>CM059599.1:303425003-313425003 GCA_030412105.1 Cyclura pinguis | reverse complement strand
GCATAAATAAGAAGACTCTTGGTCATTTCTTTTTCTTTTTCTTTTATTTGCCGGTTTCTTAGGCAGGCACCTGTACCCCCTGCTGTTTCTTACTAGCTTTCATAGTATGCTCTTGAACAGCTTCAGAAGTCCGTTATGGCAAGCTTTGCATTCCATTTGCAATGAAGCACATCAGATCATGAGAAACCTGACTTTCTTTTCATTCTGAAAGTTTCTAGGGCATTATTGAAATCGAAGGTATTATTCCATGGGATTTTAGGTTAAAACTTTATTGCTTCTTTCTGAATATTTCATTGCTCTCAGCTTTTCTTGTTATTTTTTTCCCCTTACATTCAGTTTCTAATTTCAGTTTGCTCTTCTCATATGAGACTGCAAAGTATTATCTTTAAAGAAATGATCATTCAACACCAAATGACCAACATTTCTTCCATTTTCAATATGTCTTGCTCAAGACCAATGGTTGTAATTTCTTGGGAGATACAATATTTTAGGAATTTGAAAATGTATGAACTGCTACCTTCTTTCTAGTTTGAAAGGTAAAAGGAATCAGGCTGTCTCAGAACAAATTGGAGAAAGGTGAATGGTTCAGTGTCTAGATCTGGGTGCTCTCAGGCAGAATACTTGAATCCAAGGTCCACCTTTAATTTAAGTTGCTCTGCCTCTTCTCTCCAGTGATTATGTTTACTGGCTGGAAATTTTATCACAACCAGATTGTTTTGTCATTGTCAGGAGCCAGTGTCTAAGTTAATAGAGCATGATAGAAAAAGAGGTTATAATTCTCTTCTTGGTCTTCATGTACTTGAAAGAGAAAGTAGTATTGCATGTTGCTGAACAACATTACTTTGATCTCCAGTGATGTAGAACCAATTCAAGAAATGTCAGAGCTGTTGGCCAGGGCAGACACAATTGCTGGGCCATCAATCCATTCTTGAGACACCTCAGATAGTGATACTCTAGGGCACTAACTTTCCTTTGTAACTGCTTGGTTATGGTAGTACAATCAGATGTAAGAGGAGCTCCAAGCCTGTTACATGTTCTCCAAAGTTTCCATTCTGCAGTGGGACAATTAAGTTATCAGATGCATTTAGAATTCCTAAAAAAATTTGCAGTTGGCATCAAAACTAGAGAATCTACTGCTAATTCTGAACCTAGGCAGTTCAGAGACAGATATCCCAAGAAAGCTTCTAATGAAATAGCACAGTTACGAGGTATTCGTATACCACAGAAAGCTCCCCAGAAGTAAATAGATATTTGTCTTGAAGTTCATTTATCCTAATAGAATAGAAAACTCTTGTGCACAGCAGAAGCTCATGGGCTTAGGAATGTGCAAAGCCTCCTTCAAACAGATGACGCAGATAGGTGAGACATATAAACAAATACAGATTGAACTATGTGTACAAAAGGATAAAGCAAATGAAAATGTGAACAGTAACCACCAATGGAATTCAAAGAAAAAAAATACACTTAGATTGCTTGAGTACAAATACAACATGTAATCCAAACTAAACAGTTGCTGAGAACACTCAATGTGAATACAATGTATAATCAATGGCTCATAATGAGAATATTTTCTAGAACCTATCTTGGAACCTGTGCTACCTGACTTAATGGTTGTTTACTCAGAAGAAAGACTCACTTTATAAAAGAGAACAGAATGCTTATTCTGAAGCTAATGTTTATTTTACTTGTACAATTTTCCTATTCGAGCTTGAAAGAAGATTCCACTTGAACCTCAGGAAGAACTTCCTGACAGTCAGAGCTGTCCAGTAGCGGAATATGCTGTCTCGGAGTGTGGTAGAGTCTCCTTCTTTGGAGGTTTTTAAGCAGACGCTGCATGGCCATCTGTTGGGAATGCTTTGATGGGTGTTCCTGCATGGCAGGCGGTTGGACTCAATGGCTCCTGGGGTCTCTTCCAGTTGTATGATTCTATGATTTCAGTTGTTACTGCCCTGGCTAATCCGAGCTTTCGGGATATTAAAAGATATCCCTTAATATCACAATTCGGCTGCACTTCTCTATTCCTCTCCACGTGCTTGCGAGGCTACCGGACAAGCACGTAAACAAGCTCGGCCGTTAATAGCCGTAATATTCAAACTGCAATACAGGCAGGCAGAAATAGCTGACTCACTGCTTTAGGAGACCCCCAGGCAAGTACTCTAATTAAGTATGCACGCCACTTACAAAAGAGCCTCTGCCCCGCGATGGCAGCTTGATGGGTAAACTATGCAATATCCAAGTACTCTGCTTTTGCATACTGGCTACTCTATTGAGAACCGCTACGATAACTCAATCATTCAGATTCTGACCTTTCGGAGGTTTTGTCTCCAACTCCAAATCTATTGTTTTCCCCCAAGTACGGCATAGCCTGCAGTCACAATTCTCTTATAAAAACCCTTGATTCCGAGATCTTCCTCGGATCGCTCCCGAGTTTCATCCCGCCTTGCTGCTGCTTTGCTTGGCGAGCCTCCCCTCAGCTCCACGTGCTGAGCTACAGCGCACCCCAGCTTCGCTCTCTATTTTTCTGGGCTTCAGGACAGGTGAAGTATCACCCAAACCAACAATCCCTCTAAAAATCCCTCTATACCACTCCAACCTTTATTTTCTTTAGTTATCTTGTATGGGTGTGTCGCATACACTGTTTTGCTTGTATTTAATAAACATCATGTATTATTTCAACTTCTGTGTTCTCCTTGACTCGACCCGACCCCGTAGACATAGGGTTCAAGATCTTGCTACATTACGCTGCCTCTCGTAACGCTAAGCAGTGCTCTGAGCTAATTTTCCCCACCTTTAGTTGAGCACATTTTGGTGTCCCTCCCGGGACCCCCAGTTCACAGGGTAACACAGTCTACCATTCAAAACACTAATGAGATATAGGCCCAGAATCCTTTTACACTACACAGTTATAGCACAGTGTCACTTTAATTGCCATGGCAACATCCCATGGAATCCTGGGATATGTTGCTTAAGGAAGTACATTTAGAATTCTCAGCCAGAGATATTCATTGCCTTACGAAACTAAAAACCTGAGGATTCTATGGGATGTTGCCATGACAATTAATATAGAATCATACTGCTATAATCATCTAGTATAACAGATCCCCTGCTTCAGAAGCACTAGAGGATCAGATGTTTCCCAGAAAGCCAGTCAGTAGACCACATGATTTGTTTTCTTTTTGGACTGTGGTTCTATCTCCTACTTTCCTTAGAACTGTGGTTTTGGAAATAAGTGGAACGAGGTTAGTCTAAAACGCACTCTCTGTGGCTTCTGTATGTCAGCTTTGAACAGTCTGTTTGTATATTGATGTCCTGCTCTATAGGCTCTGTTTGATTAGACCAAAGAAAAGCAATGAAGAGCACTGGATGAACAGTCATGCAAGAGGAAGAGCTCTTGATAGTATGGCTATGATGATAAGAACACCAGAGAAGGTGTGTGATTATTGATGATATCTCTACTCCACCCCACCCCCTTTTCTGACAAGGCAAGTCTTAAGAAAGTATAAAAAACAAGTTTGTGCAAATAATATTTTTCACAGAAAAGTCTCAAAAAATAAAAACAAAAACAAAAGTAAAAAACAATAACAAAAAGCAAAAAAAAGTAATCGTGGCCCATGAGGTGCTTCTGTGCATCAAGATACCTTTTCCTGCAGAGCATAAGAAAATAGTGTAGTCTTTATATTCTCTGATTCTGATATGATGAGAGAGGAGGAACTTCTCTTTATCTACTCTCTGTATTCAACTCTAGTTGTATTTTACATAACTCTATCATGCCTCACTCCATTTACTTTTTTTCTCAGCCTCCTCCCCACCATACTCACTCTTTCTAAGATGTCCCCCCTCACCATTTCCATGTATCCTCATAGAGTCTTTCAGACTCTTGATCATTTCTACAACTTCTCCTACTGTAGGTTGAAAATAAGATAGTTAGCTGAAAGGAGGGAAGAAGAGTATGTAAGGAAGAGGTGTTCAAAAACGCTCAGAGAATAAAGGGGTACAGAAAATGATAATTTTCCAGGGAAAGAGAAGAAATATGGAGGAACAGAACATACTCCCCTGATTTTTCAAGGAAAGAGCAGTATGCTAGAAGGTGGTACCAAAAACCCAGAATATATAGAGCAGGCATGGGAATGTCTTTGGACTGCAGCTTCTATAATCTCATACCGTTGGCTATATTAGCTATGATTGTTGCCTTACCGCACTATGGCCCAATAGCACTTCATCCTGATCTCATCCCGGCAGTGCCACTTGATCGGCTGCCGGTGGATGGGTAGCATTAGGGATATTCCTCTTCCTTCTGCAGTACAGTGTGAATGATGGGCCCTTTTCTCTGCCTATTCCTGTGTTTTATGGCAGGAGGAAGCACTATGAAGCACTTCCACCCTTACTACACACCTACAGCTGATACGATTGTTGCAGGAAGGGGGCTAGTACCAGATTTTTTTCTGCTGATGGTATATGGTGTGACAGTATCAGATGGGGACACAACAACAGCGGGACCGCTATGATGTCACACACATCCTGGAATGGCAGCAATGAGTTGCCATGCTAGGATGGTGACATCATACGGTAAGGGAATAGGACTGCTGGGAGTTGAAAATCAAAGCTATCTGGAGTGACACAGTTGCCCACTCTTCATCTAGAGAACACTGGATGGTAAAAATACAGAAGCCCTAGGCAAGTGTGTGAGGGAGTGTGCAGTGTTCCTATCTTATTAGGTTCTACTCTTATCTTTCCATGTTGAACGACAAAGTCTAAGAAAGCATTCTTTGTGCACTCACCTAGATGTACTTAGAGTCATGTTCATGATCAGGATTCCACACCACAGGAAGGATTCAAAGCATATTCTGTTGTGAAATGTGAGAGATAATACTGGATCTGCCTATCAGTGTAATCAAATTTGCAGAAACTGGACAGCAACCAGTGTTGTAAGCATTCACCTGAAGGGAACAGGACACAAAGAAAAAAGCATAGGCTTTTTTTTAGAGCATATAATTTGCTTTGTTGTTGTTGTTATTGTTATTGTTGAATACCTACAAGTCATTTCTAACTTATGACAACTCTAAGGTGAATATATCACAAGGTTTTCTTGGGAAGATTTGTTCAGAGGATTTGCCTTTACTTTCCTCTGAACAATATTTTTCATGACCAAACACGTCAAAAACAATATTTTTCATGATCAAACACATGGTCTAGTGGAGGTCAGAGAGGAAAGAAGGCAAAGGAAATGGCTGCAGGTTAGGATGATGCAGGAGGATAGTGTGTATAGTAGGAAAGGAAGCTACCATGAATATATGCTATGGCTAAATGCCTATAAAGTAACAGGCAAACTAGCAATTAGTGAGTATATGAAAGGCAAGCAAATTCTATTAAATATATTCACTAGAATGCACAAAGTGTCCCCCACCCAAGTTTTTCCCACACAACAAAGGAAGGTCAGGAGAGGAGCTGGAGTGAACAAAAGTGTTGGAAAGCAGGGTCAGTATTTGTAGCCTCACTTCACCTTCACCGTAATAAAACCAGAGGAAAAACAATAGGACCTCAGTAAAGTCAGGGAAGAAGTGAATACAACAGAAGAGGAATGGAAAAGAAAACGGATTTTAGGAAAGTGGGGGAAGAGGAGACTAGAAGGAGTGCTGTCTGTAATTGAGGTCAGACTAGGTCTCTAATAATTTATAAGTGTGAGCTAGTAAAAATGTAGTCAAACAAGCTGCAGGCTCCCTTGATCTGCTCAGAAAGAAATTCCACACGGAAGTAACAGCAAACTTTGCCTTTTCACATCCCTCGAGTGGCCTATTCCCATGTGGCCCACGGGCATGTGTTTCTTTGCCATTTAAACAATTTCTTACTGATAAATTAAAAACTGGTCTAATTAAACAGTATAATGGAACCATCAATCTGTGTTAGTGAGCTGGAACTGGGATGTAATTAGTTATTGATACAAAAAGATTTGTTTAGACGAGACTTTCAGTGCTGTCAGGTGTTCACCCTTGGCATGCCTGCAAAAAGGCATAACCCTTTTGTATTCCTATCTGTATAACAACAATGGATTCAGAAATGCAGTTTTCTTATCTGTCCAGCTGAATTGTAGCTGAAGGCCCTGTTTTGCACAATACAGTTATTTTTCTGTGGAAGATAAGTAATTTTTTCTCATTTCAGTTAGTTTCCCCATCTCTGTTTAGAGTTATCTTACCTAGACTATCTGCTAAAAGAGGGATGGGAATTGTGAGGCCCCTCAGATGTTGTTGGGTTGCAATTCCCAGTATCCCCATTGGCTATGCTGGCTTTGACTGATGCCAGTTGTCGTTTAACATCTGATGGGCAATGGGATTCTCACCCCTGTTATCAACTAAAAAGATTAATGCTTGCAAGATTAATTTAGTCCCCATGTTATCTTAACTGTGTCACTGGGTAAAGTGCTCTGAAGGGTATGTGAAGAGCCTGTGAAGGGGATTGTGTGGTTCAAATTAATACCAAGGGCACCCCCCCACACACACTCACCCACCCTGGACTTTGGATATACTCATTCAGATCTAAACACATAGAACTGTCATGTTATCACCCAGATCATATTACTTAAGGTATTAAGAGAGATTAATATCAACATCACCTTTACAAGAGAATTCTCCACCACACCCCCTCTGTGTTTCCTGCTATGGATACAGTTAGCGCATGGAGAAAGAGATTGGGCAATGGCTCTGCATGTGGTACGTCCAGATTCCAGTGATGTAGAGTCCATTGACTCAGACTCAAGCCAGACTTAAGTCACCTGGACCTGGACTTGACTTGGCAAAAACTGACTCAGCTCAACTCGAGACTTGGTTCTTTTTGGTGACTGACCTGCTGCCATTGGTTCAGTAACATAATACATTCATCCAGAAACCTTACAACTTACTGGTCACATGACTATCTGTCTCAAGCCCAAAGTGGAGACACATTTTTCAGTGGAAACAGTAAATGGGATAGGCAATGGACTTGAGGTGGGCTTGAGGTCTGCTCAGTAATCTGCCCCTGCTACATATTGGAGGAGCTTTCTAAAACTTTTCCTAAGAGCAGAAGGCAAGACTTGTGCCCAGAGAGCAGGGCATGTATCTCAGAGGGGAACAGAAAATGTGTTAGTCAATGGGCTAGAGAAGGAAGGGTGCTTCTTTCTAAAGCTCTTGAAGCTTCAATAATAGGGAATGAGAAGGTTCTTATTCCCCACTTCTAAAAAAGCCTCCAGCTTTGCAAAGAGAAGTAAGAAGGATCCTATTCCCTACTTCTGAAGCTGCAGATGGCAAAATCACAAAAGTGGAGGGTCAAGCCTATTTAAATTGTTAAAACTGACTTTATTTGACTCTGTCCGGAAATTCTGGAATATAGGTTGAGGTGTAAAGTTGGTTTCCGGACTTGAGACTTGACTTGAGACTTGGAGTAAAAGACTTAAATGCATCACTGCCTGATTCTGTCTTCCAGTGTTCTGTTTGACACATTGAAAGCCTTATGCAGCTACCATGAAGGCAGAGCTCATACATTGCGGAAATTCATGACCCCTAAGCAGACATCTCTGTGTAGGGCAAAATTGGGGGTGTGAACATGGGTGCTAGGCCTCATCTCTAACATTGTCATGTGTCCACCAGCTTCCTTTGCATGAAGACTGAAAGGTGTGAAAGTAACCACATTTGGTTGGATGTGGTTACAGAGCTCCTGTGATCAGGAGGAATTTTCTTTCACAGGAGCTTTGTAACCATGTTCAATGGCTGTTACACGGTCCTATACAGCCCTGTGCACTCAATGTATCTTCAGTTTTGAAAGGTATCAGAAATGTGGCAATGTTCAAAGGTGGGACTTGCATACGCAACCATGTCTGTGCTCTCAGCTAAGCCTCACACAGAAGGCGGCAAATGCTTGCACAGGGTTATAAAATCTTACATGTGACGTGAACTCACTATGTGGCATTTTGGATACCACTCTTTCTCATTTGTTAGTGCACCCACAGGCAATATAGGGCAACACTAGAGTTGTGGTGAAGCAAGGCCCTGCAGGGTTAAAACACTCAGGACTTTTTGACTAGAGGGGATATCATCTGCCCCTGTTCCCTCAAGCTTTTGCATTTCCTCTGGGTTAGCTGCAATTTTCACTACATTGTGGTGGGAGGGAGGGACATTTTGTGCAAAAACATGTTCTTAGTTCTCCTTCAGGTGGCATGGTCTTGATGGGCAATGAAGATGCTTTAGATGCTGGTAAAAATGAAAACTACAAGAAGTAAATATGACAGTATTCTTTACATTTAAGGTATCTTGGAAAATAATATTGCTCTACAGTGTGCTATAAACAGTTCAAAATGGCAGGTGGTAGACCACATGTTGTTTTAATGCTTTCCATGTTTTGTGTGTTCCTTCATTCAGTTTGATCTGGATGGCAGACATACACATGGTTACTCCTCACTAACCAACATGCTTGCTCACTCATCAGTGGGAGTTGGTAGGTTCCATGCCAATGGTGAGTCTGCTCCACGTTTTAGTCTGCGCTTTAAATGAGCTATCTGAGATGTCAAACCTATTTTGGAGATAGAGCCTGAATGCCTTGGCTAGCTTCTTTAACATTTGGACTAAAACCCAGAGTGGATTCAGTATCCCAGTAACATGGGAACCACCAGCTGCCACAGTCACACATAGGGTTATGCTCATAACAACCCTGTGAGGTAGTCTAGGCTTGGGTACTCAGTACAGATGATAGACAACAACGCAAACGCATGTCTCTCTGGCTGTCCAGCATGCTAACTTCTGCAGTACACTGTGCCAGCTTACTTTGATGATTTTTAGTTGATCATAATAATTTAATTATTTTATTATGTACTGTATATACATGCCCAACCCCTGTTGATCAACACAGCTGCCTGCATTTTTGGACTCACTTTGAAGGCATGGGTATGGATACTATCATGATAAGCAAGTGCAATTCAAAGTGTAACTACACTATAGGGCAAAATAATACTGCCTTTTTAATATTTTTTTTCTGGAGGGATTATAATTATATAGGACATATAAAATTCATTGATGTTCATTGATTAAATGTTGTTTGTTTGTTGTTTAATCCTCTAATATTTATACTGGTAAATACGTTGTCTTGGCATTGTATAAAACTGGTTAAAACATAATAGGGAAAAGCCAATAATTCAGTTTTGAAATCTAGCCAGCTAAACCCCCAGTCACACAGTTCAACACTGTAGAGTACAATACAATGCAGTACAAGTTGCAGGAGCTAAAAACAACCAGCCAAAACCAGACCTAAAATGACCATGAATTCTACAGGAAGTATAACAATAAAATCTCAAAAAGGTCTGGAAAACAGAAGATTGATACAAAAAGAATAATCCTGTTAATAAGTATCAGTGGGACCTCCATAACTAGAATATTCCACAACCTTTTCTGTAGAGATCCTTTGTCTCATGGCTACTCTCCAAATTGTAGGGACACATGGAAGTAGACTTTTGTAGAAGACTTTAAGACATGCACAGCTACATAGGGGAAAAAAATTTCCCATCAGGTCCCAAGTCTTCTTATTCCAACAAACGAGCTAAGATTCCACTTGGCAGGCTGGCTTGTTTGAAACCATGCTCATTTAGAACAAAAATTGCTCCTGACAGAGAGGCAAGTCTTCTAGCTATTTGAGTTCCAACAGAACCTGTTATCCACTTCCAGCGCAGTGTCTATATTATAATTTGAATGTGTTGTGCGATGTACCCTCTGGGAATTTCAGACAGAGAATGTGTGTGATAGCTTGTGCTGTTCTTTTTTTTTTTTGCTTGAGTCCTGATAATCCCTTTTATATTGATTATAAAAAGAGGAATGTCTGGTAGAAGATATTTCAGAAAAGATTCACCTGACCTTACTTTTAACTGATAGAAAGTAAATCCATTGCTTTTCTAGGTGGGAAGGAAGCAAAGGAAGGGCTCTGCAATCACCCAACAAGCCACCTTCTTCAATGAGACTTGACTCTGTAACAGCTGCTGTGTAGAAACAATGGCATTACAAAATGTCTGCTAATAACCAGGATTTAAGCTATTATAATGCTTTCTTTATTTTCTCTAACAACTCAGTGTCCTGTAATTAAATTGCATGACTCTAAAGTCTTGATTTACAAGCAGAAAGAGAGAAAAACATATTTTAAAACCATTTTCCCTACTTCTTCTTGGGTGAATTTATTATACCGTACAAGCCAATGTGGGTCCAGTACTGGGAGAAAGGTAAGACATAAACAAACAAACAAACAAACTTGAATTTAGCTTAAATAAAATTAACATTTGCATCTAAACCAGGGATGTATGAGGAATCCAGTTTTGCAGATTTTTTAATGTGAATTTTCCTCCATACAAACTTTTTGGATTGGATATGGACTACATGCACTTTGTATTTGGGAATGTAAAAATTACTTAATGGCTGAGGATGTTTTTGATAGTATGCACACATCTGCAAAGTTCACAAAAACATAATAAAGGTATGATTTAATCAGGGATGATGCATGTAAGCAATGATCATATTACACCTACGTTAAAATCACCCCACTGGCTGCCATTAAGGCCTGGGCAAGGTGCAAAATGTTGGTTGTTACCTTTCAAGCCCTGCATGATTTGGGTCCAGGTTATTTAGGGAATCACTTTCTCCTGTACAATCTACCATGTACATTCAAGTCTTCGGGGGGATGTTTACTTCTGTCAACCAGCCAGGCTGGCAAGAGGTCTTTTTAACCAGCTGCCCCCAAATTGTGAAGTGACCTGCCAGAAGAGATTTGACAGCTGGATACTCTGTCTGCATTTAAAGCAGCATTACAAACCAATCTCTTCTGGCAAGCCTCTCCATATGGTTTTTTAAAAATTACAGATTTTTAAAGTATGAATTGATTGTTTTTAAATGAACTGATTGTTTTAAAATCATGAAAAATAAAAGCAAAAATAGACTAATGAGACACAGTGTGTGCGTGTGTGGAGGCAGGGAAGTCCTTGATAGGAACTGATAGATGTAAATTTGGTAAAGTATGCATCTGTGCTTACATGGCCTCCACCTTATTTCAGCCAGAGTATTTACTTTAGGAATTTGATAGGCAGAGTTATTATTCATACAATAAATATGTGTAGAAATAACATACAAAATAGGAACTTGAGTCACAGCTGTATACAGGTTGAACTGGGATTTTGGAGTACAGTACCTTTTAGAACAGCCTCATGTTTCATTTGTTTACTACTTGTGTTTTGTATTAGATGCAAGACTAGAGAGATCTGTGAAATGGCTGGAATCCAGGCATAGTGCTTGGCATGAATCCGTGTCTCCTGCCATTTCACAGATCCTCATCCTGTCTCTTTTTGTCACCAGCTGCCCACTTCTGCTGTAGAGGTGGTGGCTGTAGCATTCCTGCTCCTTCATCTCTCAAATCTTCAGTCTTCCTATTTCTACCACCGGCTGCCTGCTTCTGCCTTCAAGGTGATGGCTGTGATGCTCCTCAGATCTGAGAGAAGAATGAGCAGGAGCACTGCAGCTGCTGCCTTGAAGGCAGGAGCAGGCAGCTGGTGGCAAAAAGAGAGAGACTGAGGATCTGAGAGATGAACAAGCAGGAGTTCTCCATCCTCTGCCTTGAAGGTTGAAGTGGGTTGTTGGTAGCAACAAGTTTCAGATTTTGGATTTCTGGATAAGAGAGGCTCAAATTGTATTTTATTTATTTATTATTTATTTAATTTATATTCCTCCTATTTCCCAGTAAAAAAATAAAAGTCGCTCACAACACATATTAAAATAAAATGCAACTAACCCCCCCAATCATTATAATAATGTTACAAACAATTAAATAAGCTATTCTATTAAAAACAGCGCTAATTTAAATGAGCGTAAAAGCATTTAAAACATAACGATGGGAATAAAGGCACAGCACAGCACAACCCTATTAATTAGAACGAATCAAGCCTGAACTCTCATTAGAAGGAAAGATGACTAAACTGATGCTTTGGTTTGGACATATCAGGAGCCAATGTGACTCATTGTAGAAGACAATAATTCTTGGCAAAGGAGAAGGCAATAGGAAAAGAAGGAGTAATCCGTCAAGGAAGCCGTGGCCCTGAATTTGGTAGACCTGATGATTGTCGATCCTGGAAGCCCCTCATGAATAACATTGCCATAAGCTGAAGTTAACTACACAGACCCCCATCAAAAGACTTTTCTGCCACAACCAGTTAATAGCTAAAGGCCCATCTAAACAAAAAGGAATTTACCTTCTGGAGGCAAGAGATCCACGAGCAGGCCAACCTATTGTCCTGTGGCAGGGATTTCTAGAGGCTGGCACAAGGAAGCCACCTAAAGAGCCTCTTTTGTGTCTTTACCAAATGTGCCTGTGACAGGAGTAGTACCAAAGGAAAGACCTTGGGATTTTAGAACTCAGGCAGCCTCATGTAAGAAGACCCAGTCCTTCAGATGATCTGGACTCAATCCACATAAGGCTTTATAGATCATAATCAGTACTTTGAACTATGGTGGATCCTGCATCTTTAGAGGTTTTAAACAGAGGTTGGATGGGCATCTTTCAGGATTGCTTTAGTTGTGTATTCCTGCATGGCATGGGGTTGGACTTAGATGGCTCTTGTGATCCTTTCCAGTTCTATGATTCTAAGGAAAATATAGATGTGTTCATATCCGGAGATGGCACTGGATGAAAGTTAAGAGACTGAAGCTTAATCCACACAAAACAGAGGTGCAAAAGAGATAAGACTCTACAATAGACATTCAAGTCTGAACCTGGTCAGCTGCATAGTTCTCCAAATACTTCAGCAGCTGTACACCAACCTATTTCCTCTAATCCCACTGAGCCTGATATTACCTTCCTTAACTACATCTGAATAGTAGTACTTGCAATATAGTGCTTGGTAAACAGGCTCT
Organism: Cyclura pinguis; assembly: GCA_030412105.1. NCBI lineage: Eukaryota > Metazoa > Chordata > Lepidosauria > Squamata > Iguanidae > Cyclura > Cyclura pinguis. The sequence goes on along the minus strand of CM059599.1, from coordinate 313,412,104 downwards.
CATCAATAAATTTAGAAGATAAAGCAGCAACTAATGTATTTGCAGATGCAGCTTGGTTTTGTTATATTCCCAAAGCAATGATTTCTAGAAAGTGCCTTTCAAACAATGTATCTTTAAAAATTCTGCTTTATGGCATGGTGTGTTTTAAAAGGTATCTTTGGGAATGGGAGAAAAATTTAACAGCTAGTGAAAACACAGATAAATAGTTCAGAGTGGAGTGAGCTGACAAATTTGTGAATAAGGTACAAGACAGCAAAATAGATGGGAAGAGCTTTGAATAGGCCTTGTGTAAGTCATGTGCAGATCCATCTAATTAAATCCTTCTTTCAGTAGGAAGATACCAGTTTAATAAACCTGCATTATCTCCTTCCATCAATGTCTTCGGATGAAGCACAATACCCAAATCATCTGTGGCACCAGGAAGAAAAAAAGTTGAGCAATAATGAAGTTTCTACAACTGAAATTTAGTTTGCACAGATGCCAACCCAGGTGCAAGGATTACAGGCATAAAATTACAAGAGACTCCATGAAATAGAAGCAATAAAAAGGCTAGTTTTAAAGAGCTCAGTTGGGAAGACATGCAGATGTCTCATTTTTGCCCAACATGACAATAATCTTGTCCTTTTCATTCAGCACTGTTATCTAATCAATGTGGTTGCTACTTGTGGAAAACAGATAAAACTTGGCAATAGATGTAGCTAATAAAACTCTTCTTTAAGATATGCCTCTTGCCATTAGAAATATATATGCTTCACATTCGGTTAGGAGGTACACAGAGAATAAGACAGGCGTTTGGTGATTATCAGAAGAGATACCATTTCTGCACTAGGAGGTCTGTAGGACTTAACTGCAATGCCCGCAGGTGGTTTACATTTATTGTTAACTGCATCTGTTGCTATAAAATATAACATGTCCTTGTAAATACTTTGCTGACCATATCAGTGCAAAGGGAATTTTCATGACAAGAAATGCCACAAAAGCGTTTGGCTGCATGAGACTGGGAGCTCTTTAACATTACGTAGTTATAGAGCTATATTTCATTCATTCATTCATTCATTCATTCATTCATTCATTCATTCATTCAGTCTATACCTTTCCTTTCACTCATCATGGGACCCAAGGTGGCTTACAATAATTTATAATATGTTTAACTAAAATGTTACATTCCAAAAGCTAAAAAACAATTAAACAACAGGTCTATTGAAAACACATAGTTAAAAAAACTTTAAAATATATTTAAAACATAATTGACATAAAATATGTTTCACTTTAACGGCCATGGCTGTTTCTTATGAAATCCTGGGGCTTTGTGCTTTGATTAGGTACTAGCGCTTTCTGGCTCAGAACCCTAAATACCTCCTGAAACTGCAAAACCCAGTCTTCCATAGGACTCAGCCATAACAACTAAACTGGAATCCTAACACTATAATTATGCAGTGTGAAAGCGCTCAAGTGATCAAATGACAGTTTGAACATCATATCATTTTCAAAAATTGGTCGGAATGATAGTTGAATGTTTCTTTTAGCATTGTCAGCTAGACAGCATCCTCTGCTAGACCTAGATACAGCAAAGTAGCTTCAGGAGGTGCATGGTGAGCTGCATAGCATCCATAGTTCTGTCTTCCAATACCTCACTCCATCATTTGACAGCTCACATCACTTCATTAATGTAAAGAACTTGGTGCTATGGGGCTCTGAAGAAAATTCTTCACACTTTTTTTTAAAGTAATTTGAAGTGTTCTACAATATTTGTTTTTTTGTTGAATTTATACGCCACTCTCTAGCCAAAGGGGTTGCCAGAGCAATTTGCATATTGTGAAGAAAACAAGACAGCTCTTGCCTGAAAGTCTGTTACCTCAGCTCCCATTACTGCAGCCTGATGAAATGACAACTGCTTGGAGAACTTGAGGATGGAGTCTGATATTTTAGAAGTAGGAACATCCAGCATTCCTAATTATTCATTATACTGATGGGAATTACAGTTTGTCAATGTCGATGTAGACCTTAATGATTCCTACCCTACCTTGGGGTCACAGTCTCCAAGGCCTCTCTGCAGGACACAATACACTTTGATTGCAACAACATATCTCGCTGAGGCTTCTAGGACATTGTGCGTCTGAGAAGAAAGAGGCTGGCTGCTGCCAGTCCAAATGAACACTCCACATGAGTATGGGGATTTGCAGACTAGCTGCACAAAAATAGGTTCCTCCCTAAGAAAGGAGAGGAAGATGGAAATGCTGGTAAACTGGAGAAGAGCAACTGTTCGGCTTGGTTACATATACTCAAGCTTGGTTTTAGTAAAGAATGAGGATTAATGGGTTATGCCAAAGGCTATATGGAAAAATTCAAAGTCCTATGGGGCTACAGCATTTTATAGACCGTCCTCTAGCAGAGTGGAAGATCTGCCTACAGGGAGGGAGGTACACTGCAGAGTTTCTCCCTAGATTTGTGGTGGTGTTTCCATTCTCACTGCACTGAAGGAAGTAAGGTCAAAGCGGTTGTGGCATTCTGGGGGTATGTCAGAAAAGATCTTAGATGGCTTAAGATCTGGTACAACTAAAGCTTTTCAATTCCCTAGGTATATTCCCAAAATGAAGCGAAAACTATACTTAACCTGGAGATGGCATCATTGTATTCCCTGCACTTAAAGCTAATGGGAGGTGGGGATATTTAAAACACAAACTGGGGAGGGGGGTAAGAAAAGTGACTGTGCCTTCCACCTTGTACTGTAGCTTGTGCAACTCCACAGCAGGGCTTAAGGTCTGATTCTTTCCCCATTAATTATTCTTGGGTTTTCTGTGGTGAAGAATACATTAGAGGTTTGGGTGCCTATGCTTAGATCTATAAAGAAAGGCTTCTTCATGCAGAAAATGCTCTTCATCTGCATTCCTAGTAAAGATTTTCTGTGAGAGGGCAAAAGACTTAAACTTTCATATAGCAGCCTGATCGAAATCGAGCAGTAAATCAAAAAGGAGAGTGGAGAGCTAATGTTTTCATTCTCAAGCATGAGAGCCAAATCCCATCTCCTGATTAGCACAAGACACCTGAAGAAATGTATTCTGCATACCTGGCTGCCCAAGTTCATCTGTGAGGGTCAAGCACCTGCTAGCTTGCAAAAGCTGTGGGAAGCTCTCATCACCTTGAGGTCAGATTTTGCACTGTCAGGACAAGACTTTCTTCCTGCTAATGGATAATGAAGTGATGATTCAGATTTTCACAGAAGGTAGACACACTGTCTGAGAAGATAATCGAACCTTAAAAGGGAGCCATACACATTCTCCCTAACAAAAGGAACAAGATCCAGAATGTATTATTTATCATAGGGGCAGCTATGCAGCATTTCAGCATCGGAAATATTCATACAACTGGCTCTCAAAAGAAAAGAAAAGAAGTCTAGCACTGTGATTTGAGGTAACCTGGGGATGTCATCACCTACATGGAATGGAGCATGGGGGAATAAATTGGATTTGGTGTCCAGAGGCTCTGGTGGGCTGGGTTCTGAGCCTCCACAGATCAGGTGTGAGGGCTAGAGATCCCTTCCCCTGTCGTAGATATAATATGCTCTCTGGCCTTAAGGATACCAAGGGAGGCCATTTATTTGATGAAGATGTCATGGGTGAGACATATGTGCACCAACTTCAATGTCTGAATTCAGAGCCAAATGAACCATCGGAAGGAATGTTCGTGATCAGCATCTTTTTGTCTATGAAGCAACTAACTATTGGTGGCTGCTACTTTGATTGTGAAAATGTCATTGGCAGAAGGAAGGACTTAGCACCCTTTCCTTCATGGTATGATTAATCTTAGTGCTCTCTGAACCTTCTTTTCACTCCCTCTGAGCAGCTAACAGGAGCTGTGCAGGCCAATTCCAATATCATGTGGGTGGTAGAATATTTATATTTAATCAGTGAGCAAGCACATTACTCCCACCTAATGCGGTTTCCTTATCAGAATAACAGATTTTGTGGAATTTCCCATTTACCATGTAGCTGAGTACTCAAACTGTAGACTAAGGATGTGAAACCTGTGGTCCTCTAGGTATTGTTAGATTACAATATCTATCAGTACTAGCCAGCTGGGCAATCAATGTCTGAAGGGTCACAAGGTGCCCATCCCTGTTCTAGGACACAAAAACAGCAAGCATATTTCTATTGGGCATCTGCAAACTCTGCCTCATCAGAATCTTGAGCTCAGAATCCCAAAGCCCTATTCAGCAGGTAGGTCCCGTACCTTCCAACTGTCCTAGTTTGGCAGGGACAGTCCAAATGAAAATTCAATTAACCATCCCTCCCTTTGGTCTGAATATGATGTGCCAAGAAGACACGTATGGAGCTAAGAGTATAAGCTAGTATTATCAGCTCTGAGGCCATTTCCACACTACACTGTTATACTGCTATTATTCCACTTTCAACATCCTGTGGAATTATCAGGTTTGTTGTTTACTGAGGCCAAAGAGCTCTCTGGCCAAGAGTTCTAAAGGCCCCTCCCTAAACTGCAAACCCTCGGATTCCATAGCATGTTGAAAGTGGAATAATAGCACTATAACAGTGTAATGCAGAAATGGCCTGAATGGAAGCAGTTCCCAACAGCTTCGGGGCAGATTCTTCCCTTGCCCTATCTGGAGATCTCTGGTAGTCTCTCATCCAAGTACTAACTAGGTCCAGCAGTGCTTCTAAAATCAGAAAAGATCAGTTTTGTGTAGGGCGTTCGGTACGTCCACTTGTGTTTTTCAAAAAATCAGGCAATATTAGTTGTTAAAGACCACGCTCATGCATGTTATTTGACAATATGGAGCTCCATACACTCAAACTGTTATAGTTTGGCTGAGGCAGTCCTGATTAATCCTCTGTCATCCCAAATTGTTAGCTATTTTTAAAGTGTCCTAGTTCCTCTCCTTGCCATTTTCCCTCTTTGTCCTCGGCTTCCTTCAGTTGCTGCAAAGTGCCAAAGTACTTTGCACTCAAGTCAGTAATGGGAAAGGAGGGGATACAAGGGAAGGAATCTTGAGGCCAAAGCAAACTGCTGCATGCAAGCCTTTCCAACATTTGCCATCTTGACCACAGCCTTAATATTTCTTGGCTGCATGTGTTCTGGTTTTTGTCTGGGAATGTTGGAGAGTATATATATTTTTTATATACGTATGTCTGTGTGTGTGATTTTAACACACATAATAATAGTAATAATAAAAAAAAACAAAGTCAACATGCTTACCCAGTTCTCATAAAAACATTCTTCATCTAACACACAGTATGTGTGTATACTCGTCAAAAGACATGTAAGTTGTGGGTGCTGCCACCATGCTAGGCAAGCTAGGGATAGGCCTTGGTTTTGAAACCTTGGCCAATCTCACCTATTATCAGTTTCCTCCCCATCTCTGGATCACATTACAGCAGAAACTGATAGTTAACTTTTGGTATATGATGAAACATTCAAACTGCAATCTCTAAACACAGGAAGAAACAGAATCTGACCTTAAAAAGATTGCTGTCAAACTGTTGAATTGACTGAATGCGCAGCTGGCTTTATAACCAAAGACAAGGATACTTTCTTCTGAGTTAACCCTTGCTAGGACTCTGTTGTAGGATTCTGAGTTAAATGAATGCCAGGTAAATGTGTACAAGATTACAACTTTACAGAGAGAGCTGATTTACATGTTTAATTTCAGATTTTTTTGAAATGTAGGGACAGTTTAGTAGAGTGTTCTTCCTATAATTGTACTGTAATGCTGGTGGCTTTACCTTCATTATCTGAAAAAGGAACCATATATTACTGATGTTGTTCACCTTAACCTCACCTCAAACTCAAATGATATCAAGAACAAGAAATAATATCATGAATAAGGAGTCAAAAGGTTCCAAAGGTGAAGAGATTCTCTTTTTTCTGAGACCTTTGGATGGGCTGTAGTTAGTCATTGCTGTGAGGCGGGCTTTTGCTGTGAGGCTTGAGAATTTCTAACAGACTAATAATTCAGTGAAATTACTGATATGGATGATGTCTTGTCAGGTCAAATGTCTGACTAAATTTTCAACAAGGAAAAATAAATGGTTGTTGTACCTGTTCGTTCTATGACCTGAATTCCAGAGATGGAGTCATCATTTTGCTGCTCTCATGACCCAGCAACTTCCCACCAAGAACGAAGATTTTGATGTGGAGATTGCTACAAGATGGAGATACATAATTCATTTGGCAATAGAGCTATAGAATCATAGAGACAGAAGGGTGCTCATGGGCCATTGAGTCCAACCCCCTGTTTAGTGCAGGATCTCGAGTTAGAACATCCCGAGCAGGTAGCTGTCAAGCATCTTTTTGAAGACCCTCCAAGAGAAACCTAGACAAGGCAATGGTGGGGTCTCTCTTCAGGGGATACAGACCCTGATCCCACCTGAGCTGTCGCTGGAAAAAAGAAAGAGGTGAGATATATATTCCTGTATGATCCGGGGACTCACAAAGGATTCTGATAGCACAGCACTGAGTTGCACTAAGATGGATATCCTCTCTTCACTGTCCCACATGCTGTAATCCAAAGAGGCAGAGCATTACCTTGGCATGGGACCCCATTCAGGCTAGGCCACAGAGAAAATGCTGGGCAGTTCCTTGGAAGCAGCAGTCTCCATGAACCAAAGCCCACTCTGTTCCCCTCAGTGCTTTTGCCCAAGGGGAAGAAAGCAATGGCAATGACAGGACAAAATGATCCCTCACCCCTCTTGTGAGCCTCCATGTTACACTTGGGGATGGATGAAAGAGGAAGAGGAAGGGGAGAGACACCAGGGATAGGGACAAGTAACCTCTTCCTTCCCCAGAAGTAGCTCACCTGGGCTTGCTTCAGCCTTGACCCTGAATAACCCTCAACACACAAGAGTCTGTCCTCCTCTTTGAGTCACTTTTCCATGCCTTCACCATCTTGTTCTAGAGGAGTCTAAATTATTCAGACAGTGAAGGGCTGGTTTAAAATGAACCGAACACACTTTGCAGATGGGGCATGTAAAAGAATAGAGAAATTACCAGAACAGACCCATTCAAAACAGCTGGCTTAGCAGCCCCAAAACAGTCCACAAACCCCAGCAGAGAAACCCTTTGAAAAATCTCTCTGGTTCTCACCCAGCACATCCTTCTACTCACCTTCTCTCTCTCCCCACCCTCACACTGTTGCTTGGGCTTTTGGTTTCTCCATCATCCTCTAGAATTTAGTGAATAGGCTGCACTGGAAGGGAACCCAGTGGGCTTTCTAGTCCAACCCTCTGCCAATGATGCCAGAAATCCACCATCAGAGCATACACAAGAGATAACCAGCCTCTGTTCAAGGATCTCCAAAGAAGGAGAGTTCCACAGTTCTTACCATCAGGTCATTTCTTCCTGATTGTTAATTGGAATCTCCTTTCTTGTCATTTGAATCTGCAAATGTAACAGAAAACAAACTTCCTCCATCCTCCATGTGATGAGAGCCCTTGAGCTGTTTTGAGCATGACTGATGGTCTAGAGCAATGTTTCAAGCCCCACTTTAAGCACGGTCAGGAATCCACTGAGTTCCAGGCAACTTCCCAGGCCACCTATCCCAGAGTGCCTTGGCTGTGAAGGCATACAGTGAGCTGGGCCTCTGTCACCAGGTAGAAGGATCTTGGAATCCTTGTTAGCATCATGGCTGAATGTTAACAGCAGTCCAGAGTTAACTTATACTGGTGAGTTAGTTGTGTCCCAAGACATCTGTGAAGAGTACTTGAGCTGAGAGGTACCTACACTTTTCATGGAAAATGTTCCTGGAATTGTAGAATATTCTTGTTTTCATTTCCACACTGAATGAGACATGGAAAGGAAGGACCCTCTGAACTGGTGAAGTGAGATACGGACAAACAGATCTGTTAGTGCATAGCAGGGAAGGACAAATTGCAAACTGTTGGATGCATGTGGCCCTTTGAACCCACTTTTGTGGCTCTTGAAGCCTCCCATCAGCCCCCCAAAACTTCTCAACCTCTCTAAATTTGTTTTGTCATCATTTTGAGAGGGACTGCAGAGGAAAAGAGAGGTATTTGGCCTTGCTGGGGGGAAGTGCAACCTATGGAAGGATATTGTCAGGAAATTGGCCCCTAGAAACCCTGCAGTTGCCCACCTCTGTTGTATAACTTGTTGGATCAGTTATGACAGAGTACTATCTGGATTCGGATGCACTTTTCACTGCTATTGTTGTTTATTTGCATTTCAGTATTAGAAGGCTATAGTCATGGACCTGTGTTAAGGCTTGGTTAGATGAATAGCATTCTACTTTTACACTCAAAAGTGGGGTGCAGAGCAAATTGTTTATTACCACACCATACATCATACACCCCCACCATACACTCTGGGGTGTGTGCTATTTTTGTAATTGGACATATTTGTGACTAAAACACACATTTGAAAGTGCACCGGCTGTAAGCATGTTGCCAGGTCAGGATGATCTCAGACATGATCAGGTCATAAATTCAGAGAAAATTAGGCAGGAAAGCCCAGTGTTAATGGAGTTGGGATAATCCTTTCAAAAACTTAAGTTACAAGCACTCCCCAAAACAATACAGGCAAAAGTGCCCAGGTGAAGCAATCAGGGACCTCTTCTGTGAGCATATACTATGGAGGTCTTCCTTATTCATACTACCTGACCAAAACATTAAGAGATTGTGAGGACTCCCATCAATGTTTTGTCACCTAGAGTTAAGACAATCAGTGCATTCCAGACTCCTTTGTCAACCCTGTGAGAAAGCCAATACCACTTTGTCCATGCAGCCTCCTTCAGGCTAGGGTAAAAAACAACAACAAACCAACTCCAGCCCTGTGATAACTGAAGCCCCTGTCAGAGCTGCTGATGACGAGCAGCAGCTGTTGGTCCCTGTTGCTCAGGGTGGAGATGACGAGCAGCAGCTGTTGGTCCCTGTGGCTCTGGCTGGAGATGAGTCCTGCAGCTCAAGAGCTCCCCCTGCTGCCATGGACCAAGCAGGCTCGGATGTTCCTCTGCCTGCTCCTTTAGGGCAACAGGGATCCAGCTGTGATCCCGAGGATGCCCTGGAGCCTGTGTCAATCAGCCCACAAACAAGGCGGAGACTCAAGAAAGCTGAGCAAAGGGAGGCTTCCTTGATTAAGTTCAAGAAGCGGTGACTGGCCACACCTGTGTCTGGCCTATATAACTGCCTGCCTGGAAGCTTTCCTTTGCTTGTGGCAAACTTTCTATAAGCTCTCTCCTTGCCTGTTCCTTGCTTCCAGCACCTGGCTCCTTGTACTTTGGATTGATCTCTTGGCTCCAGACCCCTGGCTTTTGGAACTCTGACTATGGCTTTTGCTTGTTGCTCTGGCTTAGGTAAATGGACTTCCCTTGAGTAAGTGCTTCCTTGACTCCTCCCAGTGGGACTCTGCTAGCTCTCCCATTCCCTTCTCCAGGTTGTCTTGCCACCTGGGTCTCTGACCCTGACAAGCCCCAGTAAATTGTAATACTTGGATGTAATACATGATGCTCAGACTTCTGTTTATTCTTGCTACCCTCAGACATGTAATCTGCGCCACTCAGCTTCTACCTTCTGCTTCAGAAAAGCTATCACCTTTTCCACCCAATTTCTCTCTATCCAACCCTTCTTGCCTCACTTTCCAATAGTCTTGTATGGATCTTGAGAGTGTCTGATTTCTTCTGTGCTTGTTAATTCCCAATAAAATACTCTGTTTAAGTTTTAACTGGAGTCATCTCTGCAGTTAGTACTGGTATATACAAGTGAAAAGGTTCTGACATTACCATCCTCCCACAGCCCTCCTGTGAGCTATAATTCCCCAAATTCTAATTCTAAGGAGATGCTGGCACTACAAGTGGACCTCAAAGTCCCTCTACCTCTTAGGGTAACAGATTATGTAACACATACTCAGAAAATGACTAAACAGATTGACTTGAAACTGGCAGTATGTGAATGATTTGTCTAAGGATGGCCTGATTGCAATTATGTAGTAGAAATTATAAGAAATAGTTTATTTAGATGTGTTTAAAGTTTTGCAAGTGACTTCAGGTAGTTTGATAAGTCTCTTCTGCTATTTCTCCATGGACTTTTTGATCTCCATTTGAACCCCCCCCCCCCATTTCCATTTGTACCTCAGAGGATAGCAGTTTTTGGAGGAAATTTGAAACTGCCGCTCCTCTCAAAATTAGGAGAAATGTCTTGAAAATAAAGGGAAATTTTACCTTTGCATGATTTAATTGTGGTTGTGCTGGGTTTGTCTCTATCTGTAGATGGCGTTAGTTACCAGTTGGAAATGTGAATCATGGGATAGTAGCTTTAGTTCCATGATAGTTTTAGGCCATTTCTTCACTACACTGTTATAGTGCTATTATTCCACTTTCAACAGTCTGTGGAATTCTGACGCTTGCAGTTTACTGAGGCCAAAGAGCTCTCTGGCTGAGAATTCTAAATGCCCCTCCCAAAACTGCAACTCCATAGGATGTTGAAAGTGGAATAATAGCACTAAAGCAGTATAGTGCAGAAATGCCCTAAATTTTACATTCTTGAGCAATTAGTCCTTCATAGCTCAGTGATGCTATAGTCTGATATGATATATCAGTATTTAGGATGATCGACTATAATATATAGCTCTCTGAAGTCATGTTCTAAATAAGTAACGTGAGGGGGTGGCTGAGAATTGTTACTTTTTATATTGTGGAACTTTTCTCACTTCATTTTTTTAAGGTCACATGCACATACACACAGAGGGATAGGAGGAGAGAGGGAAACATACTAGTGCTCAATTTTATTTTTGTTGTGACCTCCGCTGTGCATCAAAGTGCATCAATAATTTTGTTTTTGTGCTATTGTTGAGCTAGTTTTTGTTGTTGTTTTTGCTGCTGCTGCTGTTTTCTAAAAGAGAAGGACAAGTTACACTGAAGCACATGCCACTTTCTCTAGCATGGAAAAAAATAAATCTTTGCTTCTTTCAGTCTGATTACTTCTGACATCTCTGCAGTAAATATGGCTCAGATCGGCTCAGTGTTGGCGACAGGGCTTTAAATTTCCCTTAATTCTGACCTTGTAAAGAGTAAAAAACAAAACAAGAAGAAAAACAACAAGACAATGCTCTGCTGTGGGAAATGGCCTTCCTCTCATATGGATGGAAGAATACAAGGCTGTCTGTAAATATAGCAGGAAGTCCTCTTCATAATTATAACACTGAAACACAAGATATGTCCCTACAGAAATAAGCATTAGAGGGTTAGGAATAAATCTGCTCCCCTTTCAATGATTGTCCTTGGTTGGTAAAAGACGTTATACAAGGAAATTAACACTGAAACAATTATGTTTCAAAGGAAGTGGGTGGCAGGGAAGGAGGACAACTTAAATATAAGAACAGTTTCAGGACAGATAACTTGTTCAATATACCAGAGTCGTGCTGGAAGCATATTTATCCTTTTATTTATTTATAATTATAGTGTCCACTGCATCTTGTTTGAGGTAGCTCACAAAAGTATAAAACAGAAAAAAAAACATGGTAAAATATTAATGCACCTTTCAAATAGACCATGAGAGCCGTCCCAAATCCTAACAAAATAAAACTGGAGCCCAGAGATAAAACTGTTGGAAGGGGAACCAAACTATAGACCAATCACTGATAGCTGTGTGATTTTTTTTTTTAAGTAGTTGAAACCTACCTGCAGAACGGAAGAATATTTGCTCAGGGGTCTGGGGTGCTTCACCTTCATCCCAGGATTTTTTTCCCCTGATTTCAAAAACAGCTCCATAGTTGGAAAAGCAAACTGAGAAGGTGGGCTGATTTGGAAAAGAAAAATAACCTCAGGAAAATGATTAAGCACTCCCACTGCTTTACTGCTGTGATCACATTTCCCCAGCACCTTGCTTTTTAATTGATGGAGAATGTGTGCATGCAGCAGGCAGAGATCCTGATTAAGGAGCAAAGACGCCGGTGGCTTGGAGAAATAAACTAAAGGTTTCATTATAGGAGCTCCATTCTGAGATAGGAAAGTTACTCAGAGTGCTTATCTAATCTTAGCTTCATTCTGGGGAAAAACTGGGAGAGAGACCGACAGGAAGAGAAGAGGTGGAGAAAACATTCCTGAGAGTATCTGTTTACATCATAGAAGGGTCAGGATAAGTAGACAAGAAAGGACGACACTGTGAGTCACTCAGATTATCTAACCCTATTATTACTTCTCACTCTGAGGCATGCTTGACTCTTCAGTGCTGAGTGCACTGCACTTCTAGCATTAATTTTGTGAGTTTTTTTTTTAAAAACAACTGATTATGTCCGTGGTAAATTTTAAAGTGTGTGTGTGTGTGTGTGTGTGTGTAAAACACTCCTCATAACTATGCTCTCAAAGAGTCCAAAACTTCAGATGTGCTGATCCATCTCCCTGCCCTGTCTCTCTGTATTATATATGCACCTACACTCATACATGTATACTTTGTGTTATAACAGAAATAGCTGACAACAATATATTACTGCTGGGAAAAGCCATTCTCCCCCTGCCCTAGACATACAAGGATTGCATCTGAACTCAAAGGGCATGGGGAAACTTGAATGGGTGACAAATGACATCCTTGTCCATGTTAATCAGAAACTTGAAGTGTTTTGACCCTGAGAAGCCAGGCTTCACTACATCACTGGATCACGTGAATCTTCGTATCTCATGTACTTTTGCCTCTAAACAGCTTTCTGACACAAATAAACATTGCATCCTGAACTGGTTTAGGTATGATGCTTCCATTAAACCACAGTACAGCATTATAGGAATGAGCCTAGGTGAGGTTTATGTATTCCAGTGCATGCATGGAAGATTTGGAAGTTTTCTGGTCTATTTTTGATTAGCAACAGCTTGCAATATCCTCTGAGCTCAAGAAACTATGATTATCCTTAATTATAGTTAGTAAAAACAGCTCAGTTTCAAACCCTGGGTTACAAAGTTGGCTTGTTTTCACTAAAATAAATAAAATTAACACTATTTGGGGGTATAGGTGGGAACTGTGCAGCCCTTCAGATGTTGGCCTGAATCTAACTCTTTGGCCATTTCTGCACTAGACTGTTATAGTGCTGCTATTCCACTTTCAACATCCTATGGAATCCCAGGATTTGCAGTTTAGGGAGGGGCCTCAAAGGTGCAGTAGGAAGGCCCCGCAAAGGCCCCTCCCTAAACTGCAAACCCCAGGATTCCATAGGATGTTGAAAGTGGAATAATAGCACTCTAACAGTCCTAGAGTAGACTTTTGAATCAATGGGACTTACATGAGTGTTGACTTGCTGAGTTCTCATTGATTCAGTGCTTCAACAGCCCTAGCTAATATAAGAGAATAGTGAGGAATGCTGGCAATTGCAGTTCAATAACATGCTTAGGGCTACAACGTTCTCAACCATATTTTAGGATGTGAACAACTTGCTAATTGTGGTTACTCTATAATAATAATAATCTTATGTACTTATGGACATGGTAACTACAGGCATTTAAATAAACTAGTAGTAATGCACAATAATATGACACAACAAAGAGTTTATTCCACAATCATGGGGAACTTTCAGGAAAGGCTCCTTCTTCCTTAATTTAACAAACTTTCTACAAATTTGACAGAAAACTTAAAAATGAAGAAAAATCCAGTGTGGAACAAAGCAGAACTGACTGATTCATTAACCCTACTTGATACCTTTGTGAAGACCTTGCAGTTACCAACTGTCATAGTAATGACCTAGTGGTACTTATCACATCACCAAAAAAGAGGTCAAAAGAGGACTCTACATAAAACTGCACAGGCTAATGTATGCACAGATGGAAAATTAGTAATGATTTTTTGTAATTTAAATAGAATTACAATATATTTTGCTTGCATGAGGACAGCTTTAGACAGCTGACATATGTAGCTGCTGTGTCTGCTAACTGTGGATTAGCAACTCTAAGGCTCCTGGGCTGTCCCTACTTAATGGTTTGCTATTTTTGAATCAAACTTGGACTAAATATCCCTTGAAAGAGAGGACACCTTGATAAGAAGGACTGTCCTCTAGCAGTCCTGCCAATAAAAGAAGTCATGTGGCTACCCTAGCAAGAGAACTACATCTTAAGTACATAGGCTAAATACACATGAATGTATTGGACGCCTAGCAAAAACTTATGGAGAAAGCTAAATGTTGAGAGGCTGGGGTATGTTCTGAAGAGTCCCTCATTCAGATATATCATCTTTACCTTCCATACTGGATGGCCATAAGCAATCCCCCTGTGTCTCAGCTATCCATTTGCAATATGTACATATTAATACTGGTGAATTCCTTGAAAAGCTACTGTAAGAAAAGCTACATGAAGCTATATGCAGCACTTTGGACACTAAAAACATGGGTGTCACAAAGATGCAACAAGTAATTAACCGAGGCTGTAATGTTTTTCAGGGGTGGCACAGAAGTCAGGCATAATTGATTCTATTGTATGCAAGGTTCTTCTAAAGGAAAGCTGCATTTTTCTAGTGGATGACTACCTATATACTGTTTTACAAGCCTGTCTGAGTCAAGCAGTACAACAGATAATTAGAAAAATTACCTTTGAATGTGCCAGACACCTGTCTGGGAGGGGTGATAGAGACCGAATCTGAGCCATTTTCTGTCTTTCTAAATAGAAGATCAACACTGTCAAAGCAATACAACCATCTGTTCAGCTTTGTGTTCTTGGATTAGAATAGAAGAGAATCATACAGTTGGAAGGGCCCTATTGGCCTTCGGGTCTAACACCTTGCTCAATGCAGCAACTCCAGCTAATGCATCCGAGCAGGTAGTTGTCCAGCCTCTTTCTGGAGACATCCAGAGAAGACCTTGTTATTCCAAAAGGTAGGGGACCTTGAGGTCTTCCAGCAATGCCAGCATCTCCTTTGAAAGATGGGGAATTATAGCTCAGAGGAGGCCTGCAAGAGGGGAGTAACTACAGGACCTTTTCACCTGTGAATACAGGTACTAACCGTAGGATATCAGTTGAGAGTAGGGAATTCACAAATACACGCAAACAATCAAGCATCCTAATGAACCACACAAGGCTAGTAAAGGTAAAAGAAAGAAAGGTTGGGTAGCAAGAGTTTTTGGGGAGTGGTGGGTGATAATTACCGTTCCAGAAGTGGAAGGTTGAAATGAGATGACTCAAACATGAGAGTCTGAGGGTAGCCCAGGGCATGAGAATTGGGGAGCCAACAGACAGAGTGACATGCTTATGTGTGTCCAAGGTACTATGAATAATTGGGCTTGAAGGCAGGGTTTAAGTATCCTGTTTCCTGCCCTGAAGGGGAATATATTAATTGCTCTCTGGCAGGGCAAATAAAAGGGGTCCAGAACAGACTAATGGTCTTAAATTTGGGTGACAAAGAACTGATGGGAGTCGTGATAGCCTCTTAATGTCTGGGCAGGTGAGGGGATAAAGGAGAGTTTCCACAGGGAGAGGTTATAGCTTGATGACCAGCAATTACTCCATTGAGGCAGTTTCATTTGCTATTGTTTTTGAAGGCTGAGTACTGAAGGGATTATCACAAGCCCGTCAGTGTTGGGGCTTTCCAACTAATCCTTTTGAATTTAGGACCTGGCCATGCTGAGGTCATCTGTCTTAGCACACAGCTTCCAACAAGAACTTCATCGATAGGCCTTCCAGCCATAAATGGGAGTTTTATATTAGCAATGATATCACCAATTAAATGATATTTCTTGCCAATTAGACTGTACCATGGAGTGAGGGTGTATGGCATGGTAACAACCTCACCACCTCTCTAGGCAATTGGTTCCATCGCCAAACCTTTCTTACTATCAAAAAGTTCCCTCTAATGTTCAATTGAAATCTATCCTCTATTAACTTAAAACCATTAGACTTAGGCCCTTTCCGCATGTGTGTGTGTGGGGGGAATGGCCGAAAACAGAGCTTACCGGCTTTGTTTTCCGGCCAGCCGAGTCCATCACCACGAGGAGCAGTGCGAGTTCGCTGTTCCGCAGTCCTCCGGCATCCCAAATGGCGGCTTTCGGCTGGTGGAGGCTCTCCACCAACTGGAGAAGCTCGCCAGCTGGAAGCCCACCTCTGGCAGATCTGCAGGCACGCACTTGCGCGCACCTGCAAATCTGCTCCGGAGCCGGGCGATGGAGCAGCATGGGGTTGCATGCTCCGTGATTTTTAAAAACGTCTAAAAAGAGGTTTTTAAAAAACACGCCGCGCGACCAGTTCCGGTCGCTCCAGAGTGGACTGAGGTATGAAACTACAGAAAGTAGTCCACCCCAGTCCACTCTACGGTGCAGAAGACCTCCGTTGGAGGTCGCTCTGCATCGTTTTACTAGCCCGGTGCGGAAATGGCCTTAGTTCTGCCCTCTGAGGCATCAGAGAACAAGCCTGCACCTCCTCTCTCTGACAGCCCTTGATGTATTTAAAGAGTTCAATCACGTCACCTCTCAATCTTCTCTTCACCAAGCTGAATGTGACCAGATCCATTAACCTGTTCTCATATTTTTTTTGTTTTCCATACTGCTTGTCATCCTTGTTGCTCTTCTCTGAATCCACTCCAGCTTATGTATATGCTTCTTAAGGCAGTAATCTAGATGAGGTATGACCAGCACAGAATATAGAGGGGTTGTTACTTCCCTTAATTGGGAAACTATGGCCCTTTTCGCATGGTGCTTCTGATCCGAAAGGGTCCCTTGAGCGTCACACACATGTGAGGAGCAGTCCACACGACACCCTCACATTTGCGCGACGTTCAAGGGCCTGACGTGGACTGCGCATACATTTTTTCATTTTCGGCTCGAAGCTGAAAATGCTGCGTGGTCGCACATCACTCCTCTGGTGAGCCGAGCCTTGCACTTACCTGGTGTGCAGAGCCTCGGGAGCCGGGCTGGTCACACTTCCTGTCCAGTGCAGGCTGGGAAAGGTCCCAGGCTGCACTGCGAAAGGAAGAGGAGGGGTGCTTGCATGACTAGGAAGCAGCTGCGGCGCTGAACAGGCAAGGAAGCGAGAACCTTCCTCCGGAGGCTGCTTGTGTGAGCCCCGCACCCCAGCACCGCGAAAGGGTAAGGTGCGAGAAGGGTCTATGTTTCTATTAGTGAAGGCTAAGATAGCATTTGCCTTCTTTGCTGCAACATTATGCTGCTGACTAATGTTCAACTTATGAGCAGTAATAATCCTAAGGTCCTTTCACATGAAACACCGTTAATCCAAGTATGCCCCGTTTTATAACTATACATTTGTTTTTTGTGGCCTGAAAGTAGAAATTTGCTTTTGTCTCTGTTGAATTTCGTTTCATTAATCTTCCACCCCATCATCTAAATCATTCATAAAAATATTTAATAATGTAGGTCCCAGGACATAACCTCTTCACTTGAGTTCTGTTTCCATTTTGAAGCACAGCCACAGATGACAACTCTGAGCACAGTTTTTCAACTAATTATGGCTCCATCTGATGGTGTTTCCATCTGTTCCAATTTTACTCAGTTTCCTAATCAAAATATCATGAGGAACCTTATCAAATGCTTTGCTGAAGTTTAGGTAAATGAAATCCAAGGCATTACCACCATCTACTAAACTAGTGACCTGATTTCTTTCTTTCTTTTCTTTTTCTTTTTTAAAAAACAGAAATAAGGTTAGTGTGGCAGGATTTATTCTTGACAAACCCATCTAGAACTGTTCATATAGCTGCTGGAATGGGAATCCACACATGAACCAGAAAAGCCATTTTGCACATGGTTTCTGATCTGTCAGGGGAAATTGTTTTTCTGTCTTCATTATCACTCTTCTTGAATGCCATAAATGGTCTTTCTGCTTTATAATTTGTACCATGTAGACGGTATAAGAAAGGCTGTTTACTGAGGCAGAGGAGTTTCTTTACAAATGTCTAGCATCCTATGACCAAAATCCTGAGAGGTTCTCCATATCATGAAAAAACATAATATAGTTCTTTTCATTTTGTTGAGACTTCAAAAATTCCACAGCCTGAATCTATCACAGTACTTCCTGTGTATTGTTTTTTTGAAAGGGCAAGTCCAGAATGCTTGAGTGCCAGCAGCCTTGTTGAGAGTAACAAAAGCAATACTTTCAGTCTGGGCAAGAAGCAAAACACTCAGAGGCCAACACAATACTAAGCCTATTCAGTGAATTTTTAAAATTCTTTAAAGACTGATGTTCTGTGTTTTCGAAGTCTTTAACACGTAAAAATGAAATTTAATTTTCTGTTTATTACCATGTCACTTTAAAATAGATGGTCAGATTGTCATCATATTTGGGTGAGGGGATGTTCAGGTTAGTCTGATTTAACATTTAGGCTACCAGGTATATACAAATTTACTTTTGAGAAATAGGGGCTGGCCAATTAATTTTTTTCATTGTATTTTCACAATATTTGAACAGTATTCTTGAGAAGTTGCGCCTTTAAAAAAAGCCTATGTGCTATTTGTTTGTTTGTTACCAAATGTGGAAAGTCAAGGTCTCAATGGTCTGAGATAACATATAGGTTAACTTTTAGAAAGTTCACTTGGCAGGGTGTACCTCCACCCATTTTTTCATTCATACAGAGTATATTTGACAGGTGATCATATGAGGCATGCTCTCTCAAGAGCAACAGAGGCTGATGAGCAATGAGAAGAATGATTG
This sequence comes from Cyclura pinguis, assembly GCA_030412105.1. Classification (NCBI taxonomy): domain Eukaryota; kingdom Metazoa; phylum Chordata; class Lepidosauria; order Squamata; family Iguanidae; genus Cyclura; species Cyclura pinguis. Next base: position 313,393,518 of record CM059599.1, on the reverse strand, counting down.
ACCCTGCCCCCGGGAACAAAAAACAAACAAACAAAAGACTCCAGAGGGTTTCTTGACTCTTAGGAGTTGCAATACGCAACAGATTGTCTTCTCTTACTTCTGTTGGGACCTCCAGTTTGGCCAGTGTGCAGTGTGGCTGCCTCTTTCCATCCTGCCCTATGTACATAATTGACTGACTCACTAAAGACTCATCAATTTACACAACATTCAAAGTGCAATGAAATGTGGCATGTTGAAATGTACACTGAGTGACATAGGAGATGAGTGATGGTTTGATTTGCTTTCCTTGCCCCCCCATAACTCTGTCCCTTCCTTTAGCATCATGGAGCAAGGACTGGTCATACCTGTTCTCTGTAAAATACTGTACGTGTAGATCACATTATATAAATGTTAATACTTAATATAATAACCATCTTAATATAATAACCATCCAAATTTCAATTTTATATTTCAGCTTCATGTAATTTAGAAAGCTGATCAGTTGTGACCAGATGGCATGATAAGTCACCCTGGATGCATGGCATAGGAAAGGATTTCTAAATGTCACAATCCTGAGTACTGTGATGAATACAAGGCAATTAATTATACCCTTGATGTTGGTCATGGAAAGGTGTAGAATTGATCTTTAGTACTAAGGCTTCAAACTATTTATGATTCTATTGTATTTTTAGAACCAGTGTCGTGTAGTGGTTTGAGCACTGGATGATGACTCTGGAGTCCAAGGTTTGAGTTCCCACTTGGTCATGGAAACCTGTTGAGTGATTTTTGACAAGTCACATTTTCTCAGCATCAGTGGAAGGCAAAGGCAAACCTATTCTAAACAAATCTTGCAAGAAAAACCTGTGACAGGTTCACCTTAGGGTCACCACAAGTTGGAAATGATTTGAAGGCACACAACAACAATTGTAGCTTTAAGTATCATCCATCTTTTATTTGTATAAAGTTAATAAGCAACATATTTTCCTCTTAAAATAAAGTATTAACGGGGTGATCTACAGGATATGAGAACGTTGGCATTGGAAGGTGCTGACTTGAGGATGGGATGGCATGCCTATATGTTTTATGATAAAGCAAGAATAAAGATTTCACACATCATTATATTAGAAAATTGTTTTTGAAAATTTGGAATGAATACAAGATTAAAAACATACGGCAGCTCCCCACATGGGTGGCCCCTCAAGAAGCGTTTTTTGGTAGATGGATTGAAACAGATAAATGGCTGAGATATGAAGATATATTAGAGAAGACAACTTTTAATAACTTTAAGATTAAAACAAGAGAAAAATTGGAACAAGAAGGAATTACATTAAGTTGGTTCCCTTACAGACAGTTAACTGAAAGATTCCAGATGGACTTAAAAACATATGGAATGGAACTAAAAGAGAAAACTGGAGTGATCAAATGGCTGTTTGAAAATCTGCCTCATTTATTAGAGCGTATATATCAAGAAATATTACACCAGGAAAGGCAAGAAGAAACAGTTAAGTCAGTAATGATTTTGTGGGCTCAGGATATCAGACATTCGATTCAATTAGACTCTTGGGAACAGAGTTGGAAAAGAACACAAAAATTTACAGTAGCCCAGAATCTAAAAGAGAACTATTATAAGTTGTTTCAAAGATGGTACATGACACCAGACAAACTAAAAAATATTTATAATACAGGTACTGGTCTCTGTTGGAAATGTCAGAAAGAGGTCGGTATGATATACCATATGTGGTGGACATATCCTAAGGCTAAGAAATATTGGAGTGAAATACATAACAAAATTTGTGCACTAATGAAAGTTCAGTTTGCTAAGGTACCGGAATTGTACTTGTTAAATATCACAGATGTGCTAGAAGGTACTGCTATAAAGAAGTATTGGAGAATAATAATGTATATGATAACAACAGCTCGTATTAAATATGCGAAGCTTTGGAAAACTCAGCAAATACCCATAATAGAGCAATGGTGGGGAACATTTATTGATAATAGAAATGCTGATATGGTCTCTCAGAGATTAAAAGGGAAATCGGACGATGAGATTTTAAAAGAATGGCAAATGGTACTGAGTAACTGCTGGGTACTGACAGATGAAAATGAGTGATTCATGATTATGATAATCAATGAGGGGGCAATTGGATATATATCATGAAGCTGGAATGTGGTGATGACAATGCAAGAACTAATGTGTAATAGTATCAATAAAATGTGGTACATTAATATAAACATGTTAAGAGATATAGAAAATGAAATCTAGATCAGTGTGGAAGATCAAAGGTAATTCATGTAAATTACAGTTACAATTGTTTGTTTTTTATATGTAAATTTGAATAAAATGATTTTAAAAAAAATAAAAATAAAGTATTAACCAGTTCCCCTTACCATTCATGTTTCAGATGGGCAAGGAAAGCAAATCAAATCAAGAAGCACAGAAATTATTATATACAGATTTCCACCCAGAACTCTTCCTTGAGCTATTTAGAGAGAAGTGAAAAATGAAGTTCATCCAACATTGCTTGCCAAAAAAAAAAAAAAAAAGAGAGAGAGAGAGCAAGAGAGAGAGATTACCTTTGGGATCCCATGCAAACTCACAACAAAAATCTGAATAGTACAGTATATTGTAAAATAAATATTAGAAGTTAAAGTGCTTCATGTGAACCAGTAAAAATATTTAGATTATTTTTTTTTTGACTGAGAAAACTAAAGTAAGAAAAACAGTTGTATAAACTAAATAATAGTGACTAGGAAGTAAATGTATGCTCTGCAAGTCATCCTACTGTAATGACTTAGACTGCTAATAAAATCTGTGCCATGCTTTTTCTCTAAACTTGTGGAGAAACTGTCTGCTTGAAATGCCTTCAGATATGTGACTTTCAAAGGTCAAGATTACTAAATTTGCTTTCTTCTGATGAAGCATTAAACACTGTGTGTGTCAGCACATTTGTCAAAATTAAAATGAATTTTTACCCACAGCTATAGATGCACCAAAAATGAGTCCTGCAGCATGCAAAGTATACACTCATAGAAGGGCATTCTTGTACACATACAATGGTCTAGTAAGTTCATGAAGTCATGGGATTCTACTATATCCTTTGCAAGAGAGGTGTGCACAATATTCCTAAATGCCTGAGTGTAATGGTAGAAATTTATAGTCTGCAGGAAAATTTCATGGGGGGAGAGGCAGAGTTCTTATCTGAGAACAGTGCTGTCATTTGCCCCCCATTCAGCATACTTGTCAGTTGTTGTTGTTGTTGCTGCTGCTGTTGTTAGATTATGATTATATTGCCTGTTACAAGTAGCTATTGTACTGGGTTTTTTTTAAAAAAAATACCCCTACTCTCTAAATGTACAATAAAATAAATAAACAAAACACATAATTTTCAAGGAGTTAACCATGTTAATCTGTTTCAGCGTAAGAAGGAAAAAGGGGTGGGGAGAATGGATCTTGGTGTGCCTTTGAGATTAACTGATCTGTTTCATCACAGGCCATTTCCGCACGGGTTAAATAAAACGGTGCAGTGTTTTTTCCACAGAGGACTTCTGCACCTTGGAGCGGACTGGGTCTGGACTACTTAGTGTAGATTTGCACCTCAGTCTGCTCCGGAGCAACCCCAAGTGGTTCTCCAGCGTGTTTTTGAAAAACCTGATTTTTCAGGTTTTTCAAAAAGCCGGCCTGTGCCATTGCGTGCCTGCTCTCCCATGCAGATTCACAGGCTCGCACCAATGCGAGCCTGCGATCGGTGGAGAGCGGGCTTTAGGCTGGCGAGCTTCAGTGGTTGGTCGAGACCCACGACCAACCGGAAGCTGCCATTTTGGACACCGGAGCAGTGCGCAGTGATGGCCATGCGCTGCTCCAGAGCAGCCTGGACCAGACCAGGGAGCCAGAAGATCCAGTAAGTAGCGGCACAGGGCGATTCCCTTGCCCCATGTGGAAATGGCCTCAGTTTTTCATAGACTCCAGTCCAGTCCACTTGTATCTGAAGAAGTGGAATGGAGTCCACACAGTCTTATGGTGAAATACATCAGTCTCCAAGGTGCTGTTACATCCTTTTCCCCTTCTTATACATAATAACTAAACCATTCATCATAAAAAGGGAGGGGGGCGGAGAAAGGCTGACAGACATCAGAAAAGGAACAGATTAGCATTATGATCCTAGACACTACAACAGCCATTTGCACATTGCTAAAAAGTAGCGAAGGGGGAAGAAAAATGGCTTTGCATGTGCTAACCCTCAAAATGCCTTCATCTGCATTATTTGTATGTCCTGGTGCCAACAAACGTCTTTCAAAAGAATAAGGCAACATTGCGAATGTTATGGTGCATGTATGTGGGGGTTCCATTCCAGAAGCCCCTGCAAATACCAGAAATTATAAATGCTCACATCTCATTATATTCAATGGCAGTGATGTGCATGCTTCAGCACATCAATGTGCAAATTGCTGCCAACTTAGGTATAGGATGTGATGCTCTGTGGTTGCTCAAAATCATGGATCTGGTGGTTGCAGATAAGGAGGGCCCTCTGTAGTGTATTTTATTGTCTATGTCACCAAGAAACTGGAATGGGTTATGTAACAATGCCTGGAGAATGGTTATTTACTTTCCAGGAAGCAGTATATATCAGTTGATACCTAAAAGACCAAATATCTATTGAATTCATTTGCTTCATGAAATTTCCCCAGCCTATGCATTTAGCAGTAGTGACTTGACAACCTTGATAAACTATGTTAGAATATAATAACTCAGGGTTCCAATTCTTTTTGGGTTATGGTCTATCAGGATGGGAAACAGAAATGCATTTCTCTCCCAAAATAAAGATGGATACTTGATTCACCAGGCCTGGTCTTCAAATTTAGAGTTATGGGAGAAAGAATGTCTCCCTCAGTAATTAAAAGAGAACATAGACAAGTATGACATTAAGATTTTCAGCTAGTATAAAGGACTCAGAAAGACCTTCTCAGTAAACTCTCTTCTTTGATGGATGAGCCAACTGAAACCAATTGAATTAAACAGAAAGTTTTGCAGCTATACATGTCTGCTCAGAATAATAATGATGATGATGATGATGATGATGATGATCCTATGTTCCCTAGTAGCATTTAAAACAGAAGTAAGATGTCCCTTAGATTTCATTGGAACTTACTCCCAGGTAAATGAATATAATATTGCTTAAGATAAACACTTAAGTGGAACAAAGTCCAACTGAGCTCAGTGGGTGAGGATTGCTTCTGCATAAACGTACATAAGTGTATGAATTCCAAAAATAAACTATAGCTTTTGTGCATTAAGCCACTCTTATGCCTTCTGGGGGCCTCACAGACTTCTGAAAAATGAAACAAAAATCCCAAAGAAGATGAGTCCACTTTTAGTTCTTGAATATGGGCATTTTTTTAAAAAGTTAAATAATACAGGGAGGTCCTGCAATCTATTAAAAAAGTACATTGTTGCATTTGGAGTTTTCCAAGAGCAGCAGTTCAGCCTCTTTGGGAAGAAATAGTTCAGTCTGGGAATTCTGGAAATGTCAAGGACCAACAGAAACATCTTTCGGAAGCACTTTGCCCACCCTCGCTATAACTAAAAAGAAGTAATTCTTGAAATAATTATACTCAATTGTTTCAAGTAAGCAGAGCAGAGGTCAGAAATGGCAAGTACCTTTCTAATGGCACTAGATAAAGAATTGGTGATGGACTTTATCTAGGTAAGTGAATCAATGTTAATGCTACTACCAGACTCTTAATGCCTCAAGTTGGAGTCAAAACATTATTGTCAAATGAAATCACCCTGGCTGGATCCATGCCCAACAGACACTTTGAGGCTATTACTAAAATCTTAGTATTGTTCAGATTTAATTACCTACTCTAAATACACATGACCAAATGGTTATTCATTCTGGACGTTTATGTTTTCATGAATCAGTTATGGGAGGAATATATCACCACTGTCATTAAATGTGAACAGGTACATACTGAGCAGGATGTGTATATTACTTAAACACCAGCAATTCAGTCTCAGGGACTTAATACCAGTGTCACTTTATTCTGAATAAGATTGTGGATTCTTATCTTAGACAGAAATATTTTAAAGGCAGAAGCATTTTGAAAGAACCGTTGCATCCAGTACTCAGTGCATCCTGGGATCTTTGGTTTGGGGATTTTTCTCCCACAGGGCTATTCTATATTTTGGAAGGTGAAATATCAATATGTATACAGCTGAATTTCTCCTACTACCTTCAAACATCTATTTCTGATAACTGATAACCTATTTCATCACAGAAACAAAAGAATATGGAACAGGAGTTATTTAGCTTGAAGGGCTTTACTCACTCAATGAAATATACCATATCCTCCAACTTAAAGTACAGTGGACCCCAAGCATCCTCCAGTTTTTGGTTCCAGGACCTTCTGTGGATACCAAAATTTGTGGATGCTCAAATCTCATTAGGTACAATAGTGTAGTAAAATGGTGTCACTTATGTAAAAGATCAAAATCAAAGCTTGCTTTTTTGAAATATTTATTTATTTATTTGATATTTCCAAGTCACGACTGGCTGAATCCATGGATACAGAATCCCTGGATATGGAGGGCCGACTGTATGCAGCAATATCACCAGGATAGTAGAAGAAATAACCATAGTGTTCTGTTGATTCCCATCCTATGGACATTTATCAAGAAGTCTAGTTAACTTCATTACTCTGGAGCAAAGATGTGTAGAATTGCACTGAGAGAGAAGGGTGAAGGAGGACAACTCTCTCTCTGTGTTTTAGCCATGTGTGATTTCTTAAAACTGCAGAAGTGACAGACACTTCTAAACACTCTCCTTGCAACATAGCAATTGGCTTGGAAAGTGCCTGAATCTACTAGAATGTGTCTCCAATCTTACAAGCTTTATTTGTGCATTGCAAATTATGACAGAACATCAAGCTTAGTTACTGTGGTAGTTCTGAGACAACAAAGAACCAGTGTGAGTTATTCCAGTACTGGCAAGGCTGAGTCCAATTAGTTTCACCTAGCTTGACTTCCAGATTTGTTGCTTCCATCACTCTGCCATACCTTTGCAGGCCCTATCTAGAGAAAGTTGGTCTAGGATGGCAGTTCTCAGCATGAGGACCCACCAAGAGGGTAGGTGTAAGTGGGATGGAGTGAAGGGAGCCATGTCCTAGCCACCATTGTCTTGAGGAGGGCTCATACATTCAGCTAGGCTTTGGTCATTCAGACCTGGCTCAAAGAGCTTTCTCTGATTTCTAGTTTCTCTCACTGTGGACTGATATGGTAGAAGTCCTTGTTCTCAGTCCTGTCATCTTGCCTGGTCCTCATTTGATGTGCATTATTTAATCTAGGACAGGGCAGCTATGTGTTTTTGGGGAAATAAGAAGACTCACTGGGAAGCTGGAATGAATCATTTGTTTAATTCATATCATGTTTTTCTCACAAGTGGGACCCAATGCAGTTGAAGAGCACTATGTTTTCTTCCCAAATTTAAGAGAAGAGGAGGGTTCCAAGTCTATAGATCATTTCCACACTACACTGTTGTAGTGCTATTATTCCACTTTCAGCATCCGATGGAATCCTGGGGTTTGCAGTTTAGAGAGAGGCATTTAGAATTCTCAGCCAGAGAGCTCTTTGGTCTCAGTAACTACAAACCCCTGAATTCCACAGGATGTTGAAAGTACAGTACTAGGACTATAACAGTGTAGTGTAGAAAACGGCTATAGTCAAGGCAGAAATACCTTATCAATAATAATAACAATCATACAGTACTAAGCTCTGAAACCATGAAATCTAGACCTTTTAGTATACATGATATACTTGCTAAGACATCCCAATTATATGCCTCTTGGGGTTATTTTGTTTTAAAAATGGATTGATTTTAATTAAATGGATTAAAATTAATTAAACATTTTCTTTAGCCTGCAGCGTTACATTGATTCATTAGGTGCTATTGAGTTACTAGCTGGTAAGAAAAATTCCTTATGAAGAAAAGGGTCCTTGGATGTTAGAGATCTGTTCAACAGCAATGGAGCTACTGAACAGAAGAAAGTCTTGAAAGTTGCTTGCCTATTCTGGACTCCAAGTATGTATCTTTGTATTTATATGTAATATATGTTGGTTTTTACACACCTGTACATAGATACAAAGAGGGAGAATGAGAATTTCTGCTGCTGTTTTCTTTTCCTTGGCTAGATGGCACCTTTTCGCATTTTGTAAGTTCAATTTATAAACTGCATGGAGGGGAAGTGTGTGTAGTGGGAGAGATGATGGAGTGGGTGTAAGTATCCTCTTTCAGAGTTGCTTTGTCTTTCAGGCATATATTCTTACCCAAGTGTGTTGCCCAGTAAACTCCACTTCTGATTGTGTTTCTGAACTATATCAGTTTGACTGTGACAGTTTTAAAGACAGGATTTTATAAAATAAAATAAAAAGTTCTACTTTGAACACATGCAACAGTTCTGTCAAACATGCAACTGATTAAAAGAAAAAAAAAGATACAATTGCCACATGACCAAATTCCTTACTTCTTCTGAAATCTGCAATGGTTCGTGTTGTGTTCCTCCAGATTTTTTCATACTGTCTATAAGCTTTCAATGTTTCCCTTGATGAATTAGCCTCAGGAGTGAGCTTGAAGAACAGAATATGGGCCTCCTATCTGGCAGTCTTAGCCCCTTTCCACAGGATGTCATCATCTCGCATTGGGGATGGGAGAAGGACGGGACCTGGATGACGGTTCTGCATGATGTCATCTGGGTCCTGTCAATGTCCCATCCCCAGGTGGTGTGATTGTGTCACAAATCATTCACAGTTTTCCCCTGTCAATGGCCGGCAATTGCTCAGCCTCCCGCCACCCTCCCACACTCATCTGGTGTGCAGAGGCTCAGGAAGTGCAATGGCTGCACTTCCTACCCCAGGAGCACTCTCCTCCACACTAGCTGCACTTCTTACCCCAGGAGCACTACCCTCCACACTGGCTGCCTGCAGAAATGCAGGAGGTGCAATGGCTACACCTCTTGCTTCCACAGCACAGCCTAGGACAATGCCTGGCTGTGCTGTGGAAGCAAGAGGTGTGACCATTGCACCTCCTGCATTGTCACAGGCAGCTGGTGTGGAGGGGAGCACTCCTGTCACACTCCCCTCCCAGAAGAGGCTCTACTGAGATCCCGGCGGGACACTGCCGGGATCCAGTGAGCTACCGAAAGGGCCTTATTGGATACCAGTTCTTCAGGAGTATATATGTACTTGGGAAACTTGGCTCAACTATTTCCCACTTGTGTGGAAAGTAAGTATTAACAAATGTTGTATTCCCACATATTGTATTCCCACACTTTGTGCTACCAGAAGACACACAGCATAGACGTGACTTTGATGTATGGCGTGGCCTTTATTTATTTGTGACAATTGGCGGGCAAGTACATCATTTTAAAGTATTTCAGCAGTGTCAGAAATTATCTTGGGTAAACAGACAAAGAAGAAGAAAATAACTGTCACAGTTCTGCCATGAAACCACACAGTGTAAAAGTTTTAAGGGTAGAGATTAAACAGATGTAAATCACAGTGAATATCATATTCCAGACTCCCATATGTTCGCTGCTTTGGGGGAAATCATTTCTTCAAAGTCCCTGTCTTATCTCTGAAATTAAAGGTGTTCTTTTTTGGTTTGCTTTCATTTTGCAGTGCTGAAAGAATGACAAAAGAAGGGAGTTCTAGTGACCTTTATACATTTAAATTGTTGATGACTTTTGTAATTGTATTTTTGATTCCATATCTTTTCAGTTACTCAGTAATAAAACATTAATCTTTGCTTCACTTTCAAATAGTTCATTATGCATAAGGTTGGTTAGGAACAAAATTCTGGCAACTCTCTCAAACAATATAATAATTCTATTCTAGTTCCTGGTTCAGAAGGGCTGCCAGGACAGTAATGAAAGAATTGCCTTTTGCAAAAGCCTTTAGAAACCTTGAGCTCCAAGGCATGCAAAAACTGCTTGTTGTACTAATATTGGGCAATGTTTTTGCTTGTTCTGTTTTGTAACTGATTTACTTTAAGCAGGGCTTTAAAAGAAATTGTCACCACTACATTTTCTTAAAAAATCCAGTTACTTGTACTTATTACTTTATTTCCCCCTTTTATTAATTTCTTCCTTTTTTCAAAAATGACACACACACACACACGCGCATACATATATATCTGTGTGTGTGTGTGTGTGTGTGTGTGTGTGTATTTCTTGAAAATATATTCAGACACACTAGCGTATTTACCTGGCATTGCCCGGGATTTTATTTTCTCATAGGTAATACTTGTTAGAAATACCTTAGGAATTACCTTACCTTAGGAGTTAGATGCAATGAAATACACAGATTTGAGATCCTATGTCTCTAATTCTCCAAACTGTGTTGTACAGTACCTGTAACTTTTCTCCATATTCCCCAATCCAATCTGTATTCAGAATTGTTGACATATAGAAGCTGTTCTCCTCCTTGCTGCTAGGCCCCATCTCCATAGCAACCAGCCTGAGGTCCAAGAGGTCTCTGGCTGAGAATTCTAAAGGCCCCTCCCTAAACTGCCAACCCCAGGAGATTCCATAGAGTCTTCACAGGCAGCCAATCCTATGAGGTCTTCTTGACTGACACGGCCAGCCGTATGAGGTCTTTGGCTTCCTGACACAAACTCACAAGCAGACAAACTTTGACATACATACATACATATATACATATACATATGCATATATATATATGTATATATATACATATACATATACATACACACACACACACACACACACACACACACATATATATATATATATATAGTGTGTGTATCTATCTATAGTTACTGATGTAATTAAAAAACCAAACAAACCTATAATGCTACTATAGTATTTTGACTTCCCAAAGTATGAGGAAATGTCACTCATTAACAACCCCAGTAACAAAAGTTAACAACCGTTAAGCTTTATTTTGCTAAAGAAATGTTGTAATGCTCGTGTTACCTCAAAGTTACATGCTACATGCAACAGTGTTACAAAGATTTCCCTAGTTTCTAAGTGAGAGAAACATTGGCCTTAAAAAAAATGGACAGAAGATTTTGCTTTTACTTTGGCCAATTCAGTGAAAAACATTCCATTCTCCAATGGACCTAATTCCTGAACTACATGGAAAGATTTATCAAAAGTATATGATCACTTGTTACATGTATTATTATCAAATGTTATCCTGTGTGCATTTAATTAACAGTGGAGAGCTGGCATTCTCCACTCCCAGGCTTTTCACATTCCTTGGTATGTCTTCTGTCCTATGAGCACAGGGGTGCACGTGCACGTAGGCATCAGTACACATAGTCGTAAATCTTGCAAATGTTTTAAACTCTTTCCATAGAAGGAGAAATATAAAGATGATGATGATGGCGATGATGATGATTGTCTTTGTTTATACCCCCCTTTTCTCCTCAGAAGGATTCAGAGCGGCTTACAAGTTTAAAAAGAGAACATAGTTAAAACTATAACATACAAAAGTTAAAACAAAACATTAAACAAACAGGAGAAATTAAAACAATATTAAAATGCATATTAAAAACAACAAACAAATCACAATTAAAATAACCAGCACCTTTCTTCATAATAACCATGTATTAAACGCCTGCTGAAATAAGAATGTCTTTAAATGTCTCCGGAAAGCAGATAGGAAGGGTGTCAGTCTGACCTCTCTGGGAGGCCAGCCACTGTGAAGGTCCTCTCCTTTGTTCCCACCGAATGCAATTGTGAAGGTGGTGGGACAGAGATAAGGGCCTTTCCAGCAGATCTCAAAGCCTGGGCTGGTTTGTAGGGGAGTATACGGTCCTTCAAATAACCTGGACCTGAGCCGTTAGTGCTTTAAAGGTTATATGTAGAATACGTAGATATTCTTGTCCACAATTAAAGCAAGTATCTCAACACATCAAGACCCCCTGATATTTTTTTTTGCATGAAGTTTTTTTGTGTGTGTGCAATGTGAGAGCAAAAAGGTTAGCACTTTCTTCTTTTAATCAGCAGCAGCAATTGGGAAACATTGTATTTTATGCACAAAAATTGACCAAGATCCTATTTACACTATACATACACTATACATAGTGTAAATATATCACAGCATAGGTTATGCTGGATCTCACATTTATTCAGCTGATTGCACATTGGTAGCTGAAGTCTTGAGCTCATCTACTAAACAATGGTCAAATAGTTCTCTACCTACAGTGTCAAAAGTGCATGAGAGATATGTGTGTATTCATATAATGATTTGCTGCCTTAGGGATCACATTTATGTGATATCTGATCAAGCACAATTGTTCGTGAAATGATGTTACGCTAGTATGTCTCCTTGAGAAGATTTCTGCCTTTGTTTTGGGTGGAAAAAAAACTCATCAAAATTTTTGATAAAAGGTAAAAGGTAATTGAAAAATGTGGAAAAGCTCACTAGTCTTGCCCAGTGAGATGAAAATTTCTGAAAGTTTTGATTCTTACATGAAATAATATGAGAACATCTCCCGCAGTGTTGCATTCCCTTTGCCTCTTTTGTGTTGGTTATGTTGGTTGAAATGTCTACAGTAGAGAAACTGCTTTGCTCATGGAGACTCCCTGCATCATATAGATTCCTGCACCATCAGGATGAACGGGGCTATGGTCGTAACATGGACTTAATAGAGCAGACATGGGGAACATGTACCTCACAATATATTCTTGGATTCCAGTCTCCACAAACCCTAGTCAATATTATCACTGGCCAGTAATGCTAGAAATTGTTAAACAACATATGGAGGGTCCCAAGTTCACTATCTCTATTATAGAGTGATTTTAAGCTACAAAAATTACCACAGCCTAAACCGACATCCTTAACTGAGACTTAGCACTTTTGGGGGAGTCAGTGATCCCAGTTTGCTGCATCAGGGACAGCAGAACAATATGCGCTATAACTGAGACTTAGCACTTATAGCACATATTGTTCTCTTGTCCCTGATGTAGCAAACTGGGATCACTGACTTCCTCAAAATGTTATTATTATTAAGGATTTCCTTGTTTTATTTTAAGCATCTCTTTTTTATGTACAACATCTGTTCAATAACTGAGGGGTGCAAGGTGATACATGCTGTGTTTTTGTGAGATACTGATAAATATTGGGATTTTTATATCTGGAAAATAGAAAATTATACCACTAATGGTAAAATATTGCTGCCCTGCCTACATCTAGTTTCTTCTAGAGAAGGCAATGAGATATTGAGTGCTTTTGTCCATGAGCCAGACTTCTGAAGGTTTCTTCTTTACTTTGGACCAATTAAGGAAAGGAAAACTACTTTCTAGAAATAGGAATCAACTGCAACCTATGTCTGTCACAATTTATGATTTGCTAGATCAGTGTGACCCTATTGCTGTGAAAAATGACTGCCACACATGACAATTTTGTTTGCTTTCTTTAAAAAAATAAATCAGCAGAGCCTCAGGAATCAAATATGTTTTTTTTTTGTTTGAGTCAATTTCATCTTGGTGTCTTAGAAAGTTATGTTTTCATTTTTATATTTAGACTCTGTTTTCTCAAGAGGCAGTATATGAAGTGTCAGGACAGAAAAAGTGAGAGGTTGACAGATACTTCTGAAAGACAGAATCAAAACAATTTTAATACTGTAAAGCAAAACTTAGTCTTACTGATTTTAAATAACAGCTCCACCCCAGGGGTGTTTAGAAACCCATGAGACAGACCAGAAAAACAGTTTCCTATACTAACAGCACAAGAGCAAACTAAAGTGAGATTATTGTACAAGAAGCATGGGGATCAATGACCACTGCAATGACTTGACATTCCAGACATTTTGGTAGATGTATATGTCCTTATATCAGGCTATCATTGTTTAGTATCTTTAAGTCAGTTTACCCACATTGTTAATATTTGTTTTTTTGTTAGTATTTGTTAAGAAGATGGAAAGAGATTGGGATAAACAACTGATTTGTCCATATACCCAAAATGGTGTGCTAAAAATTGTGAGGTATACGACATTAGCCTCCATCTTCACTCAATTAGGATGTGGTTTAGTTTGTGAGTTCTGGCCTTGTATTGTGTCTCCATCCCTATCCCTGATGCCCTCTATGGAAAGATGAGCTTCTGCAGTGGGCCTTCTCTTATTCATTTATGTAATAATGTATCGTACATGGTACCTACTGTAATATTCAGAACCTCACCTCTTAAGAATCTCAACAGCCATACAGGAATGTCTATAAACAGATGGCTTCACACTACAGGAGGCTGTATTTCCAAATAAAGGAAGGTAATACGAATAGGGGTGTAGTGGTAACAGGGTAAATGAGCCCTTCCTCATTCTGTTCCTCAGATGCTGATAAGAAACACAAAACCTGGACAGGACATCATTATCTCCCCATCACTACTGAATCAGATTGTATAAATGGAATCACTGGAGGGAAGGTCATATGTAAGAACATATGAAGAGCCATATTGGATCAGACCAACACAGATCATATAGTGGTCCAACAGATGTCCATGAGAGGCTTACCAGCAGAAAATAAATGCAATCCCTATCATGCCCCACCATAACTAATACACAGAGGCTTCTTCTCTCCAACATCATGGGTGGCATGTAGCCATCCTGACTAGTAACTACTGATGATCCTGTCTTCCACAAATTTATTCAATCTTGTTTTAAAGCCAGTACATCTTGTTGCAGTGAGTTCCACAGTTAAAGCATGCAGTACGTTGCTCTATGAAAGCAACTACTAAAGCATGCTGGCATTATTTTTTCTTCATTCAACATTTTCATCTGAAAAGGACTTCTATAGTCACCATTGCAGTTCAGTGTACTTTTCTGACAGACATAGGGGAGAGACAGAAAAGAGCTGATGCATTTTTTTTAACCTGGTGACATTGCAAGCATTTTTATATTAAGGTCACATTCTCTATCTGGTGCTGTGCTCTGCATTTATTCATTCCTAATAGCTTGAAGTATCAATATGTGGGAAATTAGCTCAAAGTCAATGGCAAAACCCTTATTGACTAGGATTATCCAGCTGCTAACAAGGCAGGCAACAATACCGTCTTTGGTTGCAAGATGAAAAATTATTTTATCTCCTTCCCTCCTGCCTCAGCACAAAAAGTTGCTATGACTGGCATGCATTGGACTAGATCACATATAAAATAGGAGAAAATAGTCTAACAAACACCACACAAATATTTTGATTCACTTTTATAGGTCATGCTTGTGTGTAAGAGTAATTCGTCTCCCCCTGCCTGCGTGATCATGTGTGGTGGTGGTGGGGACACCTTTGCTGGCCTCCCATGAGAAAAGACCATGCAATCACTGTATGACAAGGGTTGCACAGTGGGATGGGGAGGGGGCGGGGTCTGCAGACCCCTTTTAGGGCTGCTCCGCCCCTTCCTCAGCCTCTTTCTTTGCTGGTGAGGCTGACCAGGGGAGGCTGCTGCTGCTAGCCCTGAAAGCCAGCCACGTGGTGGGGCCTGAGGGGCCTTTGTCCTCAGCAGCACGAGGAGGCACTGGCGGTCGCAACGGCGGCTGCGCAAGTTCTGGGTTTTTTTGTTTTGTTTTTTCCCCTTCCTTTTCTTTTCTCGTTTCCTTTTTTTTTTCTCCTTTCTTTTTCCCTCTTCCTCACATCTTCCCCTCTCCCTGGGCTGATCCTCGTCAGTGGAGGGGGTTCTGGTGGGTCCCTCAGGCCCTGGGGAGGGTTGCTGTTGCGGCGGCGGCAGCAGCGGAAGTGTGGCTTTTGGGTTTTTTCCCCCTCTTTCCCCTCTCTTTCTTTCTTTCTCTCTCTCTCTTCGATCTTTTCCCCCTTCCCTGGTCTGATCCTCGTCAGTGGGAGGGGGGGCTGCTGTTGCGGCAGCGGCGGCAGCAAAATAATTTTTATTTTTTTTGCATCAGAAAGGACCACTGGGTTAGAGCAGCCTGGTTGTGGGAAGCGGCCCATTGGGGAGACCCTTAGGTGTTTGGGAGCCTATTTGGGAGGGCAGTTGTTGTGGCTCTCCCCGCCCTCCCAATATTTTATACACACACACACACACACACACACACTTTCTTTCTTTCTTTCTTTCTTTCTTTCTTTCTTTCTTTCTTTCTTTCTTTCTTTCTTTCTTTCTCTTTCCTCTCCTTCCCCCTTCTCCTTCTCGCTCCTCCGCCTCCCTCTTCAGGGGTGTGTGCTTGCCCTTGGATTGGTTTTGTTGCCCCAGGGTCATAAGAGTGTGTACTAGTTGTCTTTGCGGGCTGAGAGAGTGTGCTGTTTCCGTTCCTTCTCCTTTCCACCCCTTCTCTTTTTCTCTCTCTTTTGCACCTCTCTTCTGGGGGGGGGGGTGCTTTTTGGCTTGGTTCCCCTGCATCTGGGCCAGTTTGCCTTGGGGGCTGAGAGAGTGTGATCATTTTGTTTGTTTGTGCATTTGTTTGTTATGTTTTGTTTTGTTTTGCTAAGGGAGTTTTAGGCTTTATTGCATTTGAGTCGAGAGGGGGCATTGTTCCAGGTTTCCTCATTGGACTGAGAGAGTGTGAAAGAACTTCTCATTTACATGCTTCCTGGCCTTGGAGCTGAGAGAGTGTGACGAGTTTTGCTGATTGAGTTGAGAGTGTGTTGAGGACCCTCTCATTGGCATGATTACCTCCTGGTGGGCTGGGGGAGTGTAACTTGTTGTGCTACTCAGGCTGAGGGGGTGGGTTTTGGCCTTGTCGATCCATAGCGGGTGGTGCACCTGGATTCTTTGCGTGGTGGCTGGATTTTCAATTGGAGCTGAGACAGTGTAATTTACTCTATCCTTGAGGTTTTGGCTGGAAGATTGGTCTGGTTTGCCAGTGGTGCTGATGGCTTCCAAATGAGCTTCATCAGCATTCAAGGGTAAGCAGCCCACCAAGAAGGCCATGCCAGCCAAAGGGGCCACTCCAGCCAAAAGGGCCACACCAGCCAAGGCCTTATCTGCCCCAATGTCAGTGACCTCATCGTTGGATGAGGATGGGGGAGCAAATGTGGCGGCCGCCATTTTTGCTAAGCTTTCGGCCATCGAGAGTGGCCAGTGGCCTGCGAGGCAGAACAGAGGAAGGGAGGAGCAGAGGGTCTCCATGCCAGTGAGTGTTATTAACCAGATTTTGGCACGGCTAGATGCTATTGAGAAGGATGGATCGGGTGAGAAGTGGAGCGAATCGCCTTCAGAGAGGTGGGAACAAGCATCCTCATCACAACATGTCAGTTGGGAGACCGGGCCCTCGGGAGAGTCGGAAGCAGCAGGAGCAGCACTGGGTGAGTCTATTGGCCACGAGGAAGGTACTGCATCCATAGCATGGCCCTGGAGCTTCATTACACCACCGAGGAATATGATATGGGCCCCACCAGCAGGTTTCCCAGAGCTATCATTTTCTTCTTCACCTTCTTCCCCTGGGGAGCAAATGTCAGCTTCTCAGCTGCCATCAGGGGTGACATTGCATTCCCAGGATGTCTCTGGATCCACTCAGGGTGGGGCTCTGGTATCACAGGAGTCAAGCAAGGATCTAGGCCTTGAGGAGAAGGCAGGTGTGCAGTCAGGGGTATTGGATGAGCACCGGACCTCAGCCACTATTGAAAAGATACTGAAAGAAGAATATGTGGACCTATTCTCCCTTTTGTATTGAGAGCTTGATAAGAAAGAGAAGGAGGATTTGGACGCGGGCGAGAGGGAAAAATTGAAAAAACAGAGGATTGACAAGAACTGGACTAATTGGTTTATAGGTTATCTCATTTACATGGATGTGATAGTTAAGGCCCAGCCATCGAGGGCTCATTCCCTGGTGGTATATTTGAACACGATTTTCAGGGCTTATGCAGATTTTGCTGGGACTGGTTGGCTGCACTACGATGAGAAGTTTAGGATGAGGGCAGCAAAGCAGCCAAGCCTGTGATGGGACAGCATCCACCCTGAATTGTAGATGCAGACATTGACCCCGGCTCGCCCCATTTTTGGTGAGAGATCCCACTCTGGTCATCTGGTGAAGTTCAATAAGTCCAGGGGGCCTCCCTGCACTCAGAGCTCGCAGGAGCAGCAGCAAATACAGCTCTGTTGGGAGTTTGGGATGCAAGGGTTTTGTGCCCATCGCCCTTGCAAATACAAGCAACTATGTGGGATCTGCTGGGGCTCTCACTCCATTCGCAACTGCAACAAGGGGAGAGGGGGAGGGACAAGCCTCAGGGACGGAGGTGGCAAGCGGGGGCCAGGAAATCAGCCACAACTTCACAAATGGAGGCTGCTGACTTGGCTCCGCTTTTACCCAGACCAGGCTGCAGCTCTATATCTGGGGAAGGGATTTATTTGGGGGTTCAGGATCCCAAGTGTGGGACCTTGGCAGTTTTTTATGGCCAATAACCTTAAATCAGTAATAGGCAAAGAACATGTAGTGAGGGAGAAAATTAGGAAGGAGGTTGCTGAAAGCAGGGTGTTAGGCCCATTTGACCAGCCTCCCACTCCCAATGTTAGAATTTCCCCACTAGGAGTTGTCCCTAAGAAGGCTCCAGGTGAATTCAGGTTAATCCACCATTTGTCTTACCCCAGGGGTGAGTCCGTTAATGATGCCATTCCAGCTGAGTTATGTTCAGTTAGGTATACTTTGTTCGATGCAGCTGTACGGGTGGTGCATAGGCATGGTGTTGGGAACAAGCTGTCCAAATCTGATATCAAGTCAGCCTTTCGCCTGCTGCCCGTTCATCCATCTGACTTTGAACTTTTGGGATTCGCCTTTGAGGGCAAATTCTATGTTGATCGCTCCCTCCCCATGGGATGTTCTGTGTCTTGCTCTGTCTTTGAGACGTTCAGTACTTTTTTAGAATGGGCCATCAAAAGTAAATCAGGCCTTAAGGGCATTGTGCATTATTTGGATGATTTCTTATTTGTAGGATGCTGGGCAGTGCGCATTCCTCTTGGCAGAATTCACATCTCTTATGGGGGAGTTAGGCGTGCCCTTGGCACATGAGAAAACTGAGGGCCCCACACAGCAGCTTACATTTCTGGGCATTGAATTGGATACAGTCAACCAAGCTTGTAAACTACCGCCAGCTAAGGTTCAGGATCTGAGGTCAAGGGTGGCTTCCTTCATGGGTAGGCGCAAGGCTACCCTTAGGGAATTTCAGGAGCTCGTGAGGCATCTGAATTTTGCCTGCCGGGTGGTGGCACCTGGCAGGGCGTTCCTTTGGCGCCTGTGCGATGCCATGAAGGGCATCACCAAACTGCATCACAGAATTAGGATCACCAGAGGGATTAAATTGGACTTAGGAGTGTGGCAGGAGTTCCTGGCTGACTTCAATGGTGTCTCTTTTTGACGGGATGAAATCAAGGTCAGGGATGCACTGAAAATATCATCTGATGCAGCAGGATCCATCGGTTTTGGTGTCTTTTTCAGGGGCAGGTGGTGTGCACAGAGATGGCCCGAGAGTTGGGCAGAGGCAGGCCTCACAGCTGACCTTACATTTTTGGAGTTTTTTCCAATATTAGTGGCAGTTCACATCTGGGCACGTGAGTTAGCAAATGCCTCAGTTCACTTTTGGTGTGATAACTTGGCCACGGTCAGAGGGATTAACTCTCTCTCCTCTAGGTCGCAGCGTGTCATGCGCTTGGTGCGGGCTTTCACGCTTCAATGTCTCCGTTTTAACATAGTCTTCACAACTGTACACGTTGCTGGTGTGGATAATTCCTTGGCTGATTCTTTCTCTCGTATGCAGATGGAACGTTTCAGAGAGCTGGCACCAGATGCTGCCGTCCTCTTAGAAGCGATGCCCTTCGATCTGTGGAAGCTTGGCGGGGTGAGGTAGCACAGATCATTGGTATGTCAATTGCGCTTAGCACCAGAAAGAGCTACAATAAGGCCGCTAGGGATTTCACTAGCTTTTGGAAATCTAAAGGGTTACAGGACACATGGCCACTCCCGGTGGACCACATTTTGCAGTTCTGCTTGTCCCTTAAGGAAGCAGGCCTCTCCCCTCAATCCATTAGACCCCGCATGTCCGCCTTGGCCTTTTGGTCCAAGGCATGAGGCTTCCCTGATCCCACCAGCGATTTTAGGATACGGAAATTTATTGAAGTGTGGGTCAGGCAAAAAGGGATGGCCCGAGATGACAGGCAACCACTTTCTTCTGACATTCTGAAGGGTTTGGGCGACACATGGGAAGTCTTGTGCTCTTCTGCATATGAGGCTCTCTTGTTTCACTCAGCGGCTCTCACTACATTTTTTGGCGCATTGAGGGTAAGTGAGTTGGTTGTTCAGAGCAAGGGAGACAGGTCTGGCAGGGCTTTTTAGGACCTGACTGGGTAAGCAGCATTTATGCCTTCACATAAGGGGATCGAAAACTGATCAGGCCAGGCGGGGCACTGTGATTACTTTGCAGGAATGTTCTGATGCCACTTTATGCCCTGTCAGGGCACCGAGGGCTTATATAGCCAGCCGGGGGACACATTCGGGGCCTCTGTTTTGTCATGCTGATACAACCCCGCTCACTAGGTACAAATTCTGGGCCATCACAAAAAAGGCTTTGACCTTTCTAGGCCTACAAGGCACTAAATTTGGTACACATTCATTTTGCATAGGCGCAGCTTCCACTGCAGCTTTGATGGGCATGAATGCTGACGACATCCAGAGGATTGGGAGATGGAAGTCCATGGCATACCGGCGCTATGTCAGGCTGATTCACCTGTTATAATGTTTCTGGTTCATTTCAGATCATCCTGTTCTGGCTGGGAGGAGGCGAGTGCTGATCTGTGGTAACAGTTTCATCTTTTGGGCAGGGCGGCAGGCTCGTGATGGCCATTTTGGCCTGCATTTGGGATTGGGTGACCAAGTCTCACTCCAATGGCTTGGCAAAAGAGGCCTTCACTGGCATGGCTTGTTGCCTATGCTGTTTGGGGAGTGCTGTGGGCCTCCGCCTGATGTGTTGGTCATTCACCTGGGTGGTAATGACCTTGGACTTTTAAAAGGAAAGGCCTTGATCATACAGGCCATTCATGATATGCGGCTTATTCTCAATACTTGGCCTGGCATCTGCATTGCTTGGTCTGCAATGATTCAAAGAAAAGTGTGGGGTGGGAGAGGGGATCCTCGACCCTTGGAGTTTGCTCGTAGGTGAGCGAACAGGGAAATTTGCAATGCTTTGAGACAGGGCTTGGGTCACTATATTCTTCACTGTGACATTGTCTTTGATAAACCTGAGCTGAATAGGCCTGACGGGGTACACTTGTCATCCGAGGGCAATGAAATCTTTCTGCGGGATTTGCAACGGGGGCTTGAAGCTATCCTGAGTGGGAGTTGGGGGGATAAGGACGCTTGCCCTTATCCATGGCTGGTAAGGGGGGGGGGTCTAAGGGTTTTGGTGAGTACCTATGGCACCCTTTGGTGTAGGATAAATGCTGTCCTTGAGGCGGGCCCAGGACTTGCTCCTACTGTCATGAGATGAGGGGGGTGAGCTTTGGGGGCTCACCTTCCAGAAAAGGGCTGGCTGAAGTTTCAATCCAGCCTCATGGGTTGGCTTTGGGGCCCGGTACCTCGCTCAAGGAGGGCTGGGGAAGAGGTCTGGAGCTGACCCTTGCCTTAGCCTACCCATGCTGTTGACCTCCCCTTCTCAGGTCATAAATTCAAGTTCAAGTTCATGGTCAAGTTTAAATTCAAGCCCAAGTTCAAGGTCAAGTTCACTTCCACCTTTATGTTAATTAGGCATACATTAATAAATTGCCCTAGTTCAACCCAAGCCCTGTGTGTGGTCTCTTCGTTTCATGGGTTGGGCAGCAAATCCAAGTGAAGACTGATTAGAAAACAGAAGACTGCCAAGGAAGGAAGGTCCACTGAAAATGCAAGTGATCTCAGATACTCTCTATCTGTTCCCTGGTTCCTATATCAACCCATCTGTAAACTCAAGCATTTTGGACTCACATTAGACATAGACAAATCTATCAACTTCACTATCTCTTAAGTTCTTATTTTCCCCCAATCTTAAATAATATTTGTCCCAAATGCTGCTTTTTTTTAAAGCCTCTTGCTTGAAAATCTCTACATACTTTTTCTGTTCATTTTTCCAAGTACTTATATTTTTCTTTACAATTTACCCAATAACACTCTTGCAGTCCATTTTAAACTGTATTTCTTCTAATGAATACATTTTGATCTATACTTTCTCATTATATATGTATTTTGTTAAAACAACTTGAGACTAATTACAAAATGCAGAAAACTGCTTTTTTTAAACAACAACAACAACAACAACAACAACAACCCTTAATCATACAGCCAGCCTTTCTCCTAATATGAGACCTAATTTTGAAGGATAACTGGCTTTCAGTTTAGGCGATCTTTCAAAAGTGTGAAAATATGTTTTTTGTTAAAATGTCAATGGAAAAAATCCCTCTTCCTCTACATGCACTCGCTTCTGTGGGATCATGTTGTTATGAGGTATTAGTGGGACAGTGATTAGTTTGCCTAATAACTCATGAAAGGGAAGTAATGAATGCTTTCAGTTTTACTCATCTACAATGAAAAAAAGGTGCTGAGCACATCAAAATGCCCTGTCAAAAATGGTCAACTGCCGTGAGATAGATTTGTTTTTGTTTGTATTTCAGGACTTTTCTGTTCAAAGGACATTTGCACACCTCCCCCACTTTTTTTTTTTCTGCAAAGCATACTGAAATGTGAAAAAAAATAATCAATTGTGGAGAATCTCTCGTAATTTTGTCAGCTTTGGAAAGTTTTCATTCTTTGTGGCAAAAAAATAAACAAAGATTTGCATTTCTGTGTCATGCAATCCGCTGGTGCTCCCTCTCATTCCAATACACATACTTATGGAAAAGAGCCAGCATGCTGTACTGCTTTGTGCATTGTACTACAACCCTGGAGACCAGCATTCAATTCCCTGCTTAGCCATGGAAATCTACTGGCTGACTTTGGGTGCATCTCAGCTCCAGATAATCCAATAATAGGTTCATCTTAGGGTCACCACAAACCAGAAACAACTTGAAGGCACACAATACATGCACACACCATCTCTGTGTACAGACCATTGTCTCACTGTAGTGTTTCAGTTATCACTGAGATATTATCAACCATGCAGCAATGCCACTCTAAGTAGTTCTCCTACATTCATCCAAACAGCTGTGAATGGCCATTTTGGCTAGGTATTGCCATATTTGCAGTCACTTTGGAATGCTAACAAATTCTGCAGTCCACCACAAGCTATTGATTCTTCAAGGACTGATGCCGCATATTATGTTCTGCAACTCTCTAAGTATTCTTCTGCAAGCCTTTCAGGCACACTATTTCATGGCTACATTGCCCAGCACTAGGGTAACTTTTGAGGGATGGCAAATGTTGCAAGAGTGCCAGCATGGTGTAGTGTTTTGAGTGTTGGCCTATGATCCTGGAGACCAAGGGTCAACTCACTGCTTGGCCATAGAAACTCACTGGGTGACTTTGGGTGCATCACACAATTTTGTCTCCAGAAAACCTCATGATAGGTTTGCCTTAGAGTCATCACAAGTCAGAAATGACTTGAAGGCAAACAACAACAACAACATGATGCTGGAAGGACCCATGTAATTCCCCAATGGAAGATCTCTAATACAATGCTGAGGAGTGTATAGCTACTAGGTAGCATAGATACTCAAAATAGTTTGATGGGTCTTACCCTTAGATAGGTGGCAAAGGTTTTCCAACTAAATGCCAGCTATATGGCTGTGATTTCTAAAATAGACACCAAAAACCTTTGCACAGAATAGTCTTTTTTTCTACAGAAATATTAATCACTAGTCACTAAACCGGATAATTGCACATCTTAGATGGCACTGTAGACTGTCCTCAAATAAACACAGATACCAGCACTTATTTATTAGATTTCAAAATCTATCTTTCAAAGTATCTGCTCTCACAAAGCAGTTGACAACATGATCAATAACAAATAGCAGTATACTAAAGTTAGAGATTGTAGTTGACACTTTGTCATAACAGTTACAAAATGTGGGAATGATTGGACTTTTTCAGAGGTTGTGTAAGTGCTGTCTTTTCTGCAGCCAGGTCTTCTACAAATGCACAGAGAGCCCCCTTTTCCACTTCTGAATTGGAGGTGATGAGCTAACTGATCATCTGAAATAGGTGAGCTAAAGGCCAGGGTTCCTGTTATATAGTCAGTTGTGCAAGTGTGGGATCCAACATAACTATACACTAGTACATGTTTATGATATACTAGAGCAGAGGTAGGCAAAGTATGGCCCACAGGTTGCATGTGGCCCTTGACTTCACAAAGTACAGCCCCTGAAGTTCCCCCAGTCACCCCAATATTTTTTAAAAATTTTCCCAGGTGGTTTTCCTAGACTCCCTCTAAAATAACCCAAAACTATCTTGCACCTCCATCCCAAATCTCCCACAGACTTCAAAAAAACTCTCAGAAGCCAAAAATTGTTCCCAAATCATCTAAAATCAAATTGGGAGGTGGTTTTGCTCACTTCCTGTTTCTATTTGGTTGATATTTGGCTGATTCTTTTTTGCGGGGGGGGGGTACTGCTGGCAGTTTTTTAGTGTATGTGGAAGACTTGAGCAGGAGCAAAACATTCATTTTGCAGTGGTTTTGAACCATATTTGGGTGGAGATTAAGGTAAAAACTAGAAAATATTTTAAATAATTTCAGTTTTTTTTTGGGGGGGGGTGATGCACTAATGCAGCCCACCAAGAGGTGGTGCAGAGGTGAAAATTAATCTCCATTTCCTTTGAGTTACACGCCCTTGCACTAAAAAATGTAGGAGCTTGACTCCTACATTAGTAACAAAAACACTAGCAGGAGTAGGTAAATCATTAATTACAATGAGGTATCATACTGTTACCCTGTGTACTGGGGGTTCCGGGAGGGACACCAAAATGTGCTCAACTAAAGGTGGGGAAAATTAGCTCAGAGCACTGCTTAGCGTTACGAGAGGCAGGGTAACACAGAGAGATCTTGAACCCTATGTCTACGGGGTCGGGTCGAGTCAAGGAGAACACAGAAGTTGAAATAATACATGATGTTTATTAAATACAAGCAAAACAGTGTATGCGGCACACTCATACAAGATAACTAAAGAAAATAAAGGTTGGAGTGGTATAGAGGGATTTTTAGAGGGTTTGTTGGTTTGGGTGATACTTCACCTGTCCTGAAGCCCAGAAAAATAGAGAGCGAAGCTGGGGTGCGATGTAACTCAGCACGTGGAGGGGAGGCTCGCCAAGCAAGGTGGGATGAAACTCGGGAGCGTTCCGAGGAAGGTCTCAGAATCAAGGGTTTTTATAAGGAGAATTGTGACTGCAGGCTATGCCGTACTTGGGGAAAACAATAGATTTGGAGTTGGAGACAAAGCCTCCGAAAGGTCAGACTCTGAATGATTGAGTTATTGTAGGAGTTCTCAATAGAGTAGCCAGTATGCAAATGCAGAGTACTTGGGTATTGTATAGTTAACCCATCAAGCTGCCATTGTGGGGCAGAGGCTCTTTTGTAAGTGGCGTGCATACTTAATTAGAGTACTTGCCTGGAGGTCTCCTAAAGCAGTGAGTCAGCTATTTCTGGCCCGCCTGTATTGTATTTTGAATATTATGGCTACTAACAGCCGAGCTTGTTTACGTGCTTGTCTGGTGGGCTCGCAAGCATGTGGAAAGGAATAGAAAAGTGCAGCCGAATTGTGATATCAAGGGATATCTTTAATATCCCTAAAGCTTGGACTAGCTAGGGCAGTAACAATACAATTACCCAAATGCAGGCTGGTGTAAAATGAAGTCTTTGCTGCTTTCCTAAAGTTCATGAAAAAAAGGAACCCCTTTGATTTTTCCACATTTTGCTTTATTACAGCCTGGAACTGAAATGGATTTAATTGGCATTGTTACCATATGATGTACACAGGATACTTAATATTTATCAGGGAAACTGGTCAGGATGAAGAATAATAGGAATGGAGCCGATTCTAGACAAAAACCTGTTTCAGTCTCCAAGACACCTGGTATTGAGGCGGAGGTTCACCTGTTAGCAGGACAATGAGGCTAAACACAGAGCCAAAGTACCACTAAAGTGGTTTTAAAAATGAGAACCTGAAAGTTTTAGACTGGTCTTGCCAAAGTCTACAGTTCATTCCTGTTAAGAATCTGAGGGAAGTGGCTGTTTGTCAACAGTCTCCACCCATCATGACAGAGAGGGAGCAATTTTGAGCAATAAGAACGGACAAAAATCACATCTGTAATTGTTACCTAAAATGCTTTTACTAAATATCAGTAAACGAGGATGAATTCAACCAAGAAGTGAAAGTTTGTTTTTCTTTGCTTAATTTTTGTACAATAGTAAAAAAACCAAAAAAAAAACAACAACCAAAAAAAACCCACCTTCACAGTCTGAGTATCTTGTGTATATCAAGTGATATCAGTGCCAATTAAATCTATTTCAGGTTGTAACACAAGAAAATGTAGAAAAATCAAGGGAAGATAGTTGAAGGTACTATAAGATATTGCATGTAATTTGCTGAGATGGTATTCTAGGCATGTGTACAGGAGTCCCAGAAGTCCTACCAGACTTCACTGGTGGATCTGAGAACAGAAATAAGATGCCAGACAGATACATATGGATTAAAACAGGCTGAGATCCTACACTAATAATGCTCCACCACAACCTACCTTTGCAGGATGGCAGCACTCTGACTGAAGTATTCCTGAACCTGGAGATCAGAGCACTGGGAAATGACAATGACTGCAGTGTGCTTCTGGTTATGGAGCACCTGGACAACAGGCAGCTGGAGAGATCTCTTGGGGTCCTGGCCCAACTGCTTGTTCTACCAGGAACTGGAGGGTCTCTTCAACTGCCTGTTCTCCCAAGGCACACTATGGTTAGGAGTGTGCTGCAGATGCCATTTCCCAGTGCTCCATTCTCCAGAGCCTCAGAAATGCTTTGGTGAGGGCTTTTCCAGGCTGTGAATCACATTCAGCTGTTCATGACCATAAACATAAATAAACAGCAGTTAGACTGATGTAAGTCTAGCTTACAGAACTATAATTGCTGAACAGGATGTCAACATTTGTGAAATAAGCTGATCCTTATCTGATTATTTAGAACTCTTAATGTTCATATTAGCATATTCAGTGAATGTAGAAAACAAAATGGTGACCCAAAGGAAAGTTCAAGATCCCTTGACTTGTATCTTCTCCTTCCTACCCATGAATTAATGGCTGCCAAGTAATAATGGGTTGAAGAGAAGGGGAGGGTAACGCCAGCCTAAAATACTGTTTTGAAAAAGTAATGTTCCATAACCTTCTGGCATGTCATAGTCATGATTCAAACAATGTGTCATATCAGTTGGGGGCTCTGCTAGCACAATGCAGACCACACAAAAGACTGGCAGAGACAGACAGACAGAAAGATCACAAGTGGTTTGGCACATGATAATTGCCATATCTCTTTGGGTCACATTTCTTCACAGGTACAGAGAGCTCATTTATAGTCAGCAATGCATTGTTAATAGGGTTCTTATTGTGAATTTTTGCCTTTTCTTATGCAACGTTTTGTGGAGGGAATCTTGAATTTCCAGGCCTATAGGGCTCCACACATGGCAATTTCAGCACATGGCAGTTGAAAAGCAAAGTTGTTGTCCCAGCTTCACTTGTTTATCCCTAACACTCCAACATTAACATTCCAGAATTAATTTTATTGTTATGAAAAAGGTCAATGACAAGCTATCTCCAGATGTCTTTTCTCTCGTCAGAGTCATGACTACTGTCTTTGTTAATAATGCGTACACAATCACCCTGTGAATATGGTACACATATTTATTTCAATGAAAACAATGCATGTGTTCTGCAAATAATACTTGATGTCTCTAAATATTATCATTCAGAACACCTCCCATGAAACAATATGACTAGAAGTCCCAAAGACTGGATAGACGTCAAGAGGGAAGTGCTGCGTAAAGATAAGGCATGCACCCCCATCTAAGGCAACATTCTCCAGATAGACACACTCCATTTGCTTTGAAAAATAGCCCAATTATACTCCATTTCAGCATGCAGAAAAATGATCTACCCATGTAACTACAAATAATAAATCTAACAAAGTCTCCCCCATGCAATTAGTTGCTAGACTGAAGCAATTTGGTATGGAAGAAAACAAATAGTTATTTCTATCACTCACAAAGGACAGCTATAAAATGCTACTATACTATGAGCATTGTGAAGCTTTTATCTAGTTGCCATTTTGAGTTGAAAAGTGTTATCCTTTTCTTAATCAAGTTTTCTGTGTGTGGCTACACAGTACATCACATATTTGCAATGGTCAATATAGGCTTTTTATACTTTATGCTCCAAACTTTAGAAGAGCATGTCTACAACTCCAGAAATTTCTGTTGAATGCCTCTGAAGAAGGGCTTTTCTCATGTAGGCCAAAAATCATTGTGCTTTTTAAAGGGAATAAACAGTTGACCATTTATTAGCATGTAGAGCTTGTCTCCTTTTGTTTTCTGCTTATATATGTGCTTTTCAAAACTCTCTCTACTTTTGTATATTCCCTGATCATGACGAAAATTGGTGTCCACACAGTTACTCATTCCTACCTCAAGGAATGTGGCAATTCAGAGTTCTGTGAGAACAGCAAAAACAAGCTGAGTCAGTGAGTCTGACTGTAAGCTATATGAAGAGGAGGCCATAGACTGCCAAAATAAGCACCGGGTTGCTGAATTTGAGCATTGGCACTGGTCTGCCTTTACTGAAACTCTTGATGGATTGAAAGATGTTCTGAAGCTGAAGTAAAAGTAACAGCCTACTCAGAAGGGTGTCATGAGGGTGGCATCCAGCTTTTCAGGGAAGGTGGAAATCTCAGCATAGACTACAGATAACTGCAGCATTTTGCTCTTCTTAGAAATAGGTCCAAAGTATGGCCACCAGTGGATCTTAACAAAGGTCAAAGACTCCCACTCCTTTTCTCAATTTGTCACTGCTAATAACTATTGCAGCAGTACTGTTCAGTCAGAATCCGGATTCCATGTCAAGGGTTTGTTGCATCAGAATGTTCATGCTTGGTATTTCTATACTGAATGGACTTTTCAAATAGTTATAGTTATTTTCATAGCAAATTTCACTGGTATAAGCAAAGTAAACTGACTTAGATCTTAGGACTATGCTATCCTTATTGAATTCCACAAATTGGTACTCATGAAATCATAGGACCTGTCTTCTCATCCAAAATGCAAAGGTGTCACATATGGGGTGTAACTGTGCGTGTGTTGAGGGGGAAGAAGGAGCAAGAGTTATATGTCCTATCAAAAATGGTCAACTGCCAGGAGAGGGAGAGGGGGAGAGAGAGAGAGAGAGAGAGAGAGAGAGAGAGAGAGAGAGATTTATATTTCAGGACTTTTCTGTTAAAATGTCACTGGCACAACCCCACACCTTTTTTGGTAACGCATACTAAAATGTGGAAAAAAAATAATTGTGGAGAATCTCTTATACTTGTGTCAACTTTGGAAAGTTTTTATTCTTTGTGGCAAAGAAATAAACCAAGATTTGCATCTCTGCATCATGCAATCCAGCTGGCGTTCCTCTCATTCCAACACGGATATTTATGGACTAGAACCAGCATGTTATAGTGCTTTGTGCATTGGACTACGACCCAGAGGCCAGGGTTCAATTCCCTGCTCAGCCATGGAAACGCACTGGGTGACCCTGAGCATGTCACACACTCTCATCCCCAGAAAACCCAGTGATAGGTTAGCCTTAAGGTTATCGTAAGTCAGAAATGACTTGAAAGTACACAACAACAATAACAACAACTGTTTACTTCTGTTTTAATGTTGACTTTTTGTACTTTTTAATAATATAATCATTATTTTATTTTGTAAGTTGCTTTGAGCCCCAATTTAGATAAAATGTAGGATATAAAGGTAGTTAATAGTAACACAAAATGCGATAACAAACAAGTGAATGCATGACACTATTCTCCACCCTCCATTTTGTGGGGGGTGTAGGTACTGTTGATCAAAGAAAATACAATTAATCTGTCCATTTTTTCCCCTTCTTAATATTGGTAAGAAGCCTGTGAAATTTCATCTTTATTTTACATTGTTTTCAAGTGCTTTTGCAGCCTCTGGTTCCAACATGATTTTTATCTTCAGATGCTCTCCTTTCGATGAGCATTTGTTGGTGGACAGTACACACTGTGAACAATCTGTCATTAGTTTTAACTTTAGAAGAGATTTGGTTGACCTTTAAAAATTTCTTGAGGTTACTGCGATGTTTTCTTCTCTATGTTTCATTTCTTAATTGAATCAAGATACTGTTGTTCCAAAAGATACTTGACATTTGAACTTGCTCAGAACTCTACCTTACATTTCAATAACATTATGTCTCTGACTAGTATTATGCCTGGTTGGAATTAATATTGAAGGGAGAGTCATATTTGAACCCCAAAAAACAAACAAACCTGTGCTGGCCAGGAAACAGTCAAGGGCTTTTTCTGCCTCTTTTACCCAGTGTGAATAGCTAGAGAAGCCTCTTCAGAGTTCTTTTCTGCATCTCAGCTTGTAGTAGTAGTTGTTGTTGTTGCTGTTGTATTAGTAGTAGTGGTTGCTGTTATGTGCCTTCAAATCAACTCGGACTTATGGCAGCTCTATGATGGGTTTTCTTGGCCATATTTATTCAAGGGAGATTTGTCATTGCCTTTCTCAGAGGTGGTGAGAGAAGCTGACTTGCTCTAGGTCACTCTGGATGAGTAGTTTTGAAGCCAGGGCCAGAATTTTATTGTGTGGCTTATGCATGCATACATACATCTGTTTCTGGATGGGGCACAGAGAGCTATTCTGTAGTCCATTGTACAGCATCCAAAGTCACCTTCCTTTGGCAGTCTGCAAAGCCCAGGAGAGAGTGGGGTGCTGCTACAAGTGGAGAGGGAACAGAAGTGAGAGGCAATTCTAACAATTAAGACTTGGCTGGTCTGGTTTCTATGGGGAAGGATAAGGAAGGTGCACTTTATTCGTGAGGCCCTTTTTGCAAGGCATTCACCACGCGAAAGGGCCTCTGGAGCATTGTGCAATTGCGAGGAGCCATCCACATGACATCCTTGCAATTGCTTCCTGCCCCAGCGCAGCCTGGGAAAATCCTAGGCTGTGCTGCGGAAGGAAGAGGAGGAGCCCTCACACTACCTGCTTGCTAGCAGGCAGCAGCTGCGGAGGTGAAGCAGCGGGGATGCGAGAGCCTCTAGCAAGAGGCTGCTTGCATGATCCCTGCACCCCAACGCTGTGAAAAGGTAAGATGCGAAAAGGGCCTGAGTGTCCTGTCTTTACCTCCCCTGCTGAGACTAAACTAGCCATACCTTCATATGTCTCCTCTCCACCAGTAAGCAGTAGCAGCGGAACAAGCTCCCCCTCCAGGGGTTTGAAAGCTACTGTGGTAGAGGAAGAACACAGAATTGTGTAGGAGGAGCATGACATTCTGCCTAGTTGATGTACGATCTAAGCCATGGATCCTAGTCCAACCTTCAAATGACTACATTATGCTGGGTCTCCTCAGCTACTTAGTCCCATTCCCTGTATCTTGGCTTCTAGGCAGCTGACAATAGCTCAGGCATATCAATAGCGAGCTACCACAAACTCTGTTGTAAGTTCATGGGCTGGATTAAAAAAAAACCAAAAACTGGAACATGCATAGATCTGGTATCAGTGGAATGAAACATGATTACTGGTACTAAACCTGTAGAGGGACAAGGGTCAGGAAGTAGAACAGGAACAGAGTGAGGGCAGCAGCTGCTGCTCCCTCTCTTTGTGTTTTTACCCTGATGTAAATGTTGTTGATTGTAACAACAATGATGGCAATGAATAAAGTTCATCCTATGTTTCATTAAATCAGAGCTGGGGTGGGTGTTTTTGAATTTAATGTTCGAAAGGCTGCAATGGTAAGGCATGCTGTGAGTTAGGTCCACCCTACGGTGAAAAGAAGAACTATGGAGAATCCAGGATAGATGAGAACTTTGCACAAATACCTTTTGCACAAATCTGCATATGCTTAGGGAGACAGTTTTCCAAATAATTTTCTGCACTTTCGGTACAAATGCTGTTTTCTGCACAAAAAGTTTTGAATTTTACACAGAGTGAGTTTCCAAATGCAGCATTGTTTTGCACAGAAAACAGCATTTTCTGCAGAGAAGCAAATTTTTTTTTGCAAAACAAATACATGTGTTACTGTAGTTTCTAGTCTGAACTTGTGGTATATTAGATATCATTTGATATCAAGAATTTGGCCTTCATTACCCATTCCTCTCCATGTGCTTGCGAGGCCCCTGGACAAGCACGCACACGGGCACGGCCAAAAATAGCTGAACTATTCAAAACAAATCCAGGCAAGCCAGTAATTGCCGGACTGCAGCTTCAGGAGACCTCCAGGCAAGTACCATCTTAATATCACATTGTGTATGCACGCAGCTTATAAAAGATCTCCTGCCCCGAGCAGGCAGCTTGACGAGCTGAATATCCAACTCTCAAGCACTCCGTGTTTGCATACTGTCTACGCTATTGACAATGCTGTCATAATTCAATCATCTAAAGTACTGACCTTTCAGAGGCTTTGTCTCCAGCCCAAAACCCATTGTTTTCCCCGGGGATGGACTAGCCTACAGGCACATTTTTCCCTATAAGGCTCCCTGATTTTGTGCGTCTCATCAGATCACTCTGACTTCTATCCCACCTTGCTGTTGCTCCGTTCGACGAGCCTTCCCCTCAGCTCCCACATGCTGAGAATCTCCGATACCACAGACCTTTCTTCTGATAAACCGGGCTTCAGGATCAGGTGTAGTATTTCCCCTAAAAATCCCTCTTAAACTCCTCTATTCAACTCCTACCTTTCTTTCATTAGGTCTTTATGAGTGTCTGCATACATATGTGTTGACTGTATCTCAAAATAAAGGAAAACAATTATTATTTACTTCTGTTTGATTATTGACTCGGCCTGACCCTGTAAACATTGGGTTCAAGATCTCTCTAGGTTGCCCTGCCTCTTGCATTGCTTGGCTTGTGCTCTTGCTAATTCCCATTCCCCGTTATTTTGAGCACATTGAGGTGTCCCTCATGGGACCCCAGAAATCAGGGTAACAAATGAGAAAGTTCCAATCCGTTTTGAAAAACTTTCAGTCAGCAAAACATTACTAAAATTGCCGATATTTCTTCCTTCAAGTATGAATGGAAAGAATATTTGAAAATATTCTTTGAAAATATTCAAAAAGTGATTAGAAAAGTATTTTGAGTGTTGAGAATTCCTGATGAGAAACATACTGGGCTGATGAGAATCATTGCAGCTCAGAACTATTCTGTGCAATATTTACATATAGTTTTTTCCTGCAGAAATCAGCATTTGCTGTGTGGAAAATAATATTTCAATATAGAAATATTAATTTGTGTGCAGAAAAATTTTTTGCACATAGAAAAGCTGTGATTGGTGATTTGTTCTGTACAAAATTCGCATATTGTTGATTTGTATATAAAACTGCATTTTCTGTGCAGGAATCAATATTTCTGCATTGAAATATTATTTTCCACACAGAAAATGCTGTTTCCCTCACAGAAAATGCTATTTTCTGCACAAAAAAACCACATGTTTGAATTTGGTGTGGAGTAAGGCCTGAATGGTGAATAACCTTTGAACATTGCCTAATTTTTGAAGACTTTCTTGCAATAGGAAGAAAATTGATGAAATTACTCATTGCTACCTACAAGAAGAAATTTAGTGAAGAAATATATCCTGACCTTCAAGAATAAAATCAATGAAGAATTATACCTCTTATTTGCATATGAATGTAAAGAGAGAAAGAGAGCTCCAGTTCTGTAGTTTTATCCCATATACGCCCAGAAAAGAAGGCAAGGACTATGGTGCCAAAGATTCACAGAAACCCAGAGCTGAAGCTGGGAAAAACTTTCTTTGCTTTGTAATGTGAATCCCTGGAACTGAAGGCCCAGATAGGAATTAAGAGTCCAGACTATCAGTTGGTTGCCCCTAGTCTTGGGTTTTCAGTTTGAAAGATGCCCCCATGTATATGTCACAAATGTTTCTTTCTTGCTTATGCAACACTATGTGTGTTGTGTTTAAATGAGACAGTTTCATCTTCCCCTTCCTCTTATTAAAGCAAGCCAAGCTCATCCATGCCTGAACTTTACTATATTTGCAAAACAAGCATTTCCACACATTTTAGCTATATGGAAATTGAGAAATCTGGGAGTTGTGAGCTACTTAAGGATGCCTGAATATTTCTCTGCAAAAAATCCTTAAATCTTGAGCAGAGTTAAACTTCCATTTCAACTGCTAATTTGCAAACTGTTTCATTAATTGAAATGTTTTGGTCCTGTAATATTTGGCTTCTGGGAGTTTAATATGTTTTAATTACCTTTGAAAAGCATTTAATCATAATGCAATACTGCATTGAATGTTCACTGATTTCACTTCTCAGGTGGATTAATATTAATTTTTTTTCAGCTTTGTTCATTGGTATTCCTTCCATGTTTGCTGTTGCTTTGGTGCCATTGTTTATCTGTTTGGGTCTTTGGCCTTCTTTTAGAGTGATCACAATAAACAATACTAAGTAGGCAGTTGACTAAAAACGACGTCACTATGTTCAACTAAAGGTAACTGAGAATGAGGCCAATAATATTTGAGGTGTTCATATTGGTGACCCCCCACCCTCATGGCAACATCAGCATAAATTATGGCCTTTTCCGCAGCTTACCTGTCTCTGGCATTGCCCCAGTGTCATCCTGGAAACTGCTTTGCCAGGATGAGACCTTGGACATAAACACTCTCCTCTGCAGTGGCTGGCTCCCTGTCAAAGGAAGCGCGATGGACATGCCTCTTCCTTCCACAGCAGAGCCAGCCACTTTCCAAGGCTGTGCTAGGGCAGGAAGCACCTCCATCACACTTCTGGTGCTTCCACAGGCCAGGTAAGTGCAGGATGGTTGTATGATCATGGGTCATTGATGCAGAAAACCCATCAATGATTTAATCCATGGTCATGCTGTCTGGCAACAGGAGAAGGACAGGACCACAATGACATCATGCAGAAGCATCATTGTGGTCCCACTCCTCTCCCATCCCCATGCCAAGACGGGAGGCTCCTGCAGAAAGAGCCTAAGAGACCATGCTGGTGAATCTAGGAGCCAGTTTTATTGAAAGAAGTGCCAGGTAGATGAATATCATGAAAAAATGGATTGTGGGAATCTGTTAGGAACAATACCAGCAGATCTTACCTAATCTGATAATAAATTATCACCAGTCTTTTCAGATTAACATTTCTGTCTCCTTGGAAAGCCCTATACTGGGAAGAGGACATTCTGATCCTACCAAAAAATGTTTGCTAAAAACCACCTTGTGTTTCAGCCATATCAATTTTTGTAAAGTGTTAGTTTTACAAAAAAATTTCCTTCCTTCCTTCCTTCCTTCCTTCCTTCCTTCCTTCCTTCCTTCTTCCTTCTTTCCTGTAGAAACCTGAGCTACACACTGATTTCATAACACTGAAAGTCAAGCTGTCTATTTTATCTGAATTCACAACAGAAGGGCAAGATATTTTCCCCTTATCAAATGACAGCTGGAGTACCTCAAATGGAGCAGATGTATAAATGGTTTTCCCACCAGAACCGAACAGCTTTAAAAATCAAACTTCTGTTGTGGCAGTTTTTGTTGTTTCTCCTTTCCTCTCAACCTCCTTAATGTACTTTCAAATACCTTTCATTTTCTGGGAGAGTTTGCTTTGGAGACAGCTCAGCAGCTTCATCATTACTTTTAAACTTTTTTTATTTTATGTGATCATTGAAGTTGTTTGTGCTGAAATGAATCTCAGAGGACATTGATCATAAGTGCCCTGGAACAGACGAAATGGAGCAGGGACTGGAGAGAGGTATGTTTGTGTGTATAAGAGAAGAACATAACATGAACAGCTGCAGAGAGTGTCTGGGACATAGGCCATGAATATTCCTTGTCTGATCATTAGTTGTTTTTTTCCTTCTACAAAAGAATTTGCCACACTGCTGGTCATGCTGGTTCTTGGCTGGGCATACCAGGATTCTTTCTCCTATTATCAATTGGTTAAACTTGGAACATCTCAGGTTCATCTGCTGGCCATATTCCAATTAAGGCCACCTTCTCATTTTCATCTGCTTTCTGCTCACTGAGAACCTGACTGACTTAGCCTGATTTCAAAGTTCTTTATTATTCCTCCTTTTCTCATTAAGATGAAGCCTCTTGACTGGTTATGATCACTATACTATCAGGTTCAAAGGTCTACATGAATGGATATACTACATAAAGGCACTGGACTAGGGATATATATCCTTGACTATGTCATCCTCATCTGCAAGGGTGAATAATTACATCAATTTTATCTCTGTTGTGGGAGAAAATGAATATTCTTTCACAGAATTGTTACTGTATATGAATATCCTGATTGATTCTGTGGAGAAAAACATATTGTTTTGGGATTCAAGACCTGTTTTCTGTTTTGTTTTGTTTTTGAACCTTCACAGACTACTTGTTTTGCAACATTGTGGGACATTGACTACCAGAAGAAAGTTATTTTTTGACCTAGGAATGACTAATTGTGAAGATTCTTTCCATCCCTGCATTGGGCCACTCT
The DNA here is from genome assembly GCA_030412105.1 of Cyclura pinguis. Taxonomy (NCBI): domain Eukaryota; kingdom Metazoa; phylum Chordata; class Lepidosauria; order Squamata; family Iguanidae; genus Cyclura; species Cyclura pinguis. The sequence goes on along the minus strand of CM059599.1, from coordinate 313,356,930 downwards.
ATTTTACATTCTCAAAGAAACTCAAACTAGATGGTGATGGTGATGATGATTAATTACATTTCTAGCTAACCCTTCATCCAGTGAAATCAAGATAGCTCTTCTCGTCTTTAGAATCATAGAATCATAGAGTCGGAACAGACCACAGGGGCCATCGAGTCCAACCCCCTGCTTTGCAGGAACACCCATTAAAGCATTCCCAACAGATTGCCATCCTTACTTTATCTTGATGACAACACTGCAAGAAAGAGTGACTGGCCCAAAGTCACCCAGGGAAATTCATAGTTCACTGGGGACTTAAATCCAGATATCTCAAATCTCAGTTCAAGAACTCAAGCCATACCCATATTTCATATGGAAAATGAACAGGGTTTGCCTTTTTGTACTTTTGTTCTCTTTAATTTGGAAATTTTGCCTATAATAACTGATCAGCTTGCATTAATCTTAAAGACTGGAGAAAGAGGCAGCTCAAGGCAAAAATCACATCTGCTGATTTACTTGCTGGAAAATTAAAAGGTTCTGTGTGATTTCTATTTTTGAGTTGTTAAGAAAAGAACAATTGTGCTAACATTCAAGGGAGGCAGGAGTGGAGAAGGCAAAGGGATGGTCAGGATGAGTCCATATTTGATGCACCAGCTCAAGAACCAAAATCTGAAAGAAACAAAACCGATGACATAGATATGACAACTGAACCAGGGTTCTGCATACTAGTGGAAAACACCTAGCAGCAAGTAAAAGATGTTATCTTTTCTAGGATATGTAAAAACACACAAAGGAACTAATGTGGGTAAACCAATTAATATTTAGATGAGAGAGGGAATCATCCATTGTTGGACTGCAACATCCAGATGTTCTTAGACTGTGACTGTCAGAATTCCTCACCATTGGATATGCTGGTTAGTGCCATTCAGATTTGCAATACAACAATAACAGAAGGCCACATGTTTCCCACCTGTGATTATATTCTAACATAATTATTCAGATTTGGGCAGATGATTATCACAGTGACATTATGATCACTGAAGAAAGATTTAAGCATCTTTTAAAATAATTGTTCTGAAGGATTAGGTGGCATCTCCAAAGCATCATGTATCATCTAAGAGACTATAGAAACATCAATGATGCCTCCAGTATGATTCCAAAAGACCACCTATTGAACAGATCTAGTTCTCATACTGCATTCTAAGTACTCAATAACTTGGTGTTAAATATGACATTTTTGAACCTACCTTTCTTCATCTCTGATTGTTCTTACTTTCATAAATAAAAATGCTTAAAATTAAATACTATCATGGGTGTCACTGACTTTGATAAAGACAATTCTGGTAATAATGAACCCAAGAGGACCAGCAGAATGGTAGGAATTCAGGTCAATTTTCCCGAGCAGGAATTTGAACACACTTACTCCAGTAACAATAAGAATATACAAGGTACTACACAGAATATGTAAGTTTCTACTAAGTCACATGCCTTTTTAGTTGGTGTCTTTTATACAACAGCGTTGATCCATTTTCTTTTAGAGGGTCTTCTCTTAATAGGAATTTGGGATCTTGCCATCATATTCCAAGCAATATCTTCTGAGGAGTTGCAGTAGATCTCCCATATCCACAGTGGTTATATGAATAGCCAAACAACAACAACAACAACAATAGCAACAGTAGCAACAACAGCAACAGATAATATCAAACAGGTTTTTTTCCCCCAGTGTGATGAACAACACAGGTATTGTAAGTACTGAGACAAATATTCAGCTTGGAGAAGAGGCTCTGATATGTGACAGAACTTGATGGACCTTGACTGAACTTGACAAAACTTTAGAATCTAAGAGAAAGACAGTTTTGCAGCCATTATTTGCAGTCCAAAGTGTGCAACTGATAAAAACATAACAATTAACTACATGTGGTCCAAGAAGAGACAGGAACAGAATATTTTCATATGCAGAAGGTCAATAGTAGCCTCACACTATTGTCTCAGTGTTATAGTGTTAGGCTAGTATTGATCTTCTGATGATACATCAGAAGGTGGATGATCATCTTCAGAAGGAGGACCATCAGAAGGTGATCCTGGATTATAGCAGGAGGACAATGTTGATGTTTTGATCTCAATCTCATGAGCAGATGATGTCCATGTTGATGGTTGGGGATCCTCTATTTTTTTTTCCTGCAAGGTTTTAGAAGAACACTGTAAGTGAAAGTTGTTGTCTCTTTCTTTTTAACATATCAAACTGCTGCTGATATGTTCTGGCAGCAGGTGCTTCCTGGACAGATACAACTTCACAGCTCAGTTTTATATTTTTAAGCCGAAACTTGTTCCTAAATCTATGTAACCACCCTCTACTTGCAGTTAAGGGTTTGGTGGCACTCTTTTCAGGGGATGCTCTGCTGAAGTCTTTGTATAGCCTTAATGCTTTATGGAGCAATACACTGATATTAATTGGAATTTCTTTTCTGTTCATGTCTTTGAGCCACAAATTTCATGTCTTCTCCATTTTTTATTAAGTACTTATCACACAGACTGTGGAGATAACTTTGCAGTTTGAGGTGCAAGAGCAAAACCAGCATGGATTTCTTTTTCCTTCTTCAGAATTTTGTGGATAGAAGATTCATTCTTACTATAGATCTTACTAAACTCAGTACATGTTTTGTTTTCGTTCCTTAATAAGTCAAGAACTTTCACTTTGCCTCTTAAAGAAAGCACTTTGCATGTTATCAGAATTGCCAGCATCACCACTCTTGCACTTTTGGGACATTACAAATTACAAACAACACAAACACTCAAGCAGAAGCACCATATTATAGTACTGTAGAAGGACAAGAACTTGTACTGTACTGTACAAGAGTTTTACAGAAAGACACTGTACCATGATTAGATTTCACAACTGAGAAGTCTACTAAGAGACTGCATAGTCTTATGGCATAATACAATGTGAGACAGAGTGAAAGTACAAGTGAATTTGCTGGAATTTTCCATTCTCTCTTCCATTTTCTATGTAATACCGTATGTATTTCCTTTTATTACTTTGATTTCTATTCAATTTCTATTAAATTCAAAGTACAAAGTTTCAGACCACATTTCTTCATGGGTAAATGAAATCTCATATACGGGCCACTAGCATATGTGGGACCTACTCTCCTGTACATTCTATTTGCATGGATTTTGCAACTGCAATGCAGTACTGAAGTCTTGCCCCAGCAACATCATCTAAGTACCCTCCCTGGTGAAAAATGTTCAGTAATGGAGCCAGACAAAACAGTCTTACCAAGATGGTGAATGAACAGCAGCAACAATCATTAGTTAGGCTGTTCCCTCCTTACTATGCTTTCCCCATCAACCCTTCCAGCTGTGTCAAAGAGTTACAGTCTACCTCCAGGTACAACAAATCACCAGTTTATTATCTTTCAGGCCAATAAAAAAATCAAGTGCTAACAGCAGAACTCTCTCTCTCTCTCTTTCTCCTTCTTTCATTCTCTTCTCTTTTTTACATTTTTTCCCCCAAAAATCTTATACTGATGATAGTACAGTCTCTGAATCATGGGTGTCAAGCTTTGATGAGATAAGAAATAAAACATTTTATGTTTTCCTGAGCCCAGTGGGCAGATGATTATGTGTGCAAATATCAGGAGTGTATGTACATCAACTGTGTGATGAAACCAACTGTTTTCAGCCTGGAGAAAAATGTGAAATCTGCATAGGGGAATGTGAAGTTGTCTGTCTCTTGCATGCTCAGTTTAAAAAGTTAGAGTGCTGAAAAGGATGCTCTTTCAAGTTTCCAATTTTTGATGGCAACCAACATTTTGCCTCTTTCCGCACCGTATCTTTTTCCAGCGCTGGGGTGCGGGGATCATGCGAGCAGCCTCCGGCGAGAGGCTCTCATGTCCCTGCTGCTTCAGCTCCGCATGAGCTGCCTGCTTACGTGAGAGCCCCACCTCTTCCTTCTGCAGGTTAGCCTGGGAGTTTCCCAGGCTGTGCTGGGGCAGGAAGTGTGACCGACATGGCTCTGGAGGCTCCACATGCCAGGTAAGTGCACGCGGGGCCCAGGAGCAATGTGCGGATTGCGCACCATTTTTGGCTTCTAGCCGAAAATGAAAGGGTGCACAATTGGTGCCTCCTGGACCCCGGAGCTTTGAGCGATTGTGAGTGCAGATCACTCCTCACAATTGCGTGACGCTCGAGGGGCCCTTTTGCATGGCAAATGTTGTGTGGAAAGGCCTTTGTTTATTCCTGGAATGATTAATCATTACTCACTATTTTCTCGCTTTTCAACCTTCATGAATGTGAGTCTTCCCTTCCTACAAGATTTCAAGAGGTGTCTTTATTTAATTATTATTAATAGAGAGAGATTGAAAGAGAGAGAGAAACAAATCACATTTATTCACATTCTCCAGTAAAGTGGATTTGGATGACTGAGAGCCATGTAGCTTAAGAGCTTACTTTGTGTCTGTAATGATATCTCAAAGTTGTGTCCTGTAGCTTCCAACCTTGCTGTCTGGTTCAGCAGTGCTACCTTTTCATACCTCTTTCTAAGAAATCTAAGCTTAGCTTGGTGGTCAAAGGCTGCAGGTGAAGAACTTCCCATGTGGTTATGATAAGGGTTAAAGCTTACCCAGTAACATGCATTGGTTTCTTATACGGAATTGAGTAGAGAAATGGAGGTGGATCCACCTATTATTTCTGTGCTCCAAATATTCTCAAATGGCTCCTTCCCACTCCCAGGCCCTCAGAAATACAGGGTAGAGGAACTTCAAGAGATCTAGGGACCACATCTAGCCCTATGATGTCTCATGTCCCAACTTATTATTTGAAGGAAGGTAGTTTGCCATTTTGCAATATTTTCACTCCCCGTTTTTTTTTTAAGGCGCATATGGATCTTTCTGTTGTATAAAAAAGACCTTCTGTGGGCCTAAAAACGACATGGAGACAAAATAACAAACTGCATCCCCCCGCCAAAAGGCACAGCTGGATGTTCCCCCTAAATTTGGGATATGGGGGTTAGGAAGCCTTGGTTTATGTAGAACATTGTAGGCGCACTGAGGGAATCTGTGCAGTTTACTATTGCAAAAATATAATTCAACCCCCTCCACCAAAGTGCAATAGCTAGGAAGGGGCAATTTTCATAGTGAAATCATATGACTGGAAAGGTTTGCACACACTTACTGTTACCAGGCCATACACCTTTATGTTTTGATATGATTTAACTGGGAAATAAATTGGCAGAATTATCACTTATACACTGCTATGGCTGCATGGCTATGCAGTTCTTCCGAAGAGTAAGGACTAGCTCAACATGTGTGAAAAATAGGTCAGGCAGGACCTCAAGGCATGGCCAGGTCATAGTTAGGGAATCATCAGGAAACTCCAGAGATAATGGACTTGCAAATGTCCATCAACAACTCGGCCTCCAGAGACAAGGAACCTGAAACTAAACAACCCTCCTTCCACTCATTGACGAAGTCTTTCTTTATTGCCTTTACTGCCCAGCAATCAATGAGCTATCATGATTCCCATCAGTCTTTTGTCATCTAATTCTAATGTTACCCTGATTTCTGGGGTTCCTTTGGGGGACACCTCAATGTGCTCCAATCAATGGGGAATGAAAACTAGCCAGAGCATAAGCAATAGCACAACAAAAGGCAGGACAACCTAGTGAGATCTTTTAACCCAATTTTTACAGGGTCAGGCCGAGCCAAAAACCACACCAAACTGCTAAATAAATGATTTTATTTAAAAATGAAGACTTGAGCACGTTCGCACTTAAGCACTCACACAAGAGCTATTTAGTAATAAAAGAGAGGAAATTTGATAGGTGATTTTGGAGGGTTATTGTTGGGGTATGCTGCACCTGGTCCTGAAGTCCAGGGTCAAAGACAGCAGCGGAGCGAGAGAAGAGACTCAGCATGTGGAGGGCTGAGGGAATAGCTGGACAAGAGTGACGTGGAGCCGAGAGCAATCCAGAGCGATCCGAGGAACCGCTCAAAAACCGGATCTTTTTATAGGGGAAAATGTACCTGGAGGGCTAACCCTTTCCCAGGGAGAACAATAGGCTGAGGAGCTAAAACAAAGCCCCAAAATGTTCATGTCCTTTGCATGATTGGGAGAATAAAGCTCTGAAATGTCAAAGTTCCTGGCATGATTAGATTTTCCGGGGTTGTCAAAAGCTGCGGTCGTATGCAAATCGTCCTCGCTTGATGGGCCGTTTGTCAGGAGCGCTAATCTTGTCAAGCTGGCTTCTCGGGGCAGAGGACCCTTTGTGTAGTTTAATGTGTACATGTCTGGAGGGCTCCTGGGGCTATGTGACAAATTATTTACTGGCCTGACCGGATTTTTCCTAATTTCGGCCTTTCAGCCATGCCTGCCTGCATGCTTGTCCGGGGGACCCTCTCAGGCACGTGGAAATATTTTTAATATTAGATATTAAATTGTAGACCCCGGGAGAGGGCCAGTCTACCGCAGTAACACTAAAACTACTAGTCCACTCCAGACCCCATTGTCTACTCTCTGGATTCGATTGTTTACTCTACCAGATGTCCATTAACACCTTATCCCTCCAGGCAGAAATACGGTATTTAAACCCTGACTGTGGGCTAGCCAACTCAATTCAGTTCTATTCAGGATTCAGATAGGTCAGATTGGATCATAGCTGGTATGATACAAATTGGGGCAGGATCCAAATATTCTACCAAACCTTAAATCAAATTGAGTGGCCTTTTCACAGGCATAATTTTCCATTCCTAGTCACTATGATAAATAAATAAAATGATTTAAATCACTATACAACAACTTTTTAAAGAGGCCTAATAGTATAGTGGTTTGAGGCTATGATTCTGAAGATCAGGATTCAGATCCCTGCTCTGCCATGGCAACTCGCTGGATAACCTTGGATAAGTCACACTTTCTTACATGCGAAGGAAGGCAATGGCAAACTACCTCTGAAGAAATCTTGTCAAGAAAACCCTGTGGTAGGTTAGTGTCACTGTAAGTCTGAAATGACTTGAAGGCACACAACAGCAACAATATACCTGGAAGACATGGGGTGCAGATTGAAAGGGCTCCCCGCCCCTTCTTATTGAGATGTGGTCATGGTCTTGCAGGTTGGGTGGACTTCAAGCTTGCATGATATATTTTCATACTAGAACCTTGAAATCCACCAATCAAAGACAGAGGGGTAAAGTAGTCTCTCATAATGATGGACCATTTGTTATAGATTAAGAAACAGCGTGTACCTGTGTAAGAACATGTTCACCTCAAAGACACTGTGATAAGGAGCAGAAACAATAAGCCAGTGTGGTGTAGTGGTCTGAGAGTTGGATTATGACCCTGGAGACCAGGGTCTGATTCCCCACTCAGCCATGGAAAGCCACTGGGTGACCTTGGATGCATCATATACTCTCAGTACCTTACCCTGAGGTAGGGTCACCTTAAGGTTGTCATAAGTCAGAAATCAAGTGATAACGAAATCAAAAAATCAAGGCATAAAACAACAAGGAAAACCAACTTGAGTAGTTCTGTCTCACAATAGTCCACACCTCAGCAGCTCTTTTTCACCAACCTAACCAGGAAAAAGGATGCTTTTTTCTGCTACCGTTAGGAATCACAGATTTTTGGGGAGCTACTGTAAATTCCCCATAAAGTTATTACCAGTAGATTCTGATTTATTTTCTGCCACTTCCTGGGCTATGGTTGCTTTTAGGGGATCAGGTTACTTTCCATATATGTATTATATATGTATTTAATATCCTGCTTTTCTCCAAGCATGGGGGATTCAAGGAAGAATACAACCCTTTAAAAACACAATGCAACTGAGAAGCCCTTGGTGCAAAAGTCAAAACACCATTTAAATTGAACTTCTATTTTTAAAAAATACAAGTTAAAAATGCAAGTTAAAAGCAGCTTTGAAAACACATATAAGATACAATAAAATAGAAACACTCTTTTCATTAAAAGCTTCTTCTGTTTCAACATACCAAAAAACAACTGCTTTCTTACATAAAAAGGTCTTTATCTGCTGGTGGAAAGACATCAAGTAGGGGACAAAGATTTCCAAAGAAAGGGGGTTCCACCACCTGGGGACAATCACAATAAGTCTCTTTCTCTCTAATGTCCTCACCAGGTGTGCCTGTGATGGTGGTGGGTCTGAGAGAAATCCTTGCCGATAGATATTAGAACATATGTTCATATCTAAGACCTGGCAAAGGTGAATCACCTCTATTGTTAGCAGGCCATATACCCCCATGCTTTGATATGGTTTAATTGGAAATATATGATTTAATTGGCAGAATATATTAACTGGCATAAATATAAATTGTACCCTGCTATGGCTGTATGACCATGCTGAATAAGAGGAAAAGGCAGCCCAAACACGTGCATTGTGAATTAGATCAGAAGAGATCTCCGGGCATAGCCAGGTCATAATCAGGAAATCACCAGGAAACTCCAGTCATAGTAGGCTTGCAGTTAGCCTTAGTGACTCAACCTCTTAGAGACAACAGTGTTAGGGAAATTCCCACAAGATGGTTGATTAACTTAACTCCTCTCCCTCTGACCAAGCAAGCTTCTCTTTTGTCCTCACCCTGTACAACAAGTGCTGAGCTATCAAGACAACCAGTAGCCCTTTGTCACCTAAAGCTAAGACCATTACCTCATTCCAGATTCCATTGCACACCCTCTGGACTCCATTATTTACTCTGCCAGAGAGTCGATAACACTTTAACCCTCCAGGCAGGTAAAGAGCCTTTAAACCTCAGTTTTTGGCCAGTCATCTTGCAGTACACCAATTGCTGGTCACCACTCTGCCACTCCAATTTCTGATTGTTTACTGTCTTAGTCACATTGCTCCTTCTTTGCTACTCTTCCAGATTGGTGAATATCACCCACTTTGCTCAGAAAATCTTGCTATCCAAAACTTTCCTCCCTTTTGCTTCAGTTAGCCTTGTGTGATTGCATGACTGTGTGTGTTCGCAATTCCCTCAGTAAAATATTAAGCTTACTTTTGGATCTCTGGGTGGTTCTTCCCTGCACTAGTACTGGTAAGCATAGGTTTAAAAGATCTTGTAAGATTACCCTCATCTCACAGGCCTCCTCTTTAATACTCCCCATCATTTCTTGGAGGCATTGGCATTGTGGGTGGACCCCTGAGTCACCCACATTTTGGGGTAATAAGATCAGCCTTCTCTTCTGCACAGCTAATGCTAAAACATTTGTCAATAAATGATGCTCAGATAAGAATCAAAGATACCATATACTAAACAAACCATACCTTTTAATTAAATGTATACATAACACAAGCTAGCATGATTAATTTTAATTGGCTTCTAAAATCTTGCCTTTGCTGTATGGAGTAGATGAGGACTTTGCAGGGTTGAAGAACAATGTAACACCTTCCTTCTACCACAACACAACATAGACAGTACATCATCTTATGTCAGGACTCTTTGTGACTGCCCAAGAAGGAACTCCTTTCTAGTTTTTTCCCCTCAAAACTTAGAAATTATTTAATTCATTATTTTTTAAACAACAGTTTAAGAGTCCCCATGATATAACTGTTATTTGGGGAGGGGGCAGGAACTGGTAGCTGAAGCAATATTAAACAGAAATTAATTGATCTTTTTTTTAAAAAAACCAACGTGTTATTAGTGTATTATTAATGATTTGTAGCACAAATTAATGTCATAACCCTCACAATCTGCACTTAACAGAAGCACACTAATTTCAGAATCAATGTTCTTGTTAATGAATTAGCTTTAATATGAACATTTCTAAGCTCTGACTTCTCTTACCCTATTTTGAATGGAAAGAGGTTAGAAGAAGGGCATTTCCTTGTTACATGGTGTCTGCGCTGAGCTACTGGTTCAAAGGTTATCTGCATGATGTAGGGCAGCTTGGCACCCTCCAACATGTAGAGTTTGTATGAAACCATGAAACAGGGGTGAAAAATGGGAGGGGGAGAGTTTATTGGAAGAATATTGACAAGTTGGAACATGTCCAGAGATTGAGACCAAGATGATCAAATGTTTATAAACCAAGACTTATGAGAAATAGGAAGCTGGGTAGGTTCATATTGGAGGAACATGAAAGATAACATGATAGCTATCTTTAAATATTTGAGGGGATGGCATACAGAAGATGAAGTAACCTTGTTTTCTGCTGCCCTAAAGACTAGAACACAGATTATTGTGTTCAAATTACAAGAAAAGAGATTCCGTACAATCATTAGGAAGAACTTTACTGTAACTACTTTTTTACTGTAAGAACTTTGACAATGAAATAGGCTTCCTCAGAGGAAGGTGGACTCTTTCTCTGGAGAGAATATTTTGGATGGCCATCTCCCAGAAGTGCTTCAGTTGTGTGTTTCTGCATGGCAGGGAGCTGGACTAGACACCCTTGTGGCCCCATCCAACTCAATGATATTATGACTGAGATGAATTCCAACTACATTTAGTTTCTGCTGATGACTGTGCAATTAGTAGCTAAACTCAACTGGTTTGTGAACACCTACCTCTAAGGATATCTGCATGTCTCAAGGCCAGATTAAGCTTGCTGGGTCTTGAAGTAATTCCAAGACAAGGGGGGGGGGATCTTTCTGACATGTACAAGGTCTCCCTTTGGAAGGCTGTCTTTGTGCTGTGGTAGACCAAATATCTTCTGTCATTTCACATGTGGCTGTGGCCCATCAGAATGTGGTCAAACGTTCATTGCCAAGCAATAAGAGGCAAAACTTAATGAGGAGGAATATGCAGAACTACCATTTTAAACAGAGAAACCATGGAATTTATGTAGCCTGGTCCCTCTACTTTTACAAGGGTTTGGGGCACAGAACCCTCATGAAAGTGGAAAAATTTGCCAGTAACTCCTCCATCTCCCCCTCCCATTTCCTTGCCTTTTGCCCATCACAAATGCCTTCTTTCTTTGCATCTGGGCAAAGGGCAAGGGAATGGAAGGGGATGAACATACCTTTCCCCCATTCCCTTGCCTTTTGCTTTGGTGTGTGTTCTCTGTGTCTGGGCAAAAGGCAAGGTAATGAAGAGGAAGTGTGCATGCCTCCCCCCATTTGTTTGCTTTTGCCCTGGCACATGTTCTCCACACCTGGGCAAAAGACAAAGGAATGGGGAGGAAGGCAAATATGCCTCCCTCTTATTTCCTTGCCTTTTGCCTGGGTTTACATGCCTCTCTAAGCCAGGGCAAAAGGCATGGGAAATGGGGGAGAGGTGGCATGGAGAAGGATGGCAGTCATGCCGAGGCAAAAGGCAAGGGAATGAGGCGAGGCATGCATCCCTTGCCTTTTACCCCTGCGCTGAGATGAAAGGCACACATGCTTGTGAAAAAGGCAAGGGAGTGGGAAGAGGAGAATGGGGAGAAGGAATGGGAGGGGGAAGACCACACATGGAGAAGGAAAGTATACGCATGCCTCCCCCCCCCCATTCCTTTGCTTTTTGCCTGAGTGCAGAGAAGGAAGGCAGTTACACACGTTCAGGCAAAAGGCAAAAAGAATGGGAGGAGGAGAATTCAGGGCAAAGACACACATGCATCTTGTAAATTATTAAATTCATGAAGGTCAAACCCATGAATGTGGAGGGAGGATTGTACAGAGTTTAGGAAGGGCACAACTCCACCTGCTTCTCTCCCTCCTTCTGAGCTAAGTAAGTTGAAGCTGCTGCTGCATTTTGAGGTCAGTTTGCAGCAGCTGAAGTAAGCCAAGGACAAAGAGGTAAAGTGGGAAGAGGACAGAGAAATGGGAAATTTTAAAACTAGCTGAGAAAGTGGGACGGTAGAGGATTAATTGGGGCTTTCCCTGCCTAACTGGGACAGTTGGAGGGTTTGTAATCAGGCTTTGGAGTGGTACTGGCCCAAGAAGATGGGATGGTGGTGGCAATGACACATTCCTTGCCTGAACCACAACCACTTGAATCCCAGCATTGGAGAAAAGGCCAAACACAAATGAGGTCATCTTCCTCCTCACCACCACAGCCATCAAGACTATTACAGTTGGAATCACTGAAACTGAAGTTGTTGGGAAGTTTCGGGATGACCAGATTCAGCATGGCCAAATCTGCTTCCGGCTCTGTGCCAGCAATCAGACCTTACTGAACAAGCAAAACTCTGAGGTGAGAGGGATATCCACTTGATAGACACCCTGCTGAGGGCAATATTCTCAGACCTGATGCTTTCTGATTAGGGACAACTGAGTATATTTTGTTGATCCTGGAGCATCTGCTGACTGCCTCTTTAGATGACTGTTTTTAATAGATAAGCAGTTTGCTGGTTCCATATGTTTCCTTAATTAGAAATGCATTTTTGCTAATGCACAGTATATACTTTTATATGTTACTATTGATGGTTAAGGAAAGACTATAAAGGGCGTAAGAGTGAGTAGATCAAGGCTCTCATTTGGTGAACATTCATCAGGAATGCATTTCTCAATAAAGCTCATTCTTTAATTCATCCTTTGGCCTTCATTTAATATTGAAGTGGCAGGGGACTTTCTCCTCAAACAGAGTCTCAGAAATAGCAGCACCAAGACATTGACCATTTCTGCACTAGCCTGTCATAGCGCTACGATTCCCCTTTCAACATCCTATGGAATCCTGGGCTTTGCAGTTTAGGGAGGGGCCTCCCAGCCCCTCCCTAAACTGCAAAGCCCAGGATTCCATAGGATGTTGAAAGTGGAATCATAGCGCTATGACAGGCTAGTGCGGAAATGGTCAGTGTCTGCTTCTGACCTGCACCCAAACTTGGAAACAGAGCTGGAATCAGAGGTAAAAGCTACCAAAACTTGGAGAGGGTAGTGGGAGAGACATTGACAGACCCCTTTTCTCCCCAGAAGCATTTATCTCTTGACAATATCCCAGCATAAGAAGCTGATGTATGTGTGTATGTCAGTAAGGTAGTGGCAGTAGCACAAGGACCCTTGACACTGAAGCTTCCTGGAGCATTTGCTCCAATTGCACCACTGATAATCTGGCCTCTGCATGTCCCTACCTACTCAAACCCTGAGCTAATAGCAGCTTCAGAGTGGGGCAGGTTAGATCAACATTTCCCAAAATGTACTAACCCGGTCTTCAAAGTAGTCACATGGGGCTCCCCATTAGTAATGCTAAAAGATCTTGCTACAGTTTGGCCCTAAAATCTAATTCAGTTGAAAGAATTGTTGTAAACAAAGAGTTAACTTTAGATATAAATGTGACATAAATTAAAACACTAGGAACAGTTCATATTGAATTGAGAATATCAAATAACACTTTCAAACATATATTTTATCATTCAGTGCTTGCTTGGGGATCAAGTTCTCCAAATTTTACTTGCATCTTTTCAACTGCATGTTCTGATGGCCTGTAGATGGCAATATTGCATTAAAAAACCCTTCCAAGACCAATAAAGAGGTAAGGGATATAGTTCCCAAGTCCTGCTAAAGGCAAAGTTGCTGTTACTGCTTGCAGAAGAAGGTCCATCTTATGCTCTTTCCACCTCCAATGCTTTCAGAGTTCAAAAGCATTTCTCTTTCTCAGCACCCCCAGGGCATGGAGAAAATAAGAGGGTAGGCCTCACAATCCCTCTTCTCCTTTTCAAAAGATTCCTACTTTCATGCTATCTGTTGTTGGTTGCTGATGATTAATACCTCAGCACAAGTAATAATGGAGAAAAGTTACTTGTATGTGTTGCTGTAATTGAACGCCAGCCTGATTAAATGCTGCATGGTACTGAGCCTCACTAATAAGACCATTTACTAGAATGCTTCCCCTCTTCTCCCCAGTGCATGTATTTTTATGCTGCCAGAAAGACTCCATTAATCAATAGGTTTTGCAGGAGACTAGGTATTTGAACAGCAAATTGTCAGTTACAATCTTCCTCCACTCAGCTTGTCCTCTAGCACTGTTTTTTCCCATTGTTCCCTATTAATCAAACTCATGGAGGTGATGGCAGCTAGGGGAAAACCTGCACTGGTTTTCTTTTGTTGTTGCCATTACTGTTAAGTTTTCTCATCTTCAGAAAAATTCCTTCCTGCCATAGGCCCCAGGATTACTGGAAGGAACATCTTTGGCGTTAAGTGAATGGAGAATTAAAGCAACTGTACGCAACTATGGCCATTTCCACACTAGTCTGTTATAGCACTATTATTCCACTTGCAACATTCTATGGAATCCTGGGGTTTGCAGTTTTGGGAGGGGCCAAGCAGCCCCTCCCTAAACTGCAAACCCCAGGATTCCATAGGATGTTGTAAGTGGAATAATAGTGCTATAACAGTCTAGAGCGGAAATGGCCTATGTCAGATCTCAGGGCCTATTTTCTGCATTGTAAATCTCTGGGGACTACACAGATGGCCAAAAATCAATCAATCAATCATACAAACAAAAACTCAAAGGTGGCTTCTAGTCTATTTTTAGTTTTGAAAATCAGGTATTTTAAAATATTAAACAGTGTGAGGATGGATTCTGATCTATTTAAAAAGAGAATTGCTGTTTTTTGGGAGCTTCTAGGACAGGTAAGATCATTGTGGGGGCTATTTGTGGGATTTTGGAGGTGTTGAGAGCTAAAAAAAAAAACACCTCTGGGTTAAAGGTATGATCTTTAAAGCCTTACTAAATATATAAGCATAGTGTAAAACTTTTGGGGGCCTTCAGGCTGTCAGGGATGCTCATTCTAGATTTTCTTATTAAGCATGGAGTTACACCAAATAGATCAAGGCTGTATCCAACTCTACGATTCCAAAAGAACCATTCTTCAAAAATTTGTACAGTTATCAGTATGTAGAGACCTTGCAGACCCCCAGATGTTGCCTGCCACTGCTGTCATTTCTCACCATTAGCCAGGCTGGCTGGAACAGATGCAAACTGGAATCCAATAACATCTGGTTCCCGAGTCCTGGTGTAGGCACCGGCCACATGCTTCTAAATGCATTTGTTTGGGGGGAAAAAAGTTTATTAAATTAAGTGATCCTTTCCTCCAAATACAGGGACAGAATGTAAAGAAACATAGTTGTGTTTAAATACCATTAAAGGGAATTGAATGCTACCCTGCTCACAGCTACCTTGTTTTGAACTTAAGCTTGCTTGATGTTCTCTGAATTGGAGCAAGAATGTTTAAATATCCAATCTAAATCTCAGATTTCATTTGTAACTTCCCTGATTTATTATTACATGCTCTAGTCTCATCATGTTTCTGGGCTCAGACTTCATATCAGGCTGATTGAACATGGCTTTTTCATATATGCTGCATCTGATCTCCTCCTCTATGTGTGATGATTTAACCAGCAGTGCATCTTTTGCTCTTCCTTTTGGTTTATCACTGAGCACAATGCATTTGCAAGAAAATGGAAGGTGACTAGCAGTTATTGGGTGATAAATAGCAGTGATCATTGACAGCCAAGATGTCAAACCCAAATATTTGCTGAAGCGTGAAATGATATCTATCAAAATCTCTTTATTCTAACATCCGTTCAGAGTGCTTAAGTCCCTTTTACAGAGCATATTTCTCACAATGACTACACATAATACTAATGAAGAATAATTGTGTAATTCTCTAAAAGGCTATTGATCCCTCCCCATGCAAGATTCCTATCAAATACATTTTCAGTTCTCATCAGAGAGAGAGACACACACACATTCCCTAGCAAAAAAGACAAACCTGGTTGTCCATCAGTCAAAGAATACTGACCTCTTCAGAACAGCAGTATCTACTAAAGGGATGGGGATAGCTGTAAATTTTTTCTGCTTTCACATTCATTTTTTTAAGGCCAAAAATTCCCTGATATGAAGTTATATTGAAATGAAATTGTTTCATTTGTACCATCCAAACTCATTAGCTGGTCCCTGCCATGATGTAGATATTAAGGGTAGAGAACCTTTCAGGAAAAAAGAGCTGGCAGTTTCTGAACACTAATTTGGTTGAATACACAGAGTCACAAATTCTGATTTTGATGAGTTAAGCAACCAAAGCCTTGGTCTGAATGGATGAAGGAAGGCTTTGGTTTGAATCCTACATATATCTTAGATACTTTCACACTGAATCTAAATAAATGTGAAAATTTTGGTAAAATGGTGTCAGAAATGGGCTGAAATGACTGTTTCATCCATCTGTAGCCTAACCTAACTGATAGTAGCATGCTGGAACCAAGGATCCTTTTAAACTGAGAACCTAGTGATTGGATGTGGCCTTTCAACATGCAGCATGTATGCTGTAAAACTGGCCTACAGCATCTTCATTTGATTCAGAAACTGCTTAGCTTAGAAATGGAACTCATAGGATTGTACACGGATGTCTTGCTTGGTAGGTCTCCAGGTCTACAAGTTAAGGAATCGCTTCAGAAGTTAGTGAGGATTTTTGTTGTTGTTATTAATAAATAAATACCTTTTTCATTAACAAATAAAAATTTTGTTCCTGCAGGGGAGAAGAAATAATTTATCAGATTCTCTCCCTGTTGGGGGAATGTCTTCAAAAGCTGCAGGACAGAAAACTAGTTTGCTAATTGTTTAACTTCCCCTCCACTGAGACTCATTGTTTTCCTACACCATCCTAACATGACCATGTGGCGGCCAGGGTAGGTGAGGAACAGCTGAGGACTATCTAATAGTCAGACGTACAACAATGATATCATTCTCTGGGACCTCTGGTGGATCCGTTTTGTCTCCTGGACGATGTCTACATCATCACGGAGGTGTATCTAGGGTGGGGCAAGTAGGGCATATGCCATGGGCACCAATGCTATGTGGGCACAAAGAAGATTTAGAGGAAGAGGGGGAGGAGGAGGGTTGCATAAGCTCTGTTTATGCTAGATACATCACTGCACCATCATTATATATTTGACTATCAGAATACGGTTGGACATACTCAGGTGTTCCCACTGTCCCCAGGCAATGCATGCTCATGGCAGGGGGGCAGAAAACTTCAAGCCTCTGGGCAGTAGGAGAAAAGGAGATAATTATATATAATGTCTCCTTGGTGTGGGATCCTGGGCCCAAGGCTTTTCACTGGGTCTGGGGCTTTGGCCAGGATTTTCCTTGTTGGAATTTCCAGATATTTGAGAAGCCCCTTTTTCATTTCTTACTTTGAGTTTTAAAATATTCTTTCTATCTCTACTAGGAGTGACTCATTCCTATTCAGGGCATTAACTCTGACTCAAGAATAAGTTATTTCCTGGTTCTCAACTTTGGCACAGATTCTTGGCTTGATTCCTTTAGTTCTGTCTACTAGCTTGACCTCCTATCCCAGGTTCTCAGCCCTGGCAGAACCTCTGGCTGTTGCCTCCTGGCTCCCATTCAAAGTCCTCATAGCCCCACCCTGATAATGAGAAACAATAGCCATTAATCTACTCTGTATTTTCTTCAGTGCCCTCTGCTTCCTGAAATTATACAAAATTGAGAATATAGTAACAAATACTAGATATTTCAGTGTGATGCCTTCAAAAAGATGCCATATGATGTTTCAGCTGTGTAAGTAAACTGCCTTAAGTGTTTCAAGGAGCACATGGATGAAGATTTGTGACATATCAAATCTTAATAAGTGAAAGCAAAATTGGAAAGGGGTTAGATCTCAGCTTAAGGACTGTTAGTTCATTTGCAGCAGTGGATGCTTTCAGGTTGGCCTAGTGGATTGTTGAGTTTAAGTTGTTGTTGTTGTTGTTGTTGTTGTTTTGTTGTTGTGTGCTCTCAAGTCATTTCTGACATATCCACTATTCATTGGTTTATTGCACTTATTGAAGACCTTATAAGACTAGTTCTCTACACAATGGCTAAAAACAGAGTTACAAATCAATAGAAATCATGGGGATGGAAATGAATTTAGGTGAGTCTCCATTTATGTGTGAAAATTCCCATTCTGTAGCTCCCAGGACTGGCAGTGGAACACACCATAGCTTCTGAGGTTCATAATGTATTCTATAGGGAAAATTTGCATGAAATCACATTTTCACAAACCACGTGCACAGCTAAAAATGTGTACATTTGAAATGAAATGCACACAAACTTGCTTTACCTTCTGGAAAAATGTGTATAAAATGTATGTTAGAAAAAAAGTAAAGCAAGAATATGGAGGTTTAAAACACACACACACATACACACACTTCTTCCCAAGAAGAAAACATAGCCTAAAACAGATCCAGGATAAGGAGATTCTGGGAAATTTAATGAGAATGACACCGAAGATTTCCTCCCACAATCACAATAAATTAACCTTTAACAACTGGTACCCACTGGATAGTTTGAGCTGCAACTATCAGCACAATCACCCAGCATGAAAAAGAAAGATCGACAATTTTGTCAAACACATCTGGAGGGTACCAGGTTGAGAAAAACCACAAATAAATAATTGAAAGGCAGCACAGGATAAAAACTCAATAAATGCATACCAACAGACCATAATAAATAAAAAACTAGAACAAACCATTTGGGAATAAAACCAGCCTCGAGGAATTTCTTCTCAATTTCCAGATTAAAAACACACACACACACACACACATAGGAGGGAAGGGAGGTAGGTAGGAAGAAAGACAGATAGGATCATGGTGGCCATGTTTTGTTACCAGGCTGTACACCACCACCGTATGATATGGTTTAATTGGCAAATATTAATTGACATAAAATATAAATTATATCCTGCTATGGCTGGGAAGCCTTCTGGCAAAGAGAAACTGGCTGCACACATGCATTGTAAAACTAGATCAGGTTGGGACCTCAGGACATGGCTAGGTCATAGTCAGGGAAACTCTGATGATAATGGACTTGCAAACGTCTCTCGATGACATGAACTTTAGAAACAATAGCACCTGAAACTGCATCCATAGAATGACTGTCTTTGACACTCTTCCTCTGTTTACTGAAACTCTCCGTCACTTGTCCAGCCATTGAGGAGCTATCAGTCCCCTCAGTCCTTTGTCACCTAATGCTAAAGCCATTAGCTTGTTTCAGACCCCATTGTCTACTCTGCCAGAGAGCCATTAACACCTTCCCCCTCAGGGCAGAAAAAGAGTATTTAAACCCTGGCTTGGAGCCAGATAACTTGGAGTACAGTACTCTGGACATAGTCTGTCATTCTGCTGCTCTGATTTCCATTCTTGTACTACCCTCCCTTTCCTTCAGTTAGCCTTTTGTGACTGTGAGACTGTTTAGATTATGTTTGTGTGTGATTGTTAATTCCCCCAATAAAACAAATATTATTTGAATCTCTGGCTGGTGTTCCCGAATTAGTACTGGTATACACATGTCAGGGATTCGGTTGTTCAACATTTTGATTTTGAGTGTCTCCCAACTGGCCAGTGAGGGTTACAAAGTGGTGTTTGAAGGGGAGAAATGTATAATTACTGCAAATGGTTTTTTTGTGCAAAAGGGGTGAAAAAGCAGGGGTTGTACCACATGTTACCCAAAGGAAAAGTGGCAAACGTTAACCCTTTGTGTAACAAACCTCTACATGAAAAGTGTGTACATTACCTCCACAGAGTGATGGGTCATGCCAGCTACAAAGGTTTGCAAGAGTTGGCAAAGGTATGTCCTGGGTTACAGGTCCGAAATTGTCCTAAGTTCCTAGAGTGCTCTGTGTGCAAAAAGGTTAAGGTAAAGGCTTACCCCATTGCCAAGAAAAGCAAGTGTGTCACCCAACAGCCTTTTGAGGTTGTAAATGCAGATTTGGCTGGGCCATTCAAGTAAATTGAAGGGCAAAATAGGTTTTTCCTGGTAATTATAGACAGACACACCAGGTACTCCTATGTCTATCTACTGAAAGAGAAGAGCCAAGCAGCAGATAAATTCAAAGAGTGGGTGAATGCTGTTGAGAGGGAATTTCCTTATAAAGCGGCCAGTCTTGTGTCAGATCGAGGGGGAGAATTCCTGTCCAATAGCCTGCAAGCCTGGATGCGTAAGAAAGGCATAAGGCATAAAGCCACCAACCCCACATCTCCTGGGGAGGATGGTCTTGCAGAAAGAAGAATTGGGCTGTTAAAACAAATGAAGGACTGTATGATGGAGGATGCCCAAGCCCCAGCAGGACTTTGGGGAGAAGCAATAGTGACAGCAAACTACCACTTAAACAGGATGTGGAGTTCAAGTGTGAAGCAAACTCCATATTACCTATTGTATGGTAGAGCGCCAAACCTGCAGCATCTACGTGTTTGGGGTCAGTTTGCTAGTGTGTATGTTCCCCCAAGTTTTAGAAAGTCTGGAGAGGAGAAATCTAGAAGGTTACGCTTTGTGGGATATGAAGGTAACAAATATAGATTTCTACACCATGCTGGCAAAATGGTGTATTCTAGGAGTGCAAACTTTGAAATCCATTCACTGTGGAATAGACTGCACTGTAACCAAGAGGTTTTGATTCCCCTGGGTAAAAGTGACAAAAGTGTTCCTGAGAATGGAGGGGCAGTGATGTCTGATGAGGAAAAGGACAGTGTCCCAGATACACTTGAAAGCTCTGAAGATGGAGGGGCGGTGATGGCTGATGATGAAGAAGAAAGTACTGAGGAGAGTACTGAGGAGGAGAAGCGAAAAATCTCACTCAACGTCACACCAAAGAGTTCAACACCGCCACCTAGTGCTGAACCTGCATTTACGGTCAAGAGAGAGCCTCGCACTGAGGTCAGCACTAGTTCCAGCGGTGGTTCCAGTGAAAGTGGGTCAGGAAGTACCCAACTTGCTGAGTCAGGAAGTAAAGTTATGCTTATCCCTAAAACGTCAGGAGGAGGGTATTTTGTTGTCTCGTGTGACTGAGGCAGAAAATTTGAGTGTAGGACTACATTAGGGTATGGTATCAAAATGTGAGGAAAATGGTCCAAGATGGGATTTTGTGCTTGAGGTATTGTCCATCTGCGGATCTGCTCACAAAGGCACTTCCAGTAGTAGGCCATGAGAAGTTGGCAAGTAAACTGGGCCTTGCCACCAGAGTGTAAGGTGGAAGATGAATTGTACCCTTGAATGTATGTACTGTATGTATTATGTAACATGTATTGTATGACATGTATGGATTGTGAAAATGTCCTGCACAGTGGCCTGACCATTTTGGAGGGGATTGTCAGGGATTCGGAGCAGGGAACCCTGGGAAAATGATCAGCCCACTGCAAAGATGTTGCATCATGCCCCAGCTGTGGGTAATTGCAAAGTTGCATAAGAAACTGGGGTCGTGTGCAGATGGTAGAGGGAGGTGTGCAAACCTCTACCTGATTGGTTGTAGATATGTATAGAACAAAGCAACGCCAGTATGTATTTGTCTGTTGATCAAACCTGGTGCCTGGCACAAGTTTTTGTCCGTCTGTCCTATGCTTTGTATATAACGGAACTTTGCTGCAAGATAAAGTGCCTCCTGTTTTGGAAGAAACTCCTCTGTGTGTGAGTATCCTTACTGGGGAATAAGGCTGCTGCTGTAGGTTCGCTGAACCCTGGTTTTTCTGCTGCTTTTCCGTGGGGCTGAAACTCCTATCATCCCCAACAACACAGGCATACAAGATCCTGTTAGGATACTCCCCTGTCACAGGGCTCCTCTTTGAGCTAATATTCTCCACTGTTTCATGAAAGCACTGGCATCACAGGTGGACCCCTGAGACATGTATTTTGAGGTAACAGTTTAGTTGTTTCTCTGGACATACCTTCCCACCTCTTCTTCTCTCACCACTCTAATGACCTCTTAGGCCTTTTCCACATGATGATGCTGTCACCGGGAGTCCTGGGGATGCTGGGAGCTATACAAAGCTGCAATAGCTCTTCCCTCCCGACCACTGAGCTCTGGCAAAAGGCTGTACCAGAGTCAAGTGTACAAAATGCCCAAAATATAGCAGAGATTGGCTGCACAGCTATGCAAGCGTGCCCAGCAGAGATTATTTTAGCAGCAATGCACTGTAGTTGGGAAAAACTCACCCATGCCACTTGTTATCTTCCACCAAGGAGGCAGTTTATTCTTGAGTTACAATATATACATATTTACAAGAATGTCCAGAAGGCGTTCCGGCATTCCTCAGCTTGCTCTTTCTGACAGAGCCACCGGCATACATGTTCAGGCACCGTGTGCACAATGTTGTCTAGCACTTGGCTACATTTATACAGGCACCTAGCTGATGCAATCCTGGTTTACCTTTGCATTCTCCCCATATCTGATACAACTTTCTTCCCTGATTGCCCATCAGCATGACTCAGCATGACTCAGCTAGAGTCACAGGACTTTTCACAGGTGCACTTGACAATTTACATCACAAAGTATTTTCTTTGGACTACAGGTTTTGTCCAACCTTTCATGACAGATGCTCCCTCTCATCGTCCTGTCACAATCCTGGCAGTGCCTGTGCTGGGATGGGAGCATATTCCCAATGCTCCTCACTGCACATGACTGGCTGCCTGTGTAAGGGAGTGTGAGGGACATGCTCCATCCTTCTGGACTGCAGCTGGCTTTCTTCCCATGCTGCAGCAGGGGAGTAAGCACATAGGTTGTGCTTCCAGTCCTTCTGCATGGCCAGCTGCAACGGAAGGCTTGCACAATCGGGGGCCATTGATGAAGTTTCTTAGTCAACGATATAGCCCATGATTGTACTGGCTGGTGACACGAGAAGGGCAGGACCATGACTACATCACACAGAAGAGTTGTTGTGTTCTTGCTCCTTTCACATCCCCATGCTGTCATGCTGTCATCATGCGGAAAGGGCCCTAGTCACAAGATGGATGGATAATTTATGGAATAAACTAGGCCAAAACAAGTCCTTTAAGTTTGCAAAAGAGAACTAAATTCCGTCAATATTCCAATTAAGACAGTATATTGTAAGATTTTAAAGAGTGGTATAAAGGATGGAAAGCAGGGAATGGGCACGATTAGAAACAGGAAACAAAAGGTGATCCTTCTCGTGTCACCAGCCAGCACGGTCTTACAATAAGTAACCTAAGGGAGAAGCTTACCTCAGGATTCCTTGTCAGCACACTGTGGAGCATCTCCTTGGGTTAAGTTGGATGGTTTAAAACAGTTAATCATGTTCCTATGCTGCTTATTTTCAAGTTAAATTTCCTTAACCAATGGATGGAGGCTCATGTAAGGTAACAGATACCCGAATAGGAAGACATGAAGTACTGGTGCCCAGTTTGAGAAATGAAAAGTTGTAAGAAAAAGGCTAACCTTTTTGCTGTAAAGGCTCATTTTGTGTAACTTTTAGGCTGAATGATAGACATAACAAAATGACTTGTCTCAAATGGAAGATGTTGTTTTGCCTCCTGCAGGGAAGATGAAAGTGGCAACTTGCTTAGATTAGGCACCTGCATAACAGTTGCCTAAACACTTGTTTCTACAGTTGTCTGTGGACAACCAGGAAATATTGTCTGAGGTCAGATAAAGCTGTTAAAGCTGTAGATCTTAATGCAAGTTTATACTGATCCAGTGCAAATGTGCAGCAACACTGAGGTTTAGTTCTAGCATAAATTAAGAATATAGGGAGCTGCCTTACACGGAGACAGATCCATTGAACCGTCTAGTCTACTATTGTCAAGTCTGACTAGCCAGAGTTTCAGGTAGAATTCTTTCCCTGGAGCTCTCCAATCCGAGCACTAACAAGGCCTGATTCTGTTTCATTTCTGAAGTCAGGTGCGTTCAGAATGGTATGGTGATATTTTTTGCTTTGGTAATCAGTGGACTTTTGTGAGACTTTTGTTTAACGAAAGACTTGCACAGATGGCTGTTTTTATTGCACCATAAAGATGTAAGAGCCAGGCAGTGGATGCAAAGGATCATATATATTTCCTCTGGTTAATGCACCTGCTGTGAGAAGGTGGCACATTCCAAGTCACAAACACCTTTTGTTACTGGCATTTTCCTCCTCAGCTCTCATTTCCATGGCTGATTTGAATTCCCTCTTTATGATGGTAGTGCAAGACCTTTAAACTTTATATTGTCTATCCATTAGAGATGTTGGGCTATAGAAAATTATCCATTTCAGTATAATCTTTCATCCAATTCAGTCTTCTCTCAGTTACTTTTTTTGTTTCATAACATTGACCATTTTTCCACATTTCTTTTGAAATATTTATTCATCAGAACCATACAGAGTGAGATTTTTAGAGATGTCCCCAAAGATGGTTTGTTCCATTTGTTCAACTTGAATAAAGGAATCCATTTCTCAGTCCCAGCAATGCAGTTCATTGATTGACTAGAATAATCCTCCTTATTTTCTGTGTCTTGCGGGGAAGAGAACTTGAACAAAATTGGAGAACTCATTCAAACCTGCACACCGATGAGTCAGTTTCCTCAGAAACCATTTCTGAAGTTCCTACTCAGGTCTAAATACTGAGCTGTTGGAAGAAAATACAGAGAAGAAACTGTGAAGCATACTTCTACTGAAGTGACTCCTCACACTGGAACTTCACTAACTCCTATTAAAAGTGAGCTTAATATCCCATGCATTAGTGCTACTGGCCATACCAGCTATGGGGTACAAGTCTAAAATTTAAGTTAAGCTTAAAATTGCTAGCACGCTTCCCAATAATTTGCTGTATTTATAGTGAACCTACCATTTGTCCATGAAGTGTTCATCTTGTCTTCAGCTAAATGTTGACTTGCACATTTAAAATACATAAGTTAGATAAATAGATAAAGAAAGAGTATTTATATCACTGCACATTACTGCTGGCACAATGCTATCTATCTATCTGTCTGTCTATCTGTCTATTTTTCTATGTTACTGCTCTGGCTAGTCCGAGCTTTGGGGATATTAAAGATATCCCTTGATACCACAATTCGGCTGCACTTTTCTATTCCTTTCCACGTGCTTGCGAGGCCACCGGACAAGCACGTAAACAAGCTCGGCCGTTAATAGCCGTAAGATTCGAACTACAATACAGGCGGGCCAGAAATAGCTGACTCACTGCTTTAGGAGACCTCCAGGCAAGTACTCTAATTAAGTATGCACGCCACTTACAAAAGAGCCTCTGCCCCACGATGGCAGCTTGATGGGTAAACTATGCAATACCCAAGCACTCTGCGTTTGCATACTGGCTACTCTACTGAGAACCGCTACGATAACTCAATCATTCAGATTCTGACCTTTCGGAGGCTTTGTCTCCAACTTCAAATCTATTGTTTTCCCCCAAGTACGGCATAGCCTGCAGTCACAATTCTCCTTATAAAAACCCTTGATTCCGAGACCTTCCTGGGAATGCTCCCGAGTTTCATCCCACCTTGCTGCTGCTTTGCTTGGTGAGCCTCCCCTCAGCTCCACGTGCTGAGCTACAGCGCACCCCAGCTTCGCTCTCTATTTTTCTGGGCTTCAGGACAGGTGAAGTATCACCCAAACCAGCAATCCCTCTAAAAATCCCTCTATACCACTCCAACCTTTATTTTCTTTAGTTATCTTGTATGAGTGTGTCACATACACTGTTTTGCTTGTATTTAATAAACATCATTTATTATTTCAACTTCTGTATTCTCCTTGACTCGACCCGACCCCGTAGACATAGGGTTCAAGATCTCGCTACGTTACCCTGCCTCTTGTAACGCTAAGCAGTGCTCTGAGCTAATTTTCCCCACCTTTAGTTGAGCACATTTTGGTGTCCCTCCCGGGACCCCCAGTTCATAGGGTAACATCTACTCTTCTCCAAAAATGGGACTCAAAGTAGTTAGATTTTGTCAATGGCTACTGGCAACCAAAGCTTAATATGGATTTTCCATATAAAGAAGGCATATATTTCAAGTTATAAGTATCAAACAGGAGTCATTGTGAATTTCTTGTGCACTTCTTGGATACTTTCAGCTGGATCATTTAAATGTTGTTGTTGCTGCTGCTGCAGCAGCAGTTGTGTGCCTTCAAGTCATTTCCAACTCATGGGGTTATCTTGGCAATATCTGTTCAGAGGAGGTGTGCCCATGCCTTCCCTTCCCCTTGAGGCTGAGAGAGTGTGACTTGCTTATGGTCATCCAGTGGATATCCATGGCCAAGCAGGGATTTGAATTCTGATCTCTAGGGTTATAGTCCAATGCTGAAACCACTATGTCATGCTGGCTCCCATTCCAGGAAAATACATGTCTTCGTATTTGCTGTATAGTAGATGGGGTACTTCATAGCACTCTGGAAGTCTGTAGGTTATTTTACTTTGTCACACACAAGATGTGTGCCCCCCTCAACCAAAAAGCAAAGAAGCAGTTTAAAGGATATTGAATGTAGGTGGATTACCATATATTTTAGTATGTAAAAGCAATCTGCCTTATCTTCACAAGGCCAAAACAGTTTGGAAATTATTCTTTTTGTGTGTTTCGTGGGGATTAGACATAGTACAGGACTTAATGCAAAAATATTTCATTTTGTTTTGGTTCATGAAAATATTTCTAAATCCATCTTCTCTGAGAAAGGGGAGCCCAAGCAAAAACTTGTTATGTGCATCAACATTTAATATTGATGCTATATTGAATGTGCAGATCTTGAAGTTTTGTTGAGTTTCTTTGAAATCTGATCTGCATTTTCTTCCTGTCCTTGTTTCATATTGGAAAGTAAGATTTTGTATTTTCTTCCCACATCGAAATTCACACAATTATAACCTCATGCTTTCCTTATTTTTCACACTTGTTTGTACAATGTATGTAATATATGTAATGATCTTCATTTAGTAAAACACGCTTTTGCACATCTTTTCCAATTATGTGCATTTGAGCTGCTTCCATGTGAATGTGTGCACATTTTTTTTGTATCTTTAATTTCTTGGAAACACCCAGCAAGCTTTGTAAGTGTGTGAATGCTTGAGGCAACATATACAATCCCTTGCAACAAGTCTCAGGTTGTGTAAAAATCCTAATTTTGTTGCAACTATTGAATCCAACAAAATTGATCTAATACATGCATATGCTTGCAGCAGCTGATGAAGTTTAGTACTCCATAGAGCTAACTGATATAATATCAAAATAATTCAAAATAGTAGGAATTCTTAACAAAAGTGGCTAGTGTAAACACATCAAAACTAAATAAGGTGAACAGTTTTTTGTCTAAATAGGGCAGTTCTTGCTCAAATGTTTATCATTAAGTCTCAGTCATAGGGTTGCCATAAGCTAAAGCTGACTTGATGGAAAATAACAATAATGAAGGCCATATTCATGTAAAGTGCCACTGCTGAAGGTCATCCTACCTTGCCAAATTTCTCTATAACTGTGTCCAAGAGCTTGCAATGTGATTGTCATGTCCTGCTTTCAGAGCATGGCCTCTGACTCAGAGTCTGAAACAGGGCATGCCAGGGCCTGCTGTACAGAGAGAGGTTACAGTGCCAGAAACAGAGCAGGGGGCGGTGCCAGATCCAACAGAGAGTCCTGCCTCTTCAGATATAGAGGAACACTTACCTGAACCCAGCTTCACAGTGCATAGGCAGCAAAGAGAGAGCTAGCATCACTCTCTCAGGATTTATAACCAACAACAATCAATCAAATCTCAGCTGCGCTAGGCTTGGGACCTAGTTAGGTGGTATCCTTCCCTTCCAGGAGTTGTCAGAGCTTATGTGACTTGCTACCTTGCTGGATGCCTTGAGAAATGCTTGGATTGGTCTTGGACGCTCCCTTGCCATGAAACCCTGTCAGACCTTGTTTATGTTGGACTTTATTTATGACTCCTTGCTTACTGCCTGGAAGTAAGTAACAAGCTGGGAAATATTCAGTTTGTTTTGTTTGATTTATCAGCTATGCCGGGACTGAGATAGGACAGTGATGACATCTAACATGAAATTTAATGAAATAATATCTCACATTCACCACAGGTCTTTGTGAAGAAAAAGGTGGACAAGTTTGTGCTACTTTCAGATGGAGTGTCCACAATGACATCAATGATGCATCTGAAAATAATTCAGTTACTGATCAGTTTAGCTGATGAATTCTCAGTCAGAAGGGCACCAGATACTGTTGGTTCTCAAATTCTATTATTAGTCATCCTGGCTAGGGCTTTTGGGAGCTGTGGCCTTTAAAAAAGTGACTTTCCCAATCTCTCTTAAAAAAAAAGTTGGGGTTGTAGCAATAGCAAAAGAGTTTCATTTCTATACCACTTACCACTGCAAAGCACTCCCTAAGTGGTTTACAATGTTTTTAGCTAATTGCCCCAAACAAGCTGGGTACTCATTTTTCCGACCTAGGGAAGGATGGAAGGCTGAGTCAACCTGGAGCCCTGCAGGACTGAACTCACAACATTATGGCTGCAGTACCGGCATTTAACCACTGTGCCACCAGGTCTCAATTCTTATAGTGTCTGTAATCCGATTATGAAATGTAGCTCAACCTATACTATTAAGATCATCATACCAGGCGATATGTGAAGGTTCTTCACACTGACCCACCTGGTAAGCAGATTAACAAATGTCATAGTCCCAGGTAGGAGTTTTCATGTAAAATTTTAATACAAATAGAATTTCAACAAGGCTGCATCAACAGGAGTAACGTGTCCAGATTGAGGGAAGTAATAGTGCTCCTCTGTTCTGCTTTGGTCAGACCTTGCCTGGAAAATAATGTCAGTTCTGGGCATCATACTTCAAAAACAGATTTTGTCAAGCTGTAGCGTGACCAAAGGAAGGCAACCGGGATGGTAAAATGTCTGGGGCCATTTCCTCACTAGACTGTTATAGCGCTATGATTCCACTTTCAACATCCTATGGAATCCTGGGGTTTGCAGCTTAGAGAGGGGCCTAAACTGGAATCATGTGCTATAACAGTCTAGTGCAGAAATGGTCTGGAAGCCAAGCCCGTAAGGAATGACTTAAGGAGTTGTTTATTTTTACCTTGAAGACTAAAAGGTAATAGGATAGCCATGTTTCAGTACATGAAGGGTGATGTAGGAAATGGGGTGAGCTGTTTCATATACTAGAACATGAACCAATGGATTCAAATTACAAGAAAATAAATTCTATCTAAAGATTAGGAGTAACTTCTTGACTTTAAGAGCTGTTTGAGAGTGAAGGAGACTGCCTGGGAGTGTGGTAAATAGTTCTTCCTTGGAGGTCTTTAAACAGAGTTTTACAGGCTAGTGATGTATTCTGTAGCCAAATTCTTGGCCTGCTCATACAGCCTTAAAGGGCAGAATTGGACTCAGTATCACCTATGGAGTGTAGAGATATGGTATAAGAACTAGTTCATGCAATTAGATCAGGAAGAGTGTGTATCTGTAGCATTCAAGATCACTAAGGAGCTGAGTTCAGTTTGGGATAAGTGCCAGGTGTGATGGGATGTAACTTGAAAGGAAACACCTCCACAATTTTATACTAGACATTAGTCATCAGATGACACTAGAAGGAACACTAACACTAGGTGCACTTGCTACAATAGGTGATACTAGGTGACAAGATAAGGAATGAGTAATAAAATAAGAACTTTGTTTATTAGTCAGCAGACGAGTGAGTATAGGAAGAGAATAAAAAGAAGCCAAGAAATAGATCTCGTCAAACAATCTCCAACATA
The DNA here is from genome assembly GCA_030412105.1 of Cyclura pinguis. Classification (NCBI taxonomy): domain Eukaryota; kingdom Metazoa; phylum Chordata; class Lepidosauria; order Squamata; family Iguanidae; genus Cyclura; species Cyclura pinguis. The sequence goes on along the minus strand of CM059599.1, from coordinate 313,327,581 downwards.
AAAGACGTTGTTTTGATTAGCAACAATGACCATTCCTGATAGCCCTGAAATTCCTGTCCTAAAATGCTGATTTATGCTGGTACTGCAGAGATAGATATCTAGACTAGACCATAATAATGAATGATAATTAATGCTGTTAAGATTTAGCAAGGATATTAACCCTTGAATGCTTGTGTTTTCATTAAAGATTGTTAGAGCTGTGTAACTTCTCAAATGGATGAGAATGTGTATCTGAATGGGTTATAGACTATAAACTGGCTTGTCGGTTAAGATGGTTATGAATATGGTACAAGGGATGGAATTCTTTACAAATAAAATCCTTTATGAAATCTGAGTAATGCCTTAATAAACACCATGAAATTATGGAAGAATCTGTAGATGATGATAATAATTATGGATAAGAAGTTAAATGGTTTAGAAGGGTTACATTCTTACTTATGTTAGTGGTTACATGTTAAAGCCAGTTAAAGAACTGAATAGAGAGATAAAGATTTAGTCCCTATGGAAGCCCTGGTAAATATTTAACATCTTGATGGCCATAAAATGTAATAACTGAATGCATGATGCCTTACATGCAATGCAATTGAATACAATAAAGTTCAAGTGCTGAGACCATGCTATATCTGTGTTCTCTCTAAGGGAAATGTCTGTCTGTCTGTCTGTCTGTCTGTCTGTCTGTCTATCTATCAATCTATCATCTATCTATTTATGAGTACTTATAATTAACAGCCTAAAAATGCTGAAATTCTCATATAAATATCCTGAAATTCCAATGATTAAGACTGTTTAAGTGGATTGTTAATGCTGACGCTGACTATCAATACTATCAGTACTTAGGTGACCAAGAAGTTGATAGCAGTGGTCCTAGGTAGAATCCAGACTTACCAGACAAGTGACAAGGACTTTCAATCCCACAATTTAAGAGGTAGGAGTGGTGGGGAACTACGCCTGTTTCAAGAAGTTGGATGGCCATCCTTCAGAAGTGCTTTAATTGTCTGTTACTGGATGATAAGTGTTGGACTAGATGTCCCTTGCAGTCACATCTAACTCCGTGTGTCTATGAACATCCGGACCACCCTCCACCTACTGAGAACAACTAATGCAGCCTATGTTGCAAAGATTCTTTAAGATATCACAAGATCTTCCAAGTCTGATGGGGTACAACTTCTCAAATGTATTTAAGGACAACTCTATTGACCATTTGCTCTATAATGCAGGAAAATGTCTTCTGGGTAATTTTTCCAATGCACACATTTTTTTCATTAGACTGTTGCACTAATCAACAATAACAAGTAAATAATATTTCTGAATTTCTTGCTTTCCTGTCTCCAGGAATAAAGAACTGCTGCCTATACATCCTAATAATTATTGGAAATATGAGTTGCATAATTCTCTTAAGAGTAATAGTCAGATTTTAATGTAGGTCTTTTTATTATTATCACACATGAATTTTATTAATTTTTGACCTCATTGACCAAATGACTTCTATGCCTAGCTGCAAAATTCTGTTTTATATAAAGCTCCAATGTTACCAGGCAGCTCAATGGCAGCTGCTGGTTTGTTATTCCACACAGGTTTCTAGTTTGCCCTCATGTTCCCAAAACACAATTGGTGCATACTGTCTGCCAGCACAGCACTGCCTGTCATGTCACATCATTTAATTGTCAACTGAGAGCATCCTTGTTTTTCTGCAGCATTTTTGACACTAAGCAAGTGTAGGTTTACTGCAAAGCAATCCAACTTAATGTATTAGAAAAACAAAACAAGCAATTGTCTTTATATGTCTTTCATCTGTCAGCACTCATTACTTCCTTCTAAAAGTGGTGTAGAAAGGAATCAATAGCACAATCCTATGGATATTCACTCAAAAGTGATTGGATGAAAAGTAAATGTAAGAGAGTGTGTACAACCTGAAATTTAGTTTGAACCTCAATTTGGTGCTTTGGGAAACTGTCCAATTCATCTGGGAGCTACTCAGAGGCTACAACATTTAATTTGCATCAAAATGTGTGCCTCGATTTCAAAGGGATTTTGGCAGTTGTAGTCCAAGCTCTCTGCCTATATCTTAACCAACAAGCCAATTTACGGTAAACTTGTGTGTTGTTCTCACAATGCTAGACAAACAAGTTTTGCAGTTTCAGACTGGCCATCTGCAAAAAGAAAAAAAAAAGCAATTTGTTGTACATTTTTACCTCCATTACCTGCTGAACAAATAGAAGTTTGGAAACTGGTTGAGATATTCTTTAATTAGCTTCTCTTGCTGAGCCTTTCTGAGTGTCAACCAAGAATGCGTTCTCATCTAACAGAGATTTGGAGATTTGTCTCAGTAGCAGCTTAGCAATATAGGTGAAATTCTGCCAAAGTTCTGTGCAAAACAGCCTTCTTCATGCACAAAATTCCTGGTTTTAAACTCTGACTGGGACAAAATAGCTCCTTCTCCAATTATAGTTTCATGCTGAGATTATTATTAATGTTGTCATTCATCATCTTTATAATCAGCTTTACATGTGCTTTGTTGTAGGTCTCTTGAACTAGCTCAAGCTCTGCTAGGATTTCCCAGAAGATGAGTTTTGCTTGCAAGATGAGATTTGTTTATTGCTCTTTGGCTTTCAGAGATTTGAAAATGTGGGAAACACTGAAGATTGTAAAGCAAGAAAATAGTTTTCTTTAGTAATCAAGTTACCTAGTGGTTGTGTTCTCAACTTTTTGATCTAAGTGGAAGGGCTGAAATAAGAATACAAAAAGAGTGGTATTGCCAGCAAGAAATCACCTTCCCCATACTTTTGATTAATATTTAATATCATTGTTAATTTTTTTTTAAAAAAATATGAGAGTCTAACAACATGGATATTTCCCCATTTTGCCATCAAAGAACAGGAACAACTGGCTCAAACTGGAGGGGTATTTTTTTTTCCCTATTAGCAAGGTCTTTTTACTGGTTGACAAGTCAGTGTCACATATTCTGAGCTTATATGAACAATAAAATCCTGTATTTGCTACAGAATATATACAAAAGATGCCAAGGATTAAAATAAAAAAAGGCAGCTCCATAGATTCTACAAGAAGCAGATCATTACCCTTAGTTCACCCTGACAAGTCTGGTGTCAAACTTCAGACAGTTCTTTGCTGTCTGTAGCTGTTCTTGAGGGTGAAAGAATGAAAGATATTCAATTATTGTCTTTCAGCTCTGGGAAGCTGAAAATGCTAGGAGAAGAATACAGCACAATTTCAAGGCTGAAAAACATTTTTCAGCTGTTTCTTTTGCTCCCTTAGAGGAGACTCGCCACACTGGCTCTTAATAGTGTGGGTTTTGCTTTGATGCAAAATGTGGCTGTCATCTTTGCTTGTTTGGGTTTCCCTTTCTGGGTAAAAAGGACCAGGATTCAAAGGGCTGGATAAGAAATATCTTCTGCATATAATTTAGTGGAAGAACTATTATTTAGGTTCTTCCTTTCTGCAACATCTTTTTTGCCTTTGAAAAGGTATTCATGAAAATTAGATGTGTTACAAATTTTACTTTGCTAATACTATACATATATCTTGGGGAAATTACTCTTTGGGGCTACTTTTCCCAGAATTCCCCAGAGGAATTGGGCTAGATGACTGTTGAGATTTCTCTCACCTCTAGAAGTCTATGAGCATAACTTTTGCAAGGTCAGATGATCCATTTATAATTCTTGTATTTAGGAAGATGAAGGGTACAGTCTTAAATAACTAGGGAGTTAAGATTAATTGAGCAAATTGGGGTTAATTTCTCCAGTAAACATGCAAGGTAGAATTGCATGGCAAAGCTACTACCTTACTATAGACCACTGATCATTACAATGTACAATAGAGCATAGATCAAGAATTATTTGGTGGCCTCTGGTCCTTTCTCTCTGAAGCTAATGAGAAATTAATAAGGGGATCAATTTTTCACTTTGCTTATTAAAATACACCTTTTCTAGAGAAACATAAACATCACAATTGAATGTATAGCTCAATGAAAAAAAAGAAAAAAGAAAAACTCCAGAGCATTCTTTTCCCTATATCTCATGACTTTAATGGAACAGTTTCTATATATTCTTATCATAGCTTAGTATAAGGCTGTGCCTGCTGAGAGTTACCCACCCATGTGTGGAAACATTCAAGATGTTGATATGCTCACCAGACATCATATTTGTACTTTTTGTGGAGGGATTATATCATGTTGAAATTCCAGTAGTCCTAAATGAGGATCAATTCCCAGCAGTCATGCATAGGTCAGGTTGAGTCCAATAACACCTCAAGGGCCACATGATGTGGATGTATGTGGATTATTAAATCAAATAAATAAATAAATAAATGCTGAAATAATTATAGTGTAAGACTTCTTTTGCTGAGAGACTGAAAAGCAATACAAATTTCAAAAGTAGCTTTTTTCAGAGGAGGGAAGGGGAGAGTGAAACATGAATATTTCATTTTATTCATAACACTTAATCAGTAGTTTTATTAATCAAGGCTCACATTTTCAGCAGTTTCCCTTGGGCTGACAGGTGTGTTTGCAGGGATTCTAATGAGGGTCAGATTGCACATTCCTCATCAGGATGATCATAATTTTTTTTTTCCTGCTCAGCTAAAAATGTTTGCTTTTGATGGCAGGAGCAAGTTGTTGCAAATTTCAGATCTTGAGTTCTGGAGGGTGGGATCCAATCATAACTACAGTCTTTCATTTTTTCAAAAAAGCGGTTTAACTTCATTCTTCCTTCCTTCCTTAGCTCCAAAAGAACTAGGAAGATTTTTTCTTCATATCTACTCCTTGCAAAGTTACTTCACCACCAAGTCACATTTGACCCTCTTCTCAACCAAAACATTTCACCATTCACAAAAATGTTGATCATGGCTGCCAAATTTTACATAAAATGTGAGGACATGTTGTTGTCCACATTCCAAAACCCAAGTTAGGCATTTCAAATTATTGAGTTCATCACCTGTCTTGCCATGCATATTTAATCTAATCATCTTTTCACATACACATCTAAGAGCTATGCTGTGTACATAAGAGCCAAATATGGTGTAGCACAAGCTGTGGGACTGTCAGATCTCCTTCTCCAAGACTGAAGAAGAGACCCCTGCCCAGTTGCAAGTGGAGATCTCTTACCCCAGTTCCCTTCTTCTAGCCATGTAGGAAAGAAGCTGTACTGATTGCTTCTTTGATGACAGAACAGTAACAGGCATCTCAGGGAAAAATTGGGATACAGAGAGCATGTTAGTTGAGTGTCAGAGGGAGGACAAGGAAAGATGGTTAATCCAAAGGATCTCCAACCAGTATAAGAGAGAGGAATCACAAACATAAGAAGTCATATCATAATAATAAATGATAAAAAAATAAACATGTCCCAAACAAAGGATAGAAGCAGTATATGATATATCAAACAATATTAATATCAATATCCTGTGCTGATAGCAATTAAACCAAAGTAAACAACCACAAAAATGCAGGTCTGAATAGAATTCATAACTCATAACACAGATTACAAGCAGTCATGGAAAACAATTACATCCAATCTGAATATGTTAAAAAAAGACACAGAAAGAAACAAGGGTACATCAGGATGCAGTCTATGCATGATGGCAAGATGACTACTTCATTTGTCTTCGGTGGAATAAGTTTCAGTACTCAACAGGCCAGTCTCCAGTAGTGCATAAGCCTACCACATAGTTGCACTAATTATTTCCAAGGCAGTACTTGCCTGCAGTTTTTGAGGTCATAATCCAAAGGATCCACTGTTCTCCTAGCCTATGGTCGTATGTTCAATTAGTTGGCAATTTGTGGGAGCCCTGAAGCTTGTGTAGATTAATTTTCAAACATTGAATTTAACAGGAAGGAATGGGGGGGGGGGAGCCCATCAACTGGGAGAGGAGAATGAGGAGTAGAAACACCACTTTTTCCTCTCTCCACTCTGATAGCGGAGCCTGGCAAGCTAAAAGGATCCAGTGTCAGAGCTCTTTGCGGAAAAGAATCAGATTGCCCTGCCTTGGTTGATTATTGATTGAAGAAATGGAAAAATAAAGCAAGCGAGAGGGCCACACTGTTTGTAAGCATCTGATGAAAACTAAGGTCATTTCTGCACTAGCCTGTTATAGTGCCATTATTCCTCTATCAACATCCTATGGAATCCTGGGGTTTGCTGTTTAGAGAAGGGCCTCAAAGGCCCCTGCCCAAACTGCAAACTCCAGGATTCCATGGGATAGTGAAAGTGGAATAACAGTACTAAACAGGCTAGTGCACAAATGGCCTAAGAGTGTGATGGATCCTTTTGTATACACAGATACACTAGTAATAGGAGATCTGCACAGGTGAAGGTCCAGCCTTATGGGCCAGTCACTCTTTCTTGTTTTGTGCCAGCCATGAGTGAAGCCCTGGGAAGAAACTCAGCTACTATATGCTACAGAAATTCTACTTTCCAGGATCATCCATCCACTCAAGGTATTAAGATTTTAAGGTATGGAAGAGGATGGATCATCCTCCATGTTTGCATAAATTCATTTCCATTGTACTTAAGAACTAGATTTTATTTTATTATTGTACTCTTCCTAAGAATTTTTCTACTATATTCAGTCAATGAGTTCAGAAATAGCGGGCTCTGAAGAGAAATGCCCCTCACTTGTTGGATGTATTCTGAGAAAAAAAAATCTCTTGCCCTAAATTACTTACTAGACTGAGAATGTCAAAGTGAACTTCTCTGTTAATTTCATTCAAATGCGGTTTGCATAAATCAGACCAGGCACTCAAATTTGGCAGCTGCCGGTGGTGCATCCTCAAAATTTGATGGATGTAACCCTGTGCTCTTCATATCATTGATTGTTGAAATTGACTGGGAAAAAAATTTTTTTTAAAGAATGGGAATGTAATTTATTGAAAATCTTAGCTCCCAAGTAATCAATTGGCCCAATGATTTCTATGTCTGAAAAAGTCAGGTGTAGCCCAAGGGCATCCAGCATAGAGAATGTGACCTTTAAAATAATTCACAAGCCCTACTGTTGAAGGAAAAACCCTTGATTTGTAAACAAGAAAGTAATTAATAATGTTTGAAAAAGTAATATTCACATCATCATGCCCACCAAGCCATTCAGGCCTACGTTACAAGAACAATCAGTCTTATAGGAATAGCAGGAATGTGAACAAGCAATTAGTTTTGGAGAATATTGCATTCTTCAATGGTTGCATTTGGCAGTTGGTTATCAGAAGGCTGTTAATGCAAGAGAAAAAGTTTTGTAAAATATTCCTACTGGGGCCCATATTTTGACCATTTTGACTAGTAGGAACATTAGCTTTAGAGATGAGGAAATTTCTTAGTTTAATTTTTTCTCATATTACTAGTTTTCAGATTTTACATTCTTCCATCCTGAATCTAGAGTTTCCATAATGTGGATACCATATTTACTGGGCTGTAAGATGCACTTTTTCTCCTAAAAATATCCTCTGAAAATGAGATGCGTCTTATACACCAGGAAATATGGTAACACTAAAAACACAAGAAGGGAAGTGAAAGGAAAACAGGAAGGGAGAGGGGGTAGTGGAAGCCTTAATCTATAGGAACTTAGATAGATGTTTCTACAGTTTCTCTTTACCTTCCTCTCCTCTTCTGTGCTGGGAGTTTCTGCCCAAGCAAAACAGGAAGAGAGGGGCGGTGGCGCAACACTCTTTTCATTCCCCTCCTCTTCTGGTGCAACACTCCTTCCCTTCTCTTCCTTTCCTGTGCATTTTTCTTAACTAAACATTTTTTTGTTCTGAAAAATACCCTTTAAAAAGTGGGGTGTGTCTTATATGCCGGTGTGTCTAATACGCCAGCAGATATGGTATATCCATGGGTCCTTTACATGCTAAGAATATACCTATTTAATATGGTTAGCACAAATGGTGGAGAATTTTATTTCATTTTGCTTTTGAACAAAAAAAAAATATTTTCCTCCATTAGCACCAAACATATTAAACAGGCATATCCTCAGTGGTGGAGCTTGGAGTGTGTGGAGGGAGTGGGTGGGGGCAGGACTATGGTGTAGGGGGTGGTGTAGGGGGTGTCTGGGGTGTGACCATAGTGTGTGGAGGTGGGGCTACAACATGCAGGTCATGGCTACAAGCTGCGATGTCCCCCCCAAAATTGCTGCCCAGGCAAACCGTCCCCGTTTCCTCCATCCCTACAAAATCGCATATCCTCCGCATGTAGAGGATCCATGGATGTATGTACACTATGCAGTTATGAAACTATGATCCAGCATTAATAGTTATAGTTCCATCTTATGAACTCTTGGGTTTTGGAGTTTAGGGAGAGACTCTAGAATTTTTTTTTTTTGGCTGACAGCTCTAGTGCTCTGGTTTAGGGAGTGTGCAAGACAAATTCAAAATCTCTCCCCAAACTACAAATCACAGGAATCCTTAGGATGGAGCCATGACATTTAAAGTGAGATCAAACTGCTTTAACTGTGCAGCATGGATTCATGTTTAGTTCTACCAGCCTGCTAGGCAAATGTTTAAAATGTGGAGGTGAGGTAGAATTACTTCTTCCAGCTACAGCTGGAAAGATTAGCAGACCATGCTGGTGAATCAAGGTTACAACTTTATTTCGAGAAAGAAAGGCATTTTTCTCTCCCACTCTGACAGATCATCATCTGAAAAAAGCATGAGAGCCCTGAGCCCTGAGATCTTACATTTTAATATAAGTTTGCCAAGCTTGTTAAGTCATTATTGCAAGGTTCATCTATGAGGAAAAGTTCACAAAGCTAAAAAACTAGATAGAAGTTTTGTCTTGTAGGTGCCAGTTGGTCATCGCAGTCTCCTAGAAGATAAACAACCATTTCCCAGGTTCTTGGTATTGTACAGAACGAAATTTACTATGTAACCTTTAGAGCGTCATCTTGTTGTTTTAGATGACTTTCCCAAGCACTGGGATATATAAGAAACAGAGATGCAAGAATTTTCTTTTTTTGGGGGGGGAGGAGTTAGCATCTGTGAAATCAGCACGGTGGTGTGGTTAGAGTGCTGGACTAGGGCCATTTCTGCACTAGACTGTTATAGCGCTATCATTCCACTTGCAACATCCTATGGAATCCTGGGGTTTGCAGTTTTGGGAGGGCCAGCTGGGAGGCCAGGGTTCAAATCCATGCTTGGCCATGGAAACCTACTGGGTGACTGTGGGCAAGTCACGCTTCCTGAGCCTCAGAGCAAATTATGCCAGGAAAACCATGTGATAGGTTCACCTTAGGTCACCGTAGGTCAGAAATGACCTAATGGCACACAACAACAACAACAAAAATACGCAAAGCCATGTTAGGGTACAATTTCAGAGCCTCTCAGAAAAAAAAAAGAAAAAGAAAAGAAAAGAAGAAGACAGCTCTGATACAGGGTTAAGAAGGCTGAATACACATGGATTGTAACACGGACTTGGAAGTGTTAAGTGCTTAGCACTTCAGTCTGCTTGGACCAATCTATTATTTCTGGTTTTTTTCCCACACTTTTTTTTTTTTGAGTCTTCTGTCTGGCACATGAAGAAATCTGCGAACGCTGATGAATCCTAATGATATACATATACATGTACCTGGAATGAAATTCTCACTCTCATTTGTGATGAAACAGGAAGTGCATTAGGGAAGATGGCACAAGGGGCCCCATCAAATTACACAACTATCGTGCTATCATTCTGATTTAATTGCCATTGATGCATCCTGAGTAGTAACAGGATTTGTAGTTTATCTAAGAATACTAAGTTCACCTTCCTAAATGGCAAATCACCCGATTCCATACCATAATTGCCATGACTTTTAAAGTTCTATAATAGTTTAGTGTAAAAGGGTCCTTGCATACATAGTTCCTATTGGCCTATTCACAACATCAGTGTGACAACAAAGCAGGCATGGTATGCCTGATTCATTTCCAGGCATAATTCGAAGTCATGACCTTAAAGCTCCATACAGCTTCGGTCTAGACTGAAAGACCATATCTCCACATATGAGTCTGCCCAAGTTTTAAAATCTTTTTTTCCCCCTTGGTCAGTCTCCCTGATGAGCCTTCTTGATTGCTTCTACCAGAATACCAACTCTTTGCCATGGGAGACCAGGCTGGCCTCCTTCCTGCTCTCCTTCCACTGGAAAGTAACCCCCCCTTTTTTTTAAAAAAAAATTTTGAACAAGTGTTTGGTGACTAAAGGTCCTTAATGGGGTGGATATGCTGCATTTTTTTTTTAAAAAAATGTTTTTGTCACAGGGCTTTTCAACACTAGCCTTGTTATAGTGCTATTATTCCACTTTCAACATCCTATGGAATATTGGGGTTTGCAGTTTAGGGAGGGGCCTCAAACCCCAGGATTCCATAGGATGTTGAAAGTGGAATAATAGCACTATAACAGGCTAGTGCGGAAATGGTGACAGTTTTAAATGATTTTTAAAATTGATTATAATTATTGATGTTTTAATATCACTCATATTTAATTGTGCTTAAACTTTTTTGCTACTAGTTTTTATTACATGTACCTTGTTGTAAGTTATGAGTGAGTTGTGTTGGGTCCCCAGTATGTGAAAAGCAGAATAAAAATTAACTAATCAATTACCTATGCCAGAGTCTAGTATTCCTACTTTAGTATTGGATGCAGAAATTAATGGCCTTGCAATTGGCAAAATAGCCATAGAGATAACTTTCAGGCTTTAGATCTGAGTTGAGAAGTGTGTCTTCCTCTAGTTGCTCTTGGAATACACCTCCTACTACCCTAGCCAGCATACCAAATGGTAAAGGATAATGATATATGAAGTCCAGGAGCATTAAGGATCCCTCTAAAGACTTTACTGCTTTAGATGGTCTTCTCTTCTTTTAACTTGAGTAGCAGATAACACATCCAGCAAAAGTTTACTTGTTAATGAGTGTCTAGGATATTCATATTTAAATTCCATGACATGTCTCTGCTATTAAATGAGAAAATTATTTTAATGCCTCATTTAATGGAAATGAATCAGTCAGTTAGATACACCCAGGATAATAGGAGTACTGCAATTACAAGGTCTGTATCAGGATTTTTTTTTCAAACAACAACAACAACAATAACAATAACAAGGACAACTTAATCGGAGCATCTTTTCCTCAGTGTGAGTTTTCAATTACCTTGCCTTGATGTGTTATGTCATGCATACAAATTTTTCTTAAGAATGTTCCCCTTTACCAGCACTCTTTCCCTGGCTGATGAAATGAAGCAGACTGCGGAACTGTCAGATCTGATATGCAAAAAGTGGTTTCTGTTTTTTTTTCCAGAGGGCTAGATAATAATAGCTAATTTAGAAACTGAATAAAATTTTAATGTTATGCTGGTTGTGCAGCTCACAGTCCCAATCAATGAGACAGAAGTGTTTGATTGGGTGTTAGGCCATGGTATGGTACTAGATATTTTTGTGGTTTGGGCAGGAGACTTAAGAGTCAGGATTTTCCAATGCATCTGACAAATTAGACTTAAGTCTATGAAAGCATACACTACAGACTTCTTTTCTCGGTTTCAAAGGTGCCACTACATTCCATTGCATACTGATAGAGTCTAACATGGCTATGATCTTAACTGGATTTTTGAAAATCACAGTAAGCAGGACTCTAGCACCAGACAGGGTCCATGCCTCATTGGGGTGCAAATACCAAAAAGTAGAAACCATTGTTCCTAATACCAATGAAAGATTTCTTCTGAAAGCAAGTCCAGCTTTAAGAAAAGAGATTTTCCTTGGGACTGCAGACGCAGACAAAAGAGTTGAATTTCTACCCAAGACCTGGCTCTGTTGTTGTTACTTAAGTTGGTGCGATTTGCATTAAAAAAAAATTGACTAGAATCCTGTTAGCCCTCAAAACATAAGATTCAGTATTGAATTAATTGTTGAAGGGTAATTCAAAGCATAGGTAAATCCCACTGATTCATTGGGTCAATTCTAGTCAGGATGAACAAGAAGATGCCATGCCCTCCAACTTTTCACAGATGAAAACTGAGACATGTGAGGCCAAGTAACACCAGAATGTGCTCAAGTGGGCAAAAGTTATCACTGAGGAAGAACAGGCAAGCTAGGAGAAGCTACAGAAATTTGTTTTGCTTCAGCCTGCCGGAAAGGGTAGAATTGTGCCCCTTCTCTCCTCTCCCCTCTGCTGAGTTAACTGGATACAACTGTTTTTGCACTTTAAACACAGGTTGCAGGATTTTCCCCTCAAATAATTTATTTAATGTTATAAAAATATAAGAAATAAAATATTCCAATACATTGATTGTTGCATCTACACCTGATAGAAGAAATCTAGATTTCTATCTTAAGTGTATACATATATGTGTATATGTAAATAAATATACAAAAAGACAGGTGTTACTGCCCTGGCTAGTCCAAGCTTTGAGGATATTAAAAAATATCCCTTGATATCACAATTCAGCTGCACTTCTCTATTCCTTTCCATGTGCTTGCGAGGCCACCGGACAAGCATGTAAACAAGCTCGGCCGTTAATAGCCATAAGATTCAAACTACAATACAGGCAGGCCAGAAATAGCTGACTTACTGCTTTAGGAGACCTCCAGGCAAGTACTCTGATTAAGTATGCACGCCACTTACAAAAGAGCCTCTGCCCCACAATGGCAGCTTGATGAGTAAACTATGTAATACCCAAGTACTCTGCGTTTGCATACTGGCTACTCTATTGAGAACCGCTACGATAACTCAATCATTCAGATTCTGACCTTTCGGAGGCTTTGTCTCCAACTTCAAATCTAATGTTTTCCCCCAAGTACGGCATAGCCTGCAGTCACAATTCTCCTTATAAAAACCCTTGATTCCGAGACCTTCCTCGGATCGCTCCCGAGTTTCATCCCGCCTTGCTGCCACTTTGCTTGGTGAGCCTCCCCTCAGCTCCACGTGCTGAGCTACAGCGCACCCCAGCTTCGCTCTCTATTTTTCTGGACTTCAGGACAGGTGAAGTATCACCCAAACCAGCAATCCCTCTAAAAATCCCTCTATACCACTCCAACCTTTATTTTCTTTAGTTATCTTGTATGAGTGTGTCACATACACTGTTTTGCTTGTATTTAATAAACATCATTTATTACTTCAACTTCTGTGTTCTCCTTGACTCGACCCGACCCCATAGACATAGGGTTCAAGATCTCGCTACATTACCCTGCCTCTCGTAAGGTTAAGCAGTGCTCTGAGCTAATTTTCCCCACCTTTAGTTGAGCACATTTTGGTGTCCCTCCTGGGACCCCCAGTTCACAGGGTAACAGAGTGGTGGAGCAACGCGGGCAACCCCGGTACCCCTAATTTGAGTAGGAGTCGCGAACCTCCTCAAATAAGGCCGGTATTGACTTAGGTGATGGTCGGTCAAGTTGTTAGAGCGCTGTAAGGCAGGAGCACGTGTGTGAGGAGTCTGTGTGTTTGAGCTCTAGAGCTATTCTATCTGGGTGGTTCTGCTCCTTTTCATTCTTGGCCGTGTACGGTGGCCGTATCTACGTGGTCACTATCTTTGGCAGTGAATCATTGTAGATGACAGGACCGTGCAAGTGGCTGACCCGGGAAATACCTCCCTAACTTGGGGTCTATCGTGGGCTGGGATCCGAAGTGTTAGAGTGTTAGCATGGTTGGAACAGTCTACACTCATCCAACACCATAGCAGTAAGGCAAAAATAGCACTTAGGGGAGAAATCCCCCCCCTTAGAGTAGTATACGAGTGCGTCCCGTCCTTGTTAGGAGTTAGAGTATGGGTGTGTCCCATCAGTTGTTGTTGTTGTGTAGCTTTGAGAGTGCAGATGCGTCCCGCTAGTAGTTGTGAAAAGTGTGGGTGCGTCCCGCTGTGTAATTTTGGGTGCATCCCGATTGGCTAGCCAACTAGGTGTGGGTGGTGATTCCCGACCTACCCTAGGGTTTAGAGGTTTTGCCCGTGGTAGAGGAAGGTACCCCTCACCCAGAAAACCAGTTAGGGACGGTTCGGTTTTGGTTCCTTGCCCTTTTTCCCTGCTGCTTGGCCAGGCGGCACTGTAAATTCCACTGGGTTCGTTTCCCCCCTTCAGGCAGGTGGAGTACTCCTGAGGGTTCCCCGGGTCTAGGTGACCTCCCTGTCCCTGAACTGTTTCCTTGTCCTTTGGTCCCCAGTGCTGTTGAGGTGGAAAACCGGTCTTGGGAGTACCAAAGTGACTTTGTTTGGGCAGGCTGGAGATAGGTTCCTATCCCTCTTTCCTAGAGAAGTTCCGCAGAGTTCGTTTCCCTTCAGTTCCCCAGGGGTCTAGGTGATCCTTCCCGTCACTCCAGTTCCTGGTCCCGTTTGTAGCTTGTAGTTTGCAGTTTGTGTTAGAGATAGTTGTGGTCTGTGGAAAAATGGCGGAGAGTAGTAAGGTCACCATCAAGGACCTCATGTTGGAGGAAGAGGTCAGAGGTAAACTAGAAAGGTGGGTGTTGAGTAAGGGGAAATGCCCCTGGAAGAACACCATCTTCCAGATGGCCGATCCCTTTACCACACTACGGGAAGCGTAAGCCCTGGCGCATAAATCAAAGAACCCTTTCGGACCGTCTAAGGCCGCTTTGGCCACTTGGGGACTTTGGCTTACAGTCAGAGATGCTAGTAGTGCCCTGGTAGAGACCAGAGAAAAGTTAGCTAGTGTAGAGAAAGAGAATGCCCGGCTTCAAGCCGAGGTTGAGACACTGCATGCAGACAAAGTAACTTTTGTGTCCCTAGCGCAGGCGTCTGCCCAGAAGCTGAATAACATCACAGTAGTGGCGCAAACATGGGAAGAGAAAGCCCATGCCTTAGAGGCTGAGCTGGATCATGCCCGGTCTGCTGCCAAGTTTATGGTGGGGCAAATGAGGGAACAGCAGGAGGCTGTTAGCCACGTAGCTTGCCAGAAACATATAGCTGCGCTGGAGAGCCAGTTCCAAATGCGCAAAGCCTTAATTTCGGCTGTGTGCCCGGAGCTGCTTCCAACGTTTGCATAGGACTTTTCTGGGGATGCACTGCCTGAGGATGCTCAGACAACTGTTCCCCACAATCCAGACTGGAGTGACCCTAAGGTCCCAGTCCACCCGGTAGAGACACGGTCCATGACTAGATGGACCACACCCCTTGGAGAAGGCAGTTCTGATAGGCAAGAGACACAGGAGACGCAGGTCACCGAGACTAGGGTCCCCTGGCGTGCTACTGAGGCCAAAGCTATTGCGGACCAATTGGGTCCATTAAATCGGTCCACCGGGATCATGTGGCTAAACACGGTGTTACATTCTCACCTGACAGCCAATGGTCAGGACCTGACCCAGCTGGCTCGACTTTGCATGTCCCCCTCTGAACTCCCTACTCTTGAATCAGCCGTGGTGGCTTGAGGCCTGGTTAGGCTTGAGGCACATGGCTGGATGAGAGAGGTAGTGAGGATCCTCTGGCCCGGACAGAGTGCAGGTGTGCTCTATGTCATGGAGCAACAGGGTCCTCATGAGAACCCTGAGGCTTACATGGCAAGGAAGCAGCTCCTCGCCATTATGGCTGAGAAGGTCCCCTTGACGCCCCGTGGGTATAACTTTGACCATCTTGAATTCAAGACGCTCCTATACGGAGGTCTTAATCATGAGACCAAGATGGCATTAGGTTTGGTGGATCCAGCCACCACTAACTGGGAGGAGTTCGGGAACAACTTCTGACAGGTCTCCGACCTGCTACGTGAGGCGGGATCCCTTAAACCTCCTCCCAAGACACACAGGAAGGAACCCGGGAATTGGGAACATATAGCCGAGGTCACTTACTCAAATTATGGGCTCCATTCCCAACACCGGAAAACTGCGCCAAATTTGGTTCCCCGAGGGAACTGGAATCCGTGCCCAGCTCCCAGACAGGACAGTAGGCAGTGGCAGGGAAGAGATTTCCGTGGCCAGCCTGGCAAGGCAGGAAGTCCCCCACAGCAGCCCACCGCCCCCAAACAGCTCTCTGACTCAGGCTCTCCTCGGGAGACGTCTGGTGGGTACGATCCCACGGCCCAGACGTACTCCTCGGACAGAGTAAGGGTCTGGGGCATGCTCAGAAGGTTCGGGCTGGACATGAGCCAGTTTGATAAGCGGCCAACATTGGAGCTTTTGGAAGCTCTAGATAAGCAGCTTCAGGCGGGAATTAAACAGCCTGTCCAGGCCATGACCGACGGCCCACCTCCAGCTGGATACTACCCTAACCTGGATCCGCAAGCATAGGGGTGCCCTCGGTCCAGGAAGCTTCCCTGCAACGTTGTGGCTAGGTTGAAGCCAGACAGGTGGGGAAGGTTCTGGGTGAAGGCAGGCATAGGGACCGAGAGGGATAAGACTCCTGCCAACCTTCTTGTGGACTCTTGTGCAGCAGTCAAATGTGCTGCACCCCAAACTTGTGAGGTACGGTGAACCCACGCCTGAGCATGTCCAGCTTTCTGGATATGGCGGGGGGGGGGTCACCAAGCTAGGACACGGGCAGGCATCCCAATGTCTATTGAGACATTTTGTTTTCAGTTGTGGGCGTGCGAGAACCAGGGAGAAGACGACGGCCTTTTAGGCATTGGTTTTCTCCAGGGAAGCAGGCTCACGGTTGACTACGCAAATGGGTTTCTATGGCAGTTAGACCAGGGACCAGTAGAAATTTCGGCTGTGCACCACTGTGCTGCCATTAAAGCTCCTGCTCCTATTCCAGTAACAATTGAGCAACAGGTATGTTCATACCCGGAAGTGCATCTGGCTACCGCCTCACCCTCCGTGCAGAAGCTTTGGTACTGCCTTGTCCTCCAGGGCCATGGCACCGTCTTAATTGTGACATTAGTAATGGTAAAAGGAACCACGGCTAGCTACAGCTCCATTTCAATGACCATTGTGACTGGAGAGAAAGGTTCCCCAGAGGCACGTGGGTCCAAGACCAGCCTCCATACTGAAGTGAGGATATGGGTCCCAAACCAGGAGCTGGCGTTACCACTCTTGCCGGTAGTTCTGGAGACCCAAGAGAAGGATTGGAAAGAGAAACCCCCAGATGGTCACGCCCTTTTGTTAGCACGACAGCATGGTGAATGGGCTTTGCTTCCCTTCATGGGATGGCAACCCCCATGAAGAGGTGGTTGCTCCAGCTCCCCTCTCCTTCCCCCCTTCCCTTGTAAATAGACCCTTTCTGTTGTAGTAACAGAGCCCCCATCTCTGTGTTCCCTACAGGGAGACGGAATGGGACCGCTCCTGAGGATTGCAGTTTTGTTTTGCATGAGTAGATACGCCCTTGGAACCTCGCCCGAATCTAGCCATGTTTATACACACTGGCAGTTTAATGTACAGGCAGTGTGTTACTGGAACCCATATCCAGAGGTAGAAACCTTGTTGATGGGGACGCAGCTGCTGCCTTGGTTCAAGAAAAGGTATCCTTTTGAGTTATCCACAAGTTTCCATATACACGCTAGGAAAAGATTGAGTGCAGTATTAAGAATGGCTATTGCCGGCGAAGAGGTTAAACTGAACCCCAGCATGGCCACAGCAGCCGCTCCCATGACCACCAGGATAGTTCGGGGCGACCACAGCTATGCATCTTTACTAGTGCTTAGCTTCACTTTTGACAACTGTCGCCCTACATGGGTATGGAAAACCTACATGTTCCACTGCAAGAATGCCACCCTGACCCCAACAGGTTGTAAGTTCTCCTGCGGGAAGATGTGGTGTTCCGATTCCGATACTCACACCCCTCCTCCACCAGAACGTCACCCGCCTATGTATGTGGGTAGTTCCGTAGTTCACAAAGACATAGAAATGGTTGCTTACTCGAACGTCCAACCCATAGTAACTAAAATGATATTAAATTTTACAGTTGTCAACATCTCAAGAGTAATTCCAACTTGCCAACCATACCTAAAACTTACATCGACACAGTGGGAACACTGGGAGAAACGATGGCTGTCTTTCTCCCACCCACACACTCGCCCGAAGCGAAGTGTCTTAGGAACCGCTTTAGGTGGAATTGGAACTGGCGGCACGTTCATCAACGCTATAGATAATGAGATCTTAGCAAACAAATTAGGTGTAATTGGCACCAAAAGTAGAGACATTGAAATATCCTCTGCTGCTGGCCTAACCAACGTAGCGAGAGGAGTAGATCTAATCAGTCAGTTACTGCCACAGTGGGTTGGCATCGAGCGAGACGTAATATCTGACCTTGGCCGTGTTCTACAGATCATGACCCATAATTTGTTGGTAGCGATACAGTGCATGCAACTGCAAAGCACCGTGATCACCTTTGCCACTCAGGTGATCCAGGCCAGCCTCATGGGGTTAATACACCCTGAGATCCTGAGCCTACTCCGAGAGCAATACCCAGAATCGCTGGAACACCGTGCTGCCTTAGCGCAAATATGGCACGCCACGTGGAAGAGCCTAACTCTCACGGTGGATGTTGCCCATGAACGGATTCTGGATCCAGTAATTCTACATCCAGTATCCCATTTAGGACTCCCTCTCATAGCTGCTAATGCCACTTTGCTGCCCCCACGGATGTACCATTGGTCTAACGGTACACAGTCTTTTGATTTAGCTGGCTGCCTATTTAACCACCATTGGATTTAGTGTTTCCACAACCTTAATGGTCTCAGCCTCAGTGATACCTCCGAATATTTGGTAGTACCAGTAAACAACACAGTCATGGCCCAGATTACCCGCGAGTGCTTCTGTTTAAGGACTCCTTGTACCAACTTGATAGTATTGCCGAGTGGTGTGACCGTAAGAGTAAACCGTACCACTTGGAACCCCTGTTTTTGTTCACAGATGGTCCAAGACTGTTTTGGCCAGAACTTCTATCTCCAGTGGGAGGTACGAGATTATGTATTTGAAAGTGCCTACGCAATTACTGAATCCGAGTTAGTCGGATTCCACCTTGAGGATGAGATCCCTGCGTCTTTATGGCTCAGAAATCTCACCAGTTTGTCGCAACGAGTAAAGGAGGTCGCGCATTCCCTCCACCAAATTGCCTTGACTGTTAACCATACTGCTCAGACAATAGTCAGCACCTCAGAGGAGTTCAAATCCGCTGCGAAACATTTGTGGTGGGATGTTTTTAATTGGTCCTCCACAGGTCAGGCTATAGCACACTTCGCTCTCCACCCTTTAGTCGTTTTGGTGGTGTTTCAGATAATTTTGGTAGTCAGCCTTGTTGGTTTGGTATTTTGGATTAAGAAACAGATCCTCATGTTACAAGCCATCCGCTTTTATTAAGGGAAGAGGTTCCCCTGTTTGTAAATAGTTGCTTGTTGTATAATGTATAGTGTGTTTGAGTCTATCCTTTAACTTTTTAAGCTGAGGGTGTTTTTGTTTTTGGAAGAAATGGATTCTTGGGATGGCTGTCCCAAGATCCTTTGAGGTAGATCGGGCCTACAGAGTCAGCCCTGATCCTCTGAGGAAGGTGAGTCGGACCAGAGTGCTGACCTTTTCTCACTCCGAACTCCGGCATTCTCTCACTCGGAGGGATTGCCTTGTGCAATGGCGTTCTGGTGGGATTAGGGCAAGACGAAGGGGGCCTCACGACCCTCTCAGGAGAACCAGGTCTGACTCTGGACTCCTGGTCTACTGCCCAGGTACGTCCCTCATCCCATCGAGGGCCTCCTCCCCACTTCTTTCATGTGCTTGGATTGTTAGGGTGAGAACAATTGGCGCCGCTATTTTGCTGGTTACTCCAGTTAATTTTGATTTCACCAATTTAGAACCACTCTCCGATGCCCCATAAGGGCCGGAGACCCACACAATTGGCCTGACGCCTGGCCCCAGTGCATTGTGCCTCATTTGCGTATGTTAGTAGGACATTTGCATACGTGCGTCCATCCAGCCGGACCAATCACCAAGGGAGTTAGCGTCCGCTCTGGCAATGAGCAAGCGCACACTCACTTGTCTCCGATTGGGTTTATTCTATCTTTTTCACCAGTTTGGGGGCCCTGCCGCCAGGCAGAGCAAAAAAAAAAAAAAAAAGAGGGTCAGAGCCTAACCTAGTTCAGTCTGAGCATGTGAGTACCGCTGCCATTGCAGATGGGGTTTCAGCAGGGGCAACTTATGCGTGGCTGTTTGAAACAAAGCACCCTGCTGATGTGATCCACAGCCACGGCCCATCCAGTGAAATACTGGATGGAGCAAAATTTGCCAGCCTGGCCTCTGGTTGGTCCATCTGACCCCTGAACTTTGCAGGCCTGGTCTTACTCAGAGTGAACTACAGTTGGAAACTTGACTCCCCAAGCTCTGGCAGACGTGTCACCAGCCTAGGGTGACCATGATCTGCAGTGGCCTTAATATCGCCTCTCCTGGTATGGCTTTAAGATCTGGTCCCATCCTGTGTCCACCAGCTGCTCCCAGTAGATCCCCATCTTCCAACAGATCTCATTCCCAGTAGGCTTTGAGCCGGCCATTTGCATTAATGGTACACGTTGGATAATAAACATGTCAGTTCTTCTGTTAAAACTCTAATAGGTCTATTGCTCCAGAAGACTGGGAAGATCCTGAGGACGTACCATCGCCCCCAAGTACCATGTGGGGGGGTGATGAAGAAAGTTGCCGCTCCATCTGATGGCCGAGGCTTGGAGATCCCTGGTTCTTCGATGACACCCGTGACTGTGAGGGAAGGTGACCATGCAGCCTTCCGATTGCCACGAACTTTTGCCATTCCTGCTACCATTTGCTGACCCGAAGAGAACCTATGGACTATTCCAGGCTCCAAACTCTGCAAAAACTCTTTGCTCCTGAACTTGCAGCAAGCCGAGCTGCACCAACTTGGACATTTTGGTTGTTGTTCCTGCTCCGTTGCCCGGATGGACTTATGTTTTGCTCGCCCGTTCCAGTTAAAAGACTTTCCCAGTTGCGAGGGGGGGGGGTGCCAAGACTTTTGCTTGCACCTCACGTCCCCTGGACTACAAACTTTCATCCTCACTGAACTGTTTGCTCCTTGGATTGCCTTCATTGCCAGACCATACATTGGACTTACAGTATTCCATTGATTATTCCATTGATTGCTTCATTTTGCATTTGCTATTTTTACTGCCATTGCTCATGTTTCAGCAGTTCCCTATTGACGGGACATTGGACATTGTTTAATTGTTTATTATTGTGCTATTGTCTACATTGGTGTGTGTGTGTGTTTAGGTTTAGGTTTTAGTCAGGAATGTCTTTATAAGATAGTAATCCTTTTGGTCTTCCCAAAATTCCCTTTCCTGAGGAGTGATATGGTTACCAACCTGCAAGCCCCTATTCGGCTCTAAATTGATTTTTTTGCTTTTTGATTGGAAAATGTCCGACATTGTCCCCAACATCGCCCATTTTCGGTGGGGGGGATTGTTACTGCCCTGGTTAGTCCGAGCTTTGGGGATATTAAAAGATATCCCTTGATATCACAATTCGGCTGCACTTCTCTATTCCCTTCCACGTGCTTGCGAGGCCACCGGACAAGCACGTAAACAAGCTCAGCCGTTAGTAGCCGTAAGATTCAAACTACAATACAGGCAGGCCAGAAATAGCTGACTCACTGCTTTAGGAGACCTCCAGACAAGTACTCTAATTAAGTATGCACGCCACTTACAAAAGAGCCTCTGCCCCACGATGGCAGCTTGATGGGTAAACTATGCAATACCCAAGTACTCTGCGTTTGCATACTGGCTACTCTACTGAGAACCGCTACAATAACTCAGTCATTCAGATTCTGACCTTTCGGAGGCTTTGTCTCCAACTTCAAATCTAATGTTTTCCCCCAAGTACGGCATAGCCTGCAGTCACAATTCTCCTTATAAAAACCCTTGATTCCGCGACCTTCCTGGGAACGCTCCCGAGTTTCATCCCGCCTTGCTGCCACTTTGCTTGGTGAGCCTCCCCTCAGCTCCACGTGCTGAGCTACAGCGCACCCCAGCTTCGCTCTCTATTTTTCTGGGCTTCAGGACAGGTGAAGTATCACCCAAACCAGCAATCCCTCTAAAAATCCCTCTATACCACTCCAACCTTTATTTTCTTTAGTTATCTTGTATGGGTGTGTCACATACACTGTTTTGCTTGTATTTAATAAACATCATTTATTATTTCAACTTCTGTGTTCTCCTTGACTCGACCCGACCCCATAGACATAGGGTTCAAGATCTCGCTAAGTTACCCTGCCTCTCGTAACGTTAAGCAGTGCTCTGAGCTAATTTTCCCCACCTTTAGTTGAGCACATTTTGGTGTCCCTCCTGGGACCCCCAGTTCACAGGGTAACACAGGCTTATGAAGGAAACTGTATACAGGTTGCAGCAACCGAAGAAAAATGAGGACAAAGGGAACAAGGGGGAGAAGAAGAAAGAAACTGAGTCATTTCTAAAAGCAGCTTAAACAAATATGATGACAGAGGAGTCCTTGACAAATTGGGTCAGTTGGAGGGTACAGGATGTAAGCCTTACACATGACATGCAATGACAGCTTGTGTTTTTTGCATCCTGTTCTGGCAACAGTAGATTATTATATGTATCCTGGGCCAAAGTGGCATGATCATGCAACTAAAATTTAGATCATGAGTGTTAAGTCAGTGATGTGGAAGTGAGTGAAATAAAAACATGTTAAAGTTGCCCATATTCCATCCCAATACTCATTCTAACAAGTGGGCCAACCTGGCTATCCCAGTGTTCATTCTGCCCTAGGTGCGGATCAAGTTGCATTTTTTTTCCTTGAACAGAAATTTATTAACATTTCCATGCCCTTTTTTCTTAATTCTTGTGTACTTTTGTTTGCATTTCTGTACTTTATGCATTTTCCCCTTTGACTAAAGCATGCTCGTGTGAATTCTTCAAATGTATTTTTTTCAATGGGTGGGTTCCAAATATACTTATTTATCAAATGTATGTGGGGTGGATTCAAACAAATTGGCTCACAAGCTCATGAATGCACAGATTTTGTAAAAAGCATTTTTGCTTATTCAAGGGGTGGCTCATTCAAGGATTAATTTCAGAGAGAAATAAGTAGAACAGATTTCTTTAACATCTCTGTTTAAAAGATGATAGTTTTCAGATAATGATTTTTTCAAAAATATAAAAACCGAAGGTGCAATTTGAGAATAAAAGTCCCTCACAACCATGTTAACTATGTTTCTGGTTTTTCTTTCAATTGTCCATCATTGTTCAAACCACTTTTTTTTTGTTTCATTTAGAGGATCCTTCAAGAAAGAAAGAAGCATGAGGGATCCAACTGGATCCAACAATTTGATTTGTCTCTACTACTTATTCTGGAGGTGGAAAGTAGTCTACATTTATTTCTAATTTTTAAAAACTTCCTCCCTATTTCATCACATGGAACTCAAGGTGGCTTAACAAGACTAAAACCAAATACAGTAAAAAACTTGATGATGAAAAGTTAAAACACATATAAAATGCCATTACCTTTAAGAAGTATGAAATCATTTTAAAACATAACATTGAAGGTAAAAATATAGCATGCACACAGCCCCACACACCACAAAAAGACTCCCCATAGTCACTTAACCATCAAAAGCCTGTTTAAATAAAAAGGTCTTTGCTTCCTGGCAAATGGAGAGCAGAGAAGGGCCCAGCCTAGCCTTCCTTGGAAGGAAAGTCCACAGTTTTTGGGCAGCCACTGAGAAGGCTTTCCCTCATGTCCTCACCAGATTGTCCTGTGATATGAAAATGAGAGAAAGCTATCAACTGAAGTTCTTAAGACCCTAGTTCATATAGGGATATACAGGCCCCTTTCACAGTGTCCTCCCATTCTGGCATGGGGACAGGAGAGGATCAGGACCATAATGATGCTTCTGCATGATGTCATTGTGGTCCTGCTCCTCTTCTGTCCACAGGCACCGCAATTGTGGATTAAATCATTGATGAGTTTTTCCCATCAATGATACGTGATCGTGCCACTGTCCCTCACTTACCTATCCTGAGGAAGAGCAAGAAGCATGATGGCAGCACTTCCTGCCCGAGTGTAGCCTGGGAAAGTACCCAGCTGCACTGTGGAAGGAAGTAGCATGTCCACTGTGCTCTCTTCTGCAGGGAGCCGGTCCCATACAGAAGGGAGTGCTGCCGTCATGCTCCTTTCCTGGCAGAACCTCTGCTGGGATCGCCACCACAGCACGACAGGACCCGGTAAGGTGTGCAAAGGGCCACAGTATTTTGGATCCGACATCATGCTAGTGTCTGACTATAGGAAGAACAGAATTTTCTTCCCATTCTCCTCACATCCTTCAAAAATTCAGATGCAGATGATTTCTGAACCCTCTAGAACAGGGTTTGGGGCTGAGCTGGGGAGGGGAAATCATCACATTCTAATTCCACCGAGGGAAACACTGTGAGCAGTGGCTTCTCTTTTACTCATTTCCAGCACTCTGAAATACTTCCCATCTGTCACCAGCCTTAAAGCTTCTTGTTGTCTTTGTTTCATATTGCCATTGTAGAGAGGAAAGCATTCTTCAGTTGTGCTTCCTTCTCCTTTCTCCTCTTCCTTTTTGAGGCTTACAGTGCTATACATTCTATTTAGAAACTGCCTCCAGTATCAGCTAGTAGTAGCTAGAATGATGTTTGGATCTCCTCTTTTTTTTTTTTTCTTGTTTGCAATTGACTTAGTAACATCACAAAAGTATTGCTACAATTCACTGAAAGCCTGGTTGCCAAAAGAGCAAACGGTGAATCTTGACAACTTGTTATTCAGCAGTGTGATTAAATCCCAAGCTTTGTTGTAGTGAGAGACTGCTACTTTAGAATGGTGTCACACCACAGTGAGCATTAAGGATGAAGCACATTACAAAACTCTGTGACAGCATGCCATGAAGTCAACAGTGTGAAGACCAAACTTAACATGATGTTATGCATACCTAATGTATGTGTGTGTGTGTGTGTGTGTGTGAGTGAGAGAGAGAGAGAGAGAGAGAGAGACGGACAGAGAGTTCTTTACAATGATCAGGTGTTGCCCCCTTGGTAAACCCTATGCCAGGGTCTACAACTTTGATATAAAAGTTAATCTAACCCACCAGAGAGGTCACCCGGATGAGCACGTAGGCAATAATGGTTGTACGATCGAATGTGCTAACCCATGGTGGACAAAAGGTAATCAACCTTTAAGGATCCATCTTGAAGGGAGTAAGAGTTTTCCCATAAAGTTGGGCGCTGGAAGCAATAAAATCTTATCAGGCCAAATCTATCTCTAGAAACTCACACCGCAGCCTCAAAGCAGCAGAAGATCCTGATACTTGGATAACACCTTGTTATCTTCGGATATCAAAGAAGTTGCCAGTGTGAAGCAGTTTTCCGTTGCTGTCCCCTTTGTTCTCCCCTGGAGAGGATTTACCCTCAAGGTAAGTTTTTCCTACGAATAGTCCCTGTTTTTGGACTAGTTCAGAAGGATGCCTCCCGGTCATACCAACTGACCAGTCCCCCCCTCCTGATAGCCGTGCGATCTCCTCAGTGTCTCTTCACTGAATTCCATTTCTTTCACTGCTTCCCGGACCAAGGACTTCAGGAAAAGGTGCAGTATCGCCCAAACTACAAATCCTTCAACAATCCCTCTATCTTATTTCCACTCTTTATTTCTTTTAGTCCTTGGATGTGTGTATGTGTGTTTGCATTGCGAGAGCTATTACTGTTCAATAAAGTCATTCATTGGACCTTTTTGTGTGATTTCTGACTGAGCCTGATCCCGTAAAAACTGGGTAAAAGATCTCTCTAGGTTACTCTGCCTCTCGCATTGCTGTTGTTTGTGCTCCGTTGAGCTTACTTTCCCCATCATTTGGAGCATATTGAGGTGTCCCTCTGGGACCCCCACATTTTCAGGGTAACACAGGCATATCATACCACATTTCCATCTGAGGCTAGACTGTGGAAGGGGGGGAGGGTGAAAGCACCTCTGTTTTTAGAAGTGGAAATCCACTAATTCCCAGATCAAGAATTAGGGGAAACCCCTCTATCAGGAAGAATAGTGAAATCTTCTGATTTTGTATGGGTATTATTCTATAGATAAAACACACATTTTTATGTAAAACACTGTTTTTCTGTGCAGAAACTGGGATTCCTGTACAGAAAACATTGTTTCCCTTGAGGATGAAATAACTGAAGACTTACATCTATGTCTGTCCTTAAACCTTGGTCCTGACCCCACTCTACCTTTGTAATGAAAAGTGAACTTAAAGTTTTACATTCTTAGCATTATACCTGAATAGGGTTCTAGTGTGTCAAACAAACAGAATGTGCATATGGCTATTCAGATAGGATCATCACCATTATCACTAGTTCTCACTACATCTCTTTGAAAACAGTAAATTGTGGCTTAAGTGCCAACATCCACTAAATTTTTGATATTTTGCATGACACACCTAAAAGCAGTTTCCTGGATGATAGCGTACTCTGTTGTGGTAAAGGAAAAGACTTTGGGACAGGGCTAGGGAGATAAGGTCATCACAGTGTCTTCTATTACATCCCACACACGACCAGCTCTTCTTCTCCTAAATGATCTCATCAGGAACAACTTCATCTTTATTGCAGTTCTGTCCCTGAATGCAAATCATAACTTTCTTCCACAGATCATTCATTTCTCCAAGAATGAGTGAAACTACAGGTGTGCTCAGGATGAAACCTCTGGGCTACTAGTAGGCAGCATGTCTTTCAATGAGAACAACACCATTTTAGCTGGAAATTTGGTGTTTCTGTCTCCTGTTGTTCCACACCAGCTGGAGTGCTGGACTTTTTGTTAGTGTAACAGTTGTATTACCATGCTATAACAATAGACATTTTCTTTAGAAATTATCTCTTTCTTTCATGGTATTTCTTGGCTTGTTGGCTTGCTTTCTCCTCCTCCTTCTCCTCCACTCTCCCTTTTGATATTCTGTTTAGATATTTGGACGTTATCACAAAGGAAGCTGTATTGCTGTAGAACCAGTGTTTGTTGTCTGTAATGGGCTGAATAAGGGCAAACAAACTAAAGCATAATTTGGACAAGACAGAGGTCAGTCAGAAGGCAGATTAGAGAATAGAGATTCAGCCTGTGTTGGACAGAGTTATGCTTCTGCTGAATCTCAGGTTCACAGGTTGGGCATATTCCTGGACTCAGATTTGAGCCTGTAAGCCCAGGTTTTGGCACTGGCCAGGAATGCATTTGTACAGCTAAAACTACAGTGCTAACTGCACCCCATTATTTGAGTTGTCAAATCTGGCCATGGCAACAGAGGCCTTGATTACATCCCAGTTGGATTACTGTAATGCACTCTATGTGGGACTGCCTTTGGAAACTGTTTGGAAACTTTAGCAGGCTTAAAATGCTGCAGCCAGGCTGCTGGTTGAAGATGATTACAGGAGACATATAATTACCTCGCTAAAACAGCTTCACTATCAGTCTGTTTTTTCAGGCAGAATTCAAAACACTAGTTATGAACTTTAAAGCTCTGTTAGACTGAAAGGCCATGTCTTCCTGTATGAGCCTGCCTGAGTTTTATGATCGTGGGGAAGGGCTTTCTCTCAGTCCCATCATCATCATGAGCACATCTGGTGAGAACATGGAAGAGACTCTTCTTGGTGGCTGCTTCCAAGTTGTATTCAAAAAAATGTTGAAAAATGTGTTTATTCAGAGATGAGAAACCATGATGTGAAGAGTCCTGGACTGACAAGAATCTCTGCATAAAATTCACATGTAGCTGTTTTGTGCAGAAAACAGCATTTTCTGCAGAGGAAAGGGGAATTTCTACATGGAAAATAATATTTCAACAAGAAATACTAATTCCTGCACAGACAATGATTATTCTATGTAATATTTGCACATGGCTGATTTGCATAGAAAACAACATTTTCTGGGCAGAAATTAATATTTCTGCTGTGAAATATTTTCAGTGAAGAAAATGTTTCCTCCATAGAAAATGCTGTTTTCAGCACAAAGCAACTACATATGAATTTTGTGCAGAATAAGTGCTGAAATGCAAATACTTTAAAAAAAAATGTGTGGTTTTTGAAGACTTTCTTGGAGTTGGAAGAAAATTACTGAAATTACTCATTGCTACCTGCAAGAACAAACTTATTGAAAAATTACATCTGTACCTCAATTGCACCTAAAGCTTACTGTATTGCTACAGGAATCTTTCTGTGAAGTGACCCATTCCAGTTTGTTGCTTTTGCATTCCCTTTTGATATGAGATTTTTGCAAGGCTCAGAGGAGAGCTTCATTGCTCTTTTTTATGCACCAAAGGCCTAAGATCTAAGCAAGGATGGAGAATGTCTCATCCTGTTGCTGCAGGACAAGCTGGATGGTACTCAGACTATAGGCCACTGGTGTTCCTATGGAATTTGTATGTTGGTGTGGGTGATATAAATAGGAGATTCACTTTGGGCATATCCTTGTTTGCACATGTACAAAAAAGTGCAAACATGCACAATCCATCTATTCCATAGTCATAGCTCTGCATGTATATGAGGACTAGCACAGGAATTAATGGACAGTCTTTCCTCCTCCCTCTCAGCTGACCTGGAGTAAGGCCCTTTCCACACGTGGGGAAGGAAATGCGTAGAAACGCTACTCACCAGCCTTTTCATGGATCCGATCAGGTCCGTCGGGACAAGGAGCAGTGCGAGCTCATTGCTCCACACTGCTCCAGCATCCAAAATGGCAGCTTCCAGTTGGTGGAGGCTCTCCACCAACTGGAGAAGCTTGCCAGCCTAAAGCCCACCCCCGGCAGATCTGCAGGCACGCAATAGTGCTCACCTGCAAATCTGCACCGGAGCGCGGAGACGGAGCGACATGGAGTCGCAGCCTCCGTGCTTTTGAAAAACCTCTTAAAAGAGGTCTTTAAAAAGCACGCTGCGTGACCACTTCCGGTCGCTTCGGAGTGGACTGAGGTGCGGAACTACAAAAAGTAGTCCGACCTAGTCCACTCCACGGTGCAGACGACCTCCGTCAGAGGTCGCTTTGCGCCGTTTTAATTGCCCCATGTGGAAAGGGCCTAAGAGTAACATACAGGCCAGGGTCTTGTAAAGAAGGATGTTCAGGAGATCCTCAGAGGCTTCTGCTAGACAGTATGGGCTGCTGGATGATGCTGAATGAGTAGTGAGAGGAAATAAGAAGGTTCCTTCAGATACTATAGCAATCCTCTCCTGTAAGCATTGCTGCAGCAGTGATGTGTGAATTAGAATTGTGTCCATGATTTTTGCATGATCAGTTGGCACTGTTAAATGTGACACTGACCACCGAGTAGAAAACTGCCATCCCTAAGTAAAAGTGCCATCCCTGAAATAAATGAGTTCTATTGCACTTTTTAAAAATTGTATTTTATTTTGTCACATGATCTCTCAGTAATGTGCAATGCTTTTCAAAAACCTTCCTGTCATTCTGCATATGTTGCAATGTTACACTTGACAAGGTTAGTAAAATGGAGACCTTGAATGCATGCCTGCACTTCAGTTATTTTACCACCTCTATAAGTTAAGATTGCCTTTTTGACTGAGCCCCCAAAAGACACAAAATTGAGGTCTTCAGGATTACAAGAGTTGAGATCACAGTTCATAGGAAGTGTTGCTTCCTTCCTAAGGCTCCTTGTGATTGCTGTATCTGTCGGATTAAGGCAAATCTGAATTTGGTATCTGTTCCTGCATTTTGAGAATGCATTCTTAATTAAGGATTTACAAGATAATTGCATTTGATTAAACATAGTGAGTGCAGTTTCACTTGATTGGTAATTAAAGATTTTTTTCCCCTGGCTGCTCCACTTTCCATTCACATTTAGTGGTTAATCACTCTATAGCGTTCTGGAACTGGGGAGTTTAAATATAAACCAACCTCCCTCCCTCCCTCTGTGCATGATCTAGCTAAGTTTTGTGCAAACCAATTTAAAATCCTGTGTCATCTTTCTACCCACTGGATTTTCAATTTCTATGACACAGATAAGACAAGGTTGGGGGAAAATCTGAAAAGAGATCAGTTTAATGAAAGCAAACAGAACAGATAGATGAGATTACAGTATTGTGTGAAATGGGGTATTGAACACATTGCATTTTTAAAAAGGCATTTAAAAAAATCTGTGCATGAGGATGTAAATCCTGAATTGATTCATCTTCATGTGGTAAACAGCAGTAAAGAATTCTCCTTGCTTCTCACTTTTGAATTTTTTTTATTTTTATTTTAGTTAATTTTTTGTCTCAGATTTTGGACATTTTTGAGATTGGTTCTTGAATATTTTCTCAAACTGTGCAAAACTGGAAAAGTCAGTAATGGTTTCTTTGTTGCACAGACTAGTAAAAGTAGTAGTGTTGTGTGGATTGATCGTGTTTTCATTATCAAAGACTTTGCTTGTCCTATTGTGCTTGCTTTGAGAAAAAAGACTTTCCTTTGTGCAAAGGTGGTTTTCTCTCTTTGCACAAATTGTGGAAATCATGATACATTTGGCATCTTGAGCTCATGAGGACTCTGAGACCTCTCAAGGGAACTGGAACTTGGAAAATACCATGGTTCTCATGGTCATTTTTGGAGATAATGCATTTGGTTTAAGATATTTTTTGTTTGGAGAAGAGAAGTCTGAGAGGGGACACCACAGACATCTTTAAATGTCTGAAGGGATGTCATGTAGAAGATGGAGACAGTTTACTTTTTGCTGCTACAGAGACTAGGGCCATTTCCATACCGGGCTTCTGAAACGGTGTAGAGCGACCTCTCACTGAGGTCTTCTACACCGTAGAGTGGATTGGTGTGGACTACTTTTTGTAGTTCCACACCAGAATCCACTTATGAGCGGTGGGAACTAGCCGCGCTGCGTGTTTTTTAAAAACCTCTTTTTCGAGGTTTTTAAAAAGCACGGAGCGCGCAGCCCCGTGCTGCTCCGCCGCCCGGCTCTAAAGTGGATTTGCAGGCGCGCGCAAGTGCGTGCCTGCAGATCTGCCGGGGGCGGGCTTCCGGCTGGCGAGCTTCTTTGGTTGGTGGAGAGCTTCCACCAACTGGAAGCTGCCATCTGGGACGCCGGAGGAGTATAGAGCAGCGAGCTCGCACTGCTCCGTGTGGCGACGGACTTACCCGGCTGCGGGTAAGCTCCGTTTTAGTGTGTTTTCACCCGTTCCCCCCCACATGTGAAAAGGGCCTAGAACATGAACCAAAGGATGTAAATTTCAAGAAAAAAAAAGATTCAATTTAAACGTTAGGAAAACTTTTTTTTTTTTTTTTTTAGTGTAAGAGCAGTTCTACAGTGGAACAGATCTTTAAACAGAGGTTGGATAGACATATTTCAGGAATGCTTTAGCTCTCTATTCTGCATAGCAATGAATTGGACTTGATGGTCTTGTAGTACTTTCCAGTCCCAAGTTTCTATGATTGTATGGTTAATATTGATCTCTTACTGTCTCCTTTCCCACGTACTCTTCAAAAGCAGACATACACCATTCTTGCCATTGTAATGGTGTGTTTTTGTTGTTTCTTTTTATAGTTCATCTCTGTGTTACATTCGTAACTAGTAACCCTAATAAAAGTTTTTTTTAAAAAAAAAAATGCTGTCACACAATGTCAAAACTACTATTCTTGTTTTAATCCTGGCTGTGTCAAGACTTCTGCAAATCTGGATGTGCATTATATTGTATCCTTTCATCAGCAAGAGAAGCCTTTTTTCAAATAATTTTTGTTTCAATATGCCTTTAGGAAAAGAGAGTTAATAAGGATTGGGATTTTAATTGTACATAGTACTAGTCTTATTTCTTTCACTTTCACAAATACAACTTAAGATGCTTTTAGTACTATTGATGTCCTATCTCAATCCTGGCAGCAGAGCTGATAATTCAAACAAAACAAACTGAATAGCACCCAGCTTGTTACTTATTTCCAGGCAGTAAGCACAGAGTCATAAAGTCCAAGAGGATTACAAGGCAAGAGAGAGTCCAAGGTCAGTCAGTGTATTCAGCAAGGTATCTGTCAAGGTAGAAAGTCAGATAAGCTCCGAGAACTTCTGGAGGGGAAAGGCTGCAGCTATACAGGTCTGAAGCCTAGCACAGCTGTGGCTTGATTAATTGTTGCCAGTTATAAATTCTGAGAGAGAGCGACCTCGGCTTTCTCTTTGCTGTTGGCACTCTGCAAAGGTGGGTACAGGTAAGTGCTCTTCTATGTCTGAAGAGGCAAGACTCTCTGTTGGAGCTGGCATTGCCCCCTGTTCTGTTTGTGGCACTGTGAACTCCTCCTGTACAGCAGGTCCTGGCATGGCCCCTGTTTCAGACTCTGAATCAGAGTCCATGTCCTGGAAGCAGGACATGACAGATAATTTGATTGTATTTTAACATTTTGCAGATTTTCAAACTGATACGTGTTTCAATCTGTATTTGTTTGAATGGTTGTAAGCCATCTTGAATCTCAGAGCCAGAAAAAGGTGAGAGATCATTCTCATCCTCATCCTCATCATGTCATAGTCATCACTGTCCCCTTCATCATCAATGGTTTTTCAGTGTTATATACTGCTTTCCATTTTGAAGAATAATTTGATAGGTGGGATAAACATTTCTATGTGAACAAATTTAAAAATGCGTTAAGCGGCATAACAAAAAGGAAATTCAAAGACTAACAAAACATGTCCAAGACAGTCCCATACGTGTTTATGTGGAAATAAGTCAGATTATATCCACTGGGCTTACTGCATCATAGAAGTATTTATGACTTCAGTTGTATAGGAGAATCCCATAGCTGTTTGTTTGGTACAATATTCAGTGAAGCTTACCCTAAGGGTAGTGTTTGCATAGGAATGCAGCCACAGTCTCACAAATTATCTGCTTGCATGGTTATTAAATAATAGCTAAAAGTCAAATGCATTCAGTGACATTTTTAGTATGAGAGGCAGTGGCCCAATGGTAGAAGAAAACACTCCTTGCACATCTATGTTCATTCTCTGAAAAGGCTCTGGTAAGGTATTTTCAAGCAAACACACTATCAGTACATATTTATACAATGCAAAAAAAAAAACTTGGGAAGGGGAAAAGACAACAAGGAAACAGAGGAAGAAAGATTATTGAGTACATGTAAAGCAGAAAGACAGAAAAAAAATAAGAACAGACGATTACAGAGATTTAAGGTCTTATCTTAGACAAAGATTGTTCTAAGGGATTCCTTTTAGAATGATATCTAGGGAAGGCAAATTTGTATTCCCAGCAGAGGGTACAGAAAACATCAAACACAGTCAATAAAATGGCCACATCTTTAGTCGAGGCTTAGTGTTGGATGCAACATAGGTCCTAGGTCTATTAGCTGGATAGCCCTCCTGGTAGGGGTGCACAGTTTGTCATGCCTGCCAGGAACACCAAGGGAGTAGCAAGATGAGGCCTAGGGAGGGTATGGACTGGTATGTGGATCCCACCTGCATCGTAGCATGTGCAGCTCCCAGGTCAGATAGGTGTCAGGAGATCTTCAGGGGAGCAGGTGGGCCTCAGCTTATCCCCAGATGTGAATTCAGCCCAGTGCCCACAAGGCCCCAGATAATAAAGATGTGACATGAATTAATACACACTTTAGATTGTTATGAGGGAAGCAAAAACTGTGTGTATGTTGCCAGTTTCACCTTCAGATTAAATGCATCTCTGGCACTGCCCAATACATTTCAGATCAAAGCAAATATCACAACAAATATTCAATGAAGGATGCCTAGGGGAAAAATGCCTAGGGAAAGAGGTTAAGCAATACAGCAAACTTAGTTCTAATGTAGGCAAGGCAGAGTGGAGAGTAAACTACTCCTCTGAGTATCCACCTTGTCTAACTCCTGCAAGCTGCCTCTGAGATTTGGCCCATAAAGGCAGAAGATTTCTGGATAGCCATTTCAGCCACTGGACAGACCACCACAAAGCCAAGAAGAGCTAGAAAACTCCCCACTTTTCCCCTGTGCCCGATATGCGCACAAACAGAGTTACCAGTAAATGGAGACCTGAGCTTAAAAGGGAAACACTTTACATGAAAAACCACTCTCTTTCTGCTGTCTTCTGCTCTCAGATTTTTCTGGGGGTGATGTGGCCAAAAAACTATTAGTATTCATGTAGATGGCTAGTGCCAACTTAATCTTTTTCCCCATATGTTCATCTCAGTAGCACTTCCTTCAAGCGGAATGTCAAAATTACCTTAAGGTCTTGAGCTAAGAGATGCAGATTCGTCAATGAAAAGGAAGCTGGAAGCTGGTACCCAAAGCAAGATGGAGTCAGTGTAGAGACTTGCGTAAAGGAGAAATGACATGATTGTAATGACAAGAGAGAATAAGCCTGCTGAACAGGGGAAGCAAAATGGAAAGCAAAGCTGGCAAGAAGAACATTACAGTTGAAGCAAAAACTATCTTAGGTATATATGGGACATTAAAAGAGAAAGAAAAGAAAAGATAGATTTTAGAAGCTGAAGATGATGAGGCTATGATCCTTTAAACATTCTACTGAGAGTAACCCTATTGAATAAAGGGGTTATTGCTGAGTAAACCTACAAAGAACTGTATTGCATAGTTTGAAACTCAGCTTAATGTGTGGTGGGCACAAGTGACCATGTGTGTTTATGTGAAAGTCTCCACACCATTTTATGTGAGATGTCAATAACAACTGAGAATTCACTCATGTTTTCCTGGTCAGAAAATTACTATAGTGTAAAATAAAACAGGTTACACTGAGTGCTCAGATGTAGAAAAGTTGTTTCCATAAACTGTAGCTATAACAATAAATAGGTATTTTTATGGCTTGTTATTTTTGGCTTCTCGGGTGCTGTGTTGTTTTCAGTCTGTTTAATGTAAGATTTTAACTGGTTTTAATTCTGTTGTCATTTAACACTCTCTTAATCTTGATTTTGTATGTTTTTTAGCTACCTGTAACACTGTATTTATATAATCCACCTTGAGTTCCAGTCTGGGAGAAAGGATATAAATAAAGTAACGGATGGCTGGCTGGTTAGGATAAAAGCATAACTAATATTTGTTTTTGTTTTTTTTTGAAAATCCAGACTGTTATGTCTCAAAAATTATGAACTCAAAAATTCACCATAAATTAGGAAATGAGCACCAGTTATTTCCCTGTGAAATTTATTTTCTTACATGTTCCTATTTACAGTATATAACCTTTTTCTACACTATTGGGAAGGTAATTCTTCACTAATTTCATTCGCAAAAGGAGCAACAAGTACTTTGGCATTTTTCCTGCTGCAACAAAATCTTTAAAAACTGCAGATCATTTGCAATTTGAGAATTTTCTGCACAAAACTCATATATGGGTTTTTGCAAAGAAAACAACATTTTCTGCAGAAGAAACATTTTCCAGGCAAAAATAAATATTTCTATGCAGAAATATGATTTCTATGTGCAAAAAATGCTGTTTTCTGCACAAAAACATGTAAACTGTGCAGAATAGTTCATAAACTGTGAAGATTCTCATTAGTCATTCTCATCAGGGTTTCCTGACACCCATGAACACATTTTTGACCATTTCCTCAATGTTTTTAAATATTCTTGTCATCCCTATTCTCTGTATTTATCAACTTTCCAAAGAACAGTGCTGCCACTAATTATATTGACAGCAATTGTGATGGAGAACTTCTTTTTATCTGTAAGCCTTCTTCAAATGTTTTGAAATGAAATTATTGTTTAGGTTGCAATCTTATGTTCACTTGGGCACCAATGAGTATAGCAGATTTTTCTCTCTCCCGCCTTGGCCATGTCAGTATTAAGACCCTGGCAACGTTAAGGGAAAGAGATGGGTCATTTCAATGGTGTTTGGAAGTAATTTGTAGTAGTAGTAGGTTTGGGGTTCAGTATACTTCTTATCCAACTCATTCAAAACATTGGCAAAGATCTTTTAACAGAAGAGAGGCAAGAAGAGGAGAAAAGAAAAAGAAAAAAGAAAGTCCCGCCCATGTGTACACAAACATGATCTACCCTGCTAGCATGAACCCAGAAGAGTATGGAAAGTTCTACTACCTTTGTTTTTCTGTTCCTCACCCTGTTGGCTTTCTTTGCTGATTGAATAGCACACTCTTCAATCTTACACCATTATGGCCTAGACCAGTGTCATCAGGCTATCTGATGTAGAGGGCCAGCAATTATTTTTCTTTTCCAAATGTGCCATAGACCAGCATTAAATTTGTGCCTAGTAGGTACAATTGTTTCTTTTTATTTTAGAAACTTGCTAGGGACAAACAGCCTATGACTCACAGACTGGAACCAGTACAGGGACCACCACTTTAAACAGCTCTGAACTAGATGATGTTGCATGTGTCTGAGCACCTGATTTATAAGAGCAGCTTATTTGGGGGCAGGGGGTAGGGGAGAATAAAAAACCATTATCTCCTTTGGTGCCAGCTTTCACTGTTTTCTTCCCTAGTTTTGCAGGCTTCTGGATGGAATTCAATCAGGGGCCAAGGGAGTGGGACTTCAATGGGTAGATGTCACAATGAGCAGGCTTTACTGTGGCTTGTCCAAGGAATATACAAATAATCCCCTAACACTGTTCTCACATTCTTTCTTTAAATGGCCTTTACACCCAGGTTAGGCTTATCTGATTGCTTTGTCTGGAATTCTCTATTGCAGTTTATGCTTGTATTTTTACATATACTTAGCTATGTGACAGAAACTCTGTTAGTGGGTTGCAAAGATGAGACAACGTACAATGGAACACTGGAAAGTGTGTCCCAATGCACATCAGAAAGTGGTGGTTCATAGCAGCACTCCTTAGCTGGTGTCCCAATGTGCATCACTTCTGTTGTGTGCAGGCCCAGATGCACGTTGGTCACTTTTCTGGCTGCCCTGTGTAGTAACATAACAGCACTCCTTTGCTGAATACTTACACTGGGTGAGAAATGAACATAGCTGCAGTCCAAGAATAGCCAGAAGGTGATAAGTTGTCCACTCCTGTTATAGATCAACTGCAAGACTTTTCAGTTTGGCTGGACTGCAGAAGCAGGGTGTCAGGTTAAAGCCCGGGGTGGGGGTGGGAAATGGAGGTTTTAAAATGTCTTTTACTTGGAGATCCTTCCCACAGTTGAGTAGACTATAAATATAAATATTATTTACTAAACTAACCAAAGCTGAATGTATTTTGAAGTTTTATTCAGGAACATAGAACATGGATAATGATGCCTTTAAGCTTCCTTTTGATCACTATAATCCTCACAGTGGCTGGGAAAAAAAGGATTTTTTCCAGTAAAAGTCTATGGTTGCTAGCTATCCCAGTTACAATGTGAATCAATGCAGGTGGTTTGTTTGGCCAAGGACAATTACAATACATTCACAGAAACCTACTCCTGGTGAAGAAGATAACTACTGCAACTGGTTTGTCAATATAACATTTTCACAGCTGATGGAATTTTTTAGGGCATAGCAATGAGGGCATAGCTAGGACGACTGCCATGATGAGAACTTGCTCTTCAAAATTTACTGACATATCATAAGATACCATTACACTCTGCAATATAATCAAGCAGCCTTTAGAATGAAACTTTGGATGGAGATCCCCATGCACCCCCCCAAAAAAGAAAGCCTTGAAAGAAAGAAAAAAAATAGACAAGCTTTGAGAGTTTGGGAAATGCCCATGATGGCTGAGGGAATTCTCGGAGTTGTAGTCTATATAAGAAGTTTTCCAAGTACTGTTTCTTTCACAGACTCTGTATTGACTGCGAGTAACAGGGATTCATTTAAGCAATAGGGTCTTGACATAAATGTGTGTGTAATGGAAAGCCACAAGGCAGCATATTCTTGCAACAAGGCCTATATCTTCACTAGGGCCCTTTCTGCAACTTACCCATTTTCGGCGCTGGGGTGCGGTGCTCGCAAGAGCAGCCTCTGGAGAGAGGCTTCCCAGGCTGCACTGAGACAGAAAGCATGACTGGCCTGGCTCCTGAGGCTCCACACGCAAGGTAAGTATGTGCGAGGCCCTGGAGCGATGCGCAACCACACAGCATTTTCGGCTTCAAGCCGAAAATGAAAAAATGTGTGTGCAGTCCATGTCAGGCCCTGGAGCATCATGCAAATGTGAGTGTGTCATGTGGACTGCTCCTCACATTTGTGCAACGCTCAAGGGGCCCTTTCTTATCGGAAATGTCATGTGAAAAGGGCCTAGGTCCTGCCCCAGAAAATCAGGTGTCACCAGACTGCAGCGAAATTTCTGTGTGCACAAAAGGTTTAAATACACATCTTAAGCTAAAAGTTAAAAATCTCAAGGAACTGGCTGAGGAAAATGCCTTTCCAAGACACTGGAGAGCTGCTAGCCATTGTTGTAGTGGTTCTGATGGCCTGTCTCAAGTAAAGATAGCATCTTATATCCTGTTAAGAAACACACTATGCTTTTGCCACTGTGGCAGTCTTTTACAGATAAGTAACCAGAATACAAGAGTAATAAAATCAGTGATATTTACTCCGTAATGCTGTTCCACTTTCCAGGGTGTGCACTTGCTTTGAAGATTGATTATGCTATTTATTGTGCAAGCTTGTAAAATGCAAAGTGATTAGATGTACAGCTACTGCTTAATCCCATCTCTGTCACTCTCTTAGTCAACAGTGCCACAGTCCTAGCAGCTTTGCATGTACTTGTATAGAAAGGTCA
Organism: Cyclura pinguis; assembly: GCA_030412105.1. NCBI lineage: Eukaryota > Metazoa > Chordata > Lepidosauria > Squamata > Iguanidae > Cyclura > Cyclura pinguis. Next base: position 313,289,121 of record CM059599.1, on the reverse strand, counting down.
CATTTAGCCATCAGCTCTGAAAAACAATCTTGAAGGGCAACTTAACTGCATTATAATGAGGGTTGGGAGCACCTTACAATATTCTAACTTCAACACAATGCACAAACTTTTTCTGTACAAAGAAAATCAATATGGTGGCAGTTGCATTTCTGGGGGCACAAAGTGTAGCTAAGTAAATCAAGAGGTTCTATTTTCTCTGATCCAGGCTGATGAAAATCCATATGACACTATCTCTATAAGCTCATCTAAACAGGTATTTGATTTCTGCACACTTATTGTTATTTGTTGTTGTTTAGGGGGGAAAAACCTAAAGCATGGAAGTAGTTCATTACAAACAATGATTTACTTGTAATGTCCTCCTTTGCACAAGAACTCAAGCATATTTAAGTTTCATTAAAATTATAAAATAATAAGAGTCCCAGTTGTTTCCCTTCACTTTGGTCTTTCAGGAGCCATTTAAAAACAGCTGTTTGGACAAATCTGGGTGAATAAAGTTAGTGCTGATTTTGTCTTTCACTGCTCTGGCTTGTATTACATTGATAGCATTTTAGCAATATTTTAGCTTAAGTTTTTAGATATTTGTAATTTTAGATACATAGTTTTGCAATTTTTCAGTTTTAGGAACTTGTAAATTCTTATTTCAGTCATATATTTTTACAAAAGATTGTTGTCTGCCCTGAGCTCTTATAAAGAAGGGCAGGGCATTTATTATCTACCAGTCAAACAGTTTTAAGAGGATGTGGGCTTGCAACACAATGCTGTATTGTTTTTATTATACTAATTTCAAACAGAACAATATTGCTTTTAAGTGTATGTTTTATTGTTCAATATTGTTGATAATGTTTAAGTTTTAATGTTGATCTTTTGTACATTTTAACTATATAGTACTCATTTGAATTTGTAAGTTGCCTTGAGTCCCAGTCTTGTGGAAAAGGTGGGATATATATATAGAATTAATCACCATCACTACTATTAGTGGCAGCTGCTGTTTTTGAATGGTATCTAGAAGTTTGGATATTGACCGGTTGATGTACATTTTTATTGGTTTTGTGTTGATAAGATGAATGTTGTAAACAATCCTTTAGTCACTTGACAATGATGGGTGAAATATAACAAATCAATCAAGTCTAGATCTTTCCCACCATGTTCCATGATTACAGTGGCTTTTTCATCAGAAGGATTTGAACATGTTAGGACCTGTAATGGCCTGTAGTGGTATTGATAGTGTCTAACAGTGCCTATTTAAGCCAGTTCCATAGATTCAACATCACTGAGATGGAGCCTGGGGAGTGTGATTAGCCTGAGAAGCAGGCTGGCCATAGCAACAGGTTGTTAAGGGACCCAAGGGGTTCTGCATAAGAAAGGAACTCCACCCATTGGTGCATGAGAGGAGCTCAGTTTTCTGGGCAGGAGCTCTACATAAAAGAATGACTTGCATTTTTGAGGTAGATTCCTTCTGGGAGAGAAGGAGGGAGGGTTTTGGGGAATAAGAGGCCTACTGAGAGGCAGAGGAGAGAGCAGATCACTTCTGAGTAGGTCAGAAAGTGAGACCCCAACTTAGGGATTAGGACTTTCAGTAGGGGAAGCCAAAGGTCTAAGTGTGTATGAACATTTTGTGCCTGAATACTGAGTTGAGCTAAGGAATCTGGTAAGACATTTTTGGAAGTTCTATTTTGCCTGTATATATTTGCCATGCCCTGCTTCCAGAACATGGACTCTGATTCAGAGTCTGAAACAGGGAATATGCCAGAGGGTGAAACAAAGGACATGCCAGGACGTGCTGCACAGGAAAAGGTTATAGTGCCACAAACAGAATGGGGCAGTGCCAGCTCCAGGAGAGAGTCCTGCCCTTTCAGACACAGAAGACAACTTAACAGTACCTACCTTTGCTGAGTGCAGACAACAAAAAGAGAGCCTATGCTGATCCCAGAGAATATATAACTGGCAACAATTAATCAGGCTACAGCTGCATTAGACTTCTGACCTATATAGGTGCCATCCTTCCCCTCCAGAAGTTGTCAGAGCTTATCTGGTTTCCCTGTTTGCCAGATGCCTTGCTGAATTCTGTGCCTCATGCTGAGTTACCCTGACTGACTTTGGACTTGTTGCTGTTGAATTCTGTTGGACTCTATTTTGAGCTTGTGCTTATTGAATAAAAGTAAGTAATGAGCTGGGAGCTATTCAGTTTGTTTTGTTTGAATTATCAGCTGTGCTGCCAGGACTGAGATAGGACAATAATTGTAATACCCAATACTTTTCCCCTGTTTGTTGTTTTAATAAAGATTGCATTCTATTTTTATTTTTATAATTTCTGACTCAGCTGAGTACTTTTCCTCAGTTCTATTTTTAAAAGAAACATGGTGCCACAGATTATCAACTCCTTTTGAAGAAGACCAGAGATGCTTTGCTCCTTTTCCACTGAGGTTGTGGATTTGAGAGGGGAAAATAGGGTGGTATGGAAAGGTGGAGGGGCAGGGTGTTATAGAGAAGCTGGGAAGGCAGCGACCCTTTCTAGTCTGTGAAAAGAAATCAGGGCTGCCTCCCTTCACAAAAACCCTTGCCAGTTCTGTCATTGCCCACTCTCCAAATCTATGTAGGACTCGGTGTGGATGGTTCTGTTCACTGAAAGGAGAATTCTAAGCTGGAAGAAACAGACAGGTTATTTGTGGTTTTTTGCTATCCATCTCAAGATGAATATCTTGGTTGAGGGGTATTGCTGTTGGGATGGTGATGGTATTAAATCCTGTGACAAAAGGTTGACTGGGGTGCTTTCATAATTATAGGTAAGCCCATTGCTCTTTGTCCTAGGCTGTGAAGCAGTGGACAAGAAGTCTGTTCTCTGACTCAGGACAGTTGTAATTTCACTGCCGATGTCACAGGCTCTGAGAAAAACTGCATGCTACACAAGCACAGCCCCTTTGTGTAAACCAGACAAGATAGTAATGTCATCTACATGGGGTTGCAGATCATGTCTGATCTTGGAAGTGACCCTGACTTATGGTGACCCTAAGGCAAACCTATCATTGGATTTTCTGGGGCTGAGAGTACATGATATGTCCATGAACACCCAGTGGGTTTCCATGGCTGAGTAGGGAATTGAACTTTGGCCTCCAGCACCATAGATATCAGCACTTTTTTCCTAAATCCCTAGAAACAGCTATGGAACAAATTCTGACTTCTTCTTTTTTGGGGGGGGGGGTTAGAATTAGTCATTAGTAAAGATGAATGGTGGACATTGAGTGAATTCAGAAGGAAACGATCACATCAATCTGAATTAAGCAAAACAATTTTTCTCTCTGTCTCTTCCTGTTATCTAGCTGATACTTGAATCCAGGATCTGTATGGTAAGTTCGGCATGACCAATAGACATGTGCTTCTCCAACAGAAACTTCACTCAAAATTTCCTATGGTCACACACTCAGATCCCTTAGCATGCCTAAGCCAAGTCTTTTGATCCTGGTTTTAGAATATCATATGAAATGGTAAACATTGTGTAAGCATATTCAGAAGGCCTTGAGTGGATTCATGGGCTGCAGCATGAACATTGGTTTAGAAAATGCTATAGTATATATAAAGTGAAGAAAACAGAAGTAGGAAAAGAACATATTACATTATCTTACAAGTATCTGCATTACAGAATTATAGCACTGTAGCCAGCATAGTGTAGTGGTTTGAGCATTGGACTATGATGCTGGAGACCAGGGTTCAATTCCCCACTCAGCCATGGAAACCCGCTGGGTGACCTTGGGCACATTACAGACTCTCAGGCCCCCCCAAAACCCCATGATAGGCTTGCCTTACGTTTGCCGTAAGTCAGAAGTGACTTGAAGGCACACAGCAATAACAAATGTTGATTTAACTGCTATGATTTCATCCCATGGAACCTTGGGATTAGTAGTGTGGTGAAGTATTTAGAATCTTCTGCTAGAGAGAGAGGTCTAGTCCACTCCTTAGAGCTACAGCACTAGAGTTCTCCAGCATATCCTAAATGATATGATAACTTTATAATGATGGGCATGCAGCTAGGTTGGGAGCACCCAGGCTCACTTGAAAAAGCCTATTCATGTGATAAGAAGACTTTTGCTGTTTTTCTGTTCCTCACATTTGCAGTCTTAGTGGGTAAGTTGTGGTAATTTCTTCCCAAATAGATACTTACTACAGATGGTTGTAGGCTCATCATGATAAAATGTTATTTGATAACTGCTTGCATTCATCCTAGATCTGAAGTGATGTTCAGGGAATGGAAATCTGTACGCTGCATATATCATGCCACCAACCATGTTGGATTATCAAAGTGCTGGTTGGAGTTTTGCTAGTAGTATAAATAAGTAATAGTAGATGTACTTCTTTTTTTAAGAAGACATGTTTTGGTATGATAAAGGTTTCATTTTCAGCTTTCCTAGACAACACAAAGTTCAGTTTTTGACCTTGACCATGCCAGTCAACTTCTTGAGGCACATACTTTTTTTTTTTTTAACATCAAGGTGCCTCGAGGTCTTGATTTCAATAAGATACTACCCAAGCAACAAGCAACATAGTTTATTTCTTCTCTTTTAGGCACATGAGCGAAGGGAAATCATAAACTGTTTTGATCTGAATAATGAAGGCAATGCCTGACAGTTGGTAAAACAAGTAGTACCCCTTGAAAATACAGTTTGGAAAGAATTTACATTTTGTTTGACAGAGCATTAGAAGATGAAAGCTAATGCTTTAATTTTTTTTTTTTTAGAAAAAGGAAATCTCAAAGTTTAAAAACATAAGAATCAGTCCACAATATCCTGTTTATGAGCTACTGCCCTGAATATAAGGTCTCTTGATGTTCTGTTTGTTGTAGGACTCACCAAATGACATTATTTGGGGATAAACAAACAGCAATTGTACAGTTGTGAACACTGCATGCAAATTTGTACACATTTTGCAAAAAAAAAAATGGAATGGCAATTAGCAATGATGACAATATGATTTATACTAATCGAGATTAAGTCAGACAAAGCGGCAACATTAGTAATCATTTGAAGTACTGTATTACTCATTATACTGTGCTTTGTAAACATCTCTCTTGAAATTAAAAAGTAATTAGTTGCATTTTAGTCATTTAATTCACTATAATTAGGATTTTAGAGAAACTGCATCCTGGCTGTTGGAAGCTTTTACTGTTTGATTTGAAGAAGTGGTTTTTGTTTGCTCCTGATGCTTTAAATTTGAAGCAATGGTTCTTTTTATACTAAGACATCCTTCACAAAGCCAAAAACCAATTGTATAATTAGGAACATTATGTCGGCATTTATTGGAGATGGTCAAGGATTGACATCCCAATCTATCTTAATACAATAATGAGTTTTGGCAAGCTCAAAGAAATTAAGCCCTTTCTTGAATTAGTGTTTCAGAGTTAAATGAGAGAGATTGCAGCGATGGGGCTGCTAAGAGAAGCTTGTAGTGTACCCACTGCTAAATTCATGTGCTGCACAAGGGAAAATGCAGGTGTAGCATGCAGTATTACTACTGCACCAAGAGCTACTACTCATGATATCGGCATATTACCTCCAATATTAGAGACAGTATGTTTTTCAATATGAATTGCTGGGAAATCTGAACAGAAGGTTGTTGTTGCACAGAAGGTTGTTGTTGTAGGGCTTAACATAGACATGTAGTCGGCCACTATGGGAACAGAATGCTAGACACATAAGCTTTTAATCTGATCCACCATGGCTCTTCTTAAGTTTTCCTATCTATCAAAGGAGGAAAGCAGACACTGCAAGAAGACAGGGATATAAATTCTTGCCTATTTCATCCTCACATGAGAGGACAAATAATAATTACACTAGTATTCATCCCTCTGTGGGATAAAATTAATATTCCTATGCTGTATTCTCACTATATTTGAACATCTTGAACATTGTATTGTGAAAGAGTTATTCTGTGGAGCAAAATTTGGGTTTTCTTTTTCTTTCTTTCTCTGTGAAACTACCATATTATCTGAAAACAGGTTTCTTTGGGACATTCAAATATCAGGAGAAAACTGCACAAAATTCTTACTGGTCTATTATTTTCCCCAGTGGGGTTCCAGAAGACTGGGAAGTCCACTCTACAGTTCAAAGAGAGAGGGATGAGGCACTTTCCACCTTCTATTGAAAGAAGAAAGAGAAAATAATCATCAAACTAGTTTGCAAAATACAGTGCAGTTTATGGAATGAGAGATAATATGGCTCTTCCTTAGACATCTATTGCAAAGACCCCTCTGCTAATGTGGCCTGTGACATGGTGAGGTCAAAATACCACTTATGCATAGTCAGTTATATATGTGTAGACCTTATTGTAAGACTCAACCTTAAGTTCACAGAGGGATAAAAGTGAGGCAGGGATGCATTGCATATTTTTGCTCTGCTCCACTCAGTGGACTAGATTTTAGGGCAATATTGTCTTAAACTGTCCTGTCATCATGCTTTATTACATTTTACATAGAAATCTGTAAGTAAGGCAAAAAAGGGGACACCACACAATTCCTCCAGTTTTTATGAGGTATATCAAAGTGGTATTCATGCTGTCTGGTCTGGAGACAGGGTATTTCCACACTACACTGTTATAGTGCTGTTATTCCACTTTCAACATCCTATGGAATCCTGGGGTTTGCAGTTTAGGGAGGGGCATCTAGAATTCTCACCAAGTGAGCTCTTTGGCCTCAGTAAACTACAAGCCCCAGAATTCCACAGGATGTTGAAAGTGGAATAATAGCATTATAACAGCGTAGTGCAGAAGGGCACTAAGACTTCTTTGGCTGGCATAGAATACTGCTGCCTAGGGGTATAAGAAACTGATGGAGTGGTTTTCCTTCCACCACCACCTTGACTCACTCAGTTGCAATGTTTGTTTCCAGTGCAAGATACTGGGTAAAATCTAATAAAAGCATTATTTTTATTAGCGTTATCCTTTGCAATAAATACATAAATAAATAAATAAATCTAATTTGTTGAATCCTATGGATAAGTAACTACAGTTGGTATCAACTCCATTCATGAGAAGTGAAGAACCATAATTTTGCAGAGTAGGACCATCACTTGAGGTGAATTTTTTTTCATAACCTTATATCATGAAGAAGGGAAACAGAGTGCAGATCATTCTAACATTTCTGTGTAAACAAATGTATGTTTTCATTGAGTTATCTTGTTATGTATGACATAGTCCTTGCAAGAAGAGAGAATTGCATGTTTAAAATTGCTTAGGAAATCAAAACAAAACACTGAATCCTTGGAAAACTTTTTTTACCCCAACAATGGCTCCAGTCTATGCAATCCTGGAATGTGTCATTTCATGATGTAGAATCCTTTGCCAGAAAGCTCTAGCATCTCATGAGACTCTAAATCCAAGGATACCAGAAGATGAAGCCATGGCCATTAAAGTGGTATCAAAAGTGCTATAATTGTAAGTGTGGAGGTCTTATAGGGTCACTATAAGTCAAAGCAAACTTGACCGCCCATAACAAAAACAATGAACAGCTTACATAATGTTTTCAGTAAACAAAGATTGCAAATCTGATTTAAATTGTCAGAATTAATAATCTTGAGCAACTGGATTTTTTTTTTTTTTGCAATATATTTTCATGGATAATAAATATATAAAAGGCTGTTATAATGTGATCCACTTCAGTTCAGCTCAGGAAGACTGACAGTGATATTAGCTTGAGTCAAGAGCCTTGTTTGCCATCTAAGATTACTGAATTTACCTCCAGTCTCAAAAAACTGGCAAAATTTCACATCATCCCTACATTTGCAATTGACTTGGAAAGAGAAAAATCACACTCTAATGGATGGAATCCATCTTCCTTTCAATCTGAATCAAAACCTTTAATGAGAACTTATACTGCTTCAGCTTCAGGGCTTTCCTACAGTGACAGAAAGCCAGGAGGAAGAAGAAGAAAAATAAATTTTGATGTCGCTTGAATAATGTATTTGGTACTTAGCATACTGTTAGCTCATTTCAATTAATGCAGCCTGACAAGCCATTTTAATTGATATAATTCGTTCTGCAATAATCCAGGACTCAACTGTCAGGATTCTTCTGCTTTGCCCTTGAGATTAAATCTAGGGCTATATTGAATGTCAGACCATTTTGATTTTTACCTAAGGAGCCAAAATCACTCCTGAAAACCCTTCAGTTTCCCAAATGTTGATGTTTCGTCATTTATTATTATTGCCCCCTGTCTCTGATACTGTTATTAAGACTACACTAGTTTGTAGTTTTCCCCTTATAACTAATAATCATTGTTCATAATTTATGACTATAACTAATGCATTTTTCCCTGAATTAATGTTACAATCATCTCTAGTTTTGGGGAATCATTTCCTGTTTGACATAAAATTAAACCAGTCAACATTTGCCTGGATAGTAATATCTTAGAGGACAAACCACTTCAGAGGAAAGACAGTACTTCACTGACCAGCTTCTCTGCCTTCCCTCTGAATAGACATAGTAATCTCATTTTGAAGCAATTCCTTGAAAGTTGCCAGAAAGGCAACATTTTTCTGCTACCAAATTTATTTTTGTAAAATCTATTATTGGCTCTAGAGTTCTGATCTAATTAAACCCTTCTTCATGCTACACAGGTAATTTCTTTCTTTACTTCAACACTCCACCTGCTTTCATGAAGGTTATAACAGCAGATGACAATGTGATATTTAAATACCTGAGTGAAAAGAAAGAAAGGAGGGCAGACTTATTCAGTATTTTAATAGGCCTTTAGATCAATCTGCACCCTCAGTTCAGAGAAGCTATGCTTCCTTCTAATTGTCAACTCATTTAATTAAGAAAAGATGCAGTTTTGCTCTGGTGTATCTAGGTGAAAGTGCAGAACCCACTGAGCACCTGCCAGGCATGCAGAAATCAGTTCAGAACAACACTCAGCCCAATGACTCTGGAGAGTTGACAACTCAGCTGGGAAGCTGAAGATCAATTGTATAAACACATGCTTAGGGTGGGGGCTGCTGCTGTTAAAATTTTTGTAGCAAAAATATTACTCTCTTTAATTAGAAGCAATGGTGCATACAGATGATTTTGAGTTAAAGCTGAGAAGATGGGTTGTTGTTAATTGCTGTCAAGTCAGCTTCAATTTATGGTGACTCTATAAGTGAGAGAACCCCCAATACTCCAGCCCTGCCAAGTTCTTGTATACTCAGGGATGTGGCTGCCTTGATTGAGTAATTTGGTCTTCCCTTTTTCCTACTTTTCCTACTATCTTCATATGTACCAAACATTATATCTTCTCTCTCGAGATCATGATCCTGTTACCTCAAAATGTGGGTGACTCTGGGGTTCACCCATGATTCCAGTACCTCTGGGCAAAGGTGGGAAATTAATAGCTCAAATTAGGTGGCCTATGGGGGTGCAGAGTAACCAATATTTACAGGGCCCTGTGCAGGGAAGCACCAACTAGAGATTCAAAAGTAAACTAAATGCGTTTTCCTAGGGAAATTAATCACATACACACACAAGATCCAAACAGTCACACAGTGACACAAAGCTAACCGAAGGGAGGAAAATTTTGGATAGCAAGATTTCAGGGCATAGTGGGTGATGTTTACTGACCTAGAAAAGCAGTGAACAATCGCCAATGTGGCTTAGGCCATTTCCACACTATACTGTTATAGTGCTATTATTCCACTTTCAACATCTTGTTGAATTCTGAGGTTTGTCGTTAACTAAGAATTCTAAATGCCCCTCTCTAAACTGCAAACCTCAGGATTCCATAGGATGTTGAAAGTGGAATAATAGCACTATAACAGTGTAGTGCAGAAATGGCCTTACAGTCATGTCTAAGGCCAGTACACAATCAGAAATCAGAGCAGTAGAGTGGTGACCAGCAATCAGTTTACTGCAAGTTGACCAAACAAAACTAGGGGTTAATATACCTGATATCTGCCTGGATGGCAAGGGTGAGAATGGCTGTCCTGCCGAGAAAACAATAGAGGTCGGAGAATGGACAATGAGTCCGGAACAGGCTAAGGGTCATAGAGTTAGGTAAAAAAAGGGCTAATGGTTGCCCTGATGGCTCGGTACTAGTCCTGTCCTTTCCTAGTTGGACAACATCCTGTTGAATTCTGAGGTTTGTAGTTAACTAATCCTGTTCCTAGTTGGACAAGGAAAGGTTTGCTTGGTCAGAAGAAAAAGAGTTAAGACAATCAGCAGTCTTGTGGGAATCTCCTAGATACTATTGTCCAAAATGTTGAATCATTAGGGCTAACTGCGAGCCTCAGAAACTCTCTCTGGAGTTTCCTGGTGATTTCCTGACTATGACCTGGCTATGCCTAGACGTGTTTTTTGACCTAATTCATAACACCCATGTTTGGCCAGTCTTTTCCTCTTGTCCAGCTCAGTCATACAGCCATATTGGGCACATTTTATATCTGTGGCAATTAATATATTCTGCCAATTAAATCATATTTTGCCAATTAAACCATATCAAAATGTAGGAGTGTACAACCTGGTAACAGTATGTCCAAAGTACAATAGCTCCAGTTGAGTAATTTTGGTGTCTAGGTAGAGTTCAGGATTAAATTGCTCAAGGAATTCTATTATCATTGCTACCTCGTAGCTGCACGAGAGGGATTAGGTAGCCCAAGGCCAAAGTAAAAACCAAGCGAGTGGGCACTTGACTTGCCAATTACTCAGTGGGAATACAGTGTCCTTCCTATTGGCCCCTCCTCACTAGATAGGCTGTCATTTTGATAATCTTCTTTCTGTCCTTAGCTGAAGACAGTATGATGACTTGGGGAAAGCATTTATTTATCTCATCATGTCTGTTCAGGCTGGAAATGTGCATGCAAATGCTCTCCTACAACCTGAAGCTCTAACCCCACATTTTTAAAAACTTGAACTCTCTGGGATGGGTATATTTCATTCCTTGCTCTGCCACACTACCAACTTGCTCTAAGGAAGGGAGTTTATTTGGCCTGTTTCTAACTGTCTCAATACAGACAATTTGTATATTGAATTCTGTGGAGTAAAATATACTTTTGAGACACAATCTATTCTATACTCAGTTACCCAGGAGTAAGCCCCATTGATGTCAATAGTATTTACATTTGAATCGAGATGTGTAGGAGTTCAGTGTTAATTACTTGCAAATGCAGGAAGCCTTCTGTGTGTATTCAGAGACAATTGGTCCTCAAGCCCATTTTTGAAAACAGAAGTCTATTATTTTCCTAGAGGAACTCTAGAGAGATATTATGTAATTCTGTCATTGCTATTACAATACAGTGAAACAAAATCCAATAGCTAGAATCCTGTTGGGCAGTAACGAATACATAATTTAGAATTACGCACTTGTGATTGATTCATACTCATGATCCGTACATATAGCACCTAGTTCAGGGGATATACATGGACTTTGAAAGCCCTCCAATTCCCACGTACCAGGCAGTAGATGCTGCCATCAATGATGGTTTGTTCCATCATGAAACAACTGGCTGATACATCTGCCCATACAAGCAGTCTCCAGCACAAGGAGAAGTGTCATGGGGTCCTGCTTGTTCCTGTTGCACTGGCCATCTCTCATGGGAGTGGGTGGGGCTGTTAGTTAGCTGCTTCCCAATTGCCAGGGGAACAGATTACCAATTGATCACAGTGGCTGCTACCTGAGAAGTAGGGATTGGAGGAGATCAGGGTGGGAGTCAGTGCTCCTGTAACTATGGTGTTTACACATTCATAACTTCCCAACAGGATACTTAGCATTTAACAAGTATTATTATTCTGATGACACAAATTACTCCTCCTACAGTAATTAATCATCATTACAGTAACCCTAGTCTTGAATTAGATAAGTATAATTGTTCCCATTTTGCAGATAGGCTGTGGAAATAAGGCTTAGGCCATTTCCACACTAGAGTGTTACAGTGCTATTATTCCACTTTCAACATCCTGTGGAATCCTGGGCCTTTGAGGCCCTTCCCTAAACTGCAAGCTCCAGGATTCCATAGCATGTTGAAAGTGGAATAATAGCACTATAACACTCTAGTGTGGAAATGGCCTTAGTGTATCTCAGTGTATATAGCCCTCTTGGAGCCTATGTAAGGAGAAAGTTGGAATATTTAAAAAATAAATAGGGATATTTTTTTTTTAGTCATAAATAAATCTACTTGATTTTGGAGTAGACTCATAAGTAATAACTGTGTGCTTTGTATTGTACTTCATTTTCTTCACTTCAAAATTATTTTGAAACCTTCCATGGTTAATATGTTTGCACATTGCATTTGCACCTCGCTGAGTGCTACAGCTCTTTGGATATGGATACATTTGCTGCTCTGATATGGGGGTTTGCAACTGTTTTTCTTCTTCTGTGTTCACTCCTTTGCCTAGTCTGTGTGTGACCTGGGCATGTTGCAAATATCTCAATATGAACAATCCTGGGTAGATTGGAGAGCCAGGCCAAGGCTAACAAAATGAAATTCAATAGAGAGAAGTGTAAGGTCCTACACTTAGGTAGAAAAAATGGAATGCAGAAATACAGGATAGGGGACACGTGGCTGGATGGCAGTACGTGTGAAAGGGATCTAGGAGTCTTAATAGACCACAAGCTGAACATGAGTCAGCAGTGTGATGCGGCAGCCAAGAAAGCCAATGCAATTCTCGGCTGCATCAGTAGGAGTATGGTGTCTAGATCGAGGGAGGTACTGGTACCACTCTACTCTGCTTTGGTTAGACCTCATCTTGAATACTGTGTCCAGTTCTGGGCACCCCAATTCAAGAAGGACATGGTCAAGCTGGAGCAGGTCCAGAGGAGGGCGACCAAAATGGTGAAGGGCCTGGAAGCCAAGCCCTATGAGGATAGACTTAAAGATCTGGGTATATTCAGTCTGCAGAAGAGAACGTTAAGAGGGGATATGATAGCTATGTTTAAATATTTGAAGGGATGCCATGTAGAGGAGGGAGAGGGCTTGTTTTCTGCCACTCCAGAGACCAGGACAAGGAGCAATGGATTCAAGCTGGAGGAAAGGAGATTCCACCTGAACCTCAGGAAGAACTTCCTGACGGTCAGGGCTGTCCGGCAGTGGAATCTGCTGACTCGGAGTGTAGTGGAGTCTCCTTCCTTGGAGGTTTTTAAGCAGAGGCTGGATGGCCATCTGTCGGGAGTGCTTTGAGGGTATTCCTGCATGGTAGGGGGTTGGACTGGATGGCCCGTGTGGTCTCTTCCAACTCTACATTTCTGTGAATCTTTTCTAGCTTTGAAATGGGTGTTTTCAACTATTTTGGGGGTTAAAAGTCTCCCTTATATACTCTGTATATACCCTGGACATTCTACCTACATATAAGTCTGACAAGATTCCCTCATCAGAAAAGGCTGTTTGCTCTCTCCCACCCTCCCTCTGTGCAAACTTACCAAATGTTGATTAAGATGCCTAATCAGAATCCTAGATTTTGATGTCTAAGCTGAATCCCTGAATCCTATACCTCTTGGATTTCTGCATCTTCTATGGTTTAAAGGCACAGTTGTCATGTGAGAAGAAAAGGTTCTTAAAAGATGGTAAACAAAAGTGTAATGTAGTGCACAAAAGATCCTGGGAGGTACATGTGGCTCACATGCTGTTATTTTGTATACTCATTAATGGCAAAAAAAAGTGAGAAAACCCAACCTTCAATTTTCTAACTATAAAGCAACCTACCACTTTCTTTACATAAGGCAAACACTTTGCACAATATTCAGGAGAGGCCACCTGGATTTGGGAAACTGAGTCCTGTGGCTTTACTAATGGGTAACTCCTGGAGGCCTATCTATCTCTCTGGATAGGGTTAACAATCCTCCCCCCCCGTTTTTTTTGGACCGGTGTGAGTGAGCAGTAGTAGCAGCACAGAAAAGGAGAAAGAGAAGGAAGAATAATTCAGGAATTGTGGAGGAGTATTCAGGAAGGGGGAGACAGAGAAAGCATCTTGCTGATAAACCACCCAAAATGTGGAACTGTAGAAGTGTTCTTGCTTATGAGTGGGACAAACATGGCCATGGTCCAGGAAACTAAACCTAAGTTACAATTTAATCTTGAATTGTAACAGTTTAGTTCCAGAAACCAAAAGATGCATTTAAGTTAGTTCAGAGTACAAGATTGTCATTGCCCTGAATTGTTATTCTGTACTGATTGTAAAATAAAATAGCTACACTTCACAATGCAGGGATGGCAATTACACCACTGTTAAATTACATTTACGGTGTCATTCTAAAGTGCAGTTCTTAGAATTAACCTTCTGTTTAGGATTTTGTAATAGCTACATGTACCACATGTACCAATTCAGGATAATTACAACTTAATGTATTAAGTATGACACTCCTAGGGTAATTATAAGCAATTCTCTAATTTAGTTAACCTTCTTGTTTCATGAATTAGTAGCAATTGCTGAGAGGAAACAAAAGAACACCCAATATAAATAATATGGCAATTTCAAACCCATGTACCATATGCTTCAGAAAGGTATATAAGGATGAATATAAATTCCAGATGCTGCAGTGGGATCTCTGTGTATTGAAATATACTTCCCAGTGAAAGCAACACAATAGAAACAAATGGCATCCACAGATAAATCTAATCTCACTTGCCTAGCCCAAGAAGTGATCCACACATGGAAGCCTGTTAGATTCAGATGCTAAAAGTTTTGGTTCTTTATGAAGTTTGTGTATGGCACTTCACTTTTTCCAGCATTCACTGAGGCAGAGCTCCCAGCAACTTGGGAAGGGATGGAAGCCCTGCACCATGACAGATGTTACAAGGAGATTGGAGTGGGAGTCAGAGGACGTCTTCCCACTATTCCCTCAACCTCTTCCTCCCTATGCCACCATGACTGTCAGGAAAACTTGGTTCAAGCATCTTAAATGTAAAGGCATGATCAGACAGAGGTCCAGATCTGTCAAAGCTAAGCCAAGAGACAGAACTTGTTTGGCAAGCTGCCTAGAGTTTGATTATGTTGGAAAGGTGGTACAGCAGAATTATCCTCACATTCCATCTTTCTTATTTAAATTAATAGCACATGCCATTATATATCTCTACATATGATAGGTACTGAGGCTGCACTTAAATAGATCCCTCTGAGGCAAGGGAAATGAATATATGCATATTCTCTGGGCATATCTACACTATCAATTTACAGTGATTTTATAACAGCTTTCTTGATTTTATAACTCTCATGACTTACCCAAAGAATCTTGAAAACTGCAGTTAGTTAAGGAATGTGGAAAAAGGACATTCTATTAAGAGATACCACACTTTGATGTCTTTTAGGATTCCTGGGAGACTTGGACAATTAAAACAGCTCACATCTGTTATATCAATGTATTTTCTCCAATCAATGTGTTCTTGTTTGGAAGAAAATGCATTAACAAACTGGAAAATTTAAGTAATACATTTACAAATGAAATAATGTAAAGTTGTGGTGGCCCATGATCCAGAAAGTTGGGGTATCACCAGGTATGGCTTCAGAGCACATGCATGAACTCCGATATTTTGAATACATGTGCCTATAAGGAATCTTGTGATCTTGGCCAATAGTGTGTCTTAGGCAAACTGACCTCAACAAACCATGTTTACACAGAGCTTTCTAAAAGGGAAGCTTTCTTGTACACATAGAAATCAAGATACATAACAATAGTTGTATTGGGGAATAGTAAGTATTATGATAGAGCTTCATAAATTATAAACTGTATAGAAACATGGAATACAGTTGCTTTAGGAGGAGGAGATACTAACTCAAAACTTGCAAGGGTTTGAGGGTTTGGAATTAAGCAATGTGAAGCTGTAGGGAATTGGTAAAAGTTGGGAGACGTGAGCAAAAAAAAGGAGGTTCTAATCTGCAACAATATAATACTTTACCTAATACACACACACATACACACAGACCAGAAAAAGATATGGCACTTTGGGAAGCTGCCACGTGCAGGAAAAATAGTAACCCCTTCCTCCCCCAAAAATCCTGATTGTAGAAATGTCAAAAGTAACCTCTGCTTGGTGCCATTGGACTTCTGAGAAAGTAGAGAGCACTCCTAGCTGGAATAGTGCAAAGACAAAGGAGACTGACTGGCTAACCATGCTATTCCGTGCCAGATCCAGGACTTTGAGAAAGAGCTGAGCTAATGAGGTTCCCTGGCTGAATTTTCAGATTCTGTGAGTCTGAAAGAGTAATTTCAACTAAAAGGAGCCAAGCTTTGCCTGGGTGGTGATTCCAGCAGGAAAGGAGCAGAGGTAAGCCAGTTTTTCTCAGTAAGAGGTTCCAGAAGAAGGAGGTGGGCAGCTCAAGTTTCTTAGCTGAAGTGCACCCCACACACATCATGAACTACATTTGAATCTGGTATCCTTTTTAAAGCAGCTCAGGCAGGATAAAATGAACATGACATGAGGAAGTTCTCTAAAACGAATTCAGCGTAGGTGCTAGCTATAGGATTGGACTGAGAGTTTTTTTTTCCTGCTAACTCTTTGTTCTTAGCCAGACAACAAAAAATGGTTCCATTTTAGAACACAAACATGCACATTTGGGCAGCAGCGTTGCAAACATCCTAACTGGGCATGTAGGCAGCCTTCCCAGAGGGCAGGTTGAGATACTCCCTTCCTGAGGCCATTGGCCACTGTGCTGCTAGCCCACACTGGATTGTATAACTGTTAGAAAAAGAAGACCATGTGCAGAGCAAGACACTCTCGAAAGCGTGATTTTCAGCCTGCAGAGAAAGTCTGGGTTGTTGTTGTTGTTGTTGTTGTGTGCATTTATGCCATTTATGACATGCTGTGACCCTAACATAAACCTATCATGCAGTTTTCTAGACAAGATTTATTTAGAAGAGGTTTGCCATTGCCTTCCTCTAAGCCTGAGAGTGTGTGACGTGCTTAAGTTTACTCAGTAGATTTCCACAACTGAGTAAGCTTCTGAACCCTGATATCCTGGAGGCCTGTTTCAACACTCAAAACACTACACCATGCTGGTTCTCAAAATCAGGGTAGGAGGAAATTACTTATTTCCTTCCTTCCTTCCTTCCTTCCTTCCTTCCTTCCTTCCTTCCTTCCTTCCTTCCTTCCTTCCTTCCTTCCTTCCTTCTCTTTTCAACAGTTTCACTTACCAACTCATTCCCCTCTCCATCATCTAGATTCTACTTCAGTGTTTAGAACAGAAAAAGAAAACTTCCCTTTTTGAACTACAACTCCCACAATGATTCTAATGCTGGTCATAAATGTTCATAGGGTTGTAATCCAATAAAGGTACTCTTCCAAGCTCTGGGGAAATTCTGGGCTGGCGCAAAAGCAGAGGTAATAGGGAGATGCAATGGAAAAACCTTGGGTGAGGGACCATTAGGAAAAAGGTCATAAGACTGAAGAAAGAGGAAGTGCATTTCTACCTGAGGTGAATGTGTGTACACATTGTTTTCAATTCTTTTCCCCATAGGAGAGATTAAATTAGATTGCTCAAGATGTAATTTTGAGTGTTCCAGGGTAAAGAAGGATTTTGCTTGTGCTTTCTGCACAAACCTCTGGCAGGAGGTTCAGCCACAGTCATAAAGCCATACTTTGGTGCTTGAGTGGCAGAGATTGTGAGGATAAATTGCAATTGAATGTCCTCTTGAGGTGAATCATTATGATAAACTTGGGCACAGTGATCCAATTAGAGGAATATTCTGCAAGATGTGCAAGGAAGAATTGTCTTGGCTTTGTCAGTATGATATCATGTAGACAAAGTCATGGATAGCCAGATTTTCATCACAGCTTTATGGTCTCCGCTGAAGCAAATGGGAGTTGGACAGGTAATAACTTGGTAATTACAAAATAATGGCTTAACCGTATGCTTTGTCTCCTGAGCATGTAGAAATGTGTATTTGATTCCTTGGCACATCAAGAGACATATCCTTCACTCATGCCAGTGATGTGGTTTGATCAAGCCCTGTTCATACACATCCAGACCACTAATCATTATTGACCTGAGTGATGGAAGAGCAGATGTATTTGCTCCTCACTCCAGCATGCACAAAACTTCTCTTTAAACCAAACCTATCTGACAACTGTACCCAGTGTCCACAACCAATCATGATGAGAGTGAGACGAAGTGGTCTGGGAGTAAATGAAAAGTTATTTTCCTGTCTTTTCAACTTCTAGTAGTCAGTAGCCATGCCAGCTTAAAGGGGAGGGCTTGAAGCATCCAGGTAGGCCAAAGAGGGGGTATATGCAAAGAAAGTTTAGAATTAAGCAGAACTATCTCGATTTGGAGGAACAAGATCACTTATTTCAAACTTCAAAGTGAGTTGTGAGCAACCTGAAGACAATTGATTGCCACATTGCACTACATCATCAAAATGAAGTCAGGAATAAAAAAGGGAGATCCTGCCATGTGCAGATTCTATTTATTTCTACTGTCTCTTCTGTGTGGCACTACCTACATTGGAAGGCAATTCAAAGAATGTAGATTTGATGATAATTGAGATTTCTGTCCCAGCTGATTCAGCTCCACACCTCAAACACAGAAGAACATTTTATCTTTTCTATGGGGGGTCTACCTTGCATAACTAAGGTTTACTATTTATTTACTATATTTAGTAAAGAGATAGAAACGGTGCGCCCTCAAGTTGTGAAAGACAGATGTTTGTCATAGTATGTTTTCCCCACTGAATTTAGGCCCTTTTCACAGGATGTTGTCATTCTGCAACAGGGATGGGGGAATGATGGGACTGCAACAATGGTTATGCATGATGTCATCATGGTCCTGTCCTTCTCCCATCCCCAGGCAGCGCAATCATGGAGTAAATTATTGACAGGTTTTCCCCATCAATGACCCATAATTGTGTTGCCATTCTACACTTAGCTGGTGTGTGGAGGGTCCAGAAGCACAATGGCTGCACTTCTTGCCCCAGCGCAGCCTAGAAAAGTACCTGACGGCACTGCAGCAGGAAGATGGAGGGCCATTGCACTTCCTGGATCACGGAGGCAGCTGGTGCAGAGGGGAACACTCCTGTCATGATTCCCTCCTCGCAAAGCCGCTGCCAGGATCTCCACAGGATGCTGCCAGGATAAGATAGGATGTGGAAAGGGCCTTAGTGTGTTTTATTTTGTGTTTGCTCATTGAAAGATAAACATGAGCTTCATTGTCAAGTCTGATTTCTCAGGCGCATATCTCTGAGGAAATCCCACTGTGAGAGGAAGAACAAGTTTATTGTAGGATATATGTATTCCTTTTAACATCTTGTATGGCCCTCAGGCTTGAGGAAACCTAGTTTGTCGAGCAACATGAAAACAAAGCACTAATCCAGACTGATTAAAAAGACCATAAAGTGCCATATTTTGTTCCTGTTTCTTCTAGTGTTATTTTGGAGAACCATACATATTTTGTTTATCCCAAAATATTTGCTCTCAGCTCCTGATACAATCAGAGACTTTTTGTACCAGGTCAGTTTATTTTAGCTCAGTATAAATTTGGAAAGTATAGGAACAAAATATGGGATTTTTCAATCAATGTGGATGAACCCAATTTTAGTACAAGGATTAAATGTAAGTAGTTGCTGGTAAAGCAAAAGCAAGTGTGATAATGGGCTCTGCCCATTAACCTGCCCCAAATAGCTGAGGAGATAGTTTCCTCTCCAGGTAAACAAAGAGCTAATGAAGTGTTGGGTTTAAGTTACATTACTGGGGTCACTTTCACAGAGGTGAAAGCTGTAGGCACCAGGATGAAATACTCCTGGTGATCTTATAACAGTCAACACCATTAAGTGTCAGTTACTGAACAAATAGTCCAGGTGTAGGTAAAAGCTGCAAAGATCACCAGAGGAGAATATGCTTTCAACAATCTTTCAGCTTGCACAGCTCATGCTTGCACATACAATCATGGTTGCACACATATACACCATGACCTACAGGTTAAAGTGGAAGACTTCTAAACACATGTTAGCATGTTCTTCTTCTCTTTTATTGCCATGGAGCGGTGCTCAGAAGTTTTGTGTAATGATACATCACACACACCACCTTCAAAGGAGGTTAAAACCCAGACTAATAAATGTGTGGCTCAGAGATGATGGTAGACCCTTTTTGCATGGCATTTCCAATGCGAAAGGGCCCTTTGAGCATCGCATAAATGTGAGGAGCGGTCCACACGACGCACTCACATTTGCGCGACACTCAAGGGCCTGACTCAGACCGCGCACACATTTTTTCATTTTGGGCTTGAAGCCAAAAATGCTGTGTGGTCGAGCATCACCCCGGGGCCCCGCGCGCACTTACCTTGCGTGCGGAGCCTCAGGAGCTGGGTCGGTCATGCTTCCTGTCTGGTGCAGCCTAGAAAGGTCCCAGGCTGCACTGCGAAAGGAAGAGGTGGGGCTCTTGTGTGAGCAGGAAGCTCGTGCAGAGCCGAAGAAGCAGGAAAGCAGGAGCCTTCCTCCAGAGGCTGTTCGTGCAAGACCCGCACCCCAGCACCGCGAAAAGGTAAGGTGCAAAAAGATAGTCTTCTGAGGAGAAGAGTTGTTCTGGGAAGAACTTTATTTCAAAGAACATGATGGCCCCCTCCCCACATACAGCCAAATTAGTCTTAGACAGGATTTAACAGGAATAGGAATAATAGGAAGCCCAGCCTATCAGGAAAGGTAAGATTCAGTCAATGGTGTATAAGTGGTGATGAATTTTAAACAACAAAGAAATGGAGAAAGCCTCCACTGTTACTCCAAAGGCCCTCAGTAAATGCCCTCTGGATACAGCAAATTCCACAGGCAGTCAGTGGCCAGTATGGATCTCTACTGCAGGGTACTGGCAGGCTCAGTGATGCTGTTACAGACATTTTCACGTTAAAATGGTTCTGTTAAAAAGAAATGGCTGGATGTGGCTCAAATGCCTGACTCATCCTCAGCATGAGGTGTTGTACGTAAGGTGTTCCAGTAAATCATCTGTGCTAGTGGGGGGAAACAGTGGCCAGGCAGTAGTGTGGTCAGAGGTGGTGATGGGGGCAGGGTAACATGACAGCATTGGAGGCTTTCCTTTGCAAGATCTAGGCCCTTTCCACATGGCATTTGCCATGTGAAAGGGCACCTGGAGTGTCGCGCAATTGTGAGGAGCAATCTGAACGATGCACTCACAATCACGCGACTCTCCAGGGGCTGGTAAGTGCTGATCGCACACCTTTTCATTTTCGGCTAGAAGCCGAAAATGGTGTGCAATTGCGCATTGCTCCCGGGCTCCACGTGCACTTACCTGGCATGTGGAGCCTCTGGAGCCACACCGGTTGTGCTTCCTGCCCCAGTGCAGTCTGGGAAACTCCCAGGCTGCACTGCGGAAGGAAGAGGCGGGGCGCTCACTTGAGCTCGTGCAGAGCTGAAGCAGCAGGGATGCGAGAGCATCTTGCCAGAGGCTGCTTGCGCGATCCCCGCACCCTAGCACCGGAAAAAGTTAAGGTGCGGAAAGGGCCCTATTCAGAGTGTTTTCTATTACCATCCTATGAGGCTGAGGGAGTGGGAGTTGCCAAAGGTCACTCAGGTTGATTTCCATGCCTGAGTGGCAATTTGAACCCTAGTTTCCCAGAATACTAGTCAAGCTTGCACAGTTCAAGCAACCCTTCTGACTCCTTAGCAAGACAGTGCAATTACAGTACTGTAGTATTTTTTTCCCCTGCAGCACTAAGCAGTAAAGTGGCTTATGTAAAACACAAGAAAGGAAACAGCAAAAACTGAAGCATAAATGATTTGGAAGAATACAAACCAAGCATTTTCTTTGACTCAGAAAGTAAAAAGGACTTCGAGAAGAATACAGCTTTCATTTCCACCTAACCGCCTGTAGAAAGCAGATGCAGCAAACTTTCACAGGGAAAAAGCTTTTGGTGTCATTGTCAAAAAGGCCCTGTCTCAAGTGACCTTCCATTCTATTGCAGATGATGAAGGGTTCTTGGAGGAGAGCCTCCAAGAAATATTTCAGGTAAGCTTTCTGAGGCACGAAAATCATAAAAATGTTCAATATGTTTAGAGCTCAAAAATTATGCTGGTGTAACTTGTCCCTCTAAAGCTAAGGGAACTGCAGTTTTAAATTGATTCTGGACGATACTTTATTGTTCTGGAGTTAGAAATAAATACACTGGCTCTAAATTTCTGAAGAGCTGATTTGATTATTTAATAATTGTCCCAGTAAGAACATATCTGTTCAGATAAGTCTATTTGTAAATGTTAAACATGATTGCCTATGCCAATTCAGTCTAATTTTCCTTTCCAGATGTTCCTTTTACAAGATCTATATGATCCTCATCTGGATTCATGTTAAAATGCAGTGTACTTGGGAGCCTTTTGAGCCTCCAATACCTCATTAAATGATTATTCATACAATGTTCTTCCTGGCCAGCCATCTCATTGGTAAGATATATCACAAATGGTAAGTGATAAATCTGACTGAGTGTTTCATTACTCTCCTTGGAAATTAAGGTTTAAATGACATCTTCTACGGACAGCCAATAAAAATCAGGATCCAAAGATAATTTTCAGATAGATTAAGTAATATGAACTCTCATAATCTCATTTTAAAAATCGCAATGGACTAAATCTGACCTAGCTATTAGGATGCTGGGGTTCGAAGATGTTATTGGACTTCACCTCGCAGAAGCTTCAGCCAATATAGTGAATGGTCAAGATTCTGGAATATGTAGTCTGAGATTAGAAATTGCCCTAAACAGAAGTTCTGGTTCAGTCTTGTTTCTGACTTTTTTGCATTTCAGTTCTATCACTTCAATGGTAAACCTCAGTTTTTGTCAGGTATGAGGTAAGAGCAATAAGTTATTTGAAACTGTGAGGCAGCACCATTGAAAATGATTGACTTATGTTTTCTGATTCCTATCAACCTAACTGGGCTTTAACTTTGGCTGAGGAAGATTGGCAGCAGACTGCTAATTTGACTATATAGGTGCATAGATCTATGACATTTGCACTGGCTAACATAAAAAATAATGACTAGCTATTAATCACATGTTTAACTATCAATTAAATTTAACGTAACTTAAAAATATAGCTGGACCATGCATAATTTTATTTTTATTCAGCCTTGAAATCAATATTGCCAATGGACTGTTCTGCTGGGGTGCCAACCCTAACTGCAAGGCATGTGTTACCTTGTGTACTGGGGGTCCCGGGAGGGACACCAAAATGTGCTCAACTAAAGGTGGGGAAAATTAGCTCAGAGCACTGCTTAGCGTTACGAGAGGCAGGGTAATGTAGCGAGATCTTGAACCCTATGTCTACAGGGTCAGGCCGAGTCAAGGAGCACACAGAAGTTGAAACAATAAATGACGTTTTATTAAACACAAGCAAAACAGTGTATGCGACACATTCACACAAGATACCTAAAGAAATAAAGGTTGGAGTGGTATAGAGGGATTTTTAGAGGGATTGCTGGTTTGGGTGATACTTCACCTGTCCTGAAGCCCGGAAAAATAGAGATCGAGGCTGGGATGCGCTGTAGCTCAGCACGTGGAGCTGAGGGGAGGCTCGCCAAGCAAAGTGGCAGCAAGGTGGGATGAAACTCGGGAGCGTTCCGAGGAAGGTCTCGGAATCAAGGGTTTTTATAAGGAGAATTATGACAGCAGGCTATGCTGTACTTGGGGGAAAACAATAGATTTGGAGTTGGAGACAAAGCCTCTGAAAGGTCAGAATCTGAATGATTGAGTTATTGCAGATGTTCTCAATAGAGTAGCCAGTATGCAAACGCAGAGTACTTGGGTATTGTATAGTTAGCCCATCAAGCTGCCAGCGCGGGGTAGAGGCTCTTTTGTAAGTTGCGTGCATATCTAATTAGCGTACTTGCCTGGAGGTCTCCTAAAGCAATGAGTCAGCTATTCCTGGCCTGCCTGTAGTGTTGTTTGAATATTACAGCAATTAACGGCCGAGCTTGTCTACGTGCTTGTCTGGTGGCCTCGCAAACACATGGAGGGGAATAGAGAAGTGAAGCCAAATTGTGATATCAAAAGGATATCTTTTAATATCCCCAAAGCTCGGACTAGCCAGGGCAGTAACACATGGAACTGAAACTTGTACACTGCATGGAGCCTAGTGTGAATCAGGGGGGCATCAGGATATGTGTGGAACTCAGTGATCTTCCAAGTTAAGCTTTGGTGCTCCAGTTCATATTCATGTGTGTGGAGATAGGTAACATGTCTGCCAGATCGTATGCCAATTAGTAAATGGACACACCTTCCTCCTTACTCAGCAAGCAAGCAACATTTTGATGACCCAGGTAGAGCCAAACTATATGTGAATCAAAGCTAAAGCTGGCACTTTGTGTCAAACAGAGATGGACTGACTGAGTAGAACCACACTTTAGAAGTTAACAACCACCACCACCATCACCACAACAACCAACAACAACATTTATTTCTGACCCTCCTTTCCCCATGGATCAAGATGGGAGACAACAATATATTAACACAGAGCTTTCCAAACGATGTGTCATGACATGTTAGTGTGCTGCCTGCAGTGTGTAGGTGTGTCACGTAAACTAATTGATGGAAGTACTGCTTCTCCTGCTGCCATGGCAGGCCAGGCCTAGGTAAAGGGACTGCCTCTGCCGCCCCTTCTCTGGGCTGAGGAAGACCCTGGTGAGAGCAGCAGTGGCAGTGGTGGGCAAGGTCTGGGGGGAGAGGCTGCCTTTCCCACCACCACCGCCCTAGACCAAGGAATACCCTGGCGAGATGGTCGCAGCATTGGAAGGCCAGGCTTCGGTGGAGGGGCTGCCTCCATTTACTGAATTACTTACTGTGTCATGAAATGATGCATCTCTAAAACATGTGTCACTAACATGAAAAGTTTGGAAAGCTTTGGACTAATATATTACAATTAAAAGCAGAACATCAATTAAAACACTAGTTAAAATGCATATCATCTTAAAATAAAAAAAAGGGGAAAAGTTGGAATGGGTCTTTCATTTTTTAAGTGTCCCAACTATTATGTCACCAATGTGATGATGTATTCTGCATCCATTTGCCCCAAAGTGCTTTATCAGAGCTGTAGACACAAACACTGGAGATCCAACTCATACCTCTTATGCCTGTGGTTGTCCTTGTGGCCACAGCACAGACTGTTTGACTTATGAACATAGTTCCACCTCCCTCTCAAGCAGAATGGTCAATAGAATGGCACCAGATCAACCCAACAGAATATTTCTGCTTCAAGGTAGACCTTTAGGTTCTGCAAGTGTTGTCTAGGATTTCAATCAATCTATTCTGTAATGTGTTATGTGACTGTTCAGGGGAGGTCTATAGGGATGTTATAATCTCACTTCCAGTTTCAATTCCAAATCCTTCTGTTTTTACTTCTATGATTTTTTTTTCCTCCTAGAGGGATTTTTGTGTATGCATTGAGAAATGTTCACAATTCCAAGACTTGTGGTGTATACAAAATATGCACAAAACCATGCCTATAGATTAAATATGCACTGTTGGAAAATATGCACAATTTTTTAGTTAATGATGAAAATGTGTGTAACAATGCACACATTAAAGTTTTTTTTCCAATAGTACATATTTAAACTGTAGACATAATTTTGTGCATATTTTATATGCACCCCAAACTTTAGAACTGTGAAAATTTCTAAGGTAAGGTGCACTTTATTTTGCAACAAGTGTTAGGAAGTAAAAAATGGATAATTTTATCAAGAATTTTGAATGCAGTGACCTTCTTTTCAATCCCCAGGTATGAGTAAATTTTTTTTTTACTCTGTGGGCTCTTGTTGATCATGTTAGAAGTGCAACAACACTTAGAATCAAGAATGCCTCTGAGAGAGCAGTAGTAATAGGGTTAGATACTTTGAGTGATTCAAAGTGTCCTCCCTTTTTATTCTATCTACCCTGACCTCTCTGTGACAAACTGATATTCTTATGGATGTTTTCCCTCTTACTCTCTTCCTATCAGTTCTCTCCTAGCTTTTCACTAGAATTCAACTAGTAACTTTCTTGGTTTGGAATGGAGTTCCTGGCCCTTTTTGCACAGCATTTGTTATGCAAAAGGGCCCCTGGAGTGCTGCGCAATTGCGAGGAGCAATCCACACGATGCACTCGCAATTGTGCGATGCTGCAGGGGCCAGCAGGTGCTGATCACGCACTGTTTCATTTTTGGCTTTGATCCGAAAATGGTGTGTGATCGCGCATCGCTTCCGGGCCCCACGTGTAATTACCATGCATATGGAGCTCTGGAGCCGCAGTGCTTGTGCTTCCTACTCCAGCCCAGCCTGGGAAAATCCCAGGGTGCGCTGTGGAAGGAAGAGGAGGAACTCTTATGCTGCCTGCTTGCTAGCAGGCAGTGGCTGCAGAGCTGAAGCAGCAGGGATGCGAGAGCCTCTTGCAAGAGGCTGCTCACGCGATCCCCGCACCCCAGCACCATGAAAAGGTAAGCTGTGGAAAGGGCCCCTGTAATAAATCCCTTACTTTGTTTCTCCAAGCCATGGACGTCTTTTTTCCTTAATGGGTGTCTCTAACCACACTATCACATCCTACTCTTTAAAAGTTGGGTATTCACACCCTTGTGCTGATCACTTCTTCCCATGGCACAAAAGGATTTCACTTTCTGGTAGTGCTTAAGAAAAAGTATATAACAGTATATTAAGTTATTGTCCCTATTTAACAGCTTCTTTCGCCTCTTAGGGCCTTTCCACACTACACTGTTACAATACTATTGCTCCACTTTCAACATCCTGTGGAATTCTGGGGTTTGTAGTTTACTGGAGCCAAAAACCTCTCTGGTTGAGAATTCTAAATGCCCCTCCATAAACTACAAACCCCAGAATTCCATAGGATGTTGAAAGTGGAATAATAGCACTATAACAGTGTAGTGTGGAAAGGCCCTTAGTGCCGTGAATATTGAATTTGTTGAGTTAGTTCCGACTTTGTGTTATCATAATTTCCTATCAAAGCTTTCTAAACAATCTGGTGAGTTATTTCAAAGTGTCTGTTTCTCGTTTCCCCTACCTACACAAAATGGTGTGATAAGGTGAAAGGAACACACTACAGTTCTCATAAACTAGACCTTTAATCTTTACAGTCTTGTTTCGTGGGCCAGTGACACACACTGATAAAGCTAATACATAGTTATGTATCTTGGGAACACCAAAGATTCAGACACTGAATTTTCCTACTTTTCCATACACTGTAAACAGCACAGTGTAGGCACAAAACCAAAACAAAAAAACAAATTCCAAACCCATTTCTGCTAGCAAAACACACTGGGAAGTCTTCAATACCATCTTTCTTGTGCATAAAGTCCAAGGGTTGGTCAGGAAATTCATATATTATTCTGTTGCTGGGATATTGTGTGCCTCCTTGTATGTTAAAAAGGGCATTTTCAAGGAGAGTATCTGACCCAAATGATTCTTCCTAGTTTGGCTGATAGATAGATAGATAGATAGATAGATAGATAGATAGATAGATAGATAGATTTGTTCTTTTTCTTATTATTTTGAGGCTTCTAGAAGGTAACCTGGAAAGGCTCCCTTGAAATTCCCGCTTTTGGAGTGAAAATTAAATAAATCAGTATCATAGAAACAGGCAGCCTGATGCACCCAAGATGTTTTTGATGAAACCTTCCAAGAACTCCAGCTAGGATGGCCTCAGGTCAGGGATTATGGAGTTGCAGTTCAAAAAGATGGAAGGCCACCAGACTATTTACCCCTGCAATGTTAAACACCTTGTATTAATCTCTTAAATAAATGATCTTACAAGTGGCCTTTCAAGGTTGGAAGAATCTTATTCTTGTTGACTACTGTTATTCTTGTTTGAATTTCCTGCTAAGAGATTATTCAGTAGGCTGCTATATCTCTGTTAAATCAAACACTTTCTTACTGGCAGAAGATTTTTTGACAAATATAGGTTGCTTGCTTTTTTTGATATGGGAAATGAATGAAACAGTAACTCTTTATAAAAGATCTTTCTGAATAACATTGGATTTCTTACTCTCTCTACAGAAAAGAAGTCCCAAAAGAAACTTTTTCCATCCGTAGTCCTGCTCATTGTCTGGAGGGGCTTATCTTCCCCTATTTATTATCTGAAATATTCTGTCCTACAAAGCCCTGAGGCTTCCGAATTTGATTTCATCCCCTCCCACAAAACCCTTTTGTCCTTTGTTCCCTGTAACAATCAACATGGTTTTCTACCTGTTCTGAACAATACTATGGCAGGATTTGCCTTGCTACTCTGCAAAATACTTTTTTTTTCTAATGAGCAAACACTAGATGTATAGAATACAGGGCTTTGTATAATAATTATCTAGAACAGGGAATACGTTCTGGTTATTCCTTCTTTCAGTGTACTTTTCCACTACACAGTTACAACACTATGATTCCAATTTATCTAGGGTATTTAGAATTCTCAGCTCAATAATTTAGTGCCACATTAAATATCCGTAGGATACAGGCATAATAGTTAAAGTGGAATCATAGTATTATTATTGTGTGTTGTTAAAGGGCTCTCAGTCTCATTTCTGATCCTGGCAGGCCCAAATTTCTGCACAACAAAAACAACAACCTTTTGAAAAAGTAGGTTGTTACTGCAATAGATAAACCTGAACCCGGGGTCCACAATTTACTATAAATTGGCTATTAAAAATATACCCCTCCACGTGCTTGAGAGGCCCCCGGATAAGCACGCACACGGGCATGGCTGAACGGCTGAAAAATACAAGAAAAACCCTGGTCAGGCCAGTAACTTTCTGTCACGCCACTTCAGGAGACCTCCAGGAAAGTACCAATCGAAGCACCATTAAGTATGCACCAAGCACACAAAAGATTCTCAGCCCCGAACTGTAAGCTTGACAGGATTAGCGCTCCTGACTACACAACTGTCAAGCGCTTTCCATTTGCATACTGTCTGCGCTATTGACAACCCTGTCAAAATCCAATCATCTTAAGCACTGACCTTTCGGAGGCCGTGTTTTGACTCCGAAACCCATTGTTCTCACCGGGAACAGATTACCCTCCAGGCACATTTTCCCCTATAACTACCCCTGGTTTTCGAGTGCTTCCTTGGATCGCTCCCAGCTTCCTTCCCAACTTGCTGCTGCTCCGTTTGCTGAGCCTTCCCCGCAGCCTCCACGTGCTGAGCTTTCACCGCTTCCTGATTCTCTGGCTCCATTTCGGCTTCCTGGACTTCAGGATCAGGTGTAGTATTCCCCCGATGCTCCTCTTTAAAACCCCTATCAATTTTCCTCTCTTTATTTTTCTTAGGTCTGTGTGAGTGAGTGCACAAGTGCGCAGTGACATAGGTTTTAAACAAAGAAAATAATTATAAATTAATTTTGTCTGTGTCTTGACTCTGCCTGACCCTGTAAAAGTTGGGTACAAGGTCTCGCTAGGTTACCCTACCTCTCATGTGTGCTTGGCTCTTGCTTGGTGCCACTTGGAAATCTCCTTAAGATCGGGGTCAGATTAGGTGTCTTCTGAGGGACCCCCAGAACTCCAAATTACTGATTTGGTGACCGGGACCCTCGGAACTCAACATAACTGATTTGGTGACCAGGACCCCCGGAACGCAAAATAACTGATTTGGTGACCGGGACCCCCCTGAACTTAAAATAACTGATTTGGATCAGGATCCCTTGGACCCCCAGGAAATTAGGGGAACAAAGTAATCTTGTACAGTGACAGACTGCAGAATCCTCAGGATGATAACTTCTGGCATAATCTCAATAACTCAAGTGGGTTTAACCTTGGCTTCAAAATGAGTACGCAACATACGTATGTATTAAGTCCATATTTTTCTTCCAGATTATTCTAATGACCAATACTGACAAGCATTACCTTTTGCAAAGTTTGGTCAGTTTTTATTGTAGTCATTATAGAATCATAGAGTTGGAAGAGACCACAGGAGCCATCCAGTCCAACCCCCCTGCTATGCAGGAACACCCATCAAAGCATTCCCAACAGATGGCCATCCAGCCTCTACTTAAAAACCTCCAAAGAAGGAGATTCCACCACACTCCGAGGCAGCATATTTCACTGCCAGATAGCTCTGACCGTCAGGAAGTTCTTCCTGAGGTTCAAGTGGAATCTCCTTTCCTGCAGCTTGAATCCATTGCTCCTTGTCCTAGTCTCTGGAGCAGCAGAAAATAAGCCTGCTCCCTCCTCGACATGACATACCTTCAAATATTTAAACATGGCTATGATGTCCAACTCTCAACCTTCTCTTCTGCAGACTAAACATCCCCAGCTCCCTGAGCCGCTCCTCATAGGACATGGCTTCCAGACCCTTCACCATTTTGGTTGCCCTCCTCTGGACACGCTCCAGCTTGTTGATATCCTTCTTGAATTGGGGTGCCCAGAACTGGACACAGTATTCCAAATGAGGTCTAACCAATGCAGAATAGAGTGGTACCATTACCTCCCTTGATCTAGACACCATACTCCTGAAATAACCTCCTCCATTTACTCTTAGGCAGATGATTCTTAAAATAAAAAAGATATTGTGGAAGATGATATAGATTTGTAACATTCTGACCTAAATCCTATTGGTAACCCCAAGTAGAGTAGGCTCATTGATTCAGTGTGATTTATCCATGTGTGGATTCATTATTCAACTATTATTTGAATTCTACTTTATATTTCTTTTTTCTGTTTTCAACTAACCAACAGAGTTCAAGCCATTGCTTGGCATGCATGCTGTAATGGCTAAAATATTGGATTAGAACTGGAGAGACCCAGTTCATAACTCTGCTGAGCCACCCAACCCTGGGGGTGATCTTGGATCAGTTCTCCAGGCTAGTCTACCTTACAAGGTTGTGAGGAGAAAACTGGAGAGGAGGCTCATGTATTCTGCTTTGCATTCATTGGTGGAAAGAGGGCTATAGATGGAATGAATCAATGGCATGAATGAATTTAATGTTTAGGAAATCTTAAAAGACAGCATAAATGAAAATTGGTGGTTATGTTTGAAAGGAGAACCTAATGAAATGATTGGTTAACGTGTTATTCTTTTCCAGCTGAATATTCAAATAGAGTACTCTTAAAAATGTGGAGAGAGCATTCTTACAGGACTCCACATGAGCTTAAAGGAGCTGCCTACCTTTGAATCACTTGCTTGAATGTTGCTTAGGAACTTGCATATGACTCCCAGTGAGCACATGTCCTGGATTAAATTTGCAGGAGATGTTGAGTCATTAGGTATATTTTTTGATAGATGATTCTCTAAATTGTTCAGGTCTGTGTGTTGGGTAGTAGTATGATACAACTCTTCTTTTTTGCTTTTATAACATTTTTGGAACATTTTGTAGGATGAGCTTCTAAAAGTTTAAAAAACTTCTGGAAATCCATGTTTTTGTTATTCTTAACCTTGAAGTTTGTTTTGATATTCTTTTTCTTTTGTGTCTTGTTATTACAACTTCATTTCTTTCTACTTTTAGATGTTTTCTTAAATTCAAGCTTGGAGAGATCTGTATTTACACCTTTTTCACAGATACTAATTTGCATAGCTGGACAAACTATTTGCTCATTTCTTTTATACATTTCTACCAAAGTGACCAAGAGAGCATAGTATTCTGACAAGCTGCACGTGAGCTTAAAGGAGCTGCCTACCTTTGAATCACTTGCTTGAACATTGTAACAAAGGGAGAAGGAAGCCATAGAAACAACATTAATTTATAATACAGTGAAGCTGAACAAACTGAAAAAATAATATGCCATTGTGTGCCTTCAAGTTGTTTCCAACATATGGAGACTCTAAGGTAACTCTATCATGGGCTTTTCTTGGCAACATTTGCCATCCTCTGAGGGTGAATTAGTGTGACTTGTCCAAGGTCCCATGCTGGGTTTCCAAGCCCAAGTGGGGATTAAAGCCTGATCTCCAGAGTCATTGTCCAGTGCTCAAACCACTACACCACACTGGATCTCCAAATATAGCATACTGAACAAAATAATCTTTGAAAAATCACCAGTTGTGTTGCAACACTCTACCAAAGCAACCAGGCAAACCTTAGTTTTGCTGTTCTTCTCTGCAGTCTAACAAATTTTCCATGATAGGTCTGTAGGTGTAGAAAGTTCTAAGCAAAGTTGATGGGACAAGTGAGTATCATCAGCATTATGGGAACAGGCAATGACTCCTAATTTAAGTATAATTTCCAGAGATATTACAAAGCTTACACATCTGTATTACCTGTTCAGCTCCTGCTTGTTGACCTAGTTGTTCTGGAATACTCAACTGCCACATCTGATTGGAAGATGAACACTTAAAATAGTCACTCAGTGTGAAATGAAATTGGCTTGAGCTTGTCCTTTATAAACACACATCTGCTGGAATACCCACTGGGCAAAGGGAGGAGAAGCGAGAAGAAAAAGACATTTTTATTGCAAGACAGATACTCATCAGAACACTTGCATGCTTTCTGAGCATTTACATAAATTATTTGGTAATTAGTA
Organism: Cyclura pinguis; assembly: GCA_030412105.1. Lineage (NCBI taxonomy): Eukaryota > Metazoa > Chordata > Lepidosauria > Squamata > Iguanidae > Cyclura > Cyclura pinguis. The sequence continues at coordinate 313,256,773 of CM059599.1, read as the reverse complement.
ACTTTAATTGCTTTGCGATACTAAGAATTAGTTTGGCTGCCCTGCTATGTGTTTGCAGTCAAAACCATTACCAATAATGTCACTGGAGTTTATTTCAAGGCTATGTTTATTGTCCAGTTCATCTTTCATTAAGCACAACCAGATGGCATACAACATCACATGATGATGTCTTATAGTTCAATTTTCACTTACAGTGTGAATGATACACAACAGATCATGTACCATGAGTAGAATTTGCTTAGTCATGATTGCTTCTTCCCCCACATAATGGTTTTACGGAGTCAAGGCAGATATCGATGAATCAAAGGCACTTCAAAGAGGTGTCACGGCATGTAGTGGGTGAGTAAAGCAGCCCAAAATTATTTCATGTATGGGTAAACCATGCCCAAAGTATTTCATTATTTCTTACTTGACTGGAAGAGCCACAGTTGAGTGCCTTGAGGACTGAGTATCTTTACCGGTGCTCTTTTTCCCTGTAAGCTGAGATCCACAACATGCAATCTTCAGGCTACATATAATCTCATGTTGCTTCTGAAGCCCATTGTTGCCTCCACCCTTCTCATGCCGCCAGCAAACTCCACCACCCAAACTACCCAAACTAGCAGTGTTTGCAAAAAGACACCCATGCACCCACCCACCACCCACACACAAAAACCCTAACCCAACTTCTTCCCCTTCCTTTTGTAAGGAACGAATATGCTCTGCTAGCAGAATTCTCTGGTACAGAAGCGTGCTCTGACATCTTAGTGCACCATAGAAACGTGTCAGGGATTCCAGGCAGGGAACCCTGGGAAAATGATCAGCCCACTGCAAAGATGTTGCATCATGCCCCAGCTGTGGGTAATTGCAAGGTTGCATAAGAAACTGGGGTCATGTGCAGATGGTAGAGGGAGGTGTGCAAACCTCTACCTGATTGGTTGTAAATATGTATATAGGAAAGCAATCCCCAGTATGTTTTTGCCTGTTGACCAAACCGGTGTCTGGCGAAAGCCTTTGTCCGTCTGTTCCATGTTGTGTACATAACGGAACGTTGCTACAAGATAAAGTGCCTCCTGTTTGGAAGAAACTCCTCTGTGTGTGAGTATCCTTACTGGGGAACAAGGCTGCTGCTGTTGGCTCGCTGCCCTCTGGTTTTTCCGCTGCATTTCTGTGGGGCTGAAACTCCTATCATCCCCCAACAGTGGTTATGGGCCCAGACCCAGAGTGCACAGCATCCACAGCGCACCTGTAGTTGTTTTCCCCTGGATACTGGGACTGTTTTTGACTGTTTGCCTGGCTCTCCGGTGCCTTGGGAGTCTGTGTTTTGGCAGAGAGACAGTTAATCTTCAGTCCGGTGCTCATCAAGGTCACTGCGGCCAGCTGCTTTGTTTGTTGAATTTTACTTACAAAGGCAGCAGCATGGCTGAAGGAGGTTATCTGCGTTTTGAAAAGTTGACGGACGCTAATTATCAAAGCTGGCAAATTTATGTGAGAGCCGCTTTGATGAAGGAGAACTTGTTGAACGTTTTGGAAAATGAGGGACAGCCCCCAGAAGGAGCAACTGCTGCTCAAATAGCAGCGTTCAGGGTTGCTGACGAAAAAGCCAAAGCAGTTATTTTGCTTACTTTAAGTCCTTCCCAGTTGATTCACGCTGCTGCTGCAGACACAGCATATCAGCTCTGGCAGGCTTTGAAGCGTGTGCATCAACCTTCCTCGTGTTTGTCCAAAATGCTATGGACGAAAAGACTGTATAACACAAAGTTATGTCCTGGAAGCTGTGTAAGAGAGCACCTCATGCTGATGAGACAGTTATTTAAAGAGACAGCCGACAGAGGAATAAATTTCCCAGAAACGCAGAAAAGTTTTATTCTGCTGGGAAGCCTCACTAAGGAGTGGGACTTTTTGATGTACAGCCTGCAGGGTGTGTGTGAGGAAGAGCTGACTGTAGACCTGGTAGCCGGGAGGATCCTGGAGGAAGTCCAACGTAAGCAGTTCGATTCCAGACTGCAGTCAGAGGGAGAGGCAGCTCCAGAGGAAGGAGGAGTGTGCAGCTATGCCAGACACTGCTACAGATGCAAGAGAGTCGGCCATCTCCAGAAGGACTGCAGAATGCCAGCGCCGAGCAGAGGGAAGAAGACAGCCCAGAAGCAGAGGGGTGTGTCGTCACAGGCTGAAGGCCATGTGTCTGTGGCAAAAGAACAATCTGAGAGTGGTGTGTGGTTGCTAGACAGTGGTGCAACTCACCACATGGTGAACAATTTAAAGCTGTTGAATGATGTTACAAATGCAAATATAACAGCAATTTCCCTTGCAGATGGGGCACCAAGCAAGGTGCAGAAGATGGGTACTGCATATGTGCCATGCTTTGGTAAATCATTCAATAATGTGTTGTGTGTTACCAACCTGCAGAATTGTATTTTGAGTGTCTCCCAACTGACCAGTGAGGGTTACAAAGTGGTGTTTGAAGGGGAGAAATGTACAATAACTGAAAATGGTATGTTTTGTGCAAAAGGGGTGAAAAAGCAGGGGTTGTACCACATGTTGCCCAAAGGAAAAGTGGCAAACGTTAACCCATTGTGTAACAAACCTCTACATGAAAAATGTGTACATTATCTCCACAGAGTGATGGGACATGCCAGCTACAAAAGTTTGCAGGAGTTGGCAAAGGTATGCCCTGGGTTACAAGTCAGAAATTGCCCTAAGTTTCTAGATTGCTCTGTATGCAAAAAGGTTAAGGTAAAGGCTTATCCCATTGCCAAGAAAAGCAAGTGTGTCACCCAACATCCTTTTGAGGTTGTACATGCAGATTTGGCTGGGCCATTCAAGCCAACTGAAGGGCAAAATAGGTATGTCCTGGTAATTGTAGACAGACACACCAGGTACTCCTATGTCTATCTACTGAAAGAGAAAGGTCAAGCAGCTGAAAAGCTCCAAGAGTGGGTGAATGCTGTTGAGAGGGAATTTCCTTATAAAGTGGCCAGTCTTGTATCAGACAGAGGGGAAGAATTCCTGTCCAATAGCCTGCAAGCCTGGATGCATAAGAAAGGCATAAGGCATAAAACCACCAACCCCACATCTCCTGGGGAGGATGGTCTTGCAGAAAGAAGAATTGGGCTGTTAAAACAAATGAAGGACTGTATGATGGAGGATGCCCAAGCCCCAGCAGGACTTTGGGGAGAAGCAATAGTGACAGCAAACTACCACATAAACAGGATGTGGAGCTCAAGTGTGAAGCAAACTCCATATTACCTATTGTATGGTAGAGCGCCAAACCTGAAGCATCTACGTGTTTGGGGTCAGTTTGCTAGTGTGTATGTTCCCCCAAGTTTTAGAAAGTCTGGAGAGGAGAAATCTAGACGGTTACGCTTTGTGGGATATGAAGGTAACAAATATAGATTTCTACACCATGCTGGCAAGATAGTGTATTCCAGGAGTGCAAACTTTGAGATCCATTCAGGATGGGATAGACTGCACTGTAACCAAGAGGTTTTGATTCCCCTGGGTAAAAGTGTGAAAAGTTTTCCCGAAATTCCTGAAAATGGAGGGGCAGTGATGTCTGATGAGGAAAAGGACAGTGTCCCAGATACACTTGAAAGCTCTGAAGATGGAGGGGCGGTGATGGCTGATGATGAAGAAGAAAGTAATGAGGAAAGTACTGAGGAGGAGAAGCCAGAAGTCTCACTCAACGTCACACCAAAGAGTTCAACACCGCCACCTAGTGTTGAACCTGCATTTACGGTCAAGCAAGAGCCTCGCACTGAGGTCAGTACTACTTCCAGAAGTGGTTCCAGTAAAGGTGGGTCAGGAAGTACCCAACTTGCTGAGTCAGGAAATAAAGTTATGCTTATCCCTAAAAGGTCAGGAGGAGGGTATTTTGTTGTCCCGTGTGAATGAAGCAGAAAACTTACAGTATAGGACTACATTGGGGTATAGTATCAAAAGGTGAGGCAAATGATCCAGGATGGGATTTTGTGCTTGCAGTATTGTCCATCTGCAGATCTGCTCACAAAGGCACTTCCAGTAGTAGGCCATGAGAAGTTGGCGAGTAAACTGGGCCTTGCCACCAAGGTGTAAGGTGGAAGATGAATTGTACCCTTGAATGTATGTACTGTATGTATTATGGAATATGTATTGCATGACATGTATGGATAGTGAAAATGTCCTACACAGTGGCCTGACCATTTTGGAGGGGATTGTCAGGGATTCCAGGCAGGGAACCCTGGGAAAATGATCAGCCCACTGCAAAGATGTTGCATCATGCCCCAGCTGTGGGTAATTGCAAGGTTGCATAAGAAGCTGGGGTCGTGTGCAGATGGTAGAGGGAGGTGTGCAAACCTCTACCTGATTGGTTGTAAATATGTATATAGGAAAGCAATCCCCAGTATGTTTTTGCCTGTTGACCAAACCGGTGTCTGGCGAAAGCCTTTGTCCGTCTGTTCCATGTTGTGTACATAACGGAACGTTGCTACAAGATAAAGTGCCTCCTGTTTGGAAGAAACTCCTCTGTGTGTGAGTATCCTTACTGGGGAACAAGGCTGCTGCTGTTGGCTCGCTGCCCTCTGGTTTTTCCGCTGCATTTCTGTGGGGCTGAAACTCCTATCATCCCCAACAAAAGGTGCTATACTTGATGATGATGATGATGATGATGATGATGATGATGATTCACCCACTTTTTTCCTAGATTGGGACTCAAAGCAACTTATGACAATTAAGAAGACATAGTTAAAAACCATGGAATACAAAGTCAAAACACAATTAAATAATCAAGAATTTACAAAGAGTTAAAATGCATAATTAAAAACTCACACATCCATAAATTTAGCAACTTCAGCACACTTAATATCCACCACCCTTTTTTCGGGCAGGCCATAATCTCATATTAAATGACTGTTGGAATAAAAGTGTCTTTACTTGACTATGGAAAGATAGTAGGGAAAGAAAGAAAGAAAGAAAGGAGGGTGCCAGTCTGATTTCTTTGGGAAGAGAGTTCCAGAGCATGGAAGCAGACACTGAGAAAGCCCTCTCCTGTATTCTCACCAGATGCACCTATGAAGTTGGTGGTACAGAAAGAAAAGCGTCCCCAGATGACAAAACCCAGGCTGATTTTTAAGGGAGAAGGAAAAAATTCTGGGGACAATGGCAGCAATGTTTCCTCTGATCTGTCTTGGGCCCTTTCCGCATCAGGCAATTAGAACAGGGCAGTGCGTCCTCGCACGGAGGTCATCTGCACCTTGGAGTGGACCAGAAGCGGACTACTTACCAGAGATCTGTCAGGGATTCCAGGCAGGGAACCCTGGGAAAATGATCAGCCCACTGCAAAGATGTTGCATCATGCCCCAGCTGTGGGTAACTGCAAAGTTGCATAAGAAACTGGGGTTGTGTGCAGATGGTAGAGGGAGGTGTGCAAACCTCTACCTGATTGGTTGTAGATATGTATAGAACAAAGCAACGCCAGTATGTATTTGTCTGTTGACCAAACCTGGTGCCTGGTGCAAGCTTTTGTCCGTCTGTCCTACGTTTTGTATATAATGGAACTTTGCTGCAAGATAAAGTGCCTCCCGTTTTGGAAGAAACTCCTCCGTGTGTGAGTATCCTTACTGGGGAATAAGGCTGCTGCTGTTGGCTCGCTGAACTCTGGCTTTTCCGCTGTGTTTCCGTGGGGCTGAAACTCCTATCATCCCCAACAAGATCTGCACCTCAGTCTGCTCCAAGACGACCCCAAGTGGTCCTCCAGCGTGTTTTTGGAAGACCGGAAAAAACAGGTCTTTATTTTCCTGGAACGCGCCATTGCATTCCTGCTCCTTTGTGCAGATTCGCAGGCTCACATCAATGTGAGGGCAGGCTTTAGGCGTGGCGAGCTTCAGCAGTTGGTCAGGACCCATGACCAACCGGAAGCCACCATTTTGGAAGCCGGAGCAGTGCAGATCTACAGACCTCGCACTGCTCCGATTCGCCCTGGACCAAGGAGGAGCCCTGTGGAAGGGCTTCAGGGACAGTCCATGTTGCTTTGGACCCCAGAAGAAGTGGTGAGTAATGGCACGGAGCGATTCCCTTGCCTCATGTGGAAAGGGCCTTGGAGTGTTCAATGGTGTCTCCAGAAGCAGCCATATCTTGCTCTAATACCTTTTAATTCCACTTATAGCATGGTGTAGTGGTCTGAGCATTCCACTATGATTCTGGAGATGAAGATTCAAATTCCTGCTCTGCTGCGGAAACCCACTGGATGATTTTGGGCAAGTCACAACCTCTCAGCATTAGAGGAAGGCGATGACACCCCACCCCCAACAAATCTTGCCAAGAAAACCCCATGATAGGTTTGCTGGACTCTTAGAAGTCTTTTTCCATCCATCCTGATCTCTAGGTGTTGCTAAGAACCTTCTCCTTTTTTATAGTCACTAAATTAGTCACTCAGTTTCAAAATAATTTCACATATAAGCTCTGTCTACATTAAAATAAAAAAAAAAAATGCAGATTATGAAGTGAGGAGACCAGCACTGACAGAAGTTCATAACAGGTTAAACTTATTTGACTGCACTATCACTTACAATGGGTAATACGTCTGTGTCCAAGCTCTAATAATAGTCAATGAAATCTCTGTTAGGAAAAAAAAAATACAAGACTGTTGGTGAATAATCGTTGTTTTTTCTTCTTCTTTTGAAAGAAATTCATTAGTTATATACACTACATTGTGTAGATAAGGGGCCAATTTGGTGTAACAGCTTGAATGATATTAATAAACCATTTTTTGTTTGATCTCTTGAGTTTATAACGTCACCAGAGCCCAAAGATGCAATTGCAACCTTTTTTATTAGCAATTGGCAGCATAATTCTTGCCATTATTATTTTAGTTGTTGTTATTATTATTCACATCTGATTAGCTTCTTCACCTTGAGCTAATATGACATTTCAGTGCTATGGGAAATCAATGGGGCAAAAATTTCTCATGCTACCACAAACAATTACTGTTGATTTCAGTACAAAGACTGAATACCACATAGACAATCTGGATAAAGAGATTAAAGGAGTGGGGGGGAAGCTGGTTCAGGCATTTGTAAAATGTGTGTGCTGTGCATAAAAGAAAAGAAAAAAAAAAGTTTCCTTATTGAATGACCATAATCCAAGTGAAAGTTTCTTTCTACATAATTAGCTATGGCCTTTCTCCTGATAATGGTTCCAAACTTCAGATTTAATTAGAGCATCAATGCTGTTTGAAATTGTCTTAGGGTTTGCTGTTTCAGCATATTTCCAATCCCTTGCTGAGTTTCTCTGTATAGATATGGTTGCTTTCCATGCAACTTTTAAGTCATTGTCCCCTGATTGTTACTGGTTATCCTGGTAGATTCAGTCTGTAAAGGATAACTGATTATGGGCTCTATGGCCCTAAAATCCTGTTTTTAAATAAAGACATGATTTATGAAGTGGTAAAATAGATTGCAAACAAAAACAATGTGATGTTTGTGACTCGTATATGGTAGTGCTTCTCACTCTTTGGTCCTCCAAATGTTTTGGACTTCAACTTCCTGAAGTCCTGGGCAGTATTGCCAATGGTCAAGAATTCTGGGAGCTGATATCCAGACAAATTTTGAAATATCAAAGTTTGAGATGTACTGCTGTAATGAGTCTATTTGTAAGAGTATTCAAATAGACATTGGATATTTATGAGTGGTTATACTTCTTGTTTTCTACAATCTTTTTCATCCAGGCCCTACACTAATGTGCCCAAACATGCAATACATGCAAAACATGCAATAATAACAACAACGACAATTTTTTTTATTTGTTACCAGCCTCTACCCAAGGCGGAGTTCAGCATAAATGTAAGGTCCTACATTTAGGTAGAAAAAATGGAATACAGAAATATAGGATGGGGGACACGTGGCTGGATAGCAGTACGTGTGAAAGGGATCTAGGAGTCTTAATAGACCACAAGCTGAACATGAGTCAGCAGTGTGATGCGGCAGCCAAGAAAGCCAATGCAATTCTCGGCTGCATCAATAGGAGTATGGTGTCTAGATCAAGGGAGGTACTGGTACCACTCTACTCTGTTTTGATTAGACATCATCTTGAATACTGTGTCCAGTTCTGGGCACCCCAATTCAAGAAGGATATCGACAAGCTGGAGCAAGTTGAGAGGAGGCGACCAAAATGGTGAGGGGCCTGGAAGCCATGCCCTATGAGGATAGACTTAGAGAGCTGGGTATGTTTAGTCTGCAGAAGAGAAGGTTAAGAGGGGACATGATAGCCATGTTTAAATATTTGAAGGTATGCCATGTAGAGGAGGGAGAGGGCTTGTTTTCTGCTGCTCCAGAGACCAGGACAAGGAGCAATGGATTCAAGCTGCAGGAAAGGAGATTCCACTTGAACCTCAGGAAGAACTTCCTGACGGTCAGGGCTGTCCGGCAGTGGAATATGCTGCCTCGGAGTGTGGTGGAGTCTCCTTCTTTGGAGGTTTTTAAGCAGAGGCTGGATGGCCATCTGTCGAGAGTGCTTTGAGGGTGTTCCTGCATGGCAAGGGGTTGGACTAGATGGGCCCTGTGGTCTCTTCCAACTCTACATTTCTATGACTCTATGATTCTATAAATTAAAATACAGCTAAAAATGCCTCAGAAATTAAAAATAACAACACCACCACCACGTAAAACCATTTAAAATACAAATATTTCATAATTAAAAGACATCATTATTAAAATACATCACAATTAAAAATAGACTGAATAGGCCTGCCAGAAGACATAGGTCTTTAGTATTTTTTAAATTATTATTATTATTTGAATTCAGACATTATACTTTGCTGTTGAATCTCTTCTGATAGATCATTCCACAGTCTAGGGGTGGCCAATAAGAAGTTCTTGTGGGTGACCATTGGCAGTCTAGTCCTGGCTGGCTTAAGTAAATGGCCCTCCAAGAGGACTTAAGTGTGCAGGCTACATCGCAGGGGAGGAAGGAATCCCAAACATGTAGGGCTTTAAAGGTAAAAACCAACACTTTGTACTTTGCCTGGAAACTAATTGGCAGCCAGTGGAATTATTTTAATTTAAATCAGTCTAAAGCAGGGACAGAGAATATGTGGCCCACACTGTCTTTGTCAGTATTGATTATGACTAGAGTATGGCTAAAGTAGTCCAATATCTGGAAGCTATACATTTCCCACTCCTTGTCTAAAGGCTAGGTTTTATTGCCCCAGTCAGTTTACAATCAAATTCACCAACTGTTACTACCTCTCTTCAATTATTTAACATGAAACCACAAGCAGCCTGAGATGAGCTCATAATCTTTCCATAGTCTGCATTCTTGCTAATTTTCCTCTTTAAAGCTGGTAAATACCTGGATGAATGTATGAGAACGAACAGTCACCAAACCTAGACAGCTCAGAGTCATAACAGAAACTGAAAGTGAAGGCAGGAATGTATTTGAAGCAGCTCAAGTTTAAATGTGAAAAGCAGTTTTAAGCAGGGTCCAGTGCTAGTAAGACAGTAATGCAAAATGTACTCTGAAATCCAGAAGTCCACAGAGAGAGAAACACTGGGTAAGATCACATAGAGAATTCTGGAACCAATACTTGTAGCAAGGGAATGCCTTGGCTGTGCTAAATTATAGTTAGCTAGCTGTAAGTCAGCATGGCTGGTTTAACTATCTTAGAGGTTTTTTCCTTTTAAATCAGGTCAAGGAATTTCCTGTCGCTTTACATCTGGCCTTTCAGTCTATGATACTTCATCAAATGAAGCAGCTACATACCCAATTCCTTACTTTCAGGAGCTGCATGGGATGGTTTCTGTTTCTGCCATTTCTAGGGCCATTTCCGCACTGCACTCTTATAGCGCGATTATTCCACTTTCAACATCCTATGCAATCCTGGGGTTTGCAGTTTAGGGAGGGGCGGGCCAGCCCCTCCCTAAATTTCAAACCCCAGGATTCCATAGGATGTTGAAAGTGGAATAATCGCACTATAAGAGTGTAGTGTGGACATGGCCTAGGACAGGATTGCGAGCCTCCTCCGTCTGGAGCCTGTTACCTTGGCTCTCCTCTTCCTCATCTAAGGAGGTCTTGGAAAGAAATCCATGTGGGGAAATGTTTATGATGTAATAAGAGTAGTAAGCAGCCCACTACACTGATCAGGGCTGGTGTATATGTGAGAAAGTGTGGAAAGAGAGTAAGAGAGAGAGAGAGAATCTATAGTTTTCAATCTGAGTCTTGCTATCAAGACAAATTTGCCCCACAGGTGTGTATAAGCATAACAGAATAAAGTGTTTTGTTTCTGTATGCTTAGTTCCTTGAAGAAGAGTTTTCTGCCTATATAAAATTTAGTTCCTTGAGCCTAATAAAATATTTTCATGTAGCGATGTGAAGAATAGTTGCAAAATTTCTCGTTCTAACAGTGTCTCAACACATCTTGTTGAGAAACAGACCACACTAAAGGTGTTCTGTCTGTCTGTCTGTCTTTCATTTTGAGGTGGAATGAAGTGGACACCAGATCTTACAGGTACTATGAAGTACAGGGTTCTGGGGTATTTGTGAAAATGGAGGTATATTGTGTGTTTTCACACATTTGTGTAGTTTGAGGGGAAAATGTCCAAAAATCATGCTTTTTTTTTTTTTTAAAGAGTGTTGGAGAGGGGCTTTGGAGGACTGGTGAGAGGCTTCAAAGACCACAAAAGTTAAGTCTGTGGGCTGCATGATGCCCATGGATTACACTATACGCACCCCTGCTCCATGCACAATTAGTCTTTTTTATGAAACAAAGGACACAGAGAGAGAGAGACAGAGAGAGACAGGACACAAAAGAACTGGTTCATTCATTTGAAAGACATAAACTGCAAAGAAGATGAATTTAATGCATTCACTGTTAAGAAGGCAATCTAACAAGACAGCAGCAACAGTAATGTGTATAACAGTCTTTTCTAGAGTCCACATATTTTTTAAAAGGTCTTGTAAGTGCAAAGGCTCTGAGAGAAGAAGCACAAATAACTTTTGCTGTCTTGCCTGTGAGGAGAAAAATGTTGACGTTTCTTGTTCTTGTGTGAGAGAACAAGATAATTGAGAATTTATGTCCCTATAATTCTCTTTGACCTGCAGTCTGTGGTCTGAATAATCTGCTCAATTTCAGGTAACTTTTGTTTTTCTGTAGTCTGATAGTGACACAAACAGTTCTACTGAGGACTGCGTTACCCTTGGTGAAGCCAGTACATGTGGTACTGTTGAACAACTGGAAACTCCTGAGTACACATAACATGCAAAATTCCATTTTTTCTAGCCTCCCCCCAAGCTCATACATAAAAGGCTACATCCTTGCACAGACCACATCCAGGTACTTTTTTAAAAAAAATTATAGGATTGGGCTATTCTGTCTTTGCTAAAGTGATATGGGTACTATCTGTGGATTCTGTTTTGTGAAAGAGAATGAAGTGGGTCACACGTACATATGCTCAAACACAATAAAATGGTTGAAACATTTTTTTATATAAAAAGCATAAAATATTTTTACTTCTGCCTTCTCCACTGTTGACCATCAGCGTGGAGAGATGTTTATCTGAACATCATTCCACAGCAATTACAGAATACCAAGGATCCAGACATGGAATTAAGAGGATGGTGCTAGAAAGAGTGGCATCATTCTGGACACTAAAGTCATAAAGTGTCAAGATGTCGGGTCTGAAGATCCAAAAGTTTTTGTTTTCTCAAACATTTTTTTTCTACTGAACATATAGTCATGTTTGGAAGGATGTGCTTCTCAACACCAAAATGTTTTGCAACAAGTCTTGTTTTAGCTTATTAGTGGTGGTTATGGTTTCTAAATCCTGTATGAAGATCAGCAGAGGATTTTTTTTCCCTTGTGCAAAGATCATCCCCCCTACACACACATACACACACACAAACACACATTGCATAGGGCATGCAGGGTACTAGACTTCAGTGGGACTGTTGGAATTGCCAAGCATGTTTTTGTTTGATAGGCTAAATTTTTGCAGTGTTCTAGCTTTCAAAACTTTCTCTCTATAGAACTCTGGGGATCTACCGAATCGTGGGCTGATCAACCAGGCTATAATTTTGTGACTCATTCAAAAAAATTAATTCTTGCACCTGCAATAGTCCTGCTTTAGTCAGGAAAGTCAGAAAAGTTGTTTGATTCCTGCCGCTGTCCAGCGCCTGGAAAAAGAATGGGTTTATTAGAAAAATACAACTGGAGGTGGTGCTGTTTGTTTGTTTTTTTTAAATATAATTTGTTGTAGACCCTTTAAGAGGCCAGGTTGTTGGAACCAGCCAAGCTGGAGGCTATTGAAGTGGTACTAAGACACCAGGCTAGGTCAGAGAAATGGTTGAGAAGTTGCTAAATGCACTTGGGGAGCCCAGAGAATTCAGTGGAGAAGGAAGGTGATGCCTGCTTGCCTACAAGCAAGTGAGGGCTTGTATATTTGGTCTTTGGAGTGGGAGAGAGTCTGTGAGACAGACTGAGAAAGGAAGATAAAGACAAACAGGCAGAAAGAAAAAGAGGGGGATCTGTTTGCTTGTTTATATCTGCCTGTGTGTGATGGCTGAAGATTACGGTTTGCCTCGATAAGAACAAGCATTCATTTAAATTAACAAGGGCGTTATATACATATTTACTCAGGCATAAATTTCAGTTAGCTCAGTGGACTTTTCCCCCAGGTATATAAGTGAGGGACTATAGCCTAGGAAAGATTTCTTAAAAGCTACTACAAATGTATTGACACTTTAAGATAGGTGTGTTTTATGACAGTGGTATATTTAGCAAATTTAATTCACTGTGTCTCCTGGAGCTAGCGGCATTGTGTGTTAATTTTCCCCATTCCCACTTTTATTGCAACAACAATCCTGTGAAGCAAGTTGAGCAGAGAGGCTGTAACTGACTCATGGTAACTGCCTGAATTTATGAAGAAACTGAGATTTGAACCTCATGATGCCACCATGAGAATATATAGAATCCTAGAACTGTAGGTTTGGAAAGGATCCTGAGGCTCATCTAAACCAGTTTCTTGTCAGTGCAGGAATCTAGACTACGATGTAGCTCAAAAGTTGCAGAAAAGGTGAGAAAACCTGGAGGATTTCTGTTTCAAAAGAGGCCACCCTGTAAGAACTAAAACCTCGAACAAAAGCAGCCCCAAACTCTTAAGTTTACTGGCCACACCCTTGGCCATGCCTTCCTGGTGCTTGTCTCTGTTTTTGTCTGTGAAATGTTGGAAAGTCTACAAGGAATATGGTCTGTTCTTGTTTGCGGATTCTAAGGGACATGCTGTGCTCCAGGGCATGAATGAAGAAGCATGACCCACAGCCAGGGCTTCAGACCAGGCAAACATAAAAAAACTAGCATAGGATTAAAAATGAACAGAGTCCAGAGTGAGGACAAAGGATGGTTGCCAAACTAAACTAGTACTTTATTGTAAAACAGCTTAAGTAAGATAAAGATGTCAGAAAGCTAGGTAAAATCCATTGTGCTTCTCCCTCCTCTTACTGCATGACAGAGAGAGAGAGTTGTGAAAATGCAAAACAGCAAGCAGGCAAAGGGGGAGCGAAAAAGAGAGCACAGTGAGTGATTTCTCACCACTATTTATAGCTACTGTGGGATTGTTTTTCCAAACATCCCTTAAGTGTCTCACAGGAACTGAGAGACAAACCAGATGGCTCTTATCACACTGGCTGGGTCAAACCAACCTGCAAGTTACCATGACCACAAGCGCAGCAGAGGAACAAGACTCAAACTTTAACCCTTTAGGCAGAGAACTGGAAACCTAATACTTAACACTCCTCCTCTTGTTTTGGAGCTGCCTCGTGTGTTGGAACTGCAGGACCTATTATTCCCATACGCTCAAGCATTTGTTTGTGTTTAACAGCAGATAGAGCTTTGGTAAAGGCATCAGCGACATTTTCATCTGATGTACAATATGTCAGTTGAATGACCTTGTTTTGAACAGACTGTTTCACATTTTGATACTTAATTTCCACATGTTTGGTTCTAGATTTAACTCTTTCACTTACAGCCATTTGAATACAAGCTTGAGAATCACAGAACACATTTACAGGCATCTCAATTGGCACATGTAAATCCTTTACGAGCTGTGTAAACCAGATCAATTCATTGCATAAGAATAACAAACTTGCAAATTCTGCTTCAGCAGTAGATGTGGCCAGGGTACTCTGTTTTTTCACTCTCCAGTAAATCAGAGCACCACTGTACTTTACAACACAGCTTGTTGTGATTTTGCAGTCTGACACATCCTCTGCAAAGTCACTATCAGAATAGCAGACAATTTCTGGCATTTGAACAGGAGTAATACACAAACAATAATCCATGGTACCTTTTAAGTATCTTAACACCCTTTTCACACCTTGCCAGTGGTATTGAGTAGGCTGAGAGCTGGCCCTTCCTAAAATGTTTACACTCAAGGCGACATCAGGACAACAGGTCTCAGCTAGATAGAGCAGTGATCCAATCGCAGATTGGTACAGTTTTTTGTCAGGAAAAATGGTATCTCCAGTGTCTTTGTTAAATCCTTGAACCGCTGGCATTTTTACACTTTTACAATCAGTCATGTTACATTTCTCCAACAGTTTCACAATTTTCTGTTTGTGATCCAGCAAATAACTACCCTTGGTTTTCTGTATTGCTATCCCAAGGTAATGTTGAATTGGTCCCAGATTTTTAATCTGAAATTTCTTCCCTAGATCATGGGCAAACTCCTGCACCTGCTGTTTTGTGTCACAAATCAAACACAGATCATCAACATACACCAAGAGGATCTCTTGCTTTTTCCCTGTACCTCTGACATATACACAAGGATCAGCTTTGCTCTGTTTAAAACCACATTCCTGCAAAGCTTTGTCTAAACACATATTCCAGCAGCGAGCAGACTGTTTCAACCCATACAGTGATTTTTGAAGTTTCCACACCATTTTTTCTCCTCCCTGGTGAAATCCAGGTGGTTGAAACATGTAGACCTCCTCTGGCAAATCAGCATTGAGATAAGCAGTTGTGATATAAAAATGTGCGACCAAAGCATTTCTCTGAGCAGCAATTGCCAATACCAACTGTATGGACTGCATCTTAGCCTTGGGAGCAAAGACCTCATCATAAGACTGCTCGTCCTGAGCAAAACCTCGTGCTTCCAGACGAGCCTTGTGCTTAACTTGCCATCTGCTGTGGTCTTCAACTTATAGACCCAGCGGCAATCAACAGGAGTTACATTTTTTGGGATTTGACACAATGTGTACACTTTGTGTTGTGCAATGGAATTAATCTCTTCCTGCATAGCATCCCACCATGTCGCTGCTTGACTCTTAGTCATTTGCTCTATTTCATCAAAACTAGTTGGCTCACAGTTTGCTAAACAAA
Source organism: Cyclura pinguis (assembly GCA_030412105.1). NCBI lineage: Eukaryota > Metazoa > Chordata > Lepidosauria > Squamata > Iguanidae > Cyclura > Cyclura pinguis. The sequence continues at coordinate 313,241,448 of CM059599.1, read as the reverse complement.
CACGCACAGTGTGTGAGGTGGGAGTGTAACGCTGCAGAGGCTCCCCTTTCATTTTTCTCTCTGACCACCTAGGAATTTGTGTAGGCTGACTTCCCTCACTTGCCTCATCATCTGAACTGCGAGACCTTTTCGGAGTTCTTTCTCTTTCCTCCATGCTCTGAACTGCTTCACTCCCCGCAACCCCCTCCTCCTGTGCTTGCTCTGGTTTTGGCTCAGATTTAACCCTCGAGGGACCAGGGGCTGAGGAGGCAGGCTGTGTAGGCTGAATGCTAGGCTCACAGGAGACAGGAAGGAGGACTTCAGAAGCAGCATGAACACGTGACCAGTTTGCGTGTTCCTCAAAAGTTGCATGTCTAGACACCACACAGTAGCCTCCTCCTGCGTAAAATCTGTACCCTTTACAGTATGGTTCATATCCTAAGAATCTCAAGCATTGAGCTTTTGGCTCTCCCTTTCTCCTTTGATTCTTTGGAATATGAACCCAGGCAAAACTGCCAAAGACCTTCATGTGAGAAATAGAAGGCTTATTGCCAAACAAACACTCATATGGGGTGGTCTGAAAGACAGAACTCCAGAGCCTGTTGTGTATGTAACTGGCAGTCAGAATTGCCTCAGAACTGCCTCTCCCCAAAATTTCAGAGGCAGATCTGCATCAGTGAGCAAAGAGTGCATGAGGACCTGCAACACACCAGCAGTCCTCTCCGCAATCCCGTTTTGGAAACTGGATTGGAAAGTGGTTGTTCTGTGGACAGTGCCCTTACTCTTGAACCACTGTTACAGACTCTCAGCCAGGAACTCTCTGCCTCGATCTGTTTGAAAAGCTTTGACCTGGCAAGCAAATTGTCTCTCAACATACACATACCAGTTCTTAATTATTTGACACACTTCAGACTTTTGCTTCAGCAAATAACAGAAGGTGTATCTGCTGTAGTCATCCACCAGTAACAGAAAATACCTTGCTCCCCCAATACTGGGCTGAGACATGGGCCCTACCACATCACAATATACAATTTGAAAAGGAGCATCTGGAACTCGAGAACTGGACCTGGGCACAGGGAGCTGCATGGATTTAGATTGCTTGCAAATGGCACAGTCAAGAAAAGTATCACAGCATTTCAGAGAACATCCCTTGCAGCTGTCTGCTAACTTTTTCAACACAGGAAAGCTAGCATGCCCCATCCTTCTATGCGACAAATGTATACATTCATCATGTTGTGGCTTGTTATCAAACACATTGCAAGCACTGAATCTGGGCTTGAGTTTGTACAGTTTTTGACTCAACTCTGCCACAGCACAAACAGCCCCTCCTTTCAGAACCTTGCCCTCACGCTTTGTGAACAAAACTTCAAAACGACTTTGAGTTAACTCTGAAACAGAAAGGAGGCAGAAATCAAGTGAAGGCACATATAACACATTGTCAAGATACATATCTAAAGCAGGAACATACGCAGACCCCGCTCCCTTGACTTTTGCTTTAGTCCCATCAGCCAGGGCAACAGTAGCAACACTGGCTTGGTTTAAAGACTTGAACAGACCTTTACAGTTTGCAAGATGCTGAGAGCAGCCACTGTCCAGCAGCCAAAGGTCATCAGTGTCCTGGCAACTCTCAGAGACCACACAGTCAGCTGCAAATGCAACACGTGGACGGCTCCCATGACCACGTCTTGAGCCTCTGCCTCGGGCACCTCTCCCTCCTTGCTTGTCCAGTGAACAGTCCTTTCTGAGGTGAGAAGTGGACCCGCATCTGTAGCATCTCCTGGCAGTGTTGGCTCTCACTAGCCCCTCCAGCTTGGACTCACCAGCCTTGGCAGGTTTCCTCCCAGATCCTGGCTCGACAGCAGCAGCCTCCAGGGGACCTCTCTGGGCATGCCGCTCCTGCTCCTCCAGCAAGTGAGAGGACACATAGGACACAATCAGAGTCTGCTCTGGAACTGTCTCCATGGTGGCAACTATGACATCCCAACTCGGGTTGAGGGAACACAGGATGCAATAGGCCTTGTCAACTTCTGCCAGAGCTCTCCCCCTCCCACTCAGAGCAACAAAAATATTGGCCATGGTCTGCAAATGCTCCTCGGTTGATGTGCCTGGCCTTAGCTTTGTTTCAAAAAGCCTCTTCATGAGTGAGAGCTTGCTCCCTGTGGTCGTACGGACATACACAACATGCAGGGCGTCCCAGCAAGTGTGGGGAGTATTCAAATCTCTGATGTAAACTAGCTGGTTGTCTTCCACAGCTAGAAAAATACAAGACATGGCTTTCTCCCACATCCTGGCAGCCACAGCCGCGTCGGTAGGGAGGGCTGGCAGAACAGAAATGGCTCCCCAAATACCTTCCCTCTGGAGATACATCTCCATCTTGACAGCCCAAGGGAGATAATTGTGGCCATTCAGCTTGGTCAAAGGCAAGCCGCCCTCAGAACTGGCTTCCATGGTTAATCAGCCCCAGACTCCGGTCATCCCGCACTCACCAGAAGCCTCGGGGATCACCGGCAGATGGAGCGCAGCAGCAGACAGGCACCAGCCGATGAACTTGGCCTCAGGACCACTCTGGCACAGTGGGATGGCGCAGCGGAAGCGTACTGGGCCCATAACCTGTTGGTGGATTCTAGGGGACATGCTGTGCTCCAGGGCATGAATGAAGAAGCATGACCCACAGCCAGGGCTTCAGACCAGGCAAACATAAAAAACTAGCATAGGATTAAAAATGAACAGAGTCCAGAGTGAGGACAAAGGATGGTTGCCAAACTAAACTAGTACTTTATTGTAAAACAGCTTAAGTAACATAAAGATGTCAGAAAGCTAGGTAAAATCCATTGCGCTTCTCTCTCCTCTTACAGCATGACAGGGAGAGAGCTGTGAAAATGCAAAACATTAAGCAGGCGAAGGGGGAGGGAAAAAGAGAGCACAGTGAGTGATTTCTCACCGCTATTTATAGCTACTGTGGGATTGTTTTTCCAAACATCTCTTAAGTTTCTCACAGGAACTGAGAGACAAACCAGATGGCTCTTATCACACTGGCTGGGTCAAGCCGACCTGCAAGTTATCATGACCACGAGTGCAGCAGAGGAACAAGACTCAAACTTTAACCCTTTAGGCAGAGAACTGGAAACCTAATACTTAACAGTTCTGTCTTCTGCACAGTGATATTTTCAATTTTTTTAAAAAACACCCTCTAATATTTCATAGATAAAAAACCGATCATATGTGGCCAAGCAACATCACACTATGGTCAAGATGGTAAAGGTTATTAATGAAGAAGAACCCACAAGCTAGGAGAGGCAGCAGTTTGCTTTTGCTTGAGACTACTGGGAAGGGCAAGATTCCACCCACCTCCTCTCCTCTTCATCTGATTAAATTAATTCAGTGCAAACTATTTTTGCACTTTGAGTTCACTTTGCAGCAATTAAAAAGGAGGAAAAGTTGAGGGACAGAAAAAATGGGAGATTTTAAAAGCAGCTCAGTTGGAGGATAGAAGATTATTTGGGACTGTCACTGCCAGACTGGGATAGCTGGAGTTTATGCTTTAAAGCTTGGCAGTAGCCTTACAGAGGTTTAAAAGAGTAGGCCAGAAGAGTAGGCTGACTGGGGAGATGCTTTTGCTTTTATAGCCCCTAGAGAACTAGGCAGGATTCTGACACTTTTTGATTTATAGAGGGCCTTTTGACTAAGTAATCAAAAAGAGGGAAAGATGTGTATCATGGGACAAAAAGATTTATGAAACATAAAATCCACCCTCCCTTTTTTTGTTGATAGTGTCAGAATGAGAACTCAGGTAAGGAGGCAGGCATAAGGGTTGGAGGTAGAAAATAAAATCTGGGACATGATTTACAACTTCTCGGGGCTGAATACAGATGTACACATACACAACTCTTTTGCTCTTTATATTGGAGACCTGTGTGAAATCCTGCTGGGAAAATCAGTAATTACCAGCTGGGAGTCTGACATTCAACAGAGTTGCGATTACATCCACTGGGACCAATGGGAGGCTCAAAATAATTAAATATTAAAAGGGAATGAAGGACAGGAAAGGAGAAGAAGGCCTTGGGCTATTTTCTTTCCCCCTACAGCTTTAATAAAAGATAGATATTTAAAATGGAAAAAGGCCCCAGGAGTACCACAGGCTATTTTTTAAACCCCTTAGTCCTATAAAAGGTTTGAAAAGGCATCAGTCTTCTGCAATATAGTTTGACATGTCTGTGCCTCCCCATTCACACAGATCTCTACCTTTGAAAGTGAATTATTGTATGTATAAACAGCAGCAATGAGTCTAGTGGCACTTTAAATGCATATTGGGTGTATGTGTGTGACAGAAACATATATTGTTGTTGAATATAAAATGCCAGTTTTCAAAGGCTTATCATAGACACTAAACCTGATGTTCATAAACTGGAAGGCAGGGATGGTAAAAGTGTGGCTTACAGGGACCATGCAACATTATTTCATGGCCCTGTAATTACCCCAAATTCACTAAATGCCATATTTTCAGCAAAAACTGGAAGTGACAGTACATCACTTCCAGGCTGACCAAGACACATTCTTGTGGCTCACTGGAAGGGAAAATTGGCTCTTACTCCCAGCACCATTTCCTACCCCTGCTTAAAGGTGAATAATCACCTAGGGAGCATTTTCAAAATGTTAACAGTATACTTGGCTTGATACTAAAGATAATTCTGCATGTAATGAATCATAGAATCATAGAATCATAGAAATGTAGAGTTGGAAGAGACCACACGGGCCATCCAGTCCAACCCCCTGCCATGCAGGAACACCCTCAAAGCACTCCCGACAGATGGCCATCCAGCCTCTGCTTAAAAACCTCCAAAGAAGGAGACTCCACCACACTCCAAGGCAGCATATTCCACTGCCGGACAGCTTTGACTGTCAGGAAGTTCTTCCTGAGGTTCAGGTGGAATCTCCTTTCCTGCAGCTTGAATCCATTGCTCCTTGTCCTAGTCTCTGGAGCAGCAGAAAACAAGCCCTCTCCCTCCTCTACATGGCATCCCTTCAAATATTTAAACATAGCTATCATGTCCCCTCTTAACCTTCTAGATATCTCTTTCTATTGCAATTCAATTCAACAGAGATAAATATCAACTCTTGCACTGACCATTTCTGCACTAGACTGTTGTAGTGCTATTATTCGACTTTCAACATCCTATGGAATCCTGAGGTTTGCAGTTTAAGGAGGGGTTTCAAGGGCTCCTCTCTAATCTGTAGACCCCAGGATTCCATAGAATGTTGAAGGTGGAACAATAGCACTGTACCAGTATAGTGTGGAAATGGCCTTACATGGCAAGCAACAAAGGAAAAAAACCTCAAAGTAGCAAGTGCAGGATTGAGGCAGGTGTGTGTAAAGGATCTTAGTGAATCACATGCTGTACGTGAACAAGCACTGTGATGTGGCTGCTAAAAACGCAAATGCAGCCTTAGACTGTTTTCGCAGAAGTATGCTATCTAGATCACAGTAATCAAAATCTCCACTCCATTCTGGTCAACAAATATATAGAGGAAGGTATGGGGGACATTTAGGGTACAGAGGATTGACAAATTCATCATTGTATTTCCTTGGATCCTATATTTATATTTCCCCTATTTTTGTTTAGTATTGGATTGTAAGACTTTGTTTTTGTTTTTAAATTTATCAGCATGGAAGTTCATAGGCATTTTGAGGCTTGTACTAGGATAATAATTTTTGTGTGCATCTTAATGAAATGGTTGAGCCCCTTTGATTCCAATGGCTCAGCGCAGTACTGGGAAGGGACTGCTGCATGGTTTGCTTGCACTATTTGTCAGCTTCCCAGAATATGTATGGACCAAATCTTGGAAATGTTACTTTTTTGAACTATAGTTTCAACCCTTTAGCCAACATTGATTTCATCCAATTGGGTATTCTGTCACCTTGCAAACATTTTAAAGGGATATTTCTGCTTTGAAGTAAAATGTAATGAGATGCTGTTTTACACCCCCCATTAGCCCCAAAGAGTAGGAAGAATCATGGGCTGCATTTGAAATTAATTATCATGTGAAGAAAGAATACAAGAGATATGTTCCACTTATAATATCATGTTGTAATATTTATATAGCAGAGTATCTTTTTCCGCACTTCCAAAGCAAGCAGGGATGATACTAGGAAGATCAAGAGCCTCTCTTAAGTCTAGCTGCTTTGCTAAGGATATCGATTAATGCTAGTGGATCTTAGCAAATGGACAGCCTACTTGACAGCATGGCTAATTCTAGGCAACAGTGAAAGATGGAAGTCTCATCCAGAAGACATTTTCATTGAGAAAAGAAATCTTTCAACCTGGTACACCATCTGTCTTTGAGATCAATTCTTTCCCTATATCCTCTCATTATCCCTACAAGCCCTCTTTTTGCTCTGTATGCAAAAGTGTTAGGGACAGGAGGAGAGGGAGATGGCAGCAGCTGCTAATCGCATATAGAAAGCTCACTGGTCCCAGAGGTTTGCCCAAATCCAAGCCTGATCCTCTTCCACCTTAGTTACTGACAGCTAGCCTGGGGGACTATTCAAGCCAAAAAATACCTAGGAGAGGCTCATTCCCATTGTCTTGAGCAAAGAAGGTATGTGAACATTTCTTGAGAAATCCCCTTTGGATTAATATGATTTGAATAACCAGCTGTTGTTTTGCAAGGTGTTAGAGAGAGTCTCAGTTGAAATCTGGACACATTTTAATCCAGCTTCAGGTTTTTGTTTTGTTTTTTTCAGTGAAATGGATGAACTCTGCTGGAAGAGAGAAAGGAGGTGTAACCCTGTTGATTTTCCTTTACTTCTTTGCAACTTATGATACACAGATTGTGCTTTTTGCTGTGGTGCGTCCATCCTAGGACCCTTCCCAACAGCCACAGCACAGATACATGAATGGGACAATATTTACAACAGCCAATGTAGGTGAAAAAGACAGAGTCCAGGAGACTTGGAGCATTTATACAACCAGGACATATCATTTAAGCAAACAGCTGGGAAGTTGTCAGCCAATATAAACAGGGAAAGGGATGGGAAGAAGCCATTGAAGACAACTGATCTTACTGGTGGAGGCAGAATGCCTCATGTTTGGATCTCTTGCTTGTATTGCTGGAAACCTTGACCCTCACCTTGTGTATAGAGTTTGCTATGGGGCTGTCATTCTGAATTTACTATGGACTCAGACTGTGAAAACAATGACCAGTAACTGGCTAACAAGCTGTTATAAACTTTGCTTGTGGCTGCTGATAAAAGATTCCAATTGGAGAGCTGTAAATCTTGGCTGGCTGCTGGCATAGGATATTTGCATCCAATCTACCCAAGCCAATGATGTCATGCTCTTGCTCCAACCTGTATGTTTGTCTCAGTAGTATTTGGGGATTTCTGCTTCTTCCCACAGCAACAGTGCCACAATTCCCCACAAAAATAATCTTATCTCCTATGCTTTTTAAAAATTGCACGGGAGTTAAAGCTGCAATGTAAACTCATCAGGGAATTTTTAGAAATTATGCTGATTATATGCAAAGTGACCCCCCCCCCCATATTTCCATGTTCTTCCTATTTTCCATGCTATCTGAGGTTATCTAAGGTGGTGCAGGTGATGAGCCAGTGTATATATTTGGCATAGGCTGAATGATGACCATTAAACTGAGACAGAGTACCAACAAGATAGGAGGTCTCTGGGTAGTTTACTGGTCTGTGAATTTGTTTCAGCTTGTTCACGTCTATAGTTGGGTGCCACCTGAAAGAGGAGGTATACAACTTAGAAGAACTCAGTTCTGTCTTGATGCTTTAACCTGTAGGCTTTAGTGTCTAACACCTAAATACTTGTTAGTAGCAAGTCAGGCAGACCTATTGAATCAACTGACCTAAGTTTTGATCACCATGTTGCTTTCCATTCACGGGCCTAGTTGAATTAATATCTAAGAGTGTTTTACTAGCTCTGTCTGTTTCTGTAGCTATTCATGGATGAGGACTGTCTAGCTAGGGTAGCTCAGGCTGTGATAACGTCACAATTGGATTATCTGCAAATTTGACAAGGACGTCCATCACCCTGTCTTCTAGATCATTAATAAACATATTGAAGAGTATCAGCACTAGGACAGAACTCTGCAACACTCTCCTTGAAATCTCCTTTCACTCTGAAGTAAAGCTAACTCTTTGAGCATGGCAACTCTTTGAGCATGGTTTTCTAACCAATTATGGACCCATGGTGTTTCCATCTATTCCATATTTAGTCAGTTTGCTAATCAAATGCTTTGCTAAAACCCAGATAAATGACATCCACACCTTTCCACCATCTACTAAATTAGTGACCCAGTCAAAAAAGATATAAAAAATATTAGTTTAGTTTGGTAGGATTTGTTCTTGAGAAACCCATGCTGATCCTACTAATCACTACATTGTCACCAAGATACTTGCAGACTGACTCCTGTATAATCTGTTTAATTTTTTTTCCCCCTGGTATTGAGGTCAAGCTAACTGGCCAGTAGTTTTCTAGAGCTACTTGTTTTGTGAACATGTGCACATCATTGTTTTTCACAGAAAACAGCATTTTCTGCACAGGAATTAATATTTTCACGTTGAAATGTTGTATTCTGCACAGAAAAAGCATTTTATGTGCAAAACAATCATGTGCAAATTTTGTGCAGAATAAGTCTCAAATTGTGAATTGCCTTTGAAAACTGTATGGATCTGGTGGGGTGCCAGATCTTAAAACCTACTATCAAGCCAGTGGACTGACATGGTTAGTGGACTGGATAACTTTACATAATGAGCGGATGCTCACTTTGGAAGAAGCAGTCTCAAAATTTGGCTGGCATGCCTACCTCTGGTATGGAAAGGCAAAAATTGACAAGGATTTTGTAAATCATTACATTTGTAAAGCATTATTGACAATATGGAACAAATACAAGAAGTCAAGGCACAGTAAATTTCTACTTTGTCTTACCCCAAGAGGCTTTTTTTTTTGGAAAATGGAAAGACTCCTCAGAAAAATGGCTATGCTATAAAGATATACTTACCTGCACTCCTGCAAATAGATACAGGCAAAAATGAGAGAAGAAGGAATAAAATTCAACTGGTTCCCCTATAAACAGCTAACAGAAAGGTATAAGATCGTGTCGAAGTTATAAGGCTTTGAAACAAGGAAGGAGAAAACAGATATTGAAAAACTTATCTTTGACAATTGGAGTTATCTGATGTCAAAAATCTATAAAATGTTGCTCCTATGGGGGAGAGAATAGGAAACAGTAAAAGATTCCATGATCAAATAGTCAAGGAATATTGGAGAACACATCCAACTTGAATACTGGGAACTGAGCTGGAAACAAACTCAAAAATTCACTCTGGCTCAAAACCTGAGAGAAAACCAGATGAAGATGTAACATCGGTGGTATCTAATACCTGAGAAACTAAACAAAATATACAAATCTATTTTGGAAATATGTTGGAAATGCCAAAAGGAGGTCAGAACATTCTTTCATTTGTGGTGGACATGGAGGAAAGCTAAAACATATTGGATTAATATTGGATTAATATTCATAATAAGATTATGGGAATACTCAAATATAAGTTTCCCATGTCATTGAAACTTTATCTCCTAAACATGACATATGAGCTGGACCCAAAATTGGTCAGAAAACATTGGAGAATAATGCTATATATGATTAACAGGGCCAAAATAACTTTTATCAAAAGATGAAAGAAGAATTACATCCCAGAGCTAGAAGAGTGGCAACAGGAACTGCTAGAAATGAAAACTATGGATATGCTAACACACATAATTAATGGAAAAGAGGAGAAAAAAATTCAAGGATGAATGGGCCTCAGTGGCGGAAAGTCTTCTAGGATCAATTTAGAATGTAATATTGACAAAGGAAACATCGAGAGAGAGAGAGAGAGAGAGAGAGAGATTTACTAGATTAAAAAATATACTAAAAACTGTGTGGATTAATCAGTGAATGGTCTGTAAGACTATATGATATCCAATAATGACGCAGGAGATATCAGGATTAGTATGTAATAGATATTAATATAGAAGTTTATCAATAAAGTGTGCAAAAATAAATTATTTAGGAATCCCAAATGGGTACAGAGGAAGAAATGAAGAGTTTCTTTAAATTTAAACATGACACAAAAAGCATTGTTTATCAGGAAAAATTTATTATCACAGTTACAAAATTAACTCGGTTTATAATAATACATGTATAATACTGCACACAAATAATTGACTGTAAATTCCTGTATATCATTATTTGGATTTGGAAGCATTGTTTTTTCTTTTCTCTTTTTTGCTCTGTTTGCTATTCTTTTTAAAAATTTTCTAATAACAATTATAATTGAAAAAAGAGAAAACAATAGTTTTTTAAGATTTCCTCGTAGCAGAGGGAAAAATACTGAAATCATTTGTTGCTATCTTTGAGAACAAACTTAGCGAAGAATTATATCACTGCTGTTGAGGCACTTGAATGGACAGAAAGGACACTGAAAATTTGTATGTACCTATCCAGTATGTATGACCATTTATGAAAGTATGTTTGCATCTTGGTTTCCCATTGATTGGAGGAAACACCAGCAACATATTTTTTTTCCTTCTTCATTTTCAAAATATATTTAAATCACTGAGAAGTGCACAAACATGTTTTAGTCAATGGGTAAATCTGTTAAAATGTGTGCAATAAGTAAAAACTGATTTAAAATGAACAGGAGAAACACACATTAAAGTGCATAAATTTCCATACAGGAAGAAAAAGGCTTTTTTCCCTCTCCTTAGTTTACAGTTTTGCAACATTCATAATATTTTCTTTTTTTAAATGAAAACATTTCATAGAAAATGGAGATGAGAGCTACTTCACAGTACCTTTGGCGCTTTTCAAGGCTCTGGAGGTTGTGGTGGTGGGAATTACAGGTAAAATTTCTTAATGGATCTTTCAATCAGTGACCAAAATTTCCTTTGATGTTTACTGTTAACATGAAACAGGAAAAGACAATGTATCTTTTCAGCATTATCAGACATTATATGCTCAATGATTATTATGACATCAGTTCCAGGAGAAACTGCAGGATGCTAAAATGCAAAGAACAATGAAGGATATGAAATTGCTTGGGTAATCTCCAACCTTGGCTCTGTAAAATGAAGAATTGTGTTTATGCACCTTTATATAGCAGGACAATTACCAACTCATCTTGAATGCTTTTCTTCTGACCACTTTAACAAAAACACTGACAAGATTGATCCCCACTTTATGCAGAATGAAGTTGCAGCATTGTATCAGAAATGGTATTTCAATGTTTGTCCATATAGTAGACAAACAGGTAAAAAAAGCTTCCTCCAAAAGTAGTTATGTTAATGCACTTGGGCCAAACTAGATGTGATTTTTCTCTCTTTTTTCCACCTCTCATAGAAGCTGCATAGGGGTTTAATCTGATTGTTCTCTCCACTATTTCCTCAGTCTAAATGTTCCCCTGCCCAAACTATGGCTATTTCCACATGAGATGGGAGGGGCGGTTCACCACATGTCAAGAACAGTGTTTTATACCCCAATTCAGAAACTGTGCTGACTGCATGCACACACACCCCCCTTTATATTGACTACCATGGAGAACAGTGGTTGCTGCACCCACAATAGCAAGTCCCTGGCCACACCCATTCCCCTCCCTCACCCTGCCCCGCCGTCACTGATTGGTTTGCTTGTTTTTTAAAAATCATGTTTTAAACACATTTATTTCTGTATTGCCTTGTTTGTGAGTACGTATGTATGTCCGTTGATACATGGAATAAAAAACACATCTTAATTATCCATTACCAGATCCACTCTCTTCCTGCTGTCTGTTTGATGCATGTAGGCAATAAAGGTGGCAGCCTGTCCTTTGATGGTCAGAGAGAGAGAGGGATGAAAATGACAGAAGGGACAGCCTGGGAATGCCCATAGTCGGCCATTTCTGTGCTGTGAATCGATGTTACGTTTCTGCATGTAGGCAAAAAACAAAGCAGAACCGGTTTGGGAGATTTACATCAGAATTTTTCCACTTTTCAGATACTGTGATTTCTCGTTGCAGTGAACCATGCTAGGACCTGAAAATGTGCAGAAGCATGAGTAAAACTATGATGCTGCAACGCTATAACGTGCAGACTGATGGTTAAGAATTCAAGGCAACTATGAAGTATCAACCTTGTGTGGAAATGGCCTAATATTGGTTGTGTGGTGGTGGTGGTGAGGAGAGAGGTGGATCATAAACACACACACACACACATACTCGCACTACAACTGTCCCAATTTGGAAGGGACAATGCTGATTAATCCTCTGCCATCACTTTTTTGGTTGCTTTTAAAATACCCCAGTTTCTTTCTCCTCCTCCCACCTGTCCCCTTTGTCCTCAGCTTATTCCAGCTTCTACAACTAAGTTCAAAGTGCAAAAGTACTTTACACTCAGTTAATGCAGCAGGGGACAGGGAGAGGAAAAAAGATGTGAAATCTTGCCCTTCCCAATCAGTTGAGACAAAAACATCTGCTGCAATTTCTCTTAGCTTGCATGTTCTTTCTCATCAATAAGCTATGCCCCTTAGCTGCACTCTGGCCACACGTCTCAGGCCCTTTCTGCAGCTTACCTTCTCACACTGCTGGAGTGTGAGCCTTGCATGAAAAGACTGGGCAGGCAGGCTTTTGCAAGCCTCCTGCTTCCTTGCTGCTTGGGCTCCACAGCTCCTTCCCGCTGGTGTGAGAGCCCCGCCCGCGCCCCTTCCTTCCTTCCGCAGTGCAGCCTGGGAGTTGGAGGCTGCACTGAGGAGAGGACACGTGACAGACCCGGCTCCAGAGGCTCCGCACCGCAGGTGAGTGCGGCCCAGGCCCGTGAGCCTTGCACAAGCGCAGCACATTTTCGGCTAAAAGCCGAAAATAAGAAAATGCGTATTTGCTGCGCTTGCAGGCCTTGAGCATGGCAGAAATGGGAATGCATCATGCAGACCACTCCTGACATTTACACAACGCTCAAGGGGCCCTTTCGCTTGTACACTGCCATGCGAAAAGGGCTTATGTTTTCATCTGAAATGTTGTAGGGTATGTATATCTAGAGAACCAGTGTGGTGTAGTGGTTTGAGCATTGGGCTACAACCTTGAAGATCAGAGTTCAATTCCCTCCTCGGATATGGAAACCCACTGGGTGACCCCAGGTGCATCACACAGTCCCAGGCCCCAGAAACCTCTGTGATACATTTGCCTTTGTCATAAGTCAGTCAATGTAAAAATATGGACCTCTGAAAAATATGCACAGGCATAATTTAAACTGGGGGGAGACAAATGTGTTGGGACGAGGGGCTAATTTCCCTCAGACCCCCAGTGGGCCATCTCCACAATAGGCCATCTCTCACAGCAAACCAAGATACCTCCATTTTGTTCTGAACTTCCAGGCACCATTTTGTGAGGCATTGCAGCTGGAAGCAGGTTTTTTTTGTTTTTGTTTGGAGGAGGGTAGTTATGGAGTTCTGGAGTATTCGGGGAATATTTTCACATTTCTAAACATTTGGGGGCTTATTGCATGGTTTGGGAACAAAATTGCCCCAAAGTGGATAAAGAACATTATTTTATAAAGTGGGGGGGGGGCAGGGGAATTTGGAGAATTGGGGGACTTCAGGGATCACAAAAGTAGGTTCCAGGGGCATTGCCCAGCCTTTGTTTAGACAATGGGAAAAATGCCTAGATTAAATGTAATAAATGCACACTTTAAGGAAAAAGGCATTTAAAATTGTATGGGATTGTATGGACATCAACATGGGAAAACAACAACAACCCACAAAGTCTTATAACCCAGTGCAGGAAAAAGAATGCAGGTGGGATTCAACAAAACTAAGAGAGAGATTTTTTTGCCTCTCAGATTTTTACTCCAAATATTTTTACACTGATTTTCCAATTTTCTCTCTTCCTCTGTCTCTTAGAATTAACTTACTGATTAAATGTTTTTGTTTGATTAATAATTGTGCTTTTAACTAACTGAAAGGTACTTTGGAGAATCTGAACACAAATGAAATTGAGAGGATATTTAATCAAGATCTGGTTGTTTTGTCTAAATGACACCAATGCAGGATAATGCTGAATATCATCATAACCACTGAAACCTGCTCTCAAGGACCAGCTGCAATTAAAATCTAATTAACACCCCATTTTTTATGTCTGATTAATTAATTTAGCCTACCAATTAACTGGCTAAAACTTTCAGCTTTTCATTCTAGACATACTGAAACTCTTCCCTCTTCCCTGCCCCAGTTGGAATATATTTAGACCTAGGATTGCCAGGGTTCAGGGTGCTGGCTGAAATCTCAGGGAATTGTTGTGAAATTTCTGGGTCTCCAGGAAGAGAGAGAGGCCTCAGGGGAAATGGCATTGGAGGAGGAGACTGTTTGATTTTTGTAGATGGCTAATGTTAAGGCAGGAGTGGGAGAAGAAGACCTGCAACTTCTAAGGCAATTTTAAGCCCCTAAACTCTTTTAATTTTTTTTTTTTTGAAATGTTACCAAAAGTGTCTCTCGTGCCCTCTAGGGGACACTGGGAAAAAATTTTCCCCAGAGCTGTTTTAAGCCAATGAGAGGGCTCTTTTGAGTCAAGAAGCCCAACTAGAAGTTGATGGTTCTGTCCCAGTTGGAAACAAAAGAACATCCCCTGGACTTAAAATGCATCCTCTTCACACAAACAAACAAACAAACACTTTAAAAATCATTTTAAATTATTATTATTTCGATGGGATTTTGCCGTTTGACTTCCTGTTTACTTCCTGTTTAATTCCTGGCCTTTTCTGGACCTAATGTTGTGCTGGGATGCCTAAAAATATACCCTCTATGAACCTTAAGGTGTGGGAGGAGCTTTTCAGGGATTAAAAACAGACCTAAAAATGCAGAGTCCATGCAACGCCAGTGTGGCCCTTATCTACTTTACCTACTATATACCTACTTTACCTACTTTAATACCTTGTAATCCATTTTCACCCATTTCCAGCTGGTCCTATGGCTCTCTGCCTCAGCAGCAAAGTATTTGCATGTGTGTGGTGCTTATGTAACATTAGTGCATCACAAGGACAGAAGTGAGGGGAAGAGACTGAGGAAATGACATTGTGCAGTCCCAGAAAGCAGGATTTTGTGTAACAGTTGCAGAATTGTGTGTGTGTCAGTGAGAGAGTGAGAAAGATATTGGATTTCCTGTACTATCCCTTTGCTGTACTACGCCTTGTATGTACTGTACGACATAAATTGAAACTACAAGTCCTGGGCCGTTTCCACACTGGACCGTTATAGTGTTATGATTCCACTTGCAACATCCTATGGCTGACTGGCCCCTCCCGAAACTGCAAACCCCAGGAATCCATAGGATGTTGCAAGTGGAATCATAGCGCTATAACAGTCCAGTGCGGAAATGACCCTGGTCTGGGAAGGTTAGGATCATGACTGAGTCCAGCTTTAAAAGGTGCTGCTATTAGAGTGGTGTCTTTTCTGGAGGTTGTGGCTGACGTAACATTTAGTCCTTGGTAAGCTCTATTTTTTTTTTTTTTTGCTTTTACTCTTTCACTCTTGCCAGGTATACAGAGTGCTTTGGGCATGGTTTTATCATGAAAAACTGGCACACAAATAAACAGGATGCAGATAGTTCTGAGTATAACCACTGTTGGGCAATTTTCAGCACTTGGAACTAACTTGTAGATTAACTCAATATAAATTCAGTATATTTTTTGTGGTAATTTCACCTAACTCACTAGATTCGCTGATTGATACTGAAATTAAAAATACTTTAGGTCATTCCTTTGATTATAATCAGTAAAACAGGAAGGCTTGCTGCGTCACGAGAGATAATATAGTTGGAGGAAACACATGACATAATAGTTTTGTTAGGCATACTAGAAACAGGGAAATTTAATGAAGCCCGGGTCAGAGCAAAAGAAGAGGCAATTGAAAAATGGAAAAAAAAGGGGAAGATGAATTTTGGAATGAAATTAAATATATTTCTTTAGAGACTTTATTAGAGCAATAGCTTTTAAAGCAATAGCTTAGTATAAGTGTTTTTATATACACATCTCTCCACAAGTAGCCAGGGGCCTTTCAGAATATTAGGCCTTTTAGGCCTGAAAGACAGGTCCCCAGATATACCTGTAGTGAAGGAAAACATTTGGAGTTCCTTCAGGATGTATGTGATCCCTCTGGTAACTCCTCTATTGATTAAATTCTCCATTGGTTTCTTTTGCATGTTATACCGTATGTCCAGTAAAATTTATATTTCTTTTTATTTATTAAGAGAACCCTTTCACCTGCATACATATACACTCCCCATCTGATTTTTCATAAAAGCTTTACACGTTAAATATCATTGTCTTACACTCCTTTTGTCTCTGGAGGAAACAATGCTTCTCACAAGAGGCATCTGTTAAACATTGTTAACAGATTGTTATTGTGTGTCTTCAACTCATTTCTGACTTATGGAAATATTAAAGTGAATCCATGGTGTAGTTTTCTCAGCAAGGTTTGTTCAGAGAAGATTTACCACTGCTTTCCTCTGAAGCTGAGAGAGTGTGACTTGTTCAGGGTCACCCAGTGGGTTTCCATGGCTGAGCCAGGATTCAAACCCTGGTCTCCCAGTGGTGGTCTGGCAATTGAATCAGTACACCATGCTGGTTCTTTATTAACAAGGATCTCTCTCTGTATGTCCCTATATCAAAATAGAAGCATCTGCTGTGGAATTTTGCTGCTAATAGTTCTATTCTCCATGAATTTGTCAAATCCCTTCTTATAACTATTCAGATTGGTGTCCATTGCTACATTTTTGTGGTACCAAATCTCAGAGTTTAATTATGTGCTATGTAAAGGAGTACTTCCTGAATGTTCTACCTTTCAGTTTCAGGACATGACCCTAGCCACCCTGGTTAGTAAAAAAAAGTGGGCAAGATAGAGGCAGAAATGTATAAAATTAAATTAAATTAAATTAAACAGAAATGTTTAAATTATGCATACTGAGAAGGAAGAAATGTTTCTTCCTTTTTACGTAAATATTAGGAAAACATCTCTCTTAGCCATCTTTTTATTAACCTAAAGAACCCCAACAATCCATCATAAGGGAGTTGCTGGAGCATCATCACCATTATGGTTCCCAATTTCTGCATCTTTTCAAGTTTTGTGGAATCCTTTATTGGGTAAAGGAACCGAAACTGTACACAACATTCCTAATGTGGTCTACAGATTTTATTGAAGGGCAATATAGTAGCACTTTTTGTTTACTGCTCTAATTATATCCAACATATATTTGCCTCCTCCCTTTCCCTTTCCCTTTCCCTCTTTCTTAAACTGCCACTATGACAGGATAGACATTTTCACCAAAGTCCATCACCATCACAACCCCAAGATCTCTTTTTTTGTCAGTCATTGCCAGCTGAAATCCCATCCATGTGCAAGTGAAGTTGGGGGTCTAGCTCCCAGCACGGCCATGGATATATGAACAGAAATAGTCTCAGTGCTACACATGCACCTTGATCATAGGACTTGTCCTGAACAGGTCTTGAGTTTTTAATCCTGCCTAGAAGCTTAAAACCAATAGAAATGTATTACATTTCCATCAATATGTCCTTAGGACTGACCTGTGGAAGTACTAGCATATTTACCAGGCATTGCCCAGGATTTTATTTTCTCGTTGGTAACACTTGTTAGAAATACCTTAGGAATTACCTTACCTTACCTTAGGAATTAGATGCAGTTGAAATACACAGATTTGAGATCCTGTGTCTCTAATTCCCCAATCTGTGTTGTCCAGTATCTGTAAGTTTTCTCGATATTCTCCAATCCAATCTGTATTCAGAATTATTAACATACAGAGGTTGGGTTTGTGAGGGGATTTGCTGCTATTTCCATAGCAACCAGCCTATTCAGAGCTCTCTGGCTGAGAATTCTAAAGGCCCCTCCCTGAACCGCCAATCCCAGAATTTCATAGAATCTTCACAGCCAACCAATCATATGAGGTCTTCTCACCTCACACAGCCAATCATATGAGGTCTTTGCCTGCCTGATGCAGACAGACAAGATCACTCACAAACTTTGACTTTTATAGAGAGTGTGTGTGTGTGTGTTTGTGTGTACATATGTGTACACACACATATATGTACATTTTTTACTGTTGTATTCATTTGCATAGTTACAGCCTAACAAAAGTGTGAGAAAACTATCCGTTGAGAGTTACAAGGCAAGGATAATGTGGATGGAGACTCTTATGGACGTTTTAAAATCAAACTCAAAGGCATGCTGGTGATCTCCATTTCCTGAAAGGAAAGGTGAAATTGCCTTTGAAAAGACAGCAATACTTTGGGCTCTCTC
This sequence comes from Cyclura pinguis, assembly GCA_030412105.1. Lineage (NCBI taxonomy): Eukaryota > Metazoa > Chordata > Lepidosauria > Squamata > Iguanidae > Cyclura > Cyclura pinguis. Next base: position 313,223,133 of record CM059599.1, on the reverse strand, counting down.
TTTCTCTCAGACTCTTTCTATTTAAATCCTATATGCACCAGAACTTCAGACCTACTTAATACCCTGTACTGCCTGGGGACACAAACACAAAAAATCCTGACAAAACCGTCTGATGTAAATGTTGCTGAGCCATCCTGATCCTCACATGCCTGGAGGCTGCATTTGACAATAATCGGCTGGATGCTACGCATTAATGTCTGCACTCCATGACCTGCTGTTGAAAGTGTTGAAAGTCTTGGGGATCCATATTATATCGCAGAGGGCTGTAATGGCTGTGTTGGAGGATCTGGATGCTCAGGTGTCATTTCAAATAAGTCTGGCTGAAGAACTGCTAGTTTAAGCCTGGAAGAGAAAGAGGGCAGGAGACTGTGAGGGATGACAAAACATGAACCACAAGAAATGGGAACATAAGGATTCTCCTACCTATGGTGCTAAGACATGTTTGTCCACATCATATAGCTAGTTGCGTGGGTATATCAGAAAGGCTTAGAGAAATCACTTTTCTTTGGTCCATTGTGTTCTAGGGTTATCCCATCCTTTCAGGCAATATTTCCTTTCTTCGCACGGTGTGGAAAACCCTGCAATGGGATGATTACAAAGCATTGAGCACAAGATCCAGTGCCAGTGGCATAACACAAGAGTGAGAATAAAAAATCCACATTTCTGTCATTATTTGTAATGTTGGAGAGAAATTTCTCTTTCACTGATATGTGTTGAGCATAGCTGGAATGAACAAAGTGATGGAGTATTCTTGCAGTATATGCCAGAGGCTTTTACCAACCTTTGAAGCCTAATAAGTACACACACACACACACACACACACACACACACACAAACACACGATTTTGAATACAGGGAATTCCAAAGGCTATCAAGTGTGTTCTCTAAGAACTCTCATCTGATCAGGTGTATCAAATGCCTTGGGAAAGGAGATTTAATACTATTTGTATATGTGTGTGTGAGTGAGAAAGTGAGAGAGTGTGAAAGGGAGAGAGAGAGAGATTTAGTGTAAAGTAAAGTAGTAAATTGGCCACTGGAACTCAAAGGGACTCATGGAATTCTTAGCACAGCAACCAATGCAAAGTAAAACAGCAACAATAATCATATTCATGACTTTTAATAACCAATTCAATTTTAGACCACTGTGATATGTGAGCATTGAATGGTTAGTACCTTTTCAGTCTGTTTGGAATGTATAAATACCTAAGGCTTTGTTTAAGTGACATTTCTGCTCAAGAACCTGTTAGCCTGTAAATGTGTGATAAAACCTTGCCATTATTTGAACAATTGTAAACATTTGGTATAAGCAGTAATAAGTTATGTGTAATAGGAAACTCTAAAGTGTGCTTTCTGAAATGTATCCAAATTTCAGTTTCATCGCCACTGAATCAAAACAGTTTTTTAAACAAACTGTAGCCCTTTTTACACTTCAGGATTATAGCACTATTGTTCTGTTTTAACTGCCATAGTTGCACCCTGTGGAATCCTAGGGTTTGCAGTCTGATGAGGCACTAGATCTTTCTGGATGAGATTCTAAATATCTCTTCCTACAGTTTAGCTCCATGAATTCTATAGGACTGAACCACAGCAGTTACAGTGGAATCATAGTGCTATAATTGTGTAGCGTGAAAGGGCCTTGGCACTTGTGGAATTTCACCCTTGTTTTCACACTACCTTAGCCCCAGTGCTAAGTGCTGTACATTGCGTTCATTTATTCTACAACAGTCTGCCTTGCACTAGTTAGCAAAGAAAGACATGTTAGTAAATGAAGCAGATCTTTTGGGTAATGCATCAACTACTTCTAGCAGGAGGTCATACATTTCTGTACGTTTCAGTGAACGCATTGGTAGAGAAAGTGGGGATGCGCTTTAGGTCAGGGCTGGCAGTTTCCACATAGTTGGGTGAAACTTTTCATGTGGAGCAATGTGTTGCGGAAAGCAGATACCCATGCTGGTCATGTCACAGCAAAAGAAAAGGAGGAGGGCCTACACTTTTAAAACATTAACTTTATGATAATATGGCTATACTATAGACTAGCATATTGCAGGTAATTTTATAATCACCACTTTATATCTGAAGAAGGTGTATGAAGGGTGTGTATCTTGTTTTTAAAAAGAATCACATAAATCAAAAAGCTGGGTCCCTCCTCATAGGTTGTCTGATCCATTCCTTTTCAAATAGCATGGAAAGCTCTGTAGGATAGGAACACACCCTCCTCAGCTTCCTCTGGAATAGCTGAGATGCCTGGAGTTGTGGACAGCAGCCTCATCACCATAGTGATTCTGCTGGTATTATAGATTCATATTGCAGGCTATGACCAGCCCCATTTCACTTCATTTGTGAAAATGCCAGGCTCTGTGCCAGCTCAGATAAAAAGCTGTTTAGCGTAAGATCAGTGAGACATCACCTGCCACCTGAGGTCTCTTTGCTGTTGGACAGATACATTAGTGATATGAAAATATATGTGTCTCATTAATCAGTGTGTCCTTGGACCATCTGGGAGGCCACTTTCATTAACTGTAAAGAACTCAACAATATTTTATTTTCTGGCAAAAAAGATCTCCAGCTAAAGTTATATGGACACTCTCCTAGTCACTAAATACTAGCATCTTAACCAGTACAGTAAAAGATAATGTAATATGAGGACTCAGAGTATTTAGAATTTCTGGGCAGGATGCTTTGACTGTATCGATAGCTGCTCCCAATCTCTAGGATTCCCTGCTAAGGGTAGCTATATCCATCACGTCTTTGTTGTCCATCCACCAATGGCTCAACTTAATTTAGACTAAGCTAATGGGATTCAGGCATATATTAAGGAGAAGCATGTGGAAAAATGTATTTGAGGTTGGGCTACAACCACAGAGATGATAGGCTATTTGCATTCAATATACACTAAATATATGCCAGCAACTATTGTTATTGTTGGACTTGATAGAGTACAGTTCAGCTGGTTTTGAATGTCTGATTAGGAAAGGCATTTACTATATCTGGAGGCTCTCTATCTGCTTCTACAAAGGTTAATGGTAGTATTATAATATTCCTCCTGGCACTTGAGGCTAAAGGTCTATTCAATAACTATCAAAAACATATAAATGTTTATGTCTAGCTGCATGAATCATTATTATCTTGAAACCCAAGACTTATTTATAAGAAGAGTATGACAGTGAGTCCCTGCTCCTTCCTGCATCTCTCTTCCTCTAACTGTACATTTTCAGTACTTTGACAGTCACCAAATGTCTTAACACATCTTTTGCTTAAGTTCTCTCTCCTGGTTGGAGTAGTTTTCCCGACTGCCTCTCCTCTAAAGATATCTGTTACCACAAAAGCATATTGCTTTGTTAAAGGATGGGATGAAAGGTGAAAAGAAAAAAAAAAGCTACTTTTCAGAGTCTGTAGAATCTCAAAAGCTTTGACACCCAGCATGAGAAGTATGGGTGTGCAAAGAAAGTCAGCATGCCCTATCTAATTGCCCTGAAGCATTCTCTAACAACCAGGTCATTATAGTTCCTCATATTGCTATAGATAAAGTTCTGATGGCTGTTTATAAGATTTTTTGTAGTGCATAAGGTTCTAGTGCAGGAACTGTTGTAGTGGATGCACTTCAAGTGGCTCAGCAGGAAGTCAGTCTCCTTGGTCTTCTGTCCTTGCTTCCCTCCATTTCTCTGATGCTTACAGAAAACAAGCACTTAACAAGGCTCTTTGGAGATTCTTAGCCTCTGACACCCTGAGAAGAGAGAGAGAGAGAGAGAGAGAGACTTTGAGAGTTCTTGCAGAAAGTCTCAGGCCCCAGCCTCCTCACCCCACCTTCTCCCTGGGCCTGACACAGGTGGAAAGATAAAAAGAATGTATTCTGTGTTATGATTCATTTCTGGTCTCTCTGAACTCTTCTGGAACTTTTCTGTAGATTATGGTACACTACAAACTCTCTTACTTATCTCTTTATTGATTGATTGTTAGCCTTCTTTTTTTTCCTGAGTTCAAGGTAGCTTACAAAATTAAAAGAAACATACATGGAAAATCACCATAGATAATAGAGACTTTCGCATGGCATTTTGCATGCAAAAGAGGACCTGGAGCATTGTGCAATTGTGAGGAGCGATCCGCACGATGCACTCACAATCGCATGATGCTCCAGGGGCCAGCAGGAGCTGATCGTGCACCTTTTCATTTTTGGGTAGAAGCCGAAAATGGTGCACGATCGCGCATTGCTCCCGGGCCCTGCATGCACTTACCTGGCGTGCGGAGCCTCTGGAGCCGCGTCGGTCGCGCTTCCTGCCCCAGCACAGCCTGGGAAACTCCCAGGCTGCGCTGCTGAAGGAAGAGGCAGGGCTCTCACCTGAACAGGCAGCTCGTGCGGAGCTGAAGGACCCCGGATGCGAGAGCCTCTTGCCGGAGACTACTGGCACAATCCCTGCACCCCAGCGCTGGAAGACGGTAAGGTGTGGAAAGGGCCAATGAAAAGCAGCTAGTCTCTTTTGTAACTGTGAGGTGTGTGTACCAGCAAACCCCTTTAAATTACATTCTAAAGAGAAGAGTTCACAAACAGGGTTGGGGTGTTTGGATGACTGGTGGGAAACTATATAATGATGGTGTAAACAATCAGCATTAAGAGTTGTGAGAGACAAGAAAAGTTGGGCCTGATTAGGGGAGTGCTGTTCATATGGTATATCTTGGGCCCTTTCCGCACCCCACCTGGATCTGTCATCTGGTGGCAATCCCAGCCTCTGCCAAGAAGGGAGTGTGACAGGGGCACTCCCCTCCACACCAGACTGGCTCCCTGCCGAAGGAAGCACAATGGATATGCCTCTTCCTTCCACAGTGCAGATGGGCACTTTCCCAGGCTGTGCTGGGGCAGCAAGTGCCTCCATTGCACTTCTGGGTCTTCCACAGGCCAGGCAAGTGTGGGATGGTGGCACAATCACATGTGAATGATTTAATCCATCAATGATTTAATCTGTGATCATGCCACCTGTCAACAGGAGAGGGATGGGATCATAATGATGTCATGCAGGAGCATCATTGTGGTTGCATTCCTTGCCTGTCCCCATGCCAGGACAACAGCATCTAGTGGAAAGGGTCTTGATTTCAGTAAGGTCGCCCTAACATTCTAGCAGACAAGCTGATATTACAGTTAGATGTAACTGTAACAGGCTGAGAGGCCAAAACAAAGAGACTCACCGAAGGTTGATCCATATTGTGGAGACAAGTGATTATAGGGGTTCCTCAGAGTTCTGTCCTTGATGTCAGAGTCGAACTCCCTGCCTGTGCCTCTCTGCCAGCAAAGAAGGGGAGGTGAAGGTACTTGCCCTTGAAGGAAGAGGAGGCAGCAGGGAGTGTCCAACGCAAACAACTGATGGCAACACTGAGCTGAGTCACGTCAAGGTCTGGTCCAAAAAGTTCTGGAAGCTGAAAGTCCATCCAGAGGGGTCAAGGGAGCTGAAGCACAACGGTCAAGAGGCTTGCATAGTAATTTGCTACAAGCAAACAGCTAGCCATGCTGACAGACTTAAATAGCCACTGAAAACAGGTGTTACTTATCATTGTTTCCTTAATCTAGCCAACAGAGCTTCCCTCTTAGCTGTCTGTTTCAGCCTCCTCCATGATTAGGGGGCTGAGGGGCAAAGGTGACTGTAATTCCTCCAAATCACTGCTAGTTCTCTCTCTCTCTCTCTCTAGAGCTGGCTGGGGCAACTCTGCCTCTGCTGTCTTTCAACTGACGGGGATGTTTGCAAGCTGGTTTGGTCAATCACTGGCTCTGTTCCTGGCACAATCAGTTGCTCATCGACCTCAGAGACATCACCTATCACACTTGGCCTGGTGTTTAACATCTGTATAAAGGACCTTGATGATGGAATAGAAGGCATGCTTATCAAATTTGCAGATGGCACCAAATTGTTGTATGCCTTCAAGTTGTGTGCCTCCTATTATGAGGTTTTCTGGGACTCAGAGGAAGCCAGTGGGTGATCTTGGGCAAGTCACACTTGATCAACAAGTGAGGAGTTGAATCCTGATCTCTGAAGTTCAAGCTGAAACCACTACATTGTACCTCAATGGCATGATAGTTATATTTGACTTATATATGAAGGGATATCCTGATGAAGATGGAGTAAGCTTGTTTTTTGCTGCTCCAGAGACTAAAAGAGGAACCAGTGAGTTCATATTTAAAAAAAAGAGAGAGAGAGAGATTCTACCTAAACATTAGGAAGAACTTTATTACTGTAAGAGCTGTTCAACAGCAAAATACATGGTGGACTCTCTGTCTTTGGAGGTCTTTAAGCAGAGGTTGGATGAGCACCTTTAAGGAGTGCTGTAACTGTGCATTTGTGCATGGCTGAGGGTCAACTACATGGCCTTTGTGGTCCCTTCTAACTCCAATGTTTTGTGATTCTATGTGGCCCCTAGGTCCAGTTTAAGCTCCCCAAAGCCCCATATCAATCTTCCAGGGACCCCAAACTCCCACAAATTTACTTTAATGGCACATTTTTCCTGACCTTTTTTGTAAATCTAGGATCATGCAGAAAGCCATCAAAACATGCAAAACAACCCAGCACCACAGAGAAAGCCCCCGCAAATCCCCAAATGTCTCTGTGTACATGGGAGTCTTTCTCAAAATGACGACAGGGAAGGACTGATGAAGATAAGACGTATTTGAGAGCACTCCTAAGGGGTGTGTCCTATGAGAGTTGGATGGGGGAAATTGGCCCCCGGTTCCCATGCATTCGCTCTGATGTATACCAATGTGTAATGTGTGAGATCTCCTCTATGTTCCAGAAGTTTCTACATCATTGTGGTTCCTACAGAAGTCAACATCCAGTTCCTAAATGCCAACCAGAATGGACCTATTGAAACCATTGCTGAACAACTGCTGAATGTGTCCCCCCCCCCCCGGAGACCAGGGTTCAATTCCCTGCTTGGACATGGAACCCCACTGGGTGACCTTGGGTGAGTCACACACTGTCAGCCCCCAGGAAACCCTGTGATAGGACAATCCTAAAGCAAACCTAAGTTGAAAATGTCTTAAAGGCACACAACAATGGCCCTTTTCGCAAGGCATTTGCCATGCAAAAGAGGGCCTGGAGCCTCATGCAATTGCAAGGAGCGATCTGCATGATGCCCTCGCAATCACGCAAGGCTCCAGAGGCCAGCAGGGGCTGATCATGCACCTTTGCATTTTTGGCTTGAAGCCAAAAATGCTGCATGATCACGCATTGCTCCCGGGCCCCGCACATACTTACCTGGCGTGCGGAGCCTCGGGAGCCAGGCCGGTCACACTTCCTGTCGCAGTGCAGCCTGGAAAGGTCCTAGGCTGCACCGTGAATGGAAGAGGCAGGGCTCTAACACAAGCAGGAAGCTTGTGAGGAGCTGAAGAAACAGGGAAGGGAGAGCCTTTCGGCAGAGGCTGCTCACACGATCCCCGCACCCCAGTACTGGAACAAGGTAAGGTGCAGAAAGGGAGAATGACAAAAAGACATTTTGCAGCTCAGTTGAGGAATGTGACATTTCCAGTCAGGCTCTCTTAATGTGCCACAATCATGATAAAGATGGAGTCTTGAAGTCCTGCTTTTTATCCTAATAGACCACAATAAGGATAAAAAGCAGGACTTCAGAAATGTCCCCCTCTGCCTAAATCAGAACTAACAAAAACAGATATGGTAATGAAGAAATGAGTCCAGTGTCAGAGGAAGAGTCCGAACTGGCAGAACCAGAAGAGAAAAAGAAGAAAGGAAGTAAAGTAAGCAAAAAATAAACATGAAGATAATAACCTGGAATGTTTGAGGAATAAATTCACAAGCAAAGAGACGACAAGTTTTGCATTATTTAGAAAGATTAAGACCTCAACTAACGATATTATTGGAAACTCGTATAAAGAAAAACCAGGAGAAGTATTTATACAATTTTAAATTGGATCAATGTTTTACCTCTCTATATGGGAAGAAAAAAAGAGGTGTGGCAATATATATTGATAAGGATATCCCAGCAAAGAAAATAATGGAAGATGAAGAAGGAAGAATATTAGGAGTAGAATTGGTAAAAAAGTTAAAAAAATATTTTTAGTAGGAGTATGTGCTCCAAACGAAAAATAAAAGGAAATTTTATAAAGAATTGCATGAAAAGATATCAGAATATGAATATGAAGATTGGATCTTAGCAGGAGATTGGAATGGAATCATGGATGTTAAAATGGACAAATCTATTTCTCCAAAAAAGCAAGTTCAAGGGAAGAGAGATAAACTGCCAAAAACATTTTTTGAGATGTGTGAAGAAATATCAGTTTTGGATACATGGACAACATTTTACCCTAATGTAAAGGATTTTACTTACTTTTCAGAAGCACATCAATCATGGTCTTGAATAGATATGATCTTTACTTCGAAGCATTTGTTAACGGAGACAAAAAAGATAGAAATACTGCCTAAGATCATCTCAGACCATCATCCTGTGATGATGCAAATACAGGATACCGTAAAACAGTTCCAGTGGCGGTTAAATGATAGTCTATTAAATGATGAGGAGATAATACAACAAGCGAAAGAAGTCTTGAAAAACTATTTTGGAGAAAATATAAGAGAAGATATGAAGATGAAGATGAAGACGATCTGGGATGCATCTAAGGCAGTAATGAGAGGTTTTTTTTATACAAAAAAGACAAATACAGAATAAGAAAAGGTGAGAGAAATATCAAGAGTTAATGGCTAAACTTCAAGAGAAAGAAAGAGAACTTAGACAAAATCCATCGAAGAAGTAATTACAAGTGGAGATAAAGAAAGTACAAAAAGAGATAATGCTGATAACATCAGAGGAAATAGAAAAAAAGATGAAACAGATGAAGTTGACTCAATTTGAACATGCTAACAAAATTGGGAAATGGCTAGCGCATAAACTTAAGAAGAAGAAGAGAGAGGAACACAGTAACTGAATTGAAAAATGGGAAGAAAATGATTACACAACATGAGAAGATAAAACAAAAGTTTAAAGAATGCTTTGAAAAATTGTTTTATGAAAAAAAACCATCAGTATCAAAATGAGAAAGAGTGGACAAATTTTTTTACGAAGATCAAGATCTCAAAAATATCATTGAAGAAACAGGAACAGTTAAGTAAGCCAATAACATTAACCAAAATAGAAGAAGCTATAAAAGATTTGAAAATGAATAAAGTACCAGGACCAGATGGATTTACTGTGTTATATTATAAAAGATTTATAAAAGAATTAATCCATCCATATCAAGCAACCTTGAAAGAAATAGAAAACTATGGGAAACCACAATCCTGGGGAGAGGCAAATATTGTATTGATGCCTAAAGAAGATAAAGATAAAAGAGAAGTTAAAAACTATAGACCAATCTCTTTGTTGAATATAGACTACAAAATACTGGCAACAATAGTAGCAAAACGATTAAGAAATGTAATACAGGATAAGATTCATGAAGGTCAAACAGGGTTTCTACCAGGCAGATATATGAAGAATAATATAAGAACATTATTGGACGTGGTTGAAAATTATGAGAAAAACCCAGGGAGGAAGATAGCTATTATTTTATTGGATGCAGAAAAAGCTTTTGATAATGTTTCCTGGGGATTTATGTATCATGTCCTAAAAGAATATGGACTGGGAGAAACCTTTTGTAAATGGATTAAAATGATTTACCAGGATCAGACAGCGAAGCTAATTATAATTGGAGATATAACGACAAGTTTTGGTATAAACAAGGGGGTACGGCAAGTGTGCCCTTTATCACCAATACTATTCATAGCTGTATTGGAGGTATTATTGATTGCAATAAATGAAGATTTACAGATACGTGGCTTGAGAATAAAGAATAAGGAAATAAAATATAAAGGTCTTGCTGATGATGTAATTATATTTCTGTAGGAACCTCAAGATTCAATTCAGGTGTTGATGGACATCTTACAAAAATATGGACAAATGGCAGGATACAAGATAAACAGAGAAAAGACAATGATGATGACATTAAATATGACGAAAAAAGAACAAGCGGACCTGGAGATAGGATCAGGATATCAAATTTCTAAGAAAGTAAAATATTTAAGTATCATAATCACAAACAAAAATCAAGAATTGTTTGGTAATAATTACTTAAAGATATGGAAGGAGATTAAATGTGAAATGGAAAGATGGGTGCATTTTAATTTGTCTCTCCTGGGAAGGATAAATGCTTTTAAAATGTCTTTATTACCAAAGCTTATGTTTCTCTTTCAGAACTTGCCAATAATAGGAAGAGAAAAGATTTTTAAAGAATGGGAAAAAGAACTACGAAAGTTTATCTGGTAAGGGAAAAAAACAAGAATTAGGTTTGAAATATTACAAGATGTAAAAGAGAAAGGAGGATTTCATGTGCCATCATTAAAAACCTATTACCAAGCATGCTGTTTAGATTTAATCAAAGACTGGATACATGTAGAAAATACAACATGTAAAGAACTGGAAGGAATTAATAATAGGTTTGGATGCACGGATACTTATGTTATGATGAAATAACAGTGAATAAAGAGTTTAATAATCATTGTATTCGAAAGACATTATTGAAAGTGCGGTTACAAATAAAGCATAAATTTTATAAAGGACTTCCGATTTGGACCTCACCTCAAGAAGCATATAAAATTGCCCTAACAAAACAAGGAAATTTACTAATCTATCAAGATTTGTTGAAATGGGAAGGGGATAAGCCAAGAATGCGTACAGAAGAAGAATGAAAGGCTTTGGGACATGAATTTAATTGGTTCCCATGGAGACAACTTAAAGAGAGATTTAAAATGGATCAAAAATTATATGGATTTGAAAGAAAAGAAAATGAATTAGATTTATTGATGAAGGAGGACCAAAAGAAGAGAATCTCCAAATTCTATAAGTTATTGTTACAAAGAGAAATGGAATCAGAAACTGTTAAAGATAATATGGTTAGATGGGCACAAAATATTGGACATCCAATTGAGTTGGATACATGGGTGAGGGCAGGGAAAACAAACATCAAATTTACACCAAGTTTAAATTTAAGAGAAAACTTTTATAAAATGCTACATAGATCATATACGACACCTGAAAGGTTGCAGAAAATAACTAAAAATGGAAATGAAAAATGTTGGAAATGTGATGAAAAGGAAATGTGATGTCTTTCTTTCATATGTGGTGGACCTGTAAGATAGCAAGGAAATTTTGGAAGGAAATACATGACAAAATTTAAAGAATTTACAATTTAAATTTTGAAATGAAGCCAGAGTTTAATTTGTTAAATATGTTGGGGCAACAAAGAGACATAAGATGTCATCAGAAGACATTGTTATATTTGATAACTGCTGCAAGATTGACATATGCACAATATTGGAAAGAAAAGAACCATGTTGATATAAAAGAATGGAAATTAAAAGTTCTGGATATGATGGAGATAGAAAAGTTAACATCTTCATTGAAAAATAAGTCTATCCAGAACTTTGAAAAGAAATGGAGAGAAGTCTTAAATTGGATAAAGATATAGTAATAAGAAAAGGAAAAGAATAAAGCAAGATTGTATATCATACTAGACAACAATGTAATAAGGCAATGTAACAAAGCAGCAATGTAACAATGTAAGATGTAACAATGTAAGATTACCTTTTGAAGAGAAACTATGTATGAATCAAATGTAAATAAGCAGGCTCAACTGGAAAAAAAAAAGGGAAAGCTTGGAAATGGGGAAGGGGGGGTTTATTTCTACTTTAAACCTTAATAAAAATATTTCTAAGAAAAAGAAAAAGAAATGTCCACCTCTGTGTTGTCATCATAGTGTGCATCCAGAGGTGAAGAGCTAGACCTCTCTGCAACTTAGTGGATAGATCTAGGTTTAGTTAGATCCCAGTCTTCAGCCCTACTGCAACATAGATTGACACAAAGTATTCATTGTTTATCCCTTTTTGGTTGGATTACCATCATGTGTCAATTTTGTATTAGAAAAATCTTTGTAGAGACACAAATTCTTTTACATTATATCCTTGAGACATGGAATTTAACTAATTGTCAGAATGGTAAAATCTTGCATGCTCTTGTTGTTGCTTAAAGACTTGTGCTCCAAGGCTGGAAAGAGAACCATTTTCCATCTGTTGTTCAGTGGTCAGAAGACCTCAGTGTTTCAGCTACTAATGAACATACATTTTAGAGACAGCAACTTCAAGAAAGTGTGTTTTAGGAAATATAGCCAGCTTACATTAATGCATATGCCTAGCCCATGTTCATATCCCATGTACTCCTCTTTCTCCCTTTTTGTTTTTTTAATAATGATACTTTTAAAAATGTAATACAAAATATTTTAAAAATAAAGACTGACCATTCTCTAGCTCAGCTAAGTCAGTGCCAATCAGTGAGAGCTTCTTTTAGGTAATTTTTGAAGAACTTATTAAAGTTCACAAATCAGATATTTGAGACAGGAAGAACACAATTTTGAATGTGATAGAAATAGGGATTTGAAATGTATTTGCAAAATATTTCATTCCAAAGAAACTGCCTCCATACATCAGGACAGCTTCCTGAGTACTTAACAGCCTCCCTAAGAATTCACACTTTTTTCACAAAAATAAGTCAATGAGTGACCTTTTTTTTAAATGATATTTCCGCAATTTGTACAAAAAAATAACTTACGCAAAATTATTGTCTCATTTCTTTGTCGAGCAAAAGTCGCACACACAGCATGATGGGGTTAGTGATTCAAAAGACAAACTAGGTCATCCAACATTTCTAATTTTGAAGTCTATTTAAAATGTTTCATAGTTTCTGTGCAACTGTCTTAGTATTTATTCAGTTATGAATATGTGCTAAAATAATTGTCACAAATGTGAGAATTCTTAGCAGAAAGCACAGAAAATATCTTCCATCTCACAGGTAAGAAGAAAAGAGATGTAGTTTCTTGTACTTGTCCACAAGAATGAGATAACTGAGGAATTACGTCCCTAGACAGAAAATAGAATGGATAGATTTTCCGATCTCTAGTCTGAATAGAAGTACTCATGCCAGAGGTTTGTTGTAGTTGTGTGCTTTCAAGTTGACTCTAACGTGGCAAGATGAGGTCAAAGGAAATTTGTAATTGCCTTTCTCTTAAAATAGCCAACATAAGCAGATATTTCCTGCTAGTCTTCCTTCCAAATACTACCCAGGCTTAATCCTGCTTAGCTTCCAAGATCAGTGAGGACCTGGTACTTTCTGGGATACAATATAACATTTTGTTTTGAATCTCCGTGAAGGAAATAGACCCTGATTAAATCATCCTATATGAAAAATAAGAAAATGGATTTTCCCCCTTCTTGCTCCAAGACTGGGGGAGCGGTGTGCTTGACTACTTTCATTCTTTTTAATTTCTGTTGAATGTGCAGCACTAGAAAAAATGTGGCAATTGGAAAAAAAGCACTGAAGGGTAGTTGGTGTCTTTGTGGATGGGTTAGCCTGTCTTGTTGTGCTTCCTGTGTGCACATAGCAGGTTTGGAAAGGATATTTAAAAATATTCAGAAAATGGTTAAAAGACATGTTTTCAAGTGTTGAGAAACTCTGATGAGAAGAATCCTGGACTGACAAGAGTCTTTGCAGTTTGGGATATATTCTGTGCTGAATTTGCACAACATTGTTTTGAGAAGGAAACAGCATTTTCTAAGTAGGAAATAATAGGTTCTTTTTTTGAGAAATACTATTTCTGGTGCAAAAAAATGCTGTTTCCCGTGCAGAAAAAAAGTGTAATTGGGGATTTATTCTATGCAAAATCTACACATCATTGATTTGTGTAGAAACAAGATTTTCTGTGCAGAAAAGACCATTTTCTGTACTGGAAATATTTATGGTCAGGCACAGAAAATGTTGTTTTCTATGCAGAAAATGCTGTTTTCTATGCAGAAAACAACCACCTGTGAATTTTGTGCAGAATAAGTCCCAAATTGTTTATAGGCTTTGAAATCTGTGTTGTGTTCAAAGACTTTTCAAGAGTGGGAAAAATTGTTAATATTACCCATTATTAAATTTTGCAAAGAAACTTAGTGAGGAATTACATTTCTAGTGCTTAGTTTCAGAAATGGAAAAAGACACTAGTTTTTTTTTTGCAGGGACAGGAGTTTTGTTCAAAGTGTGTTTTTCTCAGATTATTGAAATTAAAGTAATGGGGGAATAAACCCTCTGTCTCACAGTGAATGGGAGATCTCTCAGTGGGGCTACAGACTCCTCAAGAGGCTGTCTTGCTGGGCCAAGACAGCTGGTGCTGACTGAAATCACACCCATAGTGATATTTCTCCACCTTCCTAGTCTAGACTTGTACCATATTTTACATTAGCAGTGAGCCGTTATTCTGATGTGCCTCCCAGAGCATCAAGGAAACCTATAGAAGCTCCAGAGATTCATTGGGACAGTGCTGCAGGAGACAGTCATAGTGGAATGAGGGTAGGGGACAACTGATAACCTTGTGCCCTAGGCCAAGGTCATAAGAGATTTTGGATCTGTACTTGCCTATTAATAGCATGGAGACATTACTCAAGGAGTCCTTTCTCATCACCGTTTTCATGCCAAGACAGATAGTGCTTAATGAAAATGTATTGCTAGTCTTAATGCAGTCTACATTTCAACAGAGAGTCACAAATTTTAATCATTTAAAGATGTCATTTAAATATTATCTATTCATTATGAATATTTGATGTTCATGAAATATTCCTGAGAAAAGTAAAAATAACACTCACATTTATTAGGAGATTTGACATCAGAAGTAGGATGCCAAAGATTATTTCACCTCCAGTGCTGTTTGCAGTGGTTGTAATCAATGTAAATTACTCCCAAAAGGTAGTAAACATAATCTTTCTCCTTGTGAAGTCACTGCCACGTTGCTCAGTGGAGCCTCCTTTCTTTTCTTTGCCAACTCTGTGACTTAGATCAGGCAGAAAGGAAGAGCTGGATGGGGATATGGAAACAGGAAGAGGCGTGTTGTGCTCTGTAATGTTTGCACGTGCTGCAAAATTACTGAGGGAGTGTGAACATAGCAAACATAAGGCTGCTGGGCTTGGATGATTTTCAATGTTTCCCTCTATGCAGTGCTAGAAATTTTAGGACTGAGGGAAAATTTCATTGGGGGAGAATTGTTATGGGTGATAAAGGCCTTATTTTCCCTCACCCATAGCTACACCTCTGCCAAGCCTAGACTACGCACAACTGTGTTTTGATCTTGGAGGCAGGTACAAGGAGGCTTTCAGTGCTGAAGTTAAGAGCCAAATTAGATGAGATGTCAGGAGACCTGTGTTTACCTCTTCCAAGTTTTTGTTTGTTTGAAATAAAAACAATGGCGGAAGTGATTTTGCTGCCTCATGGAGGAAGGTTGTTTGTTTGTTCCTTGTTTGTTTTACCCCTTCTCTCTGTTAATTTAACTGTTTCAGTTTAGTTAATTATCTCTGAGGGCCAGCAGCAGTTATATCAGTAAGAGTCATTACAATCAGAAAAGGGTGAAAAAGAAAGAAGGATCTGTTGTTTGCTGCAATGTGTATGCAGTGTTTATCTTCTTGCTAGTAAATCTCACTGATTGCATTTGCAGCAAGTACAAACTAAGACTCTCTTCTCAGAGAAGGTCAATGCACTATAGCTAAGTGTGTAGACTCTTCAACCTGTCAGAGAACATAAGGACTTCCTGGAACTGAGAGAGAATTGATCCTACAGAACCAATAGAAAAAACTGCCAATGAAAACTGTAACACTGAGGAGGCACCCCGGGGCATACTCCTCTTCAGGATCAGACCATGCACAAGGAATTCAGAACTGCTCCAAATAACCAATTGCTTCCCACATCTTTCTGGGGATTAATAGTGATAAAGACGTACAAGCAGGAAACAAGGAGCAAGAGATTCTGCATGTCAGAAAAAGAGTCAATCTAACCATCAAATACAGCAAGAACAAAAGAAAGGTGCTGCTAGTAAGGGATTCATCATTCAAGGGTATAAAGGGAACCATGTGCCAGCTGGACAAGATGAACTGGGATGTGTGCTGTCTGTCTGGTGCATGTATCCATGAGATCCCTGACAAGGTGCCAAAGCTCATCAACAATGCAGCACAGTACCCCTTACTTCTGATTCATGTGGGCACCAATGACACTGCAAAGAAAACTTTTGAGCAGACTACCTTGGACTATGAAGCTCTGGGCAGGAAAATAAAGAGTTTAGAGGCACAGGTAGTATCTACAACATTTCTACCAGTGTAAGACAGAGGACCACATAGGGAGATAAAGATAGTGCGTGTGAATGGCTGGCTATGCTATGCTAGAATTCCTGATCATGGGGCATATCAAAGAAGAGAATAGTCAAGCACAAACCTTGCATTTCAGGAAAGCTGATTTTATCAAGCACAGAGAAATACTGGGTAGAATCCCACAACTAGAGATGCTAAAGAAAAAAGACACTTAGCCTGGGTGGGAATTCATGAAGAAGGAATTGCTAAAGACACAATTCATGAAAGAGGAAACAATTCATGAAAGAGGAAAAAATGGGAAACATCTGAAAAAGACAATGTGGTTGCACAGTAAACTTGAGGAGGAAATGAAAAGAAAAAAAGAGCATGTATAAAAAATGGAAGGAAGCATGAATCACCTAGGATGTATAACCCAAGTCTGTAGGAATAGTATAAGGAAAGCTAAAGCTCAAGAAGACGTGACACAGGCTAGGACTGGAGAACAGGAAGTACGAGCAACAGATACCAAGTATTGTATATCCAAATCTTTAATATGGCAGTCGAGGATCATTTTAGCTTTGACCAAATCTTGGGTAGAAAG
The DNA here is from genome assembly GCA_030412105.1 of Cyclura pinguis. Classification (NCBI taxonomy): domain Eukaryota; kingdom Metazoa; phylum Chordata; class Lepidosauria; order Squamata; family Iguanidae; genus Cyclura; species Cyclura pinguis. The sequence goes on along the minus strand of CM059599.1, from coordinate 313,206,366 downwards.
AAAAGCGTTGGAAAAGCCTAATCTTTGTACTTTATCCGTAATGGCTTTGGACCACTGGCTTTGATAATTGTCTGCTGGCAAAAGGTGTATATAGCCAAATTCAGGTTTTGAATAAAAAATTTTAAGCCAGTATCTTAATGCCCATAGCCAAGCTGTGCATTCCACAGATGAAATACCTGCTTCAAGGAGAAGTGTTGCTGATGGCACACAGGTAGGTACACCAAACAATCACCGCAAAAACGCTGGAGGTATTTGTTCCATAGCCTTGGAAAAGCCTAAAATCCAGAGAAAGATACTGAATAACAACTGGGGCAGTACTTTGGCCTTAAATACCCTAAGGGCAGCAGGAATAAATTGCTCACCTTTAGTATAGCAAAAATGGACCATAGGTTTGGCACTATTAGATGCAGATTGGAGGGCAGAAGTTCAATGAGATTCCAAAGTACCAGAAGATTGAAAAGTAACATCTAAATATCTAAACCATCTAACCTGTTCAATCTCATGTCCTGCTATAATCCATTCAGATAGAGAGTGACTTTAGCAAAACTAAAATCATGGTTTTTCTAAAAGTTGATGGTTAGTAGTTATCTTTAGTAAAGTAGACCTTAAGTGTATGCTCTCAGCATACACTTAAAGTCCACTTTACTAAAAGAGAGCAGAGCAGCATCAACTGCGTACAGGAGTAAGGGGATTTTAGCAGCAGGCAGGTTTGGAGCATGAAAGGACTCTGAATTAAAGATTGTGGAAAGGTCATTAAGGTACAAATTAAAGAGAGTAGGTGCCAAAATGCAGCCTTGACAGACTCCTTTTTGAATAGGAATAGCTTTAATTAGAGTCCCCTGTATGCCACATCTTATTTGTATGGTGGTATTGTGGTATAGGGACATAATTAACAGAAGAAGTCTCTTATTCATGGAAGAGGAAGAAAGTTTAGCCCACAGTCAATCTCCGGATATTGAATTGAAGGCTTATTTTAAAATCTATAAAGGCCACGTATAATTTGGAACTAAATGATCTTTTTATAAATAGGAATTATAATAGCCTGAGTCCAGTTATTGGGTAATTGAGCAGTCCTGTTAATTTGGGTGAACAGGGCTGCTAATAATGGTGCCCACCATGTGATATTGACTTTCAGGAGCTCAGGCATTATGGAATTGGGTCCTAGGGATTTACTGGATTTGAGCCGTGTAATTAGTATCTTTATTTCAGCTTGGGTCACAGGTGCACAGTGTGGAACATCCACAAAGTTCAAGGAATGGGAATCAATCTCTGTGGAGATCTGTTCTCCATCATCTCTAAGTAAGGTGGAAAAATAAGATTCCCACACCTGGGCAGGAATGTTACACTGAATGATCCAAAGGGTCCATTGCATGAAAAAAGAAAGAAGCTATGTATAGGCAATCAGAGCTTTATAACATTTTTTAATAAGATATTAGGACTGAGTTTTACTATTGTCCCTTTTATATTGGCAATACAGAATCCTTAAACTTTTTTTTGTCTCAAAACATGCCTTGTCAAACCAAGATACACCTTTGTATCTGGAGTTTGCTAGCCTCATTTTGGTATTCCTCATTGTCAAAGACAGAGAAGACAGCAATTGGATATAACTTTCCAATATCACCTGCATATCATTGGCTTTGATAATGGTGTTTTTAAGCTTTGTGCCTTCTGGTGAGTTTAAAAATGCAGAAGTTTTAACATTTATGTTTTCTGACCATATCAGCCTCTTATACCTAACTGTCATAGCTCAATCAACAAACAGATTATGCACCTGCAAATGAATGTTGATAGAGGTCCCAAGAGTAAGAGAGAGGGGAAGATGATCACTTTTGATTCTGTCCACCACATAAAAGTTTTTGATGGAACTGAACAGCATATCTGAAATTAATACATAATCAATAGTACTGCTCCCCGTCCCTGAAATGTATGTAAATTCTCTACAAGACTCAAAAAGGAGATTCCTATTAAGTATTCTTAAAGTGCGCTGACCTGCCAACTGAACAAGGCATATGCCTGCAAAATTTATCCCAGTATCTTTAGAATATTTGTTGTTATTAAAAATGCAGTCCTCTATGTCAGTCAGGCACCAATACTGAGAAGGAAAAAGGGTGTCATTATTAGGTCCAATTCTAGCATTAAAATCCCCCATAACAACTAAGTAGGCTGAGGGAAATTGTGACTCTAAATTTATGATATAGTTTTCTAATTCTTCCCAATGCTGTATGGTCTAATCTCTTCTAGAAGTGGGAGGAATATCTCAGGGTCAGAGACCCAGGTGGCAAGACAGCCCAGAGAAGGGAGTGGGAGAGCTAGCAGAGTCCTGCCAGGAGGAGTCAAGGAAGCACTTACTCAAGGGAAGTCCATTTACCTAAGCCAGAGCAACAAGCAAAAGCCATAGTCAGAGTTCCAAAAGCCAGGGGTCTGGATCCAAGAGATGAATCCAAGATATCAGGAGCTGGGTGCTTGAAGCAAGGAAAGGACTTGTAGAAAGTTTTCCACCAGCAAAGGAAAGCTTCCAGGCAGGCAGTTATATAGCCCAAGACACAGGTGTGGCTAGTCACTGCTTCTTGAACTTAATCAAGGAAGCCTCCCTTTGCTCAGCTCTCTTGAGTCTCCGCCTTTTTTGTGGGCTGATTGACGCAGGCTCCAAAGCATCTTCAGAATCGGATCCCTGTTGCCCTAAAGGAGTAGGCAGAGGAACGTCCAAGCCTGCTTGGTCCATGGCAGCAGGGGGAGCTCTTGAGCTGCAGGACTCATCTCCAGCCAGAGCCACAGGGACCAACAGCTGCTGCTCGTCATCTCCAGCCTGAACAACAGGGACCAACAGCTGCTGCTCGTCATCAGCAGCTCTGACAGGGGCTTCAGTTATCACAAATATAAACATTTACAAACAGAAGACTCATACAGCCAAAGAAAATTAAACAAGATATAACAATCTTTCCACAATGAGGCAGGCATTTAATGGAAGCTTGAACGGATGTAGTGACCAAAAAGGCTAGGCCTGCCTTTGGTCTTCCCTTACCAGTGGTGGTGGAAATAACCGCTGGTAAGTCATTGATAAAATAACGATTAACATCTAATTTATTTGTATACCATATCTCTTGAAGGAAGATCATGTCATGCTCTCCAATAAAGTTTATTGCATCGGTGTCCCTAGATTTGTGATTCCAACCAGCTATGTTCCTTGACAATGTTTTGAACTGTTATTTTGGGGAAGCTAATTTTGTATTAATGCAGGTCAGGGAAGTGAAACTACAGCTTTGTGATTTGGCAGAGATATACAACTTACCATGATGCTTGAGTTGTCAATCTATAGAGTGAATCTGGTCCAAATATCTCTCCTTATCAAGGAACACTGACCCATTTTTCTGGAGGAACATCCTCTTAGGGCACTTTTCTTTTTGTAATTGTGTTGTTGATAAGGGGATAGGATCTTCTAATTTATTGAGATCTTGAGGTCTGCTTGGCCTTTCTTCCATCTTCACTTTCGGATTAACTATAGAAGAAGCAGGATCATGTTCACTCCTGCCAGTATGTAGCTCATTCCTCTTGATATGGCTTGAATCAGCTGGATTGTTAGTGTCATGTGTAGTCGATTGCTGAAGCCCCACAAGTAATCTCTGGTTCTTTATCTTATTTAACAGTAAGTTCAGAACAGACAGTGGAAGGCTTACCGAACTTGGGCTTCTCTTCTCTTGGAAGCTTAATAGTTATTCTCAAGGATGATACCCTCTATTATTTCTGATTGTACCTGTGGAGGAAGTAATTGAAAACTCTCCAAAACAGACTTTTCCTCCTCAATACTGATTTCATTAAATTTTGTGTTTGGCAATAATGCTTTGTGATAATCAGTCAAGGCTGGTTCTTCTTGAGAAGTATGAGCTAAGCAGACTATGCTTTCCTCCAGATTGATGAGATTAACCAATCCTCTTTCAGGGTGTTCATTAATGGAAACTGTGATGGGGGGATTCTTAACCAATAACATGGGTGGGCATGTAGTAGATTGTAGGGGTTCCATATGTGAGGAATCTTAAAGTTGAAATTCAAAACAAAAAATGCTTCCAGAAAAATGTAAAGCTATTGCACAAATTCATCAGAAAGAAAATAAAAAAGGCCTCTACGTCAACATCACCAGATGACATAGATTGGATTGGGGACTATGGGGGAAAGTTACAGGTACTGAAATAGGTTGGTTGCTAGACGATGTGTAGCAACAAGGAATAGGACAGTGTATTCCCACAGGAACCCAACCACTGTATGTTAACAACTACAAATACAGCTTGGATTGGGGAATATGGGGATAAATTATAGGTACTGGAATAGGCTGGTTGCTATGGAGACAAGGCCTAGCAGTACGGAGGAAGACAGTGTGTTCCCTCAGGAACCCAATCTCTGAATGTTAACAACTCTGAATAAAGATTGGATTGGGGAATATGGGGAAACTTTACAGGCACAAAAATGGACCGGTTGCCATGGACATGAGGCCTAGAAGCAAGGAGGAGGACAGTCTACTTTCTCAGGAACCCAAACTGTGTATGTAAATAACTCTGAATACAGATTGCATTGGTGAATATGGAGCAAAGTTACAGGAAATGGAGAAGACAGTTTGGTGAGTTCTTAAGAGGAAAATAAAAACCCCGGGCAATGCTGGGTAAATATGCTAGTTCTCTATATTCTTACCGGGCTTCATTATAAGAAACAGATAGACAAATTAGAGTGAGTTCAGAGAAGAGCAACAGAAGACTGAAGGGTGACATGATTAAAATACCTCAAGTGCTGCCACAAAGAAAAGGATGCAAGCTTGTTCTTTGCTGCCTCAGGAGGTAGAACTAGGTCTAATGGTTTTAAGTTATAAGAGGATAGATTTCGACTGAAAATTAGTAGGAACTTCTTGAGAGTGGTTTGGCAATGGAATCAATTGCCTAGAGAGGTGATGGGGTCTCCTTCTCTGGATATCCTCAAAAAAGAGGCTGGACAGCTACCTACTGGGCAGTGGTTGGATTGACAGCCCATAGGGCCCCTTCCAACTCAGATTACCTTGAAATCCTAATCTCCCTACTGAACCAAATGTTCACACATGCATCACTTCAGAATAGAGGATAAGTCAATGAAGAATGTAAAGATCCAGTGTGGTGAAGTGGGTTTGAGCATTGGGCTATGACCCTGGACACCAGGGTTCAGTTCCTTGCTTGGACATGGAAACCCATTACGTGACCTTGGGTGCAACACAGACTCTCAGCCCCATGATAGGTTCACTTAAAGGTCACCATAATTTGGAAATGACTTGTAGGCACACAACAATAACATCAAAAATTGGACCAAGATCCATTTAGTCCAACATTACATTCACACAGGGCTTATGGGAACTCCACAAGCAGGATATAACAACAGCACCTTTCTGTCTGAGCTTCCCAATGACTGGAATACAGAAACATATCACATTTGATATTGGAAGTAATCTGAAACATGACTATAAGAGAGGTAATATCAAGCCGCTGACATCCTCATATTTCATTGATTTGTCTAATTTTTAAAAGCTGGTGCTGTATTTTCTTGTTAATTATATCCCCCCGACTGTACTGAGGTAGTTGAAAAAACATGAAAAGGGGAGTTAAAATATCTTACCTTATCTATTTGCTTACACTGCAGCTGATTTTCCCTTTTCATAAAACCCAGGAGTAGCTGGTAAATACTGTATCAGAGAGGTAGTGAATCTACTCCAGGTTTTAGTCTAAATATTAAAGCAGCTATCTGTGGTGCTGAACCCCAAATGGATTCAGTACCTTGGATAGCTCCATTGACGTTTCCACTAAAGTGCAGATTGAATTCACCACATCACTAATAGGGAAGCTGCCAGTTGCTACTGAGAAAACCTCCCGCTGTTTGGGAGGTATTGTCAAGTGCCCTTCTGTTACTCACTTGATAACAATCAAAGGATGCTTTGATTGTTTGTTTATTCGTTTGTCTGTTTTCTCTGGCCACGCGCTCTCCCTGAGCACATGGTCTAATTGACTAGCTAGGGGGAGGAGCTAGCAGCTGTTAGTCCTAGCTGACTCACTGATGAGCTATGGGGAGGAGCTAGCACTCTTTATCTCTGCTACCAGTGGCGCACGCCTTTTGCGTGTACACTTTCACTTTACTACCTAACCTTAACAAGAATTAATTACTTCTTCCTTGAACCCATCCAGACTCAATCTGCCTGTCCACAACATCTAGGTAGGGTTGGAACTTGAGGGAGTACCTATAACCACTATAGAATTGCATCATCTCTCTTGATAGGTTGACAATAAGAACTTGGCAAACAGGGGGTTGACATAGATTTTACCAGGGCACTTTGAAGGCAAAGCCCAGTTTTACCTTTTTCAATTGAACTATCTAAACTATCAAGGATGGAGGGGGAGGGAGCTGCTGCAGTCACCTGCCACAGGTGTGGCATGTTTTTTTTCCTGCCTCAAGATGTCCTTGGGTACACCTGCGGCAAATGCAAGCTGGTCGCTCTCTTAGAGGAGAAGGTTCAACAGGTGGGGGCACGCGTTTCAAATCTTCGCATTATTAGGCAGGGAGAGGAGTTCTTGGATAGGGCTGAGAGGACCTTTTTGAAGATGGAATGCACAGAGGACCATGTGGATGAAGAAGCTGATTTACAAAGCAGGGAGACGGACGCTTGGAGGAATGTGACACGCAGGAGTAGAAAGCCAAGGTGTCATACGGAGACTCTCAAGCTACAAAATTGCTTCCAAGTTCTTGACTTTATTAATGACAAACAGTAGGAACAGCAGGAAGAGGTCATGGAATGTCATCCAGAGGAAATCCAACATCACCAACAGGAACCCCAACACCAGCAGAACAGCATCCAACAGCATCAGCACCAACACTTTCAGCATGAACAGAAAGTTCAGGCGGCCGTGAGGGAATCTACTCGTTGAGTAACCCCGGACAAGCCTCAGAGGAGATGAGTTCTAGTGGTTGGGGACTCTTTGCTGAGAGGAATGGAACCGATCATTTGCAACCTGGATAGAATCAATCAGGCAGTGTGCTGTCTCCCTGGAGCCAAAATCAATGACATAACAGAGAGGCTAACCAGACTGGTCAAGCCCACTGACCGTAAAGCCCTCCTTTTGGTTCACGTTGAACCAATGACATGGCAAGGCGCAGCTTTCACTGTATCACGAAGGATTACAAGCTTATGGGTAGAAAGCTGAAGGACCTTCGTGCTCAGGTTGTCATTTCATTTCTTCTCCGGGTGGAGGGACACGGCCCACAAAGGGAAAGAATAGTGGAGATCAACAACTGGCTCCGAAGATGGTGCCGCCGGGAGTGATTTGGATTTTGGGATCATGGCCTCCATTTCCATGAAGATGGTCTTCTGGCAAGGGATGGTCTGCACCTTACAACTATCGGCCGGAACGTTTTTGCTAACAGTCTCACAAAATGGATCAGGAGGTCTTTAAACTGAGTTTGACTGGGGAGGGGGACAGTATTATTCTGGGCAAGGATTCAGAGAGTACTGTGAAAAATAGCCCAAATGATATAGATAGGGCAGGCCAAGTAGAACTAGAGACCAACAGGGAGAGGGAAAGTAACTTTAGTACAGGAATTCCACAAAGGGTACATCACTAATGCACAGAGCATGGGAAATAAGCAAGATGAACTCCAATTCTTAGTACAACAAAATAAATATGATTTAATAGGCATCACCGGAACCTGGTGGGATGAATCTCATGATTGGAACATAGGAATGGGGGGGTATAACCTATTTTGCAGATATAGACTAAACAAGAAAGGAGGAGGAGTAGCCTTATATGTCAAGGATGTTTCACTTGTGAAGAGATCCAGGACTTAAATCCGGGAAGCCAAGTCGAGAACATCTGGGTAAGAATTAAGGAAATGAGAAACAATAGGGATGTGATTGTGGGGGTTGGCTACAGGCCTCCAGGCCAGCCTGAGGACATGGATGAGGCCTTCCTGGAGCAGATGGCCACACATTCAAAAAGGAGAGATGCTGTGTTAATGGGAGATTTCAATTATCCTGATATTTTTTGGCAGTCAAATTCTGCAAAGACTGCAAGGTCCAACGGGTTCCTAGCTTGCCTTGCAGACAATTTCATGGTCCAGAAGGTGGAAGAGGCGACAAGGGTATCAGCTATTTTAGATCTGATCCTGACCAACAGGGATGACCTAGTTGATGAGGTGGAGGTAGTGGGATCCTTAGGAGAGAGTGACCATGCTCTTTTGGAGTGTGTCATTCAGTGGGAAGGAGTAGCCAAGTGCAGCCACACACGCATCCTAAACTTTAAGAAAGCTGATTTCTCTAAACTTAAGGAGTCCCATGGTCAAGAATACTAAAAGAGAAAGGAGTTCATGATGGATGGGAGTTTCTTAAAAGTGAGATACTGAAGGCACAATTGAAAACTGTGCCAATAAGGAGGAAAAATGGCAGGTCTCTAAAGAAACCGGAATGGTTGACTGAAGAACTCTCAGCTGAGCTCAGTGTTAAAAGAAACATGTACAGGAAATGGAAAAATGGTGAAACCACCAAAGAGGAATTCAAGCAAATAACCAGGATATGTAGGGAGAAGGCCAGAAAAGCTAAAGCACAGAATGAACTCAGGCTTGCCAGAGACATCAAAAACAATAAAAAGGGCTTTTTTAGATATGTCCGCGGCAAAAGGAAAAACAAAAAAATGATAGGATCACTGTGGGGAGAAGATGACCAATGAATAACAGGGGGAAGAGAGAAGGCAGAACTACTCAATGCCTTCTTTGCCTCAGTTTTCTCCCAAAAGAATAGAAGTACCCAGCCTGGGGGTTGGGGAGCAGGTGAGGAAGGGGGAATGCAGCACAGAATAAGTAGAGAAGTAGTACAGGAATATCTGGCTAAACTAGATGAATTCAAGTCTCCAGGGCCAGATGAATTACATCCAAGGATATTAAAAGAGCTGGCAGAAGTCATTTCTGAACCACTTGCAATAACCTATGAGAACTCTTGGATAACAGGATATGCCCCAGCAGACTGGAGGAGGGCAAATGTCATCCCCATCTTCAAGAAGGGGAAAAAAGAGGACCCTAATAATTATTGCCCTGTCAGCCTGACATCAATTCCGGGAAAGATCCTAGAGCAAAACAGTCAGTTTGTAATTACTTAGAAAGCAATGCCGTAATCACTAGAAGCCAGCATGGATTTCTCAGAAAAAAGTCATGCCAGACTAATCTTATCTCTTTTTATGATAGGGTTACAGGCTTGATAGATGAAGGGAATGCTGTAGATGTAGCATGTCTTGACCTCAGTAAGGCCTTTGACAAAGTTCCACGTGGCATTCTTGCAAAGAAGCTAGTAAAATGCGGGCTGGACAGGGCTACTGTTAGTTGGATGTGTAATTGGTTGACCAACCAAACCCAAAGGGTGATCACAAATGGCTGCTTTTCATCCTGGAGAGAAGTGACTAGTGGGGTGCCACAGGGTTCTGTCCTGGGCCCAGTGCTGTTCAATATCTTCATCAGCGACTTGGATGAAGGAGTGGAGGGCATGCTGATCAAATTTGCAGATGATACCAAATTGGGAGGGGTTGCTAATAAACCAGATGACAGGATCACATTTCAAAACAACCTTGACAGATTGGAGAGCTGGGCCAAAGCTAACAAAATGAATTTCAACAGAGGGAAATGTAAGGTCCTGCACTTAGGCAGAAAAAAATGGAATGCACAAATATAGGATAGGGGACACACAGCTGGATAGCAGTATGTGTGAAAGGGATCTAGGAGTCTTGGTAGATCACAAGCTGAACATGAGTCGGCAGTGTGATGCGGCAGCCAAGAAAGCCAACGCGATTCTTGGTTGCATCAATAGGAATATGGTGCCTAGATTGAGGGAGGTAATGATACCACTCTATTCTGCATTGGTTAGGCCTCATTTGGAATACTGTGTCCAGTTCTGGGCACCTCAGTTCAAGAAGGATGTTGACAAGCTGGAACATGTCCAGAGGAGGGCGACCAAAATGGTGAAGGATCTGGAAGCCATGCCCCATGAAAAACGCCTTAGTGAGCTGGGTATGTTTAGTCTGCAGAAGAGAAGGTTAAGAGGGGACTTGATAGCCATGTTTAAATATTTGAAGGGATGTCATATCGAGGAGGGATCAGGCTTGTTCTCTGCCGGTCTAGAGACTAGGGCCATTTCCGCACGTGGCGAGCGAATTGCTCCCTGTCGCTACTCACCAGATCTTCTGGCGGTCCCGTTGGGTACGGGGTGAGGCGGAGCAGTGCGTGGTGGTAGATCCGCACTGCTCTGGCTTCTGGTTGGTCGTGGGTCTCAACCAACCGCTGAAGCTCGCCAGCCTAAAGCCCGCCCTCTGCAGATCACAGGCTCGCATTGGTACGAGCCTGCGAATCTGCATCGGAGAGCAGGCACGCAATGACGCTTGCCAGCATTTTGAAAGACCGGAAAGATCAGGTCTTTCAAAAACACAATGGAGGACCACTTGGGGTCGTTCCGGAGCAGACTGAAGTGTGGATCTATGGTAAGTAGTCCGGACCCAGTCCGCTCCAAGGTGCAGATGTCCTCCGTGGAGGATGCACTGCACCGTTTTACTTACCCCGTGAGGAAATGGCCTAGGACAAGGAGCAATAGATTCAAGCTGCAGGAAAGGAAATTCCACTTGGACCTCAGGAAGAACTTCCTGATGGTCAGAGCTGTCTGGCAGTGGAATATGCTGCCTTGGAGTGTGGTGGAGTCTCCTTCTTTGGAGGTTTTTAAGCAGAGGCTGCATGGCCATCTGTTGGGAATGCTTTGATGGGTGATCCTGCATAGCAGGGGGTTGGACTCGATGGCCCCTGGGGTCTCTTCCAACTCTATGATTCTATGATTCTATGCCATCCAACATTTTCCTTTATTATTGTGAGAATTCTTAGAGTACTTGATCTTTTATACCAGTGCTGCTTAATCTGTCTGATGTGGTAGGCTGGATTTTTTTCTCCCAATGTGCCAGGGACCAGCACTATATTTGTGCCCAGTGGCTATAAGTACTTCTTTCTTTCCTGGAAACTTTCTGCTGGCTGGCAGCCAAGGGCTTGCAGACTGGCACTACTCCACAGGCCACCATTGTGAGTAGCACAGTTTTAAACCACAGCACTCCATTTGCCCTCGAGTGCCACACTGATCTCCACTGAACTGAACCTTAAGCAGCTGTTTAGCTGCCTCTGGCTGAGGCTGAGCAATCTAGAGTGTGGTGTGTAATTTTGCAAGTACCTAGATCTGGCCCTCTTTAGAAACAGAAATCTACACTTGACTGATAATTTTTCTGATCCAGTAGGTTTGTCTCTATATGTACTTGTTTAGTCACTCCACTTGGAGGTTATTATATAAAATAGAAAACAAAACACTCTTTTATCTCCTCCTTGCTAAACTCTTGGCCTTGTCCATATGACACAGAGAAATCTATCAGAGCCATGCATTAATTTTCTCATAAAAAGAAAAATCTCCCAAAGTCACTGTTTTTACTAGCTCTGTTTTCTTCCTGAATTGCTATAAAAGAGAATGAATTGGGAGTTCTGTACTTTTACCTTGCTCACCTTTCTTCATCTACCTCTAAAGATTGAACAAATGACCTGAAGAGAGAAAAATGACCCAGGTATTGGCAGTACAGCTTGCTAAGCAGAACATTAAATTGGCAGTACAGCTTGCTAAGCAGAACATTAAAAAACAAACAAACAGCAACATTAACAAATATCCTTCCCCAAGTGGGGTGAATATGAGAGCAGAGACATCTGTGCAGCCTGCAACTTTTGCTTCTCCCACTCTTCATGTATTTCTTGGAGCTATCTGAGCATAGATGAGAGCCAAAGGGCTGTTTACTTCTGCCGCAAAGCTTGCGATTGCTACCAGAGTCCAGAAAATTATATGAGAGTGACATTTGTGCAAAGATGAGATCTGGATTACTCTGATGACTCATTAAGGTATAGTGTGCAAATTCTTCATCTATCATAGGTAACAGTGACCTTTGTTCCCATAAAACAGATGAAGTAGAAGTGATACCTGGGACTTTTTGCAAGAGCGATTACATAGTTGGCTTTCTAGCAGGAATTAAGAGGAGGAAAGGCCAGCCAGGTAGATCAGTTTCAGATTCTGGGCCCTCCAGACCACTGGTCAGTGATGGCACTCCAAGAAAAAGAAGTAAAGAAGAGAAATATCAAGGACACTAGATGGAAACTCATGTTATCCCGTCAAAAATTGGTTTTTCAGAACTATCCTAAACCAATAGGGCTTTTATCTCAGTATGAACGTAAAGCTCATTTTGTAGAGTTATTGAGACAGTCCCCCATCAACTTCTGCAGTATTAAGGATATAAATCAAATAGAATATCTATGTTTTAACTATGTATGTGCTCGTGCAGTGGTCACATTTAATGATTGCATAACAGCTAGCTGGATACTGAAAAATAAGGATGAGCTAGAGCACTCTGGCCTAATTATGACTAGACTCTTTGAAAATCGAGCATCCCCTCTGCATCTAAACGGAGGTATTTTTAGTCATCACGTTCAACAAATAAAACCCTGTGAAAACCTGATTGATTTAACTAGTGAAGGTCTGGACATTATAAAAACCAGTCCAGATGATATTATAGGGGGGAAACAGGAAAAATCTCAGCTGAATTCTATTCTTTTCTGAGTAAAAGGTACTCAACAATAGTGTTTCTTGTTTACTTTTATTCTGGGTAACTCTAATATTTGTTAGCCCTCTTGGAAAAATGATATTGCATAGGAGTTAATATCAACCCATGCTTATGTTTGCCCCTGAACTTGTTCTTCCCTGGGTCTAATCTTGTGAGAGATGTAATTGTTTATCACATGATATTATTATGGGTTATGCTTCCCTTATTTAGAGTATCTGAATTGAAAACAATACTCCATTCCTTTGCCTCTGGCTCTGGCACTGAGAACTTGCACAGAGGCAAAAGGCAAAGGAATGGAGCTTTCTTCCCCTCTCCAGGGCTCCCCTAGCCCTTTCTCTTGCCTCTGGCTCTGGTGCTGAGAATTTGTGCAGAGGCAAAAGGCAAGACAATGTGGGGAGGGGGGAGAGTCCTGTGAGTGAATAGAAGGGGAATCACAGGGTGAGTTACTTATGTTTTTTCCCCATTTTCACAAGCGTTCTGTGCCCCAAACCATCTCAAAGTTGATGCAGTACTCTAGTTCTGTTCTTGGGTTTCTGGCATTAACTTAAAGTATCTCTCAAGTAGAACACATCAGTTTACTCAATTATTGTATGTTGAGTAAACATTTATGTAAATTTAACTGATTCAATGGGTCTACTTTAGTTGGTACTAAGAGTAGGATATAGGCTAAATTTTGACAAATGACACCTAGGGTATTTCCCTTCCAAAAAGGAGTGTTTTCTGCTCAGGATTCCAGACAGCCATTCTCTCCAAGCAGGACATGCAGCTCCTCTGCTCTCCCCATCTCAGGTGTTCCTATTCTCTTTTTCAGTTCTTACTCCATATCTCCTTTCTTTTCCAGCCTCTGTGGGTGGTGATTGCCCCGTTGCTATCTTTTTATTTTTTATTTTTTATTAAATAAGATTGTTTCTACTTATGAAAACCTTTCCCTCAGACACACTGATTTCTAAATTCAATTATTTATCAACAGAAGAGTACAGATCTATTGAATCTATGGGAATTTGGTAAGTTGACGTTTATACAAGTTCTAGTCATTCAGTACATCTAGTCTGCTTGGAACAAACAACTGGATTTAGGACTAATACTTCTTTCTTTCATCTCAGTTGCCAAAATTTGCCTATGTTCTTGAGAGCACTTACAGCCTGAGTTCCATATTGGAAAAAATAATGGTACCAAGATAAATTGCATGGCCAATATACAAAGGGTTTATGCTCCTTTGCTTTTTCATTCCAATATTTTCCTTTCAATAAATCAGAGAACTCCTCTGTTTCAGGCTACAAACTCAGCACCATCTGCCAGCCCTGAATTCATTCTAAATTAAATGAAGAATATTCTATCTGCCAATAATTGCTAGCTGTGAAGTTAAATGCATTACCTCAGGGCCATCTCCAAATGACTTTGATTGTTAGTAAGATGGGAGTTCAGACCACAGTCATTACAATAATAGAATTTGATAACATTAACACACAGCCAATAACGTACTGTCACTGCAACTCCGTTAAAGGCAATAATTGATAGAAGATCGCCAGTGCCTGAAAGCAAAGTATAAATATTTCAGGAAGTTCTTTGACTGATTTGTAATGAGATTTAAAAGTGAGCTGAGAAACAATGTGAGTGTGTATCTTTCTCAACAAGGGCAAACATTCTAGAGTGTGTGTGTGTGTGTGTGTAGGAATCTATGTTTAGGGACAAGCAAAATAAATGAGAATGAGAAGATGAGGAATCAAATAAATGAAATAAAAATGAATTTAGAATCTAGAAGAACAAAGTTTGAGGGCTTCAGTATAGGAAAGTCCAATATTTAAAGAAAATAATACAGTAAGTAAAGTATATTTGAAGGGCTGACCTAGACAGCATACTTGCAATTCCTTTTCAGCTGCATTTTTTCCCCTGGGGGAGGAAAGAGTTTGTTGGGAAATGTGAAAGATAATAATGGAGCTTGTGAGATCCATTATTATCTTTCACATTTCCCAACAAACTCTTTCCTCCCTCAGAGCAATCCAACTGGCAAGACAGAAACTGAACAACAGCCAGTCCCTTGCACTCCCATGATCTAGCAGAGAAAATAATCTTTTTTAAAAAACGTATATAATAGATTTACATACAAATATTTGTGCAGAGTTAAATACATGGGCTAATAGAGGGGAAGAGAGAGAAGAGAAAATGGCTGCAGGTTACAATGCGGGGTATGGAAAAGCCAATAAAATTAGTAAAAATGCAGAATAGCAATTAGTGAGTATAGGCATGCAAAGGTTGTTATGAGAGGGGATGATGTGAAGTGGATAAGTAGACATTTATGCCTAACCTTTTCTTTGTGTTCCAGATTGTGTTCTAGATCTTCTTTTCTTTCCAGATCCCAATAGGATTCCAAATTACCATTTTATGATTACAACCATCACCAGATAAAGATTCATAAGACATTCTACTTTGTTTCTGGAATATAATTACCCTGCTCTCATGCTGACCGGAAAGTTAAATGACAACAAAATCCATCTCCATAACTGCCTATTGGAAAAAGTTTGGAACACTTCTCCTGATTAAGTATAGCACATACAAATAGTAAGGTAAGTGCACTGGCAGATGCCTCTCCCCACCCCACTTTCTTTTTGGAGAGTGGCACTAAAATGAATTCCCAAAGGACATTTCATGTATGGATATTTTTCACTGATCACTATGCATGGAATATATATTCTTATTAGGAATAGGGCCATTTGTAAGTTTTGCTGTGCATTGTTTTTATACCATCTTACTTTCAAAAAGAACAAAAAAGACAGGTTCCTGCACCAAACTGCTTACCGACTAAAAGGAAATAAAGGGAAACAAAAAGAAGGTGAAAAGAGGGAGAAGGTATTTTGTTAAGTTATATGTATTTTGACTTTTGGTTGAACATCATGATGGAAGAGTTATGCCAAAATATTGATGAGAAGGAATTTGAGAAACCAGGGAATGGTAGTGTCATGTATGTCTTGTCTGTACATAGTAACCTTCTCTTTAAAGAAACAAAACATTCATTATTTCATTACAGTGATAGATTTCTACTTTTCATATCACAAATAAAGAAGGTGCAGCTCTCCTGAAGCTGTTGGACTTCATTTCCCATCAGGCCTAGCCCACATATAGTCTTACAATGTTGGAGGAAGATGGGCTTGCATTTCCCATTCCTACTTTACATGCATAGGGTGGGTTTCAGACATCATTTGCTTGGGGATCTTGTAGATATTTGTGGCATTAAAAAGGGTAGAAGGAAGAGAAATGACACTTCTGCCATCACTCTTACAAGAAAGGAGAGAAGAGTCACTGGTGCATTATCCCAGAAGTTGTGATAAATTAACCCTGACATGCTGCCAAACGTATGTGTCTTAATAAGTTTCTCCTACTGATCCCCAGTGGCAGTCAGATGGGTTCACTGGTAGATTGTGGTGGACATGTAAATGTCTGAGCTGGGCACGGGGAGATGAGCTGTCATAAATTATTAGCTCTGCTGAAGGAACAGTGCCAGGAAGTATCTGGCTGATGACTTAAGAGACACCTAGTAAGCAAAATCAAAGCTGTGCTTGCTTGGCAAATCTCTGAACCATGCAAAGTCATATCAAAACATGGTGGCCAGTGTAAGATGTTGCCACTTTTCTGGAGCTGGGGATTAAAAGCTGCTTGTCACTAATGACTTTGGTTTAAAACTCAGCAACCAATATGCTCCAAATTGCAGGCCTCACAC
This sequence comes from Cyclura pinguis, assembly GCA_030412105.1. Classification (NCBI taxonomy): domain Eukaryota; kingdom Metazoa; phylum Chordata; class Lepidosauria; order Squamata; family Iguanidae; genus Cyclura; species Cyclura pinguis. The sequence continues at coordinate 313,189,986 of CM059599.1, read as the reverse complement.
CATCCCTTGCAGGCCAGTCTGTGTGTGTGTGTGTGGGGGGGGTGTCGGTCTTTGCACATAACATTCAGGCACCAGTTGAAGGTAATTGGCAGAGCTGATTAATTTCTAGTGACCGTGAGAAACTGCTCTTGATGCCAGTACACTGCATCTTTTTCAATTGCTGTCTGTCTCTGTTTAAAAGGGAAGGATTTGTATCGACAGCCATGCAGTCCAGTTCTTATCTGCTAAGGGATTGAGTGGGATGGGTGCAGCAACAGATATTGAAGGAGAATGGGGGAAATTGATTGATTGCTTTTGCATCTGCTCCATCTGTCATGGATGCTTTCATTTCATTCAGAGTAATAGGCAGAGTGCTATCCTTTTTCAAAGGCAACTGAAATTTGTTTCACTGCAGGCGGATTTCACTGACACACAACTGTTCCCCAGTTCCACTTTGGTTTTGGTCAGTTTTAAGTCACAGTCTTAAAGCATGGGTACATTTAGAAATTTCCTAGTTGTACATTTTGTATCAGGTTCTAGCAGAAGTTGGTAACTGTTAGAGATCAGGGAGAGAGTCATTTTTTTAGGTTGGCCAAGACTTCTAGAACCATACTTCTTCATTTTGTTTTCTTGCATTTTTCTTAAAATATATTTTAAAAATCCCCTGAATATGAGTAGTAAAATCAGTGTAATGGGCTAAATTAACTAATATTAATTAAAGTTAATCTTTCACTGAATGTTATAAAATTCATTAATATTCTTTACTCATTATTAACATATAAAATCCCCCATTTGTGTGTGATTAATTATTATTAAATCTATACTTATATATATTAGAGAACCTTAAATGTATAATTAAAGCTGACTTTAATGCGTATGGAGTTTGAGATTGCTGACTGGTTTTGAAATAAAAAGAACTAAGATGACTGTGATATTGACATAACATTGGCTATCCCTTTGGTAATAGAGCATTTAGGTTCTTTTGCCATTGGCTATTGTGCATTTAGTGCTCAAAAAACTCATTTTTTGACTGGGAAATGAAATAACTATAAAATATTATTTTACCACTACTTCTGCCTGAAGATTTCCTTTTGAAAGATACACCTGATTAGACTATCGTAGACAAAAGCTCAGAATTTGGTGTGTACCATTTGGCAATCTTTCTCTTTAGTCAGGGCAGCCTGCAGAGAAGTTATCATACCTGTTAACAACTCTTGTGGTAATTCATGTTAGCTAATAAACACAACTTTTGAAAACTAGTAGTAAGAATTAATATTTTAACCATGGTCCTTAAACTTCAGATCTGTTAAAAGGGGCACATGAGTGATTCTCTTGACCCTTTACTATGATTTTTCCACCGTAATTGGAAACTTGGCCTTTGGGAACAACTAAGTAATTTTATTTTGATGTGTATATTAATGTTTCTGCATAAAATCAATAGTTACTTACCATAGTTTCTGCCTAAGATTTCCAAAATTGATTTCACAGTAAATTTGCATTTGATAATAAATGTGAAGCTTTTGTGTTCCCTGTCAGCTACCTTCTTCATCTTCTTCCAAGGAATATCAACAGCGAAATTTTTGTCATTCTTGGTATTTGCTGACAGAGAACTAAAATTAATAGGGCTTGGCATGGGTGTATACATTCAAAGTTATCAAATCATCTGGTGACATTTTTTGTGACACTATTATAGTAAGAGAGTTCAAGTGCTATTTTATTACCACATGCTACACTGGTTATAATTTATCCTTAAACATACACTTTATTATTATGTGTCTTCAAGTTGACTCTGACTTATAGTGACCCTATCATAGGGTTTTCTCAGCAAGATTTATTCAGAAGATATTCACCACTGCTGCTTTCTCAGGCTGAGAGGGTATGACTTATCCTAGATCACCCAATGAGTTTCTATGGCCCAACCAGGATTTGAAACCTGGTTTTCCAAAGTCCTACACACAAATTACTGCAGTATGCTTTCCCAAACACACATAATGCATAAATTAATTTGGTAGAATTCCACATGTCTCAAGGTATGGGTTGCATAGGCTCTCTCCCCACAATATTACACTCTGAGGTGTGGAAGCTTCCAAATTATAATTTCCTATTTTGGAATCAAGTATTGCATAACTGATATACTTCTTAACTCTAGTGATAATGGTTCACTGATTTTGTATATACCTCAGTACTGCCCTTGTTTCATTAAATCCAGGATCGATAGGCATTAATGACAATGTGAATGTGCTGTGCTGTGTGTATGTGTGTCACTGTGTATGCTGGCATATGAAAATGAAGGAAAGCACTTAATTGCCAAACAAATTCTGTCTTTGTTAATCCCAGCAAAAACATAAAATAAAAAATTGAAGATAAATGCTTAGTAACATTTTCCAAGATGTATATCTTAGAATTTTTAAATGTGCACCAAAACATGTATGGCGTGAACATGACAAACATATTTACAAATGCTTGTATAATTCAGGTGCCTTTTGAGGAGCCTCTTTGGTGCTTGTCTTACTGAGTGGTCTGTAGACCCAGTTGGAAATTCATGTAATATGCAAAATATGGAAACATTAATATAAATTTGTGCATTAAGAGTCACATCCTAATGCTAAATATGTTTGCTAAAGAAGTGCCATCAATGGATTCCAGGTAAAATGTTTGGAATTAGGATTTTAGGGCTGATTCACAATTATGTGTCTTCTTGCCTTGCCTTGCCTTGCCTTGCCTCCTTTCTCTTGAAGAAAAATTGTTCCTTAGCTCTGCAAGATTTCTTTTTGTCCTTGACTCACTATCTCTTTATTATTTGCTGACCCAATATAAGTCACAGCTGAATGTGTGAACTGCTGCTGTCAAATAGTATTAAGGGTGAAATGATGATAGCTGGTATACTACTATGGTTAGGTGACTGCCAGAGGTTGCTTGCATTTAGAGTTAGAAGTGAACTAGTGTAACCATTTAGCTTTGAGATTAGTGTGCATAGTATTAACAGAAAAAGAAGGGAGGTAGAGTTCAGTAGATGAATCAGATGGAGGAAGAAGGGAAAGCTGGTTACATCAAGCATCAAATGAAAGGAGGGGAAATGAGGGAGGAGCAAATCCATCAGAAGGGCACTCCCAATTTCCCTAACAGAAAGAGTGGATTATTGAACCACGTAACTGTCTACAGTGATCCGTTATGCTATGCGCATGAAGTGATAAACAGGGATATGTTATCCTTATAGAAAATTATTCTGATACTTTCTATAGCTAAATGGAAACAAAATATAGATGCACCTTCTCTTACTTCTGGATGACACATGTTTATTTAAATTACTTTCCTTTATTTTAATAAAACACACAGAAATGGGAACTCGATCTTTCTTGACCACTGACATCTATAGATAGATAGACGGATGGATAGATGGATGGATAGATGGATAGATAGATAGATAGATAGATAGATAGATAGATAGATAGATAGCTGGTAACTTAAACTTATATTTTCAAAGGTACAGAGGGCCCACATGTGTGTATGCATGTGGCTTTTGTGTGTCTAGAATCATAGAATAATAGAGTTGGAAGAGACCACAGGTGCCGGGACCAACCCTCTGCTATACAGGAACACACATCAAAGCACTCCCAACAAATGGCCATCCATCCTCTGATTAAAAACCTCCAAAGAAGGAGACTCCACCACACTTCAAGGCAGCATATTCTGCTGCTGGACAGGTCTGACCGTCAGGAAGTTCTTCCTGAGGTTCAGGTGGAATCTCTTTTCCTGTTTGAATCCATTGCTCCTTGTTCTGGTCTGTGGAGCCATGGAAAACAAGCTCATTCCCTCTTTGATATGACCTCCTTTCAAATATCTAAACATGGCTATAACGTCCCCTCTTAATCTTCTCTTCTGTAGACTAAATGTACCCAGTTCCCTGAGATGCTTCTCGTAGGGCATGGTTTCCAGACCCTTCACCATTTTGGTTGCCCTCTTCTACACACGTTGCAGCTTGTCAATATCTCTCTTGAAATGAAGTGCCCAGAACTGGACACAGTAGTCCAGATGTGGTCTAACCAAAGCAGAATAGTGTGGTACTACTACTTTCCTCGATCTGGACACCATACTCCTATTGATGCAACCAAAATTGCATTGGTTTTCTTGACTGCTGCATCACATTGATGACTCGTGTTCAGCTTGTGGTCTACCAAGACTCTTAGATCCCTTTCACATGTACTGTTTGTCCATCCAGGTGTCTCTCATCCTATAATTGTGTATTTCATTTTTTCTGCCTAGGTGTAGGACCTTACATTTCTCTCTGTTGGAATTCAGGTCCTATGCAATCACTATGCTCTCACATGGTCTTCCAGAAATGATGTAAATGCAGAAGGGATGCTGATAGACAGGGAGCAAAGGTATGTTCTCATTCTTTATCATTTTAATGGGGAAGATACTGCATTGTTTTATCTGGCTAAATGTCAGATACACACATCCCCATCCCACACACAGCATATATGATTTATGAAGCACTTGAGTATCTGCTGATGCTTAGGAAATCATCATTCTCTTCATTCCACAAATTTAATAAGTCCCAAGTCACTAAACACATACACACAGACACACAGCAACACCAAGAGACAGAAGAGATTCAAAGAGCTAGATAAATTAACAAGACTATGTGTGGAATAATAAATTTGTAGAGCCTCAGTGGAGACTTCCATCTGTTGTTAAATTCAGGTCCTATTGGATGTGCTTCCCTCTTTGTCTCTCTCTCACACAGTCTGCAGATGTTGAATTATGACTAAATACCAAAGTCTTATTTAATGCAGCCTAGAATGAAAGTGGTGAATGATAACCCATTACCACTTTACACCCAGAGATCATTCTTAGTTCAAGGCTATTCTCTTAGCCATGCCAGGAAAAAATTACGCAGGCACTACTCATTTTTATAACTCCCTTAGGCAATGCGGGAGCTATAAACATGATGGGAATGAAGTCTTGCCATGTGTATCTAATAACACCAAGGAGAGTTAACTAGCGTCAGTGCTGACACAGCATTCAACTCGTATTAAAGACTTAGCATATTACTCCTGTCTCTTGGTGTCTCTTCTGTGGCCTTTGTAAGCCAGCCCAAATGAATGTGAGTCATGACTAACCTACAGCACATGTGCTGGTAAATGGCTGGTTTAATTCCACATAAAATTAATAGTATAAAATCCATAAGCAAAAAAAAAAAAAAAAAAGGTAAGGAGCAGAAGAAAGGGAAAGGATATTGAAACTTAGTTGCATGTGGCAAAATTGAATTAAACTACTGGGGAAAGTCTCCTGGAGTTTGGGGCTTAGGTCTTATGCTGATAAAACTCAACTCTGTCTCTCTTTCTCAACAAGTCCCAAGCAGGCTGCTGAATTCCTGAGTTCTGAAACCAGGTTCGTAGTTTGGGATTGTTCTTGGAGCAAGCAAGGCTCTTAGAGCAATAGTCTGTGTTAGGCGTGGAAGTAATACTGTTGTTTGTCTTTTGGCTGACAAGTGGGGTTCCGGATGCTTGGGAAACTGAACTGAGAAAAATAACACAGTGGTAAGAATTTTGTACAATTTTTGCCCAGTATTCACATATCCTGATGTGTCTGGGGGAAAGAATTCTATGCAGAAATATATGTGGAGGTTTTGCATGAAAATCATTTATTTGTAAAAATAATTTTTACCAAAAAGTCTTTCCACAAAAATCACTGTTAGCAGATAGTCGTGTGTGTGTTTGTGTGCACGCACACATGCAAGATCATTGGGTTTTTGTACAAAAACCCAACAATCTTAGACAAAACAAACCTGTCATGGCTATCTGGAAACAATACAAATAAATGACAATCTTGAACAGTATATATTGCCACATGGTTCTTGTTTTTATTGTTTTTATTGTATTTTGAAAGAAATTGTAATTTCTTTTTATCTGTTTTAAATATTTTATGTGGATTGTTAGCTGTTCTGAGCAATTGTGAGAAAGCCTATACAGTGGGCCTTCAATATCCTCTGGGCTTTGGTGCCACGCCCCCCTACTGCCATGGATACCAAAATCCATTACTTTCTCAAGCCCCATTATATACAATGGTGTAATAAAGTGATGTTCCTTATATAAAGTGACAAATAAATAAGTTCTGGAGAGAGCCTGAAGATGTGTGAGATGGTGGGAGGCTACAATAGGGTATGCCTACACACCAGCATAGAGCAAAACCAAGATTTGTTTTTTGTTTTATTTTTTTAATATTTTTGAACCATGGTTGGTTGACATAGAACCTTTGGATGTGGAGGACCAACTATACCTAGAAGCAACAACAACAACAACAAGCACTACAGACGTGTGATTATTGTGTATGATAATCTATTTTCGAGTTTGGAAATTATATCAATATAAAGAATTTAAATTTTTTATAAATGGACAAATTTCATTCCCAGGTTTTGAACACCCTTTCACTAATGAACGTGAATTAATTTGCAGCACCTTATCTTAAGTTTCCAGTTGCCATTACCGAAGAAAAACCTCCAAAAAGTGTCCAAATAATATTTTCTTCAGCTATCTGAGTCTATGATGTTATCCTTAAATTCAAAGCTTAATGACTGAATATACATTGATAATATAATTATGAATGAAAATGGTCCATTATCCTCATAATTTTTCATCATGGGAACATGGTGCTATGTCTTACCTGGGCTACTGATTGGCACTTCGAATTGCCACACAGACTGCCCTGAGTAGGCTGATAACACAAATATATTTCTGTATGCTGTAAAATCTACTTTCCTTACATAAGAACAGCAACCACAAATAAACTCTAGTGTATACAAGCCCAATCCATTTGAAATCAATATCACAAAATGCCCATTTGTTTTGAATAGCTATTTAATTTGTTTATGATTAATTTTTGTATCAGCAATAATTGTCTCAAATAAATTTGTTTTGTTTCTATTCTGTCTTTCCTCCAATAAACATAGATGGGATATGTGTGGTTCTACTTTATTTCAGCTTGAAACATACTGGGAGGCTGTCATGTCAGAAAGTGACATAGCCAACAACAATCAAATTGCTTAATGGTTGAAAGATTCCCCAAAATGCACTCTACAGAAATGTACAGTAGAATGGAAAGGCAAATATATGTTATATTCATATTAAAATATTGTAAAGAATTCTTCATATGAAATTTGAAGAACCTTATGAGAAGAGAATGTGAAGACAAGAAGAAGAAGAAGAAATAAAGAACATCCCTGCTAGATCGGCTGAAAACCTATCTTAGTGTAGTGTCCTGTTTTCCTCAGTGGCTGAGCAGATGTCTCTGGGAAATGTAAAGCAGAATATGACACTTTAGATGGACCAGTCATTATAAATTAAGGATACTTTCTCATATATTTGAATCAAAATCTGATTCTTAGACCATACACATTTCTTACAATTCTGCATATTATTCTGTGGGCTACTTTTTCAAAAGGGATTAGACTGCAAATATCACCAAGATGACATAAAGGCCTCCCAGGGCATTGGGGGGAAAAGATGGATGTCTCCTATATGTGTGTATAGAAATACCTGTTGTTGTTGTTTTTCTCTTTGATCTCTTGCCTTTCTGCTTCATTGGATGATCCAGGTTCTAATATTATGAGGGAGAGCATCCATATCAATTTTTATATCTTCTACATTTTTATAACCTCTGACATATGTCCTCCTATACAGCCCATCTTTTTCCCTCCTCCTGCACTAAAAAGTCTCCAATGTCATAACCTTTCTTTGAAAGGCAATTGCTCCAGCCCTTTGGTTATTTTCTTATCATTTGCTACAACCTTTCCAGCTCTACAAGGTGTGTTGACCAAAATGAAATGTGGTACTCCATTTATTGATTTTTAAATTAAAACAAAGAAATATGCAAATATTCCAAGTGCAATAACTTCATCAATTTTACATAAAATCTTTAGAATATAATCAATTTTATTTTTCGTCCTGTTATTCATCATTACTATCATGGAATCTACCTTTACCCACAATGCCAAAGACCAAATTAATATATCAAAAACATAATTGCAACTAGATTCCTGTCATAAAGAGGTTTTTTTGGGCAGAGTTACAGCTTTAGGTGTGGGTGCCTTTTTAAGCTGAGGTAATGAGCTTTCTACTTACATTTTCAGTCTTTTCTAGTAGGCTGTTCTGATTCGGGATTAACAGATGCTCTTTCTCCTGCTTACAGATTCTCATGGCCCTCACACAAATGTGTCAGGGAAATTTTGCCGTTATCATTGCCAGGCCATAACACTTTTGATGGCTAAATCAGATGGGTCACAAATTAGCTTCCTATCCTTGTCCCTTTTACCTTTGAAAAATAAGGACACCTTTTATGTTAAGAGTGACCTAGATTGTTTCCAGATACATTTTCTTTTCCTTCCATTTGAAACAACAATCAATTTTCCTACAGAGAGATCTGTCCAATGCAAGTAGGGTTGCCAGCTGTTCCTAATAAGGAATACCTATTATTTTAGGGCCACAAAAGTTGTTTCTTGAGACCCAGTGTGATATAATTGTTTGACTATTGGACTAGGACTCTGAGAGACCAGGATTCAAATTCCCACTCAGCTATAAAACCCCACTAGATAGATTTTGACAAGTTATCATGTTGTTACCTCAAAAGGTAGGGGACCTTGAGGTCCTCCAGCAGCATTTGTGCTTCCATGAAAAGGTGGAGAACTATAGCTCAAAACGGAGGCCTGCAAGGGGGAGGTAACATTGCGGGATCTGTTCAACAGTGTATATTGGTACTAACTGTGGGACAGCAATTGGAATTTTTTTTAAAAAGAGAATGTCTTTATTGGGGAAAATTCACAGACATGCAGACAATCAAACAGTCTCACAAACCATACAAGGCTAGCAAAGATAAAGGAGAGAAAGGTTGGACAGCATGAGTTTTGGGTGAAGTGGACAATAGTCACCATTCCTGAAGCAGCAGAGGATTGGGGTGAGCTGTCTCAGACTGGGGAAGCCTGAGGACAGTACAATGAACTGGAATCTGGGGGCCCTCATGCAGTGAACACACCACATGTGTTCAAGATACCAGCAAGCAGCCAATGGCTGAGCCATTAAATACTCTTTTTGTTGTCCTGAGGGAAATGTTTGAATTGCTTTCTGGTAGAGCTGACCAAGGGGTCTGGAAGTTTCTGATTGCCTTTGTGGCCAGATGAAAAAACACTGAAGGAAATCATGATAGCCTCTTAATTATTGGAGAAGTGGGAAAACAAAATGACTGCTTCCATGGGAAAGAGGCATCAGGATGGCAGTGTTTAGATGCTCCTTCTATCAATTTCATTTGCTATTCTTTCCTAGGCTTGAATACTTTAGAGAACCATCTAAAACTCATCAGATTAAGTTTTCTGATTGATTTTCCTAACGTTATGACCTGGCCATGCCGAAGCCTTTGTCCTAGCTTCAGGGAGCTTCCAGTTAGAGTCCTTTAATTTCTACAAGTGTTTCAGCCATAATTGCAAGATTTACATTTATTTCATGCCAATTAAACAATGCTTATAGCCACTCTTACTGTATCACAGATTGGGTGTGTATGACATGATAACAGTGTCTTAGACTAAGGCAAAGGCCATGGCAAACCTCCTCTAAATAAATCTTGCCAAGAAAAGCTGCATGGTAGGTTCATCTTAGAGTCACCATAAATGAGAAACAACTTGAAAGCACACCACCATCATGTCAAAATTTGTCCCTTATATGGTTAGCAGGAGCCCTTGATTATAAGGGAAGCCCCCTATTTGAGGCTTGGAAAGCTTCTCCTTTTATGTAGACTGAGCAAGAATTCCCAACATCCAATATTTTGGGGTGTGGGTCCTTCATACAGACAGAATTGTATGCATCATATAATATATGAATGTGGACAGTATGTTCATTTTACGAAGAAATACATGGCTAAGTCAACTGAAATCAATAGCTTTATCTGGTATTTAGGTAGAACACAAAATTGTTAATAGCTCCTTCCTGTCAACATTGCATGCCATGAATCTTGCCTGTTCCTTACAGCTGTTTGGAAAATGTGGCAACACAAATTGCCAACATACTTTCAGATAGACTTCTGTCAATACTGATGTGCCGTAAATGATCCCTTTCTAGCAGTCTAATGGCTAAGTTCATACAGAGGGTTGAAATTTTCCTTCACTGCCCCAGTAAGTGGCAAACAGTTCATCCTACACATTACCTCTAGATAGATAAATGGCAAATCTCTCTGTCTTTGGATTGTCTTAAATTCTCAATCAGAGCCTTTCCCTTTGTTCTTAGGCTTTTGCAGTCTACACTGTACTTTGTCTTTCCCATGCAGAGTAGCGTACAAAATTGTTTTTTACAGTACACATCAAGTGGATATTGATAAGTGATATAATGGTGCAGTTGTGATAACACTGAAAAGGTAGATTTCTAGAGTACAGATCAGAAGCTCTACATTGTGCTTTTGCTGGAGACAGGCTATATCCCAAATTAAGCCTGTTCTGCAATAATTACAGCATATTTATTAAGCTGTTATCCATTGTATGAACTGAATCACCCTACTATGAAATCTTAATTCTAGGTAATCATTGTCAGTATTTATTAAATCTCACTGCAAAAAGAGAAGAGCAGAGGGAAATTAGGCTTATTGATGACAGATTGCACTGAATAACAGAAGTATGTAACTAGCTGGTATTTTTGTGCTGTACTTTTTTAATTATTATTATCTCGTATCATCCCAGTCTGAGCCCTCTCCCAATCAGCCACACCAAGATTACCAAGAGAAGGAGATCCATTCTGCTGGCTGTCAAGGTGCTGGTGGATGATGCAATTACCCACTTCCATTTACCATTTGCCATTCTCTTTGTATCTCTTCGTCTGATTTCCCTTTTAGTCTCTGAGAGACCATATCAGCATTTTTATTTTCTATAAGTGTACCCTACTGTAATGAATTTGTAGCTGAATTACAGTTCATGGCCAGAATTCAGTATTACACCTATAGATGCGTAGCTCATGGAATTATGCGTCTGAAACTGATTCATGATCCTCATCTGGTTACGATCATGTCACTATTGCCACAATCACAACTCCCCCCCCCAAACCTACGTTACTAGACATGAGCAACAAGAGGAGGAATTCCATTTTGTTGGCAATAGGAGTGTGAGTGGATGAAACTGCCACCTCCCTTTCACCAGGCCATGAGGCTGTGACAATCACAAGCAGGACCTTTGTTGCACTTCCATGTTGCAACCTTATGGGCTGGTGAGGGGTTGTGTGTGGAAGCATCATCCACCAGCACCTTGACAGCCAGCAGAATGGATCTCCTTCTCTTGGTAATCTTGGTGTGGCTGATTGGGAGAGGGCTCAAACTGGGAAATGTTACTTAGTCATGCATATGTCATTAAGTAACCCATGTAGATTTCAGGCCCATGTCTTCAATCACAATGAAACAATGGGTATTTAGTTGGATCCAGAAATGTCCTCATCTGAGAAGATGGATTTCCTTGTATAAAAAAAGAGAACTGAATTCTAGCAGTGTGTTCCTCTAAGTTCAAGGCATTAATCAATCTCTTGCACAACATTTTGTATAAGAATGCATATTCATGCCATGTATATTTTAGGTTAAGTCTTCCAATAGCTCTTCTAAAACAGTTTATAGAACCGTGCTGCCACCAAAATGCATTCCGCTGGCATATTTCTCTCACATAGTCTATTAATTATCCATAGTTTTCTGGGCTGTATATCCATCTTTGCCTCTAAATTCTATTTATTCTAATATTAGAGGGACCAAAATAACTTCCCTCAGTGGAAAGCTGCTCCTACCTGATGATTAAAGTAAATATGTTGTTCAGGATTCATAAGAAAGTATGTTGCTCAGTTAGGCAGACACACTGGATGATGTTGGGCAAGTCACATTCTCAGTGTCAGAGGAAGGCAAGGGCAAACCCCCTCTCTGAACAAATCTTGCCAAGAAAACCCCATGATAGGTTCGCTTTAGGGTTGCCATAAATCAGAAATGACTTGAACGCACACAACAGCAAATTTCTTCCCTCCTCTATGTTCACATGGCATCGTCATGATCATCATCCTTGACAGTCAGGCTATCATCCGTTGAGTATGATTACTAGAATTACTGTTCTTAGGCCTGGATCAGAAGTAGGGTTGCCAAGGTAAAACTGGAGAGGGCTTCTGTACCTTTAATGGTTACTCAGAAGAGCGAATTTAAGCAGATGTTGATTGTTACCTTGTTGCATCATAGGCAACACATGGTGAAATTCTTTTTTCCACAACACAGTTAAAGGTACAGGAGCACTCTCCAGTTTTCATTCTGGCAACCCTATTAAGAAGCCATGTGGCCCCAGCCTACCTGACAAGAGACAGGTGCTAATCTCATATGGGTCTTATGTTGTTCTTTTTCAGTGATTAGATGTAAAACTGATGGCAACCAGAGATAACGTCTTTGTGGCTGTCTCTTGAACTTATTCACCAAAGAGACGTGCCTGGCACCATTCTTTTCCCTCTTTTTGGTGCTAGGTTGAAACTTGTACCTTTGATCTTACAGCCATCAATGTTTTAATTTTTAAAATTTTACTAGGTTAATATTTTATGTTGAATTTTTGTGAGCTGGTTAAATGATGCAGTTGCAATAACACTGAAAAGGTAGGAAAGAGGAAAAGGAAATTCCAACAAATATTGCTTTTTACCTGGTTGCATGCCAAGCGTCAGGTGCTGAAATTCCCTCTTCCACACAACCATTAAAAGTATAGAAGCCATCCAGTTTTTTCTCTGGCAGTCCTGACCATTAGATTTTGCCCATCACAGAGTAGTGTGCTTCTTGCATTCCAGAGCCATTCTTGTCCCACAATTCTGGTGAGGAAAGTGTGCTACATCATAATCAGCTTCCTTACTTCATAATAAATGTGCCCAGAAAAGTTCTTCTGCAAATGTTTGACACAGACCCAATGTTCAAGTCATAGGGGAAGTTTTTTTTAAACCCTTACTAACCAGAATATGATTTAATTTATGGAACAGCATATATGAGACCCAATGTCAAAAAGAGAATTTACAGAAATTCTACTGCATGTAGTTTTCTAGACCTAAGTGTGAAAAAGGCAGATATACAATGAGAACCCCCATTGCAAACAGGCTGAAGCAAACATAAAAAGCTTAGATGAGGTACGTGCATGTGTATACATATGTTTATCATGAAGTATCTGGAGACAATTTCTCAGTGTGTTCATGTCGATTGAGCTTCAAGCAGAATCACAGATCAAAACCATCCATCTTGGGTCTTAATTAAATAGCCCTGGAGGATGAAGTACCACAGGGGGCAAAGTCATGGTGAAAACTGTAATTATTTCCTGGAGCGATTGATTTTACGCTAATGATTTTAAATGGTGCATAGCTCTGCATCTAATCATCTTGCCTGGGATGACAGGTGGTGATTTGAACATTCTGTGTTAGGTGAGACAGGCCTATTTGGGCAGGTTCCCATCAAGTAGAAGTTCAGTTGAAAAGTGTCAGCTTGATCCGAAAGGGTGAAAAAGTTTAAAATTTCAGTTTGAGAGTCTAGAGGAAAAAACAAAGATATATAGGATTTTTTTTTAAAAAAAATCAGCTTAAGATATTATACAGAAGTAGAGAAAATTGAATAGTGAATAAAACACTTCAGTATCAAGAAATAGACTATGGGGACCTCCAGAAGGGGCAAATGTTGCTGGAGGTTGTGGTATTTGAGCTGTAGTTCTTTTACACTTCTACTCCTCCTGTTAACCAGTTAATATCGGGTTCTTCTGAACTATGTTCTGGAAATTCCCAGCACCAGTTGCATTTTTTGTTCCCTCCCTATTTTTATTTTTAAAGTAGGGTCAGATTTTCATGAGGAGTCCCCTCACACTGTAGAAGATGTTCTGTGTCCCCTGTGTTTCCTCTACTTATCTACCAAATGAACTCTGTTCTGCAATTTTTCTTCTGCCAGGAAACTGGAACTTTTCCCAGTTGCAAAAGACCTACTTCCTATGAAGTTTCTTCCTGTACTACAAAAGGGGCTCTGTTTCCCCTTCCATGTTTCCTCTGATCCTTCTCTGACCAACTGGGTTCCATTTCTCCCAGGCTTTTCTGAGGAGTTCCTATGTCCTTCCTTGCATTTCTTCTGCCCACCAAATACATTTAGGGTTACAGTGAGGCATTTTTACATTGCTGCAACATATGAGCCATTAAAAAAAAAACAAAAAACCCTAGAATAAGTAGATCTGGAAGTGACAACAACAGTTGGCAATACCTGAGGAGCTATGCTGTGAGAGCTCTTAATTCTTTTGGATGGTCTATCATAGGAGCCCTACGATAAACCATCTTGAAAGTTTAGGTTTGCTAGGGCACGCCAGTAACAATGGCCTATGGTATACAAGACAGTGGCATTATTAGGAAGCAATAGAATTTGACATGTGATTTGAGAATAAAATATGCTTTCCCAAAGCTGACCCTTCTCTCCGAGTCCAAGGCTAGGGCCATTTTCTCACTACCCTGCTATAGTGCTGTTATTCCACTTTCAACATCCTGTGGAATTCTGAGGTGTATAGGTTACTAGGGCCAAAGAGATCTCTGGCTGAGAATTCTAAATGCTCCTCCATAAAATGCAGGCTTCAGGATTCCATAGGATGTTGGAAGGTGGAATAATAGCACTAGAACAGTGTAGTATGGAAATGGCCTAGGAGATCTTTCGTCTACTAAATAATGATATGTGATGATCCAGTCAAAGTAAATAAGATGCCGATCAAAATGAGTAAATCCATTTTATTATATCACTGAAACAGGCTATAAAGGTATATGCCATGATTAGAATGCAGTCTGTCCATAGGATCTGACTGACAAGTACAACTCCAAAAGTTTATGAAAAAGTGGGAAAAAACATCTCGTGGCAGGAACTGGTTTAGAATGGATGAGGTCAAAGGGGAAGAAAAAAGCAGATAGAAGAAGAAGGGTATAGTTTAGAGTTCAAAATTTAAAGCACAGAGAGTGTGTGAAAAACAGAGTGGAGCCTTTATAAGGAACGAAACAAGAAGGGACAGAGAAGAAGAGAGTTTTGGCTGTGGATAGAGGGATTAAAGCAAAATAGGTCCCTTGCCCACGCACACAGGCATAGTCAAACAAGCAGGATGGTTTCCTTTGCTAAGAATAGATGCATAAATAAGAGAATATCAGTTCATATTGTCCCATAGATTTCGTTTCATTGGAGTAGAGCTATTCAAAGTGGTGGCTCATGGACAGTCCATGAGCCATGGGTTCTCAGTCCACTACGAGTTCCCAGAAAACTATGTTAATATGACAATATTATGGCACAAATATAATAGTGGAGCCCAGAACACTGTGGGAAAAAAAAGTTCTAGCCTGACATATCAGGTAGCTTCTTAAGCAATGCATTACAGCAATGCTTTTCTGAAAGTTCCAACCCTTTAAAGTGCTTCTTTTATCTCATCAGCATGTGCATAATTTGCTTAGTATCTGTCAAGATATTTAAGCACTGACAATGAGTGCCAACATAAATTTCATTCCACGCTTCCTCTTGTGGAGAGTTCCTCAGGCAGCTATTTTGGAACTAGAGTATTTAGTGATAAGCTTCTGGTTCAGAGATTGCATCAGGGACACCCAGTTACTCCTCATTCTGAGCAATGAACACCTTCTTCCTTCATTTGGCCAAATCTCTTCCCCTGCCCTTTGGGTCACCAGGTTATCCATACTTTTCTTATGTGCAAACACATACTGTCACTCAATCCATACTCAAAATCATGATTTCAAAAGCAGCATGGCTTCAGCTGTAAACTTCTGTTAATTCACACTATTTACCTATTATTAAAACATCCCCACAGGGTTCCTTTTCTTGATGTAATGCTTCCTCATACCTGGAGCATAAAGTGATATACTAGTTTTTATCATATTTCCCAAAATATCACAAGTTAAAAAACGCATTATGCAGAACGTAGATCTTTAGACCTGTTGCATCAATTACATAAGCACTATGATTATTTCCATAATAAAAATGTTAAAAATAAATATAATAAATGCATGGCAATATGCTACAGGATCTGATACTCTGAGTAACTAAAATACATTTGAGCTCTTAGGAAATAGACTGGGTTACCATTTACAGCATCTATAGGTTTAAATGTAGCCAACCGTGAACTTTACGCTACTAGTGAAATAGATTAACTTCGTGGCTGTCCCGTTTCTGGTCTGCACAGAAGATGAGCATCTGAATGGGCATCTGAAAAAGATTTTAAAAGGATTGTATTTGATAAAATGCTGGAGGAATTGTTAGCTAAATTATGCCTGTACAATTAGGTCATTTCTTACTGTGCTGAAACAGTGAAGAAAAGAGGGTTCAGTATCATCAGTGCTATGCATACTCTGCTTCTTTGATTTTTTTTTAAAAGCCTCACTGAGAAAAATATGGGTTATGAGTGCAAAAGGAATCATAAAAAAACCCCAATTGTTAATCCAAGTGGAATGTCAGCAAATATGTAGGTTATGTGGTTTACCGATTTAATCTAGCTCAGATTAATAACTCACACCTACCAAGTAAATTTAGGTTACAATCCTGTAGTCTCATGCCTTATTGAACTCAATGGAGCTTCTTTCTGAGTTTGAATGTGTTGGGTAACACTGTTCTTATGTGTGCACACATGCATACACATGATGGGTATTTCAAAAGCTTCCTGGAAAAGATCATAAAATCATAGAGCTGGAAGAGACCACAAGGTTATTGAGTCCAACTCCTTGCCATGCAGGAATAAACCATCAAAGCATTACTGACAGATGGCCATCCAGACTCTGTTTAAAAACCTCCAAAGAAGGAGACTCCACCACACTCTGAGGCGGTGCATTCCACTGTTGAACTGTTCTTATAATCAGGAAGTTCTTCCTAAAATTAAGATGGAATCTCTTTTCCTGAAATGTGAAGCTACTGCTCTTTGTCCTAGTCTCTGGAGCAGCAGAACACAGGCTTGCTCTATCTCCTACATGACATCCCTTCAAATATTTAAGCATAGATATCATACTGCCTCTTAACTTTCAGTTCTCCAGGCTAAACATGCTCAGCTCCCTAAGATGCTCTTCATAGGGCATAGTTTCCTGGCCCTCTATCATTTTGGTGATGCTCCTCTGGACACATTCCAGCTTGTCAATATTCTTCCAGAACTGTGGTGCCCAGAACTGGACAAAGTAGTCCAGGTGGGAGAAGCCGAATAGAGTGGTACCATCACTTCCCTTGATTTGGCACTTGACTTCTATTGATGCTGCCCAGAATCACATTGTTTTTTTTAGCTGCCATATCACACTGCTCCCTCATGTTCAGCTTGTAGTCTACTAAGATTCCTAGATCCTTTTCACATGTACTGTGGTCAAGCCAGGTGTCCAAGATAATGTACCTTTATTCTGACCTGGTCATTGTGGAAAGAGCAAAAGCAGAGTCTTCACAGAAACATTCTGCTGAGGCCACGACTGAGATTTCATGGGGAAATGTTCACATATTTTCAATCCAGTCTCCAAAGTTGAATGATCCTATTATCTCAATCTGACTGGCGTTCCAATTTTCCACCACTGATTTCTACGTACTATCCCATTTCTGCAACATATTGCAAGCATTCTTCTCTGCTTCCAGAAGTTCATTCATGATTTTTAAAATATGCACATGGAGGCAGGGCTTTCTTTCTGAAGTGAATGCATTTATATATGAATATATCCATTGCTTAGCAGGTATGTGTGTGTGCATTTTTGAAACATATTCAGGTTTTTGAATCCATCGCAATTTTTGCAAAACAGCATCACAACCTCCGAAATGTAAGGTTTTGCATCCACAAATTATATTTGGGTCTATGTAGGGCAACTGAAAGAAAGCTTGGTGCAGTGGTTTAAGCATTGGGTTATGACTCTTGAAACCACGGTTTGATTCCCTGCTTGGCCACGGAAACCCATTGGGTGACCTTGGGTGTATCGCACACTCTCAGCCCCAGAAAACCCCATAGGTTTGCTGTGGGGTCACCATAAGTCAGAAATAACTTGAAGGCACACAACAATGAGTGCAATCGGAATCTTGCACAAAAATGCAAACCAGTGCACCTACTCAATTAAAGAATAAACAATGAATAACATGTATTAGCTTTAACACAATATGTGTTGGCTTCTCCCATCTTCAGCTGCTCTTGTGTTAATCATAATGTATTGTGGCCAAGGTGACAGTTATAGAACACTAAGTATGAAACACTTCAGAATGTGACATTTGCTACTGATGAGTGATGCCAGGCATTTTCTACCATGTTGAGGCAATGGAGTATTAACTTATCAAATGAATTCATATTTTTACAAAGGTTTTTCCTTGCTTCTAATGTTCTTGGATCAGATGGGGTCTCTCTTGCAATATAGACATAGCAGAGAGGCTGTGATTATCAGAACAGAAATATTTTGCATCTGGTTATTCCAGTTTTTACATCAAGACTGCAGATTTATGCTTCCTTAAATATATGCACAAGCACCCTTTGATTCAAGTCAGAACAGATGAAGAAGGTGGGGGATGAAATGTTTTGCTTTAACATTTTAATATTTAATATTTCTGTCATTTTAGACTGTAATAAATGTTTGGCTGCAGTGATTAACTGCATTCTTATGGGTTCCAGAACAAATGTACCTGAAGTGCTGTTTGATCTTTAAAATGTGTGTCTACATCTATAAATCTGTATATCTATATCTATATTTGTATCTATCACATGGGGGCTGTTGAGATGGTGAATTCTTTGCCTAGTCTAAAATTCCACAGTCTCGTAACTTGAGTATCATGAGCCTTCAGCAAGTAAATATGTAAGTATACGGGAAAAAATAACAATGTATAGACTCAAATCCTACATCAAGGATTCACATCTACATGACATTTGTGCAATTCTGCCTCATTAGTGAATTGCATTGCTGTGCACATACAATGCTGAATGTGCATCAGTGTGCAGTGTGAGATCATGCAAAAGGCATGGCACATCAGTGCACAAAACACATGCTCATCCATGTGCAATGTGTAGTCATGTACAATGGCCTCACATGCATAACTCTGCTCCAACAGTATTCAACTGAATTTAGTCATTCAAAATCTCAGCTGAATGATTCTACCTATGTAATATGGATCTGGACCCCCACAGCATGAGCTTCTGTGGGGGAGGACCTGCTTTTGGTGGCCTCTGATGGAGGTGAAGCCCATGTTGATGATGCCAAATAGTAGAGAATATTGAAAGGAACTGAAGTAATGAGTCTTCCATTTGTGATAGAAATGTACCATAATTCACAAATTTCTTCTGAGCTGGGGTGGAAAGAACGTAACATTTTAAAAACTGGTATACTAGAGAAAACAACATGGCCAAGATTTTCTATCCAGATCCATAGCTTTCAGTGTTTACTTCTTCAAAGGGTGAGCTTGCATTGCTCTGTATTATTCAACCATTCTCGTATAAAATGAAGGCTGTCACCTCTTTTTTTCAGTAAGCTTCCTAATCTTTAATACCTATATGGCAGAGAAGTACAATATGAGCTTTTGCATGCAAAAAATTGGGAGGGGTTGCTAATACGCCAGAGGACAGGATCAAAATTCAAAATGAGCTGGATAGATTGGAGAGCTGGGCCAAAGCTAACAAAATGAAATTCAACAGAGAGAAGTGTGAGCTGGGCCAAAGCTAACAAAATGAAATTCAACAGAGAGAAGTGTAAGGTCCTACATTTAGGTAGAAAAAATGCAATACAGAAAATATAGGATGGGGGACACGTGGCTGGATAGCAGTACGTGTGAAAGGGATCTAGGAGTTTTAATAGACCGCAGGCTGAACATGAGTCAGCAGTGTGATGCGGCAGCCAAGAAAGCCAATGCAATTCTTGGCTGCATCAATAGGAGTATGGTGTCTAGATCGAGGGAGGTACTGGTACCACTCTACTCTGCTTTGGTTAGACCTCATCTTGAATACTGTGTCCAGTTCTGGGCACCCCAATTCAAGAAGGACATGGTCAGGCTGGAGCAGGTCCAGAGGAGGGCAACCAAAATGGTGAGAGGCCTGGAAGCCATGCCCTATGAAGATAGACTTAGAGAGCTGGGTATGTTTAGTCTGCAGAAAAGGTTAAGAGGGAACATGATAGCCATGTTTAAATATTTGAAGGGGTGCCATGTAGAGGAAGGAGAGGGCTTCTTTTCTGCTGCTCCAGAGACCAGAACAAGGAGCAATGGATTCAAGCTGCAGGAAAGGAGATTCCACCTGAACCTCAGGAAGAACTTCCTGACAGTCAGGGCTGTCCGGCAGTGGAATATGCTACCTCGGAGTGTGGTGGAGTCTCCTTCTTTGGAGGTTTTTAAGCAGAGGCTGGATGGCCATCTGTCGGGAGTGCTTTGAGGGTGTTCCTGCATGGCAGGGGGTTGGACTGGATGGCCCGTGTGGTCTCTTCCAACTCTACATTTCTATGATTCTATGATTCTATGAAACAGTTGCATATCCTCCAATGTTTCATAAATAAACTCTCAAACATGTATGGTCAAATAAGGGATTGTGATCAAGATGGTAGAAGTGACTAACACAGAAGTTTGCTTTTGCCTGAGTATACAAGGAGGGACAAGATTCCTTTCGTTTCCTCCACTGAGTTAATTGAATGCAAACTACTTTTGCACCTTGAACTCAATTTGCAGCAAGTGAAGTAAACAAGGACAAAGGGGGACAGTGGAAGGAGGAAAGAAAAACTGGGCATTTTAAAAGCAGTTGAAAATCTGAGGCCATTTCCCCACTCCACTTTCAACATCCTATGGAATCCTGCAAAACCCAGTTTTAGCACTATAACAGTGTAGTGTGGGAATGGCCTGAGATGACTGAGGATTAATCAGGACTTCTCCTGACCAACTGGGAAAGTTGGAGGGTGGAGGGTGTGCAGATATACCCATTGAATCTGCCTGGCGCAAAGGGGATGGTAACAAGGATGATTTCACTTTAATTTGTTTCTGAAGAATTTGCCCAAATTCACAACCAACTTATTAATCATAGAATCATAGAATCATAGAAATGTAGAGTTGGAAGAGACCACACGGGCCATCCAGTCCAACCCCCTGCCATGCAGGAACACCCTCAAAGCACTCCCGACAGATGGCCATCCATCCTCTGCTTAAAAACCTCCAAAGAAGGAGACTCCACCACACTCCGAGGCAGCATATTCCACTGCCGGACAGCCCTGACTGTCAGGAAGTTCTTCCTGAGGTTCAGGTGGAATCTCCTTTCCTGCAGCTTGAATCCATTGCTCCTTGTCCTGGTCTCTGGAGCAGCAGAAAACAAGCCCTTTCCCTCTTCTACATGGCACAGGAGGAAAAGAACTGGAGAGGGAAGGTGGATTAAAAATGAATTAGGGAGCTTCCCATCACTAAATGGCAGGCCTGTGACAGTGGAATGGAGATGTGATGGATCCAGCCACTGTGTAGGAGAAGGCAGTGGATCTTTTAAAGCTGGCTCTGCTTATTCTTGAGTGAGGTGCTGTAGGATATGGATGGTCAGTGGAATCAACTCATGACTATAGTCCCCTGCCAGTAGAAAGTTTTGCCCTACATTAGGGACAAAATTTTTAATAGTGATTGTTAACTCAATAATTCCAGTTTGGTTAAAGTTGGGGATGGGGGGGACAAATGTTTAATAGTTAAATTGATATAAAATTGCCTTTTAAGTTTGATAACTACAATCAAGCCTTAGCAGAAAAAAGTTTTAAAAATCCCATCCATGACTTCACTTTCCTCTTCTCACACTTGCCCTGGCTGCTTGCCCTAGTGCCTGTTTTGAGCCTGGGACAAAGTTAACTCTCTTGCTGGTTTTTTTTTTGGGGGGGGGGCAGGAACATTTCTTACCAATGGAAAAAAAAACACCCTATGATCTTGCTTTCTTCCTCTCTGCCTATTACCTAACCCTTTACTCTCTCTCCAAGTTGTATACCACAGTGTCCATCATTTGTGGCCTTTTGGTCCACTTGGGCTAAAGCAAGTTAGGACTTAAGAACATAAGAGGAACCATGTTGGCAAAGAACTATTCAGTCCAATATTTTGTCCACAGATTAGCCAATCAACTGCCCATGGGAAGATGGCTAGCAAGACATGAGTGCAATTGGACTCTCTATCTTGCACTACCCCCAAATTGATAAACAGAGGCATATTGCCTTTGATTCTGGTGGGACCATGGTTAGGAAATTCCACCTTGAGGGATGGCTGTCTCTTCCAATGCTACTGGCTTATACAGCATGTGGGAGAAAGAGTATGTAGCCATGAGAGCAAAGGCTTTTTTTGGAGAACACATTCCTCTTTTCTCTTTCAACATTTTTTTCTTTGTGTGTGTGGTGGGGTGCCGAGTGGGATTTTCTTTCCATTTTCACTTCTACCCATTCCCTCCTGTCTTGATCTTGGCTTTTTCACTGTGAACTGTGAAAATAGAAGTACAAGCAATGAATGAAATGAAGAGAAATTTAAGTGGGAAGGAGAGGAAGCCAGCATTCAGGCATGGTGGGGAAAAATGCATATCTTGGTTGCATATGTGTTGATGTCTTGCTGTCACCCATTAAAAGTTCAGATCTTTTTCTCTTCTTTTGCTCTTCTCCATCTGTTTCTCCTCTGTGGTCTGATTCTCCCCCCCCCCACCAACTGATTCCTCTACTTATCTCTTTTACCTCTGATTTATACACCCCAACCTTCCTTGTCAGCTATTTTATAACTTCATGATGGTTCATTCTTCCATCTTTTCTCCCTCAGTATCTTCCTCCTTTGATTCATTGAGCATAAACAGTGAAATTAAATGGCTCTGTTGACCATGTTACAAAGGTTTTCTAAACAGAGTAACCAAATTTTATTTTTTGGAAAAGTAAAATTCGCTTGTCATCAAAGAAGCAGAGTAACAGAAAAGACAGCAAGAAACTTAGACACAAGCCCTCCAGAGGTGAAGAGAGAGAGCATGAGAGCAACAGTAACAGCTTGACTATGAAATGGAGCAACACCATCACCCACTCATAACCTAAGAAGCTCTTTTGGACCATTTCTGCACGCGGCGAGGGAATCGCTCCCTGCTGCTACTCATCGGATCTTCTGGCGGTCCGGTCCAGTCCGGGGTGAGGCAGAGCAGTGCGTGGTCGTAGATGCTCACTGCTCCGGCATCCAAAATGGCGGCTTCTGGTTGGTCGTGGGTCTTGACCAACCGCTGAAGCTCGCCAGCCTAAAGCCCACCCTCCGCAGATTGCAGGCTCGCATTGGTGCTAGCCTGCAAATCTGCATGGGAGAGCAGGCACACAATGGCGCGCGCCGGCATTTTGAAAGACCGGAAAAATCAGATCTTTCAAAAGCACACTGGAGGACCACTTGGGGTTGTTCTGGAGTGGACTGAGGTGCGGATCTACTGTAAGTAGTCCGGAACCAGTCTGCTCCAAGGTGCAGACGTCCTCCGTGGAGGATGCACTGCACCGTTTTACTTACCCCGTGCGGAAATGGCCTTGGATTGTGACCCATACACCTTTGGCTAGAAGTTAAATGTCTTTTGTCAATCCTCACACTGGAATTCACTGGGTTGTTGACACCACAAAGGTTAACTTTCCAGAATACTGGAAACATCCAGATTACTAAATTCTAAGCACTGCAATATAACATTAATTGTCATGGTTCTAGCCTACTAATAATTATCCTAGTATTTATAGTATCCTATCTTGGTATTTATACTTTTTGTGAGATATTTAGATTCTCTATCACAGAGCTCTAATTTAGGGGAATAGAATATGTAGAGAATTCTACATATGTCCTCAAACTACACCCCCCATCCCAGAATTCTTTAATGTGAGTATACTGATGTCAAACTACTATAATTGTGTGATGTGAATTGAATACATCACAGAAGAGATTCAAGATTGCTGGTTGTTGTCATAAAGAACCTGCTTCCATGCACTGGCGTTCATGCGATCTGAACACAACAAAAGCATGTTATTGTTTGTTTGTTTGTTTAAATTCTGACCCTAGTTTGATAATAGTAACACATGGTAATTTTTCCAAAAACATATTTGATGACATTCTTTTTTGGAACCATCTCTTTAAAACCACAAAGATTTCTGCTTTAACTTAAAAAAATCTCCCTCATCCTTGTTAGGGAATTTGAAAGTTCTTAGGTGGGTCACAAGAGATGGTGCAAAGGAAAGGCAGCATTATAGACCCAAAAGGGTAATTGTCCATGACACAGAAAAGATAATTTCTTCTTATCCTACTGTTTATGTTTTGAGCTTGTGCATGCATGGCAGTTTCCTTTTAAAAAAACTAAAATCTCAGTAGACCCATATGAGACACTTCAATATTTCATGGACCATTAAGCTTCTCTGTAGTTGCAGGCATAAAGCTGCTAAATACAAATTAGGATCATTGTGGTTTTAACCCATGAATTATTGATTCAAACAACTCCAGGAGTTTTTGAACATTTAGAATAGAAAATACTCTGCGTGAATTCATAGAGTACATCACACATGTATGGCAGTCTCCTCAAGTCTTAGTGCCATTTGAAAATTTAGAATTGGAAGAACCAATTCTTTTACTTCAGTGGAAGGAGCCTTTCCTCCTAAAAGTTTGCTAGATAGTCCAGTAGGGAGTCATATTCCCTAGTATGCTGATCTTTATCATTTCACAGTAGTAGTGAACTTCTAATAGTACGCTTTGTTGGGAAATGCAAGAGAAGATAGTGGATCTCCCAAGTGTACTAATCAAACTGGCAAGGCAAAGGATGAACAATAATCAGTCCCGCACTTACCCCCATACAGAGAGAATCTTGCAGAGAAAAGAAACAAGGGTTAGTCTTCTTTGTGAAACATAGTAAAGGTAGCTTTACTTATAAATACTTGTGTAAAATTAAGCCATGATCCAATGAAGGAGGGAGAAAGAAGAGGAAAGAAAGAAGAGGAAAAAAAAGCGGCTGTGAATGAGAGTAATTGAGGAAGAAAGTGGGTGTAGTAAAAAAACAAGAAGTCAACAAAGACACAGTGATTGCTAACTCTTACAGGTTTTACTCACCAGTTTTTGAAAAAGAATGAGTAAGGACAGTCCCTACGAGAACCACATTGTGGCCAGGCATATCCTTTGTATAGGCAAACAGGAAGGGGGTAATTACCCTGGACATCAAAATGAAGCATATGATGGCCAGAATCCTCTAGCATATTACATATTGCGTAACTTTATGCAGCCTTAGCTATATAGAAGAGACACTCAGAAATCCTTTTAACGAATTGCAAAGATTTGTAACAGGACACCATCAAGAGTGTTCTGATCCTCATTTGGTCTCTACTGATACACATCAACACTACCTATCTGTTGTACTGATGCACACTGGTCACTTTGGCAAGTCCCCTCCATAGTAATGCAACAGCAACCCCATACTGGATACAAACAGACGTAATTCCACTTACAAAGACATAAGAACCCAACAGGATTGCCACTTATGTCAATATTGATAGATAAACATTTTACCCTACACATATGCCCTCAACTTCTATTAACTTGAGCTCCATGAAACTAGTGGAGAAAAATCACAGACTCCATTCTGGGTGATAGTAACCTTTTTCCCTGAAACTGCTAAGATCGTGAACACTATGTCTGCAAACATATCTGGAAACCTCAAACTGAGAAATGAGCAGATGTCTGTAATACCTAAAGGAAGAACTTTGGGACAAGCCTACAATAACACAAATGACTCAACACAGTTCTTTTAGCCCTGATTCTAAACTTTCCCCCATCCCATAATTGTATACTTTCCACCATTCCAGATATGTGATCTTTTGAACTAGTTATGTCATGGATTGCACCACTTTTGTATACAAAGCCTATGCTCTTCCACTAAGCTATGACCCCAAATGTACATAGAAACCCATGGCAATGAGTCTTCTTTACACATGCCAGAAGTAAATTGTAGAATCTGTTACAGATTCTAGTGTGACTGTGGCAGTGGCTGTGTATGATCAGTCCTTTAAAGGAGCTATCCAAAGTGCTGGATATTATCCCAAAACTGAATCAATACCTCAAATGACACCTTCAAAGTTCAGACTAAAACTCAAAATAGGTCCACCACCCCACATTGCAACCACAGCTTTAACTTCTATGACAAGAAAAAGAAATAACTTTCACATGTATTTCCTGGAGAGCCTTGGAAGAAGAATGTAATATACACATGATAAATAACTAATAAAGTTGACCTTCTAAGAAGAAATAAGCACAGAGAACCCAAAATCCTTGCACAGAAAGGAAGCCTTAGTCAACTCTTTTGAATGCCTTTCTGCATTTATGCTCCAGCAGTTTAGTTGAAGAAGGTGATTGCTGACAGAAGTTCAATATCTCACAGTAATAGACAAACTATCCTATATTGAATGGATCAATGCCTTGATTAAATGCTGTAGATGCAAGCCAGTTTGGGTGATCGGACCTGTTTGCTGCTATTGATGTTCTCCTGCAACCCACTGAACCATTTGGTCAACAAAACAGAGTGGCATATTATAGCATGACAATTACAGGGAGCACATTTGGTAATAGATTCACCCTCTCCTGTTACAACCAGAGGAGCTGGTATTACTGTTTTCAAACAGCACAATTGGACTGCTCCACTCCAGTGGCTTCACAGAATCACTTAGGGAGTTCAGGACAATTTGGCTTAACATCTAACAGAAGAGGCACATTTTCAAGTGCATCCACTTGACTGGTCTTGAAACTGCTTACCTGGAAAGGCTTTAGTTTGGATCTTCAATTCTGTCTCTTTCTATAGAGCCATATGTAAGGTAGAGACAATGCAAGACTTTGTGCAGTAAATTAATCAATCAATCAAACAAACGATAATAACAAATAACAGTAATGAAAAAAATGCTACCAAAAAACTAAATTCGGGTTGCGTAACATAAATTCTACATACAGAATTTCACATTGATTATGCTATGCAACATTTATGTCATGCAGCCAATTTTGTTTGTGCACCAACATGCCAATGTGCCTCTCCATGCACAATGGCCTCACATGTGGAACTCTGCTTCCACAACCTTGAAATGATCACAGATTTTGTACATCAGATAAAAATGTTCACTTCAACAAGAGAGATGACGTATATGTAGGACACCAACAAGATTCTGGCTGGCAATTTCTCTGCTCAAAAGAGGCATCCCCCCTTAGAAACATATGTTGAGGAACATATGCTGAATGAATTGTCAAAACAATTCATTCAGCAACAATCATCAGCACTTTTCCTTAAGAGAATATGAAGCAAAACTTTGCTCAAACTGACATTGGCATCTTGTGTTTTGAAGTTGCTGAAATTTTGGAGAATTCCCCCTCCCTCGGGTTTTCAGAACATACCACTTGTAACTAGTTGGCCAAAGCAAACATCATATTTCCAGAATAAGAACATTAGAAATGTAGTTAAGGCTGCAGTTGACACAGAAGTTATAGAAGCTATGGTAACTATATTAGGGTTATGAATGCCAAATTCATAACTATAAGTGCTGAGGAATTTGGGTTACTGTGCTGAAGACACATCTCTTCATTTAAGATTTAGCCTCTTCTTCATCTCATTGCTATGGATATATAAATATATTATGTTTGGTGTTAATTAATTAATTAATACTGTGTCTTAATCCTGGGAGGGGAGATGTCGTAGTTTTAGATGAACACAGCTCACCTACCATATTTGCTGGTGTACAAAGATGCACCAGCATGTAAGGCACATTCCATTTATATACTGACAAATACTATTTGTCAGCATATAAGATTCACTGGAGTCTAAGATACACCCCATTTTCAAACAATATTTTTTCAGGGAAAAAAATTACAGGGTAATTTTCAGGTGACAACTCATGTGTTCTGCTCCTAAAACCCTAATATCAGCAGTGTTGATATAATCACAGAAAAAAATCATAGAGTAACATTTAGAACAAGAGAAGGGGAACGCAATCAAATGTTTTGCAGGAAGTAGCAAAAAGATATGAAGAGTTTGATGATTATGTCATTAACAATGATTAAAACATACTCCTTTACATGTTTGTTCAGAAATGAATCCTGCTGAGTCCAGTGTGAGGTTTAGGCACACAACAACAACAACTAAGTACAAGAAGGATTGCAGCATATGTATGTATGTATGTATATGTATATATGTGTGTAATATATATAAGACAACAGTATCATCACAGCTTTATTGAGAAACAATTTGTATTGGTAATCTACTGGAAGAATACGTCTACTTATTTCAAACACATGTAGTTTTAAAAAAAACTGAATGAAATTTCATTATGTAAAACTTAGGGAGTTTTTTTTCTCCTTCTTGTAAAGACAGAAGAAAAAAATAGGTTATTACATGGTTCATATCTCCATTGCTGTGGGGATTGCATGCAGTCCTTCTGTTCTAACACAATTAATTAACTTCATAGCACATCTTTAGCTTTAGAACCATATCTTCACAAATTAAATTGCTACAGGCAAATGTTTCTATTTTGTATATCAGAATTTTCCTAAGGTGTAAGCTATTCATTAATGGAAGCCTCTCTCTATTTTTTCAAAATATAATTTAGCATTCTCATTCACAGTTTCCTTTTGTTGGTTGATGTACTGCAGTCAACGGATGCTTTTTTATATTGACAAAGAGCTCAGAGGATTCTTCAGTCTTTGGGGCCAACTGGTTTAATCACCGTCTGTGACCACAGGTCCAAGGGAGCAGAGTTAACACATTTTGTACAGCACTTTTATAACTCCATAGCTGTAGGCAACAAATGACACTGACAGAGCAGGTCAAGTCTGTGAATCTTATGAAACTGGCTCTCAGGGACTGTGAAGCAAAAATAGAGAAGTCACTTATTTGACACAGATGTATTTTTACAGACCCCCCTTCAATTCCTGTACTGTAAAGCTTGTTAACTTTGTCAGAAGATAAAAGGCACTGTGACACACACAAACATTTCAAACTTCTGTATGGATAGATGGACAGAATTGCTTTCTGTGCTTGTTTTTTGTGCTTTGCCTTTTATTCGGGGGGCGGGGGGTTACCCTTTATTTAATACGTGATTTTGTACCAATCACTTCCCTGAAGTGGCTGAAAATAAATAGTTAATTAAGAAGGGAAGACATTCCACATCCTAATTTTTTAAAAAAATCCATTAACTTCATAAAAATGTAAATCTGGGGAATTCTCATTATGATTTGACTTATGCAGAATTCACAGAATCATAACAATGGGAAGAAAAGGGGAAGAACTAAAAAGAGGGACATGGCAGCACCTTTAAGATTTAATTGGTTTTTATTTTAGCATGACTTTTTGTTGACATAAATCAACTTCTTCTGATGCAGTACAGACTGATATTAAAACCTGAGTTTATAAAGCATATTTATACAGTTGTGGGACTGGGATAGAATGTAATAGGAGCCAGAAAGATGTAAATCATAGCATCTTGGGCCATTTCTTCACTAGACTGCTTTAATGCTATTATTCCACTTTCAACATCCTGCAGAATTCTGGGGTTTGTAGTTTCCTGAGGCCCAAGAGCTCTCTGGCTAAGAATTCTAAATGTCGCTCTCTAAACTGCAAACCCCAGGATTCCATAGGATGTTGAAAGTGGAATAATAGCACTATAACAGTGTAGTGTGGAAGTGGCCATGGAGTTGGAAGGGACAAGAACCATTTTGTCCAATCCCCTGCCATGCAGAAATATACAATCACCCACTCCTGATATTTGTCTATCTAAGCTCTGTTTAAAGATCCCTCTGAATAAAAAAAGGCCGCAGGGGCCAACTGTTATTCTCCTCTGTGACTTTTATACTAGAAGTTAATCCAGACTTAATGGTTTTCGTGCTACCCACTCTTCCGTTATAATGCCATTCCTTCCTAAATATATCTTCATAACTATGCAACAGTAAAATAATTTACAGAGTAAAATAATTTATAGAGTAATACTGCTAACATATGTTGCAATAGCCTTCATTTAAGAAAATAGAAAATCATTTAAGAAAACAATAGTTTTGTTTTTCTGATATTATGAATGAAAACTAAGGGATCTTTCTCATGACCTTTCCCTGATTACACTTTTCCTGAGAACCTATATCTTGCAGCATACATTCAATTTTGGGGTTCATATCTACTCATGGTACTCCCCCCCCTTAAATTATGTTAGGGTCTTTAAAGGAAAATAATGTTACTGAAGGTAAAGCAGAGACATGGTTTTCATGGGGAAATGCAGTGATTTTTTCAGACCTGAGTATCTTCTGAACATCATTAAAGAAGAAGAAACAGAGAAATAATAGGAGAATGAGATGGAATGATTGGCTTCATTACAGTGAGTGGCAGGTGAAGAGTTCAATTGAGTAGGACAGCTGGAAGAGGGAGTGGAGAAGCACAGTTAGGAGAGGGGGTTTGAAGGACCAGAAAGAAAAAGACTTGGCTGTAGTGGCTAGTGAAAACAAGACTCAGTTAAATTTCTTTTTTTGGTATTCTTTTTTTGCTTTTGTGACCACCAAGATGTGCAAAAGAAGGCACAATAATAACAAAAACAAAAACAGGACTTTTTTTAAAAAAATGGAAACATTGCTTAAATCCCATTTTAAAAAGTAACATTATTTAGTATCAGGTTGAAATCCATACTAAAAGCCAGTTTTAAAGTGCAAAGGATATCAAAAATAATGTAGTTTCCACTGCATGCTGGAAATAAAACAGGGATGGAGCCAGCCTGACTATCTTTAGAAGGCAGCTCCATAACTGATGAGCTCCTCCTGAGAAAGTCCTCCATTGTATGTTCATTAACCTTCTCAGGGTAGTGGTAGATGCAACAGAGATTTCATAGGTATTACCAGATATGTATGACATTGCTAAATTTTACTAATTAGTACAAGTCTCTGGTTGTTTTGCTCCTTGGACAATTAAATTGTTTGGACCATACACTCATTTCCTAGTCTGGGTACATTAATGGATAATATATCTCATGCTACACTTTGGCTGGTAACTGCACAGTCATGCAAATTTAAAGAGAACCCTATAATTTTGTGGTTGCAGTATATGGCACAGTGGATCATTGGGATAAGTATGCGCTGAGTATGCACCCAGCACATAGGCTAAGCTACTGGACACTTTGTTATTTTGCTTTATTCAGTGACTTCTAAGGACTAAAGCCTTGCATGGGGACCTAGGGACGTTACAGTAATAGTATTCTCAAAGCAGCTCATAAATCAGCTCCCACCATCCTGAGCAGGATATTTCCAGATTCAACCTTGCATATAAATACAATTTAAAAAAAAAATAGAAAGATATTCCCAAATATGAACGAATTCTCATACTTTACATGCAGCTGAGTACTCTTGTCTAAGGAGACTTCCCTGAAGGCTGAGAACGAATTCATTCACTATGGCACCACTACCCTATTAATCTTGCATCCTCTTGTGAGCACTGGCAAGGGAAACAATCAATGAAGCAGTGATGTTGATTGCAAATATATATGTGTAATGCCCACTGAGAAGTAGTAATTTGTTTGACAGTAGGTTAGGAACAAACTGTCACTCCATATACTTATCTTTTCTGACTTTTCAAGGAGTGCTAAAATGAATTGAGCATCTATTGTGCACCTTTGAGGTCTGAAGTTTCACTTGAAAATGAAGCACTTTCCAAGCAAGCAAGCAAGCAAGCAAGCAAGCAAGCAAGCAAGCAAGCAAGCTTTTGTGAAGCTCAAAAAAATATTTATAAAGTAAGAAGTAGACATTCAGAACAGATTCACACTTAGGCCATTTCTTCCCTATACTGTTATAGCGCTATTATTCCACTTTCAAAATCCTGTGGAATCCTGGGGTTTGCAGTTTAGGGAGAGGCCTTTAGAATTCTCAGCCAGAGAGCTCTTTGGCCTCAGTAAACTACAAAGCCCAGAATTCCACAGGATGTTGAAAATAGAATAATAGCACTATAACAGGGTAGTGCGGAAATGGGTTTAGATGTTCAGCATCATTACTTAGTCCTCTGTTACTAGCAGCAAAATCTGTGAAAATATTCACAGTCCAAAATATAGGCTGGTATACTGTCAAACAGTTAGCTTCAGCAAGACTTATGTATTTGTACCCATTTGGTATAAATGGTGTAACTGCACAGTCCTCCGTCCACTTTTGTGGGTTTGAGCTTTGCAAATTTAATTATTTGCAAGGTGCATACGTGCCTCCCCTGCAAAAAAATCTCTTCCTCCTATACCCTTGCCTTTTTCCTGGATGCAGAGAACATGTGTCAAGGCAAAAAGCAAGAGAATGGGGGGGAGGGGGAATGTGCCTTCCCACCCCTTTTGTCTAGGCATGGAGAACATTCACTAGGCCAAAAGCAAGGGAATGGCAGGGGAGGTAAGCACACCCCCCCCCCCATTCCCTTGCGGTTTGCTTGGATTCAGGAAGATATGTACACCAGGGCGGAAGGCAAGGGAATGGGAAGGGGGATCTCCAGAAGGCAATGAGAGAGGGATCACTGAAAGGGAGAGTTATTTGCAGCTATTTACAGTTTTGCATACTTTCACAAGGTTTCTGCCCCCCTAACCCTCATTAAAGTGGAGGGACCCCTGTATAACTGTTTGGTATAAATGGCCCAGCTGCTTAATAGCCAGCAGCTGCACCAACAGATGAAGGTTTGTTCTGCTTGTAATTAGGGTGCTGCAGGATGAACTTTCCAGTCCCTTTCTGCCAGTGATATCTGGTGCAACAGTCAAGCAGAACCCCTGTTGCAACTCCTGATCACACTGAATATTACTGTGTGAGAATGCTGGAAAAATCAGCATACTGCACCCCAATCACCAGCAGAACAGATCTTTATCTCTGAGTGCAAATGCTAACTGTTAAGGTAAGTTTGTGAGGTTGAGAAAGGTAGGCATGTAATTACAAATTTGTAGCTACATCTGTGAGGTAGCATTTTGGCTGTAGCTTTTCAAACTGATATTCAGTGATGCTGTGGTAAGATCTCTTATGTTCTTGCTTTCAAGTAATCATTTTCTAATGTGCTTTTCTCAAGTGATGGATGTTTAGCCTTAGGACATGGCACCTGCTGTGTAGTACTACTAGATGCTTCTGGTAACTTTTCATATTGTAGAACACACTTCTTTCCTTACAGTGTAATCTAAACTAAGGATGAATAAATAATATTTATTCAGATTAATTTTTAGAGATAACTTTCCAAAACTTGAAAATCTCTTCACTCCATATACAGTCAAGAACTAAAGGCTAACATAATATGCATATGTGAGAAAGTGAAACTGATATATCCATCCAGCTTCAAGCACTTGGATGAAGTTTGAATCTCAGTGTTGAATTCTACAGCTTTCACATTCATTCTCACATTTCCATTTTTGTGTCGCCAAATTAGGGTTGCCACTACTTTCTTCTGATGGATTTCTTGCCTTTAAGACCTAGATGGTAACAGTGGCGGAGCTTGGAGGGTGTGGAGTGGGGGTGGGAGAGTGGCTTGGCCACTGTGCGTGAAGGCATGGCTGCGGTGCACGAGGGCATGGTCAGGGCACGCAGGGGTGTGGCTACAGGCTAGGACACCCCAAAAACATTGCTGTCCAGGGTGAATCACAGCCCCTGTCCCCACGTCCCTATGTGACTGGGTGGTAAGCATATATAATATGGACCTATTCAGACTGCGAATAGATTTTATCTATTGAATTTTTCTAGAACCATGGTTGAGTATGTTCTTCAGGTCATTTCAGATAAGAGCATACCCCACATTTGCAAATTCTTTACAACTGGGATGGATAGAACTTGATATTTTCAGAATATGCAATTAGGAGAATGAGAAATTCTGTCTCCAGTCTAAGCATATTTAGGAATCAGTGGGGCTTACTCTTCCATAACTCTGTTCAGATTTGACTTTAAGACTGCTTTGCTATACACAGAATTCAGGATTGGTAGTGGCATGCAGGAAGTTGAAAAGAGCTGTTTCTGACATAACCATGGGAAGACGAGATAGGCAAAAACAGGAATTGATGCCTGAATATACCTGATTAAGGTTAATCACACTTCCTGGAACTACTTTTGTATTTCTCTAAATTTTCCAAATGTTAAGGAGTTATTGTTGGGCAGTATGGGCAGATTCTGCTTTCTTCAAAATGGGTGAGGGGCACCAAAAAGACTATGAGTTACTCTTTCATAGCACAAAATGTTAATTTCTTGAGAAATTTTACTTTTTCTTTTTCTATCAACCTGTGAGGGCAAAATATTAAAATGCATGGCTGTGGTTTAATCAGATTGTGTCTCTGCCAAATAGTCAATGTAGCATCGGTTCAGTAAATCTTTCTGCTTTCTCCAAGTACCATGAATTGATACTCTTAATATTTATTTATGGGGCACCAGCTTTCTGCCTGATGATTTACTAGTAATAGCTATGCAAAATTCCTGTCCTTAAGGGCTAATAATCTTAATATAGAGAGATTTAAACTATTATTAGAAGTCTGTTTTGTGCCTTCATGATATTTATTAGGTTGGCTGGCTACTGAGAGGGAAAACAAGCTATCATCTATTTGCCTTAAAGAGTCAAAGGATCCCAAAGGTTTTGTCATACATTTTGAAACTTAAAAGTATAGTGCATGAAAATTGGATGGGGAAACCAAATGTTAGTCTGACTAATTGTTACAAGTTACAAGAAATAGTACATAGAAACTGGAATGTGTTTCTTCCATTTTCCTGGATTTTAAAATGAATTAACATTTGTATCTTTTAAACCTGGTCCCTAAAATGAAGACTAGCTTTCAAAAGGGGATACAACCAGGGATGAAAAATGAAAGTTGGAGTTAGGTTTTTTTTCAGAAGAAATGCATGATATAAAATCATCCTTTGGTATGGTTGCAAATGCACGAAAGGAATAATTTTTTATCCAGCCTACCCACAGCCTACCCTGGACACAGTGAAACATTTCGTAGCAACCTTACCTATATTTACTGCCAAGAAGTAGTATATTAGTCTGCTAAAGTAGTGAATCTGATTTAGCTCTATACTTCTTGGAAACAAACTCATGATTACTGCTAGATGCCAGATGATCCTTGATGACTTTAGTCTTATTTTAAGTTACAATCCTATGCCTATTTACCTGAGAGTAAGCCCTTTTAACATGATTGGACTTACAACTGAGTAAATACAGACAGAATTGGAATCTCTTAAAGTCAAAAGTCATTCAGCCATCTCCTTCATTTTCTGCCACTCTGTGATAGCTCTGAGCAGAAACATTTATTTCTAATATAAATGCTTGTAAATTACTGGTTTTAAAAGAGTTAAGCTGTCTCAAGATTGAGAGTGAGCAGCTATGAAGAGAGAGAGGGGGCCTTTTTGCCTCCACAGCCCTGGTGTGTCTGTTCCAGTTGCCGTTTGGTTATTTTTCAACAGTCCCACTGTCTTTTTTGACAGTGAAGTTCTAGAGAAATAAGTGTAGACAGTGTATGGCCTGACTTTTGATGAAAATTTCAGGACCATTTTTCAAAATGGGAGAGTTGGGGGTCTTTGGATTTTACCACAGGGAGTTTAAGAGCCAAGCAAATGAGGTTCAAGGGTCTCACACTGCCCATGTGCCATTTTTCAAGCCCCTATTCTGGGAACCTCTAAGAAGAGCTGTCAATACATATGTGCTCTTTTCACACTGTTGAACAGCTCATGACTGTATGGTAACAAAGAATCTTATGGTCTCTACCTAAATGTGTGAGCACACAGGTACATGTGATGCAGCCTCTTCATATATGCTGACACATTTGGATGGTGAAAACACCTTGTGAATCAAACTTCTGTGTATGCTACCTTTATGGAGAAAGATTTCTTCCAGCCTGGGTTTTTCAAGATGTTTTTGATAACTACTCAGAGCTGCCCACATAGGATGGGAGCTGGGGATCAGAGATGATAGCAGTTAGAGACTAGAACATCTGGAAGGACTAGGTGGGGATCGGCTGGTGTAGAGTAGCCACATCACATATAACTTTACATGCCGAGCAATTTACAACAAAATCCACAAAACAGTGATATTAATATTGGGCCAAGCAAAATGCACAAAATATATCATGCAAGCTTTTGAAGCTTAACTGACTTCATCAGGCAATGAAATTAAAATTATATAGGAGAAGAAAAGTGATGATATTAGAGTCACAGACCTTCATTTTGTCTCAGATGTCAATTCTGTTGTCAGTTAAAATGGTGTAGAGGGATATCAGTGGAGACAGAGGCCACTCCCCTTCCTTGCCATGTAGGAACCAGGGACAAAGGGCAGTAAAACAGTCAATAAAATTTCAAATCCATTAGCAGTAGCAAAGTGAGTTTCATTGAGTCCTAGGCAAACTCTGGTCCTGTGCAGGGCTAACTGCCCATTCCTAGGCAGAGAACATTGCATTTTTCAGGAAGCCTACAACTCTTCTTTGATGGTTAGGATCAAGTGCAGGATTATTCCTTCCTCTGCCTTTTGAAGGAGGAAATTATTTTCAAAGTACATCAGAAATTTGTTGGAGAGCCTATGCTTAGCAGAGTTAGTTTCCCAGCAGATATCAGGATAATTGAAGTTCCTCCATAAGTAGCAGTTCTTGCATTTTGGACTTAGTAGCATTCACCACTTTGTGGCCTCTAGTTTGGTGGTCTCTAGTAGAATCCTACCACAAGGTTGCATTTATTTATTTCCCTGATTATTTTCACCCAAATGGTCCAGTTTGATTGCTCACATTCATTTCTGTACAACTGAATTTGTTACTCCCCCTCATTTTCTTCCCTGTCTATTCTGTTTGAAAAGAATATTCTTCAATTGTTATGTTACAAACATGGGAGTCATTACACAAAGTCTCTGTTATACATATAAAGTCACATTTACTTTCCTGTTCTAGGACTTCAACCTTGTCTTGTTTTCCAAACTCTGTGCATTGGAGTATAGACATCTATAGCCTTGTTTTTTCATATATTTTATTTTACTGTGAGTCTACTGGGAGGCTTTTATCCTCTCCCTCAGCTTCTCCTCTAGAAGACATATCCTCATATTAGAGCTTGTGTTTGGACAGATGTTGAACTATTATCTTCAGCCTCCAAAGGATTTAGTTTGTAGCGATCTTGATAAAATTTGCCATCCTTTAAAAAAAATATATTCTTCCTGGTCTTCATGAACTGTGGTCCATCTGTAGATGGGGATGGTGAGAAGTAAGTGCTGAGAAGGTGATGTAGAGAATCATTGAGAAATGTGAAATGCTCACACAGTTGTTTCAAGGTGCAGCCTGAGTTACCAGTACTCTCTTTCCCAATTCCTTTGGAGAGGAGAAGTCTCCATACCTTGACATATTACAGTATTTCACGAATTTGGTCAAATTACCTCAAGGTTTGAAGGGATGAGCCCAGTAGAATTCTTTGTCCAAGGAAATGTCTAATGTCTTTTTGGAATGAGTATATGAGAGAGGTTTTGAAAGAAAATCTGGACTTTCCCCTTTTCTCATCCTTCCAAAACCTACTGAAATACACACTTGGGTGAAAAAGAATACTGAATGTGCAGTTGGGGTTCCCAGTGTAAGAAACGTTACACATTAATGATCAATGCAGTGGGAAAAGAGGAAAATGCCTCAGAAGAAGAGGTTAGCTCAGGCAGTCAATGGCTGTATTGATTGTATTGTGTTTTAAAGAAAGAATCATACAAATTCCATCTAATAGCCCATTCATGATACATTTGGTAGACTATAAAGAAAGTGCAGGATTATGTACTGTTTATCTGGCTGCTTTTCACAGTCCAATTGTTCCCAGTTTTTTCTGTTATATTTACAGACACTTCTTGAATCTTATAGTAATTGTATTAACCTTGAATAAAATGGAAACAAAGGAAGGATCAAGGCCAAGAAAAGAAACTGCTATTGTTGGCTTGAAGGAATTGTCACAAAGAAATTACACCCATATAAAAAGTGCAAAGATCTCTGATAAGCAGCAAAGTCTGCAAAACAGCATTTAGATCCTGTGTGATAAGTCACACAAACAAAGGCAGTATAACTTAAGGCGTGTAAACAGTGAAACCAGTCCTAGAAGATTCTAAATGGCAGGAACCAGACCTAAGAAGTGCAACATAGAGATATCAGGGGAATAGAAATATGATTTGGAAAGGACATTCTCTCTATCTCCAAACTAAAAATTTTCAGGGGTCTTCCACTCTTTGTTAGCAATCAGAAAAATGTCGTGATTCCTAATGTGTTTCAAAACTGAAGTGAACATCAAGATTTCTAGAGATCTGATACCAAAGTGCAAGATATTCAGAGTTTTTACGTCAATTTGTCTAAATCTGTGAAATATTGTACCTATTTAAATATAACAGCAAGGATTTTAACTTTCAGGGATGTGCGAGAAATCTGGTTTCATTTTGAGTTTCAATGGTCATATCTCAGTCTATACGTTCTACACTACACAGGTTGGATGCAGAACAAATCCAAACAACACTAAAATTACATGGTGTGTGCCAGGTATTCTCGCAGTTAAATTTCCATTTCACATGTTGCAAGCAATGACTCAAACATGTTAGTACTGGATGCTTGTAAGCTCTCAAAAGCATATTTTTGTTAGCACTTTAAAAAATACCTTATATTTGTTCCCACTGCAGTCAATTCTTTTGAGAAGTGTATTTAGAGATCCTGCAATCCTTCCCTGGGTTTTCTAGTTTGGATCCAGGACAAGGCTAGTGGAATTTTAATGCTGAAAGATTTTTGAATAGTATGAGATACCATAAAGCTCCATCAACATCACCATCTACATGAGATGGTTCAGATTTTGTTTTCAAGGCAGGACTGCTAGCTTTCTCTTGTTCTGAGTGTGGTCTAACTGATGAAAATGGAAAACAGTGCTCTAACTGGTGAAAATGGAACAAATTATACAGTAAGTGTGGGGTAGTGGTTTGAGCATTGACCTATGGCCATAGAGGCCAGGATTTGATTCTCTGCTTGGTCATAAAAACTCATGGGGTGACCTTGGCCATGTCACATACTCTCAACCCCAGCAATCCCTAATAGGTTCATGTTAGGGTTGTCATAAATCCAAAAAAAATAAAATAAAGGCAGACAACAAGAAGAGGACTGCAGTCCAGAATAGGTAAAGAGGTAGTAAAGGAATATCTAACTACTTTAAAAGAATGCAAGTCTCCAGTGCCAGATGAACTGCACCTGAGTACTAAAGGAACTTGCAGATGTAATCTCAGTGCCACTGTCAATCATCTTTGAGAATTCTTCGAGGACAGAAGAGTGTCCAGCAGATTGGAGGAGGGTAAATATTGTCCCTATCTTCATAAAGGGAAAAAAGAAGAGGACCTGAGGAACTATCAGCCAGTCACTTTGACACTGATACCAAGAAAGGTTCTAGATTACATCATTAAATAGTCAATCTGCATGTAGTTAGAATATTAAGATTACTAAGATCCAGCACTGGTTTACCAAAAGCAAGTCATACCAAATTGACTTTCTATCCATCTCTCTCTCTCTCTCTCAATCTTTGATAGAGTTACAAGCTTGATAGATCAAGAGAAGTCTTGTGGATGTAGCAACTATTGATTTTAATTAAGCTTTTGACCAGGTACCCCATTATATTCTTGCAGGCAAGCTAATGAAATGTGGGTTAGACAGTGGTACAGTTAGTTGGATCTGTAATTGGTTGACAGATTGAACTCAGAGAGAATTCGCCAATGGTTGCTTTTGTTCAGGAGAGACATGATTACTAAGATTATTCAAGATTCTGTCCTGGGTCAAATTTTGTTTAATATCTTTTTAAATGCCATGGTGGGATAGAATGCATGCTTCTCAAATTTCCAGATGAAACCAAATGTGGGGGGAGTAGCTAATACTCCAGACGAGAGGAACAGAATTCAAAAACGACTTTGACAAATTGTAGAATTGGACTAAAACTAAACTAAATTAAACTTAAAAAAGAAAAGAAAAAAAAAGTATTTCAACAGGGATAAATGAAAGGTAATACAACTAGGCAGGAAAAATATACAAATATAGGATGAGTGACACCTGGCTTGAAAGCAGTATGTGTGAAAATGATCTAGGGGTCTTGTAGACCACATGCTAAACATAAGTCAGCAGCATGATGCAGTAGCCAGAATTCACCTGGAATACTGTGTCCATTTCTGAGTACCACAGTTGAAGAAGGATATCGACAAGCTGGAACATGTCTAGAGAAGGACAAATGATATGTCAACAGCTGGGAAACCAGGACTTACAAGGAGGAGCTGGGTATGTCTGGCCTGGAGAAAAGAAGACTAAGATATGACATGGCAGCTAGTGATGTCATGTATAAGATGCAGTGAGCTTGGTTTCTGTTGCTTTAGAGACTAGAACATGAACCAATGGATTCAAATTACAAGAAAATAAATTCCAGTTAAACATTATGAACTTTTTTTTAAAAAAACTGTTAAGAGCAGTTCAACAGTGGAATAGATAGCCTTGGATGGTGGTGATGGACTCTTCTTCTTTTAAGGTCTTTAAAGCAAGATTGGATGGACATCTGTTGGGAGTTCTTTAATTTTGTATTCCTCCATGACAGGGGGTTAGATTAGATGGCTCTTGTGGTCCTTTCCAACTCTAGGGCTCTATGATTTTTTTCATTCTATGACTGCAGCTTGACATCTGAGCTCTCCCCTGCTCATTTTCTTCATTAGGGAAGGCCTCCTCTAAGTAGAATGTGACATATAAAACCCTGTACAGCTTAGATCCAAACCATTTGAAAGGCCTTATCTTCCTAGATGAGTCTGCCCAAGTCTTATGATCTTTGAGGAAGGGCTTTCTCTCAGACTCACCAAGTTCACAGAGTTGTCTGGTAGACACAGATGAGAGTCTTTTCCATGGCTTCTCCTGGGTTGTTAAACTTCTTTCTAAGGGATGCTTGATTGGCAGCCTGCACCTGCCTTCTTCTGTTTTTCGCTAGCAGGCAAAGATGTTTATTTTTCTTTGGGATAGAAGGATTTTTAATTGAGTATGCTGTTTTTTTTCTCCTATGCTTTCAGTTTGTTTTTAATTATTTTAAATTAATGTTTTAATTTAGTGTTTGTTTAATGGTTGTTAAAACTTATTATGTATTATATATTGTTTTAGCTATTTTTAACTTATATTATAGGCCACACTATGTCCCATGTTGGGAAAAAGAATGAATATAAATAAAATAAATCAGTGAAATACAAGCAAGTAAAAAAAAATAAATACAGTTTTTGGAGCTGTTTGTCAACACAAGACACCACAAAAAAGAAATCATTTACAATGTTGGGGTATGTAACATCCTGTTGCTCCCCCTTTTTCCTAACACAGCCTTCTCTGTGCAGGAAGGAATAATGTTCACTGAAGTCAGTGTAGCTAACTTTTTAATAGACAAAGTTCAGAGTAAGTTCCATAGAAGGTAATACAGCTTACTTCTGAGTAAAGACATCTAAGCAAATCTACCTGGGAGTAAGTTCCAGAGAAGGGAATGTGACTTTGGCCCTTTCCCAATGACAGTGGTGTCCTGGCATGGGGATGGAGAGGAGTGGGGTCACGGTGATGCTTCCTCATGGTGTTATTGTGGTCCCACCCTTCTTGCATCACCAGGCAGTGTGATCATGCGGTATATCATTGACAGCAATCACATGAGCCTTCCATTGCAGCTGGCCATGCACAAGGGCCGGAAGCGCTATTCATGTGCTTCTTCCCTTACTCTAGCATGCGAAGAAGGCTGGCTGCACTTCAGAAGGACGAACCATGTCCCTCATGCTCCCTTCCACAGGCAGCTGGTTGTGTGCAGAGAGGAGCATTGGGAACATGATCCCATCCTGGCAGAGGTGCTGCTGGGATTGTGACAGGACCATGCATGACAGCATTATCGTGCAGAAAAGGCCTTACTGTTCAGTAGTCATATCTTGGATTGTGTTGTATAAAGCTCTAAAAGGTTAGGAGTAATTGAAAAGTTAGCATTTAAAAGTGAAAAGGGGGATAATGGAACACCCATAGGACTGTCACATTGAATTATTCACACTCTTAATCATTCCCCACTTTGAGGCAACTGAAAGCATGCAGGGTTGTGGAGTTTATATATGACAAGAACACAGAGTACATTTCCTATAAGGGGAATTGCTACAGTTGTCAAAATGAAAACAATATGGTTCATTTTTTTTTAAGTAAGAGCATTCTCGAATAAGAGAAATATATATTGTTAAATGAATTTGCTTGTAGTTTTCACTCCAGAGTCATCATAGTGATGGATGATTATGTTGGCGGGTAGGAAGCCCTGAAAAGTGCACATAGAAAAAATGTGCACATTTCTTATGGATGCAAGCCATTGCTTTAACATGTTTGAATCAAAAGAGGTGAATATATTCAATAATGTGTAAAATTGAAAACATGCAGAAACATGCACATATTGGAAAAAATAAGCAAAGAATGGAATGAATCTACTACCATCTTAAAAACCTTCAGAATTCAACAGCACTATGAGGGATCAGATATGAAAGTGGGAAAGGTAAATGCCGATGAATGAGGACTTTATAGATGTGCGCATGTCCCTAATAGCTGTATTATGTTCTATGCTAGCAAATCTATCACAAAGAACAGAATTGGGAATAAATACTTCCTGGACTACAGTTCCCAGAATTCCCAAGCCTACATAGTTAGAGGATGTGCTGACTGACAGAATGTTGGAGCTGTACTCCAAAGAAGTTACTTTTCAAAGTGCTGAAATGTTATTGCATCTTTCCAGGACATTGCTTTGTACAAAAAGCAGAGGAAAATGACTTAGAACTGACTCAAGCAGTAAAGATGAAAAGTCAAGTTATTAAGAAATCTAGCATGAATTTAAACTTAGCCCAGATACATCATGATCATATAGGCTGACATGGCCATATCTGTACAACACCCTTGTATATGTGCATATCCTAAAATAGAACCTTTTTTACTGTCTGCCCTAGGAGAGGAAGCATTAGTTGAAGAGCCTTTCTTCATCAAATCTTGTAGCCAGCACCTTTGCTGAACTCCATTATCTGCCGTCATCAAGTTTGCTTAAGCTTCCCGAATACACAGTTGAAAACCTGAATACCCTCCCAAGAAATCTCTCACAGCATGTGATCTGAGCATGTGATCACAAGTTCAACAGGGCAAGGAAAGGATAAATTCTCAAATCTATCTCATGGGGTGTATTTTCCCTGCACATTGCAGCTCCCCAGAACTGCCCCCTCTTTCTCATTTGTATGTGTGCATGTGTGTGTGAGAGTGAAAGTATTATATTGCCTTTAATTTTTTAAAAGTCTTTCTTTCCTCTCTGCCTCTTCTTAGCTACCTGTCATTTACTGGCTATTCCCCTGTTCAAGGAAAAGAGCTCAGAGTTTTCCAGAAGCTTTACTCAGTAATTGGAAAGAGAAAAACAACAGTACATCTTGCAAAAGTTCCCAGAACTGAAGGAACAAGTAATTTGCAGTCTTAAATAACATCTACTTTAAATTTAACCTGGGCAATAATTTTATTTGTCAGCCAAGCATAACCACACCATTTCCCAAGCCAGTTTCGCATCACCATGTTCCCATAGCTTTCTCCAGGAGTTTGACCGTGGAAACTCAACTGCCAGCCTGCATCTGGATTCTCAGCCCAGCATATATGTGCCAGATTTCTCCTTCCCAGCTCGCTATTTTCCCCAGCCATTCCCATCATGCCCTCACAGTACAAAGCAAAGCAATACAAGTATTACATGACATCAAACAGCAAGTAGCATGGGATGAATTTCAAGGCATTATATGGTAGCAAACATTAAAAACACTACATGTTATAATGGCATTATATTTCCATGGCAAGGAAAGTGAAGCCAACCTGTCACAACCTCTACAGCTTCAAACATTCCAAACCCTCACAGCCTTGCAAGTTTGCTATTCTGCATGCATTTTTGCCATCTGTAGAGCTCTAGCACAATATTTGCTATTGCGTATATCTTGATT
The DNA here is from genome assembly GCA_030412105.1 of Cyclura pinguis. Classification (NCBI taxonomy): domain Eukaryota; kingdom Metazoa; phylum Chordata; class Lepidosauria; order Squamata; family Iguanidae; genus Cyclura; species Cyclura pinguis. The sequence continues at coordinate 313,146,080 of CM059599.1, read as the reverse complement.
GCTGTACATTCAATAAAATCCTGTTTTTACAGAGTTCTGTATAAATGAAGGTTTTTGAGTCCAATATGCCTGATGCACTGTTGGCCGATGTTAAAAGATCCCTGCTGGGCATGTGTATTCAGAGTATGTATGAATTCATTCATGTATTTTGAGGGTGCACCTGGTAACAGACAGATCAGCACAGGTATTTACCATCAGAATAAAGGGTAGGTATTCAGAAAACAGAAGTAACTACAGACTAATAGATAAGATAATGGTCAGGGCTATACATGTTGTAGCCTACCAGCCATCTGTTGAGTTTTGCTACCTGCATACTATTTCGCAATCAGACAGGGAACAAGAATCCAAGGTTTACAAAGCATCAGGTTTAGAATCAGCATAATTACCTTTATGCCCTGTTTGTGCATTTACTGGAAACATCTGTCCTACCATAGTTCAGACAACTTGGCTAGACTACAATTTACTCCTCAGTGGTGGGTCAAAATTGTGCTGGCCTCTGTTAGTAAGACCATAAATGAGGGATAGCCATCCTGATGTTACTCCAAAATGTGGGTAACTCAAGGGTCCACCCTCAATGCCAGTATTTCCACATGACAGTGGGGAATAAATTAGCTCAAAATTAGGAGGCCTGTGAGAGGGGGTAATTTAACAAGATCTACCACCTATATTTACAGGGTCCTTGCAATAAAGAACTAGCCAGAGATTCCAAATGTGAAATAAGAACATGTTTAATGAAAGAACTTTACACACGCAAACAAAGATCCAAACATTCACATACTCAAGCAAGAGCTAATCAAAGGCAAAGTGAAGAAAGTGTGGATGGAGGATTTCAGGCATGAGGTGATAATTACTGGTCTGGAGAGCAGTGAGGAAAGTGGTGATGTGGCTTAGGTAAGCACCTAAGGACAGTTCTCGTTTGGGAATCAAATTGACAGTGTGGTGTTTGGAAAGGTGAGAGACTGCACCAGCTGCCTGAAATTGGGGGTTTTTGTATCCAAAAAATATCCTGTGTGTATGAGTGTGAGTCTTTCTTCCAGCCAAGTGGACAGTGGGACTTGGAACACAAACAATGAAGTCCAGACAGAGTTATTGGTCTTAGTTTTTAGATGACAAAAGGATAATGGCTGTCATAATAGTTCAATATTGTGCAGAAGTTGGGAAGACAATAGGGAAGCTTCCAGGTATGCAGGATCAGTGTTAAAACAATTACAATTTGGTGGGGATTTCCCCTTTCAGCCCTGAGATATCAAACCTGTTAGCTTTAAGCCTATTGTCTTGAGAGTAGCCATGCTGCTAGCCTGACTATGACTTAGTTTCTGCTAGGAGGTGGGTGTGGCTGACCTGCTTTGCTAGCTCACATTTACAGTCAGTAATCTGCCTTTTCCAACTTGACCCTCCTGTCACCTCAGGTGTAATTCATATCAGTGCCAATTAGTAGTGCCAATTAAATAATATTGGCAAATTAAACCATGCCAATCAGGTGGAGTATGTGGGGGCATAACACTGATGTTGTTGGATTTCAGTCCTCATCATCCTGCATTATCAGTTATGCTAACTAGACCTTATGGGAATTATAGCCCAGCAACATAGGGAGGGCCACACATTACCCAGCCCTGCCTTGTGTGGTTTAGGAAATGTATGTCTACAATATGAAATCTCTAAGAAAGTAAGAATAAGGGAAGGCAGGGAAGACCACAAAGATCAATAGGCAAAATACAAAGAAGAAGGACTGAATCAAGCCCAGGAGAAACTATCAGGTTTAGGATGACAAGCAAACTACCAAGGGTAACCTAATATATTCCCAGTGTCTTGACACCTCAACAGATTGTCTGTGGCCCAGAAAAATCTGGCATTGTAGTGTACCCAAGGATATAAATGTTAATATATTTCATTTTCACAAAGAAAAAAAAATTTCCATGGGGTAAGATTACAAGACTTTTTTGTTGTTTTGATTCCATATTTACATATTATTTGGCAAAATTTGTGTATTTGGCACAAGATAGAAGGTGGCATCCTCCTGGTGAATTACAATGATGCAAGATGGACTTACACTATCACTACTCACTTTTTTGGCCATTGAAAGGATATAAATTCTCTACTGGCCATACAATGACCAAAAACTTTTTCCTAGTAGTAGTACCCCACTCAAGACTGCCATTTTCTGGTCAGTGGGGAGTGAGGGAAGCAGCAGACAAGTGTCCAGCCATTTTCCTGTTGTAGCTGGACACACAGTGACAGGCATCTGCTGGGACTTCTGGGGGGCCTCTGGAGGTCCCTGAAGATGAAGGCATTGGCATGCATCTAGCTGTAGGAAAATCTCTGGATGCTTATCTGCGGCTCAACTTACCCTCCACCAACCAGGAAATGACTAGGTTTGGGGAGGGTTACACCACTGAGAAAAGATACATTTTGGAGGATGGTGGGATGAGAGACTATTATGGCTATGGGCCTTTCCTCACCCTGCTCCCAACCCACAATGGCCACAGGATTGTGATAGGATAGCAAGAATGGTTCTGCATGATAATATTGTGATCCTGTCATGATCCCGTGGCCACACATTGCAATCACAGATTAAGTCATTGACAGATTTCTCCCATCAATGACATGTGATTGCGCAGTCTTCCCACCACCCTTCTGCACTTACCTGTTGTGCAGAATGGCAGGAAGTGCAATGGCTGCCTTTACTCCTCCGGTGCAGCCTCGGAAACTTCTGGGTTGCGCTTTGGAAGGGAGGGGAGGAGCTATCATGCTTCGTCCCATCCAGGAAGCAGCTGCTGCAGAGGGGATTGCTTCTGTCACATTCCCCTCCTACGAGAGGCTTTCGCTGGATCCTCACACAATGGCTTTGAGAAGAGGTAAGTTGTGGAGAGGGCCTTTATTTCCTGATGTAGAATCTAAGTCAGAATGTTTTTTGCACAGGTTGTGAAATTAAAGGGGGAAAATAGTAAAATGTTGGCAAACTCTCGAAACGTTGAAAAATATTTAGGCATTTTTTTCCATTAAAGATGAGAACTTTTGTGAATATTCTCTATAAAAGTAAATATAAAGATGAATACAAGTAGGCCAACCTACAAGATCATAGGTGTGAGTCATTAAGAACACTAGTTCCAATGTGGGCCAGTCTATATTAAAGCTGATCCCAATAATATTAATTAGGAAAGCTATTCACAATGAAGGGAATAAGGTTTTGTATACACTAATCAAACCCAGAATGTTTCTGCTGCAGGAAGAATTCTGTCAGCAACTGAGTTTCTAGGACACAGTTCTAATAAAACATAGCATCCTGGGTTCTCATCTTGAGTAGAGAATGATAAAGAATCCTATGTGGAGCCATAAATCCTGGACTTCTAGTCTTCATTTAATCTTCAGCAAGGACATTTGTCTGACAGTGCAAAGAAAATTGAGTTGCCTAAACACATGTTGGTCAATAGTTTCTCACTGAAAAGGGTCATGGTTCCTATTAACAGATTCATTAAGTTGTAGTGTCATCAAAATGTTTGACATTAATTCTCACAGAGACAGGCCAAGCAGGGAAGTGAATACCAGATCAATTACATCCTCTACAGGCATCAAAAAGGAAAAGGTGAACACGTTTTTTCTCCAAGCTCCCCATCCCTAAACTGTACTACAAAGTAACATGGGGAATATTTAATCGACTGAAGTCTCTTTCATAATCAGAGTTTGCAAAAGGGACTTCCTTGTTCTACAACTGCCACAATCCTCCAACAGCCACCATTAACTGAGAGGGGGGTCTGAGAATTGCTCGCCAGGAATGCCTGATCCTGCGAGCTCTTTTTTTCCTTCTGCTTCATCATATAGGATGGTCGAACTCTTAAGAAAGCATTTCTGGCATGCCAGTCTACATATATTAAACTTGTAGATTTTAAACTACCTCCTATCCTGCTTGCATGGAAGTAGATGATTTACACAGTCATGGAAAATGCTTGCAAGGGAAGACTGCTTTAAAATTGCAACACTGGCACTGTGGAATGAGCACTTAAATCAATGCAACCTCAGGCAGTATCAGATAAGGTTTAGCCACCCACCCACCTGCCCGCCCATATGTCAACCCATTTGCTGGATGTGTCTGAGACAATGATCTGCAGCAAAGTATCTAGTCTCTCAAAAACAACATTAAGTAGCATTTGTACACACCTTGTAAAATTGGAGACAGAAAGGTTCATAATATTTGTTGAATTGCTGGATTTCTTTGTCTCCCTGAAAATACAGAGAGTATTGAACATTTTTCCATGTTACCAAGGGTATATGTGCAACTATAAAGCTGTGTGCTACAGTATACAATACAGTATGCTACTATAAAGCTATATGCTACAGAAAAATTGATACTGCAGTGAGAAGGAAGGAAGGAAGGAAGGAAGGAGGTACCTATCTATTTCAAGGAAATATTTAAAGCAAAGCAATGAAATCTGTCAATGAAATCTTGTGTATAGCACATGAAGAAAGAGCTGTTAATTTAGGCTACAATGTGCTGTTAAGTTCTTCTTTAAAAACCCACTGAAATGTATGGGAAACATTCAGAGGCATTTCATGTGGACTGTACCTTGAAAGTCCCATTTAGTGAAATCACTAGACACTGTTTATCACACCAGGGTAAACTTTTGATCTTTTCCTGTTATGCTGGAATAGTAACTGTTATTTCCTCATGACAGTGTGGTGCATTTTATCCATTTAACTGTTTGTTTAGCTACATATCTACCTAGGGCTGTATGATTTGATCTCTAGATGTTCTTATGTTTTATACCAATAGTGATTGGTTAATGCTGAGTGATTAATGCATTCTTCAGTTTAACTATTTATTTAGTTTATCTACCTATCTACTATTGTGTGCCTTTGAGTCATTTCTGATTTCCAACTAAGATGAACCTTTCATAAGTTTTTCTTGGTAAGGTTTGTTCCGGGGGAGGGGGAGAGCGGTGCCTTTGCCTTCCTCTGAGGCTGAGAACACAACTTGTAAATGGTCACCCAATGTTGAGTGGAGATTTGAACCCCAGTCTCCAGAGTTGTAGTCCAATGTTCAGACCACTACATAACATTCTACTACCTAGGGCCGCGTATGTTCTTATGTTTTAAACCAACAGTGACTGATTAATGGTGACTAGTTAATAGAAAAATATGCAGTCCTATTATATGAAACACCCTTCCAACTGAAATTAGATTGCCTTATTCTTAAATTTTTATTTTCTTTTTAGACAAGTATTTTCTGATTGAGAATGAAATTCCAGCCAGAATTTATTTTTGTAAGCTTTTGAAGTTAAGATTTTAACTTGTTTATCTGCTTGAGTTAGAACAAAAACAGTTAAAATAATGTATAATGGAACAGTTTTTTAAAAAATTAAGACACTAATTTAAAACATTTTAAAACTTTTCCTGTTCACTACTCTGAAATACTTTCGAGATGGCATGTTTTTCAAATCCTAGGGTTCATAAATAAAAATATCCAGATTTTGTGTAAGAGATAACCTAAAACAACAAATGTTTTTGGAGGTTAAATACATTAAGTATGCTTTATTATGTCATAGGATATTATGGTCAACTTTATCAGTGTCATGCCCTTGCCCAAGGACCCAGACTTCAAGGACCCAGCCAGGTTCCTTCCCAGCAGCCACACCCCAGAAACATGAAAAGGTAATACTTAATGGCAGCCAGTGCAGGAGGTAAAGGGAGAGCCTAGGCCTTGGGCAGTGCTTATATGGGAAGGGATCTTTAATTAGGACACAGTTGCCCAGGATGCTGAGGGTATATAATCAGAGGTCTTAACAACAGAAGGTTGCTGGAAAGTACTGACACTATTGGTGATGACGACCATGGTGATTCTTGCATTCCCTACCTATGTGCTTTGGACCTTGGGCCTCAACACTTCGCTCAGATTATCAGTTTGGCTTTTGGACTATTCCCTTTCTGGACTGTTGTGTTTTACTGAGAGTTTACTACAGCCCTGAGGCTGTCTTACGGAGCGGCTGTTATCTAGCTAATTAGCTGAGGAATCTTGGTGGGCTGTCAAGCCCAGGACAATCAGAAGAGCAAAGTATTACTTCAGCTAGCAGATTGGATGGGTGTTTGAATCAATGGGAGATTGCAACCAATATGATCAAAAGCCTTTGTCAATATTCACTCAACTAAGATAGAATTGAGTCTCTTGATGAATTTTTGTCTACTTCTTCCACATTGGAATCTGTCATTGATGTACTTTTGTTCAAAAATGATCTCCCTGAGGTCAGAGGAAGAGACTGACTTGTCTCCCCCTTTTTAAAAAGTGCCATATTTGTATGAGATTTATGCCTCTTTTTTTTTTTCTTAAAGACCATGCAGTGGGAGATTACTAGCAAATGGCAGCATATATTACACTTAAAGATGAACAGATGTATGACTCTTGATATTACCAGGCCTGTAACACTGTTTAAAAGTAGCCATGAACACATTATTAGTATCTGGATGTACCACAAGGTCTGGTTCTTGTGTCTGTACCTCTGTTGCTATGACTTTCCAAACCTTTACAGACCTATCACCTAAACTTTGTAAGAAGTGTGATGGGCTGTAGCTCACTGACCATATATTTGACAGAATTTAGCTGGGAGAAAAGTAGACAGCACAGATAGTGTTCTATTAACCCCTCTGTGTTCTCTCCTGTTGTAAATTATTCCTTGATACCAGTCTGACCTTGTTTATCAATCTTTAGCCTTTGACATGTAGTCACAGCATGTTCATGATAATGACAGCTCATTTTTTGTCAGCCTCTTTACTTATGATGTTAGTATTGTTTCTGAGGCATGGATGCATTGACATTTTGTATGGCTAAGACTGTGTAAGAAATGATGTTATCTGTCTCAAGGTTCCATCCCTTTAGCATCCAATGCTGGAGAAGTTAACTAGGATCAAGAACAAACCTGCAAGGTAGAAATATCATTGGCACTTCTTATGCACTTCAGTTGAGGTTGGGGAAAAAGTGGGCCTTATAGGATATCCTGACAACATGGGACATTAAATTTGTTTAAAAATTGATCATTATCAACATTAGAAATTGCAAAGTTAACTCATTATCATCAACACTAATAATCAAAAAACAATTTATTAGTTCGGCTATTATTGAGTAACTCTCATTCTGTTTGGGAAAAGATCATGGTTTGTAATGAAAAATGGCATGGATGCTATCACTACTGATTCCACAGACACATTTGGTTATTAGCACCTTTAAATACTCTTTTTGTCATTTTAAGATTGGTTTTTCTTGAAACTGGAATTTTATCCCCAGACAGACCACTCCAACTGTCACTACTGTGGCCTCTAAGAGAAATAAGAATAGTAGGCACAACTCCATTGTACCCTGGCCCAGTGGCTGGTGAGAGGCCTTCATTGAATTTTAGCTGTCACTACTGTGGCCTCTGAGGGAGAGAAGAGTAGGCAGTATTTGCTGGATTTAATCTCCTCACCTACTGCCATCCACTTTTCCTTGTGTCTTATTTAGATTGTAAGTCTAAGGGCCCGAGACAGTCAAATTAAAAACATATAAGTTGGTCTGTGAGATTTTTTGGCTCAAAAGTAGGGTATAAATACTCTAAGTAAGTAAATAATAGACTACAAAGCCGTAATATAAAACTGGTGATGCTCAAAGTTCAAGATATTTGGAAACAAGCAGATTGTGAAAGGCTATAATAAAGTATGGAATGTCATCTTATAACCTGTTCAGTTAAGTTTTGTCACTGATACATATTTCTTTCTCTTTTTCTACCCACTCCCACATAACCAACATGCATACTCATCTACTACTCTTCAAACACCTTTTTAAAGGTAAATATCGTTAAAGGATTACCAGGAATTATGTATATTTCAGCTAAAGAACACTGATGCAATGCAGGTACAGCAATAGTTGGTTAAAAAGACAAGGCACTGAATTTGTAATTGGAATTTTTTTAAATGAATGGTCATACACAAAACATTTTTTTTTGCGTAACTGAATTAATACATGTCCTCTGCCTCCAAACTCCTTATCAAAAAGTTTGAGCCACAAAGATCAGTGGTAGAGTACCTGATTTGTTCTTTTAACTCAATGGGACTCCTGAATAGATTTTTAAAAAAGATATAGCAGAGATGGAAGGTGTGAATATACACAGCTATATCTTTTGGTTCCAAGGTTCAAAACTACCAAACCCTTCAAAGTGTGTGATCCACACTGGAATGAAAAGCAGAATAGGAGGGGTGGGTGGAATTGGGAGAGAGAAAAATGGTAAGAAAGTCAGAAATCAGGAATGGGTTTGCCAAAAACTTTTTTCATTTAATTATTCAAGTGCCTAGGACTGTGTGAACACCAATAAATATACTAACAGATTATCAGTCTTTCTCACCATTCTTCTAAGGCCTTCCTCTCTTACTGGATCTATCAGAGGGAGAGACACTTAACCTAATAAATTACAATGTCCTAAAATTTATTAAATTGACAGGATCAACTTCATCATTAATCAGAAAATTTAGTGAGCTGAGCCACATCACTAGGAAACCCAACAAATTAATAAACCAAGGAGTTGGTTGACTGATTATTTCCATGTTCTGGATGTCCTTGATACTTTTTGACAACAAGGGGCAAATCCCTTCACCCTCTGTTCCCAGGAGTCCTGAGTCAATCCAATTTACAGAATTCAGTAGCAATAACCTAGCACAAAGTTGCTGGATTTAAACTAGGTCACTTGTAATAATGAACACACACATAAGCCAAATTGTATGGGAAGCAGATTTAACAGGTGAATAAAACTAAAAAGAGACTCTACAAACAAAGCAATAAAAAACAGAATGACAAGTGAACTGAGAACCATTTAAGAATCTGTACAATAGGCAAAACATAAAGTTAATTTTCTTACTGTCATATACATAGACATAGACTTTCCTGCAAAGAAAAAGTGAAGATTAAAGTAATTAAACAATCAGTATTCTTATATGCCTGAATGTTTTAGCATCTTAGCATCCAGATGGGTGTTGAAATATATGTATATATTTTTCACTAATGAGCAAGGCCTCAAAACATGTGAAGCACTCACAAACAAGAGATAATGCAGGTTTTTTGAGGATTACACTATCCCAAAGTAACTTCTTGAAGAATGTGCGCATGCTAACTGATATAAATGGAATCTGAGAGAAATATACCAGAAGCCACAAAAATAAAACTGTTTGCTGATAACTTAAGCTTTGCATTGAAGCTTTCTGTATTAAAATCTAATCCAGTGTCATAACCATTTCAGACATCCATGCAGAATTCTTTGCTCTGGAAGGAAGTTTATTGTGTGTCAGTACATCGTCTAGGCCTGTGCTAGAAAGATGGTACTTGTCCAGTAATTAGTGCAGTTATGTGCAGCTATTGTGTGTAATCACAAGGTGAACAGAGCAAAACAAAGAATAAAGAAAAATAAGAAAGAAAACAATCCTGAATGAATGTAATGGAGATCAGTAAGTGGAAGAATTAGCCTTAGATTGCCATGGTTAAATGATGTGAGAACTACTGCTTCTGTGAATCTTGTTAAATGCCATGTGTCATACCTGCTACAGCTGGTAAGATCAATATACCTGGTAAGATCAATAAAAAAAAAAAAAGATATTGGACTATCTATTATGGCTGCTTTTGTACTGAGACACAATGTTGAGGTACAGCAACATCTCAATATTGCAGACTTTCAGATGAGCTGTGCCATCTATGCAGCCTTCAAGTACACAGGTAGCAAAGGTATATTCAAATCTGCAACAAAGGTGGATGAATACTGCTGCACAAGAATGTGGAATCTGTCTTATGTGCTTCTCTGAATCCCATCAGCATTTTCTTCCTGTCTTTGTTTCCTAGCCTATTGTATGATTTTGTGATTTTTTTTCTACATGGAATTCCATGATTTTTTTGATACACACTTTTCCTAATGTATGCATTCTTTAATTGTTTTGTTGTTGTTGTTAAGGTGGGCTAATATGGTTAATGGTTGTTAAAGTATGCATTTTTTTCATTGAGTGAAACACTGGTTCTTACCCTGCCCCCCCCACCTATAAATAGAAAAGGATAAAAAAAATGACTAGATGTCCATCACTCCTGAGAGGAGCTACAAAGGTTTTGGAAAAGTGGCGGGAAACTCAGGGGGTGTTTAGGAAGACCCAGAGGAATGTAAAAATGAATCCTGAATTTTTCCCACTTCTAACTCAATTTTTTTTTCCAGGTGTATTTCTTTCTAAATGGCATAGTGGAGAAAGTATAGCAATACTTCAGTTAATTAAACTTCTGAGAATGAAACTTTGTTTTTGCTTTTTTTAAATGTATACTTTATAAAAAATTCATCATAACCTAACAACAAAACTATTCATAAAGAAATATAAAATTGCAACATCCTCTAAATTTCCAACATAGCCCCCCCCCCCCATATTCCTGAGGGTTTGGGACATAGAACCCACACAAAAGTGGAAAAATTGAAAATAACACCCCCATCTGCTCCCCTTCCCATGCAAAACAGAAGGGAATGGGGCGTGTGTGTGTGTGTGTGGGGGAAGAGACTTCCTTTCCTTTTCCAGAGTTCCCCCCTCCCCCTTCCCATGCATTTTGCCCTAGCATACAGAAAATGGATGGGAAGGGGAGGGTAAAACTCCAAAGGAGGAAAGGAAGACTCTTTGGAGCATTCCCCCCAATTCCATCTCTTTTGCCTCAGCACGAGTTCTCTGCATTGGAGCAAAATGCATAGGAAGGGGAGGAGGAGAATTGGGAGGGAAGCATGCAAACTCACGAATAATCAAATTTGCAAACATCAAACCCGCAAATGTGGAGAGAGGACTGTAATAACAAATACACAAAAAATACACATAACACTACACAAATCCTACAGTCAACAGCTGAACCCTACAGTCAACATGTTATACTCTTTTTCTTGCAGAAAATGTATTATTCTGTTAATATGAAACTTCATTTTTTATGAAGGCTACTGGGCACACTAGCTGTACTCTTACGAGTAAGTAGAAGAGACACACCACTAGCCCACCCACCAGACATGAAGCTGTAATGCTGAATCAGCTCTGTATTTGTATTGGTCAGGAGCCCAATTCCTTAGGGTTGCTTAAAAATAAAAGATTTTCTAGAACCAAAACATAAAACCATTACAGTGGAGAGTAGATGAGGATGGAGGAAAAACATAGAGAACAAGTGAGAAGTGGTTGTAGAAGTTTTCTCAACCTTCTCCAGTTTAGTTAGGGATAACATAACCCTTTGTGTTCAGGTTTTCAGTGACTCAGCCTGAGTTCTTCAACAGAAACCCCAGAAAATTGTGCTTATTTTGGATTTTGACATAATGAAAAAGGGAAGAAAAAAAAAAAAAAAGCAAGGCAGACATCCTTACAATTTGGAAGAAGACTCAGAATGTATTTTTGTTTACTGATGCAAAGCTTTCTGATCTCACAGTTTCATTTCATATATGCATATTGTTAAGTTTTGAATACAGTTTTCTAAAACAAGTCTTGCTCCCTCTCCTCCTCCTTGCCCTCCTCCTCTTCCTCCTCCTGTTATAGGAACCTATCTTTCTATGTTATTTTTCCCCTTGGTACAAAATTTTCTGTGAAAACAAAGTTATGCCAGGAACATTACTTCACTAAACAAGGTATTCCAAAAATGAAGTAAATAGGCATTGGGGGCACTTATGGTCCATGGATTGCATCATAGATGGTTTTCACAATCCCCAGTTTGCCCACTTCCCCAGCTGGTGGCAACACTGCTATACATGACATTTTTTCTGTATATAGAATATAATTGATGCAACCCCTTTATTTATGTATTTATTTCAAGATTTGCTAGCCTTTTCCTTTCAAAAACTATGTGCTCAAGGTTGCTTATACCACAAATCTAAAAACAATTAATGTTCTGTAAGTCATTTTTAGCTGTGGTTGGTATCAGATTTAATACTTGATTTGCTTCAGTCTTAGTAAAGCAAGTGGGTTTGTGGTGAGGCAGCTAGAATATTGCCAAGAACAAGGACTTAGGAGAGGGCACAAGTTGAGATAATAAAGGAGTTTGCCGAGCAATACTTGAGCAATGTGAATGAATTCAGGTCATTAGGGTCTAGTGGCATTCAGTTGTTGATCCCAAAGGAGCTTGCTGAGTAAATCTCAGAAACATTAGCTGTAATACAAGCAAACTGATGGAAAATTTAACTGGCCCCAGAAGGTTAAAAATGAGCAATTATAGTGCCTACTTTTAAAAAGGAAAGCGGCCTTCTTGAGCACACTTGGTTAGAAGTAAATGTCCTACTGAAATCAGTGGGACGTGCCTCCAAAAAATTGGCTTTAATACAGGAGGAGGAAAAAACAAAAAGTGAAGAACTGCAGACTGATTAAGCTAATTTCAATAACAGAACAAATTCTAAAACAATTACATTGGGCATAGAATTAGCGACCCACTCGGTGATCTTAGGCATATCACACACTCTCACCCTCAGAAAACTCCATGATAGGTTCATCTTAGGAACACCATAACTTAGAAACAATTTGAAGGCACATAACAACAACAAACACACACATACGAATAAGTTAAGAAAAAAAACCTGTTGAGTTCATGGTATAAGCTTGATTCAACAATAGTAAAGCAAAATGGAAGCTAATTTTGCACAATCCAGTTCCATGATTCTTCCTTTTCTTTATTTATCTGATAAGGTCTGTATTTTGTCCAGAGATAAGAAAATTGGTGAAAAAATGTTACTACATTGTGCTTATACAAAAAGACTCCCCCCCCCCCAAAATCAAATCAAATTTATGTTGAAAATGGAACATTTGTTTTAATTATGCTTAATGTCACATGGTGTTTCAATGTATGTAGCATTACTACATTGGAAACCTTACCAGAATGCAGGTGAAAAATCCCACTGTTTAGGAAAGAAAGAAACAGCTGCATGAACTATTTTTAATGAAATCTGCATTTCTAATGGACCTAACCACACACTGAAAGGAAATGAGTGAAATTAAAAAGAAAAAGAAAAGCAGTTAGGAAGAAAGAAACAATGTTTTCTACCTATAAATATAAATTATAAGGTAAATCATGGTAATGATGTCTACAACAGCAGCAACAGTAACTTCTGAGATATATCCATACAGCACATTTATAGAAGTTTTATACCACTTAAACTGTCTTGACTTCAATCTATGGAATGGTAGAATTTTTTTATGGAGTACCTAGAATTATCTGCCAGAGAGTTCTAATGCTGTATTTCAGGGGAGGACACCAATGAATTTTAAAAACTTCATGTCAAGGTTAGAGACCCAGGCGACAAGCCAGCCCCGAGAAGAGAGAGGGAGAGATAGCAGAGTCCCACCAGGAGGAGTCGAAGCAAGCAATTACTCATAGGCAGTCCATTTACCTAAGCCTGAGTGACAAGCAAAAGCCATAGTCAGAGTCCAAAATCCAGGGGTCAGAAGACAAAAGATAAATCCAAGGTATCAGGAGCCAGGTGCTGGAAGCAAGAAACTGGCAAGGAGAGGGCTTGTAAAAAGTTTGCCACAAGCAAAGGAAAGCTTCCAGGCAGGCAGTTATATAGCCCAGACAAAGGTGTGGCCGGTCACCATTTCTTGAACTTAATCAAGGAAGCCTCCCTTTGCTCAGCTCTCTTGAGAGTCTGCTTTGTTTGTGGGCTGATTGACACAGGCTCCAGGGCATCCTTGGGATCACATCTGGATCCCTGTTGCCCTAAAGGAGCAGGCAGAGGAACGTCCGAGCCTGCTTGGTCCATGGCAGCAGGGAGAGCTCTTGAGCTGCAGGACTCATCTCCAGCCAGAGCTACAGGGACCAACAGCTGCTGCTCGTCATCAGCAGCTCTGACAGGGGCTTCAGTTATCACACTTCACCAGACTTAAAATTCTAGGATTCTACAAGATCAAGCCATGGCAGTTAAAATTGTATCAAGGTGCTATAAATTGTCCTGTGTGGATATGGTCTTGGAAGAAGAAAGACCATTAATTTCTCAATTTATTATTAAAAATAATAATCAACATCAAGGACTGGAACATTGCATCACAAGATATGTATGTAGCTGTATCTCCATGGCTAATTCGCTGAAAAGCTTCTTATATCCATTTGCACTTTTTAATATACCAGATCATGAGTTTTTCAAAAACAAGTCATACCAAAGTAATCTTACCTCTTTTTTCTTGTCAATAGAGATACAAACTTTGTAGATCAGGCGAATGCCGTGGATACAGTAGAGCAAGATTTCAGCAATGCTTTTGACAAAGTCCTCCATGATGTTCCTGCAAACAAGCTGGTGAACTGTGAACTAACTAGTGCTCATTTGGGTGGATCTATAATTGTTTGACATACTGTATTCAGAGAATACTCACCAATGATTGGTCTTCATCCTGAAGAGAAGTGACTAGTAGGGTATTCCAGGGTTTGATGTGTCAGGGATTCCAGGCAGGGAACCCTGGGAAAATGATCAGCCCACTGCAAAGATGTTGCATCATGCCCCAGCTGTGGGTAATTGCAAGGTTGCATAAGAAACTGGGGTCGTGTGCAGATGGTAGAGGGAGGTGTGCAAACCTCTACCTGATTGGTTGTAAATATGTATATAGGAAAGCAATCCCCAGTACGTATTTGTCTGTTGACCAAACCGGTGTCTGGCGCAAGCCTTTGTCCGGCTGTCCTATGTTTTGAATATAACAGAACTTTGCTGCAAGATAAAGTACCTCCTGTTTGGAAGAAACTCCTCTGTGTGTGAGTATCCTTACTGGGGAATAAGGCTGCTGCTGCTGGCTCGCTGAACTCTGGTTTTTTCCACTGCATTTCTGTGGGGCTGAAACTCCTATCATCCCCCAACATGATGCTGTTTCGCATTCTTTATAAATGATACATATGATGGGATGAAGGCATAGAGGAGCAGCATGATGTAGTGGTTTGAGCAGTGGACTATGACTCCGGAGACCAGGGTTCAATTCTCCACTTGGCCAAGGAAACACTCTGGGTGACCTTGGGTAAGTCTCAGCCCCAGAAAACCCTGTGATAGGGTTGTCTTAGGATCATCATAAATCAGAAATGACTCAAAGGCACATAACAACAATGAATCGAAGACATGCTTATCATGTTTTCAGATAACACCAAATTGGGGGCAGGGGGAGGACTAATACCCCAAAGCAGAAGAACAGAATTCAGAATGAGCTTGACAGATTGGAGAATTGGGCCAAAACTAACAAAATGAATTTCTACAAGCATAAATGTAAGATACAATATATGTCAGGAAAAATGAAATATATAAATATAGGTGACATGGATTGAAAGCAGTAAAGGTGGAAAGTATCTAGCGGTCTCAAAAGTTAAACATGAGTCAATAGTGCGATGCAACAGCCAAAAAAGGATTAAGAAATGAAACAGGACATTGAGTCATTTAATACTGTGAAGCCGACAGTCTCTTCATTGCAAACACATTCTTCAGGCAGTCAAAAAGATGATTGTATATATGGATATCACCTGATGGCCAATACAGAAATCAGATAGATTCAAAGCAGAAGACGGAGAAACACTATTGATACTCAACTTCCAAATAATGAGTGTAGACACATGACATTTGGGTTAACTAAGGGCCTTTATTAATCTTAATTATTTAATTTTATGGGCCTGGAGAAAGCAGCGAGGGGGAGCAACTTAAGGTGGGTCCAGCTGATGTCAGGTGACATGCTGTTGTCAACCCCTTCCCTTGGGTGAGTTCCCTGGGCCCCTAGAGCAATCCAATTATTTGGGTTGCTCTCTGGTGACTCAAGAGGGGAAGGTAAACCCAGGGAGAACTCCAGCTGATGTCCTGATACACTGCAGGCAAGAGTCCAAATCCCAGGTCAGCCTCAAGGTCAGCCTCCTTCACCACCCCCTGGGTCACAGGACTTTAAAGAGGTAGATTCAGAGTCCTACCCTACCCCCAAGTGTGTGCCTGAGGCATCCACTGAAGCTGATATCTTTGCCCCTACCTGCCAGATGAGTACCTATTTAATGATCCATCCTAAGCCAATTACCCAATTCCAATCAAATGCAATGTGGGATAGGTTAAACCACACGTCCCCGCAGACCTGGGGGAAAAAATTCCTACTGGGCCCCGAAGTGTCCTGATAATGCACACTGCAATGAGGGAGGGGGGATGGGTGGCACTGCACAATTTGAAAAGGACCACATACAGGCTGAACAGGGTTTAAGTCAGCCCTCACCCTGCCCCATCATGTGGTGCGTCTGGCACAGCCTACACCAGCTGCAGATTTTGTGGCCTCTTCTGAGGAGGGTATCAAAATCTTCCCCTCCCACACAGCAACAGGGCTGTACATTTCCAGGTAAGTCTTCTCTCTGCAAAAAATAATTGGCAAATGATTGGCAAAGACCATGAACTGCTGATATCAAAAATTAGAGTAAAGCTTAAAAAGTACACTAAATCAATCATCATGACAAAAAACAACTTGAAAAACAAGGATCCATTTTATTACCCTATCTGTTTAATTAATACACAGAACATATCATACAGAAAGCTGGATTAAACTCAGAAGAAGGGGTTGTGAAAGTTGGAGGAAGGAATATCAACCATTTCAGATATGCAGATGAAATGATACTACTAGCAGAAAACTGCCAAGACTTGAAATTATTACTGAAGGAACTAGAAGAAAGTGTAAAGGCAAGTTTACAGCTGAACATTAAGAAAAAATCTCAATACTGATAATCACAAACTTCGATCAGTTCTTAAAGCATACACTGGACCCATGGTGGAAAATGAGATCACATATGCTTGGCTTCGATGCTCCTTGATATGAAATGAAGTTATCCCCATATGTATAACTGGTTGAGAAAGGACTCTCATGTGATCAGGAACTCTGATAATTGAAAGTTGCCAGACAGGCATCAGAATGTTCTCACATTGAGTGGGGACTCATTCAGACCTTAGACAGAACATATCCTTTCCCCGACTTCCTAGGTTCCTACATCATTAAAACCATTTAAATACAAATATATCATAATTAAATTATATTATTATTAAAATACATCGTAATTAAAAATAGCCTGGGTAGGCCTGCTGGAAAAGATAGGTTTTTAGTATTTTTTTGAATTCAGACAGGATATTTTGCTGTCAAATCTCTTCCAGCAGATCATTCCACAGTCTAGGGGTGGCTAACAAAAAGATCCTCTGGGTGACCATTGCCAGTCTAGTTCTGGCTGGTTTAAGTAAATGGCCACCAGAGGACCTGAGCGTATGGAGTGAGCTGTATGGGAGGAGGTGATCCTGCAGGTAGCTTGGACCCAAACCATATACGGCTTTAAAGGTAATAACCAACACTTTGTAATTTGTCCAGAAACTAATATGGCAGCCAGTGGAGTGATTTTAATATCAGTGTGATATGTTCACTCCTCACTGTACTTGTAAACAATCTGGCTGCCATATTTTGAACCAGATGGAGTTTCTTAACTTGGTACAAAGGTAGCTCAATGTACAACACATTGCAGCACTTATTGTTGCATTCCATTTTTTTTGGCAGTGTGTATGTGTCCTGATAGTCCTGTAATAAGTCTCCATTAATTTCTTGCACTTGATCTTTCCCCAAATGTTGCTTGTCCTTTCTTTCCTTATTGAATACATAGCAATGCCCACCCCACACCAAAACTGGATATATTTTGTCAAAATGTATGCATGTGATAGGGCACAGAGTTAACAGGTTTGGGTACTTTGAAATGCCAGATTGACTGTAGTTTCTGCCAAAGGAAACGAGTTGAGATGATATTAGCATGATGTCTAAATAGATATACAGGTGCATCAGTGCAATTCCATTACAAAAAAGGAGACGAAAAGGTTCCAGTTTAACATGATGATGATGGCACATAGCAACACTTTCCAAATAATTAAAAATCCATTAGAAAGAAGCACAGGGATAGATGGCTGGGCTCATATCTTCCAAGCCTTTAAACGGAATTCTCAGTTCGTACGAATGACTGAGATCTTATTAAATGAGCTTGTTTACTCAGTTGGCAAACTACAGTTCCCAGGGACTTTTGCGCTATACTACTACAAATACTCTATGAAAGCAAACCGAACATCTATTAATTTGGCACACAGAAGCTGAACCAACATTTTGGTAAAAGGGAAAGGGGCAAAAGAAGCTAGGATTTTTTTTTAATTGTTGGCCAACTATTTTAAGAAAATATGCTTATTCAGAGGTGAAACAGTGCATGGGAGCAGAGGGTGGGAATGCTTCTTTCTGAACGCAGCATTTCTGTAAACCAGGGATTGGCAGCACATGGGCTGTAGGCCATCCATGTCACTCACTTATTCTGAAACTGCCAGCTGCATTTTTAACTTTTTTTTTTTCAGAAAAAACAAGAATTGCTTATCTTGTAATTATCCAAGAGTGGCAGTTTCCCTCACAGCATTGCTTTTATGAAAGAGAGCACTTTTTAAAACAAACAAACAAACAAACAATCTTTTTTTATCGAAGGAAATATAACTGAAGAAAATTCAAGAGAACAAAATAAAATTTACATACTATCGGCATTCCTTAATACACACACAAATCTCTTATTGCAGCCTTCAAATTAAGATTTCATTCCAAAAATTGTCATGACAGGTGGATCTAGATTACCTGTGTTTCTATTAAAAGAAGTAAATGGAAGCCAACCTGTAATAAAGGAGACATCATGAAATTCAGTTCTTGAGCTTTGAATCTATTGTGTCAGTTTTTGGACAAGAACACAAGACCATGAATCCAAAGTGAAGTGAAATTGTGTAGGCCTTTCCATTTTTGAGCAATCACTACCCCTCTCCCCAAAAACTCTTTTTCATTCTAAATAATTAATAAAGAACCTATGGTTATTTCCATTTAAAAAACCTGTTGATGTGTTTTATGGGGAGGGAGCACAGCCCTTGGGAGGTCTTGTGCAGGATTGGCCTCACAGTAATTGCCTATCTCTGCTCCAAGCCTGTTTGAATGCAGATTCAGATGTGTCTAGTTCTTCTCCTTTCACTAGTCCCATATAATGTCTGCTGTTGCAATGATAAACTCACAAGCCACTGAAAGTCCAGAACAGAGGAGATAAGGTTTATTTCCTTCAAAGGCTCTAGCCAAGGATTCCATGCAAGGTCAAACACAGAAGCTTGAGCCCATTAAATACCATACAGCTGGAGTAAGAACACAGTTAATTTACAGAGACATTACACCACATCTCCCTTTCATAAAACAAAGAAGAAAACAAATCAATATACATATCATATCATTACACATTTCAACATGGTATACATATTAAATCTCATTTCAAAATAGTACCAGTCATTCCTTTCACTAGTGAAGTCCCATTTCACCATGCCTGAGGAAATCTCTCCCCTGCCACCACAATTCTGGCACAGGACCAGTTAAATGGTTTTTAGGAGACATCCAATTAGTCAATAGGCAACATTCCCTCCTTAGTCCTAGTCTGAAGAAATATGCCATGCAATAAATTATTGTTGTTTTTATTGTACTGATAGTAGTTTGGCCCCATCACTATATCCAATATGTGATAGCAACAGCAGGTCCAAAATGAGATTGAATAAAATTCTGATAGAATTCATTTTAATCTGACCAAAAAAAGCCCATTCTGCATTAGTCCCAACTTTGGATATATATCAAGTCATGATTTCAGTCCCACAAAATTTAATATGGTCTCTCTCTCTCTCTCTCTCTCTCTCTCTCTTTTAATCTACATATGTCCTTGCTTTGAGGAGGTTCCACTATGAATTTCTACAAAGGAGTAAATGCAAAAGGAACAAGGGGATGGATGAATAACAGAGAATTAATACTACACACACCAGCATTGTTTCTCCTAGAATGAGATTAAGACCAAGGAGAATTTCATCAAAATGAAAAATCTATCATAACTGATTAGGATTTATGACTAAGTGAATGAACTTAAAATTGTTACTGTTATTTAAAGATGAAAACATGAATGCCTGAACATCAAGGGAAGTTGACTGTAGTCATTCATATTAGACAGATGCAGTTCAGCAGTTGAAGAGATTCTCTTTGCCATTGTTTTGAAACATACTCAGTAAGGCTGGAGCTGGAAAAGAAATGAATGAATCTACAGCTTAGCATTAAATCACAGCTCGTTCAGGCTCTGAGAGCTTGTGGCATATAAATAAGAATCACAACATGGTAGAATCTTATCAGAATGTGTTTTACAAATACATTATAGTGAATTACATTTTAACAGCTAGAGTGTTGTGTGTAATCTTGTTGACGTCAATGCAGGTTTTATGAAATGAAATTAATATTAGAGTGGGATGCTCTCCTAATGGGTGCCTGTACGGCAAAATCTGTTTATGTTACTGTGCAAGTTGACTTCAGTTCCAATTACTCCTTACATGCTTCCCTGTGGTCCTTATGATCTATCTTGTTAAAAACAGCAGCTCTCTAGGGAAGTGGGTGGAAATATATAGATCTGTCTCTTGGTAATTTGAGCTGGCAAGTTATTTGAATAAGACAGCCAGGACTGCAGGAAGAATTGTTTATTCATTGTGCATAAAACTCACAGCTTTAAGGCAGGATGACTCAAGGCCTACATGCTACTTATATCTCATTTACTCATCCACCATTCTGTGGGCTCATTAGAGAAATAAGTGGCAGTAGTACCATTCGTAATCTGTGCAACCTTGAGAAAGGCACTGAGTAACACCACATGCATGAGGTAACCAGCTATTATGTCAATGAGGAACACTTCTAGAGGGACACTTCAAGGCAGGGCTGTGATAAAGTCAGTTGGAGAATACTCTTTGAATCTCATAATTCATGTACTTAAATCAGATATCTAGCCTTTGTGCTCCTATGATCAATTGAGAGGTGACCTTACCTGTAATCGCTTACTAGAAAGGGCAACTAAAATGACTATTATCAATGGTACTACTAGAAAATTAAATTAAGCTCCCTGACTTGCACCCACAGTAGTGAGGCAACTGTTTGTCAGTAACATGATGCAAGGTGATTACCGCATACATATGAATACTGGAGCCACTTGTGCATATGTACATGTGATGACTTGTACAATGTATTTGCCATCTGAAAGCCAACAAAGCTGAATCTATGAAATTATTGGAGCAGTTATATTTGAGAATCTAGGGCCAATTCAGCATGACTTTCCCTCAAACAAAGTTTCAGATTCTATTCTGAGTATTAAATCAATAATAAATACATAAATATCGATTGCATAAATATTGATTTACAATCTGCCTATTGATTTAGTGGATCTACTGTAGTTTGGATTAACAATGGTATTTAGGTTTCCATTTACTGCTCAAATAGAACATACAATTCCATGTTATCTTGCCATCAGATGTGCACCCTAGAGTGAAAATTGTAATTGAGGAATAAATCCTACTGATTATTTCACAAATATCCCTTTTGTCAGATACGGGTGCTGTTAACTTGATTCAACCTAACTGAACAATAGGAAAGTTGGAATTGTTCTGTCTCAATCAAGCAATTGGTTAATTGACAAAACATGTATGCTGCCTATAGCTTAAAGGTCTCTCAGCAACTTACAAACATAAAGGTCTTCAACTGATACTAGAAAAAGCACAGGCATAAGCCTACTGTCTAAGAAAACTATCCATAATTGTGTTGCCATTACCAAAAAGGCTTTCTGGATGGTGGAACCATGTAGGAAGAGTGAATGAGAAAGCATATTTTCATGTAAATGTTATCCAGCTCCAAGAATATGGGACCAAACTGTAAGGAAGCTATGTTGTTACTGCTGTCTGTACTACATATATTGATTACATCTGAGAAAGAAATGTGTAATAGCATTTGTCTCATTCAGATGGTGAGATGCTCTGAGAAAGACAAAGATTCTTATTGCCTTGAACTTGCAGACTTTCATTCATTTATTTAACAGCAGAGGTTCATGATTCAGATTCACAAATATTATCCCTGCTGCCAAAACCACAGAAGTTTAACAAGACCTACTATTATTACAGGTGAAAAGCTGAAAACTGACCTTCAATTGCATCTTCTCGCCTCCTTTTCACTCCAGGCCTGCTAGGAGTGTCAGAAGCAAGCTTGCCAAAGCTGATGTGCTGGCAGCCGCCACTGCCTCACACATTAATGAAATCTATTGTGATTGTAAATCATCATCTCCCCCACCCACTTCCCAACAACAGAAATGGTGTTGAACCAAACTACTGTTAACATCAGACTTATGTGAGTGTTTATGTCAACAGATTTGCTGGAGCTGGTTACATATTCAGCCACCTACGTAGAATAGATTCTTGGCTAGTGCATGTTTGTGCATTCATTACAGAATGAGATAAAAAGCTCAGCTTTGTCACAAGCTCTGTATGCAGAAGTTGTCATGAATTTTAGTGACTGCTAATCCATCTTGAACATTATAGTTGAATCATTCTATTCTAGGGTTTCTAGGTCATTAGCATCCCATACCTTGGGATTTGAGGACCCAAAACTGAGAATGGGGAGGATGGTCATTGGAACGTCATAAGGCACGTACGTGTGAATTCCTGGAAGTGGGCTGTTAAGATGTTCCAGAGGCCAGCCAAACCATGGTTGTCGGGGGAGGCAGTCCACTTCTGTGGCCAGTTAATTGTAGAAATGGGCATGAAGGGAATCTGACTAAAACCTGGCTGATGGGTAAAATAAGATAATATAACATCCCAGAGCTAAGAGGTAAGAAAGAGATATGCTGGGGTGTACATGTAGCAAAAATACTCCTGCAGTGGTTCCACATTCCTGGGCTGGCATCCTGATAGTAACCTAAGGCCTTTCCGCACTACGCTGTTATAGTGCTATTGTTCCACTTTCAACATGCAATGGAATCCTGGGGTTTGCAGTTTAGGGAGGGGCATTTAGAATTCTTAGCCAAAGAGCTCTTTGGCCTCAGTAAACTACAAATCCCAGAATTCTGCAGGATGTCAGAAGTGGCATACTAGTGCTATAACAGAGTAGCGCAGAAAGGCCCATATGTGTTAATGCATAAGACCCTTTATAGATAGGGTGAGAGGGGTGTTACAAATAATCATGATGGTGTAATGGTTTGAGTGTTGCACTAGGACCCTAATAGACCAGGTTTCAAATCCCTGCTCAGTTAAGGTCATTGGGTGACCTTAGCAAGTCACTCTCTCTCAGGCTCTAAGAAGGGCAATGGCAAACTATCTCTGAAAAAAAATCTTGCCAAGAAAATCATGTAACAAGTTCACTTTAGGGTCACTGTAAGTCAGGAAAAAATATTTAGGAACACAGCAAGAGGACTATTGTCCTGTACTTGTTCTCCAGCCAGAAACCTCCTATCACCTGGCGGCTTTCAAACTCTAGGAGGGGCCTCTGTTGCTGTCACTTATGGGTGGGGATGGGAGTGATGGCTTAGACAATTCAAACCATGAATATCCAGCTCTTCTGGGCTCTCAGGAAAAGGCAGATGCACTATTTTTGACAGTATACACTTATTCCCCTCCCCTGCACCTCCACTGAAACCAGCTGCTTATCTATGGTATGTATCACCTTCCCTCCAAGCTTCAGATCTCACAGGGGTACCAAGTGTGTATATATATTACTCCATCTCTCTTCTTCTGTTTCTTTCCTTTGTTGGTACACTGATATTATAAAAGGCTAATACACATACAAATACTTTTCAAGCTTTATCAGTGAACCCATCCACAAAAATCTAATGTTTCGTCACCTTAAGATTTGTCTCCTCACTCAGAGACCTCAGGAGGCATAGCTATTCCCTAAGACATCAAATAGCAGCTCTCTGAGGCCTGGCAATCCAAGCCAGTGCTGTGTGATTGTGCGAGAGAAATATGGGTAATATATAGCAAATCAACATTGATTTCAATTGCATTTCAGAGTAAACAAGCATAGAAGCAGTCACATCTTTCTTCCTTCATCTTCTCCCTATGCCTTTCTCTGGGTATGAAGTCAATAATCTATGAGTCTCTGAAGGTACATGTACAGATTTGGGGAAGAAGGGTTGGGCAGATGACTGGGGCTATTTCTGCATGACAATGCTCTTCCGCATTGTCTCACTGCAGTCCTGGGACCAGAAGGGAGCGTGTCAGCAATGCTCCCCTCTTCACCCACTCGGTCCATGTGGAAGAGAATGCAATGGCGCCATGTCTTCCTTCCGCAGCTCAGCCAGGCTTTTTCCATTGCTGCGCTACGTAAGGAAGCATCGCCAATGCCCTTCTGTAGCTTCCACATGGCCAGAAGTGACAGGAGCACTGCGCGATCACAGACGCGAAATGGATTTTTTCTGTTTTGTGAAAACTGTGAAAGTGCGACGCTCCACAACAGGATGGCAGCGGGACAGCAATGACATCATGCGGAAGCATGACCTGCTGACCACTGCCATCCTGTGGCAGAAACGAGACAGCGACATCCTGTGGAAAGGGCCTGGGTTTGAACTCTACAGCGGTGCTGACTTGTTTCTATAGAGATCCAATGTGAGAACAGAAAACTTTGGGACATTTGTTGAGGTATTAATGATATGAACTCCCTTCTCTGCTCCATCTATATATGTCTATACATAAAACATCTATCATAAAACACCAGTCCCCAGGAGCAGCATTCCAAAGACAACAAACTCTGAAGCTTTGAAAAGTTACTGCTTAGAGAATCAGGGTGGATGTTACAAAAGAATAAAAGAAGAAATCTGGATAGACTTTGCAATAAAAAAAGAAAGAAAGCAACTTTGTTAAAAACATTAGAAGTTTCAATTTGAAGGGTGGTATTAACAAAGGAATGCCCCCCCCAAAAAAAAAGGGGAAAGGAAGAGCCTCTATTACTCTTGATTGGATTTCTTCTTTGTAAATTGAAATACAGCTGCTTTGGGAGGAGAATCTATGAGGAATCCCTCTTTCAGTAATTAGAAAGACAGGGTTGCCAAAAACAATTTTCTGACCTGCCATTCTTCTAGCTCTAAGTTCCTTGTGTCCTTTTTGTGTGTTTTTGTGTCCAAAGACCCTACTTACTGAAATTTTTGCAATATATTAGGTGAACAGGAGCATTCTGATAAATGATAGGCAATGAAAAATGTACTATCCTTTTTCAACCTTTTTATTTTGTAGAAACCCTTGAAAAAAAAAATTCAGGTCTTGAGGGAGTCCCTGCATAAAAGTCACTATTGTTAATTGCTTAGGTCTTGCAGACATAGAGCCATGGCTTTGTTGATTAAGTCTATCCACCTGTTACACAATCTTCCTCTTTTCTTATTGTCTTCTACCTTACCAAGCATTATTGTCTTCTCTAGTAAGTCAGGTTTTCTCATGATATATCCAAAGTACAAAAGTCTCAGTTTAGTCATTTTGACTTCTAGGTAGAGTTCCAAGGCCAAGAAAACTCCATGAAAAGTTTACCTTAGGGTTGCCATAAGTCAGAAACAACTTGAAATCACACAGCAGCCCATGTGAACACTTGACAAATTTTTAAGTTGTGAATGTGCTGTATAAAGAAGTCTTTCCATGTTAGGGTGAAACTTTGAGCCTGGCTTAGGCCCCTCCCTAAATTGTGAACCCCAGAATTCCATAGGACATTGAAAGTGGAAAAATAGCACTATAACAGTGTGGTGCAGAAATGTTCTCAGTCTTTCTGGCCATTAGAGGAGAAGGCAACAGCAGGCAACCTGCTTATACAACGGCTTACCACACATTTTTCTTTGCAAGAGAAGTTAGTGTGGAGTCCACCACATGTGAAGCTACCTGCTGCCTTCCATTTGCCTTCCTGGGAGATGTCTTTGAAGTCAGAGTTGGGCTCTTAAGCTTTATTGGAATGCTAAAGTGCCGTGCTGAGTGACCAGTCATGGAGGAAGAGAAGGAAAGAAGTGTGTGGGTGTCAGTCAGAAATGTGCACACTTTGGCCAGACTCTGAAAAAAGTGCACCCCAGGAGATTTTCACCCTCCCTCATTTCCTGTGCCAACGCTTCAAATCATTGACTCCATGGGGCTCTTAAAGTCATTTGTGCTTTTCATCCTTGGACATTCGAATTCTTCCTAAAGCCCCCCAGTCCCTCCCACAGAGTGCTAGCTGAAAAAGGCTGTTGGCACAACTCAGCCCTGCTAATTTAAATACAAAGCTTTGTTTTCTCTCTGATAGCCAAACTGGTTGTGAGGGATAGGGAGACAGAGCGGGGAAGGGAAACAGGAGGAAGAGAGTGAACATTTTCTTGGATGGTTTGTTTACATAGCAGGTGGACCTGATTTCAAAGAGGATGCTTCACTGCAAAACTTAATAATATCTCACTCCATGGGCAGGGGTCCTTTTTCATTAGAAAGGCTAATAGGTTGGGAGAGAACAAGGGAGTGCCAGCAATGAGAGTGGGCACGGTAGTCTGACCCCAGTGCACTTGGGAATAATGTGAAAGGACATGAGCATACACATACACACAGAGAGCACATAATTCTTTCCTCCCTCCTTGTCACAGAACTTTCTTAAGACTACTTTGCAATCTCTAGGCATTGCTCCTTTTCTCCCCAAATGAGGACTTGGGCTGTGTGTGTGTGTGTGTGTGTGTGTGAGAGAGGGGGGGGGAGGGATGCAGGCAGGCAGGCAGCTGCAAGCTCCACACAAGGAGCAGCCAGACCCAAATCCAGATGGAGGGACAATGCAAAGAGAAGCAGTATGAGCCTCAAAAAGAATGCAAGACTCCATGCATTTGCTCCTGCCTCTGTGTTGTGGAGGGTTGGTTCCTTTGCTTGCCTTGTTCTTGCTGTTTGTGGATGGCACTTCTGTTGCTGTATGGGCCCCAGAGTTGCAGGAGCCAGCACTACAAAGGAGCATCCATCCCATTCAATGCTGTCTGTTGTCACTCCCCCCTCCCTCTCCCTCATGTTTGTTCTTCCCTGAAAATCTCCCCTCCCACTCAGTGGCTCTTTCTGGCACATTCTGGTGCCAGTGCCTCCTTTTTCCAAACACTTTTCTTACTCAGCATGTTTGTATTTGCATGTGCATTCATGCAGTGAATGAATGCAACTCTTCCTGTCTCTCTTTCTCTCGTGTGCTCAATTTCGCGCATCAGATAATTAATTTCCTGGTATCACCCTTTCTGATGATTTCACCTAGTATGGTCTGCACTCACTGTTCCTGCCTAGTGATGTCACAAATATCTTTATTGTCTACTTTAAAGTTATGCAAGTAATTTGTGGTCATTAATTTTGTTTTCTTGATGTTCAACTGTGTACCCACTTTTGCACTTTCTTATTTCTCTTTTTTGAATACTCGTTCCAAGTCTTTGCTGTATTCTACTAGTAGATATGGTGTCATCTGCCTATCTTAAATTGTTGATGTTCTTTCTTCCAATTTTCACCATCCGGGTCTAATCCTGCTTTACATGTACATGTAAATGTTAAAAAGATAGAGTGATAAAATGCAGCCCTACCTGACCCCATTGCCAATTTGAAACCATTCTATTTCTCTGCATTTTGTCTTGATGGTACCCAATGTGTATAGGTTACACATTGGGGCAATTAAATGTTGTGCAACATGTTACTTTACTGGAAAAACCCTATCCCAGGGTCTACAATTTTGATATTAAAATATGATTCCATGTTCCTGAGAGGTCGCCCTGATGGACACGTAGACAGCAACGGTCGAATGATCGAAAACCAGGTCAGGCCAGTAAAATCCCCAGTCACGTAGCCCCAGGAGAGCTCAAGCTGTGCAAACCCACAATAAACAAAGGGTCTTCAGCCCCTGAGAAGCCGACTTAAGGGGATTAGCATGTTTGCCCCAAGTTGAGCAAACATCCTATCAGGCGAGGACCATTTACATGAAGTCACACCACAACCAAATGCAGTCAAAGATCCTGAGACTTTGGCAACACCTTGTAATCTCATCACGCAAAGGAAGTTACCATTGTGGAGCTTCTTTCTTGTTGCAACACCCATTGTTCTCCCCGGGAAAGGATTAGCCTCCAGGTACTTTTTCCCCTACAAATAGTCCCAGTTTTTGAGCATTTATTTGGATCACTCCTGGTCCAGCAGACCATTTCTCCATCCACTGAGTAATCCCCTCAGCCCTCTCCGTGCTGAGCTCCACTTCTCTGCTGTTTTTCCCAGACCATGGACTTCAGGAAAAGGTGCAGTATTATCCCAGCTACAACCCCTTCAATATTCCCTTATCCACTTTCCTCTCTTTTTGCTTCTTAATAGGTCCTGAGTGAGTGTGTGAGTGATTGTGTTGCTGCATGAGACTTTCATTCAATAAAATCATTTATTGGACATTTTTGTTTGGTTTCTGGCTTGGCCTGACCCTGTAAAAACTGGGTAAAAAGACCCCGCTAGGTTACCCTGCCTCTTGCATTGCTATTGCTCATGCTCTGGCTAGTTTCCATTCCCCATCACATGGAGCACATTGAGGTGTCCCCCAAGGGACCCCAGAAATCAGGGTAACAAACATCCATTTCTTTAAGAGTGATGCATAGTTTTTCATGATCTGCACAATCAAAGGCTTTGCTATAATCTATAAAGCACCGGCTGATTTGCTACTGAAATTGCTTGGTGTGCTCCATTATCCAAGATAAGCAATGATTCTTCCCCATACATTGCCTTTATACCCTTCCCACTCAATAAGGTATAAATTTACAGATCCATCATTCATATTAAAATATTCTATCAGATCTGCTGACATTTGAGCCCTAAATCATACATCATTGAGAACTGAAATTAAATTGTCAGAGATTAAATGGTAAAGTGCAATTCTAGAAAAACTGGAGTACGGTCTGATATTATCAAAGATTTAATTTTTCATCTGTTTATAGTTTTAACCAAAGATGCAGAAATTAAGAAGTAATCTAATTTGAAAAATTTATGTTAGACCACAGAGATAAAAATGTACTTCTTCTCTCCTGAATGTACAGTTCTCCTAACTTCAATTAAACCATATTCATTCATGTACGCCTGTAAAGTATCTCTCACCATAGATGGTTTCCTTGGTGGAGGCGTATTCCTGTATAACAAAGGATCCAAAATTTCATTAAAATTTTCACTAACAATCAAATAATCATATTCTACAGTTAACAAAGTTCTAAAACGGTTGTGAAACATCTGTGGTACATCACTAGCAGGCTCATAAACATTAATCAAAACAATTTTTCAAAATATCTTACAAGTAAAATTAAAAACCATCCATCTGTATCTATTATAGCCTGCTGTAATAAAATAAAAAAATGTTTGTGGATTAGGAATTTCACACCTTTACACCATCTAGAATCATTTATAACATAGACCTCACCAACCCAATTTTTCTGAAGGCTATTCACATTCTCTGTTATCAAATGGGGTTCTTGTAGGAATGCAATGTTCACCTCACATTCTTTTAACTTAGAAAGCACTTGTTTTTATCTGTTTACATATCACAGCCCTTTGACATTCCACGAAACTACATTAAGCATTAAATCACCAGTACATGTACATTCCAATATTACAGAACTTGATAAAAGAAAAGCTTACATAAAATAGATTGTATTTCCTAAGTTATGATCTGTAGTTGTTAATTCCACAAATCATCACTTCACTGTATATACCGCTTGTGTTAATTTTAAAAATTCTGAGAGAGCTTATAAAATCACATATGAGTGAATAATATGAAAAGAAATAGAGAGAGAAAATGAACACAAATGGTTAAAGAAAAAAGAAGTGTGAATAATTCTCTCTTCCAAAACATTTAAACAAATGCGAGAGAGAGAGAGAGAGAGAGAGAGAGAGAGAGGTTGAAACTGGTAAATGTCAGGCTGAAGTCTGATGCTGAAAATGGGCTGGTAGCTGTTACATGGATAAATAATGACATCAACTTGGTTACAGAAAGACTTCATCAAACAACTAGTGTGTAACTCTGAGACTGGGATGGGGACTGAGCCATGGCTCTGGTTCTATTCCCAGTTTAAAAAAAAAAAGATTTCTCAGTTAAAAAAAAGGATCCCAGAATTCCATAGGATGTTGAAAGTGGAATAATAGCACTATAACAGTCTAGTGGAGAAATGGCCAAAGAATATAACCAGATACTCAATGTAATATTTTACTTTTAATTGCCCTACTAGCATTGCTGCTTTAATAAATCGTCTCCTTTGATCACCTTTCTCCTAATTTCAAAATGTCTTATAGGACAATTCTATGTATCTATCTACTCCAATATCTCATTAACTTGAATTGGACATCCTCCATGGCAGTTATGCATAGCACATCAGCTTTAATATCTTAGAAGCAACACAACAGTCAAAATGGACAGCACTACAAGAAGGCTAGAAGCCTAAAGTCATGACTGTCAGTGGATTGTCATCCAAGAGAAAAAAGTGAGGTCTGAGCTGCATAGGCAATATCTGTTACACTAAGCCACCATTGTATTGTTGCCACCTTTTCATTGCCACTTTTTCTTAATTCTATACCTATAGAAATTTTTTGCAGGTGAATTTCTTGTTGCTGGGATGTTCTGGATTTATATAGAAAATGTTGATGCATTTATTAGACAAAGTAAGGTAAAGTATAGTTAATCTATGCATTGTGTAAACTGGGTTTAAATCTTTTTGTATTCCATCAGGTTAAGAGCTGAATTAAGGTTGCCTCTTCTTTTTTTCCCTAACAAGCTTCTTATTTTTATTGACTTATATGGTAGGCCGTTCCAACATGGTCTTCTGCCAGGGGATGGTTTTGGCTGGTGTCAATGGGGGAAAAATACTTTTCACTGAGTCTTTGTAGAATTTTCCCCAAAAGTGCAAATTACATTATATATAGGGTGGAAATAACTTGATGTTTTAAAGAAAATGGTAAGAGGAGAAAGTGATATGGAGATTCTCCCATTTCTAATGTAGCTGAGTACTTCCTTTTTTCTTAATAGATGTTCATTATATTTGCAATAGGCATACCTGAAGATGCTTCTGATTGGTGGCACATTTAGATGGTGCAAGCTTTCAGAGGTCAGTATCTCTCTGGAAATAATGTAAAACCCAGTTGAGTAAATGAGACACGCTCCATAGTGAAGTGCTTGTAACACTTGTCATCATGGATCTTTCACCCCAAATTAATGTCTACAGAGCACTGCAGAAAGGAAAACATTTGGTAAAACAGCCTTAAAACAGATATCCACTTTAAACAAGCAAACAAAAGGATGGCAGTGTAATTTAAACAGGTATAGCTGAGAACAAGTAACAACTCAAGACTGAGTTCTCACCCATGATCTACAATGTGAATAAGTGTAAAGGATATTAGGAAGATTAGTGTATGAGACTGTTAACACAAATCAAAATATACAGTACCAATTGCATTGCTTAGCAATGCTACAAATCTAACACAATAGATATGGTGCATTATAAAATAGAAGCTGGGTTCTTGTGTTTCCAAGAAGCAGATAAATAAGTCATGGTGATGCTATTCATGGAAAAGTACTAAAGGGTAATGAAAATAAATTAGTTGGGGTTAGAGCACCGGTAAGGAACTGTGCTTAATTGCTCATTTATTTATATTTGATTCTGGACCACTCTGACAGTTCAGGGAAAAGAACAGCGGAGGCAAATACTTGCAGTTTTATGTTGAGATATCATACAACCCATGAAGGTCAGCCATATTTAACCCCAGATGAGTCCCAACACTTTCTTATACACAATGCCAGTTTAATAGCAGCCAATTTTTAAAAAATGTTTATTTAGAGTTACAAGTTAAGCCATTTTAACAGGAGTGAGTCCTTTTGAACAGAAATGAGTCCTTTTGTGACTTATTTCTGATTGACTAAACATAGTTTCGATCCTAATGTAAATATATTGTGAATATCTGGAAATAGGAGAGTTGGTGGTTCTGATGATAGTGGAGGCAATGAATCTACTCTGGGTTTTAGTCTGACTTTAAAGGAACTATTTAATGTGCTGAATCTGTTTTCAGAATAGGATTTAGCACATTTGATGTCTCTTCTAAAGATCAGTTTAAACCTTCACTGTCCCACTGACATTGGAGCCACCAGGTGTTGCTGTCCAGAAGCTGGTCAGGCTTTCATAAGGTTTTCAAGCCATAGTTGCCAGTCTTGGTTCTCTAGTTGTAGTTGAAGAACCTAGTACCATGGGCAATAGTGAGGGATTCTGTGAGGTGTAATTCAATATTGGAGACTCTTGTTGGAAGACACAGCAATACAGGAAAGGAGCCCTATAACCCAATTGAATTAACACCTGGCATATGTTAGTTGAGAGCCAACATGTTATAGTGGTTTGAGCATTGGACTATGGCTCTGGAGACCAGGTTTGAATTCCTGCTCAGCCATGGAAGCCCAGTGGGTGACCTTGGGCAGGTCACAGCCTCAGAGGAAGGCAGAAGCAACCCCACTCTCAGCAAATCTTGCCAAGAAAATCCCATGACAAGTTTAGCTTAGGATTCCCATAAGTCAGGAATGGCTTGAAAGTACATAATAACAATAACACATGGATATCTATAATCAAAAGTATAACATAGCTTCAACAGTTTCCAGTATGCCATCTTTATTATATGTCCCATTTTCGTCCTAACTGCCACATTACACACAATTGTCTAAAGCAGAAACGTCAAAATCTTCCTCATACCAATAACCAAACAACATATGACATTAACCACATGTTTTTCCTGAATGCAAACTTTTTCATTCACAAGTATTCCATGTTTGAGTGGGAGGAGGTTAATATGGATTGGACTGTAACTATCACAAGTTTGATAGAGGAGCATAACTCATTGTGGTCTCAATGCAGAGCATTTACTAGTCAATCATCTCCCCTTCACCCCACTCAAAATCTGCTCTACGGCACTGATTTTTAAACTATCTGATATGGGCAACGAACACCAGGAACTGGCACCATATTTGTGCTTATCAACTACAACTGTTTCTTTTCTGGAAACTCACTATGGACTGGCAGCCCATAGCTGGGAGATCACACCAGTACTGCTCTAGGGGGTTGGAGGATCTTCTGCAGCAGAACATGGGAAGCACAAAGGGCTGCAAGGAGACAAGGGCTGTGTGAATAGAAGTCTATTTGCATTTTGACTATTACTCCATACCCTCCAATTGCCTCAATTTGGCAGGCATAGTCATGATTAATCCTCTGTTGCTCCACCTTTCAGCTGCTTTTGAAATGTCCCAGTATCTGTCTCCTCCTCCCACTTTTGTTCTTCATCCTTACCTTACTTCAACTGCTGAAACTGAATTCAAAGTGCTAAAGTAGTTTTCCCTCAGTTAACTCAGCAGAGAGAAGAGGAGTGGACAGAGGATTGTGTCCTTGCCAGCAGGATCAGACAAAAGCAAACTGTTGCATTGTCTTTCAGCTTGTATGTTCTTCCTCTGAAATAACATTTACCCCTTGCCCACACTCTGGTGGTGCCTGGTCACATGTGTCTCAGTTGTCATCTGTTAAATGTTGGAGGGTATGTCACTCTATTCTGAAATGACGTGAGATGAAGTTTAGAGGCCTGAGAAGGAGAGAGAGAGAGAGGGAGAGAGAGAGAGAGAGAGAGAATGACCTCTGCCTTCTAAGGGATGTGTAGGTCAGTTCTTGCATGGCATCCAAGAGGCATTTAAAAAAAATAGCAGACACCATTTCCACTTTCTAAGGTCCAACTGAGCCTAAAACAGTCCAGCCTCCTCCCAAAGCCTGGCAAAATTGACTTTATACACAATTCAGGAAGTGAAGTACATTTTGCTTTTATCAAAAATTTGGATGGAGAGGGAATTGTAAAGGATCACGAGAAGGCCACATGTAGAACACAGAACACATATCCCTCAACCTTTCTTTATATAATTAAAGTTAGGTGTCATTTAATACTGAATTATCTCCTTTGTTCAGATTGTTCAGTATTATCTACACAGACTAGGAGTGCCTTCCAGATTTCAGATAGGAATCTGTCCCAGGAGATATAAGGCATCAATCCAAGATACTTTTCCACTGAACTTCAGGAGATATCTTTCAGGATTGAAGCATTTTGTGAATGGCTTCTGCTTTTTGTTTAACATGTGAAGTACAAACACAACACCGAAGATACAATTTGCACACTACCACTTTGCAAACAGTACTTTTCAGTGCTATGTGCCCGAGATATTCAGTCATCAAGTGCAGAGCAATCAAGCAATGAAAAATCCAGTACAATGTAGTCAGATATGTAGTCTTTTGTTTTCCTGTTTCTAGTTTTCAAATTCTAACAGTTATTTGACCTGTTTGTTTGTTTTGTTTATTTATTGAACACATTTGCTCAACTGTTGTATTAATTTTAGAAGGAAGCTTACAGTTTACACTCAAGTAAGAAGTAAATATCAAGTAAGAAAACCCACCAGGCAAGGGCAACTGTAAAAATGTCAAAAATGCCTTATAATAAATTCAAGGTAAACATTTATGCAATATAAAATCTAAGATGAATATTCAAGCAAGCATTCTCATTAATAAAGGGTATAGCTATTTCAATTTTTTTTTTAAAAAATCTAAGCCTGATGTTCCAACCATTTTGTAACATTTTTAGATTACCCTTAGCTGCTGTGTTAGGACCTTTTTTGTTGTGACTGTTGGGGCTGTAAACATGCCCAAATTGGTACCAAAGAACTGCTGCACAGAAAATATACTGTTCACACCAGTGGAGAGGGCAGCTGTATGGCTGCATATGATGGTATATATAAGGAATTGCCAATTCTGAAAAATTGATCCTTTCACTGATTTATGACAGAAATCTATGAGTATGCAAGGGCTTTTGACTGGTGAGACAATAATTAGGTTTAAACATGGACTAGTTGCTCAATATGTACTTAAGTTTCTGTGCTACCTGGATCTCTATATCTGTGCCGGTTTTAATGAAGGGCTCCATTTATCACTTATGTGGTACTGTTCCTTATTCCTTTCCCGTAGTGTGTTCTGCCCTTCTCAGCAACAAACAATTGTCACAAAAGTATGCTTGATTGCATTATAAATGTGTCCATGGAATACCATTTGATGATTTTTTTTAGGTCATGGCTGTTGGGAATAGCAAGTTGCTTTTATTTTGCAAGGTAGGATTAATTTCTCAATAAATAAGTTGGGGAAAAAATCTCTTGCAGTGCCAATGAGCTGCCCTGCCCCTGGGTTACAAGAGAGAAAAGTGGAAACTTTTTTTTTTTCTTGAAACACCTTGCATCCTGAAATATGCTGTAATATCTTTTGTTTATTTCCCCTCATAAAAAATATTAGAATAAGCATGAGCAGAATAATCATAAACTAAGTCGTGTGTAATAATTTCTCCTAGTAGCTCCATTTGCAAACAAGATATTAAAATTGCTTCTGTTGATCACCTTTCAACAAGCTACTACAGGAGCAAATGAAGTATGTGAGCAGACTAAGGATGCTGATTTTCCCATTTATGACCCTCCATAAACAACTTTATCTTTAGGAATGCTACCAAATGCTGAGACATGTATTCAGTTTTAGAAGTTCAATTCTTTGAGTTTCATTTATTTAATAATTGCTTTCTTTCTTTTCTTTATTAAAAAAATCAAAGTGGCTTCTGTAATTGCTAACACACATTAACACAGTGCATGCAACAATAACAATAAGAGTATATTAAAACGACTGTAAAAGCAGGTTAATGCAGATTTAAACACAGTTTAATGGAGTAGTTTGAGAATTGAAGTATTCTGGGGCTCAGGGTTTGAATTCCATGGCTCAACCATAGAAACCTGCGGAGTGACCTTAGGCTAGTCACACATTCTCAGCGGAAAGTCATCACAGCTTGTGAACTTTGACAGATACACTCTGTGAATTTATCAAGCCCCTTTAGAATCATCTAAGATAGTGACCAAGGAGCCAATGTGGTGCAGTGGTTTGAACACTGGACTATGAACCTGGAGATCAGAGTTTGATTCCTTGCTGGGCCATGGAAATCCACTGGGTGACCTGGGATGCATCACACACTCTCAGCCCCTGAAAACCCCATGATAGGTTCACCTCAGGGTCACTGTAAGTCACAAATGACCTAAAGGCACATAACAACAAGTTAGTGACTCATAATAGTCACGATAATGTCTATGTTTAAGTTGTGCATATGTGTAATTTGTCATACATATATATTCTAGACTTGCTTGCTTGGACGATTTGCTTTTGCATCACATGTATACACAGTAAAAAAAAATATGATTCTGTTTCATCACACACATATTTTTATTATATTTGAAGGAATTCTTGTTTCCTCAACCCCCCAATAAATAAAGAGACAAAGACAATTGTTTTAAAGGAACTATTTGTGGTGCTCAACCTATCCACAAAATAGGTCAAGCTCTTTAAATCATTCCCTTAAAATGTAGACAAAAACCTGGATCAGATTTACTGCCCCCACTGAAACAGAAGGTGGAAGCCACCATAGTAAATAGCATGAATATACTGGTACACTTATCCTGACCAAGCACCAAGCACTGACGTTTTCATAAAGGAATGATGATATGTGAGAAATAAGTTGGTGTCAATAGGAGTTGAACTTGGTGGGGAGGAGAACAAGCAAAAGCATTAACAAGAAAGACATCTTTATATGTTACATTTAGAAGTGGAAACATGCTGTACATATGTGGCAAATGCATCTATCATATCAGAGCTCCAACACTGGCTAGAGCTATCTTTCAGGAAATTGCTTGGGGACAGTTGCTCCTCAAAAAAGGAGCTTAAATTTGGCTTCCCTCAGGGCTCTGTCCTGTCCCCAGTGCTATTTAACATCTACATGAAACCGCTGGGAGAGATCATCAGGAGGCATGGAGCAAGGTGCTATCAGTATGCTGATGACACCCAGATATATCTCTCCATGCCTCAGATACTAGCATCAACTAAGGGTGGCATCTCACCTCTGAATGAATGTCTTGAAGCAGTAATGGACTGGATGAGGAAAAACAGACTGAAGCTGAATCCAGATAAGATGGCGGTACTTGCTGCTGGGGGCCCTAGCCCAGACATGGAGATTTGTCAGCCAGTCCTAGTCCCAGAGGAGAGAGCAGAGGGTGAGCTGGGTCTGTGAAGACATCCTCGACCAGGTGTTGTTTACAGGCTTGTGGGGCTGTGCTGGCTTGTTTGTCTGTTTGTTGCTTGTTTTTGTTAGGTCTCCTTGTGCTGGCCGTGTGCTCTCCCTGAGCACACGGTCTGACTAACGAGGGGGAGGAGCCAGCTAGGGGGGAGGAGTCTTATTAGGAGCTCCCAACGGTGCGTGCCAAAGGCGCGCACAGTTGAAGCCCTCTTCTTCAACCCTTCCAATTCCAATTCATCCCTTGGCGATCAGCAGAGGAGACATACTTGATTCAGTTGAATTTTAGGAAGAAAGCCCTGTTATCCTTTCTAGACCTACTCCCTGTACTACTCTCTGTAGTATCAAGGATGGAAGGTGAGGGAGCTGCCGCGGTCACCTGTAGCACTTGTGGGATGTTCCTTTTCTTGCCACAAGATGATGTCGGGTACACCTGCACCAAGTGCAAGCTGGTGACCTTCTTGGAGGAGAAGGTTCGCCAGCTGGAGGCACGAGTTTCTAATCTTCGTCTTATTAGGGAAGGTGAGGAGTTTTTGGATTGGGCAGAGAAGACCTTCCTGAAGACCGAATTCACGGGGGAGCTGCCAGATCAGGAAGTCAGCACACTGAGCCAAGAAATGAATGCTTGGAGGAATGTCACACGGAGAAGTAGGAGGACCAGGAAGGAAACAAAGACTCTCAACCTACACAATCGCTTCAAAGTTCTTGGCCTTACGAACGATGAGGAGCACCAGGAGGAGGGAACAGAATGTCAACAAGAAGGAATCCAACTTCGGCAACAGGAACTAGATCAACACTCCCAGCCTCAACAGAGTGTCCAGGCAGTCCTAGAAGAACCCGCTGGTCGAGGAGCCCCGGACAAGCCTCAGAGGAGGCGAGTTCTGGTTGTTGGGGACTCCTTGCTCAGAGGAACTGAACCGGCAATTTGCAAACCCAACAAGTTCAATCGAGAAGTCTGCTGTCTTCCTGGGGCCAAGATCAACCACATAATGGAGAGGCTAACCAGGCTGGTCAAGCCCACTGACCATAAGCCCCTCATTGTGGTTCATGTCGGAACCAATGACACTGCGAGGCGCAGCTTTTACCACATCGCAAAGGACTACGAGCTTATGGGGACAAAGCTTAAGGACCTTGGTGCACAGGTGGTCATTTCATCTCTCCTCCCTGTTCAAGGATATGGTGCACAAAGGGAAAGGGCAATAGCAGAGGTCAACAACTGGCTCCGCACATGGTGCCGCCAGCAACGGTTTGGGTTTTTGGAACACGGCCTGAATTTCCATGAACGTGGGCTTCTGGCAAGGGATGGGCTGCACCTCACGAAACTTGACAAGAATGTTTTTGCAAACAGTTTTGCACGGAGGATTAAGAGGTCTTTAAACTAAGTTCTGCTGGGGAGGGAGACAATATTATTCAGGGTAAAGACACGGCGAGTGCAGGGGGGAAAGGCCCAAATTATATTGACCAAGTAGTACAAGCGTCCAATGGTGGGAGGAGTAGAAACTATAGTACAGGACTTGCAGGAAGGGCCCGGTGATTTAAGTGTCTCTACACTAACCCGCAGAGTATGGGAAACAAGCAAGATGAACTTGAACTCCTAGTACAACAAAATAAATACGATTTGATAGGCATCACTGAGACCTGGTGGGATGAGTCTCAGGACTGGAATGTAGGAATAGAGGGGTATAGCCTATTTTGTAGAAATAGACCAAACAAGAAAGGAGGAGGAGTAGCCTTGTATGTCAAGGATGTTTTCACCTGTGAAGAGATCCATGACTTAAACCCAGAAAGCCAGGTCGAGAGCATCTGGGTAAAAATTAAGGGAGCGAAAAACAATAGGGATATTCTGGTGGGGGTTTACTACAGACCTCCAACCCAGACTGAGGACCTTGATGACGCCTTCCTCAACCAAATGACCGCACATTCAAAAAGGAGAGATACAGTAATAATAGGAGATTTCAATTACCCGGATATATGTTGGCAGTCAAACTCTGCCAAGACAGCAAGGTCCAGCAAATTTCTTGCTTGTCTTGCAGACAATTTCATGCTCCAGAAGGTGGAAGAGGCCACAAGGGCATCAAATATTCTAGATCTGATACTGACCAATAGGGATGACCTTGTTAATGAGGTAGAAGTGGTTGGATCTTTAGGGGGGAGTGACCATGCCCTATTGGAATTTGGCATTCAGTGGGAAGGAGAAGATAAGTGTAGCCAGACACTCATCTAAGAATTTAAAAAAGCGGACTTCTGTAAACTTAAGGAGCTGCTGGCTGAAATTCCGTGGTCAAGAATAGCGAAAGAGAAAGGAGTTCAGGAGGCATGGGAGTTCCTTAAAAGGGAGATACTGAAGGCACAGTCTAAAACTGTGCCAATAAGGAGGAAAAATGGAAGGCATCTGAAGAAACCAGAATGGTTGAGTAAAGAACTCTTGGCTGAGCTAAGCGTTAAGAGAAACGTGTACAGGAAATGGAAGAAGGGGGAAACCACCAAAGAAGAATTTAAGCAAGTAGCCAGGAGATGTAGGGAGGAGGTCGGAAAGGCTAAAGCACAGAACGAACTTAGGCTGGCCAGAGACATTAAAAACAATAAAAAGGGCTTTTTTAAATATGTCCAGAGCAAAAGGAAAAAGAAAGAGGCGATAGGGTCGCTGTGCAGAGAAGATGGTGAATTACTAACAGCCGGAAGAGAAAAGGCAGAACTACTTAACACCTTCTTTGCCTCAGTTTTTTCCCAGAAGGATACAAGTGCTCAACCTGGCGGTTGGGGAGCAGGTGAGGAAGCAGGGGAAATGCGGCACATAACAGGTAGACAGGTGGTACAGGAATACCTGGCCACACTGGATGAATTCAAGTCTCCAGGGCCAGATGAATTGCATCCTAGGATATTAAAAGAACTGGCAGAGGTCATTTCGGAACCGCTTGCTATAATCTTTCAGAAATCTTGGACGACAGGAGAAGTTCCAGCAGACTGGAAGAGGGCAAATGTTGTCCTCATCTTCAAGAAGGGAAAAAAAGAGGATCCAAATAATTATCGCCCAGTCAGCCTGACGTCAGTACCCGGAAAGATCCTGGAGCAGATCATTAAGCAGTCAGTTTCTAATCACTTAGAAAGCAACGCGGTAATCATGAGAAGTCAACATGGATTTCTCAAAAGTAAGTCATGCCAGACTAATCTTATCTCTTTTTATGATAGAGTTACTAGCTTGATAGATGAAGGGAATGCTGTGGATGTAGCATATCTCGATTTCAGTAAGGCCTTTGACAAAGTTCCCCATGACATTCTTGCAAAGAAGCTAGTAAAATGCGGGCTGGACAGGGCTACTGTCAGGTGGATCTGTAACTGGTTGACTGACCGTTCCCAAAGGGTGCTCACCAATGGCTGCTTTTCATCCTGGAGAGAAGTGACTAGCGGGGTGCCACAGGGTTCTGTCCTGGGCCCGGTGCTGTTCAATATTTTCATCAACAACTTGGATGAAGGAATAGAGGGCATGCTCATCAAATTTGCAGATGACACCAAATTGGGAGGGGTTGCTAATATGCCAGAGGACAGGATCAAAATTCAAAATGACCTGGACAGATTGGAGAGCTGGGCCAAAGCTAACAACATGAAATTCAACAGAGAGAAGTGTAAGGTCCTACACTTAGGTAGAAAAAATGGAATGCAGAAATATAGGATGGGGGACACGTGGCTGGATGGCAGTACGTGTGAAAGGGATCTAGGAGTTTTAATAGACCACAAGCTGAACATGAGTCAGCAGTGTGATGCGGCAGCCAAGAAAGCCAACGCAATTCTCGGCTGCTTCAATAGGAGTATGGTGTCTAGATCGAGGGAGGTACTGGTACCACTCTACTCTGCTTTGGTTAGACCTCATCTTGAATACTGTGTCCAGTTCTGGGCACCCCAATTCAAGAAGGACATGGTCAAGCTGGAGCAGGTCCAGAGGAGGGCGACCAAAATGGTGAAGGGCCTGGAAGCCAAGCCCTATGAAGATAGACTTAGAGAGCTGGGTATGTTCAGTCTGCAGAAGAGAAGGTTAAGAGGGGACATGATAGCTATGTTTAAATATTTGAAGGGATGCCATGTAGAGGAGGGAGAGGGCTTGTTTTCTGCCGCTCCAGAGACCAGGACAAGGATCCATGGATTCAAGCTGCAGGAAAGGAGATTCCACCTGAACCTTAGGAAGAACTTCCTGACGGTCAGGGCTGTCCGGCAGTGGAATATGCTGCCTCGGAGTGTGGTGGAGTCTCCTTCCTTGGAGGTTTTTAAGCAGAGGCTGGATGGCCATCTGTTGGGAGTGCTTTGAGGGTGTTCCTGCATGGCAGGGGGTTGGACTGGATGGCCCGTGTGGTCTCTTCCAACTCTACATTTCTGTGATTCTGTGGGGTCACATCACTTCCCCTGAAAGAATGTGTCTTAAAATCTCTTCATTGGCTGCCTATTAGTTTCCGGGCACAGTACAAGGTGTTGGTTATTACCTTTAAAGCCCTTCATGGCTTGGGGCCAGCCTACCTGTGGGATCACCTTCTCCCATATAATCCGCCCCGCACATTAAGGTCCTCTGGGAGGAATTTACTGCAGCCAGTTAGAACTAGGTTGGCTGCGGTTACCCAGAGGACCTTTTTTTCTATTGCTCCCAAGTTATGGAATGGCCTGCCAGAGGAGACCCGGCACGTTACCAGTCTGGACTGCTTTAAAAAAGCGGTCAAGACTGATCTCTTCTGACAGGCCTTCCAAGATTAGCATTTCCATCGCCTACCATCAATTGTCTTCTTGTTTTGTTAATAGTCAACTGATTGACTGCTAATTGTGCGTTTTAAGGCGTTGGTTTAGGTGGGTTGGTGGATGGTGAGGATTGGGCATGTTTTTAATCTCTTTTAATGTATTTAATGTATTTTATGTTGTTCGCCGCCTCGATCCTTGTGGAGAGGCGGGATAGAAATAAATATTATTATTATTATTATTATTATTATTATTATCATCATCATCATCATCATCATCATCATTACTATTATTATTAAATCAGTAGAGGAATCTCTTTGTTGCCATATAGTATGTGATAGTATGTTTAAGTTGAATGAACAAAACAGCATGCTGAAACCATCTTTAAGCAGTGTAAAGATGATGCTTTGGGTTCCAAAGCTTCATGTTACATTCTCAGCTCTGCTCTAGGCACCTCACCTCTGTCTTTGTTAATTCAAGAGAAAATAACCCTGTTGCTGATGAATAGCAGGGATGGAAAGAATACTGGAAATATTTGAAAAATTGTCAAAAAAAAAGGGGGGGGGGAAGGAAAGGAAAGGAAAAGACGAGAAAAAAAAAGAAAAGAAAGAGGGAGGTTTCTTGAGTGTTAAGGACCCTGTCACCGAGATAGGTGAGAATCTTCACAGTTCTGGACTTATTATGCATGAAAAATGCATGTGAGGACTTTTAGCCAAGAAAATGACATTTTCTGCGAAGAAAAAAAATGTGCACAGAAAACACAATTTTCTGTGAAGAATACACTATTTTCTGTGGAGGAACTTTATTCCCCTGTGCATAAATATGGTTTTTGCATTTATTTTATCATCTTACTTCATTTTTCTAGTAGGGAATTAGCCCTAAACTGTGAATAGTCTTTTGAAACTGCATAGTTTCTGACGGGTTACTTTCCTTGGTGAGAAAAACAGTCACCTTCAAAAACAAAATTTCTGAATATTTATATCCCTAGTGATCAGGTGTTTCCAGAGAAATCATTTGCAACTCTGGTGGATAGTATTATTTACCAGTTGGGTACTTGTGGATCTCATAAAAATTCCTCTATGAATTACATATTTCAGAATGCCTGGTCTTGATGGCTGGAGGATTTTGGGAGCTTCAGCCCACAAAAGGAATGTTTGCCTGTACTTGCAATACGAAATAGATTTGACATGTCTGTTCTAGTGAAGAAGTAAGTCTGGAGTCTACCACTGACAGTGATCCAGTTTAGGGATGTGTGAAGTATCTAGTTTCAATCTGATCTGACAGATTTTACCTAGAGTCC
Source organism: Cyclura pinguis (assembly GCA_030412105.1). NCBI lineage: Eukaryota > Metazoa > Chordata > Lepidosauria > Squamata > Iguanidae > Cyclura > Cyclura pinguis. Next base: position 313,103,105 of record CM059599.1, on the reverse strand, counting down.
ACATACTGATGGAGAGCTGTGGACTCATCTAGGGAAAAATGTACACATTTGATAAGTGCATAAAAAAAAAAGCCCATAGATATCAAATACACATAAAACACTGCTTAAACATGCTTCTGTCAATATAGACAATATGTTCAATCAATGGTCCATGTTAAAACTTGTGCACAAATATCTGAACGTTTGGGGAATAAAAGTAAGCAAAGGAAGAGATGTGATAAAGAACCAGATGGTGTGATGGCAAAATGGAAAGCATCTGTGTGTGTGAATGTAATAGATTTGCACACTTCCAATCTAGCTACCTATAATGGTGAATCTGGGAATAAACATAGCATAGGATATAATTTCACACTGATGATATATATGACAAATCTGTTAATATTGTAGCTTTAACAGTTTCATTTTTCCAGTACGTTGATACTAGAACATACATGGACAACGATACATTAAACCCAAAGGTCTTTTGTATATATCCATGGAACAGTCACCTGCCTATTCTTCTGGAATTTCATTCACTAATTAGGTTCTAACTGACATTAAATGTTTCCTTATTAGAAATGAAAAAAAATTCTATTAAAAATAATACAGCAGCAGAAGATAATCCAATCTTCTTGCCCCTAACACCAAGAATGAAAATATTATGTCAAATATTTTGTTTGAAAAAAAAAAATCACACACTTTCCCACTACATTCAATATGAAAGATAGGCATATGCCCATTTTTCCACACTGAAATCAATGGAATGTAATAACTTAACTTTGGTTTAAAGCAATTACACATACTGATTTTATCTGTTGTGTTGGGGAAGGAAGCACTCAGTTTTGGCTACATGTATACTTCAAAGTTGTGTTCAAAGTTCTGTTGTTGATATATATTCCTCTCTCCTTTGGCCCCCCCCCCCATGAAGTCTTCATTGGAGAACTCGGTTGTCCTCCCATCAGAAAGCTGACATTGTCTGGAATTGCAAAGTTAAGCTTTTTCAGTGGTGGCACCTCTGGGTGATTTGAGAGGCAGAAATTGGTTAGAATCTTCAATGTCATTAATGTGTATTTATCTGGTTTTATCAGGCTATTGCTAACTTTTTTTCACCTTACAAATACCTATTGTTCTGATTGTTGGTGTACTTTGAATTACTTATTTTAAAATTCTTGCAAAATGGTTTGGTGTTTTATAAAATGTAGTTTGTTTAGTTCAGAGTTGGAAATTATGTGGCCTTCCAACATGTTCCTCTCAGTATTCCTTACCACTGGCTATGCTAACAAAGGCTACTGCCAACTGCAGCCCAATAATATTTGGAAGACTTCAAGATTTCCACCCCAGATCGTAGCTTTTATTAATGATACCATAAACAAATACTATCCCTTCTCACTTACTGCAGCCCCTGTGCACTGATTTCAACAGCCTTTCTGGAGAGGGCCAGAAATAGGGCCATTCTGAACAATGTGGGTCATACTAGGTTTGCAACAGAAAGGGGAAGGAATTAATAAGGGGAAAGAATCATGCATGTATTTAATTTGCTTGGTATCCAGAAGTAAACAACTCCAGGGGAAATTTGCACTAGCTGCACAGGACTTTTTTACTGCCTTGCAGCATGGAGCTAGAGAGCAAGTACAATGTAGTGGTTTGAGCACTGGGCTATAAGACCAGGGCTCAAATCTCCATTCAGCCACAGAAACCCACTGTATGACCTTGGGAAAGCAACACTCTCTCATCCTCAGAAGAAGGCAAAGAGCCTCTGAACAACTTTTCCAAGAATACCCCATGATATGTTCACCTTAGGGTTTCCATAATGCAGCCACAGAACGGGGGGAGGGGGGGACAAGATTAGGACATTCCTCCCAAATAAGAATTTGGCCCCCTTCAGACGAAATTTTCATTCAGTCTCCCAACTTCTAGCATTTAAATAATTTAAACTTCAGCGGAACATTTAGAAATATAGTTTAGCCATTCAGAACAAAAGGAGAGCCAAAGTTACCAAAGGAATGTGAACATAATAAATCTAAGAGTTTTAGGTGTGAACTATTTTCAGTTACTCAGTTTCTGCCGTTCTAGAAATTTGGGAACTGAAGGAAAATCTCTCTTCAGGAACAGAATTCTTATTTTGAGGGTCAAAGCCCTCATTTTACCTCCTCCATCCCCCATAGCCACATCTCTGCCTCGTATTTTCAGCCTACTTGATTCAGCTGTATCCTTCCCCAAACTACACTGAACTTACTAGAAACCATTGTCTTGCTGGAAACAGGGGACTAATTGTTTTTACTCAGCAATGTAGGTGTTTTAATGGAACCTGTTATATGCTTTATTGAGCCACTTACATCCATTTACTGTCAAAGAGGAACAAGGATGAGAAAAAGCCATTCCGCCAGCTCTCTGCTTTCTATCCAGGGAAGTATGATGGCACCCATTATTCACAGATACATGCTTTTTAGCATGTAATTACCTACGGTGATTCAGGCATCAGCCATCTCACTTGGAGGAATCTATTAGTTAATCCTTACACCCACCTCCAGTTTCTCACTAGGGATAAGTTTAGTTTTTGGAACAGATAGTTCATTCAGCTTAATTACAACTCAGTGAAAATTGTGGCTTTCAGATTTAATGCAGTTCATGGATTTCCCTTCACTGGTCTTATGGAAAGTTTTGCATGTGAGCATGTTGTTAAAAGTCACATTGATCCTGTAATACTCCATTCCTTTCATTTGAATATTATTTACTTGTTGTTGTTTGTGTGTGTGTGTGTGTGCTTTGTACAATTCTGTTTTGTTTTTAAAACTAATAAAATTTTTAAAAAATAAAAAAAAAAGTCACATTGATGATTTTTTTTTTTTAAAGAGTAAGGAAAGAGGAAAATGCTGAGCTAGACAAGCCAATGAGCTGCTTCAGTTTAAGGCAGCTTCATGTTGCCTTTTTGAGAAAATTGGTCAAACTATATGTCAGGCTGCCATCAGACAAATGATCTTAATGGTGTTTTTTTTTAATTTATCTCCCCCTTAAAAAAATTAAAAACTTTCTTATTGCTTCTAGTCTCCGTGACTCTAAAAATGTCACATTCTTAGGGGTAGAGATGAGAACACCGGTAGACCCCAAGTTCAGTGGGAAAAAGCATTTTTTCCTATTTTCCCTGGGACTTTTTTTCCTCTCAAAACAATGAAAAAATGGAGGAAATGGGTTGTGAAATATACTATTTTAGAATAGTGAATAAAATGTTAAAGACAATAAAAGAAAGTTTCTAGCAGCCATCTTGTTGGTCAGTTAGTGAGTTAAAAAGGTGTAAACTGATTGCAACTTACTTTTTTTGGTTATTCTGCAGGTCAGAATTTTCCACAATGTCCAGTCCTTCAAACCCAGCTTTTCCCTGCTGCATTCTGCTACATTCTCATTCCTTGCGGCCATTTCCTGGCCAGTCCATTCACAGGTACTCTGAATATACACTTGTAAAGATAGAATAAAACTGGAGTTCCAAGCCTTTAGAAAATACAACAAAACAACAAAACAAAAATAATTAACATTTAAGAGCAGTACCATAGCCCCTCCACATTTGCGAGGGTTAGGGGCATAGAACCCTTGTGAAAAATCATGAATAATTCCCACCCCTTGTGAGTAACTCCCACCCCTGTGATTTCCCTGCAGAGCTCCCCCTCCCATTCCTTTGCCTCTGGCTCCAGCATTGGTGAGGGGGCTGGGGAGAAAAAGAGACACAGCCTGGGGTGAGGAATGGAAGAGTATGGTAGGAGGAAAATAGCGGGGGGGGGGGGGACAAGCACATGCCTTGTGAATAATCAAATTCACAAAGGTCAAACCCACAAGTGTAAAGGGAAGACGGTAACTGAAAGACTCGTCCACACATAATTCAGCATGGTGATTTCAAGGCTATGGAGCAACAAGAGAGAAAGAACAAAGCCAACTGAGTAAGTGGAAAATGCTTGATTAAGTAGCAAACATGGAATTCAAGGAAAGGAGATCCTGAGCAAGGCAGAAAGGCAAGGCAAAAAGGAGAGATAAAGTGAGGAAAGTGGGAAAGAAAGTGGCAGTACAGGTTTAGAAGCCTTCAGTTCTGCCCAGCCTCACTTTGACCTGGTGTGCAGTACCGGAACACATTAATTGGCCTCCCTTCATGTGAAATTGACAAAACCATGTAGCAATGGGGGAATAATAATAATAAAAAAAGGAGGGATAAGGACTGATTGACTGCTTGACCCACAGGTGAAATAGAGTTTAAACAAGAACTAAAAAGAAAAGGGTGGTTTAATATATGAATACATTATGTCAATTTAATGATATCAAGATAATACACTGCTTTGTGCCAAAGTCTTATGCATAAAGGCCTAGTCAGACATACTGTACCTCATGTTTCATTTCAAGCTGCGATATTAAGCACGGTACAAAATATATAACTAATAATAACTCTAAGCACCTAAGATTTAGTATTAAAAGTAAATTATGGAAGTGCGCAAAAACGTTTGGTTTGAAAATGATCAGGTTCGAAGGTAAACTGGTTTGGATTGTTTTGCTTTGAATCAATTCAGAGGTTGTCTTATTCAAACTGAATAAATATCTTAATTTAGAAATCCAAATTTTCATGACTCCCATTCTAGAGGCCATTTCCGCACCGGGCTTTTAAAATGGTGCAGAGTGACCTCCGACGGAGGTCTTCTGCACCGTAGAATGGACTGGGTAGGACTACTTTTTGTAGTTCTGTACCTCAGTCCTGTTCTGTGCGACCAGAAGTGGTCGCGCAGCGTGCTTTTTAAAAACCTCTTTTTAGAGGTTTTTAAAAAGCACGGAGCGCACTACTCCATGTCGCTCCTTCACCGTGCTCCGGAGCAGATTTGCAGGTGCACGCAAGTGCGTGCCTGCAGATCTTCCGGGGGCGGGCTTTCGGCTGGCGAGCTTCTCTGGTTGGTGGAGAGCCTCCATCAACCAGAAGCCGCCATTTTGGGTGCCGGAGCAGTGCGGAGCGACGAGCTTGCCCTTCTCCTCCTCCTGACGGACTCACCTGGACGCTCAGGAAATCCGGTGAGTCCCGTTTTTGTGTGGCTCCCCCCACATCTGGAAAGGGCCTCTGTCTCACGGGAAATCAACAAATGACTAAAACCTTTCCCTTTCACATTTACCATAATTAGATGGAATTTTCATTCACACTAACTCCAAATTGTTGACAGATACATTTAGATTTCCTTGTTATATATTCCTTTGAGTCTTTGTGTGCCTTTCAAGTTGTTTTCAACTTAGAGTGATCCTAAAGTGAACCTATCAAAGGGTTCTCTTGGCAAGATTTTTTCAGAGAAGGTTTATTTTCACCTTCATCTGAAGCTGTGATAGTGTGATTTGCCCAAGGTCACCTAATGGATATCTATGGGTGAACATGTATTTGAACCCTGATCTTCAAAATCATAGCCCAATGTTCAAGGCACTACTGCACCATGCTGGATCTCTAAATGCTTCTATACTGATGAAAAAAGATATATAGCAAAATCAGATGAAACTTGCAGGAACAATTGTAGTTCCTGAAAAGTTTAAGCTTGCCAAGTTTCATACAATTTGGAGCAATAACTTTTACAATTTGTGCAAGAGGAAGAGAAAAAGATTACACTTATTCCCTTTCTTTCTGCAGTGGGAGGTAATAGCAATGAAAAGAGCATGTCATATCCAGGCGGCCCTAGAGAAACATTCAACATTTCAGAAGTTTCTGAAGTTTTTGTGGACATGAAGTCTTCAGACTTTGGCAAATCATTTTTCTTACCCCTTTCTGTTTTGTTTGTTTGTTTGTTTTTACAGTTTGCAGAACAAAATCATGAAAGCTGAGTGGGAGGGGATGGTTATTAGATAAAATACCTGATTTTTTTTTTTTTAGAAATGTGTTTGCAGAGGTAAGGAGTTACAATGATTTAGAAACACTTGAAGGCTGTTATTGCTTTCTGCTCAGTTGGAACCAGCATCATAGAAAGTATAAGACAATGGTGTTGATGTATATTTGATGCAGATCTTGAATTTCTGAACATTCTATCACACTCTCCTGAGCACCGCATGTCTAACAAAAACTTTTAATATTTCTGCTTATGGGAGATTAAAATAACAAAGGCCTGAATTCTATTGGAAGCCAAAATTGAATTAGACACGGTCTCATTGACTAGTGAGCCAACATGTAAGTATCTCATTTATTCAATAGGTATACTCTTGTTGGGACTACTAATAGATTTCAGGCTATAGAGTAATAATAATGGATGTGTCCTGCAATATATTATTTCAGAATCTTTGTCCCAGCCACAGGGACAGGAAAGTCCTAATAAAACAATATACTGAGATTAGAAGTTATATTTCTGCAGTCACACACTCCTTAACTCCTCTCCTACCCCTGACATTTTCCTTATATGAAGACCTTGAGGAAAAATATAGCAATATTTTCAAACACACTGTCTGAGTTTCTGTGCCCTTCCCCATATGAATCCAAGATTTAAGTCATGAGACATCAAAACTACAGCCGGGTTGCTTTCTGGCCAATCCAAAAGGGAGTTCAGAGAGCTATGTCCTTCAAAACAGCATGAAGACTAGATGCTTGAAGGTACTTTTTTTTAAAAAAATATTTGTTCAACAGGACCTTGGTTACCTTAAATCCAGCTGAGTGTGAAAACAAACTTGTCTTCTAATCTCTTTCTGTTGTATTAAAACAAACATTTCTTACAAGTGGCAGTGGAAACAACTTCTTGAGACTCTAGCCCTTTCAGCACCTTACCTTGTTCCAGCGCTGGGGTGCGGGGATCGCACGAGCAGCCTCTGGTGAGAGGCTTTCCCTTCTCTGCTGCTTCAGCTCTGCACAAGCTACCTTCTTGCGCAAGAGCCCTGCCTCTTCCTTCCGCAGTGCAGCCTGGGACCTTCCTAGGCTGTACTGGGGCAGGAAGCGTAACCGGCCTGGCTCCAGAGGCTCCGCACGCCAGGTAAGTGCACGTGGGGCCTGGGAGCAATGTGCGATCATGCACCATTTTCAGCTTCCAGCCGAAAATGAAAAGGTGCGTGATTGGCCCCTGCCAGCCCCTGGAGCATCGTGCGATTGTGAGTGCGTTGTGCAGATCGCTCCTTGCAATCATGTGACACTCCAGGCCGTCTTTTGCATGGCAAATGCCGTGCAAAAAGGGTCTATGGACTCTGACAGCTTTCTGGTCCAAATAATATCTGTAGTGATGGGCTCACTGTGCTTTTAATGATGATGTTGGAGTAGTGCAGCTGGCAAGGCAAATTGGAGGGCTGTCTTGTCTTTTTTCATGCTTTCATTTTCTGCTTCCTTCTTGGGCAGAAAAGCTTGTAGTTCCATTGTAAATCCTGTGTGCAAGAAAAATGTGAACTTTTGTTACTATCCTGCTGGTTTTTATTATCCCTTTCATGAAAAAGTTTGTAGATGGGGATTCTAGATTCTGAAAAGTGGAACAAGATAGACTGCAAAAACTGTACTCAGTTAAGGTATTGTGATCATCGTTACTACTATGTTGAGTTTTATCCTATGCAGCACAAAGCAGTTAAAAGCAATGGAAGCACTTCAGTGTTAGTTAGGATTTTATTACCTACTCTGAAAATGCCTGTGTTGAAAGATGACATATTAAGCTTTAAAAAAAAAAGAGCAAAATTTAATAGTGATTTACCTTTTCAGAGTTCTGATATTCCAGGATGGTTAGGAATCACAAGGTCCTCCAGTGTTGTTAAAGATAGTAGAAAACTGACACATAATAATAGGGACTAGAATCATAAAATCATAGAGTTGGAAATGGTGGCAAGGGCCATCTAGTCAAACTTCCTGCTGTACAGAAATACACAACTAAAGCACTCTTGAAAGATGGCCATTCAACTTCTGAAGACCTCTGAAGAAGGAAAATCCACCATTCTCCAAGGCAGTCTATTCCAGTGTCAAACTACCCTTATCACCAAGATATTCTTTCTAAAGTTTGGGTAGAATATATTTTCTCTTAATTTGAACCCATTGTTTCATGTTCTAGTCTCTGGAACAGGAAAAACAAAACAAACAAACCAAAAAAACAAAAAACAAAACAAAACACCATACCACACAAAACCAAACCAAAAAACCAAGCTGACTCTATCTTTTGCATGGCATCACTCCATGTATTTAAATATAGTGACATTTAAATATAACTTCTCAGTCTTCTTTTCTCTAAACTTCTCCTTAAGACTTAGGCCCTTTCCTCACCAGGCAATTAGAACAGGACAGTGCGTCCTCTCACGGAGGTCGTCTGCACCTTGGAGCGGACTAGGAGCGGACTACTTACCAGAGATCCACACCTCACTCCGCTCCAAAATCACCCCAAGTGGTCCTCCAGCGTGTTTTCTAAAGATCGCAAAAAACAGGTCTTTATTTTCCCGGAATGCACCATCGCATTCCTGCTCCCTTGTGCAGATTCACAGGCTTGCACTAATGCGAGCCTGCAATCTGTGGAGGGCGGGCTTTAGGCGCGGTGAGCTTCAGCTGTTGGTCGGGACCCACGACCAACCGGAAGCCGCCATTTTGGAAGCCAGAACCGCCATTTTGGAAGCTGGAAGCCGGAAGCCACCATTTTGGAAGCCGGAGCAGTGCGGATCTACAGACCTCACACTGCTCCAATTCGCCCTGGACCAAGGAGGAGCCCTGCAGAAGGGCTTCAGGAACAGTCTGCGTTGCTTTGGACCCCAGAAGAAGCGGCAGGTAATGGCACGGAGCGATTCCCTCGCCTTATGCGGAAAGGGCCTGAGAAGGAATTTGTTTAGTTCACATTTTAACTAACCTAATTTGCTACTTTTGAACAAATGCATAAATTTATCTTTTAAAATGCATAGTTCCCTGAATTTTACAATTGCAATCTCATTTTTTTAAAAAAGGTAAACAAGGCATGCTTTCCAAAGAATTGTGTATAGTAGTGAAAAATCTGCTTTCTAAAATGCATTGCTGTTGTGGTGGTGGCGATGGTAGTGGTGTACCTTCAGGTTATTTCCAACTTAAGGCTGCCCTAAGGCAAACCTATCATGGAGTTTTCTTGGCAGAATTTGTTCAGAGGTTTGTTTTAGTTTTTTAACCTCTCAGGTTATGTGCCCAAAGCGACCCAGCAGGTCTCCATAGCTGAGGGAGAGATTCAAACCTTGGTCTCCCAGTGTCCTAGACCAACAGTCAAACCTCTACACCATGTTGGCTCTTTCTAAAATGTGTACATTAGGCTAATGTATGTGTAAGAAATGTATTTTGAGAGAAATGCATAGGAATTTCAATGTAAACTTCAATTCTTTAAAATTCATGACAAACTAAACTCAAGAATGGAAAAATTCTCAAAAGCTCAGGATGGAGTATACTGATACTCGGAAATATGAATGACTATAAGTGTCAGACCAAAATGACTGTGATTTTAGTAAATGACAGTTTACTTATTTAGTAAATAAACAAAAAAATGTGATTGATTAAGCATTGCAAACAAAAGAATTTAACAGCAAAAATAAACGTAATAGTGAATTAATGACTAAAAAATTATGCCAGTAGCTATTCTCTAAACTGGTAACTCTTGGGCCATTTCTGCCCTACGTTGTTATAGTGCTATTATTCCACTTTCAACTTCCTGTGGAATTATGGGATTTGCAGTTTACTGAGGCCAAAGAGCTCTCTGGCTGAGAATTCAAAATGCCCTGCCCAAGCTACAAACCCCAGGATACCACAGGATATTGAAAGTGGAATAATAGCACTATAACAATGTGGTGTGGAAATGGCCTTGGTCTGTCTTGCCTTTTGTCTCTCAGCTTCTTTTTCATGAACTCCTCATCCTTTGCATTCTTACAACCCTCACTTTTTCTTTAGACAGTGTCTAAGTATTTCTCTTTGACCTATTACTTCTTCTTTCTTTCTCATAATATTTCGTAAGTATGATGCAGAGCTTGGTGAGATTTTTGAAAACTGGGGCAGATTCTTGCAAATCACCAAATTTCACTCATGCAAAGTTCTTCCACCTGAATTTGTGACGTTTCCTTATCATTATTCCAAACATTCCTGGAACAAGAGAAATTATTTGGTTCAGCATGGGATGAAAAATACACTTCCTGATCATTATCTGTGCCACCATTTATGCATATTCATAATTATGATTCTAATTGTCTGTCTATTGTTTCATTAAATATAATTTTTGTGTGCTGTGAAAAGTTGTGTTTCGTGAATATGTGTAGTGACATATACAAATCAACAACAACCTGGTAGTAGTGTAAATCTTTGTGTTTTTTGCTGCAACTGCATGAGAACATGCAGACTTGTAACCACATTTTGATCGCTATTTGTGTTTTGGGGGGAATTTGTTTAGTTTTTCTGTGCAACATTTTTGCCCAGTGAATACATTTTCTATGTAGTGTCTCTGTGTAAAATACTCTGGGTTCTTTTGTGCAGAGACCACACATGAGTTTTCCAAGAAAAGCTATGCATATTTTTGCATAATATAAATTCTCTCTAAAGACCTTCTGAAATGTGAAGGATCTTATGACTGGTCTGTTTTTCTCAGTGAAGTTCTCCAATTGTTGGGACCCCCCTGCTTTTTAAAAAAGCTGGGTATCTAATAATAATGGATATTCTTCTCATCTCTATAACCTAGGTATTAAATATTTAAGAGAAGTGAATAAACCACCCAGTGCAATACTGTAGTTTGAATGTTTGGCTAGGACTCCAGAAGAAGATGGTTGGAATCCTCCACTGAGCCATGAAAACAGGTGACACCGTCCTCAGTCTTAAAGAAGGGCAATGATAAGCCTCCTCTTAATAAATCTTGCCTAGAAAATCTTATGAAAGAACTGCTGCAGGATTGCCATAAGTTAGAAATATGCTGAAGGAACACAACAAGTTTGAAATGCCTCATAGGAGCTTTAGGATTTGGGTCATATGCCATTAACTTTCCAAGCTTGCTGGTAAAAGCTTCAGACCATTATTCTACTTATTTGAAGAGATTTTCCCTTCCTTCCATCTTCCTAAAGCCACTGAGCCAACTTTGTTTCACACATTTCCCTAAATCTCTGAAGTACCTGTTTTTTGTTCCACTAATAGGAACTGTTTTGTCAGCGGGAGGGGTAATTGGGTACCACCCAAAATCATCAATGCTCATTGCCAATTGGTTGTTTTTCTTGTTTTATATTTTTTTAAGGGTTACTCTGAAAATGTTGGAGGGAGTTTAAATTCCTTGGCAGCAAAATATCAGCTCTAAGTAAGTCATGCACAAAGTCTATCAAAATGAATGAGTCAATCACTGGATATGAGAAACCAAATGGGAATGCTATTTGACTGTTAGAATGAAATGCTCTGTGCAGTGAAGAACAGATTAGGGCTCCTCACAGTCACTGAGCAGAGATAATAGGAGATGATATGAATGTGGTAATAGTAATTTGTGATGTGCTTCATAACACTTGTAGCACGTATGTGAACAGGGTGAGCATGGAAGAATTATTTTCTCTTTCCTTCTTTAATAAAAATTGAACCCTAGATATTTGCTTGAGATATTTCTTCATTATTACATATTGCACACTGTATGAAAGCGTAATGGAAAGAGTTGCCAGTGCCTCAGGAAAAAAAAAAAGAGGGGGAAGTAGGGATCTGTATGTTCACAGTTTGCAAGCAACATGTTTCTAGTCCTGATGGTAGAAAACAAAAAGATCCTAGATATCCAGTACAGGAAAGAATCTGGGGGTGACCCAGGAGCAAAGGTGAACAAATGGATTTATATGCCCTTGTGCTCCACTGTAGCTGGGATCAGAACAGATTGTTTAGCAAAAGAATTTTAGGAAAGTGCGGGTTTTGAGGGAAAGGTAAGGAAAATGAAGTTCAAATGAGGAATTCAGAGTCAAAAGACTAGAAGGGCAACCTTTTTTAAAGACAGCTCCAGGAACAGAACCCTTCAGCTGAGGGAACTGCCAGAAGTAGAAATACTTGCAAGATATCTTCTCTTTGGCTGTTCAGGTCTTTCATGGCATCTATGAACTAAAGTCTTCATGAACCAAATTCCCTGTTCACAGGAAATGGTCAACATTTAGGCCTTCTTCTCAGCACACCTGTTGTACTCTTGCCTTCTGGTAGGCTTCCATATTCAGCTGCTTGACCACAGTGCAAACAGAAGATCTGACCAAAGAGGCCTTTAGGAGGATCCAGCATTGTTCTTCATATATACTTAAGCTGTTATTGTTGTTATTTAAAGATGAGTCCAAACAAATAATGATAATTAATTATTTTATTTAGTTTCTCTCACTGTTTTCAACTAGAGCAGATTCACTGAATCAATTGTTGAAGGAATAGTAACTACAAATCTTAAGTCCCATTGATTTAATGGGTGTACTCCAGTTAAGAATAGCAATTGAGTGTAGGTCTCATTCTCATTCTGAAGAATTTAACCACTGATCATTCCATTATTGTTAAGGACACAGACAGAGGAGGTGCTGTAGTTATCCAAGACACCCTGGAATACAAAAATGAGGTCTTGCATCAATTTTCAGATACATCTCCATACAAGTCATATCCTAAGGATTGTAAAATAAATTAAGATCATCTTGGTGGAGATCTTAAGTTTGGGCGATATCACAGATGCAGAATATAACTTTTTATTGAACACCAATCCCAGAATACCTATTCAAAAATGCTTCACCTAAGTACCATTAAAGACTTCATCCTTCCTCCAGGTTACCACATTGTTTCAGGCTGCAATTCTGAGTTGGAATCTCTTTCCAAATGTGTTGATAATTTTTTTTAAAAAAACTTTTTTTAAAATCATATTTCCTTTGCAAAAAAATAAAACAACTTAGAAAACTTGCTTTCTGCACAGGGAAAATGTTTTTATGTGTGTATGTGCACATGTGTGCACACATACACATATACACAATGTGGTTTTCTCCACAGAATAATTCATCCACAACATTTTGGGAAGAATAGTGTGGAGCAATATTTCTCCATTTTCATGGAGAAAACTACCATAATTATTTATCTTTGTAAGTGAGGACAAAATAATGAAGGATTTCCATGCCAAATAGAAACCTCACTCATTTCAGCCAAAATGCCACTGTGAAATAGAAAGATACTGATAATTGAAAAGATGAAGAAATTTGTGAAAAGCAACAACCTGATTTTCCTTCAGTAGCACTTTAACTATATCTGCATGTACCTATTTGTATAAACCCAAACTGCATTTACCAGTTCATAAAGAAAGAAAAAGAGGCTGCATATCTCTGCTATATTTGAGCACTGTGCTCCTTGTTAGTTTTTCTCAAATTTGTTAAAATAACTATTTATTTGTACTGTTGAATTTGTAAAAAAAAAAGAAAAAGCTACATATATCTTTTTTTTCCATAAGGGAAAAAATAAAGCCCAGTTATAATCTTACTGGAAAGGTTGATTAACAGTCCTCAACACAGTGGCATAATACTACCAGGAAGTCTCATTATTCCATATGTACCACCAAGATAATTTGCTTGTTACACATTTCTTAGTCATCTAATTATCCTCTTGCTGTTTACTGATCTGAAATTACTGTAAGCCTTGTAAGTAAAACATGCAGTATTTTTATTGAACTGAACGCTAACAAATCTCATAATAATTTGAATATTCTTTTTAAAAAAGTGAAGATAAAGAACTGCAGCACTTGGTGAATAGGGAAAGTTGCTTGCAAATAGTTATGTGTTTTTTTCGCTATTAAAATGAAGCCCATTTTTTGGGGGGTGTGATTTTTTGAGAACACAGTACAGAGTCATTAGTGTGATACAGAGATTCCCTATCCTGGTACTTCTTATAAGCCATTGAATTCCACCACTCTGCTGAATTACTGTCAGGAATCCTTTAAAACATACACACAACATAGGAGATTGTTTTATATACGCATGCATATTTCCTAATTTCTTTCAGTAATTAATCTAAAACAGTAGGATTAATGCATCATTCCACCATCAAAAGCAACAGCAGTTTTTGTTGTTGCAGTTACTGCTGCTGTTGCTGTTGTTTTTGTTGTTGTTTCTGTTGCTGCTACTGTGTTTTTACAAGTAGAAACAAGACTAAATGAGCTAGTGGCCATTTATGATTTCAACATTGGTGGGGTACGCAAGCACGTCATGTTTTAGACTGAACTTGTTTTAGATTGAACTTTAAGACAGCTATCCAAAGTATGGAATCTACTCTGGATGTAGAATGCAGCTTCTTTAAAGTTCCTACTAAACCAGGTGCACTTTCATCACTCCAATGACATTGAAACCATCAGTCATCACATGCAAAAGTAACATGAACTGGGCACAGATCCACTCTTTTTTTCTAGAAAGTCTGCTTCCAGCAATGTAATGTAGAGACAAGCTCTGATTACTCAGTTGTAAGTGAGCCAAATCAGCTCAAAAGCAGGTGTGATTTGATCCTGCCATGATGAAATAAATTTATAGCAATGGGAAATTATATTTACGTATGTTATCCACATGTGCAACATATACAAGAAGGTAGGATAGGACTATATCACAGATCTACAGCACCTTAACATCCAATGTGGCACCTATGAAGGGGTAGATGTGTGGAATCGAGACCCTTGGGTAATCAGTCAAGTAGAAAACTTACTAGATGTGTTCAGTTGAACATGTGCAGGTTCCCCTTTTTGGACATCATGATAGAGTCCCTTTCTGCAACTCACCTTTTTGCAGAATTGGGGTGCGGGGATTGTGCGAGCAGCCTCTAGTGAGTTCTGGTTCCTTCAGCTCTGCAGCTGCTGCCTGCTTGAGCGAGAGCCTCTCTTGTTCCTTCTGCAGTGCAGCCTGGGATTTTCCCAGGCTGCACTGGGGCAGGAAGCGCAAGCGCTGCAGCTTCAGAGCTCCGCATGCATGGCAAGTTCGCGTGGGGCCCTGGAGCAGTGTGCGATTGAGCACCATTTTTGGCTTACAGCTGAAAATGAAATAGTGTGTGATTGGTGCTTGCCAGGCCCTGGAGCATCACACTATTGTGAGTGCGTCATGTGGACCGCTCCTCGCAGTCATGCAATGCTCCAGGGGCCCTTTCATATGGCAAATGCCATGCGAAAAGGGCTGAAATCATAGACATAAAGGGCATAGGGTGCAGTTGTATATTCCCTTCTACACACACACACACAGAGAGAGAGAGAGAGAGAGAGTCAGAATTCTGTTTGGGGCTTCTGTACACCTAAGTTTCCCTTATGCATGTAAAGTCCTCTTCAGGGAGCTCTGTGGGTTGGTGTTTCCTGTCTATGTCTGGAGCATCCAAAACCCCTTCCCCTTGACTTACTGTAAAGCCCCTGCATGCACATGGCCATTCCATGCTTTGCAGTGAGTAGGCAGGCGATCAAAATAACGACATTAGTGCTGAGATCTCCAAGGGTTCTCCAAGGGTCTCAGTAATCCTGTGATCATTTCATGTCTGGCACTTCTTCAGAAACTTCTCCAAGCCTTTCTACTCACTGCAATATATGGAACTGATAGGTGCAGAGACATCAGGGACTTATGAATAAGTTGGAGGAGGGTATATGATATAGGTTCGGATGTGTATATTTATACTACACCAAGGGAATGCAGGATTAAGGGCCTTTTATATATGGATGAAATCTGAAAGGACTTGGACCATGTTTCTTTAAAAAGAATCCTGAAAATAATGCTGAGCTCCCCAAAGATATGGCATCTTGATCAGTGACCACTAGCATTATAATTGCTTTCTAAACTTAAAACAACAACAACAAAGCTGTGAATAGCATCCTATCTACAGGTCTCTCTATTTTGACCATTATCTTACTTGTTCTTATACCACAGTGATTGATGTATAAACAACATGGTTGTTGTCAGGTTTTTTTTTCTTTTTTAAATCTCATTCTACTAATAGCAAGTGTTGAGAAGCTTCCTCCCATAGGATTATACATTATAGTATACAGGACATGTCAGAGGAATTTTCCTGATGATTAATGTTGTGTCAGTGGTTAACAAAGCCAGTAATAATAGTTTGCCAGTTGTTATCAGGTGTTTCAGGTTTCTTTGTGCAGAATGACAATCTGTCAGGGAAAATCCTGCACAACTCTTCATTAAAGGGTTTGCACTGCCTCAGGATAAAATTCTGTCATCGCTGGACATTTCTTTCCCACTTTGTTTGCCCTTGGCTTCCACAGAGGCAATATTTCATGTAATGACAACAAGGCAGCACTGGAATTTCGTAATAATGTGGATGGAAGTAATGTACATGTGGCAACGAATCTCTGAAATCTGTTGAGTATTTGTGAGGGTATTTGTATGTAAGTACCAACAATTTTTGTTTCTAACAATACAATAAATCTGTTATCATTAATAGCCATCAAATCAGGTTTGACTGAAATGACATCTCTATAAATGAGAGGTACCCTGCTATTAACAGCCCTTTGAAGGTCTTGCAAACTCAAGGCCATGGCTTCCTTGACAGAGTCCATCCACCAGCTGTACAGTCTTCTACTTTTCCTACCACCTTCTGCCTTACAAAGCATTACTGTTTTTTACTAGTGAATCATGTCACCTCATGATATGTCCAAAGTACAATAACTTCAGTTGAATAATTTTGGTTTCAAGAGATAGTTCACACTTGATTTGCGCTTGAACACATTTACCTGTGTTTTTGGCCATTCCTATTATCTGTACAACTCTCCTTCAGAACCACACCTGGGCCAAAATCCAATTATTATTCTCAACAAGAATAGATCCATTGGATTACTGGGAACTTGGTAGGTCAACATTTATTCATGTTTTCTTCATTCAGTAGTAGTCTAGTCAGGGCTAACCACTGGCCTGAGACCATAGGTTTCCTTGCATCAAATACAAGCTAGTAAATTATGACAACTACATTAATAGCACTGTCCTATCAATCAACATCATCATCATCATCATCATCATCATCATCAGTTTATATAGTGTCATCAGTGTATATGGTACTGTACAAAAATAAAATAAAGCAGATGGTCCTGACAAAGGCATGCAATCTAATTTTAAAGAGAGACAATATGAGGAAAGGAAGAGACTAATATAAATAATAAATATACAATACAATAAAAATAAAAAATTAAGTGGTGTTTCCCCAGCTAATCAGATGTGTACTTTCAGTCTTGGAAGACAATCAGCAATACATCTGTGGGAAATAAGAAGACCAGTCACTAAGCTTTGGGTTAAATAAGGCCACTTTTATTAACTATATAATTTAACTTTTAAAGGTGAACTGCTGTGGGATTCTACAGAGGCATAGATCCCTTCCCAACCTCAGCCACCCTTGCACGTGTCACCTAGGTTTGGAGCAATCCAGTCAAACTTCGTTGCTACCCAGCCAACCTTTTTGCTGGGAGGTCCTCCAAAGGAACCCTTTCCTTCAAGTGTCCTGAGGACATGCCCCAGTGGGACATCAAAAGTGATCTTGTTTCTCACCCCTGGGTTGCACAATCAAAAGGGGCAATTCCAGAGACCTTCCCTTTACCAAATAGATACCTACTAGTACTGACCATACTTATTTTCTTTTCCGCGTGCCTGCAAATGACTACTTAGCTAAAAGCTACTCATTGCTTTGGGGTTCCTAGTGGCCTGGGAGGTGATACAGAAATACTTGAAATAAATAATAAATACATGTATTCCTGATCTCCAATAGTTTCTCACAGATTCTGTGTAGAGTAGGGGGAAAAATGAAAAAGGGATAAAAATTCCTACCTAACCCAATAGTCTTCTGCTAAAACCTACAGTGAACCAGAGGGTGGGCAGACAGCTGAGCATTGGTATCAAAAAAAAGAGGTAGTGAAGTTAAAGGGGGTTTGCAAGTCCTTGCAGCTTAGCTCTTTCATCTCTTGAACCAACACAAAATGCCAAGCTGGAAGCTCACTGCTGTCCTCCATTCCTTTGGGGGCCAGAAAAACCACCCCTTCTCTGCAATGTGTGTACATATTTGGTTTGGATCTGATTTGTCAGTATACTCACATAGTATGGTCTTCTTCATTTGCTATGCTGAACAATAAAATATGCCTGTCCTGTTTTTCTCACCTACTTAATGCTCTTTTTCCACATTCTTGACTACTAGTGGCATCAAAGCACATGGTGTAATGATACATTTCACTAAGTGAAAAGATAAGGCAAATATTAAAGGGGGAGGGGAAGAATCTTGCTGATATAACATTTTCTTTGTGATGTATAATTCTTTGCTCAGTCCATTGTAGGATAACCAACAAAGATCCTTCAGGCACAAAACATATGCTATAGTTTTATAGGCAAAAAACTATGTCCTGAGGCAGATAGCACATATGCTTATAGAATGCATATGCATGCAGGAACCTGTGTGTTCCTTCCTATCAGAGTATAATAATAAAATAATTTTATTTTACACAACTAAGTGTGTAAGTGTTTTCTTTGAGTGTTGTAGATGAGCACATTCAGGCTTTTTGGTGCTTGTATTTTAACATAGTCCTAGTTTACGGGCCAAACACTTTTTCAGTTAAGCCCCAGTTTGTATTTTTAGGCAGAAACTGATACAGGCATTTGAAGTATCTCCCTGCCCTCTTTTTTAAACTACTGCAGAAATCCTAAGTCCATGGACAGTGCACTTAATTCCAGTGATATGATTTGCCCTGCTGTGCATACTGAATAGAGTTTTAGAGACCCAGATTTCTACACTTGCAGATAACACTGGTATCAAATATCCATTTCAGACAAGTGTGGAAATACAGCTAAAGTATTCCTCTAAATTTGCCATGTTCTTAATGCAACTTTTGTATAATACTTCAAAGCCCTGCCTTCTTGAAAAGTGCTATTAATCACAATAGCCTGCATGTTTTGATATTATACTTTTGACCCATTCACTTGAAAAACTGAAATATAGGCAATGTCTTTACTCGACATATAGGTTCTCCTGTTCTCTTGACTACGGATGTTTGAGGAATCTGCACAGGACTAATTCTCAAGTGTTACAGATTCACATCATATAATATAGTGAATGAATCAGACTGTAAACCCCAAATGTTTACACATTGCTTTGAATCCTAAAATCTAATCTCAGTGGTCATTGATATAATTATTGTACATGTTCATCAAAATCCTGCAACATGAAATGTATGCACATCATGTAGTTGTATCTCTGTAGCTATATCTTCCAATGCTACCCATTCCAAATCCACCTTGTAAGTAGCATAGCCTCCCACTCACCCATGTAACCTTTTCTATATTGTTTGAGTGTTGGGAAATCATCAGGGATGAGTCTAGCTATTTCCCTACAGCTGGACATGCTGCAACAGGCATCTGCAGACATCCCCAGGAGTTTTCAGGAGGTCTCTGCAGATGATGTCCTTCCATCATGTCCAGCTACAGGGAAATAGGTAGACTCATCGCTGCTGATCCTCATATTCTCCAAAAGCACATAAATGGTCATGTTGGGTGGGGGAGCTGCACTGCTTACCAGGTGGATTGGGGAGATTTTGCTCATTGTATAACAAAAGGAGCCAGTATGGGGTAGTGATTTGAGTGTTGAACTAGGATTCTAAAGAACAGGGTTCAAATCTCTGCTCAGCCATGGAAACCCACTGGGTGATCTTGGGCAAGTCACACTCTTCCAGCCTCAGAGGGAGACAGAGGCAACACTCCTCTGAACAAATCTTGCCAAGAAAACTCTGTAATAGTTCACTTTAGGGTTGACATAAGTTGGAAATAACTTGAAGGCCCACAACAATAACAACAATAATGGTCAGAACAGAATTTTGACCTCTGCAAGAACCTAAAAAGTGAGTTGTGATGCTCTAAGCCTAACTCATGCCATAGTAATTTACTAACAGGCCATTTATGTGGATGCAGATACACAAAGAAAGCATAGCCTTGTTCAGACATTTGGTAGAGGGATAGGGATGTGCATGCTGGCCCTGTAGTCCCAAAGCATCCTTTACTGAGTGTAACACTCTTGAAGGGACACTACTCCATGATGCCCTACGTGGTCTTGGACCATCTCTTCACTAAAAATTGGATAACAACTTAATACCATGTTAGTGAGGCAGCTAATGTTCTCTGCTATAGAGCTGTAGTGCTATAGTTCAAGGGAGTGTATTAGAACTCACTAGTAGACAGTTTTAAGTACTTAACCAAAATACTTCATCAAACTAAAAATCCTATTATTTCATAGAATAATACCACAACAGTAACAGTGGTTATCAAGCTGCTATAACTGTGTAGTGTGGATACACTTCTGGTAGTACTTTGCCTTACAACGTAGGACAATGTGTGGCATCTTAGTTGGTCACAGGCATTCCATAATCTTGAAGATTTGTCCCTGAAAGACCTATATAAATAATGGGCAGATGTAGGATAAATTGTGTGCAACTACAGTTGTAACACTGTAGATCATGACTGTAAAGGGGCATTTCAGATAGGCTTCCTTTCTAGAATATTATAGTTTAGAAGTGGAAATTAGACAATTGTTAGTCATATAATAGTCAGTCAAAAAAGGGGCACAACATCAAATTCTTTTTATTAAAAATGATGTTCTTAGATCATTGAGACCGAGTTTACCCTGAACCAAAGAAAAATGGAATAAAATGAGGTCAATTCAATTCAATTTTCATGAGGAATGAATTCCAAAAGTAACACAAGGACAAAAGCGTACAATTTTTCATACTTGTGAATCATACTTGTGAAAGGTGAGAATTTTACTTTTCTCTTTAGGTACTCAGGGTAGCACAGCTGATCTCAATGACTGCTCCTGGAAGCCACCATATTATCTTCACAGAATGCTCTGGATATTCCATGTTATTTCATGAGGTGAGATTGTGAGCTCTAGTGGGCCACTCTTTTTGTGGTGGTTGACATTTTTTCATTGGAATGCTCTGGAACAATAAAAACCTGGAACATTCTGTGGCAAGATGGCAGTAAACAAGAACAGAGATTAGCTCTGCTTCCCATCACTAATATCAAAAAAAGAAAGAAAGAGAAAGAAAAAAAGCCACACTGTGAAAACAAATGCGTACTAAATTGATTGTGAGTCTAATGAATGCATAATGAAATGAATATAATTTTTAGGATTTAACAACAAGCCACCCTGGACTATATTTCCTGTCATCTCTGATCATGAGCTCATGGAGACTGATGAGATTGGAGTCCAGTAACATCTGGATAGGTTACAAGTTCTTTATTCTGGGTTTACAGGCTTACAGGGAGGGAAATGCTTAATTTAGTTGGCATTTCTGTAAGAATTCACCAATTTAGTAGTTCCTGAATGAATCTCTGTACTGGAACAAAAGTAGCTTTTGGAATTTGTGCATCTCAGGATTTTGCAATTTACTTCTGCAACAGAGTGAAAAATGTGTACAATATGTACATTAAGTGAAAATTAATGTAGAAAATACTTTCATCAGGGACAGGCACACATTAAAAAGTATAATTAGTTATAAGAATTACAAAGCAACATTATAGCATAGAAAACTGTTTTCAGCTATACCTATGCTAAGCAAACACACGTACAAAAATGTATATTTCCTTTAAAAGATGCACTAAAATGAATATGAATTTTCAGGCAGAATATTTTTTAAGTTCAACCTGATGGCAAAATCAAAGGGAATTTGCTTACTTACTTAGGACAGGGAACTAAGACACTCTGAATATTTATAATATGAGTGTTTCCAACTATGGGAGGTCTGTAAGCATATTCAACCATATGATCTACTGAACCTTTTTCATTTTTTTTCTGAATATGCACATGCACAGATATTTATGGGCATAACTTTTGTGTGTGCTCATAAGCCATTTACACTTTTGTTGTGCTGGTGTGCTTCAGATAGGTCTTGACAGAGACTTGAAAATGGCAAGGTTTTTTTTCCTTCTCTACTGCATAAGAAGAATCAGAGGACCTTATTCTAGTTGGGATACATCTATATCAAGTGTCTTCCCTTCCTATAGAGCTATTTATTTGTACGACTGCTATTGTGTGTTTTAGTTGTATGCCACGTCAGAAATGTGTGTTTTGCCAGAAGGAAGAGGCACATGTCTGAGCTCATACCAACCTTGTATTTTCAAGCAAGAGAGCCCACCATTTTGTCTTTATCTCAACTGGCATGTGATACCTACATCCTTTGTGATCTCACCGGTTTGCATTCTCCATTAGATGCCTAGGTTTAACTGAAGACTCTGTGGTTTAAAACAGGGATGAGGATTATATGGCTCATGGTTGGGCCACAACTCTCAGCACTATTCATCATTGGCTATGCTGATTAGACAAGATGGGAATTGTAGTCTAAGACTGATTCCCACACCTGGTTTAAACAGTCTAGATGTAGATTTAGACTTCAGTGCTTCCACTCAATCCATTTTAAGCACCTATCCTGACAAAGAGTTACAGAGGAAAACTGGAATACCATTGTGGAATTGTGGCCACTCCTAATAAAAAGAATGCCCATATGTGAGCTATGGATCCCCTTATGGATCAACATAGCTATCTTCATTTTTATACCTGCATTTTTATACCCTCCTAGGAAGAAATCCTGTTCTCAAAATAGACAATCATATTACCTTCTGGAAAAATACCAATGAGTTCTGTGGGTAAGAGCTTGGAAAAACATTGTAACACATCACATTGCTTTTTCACAAATAGCTGCCCACAAAAAGTGATCAAAAGGAAGCAGCTTGTCTTTCAGCAAACTGTCTCAGTGATCCAAAGAGTACAATCTTGTTTCCTAATACCAAATTGCCATCTTCTTTCAAATCTCCAATATCAAAGATTTTAATTCCAAGCAATTGGGGCATACCCAAGATTATTTTCTAGTAATGGGGGTAATTTGTCTTTTGTTGCTCTCTTTTATTCCACATTACTACAGTGACTTGTGCATTTGTTAAATCTGAAAATAAATTTCAGGATAATCAACCATGGTCACTGAAAGGTGAAAATACAGGCATTTGGATACTAGATTAGATAAGCTAGTGAAGGAAGTATCCAAGAAATGAAAATAGTAAAAAAAGTATTATTAAAACCAAGAACAATTACATTAATTTGTTTCTGGAGAGTTCTGAAACAAGAAGAAATAAGGAAAACACAATTTTCTTATAACTGATATACTTTAAAAGATCCTTTTGCTCCATTAAACTTGCTCACCATTTGCTTACAAATCTTTTTTTTTCCCCCGTAGATCTTCTCAGCAAAAAGTTAGATGAACAGTCAGTTAGCTGGTCTGCACAGTCCAGCAGAAAATAAACAAGTGTCATGGTTAATAAAATGAAATGCTGCATTGCTAATATAAATTGTGTCCAGCAGAAAAAGAAAGCAAATAACTTCTGTTTATCAGTGTTTGGAGTGCACCCAAATTGTTGTTCTTTTGGCTGAAACATTTATCAACCTGAAAGAATAATTCAAAAAGAGGTCCCTAAACATGCATAGGTTGGACTTTTCATTGACCTTTCTCTTATTTATCATTAACCATAACAATAAATTTCAATATACTGGAAAATATGTGGGCTATGTGTGTGTGGTTGTGTATCTCTCTCTCTTTCTCTCCCTCTCTCTCTTTCCCCCCTCTGTTTATGACACATATACACAGACAACCACACATTAATATAAAAAATTTACAAATAAATTAACAAAATATTGGCTGTGAAAGTATTTTTATTTTTAAAGAAGTGATAATTAATATTGAATGCAGTAAGTGCAATAAATTATGATAGGGTGAAACATAATTGTCTAGCTGTGTGCTTGTCGGACTGAACTGAAAATTATGCATTCTGAAAATTTAATGGTTGCTGACATTTGAACAGGACTATACTAATGAATCACCAGGTAATTGCTGCTGTGATTACCAGTTGTGATCATGATTAATAAGAGATATTGATTAATCTCCCAATAACTCTGGCATAGTTTATGGCTAGAAGAATAAGCCACATTTCATGGAATGCAGGAAGCATGATTAACAAAAGCAATAATAAAAACACTTCACTCTCATTACAGAGCTGTCCTTGGGGGACAAGATTTGTGGAGGTAGGAAACATGGATAGATTCGCTGGAGGTGGAAGCCAAGGTAAAACAACATTACACCAAAGATTGCCTTAATAAAAGAGACTTATTGGGAAGGGTAGTTGCATTTTTTATAATGATGAATTGCTCCTGGCTTTACATTCATTACACATACGCACAAGCACCCCTACTCTACTTCTCAAATCAGCTTTCATTATAATTCTGCATTACTTTTGGTCTGGCCCTGGCTTTTGCTGTTGGTTCTGTTGCCTTAGTCCTTTGGTGACAATATTAATGAATGTCACACTGGCACAAGATATGCTATTTAGCTATCAATTCTTGCAGCAGCAAACCCCGAACATTTGGGAGAACAAGAACAAACGACGGCAGCTTTATAGGCAGGAAAATGCACTAGGACTTGCCCCTCATAGCATCAATGACATTTGCCATGACTTAAAGGCCAAGTGTCTATGATTAGATAACAGAGGCAAAATGCAAGTTTTTTTTTATAAAGAAAAGCTAAGACATATGGGACTTCAAATCTATAAACTCCCATCCAAAGCTAGAACCAAGCATCATATAACCACAGGCATGGCTGATTGAGACATGATATAAGGCCTTTTCAGTAGTATCCCTTAAACTCTGGAACTATCTTTTTGAGAATGCCACACCTCTCCTTACTTTCCTTCTGTTGGCACACAAAGAAAGACTTTCTCCCAACAGTCTTTTAGAATTAAGTTTTTTAAAGAAAGGGCTTTGGGGGTGCTGTATTGTTTTTATTGTACTGTTGTTTAACTGTGTTTTATCCTTTTCAATTGTATGGTTTAACTTATTTTAACATCATGTGTAGTTCAATTCTATTTTAATGTTTACTTTTGTATGTTTTTAGCTATATCGTACTTATTTTCAATTGTAAGCCACCTAGTCCCAGTTTTGGGGAAAGGAATAGTATAAATAAACATGATGATGGTGATGGTGGTGGTGATGATGATGATAGTGGTGGAAAGGACCACAGGAATACATAACAAAACCATTCCTGAAAGATGACCATCCAAATTCTGTTTATAGACCTCCAAAGAAGAGTTCACCACATTTTGTCTATTCCACTGTCCAACAGCTCTTAGGGTAAAGAAGTTTAAAGATGTTTAAAGATGGCTATCCTATCAACTCCCAGTCTTCTGTTCTCCAAGCTAAATATGCCCAGGTCCCTGAGCCATTCTTCACAAGAATTGGTTTCTAGACTTTTTACTGCCTCAGTCACTCTTCTCTGGACATGTTACAGCTTGTAAATATTCTTCTGGAACTGTGATACCTAGAACTGGAAACACTATTCTAGTTGAGGCCTGACCAAAGCTAAATAGAGTGGGACTATTCCTATTCCTGATGCTGTCTAGAATTGCTTTGGCATTTGTGGCTGCTGTATTACACTGTTGACTAATGTTTAACTTCTGGTGCACTAAGCCCCCTTGATCCTTTTCACACTTAGGCTCTTTCCGCACCTTCACTTCTTCCAGTGCTGGGGTGCAGGGATCGCACGAACAGCCTCTGACAAGAAGCCCTCAAGTCTGGGGTCCTTCGGCTCCGCATGAGCTGCCTGCTCACCCAAGAGCTCCGCCTCTTCCTTCTGCAGTGCAGCCTGGGATTTTCCCAGGCTGCACTGGGGCAGGAAATGCAACCGGTGCAGCTCCAGAGGCTCCGCATGCCAGGTAAGTGTGCGCAGCTTTTAGCCGAAAATGAAAAGGTGCGCGATTGGCATCTACCGGGCCCTGGAGCATTGCGTGATTGTGAGTGCATCGTGCAGATCACTCCTCACAATCGCACTACGCTCCTGGTGTGCTTTCACATGGAAAATGCCGTGCGAAAAGGACCTTAGTGTTAATGTACAACTAGTTCCTATTCTACCCCAGCAGGCCTTGCTGGTGGTTTATTTATTTATGAATTTAATGAACTGCCTTTCTTCAACATGGGACCCAAGATGGCTTACAGCATAGGTTAAAACAAAACACCACTAAAACATTTGTAGCATTAGAAAAAATTAAAACAGTTTACAGAACATCTAAAACATAATAAGATAAAAGTACAGTACTACTAAAAGAAGTGCAGCTCTTTATTGACTCCCCCATCCTCAAATAGACTTGAAGCTATAGCCTCCCTGATCCTTGCCCAGCCTTCCCCCCCGGCATCTCCCAAAGAGACCTTTGAACAATAATAGTTCAACAATGGAATCAATTAGATTAGAAGGTAGTGGGGTCTCTTTCTTTGGACTTCTTCAAAAAGAGACTGGACAGCTACCTGCGTACTAGCTGGAGTTCCTGCACTGAACAAGAGATTGAACTCAATGGCCTATGAGGCCTTTTCCAACTCTATGAGTGTATGATTCTATTATTCATGCAGGGCAAAGGCAGGGAAAGCATCTCTTGGCTCCCCCTCTGATTTGTTGTTTGCACAACATTAGGAGCATGGGGGGGCAAAGCTAGGAAGTATCATTGCTAAACTACCCTCCTAATGTTGCAGCAGGTCAGGTGGAGGTGAACTCCTCCTACCACCAGAGCGTTCACTCTTCTTCTGAAGAAAAAACTACAAACTACAAACACTACAACATTTTTATAGATGTCTAGCAATAAGAAGGAAAAATTTAAATGTACTTCCTTGTGAAAATGAATAGTGTAACACAGCACATGCCTAATAGAGAGATACAACGTTTCAGATAGGTTGAACCCAAGCCCTATAGAATTCTGCTCCCCAATGAATTTTCCCATCAGTTCCCAAACTTTGAGCATTGCAGAAAGTGAAACACTCTTATGTTTGCTGTGTCTATATTTCTTTAGTGTCTTTATCTGTCCCTTATCTTTGGATGGCTAAACTGTATTTTACACACTCAAGTAGGATTTCATATTACTATAATGCTAGAAACCTGGGGGCTGAATGAAAATTTCTTGTGGGAGGAGAGAATTCATATGAGGGGTGATGCTTTTATTTTGTCTTCCCTTGTAGCTACACCCATGGCTACCTCCTTGGAAATTTGTACCAGGTGCCTTTACCTTTAGATGTAAATAACAAATGACAGTGGAGGATAAGATCTTTTCTTTACTGGAGGCTTCCTCCCAGAATATGAGACCAGCAATTTTATCTTTTAGTCATCCATGTGCTTCCCCTTCATGTTTCCCCTTGGACAATTGTATCTTCTCTTACCTCTAATGTTGCTGGTTTTATCATGCTGAGAATATCAGACATTAGAATAATTTAAACTCATATTTATATGAATAGATGCCTGAAAGACAGGCTCTGAGCAACAGTGCATGTGCACTTTTAAATTTCTCTGTCTATTGACATCATAAACCAGTATGCTTTAATCCCTGTTATTGGTAAGTAGTATTGGTAAGAAAGGCTTCCAGAATGGCTGAAAATATTCTCTGAGGCTGCAAACCATGTGGCCCTTCACATTTTTTTTTTTTTTTTTTTTTTGGAATGAATCTTCCATCATCCCTCACCATTGGATTGGCTTGCTGGGGCTTGCTGGAGGTGTCATACAACAATATTTGAAGGATCAAAATTTTTCCTGCCCTGGCGTACATCCTGATATGCCAAAATATATAGGATATGTAAAAAATAAACCAAAAAAGATCCATGTTATCATATTGATATATATATACATGACTCTAATTCTATTCTAACATTCTAATTCTGATCAAAAAGTTTCCATCATTACAGGTGCCACAACATCTGTTCGGTCCAGCCACATGAATCCTTTAACAAAATGTAGAAAATTGTGCTGTTTCAAAATGGTGTTGCCAGACTGTGATAGTAGGATGACCCACAGGAGAAAAGACATGAATCTTTACTGATTCTCCTCTTGCATATAAGAATAGAAACATTCAAAAGCTTTATTCTCAATGGGTGAGATTATGAGAATTGAGGACCAACCATGGAATAACAAGAATAGACACAGAAAGTTGAGTTAAATAAACCTATTTACTTTGTATTGAAGGGGAAAAGTGGTAAAAATTCCTACCTGGCCCTGTAGTGACCAGCAAAGCTGACAATGTAATGGAGGAGTGTGGATAGGCTGAGACATGAAGGTCAAAGAGGCATGTGAAGGGGCAGTCAAACTCTATATAACCTCAGGCTCCTGTCCCTTCATATGCAACTTTCTGGTGCCCACCACCAGCAGAGAAACACTGTCATCTCTCTCACAAAGGCCATCAAAATACTACACTTCCCTGCAGCATCATTCACCGTGAGTCCAGGTAAATATTAATGACCAACCATGGAATAATGAGACAAAACAGAGAAAACTGGGTTAGATAAGGGTCGCTTTATGTGACCTAAAGCCTGTTTACATTCTGTTGACCTTGAAATGGAGTGGGAGAAGGGACAATCTGACACAGTCCAACCGAAGTCAAGTGTCAGTCCTTGACTGATACTTCAGCCTTCCCTTGGGCAAAACACCTGGGTCCCAAAGACAATCGAATAATTGGGTTGTCCCCTATCTGAATACAGTTGGAAGGTAAAGCCAGCAGACTCCCACCCAAGTCAGAACTCTAAAAGTGAGAGCCTGAATCATAGGTTTGTCTCAAGTGTAGCCTTCTTCCTCACCCCTAGGGTGCTGAGACCTAAAGAAGAAGTTTCAGAGCTATACCTACACCCAAAGAGTGCTCAAAGTGTACACTGAATTCTTATATTCTCCCTCCACTACCTGCCACAGACAAGCGACAGGTATGTGCTTAGTTCCTGTCCCCTACCAGACCAGCTAACATGGCCCTAACTGTTAGGAACCTCTCCCTGCCAAGTTGCAGCCAGCAAGGGAGGTCAAGAATACTTGCAGGGAGAGTCTGAATATACTAAACACAAGGAAAATGCAAGCCGAGCCAGGTCAAGGTCCAGTTTTAAGGTTCAGGAGGCAGAGATCC
This sequence comes from Cyclura pinguis, assembly GCA_030412105.1. NCBI lineage: Eukaryota > Metazoa > Chordata > Lepidosauria > Squamata > Iguanidae > Cyclura > Cyclura pinguis. The sequence continues at coordinate 313,074,275 of CM059599.1, read as the reverse complement.
ATCTGGAGGGTTTCAGGGAGCAGGAGACACAAAGGTCGTGAGGGCTTGCTAGTAATTTGCTGCAAGCAAAGAGCAACCACGCTGGCAGACTTAAATAGCTGCTGTGAACAGGTGCTGCTTGTTATTGTTTCCTCAACCTAGTCCATGCAGCCTCCCTCTGAGCAGCCCATTTCAGCCTTCTGTGTGATTGAGGGCTGATGGGCACAGGTGGCTGCCACTCCTCTGAATCACTGCTGGTTCCCTCTCCATCATTAGCTGGCCCGGGCAACTCTGTCTCTGTTTGACCTTCCAGTGTGGGGGATGTTTGCAAGTTGATTTGCTCACTCACTGGCCCAGTCCTTGGCACAGTCAGTTGCTCCTTGATCTCAGAGGCATCATCTACCCCACTCACTGGCTTGGTCCTTGGCACAATCAGTTGCTCCTCAATCTCAGAGGAATCATCTATCACACTAACTCCCTGTTGCAAATTCTTCAGGAGGAATAATAAACAAAGGAATGCTATCAGCCTGGTAGAGTTCTGGCCAGCCGAAAACTGTGATGGGATGCAGGATAAAGTGGCTCAATCACTTATTCAGGGAATTACAGACTTTCCTGTTTATCCTCCAAGGTCAAGGTATCCGGGATCATTCTCGCTCACCGGTGGGGCAAAACAGTAGACCAAACAAGAGTTACTCCAGGCCAGCAACTGTGTATAAAACAAAAAATCATTCAAAGCTTGTAAAATCAAAGCCTTGCCTTTTAGCAAGAGTAAGTAATTCCCACTGAAGTGAAAGACTAAAACTTGTGGGGGAGGCTCCTCAAACACTCCTCAAACAAAAGAGGCAACAAACTGTTCCATTGGGAGCCTTTTCGCCCAAGCCAATCAACAGTGGCTAAATCTCTAAACCTATTGAGCCCCCAAATAGCAATTTCAGGCCTGGCATGCCACCCAGTAAACCATACTAAGGCGGCACCAAACAGCACCTAGGAACTAACAGCAAAGACAAAGAAGAGACATGTCAGTATGTCATAATGCTATCAAAACTTAAGAGGACACATATACCTGTTTGCAGCAGCAGATCTCCAATGTTCAATGTGTTGGATGGATTGTGGGTCCATGCCCATTGCAAAAGCCATAGAGGCAGCCCAATCCTGAAGGAGTGGGTGTCAAACTATAGGCTCAAGCTCTGCAAGGCTTTGAGGTGACCATCCAAAACTGGTGCCCAATAAGGGGTGAAAAGTCAGCATGGAAGAAAAGGAACCCAGGTCTATCTCCCCATGCATGTATATAACTCTGCAAAGCATGAACTGGACCTAAAGCTAGGTTATCATGCAGCTCCAACTTGACTGTCACCCCTGTTCCTCTCTGGTCAATCTTAGAATACCTAATCCTCAAAACCACATGCTCCTCAGACAGAGTGAAATCCCAAAGGCCAGAGCTATGCCTTAGTTGTCTCCTTTAGATGATACCACTAACTAACTGACATGCAAAGCCCCAAATAATGCAGTCAGCACCACTGTATGAAAAAGTACAGACTCATAGACAGAACTACAAGCAACAGACCACGATTTCCCTAGGTACCCAAGAACATCTCAGGATAAAGGTTTGCATTGATCAAAACCCTGCTCTCTTTCCCTGGTCCAGCCTTCTGAAGCCTTGCACACCCTGAAGTCACTAGTGATATCATCATACCACTGAGCTTTAGTGCTAAAAGCCAATGCTGACAGTCTAGCCCTGATGGACTGTGGGGTCAGATTTGTTACCCTGATTTCTGGGGGTCCCAGGAGGGACACCTAAAAGTGCTCAAACAATGGGGAGGGAATTAGCACAGAGCGCAAGTTGGCAATGCGAGAGGCAGGGTAACGTAGCGAGATCTTGAACCCTATGTCTACGGGGTCAGGCCGAGTCAAGGATGAGACAGAAGTGGAAATTAATAATTGTTTTATTTAAGCACAATCAGACAAATGTATGCAACACACTCACACAAGAAACTATAGAAATAAAGGTAGGAGCAGATAGAGGGATTTTTGAGGAGGTTTGGTATGGGAAATACTATACCTGTCCTGAAACCCGGTTAGAAGCGGAGACGCTGGGGAGCGTGGATGTCAGCACGTGGAGCTGAGGGAAAGCTCGCTGGACAAAGTGACAGCAAGGCGGGTGGAAGCCAAGAGTGATCCAAGGAGGCGGTCAAAGTCAGGGGTTCTTATAGGGAAAATTGTGACCGCAGGCTAGTTCGTACTTGGGGAAAACAATGAGTTGGGGCTGGAGACAAAGGCTCCGAAAGGTCAGTATTTGAATGATTGAGTTATAGCCAAATTGTCAATAGAGTAGCCAGTACGCAAACGCGGAGTGCTTGAGCATTGTATGGTTCGATCATCAAGCTGCCTGCGCGGGGCAGGGGATCTTTTGAAAGTAGCATGCATACATAATTGTGGTACTTGCCTTGAGGTCTCCTGAAGCTGTGAGTCGGCTATTTCTGGCCTGCCTGTATTTGTTTGGAATATTACAGCAATTATCGGCCGAGCCTGTGTGCGTGCTTGTCCGGGGGCCTCACAAGCACGTGGAGAGGAATGGGTATAGAAGGCCGAATTATTGATATCAAAAGATATCTTTATATCCCACAAGCTTGGGCTAGCAGTGGTGGTAACAGATACCTGCCTCTTAAAGAAACACAATACTGCAAGATGTGATCAACAGGAATAACATCCTGTTAACCATCCTGAATTACCCAAACTCCCCCCTGGATTTCTCATAACTCCTCCTAATTCTTGGAGACAAAGAGACACTAATGGCTCAGACAGCATTACCTCTTGAAGGCTCCATAGGTCTGTGGGCATTGTAATGGGACCAAAGCCTGTGTCTGGGGCTTCCTTTCTAAAACAATTCATCTTTTGGTAGGAAAGTATATCAGCTAGCCCATTATCCACACCAGTCACATGGTTCCATTCTTTAGAACAACCTGCAAAGGTGATACCTTCAAATTCATAATGGGGGGAGGGTAGAAAAAGGTTCAAAACCCCTACCTTCAGCCACCTCCTTATGAATCTTGTTCCCGACAACCTCCTCAGGGTCAATTACTGAACCAAGTTCCTTAGAAAAATAAGATTTCAGGATACCCTGAAATGGAGTCTGGAACTCATCCCTAAACTCTTCCTTGTGATTGGCCATGCAGGGGTCATGAAGTTGACCCACAGCTGCAAATGCACGTAATCCCACCTCATTGCAGGATTCATTGCCACTTGCATCCTAAATGTCTCATCATACAACAACCATGCACGCCCCACAAAACCCATGGAAGCCCTGTGGTTGATATTCATGTAGTGGATGAGCAAATATGCTCTCTAGGACTCTCAAAATGAAGCCAGCATAAATAAAGAATCCAGAAAGCCAGTTCCTCCAAGTCCTCTCAATTTTCTTTTTCCCAACTTTGTCTCTTTCCTTCTCATCCAGTTTCTCCAAATCCCTGTTTTCTGGCTCCATAAAGATCAGAGAAAAAAATCCATGTAATCTCCACTGAAAATCTCTGGCCCTTTCTGCACCTTATCTTTTTTCGGTGTTGGGGTGTGGGGATCACGCGAACAGCCTCCGGCAAGAGGCTCTCATGTCCCCACTGCTTCAGCTCTGCACAAGCTGCCTACTCCCAAGCAGGCAGCACGAGAGCCCTGCCTTTTCCTTCTGCAGTGCAGCCTGGGAGTTTCCCAGGCTGTGCTGGGGCAGGAAGCGCAACTGCCATGGCTCCAGAGGCTCTGCAAGCACAGCAAGTGTGTGCGGGGCCCTGGAGCAATGCGCAATTGTGCACCATTTTCAACTGAAAGCCAAAAACACAAAGTGAGCGAGTGGCACCTGCCCTACCCTGGAGTGCTGCACGATTGTGAGTGCATCATGCAGATCGCTCCTCACAACCGCGCAACACTTGAGGGGCCCTTTTGCATTGCAAATGCCATGTGAAAAGGGTCTCTGTCTGAAAAGTATCACTAGGCCAAGGAATGCTCAGTAAGGCCCAAGAAAACTGAATAAAGAATTGCAGCTGTAACCCAAGTACTTGATGGGACAAATAAGTTCCTGGTTTCCTTAGAGGAAGTCTGCAGTCTCACCTAACAGAGGAGGGGGACCTTGGGTCAATCCCAATCACCACTACCCCAAATGCTCTAATCACTCCCCCAGGCATATCATCCACCAGGCACTGCCAAACAAACCTGCACTTGACATTTCACCTGCATCTGTGGCTGGCATCTTCAGATCTTCTGAAGATGCCATCCACAGATGCAGGCGAAATGTGAGGAGAAAATACTAATAGAACATGACCGCAAAGCCCACAACAACCCATGGATTCTTGCCTTGAAGGCCTTTGACTTTACATGAAACCTGCACTTACCACTAAAATCCAGCACTCTTCGCTCAACCTACACTCATTCAAAACACACTTGCACAACCACAACACAATACACACTTCCCCTTTCCCAGGCTGCCAAAGCTGTGTGGAGACTGTGACCATTTTCACATTGCACTGTTATAGTGCTGTTATTCCACTTTCAACATCCTAGGGAATCCTGGGGTCTGCAATTTAGGGAGGGACATTTAGAATTCTCAACCAGAGAGCTCTATGGTCTAAGTAGACTACAAACCCTAGAATTCCACAGGATGTTGAAAGTGGAATAATAGCACCATAACAGTGTAGTGCGGAAATGGCCTGTGCAGCCAGGGAAATGTTCCACTTCTGCTAGCTTCACATGCTTCACCAACCAACAACCAAAGAAATTAATGCAACCCCTGGGGGAGGGCTGTAAAAGAAATAAAAACCAGAAACACTCAGTAAAATATTAGGTTAAAGTGGGAGGGTGAAGTTGACGGTTAGGGACAGAGCAAAAACTGATGCCCTCTGCTCTATCCCCACAAGGCCAACACCAAATCAAGTCACCAGGAGAAGCTTTGTCTGCTCAGATTTCAGTTGCAGGGAACCCATGGAGGCCACCAAAATACTACTGCCCCCCCAGCATTGTTCACCATGTGAGTCCAGGTATGAATTTCGTCCATTTTTCATTGTTCAATTACATGTGGGAGGGATTTAAATGAACACTTTGATTCTGAAAAAAAAAATTCAAAATATTTGAAAAAAAAAATTTTTTTTGCATAAATGTAACATATTTCGAAGCCAAAAATGCAAACTCAAGAACAATAAAATAAAAAAATGTGTAGGGCAATGTGGAAAACCTCTCATAATGTTCTGGGATGTGTCTAGGCAGTCTTCCTCATCATTGACAAGAAAACTGTGACTATTTTAAAAATTTCTAGAGGAAACACTCAGATGATGAACATAGTTTATGATGACGAATCACTGCCGTCTCCTGTATATGCTCCTTGTTTTGTAAGTTACAGGGTACCATTTAGCTTGAAATGCAGATACAAACAATAACAAGCAAGAGCAGCTAGACAAATAGATGTCCTCAGCTTTCCTAGACGGTCCTTTACCTGCTCTGATCCATGCCAACTTTCTTTCTAATCCTGCTCTGAAACTCCTAGAGCTGTTACTGTCACCACCTTCTTATTTATATTCAAGTTTCTCTGTTTAGAGAAAAGAAAGCTTTGTTTCTACCAGAGAAGCTGGAGGAGAGCATGGTGTTACCCTGTGAACTGGGGGTCCCAGGAGGGACACCAAAATGTGCTCCACTGAAGTTGGGGAAAATTAGCTCAGAGCACTGCTTAACATTACAAGAGTCAGGGTAACTTAGCGAGATCTTGAACCCTATGTCTACGGGGTCGGGTTGAGTCAAGGAGAACACAGAAGTTGAAATAATAAATGATGTTTATTAAATACAAGCAAAACAGTGTATGCGACACACTCATACAAGATAAATAAAGAAAATAAAGGTTGGAGTGGTATAGAGGGATTTTTAGAGGGATTGCTGGTTTGGGTGATACTTCACCTGTCCTGAAGCCCAGAAAAATAGAGATCGAGGTTGGGGTGCGCTGTAGCTCAGCACGTGGAGCTGAGGGGAGGCTCGCCAAGCAAAGTGGCAGCAAGGCGGGATGAAACTTGGGAGCGTTCTGAGGAAGGTCTCGGAATCAAGGGTTTTTATAAGAGAATTGTGACTGCAGGCTATGCCGTACTTGGGGGAAACAATAGATGTGGAGTTGGAGACAAAGCCTCCGAAAGGTCAGATTCTGAATGATTGAGTTATCGTAACAGTTCTCAGTAGAGTAGCCAGTATGCAAACGCAGAGTACTTGGGTATTGCATAGTTTACCCATCAAGCTGCCATCGCGGGGCAGAGGCTCTTTTGTAAGTGGCGTGCATACTTAATTAGAGTACTTGCCTGGAGGTCTCCTAAAGCAGTGAGTCAGCTATTTCTAGCCTGCCTGTATTGTAGTTCAAATCTTACGGCTATTAACGGCTGAGCTTGTTTACGTGCTTGTCCGGTGGCCTCGCAAGCACGTGGAAAGGAATAGAGAAGTGCAGCCGAATTGTGGTATCAAGGGATATCTTTTAATATCCCCAAAGCTCGGACTAGCCAGGGCAGTAACAATGGTTCCCTGAATCTCTATTTTAGCTGGACAGAACCAGAGTTTCTATCTTATTTTTCCCTGTGATATTATCTTTATTCTACTGTTGCTATTGGTGTTTTTATTATTAGTACCATCTAGCTGCTCTCCTCTAGGCTGATTTACCAGGCCTTGAAGACTTTTACTGCCCAATTACTGTAAAATCCAGAATAATTGTATCAGCTTTCTTCTTAACAGGTCTGTTACCCCAGTTGGTAGCTGATTGTAGCTTTTTAATTTTTCCCTCTTTTTTTTTTCTTTTAAATTAAATGGACCAGATCATGCTGTTTGGGGATTATTTATCTGTATGGAGTATCATACATTTTGGAGGACATTTGTTACGCTAACAGATTTTTGCCTTATCTGCTAGAAAAACAAAGAAACTAACTGAACTTGGATTGTTGAGACACTATCATGCACTGAAATGGAAACAAGTACTCTGGATATTCAGATTCTCAGGGAGTGTTTTGCTTGAGTCCATTTAATAATGTTTCTATCTGGGATTATTCTCAAAGGAATAAGTGAGAAAAATGAAAAGAAATTATTTTGACATTGATTGAGCCAAAAAGCATGTTAAAAAACTTCCTGATTTCTCTGGGAAATGTTTCATTATCCTGGTCAATACTCCCTATGAAAGAACTTGGATCAGAGTGCACCAAATTTTGACAAGATTCTACCCTTCCATTGATGCTTGGCAAGGTAACAGGTGAAATGAACCAGAAGGGACCATTTTGTGTGAAAGTAGTGATACCAATCTGGCTGTGAAGGGGTGAGGGTGAGATCTAAGGTAGTTACCTTAAAAAGAGCTGAGATTCTTGCTCAATGCCACAGCCTGAGACACTTAAAAGTGTAAGATATGTAAGAAAAATATTTTGCAGGAACAAAACATAAAGATGGGTAGAACTAGGGATAGAAAGAAAATTCATCAATTTCCTGACTGGGGTCAGATTTGGAGTTCCCAAACTCTTGAGAAACTTAGGTGAGAAGAAAAATGGTATATCAAAAGTTCCTGTAAGTTGCAGTAAGTTTTTTTCCCAGTACAACATGAATTTTAAAGGTTCTGAGAACTGTACAAGAGTTTGAGAAACTTGCAGCTCTGCAGTCGAAACTTACATTTATAGTCTTTTTTACTACACTCTGGCCCTTTTTGCACAGCATTTGCCATGCGAAAGGGCCCCTCGAGCATCGCATGACTGCGAGGAGTGTTCCACACAATGCACTCGCAATCGCGCAACGCCCCAGGGGCTGGCAGGCATTGATCACACACTTTTTCATTTTCGGCTGTGAGCCAAAAATGGTGCGCAATTGTGCATCGCTCTGGGCCCCGTGCACACTTGCTGTGCATGCGGAGCTCCGAAGCCGTGGCGCTTGCGCTTCCTGCCCCAGCACAGCCTGGGAAAGTCCCAGGCTGCACTGCAGAAGGAATAGGAGGGGCTCTCATGTGAGCAGGCAGCAGCAGGAATGGAAGGAACCGGAATGCGAGACCCTTTCGCTAGAGGCTGCTCTTTCAATCCCCACACCCCAGCTCTGCAAAAAGGTGAGTTGTGGAAAGGGCCACAGAAAACTGCACATCATTCTGAGGTCAGGGGAAAAAAACACCATACCTGCTATGTTGTGTTTCATTAGATTGTTGGAGAAAGTGCAGAAAATGGAATACTAAATTGTACACTATACCCCTGTACAAACAATGTGATGATGTGTTCCATATTGTGACTGTAGTCTTTGTTGGTTTGAAAGTTGCACAAACCAAATGATGCACAGCAGGAAAAGAAACTTGAGATGAGTGGCCCAAACAAGATTCACACAACATTTTTGTTGTAAACTTCGCTGTTTTCTATGTAAAAACAGCAATGTTGCATAACAAAAATGTTTTGTAGAATCAGCAATATTGCAAAATAAAACCATATGGCTATTGGTTATGCAATACTGATGATTTTGCACAACAAATTTGTTGTGAAGCATTGTTGTTTTTTGCATAGAAAATGTGAAAAATCAGGAATGTTGCACAAAAAATAGCCATGTGGTTTTGTTGTGGAATGTTGCTGATTTTGTGCAACATTGCTATCTACCATTAAAAAAAAATCTTACATAAAGCACATAAATGGCTGCCTGAAAGCTGTTCTTTCTGCATCAAGTGCTGCACAGCTTTCAGGATAGGCTGCACCGTTCTCAGAAGAAGCTGTGTATCTTCAAGAAAACTGCAGTTTTCAGGGGAAACTGTGCAACTTTCATAGAAAAGCTCCCCAACTTTCTGTCACTGGGAAAGAAAAAAAATATCCCAGGTGTCTCGCTATAGGATGAAAAACTGCTTAATTGTTCTCAACTTCTGTCAGGACCTGAAGAAATCAAGATTTACCATGTGTATGAAAAACTGAGAAAGAAAATCCAATGGCCAGAGCCATACACTGGGTTCTGTTTCCCTGGTGATGGTTGGATGTGCCTGTATGTAGGTGACAGAGATTTTATTATCAACCAAATCTGGCCCATAACTACAAAGCCGTAAAAGAACAAAGAATTTCAAAATGTTTCTTCCCACTGCATGAAATTATCAGAGCTTTCACAAATTTTCGGACGATTTTTCAGATTTTGGAAAAGTTTTTTTTTTTTTGCAAAAATTAATCTGCTGAAAAACAATGCTTTCTGCTAGTTACACTTTTACAAACAAAATAAAATTCCTCAAATACAAAAACTCTGAGGGCCGTTAATTATCTCCCTGCTGGTGGGGTGCCTCAATGTTTCCAGTAGCTTTTTCTCACTGAAAATTCGAAAATTTGTGGGTATTCTTTATATCTCTATTTGGAGGAAGCCCAATCTGCCCTCCCCACCCCCTCAAAAAAAACATGCCAGAGTGTCTCTAGTAGGTTTGTAAGTTATGATGAGCAGCTGGAATGAATGGCATGGGAAGGTGATTGTAGCACAGTCTATTACTTCTTTCATTTCTGTGTTTTTAAATGGAAAAGAAAAGAGGACCAGGTGATGATTAATGAAAGAACTGTTGCTGGCATAACTCTTTGTCTTCTTTTAGATGCTTAGATCACAAAGCACAGGCACAACAAGATGAGAATGCAATGACTTCCATAGCTTCTCCCTCAGTACCTCTCTTGCAACAGCATTGCCATATTAGGGTTTAGAACAGAGGGGGGCAATATATAGGGGCAGGGGCCAATTTTCCACTGAGCTCTCCCCCCAGGTTACGGCCATATGCAGCAAACTCAAATATCCCCTGTTTCCCGTCACTTTCGGTTGCCATTTTGAGAGGACAATGAAGGCATTTTTGGGTAGTACAGTGTTCTGAGGTACTCGTAGGGGTGGGGCAGGGATATTTTTTATATATTTTCACATGTTTGAGAGCCTTTCTGTATGGTCTGGGGACTGTATGTCACAGTCCCATGGTTATGAAAGTTAAATTCAAAGTTCTTTCCCCTTTCTCAGCCTGTTGACTCATCCAGTATCATAACCACCACAGTGAACCCTAGGAATCGTTGGCCCTGCCTTCTGTAGTCCCTTCCATTGTGCATTTCGAGATGAAGAGTTTGGTTAATGATGTCACCCAGCAACATTGGAGTCATTTCATTTTTAATTAGCTGTAGAATTAAAGTGGGTTACATTTAGATTTTATTTAATTAAAAATGGATAAGCCATATTTCACGGGCAAAGTACAGTTCTTCCTTTAAACCCCCACCCCCCTTTTTTGCCACACCATGGATATAATTAACAGGGAAGGTTCCAATAAATTCTTAACAAGAAAGGGAAGAATGTTCTTTTCTTTGAATCATGACAGCAAGCTGCTTCAACTCTGTCTACTTTACAAGTGGATAGTCTAGAATGTTTATTATTCAGCTCAATATACCACACTGACTTTTTTTTTTATCATTTCAGTCTAACAGAGGCCAGCAAGTCTGTAAATAGTATTTGCCTTCTGGCAATTTTACACAATGATAACGTTCTTTGATGTCTAGGCTGTGCCCAACTGTCAGAGACCCCCAGGCTATCTCTATACTTCCAAAAAATTGATAGCCCCCCTCCCCACAACAGATAAAAAGGAGAGGGAGTAATACCCACCAAACCCCACATATAAAGTAATGAAAATGTGTTCAGTTATGGAATTCATTTTGCTTCAAAAAAGGCAGGAATAACTGGCTTGAAGGTTATAGGAGAAAAACTTAAAAGGAGATGGTGACCCAGGGAAATTTGCCTTGGGCATGTGCATACAGAGCATCTGATGTACTCTAACATATATACAAAATTTTTCCAAGAATTCAGTAGTCAACATTCAGATGACACAGAAAGGAAATAGAATTTTGATCACACAAAAATCCTAAGTGATGTACACACGCCCCATTTGCTCATGCTCGTGGAGGTTCCTGGATTGATTGTAACCCTGAGCACAGGGTTGCCAAGTTTAATATTGGTCAAGGCTCCTATACCTTCAAATAGTTACTGAATCTTGGAAAAGGAAGAGGCAGTGTGATATTCCACCTGGCTGTGTATTCAGTTATTGGAATAGCTGGAATCGCTACACCTCTGTTCTCAGTGAAATAGCTGTATTCCACCACATGAAACTATGAATCACCTGTTCATTCCTCACCAACCAACTGTACGAGGAAATTCAATGGTTCATGATGCTGTATAAGTGCTAAACAAAAGCTCAGAACATGGAATTGGTTACTTGTTACTTGTAATCACTAGTTATTTTTAATCACTTCCTTTCCCCATTAATACAAGTATAGTTACATTCATTTGATGGTATAACTGTAATATTTGCGTACTTTTATAGTTACAGGATTATTGGCCTCACTTGTACAGTTACAGTTGTAGAGGTTTTGGATTCACTACCTAGTAGAAGAGCAATATCACGTTCTTAAAGAGTTGACTCATGTTCTCTTGTGAGGCCTGAGGCGATGATGGGGTGGATGGGAGGACAATATGTGTTTTTTATACCACAGCCCAGTATTTTGTAGCCTTTATATATTTTTTTCCAAAAAAGTAAGTAAAAAATACTGTTTCGTTTATTTCTTTCATGTATAACAATGGCAGTACCCAAATATTCCCAGGCCTTGGGATCATAATTGCAAGCTTTTTTTTAAAAAAAGAACTTTCTAAGTTTGGCCCAGCTATACGTTGATGAAATAAGAACAATTAGAATAGAATGGAAGGATGCACTGAATACTAGTCCTGATGTAACCAGTTCTGTTAAAAACACCAGGAATGGATTATTTCCTTTCTCACTGCAGTCATTCATGAAACTTCAACATAATCTCCCACAAAGCTGTCGAACTTTCTACAGCTATTTTGAAGATGGCACAGAGAGCTACAGTGAGTGCAGGAGAAGAAAATTCTGCTGTGGTTGCTAGTCTGCCATAGAATCATAGAATATTAAAGTTGGAAGGGACCACAAGCACAATCTAGTTTGCCATGCAGAAATGTACAACTAAAGCACTCCTGAAGGACGTCTGTTTAACCTCTGTTTAAGGACTTCCAAAGAAAGAGAGGTAGTCCCTTCCTTTGTTGAACAGGTCTTAAAATAAACATCTTCCTAATGTTTAGGTGGAATCACTTTTCTTGTAATTTTAATCCATTAGTTCATGTTTCAGTCTCTGGAGCAACAGGAAACAAGCTTGTTCCATCTTCTATATGACCTCTCTTCAGAAATGTAAAGATAGCTATCATGTCACCTCTCAAACTTAGGGATTTAATTATTCACTAAATTTCTTCTTAAAAGAAACAATGGGTAATTTCGGCAGTTTTCTTTTTGCTGCAGGAAAGTTTTTGAAAACCATGCAGTTTTTGGAGTCTGCACAATACTCTGTCTCTCCCTTCCATCTGGCTGTTTACCATGCATACTATGGTATTTCTAAGCAAAAAGTATTATTTCTTGCACACGAAAAAATTCTGTCTTCCAGACAGCAAATGCTGTTTTCTGTGGAAATCACTCATTGGCAAAGTTTGTAATTATAGCATTTTCTGCATGGGAGGAGTTTTTTTCTTTGCAGGAATTAAAAATGCTGCTCTCTGCAAAAACAATACTGTTTTATTTGTGACACAACCACACAATAATTTTGCTCAGAATAAATCCCAAACTGTGAGGATTCTCCACAGTATAGGAGTTTTAATGTCAAAAAATGTGTGTGGGGGGAGGGTTGACAATTTTTGAAATATTTTCAAATATTCCTCCCATTCCTATGTGATCTTCTCTTCTCCAAGCTAAACATATTAAGCACTCTGTCATTCCTTATTAGGCTTGGCTTCTAGACCATCTTGGTTACCCTTCTCTGAACACATTCCAGTTGTCATTCATTGTGGGCCTGTGACTGAATATCAATATAGAGTAGTTATACAAGAGGTCAGCCTATAAATGAGGCATCTCCTACTCCTAGCAATACAAATAATTTTCATTTTCTTCTTTAGTATTGTAAATGCAAACCGGTGAGGTAGCTTGCCCTAGAAACTCATAATGGAGAAATGGCAGTCAACAGTACTTCCACTGTCATTGAGATTTCCATCCATTTAGAAAAAACACAGATGGGCCTGCCCTTTCTTTTTAACTGCAATGTCATGTACAGGTAAAGGTCCAAATCTGAGCCTTCCCAACTAAAATAGATAAAATGAACCAATGGGCTTTACAAAATTATAGACTTTTCATTCTGTAGTAGATTCAGTGGGTCTACTCTAGTTGGGATTAGTAACAGAAATGTTTTTATTTTCGAACACTTCCAAGTGCCTTAGTTCTTGGGACTGTCTGTGTATCACACTTCCTCTAAAGGAACATTTACAGTGACCAGTTGAAAAGTTGGCATCTTCATCTGCAAAATAGAGGTATCCTTGTGAGCCTTTTTAAAAAAGCACAGCTGTCTTCAGGCATAACACTCAGTAGCATTTCCTTAAAAACAGAGCAATGGCATTCTTTACTCCATTCCTTCCTCCCCAATGAACATTAAGTGTCATAAAAACAGGAACAAATCAATGCGGTGCCTTCATTTCTTGTCTTTGCATTCAGGGCAATGGCAAGTCTGAAGGTGTCTTTGGGGGCAGCTTCAATGCTTGTTTTCTACTCAGAGAAAAACTGTGAGATGAAAAGGGGCCTCTGAGATTTAATTATCTTTCTATATTACCTCTTGCCAGCAAAGAAAAAAGTTAGTGTTTTGCAGTGTTCTTCCAACTAAGAGTTCTATTCTGGATGTTCTTTTTATTTTTTTTAGGCAGACATCTATCATTTTAAATAAAGTATTCCTCTGTTTTCTCTTTTACCTTATTCTTTCTCTTTCCCTGTCATGTGTTCTGGGCCCTTTCCACAGGATGATGTACTCACGCATCGTCCCGTCACAATCCTGGCAGCTTCTCTGCTGGGATGGAAGTGTATCCTTAGTGCTCCTTTCCACACCCAACTGGCTGCCTGCAGAACAGAGTGCGAGGGACACAACCTTTCCTTCCAGACTGCAGCTGGCTGTCTTCCCTTCCCAGTGAAGAAGGAAGTATGCAATTGCACTTACGGCCCTTCTGCAGGGTTGGCTGTGATGGAAGTCTCACACAATCAGCAGTCATTGACGGAGTTTCTCCATCAATGATATACCCCATGATTGCACCAGCTGGCAACACCAGAAGGGCGGGACCATGATGACATCATGTAGAAGCATCATCACAGTCCCGTTCCTCTCAGGTCCCCATGCTGGGACACTGCCATTCTGTGGAAAGGGCCCTGATGTATTTATTTAAAGGTATAAATTGAATGATTATATTGCTTTTAGAAGGGACTCGTTCTTGTGTTAAAAATGTCTCTACTCTTCTCCCAAACTGAAGTTATATCTAAGTCCTAGAAGAGACACTGAGGGGCATGTAACTCACTTAACTCTTTGACACATAATTGATGTTACCGTGATCTTTATCAACCACAGATCATGGATGCAAAAAACAGATCTGCTGCTATTGAAGCCAGAAGCCATTTTTTTCTTTAAAAAGATAGCATGCCTTGACAACAAGAGTAACACTTCATGATTTTTTTTTAAGAAAGTCCCTGCACACCTAAAATTCTCTGCCTCATTTTTATAGCTCGGGTGCAAAATTAGAATGAGTCCCATCTCCTCAATCGACAATACACAGTTTCAAAAGACATCTATACAGGATGCCTACCTTGGGCAAATTTCATTAAGAAAATGTGGGTGGTAATATGCAGCTGAGTTTTGAACATTCAGGAAATATATGTTCTAAATGTTGAACATTATAAAATAATGGTGAACACCCCCCTTAGTTGTTTCTGTGTGCTTTAAAGTAATTTCCGACTAACAACAACCATAAGGAGAACCTATCACAGGGTTTTCTTGGCAAGCTTTGTTTAGAGGAAAATTTTCATTTCTTTCCTCTGAGGCTGTGAGAGTGTGGTCACCCAGTGGGATTTGTACCCTGGTCCTCTGAATCCTAATCCAACAGGCAAGCCATTAAAGCACACTAAACACACACACACACACACACACACACACACACTTTGATGACTTGGCTGATTCAGGACAGATGGACCCAAAGCTATCCGAAGAGTAACTAGTAACCAGTATAAGATGACTTTTGAAGTTTGCAGCTGGGCTGTTGAGTGAAGATGCTATTCCTTGACTTCCAAGAATGCTTGTTACCTGTGACTACCAGGTGCAGATAAATATCATTCTCAGTACAGATTGCTGGAAGGTGGGAGTGTACAGTGATGTGTGATTGGCAGCAGTGGAAAAAGAACATGTATGCATATATGCACACAGAGTCATATATAAATATGCACATCCATATCCACAAATGTACTTGCCACTCCATCGTACATTCCCATACTCCTCTCACCAATAGTGAATGCAGCTATTCATACTGAAAAGGTTGTGCACCCATGTTATAGGGGTAACACAACTTGTTTGGTAAGATTACCTGTACATGAACTCCCATTCTTCCAAATTTATGTAGAACAAATCACATTAAAATTGAAACAAAGAAAATCCTTCCAAGTTGCTTGATCGAAACTCCTCTTTTTTTCAGAGATGATATTTTTGTTGTTCATACCCAGACCACCTGAAGAACAGGTTTGGGTTGGTTTTATCCTAGTTGTCTATACAGATCAAGCCACCCAAGGTAATGGCACTCACTTTGCCTTGGCACCCAGGACAATTGTCCAGATCTCTCACTCCCAAGATTATCTTAGGGTTATCTCTGTACCTGAATGTACCCATATATTATGGCCTGGTATATTATGGTCTGATAACATCTTTTTTCAGTAATACCAGACCACAAAAGTAAAATGTTCTGAGTACCACCCAGGCTATCATGGTTCATCGGTTTCTTTCATTTTGCTGGGTCCAAATGTATGAGGGCCTGACAAAGCAGTTTAGGTCCATTAAGATCTATTTGCTCTGGTATAGTCTTATATGATTGATATGTAACTGTTGTCTACTATAATAAGATTGCAACTGACAGACAGGCTCCATTGCAAGTGGAAGATGCCTTCGTATACAGAGCAGTATGTTCCATTTGTTACACCATTCTAGTTTTGCTTATTTTTTATGACTTAGGTCCTTAGGTTTCAGAGCTAACACAAGGTGGAGGTAGTGTCAGATTGTTCAACTATAGTACAAAATTTATGACAACATCTACTCTTAAGAGGGGGAAATCCATTACCACTTTGCACTGAGGTTTGACCTCTTTTTTAAAAAAAGACAAAAAGGCTTTCTAAGCTGTAATAATGTCCAAGATATGAAGCCTCTCTGCTATTTAGTGGTCTCCCTGCTTAAAACCCATTTGAACAAGGTGTAAAGTTAAATGGCTTATTTGCTGTACAGATACTTTTATCTCAAGATACACACACACACACACACACACACACACACATGCATACACACTTGTCAAGTGCATTGTCTGTGAGGGTTTTTGCCACTTCTCCTACATAGCCAAAGAAAGAGACAAGGCCAAAAGAAAGTGTAAAGACATAAAGAAAGACAAATGGTAGAAGCTCATCTGATGGAGTGGTAAGATAAATAAAGAAGAACCAGAAGCTGTAACAACACAATCTTCACAGTCTCCTCTTCAGTGACCTCCTTCCATTTTTCTCAGTGTTAAAGACAGAACAGAGAACTGCCAGTGATTTTAAAGCTCTCAATAAAAGAAACAATATGTGAGGAGGGTGCAGAGGATATGATTCAGCCACCACTCCGTGTTTGTTCACTGGCTGGGAGTTAAAGGGTACCTGACAGGAGTTCTATCTATCTGTCTGCCTATCTGCCTATCTGCCTATCTGCCTATCTATCTATCTATCTATCTATCTATCTATCTATCTATCTATCTATCTATCTATGAATCATCAGATAGTGCAAAGCAGGAGTGGTAAACTATGGGGCCCTCCAGTTCTGTTGGACAACAGTTTCCAGCTGTCTTTACCATTGTTAATGCTCTTTGGAACTCATTAGATTTAGAGTCCAACCTCATCTGGATGGCCATAAGTTTTCCCATCTTGCTGTAAAGCAATATTACTTTATCAAAAGCAAATAATATTCACCTCTACTTGAAGTCTTCTCTCTATGATTCTATTTTTTTTGCTGTTTTTAAATGATGTTTTTATATCAAAATATCGTAATACATATAAAGTGCTATAAGATGCATAAAACTAGAAGAAGAAATGAGAAACCCAGCAGAGAGATAACAGAAGCCCCTATTTTTCTACTCAGTTGCTAATTCTTTCTTCATCTTCTGTTTCCAAACTACTTAAAAAAACTCTTACAGTCATCAAAAGACATTGTGCAAAAAGGCAGCTAGGTATAGAAATATCAGACCATAATCAAGCAACCAATGCCATCCCCCCTTTTTTTTCATTTCACTCTAGAGCTCAGCTGGAGAAAGGGCTGCTAAATTAAGAGAAAGTACCAGCATTAGTTTCAGTGTGAAACTAATGTGAAAACTGAATCTAATGTGAGAAACTAATACAAACACTTTCACATAAGTTTCAAATAGGAGGCATGCAATTAGTGTTAAAGAAGAAGCATACATTCTTGGAATACTCTGTACAAAACTGAAAGAAAAGGAAGAACAGAGCGCTATAAACTACCAAGGCATGCCAACTTTCCATACTGAAGTAGACAACAAAACCTGGGCCCAGTAATGGTTATCATTGAATCTAACGTGGATCCATTTTCCAGCAAGCAGCTACAAGGGATCACAATGTTGTTGGCCTGATCTGAAATGCTGAACTTCTTTTACTTCTTCTTCTCTCTCTCTCTCTCTCTCTCTTTTGATATTCACTGGGACAACTTTGCTCTGGATGGACTTGCTATAAGCCAAGACATTTTCACTGTTCTGATTGGCCGAGAACTGACAGCCATTCCTTTTGTCATATCATGATGCCTCAGGCATAGGCATGTACCCAAAGGAGATCAGGAGGAAAGTGAAGGAATTGGACAACAACAGAGGCAGGAGAAAGGAGGATGAAATGTGAAAGGCAATGTAGCAGACAAATGGACTAAAGCAAGGATGGAAATTGTGTGGTCCATGGGCAACATACAGTCTTCCAAGAACCCTGGTGCAACCACTATGCTCCCTAATCTAAACCCCCATTTCCAAAAAGACTGGCCCCAAAGTGGAGGTTTATGCTCCCAGAAGCTTCTAGAACTGAAGAGAGGAACAACTGTCAGCCAGAGGAATTTTATTTCAGCTGCCTCTAGACTGTACAATGGCTTGCCAAAAGAGCTGAATACACTGATGATTTTTAAATTATGAATTTTAAAGTATGCACAGTTTGTTTTAATAAGTATTTTTAATTGTTTTTTAAAAACTGGTTAGCATTTTTAACTGGTTAATTATTTTTAACTGATGTTATGTGTTGTATTTTAAACTGTTGTTGTTCCTTAGTTCAAGCCATAGAGAGAGGCAGGTAAGAATTATTATTATTATTATTATTATTATTATTATTATTGATATAATGTATATAATGGTACTGGGGGCCAATTTTGGCTTGCACAGACTATAGAAAACTGCCTCCAAAACAGGCAGTAGCCAGATATCCACTTCTGGTTCTGAAAAATAAAATGTGAAACAGAGAAATCCTGAGAAACAGTGATTCAGGTGTTCAGGGGGAAAAGAGTAAAATCTACAAAGACAATTTTTTGTTTTGTTTTTTTGAGGGAGGCAGGTGGCTACATGCAGCAACAAGGCTATATTTCACCCACACTACACTAGAGTGTATACATCTCTATTTTAAGGATATTTCAGATGACATCTTTTAAGGTCCTGAAATAACATTTTTCAAAAGTGAGAGAGACAATTTAATCACTTCCAGTTTTGAAAGATGGGGCATGAGTACTCCCAAAAGGACCTAGCAGCTTGCAATATGCATTGAGTGCATGTTACAGGATAGATGTATTGGTTGTCACCTTTGAGGCCTGGGATAAGACAAATAAGTACAGAATGTAACCAAGTATAATCTATAGATTATAGCATATAAAAGATAATTCAGAAAGCCAGATGTATGTGTGTGTATATGTGTCATTGGAAACTTGGCTTCAGCTTACGTCTGAGAAAATGCCTACTGACCAGGAATAAATTACCTTATCTATGTGAGGAGATATACCCCATAATAACCTCGTAGCAGATATAGAGTTTGATGTAATTGGGATGGCAGGTAGCCAAAAAATTTCAAGTATATCATATCAAAAGATCTATATTTTGATTGGATCATTGATATTCTGCATGAGACTGTGGAAAGACTAAGAAGAAGCCAAAGCAGAGCAACAGATTAGAATTCTCTGGGATGTATTTACTGACAAAGACCTATGTCTCAGACAGCTGAGATCTTCCAGATAGACTAATAATCTGTTCAAACACGCTGAAAAATGGTACGAGTGAGATAAACATCTAGGCTATGCTGAAATAGATACATGTTCAATTATGCGTATAATATGTGCCTTTTATAGATGTTCAGTTATGGTTATAATTAATCCTGTTAAGATTTAGCAATGCTCAAGTAGATTAACCCCTGAAGGCCTGTTTAGAGATGCCTAGTTCTTCAACAGATGAAAATATATGCCAAAATGGATAAACTGATGTTATGTTATTAAGATGGTAATGTTACTCTATGTGTTAACTATTACAAAGCCTGGAAAGGGATGCAGAAAGATAAAGGTTTAATCCTTATGACGTCCTTATTAAAATGTAACATTCTAATGATTATATGTTGTAATATAATTAATGTATGATGCCATACATGCAATATAACATAATGTGATCAAGGTCAGGGCTTCCTCCTAAGGGGAATGTAGATATGTATATATGTGTATCTATAAGTGCATACAATAAATAGGCTACAGAGTACAAATGTAAATATGTAAACATGTAAATATCCTGAGATTCCAATACTTAAAAATTCTTAAATGCAGAGCTGATGCTAACTAAGCCCACCTACTTAAACCACCATCAATGAACTCAGGTGACCAGAAGTTGATAATGGGAGCCCAGTCAGAATCCACATTAGCTGACAAGTGAAAAGGACTTTAGTCCTTCAGTCTAAGGGCCTTTGCGCACTACACTGTTATAGAGCTATTATTCCACTTTCAACATCCTGCAGAATTCTGGAGTTTGTAGTTTATTGAGGCCAAAGAGCTCTCTGGCTGAGAATTCTAAAGTCCCCTCTTGAAACTGCAAGCCCCATGATTCCAGAAGAAGTTGAAAGTGGAATAATAGCATTATAACAGTGTAGGAGGGAAAGGCCCTAAGAGATGGGGTAGGAAACCGTGCCTATTTAAAGCATTCTATGGACTACCAACAACTGCCTACTACATATCTAAAATAAGTGAGGCAAGGAACAGCAATATCCTCTAACATCCAGGATTATGGATGTTTTGCATTTCAGAGGGATCTATTTTCCTCAGGCACATATTCTCTAACTGTCCTTGATGTGGCAGGTACAGTTTCAGTTAATCCTTTGCTGTCCCATTTTTTCAGCTACTTTTAAAATGCCCCAGTTTTATATCTCCTTATCCCATTTTCCCACTTTGTTCTCAGCTAACTTTCAGTGCTCCAAACTGAGTTCAAAATGCAAAAGTAGTTTGCACTCAACTCAGTAGGGAGAAGGGGTAAGGAGGGGGCAGGAATCTACTCTTCCTAATACACTCAAGCAAAACTAAATTGCTGCAGTCTCTCCTAGCTGGTGTGTTTTTCCTCATTAGTAGCTTTTGGTAACTTCACACTCTAATGTAGCTTGGCCACATATGTCACAGTGTTCGTCTGTGAAATGTTGGAGGCTATGCAGTCAAGTGTCTGTCAGACCATGACAGTCAATATTGCTCTCACACTGAAGGTGTTTCCCTTCTTTTCCTCCCCAAATGACTAACAGCTGAAAAAATCCTGAAGTATCAATATTTATAAGACACCTATCATAGACCCTTTTCGCATGGCATTTGACATGCGAAGGATGCCTGGAGCATTGTGCGATTGTGAGGAGCGATCTGCATGACGCACTCACAAGCGCGCGATGCTCCAGGGTCTGGCAGGTGCCGCTTGCGCACTTTTTCATTTTCGGCTTTCAGCCGAAAATGGTGCACAATCACGCATTGCTCCAGGGCCCCACGCGCACTTGCCATGCGTGCGGAGCCCCAGGAGCTGCGGCGCTCATGCTTCCTGCCCCAGCGCAGCCTGGGAAACTCCCAGGCTCTGCTGAAGAAGGAAGAGGCAGGGATCTTGCACTACCTGCTCAGAAGCAGGCAGCTTGTGCGGAGCTGAAGAAGCGGGGACACGAGAGCCTCTCGCTGGAGGCTGCTCACGCAATCCCCACATCCCAGTGCCGAAAAAAGGTAAGGTGCGGAAAGGGCCATAGTTATAGCACTATGATTTTATTTAAACTGCCATGTTTCCATTCTTTGGAAAGAGATTCCCAGTTTAAGGGAGGTAATTAAAATTCTCAGTGAGAGAGCGATAATACCACACCAGACTACAAATCCCAAGATTCTACAAGATGTTGCCAAGTGGAATTGAAGTGTTATTATTATACAGTGTCAAAGGGTCCAATAGGGTCCAAAGTTTCCAACAGTCTATTAGGAGATAAGTCCAGTTATCTCCACAGTCATCCTCATCCTGCCCTATAATCACAACAGGTAAGAGGGGGGATTCTTCCATTCAGGTTTGCCTATTTAGTCTTCTCTGACATGTTCTTGCATTTCCATAAACAGACATGTTGATATCTTCTGTGCACCTTTCTTTCATGCTGTAAAAAACGGAGAGAATTGCCTGAAACTTGGCATATCTAATCCACCTTTGGAAGGTGAATCATGAAATCATAGCATTTGTTTATTTATTTACACATTTTTATATTATGTTTCATTTTAAAAACCTCAGAGTTATTTACAGTATTTCTACCTACCTATTTACCTATCTGTTCAAAAAAGGATGGAGGAAACTTACTGACACAGCATCCCTTTTAAGTGAAACCACAAATGAAGGACTGTCTTTCAGTGTTCACTGTTGAAATGAGTTTACTATCAAGATGTTCTTCCTAATGTATTGTTGAAATCTACTGTCACAGATGTTGGAATCATGCAGCCCTTCAGACGCTGTTGTATTACGGCTTTCTGTATTTCTTGCTATTGCTTGTGTTGGCCAGGCTTGATGGATGTTGCAATCCAAAAACATCTGCAGTATAACCTGATTCCTGTTCTTACATTCTATGGTGATTTTGAGAATTAATATCTTATTTATTTATTTTATATCCTGCCTTTCTCCCCAGACTACAACTTAAGGTGGCTTACAACAAAATAGGTTTTGTTTTGTTTTGCTTGAAGAAAAGGCTGATAAATACTGTTCATTGGAGCATGTTTATATATTTGGATGCATAATAACGTTGCATTGACTGATAAATATGCATGTGTGTACCAGTCTGGCGTATACAGAAGTATAGGGAGATATATGAATACATCATGGAAAGAAGCTATTCTAGTGTTGGTTCCTGGATGTTTGATGTACATAGATGTCACTACTTAGTACATAGCTGCAACCAAGAAGGGAACAAGGAGCTGATATGCAGATTCCTCCTGTATTGTGTTTGAAAATTTTCATATTCATGAGTGTACCTAGGTTTATGGAAATTGCAATGTAAGAAGCCAGTCTTAGTGGCAGAGAAAATGCAAGACTGAAGGACACTTTATGAGCATATCCTTTTGATTTAAAATCTGAGCATTGTTCCTCAGGGGAGAAACTCCCCAAAAGAATACTGGATATTATTTTATTAACTGACTTTCCTTTGACTGCAGCATAACTTTGAAGTACATAGAGTATTCAGTACATAAAATACTTGAAAGCATTACATTCTACAACTGCCTAGCTCAAGTTAAACCTAATTTAAATAATTCTGGCTTTAGCATTGCATCACTTTAAAACTGACATAATTAAGCACTCTTCAAAGGAAAACAGGCTCTGATGCTTCCAATATTATTAAATATTTAAATAGCACATCACCGCTGTAAATTTCCTGACAGAATCTTTTTTTTTTAACCAAAGCAGATCAAATGAAAACATCACATCCTGTTGTAGTAAGTGTATCCAGTTCCTTGAATTATTCACCACTATATATCTATATGCATAAAATATACATGTGGTGACTCTACAAAGCCTTGCCTGGGTGAGTCTATGAAAGCATGTCTGGAATATGTTTTGCAGTATCCCTAATCTTAGATTAAGCATAAAGTAAATTTGTCTCTATGTGCCTTGCACTGGAAATTTCCCTGAATGCTGAACAAGATTAAATTGAGCTAAATTGTACTTGCGAAGGAAGGCAAAATTACATTGCTGCAGAAGTGGTTTTTCATCTGAAAGTTCTTTTTTAAAAAAGAAAGACAGTGCTAAAGAATTCTGTAGTGTTAACTTTAGCTTGAAATACTGCCCAAGGTATCCCAGGAGACATATGGTCAGCAACAACAAAGCTAGGCACTGCCGCAGTTGTGTTCCAGGTTACTTTTGCTTGCAGATTAACTTCCTTGAATTCCCTCACATAGCCCTTCATTTTTGGCTTTTAACCATGGCTTTGTATGGGAACCTTTCTTCTTTGGTGTTGTTTCTTAGGGAATACAGATGCTATTGTGGTTATGTGAGAAGAAAGTTTTCAACAGGAAACCAAGATTAACATGGTTCAAAGCCCACCTCAGGAATATTTTCAATGTTAATATTCAACACAACCATCCAAGTCACTACACTTTAAAAGCAGTAGTTTTGGTGATTTTCTCACATATTCCATAAAAAAATTTTATTTATACACTCCTCCTTTTAACTGTATTCTCTTTCATTGTATTTTTGTCCTCCTCTTTCTTCATCTTCCTGAGCAAAAGAATTGAGTTGTTCATGAATAAAGACATAGACATATTGGATTGTTTGCCACAGGGATCATTCAGTCTGTGGAACCAAAAAATGGGCTGGAATGAAATGAACTGGGGGGCTGATTATCAGACACCAAACTCCCTTGGGGCCAGATAACACTTCTTGATATCACTGGTCTGTC
This sequence comes from Cyclura pinguis, assembly GCA_030412105.1. NCBI lineage: Eukaryota > Metazoa > Chordata > Lepidosauria > Squamata > Iguanidae > Cyclura > Cyclura pinguis. The sequence continues at coordinate 313,050,265 of CM059599.1, read as the reverse complement.
AGCCAGTGTGCCATGTGACAGTTTTTCATCCAGCACTTCAACCAATAACTTCTCTTTGCTTTCTAATTCTCTTCTTTATGCTGGTACAGGAATGAAATGTTCATAGAATCATAGAATCATAGAAATGTAGAGTTGGAAGAGACCACAGGGGCCATCCAGTCCAATCCCCTGCCATGCAGGACCCTCAAAGCACTCCCGACAGATGGCCATCCAGCCTCTGCTTAAAAACCTCCAAAGAAGGAGACTCCACTACACTCCGAGGCAGCCTATTCCGCTGCCAGACAGCCCTGACTGTCAGGAAGTTCTTCCTGAGGTTCAGGTGGAATCTCCTTTCCTGCAGCTTGAATCCATTGCTCCTTGTCCTGGTCTCTGGAGCAGCAGAAAACAAGCCCACTCCCTCCTCTACATGGCATCCCTTCATATATTTAAACATGGCTATCATGTCCCCTCTTAACTTTCTCTTCTGCAGAGTAAACATACCCAGCTCTCTAAGTCTATCCTCATAAGGCATGGCTTCCAGGCCCCTCACCACTTTGGTCACCCTCCTCTGGACTTGCTCCAGCTTGACCATGTCCTTCTTGAATTGGGGTGCCCAGAACTGGACACAGGATTCAAGATGAGGTCTAACCAAAGCAGAGTAGAGTGGTACCAGTACCTCCCTCGATCTAGACACCATACTCCTATTGATGCAGCCGAGAATTGCATTGGCTTTCTTGGCTGCCGCATCACACTGCTGACTCATGTTCAGCCTGTGGTCTATTAAAACTCCTAGATCCCTTTCACACGTACTGCTATCCAGCCACGTGTCCCCCATTGTATATTTCTGTATTCCATTTTTTCTACCTAAGTGTAGGACCTTACACTTCTCTCTGTTGAATTTCATTTTGTTAGCCTTGGCCCAGCTCTCTAATCTGTCCAGGTCATTTTGAATTTTGATCCTGTCCTCTGGCGTATTAGCAACCCCTCCCAATTTGGTGTCATCTGCAAATTTGGTGAGCATGCCCTCTATTCCTTCATCCAAGTCGTTGATGAAGATATTGAACAGCACTGAGCCCAGGACAGAACCCTATGGCACCCTGCTAGTCACTTCTCTGCAGGCTGAAAAGCAGCCATTGCATGTTCAGCCTATGCTTCTAGGAATCAATAGAAGTGATGGCTGAGAATGGTTCATTTCACTTCTCTCCCACTTGCCATGCTGTCAAAGATCAGATGACAGACCCTTTCTCAGAAGGCACTTCCAGAAGATTCTAGAAAATGCTGACTGAGGGGTGGACAAGATCCTTCTCCCTTTCAGGGAAGGACAAGCAATCCATTGGCAACCAGCATTTCTAGCAACCACCTGAGTCCCAGGCTGGAATTCATCCTGTTCCTGCAGGTGCCATTTGACCTCAGGACAAGAAGTCATTTCCAATCAGGAATTGGATACCATTGGGGATTCTTTGGGTTATTGAAGAGAATTCTCATTCAGATCTTTGAAGAAAATGACAACATTTTTTTTTAACCATTATCAGTTATTAGATTGAACTGGAGCTCACTGCCCACTTTAAGGAACTGAGGGCTGTTAAGACCCACACAAAAGATGATACCACAGTGACAGTCAAGGAAGGTTTATTGATTAATTTATATTCTGCCTCTCTTGGAAGTTTTTTCTTCCTTTCTTCAAACTTTAAACAAGCAAATGGTGGAGGTGAGTAATCTGAAGCAATTGCATATGATCTTTGAATTCTCAGCTAAATTCCCTGAAGATACCAGGACATGTCTGATCCTGGAAGTAAATAAGGCTGAGGAAAATCACCAGAGAATGGCAGGGGCTGTAGACTGTTCTCAGAGGAAAAGATTGGCAAGCCTACCTCTGTATCATAATGCTAAAATTGTGAAATTTTTCCAGACTGAATTTGCCTATGTGATGAATTAATCATATTGTCACTTCTCCATGAAATAGATGTTGATTTCACTCTATCATCCCTTATATAGTTTATTCATTTTATCTTTTTAACTGCAGCAGCAAACCAAAATTCCTGGATGGATGTGGAAAAACGGTGATATATTTCTTTTGCAAACTAGTATCCTTTATGTCTTTTTGGTCATTTGAGAATTTCACTTCAATACGTACCTGGACTCATGTGGCAAACAAAGCCATAGGGAGGGTAGTTGTTAGATGTTCTCCATTGAAGAGATCAGGGTGCCTTGCATCTGGTATAGGACACCAGAATGCTGCATGTGATGGGGTAGAGGTGGACACTATTTAAAGCTTGCTCACCCCTTCATGTGCCCTTTTTGAATCTTTTCATTACTGGAGTCCAGGATGACATTTTCTGAGGATTTGAAGTCACTTTGGTTTGTGCGGTGGATTAGCAGAGGCAGTGCAAAGGGCTTGCATTCCTTGCTGCTTCTGTCAATCAGGCTTGGTGCACTCAGGCTATAAGTCTTCAGTTAACACGTTTGGCATTCTTTGGGTGTAGGACTGGGCTCTGAAACTTTCTCTTTAAGATCCCAAGAATCAGGGAATACAGAAGGAGGCTACCCTTGAGATCAACCTGTAGGGCACTGTGACTTGGGTGATAGTCCCCTGGCTTTGCCTTCTGGTTGTGACTGCCTGGGGAATAATTGGAATCCCTTGAGACTGAAGTGTTTCACACAAGGAAAGGATGAAAATGTAATCAAGAAGTGACACCTGGCCTCAGCTAGACCCACACCACGTTGCTCTCCATTCTTGCTTCATTTTCAGGTCAATGCAACTTAAACAGATTTTAGATCACGTAAAGTAGTCCTTATTTAACCCAACTTTCTTTGTCTGGTCTCTTTATTCCATGGCTGGTCATCAATTCATTTTGAGCAGAATTTGTCAAAATTCCCAAAATTTAAATGCAGGAGAAAGCAAAATTGGCAGATTTGCCATTCCCTAAAGGAGGGTGAAAATTTAATTTCTGATTAGTTTTGACCAGAATTTACCAACATTTACCAAACTCAAACATATGAGAAGATGGAAGTTTTACCTAGCAAATTTGCCTGTCTTTAAAAGCAATTCCCTGTGTTACAGTGCTACCTAAGTCACCTGTGCTTTTCAGTTAGATTAATCTTATTCTAAAGATATTTCCAAATCCACATTCAGAATCCAAGTCACAGTAATACGTTGCCACTAAGTGGCCAATTGTGGTCCAGATGGACAAATAATGTTTGGTTGTTCCAGCTGTTCTTCCAGTTGTATATATATCTGGACACACTGGAAAAGGCCGTCTGCCCCTGTTCCCAGGCAGCATCCCAGAAAACTAATGTCTCATTAAAGAGATATTAACTTTCCCACAGTGTTCCTGTAGATGTCATGACGGACTTCATTAAAAATATTGCCCTTTCCAGGTGGGCCACTTGATAAAGCAAGCAGCTTTTTCCCCTCCACTTGCCAAAAGCCAGCTGGTTCCGAAACACACAGATTATTTTGATAAATGCTTCATCGATTATTTTCTATCTCATCATTATTTTCAGGCTTTTTGAACTCAGCTGAAATAGAAAGATTAAGTAGCAGGAGGCCCAATGGTGGCAATCAATGAGGAAAAGTAGAATGCAAATTCCCAAAATATTTTAGTAGCCTAGCAAATTTGAATGAGTATATTAAGGCCTAAATCCTGTCGTTGGTCTTGCCTCAAAAAAGCCTGTTGAATCAGTGAAATTTACTTACATGCTCATCCACTATTCAGCAGTTTATTCCATAGGATTTTTTAACTTTGGACTTAACCGTAGGAGTTCATTCATAGACGTATAGTAATACATATTTTGTACTTGTTTGTAAGAGCTGAAAAAGAAGTAGTACAGAGGTTAAAAATGAAAACTTTGAAACTGCAGCTTTAGAACCCACCTTATTGTCTAAGCAACAAGCTGAGAGGAGTTTTTTCATCTGCAATAATGTGAAACTTTTATAGTTTCTGGGATGAAGTATGTGAAGTGCTTAAAACATGAAAGGCACTTTAGAAAAAATTAACATGATAATCTGCATGACTGACCAATGATATGTGGATACCTTAATGTTGCCTGCACTCTTGGCAGCATAGAGCATTCTAAATGTCATTAAGTATTGAAGAGATAGTTTTCAGAAACAAGATAAGTTGCAAAAAAAATGTGTCGAGGCTTGGCACTTGCTTATATTACCATTTTTAATTCACATGCCAAATGAAAGATAAAGAGAAGCCCTATTCAGTTGTCCCAGATGTTGAATGACTATATACTCAGCATAGGGAGAGAAAAAGAACGAAAAACAAAACAAAAGAAAACCCTGAAATTTGGGGAAGCAGAAAAGGTTATGTAGAATGTTCCATGCTGACTTCATCTAAGGGAGGATTTCTGTTTGTAAATAAGAAATAAAGCTTGCAGTCTAATTTTAGCAACAATGTCATATTTTTCCTGAGCTAACACCTTCCAATTAAAAAGACCATAAATAATAAAAATTGCTTTAGAGAATAGTTTATGTATCATAGTTATTTTTTCCCCATACAGCTGAGATTTTGTGATGCATATACAATGGCTTTTCTGTGTGGAAGAGATCCCAACAGTACAAGGGATGTGGGTATACTATGTCACCTTCAGTTTCTTGAACACAAGGAGACAATATCATGAGGAGTGTCAGTGAAGATTTATGGGCTATTGAGCTCCCCATTTTTTCCCTTTCCCAAGAACTAATGTGAGCAATAAAGTACACAAGAACACGAAACCACATAAGTCTTTTTGTCAGCTTTGTCACTTGGATTCAATATATTCTAGTTCAAGACGACAGCAGTATCTGCTATTATGTGGGTGACTATCCTACAAAAAGATGTAGCTCACCCCTTTACCTTCCCCACAAAAGAAAATCAAAATTCGTGCCACATGAGTAGGTCTATACAGCAGATACATTGATCCATTTGTCTTGTTTATCCCCAGATTTTGGGGTTTTACTCTCTTCCGAAGCAGCTGTCTTTTCCTCCTCTTTTATGTCCTTGTTTCCTCTTCAGCTTTTTTTTTCTTAGATATAGAAAAGGCAGCATTGTATCATATCATCAATAATTCCTGACAACTCACTCCCTTTGAGGTCAAAGGCAAACCTATCTTAGTATTGTTGGCTGGCTTTATCCCCCTCCCCATTTTCCAAATGTCACAGACAATGGTCCAGAAGAGATTTGTCACCTTCGGAAAGTGAAAACTCACAATGCGTGATTATGTGACTCTAGTCTGAACTTATCACACCATTTTTTATTATTTTTTTCTTATTTTTGTCAACACTGATGGTAGCAAAAACAGCAATGATGCTACCATATCTCTTTCCTTCCAATTTTCTACCACTTTTGAACAGATTGCTCTTTCTCCACTGCTACTAGCAGCAATAAATGGACATTCTGCATCAGGAATCACAGAATCATAGGTCATTTCTGCACTGTACTGTTATGGTACTATTATTCTACTTTCAATATCCTGTGGAATTCTGGACTTTGTAGTTCACTGAGGCCAAAGAGCTCTCTGGCTGAGACTTCTAAATGCCCCTCCCTAAACTGCAAACCCCAGAATTCCATAGGATGTTGAAAGTGGAATAATAGCACTATAACAGTATAGTGCAGAAATGGTCATAGACTTGTAAGAGGCTATGGCCATTTTTCCACTACACTGTTATAGTTCTATCATTCCACTTTAAACATCCTGTGGAATTCTTAGGTTTGTAGTTCATTGAGGCCAAAGAGCTCTCTGGCTTAAAATTCTAAATGCCTCTCTCTAGACTTCAAACCCTAGAATTCCATAGGATGTTGAAAGTGGAATAATAGCACTCTAACAGTGTAGTGCAGAAATGGCCTATGTGAGCCATCTGTTTGAACTCTCTGTTATGCAGGAATGCAAAACAAAAACACTTCTGAGAGCTGACCATCTAGCTTGTGTTTAAAGATGGCCAAAGAAAGAAAGTTCACTACCTATGAAGCAGTCTAGTTCATTACTGAACAGCTCTTAACAATAAAGGAAGTGAAAGACTCTGCACTCTCTTCCAGTAAAGAAAGAGAATCAGACATACACACATTCAAACATGGAAGAGGCCTACAACCATTAAGTCAGCATTACCTGCAGTTCTCAGGACTGAGTATAAACCCCTTCCAATAGGAGAGCGATTAACTGGAATCATTCCACTAATCATCTATTCAGAATATATTATGGTGGAGCCAACCATTTCTTGCAGAAATGACATAAAGCGTAACATCAATTTTGCATTAAAAACAAACATCAATGAGCAAGAGTATTTGTGTGGCCAGGGGTTACAGCCTCCATGTAATGAAAACACAGCAACCCATAATTGGAGAAAGAAAGGCCACAATTTTTGTTGGCTACAAGCATGAACAAGGTTGGTGTAAGCATGGGCATAGATCCGGACATTGATCAACCTGCCTATTAACTGATGACCCAACTGTCTGGCCTGAAACCGGACGGCACATAGCCGACCGTGGTCCTACAGCCACCAGGGGGTGCCCACTGCATGCCCACCTGAGCCAATAAAGCCTGAATACCAATGTCCCCCACTTCCCACAGAGGGATGAGAGTGCCTGGCCCACTCAGTAGCCAACTGGCTCCTGGTTGTGGCACACAGGCCTGCCAAGCCCCAACTCAGGTCTGATATAGCCCACATATGCTTCAGATTTCTACCTCCCGATCCTTTCTATGTCTGTGGAGGGAAGGCCACAGGCAGCCACCTCCATGGCTGCTCCAATGCAGAAGGAGTGGCTCCCAAACTCAGTGGATGGGAGCCCAGCACTACGTAGAGCTGTCCTCAGGACTGCGATGAACTGGCACCTGGACAGCTGGGAGAGATCCTAATGAATGAACAGGGGGCCAGGGCCAGGAGGCCACTTCTTGAGGAACTTCCGTAACACCCTGACAGGGCAAAGGGCTTCCTCATGCAGAGGGTGGAGGTGAATAAAGATGCCCTTGGCTTGCTTGTCGGACTTGGACTGCCTGACCTGGATGACCACTGCCTCCTGAGAAGGAAATGTCATCTTCCCACAGTGCCCTGTTGGACCTGTCCCTTCTGGATCCAGCCACCAGCTCCCCGACTCACAAAGCCCCGAAGAAGGCCACCGCAAAGGCCGTCTTGAATAGCCTGGCCTCAAATTGCGAATGACAGATGGCTGGAAGCTATTGGGTTATACTCTTCAGCAGCTGGAAGGACAAAGGCCTCCTGCCATCCTTCACCTGTGGCTGCAGCCGCCTCCAACCCTTGACTGCCTTTCTGACGATAAAGCCAGCACACGGGTCTGGAAGTCTGTTGGCCTTGCTGAAGAAGGTGGACTGGGAGGAGCCAAAAGGCTGATTGGATGTCACACTTAGCCAAAAGAGCCCTGGGACCACATGCCCTGATCAGTATACCTCACAGAGGAGAACTCTGGCAGGATTATGTTGTTGACCGACACCCTTTTGGGTAGGACAAGTGGTGAATGAGCTGGAAGTCATGGGGTGCCTTCTTGGGAACCACTCCAAGAGGAGAGACCCTGAGATTGGGAAAAGGGAGTTAGGGGAAGGGCCCAGCTACCCTCCCAGCCAAGCATTCCTTCCCAATCTTGGATGTGACCACATGGGGGCACTCCCAAGCCAACTTAATATTGCCAGCATCAAATGCCAAGTGCGGGTCAGATGCCAGGATCCCAAAGCCCTGGGAGCAGCCCTCCCTGAGGAAATTGGCCAGCTGCCGATTAGGGTACACGTCCAATAGAGGAAGAAGCACTGCAAGATGCATGGGGGTGTGACCCAGGGATCCCTTACTGCTTTTGGGGCCCCGAGCCACCAGCAGTGCCCCCAGAAGACAAGGTAGCATGGCCAGGCTGGGGTGTTGTGTCTGCGGCAGTGCAGGCAGTTACTCACAAACAGAACAGCTCCTACATACAAGGTGAGAGTCAAAGAATGTCCAAACAGAAAGGCAGCTGAGAGCAAACAAATCCGAAGGGGCAAATCCAAACCGTAGTTCAAAGAGACAGACTTCCAAGACAAGCAGATCCAAGAGCACAACACAGGCTTTCACAGGCCAAAAAGACCAGTTGCTGACCCTGGGAGAAAAGGCCAGCTGGAGCCCTCTTTTATCTATGGCTGCCACCGCCACAGGTATTCCCTCATTAGGGTTCATTTACTATTTAAACAGGCCGAGCGACACAAGCCCTCCCTTTCACGGCGTCTCTGGTGCAAGGTAGGCGTGTCCTCCCGTTATTTGTTCCCCTGGCTCAGGCCCTTGTTGTCGTTGTGCATTAACTTCCTCTGGACCAGCTTCTGGGGACACTTCAGCCTCTGGGGAAGCCTCTGCCTTGGAATCAGAATCCTCCTCCTCACTGCCACAGTCCCCAAGGCAGGGCATGACACGGGGACCCAGCTGGCTTCCCCCTGGCCGGGGGCAAAAAGGCCTGGGGCAGGGTCCAAGGCAGGATTCACAGAGGTGATTGTATCTGCAGCGAACCCTTTGGCACTTCCCCTGGTTGAATTCCCAACAAACCAGCTTTCTGGCATCTTTTTTCCCAGACCAATGAAAAAGCTTGGGCCCTCAGATCTGCCAGAGCTTGTCATTGATGAAGTCCCACCAAGTGTGATCACTCTGGGAGGCCCTTTTTCTGAAGGCAGCATTGTATTCGACTGCATCACCCATGAGAGTGCACGCCTTCAGGACATTTCCCAGGTGATTGGAAAGCTGCCAACCCCACTCAGGATATGCTGCCTGGACCACTCCCATAAAAACCGTGTAGCCCACCAGCCAGTTGTCAAAGGAGAGCTCGACCATGGCCAAAATGTCCTCCCTCCTGCGCTGTTTTGAAAACTTGGGAGTGCGACCCTCCTCGCACTCAGGTTTAAGAAGTGAAAAAACATCCACGAAGCCATTGAGGATGCGCTCGCTGGTTTTTTTGCTCAAATGGATACGTAGGGGGTCTTTGTGGTCCCCAAGAGTGGCCTAAGATGGCACACTCTCCTTCTGCCCTGAGCCTGCCCATGCTGAACTGGGGCCGAGGGAATCAGACCTGTTCCTTTGATGCCTGTGGATGACCCACCCTGAGAACTCAGGCAGAAAGGCCACAGCATGCCAGTAATCTTTGGGATGTGCTGCTCCCCTTCCTGACTCACCCCCAGATCCAACACTGCCAGCGTCGCTCCTGCTGCGCCTCCTGTGTCTTTTGCTCTTCCCCTTCCTGCTTCTTCACCTGTGGCTCACAGTGCTGGCATTCAAACTGGAAGAGCTGTCTGTGCTGCTTCTTGATGATGAAGACTGCCTCCTCTTGTGCCTGGGGCCACCCTCCTGTTGCTGCTGGAGAGGCCCAGATGCTGGATCTGAGAATGCTGCTGCCAGTCTGGACTCCAGCTGCTCCATTTTTTTGGCCAGCTTCTTCCAGGTTTGTATTGTCAGGAGACATGGCTGACCGAGGTGGAGGGGCACTCCCCAGAACTGGGGGCTGCCTTGCGACTGCCTGAGGACCCCAACTCAGTCCAGGATTTTTGAGTGCAGCCTGCCTGGCCCCGAGTTCTGGGGAGGGGAGTGGGGGGGGGCTGCAGCAGCCTTTTTGGGGGGCATGGGCCTGGAAAAAAAAGGCAGCCCCGAGCCATGTGAGGGCTGCTGCTCATGGGAAGAGGGTCTGAGGGAAAGGCACAGAGTGCCTGCTGACCAGTGACAGCAGGACAATCTGCGGCGTGGGGGCGAGGGCTGCAGGTGTTCAAACCAGGACAAAGACTGGAAGAAGTACAAGGAGAGCTGAGGGCAAGGGGCTGTGGGTGGACATGGGACCCACAGAGGCTGCCTGGCCAGGTTAATGAGGGCCAAGGCCTGAGGCAGCATGCTTGTGCTGCAACACAGCTCAAAAAAGTAGCCCTTTTTTGAGCTGGGCTCAAAAAAAAAAAAAAAAAAAAAAGAGTAGCCCTTAAAAGGGCTGTTGTGTGATTCTGCATGTCAGGTCAGTGCTCAGCTGACCACGTTGCATGCCTCGCCTCTCCGCCCCCTCATTGCAGCCTCCACTGCTGCCTCTCTGGTGCCGTCACCACCGCCACTTCCGCCTGCTCCGCTTGTCATCAACACCACCTCTTGAGCTGTTTGCTGCCGCTGCCGCTGGCCTCTTCCTGCTGAGGTTGCCGCCAACGCTGACTGATGAGATCCAGGAGATGCTGCCAGGTAAAATACCCTGTGAGTGGACCTGAGTGAAGCCAGGATGCCCTCGCCCAGGCCTGCTCTCCTGACCAATGAATTTAAAACGAGGCACTTTGAATTCATTGGTCATCCGAGGAACAAAGGGGGTAAAGTTCATGCATGCGCAAGTGCGCATGCGTGAACATGGCTGCCGCCATCTCTGGGCATCCAGAAGAGGATGCTGAGGCAGAAGATTCCATGCACCGGCTCACAAAGGCACTGAACGTTAAGTTGTTCAGTGCTATAATTATTAATCAAAATAACAATACAGGAAGGCTAAAACCCAACAAATTTTAAAATGATAAAACCTCTGTCAATTATACTAGACAATATAATTGAAACTTAACTGTTCAGTAGAGCTAAGAATGGTTAACAACTAAGACAGATTATAAGTTGCAAATCTAGTACAGAGAATGTCTGGCAAATGCCCATTAAGAACATCCATTAGATAATTTACCTCATTTTTAAAAAGGATCATATGTACCCAACACTTCCATCAAGATACCAAGACACCACTACTTTGGTGAGTTACCCCAGGTGCAGACTGAAACATGTTTGATATATATACCTTGCCGCTCCCCAATTTTTCCACATTTGGTTGTGTTACAACTTGGAATTGAAATGGATTTAACTTGGACTGTTAACACTTGATGTACACAAAATAATCAATGCTGGAAAGATGTATAGTATTTTAATGTGGCACAAAAGTTAGGTAGACAAAAACAAAGGCCATTTCCACACTAGACTGTTATAGTGCTATTATTCAACTTCCAACATCATATGGAATCCTGGGGTTTACAGTTTACGGAGTGAGGCCTTTGAGGTCCCTCCCTAAACTGCAAACTCCAGCATTCCATAGGATATTGAAAGTGGAATAATAGCACTATAACAGCCTAGTGTGGAAATGGCCAAACTTCCACTTGTCAGTTGTGCATGTATTTGTCTCCCTGAGTCAATACTTGGTAGAAGTATCTTTGGCTGCAATTACAACTGTGAGTCCTCTTGTGTAAGTCTCTGTCAGCTTAGTGTATCTGGATACTTAGTTTTTTGCCTATTCTTCCTGGAAAAATTGATCCAACTCCATCAGATTGGATGGGGACCATTGCCAGATAGCAGCTTCCAAGTCTTGCCACAGATACTCTATTGAGCTGAGGCCTGAGCTTTGGGCCCTTCTAGGGCACTGAGGTTCTTGTTTTTAAATCACTCCATAATTACTCTGACTGTGTGTTAGAGTCATCATCATCATGCTAGAAGATGAACCTCCAGTCCCAGATCTCCTGCAAAATGAAACATCTTTTTCTCCAGAATTTCTTTTGTTTGGCTGCTTCATCTTAATCCAAACCAGTTTCCCAGTCACTGCCAAGGAAGAAGTCTCACAAGATACTGCTATCATCATACTTCACTGTAGGAATGGTATTCTCAGCCAGTGAGCACTGTTGGATTTCTACCACACAAGGCATTTTGCAGCAAGATAAAAAAAAAAAAAAATCACTTTTTCTTCATCAGACAAAAGAGCCTTTTTTCACATTTGCTTTTCCCCATACACCTTTAAGCAAACTCCAGATACGTGTTTGTTTCTTCAATGGTTTTCTTCTTACTCTTCCATAAAGCTCAGCTTTGCCATATGTCCAGGTGACAGTTGTCCTAGGGATGGTTTCTCCCATCTCTGTTGTGCATATCTCCAGTTTCTGTGGATTCTGCTTCTCTGACTAATGCTCAACTTACCTAGTCACTGAGTTATGGTGGATGGTCTCCTCTATGAAACGCTGTGGTTGATTCATGGTTATTCCCTTTTGTAATAATGGATATAATAATAGTCTTCTGGAATGATTGGAGTTTAGGAATGAATGAACACACACACTTCTGCACAATTTTCTTCTTCACTTGTCTTAATTGAGCTTTATCAACACAAAGATTTTGGTTTTGATATAATCTCCAACAAATTTGGGGGGTCCTTCCAGAAAAGGATATATTTAATTTGAATACACATGGTACTGAAATTGCACACAGGTAGATTTCATTCAACTGTTTATGTTTTTTTCTGGAGGGAATGGATCACGCTAGAAAGTATTTAGGCATGCCACAGCAATGATGAGGAGAGGTTTGAATATTTTTGCAGCACTACACAGTTGTAACACTGATATTCCACTTTTACTGGCATGGTTATGTATATGAAATCCTGGAGACTAAAGATCAGTGAGGCATTGGAGTACTCTGGCTGTGGATATTGATTACTTCTCCCTGAACTGCCAGTCCTAGGATTCCAACAGAGAGAACCATAGGGAATAGGGATCCAGCCTGTGTTAGCTGGGTTACACTCCTCCTGAAAATGCAGGATTGCAGTTTTGGGGTACTCCTAGATTTAGCTATGAGCCTAGATGCCAAAGTTTCAGCAGCAACTGGGAGTGCTTTCACATAATTAAAGCTAGTGCACCAACCGCACCCATTCCTGGAGAAGTTGGATCTGGCCACAGTGGTACATGCCTTGATTACATCCCATTTGGACAACTGTAGTGTGCTTCCTGTGGCACTGCCTTTGAAAAGTGCTCAGAAGCTACAGTGGGCCCAAAGAGCTGCAGCCAAGTTGTTAACTGGGGATGGCTACAGGAAGCCCACAACTCCCTTGTTGCAACAGTTCCACTGGCTGCTTTGTCCGTTTCTGGGCACAATTCAAAGTGTTGGTTTTGACCTATAAAGCACTACGTGGTTTGGGCTGAGATCATTTGGAAGACTGTATCTTTCTTTATGAGTCCATCAGAACTCCAAGATCATCCAGAGAATACTTTCTCTCTCTCTCCCAACACCGTCTCATGTGTGTCTTGTGGGAACAAGGGAGAGGGCCTTTTTGGTGGCTGCTCATGTTCTTGCTCTGATCCCAACGTCAGGTTCAAACATTTTTGTGCCTCCAAACTTTTATAAATGGACTAGTTTTGGGTTCTTGATGCTGTGTGAGTCTGTTTTAAGTTTGGTATAGTTTTTAAAATGTATTTTAATGTATTTAATACATTTAATATGTAAGGTTTTAACTTGTATAATTGGTTTCATTGTGTTATAATTGTGTTGTTTTTTAATTTTATATTTTCATGGATGTTTTGATTTGTACTATTTCAGTGTTGTTAGTCATCTTGAGCCCCACTGCTGGGAAATGATGGGATATAAATAAAACAACAACAACCATCATGGGAGATAAAGCGGAATAATACCACTATAATTCGGTAATGTGAATGGGCCCGCGATCTTTGAGTGTGAACTATCTGTTGCAGAAGATCCTTTAAACAGGGTTCATATTTGAACTATTATTTTCATTCTTATTATTAAAATCCTTTAAAAGCTGTTTTAAATTAATGTTTTATTATGATCGCTTATTGTTTCTTTTTATTAAAAGAACTTTTGAACTATTTATTTTTTAACAGTGTTTTCTTTTTACTCAAACTGTATAACTCTCATACTGGGAGACATTTGGGATGTAGTAGCAGGGTAGGTGGGGGCACATTGGTAGGGGTAAAGCGGGGGGGGGGCGAGAAAAATAGGAAGCCTTCTCTGTGAAGAGATAACGAACAGACACAACTGAGAAAATAAGCCAGTGGATTTTAAAATTAAAATCTTTGATGCCAGGAGGGTGAGATGAAACACTTGATTTCATCCTACTATTGGAAAGTCACACTGTAAAGTAAACAAACAAACAAACAAATAAATAATTTTCCCCCTAGCCTGGGGCCTGCATCAAATGTCCTTGAAGGCTGTCTTGCCCCCTCTGCTCTCCCTCCCTCCCTTTCTTCCTGGCACATCTATCATCATCATCACCATCATCATCAATAATGGATACTTCTAGCCTAGTTCTTTAGTTTTTTATTTGCCCAGCAATGGAAAGATATTTTTCACCTTCAGAAATTTCTGCTGCAAGTGCATATATTGGTATGTATAGGCTTTTAAGCAATATACAGAAGATAAAATTATGATTTTTTTAATGGATGTTGTCACAATCATGTGTTTTCCTTTTGATTTTTAATTTGTCATTTGTATTTATAGTCATTTTTATATGGCCCCTGAAGAAGGCAATTGAAATTGAAACAATTACATAGGCCAAAACACATTGAGCTTGTTTCAAATAATAAATAAAGGCCCTCTACAGAGGACTTGGAGACTTGTCTCCCTGTTTTGTCCTGTGGATTCCATTACATGTTCTTCAGTATTTGTCTTTGGATATTTCAGTGTAAGCTACCATGAGGTTTCTGATCTCATCTCGAAATCCAAGGGTAGGGAAATAGAGGATATTGAGAAATTTCCTTCATCTCAAAACAACTATAATAATAATAAAAATCTTTCAACTGCTGTCAAATTTTCCACCTGTGCACAAGAGCGAAAGACCAACTCTCTCTTCATCTTTGATTTTTGTGTATGTTATTGCATTCCTGTGTGACTGTTAGGCCTATTCCCTGTACCTCTTCTAATTCTGTACATTCTCAGGTTCTTAGTGATGTCTCATTATTTTCCTTCCCCTGAGGCAAGCATGACATTTTTACAAGGACAAAATACATGAAGGATATAACAAAAATACTTAGTGTCGAAGAAACAATCTCTGACAATTTAAAGTGATAAATAAGGGTTTAAATTACAAAAATTAATGTACCCTGTGCTTTTCTTATTATGCATTATGTTTGGATTTGGGGAAACTTACTTTTTTTTTTCTTATGTAGGCAATGTGGTAGCTGAAAAGCTACTCACTGCTACCTTATTTTACTTCTTTTTATTGAAACATTTAACGCAGAAGTGGGATTTCTGATGTAGAAAAGGGGAGAGGAAATTACAGTTATAATAATATTGCTTTCATTCCATTGTTTTTGTTCTCGTAATTAATACCGTGTTCTGCACTGAAGAAGGATGAAATTATACCCTCATTACAGAAATAATTAAAGTCAGATTAAGTGAATTGATTCATTTTCCCCCTACTACTAAATTTTATTCTCCTTCTGGCATCAAGACAAAAAAACTAAGTCACAAATTGTACCAATAACAGCAGGATATTCAGCAGAGATGAAAAGTGGATTGCATACTTTCCCCAAATTCCCATAATGTTAGCTTGCTACTTCAAGATTAGTGGCAATAGTGGTTGCAATATTTTGCTATCATTCCATCATATTTTACTCCTACCTACCTCTCATTTCCTGTTGTTTTCCGCTGTGGGCATTCAGGCACAGAATTCAGTGCACGTCTTGTGATTTTACAACAAAAGGCTATATCTGATGGCCAGACTCCTGTTGGGGTTTTAAGTCTTTGTAAATGGACTTAACGTCTCCAGGAATTAGACTTGAGCAGTTCTATAATGCCCATATCCAGTAGAGTGCTGTTATTATGCTATTAAATAGCAGAGCTGGCAATGTGACCAATGTGCAATGGGACCAATGCACAACAAGATGCAGAATGGGATGCATCCATTATATTGGTCCCAATGTGTATCACATCAGTCCTGATGCACACTGGGCACTGATCAGCACATTGTGCATCAGCTTACTGTGAAGATGTATAACAGGACACCAACAAGCACATTCTTATAATAAAATACCAAGCATTTAGATAAACAAGACTTGCTGCAGAAGAACCAATATGGCTTCTGTAAAGGTAAATCCTATCTCACTGACATTTTAAGGGTTCTTGGAGGGGATCAGAATACTACCTATAGGAATGATGAAAATGACAATGCTCCTAAGAAAACTTTTTAGTCATGGATGCACTAATAACTGGCTGAAAGAAAGAAAGAAAGAAAGAAAGAAAGAAAGAAAGAAAGAAAGAAAGAGTGCAGAAAAAAATGCACAATTTTCTTCACGCAGGAATTGGGGTCCCACAAACAAATGAACTGGCATCAGTGCTTTTTAACTTGTTCATTAATTGATTTGCAATTACAGGTGAGTTTCAGATGGATTTCTATGAACTTAAAAGAAAATGGTGAAGAAAGTATAAATAAACTGATGTATATCTGGGCAAAAATCCTAATTCACATATACAGTGCTGGGTTTATATTTCAGAGGAAGGAACTGGCAAAACCACCTTTGAGTATTCTTTGCCTAAGAAAACCCTATGAAATTCATAGGATTTCCATGAGTGGACAGGTAATTTGAAGGCAGGTACACCCACCCACAGAGAGAGAGAGAGAGAGAGAGAGAGAGAGAGAGAAGGAGAATAACAGATCAGGAAAGGGATCTTGTGATGGAAAGACCAACAAAAATGTTGACCCAGAGTGCAGCATCTGACAGAAAGGCAAAATCTATGTTAGGAATCATTAGGAAAAGAACTGAAAAATACCAGTGTCTTAATGACCTTCCGTAAATCTAAGCTGTAATTGTACTTGGAATATTATGCACAATTCTGGTCACTGCAACTTAAAAAGTGTATTGTAGAACTGGAAAAGGTGCAGAAAAGGGCAACCCAAACAATCAGATGGCTAGAGTAACTCTCTTATAAGGAAAAATTGTAATGTTTAGCACATCTTAGTTTAGAAATACAAAATTGAGTAACAGGAAGCATGGCAGAGGTGGACATAATTATGTGTAGTATGAAAAAGGTTGATGAGTTGCTTCTCAGTGTATGTAAACAGAGGGGCATCCAGTTAAGTTTGAAAAAGGGAGATTCAGGACATATTTTTAGTTACACTGTATAGAGTTTCATTCCCCATGGTTGATGATGGGCACAAACTTAGACAGATTTAAGAAGGGATTAGACAAATTAATGGAGGATAGATAACCTTTTAATAGCTGCTAGTTGTGATGAGTGTATATTGTGCCTCTGAATGCCAACTGATGAAAAGCAACCACAGAAGAAGGCTATTGCTTTTGTCTCCTGGTTGTAAACTTCCCACAGGCATTTGGTTGGCCAGTATGGTTAAGAGGATAGGTCCTGCAGATTTTTACACAGAATGCAACTTTTTCCATGTGGACAGGCTGGGTGAGGAAGGGGCAGATCTACCTGCGAAAGAAACAGCAATTTAAGTAGGAGACAATGACTTGTGGGCCAGGATCCTACATTGTACTGGCAGACCATAAAGCTCCACCACATGTAGCTAAGTGTCCTCTCCACATGCTCAGCCTACTTGTCTAATGACTGGCTATGTCTCCCCTTCAAATATTTTGTGGCATGGGAAGCATGCAAAACAGACAGGCAACAACCAGATGTGATCCTAATGTCAGCTTCCAGAAGACACCCAGATGCTGTTCCTTTCTGTGATTGGCTGCTGGAACATGTCCTTCTGCTGCCTGTCTGACTCGACTAAAAGGCCATGGAAGGACAACCAATTGACAGTTGAATGGTACAGGAAGGGAGTCAGTGGGAATGGGGATGCTGAATTCCTCTATCCACCATGACCAAAAAAAGGACATAAACTGTTGTAGATAGCTTGTATGTGTGCCCAGTATAATATCCGAACAGCATTTTATTTTCTTATTCTCCCACACTGCTTTTTGAGGATTCAAAAAGTACCATGTGTGAGGAACTCCCCCAGCAGGCACTGAAAGAGCTCAGCACTTGGCAGACAGATACAGTGAGGGTGGTTTGTTCAGTGCTCTCCAAAATGTCTATTCTTGTTCCAGTATTTATGTCTTCCTAAGGTATATGGCCATACCCTTAAACAATAGATTGTATCTTTATGTGAATTTAACCACTTCAAAAATTATTTCCAATAAAAGTAAGACAAACTATCCTCCTTCAGCAAATGTAGCTCTGCATGTTCCCTTAAATGGGGGAAGAATTAATGAGGGGGTGCCTAGTTACACTGAAGTAGTCCTACATTGCAAGAAAGGTCTAGTCTGAAGTCACACCCCAAGAAAGCCTTTCTGTATTTTCTTCACACAGCTAGTACTACCAAGAGATGTCCCATGGCTCATTCTGGTAAAATTCATGGAAAGGACTTAATGGATGAACCAAAGATCCATTTATCATCAAGAATCTTGAGTAAGCCCAATGGAATGTTTGGTCTTTTTTACCTTCTGGGCAGCTGAGTATGAGCCTGTATCACAAACTGTTATTAAAAGTCCCCTTAGTGCCAGAAGGTGGCTGCTATGTGGCAAAGACCATTCATTACATTGTACTGCCTGATGCCAAGCTTTAGGAAATGGTGAAGTACAAATCATGATAATTCAAGACCAATTAAACAGTTGATGTCCCTCTCCAGTCCATATACTGAGACTTCTCTCATTTACTGGCAGTTAGATGGTATCCATCACACTTGAGAAAGCAAACTAGTTTCAGAGGTCAGGAGAGGTTGTATAGCCCAGAGAACTCTTCTCAGAACAAGAGAGGTAGACAGTCAAATTGTTCAGAAAGGGCAGAGCAGGCAGTTGCCAAGCTCAAGCATCCTCCTTGTGATATGATAGGGATATGATAGGGTTCCCTGGGCTCATGGTATGGTTTTAGTGTTCTTTGCATCTTGGCCTTAGAATTTTTTCCCAGTGTGGAAATCATACAGCCCTGCAGATGTCACTGGACTGCAACTTCCAGAATTCCTCACCTTTGGCCATGCTGGCTAAACGTGTTGGACCTGAGGTTTAAAAGCACCATAAAAATTCCATCCTGATTTAAACTATTTTTTTTTTAAGATTTAGCAAAGGAGATTTCGTTTTCTACATAAGGTGCTAGTCCCTAATCTGCAAACTCCCAGCTTTTATTCCCACTACTGCAAATACAATGATTTTATATACTCTGACTGCTGCCCAGTATAAATGTTTTGCCAGCATTACTGGAGAAAAAAAAATATGCCAGGAAAAGAAAGAGGGGAAATCAGATGATGCTGGTCCAGTCATGAGTGCAATTACTACATGACATTTAAAGAGAAAAACAAAATATACTCCTAATTTAACGGCAACTAGAAGAGAGTTGCACATAGCTGGGCTGAGGTAAACAAAGTATCGCTGATATACTCAGGTGCATGCACATTAAGCTTTAATTAGAAGATGGCTATTTGCTGCTCCAACAAAAACAAAAACTCAACAACAACAAAAAGTGCCACATGACTCCCTTGGCAAATGCAAAGAAGACTTACACTCCTATTAAGCAGTACAGAAAAATCAGCACAAAGGAAAAAGTAAAGAAAAAGAAACCCATAACTGCTTCCTCAACTAAATTTGGAACAAGCCATTTAATGCTGCTTGCAATCATAGGATGAGAATGGAAGAACTCAAATGGCTGCAGTTTGTACAATGTGCTGCAGAGTACTTGGATAAGAAAAGAGGCCTCTTTTTAAAAGTATAGCAGGAATAGTAGGAAGTACATGTTTGTTGTTGTGTGCCTTCGAGTCATTTCCGACTTATGGAGACCATAAGGTGAACCTAACATAAGGTTTTCTGGGGCTGAGAATGTGTGATGCACCAAAGGTCATCCAGTGGGTTTCCATGGCTGAGCAGTGACTTGAACTCTGATCTCCAGGGTTGTAGTCCAACAGTTAAAACATTATACCACACTAGTTCTCAGAGTAAATGTAGATTTGGTATAAAAGGGCTGGGCACAATGCAGCTCTTGGACTCAATTTTTGTGTCCTCTGAAACACCTACGAATCCCCCAAAACTTCCAATCCCCCCCCAAAATAAATTGGTTTAATTTTGGAGTATTTTTTGCCCCCAAGTTACAGAGAAAACCTCCCACACATATGAAAACATGTTTTAATATGCTATACGCGTCCCAGAATCCTATTGTTGATGTTGTGTGCCTATCATTGTGGGGTTTTCATGGCAAGATTTATTCAGAAAGAGTTTGAATTTGATTTCCTCTGAGGCTGAGAGAATATGACTTGCCCAAGGTTACCTAGTGGGTTTCCATGGCCAAGCAGAGATTCAGACTTTGGTCTCCACAGTCCAACACTCAAACCCCTATACCATTCTGGCTTTCTCAGAACCTTATACTACCCCTAAATACTGCAATTTTCTCTGCAGTCCCTCTCAAAATACTAACAGGAAAGAACGTGTCACCATTTTGAGAGGGATTACACAGGAATATGGGGGTATTTGAGCTTCTGTGGGAATGAGGGATGTGGTGGGAAATTGGCCCTGGTCCCATGCTGTTGTTATTCAATGGAATAAATGAAGACACATGGAAAGAATCTACTACCAAAACCATAGTGGCAAATGTTGATGTTCACAAATTTATCATTATTGGCTTTCTAGCTGGACATAACTTGAAGAGAGTACAAAAAACTGTGATGTGTGTATAATCTATATCTATCCTTTACTTCCCATCCTCATCTTGATCACTCTTGAGGTGATCTGTGTACACAGAAGATGAAGTTCCAGGCAAGTTACTACCTCAGCCTAGCAAAGGAACCATGTCCAGTCTTATCCTTTCAACATTGAAGAGAAATAACTCTTTCTGTAGGAAAGGAGGTGGTTGCTTCTGCTGTGACAGAAGTACCACAACTTCACTACTACACACTCCTGATCCACTGAATTGCTAATAGAAAGCAAGGGCAAATTCCAAATCAACATACAGCAGATTTGAAAAAGGAGAAAATTTAAAATTAGAGAACATCATGAAGTAAGGCTTAATCTTTCTCCTCCTTGTTCCATGGCTTTAATCTCCCTCTGTAGTCACTGGGGAAAAATATATATAGATATTAGGAAGTCATAGATTTCTTACACCATTGTCTCATATGGGTGTAGCAATCTTAGGATTTGTCAAAGGAACAGCTCAGTTCATTAGCATATCACTGCTGAACTGGAAGATGTTGATGCAGAGTAAAAATGCCCCCTCTTCAGGTTATTAATTCTAGCATCAACTCCTTCCATTTGGCTGTGAAGCAAATGAGGAGACCTACCCATCATCCATCCTGGCTCTGCAACACAGATATCTTCAGGATAGGTTCAGCACCTTGGATAGATCCTGTAAAATATGGACTAAAACCCAAAATAGATTCACCACCATATTGAAATGAAAGCCATCACCTGCCACTAGACACAGCAGAATATTATCTGAGGACACAGCTAGTGATCTTCTTAAGCATTCTGGTCTGAAAGTATAGCAGTTGTTTTTACATTACTCTTACCTTATTATGGTAGTGCTACATTTCACATATTGATGTTGCGGGGGGGGGGAGCCATTGATTTCAAATATGGATGGTTTTTTGGGGAAAAAATAAACCCTTAGGAGTAGTCCTGTGCAAGGAGAAATGTAGGATATAAATTAAACAAATAAAAGTAAATAAATAATCATATTAGTGTTGCTGCAAAAGCAACAAAAAGCCATAGGATACCTTGAAGACATTTTTTTTTTCTGGCATAAGCTTTAGTGGACCCTGGCTCATTATAAATTTAATGAAGTGGGCTACAATCCACGAAAAATCATGCCAAAATAACTTTCTACTCTTTAAGATACCACAATACTCTGTATGGTTTTTGAATGAATTAGATGGTTATTTGAAGACTTTTTTTTTCTATCCAAGGAAAAATAACTTTGACATACAATGGAGTGAAAAGCAAGAGGGGTCTCAAATGAATATTCAGGTCTCTAGTCTTAAAAAGGCGCTACTAGCAAGGAGCACCTTGACCCTCTGGAGACCTGCCTCAAGACAAGATATATCTTCAAGGATCTCATTGTGATTCCAGTTGATATCAGCTTGAGATAGCCTAGTAGCCAAAACCTTTCAGGTAGTTGCAGGGCTTTAGGCCTAAGACTGACAGCATCTTATCTGAAGTAAAATGCATAACCTTGCTCGCCACTAACAGATACTTCCCCCAAAGAACTGAATTATCAGCCTACAGAACGTGCATTTAATGGAATGGAAGTCAAATTAGAGCTGCAAATAAATGACTTTTATCATGTCTCCCTGCTGTAGGAGAGGCATGTAGTACTTTCATCTATAGATATATGAAAAGCCCTTAGGAAAATGTTCTCTTCTCTTTCAGTTTCTCTTAAAATTACACAAATGTTTTGCCTGAAAAGACACCTCCAATTTTGTTTTGAAATTAGTCTTGTGCAAAAACCAGTGACCTCATGAAGTGTACAAACTATACCTTACACATATCAGATCATGGAAAGTTACTTTTTTAGAAGTAATTTGTACTCCTGTTATACCACCAGCAGTTCTGCTCATTACTTTTCTGGGTTTTTTTGGGGGGAGGGGAATAGACCCTTAGGGTTTATATGAGAATGGCATTAAGATTGAAAAAAACCTTGTCAATGTGCCTTTCAAAATGTCCTTTAGAAATAATTTTTGAATTTGATTAGAAATTGTTACTCATCATGTTAATAAAGTGAACTGACTCTGAGTTTTGAAATGTAACATTGTTACAGCATTTTTACCCTGAAAATAACTAGTTACAGGTAACCACGACATCTGTAACTAAGGCCATTTCCACACCGGGCTTCTGTAACGGTGCAGAGCGACCTCTCACAGAGGTCTTCTACACCATAGAGTGGACTGGCGTGGACTACTTTTTGTAGTTCCACACCAGAATCCACTCAGGAGCGGCCGGAACTAGCCGCGCTGTGTGTTTTTTAAAAACCTCTTTTTCAAGGTTTTTAAAAAGCACGGAGCGTGCAGCCCCGCGCCGCTCCGTCGCCTGGCTCCGACACGGATTTGCAGGCGCGCGCAAATGCATGCCTGCAGATCTGCCAGGGGTGGGCTTCCAGCTGGCAAGCTTCTCCGGTTGGTGGAGAGCCTCCACCAACCAGAAGCCGCCATTTGGGACGCCGGAGGACTGCGGAGCAGCGAGCTCGCGCTGCTCCGCGTCGCGACAGGCTTACCCGGCTGCCAGTAAGCTACGTTTTTGGGCATTTTCGCCCGTTCCCCCCCCACACATGTGGAAAGGGCCTAATTAATCCCAGACTCTAGTTAGAACATTCTTGGATTTAAATCTTTAAATGATTAACTTGAGCAAGAAGAAATGCCAACTCTGCTACACAAATTATCTTAGGTGGAATGATGCCCTTTCCCATCAATAAATTGGTAATAGCTATGCTATCAGTTTAAATCATACCAGTTTGTAGGTTTTCTAAAGGTAATAGGATATCCAGGACTTTTTTTTATTCCACATAAGAATTTTGTGCATATATGTATATATGAGAATGTGAGTAGCCTGGTTAGTCTGTCAGACCAACATAAATACATACATACATACATACATACATACATACATACAGTTTTACCTTTGAAATACTTGTTACAATCCTCCAGGAGGTAGGAAAGAGTACAAGAAAGGCATACTCTTTGTCATGATTTGACAGAGGCAGTCTCGATTAATCCTCTCTCATCCCAAAATGTTCCAGTTTCTCTCTCCGTGTCCCACTTCCCCCCTTTGACTTCAGCTCATTTCCACCACTGCAAACTGAGTTGAAAGTTCAAAAGAAGTTTGTGCTCAGCTGAGGAGAAGAGGAGAGGAATGGAGTGGTAGAATCCTGCCCTTCCCAGTAAGCTGAGACAAAGGCAAACTGCTGCATCCTGTCCTAGCTGTGTGTGGTTCCTCAGAAATCACTTTTGACAACTTGACTACACCCTGCACTTTCTTGGCTACATGTGTCCCAGTTTTCATTTGTGACTTTTTGAAGGATATCAGAGGGAGGTGGGATGTGCTGAATCCAGTAGACATATTCTCCATCCCTCTTGTTGGTAGTATGGTTAATCTGTCAGATCTAACCAACAAACATCCTATGGCATCTTCAAAATTAATAGAGAGATGCCTAAAGATGCCTCTCCTTTCTCCCTCTCCTTGCACTTTAACTGCCAAAAAAACAAACAAACCCTAATTTCAGAATTCAAGTTCATAGGCTGTTTGCTGACACATGCTTACATAACTCTCAATTACATCATGTTTGGGAACATTCTGGAAGGAGGTATCCAATATTTCATTTCTCAACGCTTCACAGACTGGGTACACAACAACAGCTGGAGTGGGGATTCCTGTACAAAGTTTCCAAATAAAAATACTCTGTTCAGCTTTTAATTGGAGTCCTCTCTTCAGTTAGTACTGATATACACAAGTGAAAAGATTCTGCCATTATCCTCTTCCCCTAGGCCTCCTTTGATCTATAATTCCCCAAATTCTAAGGAGACACTGGTATTGTGGTGAGCCTCAGAGCCCCCCACCTCTGAGGGTGGCAGGTCTTCTTATTTTTCCTAGTATGGTTTAGTAACAACAATAAAGCCTAAAAAGAAGAAGGAATAACTAGCTGAAAGTTTGGATCCAGTGTTAAATCAGTCCTAGCACAAAGTATTTCTGCACCTTGGGCATCCTATTTTTATTTTTTTCCCTTCGCCATACCCATCTATGCCTCTGCTCCCCAGATCTGATCCTGAATCTGAGGGATCAGTCTAGAATATAATGGGATGGGCACAGAAGTCTTTAGTAGATAGAATCAGCAAATATTTGGTCCCTCAACATGTACAAACACTTTTTTAAGGCAAAGCAACCACTAGAAAACAACGAAAAAATAGTACACCTACTTCTTTACTGTCAGCTATCAACTGCTTTATAACATCCTCCCAATGCTGGTAGGCCAGAGAGTAACTGTTGGTATACATATGATCTTTCCATACTACAAAACATAGGGCCATACAAACAAGCACCATAAAAAATTCTGCATATGTATACCCATCAAAAGCAAAAGAAGATGAAAATATATTGTTCTTTTCTAAGGTGACATTGTAAAAAAATGTTCGTGTTCCTCAGTGATTCAGATAGAAAGTCTTCCAAAATGCTCTTCCACTGTTTGCTCAGATGAAACTGATAAATGTCTAAAATGGTTTAATAGGTGATCCATTGAAGAATCCAAGTACATCTTCATATATTGCTCCAGGGAGACTATTACCCTTCTAGCCTTTGAATGGACACTATAAAATGAAAATGTTGGGCTGTTATGTCAGACTGGTTCCCCACAGAAGAATGATAACCAGCAAAGCAAATGTCTAGTTCCAATATTATGTTTTATTAGAGGAAAGGAAATGTTGAAACTCCTAGAAGGAATGGTACTAGCCTAAGGGGTGAAAGAGAAACCAAAGGTAATATTTAACAAAATGCCTTTTTTAATAAAATCCCTCACTAAAGCAGTGAACACAGGAAAAAAGGAAGAGGAAATATTTCTGATGAACTCTTTAGGTGACAAGTTTAGTAACCAGAATATACGGGTTATACGTTCTCATGTGTAGGGTTCTTTACTCCTACACAATGCTCAGTACATTGCTAAGAGTCATTGCTAATGCCTACTTGCTCAACTGCACTTAATTGTGCCTCTAAAATCCATCAACCTTACTAACTGAGGTCTAAGGGTGCACCCCATGTCAAGCTGTTGAACCATACTTTCTACTTTTTGTCTAAGACTGCCAAGTCAGAATGGCCAACAGATCCTCATGGGCAGGAAGAAGTATGAGAGAGCTGAACAATATGGCCTACCTTAGCTTTACTGGGATACAGTATCATTGTCCTTCAGTTCTACCTTCTGATTTCACTGTTTCTTGGTTTGTTCTTTGATTCCACCCCCTGGTTTGTTCTTGAACGTTGACTTGCTCTCTGGTGCTAACAGTTGGTTTTATCCTTCATCTTTGGTCTAGTGACAAATTAGTCTAAGCAGAGGCTCAACCAGTAAATCTGGGAAGGCATACAGTAGCCATTTTCTTCATGCTGTATATTTTCCAGCTTGAGCAGAGCATCTCTTGTGATGTTTATCCAATCCCTCTGATGTCTTCAGACTGAATGGTATGCATAAGATTAGTTTCCATCATCAACATCTTGCCCATATAGGAACATGTCTTAGGATCAGGGCTGACCATGGTGATCTGGGTACATCCTATACACCTGAAGTACTCAATTCACATGATAACTTTGAAGCATGACTTGTACTTCTCACTCATCACTTTCAAAGTCATCATCAAAGCTTGGCTTCAACTGAAGGGCTTAAAAGGAGATAAGCTTCAGAGATGTCGGTCTCCCTTTACAAGAGAGTATCTCACTGCTTAAAAAGATTCTGGTGGAAACTGAGTTTAGAAGACAAGTGCCATGTCCAACTGGATGAAAGCGTGGCTTACATCAGTCTGCTGCTGTCTGCCAATATTTTCTGGATATGGAGGTGGTGTGGATATACACTAGAGATGTAAATCTTCACTTATTTCATTTTCACATACAGGGATGAAAAAGCATCTCCCTTGTGAGATTGTAAGAGTGTTTGCACTCTTTTCCCCCATGATTTTCCCCCATGATTTTTAAATCCTATTTTGGGACATGGAAAACATTTTGTGAAGGGAGTTTTTGTGTGAAATACATGTTGTCATTGTTTGCAGAAAATATCATGCTCAACATTTTTGTAAAAAAAAAAAAAGGTCTCCAAATGCAAAAATAAATAAATAAATCTTACAGCAGTTAACTCCCCCCCCTTTCTTATTGAAAACAAGCAAATTTAAGGCCCAGAGGCTTCCATCAAGTTACTCAATGTGCATGAAAACACTGTTGCTCTGTTTCTTTATGTTATTTCCTTTTCAAGTATATACATACAATGATTGCATGGCATATATCCTTGACTAATAGGAAAACAAATCTGGACCCAAAATAAAATGATACAGCACAGAAGAACAATGTCAATACAAAGAATTATTCTTTTCATTCCTTTCCCTCCACCCTTTTTCCCACCTTACATATTGATCTCCCCTTTTTGGGGTTAGGATAGTGTGATTTTCCCTGTCTTGTTACATTCCACTTCCTCTACTCACTCTTAAAAACTGGCATCTGATTTGGTCTGTAATTATATTTTCTCTCTCACATCTACAGTGATTCCCATGTTTACTTGCAAGTTTTCAATTCACCCAGCTGTCAAATCAATGTCACTGTTCTATTCTTTGACCAATTCTTTGTTCAAATTTCCTTGACATCATTTTCTATTCCGTGCATCACCAAATATTTCAACATTTCCACTGTGTTCAGATTCTACAAACCACCTGTGCTCATTCAAGAATGCAGTCATGCATACACCTCACTTTCTTAGCCTTCCTCTGTTCTTGCCTTGATCTTGTTGTGATGAAGGAATTTCTCAAGCCTGAACCATTAAAGAATGACCTATTTTCCTCTTTGTAGCACAGAGGAGTTTTTAAAAACATGCCTTCATTGGATGAAGTGCAGCTAGGGGGCAGAAGCAAATTCTTTTGCCCCAGTGTCCATCCAAACTAGAGGTTAGGAGGTTTTGCTATCCCCTTCTAACTATATTAGACAGTGCAGATCACCCACCTCTAGCTTATGGGCACTAAGACGTATGTGTGGAGTAGGGGAGGGATGATACAAGGGAGTTAGGCAGTATTTTTCTCTTTTGAGCTGTGAAAGGCATTGTTGCTTCACAATGTAAAGCATCCCATGGGAATGGGCTTTGCAGACACACATTTCAGGCACAAATGATTCACCTTTATTAAGAATTATTGGACTAAATAATATTTTGGGAACTTGGGATAATGCTTCACTGAATATTCATTGGACATGAATAGAACTGCATCAAATGTTCTCTGTTTTGCAGTTACAGAAGGGTGATTCCCCCCCACACACACACACTATTCTGAAAATACGAATATTCATTGTTTTCGGTCCTTTTAAATATTATTATTTTTCTGGTTGTTCAGGTATCATTCCAATAGTCTATGTAGCAGAAGGAAAGAACAGAGCCAAGGCTTTTCTACCTCCAGTGCTGGGAAACCAAAACATTTCTGCAATGCTCCACCAACCATTCACTGAGTGGCATCCATTTGCACAGGCTACCTGAAGTATTCCATCCAGCTGGCAATTAAGAGAACTGAAATTTGAACTTTCTCATTGGTCCTTATCCTTTAAATGCAGATGAGCAACACATAGCCCCCTTTTACCCAATTTTAAGGTCCCAGATACCAAAATTATTATGGCAGTAGAACTATCTGTTATATCCCTAAACCAGATATTGGTGTGGTGGCAGTGAGTTCAGGAGGTGCAATGCATCCCTGGGTGTTTTCCAGTCTTGTCTTCTTCATTGTCTTTTTAGTTCAAGAGACAAAAAGGGTATAATCTATATTATAAGTTCAATTTATTCTTTGTATATTACACTACACAAATCCACCTGCTTGATCACAGTGTCACCATGCTTGATCTGTAATCCAGCATCTTCTGACTATAGCTTGTATGTCCACTTGTGAAGACACATGATGCTGGCAGGATGCAATCCCCATACTGAGTAGTGGCAGTGTGCAACACACATCACCTAATGGAACCTGTTGCACAATTCACAATGTGCTTATGTTGCTGTTTTTGCTACTCTGTTTCCACTGCTGTCTGAAGAATACATTCATTGTGCAATGGTGAATAACTGGCCCTGCATGAGTAGTATACCTTTACACTATGTATGTTACTAAAACTTAGCAGCCTTGATCTGTTATCCAAGATGATCTAAACAAGCATTGTAAATAAATAAGTACAGTTTGGGATCCAATCTGTCAGCTACTAAAGATATTGCTTACTACCTCTGAAACACACACTTTGGATTCTTGTATTTTTTCCTATGGTATGCACATTTATGAACTAAAGATGATATTCAGTAGGGATGCAAATAATCTTAGATTTTCTTCTTTCATTGAGAAAGGTTACCTTAACAAGAGAGAGCCAGCATGGTATAGTAGTTTGAGCATGGACAACAACACTGGATAACTGGGTTCAGACCCCTGCACAGCCATGGAAACCCAGTGGGTAACTTTGGGCAAGTCATGTACTCTCAGCCTCAGAGGGAAGCAAAGGCAAAACAGCTCTGAACCAATCTTGCAAAAACAAAACAAAAGGGAAAAAAAAGTAATAGGATTGCTTTAGAGTTGCCCTAAGTCAGAATTGACTGGAAGCATACAACAACAGTAACACAATTTTAACAAGACAAAACAGCCTATCAAAAATCTCTCAATCACCATCAAGATTTCTTGCATTTTGCATCTTTCTTGGAAAAAAAATTACATAGTAGTGTTAATATTTAAAACATTGTTTTCTGCAGAAAATCAATAAGTTTTGGGGCAAAACTGCCAAATTTTCATAAAAACATCCCAAAGTATGAAAAATCACAAAAATGTGGAAAAGTCAATGGAGACAAAATGTTGATATTTATTGTTCTTGTGTGCAAGAATGAATAAATGAAAATATAACACCTAATATTTAAATTTAGGCCAAAACAACAAACATTTCTTTGAAAGTTAACCTCTGTGTAACTCCATTTTAAATATTTTTACCTGTTGTGCATCACTTCAGGGATTCTAGTGAGCTGGGGATTAATATAGCAACACTGTAAATAACATGTAAACAAATACTATTTTTTTTTTTTTTTTGTGATGAGGGAACTGCTGGATTTAGCCCATTTGGCTCAGATCTTGACATGAAACAAACTTTAAGAGTCGTAGGTGTTACAATCCTTCTGTTCAATTTAAATTATAAGGGGAAATCACCAACAACAGCTGTGGAAAATTTCCTGTTAATAATCATTCATTGTTCCCTTGGCTATTTCTTTTATGTCATTCCTTCTTTTATGTCATTCCTGATTTTTTTTTACAAAAGGGGTAACAATGATAATCTGTGAATGCTAATAAGCAATAATACTTGACTAGGATCTATCTATCTATCTATCTATCTATCTATCTATCTATCTATCTATCTATTCATCCATCCATCCGTCCATCCATCCCACCCTTTATCTAGAGATCTTTGGGCAGTGTACAATAAAACCAACACAATCAATTTAAAACAGTGTAAGCAGTAACAATGGCTAGCATCCTGCCAGTTACAAGGTTAATCTGACAAATTTCTGTTTCTTGTTCACATTTTTGATCTTGCTACCTTTGCTTAATTGTAAATGCCCTCCATCACAAAAAAACTTGTCATAAAATCCAGTGGGACACACTGAGGGATGGAGTTCTGTGGTGCTGGCAAGCAAGTTGCAGAAGGACGACATGTAGTTGCTGGTTTTGGTTGGTGTACCACCACTCACTGGAGAGGCTAGATGAGTCATCTTTCAGTGCCATGTTCACCAGCACCACAGAATCTCATTCTTCAGTGAAGTTGGTTGTATTTTAAGTTGGATGTTGGGAGGGATCAGAGTGGGAGATGCTGCAGGATCTTGGTCTATGACTTGAGAAGCCTAAAAATATATTCTAAAAAATTGGTAGCTATATAATCCTTGTTAAACTATATTCTATTATATTTATATTCTTTTATTTTATAGGCTAACAAGTCATGCAGATGTATGAAAAAAAAACAAGCAGTTGATCATAGATCTAGTGACAGCATGTGTAAAAACAATGCATATCTTAGTACATGGCCCTCTTGCAACATCCAACAATATAACTTCTCTGTATATGATTTGATTCTAAACACACCAGTGATTAACATTTTAACTGTGAAACTTCAAATTACTATCAGTGATTCTTTGTTATTATCCTCATTTAAAGGCAAACCCACATAAAGTGTATAAAAAATATCTGCTGCAGTACTGAGACTATACTAGATTGCATTATCAGAGGCGAAAAAATCCACGTAAACAGTAGAGGATGGGAACTGTAATTCATCAAAAGCAGTTCACTCTCTGGGAAGACAGAAACAAAACATAAAAAGATAGGAGTAAGTCCCTGGTGCCCACCATGCAAAAAGACACTATGTGCCACCTGCTGGTGGATGATGCGAATATGTTTATCTGTCACCAGAACTCTTAGAATTGTCTGTCTCTCTGTCTGTCTGTCCGTCTTCCTGTCTCTCTCTCTCTATATATGCATGTATGTGTGTGTGTGTGTATATATTTTTATACACACACACACACATCCACCTATCTATCTTTCTGAGTGACTGCTTCCTTTAATTCTCTTGGCAGGGAGGGAAATGGAGCCATCAAAGAGCAAGTTTAAAATGACATCTTCCTTCCTTTCTCTCCATTAGGGTTTTGAATGGCTAGCTAATCACACTCTAAAGTTTATGTACCATCACATGCTGCCACCATTAAAGGTGTAGGCAGGTTAAATGACGTGGTAAATCAGGCACCAGTAAATGCTGCAGTAAATAAAACCTTCTAAAGTGACTGTAATAGGTTCAAGTTAGAAGTAAGTGCTGCCCACAAAAGATTTGGTTCAGACCCCAATTCAGTGCGTTTGAAAATGACTCTATTCAGATTGGTTCAGATTATGTTGTAGACCTGAACTGAAATTCCTAACTTCAAACATCTATGTCTTGCATTGTAAAAGACATGTTAGAAGTTTTCTTTTAAATACAAAACAAAAAACAAAACAAAGGTACTTTTGTTTTAAAAATAACAAAGGACACAACATATTCTATTATTTCATTTATTGTTTTTTTTTTCCATTCCTTTTCCGCGTTAAAGGTTGTTTTAGAAGGAAATGATGTCTAGTCAAAACAATTCAGGGAAACAAAAATATCATGAAATTATCTCCCATATCCCCCACAGAGTACAAGAGGAAGGTTTGTCCCTAGATCTAAGGATTTGGCCATGAAATCTGGCAACTTTACTAGACATGAACTACACTAAGGTGCCCTACTGTGAAAAGCCAACTGTTTCAGCTGGGACCCATGCTGAGGTAACATATTTTATTCCATGCTTTAGTTCAGAGCTTGTTATATACCAAAATGCTACATTCAGTCCATATATTTTTTGCTGCATTATATCACAAACCTTTATAACCTTTAAAACTACGGAAGTCCAGTTGGTAGTCCCATTAGATTAAATCCATTGAATCAATTTCTCAATGACAAATCAACATCCATTTAGACCTCACAGTTGTAGGAGGTCTACAGTAGTTGGGTCTGCCAACTGGATTTGATGACTATGTCTGGTATTCTTCCTTCATGCACACATTTTACCCTTTTTTGGTGCTTCAGGGCTTGCTATTCCTTACCTCCCTCCACAGTGCCAAAGCCCACTCTTCACTTACTGAACAGTCTGTGATTTCTACTCTATGGCCATTCCCTGCTTCATGCAGAGAAGTCAGAATTGCAGAAATGTCTTTCTGTAGGGAGGCAGAAAATTATGACATCAATGCTAAGATACCTTTGGGGTATTTTTGGAGGTGTCCACACTGCTGCAATCATTTTGCATCTAGCTATGAATATGTAGCTAGTTGCTTCTGTGATCATTCCTGTTCTTCATACAAGGCTGTTCAGTGAGTCGAGGAGGATATATGGCTCAGTCTAGTATATGTCCACTCATGAACCAACTACACTACATTGAACTATGCAGGGTTGCATCTTCAGTTAGTTTTCTCTTACGCTCTAATCCAAAATGAATTCAAGTGAAACTTGTAAGTTGTGGACCTGTCCCTGTGTGGAAAGCTCAATTTAAAAAAAAAAATCTCACTTTTTTTTTCTTTTTTTCCTTGGCTTAGTGGCTTTATGGCAGAATGTGTTATATAGCAATGCAACAAAGCAACAGAGAAAATCTCTTGAGCTCTCACCATGAAAAAAACATACAGCCAAGGAGTTCAAACATAATCTTTTTCACTAATGATCAGTTTCAGACTTTATCCCACTGTATCACACACTACTGTTAGACTGTTCCAAACGTTCTGTTATTTTTATCACATTATTTTGTTTTGCAAATGTTCTGAACCTCTTAAATGAGTCAACATCAAACCTCTTTTATCTGTTTGATAGTCTCAAGTTTGAGGTGTGTTTTAAAGATGCTTTAATATTTAGGAGTTTATCACATAGTCCCTGATGCCTTTCCAAACTCAATCACTTCCAGAAAACAGACACAGTCTATGACGCAGGGGAGGACAGTATTTCCTGTAAGAATGAATAGAATGCTAAGTAAAACCACATGTTGTTTTTATGTGATTTCAAGTCAATTCCAGTTTATGAAAACTCTCTTACGGGGTTTTCTTTGCAAAATTCATTCAGAAGAGGTTTGCCATTGTCTTTCTATTAGGTTGAGGGAGTGTAACTTGTCAAAGGTCATTCAGTGGGTTACCATGACTGAGTGTAGATTTGAACTCTGGACATCCAGAGTCCGATTGCAACACTCAATCCATTACACCATGCTGGCTCTGCATGTTACATTAATGCAATATCTACTATATAAAAGTCAAAGTTTGTCTATGAGTTTGTCTGTTTGTCTGTGTCAGGCAAATGAAGTCCTCATATGATTGGCTGTGTGAGTTGAGAAGACCTCATATGATTGGCTGGCTGTGAGGATTCTATGGAATCTTGGGGTTGGCAGTCTAGGGAAGGGCCTTTAGCATTCTCAGCTGAGAGCTCTTGGAAGATGAGGTCTACCACCAATAAGGATGCCAGAAAACATTTGGGAGGCATATGTGAGAAAAATTAAAGTGGCATACACAACATAGGCCCTTTTCGCATGGCAGTTTACAAGCCAAAGGGCCCCTTGAGCGTTGCGTAAATGTCAGGAGTGGTCTGCATGACGCACTCCCATTTCCGCCACGCTCAAGGCCCGCCACAGCAGCAAATACGCATTTTCTTATTTTCGACTTTTATGTGCTTGCATGTGAGGACATATAATTATTGTGGTTTTCTTTCCCACTGTGAGAGAAAATGAATATTCTTCCACATTATTCTCCCTATATTCAGACATCCCAAAGTATTGCAGAAGAATTATTCTGCAAAAAAAAAAAAAAATGTTGATTTTCTTGCTGATCTATTCCTAGTTGCTGAGAAACCTGTTTTTGACCTGGGAACAAATAATTACCTATTGGTGATTTATTTTGTTTTTTCCCATCACTACATATATGACATGAACATCTTCATCTGTGGTTTTAAACCTACATGAGTTTAGGTGAATGCCTGGGCTGGATTAAAGTGTTTCTCAGGACTTACATTTTATCATTTAGAAGGTTCTACTCCTTTTTTTTTTTTTTTTTTAATCTGGGCAGTCTAGAGAACTTGGATGTTCTTCCCTTAGACCTTTTGTTTCGTTTCTGTAAATCAGCAAAAGAGGTGCTATCAAAAATTGGCTCTGAACCTTCAAGTCCAAAATTTTTATCTCAGACGCTCAACAGCTGGATTGGCTAAGATAGGGAAGGTATTATATTCTGTGCATGCTAAGACACATCTTCTCTATTTGTACTAGGTCATATGTTACAGACATATACAGGTTTGTGGGTGATTTCATGTAGTTTGATGAGATGGGGGGATGAAATCACTTGAAAACCATGCCAATTTTTGGTATTTTAGGGAGTTCAAGGAGCACATCAGTGGAGTTTGGGTCCACATATTATCTGCTTCTGTTCAAAAGTGACTTCTAGATGGGTTTCAGTGCCAAGTCCTTCATGTTCTTTGACACTAAGGGTCTTTCTGCACTACACTGTTAGAGTGCTATTATTCCACTTTCCACATCCTGTGGAATCCTGGGGTTTGCAGTTTAGGGAGGGGCATTTAGAAGTCTTAGCCAGAGAGCTCTTTGGCCTCAGTAAATTATAAACCCCAGAACTACACAGGATGTTGAAAGTGGAATAATAGCACTATAATAGTATAGTGCACAAAGGCCCTAATCTCCCTGTGCTTTTATAACATATTAGCGTATTTACCTAGCATTGCCCGGGAGTTTATTTTCCTCTTAAGAACACACCCAACTTTCTTCTTCAGTACCTGTAACTTTTCCCCATATTTCCCAATGCAATCTGTATTCAGAGTTGTTAACATACAGAGGTTGGTTTTCTGAAGGAATGCACTGCCCTTCTCCTTGCTGCCAGGCTTCACCTCCATAGCAACTGGCCTATTCCAGTACCTGTAACTTATCCCCGTATTCCTCAATCCAGTCTGTATTCAGAGTTGTTAACATACAGAGGTTGGGTTCCTGTGGGAATACACTGTCCTCGTCCTTGCTGCTAGGCATTGTCTCTATAGCAGCTGGCCTATTCCAGTACCTGTAACTTTTCCCCATAGTCCCCAATCCAATCTATGTTGTCTGGTGATGTTGATGTTCTGGCTTTTGATTTTTTTGCTTTCTGTCAAATTTGTGGAATGGCTTTATATTTTTCTGGAAGCTTTTTTGTTTTGAATTTCAACTTTAAGATCCTCATGTATGCAACCCATACAACCTACTGTGTGAGGCGGGAAGACCTTGCAACTATGTTGTGTATGTCACTTTAATTTTTTCTCACATATGCCTCCCAAATGTTTTCCAGCATCCTTATTGATGCTAGACCTCATCTCCATAGCAACCAGCCCAATACCCAAGAGCTCTCTGGCTGAGAATTCTAAAGGCCCCTCCCTAAACTGTCAACCCCAGGATTCCATGGAATCTTCACAGTCAGCCAAACATATGAGGTCTTCTAGCCTCACACAGCCAATCGTATGCTGACATGGAGAAACAGACAAATGCACAGACAAACATTCACTTTTATATAGTATATTGAACCAAAAATAAGTGAACACCCCCTCAACTTTTACTGCTTAGTCATTCCCTTTTGTTTCTCTCTCTCACTTCCTCTTCGCCTAATAGATACCTGAGAAAGTGACACACCTCTCTTGCAGAGGCCTGAACTGATCACTTGCAAAAGACTTTGAAATTAAGCCTAAAACCAAATGAGACCAGATTGAGAAATCAAAATACCTTTCCCTAAACTACAAACTGCAGGATTCCATAGGATGGGACCGTGGCTGTTAAAGTGGAATCATAATGCCATAATAGTCCCTATTCAGACATTTCACTACTGTTATGTAGTAAATATTCAAGAAGGGGAATGTACTAGAGCCATAAATATCTGGAGTAGGGCTGCCAAGCGAATTCATAGTTGTTAACAAGAGGGAATTTCACATCCTGAAGTTCTATCTCCTACACAACTGCTTAAGGTACAGGAATCCTGTCCCTCATTTCATAGATCAACCCTAATCTGGAGGTATGGTCCTTTGATCATGGAATATCCACACATAGTTTTGATCCCTAAAAAGGTAGGGTTGGAAATAACATGAACAGCTTCTACAGACAGAGCAGACAGTCCCCTTCAAAAACTCATCCTCCACATGAAGAGGAGTCTATACAGATGTGGCAAAAGCATGGGTGGGGCTACTGTGTGTAGAATCAGAACATCTGAATAGGGCTAATGAAGAGCAGGCTATCTGAAGTCCGGAGTTCAATTCCCTGCCCAGTCATGGAAACCCACTGTGTGACCTTGGACGTGTCACATACTCTCCGCTGCAGAAAACACATGATAGCTTCACTGGAAATTAGAAACTTGAAGGCACACAACAGCAGCAGCAGCAGCAACAACAACAATAACCACCAAAACATAGCAAGACTGAGAAGCAACAGACAAAGCAAGGTTTCTTTCCTCCCTCCTCCCCAATAAGGAAGTTCTCCTACTCTTCTATCATCACATTCACTTTGCAGCAGTACTTAAAGCTGAGCACATCTGTAGTGAAATAATTCTTTGCTGATTGATTCACATCTTGGTTCTGCAAGCTGGTATAGGATAAGAATGGCTCAAGATCATGACAGAGGGCTCCACTCTCCTTCTAGAGTTTCAAACATTGGCAAAAGCCCCCCTGTCTTTCCTCTGAAATGCAGCATTCAGTGGCTGGCGAAAGAGGAAGGAGATGACTAATCTGAGTTATTCCTGAAAATTATCTCATGCTCCTGTTTTGTTGCACAAATAACCTATTCCATCACACTGACAAGTCTTAGTTGTTGTTGTTGTTCTTAATGCTGTAATAAATGGTACCCTTCACAAATCTATTTTCATTAATACAGATATTGGCAAGGCAGGAGACAGGATTCCATACAGACCACAGACAGCACCATTTTCCTAGCTATTGTTGCATTTTTCATTCATAGCATCTTCCCTTTTCCTCTATCTCTTAAAAAAAAAACATCACGTCAGCATAATGTATCTTAGCATGACTGACAGGTCCGTAATGGATTTTTTTGCTATTGTCATCAGATTTCAGAAGAAAATGGGGGCAAGTTTCACCACTTTAGACCCACATGAATTTGACAGCTCTTCACTTATAAATGATTGTGTTCCTTTTCAGATGCTGATTGGTTTCTAGATATAAATAACAGTGGAACAGACAAAGTGGTAAGCCATCCAGTTTGAGCTGTTTATGTTTATGAAAATATTTATTCTCTTAACTTGGACCTCATTTTGCTACACCTTGTAGGCTTTTCATATTTAGAGAGCAGGTTGGCTGTTTGTTTGTTTTACCTTCAACTGTCGGCAATGTTTATTCTTTTGTGATTAAGAAAAAAAGGAGAGATGTCTTCCTGTTTAGCACATTTTCAAATGAAAGAAGTGCTGTCTACAATATACATAATGCATCAATGGTTTTTGCTTTTTTAAAGCAGGTTAAAATATCTAGTGAAGCAGCTTCTTATAGGACAACGTGACATCTTTGAAATGCTTATTTTTTGATCTTTAAAAGTGAAAAATAAACCTGAATGGGCTGTTTGGCACATAGTCACGAGTTATAATCAACCAGCCATGCACCGTTCCAGGAAACTCCATTCCATTTTCCCACCCTATGTAGCAAATAGATAGCATTCTATGCCCAATTCTTCATTGGTTGCCTTGGTCTCTTCCTTCATCCTGTTCTTCCTTCCTTCAGAATCTTTGTTTTTGCTGCTGTTGATGCTGTTAGTTCTGCAAACTTTGGTATTCCTTTACTAAGGGTGCCATGCCTTACTGTGGAGTCTTTTTCAGAAAAGAAGAGCCAAGAGGATGGTTGCCAGAGGTAGGAATCCAAGAGGGAGCTGGAGGTTCCAATTGTCAGCATATCTTTGGAACCAGCAGAGGCAGAGAAGAAAGAAGATCCAGAGCCCTCTGCTGAAGATGAATTTCCACCCTCCTAGCAAGAAAAAGGCTAAGATCCACAACTGGTTCACTTGCATTAAAGTTGTTGGTGGAAATGACAGCTGGAAAGAAGCTATCTGCAAAGGAGTGCCAGGATTCAAGAGAA
The DNA here is from genome assembly GCA_030412105.1 of Cyclura pinguis. Taxonomy (NCBI): domain Eukaryota; kingdom Metazoa; phylum Chordata; class Lepidosauria; order Squamata; family Iguanidae; genus Cyclura; species Cyclura pinguis. The sequence continues at coordinate 313,012,258 of CM059599.1, read as the reverse complement.
TTTAACAAGTCAGAAAATAGCCAAATCATCATCAGTAGCAGTATCTAAATGGGTACATAACACTCTGAGATATGAGACTGTTGGTTACAATACTGCTGTTCTCATCCATGTTATCATACTCCTGACATTTGAACTCCTTTGGCTTCCTGATACTGGAACACTCCTTCATTGTTTCTGAAACCAACAGGACTGCTCTTTGTAGTTGACCTTGCACTGCTACTTGACAAATCTCTGTGTCTGCTCCTTTAACCACTGGCAACACATGGCTTTCTCTGTTTGATCTCTAACTGGCTTTGATGTATCCCCTGGCTGTTCCCTTCACTGAATTTTCTCAGATTGGGGTCTTTCACCCCAAACCAGAACTCTTCCATCCTATCTTTCTTACCTGAAAAAAAAAAATAGAATTGTTGTGTATTCCCTTTGAATGTGAACCATTGGTAGCCTTCTGCCTGGAAAAATGCTAGGTAGTATAGATCACTGGAAAAAAAAATCTTGGTGCCAGTCTTATATCTCATGAACAAAGATTAATGATCTCTCTGTTTCACTTTTCCTGATGCCGACTTTTTTTTTCAAGCACAAGTTTGTTCTATCTTTTTTTTTTCTGGAGCAGTTTGTCCTTGAAAAAACAACAACCTCGTAGTATTCTTTGTATACACTTTTTTGGAAACACTTCTTCCAATTCTATGCATTTTTGTTTTCCCCAGTGAGCTGACTTTGAATGCATGGGATAGAAGGGAATCAGAGAACTGTATCACAACACCCAAAGTGGAAACACCAAAGGAGAATAGTGTTCCACTTTCAGATATAGTTTGGAATTGTGAATTGTGTCAATCTGTATTAAAATATGAACTAAATTAAATTTTCCCCTATCTCCATTCATACTAGGATAATTTGCTGAGGATTAGAAATCAGATTAGAAATCTGTGGATTAGGCAATGGTAGAACAGTTTTATTTCATGGTTTTAAATTTCCTTTGCACAATGTAGAAAGGAAAAGGATAAGAAATATAAAAGGAGATCTATGCAAATAATACATTTTTGCACAATGTTTGAAGTAAGTAAATGATAATCAATGCAGAAAGTAGGACATCAGAAGACTAATTTGGTAATGCTTTTTGCTAAAGATTCAAAATAGATAAGAAGGTAATTGGGCAACTCAGTAACCTCTTGGCCTCAGTTCACAAATTGGTAAAATGATTAAATATGAACGGATGATGCTGATTTCTATACATTGGGCATGAAGACACAAATGAAAAAAAATCTTGTGAAGCTATATCTGAGTATGTCTCTAAAGCACTGCCCTCCCTTACTCTCTCACATTCATGTCCACAGATGAGATTTTCAAACACAGTTTGCAATATGGCATAAGAGTTAGCCAAAAGAAAAGACGTCAAAAACCAATCTTCTCCATGAGCCTAAGCAGCTCTTTTGTGTTATAAAAAGAGAGTCTTATATTTCTTGCTTGTCTTGTTAGGCAGGAAAAATAAACCATAAGTACGTTTCACACTTTTAGCAATGATCACAAAATTTAGGCCAACTTTCAGCATAGCATATATATATGCCAGTGTGCTTTTGCCAGACCTCAAAATTCCACATTTGATTGTTCAGCAGTGCCATGGCCTTGAGCTTATCCACTGCATACAGACAGATTAGCTCTCTGGCCATCAAGGCAAGAATATGAGATAGTGCTGTCTCTATGTGGTCAGTTTTGGCTACACTGCACTTAGCCTCTCAGAAACATAAACAATTGTGCAGTTATTTTTATGGCATCATGGTGCTTCAATGGGATTTGAGATTCAATATCCTCTTCACAGTCTGCTTCAGTCATTTAAAAAGGAATTTTAAAAAAGCAAGGGCCTTTTTCACATTATACACTTATAGCACTAGGATTCTACTTCATCTGCCATGGGAATGTCCTAGAGAACTCTGGGATTTAGAGGCAGGGAGGGGTATTTAGAATTCTCAGCCACACTCCCACTAAACTGCAGATTCTCTTTGCAATGGCAGTTAAAGTTTAGCTGAAAGCAAAAAACCACAAAGCCAGAAGCAGTCAAAGTACTGGGCCAGAGGACCTGTCACTACATAATTATGGCACTAGGTTCCTACTTTAACTGTCATAGCCACATCCTATGGAATCCTGGGGTTTATAGTTTAGGATGGGGATTTACATCTCTCAGTTAAAAACTTCACCAAACTACCAAACCCTGGATTTCATAGAGTGCAGCCATGGCAGTTAAAGTGAGATCATAGTGCTATAACACTTTAATATAGAAAGGCCCAGGAAACCATTTTGATTTTTTTTTTAATCTCCAACTGCATTATCAACAGAGATGCCACCAAGTTCATCATCCTAGTTTCAGAACTAGCTGGGTAATCAATTTAGCCAATTCCTGAACCAAATTGGAGTATTTCAGGCTGTTTCAAGTTGGGTTCGGTCACAAGAGATCAGTCTAAATCAAGACCAAATTGCTGTGGACCAAATTGGTCTGAACAGTAAAAACAAAAGAAAACAAAAACAAAAAACAAATCCCCCAAACAATATGTGTCCAAAAGCTTGCTCATTGAGAGAGTTAACTTCAGGTGTGAGGGTCTAAAATTGTTAGCTCACTCCATTGTATTTGTCTTAATGTACACAAAGACCTCCTCAATGTAGCAAAACAGTAAAACTTTAAATCAAGGTCCTTTCATGCTACCCAGTTATAGGCCCTTTTCACATGCCAGTCCTGTTGCGAAATGGCCTTGGGAGCATCGCACAATTGCAAGGACTGTTCCAGATGACATCCTTGCAATCACGTGACGCTCTCGAAGCCATTAGGGGGCAATCGTGCATTATATCATTTCCATCTCATTGCCGAAAATGATGCGCGATTGCTTGTCGCCCCCGTGCCCCACCTGCACTGACCTCGTGTGCGGAGGCTCCAGACAAATGGCCATCACGCTTCCTCCCCCAGCGCAGCCTGGGAAAGTACCCGGCTGTGCTGCAGAAGGAAGGAGCACTTCCTTCTGGCCAGCACGGAGCTGGTGCAGAGCGGAAGCGGAGGGGATGCGAGTGCCTCCCGGACAAGGCTTTTTGCGTGATCCCTGCGCGACAGCAGTGGCAGCAGTTAAGGTGAGAAAAGGGCCAAAGTGCTATGATTCCATTTTAACTGTAGCCATTTCCACAATAGACTGTTATAGTGGTACTATTTCATTTTCAACATCCTATGGAATCCTGGGGTTTGCAGTTTAGGGAGGGGCCTTTGGGGATTCCGTAAGATATTGAAAATGGAACAATAGCATTATAACAGTCTAGTGCGGAAATGGCCTGTGATGGCAATATCCTGTGGAATCCTGATATTTGCCATTTAGGGAGGGATATTTAGAGTTCTCAGTCAGAGAGCAATGCTGCCTCATAAAAGCTATAAACTCCAGCATTCCATTGGGTATTGCCATGGCATCTAAAGGGGTAATCATATTTCTATAATTGAATAGGGTGAAAAGGCCCCAGAAATGAGAATTATGGGGCAAGTCAGATGTTAAAGTGAAACTCACAACATTCCTTGTCATTGCCTATGCTACCTTGGGCTGATGAGCACTGCATTCCAACAACATTTAGAGGTTCATCCCCTCCAATAGTTCAAACATATTCAAGAAAACTTCAAAGGTGGCTAGCACAGTTCCCCTCACCCAATCAGCTGGTTGCAATTTGTAAAGGTTACTCTCCTCTAAAGACACAATAATTTTTCTGCATTTCATGCACATTTGTGTGAGCGGACAGGATGAGTATTTTGGGTTCCCAACACAAACCAAGAGGCAACACACACAAAAATGAATTTCTGAATTCCAATTTGGATTTAGCTCTGAATGGGTCCAAAGTATGTCAAACCTAAATCACTGAAGGTCCCAAATCAACTAGGGGGTGATTATAATATTCAGACACAAGCAGTCTATTAGAAAACCTCGAATTTTCTCAAGTTTGGATTAAATATGTGCAAAAGAAGACTTCCTGTCCAGCTCCAACCACAAACCTCAAATCCTTTCTGTCTATCCATTCTCTCTTCCTTTATAGTTCATTTGTGGCGATGGACCAACCAGTGTGAACAAATGATTGCAAGAGAGAAAGGAGACCAGTTCTCCTCTCCCTTTTTGGGTTCATGACAAATTTCACAATGGTACAGTGGGATGAGAGACCTTGCAAATGTTGAAAAAGATATATCTATTTTCATTTTATTTATTTATGCTTATTACTTATTTGTTGTTTTATGAAGAAAAAAAACTATGTTCAAGATCAATATTAAGCAGAAGAATTTGAAAATTAAATACATGAATAAGACAATCTTGCTGACATGTAATACTGTGTTGGCCCAGATTGACAGTTGGCTGACACATTACTTGTTGTGGTGCAGCTTACTTCTAAGTAGGTAGATAAATAGATAGATAGGATGGAACTGTAATTGTTTATTAATGTTTGGTTCATACTGCCACTTGAATGTTATTCTGTGATTGCAGATCCAATTTAATACAATTGGTAAATTCAAACTGGAATCTCATTCAGGTCTACTCAGATTTTGTTCAATCGGCTTTATTCCCAGGTAAGCATGGATAGATTTGAAGTAATTTGAAGTCCAAATTACTAGTTTTGAAGTTATTTCAGTCAAAGGAAGATTGTAAGGGAGTTGTGATCTTGTTTATTTCTGTTGCTTTCCCACATGTTTCTTTTTTTTATTGCTAGGACAGCCTCAAAGCCAGTGAGGAAAATAAAGTTACAATAAATGAAGCAGGACTCTCAAGTACTCAGATGATTCCTTGGAAACCCTTAGAAGTTTCAAACAAACACTGCACTCATACTATTTGCCATAGCAAAATACTGTATAACTGAGAAAATTGTCACTTATTACGTCCCTGGGGATACATTTCAGCTGCAGTAACAACTTAATCCCAAACACCTTGAAATTAATGAAAAGACAGGGTTGTAAGATTTATTATTTGTGCCAGCAGCTTTCAACCTCATTCACATCAACTCAGGCTAGATATACACTGTATATTCATTCTCTGTCTCTGAATAGGTTTTCTAAAATTAATTTAGTCAAGCTTAGCAACTAGTCTCTCTCTCTCTCTCTCTCCCCCCCACCCTCAAATGTGAACACAATATCATTATAAATATATCCTAAATGGACATAGCAGCACTGAAGATCTAGAGCTGTTTCATCTGGTTCAGGAGTATTTGCACATAAGTCAGCAATGATATGAAGGCACACAACACCGTGTTTTCAGTACTTTTGCTTATGACAAAACAATTTTTTTCATCTCTTTCCCCAAAGAAATATAACTGCTACCATTGTGGCCTTATAAACATATAAATCTGTTATATACTGAGTAAGACCGCTGATCTATTTTGGGAATTCAATATTCTCATCACTGATTGGTTAGCAATGCTTCAGTTTTTTTCCCTTTGAGTTACCAGTTGAGTAAGATGCCCTAGCTTTTAGATAACACGATAAAACTTGCAATGTATGAGTATCCAGGGGAAAAAAAGTTAATGCTGAAAGAAGATAGATGCTGGGATGGCTTAGATTCCACTTGAACCTAGTTGTATGAGGAACTTTTTCAAACAGGAACAAGGATTCTACCTGAACCATCCATAATGATGTAAAAATAGAGTGCAGTGACAAAGGAGGAAGGGTAAAGACTTGCTTGTTGAACAGATGGTGAAAGAGATCCCTTTTGCAATTACTTGTTAATGACTTAGGGAGACTTTCTTTTCAAATATATATATAAAAAAGGGCATGTCCAGCCCTACCATTAGGAAAAATGATGCGACAGCCTAAGGTGGCAGGTATTGGAACACATAACCTTCTGGTTGTTCCTCAGTTTGCTGTTCTCCTCTGCTGAAGCACCCTGAGTCCTATGTTAGTTCCAACAAGACTTACTTTTGTGTTTACTCACTATTTAGAAATGATTCATTGGGTTTACTCTAATTGGGACTAACCAACAGGATTCAGGTCTAACTGTCCTGGCCCTTGCTGTCTCATGTGTGGTGCAGTGCTATTTCATTACCCACGTTAAAGTAAGATTGACCTACACCTCCAGTCACCTCCTGTATGGGAGCTGGGCAAGCAGTGCCATCTTATCCATTGTCTCAAGCAACAAAATATCTTGGGGCAGCCCGAGCCCATGTGCAAATAAGATGCACATGACACTGATGAGATTTGGTTTTCCCACAATGTTTGACAAGTGCGGGGAAAAAAATCTACAGAGTGCTAAAGGGAATAGTGTGCATCTTTTTGTGTTCTCAATATTAAATGATGCTTAAATGTGTTATTTTTCTCTAGGGTTTCAGTATGTTTCTTGTATGGCTTTTGTTTAGCAATGACAGCTGAGGTCAGAGTAGTGAATGTGCTTGGTAACTTTACTCAAGACTTTGAGGAATTTCTCCATGATGCTGGACCTGTTTCAGAGATATCACAGCACCTTGGATAGCTCATATAAAATTTAGGGTAAAACCCAGGATGGATTCACCACCCCAATGGGAAGGAAGTCACCACTGGCCACTGTTTCTGTTTAGGATCAGATATCCCATCAGTAGATGAATTGTGAAGCTTGGATGAATGAAGAACCAAGCTGAGGATAGCATATTTTTTACATGCTCCAGAGACCCTAAGTGAACAAATAACATCTTTGAAACATTTTTCTTGTCTTCACCTTTGAAAAATGCATACTCCTCTTTTGTCCTGGATTTGTGACCTCTTTTACCTACACCAAATGCTCCTGTAGAGAGAAGTTTTGGTCTAGATATTAGAGAAACCATTTTAAAAAAATCTCATGGCAACAAAACAGCAGTAGACATATATATATATAATACCAAAACAGAACAGAAAGCTAAAATAAAAATCAAGTCTTTGTCTACTCGAAACAGGGAAAAATAGAGCTAAACAGAGGAAAATCAGAGACAATTAATGAAGTGTGAACAAGATACATGTGCAACTAAGGTAAAATACAGAAACAGTTGTTGTAACATGAGCATGAATAAGACAAATGGGGAAGGCAGTTGAGTTTTTGATAAAATATTTAAGAGAGCGATTACTTAACAGAATAGAGTTGCTGATACAAATATGCCTGTGATACTTTACTTTCATGTATCCCATTGAGTAGCTCTAGTGTGTTCTGTGAGCTGTACCTAAAGTTATGTGTTCTGTGAGCTGTACCTAAAGTTACTTAAAAGCTTTTCACTGCTATGTGTTAAAGGAAAAGAGTAATAAATAACTCAAGAGAACAAAGTTCTGACCTTTTTCTTCACTATGTTCTCCTAAGCTTTTATTTTTAATTCACTGCCTGGACTGGGTGAAAAGTTTAACTCAAAATAACATAGTTATTTTGTGGAAGCTGTACATAAACATCTAGTAAAACATTCACACACTTATATGCAAACCTACCTCCCAGTGCCTTTGGCTGGTGGGAATCTGGATGAAGGATCTGTATGCCATGAAAGTTTTTCTCGACTGGCTTTCTACATTTGGCCTCAGGCACACCTACAGAAAGTTCCATAGACACAAAGGTATTACCAGCAATATTCCTGCTGGCTGTAATGAGAAGGCCGCCAAAACAAGACATTCTTGCATGGTGGCATATCCTCCAACTGTACCAATTTGTCAGGGACAGTTCAGATCAATGCTCTCTCATTCTACTTTTCCAGTTGCTTTTAAAACTTTCCAGTTTCTCTCTCCTCCTCCTCCAATTTTTCTCCCTTTCTTCTCAACTGACTTGAGTTGCTGCAAACTGAGTTGCAAGTGAACTCAATTGAGTGGGGAAAAGAAAGGAAGGGGTGGAATTTTTCCCCAGTAGGGTCAAGAAAAAGCGAATACTATACTCATAAGGAAGAACACACAGGCTATGAGAAGTATATGAGGTAGACACAGGCTATGAGAAGTTCTTCCTTATGAATAACCTAGTGTCTTAACAACACCCTAATGTTGACTGGTCACATGTGTCCTGATTTTCAGCTGTAAAATATTAGAGGGTATGCTGCTGTGGTTTTTGAGTCTACTGGAGCCAGAGCCAATGGATCCCCATTGAGAATTGGACCGTGACTTGTGAAGGTTGGCACAGATATTTCTCCTTCCGTTTAAATCAAGAATGGTGGGAATCTGAGACAGGTATTCCTTTTTCCATACTGGCTCTCAATTTTTAATTTTAATTGATATTTTTAAATATTTAATTTTTTCTTTTTAATGCAAAAGCTCACTTCCATGCCCTTTATGAACTGTAGGGGACAATTTCATCAGGTTACTCCCTCACCCATACTGTTTTAGGTCACAGAGAGTCTTGTTTGAGAATAGGTTGTACAAATGGATCCCATTTGGGGGAAAGGCAGGATATAAATTCAATACATACATATATACATACCTACAAACATACATACATACATAAAATATAGTGTGGATGGGATGAATCAGACCTGGGTTTCCTATCAGTGTTGGAGGGGGAAGACAATGAATGTGCTCCAGAGCTGACATGTTGCCAGTCAGCCATTTATTGATCTCTGGAGGGTGTAGCAAGCTGTCTGTCTTCTAAGCCCTACTTACTGGAGATGAGACCTCTGTGGAAAGGGCAAACATCACATGTGGTTATTTAGTCAACCTGAAAACTACAGAATTGAAGAGGAAACTCATCCATCCCTTTCTGCTCAACCTTATTGTCACAATGAAGCCTTTCTCCATTCACTTCAGTGTATCTCTTTCCACCCCCTATGACAATTGACAAAATAGCACATCAGTAGACGCCACCACTCTTTTCAGAAATTAGGTTGTTCTAACAGCAGCTACTTTGTGTCAAATACTATCATTTGAAATCCAATAATAGCATTTTAGCATTGGCAAGGGTTGGTATAGCATGCAGGAAACCCCTACTTATCAAAATTCCACTCTGTACAGTTGCTCATATACTTGAGGTATGGATGCTGAGATGTCCAGTTCTCAAATCTAACGGATACCTAATTATATCTGATATTCTTAGCCTAGCATGATTGAACTCTGGTACCTTTACAACAAGGAAGCCAGAGTACAAAAGAAGCTGTTGTAAGTTTTCACTGAGAAAAAAAAAAAGTAAGAATTCTCTAAGGATGTGTTGTGTTCAAGTTCTAAAAGTAAAACTGCTCTTTAGCAAGCAGCATAAATGGAAAGCACAGATATATTGATAGAGGTAATAAAGAGTCTATAACAGCTTATCTTCATAACCTGTTTAGGAGGAAGAGTTAATTTTGTCATCCTGAAGCTCATCTTGAGGCAGTGGAACACAAGATAAACACATGGAGATTACCCCCTCCCGCCCCGCTTTATATGTTTTGCTTGCTATGTGCCTTCAGGTCATTTCTGACTTATAGTTACCCTAAGGCGATCCTATCACCACTGGGTTTTCTTGGCAAGAGTTGTTCAGAGGGGTTTTGCCTTTCTCTTCTTCTGAGGCTGACAGAGTGTGACTTCCCTAAGGTCACCCAATGGGTTTCCATGACAGAGCAGGGATCTGAGCCTTGGTCTCAAGAGTTGTAGTCCAATGCTCAAACTACTACACCATTCTGGCACTCCTCCCTTTAATAACCAAATATTTAATCAAATCAGGATATAACTCTTCAGAGGAGTTATATTAATAGGAGCAGCTAAACTGCAGTGGAGATCATAGTATTATTCATTCATTTATTTTATTTCTATCCCACTTTTCTCCCAGAATAGGTTCCACCTAGTACCAAGTGTGATAATTCTACAGCTCAGAAAAGTTATTTTTTGCGATTATAACTCTCCAAAATCTCCTAGCCAGCACAGACACTCACAGGGGTATAATCACAAGAGGGAAAACGAGGGGCATTGCTCCTCAAATAAAAATTCTCCCCCAATGAAATTTTCATATAGCCCTCAAATTTCTAGCAATGCAGAGAGTGAGGCAATGAAAATCATTAAGAGCCACAGAACATTTATGTTTGCTGTGCTCACATTCGTTCGGTAATTTTGTTTGTCCCTTTTCTTTGTACACCTAAACTTTATTTCTAGATGTTCACCTAGGTTTTTAAGTTACTGCAGTGCTGGATATTTGGGAGAATTTCATTTATTTGGGGAACCATTTCCAGAGATCTGGATAATAAGCATATTCTACTACAGAAGATGTTAGTAGTCTGAAGGATGACTTCCTGCTGGCCAGTCAGAAACTACCTACATAGTGCTGCTGTTCCAGCTTCCTTTGGCTTGATACTACTACGTGACATACTCTCAGTCAGCTGCTGTCTCTCAATCTCTGCTCAGCACCATGGACTAATTACTATCTGCCACACTGGCTTTTCTTAGGCCATTTCCGCCCTAACTTATTATAGTGCTATTATTCCACTTTCAACATCCTGTGGGATTCTAGGGTTTGTAGTTTACTGAAGTGAAAGAACTCTCTGGCTGAGAATTCTAAATGACCCCCCCCCCCCAACTGCAAACTCCAGGATTCCATAAGATGTTGAAAGGGAAATAATAGCACTATAACAGTGTGGTGCAGAAATGGCCTTAGATACACATTACTGTGGACCAAATTGCTTAGGTGACTATAAAAGTATTATGTGTGTATGTTTTCTTATCCCCCTACCTATACTATTCACATCTTTTGAATGTTCCCTGGTTCTGTGTTACCATTCCTTTGGAAATTTTGTTTGACCATTTCCTTTGGAAGCCTAAGTTGTTATTTCTAAATGCTCAGCTGGGTTTTTAAGCCACTGCATTGCTCCGTTTCTAACTCAATATTATTCTTGTTGAGATGGGGGGAACCAGAAATACTGTACGCAGTATTCTTCATATAACCAGTCCTCAGTTTTATATAAAGATATCTTGGGCCTCAGTCCAACATATGCTGAACCATCCACCGCCCCTAAACCTACTGAAGCCTTTCTCGAGGCCAATCCATGTCTGGTGGAGAGCAGGAGGCACTGCAGCAGTGTCAGACTGTATCTCCATACCCAGGTACCAAAAGACTACTAAGGTGGTAGCTGAGTTCCACTGGGGACCCACAGTGGTTGAGGAAATCTCTTTGTGTCTGGCTATGGGGACATAGCCAAATGTTTCCGCATTCTGTGATCCCCATCAGGCACAGATTGGCTATGGAAGGTGACTTCAGCTGGGCTATGGTAGGTCTGGGAGGCTTTGGTAACTGTGGAGGGGGCAGGAAGTAAATGCCAGCTTCTGCAGTGACCAAAAATTATCATTCCTTTTTCTTCTTCCTTCCTACTTTCCTCCCTTCCTTCCTCCCAAGACAGTTAAAAAAACGATAATAGAAGAACATTATAACTGTTTGTGTTGGAGCACAAGATGTGTAGAGTTCCTAGATCTCAGGGCTCAGATTCTCCTCTCTTGTCTTCAGAGTGAGGGAGAGGGATGTCTGGGTGAGAATGTTGCCTTGAAAAGTACATATATTTCCCTCATCTGTTAGACCTGAAGTTTCTTTTTTGAATAACATACTCTGTACAACTGTGGTTAATGGTCAATGTACCATGCTTAATGACACCACAAGACATCATCTCTAGATCTCAAGTTTTAGTGCTAGAATCTCAGGCCCTCAGCTAGTCCTGACTTGGCAATCTAACCATGTGAATAAAGTGGGTAGAAATGTGCATACATCCATATTCGCACTCCTCCGCTCACCCTCCATAATGCCGTACTTCTGAGTTACCAAGTGGAAGGAACAGCAGTATATTTAAGGACCAAAAAAAGAAGGTGTTTCTTCATTAAACTTATCTATCTAAATACAACAAGCTATGGGAATGGCTCCTACCTGAATTCAAAAGAAGATTAGCTAACCTTGTGAAGGACTATCAACAACTAGACATATTACTAATCAGAAATTCCTTGTTCAGAGGCAGTATATCTCTGAATACCAAATGCTGGTGGAGGTAACAGTGATGTGCACGTGTAGGGGAGCCATCACACCCACCTTATAAGCTTCTTAAATCTTCAAGCTGGACACTGGGAGAAGGGATGCTGGATAAATGGATGCCTTTTGGCCGGATTCAAAGTAATTCTTCTCCTGATCTTATACTTCAAAGAAAGAAAGACCTGAAGAAGGAAACCTTTTTCAGGAGCTCTGAAAGACCACCTCTACTTCATGAGCCTGCCTGGAATTTGAAATCCTCAGCAGAGGCCCTGTTGCATGTCCCACAACACTGAGTGGCTCAGTTGGTGAGTAAACAAGACAGGGTCTTCTCTGTAGCAGCACCTTAGTTATGGAACTTTCTTTCAAGGAAAGTTAGGCTGGCACCATCCTTGTGAAATTTCTGATAGACAGGCAAAACCTCATTATTTCATATAGCCTTGGGCCTTAAAACTGGATTTAAAATGATTTATAATATGTCAGCTTTTTTTTAAAAAATAGTTTAAATATATTTGAAGAATATTTCTGTCTTCTTTTTGGAAGCATGGCTTTGGGAACCTTGGTGTGCAGAAAAACAAATAACAAATAAATTCAATCAATAGAAAAATCAATGAATATGCTCATTATCACAGTCCTTTTCAAACTGCAGCCCAAAATAGTCTCTTTTCCAAACTTTGCCCTAAAGGTTTAGTATTGACAGAAGTCACTGGTTCAAACAGGAGCTATGTTCTACTTTTGCTTATTGTTGAAATTAACTCCATGCAGGAAAATAAAAGGCAGACTTGACAACCTTTTTCTTGTAGTTGTCATTTTTTTAACTGATTATGTGAAACAACCAAGAAACTCATAATGCAGAAACTACAACATAAGCTGAAAAATGTTTTCAATACTCACATTTAATCATGTTAGATAGAAGAAGGAGTGAGGAAAGAGTTTCCCAAAAAAGGAAAAAAAAAAAGGGAACATGAGGCATTGAAAAAGACCATCAACTGCTAAAATTCAACTGTTTCATGTCTCCAAGAGAAGCTCTGTATTTCTCTATGGACAAGATGTGCACAACAGATCAGCCAGCCTTCTGTAATATTTTGCTGACTGCTGTAAGATGGATCTGCCAAGTCATGGCTGAACCACACTGCCATCTACAGGCATCTGGAGTAGGTGGCACACTACTCATGAAAGGTTGCTGTGACAACACTGACAACTGCATTTCTATTTTGGTGGCTGTTGCTTTACTGCATGCTTTTCTCACAGCTTCAGTGTGGTGCAACAGCATGTGGCACTCATTCACACTGAACAGAATGCTTCTTGGAATTAATCAGTTGCATGACTCTATGGGTGACAAGGAGATCAGGGGCAATTTAGTTAACAGACTGTTTTTCACCCCAGGTTCAATCAGAATCGTTCTAGTCTGCCAATGGCACTTTTCTTATGCTGTCCTTCTCACTTCAAAGAAAACCAAATCACAGCACTGGAAGAAGTATACTTGATGGTGCTTCCTGGCTCTGAAATTTCCTCCCATTTAGGGATTAACTGAACTGAGCTTGGGCATTTATCAGAAGCAATACTGTTTAGGGTTCCTCCTTCTCTATATATACATCTTTGAACATATTTAAGAAAGGTAGCATAGTGTAATGTGTATATGGGGAGGGAGTGAGGAATCTTATATTGCTTCTTATAAATATCCAAACTCAGTTCAGTGAACCTCTAAACAGGCAGAAATTTCAGAGCTAGAAAGCATCATCAACTACAGTCCTCCATCCACATTTGTAGACTTGACCTTTGCAAATTTGATTATTCATGAGTCACATGCTTGCTCCTCCCCATTTTCCTCCTCTCATCCCTTACATTCCTCACCCTAGGCTTGTGAGGCTTGTGTTTAAAATGGACTATTTTTCCTTTTGGGTGAGAAAAACCTTCTCCCATTGCTAAAGGCGCGTCCTCTCTGCCATGTTGTTGCACATTCTGCTGTGTATTTGCTGCTGACTGGTCAGGTGCTTCTTTCTCAAGATGGGAACTGGAGGTACCGTATTTGCCAACATATTAGACACACTGGCAAATAAGATGCACTCCACTTTTAAAGGGGTATTTTTTTGGGGGGAAAAATTAGTTCTCTGGTGAGCAAAATGCACAGGAAAGGAGGGAAAGGAAAGCAGTTTTGCACCAGGAGAGGAGGGGAATGAAAAGAGTGCTGCACCACCACCCCTCCCTTCCTGTTTTGCTTGGGCAGAAACTCCCAGCAGAGTCAAAATGCACAAGAGAGGAGGGGAAGGTAAGGAGAAACTGTAGAAACATCTATGTATGTTCCTATAAATCAAGGTTTCCACTACCCCCTCCCTTCCTATTTTGCAAGGGCAGAGAGAACTCCTTTCATTTCCCCTCCCTTCCCTATGTTTATATCGTTACCATATTTGCTGATGTATAAGATGCACTCCATTTTCAGAGGGTATTTTTAAGGAAGAAAAAGTGTGTCTTATATGCCAGTAAATACAGTAATTAGAACTCCAGAAGTCCCCTATTCTCTCCCTTGGTGGGAAAGTTCTCCTAAGCCTTTTAGGTTGTCTTTTTTCTCTCCCCATCAAGGTGGGGACTAGAGATAAAAGAATGGGAGGGGGAAGCAGGGGAATGGGAAAGAAATCGCAGGGGAGGAGTTATTTGTGGTTTTTCCACTTTTGTAAGGGTTCAGTGCCCCAGACCCTCACAAATGTGGAAGGTGTACTGTATACTTCTTCCAGTGCTGTGAATGTGTTTCTTTGAAGTGAGAAGGCCACTCATTCCAGCATATTTTAGACAAGTAACATGGTGTAGTGAGAGCCAGTATAGTTATGGTTTGTGTTACCCCAAAATGTGGGTGACCTAGAGGTCCACCCATGGTGCTAGTGCCTCTGTGAAACAGTAGGGAACATTAGCTCAAAGGGGAGGCCTGAGAGAGGGGAATAACCTAGCAGGATCTTTTACACACATGTATACTGGCAGTAATGTAGGAACATCAAATGGAGATTCAAAGAATATTTGCCTTATCAGGGAATTAACAATCACACACACACAAGATCCAAGCAGTCTCACAATCACACAAGGCTAACTGAAGGAAAAGGCAGGAAAACTTGGATAGTGAGAAGTTAGGGTGAAGTGGATGATATTTACCTATCTGGAGAGAAGAGACAAAGCAACGTGGCCAGGGCCCTTTTCACATGGCATTTGCCATGCGAAAGGGCCCCTCAAGTATCACGCAAATGTGAGGAGCAGTCCACACGACGCATTCACATTTGCATGACGCTTCAGGGCATGGCAGGCGCTGCTTGCGCACTTTTTCATTTTCGGCTCTAAGCTGAAAATGGTGCATGATCGTGCATTGCTCTGGGGCCCGGCATGCACTTACCTGGCGTGCGGAGCTCCAGAGCTGTGCCAGTCGCGCTTCCTGTCCCAGCGCAGCCTGGGAAAATCCCAGGCTGCACTGCGAAAGGAAGAAGTGGGGCTCCCGCGCAACCAGGAAGCAGTTGCAGAGCTGAAGCAACGGGGATGTGAGAGCCTCTCGCTGGAGGCTGCTTGCGCAATCCCTACACCCCAGCGCCAAGAAAAGGTGAGTTGTGGAAAGGGCCCAGGACTAAGAGTCTGAGGGTGGTATAAGAATGGGATTTGGAGCAGCAGAGTGATGGCTTACTATGTACTACCATACTACAAATTGTTTGGCATGGAGATACAGTTTAAATACTTTTTTCCACCCTGAGGGGAAAGGTGTTAATGGCTCGCTGGCAGGGTAGACAATGGAGTTCAGAACACGCCAATTGTCATGTCTACGGCAGAGCACGCAGTAATTCACAAGCAGCACAGCTTCTACTTACGAGGTGAGAATCAAAGAATATCCAAACAAAAAGGAAGCCTAGAGCAACCAAATCCAAAGAGGCAAATCCAAACCATAGTCCAAACAGGCAGTTCCAAGACAACCAGATGCAAGAGCACAGCACAGGCTTTCAGGGCCAAAGAGACCAGTTGCTGACCCTGGAAGGAAGGGCCAGTTGGAGCCCTCTTTTATCTATGGCTGTTGTTGCCACAGGTTTTCCCTCATTAGGGCTCACTTACTACTTAAATGGGCCAGGCGATGCAAGCCCTCCCTTTCACGGTGTCTCTGCTGCAAAGTAGGTGTGTCAGCTATGTCTTCCTCCTATTATTTGTTCCCCTGGCTCAGGCCCTTGTTGTTGTTGTGTGTTATCTCCCTCTGGACCAGTTTCTGGAGATGCTTCAGCTTCTGGGGAAGCCTCTGCCTCAGAGTCAGAATCCTCCTCCTCACTGCCACAGTCTTCAAGGCAGGACATGATACCAATCGCCTTAGCATTAGGTGACAAAAGACTGATGGGAATTGTGATAGCTCATTAACGGAAAGACAGGTGAGGGGTCAAAAGAGGAGTTTCGGTGGCCAGAAGAAGAAGGTTGAAACCAATCAGTCATTCTGTGGAGGCAGTTTTGGGTGCTATTGTTTCTAAAGGTTAAGTTGTATGTACCTCATAGGGACATTTGCAAGTACACTATCACCAGAGATACCTGAATATGAATTAGTCATGCCCTGAGGTCCCAATGTGACCTAGTTTCACAATGCACATGCGCAACCAGTTCCTCTTAGCCAGCAGACTTCCCAGTCATAGCAGGATATAATTTATGTTTTATATCAATTAATATTTATCCATCAAACCATATCATGGAGTGGGGGAGTATGGCCAAGTAACAGTTTGAGTGTTAAACTATCAGTCTGGAGACTAGGGTCTGAATCCGAACTCAGCTGTGGAAATACACTGGGTGACCTTGGGCAAGTCAGGCTCTCTCAGCTTCAAAGAGAAAACAAAGACAAACTCCTTCTGAACAAATCTTGCTAAGATAACTCCATAATAGGTTCACCTTAGGGATGCCAAGTTCAAATGCTTACTAAGCCACAAAGTTTATCTTGGGGTCAGTTCTCCTTTCTCAGCCTCATGTACCTCTTAGGGTTTTTGGAAGGGTAAGGTGGATGAGGGAGGGAGGGCAGCTATGTGTCATTACCTGAGGTCATGGGAGGAAAAGTGGGACATAAATGCAGTTAGTAAATAAATAATGAAATAAACAGATATTTAGTGTCCAGTGGTAAGTGAGGTGATATGCTAGTTTTCTTATTCTTAAGATGGGCTGGGATTTCAGCAAGCAAGCAGCTTATAATGGTCCAGGATCCGAAGAACAACCGAAGGCAAGTCCAAAGCTTTAGGTGTAGCCAGAACTAATTTTGAACATCAGAACCCCATGTTATTAGCACAATTGCATAATTTCAGGTCATACTCTTTTGCAAAAGTAATCAATTCTGCAGAATATGAGGAAAGGAACTATTTAGAAAACAGAGAAATCATACCCTCCTTTGTCACCCAGAAACATTATTTGGAACATGAACAAGCTCAACAAAGATGAACCTGGGTATATCCACACTACAGTGTCCCATCCACTTTCACAAGAGTTTGGGATGCAGAACCTTCACAACAGTGGAAAAAATAAACCCCATGTTCCCCCTCCCATTGCCTTTCCCTTTGCCCTGATGTGTGTGCTTTCCTTCTCCTCACCCAGGGAAAAAGCAAGGGAATGGAGGGGAGGAAGGCACATATGTCTCCCCCCAATTCCTTTTCCTTTTGCCTGGGTGTGCGTGCCTTCCTTCTCTGTGCCTGGACAAAAGGCAAGAGAATGGGAGGGAGAAGGGCACATGCATGCCTTCACCCTCCATTCCCTTTTGCCTCAGAATGGAGAAGGAAGACATGCATGCCCAGGCCAAAGGCAAGGGAATGGGGGAGAGGTCAATGATGTGGAAGGCAACCACATTGCTTGTGAATAATCAAATTTGTGAAGGTCAACCCCACAATTGGAAGGAGGACTGTACACAATTGTTACCACTTTAACAGCCACAGCTTCATCTGGTGGAATGCTGGGATTTCTATTTTTCTATTTTTACGAGATACTTTGAATTTTCTTCCAGAAAACTCTAATGCTATACTTAAAGCCCATGTTAATACAACCCTGGTTTGTGTCCAATGGTCACCAACTGAAATCAAAAATAAACAAGATTTTAATAAATGTAACCAAAAGCAAGCAAGGTTTCTATAATTAATACAACTGGAACCCCAAAACAGTCAAACACATTTTTGCATAGTCCTTTCATGTGCCAAATTATAACAGTGCATTCCTAATTCAACAACTGTGCTGATTGTAGGAGGTTAGGATTAGGCACCAGACTTTTCAGTGCATAGAAATGCTTTTATGCTGGCTGAACCGAACCGCTTCCACCAACTGATCTCAGAGACCGGCCAAAAGAGCTATCTGGTGACAGAAATGTTCTGCTGGCCAGGATTTGCTGGCAAAAAAACTGGGGTTGGGAAAGGGTGTGACGGGGGCGGGGGGCTGCTTAGATATACCAGTTCCATCCCACTGACATAGCAACAATGTCTGCACTTCTGTACTTTAGGATAGCCTAAAGTACTTCCCTGGGCTGAAAGGGGTCTACATTCAGTAGGTTCCAGCTGGCTCTTGGCCATTGACACCAGTTGGGATTTTGCTCTAAGAAAATTATACTGTTGGTGTATTCAATCTGTTAAAGTAGCAATGGTTGAAGTCTGTCTAGCAGACAGCAACAACAACAAGAGTACAGCCCTATCCTCACTAACATTGCATTTATGACAACATCAATACTTCAAGACAAGACAGAGTCTGTGTTTCCTGCTCCAACTCCTTTTCTAGGGAAGGAAGTGTAATGTGGGCAGCAGCCTCATCAGCAATGCTTAGCAGTTTCACAGGCTGAAGGGTCTCATCAGCACTCAAGACTTCTCTAAATACACTATAAAAGTACTCCACTTGTCATTCTTAATGACTCTCTGCTGCCACTTACTGTGATTGGAGCTCCATTTGTAGGGTTGGGTTTTTTCCTTGCCTAGTTGGAACTATTTCAATCTCAGAAGAAATTTAACAGATCACAGAGCCCACATTTCAAAGTACTGAGCAGAAATGTTGCCATTGTGATTTTTTGTTAAAAAACAAAACAAAAAACCTTTTCCTTTGTTAAGCTTCCCCTAAGCCAAATAAAAACGCTATGTACTGTACACGGACTGTGTTCCTTTCTCTAAATAAAGGGGCAACAGCTGGCAAAACCAGCATTTTTTCCTGTTTAAATGCTGCATCTAACAATAGAATATAACAGCCCAATAAAAAGGATCCCACAAAACCAATCTCCTTTTTGGCACAACATTAACAAGGAAACTCAACCCTTGGCCTTCACAGCACAGAAGCATAATGGGATTTTGTATAAAATGAGTATGTTTCTTGAACACGGAAGGATTTGGAGATAAGGAGAAAGAAGGCAGAAGTTCATGAGAGGAGTGGGGATGAAGATAAATGGTTCAAAAGGCAGTCTTTTTTTAATTTCCATACTTTCAAAACTGTCACTTAAAAAGTTCAGCTTTTTATTTGGAAGAGGGTAGCTCACACCAAACCTTACTTCTTTGCATTTTCACTAATATAGGCAAATGTCCTCCTCACATTTTCCTCATCCTGTGGTTGCTGCAAAACGTGGTTCTATAGCGCTTAAAAAACAAAAAACAAAACAGTAGTGCAGAAGTATAGCGAGGCAGTTTTCACTGGAGGAGAAAGACAAAAATTAGGGATGAGTGCAGAAGGGTTGGGTCACTGGTCACTGCAAAAGAGTTTTCTCTGAAATAAAAAAAATGTTTTTATAGGTAATGGCAAAAGCAATGACAAATTAACTCAACTTGCTGGAATAAATGTTTTCATAGGTAATGATACATTAACTCCTTATTAATGAATTTTAATCAGAAGTTATGTTGTGAACCTTACAAAAAAACCAATCCCACTTCAACTTATGCTGGGATAGATAGGGGGAATGTGTCCCTGTTGGTTCTTTTAAACCTCTCAGCAACTTTTGTTACATCAGCCAGGGTATCCTCCTGGACCATGTTGCTGGGATGGAAATATTGGTGGTAGTGGGCACTCTTGATTGATCCTTTGGTTGTTTGGGTCCCTCAGGGCTCAGTTCTCTCACCCACGCTTTTTAATATGCACTGGGAGAAGTTGCCTGTAGTTTTGTAGTTTTGTAGTCTAGTGCCATCAGTGTGCAGATGACACCCAAATCTATTACTCCCTTCCACCAAGAAAGCTACTTCAGTCCCAACTGGTGTCTGTCATCAGTAGTGGACTGAATGAGGGCAAACAAATTGAAACTTAATCCCGGCAAGACAGAAGTGCTTCTGGTCAGTTGAAAGGCTGATCAGAAAATGAGGAATCCGATTGTTCTGGATGGGGGTTACACTCCCCTTGAAAACACAGTAGTCTTCCTCCTGGATGCCTATGTAGAGCCTTTTAATTTTTGACTCATCTGCCTCTCTGGTGGAAAAATAAACCCAGATCACAGTTATATTGATAAGTTTTCCCTGGAGTCTTACTGATCACACTTTGCATTGTATCCTGTTACTGCTTTTGCTACATATTGCCTCACTATTAATGCTACCCCATTTCTCCTTTGATTTTCATTTCCCTAGTAAAACACTGCATAAATTACCTGACTGAAAAAGCCCCATTCCTGTCCTCTTTATGTCACTCACATCGCGTATAGCTGCAACTATTAGTTCCCTTTCTTGTTTTATGATTTCTGGCTTTCCCTGATTCATGATTCTCACATTCCATGTTCCTGCTATCTATATGGTGTACCTTCAGACTTTTCTCTGCACATGGCAGCAGTTGAATATTCTTTTGACTTGATTTGAGTTTTGTCATTAGATAGATTTCATATTTCATTTTGAACTATCTCATGAACTATCTCATCATGGGGTTTTCAAAATAAAAGACTTCAGCAGTGGTTTACCATTGCCTTATTTTGTGCTGTACTGGCTCCTTTCGACCTAGCTATGGTGCCACTGCCATTGTCTTTGAGACATGCTTCACCAGTGTCACCCACCCCCACTGCTGCTGCCTGATAGCTGCTTAATACATCAGCTATAGCTCCTCAGACAAAGACTGTCTTATGTGGAAGACACTACCAGGAGTAGTGCTGGTGAGGTGTGCATATATACACTTAAAATACCTAAACAGCCTAACATTTGTTACACATAATGTCCTTGCAGAGCTCAACAAAACAGGTCTTTTCCCCTTTTCCGAGAGCTGTCACCTACTGAGCCCTAGAGTGATTTGCAAAAGCAAACAGTTGCAGAGCATGAACCTTCAGTCTAGTCTGACCTCCAATTAACCTGACCAAGCCTTCTTGCCCTCCCCCATCACTATGCCCCTGCAGGAATGGCTGACAGTTCCTGGTGACAGTGGGGTACTGAATCTGCTTTAGGTTTTAGTCCAAACTGTAAAGAAGCTACTAAGGTACTGAACCAATTTTGGGGATATGTTTGAGTCACTTAGACATTTCAAGTTGAGACTAAAACCTGGAGCAGGTTCAGCACCTCACTGATAACGGAATCTATCAGCAATCTCACTTGGTTATTCAGAAGGAAATTCTACCTAGGACCTAATGGTACATTACCTTATTCACACTTCACTTAGTCTGGCCATTTCTATTTTGAAATAAAATTATCCAACTAGGATTCCTGTTTGGAATATTTGCACAACATGGACTTGGACCTATATTAGTTTGGTGCTCAATTTGCCCCCCCTCCCCTCTGATTTTGAAGCCAGAAACTTGTTAGCCAAATAGCATTAAACAGTTTGGCATTATTTGGTAAGAACTGTCTAAGTCAGGGAAGTGGCTATGGAGTGACGGGGAGAGTGAAGGTATGTACCCCAAATAAGAATTTGGTCTGCCGAAAGACTTTTTTTTCCAGTTCCCAAATTTCTGCCATTTGTAGTAACTTAAAACTCCAGCTGAGACTTAACTGCTTCTGGACTCTGTGTGTGTATTGCTGTTGTTTTCTCTTATTTTTGAAAGCAACATGTATAACTCTCTGAGTGTTTTTGCCCTTGTTAAGCACTGATTGTAGAATCCTTCACTGCAATTTTCCAGTGGATTTCATGCCTTCTATGTTTTCCTTCTAAGTGGAATTTCAATGGTTTATTTAATTTTCTTTGAAGTGAGGATTTAAGACATGAATTGCAGAAATAACATCCATAATTCAACTGCACAATATTCTAACTTTATCAATCCAAAATCTAATGGTGATTAATTTGAATATTCCAAAAACAAGGATTTTTTTTTTTGAAATCAAGTTATCAGGAGTTGATAAGAAGGTTTTAATACTTGCACAATGACTTTCAAGGGCAGAGATGTGTCTTCAAAGCATGCACTCCAAATGTTAGACTACAATTCCCATCGGCCTAGCTAGCATACACAATTATGAGGAATGACAGAAGCCACAATACAACAACATCCAGGAGTCAGTGACTTGTCTATTTCTGCTATATGGTAAAAGCATTTGGAAGAGCAGAAGGAGTTCTCTCTAGAGAAATAATTTGGGGCAACAGATTTTGCTGTAAACTCTTGTTTTTCAGGATTTTTCTGTACCGATAATATGCAGAAATACCAGTCCTTTGATGTTCCAATGGGGTAAACATCAAGCAATTACCATGTCACTCAGACCAAGATATGCAATGCTAAGTTCAGTTATAGTGATAACATTACAGCAAGCTGTTGTGACTTTCTAATATTTCAGAATGTTTGGGTTTTTTCCCCCCTTTCCTTCCTTCCTTCCTCTTTCCCTTCCTTCCTTTCTTTTTATATCTATCTTTGTCTCCCTATCCCCCTTTGTACTTCTCTCTCCTTCTTTTTCTTTTTTTCTTCAGAAACAAGTAAACAGTGAACAGTAACAGGAAAGATGGGTCATCACATTTGAATCCACACTGTGGTTTTATTTCCTCTTTTTGGGCATGCAGTTTTTCTGGAGGAAAAGAGAATAAGAGAAAGAAAAGCAGCAAGAAGGATGGGCTGTGACTGACAACGGAATAGATAAACAGCTTCCATATAGAATAATGAGCAATACAAGGAGCTCCAAAAAAAAGTCAGAAATGGTTGCCACATTGCACATCAGAGTCAAAACTGCATCCCACATCCAGTGAGGTTGAGGACTGCTGTCTCGGAGAGGTTTTTTTTTTACCTACTTTGGATGGAGATGGTTTATTTATTTAATGTGCTTGTTAAATGTGTTCTCTTCCTTTCTGCCAATAAAAAAATTATAAAGCAGAACCATGATCTACTCTAAGTATTTCTTTATTACATGAGGCAGGGAAATCACAATTACATCAAGATAATATCACCTTCAGTTGGGGCTTATCACATGACATTGTTCCTCTTCTATTGTTCTCCCATGGGAGACAATTTAGAAAGTGTTTTTTTAAAAAAAAATATTGAAAGTTGTTTGGTGGGAAAATGTCAGTCCACCTCTGGTGATCAATGGAAAAGAGGTAGAAATTTCAATATGATTTCTTTTCAAGTGGTAAAGTAACTGAGAAAATTTTAAACTTTATTTCTCTACAGGAAAAAAAAAAGCCATATGACCATTCTCCCCAGCACCACTGGAGCTCGGGAGAGAAGCCAAATCTTTGCTCACTGCTACTACAACCCTGCCTCCTTTTCTAGCCTGATTCTAGAGTCTCTCTCTCTCTCTCTCTCTCTTTCACACACACACACACACACCTGGAAATGTAAGAGGGAAAGAATCTTACAGTTTTAAAAAAGCATTTATTTCATTAACTGATTAATTCTTGCTTTCTTCTAGCTTCAGACTTAAATAATTCCTGGCAGATCAAAGGCAGCACTGGGATAGATCAGAGAGATCAGTAGCTGCTGGCTTTCATCTGCAAGTGATTAATTAAATCTGAAGTCTGGTCTATCCCAATCAGAAAGCCCCCCCCCCAAGAAAAGGGGCTTTTTAAATATATGACTATTTACATTTATATTTCTATGTGTGCGTGGGAGGGGGGGGTATGCCAAATTAGCAAAAGAGGTGGGCAGTCTGAAATGCTCTGTGTGAAAAACTTTTAGCACAAATGAACACTGTAATCCCAGAATGGTAGCATTTTTAGAAGCAATGCTATTGTAGCAGGAGAAGAGTCTGGTGTGATAAAGCCCTAAGAGAGAGGGGTGTATGGCAAGTTTAATTGACTGATATCTTAATTATCATTCTTTCCTTGTATAGTAGTAATTGTCTTATATGGAACTTAAATGAATGCACTATGCCATAAAACCCAAGCATTTCTAAACTCAAGCATGATAATATCTCAGAAACAGCTCAGAATTACTTAATGAAAAACCTCTCATATTCTTAATTTTTCTTTAATTAGAAGGGGATGGTTTGTAATGCAAAGTAGTTGTGAGCTTCAGGTTTCTAGAAAATCTCCAAGTTGGAGGCTGGAGGTGCCAATATATAGCGATAGAAAATGGTCTTACATCTGAAGCTAATATGAACTCTTGATAAATGTGGCTGAGATATCCAGTCAATGCAGAAGACAAGCTTTGTTTGCTTTCAGCAACCAGTAGTTATGATCAGCACTTTATATTAAGTGCCCTACTTCATGTGGCACTTCATTTAGAGCTAATAAAATAGTGATTGGATGTTAAGTAAATACTGAGCAAGTATTAAGAACATCAATTTATTAAAGTATCACAATTATGCAACACAGCACTGAGAGTAATTTGTGGCTAATTTTAAAAGTGATCCAAAATTCATGCAAAAACTCAGCGCTCTTTTTGCTCTTTAGTAATTTAGCTTGAGCTGTTGCTTTTTTTATTATTATTATTATGATTTCCAACTAGCACACTCACATTCTGGAAGCTAAAAAGTCTTTTTGCATCCCTCACAGGGGATTAAATAGCGATGTTTGCTATTGTCTTAATTCTCTTGTATATTTATTGCTTAATTTTGGTGAGAAATGTATAGCTTAAACTTAATATTGACTTCATTACAAAATCTTCAGTGGATCCTCATTGTCTTCTAAGCGCAAGTCAAAAGCCTTAAAGCTTGGGCCCAGGCTATTTCAGAATCTGCCGGCTCACCTTTGTACTAGTACAATAATTAGAAAAACTATTGAATTAGCAATTAGAATTGAACTAGACAAATTAGAAAGAAATGAGAATAGAATTAGAATTAGGAAGTTTATAGACAGCATGCAACTCCTTTGATGCAACAGCAATATTTGCTGCTGGTCTGTCTCCAGGCACAACTCAAAGTGCTGGCCATGACCTAGAAAGTGCTATACAGCTCAGATCTAGTTTATGGCAAGGACTGTATTTTCCCCTGCCCATGCTTTGAGATTTGGGGGGGGGGGGCGGTCTCCATCCCACTTCCCTCATAATTACATCTAGGATGAGACAGAACAAGAGGGGGCCTTCTTGGTAGCCATTTCCAAGCTTTAGAACTCTCTTACCAGAAAGGCTAGACTCGCACCATCTTTATTATCTTTCCGTTTGCAGGTGCAGACCTTGTTTTGTCAGGCGCTTGAGAATTGATTTTAAAAAAGGTATGTAGGACTTTTTTAGCCTAGTTGATTTGGTAGCGTTCTCCATAATGTTAGGGTTTTTTGTTTTTTTTTTAGAAGCATAGAATCAGAGCTCCAGAATCAGAGACCACAGGAGACATGGAGTCCAACTCCCTACCATTCAAGAATATACAATCGAAGTATTCCTGACAGATGGCCATCCAGCCTCTGTTTAAAAACCTCCAAAAAAGGAGACTTCACCACACTTCAAGGTCCTTTCTGCATGACAACACTCTTCCATGCCATTGCAATGCAATTCTGGGTCCCAAAGGGAGTGCGTCAGCAATGCTCCCCTCTGCACCTACTAAGTGCCTGTGGAAGGGAGCCAGATGGCCCCACCTTTTCCTTTTCCGCAGCACAGCTGGGCACTTGCTATTGCTGCACTGGGGCAGAGAGTGTCCCAATCACGCTTCTGCGGCTTCCACATGATGGTAAGTATGGGAGTGCCATGCAATAGGTGGTATAAACCTTTTTTCCCCATTTTTCAAATACCACGTCAGTATGACATTTCACGGCAGGATGGCAGCAGGATAGCAATGACATCATGTGGAAGCACAACCTGCCAACCGTTGCTATCCCGTCACAGAAGGGGCTCAGCAAAGTTGTGCTGAAATGGCCCAAGGCAGCATATTCCACCATCAAACTGCTCTTTTCATCAGGAAATTCTTCCTAATGTTTTGGTGGAATCTCTTTTCCTGACATTTGAAGCCACCGCTCCGTGTGCTAGTCTCCGGATTGACAGAAAACGGGCTTGCTCCACCCTATTTTCTGCTGCTTTTCTTATTGTTTATTTTTTAAAATAGATTTCAATTAATTTTAAATGTTGTTAGCCACTTTGATTCCCAAACTGGGAAAAAGGCAGAATGAGAACAACCACCAACAGATTGAGATATAGGAATATTGCCTTGCTCCAAATGTCAGGTTGTCAACAATGATTGGAAGCCACTCTCTAAGATTTGTAAAAAAAGATCTTTCCTAGTCCTATCTGGGATGCTAGGGACTGAACTGGAACTTTCTGTATGCAAAGCATGTACTTCATATGATACAGTCCTACCTTTTTATCTATTCCTTCTTTTTTAAAGTATTTGAATAACCACAAATACACCATGCATTAAAAATTCAGTAAAGAGGATATGTGAAACAAGATGGAAAAGTTTAAAAAGAGTGTCTAGTGGAAGGGTTGAAGAGGAGGAATGTTTCTCTGTTTGCCTTTGGGCTCCTTTAAAGATATCATGTTGAGGTTAAAAGAAAAACCGGTAAAACTGAACTGAGAGCCAATATACTTCAGTAGTTGGGACACTGAACTTCACCAGGATGTCCTGGGTTCAACTGACCACTCTTGCCATGAAATTCTGCTCAACATCCTGTGTGAAACATTAGGTTGACAAGGGGTCATCTTGGCTAATGTCTCCCTCTGTCAACCTAATATATCTCACAGGGTTGTTTAACAGTAAATAAAGTTATTTCTGAGTACTGACACTGTTAGTGATTTGACAGAAGGTTGGTATATAAATGTAATTACATAAAACATATATTTACTTTTTTCACAGTGCAGGAAAGAACCCCAGCTAGAGCTAAGTCATAGTTATGTTGATTTGGAAGCATTTAATTCTGCCATTTTGTTTTGTCTCTTATGGTAGCAGTGTTGGCCAGGCTGTGCTAGCCGTGGTACTTTTCTGTCAGGAAAATTGCTTAGCAATGACTGAAGAGATGCCTTAATGGTAAGCAGCCAAGCTGTGCCTGACATTTCTTTGCTGAAAAATTATAAATAAATGGCCCAGAATGGCTAGAATATAGTTGGAGATTTTGCTGGAAATGAGAAAGCTATCAGTTTTGAGAGGGTGAGTCCATGAGAAGAAAGGCTGATAAGTTTCTCCATGTAAGTAATCACAGAGCTGCAGTGAAGAAGCTGTTTTTGTTGACTGTATGTATGCAACATACTTACAGCAGTTTGATAACATGTTTACTGTCAAGCCTGAACACTGCAGAATCCTGGGATCTGCAGTTTGGTAAGGTGCTTAATATTCTTTTTCTGAGAGCACCAGTGGCCTCACTTGAACTACAGCAGCACTAGAATGCAATAGCAGAGGTGTCTGAAAACTTCCCCAAACTGTATATCCCAGGATCCTGTAAGATGGAGTTGTGACAGTTAAAATGGTATCAAACTGTTGTAAATATACAATATAGACACTCTTTTCATCAAAGAGAGGAGACCTGGAAAAACTATTTTGTTAGTTACATTTATAATTCCAAGGCCCTCCACAAGTTGTTAGTCATTACTATGAATACAATTTTGATAAGTATTTTTTAAAATTTTCCAAGTTCTCAGAAGTTAACTAGGATAGATACTTCTAAGTTACTTAAAACAAATTGTTCTTCCCTGCACCCTGTTGTCACCTAAAATACCCAAAATCAAGCACCAGGTGACAACAGGACACCAAGTGCATAGACCATTCATCTTCTACCATTAATGAGGCCACACCTCATAACTATAAAGATAATAAATAAAAGTTACTCTAATACTACAAAATAATTAAGTTATCCCTAATCAAGGTATGATTTAATGTAATTTTGTTACACTTTATCTAATGTAAAAGTAATTAATTGCCAGTTATTTGTAATTAGTTTCTTCCAAACTCTGAGAAGGGAGGCCAGGGATGGGCAATGACATGGACGTGGGGGGGGGGGGGGACAATTTTTCCATCTCCAATTTCCTCTCAGCTGCACCTCACCTAAGTGCACCAAAACATGTCCTTTTTCTTCCCCCTTTTCAGATGGTAACCTTGGCTGAGGTTACTCTTTGTCTTACTAATGTACCTCACTGGGCGTTTGACCAAACCTTCAGGGCACTATTTTGAAAGAGAAAGAGGGAGAAAAAATGTATTTGAGAGCGGGTAAGTGTGGGTTCTGAGAAAGTTTGGGGGGCAATGTCTGTGTACATTTAGCACTAGAAAGCTTTGGGTACCATTTTTTGAGGCTAAAAACGATCCCAAAATTTTAAAAAACTGAAGGTGCTAGGAAGATCTTATGGAGGGCTTCAGGGGCTCCAAAAGTGGTGTCCACTGGCTGCAGATGGTTCACAGGCCACACTTTCCCCATACCTGCCATAGACTAAAAGGCAGTTTTTCAGCTTGTAGGTATCCCTCAGCAATGGATTATTTCCTTGTAAATAATGGTGTGTTTTTTATTCTCATATGGACATTTGAAAATAAACTGAAACATTACAACAACACAACCTAGATACTTCATAATTTATCTCTTTCAGAAAGAACCCAAAGATAGGTAAGCAGTACAATTGGAGCATCTCAGTGGTTGGAAAAATGCAAAATAACTTGGAATACTTCTGTTTCACAGGGAAGTTTGATAGGCATATGATTCTTCAGCAGAGAGCAAAAACTTGTTGTCAGAACCCCAATGTTATGTGAGGCAGTACTATCATAATAGTGAAGACTATTAAAAATATTATTCACAACTCATGTTGTCCATGGATGGCACATGTGCTGCTTGTATAGCTTACCTTTCAAACAAGCAATGTTTGATCAGGACTTTCCAATATGAACTTGGCATCCTGTGCAGGATACATTATTCATCCATTTCCTTGGCTTTCTTCCCAAAATATTATGACTAAAATCAATACATCCTTGGCCTATTTCGTAGGCTTTTACATTAATATAAATTGTGAAGAGTCCTTAAAAACATGCCTTTGGTTTACCCATAAGAAATCACTTCAGTGATCACATTGTGATTCAAACTATATGTTACTGATAGCATGCCATTACAGGCTGAAAGCACATTAACGTTCCAGAGAGGCAATGCTGGCAGAACTTTAGGCCTGAGCAAACAAAGCTCATGTTTTGCCTCCTGATATCTACCAATGTGCCCTCTATTTTTCATAGTTTGATCCTGTGAATGTGATCTAAAGAGTAACTGATTGACTTAGGCGTGGTCAGTGGCATTTTTCCAATTTTGGGAAAGCAGAACTCTTTGAAATATCACAACCTACCCTTGAAAATCTCCTTAGATTCATAAATGGGTTGTCATATGGCACAAGATGGAAGGTTGTCCTCTCAGAAACCTAAAGGTAAGATACACTTGGACACACAGAATCTGATCACGTCTTAGGATTTGAGTCTACTCTGGACCCTGCTTGCCTTATGATTGGCATCTTTGTTGACTCACAAGTGAATCCCCACTATAATATATGCCTGTTTAAGATCAGATATGTTGACTATTCCACTGAGGCAAGGACCTCCTCAGGGAACTTCCTTGGTCAGAAAGGATACTTAAAAACAATATGAATAATTTGTCCTGCCTTCTTCCATCACTTTTGGCTAAATTGCTTCAGTGGCAGCACCCAGACTGTCACATTTAGTGGTGAGAAATGTGTGGGAACCAGCAAGGTTGAGGTGCAAATTACCTTAGTCACCATTCCACAATTCACATAGACCCAGATTAAAGAAACCTTTATTAAAGAAATAATTTTGGGTTAGAAAGTAGATGAAGTAGACAGCTGGCATTTAAAAAAAATGAAAGAGGTCAATGCTTTAATTATCTTAGACATAGTTTCTGTAGCTTTAATGGTTGTGCAGAAGAGGGAATTTCAGCAGGTATAGCTTGTCATGTGCAGGTAACAAGCAACACTCCTGAAATTTCATCTGCTACACAACCATCAAAGATACAGGAACCCTCTCCAGTTTTTAATTTGGCTGGCAACTTTAAGTCATTCTAAGCAGCATCTAGTTCAAGCATCCAATAGTCACTTCATGAATGGAAGAGGAAGCTTAGATGTTCAGAATGTGGGAGTTTTCCGTAGTAAAACTTGGGAATTCAAAAATCTAGAAGCCCAGGAAAGAAGGTGGAAAGAGCTGGGGAGCTTCACCTACCACTGATGAAAGAT
The DNA here is from genome assembly GCA_030412105.1 of Cyclura pinguis. Classification (NCBI taxonomy): domain Eukaryota; kingdom Metazoa; phylum Chordata; class Lepidosauria; order Squamata; family Iguanidae; genus Cyclura; species Cyclura pinguis. Next base: position 312,982,012 of record CM059599.1, on the reverse strand, counting down.
AAGATGGGGAAAGTATTACATAATGCAGTAGAAGGAAATCTTCCCATAGTTTGAGTGGCTGGGCATATAGCTGGGTAGCAGAACTTGGTCACTTGGACTGTGAAATGTGAACCCAGCAGAGGATTTTGGCAAGAATATGGGGACCAGGAGACAAAGTTGTATGTGATACATGGAAGATGTCTCACCTATCTCCATACTAGGCAGATTGAGTCCAAAAGTTTTGGGGAACGCGAATGAAACAGGAAGTGTTGTAGGAGATAAGAGCATTCTTCTAATTAAAGATTATGAGGAGCTGCCTGCGGGGTAAGAGATGAAAGCACGTGAAAAAAAAAAAGCAAAAACCCAGATGTTCTGACAGATACAATGGAGTCTTAAAGTGGCAAGCTATTAAAGTAAGGCATCTCTCACCACAATGATCTCCTGTAAACTGATCTCCTGTTGTTGTCTATAAATGAAGATTGACTATTGCTGTTCTAACATAAGATAGGAAACACATTACTCCCTGTGTATGAATAAGGCTGTTAAGAAAGGAGAGATTAAAAGTAACAAATGCTATACAAAAATATCATTTTGTATGGAGCTGTGCCTGCATTCCTCACAAAACTCTATTTTTCAATCTCTAGCATAAAAGAATCTGGAAAAGGCAACATGTAGCTCTCATATTATGTTTAAGATTACTTCATCTCAAGTGTCAAAGACTTACTGATCAGAGGGAATGCTCCTGCTGCTTGTTGTTCCACAATGAATCAGCTAAAAAACCACACACACAATCTGCTGGCTGCTCTTTTTCAGGTGGGAAAAAAAAATCTTTTCAGTCTTACTGAACAGAGGAACATATCTTTGGTTCTCTTGTCTTTTACCAGGAAGCATTCAATGGTTGAAAGTGCTTTATTGTTTTTGAGTAAAGACTGAAATTCAAAGAGAAATATCAAGAGTACCACTTTGCATCCCTTGTTTCCCTCACTGAGCTTCCCAGTGGGGTTCATTGCTACCTTGATAAATGTTAAATGAAATCACATATTTTCACTGAGCATAGTGAAACAGTTTTTATCTTGTTCTGCTGCTGCTTGTTACAGTCACACCACTGTGTCAGATACCCCATGTACCTGTGATATAAGCCTACTGTCTGTGATAAACCTACAAATATGCACATTAAACACTTACCTGAACATCTATATGCAGTCAAGCCTTGGTCTAGCATTGTTCAGAATAAAAATGTACAAAAAACAAAACAAAAAAAAAGCAAGAAGGCAGGTACATAGAGAGTCAGAAGTACAAGCAAGAAGGAACTTTGTCTATATAGTCACAAAACAGCCACTACTTACATAAAGCACAGGAGTTTAATTCACAACAGTGGAATGCATCGATGTGTGCTCTAGTTTCTAATGGACCTGTGAATGCATGCATGACAGCTTTAGGCCCATAAAGTGCTGAGACAAAATAAAACCATGCCTAGACAGCACTATGGATTCCTCATGGCTGGTGTGAAAAAAACAAGAGGGAGTTGCAGTTAGGAGCACCATTTTATTAAAGATGACTGTTTCAGTGAGAAAGGAAGAGAGAGCTGGGAGAAATTAGCAGAGCTGCTGACTTTGCATAGAGAGAACAGATGTTGGAGGTTAATGGAGCATTAGGAGAAAAGGAGGGGAAATCAAAGTTTCTTAATACCTGCCATGGCCTTTCAAACCACACAGAATTCTTTGCAGAGAAGCGCAAGGCTTATTTTCAGTTCAGAGGAAGACATTTCATTGCCTTGTTTAGCATAAGTGAGTTTCAGGAATGACTCCTTGAGCTTTGTTGTTGCTCAATGTGAACTTAATGCATCATAAACACTGACTGCTGGCATTTTACAGCCACGGTGTTTTTGTTTTCATTATAATGCAGCAAATTCACCTCCCAGAGCACAGTAAATGAAGGGGATATTGCCTGAGAAAATTGGTTGCCCTGATACAGAATTAAGACAAAGTCAGTCAAATACCTGCATATATTATTCAGGAAAAGTATTACCTAGAATGTACAAAGAAGAAGTTAGGCAGTGGCTAATTTTTTTTTAACTGCATTACACCAGATCATGCTGAATTTCCATGGGAGAAACAATTACAAAGAATGTGCTGTGGTCCTGTGGAGACTCTACATATTGCAGATGATTCACTTTACAATTCAGAACCATTTTGGTGCCAACCAAATGGCTGTATATAATGTGTACAATGGATATTCTTTACAGTCATAAAGGCCATCATCAATGTGCATTTCAGATAAAAAAGTATGGCAACTCTCCAGTCCCAAAAAGCAGTGAGTGAGAAGGTAGAGTGTGAGATGGATAGCATACTATCGCAGAAATAAGTTCTTAACTATTTTGTCTGGGAGTAATTACAATAGTTTTCTCCCCACTGGGGAAGAAAATAAATGTTTCTCTATAGTATTCTCCCTATATTCATCCATTCCGAACTCAGGGACTATTTTATGGAGAAAACCACGTATTTTTAATGCAAACGCCCAATTTCTGTGCATGCAGACCATTTTCTGCACAGACATGGGGAAGAGAGGGGTTGCACAAAACATGTTTTTTTCCACCATAGAATAATTTGTGCATAGTACACTAAGACATGAAATGCCAGAATAAAATTGCACAAAATTCTCACTTGTCTATCATTTTTCCAAAAGATATCTCCTGACTGTCAGGAAACATATTTTTTGACCTGCAAATGAATATATTCTTTCAGTTCTTGCATACTGCTTTATTGTTGACCATCTAGAGCTTCATATTTTCACTGACTAGTAATGTTAACACCCAATTGTCTTCTGTACTTGAAGAGGACCCAAGGTGCATCTATGCTACATAATTATATCTTTTTGATACCACTTTAACTGCCATATCCTGAAATGTATAGTTTAGTGAGGTTCTGAGAACTCTCCAGTGCACTCACCTAAACTACAGTTCCCAAGACACCCTGAGAAGGCAGACTGAAAATTAAATTAAGATGCCTAAGGGAAGTGTACTAGAGCTCTCTAAGACAAAATTCCAAGTAACTATTGAACTACAAACTGCAGAGTACCTTAGGATGGAATGACAGCTAAAATGATGCCAAACTGATATAACTGTGTAGTGCTGTTACCCCAAATGGTTGGTGACTCAGAAGTCCACCCCCAATACCAGTTTCTCTCTGAAACAGTGGGGAATATTAGCTCAAAGGGAAGGCCTACAAGAGTAGGGTAACCTAGCAGGATATTTTACACCTGTATATACTGGTACAAGTGCAGGGACACTAGTTGGAGATTCAAAGAATATTTGTTTTATTCAGGCAATTAACAATCACACACATACGCACAAGATCCAAGCAGTCTCATAATCACACAAGGCTAATCAAAAGAAAAGGGAAGGAAAAATTGGATAGCAACAAGTTAGGAAGAAGTGGATGATATTTACCTATTCTGCCAAGAAAAGACAAAGTGATATGGCTCAGACTAATTGTCTGAGAGTAGTACAAAAATGGGAATTGGACCAGCAGAATGATGGCCTATGTCCAGAGTACTATGAGTTATCTGGTTCAGAGGCAGGGTTTAAATACCCTGTTTCTGCCCTGAGTGGGAAGGTGCTGATAGCTTTAGTATTAGTTGACAAAGGACTGATGGGAATCATGATAGCTCTTTACTGGCTGGGCAGGTAAGGAAGCAAAGGAGAAATTTGGTAGAAAGAGTGAGTAGGTTGAAGACTATTAGAGGTAGTTTCACATGTTATTATTTTCAAAAGTTGAATTGTTGAGGGACATTTGCAAGTCCGTTATTCACTGACTATGACCTGGCCATGCCCTAATGTCCGACCTGATCTACTTTCATATTGCACATGTTCAGCCAGTCCTCTCTGCCAGCATAGCTTTATAGCCATGTCAGTGTTTAATTTGTATTTTATGCAAATGAAATGATATTTGCCAGTTATGCCATATCACGGACGGGGGGGGGGTTTGCGTCGTGGTGACAGTGCAATTACTCCTTTAGAATGAGGCTGCAACACCTCAGAAACTAAGGAGATCCCAAATGCATCTGATGAAATGCTTATCTAATCTAGCATCCTCTTTACATCTTCAATAGCTTTATAGGATATCTTCCAAGCTCCTTTTATATCACAAGGTGTCTGGATCCAAGTTTCATATATGTGGCAAGATATCATACACTTTCAGGAGACTTATCTTTCTGTTTATCTGCCAGCTTCTGCTTTCAATTGGAGAAAAAGCACCTTATCTAAGAAAATAGAAGATAAATTTGTGAGGACATAGTGTCGAGAAATGCAGACTAGTTGTGTTACCATGTTAATATTTTTGGATCCCCCTCCCCCTGAAAAAAAAACCCTTAGCAAATGTATATAAGGAGAAATAACATTAGCTTGCCTTCTTGCACTTCTTGTGACCTTCCCTTTTGGTCACCTGTTGCCCATAATCTTATAGGATTTTCAGAAAAAAAACTTTGCAGCATTCATCAGGATATGGTATGGGAAGGCATGAGGAAGCTGGGAAAAATTGTCAGAATGTACTCCATAATAATTGCCTAATCTGATCTGCCTGGGGAAAAAATGAATACACAAAACAAGACTTAAAATATGAACACTCAGGCTAAATACCTTATGTTACTCTAGAAGTTGTCTCATCAGTAAGGAAATTCCCAGATGTTCTCTCTTTTTCATTTTTGACATCCCCCTTCTGTTTCTTCCAACCAGTGGTTTTTCATCCTGCTGTCTCAGGTGCGTTTGTTTAAATGCTGTCATCTCCTGTTAATGATAAATAAAACACATTAAAAAGAATACAAAAACCAAATGTTATTTTCCTTCAGAAATTATCTTCTGAAACAAAAACTTTTGTGTCCCAATGGCTAAGGCAAATTGGTAGAATTCTAAAAAAAGAAATAAACAACAACAAAACAGCAAGATCATAAATAAAAGGCTTCTGACAAAAAGTTGAAGGCATTTAATAAATTAGATTTCTGCATGATGTAGAATAACTATCAAGTATTTCAAGAATATAAATACTTAAGGAAACTATGAATGATGGTCTGAGCTCAGTAGACCTAAAGTGGGATTCATAAAAGTAACAGATTAATGGGAAATTTAGGGACTAAATTAGATGGCAGGTTCTCACATTTATATGTTGCTGTTGTGCTTAGAAATTGTGCCCTGTTGGTAAATAAGAATACTTTCTTCTCAGATTAAGGATGGGAGAATCCTAAAAGGTTTTGCTCCTGTACAAATTAATTTTAGTTTGGAGATCTATAGGATGTTTTCTCTATCCCAAAATATTCCCAGGGAACTCCCAGCATTACTGAGGACTTTTCATTCGCATTTCCCAGGTCCATTTAAATTAACTCAATATTTCCTGAAATGAAATATATTTCTCCATGGCTGTCTGATTGTGTTATACTGGAATTAGCTAAGATGTCTGCTGTCAAGAAACATAGTGACTGTTTCCAGGACCCAGATTCAATAGAGATAAAGTGAGGGAAATGGGAACGCTAGCAATAAAAGAAAATGATCCCAATGCTTGATTAGTGTCATATTGCTAAAGTACTTTAACACTTTGACACTTTAACACTCCTGAATAATAATTAAAAAGGACCCAGTAGAAATTGATGGAAGTCAATTTCTGAACAGTCTCTGAGTCTCAATTTGACACATGCTCAGTGGGAATGGAAAGAAGTATTAGAACTGCAGCAACACTTAGCATTGAAGCGTCAAGAAAGCCTCAGAGAGGATATTAGCAATATTAGCAATAGAGTCAGACAGTCTGAGTGACCCGAAGCGTCCTCCCTTCTGGTCTCCCTATCCTGATCATTCTGTGATGTAAAGTGATACTCTTAGGGATGTTTTTCTACCTCTTTCCATCAATTCTCTTTCAACTCTTTCCGAGAGTGAAGCTAAATTAGATTAGCACCCTGAGTAACTTTCTTATCTTAGAGACGGGGGTCAGGGGGCAGTTCGCCCCGGGTGGTAATTATTTTCAGCCACGCCCCTCCGTGTGCCCTGGCCATGCCCCCACACACAGTGGCCATGCCCCTCGTGCTGGAGGAGCCCTGCCTCCTCCAGCCCCCCCCACACACACTCTAAGCTCCGCCACTGATGGAATTTCTATTATAAAGGCTTTAGTTTGTTTTTCCAAACCATCGGTGTCTTTGCTTCCTTCATCAGGATCTCCAACTGCTGCAAGCACTTTCTATCAGAAGGACATAAGGGAGGGAGGAGGGAGGAAACTTGGGATATTTCAAGAAAGAGTCTGGATGGAAAACTATGAGTATGAAAGTAAAATCAAAACAAAAAGAACTTGGAAGTCTCACTACTTCCAGAGACTTTTCCCTTCCTGGATAAGCTCTGAGTCAAAGTAATCCTTTTCTCCTAAATTGTCATATCACAGTCTAAACTGAGTCTTACAGTCAGGGCGCATATCTAGTATTGGGGAAATAGTGAAAAGAACTAGGTTATATTTGTAATACATTTTCCATTTTTAAATAAGCCATAAATTACATAAGAAGGATCCCTTGTCGTTGCCTTCTTCTTCTTCATCTGGCTGTGTTTTGTCAGCCTATGAAGGTTTGTCATCCCCCCACCATGTTATTGCTAGATAATGCAAATAAACAACAAATTGATAGGTAACAAAATACATTTGAGAGAAGAAATTCAGAGATTTTTAGGCTATTGGCCTGCTTAATTCCTTCAGCTTTAAGGGTTAAAAGTGAAAGAACTGTATTTGTTAGAAGGATTCTTTCAAAAGACAATTACATATCACACTGAAGTTCGCAAACACAAATTCAGAATTTCCTCCATAGGGCTATATTCTTTATGTCAAAGGCAGAAGCAGCGTTTCTTCTTTTTATCTTCTTTCTCCTTGTGTAAAATCTCCTTTGGGGGCTGTGTGCATGTGTTCCACTGCTCTTTTCTTCAGCCGTGTCCTGTCTTAAATTGTTGTGTAACATTCTTGTAGTCTATTAAACCACTTCTGTTTCTACCACAAAAACAAATCCCATAGCAGATAAAGTGATTTTTCTGGTATATACATTTTCAGCTCTGATAATTGCAACTGATAGTCCTTGAATGTGCCATGGATTTTGATCATGATGAAAAGGGCTATATAAATGGGAAATATTAATTTATAATTATTTCTCTGTTTAGAAAATTGCTGGATGTAGTTGGGATACCAGAACCAGCTTTCTGAAGGAAGCACAGCAAGATTAAAAGATGTTATCTTTCTCCCTCTTGGTTGAAAATTACTTCCAGATAAAAACTGCAGATTCAAGGGAAAAGTTTAAACTATTGGTTAGTTTTCTCATATGAGGCAATACATCACCTTTGATAGAATGGATCTGGCCTGGTAGACTATATCGGCATTCTTTCTCCCTTTGTCTCCCCCCCATACACACAAACACTATGCACACTTTTCCCAATTTTCAGGCCTTCCCCTGCCCAAACTTGAAAATTTCCAATTGTCTATTAGGCATGGCTTTGCTTGAGTTGTGCCATATGGAAGACACTGTAGCACCTACATGCCTAGCGGGAGCCAATCCTCAATTCACTGATATTAAAATAATCTCATTAATGTCAGTTAGATTACTGTAGAATAAATATGAGGATTATAGCCCAAGAGACTGAAACAGCATAAAATCTATATATGACTGACAGCCTCACAAAACCATTAGGGAACACAGATCTGCCCAATACCATTTCTAATTAAAGCAGCTGGCCAAAGTAGTTAGCAATGCAAGCAAAATTAGGATATGATCAGTTGCATATTTTAATATATGCATGAATTATATCGTTCAAGTTTAGGGAAGTTGGAAGTAGCAGAGATAAGTATTTGCCTTATCTTAAAATATTAACAAGCAATTCCTTAAAAAAAAAAAAAAGACAGCTGCCCCCTAGGCTCATACTTTTTCAGCATTTGCCAGTCTAGCTGATGATCATTGTGAACTGTGACTTCCTCCATTTGAATTTTCTTCTAAATGAAGATGTTGTGACTATCATTCATACTTTTTTTTTCTTTGAAGATGGTATATTATGCTAAAAGGGGCTGCACTTGGTGACCTTTTCAGTTGGTGTAAAATGCTGCAGCCCACTTACTAACACATGAAGGTCACTGCAAGAACACCAGTGTCAGCATGTATGATCACTTTTATTACCTTCAGTACAAGTTTCCAGGGGTGATTATATATAACCCTGAGCAGCCCGTGTAACATAACCTACCATTTTAGATTGTCCAATTAATATTGAAGATAAAAATATATTTTAGTGAATTAAGTTGTTAGAATCCACCATTATAATTCATTGGGGAGGGTGCATCTATTTGTCACATTCAGTAAAACAGGAAGGGAAGGTCTGATGCCTCAGGGGAAAAAAATATTAGAGTTGGAGATGTGTCATTTGGCCCTGCTGTTAGGCAGAATAATCTGTGTGATTTCTTTGATAAGACAGCAGGGAGGAGAAAGAAAGAGACCGGGGGGGGGGGGATTTTCACACGACATTGCTGTTCCACAATGGGGATCTGTTGCTGGCAGTCCGCAAGTCATACTTTCACACAACATTGTTGCAGTTCCACTGTCAAAGCATCCTCACCCATCACAATCACAGGATATTCCATTAATGGAAAAAATCAGTTAATGGTCTGTGATTATGCAATGCTCCCATTGCTAGTGGCCATGCAGAATGGGTGGAAGTGCAATGTAGGTGCTTCCTTCCCCAGTGTAGCAGGGGAAAGAGACCAGCTGCAATGCAGAAGGAAGGCACTTGTCACTCACAATCCCATCTGCAAGCAGCTGACCAGGTGAGGAGGGTCTCCCACACTGGCAAAGGCACTGCTGAGATGACGCTGGAACCACAGTGGAAAAGGGTAAGGTGCAGAAATGGCCAGAGAGAGAGAGACAGAGGGAGAAATAGAGAGTAGTTGACCTGGAATGTAGGTCAGATCATTGGGCTTTGGGAGAAGACGAATGGAAAAGAAGAAAAAAAAGTGATTTTTTGCAATGAATGGAAATGAGAGGGAGTTGCTTGTTTAGTCAGAGACTGAGGCCCTAAAGAAATCCTGGGGAGCCTTGGGGAGAGGCAGGTAACAAATAAAAAAAAAAAGTCATCATCATCATCATCATCATCGGTCTGTCAGAATGCTCTCTATGGACCTGTATCAAAGAAAAGTGTTGTGCATCCAGAGGAGTCTGCCCTCCCTACCGTCCCTAAATGTCACTAAATACTCACACAAAGTTGCTTGCATGCTTGTCATGGTTGGTAACTCCTATATCTGTGGAGCAGTGTAACCCTTCTGTCCTTTAGTATGGACTTTAAAGGAACTATCCAAGATGTTGAAGCAGTTCAGTTGATAGTTTCAGCACTTCTGATAGCTCGTTTAAAGCTTTTTATAAAACCTACAGCAGATTCCCCAACCCATTGAGAAGAAACTCACTAGCCAGCAGTACTAAACAAATTAGAACACATCCAAACAATGGCGATCAAGATGGTAAAGAGTCTGGAAACAAATCTCTCTGTAATGAAAAGTTGAGGAAATCAAGTATTTTGGTGTCATTTTCTGTCACCATTTTGCATGGAAAATGAGGGAAAAGAAGCGAGTTGTGAGGAGCTAGTGGGTTCTGAGGAGAGGTTGGGGAACTGGGGATTTTTGCATGTATATCTTTGGTAAGATTTCAGGCAAAAATTTGGCCAGTATTCACCTGAAAAACCACACCATTTTTTTAAAAAAATGAGGAGTCCAGAGGTCGGGAGAAAATAATAAGGCCTTCAGGAGCTGGAGAAATAGGGTCCAAGGGCTTTGTGTCACCCGTGAGCTGCATATTTCCAACCTTCCTCTCTGATTTTGTGCTAGTTGTTTTGCTGCATATTTGCTTACACTGGACTGTGAGTTTTCAGTGACTAGGAGCCTTTTTAATAAAGTTTACAAAATACAAGAGGCAAACAAATTCCAGACTCCAAAATACACAGCGATGATATTATTTGTTAGGTCACTGGGGAGGATGGATTTTGTTTAATGGTCAAGACAGCTTACCCGGCACTTTGACAAAGCCGTGAAGCAGGGAAATACTACCCTGAAGAGAGTGGACTGTATTTCATCTTACACAGGGACTTGATTTGCAAGGAAAAAAAAGTAAAGGGATCTTAATTGGTTTGATTGGCATGCTTGCCTGTTGCACCAAATAAATATTTCTCCAGACCTGACAGCACGGGTCTTCCTGAAGGGATCACTGAACTCTGCCAACATAGGAACTTTGATCTTCATAAGAGCAGAGACAAGATATAATCTCAAAGAAGGTATTTTATTGTTGCTGTTGTCACTGCTTCCTCTCTTTCTCCTGCAGGTTGCTGCCTGTCTGAAAATCCACCACTGCCTACAGAACCAGGCCCTAGGTACTGAGCTAGTTGCCCAGTTGATCAGCCAAACTGACACTCATGCATTTCCTGGAAGGAGATATAAGCTGCCTGCCTGAGCTGGTGGTTTCACCACTGAAGTTCACCTCAAACTGTTTACTGCTTTAAACATTCCGGATACATTTGGCAACAGGACTTGTGGAATGAAAATGCTGCTGCTTTATGCCAGGTTAATGAATGGGGCGGGGGGAGAACATCATTGATCTAGGATGAGCATGCTGTTACCTAAGAGGTGGGAAACCCTGAAGTCCACCCACAATGCCAGCATCTCCTTATAGTTCGAAGGAGGTCTGCAAGAGCAAAGTAATGTCAGGATATTTTCACCTGTGTATACCAGCACTACCTGTAGAAAGGACTCCAGTCAAAAGTTAAACAGAGTATTTTATCTGGATTGTCAAAACGCACAAGAAATCAGACACTCTCAAGAACCACACAAGGCTACTGGAAAGTGAAGTGTGAAAGGCTGGATAGAGAGAGAGACTGGGTGAAAAGGGTCAGTTACAAGTCCTGAAGAAGGTCAAAGTGAAGTGGCTCAGACAGTGCATCTGAGGATAGCAAGAACAAACAGAGGTCTGGGCACCATGTATTATGTCCAAGTAGTACAATTTTGTTGGTGCCAAAGCTGGGATTTATATTTCCTACCCTGAAGGAGGGTACATGGACAAAGCAGTAATTACTTTCTCACGGGTTGACAAAGAAGTCCTGAATAAGCTGATTTGTCTTAACTCTAAGTAACAAAACATTGATGGGAGTCATGATGATCTCTTAATTGTTACTGCCCTAGCTAGTCCGAGCTTTGGGGATATTAAAAGATATCCTCTTGATATCATAATTCAGCTTCACTTCTCTATTCCTTCCCAAGTGCTTGCGAGGCCACCAGACAAGCACATAAACAAGCTCGACTGGTAATAGCCGTACAATACAGGCAGACCAGAAATAGCTGACTCACTGCTTTAGGAGACCACCAGGCAAGTACTCTAAGTATGCATGCTACTTACAAAAGAGCCTCTGCCCCGTGATGGCAGCTTGATGGGTAAACTATGCAATACCCAAATACTCTGCATTTGCATACTGGCTACTCTATTGAGAACTGCTACGATAACTCAATCATTCAGATTCTGACCTTTCGGAGGCTTTGTCTCCAACTCCAACTCTATTGTTTTCCCCCAAGTACGGCATAGCCTGCAGTCACAATTCTCCTTATAAAAACCCTTGATTCTGAGACCTTCCTCGGATCGCTCCTGAGTTTCATCCTGCCTTGCTGCCGCTTTGCTTGGCGAGCCTCCCCTCAGCTCCACGTGCTGAGCTACATAGCACCCCAGCTTCGCTCTCTATTTTTCTGGGCTTCAGGACAGGTGAAGTATCACCCAAACCAGCAATCCCTCTAAAAATCCCTCTATACCACTCCAACCTTTATTTTCTTTATTTATCTTGTATGAGTGTGTCGCATACACTGTTTTGCTTGTATTTAATAAACATCATTCATTATTTCAACTTCTGTGTGCTTCTTGACTCGACCCGACCTCATAGACATAGGGTTTAAGATCTCGCTACGTTACCCTGCCTCTCATAACTCTAAGCTGTGCTCTGAGCTAATTTTCCCCACCTTTAGTTGAGCACATTTTGGTGCCCCTCCCGGGACCCCCAGTTCACAGGGTAACATAATGTCTGGTTGGCCAGGGAATCTAGTGAGGATTTCCATCAGGCAGAGTCACAGTAGGGTCTCTGATTGCTTCTCCTGAGCAGTTTTGCGTTCCCTTGTATTCAGGTGTGCATAGGGTCTGAGCTATTGAAAGGATTATCACAAACCCATTAGCATCAGGTTTTCTTGCCTAACCCTCTCTGAACTTATGACCTGACCATATCTAAGGTCAGTCTAACCTGGCCCTCTTCTGGCCAGTGTGCCTTTGACCATGTTTTTCAGCCATAAATATGTTCATTTATGAAAATAGGACATCCCACACAACGGGGATGTAGGGTATGGTAACAAATGCTCAGCTGGCTTACATTTCAGAGATCTGGCTGGCTGAAGTAGATAGGTTAACTTTTTGTCTCCTACAGTTCTGAAGTAGACAGGTTAACCAGTTTTGTCTGCTACAGTTCTAAATGTAGGAGCAGGCGAGGCTTAGGATCTATTGTGATTCTGTCTTCCTTGCCATGTTCCCCATCCCACAGTCTACTGGATTTGAGCAAAATATATATATATATATGTGTGTGTGTGTGTGTGTGTGTGTGTGTAAATAAATAAATAAAAAGTTAGGTAGCTGGGACAAAATATGGATTCTTTTATACTCTTATATCCTGCTGCTCAACAATCTCCCCTTGTGAGCTGGCTGAGTTGGTCTCAGCAGTGGAGCTGGAGCGTTCCTGGCTTGTTGTGCTTGGAGAGTTCAATGTCCATGCTGAGACAACTCTGTTGATACAGGCTCAAGACTTTATGTCCTCCATGATAACCATGTGTCTGTTCCAAATAATAGCTGGGTCCAGCCACAATTCAGGAAACACCTTAGATCTGCAAGTTATAAAGGTGATCTCTGTGTGGAGGAACTATCTCTAGTTCCATTGTCATGGACAGCAAAGCCCTAGCTGATTTCTGGAATAGGAGAATGGCAAGTGCTGTGGGCACAATTGCTTCTGAAGATCCTCTCCCATGGTGTAGAGTTGTGAGCCCCAGAACACTAGGGAACTAATAGTGATGAAATGAGTGGGATGGAGACTAGACTGTCAATACTGGGAACTCAGAGTGAGTCCAATCAAACATGGGCTACAGCCCATTGGAAAGTCTGCTCCATGGTAGTGTTACCCTGTGAACTGGGGGTCCCAGGAGGGACACCAAAATGTGCTTCACTAAAGTTGGGGAAAATTAGCTCAGAGCACTGCTTAGCGTTACGAGAGGCAGGGTAACTTAGCAAGATCTTGAACCCTATGTCTACAGGGTTGGGTTGAGTCAAGGAGAACACAGTAGTTGAAATAATGAATGATGTTTATTAAATACAAGCAAAACAGTGTATGCGACACACTCATACAAGATAAATAAAGAAAATAAAGGTTGGAGTGGTATAGAGGGATTTTTAGAGGGATTGCTGGTTTGGGTGATACTTCACCTGTCCTGAAGCCCAGAAAAATAGAGAGCGAAGCTGGGGTGCGATGTAGCTCAGCACATGGAGCTGAGGGGAGGCTCGCCAAGCAAAGCAGCAGCAAGGCTGGATGAAACTCGGGAGCGTTCCGAGGAAGGTCTCGGAATCAAGGGTTTTTATAAGGAGAATTGTGACTGCAGGCTATGCCGTACTTGGGGGAAAACAATAGATTTGGAATTGGAGACAAAGCCCCCGAAAGGTCAGAATCTGAATGATTGAGCTATCGTAGTGGTTCTCAATAGAGTAGCCAGTATGCAAACGCAGAGTACTTGGGTATTGCATAGTTTACCCACCAAGCTGCCATCACGGGGCAGAGGCTCTTTTGTAAGTGGCGTGCATACTTAATTAGAGTACTTGCCTGGTGGTCTCCTAAAGCAGTGAGTCAGCTATTTCTGGCCTGCCTGTATTGTAGTTCGAATCTTACAGCTATTAACGGCCGAGCTTGTTTATGTGCTTGTCTGGTGGCCTCGCAAGCACGTGTAGAGGAATAGAAAGATGCAGCCGAATTGTGATATCAAGGGATATCTTTATTATCCCCAAAGCTCGGACTAGCCAGGGCAGTAACAGTAGTGGTGGCAAAGAATAAATCATTCTCTAACACTATTTTTCCTTCACAGTGCCTCCCAGCAGAGCCATCCTGAGTGATCAAGAACATCATATAGACTACTCAGCAGCTCAATGTGAAAAGTTTGCATGACACTTTGCAGATAAAATTGCTCAGATCTTCTCTAGCTTGGATACTGTAGTTGATACATGTCCAGTTGTTGTAGTTGTAGTTGATACATGCCCAGTGGATATAATTTCGGATCCTGCTTGTCCCAAGTTAATGGATATATTTCAGTTTGTGCAACCTGAGGATGTGAACAAGGTCCATGGAGAAGTGAGAACTTTACATGTGCAGTAGGCCCTTGCCCTTCCTGGCTTATAAAAACAGCCAGACGGTGACTGGCTGAGTGGGTAGCAGTAGTAGTAAATGCCTCATTTTAGCAAGGCAGAGTTCCATCTTGTCTAAAACAAGCTGTAGTGAGGCCTTTGCTAAAAGAACCCATTCCTGAACCCAACCACATTGCATAAGTACCAGCCAGTTTCCAATACTCTTTTTCTGGGCAACGTTCTGGAGCACATGGTGACCTCCCAGCTCCATGTATTCCTGGATGAAATGAATTATCTGGACTCAATTTAATCTGGCTGGAGGTCTGGCTATTGGACAAAGACAGCTTGGTCACATTGGTAGACGACCTACATAGGGAACTGGGCAGGGGGGATTGTGTTCCTCTTAGTTCCCCTGGGCCTTGCAGTGGTACCTGAGCCATAGATGGCTCAGAAAGATACCATTGACCATGATATCTTTCTGAGCCACCTATGTGGGATAGGACTTGGGGGCACTGTTCTGCTGTGGTTCCAATCTTTCCAAAAATGTGGTGCAGTGGGATTTCTGTTCAACCCCATGACCATCGGCTTGGGGGGCCCTCAGAGCTCAATTTTGTCCCCCATGCTATTTAATATCTATGTGAAACTTCTGGGAGAGGTTGTCTGGAGTTTTGAATTTGGATGTCACCAGTATAGTGATGACTCCAAGCTCTGTTGTTCTTTTCTCATTCCAAGGAGACTGTTTCTGTACTAAACCAATGTCTGCCATTGGTATTGGACAGGATGAAGACAAACAATTTGAAACTTAATCCAGTCAAAACAGAGGTGCTCTTAGTCAGTTCAAAAGCAGATCAGGAAATAGGGCAAACAAACAAACAAACAAACAAACAAACAAATGCATACGTAAATAAAGACTGCAATGGTGAACTGAAATTTTATGGCCTTCTTTTCCTGCCTTTGTTCCTCTTACATCCGTGATCACTTCTGTGAAATTTGGACTCTGGATTTCACTAATAAATCTGTTGCTGCTGGCCCTGATTCCATTAGCTCAGCAATTATCCCCAAACAACAGTAGCCTCTGTCATGAGTATCATGTGCCAGAACACTTGATAGTGTCAGAAAAAATAAACAGAAAATGGAGAGAAACATGAGGAGAGTGACTAAGTGATAAAGGGTCTGGAAAACCAAGCCCTATGCAGAACAGGCTAGGGAGCTGGGTATGTTTAGCTGGAAGAAGAGAAGACTGAGAAGGAATATGACAGCCATACTTAAATGCCTGAAGGGATGTCATGTAAAAGATGGAGCAAGCTTGTTTTCTGTTGCTCCAGAGACCAAAACACAAATCAGTGGATTTAAATTACAAGAAAACAAATTCCACATAAACATTAGAAAGACTATTTTGGCTGTAACTCAGAGTGGAATAGACTGCCCTGGAAGATGGCAGATTTTCTTCTTTGGAGGCCTTTAAAGAGTTTGTATGGCCATCTTCCAGGAGTGCTTTAGTTGTATATTCCTGCATGGCAGAGGGTTGGACTACTTAGCCCTTGTGGTACCTTCCATATCTATGATTCCATGACACAGAGTTTCAAACACTTCAAAGCTGCATGCCAAAAATAATATTTAATACAAGCAGACATTAATGCCAATGCACCTATACCCAAAGACTGCACACCTTCCAGGACATATTTTATTCATCTCTTCTCACCGAGCAGAACAGAGCAAACAAAATGATTTATCAACAATTTAAAATAACTTCCACACATGGAGAGGAAAGTGATATTGCTTCAAACAAACTGTGTTATCAGAGCTGATGGGAAAGATATTTTTGCTAAGGCAATTTTCAAAGATTTTGAAAAATCCCACATCTCAGAATAGCAAGTTGAGGCAGGGACAACCAATATCCTCTCACAGCTAGGCAGTTTGGGATATTTAAGGCATGAGTAAGTAGAGATATGTGACATTATCTTGGTGTTGCATTTGTCTTCAGGTCCTCCCTCATCTTATTATGGCAATTTTCTCCACTACCTTCTTTGGTGCTCATCAGTATACATTTCAGATATACTTGTTGTTGTTTTTTACTGATATAAGATGAATCAAAATATATTCTTCTTAGAAGGGTGTAACTCTTTTAGACTGGATGTTGCACATTTGATATAAAACTGTTTTTGCATCATTTTAACCAAAACACAAACACATAAATCTCTCTCTCTCTCTCTTTCTGGACAGGTAGATCTTTGAAGAACTCAGTAGAAGAACCATTCTTTATTATGTAAATACATGTTAAACTATCCACACTGATTCTACAGTTATAGCTGTGCTTACTGTTTTTTCCCAGTGAAAGTCAAGAAGGGGAACAGTTGCCAATCTACAGATTTAGGCATTCTGGAGATACTGGACCAAAACATCCACATCTGGGGACTATGGGTTTTTAGAATCTAAATCAAAATGGACTGGCTCTGAACTGATCTGAATCTAGGCTTTTTTTCTGAGATGTTGAATGAGGTTCCAAATAAAATCTTGTGATTGGTTCATATTCCTTTTACTGTCTCAAAGTAAACTGAAAAACAAAATTCTACATCCACAAATCCATTGTGCCAATGCATGTTTAAACACACCTTTTAGAGGCATTTATTCTCAGCTACTATCAGACATTTAACAGTTCAGATGAAGTTAAGTATTTGAAGAGGTGCAAAAGACTGCATGAGGTAAATCTACCCAATTGGCAATATTATTCTCTCTGTGTACAGCTAAAAGATGAGGATTACTGGTGAAGGTGGCAGTGGTAAATCTTCAGTTCTCACAGTGGAGTTCAAAGTTTTATTGAAGTTCCCACTGAAGTTTATTATGTGAAAGATTTTCTCCCTTTCTTTTTAGTTTTGATCTGTATCTGCACTTGAAATCTCCAGGTAACATTTTGCTGCTTTTCTTGTCACTACATTCCAGTGTCCCCTGGGCTTTGCAGAGATTCCAATCTTTTTCTCTCTTTTCGTTTCTCTGGAGAGGTTTTGTTATCATAAGGAGATAAAATCAGAGACTCAGGCAGATTTTCGATCCCTTGAAAATGCATTTGTTTTCTTTGTTTTTGGTCACTGCCTTGAATAACTCTGCTCAAATGGAAGAACTACAAGGGATGCCTTGGGCTGTAAATAATCTCCTGCTAAGGTTTTGTGGAAAAATATGCATCAAATATATCTTTCTTAAATTAAACAGACCATTAAAAGGAATCAGGATGCCAACATTTACTGCTGCAAGATATGGGAAAATGGCATTCCCAACTTGCTTGGTATGGCATTTACAGCTTGGGATGACAAGCTAGAACACAGATAGCACCATATTTGGTCTGCTCTACCTTTTTCTCCCAATAAGTTAGTGCATTTTCTTAGGCTTGTGGGATGTGTGGGAGAGCCAACCAATGAGATGCCACTAGGATGTTTGGGGGGCCAATACCAAGGGAAACATGTAGAGGGCTTCACTGATATCTTCCTCTTACTGTTCATTCTATGTTTCCCAGCTCTTCTCTTCAGTCTGCTTGGGAGGTTGATTCTGATCCACCCACTCTTTGTGTTGTGCCACTAGTGTTTGTTGCAATATTTAATTCTTTCACAGCTTGGGCTGAGGCTGGGGCAGGACCTGAAGGTCCAAAGGAAAAGGTTGGAGGGCTCCTCTTGGGGGTCTTTGGGAGTAGGGTAAATTAGGTCCTGCTCAACTTGAGTGCAGTGGTCCCTGACGGCAGGAGTACTATCCAATGGCTTCTGCCCATGTGAATTCCCATTGTTCTCATCCCAGTGTTACCCAGCATGTGGGCTGGGCTTCAGTCTTCATTGATCAGCAGTTGGGTTGACTGATGTTAGATCTGGACCAATGCTCAGACCAAGCCTCCCCAGTTGTAATCATTTCTTGCTAGTTTAAAGCCATTTCTGCATGATGATGCTCTTGCGTGTCATTTGGTCACAGTCCCAGCAGGGAAGGTAGCAGGACAGGAATGCTCCCCTCCATACCTCACTAGCTCCTTGCAGAAGGGAGCGCAATGGTCACACCTCTTCCTTCTTCAGTGCAGCTGAGTACCTTCCCACATTGTGCTATGGAAACAAGCATCGCCATCACACTTCCTGCCTTTCCTCATGACAGGTAGATACGGGAGTGTCACGTGATTGCAGGCGCAAAATAGATTTTATCCATTCAGCTAATACTCTGCAAGTGTGATGCATGTGGACAGGCTGGCAGTAGGCTGGCAACAACATTGTGTGGAAGCACGACCAGCTGATCACTGCCATCCTGTCCCCAAAGTGGGAATACCCTGTTGTGTGGAAATGGCCTAAGTGTAGGTGTGTGTTCTTTGAGTCAAGTAACTTGTTTCTGGCTTCTGAGTTTACAAGAAACTTTGCTGAAAGGGGTTCTTAAGAGAAGGAGAGTGCCACCTATTCCTGTGATTAATAATGCTTCAAAAAATTTTTAAAAAATCTTCTTTTCCTATTTAGAATAAACAGACAGAAGACAAAGAAAAATTGTCAACTCTTTCTTTAATTTCAGAAGAAATGTCCTGGGCTAAGGCATTACTAGGCATAAACATTATGCAACTTATTCACTTTCAGTGGTTTTGAAAACAAATTCCAAAGTTGATTACTGTTATTTCTCCAATGAAGTATGGCTTCTCAGGTGGTAAAAGAAGGTGACAGAAAGTGATATTTGCACTCAGGAAGGAAAAAGAAGACACATATGATGTGGGATAAACATCTCTCTGATTTATAATCTAAAATAATCTTTATTTGATTGTTATTTCTGCCTTATTTGATAGGAATGAAATGTCTTCCTTATCAGAAGAAGACATTTGTGGATGTCAGATGGGAAAAATAGCTGAGACGTCTACACTTCTGCCGCCTAAATGCTTGGCTGTTCACTGATGGATATGCCAGATGCTGGGGCAAAAAATGCAAGGAATGCATAAGCAATTTGTGAAACTATTCAGAACAATGAACTTCTAAGCATTGCTTACTTGATCTTTGTAAATTATTTCCTAAATGATGCACACCACTGCATGACCTTCACATTACCATTTCATGATCTGAAGGAACTTACCAAGCCTTTAGGAGCTGTACATAATGCAGGTGCTGGTACACAAGAAATACCTAAGACAAAATGTCCCACCCTTTAGGAGGTTTCTTTTCAGGGTTGTATTCAGTCTGAAAGAGGGAGCCTTCCATTTCTGTTCACAACTGTTGAGGCTGTAACACTGTAGGCAAGTTTAGAGGTAGGAAGAAAAAGACAATGACCAGGTACTCTGAAGACACATGTTAAAAGAAGAAATGTTTTAAAATATTACCTGGTACCCTGTTCAATATTTGTAAGGTCATAACATAGATTTACAACTCTATAATTTTTTAGAGTCTTGTTTACAGTAGTTAATTAATGGACATAATCTCCAAATCTACCTCTTAAGCCAGGCAGTATTCCAGCAGATGAGTTTCTGAGGTGTTGCAAAATGGGCAACTGAATAGTAATGGCTTCCATCTTCTCCAGTTCATGAGATATGTTGAGAGCAGTAGCTGCAGCAGGACCCTAAGGAGTTTCTCTAGCTGCCTATCTCAATGTCTCGCATGACTAGGAGAGACCCACAGTCACCATTCCCCAGCTCCCTGATCTGCAGTGCCTTGGAAATCCTTCAGATGGGACACTGTTTGGCTTAAGAAGTAGAGTTTTCCCCTGTCCTGGAGGAGTAGCATGAGCAGAAGTATCTACAATGGCAAATCTCTGTTTTCATAGCTATGTCTGCTGATGCAAGGTCTTGGCTTGGCTTAGATTATGCTCACTTTGTTAACTCAGAGTTCTGAGTCAGAATCACACTTTCAGAGATCTAAGAGAGTTAGTATTTAGACTGTTGTTGTTGTGTGCCTTCAAGTCATTTCTAACTTAGGCAACTTTAAGGCGACCCTATCACAGGATTTTGTTGGTAAGATCTGGTCAGAGGGGGCTTCCTTTGTCTTCCTCTGAGGCTGAGAAAACCTGACTTTCCCAAATTACCTGGTGGGTTTCCATGGCCAAGCAGAGATTTGAACTCTAGTTTCCGAGTCACAGTCCAGTGCTCAAGCCACTATACCACACTGGCTCACTAATTGTAAATTGATACAATAAGCATAAAGAAAAAAATAATGTATTTATTTATTTGATTTATATCTCATGTTTTCCCCAATATGGGACCCAAACTGGTTTACTAGATAAGTTAAAAAGAAATACAGCCAAAACAAGGGATACACAATAGCTGAAAAACAAATAAATAATCATGTTAAAATGAAAATCTAAAACAGTTAAAAGCCAGTTAAAACAAAATAATGATAAAAATACAACAAACCTCCATTAAAACCTCAAGTTAACTGTCAAAGGCCTGGGTAAAAAGAAAGGTCTTTGCTTTCCACAAAAAGAGAATAGAGATAGGGCGAACTTAGCTTTCTGCAGTAGGAAATGCCAAAGACTGGAAGCAGCCACTGAGACTGCTTGCTCCAATATCCTCATCAAGTATACCAGTGATGGTGGTATGGCAAAGAGAAAGCCTGCTCCTGAGAATCTGAAAACTAGGGTAGGCTCATATATAGGAGGTGAGCACAGTCGTTCAGATATTCTTGACGCCAGCTGTATAGGACTTTTTGGGTGGAAATAAAACTGGCAGCCAATATTAGATGCTGAGATCACTTATGGGAAGAAACTTAGAAAATGTCAAAACTGTGATAAAAAGAAATACAAGATTACAAAGCCACAAGATAAATCAGACCCAATGGACATGAAGATGGTAACAAGATCACAGATGTATGGCATAGTGCAGAGACTGCCTAAAGCTCAAAGTTCCAAAATGGTGCATGTGAGGAAAAGGCAAAAATGCATAATGTGTACGGTCAATCCACAACATATGGAAAGACCTGCAACAAGTGCAAAATACTACAGCATTTTTGTAAGATTTTACAAGTGAGAGCAGCATATGCAACAGGATAAACAGATGGTATACTCTTTATATAATGATAAAGGTGACAAAGACAAAAATTCTTCTTTGGAATTATCTAAATAGAAAATGGAGCACAGGGAGTAGATTTTTTTTCTTACACAGAATCCAGTTGAATAACCACAATATTTAAAATAGATGCTGGGGCACAAGTTAATATTATACTTAAATTCATTGTTAGTGAAATGAAAATTAAATATGTGTAGTTAGAGAATAAGAAAGCAAAGCTCTAAACATGTAATGGGGATCTTATTTTAGCTATAGGTGTTTGTGAATTGGAAATTAGACACAAGGGAAATATTCTAATGATTCACTACGTAATTGTTCCAGGAAAGAAGTGCTTATTATTGGATTAATAGCATGCAAAATTCTAAGTTTAATTCAGATGTTTTGTGCTGTTAAGCAGCAAGTCATAAGCTAGGAACAATTCCATAGCGTATCTCTAGGTATATGGAGATTGTGAACTGAATACAAGAGAACTTGATTGAATTTCATTTTCTTACTTGTTAAATTTCAAGAAGTCATCCTCTCACCTTATGAAAGTAACAGGAAGAGAAAGTACACAGGCTGAATCTATCAGAGCTCAGAAAGAGACCCTTGTTAACTGATTTTTTGTCACTATAAAAAAGAGAGAAATCCTAAGGCTATTCAGAGTGTGGAGAAGTTATTTTTTGGACTACAGCTCCCAGAATCCTCATGTAACATTGGCCAGTGGCCAGGCTGGCTTGGGGCTTCTAGGAGTTGCTGAGTAACTTTTCCAGACTCTGTGTTTAGATCTGTATTTCCCAGCATAATCACACTGGCTGGTGATAATGGGAAATTGTAGTTAAACACATCTTGAGTGCAATGGATTGGGAGAAAAAAAACTGGGCTAGTTGTTAAACATTTATAGAAGTACACAAGCAGCAAAAGTTCTGGTATGTTCAGTTTACCTTTGGCATGTGGGCTGGGATAGGCAGTTAGTGACTTATGCAGTCGTAATTCCAAAATTATGTCTGTGTAAGTTATTTTTCAGGTATGGCTGAGATCAGAATTCTTAACTGAACGTGCACAACAGCTGACCTATGTTTTAATTACTGCACCCCCTCTGCCCCATTTACTGGCCAGTGGAGAGTAGCAGAGAAGCATCTAGCTATAGGAACAACAATACTGTTATCCTCCCAGACCTTCAGAGGGCCCCAGAAGGATGCTGCATTGTTGTACACTCGGCTATAGGAACCCAGTTGGACATTTCTTGGACATTTTCCCACTCTTGAGCAGTCAATTAATTGGCATTTGCGGGTTGGAACCTGCAGCTGCTAAAAGGCAGCTTGAGAAAGGGAACATTTCATAGTTCTACCCATGCTGTCTCCTGAGCCAGGATCCTTGCCATGGTTTTCTAAAAGACACACTAGTAGAATAGTTACCTGTCAGCTATCTTGATTCTTGCCCCCATCACAAGAATGACACATTGAATGCTTTCTTTTCCCCAGGACACTGCAATAGTCAGAGCCTACTTTTTTGCCATTTCAGTCCTCCTTAGGCTGTATATTCACAAAGATACTATCTGACTGGCTCACTTCCTGCCAGTCTTGGTCTGGAAAATATCCCAAAAACTAAAATAGTGTGGAGCCTTAGCAAAAGTGGGAATAGTTTGGCCCTCCAGTTGTGGTTGTACTGCAACTCCCATGATGTTGTATTATAACGCCTAATCAGCAAAGCCAAACAATTGCACAATTCCCCGCTACCACCATTGTATTAATCTGGATGGCTCTTTCCATACCCCCAATGTTACAAAGATGAAAACCAGGGTATATGTGGTTTAACAATGTTGCAATGCAGTCAAAATGCTTAAAGTTAATAAGGAAGAACAGACAAATTAGAAGTTTGCTTTTCCCTGATCCTGCTGAGGAGGGCAAGTCTCCTCTCCTCTCCTGCTGAATTAATAAGTGCAAACCACTTCTGCACTTTCAACTTAGGCCATTTCCACTCCAGGCTTTTAAAATGGTGCAGAGCAACCTCTGATGGAGGTCTTCTGCACCGTAGAATGGACTGGGTCGGACTACTTTTTGTAGTTTCGTACCTCAGTCCGCTTCTGCATGACCGGAACTGGTCACGCAGCATGCTTTTTAAAAACCTCTTTTTAGAGGTTTTTAAAAAGCACGGAGCGTGCGACTCCGTGTCGCTCCGTCGCCACGCTCTGGAGCAGATTTGCAGGCGCCCGAAAGTGCGTGCCTGCAGATCTTCCGGGGGCGGGCTTTCGGCTGGCGAGCTCCTCCGGTTGGTGGAGAACCTCCACCAACCGGAAGCCACTATTTTGGATGCCAGAGCAGTGCGGAGCGACGAGCTCGCACTTCTCCTCATCCCGACGGACTCACCTAGATGCTCAGGAAATCCGGTGAGTCCCGTTTTCGCGCGCCCCCCCCACGTCTGGAAAGGGCCTTAGTTTGCAGCAGTTGATGACAGCTGATCATGAAAGGAGGAAGTAGGAGAAAGAAAAACAGGCTGTTTTAAAAGCTTGCTGAAACAGTGGGATGACAGAGGATTAATCAGTACTGTTTCTGCCATATCAGGCAATGCATATTAGCAGGCAATAGGCATTCAGGCTAATCAAATCTGTCAACCAGCTTTGCCAATGGAAGGGAGAAGAGTGTCTCTCCTGTTGTAGCAGTGGGACAGGAGAATGAGGGAGATGATAACCACTGTGGTAGGGAAGAAGCAAAAGAACTCAGAAACTCTGATGTCCTGAGAAGTTTAAAAAAAAAAGAAGTAATGGAGGTCCAATGAGTGTGAGTGAGAGACTAGAGATGTGAATGTCCAGAGAAGCAAGAGGAGAAAAAACATGGGCAAAAACATTTTTCCATTTTTTGCCCTTTTTCTGGAAAAAAAGTTAAATTATAGATTTTTTTTTCACGAATGATAATTAAAATGTTTGAGACAATGTTTGAGACAAGATTCATGTATTCACTGCCCCAAAATAAATTCTAAGAGGAAGACATTTATGTAAGACTATATACTGTATGAGACCATAACATTTCCTGACACTGGTTTCCTTTTCTCATTTCTTGATGGGAATGAGTGTCTTATGTCTGCTTGACACTATGAAACATTAGTGGAAACAAAGTGATTTCCTTGGTGTTATGAATGTTGATATTAACTCTCTCATTGGGCAGTGTTTGTTTGTTGTGCCTGCTTCTGACACTAGCCAAATGCTTAATAATTTAAGTGTTCCTTACATTTCAGGATCGTGTAGCTCCATTAATAACAAACAAGAACAGACAAACAAGCAAAATAATAATAATAATAATAATAATAATAATAATAATAATAATAATAATAAAAAAGTTCAATGTGTAATTATATCCTGAATATCAAATTAAATCAAATTAAATGTAATAGATTTTATTTTGTTAAAGTAACAAAATGACTTTTTTTCTTTGTAAAGGATACCAACATTGAATTTTTCCATTTTTTTCTGCATTTTTTTCCCTGCATTGCTTCAACATTTCTGGATATTTACCTCTCTAGGAAAGACACAACCTGTCTAGGGCTCCCTCAAATCTGAAAACACATCATTTGATAATGAACAGTCTAGTTATCTTCCATAAAACCAAAGTTTCTCCTACAACTATATCTAGTACATAAATTTGGTATAAGTGCTGTATGATTTTGATTTACCTGGTGAGCTGAATTGTATTTTAAACTGGAGTACACAGACACACTTATCTGTGTGTTGACCCTTATGCCTCAACTAATTTATTCATTCTTTTTACTGTTCCTAACCCTAGAAGAAACACTTACAGAAACATTCCATTCACCTTGTCAATGGGGCTGGTTTATGTTGCCAAATAATAGGGACCATATCTCCTATATGCGTCTACCTGAGTCTTAAGATCTTCAGGGGAAAACTTGCTCAGTCCAATCATCTTCGCAAGTATGACTGGTGAGGACTGGAGAAGAGCCTTCTCAGTGGTTGCTCCAGGTTATGGAACTCTCTACCAAGGGAGGCTTGGTTAGGCCCTTCCCTGTTCTCCTTTTGTTGGCAGGCCAGGACATTTCTGTTTAAAGAGGCCATCAGTTTTTAACTAGTTGGGGTAATGCACTAGGTAGGTTTGAATGTGCTTTTAATTGTTTTAAACTAATGTTTTTAAGTGGTTTGTATTTAATGGTTTTTTAATTATTGTATTTCAGAATGCGTTTTGTGACACTGTTTTAGTGTAGGGTGTGAGCTGCTTTGGCTCCCTTAGGGGTGAAAAGTAGAACATAAATAAAATAAATATATACATTTTCCTGCTCATCCATTTCTACCAAGTTGTGGAGACAAGATACCTCATCAATATGAAAACCCAACTGAAGTGCACACTTGATTATTCATTCATTTATTTATTTATTTATGGTTAAAAATAAGAATAAAACTAACTTTGAAATTGTTCTGATTAACCACCAGAAGATATAGCAGTGAACAATAAATGTAACAGGGGCATCTATTGCAAACTAAGGCATGTAGGCCTTGATATGAAGGAGGGATGGAAAACACACACCTCTCCAGATGTTTTTGGATGCAGTTCTCAGTATCCCCACCAGCATAGAAAATAGTGAAGAATGCTGGGATTTGTCTTGTTAATATCTGGAGAAACACATTATATTTACCCTGCTGCAGAAACTATTTTGTCTTAGATGTAAAGAGACTGGTGAGTCCAATAGATGTACACTGTTTTACAAGATAAGTGTTAACCTTTACAGTATAGCTTGACCTTGGTAAGAAACAAATTGATTTGGAAAAAAAATAATTCACTAGAAAACTGCAGACCAGATGGAGATAATTAATTCGTAATTAAAGAATCAGCACAAACCAAACATACAGATTGCATGGAACTTGCTTGGCAAAAAGTGACCTATCACTTCTCAAGGATCCTTTGAGAGTTCATGCAGACTGATGTCAAAGAAGTCAAGCAAATGCTTTCAAATGTACCCAGTGGTACTTCAGATAACACGTTATTTCTTCAGCTGGACGGAAATGTTACACAGCAAGAAATGCAATACAGTTTAATTTAGTCTGCAATCTTATTTACTCTCAGGCTTATTTCTGTGTAATCATGCACAGAATCAGCTTTGACTTTCCACTCTTTTCTGTCAGACTTTGCTGTAATTTTTAGTGATGTGAAAATAGTTTCCTTCTTGATTTTGTTGTTGTTTTCTGACACCAGCTTTTATTTTCTTCTGTTTCACATTGGGTTGTAAGACTTCGTGTGTACTTTGCATGGAAATTTGTGTGGGTTTCCTAATATTCAGACGTTGCGATACTTTCATGTACATTTTTTCCGTTGACTAAACCGGTTCTACTCAATGTGGTGGTTCACATGTTCGTGCCAGTCTGTGCTGAGTTTGAATGGGATATTAAAGATGATAATAATACAACACAAATATGGTATCTGTCCCTGACCAATTGGGAAGAAAACTGATAGTCCATCACAGTGTAATAGGAATTTGGTCAATAACAATAATTAATTAGTCACTTGTACTCTGCATATAGGATTTAAGAAGTAAAAATGTATTTAAAATCATGTATTTGAAAAGTCCTGTCTGTATAACAGGGAAATATTAAGTTTAAATATACAGGCTTGAAAACTGTTCCTGAGCATTTAGCCAGCTTAACTCAAAATAAGGGATAATGAAGCTTCACAGCTGAAAACAGATGTGAGGGAGTGAACTGACAGCAACAGTCCTGTAAAGAGATAACAAACAAAGGCCGTTGAACTGCTCAAAGGATGACAATACCATATCTGGCATCAAGGGCAGGATGCCAAATAAGACAAGATATGCTTCTAAAACCAAATTAAAATATGGAGCAGTATTGTGCTTCTCTTATTGACTGAAAGAGCAAATAAATACATGCTCTGAAAACTATAAAAGCAAGCTGTTTTGAAGTCAGTTAGCTCATGACTGAGCCAGAAGTAGCTGTGTAGCTGAATGCAACCCCAGGATGGGTAAGAATTTATTTACAGTGCTTTGATAGCCAGTGTTAAGAAATAGACTTGGTAGAACTCCCAGAGAGACAGAGTTAGCTAACACTCTCTATAACAATACCTATGTTGAATAAATGTGATGTATACAAAGGTATTACTACGCTGAAATGGATTGTGTAAGAAGCAAGGTGCCTTAGATATAATGCTATCAAATCCAGAAATGATGTTTAAACTGTATTTATTGTTTTTATATTCAATACCACCATATTACATACAATATAATAACACATTACAATATTTTTCGAAAATAATAACAGTCACCCCTTCCACCCTCCCTCAATCCCCACTGATGGCTTTAAAAGATATTTTAATAACCATTACCAAAAATGTGGAATATTTTCTTAGTAGTTTCTCTTACTTCTTTGTACCCCTTTTCACCTTTGACATTTTCCATCTAGCAACCCCATTTATCCTACCAGGTTGTTACATTTATTTGGCTATTATATTTCCCTTTAGTTTCCCTTTAAAAAACAAATAAGAGAGATTCTGCCATATAATGCATCCATTTTTTTATCCTAACGTTGTTTATTTTTCCATCCCAATGCTATTACCACATGTACTGCTCTTAAAAAAATATATAAGCTTCTGTTTTACTCAATCCCATTTTCTTAGATTCAAAATTAATTAGATCTCTTTATAAAATTGGAGGTTTCTCTCCATTATTTTATTTATCGCTTAGATAATTTCTAACAAAAAATTTTGTACATGGAAACATTCTATGAACATGTGTCCTTTTTTTTGCCCACATCTATGCCAGCAATTTGATGAAAGGCTTTATTTATCATTGAGATCATACAGAAATAATTTTTGTGAATAACTGAATGAGAATCAGATTTTGCCTTTGGTACATTTTTAAAGTTATTTTTAGTTTTTTGGGTTTTTTTTTAAACGTAGAATCAGCAAAGAGTAAGCATGAAACAGCAGTAAGCATGAATAAAGAGAGTCCTAGGGTATCTCTCAAGAACAGATTTGTAATGATGCACAGGACTCAAGTTAACTGTACTTAGTTCACACTGAAATTAAACAGGACTTCATGATTAAACTTCATACTGGTTTCAAAGAACCCAACTGTATTTAATTGGGAGGAGAGAGTATGTACAAAAAATCATGTTGTCTGCCCAAAAAGAGCACGTGTATTTGGTATAAATGAATTTTCCTGGAAAAGTCCCAAAGAGCAAATGGTAATTGAAAATCACACAGAAGCCTTCACATTCTCATACAGTGGGGAGAAAACCATTTTCTGCTTGTATGTGAGAACAGAGTTGGTGATGATTTATATCCACTGGTTACTATTTTTAAAACTCCTAACTTTATTTTTGAAAGCTGCCTTGGGTCCTGGGACAGGAGAATGGTGGGATATAAATAAAATAAAACAATTTCTATTTGGACTGTTTACTCAGTTTCCTACTGATCTTTGAAGCATATCATATGAACATGGTCTGTGCACATTATGAGGGAAAAGGAGAGGAGAGAAAAAGAGAAAGGAAGATATTGTGGCTGTATTGTATATTGCCCAGTATTTGGTAAAGGTGCTAAGAAGCTAGACAAGTTTTTCTCATACTTATTTTATTAATAAATTGACTATGGAATAAAATTATAGGGACAGATAGTCAAAGGCATATTTGGGCATCCGGGGAGTGTAGGTTCTGATGTTAGAATCTTGCACGGACAAGATAGTTGAAGTGGTACTTCTTAAAAGGACTATATCCAATGTCCAAATCTACCTATTGTGCAGAGTTGTATAATAAGTGTTTCTTCTTCCCTGGATGTGCAATAGCAACTGGAGATTTGTGGGTGAAATTCTGCCCTGTGGCCACTGATAGGTCACTACCTAGTAGCTTTATGTCTGGACTTATCCCAGGGAGTGAGAAGAATTGGCCAACAATGGTGGAAGCTGCTTCTTCATTCCTGGTGTGCAAGGACAGCTGGCTGGATTCCAGATGCATTTCTGCAGCTAATCAATGACAAAATGAGCCTCTGGCTGCCCTTAACCACCTGGAGCAAAGGTATTGAACAAGTAGGTACAGGATGCCTTTTCCCACAACACTGATAAAAGTATTTATTCTGGCATTGACAAGCCACCAATAGGATTCTGATGAGAAAGGTACAGTTTAGGCTATTGAAATTCTGTATTATGTCTGAGACAAGTCGTCATATGGCAGAGAAGATGATATACAGATTTCAATTGGGATTTAATTCTAACACTGGAAGGCTGAACTATTGAAGGAGGGACACAGAAACTACCAGGTGGTGGTAACAACAGATGGAGATGGAAAGTCCTAGCTCAGTGCCCCTAACCCATTCAACAACAACATGTTTTCCTTCTAGCCCTGAGTTTGTCCTTCCAGATGTCCAGTGATTAATTTGATGGCAACGTCAGCTTTCAGCTCCTACATGAAGAACCCTAGCTGGATTGAGGTGTAGCCTGGACACCTCTCTCTTCTTACTCTGACTAGTAAGTGGTCAGCTCTTGAAAGCTGCCTGGATGGAGCTAGATGTTGTGCAAAGAGGTAGTGAAATCCTCTTTCCACAGCCTCCTAAAAAGAGCACACAGGTGCATAACCTCAGGTTCTTTCTCCATATGTTTCCAACTGAATTCCAGTTTGAAAAATGTATTTCTCATGTATACAGCATGGTATACCCATGTAGTGAACCGTACATAGGAGCATCATCACCAGAATGCAACCCTGAAGAGCATACTCAATCATTCATTACGTGGGTATCATCCATAGAATTTGTGTTGATTTTGTAGGACCCATTTGGTTGTCGTATAATGAAGCCTTCAGGATGTGAGTGGCTATGAATTCTGCAATGAAGTGGGATCAGGAGCATTTGCAGTTGTTAATAAATATCATGACCCCAGCATGGCTGATTCAGGGTGAAAGGTCCCATAGTGGACATAGCACAGGTTGGAGTGAATATCAAGGGCCAGGGTCAGGCTGTGACTACAGGGCAGAGCAAACTGTGCTAGGAATTTGGTATACCGGGTTTTTATAGCTGGCACTTGTGCAAATTCTAGCACAAGTGTTCAATCTGCAGCAGGTCACATTCCTTTCAGAATTGTCCAAAAGGAAAGGGCATAGGTGGTTCCAGAGACCAGCAGGGAGGTAAGCAGGGATCTGGTGGACCCACTGCACCTTCAGAAGGGGTCCAGTCTGATCAAGTTGAACAGGCTTGAGTTTTTGCTGCACATTTATCCAGATAGAGAAGTAGGAGGTTATCATAAGGATGGCTTTCAGGAAGATTTTTGGATTACATTTCAGGAACTCTGGAAACCTTATTGTGCTAAGAATCTGCATTCCATGATTGGTCTAGAAGAGGTAGTTAGGGATAAGATCAGGAAGGAGGTGGTGGAAGTAGGACAGCCAGCCCTTTTTCATCTCCCCTGTTGTGAATTTGAGGGTATTATTTTAGGTAGTTGTTCCAAAGAAGGCATCTGATGAGTATTGGTTTATTCACCATCTATCTTAACCTAAAGGGGAATCTGTTAATGACATTATTCCCGTGGAGCTTTGCACAGTGCAGTACGTTGCATTTGACATGACCATTCAGGAAGGGTGCAGGAGTGGATCTGGGGTGGAATGGACAAAATGTGACATCAAGTCTGCATTTTGTCTTCTCTTTAGCCATGCTGATCCTTTTCTCCCTACCAGGTTCCCATTTTGGACTGTCACCTTGAAGATCTTGGAGTGCCTGAGCTTGCAAGGCACTATGTTGGGCACCCATTCCATCCAAGCAGGAGCTGCTGGCATGACTTTTGCAATGGGCCTAGGCCCACAATCTAACCAGCACATCAAGAGCTCAAGGTCAGCTGGTGTGAAGAGGTACTTGCATACTCTGAAATTGTGATGGCATTATGACACACTAACATCGTTGTTCTTTGTCCTTTTGTTACTTCTTAGGTACTGTGTGATGAGGCAATAAGGGCTGATCTACAGTCATAGTACGGTTTACTGGACAGTAGGCCAGGCCCAAAGTTACCATTTTTTTTATTTATTTTTTTTAATTTTACTTTCCCCACCACCCAGTTCCCCCAGTGCAAAATCTTCCTTTCTAACACATCCTCAAGAAAAATATTCTCCACTACCCAAAAACACTCACCCAAGTAGACATAAATTACCAATCCCCTCTTTTCCCTCCCCCCTTCTGAAAACTCAGGGATATCTTATTACCCTATCTATTCCTCCTTCTTTTACCTTCTTTTATCTATCTATCTCTAATTTTCCCAAACCTTTTCTTTTCCTTATCTCCAGTTCAATTCCTTATTCCTTATTACTTCTCAAACTTCTTAATTTAAAAATAATACTGTTCTTTCTCCCCAACATTTTTGCCATATGGGGAGTACTGCTTCCCATTCTTCAAGAGTTTTCTTTTTCTGATTTTCTTTTAATGACTCAATAACAATATCTGCTTCCGCCATATCATATAACTTAAACAACCAATCTTTCAATGTTGGAATAATTTTCTGTTTCCAGACTTTAACATAACATATGCTTGCTGCAGCTATCATGTATAGTGTTATTTTCTTTTGTGACTTATTAATACCTAATTCATCAATCATATTAAGCAAATAAATTTGAGGTGTCAAATCAAATCTTTTTCTTAATACTTCTTGTATTATATTATGTATCATCTCCCAAAATCTTTTCGCTCTTTTACATTTCCACCATACATGATAAAATGTACCACATTCTTCACACTTCCAACATATGTCCTTCACATTCTTTTGCATCTTTGCCAATTGTACTGGAGTTATATACCATTTATAAAGCATTTTATAATAATTCTCCCTTAAGCTAACCGGTATCAATAACTTCCAGGTTGTATTCCATGCCTTTTCCCACTTCTCCATAGTTATTATACTTCTTACCTCTTGTGCCCACTTTACCATTGTTATTTTCACTACTTCTTGTTCATTTTGTCTTGCAAGTAAAATCTTATAAATCTGACTTATCCTATGTTTGATTCCATATTCTAATATTTTGTCAAATTCTTTCCCTTTGGATTGAAAACCTTCTCCATCCCTATCTCTTCTATATCTCTCCCACAACTGTCTGATTAGCAACCAATGAGTATTCCAGCCATCTAACTGAAGTTCACCTTGTGTTTTAAACTTTATTTCTTCCCCTTGTATCTTCAAAATATCCCTATATGTTATCCATTTCCCTCCTCTTAATTTTTCTTTATTGTAAAAAGCCTCATGAACTGAGACCCATGATGGTATTCTTAGATATAATTGCCTTTTATATTTTGTCCATGTTGTTATTAAAGCATTTCTTAAGATATTATTTTTAAAATTTTTATCTGTTGATGTTTTCTCATACCAAATATATGCGTGCCAACCAAAACTTAAACCTTCTCCCTCTAGATATAATATCCTATTATTCCTCAATGTAATCCATTCTATTATCCATTCCAGATTATTTGCATGATAATATAATTTTAAGTTTGGTAAGCCCATTCCTCCTCTCTCTTTACTGTCCTCCAAAATTTTCATCTTAATTCTAGATCTTTTTCCTTTCCATATGAAGTTCCTTATATCTTTATTCCAATCTTTGAAGGGTTTTTGATTCTTAATTATAGGAAGGTTTTGGAATAGATAATTCAGTTTAGGTAATATATACATTTTAACCACTGCTATCCTTCCTAATAGTGACAAATCTAATTTTTCCCATTTTTTAAGATCTACCCTTATTCCTTTCCATACTTTATTATAATTATTTTCATATAGATCTACATTATTTTTTGTAATTATAATTCCTAGATATTTCACTTTTTTCTCTATATTAAATCCAGTTACTCTACTCAACTCCTCCTCATCTTCCCTGCATAAATTTTTCGTAATTATATTTGTTTTTCCTTTATTTATCTTATATCCTGATAACTCCCCAAATTTTTCCAAAATATCTAATAAAATTCTTATACCACTTAAAGGGTCTTCTATTATGATTGCCAAATCATCTGCAAATGCACTTATTTTATATTCCTGATTCTTTATTTTGATTCCCTGTATTCTCTTTTCTCTTCTAACTTTATTATTCAATAGTTCTAAAATCAATATAAAAAGTAATGGTGACAGCGGGCATCCTTGCCTTACACCTCTTTTAATCTCAATTACACCTGTCTTCTCACCGTTTATAATAATTTGAGCTTTTTGTTCTGAATATATTGCTTTTATCCAATTTACGAAAGGTTCCCCTAAATTCAGTAATCTTATTGTTTCTTCTAGAAATTTCCAATTAACCCTGTCGAATGCTTTTTCTGCATCTAGGAAAAGTAACGCTACTTTCTTTTCATTGTGATTATGATAATACTCTATAGCATTTAATATTGTTCTCATATTCCCTTTTATAGCCCTTCCGGGTAAGAATCCATTTTGATCTATATGTATAATCTCTTGTAATACTTTTTTTAATCTTTCTGCTAATATAGTTGTAAATATTTTATAATCCACATTCAGAAGCGCAATTGGTCTATAATTCCCTACCTGCAAACCATCTTTTCCTTCTTTTGGGATCATCGTCAAATTTGCATGCCCCCATGAAGATGGCCGTATCTCTTTATTCAATTCATTCATTAATTTATATAGTGGGTCTACCAATTGTTCACTAAATGTTTTATAATATAATGCGGAGAAGCCATCAGGTCCCGGAGTTTTACCAGGTTTTTGCTTCCTGATCGATTGTAGAATTTCTTCTCTAGTTATTTCTTTATTCAATTCCTCTTTCTGAGCTTCATTTATTATTAAATTCCCATCTTTTATATATTGTTCAATATTTTCTTTTTCCCATTGTTCTAAATTTTGTTCATCAAATAAATTAGCATAGTATCTTTCAAAAGCCAATTTTATTTCGTCTTGTTTTAATAAAACCTTCTCCTGTTCTTTTATTTGTGTCACAATTCTTTTCTCTCTCTCTTTTCTAACTCTATATGTTAACCATTTATTTGTTTTATTCGCAAAAAAAAGTTCTTCTGTTTTACCAATTTCAATTTTTTCTCTATTTCATCAGTATCTTGTAAGGAGATCTGTTTTTGTAACACTTTAATCTCTTCCTCAATCCTATTATCCATAGGGGAGATTTTTATTTATTCTCTAAACCTTCTATTTCTTTTAATATTTTTTGCTCTTTATTTCTTTTCTCCTTTTTAATTTTTATTTCTTGTCGCATTAGATAACCTCTCATAATAGCCTTTCCTGCATCCCATACTGTTCCTATATTAACTCCTTTATCCAAATTTTCCCTAAAATACCATTCTAAAATTTCTCTACCTTTTTCTACTATTTTTTCCTCTTTTAATAAATTCTCATTTACTCTCCAGTTAAACTCTCTTTTCCTACTCTCCAATGTTAGTACCATAGCATTATGATCAGATATATTTCTTGGTAGTATTTCCATTTTTTAAACTTATTTATCTATTGTTTTAGAGTGCCAAATCATGTCTATCCTCGACCATGTTTTATGCATTTCTGAAAAATACGTATATTCTTTCTGTTTACCATATAAACTTCTCCACGTATCTATTAATGTTAACTCTTCCATCATATTAAATACTATTTTAGGTAGCTTCCCTTTGTGGTTTGTTTGCTTTTTCCCTTTGGTTCTATCTAACTCTGGATGTACTACCCCATTCCAATCCCCCATAATTATTAATTCTTTAAATTCCTTATTTTCTATATCTCTAATCTTATCCCATAATTTCTTATAAAATTTTTCTTTATTTTCCAATGGGCCATATATCCCTATCACTAATACCTTTGTATCCAATATATTAACCACCACTCCTAAATATCTCCCTTGCTCATCATTTATTACTTCTACCATCTCATATTTTGGATTCACATATATCGCTACTCCCCTCTTTTTTTTCTGTATACCGGATACAAATATTTTCCCTAATTTGGAGTTTTGTAGAAATTTTCCTTCATTTTTCCTTATATGTGTTTCTTGGATACAGTATATATCACATTTCTGCTTTTCCAAATAATAAAAGATTTTTTTCTTTTTGATTACCAAATTCATTCCTCGTATATTCCAAGATAACATTTTTATTCTCATTTTGTTTTTATTTTTATAATTAAATTTTATTTATTTATTTATTTATTTTTTATTCTAAAACTTTCTCTCTTTTACTTTCTTGTCCTTTCTTGTCTTATACCGTCTCTTCTTCCAATAGGCTCTCTTCCTCAATCTCTTCTTGTTCTTCTAACTCTTCTTGCTCTTGTACTAGTTCTTGCTCTCTTTGCTCTTCTTCTTGTCTTTTGTCTACTTGTTCTCTTTCCTTTTTCTGTTCCTTTATCCCACTCATATTATCCTGTTTCCCATCTTTCCTTATCTCTCTCCTTTCTTCTTCCTCTCTTCCCTTTTCCATATTTTGTCTCTTTCCTTGTCTCTTCTCTTCTTTCAATCTTTTCAAGAAATCTTCCGCTTTATTAATTGTATTTATTACATATCTTCTTTTATTATATGTCAAAATCACTCCTTCTATCTTTGCCCATCTATATGTTATTTGTTGACTCTTAAGTTCTTGTACTAAGAAATGGTAATCTTTTCTCCAAAGTTACCATTTTGAGGCTCAACAGGAGTTAAGCAATGTTGCCACTGTAGAGTGTCTTGGGAGAAGAAGCCTATGCTGGACTAGTTTGTTGCCTTTTCTGTTTTAGGAACGCACTGGGCCTCTTCCTCATGTTTCAGTCATTTGCCTTGGTAGGAATGACTTGAGCTTACTGAAGAGCAAGGCCCTGATTTTACAAACTTTGAGTGATTTTTGACTTATACAAAACCCTTGGTGTGGAGTTTCCCTTGTTTCTTCTGGAACAAGGATGACCCTTGACACACTGGCCATTTCTGCACTACACTGTTATAGTGCTGTTATTCCACTTTCAACATCCTGTGGAATCCTGGGGTTTGGTGTAAGGCAGGGCTCCAAAACTTTCTCTTTAAGATTCCATGACCCAGGAAGAGGTTACTCTTGAGGCTAACCTGAGATTCAGGCTCTCAGTTGTGGGGTCTTGTGGCTTGGGTGGGATTCCTCTGGGTTTACCTTCCAATTACAGCTGATGGGGAACAACTCAATTATTGGATTTCCCTTGGGGCTCAGTTGTTTCACCCAAGGGAAGGCTGAGAAAGTAATGTAGGAGTGCCACCTGGCCTTATCTGGACCTACATCAGGTTGCTTCCCTCTTGCTCCATTTTCAGGTTAGCTGAATGTAAATAGGCCTCAGGTCAAACAAAGTGTCTGTGTCTGGTGTCATTATTCCATGACTGATCATCACATATTAACATAAAATTATCTAGAGGAAACATAAATATAGACCTTTCAAATATAAGTTCCTTTTTATGATAAATAGTTCGAAGGATTCCAAAGCTTTATCTCTACCGAGGGGTTAGGCTAATTGTAATAACCCTACCTGACCACTGGGATCAAGCTATAGAAAGAGATAATTCAGGGGAACTGATCATGGAGGATAGACTTGATAGTCCCTGACACCCACATGACTTCTGTTAGCCAATGGGAGATGAGAAGGTAGAAAAGCAAAGGCTTTTGGGAAGAAGAGAAGAGGAGAGGGAGGTTATGTGGTGTAAGCATGCGGCTAACTGCTCTAAGGCAGACCAAAGTAAGGACTCCCAGGAAAGGGTTGTAAGGAAACTAGGGATTGTCCAGCCAGATGTGTTAGGTTTTCTGTTCTCTTAAAAGAGATTGAAGGACTGGGAGAGGCAACATGTAAAGCTGGAGATTAACCTGTGCCTAGTAGGTTTGGTTCTTCTTCTTACAACCATAGAGGAGGTATGCAGAGATCCAGTGTTTTAAGCTAGTTGAGTGTGATATACCCATAGTTACCTTTTGATATGCCAATTTCCTGTTTTTTAATTACAGAGTTTTCACTTACAAAAAGCCTGTTTTGTTTATTGAGAGTGAGAAGCTCTTGATTGCATGTTGTCATGACAACATCTATCAGGAACTTATAAAATATTTTTTTTCTCTCAGCAAATATAAGTGAAGAGCCAGTGTAGTGTAGAGACTGGTGTAGAGACTATGACCCAGGACACCAGGTTTCACTCACCTGCTCATTCATGAAAACCCACTGGGTGACCTTGGGTGCATCATACTGTCTCAGCCACAGTAAACCCTGACTTAGGGTCACCACATCATCAACAACAAACATAAGGGAGAGGGGGAGGGTGTTGAGCCTTTACATCCTCAGGAAACCAGGGAAGGAAATGGAGATTGGATCTCTAATGAAGGGTTTGATGGCAGTGCTACTAGATCTGTTGCACTGGGGAGAGGTAGGTAAGTCTATGCCACACACTGGCCTTCACTTTCACTAGTTGATTTTCAATGCCCCCTCCAAAAGTGTGTGTGGCATTGGTTGCCAGTGGGGTACCTGTGGAACGGTAGCTTCATTTACATAGATTCCACATATATTTGACAGTAAGCAAATGACAAATCTGGGTTCATCACATTGTCACTGATAGCCATCAAAATATAAGGTTATGTTGAAACTGAAATTAACCGCAGCATAGGCTACCACGCCAAGTGAAAAGCACTTAAATAATGTATCTGTTAAAAGCATGACTTACGACAGCTTCAGGTGTCTGGTGTTTTTGGAACTAAAATGAACATGGAAAGCTATTGAAACATATTAAACTTCATTTCTTTTAATAGAATAAGATAAAGTTGCCTCTCTTTATCATACAGTTTATCTTCTTTGTGTTGATTCCTTAACTGTAGATGTTACATTGACACAGTTTGACTGAAAAGTGAGGTGTTAGGCTTTTTGGGAATGCCAGCAATCTTCATAATGGCTGAATTACATTTCTTTTATTGGAGCTCTGCCTGCACATGACTCATTCATTGCTAATTCTCTTTGCAACACCTTGACTTCAAAGTACTGTTGACAACGTCTCATATCCAAAATAATCCCAGAAAATGCATGATTTCTAAGCATTGTTCTTTGGAGTTCTGACCTTATGCAAGCCATCTACAGAGAAACACAGATGCTTAATCAATGCAGCCTTCCATCCTATAGAACTTTGTTCAACACCAGTGGGCTGTTAAGCCCTCTTGACTTCAACACTAAATTTCTTCCTACTTTAATTAATCAGCCCATGTGCTGACATCCACAGTGCTTAGACAAGGAACACAAGCTGTCATGGCACTCATTCAAGATTTAAGTAATCCTAAAGGATTGTACATGTGCTAGGAACACTACAAAGCTAAAGGTCCACGTGTATAGAACAATGTTTTGAAATAAGACAAGTGCTCCAAAGCTTTCTTTTCTGTCATAATTTTACTGCTCCTGTTTGACAGACCACATGATACCAAGTGTCAGCTAGCTTATAGTTCCTCAATGTATGGTAGGAGCTATTTGGGAATGAAAACTGACATGATTGGGAGTCCTTTCATTAAACTAGGGTGGGTAACTGTGGAAGATATTTGGTATTTATTTCTATTTGGAATAGAGAACTTCTTAGTGCTTGAGAAGAGGTAATTCAAAATTTGGTTACATTGGCTTGAATAAAAGTGTCATCATTTCCTAATAAGATAGATAATTTCTCACTTATTTAAAAAACACAGACATATTGGGAGAGCAACCCCATCTCAAATCGTACCTGTGACTGTTTATCTGTTTATCTGTCTGTCTGTCTGTCTATCTGTCACCTTCCTGTGTATGTCAATTCAGTGGGACTTACTCTGAGGTGAGTGTGATTCTAGTTAGAAGCTTTTTTCAACACTACTGATGAGTGAGGTCATCATGTGTGGGAGAAGAAATTTCATTATTTCTCCCTCGGCCATGACCACCTACTCTTGCCCCAAATAACACTACTAACTCTGAATTTCTCTCTCTCTCTCAAATGCATTGGTAGGCACCTAATTGCTGTACAAAAATAGACTACTGTGATGAACCCTAGAGGGGTGTGGCCTGCAGAGCAGCCCTAGCAACAGAGGGTGATTTAATTTGATTGGTTCTCTGACTAAGGAACCCAGTTTAGCCAGGGCGACAGGCTATGTGGGTGAGTCAATAGAACAGATATATACTAGAAATAGGGTTAGATAAGAGAGTTCCTTCGGTGAGAGGTGGAAGAGAGTCATAGAAAAGCTAAGGGCTTGTTAACCTAGGAAAGTGTTTGCCTATGAATGTCTGGAAGTTCTTTTCTGTTTGACAGATTGATTTGCCCAATACCTTTCCCTTGTTAGTTCTTTTAATAAAGATTATATTCTATTTTTTTTTAATGTGAGCAGTCTCAGTACAGTGTTTCTTGAATTTAAGCTAATTTACATGTGCTATCATAAGGGACGTTTTCATGTCAGATAAACTTGAAAATGCTTTGCCCTATATCCACAAGGGTGTGAGCTTAGGGAAAGCAGAAGGGTGATTAGGTGTAGAGAGGGAGTCAGGGGGTGGTATAGGAATAGCAATAGTAGTTACAGTCCTATACTGCTTATCAGTGCTAAGCACTTCCTAAACAGTTTAGAATGTGTTTAGCTAATTGCCCTCAACAAGCTGGGTTCTCATTGTCAAGGTTATATGACGGGCAGGCATGGTTTCCTCTAAGTGGATGGCAAAGGAAGAGGTGATGTGGCCAGATGAGCGGGTGCAAGTTCATCAGGATTGTTTTGGCTACACCTTGTGTACTGGAGAAGGCCACACGCCAGAATGCTGATTGGATCACCCCACTTGTTCAGGGTGACAAGGAGACGTAAAAAGGCTGGTGTTTGCCTTTGCCAGCTGCCAGTCAGGATTGCCTAGCTGGCCCTCATGCTGTTGACAGTTTAAGTCTTCTAAGGGGAGGTGCTGCCCGTTTATCTTCTGTTATTTTTACTTGCTTAATTGCTGCTGGAATGTTTTGCCAAAAGCATTTATCTTAGTGTGCAGCAATAAATCTGCCTCTAAGCCTAACTTAATGAGCTTCTGGGATTTTTTCTGCTTCACTGGGAACCTCTGCCATGGCGAAGCCTTGCTTTACTGTTTGAACTCTGCACATGCTCAGAGGAGCCAGATCCTGTTAACCCTGACACTCATTTTATCAACCTACAGAAGGATAGAAGGCTGAGTCAACCTGGAGCCCTGCAGAATTGAACTCACAACATTGTGGCTGCAGTACCAGCATTTAGGCACTGTGCCACCAGTGCTCAATCATAGGTAATCATAGAAAAGGGTGCTGCTTCTCCAGGAAGGGAGAACAAAAAACAGGCCTCATCTGTCACAGCCCTGACTGGCCCGGATCTCCATGTGATAACTACCATTTCTTTTTCTTTTTAAAAAATGTATTTTATTTAATTGGCAAAATACATTAATTGGCATACTTAATTGGCAATAACGTAACATACTTATTCTACATATTATAAATCATACTGCTTATATATATATATTTTACATGTATCTCATTCACACTATACCCATTATTATTATTTATTCTCATAATTAATATTCAGGAAAATATACTATTAATAATTTCATTCTTATTTCTATCCTTTTCAACTAAGTTTAACCTCTTAATATTACTAAATATATTCTTATTACTAAACATATCATTGCTAATCCTATACGTGAACCCATTCCCAGAGCCAATTATATTTCAGATTACTCCACCTTCCAAAATTGTAGTTCTTTTAGTGGAGGTATGACACATTCCTCTTGACTGAACTTTCAATAAAACACCTTTTAGCTTGTTTTGGAGTCTCTGTCAGGTTCTTTCCTTTTAGAACCCTGTAAACATTGATGGAAGATCTTGTTACCCCCCTCTCACCAGCCTTCCAATTGAGCTAATTAATTCCCCACTGTCACATGTAGGTACTGGCATCACAGCTGGACCCCTGAGTCACCCACATTTTGGGGTAACAAGATAATGAACAGGACACAAACAAAAAATACAATACAACAGAATAATAAAAAAAAGAAAAAATACTGCAGAAAAAAGGAACATGGATTACGTGGGGAAAAAAAAGATAGACAACAAACAAAATTCTATACAGAAAGAGAAACAATAATCTAGAAGAGAAGAGAGATTTGACTTCCCCACATGATGATGTTTCAGTTTAACTAGTAATCAACAATAATATCTTCCACAATTAAAAAGGGAAGAAAAATAAAATAAAATAACGAGTTATAAAAACGATCCTGTGCCATTTCTTTTTCCATTTTACACAGACTTGTAATCTCACTTACTCATATGTCATTTCAGAGAATATCTTTTGGGGCTCTTTGCAGCATTTGGAATACCCATTTGACAGCCTCACTGCAGAACGCAATGACTTTGCCTCAAGATCTTGCATTGGTTCCTCCCTCACCTATCAGAGAATTGAATCCAAGTCTCTCTTATGCTAGCCTCTTTCCAATACACCACAGTCTGAAAGAAATGATGCAATAAGAGACAACAGAATAGCAGACAGTAACCATGGATTCTCTTTGTAAATGAATGAAAACTGACTGTAAAAGAAGTCAAGTAGCTCATTATAAGTGGATTCAAATGAGATATAGTATGACTTTTTTAAAAAGAATGAGTGTTACCAGTTATCAAAGGATTGGAAGAGAATATGGAATGATCAGGGGGATCTTAAGTTGTAATGGGACTTCTATTTAGTGGTTGTCAATTATGTTCTTATGTTCTTGATACTTGTCATATTGAACTGGCTAAAGAACC
The DNA here is from genome assembly GCA_030412105.1 of Cyclura pinguis. Classification (NCBI taxonomy): domain Eukaryota; kingdom Metazoa; phylum Chordata; class Lepidosauria; order Squamata; family Iguanidae; genus Cyclura; species Cyclura pinguis. The sequence continues at coordinate 312,939,962 of CM059599.1, read as the reverse complement.
TTTGCAGCAGAATAAATCTTTCACAGATTGAAATACATACCTCTTTTCTGGCTCTCATAATTAAATTGCTTAGTGAAGGCATAACAATTTCACCGTAACTGTTTCCTACTACTCTTAAAACCCAAGACACCTGCTTCTTCTTTATCTCCAAACACAATTGATAAATATTTGGCTAATTCACCTTTGAACAATGAGAGAGATGGTTTTGCTTCAATCGAACTTTAATAAGTTCATCAAAATGTTTGCTGAAGTGATTAAAATGGAGAATCTCATCAAGAAAGTTCTCTTATTTCCTCTAATGGCTTCATAGCTGGCCTCTGGCCAGGCTTTCCTGTCTGGCAGCCAGTCAGGAAATGATGATGGGGTTTTATGGGGAAATGTTGCTTTTACCTAGAACCCCATATTTTCACTAATTAATATTTCTTCAAGGGGGACACAGTGGTGTTGTAGGTATGATTAGAGACACTGCTACAGTTGGAGAGTTCTGATTTCTGATCCAAATATTGTAGTTCCACTGCTGTAGACATTTTATTTTGATCCTTTTTTATGTTTCACTATATCCAGTGTAATTTCTCCTTAGGAGAAAAAAAAAAGAAAAAGAAAAAGATAAGCGGTTACATATGCAAATCCTGGAACAAGCTATTTAGAAGGAGGAAGTTCTGTTTAGAACTTTTATACAAGCTATCTAGAGGTTTTTAAGAAATGTGCACTCAGATGTTATTGAAATGCACAGCTAAATATCCTTCTCATCAAAAGTAGTGAAGTGGTTAGACAGCAGCAGAGAGGCTAATCACATCTGGAAGAATATTCCAGTATGTATCTTATTGAAGCTGGTGATTCTTTAAGGCAAGAACATATAAGATATTTTATGAAGTTTTGGTTTATAATCTAGGAAGTGGGATACATGTTCATTTGTTCAGAGCTCTAAACATGAGATTTTATTGGAGCACCTTATTTATGAAAATACAATCTGATGTTTTGGTAAATATCTCTTGCTTTGAAAGGGACGGGATAATTCCGACTTATCTTCTCTGCCAACCCAGACATTAGCAGATCCTTATTGTTAACTACCATCAAGTCAACTTCAATTTATGGTGACCCTATGGATGAGGGACTTCCAAGTCACACTACTGTCAAGAGCCGTGCTCAGGTCTTGCAGATTCAGGACTGTGGCTTCCTTGATTGAGTTCATCAATCTGTAATGCTGTCTTCCTCTTGTCCCACTGTGTTCTACCTTACCAGGCATTATTATCTTTTCTAGTGTGTCAGGTCTTCTCGTGGTATGTCCAAAGTACAACAGTCTCGGTTTAATCATCTTGGCTTTTAGGGAGATGTCAAGTTTGATTTGTTCACCAAATTTCAAGTGAGTTGATTTTATTCTTACTAGCCTTCTTAATTGTCTAGCTTTCATAACGATGCATAGAAACTGGAAATACAATGGCCTGGACAATCCTAACTTTAGTATTCAATGATATATCTTGACACTTCACTTGACACTTGACACTTCTTGCCTAGTTCTTTCGTAGCTGCCCTTCCAAGCTCTAATATTCTGATTTCTTGACTGAGTCAAGGTATGGAAAATCTTTCACTATTTCAATCAATACAGACGGTCAGAGCTGTCTGGCAGTGGACTATGCTGCCTCAGAGTGTGGTGGAGTCTTCTTCTTTTGAGGTTTTTAGGTAGAGGCTGGATGGCCATTTGTCAGGAATGCTTTGATGTGTGTTCCTGCATAGCAGGGGGTTGGACTGGATGGCCCCTGTGGTCTCTTCCAACTCTATGATTCTATGATTCAATGTCTTTATTGTCTATTTTAAAGTTATGGAGGATTTGACCTCCGGGCAGGATGGCAAATAGATGCTTCTAGCCTGCTATCTGCAGCTAGAAGAGCTTTCATCGTTAAAGTACTGGCCAGAGGAATCTCTGGCTGGTGAAACTTGCTCTGACTTAAAGGGGAAGTGAAAGGATTACCCCATGAGGGTCTGGAATTTTTGTTACTTGCATTTACTCATGAGTGGCTGCAGAATGAACAAGAAGGGACAAAGGGAGTTACATCTTTGCCCTTGCCATGAAATGCAGCTGAGAGATCTGATGGACACTAAATTAGTACCTGTTTTTTTTTAAAAAATGTCCAAATAAAACTTTGGGAATAATTAAGTGAAATGATTCTTCCAGTTTAGATAGTTGTACAGAGTCTTGCCATGCTGCAAGTTCTTTTTGTAACTAAGAACTGAGTGAGTGTGTTTACCCTGCAAGGTAGAGACTTAAAATAGAAAGACCAGAGGTTGATGTGTTAAAAGGGAATTAACAAAGGGTTTAATAGAATGGATTTCTGTGGATGATTGAATTTTCTTACTGATGTCACTGAGCTGAATTTTAGTAAAGAGAAAGCACAGAATGATGCTCTGTTGATTCTGCTCTGTTCCCTACTTTTGCATTTCAATTGGCTATGGTTAACACTAATTCTTGTTTTGATGTGTGATCATTTCCTCCTGGACTCCAGCAAAGAATCTTTCAGTTTCTTCTTCCTCTTCTGTAGGTGGATCATAAATTTGGATTATGGTTATACTGATGGGTTTTCCCTGAATTGTTATTGATTTGATTCAGTCAGACTTTGCATTAAATCTTTTGACTGCTTTTGCTACATCTCTCCTCACTATTAATGCCTCCTTAGATTTTTATTTCCTGGGTAAAACACTGTCTGTTGCAAAATGTCCCGTTCCTGCCTGCTTTAGCTTGTTCGCTCCAAGCATTGCAATGTTCCATTTCATGTTTTGCTATTCTAGCTTCCCCTGATTCATGTTCCTTACATTCTATGTCCCTATAATATGTGCAGCTTCGGGCTTTCCTTTTCCCCCTTGCATGTCGACAGCTGAACGTCTTTTTTTGGCTTGAGTCCAATTATGTCATTAGCCAAACCACTACTCATAGTTATCCTCTGCTGTATCCCAGTAGCAAATTGAGAGCCATCCAATCTGGGAGTCTCATCTTCTAGCACAATTTCTTCTTTCATTTTGGATTGCCTCGTCAAAGGGTTTTTGTGGTAAAAGGTACTCAAACTGAGGTTTACCATGCCTTCTTTTGTGCATTACTAACAAGTATTAGCATGGTGCTGAGAGATTTTCTGCCAGTGTTGCCCCCCCCCACCATACACTACTGCTTCTTCCCAGTACAGATGTGGCACATTTAGTTTGGCTCCTCAGCAAAAGCCTGTCTTACATGAGAGACTCTATCAGCAGCACTGCAGCCTTCAGCATAGCCTCTTGCCTCACAGGGGCATGCGATCCCACCACTGAGCAAACATAGTGCTATTGGTGATCAGAGACCCTATCATTTGGCATATGGCTAACAAGATGCCTGCTCACTGCAAAACATAGAATGGGCATGTGGGCAGCTACATGGGCTTTTCAGTTAGGATGGGCTTTGAATTAACGTGAGTTGCTTGCCTTATCCTGCAGATGCTGGGATGAGTGGTAGTGGTCCTGACAACCTTCCTGATCTCCCTAATTGAGGTCTTGCCCTAACTGTGGTACAGGATACTATTCCATTGCCAGTGTTAAAGTAAGATTGAATTGTCAGTCCACTGACTTATAGATGTGGAGTAGAGAGCTGCTTACACATAGACTGTCTTCTCTGGTTCTTTAGCTAGAGGAGAGGGATCTCAGGACAAGAACATTGTGTGTGTTTTTGATTTATGTTTTATATGAATGGCATACTCTGTGCAACTATGACATGAGCAGAGGCTGCCTCTTTAATATCACCACGGCCTGTGTTTGTCCTGAACTGGCAACCCTGGATGAGTGGGTTAGCTGGACTAAAGTCTTATATATTGCAATTGTATATTGCAGTCCTTTTACACAAGTAGTTGGAATTTGAGAATGACCTGGGGGTGCTGGTAGAACAACTGTTGCAGGGGCAACAAATGCGCTCTTGATTTTACTTTCACTCCTTCAGGATTTGCAGGAGATTTGCTGATGCAGAAAGGTATGGTCCACCACTGGCAGAGCTCCTGTTAATGTGGAGCATCTGCAGGAGGGATAGTAGCGACCTCGAAAGTGGAGTCACTGCCCTTGCCATGATGTATCTCCTGGTAACTCCTGACAAGGATAGCATCCTCTTTAGGACTGCACAAACGTTGTTCATTGTGCAGTATGATAGTTTCTATAATTGTGATCCTTAGTGTTGAGTGGGGAGCTGGACTGACTTGCGCAACAGCCAAGTGCAGAGTCATACTACCTGTTGCACAAACTCCAGCATCACTACTCCAACCTAATTTTATGCTGTAAAACAGGATTTTGTCTCTGGATCTCAGCGATGAATAAATGACCCTCATACTACATACACATAATGAAAGGCATCCTGGTTCTAGATGACATTCTGGTTGCAGTCTTGGAATCTTTGCTAGACTACCACCAGCATTCTGCTAGAAACATACACACTCATAAGCACCTCTTACACATGTGGATGTTCTTTTTGAGGTACTGAGAGGGTTGATAATCCCTTCCTTCATCTGCAGACCTCAGAGCCCACCCTTACTGAAAAGCCTACATACATTCCATTATGGAATGGCCATGTGAAGCTTTGTGGTGAGCAGGCACGAAGCATCTGGCTTGATCGCCTTAGCCATATGCCAAATGATAATATCAAGTGCTGAGATACACCAGGGTCTTCTGGGGTCGGTGGTGTCTGTTGTAATCATTTCACATCTGGCTATGTGGTCATAGCCAGATAGTTCTCTGATCCTGCCTGTCCACTGTGAAGCACAGAATGACCATTCAGGGCAACTTCAGAGACTTTTCAATAAGTTGGAGAGCATATATGGCTCAGACTAGCATGGATCTGCACACATATATTTAGGATAATACTGAGCAGATGTTGGATTCCCAAGTTAGACATGCTTAGCAAAGATTGACACGTTTATCATATTGGAAAAAGGAAGATAACTTTTCTGAAACATTCTGAGGTCTAATACAATCTGTGATATAATTATGAGACAAACACCAAGATGGGAAATGGGTAAACAAATGTAATCTGGGCTATCCTCTCTTTTTCTCTCTCTCTATAAATAAAGTGATAGAAACAATCCAGTTTCCTCTTCTGTCAATGAGACCATTTGCTAGAACTGTGGCTAATGTAGATGATGTGTAGCATTTGGCCACCATTGTTTTATATATGACTTTTATTTCTACATTTTTTTTCTACCTATTTGTCTGTTTGGCATGGCTAGCTTCCATTTTAAAAGGGTAAAGTTCCATTTGAACAACCAGGAAAAACAGCCCCAGTATACTTCCAGTCTGTCACCTTGACAACTTTTAAAGGACCCAACATTCCAGGGGACTGGAACCACATCGAAGGAAGCTAATTGTAGAGGCAGTGCTGACTAGGAGAAAGGAGAATAATTAATGGTTTTCTACCAGTTGGGAAAAAGACTGCAGGATTCTTCTGATTATAAGATTTATATATGCATGCATATCAAGATGCTTCAGTCTGTATGGCTTCATTGAGTACAGCTGCACAGTGTTCTTAGCCTATAAGAGGGAAAGGAATCAAAATAAATCAAATGACATATTGAAAGTGCAGATTCTTTTGACTAAATAGCAGTTGTAATGGGCTACAGGGAGTGTTGTGTTCTATGGCAGTTTTTTGCCCATGGGAGCAGTCTTAATGCCTATAGGGCTACAGAATGCACAGTCTGCCTGCACTGGCCCTCATAAAAAATATTTAATTAGCCCATCCCCCCATTTGTCATCCACATATGGAAATATTCTTTCTCACCCTTTCCTTCTTTAGCTCTCCAAGAAAAAGAAGAGATTGCATCTCCTTTATTGCTGAAATAGATCTTCTTTAATGCCTTGAAATTTCTCCTTGGTGTCTCAAATCAGCAGAATTCAGGAGACATAATGAGAAATAGTGAGGTGAGATTTAAAGAGAAATGCATCAGGTATCTATACATGGAAGGTTGACAGAAGCTCTCCTTTACTCCAAGCTGCAGTATTGTGCTGACAGTGTGAGCTTGTAACTAACCACTATGGAGATGAACTCTGGAAGGTTTTGAGTGATTCTTTAGACTCTTTGTAGAAAACGAGGAAAGAAAAATACCCCAGGATTTAAAAAGTCCACAGAATGAGATATAGCAGAGGAAAGGACAGGAAACAGCTGAGTCTGAGAAGGAGTCAGAGACAAGAAGGAAGACGTATACACCAAATAGATGAACAGAGAAAAAGTACATTTTATTCATTCTCTCTCTCTCTCTCTCTCTCTCTCTCTCTCTCTCTCTCTCTCGCTCTCTCTCTTTTAAGAGGGATAAGGAAATAAAATAGACTGAAACAAACACTGGCATTGTATCTTAGTATTGTGAAGGATTATGGTTCTACCACACAGAAAAGCTTGCCAATTGCCTCATGTAGGGGATGCTAAAAGTGTATCAGCTCCTCTCCATCCTTCTGTGGCCCTTGTCCATTATTGCCACATATGGGAGACTCAGCAGGTCTTCTTATGTGGAGACCACAAAGCTATTCTTGATATTAACACTGCTCTCCCTATAGCTTCTCCAAACTGAACAAGGGCAATTCCAGTGCTGGATCCAATCCCTTCAGAGGTTCAGCAGCAACAGAACTCTTGTTCAGTTCAGAGCAGCTGCCCCCAAAATGATGGATCCATCAGTGGTCTCTGGCCACACACAGACAGTAAATCTGATATACGAAGGTGTGTATGGACCCTTCATATCCTCCTGAACAGAGCCTATTTGCATATTTTCCAACATTTCATAGATGAAAACTGGGCACATGTGGTCAAAGAACATCAGAGTGTGATCAAGATGGCATTAATATGTGATCAAAGTCAGTAATGGAAAAGAACACACAAGTTAGGAGAGGCTGTAGCAGTTTGGTTTTGTCTGAGCCTGTTGGGAAGGGAAGGAGGCAGCATGATGTAGTGGTTTGAGAACTGAACTACAGTGCTAGAAAACAGGCTTTGAATTCCCACTCAGCCATGGAAACCCACTGGGTGACTTTGGGCAAGTCACACTCTCAGCTTCAGAGGAGGGCAAATGCAAACCTCCTCTGAACAAAATCTTGCCAAGAAAACCTGATGATAGGTTTAACTCAAAGGCCTACAACAGCAATCAGAAACAGCAGGATTCTGCCCCCTCCTCTCCTTTCCCTTGCTGAGTTAATGGAGTACAAACTACTTTTGCATTTTGCACTCAGTTTGGAACCGCTGAATTTAGCTGAGGACAAAGGGGAAGGTGAGAGGAGGAGAGAAAGTGGGGCTTGTTTAAAAAGTAACTTGAAAATATGAGGATAGAGGATTAATCAGGACTTTCTCTGCCAAACTGGGACAGTAGGGGAGTGTACATTTGTACCTGTGCTGCTTTTTCTCTTGAATCATGGGTGAAGGCAGCTTATGATACCTGGAAATGTGTACTGAGATATTGCTTTCTGCAGGTCCCTGGAGCTCTAGAGTTACAAAAAAGCCCCTTCTTCCCATTATCTGTCGTACATGTGCTATTTTAGCATGACTTCAATATTTCATATGAACGCTGTCACCAGAAGCCCTGTTACAGCGCATTGTTTCTGAACTGTTAGCTCATGGCTTTTAAACACTGGCCATTTGCCACTGCAATTGTTCCTTTAAACTGCTGACCTCAACAGGCAGCCAGCACTTCAGAGGGGGCAATCACATCTCCCGCAGAGCTCTACTGGAAAGGAGTGGAACTAGCACCTTTACAGCTGCCTGTGCAGGAAACAAGTGAGGAAAGGAGGACCTTCCCCCTCCCTTTTTTGCTTTCATTTTTATGTACACTTGTTTTGACACGCACATCGATGTCTGCACATTAGAGGCAAATGCATGAAAGCAAAAGTGACTTATGTTTAATTAAAATGTTTTCTAAATTATGACTGAGAGTAAAAGCAATTTTAAAAGTATAGGCCTTGGATGTGGACTCAAGGGGCTTTCTGCAAAGAAGGAAAAAAAAATCACAAACAAGAAAGTGGGGGAGGGGACAGAGAAGAAGGCCTTAAAATAATTCTTCAGTGAGTCAAGTCTCAATTTAGGGCATGATCCAGGATGCTGCTGCATTGAACAGGCACAGCCTCCCTGCTAGCATCAGCACGGAAGAGATACAAGAATGAATAAGTATGCTTTCATAGCAATGTCGGGTCCAAATTAGAAGGGGCCAAGGATGCATCTGCTGGTGAAGCCTCTTCTCTGTCTGTGGGCCTTACCAAGCTTATATGCCAGTAGTGGCAGCACTCCAAGCAGGACTGAGTGGATGCATATAGTCAGGTCTTAAAATTACCGTAAAACCACAGGATCACACCAAGTCAGGGCACTGTGACAAGTAGAAATGGCAACAGAGGGGCAACAGAGGGGCAAGACAGGTATCAATTGTGGTGAGTATCTAAGGTATCAGGTCCAACAAGGACTAGTGAATCTATGTTTCCTGGAGAATAATTTCACTAGCTTTTAATGAGAGGAACATTAGCATTTGGATTGCAAGTTCTCAGATCTTCTTGCTCCAAGCCTGACAAATCACAAAAGTCATGGCAGGAAGCCTAGTGGCCATGTAAACTCCAAGTTATGCCTCTCTATTGAAGTTTCTTGTTCGTCTGCAGCAGAACAGGCAAGTTTAAAGATCACTTGGCACCTGGGCATAGTTCTGCCCTCATAATGAGGAATTGACAGCAGAAGAGCCACCAAAATGATCTAAAATTGTCCAACATTGTATAATTTTTAAAAATAAATTGTTAAAACTGAAAAAAAAAAAGGGTCCACAGAACCACTGCTATTTACATTCTACCAGCACTGAATTATATCTCAACCAGTCTCTGTTCTGTCAGCTAAACTCCATGTTGCCAAAGTTTGTAGGGTTTTCTTGACTCATTAACTTCATTATTCCTACCTCCTCTCTGCCATTAGCATGCATAAAAATATTGGCTATATTCTGAAACTTCTTAGTATTAATTTAAAAGCTTTTTGTTCCTCTTTAAATAGAACTCCATAAACCAAATCATAATCTATTCATTTAAAAGAAATTTCACTTCAAAGTGGAAATCTTTAAAAAAGGGAAGCAAATTACTGGCACACATTGCATTTATTATTTGAACAGGTTTATTATTACAAGACATTTGTCTAAATGGGCTTCAATGTATTATCGATTTTCTATCATATTGCATTTCCTAAAATATGGAATTATCATTTCCCCCATTTTCTGTCTCATCATCTTATCTTGTGTTATTGCACTCTCATAAATTAAATCTACATTATACTGTATATTTCCATACTTGGTTATACTGCTGTGCTAGCACATTGTTCTCCATGTACAGCAAGGTCTCCAACCTTTTGGTGATTGTGAAGTCATACATAATCACTCTGGTCCGTGTAGAAAGCCAAGCAGTATGTTCCAAAAGAAGCTGAGGCAAAAGACCATCAGGTAACCAAACTAAAATGTGAGGAGGGGAAGATATAGAAGGGAGGGATCCAAGGAAACAAGCCAGAGGAAGAGTTGCGTTGTCAGGCTTGCTGTACCAAAATATTTAGGATTGGGAATACCACCATTGGTTAATAGTTATTCTTAGGGTATATTCATATATAGAGTCAAAAGGAAAGATGTCACCACTTTTGGAGCTTTTCAAAAACCAGACAGACTGACTGATGACTTGGACAGTGAGTTAGAAGGCTGTATATTGAGGATAATCTCTTAGAGGTTGCATGCAGCATTGTGGAGATGGGAATGAAACATGAAGAGAGCAGGACCTGAGTTAAAAGTGAACAGTTTTAATTTTTTTAAAAATCTCTCTGTGTCTACTACACCTTTTCCTCCTTCCCTGTCTTTCTATGGCTCTTTTCTCTCTCCTTTTGACACGCCATCTCTCTCCCCATTTTTTCTATTTTTATTTTCTTTCCCTCTCTTTCTTATGCATGCACGTGCACGCGCACATTTGCCCTACCCAAAAAGTTTCTGCAGGAGCTGTGAATTGTATTGTTTGTCCAAGCTGAATGCTTATGGGGGCCTTTTAAAATATGGGGCCCTTTCACAATACACAATTATAGCACTGTGCTTCCACTTTAACTGCCATGACTTCATCCTATGGAATCCTAGGGTTTGTAGTTGGTGGAGCATTACAGGAGCTCTCTGGTTGTGAATTCAGAATTGAGAGTTTGAGCCTCCCTAAACTGCAAATTCCAGGATTCCTTATAATGTTGCCATGGCATTTAAACTGTGTAGTGTGAGAGAGCCTTAATATCTGTGTCCACATATGATCTAAGGCAACAGGATGGTTGTGGGATGTTTAGCCTACAGGTTTCATGCAGTGCTTTGGGGGATCCAATATAGTCCTGGGAACCCTTCCTCCACTGAACCATCTTCTCAAGTTTCTTCCCCCTCAGATCAGCTGATTCAGAATTTTTTTCCCATGAAAAATGCAGGCAAAATAGGCAAGAAAAAAAAGTCCTTTTATGGGGCTGAAACAACCAATTTCTCGAAGAGCCTGAGAAGTGACCGGAAATCATCTAAGTCCAAAATGATCGTTGTGGCAGCACAGCTGCAACCACCAGAACTCCAGAGAAGCTGGAAATTCAGTGGTATGGTGCTTTGGGATCTGAAGTATGACAAGTCTTGGACTAAAACTTGCCACACTGATCCTATAGTGTTTTGCTTTTCTTGGTGGGTTGAAACATTTGTAGATTTATTGTTGTGTCTATAGCCTTCTGTTAAGCAGCTATGTTCTGGAGTGGCATCACATTTAATTAATTAATTATATCCCACCTTGCTCCTTATAACAGGATCCAGAATGACTTACAACAATCATACTGAGGAAGTCTAGATTGCTCTGTAAACCATCATGACAGCAATCCTGACATTAGAGTGCCAAGCTAGATGGCATTACCCTCTTTGCTATAGGTATCATCCATCTAATGTGTTTTTGATTTTTATGTATGATTGTGAAAGTTGGACAGTGAAGAAAACTAACAGGAAGAGAATCAGCTCATTTGAAATGTGGTGTTGAAAAGAGTTTTATGAATAGCATGGACTGCAAAAACTCACAAACAATCCAAAAATATATATATATCAATGGGCATAGGAGTGAATCAAGCCTGAATTCTCACTAAAAGCAAAGATAACTAAACTGAAGCTATCGTACTTTGGACACATCATGAGACGACATGACTCAATGACAAAGACAGTGTTGTTGGATAAAGTTGGGGACAGCATTTTAAAAAGCAGACCACATTACAGATTGATTCAATAAACAAAGCTGGAGCCTTGAACTTGCAAGACCTGAGCAGACTTGTTCATGACCAGGGCTCTTGAGCATCTCTCACTCACAGGTCAAACCAGACTTGGATTGCAAATAACAACAAAGATAAGATCTTAAGCTAAGTGCTATATCACCAATAAACCACAAAATATATTACAGTGGGGATCTTGGAATGACCATAATGGAAAAACTGAAGTGCCAATCAGTTTCATAGTGCTATTATTCCACTTTCCATATCCTGTAGAATTCTAAGGTTTGTAACTTACTGAGGCCAAAGAGCTCTGTGGCTGAGAATTTTAAATGCCGCTCCCTTCACAGACACACACACATTTTCATATTTGTGATTTTTCTACTTTTGCGATGGTTCTGTGTCCCTAACCCTAGCGAATGTGGTGGGCCAACTGCACAGTGATTCAGTGGCCCTTACTTAGCAGCTATTAAGTCAGCCAATCCATTTTTGCACTTAAGATGCAAATTTCTACATGTTTGCTCAGAAATAAGTTGTTGAAATAATTTTTTTTTAAGGATTGTACCACAGTGAAGGGATCTGAATATGGAGTTCCCATATTCATGCCACTGTATATCATACGATGTTAGTGGCCTTTGCTCCATAATACACATGATTTCCCTGGTTTTCTTGGAAGATACTTTTCTTAACTCTATCATTGTGATATTTACTGTCAGTTCTGAATCCCCTGGCATGAGAGTATGAGGCAGCAGTTTGCCTTTAGTCCTAAATAATTGGTTTTAACATTTGAAGGAGTTGGTAATTCATCAGAGTCACTTAAATAGAAACTCCATACCTTGAGCTGCCATAACTGCTTATGGCTTCTCATTCGTTCCAAACCTGGAGGTTTTCCAGAGGAATTGTACTTGTAATTACTAGACATATAGGTCTGTCTCCAAGTACAATGAAACCAATTCAGATGTCAGCCTGATTATATGAAGCATTTTCATTATACTGACTCTATACTGTTGAATCAGAAGATCCATAAATGGATTATATGTATGGAGCACCATATTAGTCTATGATATTAAAAGAATATGAGATTTGTAGCCAGTTCAGTCAAACTTTCATTTATTGAAAACCAAGGTTCAAAAATGGTTCCATAATATCAGTGTAATAGCACTGTTCATGTGTAAGTGAGTGAGTGAGATGTGTAAGCACAGGTCTTGGGCAATGAACCACACATGCTACCCTTGTTAGGTTGTGTGGTAAGACCTAAAAGAGACTTTAGGGTTCACTTGAACATGAGCTATGGTTCACTTGAATTCTTTTTACATAATAGTGACTCTGCTGTATCAGGGTTCTTAAATGTGCGCATGAGTGTGGGGGAAGGAGTTCTACCTGTATTCAAGCTAATGGAAGGAGAAGCCTCATTCATGCCTCAACATGGGTAGGTTAGGGGTGAAGGGGATGAGTCGTCATGCTCAAGGGATACTGAAAGCTGAACACTGTCAAAAAGTCACACACTCACTTGTGTCGGGAACTTTCAATCATTGGAACAGGGAACAATACTTTACCTTCTGCTCTGGGCTCTGGGAAAGAGCTTGTGTCTTCCCTAAGTCACATTCTGTTTTGGTGATAGCAGGCTTCAAAGTTACGAATAACTAAGGTGACTTTTACTTATCAACCTTTTCAGTTAAGTCTGAAAATGACTCCAGCATTTTTTAAACCTTCACTATTATTCAGTAGTGTGGATGCATTTCTCTGGTTGTTAACCAGGTTTTCCTGAAACAAACTCACCATCACCACACTTCTGTGATCACCACACAGAGCCAGATCTGACATCATGTGACCTTTTTTGTGAGCAGCTGCCTCCAGAATCTCTTACTGACCATGTGGGCAGCAAAACAGAGAGAAAATTAAAGAGCAGAAATCATATAAAAAAGTAGACACTGGTGAAAGATATACTTTGAAGAAGCTTCCAGGTCCAAGACTTACTTGACCTGTGTGTTTCATTTCACATGTGCATGTTTGCTTTGGATAAAAAGCTTGCTGAACTATGTTGAACTGCTGTTTGTTTGTTTTTTTTGGCTATAGGAACCTATCCCTATTCTTTTTATATTATTTTTACTGCTGGCACCAATTTTTCTGTTAAAGAAGTAGTAACCAGGAACGCATCAACTTCATTAGTTGAGATATACAGGTATACTGGTATTTCAGAGGAAGGCAATGGCAAACTACCTCTTAGTATTCCCTTCCTGCCTAAGAAAAGTCTATGAAATATGTGGGGTCACCTTAAGCTGACAGACAACCTGAAGGTGTACGGAGACATATATGCAAGCCTGAGGACAAGGAACTTTTGAATTAACTAAGCTTCTATGAAAGGCTTTTTGGCTAAAGGGTTGCACATAAATATCTTAACCAAACAAATAGTGGACCCACATAAAGATATCACAAAGAGACTGACAATTCTGGAAGTGTGATTGTTTTAAGATTTCCTATGGTGAGCTGTCTGATGTATTGCTTAATTTTATTTATTTTGCTTTGGCCACTGTTTTTGTGTTGCATTTGTATTTGTATTGTTTTTGAATAACATTTTAGTTGCTTTATGGAAACTACTCAAAGAGTTCTGAATTGGGCAAGCACAGAATTAAATAAATAAATAAATAAATAAATAAATAAATAAGAAAGAAAGAAAGAAAGAAAGAAATTTCTTAAATAAAGAAAATATAAATATATACATTAATGTACACATGCCAGGAAACAGCCAGATCTGTACAAAATTTCTGCCAAGATGTATATGTGTATGTTTTAAAATGGGGATTTTTAGACTCTCTGGCTTAGGAGCACAAAGGTTTCTGGTCAATTCCTGTAGCACCTATGTTGATCTCTATTATCTACCATCACCAAGTTTGCTAAGATTCCTGATTAAACTATTGGAAAACACTTAAATACCTCCCAGTCAAGATGCTATCTCTCCCACCATGAGCAGTTGGTGAACAATGCATTATAGACAGGAAATACGTTATGGAATGGAAATGTGACCTTTGGGGCTCAAGGTGATCAGCTTAACGTTTCTCTTTTTTGCTAGCTAGGATAAAGTAATAATCTCTCAGTTGAACTTTGGATAGCAAAATGATGCTGTGAGTGGGTCAAAATCTCATACCCACCATATCCGAACGAGTTGGACACAGAGCTGGGATGAGCTCTGAAACCAGGTAGGAAATGAGGCAGCAACACAGAATGCAAAGTATACAATACAATAAAACACAGAAAAGAGTTTCTTTGGCCAAAGGATCCTGCTAATAATCAGAACTGCATTCAGTCCAACCTACTAGCAGTAGTGATCCATAAGGATAACTTTATTCCTCAAGCTTCACATTTTTATACTATTTTCTTGATTAGGAAAGCAGAATGAAACATACACCAGCAAGATTAGTATTTCACTTAAGACTGACTACTTGTTATTTCTTATCTAACTCTTCATTTAGATATCTGTATGACCACAACAGCGTGTAACTACCAAAATGTACACAAACAAGGCTATTAACTGACGTAACAAATCATGTTATTGATGTAATATGTGTACTCCAGATTTCAGCAATAATACTTTCATACAGTACAGAACAAAGTTTAGTTAAATAGAATGTCAAGAGCAGCAGATGATCATTCTTTTTGTCAATTACATTAATAAGAGGACAATTGGGAATCTTCTAATGTCCCTCATGTGTATTTCTTTAAGCCAACAATGCAATATCCTGAGACAAAGCAAGACTGTGAAATAACAAATTTAAGCAAACCTTGAGGATGTTTCACTCCAATGATCCTTTAAAAAGGTTCCCCAGTTCATAAGTTGTTGGTTCTGGAGGTGGGGACTACCCGAAACATCACTGAAGAACTTCCTTCTCCTTCTGGAGAATTGCTGTCAAAATCATTGCTTAACATAGGTTTTGCTACTTTTAAGCTGAAACCACTCTTTCAGTTGGCCAGAATCTGTTCTTTTGGCAAGAGAATCTCATTACCTTTCCCATTTTCTCAAAGCCCTAGCTCTGACAGGGGACCTTGGTTAGCTTGTCCACCTTCTCCTTGCGTTGTTCCAACCAAGAGTGCTAGTATTCCCCCCACCCCTACCACTCTTCACAAGAAAGGTCCAATGGGACCAAGGAGAAGTAACTTTTGACATCTCTAAAATCTATCTTTTGAGGAACAGTTTCCTTGCACATTGCAGCTCTCCTCTTTCTCTGGTGTATATGTGTGGATTAAGGAAAATATTATATTGTTCTTATTTCTGAACCTTTTTCTTTTTTTTCCCATCTCTCTTCTCTTAGCACCACCTGTAGCTTGACATTGCTTGATTACAAACCTCACAGTTTTGCAAGTTTGCTCATTTTTAGTTAGCATTTCCCCATCCTAAAGAGCCTGTGTTCTATTAGGTTCCAGTTTATATTTTGCATGTACTGTTTGCTATTTATGAAGCTCTATCATACTATTTGTTATTCCCCAAGACAATTATTATTATTGCCATTATTGCTGTGTGTTCAACAAAGTTTCCCTTTTACAGAGTGTCTATGAATGTGGGCATTGATACCAATTTGCTGAAGACATGATGTTAGCCAAGGTCAGGAGATCCCTTGTAGATGTGTGTACTCAGCACATATGAGTTCATTCATGTGCTCTGAGGCCATACTTAACAACAAGTATGTACATTTTGCAGGATGTATGTGCAATGTAAGTCTGAAACCACTGAAATGAATATATTTTTCCCCAGTGGTAAATTCACTAAGAACACTTCCCCTCAAGGATTTGTCTTTGGATATGTTATGACAGCTGTGCAGGTGATGGTGACTCATAAATGCATAGCTCAAAAAAGTTTTCTTTTTCATTATGCATTTCATCTACCCTTTGAAGGTGATTGGTTTATTTTATTTTATTTTTTAAAAAAAACCTGTACCATTTTATAAAAGTTATTTCCAACCGTGACACATAACACATTATACTGTACACTGTAGTTAGGAATAAGTTTTGCATGGGTGGATGCTAAAATAAAATAGTTTTCATTCATCAAAAAGCCAGCCTAGTTTAGGGAATCCAGAATGCCTTCTGTTACCAGTGTGTTTGTGTGTGTTGATGTATAACATTGTCTGTGGCTGTTTCTAGGCATTGCTAGCTCCTATAGGTATGCACAGAGGTATATTACACATTTCTAGGGTCATGTTACCATAGACTGGGGAGTAGGCCTGTAACTGACCTTTGTATAAATTTATAATTGTAGAATGATCTGTCGTCTCCTAGTTCATTGGTAAATGTTGCATAGTATGTTGGAGTGAATCTAGATGTATATCTTAGCTGAGGTCTGTATCTGCCTGCAAAGCATGCCCAGAAAGCAGTAAGGTCATAGGAATGAATTGTGGGAGAAATTAATCAAAGCAAAGTATCTGGGCAAAGCACAATAAAATCTGTTATTAACATAATGCAGCAGCTATCATCATCATCATCATCCCAACTTTTTGCGAGTTCATGACCTGGCGTGGTTTACAACAGCTAAAACAAACATAACCACAAATTCTCAGCACACATTAGTTAAAAATATAATTAATTGATCAAAGAATATTAAAAGGAAAACAGCAAATAGAAAATCCAGTGCATTTTGTGAGTCTCTTTCACATTGAGCACTCAGTCTTCCAAGCCTTGACAAGTTTTGACCTACTTGTGGAAAGATAGCAAGGAAGGTGCCAGTCTAACCTCTCTGGGAAAGAGGTTCCAGAGTCTGGGAGCAGCCATTGAGAAGGCTCCCTCCTATTTTACCACCAGATGTACCTGTGAGGTTGATGGGACAGAGAGAAGGGCCTCACCAAAAGACTTCAAGACACAGGCAGTTGTGTGGGGGAGAATGCACTGCTTTAAATAGTTTGGACTTGGGCTGTGTAAATATTTCAGATGCCATGCAATCTGTTTTAGGTGAAGCAAACTTAATATCACAATATTGCAAGTTTTTATTTTGCTTCCAGAAAAAAGAAATCAAATCAAATCCTATTTCATCAGGGATAGCTAAACCTCTCCTGGTACCTAAAATGGGAGGAAAATTGCTGTCACTAGCTCCTACTATCGATGCCTTTTCCCTATCACACCTGACTTTTGGCTTCCATCTTTACCAAAGCTGCCACTTCCCACCTATCCTGATTTGCTTTGCCCGATTGCCACTGCCTGCCTGCCTGCTTACCTGACCCACAGAAGGTAGATGGGCAGAAGCACAAAGTGAGGCAAGTGATGATGTCATCAGTAAACATGCGGTAGGAGGAAGGGAAGCATGTGCTGGTGCAAGGTGAGGTATGCTGTAAAATAAGAGGGAGTGAGGATAGGAGTGTGAAGGGTACAAAGGAGTGTAGAGACGGGAAGGGATGATTGGCGTTGCAGCTGTGGAATGCAAGGAGCAGAGGCAGGAGTTTTGAGGTGAGGCAAAGTGCAAGGGAGGAAGCTATGGACGTCCTAGGGGAAGCAATGGGGAAGAAAGGGGACATGCAGCAGTAGGGTGAAAAGAGAAAGAGAAAGAGGCATAGTGGTGGGCCGTGATATTTTGGCTGATACATTGATCAGTAGGATACAGTATGCCATACAATTCTATTTTTTTTTTTCTTTGATACTTAACATCTACATGAAATGTCTGAGGGAGGACTCTTGGTTATTTAAAGTGCAGTACCATCAATATCTAGATGGCACCCATTTCTTTTTTTTTTAATTTTAATTTTTATTAAGTTTTTTAAACATTAAAACATACATCATACATATTTCAAACATAACATAAATCATCATAAATCAGAATATTAAACATAAATCAACATAGAACAAAATAAAACAAAGTAAGTTTCCACCTGGTTAGTCTTGTTTATATCTCATCTACCTATATATGCATATCAGTCTTCACAGGATCTGAGTTATATCTATTTGATCTACTAATTAATATCATCTTATTCCTTCCAAATTCAAAAGATACAAATCTTATCTACTGAGAATAGGCAAAACAATATTTTTTAAGTTCGGTCTCACATTTATCACTTCATTCTAAAATCCTTCTGCAATTATTTTATCTTTCCACTTTTCCTTAAAAAAACATATAAGCAGCTTCCAGTCTTTCTCAAAAACTACTGGATCTTTGTTATTGAGAAGCAGAGTCAGTTTATCCATTATCATAGCATCATAGAATCATAGAAATGTAGAGTTGGAAGAAACCACACAGGCCATCCAGTCCAACCCCCTGCCATGCAGGAACCCTCAAAGCACTCCCAACAGATGGCCATCCAGCCTCTGCTTAAAAACCTCCAAAGAAGGAGACTCCACCACACTCCGAGGCAACCTATTCCACTGCCGCACAGCCCTGACTGTCAGAAAGTTCTTCCTGAGGTTCAGGTGGAATCTTCTTTCCTGCAGCTTGAATCCATTGCTCCTTGTCCTGGTCTCTGGAGTGGCAGAAAACAAGCCCTCTCCTTCCTCTACATGGCATCCCTTCAAATATTTAAACATGGCTATCATGTCCCCTCTTAACCTTCTCTTCTGCAGACTAAACATACCCAGCTCTCTAAGTCTATCCTCATAGGGCATGGCTTCCAGGCCCTTCACCATTTTGGTTGCCCTCCTCTGGACCTGCTCCAGCCTGACCATGTCCTTCTTGAACTGGGGTGCCCAGAACTGGACACAGTATTCAAGATGAGGTCTAACCAAAGCAGAGTAGAGTGATACCAGTACCTCCCTCGATCTAGACACCATACTCCTATTGATGCAGCCGAGAATTGCGTTGGCTTTCTTGGCTGCCGCATCACACTGCTGACTCATGTCATTATCATCATATCCCACAATGCTTTCTCCCATTTCCCTTCCACAGGGGTTTCATGAGATTTCCAATACCTTGCAAAGACTATTCTGGCACATATTATCATATAGAAAATAATCTTTCCAAACTTTTTCTCCAATTCATCCCCCAAAATATTCAATAAATACATTTCTGGACACATCACACATTTAATCCCTAAATTTTTTTCCATAGTCAAGTGAATATATTTCTAGTATTTCTGTGCATAGTTACAGAGCCACCACTGAGGGTAGAAAGTGGCTTTTTCTGTTTGGCATTTCCAACATCTATCATCACATTTATACATTTTTGCCAACCTTTCGGGAGGGACATACCATCTCAAATGCATTTTATAGACATTCTCTCGCAAATTTTGGCAAGCAGTATATTTCAGTCTTTTTTGCCAAGTTTTTTCCCATTGGTCCAAACTTACCTCCCTACCCGCATTTTGGGCCACCGGGTCATTGATTCTTTTACTACTTCTTCTTTGGTGAACCATTCCAATAAATGTTGATATATTACAGAGATAGATCTTTTATTCTTCTCAAACATTACCAAATCAAACCAGTTTTTTTTCTATTTGAAACCCATTCAGTTTCTTTTCCATCTTAAATTTCCCATACAGCTGACAATATAACAGCCAATGGCAATTCATGCCTTCTTCTCGCAGTTCCTCTATTGTTTTCATTTTTATTTCCGTTCCCTTTACTATTAGCATATCTCCATACGTCAACTGTCTACCATGGAAGATATTTTCTCGCTTATAAAAGGCTTCATGTGGGGATATCCAAAGTGGGGTTTTCGGATAAAGTCTAAATTTATATTTATTCCATGTTTTAAGTATGGGTCTCCTTACAAAATGATGGTTGAAATCTTGTAATGCCATATCTTTAAAGAAGCCCAAATATGCGTGCCAACCAAAAGCTAACTGTGCCCCCTCAAGTGCAAGAAGTCTATGATCTGTTAGCTTTATCCATTCTTGAAGCCAATCTAAACAGCAAGCCTGAAAATACAAGTTCAAATTAGGTAGTGCCACTCCTCCACGTTTCTTGTCATCACAAAGTATTTTGAATCTAACACGGGGTTTCTTTCCATTCCAAATGAACTTTGTGAGGTCTCTTTGCCACTCTTTAAATATCAATTCATTGTTTACTACTGGTATATTCTGAAACAAAAAAAGCATTTTTGGTAGTGCCACCATCTTAAAAGCTGATATTCGGCCTAGTAAGGAGAGATTTTTATTCTTCCAATTCCTAAATTCTTCTTTTATCTCTTTCCAGGTCTTTTCATAATTGTTCTTGAAAAGATCTGAATTCTTATTAGTCAATAAATTCCTAGATATTTCACTTTAGATCTTATTAGGAAGCCTGTCAATGCTTCTAACTGTTTTTCCTCTTTCTTCGGGATATTTTTTACCAGAAGGTATGTTTTTTCCTCATTGACCTTCAAACCGGAGACAGTCGAAAAGTCTTCCAGTATAGTTTTGAATTTACCGATATTTTCCAAGGGGTCTTCTATAATCAAAACCACATCGTCCGCAAAAGCTCTTATCTTATAGTCCATACCCTGAATTTGAACTCCTTTCACATCTTTTTCTTCGTTAAGCTTTTCGATCGATCAGAGTTTCCATACATATAAGAAAGAGTAAAGGAGATAGCGGACATCCCTGCCTTGTACCCCTTTCAATTTTAAATCTTCCCAATTTCTCTCCATTTATCAAGATTTGTGCATACTGGTTCTTATATATGGTTTTAATAGCCATCATGAAGTTTTCTCCCATTTTCAGCTTATTTATCATCTTGAACATATATTGCCAATTTACACTATCAAAAGCTTTTTCTATATCCAAAAATAACATAGCCAGCTTTCTACTTGGCTGCTTATTGAAAATTTTAATTATATCCAGTATGCGTCTCATATTATGTTTTATTTGTCTATTTGGCAGGAATCCTGCTTGATCTTCTGATATGATATCTTTCAAAATTGCTTTCAATCTATTTGCCATTATCCACATAAATAATTTATAATCGACGTTCAGAAGTGAGATCGGACGATAATTTTTTGGGAGGGTTGTATCCTGCTCTTCTTTTGGTATCAGGGTTATAAAAGCTTGTCTCCAGGACTCTGGTATTTTACCAATTTTGAATTCATTCATAACTGCCTGAAGGGGTAAAATTAGTTCATCTTGCAATATTTCATAATACTCTGAAGGCAATCCATCTGGGCCGGGGGCTTTATTCTTCTTCTGAAGTCTTATTGCTTCAACCACTTCAGCTACCGAGATAGATGCATTCAATTTAATTCTTCGTTCTTCCATCAGTTCTTTCATTTTTACAGAAGATGTGAATTATCTTCCTCTCGAATCTCTCTTCTCTGATACAGATCAAGGTAGAACTGTGCAAATACCTTTTTTATCTTCTCTGTCTCATGATAAATATTTTTTCCTTCACTTATTTTCAGAATGGGTGGATTTCGATTTTTATGCCTCAATCTCCGAGCCAACCATTTTCCGGGCTTATTTGCCCATTCAAAATGCTTCTGCTTCCATGTCCTCAATTTTTTGCTTATTTCTTCTGTCATCATCAACTCTAATTGTTTTTGCAATATTTTTATTTCCTCTTTAATCTTTTTCTCTGATGGTTTCATTTGTAATTCTGTCTCTTTTCTTTGAATTAGTTCGTTTATCTGTTGTATCTTCTCTTTCTTTCTTTTATTGCACACCGCATTTTGCTGAATAAAGAAGCCTTGAATGACCACTTTACTAGCATCCCATACCATTTGAAGGGTAGTCTCTCCTGAAATATTTTCCAAAAAATAGTTGCGTAAAACTTCTTTTGCTTTTCCCAAAATTTTCTTATCTCTCAATAGGTGCTCATTAAGTCTCCAATTATATCTGATTTTCCTCCTTTTAAAATTCATAACAATTGCATTATGATCTGAGAATGTACCAGGTTGAATCTCCATCAATTTTACCTGTGCACATAGAGACTTTGAAACGAAGAACATGTCTATAAGTGAGAAAGATGCATGCGGCTCAGAATAGAAAGTATATGCTTGTGATTCTCCATATAGAAATCTCCATAGATCAATAGTATCTGTATCCTGTATTAAATTATCAAAAGACATGGGAAGCTTGCTTTGATTTTTTATTTTTTTTATCTGATTTTCTATCCAAAGATGGGCATGTCACTCCATTCCAGTCTCCCATTAAAATCATTTGGTCATATTCACTATTCATAATCTGAGCTTGGAGGTCTTTGTAGAATTTATCTTTTCCTTTATGTGGGCCATATACCCCCACCAATAGCAATTTTTGCGCTTACCATTCAATTTCTACTGCTATATAATGACGATATTCATCTCGGAAGGCTTCTTTTGATGAGATTTTTTCACTCACATATAATACTACTCCTCGTTTCTTCTCGTCAGGCAAAGATACATATTCTTTCCCAAATTTCCTATTCCTTAAGAAATGTTCTTTGCACCGTTTAATTCTAGTTTCTTGCAAACAAATCACATCCAACTTTTGTTTGCCCAAATAGTGAAAGATCTTTCATCTTTTTTCAGGTGTACATATGCCTTTTATATTCCATGACAAAATCCTCAATTCTGCCATTATTATATTTCTACGTAGTTAAATCACCATTATCCAATGACACCAATGCCAAAGTCATAGAACTAACTTGATGTGCCAGATCTTCTTCTGATTTATTCTTTTGTTTTGTTTTTTGTGTCTCCTCTTCTAAACTTTCTTCCGAGCAAGCCGAAATTATCTATTCACCTTCTTCTTTCTCTAAGGGTTTACCTCTTTCCGCTCCTCATAATTCTTCCTTTGGTCTCTGCATCTGCTCCGAGAAGTTCTTGCCATATCTCATCAGGAAGTCTTTAGCTTCTTGTATCGAAGAGATCACAAATAACTTCTTCTGATACCAAAAAGTCACACCCTCCAGTCTCGCCCATCTATACTGGATTCCATACTGACGAAGTTTAGAGGTTAGAAAGTTATATTCCTGCCTTTTCTGTAGTATTCTTATTGGTATGTCTTTATATAATTGCAGCTTCTGGCCCCTGACCTCCACTCCTGTTTTAGCATTAGCCTGAAGAATGAGGTCTCTTGTAGATTTCTTAACGTGAGAAATCAGCACATCTCTTGGAAGATCTTCTCTTCTATTTCTTAAAGAGCCAATTCTAAAAATCATGTCTATTTCCCAATCCAATGTTTGAGAGTCTATCGCAATCAAGTTTGCTAACACTGGAATTAGAATCTGTCTAAGATCTTCCGAGCTCTGCTCTTTTAGTCCGCGGATTTTAAAAGAATTCTCATGCATCTTGAATTCCAGAAAGGCTCTCTTATCAATGTCTTTTTCATGTTCCCATGTTAATGTTGCACATTTCTCCTGAACCAATTTCAGTTCTTCTTCTAGCTTATCCTGTAGTTCCTTTAATCTCTTCAGAAAGAACATTAATTGTTTCCCTTATTTCCTTAAATTCTCACTTGAAGTCAGATTTTAACTCACTACGTAAATCCTTCATATCTTTCCGCCATTCCGACTTCATTTCTGACTGTTCTGCGCTTATTTGTGCCTGCTCTGCCCACATCGACCTAATCTCTTCCAATATTATATTCTGTTCTGCTTGTTTAGACGTTGTAGATACTGATAGAGTTGACTGTCTAGGATCAAGGGGAAGTCCCTTTGCTTGTTTCACCATTTTAGATTTTGATCTTGTGTCCATTTAAACAAATTATATAATCATAAATTATTCCCCTCCAACCTTCTCATTCAATGCTCAACAGTACATTTTTTTTGAGTTTACACAATCAAATTCATCGAGTTTTACAATTTACTCTCGCACAATATCAATTCATTAATTTATCAACTTCTACTTTTATCAATTTTATCAATTTCCCTCTTTACTCTTTTGTCAATTCCTCCACTCAAAATCTCAATATTTTCGACACCCCCCATATATATACACCTAATTAAATTGATCAAATTAATTAATTAATTAAAATGATCAAGAATTTAATATAACCAGTTTATGCTGAAAATATAAAATAATTAAATATACAGATGGTGTTTTCTTGATTCGTCTATTCAGTTCATTTCAGTTCATTTCAAGTCAAATCAATTCATTTCAATTCAATTCAATTCAATTTATCTCAGTTCATTTACTCAGCAGGCTCAAACTTTCAGATCATCAATAAATTTTCCAAAAATCAGAATCTGCTCAAATTCATTCCAAAAACACAGTCTTACTATCTACTCCACAGTGGTATCCAGCACTTTCACAGTAGTATCCACTATCAAATTCTGCCAATAATTAATAATTAATTAAGATCTTTAAAAGGTTTGATTTAACTTTAGAGCTCTCTCTTATATTTTTAGAGCTGTTTAGCTTTATAACTTCTTCAGCCTCGACTGCTACACTCCACGCGCCGGTCTACGCATCGAGTCTCCCCTGCGCACCTGCCTGTGCACCCAGTCCTCCCCGCGCACTGACCTGCGTGCCGAGCTTTGATAGCCCGCTGTCTAGGCACTCACCTATACGCCTTTACTCCTTACGCACCAACCTGTCCGTCGTCCCGGCTTGTACTGGATCACACACCAACCTACTCCTCTGGCTGGGTCCGTCTCTGTTCCAGCAATCAAGGCCCGGGCTCTCAATCACCCCGCGCACCGATCTACGCGCCAAGACTCTCCCTGCAAATCTCCCTGCGCGCCGGCCCACGTGCTGAAACTTCGTCTCTGCCACTCTCTCGGAACTCCAAACCTCATTTCACCAGAGGACTCTCCCTTCCGCCTCTATGCCAGCCACAGCCGCAGTCGTAGAGATTTATCCAAAGTTTTTTTTAATATATATATATATATATATATATATATATATATATATATAAAAACTTCTAGTAGAGCTGAGCGTTTGCACCCTTCTGTTTAAGCTCTGCCTTAAACACCACATGGTGCCCGTACACAAAAATTAATTTTTGAAACCCCCCCTTTTTTTTTCTTTTGGAGTGTTTAGAAAAACAATGATTTTTCTTCCTCAAGGTCTCAAATTCTCAACAACATTAGTTCACTTCCCATAGGAGGGAAAGAAAGGGGGAAAAAAATGGCACTCTCCCAAGTTTAGCTAAATCACTCTTCGCTTCTCGCTGGCTCAATCTGCCGGCTCAGTCTGCAGACATGATCAAAGTCCACACCTATATGTAAGTTCCAATAACGCCAATTCCAGAAAATGGATGAAATATATAGATACCTCCTTCTTGCAGAATTAACTATGCCTTTCTCAAAAACGAGCAGATCTCCCTGGCACAAGCCCAATCAGGTGTTTTTAAAACTCTGTGGTGAGGAAATGCTGAGATCAAGCTCAGCTACATTTCACGACGATGGCTGCCATCCAATCGCCTCTCCCTCGATCGAGTGGGTTAGATAAAAATCACCACACTCAGACAAAAGAGGAAACGGGTCTCCGTGGTCCCATTCAAGTTCTCTACCCACCAGAGAACTTTTTGAGGTGTCTGCACTCCTGCAGACACCCCCCCCCAGTCGTGAAATGCAATGAATTCTCTCCAGAGCTGGAAAGGGCTCACCTTCTCTTTACCATTGCGGAACCGGAAGTCGATGGCACCCATTTCTACTTCTCCTGATCATCACCTTCAAAAGGGCTACTCAAAATTGATTCACAAAGTAATAGACGGGATGGGTGGGAACCAACTGAAGTTGAATACAGAGTAGAAGATATGCTTTTGATTGGTGAAAATATTGCAATGGGAATAGGTGTTTTAATTGTCTTGAAAAGGGTAGAATGCCTTCTAAAGATAAATGTATTGTAGTCCTTTGAACATAAGTGTTCAGGTAATGTTTTTGGCCTTATTTGCCTTTCTCCAGTGTGTGTTGGTCTGACATCTATGACCATGATAAGAGAAGCCAGACACCTAGTACCCATGAACAAATGTGAGAAATATAAATGATAATAATATATAACTATTTTCTTTTTTAAAAAAGTCTTAGTCTCATGTCCATCTTCAGCTACACATACCTAGTGCTAAGTAGCAACTAATAGCCCAAAATGTGCAGTGCTGAATTAAAAGCTGCAGTCATCTAATTCAATGGGAACCAAAAGAGCAATTTGATATGGCTGGTGAGGCACACACAGACATCACAAACTGTTTGTGTAGACCTCCTTTACAGCACTTGAGAAGCACAAAATAAGGACAAAACAAAGAAATCAATTAGTCACCTGTGGCTCTTTTCACACCTCACCTGTTCCCAGCAGCATCCTGTGGGGATCCTGGTAGCGGCCCTGCTCGGAGAGGAGTGTGATGGGAGCGCTCCACTCTGCACCGGCTGCCTCCAGGATCCAGGAAACATCATGGCCCTGCCTCTTCCTGCTGCAGCACAGCCAGGTACTTTCCCAGGCTGCGCTGGTGCAGAAAGTGCAGCCACTGAGCTTCTGGACTCTCTGCACACCAGGTAAATCCAGGATGGTGGAACGATGATGGATCATTGACAGGGAAAACCCATTAGTGATTTATTCCCTGACTGCACGGCCTGGGGATATCATGCGTAATCATCATCATGGTTCTGTCCTTCTCCCGTCCCCATTGCAGGATGACAATGTCCTGTGAAGAGGGCCTACTTCTGCAGGCATTGCGAAGTGTGAACTCAAACATTATGCAAGCAACAGTGGGGCTGGCCAAGTTATACTCATGTAATGGTAAAAGATATAATTTTTACAGTCAGAAAGATGGTGATGTTATAGAAACCATGATCTTGAGATGGTCGTCTGTTTGTTTTTAGTGGCAAGAAATGTAATCAAGCTGCCATTTTCTAGTGAAGGAGTGAATTATTATTTTTTCATCAGCATCCTTTTCTAAAAAAAATTTGTACCAGCCCTGCTATCACCACTATCCTTGTTATATCTGAATTCTATAGTCCTGACTCCCATTGTAAGGCAATTAATCTTCCATTTTGCTGTAATGGATGAACAAGCATATTTACAGCGGCATAAAATCCTAATTATTTTTTGGAACAGATGTGTAAAGGGAATTGAAATTAATGACAAGTGGCAAATGTGGGTTCTACCTTTGAATACTATCAATTCTGCATTGCAGATCTGTGTTTGCCTTTTAAAGCCAGTAGTTAGCATTGTAAATGAACATGAACATCTGTCTATGGCTTTCTCCCAAACACTGAGTTATAAGAGGAAAGGAATTGCAACTAGAAAAGCCAGAAGTCACTTCTGGAGAATGGATTGTCTGGTCAAGTCAATTCTGAGAACAGTAGCTGCTGCAGTAGCAGCAGCAGAACAGCTGGTAAGTGGCTCTGTTCCTTGGATATACCCATAAAAAGCAGCTTTCTACAGTCTTTTTATAAATCTCCAAACCTTTCAGCTGAGACCCAGTGTGCTTGTATGAAGAATGCTGGCCTTGAATTAGAGAGACCTAGTATCGCATCTTTCCACATAGCTAAGAGACTCATTAATGGCCAGTACATAAGGAATGTGCAACTGTAATTTAAGCAAGCAGCACATTCTGCATTCAAAAGAATCATTTTCAAAACATAAAAACGTTTTTCCTTATGTGAAGCAAGTAATTCAAAGAACTATTACAGGGCTGGGAACCAGCAAGAGTTTCACAAAGCTTTCTTAAAGGTCACAGAATTGGAAAAGGCAAGAGTCAGGAAGGAAGATGAAGTGCTGAATATTGGAAGACTGTTTTAGTAAAATTGTGAAAAATGCTGCTGACATAAGGAGAGAAAATAGCAGGTTTATTGTAATGGCTGAATGAGAGGAGATCTAACTGGCTAAGGCTCTCAGTTGTTCCGAATGACTTCTTTTTTGAGGGTTAGTAACATTGTCACTAGCATAATGAATCTAATCTGGGTCTTAGACCAAAGGTTAAAGGAGTCATCTGAAGTGTTGAATCATTCCACCAAAATAGACTGAGCATCGTGGATGCTCCTCCAAGACAGGGACTAAAAATCAAGGTGGATCCACTGCCCCACTAACATGGAAAAGCACCAGATGCTTCTAGTAGGGAAACATTATTGGTTCTGTTTGTGCCAGCAAGCTGCTGATCAATCAGGTTGATCATCTAGGGAGAAACAAATAAGAACCAAGTACCATTATGATTGTCTTTTGTTATTTATATTCCATCTTCCATACAATGTACTCAAGGCAATGGAAATGGGTCTTTTCTTCTCCACTTTATCTTTATAATAATCATGTGAAATATGGCCTTTTCTGCATGACGTCACTCTCCCGCATCATCCCATCACAATCCTGGCAGTGCCTCTGTTGGGATGAGATCATGTTCCCAATGCTCCTCTCTGCACAACCAACCTTCTTCCCATGCTGCAGTAGGGAAGGAGATTGTTACCCTGTGAACTGGGGGTCCCAGGAGGGCCACCAAAATGTGCTCCACTAAAGTTGGGGAAAATTAGCTCAGAGCACTGCTTAGCGTTACGAGAGGCAGGGTAATGTAGCGAGATCTTGAACCCTATGTCTACGGGGTCGGGTCGAGTCAAGGAGAACACAGAAGTTGAAATAATAACTGATGTTTATTAAATACAAGCAAAACAGTGTATGCAACACACTCATACAAGATAACTAAAGGAAATAAAGGTTGGAGTGGTATAGAGGGATTTTTAGAGGGATTGTTGGTTTGGGTGATACTTCACCTGTCCTGAAGCCCAGAAAAAAATAGAGAGCGAAGCTGGGGTGCGATGTAGCTCAGCACGTGGAGCTGAGGGGAGGCTCGCCAAGCAAAGCGGCAGCAAGGTGGGATGAAACTCGGGAGCATTCCGAGGAAGGTCTCGGAATCAAGGGTTTTTATAAGGAGAATTGTGACTGCAGACTATGCCGTACTTGGGTGAAAACAATAGTTGGAATTGGAGACAAAGCCTCCGAAAGGTCAGAATCTGAATGATTGAGTTATCATAGCGATTTTCAATAGAGTAGCCAGTATGCAAACGCAGAGTACTTGGGTATTGTATAGTTAACCCATCAAGCTGCCATCACGGGGCATAGGCTCTTTTGTAAGTGGCGTGCATACTTAATTAGAGTACTTGCCTGGAGGTCTCCTAAATCAGTGAGTCAGCTATTTCTGGCCTGCCTGTATTGTAGTTTGAATATTACAGCTATTAACGGCCGAGCTTGTTTACGTGCTTGTCTGGTGGCCTCGCAAGCACGTGGAAAGGAATAGAGAAGTGCAGCCGAACTGCGATATCAAGGGATATCTTTAATATCCCCAAAACTCGGACTAGCCAGGGCAGTAACAAGATATATAGATCATGCTTCCAGCCTGGCTGCATGTCTGGCTGCAATGGAAGGCTCACATGATATAGCCCACCATTGTGCCAGCTGGAGATGTGAGAAGCGATGACGTCATATAGAAGCCCTGCTCCTCTTCAGTCCTCATGCTGGAATGTGTCAACATGCAGAAAGGGCCTATGTTAGATTCAACAGCAATGGGTAATTCCCCTCCTCCATTTGCTTATGATAAAAATTTAGGAGTGTTTATTTTGTTAGTATTTGGGAAGGAAAGATTAAAAAAAAAAAGTCAAAATGGAGGAGAAACTGGAAGTACCAGCCAGACCAAGAGTTTGTTGAGATTGACCATTGTTCCTTCCCCACGTATACACACACTTGTCGCCTTCAGCCTTGGGTTGTGCAACTGGTTGTAGAAAAAGCCCAGCAGAAGTCAATTTCTGCACCACTGGGCCTTAAAAAGATTCTTGCCCATTGTTACAGCCAGCCTTTCACATATAGATTCATATCAATCTGGAGGAATATATACAGACCCATTATCATGTAACAAATTAAATGCAGTAAAGAGGTACAACATTTCATATAGGTTTTATGACTTTATGGATTTCATACCAACTGTCATACCACCATGTATGCATGTAAGTTCCCAAAGCCTTATATGCTGTCCAACAATAAGGGCTCATAGAATTGTTTGTATAACTTAAGCACAGTGAAATCAGATACAACCTGTAAACAATCCAAGATACTATTCCTTTGTTTTAGTAGACAAAGACTTTATGTACTTGTTGCTGCATATAGAATTCAAACTTTTTAAAAACCATAAATGTACTAAGATCTTTTTTTCAGGCATTCCTAATTCTGGCAACATCACTATACTATATGTCTAATCAGTTTTAGAAGCTAGACCCTAGCACTAACTTCTGTCTGCATAATTAAAGCCTCTAAAATATTTAATGGCCTCATTGCCTTTGTTGTAATTGCTGGGATATTGAAAATGAGAGTATAGGTAAATGCAGAACAAGACTGAGTGGGGACTTGTACCTGGAATTTCCAAATTTTAATCCAGCATTTTAACCCTGCTGAAAAAATTTAGTTTGCATTTTCGGACCCATTGTTTCTTTTTTCTTATTTCAGTGAACATATCATTTCCTAAAATGGTGAAAAAAAATGGTAGAATGGTCTGCTCATGCTAGAACCAGATATGAAAAGCAGTCCCCATAATGTATATCAATGCATGATTATGACAGCAGTTATAAGATCCTGAGCAACCAGTGCCTTAGAAGCATGATCTGGAAATTTCCAGAAGTCATTTGGGAACAGGTATTTGAATGTGCATGAAGTTTTATAACAAATGAAAAACATAATAAACATGCACCATCCATTTTCTTTTCTGTGTCTTTATATATTGAAGGTGAATGGAAACACACTGAGCGTGTTTGTTTAGATTAGGCACATGGTTCAGAAATAGTGTACAGTTCACAATAAGTGCACAAAGTTGAAGAGATGGATCTGTGAATTTGAGAGTAGAAAGCTCTGTTTGGAACAAGTCAGTCTGGAAAAATTCTGGAGTGGGTGGGTGTATTGTTAAGTTTTGGCAGCAATTTTAACATTTAGCAATTTCATTTATTTTATTGTTTGATTTGAATTCAGCATTTGTTTTAATGGTTGTACTGTTCTGTTCATTTCCAGTTGTACTGTTAACCACCTTGACTATGCTTATAGTGGAATGGCAGGGGAATAAAAAATATAAGGAAATATTAGTTTAGATAACAGTTCAGCTTCTTCTGTGTACCTTTTAAAACTGCCTTTTAAAGGCTGCTAAAGGGTGCCTTGTCTTAGAAGGTCTGATTACTTAGGGAAGGATTAGGAGTCATCTAGTCCTTTGAATGTTGTTGGATTGCATTCTCCCAGCATTCTTGAGCTTTGACTGACAGTCCAACAACATCTGAAGGACTTCATGATTCCCATAATAGTAAAATGTCTGCCAGCTCCATGCTCCAAACATGGAAAACATCAATGGTATGGCAAACAAGTTGCTTTTTAAATGAAATGATTGAGTGAATGGATTTAAAAAAAATTGTAAAATAAACATAAATCAAAAGAACAAAACAAATTATTTAACCCATATGCACCATTAAACGCAGCCATGTTTTCTCATATGTGGCATTGCAGAAGATTTCTTATTTGAGAGATGTATTCTTATTTTGGAGATGTATTGACAAATGGGTCATAGAGCAAGTCAGCCTGATCTCTTCCTAGGCCAAATGGCCAAATTGTGGCTGTCATATTTCCCAATGTAGCATTCTCTTCCATTCTGATGAGCCCCAAGAAAACAAGATGACTTATTAGAAAGTACTAGAATGCTTGGTAAAGTGGAAGGTCAAAGGAAAAGAGGAAGACCACTGTACAGGTAGATATACGCAAACAAGAAAGCCACAACCCTGAGTTTTGCAAGACCTTAATTAATAAGTATCTTGGACATCTCTCATTCATATGGTTGCCATAAGTTGAAGCTGACTTTATGGCAACTGACAACAACAATTATGGATGAAATTTGTAAGGTCACATCATTATGCTGGGGGACATTGGGGGAAGGGGAGTGACTGCCATCAGCTGTTGGAGAAAAGAAGGAATTGTATTGCTTCTTTTTCCTCTCTGCTTGTTTTATATCCTTCCTAGGCCATTTCCACACCACATTGTGATAGTGCTATTATTCCACTTTCAACATCCTATGGAATCCTTGGGTTTGCAGTTTAGGAAGGGGCCTTTAGAATTCTCAGCCAGAGACCCCTTTGGCTGAACTTTACTACAAATCCCAGAATTCTGCAGAGTGTTTAAAGTGGAATAATAGCACTGTAACAGTGTAGTGTGGAAACGGTCCTAGCCTATTTAGCTATTTAGCTAACATATGTCATCCAATCAAAACATGGATATCTTATCATTCCTTGTTTATAGAAATAGTCTCCTCCATAAAGGTGACGTGATCTCAGGTTAGATTTTGCCTTCTCTCAGATTACCTCAGCCAGCTGATGGCATCAGCCGTTGCTCTGTACCATGGCATCTGCTTTGAGCTTGTTTTCAATGAAGTCAGAGTGTTTATACTTTCTCATATCTTTGTTTACACTTGTGTTGGTGTTCTACCTGGAACTAATCTGTTTCTAAATTCACTCTACAATACACAGAACTGTCTGCCTTATATTTTATGTATTTTACATGTTTTATGAATCCATTGTTTATGGTTTTGGGGCTCAAAATTTAGCAAACTTTAGAATCAGTGTTCGGCCTATATCAGTAGGAAGCAGAAGGACCTCTCCAGCAGATCTTAGTCTGCTTAGTCCTGTTGTTTTTGTTGTTGTTAGTAATAATAATAATAATGTTATTGTTTTATTATTATTGTTGTTGTTATTATTATTATTCCTAATATTATTCCAATAGTGGGACTCAAGATGGTAGTATTTAAAACAATGAAAGTTAAAAACAATACAAAACATTCTAAGCACTTTTCAAAGTCAGCTCCTCAAAGTCAGCTCCACATAAAGCACATTATAGTAATAATAATTACTACAACAAAGCACATTTTAGTAATCCAAACAGGATGCAACCAAGGCATGTACCAGTGTGACCAGATCTGACTTCTCCAGGAATAGGAGCAATTGATTCATTAGCTTTAACTTTGCTAAAACAGTCCTGGTCACTGCTGAAACCAGGGCCTCCAGGTTCAGAGCTGAATCCAGGAGAACTCCAAACTATGCACCTGCAGTTTTAGAAGGAGTGTAACCTCATCTAACAAAGACTGAATGCCTATTCCTGGATCTGTCTTTTGACTTGTCCCATTCCTGCGCTGGTAATGAGAATTCACAGAATACATTGGGACATTGGTGTTAATGAGAGTTATCGTCCCCAAAGTAACTTTTATGAGCTCTGCTTTTGGCCTTTCATTGCCCTGAATTATGCTTGCTTAGTGAACTCAAGAGAAAAACACTAAGAACCATACATGTAGACTCAAGTCAGCAAAAATAATGATAGCCAGTCCCTGGAAGAGCAGGAGCTCTTCTTTATAAAGATTACCGGGGTGATAAAGTGCAGTACACTTTGACAGTGACTAAAGTTACCAACTAAAATTCAGGCTAGTTGAACTAATGTCTTATTGCTGGTCAAAAGTTTATATATCGCAAAGTTCTTCCAATTTATCCTAGAGCCACAAAATATTTTTTCCACTTATTAATGCAATAATGCAGTTATATTTCATATAGTATATAGTTGGTTCTGCAATTTTTGTGATGTTTTAGGGTCATTAAAGTATTTGAACTTCAAAGAGGGAATAGGATAGGCTTGTTTTGCTTTGTTTCATTTTGTTTCCAATAATGTGTCCTGGTATTTTACTGATATGTTTCACTTAAAAAAATGCAGTTAAAATCAACAACAGTCATATACTAAATACTATAAAAGTTCAGAGAAATATGCTGCAAGCAAACGACCTTTTTAAAAAATTCCCTCCCCCCCCTCATCTGTGAGTTTATAGCATTATTAAGTTGGGAGTAGGTTGTGATCAGCAACTTGTGAAATGTCATCTGCAAAAGGTAAATGACTCATGGTAAGAGCCTTAATTCACATCCATTTGGAGGAAAATTTGGGAGGGGGAAGGAAATGTACCCAGAAATTACAACATTGTAGATTGTAATTTGAAATACTTTAATACACTTATGTTTCACTAGGAACAATTCCAGACTGCCCATTCCTTACAACAGGCCAGCAACTGTACAACTCTACAAAAGCTATTAAGTGTCTTAGTACAACAAAATAAATATTATTTAATAGGCATCACTGAAACCTGGTGGGATGAATCTCATGATTAGAATGTAGGAATAGGGGTGTATAACCTATTTTGCAGAAACAGACCAAACAAGAAAGGAGGAGAAGTAGCCTTATATGTCAAGAATGTTTTCACCTGTGAAGAGATCCATGACTTAAATCTGGGAAGCCCAGTCAAGAGCATCTGGATAAGAATTAAGGGAGCAAGAAACAATAGCAATTAGCTGGGGGTTTGCTACAGGTCCCCAGGCCAGCCTGAGGACTTGGATAAGACCTTCCTGGAGCACATGACCACATATTCAAAAAGGAGAGATGCAGTGTTAATGGGAGATTTCAATTATCCTGATATTTGTTGGCAGTCAAACTCTGCCAAGACTGCAAAGTGCAACAGGTTCCTCGCTTGCCTTGCAGATGAATTCATGGTCCAGAAGGTGGAAGAGGCAACAAGGGGATTGGCTATTTTAGATCTGATCCTGACCAGCAGGGATGACCTTGTTGATGAGGTGGAGGTGGTGGGATCCTTAGGGAAGAGTGACCATGCTCTTTTGGAGTTTATCATTCAGTGGGAAGGAGAAGCCAAGTGTAGCCAGTGTCAATGTCAGGTGGCGGCTTGAACAGAAAACAGAGGCAGGAGCCGAAG
Source organism: Cyclura pinguis (assembly GCA_030412105.1). Taxonomy (NCBI): domain Eukaryota; kingdom Metazoa; phylum Chordata; class Lepidosauria; order Squamata; family Iguanidae; genus Cyclura; species Cyclura pinguis. The sequence goes on along the minus strand of CM059599.1, from coordinate 312,905,192 downwards.
TGTATGGCTTTTAGTAATAAGTAGCAAAGTAAACAAGAGGTTACATCACCCAAACAAAAAGAGACAGCAAACTCAACAGCTAGCAGGCAAAACAAACCTGCTGGCCTGGAATGAAAAATACAGGATGCAGATTCCCTGGATGGAAGACAGCTGTTGCCCCATGCCCAACTCCCCCCAGCATCTGACTTAAATACATAGTCCTTAACCCGGCTGGGCTGATCAAGCGTCCGTTGGCCCAGCTCACAGCTGAAGGCCCTCAGACTTCAGATGCTTCTCTTGCAAGCGTTTTGATCTGCGAACCGCCTCCTTCTCTCGCTGCCTCTGGAGGAACATGGGGGAAGGGTCTGCAGCAAACTCCGGGCTGGAGTCAGGAACAGCAGCTTCTGTCGAGCCCGAAGCACTGGTCTCCTCTGCTGCAGGTACTGGCTCGGGGACCGCTGTGGGGTCGCTGCCAGGCCCCTCCCTTGCCTCTGCAGGAGCCCCCTCTCCCTCCCAGGGATCCACCCCCACCTGGGGTTCCCCGTCTAACTCAGAGTCCCCGTCTGAGTCGGCAGCATGCTCAGCCGGGCTCATGACAGCCAGACACACATCCTAAACTTTAAGAAAGCTGATTTCTGTAAACTTAGAGAGTTACTTGCTGAAATCCCATGGTCAAGAATACTAAAAGAGACAGGAGTTCAGGATGGATGGGAGTTTCCTAAAAGTGAGATACTGAACACACAATTGAGAACTGTGCCAATAAGCAGTTAAAATGGCAGGTGTCTAAAGAAACTGGAATGGTTGACTAAAGAACTCTCTGCTGAACTAAGTCTTAGAAGAAACATGTACAGGAAATAGAAGAATGGTGAAACCACCAAAGAGGAATTCAAGCAAATAGCCAGGATATGTAGGGAGAAGGCCAGAAAAGCTAAAGCACAGAATGAACTCAGGCTTGCCAGAGACATTAAAAACAATAAAAAGGGCTTTTTAGATATGTCCGCAGCAAAAGGAAAAACAAGGAAATGATAGGGTTGCTGCGTGGAGAAGATGGCCGATTAATAATGGAGGGAAGAGAGAAGGCAGAACTACTCAACATCTTCTTTGCCTCAGTTTTCTCCCAAAAGGATAGAAGTACCCAACCTGGGGGATGGGGAGCAGGTGAGGAAAGGGGGGGGGGGAATGCAGCACAAAATAAATAGAGAAGTAGTATAGGAATATTTGGCTAAACTAGATGAATTCAAGTCTCCAGGGATAGATGAATTACATCCAAGGATATTAAAAGAACTGGCAGAAGTCATTTCTGAACTACTCACAATAATCTTTGAGAACTCTTGGGAAACAGGAGAAGTCTCAACAGACTGAAGGAGGGCAAATGACATCCCTATCTTCAAGAAGGGAAGAAAGAAGAACCAAATAATTATCTCCCGGTCAGCCTGACATCAATACCAGGAAAGTTCCTAGAGCAGATCATTAAACAGTCAGCTTATAATTACTTAGAAAGCAATGCCATAATCATTAAAAGTCAACATGGATTTCTCAGAAATAAGTCATGCTAGACTAATCTTATCTCTTTTTATGATAGGGTTACAAGCTTGATAGATGAAGGGAATGCTGCAGATGTAGCATATTTTGACCTCAGCAAGGCTTTTGACAAAGTTCCCCATGACATCCTTGCAAAGAAGCTAGTAAAATGTGGGCTGGACAGGGCTGCTGTTAGCTGGATTGGTAATTGATTGACTGACTGAACCCAAAGGGTGCTCACCAATGGCTGTTTTTCATCCTGGAGAGAAGTGACTAGTGGGGTGCCACAGGGTTCTGTCCTGGGCCCAGTGCTATTCAACATCTTCATCAATGACTTGGATGAAGGGGTGGAGGGCATACTGATCAAATTTGCAGATGACATCAAATTGGGAGGGGTTGCTAATACCTCAGAGGATCAAATTTCAAAATGACCTTGACAGATTGGAGAGCTGAGCCAAAGCTAACAAAATGAATTTCAATGGAGAGAAATGTAAAGTCCTACACTTAGGCAGAAAAAATGGAATGCACAAATATAGGATGCGGGATGCATGGCTGGATAGCAGTACATGTGAAAGTGATCTAGGAGTCTTGGTAGATCACAAGCTGAACATGAGTCAGCAGTGTGATGCGGCAGCCAAGAAAGCCAACGCGATTCTTGGTTGCATCAATAGGAGTACGGTGTCTAGATCAAGGGAGGTAATGGTACCACTCTATTCTGCATTGGTTAGGCCTTATTTGGAATACTGTGTCCAGTTCTGGGAACCTTAATTCAAGAAGGATATCAACAAGCTGGTACATGTTCAGAGGAAGGTGATCAAAATGATGAAGAGTCTGGAAGCCATGCCCTATGAGGAATGGCTTAGGGAGCTGGTTTAGTCTGCAGAAGAAAAGGTTAAGAGGGGACATGATAGCCATTTTTAATTTTTGAAGGGATGTCATGTCAAGGAGGGAGTGGGCTTGTTTTCTGCTACTCCAGAGATAGAACAAGCAGCAATGGATTCAAGCTGCAGGAAAGGAGATTCCACTTGAACCTCGAGAAGAACTTCCTGATGGTCAGAGCTGTCTGGGATTGGAATATGCTGCCTCAGAGTTTGGTAGAGTTTCCTTCTTTGGAAGTTTTTAAGCAGAGGCTGGATGGCCATCTGTTGGGAATGCTTTGATATATGTTCCTGCATAGCAGGGGGTTGGACTGTCCCTGTGGTCTCTTCCAACTCTATGATTCTATGATTCTAAGTGCATGTTTCATTTTTTCCTGGTTAGTGAGAAGTTCTGGGTGTACCCAGTAACTCTTTCCTCAGAGATCTGTTGTCAAGGCCATTGTGGTAAAAGCAAAGAACAGGCTTTTTTAAAAAGTAGGCTTCATCTGTTTATACAATTTTCATTCTGGTGCAGGTAATAAATGGGAAATTCTCTGTACCTAGTTCAAGGCTGGTCTACATTCAGGGCATAGTAGGAGGTTGGAACCCTCTCATCTGTTCCTCCCCATCGCCTTACCCTTCAGATGTTTGAAATATCATGGGCATAGAAATATCTTCAGAAAACAAGGAAGGGGCATCCAAATTTACATCTCCACCTCTAAGGAAAGAGTTCTCCTTCTCTCTGTATAGTATTAATAGGAGACCTCATCAAGACTACCTTTCTTAAGAAGTTTTCCTAGTTAATGAAGACTTGCAGCTTTAGTGTGCTTTCTACAATAGGCTGTTTTTTATTATTTTTAAGCATACAGGCTGAAGGAGTAGCAAGTAAGTAATTACATAAAAGTCAGATATTATTTATTATTATTTTGTGGCACAGTGAAGATAACTGTGGAATACAGAAATTCTAGTTGCCAGGCTAGTGATGGCGAGGAAGCATTTACTGATAAAAGCTGTACTATTGTTCCTTTGGGTGTTGCCCCTTGACTCCTAGTCTAAAAATGGACTGATTTCTTTCGTTAGGGCTAATGTATGTGAAAAGATTATATATGAAATATCAGACACATGCAAACAACAACAAATTGAAAACTAGAGGAAATCTGGATGAACAGTTAAATGTTAAGACTCAGCGACATCATCCATGAAGAGACCTGTCTGAAGAGATCTGAGATTTGTTCTATATTAGGAAATTACTCAGCTCATTGATTTAAATATTTAGAGATATCTAGTTTTGTGAATAGGAATATTAATGAAGGAAGACTGAAGACAGGATTAACAGCTTTGAAGAAACTGATTTGTTATTAAGGATAAAAGACAGGAATTGTTTCTCAAATTTATGACAAATTTTGGAGATGTATGAAAGGTTAGGTAATATATGCAAATGTTAAAATGGGACATTACAGCCACAGCTCTAGAGTGGTTGCATGAGGAACACCCATCTATTTGGCTGTGGAGGGGTGCTTCTTGGATTCCTGGTGATATGCCAGGAACAGGTGCTCAGTGTATCTCAGGGTCAGTAGTCTTTCTCCTCATGTGGAGGACATCCCACTTCCCCCCATATCCATTGCTCAGCTGAGACTGCTACAAATCTGGTGAATTCACCCTCCATATCCTCTGCCACATAGGTGAAACAGGAGCAACTGCCTCATGCTATGGTAGAGGTACCATATCCTTTTTGTGGGAAGCTTCAACCTGTCATTTTGCAAAGTTTGAAAGCAAGGAAGAAGCTCAGCTAGTAACATTCTGTATCATTCTTTCTCATCCCTATACTTTCTTGCACTAAGAAGACTCCTTCCTTGTAACCTCAAATTTTGTGACTGCATGCACAGAGATGAAATTCCTCTGAGTACCTGGCCAATTAACTAAGTTTCCCATGTGGTATTGATATGGCAGCTGTGCCAACATGGAAGTTACCAAAAATAGTATGAAACTGTATTTAACTAATACAGGAAACTATCCAACCAAAGGGAAGAAGACTCATATTTTCGAGTGGGGACAGTTCCAGGCGTAAATCATCAGAAAGTTCAGGCAGTGTGTCCAGTGGACCATAGGAGAATCAGAGATCAGCCACAATGAAATGTCTATAGGAGCCAATGATAATTATGACAATCTGGATTGTTGTGCAATTATATCAAGGACAGATCTCCAGATGTTTAGGACTACAACCTCCTTGGCTATTCTGGGTAGAGTTGGTGGGAGTTCTTAGCCAAAAGCATCTGGATGGCCATGATAACCTACCTCTGAATTATATGGATGACAGAGAGTGCATATGCTTAAGGAACAATTACACTAATGGCTAAAGAAAACAAATTAAAGTTTTAATATAGGAACTCAGAGATAGAAAAGCTCTCTCAGGATGCTAAACTAAACTAGGACAATCTGGGAGAAGAGGAAGCAGGAATAAGCTGGTTTCAATTTTGCAAAAGTGAGATAATGAAGAGATGGAGACAAGAGGTAGAATAATGCTTATGAATATCAGTCTGTATCTCAGAGAGGTTAGGATAGATGGAAAAGACATGAAGAAACTTTAGATCACTAAAAGCCATTTAACCCTATTATATCTGCTCTGTCTGAGACCCATTGAACTCTCTCAGTGCTGAGCATGGTATTCCAACAATGGGTACCCATTGTGAGTGATGAGTGAGGAGTGATGGGGGATTTTATTCTTTAGTCAGGCTTGGACAAGGATCAAACAAATGATTCAGTACCTTAGGTGTCAGACTGGAGAGGACCTTGTTTATAACTCCTAGGTCCAGAATTTAGCTGGATATTTATGACGTGGAAAGTTATACTTCTAATGAAGGTGCTAGTAGAGAACTCAGACTGGGAATTTTCTTTAGTTAAAGAGTCCTTTATGCTATTTCCATTGACAGGGACTACCTGATATGCCTGGTTCAATTAGGAGGTAGAAGAAAGCCTTATAGATCTATGGGACATGTGCTATATGCTATCAGCTAGTGGTTTAATATTCTAAGAGGTATAGGACTCCAGGTATTAACACCTTCCTACCTTTCAATGCCAATTTTGACACATCAAGCTACTCAAAATTAGGGCTACTTGACAACAATAGAAGACTAAATTCTTATTCACATATTCATCCAGGAGATGTAAAGCATGACAGTTCGAACATTTGAAGGGATGTCATATCGAGGAGGGAGTGGGCTTGTTTTCCGCTGCTCCAGAGACTAGGAAAAGGAGCAATGGATTCAAGCTGCAGGAAAGGAGATTCCACCTGAACCTCAGAAAGAACTTTCTGATGTCAGAGCTGTCTGGGAGTGGAATATGCTGCCTCGGAGTGTGGTGGAGTCTCCTTCTTTGGAGGTTTTTAAGCAGAGGCTGGATGGCCATCTGTTGGAAATCTCTGATGTGTGTTCCTGCATGGCAGGGGGTTGGACTCGATGCCCCTGGGGTCTCTTCCAGCTCTATGATTCTATGAAATCATGGCAGTTCAGAATTCAGAAAAACCAGTAGAATAGATCTGTCAGCAGTTAAACAGATAAGTATGCTGTGGTTACTAATAGCCAGCATGGGATTCTCAAAAACAAGTAATGCCAGACTAATCTTAGTTTCTAAGATAGAAGTACAACTTTTGATTGATCAGAAGAATGCAGTGCATGTAATATATCTTGATTTCAGCAAAGCTTTTGACAAGATCCCTGTGATATTCATACAGACAAGCTAGAGAATGCTACTGTTAGATAGATGTATGGCTCATATAGAACAAACTCTAAAGGTGCTCCTCAGTGGTTCCTTATCACTGTGGTAGAGAAGCGACAAGTAGGATGTTGTAAGATCTGCCCAAGGTCCAGTGTTCAGCATCTTTATCAATGGCTTTCATGAAGGAATTTAGGAATTAATTCAAAACTAATCAGATTTTCAGATAACATGAAACTCTTTTTTAATACCTCAGAAGACAGAATCAGGGTTCAGGATCACATTAACAGATCCGAAAACAGGGCCAAAGTTAACAGATCAATTTCAGCAGGGATAAATGTAAGATATTACATTTGGACAGGAAGAATCAAACACATGCATATGGTATGAGTGACACATGGCTTGACACATGAAAGGGATCTAGGAGTCTTAGTAAGCTACATGGAAAATGTTACCCCACTGGAAAACCCTGTCCCGGGGTCTATAATTTTGATATTAAGATATGATTCAATGTGCCTGAGAGGTCACCTGGATGGGCACGTAGGCGGCCATGATTGAACGATTGAAAACCAGGTCAGGCCAGTAAAATCCCCCATCATGTAGCCCCAGGAGACCTCAAGCTGTACAAACCCACAGAAGACAAAGGGTCCTCAGCCCCTGAGAAGTGGACTTGAGGGGATTAGTGTGTTTGGCCCAAGTTGAGCACTTATAGCAATAAAATCCTATCAGGCAAGGACCATTTACATGAAGTTACACCACCAGCCAATGCAGCCAAAGATCCTGACACTTTGGCAACACCTTGTAATCTCATCACGCAAAGGAAGTTACCATTGTGGAGCTTCTTTCTTGTTGCAACACCCATTGTTCTCCCCGGAAAACAATTAGCCCTCCAGGTACTTTTTCCCCTACAAATAGTCCCAGTTTTTGAGCGGTTCTTTGGATCACTCCCGGTCATCCCAGCAGATAGTTTCTCTGTTTGTTGAGTAATCCCCTCAGCCCTCTCTGTGCTGAGCCCCACTTCTCCGCTGTTTTTCCCGGACCAAGGACTTCAGGAAAAGGTGCAGTATTACCCCAGCTACAACCCCTTCAATAATCCCCTATCCAGTTTCCTCTCTTAATAGGTCTTGAGTGAGTGTGTGAGTGGATTGCATTGGTGCATGAGACTTTCATTCAATAAAATCATTTATTGGACATTTTGTTTGGTTTTTGGCTTGGCCTGACTCCATAAAAACTGGGTAAAAAGACCCCGCTAGGTTACCCTGGCTCTCGCATTGCTATTACTCATGCTCTGACTAGTTTCCATTCCCCATCATGTGGAGCACATTGAGGTGTCCCCCAAGAGATCCCAGAAATCAGGGTAACAAAAAGATGACCCAACAATGTGATGTGGTGTCCAAAAATGCCAAGCTGGGATGCATTCAAATGAAGGTGATCAAGCAGGAGAAAAGTCTGGAAACCAATGTCTAGGAGGACTGATGGAGGAAGATGAGAATTTTAGCATGAAAAAGTGAAGAATGAGACTGATGTGATAACCATCTTCAAATATCTGAAGGGCTATCATGTTAAAAGGGAAAAAGCTTGCTGTAGGGCATGGGACTTGAACAAATGGATTCAAATTATAAGAGGGTAGAATGAAAAATAACTTCCAGACAGTGAGGTAAACTACTTTACTAAACAGAGGTTGATAGATTCTGCTTCTTTGTGGGTTGTCAAACAGAGGTTGAATAGCCACCTCTCAAAGTTGCTTTAGATGTGGGTTTCTATATTGACAGGACTGTGGACTAGAAGTTCCTTGTTCATTTATTTAATTCATTTATTTGGCATCCCCTCTAAGTTTATAGTTCCATGATTCAATGAAAAGGTCAGATTTTAAAAGAAAGATAGAAAAAGGTCTGTCTGAGACAGATTATTGGGAAAGGTATCTACTAGTTTAATTTCTGAACATACATTTCACAAAATCCTGTATAACTGACATACATACAGCCAGGGAAACAGTATGAGGTATGTGGTTTATGGTAAAGAAGATTTAACTGGTGAGCAGTGGCTGTGTATGCAGTTTTTGGAAGGGGAATTGGATTAATCAAATATTGAAATAGCTGACCTACTTTTATCAGCTTTGCTTTTTTACAAAAATAGTATATGTATGGTACAGAAGTTGGGGCACTTTTCTCCCTCTGTAGTATTTTTCCTTCTTCTTTATCTTTTGCTCAAACTTTACAGATATACATAATAACAAAAATGTAGTGTGCCACATTCTAGGCATCAGATTAGGTGTAGCTAAAGGGGGAATGAAATTTTCCTTTGGGCCCCAATTTCAAACATTGCAGTGATGAAAATCATTGACACCGATTTCAGCTATTTTGTTTTAATGTACAGTGTTAGCTGCTTTAGGCCCCATATGGAAAAAAAGCAGATTATAAATGAGAGAGAGAGAGAGAGAGAGAGATCTTATATTTCCTGTGTTAGCATCCCTTCAGTGACTTTGCCTGCCTCTTTTCTTTGGATACCTCAGTGGTATTTCTAAATGCTCAGGGGATGTTTTAAGCTACTGCAATGCTACAGATTTGGGGATTGGCAATTGGGGATTCATGGGTGGCAGTTACTATTGGGGCAATGCTCCTGTCCCCCCCAAGTAGATACAACTCTAGTATCAGAGCTTGAATAAGTAACCTTTTGGACAAACCGTAAAAATGTTTCTAATCTCTGAGGTAAGAGCTACTATTGTGTACTGGCTAGAGTGTTGAACCGAGACTCAGAAATTAACTGGACAGTCACTTTTTCCCAGTCTGACCTACTTTTCAGGGTTTTTTTTCAGAATACCTTGGAAAGAAGGGAGCAACCCATGTATAGTATCATGAGCTCACTGGAGAACACATGGCATGCAAATGTAACTAGTGATTATTAAATACATAATATACCCCACAAACTGGCAAGTTGTATGACATATGAAAAAACCAGGCCCCATCATCTCTGTGGAACTTTTTGTGCTATGAAAATGGATGGAAACAATATTCAAAAATATTCCAAAAATGGTTGAAAAACATGTTTTTGAGTTCTCAGGAATCCTGAAAAGAAGAATTCTGGACTGACAAGAATCTTCATAGTTCAGGACTTATTCTGTGCAAAAACCACACAAGGCTATTTTGCACAGAAAATAGCATTTTTTGCATCAGAAACAGCATTTTCTGTGTGGAAAATACTATAGTAATTCCTGTGCAGAAAATATTGTTATATGTTCAGGGAAAAACAAACAAACAAACAAAAAAAACACAACCCTGCAACAGGGGATATATTCTGTGTAAATTTGCACATGATTGGTTTGCAGAGAAAACAAAAATATTAATACCTATTCAGAAACTGTAATTGGGGATATGTCCTATGTAAAATTCACACATAGTTGATTTGCACAGAAAACAGAGACCATTTCTGCACTACACTGTTATAGTGCTATTATTCCACTTTCAACCTCCTATGGAATCCTGGTATTTGCAGTTTAGGGAGGGGCCTTTAGAATTCTCAGCCAGAGAGCTCTTTGGCTTCAGCAAACTACCAACCTCAGAATTCCACAGGATGTTGAAAGTGGAATAATAACACTATAATAGTGTAGTCCAAAAAGGCCCAGAACTTTTTCCCCCACAAAAACAGCATTTTCTGCACAAGAATTAGTATTTCTGCCTTAAAATATTATTTTCCACACAAAAATGCCATTTTCTGACAGAAAATTCTGTTTTTCTACACAAAACAACTATATGAAAATTTTACACAGAATAAGTGCCAAATTATGGCTAGCCTTTGAAAACTGTGTGAGTTTTGAAGACTTTCTTGTAGTGTGAAGAAAATTGCTGAAATTACTTGTTACTACCTCCCAGAAAAAAACTTAGTGAAGAATTGCATCCCTAGTTATAAACTATGTCATCTTCTGACCTTTTCATCTTGACTTTGTATCTGGAGCAGTGAACATTTCATATGCCCTAGGAAGATGCCATGGAAAAAGAAGGCATTTCATATCAAAATATGACTGTACCTGACAAGCAAAATGCATAGCTTGTTAATAATTTAAAATGATTTCTGTGGTCTGTTACTGATGGAATATTTAATCACTTCTTCAGTCAATATCCATGTCCCATTTATTATTCATTAAAGATAAATACTAAGTAATGCCACTGGATTGAAATGTGTTACACCAAGATTATTAAGAGGACCCAGCATTGATATATTATTTAGAAATCGATTAAACTTTTGTACAGATTTTAATGACTTAAATAGCCCCTTACCTCTTTAAAGCTAATGCCAACTGTTCCTCCTTTTCTTTCTTTGTTTTCTTTAAGGGGTGTTTGGGAAGAACTCCGTGTGAGAGAAGGATTGGTAAACTAGCAACTTAGAAGAGAGCACATCTCACTGGGCTGCTCTTGTAGAGACACACGCTGACAATCTCAGCCAGGCTTGGCTTACACATCTACAAGTACTTACTTCAATTTCTGATGTGAAAGTGTGGAAGTCTCCTGCTTTTAGCACCTGCTGTGCTATGTCAAGGTAACTTTCCCTGATTTTTTTGTTCTCGTGCTCTTGAAATCACAAGCCTTTTCATTTTCTTTCCCAGCTGTGTTTTGCTGACTTTTTTTGATGCAGCTTCATGTATGATGCATAGAGGCTACTGTTTCCCCATTTTTATTCTTCAGTGCTTGGATCCGTAGGTAAGACCAAAGATCAAGAAAGTAGAACAGCACCTCTCCCTTCCTATTTAGTTGTTGGCCTTTCAGCACTGACAAAGTTCAGGGGGAAAGTTCTTTTTCTTTTTCATCTCTAGAAATACCAGTCAACTATCTCAGTTATTGTGTAAGTACAACTGGCAGAAAGTGATCATATTTTCTCCTTTTGTCTTCTTCTGTTGATCTTGATACTTTATTCTACCCTCGGGGCAAGTAACTTGTGTGGCCCTCCAAGAGTTGTTGTACTGCGAGTCCTACAAGTTCTAGCCATTGTACCTGCTGTTGAAAAATGATGAGAGCTACAGTCCAACAAAATCTGAAGGGCAGAAATTACCCATTTCTGTTCTACCATGTCATCTCCTATTGAATTATCTAAATACTCATTGGTGATGATTTGAAGAACAAGCAAATTAAACCAAATGTAATGGAGTGGCTGACAGCCTGCATCAAAGAATGTGATGATATGATGGAGCTTTGTCACTGACATGATATGTAATAATGGAGCTATGTCACTTACACAATATGCAACCATGGTAGTAAATTGTGATGATGCAGAATGGAGCACCACAAAAGACGTCCCATTGCTCAACAGGGTCTCCTGTTGAGCAATGGGTCCCAATGAACTATGTCCCAATGAACTAGCAGACTGGAAGAGGGCAAATGTTGTCCCCATCTTCAAGAAGGGAAAAAAAGAGGACCCAAAAAATTATCGCCCAATCAGCCTGACATTGGTACCTGGAAAGATTCTGGAGCAGATCATTAAGCAGTCAGTTTCTGATCACTTAGAAAGCAACGCGGTAATCACGAGAAGTCAACATGGATTTCTCAAAAATAAGTCATGCCAGACTAATCTTATCTCTTTTTATGATAGAGTTACTAGCTTGATAGATGAAGGGAATGCTGTTGATGTAGCATATCTCGATTTCAGTAAGGCCTTTGACAAAGTTCCCCGTGACATTCTTGCAAAGAAGCTAGTAAAATGCGGGCTGGACAGGGCTACTGTCAGGTGGATCTGTAACTGGTTGACTGACCATTCCCAAAGGGTGCTCACCAATGGCTGCTTTTCATCCTGGAGAGAAGTGACTAGCGGGGTGCCACAGGGTTCTGTCCTGGGCCCAGTGCTGTTCAATATTTTCATCAATGACTTGGATGAAGGAATAGAGGGCATGCTCATCAAATTTGCAGATGACACCAAATTGGGAGGGGTTGCTAATACGCCAGAGGACAGGATCAAAATTCAAAATGACCTGGATAGATTGGAGAGCTGGGCCAAGGCTAACAAAATGAAATTCAACAGAGAGAAGTGTAAGGTCCTACACTTAGGTAGAAAAAATGGAATGCAGAAATATAGGATGGGGGAGACGTGGCTGGATGGCAGTATGTGTGAAAGGGATCTAGGAGTCCTAATAGACCACAAGCTGAACATGAGTCAGCAGTGTGATGCGGCAGCCATGAAAGCCAACGCAATTCTCGGCTGCATCAATAGGAGTATGGTGTCTAGATCGAGGGAGGTACTGGTACCACTCTACTCTGCTTTGGTTAGACCTCATCTTGAATACTGTGTCCAGTTCTGGGCACCCCAATTCAAGAAGGACATGGTCAAGCTGGAGCAGGTCCAGAGGAGGGCGACCAAAATGGTGAAGGGCCTGGAAGCCATGCCCTATGAGGATAGACTTAGAGAGCTGGGTATGTTCAGTCTGCAGAAGAGAAGGTTAGGAGGGGACATGATAGCCATATTTAAATATTTGAAGGGATGCCATGTAGAGGAGGGAGAGGGCTTGTTTTCTGCCGCTCCAGAGACCAGGACAAGGAGCAATGGATTCAAGCTGCAGGAAAGGAGATTCCACCTGAACCTCAGGAAGAACTTCCTGACAGTCAGGGCTGTCCGGCAGTGGAATATGCTGCCTCGGAGTGTGGTGGAGTCTCCTTCTTTGGAAGTTTTTAAGCAGAGGCTGGATGGCCATCTGTCGGGAGTGCTTTGAGGGTGTTCCTGCATGGCAGGGGGTTGGACTGGATGGCCCGTGTGGTCTCTTCCAACTCTACATTTCTATGATTCTATGATTCTATGATTCTATGTGTTCCCCATGTGCTTTGGGACAGGTTATGCCTCAGCACATTTGTACAAAAGCGACACTGCTTGAGTGATTTGTGAAATAGTCCCAGAGACATAATTGGTTTCTGCCCTCCTTCTGAAAATACCAGCATTGTACAACATTACAGTTCAACTTTAGGTTAGGTAGTCATTTTACAATGATGTAAGTACTTAATGGGATGTCAACCAATGTTTGCAAAGTGTCAATGATATAGGATTCAGAGATGCATTCATAGCCATAAGTTTGTTTTTTTCCAACCTTAGATATGGTGAACTCTGACCCTTCTAATAAAGATCTCTGTGTATCAGAACCCTGCTAGAAATGCAACAGCACTTAGCTCTAAAGAATTAAAAATGTCTCAGAATGAACAGCAGTCATAGAGTTAAATAATTTTAGCAACCTCATCTCTTGTCCACTGATCTTGACCTCTCTGTGATATAAATAAATACTCATAGGAATCTTTCCACCTCTTCCACCCCCTTTCTTTTTCTAGATTTCTCTTGTGCCAGACTCAATCTGGTTTCATTGAGTATTAGCTTCACAGGCTAGATTGCTTTTCTGTCCTAATCAAGTTCCTATAATAGTTTAGTTTGCTTTTCACATATTCCTTGATCCTTAATCACGGCTTCTAACTGCTGCATGCACGTTCCATCAACCCCAAGCAGCTGGAAAAATGTGGTCCTTGCTTAGCTGCAATTTGTCGCAATGAAGATTGCAAACCTAAATGCACTTGCCAAGGACCTAGTCTCTCTGTACTTAGTGGGACTTACTGCTGACTACGCATGGATATAGTATCATTGGAAACAGTGAGAAGCTGATCATATCCTCCTGTTTTAATTGACAGTTGAGTCAACAAAGACTTTAGCCAACTCAAGACCAAAAACTTCTGGCTAGAAGATTTAGGCAGGTTGATTAGAGGTGAAAGACACTTAGTCAAAGGCAGTGCCTAAAATATGACAGTTTGGCAAAACTTTACAGCTGTCAGGAGGAGGAAAGTAGGGGGCCTTTCTGTTTCCCCAAAACACCAAGTTGAAGATGAAATATTAATACAGAAGAAAGTGCAGCCTTTGGCTGCATTCGAATAAACTAGACAATTTACAGCAGGTGGCCTGCTGTGTAAATGAGTACCACCTTCTTACCTGTCATGCCAGAGACAGGTCAATAACTCCCACACTGGATATGTCCACAGAGAATTGTCACAAGGCTTTTGCCCCAGAGCATCTCCTCATTAAAAGTGAAGGGAGCAGACAGAGTGTAAGTATCTTCACCTTTATAAAAAGAAGGTTCATGGATGGGAATTACACTGTGTCAGGATACATAGATTCAGGGACTGTGCTGATGGAGATAAAAATGGCAACCTGTGGAGACACTTTTGCTGATAGAAGAGTGAGCTCAAACACAGACCTATTTCTGCAAGAGTTGTGTATAATAATCACTTTTTGTAAACAAGATGAGGTCTGTTTAAAAGGTTTGTTTTTGAAGCCCCAAATCTTCTGTAATCCAAAGTGTGAACTTACTAGCCCAGCTCCTATTCAAGCTATTAGTAGTTATGTTGGCCAGAGAGCTGTTTGAAAATTTTAACCGCAACTGAATTTAGCACTGCTGTAACATGCACCCAGATGGGACAGATCCTATTCTCCTTGATGAGAAATTCCTGTCTTCCTTGCACACATTCACCTGGAAGTGCAATAACAGTAACACTGGTCCAACAAACACTGGTTATCCGTGGCCTGATCTGATTGATTTCAAGCTGCAAGTGCTGGATTTATGTAAAGATGGCAACAAAATTTGTATTAACAAGAAAATTTAATTGATTTATCCAGTTTGTGGTCTGCATACTGATTAACAGAAACTTGCATGCATTTTTGCATTTTAAAATGTTCAGGGGTCAGGGGAGAACTGTATTCCAAAGCAGATCAGGCTGATTTGGGCTGACCCAGATTAGGTCCAAAGTGTGCTGGACGGCTCAATTTGAATCCAGAGCAGACCCAAATCTCCTTGGATTGATTGGGACAATCGAAACAGAAAGGAGTCTAGATAGCATGTCTTAGATAATCCCGTACAAGGAAGATACCATGGGGCAATTGGTTGGGGAACTGGTCTTTATAGTGATAGCTCTGGAAAAGTCACAAGCACTCTCACAGTGCCTTGGGAACAGAGAGATAATTTGAGGTCAGCAGACTGTAAGTATTTGTTTTCTCCTGAAGGTTTGTGCTATTTTTCTCAATTTAGCTGGTTCCAGCATTTCTCTAATTTCCTGACTGCCTACTAATCTAGCTGTCCATCCAGTGCTCCCCACACTGACTTTCAGTGCATTACTTTAATTTGACTTGTTACTTCTGGTCTTCAATTGTGTTCTGAAGCACAGCTTGGACTCTCAACCTTCAGGATGCTGTTGGTGGCTCTTTCTTTCCCTTTACTTTCTTTCTTGTATTTGGCTGTTCTCTCTCTCTCTGTCTGGTGCATATGTTTGCACATGCACATAAGTGTTCGAGTGTAGAAGACACATAACATTATCCCCTTCCCACTCAAGGAAGAGATAATGCATTCACAGTAGAATGCAGAAAGCAGCACAAACTGGCAAAACTCAATATTTATCCTTTTTTTTTAATGGAAAAAAAATGAGATTGAAAGCTGGCTGGAGCAACCTAACAGGAAGTAAATTTGAAACTCTCTGGAGCAATTTAGAAGAGGGAAGATCATATAGTAACTATAAGATCTAAACAAGGAAGAAATTTGCTAAAGAAAAGTTTGTTTATTTACAGAAAATGTTGAGGTTCCTAGTTATTTTCAAGTTAAGTTAAACATATGCAAAACACTCTGAACCATGTTCCTAAACATCTTTATATGTTCTACTGATATGATAGCAGCCAGAACATTGAGGTAAAATAAAAAGAACAAGTGTGATGCTCACAGTTTGAAAACAGTATTTGCTGTTTATTGGTGAGTTTCACGTATTTCATAACTTTTTGTTGCTCACCTGTTGCCATTGCATATTTTTATAAAAAAATCTATATAATGTTGGTTTAATTGCTTGTTCAATGTGGAGCTCTTGGCTACCAAGCCCCAGACCATCCACTACTGTACTGTTAAATAAACTGCTGAATTCAGTTTCAGTTTCAGACTCTATTCATGAACCTTAAAGGCTTTTTCAAATTCCTCTTTAAGGAGCTATGTGCTCTGAAGGGGTACCAAGCATCTTAATTTCATGTGTTTGTCTAAGAACACTGCAGTTTTAGCTGTTTTGGTTTCCCAATGTAGGTCAGACAGAGATACATAGAGCTTGCTTTATGAAAACTGATTTGGATTCAGAATCTGAAGTCATTTGAATTTGGTCTGAATTGGTCCAAGTGGAATTAATGCCCTAGCTAACTGAAATCAAGGGACCATTCTACAGCTGTAGACTCCTATCATCAGAAGAAACCTTAAGTGTTCAATTCTTTTTTTTTCCTTTTCAAGTGATATGCAAGAAAATGTACATAAAGATAGATAGATAGATAGAGAGATAGATAGAGAGATAGATAGATAGATATGCATAATTAAAAAAGGCAGACGTATTATAGACAGTAGGGAAATACGTAAAACCCATATACACTAACAAAAATTAAAAGTACATACTGGAAATATGCACAGATTTCCAAGTAGATGTGATTCTTGGAAATGCAATGAAAGTTGAAACTGACAGCTTTTTGAGTCCTTAGAGGTAGTGTTTAAGTTTTCCTCCAGCTATTCCGCAAACAGTAGCATAAAACTATGCATTTGAAAGAACACAAAAATTTTATTTGGTTCATTTTTTATCATAAATTGTTCTCCTTATCTTCTCCCCATTCTTTAACCATAGGTTGTAAAAGGCCACATTGTGGGAATACATTTGTTCTGTTTCTCATTGACATTTCCCCCCTTTGTTGTAAAATGCCATCTATTAACCATATGGGACTTGTAGTTAGGGAGTTTTCACATTTTTCTTACCTATAACTCTATTGATTCCTTGTGTAATTCACAATCTTGCCTTTGACAGTTACAAATTCCACAAGAAAGGAGCAGGAAGGGTACAGACCAAGCAGAAAGAGAAAGAAATGATCAATGGGGAGAGAAGACTTTATAAGCCTTCCTCTCTCTTTCCCTGAAATGAAGCTGCCGTTACATTTGTGTATACAGTGGAAAGAAGGATAGATTAAGTGGAATAAGAGAGAACACTGCCAACTTAAGACTATCCAGAATGCCTTCTGTCACAGTGTCTATTGCTTTCAATTTCCAAGGGCCCTTTCACAGCACACAATTATACTGCTGTGATTTTCAGTTTAACTGCCATGACTTCATCTTTGGAAATTCTGGTCCTGCAGTTTATGGAGGAATATTTAGAATTCTCAGCCAGAGATCTCTAGTGCCTCATCAGCATACAAATCCTAGGATTTTATTAGAGTTGGAGTTTTCCAGGGAGCTGGTGGGGATGAAACAAATGACTAAAGCAATGCTGGCAGAAAACTCAAGGTTGAGCCAAACAAACACAGGCTAGAGTATCTAATTCCTTGTCCCCTCTTCAACCCCCTCCAGACACCCATGTATGAAAGCCAAACCATTGAGGAACTCTCCTGAGCAGATTTGGAATATACAGCAGTAGGTAAATATAGTGAGAATGTTACCCCAAAACATGGGTGACTCAGGGGTCCACATTGCCAGTACCTCCATGTGACAATTGAGAATAAATTAGCTCAAAATTAGGAGGCCTGCAAGAGAGGGGGTAACTTAACAAGATCTTTCCACCTATGTTTATGGGCTCATGCAGGAAAGAACCAGCCAGAGATTCAAAAGTAAACTAAAAATGTGTTTTATTGAAAAGAATTCACAAACACACATGCAAAGGTCCAAGCACTCTCTCTCTCTCTCTCTCCCTCTCTCTCTCTCTCTCACACACGAGCTAACTGAAGGTAAAGGGAGGAAAGTCATAGAGAACTTTCAGGGTTGAGGTGATATTTACCGGTCTGGAGAACAAGGAAAGCAACAATGTGACTTAGGTAGTCACCTAAGCACAGTTCTCATTTGGGAATCAAACAGACAGTGTGGTGTTCAGAAAGCTGAGAGATCGCACTCAACTGCTCAAAACTGGGAGTACTTATACCAAAAAAATATCCTGTAGGTATAGATGTGAATTGCTCTCCAAGCCAAACACACAATAGGAGTTTCAACACAAACAATGAAGTCTGAACAAAGTTAATGGTTTTAGTGTTTAGGTGACAAAAGGATAATGGCTATCATAATAGCCCAGTATTGTGGACTGGTTGGGAAGACAACAGGGAAACATCCAGGTGTGCAAAATCAGGGTTAAGACAACCACAATTTTGGTGGGGATTTTCCCTTTCAGCTCTGAGATGACTGGCTCGTTAGCATAAGCCTATTGTCTCAAGAGTGGCCACACTATTAACCTGAAAATGTCTTTGGCTTTTGCCTAGGAGATGAGTGTGGTTCACCTGCCTTGCTATCTCACATTTACAGTCAGTAATCTGCCTCTTCCATCTTTCAGTCACCTCGGGTATCACTTGTATCAATATAATATATATATATAATATATATAATATATAATATAATATATATAATATAATATATCAATATAATGTCAATTAAATATTTTCTAATTAAACCATGCCAATCATGGGGGTTGTGCAGAGATGTAACAAGAGCAAAGGAAATTCTTGTTGTGTCACTGAGGTGCACTTGATAGGGTTGCATATTTTTTTTAAAAAAATGAAAAATTATACAAATGTTATGCCCATTATTTAAAATTAATTGATTTGATTTAAAATGTTAACTGATTATTTTAAATGCATTCTGAATGCATTTTTAAAATACATATTTTTGTGCTAAATTATGCATTTTTTATTTAATAAAGCATCTTGTACTCATTTTTGCAAATATACAGTACACATTTTAGTGTGCACATATTGGGTACACTTACAAATACATGAGTGAACTAATTTCAAACCTCAAAAACATGTGGATTTTGACAGTAAATCATATTCCAATCTGTCTCTAAGCTGAGGAAGTCTAATTCTGTAAGATTTGCCTTGAATTGTGGACTGAACTAATTTCTCATGCATCTCTGTCATTGTAAACCAATGTAAAGAACTAGGGATGGGAATCAATTAACTGGATTCACATTTCAATACAGAAATAACCATTGTGTACCTTCTGAGAGGCTAATAGCAGAGAAATCATCTTACCTTGGAGGCTTCTCAAGTGTTTCAGAGGAATGAAATGTACACAAAACCAGAACTTTAAAAAAGTTATTTGACTAAAATTTGTACATTTGAAAAATGTCAGCATATTTTAGTTAAGCCAAACATGTGTATATGTCATAGAAAAAATGCATGTAGAATGTACATTTAAAAGTACACATTTTTAAAATGGATTTCCATGCAAGAAAAGAGGAATAGAAGGAAACTGATTGTGGACATTAAAAAAAAATTCAGTGAGGCTGAGATTAACAGATTTCTGTATCTCAAGATGGAGCATAGTAACTGGAAGAAACATGCCTAACAGCTGATATTGAAGGAGGACGAGTAATCAAATTGCCTCAAAATCAAATAATATTTCATTAATTTTCATTGTGTTATTTCTCTTGTGTAGTGCTCTAGTAAATAATCAAACATGTATTGACGGGTTATATAAATGTCTTTGGCTTAATTGCCTCTGATCTTGCTTTATGCTGGTCCTTCTAATCTCAATCCTGAGCAAAGTAAGAGAAGATTACACAAATAGTTAAAATGGGTACCTTAGCTAATTTTTAAAATAAATACATTGCATGACTATGGTGAGGAGGCGGAACTCTTGGTCACAGTTCCACTTAAAACAGATTTCGCATTCTCTTAGCCAGCTTTTAGAACTTGATGCCTGAAAACAAGATTCCTTTCATTTTTCTCTATTATGGTGCTTTCATTGCAGAAGTGGCTTCCATGCTTCCATGTTCATCTGAAGACAAACCACAGATGAAATACCTAAAATTCCAACTGGGTCCACAGAACAATGGGTGCTGGGTTTCTTAGGGCCCTATCTTTGAATACAATCAAATTTTCATGGTATTGAATATATTTCTTTGAAGGATCATATCTCCCCATATGAGTCTGTTCAGGATTTAACATTTTTAGGAAAGGCCCTTCTTTCTGTTCCACAAGCTCCCAGGTGTGTTTGGCAGATATAAGGGAGAGATTCTTCTTAGTGGCAGCTACAAGACTTTGGAACTCTGTCCGTCAAAAGGCTAGGATGGCTCTCCCTTGCTGTCTTTCCATGAGCAAGTGAAAGCTTTCCTATTCCATCGAGCTTTTAGGAACTGGCTATGATGGACTTTTAATCTTGCGCTGTTCTGTTGATGTTATTTTCTGGTTTCATTGTTGTTGATTATATACATATAATGAACTTTAAATAGTTTTAAGGCTAGAGTTTATTTTTTAAAAAATAACATGCACACACACACTAGCGTTTCTGTATGTTTTAACAACTTGCAAGCTATCTTGAGTCCCAATATTGGAAAAAAGGGAGGATATGGATAAATAAAACAATAGAAAGAGAAGGAGAAAGAGCAGCAGTCCTAGTGAATATCATTTTGTGAATTCTAGTTAGCAAGCACTCAAATGCATGCTCAAAAGGAAGAGAGAGAAGCTGAATACAAACAACGTGGCTGGCCATGAAAATCCTATCAGCAGCTCTAGATAAGACATCAGGGCTTTCCCAATTCTAATTGTTTCCACATGCTTTGAGTCCTCCCACCCACTTTGATGTTCTCAGAGCCCTGGGAGAGGTGGCAAAGAATGCTCAAAGAAAACCACTCTAGTTCTACAAAACTACTGTTGATATTTATCTACTTCTGTTGCACACTGTAAAGCCCATCTGTTCATGCTGGCTGCTTTTGACTTCAGCACTTTAGCAGAGATGTGATTCTGTTTATAATATTAGTACAGTAATGAGTGCCAATGTTACCCTTGTGACAGTTGTTACAGCAGGGGTTAGTAGTAAATTTTGAAACTGTTCTTTTACAGCCAGTTATTGACAGCATGATGTCAAATGGCATTTTATCATGACATAAATTTTATCCAGAGCTGGAAACAGGGTGAGCGTGTGTTTCAGTTTACAAACTGATTTTTTTTTAACATAAAAGGGTTTGAGGACAGACCTTCACTGTGCATGCATAATGTTTAACCTTCACAGAAAATACCCTTTAATGATAGTTATATACAGAATTACAAATGGTGCATGTTTGTAATTTTAAGCAAATCCTGCCTAACATTGTCAGGTGTTCATGCCATCCACAGGTATTTAGCTGTGCATCTCTTTTATATTTGTACTTTTGCTAATGAATGTTCATAGGAATATTTCTCCACAGCTAATAGGAAATATCCCACCATTTAGATTTAGATTTAGGTTTAGGTTTAGGTTTAGGTTTAGACTGCAGTGCTGTCCACAACTTACTGATGCAATCAAATGAATCCTTGACCTACTGCTCCCTTGCTTGGAAAGGGAAGAAGAAGAAGAAGAAAAGTTTATTTTTGAATGTTATGGGATTTCTTTCTCTGTCAAAACTCATTTGCAGAAGAAGTGACATTAGCGTGCTGAACAATGCTTTTAATGCAAACCTGCTGGGAATCCCAGCCCCACTGAAAGGTTAGTCCTTGGAAGAAAGTGAAAGGAAAAATGTTTGTAACATAAACTAATTAGCTGGAATGTGTCCAGAGGAAGGTGAGCAAGATGACCAAAGTTCTAGAAGCCAAGCCTTATGAGAGATAACTTTGGGAGCTGGGTATGTTTAGCTTAGATAAGAGAAGACTAAGGTGTAATGTGATAACCATCTTTAACTATCTGAATGGATGCCATGTAGAAAATGGAATAAGCTTATTTTCTGCTGTTCCAGAGACTAGAATACAAATCAATGGACTCAAGTACAGGAAAAGAGATTCCACCTCAACTTTGGAACTGCTCAACAATGGAATATCCTGCATTGAAATGTGCTGGGCACTCCTTTGAAGGTCTTTAAACATAGTTTGGATGAATATTTTTCAACAGTGCCGCAGTTAGGAAGATAAGTTGGAGTGCTACAGCTAGCTACACTGTGATGAGAGTTGTGTACTCAGTTTATCAGTTTGGGAAAAGCTCTCCCAGGTACTAACTCTCTCCCTCTCCCCCCCCCCTCTCTGTCCCTCTTTGCAGAACCTGACAGGATATAAGTTTTAAATACAATTAACCAGAATAGCTCCAAAAACAATGAACAAAAAAAAAGAAGAAATCAGATTAAAGACACATTATTTTTGAAACACAAACAGTTATTTCTTATTAAAGGACAGAAAAAACATAGCAGCAAAATCCAATAGAACAATCTGCGTGCAGTACAAGCTGCTGCTCGAAAGAAATGAGGGAGAGAATGACACAGGTGCTAAAAACCCTCCTCCTGACCAAACTAAAGGGGCTAAAGATGTGCAGCTAAGCTCAGGGAACTGTAGGCTCAAGCACACACATACATTCTCTCTCCCTCCAGTGGGATGAAATGTCCAGTTGGCTGGGTGACTGAAGATCAGGGTAGCGGGTTCTTCCCTTCGGGGACTCTGGGTGTATCTCTGTGAATTCTCTCCTCTGGCATTCATTCATGCTCGGGTTTTTTTTGCCCTTTTTCTATCTGGGGTGCAGGTTTGCAAGTCTGTATCTTCAAGCAGACTCTTTAATTCTTTTAGGCAAAGAAGCTACCTCTCCAAGTCTCTGTGTGTCTGTATTTAACCTTTTCCTTGCCTGAAGGCTGTCACTTGGATTCAAGAGGGCGCTTTCTGGGAAGGGCTAACATGAACTTAATGTTATACTCTGGAGGTTCAAAAGTTTAGATTTGAGTTTGACCTCTGCCCGTTATTCTTTCAGTACTGGTAATGATTCTTAAGTAGTCTCAAGAGATGCAAACAATAGATTCCACATACATATAGGACAAAACCAATCTAATAGAAACATTTCATTCAAATCTGGATGGGATTTCCCAACATCTCTGGACAATGGGTACTATCTTACAGTGAGAGGTATACAAGTCTGAACCCAGTTTTGCAGGGCTTCCATTCAGTGGAAGTGAACAAGTCATTTAAGCACTGAATGTTCTCCCAAACACATCAAGGAATCATTCCCTTGTAAGGAAAGTCCCACCTTGTTTTAAAGTGAGACCTAGCTTCTCTGAGATGGATATGGGATCCAGGCAGCTACATGTTGCCCTAACCTTTAAGTGTGCAGACTATGGGAAGAGGAAACTCTTTTCCTGATGCATTAAAATCTACTTGCTATCAATATTTACCAAGCATAATTGATAACAACACATTTGGGAGAAAGAGGAGTTGGAACTTGGGGAGGGAGGAAAAAAGTTGCTTTAAGAATATTTATGTGGAGAGATGTGATACAGAGAGGCTAACACATTAGGTGATGCCGTTTATTTATTTCCACTATCATGAACTGCAAGAAGCAGGCTTGCTGATGTCTACTTCCCATAGAAGAGAAAGAATGTGTGGTCTTGACAGAAAAAGAATATCACAAGCCAGGATACTAGTGATGATCTGAGGGTGCAGAGGTCTGTCTCAGGTCAATGCTTGGATGAGAGACCACAGAAACTCAAGTGTGGTGCTTGGGCTCCATCATAGATGAAAAGGATATAGTATCTACTGTATTTGCTGGCATATAAGATACACCAGCATATAAGATGCTTCCCATTTACATGCTGGCAAATACTATTTGCAGCCGTATAAGATGCACTGGTGTATAAGACGTACCCCATATTCAAACAGTATTTTTCAGGAAAAAAATTGAGTCTTATATGCCAAAAAATAGGGTAAGTAAACTATATTTCCCCATTGATAGAACAAAAATTGAGTTAACTGTATCTAGGGATGAAAAGAAAATACATTAAATGGGCTTTTCCTCCCATAGGTAGAAAGTTATGGGCTTCCATACTATAAAAGAAGTATACACATTTTTCAGCTCCTTGTTATTGGGAAAATGGATTTTTTTTCTCTTCCTTTTTCAGATTATATTCCAAAAAAATGGGCATGTCTGAAAATGCATACAAAATTTTAAGTTTAAAAATGCACATAAACATACTTCAGATAATCGGGGAAAATGTGAAAGAAATGCATATATTATGAAAAGTGTGTAAGAAAACATTCATGAATTTCTATGTGGTAGGGAAAGTCATGCCACCATCTATAGCACTTTGGGCAGAATGAGAATACTGAAGGGACTTGGAGAAATGCAATAAAAATAAACCTGACAGATTTTCACATCCCAGACTCTAACTCCTTGAAAAAAATGGGAACAGATATACTTCATCTTTATATATTGTGTCAGTGTACATAAATAGGTTCAGAGAAATGCGGTGCTGTCCAGTGGAAGAGATTCTTTCTTTCTGTTACATTAGGGATAGGGAGAATTATACCTCTGATTAAATATACATTCCATTATTTATTTATTTGCCATCCATAGGGATGGATGAAACCACTTGGTTAAGCTCCATAAACATCTGGGAGATCCAAAAAGTCTCCAGATAACTGTAGTGAAATCTGTTGAGGTTTAGGAGCAATTCTGGATTGATCTTGTTCTGGAAAACCCAGGAGCAATGACATTATTTTTCTATGATAGCAGCATGGCCAGTAATGCCTCTGGGAGTGAATAATGCCAAAAATCACATGCAAATTTTGGATGTTCAGAATACGGTCTAGCTAGTCCTCTCACTGGAGAAGGTGGCTGGTCATATCAAAACCAAACCAACGACCTAAGAAACATAACTTAGACTTGAGTGAAAAAAAATGGTAGCAGAAGGGAGATCATGAAAAGTCGCTAATGGATTTTTTTTATTTTTATTTTTTATTTCTTTTTAGCAGAAACTGGTATTTTCTGTGCATAAAACAAGTTTCCTGCACATCCTCCCCCTCCTCCAGAAGAAGTGCTGTTTTCTGTGCAGGAAATTCTGCTTTCTGTGTAGAAAATTCTGCTTTCTGAGCAGGAAATTTGCTTTCTATAAATAAAATGTCATCTTCTGTACCAAAAAAACATGTCTTTCTTTCTTTCTTTCTTTCTTTCTTTCTTTCTTTCTTTCTTTCTTTCTTTCTTTCTTTCTTTTTTTCACCCCCATAGAATGAGTCCTGGAAACTGTGTGGTTTGTTGATTTCCTCACAGTGAGGAGAAAATGATGACATTACTCAGAGTTTCCCATGAAAATGAAATTTGTGAAGATTTACATTACGAGGCAGCTGCCTTGCTGTCTGGCAATAGGGTAGAGGAATTGATGCTGGTGTAAGACATCTATTACCTGCTACATACTTCTCTGGATCAAGAGCAGCCTGTGCTCAGCCACAGGTTGGGATCTACAGCAGAGAGAAGAAAGTAATGGTGTACGCAGCATTCTTCCTCTTCTCCGCATTTGTTTTGTGAAGATGAAAGTAATTGCTGTAGTTTAATCACAGCCAGTAATTCTTGCGGCTTCTGCATTTATTTCTGTTTATTCTATCATTCAGTTCTATTTACATATACCACTTGATACCATTTCCTGAGGCAACCCCTTTTCATTGTACGACTGCCAAGGTCCGGTGAATACCTTGGCAATGCTACAGCAGTCATGTTTGTTCCACCAGGTGCTGCAGTGAATAGCAAAAATATCCCTAATCAGCTCACTTCACAACTCATCAGCTTCATGCTTTTTAGTGCTTGTAATGCTGGTAGGGTGACCAGTGCAAACCAGACTTAAATGCCTTAGAATAGTGGTGCTTGCCGCCACTAAGTGTGCCCAGCAAGGAAAAAGGGTCACTGGAATCAGCCTACATAAGAATAGCCTACTGATTTCTTTTCCTTGTCTAATCCTCTTTTTGGAAAAAGAGGTGCACATCAGTCAAATCGCCATGCATAGATACAGACAACTATGCCCAAGTGGACAAAATAACCCTGATTATAAACCAGATGTAATTATAACTTTCAATGCACAGTTGCCAAGTACATTATGGCCTGAATATGCCTCTAGTAAATAAGGGGCTTGAGACTTATTTCCTCCCATAACAGATGCAAGCATGTACTTGCCAGTGAATACAGGATCCCATCAACTGGAAACTAAAAAAGGATCGGACATCAGCCTGAGCCAGGTTTTCTACTATTGAATGGACAATTTGATAAATCATAATAAAGTGATCCTGGTGAATTATTAATTAAACACAGTCTTTTTTTAAAAAAAATGATGTGACAATGATTAATTGCTGTCTTCTATTTTTGAACCAAGAGAGAGATGAAGAGAATAAATTAACTATGAAGCAAATGCAGATTTGTATCCACAAAAGTGTATCAAGAAAAGGCCCCCAGTGTGCTAATACTTCTAGAAAGCAATCTAGAGAACCAAAGATGGAAACCTGATAATCTTATGAATATAAGGATCAAATAGAAAGGTGCTAACAAAAGAGAAATAGCATAGATAAAAGATATGCAGGCCAGAGGGAGGGAAAGAACTGAATGAGAAATGAAAAACACTAGAAAATAGATGCATAGTGACATGTTTTAAACAGTCTGCCTTTTCTTTTTACTCTTTGATGGTGTTTTTATGCATAAACTAGTGATTTCCTTTATGGCAAGGGAGGGGAATCTGTGACCCATCAGATTTTTACAAATTTGACTCCTATAATTCTTCAATGTTGTCCATGCAGAAAAGGGTTTATGGGGACATTAATTCAATAACATCCAAAGGGCCATAGATTTTCCAGCCCTTTCCTAAGGGCAACAAAAGGTATACAGCCTTCCACATGCATAGATGCTCCCCATTTTTTGAGTGGGAGACCTACTGACAGGGAAAAAATTGGACATGTGTTGTAATGCAAGTGCCAGTAGCTGCACACACTAGGACAGCAGCAGGTCTCTAGAGTCTCTTCCTGGCCCACAAGGAGGGACAGAAGGAGAGAAGGGTGCAGATAAACAATACCTTCCTCAGATTTCTCAGGATCCCCTTTCTTCCTTGGCTCAAAGCCCAGAGACACTAGAGCTCTCTGGCTGAGAAATACCCTTCCATAAACTGTACATCCCAGGATTCCATAGAATGGAACCATGGCAGTTAATGTGGAATCATAGTGCCATAACTATGTAGTGCTTTGCTTAATTATGATGTAGAAAGACAACAGATGCCACTTGGCAGCTTGCTGTGAACAGTTTGCATGACACTAAAATTGCTCAGATCCACTCCGACTTGGATGCTGTAGTTGATACAGGTCTAGTGAATGTAATTTTGAATTCCTGCTTGTCCTAGGTTAATGTTGTGTTTCAGTTTGTGCAGCCTGAGAATGTGGATAGTATCTTTGGAGAGGTGAGAGTGATCACATGTGCACTGGACCCTTCTTGGTTTATAAAAGCAGCCAGAGGAGAAATGATTGAGAGGGAATTGGGATCAGTGAATGACTGCCTAAGAGAAGCTGTAGTGAGGCCCCTACCAAAACAAAACAGAACAAAACTTCTCTAACCCAACTACCACAGATACTTACCAGTCAATCTCCAAAATTTCTTTTTTGGGCAAGCTTTTGGAACATGTGATGACCTCCCAGCTCCAGGAGTTCCTGGATGAAAAATGAATTGTATAGATCCATTTCAATGTGCCTTCCAGCCTGGCTATGGGATAGACACAGCTTTGGTCACCTTGGTAGATGACCTACACAGGGAAGAGGACAGGAGAGTGTGCCTGTGTTAGTTCTACTGAACCTTTCAGTGGCTTTTGGTACCATTGATCATAGTATCTTTCTGAGATGTCTCTCTAGGATGGGACTTGGGGCACTGTTCTTCAGTCACGCTTTCTTAGAGGGGCAATCTCAGAAGGTGGTGCTGAAGGGTTCCTTTTGAAACCAGTGGCCATTGGTCCTTGACTATTGGCCTGTGGGATCCATCAGAGTTCAGTTTTGTCTTTCATGCTATTTAGTATCTACATGAAACCACTGTGAGAGGTTATCTGGAGTTTTGGAGTTGGATCTCACCAGCATGCTGATAACATGCAATTCTATCTCTCCCTTCAATCCAGTTGCAAGGAAGCTGTCCTTATACTAAACCAGTGTCAGCTGTTTGTAATGGACTAGATGAGGGCAAACAAACTGAAACTTAATTCAAAGATAGAAGTGCTCCTGGTAAGTCAAAAAATAGATTAGGTAACAGAGTTTCAGTGTGTGTTGGATGGAGTTACACTCCCCCAATATCTCAGGTTCACAGCTTGGGAATGCTCCTGGATTCTGATCTGCACCTAGATACTCAGGTTGCAGCAGTGGCCAGGAGCATGTTGCCCCAGCTAGAACTGGTGCACCAGTTATGCCAGTTCCTTTACACATCAGGTCTGGCTATGGTGGCACATGCCTTGGTTACATTCTGTGTAGATTACTATAGTGGACTCTACATGGGGCTGCCTTTGTAAACTGTTTGGAAACTTCATTGGGTTCAAAATGATGCAGCTATGTTGCTCACTGGGACAGGTTATAGGGATCAGATAATCCCCTTGTTAAAACAAGTCCACTGGTTGCTGATCTCTTTCTGGGCAGAATTAAAGACCTACATGGCTTGGGTCCAGACTATATGAAAAACGATCTCCCTATATGAGCCTGCCAATGCTCTAATATTTGAAGAGGAAGGCTTTATCTCAGTTCCAACAGCATCCTAGACAGTTCCGGTGAGGAGACAAGAAGGAATGGGAAAAAATTGTCTTCTGCTGGCAGCCTGCCAAAGCTTCCCAGCTGTATAATCAGGCTGACGGCAGGAGCTAGCAAACAGCACTGTTTTCCTGGTCAGTCTTAATTTGTAGCAAGCTTAAAGTAACCAAGGCCAAATTTAGCAAGAGTCTAGGGAGAGAGTGTCCAAGAGCAGAATCTATAGTTCTGGAAAAGGTCCAAGGAATGCACAAGTCAGCAAGACTGTTCCCTGCAATGGAATCAGTAGGCTCCTCTGTTTATATAGTATCAGCATCCTACCCAGCTATGGCCTAATTAATAAGATCTTCTTGTATGAACACTGCCAGGAGCTTGGGCTTTCCTTTTTCCACTTGCACTGGCTGCTGTAAGCATTGTTGCTCTCATGTCTCTAGGGTGTGGCTGTTCGGAAAGGTTCTGTCTTGTCCTGGAGCAGGGCATGACAAAAGTATACAGACAAAAAAAAGATGAAAAACATGTTTGTGTGTGTGTGTGTGTGTGCGTGCGTGTTGAGAGACTGTGATGAGAAGCGTCCTTAACTGCAGAGAGTCTTTAGGATTTATTCTACACAAAGTTCACACAGGATTGTTTTCTGAAGAAATCAACATTTTCTGCATAGGAAACAGCTTTTTCTGTGTGGAAATAATATTAATATCTATATAGGAATATTAATTCCAATGCAGAAAATGCTGTTTTCTGTGTAGAAAATGCTGTTTTCTATGGAAATCAATCATGTTCAAACTTTATGCAGAAAAAATCCCCAATCACAGAATTTTCTTCTCAGAAAACAGTCTTTTTCTGTGTAGCAGTTAATAGTTCTGCATGGAAATATTCATGCAGTTAATTCTGTTTTCTATGTAGATAATGCTGATTTCTGTGCAAAACAACCATGTGCATTTTTTTTCTCAGAATAAGTCCTGATTTGTGAATAACCCTCAAAAACTACCAGTTTTTCTGGGGACTTTTTTGCAGCAGAAAGAAAATTGCTCATGCTTATGAGAGACAGCCTTCTCAGTGACTGCTTCCAGGTTACGGACTCCCTTCCCTGGTTGCCCCTGCAGTCTTTCCACAGGCAGGTGAATATCTTTTGATTTAAGAATACTTTTGGTTTTTAGTGTGTTGCAACAGATAAAGCTGTTAATGGAGGGTGTAATCATTTTATTCATACTTTATTATGTTTTAAAGCACCTTTTATTGCTGCTTTTGTTTTAATTCTGTTTTTAATGTGGGGATTTTAAATAGAAATTTAATTGTGTTTTAACTTTTGTATTAAGAGCTGAGTCATTGTATTGTACTTTAAAATATTGCACTCCACCTTGGATCCTGTGGGAGAAAACAAGGAAATAAATTAAATAAATAAGTAAAATAAATAGTGTGAACAGGCCACATATTGAATAAAGCTTTCTCAAAGTGTAATCATATTTTCAGATGTGAGTCCCAGTGATATCATTGTGATTTACTACCGTATAAGAGTTTGGGTAATTTAGGATTCAGAGTGGTCCCCGATACCTGTAACGACAAACTACACCATCAAAATCCTCCCTAGTTTTTAAAGGTTCAGAAATAATTATTCTTCTACATCTAGCCACTCCAATAGGACTGCAGTCTTCAGTGCTTGATTTTCCAGCAAGCTGTGCAAATTTACAACTAGATGGTAATGTACTGAGTTGGAATCCATCCAGAGAATATGACATGGATCAAGCAGGAAGATGGGGCTACAAGTAAGGATGGAACAATGTGGTTGGTTTCGGTTTCTTGCCAAAATTTCATATCTCCCAAGATTTGTTACTTGAGAAAACACAAAAAGATCTCTCATTTGGAAGTTTATGGCATGTTTAATACAGATGAAATCAGGCATATCTTTTAAAAATGTGGATTGCTAAAAATGCATGAGAGTCAGCATGGTACAGTGGTTTCAATGTTGAACTAATAGATCAGGAGAAATGGTTGGAGTTCCCCCTCAGCCATGGAAACATACTGGGTGACTTTGGCCAGATCATACTTTCTCAGTGTAAGGAGAAGGTACTGGCAAACCTAGATTCCTAGAATGTCATCACTGTTAAGTCAGAGTTGTCTTGAAAACCCACAAAAACGCAGCAGCAACAACAACTGCAGTTGAAAAAAATACACACGTTTCATTAGAAATATGTGTGTGTTAGGAAAAGATTGAAATGCATGCCTTCATTCTTGTACTGCTTTGGGTTATTTCTGACCTATAGCAACCCTAAGGTGAACCCATCACAGGATTTTCATGGCAAGATTTGTTCAGAAAGGGTGTGCCATTGTCTTCCTCTAAGGCCGATACAGTGTGGCTCACCTAAGGTCACCCAGTGGGTTTCCATGGCTGAACAGGAACTTGAATTCTCTTCTTTCAGGATATAAGTCTAAAACTTGAACCACTATAATCTGCTGGCTCTATACTCAATAAAATACATGTATACCTTAAAGAAAGTAATGATGGAAAATGTGTACAAATTTCCATGTAGAAAATTGCTTTAGCACAAATTCATATTCTCAAAGACAGAATTCTCCCATTTAAAATACACTTTTGCAATTTTTCTCCCTTTGGGATCTCTAGGAACCAAGAAGATAACCTTTGTGGTCTACATAGCCCTTGTGATGCTGGATTCCCACCTCTGATGTAAAACATCTGTATCTTGCTTCTCCCAAGCTTTAAGTGACTTCCAAACTGTTAAATTAAACCATAATTGTTAAACAATTAAACAATACTACTCATGAATATTGGGCCTCAATACCCTAAAGGCACCTGATCCTCCCTGACCTTGAAAGCTAAGCAGGTTCAGCCATGGTAAGTGCTTGGATGGGAGACCACCAATGAATTCCAAGTGCTGTAGGCTATATTTCTGAGGAAGGACCTGGCAACCCACCTCTGACTACTCCTTGCCTAAGAAAACTGTATGAAATTCATGGGACTGCCGTAAGTCAACATGGAACTTGAAGGCACACACACAGACACAAATAAATATTATGAAATAATACTACTGGTAAATGTTATTTCAAACAACAATCTCCAGTAACTAGAGTAATCCATCCTACAGCAGCCATGCTGCCAAGTCAGACCTTCTCAGTGAGTAGCAACTGACCTTTTGAAAAG
The DNA here is from genome assembly GCA_030412105.1 of Cyclura pinguis. NCBI lineage: Eukaryota > Metazoa > Chordata > Lepidosauria > Squamata > Iguanidae > Cyclura > Cyclura pinguis. The sequence goes on along the minus strand of CM059599.1, from coordinate 312,873,515 downwards.
GGTGAGTTCTCATTCTACCTGAAAAGCTGTAACAACTTCAAGAGAGATCATTTCATAACTCTGCCACAGTCATTGCAAATAACCCTGCTTCTTGTCACATACGTTCTCTCCTAGGGACGGGAAAAAAAAATTCACATCAACTGAGTTTTTTCCCCCAGTTCATCCAGTTCATGGTTTATGAGACTGTTAACAAAAGTGTGCACATAACTTTCAGTATCATGTCACCAGGAGGAATGCCAAGCTACATATTCTCCCTGCTTTTTTTCCTTTCCTTTCCTTTCCTTTCCTTTCCTTTCCTTTCCTTTCCTTTCCTTTCCTTTCCTTCATTGCTTTCTTTCTTTGAATTGTGCACAAGTAACCATCTAAAACACATCTCAAAATCAATGTGTTTGGGAAAATGTGTGCAAACATGTTTTAGTCAATGAGAAATATGTGTGCAAAATTACATGTATTAAAAAAATGTATTGAGATGCATATGCATTAGAATAAGTGTATAGTAAAAACCCCAATACAAGAATGGGAAGATAATATAGATCAGATTTTTCAAAAAATTTTTTTTCCAACATCTAGTATTGGATGGGCATATAGATCAAGAGAGAGCCAGTAGGGGTGCTCACCATTGGCCAACAGGTCATTATTAATATTGATACCTTGCTGTTATTGTTTTTTTTTTTTTTTAGCTAAACAATGAAAACTTGATATACATTGTAGCAAAAACAGCAACCACAGCCTGAAAAAGTTGTGGAAAAGACGAGGTAAAATTTTTATGGAACCTTAAGATTCACGTTAATACAGAACATTAGAACATAATATTCCACACGTAGTTATGATTGAGAAAAAGGAAATTCTGATTATATCTGTGGCAATTTCTGTGCATCGAAAAACTAAAGGAAAAGACAAACAAAAGACTACGAAAAGGTTGTGAGATTATGCGATCTACAAGTTTAGATTTAGTGCATCTGGGAAATAAAAGCAACTGTGGTTCTAGTGGTGATAGTTGATCTAGGAGCAATTTGAAATGGAGGACAAAACATTTAAATGAAAACACTTTGAATAGTATCACAATAGCACTGCTTGGAACAAGTTAACATTCAAGGATATTTCACTGATTCCTAGGTTGGACTGATGCTCCAAAACTCCAGTAGTGACACCTGGCAGATTGAAACTGAGATAACTACCAACAACAAATGATAATGGAAGCAAATAACAATCTGACAAAATAATAAACTATTGCAAAATTGAGTAAATAAAAATAACCATATAAGACCTTATGAGGCAAATGCAAATGTGCCTATAAGGTCTAATAATAATCCTTCTCCCCACTGCACTAGTTTAAGAGCAAAATATTTGGAGATATGTTAAAAGATACAGGATTACATTCAACATATCCTCAAAAGAAAATGCAAAACAAGTATATTTACCAAGCTTGAGGTGAAAAGAATCTCCTGGTGTAAAACCAAGAATCTGGAAGGTATATTAAAGTGGTCACCTCTGCTAATGACAATAAAATATTTAGCGTGGGGAGAACAAAAACAGTTTGTACAGAGTTCATTCTCTCAGCTAGGAGAATGAAAGTTAAAAAGGTGAATGAAAATTCAGTGAACATAAGTGTAAAAATGATGTATATTGAGGCAAAAGTGCAATCTCATATGGGATGAGATGTGAGCTGGTAGCAGCTGGCCAAAGGGACCATAGCTGAAATCTCTACAAAAATTTCAAGCCAATGTGTTAGGCATTATTAGGAAAAGAATAAAAAACGAAAGTACCAATATACTATTTGTGTATGTGCCCTTTAGTTGCCTGTCAACCTATGGCAACCCCATGAATTTCATAGGATTTCTTAGGCAATGAACACTCAGAGGGGGTTCTGCTAGTTCCTTTCACTGAAATGTAGCCTACAGCACCTGGTATTTGTTGGCAGTCTCCCATCCAAGTAATAACTAGAGCTGACCCTGCTTAGCTTCTAAGATGGGATCTGATGGCTTTGGCGTATTTCATATACAAATTCATCATCAGACCACATCTGGAATACTGAGTACAGTTCTACTCACTACATTTAAAATGTTTTTGTAGAGATGGAAAAGATGCAGAAAAGGACAACCAGAATGAACAAAAATGGCTAATTGGCTTTGAAAGCTGTCATTTTCAACAATTTTCTCACAGTGGGAAAAAAATTGTTGCCTGTTTCCTTCAAGGTGAAACTTTTGGCTTATCCAGACAGGAAACAGTCCTGTATCAAGTCTTTCCAGTTCTTGTTTTGATTTTACCTGCATAGTCATGGTTTTGCATCCAAACTCATTCTTGAAATGTCCTGTGTTTCTCTCACTCTCCCTCCCTTTTGGTTCTTTCTTCCCTGCCTCCCACTGATCACCTGTCACATCTAGATTCAAGTAACATTGCAGAAATTAACTTTCACCAATTTCTGCTCAGACTTTTGAAATCGTTAGGAGTTCTTGTGAAAGTGTTGGAAATATTACACTAGTAAAGCATTGGGATCTTCTTTTATTGCAAACATTCTTCTTTCCCTCACTTGATCTCTGTTGAATCTCCTGTTCAGTAACAGTTGCTGTTTTTCTTGGTGGTGATCTTCTCAGTGTAGCTTCAGGATGACAGAAACACATTGCCATGGAGAAATATATTTCATTTCAGAAAATACTGACTTAATTTATACTGACCTGGAGAGTGAGAATAAAAAGTCCTTGTAAGTGCTCGGAGCTCCATGGGGATACATCAGAATGAGGAAAATGTCATGTAGATTTCAAATAAAATATCCATGCCAAGGTTATCTGTATCTAGGAAAGGCCACAGTTGCCAGGCCAACTAAAGTCATCCCCAAGCACTCCAAACCATAAAGTCCATCTACACTATAGACATCTCAGTGAGCTGGGTCCAGAAGTTGTCCCAAAGTAAAGACCAGCTCCTTCAGAAAAAATGCAGCCTATTCAGCATTCAAGAAAGATTCGTTACCCAATTCATTTGCCTTGGAATCACCATTCCACAGAGCCACTTTCTTACTGGGATTTAAGTTCAAGATGCTGTCTTCATCCAGAACATTTCAACATCCAGGTCCAGCACCTCCCCATCTTCACCTAACTTTAGTGACAAGAGCACTAGAATAGGGTACCATAAGCATACTGGTGACACAACTCTTGCATTTTTGATGTTATTCCCTATGTTGACAGCACTGGAGATAAGAATGGCACCCCACAACATAATATCCATGAAGCTGAACAGAAAATCCCTAATGTCACTCTTGAATCATAATAGCAGCATGCTTCCTATTCCTCTCTCATTGAATCAATCTATGGTTGATAGTATCAAAAGCAAATGGTAAAGGACAATGAAACTTGTAGTCCAGCAACATCAGAAATACCATTAGTTTTCTGTTCATGCCATTGCTCACTCTAATAAAAAGCTGAGGAAAAGAGATAACATCACCACTTTCTTTGACCTTCCTTGGGAGGTATGAGGTGTACTGTATCAATACAATACATCATTTTATTTCAGGGGAGTACAATTTTTTAATCCTCTGCCAAATTTTCAAAAGTTCAAAACATGCACAAATATTTTCCTTTGATTACCCCCCCTCCTTGCCATCCTCCTGCAAATTAGAATGATTTGCAATATGTTGACATCAAGCCCGTCTGCTATTGTTTGAAACAGTTTTCTAAAGGGCACTTTAAAGCCCATAAGCATGTGCAGCAGGGAAGATGACAGTTTAATTTAAATATCACATCTGATGGCCTTGAATCTCCACAGAGGCATTCCTTGGCTGTGTATATGCATTTTGATAGTGTGTTGTCTTCCGTTTGCTGTATCTCTAAAGTGATCTGCTGCTGTGTCTAGTGTTTTTGTAACCAGTGCTTTCAGGAAAGAGCTAGGAGACAATCACTGGCAACCAATGCAGTGTTAGCGGCATGATGTATATCTGTGGGTCATACATGAGTGAGTTGCGTTCTACTACACAGCTTCATTAAGGCAAGGTCATCCACTATTGAACTCAAGCTTTTTGTTTCTTTTTGTTATGAAGTAAAGAAATATAGGTAAACAGTCCAATATTGTCTTAGATCCAGACAATGCAATCCTGGCATAGCGACACGTTTCTGCCAGTCTCAAACATGCACCATTGCATGTCATCACTGTGGTCCCACTGGTATTGTGTCCCCAGCTGTCACAATAGCTCCATAAACCACTACAGGAAAAAATACAGCAATGGCCTCCCTTCACACAATGATCCCATTGGCTGCAGACATGAGGGAAGAGCAGAAGCACTATCAAGTACTTCCTTCCACAATACAGCCCAGGAAGCAGCTGGCTGTACTGCAGATGAAAGGAAAGAGTGTGGACCAAATACTACCCATCTGCTGGCAACCAACTGGTGAGGTGGGGAGCATTCCGGTTCCAATACAATCCTGACAATGGCATTGCTGGGATCATGATGAGATGATGCGGGATCACAACGTAGTGCAATAAGGGCCTAGGAGATTCAAGTCCTGCTGATAAACTGTGCGCCAACTGTGCTGGACTGCAAGAAGCTCCCATTTCTTCAACCACTGGCCATATGCCAGTGTCATGGGCCAGGATCTAGAATATGGGCAGGAGGCTGTGGCTGAGGAAAAGGCAGCTCTCCCTGTTGAACAGCAGCCTCATGAGGAGCAGAACATCTCATCTACAGCTGATCAGCTCTGAAGGTCACAGACTTGGTGCAGAAAGCAGGGAGTAATCAACAGGGCTCAGTGAGGATCCTTTAGCAGAATAAGAGGGGCTTTGATTATAGCCAGCTGGCTCCAGTCCATTTAGTAGCTGGCACTGCTTAAGGCTGGCTGCTGGAAACAATTACTTCCTGGCTAGCATTCTTGCTTCTGGACTGCTGCATCTCAGACCTCTGCCTTGTTGACAACCCTTGCTAGATTCTTCAATCACTGACTGCCTGCTTGTTTCCTCTGGGCCTGGACTGGCTGGCAACACTTTTTCCAATGGCTTCCCTTTGGACTCATACAGGCAAGGATGCTCTCTGAGCTCTGTTGATTTAGTGCCCTGCTTGAACATTCTTTGAAGTTTCAGTGAAATCCTCCCTTGACTGTCTGTGGGGCAGTGTTGTGATTCATGACAATCAGGTCCATTCTGAAGTCCGTACTTCACCTTGGAATGAGTCTACCTTATTCCCCAAAGTTGCAGCAATGGTGACTCTATACAAATCTCCTTCAGCTGCTCAACTGCAACTGCTGTTTTAAGCACCACCCTTTCTGGGAGGATCCCATGGCCAGAAATGTTGATTTAGCTAGCTACCACTGATTCAATGGGCCTGCTTTAGTTGAGACTAACAATAAGATTTTCACCCATCAGTTCCTAATCAACACTATTATGGCATGAAAAGGTATATTTTGCCCTTCCTCCATTCCAGTTGCCACTGCTGTGGTCTGTGAGGGAAAGATCAGCCAGGCACAGCTCCATCATGCTGTGGTCTTAGTGGCTGGTGAGATGCCCTATCTCCGTACTGCCTGCCTCTGCTGTGGTCTCTGAGGGGGAAAACAGCAGCCAGCATCTGTTGGACATAATCCTCTCCTCCATCCCCTTCTGTGTCAAATTTTGCTAGACTGTAAGACTGAGGGCAAGGAACTGTCAAATTTAACTACTCTGGGAGCCTTTGGGGCTGGATGGTGGAATATAAGTGCAAGAAAGAAAGAAAGGAAAAGAAAGAATAATGCATGGAAAGGAACACATTTTTCAGCATATGAAATATCATGTGTTGCTGTTTAGTCAGCTCATACCTTCCAACTATTCCATTTTGTCAGAGACAATCCAGGTTAATCATCTGCCATCCCACTTTTGCAGCTGTTTTTCTCTCCTTCTCCTATTTTTGTACTTTAACCTCAGTTTATTTCAGTTGCTGCAAACTGAGGTCACAGTGGCAAAATAGTCTTTTGCCATTTCTGCACTACATTGTTATAGTGCTGCTATTCCACTTTCAACATCCTATGGAATCCTGGGGTTCGCAGTTTAGGGAGGGGCCTCAAAGGTCCCTTCCTAAACTGCAAACCCCAGGATTCCATAGGATGTTGAAAGTGAAATAATAGTGCTATAACAGTCTAGTGCGGAAATGGCCTTTCACTCAATTAACTGTTCAGAAGGGAGCAGAGGGGAAGGGACAGTGTCTTGCCTTGCCCACTAGTCTTGTTTGTTTGTTTGTTTGTTTTGCTTTCTTTTTTTTTCAGCATCTCCCAAACTCAGTACATAAATCCCGTGGATTCCCTGTTAAAATAGTAGTTTTGTATATTCTTCTCTATCAATAATGTTGTTCCTTTGTTGTCTGCCCACACCCTTTTTACCATACTCTGAAGTTTCGCCACCATGGTTATCCCAGTTTTTATCTGTGAAATGTTGGAGGGTATGCATACTGTAATAGAGGATGGTAAACTGTGAGGATTACATTTGTGGGTTTATACTGACTGGAGAAATAGTATGCTTCAACTTCATTTCTACTTAACCTATTAATTCCCGAGCAGAAAATCCTATTTTCTGTGTAGAAAATGCTGTAATTGGGAATTTATTCTGCAAAAAAATTGCACATGATTGATTTGCGTTTAACCTCCCCCCCCCCCCCAGCATTTTCTGTGCAGGAATTAATATTTCTGATTTGAAACATTATTTTCCATGCTGAAAATGTTGCTTCTTGCACAGAATATGCTGTTTTATGCACAAAACAATTATATGTGATTTTTCTGAAGAGGCCTTGAATTGCAAATAGCTTTCAAAGACTGTGTGTTTTTTAAAGACTTTCTCAGAACAGGAAGAAAATTTCTGGAATTCCTCCTTGCTACCTTCAAGAGAAACTTAGGCCCTTTCCACATGGTGCAGTCACTGCGTAGCTGTGACGGCTTCAGGAGACGTGCATCCACATGACATCATTGTTATTAAGTGGACGTGAAGTTGTTGGTGCGCCTTGGCATGTCGCTAAAGCGTTGTATTTGAGCAACGGAAAAAATGTGTTTTCACTCCCTCAGACCGCTTCTACTATGTTTCTACAACTACATGCGGAACCGTTGAAGCGCTTTCTGGTAGGAGTGGGCGGATTGAGGACGTGCCCGGCTTGTCCCTCCGTCACTTCCCATCCTGATTTGTCCCTGCCCACCAAAGCACAGGTTGTCGCCATTTTTCCTCCATGTGAGAAATGATGGAGGAGAAGAAAAGCAGGGAGAAAGTGGCAGGTAAGTTTTTTCTAATAAATCAATCCTTGCATAACTTAGGAACCCTCTTCTCAGTGGGCTAATTTTTAGGGGAGGGGTGGGCTGGGGGACGGTCACTTCAGGCATACTGGCTGCTCACACAGATGTTGGGAGTTTCAGCCCTTCCCGAAGTAAACATTTCCAAGTCTCATGGGAGCTGTGGTCGCTCAGAACCCCTCCAAAACACGCCGCTCCTTTCCCCTTCCCTCCCCCACCCATACGCCCCCCCCGGCAACCGCCAAACATGCTCCACTGCATGCTCCACTCCACCAGGCAATCCACTCTGCCAGCCTTATGGGACCTGCAGCTGCTCAAATCCCTACTCAGAAACATCCACCACCCTCCCTTGGCCAACAAGGGACCACCCTGCCAAATATGCCCCACCACAAAAAGGATCACCCTGCTATGCGCCCTGCCAGCCTCATGGGACCTGCAGTCACTCAAATCCCCCCCCCCCAAATTTCACTGCCCTCCCTTGGCCAACAGAACCCCCCTCCCACCCTGTCAAATATGCCGTGCTGCAAAAAGGACCACCTCGCTATGCATTCTGCCAGTCTCATGGGACTTGCAGTCGCTCAACCCCCCCCCCGAAAAAAATCCACTAACCTCCCCTCACCTACCCATGCCTTCCTGGAAACCGCCCAACATGCCCCATTGCAAAAAGTCCCCCCCCCCATATATGCTGTGCTAGCCTCATGGGACCTGCAGTCCTTCAAAACCATCCCAAAAACATCAACTAGGCTCCCCTGACCCACACATTTCCCCACTGGAAACTGCCATCTTGCCCCACTGGATAAGGCCCCCCTGCTATGCACTCTGCAAGCCTCATGGAACATGCAATCACTCTGACTTCCCTCAAAACCTTCACTGACCTCCCCTCACCCACCCCTCTCCCCCTTACAGACCAGCCAAGATGTCCCTCCACATGAAGGCCCTCCCTGCTATGCACTCTGCAAGCCTCATGGAACCTGTAGTCACTTCAAAATGCAAATTCTTTGTGTCTTTTCTGTCTTTTTAGGTACTTGGCTGCACCTCCTTCTGCCTGACTGGGGACTTCATGGATTCTACAGTGTACTCTGAAGGCATCCCCCCCCCCCCACAACAGGAAGCATCATGTATACTGCAGTTGAGCAGGCTGTCCATCTGGCACACAGGCATGATGGGAGCTGCAGGCCTTCCTACCTCAGGAAACACTCTATGAGCCTAATGGGACCTGCAGTCACTCCAGCAGCCCCTGGGCACAACTGAAAACTGTTCAATTTGACTTCAGACCATATCTACTCAAGATATTAGTGGTCCAAAGTTAAAAATTTAAAGCCATCATGAGAGTTGGCTACTACATGAAATGCTTAAGGTTATTCATGGTCTCCTTTTATATACTTTGCTAATAAATGTTGCTGTTTGTTGTTTCCCAATAAAAGCTGATCTTTACCTGTGGTTTCTTCTCCCTTTCAGTAGAGGGGGTGGGCCAGCTGACAGGGGCATTTCTTATGTAGCAGCAAAGGTATTGCACAAACACAGTTACTGTGAAAAAACAACATCTTTATTAGCCGTTAATGTCATGCTGGCGACAGTAGCCATGGCAGGGGCAGACATCCTCCACTCCCCAGGCACCCACAGACTGCCTTCCCCCTGTACTTAGTCCTCCCATGTGGCCCTGAGATGCTCCCAGAGTGGGCAGGGCAGCCAGATCAGGTCCTCAGAGGGCACTGTGGGAGAACTGGGGATCCCATCCTGATGCCCAGGAAATGTTTTAAAAGCCCAGGGGAGAGTACTGTAGAGCCCATGGTGCTGGCGACAGTAGCCATGCCAGGGGCAGACATCCTCCACTCCCCAGGCGCCCACAGACCGCAAAATGCTGCCCTGCTGTTGCATTTCAAAAGGTGCTGGAAGTTCCATGACGTTGTTTCTACATAGAGATGTTCCCATGCAGAAACGTCATCTGGTAAAGTTAAAAAAAAAATTGAAGCATCCAATCAAAGGGGCAGGGGCAGGGTAAAGGCAAAGCAGGGGAGTGGTCATGGACACTGTAGTGCAGAAGGAGAAAGTGATCTTCTCCACCTCAAGTGGGGGAGCGTGCGGAACATATAGCAGAAACGCAGTCATAAACTACGCTCTTGAGATGTCACGAGGCGTTTCTGCCATCTCATGCAGAAAGGGCCTTAGTGAAGAATTACATCCCTACATAAACTGATTAGACCTTGGACATATCAAAGAGCACTTGTTTGTATGTAATTCTCCTACCTAGTAAAGCTTAGCTGAAAACACTGTGTTTCATGTTCCGTCCTTTCTGGATGCTCCAAATTTCTGGATTCTAGGAAAAGTATAAAGGTTTCTTGACTGAGATGCCAAATTTTGCTATGTCTGGCTTTTAGCTTTTGATGGTTCCAGGTAAGAAAATTTTATTTTGTTGAGCTTTTAGTTGCTAATTGGTTTCATGGTCCCTGATCTTTTATTGTTCTCTTACGGTGGTTTTGTTAACTGTCTTTTTAACCTTTTTTTCCCTCCCACACGGTTTTATGCGTTTAGAATTGTGGTTCCTGCTCAACTACACCCAGTAAACTGCCGTGAAATAAAAAGAGCAAGAGAACTTAGTAAAGAAAGAGCTGTTACTAGACTTGAAACAATTTCATCCTAAAAATTATCCTCAGATTTTTTTTTCTATGCTGACTCCAGTGTTCAAAGTTTTCTTATTTACTAAATATTTATTTAATTTGTCTTTGGCACCACATTAAATTTAATTTCAATTTAATAATTTAATTAATTTTAATTTTAATTAATCCATCATGTACTTGAACAGGAAGTGTTATTTCTCCAGCTGATCAGATCAGTGCCACTTGCCTTTAACCCCAGCTTTGGGGAGAAGGTGTGGGTTAAACAGAGTAATCAGTAGAGGAAGACAGTGCGAAAGAATGATGTGCAGATTTTGCCACATTCATAAAGCGCACTAGTAACTAGTAGCTGATTGAGAGACCATTGAAAACATGGTGATAAGCTGACTTTTGAAATCAGTGACTCAGTGAATAGCTTAAACATATGTAACTAAGACATAATTATCCTAAGTCAAAGGCGAACAACTGCATTATGGCCACAGCATACTGCACTGATATGTTTTCAGAAAAATAAATAAATAAATAACCACAAATCACTTCCAGTTTTAATTTACTTGATTCCATTCTCATTATTTCCACTTTAAGGTGGAGTTGTAAAGCAGACCCAACAAAACGTATTTGCTTGCATTTTGATAGAAGCTGGAGAAGTTTTCACGCAATATTTCTGGAGAGTCAAAAGGTGGTCTGGGGGTCTTAGGGAGCTGCAAAAAAGGTTGTGGGGCAGTATGTAGCCTGATGCAAACCATACTTTGGTCCACCTGTGTTTTAAGGCATTATCTGAGGGAGCATGTTAAAGAAAAGGAGAAAATAACCTTCCTGGTTATCTTTTTTGTTTTTTTTTTGGTGGGGGGAAATTTACAAAATTATAATGGTTTGAAACAACGGCCTCCCATCGTTTTGTTTATTTTCGTGTACCTTATATGACTTCCAGTCTTTTGTGACTGATTCTAATTGTTGCTAGTGATCCTGAGTAGTTTGAAAACACTACAATATAACCTTTTAAAAAGGAAGTTCTGTCAATGCTTCAAAGGAAGTGATAATTGCCTTGGTGTCAGATTCCCTTTAATATATTTCAGTCAAGATTCTGTTTACGGTTGCATGCCCAACATGACTTTAATGGTTTCTGAAAGGCTTCTTCTTAGATTATAGGTAGATTTGGTTCTTCTTTACCCCAGTGCCTTGTTCTGGCTGCCCACTCATCAAGAAGGTTGAGCATCTCCTAATGAGATAAAGCCTTTCTAAAACCAGACCATTCTGACATATTTTCTACTGTGCTTCTCATCCAATGCTCATACCATCTGCTACATGTGTGTATGGGGATGGTGGTGATGTTTCATAGAGCAAAAATGCCATCAGCTTGATTTCCACACTGAACTTACCCTGCTGCAGCTTTCTTCAACTGCAGTGAACTTCTCAGTGAAGCAGTCATGTTTTCATTACAAGTGATATGCCGCCACTGATTCAAAACCCAGTGGGTAGCCCAATGCTTCAGGAAGAGTCAGCTTCCTCATTCATTTCAGTAGACAGGGCAATCCTGAAACTTCATTCTTTTTGATCATTCAGAGCTTGCTCCATCATCAAAGTAAATAGGAACAGCCATTCAGTGCCCTGTGTTGGGGCTGGACCATATGCAGCAATTTGAGATAAGCCAGAGGTTGAGAAGCAAGAGTTGTGAGGTAAACCAGTGAGTGGCCATGACCAAAATCTAAGACTAAGAAAACCTGTCACTTTAGCTATATCCTCCGTTTTGAAATTTTAGAAGTTTTTTTCCCATGTGAAATATGAAAAAATGCAAATGTTAAGTTCTTCAAAAATTAACTGAAGCAATTGTTTTTCATCCACAGTGACAAAATTCAGTAAATATAGCTGTTCCTTGCATGTGAATGGCCATGTTACATCTGCCTGTCATGTAGATATTAGCATAACATCCAAAATTTCATATATGAATACTGTGGCACATGTGGCTGAGCAACATGAAATTGTGGTCAAAAGGGTGTGGCAGAATGACAAGATAGCAGAAGTTTTCCTTTAATGGGGGTCCATCTTTTAGATGAAGGGAAAAAATGGTTTTGTCTGATCTGCAGAAAAGGGTGAGCTGGCGAGTTGGGGGAAAGGTACTAAGTAGATGCCACACAAGCAAGAGGGAATTCATCCGTATGCCTTCCTTCCTCCTGTTTCCATTTGGAAAATATTTATTTTACAAACACACACACACACACACACACACAGAGTCTCCTTTGTAAAATAAATGCTTTCCAAATGCTCTCTCACCGTGAGAACAAAAGAAGAGGAATGATGTCATATGCTACATCCTGGCCAAAGATGCTATTATCCTGCTGTAATTGTGATTGATCTGTCTTGTGTGATAAACTCTACCTGGAGACATACCCATCACCTGATTGGTGTCTACTGGTGTTCACCATCACTGTCCTTTCATTTCCCACCCCACCTGCCGTGGACAAAGCACAGGCATCCAGTTGCAGTTAACTTTTATGCCAGCTCTGATCTAAGACTATCCATGCCACAAGATACAAGGCTGCTCACTAACCTTAAAGTAAGGAAGACTAAGAGGTTAAATGATCTAAGATGGACACCAAGGCAATTTCCAGTTTTATGAACTCTGGCCCTTTTCGCATGGCATTTTCCATGCGAAAGGGCCCCTCAAGCGTCGCACAAATGTGAGGAGCAGTCCACAAGACACATTCACATTTGCATGACGCTCCAGGGCCTGGCAAACACTGCTCATGCACTTTTTCATTTTTGTCTTTAAGCTGAAAATGGTGCACGGTCGCTCACTGCTCCCAGGCCCCGCACGCACTTACCTTGTGTGCAGATCCTCGGGACCCAGGCCAGTCGTGCTTCCTGTCTCAGTGCAGCCTGGGAAGGTCCCAGGCTGCACTGTGAAAGGAAGAGGAAGGGCTCTCGCGTGAGCAGGAAGCTTGTGCAGAGCTGAAGAAACCTGGATGCAAGGGCCTCTCACAAGAGGCTGCTCGCACAAGCACCATACTCCAGTGCCAAGAAAAGGTAGGATGCGGAAAGAGCCTCTGACAGGGCTCAGCGCTGGATGAAAATGGTTGATACATCTACTCAAGACACAAATGAAATTTTTACTCGGTATGCCAATCTGTGTTACATATTAAAAAAACAAACAAACAAACTTTCTAATAGATAAATTGCTAGTTGGGAATAGTCAGCCCATACAATCTAATTGGTTTGACCTTGATTGCTTACACTCAAGAAAGACTCTAAAAGCAGCTATACATTTGGTTCAAAGAAATCCTGCATCAAACAACCATACTAAGATGCTAAAACTTAGACGTAATTACAAGAAGCTAACTACAAGAAGCCAAGAAGTTTGGTCTGAGCTAGAAAAATCAGCAAAAAGGCCAAACTAAGCTATATTTTAGAATATTGTATCTGGCATGCTGAAGGATCATAAGCTATTACTTGATATTCCCATTCCAGCTTCAGTTTGGGAGAATTTTATACTATATAAATATGCCAACTCTAAGCAGGATCTTCTAGGAAAGATGAATACTGAGCCCATGACCCTTATTAACCTCCCTCCTTGGCCAACAGTGTCAGTGACAGACATTAAATTCATTATTCAGTCACTGAAACCCAATAAGGCACCTGGCAAAAGCTTTCTTCTCCCAGAATTTTTAAGACACACATTGAGTGGTGGGTTCCATTGTCAACAGGACTGTGTGTGTATATATGCAGATTGATAGATCGACAGATCGATAAATCGATAGATAGATAGGGATACAGAGAGAGAGAGAGAGAGAGAGAGAGAGAATACTGGCTATATTTCAGCAGGAGGAGAACTTTTCATCATAGTTACCACAAAAAAAGAGATAAGGAAGACAGTAGAAACTATAGATCCATACGCCTTTTGATATAACAGCTAAGATGTATGCAAAACATCTCCTGAGAAAAAGAGAGTATTGAGCAATCGAGAAAAACATAGTAGTGGGAGAACAGGCTGTGTTCAGACCTGTGCACTTCACAATAGATAACTGATTTGTTCTACTATAGATGGTGAACACCTGTTCACATCCTTTATAGATCTTACTGCAGCATTTGACTCCATAAATAGAGACATCTTAGGAAAAAGCTGGCCACGTTAAACACAAAACCCAGACTTTTATATCTAATAAAGGCCTCTACACAAATACATGCCTGAAAATCTGTACTGGAGTCAATGACTCTCTCACACAGAGCATACCCACATACAAAGGTATTAGATAAGGATGCATCTTGGCCCCAATGTTAGTCAGTGTTTAATGTTTAATGTTAGTGACATTCTAGGATTTCTCCAGTCTATGGATGTTCACATGCCAAAAAAATTCTTAACAGATGTATCAATGTCCTCTTGTATGCAGATGACATGGTTCTAATGGCATTTTCTCAAGTAAGCCTGAAAAGATTGATGGGAGACATAACTAACTTCATATGGCAAGGCAAAAAACCAAGAATAAAATGGAAAGTCTTGACTGACATACCAAGAAAAGGAGGCTTCGGATTACGGGACTTACAAGTATACTTTGAGGCTGCTGCATTCACTTGGATAAAGGACTGGATGGATTTACAAAATACGAGAATGCTGGCTTTAGAAGGAGCAGATTTAAGGAAGGGGTGGCATGCCTACATGTTCTATGGAAAAGCGACAATTGATAAAGATTTTATGCATCATTTTGTAAGGAAATCATTACATAAAATATGGAATGATTATAAGAATAAGAACATTAGGCAGCTACCCACTTGGGTCTCCCCTCAAGAAGCCTTTTTTGGAAGATGGTCAGATACAGAAAAATGGTTGTGATATGAAGATATATTGGAGAAAACAAATATGAACACAAATACAAATGTTTTTAAGATGAAATCAAGAGAGAAATTGGAAATTGAAGGTATAAAGTTAAGCTGATTTCCCTACAGACAACTATCAGAAAGATTTCAGATGGACGTGAAAACTCAAGGAATAGAACAGAAAGAACAAGAGAATCTGTTGAAGCTTTTACGAGAAAATCCACCTCATTTACTTTCACATTTATATCAAGAGATATTACAACAACAATGTGAGAAGAAGACAATTAAAATAGCAATGATACAATGGGCACAGAACATTGGACATCCAATTCAGTTGGAATGGTGGGAGCAAAGTTGGCAACGAACCAAGAGGTTCACGGTAGCTCAGAACCTTAAAGAAAACTACTATAAGTTATTTCATAGATGGTACATGACACCTGAAAAATTAAAGATAATTTATAAGATGGGTACAGGTCATTGTTGGAAGTGTCAAAAGACTGCAGGCACACTATTTCATATGTGGTGGACATGTTCTAAAGCAAAAATGTATTCGAATGAAATTCATAAGATAATATGTGGTGTATTGTAGGTTCAAATTGATAAGACTCCTGAAATGTACTTGTTAAATATGACACATACGTTAGAGGGAACTGCAGTAAAGAAATATTGGAGAATAATACTGTATATGGTCTCGACTGCCCGTATTGAATTTGCAAGGCTTTGTAAAAGTGATATAATACCAACGACAGAACAATGGTGGGCAACCTTTATTGAAAATAGAAATGCAGGTATTGTTTCACAGAGATTAAAAGGGAAATCAGATGATGATATCTATAAAGAATGGCAGATGATTTTGGAAGCGAGAGGGGTCTTGACAGGGAATAATACATAATTCATGGTATTAAAGGTTCTTACAAGATAAAATTCAGAGAAATATCATGGAACAAGTAAAGTTGTGTAGAAAAACAGGAACTAATGAATTAAGTAGATAATACTAACAATTTATTGTGATGCATTGATAACAGTTCAAGGGAATGATAAAGATTGTAATCCAGAGAGGAAGGACAGTTGTAATACAACAATTAAGAATACAATGATAATTGTTTGTTTTATATGTTGGAGCTTTAATAAAATTACTTAAAAAAAAAAAAGATTGAGGGGGAAATTTGGTGCTTACTGCGCTGCTAACTTTTTGAATATCAATAAGTCTAAATCCAAAATGGTGTTTTTTGGAAAAATACAGGTCAAACATAACTGGCACTTCGATGGGAAATCTATAGAACAAATAGATATTTTAGATATTTGGGGGTGATTTTTATGGATACAGGAACTGGGGTCAACCATTTCAAGCAAAGTTCTGTAAAAGCCACTATAAACTCTAACATGTTGACTAAATTACTTAGCTGGAACCATTCAAGCTATCTGCTTTCCATTTTAAAAGTCCACAAGGCAAAAATTGTACCAGTACTAACATATGGTGCTGAATTGTAGGGCCTATCAAAGGCCTCCTTGCTTGAACAAAATCAAGTATGATTTTTAAGAACAATTCTGGGGACCAACAGGAATACACCTGCAGCAGCTGAAACAGGCATCCATTTCATCTACAGTTTAGTAGTAATCAAAGTTTTCAACTGGTGGTGGAAGATTCTCTCCATGGAATCTGATAGACTACCAAAACTGTGCCTGGAAGAACAGAAGAGAAAACTTGAGCACACCTTATGGATCAATCAACATCTCCAAACCATCTCACATCTTTGTTTTTCAACACAATGTCTATTTTCAGCTGGATATCAGGCCACAGTAATATTCAAACAAAAAGTCTTGAATATGGATGTCCAAACTGATATTGAGTCAATTGGAAACATCAGCTCATTGAAATGGTTGGCCAAAAAATAAAATGTCTTTTCAAACAAAAAAATATTTAACAATTTGATAGCTCTTTCAAGAGCAAGATTCAAGCAGCTAGATTCTATGGTTAAATATGGGTGATTCCAACATGTGCCACACTTTGAGAGAACATGTAATTGTGGAGCATATGAAATCAAAGAAATTGCACATGTTCTATTTAACTGTCAATTATGTGTTCCAGTAAAGGCCCAGTACCTACAGACACTATTTGACAGAACTATATATTGGGACCATAACAAACAATTATCCTACTTCCTTCAGGGCATAAACACTTATGTAGTCACCAGAACTGTTAAGTCTATAGATAGGGCTGTTCAACTGAGAAAACAAAATGATGAATTCACCTAAACACATACTGTTAAGGTGATAATCTATTATTATAAGTTTTGATATTTTCTTATAATTGCCATCTTACTCCTCTATTTTTATTTTATCATATCTTATTATAGTTCATCATATATTTTACCTCATTTTAGCCAATTTTATTTTATTATATTGTACTTTAGCTATTCCATTTTATTGTATTTTATAATGTTTGATGCTATTTGCTTTGATAAACTACTACTGTATCCCTGGGTGAAGAATAAAGGGTCCACTCCTAGATCACCGGGAATTCTGTATCTCATTCAAGGCAAACATGCACAAGGAACATAATAGATCACCCCAATGCCCCTTTGGCATTGGTCATTCAGCCTTAATTGTTCATCAATAAGAAATAGTTTTAATGATGATTACTTTGCAATTAAGCAAACCCAAACCATTCTCTACAAAGAGTAAGGAATGAAAGCCATTCCAGTTCTGACCCCATACCTCTTTAGGCCATGTAAACTATCAATGCTGTTTTTTAAATGACTATCTTCTCATTCATCCTGACCTGGGAGCCAAAGTCACTGGAAAATATTTGCCTGCCATCCATGATGTTCATGCTGTGGCCACTTATTAACACTAGGCTTCCACTTTTTATAAAACTATAATGATCAAGAACCATTAAATGATCAACACTTTTTTTAAAAAAAATGGCTATACCTAACACTTGAAACTAGAATACCTAATGGAGAAACTCTCAAACTGGGAAGAAAGGCACCTACCATTCTTTCCTCCAGAAACTCCTTGTCCATCTGCTTTCTATCTATGGATTCCCAATGCTTAACTGATTTTGAATTATCATAAACAAGGAGAGGTGATGTGGAAAATCTGAAAAAGAATACAAAAGCAGACAAACATGCTTGTGGAAAGAGACCAGGGAGGGGGATAACCAGTCCTCCTGTGGAAGGGAATTCCACAGCCTTGGGACAGCCTCTGAGATGGCTCTCTCCCATGTTCTCACCAAACATGGTGATATGTCCTCCTCTGAAGATCATACAATCCAGATCACTAGTATAGAAAGAAATAGTCTTTCAGCTATCCACCAGAGGGTATTTGCTGAGGGCACCTTCAAGCTCGAGGCAGGCCATGTTCAGGTACATCACTTTATGAGGAATATGACAATTGGCCACATCACAAATTAGAATGATATGGGATTTGTGACTATACCTGTTCATTTGTATCTTAATGTGTCATCATGTGGAAATAACAGCATGGTGGCTGCCAGTTTCCCATTCCATCTGCAGTAGCCTTCCATCAAAATACTCCATCCAGTCTTCTCCTCATTTTGCACATTGAACAAAGAAAGAGCTGCCTAAATTGCTCACACAGCTTCACAGCAATATAGCACTTTGCTCCTTTTCATTAGAAGTAATGAGTAATTGTACAGCACAGCTAAATCCTCATTTTCATCTCTGTTCTAGATAATGTAAATCTCTTAAATCTTTACTTATACTTTGGCTTAACAGCCCCATAGTGAAGGAGATAATGCATTTTTCACTATGGCAGATTTTTGCACCTTTGTATAGGTACAAAAATCTGCCATAGTACATTAGACTATTTGTAGCTATTGTATCAATAGCACATAACTGGAAGTTTCAGTAGTCACCAACTAAACAGCAGAGGATTGATATGATTTAGAAGCAAGCAAAGAATCCCAATATTAAGAACAATTCTTAGGACAGCATGATTTCAATTTTTTTCCAATATAGAAGCCCTTCGAACATTTGATCAAGTTCAGATCAAGTATAGATTCCCGTATCTTCACTCTCTCACTTGCTTTCATTAGACAGTAGCTGGAATTGTGCTGGTGTACTTGTGAAATTGTTGGCACTTCTTCCATAGTTATACAGTGGCTGTGAGGTGGATGAAATCTACCACCTCCATGCAGCCTTTCTCCCCAAGATATTATTTCTTTTACTGGCAGTGTGCCTGCTTTCTTTCTCCCGTTGCCATTGTCTCCACTGGTACTGTTATGCTGATGCTTTGCATCGACATGATTCCAGCTACTGAAAATCTTAAGATTTTTTACTCTACCAAAGACCAGTGGTATAACTCTTGGCGGGGGAGTAATGAGTTTGTTGCCCATCCCAAATAAGAAATATGTCCTACCAAATGAATTTTTCCATCAGTCACAACATTTCTAGCATTTCTGAAACTTAAAACTTCAGTTGAGCATTTGGAAATACAGCTCAGGCATTCAAAGAAAAGGGGCAACCAAAAGTTAACAAGAGAATGTGAACACAGCATAGATAAGAGTTCTAGGTCTGAATGATTTTCAATGTCTCATGCTCTGTAATGGCAGAAAATTGGGGATAGGAGGGAAATTCCATTGGGGAGGCAAATTTTTTTTGTTATGGTGCAATGTCCTGATTTTGCCCTCCATAGGGCTGTTGTCGTTGTGCCTTCAAGTCATTTCTGACTCATGGCAACTCTATGATGAATCTATCATTAAGTTTTCTTGGCAAGATTTGTTCAGAGGAGGTTTGCCATTGTTATCCTCTGAGTCTGAGAGAGTGTGACTTGCCCAAGGACAGCTAGTGAATTTCCATGCTTGAGTAGGGATTTGAACCCTGGGCTCCTAGTGTCCAAGTCCATTACTCATACCACAGTACACCACTCTGGTTCTTTCATAGGTGCACCCCAGCAGATCAGTGGCAACTATGGACTCCAATTTGAAATAAAGAAATAAAGGTGGCAGTAGGTGGCTCTCACATCATTCGGGATGGGAATCTGCCCTGGGTTTTCATTTGAACATGAAAGTATCCAAGGTGCTGAACCTACTGAAGAGATAGCATTCAGCACCTTGGATAGCTCTTTTAAAACCCAGATATGATTCCCTGAATCATTGTTATAGGAGCCATTACAGGATTGACTAAAAATCTTAATAAGTGAATATAATTATTTATTTAGTGATGTTATTGTGGTGTTGTTATTATATATCTCTTCTTCATTCCCCAAGTTTTCAAATTTATTCCTTATTAAAATAAAATGGTCCCTGGCCTACTGCGGAAACTGGATGAGGCTGGTGATCTTCCCTGACCTACATCTCTCCATGACAGTGCAAGCCATCTAAGCCCCAGCTGCATAGTATTGCTTCACAGACTGTCCCTAGTTAGCTATGCATGTGAGAGAGCTGTCCTATCCCCCTCACAATCGAAGTTTTAAGGATAAAGGTGACCAGGAATAACCACCAAGATGGTTCCCTTCTAAACACCTGAATTCCACACAGCTCAAGGTACTAAGTCAGAAACAATCCTTCACATAATAGGTGCCCTTTAGGTGCTCAGTTATCCCCTATTCCTAGCGTGCCTTTCTTCCATACTGCCTCTCCATGTATGACTTATTTACTGGTACACACCCAGCCAACCATTCCCATATGCCTAACAAGCAACCAGTGTAGGGTAAGCAAAAATTCCCCTGACACTTTCTTTCTAACAGTGCCAATTAGAAGACATACAAAATTCCTACCTGGTCCCAAAGGTGACCAGCTGAAGCCCACACTGGCCCAAAGGCTGAGGGCACAGGCTGACTTTACTTCTGCTCCAGTGCCAGATGTCTCATAATACATATGTCATGATGCTTCCTGAATCTGCTGCTGTCTCCTTCCAGGCACACAAAAGTGATCCCATACCCTTCAAAAACCTATAGAGATATTGGGGGGTGGGGGTGGGGGAGATCAGGCTCTATGGAAAATGTTAACATTGCATCATGGACATTATTAATACTTTTAAAAAGGTAAAGTTTAATTTTACTTTTTGATGTCTTATTTATATCCATTTCCATTGCCTATGTCTGTTCTAGTATTGTTATTGCTGTTGTTGAAAGAGCTTTATTAGGCTTGACATTCCTTTTCTGCTCTTCATCACTGGGGGTAGTCTAATCGAAGCACCACTTTATGAAGCTGACATGAAGCCAGCGAGGGAGGTTCTCCCTTTCTTGAGCCAGATGGCCAATGTAGTTCTCACCAGTATAGTATCTTGGCTGAGATAGTGCTGAAATCAATGTACAAAAATGCTTGCCAGTGCTCATAAACATTCAATGCATGCCTTTCATTTTTAGTATCCTCTTTTATTAATCCTATTATACAAGATGACTTTGGCAAAATCCTTCCCTTAACATTTTCACATATATTTTCATTGGAAAATTAGCTCCACTTCTCCTTGGTGAAGACAATTTCCCTTCAACATGTTGTCAACTTCCATTCTATAATATGCAGAAATACAAGCTTTGCTGAAAAGCTATTAGCCAGAGATTTTTGATTTTTGATTTTGATTTTCCCTCTTTTCCTTTTACTTAATTTTTTCTTACTCCCCTTCTCCACAAATACAATCTTACTTGTAATGATAAACTGATATCTTAAAACACAGCTTGAAAAATCCACATTCACACTCTTGACTATAATTAAAGGAAATCTCTAGACTCTTTTCTATGTATTTCATTTTAACAAGGAGCATTTTTTTTAAAAAAAGTATAGCCAGTTACACAACAGAGGTACAGACATACAATCCTATGCATATCTGTTCAGAAGGAAACTCTACTATGTTCCATAGGATAGCAAGTAAATCTCATTGGGCCCAACTGTACTTATGTCTAAGTAGATAAAATATAGGACTTCGTAATGCCTAGAGTGGCATAGTGATTTGAGTGTTGGGCTACAATCCTGGAGACCAGGATTTGATTCCCTGCTCAGCCATAGAAACCCACTAAGTGACCTTGGGTGCATCACATACTCTCAGCCCTGGAAAATCTTGTGCCTTAGGGTCACCATAACTTGGAAGTGACTTGAAGGCACACAACAACAACAAATTGCTTAGCGCAACTCAGTGAAGCATAAAGGTCAGCCCTAATGTGTCATTAGCTGTGTGAATGCAACTGACACCAAATTTACCATAAGTTTTCACTCTTTTGTTGTCAAACCCTCTGTGTGTGCATGTGTGCACACATATGCATGCTTTTCTATGGAACATTAATCATGTTTTGTGAGGTTGATTTTTTTTTTAATTGCTGAATACATTCTAAAGAACTAAAGAAAGTGAGTAAGATTATGCCTTTTAATGGCACATCTCACTGAAGGTCTTGAGCACTTTAGATAGTATTTAATACCTTCATGGCTAGTAGTTCATACCAGTTATCACTTCCAACCCACTTCTTGACCTTGAATATTCACAACCAAAATGAGTCTGAGCTGAATATTATCAGCTGCAGTCTATAAATGTGGGCTAAAAGTAAGTACTTCTGTGCAAATGCTTCCCATAGCATTTGAAGAAGAAGAACACTATTTGCACGTCTGAGGTCCTGTGTTACGTCCCCATTGTCTCAACTGTAGAAAATCTCAGATGGCAAGGTCAGCAACACTTCTTCTCAAGACTTCAGAAAGCCACTGACAGATTAGAGGAGGAGTGGAAACCCTTCAGTTCACAGATATTCTCTTATGATTCCTATCATGTTTCACTAGAACTCACACTGGGTCAGAGTGATGGGAACTGGAGTTCCTTGATATTTAGAACATCAAGATTCCCTAGTCTTTGACATGATTCTTTGATCTAGATGTACCAGTATTCTGGATCACTATAGTAATTTTAGAAGATTTCAGAATTAGATGACTGCTAGAGGTTATGGATAAATTTTGAGTCTTATGGAGTAGGTTTACATGCATCTGCAGCAAAGAAGTTAAGAGCTAATTTTCTGAATTGTAATAATGTTAATTGCCAAGAGGATTTCTTAACGTTAACAAATACAAGATGGTTATTTCTTTACTGCTGGTGATTTGTGTTTCTCTAATTTCATGTTGATTTGTTTGGATTAATTGCTTGCATTTTTATGTATATTGTTTTGTGACACTTACACTGTAAGGGCCATTGGCCGCAAACAATAAAAGCTGATTGACTTTTTGTTTGAATCACTATACACCAACTTAATATGTTCTGGTTTATCCCTGACTTCTACTTCTGCTGGAAGGGCTATTGCACAATGCCCCACACATTCCTGCTGTAGTTTCCTAATTATTCCTATATGTAAGCTATCTGAAGGTTTCTTAAAAAAAAGAACTAAAAACTATGTTACACATGCTATACTGGTGCCACAAGCAACTGAGCAAGGTGATTGTCTCGGCTATCTTGTCACCTTGTTCCTTCAGATATAAGTAACTGGGATTAAGTGGCTTAAAACAAAGAGTTGAAAAGGAAATATTTCATAATTGCCATTGTGGTTGTCTGCGGTAATATATTTATACATCTATCCCAGGAGGAAAAGTTATTTCAATTCTTTGCCTGATTTATAGGCATGAGACATTTTAATAAATGCACCCGTCAGTTTTGCAGGATGGATGGCTTGTTTAGAACTGTTCCATGTAGTGCCGCTCTGATGAAGGCTTGCTGCTCTGTCAGTGTGCAAACCCAATCACCTGAGCATTAAATTTTAATAAGTACCAAATTACATTTTTTGATCATAGAGTCTACTCAGTGTACCCTATATGAGAAGAGAAAGCTAAGTTGTGGACATACAAGGGTGGTTGTGATGGTGGAGAAGGAGGAGGAGAAAGAGGAGGAGCAGCATCATAGACATCAGTAGGACTGATGTGAAATTGAGGTTTTACCTGGTTACAGAAAATTAGGGTTTGACTGAATAGGTAAGAAGGATTTTCACTTATCCTCATTTGGCATAGTTTATCTGATCCCCCCCGCCCATGTCTTTGCTGCTTCTCAATGTGTGTGCATGTGTATGTGTATCTTTAACTATACTGCTCTATTGATTCCTAAGCATGCCTGAATAATTTACTGAAAGACTAATCCTTTTCATTTTTTTAAAAAATGAATCACGTGAAGCAAGTAATGGGATACTATTTTCGCACACTCCTCATAGACTGAAGAGTAGCGATAAATCTTGTGAAAAAAAGGAAGGAAAGAGGACTGAGATAGTCTTACCTAAGCAGTGTGTGTCTATAAAATTACCGTATCACTAAAACAATAAAACAGCATCTAACATCTTAAAAGTATACAACCCAGAAAAAATGCTAAGCAGACCAAACAGAGAGAGAAATGATTGCTCTTCATCCTGGACAGAAGTGACTAGTGGGATGCCTTGAAGTTCTGTACTGGGCCTGATATAGTTTAAAATCTGTAGAAATGACTTAGATGATGGAATGAGGGATATGCTTATCAAATTTGCAAATGACACCAAAACAGGTGGAGAGGATAATACCTCAGAGGACAGGATTATGTTACTGCCCTGGCTAGTCTGAGCTTTGAGGATATTAAAGATATCCCTTGATATCACAATTCGGCTGCACTTCTCTATTCCTTTCCATGTGCTTGCGAGGCCACCGGACAAGCACGTAAACAAGCTCGGCTGTTAATAGCTGTAATATTCAAACTACAATACAGGCAGGCCAGAAATAGCTGACTCACTGCTTTAGGAGACCTCCAGGCAAGTACTCTAATTAAGTATGCACGCCACTTACAAAAGAGCCTCTGCCCCACAATGGCAGCTTGATGGGTAAACTATGCAATACCCAAGCACTCTGCGTTTGCATACTGGCTACTCTATTGAGAACCGCTACGATAACTCAATCATTCAGATTCTGACCTTTCGGAGGCTTTGTCTCCAGCTCCAAATCTATTGTTTTCCCCCAAGTACGGCATAGCCTGCAGTCACAATTCTCCTTATAAAAACCCTTGATTCCGAGACCTTCCTCGGAATGCTCCCAAGTTTCATCCCGCCTTGCTGCCGCTTTGCTTGGCGAGCCTCCCCTCAGCTCCACGTGCTGAGCTACATCGCACCCCAGCCTCACTCTCTACTTTTATGGGCTTCAGGACAGGTGAAGTATCACCCAAACCAACAATCCCTCTAAAAATCCCTCTATACCACTCCAACCTTTATTTTCTTTATTTATCTTGTATGAGTGTGTCGCATACACTGTTTTGCTTGTATTTAATAAACATCATTTATTACTTCAACTTTTGTGTTCTCCTTGACTCGACCCGACCCCGTAGACGTAGGGTTCAAGATCTTGCTAAGTTACCCTGCCTCTCGTAACGTTAAGCAGTGCTCTGAGCTAATTTTCCCCACCTTTAGTTGAGCACATTTTGGTGTCCCTCCCGGGACCCCCAGTACACAGGGTAACAATTAGAATTCAAAATGACTTTGACAGATTTGAGAACAGGGCCAAAACTAGGAAAATTAATTTCAACAGAGATAAATATAAAATAGTACATCTACGCAGAAACAATTAAATGCACAAATATAGAATGGATGACACCAGGCTCGAAAGCAATACATTTGATAAACGTGTCTTAGTAGACCACAAGTAAAACATGTCAACAGTGTAATGCCAAAAAAGCCAATGCAATTCTCAGTTACATCAACAGGAGTATAGCATCCAGACCAAGTGAAGTAGTAGTGGCACTCTAGTTTGCTTTGGTCAGAACTCATTCGGAATACTGTGTACATTTCTGGGCAACAGAGTTCAAGAAGAATATCAGCAAGCTGGAACTGATTCAAAGAAGAACAACCAAGATGAAGATGGTCAGAGGTCTGGAAATCAAACCTTACAAGGTATGACTTAAGGAGATGGATATTTTAGCTTGGAAAAGAGAAGTTAATATGTGACATGATAACTTTCTTTAGATTCTACTGTAAGAGTTGTTCAACAGGAGAACAAACTGCCTTGGAGGGGAGCGTGGACTACATCTTTGGAGATCTTTAAAGAGAGGTTGCATGAGCATCTTTTAGGAACACTGCAATTGTGTATTCCAGCCTGGCAGTGGTTGGACTAGATAGCCCTTGTGGTCCTTTCTAAGATTCTCTGGTTCTATGATTCTGTGAAAGCCGAGTGCACAAGACAGCTTTGTTCAATGCCAGTCAGCATCCTGTGCCAAAGACAGATTTAATCCTGGTTCTTGGTGATTCTGAATAAATGGAAGTACATGATTTATAGAAGTGAAAGTACTGTTTTTGCTTTTTTCTCCTGGCTTCCACTTGGATCAAATATTGTTAGCTGAGGAAGTTTAGCCAGGAAATGCCCATGATATTTAGTGACGTATAGCTTCCTATAAATCTGGTCCCAACTACCTGCGGAAAGCAAGACGTTCGAGCTAGGAAGAAATGTGGCTTTTATTATATATGACCAATGTGGTAGGAGAATAGCATGCCTCTCTGAGATGGATCTTGTTATATAATAAGCACATGCTGAAAATTAATTAAATTTAGCTGGTTTCTTTCAATGCCAGAGGCTGGTGTTTCCTTAACTATATAAAATGCCTGAGGACCAATGGTTTATTAAGAAGCCACTCTCAGTTAATTCTCAGCAATTGATTCTCAGGCCTTCTGTTTTATTGTTTATCAGTTACTTACATACTTAGAATTATGGCTGACTGAATATATTTATCTTTCCTTATATGAAGGGGAAGAAGGAAATGGAGATGTGGGGATATATCTATTACAATATTTAATAATAAAAGAAAACCAACTAAAATGAGATTTGGTGGTAGGAGGTGTGTGAGGAACATTAGTGTATCACAGGTCATAAAGCTGTAAGAAAGAGCAGTACCTCAAGGACACAGTGGGGAAACAGTACAAATCAAAGGTGAAACACACACACACGCACACACATATATATTCATGCAAAAGTTCACAAGTTCAAAAGCTGGCATATTTAGCTTGGTCTGAGGAAATCTGTCAGAAATCCTGGTGTGTAATGAATAGCTATAGCAATAGCATGTATATTTCTATACTGCTTATCAGGTAAGCGCTCTCTAAATGGTTTACAATATGTTAGCTAATTGCCCCCAACAAGCTGGGGGCAATTTACCGACCTGCCGAAGGATGGAAGGCTGAGTCAACTTGGAGGCCGGCAGAACTGAACTCACAACCTTGTGACTGCAGTATCGTCATTTAACCACTGCGCCACCAGGGCTCCTAATGAACAAATTTATGTTTTCACTTCACATTTATTTATTTATTTAAATCTCTAGTTCTTTCCATCAAAATTTGTAAAGAAAATGTGTGAACACGGGAAATGTCTTGTCAACAACAAAACCAATAAAAACAAACCTCCAGTGCAGAGTGTGTTGTGTGGCTGTGGACAAAGGCCATAATTTCATTCCTTGAAGGACAGAAAGTGAAAGTTCATAATAACACTGTGTTATAACATTGGATCAAAGGAATAGATCATGCCACTTTCTAGGCTGGTGCTATTGCACCCCCATTCCAGCTTTTCTGCTTGCTCCTGTCAGTGGTTAGTACAGGTTTTTGCATCTTTCTTTGGGGATGATGTTACAATTGTAGCCAATTGTTGTTTCATTGGCATGAAATAAATATAAATCTTGCACTGATGGCTTAAAATTTGTGTGGAAAATGGACTCAGACTAGAAGCTTCCAGAACCTAGGACAAAAGCCTCAACATGGCCAGGTCATAAGGTTAGGAAAATCAACTGGAAAACTTAACCTGATGGGTTTTAGATGGTTCTGTAAAGTACTCAAGCCTATGAAACAATAGCAAATGAAACTGCTAGAAGGAATATCTAAAAGCTGACATCCTGCTACCTCTTTCCTATGGAAACAGTCCTTCTGTTTTTCCATCTCTCCAGTACTTAAGAAGCTATCATGATTTCCTTCAGTGCTTTGTCACCTGACTGCAAAGGCAATCAGAACCTTCCAGACCCTTTTGTCAGCTCTACCAGAGAACAATTCACAAATTCCCTTCAGGGCAGAAAAAAAAGTATTTAAACCCTAACTCAGCCATTGGCTGCTACCTGTCATCTTGAACACATCTGGCATGTTAGGGTGCTCCCCAGATCAGTCCATTGTACAGCCCTCAAGCTTCCCCAGTCTGAGAAAGCTCACTTGATCCTCTGCTTATCACCCACTTCACCTCTCACTATACATTCTTTCTCTTCTTTACCTTTGCTAGCCTTGTGTTTTTGTGTGAATTTCTCCCAGATAAAAACATTATTTTTGATCTCCAACTGGTGTCCTGCAGTTAGTACTGGTATACACTGGTGAAAAGATCCCATAAGGTTACTTCAGCTCTTTCAGGCCTTCCTTTGTTTAGCCAATAATTCCCCACCTTTTCACAGAGGCATGAGTACTGCTGGATGACCTCAAGATCCCCCACCTTTTGGACTAACAAGATATAGACATTTTTACACTTCATACTATCACAGGTGTGGAATCACTGGAGGAGTTTTTCATCTGCCTCATAATGAGCGATGTAGGGAATGGTTAGCAAATTGAATCATGAGGAATGGAAATAGTTGGGTATGCTGACACATTAATGCAAGAAAGCTATAACCTGGAATAGTATGGTGAGCAACCAAGGGTATCTTAAAAGGCAAAAGTAGCTTCTCTTACCTCCCTTTAATGTTCAGAGGCAGATTGTTGGAGATGGAGGCTGTTCTTGAAAGTTTTTCCTTTTGAATCTCAGAGAATGTCAGGAGCTTATCCGTCTTCTTACCTTTAGTGGCTGCTACAGATGTAACTCTTTGATTACTTCATTTTTGAAATTGATTAAGTTTGAAAGATTTCACCCACTGGAAGAACTTTTGCACTTTTTCATTTATTTACTTTTTTATTATTATTTATTGAATTGTGGGACTTTTGGCAAAAATAAATTGTTTGTGTCAACCCCCCTTTTATCCCTTTGGAGATAGTATATGTTGTGCAAAAACTGTTTGTCCTAAACTAAAAAAAGTCCTAAATTTCCTTCTTCAAATTTACAAATAAATCAACAAATTCTGACATGTGCTTATAGAAATATGAACGAAACAGCATTTTCATCCATCTACAGTCCATCAGTGTAGACAGTAGACGAAAAATTTTACTCATATGGAGTGAGAATGCCAAGGCCTCCAGCTGTAAGAAACCATGATAAGAGTAGTAGACAGAAAGGGAAATTAGCAAGCAATTACCTTCATCCACCTGGCAGGCTATCCTGAGCTAGAAGGAAGCCTTCATAAACCAAAGTTTGCTGGGCAATATATATGCATTCATTAGCAAGAGACAGTGTACTCTTGACAGTATTTAACTATACTGACTAAAGATTTTACATGTATGGAACCAGAAGGTCAAAGCCTCCAGATCTATGAGCCCATGAGTAGTAAGAAAAAAGAGAAGTTAGGAAGTAGTAACCTTCACCCAGTAGGCCAATTCACCTGAGAAAGAAGGAAGCCTTCGTAAACAAAATTTTGCTTGGTAATATGTTAGCATTCATGACCAAAGGGAAGCAAGGCAGTTGGAAAGCAGACATAGTTGGATATCTATCTATCTATCCATCTGTCTATCTATCTATCTATAAACAGAGGAAGTGGGAAGCCAAGAAAAAAAGACCTCTGTGGCTGTCTGTTGTCAAGGAAAGAACAATAGAATCTCTACAAGAAAAGAACAGTGAAATTATATGACTCCATGTATGTATGTGTGAGTGAGTGTAGCAGTTAGAGATCCAGATTAAGGAGCAAAGACATCAATGGTGGCTTTATTATCAGACAAACTGAAGGCTTTATTATGGGAACTCCATTCTGAAATAGAAAAGTTAATCAGGGGGCTTATCTAACGTAGCTTCATTCTAGGGAAGGGCTGAGAGAGGACTGGTGGAAAGAGAAGAGGTGGAAAATCATCCCTAAGTGTATCAGATTACATCACGGATTGGTCAGGATAGGTAGACAAGAAGAGAGGATACTTTGGATCACTCAAACTATACAACATTACTACCACTTCCCACTCTGAGGCATTCTTGAATCTTCAATGCTGAGCCTTGTTGCACTTCAACCATATTTCTACAGTGGGTCTATTCATGACATTCATTTCATGATATCCTGCTTATCACTGTCATCTAATGACACTTGTCGTTGGGATGACATTGAGAACAAGCTCTATGTGAGCCATTTCTCCCCTCTCTTTGAGGCTACAGGGCTCCCCAAGGTTTGTTCCATCTTTTGTCCTCTCAAAAGAAAAGACGAAAACTGCATTCAGATGTGACAGTTGGAAAGGGGACTGATCACACCATCCATCTACTACAGCGAACAAAGTGAAACAACATCAGTACATTAAGTACAAGAGCAATAGACATTTATCATGCTCTGAAATAGTTTCCCAACTGTATCATCATCAGTAGCTTTTTTTTTTTCTGAGGGGGAGGGTGTCACGCAAGAGGAATCGACTGTCTGTGCCATTACACGAAGCAGACTCAATCATTTTATTAGCAATGGAGGCTCTCTGAGCCCTGGAACATTCAAGTTTATCAATATAATAACTGCAGCCCAATTTGTTGTCCATGTGTATACATAGCTGTTAAAAATAATTGAAAAATATGGATGCACATAGCTTGCAATTCTACTCAGTAGTTAGTCATCCAGTGTGTGTTACTGCATGGCTATGAAGCTTGTTTTCAATGTCATCACAAAAGCAAGCATCATTAAAGGATGCTGTAAAGAAGGATGTCATAAAAATGAATGCAATGGATTAGGCACACTGAATAAAAAGAATTCCGTTGATTTAAAAAGAGAAATGTTTTGAAGAGTTAAAAATGAAACTGAGTCACTTAGATATGAATCCATATTTTCATATATATGAACACTTTCTTCACTGTACCGTGACATTTGGATCACTGATATTAGTAACAGAAGAGCTTTGACTAGAAAATATTTATTTCTGTATGTGTAAGTGTTGACAGTCTCTCTTTCTCAACACACCATCTGTTAAAAAAAAAAAAGGGAACACCAGTGACATTACGTGAATGTGCTGGGAGATGAAGGGTTAAAATATAGCATACATTCTAGTTGCTGGCGTATAAGACACACTTCCCCCCCAAGAAATACTGTTTGAAAATGGAGTGTATCTTATACACCAGTGCATCTTATATGCCAGCAAACAGTGTTTGCCAGTGTATAAATGGGGTGTGTCTTATACGCTGGTGCGTCTTATATGCTGGCAAATACAGTAACTGAATCCAGTGTGTTGTAGCAACTGGGATTGCTGAACTGTGAAAAATTGCTGGATGATTTTAATCTCAGCCAGTCTCTCTCAGTTTAAGGACCTCACAGGATTGCTGTGAGGATAAAGTGGGGAAAACGAGTGCCATGTATTCCATCTTCAGCTCACTGGGAAAAAGGAATGTCCGGAATGAATGATCATTGTTATAGAATCAAAAACAAAATAAAATGTTACCTCAAGATCTTCTGCGCACTGATTATTTTCACATATCTTCATATAGTTCTGAACTGAAATCATGTATTGTGATGTTGCACTGCTTGCCCAATAGAATGCCTGAAGGTCTGAAAGGTGCATGTTTTGGAAATCTAAATACTGTAATAGATTACGGGGAAGTGAACATTCATTTTTATTACACTGCTATTATTCCTCAATAAGGGGCTGCATTTGGAAAGTGTTCAGAAGCAACAGCCAGTACAAAATGAAGTGTGCAGACTATTGTCAAGTGTGTGTTTGTGAGACCATAAAACACTGAATTATAAGAAATTCACTGGCTTTCACTTTGCTTCCAAGCTCAACTCAAGGTGTTGGTCTTGACCTATAAAGCCCTCAATGGCTTGGGACCAGTTTTTTTTTTTTTAACTCTTTCTTTCTTATGAGGCTGTTTGAAATCTAAGATTCTCAGTCTTGGTCCTGTTGCGTGTCTCACCACCTTATGAAGTTAGGCTGGTCACTACATATGACAGGACTTTTTCTGAAGTAACATCCTGACTTCGAAACTCCTGCCTGAGGGAGGTTAGTCTGCCTCCAAACCTTCTGAGTTTCTACAAGGCAGCATATACCACACTATTTTGCTTGGCCTCTGTTTCTTAAAATCAGGGGTAGAAGCTGTGGCTGTTTTTAACCATTGTTATATTGTCTGTGTTTTTTTTTTATGTGCATGTCTGTTCTGTCCTTCTGATTCTTCCAGGTGCGTTGCCAAGGGGTGGTGCTAGCCAATTACCCATGAAGATCCCTAATGAAAGGATCAAGTCAGTGTGAAATGGCACAGTTGTACACATTTGCTTTCTGTGGTCATATGAGATGAAGCAAAGTGTTGTTGTTTCATTGTTGTTGTTGTTTGTGAACTTTGGCAGTGTAAACATGTTTTTGCAAAGATGATTTTTCACTATTTTATAATTCATTTATGATGTTTAAAAG
The DNA here is from genome assembly GCA_030412105.1 of Cyclura pinguis. NCBI lineage: Eukaryota > Metazoa > Chordata > Lepidosauria > Squamata > Iguanidae > Cyclura > Cyclura pinguis. The sequence goes on along the minus strand of CM059599.1, from coordinate 312,841,471 downwards.
AGCTGACAAAGTATCAATTATGGCCTACCACTATGGGTTTGACTGTGGGGTGTGTGTGTGTGTGTGTGTGTGTGTGTGTGTTGAAGGGCAGTGTGTTGGGATAGTATGATTTTAAAATTAGACAAAGTAGTTCTGGTATCACCATTGAGTTGAATCAATCTGAACAATTTTTTTTTTTAAAAAAATAAAGTTTCACCAGGTGAGGAGGTAACAAGTTCTCTTATCTGTATCACTATTTTGTAATATCTTTGATAAACAGAAACGCAGCTCCTTCTTCCTCCTCATTTAGGTCAGCAGAAGAAAGCTATCTTTTAGGCAGCTGACTCAAGGACTAATTCTCTTCAAGATTTATTCAGTCCATTGCAAATGACAGGTTTTAATAATTTCCTAAGTTTTTCCTCTAGTTGTTACCGTTGTTGATACTGTGTGTGCATTCAAGCTGTTTCTAACTTAGGCTTCCTCTAAGATAAACCTATCCCTGCATTTTCTTAGCATGATTTTTCAGAAAGGATTTTGTCATGGCCTTTCTCTGAAGCTGAGAGCGTGTGACATGCCCAAGGTTACCTAGTGGTTTTACATTGCTGAGCAGTGACTTGAACCAGTCGTGTAGGGCTAGGGGTCGATGGGGGCGGTTCTCCCTTGGCGGCAATGTTTTTGGGCATCCTGGCTCATAACCATGCCCCCGTGTGCTGCAGCCACACCCCCATGTACCATAGCCATGTCCCCACACACTGTGGCCATGCCCCCGTGCCGTAGCCCCTTCCCCCTTCCATGCATTCCAAGCTCTGCTGCTGATTTGAACCCTCATCTCCAGAGACTTGTCCAACACCCTGAGTGCTACACCACACTGGCTGTAATATACCACGCAGGCTTTTCTTCAATCTCCAGCCAGTAATTACCTCTGATCATAACTTCTCCCCGTGCATTAGTAGAAATTGAAGACCGGAGGTAGGAAGAACTGGGGCCATAACTCTTTCTTCTCATGTCCATCGCATATAGACCATTTCCGCCTTATACTCTTATTGTACTATTATTCCACTTTCAACATCCTATGGAATACTGGGGTTTGCAGTTTAGGGAGGGGCCTTTAGAATTCTCAGCCAGAGAGCTCTTTGGCCTCAATAAACTACAAAGCCCAGAATTCCACAGGATGTTGAAAGTGGAATAATAGCACTATAATAGTGTAGTGTGGAAATAACCATAGTGGACCCTTGGCTTGATTTGGGAAATGAATAATAACTAGTGCCCAGTGGGGAGTGGAATGGCTGTGGGATAAAACCTCAGTTGGATGCTTCTGTACTGCTGTGTTCCATGACAAATTATTATGGCTGCCTTGGGAAAGGAGGAAGGCAGGATATAAATAGGAAAAAAAATCAAATGAATGAATAAATAAATAAATAAGCAGCTTACAAAAGACCCAACAACCTACTTTGTACAAGGGCAGAGCAAGAACATGTTTGAAATGTTCTTACAAGGAAAGAGATTCCATATTTGGCTGAGCTTTTTTACTCTAAGAGCAGTTCAGCAGTGGTATAGGGTGCCTGGAAGGGTGGTGGACTCTCTGTCTTTGGAAGTGTTTAAGAAGACGTTGGATGAGCATCTTTTAGGTGTGCTGTTATTGTGTATTCCAGCATGGCAGGAGGTTGGACTAGATCGCTCTTGTGATCCTTTCCAGCTCTCATATTCTCTTCTTCTGTGATTCTATGTCTGTTTGAAATCACGAAGCAGCATTTAGAAAATAGACCTATATTAAGAGCTGCAGTGGCAAGGCTTTGTGATTACGTTTACAACCACAAGTGAATTAAGATAGCAAATATCTCACATCAGCTCACAGTCTTTTCCTTGTGGCAGGGAGACCGTTAAAAATTTAAAGCATTATCTGTAAGAGTATGATTAAGGGCTCTATTGATCAACACTATCATGTTGAATTAAGCCCAGAGGTTCTGCAAACCCAGGACATGCTCTGCCAAATGTTTCTGTCCTTTAGGGGTGTAAATCTTTGCTTACTTCATTCTTGCATACAGGAAAGAAGAATTTCAGAAGTTTTCTCTGAAGCAAGTAAGATCAAGAGAGTTTTTGCACATTCTTGATAACTTTAGGTTTTTTTACACTTCAGATCATGTTTTGAAATTTGTGATTGTTCAAGTAACACTTTTTGTGCCTTTACACAGAAAACAATTAGCTGCAATCCAACACCCCCTCTGTGCAGTATAAATATTAACATATCATTGACTGGGTGATAACATGCAATGTGCAATGAGCAACTGAAATGTGCAATGTGTGACCAAGATGTACACTGTGAAAGCATGTGCAAATCCCCTTCGACCTCTTTCAGTACGCCTGCTGTACTATAAGGAATAATCCACCCCTCATGCACAACAGGAGTTATACATGTATAAGTCACTGAAAAAATGCCAGCTTTTTTTTTACATGATGTTGTTGTTGTTGCTATTTATATTCCATATTTCTCCCAAAATTGGAACTCAAGGTAGCTTACAATTTAAAGAAAGAACAATACAGATAAAAAAGGAACATTAAAATGGAATTAAACTATTTAGAATAGTAAAGCAATTTGAAATTAAATTAAAAAGGATAGCATACAATTAAAAAAATAGAAAGCAATTAAAAACAGTTCAGTTTAAAACTGTATAGCACCTATCAGCTATTCTTTAAAGCTTTCTGTTTTAAAAACCTATTGGAATAAAAGGACTTTAGCCTGCTGACTTAAGGACAACAGGTAGAGGGCTATTCTAGCCTTCCTGGGAAGGGGTTACCAGAATCTAGATGTAGTCCTCTCTTGTGTTACTATCAATCATAACTGTGATGGCTTAGGGACTGAGAGAAGGGCCTCTCCTGTGGAGCTCAGGGCCTTGGGAGTCTCATATAGGGATATCTGGTCTGCTAGATAGCCTGGACCTGAGTCATATAGCATACATTTTTTTCCCCACAGAAATGTTTAAAAACAACCCCGCCCCTCTTTTTTTTTTTTTTTGCCATACCAACCAAATTGGGGGGAAAAAACCCGAAGAGTGGTCTTTTCACCGTTTCTGGAAGATAAAAGATCACGTGGCTATTTATACTTTTTCAAAAGCGTATCTCAACATGTTTAGATACCATTTCTTATTGAGAGCAAGAATATTTGTGAATAACCTTTACATCCCTACTACCTGTCCAAGCTGACATGGCCCAGGCTAAGAATGCCACCCATCTAAAAACCATACATCCTGTCTGCTTGTTTATTACTTTATTTATTTAATGATCATCTCACCTTTTTTCTAGTATGGGATGAAAGTCAGCTCACAGTATAGGTCAAAACTAATTGCAATTGAAACTATGTATCGTTCAGAAGCTTTTTGTTGTATGCCTTCAAGTCATTTTTGACTTATGGCAACCATAGACCAAATCTATCATGGGTTCTTTTCTTGGCAAAATTTCTTCAGATGGGGTTTGCCACTGTCTTCCTCTAAGGCTGAGAGAGTGTTACTTGCCCAAGGAGCAAAATAATCATTAAAGAAGCAACCCTATTTAAACACTAAACATTTTAAAATACATTTAAAATGTAGTAAGATGAACACATAATAAAATAAAATATTAGAATATAATAAAAATAAATACAAATGAACACCCATGCCTGCCTAGTTTGTGTTCCCACTCCTGCCCAAATTTCTGGTCCTCCCCCCTGGACACGGGGCATGCACACATGTACTCCTAGTGTCTATCTAGCCCCACCCTCAAATTATTGCTCTAGGTTCCACCCCGGAATTTAGAACATTCCAGAAGCCCCTAGTCCATTAATATTTATTGCAAATTTTTGGCAACCCTCATACCCAGAGATTCCAGAATCAGACCATGACAATGTCACATGTTTTTATGAGATGCATTGGTGGGGCAGGGGGAATTCTAACAAACACAGCTTCACTTCTAACTGCAGAGTAATAGAGAACTATATCTAGTGAAAGATTTTTGTTCTTTGTAGCTGTACTATTTTGAGTCCCATAGAGGATCTGGCTTTTTCTAAATTGGTTCCTAAATTGCTAATGGAAGGTATATCTTTTGGCTCACAAGACATATGGGCCTGAAACAAATAGCCAGATGGTGTCACTTTCCATTCCTTGTACAGAAATGGACTGACTCTTTCTTTGATACAGATGATGGGACAGTGTCCTCCACCACACCTGAAGGTAAGAAGATGGCTTAGGGGACACACATTTCTTTCATCCATCACCTTGCTGCCACCTCCCAGTCACCAACCCTTGAAGTAACCTCCTCACTTTGTCCAATAGTAGAGCTTGAGACACTGACAAAATGTGTATGATGGACCAGTTTTTAGACTGTGTATGAGAAAGTGAAATGAGCTCACAATTTACGTCTTGAAGGGAAGCAAGCAAGAAGCCACATTTGAAATTACACTTAGCATATTAGGTTCATGGTTTTGTTTTGTTCATTTGTTTCTTTGTTCATGGCACAGAGAGAGAGGGAGAGAGAGAGAAGGAGAGGGAGAGAGCGAGCGATCACCTCTGAAACCACTGGGACCCCCAAGGGGCCGTAAAATTCATTCGAACATTTAAAATAAGAGATAGCTAAAACTTTTGAAAACAAAATAAAAATACTCCTTAAAAATAATTTAAAAACAAACATTTAATACAGCCAGACCAGTTTCAAGGACCAAAGGCCATGCAAAGCAACATTAATTTAGCTACCAATCAGAAATACAGAAGAGATGAAGTCAGTATGAGCTTAGTTGCACAAACACACCAATCTAGCCTCACAAGATGTTGAGACATGCAATAGGGCCTCTATACACAAATATAGATATAGATATGCCTCATCTAAGAGGACTATATACTAAAGATAAATCCATTAAAGAGTTCAGACAACTCAGTAATGAATGCTATAAAAAGGACAATAAATAAAATAAAACATCTTTTCTGCCAGGCACTGGCAATGGATATCTGAGACCAAGTGTGCCAAACAGCTGTGAGAAGTTGCTAATTTATTCAAGACTTGCAGGTGATCCATTTTGATTACTAAGCCTGAACGTTTTCCCACAGTTTTGCAATATACATGTCACGTCTCTAAGCTTGACCATGCATGGCCAAGTCTGCTCATTCTTTTTCTCAGAGATTCAGTTGAGCTCCACTTCTGTACAGTACAAATAAAGCAGTGTCAGTGCTTCTGACATGATTTCCCCTTCCCCCACCAGTGTTCTCAATATTTTCCTTATCTATTCACAATTTCAAATATTGTGTTCAATATGTAAATTATTCCCCACAGTGAAGTGTTGTTCCCCCTCTGCTGGGTGTTTCAAGAACTGCAGGCATTCCCAAAACAGTGTTCTTGTGACAGAAAATATTCAACATTGTAATGCTGGAATTGCTTGTACCACTGGAATGTTAAGTGTCTTACTAATAAGTAAGTTCTGTGTATTTACTGCTGAGTAAACATGCACAGGATCAGGCTGTTAAGATATATTTATATCCTATTTCATCTCTCCAACTTTCTGTATACTTCGCTGTGCAGTAGACATTCTGTCTTGCTGATGTGTCATCTCCCAAAATGTCAACACCCGAGAGAAAATGTTTGTGGAATATAAATGCATCTGTGTCTTCAAAGTTAAAGTCAATTTCTTTTCAGCACTGTAATCTACTAGACAGTGGAAATGCTCCAAAATATCTTGAGCTAGCCAATAAAGAGACAGACTAGAAAATTCACAACATGATTGTTTTTATGGATTGTATCAGGATTAGGCATCTGCAATGGCCAGTGGTCTCTTGCAACCCTCTGGGTATCACGTGGGCTGCCAAAAATGATTCAGATGGAAAGAACAAATTCAGAAATGGGCAAAATTCCAGTTAGAACATTAAACAACTCTTTAAAAAAAAAAAGTTAACTATGTGGATGGGGGATGCAACCTATCTAAAATGAGAGGTGCTAGACCTGGAGATTCCAGGAGCACCACAAATTACACAAATGTAACGCTGTGATTCCATTTTAACTGCCTTGGCAACATCCTATGGGATCTGCACTGTGTATATATACATTAAAGTCACCTGTTGACTTAAGGTGGCCTCATAGTTTCATAAGACGTACTCTGGCAAGATAAACTCAAAAGTGGTTTGCCATTTCCTTTGTCTGAATATAGCCTACAGCACCTGATATTCCTTGTTGAGCTCCCATCTAGGCATTAACTGGGTCTGACCCTGCTTAGCTTCCAAGATCAAATAAGATCAAGGGCCATCAGAGTATTTAGGCCTCATTTGCAGTTTAAGGAGGGGTATTTAGAATTTGCAACCTTACCAAACTATAAACTGCAGGATTCCACAGAATGTAGCCACGTCATTTAAAATCAAATCACAGCACAATGTTTCTGAAGTGTGAAATAGGGATATAATTCTTCTCTAGGTTTCTTCTCAGAGGTAACAAGAAGTAATTTTAGAGAAGGTCTTTGAAAACCATGCAATTTACAAAAGCTATTAACAGTTCAGAACTTATTCTGTGCATAATTCGCATGTGGTTGTTTGCAGAGAAAACAGAATTTTATCCACAAAACATCATTTTCAGGGCAAGAAACTGCATTTTCTGCATGGAACATAACATTTCATTGCAGAAATATTAACTCCTGTGCAGAAAATACTATTTTCTTTGCAAATAAACTATGGGTTAATTTTAAACAGAATACATTCCCAATTAAAACATTTTCTATACAGGAAACAGCATTTTCTGCTCAAGAATTAATATTTCTGCATTGAAATATTATTTTACATACAGAAAGTGCTGTTTCCTGTGCAGAAAATGCTGCAATTTTTGCACAGAATAAGTCCCAAACTATGAAGATTTTCAGCAGACCAGGGTTTTTCTTATAAGGGTTTCTCATCAAACAAAGATATATGTGCTTTTTAAAATAAGTATTTTCAACTATCCTTTTCCATCCTTGGTCTCAGGACAGTTCAGGGATCTGGGATCAGGGATGAAAAACCTTTAGGAAGTTTCATATGATGTTGCTTAGTTCTGGATTACAATCTAGACCATTTCTGCACTACACTGTTATAGTGCTGTTATTCCACTTTCAACATCCTATGGGGTCTTGGGGTTTGCAGTTTAGGGAGGGGCATTTAGAATTCTCAGTCAGAGAGCTCTTTGGCCTCAATAAACTACAAACCCCAGAATTCCATAGGATGTTGAAAATGGAATAATTGCACTATAACAGAGTAGGGTGGAAATGGCCCTAATTTAACTCCATTTGTTTGATAAAGAGAATAGATTGGTCTTTTGGCTCAGATCAAGAGTAAACACCAGAAATACTCCTTCAGCTGATGTACTGACGCAAAGGCGGTAAAAGGTTTCTGTCCTTGTGTTACCTGTTAGAGTCCAGAGTGGCTGAAATCTCATAAAAAACCTGTGCTGAGAGTCTGTGGGGTAGGAAAGCACAATGCCAAACTTATATGCAAGTTAATGTCATTGGATACCATTAGCTGGTCCCAAGATATTTATAGAAAGCACATTTCAAGTGAATGCCCATATGAAAAGCCAGTCTCTATTTTTATAGAGAGAAAGCCATCATAAATTTAGAAATAATTACTTTATATTAGAAACACTTTGTATTTAATGTTTTATATGCAATTGTATGGGTATATAAGTAATCGCCTATTTGTGATCTAAAAGTAAAATGCACTTTTGGCCCCATTTAGTATTCTCCTTTTCCCCCTCTCCCTTTATAATATATTTTAAGATGCTAATTTCTTTTAGGAATCAAGTTCGCTTTATATGTACTGTTCATATCTGTAATTACATTCTTTGGATCGAACCTGTGTTGTTTTTATTGTTCATATGTTAAACTGTTTATATGTAAGTATTCTTTAAGAAAATAATTAATCTGTTCTTATCAATTTAAATTCTGATTGGAAATGCAATTTTAATGATGTATGGGGCAAACGTGAGATGGATATATCCTTCCATTTTTAAACTGTTGAAGGATAGCTGATGCACTGTTTCTAATGTTTTCTCTCATAGTCACAAGATCAGTTCAAGGGGGGTTGATTTTTCAAATGTTTATGGTAGTACTTAGTGTTCTGACATTCTCCAACTGAGATGCCAATTAACAATTATTGGATGATAGCCATGTGGCACTAGAATTATGGATAAAGATATCTGCATAGAAAAATTGTCAGAAAAGTAGGGAGCTAGGTTTATGATAACATACAATTAAAGAAGAAAGAGACAGATGAGAAGGAGATGAGGGAGAACAGCAGTTACATAAAGCTGAGAAACTGGAAGAAAGGTGCATTGTCAGAAAGGAAATGAGTATCTAATGAACCAGTGACATATGACATTCCAACACTTTCTGCCGGGAGAGGAAGTTTGGGAAAGACCTAGCCAAAGGAGTCCATCAAAGACAAGCATTTCTTCATTCATCTACTGCTGCTGTTGCTGCCACTGCCTGACTGTGCTCTACCTGTGGAAATGTGTGGGGAAGATCCACCTCTCTTATGTCTTTATAGATTCAGGTCCACCACTGTCTGTCATTCAGCAGATTCTGCCCGTCAGCCTCACCTGGCCCGGCACAAAAGTTGAGGAAATTGGCAGATGAAAGCAGGAGTGCAGTGAGGATGGGACTGCTTCCGCTAGGGTTGTCACCAAAGAGGGTGATCAAAGTAGGGGGCTTCTTTGAGGGGACAAACTTCAGGGAAACACAAAGATAAGGGCCTGTTGTGCTCTTGGAAGAAAAGGAAGAGTTGTATTATGTTATTTACATTTTGCTATCACTGCATCATCATCTGTTTAATTCACAGTCAGTCTACTATAGGAAAGATGCGTTCTGAAAAGTGGAAGGGAGATACCAGATCTGAGGGGGCTGCCATTACAGTTGTGCAGGGCAGAGGAAATACAGAAAGGAGAGACAGTTACACTTTAAACAATGGGACATGAATAAAGTGCTAGTTGTCCTTAAAATTGATCCTTCTCCATCTTGGCTGGTCGGTTAAGGAGGAAACACAATTAGACTTCAAATACAACATATTATTAATTCATCTCTCACAGAGGGGAACTTTCCATCTTGTTTAAAAGAGGCTGTGGTTAGACCATTCCTGAAAAAGCTCTCCCTGGATCTCCTGGACTTTATAGACCAGTTTCTAACCTTCCTTTTTTGTGCAAGGTGATTGAGAAGACAGTTGCCTTCCAAATTCAAGTGGTCTTGGATAGCGTACACTTTCTGGACACATTTCAAACTGTCTTCAAAGCAGGATACAGAGTTGAGACTGCTATGGTTGTCTTAGTGGATGGGGCAGTATGTCCTGTTGGTATTTTTAGACCTCTCCCCAGCATTTGATACTATTGACCATGGTATCCTTCTGGAACACCTAGCAGGGTGAGGAATCAGAGGCACTGTTTTGCATTGGTTCCAGTTTTACCTCTCAGGTAGTTTCCAGATGATGGTGCTTGGGGATATCTGCTCCTCAAAAAAGGAGATGTTATATGGCATACCACAAGGTGCCATTCTATCCCGAGTGCTTTTACATCTGTATGAAACCATTGAGAGAGATCATCCAGAGGCAGAGGAGGTGCTATCAGTACGCTGATGGCACCTGAATATATTTCTCCATGCCTTCAAAAACAACTTCTGCTAAGGATGGTGTGTCTCATCTGAATGAATGCTTGAAGGAGGTAATGGGCTGAAACTGAATCCAGAAAAGACAGAGATGCTTACTATTGAGAGTCCTAATCTTGGGTTGGAGGTGTGTCAACTAATTCTGAACAGGGTCACACTCCCCCTGAAGACTGTGTTCACAGCTGGGAGTGCTCCTTGATTTGTCCCACCAAGTGCCAATTCAGATAGATGCAACAGTCAGGATTATTACTTTGGCTTATTATCAGCTTCTGCTGATATGCCAACTGTTTCCCTTCCTAGAATTAGATGATCTAAAAATGGTAGTGCGTGTGCTGGTAACTTCAAGGTTGGACTTCTGCAATGTACTGTACGTTGGGCTACCTTTGTACCAAGTTCACAAACTTCGACTGGTCCAAAATATGGCAGTCAGATTGGTTACAGGAACAGCAAGGAGTGAATATATCACACTGATATTAAAATCACTCCACTGGTTACCAATTAGCTTCCAGGCAAATTACAAAATGTTGGTTATAACCTTTAAATCCCTACATGGTTTGGGTCCAAGTTACCTACAGGATTGCCTCCTCCCATACAATTAGCTCCATATATTCAGGTACTCTGGGGGCCATTTATTTATACCAACCAGAACCAGACTGGCAATGATCACCCAGAGGACCTTCTCGTTAGCTGCCCCAGACTGTGGAATGACCTGCCAAAAGAGATTTGATAACAAAATATGCTGTGCAAATTCAAAAAAGTGCTAAAGACCTACCTCTTCCAGGAGGCCTACCCAGTCTATTTTGAAGTATATTTTTAATTGTACTTTTAATTATAGTTGTAATTGTATTTGTACTTTTAATTCTACTTTTGATTATGATATATTTTAATTAGGATATATTTGTATTTTAAATGGTTTTGTGTTTTTAGGCTATTTTATTCATATTTTGATTGTTTCTGTGTTGTACCCCACCTCGAGCCTTGGGGAGAGGTAAGTGACAAATAAAAATTTATTATTATTGTTGTTGTCATTGCTGCTGTTGTTATAATTCAACTCAAATAACCTGGATGGTCCTACCAACACTATCTCTGGTTTGAAAATGTTGCTGGTGAATGCCAGGTTGGTAAATGGGAAGACGCTGCCATTAAGGTCTTTATCCTGGATGAGTATGCTGATCTGGCATGCACCACAGAGACCTGGTTGGATAAGGCTGGAGTGGTGGTGGTTAATGGCCACCAGAGTTCTCTCTTCAGCAACAGATAAGATCTGGGGGCTGGGGACATAAAGTTGCAGTACTCTATCAAAATTCTATCTCCTTGTACATGTGTCCTATCCTGCAATTTTCTGGGTTTGAGTGTCCTTACCTGAAACTTGAGGGCAGGAACAAAATATGGATTCTGGTGGTTCACCAACTGCCTCGCTGCTCAACAGTATCCCTTCCTGAGGTAGCCAGTGTAATCCTGGGACTGGTGTTGGAAACTTCCTGGCTTGTAGTACTGGGAGATTTCAACAACCTTGCTGAGACTGCCCTGTTGGGAGCAGCTTAGGACTTCATTTTTGCTGTGACAACCATGGAACTCTCCCAAGTGGTATCTGATCTTACTCATGCTGCTGGGCACATTCTGGACCTTGTTTTTGGGAATGGGTGGTGTGAATGTGATCTGGAAATAGAGAAACTATCTATAGTTCTGTTTCCATGGACAGATCACCATCTGGTGGGGTTTAGACCCACTGGGACTCAGAACATCTGCAGGAGTGGGGGAGCCAATAAAATTGTCCACCACAGGAGGCTAATGGATCTGGATGGATTCATGATGGTTCTTGGGGAGTTTCCTGCTGCTTTGACAGGCAGTCCTGTCAAAGCCCTGTCTGATCTCTGGAACAGAGAAATGGCCAGAGGAGTATACACGATTACTCCCAAGCATCGCCTCTCATGAAGTAGAGCCAAACCTATCCTTTGGTTTTCCTGGGAGCTGGTGGCAATGAAACATGTGAGAAGGCAACTACAGCAATGTTGACAGAAAACTTGGAGCACATCTGATCAAACACAGGCTAGAGCTTATCTGAGATTCTACTCTGTGGCAATAGGGGCAGCAAAGGTAAATTTCTTCTCTGCCTCTTGTCCATTTGCAGGGAGCTGGACAGCAGAGTTGTTTGAGTGGTCAGGGGTGTTTTGCACATAGGCCCAAGAGAGGAAAATACATATAATTTGACAGTGAACAATTTGCCTGGTACTTTGTAGATAAAATCACTTGGATCTACTGTGACTTTGATACTATGATTGATACATACCCAGGGGATGTAACTCTGGTCTCTGCTTGTCCAGTGGTAATGGATACTTTTCAGTTTGTGCAACCCAAAGATTTGGACAGGATTCTTAGAGATATGAGAGTCACCACATGTGTGCTTGATCCTTGCCCTTCCTGGCTTATTAGAAAAGCTAGAGAGCGACTGCCTAACTGAATAAAGGGAGTAGTTATTGCCTTTCTAAAACAAGGGAGAGTTCCAACTTGCCTCAAGGAGGCTGTTATAAAACCATTACCAAAAAAGCCATCCCTGGATCCCACCAGTTTGGATAATTATTGGCCAGTCTTTAACATTCAATTTTAGGGTGGGGTTCTGGAAGGCGTGGTGGCCTCTCAGCTCCAGGAGTTTCTGGATGAAATGGATTATCTAAATCCATTTCAATCTTGTTTCAGGCCAGGACATTGAAAACTGTGGGAAAATCACCAGAAAACCAATCACGTTAACAGCCATTAAACTCCATCAAGGTTAGGGATCTCTACCCAAAATATGTGTGTGTGTCTCCTCTTGCACTCTGTTCTTTTTACCATAGATATTTCTGGAGAAAAAAGCAAACCCTGGCAGCCACCTCTTTTCACTCTATGTGGATCATAGAAAACACTTGCTCTAAACCACAAATTATGATTTTAAAAGCGAACTGTGTCCGCTAGTATTAGGGGTTTGTCACGTCAATTCATTTGGTCAACATGCTATTAAGACAGTTGACTTCACCTCCTTAATGATATGTCTGCCATAAGTTTTGCCAGGTTTATGGATCACTTTAGAAAATATTTCTTAGAGCAGGATCTTCCATGCAAGGATGCCATTCAGACAGAAAGCAGAAGAATGAATATGCCCATAGTTTGTTTTTTTTACTTACTTTTTTGGACTATAACTCCCAGAATCTGGCAATTAGCATATCCTGCTTAAAAAATATTCCTAACAGCAAGAACAGCAATCCTAGGATTCTAATCAAAGACAGAGAAATGGATTGATGAGGTAAAGGAGAGAAAAGGAGGGATGCAAAATACCCTGAATTTGGAATTATTACACAAGTCATGCTGCCTCTGGTATTCTGGGAGTTGTAATCCACAAGGTAATATTTCTAAAGTCTAACTGCACTAATAAATGTATGCATTTACTTTATTGCCAACAGACATTGAAGAATTAGAATAGGCTGGCTTTGTTTGTATGGATCATTTTCTAGACATGAAAAAAAATTAAAATGAAAAAAAAAGGCATACAGCTTTTCCCACTCTTTAGCATAATGGAAAGTGTTGCATTCACTCTGCTGAAGCTAAAGTGGGTCTGGCACTAGCCAGTGCCACCCATTCCCAGTAAAATACCTTGCACCTCTTGGACCACATCTTGAATTCATGGGCTCTTCCAGGTGGGTCAAATATATAGGGCAGTTTCCGAAGATTGCAGTAATTGTTGCTATAGGTCTCTCTCACACACTCTCTCTCTTCGTTGAAAATCTGAATGATGCTCTCAGCTGCCCAGGTTCTGTCACTTGGACTGTTTCCTGGCAATTCTTTGCACTAGCTGCAGTTTTATTGATTTTAGTGCTAAAACGGATCAGTGAAATGGCTCTTGTGCAACCTAACACTGTAAGTCTAAGATTAAAATAATCAGAGGAAAAAATGCCCCCCAAATCATAGGATTGCTGCTGTAACTGAAACCATTTTTTTTTTAAAAGAACACCTTTGGAAGAGTCGTAGAAATTGCTACAGATCTAAAATCTCAGAAATTGCTACAAATGTCCTCCTCATAAAGAATGGAATGAGAAGACACACTGGTGACAAGAACTGGTGAAAACCCAGCAGAACCTAAGGATCTATGTCACAAGAACTTACACATCTTTAGACCAATCTGGAAGCTCCAATAGTCAGTTTCTTCTTCATTAGGATGATGTAGAGATTCTAATAGGTTTTTTCCTCCTCCCTCAATAAAGTATCAGATCATACTTCCTTTGACTTCTCAAAAATATGCACAATAATGACACACTTGAACTTCTGTGAAGCCACTAAGTGGGATCACTGAATGGGGTAGTAAGCCTTGACTGGTTTAGCCTATGAAAATACATTTGTTCATAATCTTTACACTTGGAAATGATCTGATCAGATGCAAAATTAAAAACCAAGGAAGGCTAATATATTACACATTTTGTATCATTGTAGTAGACATTCCCTCAGACCAGACTCATCAGTTGTCTCATTTCAGCATTGTGGAAATATATAAGAATAATCTTGTTACTGGCAAGAAGATGGCAAAAGAAAAATGATAACTTTTTACACTTCTACTACTTTATTCACACCATACCAACCAGCATGTTATTCTGAGTGGTGAGGATTAGGCACAGAGAGGTCATGACTGGAACTCTTGGTGGAATGCTGTGGTAAATTTGTTAGTCATTTTGAGGAGAAAGTCACTTCTGTTCACTGAGAATTTGATTCCACAGTTATCAAAGAGTGTGGGTAAGTGTCCACTATATTATCTGGTTAGTTTTATCAGGATCAGTTTCAGTTGTTGCAGACTGATGATGCAGACAAAATGCTTGAAGCAATTTGTTCCTTTGCATGAAAGGCCAGCTTTACCGATAAGATCTACCATGGGGTGGTAAAGATCTCATTGTGTTAAGGAGATGGTGCCTGCTGCCTTGAAGATGACTGCAATGTTCCCTTTCCTGAAGAAGGCCACTGTGGACCTGTGCATCTATAGCTCCATTGCTAATATCCTTTTTTGAACAAGGTGGTTGTCATGTACTAGATGACCCAAAATCCATGAATACACCATGAAGTGTCTAGTAGTTTTTATTCAAGGATTAAAATGAGCAACCACAGCATACTTCTACAGAAGTTGTCAAAACTGATTAACATGAGCAGTCTACCTCTTTTACAAGTTATCAATACAAATTTAAGCACACAAAGCATTCATTGGCTACAATGTATAGCTGACACTCACAGAACACTTTCCCATGCTGGTGCCTGGTTCTAACCATCTTGTCCTTGAACACAGTTGACCTGTCTGCATGCCTTCTCAAGTTATCTCTATACCCTTCCCTTCTCATAACAACCTGGCACCAGACAGTGTTCAATTTAACTTTCCCCACTCACCCCCATCAATCAATTACCAAGTAACAGTGTTTAATAGGATACAATGTAGCACCAATTAGCACTGTTTAACATATGTGATACCTTCCAGCTTTCAGCAATGCTAACATACATTCCAAACCTCTTGCTAAGCTTGCAAAGCATACACATTCAAATACACCATGCACATGCCCTCAAATTATCTCCCCTCTCTTTCATTCCTCCACAACATGACAGGGATGTGTTGTGATCTGACAGTGGTTGAGCATGTGGTGGCTGGAAATTCTTGGAGAAAATGCATTATCTGGATGCATTTCAGCTTTGTTTCAAACCAGGACATAGGACTGGAAAGGCTTTTGGCACTCCGATTGTCAACCCACTCCAGGGAAAAAACAAGGAAAGTGCTATCCTGTTGATCTTCCTGGATTTCACAGCAGCTGTGGATATCATCCTAGTGGACCAACTGTGTTGGATAGGAATGGGAGGGAGTATATTATAGTGATTCCTCTCCTACTTATGGGCCTGGTTCCAGAGAGTTTGGAGATTTTTGTTCATGATCATTAAGCTGTGGGGTACTGCAAGGTTCCTTCTTATCTCCTATGCTGTTCATATCAATATGAAATCCACAGGGGAAAAAAAATAGGTTAGGACAGCCGATAATCTAAAACAGAGTTCCATAAACTGGAGACTGTGTGGATTGGTGGTACTCTGGTCCTCTCATTGGGTAAGAAACCTGCTCTGAATATGGTTGGAGTTCCTCCGAAGGAGGGTGTACATCTTGGATGTACTCAGATCTATTTTTGTCATATTGTCAAAGGTGCTTTCCATCAAAGGGGTTAGGAGCAGGTTTATCTGTTCTGCCAGCTCTGGCCTTTTCTGGACAGGCATAACTTAGTCACAGTAGTCCATGTCTCCTAACTTCCTGGTTAGACTACTGTAATGTGTGAGAGCCAGTGTGGTGTAATGGCTTGAGAGCTGGACTAGGACACTGAAAGACCAGAGTTTGAATCTACCTTCAGCCATGGAGTCCCACTAGTTGACCTTGGGCAAGTCATGCTCCCTCAACCTCAGAAGAAGACAATGGCAAACTCCCACTGAAAAAATCTTGTCAAGAGAACTCTACCATAGGGTCATCATAAGTCAGAAATGATTTGAAGGCACACAGCAAATGTGCTTTATGTGGGACTGTCATTCAATATAACCAGGAAGCTACAGCTAGTGCAAAATGTAGTGACATGATTCCTGACTATATAGACAACATATAAGATCACTCCTAATGGAGCTGGACTGATTGCCAATATGCTTCCAATCTAAATTCAGAGTGCTGGTAACACCATTTAAAACCTTAAAAGGCTTGACACATCAATAGTTGAAGCAACATCTTTCATTTTATATGTCTGCCTGAGACAGCACTCTGCATTACTTCCTCTAGTGGAATCCAGAGGATAGTTGCTTTGGCAGACTGCAATTCTTTGTCAGGAGAGATGCTTCTTCAAGTACTGAATGCCCAAGCCATTTGACACTTTAAATATCATCAGCAGCACTTTGAATTCAGACCAGATGTATATTGGCATGTGGATAATGCAACTCCTTTAAGGGTGGTGTTACAAGGTCTAGATAAAAGTTCCAAATCCAGACCTGCACAGCCCCAGATAATTCTGATAGAGAGGAGAAGTAGAGATGAGTGACATCAGCACACTGATGGCATCCAACCTCCCACAACCCTAATGACCTCACTCAGTGACTTCACATAGATATTATCTCTCATTTCATTCTGAGACATGGCTGCAAAGATCAACTCATCCACACGGCTCCATAGGAACCCCTCCACTGATTCTATATTGTTAGCTAGGACTATTCTTATAGGTATTGGTAGCAGACAAGATGATCTGAAGTCCCATAATAAATTATTGTAACAACACTTTGCTCTCATGTGTACTAATGGCAAATTCCCAGCGCCCAAAAAAGAATTAGAATTTGATTTTTCCTTAGGAAAATAGCCAAATTTGCAAAGATACAGATGACCTTGTGAAAGTCTCTCTCTCCCCCGCCCCCCGCGTTAAGCGCAGAATTTTTTTTTTTTTTAAAAATAACATTGAAATCAATTTTCTTCAGAACAACAGGCTAGTGATGTTAGAGAATTCAGTGGCTACTGGCCACAAAATGTGAAGTATCAAGCTTTTGTGAGATGAAAAAATAAATGGGGGAGAGGCAGAAAAATTTGCAATGAGGAGTAAAATAATGTTGTAACTTGGGAGAGGACATGGCTGACAGACCAGTACTTTAAAGTTAGCACTAAACATTGCAACATTTTCTTGTGGGTGCCCACCTGTAAAGGCACCATTTGCAAGGGTCTTTGTGGGAAACCATCACAGTTAAATCTGTTTCTACCCAGCCAAGGTCTACAGTGTCAGTGCTGCTTTTGGCTGCAAGAGAAAGAAGAGATGCACCCTTCCCCTCTGTGAATGGCAACATGTCAGCGCTGAGTGAATTGTTCCTTACCTTAGCTGTCATAGGTTAACACAGAACTTGATTGGTGTTTAACACTTGTATGAAGGGCACAGGGCTATTATCTATGTCAGAAGAAGCAGCGGCAGGATGAAATGTTTCCCTGGCACTGGAGGCAAAATTTCTTAAAATGACAACCCTCTCTCCACCTTTAAAAGTGGAGAGCAGTATTTATGTTGGTGACATATTTTCAGCTGGCAGTACCGTTTATCCCACTATTAACATACTCAGACATTTGGCTCTGCTTTTCCTTTCTTGGTGTGTCATTACTAGGATACATCATTTCTTAATGTTAAGCTAGATATACCCAGAGTCATTCTTCATTTACACACATTATCATGCGAAGTAAGAAACATAACCCCCATAATGTTTCAATAATAATTTAATTCTATGATAGTTATGGGCTCTCCTACAAAGACTACTGTGTATCATTAACGAGCAGGGTTTTTTTTAGATATATGAAAGAAGAAATATGTCCCTTCAGTTTAAATATTTTTTATTCTGATTCAGTTGTAGTTATGCATTGTATTGATGTTCTTTTTCTGCTTCTGCAGAAACACTCTTTCAGGTTAATCAGGGCATGAAGACTCATAGTACCACAGAATCATAGTATCATAAAGTTGGAAGAGACAAGGACCATCCCCCTGCCATGCAGGAATATACCATCAAAGCGTTCCCAACAGATGGCCATTCACTTTCTGTTTAAAAACCTCCAAAGAAAGAGACTTCACCACATCCCAAGGCAGCACATTCTACTGTTGACCTGTATTACCGTGCAGTTACCATTAGGGAGTTCTTCCTAATGTTTAGACAGAATATCTTTTCCTAAAGTTTGAAGCCATTGCTGCATGTCCTAGTCTCTGGACATGGACTCTGGACTCTGTGTCTGCATCACAGTTTCTTCCAGTATTGATGAACAGCACTATTGGCTGCATCTGTGGATGATGCATGATGGAGTAGGGTGATAGTGCTGAAAAAAAAAAATCTGAAGTCAGTTGAACTTGTATGTTGCAGACTTGAGTGTAAAACAATGGCCAGAATCCTGATGGTGTATTATGCCTGCAAAAGTTCCCCTATGGACACAGACAGACATTTTTTTTCCAATGTGTGATATCTATATTTGGTTCACAGTTGTGAAAGCAGAGTTTCCCTCTGTGCATGCAGATACACATGTGCATGCCCATTAGATGTGCATGATGTGCATATGAGATGCATGTGCATATGTAATTTAGATCCACATCCAGCTGTGTATTTGGTTTCATCATTGAGAATGCATTCAGTTGCTGTTCAGCACAAGGGTTGTGCACAACAATCAATGTGTAACTCCATATATAGAGATATATGCTAGACAAACCTGATGCAAGATCTCAGTAAGTTTTTGACTTACTATAGCACAAGTCTTTGGACCCTTCCACAGGATGGTGTCCTCTTGGCATGGGGATGCAAGAGGAGCGGGACTGTGACAACATTTCCACATGATGTCATTGTGGTCCCACCCTTCCCATGTCTCCTAGCAGTGCGATTGGGGTACATCATTGATGGAAAGGGTTTTTCCATATAACGACACTCTCACACATCACCCTGTCACAATCCCAGCAGCACCTCTGCTGGGATAAGAGTGTGTTCCCAACACTCCTCTCCATGTGTGAGTGGCTGCCTGTGGAAGGAAGCATAAGGGACATGCTCCATCCTTTCAGATGCAGATGGCCTTCTTCCCATGTTACAGTAGGGGAGGAAGTGCATAGACTGCGTTTCTGGTCCTTCTGCATGGCCGACTGTAACAGAAAGCTTGCATGATTGCAGTGTCATAGACAGAGTTTCTCTGTCAGTGATGTAGCCTGTGATCAGACCAGCTAGCAACACAAGAAGGGTGGGACTGTGATGATGTAATATGGAACCATTGTTGCAATGCCGCTTCTCTCACTTCTCCATGCCAAGATGCCATCGTCATGTGGAAAGGGCCAAAAACTCCATCAATAGCCCCTGATCACATGACCTTTCTGTCGCAGTTGGCCATGCAGAAGGGCCGGAAGCATGATTACGCACTTCCTTCACCACTGCAGCATGGGAAGAAGGCCAGATGCAATGTAGAAGGAAAGAGCATGTCCCTCGCTCTCCCTTCTATAGGCAGCCAGCCAAGTGAGGAGAGGGGTGGTGGGGACATGCTCCCATCCTGGTAGAGATGCTGCTGGGATTGTGATGGGATAATGCAGGAGAGTGTAGTCCTCAAGAAATGGTCTTTGACAAATAAAGTTCATAGCTGGAATAATGTATAGGAAGTAAAAAGGAAAGCAATTCTCTTTCCAGAATAGCTCCAAGACCATGAAACCCAGACATGTGAAATTCTTCATTGTATACAAAGGAGCCTCTTAGGGTGCGCATCTAAGGGTTGTCTTCTTTTCTTTTTTAAATTAATTGATTAAATAAGGTCAGACTGTAGCCTGCAGTACTGTATTAAGTCATTGTGTGGCATTATGTGATTAGGCTAGTGACAAAGAAGCTTCTCAGGAGCAAAAGTCTTGAGGTCTGGATACCAATGCTTACAGACGCTTTCAGCTAGGTCTCAAGAGGCCCAGGCTGTTTAAATTCCTTCTGGGATGACAATGAACATTTCTTAAAACAGAGTAGCAGTCCAAGATCTTAAAAACAAATCCCACATTAGCTCATCAGGGATGCAAACCCTGATAGGAATGGCAACAACTGAGGCAGTAATTTGGTGTTTTTCACTGTCTCACTGGCCATTGAAAACATCACTTTTTGTTGGGGATTGAGAGATTTAGTACCAAAATCTCTCAATTCTCCAACAAGTTATAGGCCCAAAACAGAACAGTTAGCAGATTTTTCATTTTTTAGTTATTTTTGCTTTTGCCTTCCTTGTCTTCCCCTGTTTTGGAAATACACATCTAGCTAGAGAATTTTTGTCTTTTACCTTTTGGGTGCTGATTCATTTTCTTTTCTTTTCTTTTTCTTTTTTTGGAATAACTAACTAAAGAAAAAATGCTGCATGCAGATTTAGACGTAGTTTCCAAACCCAGACTTGTGCAAGTCACTAATGAGAGCTATATAGAATAGAGAGCGAAATTAAATTTAGCCTTTAATCACCATAATATTCGTGATGCAATTGAAAAAGAAAAACCAAGTGGTGAAGCTGCAGAACAATGGTTGAGAAAAGATGCCATAGCACAATACCTAATCAGTAATGCATTGGAGGCTAATCAGATACTCTATGTAAGAGACTGTACCACTGCAAAGGAAATGTTAGATAAAATTAAAGAAGTTCATGGTCTTTCATATGAAAAATCCCAGTCAATTTGGACGAGGGAACTTGTACAGCTTCGTCTTCATACTATAGCAGGCTGTGACGCTTATATCAGCAAACTGATTATGATTTTTGATAAGTTGAATTCCTGTGGATTTCAATTTTCTGATAGAGAAAAGGTTTGTTTCCTCACTGGAACTGTGGGACCAGAGTTCAATCCATCTCTCTCTTACAAAACTTGAAAGGGCTAACTTTTAATAAAGATATGTCTAAATTAGGAGAAGAATGCGTTGACCAAGGGGCTTCCCCTTTTGAACATACACAGAGACCAAGTGGATCAAATTACCTGGTCACTAAGAAGGGCAGATCTAAAGCTCTGCCTAGGGACCAATCAGAGCTCGGTTGCTATAACTGCAACAAGAAGGGTCACAAGCCCTCAGCCAATGGTAGCTCTCCAACTAAGAAATTTACAAGACAAAGGCAGCATGAACTAGGTGAATCAAGCAAACAGTCTTACAGAGGAAGGAATTTTCTTTTAATGGAACAGACTCCGGCAGTTAATGACTACAAGCAGAAAAATAGTTGCTGGATTATAGATTCTGGCTGTACCAGTCACAGCACATTTTCTGATGTTTATTTTGATACAATTGATAGAGATGCTACAGGGAATGTTCAAGCTGCAAATGGTGAATGCATGCAGATCCTGGGATCAGGAAGCTGCACTTTAAACTGCCTATTGCCTAATGACAAAGTTACCCAGAATGTAGCAAATGATGTCTTGTTTATTCCTAAAATACACTGTGACATGCTCAGTGTGTTTGCTTTGGATAAGAAAGGATTTGAAATACTTTTCAGACAAGGAGAATGCACAGTTACCAAAGACAATGTCCTTTTTTCAGAAGCATTTGAGAATAATGGTGTCTATGAGTTACATTTTTCAGCTCAACAAGCTAATGTTGCTAGAGTACAGATGAATGAGAACAACCTTGACCTATGGCACAAACATCATGATCCAAAGGCAGTTCTTGAACTACAGAATCAGAACTTGGCCACAGGAATCAAGGTGAATCAACAATACAATGAGAACACTAACAGGTGCATAACTTGTGTTGAACAAACGTCAGTCAGACCCTCATTTCAGCCAAGGACTGAAAAGAGAACCACTAAGGTACTGGATCTCATTCACAGTGATTTGTGTGGTCTATTTAATGTTCCTTCACTTGGTAGAAACAGATATGCTTTAATTTTTGTGGATGATTTTTCAAGGTATTGTGTTACTTATCTTATGAAAGAGAAGAGTCAAGCTCAAGACATGCAATAGAAGCATGTTGCCATGGTGAGAACCAAGTTCGATATAACACCTAAAGCTATCCAGACATATGGTGCTGGTGAGTACAGTTCACATTGCACATAAGCTTTTCTGGAAGAGCATGGTATTTTGCACAGGAGGAGCATTGGTTATACTCCTGAGCAGAATGGAGCTGCTGAAAGGAAACTGAGATCTCTCCTGCAGATGACAAATTGCATGTTGGTAGATGCTCATCTTCCCAGTAAATTTTGAGGTGACGCCTTTATGACTGCAACGCATCTCCAGAACAGATTGCCAACAAAAGGCACCACACAAACACCATTTCAACTATGGCATGGCAGAAAACCAGAAATGAAACACATTAGAACCTTTGGAAGCATTGCATATTCATGCATACCACAACAGAAGTGACACAAACTAGATGCAAGAGCAGAGCAGACTATTCTAATTAGCTGTGCTCCTGGAAGCAAAGTAAGAGTAATGAACTTAAAGACTGGTGAAGTTACTACTAGCTATGTAGTTTACTTTGATGAACAAAGCAGAGTTGATAAGAGAGAAACTGTCACAGATTTTCCAGATGAATGAGAGACTATCTAAGAATCACTGGAAGAAGAAGAGCAAGATGTTGAACTTCTTTAGAAGTGCAAATGTTGCCTTCATACTACAAGCAGCTATCCAACTTGATTCTGAACAAAGGATTGAGGTGCATGCTGCAGAAAGCAAGCTAAAGGTGGGGAGCAATACAACAGGAGAAGGGGATGCAGATGGCTTTGACCTGAGCACTGGGCTGGAGGATGCAGCAGAGACAGAACAGGTTCCAGAACAGGTTTCCAGATGCTCAATGCAACCCAACAAAGGTGTACCAGCTCCATGCTTGTCCTACCTTGCAACAATGGTGTTACCAAATGAACCATCAAGCTTTGAAGAAATTGACCAGATGCTTGCAACTGAGGCAGCTCAGTGGAGAAAAGCAGCACAAGAAGAAATAGATGCACTGCATAAGAATAGAACATGGACACTTACTGAACTTCCACCAGGAAAGAAAGCCATAGGATTCAGATGGGTCTTCAAGCTGAAACTAGATGCACAAGGAAAGGTGGAATGAATGCTACAAAGCAAGGCTAGTTGCTCAAGGCTTCTCACAGAAATTTGGAATAGACTTTGATGAGATATTTGCTCCTGTTGTCAAACAAGCACCATAAGACTGCTTCCAAACAAATGGATGGCAGATACCTTGATGTGAAAACTGCTTTCTTACATGGACAAATAACAGAGGAACTGAACATGCAACAACCTCCAGGCTTTGTAGACCAGAAGCAACCACATTTGGTTTGCAAGCTTAACAAACGTTTGTATGGACCTAAAGAGGCTGCTAGAGCTTGGAATGAGAAACTAGACGCAATGTTGAAGTAATTAGGCTTTAAGCAAGGAGAAGCAGATCAGTGTCTATACACCAGAACCAAAGAAGATTATTCAACCTTTATCCTGACCTATGTTGATGATTTGATTATAGCCACGAACAGAAACAAAGACTACTCAGAAGTTGTACATCACTTGAACAAAGAGGTGGAATTGAAAGAGTTAGGAGATGCAAAATACTACTTGGGCATGGAGTTTCAAAGAGAACAAGGTGGTTTTTTTCTACTAAGTCAAAAACAAAAGATTGCTGAACTTTTAGAAGGCTTAGGACTCCAAGATGCCTATACTGTAGCAACGCCCATGACTACAGATTTTCTTAAAAATACTGAAGAAAGTGATGCTTTACCAGATAACAGTCTCTACAGAACAGCAGTAGCAAAACTCCTGTACCTGTCTACCAACACAAGACCTGATATTACATCTGCTGTAGGGATTCTGAGCAGGAAAGTTAGCTTACCCACAAAGAAAGATTGGGCTGGAGTAAAAAGAGTGGCTAGGTACTTGAAAGGGACTATCAACTTTAAATTGAAGCTACCAGCTAGTAGCAACCCAAAGTTAGTATTCTACACTGATGCAAATTGGGCTGATGATAGTGCAGATTATCACTCAGTCAGTGGTCTCCTATTTTTGTATGGAGATGGCCCTATTTCTTGGGACAGTCACAAGCAGAGTGTGATGGCTCTGTCCTCTACAGAAACAGAGTATATTTCAGCATCAGAAGCATGTAGAGAATTACTATGGCTTAAACAATTGTTGTCTGATTTTGGAATAAATGAAGAAAAACTAATTCAAGTTATGGAAGACAAGCAGAGCTGTGTTAAACTTTCTCCAACAGAGAAGATGACACCATGCAGCAAGCACATAGGAACAAGATGCCACAAAGTATGTGAGCTCACAGAGAATAGAATGATCAAGATTATCTACTGTCCAACCACTGAGATGGTAGCTGATATCTTGACCAAAGCTCTACCAAGAGATGGCTTTGAGAACCTGCGAGTCAAGATGGGACTTCAGGGGTACATGCACTGTTGAAAAGGGGTGTTGGGAGTGGCAATCTTTGCATGCTTAATTAAATGGCTAGTTAGTTTGCATGTTTATTGTAGGCACAGAGAGCTGGCCTAGAGAAAACTTCCTGTTTGTTTTGGTCAACATCTCTTCCTCCAGCATGTACACACTCTTTGTTCTTAAAAAACGTTCTCTTGCTATTTACACCTCTCTCTTTTGTATTTGCCTTTTGTCCTAAAAGCATGCTCTGAGATCTCCTAACACAGATTCTTTCAGCAAGCATGTGGCTGCTTATTTTTCTTCCTTTCTTCAAGAATTGAACCCATGTAGACTATGCACAAGATTTTGTGAGTAAATTCTTTTATATTTTTAACGAAATTGTTTTTGTGTTTATTTTGAGCTAGATTATGGCCCTTTCCACATGTGGTGGGGGGGGGGACGCCTGAAAACAGAGCTTACTGGTTTTGTTTTCTGGCTGGCCGAGTCCGTCGCCATGAGGAGCAGCGTGAGTTCGCTGCTCCGCAGTCCTCCGGTGTCCCAAATGGCTGCTTCAGGTTGGTGGAGGCTCTCCACCAACCGGAGAAGCTCGCCAGCCAGAAACCCGCCCCCGGCAGATCTGCAGGCACACACTTGCGTGCGCCTGCAAATCTGCTCTGGAGCCGGGCGACGGAGCGGCACAGGGTTGCACGCACCGTGGTTTTTAAAAACCTCTAAAAAGAGGTTTTTAAAAAACACGCCGCGCGACCAGTTCCAGTCACTCCAGAGTGGACTGAAGTATGGAACTACAAAAAGTAGTCCACCCCAGTCCACTCTACGGTGCAGAAGACCTCCGTTGGAGGTCGCTCTGCACCGTTTAAATAGCCCGGTGCAGAAAAGGCCTAAGTGTGTTTGGGGTGGAGTGATAGAAGTGGGGCTGGTAATCTGTTCAACTTCTATTTTGTGAATTTACTAGATACTCTGCTGATTGAGAGACTGATTACCAAAATCTCTCATTTCCCCAACATTTTTCCCCCCTTGGTTCTGTCTTGTTTAGATAAGTTGTTCCCAAATTTACCAAAAATTCTGTTGTTTTTTTTTTTAGCCTATCTTATCGATTACTTTCATGTCTGGTTCTGCATTCAGTTCACACAGAGTATGTTGTTGTCTGCCCCTCTACCCTGTCTTGCCTCATAAGACCCATTCTTGACTCATAAGATCCATTCCTATGACATCACAAGGTTTAAGGTTTTAAGCTTGAGATCTCAGGGAATAGGATACAACTGACCAGGCAATCTTAGGTTGAATGAATGGTAGGGATGGAGAGGGAGACAAAACAATGAGAAAGAAAAGGAGTGGAAGCTACAATTGCCATATTGCCCAGTTGGGTGGGTATTGCTTGAATTATAGCTATATTATCTTATACCTGTGTACAACCTTCGGTAGTTTGGATCTCTAAATTTCACTAACAAAGACAGTAAAGATATCACTGCAGTACAATTATATCTATTTCATAACACTTTGTCATGATTCCATCCTAAGGAATCCTGGAATATGTAGTTTTCTGAGTTACTTAGAAGGTACTGAGTTACCATGAGAAGAGAGGGGCTGAGGAGTAAATCAGATTAATTCTGTGGTAAAGGCAGCAGAATTAGAGCTGAAAGGACTAGACTCCTTAGCTTATACCTTTTGTCTGTAGCCTTTGCAGAAAGTGAGGCATAAGCAAAAGTGTTGAGACTCGATTCTTCCTATTTTGCAAAAAACAGATCTGTTTCTGTCTTTCACTATGGTTAGCCAGTGAGTGAAGCCACAGCTATGTATAGAGATCCACTGATTTCTGCACTTCAATGACCATGGGAGTTTCTGAAAATTCTCAGAGCATGAGTTCTATTTTTTTTAATTCAATGAAGTTTTCCTAAATTAGCTCAGTGATCCTCACAGTAACCCTAAGCCATTCCCATTTTGCAGATGGAATGCGGGCATGAGACTGTGCCTAGGTGCAATTACAGAATTTCCCATTTCTGAGAAAACCATTCCTGTTAAATATCTTCATTTCACACAGCCGCTAAAGGCATGGGACCTTTGCAAGGAGAAAATGTGGTCAAGAAAATTGATCATGACGGTGTGCAAAACACCCTGGCCTGAAGATTGTGTGTACCAGCATTACATTCAAGATTTTTTTTTTAAAAAAAAATCTTCTGATTCCTGTTTACCAAGTTGTTCAGAGAGAAGTCAGTGAAGTGTGCTTGTCAACTTGTCAGCACTTTCCTCGTGCACAAGATAATTTGCCTGGATATGGGCAATTAGAATAAAAATGAGCGAGAGAAATGCAATCCACGTGCATGGTAAGCTGTAGTGAAGAGTGAGGAAAGAAAGCCAAACAAACAGGTGGGAAGCAGACCAGTGGGGAGGAAAAAGAGTTTTGCCAAGAGAGAAGTGAAACACAAAAGGAAAGTGTTGAGGAGGGGGCTAAATGCTTTGTAATGCAGACAAAGCTGGTACTAGGTGAATGAGTACTGGAATGGAGCAATAGTATTGTGCTTGAGATCACGGATTTGAATGTAATCCTAGCTGAGTACTTTCACTGGTGACACATAACAAGACACTATGCTGCAGTGTGATTTTTCTGTGAATGTATTTATCTATACATATATAAATAGATGTGAAGATAATCCATTCATGGATTAAGAATGTGATGCAACAGGAAACCTGAGAATTGTACAGTTTGAATTGAACAGGGCTGATTTTGAAATAATCTATGCATTCAGTGAACTAAAATCTGCCATTTTATTGTGTTGTGTTAAAAGCTTTCTGTGTTCTTTCAAGATCTTGGAAATAGTAGCTGTTAAGGGCTGTGTTCTTAATTGGTGTGTTGCTTAATCAATATAGGAATGGTGATATTGTGTCCTGTGTAGTTGTTAGTTTTAAGTTTGATCACTAGCTTCAAAATGGATGTCTGGAACTGAACTGGCATGCAGGAAAGCAGTTTCATGACAGTTCACCCTCAAGTAGATAGGCATTGAACTAAGCTGGGATATTTATGCTTGGTGGGAAAAAAATGACCAAACAAGTAAGAATTAGAGCTGACTCTAATTTCCAGAATGTGGCCTCTGAGTCAGAATCTATCTCAAAGAACTGCAAAAATTTTCCTACCCTAATATAGAACAGAAATGGGGAACTGGTTTTAGTCTAATTGATAAGTGCAGTTTGAGAGCACTTCTTGACTGTTGTATTCCAATGGAGGCAGAAACAAAGTCAAAAAAGGGGGTGGGGAACAAAAAATACCATGAGATTTTGCTTCTGGCATCCTCCTGTTCATATAAAAAATATACACAGTGCAACTGCCTGAAAATATTTTTGTTGTTAACTACTATCAAGTCATCTTCAAATTATAGTAACCCATGAACACAAAACCTTCAAGCCAACTTACCATCAGCAGTCCAGCTGAAGTCTTGCAGATTCAGGGCAGTGGCTTCCTTGGTTGAGTCCATCCATCTGCAATGTGGTTTTCCTCTTTACCTGCTACCTTCTGCCTTACCAAGCATTTAACCCTTATTCATATGGAAAATAAAAGAAGCCTTCCACTGATAGTTTCTGGGATATTTTTTGACCCCAAAGATATTCCAGTGTAGTTCTGCAGATACAAATGCTCAATATCCGTAGGACTGTTTGTGGGTATATGAAGAGTGTAACACACTATCTGAACAAGCAACACCATAAAATACATGCATTATTCACATGAGGAAGAATATTTGTTTGGAGTTGCCAGCAGACTTCCTTTTCCACAGAATAAATAAATAATTAAATAAAATATAACCATAATTTATGTGTCTTAGCAATACAGGGAAACTGAAAACAAAACAACAAAAAGCATTTATAATGAACTCCCAAAGTAAGAAAGGAAGTAGCTTTTTGTATTTATTTGCAGGAAGACTTAGTATTAATTGTATTATATGGTAATTTTCTATTCCTATAACAAGATAGTTTCTCAGGGTAATCTTCATCAATGAAGGACCATTCTTTGTGAAACCACTCAACAGGCAATCATCTTATAGTTAGATAGGTCATTGCAAACAAATTTCCTAAACATGGTGCACTGTATCCCTTTTTTTCCTATTACAAAAGAAGTGGGGAGAGGGAAGGTACATGGATTATTCTGTCAAATGGTATCAATGTATCTTAAATCTTTGCTTAGCAGAACCTCTACAAATTATGAGATGGTGACAAAAAATGTCTCCCACCGCATTTTGTCAAGTGTGGAAATATGAATCAATTAACATTGGCACCAGACTGTAATCAAGCTGGTATCCCATGGTACCAGGCTGTGTTACCAGCTATGTGTCCCCATGCCTTGCCCAGAAGAGGATATGGTATATTAGCAAAGCAGGCCCAACATGTTTCTATGCCATATTTTCCTTTTTTAAATATTGGTGCAGACTTCATTTACCAGGAAACATGGTCTACATGTCCTGAAAGTCAGCCACTTTGTCAGTGACTCTGCACATCACTGTACTTTCTCTGTTATCAATTCTCAAGTACCTTGGGAGTCCACAAAATATTTGGAGGCTCCAAAAGTGGCAGTACCCTGAGGTCAGATGCCACAGTTCCTACAAAGCATCATGCTCTTTATGGTACAGACTCACCAGGACCAGGAGGCCAGCTCAGTTATGACAATGGGCTTCCACACCTGGACATTGATAGGGTTCTTCTTGTACTATGCTTTGAATATACACTGTGCCTCTCTGTTTGTTTCATGTGGTACAATATACTCTCTGTGAGGAAGAGTTCAATATTTGCTCCCTTATTTACATCCTTTTCAGCCCCCATGTGCTGTGTCCCAGATCACCTATTTATGACCTAATGGTTTATGGTGATCTACAGTGATAGGCTAAATCATGTCTCTAGGTGACCTATGGTGAATTGTCTGGAGGTGTTTGCATCATGACTTTCCACTCGTGCTTCTCATGACAAAGTTCCAGGACAGGATCAATTGAGTGCACGTCTGCTTCCCTCCCAGGTTTGAGCAGAGAGAGAGGGTTGTTTTTTATCCAATCAACACACCAGCTACTCTGCATCATGTGCTTCCCACAAAATGGCATGTGACATTTTCCCCCAATACATTACATTCTGTAGAACAGAAAAAGTATATCAGTGGTGAACTACAACAGATTTGGGGCGGAAATTTTGTTAAGGAAAAGGAACCTGCATGTTGTAGTATATGTTCCTTAGATCTCTCCAGATAAGAATGTTGTAAAAGCCTGACTTGTAGGTCTAGCTTTGTGTGAATTCTACAACTAAACCTAACTCAAGAGTACTACCAATGTCCCATCTGTTAGAATGAGGCTAAATGCACTTAGTCACAAGACAAGATTTATTCAATCAGTGGACACAGTTTAGAACATATCCACAAACAGGCATGTATCTGAAAAAAATAAGCAAAAACAAGGACAAATTTCACCTCGTGAAAACAAAAATGATAGAATAAAAGGCCCAAACCAGAAATGGAGGTACAAAAGGGTGGATGGTTGCCAATGCAAACTTATACATATGGATGTCTGCACTAATAGTGTAAATCACTTAGAAGTTGGTCTTCTGGCATAATCCAAGTTGGTGCACTATTTGTCATATTCAAACCTAATACTCAATGTTTTCTGGAATAGCAAACCTTCCACCAGTTCTGCCAGTTTTTGGTTATATTGATATGCTCCCGGTTTCTGGAGACAGTAAGCCTTCTGTCAAGTTGTTGAATCTTTGGACACAAGTTTTAGGTTTCATTAGTAGATGCTTGTTTTTTCCTGTTAGAACACATTAGTGTTCACTTCCATTACAACCACCTTATTTCCATTTTATTTGCACACACGCACATAATCTCCAAATTCATGTGCTAGCTCTGCATTTGAGCAGACTGAGTGTTGCTGTTATTGTGGTCTTTAAGTCATTTTTGACCCATGGTATTACCAAGCTATATACTCGAGCACTGTGATATGATTTCTATGGCAAAATATGATTTAATTGGCAAGACATATTAATTGGCATTGATCTGAAATGTGCCTTGATATGACTGTATGGTTAAGCTGGACAAGAGGAAGATGCTGATTGAACACATGTGCTGCAAAATAGGTCAGAGACCCCCTCTAGGTGTAGCCGGTTCATAGTCACGAAATCCCCAAGTAACTTCAGAGATAATAGGCTTAAGCTAAGCTGTAAAAAATTCTGTTTTCAGACAATAGCAACTGAGAAGTTCCCACCAAACTACTGATTTTTTTCAACACTGCTTCCTACTGACCCATGAATTGTCCTCACATCTGTCCAACCATTACAGAGCTATCATAATGCCCATTAACTCTTTGTCACCTAGCATTAAGATCATGAGCCCATCCTGGACTTCACTGTCCACTTGTAAATTCCATTGTTTACTGAGCTGGATAGCCATTCACACCCTTGCCCTCCAGGCAGAAATTGTATGGAAAACTCTCCAGTTTTGAGCAGTTAGGTGCAGTATCTTGCTTGCTGGTGGTGACGTTGTCATTCTGATTTGTGAATGAGTACTGTCCTTAGGTACAAGTCTAAGTCACATCAGTGTTTCTTTGCTTCTCTCTGGATTGGTAAATATTGCTCTCATGGACCTTGAAACCTTTCAGTCAGTCTTGTGTGATTGTGCAAGTGCTTGCTTCTTGTGTGTGATTGTTAATTCCCCAAATTAAAAGAAAATCACATTTCAGTTTACTTTTGAGTCTTTGGCTGGTTTCTCTTTGCAGAGACCCCATAAACATTGGTGGAAAGATCTTGCTAGGTTACCCCATTCTTGCAGGCCTCCTAATTTTGAGCGAATAACTCCCCACCTTTAAACAGAGGTACTGGCATCACAGGTGGACCCCTAAGTCATGCATGTTTTGGGGTAACAGTGGTCAAACCTATGATGAGGTTTTCTAGGGCTGAGTGTATGTGATGTGCCCAAGATTACCCAGTAGGTTTCCTTGGCCAACAGGGAATTGAATCCTGGTCTCCAATATTCAAACCACTAAACCATGCTAGCTCTCATTTCTTATACTACAACTCCGCAAATCCCTCCCAAACATAATAAAGATTCTGGAGATTGTAATCTAAAAAGTACTTTTCTAACACTGATTACTATTCTAGAGTTTTGATGTACATATAATAAAATATAGTAAAGTTGGCAATAAAACATGCTGAAAAACACTCACACACTGGAATTACAACAGCACAAGGTACAAAAGAATCTGTACCAGATGGCCATTCCAGAAGTGGGGCTTTCCTGTTGAGAAGGCCCTGATAGTCCAGATTATCATAAGCAGAGCTTTTCCAGCCAGCCTTAAATACTCATTAAACTAGTAGTAGGGAAAATTGTTCCTTAGGTCCAATGACTGGCCCCATATATTCATCAAGCATTCTTTACCAGTGCAATCCTATTCACACGCACCCTGAAATAAGATTCACTGAGTGTAATGAAGTGCATATAAGTAAATTATTTTAATGCCTAATGCCAATTGTTTCCTAAGATTTAAAGTTCTTAATACGTAAAGTGCAGTAGAGAATCTTTACAGAGAAGTTGGATGTATCAATGAATGCACCAGTTCTGAGCAGTGGCATTGGGAGAGAAACCTAGCCTTGAATTATAGGGTTGTTGGAAGTTGGTGGGCTTAGTTGCTAGTGTTACTTAATTTTGAAATATGTGCACTCATGTTTCAAGGCAAAATGGAAAATCCAAGAAATTCTTATAGCAACAGTTATGAATCTTCTTCCTAGGTATAGGAGTTATGGCAGATGTAACGGTAATAACTCTCATAATCACAAACTGCCTGGTGTATACCTCAGGTTACCTGCTATCCATGTAATTCTATCCTGATCTGAAAAAACAGCATAAGTACTATCTGCTACACAAATATGAACAAATATGAAATCAAGAAGGGGCAGTGGTTCAGTAACAGAAGACTTGCATATAGAAGGTTCTAGGTTCAATCTCTAATTAGTGCTGGAAGAAATATGTACATAAACCTACTGCCATTTAATGTCAACAATACCAAGTTGGATGGGAAAATGATTTGACTAAAACAATGTTCTATGCAACTATGTTACCAGTCCTTAACAGTAAATCTTCACTGTTTGAGGGAGATCTGCTATAAACATAAACTAGCACTTTGACAAATGGAAATAGTGACAAAAATAGAAAAAAGATTCAAGTTTTATTTCCAAGTTCTCAGTTCTGCTCACACGGAAGGGGAGCATCTAAGCGCTTTCAGTCCTGTTGCCAAATGAAGTGCTTATTTCATGCCTAACCTGGATTAACCTTGGAACTGTCAGGCACTTTTCTTTCAATGTGTCTAAAGCTCAGTAAGAAGCTGAATCTTCCTGTTTCAAAACATTTCTTCCTAGGGAGACAATTGTTAGGCACACCTCCTAATTATATTTTCCATGCTTTTTTCTCTCTCTCCGTCTTTCTCTGCTAAATAAGGAGAAAATACATTTTAGCTGACCAAAACAATTTCTTTCTTTGTCACGGTGCCAATAAATAGTGCAAGCACAATTGTTACATGACAATCAACTGTATACAGTTACATTTTGAATATGTACCATCAATCTAAAAATTTGGGGAAAAAAGATAATTAATGGTAATTAACATGAGTATATTACTGCCTGTTCAGAGTCAGATGGCTAGCTGTCAACCTGGTAGTTCTTTTTTTTTTAATTTTTATTAACAGATTTTGTATAATAAAATAAGAATATCAATATTCCAAAAGATAAAAAGATAT
Organism: Cyclura pinguis; assembly: GCA_030412105.1. Taxonomy (NCBI): domain Eukaryota; kingdom Metazoa; phylum Chordata; class Lepidosauria; order Squamata; family Iguanidae; genus Cyclura; species Cyclura pinguis. The sequence goes on along the minus strand of CM059599.1, from coordinate 312,808,247 downwards.
ATATATAAAAAAGAAAAAATATAAATAAAAATAAAAAGTGTAATAGTTCTGACCCAATGGAACTTTACTGTCAGTCAGTCTTCCTGCAGCTTCCTCCATAGGTCTCTTCAACTATGTTCCCACCTCATCTGCTCTAAAACAAAGCTGGAGGTTTTGTTTTGTTTTAAGAAAGTTGTAATATATAAAAACAGACAGACCATAAGAGATGGTCAGAGGTACCAGTGGAGGATGAGGTGGGAAGCTCAGAGGTTATTTCTCAGTACTTTTAAAGGTCTTATCAGAGCCAATGTTTCTATCAGACAGGCAGCTATTTCAGGCAGCAGATTTTGGGAGTCATGAATGGACAGCAAATTGCTAGTTACTTTTTTTGTTACTATTGTATTTTTATTGCCAGAGAGGAGAAACATCTGTGAAATGTTCTACCTCACGTGTCAAATTAACCTGGCTAGCCTTGACTTGTGGAGATGAGGTAACCATGAGATTGGCTACTTCTGGCAACAAAATGTCTTGGGCTTGGGTCTGAGCATGATTTCTGGCTGTACAGATAGAATATAACAAAAGTTTTAATTCCTACATTAGGCCATAAGGCACAGATCAGTTTGATTTGTACTATAATTTATAAAGATTAGATTCATTAAGTAACGCTAGTGTTAATTTATCCTGGGTCTCAGGTTTCTCTACAGATTTTATGTATCTCAGGTATCTACAGGCTGTGTTCAAAAGGGGAATACATCTCTACTATACAATTACAACAGTTTAATCCCACTTTATCTACCATGGGTCCATCCTACATAATTCTAGGATCTGTTCTTAGGTGAGGTACTTAGAATTCTCTACTGCACTCCCCTGAACCCAAGCATTTAATCTCTCTGGCAGAGAGTTGTCGGTATCTCATGAAACTACAAATGTCAGCAGTCCCTGAAAGTGCTATAATTTTATAGTGCGACAACAACATAGCTTTTCCTTTTCTTACAGTTTTTCAAATCTCATTGATATTAAGGTTAGTTGGAAATTATAAATGTTTGACAACTCATTATATTCAAGTAGGATAAAAATTATTTTATTTTAAAAATATTTAAAAATCATTTGCATCGATTAACTACATTAACTATATTAACTACTTTTGATATTAACTACTCAACTTTTTTAACTAATTTTTTTAAAATAAACTTTTAAAATCCATCCTGCATTCTATAGACAATCTGATTTTAAGCTAAGTAATTTCCTTGAATGGTACTGGAACTAGCCAAGCTTTTCAGGAGCTAGGAATAATCAGAACACTTGAAGAATCTCAAGATGTATTCTATGGCCATTTCTGCACTATACCATTATTCTACTAGAGCTCATTTTCAACATCCCGTGGAATTCTGGGGTTTGTAGTTTACTGAGGCCAAAGAGCTCTCTGGCTGAGAATTCTAAATGCCCCACCCTAAACTGGAAACCCCAGGATTCCATAGGATGTTGAAAGTGGAATAATAGCACTATGACAGTGTCATGCAGAAATGGCCTATGAGGAAAGAAGCACACAATTTTTGCACTGGTACAAAGCACAGATGTTTTCCTACATCCTCCTGTGTCAATTTTCTGTCACCCTCACTACAGTGTTTATGAATCCAAAGGCCTTCTACTCTTGCCGAAATTTCATGTTAAAATGCAATGCCGTGTAGGCTTATTTGAAGTCCCACTGAATGCTGTCAAAATCGGTTCTGAGATTGCCGTATCACAAGCTGTGTAACAGTGCAAGTACATGCACAGTGCTTAATCTGCATTGTCTAGCTTTGAACACATTTGTTTAGTTATCAGAGTGGCTGCACTTTGGCATACAAGCTAGATGACTAGAGAATAGAGTCTCCATAGTTTTGTGGTTGAAATGCCCAGTATCTCTCTCTGGTTGGCATCCTACAAGTGACATACGTACATAGGCATAAATTACACTACTCAAGTGGAGTGATATTTTCCAAACAATGCACAATGGTCACATCCAGGTAAGAGTGGCATAAATTGAGCCACATACGTAGGGCAGATATGGAACACATTAAAGTACACAGAGAAACATGTGAGTGTGCATTGCCTATATCACTGCCTTTCTGCATTGTATATTGCAGTTGTACAGTAGGTTGCCACCCACATGCATTGAGAATTGATGCACATATGTTGTGCTATGTTGGTATTAAATTTAGGGGTGGAATAATATAACTCCACTGATGAATATGTATGCAATGCTGAAATGAAACAGGATCCTGTCCACTGTAAGAAACCTCACCAGCGTTGGTCTCAGGATTCCATACCATTGGGCAGGCCCTGCAGGCCAGTCTCTGATGATTCTTGCCAAACCAAACCAAAACGTTGTTTCTACATATTTATTAATTTATTATTAATGTCCTACTATCCTAAAGAACATACCACATTATTCCTTTATGTCTCAATTTTCTGACACTCCCCCAATTCAGATTCCAGAAGTTGCTCAAATTCTAAACTAAAGTGTTTACAAAAAGGTTTCCCCATGATGGGGACAACAGAGGACAGCAAGAAAGAATATGACACACTGTACTAGACCTAAAATGAAATAAAATAAAAATACCCTTTAGGTGGCCCAGTTGAGTAATCCAATTTATACACTCAAGTAAAAGTCACCAGAGCCCTCTGTTTCAGGCTGATAGCCAAACAGATCTGAAAAGCTACTTCTCAATACTGAATATAATAGTATGAAGGAAAAATTACTGTTTGGGCTTTTTAATGAAGAAGATATGGAGGAGTGATAGTTCATCTGCCTAGAAGTTAAATTAAAGCAGCTCAGCTATTGTTTCAAGAAGAGATGTGCCATCATCACACTGATTATCGACTTGCTCTGCCCCTACCTGCCTGCATATATTATCCTGGAGCAGCTCTGCAGTGGGTGCTACTTCAGGCAAAAAACTTTGGCCAGTCCTCAAGGATTGAGCTCTCCCACCTACTTATTCTTCCATCCCTTCCTGAATGTTCTTTTAGCAGAAGCTACCTGAGAGATATTTTTACATCCCTAACAGGGACCAAGGATAACTTCACTGTATTCACCATCTAGTCATAGTAATTCCACAGGAGTGTATCATGGCTTTCTTACACATAGGCGCTTTCTGCATGTGGGGGGGGGGGAACGCCTGAAAACAGAGCTTACCGGCTTTGTTTTCCGGCCGGCTGAGTCCGTCGCCAAGAGGAGCAGTGCAAGTTTGCTGCTCTGCAGTCCTCCGGCATCCCAAATGGCAGCTTCCGGTTGGTGGAGGCTCTCCACCAACCGGAGAAGCTCGCCAGCCGAAAGCCCGCCCCCGGAAGATCTGCAGGCACACACTTGTGTGCCCCTGCAAATCCGCTCCAGAGCTGGGCGACGGAGCAGCACGGGGTTGTGTGGTCCATGATTTTTAAAAACCTCTAAAAAGATGTTTTTAAAAAACACGCCGCACTACCAGTTCCGGTCACTCCGGAGTGGACTGAGGTATGGAACTACAGAATGTAGTCTGCCCCAGTCCACTCTATGGTGCAGAAGACCTCCGTTGGAGGTCGCTCTGCACCGTTTTACTAGCCTGGTGCGGAAATGACCATAGAGGAAAGATTATTGGAAATAAATGGATCTTTTCTGTGACAAGTGGGGTTAGAGTATAAGTGTGAAATTTAGACTATTTTAACAGAAACTTGAACAACCCAAAGCAAGATTGGTTCATGTTATTTTGCTGTGGTGAGTGGAACATTAATATTATTATTCTTTCTACATTGTCTTTACACAAAATGATGTCTTTTTTTAAAAAAGATTTCAAACTGTAGATTCTCTTTCTTGCTTTAAAATGTGGCTTCTCTTCTTTGTGTTTGTTCCATGTTTTGCTGCTATGACGTAACCAACAAAACTAAGAGAAATTAAGTATGTGGAATAGACTGAAAAATATTTTAAATCTCAAGCACCCTTGACCCAATATTAGCAAACAAAAGTTGCTCAGAGATTGTCATTATAAATATCTCAATTTGGGAAAAAATTATACGTGTAAGAAATCAAGTTCTTTTGTCTGAGATGACACGTCACCAAGAAAATGTTGCATAATACCTTCTGTATTCTAGCTGTATTCTATCATCTAATATCTGACTTCTTTTCATTACACTGAGGGTAATTTAGTTAAGAATAATCAGTGTTGCTGGGAACCTCTGATCTGGTATGGATATAATAGCATATTCCTAGTGTAATGAACAAGCCTGTCCCACCTTAGTCAAAGAAACTAAACCAGTATAGAGAAGCCTCTGTGAATTGTGTGCATTCTCGCTTGGAGTAGATTTCGCTTCCGGTGGCTTCTGACTGAGTCATATGTAGCAGCATCTGCTGGATAAATCTGGGACTGCAGCCAAAAAGAATTTACCTGCTTGAACACTGGCACAAACAGTAGCAGCAGCTTCTCTATTCCAAGACAACAAAATTCCACTGAGTTCAGCTCTATAGAGGAATTTGTACATGGATGATCAAATATGAACGTACTGACGGGGACAGCCACTGTTTAGCCAACCTCTTCTCATTCCTTTCTTGATTTTAAGGCATCTTATTAAAGGTAATGCACAAAACTGAGAACTCCAAACCTAATTTACATTCCTGGCTTTGTTTCATTTTGTGGGTCAAGGGAAGTGAAAATATGCAAGAAGAATATCCCACAGATACCTAGGGGAAAAAGCCAAAAATGAAAAGGAATGGGCTGTGGGGGAGATGTACAGACTCTTTTAAGATTCAGCTTGCCCTAGGACATTTTTTTCCTCTCTTTTTCTTCCCCTTCCAAACCCCCAAACACAGGTGACCTGCTGATTTATCTCCTGAAGGAAATAGCTGTTATTTTGCTTAAACAAATAACCATTCATTATTGTGTCTTTTTCCTAGTTTCAAGCATTCATTTAACTGACATACCTCGCAAGGTTATGACACTATCTCCATAGTCCTATAGCCTTCAGAGTTGTATTTACCAACTTCCATCCCTGTGTCTCTGATACCCAACATACAGACGCATACAAAACATTTCTCTCTCTCTCCTAAGTGTGACGACATGGCCTTAGGCTTCCAGGGAACTGAACACTCCATTTTCTTTATATCATCAATAAAATAAGGTTCTTGGCTCTGATCCTCCTTTAAAGAAGTAATCCAAAATAAATTCCTTCCTTGGCAAATGGTTGAAACTCTCTCATGTAGCAAATACAAATGAATCCACAGTGTGCTCCTCCACAGGAAAACATGTACGAACAAGTGTGCTGCCTTTCTTGCACACATGTCTGCTCATCATGAACATACAGAGAGAGAGAGAGAGAGAGAGAGTACATATGTAGAATGCCTTGAAGAAACTGTAGCTAACCACCTTATTAGTATTCCTCCCTCTGCTGTGTTTCACTCGCAGCAAGGGAGGGCTGAGCAAAATGCAGTAGAACAGGGACAGAGACAGAGCTGGCAATCATCTCAATGCAGGCTGCCGAATGTAGGGGGTGGAGGGGGATGCAGCAAAGCAAGATTAATAACCTTGCCATAATCCCGTGCACTCTGGAAGGAGATGCCTCTGGTGACCAACTCGTCCCTTTCTTGATTAATTAGAGGGTGTGAGTGAGTGGCTGGCATTCCACCTGGGTATTATTTTCGGGGGGTGGGGTGGGGGGAAACTGCCTTTGCTATTCTTTGAATCCTCTACCCGTCTGGGAAGGTAACAGTGAGACATACCATCTGCAGCATACACAGCAGCTACTGGAGGCTACCACTGACAGTTTTGCTCTACAGTTTTCACGGTGAGCAAAGGAGATAGGTATATCGGGCAAAGAGGGCATTTCTATTCACGGGCCACTGATTCCTCTGCCTCTTCACCTTTCCCCCCACTTTTGCTGTTTGAATTCTGAACTTACTTTTGACAAAGTCTCTTGGACACCTATTTTTCTATGGTTGGATGATCAGTAAATGGATCATTTGAAAAGTAACTAATTGTTGAGCTCCTGTGTGACTTAAAAGAATCCAGGTAAAGCCAGAGGAATTGTAATTTCTGTTGGAGAACTTTTCAAGGGGGACTATCAGAGATAAAGGTAAGTGCAGGCTCTCTTGCCACTTCCTTTTTTCCTCTTTTTAGTGTTTCTTTGTCTGTCTGTCTGTCTGTCTGTCTGTTCATATTCCCTCCCCTGGTTAAAAGGATGAAAAAAGACTAGCACCTGATGCCACATTGGAGATGCTTACTGGGTCAAGTGGTTGCTTTTCAAAACTCCCTGACAATCCTATGATTTTACATGGAAAAAAAACCCTGTTAAATAATTCTGCATGTTCCTGACTGGCATGTGATGGTTTAAAATTATATTTTAAAGGCATGTCTGGATGCTTTTCTGTAGCGTCTGTAGAAAAAAGATACTGTCAGTACTGTATCCCTCTCTATGGCTTTCCTATACCCTGGCAGTAACTTGGATTGGAGTCCTTCTGTTCACTTAGCTGATATTGCCCTTCTGATATTTGCTTGCTCAGATGAAATGATGAACATGAGGATTTAGAGAGCTTTTCCTGCTACTTTTTACCAGCCAGACTGATAGTAAAATACAATTTTGTCAGGCTTTGTCAACTGTTCTTTCTTATGTAAAGTTTATCTGTGGTGTTTGATGATGCTGACTGCGGAAGCTTGCCTCTCCTGTCCCGAATTTATTTCAGATTACCTTTTCATATCCTATCCTTCTTTTATCTGACCAAGATGCTAGCTGGAATTCAATAAGCCCTCTCTAAATTATTGTGATAAAGGTGAGGTGGATGTAAGGCAACACTTCAAACAATACTGGTTTATAGTGGTGGGCTCTTTTCCTGTGCCTGAAGATTAGACTCTAGTGTTAACCAAACTCTGGTCTTTACTTCACTTACAAGTGGTGTCTTTGAGGAAGTTGGGGTTCTCCTAGTTTTTGTGATTCTTTTAGAAATGAAATATTGCAGTGTGGTGGTGTGAAAGATTCCTCCATTTCGATATTTTGATTCCCATACTGACCTCAGTTTGATTTTGCTATGTCTATACAGGCAAAAAACTCCCAAGTGGAATGGCTAGACATGCCTTGCTCTCTTTTGGTGCATACATGTGGATGGCTGGGTGCAACATGAGACATTGACTATTGTACATTGGATTTATAATGCATATAGTTAAGAATAGGCAGAGGACAAGGCATGTGTTGTCTCCTCGTACATATTTTTAGGGTGTGTGTGCGCAGAGGGTATTTATAATGATGAAGCTGGATACTTAATCTATTAATAAAGACCAAACTGCTTGATTGTCTTTTCATTTAATCTGACAGAAGGGGTTTTATTTCCTTAAGGTCTACTAACTGAAAACTTAATGAAGAAGCTATGTTAATGTAGAACTCAGATTTTATTCTGTTGGCTTGTCTTTCACTTTCTCCTTGAAGATTTGTAATTGTTTTTATGCAGAATACCTTCAAAGGTGGAGGGAGGTATTTAAAGGAAAAGAAAACCATATGTTTTTTACCTTTTGAAAGCACTATGCCAGCCTGCAGTTCATGTGGCTGCCTTGGAAGAGGACATTCCAATCAGTCTCTGGTTAAGATGACATTTACTTTTAGATTTGTTTTGCTTGTACTTCCTTTAAAAATACCAGAATGTGTATAGAGGACTAGGATTGCAAATGCTTCCATCTTGTCACTTGGTATTAATTTGGGAATGATGTTGATGGAACGATTTAAAATGATTTACCTGAACCTTCAAAATACCATTACTCTTAAAACTGGAAGATTTATGGTGAAGGGCAGGTAGTAAAGGACAGTTCTTACTTAGCCTATCAAGTTCAAAGGTGTGATAGGGAGAGAGAGGAAGACAAACAATCTTCTGTTTTTGTCTAGCGAGGATGGGTTCCCTTTCACTAAACAGGGCCTTCATCTGAGTTTGAAAATATGTGTTCCCAAAATGAAGGAATCAATGCATTGCTTAGTCCATTGGCTGATGAAGCTGCCACCTGTAGCTGAAGCAAATGGTAGCTCCAGCCTGTTAAATGCTACAATAATTATCTCATGAATCTACTGTTAGAAGATTGATACTAGTTAGAGATGAACTTGGATCTGCTCTGCCTGTTGGTAGTTGATATGTACTATATCAATAACCAGGCTTGTTATTTTGCCACACTACCTTACTTCAGTTTCATTAGCCATCTATAGGCATTCTTCATTCCAAACCATTAAGTTTTCTGGAAGTCATATTTAGAGGGCCTTTAAAGGTGAATTACAGGCGAATAACTTGGAAGATTGGACTAAGTCTTGTGGTTTATCAGACATACTTAAAAGTACATGTCTGTAAGAATTCAGCCCTGGAAGCTCAGCTAACTTGATGATGTTCTCTCCTTCACGATTTTTTAATATCCTTCAAGCAAAAGTAGATTATATTGCAGAACTTTGTCGAAGCTGGTGAGAAAGAATAATTGTCAGCTTTCATGGTGAACAAGTTGACTCATGAATATTTCTAACAGCATTTTGAAAGTTTTTCTTTCTTTTTTTAAAAAGTGAATCAGAAAAAAAGGCATGTCTCATTGACTCATTTTATTTTTCAGAAATCTTCCCTTTTCATTTGGGAGCTGTGTATGCATTTCTTTTCCCGAAAGGACTATAGTTTATTCCACTGCATGTACACTGTTCCAAGAATTATGTAAAAGCTCACCTTATTCATATTCCTGTTCCTGTCAATGTGTTGCTATGGGAAAAGTGTCTGAGATGACACAAATGAAAGTAAAGTGATACTGCAGTGAATGTTTCTTGGCAACAATGTACATAAAATAAAAATCCCCAAATACACTCCTAAATATTACTTTAGGGAATGTGGTTCATGTAAAATAGGTTCACACTCTTGTTCTCCTTTGGAAAGGTATAATCAATCAATCAATCAATCAATCAATCAATCGTGTCTCTCTTTGCGGAAATCATCCAAACCTCCAACCTCTATGATTTTCACTTCAGATATCAGAACCCTAAGTACTTTCTATATGAAAACTTTCTGTTCTCTGAAACATGCTTGGACAACTGGTTAGACCATCTTGGAATGCTCAACTTGGGAAATAAAATAAAAGATTACCTACTAGTTATGTGGGCTTAAATAGTATGTGTACATTCAACTTGCTGAGTCATTTTGTTAATACTGGAATATTAAACACGGTTAAAATACTGGCATTCAAATAACTGTAAACTCAATAGTAGAAGTCCTTTGACTTGTATTATAATCCACATTCTATTGCTTATAGATGATGCTGAAGAGAAAATCATTGTTTTTATGCTTTTTGGACAATAAAGCCCTCCTTGCAAAGAAACAAGTTATGCCATTCTGTTTATTCAAATGGTTCTAATTAAAGAATGTCAAAATAATCAGAGGCTCATATGGTGTGATTAGTTATTTTTATGCTTACTTATTTTTTTATACTAGAATATTGTCACTACCCTGAGCCTGAGAAAAGTGGACCTTCTTCTCAGAAACTACAGTTTGTTCAACAGCAGCTAACATCTACATGTTTCTTTCCTTCAACAGATGTCCAGGGTAAAGCTTATCAGGGGGATTGTGTGCAGTCTTCTAGTTCCATGTAATGGTTGTCTCACAAGGACATCATTCAGGTCATCCCAGTATCATGTCAGTCAAACCCACTTCAAGCTGTCTGAACTTATAATATCTTTTTTTACTTGCCTGCCTGCATTCAAGAAAGAGGCATGCAAAAACTGGCTAAAAAAACACCAAGAGCATACTTCTGAAATGCTCCATTTCTTTTCTGAAGCCAATATACCTTTGTATTCATATCCGCCCCCTTGCTGTTGCCTCTCTTGGGGCCAGACATACTGAGAAGCGGTTTGTTCAAGACATCTACTGCCGTTTTTCATTTCTGTATACCCTAAATATTTACCTCCTACCCCGAAGCAAAACATGAGGGCATATCCCTGGAACTTTAACATCAGGAAGTCTATACTTGTTCTGCTCTACAGCTGCTTTATTACCTAGTCTAAATAAAACAAATGACAACAGTAAAAAGATCTAAGATTTTAGTGCATTTTTTTTCTTATGCTAGGGAGGGCAGAATGTTGACCAGGACTACTGGTAGACTACAGGTCTCTCTCTCTCTCTCTCTCTCTCTCTCTCTCTCTCTCCCTTTTTTTTAGTTTCCAGTTTTTGGAATCCATTGCAAGGAATGTGAGATTAGATGGACCTTTGGCTGCCTCAGCAAGATGCATTTTAAAAATGTGTTTGCCTGAAGTAATCACCTTTTTAGATTAAAAAAAAAGATTCTGGAGGTTGCTGTCCAAAAATTAATAATATCCCAAACCTTTGTATTTAATATGTATTAAATTAGTTATCCACTATTCCTTTGTAGACCTCAAACAAAACAAAACCTTTCTCCCTATTGGCAATTTGACAAAGGTTTCACCCCTTTGTTCTGTACTTCTTTTGGAACTGGGGATAAGTAAAACATCTAAATAACATGTGTGGATGGCAAACATACCTTGCAAGTTTTAATAGTGTGATCCTGTGCATGTCCTGTGCGTGCCTACCCAGTTGTAAAAACATTGAATTTAGTAGGGCTTACTCCCAAATAAAATAAAATAAAATAAAATAAAATAAAATAAAATAAAATAAAATAGCATTGCAGCATGAATCTCTAAAATAAGTGGTGGACAAGGAGGGGATATTAATAAGTGGTGGGGGAGGAGGGGATATTAATAGGCTAATAGCTACTCTTCAAATTCATTAAAGTATTTTGCAGATCTAATGAATGATACTATGTGGCATCTTTCTCACTTGATTAATACATTCAAGCTATGGTAATTGTGAGAAGTGATCCCAATTCTTATACAATTCCATTTTAAGATATATGCTGTAATCACACACCATCATGGTATGTTTCTTAAAAAGTGTGTCACTGATTGTGAACTGCTGGCAAAGCAGTCTGTTGCTCATTAACATATGCATGCAGAGCTAGGCATTTAAATATCTGTTTGTATGTGTACATGGGTACACTCATGCACATAACTGGTGATGAAGAGAAAGGGGAAGAGAGAAAGAGAGAGAGCGGGAAAAAAATATTAACCCAAGGGAATAGCACCAAAATCCCCGGAAATTAATTCACAGTAGGTAATAATTAACTCAATGAGAAAATTTGACTGCATGGCTCATTTTGAGCATGAGCTGAGATTGTGAACAATGAATGTACTCTTTAACCATACTACAGTTGCTTAGGCTCCAGTTGCACAACACATATAGACATGTTTAACTCTTTTTAATGTGAAAAACATTTTATACCTTAAGTAGCAATAGTTTAGGAACATCCTGATGAGACACCTTGTCTCAAGTCAAAAATATAAGTGATGAGTCATTGTGAAGTAACAATGATTATGCATAACTTCTAACTGCGCCACATGATTTCATAATGTACTGATTTGTTTATTCAGACAGAATTGTTTGCTGCACCTAGGATTTTTTTTCTTTCTCAAAAAATGCCTATGGCTTTAAAGGAAACATTTTGAAGTTTATTTTCTAAAATTTGACAGGTATTTAAAATGTGAGAATCTATTCTTTAACGACAAACATGAGAGTCCATAGGATGTATCTCTGAATACACCTATAGAAGACAACACTGTGGAACAACACAGGAAGCAATGTTTAGACAGAAACTCGTGATACTTTGTCCACAGAGGAACCTTTAAAATGGGTTGGAAATACAGACTAGTCATGCTTTCATGACTCAGCTTTCATGACATGTTGAAGCCAATTCAAACTGCTGGTGTTGGCCTTTAAAGTTCTTAATGGCTCAAAGTATCTTAAGGATCATTTCCTCCCATATGCATATCCTGCAACTGTACCAGTGTTTCAGAGGCAGTCCCAATGTATCATGTGTCATCCCATATTTTCTACTGCTTTCAAAATGTCCCAGTTTTTCTGTCCTTCTCCTGCTTTCTTCCTTTATCCTCAGCTTGATGCAGTTGCTGCAAACAGAATTCAGGGTACAAAGGAGTGTGTGCTCAATTGGCAGCGGGGAGAGTAGAGGATGAGGCAAAATCCTTCCCTTCCCATCATCATAATTATGTCTGACAATGCCAGCTCCCCAAAACCTACTTTTGCAGCCTAGCAGCACCCCAGAAGAGTTTCTGAGATGCACCACATCAAGGCACTTAGGCTTGAGCACTCTTGTGGTCATGAGCACATTGAGAACAGGGTACTGGAGAGACTCCTCATGTTCTGCCACAATTGTTTGTCTCAGTGCACCCTTGGGCTTGAAGAGTACTACAGACATCCTTCCTCAAGTGTCCCAGTCTGCAGAGCCTCAGAAGTACTTTCACTGGGTTGCTAGCAGGCTACATAAATACGTTTTGGGGGCCATGTTTGATTGTTCATGACCATAGATGTGACTCTCCAGTAGTTACAAGAGTTTAAGTACAGCTTATGATCTTGTAACTGCTGAACAGGATGCCAGCCAGCATTTTTTTGCACAAAACAAATGTGTGAATTTTGCTTAGATTAATTCCCCAGTCACAATATTTTCTGCCAGGAAACAACCTTTCCTCTGCAATTTTGGACTTCCAGAAAATAATATTTATCCATAGAAACATTACTTACTTTGCAGAAAGGCCTGTTTTCTGTGCAGAAAATATTGTTTTGTGCTCCCAAAATATTATTTTGTGCAAAATAAGCTCAGAATTGGAAAGATTCTTGTTAGCCCAGAATTTTTCTTATCAGAATTTCTTGATACTGGAGAGAAATGTTTTCTTACCATTTTTTTTAAAAAATATTTTCTAATATTCTTTCCATTCTTCATTTATATCCCACTACCATAACTTTCCACTGCTTGCTATTTTTGAGCTTTTCTTGCTTTCTTTTTTTTTCTAAAAAATGTCTTCTAATAAATACTACTTTCCTGCCTGTGTGCGTGTCTGTGTGTGTGTGAAAAAGGAATGTCTGTCATAATACCAGCAATCTAGTAGTATAGTGCTGCAACACTATTATAAAAAAATACTGAATTAAAAAAAAAAAAAGGATTAAAAATATTTAACAACAGTTTCTAAAAAAACCCCCATTTCTTCAAAAAAAAACCTCTACTTAATACTATCCTATTATAATGTTATGCTGTTACCTTTCTCTTTTATTTAAAAGGATTTTTTTACAATAATTAAATTAGTTACTTAAAAACAAACAAACAGAGGGTCATAAAATAGCACTCAGCACAGGGTTATTATTAATGTGTCCTGAGGTGTGATACACTCATTTTTCCAGTATGTCATTGCCCATAACAGTGCTACATCCTCTTTTTAAAACAGAAAAAAGTTGTGCTAAATTGATTCATACCTGTGGATATTGTGCTACTCCTTTTGTTTTCTGGGGGAAAAGACTGTCTCTTTCTAGTTTGTGAAAAGACGGAAGAGATTCAGAGAAAATGGCAATGTCTGGATCATAGGTCTGCATGGATACCTCGTAAAAAAATGAATGAATGAAGCACAGCACTTCTTCACTATAATTACTAATGTAGCTGCACTCTAAGCCATTTTTTTGTGATGTTTTTGTTCATGCTAGTTGTGGAAGAGAGAAAGCAGTTGAATCACACCACCCTCAGTATCTTTGCCAAATTTTCTTTCCCTGTTTCAGGCTATGTAGAAAACTTGGTTGGTAGCTCTATGCAGTAAGAATTGAGAAAAATAACATTTCTTTAAGATTGGCCAAGCTATGAAATATAATTGTTAGCTTCAGTCTTAAGGCAAAATTGTGTGCTCCATTTAGGTTGCTGTAAAACTTATTTATCTGATCAGAAAAAGTAACTATTAACCAAAGTTGCAGTCCCATGCTATGAGTTTGGAACAATGTCCTGTTGAGGTCTGTAAGGCTTACTTAGAGATAAACATGCATAACATCAGGTTGTGTATCCAAACCTACTATCCTCTCAAGAATGCAACATTTCTTCTGTATTAGTTCATATGTTAGTTTTTATGCACTCAAGCATAATCTAGAAAAAAGCTATAGAGTTTACTTAAGTTGGAAGTTTAATGTCTCCCAGAAAATATTTTTTATTATCAAGGCTTGTTAAGAGGAAACTCAGTATTAGAATAAACTGTACTAAATACAGACTTCGGAAGCCAGATGGTGAATACTGTGTGTTCCTTGCTTCTTGTGCCAGCTTTTAGAATGAGACTATTTTTGTGCTACTTGAATTTCAAGGCTTCTTTTGCTATAACTGCCTATTTAGTATTAGTGATTTTCAGATGTGTCTTTTGTTCTTCTGCACTGAGAGTATGTGAGCCTTCTACCTGTTTGAAAGTAAACATGGCAGTATGTGCGAGAGAGGAAGTCACCAGGGGTTTCTCCAATGGCTTACTCTTCCTCTTGTTATGTATCTTCAGTCCTGTTTCAAGACTGTACACAGAAGTCCACCAGGAAGGACTTCATTTGCTCATCAAATGAAAACTCAGGATCCAAGTTACGCAAACTTCCAGCAATTGGGGACATTACCTTTTTAGACTACAGCTCATTGAATTAACCATCCAGCCAGGACACTGATCCAAAAAGGGACCTTCCCAAGCTCTGCTCAAGTGCAAACTGTCCATGTGATCAGAAAACTCTGAAAGAAGCAGGATTGACCCATGTGCCTGTAAAAACTATATGTATACAGGTTTTTCATAGGTTCTTTCACAAGTTTCACATGTTGTTCTGAAAATACACAAGTGGTTGAAGAGACAATAGTAGGTTTCATGTCCTTATCTAGGCGCATTCATTGAAAGAAGCATTATGTGTGTTTGGATGAGTTCAGGGACATGGAGCTTCAAAAAAATTTGTCTTACCTTGACCATTCTCCTTGCTTTTCTGCTAAGTATGTCTACCTGACAGTGGCCTTTATTCTTAATAAGGTGATTAAAGATGGAATAAGAATGTATTTTGTCTATGGAAAAGAGAGAAAGCCAACAAAATTCATATTGTTCAGAGATGATTAGATGAGGCTTACAGGATTTAATCTTTTTAACTACACAAACCCATCTTCAAATCCTTGAACTGACACAAAAGACACAAAATTGAGTTAAATAATTCTGAACCATGAAATTTGAGTACTACATAAAGCCTACAGTTCTTCTAATCAAAAATGTACTCTGCAGTATCCCAAATTTCTTCATTTCAGTAGTATGATTTGGGAATAGAGGAAGGAATCATTTTGTTGATGTTACTTTTTTTAAAAAAAGTCTCAAATGCTTGCCACTTGATAGCAGATCACCCAGCAATCTTCCAATAGATCTAGATCTTTTTGCTACCTCTTATTGTTAATGGTATGACTAATAATTGAACTTCTATGACTATGTAGCAGTGGAGTATATCCTGATGACTCTGTGTGATGTACTGTGTGGCAATTCCTTTGAAACTCTGAAACTAACAGAGTACTGATGTGTATCTTCTTCCTCTCTTTGTCACTGACCACTCATGCTTGCTGGAGTCACATAGTGCCCTCATTCTATAGGAGATTATAGTCCTCAGAAACTGTAAAAGACATGTGAAATCAGGACTCCATGGCATTCAGCTCTGTGGCCTAAGTAGCTTTCCCTAGTTTTGAGAGCAGTGTCAAAAGAAAAGGGCAGTGTTGTGCTTTTCCATAAGGAACAGGTATTGTCAAGTATATTAAGAATCTTAAGCTATCTCTGTATAATTACAAATTATTTTCTCCTCTGTTTGGTTGACTCTGAATCCCAAAGTTTTTCTTAGGTAATGTCCTGATCCACAAAATCTTTCTGAAATTAACAAGCCTTTCCCAGTGTCTGAGGGATGTAAGTTGTCTTTTGTTTGCTTTACCATAGGAATGCGAAACGACTTCCATAGGATTTCTTTTTATCTCTCTTAGAATGTTGCTATAAATAAATTTCTTCTTCTTATCTTTATCCGGAAAAACTTTCACATTACACAATGAAAGCACTATATTCTGCTTTAACTGCCATGACAACATCCTATGGAATCCTGGGATTTGCAGTCTAGGATGGGGAATTAAGAATTCTAAACCAAAGAACTCCAGTCTCTCATTCAGTTACAAACCCCAGGATTCCACTGGATGCTTCCATGGCAGTTAAAATGAAATATAGAATGACCATTGTTTAGTGTGAAAAGGCCCCATGAATCTGATGTTCTCCCTTCACATTGAATGAATAGAAGGATATTTACCCACAAGTCAAAACCATGACAGCAGTATTTTGCCTTTGTTAAGAAACTCAGGTGTCATTTTGAAAAATAAAAGCAACATTCAGGTCTGAGATGCATAAAAGCAAAATTCACTGTTCTCTAATTAGGATCTTTATCATTGTCACTAAAATATCAAAAATGCCATGAACTGTCAGGTTCTCCAGAATGAATGAAAACCTTCTGGCCACATGTATTAACAATTGTTTGTGCAAGGAGACTCACTTCCAAGATTGAGTTTGCTGAGTCTCAGTGGAGAAATTAAGTGTTAACATACCTGTTTACATGCAGTAGCTCTCCTAACTATAAGAAAAGAAAATTGGCTGTAATTCAAGGTCTGTCCACTTCCTCTGGTTTTTGCTTAGAGCAGAACTATTGAGAATTTTGAGAGTCCCTGTGTCAGAAAAGCTGGACATCAAATTTAGGTTGCAATTTTTGATCTTCAATTTTCACCTTGCATCACCTTTGTGAGCCACACCTATACTGACTGCAACATGAAAAAAGATGTCATGCTATTATAGGGCTATTTGCACTGAAATAAGAACTTTTCTTATTTGAAGGTATTGGAGGTAATGTGGCACAATTTTTGACAAAAGCACCCAGATTTTTAATGGGGGTTTGAGGGACTGATGGGGAGTTTTGCTGACCACAAAATGGGGTTCAGACAAGCATGTGGCCCATAGTGCACACCCCTACAGGAGGTAGAAAAGCCAATTGACACCAAAGGAATAGTGTTACCTAGCAACCAGTAGCCCAGAATACGATCCACAGATCCCTTTGCTTTTGCTAGAATCGTTGTGCCCCATCTTCTGTAGCCAGCCCCCTTCTCCAACACCCTAAATGGTGGACTGGGAAATGCTCTGGAGCAGTCCTGTTTATGTGTGTGATGGAGAGCTGCAGTAGAAAGAGAGTCCTTATTCCACATGCACTGGAAGCTGAAGCCACCATTGGATCTTATCCAGTGAATGCAGTTTTTTCACCTATATGAGAAAAAGAGAAGGAAATAACCAGACAGCTTTCTTGTATAGCCTTGTTTCTCTTTATATTTCTAAACAGGACTAGAATGTGATACAAAACTGTGACTGTAGCATGTCTGTATATGGATGGATAGATAGATGGATAGCATTGAGAGCTGAACAAGAGTGTTGAGTGACACCTTGAAGACTTACAAGGGTTTTTTGTTTGTTTGTTTGTTTGCTTTTTTACCTGTTTAAATAGGCTACAGCCCTCCATATGCTTATGCCAAATAAAACACATTAGTTGTTTCAGATGCCCCTAGTTTCTCTCTATTACAGTAATGGGCTGATACAGATGATGTTTTGGAATGGATAGAAATGGGATTGATAATTCAGTGTCCTGGATATGTATGTGTATGTACATACATACACACACTAATAAAATGCAAACTTCTGTCTAGACCTGCCTTCTTAGGTCTCTCCTCTCTATTCATCCACATTAGCCAAAGTGTGGAAAAGATTACTCTGATTATTGGTTTTCCAAATATGCTGTTGAGAATTCTGCTCTCAGCTGAAATAGCGCTGTGTCTAGCAAAGCCTTTCTAATCAAAGGAAACGAGATGATCTTTATATCTTGCTGGTCACATTGTAGCTGCATTTTCCACCTGTCTTACCAATATAGTCTCTTCTGTGCACAAAATAGCCTCTGAAAATCTGGCAATTTTCAACAGGGCATTAATATTCAGCTCATGCAAACCTGTCATTGACATTGTGCTGGGGAAAGCATCTTTCTTCCAAGTGAAGCGCTAAAAGTCCTGGATTGGCGAACCTGAATCCTAGAGATGAATTTCCTTCACTTCTCATTTAGCTGCAGCCATTTGGGATGGCACAGATCTGAAGTGTCTCTGTACCTTGAAGGTTGATGCTATATTATTACTCCTTTTCCAGTGATGCTGGGATGCTGGAATTATCAAGTGTGCCTTAGTGAAATCATCAGCTCTTACGCAGCAGGCTGTGGATGTATCAAACAGATTACCTTAGCTGCAGATATATAAAACATATTGCCTCTACTAAAATTGGTCTTACCTGATTTAATTAAAACACAGAAGACCTATATGTTTAACTGCACGGTATTTATTGTAAAGTAAACACAAAGATCTTTTGATCAATACAGATCTTTCACTACTGCTCCCTCCAGGTTCAAGGTTTTCTTCTTTGTTTTATTTCAGTAACACACAAGTTTCAATATGAAGTTCCAGGTACCCTGACTGTATGTAGAATGGTGGGAGCCATGGATTCACGTTCCTCTTACCTTTATTTTTTTGTAAGCCTATCATTTAAATAACAATATTGAAAGAAAAAAAGAATAAGAAAGGAATGAGTGTGATGATTCAGTGTAACAAATTTTTCACCACATAAAAAAAGATAATATTTCAATCATTATAATCCACCCTTGCTTTATTGTCTGCTTGTATTAGTGGACCTTTCACAAAGTTTTATGACTAGCTTGTAAGAATAATTTGACAACTAAAACCCCATAGCATTCAGTCTATAATCCCGGGGTGGGGGCAGATAAAAGCAAGGTTTATATTAGAACACACAATGTTTATATTAGAACACATTTGGAGAAAACAGCTTTGATGGAAAGTCATGCGAAAAGAGGGAAATGTTTTTACCAGATGGAAAATGCTAGAGCCAGGCAAAAGGTGCTACCAGTGAGAATGCTCTGTACACTGATAATCATACCATCTATCATAAATCCAATTTTCCATATAATAAAAGTGGCTGGGTAAGTCCTCATTCTATTTCCATACACATTCCAGACCAGATCATTCTCACAGAAAACAACTAACAGATTTATAGCTGGGACAGCCAAAGCCATTGGTTTGTAAGCATGAATTTCCCCATTTCAGAGCATCCTCTTGCTTCGCAGGAATATCTTTGGCCATAGAAGATACCTTGGCTGCCTGTGAGAAGACAGCATATTAAAGCTACCCAATGTGTCCTCACTGAAATTTTTCTTATCCATTATTCATTGGACCCTGATAGGTTTAGTCAGCTAATGGTTTTTTATTTTTATTTTTTTTGAAAAGCAGTAATTTACTGAATTGATCTCTTTGATAAATGTGCTGACCTGGAAACTGGTATCATTTTTGTCTAGTCTGTCAGTTAGCTTAACTCATATACTGACCATGGTGTGGAGTGGAAAACCCAAAAGAAAGAAAAATCTTTTGCTCTGGAAAAGACAACTCAAAGTTCAAAAATAATAAATGATGATGTTAGCAACTCCTAATACTCATGTTATGCTCTTGAGTTGGCTTTTCCAGAAGCACAACTAGCAGCAGCAGCAACAACAAGGCAGAATTAAGCACCTTTTGCAATACATAGTCACTGTGCATGCTACCCAATGATCTATTCTTGGGGAAACTTTGGGAGTAGGCTCTAAGTATGTGATCTGAAAATATTATATGGCAAATCTTCATGAATGTGTGTGTATGGGGGGGGGGGTAATTACATTTTTTAAGTGTCCCTGTATGGCAGGGGGTTGGACTCAATGGCCCTTGTAGTTTCTTCCAGCTTTATGATTTTATGACTCTGTGATTGTGTATGAGGGTAGATCCCAGTTCAAGTTATCTGATAGCAGTTTTGAGAAATAAAATCTTAAGAAAGGTAGATATTCAATCTGAAAATGATGACCCAAAAACTTGTACCTAATGTTTGAATTAAATCTGATCTATTTACTTAGAGCCTCATTCCTGCTATTGTCAGAGTTTGCTGTGCAAGACTGTCAACTCAAAGTAGCTGGTGTCCCCAAGCAGCAAACTCAGCAAGTATCAAAAGGGTTTTTTTCCCCCAATAAAATAAAATAGCTCCATTCTTCACATGGAATTCACTTTTGGCCAGACATAACAAAGATCATGAGATGATAGTGCTGAAGTTACAACTCTAAATATCTATCTCTAGCAGAATAATTACTTGCAATTTTGTGTCCCCCCTGCCCAATATTTCTTACAGTTTCCCCATTGATTTGAAGGCTGCTTCTAACTATCCATATGAAGGGTCAGTCTTATTTACTGCTGTCTCCACTGACTGAAAACAACTTCTCTGGTTCTAGGCTAGAGACTTCCCCTGCCTTACCTGGAGATGCTAAGGTCTGACCTAGAGGTTGTTTTATGCAGAACATTTATTCTGCCATTGAACCTCCCCAAGATCCTTCCCTAAGCATAGCACAGTTACTATGGACTGTTTTAGAGAGGGTCATTTAGAATTCTGAGCCAGAGAGCTCTGGTGTTGCACCACACAACAAAGCCCGAGATTCCGTAAGATAGAACAATGGTAGTTAAACAGAATCATAGTGCTGTAACTGTGTACTGTGAAAGGGTCCCCAAGAGTGCTCAATAGGACATAAGAGTATGAGAGAAGAAGGAGATGATGAGGAAGAAGAGATTAGACAAATGAATCCAGGAGGACTTAGATGGAATTCCATTTCAAAAGCATGAAAGGGCCTTGTGCTTGTTCATCATCTTCCTTCTCCTTCTGTCTCTGCCTCCATAAAATCATAAAACCATCACTGAGATGTGTCAGATGGAGTCTCAGCATCTTAACATGCTAAGATCTCTGTGTTCTACTTGGCTGGGTTATGACATCTTTTTGACAGCAAGCCTTGACTGCTCCTCTTAGCTTTGCCTAGGGCAAGTGGGAATGAAGGTGTGTTAGACTGATTGTCAGAATTTTTTACTGTTGTAAGTGCCTTTAAGTGCAATGAGAGTTGCTTCTGAAGAGACACAGATAAATAGTTACGCTTATCTTCACTCATCTTTCTGTGCTCCCGTACAAAGCAAAAACAGATCTTAGGAATGACAAATTACATGGATTTGTTTTGGTGGACCTCTCTAAAGGTGCAAGGACGATGCCAAGATGAAGTAGCATCCTATAATACTTTTTGGAAACTGAAACTTACTCCGATTCTCCTGAACAATCTTGGTATGACCTCCCACCTCGAGAGATATCTAGCAAAGATGTATACTTAAACGCAGAGATGTTGAATTCTTCCCTAAAAAGTTGCTGTCCCTTTGTTCTAATACCAAACATCTTTATCCTATAGGACATAAATGCTGAGGAGGAATTTGGCTTTAGAAAGTAAAGTGATCTTGATAAAGTACTTTTGGCTTTAAGTTTTTCTGATTACATTGTGTTCCTAACATACATAGAATCATAGAAATGTAGAGTTGGAAGAGACCACACGGGCCATCCAGTCCAACCCCCTGCCATGCAGGAACACCCCCAAAGCACTCCTGACAGATGGCCATCCAGCCTCTGCTTAAAAACCTCCAAAGAAGGAGACTCCACCACACTCCGAGGCAGCATATTCCACTGCCGGACAGCCCTGACTGTCAGGAAGTTCTTCCTGAGGTTCAGGTGGAATCTCCTTTCCTGCAGCTTGAATCCACTGCTCCTTGTTCTGGTCTCTGGAGCAGCAGAAAACAAGCCCACTCCTTCCTCTACATGGTATCCCTTCAAATATTTAAACATGGCTATCATGTCCCCTCTTAACCTTCTCTTCTGCAGACTAAACATACCCAGCTCTCTAAGTCTATCCTCATAGGGCATGGCTTCCAGGCCTCTCACCATTTTGGTTGCCCTCCTCTGGACCTGCTCCAGCCTGACCATGTCCTTCTTGAATTGGGGTGCCCAGAACTGAACACAGTATTCAAGATGAGGTCTAACCAAAGCAGAGTAGAGTGGTACCAGTACCTCCCTCGATCTAGACACCATACGCCTATTGATGCAGCCGAGAATTGCATTGGCTTTCTTGGCTGCTGCATCACACTGCTGACTCATGTTCAGCCTGTGGTCTATTAAAACTCCTAGATCCCTTTCACATGTACTTCTATCCAGCCGCATGTCCCCCATCCTATATTTCTGTATTCCATTTTTTCAACCTAAGTGTAGGACCTTACACTTCTCTCTGTTGAATTTCATTTTGTTAGCTTTGGCCCAGCTCTCCAATCTATCTAGGTCATTTTGAATTTTGATCCTGTCCTCTGGCGTATTAGCAACCCCTCCCAATTTGGTGTCATCTGCAAATTTGATGAGCATGCCCTCTATTCCTTCATCCAAGTCATTGATGAAGATATTGAACAGCACTGAGCCCAGGACAGAACCCTGTGGCATCCCGCTAGTCACTTCTCTCCAGGATGAAAAGCAGCCATTCATGATCACCCTTTGGGTTCGGTCGGTCAACCAATTACAAATCCAACTAACAGTAGCCCTGTCCAGCCTGCATTTTACTAGCTTCTTTGCAAGAATGTCATGGGGAACTTTGTCAAAGGCCTTACTGAAATCGAGATATGCTACATCCACAGCATTCCCTTCATCTATCAAGCTAGTAACTCTATCATAAAGAGATAAGATTAGTCTGGCATGACTTATTTTTGAGAAGTCCATGTTGACTTCTCATGATTACCGTGTTGCTTTCTAAGTGATTAGAAACTGACTGCTTAATGATCTGCTCCTGAATCTTTCTGGGTACTGATGTCAGGCTGATTGGGCGATAATTATTTGGGTCCTCTTTTTTTCCCTTCTTGAAGATGGGGATAACATTTACCCTCTTCCAGTCTGCTGGAACTTCTCCTGTCCTCCAAGATTTCTCAAAGATTATAGCAAGCGGTTCCGAAATGACCCCTGCCAGTTCTTTTAATATCCTAGGATGCAATTCATCTGGTCCTGGAGACTTGAATTCATCCAGTGTGGCCAGGTATTCCTATACCACCTCTCTACCTATTATGTGCCTCATTTCCCCTGCTTCCTCACCTGCTCCCCAACCGCCAGGTTGAGTGCTTGTATCCTTCTGGGAAAAAAACTGAGGCAAAGAAGGTGTTAAGTAGTTCTGCCTTTTCTCTTCCCCCTGTTAGTAATTCGCCATCTTCTCTGCGCAGCGACCCTATCGCCTCTTTCTTTTTCCTTTTGCTTCGTACATATTTAAAAAAGCCCTTTTTATTGTTTTTAATGTCTCTGGCCAGCCTAAGTTCGTTCTGTGCTTTACCCTTTCTGACCTTCTCCCTACATCTCCTAGCTACTTACTTAAATTCTTCTTTGGTGGTTTCCCCCTTCTTCCATTTCCTGTACATGTTTCTCTTAACACTTAGCTCAACTGAGAGTTCTTTAGTCAACCATTCTGGTTTCTTCAGATGCCTTCCATTTTTCCTCCTTATTGGCACAGTTTTAGACTGTGCCTTCAGTATCTCCCTTTTAAGGAACTCCCATGCCTCCTGAACTCCTTTATCTTTCACTATTCTTGACCACTGCATTCCAGCCAGCAGCTCCCTAAGTTTACAGAAGTCCGCTTTTTTAAAATCTAAGATGAGTGTCTGGCTACACTTATCTTCTCCTTCCCACTGAATGCCAAATTCCAATAGGGCATGTTCACTCCCCCCTAAAGATCCAACCACTTCTACCTCATTAACAAGGTCATCCCTATTGGTCAGGATCAGATCTAGAATATTTGATCCCCTTGTGGCCTCTTCCATCTTCTGGACCATGAAATTGTCTGCAAGACAAGCAAGAAACTTGCTGGACCTTGCTGTCTTGGCAGAGTTTGACTGCCAACATATAAACGGGTAATTGAAATCTCCTACTATTACTGTATCTCTCCTTTTTGAATGTGCGGTCATTTGGTTGAGGAAGACATCATCAACGTGCTCAGTCTGGGTTGGAGGTCTGTAGTAAACCCCCACCAGAATATCCCTATTGTTCCTCGCTCCCTTAATTCTTACTCAGATGCTCTCGACCTGGCTTTCTGGGTTTAAGTCACGGATCTCTTCACAGGTGAAAACATCCTTGACAAACAAGGCTACTCCTCCTCCTTCCTTGTTTGGTCTATTTTTACAAAATCGGCTATACCCCTCTATTCCTACATTCGAATCCTGAGACTCATCCCACCAGGTCTCAGTGATGCCTATCAAATCGTATTTATTTTGTTGTACTAGGAGTTCAAGTTCATCTTGCTTGTTTCCCATACTCCGTGCATTAGTGTAGAGACACTTAAGTCCCTGGGCCCTTCTTGCAAGTCCTGTACTATAGTTTCTACTCCTCCTGCCACTGGCCGCTTGTACTACTTGTCCAATATCATTTGGGCCTTTTCCCTCTGTGCTCGCCGAGTCCTGGCCTTGAGTAATATTGTCTCCCTCCCCAGTGGAACTTAGTTTAAAGACCTCTGAATCCTCCTTGCGAGATTGTTTGCAAAAACATTCCTGCCAAGTTTCGTGAGGTGCAGGCCATCCCTTGCCAGAAGCCCACATTCGTGGAAATTCAGGCCGTGTTCCAAAAACCCAAACCGTTGCCAGCGGCACCATGTGCGGAGCCAGTTGTTGACCTCTGCTATTGCCCTTTCCCTACGTGCGCCATATCCTTGAACAGGGAGGAGAGACGAAATAACCACCTGCGCACCAAGGTCCTTAAGCTTCATGCCCATAAGCTCGTAGTCCTTTGCAGTGTCGTAAAAGCTGCTCCTTGCAGTGTCATTGGTTCCAACATGAACCAAAATGAGGGGCTTATGGTCAGTGGGCTTGACCAGCCTGGTTACCCTCTCCTTTATGATGTGGATCTTGGCCCCAGGAAGACAGCAGACCTCTCGATTGAGCTTGTCCGGTTTGCAAATTGCCTTTTCAGTTCCTCTGAGCAAGGAGTCACCAACAACCAGAACTCGCCTCCTCTGAGGCTTGTCCAGGGCTCCTCGATGAGCTTGTTCTTCTAGGACTGCCTGAGCATTCTGTTGAGACTGGGAGCGTTGAGCTAGTCCCCGTTGCCGAAGTTGGATTCCTTCTCGTGGACATTCTGTTCCCTCCTCCTGGTGCTCCTCATCATTCGTAAGGCCAAGAACTTTGAAGCGATTGTGTAGGTTGAGAGTCTCTGTTACCTTCCTGGACCTTCTGCTCCTATGTGTGACATTCCTCCAAGCCTCCGTTTCCTGGTACAGTGTGTTGACTTCCTGATCTGGCAGCTCCTCCACACATTCGGTCTTCAGGAAGGTCTTCTCTGCCCTATCCAAAAACTCCTCCCCTTCCCTAATAAGATGAAGATTAGAAACTCGTGCCTCCAGCTGGCAAACCTTCTCCTCCAAGAAGGTCACCAGTTGCACTTGGCGCAGGTGTACCGGACAAGATCTTGTGGCAAGAAAAGGAACATCCCACAAGTGCTACAGGTGACCACGGCAGCTCCCTCACCTTCCATCCTAGATACAACAGAGGGTAGTACACGAAGTAGTTCTAGAAAGAATAACTGGGCTTTCTTTCTGAAATTCAGCTGTATAAGCTACGTCTGCTCTACTGATTGTGAAGGGTTAAACTTGAAGGATTGAAATAAAGGACTTCAACAGCGCGTGCCGTTGGGAGCTCCTAATAAGACTCCTTCCCCCTAGCTGTCTCCTCCCCCTCGTTAGTCAGACTGTGTGCTCAGGGAGAGCACATGGCCAGCAGAAGGAGACTAAACAAAAACAAGCAAGCAAACAGACAAACAAGCACTGCCCCACAAGCCTGTAAACACACCTGGTCTAGGATGTCTTCACAGACCCAGCTCCCCCTCTGCTCTCTCCTCTGGGGAATGACATTGAAAGGAAGACTCCATGATTCCAGCTACTGATATACTCTCTTTATGTAAATTCTCTAAATGAGTAGTGCTGCTTCCGCTGTTTACTACATAATCTGTATAGTTTACCAGACAGCAATATTGCTCAGTTTCATGCCTGGATTGTTAAAATTCAGAAGGGGAGTTATTCTTCCTGGCAAGTGCTCTCAGTCTGTTAGTGCTACATGTGCAAATACTCATTATATCCCTAACATATACACACAGCACATTTCCTGATATAAAATATTCTATGTAGACACTAAATGGTGAGCCCTAGCATTGATGATGCCAGTGTCTGGTGGGGTGACATTATGTCACTGGAAAGTGAAGGTTTCAGGTTCTAGGGTGGATTTTAATGGAGCTATCCAAGATGCTGAACATATTTCAGGTACAGAATTCAGCACATTGGATAGCTCTGTCAAAGTCTGCACTAAAATTTAGAGTGGATGTATCATTCGGTTGCCAAATCCAACCAGTTTATGGTTGCTAAACCATAGACAGATGCCAGGAATAAAATGATTACAAATTAAGCCTGTTCAGTGGCTGCTTTCTAGGATTTTTTTTATTTTCTCTAAAGAAAAATCTGTGGTGAATTGAGACTCAGACATGGATTCTAGTCCTTTTTATATAGACACAGGACCTTATAGATAGGAAGATGGCTGTACTGTAGCCAACTGTGCACCAAAAAGGGAAATATTTGCTCAAAAGCTTTCCCCTCTATATTCACATCTGACTGGAACTACATGCTGATCCATTTATGAAAAGCAAAGTATTTATCAGTCATTTAAATAGCTGTACAAATATATCCTACATTGTATGTGTTGATGCTTGGTATGTCAGGACTATTTTTTCTGTAACAGATTGCTGGCTTTCTTTACTAACCAGGAATGAATTCCAACAGACTTCAGCACCATGTATCCTTAAACCCACTGAGATAAATGGGTTTGCAAAGCAGTCCCATCCCACCATATTCCAAAGGGCTACCATGTAGGTGTTTATAAGTCAGGTGTGAGTACAAGCAACTCTGTGTTAAATTGTGCCCTATGGCCATTCCAGGGCTGTTATCCATATTAAGACAGTTCTCCAGATTTGAGCATTTTCTCTTGACAATAATTCTCATGAAACAATGTTTTTCCCCTGTGGAGTTCAACTTTACCTCAATTTTGAGGGGCAGGGCTAATTCAAACGAGAATGTTCTTCCTTTTTATAAGGTCAATTGCTTATGAAAAATAGCAAACTACTGTAAATTTTATTTACTTATAAAGCTTATTAGTCAATTCTTTTCAAACTACCTGCAGTGACCTGGAATTAATCAAAGGGTGAAAAACTATCTGTTAAAAACAAAACAACATTAGGTTCTTTTTGCTGCATATGTAAATATCTGGGGCTTTCAAAATATAAAAAATTAATGGATTAACCTTGAATAGCCTTCTATTTTGAGGGCAGAATCTGCAGTCCTAAAATACTGGCACGAGGAAATAATAATATATTTCTATACATGGTATACAGTGGCTCCTCCACTTTCATGAGGGTTCAGGGTTCAGTACCTTCACAAAAGTGGAAAAACCATTAATCCCCCCCCCAATGATCCCCCTCCCATTCCCTTGCTTTTGAGCACCAGGGCTAGAGGCAAGGGGATGGAAGAGGGGGTTCCAGAGGGGAGAAAGAAGGATCTCACAAGCCTTCCTTCCCCCATTCCTTTGCCTATTACCTTAGAGGGGTTTCTTAGGGCCACGGCCGGAGGCAAGGGAATGGCAGGGAGAAGGGAAGCTTGTGGAAGCCTTCCCTCTGCCATTCCTTTGCTTTCTGCCTCAGTGTGAGTTCTCAGCACCAGGGCCAGAGGCAAGGTGGTAGGAAGAGGGAGCTCCAGAAACGGTAAGGATGTGCACGTGCCTCCCCCTCCATTTCCTTGCCTTTTGTCCAGGTGCTTGGCTTCCTTCTTCATGTCTGGCAAAATGCAACGAAATGGGAGGAGCAGAATGGGAGGAAGGTATGTGTTCACTTCATGATTAATCATATTCGTGAAGGTCAAACCCACAAATATGGAGGGAGGACTGCATATGATTGTGCTGCTTTTTAGTTTTGTCTTTCATAATCCAAAATCTGTTCTCAATTGCTTTCTTAATGGCTTTTTAAAAAACAAATTTGTTTATGTAATTAGTGTAAGCCTAAAATATTCTGAAGATATCACTGGAAAATAAACTGGTTCAGGTCTGGTTAGCACTTGAAAGAGGGTTGGGTTACCATGGACATGGAATAGCTGGTGCTGTAGAAAACACTGGCAAACTACTTCTGTGTATTCCTTGCCTAATAACACCCCTGAAATTAATTAAGTCATTGTAAGTTGACAGTCAACTTGAGAGCACATAGACATAGAAATACAATTGGGCTATCAATTCCCCAAGTCTTCTTTGTCCCACAGAGTCAGTATCAACTTTAATTAGTCATCACTATTTAATTTGGGATGCAAAACTGCCATCTGGCAAATAGCTCTTATAATTTCCAAAAATATTATCAAGACACTTTGACAAAGCTGTAAGGCCACACATGTTAGCAGGCACTCTTTTGAAATCTGAGAATGGGGACAACTTCAATATAATACCATACATGCCATGATCTTGTTTTGTAATGTATATATCCTATTAAACTGACTGTTTCATATTATGACTGCATACATATTTCAACTGCAAACTATAAGTGAAGTGAGTTGTTTAAAATTCTCTTGTCAACTGATTGTCAACTTCTGATCTTTGTGGATTTCTTTTGCTTACAGCAAAATGTCTAATCACTCTTCCATGAAACAAACAAGATTGGTTGATATCCTACATCATCAGACGTAACTACAGTGATAAAACTCCATCACTGTAGTTATATCTGGAAACACAGCCTTCCAAAACATACCTTTTCAGCCTGTTGGAGCTTCAGCTGAAGGGTTTTCAAGTCACTGCAGTCCATGGCCCATGGAAATTATATCTGCAGCACTTTCCTAGTCATGGGACATGTCAAGAACAAGCATCTGGAGAGACCTTTCAGGGTCCTGTTGCAACTGCTTATCCCAAGACAATTCCATGATTGAGAGAGCCCTGAAGACATCATTTCCCAGTGCCCTGCTCTGCAGTGTCTTGGAAACTCCTCAGTTGAAAAGATAGATTTGAGGGCAGTCTAGCAACAGTCCAGCTTAGGCTCTCATAACTACTGAACAGGACGCCAGCTATTAATTTGAATGGTAGGATGATGGTGGTAGACTGAACCAACCAGGCAGGTTAGTTTCCTTGAGTGCAAGTTACTTCCTTGAGTGCACGTTACTTGACTTTCACCCATAAATTTCTGCTTCGTCATTCCTACTCTTTCAGAAAAAGAGAAATGAAAATATAATCGATGAGGGTGTGGGGTGTGGAGATAAGTGGTTAAGGGACTTCATTAATTCATAATCAGTATCTAAGAACATGCTATAATTTCTTTTAACTTTCCAAAGTTCCAAGTCCATCAATCAGTTTTCAGACTCAAATTACATTGAAACTTGACTTTATTGCCATTATTTCTAGCACAGAAGTTTCATCCATATTGCTTTGTAACCATTTCTACCATAAACACTTTCATTTAATCTCTCATCTCTCAGTGTTTTTTTTTATCCATTCTTTGTTTAACTGGTGCTTAATTGCATTTTAATATTTTTGATGATTTTATCTTAGCCACCTTGAGGGTCTCTTTGAAGATCAAAGATGGACTGAAGATTGATTATATAAATAAAACCCATTTAAACAAAATTTCATGTCTGTGTGTGTGTATGTATGAAAGAAAGAGAGAAAGACTTATATTTTAAAAACACATTTTGACTGGTAACCCTAAAAAAACCATTATTACATTCAGCTCTTAGTTTCTGCAGTGTGTAGTCACTTTAGTGATATTATGTCTCTGTGAAATCCACAATGGGTTTTGAACACCAGCATGACACATAGTAGGTGGAATACTGCTGTTCAGTGGTGTCATTCACCTTGTGCATTGATTTTAAGTCCAGTAGTTTGTTTTCACTTGCACAAGCCGTTGGGGAAGCAGTTTCACAACTCCTGACAACCCTACAATAGCTGTTATCTGTACCAGTTGTCTGCTAGCACTTCCCCAACAATTATCAGAAAACACAATGCCTAGTTCAACAACAGCAAATTTGTACTCTTCCAACTAGAGTAACATTGGATACAGTCCTGTATGTTCAGTGAGACAGCAAACTTCACATGAGTTATTGGTGTGATTAAAAAAGGAGTCCCTCAGGCTTGAATTAAAAACCTTATCAGGTAAGTTTCACGACTTTTTCAAGATACAATTCTTTTCTTAGTTTCTTTTCTGGTTTAAGGTTAAAAATGTGCATATTTTAGTAGCTAAGATAGAGTTTGTGTAACACATCACACCAGTTGTTGATGTGATGGCTGGCTTGATACCTAGCTGAACATAAAAGTAGGGAGAGGGAAGCAATAACCCATAGTACCTAAAATGGAAATTTGTCTATTTCACAACAGCCAAGATCTGACTGCTTCAAAAAGAAGGTAGTTCAGTGATGGATCATATGCTTAGCTCTGTCACAGATTTTAAGTTCAGTGCTTGGGATCTTCAAGTAAAATTGAAAATTCTTTGGAATTCATAGACAATGCTGCTCTAGATGGGGCAGTGGTCTGACTCAGTATAAGGTGGCATCCTATTTCCAGAAAGAAGCTAGCATTGCAGCTGGAGTAGCTAGTGCTACTCACTGTGCATATCCATTAGAACCAACATCCCTATGTGCACAAGGAAATATGTGGTCACTTCCTATGCTTTCTAATGAGAGCATAAAGACCTGGGGGCCATACCCGCAGGTATTCATTTCAGTCTCTTTAACTGTCTGGAAAAAGGGTTCATTCCATCCTTCCTCAGGACAGGAAGTTCACAAATGGTGTTCTGCCCTTTAAACCAAGAAGCTATTTATGTTTTGCCAAGAATTTATGTTTGTTTGTTTTTTTGAGAATTTGGTATAGAGATAAAATGAAATGTCATCAATAAATTAAAAGGGCATTAATTTGGTACAGAGCAGCTAACTGTTGTCACATAGTTGAGTCTTATAGAACCAAAAAAGAAAGAAAGAAGGAAGGAAGGAAAGAAAGTGTGTGTGTGTTTTAAATATTCACTGGGGCAGAAGGGATTGATTAGAGTGAGGGAAAGTAAAGAAGAATCAAGGCAATTCTAATTCAGGAGAAGAATCTGAGGTTATACATTGGAGCATCATAGTATTTCAACAAGGTGGAGTTACTCATAGTAAGGACAGCAGCAGAAGATGTATTTGTTTTAAACAACCTCAGTAGTGACATTCTCTAATGACCTATAGCTGACTACCTTATTCTCCCCAGAATGATGCCTATGCATACAAACTTTTCTCCTATGTCTACTTCAAAACATAACAACAGTAATGAACATTTTCAAGGAGTGTCTAATAATTCCTTCTTGTTTCCTCTTCATACTAGAAGGG
Organism: Cyclura pinguis; assembly: GCA_030412105.1. NCBI lineage: Eukaryota > Metazoa > Chordata > Lepidosauria > Squamata > Iguanidae > Cyclura > Cyclura pinguis. Next base: position 312,777,001 of record CM059599.1, on the reverse strand, counting down.
CTTTCATCTTCCATATGTTTAAGTAGAAGGCACAGGACCTTCTAAGGGGGAAAAAAAGTGTTGGCAAGCATTTTGTCTGGTGAAGTGGCCATTTAGCCTGATTTCAATGTCATTCTTCCAGTCTCCTTAGTGATGTGATCCTTAGTTCACCCTGGAAGGAGCCACTCTTTCCTTTCCTTTCCTTTCCTTTCCTTTCCTTTCCTTTCCTTTCCTTTCCTTTCCTTTCCTTTCCTTTCCTTTCCTTTTTCCCCTTGTAGGGAAGAGGCAGACGCAAAACTATTTAAAACATCAGTTGCATTTGGAATTCCTTCCAGTAGAAATGTGAAGGCCTGACAAGTTTGAAAAAAAAAAAAGATTAATCCAAGATACAAAGGCATATAATGAATTCTAAAGCCATATAATGAATTCTCAAATATCATTAAAGGCATTTATTACAATCAAACAGAGAAAACAAATGGTTCCTCTAGAGTGCAGCTTTTCAAAAGATGGGGAAAGCCCAAAGCTCCTCAAGCCCAAGAGTCTTCATTATTCTTATTATACTATAGAGGGATTAAAACAAATTTGGGGCCAGATCAAATTCTTAAGTGTTCTTGGGGGACTCCATTAACAGAGAGGAAAATACAGAACAATGGCTACAGTGGGGTTGGGGATACTGTTATTTACATGTGTTTGTTCAGTCCTATAAAAATCTAAAAGTACCAAGCAAAAAATATTGAAATGGGTCCTCCAGGGCTGCCTACTTCAGATGTTATGTGCTTTCTCAGTTGTCTAGCCTCGATATAATAACACAACAAGAATTAGGTTTTCTGATGCCCCAGGGACTAGGACAAGGAGCAATGGATTCAAGCTGCAGGAAAGGAGATTTCACTTGAACCTCAGGAAGAATTTCCTGACTATCAGAGCTGTCTGGCAGTGCAATATGCTGCCTTGGAGTGTGGTGGGTCTCCTTCTTTGGAGGTTTTTAAGCAGAGGCTGGATGGCCATCTGTTGGGAGTGCTGCGTTCCTGCATAGCAGGGGCTTGGACTGGGTGGCCCCTGGGGTCTCCTCCAACTCTAACATTCTATGATTCTAGGTTTGTCTTTCGTTGTTTACTATTCTGTTTCTACACGATAAACACACTTCACTTTGGCATCTCCCTAAACACAGATTCATCTCTTTTGGAAAGTGTGACTCTGATTCGGTTCTTGAATGAATGGTCCATGCAATTCCTGATTGGATCCTAAATCCAATCTAATTGCTTCCAGTCTAATGAAAGCTCACAAATGATGTCCAAACCCTTGTTTTGCTTATAGTTTTTGTGTCCTTTGGGGAAACTGAATATTGAATATAATCTCAAGAATTCAAAAACAACGTTGTTTTCCTGTTTGAAACTTCAGTCTTAAAACTAGTGGTTTTTAAAATCAAGTGAGTGATTCAGCCCTGCTATTTTTTTTTTCATGTCTGAACCTCTATTGTTCAATATATATGTCCCCTTTCCAAGTTCTTCCCCTATTTTTGCATATCAGTCATAGTTCACCGTACGCTCAAGTTCATTAACACACATGACACATTTGAAGCACCAGTTCAGCTTTGTTTTCCTGTTGTAATCACACTTTCAAATTGCTCCCATGATGAGGAAAAGCAGGGGGCAGTAGAGGAGGCCACCAGGTGGAATTTCTAAGCAGCGCAGTTAATGTGTTGTGCTCCTCCATCACCACTAGGTGTTGCTGTAGATCTATGTCATATTTTACCTGAGAGCATCACCACAGCAGAAGCAAATCTTGCATCTTAAGGATGGTTCCTCCCAAATCAAAGTGCCTCACCTCATTAAATCAGATTTCTTCTAAGCAAACATGAGGTAGTTGTTCTAACAACTGATTACTTAATTAGCTGCATGTGCTAATGTGACTTAATTTGCTCAGAGGAGAGAACATCAATCCAATAAAGATCAGGGAAACTTTGCCCATTACTTCAGACATGTTTTTCACTTTAATCTTTCCATACTTGAAATACCTAAAAGTGTTATTCCAAGCTGAAGAAAAGAGGGCTCAAAAGAGGGGGGCATGGCTACGCCTGTATTCCTTGGTACATTTGCTAAGCTTGCTCTGGTATAAGAAAAACCCTTGCTGAAATAGTGAACACCCTACAGAAGGTATAGACTGAACCTATTGGGATAAATTTACAAGGAACATCTGTCTGCCTATTGCTTTTCAAAACCTGAAAGTGGGAATTGAAAAGCCTATTAAATTTGCACGGGGAGCTGGATCCTGATTGCAATATGTCAGCATAATGGGAGGTTTAAAATATTTCTTTCTCTGAAATACCTACCTAATTTGTGTCAGATTGGAATTAAAAGCAGCAGCAGCAGCAGCAGCAGCAGCAGCAGCAACAACAACAACAACAACAACAACATTTATTTATATCCAGCCTATTTCTTAGTCCAGATCAGGGTACGGAGTTACCTAAAACTACATGAGGCAACAAAGCTGAAATGTGAAATGAAGGCCATTTCCATACAACACTGTTATAGTGCTATTATTCCACTTTGAACATCCTATGGAACATTGGTGTCTGCAGTTTAGAGAGGGGCATTGAGAATTCTCAGCCAGAGACCTCTTTGGCCTCAGTAAATTACAAACCCCAGCATTCCATAATGGCTGAAGATTTCCTACTTCATACTCTTACAGTGGCTATTTCTGCACTAGACTGCTATAGTGCTATTATTTCACTTTCAACATCCTGCAGAATTCTGGGATTTTTAGTTTACTGTGGCCAAAGACATCTCTGGCTGAGAATTCTAAATGCCCCTCCCTAAACTTCAAACTCCAGGATTCCTGAGGACGTTGAAAGTGGAATAATAGCACTATGACAGTCTCGTGCAGAAATGGCCTGTATTTCATGCTACAATGGCATTTAGATTTTAAAGTAGCTAGAAGTAACAAATTTAATTATTTTGAGAAGCAGAAAAATAAGAAATTAGTTTTTTTTTTAAAAAAAATCACAGTTGTAACAACAATTGTCTATAGGACTCTGTGTTTTGAGCTATAACTAACTAGTTATTTTCCAAATTATGGCAATGCAGTACAGTCATAGTTGACAGTAAACATGCTAATATATGAGTATATTTAAATTGTGCTTAATATTTGGAATTAGAGACAAACAAATGTTTTGACTTTTGTTGGCACTGCCTTTTTTTTTGAACCTCCAGTTGGCAACCTAATTTTAAATTGATGCAGAAATTACCACATTTCTTGTATGTTTTCCTCTGAACGTGAAAGGTTTTTTTGGTACAAAATTTTGCCTAGAAGAAGGAGCACTTTTTGTAAGTTTTCCTACTAATCTATGCATTTTTATCCACACTTTCCTTTAATGTCAGCATTTTGGGAAATATTTTTGATTAGAGAACCACATTGCATAGTTTAGGCAAATACAGCTATTGAAGGAGAATTGTCATTTAGTTTGTACATTGGCTTTGGAAGTACAAAGCGGTTAGACCCACATTAAAAGATGAAAGAAATAGATGTCTTGCCTTTCCTCAGTTCTCTAGGCAAATTGAAAGCATTTTCTCCAGAAGCTTTTCTTCATAAATATTACTACAGACCACAAGCAATTTATGTTCAATCTGTGTTCTTGCTTCAATGACTTAGAAAAATATGTTGCTAATTTCCCCCTTTTAAAAATCCTTTCACTTGTATTTCGCAATGGAAAAAAGGCATTTTATTTTTCTCTTGTCACTCAAAAACACAAAACAAAATAAAATAAAAAAAAAACCAAAAACCAAAAAACACTTGACATTTAGTAGGGGACATTTGTAAGAATGTCAGATTGATAAGAACTATTATTATTACTTTGAACAGGTTGAAAAGGACAGTTGTCTTGCTATATTTTCCAAAATATACTTTTATTTTGACAGCTTTGCAGCTATAAAATGTGTGCATTTTTTTTAAAAAAAGTATATCTTTGAAGTGTTTTTCAAACAGGATCTAAATTCAATTAATTAGTCAATATTTCTTCTTGCTCTGCATATCAGTTCCTGACTATCAAATTCATATATAAGCATAATAAATATGAAAGAATCCTACCTAAGAAGTAGAAGTTGTTAAAGTGAGGTGCAATAGTTCAAACAAGAACTTTAAGAGAAAATAGAACTGTGAAACGGAAAAGTGTGACCGTGTGCAGGCATTAATTGTTCAAATGGTGGTGCTGTCAAAGCTCTGACTGACTAAAAAAACAAGAATTTGCTGACATCTTGGCTCAGTTAATGACATCATGATTACACTAGTTCATTTGTATGGTTGTTGCATTATCACAACAACCAAATGCGCCCCCAAACCTCCCCTTTAAGCCATGTAGCTCCACCAACAGAGGAATTTCTGAGACCCTGAAGAGCAGGGATGGTGATGATGACATGCCCATCCCTCTCCTGGTTGTGGGGTGCACTATGACAGGCTCCTGTAGTGGAAATGTTCCTCTTCAGAGGGCTGTTTGGCTTAAAATGTAGGTTTTGGGGGATAGAATTGGGAGATGTAGCTATAGAGACAGAGCTACAACATTGGAGCTACATCTCTGGATGCAGGATCTTGACCAAATATTACCAATATTGCCTGATTCATGCAGGTTTAGTGGTTCTCACAGACATGGAAAACCTGTGTCAGGGCTTACACTCAGACTGTACCAGAAATAATATATGAGTGTATAGATTATGTGCCTGCCCCCCAACCATGGATCAGTTGGTAGAATGACTCTTCTATTAATACAGTAGGTAGTCTTGAGTTTCATAAGACAATTCAGAATAAGCATAAGGTGAGACAGCTTTCTTGGTCCTAAGCACTCCACCTGGATTTGGTCCTGAAAGACCAAGGCAAAGTATGGGTGCGTGCATGAAGGGTAAGTTGTAAACAAGCTAAGGATTGGGAGAAAGAAAAAAAATCTTACAACTGAAGAGATTTTGGTTGAAAAGGGACCTCTTGACATAGTAAGAAAGTGAGCTGAGGATTCTTCAGTTATCATCTTCCGCATGAGAGGAAGGTACCTTGTGTTCTTCCTCTTCCACTTACCTATTTGCAGGCAAGTATGCACAAGAATGGAGTCTCAATAAACGAGTACTGCTTTTTCATTAAAATAATCTTCCTCCTCTGTGCTTTCAATGGGCAACAAATGTAGAGTTAGGAAGTACTAAAACAGCTATTTGTGTAATTTTCTCAGACATTTATGGTTGTAAAGACATCATATCTGCAAAGTGCTTTTCATGTTGGTCATCAGTTTGGCTGACAGTGAAAGAAAAAAATCCGTTAATTTCACATTTTGCTTTGGAGCAGAATGGACTGTGGAGATGTGGATTTGAAAGCTTCTAAATGGCAATTTGAGTGCTATGGCATATTCATAGATATATCAATACCTGGCATAGATACTCTGTTTTCACATTTTTTTTGATGATCAAGATATATTCTTTGGTGATATGCACCCAAGAACGTATTGATTTGGAGGTACACCAAAAATTTTCATATCCCTCACCCTCTAGCCAAGTTGGCTCATCTGAAACATCTAATATGGAGTACACCCTTTACCTAATTTATATATGACTGGTTCTCTATATTTTTGTGAATATCAACAGAAAGTGTCAAATGAAGGTTGCTGACTTTTTGGTTTTTATTTATTTGAAATTCATGTAACAAGTCTCCAGCAGGCTCTTCCTCCTCCTTAAATGAACCTTGAGCACATGGAAGATGTGTTTTCTAGACAAAGGATTGCATGTATGGAATTTCTTTGATAAATACTTGCTAGATCTGGGAAGATGAACTTAAGCAGGGGTAAAATGGACACTGAAGAAAAGGAATTGAGTGTTTGCTGCTTCTTATTGCTTTTCCCCTAAAAACTGCAGTTTGCCATGCCAGCATTCATTGAGAGAAGAAGGGGGAGGGAAACTCGTAAGACTTCGTTACACATATTTGCATGTAATGTGCACCTTAGCCTAAGAGTCTACTTCAACTATGATTTTATGCATACATTTATTATTGGGAATAAAAGCGATCTTCGGTAATTACATAGACTGGTGTTTCTAATGCTTTTACAATGAAGAATCTGCTTAATTATGAAATGGTTGGTCAACCAGATAAAAATTGTCTCCACAGAGTTATTTAATTATTTTAGTATTTGTTCAAATTCTTTGTCAATTTGTTAGACTTCTGTTTGTTTTGATTTAATAAGGCACACATTTGTTTTTCCATTGCAGTGTTGTGGGATACATTTCACATGATAGTTTCATTCATCTCCTCCCTCCCTCAACATTTCAATCTGAAAATAAGAACACAATAAAAACATCATTAAAGTCTCATTACTTCTGCTCTTCTGAGACCATTCCTAGTGTCACCTGGGCATTTCACTTGACACTTCCAAGTTGCTAAATGTATGCTGGCTGGGATTCAAAGGCTGAGAAGGGCATGAGGAGCAGGGCTCTGTAGTTCTGGCACCAGAGATAAGAGGTGTCCTTTCCAGTGGGGAAAAATAGAGGACTTTGATAAATGTATCTGGGTCAAAAATAAAGGTCTGGTAGGATCTGTAGTGGTGGAATTCAGAGCATAATGCTAGAAGCTAAGAATCAAGAGTTGTGGCTTGTTACTGACGTGGTCTAATTTGTAATGGGTAGAACATTTTCTTCCATTATTCTGAGCTTTTTTAAAAAGAGTGTCTTTGGTTTTAACTAGATTAATGCAATCTCCTGTGACCTCAGGATGAATAATTCCATGCTGAAAAGTAGATTATCCACGATAATGCACAAAGCTGCCAACTATATTGAAAGGCTTTATTACTGAATCATATTTTGTAGACCCTTCTAAAGTCTGCATTGGCACATCTTCTAGCGTTCAAATAAGCAGACAAAACAAAGAAGTACATATCCCTTCATCAGTATGAAAAAGAGGAATAGGCCACATCTGAAATCAGCCTTGGAGAAGAAGTGCATTGTAATTTTCAGTCTGGGCAGAACAGTTTCCCCCATACAGTTCAGAATGTAGTCACTGCTCCCACTGTGTGGTAAAGGAACAGCTATCAGGCCCTGCACTATTGAGCATTTTGTAAGATTGTTCTTCTCTGTTAGCCAGATCTGGGAAGCTGGTCCATGTTGCATTTCCGAAGCATTTTGTTTACTTGGAGGAGAAGCTTACCAAGCATAGCACTAAAATATATCTACAGGTTGTTGTATATGTAGCTATACTGACTGAAGCCAATGGGATTCCAGCCTGTTACCAAGATGCCTGCAAAGCCTCTCCCTCTCCCTCTTTCTGTCTGTGTGTGTTCTACATGGAACGGCTTGACTGTCAGGACATATCAAGGTTAGCTGACAAGGTCTGTCCAACCAAATCCTGGAGCCAATATTAATATTGAAAATATGTACTCCATCAACTACAGGCAGCAGGAGCTTCATAATGATTAAATTATTGCTATTATGTGCACTCAAATCAACCCCCACCTATTGTTATATGGTTTTCTCGGCAATATTTCTTTAGTGGAAGATTGCTATTGGCTTCCTTTAAGGCTCAGAGAATGGGACTTGTCCAAGGTCACTCTGTGGGTTTTCATGGCTGATCAGGGATTGGAAATTTGGCCTTCTGGAAACTGTGGCCATTTCTGCACTAGACTGTTATCGCACTGTTATACCACTTTCAATATCCTATGGAATCCCGGGGTTTGCAGTTTAGGGAGGGGCCAAATGTCATAGGGCTTTGCTTTGTCCAGCAAAGGCCTATGACATTTGCAAGCTTGAACAAAGCATAAGTTTCTTATTTTTTTCCATACCTCCCAAACAACATAAAAAAGAAGATGTCAAACCCTAAAAGCAACTCATTTTGAGGCAATGATCGTTTTGAAGCTTCCATCTTTGGCCAAGAAACATTCTAGAAATGGGTGTACGTGTGCCTTCCATCTTTGACAAAGAGCTCTGATTCCTGAAGAGAAAACCATTGCCTCCTTATAAAAGTCCTCTTGCTAAAACAATTGTAAATATCTGCCTAGCCCTCTTTTAAGAAGGCTTCCTGATTCCCTTCAAGAATGTCTAAGGAGACTTAGGTAATATTTGTCACTGCTAAATCTCAACCATCTCCTCTTTCTCTGTTTTGTTTGGTTTAGGAAAAGTTCTTTCTCGTCCTCAGCTTTTCACTCTCTCTCTGTGTCTTCCCTCTCTGTCTCCCTTTCTCTAATAAACCCCAAATTACTTAGTTCTCTTTCCTGTCACTTTTGAAATCTGAATCCAGTGCTCTGTATCATCTCTAATGACAGCCTGGTTCTTAGAAATCCTCTTGTCCTTGTGAGTTGCTTATTTGAGTTAAGATTTTCCCAAGCTGAAGCAACTGTGCTGTCTTTATTTATGCTCTGCATTTCTCATTTGCCATTAATAAAGCTCTACCATAATATTTTTTGTTCCCCAATGCAATCTTTGTATATATTTATTCTTATGTGTTCTATAAAATTCTCCTTTAGATAATTCCGTATGAATGTGGGTTATTGAGTGCAATATGCTTTGGGTCTTCTGCTGAACAAAAGGTGGTATATAAAACAAAACTAACAAAGTCAAAATACCCCTCAGGGGTGTGAATACCCAGAAAATTCATGGTTTCTTATACCACTCTGTTACTCTGATTTCTGGGGTCCTGTGGGGGACACCTCAATGTGCTCCAAATAATGGGGAATGGGAACTAGCCAGAACACAAGCTGTAACATTACGAGAGGTAGGGTAACCTAACAAGATCTTTCAACCCAATTTTTATGGGGTCAGGCCAAGCCAAAAACCAAGCAGAATTGTCTAATAAATGATTTTATTGAGGAGAATTCACTCATGCATGCACACAAGATACACACAATCACACATTCACACAAGAGCTAGCTGAAAGAGAAAGGGAGGAAAAACTATAGAGAGGCTGAGGGATTTGGGAGGATTTATAAGTACCAGTCCAGAAGCGTAGTGAAGAAATGTATTTTAGCTTCGGTAGGACCTAAGGACAGTTCTCATTCAGGAGTCAGACAGACAGAGTGATGAGTAGACTTTCAAGAGACTGCACTGGGCATCCTCAAATCAGGGGTATTTGTATCCTGAAAATGGCTTGTGGCTGTGAAGGTTCCAGATGCAAGACAAAGGGAACCTATTGTGGACAATGAGTCTTTCACCTGTTGACGGGCTTAGTGCTTTGATTGACAAAGACATGATGGATGTTGTAATAGCTGTCTATTGTGGGTGCTGTGAGGACAGACGAAAGAATCCAGGTGCACAAGGGATGGATATCTGTCAATCAGTGTCCTGCTGGGCTCCTCACAGTTGGATTCCCTGGAAAATTCCAGCTTCTGTTTAAGCCTATTATCCACAGGAATGGTGTGTATTTGTCTGACAGATGACTCAGTCTTACCTGGAGGAATTTTGGAGTTGACCTATCCTTCTCACATATACAGTCAAATTCTTTCCCTCACTCAGTTTGACCTCTCTGTCACCTCTCAGGCTTGGATTTGATATCAGAGCCAATAAAATGTGTTGCCAATTACATATGATGCCAATTAGGTATGCTACCCATCCAAACCATACTGATATTGGGGACCCCCAAAGCGGGGCCTTAGACTTTGTGAACAAATCTTGCCGAGAAAACTCCGTGATAGGTTTTCCTTAGAGTCTCCCTATGTGGGAAGTGACTTGAAGGCACACAACAACAACAACAACAACAACAACACATACTCTGAAAACATACCTGGTAGCAAAGTATTTCAACTCTATGCAATATTGTACCTAATTCAAATTTAATTCCTATGAAATTCAAAATACTTCTAACTAAGGCTGCATGGACTTAAGTTGTAAATAATTACGAATACATTTTGTGACAAAAATTCCACAAATTTCAAGCCTTCATTGTTCCTGATTGAGGTGGGGTTGGGTGGGGAATATGGTTGCACCTTTTTTTTTCTTGTAAAATCTCAGACCTTCTGCTGTTTACAGTTGTTGCGAATGTCAGTTACATTTCAGTATCTTCACCACTGAGCACAGGATTTTAGATTTCCAAACATGTGGGAAATGTTGGTAGTGTTTCCTTGCCAGCCAGATGTTTGTATCTCAGTGGAAGTGAGCATGCATGCTTTCAGGAAAGATCTCCAAAAGGTCAGTCACCTGAACAGAAGATCTGACAAGATCACTGAAGTGGTTGCTGTAAAAATGAAGCAGTGAGAGCAGGGAGTGGGAGATAAGCAGAGCTTCTGAATGGCTCCTTATTCTCCTGATAATTAACTTCAGTAAAATCCTCCTGCTTGGTATCCGTTCTCCCCCACCCTCCTCTCAAAGTAGTATTCCCAGTGCTGAGTTGGATGACTTCTTAATGCCTCTTGCAACTCCTCACTGATTCCTAGCCCAGGCTGGCCTGCTGGCTACCCAGTTGTAGCTGCTTTGCTCCCTCTGCAGCAGTCATCTCTAACAGAGCCTGTATTCTCTGAGCCTGTCAAGTGTCAAGATGCTGAAGGGAGTTTGAAAAGAGCTCTGGAGTCCCTAGTGGTGACAGAGGAGGAAAACAAATGGCTCTTTCTTTTCCCTTTTCATTCACTGGGAAGTGTCTGCAAGAGAAGACAGCAGTGCTACTGACGTGAATGCTAACAAGGCAGTTGGTAGGGCATCAAGAGTTTTTTTCCCCCTAAACACTGTTTACTAATTCTGACATGGTGGTTTTGCCACTTTAAATTCTGAGCTACTGTTTTGTGTCACATTTGCAATAAGTTTCCTCAGCAGGGCTCTTTTGTCCTTCAAGTTCCCCATGAAAATATAAAGAAATGTCTTTATATTAAAGGAAACAGTTTGACTTGAGAACAATACCAGTAAACAGGTTGCTTCCCATGGTTTATTTGCTTTGTTTTGCCCTCTTTCTCCTAACCTTAAGTTTGTTCTTGAAATGGCAAAGCTGCAGAATTCACTGCAGAGGTCTGGAGATTTTGTATATGGTGCAGTCTGGTCCTTGGAAGTGAATCCCACTGAGTAGGGATAGGATTAGAGACCTAATTTAGGACAATTTCTTTTTTCTATTTGACAAACACCTATAGGGAGGTAGCTATTGAACTCACTTGAACAAATCTCAGCAAGTTACAGATCTTTCTGAATAACATCTGAGGGAGTAAATGTGTACATATATTATAAGAACCAGCATGGCACAGTAGATAGCATGTTGGACAAAAAGTGAGAAGGCCAGCATTCAAGTGTGCATTTGGCCATGAAAGTCACTTGGGCCAGGTTGTCTCTCTCTCTTTCCCCTAGCTTAGCCTCTTTCACATGGTTGTTGTTTCTACAGTGATTTAGAGGTTTCTGGAGCACTTAAAATTAACGGATGATCCTGTGATAGTGGGAGGGAGCCCATGACAGCGTTTCCCCAAACGCATCTATATAGGATGCTTCATATGGTGGAGTTATGAGGAGGAACTGAAGTGATAGCCCTTGGCTCTCCACACCAGGAGGTTCTGTAGTGTTTGTGCAGATGATTGTGCATGATCTCATGATTTTACACACTTCATTATCTCCCAATTCTCCCCACAATTTCCTTAGGGTGCTTCATTTGCTCAGAGCTAGGCTAGAGTTTCCCAGATTACTCAACAGCATTCTCTGCCTCTCTTTCTGGCCATTTCCACACTATACTGTTATAGTGCTATTATTCCATTTTCAACCTCCTGTGGAATTCTGGGGTTTGTATTTTACTGAGGCCAAAGAGCTCTTTGGCTGAGAATTCTAAATGCCCCTCCCTAAACTGCAAGTCCCAGAATTCCATAGGATGTTGAAAGTGGAATAATAGCACTATAACAGTGTAGTGTGGAAATGCCCCCCCCCCTTTGAGGTTGAAGGAAAGGGGATTCATTTTTCCTTTCTCTAGAGCTTCTTGTGTGCATGAAAGGAAAAAAAAAAGAAACATTTTTTCCATCTTCATTAGCAGTGGTACTCCTTCCATTGCTGTTTCGATATATTTCTTCCCACTGGGAATACTCTTGAAGCATTATCATTTTTGACTGGCAAGATAACTTGATAGGATCAAGTTTGGGTAAAGTGAGAAGCCAACAGAATCAATCCTTTCTTTCTATGTACCTTCCAAAACAACAAGTAAAAATGGCTCTTTGAATCTAATGAACATATAACTTGCAGAAGCTAACAGTATCTTATTTAACACTTATTTAACACAAGATCCATCATGTCTGCAAGTTTCTTCTAGATAGGAGGATAAGATATCTGTCTGTTTTAGGTTTCCAACTGTAGAAGTGATCAGGAGTTGTGATCCCTGAATTGTGATCCAGGTACAGACTCCAGATCAGATCGAGGTTGAGTATGGATTCATTTTTAAGTGGTTGAGAGCAAACATTGTCATGGTTGGAGCTTTGGAAATAGTGTATTAAGTGTTTATACCTATTTCTCTGTTATAAGATAGATAAAAATAATAAAGACTGTATCCCTCCAATTCAGGCCCCCCCCAGCTGTTTCCTTGAAAGCTGGAGTGGCATGTAAGTGAGGCACCACAGGCCAAACTATATATTATATTACTTTAAACATCTTCTTAGGACACGAGCATGGACAGGGTACCTTTTCCTAGAGATCTAAGTGCCCCAGACTAGGCTACTAGGGTATTGCCATAAATTAAAAATGCATATATTGTAGATCATGTGTGCATATATGCCTTCAAGTTGCTTATCAAATAATGATGACTTTGTGGATTTCTTAGGATTTCCTTAGGTAAAGAATATACTCAGAGATGGTTTTTCCAGTTCCTTCCTCTGAAATATAGTGTGCAGTATTCATTGGTGGTCTCTCATCCAAATATTAACCTGATGATATTTAAAGAAACTGATTTACCTGCAGAGGTAGAAAATCAGAAGCTCAGTTATAGAAAGGCACATAAGATTCACAGGCAATGAGTTGATAGCCTAAACTTTTCTTTTTAACCCTTTTAAACTTGTAGTTTGAAAGACAGAAAGATGTGTGCTTTTCTATGCAACATATTTTGTGAAAAATTTTGTGAAGAAGAGGGAGACAGCACTCTAATAATAAGGGACAGTTATCCAAGAGACACTTGGAGCCAGTGCTTATGGTAGGATTTACAAACCCAGAATGTGTGTAGTCTAGTGTGTACATACACGCATATCTTGCTGCCATATCTGGTAGTAAATACAAATCAGGAAAGTATGTGTATGATATGAGACCGTGTAAGAGAGGATCCCAGGGCTGTAAGACACGTACATCTTATGATGTTTGAATTTATACATTCCCAATCCAAATTTGGTCTCTATTTTGGTTTTCTGCTGTAATTGCTTTTCATGCAGCTATTTTTTCCCCCAGGTGTGCTGTTTACATTAAACAGCACTTTCAGGTATAAGCCTTAGTCAGGAACCAGCGATTTTGAGGATGAGTTGGACTGGAAATGTACTCTGGAGAAAGACCTCTGGCATTTTCTCCAACAGGGAAAAAATGGCAGGCTAAGCACACTTTCTTTCAAGACATGAACAATATTCTATGTTTTATCAGTCACAATTGTAATTTGGATTGCATGAATACTTTGTCGGGTGAGATACTGATTTATACTGCTGATAGAATAGATATCTTGTTCAATGCGTATTAATCTTATTATGTGGTATCCATAGCTGGGTAGGAAAAGATTTGTCGTATTGTAACACGTCTGCAGACTTATTTATTCTTGCAGCTTTCATTTGAGTAGAAAACAGCTGAAGTGGTGGCAGTGGAGTTTTGTAGGCATTAAAAGAAAAGTGACATGACCCAGCTATATGTATAACAGTTGAAAAAGCATTTTCTGAGCTGCCTCAGCACTAGCTGATTGTCCATCTGTGTCCCCTGCTGAAATGACAAAGCAATGAAGCCTAGCTTTTGACTGGCATTTTATGCACACAGTTTTTGTTTTTTTCCTGCTTTAAGACCATGCAAGGGCTTACAATATGTGTGTGCTCATACAGGCACACTTATGCACAATAATATACTAACAAGATGATACAGACTAAGAATAGAAGCAGCATTCTTAATCTGTTGGAGCAAAAGCAAAAGAAAAGCTGTATGATATCTTAGACTTAAGAAAAGTATTATGAATTACCCTTTCATGACACTCAGTTTTCCACCAGTAGATCTCATTGTAAAAGGACCCAGACACTGTACACTCCAGGAATGGGGAATATGTGATCATCCAGATTCAGTTGGACTGCAGTTCCCGTCATCCCTCACCACTGGCCACATGGGCTACAGTTATGGGATGTGCATTACAAAAATATCAGGAGAGCCATAAGGAACCTGTCTATACCAGTCCCCTGAAGAGGCAGAAAGTATAGTAACTAGCAACTAAGTGAGGCAGATGAAGGGAAAAACTGTTCCCTCAAGAAAGGCTGGCACTTGCAGCAAGTCAAGCTGTTCTTCTTTCTCTCTCTCTTTAATGGTAATTTAGTGGGAGACAGGATGGAGAAGAGACAGGAATGAATGAATGGGAGAAAGTAACATTTGACTTTTTTTTCTTCAAATTTTCTTTTGCATCCCTTTTGTAAATCCAAGAAATGGTATATGACACTGTTAGATCTTCTGTACCTCTCCTTGGTCTTTGATCTGGTCTTTGATTCTATTGACCGTAATATTCTTCTAGGTCACACGAGAAGACATGAAATTAGTCTCTAATTCCATTAGAGAGGGGATTGAACTCAATGGCCATTGTAGTCTTGATGGTTGTTGTGCTCTCTTCCAACTCAGTGACCCTTTCCACATGATGACGGCGTCCTGGCATGGGGATGCAAGAGGAGCAGGATATGTCGATGCTTCTGCATGACATCATCACAGTCCTGTTCTTCTCGTGTCACCAGCTGGCATGATCGTGGGCTATATCATAGAATCATAGAATCATAGAATCATAGAAATGCAGAGTTGGAAGAGACCACACGGGCCATCCAGTCCAACCCCCTGCCATGCAGGAACACTCTCAAAGCACTCCCGACAGATGGCCATCCAGCCTCTGCTTAAAAACCTCCAAAGAAGGAGACTCCACCACACTCCGAGGCAGCATATTCCACTGCCGGACAGCCCTGACTGTCAGGAAGTTCTTCCTGAGGTTCAGGTGGAATCTCCTTTCCTGCAGCTTGAATCCATTGCTCCTTGTCCTGGTCTCTGGAGCGGCAGAAAACAAGCCCTCTCCCTCCTCTACATGGCATCCCTTCAAATATTTAAACATAGCTATCATGTCCCCTCTTAACCTTCTCTTCTGCAGACTAAACATACCCAGCTCTCTAAGTCTATCCTCATAGGGCTTGGCTTCCAGGCCCTTCACCATTTTGGTCGTCCTCCTCTGGACCTGCTCCAGCTTGACCATGTCCTTCTTGAATTGGGGTGCCCAGAACTGGACACGGTATTCAAGATGAGGTCTAACCAAAGCAGAGTAGAGTGGTACCAGTACCTCCCTTGATCTAGACACCATACTCCTATTGATGCAGCCGAGAATTGCATTGGCTTTCTTGGCTGCCGCATCACATTGCTGACTCATGTTCAGCTTGTGGTCTATTAAGACTCCTAGATCCCTTTCACACGTACTGCCATCCAGCCACGTGTCCCCCATCCTATATTTCAGCATTCCATTTTTTCTGCCTAAGTGTAGGACCTTACACTTCTCTCTGTTGAATTTCATTTTGTTAGCCTTGGCCCAGCTCTCCAATCTGTCCAGGTCATTTTGAATTTTGATCCTGTCCTCTGGCGTATTAGCAACCCCTCCCAATTTGGTGTCATCTGCAAATTTGATGAACATGCCCTCTATTCCTTCATCCAAGTCATTGATGAAAATATTGAACAGCACTGGGCCCAGGACAGAACCCTGTGGCACCCCGCTAGTCACTTCTCTCCAGGATGAAAAGCAGCCATTGGTGAGCACCCTTTGGGAACGGTCAGTCAACCAGTTACAGATCCACCTGACAGTAGCTCTGTCCAGCCCACATTGTACTAGCTTCTTTGCAAGAATGTCATGTGGAACTTTGTCAAAGGCCTTACTGAAATCAAGATATGCTACATCCACAGCATTCCCTTCATCTATCAAGCTAGTAACTCTATCATAAAAAGAGATCAGATTAGTCTGGCATGACTTATTTTTGAGAAATCCATGTTGACTTCTCATGATTACCGCGTTGCTTTCTAAGTGATTAGAAACTGACTGCTTAATGATCTGCTCCAGGATCTTTCCGGGTACAGACGTCAGGCTGACTGGGCGATAATTATTTGGATCCTCTTTTTTTCCCTTCTTGAAGATGGGGACAACATTTGCCCTCTTCCAGTCTGCTGGAACTTCTCCTGTCCTCCAAGATTTCTCAAAGATTATAGCAAGCGGTTCCGAAATGACCTCTGCCAGTTCTTTTAATATCCTAGGATGCAATTCATCTGGCCCTGGAGACTTGAATTCATCCAGTGTGGCCAGGTATTCTTGTACCACCTCTCTACCATTATGTGCCGCATTTCCCCTGCTTCCTCACCTGCTCCCCAACCACCAGGTTGAGTGCTTGTATCCTTCTGGGAAAAAACTGAGGCAAAGAAGGAGTTAAGTAGTTCTGCCTTTTCTCTTCCCCCTGTTAGTAATTCGCCATCTTCTCTGCGCAGCGACCCTATCGCCTCTTTCTTTTTCCTTTTGCTGCGGACATATTTAAAAAAGCCCTTTTTATTGTTTTTAATGTCTCTGGCCAGCCTAAGTTCGTTCTGTGCTTTAGCCTTTCTGACCTCCTCCCTACATTTCCTGGCTACTTGCTTAAATTCTTCTTTGGTGGTTTCCCCCCTCTTCCATTTCCTGTACAGGTTTCTCTTAACGCTTAGCTCAGCTGAGAGTTCTTTAGTCAACCATTCTGGTTTCTTCAGATGCCTTCCATTTTTCCTCCTTATTGGCACAGTTTTAGACTGTGCCTTCAGTATCTCCCTTTTAAGGAACTCCCATGCCTCCTGAACTCCTTTCCCTTTCACTATTCCTGACCACGGAATTTCAGCCAGCAGCTCCTTAAGTTTACAGAAGTCCGCTTTTTTAAAATCTAAGATGAGTGTCTGGCTACACTTATCTTCTCCTTCCCACTGAATGCCAAATTCCAATAGGGCATGGTCACTCCCCCCTAAAGATCCAACCACTTCTACCTCATTAACAAGGTCATCCCTATTGGTCAGGATCAGATCTAGAATATTTGATCCCCTTGTGGCCTCTTCCACCTTCTGGAGCATGAAATTGTCTGCAAGACAAGCAAGAAACTTGCTGGACCTTGCTGTCTTGGCAGAGTTTGACTGCCAACATATATCCGGGTAATTGAAATCTCCTATTATTACTGTATCTCTCCTTTTTGAATGCGCGGTCATTTGGTTGAGGAAGGCATCATCAAGGTCCTCAGTCTGGGCTGGAGGTCTGTAGTAAACCCCCACCAGAATATCCCTATTGTTTCTCGCTCCCTTAATTTTTACCCAGATGCTCTCGACCTGGCTTTCTGGGTTCAAGTCATGGATCTCTTCACAGGTGAAAACATCCTTGACATACAAGGCTACTCCTCCTCCTTTCTTGTTTGGTCTATTTTTACAAAATAGGCTATACCCCTCTATTCCTACATTCGAATCCTGAGACTCATCCCACCAGGTCTCAGTGATGCCTATCAAATCGTATTTATTTTGTTGTACTAGGAGTTCAAGTTCATCTTGCTTGTTTCCCATACTCTGCGCGTTAGTGTAGAGACACTTAAATCCCCGGGCCCTTCCTGCAAGTCCTGTACTATAGTTTCTACTCCTCCCACCACTGGACGCTTGTACTACTTGGTCAATATAATTTGGGCCTTTCCCCCCTGCACTCGCCATGTCTTTGCCCTGAATAATATTGTCTCCCTCCCCAGCAGAACTTAGTTTAAAGACCTCTTAATCCTCCGTGCAAGACTGTTTGCAAAAACATTCTTGCCAAGTTTCGTGAGGTGCAGCCCATCCCTTGCCAGAAGCCCACGTTCATGGAAATTCAGACCGTGTTCCAAAAACCCAAACCGTTGCTGGCGGCACCATGTGCGGAGCCAGTTGTTGACCTCTGCTATTGCCCTTTCCCTTTGTGCACCATATCCTTGAACAGGGAGGAGAGATGAAATGACCACCTGCGCACCAAGGTCCTTAAGCTTTGTCCCCATAAGCTCGTAGTCCTTTGCGATGTGGTAAAAGCTGCGCCTCGCAGTGTCATTGGTTCCGACATGAACCACAATGAGGGGCTTATGGTCAGTAGGCTTGACCAGCCTGGTTAGCCTCTCTGTTATGTGGTTGATCTTGGCCCCAGGAAGACAGCAGACTTCTCGATTGAACTTGTCGGGTTTGCAAATTGCCAGTTCAGTTCCTCTGAGCAAGGAGTCCCCAACAACCAGAACTCGCCTCCTCTGAGGCTTGTCCGGGGCTCCTCGACGAGCAGGTTCTTCCAGGACTGGCTGGACACTCTGTTGAGGCTGAGACTGCTGATCTAGTTCCTGTTGCCAATGTTGGATTCCTTCTTGTTGACGTTCTGTTCCCTCCTCCTGGTGCTCCTCGTCGTTCATAAGGCCAAGAACTTTGAAGCGATTGTGTAGGTTGAGAGTCTCTGTTTCCTTCCTGGTCCTCCTACTCCTCCGTGTGACATTCCTCCAAGCATCCGTTTCTTGGCCCAGTGTGCTGACTTCCTGATCGGGCAGCTCCCCCGCGCATTCGGTCTTCAGGAAGGTCTTCTCTGCCCTATCCAAAAACTCCTCCCCTTCCCTAATAAGATGAAGATTAGAAACTCGTGCCTCCAGCTGGCGAACCTTCTCCTCCAAGAAGTTCACCAGCTTGCACTTGGTGCAGGTGTACCCGACAACATCTTGTGGCAAGAAAAGGAACATCCCACAAGTGCTACAGGTGACCGCGGCAGCTCCCTCACCTTCCATCCTTGATACTACAGACAGTAGTACAGGGAGCAGGTCTAGAAAGAATAACAGGGCTTTCTTTCTAAAATTCAACTGAATCAAGTATGTCTCCTCTGCTGATTGCCAAGGGATGAATTCGAAGAGTTGAAGAAGAGGGCTTCAACTGTGCGCGCCTTTGGCACGCACCGTTGGGAGCTCCTAATAAGACTCCTCCCCCCTAGCTGGCTCCTCCCCCTCGTTAGTCAGACCGTGTGCTCAGGGAGAGCACACGGCCAGCACAAGGAGACCTAACAAAAACAAGCAACAAACAGACAACAAGCAAGCACAGCCCCACAAGCCTGTAAACAACACCTGGTCAAGGATGTCTTCACAGACCCAGCTCACCCTCTGCTCTCTCCTCTGGGAATGAGCTAGAGGGCCATTGGGAGCTCCTAATAAGACTCCTCCCCCCAGCTGGCTCCTCCCCCTCGTTAGTCAGACCGTGTGCTCAGGGAGAGCACACGGCCAGCACAAGGAGACCTAACAAAAACAAGCAACAAACAGACAACAAGCAAGCACAGCCCCACAAGCCTGTAAACAACACCTGGTCAAGGATGTCTTCACAGACCCAGCTCACCCTCTGCTCTCTCCTCTGGGAATATCATTGATGGAATTTCTCCATCAATGGCCCCTGATTTGTAATTGGTTGACCGACTGAACCCAAAGGGTGTGCACCAATGGCTGCTTTTCATCATGGAGAGAAGTGACTAGTGGGGTGCCACAGGATTCTGTCCTGGGCCCAGTGCTATTCACCATCTTCATCAATGACTTGGATGAAGGAATAGAGGGCATGCTGATCAAATTTGCAGATGACACCAAATTGGGAGGGGTTGCTAATACACCAGAGGAGAAGATCAAAATTCAAAATGACCTTAACAGATTGGACAGCTGGGCCTAAGCTAACAAAATGAATTTCAACAGAGAGAAATGTAAGTCTTGCACTTAGGCAGAAAAAATGGAATCCACAAATATAGGACAGGGGACATGTGGCCGAATAACAGTATATGTGAAAGGGATCTAGGAGTCTTGGTAGATCACAAGCTGAACATGAGTCAGCAGTGTGATGCGGCAGCCAAGAAAACCAATGCGATTCTTGGTTGCATCAATAGGAGTATGGTGTCTAGATCAAGGGAGGTAATGGTACCATTCTATTCTGCTTTGGTCAGACCTCATCTGGAATACTGTGTCCAGTTCTAGGCACCTCAGTTCAAGAAGCTGGAGCCTGTCCAGAGAAGAGTGACCAAAATGGTAAAGAGTCTGGAAGCCATGCCCTATGAGGAGCAGCTTAGGGAGCTGGGGATGTTTAATCAGCAGAAGAGAAGGTTAAGAGGGGACATGATAGCCTTGTTTAAATATTTGAAGGGATGTCATGTTGAGGAGGGAGTGAGCTTGTTTTCAACTGCTCCAGAGACTAGGACAAGGAGCAATGGATTCAAGCTGCAGGAAGGGAGATTTCACTTGAACCTCAGGAACAATTTCCTGACTGTCAGAGCTGTCTGGCAGTGCAATATGCTGCCTTGGAATGTGGTGGGTCTCCTTCTTTGGAGGTTTTTAAGCAGAGGCTGGATGGCCATCTTTTGGGAATGCTTTGATATGTGTTCCTGCATAGCAGGGAGTTGGACTGGATGGCTCTATGATTCTATGAGAGGAGCATTGGGGACACACTCCCATCATAGCAGAGGTGCTGCCAGGATGACTCCCAGCAGATGATAGAGTGAGGTAATATGCGGAAAGGGCCTATAATTCTATGATCATTGGTTTTGCTTTAGTTTCATTCCTACCTGATAAGCAGGTTTAGAAGACAGCGCTAAGAGGCTGCTTATTTCCCTTGGGATTTCATGGGTTGCCACTAATTTTTTTCTTTGTTTCCAGGCTATTTTGACATCTATATTCAATTATTGGAATATGCTATGTCCAAAGGCATTGGTATGGTTAAGATACTCAATAATATCTGTTTTATTCCTTGAATTTCAGTCAGCCATCCACAGAAGACCTTTGCCAAGGTCCTACTTTGTGCCTGTGTAACATAAATCTACTTGGGTAGTTGCATAGTGGTTGTGTTATCCTACCTTTGCACTATTACCTACATTGCACAGGAGCCAAAAAAGGAAAACCACATGTGTAAGGGAACTTACATATGTATATGACACCAACAGGAATCGAATTCTTTAACTAGTGTCTGGAGGTGGTAATGGGATACACTGAAACATAATCCAGTGAAGATTGATTATGGATTGGTTGAACATACAGTTGGTTACAGATCTGTTACAGATCTTCACCTGAAAACTCACTGTTGAAACTTAGTCAGCTGTTGGTTAAGCCTGAATATCACAATTTTGTGGCCAAATTTCCCTAGATGCTCTTTGTATTCCATGTACACCCTCTTCTGAGTAACATAAATTTACTGCTACTGGGACCACTACAGTGTACAATGTTGCAACTTTCAAAATGCAATTGGTTCATTTTTTTTTTAATCTTAGAGAAACCTTGAAAAAAACTTAAATTGTGGATTTGTTATTTCCTTGTGTACCTGATCTGAAGGACAGCTTGTGCAGGCTTTTCTTATAGCAGAGTACTAGGCTGTATTACCATCAACATATATTTCTCGAGTTTCTGTTAAGATGAGGACCCTTCAATTAGTTTTGTTAGTCAGCAGTCATATCTGGCTCATGACAGCTTGCATTTCATGTAACTTTACGCAATTTGGATGCTATTTTTGGAAAGACTAGCAGTTCTTGCTAGAGGAAAAAGCAAGCTAAAGCACCAACTGATGCAAGCACTCTCCATTTTTATAACACTGTCAGGTTATTTAAATTAATGTCTTTCACTGAATATGTCACTATGATATGTCTTCTGACAGCTTTACTAATTTACCTCTCAATTGTACATCATTTTTCATCTCCACCGTTGTGTGTTCGGGGAATTTGTAAGCAGTTCTGCTTAGACAAGACACCGTGTTTTTCCAACACAACAGAAAGTTCATATGTGTTCTTCAAAGGATTACAATCAGCCCAGTTACTTTAGAAATCAAATCAGTGCAGAGATGAAACTGTGCTGAAAACATGAACCCCACAAATAACTTTTCTTTTAGATATATATTTCCGTGCTCTAAATTCATTTATATCAGAGAGGGGGAATGTATAGCCCTCCAGATGTTTTTGTTTTTGTTTTTATATTTTATCTTTGACTGTACTGGCTAGGTCTAGTGGAAGTTACAGTCTAACAGTATCTGCATGATCATAAACATACATAAACCCATTTAAATACTATCATCATACTCCACTTTTATAAAAAAGTAACTTCCCAGAAACTTTCACGTTTACTAAAGCATGCATACATTTGTGCATCATGCAGAGGAAGTGCATAGGAAGAAGCTTTGCTGTCTCTCTCATAAAACTAACTCTTGTGGTCATTCACAGAAGATAATTGATGGGAAATTCAGGAAACATAACACAAAGTACTTGTTCACACAGTGTGTAGTTAATGCCATGAGATATAGTCATGGATGCCAACTTGGTTGGTTTTAAAGGTGAGTGGAAACATTCATGGAAGATGAATCCATCAGTGGCTACTAGACAGGATGGCTGTATCAGCTCTGGTGTTGCAGGCAGCATGTGTGAGTTATTGGAGAGTCTAAGATGGAGGATGCAGCTGCACTGGTGTCATGCTGATAGACTTCCCATAAGTAGCTGATTGGCCATTGATAAACAGAATATTAATGGCTATATAACAGAAATAATAATAAGGGTGAGTATCCCTTATGCTTCGGATCAAAGGTGTTTTGGATTTCTATTTTTTTTTCCAGATTTGAGAAAATTTGCATATACATAGTGAGATTATATACTGTTCTTTGAAAGTGGGATTCACTCTTCATCAGTCTTCCTCCTTCCTTCTTCCTGTAGGCAACATGAGGGAATTATGGAGGCTCACCTGGGACCATGCAAAGTCACTCAGTCATCTTGTCACCCTTTTTTCCTCTCTCAGTTCACTTCATACTGAACACATGCATGAGCTACTTGCAAAGTGATCTGAGGGGAAAAAATCCAACTGAGAGACTTTGCAAGTGGCGTATGTGAATGGTCCAAAGCAAACTGAGAGATCAAAGAGGTGCCAAGCTGACTTAGAGCCTTTGCAAACAGTGTGCGTAGTCCCAAGTGAGCTCCTTCAATTCCCTCATGTTTCCTACAGGAAGAACACTGTGTTCTACATTTCAAAGGGTTCGTATTATGGAGCAGATTTTGGATTTTTGGATAAGGGATACTCAACCTGTATTGATGATGATGATGATGATGATGATGATGTGATTACTACTAATAGTAATCTTCTTCTTCTTCTTCTTCTTCTTCTTCTTCTTCTTCTTCTTCTTCTTCTTCTTCTTCTTCTTCTTCTCAGTCTACCAGATGTTACTGGTTGAAGTTTCAGACATTAGTGATTCAGGTTCTATCCAAAAAAATCTTAGAATCCATGAAAACATCAGCAGATAATGTGGTATATTCCAGGAAGTGCCACTTTTTGTCATTGTATTATTGTGATCCCTCTATGGTGATTTCATTCAGATGTTTTGTCAGCCCACTTGGAATTGCTTCCAGAGCGCCTATCGCCACTGGCACTACAAGTGTTTTCCTCTCCTGAAGGTACTGAATCCCATTGTGTAGGTCTTTCCTGTTAAGTATTCGGCCTTCTGGTTCCCTGCCTAAAGGGTTAAAGTTTCAGTCTTGTTCCTCTGCTGCGCTCATCATCATGGTAACTTGCAGGCCGACTTGACCCAGCCAATGTGATAAGAGATATCTGGTTTGCCTCTCAGTTCCTGTGGGAACTTAAGGGATGTTTGGAAAACAATCACACAGTAGCTATAACTGCTGTGAAGAATTTCTCATAGTGCTTTCTCTTTCTTTCACTCCCCCTTCGCTTGCTGTTTTGCATTTTCACGGCTCTTTCTCTGTCGTGCTGTAAGAGGAGAGAGAAGCGTAATGGATTTTACTTAGCTTTGACTTCTTTATGTTACTTAAGCTGTTTTACAATAAAGACTAGTTTAGTTTGACCTCAACTCTGGCCTCTGTTCATTTTTAATCCTATGCTGGTTTTTGTGTTTGGCCTGTTTTGAAGCACAGGTGTTCTGTGGGTCATGTTGGCATACAGCATGTCCCCTTGAATCCCCCAACAGGTTATGGGCCGCAGCTTCACGCTTCCGCTGCGCCACCCCGCTGTGCCAGAGTGGTCTTGAGGCCAAGTTTGTTGGATGATGCCTGTCTGCTGCTGTGTTTTGTCTGCTGGTGATCCCTGAGGCTTCTGGTGACTGCGAGATGACCGGAGTCAGGGGCTGAGTAACCATGGAAGCCAGGTCTGAGGGCGGCTTGCCTTTGACCAAGCTGAATGTCCACAATTATCTCACTTGGGCTGTCAAGAGGGAGATGTATCTCCGGAGGGAATGTGTCTGGGGAGCCATTTCTGTTCCGCCAGCCCTCCCTACCGACGTGGCTGAAGCTGCCAGGATGTGGGAGAAAGCCATGTCTTGTATTTTTCTAGCTGTGGAAGACAACCAGCTGGTTTACATCAGAGATTTGAATACTCCCCGCGCTTGCTGGGATGCTCTGCGTGCCGTGTATGTCCATACGACCGCAGGGAGCAAGCTCTCAGTCATGAAGAGGCTCATGAAGAGGATTTCCCTCTCTTTGTCTTCAATCCCGCTGTCCTCTTGGAGGCAATATCTGTAATCCAAGCTTTATTTTTCTCACCTGCTGTATTATCTGGCATAGTCATATCATTGTCATTATTGACTTCATAGTGTAGAATCTTGGACCATCAATGATTCAGATTCTCTCCAAGAATCTAGGAATCAGTGGGAATTGTCAGATAATGTGACATGTTCCAAGTACTGTTACTTTTAGTATCTGTGCTATTGGGCTCTCATCTATAGTGCTATCATCCAGATGTTTTGCTGGTTGTTTGAAATTCTTTGGATGCTAGAGCACCTTTCACCACCACCATCATCATAAATTCATGTCTTTTGCCCAAAATGGAGAATCTAGGGGCTTACAAAAGTTAAAACAAATACAGGCAGAAACACATAATTAAGAACATAGAACATGTTGTTAAAATGCAATTAAACTATCCATAGAACTAAACTGTTTAAAACAAGTCAATTAAAAAGACAAAAGATAAAAATCAATAAAGCAGTACACTATTAAAAGCCCTTGCAGGCATTGTCTGAAAGCCTGACAAAACAGAGAATTTTTCACTTGTGGAAGAAAGAACTAGAAGGAAGCTGACCTAGTCTTCACAGACCATTTCAGATACCTTATCATACATGTGTCTACAATTATTGTTTGTTTGTTTTGAAGAAACAATAGTGGAATAGAAATACTGCACTTAAAAAGGAGATTAGATAGTAACTGTTTTGCTGTCGTGCCCTGAGGAATTTTGTAGGTACAGTATGTTTAGGTGGGGAGAAAGAGTGAATGATAGAGAGTTCTTTCACTGCTACTGCTTCATCTGCTTAATCATTTTCATTGCTTTAAAGCAAAGCATTTATGGTCTAGTCCTGTGTATGTCTGCTCTAAAGCTAATCTGAAATCAAGGACCAACATGATATGTTTATTTATGCATTGTATGGAACTGGTAAGTCAGCGGAACTGGCTAAGCAAATGTTCTGCAAGGCATTAAAACTATAGACATGAACCTTAGGAAGAGAAGTAATTCCTGGGAATATTGAAAAACAGAATGGCATTACTAAAATTACAAGAGGAAGTGGTGAGTTAGAGAAAGACTTCCTTCCCTTTGTGTGGTTGATTGAGAAGATAAAGCAGCCTCAGGTGCCCACTCTTCCATAATACACCTGTATCAAAGTCTACAAAGGGATGGATGACAGTAGTCTGTAGACATAAGAGGAACTTAGAATGTGCAGCTAATGGCAGTAAAAGAGTCCCTGTCCAAGCAGACTTATTGTCATTTTCTGTAACTTTTAATATGTCACATAAGAAAAGTAACCCTTCTGCCCTTCTACTTTCTATAGTTGGTTGTAATGCCCTGCCACACAGCCAAAGAGTACCAACTGTATTTTTATTTTCTACACACACACACATACACACACTTTTAATGCTGTGATGATGGCTGTGTATGGAAAAAGAAGATTCTCTAGTTTGTGCTTACGACTGCAAAGTTAATTAGTGAGAAAACCATAATTCCATTTTACAGCTGAACTCAACAGCCAAGATCCACTTCCTCCCTGGGGAAGAAAGAGATGAAGATAGAGCTAGATCTTACATTAGGACTGGGAAAAGCAGGGTCTGTGGGCTGCCTGAACTCCTCCCAAAGATTCAAGGGCAAGCACAAATCTCAAAACCCCATTTAAAAGATTTCAGGCCCTTTTTAAATCTCCTAATGACCCGTTAACACTCATAACCTCCTCCACGAATCCCTGTACCAAAACTTGCTGAATTTTTGCCACAACTGAAACCAAAAGTAGCATCATGGAAGGGGAATAGTTAGGGGAGAAGGGGAAAATAAGGACATTATGGGGGGCAAAAAAGAATTTTGGCCCCCAATGAATTTTTACTTCAGTCCCCAAATTTCTAGCACTATGGAGAATGAGAACTAAAAACCATTCACACCTAGAGCTCATATTTTCTGTTTTTACGTTACCTTAGTAATTTTGCCTGTCCCTTTTCTTTGCACCCTAAACTGTATTTTACAGAATGGTAGAATTATAGCGAAGGACAAGATTGCAAGGGTCCTCTAGTTGCACCCTTGCCATGCAGGAATGCATAGCCAAAGCACTCTCAAAAGATGCCTATCCAAACTATGTTTAAAGACCTTGAAAGAACCTCCCAATTCCACCATTCTATTACAGCCTTGATCTACTCTTACAGGCAATTTTCCTAATTTTTAGGTGGCATTTCTTTTCTTGCAATATGAATCCATTTTTTGTGACCTAGTCTCTGGTGTAGCAGAAACCAACCGCCCCTACCCCCCAAAAAAACCCCCAAGTTTACTCCATCTCCTAGGTGACAATCCCTTCACGTATTTAAAGATGATTGTTTCTACCAGTTCTCAGTCCTCTCTTCTCCCAGCTAAACTCCAAACCCTATGATGTTCCTTGCAGGGGTTGGTTTCCAGACATTTTACTATTCTGATTGCCCTCCTATGAACACATTCTAACTTTTCTGTATCCTTAATGAATTGTGGTGTCCCAAATTGGACGTGATATTCCATATCAACTCTGACCAAAGAAGAATAAAGTGGTACTATTACTTCCCTCAATCTGCTAGACACCTGTTAATGCAGCAGGAACATTTGTAACTATTTTATTGAAATTTTTAATTTACTGCAATGCTAGAAGCTTGGCGCCTTAAGGAAAATGTAATGGGTTGGAGGGGGGAAGGAATATTTTTATTTGGGGAAGAACAATGCCCTCATTTTGTCTCCTGCTAGCTACACCCACATTTCATGCCACTTCCAGCTTCATAGTAACATGATGGTATCCTTTGCTGAGGGTGCAGTGGATGGTGAAAACTGCCCTCTGCCCTTTGCAAAGTGGTCCACGTTTGCCCTACAGGAAGGAAGCCTCAAATGTGTCTTCCTGAGATCTAAAGATGATACATTGCATATTAGAGGTAGCACTGATCACTGCAAAGGCAGTGATGGGAGGTGGGTTTGAAATGAAAAAAGCAGAGTGAGGAGACAGTTTGACAGATTCCTATGGAGAATGATTTCCTTAGTAAGTGTATATTTGGTTATAGCTGTACAGTTCCTTCAAAGAGACAAAAATGCTCCTGTGTGTCATTTTATTCACTTCTCTTTTTTAGTAGCTGCTGACAAGAGCCCTCAGGACAGTGAATTATGCAAAGGATTTTGGGGTTGATGGGGAGAACAAACCTGGTTGTCTGCCAGAGTGTGGGCACTTATATTTGTTTAATTTAATTTCAGGAATTCCTTTAAACTTATCTTGAATATAAACAGTGGCAGTGGACAAACAGGGCAGCTGAATATCCACCGGCTATGCTCTCAAACTCAGAAATGCTAACATGGTTACCTGCTGTAGACATGCTGTTGATACTATCCATTTTCTTCTGGAAAAGATGGCAGAGCCTTTTGGGAAAGATGTCAGAGTGATATTGAATGGACGCCCTTATCCAATCTCTGTTATTCTAGGATGGAAAAGTGGAATTAAATAAATTCTGCAGTGATTCAAAAGTAAAATTATCACACTTTAGGCGTATCATATGACTCCATGACTCACTCAAAAAAATGATAATGCTCCATAAATAATGGCAGTAGAAAAAAGAGGAAGATTGCATTAAAGGTAGATACAGTTTAGGTCCAGACTATCTGGAAGACCATATTTCCCTATATGAGCCAGCCTGAGTGTTAGGATTTTTGGGGGAAGACCAATTATCACTTTCATAGGTATGGTAAGTGAAGACACAAGAGACAGCCTTCTCTATGGCTGTTCCCAGGCTTTGAAATTCTCTGTCCTGAGGTACTAGACTGAACACATATCTGCTGTTCTTCCAACAAAGACTTTAAAAAAAAATTGAGCAGGCATTTGGCAATTAAGTGTCTATGGAAAAAGGTCTTTAATGTAGTGTGTGTGTTGCACTTTTACTGTTGTTACCATATTTTTAAATGATTTTATACTTTTTAAAGTATTGATTTTTCAATTTGGCAGTTTATTTAATTATTAGCATTAGGATTTAGTTTATGTACCTGTTTTAATTTGTGTTGTGAGCCACCATGGGGCCAATGTGAAAGAAAACTGGGATGTAAATAATAAACATAACATAACTGACAAGCCAAGGAAGACACAACCCTGAGTTTGCAGGAACCTGAACAGATCTGTTAATAAACATGGTGTCTTGGAAGACTCTCCTCCACAGGATCATGATCAATCAAGCCAACTTGATAGCACGTAACAACCAAAGAGTTTTGTGCTTGGCACAAAAATATGAATATTAATTGCTTTAGTTAGGGTTTCTGTCAGTGACTATCTGGAGCTTCTGACATTGTGTCAGGATGCATGGATCCTGTCATATGTGTATGCTCAATATATAGTAGAAAAGATCATCAAGCTTAGATACTACTGTTGTCTGCTAAGCTCTGCCAAGTCAGTTGCAGCTTGCAACAATGTATCTGGAGGGCACTCTGGTGTTCCAGGGCACCAACTGGTTAATAGCTTTATTGTTTACTGCTATGATAATGTGGACAAAAGGAGAAAAGATTAGATGGGGGAAACCAACAGGAACAAAAAGGTGTTATGGGAACTGACAATACTGTAGAAAAAAAGATACTTGTTCTTGCCTCAAGGATAAAAGATATGTAAACAACGCTGGGTCTGAGAAATTACTTTATTGGTGGGATAATGTGAAATTTATTACTTTTACCAGTCATTGCTATGGTGCACCCAACGTTGTATTCTGGGGTATATAATCTATAACCATCTGATGTGTGATAGTCTCAGCAATTTCCCAGGAAAGTTACCATGTTGCTTGTCTGACTACAAATAAACACTTTTGTTTCAAACTGAGTGAACTTTATCCAGGATATGACACACTGTTAAATTATGGAAAATTAAAATAATCCAAACTACACACTAATTTAGCCACAGTATAGATCAGGCATATATGTTGCTTTGGGAGGTGGATCATAAGTTCAACAACACATCAATTATTGAACAAGTCTAAGAATCTCTAGAAACATGATTCCTGGAAAACAGTTGAGAGACCTGTGGCACCCTAAGTATTAACCTGTTAGTTGTGACAGCTTTTTTTCTGAGATAATAATCACAGATATTATGATGAAGTATTAGGTTTCAAAAGATTTGTGTAGTCTTTCTGTGCTACTGTGCAATATTTTCTACAGGAGAACAGAGTTCAAGGTAAATTCCTCTTTCAGTTTTTTTCCTACAATAGCTAAACTAAGATAAAAATAGGCATTGCTTTGCAGCTGCATATATTTGCAACTACATTCTGCCCTGTTTTTGTATAAAGTGGAAAGTGCATATGTTTGCGCAGACCTTGGAAAATTATTATGATTATTTACTCCTGTGCCCTAAATTCCCCAACTAGTATGATTCAGTCCACCAAAGTAACTTTCTGAAGTGTGTATGTGTTGATGTTTGTGTGTCTTTGTGGACACCCTAATATAGGGATGGTGTGGGAAATCCCCCGCATTGTAGGACTGCACTGTTTTAAACCATTTTCTCTATGCCCAGCTGAGCTTCCATTTTAGAACCAGACTGAGGGAGATGTTTGGAGCAGTAGGGTGCAGCCAGACATAAGAATGGAGGTTCAGATTTCAGCCTCATTTTCCTCTCAAATGCAATTATTTTTATCCAAAAAACTATCCCCCTGAATCCTTGCTCTTAATAATTTGGTAGGTATCACAGATCTAGACTGTGTGGAATTCCTATATCCATAACAAGCCCTAGCTCTGGTACTCAGAAATTTTAAAATGTTATAATGAAAACCAAGATTTATTGGGAGTAGATTGTTCTTGGTTGTGGCTGTGCAAACTGTTGAATTGGTGTCTGATGCACTGTAGGTCAACGCTGTATGTTACTGTATGAGAAGATCTACTGTTGGCCTATGGTAAGGACAAATTCTATTTAACTCTTGAGTGACTCTTTCCAAAGAAATGAAACAGTTTTAAATTTGTGTCCAAAGTTATGTGACAGCCAGTCAGAAAGAACGTGACATGTTTATTTGTATCAGGTCTTTCATGTAGCATTGACCAATCAGGAAGAATATATTATAACACATAGGAGTTAAAAAAATACACTACATAAAGCATGTTCGCTTTGGTACTTCAGCTGCACTAAAATATAGCCATAAAATATACCCAGCTCAAAAGCTTGGGCTGTAGAAGAACTCATGCCTACACACTTGGATTTATAAGTCAGTTGTCTAATTCAAAATCCCAACAGTGGCAGTGTGATCATCCCTCAGTATTTTGATTCTTTTATTTATGTAGAGAATTTCCATGCTGCCTTTTAATCTCTCTCAGTTTCAAGCTATTTATATTGAAGGTGTTTCACCTGCATATCCCAGTAAATCTAACATAAACCATTAATGGGGACCAATAACTAACTGTGACTTTTCCCCTTGTCTTCTCTAAACAAAAATGTAAAGCAAACAAAGTTAATAGGATACAAGCTCTGGGTCAACGAAGATGACCCATGAATGAAGCAAAAAGTTTTGTGAGCTGCAAAACAGCACATCTGCAAAGTAGGCCAGGTGCAGAGGTATGTATTGATAATAGAATTATATATTATTATATAGAGAGAATTATATATAATTATATAATACAGAGAATGAACAAATAAAGTCCTGCTTCTTTTGCTCCATTATTGTGTTGAATATATTTTGAGTTTCAGAGAAGTTTAATTAATATTTTGAATGCATCTCATCAAGATACATTAACACAGTGTTTTAAATACACACTCAAGAGTATCAGTAATCTGTAAGGAAGGAAGAAGTGTAAATGAAAAATGGTAAGAAATGGGGTGTGCAGAGCATGCTGATCTTAACCAAGACAGGATAAATGTAAGGTGCTATAGCTAGGCAAGAAAAATGCCTAAGGTTCTATAAAACAAATACAGAATGGGTGACATCAAGCTTAAAAGTAGTACGTGTGAAAAAAATTTAGGGGTCTTAGTAGAGCACAAACTAAGCCTGAGTCAACAGTGTGATATGTTGGCCAGAAAAACCAATGCAATTCTAGACTGCATCAGTAGGAGCATAGTGTCCAGATCAAGGGAAGTAGCAGTGCTGGTCTATTCTAGGCAGACCTCACCCTGAATACTTGGTCCAGTTTTGGGAACCACAATTCAAGAAGGATAATGACAAGCTGGTACATGTCCCAAGAAGAGCAATCAAAATGATCAAAGATCTGAAAATCAAGTCTTATGAGGAACAATTTAGGGAGTTAAGTATGTTTAGCCTAGGGAAGAGAAGACTGAAATGTGACATGATAGCCATCTTTAAATATCTAAGGGGATGCCATTTAGAAGATGATGTGAGTTTATTTTCTGCTGTTCCAGAGACTAGAATATAAACCAGTGGATTCAAATTACAAGAAAAGAGATTCCACCAAAATATTAGAAAGAACTTCTTTATGAGACAAACTGTTCAACACTTTAACTATCTCAAAGGATGGTGGACTCTTCTTTGGAAGTTTATAAACAGATGTTGGATGAGAATCTTACAGGAATTATGTAACTGTGCATTCCTACATGGCAGGGGTTTGAAATTGGATGGGTCTTGTCTACCTTGTGACTCTATAATTCTATGATTCTATAAATCAAATATGGAAGAATGACAGATCACTACCACATTGGTATGATGCTACAAATGCTACAGAGGCAAATTGATTCAGCACATGATGAATGCACAGAATATGTCACAAAAAGACATCTTAATAGCTGATAATGTGATTGTCTTTAAAGACAGGTATGGGGGAAAACCACAGAGAAGACTCTGATCAATGCTACAAGTCATAATGTCTTTCTAGAACTTCTAGATTTTAGAGATAGTTTGTATACAGCTGGTTATTTTCAGAAACAGCTCCAGGATGCTGGACTGGTCAGACCTGTGATCTGATCCACCAGGGCTCCCTTCTATGCCCTTTTCATAAACAGTTTGGAACTTTCAGATCTACAGAAAAATTTCCTGCCCTCTACTTAAATAATCAGGGAAAATTTGGCCAGCTAAATTATGACTTACAGTACCCCTGCAGGCAGAAATAATTTTACTTTTGTTCTTTTTGAAGGATAGCCTGTCACTCTGAAAGCATTTTTTCTTTCTTGTTTTCTTGTACTGTAATTTTCATGCATTCATTTCAGTGCACCCACTCATATGCTGTATGATCAGTCTCAAGGTCTAGGAATGCTGGTCTTGTACTAAAAAGATAATCCTGTGCTATGTGCTAATACTGAGTCACCAGTTTATGCACAGGCTGGCTAACATCTGAATAGAAAACAGGAAAGGATTGTTCTCAGGAAATAAATTGTAGATTTTGTCTACATGTAGTGTGCTACAGCCCAAGTTTGTCTCAGAAAGGCCTATAAAAATAATTCCCACTCTTCAACAGGTTGTCAGGGTGGTTTCTGGAAAAAAAGACAAATTATAAGTAGATAAATTAAAACAATGAAGTGTAAAAGCAAGATAAGAAGAATAATCAGAATCACACTGAACTTCACGCAGCGTACAAATAATGTTAAAAGGGTGCCTAGGAAAATTTAAAAGGTATTTGCCTAGTGTTGAAATGACATCTTGGGGATAAGTGCCAGGAAAACCTTCCTGGTGAGAGTCTTCAACAGTCGCAGTGTCACCACCTGATAGGCTGGCAGCAGCAAAGTCAGGAGCTTTTTAATTTAAATTGAAAACAAATAAAAAGGAAATAAAGCAAGCTAGTACCATCAGTGCCCTTCCCCACCCAAAGCAGGCCCCAAGGCTCACCTAAAGTTATTCTGTTCTATCATATTTGATGTCTGATGTTATAGATCTGTATGCAGTACACTGTGCTATACTTGTTCACGTGCCTACAGTGACATAAACAATGAAGTGAAATGATAATATACAGTCATCTCCAAACAAAAGCAAAAACAAAACAAGGTCAGTGTTATTGATGAGAAACTGTCATCTCCTGTTAAGGGTGTTTCCAATAACTTCCTCATCCCTAATTTCTCTAAATAATGAACTACAATGAGGCAAATTTGATCACGTGGAAAGAAGACACCACCTTGGTTTCAGATCTCTTCATATTTAGACTACAGTAGTCCCTCCACATTCATGAGGGTCTGGGGCACAGAACCCTTGCAAAAGTGAAAAAATCATAAATAACTCAGCCCCTGCAATTCGCCTTCAGGGCTCCCTCTAGCATTCCTTTGCCTCTGGCCCCAACATTCCCAGGGTAAAGAAAAAAAAGGCAAGGTAAAAGACTTATCCATACTTTCTTCTCAGACACAGAAGAACAGAATTCTGGCATTCTAGCTATTCTTGGTGGCCATCTTGAGAAAGGAGGGGTAGGAGCAAAGAAAGCACCTAAAAAATCACTAGCCATTGCACAGCAAAAGGTGCAGCCACAGGGCAGAGAGGACATATCTCCAGCATGGGGGTGGGTGCTTACCCAAAAGGGGAAAAAAAATCCATTTTAACACAAGCCTGGCAAGCCTGTGATATGCAAGGGATGGGAGGAGCAAAATGGGGGGAGACAAGCACATGCCTCATGAATAATCAAATTCACAAAGGTCAAACCTGTGAATGTGGAGAGAGGACTGTACACTCCTTAAAATCAATAGGACTTAATTGTGACTAAAGGGTGAGATTGGAAAAATTACCTTTTTGGATCAGAACACAGCCAGCACTGTCACTGACTGAACTTCCATTGAGTTCAATGGATCTGCTCTAGGAATGGCTGACAGTCAATCTAGATATTATAGGGAAGGCATGGCCAGCATCCTGTTAGTTAATTCCAGCTACAGAAGACTCCTTGAGTCAATTGTTGAATGCTGAGTCAACACATAAGTAAATCCAATTGTCTCAGTGGATTTATTTAGTCAGAATAACAATGGGATTTAGGCCCTTATTTATTTCAATAAACCTATTTTGTTTCCCACAATGGGACCACAATGGGACTTCCTCAGTGATGCAAGACACAGCAATCAGACTTGAAAATTATGCCCATGTTTACTTTCCAAAGACTAACCACAAAAGGAGTCACAGTAAAGGTAAAATACACAGATGCAGAGAGTTGTGTGCTATAACAAACAAATGTCCTTGACACCTGGAGAAGTATTTATTTTAAAAATGATCTAAGTGTATAATCTAATTTGACCTTAAATCTTCAATGAACCCTTTGTTTATGTGCAGGTTTGTACAATTCATAAAACAATCAGTTTAATTCCCACTTCTACAAGTTATCATCTTCTCAGTGTCCAATCTTTGCAAGATTTTTGATTTCATTTCCAGATTGTCCATCCATTGTATCCGTTATAGCAGGTCTGCAAATATGTGCATGTCAGCAGCACACTGGAACATTCAGATTCTCTGGGAAAGACAGCTAGAATGGCATAACTTGCTTCCTATACTGGATCATTAGTTTTGTTTGCAATTAATCACTGTAAGAGTGATCTTTTTTAATGTGTCTCATTCATGTTTTCTACTTGTGCTTCTTCTGCTTATTTTATTGTTAATTTCTTTGACTCTACTCTTTCTGTGCAGAAAGTTGGACATAAATCAAATAAATTAATACACAAATCCTGATTTGGATTACACAATGCTCAAAATATAGGCCTAGGCTGCTTCACATATTGATATATTACAGTGAAATATATTGACCAGATAAAGCATTCTGGTATCAATTACAGTATTTCTTCTCATCACTCAGGATTATTACTATGAAGAAATCTAGGCTGTTTGTGTTGCTAAATTATATTTTTCCAAGAGTAATGCTGCACTTCCCTTTTCCTAAGATCCTCACATAGATACCCATGCCCTGTGTCATGCCGTGCCCTGTGCTTACATTTTCAAGGCAAAGATGTAGTTCTGTTCATTGATGCAACCAGATTCCGCTAAGTTCATGAGCAAATGCAGTAGTGTGGGCTAACACACATCTCCAGGCTGTGGGGATACCTAATAAATATTTTTCCTTTTAGAATGAGATTTCCTGAGAAATGCATGTCGCAGCAAACTTGTAAGTTAAGTGCAAATATTTATTTTCCAATGATTAATCATAAAACAAATCACACCAAACGCAAACTGCAGAGACAAGGAGAATCATATACTATAACAAACAGGTGTCTTCCACCACTTGGAACTCTTAAAATGTAGAACCTATACGGGCTTCATTCTGGAACCTGGTTAAAACATGACTGTTTATTAAAGACTTTGGTACCTAACAGATTTTGCACAGATCTGTACATTGCATGGTTTTAAACAGTTTTAATATTCTTCCAAAGAATATCCATAAGGTCACCATAAACCAAAGCCAACTTGATAGCACATAAGGACAGCACATACTTGTTTTCAAACTTGTTTTAACTTGTTAAATGCTTTAATATACCATTAGCTTTTTAAAATTATTCTCCACTTCTTTAAATTTTAAATTTCTTTAGATTATTTTAAATTGATTTTATTTGTATGGCACCCTGAGAGTTAGGCCAGGTTGTAAGTACTTTAAAACACAAGTAAATACTATGGACAAATTTGCATTAAATATACACAAAGTACTCCACCAGTATGGTGGGTGAAGTGCAAACCTCTGACAGCATACACCTGCTGGGCTTCTGCTGTTGGTTGTGCAACTCATCTTCTTAGCAGTAGGGTCACTCCCATGACAAATCAGTGGGCAGGGCACAGAATGCTCCAGGCATCGTACGAATGTATTATGCAGCCAGGAAAAAGGAACAGTTATCAGCCTCTTGGAGCTCCAGCTTATTCACTGGAGATGTAGAGGGAGGATGGATATTTCTTTCCCCAGCTGAACCAGTGAAGCCAGGTATTGCCTGAGAGCACCCGGCTTCTGGTTGGACTCTTTCACAATCTATCTGAGGTTGCACATGGGAGTTATAGCACAAAGAGATACTAGATACCTCCTTCTGCAATGAATGAAAAAAGTATAAATGCTGGCTTAACAGGAGATTATACCAACATGTGACCTACTGTATTCTGGCCAGTTACCGCAGGAAACACTCTTAGGCAATTTCTGCACTAGAGGCCATTAGGGTGTTACACCATTACAATGGCAGTATTGCCATTCACATGATACCATCCAGTTAGGGATACGCTTTTCTGCGCTCTTCCCCCTAAGCAGATGGGTAGCAGTATTGCCATTGGTGTTACTTTTGCATTACAGCATCCTTGGCCACTTCAGTGACCTGCCTTCACCCTGCCTGGGTGGTGATTCTTTTTTAAAAAATCTTAGAAGCTATACTAATACAGCAATGTTGTAACAGCATGACATGCCAATACACTATTGCACTTTTACCTTATACTGTTTAAAAGTGTATTTTAAAAAAGTAAAATAAAATAAATAAAATAAAAAGTTTTGACTCAAAGGAGACATTTAAAATGAACAGGGAAGAGGTGATAGGAAGTTACCACACCATGAGAGTCACTGAGGGAGGGATGAGCTGGGTACACCCACAGCCCACTCACTGCTGGATCCACATACCAGGAGGTCCTATCAAGTGCTATAATGGTATCCCATTACAACAGCTAATGGAATTGAAGCTCTATAGGAGGCCTTTAATTGATTTTTTTCTGGAAATAGAATATGTCAATTTGGCTATGCTTGGGGATGGTATATCAGCTGAATAGCAATCACATTGTGCATAAGCACAGCTCCTGGACCAGTAACAACCAGTTGTTATAGTGTTATAGTGACATAGTGTGGAAATGGCCTCAATTTGGTGTGGTAGCTACACAGAATTTTTTTTCATCTTCTAAGACAGTTTCTACAACACAAATTGTCTGGTTGTAAAACTGGCAGTCTGGATCAAGGATCTTCTTTCTGGTGGAGGAAAAGCTTTACTCACAGAAGGAACTTCTACTTCCACCCAGTTTTCAGCACTTTCTTCCCACCACCACCAATATGACATATTCCCTTCAGCAGGTTTCCCTTAAATATGCTGAATGGCATCCCCAGTGACAGCCCAGTTTGTATCTACAATCTTAGGAAAGCTGATGTTATTATAACTTTCCACTGCTTTATTGGACTGAGGCCCATTCATAAGTCTTTGCATTTCCTGAAAGCATATGCTTTGCATTTCCTGAAACAAATGGTTCTGCCACATCATTTGATGAATATGAAGTGTGTAAGATGATTTATTCATTTTTGTGGTTTCTTTGAAATATTGGCAAACCATCAGTAATTCTGTATGCATGTATTCTTTGTTTCCTTCACCCACAATCTTTGGCTAACAGCTTCTGTTCCATCTTGTTCATTAGCTAATTTCATTACTGTGTCTAATGTTACACATGTAATTCTTGTTCAAGTTAACTTGTAAGGGAAGATGACTTTGTTTGTCTAGTGACGGAATGAACCCAATGCTTCTAAAAATAAAAGATGAAGCTTAACAACAGAACAAAGGAAACCATGCCCCTGAGTTTGCAAGACCTGAGCATAGCTGTAAATATTAGGATTTTTTTTAAAAATCTCTTATTCATAAGATTTACAGAAGTTGGAAATGATGCTATGGCTTGTAAAAACAAATACTGTATTCCTTGTGTATATTGGAACTGAAAAACATAGGCCATGATTAGGAATATACATATATCTTTCTTTCTTTTGGAAAAAAAAAATAACAGTGGAGAGAACAAATCTAAGTTGAGATTTCTGCCTGGGATAAGGCTAATCCATTCTAACCCAGATCATTTTCTGCTGGCAAATTTCTCCACAATGCAAATAATTCTTTTTAATAGTGGCATTTTTTTAAAATGGAAATAAAAATCTTTCCTCCAGTCCAAAGTCTTGTTCTTATTCAGATCAACCCCTCCCATTACTGCTCTCCCCATCACAGTAAGAGATATAGTCTCTTCTAAGCAAATTAGTTTACTTGTAATATATTGTGCAGTTTCATTCAAAGGAAGACGGTTCTGTGTCTCTGAAATATAAGAGTCTGGTGTTGTAAATCTTTAATGGTTTCCCTCTGTTGCTTCCATTGAAGATTTACAACAAAGGACTGTCTTCTCTATTTATTTTAAACTTCTTGTGTTAGGTATAAGAAAGGGTCTTCCCCCATGAGCTTGTCTTAATCTTAGGCCTGTCTGTGCCACCATCCCAACCCACCATGGAGATGAGAGTAAGACAGAACTACGATGATGCTCCTTTATGATGTCATTGTGGTCCTTTCCTTCTCCTGCCCCCAGGTGATGAAATCATGGATTAAATCATGGATGGGTTTTCCTAGTCAATGACCCATAATCATGCCACCATTGCAGACTTACCCTTCCAGAAGCCTGAGAAGCACAATGGCTGTGCTTCCTGCCCCAGCGCAGCCTGAGAAGGTATCCGCCTACACTGTGGAAGGAAGAGGCATGGCCATCATGCTCCCTTCCACAGGGAGCCAGCCGGTGTGGAGGGGAGTGCTCCTATTGTGCTCCCCTCCCATCAGAGCCACTGGTGGGATCCCCACTGGACATCCTTGCAAAAAAGTAGGGTGAAGAATGGGTCTTTTGAGGAGGGCTTTCTTTCAGTCTCACTACCTTCATGGACTCTCATGGGACAGAAGTACAGAGCTTTTTCAGGGCTGTTCCTAGGCTATAGGACTCCCTCCCAAGGAAGTCTCAGTTATACTCCTTCAGCTCATTTTCCTCTGTCCAGGCAATGCCATTTTTGTTTAGACAGACCTTTGTTTGTTAATTAGTTGTTGCAGAAGCTTTTTTTTTTCCTAGTGGAGTATGCTGTATTTTTACTATGTTTTGAATCTGTTTTATGCATTTTAAATCAATGTTGTTTACTGTTTGTGAGCTGCCTTGTGTCCCACACCAGCTGAAAGGCAGCAAATTAATGCAATCAATCAGTCAATCGATCAAGGTTTTAATTGAGCTGTTTGATTTATTTTGAACTTTTGCAATGTGTATTGTTTTAGCTATATTTTATCTTGACTTGCATCATAGGCTGCCTTGGGTTCCATTTTGGGGAAGAAGGTAGGATTTAAACTGAATGAATGAATGAATGAATGAATGAATGATTTCCACTGTAGCCCAAAGAAGGCAATAAAACTCATGTGCATATAGCAAAAATTTCTCTTTTCATTACCACAGCAAATACACACCATCAGTTTGGCTTCAACCAGGCCTTCTGTGGAGCTCTTCTTCTTCTTAGCATAATAATCATATTATAATTATTTAGGTGTGTTAATTTTTAAATTCATTTAAATAGACTAAAATATTCATATGTGGGGTTAGTGGGATGTTGTCACTATCAGTCAGTGTTAATTGCATCTGTGCTTGCAATTAACTGGGTCTCTGTATTTCTACTTATTCTGCATGTGTGATTAGTTTTTAATGTCCTGATCCCAACTGTAGTTCAGCATATGTGTTTGATGGAGATAAATGGGGATACGTTCATATTGCCTAGATCTTCAGGTACATGTGTACAGTTTATTTTGCTTGCAGTGGTGAAGCCTGTGGTACTGGCGAAAATACACTGAGCTGTTTTAGTGGCATGGAAGGTTATTCATGAATATAAAGAAACAAAGCTAGATATACTTCTGAAGCAATATGCAGAATGAATTGCAGTTACCTGGTTTTTTTATGGGGGAGTGCACTTCTCTATATTTTCTGATATGGATTTTAAAAAATGTAGGAAAATAATTCAAAAATGAATTGTAGGATGAAAGGTAGCCTAGAAATAAACATTTCAGGATATTACTTGGGGATAAACAATGCCCTTGTGGCAAAATATCTACCTCATGCATATCTTAAACTTAAAACTGAACAAAACTAATACACATTTCTATGTTGATATAGTTTTTTTCTATTAAAAAATAATGCATTGATTCAGAAACAGGGTAGAATAGTCTTCTGAATGAACCTAAGTGACTCTGATATTGGCCAGAAGAGGAAAACAGGGGGAAAATGATAGGGAACCAAGATAAGATTATCAGTGATCAGAGCATGGATGAATGACATTCCATCAGGCTGAAGAGGGCATCAGGCCAAAATGATTATTTATTTAAGAATACTTAAGTAAGTTGCTGATGCAAAATACTTTTAAAAATTATAGCCAATATTGTCTATCAGCTACTTACTGGCTGTATTTCTTAATAGAAAGCCAGTGTGATATAGTGGTTTGAGTATTGTACTACAACTCTGGAAACCAGGGTTTGATTCCCTGCTTGGCCATGGAAACCCAGTGGGTGACGTTGAGCAAGTCACATATAATACATTTGCCTTGGGCTCACCATAAATTGAAAACAAATTGAAAGCACACAACAACAGCAACAACAGCTGCATTTTCCAAGCATTTTAAAGCTTGAGTAGCCATAGAAAACTCTGCATATAATATGTTAAATCAAAAGGTTTTTGTTGTTTCTAGCGTTGATTAAATTAGGCATACAGTGGACCCTCTGCATCTGTGAGTGTGTTCTATTCCAAGGTTCCCCACAAATGGGGAAAAATATAAATGTTCATGGCCCATGTTATTAAGTGGCACCAATCTGCACATGGGTGCTTCGGTGTGTCTGCGTGTACCTCTTCACCATTTTAGGTATAGGACACGATGTTCTACAATCACTTAAATCTACAGATACAGAGGTCACTTATATGGAGGATCCACTATATATAGCTTTCTCTAAGATAACTAGATTTCCCTCTTTGAATTCTGGGGCCTATTTCACATCTCTCATTAAAAATACTATTTTGCTATAAAACAAAGAGATGGATTCCTGTTTTACAGGGTAATGTTTTACTGAAATGTCATAACGTTTGCACCATTTGGAAGACTCTGAGTTGCAGCAGAGCCAAACCAAACACATCCTTACATGGAAAAATAGACCCTTATTCATGAGCTGAATGCTAAATCAGATATGGTTGTTGTTTAATCTCTTGAAAGGAGAAGCATTATCTTCTGGTAAAGCTTACTTGGACAAGTTTGAATGAGAGTCAGAAAACCCACTGTGTTCTCTTAGTGACCATCTGGCATGGTAATGCATGCTTTGTTATATTAATATTTGTTCTCTGGATTGTCTTCTGCTAACTTGCTATGGAAATCAATATGTGTCAGTCTAGTATCATCTATGCTCTCTGTAGTTTTTTTCTTCTCAGTGTAAGAACATAACTACACAGCAGGTGTCTTCCCTCTGGTATGCCAACAGCACAGTATGCACTATTTACTTTGGTCACTCTCTATGTACATTCCACAATAGTCAAGAGTGTTCATGCTGAGTTGTGTCTGTTAAATGTGTGTATAAGGAGTTGAAGAGTGAACCAAAGCTCTATCCCTTTTTGAATCAGAAGCTCAAAATGGCTGGTACAAAATGCTTCTCTCATCTCTTCACAAGTTTGTGTGAACAGACTTCTCCTCCTACTCCACTCCCGTGGCCAAATATATTGAGGAAAAAGAAAGCTGCACAATGCTATATGAAATTATTTAGCTTCATGGGGACCTTCATTGTGCCAGAGGATATTTTGACTGGCTGTCCAAACCAGTCTCTTAGCATATCTCAGTAGGAAGGATTAGAACAAACAAACAAACAAACCTCAATAGCTAGCATGTTAAGGGCTGGTCTTTTTCAATCATACTGTTCCTTCTTTTATCCCAGCCACTGATGTTCACTTCTTCCCCCATTTTCCCCTGCAATTCCATGTGTGTGTGTGTGTGTGTGTGTGTGTGTGTCAACAAGTGCCATAAGTTCTTTTCTTTTATGGAAAACAAGATTCAAGGTTCTCAGTTGGGGTGTACTCCTGGACTCAGCTTGAACCTGGAGGCTCAGGTTTTTGTGGTGGACAGGAGTACTTTTGTACATTTAAAGCATGTGTGCAAACTGCCTCCACTTCTTGAGATGTCAGAAATGGCCATGATAGAACATGCATTAGTTACATCTCGTTTGGCTACTGTATCATGCTCTACTTGGAGCTGCCTTTGAAGAGTATTCAGAAACTTCTGCTGGTCCAAAATGCTGCAACCAGATTGTTTAACTGGGACAGGTTATAGAGGTAATACTATACCTCTGTTGAAGCAGGTTCATTGGCTGCTAGTTTGTTTCTAAACACAACAGAAAGTTCTGGTTATGACCTACCTATATGGTTAAAATCAAGGCTATCTGGCAGGTAGCATTTTCCGCACAAGGGCAATACATCGCACTGGCATCGTATTCTTGCTGTTATGTCTGCACGTTAAACCGGTTAGTATCAGTGTTTCCTCTGTGAATTCGTACAGCTTGAGCTCTTAGCACGATTACTATAGATGTAAAACCGATATATTGTAAAACTAGAAAAACTTCAATTTAAAGCACAAAAATCGGTTTGGCTGTGTTTCTGACAACA
Organism: Cyclura pinguis; assembly: GCA_030412105.1. Taxonomy (NCBI): domain Eukaryota; kingdom Metazoa; phylum Chordata; class Lepidosauria; order Squamata; family Iguanidae; genus Cyclura; species Cyclura pinguis. The sequence goes on along the minus strand of CM059599.1, from coordinate 312,734,110 downwards.
TGCAGAAGGTCTACACACAGAGGTGGTTCTCTGTGGGCGTTCCCACCTTTCCCTGGTGTCATTTCTGTCTGCTCCTGTCTCTGCTCCTCAAACACAGGGTGGGTGCTGGAACACAATGAAATATGTTGGGATCCTCAGGATGGTTGCTTTTCAACTTCTGGCTATCTAGACCAGAACTTTCCAAACTTTTCATGTTGGTCACACACTTTTGAGACAATTTTACTAGCAAACTGGAGGTGGAGGCTTGTCTTCTGTAAGAATAAACTAAAGTACCTCCGCTGATACGTAGCAACGGTTGTTTTTTTTTTAAAAATTGATCGATCAGAGGCGGCAGTGTGGAGCAAGGGAGGGGGTGGGAGGAGGATGGGCGTTTCACGAGAATTGACGGAGCAGAAGCGGCAAACAATTTTCACTGCTTTACTTCAACAGAAACCAGAGGGCATGCAGATAATCTGGTAAAATCGGAGTAAGTCAGGTTAAAAAACACTGCTCACAACACACAATGAAACGCTCCTCCACTCTGGTGCAGAAATGGCTTCCAATGGTATTTCCCAGCTGTCAGGAAATCCATTTTCAATCGTTGATAATTACAACATTTTTTCCAGGTCTGTAATGCATAGATGAGGATACTGAGGGCCTTCATGAAGTGTGAAGTACTTTTCTGCTGCCATAATTCTGCCCAATAAAGGTACTTTGTCTTAACAAAAAAATTCATTTATATCTATCTATCTATCTATCTATCTATCTATCTATCTATCTTATTTATATCTCACTTTTCATCTAGTAGGGAACCTGAGGGGGAATTGCATTAAGTTAAAAACAACATACAATTTAAAACAAACAAACAAACCCTATTTGATGCAAAAGTTAATAAATAAATTAATAAATAAGTAAATAGTTCCTTGAAAATACTAAATGACAACAGCTAGAATGCATTGGTACATAGCAAATATTTATTATTTTAAAAATGAATATTATTTCCATTCCTGATGTGAAGGGCAGTAAATGGACCATGAATAAAGTTGTTTTCAATTGGAATAAGTCCACAGTGGCTGGACTGATACTTCCCACTCAGTGTACAGGTCTGTGACTGTTGTCTGTGCTTTAAGACACATTCACACAAGCACATGGGAGATGGATTCAAGATATTTTAAGGTGATAATTGATGCCTATGTAAAAAAAAATGAAAACTGGAAGCAATGAAAACAGGAAACACCTTCTCTAACTAACTGGGATCTGAATATAACTTCTGTTAGATCTATAGTTCTGTTAAGAAATGAATACCTCCATGAAGTATATGTTAGTCATTTTTTTTAAAAAAAACTACTCTTATTTGTGTTGGGTAAAAATAACAACAAAATTAAAATAATATACTTTATAAGAGACCTGGTCAGAGGTAGAATAAGAAGTATCCATGTTTAGAATGCATTTACTGAATGTAAGGATGTAATATGTAATAGCAACAGGGTTGTTCCCTTCATGACCCGTGAAAGCACTTACATTATCTGTTGTGTATGTTGTTCAGCTTCACAGTGGAAACAAATGAATTGAATCTTTTTTCTCCACAACATTCCTAGAGTATCAATGTAAAAATAATGCACACTAGTATTGTCCCTTTCTAGTTTTCCCCTTAAAACTAGACATTTCTTAAAAAGGTAACATTAGGAACAGAGATTGTGGATGTGTGTAACGGAGGAGGAAAACACCAAATAATTTTGTGATATATTTTATTTCATTCTGGGTACAAAAGTGAGGGTGGCTCCTTTCTTTAAAGTGGGAATGTAGGGTGAGAGAGGTGTTTAGTTACTGAGGTTGAAAGCTAGCATTTCTGCTTTCCCTTCAGTTTATGCACAGCACTTTTAGAAGGCATACACCAAAGGTCTTTGCTCCACTATTCCTGATCTCATATTTGGTAAATAATGTTGAATGTGATACAGTTATTGGGGGCAAGGCAGCATAAGAATGCTAAAATGTTTGAATTAATATGCATTTTAACCCAGAGGTTTTGGGATTTGTCCATATAGGAAAAGTAATTTGTTTGGTATTTTAATCCTTCTGTTCTACTCTTTTCTCCCTATCTTGCTTAAGGTACTTGGGATTCTAATGACTTGCACAAGTGGCTAAGAAAATTAAGACTGAAAAGTCCATAGAAAAAGAATTGCCTTATTTGCAGTGTGGTGGTGATAAGATGGTGTTCACAGTGTTAGTAATGCAGGGCTATCAAGATCCAGAAAACCAGAGATCTTATCCATTGGCATACTGCAAGATACCCATCCTGCTTTTGCAATGACACTTCCACTCCTTCTCTTTTAATATGCTACTTGTTTAAATTGTTAGTGATACGATAAAATAAAAACCACATATTCTGTAGGTATCTATACATGTCTCTGAGCCCTGTAAAAACCTTGGCTTGAAATGATCATGGCAGTTACAAACACCTAATGTATAGTTATACATTCATAACTGATTCATGATCCTTACGTATTCAATAGTGGAAGAACTACATGGAGATAGTAAAAGTTGCCCAAGCCAGCCTTTGTGAGTGAGGGGTGCTGTTTTCCTGTTACCTGGGACATAGCAGACTGATGCCCCCTCCCCCCGCTGGAGCAATTTACAGTGTAAGGGATCCACATCTGACTGTTGGACCGGAGATTGCTGTGGGAGGGGAGGGGAACTTCAGTCAGCTGCATCCTGATCAATAGGAGAACAGAACCTCTTTGCTCACAGTGGCTGCTGCCCAGTAATCAGGTGGAGCAAGGCTGGGAGATGGTGTTTAGCCACATGAATAAGTTATGTTACTTAATCTGTTGTGGTGGTGGTGGTGGTGTGCCTTCAAGATGTTTCTGATTTATGGTGACCCTAACATATCATGAGATTTTCTGGGGCTGCTATTGATGGAATGAATTCTTCTGTCCACAGTAGACAAACCTGGTCCAGTCCATTACCTTTTACAAGTCCAGAGTACAGTTAACAGCCGATACTTCTCATGAGGAAATGGGGACACAAGACTGATTGTCAGTGCTATTATTATAACAAAGAGGCTGTGACTTTCCCTTGTACCTATGTGGTGTTGCATCTGGGAAATGATTCCAATTTCCCACTATAATAAAAGCATTAGTCAAATATACCAGAAACTGTGGTTCTATATGTTTTTCACACACACACACACCCCAGGAAATATAATAATATAATAAATTTCACTAGCCTAGACTGATTGTGTAAACAAGGGTACAGGCACTTTTTTCTTTCCCAGTGTGTTTGGACTGCAGCTCCCATCAGCCCTGTGCAATTGCCTTATGAATTATGGTGACCCCATGAATTTCATAGGGTTTTTTTTTTAAAGCAAGGAATCCTCAGAGGTGGTTCTGGCAGTTCCTTCCTCTGATATATAGCCTACTTGATATTTGTTGACTGTCTCCTATCCAAATACTAATGAGGGGTGACCCTTCCTAGCTTCCAAGATCAGATGGGATCTAGTGCCTTTAGAGGATTTAGGCAGTACAGATTGACACAGGATTAAACAACTCAACAAGGTTTTCTTTCTGACAGTTTTTTTCCCACTTTCATTTTTTTTTCTTTTTAAATGAAGTTCTGTCCATGCCTTGATATGCAAGCAAGCACCCTGCAGAAGATTTACATCCTTAGCGAATTCACAGAGGAACACAGATTGTGGAACTGAGTTTCATCAAACCTTTATGTAGTGTTTATGTGTATGTGTGTAAAAGAAATATCACATGTGGCAGCAACTGGACAAATCTCATGCCCAAATAATACAGTCATAGGCCCTCTCTGAACCCTACCTTGTCCTGTAGTTTTGTGGTCATGATCATGGCAGTGCCTCTGCTGGGAAGGGTGCAATATGAGAATGCTCCCTTGCACACCAAACTGACTACCTGTGGAAGGGAGCATGAAGGTCACACCTCTTTCTTCTGTAGCAGAGCCAGGCTCTCTCCTATGCTGTGCTGGGGCAGGAAGCACTTCCATTGCACTTCCAAGCTTTTCACAGGGCAGGTAAGTGCAGGACCATCTTGCGATCGGAGGTCATTGATGGGGAAATCCTGTCAATGATTCATTCTGCGATTGCACTGGCTGGTGATAGGGGAAGGACGGGACCATGATGACATCTTGTGGAAGTGTTGTTTCAGTTGTGCTCCTCTCCTGTCCCCAGGCTGGGATGCAGACCTCCTGTTGAAAAGCCCATTGTTGGAAGGGGCTTCTAGGGCCATCCAGTCCAACCTCCTACCATGCAAGAATACACATCTGAAGAATTCCAGAAAGATGCCCATCCAACTTCCATTTAAAGCCTCCCAAAGAAGGAGGCTCCATCATTCTCCAACAAATACAGTCTATTTCACTGCATCAAGCAGTTCTTGTAGAAGGACTGCAGTTACTGACTTAAAAGTACTCTGCTTATCCAGAGGAGATGGATTAGCTATTTAGTCAATTGAAGAGCCATCACTACTCCACAGTAGATGGGAACTAAAATTGCCTGCTCATTCATGTAAAGGTGTCTAAGAAGATAAGCACCTGTGCTCCTGATCAACCATCTAAGAAGTTGCACAGACTGGCCACCTAGCATATAATTCTGAAACAATATAAGAATGGTATCAAATTGAAACATTAGGGAAGCAGGTAGAGACTGTTGTCACAGTTAATATTATTATTAACCTAAATAAATGCCTATGAAAAGCTATGTATTTACAGACAAGGATGTTTATTCAACTTTAGATTTCACTGTGAACAGTGATTATGAATGCTTGCTAAAATCATTCTTTGTGGGTTCTGATGCAAAGCAGTGTGGTCCACACTTCTGGGCTAATGCGTATATTAGCAATTAGTTGTCCACTCACTTTGGCACTTAGAAAACATCCACACCAGAACTCTGCTTATATAAATAAATACAAGTATAATTTGAGAAAAATATGTTTAGAAATGTATAGTTAAATGCATAAATTTGTATTATGGATTCTTACATTCATTTTTTCTTAAAAAAATGGAGAGCCAGAAAGGAATGGTCTAATATAGGCCTTCCAATGAAATCTGCTGATCAAAGCCTCTTTGTTGCTCCACCGTTTGCACATACACATCAGCATCATGTAAGAATTACATGTGATGTAGGCATCAATATGAGGATACAAAAAGTTCATGTCCAGTGCAAAATTAGAAATGTAGGAGGAAAGAGCTAATAAACAGACCAGATTGAAATTTCTGAGCTGATCTTTACTAGTTTTCTATGTTGTCAATAACCAGATAATCCATGGAACTGGATTTTTAACTCACAGAACAGAAGATGTAATCTAGCTTTACATATAGACCAGAGGTGGCCAAGTGGTAGGCAAAATACAACATATTTTGTTGTACTTGGCTTCCATTTTCCCTCAAAACTGGGTGTACTATGACTAGCTGTGATGGAAAATGGAAGTCCAATACCAACTGGAGGGCCATATGTTGCCCACTCCTCATAAAAATTTTGAAAGTACACTTTAATAAAGCTAATATTGATCTACATAGAGAACTAAGTAGTTAATTTTTCTTATTTTTTCTCTATCTCTGTGTGTGTTGTGTATGGTAGGGAGAGGCCAATGACATATGTGGTTACAATGGTTGGCTCTCTTGTTGAACTGTTATTATATTGCTGAAGAACTTCACCTGCCTGTTTACAAGTGTTTGTAAGCAGACTTTGGCACAACTCTGTCACTGCACAAGGACACCCCTCTGTTCAGTGAACCACTGAATTGAATGAAAAATCAACAGAGGGATAACTGCTCACTTCATGTTTTCTCTGTTGGAATCAGAGAAGCCCAGCTGCTTTTTGATGGCTGGGCTGAGGAGAGAACCAGATTACACACTGAGAATAATTAGGAAGAGATAGGTCTCATTTAATTACTTGAAGGCATTATTCAAACAATTGTGTAGCACCTGCTGTGCTCTATGGTTCTTGTGAACACGAAGTGGCCTTCTTTTTCCAATCCCCCAATGGCAGAACAACCAGGGGAAAAATACTGGGAGAAATACCTGTGAACAGAAAGAAACCTTTTTCTTTCGAGTATCTTCTTTCCTCTTTTGACTTCCTAACTGGCCCAAATGATTTCCCACTTGGCAACTTCAAACACCTTGACTTAATCCATCAAACAAATCTCAGGAATCACTGCCTTGACCTCTTTTCTTAGCAGAGAACTTTGCTTCAAGGAGGATGGCAGAAGAGATCCCTACGTAGCCCTTTTGAATCTGCAATGCAAGTCTCTGAAAGTGGAAGAGGGAGGAGTGTTCATAGAGATGTGAGAAAGATCAGGTTTCCTTTGCCAAGTCATTGAAAGAAAGATTTGGAGGTTGGGTTTTGAAAGGGAGGGGGAGGAGTGTTGGTAGTCATGGAGACTCATGGTGCATTCTGCATAAATTTAAAATCCCAGCTGTTTAGAGCCATATGCAGGCTATATATAACCACAGCAAAAGTGATGTTAGCTTAAAATTATTAACTCTCTTTTTAAGGAGATGAGCTCGAATCTCCATATATTCTGGTATCCTGCAATGTGATAATTGCCTCAATGTTTCATATTAATCCCATTTCAAGAAAGAGAGGAGAGTGATGTGCATGTCTAGATGTTTTAAATGTACGCTTCATATCTTTCTGGTAAATATATGAGCCTCAGAGGGCTGGCCATCTGTCCAGCACCAGGATATACATATTGTAATATGTGGTACTTAGTACTACACGGGCAGAATGTATAAGCATCCATTCCAGAAAGTGCTAATTCTTGAAATCACAATGCCCATATTTGTAATCACAGAAGTCCTTAGGCTGCAGGAGGTATGTGCAATGCTGCTCAAATAATTCTGAAAGAAATAATGAGATTAGAAAGAAGGGCTGATTTATATTGGGGATGAGCAACTACAGTCTTTTAGGTGTTTTGAAGTACAGCTCCCACAGTCCCTCATTGCTGGCAATGTGGGATAGGGCTGCTAGGACTTGTAGACCAAAAATACCCCAAAATATATAAACTAATTCATTTCCTATTCTATGTTTAGGGACACTTAGAATGAATGGTGCCTTTGCTTGCTTGGTCAGAAGCTCCTGCTTCTTCAATGCAACAGGAAATATTCAGCAGAAAGCTATAGCAGGGGATGTACTTTAAAAAGAAAAATCACTCTTCCCCAAGGAATACAGAAAGCAATCTTTTGGAAACTGAATAGAACTGACTTCTGTCCTAGTAGGTCACCTAAAAAATACAGAAATGTGTAGAGAAGAAAATTCTAGCAGAGCTAGTAGGTCTGGTGCCATCTGCCATCCTTGCCTCTGTCCTTTGAACTTCCATGGTCTAGCTTAGCTGCAATCCTCATGTGACTGGTGTGAACGGGGACGGATTTTGCTAGCAACAACATTTAGTTATGAGCTTCCCCTGGAATAGAAACACATTCATGCACACATAGCTCTAAATCATAATGTTAGTTCCAACTAGACTGACTGAATTGATTGGAATTACCTACATGTTGGCTCACTGGTCAGAAATAGCTTAACTGGGTCTAACTTTGATTGAGACTAACTAAAAGGATTCCAGCCATGGATAAGCAGACCAGTAGATATGGATCCACATAGCTGCCTGCATATTTGGACCCTTTGTGGGGGAACCTGTCTATAAGGATCCTTACTATGAACATCTGAACTTCAAAATTTACCACTGTATCACTGAACAAGACTGTGTCTCAAGTGAAAGTAGGTATGCAGTCTGGTTTTTTTTTTTCTTTTAATTAAGGTCTAAATTTATTACAAGGCTTGGTCTGGAGCAGCTGCACCTAATGATAGACTTGAAGACAAGGAACTGTGGACAAAAGAGGATTTAATTTGGTCTGGCTTTTTGAACAAATATATAGTTCCTAAACTAAAATTCTTTTCAGTTCTCCAAATTTTGCAATTTATTTCTCAGTTTAAAAACATATCAAAATGTGTATACAGAGAATATACATAGCCAACTTGGGTCCTGTTTCAGGAAAAAGATGGGATATATAATTATTATTGATTAGTTAAAGGTTAATTAATTAATATATAAATATTATGTTTTTACATATGTGTTGTGCTATAAAATGGACAGCAGTGCAGATTTTAGCGCAAGAGGCATATTAACAGAAGTGCATGTTTTGTAAAACAATTTGAACTTCTTAAAAAAAAACATAGTTGATACAGAAATGAGATGGGATAGACTTATAAAAAAAAAACCAGAAAGCTGTTCTAGGTCACAAATCAACTGATGTATACCTCCCTCTGTAGAACCTGTAGCTACAAACTCATGGTGTTTTTTTTTTCTCTGACTAAGAGTCATTGCCACTATTTCAACCAGTTTCAAGAGCTTCAAGCACTTGATTTATGACTCCAAAGTATTTGGCAGAACTTACCTACATGAACTGAAGGGTGGAATGAAAGAGAAAAAGATGGGTTGATCTGATGTAGGGATGTGTGCCTTTCCTTTGCTTGTTTTGTGAGAAATTTTTTTTTCTGCTCACCAGTAAGAGAGATGAATGTATTCTGTTGGTCTCAGAAGAGTGTTTGCATTCATGAGAAGGCTTTTCATGCATTCATTGTGGAGATGTAGGGGATCAAAGAATAGTCAAAAGCATTTTTATCATCAGATAGAAAGATGTCAACACACATTGAGATACTCTGCTGAAAAAAAATGTAAAACTCAGTGAGAAATTTTTTTTACCCTGCCAATAACAATAGCATTAAAAGTTCTTCAGATGGAACTATGGCCATTTCCACACTGGGAATTTAAAATGGTGCAGAGCGACCTCCAATGGAGGTCTTCTGCACCGTAGAGTGGACTGGGGTAGACTACTTTCTGTAGATCCACACCTCAGTCCGGTTCTGCGCGACCAGAAGTGGTCACGCAGCATGGTTTTTAAAAAGCATGGAGTGAGCGAAGCTGTGTAGCTCCGTCACCCGGCTCCGGAGCAGATTTGCAGGCGCGCGCAAGTGCGTGCCTGGAGATCTTCCGGGGGCAGGCTTTCGGCTGGCGAGCTTCTCCGGTTGGTAGAGAGCCTCCACCAACTGGAAGCCGCCATTTGGGACACCAGAGGACTGCGGAGCAGTGAACTCGTGCTGCTCCTCATGGCGACGGACTTGGCCGGCCAGAAATCAAAGCCGGTAAGCTCCGTTTTCAGGCGTTCCCCCCCCCCACATGCAGAAAGGGCCTATGTTACAGCTGCTCCCTTAAACACTATTCATCATTTCATTGCAATAGCCATGCTCCATGGCCATTCAGTGGTTGGGAGACAGTGGAGCTAACTGGACAAGTTATCTCTGTAGCCAAACACAGAATGATGGCATCATTCTGCTGAGATCCACCAGGGTCCTCCAAAAGTCTCAGCAGATGATGTAATCATTCTGCACTTGGCTATATGGCATAGTCAGATGCTTCTTTGATTCTCTCCCTGCTACTCTTCAACAGCCACATGATGGCCATAGAGAGGCAAAAATGTGAAAAGCTAATTAAGCACACATGTACACACAGGTATAGAAAGTGTCTTGTAGTTTCATCCAGTAGAGAAAAAACTTCACATGTTCATTCATAAGGGTGAAATTAGCAAATAATTACTCCCTACATAAATTGCACAAATTGCACAGCTTCTCTAAACCATGATCATTGTTGGCTGGCTGCAAGAATTTTACATGTGCTTTGCTTCTAAAAGGGAAAAGACAGTCATTTAATGCAGAAGCATATTTGTGCAAATCCCAGAAATGTCAAAAGAAGGTTAGCTGTTTCTTGGAAAAGTATCTCACTGAGAATTTCATAAATATTCTTTGTGCTCCTAATCTGTGGTAGCTAAACCAGTAAAGTTTGTCTGTCAGCACTTCATTTCTAATAAGAGAGCATTTCATGTTTCTTACTCCCACTGGAAACAGAGCCTGGGAAATTACTTTCAAATTTATAGTTACAGCTGTAGTTCAGATAAAAGAGCTTGGTTTGAGTGTTCGGACTATGACTTGGGAGACCACAGTTTGGTTCCCTGCTCGACTGTGGAAACCCACTGGGTTATGACTTGAAGGCACACAGCAACAAAAACAACAACAACATCAACATAATTCAAATAGCACTCCCAATTAGCTTATCATTGCAAAGTTTAAAGGAACTCAATTTCCATGTTTCAGGCCATTTCTGCACTATACTGTTATAGTGCTATTATTCCACTTTCAACATCCTATGGAATCCTGGGGTTTGCAGTTTAGGGAGAAGCATTTAGAATTCTCAGCCAGAGAGCTCTTTGGCCTCGCTAAACTACAAACCCCAGAATTCCATAGGATGTTGAAGAGTGTAGTGCGGAAATGGTCTCAGAAAAGTAACTAAAAATATAGTTTTTGTTATTTGAAACATCTAGGATGCTACATTCCCAGAGGAGAGAGCAGAGGGTGAGCTGGGTCTGTGAAGACATCCTTGACCAGGTGTTGTTTACAGGCTTGTGGGGTTGTGCTTGCTTGCTTGTTTGTCTGTTTGTCTGCTTGTTTTTGTTAGGTCTCCTTGTGCTGGCCGTGTGCTCTCCCTGAGCACACGGTCTGACTAACGAGGGAGAGGAGCCAGCTGGGGGGAGGAATCTTATTAGGAGCTCCCAACGGTGTGCACCAAAGGTGCGTGCAGTTGAAGCCCTCTTCTTCAATCCTTCCAATTCATCCCTTAGCGATCAGCAGAGGAGACATACTTGATTCAGTTGAATTTTAGGAAGAAAGCCCTGTTGTTCTTTCTAGACCTACTCCCTGTACTACTCTCTGTAGTATCAAGGATGGGAGGTGAGGGAGCTGCCGCGGTCACCTGTAGCACTTGTGGGATGTTCCTTTTCTTTCCACAAGATGTTGTAGGGTACACCTGCACCAAGTGCAAGCTGGTGACCTTCTTGGAGGAGAAGGTTCGCCAGCTGGAGGCACGAGTTTCTAATCTTTGTCTTATTAGGGAAGAGGAGGAGTTTTTGGATAGGGCAGAGAAGACCTTCCTGAAGACCGAATGCACGGGGGAGCTGCCAGATCAGGAAGTCAGCACACTGGGCCACGAAACAGATGCTTGGAGGAATGTCACATGGAGGAGTAGGAGGACCAGGAAGGAAACAGAGACTCTCAACCTACAGAATCGCTTCAAAGTTCTTGGTCTTATGAATGATGAGGAGCACCAGGAGGAGGGAACAGAATGTCAACAAGAAAGAATCCAACTTTGGCAACAGGAACTAGATCAACACTCCCAGCCTCAACAGAGTGCCCAGGCAGTCCTAGAAGAACCTGCTCGTCGAGGAGCCCCGGACAAGCTTCAGAGGAGGCGAGTTCTGGTTGTTGGGGACTCTTTGCTCTGAGGAACTGAACCGGCAATTTACAAACCCGACAAGTTCAATCGAGAAGTCTGCTGTCTTCCTGGGGCCAAGATCAACCACATAACAGAGAGGCTAACCAGGCTGGTCAAGCCCACTGACCATAAGCCCCTCATTGTGGTTCATGTCGGAACCAATGACACTGCGAGGCGCAGCTTTTACCACATCGCAAAGGACTATGAGCTTATGGGGACAAAGCTTAAGGACCTTGGTGCGCAGGTGGTCATTTCATCTCTCCTCCCTGTTCGCATATGGCGCACAAAGGGAAAGGGCAATAGCAGAGGTCAACAACTGGCTCCGCACATGGTGCCGCCAGCAACGGTTTGGGTTTTTGGAACACGGCCTGAATTTCCATGAACGTGGGCTTCTGGCAAGGGATGGGCTGCACCTCACGAAACTTGGCAGGAATGTTTTTGCAAACAGTCTTGCACAGAGGATTAAGAGGTCTTTAAACTAAGTTCTGCTGGGGAGGGAGACAATATTATTCAGGGCAAAGACTCGGCGAGTGCAGGGGGAAAAGGCCCAAATGATACTGACCAAGTAGGACAAGCGTCCAATGGTGGGAGGAGTAGAAACTATAGTACAGGACTTGCAGGAAGGGCCCAGGGATTTAAGTGTCTCTACACTAACGCGCAGAGTATGGGAAACAAGCAAGATGAACTTGAACTCCTAGTACAACAAAATAAATACGATTTGATAGGCATCACTGAGACCTGGTGGGATGAGTCTCAGGATTGGAATGTAGGAATAGAGGGGTATAGCCTATTTTGTAGAAATAGACCAAACAAGAAAGGAGGAGTAGTAGCCTTGTATGTCAAGGATGTTTTCACCTGTGAAGAGATCCATGACTTAAACCCAGAAAGCCAGGTCGAGAGCATCTGGGTAAGAATTAAGGGAGCGAGAAACAATAGGGATATTCTGGTGGAGGTTTACTACAGACCTCCAACCCAGACTGGGGACCTTGATGACGCCTTCCTCAACCAAATGACCACGCATTCAAAAAGGAGAGATACAGTAATAATAGGAGATTTCAATTACCCAGATGTACGTTGGCAGTCAAACTCTGCCAAGACAGCAAGGTCCAGCAAGTTTCTTGCTTGTCTTGCAGACGATTTCATGCTCCAGAAGGTGGAAGAGGCCACAAGGGGATCAAATATTCTAGATCTGATCCTGACCAACAGGGATGACCTTGTTAATGAGGTAGAACTGGTTGGATCTTTAGGGGGGAGTGACCATGCCCTATTGGAATTTGGCATTCAGTGGGAAGGAGAAGATAAGTGTAGCCAGACACTCATCTTAGATTTTAAAAAAGCGGACTTCTGTGAACTTAGGGAGCTGCTGGCTGGAATTCAGTGGTCAAGAATAGTGAAAGAGAAAGGAGTTCAGGAGGCATGGGAGTTCCTTAAAAGGGAGATACTGAAGGCACAGTCTAAAACTGTGCCAATAAGGAGGAAAAATGGAAGGCATCTGAAGAAACCAGAATGGTTGACTAAAGAACTCTCAGCTGAACTAAGCGTTAAGAGAAACGTGTACAGGAAATGGAATAGGGGCGAAACCACCAAAGAAGAATCTAAGCAAGTAGCCAGGAGATGTAGGGAGGAGGTCAGAAAGGCTAAAGCACAGAACGAACTTAGGCTGGCCAGAGACATTAAAAACAATAAAAAGGGCTTTTTTAAATATGTACGAAGCAAAAGGAAAAAGAAAGAGGTGATAGGGTCACTGTACAGAGAAGATGGCGAATTACTAACAGGGGGAAGAGAAAAGGCAGAACTACTTAACACCTTCTTTGCCTCAGTTTTTTCCCAGAAGAATACAAACACTCAACCTGGCAGTTGGGGAGCAGGGGAGGAAGCAGGGGAAATGCGGCACATAATAGGTAGAGAGGTGGTACAGGAATACCTGGCCACACTGGATGAATTCAAGTCTCCAGGGCCAGATGAATTGCATCCTAGGATATTAAAAGAACTGGCAGAGGTCATTTCGGAACCGCTTGCTATAATCTTTGAGAAATCTTGGAGGGCAGGAGAAGTTCCAGTAGACTGGAAGAGGGCAAATATTGTCCCCATCTTCAAGAAGGGAAAAAAAGAGGACCCAAATAATTATCGCCCAATCAGCCTGACGTCAGTACCCGGAAAGATCCTGGAGCAGATCATTAAGCAGTTAGTTTCTAATCACTTAGAAAGCAACGCGGTACTCACGAGAAGTCAACATGGATTTCTCAAAAATAAGTCATGCCAGACTAATCTTATCTCTTTCTATGATAGAGTTACTAGCTTGATAGATGAAGGGAATGCTGTGGATGTAGCATATCTCGATTTCAGTAAGGCCTTTGACAAAGTTCCCCATGACATTCTTGCAAAGAAGCTAGTAAAATGTGGGCTGGACAGAGCTACTGTCAGGTGGATCTGTAACTGGTTGACTGACCGTTCCCAAAGGGTGCTCACCAATGGCTGCTTTTCATCCTGGAGAGAAGTGACTAGCGGGGTGCCACAGGGTTCTGTCCTGGGCCCAGTGCTCTTCAATATTTTCATCAATGACTTGGATGAAGGAATAAAGGGCATGCTCATCAAATTTGCAGATGACACCAAATTGGGATGGGTTGCTAATACGCCAGAGGACAGGATCAAAATTCAAAATGACCTGGACAGATTGGAGAACTGGGCCAAGGCTAACAAAATGAAATTCAACAGAGAGAAGTGTAAGGTCCTACACTTAGGTAGAAAAAATGGAATGCAGAAATATAGGATGGGGGACACGTGGCTGGATGGCAGTACGTGTGAAAGGGATCTAGGAGTCCTAATAGACCACAAGCTGCACATGAGTCAGCAGTGTGATGCGGCAGCCAAGAAAGCCAATGCAATTCTCGGCTGCATCAATAGGAGTATGGTGTCTAGATCAAGGGAGGTACTGGTACCACTCTACTCTGCTTTGGTTAGACCTCATCTTGAATAGTGTGTCCAGTTCTGGGCACCCCAATTCAAGAAGGACATGGTCAAGCTGGAGCAGGTCCAGAGGAGGGTGACCAAAATGGTGAGGGGCCTGGAAGACTTGCCCTATGAGGATAGACTTAGAGAGCTGGGTATGTTCAGTCTGCAGAAGAGAAGGTTAAGAGGGGACATGATAGCCATGTTTAAATATTTGAAGGGATGCCATGTAGAGGAGGGAGAGGGCTTGTTTTCTGCCGCTCCAGAGACCAGGACAAGGAGCAATGGATTCAAGCTGCAGGAAAGGAGATTCCACCTGAACCTCAGGAAGAACTTCCTGATGGTCAGGGCTGTCCGGCAGTGGAATATGCTGCCTCGGAGTGTAGTGGAGTCTCCTTCATTGGAGGTTTTTAAGCAGAGGCTGGATGGCCATCTGTTGGGAGTGCTTTGAGGGTGTTCCTGCATGGCAAGGGGTTGGACTTGATGGCCCGTGTAGTCTCTTCCAACTCTACATTTCTATGATTCTATGATTCTATGATTAAGAGACATGGCTGTGGTATGAAAAAAACAGCTAAGCAGCTTAAGATAACAGTAATATAAATGCATACACAAACATTATTAAATTAAACAAAACAGAATTAAACAAAAATATCCATAGTATTAATAAGTATGACATAATAGTATGCCTTGGCATCCCCCCATCATGCTACCCAAGAACTATGCACAGAAGTATTGCTAAAATTTGACAAATTACATCTAAAACACTGTTCTCACCCTATAGCCCTGTTCTGACTCAGAAGGAGTTGCTCCAAGAATTTATTAGACAAGGAATGCCTCTCAATAGTCATGACATTTCCACCTTTACCAAACAGGCACTTTACTGCAGCAGTGAAATACATGTCTGTGTTCTGATGCAGAAAGCACATGGAAACACATAATGTTATTTTACTTTCATGTTGGGAGACAGTATCTCAAGACATCTGCATCAGCACTGTCTACTGCTGATCTGGATGCTGAAGAAGCTATCCTTCAAACTTCTACATCCAGGGACCGTTTAGTGCCATACAATTACACCATCATAATTGTACTTTACTTGACATGGTTCCAGTCTATGGAATCCTGCAATTTGCAGTTTACAGTGGGGGGATATTTAGAATTCTCAGCCAGAGAATTCCTCTAGTGCCTTACAAAACTATAAATCTCAAGATTCCATGGCAATTACAGTGGTATCGTGATGCTATAATGGTGTATTGTGAAAGCTTCCCTGGTCTTTGACAATCAACCATGGAATAACGAGACCAGACATGAGAAACTGGGTTAAAATGAGGGCCACTTGACCTAACCTATTTAAATAGTATTGGCCTGGAAGTGAAGCCAGAGGAGCAACCTGATTTTGTTCCAGCTGAGGCCCGGGGTCAGCCCTGTGACAACATCCCCAGTCTTCCCTTGGATGAAAGATCTGAATTCCAAGGGCAATCTAAACTCTTTTGGGTTGCTCTCTGGCCAGCCATAATTGGAAGGTGATCCAAGCTCCAGAACTGTATAAGTTAGTGTCCAGGTCCCAGATTAACCTCAAGGGTAGCCTCCTTCCCCACCCCCAGGCCCCATAATCCTACCCTACACTAAAAGTGTGCCAGAGATGACCACCAAAAACTTATATTCCCCGCACTACCTTCCACATGAAAACCTATTTAAAGACACCACCCAAAGCTAATTGTCAAAATCCAGCAGATACAGTATGGGATGGGAGTGGGGCAGGTAAAAAGGGGGAAAAATCCTACCTTTCCCCATAGTGACCGGACAAGTCCACACTGCACTGAGAGAGTGAGAATGGGCCCTGCTGAGAAGATCCAAAGAGACATGTGAAGGGGTTAGACAGACCTAAATAGCCTCTGACTCCACCCCCTACCACATGCTGTGTTCCGGCGCTGTGTGCCAGATACCAATCATTGTTTTTTTCTGTTTTTTTCCATGGAGGGTATCAAAACCTTCCTGTCCTCTGCAGCACTGTTTGCTGCACAAGTATGGGTAGATGTTCTCTAAAGATGCAGTCTTTGGAGATGCATCATGGACCTCAGTTCTGCTCCTTATTTTAGCCTTCAACAAAGATTTCTTCAGTATAGGAGAACAGGAAGGAGGAAAAAGAATATCAATGCAGCTGGGATTGGGTTAAAAGGAGAAAATAATGGGTTAAGGAAGAAAGAGGAAATGTATTACCCCTTTCCTTTTTAAGGCAAAAGTAGCAACCTCCATTTTCTCCAAATTGGCGTTATTATCACACATGTGACATTGATGAAATTTGTCAGTAGGGAAGAAAAGGATTCGTGGTAAAAGGATACATGTACATAGGTTTTTTGCATTTAGAAAGTTTGAAAAGCCCTGTTCTAACTTTCAAGACAGCTTGTAGGATAATTGCTGCTAAGCCACATATGGGAGTGGGGAGGAACCTCTGCAATAAACAGCTGATATCATGAGAGAAGCAGAAAATTATATGAGATGCAGATTTCTTGAAGTGTTTGCATCTGGAGGGGCAAGGAAGTGAGGTCGAGCTAATCTATAAATGAAAGAAAATGCAAACTCTTCCTTTTTCACATTTTCACCGTTTTAGAATCTTCTGAGCAAAATTAAGTACATTTAGACTCTAGCGAGCACAGTGAGTTCCTTCTGCTCTCCTTTTGATTACAACTGTATCAGTTAACCCAGAAGCTCTGGTTTTGTCACACTTCAGATATCAAAATAAATGCCTGTAGTCTC
The DNA here is from genome assembly GCA_030412105.1 of Cyclura pinguis. Classification (NCBI taxonomy): domain Eukaryota; kingdom Metazoa; phylum Chordata; class Lepidosauria; order Squamata; family Iguanidae; genus Cyclura; species Cyclura pinguis. Next base: position 312,717,092 of record CM059599.1, on the reverse strand, counting down.
TCTGTCACAGATCTGAAACAAACAGTCAGTCTTCTTTAACACCACTTAATGAACTCTCAGAGGAGCGTAGCTCTTTCCATTACTTTTTTTCTTTTCAGTTCGATATGTTATAAATTATTATGAAGCTTAATATACAGTAAGGATGTCATTAAAAAGGTGCTGTTGTGAATTAAGGAAGGATGTCTTTGTGCTGGATTTCTAATCTAATGGAGTAACACCAGCATGACAGCTTAAGCATGACTAAATGGAAGAAAAAGTATCACTGGGTTAAGAGTGGAACTTGTGATGTCATGGATTTTTGGTGTAAAATGTTGCTTAATTTACTATAAATTATGGTAATTTGTTTAGGGAGGTGCAATGTACAATGCAGGGAGCTGTAAGAATGGGATGTTGAGAGTGAGTTGTGTTTGATGAAATGTCTGAGCAGATTTGAATAAGGTTGGTGAATGAAAGTTGGGATCACAGGCGATGTATTCAGTTAGGGTACTGTGAGACAGAGAGAGGGTATAAGAGTAAGGGAATGGAGGATTAGGGTTGAGACAGTCATTCAGTCATCTTTAGGTATTTATAAATGATGTTTAAGAGTCTGAAGTAGTTAGACTGGAGTAGGTGAAAGAGTGTGAACTATATTTTAAAAGTATTAATAAACTTGCTTTGTTATGTTTAACTTCTGTTATTAAGTATTGTTTTTGTATTTATAGGCACTTTTGGCCTCTTGGAATATTGTATGTTATAACACTTGTATTCAGACATAGTATCTGTGGTGGCAGCAATGAATAAAGAACGGTAATGTCCACCAGGGATGTAAGTTGCCTAATATCTCATACATGCACCTTATAGTTGGTGGCCAAAGCAGTAGGACAGGATGAGATCTTTGCATTGGTGGCAGAGGTGAGGACAAGGGTAAGACCTTTCTCTTGGTAGTAACGGTGAGATTTATGGAAGTCTTCCACATTTGGTGGCACTGGAGGTTTAGAAAGAGCTTCACACTTAGTGGGAAAGTAGAAGGTTAAGTGATAAACCCCCACAGGAGTCTCCTACACTTACATGGAAGGATTTTTCTCTACAATAAGTAAAACTACAAATTAAACCAATAGGATATCTTCAACAATTGATTTACTTTTCTAGAATGAAAGTAAAACATTAAATCACAAGAACTTAATTTCATTACTTTTAATTAATTGTATTAGACTGTTGATAGCCAGGTTAGAATTGGCATAGAATTGGGAGGATGGCTGGCATCCTGCATTAGAGTTATGGATTCATAACCTACAGTTACAGATCCATAATTGCTCTATATTCAGCCATGCTCTGTACTGATAATTGTGGCACTGCTACAATGATTGTAAATGTTCTAATATACCTACCTTAACAGTAACCCACTGTATTGTGTTACTGAGATCTGTTCTGCTGGCAATTGGAGTGAAGCAGTACAAAATTTTCAGCCCCTTCCAGCCATCTAATTCTTGTGCAGCAATCAGAAGCAGGGCTCCCATCACAACTCTTTGTTGCACTGGAGATTGCTGATAGAAAGAGCTGGAAATGTGATTCTTCTGCTCCGCAATCACCAAAAGAACAGACCTTCATTGCTCAATGCAGTTGTTGGCTGTTAAAGTAGGTTTGGGGTGTCGGCTCAGGAGATGAGAATTAGTTATGCATTTGCAACTACATCTCTGATGTAGGATGTTACTGGACATCTGTAGCCATCACTGATTGGTTGAAAAGGGGTTTGGTATCTGTCTGTTATGGATAAAGTAACTGACAAAGGTAGAAAGACAAAAATGTTGCAGATAATGACAACTTTATTGTATCTTGGCTTTTCTTGATTGTTACATCAATAATTCTTTGGACTCTTCGGCCCTTTCCACACGAGGAAGTTAAAATGGGCCAAGGCGTCCTGTCAAGGAGGTCGTCCGCACCTTGGATCTGACTAGGTTTGGACTATTTACCTTAGTTCCGCACCTTAGTCTGATCCAAAATGTCCACAAGTGGTCCTCCAGCGTGCTAAGTGAAGACCGGAAAAATCCGGTCTTTCAATCTTCTGGAGCATGCCATTTCGTACCTGCTCACTTGTGCAGATGCGCAGGCTCGCACCAATGTGAGCCTGCAATGAGTGGAGGGCGGGCTGTGGGCGTGGTCAGTGTCAGCAATTGGTCTGGACCCATGAAGAACAGGAAGCAGCCATTTTCAGCCTCAACAGTGCGGATCTACGGACTTTGCACTGCTCCAATTCGCACTGCAACAAGAGAGGAGCCCTGCAGAAGGGCTTAAGGGAAAGTCCACCTTGCTTCAAAAGAGAGAAGAACCCATAAGTAACGGCATGGAGCGATTCACTTTCCTTGTGCAGAAAGGGCCTTCTTCACCACCAGTTAAGTCCTGTTAGTCCATGAAATGATTTTTTGAACATAACAAAGAAACAGTTTCACTTGTGGAACATATTATACTTATTGGAAAGTGCTTATGGGTCATCAGTAGTCCAAACAGGACTACTATGTGAGTGCCTTTCTGCTGCTTAGATCACAAGCTACATCCAGTCCTGACCATTGGTGGGTAAATATGAGGCCTGTGGCCTCCCTTTTTATGATGCGGTGACAGAGTCTGGGGGATTGGCTATCCTATGTTGCCAGAACCACTCAGCAACAGGTTGCTGGGTAATCAGAATAGCTACTTCAGAGAGAAACCCAGCCCATTATTGGGAAGGAGGGCTGGTGGCCTGAGAGGGAGAATATATAAAAGGCACCCTGATTGTCTTTTGTCAGACTTCAGGGAGGAAGGGCTAAGAGTCAGTCCTTCAGCCAGAGACTCTGGACTAAAATTTCTCAGTCAACCAGGGGAGCTGAGAGGGAAGTTTGCTTTTCTCAGGAAAGCCTAGAAAGAGAGACAGAAGAGAAATCAAACCACTTTTGAATCTGGTCAGAAGCTTTATATTTATAGCAGACATGGTACTGTCAGAGGAGAACCCACTGGTAGTCCTTCACATGGATATCTGCCTACATTCTTTTAAGAGGGTTAGGACAAACATGGCGTGGCCTCCACCTTCTATTTTGCTTGTGGACCTCTGGAGATACCTGACTGATTGCTGTTGAAACTAGTGTTCCAGAGAGATAGACGGATGATAAGTTTCATCCACGAAAGGTAATATTTATGTTTATGAAGCTGAAGGCAGCAAGAAAAATGCTTTTTTCTCCCTTCCTTTATAAAATTTTGCCAATTTCCTATCAAACTTGTGTTGCCAGGAAAGACAATTACTGAGCTGGCACCTGCCTTTTGCTGTCAATTTGCAACATTTACTGTTTTCTTTCCAAAATAGTCTTTCCAATAGTTAGCCTTTTGACACTTCTGCTTTTGCATAAGGCTTCAGTGAAAGTATCATGAAACATATTGAATCCATCATGGGCATTCTTCTGCTAGAAATGCAAGTTGTAACAGGGAACAATATGGCATAACTTAATGTTAATGCGTTGTAAACAGCAGACTTGGACTTGTCTTGCACTGCCTCTGAAAGGCTATAAGGGGCTCGCCTGCTCAGCAACATCTTGATATGCTATTGCAGTTTATTCTTCCCTATAAATATTTATAGGTATTCATGCTTGAGCAGTTTGAAAAGAATTATTTCATAACCATCATCTTTGACTTAAAAATGCAACCTGAAGGGAATTACTCTGTAATGATAATAACAAGGTTCTACACAAAAGGCCATCTGTAATGGATTGGTCCCGGATGAACATAGGGAAAGCAATTCTGCCATTACTTAAGTATGTGTTTCCAACTTTGAACCCAAGCAGAAAACCAAACAGCATTATATGTGAACCTAAAGTATTTTGAACCAGAATGGATGCTGCGCTGTTTTTGGATGGTGGGGTGGGGATGTCCGTCATTCAGAAATTCATCTTCAGGAGGTGCAAGAGGCTGTGGGATATAGGATTACAGTCACATAGGGATGAGGGATGGTTTGTGCCAGGCGGCAATGTTTTTGGAGTGTCCTGGCCTGTAGCCATGCCTCCCGCATGCCCTGGTCACGCTCCCACACACTGCAGCCAGGCCCCCACGTACCATGGCCATGCCCCTCGTGCTGTAGCTCTGCCCCCTCCCTCCCCCCCTCCACACATCCCAAGCTCTGCCACCGTAGGACTAAGAAAAACTGCAAAAGAGCTCCTGGTCTAAATTTAATATTTGTGGTTCAATGGAAATGAGGCAACAATCTTTAAGCTCAGTGTAGGGATCTGAATTAATCATGCTAAATTACTCTTTCTTGACAAAGCAACAGAGGCAGTTTGTCAAAAGTTTAACCTTTGTGAAAGTTCTTACCTCCAGTCCAAAAATGAGTGCTTTTTTTGTGTGTGTGTGTGTTTCAAGTTTGCTGGAATTTGTGCAAAATGACTCTGCTCAAAACTAGAGTCCTTTCTCTTGGCGAAGCAAAGCACACATGTGCCAAGCACAGAAGGACTGACTGATTTATTACTAAGACACATATAACTCATCTAATACCTCTACGTTTTAAGAGTCCATTCAAAAAAGGAGCAAGCACCATAAAATAGCTGTAATTCAAAGGGCTCATTTCAGTTTTTAAAGTCAGGAGGAATTCTTACCTGAAGTATTGCCTCCTCCACTTATTTAAATGCTGATATCCACTGCATCCTCACAATTCATGGTGAGAAAGTCTTCTTGATGGTGAGACGTGATATTTTTTCATTGAGATTCACCAGTGTTTCACTTACTGCTTTTTCATGAACAAAGACGTCTTTTTTAAAAAAATAGTGTGAAGTTTTTACTGAGTTGAATTTTAGATCTGTATCATCATCAGTCTGGGAATCAGAGCAGCTCATCAAAGCTAAAAAACATCATGTCATACAAAACTTAATAATATAATTAAATATATATAATTAAACTAATTACAGACAAGTGAATATAATTTTATAGTTGATAATTTGACAGAATTTGATAGGCTGGCAAGAGAGCCAGCATGGCATAATTGTTTGAGCATTGGACTAGGATTCTGGGTGACCAGAGTTTGAATCCCTACTTAGCCATAGAAACCACTGGTTGACTGTGGACAAGTCGTACTCTCTCAGTCTCAGAGGATGGCAATGGCAAACATCTTCTGAATAAAAGTTGCCAAGAAAATCCTATGGTAGTATGCTCATAAATCAGGGTCAACTTGAAGACACATAAAAACAACAGGAATTAAAAGTAGTTCAAAGCATGATTATAAAAAGAAAAAAAAATCAGATATAGATGATACAGCACATTATAAAAGGCCCTTTTCCTATGAGCAATCAGCCCTCAAAAGATTGCTGAAATAAAAAGGTCTTTGCTTACTTATGGAAGGATGGAAAGGAAGGACCCAGTTTAACCTTTCTAGGAAGGGAATTCCAGAGCCTGGGAGCAGGCACTGAAAAAGCTGTTTCGCATATTCCTACCAGTGTTACTCTGTGGTGGGACAGGAAAAAGGGCCTGCCGGAAGATCTCAAAACATGAGAAGGTTCATATGAGAGAATACCATCCTTCAGATAACCAAGAGCTAAACTGTACAGATTTTTTCAGTCATAACCAATACCCTGAAGGCTGCCTGGAAATAGGCCAGCAGCAGTACAGCTGTTGTCACAAGGCTGAGGAACTGCAAATCCCATCAGCTCTGATCAGCATGGTCCGTGGTAAAGAATATAGGAAGTAGCAGAGTTGCAGTCCTCCCTCAGCTCAGTCCTGCACTACAACAAGGATAATTGAAACTCTGTGATTCTCCACCAAATTTCAAAAGCCTTTTACAAGCACTCAGTTCAGACTGTGAACCAAAGTGATCTGTACTGACTGTGTAACTAATAGGAGGAGAGAAAGAAATACTGGGTAGTCTTCTGTGCTCTTTATTCTCTGCTACTGGCATTTTTATCCTGGATGTTATATTCTTTTTTATTGATTATTATTGCATTTAATGTTTTTATTGCTATTAACCCCACCAGAGAAACTTGTAGTAATCCTGTTAATAAATATCCCCCTTTCATTCACAGAGCACTTATTTATTTATTGCTTATTTTATACATCAGTACACAAGGGATTCTTTATCTGAAGGTGGAATATGCAATAACTAACAATGATTTAGCAAGAAGCACGCAAAGGAAATACCTCTGTGAAATTGGCAGTTGTATATTTACAGGGATGGGACGAATCCAGAATTTTCCGAACCCGAATCCCTGGAAGGTTCTGGCAATCCATGAATCTCATGAATCTCGAATCTTTCAAATCTTTTTTTTTAAAAAGAGTTTAAAAAGCAAGGGAAAGAAGGATAATCTTGGGCAAGATACTCTCTCTCAGCCTTAGCAAAAGCCTAGGCAAAGGCAAACCATCCCTCTGAAGAAATCTGGCCAAGGTAATTGTCCTAGTTTTGCCTCAGGATCTCACCAGATTGAAAATGACATGAAAGCCCTTTCTACATAGGCAGAAAAATGTGGCTTAATTCCACATTTTCCTGCCTGTGTACACAGGGCCACATACTACAGTAAAGAGCTAATCCAGGTGAAACTGGCTTTTCGTTGCATAGTTCCTTCTGGCATCCTGGAGTTTGTAGTTTGATGATGCAACAGTATACTTTGGCAGAAAAGGCTGTGACACCTTATAAAACTCCAAAGCCCAAAACTGTGTGTGAAAGAGGTTTGCAAGGAAGCTCTGCAAAGGAATGTTTCAGCGGTCCTTGAAATCTCAAGCCTGTAGTTTCCAGTCAAGTACTGAACTTAAATATGAAATATTCAATTTAAATATCTTAGAATACAAGCCCAGATGTAATTTCTGAAATTGTTAGCAAAAACCATTATTACTCCAAGGGAAAAAACTCACTATCCTCCCTTGTATGTCTGGTTTCCCAGGTTTTCAAGCATCCCAGTCTCCCAGGTTTTCAGGAATCCCAGTCTCCCAGGTTTTCAGACGTCTCGGTCTCCCTGGTTTTCAGGCATCCAGGTCTTCCTGGTTTTCAGGTGTCCCGCTCTCCAACAATCTATTTGATTGGCAGATTCAAAAGATTTGGTTTGCCTATTTTGGCACAGGGATTCAGATTCGGGAATCTCAAATCCTTACCCAGGATTTGAGGACTCGAGGATTTGAGAATTTGGTTGGCCCATCTCTATATGTTTATAACCAAGCCTTAAGAATTTTTTTTTAAAAAATGTGAGAGCATGGTGACATCACTACTAAAATTGGAGTAGAGAACACACACAGAAAAGATATGGTACATCTTCCAAACAATTTGGTTGAATATTGATAATCATAGAAATTAGTTCTTTTAGACTCTCCTTATTTGTATGAAATACAGACTTGAAGAACAGTTAGTCTTAGAACAATAGCTCTATCTTCACAATTGGATTTTTTGTAATCAGATATCTAAAGCTTTTATGTATAACACAAGTACAGTTTTAAAAGCATTCACAGGGCAGTTTTGGTGGGGAGTGTGTTCAGAACTGGACTATGGGAAAATGTATCCTTGGAGGCAGTCATGTACGGATGGGGGGGTGATGGGAGCAGTTCGTCCCTGGGGGCAATTTTTGGGGGGTGTCCCAACTCCTTGCTTGCCCTCCTCCATGCACCATAGCCCTGCCCTGTCCATTGTAGCCATGTCCCCATGCACCATAGTTACATCCCTGCATGCCATAACCGTACCCCTACACACACTGTAGCCACATCCCCTGCCCACCCCCCTCCAAGCTCCACCACTGCTTGGAGGGTAACTCCTGCTCATTTGTAGTTTTTGCAGACACTATGAAAAAGCAGGTTGATTGGTTGTCAAAGACTACCTGAATGAAAACATCAGTCCCATATCATAATCATGACCTCAATCTAATTGTTAGTATCAACTGCAGCAGCAGACCCATTAAAACAAATGCACTGTACGTAAGTGTTCGTATACCAAGTCCCCACTGCTTCTAATTGGGACTGACAGTTGGGTTTAGGTCCCTGTGTTCTTGTTCTGGATCAACTGGAGATTTCATATCCTTTTTAACCTCAGCTCTTTAGATAGTATGTTTACAATAGTCTACAGTCTGAATTTTAGGCTAACATGAATTGAGTTAAAATTAGCTAAATTAAGATTAGCCCATTTCAAATTTCACAGGGGTGTAGAGCTTGTTTACCAGTTGCCAATGGAGCAGTTAGCTCATATTTATACTAACTGCATGTAGAATATATTAAATATGGCCTTTTGTGTGAAAGAAAATATGTGTCACGATGCCCAATATAATTCTTTTTTTTATTATGCTACAAAACACTGCTTTCTCTTAAAGCTTGGAGAAAATATATTCTTAGCAGTAAAATTCTATGACTGTTGCCTAAAGCTGTTGAAGACAAATGTGGCAAGACTTTCCAAAAACGAACAAAATAAAGCTGGGCTTATTATTTTGAAGGGAACAACACACATTTTCAGTCAGCATAAAACTGAAATAAAAGTGGCAGATAGTGTTTGTTTCCATCACTTTTCACTTTAAATAAATACAAATAATTTTAAGAAATTGAGGAGCAATACAGCTAGAATTTTCAGACACATGCAGAATAGACATCTTTTTAATATTATGTTTATATTATGAAGCAAAGATTATTCCGGAGAATTTTACACTAGCCATCTTTTAATTAAAAATTAAATATATTTTTAAAACATGTGCAGCTGAATGTTCAGTCTTGAAGGTTTGTGGTTCTTACTTCACTGTAGCATCTGTGATATATGAGTGCAGCTTGTGCAATAAGAGACTAATTGTGTGTATGAAGTCACACATACAAAGAGTCAGAAGAAAAGAAATGTGAGCGGAAGAAATATTAAGACACCCTTTTAGTCCCTAAGAGGTTCAGAGGTTCAGAGTTGTACAGCTGCATGAAAAACCACAACAAATAATGGGCAAAATTAAAAGTACTACACTCAAAGGCGGTGTGTTGGGCACTGGGTGGGCTAGTAGGAAAGCTGGCAAAAATCTGCCATTATTAGCTATATTTAGTAACAAAGCAAATCTGTATCTGTGTGTGTATGTGTGTGCATGCGCAGTGTCCTCACAGCATTTTGCTCCATGTGACTAGACAGAGTTAGAAAACCACTTGGCCTAGATTGGAAGCCAGAGCTATCACTATTCGCCATATCATGGGCAACAAATTTTATATCATTAGCTCAACTGATATCATTTGTCTAATGCCAAGGAATATAATGGTGGAATATTATGTGTGTATTAGATTTATCTTAATTAAATGGGTTCTCATATGCCCCCCCTTTTTTCTAAAAAAAAAAAAAATCCCATTAATTTAAGCATTCATTTCTGCATTTTGGATTTCAGTCTCTTATTATAGGCCATAGCTCAGTGGTGAAGAACATTTTTGTATTCAAAAGGTCGCAGGTTCACTCCCCAGCATCATCAGGTAAGGAAGATAATGAGCAGTCATAATAAGGATAATGATAATGATAGCGAAGCAACACTTGTATAGGGGAGATAACACAGTCCTTTCAGAAAACTACAGTAACTACTCTCTGTTGGTATTGATAGTACTAAGTTAGATGAACCAGTGAACTGGCTTGATGTAAGGCAACTTCCTATATTTCCACTGCAGCTTGGGAAAATTAATATTTTGGACTGCAGCTTCCAGATTCTGGGTACTATGGTTCAGATTTTCTTCCAATCTGTAAATTTTGCTATGTGTGTGAAGATATGCTTCAAATATCTGAGCAATGCCTGCTGAAATCTCTAAAACTAGGGAGATGGCAGAATGTTGCAAATGTGGCACTCTTCCATGAGGAGGACAGGTTCAAGAATCCATGCCAGTGTCATGGCCAAATATTAACAGCCGTACATTGGTATAAGAAGGGTTACTTTTTGTTATGAAGGCATGTTACATAGTTTTTGCTTTAGCCTGGCAGCATAAGGATATAGAGACAGCTGGGAAAAGACTGGAAGTAGACTCTTCTGTTAGCAACTTGCCTGAATTGTTTTTATATCTTTTAGGATCAGAGATGGGTCATAATAGTTTCCTTTGTTTGGTTTTTCTAGTTATAACCCTGAAAATCCATGTTCTAGTTGCCTCATCTTAGGGTGAGTGCACTACAGCCAGGAAAACGAGCTAGAGGGATTTGCAGTACTGGTCCTGGAATAGTCTAGGCAGACCTAATCCTACCACTTGTGGGAAGATGCTGGAACCTATCAGCTAAAGGGTTGAGATGCTCTGTCATAAGACCACTTGTTGCATCAATTTTTAAACAGTAAAGTTTATCTGACAGCAATGATATGTGTCAGATTTTGATGTTAAATGAAGTCATGATACCTGGAATTGCAGCCAGCTGTAGCTCAGATAACTTCAAATAGAAAATATTAGGAGACTAGAGAATTTATTCAAATGTGGTCATCTGCATAATTTACACAGATCACAGAATTCCATTTTCTTGGAGCAAAATTTAGATTGCTCCAGCACAAGATTTTTTTTAAAAAAAAGACACATCCCCTTCTATGTCAGTAGTATGTGAAGAGCCCATTCTTCTTGAATGGATGTGGAAAAGAATGCAAATGACAGCAACTTAATATCTTCAACTAGCAGATGTGCTCTTTGGCTAAATAAAACCCAAGCAAGCCTGTGGAGAAAGCTTGATACTAGGCTTGGAACAATACATAAGGATACTTGAGGTATCACTCTTGCAATAGCATTTTTCACCCAAGGCTCTCAAAATATGAAATAAACATTTAATAAATATGAAAAACCTCTTGTGAAGGTTAATTAACTTTTGTACTTCACAGCTGACTAAACGCAGAGGAGCATGATTTAAAACCTGGCCAAGGGCAGAGTCGGTGCCTGAGTGGAGAACAACTCTTGTGGCTATTCAACTATGTTTTTGCTTCAGCTTCGAAGGGAGACTGTAGAAGAAGGAATACACCCAAGCCACTTTGGGGAAAGAAACAGAGCCATTTACAAATGTTTAAGAAGGAAATTTGAGGAAATGAAATAAGCAGGCAACATATTTAAGGCATGTAAAGGCATGTTTAAATGCTTTAAAATAATTGAGGAAAACTACTACTGACAAGTTGAAATCTTGGGACTGGATTTTAAAATATGTACACCAAGTATTATATTGCATCCCTAAATATTTTGATTACTAGCTATTGAAATTACTTTATAAATCTGAGACACTGGAAAATACCCTTATTTGTGTTATTTTGTATGCTCCTATTGTGAAGCCCTGAAGTGCTTGGGATCCTAAGTGCTTAGAGGTCTTCTTCCATAGAAGTATGGTTGGATCTTGGTGTGGATCAGGGGACTTTCTTTGAGCCTTCCCGATTGTGACCGGAGGGGGGGGGGCTTTCATCATTGTGAACAATGCCAGCTTTCAGTAAATCTGTTTTTGATTTGAATGTGATCTTACATGTGCTATCTACAAATATTTGAACATATTTGGAGGGTAGGGATCAGGACCTTGGATAGTCCCCTTCAAGTCTAGACTAACACTCAAAGCAGATTTATGGCTGTTCTACCATGGAAGCCATCAGCTACTACCAATAGTGAAGCCTCCTGTGTGTGGAGCAGCCTCCTCAAGAAAGCTTGTCTGTCAGTAGATTTGGCATTCAATTAGCACTTTCAGTATTACCATAAAGCACAGTGTGGTGTACTTTCACCTGAAACATGCAATTTTGAGCGTCTATGACAACAAACAGTAGATTCAGAAAGTTAGTCTTACTGTTTTAAAACAATTAAAAGGAAGGAAACAAAAGACTTCGAAGAAGTAATGTTCGTGGAACTGTCTGATTCAGGAGATAAAATATCATGAATCCTGTCCAACCAACAAACACTTGCATTGAGGGGAGGGGGACTTCTCCCTATTAGACTCCAAGATGTCTAAGGCCATTTCAGCACTAGACTGTTATAGTGTTCTTATTGCACTTTCAACATCCTATGGAATCCTGGGGTTTGCAAACCCCAGGATTCCATAGGATGTTGAAAATGCAATAAGAACACTATAGCAGTCTAGTGCTGAAATGGCCTGGGGCTAACTTTATGCTACCTCTGTGTAGATAACTCAGCGTATTACTTTCCTAGTTTTAGACTATGATTTGGACAGATTATCTTGCTTTCTATTGCTCTGACCCATTTTTACTGATTGTGTATTTTAGTGAGTCGGAAAGTGTGAGAGCATTGTTAAAGTGAGGGGTGGCATACTCTCGCACTTATGCACACACACACGCACACAAACATTGCCTGTTTTGTTCACATCCCAAGTCAGGGTGAAAATGTACAATTGTTTTGGCTGAAGGTTACAAATCTCAACTATGTAGACCTGCTGCTAAGCCAGGGTGTGAGAAGTGCAGCCCATAAAATGGCATTTTTAAAAAGTTGTGTGTAGTCATAGCTTTTAGACATGCAGTGGGAACACATAGGCCATTTCCACACGGGGCGAGGGAATCACCCCGTGCTGCTACTTATCAGATCTTCTGGCTCCCCAGTCCGGTCCAGGCTGCTCCGGAGCAGTGCGTGATCGTTGATCCGCTCTGCTCCAGCATCCAAAATGGCTGCTTGGTCGTGGGTCTCGACCAACCGCTGAAGCTTGCCAGCCTAAAGCCCACCCTCTGCAGATTGCAGGCTCGCATTGGTGCGAGCCTGTGAATCTGCACAAGGGAGCAGGCTTGCAGTGGCGTGCTCCATGCTTTTGAAAGACCGGAAAAATCAGGTCTTTCAAAAGCACGCTGGAGGACCACTTGGGGTCATTCCAGAGCAGACTGAGGTGCGGATCTACAGTAAGTAGTCCGGACTCAGTCCACTCCAAGGTACAGACGTCCTCCGTGGACTGCACAGTTTTTATTACCCCGTGTGGAAATGTCCATACAATTTAATCAGTGAACCAAGATCACCAGTTCAGACTGCAAGCTACAGTGACCAAAGCTAAGGTATAACACTGTCCAAAGCTAGAATATAATGACTGATGTCCTACATCTTTGAACTGCTTTGCCTATGAAGTTCCAAATTCTCCCACCACTCAGCAGTTGTCAAACTTTGGGAGGGGCTCCTGCTGTTTACCAGAGAAGGGAAGGGTAAGACAATTGATACCATGGAGAAACAACTACAGTGGCCTCTCCACTTTTGCTAGGGTTCAGAGCACAGAACCCTTGCAAAAATGGAAGAACCACAAATAATTCCCCCTTGCAATCCCCCTCCCTCCTTTTTGTCCTGACACATAAGCCTTTCTTCTCAGCACTGGGGCCTGAGGCAAGGAAATGGGAGGGGAAAAAGTTTGGAGGGGAGAAGGAAGGTGCATGCATGCCTCCCCCCCCCGCCATTCTCTTGCCTTTTTCCCAGGCCTTCGTTCTCTGCACCTGGCAAAATGCAAGAGAATAGGAGGAGGAGAACAGAGGTACATATGTGTCTTGCAAATAATCAGATTTGTGAAGGTCAAACCTGTGATAGCAGAAGGAGAACTGTAGTCTCAGTTCAGTGAAACGGGAAGAAATGAGGGTACGCTTTCAAATAGAATGAACCCTCCTTTTCCTTCCCCTAGGAAACCTGAGCAGCCAGATTTTCACAGTGTGAATCAAATCACCGCCCTCTCTGCCTTCTCCCCAGTATGAACAGAGGTTTTTGGACAGAGCACCAGAGCAAGAGAATAGTCCTTTGTGCCCCTCCAAAATAGAACTTAAGGCCCTTTCCGCATGTGGGGGGGGGGGAACGGGCAAAAACGCCCGAAAACGGAGCTTATCTGAAGCCTGGTAAGTCCGTCGCCACGCGGAGCAGCATGAGTTCGCTGCTCCACAGTCCTCCGGTGTCCCAAATGGCAGCTTCCGGTTGGTGGAGGCTCTCCACCAACCGGAGAAGCTCGCCAGCTGGAAGCCCATGCCCAGCAGATCTGCAGGCACGCACTTACTCACGCCTGCAAATCCGCGTCAGAGCCGGGCGACGGAGCGGCACGGGGCTGCGCGTTCCGTGCTTTTTAAAAACCTCTCGAAAGAGGTTTTTAAAAAACACACCGCTCGGCTAGTTCTGGCTGTTCCTGAGTGGATTCTGGTGTGGAACTACAAAAAGTAGTCCACACCCGTCCACTCTACGGTGCAGAAGACCTCCGTCAGAGGTCGCTCTGCACCATTTCAGAAGCCCGGTGCAGAAATGGCCTAAGTTCACATAAGCTTCACTCAAACAGGATGCCAGTCAATATGTGTACAAGTGTTTTGAACTATGTATTTTTCTCCCGTGGGTTTTTCAAAAATCACTTGCATCTGAATCTGATTGCATGAAGGAGAGAAGCTACCACTCATGATCCATATGAATGAGAAAATGGAAATGCAGTAGCAATTTCTTTTAAAATACCTTAGCCTACAGAGTATTTTTGTTTGTTTATTTATTTAAAAACAAGCAGGAATTAAATTCAGGAGGAGAAATATGTCAAAATTTCCCCCCAAATTGCCCCCAACCTCATAGAGGGGGCTTTTTAAAGATTTTTTTTTACACGTGGGGAGTTGCTAGAATAGAAAAATGATTGGCAATTGGGACAGCGCTCCAAAGTGTGGAGGAAGTGTATGTGCCCCCCAAAAAACTTCTGGAGGGTGACCTTTCTTGTGCTAAATGTAAGGGAAGTTTAGGGTGAGTGTCATTCTCTTGTAGCAGACTTTGCTTTCAGGTGGGCCATAATTTGCCCACTCCTGTATTGATCTGACAATAACATTTGAAGTTGAGAACAACAATTATGATTTCTCGTTGGCTCTTTTTAATACTTAATTTAATTTTTGGTTACTCAGACAGTGAGAGACAGTGTGGTGTAGTGGTATGAGCTTTAGACCATGACTCTGGAGACAAGAGTTTGATTCCCTGCTTGGATATGGAAGCCCACTTGGGGACCTTGGGCGCGTCACACACAAGCCGCAGTCCTTGTGATAGGTTTGCCTTAGAGTAGTCATAAGCCAGAAATGACTTAAAGGTACACAACCACAACACAACAACTCAGACAGTTGGTCTGAAAGGAAGGGAAGCAAGCTTATTGAAATCTTTTGGCCTCAGTTTAGTTTCCTTTCTCAGTCCCATCAAGAATTAATTCCCATCCTTATTCTGTATTGGGCTGTAACCTTCAGCTTTAAATTCCTTCATGAAAATTAATGCATCTTTTTGGCATACAATGTTCATAAAGTAGATTCTTTTTAATTCATTTTTCTTAATTTCATATCTTTCTCCCTTTGGTGGGTCATTTTCAAAGATACAAATTTTTAGTCATGCATATTTTCTTGTGTATTGGGGGAGGGGGGATCTGATTATCATCACTTCCTTCTGATGACAGAAAATGGAAAATTACATCCATGCTTTTATTAACAGTTTCAGGGACTAAAAATTGCATAAATTCATTGACTAACCAGTCCTTGCACTTGGCTTGTGAGAAAATTGCAGGTGTGAATATGTGACTTTCACATATAGGATATTTCCATCTCTGGCACCTTGTCAGAATCAATCTTTGTCTTTTACACTGTCTTATTAAACCTAAGGATGGTGTCTTCAAAGAATCTTGCTTAGGCAATCATTTTAGTTCTGGGACTGACTATCACAAGCAGGAAAGTTCCTGCAAAAACCTGATAAGCAGCTATTTTAAGGAAAGTCTCCTGTATGGTTACTCCGAAACAGTTGCATTAGTTGATGACAAGTTATTTAACCATGGTTGTGCCATAGGAAAGGCTTACATTTAAGTTCTATTGCATTGGTGAAGTTGTGTTCTTTAACTTTTGTAACAAATTCTGGGATCCAAAATTGTATTTATATCTTTTTGAAAGTATATCTTTACATATCTGTAGGAACTTTACATGAATGTACAGCTGAAACATGTCCAGAACTTCCTGCCAACACATGTCCAATTCTCTGGCTATAAACCACATCATTTTACAAAATAAATTTTAAAAAAAAGGAAGGAGGAGAAATCTAGCAACCATACAAGGAAATTGTAAGTCACAATTAATGTCTTGACTTGAGAAGAGAAAGGTAGAATGGATATACCAGGAATCAAAGAAAGTGTCAGGCAGATATAAATAAAAACGAGACTTATGCAATACAAACCTGAAATCAAGAAGATTTACTCACAGAATCATAGAATCATAGAACTGAAAGGGGGTCTAGTAGTCATCTACTCCAAACTCAGTCAGTGCAGGATCCACAACTAAAGCATCCCAGTAACTTCTGAATATATGTGTATGAAACTGAGAAAGGCAATGATTTACATTTGAGCAGTTGGGCAGACAAGACAATGTCACCTATTGCTAGGACATAAATACAGACTGGAATAGAGCCTGGGAGAGGCTAGCAAATGTTTGAAGTCCATTGTCAGTTGTCCTGCTCAGAAGAAGTGTCTGAAGTATTTTGAGAGACACAGTAACCGATGAAGTCAAAAACAAATTTCCACAGCATACATTTTGAGGCTATGAAGAAAGGCATTAGATACATCCTCCTTGGGTCTTAACTTTGAACGTAATATGAATATAGTAATTCAATCACATTTTTTTTAGAAAAAAACATTTCAAAGAGCATCCAGTCTGCATGTAAGTCAAAGCAGCATGAAGCTTCTGAGTCAAATTGAGTGCTTGGTTTGGCCTCAAAAGTAGTCTGGTAGGGCAAGTTAATAGCCTGAAATATAGTAGTGAACTACATGGAAAGGCTAGAATTGGAAGATACCACAGCAGCCATCCTGTCCAACTGCTGCTATGCGGGAACACACATCAAAGCACTCCTAACAGATGGCCATCCAGCCTCTGTTTTAAAGCATCCAAAGAAGAAGACTCTCCCACACTCTGAGGCAGCATATTCCACTGCTGGACAGCTCTGACTGTCAGGAAGTTCTTCCTAAGGCTCAGGTGGAATCTCTATTCCTGTAGCTTGAATCCTTTGCTCCTCGTCCTAGGCCCTTTTCACACGGCATTTGCCATGCGAAAGAGGGCCTGGAGTGTTGCACGATTGTGAGGAGCGATCTGCACAATGCACTCACAATTGCGCAATGCTCCAGGGGCTGGCAGGGGCCGATTGCACACCTTTTCATTTTTGGCTTGAAGCCGAAAATGGTGCACAATCACGCATTGCTCCCAGGCCCCATGCGCACTTACCTGGCATGCGGAACCTCTGGAGCCGGGCCAGTCATGCTTCCTGCCCCAATTCAGCCTGGGAAGGTCCCAGGCTGCACTGTGGAAGGAAGAGGTGGGGCTCTCGTGTGAGCAAGGCAGCTCATGCAGAGCTGAAGCAGCAGGGAAGGGAGAGCTTTTCAGCAGAGGCTGCTCGCGCGATCCCCGCACCCCAGCGCTGGAACAAGGTAAGATGCGGAAAGGACCCTAGTTTCTGGAACAGTAGAAAACAAGCCTATTCCCTCTTCAATATTACATCCTTTCAAATATTTGAACATGGCTATCATGTCCCCTCTTAACCTTCTCTTCTGCAGACTAAACATACCCAGCTCTCTAAGCTGCTTCTCGTAGGGCGTGGCTTCCAGACTCTCCACCATTTTGGTCACCCTCCTCTGGACACGTTCCAGCTTGTCAATATCCTTCTTGAACTGAGGTGCCCAGAACTGGACACAATATTCCAGATGAGGTCTGGCCAAAGCAGAATGAAGTGGTACTATTACTTTCCTTGACCTAGACATCATACTCCTATTGATGCAACCAAGAATTGCATTGGCTTTCTTGACTGCTGCATCACACTGCTGACATTTTCAGCTTGTGGTCTACTGTTGTAAGATAACTTTCTTTCAGCACAACCAAACACTAGGGCTGAAAGAATGAAGTCAATTATATTGCTGCAGTGCTTCAACCTACAATGTGGGATCAAAGCAATGGATAATATGGCAGGATAGTTGTAAGCTGCTCTCATTGCTTCCACACACTCCCTTCCCCCCACACTAAGTCCAACAGTATTCAGCTCAGCAAAGAAACATTCTGTGGATGGTTTTGCACTGAAAGGAAGTCTGGATCCAACCCTTTTCTGTATTTACTTCGTAAACTGAATATAATTTCATATGCCAAAAGACTCTGTCGTTTAACTGCTATTTTATCCTTCTAGCAACTTCTTCATTCTTTCTCTTTTACTGTGAACTGCTTTGGGATTTCATTTAAATGACAAGTAGTGTAAAAATACTCAAAAATAATTAAAATAAAAAATACTGGCTTCTGTACTTCAAGATCACTGCAATACCTGCAGTATAGTATATTTAGTTAATCTCAGACTTGGATATCCTGCCTATTTTCTCTGACTATGACTTGAGCCATTAACATGAAGAGTAGCCCTGCCAACACATGGATGCTAGATATGAAATAAGTTAATAGTGATGGCAATTCAGCAAGTCTGTCTTGTCTTTAAAGCCACAAACACATCATGGCAGATGTCCCAGTGTTGATTAAGAGGAAAAATACAGAGGCAAAATATTTAAAGCCTGTGCATGAGAATTAGCTTTCCATAGGATTTTGCTTTCACTGAGAAACAAGTGGAGACTGGCCAAATCAAAATTGGCCAGTGGTCTATTTCTTAACCTCTGTTGTTACGCATTCATTTTAACAGTCTCTTTGTGATAATAAATGTCTACTTCTTTGAAAGATTTTTGGCTTCACATATAGTGCACATGTTTGAAAACCGTTAAAACTGTACCATTTCTTTTCAGCTTTTTATTCCAAGGAAACAAGATGGAGAGCTTCTTTTCTTACACACCAGATAAACCCTATGGTCAGTTGCATGCTGACTTCACAGGCTATGTTAGAGTAGAATACTAATGTCAGTAGCAGCAGATGCCCAGATGAAGTAATTATTCACCCTGAAGAAACCAGATCCTATCTGATCTTGGAAGCTAAGCAGAGTCAGCCCTGGTTGATACTTGAATGGGAAACTTCCAAGGAATATCAGGTATGGTAGGCTGTATTTCAGAGGAAGGAAAAGACAAATTACCTCTCGTTATTCCATGTATAAGCAAACCCTAAGCAAACACTACAAAATTCATGCAATCACTATAAGTTAACAGGCAACTGGAAGACATTTATACAGAGAGAGAGAGAAAGAATAGTTTCTATCTTTGCTGATGTGAAAGTGACACAACTCAGAAAGATTTTTGCTACCTAGGTGACAGGTTTTTCAGAACAGTAGAAATGTTAAGTACCCCAAAACCTGAGGAAAAATACTAAAACTGGAGGAACAGCTGTTATATACCCAGTATGCATAATATATCATGAAGGCTGATTCATAGCTTGCTGAAGGCACCAGTGGATGGTAAAACTGCACAAATGAAGAATAATAGTTTCATGAACCTGGAGAATACTACAGAAGCCAAAGAATTCAACAACTATAAATAAAAGAAACAGAACATTGAGGAGCAATAGTTTTTGAGTAATTATACTTGATTTGGATTTTGATATTCTGAGAGGAGGAAGAATATCCCACCCATATAAAGCATTTTATTCTCTGAAGTCATATCCCTGAAGTTGCTTTACTTTGTGTAGTAGAGAAGACTGTGGCCTGAATCTTATTAGTTCCAATTAAAACAGATTATCGAATGACTAGATGATACATAGGTGAATCCAATTTATTCAATGGGTTGGCTGTAGCTGGGACTAATCAGTAGGATTTGAGACAATGAGTATCCTTTTTCCCCTTGCTGTAATAGATTTTGTCACAGAAAATTGACTTTTGAGGAAAAATTAAGCACACACTGCCAGCGTTTTCTGTCTGATTCAGAAACACCACCACACTAAAGGTAAAACAAAAACCATGAGATAGCACTCCACATTTTTTCATCTTCAGGTCTTGTTTTGCTTTTATTCTCACGTTGAAGCAACGGTAACAAAACAATAGTTGAGATCCTGTATTGTCAGATGTCATGACAGAGCTCTATCATCACAGCTACATTTGATGATACCACCCCCCGAACCCTTACTTTTATCAGTCAAACTGCACCTCAGCCAAATGGTTTCCAAGGCACTGCAAATCAGGGTGCAAGGAAATTATGTCTGCAGCACTCCCACAGTCATTGGGTGTGTTGACAAAAGGCAGTTGAAGAAAACCCTCAGGATTCTGTTGCAACTGCTTCTCTCATTGTGCTCCATGACTGGGCGAGTACTTTAGGATGTCATTTTTCTTCAAATGCTGTAGCAACATGGACTGTGCTCAGGTAATCTCAAGGGAAATGAGTAATGGAGGGAGTTATCTGAATATCACACACACACAAAATGATAATAGAGTGGCTAAATGGAGCCCTGCTGTTGACTGATTTATAGATTTGGGATGGTTCTGCCTAGCCAAGGGAAATAAACCTCTCTTTCCCTTGAAAACTGCCAGACTTCTCTCAACAAGAACCACATTACTTTTATTATGCTGTAATGGAAGAAAAAATAGCCTTAAGCCAGTCTTTTCTCAGATGCCGTGATACTATACACCGCTTTTAAATCTGCTGCGCTTTCATCTGTCAATCTGGATTCCACATGCATTGTTTTCTATTTCTATCCTTCTTCTATTCTATTCCACTTCTAAAATCACAGAAATTGAGAATTCAGTAACCATTTTCACCGTTTGGTAATGCCATAGATTATTCACAACTACCTCTGAATGCAATACAATATGTTTTCTAATCTGTCTGTTTTGATACACTACATATATTATAGCACTAATGGACATCACAGCCTGTATGTAGGGGTTTTTAACTGCTTTATAGCAACATTTTATAGGCTTTGTACCCATATCAATGTACTATAGCCAAAACTTTCTCCACTATTCATGTGTTCACCTGCTCATCTTGGCTTATATGCTAAGCCTTTCTGTAAATACTGCAGCTTCTGGGAATGTCCCAACACATTTGCTCTACCAGAACAAGCCCAGTGTTAGCTACCTATGTAAGATGGCACCACCATCTTGGCCATATCTACCTTAGTCTGACAGTAGCCATTTTGCTGTACTTCCTTCACAGCTGCATTCTCTTCAATGTTTGGGTGATGGAAGGGGGGAGTTGTTCAGAAGATGGGAAGAAATAACTTTCAAGATGGAGCATGAGAATGTCATTTGCGTGGAAACGAACTGGGAGGGGTGAGAGGTGTTTGAAAAAGTGAAACTGTCTGCTCATCTCCAGTTATGGTGAGAGCTTTGCCTGTGTTCTGAGCTTAACTTTTAATAAATGCTTTTCCTGAAGACTGCTTATTGAGTTGATACAAGACCAAGCATTACAACTTATGGCCATATATGCTTATGAACAGTTGTCTGAACATGCATGACCCATCTATGTATTGTTTCTGTTTCCCCTCTTTAGCTATTGGATCTGATAGTTCTTGCTGTTCCATATTTTGTTACTGATCAGTGTTGCAGTGTGTGTATATGTGTGTGTGTGCATGAGAGAGAGAGAGAGAGAGAGAGAGAGAGAGAGAGATGTAGTCTGAGGCCATTTCTGCACTAGACTCTTATAGCACTATTATTCCACTTTCAACATCCTATGGAATCATTTGAGGCCCCTCTCTAAACTGCAAACTCAGGGATTTCATAGGATGTTGAAAGTGGAATAATAGCACTACAACATTCTAGAGCGGAAATGGCCTGGGTGTTGGATTAGGACTCCAGAGAACCAGGGTTTGAATCCCCACTCAGCCATGGAGACCGAATGGGTGACCTTGGGCAAGTCACACTGTCTTACTCTAAGAAGAGGGCCATGGCAAGCATCTTCTGAACAACTCTTGCCAAGAAAACCCCATAATAGGGTTACTATGAATTTGAGTCAATTTGAAAGGACATGACAACAACTACATGAGTTAGTTCTTACCTCCTTTAGAAACGACCTGTCCTTAATTATATATAGTAGAATAATATAACAATGGTTTCCTGTATATAGAATCATAGAGTTGGAAGAGAACACAAGGGCCATCCAGTCCATTTCGTTAATGAGAGACCTGCCAGTTACCCTGTTATGAATAGCCCTGTTTATAGAATTATAGAATCATAGCATTGGAAGCAACCACAACGGCCATCCAGTCCAACCCCCTGCGGTACAGAAATATACAATCAAAGCTGGTGTTTCCTGGTTTCTCTGGTTCTACTTACCAAATGACAAATATGTAAATAGCCCTGTGTGTCAGAATCAGGAATGGTTCAACATGTTTCATCGAAGTCCGAATTCTACTATTAGTACAGTTTCCCATGCTTAACAAAAGAAAAAAAAGTTAGTGATTATTTGACTTGCATTAATGATACCATGAGATTAAACCACAAAATGTTCTTAAAACATGCTGCTTTTGTATTTCAATCTGTCAAAAAAAACCCCCAAAAAACTGATTTTAAGCTCAGCTGAAATCTTGTTTCACCACTGAAATCTTTCAGAAAATGACACCTAGAGCCCTCTACCTGCCCCACTTTGATTCCTTTGAGAATCACAGTTCTACTAAAGTGTAAAGGAAAAGACAAGATTAAATGAAAACTGGTGATGTATGCTGCAAGCTCTTAAATCTTGAGCTTGAGAATAGGTGCTCATTGGAGCTATCTCTCTGGAGAGAAATATGGTGGTAGCAGGCAGCGAGCAAAGCAACACAGACATTAGCATTCAGCTGGCATTTGCTGAGCTGAGCCAAGAAATATGAATAATGCAGAAAAATGAGGTGATTCAAGGCAGCGGATTAGGCTGTTCATCTTCACCTTATAATTATCTCTCTCTTTCTGACTCTAATAATTTTTGGGCAAAGGGAGAGAGCTATGAATAAATGTACCCAGCACCAAAGACACCCATGATCTGTGACAACAGAAGTCCATTTGTAAGTCCTAGTGAATGATATCTGTGTTTGTCATACAAAAGGTGTATGTCAAAACTGCAAGCTATTAATTAAATGCCATTGTTTTGAAGAACCATGCATTTCAAAATTACATTGTTTCCAAATAAATGGGTTCACCTGTAGATCTGCTCATAAAGCACATGTAATATCGCATGCCCACAGGGTTAAAGTGAATGTCACCAAAGTTTCAGCTTGTTTCAATAATTTATTGTTGCAGCTGGTTCAGGCACTGTTATTTATGTGTGATTAGTGTTTTGAGCTCAAGCAAATAATGCATTTGCCATTCAGGGAATTAATAACGTAAAACCAAGTAACAGAAAAGGACCAAACTTTGATGCCATATTATTGTAAAGAAAACACAGCTGCAGAAATTTTGTCGTTGTTTCCCACCATTACAGGCAATTCACACATTCAAAGTATGCCAGAATATATGTTCTTTAAGCAGATCTGGGCTGAGTGAATAGCACTGCTGCAATTGCTTCATTGTGAGCATTTTATAGAACTCAGCTTCCTTGAACTACCATGCCACTATTCAATCAACTGTCACCAGTATGTTAATCTGGTAAACTATAGCAAATGAAATAATCTAGCCACTTCATTCACTAAATGCAGCTAAATCTTCATCTTGTTGACCTCTGCTTGTTTGATCACTGAAATGGGCCCAAAGTGTTTTTTACGTGTCAAAGAATTCAAAGCTTTGAGTTCATCAGTCAAAATGGAGTCAAGCTTTTGGATAATGGAATGTACTGTGAGACTTATGTTGGCTTCATAAAAGCAGAAGGAACTGAAAACATCCAATAAATCTTGTATAAATGATACTCTGTGTCTCAAGATGTACTTTTTCAAAAAAGTGGTTTTTTCCCCACAAATTAGTCAAACACATTTTAGCCAAGAACTACTTTTAGGGATTTCTTCAAAAACTATTAAAGAAAAGGGGAGGAGCAATACTTATCTATTAACAATTACAAGCAAGGCATAAACAGATATGAAACGTTACCTGGTTCAGTAAATCATTTTTTAATGATTGCATTTTACATAAAGGTTAATGTGAATCATATATTCACATATAGTTTTTGTTTCTCTTTGGTCTATACATTAGAAAATGTTATTACTACATACATTTTGTTCACGCTCTTTTTTTCTCTCTACAGCCCATGGAGAAGCCCATATAAATATTTCGTAGCTGAAATGTGTTGGGCTAATTTGGGGAGTAACACTGTTTTTTAAAACATGTTTTGAGACTCAGTCGCATCAGGTTTATGTTGACTTCATACCTTTAGGAATAAGATCTTGACAGTTCATTCCCCCGCCATCCCGTTTCTTCCATCAGCATCTCAAAACACCTCATCTAAGTCACATGAGTATGATTTTGTGACACACACACACTTTCTGTGGGTCTTTATTCCTCTGCTGCTCCTACCCCCTGGCCATGAGGATAAGCATTTTGTCTCCAGCACATTAAACATTAAATACCTCTTTTGCAGTATCTCTTTTGAATGTGCTTTATTTTGATCCCAGTCCAAACCATGGAGATGAAAATCCTCCCAGGACTTGATGTAGAATATAATTTGCTGTGGAGTTTCAGCTGTAAACATGATAATAAATTAGGAGATGAATATTCATTAATATACATACACACAAGTTCACATATCTTCTCTCTTGTTCTTCTCTTTACTTATTAACACCTTCAAAAAAATTTATGACGCTTAGTGCCCACAGTCTTAAATTTTCATCCAGAGTTGTCTTAGTGCTGAAAAGGCCACAAATGTTTGAAAAGAACTTGCCTGCCCTTTCAGTTAATGTAGGTTTAATGAGCTATACAGTATACAAATGGATCTAAGTAGATATGCGGGGGAAATATTTTTATTTAATGCAACAGGGCAGGTGTTATATTTCATTATGAATTTTGTGCTATGGCTAAATAAACACAACCATTAGAAATTGGAAACAGCACTGCTTGAAAACATGTTGTAAAATAAGTAATTTAGTTAGGCTTGAAGTGAGTCATCGTGGTGTAGTGGTTTGATTTTTGGACTAGGACTCTGAAGACCAGGGTTGGAATCTGCACAAAATCAGCTCCATGGGCATTGGAGGGACAATGGATGGGCAGCACTGGTTAATAAAGGTGGGCAGGCACACATCCAAGGTAAGAGATGGAGTAGAGAAGAGTAGCAGCAGTAGTTGAGTAAATCTAACCAAGGTGATCTTATTGGGATGCAATCTCTCATTTTGGAGGTACCATGTGAGATCCCCTATGAGCATCCCCAAGGCTCAGAGTTAGAATCATAGAATCATAGAGTTAGAAGAGACCACAGGGGCCATTCAGTCCAACACCCTGCTATGCAGAAACATATACAAAAGCACTCCCAACAGATGGTCACCAATCTCTGTTTAAAAATCCCCAGAGAAGGAGACTCCATCACACTCCGAACCAGTATATTCCACTGCGGGACAGATCTGACCATCAGGAAATTCTTCCTGAGGTTCAAGCAGAATATCTTTTCCTGTGGTTTGAATCCATTTTTCCTTCTTCTAGTTTCTAGGGCAGTGGAAAACAAGCCTGTTCCCTCTTCGATATGTCATCCTTTCAAACATTTAAACATGGCTATCATGTCCCCCCTTAACCTTCTCTTCTGCAGACTAAACATACCAGGACAGAATGATAAGATGCTTTTTTCTCATTTTCTTGAAATCTCCCCAGAAAGAGATGAGGCTCATCCCTTACCTAATAGACGATCAAAGGACATAGGCTGCAATTACGCAGGGTTATGTCTTTTAAACATGACATATAAATTTAATTTTGTTATTTTGAATGGAAGCATTGAAGGAGACAAAGATGGGGAATTTACTTTCCTATCAAATAATGGAGTCTCCACAATTGATTATATATTAGTTTCCTCTAACCTGCTGGTCTCTGTAACCAATTTTGCTGTGGAGTGTCACTCAGATAGCGACCACTTGCCATTGGCCCAATACTTGGAGCTTAATGAGCAAAATATTTATGTGGATTATCAACCACTATTAAATACACCAATAGACTAAACATGCCTAGCTCCCTAAGGTGCTCCTTGTAGGACATGGCTTCTAGGCCCTTCAGTGATTAGACTCTTCAGTTTTACACTGAAGATCACAGAAGTCTAATTATCCAGTGACACTTTTTCAAGAGACAGTCAATGTGGTATAGTGATTTGAGCACTGGACTACAATTCTGGAGACCAAGGTTTGAATCCTTACTCAGCTATGTAAATCCACTAGGTGACCTTGGACACTCTCTCAGCCTCAGAGGGAGACAAAGGCACTCACCAAACAAATCTTGCCAAGAAAACCCCGTAACACATCCACTTTATGGTTGCCATAAGCTAGAAGCAAATTGAAGGCATACAGCAACAACAAAGTGACACTTGAAAGCTCTGAAAAAGATCACAGTGTAAGGGAGCCCTACATCAGTCACTTGCAAATATTCAGTTATATGGTTCTTATACATGAGCAGAAAAAAGAAGTCAAAAGTTTTCTCTAATTTGGACAACACAGCAAGAGCTTCTGCATGTTTTCACTGATTATTCCCACTTTCATGAATTATTTTACAGCAAAATTTCCTAAAATCTTTTGGACGTGGCACAAAATGAAATATTTTCTGCAAAATAATATTTTGTACTGAATAATATAACTGTGTAAGCTTCCCCTCCCACAACATGGTTAAGAGACCAATTTAGATCCAGTCTTGATTTAACTGGATCAGTTTGGACCTCATCCAGTAAACTTTAGCCCTCAAATCCAAGCTGAGATTCAGAAATAACATAACTTAAACACCCACTAAAATGCATTTGGAAACCAAAATTTATTCATTTTGGTCAGATCTGCCTTACAACTGGAGACATGGCAGACCCTATAGAGGGAATTAATCCTTCTAAATTGCATGTAGGTACTGTTACCTAAAAGGTATGGAAATTTGGAGTCTCCCCACAATGGCATCGTAGAAATGGGGAGAAATATAGCTCAAGGGAAGCCTGCAAGAGAAGGGTAAAGACAGGATCTTTTCACCTGTGTATACCAGTACTAACTGTAAAGTTAAATAGGATTTTTTTATTTAGACTTGACAAACACATAAGAAATCAAACACCTTCAAAAATCATGCAAGGATTTTGGAAAATTAGGCAAGAAAGGGTGGACAGAGAGGAATTGGATGGAAAGGGTGATATTTATCAATCCTGAAGCAGAAGGTCAAACCAAAGTGGCTCAGACAGTGAGTCTGAGGGTACCTACAACAGAGGTCTGGGCACCACATATTATGTCCAAGTACTACAAATTCTAGGGGGTGGAGATGGGGTTTTCATATCCTGTTTCCTACCCTGAAGGAAGGTGCATGAAGAAAGCAGTGATTGCTTTACCACAACTCTGACAAAGGAGTCTGGAATGGGCTAATTGTCGTAACTTTAGGTGACAAAAAATTGGTAGGAGTCATGAGAATCTCTAAATGTCTTGGTTGTGTAAGGAAAATAGGAAAAGTCTCCGTAGGACATGCTCACAACAGGGGTGCTTAATGCTTCACCTGAGCAGTTTTACTTTCTATTCTTTCCAGGAATGCTTGTGCCTTACAGCCGTTTGAAAGGATCATCTCAAGCCCATCAGCACTGGGCTTTCCTATCTAATCGTCTCTGAACTTATGTCCTAGCCATGCTGAGGTCATCCTGACCTTGTAAAGTTGGCATAAACTGAGTGCTTGGTTTTTCAAATCCATGTTTCCTCATACTTTCTATTGAGGACCTGTCTAGAACTATTAGAGCATTCCCAAGTTTTACAACTGAAGAAAAAGCATCAAAGATAAAATTAAGAAAGAAAGAAAGAAATTCAAATTTGAAGTACTACTGCACTGAATAAAATCAATATGCAATGCTCAGAGCTAAAGTGTTTCAACAAAAGTCAGTTTGGCAGACATTGGAGGGATGGACAGCACTAGTTGATAAAGATGGGCATGCACACATCCGAGGTAGGAGGTGGAGTAGAGTAGAGCAGCTAAGTAAATCTAGGCAAGGTGGTCTTATAGGGTAGCAGAGACACACTCTATTTTGGGGGTACCATGCAAGATCCCTTATGACCATCCTCAAGGCTCAGAGTTGATGTACTATACTGAAGATCACAGAAATCTAATTATCACTGACACCTTTTCATGAAAGAGCCAGTGTGGTGCGGTGATTTGAGCATTCTGGAGATGGGGGTTTGAATCGCTGCTCAGCCGTATAAAACCACTGGATGACCTTAGGAAAGTCACACTCTTTGAGTCTCAGAGGTAGGCAAAGGTACCCCCTCCCCCCAAAAAAATGTTGCCAAAAAAAACCCCATGATAAGTTCACCTTGGGGGTCAACATAGGTTAGAAAAGACTTGAACGCACAAAGCAACAGCAATGACCTTCTCATTATGGCATTTGGTGATCTGAGCTGCCATTGGAAACCATCATCTTCTCATCCATAGTCCTCCCATACAACAGGCAAGATATACAGCAGCTGTCTCCATAATCCCTTACTGCATTTATATAAACAGTTCAACAAAAAGATAACAGGACAGCAGGCAAGGCTGCTTCACCAGCTCCACCAACATGTTGAAAAAACATAGATCTTTAAATATAGCCACTAAAATGGAAAACACGAGAAAAGTAGAGGCTGGTCAAAGAAAAAGTAATCCCTGAATGCTGTTTGGAAGAAGTTTTCGTGTGATCTTTAGCTGGTTAAAAATGTTTTTCTTTTACTTCTGTAAATCTTACCTGATCTGGTTCTTTCATTCATGTGTACATAGTTTTGAATAAAAAGTTTATTGAAACATGTTGAACTTCTTCTTCTTTTTTTTTAAGTATAGGAAACTGTCCTTTTTTTTCCATTTTTTTTTCTGCCTCTGATATGAAAGTTCATGTTATAAAAATACTGAACAAGAACACAGCTACTTTTTAAACCGAGATGTACCTGTTCTGGTACTGTGATGTTCTCAATTTGCAGTCAAGGCAGATTTCAGGCCTTTTTCACACTTGGCGAAGAAATCGCCCCGTGCAGTGCGTGGCCAAGCTCCGCACTGCTCCGGTGACGAAAATGGCGGCTTCCGGTTGGTGGAGGCTCTCCACCAACTGGTGAAGCTTGCCAACCTAAAGCCTGCCCCTGGAAGATCTGCAAATCTGCACCAGAGCGCGGCCATGGAGTGGCGCGCTCCGTGCTTTTGAAAGACCTGTTTTAAGTGGTCTTTCAAAAGCACGGAGAACAACCACTTTGGGTCGTTCTGGAGCGGGCTGAAGTCCGGAACTACACAAAGTAGTCCGGGCCCAGTCCGCTCCCAAGTGCAAATGTCCTCCCTGGAGGATGCTCTGCACCATTCTAAAAACAAAGTACGGAAAAGGCCTCAGTCTTAGGATCCACTCCAAATTCACAACATTCCCATACAATGATCTGCTTTTTCTGTGCTGATGCAGGTTGCCCAGGTTATTGCTATTGCTCCCTCCCCCAAGCCTCTGATAGTCAGGCTCAAATAGAGAACTCCTGATGGCAGAAACAGGATCTCTTCCATTCCCCCTGCCCAGAGCCTTTTCAAAGGAGTGTGTTTCTACTATCACAAAAAGCACTGATTCTTACAAATCTTCCTGGAGGTGAAGGCAAATAAGACCAGTGATGCATTTAAGTCTTTTATTCCAAGTCACAAGTGAAGTCTCAAGTCTCTACCTTCAAGTCTCAAGTCAAATCTCAAGTTCTTGCAAGATACTTTCAAGTCAAGTCTCATGTCTGGGAGCCAACTTTATACTCCAACCTATATTCCCGAATTTCTGGTCAGAATCAAATAAAGTCAGTTTTAACAATTTAAGTAGAATTAGCCCTCCACATTTCTGATTTTGCCATCTGCAGCTTTGGAAGTGGGGATCAGGATCCTTCTTACTCCCCATTACTGAAGCTTGAAAAGCTTTAGAAGGAAGGAGCCTTCCTCCTCAAGCCCATTGCCTAACACACTTTCTGTTCCCCTCTAAGATACACACACTGCACTCTGGGGCTGAGTCTTGCCTTCTGCTCTTAGGAAAGGTTTTAGAAAGTTCCT
The DNA here is from genome assembly GCA_030412105.1 of Cyclura pinguis. Lineage (NCBI taxonomy): Eukaryota > Metazoa > Chordata > Lepidosauria > Squamata > Iguanidae > Cyclura > Cyclura pinguis. Next base: position 312,687,299 of record CM059599.1, on the reverse strand, counting down.
CCTATGTGCAGTGAGGTCAGGCTGCTGAGCAGACCTTAATCCTCATCAAATCCATTCCCTAATCCATTTGCTGTTCCCCTCTAAGATACACACAGTGCACTCTGGGGCTGAGCCTTGCCTTCTGCTCTTAGGAAAGGTTTTAGAAAGTTCCTCTTATGTGCAGTGAGGTCAGGCTGCTGAGCAGACCTTAATCCTCATCAAGTCCATTCCCTAATCCATTTGCTGTTCCCTTCTGAGAAATGCACCTACCAATAGGCAAAAAGAGATGGAAGTGTTGTTCAAAATTGTAAGGTTTCTGGATTGATATGTTATGTTACTGGCCAAGGGCAGCAAGTTGGTCACTAAAAATATACAAGTCACAAGTCGAATCAAGTCAGTGCATCATTTATTGCCAAATCAAGTCCAAGTTGAATCACTGAAGCAACTTAAGTCTGACAAGTTGATAGACTCTAGTCTACATCACTGAACAAAGCTGCCTTCTTCTTCCTTCATGTCTATTTGCATTACTGCTGCAGAGAAATAACATGATTGATTAAGTTGAACTAATGATCATATGGAATGGTAATAATAATTATTACAACTGTAAGTCATATATCCTTAATGAATTAGTAGATCTAATGGAAATTAAATGGATTGGTTTGCTTGCTCAACCCATATAGATGAAATGGGCAATAAAAACGGTGTTTGCCTTGCTTCATAAAATAAATTAAACATGTAATATAATAGTAATTATGTGTTTTTAGAACAAAACAAATGTGTTTTTTGGCAGCAGATGAATGCACAACTGAAGGCACACATAGAGAGAGAAGGAGAGAGGGAAGGAGTAGAAGAGTGGTGTAGAAAAGTAGAATCAGATTATGATGGTGGTGATGATGATAATGACTGAATCTCAGCTCATTACTGCTGTTTTTTCAGCAAAGCTAAGGGAGATGGTGTCTCTTCATCAATCATTTGTGCAAACTCCATTTTTAATTTTTTTTTTAAATGTCCATTTTGCACAAAACGAATTGGGAAAAAATTAGTTTTTTTGTGCGAAATGTGTTTTTGTGCAAAACCTAAGCCTAATCACATACCCTTTTTTTTCCTTTTGCTAATAAGTCCTGCGATAGGGGAAATCTGATGGCAGTTTCTCAATGATGATATCTTAAAAAGAAAAATTTGCAGGTATTCTGCTACAGCCAGATGAAATATATATTTTATGAACTTTTCTCTCCTTCCCATGTTTTTTTTTAAACATGCTGTTTTAACATTGTGTTGGGTAATGATCAACAGCCTTTCCAAGATACGTTTGCATTTGATTGTCAAAGAAATGGAAAAGGAGAAGTACAGAGAGAGGCCGTCTCCTCACAATAAGATTGGAGCACTGCTTCTGTTCCAATTATTGCTACTGGGCCAGGTGAGCTAGGTTTAATGGAAAAGATATTGGGGGAGAGGAAATCCAACATTTCTCTAGTTAAATTGTAAACTGGGCAAAATTCAGGGCTTCACCTATTCACTTCTGACTTGTGACCAATGGCCAATTATTTCAGGAAAATTACCTATGTAACAATTTGTTCTGAATTCAATGATTCATTAAAAAAAATATTGATTTATTAATTAGCAAGTTGAATGTTATAAGGCATCACATAATCATTAAAATAGCAAGTTCAAAACAAATTATAGGTTTAAAAAATACAGACAAGTGGCTAAAAATTACTAAGTGGTATTTTTTTTGAAGCTGCTGTTTTAATGACTCTGTTTTCCTAATGTTTTATGTTTATGTGTCCTAATGTTTCTAACGTTGGATTTACCACATTCCACTTACTTTCTATTGATTTATTTGATTTAAAGTGGCTTTATATTCTATTGAGGCACACCTTGTTTTTCTTTTTTTCAAAAAAAAAGCCAGATGTGACAAGAGCACTAGAAATAGGTAAGCCTCTCAAGTTTTTCTCATATGCTTTTATATTAAATCTTAGTTTCATTCAGTCAAGTTTGTGAATAGATTTTTGAAATTCTCATAAAAATTCAAACTGAATGAAATTTTCATCCATCTCCACTGATCAAGCTGAATAATCAAAAACAGCTCAAAGAAGGAAGACACAGATACTAGAAGAAAACAGTCTCAGATTACCTGTAGTGTTTTATTGAGCCCAAAACATTACAGAATATACCTTCACTGGGGCCATAGGATTTTATTTCAAATATTCTTAAGGGGTAAATTTTATATTTCAGAACACATTAGGCTCAACAAAACATTACAAGTCCTTTAAAATAGATTCCACTTTGTTTTTGTTTTTTTCATTTGAATCCAGCAGATTCTTGTATAAGATAATCTGATTGTACCTGTCTTTCATGTAGCTATTAAAGAAAATGAGGCTGTCCGGGGGAAAAAAAAGAGGTGGAAACACTAACACAGCACCTCAAACATAGGCCATTTCTGCCTTACATTGTTATAGTGCTCTTATTCCACTTTCAATCTCCTGTGGAATTCTGGGATTTGTAGTTTACCGAGGCCAAAGAGCCCTCTGGCTGAGAATTCTAAATGCCCTTCCCTAAACTGCAAACCCCAGGATTCCGTAGGATGTTGAAATTGGAATAATAACACTATGACAGCATAGGGCAGAAATGGCCATAGTTGAATATACAGTAAATAAAAGATAGACTTTTAAGAACTGCGCATTTAAAGTCTTCTTCCTGGATGGATAAATGTCTGCTGTGTTTATATAGTATGCTCTTATATGGCATACCAAAGGTGCCATTCTATCCCCACTGCTGTGTAACACCTACAGGAAACTACCGGAAGAGATCACCCAGAAGCATGGGGCAGAATGCAATCAGTATGCTGATGACACAAAAACACACCTCTCCATACCTTCAAAAATAGCATCAGCTAAGCATAATGTATCTTTTCTGAATGAATGCCTAGAGAAAGTAATGTGCTGGATGAAGGGAAAAAAACAAACAAACCTAAAAGATTAATCCAGATGAGACAGAGGTGCATACTGTCAAGGTTCCTAATTGGGGATGGAGGTGTGTCAAGCAGTCCGGGATGGGGTTCCACTCCCTCTAAAAGACTGTGTTCATATCTTGGGGGTGCCTCTGATTCATTGCTCTATATGACAAGCCAGATAGATAGGATGGCCAGGAGTGGTTACTGACATCATTGCCTGATATGACAGCTGTTCTCCTTCCTAGAGCTGGAGGACCTAAAATGGTAGTGCACACGCTCGTCACCTTGAGACTGGACTTCTGCAATGTGCTGTGCATTGAGCTACCACTGTACCAACTTCAGAAACTACAATTAGTGCAAAACATGGCAGCCAGATAGGTTACTGGTTCATCTAGGAGTGAACATATTAAACCTACTGGCTGCCAATTAGTTTTCAAACAAATTTCAAAGTGTTGGTCGTTACCTTTAAAACCCTACATGGCTTGTGTCCTGTGGGATTGCTTTCCCCTCTGTTATCTGCCCTGTACACTTAGGTCTTCTGGGGGATATTTACTTCAATCAGCCGGGACCTGGCTGGTGATGGTTAGCCAGAGGACCTTTTCATCAGCTGCTCCCAAATTGTGAAATGACCTGCCAGAAGAGAATCAACAGCTGGATACATGGTCAGCATTTAAAACAGCATTAAGGATCAATCTCTTCAGCAGGCCTAACCAAATGCCTTTTGAATTATGAGTTAAATTATGAATTAATCATTTTCAACATGTGTGGTTTTTTAAACTGATGTTGTGCTCTTTTAACTGACTATGTATTTTTATTCAATGTTCATGTTTTTAGCTGTACTATGTGTCTACTTGTGCTAATGATGATGATGATGGTGATGATGATGATGATGATGATGCAAGCTTGGAATTTTTAATTTTAAGTTATCTTCATCAATTTTTGGGAAAAAAATTATGAATGCTGTTTGTCAAGAACGACACAAAACAAACTTCCTGTCCATATATATGTATGTGGTTCAATCACCTTCTGTAGGAGGGTTATTACAGATTCTGTGAAGTTATCTGACCATCTTCTTAGTGGTAGATCATATTGGCTAAGTACACAATCATACTATCCAACATTTCATAGCTGACAATCAGGACACGTGTGGTCAGACAATGTCACAGTGTGCCTAAGATGGTGGAAGTTATTAATGAGGAAGGACACACAAGCTAAGAAAAGCTGTAACTGTTTGGTTTTGCCTGGTCCTATTGAGAAGGACAATATACTGCCCTCTCCTCTCCCCCCACCCAAATTAATTGAGAGCAAACTACTCTTGCCACTTGAATTCAGTTTGCAAGAAACTAGACATTTTGAAAGCAGCTGAAAAACAGGGATGACAGAGCGTTAATGGGGACTGTCTCTGCCAATCTGGACAGTTGGAGATTATGGACAGCTAATGGGGCTGTCCTGGGTTTCAATATTTAGAATGGCTAATAACAATCTGTAATGGTTTCTCCCTGCTTTTTACGGTTATCCTACTAATAGAATAAAATATAATCACACAGGAGATGAGCAGTACAGAACTGATATCCTAGCAGAGGAAACATGGACTGTGGAAATTATGATCCATTGTCAATGATATATATCACACACTTTATGAGAGTTAATTTTAAAGCAGACTATTTTTTAATAAATTTCTTATGGAAAATGTGAGCAGTCAAGGAGTTCATTAAACTGAGTTTCTTAAGAGAAAATCATGGACAGCATAAATCTTCTTGGCAAGAAGACTTCAAACAGGCATTTCAGGTTGTGCCATCACCACAATTTTGGTAAACTTGTTTATATTCATCCAATTTTTATTGGAAAAAATCTTGGACAAATGTGAGACAATATGATTATTTTGTAATTCATAGAAAGGTTGGCAGGGTAAACATATTTCAATAATATTTAACTATAAAGTTGTAACTGAATGGGAAAAATATGGCTGAGCAGGGAATCGAACCCTGGTCTTCACTGCCATCGTGCAATGCTCAACCACTACATTATAATGGCTGTCTCTTGAGGCTATAGCCAGAATAGCCAGAATTGTCTTCTGACTGTCCCTGTCTGTCCTCCATATGACCTTGGGAGAGGGAAGCCAAGAGAGGATGATAGAGGCTATAGTCTTATCACTTGTGTTCTGCTAGCTGGTTCACAATGATGCAGATGTCATCATTTTATGTCATCTCATGGAACCCAATCTGTGACAACAATCCTTTTTGTGGAGCTGCCCCCCATCCTAGCAGCTTGATGGACAAGAATAAGCCAAGTATGAGATCAAGGAGAAGAACACTCCTTTAGTCTATTTGAGGACTGGGGAAAAGAGACAAGGCTTAAGGATTCTCCTTATAGAGGTTTTTGGACACTTGCAATACCCTTCCACACATCTCCTCTGGGATTGGAGGGGGCCAATCCATGCACTGAGTCTTCCAAAGTAACTTGAATGTTCTCTGAGGACTGACACTGTTACTCTTGTTACTGTTCCTCAACTAGTGATAAGGGAAAGAACTTTGAATCAATTCTGTTGCTTTAAACTCACAATATGATCACTGGTTTTTCTATGTCTATGTGTCACATTCTTCCAAATGTTGTCCCCTGTGTTTGGGAACTGACCTCTTCAGAGACATCCCCTATGTGTTGTGCATCCGGGACAGTCTGCTCCCTGCTGTCACAGAAGACTTCATACTCCCTAATATGCTGAAGAGTAGATAAACAGTCTCAAGTTGCTGGACCATCTCTTCCAACAGTACAACCAATTTTTATTTGCTACAAGTGTATCTACTCACATCTTCCAGCAACAACACAAACATATGACAGCTGTTGCAAATGACTGCAGAAGAACCCTCACCATCCACATTCAGTAGTCCTACGTAGACAGTTAAACAGAAGCCTGGGCTGCCTGCCTCAGTTCACACAAACAATCAGCCTTAACTCAACAGACACAAGCTCACCAAAACACAATAGAACAATAGAGCACTAATGAGTGCACAAACAAACCTCCTCCCAGCTCATACAAACATACAAGGAGCCTTACCCCAACAGACACAACAGCCTTAACCCAACAAACTCTCCCAAAAGACTTTAGAGAGGTTTAAGACAAAAGACGCAAGCTTACCTTATGTTGTCTCTTCCATCATACCCATGTGAAACACTTCTTGACCTTGACCTTGATTGTCCATGACTAAATGTTTTATGAAATAGGTAGCAAACTCATAGAACTCTCAGGTTGGGTTCTTATTAAACAGACATTTTTCAAAAATGTAAGATATGTAATTTCAAAATTAAAACATTTTTTCTCATGGATCTTCATGAGATATTTGATTGTGGTGTCAGCATGGAAAGGGAGCATGTACCAAGTCCCCAGAATGATGTTTAGGGCCTTTCTGCAGACTCTTCACTCAACACCTAATTATTGTTCTGTTAAAATGAGGACACACCACATTGCTGTTTGTTTCCCCACAATGTCTCTGGGCCTTTCAGACAACAGAAGTTGGATGTTTGTGCTTTCTTTGAGTGCAGAATATCTACCCTGCTTGAAAAAAATGATAAAGTACAAAAAAGAGGCTGAGGCCTTGCTGACACCACTGTTAAAGAATGGAAAATAATTGTGAGTTGTGTAGATTACACAGAGCAGATAGGAGCATCTAGGTGTTTCTTTGAGGTGATGTGAGTATTTTGTCTCACACAAAGAGATAGGAACACACAGAGAGTGAAAGGAGCACTAACAGTTCCCTCATAGCAGCAATTCTGTAGACATGCTCACAACACTTTTTTAAAAATATAAAATGTGTCCATATGCCTAAACAAATTTGGAATAACTGATCTTCAGTTGTGATATTGGGGAATTCTAGAAAATACTGCATATGACCATAGTAGAATAGACCACCAATGTAACTTTTACCATTTCACTCCAGAGAAAGAGGATTATTTTGAAGAATTATGCCCCAGTTTTCATAATGTAATTCTCAAATTATTTTACAACAAGCTGAAGTTGTTCATATTATTGAGCATAGTTGTGCAAGAGAGCTGTACTTAGTTGTTAGTCTAAAAGATGGGTTTGAGCATAGATGGATATAACATAACTGGCCTTCCCATGCTATGACTCCTCTCCTCAGGAAGCAAAGAGTAAAGATTTTATTTCTGCTCTGCAGTTCAGATGTCCAGCCAGAGACAACATTTCAGTCTTCCAGCAGTTTCCCATCCAACAACCCAGAACAAAGACTCAAATTCATATCCATCTTGATTACAGATGCAAATCCTCATTTTTATGACTTTAAACATTTTTAAATATTTATCTATGATTTCTGCCTTTTGGGACTTTGGGCAAAAAAGTGGCCTTTTCACAAAACTCAGCAACATTTTTGCACAAGGCCTCTGGGGTTTGTGCAAATAATGGTAGTTTCTCTGCAAAACATTGCAATAGACACTGGGTTTACCCAAGGGTGTTTTTTTGAGGGGGAAGGGATCCATAATGCTCAAAAAATTAACAGCAGTTAATAATTTTTCCAACAGACATACCTTGATGTGTCAAGGTATTTCTCACTGAGGGTGGGAAAAATTGTGATTGTTCTTTACATTCCTATTCTTGGGCCCTTTCCACATGGCATTTACCATGCAAAAGGGTGCCTGGAGCATCATGTGATTGTGAGGAGCAATGTGCATGACGCACTCACAATCGTGTGATGCTCCAGGGACCGGCAGGCGCCGATCACACACCTTTTCATTTTCGGCTGGAAGCCAAAAATGGTGCTTGATTGCACATTGCTCCTGGTCCCCACACACACTTACCTGGCGTGCGGAGCCTCCAGAGCTGCGCCGGTCACACTTCATGTCCCAGCACAGCCTGGGAAAGTCCCAGGCTGCACTGCAGAAGGAATAGGCAGGGCTCTCATGTGAGCAGGCAGCTCGTGCAGAGCTGAAGCAGCAAGGACGCGAGAGCCTCTCGCCGTAGGCTGCTCGCATCCCCGCACCCCAGTGCCAGAAAAAGGTAAGGTGCAGAAAGTGCCTTGATCTCTGTATTGCTAGAAGAAACCTGAAGAGACATTGTTAAAGGAAAGGGGCAAACTCAGTCTCTGTCCACTGAGAGGAGTAATGAAATGTGTGGTGAAATTAAGACGAGAATTTAACACTACTCACAGGGATTTTTTTTTTTCCTCACCACTGACCTCAGAAGAAATTTAACATAAGTCAAGGAAACATGCAAGCTGTGATTTTTTTTCCAACTCAGAGTGCTGTTTTTCCAGAGCACATTGCAAGCGATTCTTTAGCAGCTCATACTGGGAACTACTCTAACATCATAAGCTAATTTCATTAGAAATTATTCCTCAAACATGACTGTGTTCCAAGTGGCATATTTTCAGTTATCCTCAAAGAAACTGTGTTATTAAAAATGAATGTTCATTTCAGTGTAGACTGTTTGATCTTCTTTTCTATTTAAAGAATCTGCTAGAGCTTCTCCTTGGCCCAAATATGCCCCCTCCCCCACTATTTGTATAGTATAAACCTTTTAACCACTCATTTCTTAAAACATTGTATAAGCAGAAATTCCTGTCTTTAATTTCAAGTTTCACCCACTCATGGGTACATCTGGAGACAGAGAGATTTGTTCAATGAGCAAAAGTAGTGTATCCATTGAGGAAAATCAGAGCTGGATTATCAGTGGTTCAATTGGTGTAATTGCTCCAGGCCCCTCACTGGCTGCGGAACTAGTGCTGAAGGGGATAAGGTGTAGCTTGTTCCCCCTTATTCCCTATTTTCTGAATGTTTCTGTTGCCATCAGTGTTTTGTGTGTCACTTGAGGGAAAGAATAAAATTGTGTGGAATTTGGTCGGTTTAATTGTGATGCTAAAAACAGGTCAATTTAAAAAAGACGTTGGGGACTATCTATTGTACTGTTTAATTTCTGTGCTACCACATGTAGCTGCATACAAACTGGTCAAACAGAAGGGATCAGTCATCTCAATCCAGACTTGAGGAGTGTACAAAGGATTTTTCAAGTGATGGGAAAAGAATACAGCCCTTTCCAGTGCTTACCTTCTTTCAGTAGCATCTATCGGTGATCCCGGTAGCAGCTTTGCTGGGAAGGGAGCATAATGTCACCCTTTGGAAGGGAACATGATGGACGACTGCTTCCTTCCGCAGTGCAGCCAGGTACTTTCCTAGGCTGCACTGGAGCAGGAAGTGCTGCCGTCATCATCCTGCTCTTTCACAGGACAGGTAAGTGTGGGACGGTGGTGCGATCACAGGTCATTGATGGGGAAAACCTATTAATGATTTAACTCACAATTGCACCATCTGGGGACAAGAGAGGAGCAGGAGCACAGTGATGTCATCCAGAAGCATCGTCACAACCCCGTTCTTCTCCCCTCCCCAGTTCAGACCGAGGAGCTATCTAATTCAGCATTATGTTCTCACACTGTCCAACGAGATATCTAGAGGAAGCCCTCAGGAAGGCTGAAAGTGCAGCAACACTTCCCAACTTCTGTTCCCGGTGGCAAGTTGTCTAAAGAGGTGCTCTGCTTCTGATAATGGAGGTGATATGTTGTCATTGTGATCGATACTACGGTAGATGGATTTTCTATATTGCTGAGGAATTTTGCCTCCACTAGTTCTAGTAGCAGAGGTGAAGCCAGCTGGAACAAAAGAGCTTGGAGGAAAGGTTGCATCTAATGACCATAGTATGGAAAGAATTAAATATCCTCAACCCTCCCAGCCCTTTAAAGCCATTTAAATTGGCAATAGTGATACCTAAAAATGAGAATAAAGCATATCGACCTCTTTGAACCTCATAAAGCAAAAAGTAAATAATGCTAATTATTTGGGTATTAAGCTCCTTTCCATCACCACAGACATCTTTGGTGAGGACACAGGAGATGACATTTTCAGTGACTGCACCAAGGCTGTGGAACTCCCTTCCATTGGAAGTTCAATTAGCGTCCTCCCTGTTCTCTTTTCACCAGAAGACTAAGATCCATTTAGGCCAGCCTTTGATTGATTTTTAATAATCAATTATTATATAATTAAGAACAAACTTGAAAGTGGTGTGCTATGCTTTAAACTTGTGTGTTTCAGAATAGTTTTAAAAGTATTTTACATTCTTTTTAATTATCTGCTTTTAATACTATTGTTGTCTATTTTTTTAAAAAGCTTTTGTTATGTAGCATTTTAGCTAATGCCTATTTTAAATTATCATAAGCTAGAAGGAGAGAGGCAGAGTATTAATTAATTAATTAATTAAATTCAATAAAAAGGTCAAAAAATGTGCATCTACCACGCACCTGCCAAATGATTCAGTCCCTAGTTTGACAATTTTCAAAACAGGTCACTTCTGCTTAAACTAATCTGGAGTCTGTATGCTGTAATCTAGGTATCCAACTACGGCTGAGACTTGGAAATTTGTAGTTTTGTTCCCCTATTGATTATGATGGGAAATACAAAGAATGGATGTTTGTTTTGTTTACAGGAGACGACTACTATCAAATCACAGACAAATAAATGCAGGGGGTTTGTACTATGGCTCTTTTTTTTTGAGGAACTGCAAATATTTATTTATTTATTTGTTTGTTAATTTAAAAAATATCTTGGCAGACTTTGAAAAAAATGTAATCTTTTTTGTTTCTTTGGAGCAGACAAATAGCTCCTGCTGGTGGTGGGTTTGCAAAAGTAACCATTACTCTTGGAGTGTATTTTGAAACATGTGCTTGTTCTCCTCACGTTCCCTGCAGATCCCTGCTGAGAAAATGGCTAACATCCCAGAAGTTGCCCCAATTAACTAATCTGCAGAGTTTCAAAAGAATAGATTCAGTGGTCTTTGCAGAAGGGGAATCCCACTTTGAGGTAGGGGGATTGATTTGGATCCCCTTTTCTTCTGACATTTGACAGGTACTTATATGAAAATGGCACATATCATAGATGTATCTCCAGAAACCTATACAATTTTGGAAGGAGAGGTACAATGGCTAGGAAGTTATGATGTATATAATATCCACTCAAAGCCAAAAACCCATTCGGAAGAACTATGGTGGCTTTTGGAAACAGGAAACAATAGTCAAACAGACAATCCTTCCCTAGAGCACAGCTTCTTAAACTATTTGATGTGAGGATTAGCAAGCTATGATGATGATGATGATGATGATGATGATGATGATGATGATGATGATGGTGATGATGATTTGCTCAAGGACCTGCACGATATTTTTGCCCTTTTACTAAAAATGTTTATTTCCTGGAAACTCACCAGGGACTGTCAGGTCATGGAGCAGACCCAGTCCATTTGCCACCAATTTTGAATAGCATGGATCCTAGAGCACAGGAAATAGAATGTCCCACATGACACAGGTCCATGGATGAGGAGGTGGATCTGTCAGTAACTCGATACCATTCTCTTCGTATGTCTTCTTCCCACGTTAGGTGTTCTGCATGGTGATTGTAGTAGAAGTCTATCATTCTCAAGCTACCTTTTCCCTCCTTCTTCCTATTCTTCCCTAGATTTTCTCCTTTCATTTCACTATGTTTGGAAATTTTTTTCAACAATGTGTTATATAATATAATGTAACATAACATAACATAGGCCCTTTCCGCAGCTTACCTGATTCTGGCATGGGCACATGGGGATCACATGAGCAGCCTCTTGCAAGAGGCACTCATGTACCCTCTGCTTCTTCTCCACAGCAGCTCCCTGCTGGCTGGCAGGACGCGTGAGGGCTCCACCTCTTCCTTCCGCAGCACAGCTGGGTACTTTCCCAGGCTGCACTGGGGAATGAAGCATGAGGGCTGCATCTCCAGAGGCTCCGCACAGAAGGTAAGTGTGTGTGGGGCCTGGGAGCAACGCACGATCATACATCATTTTCATCATGTGGAACAGTCCTCACAATCGCATGACACTCTGGAGGCCCTGTAGCATGAGAATCATAGAATCATAGAAATGTAGAGTTGGAAGAGACCACACGGGCCATCCAGTCCAACCCCCTGCCATGCAGGAATACCCTCAAAGCACTCCCGGCCTTCCGGTCGCATGGCGGGCGCGAGCGGCTGCTCGGAAAGAAGCTGCGCAATGGCGCGGCTCCGAGCAGCCACCCACTGGAATCCAGCCGCTTCTTTGGAGATCCAGAAGCGGCAAAACGCCCCTCTGGTATTAGGGGTGCGGAAAGGGTCCGAAGGGGACCCCACAACTGGCGCGTGGCTCTACCCGGCTCAGGGAGTGGGAAGCGTCAGGGGGTCGAAGGACCTGGATGGAGCCAGCGGGATTGTCGCTTGAGTGGCACAAGCGCCGCCACCGACTTTTAACTAAGAAATCAAGTTTAAAGCTGAAAAGAAAGAATAAGACAACATAACCTGCTCTGGTCTTTACTTCGCGATTATCACAACAGAGCTGGCTCTCAACGCTGTGCAGGAGCGAAGTAATGGAGGGACCCAGGAATGTGAGTGCTAAATGCTGAGCTTTCATCTTAAAGGGGTGGCTGAATTTAAAGAAAAGACTAAGAGATATATCTGCTTTCTCACGATGAATGATGCTAACATTGGTAAGAGACTTTTGGTTTTTAATATGGACTTACACTTTAAAATGTCAAATAAATGAGCAGTTGGTATTGCCTTAAGGGAAAAAATTGGAGTTTCTAAAATTTAATACTCTTCATTTGGACACTGAAGATTTGATAATTCGTTATTTTAATATTCTGGCTGAACTGAGACAATTGGAGTATTGGTTCTTTTGTTATGGATTTTGGACTTTAGAAGAATACCTGGAGAATTTTTCAATTTCTGTTTTGGGACTCTTGTTTCCTGACTTCTATTTGGATTGGGATTGTTGAGACTGCTGAGATTGTGCTGGAAGGTCATTTTGACAAAACATCCTCATTCCCATGGATGAAGCAGCCTGGAATTTAAGCGACTACGATAATACAATGAATCTTCAGAAACAAATTCTGGGCAGTGAAGTCCAAGAAGGGAGGGGGGAACAAAAGGTGTTGGCACTGGGTTTTAAATATGACAAGTGAATGTATTTCAGCAATGTCAATTAAGCATATGTATGTGATTGATATATTTTTACTTATTTAAATATTGGGATATTGTCAAAGAGTTGAAAGGGGTAAATTAGACTCCTAAGTTTGTGACGGAAGGTACTTAAATAGATACCCTTTTACCCATGGACTGAGCAGCTTGGAATTCAAGCGTCTATAAGAATACAAAAAATTTTCAAGATAATTTCGGGCAGCAAAGTCCAGGATGGGAGGAAAAGGACATTGAGATGGATAAGTTTATGATGGAAGTACTTCAAGCAAATACCCTCACACCTTTGGTTGGAGCAGCCTGGAATTAAAGCGACTTTAAGAATACAGTAAATCTTCAGGAAAATCCAGGCAGCAAAGACTTGGTGGGGAGGGGGTTTATGAGGGAAAGTATTCAAGTCAAATACCCTCACTCTTTGGGTCAGAGCAGCTGGGAGTATAAGGGACTATGAGAAAACGGAGAGCTTTCAGAAGTATTTCCGGGCTGCAAAGTCCCTGATGAGAGAGGGGAATGGGAAGTGGAGTCAATTACAGGGTTTTGAATTATGTGTGTTAGAACTGTACTTTGGCAATGTCAATTAAGCTTACAAATGATTTATATATCGACATTTTTTTTTTGAAAATGAACATTATGATATTGTTGAAGGACAGAAAGGGGCTGAATAGGACTTAGAGTAGAAGTGGAAAACAAGATATTAAAATACAATGGAATCCAGAGAAAGAAGGTGAGGGATTGTTACAGTAAAAATTGCTCAGACTTCCAGATATAAGTTAATAGACTTTTTCTTTTATAACTGTAAGATTTCAGTTAAGTAATGGAGAGTTGGTAGGAAATATATGAGAGGATACTAGAAGTTCATAAGAGATAAGCAGAGAAAATGTCGATTTGAGAAAGCAGAATGAAGTGAAAGCTGGGAACTGACAAGATGAAATGACAGTATTTTGAGTGAGTAGTAGAGGGAAATGCTTGTTCAAACAATTGAGATTATCATTGTATTGTGATTCTAATGTAACATGTAGAGTGATTTGCGAGAAGTGAAGACCAGACCAGAGAGGAAGATCAGAAATAATGCATGTAAAACTACAATTTCAAGAACTTTTTTTTTATTTTGTGAAACTTAATAAAATTTATAATAATAAAAAAAAAAGCACTCCTGACAGATGGCCATCCGGCCTCTGCTTAAAAACCTCCAAAGAAATAGCATACGAAAAGGGCCATAATACTGGAAGCTGCCGAGGACAGTCAACCAAACTTCATTGAAGAACTCCTTGGGCTCCTGTCCCATTTGTCTTAATAAGGTTTTACCTTTTCTGAAAGACCCACAAGGAGATAATTCCAAAAGGTTGTATTCTAGTTTCTTTTCTTGTGCATATATCTCATGTTTCCCAGTTATTTTTCTATGTTTCTTGTACAACCCAAATAATTTATAATTGTTACAGCATTGAATGGACAGCTTCACTTTTAGCATTTGGCTTTTGTGTGTGGTTTGGCATGTTAGATCCTTTCAGCACTGATTGTTTTATCTGTTATGACTGAATTTGCCATCGTATATAGAGAAGATACACATAATTAAAACGGGTTGGGAAAAAACTCTTCAATTTGACCAGGCTCCCGAATAATAACATTCTTAATAGCAACAACAATAGTGGTGGATTACATTTCATGCCGTTATATGGTGGTAGGTCCCACCAGATCAAAAACAACAGAAGGAAGCAGCCGAACAGAGTAATTCTGTGGTGCTATTTTTTTTCTGACTATGCTAGTGTCACTTTAAAAAAAAAAGAGAATCTTTTAACATCTTCATGTGTTTTTAAAAAGTGAAATCTATTCCTGTGTATTTTTACATCCAGATGATAATGAAGGCACTCCAGGCAGTGTGGTTATCATGAAGGTAAATTCACCTCTGAGGGATTAGATATACTTCGTTGGTTCTCATTTCTTATCATTCCTTTATCCCTCTAGAGGTATAATAATCTCTTAGCGTGCCTTTATGTCTTTAGTATAGCAACAGTTTCTGCTTGGAACCTGTCCTTTGCCTACAATTTAGAAATGGAACAGAAGATAGAGATGACTCAGTTTTCTGGTAAACAATTTTCTGGCGGAATAACAATTAAAATGAACAGTTACAGCAGCAGCAGCAGCAGCAGCAACTCAGAAAAACAATGATAGACTTTTCCCTCACCAGAAATATTGTCACAAACTGACAAATGAAACACACATTTCCAATTAGCATTTGCAACTGGTTGTGTACCATCAGCTAACAGAAAATAGATTAATGTAGATCTGGGAAAACAAATTATAGCAATGAATACAGAATGTAAATTGCAGCCTTTCATTTCTGAAAAAGTCAGGAGCAGGGTCAATTCATACTCTAAAATGTCATGAAAACACCTTTTATCATTCCCATTAATTATATCAGTCCTAACTTTCAGCAGACATGGGCATACTGAATTCTCAGTTTCTGAATGTTCAAAATGACTCATCGAAGAAATATACTTTAAGACTTTAAGTTTGTTTCATTTCATTTTATTTAAAAAAAGGTATTTAATAAAATAAAACAATGATTCATGTCTCAAATTGGTTCTTGACATTGAATTTACCGATAAAAACAAAATTTTGTACCACTGGTAATTATTTTCCCTACTAATGACATTTATTAGTCTTTAATTTTGTATGTTAACATTTATTGTGTTAAGGTATATTTACTGCAAACTAGATTTTAGCATCATTGCTCATGAATCTCAACTGTCAAATCTAAATGTAGTATGGCTGGCACATGTTATAGGAAAAAGAATTAGGGCAAACTTTAAAAATGCTGAATTTTATATTTCAAGCTTATGCTAACATACAGCCAGTCAAATTTAGATGAATGGGTTCTTCAACTCTTTTGGGCTGATTTTTTTCCCCCATGTGGTATGAATAGCTATACAGAAAAAAAAAAAATTGTTTCCCATGCATTGCATTTTTTAAAAAATACAATGAATGTTGTTGAATGTTAATAGGAACAATCTTGTTCTTTTTTTCTTACTTAATATAGGTAACAAATTATATAATCATATATCCTTAATGAAAAAGTCTGGCTGAGATTAATGGAGATTGTGCCATGTTAAAATGAGACAGGCCTACATCAGGCATCCCCAAAGTATGGCATTCAGACTCATGCAGCCTTTGAAGTTCTCCAACATTCAAGTTCGCTCAACTTCGGGGGGAAGGAGGTTGTCCCTAGACCCCTAAATGGCTCAAAACACTGCAAAATGCAAATGATTTACATGATTCCATGGCCAAGTCCCTCAGATACCCCCAAAAGAAGGAGGTAATAAAAATCAAAATAGAAGGCAGAAATGATTCAATGTCACTTTGTGCGGCATTGCGGATAAAATTAGTCCTTGCCCCCTCTGCAGTTGTGTAACTCTATATTACAGTCTGAAAAATATTGTCACTAGTTCTTTAAACCTAATGGTTTGGCTTCTTGTTTGTTATTGAAATGCTGATTTTTTCTTAGCTGATGAAAGTCATTGATACCATCCATGATAACTTCTGGATTTAAACCCAGGGCAATCCCTTATTTCATTCTCTGTGAAAAGCAGATCTTTAAGTATTCCCCATCAACATTTCTTTTTCCCCTTTCTCCTATCATTGTACTCCAGTGGTAATGAAAATTATCTACCATAATGTAAATCATAAGGGACTGTTCTGAACAGCCAACCATTGCTTTTGACCATTGCAGAAATGTATTGAACTCACAGAGAAAAAATAATAAACATTACTTGAATGACTAGTGGTAGACTCAGGAAAGCCAAGTATTTTTAAACCTATGTCCTCTATCAGGATTTTAAATGCAGTGGAGCATCTGCAACGGATTTGGAGGCCAACCCTCCACCAAAATAATGACAAAGGACTGAACAAAACCGAAACCTCAGGTGATGTGACATCACTTCTGGTGGTTTTGGGTATGCTAACACAGACCGCCCACAATAGCAATAGTGAGAAAGAAAAATGAAAATTTATCAAAACTCTGGGAAGGGAGGGCAAGAGTTTTGCCTTTTTTTTTTCTTTTTTTTTTTGGATGGTTAACAGTGCAGAAGGGCTCCACAGCCCATGTAAAAGGCAAATCCCCTCTTCCTAGGATTTTGGGGAATTTTGGAGTATGTATGAACCCAGGTCTCCAATTTGTCCTTTCCTGCTTTAAAAGATAGGAAAATTATGGCAGGACACAGTGCCAAGTATATAACGGTGATTTGTTTACATAGCCATTAGCTGTTTGAATCTCTAATATGTTGTCAGTATGTGGAAAAGCCAGCAGTTCATCTGTAGATAGCATTGAATCAATCTGCTGTTTGAAAGGAAGAATTTCATGAACATCTTTACAACCCTTGAAATATGTCCTCCCCATTTCAGGTGTTTTCAGGGTAATGTGTGAAAATATACTAAAGAGTTCATAGGAGATTTCTGGATTTTATAAAATGTAATCATTGGCTTATGACTTCTATTACATCCATATAGTGGGATTAGGAGGCATTGTTTTACATGGGTTCCATTCCTATCTTCAAGTCTGGGTCCAGGGAGTGGCATTGGGTGACTTCTGTTTAGCCCCAACACCATTATACTGTTGAGTGCCACAGGGTTCAATATTGTCCCTATTGCTGTTCAACGTCTATATGAGGCTGCTAGGAGAAGTCATTAGGAGTTTGGGGATTGGGGGCTATCAGTATGCTGACGATGCTCACCTCTACTTGTCCTTGTCATTGGGGTGGTGGAGGTGCTGGAGGACTACCAGGATGTTGTAATGGACTGGATAAAGGTGAATAAACTGAGGCTGAATGTCAATAAGATGGGGGCTCTGTAGACTGGTGGTTCTCATATTTGGGAACAGGGTAGCTTACCTGCCCTGGATGGGGTTGCAGTCCCCAGGTGGGTAGTCTAGGAGCACTCTTGGATCTGTCGTTGTCACTAGAGGCCCAAATAGATTTGGTGGTTCAGAGTACTTTGCTTTGTCCATTAGCTACAGCCTTTCCTGGACAGACAAAAAACTTAGCCACAATGGTCTGGACATTGCATTTGTAACTTCCCAATTAGACTTCTGTAATGTAGTCTACATGGGGAGGTCTGTGAAGATGTCTCAGAAACTGCAGCAGTTTGTAAAATGCAGCTTGGAATTCCATTCACATATCATATTACACCTGTTCTAAATAAATTTCACTGGTTGCAAATAGGTTTCCATTCTGGATCAAAGGTGCTGGCAATAACCTTTAAAGCTTCAAATGGTTTGGGACTGCAATACTTGAGAGATCAACTTTCTTTCTGTTTGTGTGCCCAAGAATTGAGATAGATTGGAGGGACCTCCTCCATATCCCATCAGTATGGGACATACATTGTGGGAGAACATGAGACAGGGCCTTTTCTGTAATGAGACACTGGTTATGGAATTCCCTCCTCCTGTAAGTCTAATTGGTACCAACTTTGGAATCATTTTGGCGATTTTTTTATTTACTTATTTATTTATTGAATGCCTGTCCTGCCCTTCTCCCAAAATGAGATTCAAGGCCAAACTGATTTTTATCTAGGCTGGAATGTTTCATGGTTATATTATTCAAGACTGTTTTAACTGGCTTTAAATTGCCTATTTTTAATATTGAGAAATGATGACATGCATTTTTAAACTACTGTAATGATTTATTGTTTTAAGTTGATTTTATTATAAGGCATCCTGAGATCTTCAAATAAAAGGTGAGATATAAATATTTTAAATAAATAAATAAATAAATATCCACCAGAGCACATAGACATGGTATTGTATAGAAGACAGTGGACAGTTCAATTACCTTTGCCTTCATTTAAGTCAACATGAAGCCAAAGTTTATTGCTTTTATAGATCTGTGTAATCATCATCTTCTTTATACAATCCTTGGTTCACTTTGCTCAGGACATGAAAAAGGTCTTCCCTTTTGTTTTAAGTTAAATCATGGAGCTTTGTGTGAAATATTGATTTAAAGGATGTTCCTCTTTCCCTAAACTCTTCTGCCTTCAAAACAGCAGCAAGTGAAATAGGAAATGTTTATTATAACATTTTTGTGCAACTGATTTGGTATATTTTTATCAAGCATTCAAATACAATTACCATGCCATTAGAAAGATCACTCAGTGTTTTCTAGGGATGGGAAAAATATTCATAAGTATTTGTTCCCAGATCAAGTAATAGATTTCCTAATGGTTGGGAGCCCCCACTGGGAAGCATAATAGACCAATGATATGTTTGTAAAATTTTGTCCCAGCATTCAATATCTCAAAGTGTTGCACCTGCAAAAAAACACCACCACCACGTTTTCTATACAGAAATTAGGCTTCTGCATAGAAAATTGTTTTCGGTGAAGAAAGGCATTTTTTTTTGTGTGCAACAAAACATTCTTTTTTCACCACAGAATGATACCTACACAGTACTTCAGTAGGTTTGAATATGTGCACAATAGTGTGGAGGAATATTTGTTTTCTTCTTCGTTGAGGAGAAAACTACTGTAATTATTTGTCTTCACATACAATGGCAAAATAGTCCAGGATTTATATCTCTGGTGTTTTCTTCATTTCATCATTTACAGATGGTGGTGGGGGTAGAGAGAGTGTTGGAGTGGATTACAGTAACATTTTGAGGCCTTTCCAAAGACTGCTGTTCTCAGTGATGCAAATAGAGTATTGTTTAATAAAAATCACCTATTCTGAACTGAATTATTGGGCATGTTTTATTCAGAACACATAGGTTTTCCATTTCTACCTTCTCATTATTTCAATGCTTTGTAAAGAGAATCAACATTTCATAACAGAAAGATAGAGAGAGTTACTATAAAATGACCACTATCTAAAATCATGATACTCTTCTCATGCTACTTTTTACATTTGGAACTAAAAGAAAGTCTAATTAACATGGAATTAGGTTCATGATTCTCTTCTATATCAGCAAAGCCATTTGAATGCCACTATGTTTCACACTACTTGTGAAGGAATACCGGTTACCTCTGTGAAGGACGACTGGCTACTGGACTTGCCAGGTGCTTCTAGTAAGCTGGAATAAAGAGACGTAGGCACATGCATTATTTATCTGTTTGGATCAAGCTTGTGAGGTGTGCATAAAATGAAAAATATTCCTTTTTCAGTTGTCTTGGCCAGGAAAGGGCTACCTGTAATTTTATCATCCTTGCATATAGACTAGAATCTGCTTATAAATTAATTCCTAATGCAGTCAGGGTTGTTGCTAATAAGTTTCTTATTTATTCTCTGCCCTCAAATGATGTGATAAAATCTTCTTAGGGTACTAAGAGAGTAAACACCACTCTTTCTAGCTTACTGAGAACTTCACAGATTTCTGAGAGGACTGAAGGGCTGTATAGCTTCCTTCTGCAGCATGACCTAAAGGTACATGATACATTCTTTTATTGAAACTAAGCAGGCTTGGTTTCTAGTTCTCTGAATGAGAGATCATTCTGGAACCATGTGTAAGCTGCTTTGAGCTATTTGGAGGAAGAGGAGGGCATGTGCGATACATAAATATTTGCATTAAACATAAATTGCAATGTCACAATCCTGTTTTGAATTTTTGCACACAGGAGCCCATCCTGGCTATCTCAGGTCTTTGATCTCCCATAAAATACCATCTGAATTCTTTGTTGTTGCTGTTGCTGGTGGTGGTAGTGGTTGTGGTTTCTCAGAACATCTGTATTTTCCTCTTCATTTGTACATATTGATATAGACAGGAATGGGCAATTTTTTTCCATGTTTCATCTGCTACAATGTTCATCATTTTTCAATTGTAAGGATATATCATCCTGTTTCCTCATCTACTTGATTTTTCTAAATCAATCAAGAAAATTCTATACAATCATTTGTATATCTTTCTCTAAGCAATTTTCTCTACTATACATGTTTTTGCAAGCATATTTCCCCATGCACACAGTTTTTGTATGCAGTTTCTCTTAACCTACAGAGTTTTGTATGAATTTCAAAATCTGAAGAAATGTGAAATCTGAAGGATGAATGAATGCTTTTCAATTTGCATACTAGTATCTGAAGTACAAATTAGGCTGATTCCTGTTACAACATAAATTCAACCAACTGTTCCTGCTGTTCCTAGAAATGTTGTCACTTGGAAATCAAAACTGGTACATGAGGTCTTCTTAAGTGGTTGTATGACTTTGCTTCCTCTTAGTATTTGGGTTAAGGTAGGGATGCCATTTCCCCTACCCTATTTTATTTCCTTCCTTTGCCCTTCTTTTTCCTGCTGTCTTGCGAAGGAAGCAGTTTTTGAAGAAGTAATTTTAAATGACTGAAACAAGTAATTAAAAATTTATTCTGTTTTTAAGCTGTTGGAGCAAAAGGGGTTGGTGGTACATCAAGTCCTACCGCCTCCTCATCACTTCAACTGGCAGCAATAAACTAGAAATTGTCTAATGAACAATTGTGAATCTTTGTTTATTGTGGGGACTGAAGAAAATTAGCCTGTGGAGAAGAAAACAAAAATTGAAGATGGGTTTTAATATGCTATAAATATTTCAAGAGAAACCAAAATGAAAACAACTTGTTATATCTGTGGAAAGGATTTTTCCCGCAGCACTGAAGATCTTATAATTATGATAATATGGAATAAGAAGAAAATATACCCAGTTAATTAACCTTAGGTTGTCTCCTGGTCTCACTTCTGAATGATGTGGAGCTTAGCCAATTCACTTTTGTGATATTTACTGTGGAATTATTCACCTTGTATGCCATTTATTTTCTATTTCTCATATATCATGGTTTTAATTAATCTGGGTTAATCAGCAAGCAGTTGGTGAATGATAGATCCCATTTAGAGATAGTGTATTGGACATAATAACTTTTTAGGAGTCCAGTTTATTGATTCAATGCAAAGAATAAAAGGTTAAAATGACAATGGAAAAAGGGGAAGCAACCTGTGCAAAACTTTCTGGTGCTGAATAATCTGTTTTCACTGGAGGCTTTATTTTTTTTTAAAAAAAATCTATTGTATACTGTTATTTATTATGATTCTATGTGTCTGCATTAGCAATAGGCAAAATCAAAGTTATGCAATCAACTATGAATCTACCAATATTTTCCTCAACTGGAAGCTCTTCATTTTATAGCTAGTTAAATATAAGTATTACTATGCCTTGTCCTTTAAGGAAATGTTGTAGTTTTCTCTGTATGTAAAATATTCAACTTCTTTTTCTCTAAATCATTGCAAGGTTTGAGAATTCAGAACAATTTCTCACTACATCAGAAATTAATGCCTTATTTGGAATATTTCATTTTTTAGTCTTGTTTTCATTTCCAATCAATCCACAGCATTCTGGTTGTTCTTCCAATAACCTCTGAACCTCTGCACAGAATGCCTGGTGTTCTTGTCTTGCAGAAGCTGATCAGAGGATTTGGATTGGTGTAAGGCATGAGCTACAAGCTTCACTTTGGTCAGTTTAACAATTCAGTTTAACAAGTACATATTTAGGCACCACTGAGTGCCCTACATCCTATTGGTTTCTGTCTCCCTCACCCTCCACCCTTTTCAAATAGGCTTGAATGGTTTGAAAGTGGAGGTATTGCCAGTAGATGATGGGGCTGGGAAAGAATTTTTTCCATGGGCCAATTGTTACAAGCTGAGAGCTAAGAGCTAATTTGGCATTATATTTTAAAAAATTAAGCCTCTAAAACTTGAATAGAGTGTTATAGGTAATAAAGAATAAAGCAAGAAGGTATGTGTAATGCCAAGGGCATTGGCACTGACCAATTCCAGGAGGGAAGCCAACTTAACTGTAAACAAAATAAGAAAGGAAGAAATGGCTTGAAAGAGAACATAAACAGCAGATTGACTCATAATGAACCAAACAACAGAGGGGAAAAAAATATTCAGAGCTAGCTATGTTGGCTATGTGGCAAAATACACTTTCCGCACAGTATTTGCCATGTGAAAGGGTGTCTGGAGTGTTGTGCAATTGTGAAGAGTGATCTGCACAACACACTCACAATCGCATGATGTTCCAGGGGCCAGCAGGTGCCAATCACGCACCTTTTCATTTTCGGCAGGAAGCCGAAAATGGTGTTCAATCGCACATTGCTCCCGGGCCCTGCACGCACTTACCTGGCATGCGGAGCCTCCGGAGCTGCGCCGGTCACGCTTCCTGTACCAGCATGGCCTGGGAAATTCCCAAGCTGCACTGCGGAAGGAAGAGGCAGGGTTCTTGCACAAGCAGGCAGCTCATGCAGAGCTGAAGCAGCAGGGACGTGAGAGCCTCTTGCTGGAGGCTGCTCACGCGAACCCCCCACCAGTGCAGGAAAACGGTAAGGTATGGAAACGGCCAAAGTCCAGAATCCACAAGCAGTGACATCTTTATTGGGCCAACTCCAAAGCATAAAATGCATTTATACAAACTTTCAAAGATTTACTGGCTTCTTTGTCAGGCAAAGATGCTAAAAATCATATAAGAGAAAAAAGATGATGATCTTAGAGTCCACCATTTTGTTTGAGATGTTGTCAGTTAAGATGATATTGAGAGATTTCAATGCAGACAGAGCCCACTCTCTTTATTGGCTTTTTAACAACAAAGAGCAATAAAAGACAGGTAAAAAAATTTCAATTCTTTTAACAAAAGAAAAGTAATTGCTCTAGAGATCCAGCTATCCCTCTCCTATGCAAAACTAACTACTCCTTTTTTATACAGAGAATACTGAATTTTTCAGGGAGTGTGTACTGTTACATCTGGAAAAACTTTTAGATGTTGTGGAGGTAATATTTGCCAAATTGTGGACCCAAACTGTAGTCAAAGGAAAGAGTTTTATCTTTGCGGAGGTTAAAAACTTCAAAAATTTAAATCATCATTATTTTTCTTCTTTATGATTTATACCATCTTTGTCAGATGAAGAAGCCAGTGAAGCTTCAAAAGCTTGCATAATGTATGTTGTCCTTTGGGGTTGATCTAATAAAGGTATTGCTGCTTGTGGATTCTGGACTTTGTTATACCAGATCACAGAGCATTAGTGGTATCAGATCACTTATTGTAATTGGAAGGAAGGCGGCCAGGTACCACGACCTCCAAGAGTCATGTATCAGGGAAAAGACCAATAAGATCTCTGATCTAATTGGAAGAGGAACATGTTTATATAAATAAATATTGTTAACATTAATGGTGGCTAGCACAGATAAATCCCTGACCGGTTAGTTAGGGGATACTATTAAATTCAGCTCTGGAGAGACCAAAACAAGGCTAATCATGAATATCAGCTTCCCAAGTATCAAGGTAGCTGTTCTTAACAGCTTCTCTGTGCCTAGCTGATAAAAGACCCACAAAAAAGCACTAAGAAATGGAATATAATAAGGTGTATTCCCCATTATTCTGAAATAATCAGGTTGCAATGGTCACAGAAGATTAATGGCCCTTTTCACATGTGGCGGGGGGACGGGCGAAAACACACTAAAACGGAGCTTACCCGCAGCCAGGTAAGTCCGTTGCCACGTGGAGCAGCGCGAGCTCGCTGCTCCACAGTCCTCCGGTGCCCCAGATGGTGGCTTCTGGTTGGTGGAGGCTCTCCACCAACTGGAGAAGCTCGCCAGCCAGAAGCCTGCCCCCTGCAGATCTGCAGGCATGCACTTGCGTGCGCCTGCAAATCCACTTTGGAGCCAGGCAATGGAGTGGCACGGGGCTGCATGCTCCGTGCTTTTTAAAAACCTCGAAAAAGAGGTTTTTAAAAAACACGCAGCCCGACTAGTTCTGGCCGCTCCTGAGTTTGATTCTGGTGTGGAACTACGAAAAGTAGTCCACGCCAGTCCACTCTATGGTGTAGAAGACCTCAGTGACAGGTTGCTCTGCACCGTTTCAGAAGCCCGGTATGGAAATGGCCAATATCTTACTAGGATTCCTGTGTTTCTCCTTCATGAATGATGTTGTGTTTAACTTCCTCTTTGTGTTAAGTATGGAGATGCCTTCTAGGAAAAACCAGAAGATATAAAGATTCACTCCTTATGAGAGTATGATCCTTTATTTGCAATACAAAGTAATGGATATTATGTGTCTGGGTTCTATATGTTTGTATGTAATAATAATAATAATAATAATAATAATAATAATAATAATACTTTTTTTTCCTGTTTCTTTTTTTTTAATTTTTTTATTACAGATTAAATTACAAAAACAGATTAACATTCAAATCACAGACGTTACTTTCCAAAAATAAGCACTTGGTAACCAATTTTTCAAATGCGAAAATAGTATAATCCCCCCACCCCTTCGCCCAATGGCTTAGCAGAGGTTTAATTAATTCTTCTCATATAGAAAATTCTTCATTCAGAATGTGGGATATGGATTTGATTACATTATTAATTTCATCGTACTCCATATCCTCTTTAACCCCCAACCTGATTTCCACTCTCCTTCCTTCAATATTCCCATAAATTTTAATCTTCTTTCCCTCAAAATATCAAACAATAAATTTTCAACCAGGTATTTATTGACTTTGTTTATATTCCAAATTGTTTTATCTTTCCATCCTAATGCTAATACAGCTTGTGCTGCTTTTAATATATTTATAACTGCTTTTTCCTCATTATTTTTCAGCCCCTTGTCCTTTAAATTTAATGTTATACAATTCTCCCTATTCAGTTGTATATCCTTACCTATAATTCTATAAATCTCAATTTTAACTTTGTCCCAAAATTTTTGAACAAAGGGAGATTCCCACCACATATGTATATATATATGCCTTTAGCCCCGCAACCGTGTCAACACTTTGAGGATATATTTTCTCTAAAAAATGTTAATTGGGAAGGTGTTCTATACCACTGGCCAATCAATTTCATTTCTTGTTCTTTTATCCTGGTATTCTTATTTTTCTTTATTTCTTGTATACATACTTGAATATCTCCCTTTCTATTTTTAAATCCCTTTCCCAATTTACCTTTAAACAATCTAGGACTCTAGTCTGATTACCTAACATTCCTGTATATAGTTGTCCAATCATACATTTACCCTCATCTAACTTTTTTTTTAATAATCTTCTCAAGTGGGGTTGCGTTAACCTGATTTGAATTTTTGATTATTTCATGTAGCGAATGATTTATTCCAACTGTGTGTAGCCAATAATTCTTACCTGTTAAATTAGTAAGTCTATCTATTCCCCATGGCCTCCCTTGTTCATCAAGGAGATCTCCTAACACTAATTCCTTCATTATTTAATCTCTTTAATATTCTCCCCAAATCTTCCCTATTGCTTATGTTCAAACTCTCTAGAGGGTACAACTTTGGATTTTCTATTTTCATTATTTTTTGCCATTTACCCCATATTTGATTGTTTAAACTTGTGGGGCCAATCAAATTGCCTTTTACCTTTTGCTCCATGCCACAGGGTCTCATCAATGAACTATATTAATCTAATTAATTAATGTTTCTATCCTTACCCATTTTTTCTTACGTTCATATTCAAATTCTAAAAATCTATTCAACTGGGTGGCTTCAAAATAATTCTCCAAAGACGGGGCACCCCAACCCCCATCCTCTTGGTGTCCATATAGTAATACATTAGTAATTCTACGTTTCTTACCTCCTGATATCCATTGTTTAATTGTTCTGTCCCATCTTCTTATTATTTTACTGGGGATTCTTACTGGTATCGTTTGAAATAAATATAAAAATTTGGGTAGTATCATCATTTTGAACATTCTTACTCTTGTTAGCATATTCCATTTTTTACTTGGCCATTTATTCATGTTTATATTTATCTTTTTCCACAATTGATTGTAATTCCCTTAAATAATATTATTCACATTTTTCGATATATATACTCCTAAATACTTCATTTTTTTAATCCCTAACTTTAAATTAGTAATAAGTTTTATTTTCCTCTGCTCCTTCCAGTTAGTATTTAAAAACATTATTTCTGATTTATCCATATTTATTGTTAGGCCAGATAACTTCCTAAACTTCTCAATTATTTCTTCAAGTTTATTTGCACATCTGTAGGGCTCCTGTGTTGTTATCAATGCATCATCGACAAATAGATTCAATTTCAGTTCCTCCTTACCAAATTTATAGGCTTTTATTTCTTTTTCATCTCTAATTTCATTTGCCAGTGGCTTTATTGCTAACACAAATATTAAGGGGGAGAGGGAGCATCCTTGTTTCATTCCACTTCTATTCGTAATATTCCTTGAATTATTACCATTTACTATAATTTGGACTTCATTATCTGTATATATTTCCTTTATTACTATATTCCTTTATATTATCTGTATATATTTCCTTCCCAACCCAAACTCAGTACATATTTTATACAAATAATTATGGTTCACCGAGTCAAAAGCCTTATATACTTCCAATTTAATTAATGCAATTTTATTATTATGTTGTTTGGGATGATATAATACATTAAAAATATTTCTAATTGAGTCTGCAATTGATCTCCCTTTTATAAATCCATATTGATCTTCATCTATTAACTTTGGTAAAAACACTTTTAATCAGTTTGCCAAAACTTTGGTGAAAATTTTATAATCCTGATTACAAAGGGTAATAGGATGATAAGATTTGAGATTTTCTGGATCCTTATTGGGTTTCAAAATTAGACTTATTTCTGCTAATTTCCAAGTAATAATAATAAAACTTACAAGAATAACAGACAGCCTGCTCATTCTCCCATATGGCCTGTGATTCCAAGACTTATGATTGGTTGAGTGGAGTGTTCATGCTAATGTTTCCTGTTTGAAGTTTACCACTGATAACAAGCTGAGAGCTAAGGTAACCACAGGACATGAAAAGAGGGACCTCCAGTTGGACACTGATATGGCTGGCAAAGAACCCTTAGTCCCTTAATAGGGATGTGGAACCACATCTGTTTCACAATTGCCTTTCTTGTCTATAGGGTTTCTTCAATGCAAATATTATGATGCTACTATTTTGCTTGGGGGTGTAATGTGCGTGAGGCTGGACCAATACTTGGAGAAGCAGGTAGGCCTATCCACTCCCAAATATACCTTGGGGTGGGGCAACAGCCCAGCTCAGGGATTGTCAGTCTGGCTTCACTTCTAGGTGGTGGAGGGGACCATATAAAAGTCCACCCTGCAATATGACTCTTTATCCCAACATTCTCTTGGGCTTTCCATAAACTAGGCTGGAATGGGTACCAGTAAACAAGTGGGACAGTTGAAAAACTGGGTGCATGCCTCATGTAATGGCACAGTTTTATTTGAACTGTAACCAATAAAGTTATGACCATACTTCACCCACCATCATTTCTTGTAGAAGCGTGAGGAGTTAATAGAAGAAAGACAGAAAATGGTTAAAAACTTATTAAAACAAAAAGTGTTTTGAAAATGTTGTTTCCTGTGCAGAAACAACTATTCTGAACAAATTTGCCTGCATTTTGTTTTGCTTTGTTTTCCTCCTCCTCCTCCTCCTCCTCCTCCTCCTCCTCCTCCTCCTCCTCCTCCTCCTCCTCCTCCTCCTCCTTTTACAGCAGCATTTTCTGCATGAAAGAAACATGCAAAGTTTATGAAGAACAAATCACAAACTTCAAAGGTTTGCGCCAATTCAGGATTTCCTTGCACTCAAGAAACACTTTTTAAAAACAATTCTTTGAATATTTCTGAATATTGTCTCCATCTCTAAACTTAACCTTAATGCCTGAATAGGACTAGTATTGTTTTCCAATGGATTTATAGTCAGATAATTGCCCAGCTTTTATATAAATTTACAACTAATCTCATTGTTTTCTCCTCTTGTGCTTTTATTTTCCTCTTGTTGTAACTAAGTCTTTTTGAATGTAAATATTTTTTAAAAAATAAATGAAAAATATTAGTTTTATATTGAGATCTTTTTCTCTAATTGCTCGTATTTAAAAATTGCTTGTTGACTTACACTCGTACTGGATGTAGACAGTCTTGACAGAGTATATTAGTGTGCCAGGACACCTTTTTTTCCCCTTATTGAGAATGAGAAACTTTGTGAATATTCTTCCCATCGCTAGATCAACATGGTTCATTGGAAAAAAAAATTCCTTGCACTATATTGTAGTCGCTGAGGTGTCAATGAGGTGGATGGCAGGAGCATGTATTTTGTAGCAGAGCACATTGGCACATAGAATTCAGATTTTTTAAAAGTGACTAAATGTAACTACATTTACTTGCTTTTTAGACATGGAGAAGCAAATAATTACTTCTAAAATTGCACCTATAACCTAACTACCTACTTTCTGGAGCTGCTGAGATATAATTGAAACTCATTACTCTTACTGCATGGGCTATTTTAAATACTTTATTTCATTAATTATATTGAGGTAATCAAGTTGAAATTAATTCTTAAACAAGTTTTAACCATGGGAACTAAGAAAGTCTATACCTTCCCGAAGATCAGATTCAAGGCCACTGTTGTAACAAAAACAGGAAGTGAACTTGTGGTGAACCTAGAATTGAACTAGCTTTCACCTTCTAGTGTGTAAGTGCTGACTGTTGGCTAGAAGGATCTGAATATCGAACTGCACTGACACCTATTGGCAAGGAGATAAAAAGTGCTATTTCAGTTTGGCAGCTGTCAAAATACAGGCCCCTTTCTCACGGCATTTCCAAAGCAAAAGGGCCCCTTGAGCATCGCTTAAATGTGAGGAGCAGTCCACACGATGCACTCACGTTTGCACGACACTCAAGGGCCTAATGCGGACTGTGCACGCATTTTTTCGTTTTCAGCTTAAAGCTGAAAATGCTGCATGGTTGTGCATTGCTGTGGGGCCCCACGTGCACTTACCTGGCATGCGGAGTCTTGGAAGCTGGGCTGGTTGCACTTCCTGTGCAGTGCAGGCTGGGAAAGGTCCCAGGCTGCACTGCAGAAGGAAGAAGCGGGGTGCTCACACAACCAGGGAGCAGCTGCGGACCTGAAGCTGCAGGGACAAGAGAGCCTTCCTCCTCAGGCTTCTCACGCTAGCCCTGCACCTCAGCTCCGCAAAAGGGTAAGGTGCGAAAAGGGACACAGTCAAGAAATCAGGCACAGACTGTAAGTCCTCAAAGAAGAACATCAGTTGAACAGCCTAGAGAAGTTGATTCTAATCAAATATTTTAGAAGAGATAAGACAATTGAGGGAAGAAATGAAGGAAGATGTGAGTCAGGTAAGAGTAGATATGAACCAAATAAGGAATAGTTTTAAACAGAATTTGAAATTGAACATACTTAAGGACATAAGTTTATTTTTGATTACTGAGATGGATTTGAGTACTAAGATGAAATAGGTTACTGAGAAAATTGAATTGTTGAGAAAAAGACAAAGAAACTGGGAGAGGAGACTGAGAAATTAACTATGAATTAACAACTTAATTTGGATGCAGTGGCCCTACTTGATTTACCTTTAACTTTAATTACTTGATTTAAGGGAAAGGGAAACATGCTTAGGATTAGAGGTATTACAGAGACGCAAAATGAGGATATGGCTCTGGCATATGTGTATGTGTGTGTGTGTGTGTATGAAATACAAAGAAAAAGTTTTTGTTGGGAACTGGATAAATTATACAGACTGGATTCTTTGATTGCCAGACAAAGAAATTTTTCTAGAGGTGTGCATTTCTTTTTCATTTTGTTGTTATAAAGGCAAAAAAGAGATCAAATTCTTCAACATTACTCAAGAAAGATGCAGACAGCTGGGAATTATGTTATAATCTTTAAAGATACTACTGTTCAAATTCTGATACAGAGGAAGGATTATGCCTTCATGGCTAACAAGCTGAAGCAATAGGGGATATCGTTTAGATTGGCAAACCACAATTGGGTCATTTTGTATTACGGACAGTAGTGAAAAATCTTCCTTCTTTTACAGAGTGAGTTAGTTCCTTTTATAGTTGGTGAGGGTAGAATTTAAAGCCATTTTAAAGCTTTATAATTAGAGTCCATCTCCACATTCACCTGGGCCTGTGAGATTTTCCCTTCTTCCTCCCCACTGATTTTCTGTTTAGAACTTTTTGATCAGGGGCCTTTTCTTCATCTCTTTGTCTTAAAACAAGCAAGTCTTTTCCATATTTCTGCAGAAAGTCTCTTGTCTTTGGAATTGTATTAAGACTAAGATTTTTCACTATCTGATAAATAAGAAGTTTGGAAGAATCTTAAAGTGCATGATTATGGTGGCCAAATTCCTTTTTGCCCAGAGATGGAAGGAGTCAACTATTCCATGTCGAGAAAAGTAGGTGATGAAATTGCTTGATCGGGCAGAAACTGACAAATTGACTATTTGGTTTAAAGAAGGATCACTGAGTAAATTTAAGAAAGATTGGGATTTGGTGATGGTGTATTTGAGAAATTGTTGTGGGATACTTCTAACTTTGGGATTTGAAAACTAGTAGTTTGAATTAACATTAGCAGAAGTGTATATAATTAGAGGAAGGATTTTACTTTATAATCATCATCTGGGAGCTGGAAGGCATGTGTACACCCTTTTAAACCCCCTCCCCTCTTTAGGTTTATTTGGTTTTGTCTTTGTCTTTTTGTAACTTAGGTAGTTTTGTTTAGTTTTTAGGTTTTGTGTGATTTTTTTTGCTTCTTTTTTGTATTTTGTATTTTCTTATGTGTGGTTTTAGGTGCATAATTTGATGTTTGATTTTGTTTTTTTTAAAAAAGCAACTAATTACTTTTTAAAAACTGACTTTCTAAGTTCTGCATGCACTGAAGATGCTCAGAGTTTGATGACATTACTCTTTATCTCCCCCTCAAGTATTTATACACACACACGAAAACACCAAAAACTTCATGGATAATTCTTTCTGGCAGCAGCTGCTAAGACTGGGGACAAAGCAGGGCAGGTCAGAACAGCCAAATCCTTATGTTAAGTACTGAGTTCCTCTATTTTCATATCTGATATACGACCAGCAATTATTTCTGGAACTCAGGCTGCAAAGTTTGGAAGACTGATGGTGATGAGATGTTTGTGTGACAAGTGATTGGCAATGGTGATAATGAAGGTGGTTCAAGACTATTTTATTTGAGAGTACATTATGGTGATTTATTTCCAAGTTTCCCATCCACTTTGTATGTGAGCAAGAATGATTCTTAACTATTGCTTGTCAGTTCTGCTTCGATGAATGAGAGTGAATAAACTGAAAACGTAGAACTGGCGTAGACTAACATAGAATATACTGTCACATGTGTGTTCTTACAGATATTGACTCCCAGGTTTTTCTTTGGCAATTGAAACTTATCAATGAAACTAAAGAAGTAAAATGCATTTGAAAAGCAGTTGTTGTAATGAACAATTCCCTAATGCCAGCACCACAGAACCTTATCACAAGCTGTCTATAAGCCATGCCTCAAATTCAGTAGATTCCATTTCGACTATACAGCTTTTGAAATTCACTATCTGAATATGCTACCAAAGTATATCGTTCTGATATTATAAATGCTGGAATCCCTCCAACTTAAAAAAAAATCCAACAACCTGTGATTAGCTAATAGTAATAATAATAATAATAATAATAATAATAATAATAATAATAATAATAATAAAATTATTTCTATCCTGCCCCTCCACATGGATCGAGGCGGCGAACAACATTAAATACATCAATACATTAAAAACATTAAAAAACGTACCCAATCCTCCCCACCCACCAATCCACCTAAAAACAACCCCCTAAAACACACAACAATCAATCAACTATTAAAGGAACAGCAAGACAATTGATGGGAGGCGATGGAAATGCTAGTCTTGGAAGGCCTGTCGGAAGAGATCAGTCTTGACTGCTCTTTTAAAGCAGTCAAGAGTGGTAATGTGCCGGGTCTCCTCCGGCAGGCCATTCCATAACTTGGGAGCAATAGAAGAGAAGGTCCTCTGGGTAACCGCAGCCAACCTAGTTCTGACTGGCTGCAGTAAATTCCTCCCAGACGACCTTAATGTGTGGGGTGGATTGTATGGGAGAAGGTGATCCCGCAGGTAGGCTGGCCCCAAGCCATGTAGGGCTTTAAAGGTAATGACCAACACCTTGTACTGTGCCCAGAAACTCATAGGCAGCCAATGGAGAGACTTTAGAATTGGTGTTATATGGTCAGTTTTAGGTCTTCCGGTGACCATCCTGGCTGCCATATTCTGGACTAATTGAAGCTTCTGGAATAAGCACAAGGGTAGCCCTATGTAGAGCGCATTGCAGAAGTCAAGCCATGAAGTTACCAGCGCATGTACCACTGTTTGTAGGTGTTCCAGCTCCAGGAAGGGGTGCAGCTGGCATATCAGCCGAAGCTGATAACAGGCACTCCTGGCTGCCACATTTATTTGAGCTGTCATCTGAAGTGACGAGGCCAGGAGCACCCCCAAGCTGCGAACACAGTCTTTCAGGGAAAGTGTGACCCCGTCCAGGACTGGTTGACAGACCTCCATACCTGGGCTAGGGCCCTTAACAGCGAGTACCTCCGTCTTATCTGGATTCAGCTTCAGTCTGTTTTTCCTCATCCAGTCCATTACTGCTTCAAGACATTCGTTCAAGCTACAACTCTGGGAGATGACATAACTTCTCCCAGGCCAATTTTAAAAGTTTAGCAATATTGTAGGGAAGCTAAAAGTATTCTTTTATTAATTACAATAATAATGATGTCACGCTTTTTAATTATGGAAATGCCCTTTGTTTTCCCCTAGAATGAAAGTAGAGGTAGGGAGTATGTGTGAGAGAGATTTAATGAGGTCTCTTGCTTTTGACCTGATTAAGCACACACTCTACTTTATCTTCTTCTGCTCTTGGCCTCTGCAGCTCATAAATAGTCCTTGGGATCTGTACACTGACAAGGCCACTGTAGGCAATAGGTTTCTTGCCCTTGCTCAGTATGATGATTGACAATGTAATCTCAGAAAATGTTATGGTACCATGTCTGCTGTAAAATATTATGGACATTCTCCATTGACTACTAGGCTTTTTCTTAATTGTGATGGAGCATAGAGTGAGATTTATTGATATGCAAAATACAGCCACACTAACCAGATTTCCAGCTTCACCTTCAGAAGTCTTTTAGTTTTACTTAGGGCTGAGCTGAAAGTTTTGTGCGATGTGTGAGACTGGAAATTTCAAGAAGAAGATAATTTTAAATGTCTGTGGGATGAGAACTGCCTTTGTCCATGGCATTCCATGGAGGCTTTTCATATCACCATTCTTTGCCCAGAAGCCAGCTGGTGGGTCCTGAAAGAAGTCCTACCTTTGATAAAAAGACTCTTCTGTTTTTGTGCTTGCATTTTTTTAACCCTGATCTTGATTTATAATATGGAAGTAAAGGGAAGCTGCTACTGTGGCCAGGACCAGGCAACCCTTTTTTCTAAAAAATTTAGATTGATGGCAAACTGCTCAATTGTTTATATATGTTTACCATTTGCCAAAGAGGTGGCAACTTTATGTATAGCAATTAACCCCAATATGGGCTGGGCTGTCTGTTTGGCTCAGTTCGGCTTTGTGTGTGTGTATATGTGAGCGTGAGTATGCACGCATGTGTATGCATATGCAGGCACAAGTGCATGTCTAGCCATGGGTGTGAGAAAAAATGCTATTAAAGACTGAAGACTGCTTCATTCAGCCTGCATTAGGCCCTTTCCACAACGCACCTTTTTGTGGAGCTGGGGTGCGGGGATCACGCGAGCAGCCTCCGGCGAGAGGCTCTTGTGTCCTGGTTCCTTCAGCTCTGCAGCTACCGCCTGCTCGTGCGAGAGCCCCGCCTCTTCCTTCCGCAGTGCAGCCTGGGAATTTCCCAGGCTGCGCTGGGGCAGGAAGCACGAGAGCCGTGGCTCCAGATCTCAGCACGCATGGCAAGTGCACACGGGGCCCCAGATCGATGCACAATCGTGCATCATTTTTGGCTCACAGCTGAAAATGAAAAAGTGCACAGTCGGTGCTTGCCAAAACCTGGAGCATCGAGCAATTGTGAGTGCGTTGTGTAGACCGCTTCTCACATTCACGTGATGCTCGAGGGGCCCTTTCACATGGAAAATGCCATGCAAAAAGGGCCTAAGAGGTGGGGGACCTTGACATCCACAAACAATCTCAGCATCTCCTTAGAATTTTGGGGAATTATAGCTCACAGGAGGCCTGAAGGAGGACAGGCAGGATCTTTTCACCTGTGTATACCAGTACTAACTGGAGCAATGACTCCAGTTAGAAGTTAAAAGAATATTTTATTGGAAACTAATAGAGACACACAAGAAATCAAACAACCTCATGAACCATGCAAAGCTATATTGAAGGGAAAAGCAAGAACATTTGAAT
This sequence comes from Cyclura pinguis, assembly GCA_030412105.1. Taxonomy (NCBI): domain Eukaryota; kingdom Metazoa; phylum Chordata; class Lepidosauria; order Squamata; family Iguanidae; genus Cyclura; species Cyclura pinguis. The sequence continues at coordinate 312,652,104 of CM059599.1, read as the reverse complement.
AGAAAGAGGCTTTGCATGGAAAGGGTAAAACTAACTAGTCTTGAAGCAGAAGGTTGAAGTGAAGTGGCTCAGACAGAGTCTGAGGGTAGTACAGAGGAACAGAGATCTGGCTGCCACATACTACATCCAAAGTACCACAAATTACTAGTGTTGGAGCTAGGGTTTTTATATGCTATTTCCTCCCCTGAAGGAGCGTTCATGGAGAAAGCTGCAATGGCTTTTTCATGGGGTTGGCAAAGGAATCTGGAATGGGCTGATAGTATTAACAGAACGTTGATGGGAGTTCCAAGAACCTCTTAATGTTTTGGTCAGGTATTGTAAATGGGGAAGATATGCTCATAGTAGGATTCCTGATTGTTTCACCTGGACAGTTTTCACCTGATATTGTTTTCAGGAATGTTCACAACTTACAATTTTTAGAAAGGATTATCTCAGGCCTATTAGCATTGGACTTTCACACCTAATTGTCTCTAAACTTATGACCTGATCATGTCTACATATGCATACAGCCAGTGCACTTTCAAACTTGTGTGTCAGCCATGAAATACGTCCAATTATGAAAATAGCACATCCTGCAGAGTGGAGGTGTATGGGATAGTAATAGCATCTCATCTTGCTGCCTAGTCTTGTTTTACAGGCTCGGTTGAGGCAATGGTTATGAAGAGAGTGTGCTTTAGTTTCTTGTATGTGGCATTCAGATTTTTGTTTTTTAAAAAATAAGCAGCTGGGTGCTTGTTTTTGAAAGCAAAGATTTATCTTTTTAAAAGATGTAGAAGTAATTGATTTTATGGGACTATAAAAATAACTAATAGGGTCCCCAGATCCTATTAGTTAATAGGGACATGGTGCATTGGGGCATGGCTATGGAGTGCTGGGCATGGCCACAGTGTGTGGGGGCGTGGCTATGGTGCGTGGGGGTGTGGCTACAAGCTGAGATGCCCCAAAAACTTTGCCACCAGGAGCGAACTGCCCCATCACCTCCCTGTTGCTACACAACTGCTTCTTTCCCTCTCACAAATCCTTCACTACACTCAGATTCTCTCACATTGCCTCCTGGACACCAACTCCTGGCTAAATATATCTTCCTTACCTCATTTTCCCCCTTGACACTGTTCTCACCTATACTTCTTGGCTAAATATCTTCTAGCTTTCTTTTTCCTAGCTTGCTTTCTTCTTCTGTACCCCTGCTCACATCTCATAGTAGTACTCATTTCTTTCCTCTTTCCCAGTCCCCAACTATCTTTTCTTCTGTTTCTCCTGCTTTCCTTTCTCTAATCTCGTCTACACATCTCTTTTGTCTTCTTCCAGAGGTATTTGTTTCTCATTCTCATTCTCTCACTCCCTTCACTCACACTTCTCCTATGCATAGTTCTTGTCTTCTCTTTGCTTCTCTCCAACTAATTCTCCTCACCCCAAAAAACTTTGAAACTGCCCATCATATACACCATATACTGTGCCTTTCCATGAGCATGGGATCTAAAGTAGGTTACAAAATTTAAAATAAGGGTTCAGCTAAAAACCTATTTTAAGAAGTCGAAAACAATTAAATCACCATTCTATTTTAAATGGCAGATGGTTAAAACAGTTTTAAATAGACTTAAAACATAAGTAAAAGGATATAAGATAAAAATGCAGCACAGTACTTTCACAAGCCGTTTTCCACCACTTGGGAGCAGTCACCGAGAAGGCTTTTGTCTGTGTCCTCATCATATCAGCCTGTCATGGGAGAAAGTCCTTGTCCAAAGATCTTGAAACTCATGATGTTTTTATATATGATTGAAAAACTGTTTTTTCTTGGATTACAAAATTATTAAAATGAGTACGTGGAAAAGTGTTTAAAACAAATGTGGAAAAAGTTTGATTTTTTTTTCTTTTTGAAGCAAAATTTGGAAAAATGTATTTGTTTTGACTGCAGTAAGTCCTGTGTAGCAGTACTTGGAAAAGTTAAGCAGAACTGGGAAAAGGTTTTTTTGATCACAAATATGTTAGTTTGAAAAACTGTTAAATATCCAACCAAATAAATATTTTCTCATTTGTTAGACTTGGTGCGTTTCATTTGAATAGCATGTCGTGAACAACTGTGAGTAATGCTTAATGAAATCGTCAGGGCCTGCATCCAATGACATCACAGGAGACCATCTCTAAATTTAGGTCCTGGCCCTTTTCTCTCAGAGTCTGAGATGCTCATGTACTGAAACATAATTACTTTTTTAAAGCACAATTCCAATCTCTCTTCTAGAACCTGTTCTTCAAACTATTAATCTTCCTAAATTCTGTTTCTTCTTGAAGACTGGGGCAGTGTATAGGTAAGAAATGAATTATAAGAGATCATGTTTTCCATCAATTCAAGGAAGAGAGAAAATGCTTTGAAATCCTCGGTGGCACAGAAAAGCCATTCAGAAGAACACAGGTGAATGTGAGGACTAAACTCAGGCTCTGCGCTGCTCTTTTGTTGGACTAATCCATTGTGGAATTTCTGTAGTACAACTGCTCAGATGTGTATCGACTAGTAAACATGCAATGAGACGCAGCCAGGCTATCCTCTTTTAATATTTCAGTTGCCTTGAGCCTGCCAAAAAAGCCAAAAAACAGGAAGCTAACTAAAGCTATTTCAGTAAGTTCCTCCCACAGCTTTAAGCCAACTCTCAGGTCAAATCATAAGGTCTGACCTTTCCAAGATCAAACATAGTTCAAATGGACAGAAAAAGAAAGCAAAGTTAAACAACAACAACAACAAAGTAAGCTTTAAGGGATAATAAAAAATACCACCTCATCAATATTAGCTCCAACTTAACTTTGAATTTTCAAAGTTTTAAATCTGTTGTTCCTGGATCCAGTTGTCCGATTTGATTACTGATTCAGAAATATATATCAACCTGTTCTTCATAAAAAAAAAAAAAAAAGAAATCAATGAATCTTACATTTTCCATTTAAAAAAAAATAAGAATAAAACGTACCAAGTGTAAAAAATAAATAAAATCAAACCACTAAAATCTATAACATAATTTCAGTCCAAAATATGGGTTAAAACGCTTCAGTTCCATGGGACAAGATGAGACGACTAGCTTACCTGACTATGAAAAAACAAGATCAAGAACATTTTCATTTTTGATGTTTATATCTTGCTTTTCCTTAGGGATACAATAAGCATTTTATTTCAATTACTTTTTGATTTCACCAAATTTAGAATGCAGAGAGTGAGACATTAAATAACATTGGCACTTAGAACTCTAATATCTGTTATGTCTACATTCCCTTGATAACTTTGCCAGACCATTTTTCTTGGAAGACTAACTGTATTTCTAAATTCTCAACTGAAGTTTTACGTTACTGCAGTGCTAGAAATTTGGGGATGAAGAGAAATTTTCATTTGGGAGTCAGAATATTATGGCGGGCATTCCATGATTTTGCCTCCCTAGAAGCTATGCTTCACAGCTTCCTCAGGCAGGGAACACATTGGTGTTGATGGCTAAGCCAGGTCCTTAGGCACCAAGGTCTAGCTTCAACTTTTTCTCCCATCTGCCCTATCCCCCTTCTCAGGGAGCAGACTTCAGGAGCTATGACTGGGAAAACTCTGCAAGCTAGACTATTATGGGACTGTGCAGCCCCCACAACTGGCATGTTTTAATTGGCAAATAATATTAAATTGGTACCGTATGAATTGGTGATGATATAAATGATACTTGAGGTGACAATAAGGTCATGCTAGAAGAGGCAAATTTCTGACTGTAAACATGATGTGGCAAGGAAGGTCAGCCCCACCTACCTCTTAGGCAAGAAGCCCAGTCAGTTCAGAACAATAGCACAGCTGCTCTGAATACATTAGGTGCAAAATGTCAAACTGGACTCTCAAAGCTGAAATAGGGAAGTTCCCAACAAATCGTGATTGACTTAACCCTGGTCGCTGTGCACCTGGATGTTTTCCTATTGTCTCACTGTCTCTCCACAATTTTTAGCTATTATGACAACCATTATCCCCTTGTCACTTAAGCACAAATCCCATTTACTCCATCCAGACTTCGTTGTTCATGTTGCGACTCTCATTGTCCACCTAGTTGGGAGTGTGAGTCACAATCATACCCATGGGATGTTTTTTGGGTACAAATACCTCTGATTTTAGAGTGCCCAGTGCAGTCTCTTGCCATTCCAAATGCCACTTTGTCCATCTGATTCCCAAACAAGAACTATCCTTATCGTAAGCCACATCTCTACTCTCTCTGCTTCTCTCTGGACTGGTAAATATAGCCCAAATCCCTCAACGTCTTTTATTCCACTTTCCTCCATTTCCTTTGTTAGTCCTTGTATGAGTGTGTGAGTATTTGAGGTTTTGCATGTTTGTGTGAATCTTCTCAATAAAACACATTTTTAGTTTACATTTTATTTCTCAGCTGGTTCTTTTTTTTGTGTGAGCCCGTAATCATTGGTAGGCAAGATCTCACTAAGTTGCCTCTCCTCACAAGTCTCCTATATTTGAGCTAATTATTCCCCACTTTTGAACTGAGGTTCTGGCATTATGGGTTGGCCTTTGTGACCCTTATTGGGGTAATAAGATCGGGGCCCCAGTGAGCTGAGTGAGACCCACAAACAAGGGCCTCACTTAATATATCCAGTTAAGTATACCCTATTCAATGAGGTAGACTCAGAAATATAAAAATAGTTTTTGAATTTTTACAGATAACTTTTTCCAAATGCCTAAATACTAGCACACCCATAAGGCAGTACCAACACTGAAAACATCTTGCTTTCACAGGCTTTTTGAAACTGGGTGGGCTGTGTGGTTCCGTTTCTAAGGTTTACAACTAGTCTTTTAAAGAGTTTTAATGTTTTTAATTTTTTCAACTTTATACATTGTTTAATTGTTTTTAAATAACTTTTGCATTTATACCTTTATTGAATGTTTTGCATAGGTTTAATCTGTATTGTTTTAAATATTCTGTTAACTGCCTTAAGTCTCATTATTGCGAGAAAACTGTGATATAAATGAATGAAATAACAACGTCAGCAACAACAACAATAACTCTAAAAAGAAGAAGGAGGCTTCAATACTGACCCTTACTGTGCCATGCCATGATCCAGCACTGTCTGATCATGATTCCGGCAATGTCATTGCTGGGATTGCTTCGAGACCCAAGTGCTCCCCACTGCACCAGTCAGCTGCCAGCAGATGGGTAGCATTCCAGACATGCTACTTCATTCTGCAATACAGCCAGCCTCTTCCTCAGCTATATTGTGGAAGGAAGTGCTCAATAGATCCTCCGCCCTTCCCACATGCCTGCAGCCTATGGGATTTTTTTGCGAAGGGAGGCCATTACTGGATTTTTTTCCAGTAATGGTTTACAGAACTATTCTGATGGCCGGGGATACTACAGCAGCAGGACTGCAATGACATTGTGCAATGGTACGCATTGTGGACTAGCAGCAATGTGTACCCATGCTGGGATGGCACTGTGATGCAGTAAGAGCTATCCTTTCACCCTCAAATGAGTAACTTTTTATTCACCCAACAGTAATGGACATTTTTTAAAAATTAAACCTACACTTTGTTCTCCCTTGGATGTATCTTTGATCCTCTGGCTATATGTTCACTCAGGAAACTAACTTCAAGGGCAATGGCTGGCATTGAGTTGCAGTTACAAATCTGTAGCCTAGAATCAAGGAGCTGTAACAGCTTTGTATTTAATAAGACCACAAAATCTCATTTAACCTACCTAACATTCCCCTCCCCCTGATCCACCTTAACCACCAGCAACTGGACCAGGCAAAGGAGGTCTGTTCAGCTGGCAATTGGAGAGCAAGGAGGAGGATGTTTCCAACACTCTCCTGTCAGCAAGCAAGGCTGTGACAAGAATTGAGACAGAGGTTGTGCTTCTGATTGTTGCAACCTGATTTGCTGAAGGGAATGGTTTGGAAACATGCTTCTCCTTGTGCCTCAGTTACCAGCTGAATAAACATTCTTTTCTCAATCTGGCTGCTGGCTGATAAGATGGACTTCGGTGGGGGATTCAGGCCAGAAGACATTGCTTAGTTACACATATATAACTAAGTAGCTGGTGTAGAATATCAGGGCCCTTATGCACTATGGCCCAATAGCACTTTATCCTGATTCCATCTTGGCAATGCCATTTGTCATGCCTTGTCTCCAGAACATGGACTCTGACTCAGAGTCTGAAACAGGGAACATGCCAGAGTCTGAAACAGGAGACATGTTAAGACCTGCTCTAAAGGAAGAGATTACAGTGCCACAAACAGAACAGGGGGTGGTGCCAGTTCCAGCAGGGAGTCCTGCCCCTTCAGACATAGAAGATAACTGACCAGTAGCCACCTTTGCTGAGCACAGACAACAAAGAGAAAACCTTATATCAATTCCAGAGAATTTATAACCAGCAACAATTAATCAGGCAACAGCTGTGTTAGGCTGCTGGCATATATAGCTGCCACTCTTCCCCTGTAGGCATTGTCAGAGCTTATCTGACCTCTCTGTTTGCTGGATGCCTTGCTGAACTCTGTGCATGACTCTGGATTACTCAGACTGACTTTGGACTCACTTGCCTGTGAATTCTGTTGGACTTTATTTTTGACCTTCTGCTTACTGAATAAAAGTAAGTAATGAGCTGGGAGCTATTCAGTTTGTTTTGTTTGAATTATCAGTTGTGCTGCTGGGACTGTGATAGGATACTATTGTTGGGATAAAATTGTTTCCCATCACACCCAGTCAGCTGCCAATGGATGCACAGTGGGAGGGACACTCAACTTTTTTTCACAGTACAGTATGAATGGTGGGTACCTTTCTCCACTTTTTCCTGTGCTGTACTGCAGAAGGAACAGCTTGATAGCACTTCCACCCTTACCATATGCCTGCAGATGACAGGATCATTGCAGGAAAGGAGGCTATTACCAGTTTTTTTTCTGGTAATGGTTTCACGGTATGATCAAGACAGATGGGGAAGTGACAACAGTGGGACTGTAAGGACGTTGTGCAATGGCATGCATCTGGGACTGGTAGCAACACATTGCCATGCTGGGATGGTGACATTGTGCAGTAAGGGCCTTAGTTACTAGCAGCATTCTTTTAAGGATAGATTCTTGATTCAAGTCAGACCTAGTGCAAAGATTTCAACCAGAATGATTTTTTTTAAACTATCTTCCATGCAGACAAGATGGTTCTGCAGAACGATTTGTTGTTATGTTGAATTTGGTTTTTCATAGTGTTCAGGAGACTTATTTCCTTTTTTTTATTATTTGGATGTGTTTTGGCTTAGTAAGGAATGTGGGAAGAGTTTTTCTTTTCTTTTCTTTTCTTTTCTTTTCTTTTCTTTTCTTTTCTTTTCTTTTCTTTTTTCTTTTTAATGCCAAATCAGAACATGCCCAAAACAGGAAATGGCAGAGGTAGAAATGTAGAAAACTCTCTGCATACAAACTTAATACAGTTAGATTTCTTTGCTTTGCTTTTTTCTTTTCTTTTGCCTTTCATATAAAGTAATAGGAAATGTGAAGAATATGAAAGGCTAGGTGCCTTGTTTGCACAAATGGTAACTTGTGAAGTTAATGATGCAAAGTGTCTGGCAGAACCGAGCTTCGTCTGACTCACTTAGCAGAAGATGCTGATGGGTACTTGTATTTTCAGACTCCAGAGAGGCTTGTTATTTCAGCTGGAATGATTGTTATTGCCTCACTTTATTTGTTGTCAAGGACAAATTCTGGAGTAGCACAATTTCAACCAAAAGGAAAATTGTGAAGTAATGTGATATTCAGTGCCTATGTTTTGTCAGCCATTGAAATAATCTTTTCTCTTTTCCTGAAAAAAAAAGCATCTATTCAAAGATGCACTAGCAGATTATAATGTGGATCATAATCAAATTTAAGTGATATGATGGATAACTATAAAGTGTCGCTTTCTCTTCTCTTCACCATACTCAAGCTGGTTTATTGAGCACAGAGGCAAATAATACCTTAATTATTGTGATCCACTGTTTTCTTGCATAAAATATGAATCTCTGGATGTTTTCCATGCAACAATATATAACAAAATCCCCCCAAAACAAGATCAACAGCAACAACAACAACAGCAACAACAGCAAACTTCCCAAATTGCAGTAATACTTTTATTAGGCAAACCAAGGGTCATAAAATACTTTATGCAGAATTTCAAAGTTCATAGGCTTCCAGATACCAGTAGCGCTTCATAGAGTCAGAGAGTAAACTCCATGACCTAACCTGGTCTCTTCTTTACCAGACTGTTATCTAACAAGAGACTGCATTTTCCCCTCTGAAATAAGTAGCTGCTGCATGTCCTTTCACAATGGCTTAAATAAGGGGGCAATTTCATGCTTTAAAACTACATCATAAAAGTGCTTTGTGGGGTTGAAGCATAGGAGACAGCAGGTAACAAATGCCAACAAACGGTTACAAAACCATCCGCTGAAGGTACCACCTAGTGAACAAATCAGAGCATTCAGTCAAAAGGCCAAAAGCAGCAGGACAGACAAAACATGGAGGATAGAGAAGGAAGACGTTTGCAGTGGAGATTTCAGAGAAAATAACACAGAAGATCCGTGAGGAAGTGTGCCTCTTGCTACCACTGTTAAAAAGAAACAAAATATTACAGTATGAGACGCCATAACTTCTAAAAGACCACTGAGGAGATGATTATGGTGATGATCTTTGATGGTCCGCCAAAATTAATAAAGAGAAATCTAATCTTATTCTACAGCATCAGGCTTAGGAAGAACAACGTGATTTCAGAGATCAGATTTGGATGTTTTAACAGTTGAACACTCAAAACCCCTGGGCTTAGATTATTAAATCTGTCAGCTTCAGTTGTTTCACGTTCCTTAAAAAAAACACAAACCGCAATTTCTAGCCACTCAACATGATGAAATTTGAAATTTTTTTGTGAACATCTGTTTAAAGCATGAACTGAAATGAAATTTTCACCCATTTCTGAATCTCAGATCCTGTGGATAAAACAGCAGAAGGTAACAATTTGTCCTTTTGGCCTGCTTGTGAGTACCCCAATGTACAGTTACTAGAAAGAAAATGCTGATTGCATGGATCATCATCTAATCCAGGAAGGGAATTCTTCATGTTTGATGTTTCTGTAATCACAGTAGATGAGGAAAGTTGTGGTTATGGAAGTGGAGTACCTGATGTTTATAGATTGGTGCCCCATTGTAACAATTTTGCTCTTGCCACCCTCCCTGTTAATATAAGACAGAATCTTATTTGATGGGCAAGTCTATATCCTAAATTCAGATTTTGTAAATTTTAATAAATTATAATGAAAAATATACACTGAAGCAAGATTCTTGCCCATTCTTAGGAGATAGGGAACTCTAGCCATTTTGTTTTCTCCCATATTTGCATTTTGCTGATTTTGATAAATACTGCCGAAAAAATGAACTGAAGATCTCACCTATCAATGGTGTGCACTCTACATTATACTGTTAGAGCAGTTTGATACCATTTTAACTGTTGTTGCTCTGATCCTATGGAAACCTATGGAATTTATAGCTTGGGGAGATACTTACAACTCTCAGAGGGATGTATCTACTCCTCTGAACTACAGCAGAAAAAAAAACCTAAGTACCTCATCAAAGTATGAATTCCAAGATATTAAGAATATCTGCACTGTACAGTTATAGCTGTTTCATACTATTTTAACAGTCATGGCTATATCTTATAGAATCCTGAGATTTGTAGTTTGGTGAGTTACTTAATTCTGTTTGTATGAGAGCAGAGCTCTCATACCATATTTTAAGGGGATGGAACATATCTCTTTCTAGCAGAGTATTCTGTGTATTTACCAGATTATAAATCCCAGGATTCTGTACGATGCAGCCATCGCAATTAAAGTGCTGTCAAACACATACCACAGTGAAGTGTGGATGCACTCTGTGACTACAGTTCATCAGTAGAACCCTTATTTTGTCTTCAGATACTTTTTTGGAACATTTGCATTGATCTGGCGGGGGGGGCCCTCCAAAATAAATTAGCTCTTCTCTAATATCATTCTGTGTACTAACAGGAAAGTCCAGAGTATCATATTCCAACAACCACAGTACATTTTTAGTTCTTCAAGTAGCTCCCCTGCTATGGATTTTGTGTTGGAAAATGGAAGGAAAATTCATCTTTTCTTGGGTCTTGCTGTCATCCTGAACCTCATTAAAGCTACACAGAGAGTCCATCAATAATGAGATTGTCCCTCTCAGCAACCCTCATTGTCCATTCATTTTTCTTTCCCACCTGCGCTCACAATGGGGGCTGTTTGCTCCCACATATATTCAACAAGGCATCACTTGTAAGCTGGCCCCATTCATGTCATGCCATTCCCATTTGAAAGGCCTGACAAAAAGCCCAGTGAAAAGCCTTTCAATGCAAATGCCACTTTAATGACTTGGTTCATTCACTGGAGGGGAATCCATGATAACTTGACTTCTCCCTGCTACAAATAGAAGAAAATGTTTTCATAAAGCCCCTGACGTGTCCTGTTTGTTAACGAAAAGCCCTGGTTTGAAAACAGAAAGCAGCAGCTCATAGAGTCTTGATAATGTGTCACCCCCAAGCCTCCAGCTTTCTCTCTGTGTGTATCTGACTTCAGAAATTCATCTGTTTTCCAGGCCTTTTATTTGATTCATTTTCTCTACAGAGAATTTTCCCTTGAGGCTTAAGAAGCCTTGTGTGATTGGTTCGTTCTGTACATGTTTAAATATCAAATTATCAGAGAATTACATGTGTAGTTGCCCTTGTTAAAGCCAAAGGACAAACAAGCTTAGTATTTTCTCTTTTTTTAAAACAATCCGGGCTGAAGTTTGGTTTAGAGTCATAGGTTCTTATTTTTGTTTACTGTTTTGAGAGAGGAAAGAGAATAAAAGACACAATGATTTAATGTTTACATTTTGTTCTGTCTGCAAAAAGTGAGCTTATTGCTTAGCAGCAATGAAAACATACAAGTAAGCTTTAGAACTTGTTAGAATCCTCATTCTAATAACCACAAATAAAACTTTCATGTTTGTGAAATCTCTAAAGCAGTGGCAGGCAACTCTGGCCTGAAACTCTCCTACAACGGGACCTATTTTGGATTGCATATGGTACAGCTTTTCCCAGTTAATCCTCTGCTGTCTCAGTTTTTCAGCTGCTTTTAAAAGTGTTCCACTACTTTTCTCCTCCTTCCACTTTCCCCCTTTGTTCTCAGCTTACTTCAATTGCTTCACACTGGGGCCATTTCCCTACTGTGACTACAGTTCGCTATAACCCTACAGCAGTGAGTTGTTACTAGTCCAGGAGCCATGCTTCTACATGATGTCATCACTATGCATCTGCTGTCCCATTCCCGAGCATCGCCAAATTGCCATATTTTATTTGATGAAAAAATCTGTTAAGAGCCTCCTATAGTACTCCAATCCCATCAGCCATTGTAGTGCAGTACCATTATATTGGTTGATAGAGCTTCCTGTTACAGCAGATCCAGCAATGGGTGGGCTGTGGGTGTGCCCAGATCATCCCTCCCTGAGAGACTCCCATGGTATGGTAACTTCCTATTACCTCTCCCTGTTTATTTTAAATGTCTCCTTTCTATTTTTTTAAAAATACGTTTTTAAACAGTATAGGGCAAAAGTACAATAGTGTACTGGCATGTCACACTGTTACAACATTGCTGCGTTAGTATAGTTTTTTTAAAAAAATCACCGTCCAATCAGGAGCGGTGGGGCAGGGTGAAGGCAGGGAATGGAAGTTGCCACGGATGCTTTAATGTGGCAGGAACACCAGTGACAATATTGCTACTCATCTATTTAAGGGGGAAGGGTGCAAAAAAGAGCATCCCTAACTCGATGGCATTGCGTGAATGGTGATACCACTACTATAACAGTATAACACACTAATGGCCTGTACTGAACAAACAGCCTGAGTTGAAAATATAGTAACTGAAAGGAACTGAGCAGTGGAAAGGGGAGAGAAGAGGAACAAACTTTGCCTTTCCCTGTAGGCTCAGACAGAAGCAAACTGCTAAAGCAAACTCTTTAGCTTGTCTGTTCTTCATTAATACTTTTGGTGTTTTGACCATACCCTGGTATTGCTTGACCACACATGTCACATTTTTCATCTGTGAAATTTTGAAAGATATCAGACTGGGGCCCTTTCCGCACCTTACCTTTTTGCGGAGGTGGGGGGCAGCGCTCACACAAGAAGCCTTCAGAGGAAGGTTTTCGCATCCCTGCTGCTTGGGCTCCGCAGCAGCTTCCTGGTTGCGCGAGCGCCCCGCCCATGCTCCGCCTCTTCCTTCCACAGTGCAGCCTGGGAGCTGTAGGCTGCACTGAGGACAGGAAGTGTGACCGGCCTGGCTCCAGAGGCTCCGCAGGGCAGGTAAGTTCGCCCCAGGCCCCTGACCAGTGCGCAAGCGCACACCATTTTCAGCTAAAACCCGAAAATAAAAAGGTGCGTATGCGCTGCGCATGAGGCTCTTGAGCGTTGCATAAATGCGAGAGCATCATGCAGACCACTCCTCCCATTTACACGATGCTCAAGGGGCCCTTTCGCTTAAGAAATGCCATGCGAAAAGGGCCTGAGACAGGCTTAAGTTCTGAAAGTTTTTATTCTTTGCTTTTTCAAATGAAGAACAAAATTTTATTGTTCTGCTACTTGTTTTCAGAGAGCTCAGAGCCATTGTGGGTGTGGCTGGAAGATGACTACTTTAACAGTATGCAGGCCCTTGCTTAGTACCATCTCAGCACAACATGCATACTGCATCACTCTAATATTGTCACTATTCTCTCCTGGCTCCCCAGCTTGTCCTCCTACTCAGAAGAAAGAGATGAATAGCAGTGTGTAGGTATAACTAAAGGCCACTTTATTAAGCTTATTTAACAAAGGATGTTGCATTGGGGCAACTAATCATGTGAACTCATATGGAGGCAGAGGTACAATTTACCTCCTCCTTCTGTGTCATGTCTGGTGAGGACACAAGAGAGATCCTTCTGTGGCTGCTCCCAAATTATGGAACTCTCTTTCCTGGGAGGCCCAGTTGGCCTTCTTCCTGCTGTCTTTCTTCTAGCAGGCACAGTCCTTTATTATTTAAGGAAGCATTTGGTTTTTAGTGTGTGGCAGATAAAGCTTTTTATGGGGGATGCATTGTTTTTATTTTAACATGTTTTAAGCATCTTTTAATGCTGTTTTAACTTGTTTTTAATGCTGTTTCTGTTTTTAACTTGTCTTTTTTAAATAGAATTTTAGTTTAGTTGTATTTTAATTTTTGTTTTAACAGTCTTTTTAGTTGTATTGTGCTTTAAAAATATTGTAGGTAGCGTTGGATCTTGTGTTGAGTGAAAGGTAGGATATAGATGATGTGTGTGTGTGTGTGTGTGTGTGTGCATACACACACACACATATGCATACACATGCACACACACACACATATATCCAGAGGAAGGCAACCCAGCCTCATGTTTAAGCCAAGCTTCCAGCTTACCACACAGCCAGCGATATGTTTGAGGAAGATCTTCACTTCCTGCCTCTTCCCAATATCCTAAAGGCAAGATGCAGATGAATGAAGCATGAGCTTGAATCCTGAAAAGTAACTTCTGCTTGACCAAAGTGTTGTCTGTGGATGCCCACTCCATCCTAACTCACTCATATTATTTGGTCAATTGATCCAAATTACTATATAAAGTGGCATCACTCTACTCAATCATCCCATCATGACGAGATGAATCAGTGCAGAATGGGTGACACACCCAAGCCTCATGAAAGCCAAGGCAAAGACAAAATTCCTACCCAACCCTAGCTTGTATTAACTGAAAGGGTGAGTGGTTAGCATGGATGAATTAGCAAAGGGGAAGTAGTTGAGGCAGAACTGGGCTTAATAGCTGCAATGTGGACTCAAGTCAATTGACTTGAACTCCAGTCAGACTTAAGTCATTTCAGTGACTTGACATAGGCCCTTTCCGCAACTCACCTATTTTCGGCGCTGGGATGTGGTGCTCACGCAAGCAGCCTCTGGAGAGAGGCTCTCGCTTCCCTGCTTCTTTGGCTCCACACGAGCTTCCTATTTGTGTGAGAGCCCCACCTCTTCCTTTCGCAGTGCAACCTGGGACCTTCCCAGGCTGCACTGAGACAGGAAGTGCAACTGGCCCAGCTCTCGAGGCTCCGCACGCAAGGTAAGTGTGTGTGGGGCCCTGGAACGATGCGCAACCGCGCAGCATTTTTGGCTTCAAGCTGAAAATGAAAAAATGTGTGAGCGGTCTCTTCCGGACCCTGGAGCGTCACACAAATGTGAGTGTGTCATGTGGACCACTCCTCACATGTGCGCGACGCTCAAGGGGCCCTTTCGCATTGAAAATGCCATACACAAAGGGCCTTAGACTTGACTTGGCAATGCGTTGACTCAACTTGACTTGTGACTTGTATATTTTTTAGTGAAAGGCTTGCTGCCCTTGGTTCAGTAACACAAGACATTCATCCAGAAACTTTATGACTTTGAACAACATTTCCATCTCTTTTTGCCTTATGGTCATATGACAATCCATCTCAAGCCCAAATTGGGATATGCTTCTCAAAGGGGAACAGCAAATACGTTAGGCAATGGGCTTGAGGCAGCCTGTCCCTGTTGCATATCAGAGGAGCTTTCTACAACTTTTCCTAAGAGCAGAAGGCAAAACTTGTTCCCAAAGCACAGGATGTGTTTTTTAAAGGGGAATAGCAAATGTGTTAAGCAACAGGGTTGAGGAGGAAGGATCCTTCCTTCTAAAGCTTTTAGAACTTAGGAATACAGAGTAAGGAGTAAGAAAGATCCTATTCCCCACCTCCTCCACAAAAAAAAAGCCTCCAACTTCAAAAATGGGACGTTAAGAAAGATTCTATTCCCCACTTCCAAAGCTGCATACTCTACCATACTCTTTGACAGAAAAGCCTCCAGTTTCTGGAAGGGGGAGTAAGAAGGATCCTATTCCCTACTTCTGAAGCTGTAGATGGCAAAATGGCAAATGTGGGGGGCTGAGTCTAATTGAATTGTTAAAAATGATTTTATTGGACTCTGTCCAGAAATCCTGGAATATAGATTGGCATATAAATTTGGCTACCAGAGTTGATAGAATCATAGAATCATAGAAATGTAGAGTTGGAAGAGACCACACGGGCCATCCAGTCCAACCCCCTGCCATGCAGGAACACCCTCAAAGCACTCCTCACAGATGGCCATCCAGCCTCTGCTTAAAAACCTCCAAAGAAGGAGACTCCACCACACTCCGAGGCAGCATATTCCACTGCCGGACAGCCCTGACTGTCAGGAAGTTCTTCCTGAGGTTCAGGTGGAATCTCCTTTCCTGCAGCTTGAATCCATTGCTCCTTGTCCTGGTCTCTGGAGCGGCAGAAAACAAGCCCTCTCCCTCCTCTACATGGCATCCCTTCAAATATTTAAACATAGCTATCATGTCCCCTCTTAACCTTCTCTTCTGCAGACTGAACATACCCAGCTCTCTAAGTCTATCCTCATAGGGCTTGGCTTCCAGGCCCCTCACCATTTTGGTCACCCTCCTCTGGACCTGCTCCAGCTTGACCATGTCCTTCTTGAATTGGAGTGCCCAGAACTGGACACAGTATTCAAGATGAGGTCTAACCAAAGCAGAGTAGAGTGGTAACAGTACCTCCCTCGATCTAGACACCATACTCCTATTGATGCAGCCGAGAATTGCATTGGCTTTCTTGGCTGCCGCATCACATTGCTGACTCATGTTCAGCTTGTGGCCTATTAAGACTTCTAGATCCCTTTCACATGTACTGCCATCCAGCCACGTGCCCCCCATCCTATATTTCTGCATTCCATTTTTTCTACCTAAGTGTAGGACCTTACACTTCTCTCTGTTGAATTTCATTTTGTTAGCTTTGGCCCAGCTCTCCAATCTGTCCAGGTCATTTTGAATTTTGATCCTGTCCTCTGGCGTATTAGCAACCCCTCCCAATTTGGTGTCATCTGCAAATTTGATGAGCATGCCCTCTATTCCTTCGTCCAAGTCATTGATGAAAATATTGAACAGCACTGGGCCCAGGACAGAACCCTGTGGCACCCCGCTAGTCACTTCTCTCCAGGATGAAAAGCAGCCATTGGTAAGCACCCTTTGGGAACGGTCAGTCAAACAGTTACAGATCCACCTGACAGTAGCTCTATCCAGTCCGCATTTTACTAGCTTCTTTGCAAGAATGTCATGGGGAACTTTGTCAAAGGCCTTACTGAAATCGAGATATGCTACATCCACAGCATTCCCTTCATCTATCAAGCTAGTAACTCTATCATAAAAAGAAATAAGATTAGTCTGGCATGACTTATTTTTGAGAAATCCATGTTGACTTCTCGTGATTACCGCATTGCTTTCTAAGTGATTAGAAACTGACTGCTTAATGATCTGCTCCAGGATCTTTCCGGGTACTGACGTCAGGCTGACTGGGCGATAATTATTTGGATCCTCTTTTTTTCCCTTTTTGAAGATGGGGACAACGTTTGCCCTCTTCCAGTCTGCTGGAACTTCTCCTGTCCTCCAAGATTTCTCAAAGATTATAGCAAGCGGTTCCAAAATGACCTCTGCCAGTTCTTTTAATATCCTAGGATGCAATTCATCTGGTCCTGGAGACTTGAATTCATCCAGCGTGGCCAGGTATTCCTGTACCACCTCTCTACCTATTATGTGCCTCATTTCCCCCGCTTCCTCCCCTTCTTCCCAACCACCAGGTTGAGTGCTTGTATCCTTCTGGGAAAAAACTGAGGCAAAGAAGGTGTTAAGTAGTTCTGCCTTTTCTCTTCCCCCTGTTAGTAATTCGCCATCTTCTCTGCACAGCGACCCTATCGCCTCTTTCTTTTTCCTTTTGCTGCGCACATATTTAAAAAAGCCCTTTTTATTGTGTTTAATGTCTCTGGCCAGCCTAAGTTCGTTCTGTGCTTTAGCCTTTCTGACCTTCTCCCTACATTTCCTGGCTACTTGCTTAAATTCTTCTTTGGTGGTTTCCCCCCCTTCCATTTCCTGTACATGTTTCTCTTAACGCTTAGCTCAACTGAGAGTTCTTTAGTCAACCATTCTGGTTTCTTCAGATGCCTTCCATTTTTCCTCCTTATCGGCACAGTTTTAGACTGTGCCTTCAGTATCTCCCTTTTAAGGAACTCCCATGCCTCCTGAACTCCTTTCTCTTTCACTATTCCTGATCACGGAATTTCAGCCAGCAGCTCCTTAAGTTTACAGAAGTCTGCTTTTTTAAAATCTAAGATGAGTGTCTGGCTACACTTATCTTCTCCTTCCCACTGAATGCCAAATTCCAATAGGGCATGGTCACTCCCCCCTAAAGATCCAACCACTTCTACCTCATTAACAAGGTCATCCCTATTGGTCAGGATCAGATCTAGAATATTTGATCCCCTTGTGGCCTCTTCCACCTTCTGGACCATGAAATTGTCTGCAAGAGAAGCAAGAAACTTGCTGGACCTTGCTGTCTTGGCAGAGTTTGACTACCAACATATATCTGGGTAATTGAAATCTCCTATTATTACTGTATCTCTCCTTTTTGAATGCGCAGTCATTTGGTTGAGGAAGGTGTCATCAAGGTCCTCAGTCTGGGCTGGAGGTCTGTAGTAAACCCCCACCAGAATATCCCTATTGTTTCTCGATCCCTTAATTTTTACCCAGATACTTGTCTTGAGACTTGACTGGAAAGTATCTTGCAAGGACTTGAGATTCAACTTGAGACTTGAAGGTAGAGACTTGAGGCTTGACTTGAGACTTGGAGTAAAAAGACATAGACGCTTTTTGCATGCTAGTCCTGTTGCGGAATGGCCTTGGGAGCATCGCACGATTGTGAGGACCATTCCACGTGATGTCCTCCCAATCGCATGACACTCCCAAGCCCATTAGGGGGTGATCACACATTATACCATTTTTGGCTCATTTCTGGAAATGATGGGTGATCGCGTGTCCCTCCCATGCCCCACACACACTTACCTTGTGTGCGGAGGCTCCGGACATGCAGCCATCGTGCTTCCTCCCCCAGCACAGCCTGGGAAAGTACCCGGCTGCACTACAGAAGGAAGGGTTGGAGCACTCGTACTTCCTTCTGGCCAGCACGGAGCTGGTGCGGAGGGGAAGCAGAGGGGGCACGAGTGCCTTCCGGATGAGGCTTTTCCCGCAATCCCCACGTTACATCAGTGGCACCAGGAAAGGTGCAAAAACAGCCATAAATACATCACTGGTAAATAGTTGCTCACTGTGCTTTGTCATCACTGCTTCCTATTACTTTCCTTCTAGGAGGGCAAAGGCTGCTACTAGAGCCACTTGAGAATGAGTTGTATTATCCTGCCTGGTTTTTTTGTTTTGTTTTTTTTTTTGGACCATCTTTTCCTGATAAAGAAACATGGCTTTGAAAACTTGCAAATAAAATTTTATGCTTTTTTGGTTTAGCCTAATAAAGGTATCACCACAATATGAACTTCAGAAATTCTTTTTTAGTCAACCTTGATCCACCTGCATTTGCCTTAGATGCTAGATGGTGTTGCACTGCAAACTCCTAGCAACCATAGCCAGCACAGACATGGTGAGGGACAATGGGAGGTTTGGTCCAAAATATTTAGAAGGCCACAGCTGGCCTGCTACGTCTACTGTAACTGATGACAGGGATATAGTAGTGAAGATACAGACCTAAAGGCACAGTGACTGTACCCTATCAAAATGATTTTAAAGACACCAGCACTCTCCATGGAACATGACATCTCGTTGCAACATCATTGTTTCTCTACTGGCTTTTCATCTGAGACTTAAGATGCAATAAACATATTATTGAAAGATAGATTAATAAGAGGTACATTTTTGTCATGGCAACACTTTTACAAGATGGTTTGAAATATCTTGATTTAAAGTCAATCAACAATTAAGTTCTTGCTTTGAAATCTGTAAGATCACATACAGATAGATTGACTTTTCACCTACCAGCAGTTCTACAATCTTGGATCCCATCAGCTTCAGATCTGGGTCATTAACCTGGTCTTCTTAATGATGGTTCATTGCTTAGTCATTTTCTACATAACTTTCTCTCACATAGACCGTGAAAGGAATGGAAACCCTTCGTGAAGAACATCAATAACTCAGTTGTATGCTGTTTGCTTTTTAGAAGCACTTTGTCTTTTCACTGACTAGTGAAGTGGGCTTGTGAGATGCAAGACCAAATCCCCATTAAGCCACAGATCTACAAGGTGATCTCTTACAGTCTGACCTACCTTGCAGTGTGTTTATAAGGATAAAGGATGGGGACAACAGGGAGAGGTGTAGCTCCAGGATACCAAAATGAGTTCCACAAATATGAATTCTGCTCCCTCCAACATACATTTTCCTTTAGTTCCCAAATCTCTAGCACTGATTTAAGTTAAAACTTCAGTTGAAATATGGTTTAAACATTCAAAGAAAAGGGATAGGCAAAATTACCTACAAAACATGAATGAAGTAAAAATGAGTTGTAGATGTGGGTGATTTTTGATGTCTCATTCTTTTAAATGCTAGAAATTTGGGGACTGAAGGAAAATTTCGTTGGGGGGTGTCCTTGCTGGGGGACAATGCCTCAATGCTGACTGCATAGCTACATTCCTGAGGATAGATGTTCTGTCTCTAACTGATTGGATAAGAGGTGAACTATAAATGCACCTATTGAAATATAAGGGGGCAAAAAAAACATAAATTTGTCTTCTTTCTTAATTCTGTTTGTCTTGTCCTTTAGCTTTCTCCATGGTTTACCATAATCTAGATAGCTAAAGGATACTGGAACTATATTGGCAGGCCTCCATCTAGCATTAGCATTAACATAAAATAGGACAGGTTGTGCTTCTCCACCTGTGCATCTGGGAACACTGTCCTCTTCCACCAGATTCCGGATTATTTACATTCATTGAATACACACACATCCTACATGTAGATTGTGCAAAAGATGTGATTAATGTGCAGAGGATGGACTGGACTGGACTGGAGCAGGCTGCCCACGAAATGTCACTTCTTCATCTTTCAATCATGCAATATTCTCATGGTATATTTGCATTATGCAATTGTATCAATTTGATACTACTTTCACTGCCATGGCTCCATGTCACCCTGATTTCTGGGGTCCCTTGGGGGACACCTCAATGTGCTCCAAATAATGGGGAATGGGAATTAGCCAGAGCACAAGCTGTAGCACTACAAGAGGAAGGGTAACCTAGCAGGATCTTTTACCCAATGTTTACGGGGTCAGGCTGAGTCAAGAGCATGACACAATAAAGTTCTAATTTAGTTCTTTTATTGGTAAAGTCACAGCACACTTGTGTTCTCACTCACACAGAACTAAGAAATATTGCGTACTTGTGTACTCACAAACACAGACCTAAGAAAATAAAGGGAGGAAAGCAGATAGGGGATTTTAAGAGGGAGTTTTTCGGGAAATACGACATCTGATCCTGTAGCCCGGGTGGTCTGAAGAAGGTCTGTAGGAGTGGAGGTTCTCAGCACGTGGAAGCTGAGGGGAAGGCTCGGCGAATGGAGCGGCAGCAAGGTGGTATGAAAGCCAAGAGCGATCCAAAGAAGTGCTCAAAATCAGCGGTTCTTATAGGGGAAAATGTACCTGTAGGGTAGTCCATTCCCGGGGAAAACAATGGGTTTCGGGTTGGAGACAAAGCCTCTGAAAGGTCAGTTTTTAGCATGATTGGATTTTGACGGCGCTGTCAATAGCTCAGACAGTATGCAAATGGAGAGTACTTGACAGTTGAATAGTCAGAAGCGCTAATCTCGTCAAGCTGCCTGTTCGGGGCAGAGAATCCTTTGTATGCCTCATATATACTTAATGTAGTTTTAAAGTGTACTTACCTGGAGGTCTCCTGAAGCTGCATGCCGGAAAATTACTGGCCTGCCTGGATTTGTTTTGTATTTTTCAGCTTATACAGCCATGTCCGTGTGCATGCTTGTCCGGGGGCCTCACAAGCATGTGGCGGGGAGCAGTTTGGAATGGCCAAGTCTTTGATATAAAATTATATTTAGTAGACCTCGGGCTCGGACTATGCACCACAGTAACATCCATCCCATGGAATTCTGATATTTGTAGTTTGATGACATACTTACAATTAACTACTGGAGATCTGGACTGCTCCTACATTAGTGTTTCTAGCAAAGAGTTCTAATTACCTCAAAGAATACCTCAAGCTATCAATTCAAGGTTTCTGTACCATACAACGACAGTCAAGGTGCTATCAAGCTGATAGCACTCCGTAGTGTAAATACATACTCATGTAGTAGAGCCAACTGCTCTTCCCCCCTTTTTTCTTCTTTTCTGTTTTTGAGAGCCATGATAACAGTAAGGATGTGTCTTTGCTTAGAACTAAAATGAATAGGCCCCATTTCTTTCTTTCTTTTCTTCGAAGAGACCACTTGTTTCTTCCTTTCATTCATTCATTCTTAACTGCTTTGCATCAAACATATAAGCCCGAAGTTTAAGAGCTGTTCAAGGGAAGGTCATAATGAGAGATGAAAGAAAAACAGCAAAGATATTGAATGGAAATCTGTATTTCAACAGAAGTAAGGTTGTACTGAAGTAACTTTTGAAAGTTTTTATAAAATGGCACCTTTTATCCTCTCTTCATGATTTTTTTTCCATGTTGGTTCCCCATAGAGGTAGATCTTGGAAAACTGCTTTTCAGAAGAATTAATATAATGTCATACTAACGCCATCCAGAACTGCACAGTGATACGAAGATGCACTGCACCCCAGAGCATCATTCTACCACTTCTCAGTGTCGAGTAGCTTCTCAGCATGCCATGATGCTAAGTCTTTTAAAAAGTAACTTTTCAAGCTGTGCACAGAATAACATGATGTATTTTTATTTAGTGACATTTTGGTGGAAAACATCAAAGCCAAGAAAAAGCAGGCTGGGTAGTCCATTGAAATGAACAGAAAAACCAACCAAGCAAATGCATTTCAAAAATTGTAATAAATTATACTCTGAAAATAGTAAAATAAACAACTACAAATTCAGAATGATTCCCATCACCTTCATTCCATATCTATATTACAAGGTCTGAATAAATGGATGCTTATGGATACTTTTTAAAAAAAATACTCATTTTCTAAAGTTATTTAATTAATTAAGGACATCAAACATTTGTGTGTATGTGCCTTCAACTTACCTGTTGACTTATGGTGACCCCCATGGGTTACATAGGGGTTTCTTCAGCAAGGAATAGTTAGATTGTTCCTCATGTTTACAATCAGTGGTGGCTAATGTCAATGTAGTTTTGAATTCACTCTGAGATTCAGTCCAAACTTTGAATAAGCTGTCTAATATGGTACACCTATTTTGAGCTCAGACTCAACAAGTTGAGCAGCTCTTTCAATGTTGAGACTAAACCCTGGAGTAAATTCAGCACCCCACTGACAACAAAGCCACCCAGACACCACTGGATATGAGGATACATATCTTTGTACTAAGAATGGAATGAATATTTGAAAATATTCACAAAATAGTTGAAAAAATGTTCTTCAACTGTTGAGAAATGCTGAGGAGGAGAATCCTGGACCAAAAAGAATCTTCATACTTTGGAACTTAGGTCCCTCTCACACGACACTGTTATAGCACTATTAATCCACTTTGCCTGCCTTGGCTGCACCCTGTGGAATTCTGGCATTTCCAGAATTTGCAGAAAACTGCAAATACCATGATTGCATGTGATATTGCCATGGCAGTTAAAGTGAAATAATAGCACTATAACAGTGTAGTATGATAAGGCCCTCATTCTCTACAAAATTTGCAAGTGGTTGTTTTGCACAGGAAACAGTATTTTTTGTGCAACATATAATGCTTCTGTGCAGATATATTATTTTCTGCACAGAAAATGTCTCATAAGCCTGTGGGGAGGGAATTATCAAATTAACAATTTATAAGACGCTCTTGAAGACTTTTTGGCTGGAGAGTAAAGTTTTCTAAATAAACAAATAAAAATGATTTTTGGCAGCAAAAAAAAAACACATGGCAAATTTCGCACAGAATAATCTTGAATTGTGAGCAGGCTTTGAAAACAACACTGATTTCAAAGACTTGCTCTCAGGGGGAAGAAAATTGTTAAAATTACTTTTTGTTTGCTTCAATGAGAAACATAGTGAAGAAGGATATTCTTACTGTCAACCAAGAAATTACACAGAAACTAAACAACCAAACAACAACTAATAATGAGCTACCTTTTTGGCAGTGACCATCTCCTTCTATTTATGCAGAAATCTTTTCCTCTGATTTCTTTTTCCAACACATAATTTGTTCTCCTAACACATCATATTTACTGCTTTGCAGTCATACTAGTAATGAGCCCTGGCTGAGCAACTCTTCCCATTCCCAATTAAGAAGCAGCAAGCAACAGCAAATATCAGCTGAGTTTTCTTTCTTGACTCAGGCTAATGTTAGCGTGTGACAATGTGGACAATGGTGCACATTGATATTTTGGCTTCTTACTGTAGTGAGAGTCATTTGTTTGTAATATGTTCCTTTACAAAATATGTTGCATTTAAATGTAAAAATGCTCAGTAAACATTCTGTACTGACATAGTGTATGTGTTTCCCATACTGAGTAAAAGGCTAATATTTTGGTGATTATATCTAATGTTTGTATGGAGTTGTTGTAAAACCAAAACGGGAGGGAGCTGTCCCCACAATGTGTTGTCCTCTGCTAACTCTGTTGTTCCTGACATATTTTTGATTCATCATTTTTCACCATTGATTCACCATTTTTACATTTTACACACACTGCTATGCACAAAAATTAAGTGATAAAAGGAACCATGGAAACAAATTTAGGGGCTTACATCAGAGACCAAAGTGGATTCTTCCAGTTTTATTCAGTTTTCATTCCAATCTTCATGACAAGTCTTCAAGCATTTTCATTCTTCTTTGCCTTTTAAACAAATGAGAATCAGTTAAATGAGGGATATGAGACTAATTCTGCAAAAATAATGTATACATGATCTGGTTAATCTAGAGGTCTATGCAGAACTGAGCTTGCAGCTGGATAAATAGAAAATGATTGGTCTCAGTGGCACCAAAATAACATTGGCAATACAGAAGAGCTTAATGGAGGGATGCATTCATTGTCAAAATGAGCAGGGTCTTCCATGAGACATAGTGGATCTTTTGCCTTGCATAAGGTACGGATGGAAAGAACATTTCAAAGTATTTTAAAAATGGCGAGAATCGTGTTTCATGAGTGCTGAGCAACCCTCTTAAGGAGAATCCTGAACTGACAAGAGTCTTCACAGTTTGTCACAAAATTGGCATGTGGTTGTTTTGTGCAGAAAATAATATTGTCCACACAGGAAACAACCTTTTCCACACAGAAAGTGATATTTATGCACACAATTATTATTTTCTGCACAGAAAAGACTACTTTTTGCATGCAAAATATTGTTTTCTGCACAAAACAACCACATGTGAATTTTACTCAGATTAAATCTCAAATTGTGAATGGTATTTGAAAACTCTGTGGTTTTCAAAAACTTTCCTATAATGGGAAGAAAACTGCTAAAATTACTCACTGTTTCAAGAAAAAAAGGTGAGTTACAACCCTAAAGTGAGTTAGGGTGAGTTACAACCCTAAAGTGAGGGCAGAGGATAGTGCTCAACTGCTGTGGCAGGTGCTAGGGGAATCCAGCAGAATCTACTGTCTCCAGGATTGCGGAATCACTGGCTGCCCAATCTCTTACTCTTACTCTGATTGAATCTCCTGAAAGAAGAAACAGCTAGATCTTCTGGAGAGATGCTGTGGACCAATTGTTGTGCTCTGAGGGGTTCTTCTTTAGAACGACGTAGTGGGAGTGGTTGCCATAGAGACCACATGCTGTGCAACCCAGATGATTCACTCTGTGGCCATCTTCATAATAGTTAACCATGATAGGAGGAAGAGCCAAATATCACCAGTGTATAGGTAGTCATCATTGCCACCTTTTCCATAGAAACTTCTTCTGAGGGAGTAACACTCAGAGCAACACATTTCAGTCTTGACAGCATTTGGGTTGACCACCTCCATGGCTTACATAGCTCTCCAGAAAGTAAGCCACTTAATTTGTGCAGGCAATGTTACAGCAGGCCACAGGGCCAGGAGGCGCTAGTAGCACTTGTGTGATACCACCTCTTGTGGTAGGACAACTTGTGGCACTTTCGAAGAAACAAAAGTTTAGGTTCATTTGCTAAATTTAGTTAGACAATGCAAATTGAATGGGAAAATGTATTTAGACTTGTAATTTGCTCTATACTCTTGAGTCTACGTGGTAAGTAACAATTGGTTATTAATGAAATCACTGCAACATGTGAAGCAGAGGTTAGAAACACACACTAAAATTAGACTTTGTGGTATAATGTTAGAAGTAGAGCCTTTTTAAAAAAAAAAATATTGCAATGGGTGAGGGTGAGGAAAACCCTTACTTCCAATTCCTATTGGGAGATTAAGATAACAGAGGAAGCTGGTAGGCCACATACGAAGGTCCATGGATCAGAGATTTTCTATATCTAACCTAAAGGTACTCTTTAACTTGAAATCAGTAAGGTTTTGTCTTTAGTGTAACTACAGAATGAGAAAGTAATGGTACAAATTAAAAAAAATGGAACCTTATTGAACTTTAAGCTGTAGTATTTGCATTTCTCAGCAGGACATAAAAACAAAAGCAGAAGTACCCTCAAGATCAGGCTGCTTGTTATGTTTTAGTAGCTTGTTGCTGCATCTGCTGTTCAACTTCTACAAGCTGTCAAGGATGACAACAGCTCTCTGGAAGTGGAGGTAGGATAGTAGTCAGACTTTGGTCATTTCCACGCTAACCTGCCACAATGCTATTATTCCACTTTCAACATCTTATGGAATCCTGGGGTTTGCAGTTTGAGGCCCCTCCCTAAACTGCAAACCCCAGGATTCCACAGGATGTTGAAAGTGGAATAATAACACTGTAACAGGCTACTGCAGAAATGGCCTTTGTCAATTCCTACTTAAGATATAGGTGATATTCTAATTTTGTCTCTGTATTTTGGAAATATATAGTAGGATATAACATGATGGTTTGAAGGTCAAAGAAGAATACTCTACATTATAGTTGTGTGACAGAAATTGAGATAAAATTCAAAAATATTTTAAGAATAGTAAGAAAAAACAAAACATTTTTTCAAGTGTTGGGAAATCCTGGTGAGAAGAAACCTGAATGGATGAGAATCTTCACAGTCTGGGACTTACTTTTTTTTTTTTTTTTTTTAAATTGCACATAGTTCTTTTGCACAGGAAACAACATTTTCTGCATAAGAAGCAGCATTTTCTGCATGCAAAATAATATTTCAATGCAGAAATATTAATTCACACACAGAAAATGTCTTCTGCTCTGAAGAAAGCTGTATGGGTTTGTTCTGTATGAAATTCACACATGGTTGATTTGCACAGAAAACAGGATATTTTCTGCAGATAGCAGCATTTCTGTACAAGAATTAACAACTCTGTTGATGAAATATTGTATTCAATCCAGAAAATGCTGTTTTCTGAACAAAACTACCACATACGAATTTTGTACAGGATAAGCCCTAAATTGCAAATAGCCTTCAAAAACTGAGTGGTCTTCAAAGACATTCTTGGCGTAGGAAGGAAATTGCTGAAGTTACTCATTGTTACCTTCGAGTGAAGGTAGTGAAGCATTACATCCCTCTTCTGTGGAGCTAAGAGACATGGCATACTTGGTATTGTGTTTCATTAAACAACATTAAGCTCAAAGTAGTTACTGGAGTATTTGAGGGGAAATATATAGGCCTTCAATTTTATTTGAGTCCTACTTATCGGCTTAATTTTGAAGTGAACATAATGGTTAAACAGCAACACAGTGTAACTAATCTGTACTAATGGATGTTGAATATTTATTCCTAATAACTATTCCTTCAGTCTCATTCAATTAAATATCTACTCTGAAGAAATTGTGTGGATTTTGATTATATTATCATGATTCTTATTGCAGATATTCTTTCTCAACTATTTGTCATTTTCAAGCCACCTATAGCCCTTATACCAATGTGTCCCATATAATTAAGAAATAGAGCCACTGGTTCTTTTTCAGTCTTCTATTTCTCCAGCTCATTTACTGTAAGGAGTAGCACCCCTGGTGTATCACCTCCCCTTGATGCATAAATTGTAATACATAAATGTTTATCAAAAGAAGTATACAGCAATATAGAAGGGAAAGGCTGCTGGGCATAAATCACTGAAATAGCAGAAAGCAGCAAGCAAATACTGTAAATAAACCAGGCACATTTTAATGAGTGTCATTTCCTTCACTGGCCAATAAAAAGCCCCTTGCTCCATGAAGGAGCCCACTCCTGTCCAAGATCAAGGTCAAAATAAAGGTCTATGTCTTTCCTGAAAAGAAGCCTTTCTCCTTTTAAGCAATAACAAAAGCCTCTCAATCCTCACCAGTCACAACCTTTGTTGTAACAAACTGTCTACCATCATGATCATTATCATCATCATCATCATCATCATCATCATCATCATCATCATCATCATCTTAATTTGTATCTCACTTTTTTACCTGGGAAGGATTGCTATTTAAAAGCATATATGTCTTTAGTTAAATAGTTAGTGATCATATTAAGCTGTCCCATTTGTTAAACAATTGTTTGCTTCTTTATAATATCTATATTGTACAGTTGGCCCTCGATATTTGTGGGTTTAGCTTTCATGGATTTGATTATTTATGAGTTTCTCCAACCCCTGAACCCCGCATGTCAGATGTCTTCTTTTCCAGGGGAATCTTCAACTCAGTGGCCCCATGTCAATTATCCCCATCATGCCTCACCCCCTTCCCCCACTGCATTTTTAAATTAGTGTTCTTATGACTTTTGAGGGGGGGGGTCCCGAGCACCTAACCCTAATACATGCAGAAGGCATTTTTCTGAGTCCCACCATCTTCTCAGGTCTTTTTGGTGGGAGCAAAGGAGGGGGCCTTTTTGGTGGCTGCTCCCATGCTTTGGAAATTCTCCCTAGGCAAGCTAGGATGGCTGTCTGCTTGTTGTCATGACATTGGCAAGTGGATTTTTTTTTCTTTTTGGAATTAATTATGAGGGGATTTAATTCTATCTTGTTTTATAGAGTATTCTGCAAATTTGATTTAGAGGGTTTTAACTCTATGTATTGTTTAATTGTATTTTAATAATAGATTTTGAACATGTATTTATCTCTCTATTAGTAACTGTTTTTAATTTTTGTATTTATTTTACATTTTGTAAGTCACCATGGGTTCTAAAGTTGGGGAAAAGATGGGCCATAATTTAAATGATGATGGTGATGATGATTCTCTATCAGCTACAAAGCTTTATAACCACCATAGTTACCTACCTATATAGAGTCTCCAGGCCCCACCCTCTCAGGCTCACTTACTTGACAGTAGCCATTGTATTTGATGGGATCAATTTCCCTGTCAATCAGGAAGCAGCTGACTGACATTCCCCTCTCCTTCCATGACTGATCTCCGTTGCAATAGGCAGAACCAAGGTCCTTGTCACAATTCCTTTTTGCACCAGATCCTTTGTGTTTTCACGAATGGCGGAGGTGAGACCAACAGCCAGCTGCTTCCCAATCAGCAGGGGAACATCTACTGTAGTGGTTGTTCCCCTGTGAGTGGGAATTGAAGTGGGTTCACAGTCCCTACATATACACTACATTGTTGAATATAGAGGGATTGTGAATACAAACCATTTGCCAACCAAGTCTAGGTTATACATTCATTATCTACTTGGTAAATTCTAGTCAACAACTATGACAGCAGTAGACTGGATTGTATCCCAGTGAATAATAAAATCAAAGACAAAGAGAAGGAAAAAAAATCATGAAATATCAAGACCTAGAAATCTAAATTCACGGCTTATGGGAAATGAAAATAGCTGTGGTTCCAATTACAAACAACAGCTGTGGGAGCAATTCCTACAAGCTAACAAAAAATCTAAACGAAGTCACCATAGATAGGATCACAATAAAGTGATACTGCTGAGAATGTGCCACATTATCCAACTATACTTCATGGATTCCTAAGTTCTTGGATAGGATCAGATGCAGCCAGTCAGAATGAAACCAAGAAAATAATTCTAGCTTTTCATTGACTGGATTGGTACTGATTTATCATAAAATAGTCTATAGATTGAAAAAGATCAGCTTAACTGACTTTTTCCTGACATTTGTGATTTAAATCTTGTAATTTTTAAATCAGGTCTCTTTTTTTTTCTGTCTGTGTCACCTCTCCTACATGCTATATGGATGTGTAGCCCAGGTGAGAAGCTTGGAATGTAGTTTTGAAGAAAATGAACAAACTAACATGCTTTATCCTTTCATAACTGAACTGTGGTGGGATAATGCTCTGAGACCTGGGGCTTCAGAATGCCACAGCTCAATTGTGAACGGCTTCAGCAATTCAACATATTGTAAATATATTTTTATTGAATTTCACATCAAACAGACCAACACATAATTTGAACCCCTTACACACAAAGAAATATCACCCCAGTAACATAACATAAATAAAAAAGCCTTACTATACATACTACTACGAGTCTACATTCTTTTATGTAATTTTTTCTCTTTTTTTCCCTTTTTCCTGCCACTTTTTTTCTTTTCTCTTTTTATTTTTTCACTCTTTATATGGTATGTATAGTATGTATAGTAAAGCAATTCAACATATTAATTATTCTTAACAGTAACTTTCCAAGTAGACAGTACAGCTGGGAGGAGGGAAGAAGGATGATGGTACCAAAGAAGAAACCATGGCAGCTTCATTCCCACATTAAACAGTAAATAGAAGTGATTATATACGTTAATTATCAGATACAATCTATCTTTGCAGCCTGAAAGCATCCTGACTGAAGTGTTTCCATGACACTACAGATTGGGGCACTGAGGAATGATATCTATAGCACTCTTTGGCTGTGGGGCATGTAGCGGACAGACAGCAGGAGAAACCCCTCAGGGTCCTACCACAACTTTTTGCTTCAGTGTATTCTGCAACTGGGAAAATGTTGCAAAGGTCAGTCCTCCGTTCCTCAATCTGTAATACCTTGGAAGGTTTCAGATGGGGTGTTGCCAGGCTGCAGACATAGGATTTTGGAGTCACATTTGGTCATTAACAACTGGAAATGTGAATCTGCAGCAGTTATGAGATTTTAAGTCCAGTTCTGTTCAAGCTTTTGTAGAGAACATAGAGAGCCTCATGCAAAATACACTATAGGTATATATATTTCATGAAATAGCCCTGAATGTGAAAAATCAACAAAATTGGCAAAATTTTTTGAAATATCTCCCAAAGATGGGAAAACTTTTGAAATTCTTTGTTCTTCCGTATGGCGATATAAGCAAAGATTTATGTCTATATCAGTTTAGTCTAGGAGACAACAAGGACCTAGATGTCTTTCCATTCATCATTGGTTCTTCTACATTCACCTACCAACAAAATAAACCAATACAGAATTTTCTCAGGCTGTAGGTTTTTCTCTCCTCTCCTCAATAAGAGAAAAAATAAGTAGCAAGAATCTTGTAAAAAAACCCACAATATCAATGATGATTAAAAGCACATTTTTGCTTCATACGCTGTGTGTATTACAGCTCAATTACCCTCATCCTTGTTAAGTTGCTTCTATGTCATAGTAATTTTATTAGGGTACATTATGAAACACATCCTACCTTAAATAACCATGGATCATGTCTCATTTCTATGTCATGTTGGTTGCTCCTGAACCATAAAAGCAAATGCAGATGAAATGTTCCACATCTTTTATTATTATTGAAAACCCATCACAGGATGTGGTGCTTACTCATTAAAATAATAACCCGAACATTTCACAGTGTGGAAGCCAAAAATATAACAATCAGATCTTGAACAGCCGATTAATCTCAGTAGTAGACTAATTCAATTACACTATTCATCCATCGTCTCACCATTATTTATAATTTTGCTGCCACATTTAACTTCTTTTGCTCAAATATTTATTCTTTTTTTTACTCTAAGATGCAGGCCTTCTCAAGTTGTCAGTAGGTTGATGGCCATTGTCATTTTCGTATGTCACAATCAGATGCTAATAATTCTTGTGGGAGTTGAGGAAGGCATGTCTCACCCCAGTTGTTGGGCGTCTGTATTTTTATCTCTTTATCTAACATATAAAAGTCAAGGTTTGTCTATTTGTCTGTGTCAAGTGAAGACCTCATATGATTGGCTGTGTCAGGTGAAGACCTCATATGATTGGCTGCCTAAGAAGATGCTATGGAATCCTGGGCTTTGCAGTTTAGGGAAGGGCCTTTAGAATTCTCAGCCAGAGGGCTCTTGGGCCTCAGTCAAATGTATTGAATAGGCTCGTTGCTATGGAGACAAGGTCTAGCAGCAAGGAGAAGGATACTGTATTCCCTCAAGAACCCAACCTCTGTATGTTAATAATTGAATACAGATTGGATTGAGGAATATGAGGAAAAGTTACAGGTACTGGACAAGACAGTTTGGGGAATTAGAGGCACAGAATCTCACATCTTTCTAACAAGTATTATCCATGAGAAAATAACATCCCGGACAATGCCGGGTATATACATTAGTTTCTTTATATTTTTACTCTGTTAGAAAACATTAATAGGTAGATTTGGATATGTCAGCTGAAAACTCAGACGTAAAATGTTTACAACACACATTTTACTTTCATGTACAGTTCCATTCACCTCCATCCAGAAGTAATGCCTGAACTAGTTTGAATTTTACGGTTGCTCATGCTGGAGGAAATATCCCATGTGTTATACTTTGGATGCCATGCAGGTGGAACATTTAGATCTTAGGTCAGCCAGAAACAAGGTCTGAGGGCAACCCAGAGTTCAAACACTAGATCAACAGTCAAAACAAGGTCAGAAGGCATCATAAAGGTCCAAATACAAGGGGCAAGGGCATCCAGGCAAAGCACAGATCTCAACACAGAGACATTGTTCTAATACCATGATTGCCTTTCAGAACTTTGTGAAGAGGACATAAAAAACATGTTTGTCCATTTTGTATTTATTTCACATTCTTTACACATCCATACTGGTCTTGATGTTTCAGATTATGAGGTGGAGGCAGAATTTCACATCTCATTAGGTAAAATTTATCTGCCTCAATTAATTCTCCTTAACATGAAAGACACATATTAACACTTTTGTTGGTGTAAAAATCCACAGTGTTTCACATCTCTTTTGGGAGATAGAGAATGCTGCCAGCAGAGTAGTCTTGCCTTACCAGATGTTATCTTCCCCCTACAAGCATCATACAAATTGGAGAGGCTTCCACAACAGGAAAAAAAAAATGCAGGGTGCATGTTCTTCTATAAGCTATCAACTTAGCCTGTTCTCCCTCAGGACTATAGGGATCCAGGAGAAGAGATTTGAAACCAGAAGGGAAAACTTTTAAAAGTGAGCTTAAGTATTTTTATAAAAATGAAATAATCCTGTGACATCATAAAAACTACACATTTATTGTAACCTTGTAAGCCTTGATGGAATTCATCTTAGGGAGAGACAGATTAATCTACTTCCAGTCTGTGAGCACAGTCCTAAATAGTCAAGATATTCAAAGACCAACAAGGCTGACAGCCAGCTGAAACTATGCTTATTTTGGTCCTATGGGTGTTGGAAATTATTTAAGACTGCCCTAACTATGGCCTAATTCTATGCTGTCATAGTGGGGATGGAATGGATATTCAACAATTCAAACAACTGAAGAATAAAGGCATTGCTAACCACAAATTAGTACAAGAATTGTGGTACAGGTCAGTATACTGAATTCTCATGAACAAAGTGGCACTATGAGGTACATTGTGATCACAATGAGAAAAATTAGTCTATTACATGGTATAAAAATATTCTATGGAGTGTCCCTGTGTGTAGAATCAATTGTGTTCCCACCTAGCATTCAGAAAACATATGATGAGACAAAAATTTCAAAAAGCTGGATAAATATATATAAAATAAAATGTACTCATCTTATATTGTAGGAAATTTACTGATCTCAGTTAATTTCAACATCCTCAATACAAGAAATTTTAATTTCTCCCTAGACAGGCCAGCACAAGGTTCCAAAGAATCAACAGACCATCTTACATTTATGACACTTCATACTATTGACATTTAGGAATCCTGACAAGCCTTCATAGGAATCGTCTATTTGGTGGGTAGTGTAAATACTATATACTTAATACTAAATGCAAATACTACTGCATTAAAATGTAGAATTAAGAGGGTATGTTGTACCTCAAAAAAGTACAGTGCAATAAGAAGATATCTCCATTGATTTGTCAGTTATGGCACCTTAAACTGAAAAACTACAACTAAGGGCATTTCTGCCCAACTTTTTTATGGTGCTATTGTTCCACGTTCAACTTCCTGTGGAATTCTGGGGTTTGTAGTTCACTGAGGTCAAAGAGCAATCTGGCTGAGAATTCTAAATGCCCCTCCCTAAACTGCAAACCCCAGGATTCCATAGGATGTTGAAAGTGGAGTAACAGCACTATAACAGTGTAGTATGTATATACCTAGGTTGTTGTGGTTTTCCAGTTTTTCAGGCCACGTTCTATTAGCATTTTCTCCTGACGTTTTGCCTGCATTTGTGGCTGGCATCTTCAGAGGATATGAAGATGTCGGCCACAGATGCAGGCAAAACGTCAGGTGAAAATTCTAATAGAACAGAGCCTCAAAACCCGGAAAACCCACAACAACCTATGAATTCTGGCCACGAAAGCCTTCGACTTTATATGCAAATACCCTAACTCATTTAACCGTTCATGTTAATGCTCATCATTGGGAACCTTCGAGATAGAATGGCAGTTTTTCATATCCTGAAGTAGGAGACCTGAGTGCTCAAACTCCTCATTAATACTGTTAAACTTTTTTTTTCCCCTGCACCAACTTTTACCAGTCTGCCTCCAATTTTTTTTTTCTACTTAATGACCATGAGATTTAAGAAAAGGTCATAACTTGGGGTGAAAAGAAAATTATTCTCTCATTCTTGCCTAAAGTGAAAAAGATATAAAGAGAGTTATGTAAAAGAGTGCTTTAAAATGAGTGGGCATACTCATACCCAGAGATTGCAAACATTTTTCCTTTGGATTTATGAATTTAAGAAATGGTCTATATATCTTAAATCAGATTTATCAGCTCGATGATTAATTGGGAGCTTTTGGGAACTCATGTGACTCTAATGCTATCTACAGTTCATATGCCTAAAATGGATATAATCCAGCCCTAGGCATCCCATCATCCGCACAACCAAGAAAAGCAAATGCAGAATTAACACAGATGCCTGAATGCAGACTTTCTATTACTATCCATGTCATGACTAGTGATATGAAAATCTCTAAATTTCATCAAATTTCCACCTTGAAGTTTGTTCCAGTTGGTGCGTGTCTTGGTTTTCAATGCTTGTTTGCTGGGCCCCTCCACAAAAGCATTTCTGTGCATTTTTATGGGCATTTTTGAAATATATTTGTTATATTTTATTGTTTTTATTTTATTTTATTTATTGGGTTTTTATCCTACCTTCTTCCTGATGAGGGACCCAAGATAGCTCACTAACAATGCATATATTAATTGTGGGCATTACTGAAACATGTGCAATTCTCTCCCATTGATAAAAGGATGTTTATGTGTTGTTTTCCAAATGTATACATTCTTCATGCACATTCTTCAGTGTGGTTTTGATGCAGAAATCACTTTGCAGCTCAGACATGTTTGTTGTTCAGATCTTAGATTGTGTTTTGGTCTTTGGTTTGCTTTCAACAGTGCATTCAGATTATGGTCAGAAATTAATTGAAATGATTTCCTTATCAATTTCTAGGATTGGTCTATGTGATGGATCCTCTTGCCAGGCTGGCCCTGCAGTTCCAAACCTGGGTTCCTGTCACTTACCCTGACCTTTTCCCCTCTTAATCCCTCCCTGGATTGGGTAGTTCGGCCTCAAGGTGACCATCTCCCATTGTGGACCAGTAGCTGTGTTGTTCTGTGGGCTCGTTGCAATAAGAATGACCTGATTCTTCTTCAGGTGAGATAGGGGCAGCCAGAGGCAGTTTAAACAAAAAATAAGTGGAAGTAACACATTAACCTTTGGACTTCTCAATCATTCATAGCTCCCTAAAACTAGAATCCGTTCTTTCTTCTGTCTGACTCTCCGTTTCCTATCTATGGCCATTTCTGCACTACACTGTTATAGTGCTATTATTCCACTTTCAGTATTCTGTGGAATTCTTGGGCTTGTACTTTAGTGAGGCCAAAGAGCCCTTTGGTTGAGAATACTGAATGCCGCTCCCTAAACTGCAAACCCCAAGATTCCACAGGATGTTGACAGTGGAATAATAGCACTATAACAGTGTAATGCAGAAATGGCTTTAGGGTGCTTTCTATTACTCTCTAATAGAAAAGGAAAGAATACCAAAACTGTTTTAAAAATGATCAAAAACATTTTTTTGAGTATTTAGAAACCCTGACAAGAAGAATCCTGGATTCATGAGAATCTTTGCAGCTTGAGACTTATTCTGTACAAAATTTGCATGTGGTTGTTTTGCACAGAAAAGAGCCTTTTCTGCACAGGAAAAAACTTATTCTATGCACAGAAAAAGCTGCTTCCTGCAGAAAACAACCATTTGTAAACTTTGTGAGGAATAAATCTCAACTGCAAAGTTTTCAGAAATTGCATGGTTTTTGAACCAGGAAGAAAATTACTAAAATTGCTCATTGCTTCCTTCAAGAAAAAAATTAGTCCCTTTTTGCAGCACCCTCCCATCCTGCAATGGGGACAGGAGAAGACCATGATGGCACTTCTGTATGACATCACTGTGGTCACATCCTTCTCCTGTCCCCAGGTGGTGTGATTGCAGATTAAATCATTGACATGTTTTCCCTGTCAATGATACACAATTGCACCACCATCCCACACTTACCTGTCCTGAGGAAGCCAGAGAAGTGCAGTCGCTGCACTTCTTTCCTCAGCGCAGCCTGGGAAAGTAACTGGCTTCACTGCAGAAGGAAGAGGCATGGCTATTGCACTCCCTTCCACAGGGAGCCAGCTGGTGTGGAGAGGAGCACTCCTGTCACACTAACCTCCCGGCAAGCCACTGCTGGGATCCACACCAGACAACTTCGCAAAAAGGCAGGGTGCAGAAAGGGCCTCAGTGACTAATTGCATTCCTACTCCCTACTCATAGAAGGTGATTTTTCATGCTTCCTGCATCACATATGAAGTTTACCAAACCAAATTACTGAAACAGAATATTACTTAAGCAAACCAAACAAAGTCTGTGCTGCTGTGTAATGTGATGATATGATGTGGAGATTATATTTTTCTTTTCTTTTTTAAATAGGGTTGTTTTGTTTCTGAAAGGGAAAAGATAACTGTTTTGTTAGAAGTTTATGTAAACTCTACAAAGTTGGTGTGCATTAAGGAGGCATAGCTCTAAAAGCAGCTTGAAATATAAAATAAATGTCACTTGTGGCAAACAATAATAAAAATAAATGCATCAAAGAGTAACTCCTCTGGGAAAATTCTATGCTTGGAATTATATCCTGAATGTAAATGGACTGAAATTTAGCAATTTTAAAGTTATTTAGGTCCATATCTATCATGCATTCTTTTGTCACATGAATAGTAAATAGAGTCAATTCTACTGTTAGCTAGAGTGAAGAAACTGCTTCAGGCAATGGAAACTGGGGAGCAATGGTAACACTTTTCCAGCTGCTCCACCTGAACTTCTCATCTGTTCCCCTGTTTTGGAGGAAAGCATGCCACTCAACTTGTTGTGGGCACCATAAGCTATCTAGACACTGCAGGTATGGTGGAGAATATCCCAATGCCAGCTTTGAAATAAGATTCAAAATTGTTATTGAAACAAGATGCAACTTACTTAAATTCTAGCCAGCTTCCTTACACAGAATAAGGAAGGGCATCATCTTGTCCATTCCCTCAGGAAGCAAACTGTCTTGGACAGGCTATGAGAATTCATAGCTGGTTTACATCTGTAGCTTGTGTCAAGTGTGAGATTCCACCATCAATTTTAATGTCTGAACAAGACTTCTTGTAAGATATTGAATGATCACTTTTTCTTCATCTGATGGGACCATTTATCAAGCTTCCACCAGCCCAATGAGTTATTTAATTACCCCATTCCTTTCTTTCCTACTGAAGGATGGCCAATGTGTATCATTTTCCAGACTTGTTTATAACACTGTTTTGTGTTTTGCTTATTCCTAACACAAGGAAAAAACACTGGATAGCCTGTTTTCAGATCTGCCATTAACATTTGTATGCTAATACATGTTTACAAATTAGAGAGTAGCAAGGTGAATGAAAACAAGGAGAAAAGAAGTGCAGTGCAATGTTGGCATGTTTACTATCCGTTTGCTTATTAAAACCCGAGATATGAAAGCTGTCTGCATCTATTGCAATATATTTCATTAACACTCTCAAAAATTGAATATATGACCACTTAAGAACTTTTGATACTATCAACCATGGTATCCTTCTG
Organism: Cyclura pinguis; assembly: GCA_030412105.1. Classification (NCBI taxonomy): domain Eukaryota; kingdom Metazoa; phylum Chordata; class Lepidosauria; order Squamata; family Iguanidae; genus Cyclura; species Cyclura pinguis. The sequence goes on along the minus strand of CM059599.1, from coordinate 312,614,558 downwards.
GGCCATATTTTGGGTTATGGGACTTAGAGATGCCATTTTACAGTGGTTTAGTTTCTTCCTAGAGGAGCAAAACGAGAAGGTGATGTTAGGGCACTCCTGTGTGACCCCTTGCTAGTTAGCCTGAGGGTGAAGGGGGCTCAGGATTCAGTTCTATTTCTAGTGCTATTTGACATGTACGTGAAATTGCTGGGAAATGTCTGAAGTATGGGGGATTCATGCCATCATATGCAAGCAACCTTTCCACTTGCATTCTATAAAGTTGTTTCATGGCTAAACTGGTTCCTGACATCAACATTAGACTGGATGAGGGGGAAAAAAAACACTTAATCCTACCAAGATAATGTTTCTCATCAGTTAAAGGGAAGATCAGGGAATAGGAGTTCAGCCTGTGCTGGATAGGACTACCCTCCCCTTGAAGACTCAGTTTTGCACCCTGGATATACTCCTCAATTCAAACCTAAGTCTGGAAGCTCATGTTTGCATAATGACCAGGGGTACACAAACATAGTTAAAACTTGTGAGCCAGTTGTGCCAATTCCTAGAGATTCCTGAGCTCCCCAGTGTGACACAGCCCTTAGTTACATCCCGTTTGGTCTGCCTTTGAAGAGAGTTCAGGGAACAACTGATATGAAATGGACCTATCATGACCATGTGCATTTTGCATTAAATTCAGTACACTCCTTTTGTCCCTACATGGAACCCACTGTATTTAATATGTCCCTGCATGATTTTTCTGACATTATTTCTACTATGGAAAAAATGAACCATTGTTTTCAGTATTGCTCCGTAGATTTCTTATAATTACCAAACATGTTCATGCACTTGCATGCATTCATTTCCAGTTCATAACTGGAGACTGGAAAAGTAAGAATGGATGTAGCATAATTAGCTTATTTTTTGAGGAAGAAAGGAAGGAAGGAAGGAAGGAAGGAAGGAAGGAAGGAAGGAAGGAAGGAAGGAAGGAAGGAAGGAAGGAAGGAAGGAGGGAAGGAAAAGAAAAAGAACCACGAAAATGTACCCTATGTTTTACCCCATTTCCTCAGTACTATTTCACTATTTTACAATATATTGTAGTTTTAGTAAAGGCATGATCATTCTTCTCTCTGTTCCAGAGTTGCCCACATGCTTGGAATCTACAGGGGGATTAAACGGTGTATTATACATCACTTCTATAATCAATCAGCATTGTTCGTCTTATACTAACAACTTTCCTCCTTCAGAGTCATATGGGAAGTTGCTTTATACTGAATCAGACCATTGTTTTTTCTAACTTGTCTCGTCTCCAGAAGCCTTTTTCCAGACATCTTTCTTAGCCATATATGGCAATCCCAGCAGATGGACCTGTACTTTTCTACATGTAAAATGTGTTATGCTATTCAGTTTCAGTGCATTGCTTAAAACACTTCAAGGGGACTCATATCTATGGCAGCATTATAACATTTAATGTATGGTCTCAACTTTTCAGTACTTTTATTTATTTATTTATATATTTAGCAGGGACAAAATGGATGGAAGAGTTGTAGCACTTTTTTTTTCTTTTGCTTGTCCAGTCTGTCCCTGTTGTCCATTTTTTGAGTCTATTTTAAGCTAGATAGCATATGCATTTTGGAACTGTAACTTTTGTTTTCCTATTTCAACCATACCTCTATTTTCTATTTTCTTACTTGAATATATGTCAAGCTGTTCAATATTTATATCTCTCAAATTATTGGCAGGTTATGCATTTTCTGTTTCTAAAGATCTGTGGTTTATCTATAGAACTCAGCCTCTTTTCAGTAGAAAACCATGCCGTGCTATCAAAATATAGAAATATAGGTTGTCTGCAAAGATGTATGAAGAAAATGCATCAACAGCTTAGTTTTTCATTGCTTTTCTTCTTCCAAAGTTACAATACTTATTATGTAATATTACACCTACTGGAACTTTCACAAGAGCTTTTGAACTAAGTGGAGGGAACCACTCCCAGGTCACAGAGATCCTATATAATATTCTACCATTTGTGTGATGACAGTCTGCCTGCCTTCTATTTCAGGAACTGCTCCTGTTATGCTGCTTCTGGATTTGCTTCCTTCATAAGTCAACAGGCAAGACACACACATACACACATACCTGTCTAGTTGTGAGGCTGGAATACAGCCCTCCTGATAATGGAAGCTGCCTTGTGCCCACCGCTAGCATCCTGAACCCTTTGAAGTCTTACTGGGAGGTAACCACGGCAAGAATGAAGTCTTATGAAGTGTGTGTGGCTCTTATAAGTCTTACTGGGAGTGAACACAGACCAGTCATCCACCCTCTGACCCTGGGGTATTTTACACACACACACACACACACACACATTCCAAGAACGAGGAAATTGTATGGAAGTTTACTTGTTTGAAGAAATGGAATTAAATAGGGAGTATAATAATCATGCTTGCTTTGTCCTACAATATAAATTAAATATATAATGAAGAAAAAGGTATAAGAGGAGGAAGAGGGATGATATCTATTTTTTTGAATAAAATAAATGTGTATTTTGGACATAAAGAGAAGGCATGGGCTGTGGTTTCAGATGAGGAATATAGTTACATAGTTATGTGTATGTGCATGCATTCAACGAAGGGGACATGGGAGAAAAATGTTACTTATATTTCTGCTGCTATATTATTTAGGGATGGGCCAACCGAATCCTCGAATCCTGGGTAAGGATTTGAGATTCCTGAATCTGAATCCCTGTGCCAAATAGGCAAACTGAATCTTTCGAATCCGCCAACTAAATAAATTGTTAGAGACCAGAACACACGAAAACCAGGGAGACCGGGACACCTGAAAACCTGGGAGACCAGGATGCCTGAAAACCTGGGAGACTGGGATGCCTGAAAACCTGGGAAACCAGACATACAAGGGAAGATAGTAAGTAGATGAGGTTTTCCCTTGGAGTAATAATGGCCTCAGCTAACAATTTCAGAAATTACAGCTGGGGTTGTATTCTAAGATATTTGAATTGAACATTTCATATTTAAGTTCAGTACTTGACTGGAAGCTACAGGCTTGAGATTTCAAGGACCACTGAAACATTTGTTGGCAGAGCTCCCTTGCAAACCTCTTTCATACACGATTCTGGGCTTTGGAGTTTTACAAGGTGTCACAGCCTTTTCTGCCAAAGTGTACTGGTGCATCATCAAACTACAAACCCCAGGATGCCAGAAGGAGCTATGCAAAGAAAAGCCAGCTTTGACCTAGATTATCTCTGTACTGTAGTGGTCCTGTTTACACAGGCAGGAAAATGTGGTATTAAGCCATTAAGGTATTCTGCCTGTGTAGAAAGGGCCTTCATGCCATTTTCAATCTGAGGAAATCCTGAGGCAAAACTAGGACAATTGCCTTGGCCAGATTTCTTCAGAGGGAGGTTTGCCTTTGCCTAGGCTTTTGCTAAGGCTGAGAGAGTGTGTCTTGCCCAAGATTATCCTTCTTTCTCTTGCTTTTTAAACTCCTTTTTTAAAAAAGGATTCAAAAGAGTTGAGATTCGTGAGATTCATGGATTCGCAGAACCTTCCAAGGATCCAGATCATAATGTTGTTGTTGTTGATGATGATGATGATGATGATGATGATAATTTTTCAGTGATGTAGACTTGAGTTGATTATCTTGGACTGAAGTCAGACTTAAGTCACTTCAGTGACTCGGCTTGGACTTGACTCGGCAATAAATGATGAACTGACTCAACTCAACTCAAGACTTGTATATTTTTAGTGACTGACTTGTTGCCGTTGGTTCAGTAACATAACACATTCGTCCAGAAACCTTATGACTTTGAACAACAATATCATCAATTTTTGCCTACTGGTCACATAACAATCTGTCTCAAGCCTAAAGTGTAAGTGCATTTCTCAGATTGGAACAATAAACAGGTTAGGCAATGGGCTTGAGACAGACTTGAGGTCTACTCAGCAGCGTGTCCTTGCTGCATATTGGAGGAGCCTTCTAAAACTTTTTTTCTAATAGCAGAAGACAAGACTTGCCCCTAGAGTGCAGGGTGCCCTTCTCAGAGGGAAACAGCAAATGTGTTAGGCAATGGACTTGAGGGGGAAGGATCTTTCCTTCTAAAGCCTTTGAAGCTTCAGTAATGAGGACTAAGAAGGACCCTATGCCTCACTTCTGAAAAATCTTCCAGCTTTGAAAATGGGAAGTAAGAAGGATCTTTATTCCCCACTTCTGGAGCTGCAGATTCTTTTATGCTCATTGCCACAAAGGCCTCCAGCTTTGGAAAGGGGGAGTAAGAAGGATCCTATTCCCCACTTCCAAAGCTGTGGAGGGCTGACTAGGCTTAAATTGTTAAAACTGACTTTAGCTGACTGTGTCCAGAAGTTGTGGAATATAGGTTAGGGTATAAAGTTGGCTCCCACACTTGAGACTTGACTTGAAAGTATCTTCAAGGACTTGAACTCAAGACTCAAAGGTAGAGACTTGAGACTTGACTTGAGACTTGGAGTAAAATACTTAAATACATCACTGATATTTTCTGTTTTGACAAGAATTTGTTGAGTCACTCTACAATGTGTTGGAACTTGCTGATTGTTGTGCTTGTGTGTATCAGAGAGAGAGAGAGACAGAGAGAGAGTCTGCTGAATGATGTGTGTTTTAATCTGTTTTTAAATTTTTGATTGTTAATCTCATTTAACTTTTATATTTCTTGATTTTTTAACAGTATGTTTTTAAATTTATTGTTAAACTACTATAAGTCAAGAACTGGGGAAGGGTGGGATAGAAATATTGTATTGCCCAGCATATAAGACACATGTGTGTAAGATGTACCCCATTATTATTGTTGTTGTTGTTGTTGTTGTTGTTGTTATTATTATTATTATTATTATTATTATTATTATTATTATTATTGGTGGGGGAATAAGTTTTAAAAAATAGCATGGTTTCCCCCACTCCCCTTCCCTTCCATTTTGCAGAGGAAGGAGCTCTGGAGCGTGGGGAAAGAAAGCTCCTAGGAGCTTTCTCCACCTCCCTTTCCCTTCCGTTTTGCAGGGGAAATGAAAGGAAGGAGTTCCAGAGAGGCATGAACTTTCTTTTCCTCCTCTCTGGTGCTACTTTGTTTCCATTCCCCTGCAAAACAGAAATGAAAGGGGGTGGGGGAAACCTTGCAGGAGTGCTCCTTTAGCCCACTAGAGCTCTCCCCTCTCTTTCCTATGCATGAGAACTCACACGGTGGCAAAATGCATAGGAAAGGCGGTGGTATCTGTTGGCATATAAGATGTACCAGCGTATAAGATGAATCCCATTTTTAAATGTTATTTTTCAAGGAAAAAAGTGTGTCTTATATGTCGGCAAATATGATAAATATCATCATCATCATCATCATCATCATCATCATCTTAACATTTGCCCATCTATTTGCAATCAATAAAGCTTTACTTTGTATCACCAGTCACTTTTATTTTTTTAACTTTAATGTTCCCCTGAACCTGGTTTGGTCAGGATCTGAGTGGGTTACAACAGAAAGAATTATATATGTGTGGTGTGTGTATGTGTGTGTGTGTGTTAAATAATCACACTGAGATACCTAAGGCCATTTCCGCACGGGGCGAGGGAATCGCCCCATGCCGGTACTTACCGGGCTTCTTGGCTCCATGCTTGGGTCCAGGCTTGTCTGAAGCAGTGCGTGGCCACTGCTCCACACTGCTCCAGGGACGAAAATGACGGCTTCCGGTTGGTTGAGGCTCTCCACCAACTGCTGAAGCTCGCCAGCCTAAAGCCCGCCCCTGGCAGATCGCAGGCTTGCACTGGCGCGAGCTTGCAAATCTGCACTGGAGCGTGGGAATGGAGTGGCGCACTCCATGCTTTTGAAAGACCTGTTTTAAGCAGTCTTTCAAAAGCACACTGGATGACCACTTCGGGTCGTTCGGGAGCGGGCTGAGGTGCAGAACTACAGTAAGTAGGTCTGACCCAGTCTGCTCCCAGGTGCAGACGTCCTCCCTGGAGGATGCTCTGCACTGTTTCTTTAAGCCCATGTGGAAATGGCCTAAACTAGCAACAGCAAGGACCAATTGGAATGTGTATATGTATCTGTTTAATTGTCTAAAACACAGAAAGACATGTGCACAATAAACAATTTACTGCCAACATTAACAAGAAAAGGAAACAGATTATTAGGTTAGGGTACTCAAAAAAAAAAAAAAAAAGGCTGAGAAATTAAAGAAATCCAAGCTCAAAAAACAATGAAAACTACCCAAATCCTCACCACAGATGTTTTAAATGATCTGCTACTAACAGCTTAATCTAGCTAATAAATGAAGAGAGTTAAGAGACTGTTGATTGCACAGCTTCAATAAGTTCACGCAATCTCTTTTCAAAAGCTCTGTGACTGTAGTGTGTTGATGAGTTTTGTTCTCTAGATCACATAGTAGGGCTGCAAATGGGCAAACCATCTCTCCTCCTCCTCTCTGCATTACACCACCTTGGTGTTTTCCATATATGCTTGTCTTGGAGATATGCTATCTAGTTTTTCCATCTTAGGTTTCATGAATGCATCTCTGGGTTGGCTCAAATCATACTGTGGTGTTCCATGAGCAAATAAGGCCAATCTGATCTTCTGATCTGGTTCAAACTTTCTACAAATCCATCTGAATTTGAAAGAATTAATTTTTGCTCATCTGTTCTGTGGACAGAAGGAAACATGTAGTGTCCCACAGTTTCACTTAAGCCATGTGAGATAGAGAGGAAGAGAGGAAAAAGAAGAAAAAGAATTGTGTAGTCATTGTTTATATAGGTTTTGTCTATAAAGTATAAAGAGACCATCTAATTTTTTGGTTGGATGGGGGAAGTTTCATAATCAAAGCTATGGATAAAGTATGTAAAATACAGCAACAACTTCCCACTTATGGTGGATCTGCAGGACATAATTGTCCAAAATGCTATGTGCTTAATCTGTTGATCTGTTGAGCAATAGCTGCCACTCTGAAGACTTAGGCCTTTTCTGCATGACAGTGACATCCTGGCATGGGGGCACAAGGGAAGCAGGACTGTGATGGTGCTTCTGCATGATGTCATTGTGATCCCACCCTTCTTGCGTCACCAGCCAGTGCAATCACGGGCTATATCATTGATAGAGAAACTCTGTCAATGACACTGATTGCATGAACCTTCCATTGCAGCTGGCCATGCAGATGGCCTGGAAGTGAGATCTATGTACTTCCTCTCCTTTTGCAGCATGAGAAGAAGGCCAGCTACAGTCCCCTTGCGCTCCCTTCTGCAAGCAGCTGGTCATGTGCAGACAGGAGCATTGAGAACACACTCCCATCATGGCAGACACACTGCAGGGATTATGATGGGACAATGTGGGAGAGTGTTGTCATGCAAAAAAGGGCCTTAGAAAACTGGTCAATACTTGAAAAGGAGAGAGTGGCGGCAGGTGACACCAATGTCAGGAAAACAGTTAATCTATGATGGCTTTTAGTTTAACCTTTGGAGGAGTTCTCCTGTGTTTCTGGACTTATTTTAAGTACAGCTTCGTGTGTAGTTTATTTAAAGTTCATATTAAAACACTAAAAAATGGCAAAAAATAAATTATTCATTTGGTCCTGTAAGAATGAAATGGATAAAGATTTATACTCCTAAATAGTAGAAACTAGAGTACACTCTACAGCACCTGCGCTAACTTTAGGATTTCAACCACATTGTGTGTGTTTCACTCTGTAGTGTTACAGGCTGGGCTGATTTGGTTGCCAACTTTGAGAACTAGGAATATGCACATGGAGTACAGAATACTATAGAATACAACACATATGTTCTAAAATACAAAACAGAAACCTGTGTGTGTGTGTGTGTGTGTGTGTGTGTGTGTGTTGCTGGAAACAAAGAAATAGACTGGCAGTTGTACTGGCTAATGCAGTCAGGATGACAGGCAGCCAAAGATCCTAGCAGGATCTACAGTGGCATCATGTCTGAGATCCCTGTTGTGATTGGATGACATAAACAAAGCACTGTCAGCACCTTTCCTTTGATAGGATAACTGATAGGCTGGGTGGAAGCTAGGGAGAGAATAAAATAAACCAACAGGAGATAGCACTCAGACTCCCTTTGCCAGTCTCCATAGAGAAGACTGCAACATAGCCTTCCAGCTATGTTGTTCCTGATAATCTGCTAAACAACCTGGATATGCTGATGTTGGTAGGAAAACTGGTTAGTGATGCCAGATAGATACATTTCCCATTATGATGAAAGGGACAAGTGGTTAAGAGGTATGTTTTAAAATGGAAGTATAATAGCTGTAATGGAATGCAATACAAGCAATGTATCCAGATATTGAGATGTCTATGTTCTCAGCCTAATTACAGTGTAACATCTTACTTGCTATTTCCTGTAATGTAATAAATGTATGATGCTTTGCATGCAATGCAATGTACTATGATGAAAGCCAAACACCCACATTGACATATCTGTGTTTCTCCCTAAGGAGAATTTATATCTATGATCACATATAATAAATGGCCTGAAATATTACCAAGGACCTACCAATTTTTCCACATAAATATCCTGAGATTCCTATAATTAAGTGGAGGGTTGATGTTAATTCTGCCTGTTTGGTTTTCTCCACCACCACAAGTGGGATGTCTACATGGCCAGAAGGTGATAATGAACCTCACACAGAATCTAGATTATCTGACAAATCACAAAGGACTCTCATCCCTCATTCTAAAGAAATAGGTGTGGGAAACCTTGCCTGTTCCAACAGAAGTTTGGGAATAGCATGTCTAGTGAGCAGGATTTCAAAATCAAATTGCTAAATAGAACCGTCTTACTCTATACAATTTTTCATATCTCACTGTGGCAGAACTGAACCCGTTTGAGGAGGATACTTTTATATTGATTTTGATTGTATTCCAGAACGGACATGAATGCTGAGGAGCCTGTCAAACCATTCTTTTCCAAGGCAAAAAAATGAAGCAAAAAAGGGAAAAATTTACACATCCTTAAAAAAGTCTGGACTAATTTCAAGATTAAACAATGTTTGTGTGTCTGTTGGTATTACAATACAGATGAAAAAAATATAGTCTCATTTTCCCATCTGGAAGTCAAACTGATCAGGCAGCACCTTTCTTTGGTTCTTCACACCAATAGCAAAAGCACTGAAGAAAACAGTAGTGCTCCATCCTCATTTAAAAAAAACGGCATCAGGTAGTTTTAATCTCTTGCTGTCTGACACATACATAGCACACAATTCCTTGGCTTTTTAATATATACATTCCCATAGCAACCAAGCACCATGTATTACAAGTAGCTCTATTTCCCTTTCTCCTGCTATTAATGTTGAACACGACAGGTGAATTTTCTCTAGGAAGATTCTTAAGTTTTAGTTTGCGAACTAAATCTTTATCTTTTTGGTGTTCTATTTGTAGAGAGTTTTCTTCAGTTCCTAAAGAATATGATGCTGGAGATAATAAACTTTTCTTAAATGCAGAGCCATAGTAATAATCAAATTGTCCATCTTCCTCATACTTTGGAAATCTGTTCAAAATACACAGTAATTTGTTCAGTGTAATAATTTTATCTTTGTTGTTGTTCACCAATAGCTACTTTTAATGTGCAAAACATTTAGCAGTATCTGATCACAATCTACAGTAAATGTATGGAAAGGAAATTGATGTGCAGTTGAGACTTCTTGGATGAAATTAGTCTAAACCAGATGTGTGTATCTTAAAATATAAAAATATAAACAGCAGCTTTAGAGGAACTACCTTGAAAGGAGCATAGCAGGCCAGGAAAGGGTTAAGACACCACTTCTTGTCTGCTTGCTACATTCATGATAGTAATCAAATATGACTGTAGGAGACAGTTTCCCAAGTAGAACGTCAGTCATCATTACGGAAAAGATACTTTAGCCGAGCATCTGGAGAAGTGCTTTCAAAGTTGGATCTGAGGAAATACCAGTATATGTAACAATTTATTAAAATGGGTCATTAAGATAAATGCCTCAAGACAGATAGGGTTTTAAAGCTGAAACCAAGGTTGGACTAATCCCACCTGCATTTCCTTAAGCACGAGTTCTTTAAGTACTGTTTCTGCATTAGTGAGCAATTGTTTAAAGAATTTACAAAAAATAAAAAACTATATGAGGAACCATGCATTTTCAAATGCATGGTGACATATATTTATATATATTTTATAAAGTATGCATCTGTCCATTCATTTTCTTCTAATATATGCCTTTTTGTATGCAATTTCCCTTTATGTATACACCTGTATTCACAAAGTAGAATCTTGTTATTGAGTGATGGAAGCCATGCCCTATGAGGATAGACTTAGAGAGCTGGGGTATGTTTAGTCTCCAGAAAAGAAGGTTAAGAGGGGACATGATAACCATGTTTAAATATTTGAAGGGATGCCATGTAGAGGAAAGAGTGGGCTTGTTTTCTGCTGCTCCAGAGACCAGGACAAGGAGCAATGGATTCAAGCTGCAGGAAAGAAGATTTCACCTGAACCTCAGGAAGTACTTCCTGACGGTCAGGGCTGTCCGGCAGTGGAATATGCTGCCTCGGAGTGTAGTGGAGTCTCCTTCTTTGGAGGTTTTTAAGCAGAGGCTGGATGGCCATCTGTCGGGAGTGCTTTGAGGGTGTTCCTGCATGGCAAGGGGTTGGACTGGATGGCCCCTGTGGTCTCTTCCAACTCTACATTTCTATGATTCTATGATTCTATGATGTGAAGCAAATGACAGTGTTAGGCACTTTTTTGAATGGTTCATAGCAGTGATGGGGGATGGCAGTGGAAGTTGTCCCAGTGAGGAGATAAAGGTGCACTGTTGGCTCCAAGATGCTCAGAAGCTGGCTGTGAGACCTTTCCCTCTTGACAGATATTGCTTTCACTGGTCCCTCCCTGCCCCTGTCCCAATCGTTACAGCATCCACGGCCACATTCCCTCTACTGGCATACAATTGCCTATGCCACTGCTTCCTTCATCAGTACCATGAATCCAGACAATATGATCTTGACCATTTTTTGTCTTATGCAATTTTACATGTGTTTTTATTTGAGAACTGCATCCCAAAACTCTGAGAGGTGTGAAAAATGAAGGATAATTATGTCCCTCTTTGTGCATTCATTCAGGAAGTGTGAATTAGTTGCATTTCTTTTGAAACACAAACCAAACAAATATTATCTACCAATCCAAGAGAAAACTAATATTCTCAATTCTAGTATGTGAGTAGCTGTATTAGCTGGTTGCAGAAAGAGTCCTACAGCATCTGAAGGGCTAAGATGTTTTATTTTGCTTAGGTTTCCATGGATAGGAGCTGACTTCATCCAGACTCAGCTGCATCTGATTCTGCATGGATGCTGTACTTGAGACAGGTCCAGTTGATGTAATCTTAGCACCTGCTTGTTCTGTATTAATTGATTTGTTTCATTTTGTGCAGCCTGAGGATGTGGACAGGATCCTTGGAGAGGTGACAGCCACCACATGTATGTTGGACCCTTGCCCCTCCTGGCTTCTGAAAGCAGCCAGAGGGGGACTGGCTGACTGGGTAAGGGGAGTGGTGAATGCCTCACTGCAGCAAAGAAAGTTTCCAAATGCCTAAAAGAGGTTGTGGTGAGGCCACTACTAAAAAAACCCTCCCGAGATCCCACTATTCTGAATAATTATCAGTCAGTCTCCAATATCCCATTTTTAGGCAAGGTTCTGGAGGCGGCAAGGTGGCCTCCTAGCTCCAAGGGTTTCTGGATGAAATGGATTATCTTATCGAGATCCATTTCAATCTGCTTTCAGGCCTGGTTATGGGACAGAGACAGCTTTGGTGGATGACCTACACCAAGAACTAGACAGGGGAGTGTGTCCCTGTTGGTTCTGCTGGACCTCTCAGTGGTTTTTGATATCATCAACCATGGCATCCTTCTGGACCAACTCTCTGGGATGGGACTTGAGAGCACTGTTATGTAATGATTTTGATGATATCTCAAGGAACAAACTGAGAAGGTAGTGCTGGGGGACTCCTATTTGACTCCCTGGCCATTGGCCTGGGGGATCCCTCAGGGTTATGTTTTGTCCCTCATACTGTTTAACAGCTGCATGAAACTGCTGGGACAGGTCATCTGGAGTTTTGGGGTTCATGCTGATGACACCCAACTCTATCTCTCCTTTCCATCTGATTCCAAGGAAGCAGTCTTGATCCTGAACCAATGTCTGTTGTCAGTAATGGACTGGATGAGGGCATACAAATTGAAGCTGAATCCAGACAAGACAGAGATGCTCCTGATCAGTTGAAAGGCAGATCAGGGAATAGGGACTTTGACTGTGATGGATGCGGTTATACTTCCCCTGAAATCTCAGGCTCAAAGTCTTGGTGTTCTCCTGGATTCAATTCTGATCCTGGATGCTGAGGTCTCAGCAGTGGCCAGGTGTGCATTTGCACAGTTAAAACTTGTGTGCCAGCTGTGCCCATTCCTTGAGACATCAGATCTGACTTCAGGGACACATGTCTTGATTACATCTCAGTTGGACTACTGTAACACACTCCATGTGGGGCTGTCTGTTCAGAAACGAGAAGGTTAAGAGGGGACATGATAGCCATGTTTAAATATTTGAAGGGATGTCATGTTGAGGAGGGAGCAGGCTTGTTCTCTGCCACTCCAGAGACTAGGACAAGGAGCAATGGATTCAAGCTGCAGGAAAGCAGATTCCACTTGAACCTCAGGAAGAACTTCCTGATGGTCAGAGCTGTCCAGCAATGGAATGAATATGCTGCCTCAGAGTGTGGTAGAGTCTCCTTCTTTGGAGGTTTTTAAGCAGAAGCTGGATGACCATCTGTTGGAAATGCTTTGATGTGTGTTCCTGCATAGCAGGGAGTTGGACTTGATGGCCCCTGGGGTCTCTTCCAACTCTATGATTCTATGATTCTATGATTCTATGATTCTATGAAACTTCAGCGGGTACAAAATGGTCCAAATGAAAAAAAAGCCAGAATGCTAATCTGGCCCACTTACAAGGAGCACATAACTCCCATATTGAAGCAATTCTACTGGCTACCTGTTTGTTTCAGGGCACAATTCAAAGTGCCGGTTAAGACTTATACAGCTTAGGTTCAGGCTATATGAAAGACCGTATCTCCCTGAACAAACTGGCTAGAGCCTTAAGATCTGCTGGGGGAGGCTTTCTCTCAGTCCTGCTATCATCCCATGCTCACCTGGTGAGAACACAAGAGAAAACCTTCTCGATGGCTACCCCTACCCTATGTAACGCTCTTCCACAGGAGGCTAGGCAGACCCTCTTCCTGCTGTCCTTTTGCCAGCAGGCAAAAACATTTCTTTTTAAAAAAGCTTTCATGTAAGCCAGGGAGCTTTATTTAGTAATTTGTTTTAATGGAATATTGTTTTAGGTTTTTTTATGATTTTATATTTTTTAATGTTTTAAAATTGTTTTTAATGTTTTGCTGTTTTAATCTGCTGATGTAAGCCTCTTTGAGTCCTATGCCAGGAGAAAGGTGGCATACAAACATAATAAATAATGAGTTCACTATTGCTCCTGAAAGTTTGTGCCAAAGGATAAAAAATCCCAAATTTGTTAGTCTTTAAAATGACTTGGTTTTGTTGTTTTTACTTTGCATGCTGCTGCATTCAGTCCAGCTTTTTAAGAATTGTCTTTTATAATACATTTCAGGCTTCTCCCAAACAGCCCTACAGCAAACTCTGTCTCAAAAAACCTTCCATGTTATCTTCAAAGTCAGAGTCACTTTAATAGCATGTTGCAGGTGAAGAACAGTGTGTTCCAATACTGCAGTGTATTGTAGCTGTGGGAACTGGGAATGTTGCACCTGGAAATAACCTGGAAAAAGGGGATATGATAGTCATTTTTAAATATTTGAAGAGATGCCATGTTGAAGATGGAGCAAGCTTATTTTCAGCTGCTCTGGACAGCAGAACGTGAACCAATAGATTCAAACAGCAAGAAAGTAGATACTGCCTTGCATGAAGAAGAACTTCCTGAGAGTAAAAGCAGTTCCACAGGAGAACAGACTGCCTCAAATGGTGGTGGATTCTACATCTTTGGATGTTCATAAGCAGAGGTTGGATGGCTATCTTTTAGGAGTATTTTGATGACGGGTCCTGCATGGCAGGAGTTGGATTAGATGGCCCTTGTGGGCTCTTCCAACATATGATTCTATGACAGTCTGATTGGGAGGTTGCCAGATTATGGAGCACAGTGGCCAGGCTGTCTCAGCCTGAAGAGTCAACAGCTAGTATATCAGCGCATGGTGACAAAATACATTTTCTTCCACTGATCTTCAAATCATAATCTATAAAAATATTTCTATCCTCATATTTATATTTTATCATCATTGACATGATATTTGACTCACATCTAGCTATTTATTATGAGATGATGATTGGAAGTGTACCTGGACACCAGCAGTAATAAGACACTTCTGAGTACTTAAATGAGTTGTTGTTGTTGTGGTAGTTAAGCGATTTGCATGAACAGACTAAGATGCACTGAAAACTCTGCTACCCCTGTAGGTTCCTATTTGAAAATCTGAAACCTTTTCCTCATACCACCAGTGTTTTGAGTTAGCTCCATTTTGCTTGAGATTCTGGGCTGCTCTTCTTCTTACTCCCAGTCTCTCCATTTCTCTACAATGCTGTGGGATTCGTATCAATCTTAAGACCCATTATACTTTGCACCACAGAGTAGGTAGGCTGGACATGCCTTAATTAGAGATCCTGGCCTTTTCCGCATGACAATGCTCTCGCCCATTCTCCTATCACAATCCTGCAGCACCTCAGCCAGGATAGGAGCATTTCCCCAATGCTCCCCTTTGCACATGACTGTCTACCTGCAAAAGGTAGCATGATGGACACACTCTGTCCTTCCAGACTGCAGCTGGCCTTCTTCCCTTGCTGCAGTAGGGGAGGAAGCATATAGATGGCACTTCTGGCATTTCTGCATGGCTGGCTGCAATGGAAGACTTGAGCAATCGGAGGGTCATTGATGGAGTTTTTTCCATCAATGATATAGCCCAGGATTGCACCAGTTGGCGATGAAAGAAGGGTGGGACTGAGGTGATATCATGCAGAAGTTTAGTTGTGGTCCCACTCCTCTTGCATCCCCATGCCAGGATGCTGTTGTCATGTAGAAAGGGCTCATGTCTCTAATCCTTTTGGGAAGGGCTATAGAGGCAGCCCTTTAAGCTGGAAGGTAGAGAAGCAAAATGTTGAGTATTTGGTGGCACTTCTGGGTGTTATAGGGGGCCTCCTTCATCACTTAGAGGTGCTCAAAATTATCACCTTTTGGCATCTCTACTTCCCATGTAAACTGTTTATTAGTTAACACCATTTTGAGTGGGGACCTATATACCTTCCAACACTTTACAGATGAAAAACAGGACATGTGTGGGAACATCAGAGTGTGTTCAAGAATGCAAAAATTATTAATGAGGGAGAGTTGATAAGCAAGGAGAGGCTGCAGTAGGTTGCTTTTGCTTGGGCCTACTGGGAAGGGCAAGATTCTACTGCCAATTCTCCTCTCCCCCCATGCTGAGTTTTGCAAGTTGAACTTAGTTTGCAGCAACTGAAGTAAACTGAAGAAAAAGAGTGAAAGTGGGAGGAGGAAAGAGAAACTGGAACATTTTTAAAGCAGCTGAAAAAGTGGGATGACAGAGGATTAATTAGGACTGTCCCAGCCAGATTGGGACAGTTGGAAGTTATGGACCTACCAATTGTCTCTCATCCTGACCAATGTGACAGAGTGTGACATATGCAAGTAAGCACTGGGCCAATTTAAGCTTAATTGACTTAAATTGTCTCCTGGTTTGGTGACCCACAAACTTCACACGCTGTTATCAAGGGAAAGCACAGTGCTGACAAACCCTGTTTGGTTGCAGGGAAAAATAACCTTTTTTTAAATAGCTACCTCTGTAGCTCCTCTCTACCCAGATAGCATTGGCCCCAAGGACCCAATCTTATTGCTTGGGTGCAGACACAAAGTTACCCACTCATTCATTCATTCATTCTGCAGGGGCAGGAAAATGAATTATAATTTATTACCTTGGATTATAGGCTATAAAAGACAGAGAAATAAATTTATTTGCTAAAGCTTATATCAATATATTCATCATATTTGCTAAGCTGTATAAAATTATTATATTACAGTGAGTTCCTCATCTCAGCTATTATGTACCAGTGGTTTTTGATTATCAACTATCTCAAAATTAACAGTAGTTGGAAATATATTAGACATATGAAGTGCGGAACTGTCTCATGTTGTTACCAAGCTAATCTCCTATAATGCTGCCTAATTCACCTCTCCTTTGGTCAGGTCATTTCCATTTTTACCCTGCTATAATGCATGATTAAAGTTGTGGGTTGTTTTGTAACCTAGTCATGATTGATAAAGATGCTGGCAGAAATGGGACACAGATCCAGCCTAACAATGTCGCAAAGGAACATATGAGAATGTCTGATCCTGCTTCTCATTTCTGATACCTCTACCATGGTAAAAATATTGTCCTCATTATCTCTGTACTACAGTGCAGTGAGCATCTTTACCGAATAAGAAATGAAAGCTGAATTTCATTCATCTAAAGCCTATGGTTACAGTTGCTGCATAATCTTGAGATGGGCATACTCTCATTTAAAAAAAAAATGTTGCTAATATCTGCTGGTGTTTCTATAACACTGAAGCAAAACATTACTATATTTTTATGTCTTACTAGACTGCTCTTGCCCCAATCCCCATCACTAGATCAACTGTCCAACTAGGTAAATCAAGAAAAGACATAAGTTTCCAAGCTAATTAATTTAAAGATGACTTATATTAACTGTATCCTTAAGCATTTGTGATTCCTTTTGGTATCATGTTAATTCAAATTGGGAATTTGAAGAATGTTATCATTAAAAACAAACAAACCAATGAACAAACAAAATTCTTATCCATCTCTAACAATAAAATTCAATCAATCAATCAATCAATTCCTAGAATTGAGAGACTCATGTATCTGTACAGTGGAGTTGTAATCTATGAGAAGCTTATCAGAAAAAAAAATTGCAGTTTTAATTCAGTGCCTCAGACTTGACTGACCATTGATTCAAAACAGTTTTTTTTTTAAAGAGCAATAAACTCAGAACATTTTTGTTAGAAGGGGAAATTTTTTGGTTTCTTTTTCTTCTACCTTTTTTTTTTAAAAAAATCTCAGTTCTAAGAAAAACTTGAATGAAACTCAGCTATCCCTGCTTGACTACCACAACATCTGCTAGTCTGTCTCTTCTGATTATGACACTGAAAACATTTCATCCGTGGGTGACAAACTAATGCAAGTGTGAAAAGGGCAGAATCTATCCATGCTTTCTCAAAATCAAGATTACTTATAAAATATGAAAAAAGGGGAGATGTAACTTTTGATACCATAGGCAAGTGATGTAGAGGACTATTTCCAGTGAAAAGCAAGAGTATGATTGACTTGGAATATATAAAGTATAATCATGTCCATGTCTTTCCCTTGTATTTATTTCTCAGATCTGCTTTGAAGACTATCCAAACCATTTTTACTTCACTGAACAAAATGGCCCTGTTCCCAAACAGCCTAACCTTTTTAAAAATAATATTTATGATATGTTTAAGGCCTTTGAGGATAAAGTGCACAAGGCCCATCACATATAAACAATGTGCTGGACTTTTTATCTGTCATTTTTCCTATGCTGTTTTGTAATGGTTTATGTTTTTAACTGGTTTTAATTTTTTGTTAATTTAATCATCTTTTAATTTTTGCATTTTGTGAATTATAACAATATGTTTTTTATTTGTGGTCAGCTGAATTGCAAACAGGGGGAAAAGTAGGATAAAAATAAAAATATTAATAATGTTTTGCTTCATAAGTTAATTTGGAGTGGCATTAGATAGGACTGAATCTTTCATTGGGTTTCTATTTTCTTTGAGGATGTTTTGTTGCTTTAAAAATTGTATAGTACCTAGTAAGGCCCATACACTGAGAAGAATGGAAGAAGGAGAGTTCATTTTACCAGAGGCAATAACCAAGGATGAAAACCCATCACCATGTAGTAGGGGGGAAGGGTTCGAACAAAATTGTGAATCATGCTAGTGGGCATTTATAGAACTTTTATTTCTCTGATCCTGTCAAGTTGTGTGAGATTTGGTAGGGCAAATCAAGCAGCATTACAGCAGGACAAGGAACTTTCTGAGCAGTGACTTTCTTGTCCCTGCTTTTCTCTAGGAAAGAGACCATGTTCTTGGGCAGTTAAACTAAGACTCACAGGCAGGAAGAGAAAGAGAAAAATGTATGACATATTCCGTCTAGGCACAGACTTACTATTCTCAGGGATTTTTTTTCACTGAGACAAGAAGAGGGACAAGATACAAATAAATTAGTGCATGACTCTCAGGTACAGTGGGAGCTATACTGCTGGTAGGATTTGAAAACTCAAGGTAATTTTGTCAGAAAACTACAAGTGCATGCTCCCATGCTTTCTTACTTGTTAATGTTGCATCTGAGGAAGAAACATATTCAAGTTTACCTTTGGAAGGAAATATGGTGTAGCTATTTTTTGTGTTATCAGATAACAGATGCCATCGTGTTAGTGACTCCTGAACTCATAAGTTCCTTTATATATGTTTTTGTACTTTTTTGGCCATGGTGTAGCAAATATAATCAGTTGACAGTTGCAGAAGTAGAATTTCACATGCAGTGCTGTTTCACAAGTGGTGCCATTGCACATTGCACTTGCAAATGTGCATTGCATATTGAAATTATGCATTTCACATGTATTTGCACATTCATTTATGCAGACTGAAAATTGCAGCATTACAATTCACTTATGCACAATTGGCATGTAAATCTGTGCGTGTAAAGTTACCTTCCATCTCATCGATGTAGGAGCTCAGCTCAAATCCTTAAGTAACCTTTTACCATTTTCAGTGAAGTCTACAAAAATTATGATTTTGTTGCATACAGCCACTGACTGAGGTAGAAAGTTTAAAAAAAAATCTGAATTGTGGAATTGATCAGAAACAGGTGTTTTTTCTGTTAGGAGGCAACCAAGTCTACGTTGCCTAGCTATTTTGTCTATTCAATGTGAACATGAATTTGCAATGAAAATGTAGGCAATAGTTGTATCTCTGTTGCTCCATAAAAAAACAACAACATCAAAACATGAGTGGGACAGTATCTCTATTAGGCATTTGTGCCAATCCAAAAGTTACAAAATAGTAAATAGCCTTTATATGATTCTTTTTAACCCAGATGCTACTTGAAACAAACAATGGCAAAAGTTTGAGAGCAGACTGGGATTGATTTGTAGTAGGTGCATTTGTAGTAGGTAAGTGTAAAGCTGTGCTATAAGTTTCTACTGTGGGCCTTGAAATAATAGTTGGTTCATGGCCAGTGCAAGGTTGGTGATTTGTACTGGGCACATAGTACTGGACTACAAGACTGCCAATTGAAAAGACATAACATACTATGTATGTATGCAATCCCTCAGGTGCTATTTTGTCCCATGGTTTTTCTTAGCAGCCAAATTGCAATCAAAACTGACTCCAACTCCTGTGGATGCTGTTCATTTTATATATAGGAAATCTCATCACAGGCCTCCCACCATTACAACTAGTTTGGTCATCTGGTAATGTCTTCTTCATACCTATTTCAAAGGGTATTAAGAAAATTTAGCCTTCATTCAGATGTTAGAGAGGGTTATGGTCATATGACCAAAAGTGTGTTAGAGATTCCAGCAAACGGGTTTGTCTGGGAATCCAAATTGGTTGGTTAAAAAGTTACAGCTGTGTGTGGATTTAGTTACAATTTATACTTATAGTTTTTGGACTGTTGCTACCCACCCTAGGCCTTTGGAGTAGAAATGGTTAGTAATCTGAATAACATTTCCCCTTGTTTTTATGGCAGACTTCTTTTAGCATCTCTATTAATAGTTGCATTCATATTTCATGCAACAAAATAGGCTTCTGTTTGAATATTTTAGCACAAAATGTAACCTAAGTAGGTCTTCCTGCTGTGTGTTTCCTAAAATGGCTGAAAGATTATGCAGTCTGTCCAGATTATAGGAAAAACATATCACATGCAGTATTTCATAGACACTGCTTACAGGTTTTATGTCTGAGTAACCTTCATCAAATAAAATATCGGTTCGTATCTATGCATTCCAATTGGAATGAAATACTGGTAGGCCACAACCAGCAGAGATTTTACCTTCTTTTTTTTGGGGGGGGGGGGACTGCTCTTTTAAAATATATGCCTCAGGTGAATGGACTCACTTTCTATGGTTCAGGCATAGCTTGAACCTACTGGTGCAGAGTTTTATTAACTGGTTATCCATTTTTGGAGATGACAGAATGTTCTTACTCTCAAAAGAAAGAATGGGAGAATTAGACAGGAAGAGAAGGAGTGAGTAAAACTTAACTAATTCCTATATCCTGTTGATAGCCTTATGGCTTGCTTAATCATACCTATTTCATTCCCTCTCATCTGTAAGAAGATACTTCCTAATCCTGTACTCAGAGCTGATAGGAGATGACCACCCCAGTGTAGTGTATATTTTGTATACACTATATACTACACTGTATAGTCTATACCCTTCTTGGAGTATTCTGGAATACAAGAGCTACTTGGTTAATATTAGATGTGTTGGGCTAGTTAAGATATGTCAAAAAACAGTATTCCTCCAGCTTCTAGGAGCCACAATGTGTGTTTTCCCCTTAATTCTAAGAACATGTAACCGTTATCATAATAGGAGAAAGTGCTCGTAGAGCACTGTTGAAATGATTTTAGTAATTCTAGATATGTAATATGGTCACCATTTTGTTCCCTAGAATGAGGTTACTTCTTCAGCATTCTGAGGAAACAATGGAGAGAAAATAGTGGTCATCCTCTAGTCAGTACACTATCACAGTAGTGACAGAGGCATTAAAAATAGAGTTAAGGAGGGACACTCTCACCTGCAGACCCAATGGTAAGCCTTCTGTCTGTATCATTTGTAAATATTCTCATCCATTTGGATTGGTCCCTGTTTGAGTTGAAATTTCTCACTGATGAACTTGTACTTCATCACTAAATGGAAGTGTCAGGGAAGTGGTGGTAGGGAAACTGCTGAGATTAAACCACTTGTAAATTATTTGAATGTTGTCTTTGCCAAAGATGTTTTTAAACGCAAGAGCAGTGGTTAGCAATTTTCTAGTCTAGTATAATACATTGTTAGTATACTCTGAGTAATGGAAAGTGACTGACCTCAGAGACTTCCAGTTCCTGTACTGTAGAACGTTAGTGCAATTCATTAGCGAATGTATTAAAAAGGTGACATTAAAGACTGGAGCCGTATGTTAAGATAATTGGGATCAGAGAAGCAATCAACTAAGCAAGCTGCTCATGGAATATGCTTGCTGGGTCCATGTGCATAAAATACTTTTTCAGTTCTACTACATCACAGTGTGGCTTTCTATGAAATGGGTCCTGAAATCTAGTGGAAAAGCTCAAAGATGAAAGATTTCAGAGTTGAAGTGAGTCAGAATTAGGTTTCAGTTCATTTTTAAAAATGAATTTGCAAAATATCATACGCTTCTTCCTTGAGATGGAAAGAACATGAGATTTCTTTAAAAAAACAAAATAAGGATGAGGATGAGGATGAGAACTTTATATCCCATTTTTTCCCCCAGCCTGGAACTGTTACAGATTAATTACAGTTACAGACTACAGATTAATCCATCCAGAATTGGGACTTTTAGCATCTCTTTAATTTCTTATTTTGGAATCCTTTGTATTCAACCATTGTAGTGTTGAGTGTTGAGTTAGAGTTGACTTTTTTTTTTCCTTCAAGGCAACCTTTAATATAAGGTGGTCTCATCTATTCTATGAAAGACTGTAGCTTTTTGATATGACCAGTACTAATGAGAGAGAAGTTTAATCCAGTTCAGTAGAAACTGAAAAAAAAATAAATCACTCCTTCTAATTGTCACTTGAGCACTAATAAACATATAAGATCCACCATAGAAACACCACGGAAACATATAGAGGCAAATTACATTCGGTGTATAGGCAGTCCATATAAAACAGATGGCATTCACTGGACAGGAAAAAGTATTAGACAACAAGGAATGTTGCAGCAAAAGGACATTTTAATTTTGAATCATTATGGTAAAAACAGGCACACAAACATCCCTATGGATATAACCTTTGGGTTAGTTTTCAACTCTTTCTGCTTAGAACAATATAACCACATAAAGAGGTTTCAGTGGTTACAAGTATCTGATTATATCTGCTTCTCTCTTTTAATAACACAGATTGCTTTCCAGAGATGCCCTTGCTTGCTTAGTTTCAAGCACAAGGTTATTTCAGTAGAGATTTGTGCCAGATCATATGACGTCACTATGAACTCATTCCCTATAGTTGGAGGACTTATTTCATGAGAATGTTGTAGTGTATCACAGGTAATATAAAATGAATTTTCATCAGTAGTGACAGTTGGTACCTAGGGGGGCAACTGGGGAACATCTATAACTTTTAGGGCTTAAAACAGAAGACGTCAAGATGGGGTTCACCTGAAATCCGACTCTTGGTCCTCCTGTCATAACAGGAAACACTTGATCCTTATGCTTCTCAAAAGCCTTCTTGGTAGACAAGGAGAAACTATTCATCCCATGACTGCCTCCTCTACAAAGCAAAAATCAGGCAACCTTCCTCTTAGACTCACAGAAGCATCTGCTACAGCTCCACTCTCACCTTTGGGCTAGAAAAAACAAAGTCTAGCTGAAACAGAAATGTCTTTACATCTCTATGTTGAAAGCTGTTGGGAACTCCCAGGGCAAACTTTGTTAGCATCCCAGATTCTTTAAAGGCAGTGTTCAGTACCTTAAATATCTTTTTCTCTCCAGTGCGCTGAGTGGGTTTGGCAGGGCCTTTAGTACTCCTGCCAGGCTCAGCATGACTAAAGGTATGGAAAAGAAGCTGCTCAGTGATGAGTATGTTGAAACACACACAGGGAGAGAGGGAGGGAAAGAAAGAGAGAAGTGTCTCATTAGTGTATACATTTGTTTTCTTCAAGAAATAATTTGGCAGTTTTTATGGAAAGTATCCAATGGAGATTTCCATTGATGGAACAATCAAATTTTGAAAGATCAGGAGGATCACTTTCTCTACTGTATGCTCCCCACTGAGACTGCCAAAACCAACCCAGAAAGGCTAAGAAACCTCCTGGAGCTAAATTTTGGGTAGCGTGGAGAACTGTAGGAGGAAGAGGATGTAATTTAATAGTTCTAAACTTTATATTTATCCTGATAAATCCAATTATGAATGTATTTGCACATGTAGTTTTTTTCAGACATTAAGGGACACTTGAAAGAGATATGCACATATTTCCTCCAAATCATGCTTATAAAAGTTAATTCAGCATCTAAACTGAGACTTTATGTGGCTAGTTAAATATTATTCTCCAGTTGTAGGTGCCACAAAACTCTAGCGCAAGACTTCTGAAATCTTGAAGTGTGATTTCGAGGAGTATCTGTTGGATTGACCTTGTTCCATCTTTGATAAAACAATTCACCATCTCCTTGATACAGCTTGAGTCCAGGCTATTTGAATGATTGTCTCCCTTTGTAAAGCTATTAGAGCTCTAAGATTTCCTGATGAGACCCTTGTCTCTGACCCACTGCATTCTCAGGCTTATCTGATAGGAATAAGTGAATGGGCCTTCTCAGTGACTTCTCCCAACTTTGGAACTCCCTTCCTTGGGAAAGCTAGGATGGCTTTCTCCCTGCTCTCGTTCTGTCTCCAAGTCAAAACATTCTTATGTCCTCTGGCTTTTAGAAAGTGTTTGAGATGAGCTTTCAATAATGTGTTGTGTGGTTTTCTGGTTTGTGTTTAATCTTCTGATGAGTTTCAATGGTTCTAACTTTATACATAAAGAGCCTGTTCAATAACTTTCATATTTGTATCTTTTGTTGAACTTTTTGTATAGTTTTTAATCTGTTTTTGATAGTTTGTAAGCAGTTGCGAGTCCCGTTGTCAGGAGAAAGTCATGACATAAATGAATAAATCAAATAGATGATAGATGATAATAGATAGATAGACAGACAGACAGTATATAAAAGTTCTGCAAAGGAGAATGAGATTGGAGCAAATAGATCTCATTCTAATATCCCATTCCAGTGCCTGTTTTACATGCATAGTGTTAATGCACTAAGATTTCTTGCCATGAAAACAACTATTTTCACTATCAAGGAAGAAAAAAATATAAAAGCTCTAAAGCAAAGAAGCCATGTTTGCCTTACAGCATCTTTGGTGGCTGGGTAGCATTATCAGAATTCTAATGTATAGCCTTGCACAATATTGTTTTTTCAATGCAGTTTGCTCCTAAGGAGGTGTTCATAAGGACTGAAGCCTTAATGTGTAAGACTAACCTGGTAGATTTTCCATAGGATCTGCATTTCCTACTGTACTGTAAGAACACAACTCTGAGACACCAACATTTCCATTATTATTGAAACGTAGGTTAAAAAACATTTCAGTGGGGGTTATAGTTCTGTCTTTGTTGCTTCTAGTAACGCAACAAAATGATCTGTGTTGAATTCCAGACATGCTATTGCAAGATAGAAATAATCAGTGCAGTCTTTTAGTCTGGCTTATTGGTGGTACTTGAGGCAACAAGTTTCAGAAAGCTGTCACAAGAAACTAAATCTTACCTGAAAGACAGGGATAATTTTTATTAATTTGAAGATTCAAAGTATCCTGTTCATGCTGATGTATGCCTTAGTGCATAGCTCAATGGGAGAAGCTAATTAACAGTGGCTATTTACATATACAAATACTTATGTAACAAGTACAATCACTACATTAACCAGAATCTGGAGGCTCTTTCACAATGGCAGATAGCATAACATGCACCGTGAGGGAAAAGAAAGAGGATTTCTCAAGAATGGTTTATGGATTCCTTTCTCCAACAGTCTCATTGGACCAAGAAGTATTCTGTTTTCAGCACCTCCCCTGAAAAAGAACTGGAAGATAAAACAGCTGGAGCTACAGCACCTTGGTCAGCACAGTTTTCCTGACACAAAGCTTCAGGAAGATAAGCCCTTAAGTCTCTCTGTCCAGATCACTCCAATGCCTGGGAAATGTGACTGCTTAAAGTAGAAGTGGGGAATGTATGTGAATATACTCCTGACCAAGAAGATGGGACAGCCAGGGGCTAGACTTGTTAATCTGATGTGCCACAGCCTGCCTGATTTATCAATGGCTGATATTATTTTGTAGAAAGTGAAAAAAAGTAGTAATGTAGTAATGGGAATTTTTTTTTTGATTCAGGCTCAGAATCTTAGAACAGCATGGTCTCAATCAGGAGGTGTCATGCCATGCTTCCAGAACATGGACTCTGACTCAGAGTATGAAACAGGGGGCATGCTAGAGGCTGAAACAGGGGACATGCCAGCACCTGCTATACAGAAAGAGGTTACTGTGCCACAAACAGAACAGGGAGCAGTGCCAGCTTCAGCAGAGAGCCCTGCCTCTTCAGACGTAGAAGAACACTTACCCGTACCCGGCTTTGCAGAACACAGACAGAAAAAGAGACCCAGTGTTGCTCTCTCAGAATTTATAAACAGCAACAATTAATCAAGCCACAGCTATGCTAGGTTTCAGACCTATATAGCTGACATCCTTCCCCTTCAGGAGTTGTTAGAACTTATCTTGTCTGGCTGGATGCCTTGCTGAATACTCTTGTCAGGGATTCCAGGCAGGGAACCCTGGGAAAATGATCAGCCCACTGCAAAGATGCTGCATCATGCTCCAGCTGTGGGTGATTGCAAGGTTGCATCAGAAACTGGGGTTGTGTGCAGAAGGTAGAGGGAGGTGTGCAAACCTCTGCCTGATTGGTTGTAAATTTGTATATAAGAAAGAAATCCCCAGTATGTATTTGTCTGTTGACCAAACCAGTGTCTGGCGCAAGCCTTTGTCCGTCTGTTCCATGTTGTGTATATAACGGAACGTTGCTACAAGATAAAGTGCCTCCTGTTTGGAAGAAACCTCCGTGTGTGAGTATCCTTACTGGGGAACAAGGCTGCTGCTGTTGGCTCGCTGCCTGTGGTTATTCCGCTGCATCTCTGTGGGGCTGAAACTCCTATCATCCCCCAACAACTCTGACTGACCTTGGACACTCCCTTGCCTTGGAACTATGTTGGACTTTATTTATAACTCTGTGCTTATTGCCTGGAAGTAAGTAAGGAGCTGGGAGGCATTCAGTTTGTTTTGTTTGTTTTATCAGCTGTGCTGGGACTGAGATAGGACAGGAAGATTAACATATAACATCATCACCACTTTAGAATGTTCCATCCACTATGTTCTTAATGCATCCTTGGATACATCTTACTTTTATCTTAAGTAGCTGAAGAAGTCTATCTATTTAAATGGTAATGTTTGTTAATCATACATGCATGTACATGCATGCACACACTCACACTCACTTAGGTACTGCGTTTGTGGTATAGTGATTTAAGTGTTGGTCTATGAGTCTGGAGACAAAGATTGGAATCCCTGCTCAATCATGGAAATCTGCTGGGTGACCTTGAACAAGTCACACTTTCTCAGTCTCAGAAGGAAGCAAAAGCATCC
Organism: Cyclura pinguis; assembly: GCA_030412105.1. Classification (NCBI taxonomy): domain Eukaryota; kingdom Metazoa; phylum Chordata; class Lepidosauria; order Squamata; family Iguanidae; genus Cyclura; species Cyclura pinguis. The sequence goes on along the minus strand of CM059599.1, from coordinate 312,587,971 downwards.
CTTTTCTGAACAAATCTTACCAAAAAAACAAAAACAAAAAACCAACCCTCTGTGATAGTTTCACCTTAGGGTTGATATAAGTCAGAAACCAGTACTACCAATAACAACAACAGCAAGAACAATTCCCTCTTGGTACCTGGGTTAGGATGAAAAAGGTTGTGATGCCTATGCATTTTTTTCCTGCTACCCTTTTCTCCCATCTCTATTTATTTCTCCCCTTTATTTCTCTTCTGTCTCTTTATCTTTTTCTTTCTCCCCTTCTTCTTCCTTCCCTACCAAAAATCCTTGTTGTGTGGCAATTTGGTTTAGAACCAAATGTTTCGTCTGTTAAAAAATTATAGAAACATTTTTTCTGGGTCTAATTCTTGTATGGTGAATTTTGTGGAGGGAAAGCTGCCAAGCAATATGAGTAGAACCCCTTCTCTCTCTGTCTTTATGGTAACTAGAGTTAGGAGAAAAGTTCCATATGAAAAGAAGTTTTCTTCTAAAGCCTAAAGGAAGTGCAGTAGGACAGCAAGAAGCCTCAGACTGGATAGAAATGTTTTTTGGGATGTATATTAAAGGGTGAACTCACAAAGTTGAAACTGGGGAAAAAAAACTCCTCTCTGTGGCACTGTTCACTATTAGGCAGCAATGGGAAGCAGGAAGTGCTAGGTTTGTGGTGTGAACTAGGGACCTGTAAGGGTCGTAACATGGAGTCTACTAGTTAATGATCATCACTTTTACATTCAAGTATCTGCAACCTAGTGGTGTTGCTTATCTTGCACTGTAATATTTACTTCTTATATAGAAAGCTACCTGTATTTCTAGCCAGCAGCTGAATCCACTGCATGCATGTTTACATGTATGCTAGGGATGAAGTATGTGGAGGATGTATGCTAGCGTAAAGAAAAATAGAAAGTACAGCTCAACTGAACTGAATGATGAACAAATTTACTATTTCTTTAAAATAGATTACAGGCAGGGAACAAATGTCCGACAGTTACGTATTGATTTCACTGAGAATTCCACTGGCAAATTTCTGCCTTCTTGAATCTTTCCCTGTGTATCCATGTGTGTGTGTGTGTGTGTGTGTGTGTGTGTGTGTGTCCTACACATCTCTACTGAGTACTAAATCCTAATGAGTTTAGTAGGACATACTCTCAGATAATATACATAAAAGTGTAGTCTAAATAAGCATAGAATTGCATTCTCAAGTCTTGACTATTCAGACATTAGTATTATCTGTGAAATTATCATGTTTCTAAACAAAGGCAAGTATTATAATTGAAGTGTTATTCAAGATGCCATACACATTTATTATATTGCAGGAACTTATTAACAATTCACAGAGAGAGAGAGAGAGAGAGAGAATGAGAGAGAGAGGGTATCTAGGTTTGATCTTTCTTCCTTTAATTACATGGAAGGCAATCTGATTACATTTGCTACCCGCTGCATAGCTAGTAATTCCCATTTACTTTAATATTTTTCATATAATTCTTTTAAAAAACTTTAGCAATTAAACATTTCACTATGTTACAGACTCTCTGCTTGCTAAATGCTGCAGTCTATTCAAAACAGTGATATGTATAACTTCAGAATTTTCTTTCCTAGCACCAATATTCAGAGGGAGCCAACAACACTAATGACAAACCAAATTGGCAACGTTAATTGTCCTAACTGAAAAAGTAGGGCTGGACTAGAGCTGAGCTAAAATTTCTCAGAATACATTTTTTCCTGGGAGAAAAACATCCCCCCCCAACTCTGTTCTCACTCCTCGGTGACCCCCAGAAGAACACTACATTGCAGAATTCTCTCCAACTATACTCCTTTATTTTTGTAGCAGCATTTGTTTCCATTCACAAGCACCCAGAAAACCCAATAGGTTTGAAGCATTGTGGAGGATTCAAAATGGTGATCAGGCTGGAAGCACAACTGATGCTTCTGCCACTTGTAACGGCAACAAAAATGTAGCAGCATGAACAGTAACAGAAGAGACATCTGCCATTGTTTGGTCCTGAGTCTCACTGCTTACACACCATTGGACAGTTTTTACTCCCATTGGAGAAATTCTGTGATATTATCTTTCCCACTTCCTCTGTCCACAAACCAGATGGTCATTTTTAGACACTCCCTGTGTGTAGCTCTAGTTGTAGCAAAGCCTGGGATGCTTTGAATTGGACCCAGCTAGAAAGGACATATCTCTTCATTTCACTTTCTTCCATATTTGGGTGTCATTTAAAGCTCAAGTTTTCCATACTGTTTAGGAAGCAAATTGTGGATTTTTGCACATTCTTATAACAAGGCATATACAATGAACCAAATAAAATTTTCAGCTATCTGGTGAAACTCAATATTTGCAGAATGGGGAGAATCACGTGGTACATATCTGCCATGTAGCTGTTGATGGTGAAGAGTCCTTCAGGAAAAAAAAACTAGCTGGAAACCCATAATTCAGCATTAAAAACTTGGTGAAATTTTATAGAGTTTCAAACCATGACTTTTAGGAGCTAAACAATCCAAACCCTCTACCTGGAGGAATGAATCTTTCAGTTTTTTCCCCCTACATTCACATTCTTTTTTGAAAAATCTTGAGTTCTTCCATCATGCAAAATTTGGCAAGTTATTATTTAAAAAAATGATTCAGACACAAAATTCACTATTTCCTAAGAGTCAAGATATCCAAGGATCCTTTATACCTAATGTTAAGATTTCTGGCTACTTTACTCTTTCAGATCTCAATAGTTTGGGGGCTAAATAACATTAAGTTTTACGGTTGACTCCTGGGAGACACACAGCACTGTGAATATGAACCCAGACAGGAATCTTCAATGTGAATACATTCGGTAGGGCAAATCACACAACTATCCACATCATCACCTTAATCGAGAAGCTTTACATGTGTACACATGCCAGAAATGTAGACAAACTTGTCAGATTACCTGTCCTGAAGAACTGTAATGGACACAATGCAGTTATTCATAGAAAGACCCCTAACCTTCACACAAGGGTGTAATTGTACCAAAATGTGTAAATACTATAAGAGATAATTAATTGAGGTAGTGACACAGAACAAGCAGTTGCAAATTAATTGTTATGCAGATGATTTGCATGAAAGAGCCATTCTTCCACATTTGTTTTTTGGTGACATATTCCCCTGCCATATATTGTCTTTGTCTTGATTTGCCTCTCATTTCAGTTGCAAAATAGGAAATTCATTCCAGGCTAGTGGCAGATATCTGACCTATGAGTTTGATGCAATCACTGTTATGAATAACAATACTACAAGCTGAAGCTGTCATCTGAGTCGTGTGTGTGTGTGTGTGTGTTTGTATGTATGTGTATTTCAGTTTATGTTTTCACAAGGTTGCAAAAAAGCTACCAGAGGGAAACAAAGTGAGCATGTTCACACCTCTAGTTTATGATCACCACAGCACAATGACCAAGTATTTCAACATTTGCAGTACTTCCACATGCCTTTGCTGAGGACATGAAAATGAATGCATGCCAAAGTCCAGGAGTTCAAAGGCCAATGGATTAGCCTAATCTCAATATGCTTCAATTTGTCTAAACCCTTGATTTATTGCCTTTCATGAAAAGGTCAGAATTAGCCAGGCTTCTCATTGTGGTCTAGTTCTCTATTCCAGAGCACTTTCAAGCTTCGTTGGTATAAGCCCCAACCACAGTGGTCTTATTTTATCAAATGGCTGTGACTGTTGGAAAATGAGTTATGCTCTGTGAAGTGCTCTGATAATGTGCGTAATAAGTAGAGGAAGCTTTTGAAGGTTAAAGGGAAATGTTCAGGGAAAGTTAATCTGGTTAGCAGGGGACAAAAAGCCATCTGCGTCATGCTCTGTTTACAGGAAAGATTTCCAATTTTTTTTCTCCATTGGGGCATTTCTGGAGGATCATTTTATGGTGCCATCTATAAATAGATTCTGGTTGCATATTTGTTGGGAGATCAAGACAGAAGTACTTCTCTTGATGTTTTCCCAGTGTCTAAATTTGTGTTTTAAATGGCAATATCCTTTTTCTTAGCTGGGAGGCAATGCTATTGTACTGAATGTTGCTGGCCAAATTTAATGGCCGGCAGTAGCAAACAGAATGCTGTAGAAGCTTGAGTGTTGTACTAGGAATTCAGGAGACTAGGGTTCAGTTCCCCACTCAACCATTGGAAACTTGATGTCCTTGGCAAGTCATATTCTCTTAGCCATGAAGGGAGACAAGGATAAACCTCGTCTGAATAATTCTTGCCAAGAAAACTCAACGGCATGATGACTGTAAGTCAAAGTTAGCTTGAAAGCCACATCAAGCAGTATTTATGCCATCAGAATTGACTAATGCAACTCTCTTTATTGTTTCCTTACATAATTTCTTTCTATATGAAATAAATAACTTGTAGAAAAAAAAGTTTAGGCATTTTTGTTTTTCTCCAGTTGGATTGCAATTTCCTTCAGCAGTTGCTAGAGTAGCCAGTTGTGAAGATTGGTAAGAACTGCAGTCCAGGAATATCTGGAGGGCTGCAAGTTCCTAATTCCTGCTATAAAGTTTCTGTAAAAGAACTAAGAATCAGGGATTTTTCTTGTTCTTCCTGTTATACATAACCTTCAGCTTACCCAATCAGACTCTCCAATGGTATTTACATACTGGCAGAAGGCAATAAGTTCTCTTCGACAATCACCCTTGGGTCTGGGGGCGGGGATCTTTGTTTTGGATAGACCCTTGCTTCTAAAAGTCAGAACATGAGCAAGTCTGGTAAAGGATGTGCCACTGGCTTGATCTTCTTCTAATCCTGTTCTTTCCCAGTAGTTACTGGACATGCCAGCCTCCTAGACAGTTTTTCTGGTGCTAAATGACTAAGCAACCACAAGTTATATATTCCCACAAATTTTCTATAAAAATTTAGATTCTCTATCTGGAATTCAAACTCTTAACTCAAATGGCTGGAAGCATTGCAATAAACATGTTGCCAATGGGAACAAAATAGTAACTATGCATGGAATAAATCAATAAATTATGTAGTGCAGAAGAAGTTTGGACTAGCTCTATTATTCTATTAAATCTTTCACATTTTTATTGTAATTATTATTTTTCCCCTCAACTGATACCTACCCAGCTTGAAATCTGCTTCAAAGTCGCCACACACTGATAGGAGAATATCATGCTAAATCTTCCATAATTATAGGTTTCTGCAAAGAGACTTTAAAATATGTTCTGGGTACTTTGTATTCTGCTAATATCTATCCAAACATGTTATCTGATCTATTCATGTATATACTTATTTAGGACAGCTTCCTGTTAAAATAAGCAGTTTCTGATCCCATTGATCCTAACAGGCTTTTGACATCCACTTTCCTTTCATCATTCAAAGTCATTGGGATTTTGATATGTTCTCTCTTGATGAGATCTCCGTGTATTTAGGCCACAATTTTCTTTACATTTGTATGGAACTCACTGGGACTTACCTCTGAATAGATATGTGTAAGATCTGTGCATATGCATCTTTTCTCAAAGAAATCTACAATTCAAGGTCATTTGCAATTTTTTTTAAAAAAAAACCCTAGTATTTACCTTAGCGATGGATGAGAATTTTGTTTGTTTGATTTTTTTTTTATTGGAACCTTCCGAGATGCACAAATTTATTCTTAAAGACGATAAAATGAAGTTGAGATAAAGACAATTCAAATGTGGGAGGAAATGAAACTGACAATTTCATCTCTGCTTGACTGTCTGAGGCTGAATCAAAACTGGCTCTCTCAAATAAGCTAGTGCCATTCTGGGATCAAAGTGGATAAGAGCTGGATCTGATGACTACCAGTGACTCCAAGACAGTGGGTTGGTAAACCCACTCCATGTTTTAGTCAAAACTGTGAAGGACCTTCCCAAGATGCTGAATCTATATTACAGGTAAGTTTCAGACCCTCAGATAGTTTCATAAAATTTCAGGCTAAAACCCAGAGTGGATTCACAGCTCCAGTGATATGGAACTTGCGATCTGCGAGCAGGTTGAATCCCTGTGCATTTAACAGAGCTGTCTCTTCATACAGCAAAGGAGGGGGGGGGGAATGAAGCAAATGATTCCTGGGTGGCTTGGTAGAGTTATACTATATATAACTTTTGAGGAATGAAAGATAATTATTCTTGCTTTGGTTCACAGAAAAAAATGCATAGAATATGGCTATAACAAACAAACAAAAAAGTGCTAGTGAGAAATGGACAGAAATTGTATGAAATCTGTATTAGGCCAAATTTGCAACATTTGCAAAAATTAGTATTGCTTCATTGTGGTTTTGCTGCAGTGTGTTTTCCTTAAGCTGTTGAGGTGGTGTGTCAGACATCTGGTGTAAGTGAATTCTAAAGCAAGCATGCTTGATCTTTGATAATGTTTTCTAATCTGAGAGGTAGGAGGTGAAGGCACATGACACTATGTAGTAGAAAAATAGGATTTCCTAATGAACAAATCATCAAAGGAAAACATCCATCACTGTCAACTGGTGTTATATAGGCTAGCCGTATATCATTTAAAAGAACCCATTGAACCATGAAGAGTGACATTTCGGTCATAATATCGAACTTTGTTAAACAAAGTTAATGTATTTTAAACTTGTTTCATCCTGAGACTTAATAAATCCAGAACACTGAGTGATTATCCAATTGCAAACAGATTGATTCACATTCTAAACAATGCCAGGTTTAATTTAGCAGCTATATTAATTTGACCCCCCCCCCAAAAAAAAGTAAACAAAACCAAGCCAAAAAGGAATTATTATGGAGGGCATTTTTTGAATACTCTTGAAAGTTCTGAACTGACAGACACAAATGTTGAACAAGTCCACAGATTTTTGAGACATTATACAGCACTCTTAATTTCTAATTGCCTGGTTTGTCCTCATATCTATAGCTGTAAAATATAGGAAGAAAGGCTTGATTGTGTGTGTGTGTGTGTGCGTGCATGCCTGTTTGTGTGCATGAGTGCTAGGGATGGACAGAATATTGAAAGAAAAAGAAAGGAGCTTCTTAAGTGTCTGTAAACTACAAGGAAGTTTTTACATTTTTAAAAAATAAATCCCTACTCCTCCCCCCCGTTTCTCCAGTCCTTTTTTATTTTTAACCTCAATTGTTGCATAGATTTTAGGACTACTTTTGTTACTCAGCCCAGATGCATCTGGTTCCTTTCTCCTTATTACAGCAATGTAGTGTCCAGTGGGATGGTGGAGGTGGGTGCATGATGGAGACGCACAGTGACAATACCTGAATCATCATGAACTGTCTGACAGAATACAGATGGTGAGGCTAATCCTCCTCACTTGGCTGCTTCCTGTGGCATCAGGAAAAGCTGGATATGAGAACTGATCCAGGATATGAGAATCTATATCCTCCACAATCCTTGGTCAGCTTCCTCAGCCATTCTCTGGATATTACCTGGGGGACAGGTGGGAGGAAGCCAAGTCAGGACCATCAAACTGTAGCCTGCATGATCTTTTCTGAGCTTCCCACTCACTCTCCTGATGAGCCAGGATCATAGAAGGCTGCAGCCTCACTTAGATTTCCTTCAGTCTCCTGAAGTTGCATGGTGTTGGGGGTTTCGGAACTGGGACAGGAGTTTAGATAGCTGTAGCTTCTACAGACCTTGCTCAGCTCCCTCATACTTATGTTGCTTGTGAGATTGGCAGCCAAACCATGACTGAAGAAGGTTATAGCTTCTTTGATTCTAGCTGAATGTCTCTCCCCTCCCTCCTGATGTGCAAACAGGCAATGAGGGAGTTGAGCCAGGATCAAGGAAGGTTTTAGCCTCCATAGTCCTCACAAGGCTTTCCACACACAAACACCACCCTGCTACTAGGCATTTCATGGTTGGGGATACAGGAAAAAAGATGGGGAAGAGAGGCTTTATCACCCTTGAAAGAACTATTTGAAAACTGCACAGTTTTCAGAAAGGGTGCACAGTGGAGGAAAATTGATTATATTATTTGTTAATACAGTGCTTCTCTAGTGTATTGTTGTTGTTGCTGTTGTGTGCCTTTGAGTTGTTTCTAACTTATGGTAACTCTAAGACAAACCTATCATTGGGTTTTCTTGGCAAAATTTGTTTGGAGGTGGGTGTCTTTACTTTTCTTTGAGGCTAAGCGAATGTGATTTGCCCAAGGTCACCTCCTGCATTTCCATTGCCAAGTGAGGATTTGAACTCCGGTCTCCCAGAGTCCTAGTCCTACACTCAAACCGGTACACCACTGTCCAGTGTAGATGGTGGGGTGTTATTTGGTACCCAAAAGCTACGCGTGAGATCAGAATCCTGTTAGTGATGTGCATGTGCATAAGTATGAGAAAAATGGGTGCACATACCTCTTTTGGATAGAGCACAAGCTGCTATTCTGTAGGCAGTTTAGACAATCCACCTCCAAATGAAAGAGACTGGATGCCATCTGTGAATGTAGTCCTGTTTCTTACTCCATCTGAGCCAAGATGAACAGCTTCCTCCTCTTCTGGGCTGCCTCCCCGTACTCTCCCCTCCCCATTGGTAAGCAATAGCAAAGGTCCCTGTCAGGCAGAAGGAATGGACCACAAAGAAAAGCCTCTTGTGCCCCCTCCAAAACCCCACAAATGAGCAAACACAGGGAATGGACTTCTACTGTGCAGATGGAGTTTTATGTTTTGCTTGCTTGATCTAGGATCTCAGGCTGAGTATATTTGTAGAAGCTTGTTCCTCCTTCTAACCAAACCAAATCTAACCAGAAAGTTATAAAATCAACAAGGTTTATGGGACTTTTCTTTGGACTGAATGTTTTGTTAAACAAAAATAGCAAAAAAGAACAGAGGAATATCAAAATTTTAAGAGAGGCTTTTCCTGTATGTATGGTATGGAATTGTCATGTGTATCTAGAAGAAGGCCATGTTGCAAGGTTTACTCATTCCACTCCACACATTAAATGGTTCTGGAGCCTTTTATTTCTGTTCTCTCTTTTTTTCTACTCAAAAACAAGCATGGGGGGACCCAATCTGGACTTGAACCCCAGCAGGGTAGATGGAAGGTCTTTAACACTTTGCTCCTTGTGATCCCAATTTCAACCACCCTCATCACTGCAATAAGGAAAGAAGCCTCCACTGAAGCAAATAGAAGTTTATTCTTCATACCAGGAGAAAGACAGCATACAAATATAAGTAATTAAGTAAATAAGTAAATAAATAAATAATTTACTGCTTCCTGTGGCTTCAGATGCCAGAGAGGTGTATATGAGCCATCATAAGTTATCAATTACGTTGTGGAGATGTTAAACCTGGCTCATTCCCATGCTAAGGTCTGAATCCAAATCCCAGTTGTTCTGGTAGGAAGAACATTGCTGAATTCTGTCTCTGAAAGGTAACATGCAGCTTGGCTGTCAGATCTAATAAAGGTAAAAACAGCCTCACTGTCCAGAAAAAAACAGGGTTATTATTTTTGTTTCTCTACTTTAAACATACAATTAAATGGCAAGACCGTCCTTCTTTCTCTGTTGTCTCCCATTCCAGGGTTGTGCTCAAGTTTCTACACTGAGAGCTTATACTTTTCTGAATTATAGCTTCATCTGTTCTTTGCTAATGGGGAAGAAAAAGATGTCGGAGGTTCCTCAGCTCCTCTCAGTTGGGTCATATTCTATTTCTCCTTTCATCTGATATTAATGCTAGACACTTGTTTTTCCTTCGTTAGCTTCCTCCCTTTCCCAGTCCATGCCAATTTGGCAGGATTCAGGCTTCCTCTGAATGTGATGCTACGGCTGTTCCCAGTCTAAATGAACAGGGAGTTCTTATGTGAGCTAGTGCAGCTGGAAGTCTACCCCCACTGTCTCCTCTGGGGCTGAAGCATGTTCTCTGTCTGATGCGTTCACATGCTGCAGACCCATGGAGTGAGAACACAGACTTTTGCAAGCAGAGTCCTGTGTGTTGTGATGCAGTATACTGCCACCAACCTTAGCAGCTAGTGTGGAATCAGTGCTTCATTAACTCAGATTCTCTTTCTGTCCTGCTTATGTCTGTGAAGCAGTTGCTCTCTTCCTTGTGCTGAAAGTCTGACGTATGGCAATGGCACCGCTTTCACTTGTCCAGTTTGATTTACCTCAGCACTTAATTGAAATGAAATCTAGTGACTACCCATTTTAAAAGTGTTAATATTCTTCCCTTGCTTTTAAACAAAAACAAAAATGGACATTTTTTTTACTATTGCTTCTGAGGCAATTAAGATAATTAAGCCATTTAAGAACTAACAACTAAATGACCGTAGAACATCTTACTTTTTTGAGTGTTAAAATGCAATAGAATGCCACAAATGGTAATTGGAATTTTTAATGTTCTTTCGCTGCATTTGAACAATAAAAAATGTGTCACTATTAAATCTCCTGCATTCTTTGAAAGATGGTCAGCTAAGCAAAAGGGAAAATGATGTAAGTGAGTTATAATTTATCCCCAGATGCATTATTCCTTTTTGTATATCACACAGTGCTTCTGATTCTGAAAGAAAATACACTGCACTCTTCCCAGTTTATGGATGGAAATTTTGTTGCTTCTAGAAAAAGTTGGTTGGATCTGGGCTCCTAAATGTACAAGCTGAATAAATGAAATCATATTAACACTTTACAAAATGAATGCTTTACAGATAAGCACCTTTCATCTGTCTTCTGTATCTAGCACTGGAGAAACATTATCTGTTACAATATTATAGCAACTGGAGGTAGAAGGAAAGAATAACAAAATCACAAAAATGTTTCTACTGCTGCCAAATTGTATCCATTTACTACTCAAATACACCTTTTCCTAGAAAATTTTGTGAATGGAGGTTCAATTTCTGGGAATTATTTATTTTTTTCTTGTTGCGCCCAACTGTTGTTAAGTTGGCTTTGACTAATGGCAACCCTATGAATGAAAGACCTCTTCCTCTTTTCCTACTGCCTTCTACCTTACCAAGCATTATCGTCTTTTCAAGTGAGTCATGTTTTCTCATGTCCAAAGTACAACAGTCTCAGCTTAGTCATCTGAGGCCATTTCCACACTAGACTGTTATAGCACTATTATTCCACTTTCAACATCCTATGGAATCCTGGAGTTTGCAGGTTAGGGATGGGGCTTTGAGACCCCTCCCTAAACTGCAAATCCCAGGATTCCATAGCATGTTGAAAGTGAAATCATAGCACTATAACAGTCTAGTGTGGAAATGGCCTGAGTTCCAGCATGATTTGCTCTAAGATCCACTTATTTGTCTTTTGTGGCAGTTCAAGTTTCTGCAGAACTCTCCTTCACCACCACATTTCAAGTCACATTTTCTCCTTTACAGCTTTAAACTGACAGCTGATCCCAGGGGAGAATATTTTTAGAGATTCTTAGACCCTCTTCTACCTTGTTACATCTTTTCAGATTCCTTGGACCAAGTGCATAATTGCAAAATGTGTTTCAGTCTGTAACACGTACAAGATTACAGTTAGTAAAAATCTGGATGAAACTATCCCATGTACTAGCATATATATTTATGCCATTTCATGATATATCATTGTCAGCAGACATAAATCCTATTCAGGCATTCATGTCAAATGTCTGATGAGGTCTAAACAGGTCTACTGCTGTTCATAGAAATACAGCTAAACATTTCACCAGAAAATGTGCCATCAGGGTTCCTACCCATGGCGAGGAATCTCAGAAGTTTACCCAGGAGTGGCTTAGTTTCCTCACTATCTGGGACTTTCTTTTCCTCCATAGGAAAAAAAATGCCACCTTTCAATCCATTGCTAACACATTATCTCTTTGTCAAGGTGTTCAATATCTACATGAAACCACTGGGAGAGTATGCTGATGACACACAACTTTCTCTTACCTTTCCATGCAGTTCTAAGGAAGCTGTTTCCGTACTAAAACAGTGTCTGTTGTCAGTAATGCACTGGGTGAGAGTGACCAAATTGAAACTTAATCCAAACAAGACAGAGGTACTCCTGGTCAGTCAAAAAACAGATCAGGTTCACAGCTTGGGTGTACATCTGGACTAGGATCTGAGCCTGGATGTCCAGGTTTTGCACAGTTGAAACTGGTGCACCAGCAGCATTTGTTCCTTGAGAAATCAGATCTGACTATGGTGACACATGCCTTGTTTACCTCCTATTTGGACTGTTATAATGCATTCTATGTAGATCTGCCTTTGGAAACTTCAGCAGGTAGAAAAAGCTGTGGTCAGGCTGTGGACCAGTGCTGCTGACAGGGATTATTTCTAGCAACAGCTATATTGGATACTGATCGATTTCTGGGCAGAATTCAAAGTATTGGTTTTGATCTTTAAAGTCCTACATGATTTGGGTCCAGATTGTTTTGAAGACCACATCTCCTTATAAAATCTAGTGTGAGCTTTAAGGTCTGTAGGAGCAGGCTTTCTCTCATCCCCACTACCCTCACAGGTGCAGTTGGTAAGGACTCAGGAGAAAGCTTCCAGGCTGTAGAACATCCTTCCATGGGAGATCCAGTTGCCCCCATCCCATTCACTTTCTCCTGGCACTTGAAGATGTTTTTATTCAGGCAGGGCTTTGAATTATGGAGCAGTAGTGTGGAGCAGCAGTGTACATATAATGTTGTGTACTGTATTTTAAAATCTTTTACTGAAGTTATTATTGAAATTAAATTTTAAAAGATGTTTTAAGTGTTTTTAACTGTTTGAATAATTTTTAATAATATTTAATATTTAATAATACTTATTTAATTCTTTTAAAACTTGTGTAAATTAATGGTTTGCCTTGGACTTTTTTAAAGTTATTATAAGCCACCTTACAAGCAAGAAAGGTGGGATATTAATTTAGTAAGTAAATAAAATAAAAATAAATATTCCATGTAGGTGTGATGACACTGTGCAGATCTACTCTCAGTGAAGGAAGGTAGACTTTCTACTCTCATGAGAAGGATCATTTTTATATGTGACCTTGGGAGATGGGCTTCTTAGGTACTAGCATAGCTTAGAGGATGGTATGCTGTGCTCATTCCCAGGTGGAAGGAGTGAATCCTATAGGAATTCAAAATTCAATGGCACTCCTTATCCCAGAACTCCCAATTGGTTCTTTCAGCAGGCAATATAGTGTGAGAGTTCCAACCAAAAGGATCATTAAATCAATATAACTTACATAAGTGTTACTTACTACTTTTCTGGCGATTCATTTAGTTTTACTCTAGCTGGAATTAACAATTGGCTTTTAAACACACTGAATGCCTTGGGTGTTGAGATCTTCCTTGGTTAAACAAGAAGCCCTCTCACTATTGTCACTAGCAGCTTCTAATGGAGTTGTTGGTCTTGTAACCTGTACATGGGGATCAACCTAGTCAAAGATTTCTTCTTTGTCTCTAGCAGGTAGGCAATGGCCTTATCCTTTCATGTTTATCAAGACATCATTTCCTGAAAGAGAGAAGCTGTTCCCTATCAATTTAATGAGCTATGACCCTTTTTATGCTAAGTGTACCAAAGAAATGTCGTGGAAGGGATACCACAGATTTGAAGAACTGAACTCTTGATTATTTTCTGGGACAGTGGTGGTAGACACTTTTGGGAACATAGATCTTATCAACAAATTGAAAGTGACTGTATTTCATTTCACTTTCACTGCACGATTTCTTTATTTTACTGACATATTGCAATTTTTTTTTAAAAAAATGGCATATTTTAATTATTATGTTACCAAAGGATGCCTGCTTGTCCCCTTAAGCTTTCAATACAAATGTCTTCCATCTGTTTGAATGGGAGTTATTTATGAAATTGACAAGTATTATCATGATATGTATAGATTGTATAGATCCTGAGATTACAATATGATATGATAGTAGATATTTATACTAGGATAAAAATCTGAACTGAAAAGAAATGCTTCTGAAAAACAACTGCCATTGATTTCTGATCTTTGAGACAGACTATGCTGTAATTATTATTTTAAATAAAAATAAATTAGATCAGAGTTGGCCTTAATTTGTCTTAGTCATGGTTGTTCTTTTGCTTGTTTCTCCAGGTTAGATAATCATATAAAGTATTTATTTTGCTTGAATTTCAGCTTTTTCTATTTGTTTTCCTTTTTTTTATTCACTCCTAATCTGACAAAATGCTTTGTTGATTGCATTTCTTTTCTGTCTGTTTTCTTGCATTCTGAACAGAACATAGCATAGCATATGAACTCTGTATGAATGTTGAGGAGAAGTTCACTCCACTATGTAAAATTGATACTGTTGCACTGAAGTTGTTTATACTTTTTGTGAAAATACAGATGAGTGGATTGTCTTTCCTATTCATGCTATCATTCCTGCCCAAACACCACCATTCTTTCCACTTGAGTGGGAAGGAGTCATGCCACTGGTGCTATTTATATGATTTTCAGACAGTCAAACTGTGAAGAAAATGTGTGACTCGTCTACAAAGAAAAGGTCTGCCAGCTACTGTTAAGGCTAAGTATGAAATAAATGTAAGAGAGCTTTTGTGGTCATACCAATAGGTTTAACTGGCATAAAACTGTTGGGCTTGTTCTTTCTCAGAATAAAATCCTATAGGTAAAATTGCAAAATCTGAAGGGAGAGAGAATACTTCTGAAGAGAAGTCAACACCATTGTCCTATAAAAGTGTGGTGAATAAGTTGAATGTAAGATGAGTAGACTATTTGTAAGTGCTTAATGGGTCTATCTTTATGGGCTAAAATAACTTTTTCTGTTTTCTCCTTGTCTTTCCATCCAGCTGGGTATAACATAGTTAGATACAAATCTCACAAAAAGCTTCTGATGAGATCACTGCCAATTCTTGAAACTGATTTTTTTTCTATGTTGGTTTTGTTCCCATAGAAACAGATTTATTTTCCAAGAGAACTGTTGAACAAAACATAGTGAATCTAATTCTTAAACTGATTGGAAATGGAATGGTTTCTTCTCCTCTTCTTCTTCTTCTTCTTCTTCTTCTTCTTCTTCTGGCATTCTTTTCAAAAGTTTAACAGACTCAGGCTACACAGAGGGAAGATATAAGATGGGAAGGCAGTATACTCGTAACTTGTCAATTAAATTTAAATTTACGTTATTTTCAATGAGTTAGGAATCATGCCAGTATTACAGGAAAAAATAGAGTGGCTCATCATTATAACTACTGTTTATTATTAAGAAACTATATATAGTATTGTAGGGATAAAATATGTTTCCATATGTGTTTCTGATTAAGCTTTGCTTAAACTTTCTTTCACTACCCATGGTTGCTGTTGTCTTCCTCAAGTAAAAGAGAGATGTTTTGAGTGAGCAGTAAATAATAAATTAGCTTTAAAAAAAGAAGAAAAAGGAAGAAAGAAAGAAAACTCTACTCTACTCTTTGCAGGATCTTGATTTCAGAATATTTTACAAATAGAGTAGAACAAAGATTGTAGGAGGACAAAACTGATTTAATAAATGAATGATGGGAGTTGTAAGTAGAATTGGATCTGTTCAGTATACCCTCAGCACAGTCTGTCAGTGAGCTTGGAACTAAATCTCCCAAAGTTGCTAAAGGCCCTCAAGAAGACATCTGATTCTTTTATTTCAAGCTTGGTATATTTACATGGAAGTACATCCTACTGATATTACTGGGAAAAATAATTTTCATTGTTTTAGTTTTAGTATATAAGGCAAAAGTACAATATAATCCTTTCAGGTAGCTTTGTAATAGCAATGCCTCGCCTTCTGTATATATGCAAACAATTGCTTTAAGTTGCAAGATGTTTTTACCCACCTGAAAGTAAAAGACAGGATGTGAAAGTATGCAGACAGTAATAGATGTGGATGTAATATGAAACCTCTTCTTTCTTCCCCAGTGTTTGAAAAGGCAGATTAGGTGCAAAACTATCAACCATTTGTATATTGGATGGGATATTATGGAAAATGTATTGCATATCCCCTTCTGAAAATCCTCTCCCCAGTCAAACATTATATATCTTGTGTAATGTATCCCCTAAATAAGGGGTGTGAAATGTGCGACATTCCAGATGTTGGATTTGTTGGACTGCAGCTCCACCCAGGACAGCCAGTGATAAGAAATATGCCTAGAGTACTGTGTGAGTCTCACCTTTGCCTTCAACACCAGGGCCTATCAGAGAAATAATTACTCACTAAGTAAAAGGTAGGAAGGTTTTGGTTCCATACAATATTGATTCAGTACTTCACTACTCAGTGCAGATGTCTCTTCCATCCTCCTTGGTCACAGATGTAGCAGTCAATGCTTATTCCTAATAATATACTATTAAATTAAGATTATAAAGATTCAAAGGTAACAGTAGTCATTTTAATTTTATGTTTCATGGTTTTCTCATTCATTTGTTTTAATACTAGCCTTGTTTTTGGTTAAGACCAATATTCCCAGCTACACAGAAACCCACTTCTTCTAGCACCTTTTATTCTCCTGTTGCATGAAATATGTCAAGTTGCACATTAAAATAGTGCCTGCCAGGCACAATTTTTTGCCCCTACACAAAGGTCCAATCTACAATAGTGGAGAAAGTGGTGAAAGCTGCATCTTCCCTGTGAAAAGTTCATTTCCACTGGGGAGAAGGGTGACATGGCACCTGAATAAAAAGAAACAGAGTTGTGGTGATGAGCTTAACCCTTGATAGGAACTGAGTTTCTACTCCACCCTTGGTCTTTGCCCTGCTGTATTTTAATTTCCCCATATTGAATGCATTGTGGCACCATGGCTGTATAAAACTTATGTTTTCAATCTAATCTGAAAGGAGGAAGAATTCCTGTGCAAACTCAGTCTTCTAAAGGTTATCTCTCCTTTGAGGTGGAGTCAAATGTGTCCTTAAGTTATTTTTTGGCTCAAGAGGACTTAAGCAGCACTTTCAGCTGAGGCACTGATAAAGGACCCTATAACTCTCTCTTCACTAATGTTAGCTATTGGGGTCCAACCACAGTACCAGCATCTCCTTAAAATTTAAGGGAATTGTAGCTCAAAGGAAGTCCGTGAGGGGAGAGAAATGGCAGAATCTTTTCATCTGTGTATACCAGTAATAACTGTAGAGAGGACTCCAGTTAAAATTAACAAGGCATTTTATTTGCATTGACAAACATAATAGAAATCAGACACTCTTAAGAACTATAAAAGGCTATCAGAAAGTGAAACAGGAAAAGTTGGATAGAGAAAGATTGGGTAGAAAGGGTGATAGTTACCTTTCCTGAAGAAGTTGCCACAGTGAAGGGACTCAGACAGTGTCTAAGGGTACCACAGAGGAATGGTAGTCTCGGGCACTATGTGCTATGTACTACAATTGGCTGGAGTGAAAGCTGGGTTTTTCATACCCTGTTTCATACCCTGAAGGAGTGCATTGACAAGGCTGTAGTGGAGTTCCCTATGGGATTGATAAAGGGGTCCAGAATGGACTGACTGCTTTACTCTGGAGTGACAAAACATTGATGGGTCTTATGACAATCTCTTAATGTTTGGTCAGGTAGGGCATATACGGAATCTCCATAGGATAAGATTGAGGGATGGTCTCTGGTTGCTCCCCCATTATGTGCAGTTCTTCTTTCATTGCATTCAAAAATACCAAGACTCAAACCCACAGGTACTATCCCTGGAGCCAAGAGAATGCCTCCATCAATATTTAGTTCTGCTAAACTTATAATGAGCCTGGGACTCTGGACTATTATTTTTAGGACAAATAATGAAATGCCAAAGCCATCCACAACTGAGCTTCAGCAGTATGATGCTCTGGGACCCAGAACTACATTCACCAACTGCAGAGTTATAGCTGGGATCTGCATGTCATTATATGTTTTCTCCTTCTGGTCAAATCAACACAGGACACAATTAATAACAACAGACAAAAGTGGCTTCTCGATATCTGCAAAATCTTAGGAACGTTTACCCGGGTTTTGATTGACTTCACTCTACCTCTCAGAATTCCATGTCTATTCTCTTCTCATCCTTGTTTCATTATCAGATCGGAAGACTGAGGCATAGGTCATACGTGTGAAAATCCATACATATTTCAATGTATTCTCTTCATGTGTGTGCTTATTACACATTGTACCTAATTTACCCATCGATTAAAGGATTTTGGTGCTTTTTGTTTTCAATGTATAGATTTTAGTCATTCATATTTTAAAATATTTGTACATTTTAACTCCTTGCATACCTTGCAAATGTGCTCCTTCTCAAGACAAGTTCCAAGAGAGGCAAAAATATATTTTTTTATTTCAGGCTGTTGAATCCAGCAATATTTCTTCCCGTTCCTAATCCCTGATCTGAGAAATAATGGAGACATAGGCCATTTCTGCATGGCTTTGCATCCCGTGACGGGGATGTGGTGGCAGGAGACTGCAGGTCATGCCTTCCCATGACGGCATCATGGTCCCGCAGCCAGCATGTCCCCACACTTCACAATAGTGGGATATTTGCTTAACAGGAAAAAAAAAATGTACCTGCAAACATGTGATGCTCCCGTCATCCCCAGACATGTAGAAGGGGTGGAAGTGTGACTGCATGCTTCCTTCCCCAGTGCAGCGCGGGAAAGAGGCCGTCTGCACTTCAGAAGGCAGGCATGTGTTGCTCATTCTCCCTTCTGCAGAGAGCTGGCATGTTGCGGAGGGGAGCATTCCTGCTGTCCTCCATCCTGGCAAAGGTGCTGTTAGGATTGCGACAGGACATAGGTGGGACCTGCTTGAGCGTGGACATGGCCATAGTTTTTTTGTTGTTGTTGTTCTTTGTGATGGTTTCTTTCATTTCTGTCTATCTTGATTCCACTTAATCCACAACTTGTCAGTAATTATGCCTATCAGGGCTGTCACTCCCATTTTTTACCAGATATTTGCTCCATTATATTAATGGATTTGTTGAGATATATAGAGATAGATGTAGATATATTTAGGACAGGATCCAAGGCAACTCACATCAAATTACTGTACAATAAAAACCTATTTGTTACAAACTTTAAAAACATCAAATATTTTCACTGAAATTGTATTTACAACAATCAAAATCACATTAAAACATTGTAAAAAGAAAGAACCTTCTGCCATAATAACTTAAATCCCTAAAATAGGAAGGCTTTCATATGTCTGCAGGAAAAGAGTATATAAGGGACCAGCCAAGCCTCATAGGGAAGGGAATTCCGTAAGTTGAGAGCAGCCAGGAGAATCCTGTCTCCTTCATCTTTACTAAATGTATCTGTGGTGGTTCTGGGAAAAGGCCTTTCTCTAAAGATTTTAAAAGTTAGGGAGTCTCACAGAAGAATCTTCTGGAACCAAACAGAATATAGAACAATTTGTGATCAGAAATCCATGCAATACATTTCATACACCAAAAATATGTGTTATACAACTTGCACGTACTTGAAAACTTGTAAAGAAAAACTTGCAAGGGGAAAATGAATGAGGATAATATTGAAAGGGAGAGAAACATACAAAAACTGGAAAGTGGCAAATGGCAATGACATGGGAAGGAATACATGATCATCCAGGAAAGCCAAAGGCACAGATCTGGAGCCCAGGAGAGATAAATTCAGGCCCGGGTTTTGACATTCCTCACCTCTGCTTTTGGGTGAATACTCATGCAATGGGTGCATGAATACAAAAAGACATAAAGGTGAACAATGTGTACAGCAGAATACACAGAGAAACTCAGGAGGAACTGGGATGGAATGAACTTGGCAGTCAAAAAATGAGAACATAAATGTAGTCAAGCATGACTGATTCAGCCATCATTACGTTAGATATCTGCGTAAAACAGCAAACAGGAAAAAGAAACCCACTCTCAAAGTGACTCTCAAAGTTTCTGTCCTGACACTTTTGAAGATGCTAAAAGGTATTTTTGCCAAGGTTATTAAAATAGCACAAGGGCAGATTGTTTTTCATTACAGTCTCAATTAAGTTCACCAAAAGTAAAATTTGACCAAAACTTAAATGTTACTCCTCTGGAGAAAAATTCTGAACAATTTTGGGGGAATAAAATTAAAACTATTTGTTTTTGGCATGTGAAATAAGTAAAACTTGTGCTCATCAGTTCTGCATTTTTTTTTAAGCACCACACACCTCAGTCTGAAATATGTACTACAGTTCAGGAGTAGTTTTGGTTTTTAATAACAAAAATGTATATTTTTGTGTGCATTTTTCCAAATATGTGCAATTTTCATACACATTTTAAAAGGTATGCATTTTTGAATGCCTATCATGAATTCATCACAAGTGCAGAAGCATACAGACTACAGTTTATGCTAGGTCTATGGAGATATTAATTTGTCAAAATAACAGAGCTGAGGTTTTGGGGGTGACATTTATAAGGCAGACACTTATATTTTGCACTCTAAACCTGAACATCAAAATGTAAGTGACAGTTTTACCCATCATTTTAGCTGCCCTTCCCTGATTTAAAGTGTCCCAATTTTTATAGCACAGGACAAAGATTCTTGGTAAAATGCAGAGTTTCTTGGAGAAACCTCTTATAAAGGGTTAACTTGGTTGTTACCACTAGGTGTCATACTGTCATCATTTATAGAGGATCAAAACATGGCATTTGGGAAGTAGAAGAGGGGATGTGATTTCCCTGTTGGAACGTAAATCTCTCACTTTTCTCACTATTTACTTTATTTCCTTTGAAAGTCGTCCAAGCAGACTAATTTTACATGCTCTCATCAGAGTGGAACATGTGGAGTATGGGTCAGAGGGTTTTGTTTATTTGCTTGTTATCAGTAGCTTATTTCAATACTGCATAGTAACTTCTTTAGGTTCAGATAATGGTTCATATGCAAGCTCAATAGCTGTCATTTAGAAAGAGAGAGATGATCACAAGATCACAATGTTGCCAGTTCCAAAGAATTTTTTAGAAAGAGAGAGAGATAAAAAATGAATGCAACTTATACGTGTTCCTGAGGAATACTGAGGAATATTATCTAACAATTTAAAAGTACATTGGATTGTGAAGCTTTTGAAAGGAAATGTATAAACAAGTTACAAAAACAAAATTACGCTGTACATTTTGTTTTCAGGTGCTGAACACTATATAGCTGGTTCTGCTTTTTGTGTTCTTCATTTCTCTTGCGAAATTAAAGGTACCAGCCGGAATTTCTGTGAGTTGCTTTCAAGTGCCTCAGTAAAGTTTTGCCAGTTGAATAAGAATCATAAAGAAAATTGTGGGCTGTGCCCAAATGGCTCTAATTTTAAGTGTAATTTTAAGTCAATGATGTCATGAGGCTAGAAAAGTCTTCCCATCTTGAGGTGCAAACTGCATCACTAGATTTGGGGTGCTGTACAATGATGTCATGATGGGGTAGATAAGGAAAGTATCTGGTTCCCAATATTTTCCGTCACTCCTCAAATTCCTATCAGTGTAGTATTTTTTTTTAAAACTGTTTGAGCATTTAGACATATAGTTAAGGCATCCAAAGAAAATAGGTATACTGGAGGAAGGCAAATGCAGCACATTTAAGTTCTAGGTGTGAATGATTTTAAGTTTCTCTGTCTCTCTGCACATTAGAAAATTGGGAAGTGAAGGAGAAATTCATCAGGGAGGCAGAATTTTTATTTGGAGAAGAAAAACCCTCATTTTGCTCCACTGCCCCAATTACACCTCTTTCACCTTTGGTGTCATGAAAGAGAAGTCATTTCTTAGAAATTTAATTTGTGTATTTTTTTTTAAGGCACCAGGGCATAGAGAGTGCTTGTGGGATTCCCTGCCATATATACCTCCCTCTCCTCAAAAAAAATTGGTCGGCTCTGGGTTCTTTGGCTTGACATAGATGTTAGTCTTGGACTGAAACCTATGTCCTCCTCACCTACGTTGTGAAAATAATTTTCACTTCCTTTTAAAAACACCCAGTGACAAGTTGGTTTCTTGGATCTTTTCTTATTGTGTGTGCCATTGATTAACTGTGTGCTGTTACTGCATGTGTCCTTGATTAGATAGGAAATATTAATCAATCAAGACTCTATTGTGAATGGGAATCCTCTGCAGCTTATCAAATTTACCTGTATGCTAAGGTCAGTGAAGGCAAGGAGAGCCAATTTTGAAAGTGCTGTTTTCAGTGTGAATGTGTAAAAACATTTTTTAAAGATGATCACCAACAAAGCTTTTCAGAGGGGTTACTTATTCCATTGTCAAACACATGAACAAAGAATTTAAGAAGAATTCTCCCTATAGGTTGAGATTATGAGAGGTTTTGGCTTTGTTTTTTGCTTTTTTAAATTTTTCACATTCAGGAACTGTTTTGTGTGCACATGTGTGTTACCCTGATTTCTGGGGTCCCTTGGAGGACAACTCAATGTGCTCCACGCAATGGGGAATGGAAACTAGCCAGAGCACAAGCAATAGCAATGTGAGAGGCAGGGTAACCTAGCAGGGTCTTTTACCCAGTTTTTACAGGGTCAGGCCAAGCCAAAAACCAAACAAAAATGTCCAATAAATGATTTTATTGAATGAAAATCTCACACAGCAACATAATCACTCACACACGCACCCAAGGGCTATTAAGAAGCAAAAGAGAGGAAATTGGTCAGGGGGGTATTGAAGGGGTGTAGTTGGGGTAATACTGCACCTTTTCCTGAAGTCCTGGGTCCGGGAAGGCAGCGGAGAAGTGGGGCTCAGCACAGAGAGGGCTGAGGGGATCACTCAATGGACAGAGAAATGGTCTGCTTGGATGACTGGGAGTGATCCAAAGAACTGCTCAAAAACTGGGAATATTTATAGGGGGAAAAGTACCTGGAGGACTAATCATTTCCCGGGGAGAACAATGGGTGTTGAAGTGGGCACAAAGCTCCATGCTGCTAATTTCCTTTGAGTGATGGGATTGCAAGGTGTTGCCAAAGTCTCAGGATCTTTGGCTGTGTTTTGTGGTGTGACTTCTGGTCCTCGCCTGATGGAATATTTGCTCAACTTGGGGCAGACACGCTAATTCTTTCAAGTCAGCATCTCGGGGCTGAGGACCCTTTGTTTACTGTGGGTTTACACATCTTGAGGTCTCCTGGGGCTATGTGACTGGGGATTTTACTGGCCTGACCTGGTTTTCAATCTTTTGACCATTGCTGCCATTCACCATATCAAACATGTGGTTTTTCATCAGGATGCAGCATTCCCCTCATAGAATATGTATCATTTAGTATTTACCAATCTGACTCTATGTTAACATGGCTTATATGTGAAAAAGGCATTGTTTCCCACCCCTGTCTCTTGGACTGAGAGACTGAGGATCCCTGCCACTTGTCAGCTAATTCTGGATTCTGTCTGGGGTCACCTCCATTAATTTCTGGTCATCTGACTGTCCAATTCATGATGGTGATTAAACCATGCAGGCTGAATTAACACCAATATTCCACTTAAGCATTCTTAAGTATTGGAATTTAAGGATATTTATATGGTATTTTATTAGTTAGTTTGTACTCTTTTAGGCTTTTTATTGTAGGCATTCATAGATATATAAACATATACATTCCCATTAGACAGAAATACAGACATCGTAATGTCTGGGCACTGCAGCTTCGGTACATTCCATTACATTGCATGTAAGGCATCACACACTCATACATTATACCACATGGCTATCAAGATGTTACATGTTCATCAGGGACTTTATCTCTCTATTCAGCTCATTAACAGCTTAGTAACACATGGAAGAACATGGTCTTTCTAAACCATTTAATTTACTATTTATCCATCATATTCTTCCTCCTCCTCCTCCTCCTCCTCCTCCTTCTCCTCAGGTTCTTCCATAATTTAGTAGTTTCCCATGGTATCTTCTAAGGGTTTATACAGACATTTCATAAAGGCTTGTACTTGTCCCTTATCATATAGCTGGCTTTATAGGCTAAATTGTACTATTAAAATGGCTATGAATATGATATGGGACAAGTACAAGCCTTTATGAAATGTTTGTATAAACCCTTAGCAAATACTGTGGGAAATTGTAGGTTACTACAGTGCAATTTAGCCTATAATTCATTCAAGAATACATTCTCATCTGTTTGAGGAATTATACATCTCTAACAGCTTCAGTGACTATATGGTTATTCAAATGTCCAATGTCCTTGATCATTCTCATATCTTAATGTCATCCATTACTACACAAGCATTCCTCTTATTAGCCTTACCAGTGCCAGCATAAATTAGAATTTTAGGGAAACATGTCAGGGCTATCAGGGATGGATGTTGCTCTTTATTGAATAGTATCTTCAGGTGCTAGAAAAACATCCTAAGGCAGTCTGATAACAAATTTTTATTGTCTTCTCATGCTCACTCAGCTAATCAGTTGACCAGCCAACAAAGCTCCCTATCCTATGACTCATTCCTTGTCTTGCAGCTGTTTATCAACCCATATTTAGTGACTATGTGTCTAATGACCATAGGTCACTTCCAATTCACATCTCACAGTGGGAGGCTAGTGACTGTCTTCCTCTTTTCGATCGGATTGTAGAAGTATTTCTTATCTTAATTTATATTCCAGACCATCTGGCACTTATCCCATACTGGAGCTGAGGTCATTCTTAATTATTCTGAATTATATAGACTCACACCTGTACAGAGCTAACTGCCTGAGTTAAATCTTATGCCATTATCTTATTTTACATTTTATAAGTGATATTAGGTTAAATTCTGTGCTTTAAATTGGCAACTGAATAATGTCTGGCCTGTGGAATATGTGACATAATTAATATATACAATGCCTCATAGTCTATATCTGAAACACTTTATGAAAATTTTTATTATCACCCATCCAAATAAACAGAAGTTCATTTTGCTAGTATATGAAGCAGAAAAGCATGGTTATCTGCAAAGAAACTTGCTGGCTTCAATAAAATCATTTTCTGTACTGTGTTTGATAAGTTATAGATTAGTGGGTTACAGTTTAGGTGGTAGCAAGGCTTGCTCATGGAAATCATGCCATATGAGGAGTGGCTTACAGAGTTGTGTATGTTTAGCTTAGAGAAGATGAGGTTAAGAGGTGGCATGATAGCCGCGTTTAAATATTTGAAGTGGTGGTATATGGACAATGGAGCAAGCTTGTTTTCTGCTGCTCCAGAGACTAGGACATGGAGCCATGGCTTCAAACTTCTGGAAAACTTCTGTTTAGATTCTATCTAAACATTGGGAAGAACTTTCTGACAGTAAGAGCAGCTTGACAGTGGAATATACTGCCTTGGAGTGTAGTGGAGTGCCTTTCTTTGGAAGTTTTTAATCAGAGGATGAAGGGCCATCTGTTGGGAATGCTTTAATTGTGTGTTTCTGCATGATTGGACTCAATTGTCCTTGTGGTCTTTTCCAGCTCTATGATTCTATATTATTATAAGTACTTTCCTGTGTGAATTCATATTCTTTACTGACCATTGTGGAAAATATATTCCTATCACCAGGTGTGATACTACTTTCATTTCATATGGCAGAAGCCATATACTTCAATGTCATTTCAATCTCTGTGTTTCCAAGGATAGTCTTCGTGGTCCTTTCCCCTTGACGTTTGTGTGCTGAGTGACATTCTGAGAGAGAGAGTCAGCTGTAATTGGGGATGCTCACAGTTCAAACTTTCACTCAACACATGGATATTAGAGACCAGAATGAAAAAGTCTGTTATGGTATCAATGGTACGACCAGCAGGCCATATCTTCTCTACTTTCAGAAAGAAATAACCTGTATAATCTATATATTTGGCTCTGATGGTTAATATGAGTTTGCCTCCTGCCCACTGGAAAAAAAACAAGATTTTCGTACATGTAAATAAGTTAGATTAAACAAAAACACATAGCTGAGAAAGAAGGAGGTGTTGCAGAAAATCCATACTGACCTTTCCTTCTCTTTCTGCCACAACACACTATAGAATCACCTTGTTCAACCTAACACATTTAGGACATTTTTTTTAAAAGAAAAAATTCAGATGTCTCTGCTAGAATTCAAATGGTCAGTCACAGAAGTCACAACTTTGAAGCTGAGTATGAGAAGAATTTTCAGGTAGGAGGCTGTCAAGGGAGATTTTTTATTAAAAATGCCTCTCTCTGCTTGTGAATTACAGCATATTTTCTGGTTTGTAGGAAATGCAGCTGACTATCAAGTAGAAAGCTAGGTTAATAATGTTTGCTGAGACTTATGAATCAGGAAACCTGGGAATGCACAGATAAGGAAACTGAGCATGAACAGGAAAAACACACACAGATTATTTAATAGACAAGAACACTGTTGACATAATTCACCAGTAGCAGGAAAGAGTAATGGTTTTGCTATATGTGCTTGGTTTATGCAGTTGTCCCCATTTCTTTAAGCAATGATAGAAAGAAGACATTTAGTAAATTCTTTGCTTGCACATTCTGTTTCAGCAACATTCATAGTAATCTCTGATATTAGCAAGTATATAAAGAAGTAGACAACTATATTTTAATCTGCCTGTAGAAAAAATCTAAACCAGAGACTGGAAAATTACTTTTTGAAAGCAATGATTTGCAATCATCGTATCAAAGGCTCTGAAAGTAATTGGTTGCCATTCCAATCATTTTTAAGAAGCAACTGTTTAGATATCCAAATTTCAAAAGTAACTGAAATAGTAACTTTTTTTAAACTTAGAAATCTGAATATCTCACTCAGAACAATGGTCTTGAACCGTGCAGTGTTTATGGACTTAAAAAATGTACACATCAACACATCCAATTATGAAGTCTAGAAGCCATAAGTGTGTGTGGGGGGGTGGACTCTATTGTAAAAGAAAAAATGTTCCCCCCATATATTTTCCATAGAAAACTGTATTTTGCACAAAATGGGGAGGTGCACATTTTTCCTTTCATCTTTTTTTCCCTTTCCTGTGCAAGAAAAATCCTCACACACTTACATTGTTTTTCACTATATGCCTGGAAAAGTGCAAAGAATGCAAAACTAAATTGCACACTATACTCCTACACAAACAATGCAATGAAGCATTTGACATTGTGGCTGCAGCCTTTGCCAGTTTGAAAGTTGCACAACTGATGTTACACAGCAGGAAAAGCAATTCAGGCTGACTGAAGCTGAAGCCACATGTGGTTTTGCTGTGCAACATTACTGAATTTTGCACAACAAAAATGTTTTTGTTGTATAATAGTTTGTTGTGTAACATTGCTGTTTGTATGTAGAAAAAAAGCACCGTTGTCCAACAAAAATGTTAGTGTAAAATCAACAATGTTGTACAACAAAACTACATGCTTATTTTTATGAATGTTTTATGAAATATTGCTGATTTTGCACAAAAATAGCCATGTGTTGTACAACACTGATGGCTTTTAACACAGAAAGGAGGAGTGTTGCACTATAAAAATGTGCAAAATTAGCAATATTGTGCAACAATACGCATGTAGTTTTGTGCAACACTGCTGTTAATTACATTAAAAAATAAAACAGCAATCTTGCACAAAACACACAGGTAGCTACCTGAAGACAGACATTTCCCTACCAAAAACTGCACAGTTTCCAGTGAAAGCTACACAGTTCTTAAGATATGCTGCATAGCTTCCAGAAAACTGAGCAGAAAATTTATCGTTTTTCTGGGCAAGCTGCACAGCTTTTGTGGGAAGGCTGCATAGATTCCTATTATTGTGAAGGAAAAGATTCCCCAGGGTCTCAAAACTATGGGATGAAAACCTATTTCATTAACATCTGCCAGAATTAAAAGAATTGAGATTTACCATCCCTACTAGGGATGGCACCATTTTGGCCCTTTCCACAACTTACCTGCATCCGGTGCAGTCGCATGGGGATAACCCAAGCAGCCTCTTCTGTGAGACTCTCGTGTCCCCGCTGCTTCTGCTCAGCAGGAGCTGCTGGCCGGCTGGCAGACAACATGAGGGCACCACTCTTCCTTCCACAGCACAGCCGCGTATTTTCCCAGGCTGCGCTGGGGAAGGAAGTGCAAGGGCCACGGCTCTGGAGGCTCTGCACACAAGGTAAGTGTGTGTGGGGCCCCGGAGCAAAAATGGCTAAAAGCCAAAAATGATATAGTGCATGATTGGTGCCTGCTGGCCCTAGCAGTGCCATGCAATTGTGAGGACATTGTCTGAAATGCTCCTCACAATTGTGCAACACTCCGGAGGCCCTTTTGCATGACAAATGCCATGTGAAAAGGGGCGAAGGTGTCAAACTGATGTTGGGCAATAGCCATTTTATGCAGCTGTGGAGTATACAAAACAAAATTTTCTTCATCAGCCTCTTTTTGTGTTCATGAAAATGTTTCAGAGTTGATTTCAGCTGTTTTAAATGTATCCTTACTTATGATTAATCATGAATAGACAGACAGTGGGGGCTGATTTAAATTGTTTTAAATGCACAATATATTATGCAGGCTACACATAGCACAAGGAGACATTCTGACATGCATGGATCCTGAGAAAAAGCAGAAAATTTCATATTGTGAAACATATAAGGGTAACTGCTAGTGGCGTGTAGTAAAAGAGCCAGGACTTACACAGTGATGAGATGTTTTGATTAGCAGGACTAATGAAATTATCTGCTGTACAGTCTAGCTTCCTTTTTTCCTTTGAGCTTACCAACACTCCTCAAAGTAACTCGGACAGTGGGGGCAAGTTATTAGCACTATTTTCTTGATTTTGAGATAAAATCTTTTCACTGCTTCTAAGAAAAATTCCTGGAAAAACTATATATATATATATATATATATATATCCCTGTTTGCATGTCTCTGTGTCTATATACCTATAGGCTAATTAGATAGATAGATAGATAGATATGAATCAAAACAAGTGCTTGCAATTTTGTTACTTTGTGAGTGCAGCCAGCAGGATTATCATGAGAAATTGGTCACTGCTTAAGTACATTTCCTGTAGTGATAAAGTATGATACATTCACAGTGACCCATTGCTGTTGTGGCAAGAAGTGCATAGTTCTGCCTAGCAATTATGAAAAGAGGCCTTGTACCTTGTTCTCTGTGGGTCAAATTAGACATCAAGGAGAATACATATTCCTTTCAATTAACTCACTTTCCATCTCGGAACTGTCAGGGTTGCCCTTAAAGTTGTGTGTCTCAGCAATCAGACTTGCAAATTAAGTCTGTGTTTAACTTCTGGTGACCGATCACAAAACAAAGCATGATAAATACAAGATAGTCAGAATCATGTGCTATGAGAAACAGATGCCTTTTATTGCTTGGAGGAACATCCTCCTAAATATGTGCTAAACATATCATTCAATCTGACCTTGTACATGATCAGGGCTAGCAGATTTGCTAATAGGATTGTTATATTCCATTAAACATGGAGAGTTTCACATACTATTGAGCCATTCTACCCTGTCAAACAAACCAATCACACACACACACACACACACACACACACACACACACATTTCTTTCTCTGCATCTGACTGTACAGCTTTGACCATTCCTCTGTGAATAACACTACTAAGTCCATGTTTGATTAAAACAAACCACACCTAGAACCACTGCTTTAATTAGCTTCAAGCTCTAAGGCCCAAATAACAAAGTGCAATATTTTATCTCTTAGCAATACTGTGTCACACCCAAAATATAGCAGAGATTGCTCCCACATCTTTGGAAGCATGCCCAGCCGCAGAGAATACCTTAGCAGCAATGCACTGTAGCCAGGAAAAACTCACCCACGGCAA
This sequence comes from Cyclura pinguis, assembly GCA_030412105.1. Lineage (NCBI taxonomy): Eukaryota > Metazoa > Chordata > Lepidosauria > Squamata > Iguanidae > Cyclura > Cyclura pinguis. The sequence goes on along the minus strand of CM059599.1, from coordinate 312,558,433 downwards.
TTGTTTTCTTCCATTGAGGAGGCAATTTATTCTTGAGTTACAATGTATACATATTTACAAGAATCTCCAGAAGGCATTCCAGAATCCCTCTGCTTGCTCTTTCTGACATAGCCTCCGGCAGATACATCAGGCACCGTGTGCACCTTGCTGGCTAGCTCTCAGCTACATTTATACTCACACTAGCTGATGCAATCCTGCCAGCCTTTGCATTCTCCCCACACCTGATGCAACCTTCTCCCCTGGTTGCTCATCAGCATTACTCAGCTAAAGTCCCATGGCTCTCCACAGGTACACTTAATGACCTACATCCCAAAGTATTTTCTACAGGTTTGGTCCAACCTTTACTGACATACTGTTCCCTTAATTATGACAAAGTACATATTTTTGTTATCCTAAATCTACACAAAATAATTCTGAGAAAATTATGAACATGTACATACCAACTGTTTAATGGTCAGTAGACATTCCTGTTGTAACTACCATGGCTTAAGGTTGTACCATGGCTTAAGGGTTAAGAAGGCATTGGTCCACCCAGTCAGTCTTTCCCAAATTCTTTGTATTGCAGTGAGACAGTTGTGCAAACAATAGTGTTTGAAATTGCAGCAGGTATTTCATTGTGGTTATGTCTTATGTAGTATCAGATTGTCTTTAAAATATTATAAATCCATGTCTTTTACCTGTGTGAAATGTGAGAGACACAGTATGTTTTTAACTTGTTTTTATTGAGATGTATGGAACAGGAATACCAGGTTCAACTTTAGGATTCATGCACGATAATATGCTGGAATGGGAATATGCAAATGACACCTAAACTACCAGGACTAATTAAGAAGACTGAAGAGATCTAATGGTTACCATGAGATAGCAAAAAAGTCTCTCTCTCTCTCTCCATATAGATATGGATATAGATATTAATTACTGTCAGGTACAGGGAGACATGCTTGTGAGGTTTTTTTCTGCCTAAAATGACAAAAACCGTGGCTGTATCTGAGTGTTTGGGTGAATGGAGGTTACAGGAGTGGGGGTGGGGAGTTATTTGCTGTTATACCTAAGGAAGAAAAACATCTTTGACCATCCTTCACACTTACCATCATGACCACTGACATTCAGAGATTCTATAAAAGAAAAGCTGAATGAAAACATTCCTGATATTCCTTAGGTAATGGTTTTCTCAACCTGTACATGTACAAATGACACCACCCTGAGGATCTACTATGTTTTTCTTCTCAGGAACATTGGTGTGAAAATTTGGCCTGAAATCCTGTCACTTGGGATAGAGGAAGGACAAAATAAGTAGAAAAGAAGGCATTGGTCCACCCAGTCAGTCTTTCCCAAATTCTTTGTACTGCAGTGAGGGAGTTATGCAAACAATACTGTTTGAAATTGCTGCAGATATTTTAGTGTTTTCCCCCCCTAACCTTGTTGCACACACACACAAAATCATATCTTTCTCTGAAGGAAATCCTTTGGAACACTTTGGGAAATTCAAAGTTTCACTGACCTGTTACTCTTTCTGATGGTTGATAAGAAACCCATTGTTTTCCAACCAGGAGATGAATAATTGAGACTACTCTTTCCATCCTTTACATTAGGTGTGAGCCAAACAAGGGCCCTTTCTGCAACTCATCTTTTCTCGGTGCTGGGGTGCGGTGCTTGTGCGAGCACCCTCCGGAGAGAGGCTCTCGTGTCTGGGGTCCTTCGGCTCCGCACGAGCTGCCTGCTTGTGCAAGAGCCCCACATCTTCCTTTTGCAGTGCAGCCTGGGACCTGAGACAGGAAGCGTGACCGGCCTGGCTCCCGAGGCTCCACACACACGGCAAGTGCTTGCGGCACCCTGGAGCGATGCGCGACCACGCACCATTTTTGGCTTAAAGCCGAAAATGGAAAAGTGTGTGAGTGGTGCCTGCCAGGCCCTGGAGCATCATGCAAATGTGAGTGCATCACGTGGACCGTTCCTCACATTTGCGTGATGCTTGAGGGGTCCTTTCACATAGAAAATGCCATGTGAAAAGGGCCTAGGTGTAGAAGTGCACAATTCACACTTTAAGAACATCTTTCTCCTTTCATGAAAAGAATCATGCTGGAGTGGAGAGAATGGGAGTGTGAAATCTGCTGCCCTGCACCACTTCCCTGTGATTCCTACTTGCAAGGAATTTTCTATGACACTGGAAATGAATAACTTTCTTACAGATACAGAGCTAGAGCCAAATTTAGTCCCAATGAAAATTTAAATTAATGAAACTTTGACTAAGGCCCTTTTCACTCCAGCCTCTCAACCTGCCATAGGGATGGGAGAAGGACAGGACCACAGAGATGGTTATGCATGACGTTGTCTTGGTCTCATCCTTCTCCCTTCCTTAGGCAGCATGATTGCATCACAAATCATTGAGGGATTTTCCCATCAATGACTGGTGATCACACAACCATCCCACTGTGTGCTTGCACTTACCTCCCTAGTGGAGGCCCTGGGAGCACAATGTTTGCACTTTCTGCCCCAGACAGTACCCAGGACAGTACCCAGCAGCACTGCAGCAGGAAGAGGCATGGCCATTGATCTTCCTGGATTGTGGAGGAAGCCAGTGCAGAGGGGAGCACTCCTGTGGTATTCCCCTCTCAGCAGGGCGGACACCGGGACCCACACCAGATGTCTCAGGAAAAGGTAAGGTGCAAAAAGGGCCTAAAACTTTATCAGTCTCTACCTGTGAAAGTCCCATTGATTTCATGGGTTTACTCTAGCTAAGATTAGCATTGGATTTAAACCTACAGAGTACAGCAAGCTGAAAGAGAGGTTGATTTTATTCTTCTACCCTCCAGGCTTCTTTTGGAATGCTTTCCATCTGCCCTCTTTATGAATTTTTCTGTTTGCTTTATGAATGAATTAAACACATGTTAAGCTTACATGTGATTGATTTGCACTGTTTTTTTTAACCCAGTATCATTGCTATAAGGAAATTATTATAAGCCACAGTCTTCACTTGATAGTTATTAAACAAATGCTTTGAGTATTAAAAGTTTGTTTGATTTTTCAACTGTAAAATGGAGAATGAGCTAGAAGACTTACATTATCACTCAGCTGTAAAATGAAAATACTGCAACAATTTACAGATCAGCTAACAAAGGTTATATGTATGCAGTTACTTTATTTTTTTTCTAAAATCCATTATTCCATTTGTTTTCTTCTTACACAGATCCTGAACTCAAAAAGAGCAGAGGGAAAAAAATGTTGAGGCAGCCAAATTGAGCACCAGTTCATTGACTCTCTTTAAAATCTTACTTTCATACGCTTGACCGAAGTGCAACCTCTATTCCCTTTCATTTTAATGTGAGTCTTGCTATTGTAAGCTATCCAAAATTAAATGTTAGGAACACTGTTTCTTTTACATAATAAATGTAGATGTACAATATGAGACCACTCATTAGCAAATGCATTGTGTGTTTCACATTACAGTATCAGTTGAGAAGTATGGAAATATCCATTTTTAATTGTTGAAATCTCTCCCCTTATTTCATGGGAATAGTTTTGGATAGAAATACAACTTAAGTTGCAAACTAACTTCTCAAACTAGAGCTTAGTTCTTCTTGCAGTTCTTTGACACTGTAACATTGATATGCTGCTTACCAATAAAACTTGTATTCTTTTCAGAACTAGCAGTGAGAAGCTGACTCTAGTTGTAAAGAACAAAGCAAACAGGAAAGCAACCATAATTTGGAAGTAAAAAGGCCCAACTCTTTAAATGTTACAAGTTGGCCTGGGATGAGGTATTAGCCTGGAATGAGGTACTGATCCAGAGAACATATCCATTGATCCAATAAGCCAATTGTCATTTGATCAAACCCAGATTCCATACATCAGTGCCAGGAGCAATCATGGGGTGAAGCTGAGGAACCACTTAGGCACACTGTGTGGTCTCCTGTCACCTGGAAGCAAGGCAGGTCTTGATATGTGAGCTAAGTATAGCTCTGACTGCTTATACTACCAAAAGTACCATCAGATAGACCCCCGGAGGACTGATGGATTGGCAGACTTGTTTCCCCCAACTTCTGGATCTTGACTCTTGCTGTATCACTCTAAAGCTGTGACAAAAGATGAAGAGATATAAACAGCTGATGAAAGAGAGGCTAGGTGGGAAGCATGTTAGGTCAAGCACAAATGCCTGGAACAACAGGAAGGCCTCTAATAAATGAATCTCAGACAGCCTAGACTGATGGTTTTGATTTCAGCATTAGCCACTTGAGCAGTGACTATCTATTTCAGTCACTAATCAGCTGCCTCTTCCTAGGCCTGTGAAAACACCACTGAGGCTTTGAAGAATAAGGCAGGCTGCTCAGGAATCAAAATGGTAGCTCCCTGTCAAGGTCAGAGACCTGGGCAGCAAGCCAGCCCAGAGAAGGGAGTGTGAGGGCCAGCAAAGTCCAGCCAGGAGGAGACAAGCAAGCACTTTACACAAGAGAGTTCATTTACCAGAGCATCCAGCAAAAGCCATAGTCAGAGTTCCAAAAGCCAAGGGTCAAGCATCCAGAGATCAATTCAAGGTAGCAGGAACCAGGTGCAAGGAACAGGCAAGAGGAGGGCTTGAAAGAAGTTTGCCACAAGCAAAGGAAAGCTTCCAGGCAGGCAGTTATATAGCCCAAGGCACAGGTGTGGCGAGTCACTGCTTCTTGAACTTAATCAAGGAAGCCTCCCTTTGCTCAGCTCTCTTGAGTCTCTGCCTTGTTTGTGGGCTGATTGGCAAAGGCTTCAAACCATCTTCAGAATTGGATCCCTGTTGCCCTAAAGGAGCAGGCAGAGGAACATCCAAGCCTGCTTGGTCCATGGCAGCAGGGGGAGCTGCTGCTCATCATCTCCACCCTGAGCAACAGGGACCAACAGCTGCTGCTCGTCATCAGCAGCTCTGACAGGGGCTTCAGTTATCACAGCTCCCTACATTCCTTGTCACATGTTGCAGCCCACCAATGGACTCATTGATGAGTCTGTACTCCCAATGCTTTTCATTTTTAAAAAAATGAAAGTAATTTTCTCTCCGATATTCCTGAATGCAGAAGGTGCTGTAAGAATATGCCATTAAGGTAAATTTTCTGATCTTCAGCATGTAATGGAAGCTAGCACTTGAAAAGAATAACTATAGCAAGAGTGCAGAAACAAATTGCTTGGTTATTTAAAAAAAAAACAAACACTTTTTTGATAATGTGAAATACAGTATTTGCTGATAGTGTATAAGAGTCCACGCTACTCTTCTCATGTGTCAATAAATTTGTTGCTAAATATATCAGTCTTTACTTTTTCTCACAGTATAAGATGGGAATAAAAGTGAAGTCATATAGGAATGCACCATTCCTTGATGTAAAAGTCCAGTAATCACAAAATTTGTCCTCAAGGAAATAAATATTTCTGAAATCATGGACATTGAAAAGATCTGAGCTGATTTTTTGAAACCAGAATGAAAAGTGGTGATTACAGATGTATTCAACAGAGTCTGATGCTCAGTTTTATTAGTGATGTAAATAGTACTCTGTAAAACCCAGTTTTGCAATGGCAGTCACTCAAACTGAGGTATATAAGCCATTTGCAAATGTTCTGCTTCAGAGAGTATAAACTGGATTCTTCATGTATAATACATAGCTGTACAATTCCTACTATTATTTTAAAGGGTGGCATCAAAATTAGTACTAGTTGCAGTCAAGATATGATTTTGCTAACTAACTTTTTTGTCTAAGGTATCTGTCACTCTGAAATTACGTACCTGGACATGCACAATGAGCAATTCTGTGGAGGAGGGTAGGAGTTTGATACTCACCGTGGGAAAGACCAGGCTGTCTTGCGTCTCACACAGAGTGCCAGAATGCTGTATAGGATGGTGGCAGGATCAGGGCTAATGGCATTCATTTCTTGGAAGAGCATAATATGTTGTTCATGGGGGAGTTGCAAAAAGCTATGAGGGCTGTGTTGGCCATCCTGGTGAAGGAAAGGGACTAAGCAGATGCTTGTCCCTTGTCCATGGCAAGTAATGGGGGGAGAATGTAAGAGCTTGGTGTACACCTTCAGTACCTTTCTATGTAGGGTAGGGCTGCAAAACTTCCTCTTTGAAGTTCCATTTTTTATTCAGGCATGCCTTTGAGTTTTAAATTGTATACCAGTGGTGTGTTTGCCGTGGCATGATACATTTTATGCTTTAAAATCTTTTATTGGTAATTATGCTTTAATTATGTTTTAACCATTTGCTATGGATTATATTGTTATTGAATTCTTTTTAAACTTTTGTAAAATAAGATTGTATTTTAATCTTGTTTTAAATTTCTGTAAGCTGCCTTGAATTCCATCTGGGAAGAAAGATGGGGTATAAATTCAAAAAAGAAAGAAAGAAAGAAAGAAAGAAAGAAAGAAAGAAAGAAAGAAAGAAAGAAAGAAAGACTTTTGCACATACATAAATGTTTGGGGAAAGTGAAAAGTGGGATGAACAAAGCTATTATCAAAAAGTGAAGGGTATTTTATTTTAAGTGAACATATTCAAGCAAATCAGGATTTACCACTGTCTCTCCAATCTTGGATAATTCTCACCCATAAGGCATCTTATCCATGTAGCAACTTTTACTGTGCTCCCAGGCACATTATTATGCCGTATGCTAATCAATTTTTTTTTTCTCCAGCCTTGATCCATGGGGACAGGCAAGTAAGAAATAGAAATAACAACAAAAACAACAAATATAATTCTCCCCGCCCTCCTACTACACTGACAACAGTGAGAGCAGTCCTACTTTTCTTGCCCCAAGTTACTGAAAAGGGCACTGGAAAGGATCCCAGATGTATTGGGGTAACAGTGCCACATGTGCAGGAAGATTTTTTTTTTTCCTATGCCACTACAGCTTCTTTAAAAGGAAAGGGAAGTTAAGTGAAAATAGCAAAAAGAAGTCACTGACAGAATTGCAAGCTAGAACTGTACATCCCCCACACATCCCTCACTTTCAGAAGTCATAGGTATTTCTTCAGAACATCCCTGAATATTCAGGAAATGCTTCACTTCCTTCCCAGCTCAAGAATGGAACCATGAAGGTTGTGTGATACAGGTTCAAATCAGTCCAACACTTTGCATATATATATTTTAACACCTTGCCTATATATGCTGCTTTTCCTGGTAACTTCTACCGTGTTGTCAAAAGTCATGCTGGTGCTGAATTTTCACGCTTTTCACATTTCCATAGATGTGAAAATATGTATTTTTCTAGGTGCTCCTTTCAAATTGTTCTGGTTTAACAGTAATTCAGTTGTTTATTAATTTAAAAATACTTTTTATGACATAACTGTGATATCTTTGAACTTCAGTTACAGTTCCATGCTTCCGTTGTTCATAATATTCTGTTGTTATACGATATCCTTCCTTCTACACAGTTTCAGATTTCATTAATAACATAAACTTCATTAGAAACAATCACAGAGCTGATATGCTTCACTGATGATCAAGAGGTGAGATTACCCAATGCTGATATTAATTAGTGTTTTGAATAAAAATAGTTTTGTTTTGTTTTTATTTGTGGAAAAAATCCCTTTGACTGCTCTGCCAGCCATGAGCTTCACTAATTTGGACCCTTCTTTAATAACCTCTGTGCTAGATTGCAATAACACAATCTATCTGGGGCAAGAATGTAATTCTTGACTTGGGTTCTTCCTCATATGGTAATGGTAAGGGAGGATGTGATTTTAAAAAATCCACTTTGACTTTTGGAGGACCAGTAATTTTGTACCATTTTGAGACTGATTTTTGCACATTCTTGTAAATGTGCAAATCTTTAAAACCATACATGTTGTCTATTGCATCGATTATTTAAAAGTATACTTCTAGGTGGGTTGTTTGTATGTTTGGAATCAATCTACCTGTCCTTTTTAGCTTGCTGTGCATGAATACTTAGCTAGAGAAAGGGAGAAGACACAAGTTCTGCACAGAAACCTTTTGCATTAAATTTCCATGAACTGACAGGAAAAACATTTCTGGCTATAGGTGTTACGATGAAAGGAGAGTTGAACTGTTAACTCTGTAACTGATAGACTGAGCAAAAGTTGGAATCTTCCCAGGAATTTTCTTGGGACTTTGTACAATTGACACTGGAGGGACTTTCAAATTTGAATAAGAGACTGAGGAGGAAATCCTAGAGAACATGAGGAATGACATCAAGGCAGAACTGTTGGGAAGGTCAGTCAAGAGAGGAGAATTATGGAACTATATGGAAGTGGTGGAGGCTGCAAACCATATGGAGAACAAATTCAAGTCAATTTAATAGAGGGATCAGCCATTACAATGAGGGAAAAGAGCAGTCAAGAAGTTCTAGATTGTGAAATGGGGACTACAGCCTGGGAATGGACGAGAAGAAGAAAATTGGTTCAATGAAAGGATTAATCTGCAAGACTGAAGGAGGTGATAGAAAGATGAAAAAGAAAAGTACTGTTTCAGGACAAATACTTTAAAATAGCTAATAGCATGGACTTAGAAATATTAACAATAGGTAAGGAAGGGAATCTGAGAGGGGCAGTTCATGGATAGGATGGATGAAATGGAAGAGGAGACACACATTTAAAATGAAATAAAAACAGGGGTTAAAACTAGGTTATTAAATGATTACATAAATAAGACAACGAGTACTGGTCTTGGTAATAATTGTGAAAAGGATTTTACAATATGAAATGTAGCAGAAATATCTAGACTTAGAGAGGTTATATAACGTGACAAAGATTCATAGTTTTAAGTAGTGAAGACCAACACCATGTAATTAAATCAGTAAGTAGCTTTTAGGATCAAAATTAGAAAATGTAATACCGCTTATCATGATGTAACATGATATGATGACTCATATATTGGATAAAAAATAAGAGATCATGATTAATATATTAACGCTAGGCATGTCAACGTTTGGAATAATTATTTTCTTTGTTTATTGGTTGTTTTAAAAATGAAATAAAGGATGGGAAGGAGAGAATTGTTGAATATTATTGAGAAGTCTGAAATAATTTGAGTGCCATGCACCATTTAAAGGAAGAATAGATGTCTATTTTTTTTCTTTAGTCTTTAATCTTTAACCATTATGCTTTAGTTCCCATTTGTCTTTTTGTCTTTATTCCTTTCCCTTTTTTCCCCCTTTTATCTCTCCATGTATTTGTAGACTTTTAGTGTTTTGGAAAATTATTAATAAAGATGTGATAATAATAAAAAGTAACATACAACTGCATGACTACAACACTGACTTGTTAGTCCCATGATCAATTGTGAAATGGTGAGTCAGCGCATAGGTAAATCCAATTGACTCAATATCACTATTCTACTTGGGGCTACAATGAATTTTGTCCCATGTGAAATGGTTATGTTTGAGGAACTCCACTTACGCAGCCATACATCCTTTGTTCAGTGGCCAAAATGGTCCAACCATGAGTAGAGATGGGAAAAATAATACTCACTGTTGTTCATTCCATGGATGAAAAAGGTTTTCCTAGCAAGCAAAATGTCAGGAAGAATAACACAGTGACAGTAATTTTATGCATTTTCACCTTATATTTGCACATCCCAAAATGTTTTGTGAAATTATTCTGCTTAGAAATACCCATGAGATCTTTCTGTGGGAGTTGTGTAGGTCTGTGTAAAAAACATTGTTTTATGTGTGCAAAGAAACTGTTTCCAGGTAGCCATGCATGTTGTTCTCGTTGTTGTTGAAGGTTGCTGATTTTTTGCACCAAAAACAACAATCTTGTTCTTCCTCATAACCACATTCTGGGTGACTTTGTACAAGATTTATGTTTTGTGAACATAAAACAGACATCTTGTACAAAGGGTTTTTATGAAAAATTGGAAGGGAGGATTGCACAAAAACAGCAATCTTGCACAACTCATATATATTTTGTTTGTGTGTCTGAAAGATTTCTATATTTGTACTAAAAAAAAGAAAACAGAAATCTTGCAAGCACACATGCACATTTATACACACATCCACATGACTATCTGAAAATATTTTTTTTTTTTTTGGAGGGAGGAGAGGGTTGCACAGATTAATAAAAAAAAATACCACCATATATTCTCCAACCCTTCACAGACAAAAAAAAAAAAAAAAAAAAAAAAGACACATGTAGCAAAGCAACACTGGAGTGTGATTAAGATGGCAAACATTATCAATGAGTTAAAAGACACAAGCTAGGAAAGGCAAGTAGCAGTTTGCTTTTGCCTGAGTCTACTGAGAAGGGCAAGATTCCACCCATTCCTCTCTTCTCAACATGTGTTAACTGAGTGCAAACTACTTTTGCATTTTGAACTCTGTTTGCTGCACTTGAAATAAGCCAAGGACAAAAGACAAAAGGAGGAGGAGGAGAAAAGAACTAGTACTGAAAAAAATGGATTCATCAGGACTGGCCTGACTAGCTAGGGACAATGGGATAGTGTGAAAACCAAATGTATTTCTGTGCAGCATAATTATCTGACACACTTCAGGATGTGAGAATATGGGGCAAGAACTTGTCCTCACAGCGGGGAGACAACTACAGAAATTATTCACCCTCATTTGCCAGGATGAAATGGTCAGATATTTATATCCCAAAACCATCCTGTGTAAAGGATGGTTGTGCAAAGGTATGGCACCACCAGAATTCTGGCTATAATTTGAGGGTTATTATTAATAGGGATACGTCACAACAATATATTATCACTGGGGAAAGCCGCAGAAGATACAGCTTCTTTGAGGTCTGCAAGTAAGGTAATAAGGAACAGAAAACCTGAAAGAGATGGCAGATGCCATCATCCTTCCTACTAATCAAAAGGTCCTGGAACATTGAACCTTTGAGCCCTGGCTATGCTCCCTAGCTCAAGGAACATGGTTTACACCCCATTTCTGAATGGCTCGTTGTACATCAATATTTGATGATCTTGGCATGCATATGTGTATAATGAATGAGAAGGCTGAAATGTTACAATTAAGAATTATCTTGTATTTCTTACTCTGCGTCCTAAGAGAAATGTTACAGTCCTTAAAACGTACCAAAGAATGATGAAAAAGTTCGCTTCATTTCTCCTTATTTGTGTCTTCTCTTGTTCCTTCCGTATGAAGGTTCATTGGTCAGTCACGACTTTGCAGCTAAGCTGTAGTGTGAGGATGCTCTCCTTTTTTCCCTCAAACTCAGAGAATCTGCCACGTCTGTAATTGCTGTTGCTGAATAGTGATATAACACATTAAATGACGTAATACAAGCTTCATTTTTTTGGATAAATCATCTTTATTAAGTAAACAATTAAAACACCTTATATTAAACATCACGTTACGAGATCTATAATGATATTTCCCCACTATCTTCCCCCTCTCCCTCCCACCCTGTTAAAATCACTTCCCAATTTCCTTTGACTCTAAGTGTTTAACAACTTATTATAATTAACTCCTGTCTATTCTACCATATTACTACTTCTGCTTGCACACTTTAATTATGATTTCGTTATCAAACCTCAAATCCCATCCCATTTGAAAATGAAATTGTAATTCAAGCTTCATTTTGAGACTGTATTCATAATCCATTGAAAGATTTTCTGTCTATAAGAGGTTCGTCTTTCACAAACACATGGGCAACATTTTTCTTCTTCATTGTAATCCATTCTACACACTGATGGAGACCTTTGTGTGTGTTAAATCATGCAAACTTAAAGGTTATTCTGGACTTCATGCCACTGCATTACTTCATGCATACCCTAAAAAGGCAAATTTTTTTCCCCAACCGTGGCTCCAGTTTTCTTATCAATATGTATGGTGTCTTTGAATTAATAACTGTTGAATTGCGGGGGGGGGGGGACTTTTTAGTAACAAGTAAATGGATCTGGTTCCCCCATGATTGGATTTGGTTTCTCCCACCTACGCAAGGTGTCAAATCTTTTCTTGTCAGTCAATGGTCCTTCATAGGAAAAATATTCACTGACATAAATCAAGGAATTTATTTATTTATTTATGCATTGCTTTTTCCCCAGATTGTGACTTAAAGCTATTTACAACAATTAAAACAACATAGTTAAAAAAAATCCCCATAGAACACAAAGGTTAAAACATAATTAAGCAAGCAAAAAGAATTAAAACAAATATAAAATATATAATTAAAAACTCACATACTCATCAACAACACAATATCCAGCACATTGTATCAGACAGGCCACGTAAAATCACACATCTGTCTGAATAAAAACATCTTTACTTGATTGAGGAAAGATAGTAGGGAAGGTACCAGTCTGGGAAAGAAGTTCTAGAGCCTAGGGGCAGCCACTGAGAAGACCCTCTCTTGTATACCTGTGAGGTTGGTGGGATGGAAATGTGATAGAATCTGGATACAGTAGTTACCTGGGAATTTGAAACTAGGACTTGGGCTAGAAACCATTTCAAGACCTCTTGCCTAGAGTTTCAGCTCTTTCATCAGTGGAATTTTAACTGAAATTCAGAGGAGTAGCACAATAGCAATATGTATTTGAAGAGTGTCACCAGATTTTGCCCAAACTGAAATTCAAAATAATAACAACAACAATAACAACAACAACAACAACAACAACATATAGTTTCTTCCCAAATAAAATATCTGGGGGGGGGGGGAGACACACTTAAAGATACACAGTTTTCTTCATTGGCTTACAGCACAGTGAGAAATTTGTGGCCTTTCAAGTGTAATTGGAGTTCAACTCCCATGATCCCTAGCTAATACAGCCAGTGGTATAAGATGATGAAAGCTGAAGACTAGCAGGATGTGGAGGACACAAAGTTGATCACTGTCAGGCTTAAAGGGAGAAATTCCATAGTGCTACTTCTGAATAATTTTTCCTTCCTGTCTTAGGATTCATTCTAAGGATAGTAGGATGGTTTGGGCAGGATTTTGACCAGTTGGCTTTTTATGGAAGTGATAAGAGTTGCAATTAAACATATCAGAAGTGTCTCATGTAAGGGAAAGCCTGGATTAGAACCTGTGACAAACAGCTCAAAGGCCAAACATTTAGATCCCAGAATCTGCCTATTTGTTTGGCTTTGATAAATCAATTAAAGATAATAAATAGGGAGGTTAATTCCCATGCATTCCATGTTCTCAATCTTCAGAATGAGACAAGGATCCTCACGTCAGTGAATGCACTAGATTTGGTTGTTATCTATTATTTAAAATAAATGAGCAGCAATATTACCAATGAAGACACGCTGACATAATCAAGTTTTGTTTTATGCAGCTCTTCAATAAACTGGAGGCTGAGGAGGAGTGATTTGAGCAGTTGATTGAAGAAATGACTTCACTGTTTGGCTACTTTGCATTTCATAACAGAATGTGAAACTGCTAAGTTGTTCCTCTTGAGCTCTCTAAAGGAGAAGGTTGGATAGCTCAGCAAGAGGAAGAGTCTGATCGTTAAAGACTCGCAGATATTTGAACTGAGGCCTGGCTATCATCATTTCTTTCAGCCAATCTGGTTATTAAGCTGGAAACAGATCATTGCTTCATTTTGGCACACTTTGCAATTTATAGCAATAAAGGCTTCCTAATGGCAGCGATAGATGCACAGTCATAATAATAAAGCGAGTAATATAATGAATTTAGATAGTTTGCCTTTCAGTGGGTCTTTCATAATCTTTATTTCAGAGCTCTAGACAAGAACTTAGAAAATGGGGACACTGTAAAGCACCGTCTTACAAAATCCTAACCCCCACATCTTCTGGCTAGTGCGGGGGCAGGATGGGACAAGGATGGGCAAACCTTCAAGTTTTGCTTTCTCCCCTATTTATATTTTGAATTTTTTTGTCAATAATGATTAAAAATGAACTGAAACAAACCTTTTCTTTTTGAATGTGTGGAACTATCCCTTCGTCCGTGAACAAGAACTTCACTGATATGGGAAGATTCCTCTCCTGGTATGCCTAATATTCACATGGAAAGTTCTGCAGCTATAGAACTACTGCTTGCAATGTTTTTCTAAACAGGACTGCAGAGGGCCAGGATAGGGGATATCTTGAATCTATTGAATGCAGAAGCTCCTACATTTCCTTCACAAGTCCCAGGCTGGGCTCCTGAGAACTAGCAGTGAGGACTTACGGCAAGATGCATGATTCCACAGTCCAAAATCTCCCAACAAACCAGTACTTTCTTTAAACTCAATTTTTAGTGAATTAGGTTCAGGCACAAGTGGGGTGTACCACTAAGGAGTAGTATTTCTTTCTCGACGTGTTTGTTGTTCTTTCCCATGTCTGAATCAACCAATAAATGCTGGTATTTATGGAACATTCAGATATACTGAGATTTGGCAGCTTATACTATAGCCATTTTTTTTAGTATTTTGTAATCCAAATGCAATTTTGTAATGCACTGTTTGTTTGGGGCCATTTCTACACGAGACTGTTATAGCACTATTATTCCACTTTCAACATCCTATGGAATCCTGAAGTTTGCTGTTTAGAGAAGGACTGCAAACTCCAAGATTCCATAGGATGTTGGAAGTGGAATAATAGCACTGTAACAGTCTTGTGTAGAAATGGCCTTGGTTTTTTTGTGGTTGTGACTTGGGCACATCACACTCTTTCAGCCCCAGAAAACCCCATGATAGGGTTGCCTTAGGGTCACTGTAAGTCAGAAATAATTTGAAGGCACACAAAAACAACAAGGTCCCTAGAAGCTCAGGTATTCCTGGGAATGTTTTCCTTGTTCCACTTCAGCCCTGGTCCCAGGATTGGACCCGTGTTGAATCCAATGAATAAAAAATAAAATTTTAGAAAGGAACAACTAGGAAAAACAACTCCTCTTTACCATCTGCACTGGCTAACAGCAGGGTTTTGGAGCCAGCAGGGATTTGAAATTGGTGAACCATCCATTGCTTTATTTCCCCTGCCTAGTACCTGCTGTTAATTTGGAAGTGCTCATACTGTCTGTATTGTGAATTCAGTTTGTATTTGCTTATTGTTAACACACTTCAGACTGAACTGACCATCCAATGGCAACCTGGTAAGAAACAACAAAATGAGTGTTGTTCCCTTTTTATCTCAGAAAAGAGATAAGAGGGATTGTGTATTCACCTTGCAATGATGTCATATTACCACTGTCCAGTGTACTCTTCTCAAAACTGAGAGTTTGTAAGGTTTGTTCCTTGTATCTTCAGTTGTACTAGATGAAATTTGAGGGAGTTTAAGTGTCAGTAGTCTGTTGAAGAACAGATACATGTTTTTAATGTTGTGAGGACGTTGTTTACTTATTTATTTGACACATATTTGTACTATACTTAAGGCAACAAATCTTCCAGAGCAGCTCAGATAAGATTGATAATAAAAAACAGGGCATTTACCCTCTGGCATGCAAACAGCACAAAAGAAATGTGGGGTGGAGATGAAAGAGGAAACCAAGCAACAACTAGCACCAATTCTTCATGTTGCAAAGTTCTTAGAATGACCAGCTGTTGGAATGGAAACTGTTCAATGGGATGAAGATGGTGTGCTAGCCAAGCTGGCCATTTTAGTATTTAATCCACCATTTTATCACTGGGTGGTAAAGAATATAAAATTGTTCCCTGCCCCCCCCCCCCCCAAAAAACAGTTTCTTGAGACTTGGGAATTTCTGGTTGGGGAGAATAACACCTATTTTTGCAATTTTGCTCAGTGTTTGAATATTCTTGATTGTATGTTTGTGTGTGTGTGTGAAGCTTAATTTCTACACAGAAATGTTTTACGCACAGGAAACATACCTTCAAGAGTAAAAATTTATGAAGATTTACTTCCTTACAGGCCAGTATCTTGAAGCATTCTAATTTTTATATGTGTAACTAATTTTGTGACACAGAAAAGTAAAGATTACTTTAAAAAAATCTTGTTAACCATAATGGTGGTGCTATTCCCTTCACATCTTGGAAGTGTGACTGTAATTATATTTTAAATGTGAATTTCAAGTTCCATGTAGTTTCCAGAGTATAGACCAGAATATAGTTATCAACCACACCTCTCTAAATGTTTGGTGCAGTTCTCAACTAATTTGTGTGTGAGAGTTAGTTAGTAAGCATGTTAAGAAATGTCAGCAAAAATGCGAACATTATGAAAAAGTACAGACAAAAACCTGTATAAAAAAAACTAGAAGGGCTCCTAAAGAACAAATAAATAAAAACCAATTAAAACAGTACAAACATAAAATAATTTCAAAAACACATCAAAATACTATTTAAAGAGTATTTCAAAATGGTGAATATCATGCGGAATAGCACTGTTTAGACTGCCTGGGAGAAGCTTAAAAGAGATGGAGCCAGCCCACCTTCCTTGGGTACGGAGTTCCACAGTGAAGGTACTGCTACAGAGAAAGCCCTGTTATATCTACCCACCAACATAACTTCACAAGGTGTTGGAAAATGCAACAAGGTCTCCTCTGAAGATCTCAAATTTCTGACAAGCTCATATGGGATAAGATATTCTTTACATATCCTTGCCCCTGGTCATTTAGAATTTTGTTGGTGAACACCAGCACTTTGAACTGGACTTGAAAGCAAATTAGAATTGAGTGCAGTTCTTGCAATTTTCCCCACAAAGAATTGAGAAAATTTGTCACATCACTTTGCAGATGACTCCTCCTTAACAGTCTGGGATGTAGCAGCTCTTTAACTACACAGAACAGCTGTGCTGGATGAGATTCTACTGATGTAAGAGGTTCTAAAGTATATTCTAAAACAGGCCTTAACCTATGCTCAGTCAGATTTATAGTGAGTCTTCCTCCACTGTTGCTGTACTCATCTAGCCAAACATTGTGTTATCTTGAAAACCAAGACACACATGCTCATATAAAGGATGCTTGGAAGCAACTGTCTTGATTGCCTGGGTCATCTCCCTATTCCACAGATCAACTAGGGCATCAACAGAATCACCAACTCTAGCAGCTGGAAAATTCCCCAGAACATTCAGGAATCCTTCTGGATCTGTTAGTCCCTGGTGGTTGGCCATTTTAACTAGTTCATCACCTCTGCAGAAGTTAGGAGTCCCAGCAAATCTCAATTCTACCAGATAGTGATAGGTTCTTTCAACTCCCTCTACCTCCAGATTACCATAATCCTGACTAGAAAAAAGAAGTGTACCTTGCTACAAGTGTAGAGACATATATTAACTGATACAGGCCCATGGTTGCCATGGAAGACCTGAAATTTTAAGCTGGTCTTGACAAAGGCATCTCAGCATGGATGTTCAAATCTCCCAACACATAAACTTGGAGGACTTTAACACTATCTCTGTGATTCCCTCCAGCCATTCAATCAGGAAGGCAGTTGAGCAGTGGGGTGAACAACACACCAATACACCTATTCTGTCTCATTGCTCATATTCCAGGTTTATCACTCAGTCATTGGAGATTAGGAAAATTGGTGGGAAAAATAAATATACATTTCTTAGTGTGAGGGTTATTTTGAGACTTCTGAAGAAATTGGAGAGAACAGTCTCAAGATTGGATGGACTGGCAGAAAAAGATGTGGAAAACTGACAAATATTGGACAAAGACTATCCACTCCTGCTGATGTTGATGAAAGCAGAAGTCAAATAGATAATACAATAGGAATCCAATACAGCCAATGTGCTGTAATGGTTTGATTATTCGATCAGGACTTGGGAGATCCAGTCGGTGACTATGGGTCAATCATTGTCTATCTCAGCTGTTGTGGAGGATAAAGCAAGAAAGAGAGCAGAACTCTTGAACTTCTTGGAGGACACATATGTCCCATAATTAATAAGTTTAGTGAGAAACAGAGGCATCACCAAAGGAGAAATAGAAAAGGAGAGATGAAAAATTTGAAATATAGTTATAAAAGTAGAGTAGAAACCTAGTTGTAGGGAGGGATATTTAAAATATGGGCAAAATATAGCTACCCCTCCAATTGTTCAAAGAGAAAATGCTGGAAATCAAATAAATTGATGGAAATTATTACCCCCTAAAGTGTAAGGTTCTATCATTTTGACAGTGAGAGATAAAGAAAAACATCTTTTGTTTTGTTATTTGAGATTTTTTCTCTCTCTTACTAGCTGAAGTGTTCCCAGCATTATCCAGACCTGTCTATTATCTAATATCCATCGTATTTTCTCTTTTCACCCTCTGCCTTTCTTAATCTCGGTATCTTAGTGAAGGTTGCTCAAAAATCTTTCTCATTTTCTGTTCCTTTAAAAATTATTCCACAAGAAGTAAGCCAGGCCCTCTTTCTTTCTTTCTTTTTTTAAAAATATATGTGTGTGTGTGTGTGTGTGTGTGTGTGATTGATTGTTTGGAATTTTGACTTGCAACTAGTAACTGCAAGTTATGATATAACCAAAAAACACTGTCAAATTTTGGAGGCTATAGCACAATGTCATGATAATGATTTAATGGAGATATCTTTTTTTCCATATCCATATATTATGAACACTCTGTTCCAAGAATATAAACAGCAAAACCTCTGGCTGTATCTCTGAGGTGTTTGCTTGTTTGTTTTACCTTTAATGTTCAGCTTCTACAGACATGTCCATCAAATGAAACAAATTTCTGCCCTGGGTCATCTTTTAGGGGAGGGTGAAAAGCTGCACAGCTGAGGCACTACAACCTACTTAACCTCTTCTTTTGAAGATCATCATCCATGAAAATGATGGCCTTTCAAGCACATTGTCAACTTGTTGTGCTGTGCTTGTTGCCATGATAACTGATCATCTCCAAAGCATGACAATAAGTAGGAGCTCCAGGTATAGATAACACTTGTTTTCAGAACAATTAACGTGAGCTATTATCTCTGTTTGAGTCTGCAGTGTCAAATGATTTGCTTGGGTCATCTGAGCAGACCTATTTTATCCTCATATAACACTTATCCAGGACTTAAACTACTTTTTTTTTTCCAAATGCATGCAGCAAAGGGGTGGGAAGGAAGATCATGCTCCAAAAAGATACATTTTGTTTTCTCAGTGATACTGTAGACACTGCTGCTTTGAAATATCTTTACCCTTCTTGTAACTGTCACATAAGAATGTAGCACCAAGTAAATCATATAACTCAAATGAATTTAGATATAATTGATCATACAGACCATACAATATAAATGGTTATGAAAGAATTACAATGCGTAGCACTGTTTTTAGACATGGTGGATTTGTTCCTTTTTTGTTGTTTTTGGGAATGGTATATATTGTGATTTGAGCAATAACTAGTTTTCATTTCAAATATCCATCTCTTAGAAATTCAGTTGTTTAAAAACAATATGATTAACGCTCATATTCCGAGTTCCTACAGATGAGCATTCTATGGTGCATTGTATAACACATTTGCACCCAGTATTTGATGAAATCCTCCTTACCATATGGTAGAGGGAATATAAAAGCTGTTCACAGGTAAACTTCTTCCATGTATATAGTACATAACAGAAAGAGGAAAGTGACAAAGCAACTGTCTACATTCCAATGTCTTCTGAACACCCCAGTGTCCCCGAGACTTCTGACCTCACATACTTCAAGGTCCATGCATTTTGTGGAATACCAGAAATAAGTGAATACAACTATGGCTGTAAGTACATAGCCTGCCCACATGATCAGGAATCCGGTGTTTTTGGCCATTCCAATCAGATAGATAAATGCTGTGAATATGTGTATGATGAATATGAATTTTGTTTGATTTACACAAATTTCACCTACATTTTCCCCACCACATTTCTTATTGAGCAGAGAATTTGGCATTTTGCTCCTGCCCTGAAATTTATGCAAATATTTTGCATTTTCCCTCTGATTTGTGAACATATTTGCACAACTTCCCTAACCAAAAACAAACAAACAAACCAACCTTTACTTCATTGACTGAAGTTTCTATTGTTGTTGTTGTTGTTATACATATATAAGCTGTTCATATTTCTAAATATGGGCACAGGTGATTTCATGTAAATATCCTGTAGGCCTCACAAATATGTGAATGCTTGAAGTGAAATGCATATATTCTTCCAACAATTCTCTTTGGCCCACCAGCTGTTTTGAGTTCAATAGGGGCATTTTTAAAACCTGGAGGTAAACTAGAAGTCAACTTCTGTTTTCTTCTTGATTTAATAAGAGCTTCTCTTGAGTCTAAATCAGCCTAGGAGTACAAAAAATGGCCTGTACCTGCTAATGCCTATGGGAGCCATTTTGAGTTTCAAAAACTGTATTTCTAAATGTTCAACTGAAATTTTGAGCTACCAGAGCATTAAAATTTAGAGATTGATGGGAAGTTTCATTGCCCTCATTTGCTCTCCCCCCCTCTTCATAGTTACACCCCTATATGCAAAGTCCTATAGACAACCATATTACCTTGGATCAGCTAGCGTCTCTCTGGGTAGTCTGGCCATCTGTATGATCTATTTTTCTTTTATGAACTGCTATGCATCTTAAAAAAGCATGCCAAAGAAGTGTAGGCTAATAATTAGTTATTAGTATAGCAAATAACATGAAAGTTCAGAAGCTATGATGGCATTTTGATCATTTATCTATACACTGGAAAAGACTGTCATGGAAAATAATCTTTCCAAGCATCTCTAACAAATCAAATACTAATACCATCGTCTATGTACTTTCTGTCTTGCTTCTTTACATAGACACCACTGTGCTTTTTCACTACATCATCTTCACTCATGGATGAAATACTAGAAAAGTTGAGATCATAAAACCCTTAATTAGGCTTAGTTGGTGGTGTTTGCTTTGAAGTTGCACATGGATGAACAGATGGCAAGCAATCCTAAACCCTCTGTGTTAGTGAAGTGTTGTCATTTCAGATCAAGGCTGCAGTTCATTAGTACAAGGAGACAAAATCCATTTTCTCTGTAATAGGACATTTCAGCAATAGGCTTGATCACAATGATTAACAGAAAAAGAGAAAGTTTCAAAGGCTGCTTGGGTTAATCTAGGTGCAAATGTGTATGTAATTTAGAAGGCACATCTTAGAACTCAGCTGAAATTAGTTATGAACATGATCTGCCCAAAATTTAGCCATTTCATGTCTATTGGTATAACAGATAGATACCTTAAGCATACGCTAACTTCTTTACTGAAATCATTGTGGCTTAGATATCCTTCAGTTTGGCTGGTGTCCCATGCTTGTCCTATCCTGGTTTTAAAAGAATTAAGGTCCACTTAATGCTGATACATGATGTATGAAATGGATTCTTGCTATGCAAGTTGTTTTTTTGTTTTTTTTTTAATCATGAGAAGGCATTCAGGGATCATAATGATTAACTAAATGATAAAAGCAGAATTTGAAAATATTATACAACTGAATGGCTGATGTTCCTGTAAATCTCATACAGGAGATAAGAAGTTCTCAAACTGGACTTTAATCTAACTGTTAGTCTGAACTAGAGTAAACTCAGAGAATCAAGATGAACTTGAAGATCAACCTTGATTTCCCATGGTTCATACTTGAGTTGAGAGCCATCAGAAAAACAGGAACTTCTTTTCAAATGCACTCATACATTAAGTGATAATAGAGATGGATGGGTCTGCCACTCCCTTGCTCCCATGTTCATAGATCTCAGGATCAGGCAAGGGCTATTATCTAATTCACTTTATGTTCAGGAATCGTTTAACCAAATTATGTAAGATGATTTATACTAAAATAGTTCCTGACCATTTCATTTTTATTTTCATTCAGAACATTCTATTATATTTCATTTTATTCTTTTATTGGATAGGTACTGTCCATTCTATAACAAGGTTATGGAAATGTGGTGGCCCTCAAGATCCAGGGGTTTCTGGATGAAATGGGTAATCTAGATCCATTTCAATCTGTTTTCAGTCCTTGCTATGGGACTGAGACTGCTTTGGTCACCTTGGTGGATGACCTACACCAGGAACTAGACAGGGAGAATGTGTTCCTGTCAATTCTGCTGGACCTCTTGGTAGCTTTCCATATCATCAACCATGGTATCCTTCTGTTGCCTTGTAAGGATGGCACTTGGGGACACTGTTTTACAGTGGCTTCATTCCTTCCTGAAGGGCCAAACCCAGAAGATGATACTCAGAGTTTCCTGTTCAATCCCTTGTCCTTTGGCCTCATGGCTCAATTCTGTCCTCCATGACATTTAACATCTACATTAAACCATTGGGAGAGGTTTTCCAGTGTTTTGGGGTTCAGTGCCATCAGTATGAGGATGACATTCAACTCTATTATTCCTGAAATATTTCAGAATGTGTAAATACTGGGCAAGAACTGCACAGAAATATTTGCTTTCTCTGCAGCAATGAGAAAACTGTGGAAATCATTCATCTTCACTTGAAAGAATAAAATAGTTGGACATTTACATCCCTACTGGTCACCATGTTGAGGTGAATGGACATTCCTTCCATCCAACAAATAGGATCCCTCTGATGGTACTTGAATGAGAACAAATCCCCAGTTAAAAACTGTATTAGTTAATTGACCTGACACTAGACTTTATTTTAATGAAAGCTGAATAAGTGTTGAAGGCAGGCAGCCCTCACCTTTCATCCACAAATTTAATTATGTATTCCAATAAAAGAATGAGTTCTACAAGTATGGACACTTCAGTAGCTGGAATGGTACCAGTCATACACAAAAGGGAGAAATCAAAAGGTATAGAGATACACAGATGCTAACAGAAGTACAAAATAGTTTTCCTTTCCAAAAAGTGAGATGTCATTTCTGCATGAGGCTGATACATCGTAGCAGTGTCGAATTCTCATCCTTCGGTCTGCACATTGTTTTAGCACTGTAGTTTTCCTCATGGTTCTGCACGTTTTCAGCTCCTAGAATGGTTCACTGTTCACTGTGATGAGAAACTGCTGTATGTGAAAACCAGAAAAACTCCACTGTAAATCTTCCAAACCAGTTCTGCTTTGGTTTTTGCCTACACGCAGAAGCATAACATGGATTCACATCGCAGAAGTGGCCGGCTATGGGCATTCCCAGGCTCTCCTTTCCGTCATTTCTGTCCCTCTCTCTCTCTGCCCATCGAAGGACAGGCTGCCATCCTTATTGTCTTCCTGTGTTAAATGGACAGCAGGAAGAGAGTGGATCTGGTAATGGACTGTTAAAACGTGTTTTTTTCCACTTATCACTGAACATACATTCCTACGCACAAACGTAGCAACACAGAAATGTGGTAAAAATGTGTGTGTTTTTTAAAAAACAGACTAATCAGCAATGGGGGGGCAAAGAGAGGGAAGGAAATGGGAGTGGCCAGGGACTTCCTGTTGTGGATGCAGCAATCACTGTTCTCCACAATAGTACAATGTAAATGGGGGGGGGGCATGCAGACAGCACAGTTTCTGAACCTCTGAATTCAGTTTCCAAATCGGAGTATAAAAACACTGCTCTTGACACACAGTGAACCACTTCTCCCCTCTCGTGTGGAAATGGCCAGAGTGAAAGAATGCCAAAAAGGAGTGAGCATGCTCACTGGTCATGGAATGCTCACTGTCAGAAGATAGAAATGGAAAACCATCCAGAAGTGGAACTGAGTATTATTTAACAGGCCTTGGGTGACTAGAACTCAGCATATTACTACTCCTTGGGAAGACCATTTATATCTGTAATCATTATGAAATATTAGTATTAATAGGAGAAAAATGCTCATTTTAAATGTTTAAAAAAAGAAAGCTATGTATTAGGTATCCAAGATCACAAAGGCTTTATTTCCTTATTGCAATCTCTATTATGTGTACAAACTGCCTGTTGTCAGAAATGGCAGCCTATGTTTCACTGAAGTCAATGGACATTTAGGCAGCTAAAATCAGATGATACTGAACTTTTGGTGTGTTAACCAGGATAAAATGGCAACAACTTCCAATCCTTATGTTTAAAGCATGACCATGTCACCATGTGGGATCTAAAAGGAGAAAATTGCATGATTTATTGTTCTGGTTTACAGATTCCTTTGAGCAGCTGGTGTTGGTCGCAGACTTGTAGAAGACGTTAAATTAGATGCTTGATCTAACAAGAGCCAAAATTCACAAAATCAGAATCTTGTTTCATGATTCTTTAATCATTTCATTAAAAAGATTTTTCAGAATATTAGATTTCATTATCCCTCAAAATTCTTAGTGTCTCACTATCAGTCTCTTGGCTCTGGGAACTCTATGAATTTGTTCCTACTGGGCATAAATTTTGACAACAGCTGCTCATGTAATCCCATTAAATCCACAATCTCTTGCACCATAAAAATGTTCAGTGACTTTTTATATGCATTCATCATCTCTCTATTTGTCCATTTGTTTTAAATTTTGGTAGATTTATGAGTTTCTGAAAGTGGTTTTCTTGGTCTGATCCTACTCCACAATTCTTCCCTCAGCTTCATGTCCACTGGCAAATTGTAAGATAAGATTAAAACTTGCCTTGATTTGGAGAACATAATTATTCATTTTGTAACAAATTGATTTAAGCTGAACTGCTGGGAATTCAATAAGCGAAGTGAAGACACAAATAAGTCTGGAGGTATCACGTCTTTGTCATTCCTCAGCATGATAATCTGAGTCATCAGCACTCACAGGGTAATAATTACTCTCCTTCACCCTTTGTGCTACTGTTATTGTTTTGCTGTTTGTTTTTCCGTTAATCAATTTCACTGAGAAAGATGGGTGCTTTTGTGCCTTTAACGTGTGCTTTGGAGCAGCTTACAAAAAATGCTGTGACATGTCAAATGATGAAGGCATTGTCTCTGCAGCGTGCATTGTGTAATAGTGTGGAGCAGAATGAGACATTAAACACTTGTTTTTAGGTGATAGAAGGTGTTTTGCTTCAGGTCTTTAGTCTACTCAGGCTTGGGGGCAATATTCAATATCAGTCATGTCAGACCTTTTCTTTCATTATACCTTTTGCTTGAGGCTGAGTACAAGAAGGGAATAAAATTATTATAACATCATGCCCAATGTAGTCTGCCAACTCGCTTGCATATAGATGCACAAGAAGTTTCTGCAATATTTACGGAATATTCTTCTTGGAATACTCATGCTTCAACATACAATATTCTGTGATCTGAGGTAATGTTTTACGGACTACCCATTCAAATGGAACAATATAGGTTTATCTTCAAAACAAATCATGTTAATTTAGCTTTCCTGTGTTAAAGACTCAAAGTAGATCTTAAGGCTTCAGATACTCTTTGGAATGGCAGGGGAAGATACATGAGTTGGGTAGTAGAGTGAAAAGGAAAACTCCGGAGAACCACACAGTATGTCTGCATCTAGACTAATCTTATGGTAACTTGTGACATGACAGTATTTTAAAATCTACTCATGTTTGGGATTTATAAATAATGATCACATGGAAAATCTTATGTAGAGGTCACACCATTTTAGAGGTTGTTGGTTTTTTAAGTGATACAGATAGTTGTTATGGTTTTCGAATACCTCAATTGTTCATACATTCTTACCCAGAGGAATCAAATGGAGAACAAAATGAACTTTTCTGTTTCATTTGGGCTCCTTTGCAATCATTCTGGAAAGAGTTGTATCTTCTTGTAATTAAATACTTCTATGCAGATGGAACCTTCATTTGAGTGGAAAGAGAAGGTTTGTATGGTCCTTTGTCTTCAATGGATTTAATCGGTATGTAATAAATATGTAAGAATGATTGTCTTTTTGGTGATATAGTCTGACTGATAATTTGATTCTATATGTCTATGTACAGCTGACAAATAAGAGGTGTGCTTTTCAATAGGTATGTGAAAGAGTGTCAGTTTAATTTTAACCTGAATTAAGATTTTAAAAATTTTAATTTTTTCTGCAAATTATGAGTTTTGGTAATTTTTTTTAAATAAACCAAAATGTAATCCCCTATTCTAACTGCCCAAATTCAGATATTAATGAACTTCTTAGAAAAAAGAGCTAGTGGGTTGACTTCAGCATTAATATAACTCAGCATAGCTTCATTCAAATCAAATGTTTAAGGGAGAAGCATACAAAGCACAGAGACTGGATGGATGAATCACTGAGTTTCAATCCCTCTTCATATTCTGTCTGTCATTCCTTCCATCTCAAACAAGAATAAATTTACAAATTTGAGGGAAATCTTAAAAAAAAACCTAAAAGAAAATGCTCAGCCACCCCTAGTCCCAATTCATATGGACAAAACACAATATCAAGATAAATGCTTTTAATTGAATACAGAAGGAAGGAAGGAAGGAAGGAAGGAAGGAAGGAAGGAAGGAAGGAAATAGAAACATCAGGTTCAAGCGGAAACATTTGTCATTTTCTTTGTGAAATATTCAGAGATGAGGGTTGGGCACTGAATGAGATAATCAAATTGAATTAGATATCAGCCAGTTTTTAAAAGGAGCTTAATGTTAACAGATATCCGTGAGGAAAGAAATCAGTTTTATTTATAGGAAGGCATGAAAATTTTTAAGGAAAAGAATAGGGTCCTCCTTAAATACACCAGTGTTCTCCAACTGCTGCATCAAAAATCACAAAGATATCATCAGATCATGTACACCAATTTATAAACTTCCCAGCTCCTTGATGACATTATGTTGTAATAGAGATGCATTTTTTTAATAAATCCGTTGTTTACAAGAATTAATAATTTTACAGTTTTGCTCCTTGTTATGAGAAGGACCTGATCTGATCTAAATCTCTTGAACCAGAGTTTGCTCTGAAAGAAAATGCAATTTGAAATATATATTTTAAATAATATTGTCATGCAGTTTTATATAGATATTTTGCAGTGCAGAACAGAATTAAGCATGCAAAAATGACATGAAAAGGCACTGAGTTATTCATTAGTAAGTATGCCTTAAAACAGCCTTTTGCCTCGTATGACCCCCCCCCCAAATGTATACCCTAATCTTAAGTGTATTTTGCCTGTAAAATATATGAAATTTAGATATTTAGTACAAGCAATAGAAATGTTCTGGTAAAGCACACCTTCCTTATCTGTGGGCAGGCTCACAAGACTTTATTTTGGACATTTTGTTTTATTTGGTGTTTGTAATCTAATATTATGATATATTTGTTGGTGGGGTTTTTCAAAGAGTTTCCCTCAGCTAAACATTTTCATTGTTTGTCGCAGGATATTTTTTTTCTTGTTCTGTTAATCTAGTCAGTCTGAATTTCCAGCTAGAAGGACAAAAGGGTAAAGATTTTGGAAACAGATGCAATATTGAAGATGTCACTAGCATTTGCAAGGCACAAAAATGTGATTTATTCTCATCCCAATCCACCATGAGTTACTTATAAGCTCAATCCTATGATAATTTGTGAAGAAGTGAACCCCAGTCAGACTCAGTTTTAAGTGAGTGTGTAAGATTGCACTCTTTCTTCTATTTTGGTTTAGTTTTTATAAAGACTGATTCCTATCATCTGAAGAAAAGCAAAATATAAAGGGACATAATCTTTGTTAACCCAGTTCTATGAAAACCTAAAAGGCATTCACACTTGATCAGGTTAGAAGGCAGAAGTCAAAGTGAATAAAATGTTGAGTTAAGTGAGAACATTATTTTTTCTGATAAAATGAACACATACACTTAACAGTATAGGGACAAAGGCTTGCATATTTTTAAGTCAGTCCATTTTTGGACTGAAATTGAATTCAGTATTAGCTCTTCAAATTTGTAATTTCATAGTGTTTGCTATGCTTCCTATGCCTGTTTGGAGGGGCAGAGAAGTGTTCTCAGGGCTTCTTCTTTTGTTTCAGTTTCAAAGGATGTTTAATTACAAAGAACCCCTTGAATTCTCCCAGGACAAGTTTGGGAACCGCATTTCATAGCCATAAGATTCTCTTCTCCCCCATGTGAAAATCCTTTTAAAGATGTTCGTGTTCTTTTTATGCATATGCGTATTTCTTGAAGCTATGGACAGTTTAAAGGATCTGAAGAAGATGTGAAAGGGATTTCAAATCCCCTAAGTAGAAAGGCTCCTGAAAAAAAGGGAAAATTTTCACTATGTACACTTCACAACATTGCTGCACAATAACAAAAACTGAGCCTGCCAGTTCTCACACTTCAGAACAACATAATGAATGCAAAAGAGGAAAAGTTAAAGGTTGCAAGACAGAGAGCATCCTGAGTATATATACATAGAACTGGGCTGTTACTCTGTGTTTTAATAGGCAGCATTTTGGATAAAGCAAAATTATTTAAGAAACTGTCTGCAAAAGAAGGTAGTAACATCAAAGTATAATTAATTTCCCTATCCACCCAGTTGAAAGCAGCTTAAACTTCTAACTGCTCAAAGTGGTCACAATTGTTTTCAACTTTCAGATTAGGTTTTTGTTTGTTCATTTGTTGGTGACCAGTCCTTTTTCCATGTACTGTATCCAATGTTTAAAAAACTACAACCTCACAGAGAGATTTTCTACCACACCCTTTCAACCTCCATTTCACACCCACCATTACTAACAGGCTAGATATTTCAGTATTGCACTGGAGTCAGAACTTTAAGCTACTACTTGAAATGGAATCCAGTTTTCCTTGTTTAAGGCTGAAAATGCTCATCAAGTAAGAAAAAAGCCCCCCCCCCCAGTCCTTTGAAGGTGTCATGTGAAAACATGTTGGTTCTAATCCAGGTTCGTGTTACAAGAAGACAGTATGGTAGTTCAAAGTTTAGGATATCAGTCAAACAGGAAGCTAAGGAATGCTGTGAGTGTGAGATGAGATAGGCAAAAACAGTGTTCTCAGTACCAGCTGCTAAGGCAAAATGTGTTCTTATACAGCTGTGGTTGAAAGTCTCCTTCACATTCTTGCAGGTACTGATGAGAACTTATTTCGTAGGTGTCTTCTATTGCAAGTGTTTTGAATTTCATATGGACAGGTCCTTGACATCCTATATATTCAGATGTCTTGTTCTCTCTGTTTCTCTGTCTCTGGATTAGAGATAGTTCTGACTCACATTCAACATGTGGTTCCCTTTTTCCTCCGAAGGTGGTGGATCCTCTTTTTTTTTTTTTTGAGAGGATATGACAGTTGGAACCACAAATTCCCCCTCTTCTGTAGACTCTTCCAGCTGTGGTTTGTCATCCTCGTTCTTTTCTTCCAAGGAGGACTGTATGGTGGTGGTGGGGGGGCGTGGTTGATACTTTGAGCTGATTACCTAAACCAATGTTTTTAAAGCTATTTTAAGCTTATGAGAAATATGAAATCCCCTTTTCTTTTCTTTCTTTCTTCTCTCACTTTCTTTCTCTGTTTCACATGTGAACACATGAGTAGTGGTTTGGGAAAATTTGTAATGCCTTGGTGCTTTTAGTCATCACCACTTCTGGAAGATAACATCACCTGCAATTAAAATTGCTCAGCAACACAGAATGTGTGTATCTGAGCTTTGTTACTCATGACAGATGTGTACATTTTTTTATGGACATCTGACACCTAGTGAAAACATATGCTAAAGATACATAGTAGAGAGAAGAATATACATATACATAGTAGAGAGAAGAAAAGAAATATTTAATATGTACTCTAGGAAATGCAGATTAGGTATGATGTAACAATATCCTCCAACAAAATATCTGGCTCAAAAGTAATGGAAAAGGTGAGTCCTATGCCACTCCCGTGCTCCATCTTCAACACTGATCTATTATGTATGTCCATCCCATGTTAATTAAATTCCAAGCACTGCACGCACCATTGTGCCTTTCCCTGTTGCCCATTGAACTGGAACAGTTAGATATAGTTATGCTATTGCTTTTTAGCAGATAGGAAAGCTCTTGACCATATAATCTATACAGGCATAAAGCTAAGTTTACTGATAGTGTTTATATGATCCCTCGCACCCCCGCCAACAAAGATTTCCAGCATGAGATCATTTTTATGTGCTGAGCTATTCACACGCTCAGTTATAAACCTCTGCTGTTTAGAGCTTTAGAGCTTGGGCTGTAATTTAAGAACCAGGAGCTGAATGATGGGATGAACTATAAAAATATAGTGAGAATGTTAACAGAAACTTTTGGGTAAAAGACAGGCAGAAATGATTTAGGCCATTAATCAACTATCATTCCATTCATTCATCAACTATTTTCCTTATATTCATTTCTAAATGAATTGTATTGGCTAGGAACATGTACTGGCTAGGAAAAAATAGGCTTATCTGGGCTTCTGTTTGTATAAACCATTCTGGATCCAGAGCGGTTGAAACCTGGGTCCTTTTGCTGTTGCTTAAGGACGGTGGGGGGAGGGAGAAGCCCACCTCATACTCCAAGGTTAGAGAAAGAGATATTCACCATCACTTGTGCAATGACCAGAAGATTCCACTGATTTAGTTAAGCTTGAACATTTATTCTACGGAAGTCATCCTTCCCACCTCCTGATTCCATTTTCACAGTTGCTGTGTAATTTTTGTGCCAGGGAGTGATGTGGCAGGCATCATGTTGTAGCTTCTATGGCAAGTAGCCATGAAAATGAAATTGTAGTAATAAGGAAGAGTTTGAATGAAACTGTAGTCTAAGAAAGAATTTTGATGGGACCCGACAGAGCCAATGCCAGTCAGATTAATTACAATTATTATTTATTTGTTATATTTATATTCTACCTTTTTTCCAGTGAGCTCTGTGCAGTGTGCTTTATTTCCCCTATTCCCACTGTATCCTTATAACAATGCTGAAAACAGGCCAGTCTGAGAATAGTAGTTGACCAAGGTCAGCCAATGAGTTTCGTGCTCAGTGGGTGACTAGAATCTAGATCTCCCAAGTCCAAGTCCAATATTCTAACCATTAAACATACTAACTCTCAGTCATATGTGATTAGATGGGCTTGACTCATTCATTCCACGGTTTTCTCAGCTTCTTTTTCTAGTTCCACTCACAAAACTTTTTGCCTTCCACAAAATGTTTTGCTCATTTTAGAAGAATTTGACAGTGCAGGAGGCATACACATAATCAAACTCTGAATTAGTTACACAACACAAAAATGATGGTGGCGGTGGGGGAGGTACTTTCACAACAAAAGACACTAAGATACTCATAGCACTAATGGAACAGCAGACTGTGCAGAACCAAAATGCATTCCTTATTTTATTCCTATAAAGCAGTATTCCCATAAGCAGTTTGTCTGATTATTACTGAGGCAATGTAACTCAGGAATTAGCTGGTAGAAACAAGCTGTTAATAAAAGCCTCATATGTGGATGCATTAACCTGCTGTGTTGAAGACATCCTAATTTAATGGCAGTGGGGATTTGTGACTGCAGGAAAGTTGAGGTAGAAGCTTGTCAGGCACCTTGAGAGTTCAAGGTGTCTGCTGCTGTGACTCCAACTCTCTGCATTATCTCCTTTTAGCAGTTTCTTGATGCTACCAATTTAGGCCATGTCACACTCCCCATGTGCTTTTAGGAGGCCTTGCTAGACTCTAAATTATAGCAATGTATTTCAGAAAAGGAAGCAGTCTTTGCCATGTCTGTAATTCTATAATGGGGAAAGAGGCAATCTGTTTCAGGAATTCATTATCAGTATTCTGAATTCATTTGGAGAGGGGACAGGAGAGCTAAGATAAACACCAGTTTCTAAAGAACAGAGTAGGTCTCATTGGAAGTCTATATGAAAACATGACACTTCTGAAGATTAATAATATAAATTGAGTATTCAGATAAAAGCATCCCCTCTACTTCTTCATAGGCAGAAAAACCAGTACTGAATGTAGATGAAGATTTTTGTTTCCCAGCTGTCAGTTGCTTCAGTAGGGTTAGCTAAATGGGTTACAGTTGTGTGTTTTAAGAGTCCAGGTTAAGCAAATTCTAGTCTAGGGAGCTATAATTTTCAACCACAGCATGAAAGTAGATAGTTACTTGTCATTAATTGCTTCTCCACTTGTAATGGTATAATTACATCACAATTGTAACTTAATGAGGGACAAGTCCACTACTTTTGTAATGTAGCTCCAACTTTTAATTAATTAATGTAGCTCCAACTTTTATAGTTGTGGAACGTGGCCTTCTTAAGTGGTAGGGAAGGACTATCATGTGGTTCAAGTGCTGGCTCATGCACTTGTGCTTCAGCTGCATGCTTTCTTCTGGGTGCTGAAGTGAATGGGAAGAAAAATAATTTTGTACCATTTATTTTGAGAAATGGGAAAGTAAATAGTTACTTTTTAAAAACTGTAGTTGCAATAGTACCTACTAGGTCTTGGGAATATTACTGTAACTTAATTATATTTAAAGTAACACTCAAAGCTGCATCTTCAACCATAGGATCTTAATTACTTTATACCAAGCAGTGTAATCTGTAAGCAATAAATAATATTACATGGACATTCAATACATAGAAAATTAAGAAGTATATATGTGCCTGGGGTAGACCCCAAACCTTCTATAGCATGGGATGCAAATAACATCCTGCACTCAGCTTGGACCATACCATTAAACACACTTGCTCATGATTGAGACCTTTCATTTACCCTTTAGTCTCCTGCATGATAGAATCAGCCTCCAGAGTAACTATAGTTTGGAGTGGACCAAACTATAGTTGATAAATTTCAAGAATTCTTTTTGATTGAGATGACAGAATTCCACCCCGCCCCTGCATCGTAACTATTGTTTGGAGTGAAACAAACTATAGTTGACATTGTCTGTACTGTTTGTCAAAGTGATTTTCAACTGAAATGTGCAAAGAAATTTAGATGATCTTTGTTTGGGACGTATATTTCTGAAGATATCTGTGGATTGCTTTTTTGGGTCCAACTTATAGGTCTTGTTGGAAGACAACTGAGGGAGGAAATCTTTCCTCAAATCTATATTATTTCCCAGCGTGACCCAGACTTTATTCAGACACAGAGCAGGGTGTAGCAGACTGATAAGGCTGATAAAAACAAGCACCTTTTCATTGAGATGCTATATAATTACACAGGAACAGGAGCTGGTTGGTGGAGATGAAATGCAATGATGGACTGTAATGAGGAAGAGGAGTTGGCTGGCTCTGACCCCTCTATTTCCTGAATGACTAGATTTGAATGATCCTTGAAACCAAAGCACTATGGACAAAGTGACCTGAAAAATCTCCCTCTGCACAACACAAGGTAATTTTCCAAGCCATCCCTTTCATAATGCTTTGGGCTCCAAAGACCACTTGTGCAGTATCCTTTATTATTTAAAGTTCTCTAGGGTCAATTCAAAAAGTGTTGCCTGAGATTAGGACTAGGTTTTTGTTGGGGGGAATGGCATGGACATTATCAGCTGAACACCAGTGGCAGCAGGGCACTTCTTTTGCATTTCAATATAAAAATCCATTCAGACACTAACAATTGACAAGTTGCAAGAGGAGAGGGTGACATGAAGCCAAGGAAGTTAGCAAATAAAAGGTGACATTTTAACGAGAGAGAATGATGCTCATCATGTGAGTGTTTTCTTTTCTCGTGCACACTCCTAGCAGCCCTGTAGCACATAACCCTGTTACTCAAATACAGCCATTCATCACTACACGGAAATGATTTAGTTGATTTAAAAAAAAAAAAAAGCTTCAAGGCATTTTCAGTTTTTACTGAAGAGTTTGGAAAGAATGAAAGCTTCTAAGCCAACATGCCTGTACATTTTTTTACCTCTTCCAGAATAGCTGTTAGTAACGGATACACTTTGATAGAAAGTTACATATTTCTTTCTCTAACACAGAACACAGAAGATCAATGCCCCTCATTAATCTCATGTTAAGAAGATGAAAATAAAAGTCTCTGCCTCACAGAGCATAACAGTGGCCTTTTTTTCATGTTTGTCATTAACTTTACTTCAATCAACAGCAATCAGTGCCCTTTAACCTGCATAAAATTGAGCAAAGTGGGCTCTTATCAATTAAGTGACACATGCTGAGACCTGCTTCCTAAGGTTTCATTATAATATTCCTTTCATAACCAAGAAAGTGTAAGATACATTTCCAGTGTGATAGAGTGAGCTATTTTTTTCTTGTAAATGAATTAATGCAATCATATATCTTTGACCAGTGAAAAGTTCAGATCAGAAACAAAACCAATAAAAACTGAATATACCTGACATCACTGATTGCAGTCACAGGGTCCATTCTATTTTTGACTAAGATCTAAAAAGAGCTTGTAAAATTAAGACTTTTAATGGCAGAATTCCTCCACCCAACACAGCCAGCCTTCAAAAGTCAGAATATAACTGTTTGAGAAGACTGCATAGCCATGAGTTGCAGACAAGGTAATAAATGTGGATTAGACATTGCTACTGTTAGGTGAATTTCTTATTGGCTGACTGGCTGAACACAAAGGGTGCTCACCAATGCCTCTTCTTCAACCTGGGAAGAAGTGACTAGTGGGATGCCGCAGGGTGCTGTCCTGGGCCCAGTGCTGTTCAACATCTTTATCAATCACTTGGATGATGAAATAGAGGGCACGCTCATCAAATTTGCAAATGACATCAAATTAGGAGGGATAGCTAATACCCGAAAGAACAGCATCAGAATTCAAAATGACCTTGACAGATTAGAGAGCTGGGCCAAAACCAACAAAATGAATTTTAACAGGAAGAAATGTTCATTTGGGAAGAAAGAATGAAATGCACAGATATAGAACGGGTGACACCTGGCTTGAAAACAGTGCATGTGAAAGGGATCTAGGAGTCTTAACGGACTACAAGCTGAACATGAGTCAACAGTGTGATGCTGCAGCTAAAAAGCTCAATGTGATTCTAGATTGTATCAATAGGAATATAGCGTTGAGATGAAGGAAAGTAATAATACCACTCTATTTTGCTTTGGTTAGACCTCACCTGGAATACTGTGTCCAGTTGTGGGCATCACATTTGAAGAAGGATATTCACAAGCTGGAACATGTCCAGAGGACGGTGACCAAAATGGTGAAAGGTCTGGCAACTATGCCTTATAAAAAGAAAATCGAGGAGCTAGGTATGTTTAGCCTAGTGAAAAGAAGGTTAAGAGGGGACATGATAGCCATGTTTAAATATTTGAAGGTATGTCATGTTGAAGATGGAGCAAATTTGTTTTCTGCTGCTCCGGAGACTAGGACATGGAGCAATGGATTCAAACTACAGAAAAAGAGATTTCACCTAAGCACCAGGAAGAACTTCCTGGCAGTAAGAGCCATTGGACAGTGGAATATGCTGCCTTGGCGTATGGTAGAGTCATCTTTGGCGGTTTCTAAACAGAGGCTGGATGGCCATTTTCTGGGAATCCTTTAAGTGTATGTCCCTGTATGGCAGGGGGTTGGACTCAATGGCCATTGTGGTCTCTTCCAGTTCTATAATTCTATCTGAGTTTGGCAGAGACGTCTAAGAATGTTTCCATTAAGAACAACAACAACAAAAAAAAAAAACAATTGTGGAAGTACATATAACATATAATTTGCCCCTAGAATTGTACCTGAATTTAGTTTTTCTAGTACCCAATTAATGCTCCATCCATATTGCAGCATAAAATGACTTTAGTCATCTTAAGAGACAAAAAGTAACAGTGAATGCTTATGACTCATTCCATTTATGACTGAGCAATAGCTGAATCTGTATTTTTCAGATCAACACTACTAGGCTGCAATGAGGGCTATTTTATACAAGGGCAATATGGAAATGACAGCGATATGTTTTTCTTTTCTAGTTAGGTAACATTTTGAATAAATAATTTTGTGTGCAGGACTAGTAATACAATTGCTTCCCATTTGGACAATATTATTCCTCTTTTGTACCCATAGTGCTGGCACAGAAATTAACTATCTGGACATAGTGATGATACACAGATGAGTTAATATCCTACCTTTATCCCAAAAGTAAGGTCCTGGAGGTAGATAACAATAATTAAATAACATTCAGAATAACTTTTAACAACAACAACAACAAAAATTAAAAACACAATAAACAATGGCACAGACAGCACCCAACCTGCTAAGTCCCCTATGGCAGACATGTTTACATGTGAAAAACCTATCAACTAGGCCCTACCAATAAAAATGAGTGTCTCTGCTAGCAGGAGGACAATAGAAAGAGAACAAGCCTAATTCCTCAAGGCATTAATCTTCAGGGTCTGAGACTTGTTACTTCAAAAGATGGGTGACTCAGACTTCTAAATTGTACAAATTCCAGATTGCGAGAGAATTAGAGGCAGAACAAATAAAACCTTCGATGATTCTATGGGCACAGAACATGGGCCATGAGATTCAATTAGAGTACTGGGAGAAGTCATGGCTAGAAACACAAAAATTTACAGCAGCCCAAAGTTTGAAGGAGAATTATTTAAAGATGCTGTATAGATGGCACCTCGATCCAGTGAAAATTAATAAGATATATAAAACAAGGGAGAATAAGTACTGGAAATGCGGTCGAGAAAACGGGACTTACTATCATGTATGGTGGACCTGTGATAAAGCTAAAATATATTGGAAAAGAATACAAGAAATAATTTCAGATATATTACAGTTTAATATTCCTTTGATACCTGAACTATTTCTACTAAATATGACTGAGAAAATACAAAAAGAGTACAGGAAGAAATTTTGGAGAATAATTCTCTATATGATT
The DNA here is from genome assembly GCA_030412105.1 of Cyclura pinguis. Taxonomy (NCBI): domain Eukaryota; kingdom Metazoa; phylum Chordata; class Lepidosauria; order Squamata; family Iguanidae; genus Cyclura; species Cyclura pinguis. The sequence continues at coordinate 312,522,069 of CM059599.1, read as the reverse complement.
ACAGCCGCAAGAATAGAATATGCGCGAAAGTGGAAAAAAGATCAGGTTCCACAAATAGAAGATTGGAAAATAAAGGTTTTGGAATACAGGGAAATGGATAAATTAACCTGGATGATACAAGGGAAAAATCAAGAACTAAATGATATGGAATGGAGACAAGTAGAGAAGTTCTTCTTCTCAACATAAGAAATATGTAAGAAAACAATGTTTTAAGGTTCAGACATTAAAGGATAAACATAGATTTGGAATGACAGAATTGTGAGAAGGCACGTAAAGTTGGGATAGGGGTATTGAAAGAGTAACAATTACAGGACTATTAAGAATTAACTCTAGGGAAGTTAGGAAGTGGAATGTAAAGTATACATAATATGAAATAAGTAAAAGAAAATAGACAGATACGAGAAGATTTTTCTTTAAAAGTACAATGTTTATATGGACATAAATATTACAAAAAAATATTGTATATATAATTACTATTATATAGTACTTTGTATCTTATTTGTATAATGTTTATTGTTGTATATATAGAGATATTTCTGTTTACTTATGCATCTTTATTATTAATAAAAAAAAAAAAAAAAGATGGGTGACTCAGAGGTTCACCTGTGGTGCTGTGCCTTCATGGAACCATGGGGAATTATAGCTCAAAAAGGGAGGACTGTGAGAGGGAGTAACCATATAGGATCTTTCCACCTGTGTATACCAGTAATAATGCAAAACATCAGTTGAAGGTTAAAAGAATGTTTTATTGTGGGAAATCACAAACATACACAAGATTCAAGCACTCACACAATCATACAAGGCTAACTGAAAGAAAGGAAGGAAAATTGGACAGTGAGGAGTTAGGATGAAGTGGGTGATACTTACCTATCCTGAAGAGAAGAGATGAAGTGATGTGGCTCAAACTAGGGATCTGAGGGTGTATAAGAACAGGAATCTGAGAAGCAAGGTGACAGCCTATTTCCAGTGTACTATGGGTTGCCAAGTTCAGAACCAAGGTTTAAGTACCCATTTTATGCGCTGAAGGTTCTGACAGAACAAACAGAATGGTCTAATGGCCTTAGCATTAGGTGATATTAGCATTAATGGGAATCGTGATAGCTTCTTCATGCCTGGACAGATTAGGAAACAAAGGAGAATATTGGTGGGAAGAGGGAACAGGTTGATGACCATCAGTTGATTTATTGAGACAACTTCATGCACTATTGTGTCTGAAGGTTGAGTCATTTAGGAGGTTGTCACAAGCTCATCAGCACTGGAGATTCCTGACTGATCACTTGAATTTATGACCTGGCCATGCCCTGAGGTCTCTTCTGACCTACTTTTGCATATGTGCAGCCAGTTGTCTTTGCCAGCATGGCTTTTAAGTCATAAAATTATATGATCTATAAATTCTATGCTGATTAAATAATGTTCATTGCCAATTATGTCATATCATATCATGCAGTTGGGTTGTATATCATGGTAACAGACCCTCCCAGGAGGCCCTCTTTCATGTCCACACCAGGTGTATGACAACTGATAGTGGTACCAGGAAAAGGGCCTACCCTTATTTTCTTAAGACCTTAGCAGCTCCATGTTCACAAGTCATCTAGAGATTGGAAGAAACATGTAACAAGTAATGAGAAGCTTGCAATTATTTTCTTCAAGAACCAAGGCACAAGCAGGTTACCTTATGGCTATAATGTAACAAAAGATGGTCTAAATATTGTTTCAATTATTTTTATAGTTATAGGGGAAGCAGCTTCCTCATTTTAATACTTTGTTGTGCCATTGCTCATAGGTTAAAGTGTTCTATTTCTTATCCAAACTAAGGATAAATGTTTAGGTAATGTTGAAATAATATGGAAAGAGCTATTTTAAAGATTACAACAACAACTAGCTACTTTTGAAGTTCTTGTATCGACACTTCCCCAAGCTCTGGTCTCAAGTAGCACTTTGAATTGTGCTCAGTGGAAAAAGGCAAGTAGCCAGTGAAGCCGCTTTAACAAAGGAAATCACATACTCCCTATAACAAATCAGCTGTCTTGAAACAACATTCTAGACACCTTGAATACAGGTAATCTCACATAAAACATCTTTCAAAAAGGAAGTATCAAAAATGTGCTGCAATGGATGGATCAGACATCTTAGGAAGTAGTACAGCTGGTACCCCAGCCTCAGTTATGCAAACACAGTCCTGGGCATTGCCTAAATCTGGACACCCAGGTCAAGGCTGAATACAGAAGTTTACGCAATCTGCAAAGTGGATTTGCAGGGGTCTGACTCAAATCCAGCAGAGGCTGAGTCCCTCTTTTGTGGCTTGCTTTTCAAATGACCAAGAGCACTTCTGACTTCTTTGGATTATGCTTGCTTCCCTATACTTCTATTGTTAATTCATCACTACAAATGCACTTTTTTAAAAAAAGCACTTTCATAATTATTAAATGAACTCTGGAAACAGGCTGAAGTCTAAAATTATGCACATTCGCAGACACACACATGTATCTTTAGCTCTCTCTCTCTGTGGCTGTACACATAGACACAGACACACACACACACACACAAATAAAAGCTTTTAAAGCGGTATTCATGAGGATTTTCCCTCCCCCAGTCTTCTGAAGGTCACATTATTCTTTAGATTACATATGGATTAGATTGAACTGGACCTCCACTTAGTGAACCAAGAAAAGCAATACAAAAATGTCAATTGCATGAGGAAGCTTTGAACAATGCAAAGTCATCTGATAAATATGAATGAGATGCTTTGCTTTACTCATTTTTCCCCCACCAGGGCCATAACTGCTGCTGCTGGAAAAGATGACAGACTAATTGTGTCTGCCTAGAACTGGGTTGTAAGTTTACATTACAATGCATGTGTTCTGTCATTATAGCACTGTATGAAGGATAATGGCTTTGACTGCACTATGCCACAGGCAAAAGCTGCTTCTAAAAGTCACTTAGGAATCAACATAGCAGAAGATTAATCTGTTTTTTTATTTATTTATTTATTTATTGTTCATCTAACTCAAGCTGATTGTTATTCACAAGAGGAACAGCAACTTGCATATTTCCCAACATGCTCTTCTTAGTGCTGTTCTGATCCAGGAATATTTTGGTAATGGATCAGTGGAACAAGTCTCCTGCTTCAAGAATATAGCACATCAGTGCTTTCAGAAGGCATTAAAGTTAAAGGAAATTCACAAATACAGTCACAGCCAATGCCCACTATTAACCACTGTGATAGAGATTACTCCTCAAGCACTGTGGCAAAACTCATTCAGAATGAAGATTGGAGGCTTGTGCCAAATTAGTTCTGACATGGTGACCAGATCAATCTGCATGAAACTTGGTTTCATTTGGACCAGCACAGTCATGAGGCCTTGACTTGTCTTTAGTGATGGAAAGAGAACACATTTTGCAACCTCATCTTTATACAGTGGACCCTTTGCTCTTTCACACTTGGTTTACTATTATATCAACATGGAAAACATAATCTGTGCCCCAGACAGTAAACTTTAACTACAGGCATGATTGTTCCTGGAGTTAGTGAGACATTCATAGCAATAACAGTAAAAGAAAGTGGCTTTGTGGCAGGGTGGAACAGCATTTCAGACAGAGAGAGGGTTAGCTTAACATTTCATGTAGTTCTTTGCTTTTGGATATTGTCCTTGGGTTCACTCAGGCATTCATAACAGAATGTGTGAGGAAGAAGAGCATGCTTGCTACAACCAGCTCTGTTAATGCTCTCCACATGTGAGGGAAAAAAAATAACCATTTGAAGAAGAGAGTGTTTTTACTCATGGAGGCCTTCCATGGAGTTAGAAACATGGGTTCTGCACTGTATGGAAAGCCTTCCTGTGTAGCAAGGACTTTCTGCTCCAGAGTTTCCCTCTCCACAGGCAGACAGCAATGAAGGGATGGAGTGGGTTTAACATATTATTTTATGGATATAAAGATGGTGGACTAGAGTAGAAGCCTGGATCTATGGATGCAAACATTTGTCAGTCTTGTTCACATTGTGTTTCCTGGAATCTGAAAAGCAGTCATGTCTCAGGTTCTTTGTCAGTTTCCTAGTATTTTTCTTCTGATTGTTTCTGCAGAGGAATACTGTACACTTTTGTGGCTATGTGCACATTCTGGTATACATTTTACTCATTGACTGAAGCAGGTGAGGACATGTTGATACCTTGTCCTATCAGATAATCTTTGATCATAATTCCTTCAAAAGTCACCAAAAAAAAATTCAAAAATTTAGAAGCAAAATTGAGAGATTTGCCCATCTCCTAGCCGTGGGTGGGAATTTCATTTCATTTTTTTTTTTTATCAGAATTTTCAAAGTTCTGCAAAATTTGAATTTGGGGAAAAGCAAAGCTGGAAGATTTCCTATTACATCAACCACACTATCTGGGACTTTGTTAACTGAAATCAAAAACATCTAGAAAGTTTTCTCACTCCTTACATACAATATGTATATACATACAATATATATACATATATTCAAAATTTTCATTTTATTGTTGTGCATACTTCTGAAATGCTTGCTCATTTTCTTCACTCAAAGCATTGCAGGCCTTTGAAATGTATATTTTTGGGGTGACACTTTTAAAAATTCCACCGATTCCCCTATGGAGAAGATCAGGTTGCACCCTCCTGCCGTGTCAAGGGTGGCTAATTCAGTACCACAAACACCACTGAACACACAGGAATTCAAAGCCAGGTTTTCTCAGCCTCTCAGCCCCAAGAAAGCTACAGAAATCCATACCTCAATTTCTGTTGTTGCATCCATGTCCTCCTGCCATGTTTTCCATTTCAGCCTTCCTGTGGTGGTTCCACTCACTATCCCAGCACTCAGGCAATCAAGGTTAAGGCTTGCCCTTGGAAAATGTCACTGTATGACACAATTCCCCTGGGCAAGGGATAGGAAGAATATTCAAAAATATTTGGTAAATGGGAAAAAAAAGTATTTCTGGAGTGATGGGGAACTCTGAGGAGGAGAATGCTAGACTGAGAAGATTCTTCACAGGTGAGACTTATTCTGTGCAAACTGCACATGTTTTTGTGTGTATGTGCACAAGTACATGTAGAGAAGACAGAGTTTCCTACCTGGGAAACAATATTTTCTCATATGAAACAGAATTTTCTGATTTTCTACCCAGAACATGTTATTTTCCGAGGAAAAAATAAGTGTGTTAATTTTGTGCAGAATAAGTCCTGAACTGCAAACAGTCTTTTAAATCTGAATAGCTTTTTGAAGTCTTTATTGTAGATGGAAGAACATTCCTTTAGGAGGGGAGAATAGCTGTGGCTTGCTACTAGTTGAAGCCAAATACTCCCCTGGCGTCCTACACTGACTCTGGCTACTAAATAACAGAAAGAGAGTATCTGTCTTTTCAAGAAAGGTGATTTCATTTCCCACTCAGCCATAGAAACCCATTGGGTGACCTTTCAGTGCCAGAAAACTCCATTACAGGTTTCTCGTAGGGCCACCAGAAGTCAGAAATGACTTGAAGGCACAAAGCAAAAACAATAGTCATGATGAACTGCATGGACACAGTATTACACCCTTCACTGTGTGGTGTATGGTGGTATTTCTCTAAAATATAAACTATGGTATATATAGCAGATATCTGAGAATGAAAATTCTTTGCCAGTTTCATGAAATACCTGTTAGACAACATTCTCTGTCCCATGTTTCTACTGGTAACATGTTTGCCTCTTTATTACAGCAAAGGAAAACAAAAACAAAACAACAACAACAATGCTCTCTGTTTTTCCGTCTCTCTCTGCCCCTCCTCTTTGGGCTAACATGAACAGCAAAAGATAAACAAGGTTGAGAAATGGCCCAATTGTCCAGTAAAGAAACAAATGCTCTCTATGGACACTTTCATTTAGAACTATTACCCTTGGATCCTCCTTATCCTGTGAACTGGCTTTTTGTGATGATTAAGGTGTTGACTGATGATTATTCTCTGTGACGCTTGCACAGGATTTATGCCTTCCACGCAGCCATTATATGCACTCCTTGGTCCTCTCTTCCAAATGCCTTCTGCCACCCAAAGGGGTGGGCTGGAGCAGAGCATTATTGGCATTTGAATCATAGCAGCTTTGGTAGTCTAAATGTCTTGAGACTCAATTTAATACAGCAGCAAGTAGCAGAAATCCAGTATTGCGAGGTTTTAGATTATCATTCCTGGTCCAGGTTTAATAGTCCCATTTGTGAAAGTCATTTTCCATGTTTTACATTATTGTTCAAATGACTAGGAGCTTAGAACAAATTTACAATGGTGGTTATATTTCTGTTTTATGGAGCACAACAAGAAAGTAAAGATTTTCTAGTAGGCAATTGGCATTTCTTTTCCTCTGGGGAAAAAAAGTGGACTGCATATTAAATGCCTTTCAAGTATTCTTCTCAACATTTTATATTCAGGAAAAAGAGATCCACTGCTGCATAAATGCTGCACCTCTGTCCTGCAGATCCAACTTTCTGAGCCATTTTATCAGGCTGTCCTGTAGCCCTATCAAATTGTGCAGATGAATGATCCAATGCACATATATATTTTATATATATATATATATCCAATGCACATATATAAAATATAAATATTTTTCACAGCTTCACTTGAAAGGAATGGTGGTAATTAGTTTCTATCTGTATTTCATATACTTTTTACTGCATTGATATATTATGAGTTTTTAGAAAAACAAAGTACAACTGCCAATCACTTTCTTAAAATGGACATAAAAGAAGCAGCAATTCATTCCACACTCAGTCCTCAAATCATTTCAGCACTTCCACTCAATTCCTTGCTGATAGGCAAAACAAACAAATAAACGCAACCCAAAAACTCTTTATTATAGAGCTAGATTAGCTACAGTGTACATATAAATCCTGCCCCCAGACCACAGTCTGGAGAATTAGGTAATGGTTACTTGGTAGTCCATTAGAACATAGAAATTGACTATTCTTGTCCATTTAGGAAGCAGCCAAAATTTTTAAGATCTTTGGTGGAGAGCTTTTTCTTAGACCCATCACAATCAGAGACCCTTTTGGTGAGAATGTAAGAGAGAGTTCTAATTGGTTATTCTCCAGTCGTGGAATTCCTTTCCATAGGAATGGAGTTGGCCTCCTCTCTGCTCTCTTTCTACTGTCAGGGAAAGACATTTTTAGTTTAGTCAGGCCTTTGATTGTTAAATCATGTGATAAAAGGGTTTTTGAAAGTGTTGTACTGCATTTTTTTTGTCTTTTTAATTATTTTAATATGTTAAAAGATCTTAGTTGCATTACTGTTTCAAATTACCATAGATCACATGGGGTCTTATGTCAGGAGAAAGGCAGGACATAATCTAAATAAATAAATAAATAAATAAATAAATAAATAAATTGTATAGAGATTTGGATCTGAGAGAATTTCAAGTCATGCTTTCCTAAACATAGTATTTTAAATAATAGTGCTTAGCACTCTAATTATAGTTGAAGTTTCCAAAATCCAACAAGCCAGTTTTCAGGAGAGCTTCCAAAATGCTTCCTGGCTTGCTACAGGGGTAAAACAAATTTTATTTATTGCTGCAACTCACTGGCTACAATTTTGTTTCACAGTGACAATTCATAGTGGTGGTTATGACTAATGAAGTGTTATAAAGCTTGGGTCCAGACTTTTTGAAGGAGTGTTTCTCCCTAATATGACTCTGTCTGAGTTTCGGGATCTTTGGCAGAAAGCTTCCTATCAGTCCAACCACCTTCACAGGCAAATTTGCTGAGCACATGAGAGACCTTCTAAGTAGCTGGTCCTAAGTTGTAGAATTTCTCTCTGAATCATAATATTTGGCAGTTGTCTCTTCTATTTATTTGTTTATTATTTTGTGTCTCAAAAGATGTATATCTTGTCCAATATCAGAAGACCTTAGATTGCACATGGAAGGAGATATAGTTGTTCAAATATCAAAGTCTCTGGCATTTGGAGCTTTAAATGTCATGGCCAGTACCTTGAACTTAGATTGAAAGCTAGTGTAATTCCCCTAAAATTGGTATTATATGGATTCTAGATGCTATTCCAGTCAGAAATCTAACTGCTAACTGATGTTTGGCATCAACCAGCCAGAGCAGCCCAATGAAAAGTGCATTGCAGTACTCAAGAACTAATAGTGAGGTTGCCACTGCATGAACTCCTGAGGCCTTAGACCCCTCCCTAAACTGCAAACCCCAGGATTCCATACGATGTTGAAAGTGGATAATAACACTATAACAGTGTAGTGTGGAAATGGCCTAGGAAAGGCTCTAGCTGGCACAGCAGTCGAAAGCAGCCTCAGGAAACCTGAGTGACAGAGTCTGGTCCTCCAGTAACAAAGCCAGATCTAGAAATATTCCCAACCCATCCCTCAGAGAACTGCAACTTCATCGAAGAAAGGTTACTTTTTCCTTTCCTAGAATCTGGAGCCACTTATCTAATGCGTTTCCATCCAATTAAGATTCAGCTTCAGTTTTTTGGCCCTCATTCAGCCCAGCATACCCATATCCAATTCCAATAACAAAGAAAAGTAAAGCTGGATGTCATCTGAACATAAATGGTGCCTGGCCCGAAATCCATAACAAACTCTCCTAGCATTTTACAAGACTATTCAACCTGTATTCTAGCTATCATACAGTACACAAAGCTTCTGTAAGCTCAGGGACACGATAGACTTTACAGCAGTGGACAATGATTGTACAGATGACCCTTGCACCTCACCTGACCAAAGCCTGAATCAAATGTAGTGTGATTGCCAGAAGCTAGTGTACCTATTTTCTGATTTTGACCTGAAGCTAAATCTTCAGATTCTTCATTCTCCCCTCCCCCCACAAAATATATTCTTTTAGAATATCTATATATTGCATGTCCATCCTCTTCCTAACTCTGGTCTTAAAATGTAGCTTTTTTAGGAATAAAAATGCAATATACACATTTCTTTAGCCCTATTATGACCTAAATCAGCAGGTTTTTTTCCCGGTCCAGAGCCTGTTGGGAACCTAATTAATTTTTTCCTCTCTATCAAAATAATACGCACAATCATTTAGACATGAAACTACATTTTTACTTCAAAATTTACTGTGACAGGAAAAATCAAAAGCAACAGGAAGAAACAAAAACATTTTTTCACCCAGTTCACACGCCCTATGAACCCCGTCCATGGCCCCTAAGTGACAAACCCCTGGCCTAACTAATGAGTCCTATATTAAGATCAAGAAGGGTTGCCATTGTTCCATTTTTTCCCCCTCACAATGCTCTTAGCCTTTGACTGCAGCTATTCATGCAGAAACAGAAAAAAGTCAGCCTTTTCCTAGTAAGGTGTTAAGTGGTTTGAAAAAGTGTGCCTGTTATATTTTTCTTTATTGTGCCTGTAGGAGCAGAACATAAAGATGGCAACCCTGAAGGTAAGAGAGTCATTTCTTCCAGCAGCTTTTACAATGTGACATTCAATATATTTATTCCATAGTAGCCCCACTGAGATCAGTTAGACATATTCCTAGCTAAGTAAGTGTAGCATTGAAGTCATAGAGTATTATTTGCCCATTACTTTGGGAAGTTCTTGAACTGTAACTCAAAAATGTGTTCATTTTTAAATGCCAGGAGTTACGGTATTCTCCAAATACAAATACAGCTGGCACCAAGATGAAAAGAATATCCAAAGACTCAAGGAAAGAAAAAAAATGACAGAAACATTTCTCAAGCACTCAGAAATCCTGCCAAGGAGAATCTTCCTGAAGCCTCTTCCTCTCTCCCCCCCCCCACCAACCTCATCAAATCAACTTTCCTGCTCACCACAGCCCAGCTTCACCATCTTTCACACACACACCCAACCTTGAACAAGGAAGATCACCACCAATTATGATCTCTATTCTGTGATGACATCATCCTGCAGGACCTCTACAGAAAGCTGGACATGTCCCAAAGGCTGGGAGAATAGCCAACTGAGGGTTGTCTGTTACTGCCTATGTGTCATATCCTGCTTCCAGGACATAGACATAGGCCCTTTTCGCATGGCATTTTCAATGCGAAAGGGCCCCTTGAGCATCGCGCACATGTGAGGAGCGGTCCACACGATGCACTCGCATTTGTGTGATGCTTCAGGGCCTGGAAGGGACTGCTCACACATTTTTTTCATTTTCAGCTTGAAGCCGAAAATGCTGCATGGTTGCGCATCACTCTGGGGCCCCGCATGCACTTACCTTGCATGCAGAGCCTCGGGAGCCGGACCGGTCACACTTCCTGTCTCAGTGCAGCCTGGGAAGGTCCCAGGCTGCACTGCAAAAGGAAGAGGCGGGGCTCTTGTGCGAGCAGGAACCTCATGTGGTGCTGAAGAAGCAGGGAAGCAAGAGCCTCTCTCCAGAGGCTACCAAAAATAGGTGAGTTGCACCCCAGTGCTGAAAATAGGTGAGTTGCGGAAAGGGCCCCAGACTCTGACTCAGAAACTGAAACAGCAGAACCTGCTGAACAGGAGGAGACAGTACCACCCACCCTGGAGACAGAACAGGGGGCAGTGCCAGCCTAGCAGAGAGCCCTGCTCCTTCTTACATGGAAGATAACTTACTAATACCCACCTTCCCTCAGTGTAGGCATCAAAGGGAACACCTAAGCAGTTCTCAGAGAATTTATATCAAACAGCAGTTAGCAAGTGCCAGCTGCGCTGATCTCTGAACCTACAAAAGCTGAGCCATTCCCCTCCAGAACTTGTTGGTGATTAACTGACCGTTTCTCCTGCTGTATCTCTGCCTGTTTCTCCTGCTGTGTCTCAGACCTAGGATTGTATTGACTGTCTTGATTTACACTTATTGCTAGGACTATCGTTCATTTCATATTTGTTTTGAGTTCTGTTTCTTTACTAGAGTAAAATAAGGAATCACTTTGTTGAAAGAGCTGCTTGCTGTGTGTTTCTAATCCTAAACAGCTGCCATTTGGCTGACTGTCGAGACTGAGCGTGGATGCTATGACAGATAATCCTTCTTACTTGTCTGTCCATCGGCCATCACCGTCCACTACATGGTCAGTTTGGTTCAGTATGGGTGAAGTAGCCAAGAGCAGATCATCTGCCAATGTCTATGATAGCCATCAACAGATTATCCACAATGCTTGCCTCCTTCTCCACCACTCTCCTACCAGTCCATACATACCTGTGCAAGCAAGAGTGGTGGAGGGTAACTGAGCATGGCTCATCCATCAACATCCATGATAGTCATCAACAGGTGACCCTCCATGCTTACCTCCCACGCATACCATTCAGCTGGTCACAATGTGGTTGTACAAATAAAAAAGGGTGAGGGAAATAAATGAGTGTTGCTCACTCATCTATAGCTATGATAGCCATTGATAAGGAATTCTTCACATAGCCCTTCCCTACCCCTTCCTGCTAGCCACTACATGACTGTGGAAGAGGACAAGAAAAGGGTGAGTGGAGACACAAGGCTTTCTCCTCCTTGCTGGAGCATTGAAAATATGTTTTAAATTACTCATTCTTCCCTGCAAGAAAGAATAATTTAAAAAAGCATATCATTACTGCTACCAAATATTCCTTACGTCTGAAGGAAAATGTGCTCAGGTAAAACATCCAACACACTTCTAAAGATATTAAAAGGGAACACTAGTTACTGAAAGAGTTAACATATTCTATGGCAGTTATTCCATTTCACTTAAAGATGAAACTTAGAGGCAAATTGGAAGTTCTCATACCAAACTGAGCAATGTCAGGACTCAGAGACAAAGAAAGGAAAGAAGGAAGAAAGATTTAGTTTGCATATCCCACAATACCATTTCAAGAGCTTGGAAAAATTAATTTTTGGGACTACAACTTCCAGTGACCTCCAGGCAGCATGGTCATACAGGATGGGAGATTTGAGTTTTTTCTAGTCCAACTCCCAAATGATAATCCCAGCAGGAAAACTTCCTATGGAAAGAATGCTTGCAAGAACAGTATAATCTGGAGTTCAGTTTTGTCAAGCTGTTAAATTTTCTGAGACCCATTTTACTGAAATAAGAATAGTTACCATCAAAAATGGCACCTGTGCTTGACCTCTAAACTGATTACCTCCATGACTCAGAGGGTTTGATCAAAGAATCAGGTCAGCAACTTGCTGTGGCATGAAAGGCTTGTAAATGTCTTGGATTCACCCTAGGATATGCTTTCTTCCTGATTAACAGTTTTATTCATTAAAAGTGGCAGGGTTCAAGGACAATATCGCTGCAGTGAATGTTAGAGATGAATTTCAATCCTCTCTGTTTACTTGCTGCCCTTGGAGAGGTTAGTTTTCAGCTATTGTTTGACAAACATTGAAGACCAGCACACATTATTTTAATGAATTGTCAATATCTCTCCCTCTCCCACCATCATCCCTTGCTCTCTTTCTCTCAAAAAACCATGGTTGACATATTAATTAATGTTTTTAAAAATAATTTAATGGCTAGACTTTTCCTCTTGTCACAGCTCTTTCAAGGTTCTCTGTGAGCTTTCTTGGCAGAGATGCTCTTGCATTTTTGACATGCTGTATTACTGAAAAATATGAAACATGTGACAGTGTGTTCAGAGAAAGTGAATGACACCAAGTCCAGAATGGCCTACTCCATATCCATTCACAAGCTAAAAGGAAATGAGAAATGAGCACTGTATAATCTTTGCTAACACATACCTCTTCATATTGTGTTTGGTGTCACTGGTTTGTAATGAAATAAACAGAAACACCATACTCTCATCTCAAAACATGGCTTTTATTTTTGTCTTTTATTTCTTCGCAAATAGGCCATGAAAATGTGGCCTATATTATGTGTATTTATTTTCATATCCAGATTTTTCACTAATGTTTCAAGCAAAGCAGACTCACATTTCTGTTCTAATGAAACATTTATTAAGCTCAGTAATGTTTAATTCCGGAAGAAAGTGACTGCTATCCACATCAAAAACAAAATCGTATCTTACTAGTCTCTGCCATTTTTCCCCTGATCGTGTTCCTGGAAATGCTGTGCCAGCAAATTACTTCTTTCCATTTAAAGCATGAATCTTATGATGAGTTTTTTTTTTTTTTAATGAGTTGGTATAGTGGATAAACAACTGTTGCCTTCCAGTTGTTGTCAACCTGCAGCTCTCATTGGTTCTAGCCAAAATAGCCAGTAGGGAAAGAAGTTAGGAGATGTTGATCAACAATATTTGGAGACCCTTAGTTGTTCCTCTAGTAGATTGCAGCCAACTCAATTACTTTGGTATATATGCAAAACTGGACACTCTGCTGTGAGTTAGGATGCTAAACACTGTTTGACCTGATCCATAAGAGGCCTAAAATGTGTTTCCACACAGACACCTTTGGCTGGATGTAACATATTTTTGTCATAATAAAGCTATGGGCAACAAGACAGCGCCAAACAAGATTTCCCTCTGTATTCTTGCTTCATCATACCATTCTGCAGTACCGGAATGGAGGGAGTAAATCACACCATTGTGTGTGACAATTCCTGCATTGTCCTCTGGTGCCTCCAAAAAAAGGTCCTTCACTACCAAAAGATGAATAAGAGTGGCATCACCTGGAGGAAGTAAATCTCTGAAATATGTATTTTGACTGACTGTGGTGCTTGTGGGAAGAAAAAAAAAGAGTGCAGTAGGCACATAAAGGCATGTTTGAATTTGGAACTGTTTGTTTTGGGTTTTTTAAAAAGTTTTTTTTTCTCACCAGAAAAGGTTTTATTTATTTTTATACATCACCAAAACTTTCACATAATACCTCAACTGCGGGATGTTCCGACGCCATCACAGGACTGCCAATGGTGGATTAGGCTCTATATGTCTTCCTCAGGCACCTGGGCATTTGCAAGACAGCACTGGATTGTACCTGGTGCCTGTTCTGCAGCTTGGCATCCCGGGCCACTCCCAGGTCCCGCCCTGTCCCACCCCCACAACCCCTGATTAGTCTTTTTTTTTTTTTTTTTTTTTTGCCGGCTACCATGCTAACGTGCTAACCGTGGCACTGATTTTTTTTAAAAAATTGTAAGTTGGCTGGACCCTGGGGGCTGATGTTGTCGCAGGTGGGGACAGCAACATCAGCCTCAGCAGGGTGGCCTTCCTGGGCAATGTGTCCTGCGGTGTTTGCTGGTACAATGAGAGCAGCGGCCAGTCTGCTGCTGGGTGTTACTGAGTGAGGGCAGGCAGGGACTGCCCACACCTCGCCCACTCCTGAGTCGTTCCCAGAAGGATGCCGGATGAGGGCTCCACATGGCCACAGCTCTTGCAATTGCTTCGAGAAAGGCTGGTTATTTTCGGGTTTCTCCTGAAAATGAAAAAAAAAAGTGGGATTAGTGCTGCCTGCAGCTGGGATAGCACCTGTTTGGCAAGAACGTCATGTGGTAAGGCAGCTCCTCAAGGGGGAACGAAGCATGGCTAATGCATTTTGAAAACACCATGCGAAAGGGCCACATTCACCTTGAACTGTATTGCTTCTTGATACCCTCTATTTCTAACTTGATGTCAGTTTTGTATCTAACTTTATTACTCCAGAAAAAGAATGAGGAGAAATGCATACAGTATTCTAAATGTGCATCTGCTACACAGGTACATGATATAGAAAATTTGTACTGCAATCATGTATCCCATAGCTAATAGAAGTGTCATAGGATATTAGGAACTAGAGAAATGCTTCATTTCTTAAACGTTTCTTTCTCCCTGTATCCTGACCATGGTAATACATAGAAAAGATTTTATACTCTTATACTTTTCTGTGTTAATTTCCTCTTGAAATACTCTACACTAAAATATCTATGCAAATCAGATTTCAAGCATTAGTGCTATATTTTCTTTGGTGTAAATTTCAAGTCACTGAACTTAAATCAGCAGTGTTATAGCAGCTTCACATAATAATGTTTAATTCCGAAATCTTGATCCAAGTGTGGCACTTGAGTTAGGAAGTAAAGGAGGGGAGGAGAGAAAATGGTACGTTGAAGTTAATAGTCATTTATACCTGCAATTTACCCCAGTCTCAGAGACAAAAGACCCTAATGAGCCCAAGAGAAACTGGTGGTTTGTCCTGTATTGTACGACAAAACTGAGTGTCAGTACTATGTGCTGACAGAGCACATGCTGTTCTGAAATGAGGACAATCAATGACATGTGTGTGTTGGATAAACTCCTTTGATGTCACAAGTTTGGCAACACTTGAGCATAACCCTGTAGGAAATGATGTCTTCAGGAAGCATTTCAAGTGTGACCTGCTTCCAGAGTTTCAGAAAAGCTCACTTGCAATGCTTCAGAACACCATGAAAAGACAAATAACACTTGCAGATAGGGTTGCTTCTTCCACCAATTTTAGTATCTCAATTAGTTGGAGTTTCTAATTATTCACAGTTTTATATTCTTTTGGCACAAGAGTATGGAAACAAAAATATAGAGCAGAATTTATCTCCACTTCTCTCAAGACACAGGAGAGACAGTAGTGGTGAAAGAATTTATGTTGTCTTGTCAGAAGTGTTGCATTGCTGTTGCTTAGATAAAACTAATTATTGTATGTAAAATGATGAAAATCTTATTCATTCATCACTTAAAAAAGGAAACTTCCTTTGAAGTAAACCTGAAAAACAGAAAAGAATTCTATTTCTGGAAAGAGTTAGAATTGTTGGCATAAAAATAGTATTCATGGACTGATCATGAAATGAGAAACTTCTTGTATAACCTGGGCCATGAGGCAGAGTTTTAAAGGGCACATCTGCCCTTTACAAAAATTAAAATGTACATGGCAATACCCTTTTTTAAGAATGATCTGGCCCAAGATGCATTTCTGATGTGACCAATGATAGCAAAATAATCTTCCATTATGTAGGATTATTCAAAGACATGGCTTTGACATGGTTAGCCTGGATCAGTATGCAAAGGGATCTTGTAGCCCCTTTGAGAATGATTGAGAGAAAGTAATTGGTAGCATAAGCTTTCATAGACTTAAGTCTACTTCATCAGATGGGTGGAGAGAAGTGCCTAGGAACAGGCCTATGAATGAGCAGGTGGTAAGTTTGTAAAGCACTAGAAATGCAAAACTTGTGAGTACAGTCATGAGCTGACAAGTTCAGTTTTAATGATGTTCACTGAGGGACAAAGGCAAGAGGAAAGATATTTTCTAAAGCCAAAGTGAGTAGATAACCACATGACCAGTGGAGGGACTTATTGGACTATAGTGTGATGCTGGCTGGGAACCATAAACGGGATGTCATAAATTGACCAAGAGAGACCTTAGGGAGCTAGGATTTACCTAGGATTTACCCAGTGTTATAAAATGTGTAGTGTGCCAGGAAACCACTGTCTGTTCAACCCATTGTTGATGGACTGGAGTCTGTGGATATATTCCAATTTTGCCATTTTCCAGTCTTCCTTCATATTTTTGTTTGTTTGTTTGTTTTGTTTTCTTCCAAGAACTGCTGTTATGAGGTGCAGGAGGATTCAGTTGTTCAGGAAGATTCAAGAGTTCTGCAACTGGTTTTTATGTATTCCCATTCCTAACATCTCATTTTTATCTATTTGTCTTCTGGCATAGAGACTGGCCTGCTTGCCAAATGTACAGTGGTGGAGGGCATTGTTGACAGACGATGGCACATATCACATTAGAGATGAGCAGGTAAAAGTACCTCTAATATTGTGGTTGATATGATTAGGTCCTCCGATGACATTTCCCAAGTAGATGTGTGGACAGAGTTGGCATCTAAATTTGTGACAACATCTTGTACTCATCTCCCCATCTATTTATTGTGTGTCCTCCTGTAGGTACTATCAGTTTACCTCTGGTAGGGGAGAGGTTTATTAGTGCAGAAATTAAGGAAGCATTGTTCCATATCATACAGGAAGATGTTGGCCTATTGTGGTACCCTGTGTCTGCCCATGGCAGTACCATTAACCTGAAGGTATTTGTTAGTAACAAAAGTGAAGTAGTTGTATATGAGAACAAAATGTAGATCTTGGTGCCTGGCTCTGCTACGGCCCTATCCTGAATGATGTTTTGGTTAGCTTGTAGTCCATTCTTGAGTGGGATGCTAGTATATAAGGACAGAGATTACGAATCGGCTGTTATTTCTGAAGGAAATCAGTAGTGTCCTGCACATAGCTAGGTATGTTGATGGCATGTTTTAATTGTCCAATTCCTTTGTGATAAGTGTAGTCTAAAGTGAATAAATATAAGTTGAGGTCTCATTAAAATTTGAAACAAAAGGTTCTGAGCATTTTGCAAGTGCTATTTAGCTGGGACCCCGTGCTAGCCAGCTTCTATCTCCTTTGATTGCATCTGTTTTCCAGTTTCCATGATGGCTGGAGGATTCTGGGAGTTGTTTTAATCCAAGCTCTGCATGTTTTATTATAAGATGTTCCACAGATATAATTGATTTCAAGTTTTCTCATAGATCAATTTAACTCTGTATTCACTAGTATGTTTCTAAAACATGCCTGTGGGAAAGGAAGATAAATATCTACAAATATCTCAAACTAAACTCAAACTAAAGGCTTTATTATAGGAGATCCATTCCAAAATAAGAAAGTTACTCAAGATGCAAGTCTAATCTAACTTCATTCTAGGGAAGAGCTAAGAGATAGAGTTGGGGATGGGTGTGGAGAAGAGGTGGAGAAAATTCCTAAGAGTATCAGTTTAAATCACAGAGGGGTCAGGATAGATCAAGCAAGAAGGCAGGACACTGTGGGTCATTTGGACTATCTATTATACTACTCACTCTGAGGCATTCTTGACTCTTTAGTGCTCTTTCATATTGCACTTCTAACAACGAGAAGTCTAGATATTGAGTATGCATAAATAAATATTGTTTGAAGCAGTCGTAAATAACCCCATTTGTCTTCAATGCATAATTAATGCTGAGTAATAGCCATTAACACATCTGAATAATAATGCTACGTTTGAAAGCTGTTTTCCTTTTTCTGTTCACTCATTCACTCTCTTTTCTTGCTTGCCTCAGCCACATAGTCAGGCAGTTAAAATATGGCCAAATCTTCTGACTCTGGCACAGTAATTTTTAGTTAGAATTCCCAGTAGGCTCTTTAAAAAACTAATTAGTAACAACCATTAGTGTTGGCTTACTCCGCTGCATTAGACTGTAAATAAGCAGCATGGATTGCAAAGTAAACACTCTTCAGTGCACTCAGAATACTAACTGTAAGTTCCTTGCTTTCATCCCTCTTCTGACAGATTACTTACCAGACAGAATGATTTAGTATGCTGTTATGGTCAAACAGGATGTGTACATGATTTCTTGTAGTCAGCATCTCATACTTTTTTTTCATTGTCAGTAAGAAGCATAGAAAATGCCACGGGTTAGCAAACTACCTGAAAACAACACTGCTAATCCATCCCCACCACTATCACATTAGTATTATTTAGTAACAACAACAATACCAAATACACAGAGACATTTTTGGCACACCAGTGGGGGGGGGGATCTTTGCCTGAAAAGTGGACATAATATCCCCCAAATGCATGAAAAAATGTTAAACATCCCCAGACCCACCCAGACAACACTCAGAGCCCCTCACTGATCCCAAATACCTCTATTTTCCACTGTAGTCTGTCTCAATATGGGGAAGTGACATCACTTCTAGTCACCAGTTGAAAGGGGATATGGAGGACATACTTGGATTTGCTGCAGAAGAAGTGTGGCCTTAGGAGTGGGCTTCTGGGCGTGTTTGGCTCCTACTCCTCTCCTAGCTTTCCCCCTGGGATGTATGCCTAACAATGATGCAAGCAGCAGTGTTCTTCACCAGCTGAACTTTCTGAGTTCCCATCCTGATCTCTCCCTAAGAGCCCTGATCTATTCCTACCTCAATCTATCATTAGTTGTTTTCAAAGACAGACCCATGCAGAACACTCTGCAATTATGCTATGAAGAAGTAGCTAGGACATGAACAACAGTGGCTAAATTAATTTTCCCTAGGTTGTGTGTGCGCGCGTGTGTGTGTGTGTATGCGAGACAGGAGGGGAGTGTAAGGGGAGGAGATTACTGCTGACATACAATCCTGTACGTGTCTATTCAGAAATCCAGCATATCAAACTTAAAATGACTTGAGCAAATATAGGATTGAGACATAGGGCATGGAAAGGCTCTGCCTTAACTTTCATCCTGCAACCACACAGCAGCCTTAAAGTATAACTCTGCTGCTGTTCCTCAGACAGGTGAAACATACTGGCAGCATATCATGGTACTGACCAGAAAGGAAAGAGTTAGTCATGAGTCCTTTTTCTCTTTCCCCCCTCCAAAGGAAACATGACCTCTTTGTGTTGAGCATTAGTTTCAACTTGGCATGTTAAGAGAGCAATGTAAGTCTCCTCACTGAATTCTTATTTGCTGATTTTGCCAAAACTTTGTTTATACTTTTCTTTTTAAAAAATAATACCCCCCAAACCAAGTTACAAACTCTTTCTGACAGGATATGTCTGGGTTTCGAGAATACCTAATTAAAGACATGTTTTAAGGGCAAGCCTGACATATGCTGTGAAACTGGAAATGTTGTTAAGGACTTTCTGTGAACTCTAACTGCAATCATAAAATGACACCATCTATATGATAGAAACAACAAATTAGTTTATTTCCACAGCTCATAGCAATTTCCCATGGGGGTTTATTATATTTCAACAGGCTATCTGAACTCGGATAAGGGCTCCCAGTGCCATAGGCTCAGTGCTAAGCTCAAGTGAAATGTCATATTTATTTCAAAAACAGTGAGGCAATTTTAAGTGACGCTAGAATCTCCAAGGAAGATGAACTCTTTTTAGTGTTAACCAAACTTCGTTTGATCTATTGTCCCGTCAGGTGTTCCTGTATGGTTATATAGTGTTTAAGTCTTGAAACCCCATGATCATCAATTGTCATATAGGTACCATGCCTAAGGGGATAGGGAAATCTCTCAAAGTTTTACTGTTTTGAAATTTGATTTTGTTTAAAAAAATTCAGTGATTTCTGATTAAAAAAAATGAAGCAAGATGCTCACATTTCCTTAGAAAAAAGTTATTAGGAGAGAGTTCAAGATGCAAACATACAAGAAATGAGAAAGGGAAATAAGGAAACAGGAGAGCAACAGTTAGCTAAGGATGATAGAACTGGAGGAGTGAAAAACATGGTAAGACATGTGTTCAAATGTGAAAGGAGAGAACTAAGGGTCTTTCTGCTCTACAGTGTTATAGTGCTACTATTCCACTTTCAACATCCTATGGAATTCCTGGGTTTGTAGTTTCCTGAGGCCAAAGAGCTCTCTGGCTGAGAATTCTAAGGGCCTCTCCCTAAACTGCAAACCTCAGGATTCCGTAATATGTTGAAAGTAGAATAATAGCACTATAATAGTGTAGTGTGGAAAGGCCCTGAGGGAAACCAAACTTTGAAAATAAGAATAAGGAATTTGTTTTGGGTTCAGGAGGAAATGGGAAGCTAATGTAAACAATTTTGAATGGTGTCCAGAGAGCGACAAGGAAGAATTTACTTACCCAGAGAAAACACAGTCAGTGTCATTCTTTTATCCATTTAACACTGACTGGTATTCTTATTCTGCCATTTATTTAACTTTCCTGAATTTCTTAACAAGTAATGAATGGTTAGCATCAGGGCCTAAGCCAGAATTGAAATCTAGGGAAGCTTCAAAGAAGCTTTGAGTATTGACAGTTACTCTTCAAGCAAAAGATCCTTGTCCCCTTGGTTGGTGGCACTGAAAAATAAGAATGGAAAATACAGTAGAGTCTTGATTATTATATGTAGCTCTAGCCACATATGAGATTTTCAACCCATAAGCATATAATAGATTTGTTAATTTAAGGCCAACGTTACGCCCACCTCCCCAAAATGTGGGAAATGTTTCATCTTTCAGTTTTCATAGTCACCAGTTCTGATTAGAATTTACTACATTAACATGTATAAAATGTGTAAATTTTTTATTTAGGGCTAATGGTCAGAAGTCTTTGCAAGTTAGCCTTTATTTCATGAATCTGAAATCCATAACTATAACATTTACGAGAATAATGGTAGATTGTCTGATTCATGCACTGGGAGGCCAGGCACAACCAATGTGTGGTTATGAGGAGCAGCTCAAGGAGCCGGGTATATTTAGCCTGGAGAAGAGAAAGTTAAGAGGTAACATGATAGGTTTGTTCACATATTTGAAGGGTGTCTTATGGGGAATGGAACAAGTCTGCTTTCTGCTGCTTCAGAGACTAGGACACAGAACAATGGCTTCAAACATCAAGAAAAGAGATTCCATCTAAATATTAGGAAGAACTTCCTGATGGTAAGAGTAGTTCAACAGTGGAATGTGCTGTCTCAGAGTGTGGTGGAGGCTCCTCTTTTGGAGGTTTTTAAACAGAAGTTGGATGGCCATCTGTTGGGAATGCTTTGTTGGTGGATTCCTGCATGGCAGGGGGTTGGACAATGGCTCCTGTGGTCTCTTCCAGCTTTATGATTCTATGATTCTAATGTCTCTGTTGTTTCATTCCTTCTTCTAAATATATGCATTCTTTGAGACTAGGGCCTGCAGACATGATCTTAGCAGCAGCACTGATACTTGAAAAGTTGTAAATGGTATTAGGACTGGCAAAGGGCTGTAGTTCAGTCCTAGAGGTCTCCACATGTCCAGGCTCAGTCTCTGGCAAGTCTGGATAGGGCTGAGAATACCCATTTGTGAAGTCCTACAGCAACAGTGAGCAATTATGTGAGGTTCAGGGGCCAATTTCCCTCTAGACTAACCATGGGCCACACCCCTCAGTAGTAAGTTTAAATATTTCCATTTTCCTATGAAGTCCATCTGCAAATGGTGAAAGGAAGTGACATTGCATCACTTCCTGTCACAGTTTGAAAGGGACTTCAGAAGGAAATTGAGATATTTGGAGACAGAATGGGTGCTAGTGGGAGTGTGATGTATTTTCATGCATTTTCACTTTTTTGGTTGGGGGGGATTGCTTGCTGCATGTTTCTTGGGCAAACATTACCTGAAATGGTTGAGATTTTTAAAATATTACTAAAAAGTTTTATGTAGCCTGCAGATCACACTATCCCCACCTTTAATCTAAAGGGACACTGGAACTCAATGGTCTTGCTTGAAATAGGGCAGTTTCCTACTGTGGCTGCAATTTTTCAGAATTAATGGACACTGGGAATAGTTACGTTTGTGTAGTTTCACTATACAGACACTTTTAGGTATCTCATGGTCAACTTCCTTGTTTTGATTCAGATCTCTGAGTGATAAGATTTGTGTATGCAACAGGAATTTTGTCTTCCTACTACCAACAAAAGCACTAGTCTTGCGTTTCAGTTGGCAAACTGTGCCTAAAACTGCTGCAATAGTAACGGTGAAGAGAAACAAGAACAACAAAATGAACAAGTATACATTCATATAATTAAGCATTTGGGATGAAGCATACAGAGATTGCATAGCTGTAAATGGAACTTGCATACATTTAACATTCTTAAAAATAATGTTGCCACCTCCCCCTCCCCCTTGAAAGTAATTTACTTTTAGAACAACAGAAAAGATTCAGATTTGTAAAGCTCTTACCACAACATCAAAAGAAATCTGACAGTGATAAGGAATGCATATTTTCCTCTTTGTGTGTGTGTGTTTTTTAGCCATCAGGGACTTAAATAAATCTAGATAGAGATAACAAAGTACGCATTGCACCACAAGGATCTTGAAAATGTCTTTTATATATTTCACATTACTAAAGTAGATGGGTGTTCTTATAAGATAAATATGGTCATTATTATTATCTGGTTCCGTACTGAGAATTGCAAATTGTTGAAGAAGAAAATGCAAACTGATGCAAAATTTATAGTGCAATACAACTTGGAAAAGTGAGATATTTTTCAAAATATGTTTTACCATCAAATAAATATTCTGATCAGGCAATGTAATACACTAGGTCTCCCATAGCCGTGTGACTGGTAACCATGGTTTTACTTATCCACGCTGAAATGCAGTCTGAAAATATTTTGTTCCAACTCTTGAACCACATGTTGTTGTTAATTTTTATATTTTTATCAGATGTGCACTGGCTCTGAACTGCAAAAAATGGCTACAAAGCCATCTTTTTCTTAGGCCCTTTCTGCACGAGGCTGGTGAATTGGTTCTGCTGTTTCTTACTGGATTTTCTTGGCTCGAAACAAGGCGGACTTTCCCTCATTTCCTTCCACACAGCTACTGCATATGTTCCATTCTGATTTGGAGGAGTGCAAGTTCATGAATCCAGACTGCCTCCGCCATGGCCACTCCCGCCACTCCCCTCACCCCACCCCGTTGGCTGTGATTTTTTTTTTTGCATGATTTAGTACGTCATTGCATACGTGCGTACGTGTGTATGTGCGAAAGTCCATACTACTCCCTGGCCCCTCCCATAAGCCCCCCCCCAACCACCAGTTTGCATTGACGCAAATGTACGTGTCTGCACCACTGTGAAAGTACAAATAGGATTGATCTGGAAAATTGGAAAACAAATTTCTTCCGGTTTTCAAATAGCACACTTTACCACCACATGGGGGCACATTTAGTTCGAATTAAGTGTGGAACAAAGGTAAATAAACCGAACCTAGTCCACTCCAATGTGCAGAAGACCTCCGTGGCAAGACACATTGGCCCGCCTTAACAACTGCATGCGGAAAAGGCCTTAGATTCTAAAGTTCTGTCAAATTTCAGGGCCTCCTCTACAAGCTACATAATCGTCTTGATGCCTAAGTTGTTCATCTCATTTAAAAACAATAGCATTTTGTTTTCCGTGTGTTTCATTATCCACAGTAAGTCTGGAAATGTATCCTCTGCTGATATGGCAAAACTACTGTATCATATATCTTCAATGAAATGTAAAATTTCTTGAGCATTTTTTAAAATGATCTGCAAAGATATTTAGAAGGACCAATTTCCTAACAGGAGATATACAAAATCCTCCTTCAGATTGTTCTAATTTCAGGTGGGCCTTTCTATTAAACAATTTGGCAGCCTCCCCCCCCCTTTCTGTGCCTGTTCCCCTCCTCCTCTTCCTCCTCCTCCTGAAGAGACATGTTGATTCTAGCAGTGTTGATTGCCTTTCTGTACTTATTGATTAGTTGCCTGCACAGGGCCTAAGAGGTTCTTTTCAACAGGATAAAATTTTTATTTTGTTCAACTGTCATTACTATGTTAACATCAAGTATTCATTTTCCGTGATTTGGGAATTTATTGTTGGCTTTTCCATCTGCTACTAAGGCACATGTTCTAAAGATAATATCAGGCACATGGTTCCTTTCACAAACCACACATAGGAGAACGAACTCATGTTTTCCTCATAATGCTAATATTGGGTGGCAGTTTTTTCATGGGAAAATTAGGCCGCAGGAGTAGAAAATTTCACATATGCCCACGCAATAGATTTTATTTTACAAAAGTTCCTATTCATTTTTTACCCTCTTTTTTTTTTCTTTAAAAGGCCAAATATATGCCAAGAAGGGGAATACATTGATTTAAGACACCTGTGAAGAGATCCATGACTTAAATCCTGGAAGCCCAGTTCGGAGGATCTGAACAAAAATTAAGGGGTTTCATAGAGTCACTATAAGCTGAAGTCAGTTTGAAGGTACATAAAAACAACTCAAATAAATGTATCGTTTTGGAATTTTTAAAAATATGTAATATATTAATGTTGGTTTTAGGTGAATATTCCCAACATAATCATGATGCAAATGACAGTTAGTTAACTGCCAGATTGTTAGCTGTTCCTGGGGAAAATAAGAATGATAGAGAAATAAAAGTCTATCACAGTGATTTTTTCCCCCATTCTTGTCAGTAAACTTTGTTTATGTGAATTTATGTTTCAGTTCACAACATTCCCTTAATAGTAGTCAAAACTAAAATATATTATTCATTCAGAATAAAATATTTCAGGCTGAAAAATTGTAATTATGTCATTATTTTCTGTTTCAAAACTTTCATCTGGCAGTCTCTAGATTTAAGCAGATATGACATGGAAGATCTGTGACCTGGATCTGCCATACTTCAAAGCAACCGTGTCAGGCTCCTGATTATTGCAGAAAATGGTGTTCAAAAGGGGTGTTCAGATCTTCCTTACTACGTTAGTTCCTTTGTCTACATCACTCTCCTAAAACTATTATTTGACCCATAAGGGAAAATACAAGTACTGATAACAAAAGACTACTTGAACTTTCAATTTGTATCTGTATATGTGTGGGCCATTTCTATCACAGCTTGTGCATATGTGTGTCTCACACAGCTCAGTGTATGAGCGGGTTTGAGGGGCTTCTGTCTCAGACGTTACGTTAGAAACACAAGAGAGCAAGAGATGCTTGTGTAACCCTAAGAAACTAAATGATTTTGACCAACGGGTAAAGGATTCTAAAAGAAGGAAATGTGATGCTAAAAGTTTTTTTTTTTTTTTAAAGGAGAATTGCAGAGGAACAGGACTGCTGTTCCTTATGACGCATGAGTTTAGTCTGGGGGTGGGCATGGGGCCCATTTCTACTTTTAAGCCAGAGGACCATTTTTCCCCCTTGGTTCTTCGGAGAACCTCACAGACTAAAACATAGTCAATGTTACAGAAAGATGTTATAATCTACTTTAAAAATTGAAAGACTTCTATGACAAAAAATTCACTTCACAGATTTTCTTTTTTGGCCTGAGAAAAGTCCAGGGGATTGGAGAAGACAGGATAGGGATTGGAAGAAAAAAAATCAGCCATTGGTGCTGTGTGTAGCCCCAGCGCTCTACTTTGCCCTTCCTTCATAGGACCTTATCACCTTATTCTAGGTGACAGCATTTTAATTTAGGAGTACATAAAAGATGGAAGAGCAAATCCTTTCTAGTGCCATATATGTTTTCTGTTTATTTCTTTCCAGTGTGTTAAGATTTTCCTCTCAACTTTGATCATTTCTTTCTGTTGGAAGGGGAAGATGCTGGGAGGTCAAACACTTGCAGTTGGACTGTATAGGGGAAGACACTGTTAGACTGCATAGACACACACTGTTGGACTGTGTAGACACATGCTGTTGGACTGTGTAGGGAAAGATGCTGGGAGGTCAAACACTTGCAAACACTTTAGACAACTTGCAGTGTATACTGCACTTTTTTGAGCAAGCCCTACAATATTTCCGTTGAGCTCATAGGAATGGGTGTGGGGTAGGAGGTACATGTGCAGTCGCAGATGTGTGTAGATATGCACATATACACAACTGTTTGGTTCTTTGTATCGGACTGCATAGAAGACTACTCTGGGAGACCAAATGCTGAGACTGATTTGTAGACTGGGGAGTATTCTGTGTATTTTCAATCAAGTCCTACAGTTTTGTTGTTAAATTTGTGAGGATATACACACATATATGTAAATGTGTATGTGTGTGTCTGTGTGTGGTTATGCAAATATATGCTGTCAAATGCCCACAAAGTTTTGGATTAAGTTTGTTTTCAGTTACCTATTTCTAAAAAATCAGCAAAGTAAACAATTGTGTTATCTATTATGTTTGCAATATTCATTCATTCATGCATTCATTTTTTTTTTTAAAAAATAACCCCATAGAACCCGAGAGACAGGAATTATTCTAATATATAGCTGGACACATTCTGTACAGTATAAAAATAAATTATGCAAATGGAAATAGGTTTTTGTGCTGTTGGCATTATGAGTTTTAATCAGGAAGAAGACTGTATTTTAAAAAAAATGCATGAGAAAATGATAGAGAAATCCAAAATCCAAAAGACTTTCTAACTTTACATTAATAAAATGCTATTTGGAGCAGTTATCTGAATGTTCCATGAGAATCCACCTTTGAAACCAACTGTATTCCCGCAGATGTTGTCAACTGCATTCCACACTCCCTTTGCCCCACAGCCACAGGGTTCTTTGGCACCTAGAAAGTATAACCTAGAAAATAACACATGACACGGGGTGAATCAGTATCTCTCTGGTACCAGTCTTCTGCTTTTTTATGTAATAGGAAATAAGTGTAGAATAAACTCTGCCAAGAGACACACCATTCTTCTTCTTACAACATTCAGTCTAAAATGCTAAGTGACTCTCAAATTTAGTATGTCTCTTTGTCTGTTTTTGTTCAGATTTTTTCCATGCTTCATTTGCCAGTCTTTTGCTTCCTCCCTGTGTTAATGGTATTGACAAATCCTGCATTTCCAGGATTTCCATGTCATTGCATTTCCAGTTAGTCAAGATAGGGTTCAGGGAGAGAAGCAGCACTTTAACCTGAACTACTGCTCAAGCTGCCAGTTTTCCAACTGTCTACCTGGAAGTATTGACCTACTTTTCATGCTTCACAGATAAACCTCACTAACTAAAACAATAAAGGCTGGATGACCATCTGTCAGGAATACTTTCATTCTATATTCCTGCATAGCAGGGGGTTGGACTTGATGGCCCTTGTGCTCTTTTCCAGCTGATGTTTCTATGATTCCTTAATCCAGGAAGGAATTATAGAAGTCATTCTGCAGGGAAGCAGGAGCTCCAACATATTTTGAACTCGCAATAGAGCTTGGACTTGGCTTGAACTAAGCCTACAGACATAATTAACTTTTCCCATTGCTCTGAATGGGACTCAAGTGTAACTAATCTATCAAGCATCCAAATACATAGTGCTGTTGTCCATTAGTAAAGAGAAGACTTCATTTAAAAACAGTGCCTTTAAAAAAAAAGCACCAATACAGATTAAGTGGGTGACTTGCATAGAAATATTAGTGTAAAGTGATGGAAGCAAGTATCTAGGGTGTGCAATGAGGAGATATGCATTAGACAATAAATGATGCCTCAGTTTTAATCTTCCCACCTACACTCCTTATGGTGCTGCCATGTGGCTCTTTTTATCATATTATCATATTTTGCTTGTCTGTCTTCATGATGATTGAGTCATTCAAAAGTTTGTAGTTGTATAATCTACAGGGAAAAAAACTTTTGATAGACTGCATTCTTAGCAATAATGTTTCGATCTAGTGGAGAATATAGTTAAACAAAAGACCTTGGTATGATGTTTCAGTGATATCAAATTCCACAGCAATCAGGGTTCCATCACTCAGAAGTGAGATTAATGCTTGTAACACTATGTGATAATTGGCCTGACAGAGCCAGTCAACCCATCTGGTGGAATGTGTTATCTGATAGATCAGCAGATCACAGGAAGTGGCAAATAGCACAGCTCTCCTATGTAAGGACCATCACTGCAGCTGATGAACTGGAGATCTTTGGAGATATCCAACCACCTGGCTCTAAAAATGTTTAGAAGTGGGTATTATGGATGGAATGCTAAGGGGTTCCAACAGCAACTGCCACAACACACTTCATGCCTAACTGTGAGAAGACTCCCTCAAAGACAGGCATTCAGAGCCTTTGACAGCTTTGTGGAGAACAGTGCTGGCCACTTAGTGCATCTAATACATCTCTCTAAAGAGAGTAGTGCCGGTGAATAAGAGGAACATGGAGTCTGGTGAGAGATCTGAGGTGGGATGTGGCAGAGGGGTGAATGAAGAGGCACAGACAGCAGTAGAAGTTATGAGAATGAAGATGAAGAAGATGACAATGGCAACTATAACTGTTTCCGCCCTATACTGTTATAGTGCTATTAGTGCTATAGTGCTACAACAGTTTGTTGTTTAGGGAGGCCAAAGAACTCTTTGGCTGAGAATTCTAAATACCCCTCCCTAAACTGCAAACCTCAGGATTCTACAGGATGTTGAAAGTGGAACAATAGCACTGTATCACTGTAGTGTGGAAATGGCCCATGATGATGAGAGAGGCAGTGATGTTTTTTACTAGAAAAGTGATGGGAGGGCCTTGGCCACTACTGTGGCCTCAATTTCTGAACTGGGTTTAATAGTGGAGAAACCATCTCATGCAGTGGCATTCCCATCTTTATTTGTACCCTTTATTACCAGGGTTGCAACAATTGTTAAGTCCAAATTATTGGGAATGATCACCAGCTTTTCAATATACCAGTTCGATCCAATGGAAAAACAATGTTAAAAACTTTCATGCTACACTCTTTTTTCTCCCCAGATTGCCACAGTTAGTTCCTGACTTTGAGCACAGGGTCTCTGGCTGTAAGGTAGTAAATTGATTGAAACTAATACACAAAGGCAGCCTGAGAAGTTTCCCCATTGGGTTCAATGTGATTTACTCACAGAAATGAACACAAGTTTACTCATTTTGGTTCTGTCTTCCCCCCACCAACTTTCTTTCATTAAATCTTCATTTTTAATACAGTACCCTCATAAATGATTTTGTTTTATGTAAGATAAAGTTCTTTCACCTTGTCTTATAGACCATGCAATCTGAGTGACTAATAGGAAAGACAACCATTTCTAGCTAGAATTATGGGGATTTAGCAAGGAGAAATGAAGTAGGAGAACACTGAGATGGTACACAACAAAATACTTTTTTCTGGAACAGGCAAAGCCTGTAAGAAAAATTAGCATACAAAATGTAAATGAGGCAAGAAGAAGGAAACTAGATTAGCAGGCTTAAAGGGTTTTATAACGAAGTAGAAGTGAAGAAGCTGACATGTCAGAAGAAGCATTTAAAGCACTAATTACAGCAGAGCTTTTTTTTTTAAAAAAAAAAAAATCTCCTGATACTTACTCATTCAAATATTTCCCACTGATTTTCAATGGGGCTCGGGGCAGAGAAAATTCCAGTGATAGGGATGTGAAGACATTTTGCTAATGTCTCATTTACAGTCAAGAAAGACTGTCTTGGACTTGATAGGGGCAGGTTGTCTTGATTTGGCTTCTTGTCCACTTCATACTAGAGTCTCCACTGCATTTTGTGAGAGCAAGGCACCAAACACACTTTTGTTCATTTTGCTTGCTACAGTTTTGTATGTAAATGTCTCTACACTCTTTTCTATTTGTAAAGTTCAGTGTATTCACAGCAAGCAAAGCAAGAAAGGTGGAATGTTCAGAAAGACACAAGTAACCCATCCAATGTTTCGATTTTTTTAGTAGCCCATGGAGCATGATCACAGTTACTGATCTCCACAAGTTCAGAAAATGTTTTGGGAGGTTCCAAAAGTTGTAGTATTTGTTGGTGTAGATCTTTTTTTAAAAAAATATCCAGATGACACTTCTGTTGTCTCAAACTATTTCCTGGCAATCCCTGACACTATCTGTAACATTTAATTCCCTGCCCCCCCCCCCCCGGAATGGTTTGATTTTTTAATTCTAAGGCATATTGGAACAAAAGCTATCTTTCCCATTTCATGCCTTCTCTCTCTTCTTTTACTTTTTTAAGAATTATTTTATAAGAGTAATAGTGCCTCAGTGAAATGACAGTTTTGATTGATAACTTTAAAAATATATTGGGAATGGAGAATATTTGCCTTTCAAACCATAGGACAAACTCAGCAATCTATGGCCTTGTTGTTGGAAGGATGGCTTCAGAGGAGCCCTAGTGCAAATCCCACAAATTACTATGAACAGCCCCCCAAGAGAATGGTACTAGGGGATGCAGAGATGACAACAAATGGCAAAAGCTCCTAAAACCTAAGAAACTGTATCATAAGAATTCACTCGAAGGAACCCGTAATAATTTTAAACTGGATACATTTATACAAATGCACAGGCAAATGTGTTAATTATTTCCAGGACAGGAAGAGGAGGGGAGGAAGAGGAGAGGAAGGCAGAAGCAGAGAGGGAATCTTCACTAGCTCATAGACTTTTTTGGCGGGGGTTGCAGTGGCCATTTTCTTCTTTAGCATGTGAGAAAGAATCAAGTCATGATTTATATCCATATCCAGTGACTGCAGAGCTAATTTTTGGTATTACACTATTCCGTCTTGTTATTTAGAGGATAGTCTGATGGAATTAATTGCAATATTTGTCGGTAAAATTAATTTGATTTTTATTTGGTCACTTACAATGTTTTCATTTAGAATGCCTTGTCCTACATTGGTGATTAGAGTTTCAGCAATTTAATTTCACAACAGCTTGAAGGGGATGGGGGCAGATTCTCTTCCACATTCAGGCACACATGGTCTTATAGATAATTTTTTTTCATGGAGAAAGACTAGTAGTTCTTTATGGGGAGGGAGAACTGACCTAAAACAGAATTGAGGAAAGGTGGTGGTTGAGGGGGAGAGAGATAAAGAGAGTGTAAACACTTAAGCAATGAAGTTTAACAATAATAAAATAAAGTAATTGGCAAGAAATTTCAATTCCTTATAGAGTAAAGTGATCTTCAATATAACACCTTTGTGTTCCATCTGCATTCTGACCTCCTTATCAGTACCAATTGTGGCACATGCACGTGAGCTTATTATTTTGTAACCTTCCGAGTACAGAGTTTTGGATTGTTTTTTAATTAGCATTTTAATTGCTCATCAAAGTAATTTAAGACAGTGTAGGAAAAAATGGAGCACTTGCTAATCCCTTTGGTGCCACCAGTCAACATTAAGCCTTTCCCAAGGTCAGTTTGTGGGCAATTGTGAAAGCAGGGGGTTTTCTTCACTGCTTCCTGCAGCAGCCTGAGCTGATATCCATTACAAAGGAAACATGAGAGAGAAATGACATTTGTATGCGCCAAACATACAGAGATTGTATATGCTTCTCCTCTCCCACAATTCATTTTCCTATGGTAGAAATGTACAACATTGTTTAGTAAGATAATGTTTTTCTTGGCAACATACAGTGTTAGAAAATCACAGTCCCCTAGTGGTCCATGAGCTACACATATCTTTCATTCCAAAAATATCATGTGTCTACAGTTGTCCCTGTTTTTGGTTTAACAAACTATAAGGTAACACAAAGAAAAAAATCCAATACATATATGCTTTTCAGAGATAAATCTGTAAACGACCATTGGCCATAACAAAAGCGAGCTACCATAAGATATTGCAAAGTGTTCAGGAGGCCAGATAGACAGACAGACAATCATACTTTCTTTCAGGATGCTCCATCTCAAACTCTCTGATGTGTTGGAATGGCAACCATCCCTCTCACCCATGTGTCCTGTACCTATAGCATATTTGTGCTGTGTTATTATTTTATTTTCTTAATTTATGGAGATTCATTCAGGCAAGACTCACGTCTTTGCCCTCTTTGCAGGCTACGAGAGTGTGACATGCCCGGGATCACCCAGTGGTTTCCAGGACTGAGCAGGGATTCAAGCTCTGGTCTCTTAGTTTATGATCTTCAGTTTATGTGAGATGTAGGCAAACTGATTATGTATATCTAAGTCTCTGAAGTTTTGATCAGAAGCAATGCCATAAGCAAAGGAAGCCGGCCAACTTATGACATTGCTCTTGGGGAGCATCATTTCTAAGCTATAGGCAGCCTGAAAATTCTGAACTTCAGGCTAGCCAGACTCATGATAAATTTGAAAATCAACATTTCAGAAACACGCACAATGCCAAGTCCTTGCAGCAGATCTCTGTTAAATGTTATTGAGTAAGGAAAAATCAGAGACATTATCTCATTATCTGAGGTCAAAGCTCATCTGAGAAATTACTTGAGAAATATAGATAGATAGATAAGCAATCAGAAAGAAAGGAAGTAAATGTAGTACAAAGAATAAGAGAAAGAGAGGAAAATGTAATATTTGCTATTTCTCTGGGCAAAAACACAGATTTGACTTGGAAGCCATCTCAGTGTGGCCATCTTAGAGTGGACCAAAAGGAAGAGGTGGATCACACAGGAGCTTGTAAAGAAACATTGCTTCTTCTCTTTCTGTTCTTCAACCTGAAGCTGTTTCCCACCTAAAGGAAAAACATGCAGAGTAATGAATCCCCAAATTAAATCCCTCTGACTCTGGTGTAAGAGGAAGATTGGTATAGGTGCCATTATAAGATGTGAGTGCCACAGAATAGGGCAGAACTCTGCTGAGCTCCATGTTATGAGGTATCAGGCACAAAAGTAATCCTGGGATAACAGTAAGTGAATATGATGAGTACATCAGATGATCTTGCATTTGGAATTGTGCTGGTGACTTACAATGCATGAATTTCCCCAAAGAAGGGGTTGGACATTTTGGTCTGCTGCAGAACAACTACATTCAGTTCAAGGTTGGATAAGTGGAGTTGTGCCTATACTCTATTGCATACATGGATTGCATTGGCTTATTTATTTGGTTGCATATTTGATTGCTCATTCTACTGCAAATTCAGTTGTGCATTCAGTTATGCAGTGTTGCCATGTGATACATGTGTTTCATAGCATGGTCAAAGCATAAATCTTCATGTGGAGATTTATGCTGTGAAACCCCAATGTAGAATACTAGCCTATATATATTCTTTCTCTAGAAATAATGATGGTATGCTATAAGAAGAGCCAAGGAGTTCTCTCTCTTGGGGATATTTTTATATTTCTGCTGAACTGTCTTTTTTTTTATGTTCAGTTTCTTCAGTTTCTTTTGAGGAAAAGGAATCTACAATCCCTCGTTTCAGAAGAATGGCCTAATAATTGCCTTATATTGTTTAAATCATAGTTGTATATGAAGGACATAAACCTTTGCTTCTTTCATTTTTCCATGCAAGAAAGTATGCAAGAATGAATAATTTCCAAGGTTGCTTGCCCCTAAATGAAATTATGAGTTTGTGGCCATTATTTAAACATTTTGCACACTTTAGGAACTTTTTGTGACCCCCCCCCCCCCATGTTTGAGCTGGAAAATAAACAGCAAATCAATTTTTGACCAAAATATGTCCTGAAACACTACAGAAAATCTTGTGGGATTTGACCATTTTCTTAACAGGTTGACTTGAAATAGTAAAACACTCCTTCTGTCAAGGATGAGAAGAATTGTCAGTATTCATTGTACTCTTATTATATACCA
Organism: Cyclura pinguis; assembly: GCA_030412105.1. Classification (NCBI taxonomy): domain Eukaryota; kingdom Metazoa; phylum Chordata; class Lepidosauria; order Squamata; family Iguanidae; genus Cyclura; species Cyclura pinguis. The sequence goes on along the minus strand of CM059599.1, from coordinate 312,488,318 downwards.
CTCTCTGTTCAAAAACTCCCACAGCAACTCTGTGAAGCTGGCTTGGCTGAAGAAATCTGACCTGCCCCAAATCACCTATGCCAGAGTAGTAATTTCTCTCTCCCTGGTTAAATTCACTATACCACCTGATGCCTGACTGCAGTTATTTCAGAGGAAGATTCCAAAATATATTTGTTAAAAGGCAGCTTTACTTCCATGTTCTCAAGCATCCCCTTAATATCTTTTCTTCCCCTGCATTTCTAAGGCATTTTATTATTAGGAGCTACTCAACTTCACAATCTTGAGTTTGGAGTTGCCTCAATATAATTATCAAAAATGCTTGGTGTTAGTGTTCTTACTGCCTCTGCCCAGGCCTCCAGGGGACTCACAGTTGTTGTGTCTATTACTCTGGAAAACATGGCTTCCAGAAACTTCAGAAGTAATTGCTAACACCAGAAAAGCAGCAGCATGGTGACGGAGTGTTTCAAGGCCAAAAGTTATTCTAAAAAGTCGGGGTCTAAGAAAAAAGATCATCCATTCACCCAATTCTTTTAGTAAAATAAAATAAAATAAAATAAAATTGCAAATTGATGCACATGAGGGAAATCAATCAGACTAGTTCCTGAGAAACTCTGACTTGTGTTGCACAATCTGAGAGGGCTGAGGGAAACATATACATGTTGGGAAAAAATGTTTTTCGAAATAACTGAAGAAATGTTAGTATCTAGTGAAGATATTTATGCCTATGTGGTGAGTTCTGGGAAATTAGAACTAGGAGGTGGATCCTCCTTGACTCTTTTATCTGAAAGTTGCACAGGGTTTGAGGGGTGATGCTTTTGAGCTAATAACCTAATTAGCCAAGTTCGTTGAACCCAGTGAATCAAAAATACTGCATTGTCACAGAGAAACTGGCAGAAGAAGAGCAGGAGGGTAGCAGAGGGAATTTTATTATTGTCTGGGCACAAAACTTATTTTCCTTCCTTCAGTGGGAAGAGCTCAGCTGGTCTGGACAACTCTGGCCCTTTCCACATGTGTGGGGGGGGAACGGGCAAAAACGCCCAAAAATGGAGCTTACCAGCAGCCGGGTAAGTCTGTCGCAACGCGGAGCAGCACGAGCTCGCTGCTCCGCAATCCTCTGGCGTCCCAAATGGCGGCTTCTGGTTGGTGGAGGCTCTCGCCCCCGGCAGATCTGCAGGCCCGCACTTGCGCGCGCCTGCAAATCCGCGTCGGAGCCGGGCGACGGAGCAGCACGGGGCTGCACGCTCCGTGCTTTTTAAAAACCTCGAAAAAGAGGTTTTTAAAAAACACGCAGCACGGTTAGTTCCGGCCACTCCTGGGTGGATTCCAGTGTGGAACTACCGTGAGAAGTCACTCTGCACCATTACAGAAGCCCGGTGTGGAAATGGCCTCTGAATGCCTGTGCTGGAGGGTAACAAATCAGAGAGTACTGGACATATTTATTTATTTATTTTTATCAACAGTAGACTCTATTGAGTTCAGGAGAGGGGGAACAATCCACAGATGTATCTTTTCATATGGTGCAGTTCTCATGTGACAGAGAAAAATATTTGTTGTTACTGTGTAGTCATTTTTACATCTCTGTTAATGACTACACAGCAACAACAAATATTGCTTTCCATGATCGCATTGCCTTCCAAATAAGGAACAGTGTAAGAAGCAACCATTCAGAGCTTGGATATGTGGCCATGCTGGCTAGTGAATTATGAGAGTTATATACCCTCCAGAATTTCACATGTGGCCAACAAGATTAGAATGTGGTCAAAAGTTATTAATGAGCTAATAAAAAGACAAGCAAGGAGACACTTCTGCTGTTTGCTTTTGCCTGATCCTACAAGGAAAAGCAAAATTCTGTCCCCTCCTCTCCTCCCTGCAGACTTAACTGAGTGCAAATTATTTTTACACTTTGAATTCAGTTTGCAGCAATGTGAGCAACCCCTGGACAAAGGGGAAAAGTGAGAGGAGGAGATGAAACTGGGACATTTTAAAAGCAACTGAAAAAGTGGGCACAGAGGACTGCCCAGGACAAATTAGGACTGTTGGAGAATATAGAATTATAGTCCAAAAAGTAGTTTGTCCAAGCTATACATGTGGTTTGTACTTCCTACAGGATCTCCCCAATTCAAACATTACCAGTTCAGACATAATCTAGTAGGGAAGGAAGTAAACACGTGGAAGGGGCAACCACACTGGTCTTATAACACTGGGGTCTAACACCTAAATTTCTTAGAATGATAACTCATTTATTAAGAACTACAAATTGGTCAAGAAAGAGTCTTTTAATTTCTAGTTTGTACAGGAATGTGTCAATTGCAGTCTGATCTGCTGGCTCCCAAGAAATCTGGAAATTGTAGAAATCCACCAAAATCTACAGTTTCAGTTTCATATGTTACCTGTTTGTTGTGGGTTAAAAAGGGTAAGTTACTCTCAGTCGTGCAGCATACAGTATAATCATATGTGGGCTATGTGACATTAAACTGTTCATTAGCTAGTATCCCTGAATCTGAAATTCTCTGTACTCATTTAATTTTCCGTAGTGTGTCTTCACACAGTGGTCAATTATACACTGAGAGGGCAATGCAACACTGTGTTGTATGGCAGTGTTGCACAATCAAATGAGTAACCAAATGCATATTCACATTCACAGTGACACTGCATGTGCAATTTTGCTTCCGTAGTCTTCAATTATGGACAAAAAAAAAATTTCCATCACTTATGTAGGAGAGACTGAACTCTGGCCAATTACAGTTATGTCTATGCAATATATTCTGGTTAATTTGTAAGATTTTTATATTTGTTAAGCAATACTGTCCAAAGGGAGGGTTGGAGTCTATCATTTTTGCAAATGTGACTGATGGGTGATTAAAGCAAGCAGCTTTAATATCAACAAGATTTTTCTTTATTTTTGAGACATTTGATGTTGATTGTATAGTATAAATATCATTATGGTGAAAAAAATAATGTCATGACATTTTGTGGTATTTGGGTGCAGGGTGGGTTTGAGGTTTGTTTTTTCTCAGTACAGTGTTAAGCCACTTCCAAATGTCAGATTTCCTTGGTTGTTACAGTGTTTGTGAGAGATAACACACCTGATATCCACAGTCCAAACATATTAGCAGGATCAGTATGGATGGTATAGCAACTAACAATCATGCCAAACCAATGATGATATCTGACAGATTGGAGAGCTGGGCCAAAGCTAACTTAATGAATTTCAATAGAGAGAAATGTAAGGTCCTGTACTTAAGCAGAAAAAAATGGAATGCACAAATATAGGATGGGAGACACGTGGCTGGATAACAGTATATGTGAAAGGGATCTAGGAGTCTTGGTAGATCACAAGCTGAACATGAGTCAGCATTGTGATATGGCAGCCAAGAAAGCCAACACGATTCTTGGTTGCATCAATAGGAGTATGGTGTCTAGATCAAGGGAGGTAATGGTACCACTCTATTCTGCATTGGTTAGACCTCATTTGGAGTTCTGGGCACCTCATTTCAAGAAGGATATCAACAAGCTGAAGCGTGTCTAGAGGAGGGGGACCAAAATGGTGAAGGGTCTGGAAGCCATGCCCTATGAGGAGCAGGGTAGAGAGCTTGGTATGTTTAGTTTGCAGAAGAGAAGGTTACAAGGGGACATGATAGCCATGTTGAAATATTTGAAGAGAAGTCATGTCGAGATGGGATCGGGCTTGTTTTCCACTGCTCTAGAGACTAGGACAAGGAGCAATGGATTCAAACTGCAGGAAAGGAGATTCTACCTGAATCTCAGGAAGAACTTCCTGACGGTCAGAGCTGTCTGGCAGTGGAATATGCTGCCTTGGAGTGTGGTGGAGTCTCCTTCTTTGGACGTTTTTAAGCGGAGGCTGGATGGCCATCTGTTGGGAATGCTTTCATGGGTGTTCCTACGTAGCAGAGACTTGGACTGGATGGCCCCTGTGGTCTCTTCCAACTTTATGAGTCTATGATTCTATAATTCATTGTTCTGTGCTAAAGTAGATCTTTGAGATATTTCTTCTTTGATTTCTTGCAGGTATCAAACAAATATTTTGGCTAATTATATTGCCTGCCTTACAAACACTGCAATTCCTCAACCAGAAATGTAAATCATCAATTTCATCTTCACATTCAAGGAGAAACAATTACATCAATTTTCTCTCTGCTGCAGGAGAAAAATGAACATTTTTCCACAGTATTCTTGTGATATTCAAACATCCCAAAGTGTTGCGGGGGAATTATTCTGAAAGAAAAAGAAGAGGGTTTTCCCCCCCACAAATCCCTACTTTTTCTGCACAGAAAACAGGTTTCCTGCAAAAGTAATCTATTTTCTGCACAGAAAACAAGTTTTGTACACAGGAAACCTGCTTTCTGCACAGAAAACTGGGAGGAGGCGCAGTTGTTCAAAATCTCTTGTATTTTCCTCTGAAGAAAAATTGCTCCACCACACTTTCTGATGTTCAAATACCAGGAGAAAATTGCACAACAGTCTTGCTGGCCTCTTGGTCTTCCTGATAAGAATTCTCTTCCTTGACGTGGCAATAAAGATTTGCAAATATTCTTTCAATCCATTGTTTATTCAAATGGGGGTTGTTGTTTTTTTGGTATCTTATTTTAGCTATTTTATGTTGTATTATTTTAGTATGTGTCACCCGTCCTCCAGAAAAAGTGGGCGGAGGGAATTGAACACATACACACAGCTAAACGTGTTTATGAAAAATACAGCATTCCTCTGTTCAATGGGAAATACTTAGCAATATGTACAATTTGGAATTTAAGCTCCCAAATGTGCACATTTTACAAATGCATATATGAATTAGTGTGAGGAGAAGAAAAGCTAGCAATCTGGTGTACAAGTGGGACAGACTAAATCTAGAGATGGCCAAATTAGAATTTGGATGAGAACAAGATTGATAGATTCCTGGTGGGAGGTTCTAAATGAACCTGATAATTGTCTTTTTGCTACCGTATGTTTGTATGTGTTACTGTTTCTTAAGTGAGAAACTGTACTCTGTGAAATTAAAGTTCTAGATGTGATGACAAGTCTAGATGCAGTAACTGTATATATGATCCCGATCTGAAGGTGTTAAATCATACTTAATAGATTTCTCCAGAAGCTTTCAAGCAAGACAGGACCATAGAACTTTAAAAGGAAGACAGTCTTCTACTACTACTTCTTATTCTCTCTGTCTGTCTCTTTAAAGAAACCGAGTATATAGTTATAAGAGATTGAGAACAATCCAGAGAATGAGAAATAGGTTGTAAGAGCCAGTGTTGTATAATAGTTTGAGTGTTGGACTATGATTGTGGAGACCAGGGCCATTTCCGCATTACACTATTACAGTACTATTATTTCATTCTCAATATCGTGTGGAATTCTGGAGTTTGTAGTTTACTGAGGCCAAAGAGCTCTCTGGCTGAGAATTCTAAAGGCCCCTCCCTAAACTGTAGACCGCAGGATTCCATAGGATATTGAAAGTGGAATAATAGCACTATAACAGTGTCAAGCGGAAATGGCCCAGTGTTTGAATCTCTGTTTGGCCATGGAAACCCAGTGGGTGGCCTTGGTCAAGTCACAGTCTGTCAGCCTCAGAAGAAGGCAAAGAAAATTCCCCCCTCCAAACCAATCTTGTGAAAACAAAAGTAATAGGTTCACCTTAGGTTCATAACAACTCAGAAATGACTTGAAAGCACACAGGAACAATTCTGTTTGAAATGTCACAGTTCTCAGGACAGTGGTGACTTATGCTGTCCATGTTAGAGTGACAATGAATCCTTACTGAGTTTTAAACTTTGACAGAGCTAGGCAAGCTGCTGAACCCTACCATAAAATAGAGTCAGCAACCTGGATAGCTTTTTGAAAGTTCAGACTTAAGCCTGGAGGAGATTCATCATCACAGACATGAAAGCCACCAGCTGCCACTGTATAAATAGGAATATATTTTTAAGAATTGGAGAACAAATGAGCTATTTCTATTTATGTCATTGCTATTTTCTTTTGTATTACATTTCTCTCTCTTTTTTTAATCTAGTTGATAAACTTATCAAAAAAAATCTTTAATCCACTTATACTATTTATATTCTTGCAGATTACAGAATCTGAGAATACTCTTTTTATCCGCAAGGGTATATTGTATGTTTATCAGTGTATGTGCACGAGTGTATGTGCACATGTCTATAAATGTACATATACACTAGGGAAATAATTAGCCTGATTAAAATAAAAATGAGATAAAGTTAGTAAGTGTTTGTTTATTAATTGCCTTCTAGGCTTTTGCTAACCAAAATCTGAAACTGATTTAAAAAGCAGCTGTCTACATTATTCATATATCATAAACATAAAATATTTCAGTTAACACCATTTTATTTGGAAATTTTGTCCCCTGCTGCATGTGTGAATAAATTGTCAGATAGACTGACAGAGAGACAGACAGAGAGACAGACAGAAAAATATGAAATTTTTCATTCTCCTGTATCACAGTACTTGTACTTTTCAGACATATTTCTAACTAAGATAAGGAACAGGAAGAAAATGTATTTTTCTGGTGGAAATTTGAAGAATCTTTATGTAGTACCAGTCAATCAATGTCAGAGAAGAGTAGAGAGAGAAAGAGCAATGGATGTTGTGGTTGTCATTCCTTTTAGTGGCAGAAGAAAGAAGGCAGCTAGTCAGGGCCAGCTATATCACAAAGCAGAATGATGGTGCAGGTGGATTCAAACAAGTCACATCTTCAAAAGAAGCATCAAGATGTAATGGGGCAGGGAACAGTGGCAAGGTGTACAAGGACAAAGCCATGTACCACATGGCATACTATGTGCTCCTTAAATTTCTCAATTTTGTTGGCACAAGACATTCTGGTACCTGAAGCAGAGCAGCAAATAGGATCTACTCAGATCAAGATATACAGTACTCATAAGCAGCCCAGTTTAGGTACATGTTATAGAAAATGCCAAAAGCTCAAAAGATGAGAGCTAGATTGATGCTGTAAAAAGAGCTGGGCAATAAGAATAAGGCTAACTGTGCAGAAAGCACAATTTGCATTTCAGATAAAAAGATGTTACAGCTGAAAGAATATGTTTTAGATTCAGACTATATTGTTCCATACAAACCTGCCAAGGCCCTGAGTTCCTTAGGAGAAGCCCTTGTCTTAAGCCCTTTCTGTTCTACCCTCCCAACCCGCCATAGGGGCAGAAGAAGGACAGGACCACAATGATGCTTATGCATGATGCCATTGCTGTTCCATCCTTCTTCCATCCCCAGGCGCCGCAGTCTCTCCACAAATCATTGGTGCGTTTTCCCCATCAATGACTGGCAATTGCATCGGCATCATAGACTTACTTTGTCTGGGGAAGCCCTGGACGCACAATGGCTGCACTTCCTGCCCCAGCGCAGCCTGGAAAACCACCCAGCTGCATTGCAGCAGGAAGAGGCATGGCCACTGTGCCTCCTGGAGCACAATGGCAGCCAGTGTGGAGGGAAGCACTCCTGTCGTGCTCCCCTCCTGGTACAGCTGATGCCAGAACCCACACAGGATGTCTCCGCAACCACGTTAACTGCAGAAAAGGCCTTAGTCCCACAACCTTCACAGGAATGACTGGTGAGAATGTGAGACAGGGCCTTTTGGATGGTTGCTCCTAGGCTCTGGGACAATGTTTCTTGCTCTTCTTCTGTTTGCAGGTAAAGTCTTTTAATTCTAATGGACTTTTGAGAACTGAAGGATATTAAAGTGAAGGCTTTTTAGAGAGTGGCTGTGCAACTTTAAAAAGTATTTATTTACATTTATGTTTAAAAGCTCCTGGGGTAGATAAATTTTGTTTTGTTTTTTGTTTGTTTAAATTTTGTTTTTATGTTTTCTAAAATTAACTAAAACAGATAATTTTATTTAGATCAAAACAAAATGTACTTTTCTCTTATCCATCTCGCTGGTACCTCAATAGCCATTAAAAAAGAGAGTAAGGCAACTGCATGAGCCAGCACTTTAACTATGTGGTATTTCTGCTACACCATACATACTCCTTTTAGCTATAAACATAACTAAAAGATTACAGTTATACTACATAAGGAATGAAGGGATCCTTCATCCAATTGCATTTGTACTGTGACTTAGGCCATTTCTGCACTACAGTGCTATAGTGCTATTATTCCATTTTCAACATCCTGTAGAGGGTTTGTAGATTACTAAGGCCAAAGAGCAATCTGGCTGAGAATTCTAAATCCTCCTCCCTAAACTGCAAGCCCCTGGGTTCTATAGGACTTTGAAAGTGGAATAATAGCACTATAACAGTATAGTGTAGAAATGGCCTTAGTTACAGCTTTATTATTGGAAAAAGAAATTAATTGTATGAATGTTTTAATTACTTCAGAGCACCAGAGATAGCTGTTAGGGGTCTGTGGCTTTAGCACAGGGGAATCATGGAGCCCTCCATGTGTTGTTGAACATTAGCTCTAATCAGACATAGGCCCCTGCTGCACGAGGCGAGGGAATCGCTCCGTGCTGTTACCTATTGCTTCTTCTGGGGTCCGAAGCAACGCGGACTGTCCCTGAAGCCCTTCCGCAGGGCTCCTCCTCGGTCTAGGGTGAATCGGAGCAGTGCAAGGTCTGTAGATCCGCACTACTCCAGCCTCCAAAATGGCGGCTCTGACTTCCAAAATGGCGGCTTCCAGTTGGTTATGGGTCCTGACCAACCACTGAAGCTCGCCACGCCTAAAGCCCACCCTCCGCAGATCGCAGGCTCGCATTGGTGCGAGCCTGCAAATCTGCACAAGGGAGCAGGAACACAATGGCGCGTTCCAGGAAAATAAAGACCTGTTTTTTCCAGTCTTTCAAAAACACGCTGGAGGACCACTTGGGGTCATTTTGGAGCAGACTGAGGTGTGGATCTCCAGTAAGTAGTCCGCTCCCAGTCCGCTCCAAGGTACAGACGACCTCCCTTCAAGGACGCACTGCCCCATTCTAATTGCCTGGTGCAGAAAGGGCCATAGGAGGCATAACTAATAATGAGGAATGCTGGGATTTGTAGTTCAGCAACATTGGGGGGGTTACACAATTCCCACTCTGCTCTAGCCAGTAACCATAGAATTTTCTCAAGTACTGTGGAAGATAGGAGTGCTTTTATTACTAGTATTCAAGCTTTATGTTTCACACCATTTTATTCAGTAACATCACATTATCTATCTATAGATAGATGGGTCCTATGGAAAGAGAGACAGACAGGTGGGACATAAATGAAGCAATTAAATAAATAAATAGCCACATTAAAGAATTTTAAAATCATAACATTTGCAAATTACCATATGGAAAAAAAGTTCAGTGCTTTCAAAGGACCATGTTGCATTATTTAATACAATATTTTGAACATCTTTCCCTTTCATCTATCATCCCATACTGAGAAATGCCTGGCAATATCTTCTCCACATTATAAAATATTATTTAAAGAAAACAAGAGGAAAAGAAAGATAAAAAAGAAAGAGTATTAGCAAAAAGGACAGCAAAAGGCAACAGGCATCATCAAGACACAGAGCTCAGTTCAACTGCATTTCAGCTGGCTTTTATAACACCAAACCAATTGATTAGCAAAAGCTAACAGGGCAAAACATGTTAAAGTCCATGCAACTCACAATATCCGAAAACAGTATAAAATGCACTCTTTGCATGCAGGCTGTGAATTTTTGTGGAAGTGACTGAGTTTCAGCTGGTCCTTTTCCCCTCTCCAAGGACTGGCAGTGAGATTCACTGGTGCACTTTTTTTTTCCCGACAATAGTCTAAATGAAGACTTTTTTCCCCCCATAAAAGGACTGAGCCTATTACTTTCACAGATCTGCTTTTGTTTACATGGAGGATGTTACTGTTTCATCTGTTAATCCTAGAACTGAGCAAGGTATTGGCCATTTCTGCCCTACACTGTTATAGTGCTATTATTCCACTTTCAACATCCTATGGAATCCTGGTACTTGCAGTTCAAGAAGGAGCCTTTAGAATTCTCAGCCAGGGAGCTCTTTGGCCTCAGTAAACTACAAACCCTTGAATTCCGCAGGATGTTTAAAGTGGGATAATAGCAGTATAACAGTGTGGTGTGGAAATAGCCATTGTTTAAAACATTTAACAATGATCTGAAGATTTAAAATGCACTTCAGGCCCCATTTTAGCACCATGATAAGGTTGCAATTGTGAGAAGTAGCTGAAAAGACTCATAAAACAATTTAGCACAGGATCAGCTGAAGCATTAATGTTTATTAAAAGTATGTTTCTGCAGAAGTGGGTGTTCCCCAGAGAGAAGGACACACCCCAGAGTTGAATACAAATTGTTTTTAATACCTGTCCCCGTTGCAGGTTTTCCCTTCTCTGAGATCCCATTGGATAGGACCCCAAAGGTTACAGCCTATCAGGTTCGCCTAAGTCCTGCCTCAGTTTACATTTTCCCCTTCCCACTGTTTAGTGCCCACTACTCTTATTTACAGTTTTCCTTAAAAGGAATGATCATGAGCTGCCCATGTCTTCCCCTCGTGTATCTTCATTTCTCATGTTACTTTCAAGGAGTCTCATTAGCAGTTTCAAAGTACCCCTTTGTGTTCTGGTATGTCCCTATCAATCAGTTTACTCCTTATAGCCTTGTCCTGTCTGATATGTTGTTATCAACAAGGTCTGAAATACACAAGCCACCCTAAAGATCGAAGGTTAAGAGGCCCTCTTTTGTTCTGTTACAATTTCTGGAAAGCAGTTTACTTTAGACATAGTGTATTGCAGAGGCCAAAATACAAAATATACTGGAATCTATGTGTACATATATCTAAAATATGTGTTATACAAATAAGCGAAAATATATGCTACTAATACATGTTATTAATACTGTATACCCAGTGCAGAAGCTAAAATATATGTTATTTCTCTCAGCAACTAAGGTTGTAACTAAGGTAGGTTTATTTCTTTTTAATATCAATCAAAACCACAACCTCAGAACACTGTCATCATCACCTCCATCATATCCTGATCATCAGGATCAAACAAATGTCTGTAACTTCCACAGCCTTTTTATAAGAATTTTATCATAATACAATAAAATCTGTATGTATATTAGTTCCTTGTAGGCACATGAATCAGGCTAGATTTTAGATCAGCATAAACCGGCACAAATGCTCATTCCAGGCAGACATCAGGAAGAGGAAGCTCCTCTTCTTGTGTTGCTTAGTGCAAAACCCTGTGACAAGGTAAGCATCTTAACTGGAACAATAAACAAGAAAGATATTCCCTGCCTTTCATTAAAAAAGAATGAGGGAGGAATTCTCAGTAACTATTAAAAAGCATAGCTTTATAGTTGCCCCAAGGACTACTCAACTGCTCTGTACATGTGTGTGTGTGTGCCACTTCTGTGAGTTCTATGGGGTCACTTAGGGATAAATGCAAGCATGTTTCATTTAATAAAAGGCCTTTCTGTCCTATACTGTTATAGTGCTATTATTCCAGTTTCAACATCCTGTGGAATTCTGGGGGTTGCAGTTTAGTGAGGCTAAAGAACTCCCATCCTAAGCGGAAAACCCTAGCATTCCATAGATATAACAGTGTAGTGAGGAAAGGCCCAACGCTTCTGAAAAATTAGCTTCTTCTTGTAAAGTCTTAGTTTGTACATCCCTCCAGATACTAAGCTTCATCTTGATGGTTACAATTAGTAACTTCAGCAGTTTTCTTCCTGCTGCAGAAAGTCTTCAAAAAGTGAAATTCACATGGGGTTATTCAGCAAAGAAAACAGTATTTTCTGCATAGAAAGCAGCATTGTCTGCATGGAAAATAATATTTCAATGTAGAAATGTTAATTCCTGATCAGCAAATGCTGTTTTGAGTGCATAAAATGCTGTTTTCTGTGCACACCTACCGTCTTTAAATTTTACACAGAATAAATTTACAATATAAAGTATACAACAAAGTTTAAAGTATACAATAAGTAAGTTTATGACAAATAAATTTATTCCTCAGGTTACAGCATTGTATGCACAGAAAACAGCATTTTCTATTTGGGAATTAATATTTCCACATGGAAATACTATTTACCATTCAGGAAATGCTGATTTCGGCACAAAACAACTACATGAGAATTTTGCACAGAATAAGTCCCAAACCGTGAAGGTTCTCATCATTCCACAATTCTTCTCATCAGTGTTTCTCAAAACTTGAAAAACATAGTTTCCGGCATGGTTTAAGGCCCCTCCCTAAACTGCAAACTCCAGGATTCCATAGGATGTTGGAAGTGGAATAATAGCGCTATAACAAGCTAGTGTGGAAATGGCCTAGGTCTGCTGGGATTTGCAGTTCAACATCTGGATGGTGTTCAGTTCCCACTCCTATCATATATCTTCTTTGGTTCTTAAGGATGATTTTTCAAACACAATCTAGCTTTAGCCTCTTTATCTAAACTAGTTATCCATTTCACTTTTCAGCACTGGAGGTTTCAGCACTGAAGGTTTCAGCATAGAGAGCTTTGCCTTTTCAGTTTCAGATTTTATAGTCTCTGTTTCCCTTGTAATTCCTAGCAACTTTATAAGATTTCCAGTAAATTGCTCCTTTGCAGTTACCCATTTCATTTTAAATGGAAGGAAATACAACAGTCTCAGTTCAAAGAGAGGAAAAACTCTTACCCTTTTGGCCCTAAAAAACACTCCTCTAGTACAACTGTAAACCATCTTTTCCTAGTTTTGTGACCTGAATCTCATGGGAAATACATCGTAGAGTCTAATCTGATCCATCTACTTTTTACAGATATCCAGAAGTCCAAGTTTTAAAAGTAAATGTAAGTTTGTGTTCCTTTAAGGTGAAAGTACAGTTTAGAAATCCACTCTATTTGGAATCCCTGAAAATGCCTGCAACTGGTGCTGGATCCTGTTGCATAGCAACAGATAACTGCAGTTACGAGCTCACCAGTAAACAACCATGCTGTGTTCTCTTTTGTACGAACAACTAGAAACAAAATGGGATTCCCAGAGAGCACTTTAAATAAATAACGTAATTAAATTGAATAGGAATGTTTCAGCGGCTACCAACAAAATGCAGAAGCACAATGTGATTTGTTACCTTTGCTAATAATTTTAGATGAAATGTCAACAAAACTGGGGTTTTTTAGAAAAATATTTCATTATTCCTCATCTTTCTCCCTGTAATATGTAGAATCTGACTTTTATGATTTTTACTTACCACAACTCATTTATAATTACAAAACATTTCCATCCTTGTCCTCTTTTAGGTGTACTTTCTAAGTAACTAAGTATGCAATGTCATACGGTACCATGAATAATTTTTCCCTTTTCTTTTCCCTATGTGATTTTCTATAATTTGAATGTCACTTTAGGCCCATGCTTTCCTAAATGTTTATGCAGCTGACAGGTTAAGTCCACACTCAAAGACACGTGCATTTCTACTACAGACAACCTGTTGTCCAAAGAACCAGAGGCAAATAATGAGATGTCCTTTCATACTACACAATTATAGCATTCTGATACCATTTTTAACTGCATTATATGCAATCCTGGGCTTTGTATTTTGAGGAAACACTGGGGCTTTCTGAATGGTAATTCAAAATACCCCTCCCTAAACTACATTAGGTAGTAATGTATGTATAAGACAGTTTAGGTATGATTCTACATTAGCCATGGCAGCTAATGTAGAATCATGGTAATATAACTACATAGTATGAAAAAATGACCCACTGTCAAGACAACAACTACTTCTCCTCCTCCTCCTCCTCCTCCTCTTCCCCCCTTCTTCTTCTTCTTCTTCTTCTATTTATACCCTGCTTTTTTCCCAGGTTGGGGCAGCCACTGAGAAGGCCCTCTCCCATGTTCCCACCAGGTGTACCTGTGAGGGTGATGGGAGAGAAAGAAGGGCCTCTCCAGAAGACTCAGAGCCTGGGCTGATTCATAGGAGAGAGTACAGCCTTTCAAATACGGTCCTTCAAACCCTATATGGACCTCAGCCATATAAGGTTTAAAAAGTCCTCACTAGCATTTTGAATCATGCCTAGAAATGGACTGGACCCAGTGGAGTTGCTGCACCATGGGAGTTGTGTGATCCCTGTAGTTAGGTTCCAGATTAGGTAGACAAGCCCGAAAAACGTTAAGGCAGGTGAAGTGTCTGAAGTTGGGCTGGTAGATAGATTCTAGAACCATCAGACAAGGATGGCAAAGATGAACCAGGGAATCTATATGACTGTGTGTGTATGTGCCTTCAAGTTGCTCATCCAAATTTGGTTACCCTGTGAATTTCACAGGGTTTTCTTAGGCAAGGAGTACTCAGAGTTGGTTTCGTCAGTTCCTTTCTCCGAAATATAGCCTACGTTGCACCTGATATTCATTGATGGTCTCCCATCCAGTTGGTGGTCTCCCACCCTCCCATCCAGCAGGGCTTATCCTGCTTAGCTTCCAAGATCAGACAGGATCTAGTGCCTTTAGAGTATTTAGGATATATGGTTTAAAAAAAGATGTCCATGTGTTGTGAGCTTTGCAGGGTCTACTGGAAATGGTGGTGGGCACTTAATGCATTCAGGTGGTACTCAAGTAAACAGAATTGTACTTACCAACTAAACCTAACCTGACTGCTTTGCTTAAAGATCAAAATGCATTGGCACCAGATTGGCTATTCTAATCTATCTACTTCTTGTGCACACATGAGGCAGGGGGGAGAGTGGTTTAGAGCTCTTCCTGTTGGAATGAGTAGGGTGTGACTTCATTTCAGAGGCAGAGCTAGACTGGAACCTTTGGTGTGAATGTAAGCTTTGCCTCACTATAGTTAACTTTCCAAAGCTTTCCCAGTAAATTAAAACGAGGGAATATCAACAATGCCATCAGGACTTTCTGTTATTGTTGTCAGAAGTGGATTATATTTGCCAACTTCTTCTGAGGGAATGAAGTCTGCCAAATATCAGATAAATAAAGAGATACAGGGCTAGGTCCATCACTAGGTGAAACCTATCACTACCCCCTTTGCTGTTGGGGAGGAGTAATGGGGTTTTCAGGGCTACAGCTATATATACCATCTAGTCTTCTGTGAAGCCTCTATGCTATTCTGCTCCTCTTCAGTACAGTGGAGTCTGATTTCTTCTTGCAATTGTTTAAGCAAGATTCAAGTGCAGCTTGATTTTTGTACAGACACTATATTGTCCTTTTCCCTCAGACAGCAAAATGGTTTTATACAGTCTTGGGCCCAAGGACTTTAATACTTGGTTCCTTTACAATTTGGCATTTTCTTTAAAAAGGAAAAAGAAAGAAAGAAAACAAATACTGGAACTTATGTTTAAAGTACAATCATAACACTATGACTGCATAGTGTGAAAGGCCCCAAGTCTATGGGTGAGGCACAATTCCTTTTGGGAGATGAATTATAAGATTTATCCTGTGTCATCCCTGAAATCACCACATCATCCTGAATATCACTCAACTTTGGGCCATCATAAAACACGGCACTTGGAAGTGAACCTTTCTCCTTGTTCTGACATTAGATGTAGGAGGTCTGAACTGGAGAATCCGATTATTATCTGCCCCCTCTTCCAATGATCACTTGCTTCCCATTGAACTGTCTTAAAGAATTTAATGGAAACAATGACCTTGAGATTCTTTAGCTTTAGAAATTAGGCACTAGCACAGAAAATAAATGGTCAGTATGAATTGGCAGATTATAAAAAAATAGAATTAAAGGAATGTTATGTGAAGGAAACACCAAAAACAACATCAGAAAAAAGATGCAAAGATCTATCTATCTATCTATCTATCTATCTATCTATCTATCTATCTATCTGATCTTAACAAAATTAATTAAACAAATGAATAACATTTCTTTATTCTGCTATCTTTGTTCTGTGTTATTTCCTAGTCAGATGGGTACAACTCAGACATAAGGATTTATTTTCAAAGTTTATTTTGATTGGAGAAGATGGTGGAACATTATAAATCCTGCGTTATCTTCAAACACTCCTTAAATTCTTCAGTCCAGCTTGCCCTTCTCAAGAGGTTCCCACATATAATCTTCAAGAACACATGCTTACCTTTTCTTAACCTCTCCTTTTGTCCTTTTGTCCTTCAAAGCAGAAGAAATGAGCAGATGGTGCTCATAAACCAACTGTTGCAAAATTTCATGTCCTGGCCTTGGTGGACTTTTTTCTTGTCCCCAACACTCTAAAATGTAGAAAAAAAAATGAGTCCAAAAATAGCACCTGAACAACAGTGCTCAATCTGCAACTCCCGTATTGCTCACCATTAGCTGTGTAGCTAGCCTGCACCATTGTCTGGTGGAACCTGCAGTCCAACAACATATGTAGTGCTATACCTTCTCCACCTCTGGTTTAAACACATTGGTTTGCTGTTACTTGTACCAATGTCATCTTCTCTTGTGACAGAATTCATGCAAACATCATTTTGACATATTATAACAACATTTGCTATCATTGAAACAAGCAAAACCATCAAGGTACCATTCTATTTAAGTGTGTGCTGCTTTGGCTCATCCTTGGTAACTGTTGTAAGTGACCTGAGTGACAAAATTAGAGTTCTAGAGGACATAAAACTGAAATAAGGTACCTGTGAATGGTGTAGGGCTAGGAACACACTGGGACCAGGTCTTCTCAGAGTTGGATTGCTTGGGAATGTAACCCAAAGTGGTGGCATAAGACTAAAAGCCAACAAGTATGGTAAAGTTGAAAAGAACTTTGAAGACAGAGTTCAAGAAGGTGAGAATCCATTAAGATGTGCTTTCAAACAGTCTGTGGATGCTGGGACCAGATCTTTTTGGAGTCACAATCTTTAGGAATGCAGTCAAAAGTAAAATAATGAAGTAAGATCCACCTAAAGCTAAATATGTGCATGGAACCCATAAGCAATCAATACAGTAAGAACTTTGAATATGTACAGTAGATATTGTGCGTGCACCCTAACACATGGCAATTTCAAATCTGAATCTAAACCTCCCATTGGCCAGGACTGGAGCTGTGAAAATATGGCCTATAAGATCTCACAGAGATTTTGATGGTATTTGTGCTGTGAGCACCTATGAACTTTCTTTCCAAGAGAGAAAAAGTGAGCTACAATACTTGATTAGACTGAGGTAATTAAATTTTTGTTTAATATGAGACCATACCACATTATTTAAAATATGCATAAGGCAGATGAGCAGCCCAAGGAGAAATGACACATATCAAAATGGAACTCTGGCATAATGGAGTCATAACGTGCTGCATTCCCTACCAGAAGGCAGAGAGGTATTTTCATTTCATTCATCTTATTTGGTTGGAACGCTGTTTGTTGAGGTCCAATTACATTCCAAGTAATTGGGTAGCTCTATAAAAATGCCTGTTATGCCTTCTGTGTGAATATTGTGTCCCTTTACAAGCGCAAACCATTTTGGTGTTTTTCTTAGTTTCCAAGGTCTCCAAATCACATCAGAAATCTGAAAGCCAAACTGTACTTATGCGCTGATATGGTATACACTAAACTGTATTCATGTTATTTTTTCATATTTTTTAAAAACTTTTTTCCTTGAGAAGCTTTTTGGCTTGCCACTTGACATATTTTGTTTTCTGTTTGCTAGGTGACTCCTGGATATGCCAGGGGGTTGGGAGAACAGTGCAGGTAGTAGTGGTGGTGATTGTAATGAGTAGGGTGGGCCAACTGAATCCTCAAATCTTGGGCAAGGATTTGAGATTCGTGAATCTGAATCCTTGTGCCAAAATAGGCAAACCAAATCTTTCGAATCCACCAAACAAATAGTTTGTTGGAGACTGGGATGCCTGAAAACCTGGGAGACTGGGACACCTGAAAACATGGACGACCAGGATGCCTGAAAACCTGGGAGACCAAACACACAAGGGGAGATGGCAAGTAGGTGAGTTTTTCCCTTGGAATAATAACGGCCTTTATTAACAATTTCAGAAATTACATCTGGGGTTGTATTCTAATATATTTAAATTGAACATTTAATATTTAAGTTCAGCACTTGACTGGAAGGTACAGGTTTGAGATTTCAAGGACAGCTGAAACATTCCTTTGCAGAGCTCCCTTGCAAAGCTCTTGCATACACAATTCTGGGCTTTGTAGTTTTGCAAGGTGTCACAGCCTTCTGTGCCAAAGTGTGCTGGTACATCAGCAAACTACAAACACCAGGATGCTAGAAGGAGCTATGCAAAGAAGATCCAGTTTTGACCTGGATTGTCTCTATACTGTAGTATGTGGCCCTGTTTACACAGGGAGCAGAAAAGTTTTGGCTGTTCTTAAATCTCAGCTGGGTGGATCTGTCACAGAGTCCTTCACAGTCAGCAAACAGTTGCTGCAAATAATAAAGATAACCCTATAGTTATCCTGCACTGATATTTGCTTATTTACTTATAATTGAACATGGTACAAGCATACAAAAAGAAAAAAAGAAAATCCCATAATAGGATTGCCTTAGAGTTGCCATAAGTCAGAAATGACTTGAAATCACACACCAATAACTCTCCTACTTTTTCTGAAAGTATAGCAACATTGAGGCTAGAATCCTGTTGGTTAGTCCCAAATAGAGTAGGCTGACTGCATCAATTCTTGAATGGTGAGTCAATAAATATATGGTTAAATTCAACTCATTTATTGGCTGTGTTCTGATCAGCACTAAGAACAGGATTCAAGCCATACTAGAGGGTAAGTGTCACTGAATATGGTACATTATTTCAATTACCTCTGAGTATACATTCAAAAGATTTATGTCCCCCTTCCCTTTCCTGAGGGCACTTAGCCAAAAATATGACCAGCCTCCCCATTCTTGCTTTTCTCTTTGCTTAACAGTAGCTGCCCAACATGCATTTAACAGCATGCATTGTCAAATCAAGCTTGCTCTATCAGCATTGATTAAGAACCTATTATTAAATGTACTTTAATGTAACACACTATAAAAAAGCTACCAAATGTCTTCGCTAAAGCAGTCTGCTAAAAGCATAACCATTGTTTCAAATCATTTGCAGGCCTTTCTGAGGTTCCTCACTATATGCTGAAATGCCATGACTTGATGGATAATCTTGAAATCTAAGAAGCAATCCATTACAAAATTGCTGCACATGGTGTCAAATAAAAACCTAAACAGGTTACATAGAAATTATGACTTGAGGGTAAATTTGAATCAATATGTAGGAATATCAAATTACTGTTTGAGGTTCAGTATTAAGGGTTGAATCCAGGCTTAATCATTCTTAGGGTAGGCCAAATGGCATCAGTGTCACTTAAAATAGTCATGACTAGCTAAGTGCCAGTAATTTCAATGGATCTACTTTAATCATGGCCATATCTCAAGTCCATTTATGAACATTTAGCCAAAATGGTATGGTATAATTCCATAGTTGGGAGATGCCATTTTGTCTTCTGATTGTCAAAATTCACCAGGAAATCATGGAAGCCTTATGATTGAAACAAGCGTATGGGAGAATTTTTTAGCTAGATTCCTTACTATTATATAAAAAAACAATTATAAGGCATAGCAGCAGTGGGCAAAAGTAAGCCCTATTGAGTTTAATAGAAGATGTCTATAGAATCACATCTTTAGTGCAGTTATCTTTTCACATTGATTGTAATTGGTCATTTCAATCAATCACTTGACTCTGTTAGGTCTCTTTCACATTTCATAGTTACAGCACTATGAGTCCACATTCACTAGCATGGTTCCAACCTATGTACTGCTGGGATCTGCTGTTTACAGAGAGGCATTTAACATTCTCGACCAGAGGGCTCTAGTGACACACCAAACTACAATGCCCAGCTGCACCCCTCCAACTTTTATGCCTATGTGTTTACAACTATGGCTAGCACAAGTATAAGGCAATCATACAGCTAATTTTCAGGCTTTTAAAATGGAAGAAGAGAGGCCATTTTAGAAGTAAGGACTGCAGGCATGTTGATAGCAACGAAGCAGGATTTGGAGAGAAAGAACTCATCAAATTTGTCTGTACTTCCATGTAGTACCAGCTGGTTAGCACTACTGTTTCCTCTTCTTCTTTGCAAATGCCTCTTACTGTACCCTTTTGCCTCCCTCAAAACCCAGAGTTTAACATATTGGGAGCCTTATACCCAGCCAATGAAGATAAATAATTTGGAGCAGAGTAGATCTAGGGCAGACATATAGGATATGCTTATTAGTAGGGAATAATTTGATTGAATAATCTGAGTGTGATTTGTATACATGAAATTTTCCATTTATATATCACCTTAGCTTTTCCTTTGCTTGTCACCACCAATTACAAGTGCTTCTTAATTCTGTGCACTTTTTTCAGGAGGCATGTGTGAGAGAGTGTGTAAAGGAACATAATCAGAGTGTCAAAGTAGGCAATTTTTAAGCTGAAGGGCAAGCGCAATAGGAATTTCAAATGCTTTAGAGCCCACTTGCTAGACAGATTTTACTGATTTAGGCAAGTCCAACATGAATATAATACATATTACTACATAGTGTAAAGTGAAAGAGTTTATGCTGACATTTTAAGATTTATTTCCATGGTGGCAGGATCTTTCTTATTCATGCCCTTCCCTCTTTTAAGAGTTATGTTACACACTTTTTCAAAAGCTGCAAGTACATAAATAAGCAGAAACGAAGTATCTGGATGTGCCAATAATTTATACTGGACAGAGAAAAAGCATACATAATTGACACAACAAGCTACAAAACACAGAGACAATTACATTTTACATTTAGTATAGTAATGTTTCAAAAGGTTTGCTTAATAATTGATCACCTGAGATGCCTTAAAAGAAAGAGAGAAATCTGCTGCCTGAATAGTTAGTTAAGGAAGGTTTGTGAAGCAAGATGTGCCATTGCTTTGGCAATGGTCATGCATTCAGAAAAGGCTAACCAGCAATTAATTGATTTACTCATTTAAAACCTTTCTAATTAATTAGAATATTTCTAACCTGCCCTATGTGATGCAATCTCACGGGTATGCAAGTATACAAATACAAACAAGTTAAAACAATTGAGTCCAATAAAAATAATGTAAATATATTGAACATATATTGAACATGTTAACAATTTAAAACAGGTTTAGAAAGTTCAGTGGGTTTAAGACCATGCACATGAGCATTTTGAACTAAATCAATTAGGCCCAAAGGCTATATTATAACCACTGGCTGCCCACCTTGAGGAAATGGAGTGCAGAGCCAACAGACAACTGAGAAAGCTTAGCAGTTCAGCAGAGCATAGTCAAAGAGTCAGTCCAGGAGTTCTGAAGATTCCAAGATCCTCTGAAGATGCCAGCCACAGATGCAGGCGAAACATCAGGAGAAAATACTAATAGAACATGGCTTCAAAGCCAGGAAAACCCACAACAACCTATAGATTCTGGCCGTGAAATCCTTTGACTTTACAGTCAGTTCAAGAATCCAGCAGCAAGGTCAGACAGTCTGAGGATCAGAGAATCCAGACAGGTAGCAGAGCAGGGAAAACATAGTACACACAAAGGCAAGGGCTGGCAAACACACAAGTTATTTGTGGCATCGGACCACCACCCTCTGCCTTCCTTAAAACAGCTGGAGTCAGTTGGCTCTCATCCTAGCCTACTGTCCTCCTAGCCTGACTAGCTCCTGGTGTGCTTGCGTTTGCTTGTCTTCCATTGAAGCTGCTGTTCATCTGGAGAAGCTGACTCCTGGCCCATGTCAGGCTATAGTAAACAGTACTGTTTTTACTTAGTGTCTAAAGGAAGCCAATGAGGTCTCCAAGGAGAAACATTCCACAACTGGCTGCCACAGCTAAGAGGGCCCTCTTCCATACCCTTATAGTGAGTATTAACCTCACTTAGGGAACACAGTGGAGCCTCCCCACACCCAGCAGGTATGAGTCCAACAACAGCTGTTTTGACCAGTAAAAAGGTTGACTGTGGCCTATGAAAGAATAACGAGAATGTCATGTGCTTTTTAGGGAAGCGAAAAGAGGTTGTGCAGAATCAGTCCCTCACATAGGGAGGTGGGACAAGTAAAGAAGATTAATATGGTTTTTGGAGAAGAATCCAAATATCACTGTGCCATCTGTTTGGGCAGGCTGAGGCATGTCTTTAGAACGTAGGATGGGCAAAGTGAAAACTTCCAAACATTGCTGGGCTACAAATTCACCACTAACTGTTCTGGAAAGGGTTGTTGGGAGTTGTAACTCAACAGCATCTGAAGAACTGACTCTACACATCCTTATTTAAGAGTCAGTTCTCCTTCATCTCTTCTTCAAAGCAAGCTGGGTTCTTAGTGCTTCCCACTGCCACTACCTTTAAACATAATGAGGGGGAGTTTAATCTTACTTCCTTTCTTGAAAATATAGAGCACTCCCTACATTCACCCGAATCCATTAATTCTACAGAAGTGCATCGGTATGAATCTCTGCTTTGATTTTCCAAAGGAAATTGAAAGCTTGTTTTTAAAGATGGGTCATTACTCTGCCTGCTGTTGGGTCATTGCTCCATCTGCTGTTGTTTCAGGTTGTTTTGCTACATTGTCTGTTATCGTGATCTATTTATGCTCCTTTGCAAATATTCTATTGTTATTTCAAATCAGTCATTGATATATTTCAGTTATATTGTGTATTTACTGCAATCTGTCAGTCTATCTATCCATCTATGAGACTGATATGCAATATAATAGCTATACTTGGACTTTTATTCAAATTCTGATCTGCCAGAAAGCTTAATGGGTGATTTTTAACCTGTCACTCATACTGAGCCTCATTTTCCTTACCATGGGGCTGGGCAGCTTCAGCCAATTAGCCAACCCAAGCCCACTGTGGACCACACTTTCATCACATGTAACTGAAATTTAGAGGTGGTAGTATAAAATTAGCATGTCTAGGTTCTTTTTCTTAAAAAAAAAGCTTGAGGTTTTTTGTTTGTCTTTGAAGAACATGCTTCATTCTTGAGGATAATCATCCTTCCTGGACTGTGATTCACCTTATTGGATTAATAAATATACAAAAAAGGAAATATATTTTTCAACCTTCCAAATTTTTGTCATATCAGGTGATAGCAGCAGCCACAAAAATGGAGGCTCAGGTACCTAAATAAGCCATTCTGGAGATGGCCAGGCTTCTAGACTATCAGACAAGTTGCCTTGCCCAGAAGCCATTATTTTCTCTACCCATCATGGAAGGATGAATGAAGCAGGACAAGGAACACAGAATTGATAGCTCTGGTTGGTCTTACTGGCCAAGAGAGAAGAACTGCAATGCCTCCATCTTTTCTTTCTCCCATGCAGGGAGCTCTGTACAAGCTTGAAAACTTGTATCCAAGCTTTCCAAGCTTTCTATCCAAGCTTTCAAAACTTGGGAAGATATAAAGCAGGATATACATTAAATGAAATAAGTAAAACCTGCATCAGATGAAGATCTTTTAAAAATTATCCAAGGGAACAGGTGCAGAATCTAATGCCCTTTCATCATTTTGTGTGCATGTTGCACTGTAAGAATGGAAATATTTTTTGCAAAATATCCAATCTTTGCATTTCAGAGCTGATTTTCAGCAAAATTTTCATGTGGTTCTTTTTGCACAGAAAACAGCATTTTCTGTTACTTCTAAGTGATTTCCAACATCCTCAGGTTGAGAGGGTTTTGGATTCAACACAATTTCAGATGGCCTAGTAACTTAGCTGGCCCTTGGCCATGTTGGTCATTTGGGAGTGAATTCCTAATCATTGACACAGAAAGAGATGGCACTTCTGAGACTTGTAGCAGGAGGTAGGAATACATTATTTTCATATCAATCTACATTTCCAGAAAGCCAAAAATGAGGAGATATCTCCAAGAATAAAGATGCTGTCCTCTGACCTGCTTTTGCTCCGGTTTTGCTTTGCTGCTAGCCAAACAGATGGTGTTCACATATTCTCTTTAGGGAGAAAAGTTCATTTGGATGTTGTTGTAAATCGAGCATTAGGAATAGTCCTTGTTCTATAGTATAAATTATGAAAGATAATGCAAACCCTCATGCAGTCTCACCGGTGAATAAAATTCTGTTCTATAAAGCCAGTAAGGAACAAAAGATTTAGAACAGACGAATCCACTAGAATGGATAACACACACCTCTGGGCCAACTATTTGTATTATTACTGTTGTTATTGCAACTGTTATTAGCTAGATTTATGAATCTTGCCTGATCCCTAAAGCTCAGGGAGGATAACAAGTTTACCCACTCTTCTTCTCCCTTAGTACAGCTCTATGCAACATATATCTTTTAACAGAGCTGTTTGTACTTGATATGTACACACAGAAATCCACATTCTTTTCCAAGAACAAATCTGATCCTTTTTGTGAGAACTGAAGAGAGGCAGAAAGCCAGAAAGGGTAAGCAGGAAAAGAATGAAAACTGGTGCATGGAGCTTGGTGAATTTGTACTTGAGAAGAAAACAAAGAACTATAGCTAAAGCGTCTTCATTTTCTCACACAACCACACCTTCAAATGTAAACCTGCAGCAATGAGAACTAATAACTTGCTAAAATCTTTGCAATGAAGTATATACAACAAACAGACCTGCTTCCTATGCCATTTAAGATAGAGCTATCTTAATCATTTCAGAACCATCTGAATGATGGTTGGAATGATTAAAGGCAATTGGAGCATCATTATCCAGTCCAAACACTTTTGTAGGTGTAAGTAAAACTGAAGTGTAGAAGTAGAAAGGACATTAAAATTATTTGAAAAATTGTTGAAATAAGTGGGAGTGCGCATTTGAATGCCAAGAAAACCTGATGAGAAAAATTATGGGCTGATGGGAATCTTTGCAGTTCTGGATTTATTCTGCACAAAATTTGGACATGGTTGTTTTGCACAGAAATCAGCACTTTCAAAATAGAAAACAGCAGATTCTGAATAGAAAATGCCGGTTCTTGCATGGGAAATGCTGCTTTCTTTGCACACATGAATTTTGTGCTGAATAAATTGTGAAAAGATTTCAAATGTTGTGTGGTTTTCAAAGACTTTCTCACAGCAGAAAAAAAATTTGCTAAATTACACACTGATCTCTTTAAGAAAAGAAATAGGGAAGAACTTGATCCCTGTTGAACAGTATGGACTTACTACTGAGTTGACATGAATAGAATTGCATTGTTTATCACCATAGTACAAAGCTGGATTTGGGTACAAATTTCCTCCATGAATCTTGGCCAAGTCACCCTTTTCTGTGCACCCTCTCCACACACACATGCCACGTGCATTTCTTTTTGCACAAACAAAGGCCATTTCTGCACTACATTGTTATAGTGCTATTACTACACTTTCAATGTCCTGTGGAATTCTATAGTTTGTAGTTTAAGGAAGGGTATTTGGAATTCTCAGCCAGAGAGCTCTTTGGCCTCAGTAAATTACAAATCCCAGAGTTCCACAGGATGTTGAAAATGGAATAATAGCACTATAACAGTGTAGTGCAGAAATGGCCTAAGTCTTGAACTGTGAACAGTCCTTGAAAACTCTGCAATTTCCAATGACTTTCTCACAGTAAGGATTAGAGGGGTAAAATCACTTATTCTTGCTTGCAAGATCAACATTTAGAAGAATTTGCTTCCTCAGCCCAGAGGCACCAAAACTCAGGCCATTTCCGTGCTAGACTGTTATAGTGCTATTATTCCACTTTCAACATCCTATGGAATCCTGGGGCTTGCAGTTTAGTGAGGAGCATTTAGAATTCTCATCCAGAAAGCTCTTTGGCCTCAGGAAACTACAAACCCTGGAATTCCACGGGATGTTGAAAGTGGAATGATAGTTCTATAACAGTCTAGCACGGAAAGGCCCTGAGCAAAACCTGCAAAAGTAGTGCTCAATTAATCCAGGAGGGGAAGGAAGATAGGAGGGCAAAGACTTGCCCTTCTCAGTAGCCTTGATGCTCCTCCCTAAACTGCAAACCCCAGAATTCCATAGGATGTTGAAAGTGGAATAATAGCACTATAACAGTCTAGTGAGGAAATGGCCTCAGTGGCTGTCATCTGGACTGTTAAGTATTTCCAGCTCTGCACTAGATGATTTTATGTTTTAACAGAATATCTTGCATATATGTGGCTAAGGCCTATTTCCACTTATTATTTTAATTATAATGGATAGTGAAAAGATGACTAAAAGACCAGCTGTATACTGTGCTTAATGTATTGGTTTGGATATATTTCTTAGTGACAGATGCTTGAAGAATCAAATATCAGAGAAGCATTCGCACTGTTCTTTGCGCTAGTTGTCCATAAATATATCCTTGTATTTATGAGACTGGGAGCCTTCAGGGCTTTTGAATTTAACAGGAGCCAACTGGTTAAAGCTGTCAGAATTCATTCAAAGATACAATAGCACAATCACAATCAAAGTGCAGGATTTTAGAGGGAACCTGCAGTATACGGATGCCAGAAGAATGCCCTTTTTGTTTATTTACATAAATATCCCAGGACATAATACCATTGAGGAGCTCAATCGCAGAAACAATATTTTCCTTACCATTGCTCAGTCTGAAAAGAGCTACCCCTAACTGAAAGGAAGATTCGTACAAACAACAGTTAGAGCACTTTCATTTCTTATCTTTTATTATTTTATTTTATGTATTCATTTATTTTGATAAGTAACTGCAGTACTCAGAAACAAGAAGAATAAATTTTGCTTCATGACTTGTTACTATTTCTTTGTGTGTTAAGAAAAATACTTTCTGTGACAAGAATCAGACAAAGACACAGACACAAAGAAATGAAGAAATCTTCTAGTTATGTTGATTATTGCGGGTCAGCTTGTCCCCTCTTGGCAGAAAGGTAGGGAAAAGATAGGGGACACCAAAAGTGTATTTGAAATATGCAGATATAACATTTTGGGACCACTTTAACTCTCTTGGTTCCTGGAATAAAGTCACAGGATTTGTATTTTGGTGAAAAACTTTTATTTCTCTTTGGGAGAGCTGTAATGCTGTAGTTCAAGGGAGGATACTAGCAGAGAATTTAAGGACTTCAACTAACTGTAAATCACAATATTTGATAGGATGAGAGCTATGGCCATTGAACTGGTATCAAACTATATGATGTATATGCTTTCCAAGATGGGAACATTCAGGTTTGAATGGCTAATAGAAAGAATGTCTAGGTAGGACTTAGGACAGCACACTACAGCTGCTGTCAAAAGAATCTCAATAAGACTAGGCACAGAAATTTGAGAGAAAAACAAATTTAGGAAGAGATTAGAGGGTATTATTGATATGATAGTCCATTTAATGTTGCTGGATGCTTGCATCCAGATATCACAAAAATTATAAGAAACATAGTGGATAAATTGTGATTAAAATTATTTTATTTTGTGAAATTATTTTCTTTTATCTCTCCAAATTGTTGTTGTCTCTTTGCCTTTCTGAGACATAGTGAGTTAAAGAGAAATAAATTTCCGCACTACACTGTTATAGTGCTCTTAGTCCACTTTCAGCATCCTATGGAATCCTGGGATTTACAGATTAAGGAGGGGCATCTTTGGTCTCAGTAAACTACAAACTCCAGAATTCCACAGGATGTTGAAAGTGGAATAAGAGCACTACAACAGTGTAGTGTGGAAATGTCCATAGTAAGAAAGACACAGATAAAATGGGAACATATGTAGCAAAGTTCCAAGAATAGTGCAATCTTATACTAAACCTCTGATCTTGCCAGTTCCAGATTGAACAGCAAAACACTTGCTTTGGTAATAGAGAAATAGTAGTTAGGTCTGAAGAGAAACATGTATGCTTGCCAAAATTCAGAAGACTGATCCAGTAATTTGAGGATAGAAACAAGGCTGCGGTAACTGTGAATTGATGTTGGTAAGAAATCCTGCTTCAGTTACTGTCTTTAGGGATGGAATCCAATATTTAGCATTCTGTCTCATATAAAATGAACCATTAGGGAAATGACCTTCACATTGTTTAAAGATGTGCATTTTCTGTCAATATCCAACTGGTTATTGCACCACTTTCTGGATAGAAAAAATAGATACCTTTTTAAATGCCATTTTATAAAATTTTCTAAAAATTTTAAAAGCCTTTGAAGAAAGTAAAATGGCAAACAATCCTACTTCCAAAAGGAAATCTCTTCCCTCTGAAATGTAGCCAAAATGAACAGCCAATTGCAAGATAGGCAAAATGGCCAATAAATTGTCCTTAGTGAAGTCCTAGCTTCAGTGGGACATAAATGTATCCTCTTTGATTTAAACTACCTTACAGCTCCAAGTTCAAAATATAGAACTGAGGGTGAAGAGAAGAATGATGGCAATGGGATGGAGGTGGACATCTTAAGCCTTCCAATCTTAGATAACTGACATGCTGGAATACATATTTATAATGCCAACAGAGGATAGGAAAGGAAGACATGCCAGATAATATAGGAAGAAACCAAGAAAAGTTCACAGATATAAGACAGAATGACTATGACAGTGAAGACAGAAAAATTATCTGTGTGTAGTGAAAAGAGTAAGTCCAGTTGTACTCAGATGGTAGGGAGTCAGTTAGGGTCATTTTCCCTCTGGGCATGCAGTCAATCAGTCTAAACAGGCAATTCATCCCTTTTCTTGAAAGCATTTCTGCGCACACTGCAAATACTTACCTGGCTCTACTTACAATTTCAGTTGATGTTAGTTATTCTTACAGTAACTGAGCTCCTGCCAGATATACAGACTCTGATGATGCAAGGATTTTTGACCATGAGGCTAATGAATCAAAGCTGACAAGTGTGATGTTATCATAGAAATGTTGTTTTCAAGGGAAATTCATTTTTGATGTTTGCAGTGGTGGGAAAATAAGACAAGACAGTTTGGTAACATGGCTGCTGTAGCTTTTTTTCTTGTGGGGGTGATGCTAGAGCTGACAGTCCTGTTCTCTGGTGATGAAACCAAGCACCATGTCACACAGATTTTCAGTAATAGAGCATTTTATGATATTTTTGAACCAGGAATAGGCAAACGGATACCTTCAAGCTATTTTGAAATGGTTAATGCTCATAATCTCCAACTACTTATGATACTGGTCTGGACTTATGGGAATGCTCATTGCAGTATGAAAGATCTGAAAGACACCAGGTTGCCTAATCCTGTCCTATGCTTTCTTCAGATGTTCCTTCAGTAAGCAACATGCCTCTCACACTTATCCTTAGTTGCATCAACATGTCCATCTCTGCCATACTCCCCATGTTGTTAGGCAAACATCTGCAGCAGGAAATCTTATCTGCTGATGAAAGCTTCCCGCATCCAAAAGCAAGGTGGAGATCCTATATCTCTGACAGAGTTATTATGAGGAAAGAGGAGGGCTATGTAGCACTGATAGTGAGGAAAATAAGAAGAAAGCAGCAGCAAAGGGAAAAGGAGAATGCTGGCTCTGAAACACCAATTTCTTAAATTTCTTACTTTGAGGGGTCCTCAGAGGCAAAACACTATCAGAAAGATGACTTAGAAACTTGTCTTTGTAAAAACTGGGTGTGTCAGCCTTCTTAACCCATAGCAGACCACTGCATAAGTGGTGTCATGACATTTTCGATTTCTAAACAGAGGTGGGCAAGAAGTCCACTGAGTCCATATTCAATGAAGATTCACTTGATCTACATATCTCAGGCAAATAAATCTAAGTTTTTATAAACAAAGATGTAATTTGAAGTGCACTATGCTGATAAAAACCCCTGCTGTTCAATTGGTCATAAATTGGTCATAGTTCCAACTATAAAATGAAAAATGACAACCATTGGAGACTGAACTATGCCTTTTTTCTTTTGCAGGACAAATTAGACATAATAATTCCCTTGTCTGGACCCTGTCCTGTGGGGCAGGAAAATATCCATTTTCCTGCCACAAGCAGCAGTAGAACAGTGGTGGTAATACTTCAAAATATATTAACAGATATACTAGATCTACTGTATTTTCAATCTCACTCTCTCTCCCCCCAATATCCTCCCTATGAGCTTTTCTCACACATGGACCCCTCTTTTTGAGGAAACAGAAAAGACAATCCCATTAAAAGACTTTGGCTATGCTTACCTATTGCATCAAATGGGGGTTTATATACCTGTTAAAAAAACTGACAAATCTATGAGTATTAGAGAAGTGTTTGTAAGAAACCTCAAGAAAATGCCCTTAATCCCTGTGAGCATTTATGCTTACAGCCCATCTTTTCACCCGAGATGCAACTATTTGAAATACAGAGCTTTTAATCAAAGGCAAAGCCTCAGTAAAACTAAATTAGAGTGACTGATAACCCTGTTGATTTTATAGTTTATAGAAAAATCTAGGTGCCTAGACAGTTTTATTGATGTGTTGTCATGAGGTGGAGTGAAGAAATCTTAGCAGTGGCAAGAGGGACATGTTTTCTATGTTTATTGATCTGCAGTCTTCTATGGAAAATGCCACATTTCTGGATTTCTTGAGTGGTTTTATTGATAGCAGTCTCTACTAAAATGAAATCTGAACTTCAGGCACCGAAATGGAAGGTGTTGCAGTTAAACCCCTACCCTCTTCCACAAACACTTCTCTCTTCAAATAAAATAAATACTTGCTTCTACAATTTTTTCAGTAGCAAAGAGTTAATGACAGGATTTTTTTTGTTTCATGGACTCTTAGACTGAATATACCTTTGAGTATGATATTGTGTGTGATTATGAAACATATTGGGAAACTTAGCAATTCACATATTATAAAAATGGGAGGTATGGCATGCAGATAATTATTTTGGCTTATGAGCCATGCCTGAAGTAAATGATAAAGTACACACAAATCCATATAGCTTCCATATAGCTTGTGTGTAAAGTACACACAAATCCATATAGCGTCCTTGGATCATCTTTGCAAAGTGGATGAGCAGGTGAACGTGCTCCGTTCCTACACCAGGAATATATTGCCATACAAGCATTCCATAAGAAGCCTGATCTTATAAATTCAGTGCACTTTACCTCCTCATCCACTTCAGCAAGAAAAAAGAAATACAGTATATGAAATTGTTATGTGTGCATGGAACACCAGTAGTTATGCTTTGATTATGCATGTAGGAAAGTGGCACACACCGGTTCCTTACACATGTAAACAGAACCACTTTTCTGCTAAATCTACTATAATCTCTTCAAGCTTTGGTGAAAGTAAACTATTAGAACTTCATGCATAATGAGAGTTAAATAGGATTTCAGTGTCAGTGATATTAACAGCCATGAGATATTGTACCTACATCTTTAAACTACCCTAGTCCAACTCTCTAACCACCAGACCATGCATGGCCATCTAGAAAAATATGCTGAGAACAGTATGGACTGAAAAACAGACATTCCTGTGAATTCTAAGTACTGTATACCCCCAAAGTACAAAATAGACTAGATTCAAACTTATGCATATCTGAAGTGTACACAAATGTTAATGCTTTCAAGCATGTCTGGTTTAGCTGGTTCACAACTAATAGCTGGTAATACTGTATTTGGCATTTGCAAACTAACAATGAATATAAACATGAGCAGATACTGAAAGCTGCAAATATATTAATTCATGTAGTGAATAACATAACAGACCAATGATGAAAACATAACTAATACTCTTCGTTTGGATATACAAAAAAGGTGCTTTCTTATTAGTTCACAAATTTGTGGAATAATAATTTTCCCTTCTTAAAATAATAGTTATTTTTCTGACACCATGAGATATTTCTAACTTATTTTATAGACGTTTTAATTGCAATGCAGATCAAAGAGTGTTTGTAACCGTGGTTTCCTTCATTCCCCTGCCAACAGCATGAATGCACATTTAAAGTGTCATTTAAGAAGGATAATGTAACAACTCATTCAGTGACAGGTCCAGGGTAACATGCCAGCTAGGGGAAAAAAAGTATATAACAGATCTATAGGTTAGATTCCAATCTGTACATTACGTGAAAAATGTGTAACTCTTGCAGCCTCAAATATCATTATCCTATTAACTTTCTGTCCCTGGTAGGCTTTCAAATGTATGTTTGCTTAAAGCAGGGCAGAAGTGTACCTTTCTCTCAAAATGGGACCCAAAGCAACTCATACCACAGATTAAAATAAACTATGGCTAAAACAATAGCATTTGAACATTCATGACTTTATTCCATTATTGTTGTTATTGATAGTGCCATTATTAATTTTGCATCAATGAATTTATTAATAATGATGTTAATTTATAGATGCATTAAAACATATCAAATAACCCACAAGGGATCATCCTCTACGCTAGACTTGAGCAGTTGCCTTTTCTTGCTTCATCATCAGTAATATACAAATCAGCACTACAAATCTTGTACAAAATACAGCAGAAAAACACAAGGACTACATCTGCTTTTGTGAATAATTATTTTCAAATACATATGAAACACAGAAGTAAAAGTCTAAAATCATACCCTCCAACATTTCACAGATGAAAACTGAAAAAGAAGCTGAAGCAGTTTGCTTTTGCCTGAGGCTACTGGGAAGGACAAGTTTTTGCACTCCTATCCTTCTTTCCCTGCTGAATTAATTGAGCACTATTTTTGCAGTTTTGCTCAGAGCATTTCCACCCTATACTATTCTAGTGCTGTTATTCCACTTTCAACACCTTGTGGAATTCTGGGGTTTATAGTTTGCTGAGGCCAAAGAGCTCTCTGGCTGAGAATTCTAAAGGCCCCATGGTAAACTACAAACCCCAGGATCTGTAGTGCAGAGAGGGACTCAGTTTTCAGCAATTGAAGTAAGCCAAAGAGTGAAAACGTGTGTAGGGGAAAGAAACTAGAACATTTAAAAAAGACATGAAAAAGTGAGGATTGCTTTGGACTGTCCATGCCAAATTGGGACATTTGGTGGCTATGCAACAGGTAATAACTTGAACAAAAAGCTACCCACATATATGCTTGTACAAGGACTGAGGTCTACTGGAGAAGTCCTGCTCTGCCTATAGGTGGGAGCCATATACGTGGAAGTATGAGGGAGAGGGCCTGATCTGTTGTAGTACCTTAGTTGTGGAATGCCCTTCCTTGGAGCCCAATTAACATCAACACTGGCTTCATTGTTGTGTCCTCATTACACCCCAGTAGTAACATATTACAGGTAATTTTATTAATCAGCCAATTATTACCTCCTGGTTCTGCTCCACAGTACTGAAAAGTATGCTACAAGCTTACAGACCTCTAGGCTGGCTATCAGAAATAACAGCAAGAATTTGAATTGTATGGGAAATCAGACCATACATTAAAAGCAGACCATCACATATTATTTTCAAAACTGTAATTATTTATAATTTCCTCAAACCATTCCACTTCCAACTTCCTTTGATTCAGTATTAATTTCTACAGGGACCTGCTGCTTTTTGTTAAAAGGATAAAATACTTATTGGAGAAAGGCCTTGCAGTTTGCCTCTTCAGAACATGATTGATAGTATTTCCCTAATGAAAAGGCAGGAAAGAAAGAAGCAGGAAAAAAAAGGTTATTGTTTTATTCCAGAATATATTTTTTCAGGTAAAAGGCTAGACAGTTACAGTTTATGAATTCTGTTGTGAATGCATACAGCATAGGAAGCTTCCTTATAAAACCTCGCCATGGCTGGGCCTTGAGATGGAACACCCTTGTCTTGGTTTTTATATCTTCAGAGGCACTTCTGAGGGAAAATAAGAGAACATCTTCTCAGTGGCTGCTTCTAGGTCTGAAACTTGGCTTTTATAGAGACTGGACTGTCCTCCACAAACACCAATAAGAGCCAATGTAGTTGTGGTGGTTTGAGGGTTGGAACTAGGATTCTAGGAAATGAGGGTTGAAATCTCCACTTTGTCATAAAAACCCACTGGATTACCTTGAGCAGGTCGTACTGTCTCACCCTTAGGTCATTTCTGCCCTACACTATTATAGTGGTATTACTCTACTTTTAAACATCCTGTGGAATTCTGGCCTTTGGTAGTTTACTGAGGCCCAAGAGCTCTCTGGTTGAGACTTCTAAATGCCCCTCCCTAAACTGCAAACCCCAGGATTCCATAAGATGTTGAAAGTGGAGTAATAGCACTATAACAATGTAGTGCAGAAGTAGATTTAGAGGAAGGCAATGATAAATCTCCTCTGAATAAATTTTGTCTAGAAAAGTGTACAATGGGATCAGAACTGAGTTGAAGGCACATCACAACTACTGCAATAGAAACACTCACACACAGGAGAGGGCTTTCAATAGTGTATTGTGCAAGTTTTATTTCTGTCTTTATAAAAATTTGTTTAAAATTATTTCTAATTCATTAATTGTATAGTTTTGTTACATCTAAACAATAATCTTCTGTACGTTTTTGTTTTTGTTTTTTTTGAAATCCATATCTTGTCTTTTTTATCTATAACTAGCGTATTTACCTGGCATTGCCTGGAATTTTATTTTCTCATAGGTAATATTTGTTAGAAATACCTTAGGAATTACCTTATCTTACCTTACTTTAGGGATTAGATACAGTTGAAATACACAGATTTGAAATCCTGTGTCTCTAATTCCCCAAACTGTCTTGTTCAGTACCTGTAACTTTTACCCATATTCCTATTCCCTAATCGAATCTGCATTAAGAGTTATTAACATATAGATGTTGGTTTCCTGAGGGAATACACTGCCCTCCTTCTTGTTGATATACACTGCCTCCATAGCAATTGACCTGAGCTCTCTGACTGAGTATTCTAAAGCCTGCTCCTTGAACTGCCAACCCCAGGATTCCATAGACTCTTCACAGCCAGCCAATCATATGAGGTCTTCGCCTGCCTGATGCAGACAAACAGATAAACTCATTCACAAACTTTGATTTTTATATAGTAGATTGTATCTGTTTCATTTGTAAGCTTTGTGTGAATTATAAAGAGTAGGTGGGATGAGAAATGCAAAATAGATCTGCTTCAGCAACGTCCATCTGGCTATTAGATGCAGCACCAATTCAGATTGGAGGGAGAGGAGAGAGGAGTTGCTATCATCCATTAGCCTCACAAGGAAACCCATCCTCCCTAGCACCACAATTAAGAGTTTGCATCTTGTATTGGGCCAAAGAGACAGAATAGAGATGCAACTGATGTCCAACGCTGCTCTACTCTTCCTTTAAAATCAGAACCAGGTGGGGCTGTGCAAGTGCTAGACTAGTGCCTATATCCTGTAATGGGCTGGGTGAGGGCCAATAAAATGAAGGCTAATCCTGATAAGATGGAGGACTGCGGACTGGTGATTCTCAAGTCTAGGAACTGAATGAGTTGCCCACTCTGGATGAGGTTATACTACCACTGAAAGAACAGCTACATAGCTTGCAAGTACTCCAGGATCCATCTGAGTTACTTGAGGTCTAGGTGGGCTCCATGGCACACCAGATATGTGTTCTTCTGGCTCAGTACAGTCTGTTCTAGGAGTGGGAAACTGCTGAGGGTTTGGGAGCAGTCACAGGAAGTGCCAAAAATCCACCCCCCCCAAAAAAAAAGTTGATAGAGGCCAGAAGTCCACTACTGGTTTTGGGGAAAAAATGTTTTTTTCCTCCTAATATTAAATACTAAAAGGAGGTCCTTTAACCTATTTAAAGGTCAGATTTCCTTTGGGAATCGAGAGAGAGAGAGATTCTATCAAGTTTGTATGTCAGAGGCATGTGTGGCCCCAGACCTTGACTTTGCCTACCACTATCAATCTGTTCTGATTGTCAGATGCAATCCTAGATTTCTGAAAGACGTTTACCTCAGCACTTACTCCTTGATCCTTTTTTAAGTATTGGAGACTGGAATTGATACTCTTCTGCACGCAATGATGGCACTCACTCCTTGAATGATGATACATCCAATCATTAAGTCAAAGTGCAGCCTTTAAAAACAAGCAATTTTACTTCATGAAAAAAAGACATGACTTTTACTACACGATATCATTGTACATCTGTTTTGCACTGATGCTATTGTCTTGCCACTTCTGGTGATGAGAAAATGTGTTCAGTCTGCAAAAAAAAAGACAACAGAATATTAACTATGCTAACTTTATTTCCATAACAACAACTACACCCTTCAACTTTCATGTCCCAACAATTTATTTTCTCCCCTTCTTTTTCACACCACTTTACTGTTAGTGGTATATAGTGGATGCATAAGAAAGGTTCTTTAGAAAGAGACAAGATCAGTGTGATTAATGCAAGAAAGGAGTAGAAATCAGTAGCTATAAATAAATGTTGGCATTGATTCAATTTATTTGTTTATGATAACAATATAAGCTGCCTTCTAAAAGTTTTAGATATGTAGTTTTACTCTTTCACGTGTATGATTTCCAAACATCAAAAATCACAAGCAGATGAACCTGAAACCCAGCACAGTTAGAATGGTGTTAATGAGTGTCAATTTCTGATCACAGTCTTGTTTTATCGCCTGCCAAGAAACATCAGTTGTCATGGCAATTTGATGTTCCTCTTTATTAGAGCGCTTGCCTTTAAATATGGAACTGTGTTGCTTGATCTGGCTTTGCAACATCTATCTTTCTACTGCTGAGGAAAACGGGCCCATGGAAGAGTGCCACAGGTTTTATAAAGACTGAGTAAAGAGATTGCACTTTCTCCTACATGATAGTGATTCTCCTACAAAGTGAAACAAAATATGTTACATGCCCCTGCTGTGATTCTTAGCAGTGCCAAAATATGGAAGACAACAGATCTTGTCTGATCTAGGAAGTTAAACAAGGTCATGTTGATTAATACTTGCATGGGAGACAACCAGAGAACCAAATGATCTAGGCTAATTTCAGAAGGAGGCTATGGCAAACCACTTGCTGAGAAAACCATATGATACAGTCACCATATGTTGGAGTCAACTTGAAGGTACAAAGCAACAACAGCTGTGGCATTTATGGTGTTAAGTCTGACTGCCTTCACCCTCTAACCCATCCTGGACAGTGTGAACATTTTGGATGTAACTACTACTGTGTAGACCTCACACTCTGCCTATCCTTTAATCTGTGGTATTTTCCCATAATGGAACATACCAGAATTTCATGTAAGATAAGGCTATCATGCATAGAGACCTCAGATCTTCCCAGTCTCTCTCTAGTTTTTATCTACCCCTGAGAAGATGCTAAAAGAAGTAATGGGATATCATATGAAACAGAATATATGACTTTGGGGACATAAACACAAACTCTCCTTAAAACTGCCATGATTGGAGCTCTCAATCACACTAATGAGACTCTAGACACAGATTGTAAGCTCCAACTTCTAGATCAGATTCTTTCCAACAGAATATTGGTGTTCTACATTGGGGGTAGGGAGCCAGCATTCTGTAGTGGTTTGATCATTGGACTATGACCTGGAGACCAGGTTTTGATTCCCTGCTCAGCCATGAAAACTAACTGGATGACCTTGCATGTGTCACACACTCTCAGCCACAGAAAACCCTATGATAGTTTTGTCTTAGGGTCATTATAAGTTGGAAACAGCTTGAAGGCACATGACAACTACAACATTGGGGGGAGGGTAAAATTTTCTTGTTCTAGCCAAAATATTAGTTAGCATTATAAGCACCAGAACACTTCAAAGTAGCTTGGCCTGCTCTGGAAACAATCCAGTCTGAATATAGTTTAGAGCCCTTTCACATACTGTGGAATCCTGGTTTTTGTAGTTTGGGGAAGCACTAGGGCACTCTTACTGAGAATTCTCCCTAAGATACAAATCCCAGGATTCCACAGGAAGAAACCATGGTAGTTGAAGTAGAATTGTAGGCCATTTCTGCACAGGCTTAAAGAAACGGTGCAGAGCATCCTCCAGGGAGGACGTCTGCACCTGGGAGCAGACTGGGTCGGACCTACTTAGTGTAGTTCCGCACCTCAGCCTGCTCCGGAACGACCCAAAATGGTTGTCCAGTGTGCTTTTGAAAGACCGCTTAAAACAGGTCTTTCAAAAGCATGGAGCGCACCACTCCACGCCTGCGCTCCGGTGCAGATTTGCAGGCTTACACCAGTGCGAGCCTGTGATCTGCCGGGGGCGGGCTTTAGGCTGGCGAGTTTCAGTGGTTGGTGGAGAGCCTCTACCAACCGGAAGCTGCCATTTTTGTCCCTGGAGCAGTGCGGAGTGGCAGCCACGCACAGCTCCGGACCACCCTGGACCCAAGCATGGAGCCAAGAAGTCTGGTAAGTACCGGCACAGGGCAATTCCCTCGCCCCATGTGGAAATGGCCATAGTGCTCACAGTTCAGTGTGAAAAGCCTCCTGATCTTGAGCTATTTGAGAGTGAAAAAAACCAGGAATGATCCACTCCAGAATTTGGTTTTTGCTGAACTACATGTACAACTTTGTTATCTTTATACCGCTCTCCTGTATGTGCATGAGCTTTGCAGGTTGTTGTAGTGCTTTATGAATTGTCTGAGCATAACAAATAAGTGTGTTCAGAAGGCTTCTATCATATCAGCAAAGCATGCTGGATTGTACATAACGGTAATTCTTTTAGTAAGTAACGTTCAAGCTTACATAAAAATTGATATTTTGACTTCTTGTCATTACCCACCCAGTTATGGTATTTTGCCTTACCAGTCGAATGTGTAACTTATATGGTACAGATAATGACAAAGATATAATACATTGGTTTTTGCTGTACATTACAGCATCAGCAAATCCACTGGTATCCTTGCCCTTCTACAAAATAACTGAATAAAAATGAGGTTAAGGAATAAAGAACCAGATGTTGTATTTCCCTGGTTATAATGTTGTGTTGTGTTGTTGTATTGTATTATAATGTTGTGTTTTGTAGTGTTTACAGCTTAAATGTTTGGGCTTTGTCGGTATACTGAGTAGCTGTGATTCAGAAGGATATAGGGAACGTCTTATAACTGATTTGTAGATAGAAAAATAACCTTTGTTTTCAATAGATTCTGTTCTTCAATGCATAACCACATTTTTTGCTTTCACTTTTATGATATTCATTTTATAAATGGGAAAGTATGATATGCTACCACCAAGCAGACTGATTAATTTTCCACAGACTTTCTAGGCTAATACAGGCATTGCAACTTTTTGTGGTAAATTAAGCAGTTTATTTTTTTTTTCACATCATCATCACCATCATCATGAAAGTTTATGAAATATTGCAGTCTCAAGAGTTAATAGTGCCAACAGAGCCTAGAGCAGAGCCCATTTCAGATCAGAAGAGATTCCTTAGCATGGTAACCATAGTACTCCAACTCTCATTTAAAAGTGCACTTGGCAGGGGCCCTTTCATACTACTCAATTATAGTGCTATGGTTTCATCTCAACTGTGATGACAACATCCTATGAAACCCTGGGGTTTATTGTTTAAGGAAGGGTGTTTAGAATTCTCAACCACAGAGCTCCAGTGCTTCACCAAAATACAAAGCTCAGAATTGCAAAGGATGAAGCCATGATAGTTAACATGGAATTACATTGCTATAACTGTGTAGTGTGAAAGGCCTCCAGGTCACAGGGAACTGTTTGTTTGGTTGTTTAAGGCATTTCAAATGTCACCTCTCCCAAGAGCCCTGAGGTGATGTACAGCACACTAAAAAATTTAAAACATTAAATTAAAATTAAAACATGGATAAAAACTATTGAAAATAAATTAAAACACTCCTTAATTTTTTTTTAAAACCAGACAGTTAAAACAGAAGGGAAATTTGAAGGACCAAAGGCCATGCAGAACAGCACTTCTTACCTGCCCATTGGAAACTCAGAAGAGATAGAGCTAGCTTAACTCTTTTCGATAAGTGCGTCCACAGTTGTCGTCCTTCTACAGAGAAAGTCCTATCATGCCTACATCCTGTCCTAGGCCCTTTCTGCAGGGTGGTGTCTTCCTGGCCTGGGGATACAAGAGAAGTGGGACCATGATGACACTACCGCATGAAGTTGTCATGGTGCCGCCCTTCTCATGTTGCCAGCTGGCATGATTGTGGGGTATATTATTGACCCCTGATTGTGCAAGGCTTCTGTCACTTCTGGCCATGCAGAAGGGCAATGCAGAAGGATGATCACTTGCTTCCTTCTTCACTGCAACATGGGAAGAAGACCAGCTGTAGTGCAGAAGGAAGGAGCATCTCCCTTATACTCCCTTCCACCAGCAGCTGGCCACTTGCAGAGGAGAGTGTTTGGGATATGCTCCCATTTCAGCAGAGGTGCTGCCAGGACTGTGACAGGATGATGCAGGAGAGCGTCGTTGTGTGGAAATGGTCCTAGTCTTGTGAGGTGTTTGGACTTATAATAAGGCCTCCACTAAGGATCTCAGATTTCAGGGAGGCCCACATGGAAGAGTGTGATCTTCCGAATATCCTGACTCCAAGCCATTTAGGGCTTTGTAAGTCAAAATCAGCAGCTTGAATTGAGTTTGGAAGCAAACTGGAAGTTCCTGTAAAATCAGTGTTATGTGGTCTCTAATACACATACATGAGAACAGACTTTTTTTTGTACTAGCTGAAGCTTCCAAACACTTTTCAAGGACAGATACAGGTAGATTTCATTACATCAGGAGGTAACTATGGCATGAACTATTGTGGCCAGATCCACCCCTTCCAGGAAAGGGTGCAGCTGGCAGATCAGCCAAAGGCCATCTGGACTTCCAGAAGCAGCTCTGAGTTTAAGAGCAATTCAAAGCTATGAATCTGATTTTTCAAAAGGAGTGCAACCATATCCAGAACAGGTTGTGATCCCAAGTCCAGATCAGCTTTACTTCTCACCAATGGATATTGAGGGAATATGACATGGAAGAAGATTTCTGTAAATAGATTGAGATGATTTATCAAGAACAATCTGAGAGATTAATAATTAATGGAGATATTTCGACAAACTTTGAAATTAATAAAGGGGTACGGCAAGGGTGCCTATTATCACCATTAGTATTTATAGCTGTTTTGGAAGTATTGCTAAATATAATAAAACTCTATCTGTTACTCTTTGGTGTAGGTTTTCCTCTTTTTGTTCAGGGAGACCCCTTAACTTCGAACATCTACTTCGTTGGCGAATTTCCAATCTCATTATAGTTTCTTTATCTCTTGCTGCTCTCTCTTCAGCTGTTCCACCTGATCCTCCAGTTTTTGGCTTTTTTCCCAAATATCTTCCACTTTTTGATCTATTGTTGATATATCTGTAGTTAATTTCTGCAAGCTCTGATTCAGATTCTCTACTTCTTTTTTCAAATCTTGTTTTATTTCTGTTCTCATTGTTCTTATCTCTTTCCTTGTTGCTTTTAATTCTTCCATCATATCAGTTCTCATTTTTTGATATTCTTCTAACAATCTATTCACTTCCCTTGTTTTTGAACCTGTAGATCCTCTTCTTTCCAAAACTTGTGGCTGAATTTGTGTCTGTGTTGTCTTCTTTTGACCTGTAGCCATACCTTGGCTCACGACTTTCTTTAGAGCTATAACCCCCAAAATTCAAGAATCAAATCTTTAAACCAATCTATTATTCTGTCAGCTTTTTCTAAATACTGATTATTATACTAGTTGTTATAACTTTATACAACAATAATTACTATGTTTTAAAAGGCTTATATGTACTATACAAGTCAGATTTCTATCATTCTATTTGATTTATCCATCCTTTAAAAATAGAGTAATACAAAAAAGAAAAATGAAGAATAGTTATTCATTAACAGTTAGAAATTATTAGAAACAATTTATATGAGTTTGTTGTACCAATTTATACCAATTGTTATCAATTTGTCTTCTATTTTCAGACTATGTTCAATGTCAGTCTTCAGTCTCAAATCAGCTCACATCAAAGTCAATACCTTCCCTTTTGTTGTCTTCACCTCTCTTCCTGAGGCTAATCCATATGCAAAAGTTCAGAAGCTAATCATCCAAGTACTCAGTCCATCAGTGTTCCATAATTATAATGTCAGTTAGTTTGTTCTTTTTATATAATTATTCTTGTTTAGTTCAAAGTTCGTTCAAGAAAGCATAGAGGAGGAAAAAGCTCTGTCACTTATAATCCACAATTAATACTCCCAGTATACAGTTCATAAACTTCATAAACTTCTCTCTTCACCTCTCTTGGTGAGGCTAATCCACAACTGTTCCATAAGAGGTTTAAAAATGCAATATAAATCCACAAATCACTCCATAAGAATCAGTCTTGTTAAACCAAAACAAAGGAAGATCTTACTGTCCTCTCCAAAAAGACGCCACCATCACCATCTTTCCCTCCCCTCTCTTTCTTTTCTGCTCCTCCTACTTACCCCCTCCTCCGTCATCCATAAAAAGAGTTAAAAAACAAACCCCCTTTAACCAAAGTTCTTCAAAGTTCAGCAGAAGCAAATTTCATCCTTCCCATGCCAGGTTTTTAAACAAGTTTCAACAAAACATTAGCTGCTCACAAATACATTGGGGGGAAGCTCAATCCATTGCTCTCAAGGGGGAAAAAACTCCTCTCAGCAAATCCAAGCCTCATTTGTCATGCCTCCCCAAATCTACCATCATCGCCTCTCACCATCTCTCCAAACTCTGCCATTCCAGCTCATACCAGGTCAGTTTTTAATCCACTTAAGTCTTTCTTCTCTTCTCCTTTTTAACCCAACTGGATTGCTTAATCAACACCTTCTTTGTTTTAAAAAAGGGTTTTCGCCGGCATTTGTCAGTTCAAAAGACTGGCTGTGAATCTGCAGCATTAACTCCATCCTCACTCCTTACCGCTCCAGTACCTCCACCTCTTCTCTGCTGGAGTCAGGAGCCATTCCAGACATGTGAGCTGCCCTGCACCCCCTACCTGCTAAGGGGGAATTTTTCGGGGGACCACAAAGGTCCCCAGGGGATGTTTTCCCTGCAGGTTCACAGCAGGTAGCCCTGAGCTAACAGTTCAAGCTACCAGTTGCGCTGACATCTTGGCCCCACCCCACTCAAGTAGATTCTGGTACACGGAAGTACTATTTCATATAGACTTACAACAAGACATCTGCATGAGACAGTAATTGCCCTGAAGGACTACTAAGATTCAGACTTTTTTTCTTTAAGTAATCTAATGTCTTCTGCAGGCTGACAATGTGACTCTTAATGGGTTGTGGGAACAGAATTCACATTGGGGAAGGGAAACAGGTAGCAGGTACAGAATGGTCCAAAGGTGGCTGTAGAGGTCTGGTGACCTCATGTAAGACAAATGACATGA
The DNA here is from genome assembly GCA_030412105.1 of Cyclura pinguis. NCBI lineage: Eukaryota > Metazoa > Chordata > Lepidosauria > Squamata > Iguanidae > Cyclura > Cyclura pinguis. The sequence continues at coordinate 312,445,319 of CM059599.1, read as the reverse complement.
TCTCCCAGTTGAATATGATATAGCAACTCTCTGTTCCCTGCAGAAGATGTTGTTGTTGTTGTTTTGTTTTGTTTTTGTTTTTGTTCTGGAGGCCCTTGCCACTTGAAATTACCTTGCTGAAATGAGAATGCCCAGGCTTTGGGGTTCTTAGGGGAGATTATATTGGAGCCACCACTTTCTGGGACATATCAAGTGGGGATATAAGAAAAAGGATTTCTCAGTGGCTTCTCCAAGCCCTGGAACAACTACCAAGGAAGTCTAAGCTGGATCTCTTCTTCAAGCAGCTTTGCCGATCCATGAATGTCTCCTTCTCCACCTAAGCTTCCATTTACAAGAAGCCAATTTTGAAATGATAGATGGTAGAAATAAGTTTACTCTCAGGCCAGAAGATCTGGAACATGTACCAGTTCTGCATGTGTTCTTCCTTGGCCTCCCACTCCCCACCTGCTATAACATTTGAGAAAAAAAGAGAAGAATGGGACACATCCACACACAAATGTTGATGCTTATTGCCAAGTCTGAAAATAGACTGTTTGACAAAATGAGGGCAAATGGGTGTTGTTGTCCTGATTTGCCATCTCTGCTTTATCTGACTTCAGATACCATGAGTATGTATTATCAATGCAAAGGGGGATGATTTTTTGTAGTGATGCAATTCTTGACTAATTTTTTTTCAATGAAAGAGATGGGAAATTTTAGCAATATTTTTCTCATTGTGAGAAGAATTTGCAGTACAAGACTTGTTCTGTGAAAAATTCATGCTCAGCACTTTCATGGAGAAGATAGAAATTTGCATAGGAAAAAAAAGCAACCCACATTTTCTGTGCACAGAAAGCTATTTCCTGAATAGAAAATTCTGTTTTCTGAGCAAAAGCATCACATGCAAATTTTGTTTAGAATAATTTCCAAATTGTAAATATTCTCATAAGTTCAGGATTTTTCTCATTAGGGTATCTTGATGCTTGTGAAACATGTTTTTCGACTTCCCCTTCCATGGGTTTAAAGATAGGTCTTATATTAAAAAAAAAAAAAAGAACTCAGGAGACAAATGGAAGTGCAATGTTGAAATGCACATCCACTTGCCACCTTTAGCAACATGTCACATTTGCTTTGGATGATATGATGGAATCATGGTATGGTAACTATGGACTTCCCCTAATCATGTCCAGAATTGATGAATAATGTTTCTTTTTTCTTGTCTATTATCTGACTTCTCTGTTAATGAGAAGTTTGATTTTTGAAGGTGATCCTAACTGTGCTGATTTACTTATTTATTATTGTTTATTAAAGTATATGCATCCCACTCTTTCGTCAGGGTGTTTCAGAGTGGCCTACAAATAAAACAACCTAAACAAATTAAAACAGCAGAATTGTTGATTTAAAGCAATAAAATAATTTAAACAGGATTTTTTAAAAAAAAAATGATTTTTTTTTTAAAAACCTTAACCAAGTTGACAAGGTAAAAAACTTACAAATTAAAGACAGTTAAAGCCATTTCTAAAATGAAAAGGCCTCCAAGGCCCTTTCCGCAGCTTACCTTGCCCCGACTTGGGCACGTGGGGATCACGCGAGCAGCCTCTTGCGAGAGGCACTCACATCCTTTCTGCTTCTTCTCTGCAGCAGCTCCCTGCTGGCCGGCAGGAAGTGTGAGGGCTCTGCCTCGTCCTTCCGCAGCACAGCCGGGTGCTTTCACAGGCCTAGCTGTGGAAGGAAGCATGAGGGCCGTGTCTCTGGAGGCTCCACACGCATGGTAAGTGCATGTGGGGCCTGGGAGTAACGTGCGGTCGCACATCATTTTCAGCAAGAAGCCAAAAATGATATATTCCACAATCGCTGCCTACTGGCCCCAGCAGCATCGTGCGATTGCAAGGACGCCATGTGAAGCAGTCCTCGCAATCATGCGACACTCTGGATGTCCTTTCGCATGTGAAATGGCGTGTGAAAAGGGCCCAAGTCTTTAACAAAGAGCCTCATTTTGCCTTAACACTGTAAAGAAACCAGCATAAGATCAGTCAGACCTGCAAGGGGAAGGGATTCCACAAATGGAAAGTGGAAGAGAAGGCCCACTCCCATTGTAACCCCAAAAACATTGGTGACTCAGGGGTCCACCCATGATGCCTGCACCTCCATGAAATGATGGGGAATATTAGCTCAAAGAGGAGTCCTGCGAGAGGGGGGGTAATCTTACAAGATCTTTTACACCTATGTCTACTGGTACTAGCGCTGGGAAGAACCAGCTGGAGATCAAGAAGTAACTTGTCTGTTTTATTGGGGGAATTACAATCACAAGATCCAAGCAGTCCCACAATCACATAAGGCTAACTGAAGGAAAAGGGAGAACAGTTTTGCATAGTGAGATTTTCTGGGCAAAGTGGGTGATATTTACCAATCTGTACAGCAGCAAAGAAGCAATGTGGCTTACACAAATGGGAACTGGAGCAGCAGAATGACAACCAGTAACCAGTGTACTGCAAGTTGGATAACCCAAAACTGGGATTTAAATACTCTTTTTCTGCCTGGAGAGTGAAGGTGTTAATGGCTCTATAGCAGAGTAAACAATGAAGTTTGCAGAGTGGACAATGGGGTCCAAAATGAACTAATAGTCTTAGTGTTAGGTGAGCAAGCCTAATGGAAATTGTGATAGCTCCTTGATTGCTGGACAGGTGTGAGGACAAAAGGGAAGTTTGTTGATCAAAGGAACAGGGACTAAAACAATCAGCCATCCTGTGGGAACATTGCAGATGCTATTGTGTCTAAAAATTGAGTCGTTGAAGGCTAACTGTATGTTCATTATTGCTAGAGTTTCCTGTTGATTTTCTGACTATGACCTGGCTATGCTTTGAGGTCTTTCCTGACCTGGTTATTCATGTGTTTGGCCAGCTTTTCTTCTAAGCCAGCATAACCATGGCAAAGTATAATTTATATTTATGGCAATTAAACCTTATCAAAGTATAGGGATCTATGGCCTATTAACACCATGACTTTCTTCCAATGTATTGTTCCCACTAACTTACCACATGGGACATAATCTAGCAAATGTGTTAACAGGTCCCAGAGTCCATTTAAGGTACAGAACGAAAGAGATATATAACATCAGCCCCTGTAAACTGGGTTCATGGACAAGTTTAGATGGTCATGTTTTTTTTAAATCGGTCTGACCTAATGGGTACTTCCTAGATGAAGTGAGAGAATAATTTTCCTTTGGATTCTGTATTTTTTATGTGTTTTTTCCCCCCTGATATAATTCGCTTTTTTTAAAAGCATACAAAAAAGCATCTGTTAGAGGAAAATTTATATGTTGAAGAATTAATACAAAAAATGCAACTTTTAGAGGAGAAATGCATACAGTTTAAAATACATACAGTTTAAATGTACTTTGACCAAATTAATAATGTAAATCTTGCTTTGGTTTCTCCTCATGCTGTAAATGGAAAATTCAGGCCACGGCTGTTTCTGACCTCAGCATGGCAAGATTTTTTGTTTGCTTTCAAGAGGATTTTGCAAATGCTTAAGAGTGCTTTTTTGTTTGTATTCTGCAAAATTCAGAAATATGATAAATTTTTCCTGGTTGCATGGACTGTTTAAAAGTAGTCATTTGGGTCCGTTATTTGCATCTTTTTGATCAATCAGTTTGTGTGTACTCTCTCTTTCTCTCTCCCTCCCTGCTTAGCTACAGAATGAGAAAAGATGAGAGCTGTACACAGTGACCTTTTGCACAAATCACAGAAAATGCAATGACCAAAAATGCTTACAGCCTTGCTATCTCTCTGGCATCAGAAATTTTCAACAGGTTGTGTCTGGACCTGTCTGTTCTGAGGACTATGTTTCTCCTCATCTCCAGCCCAAAGAGCTGATGGGGACTGTTGAGAGGGAAAACAATCCTCCTTTCCTGTCAGTCAACCCTAAATATGCACAGCAATAACCTTTCCAGACCCTTACTCCTGCAAACAATGCACCCATTCTCCTTGCTTCATCTCAAAACAGAAATCGGCAAGGTGAAACTCATAGCCTCCCCTAGCCATTTTTGCAGCCCCAACAACACTCCTTATTACCCCCTCCAGAAGACAAGCGTTTCTTGGATAACAGGTTTTACTCCCAATATCAACTTCCCTCTAGTTTGCCCCCCTCCCAAACAAACAAACAAACAAACAACAAACACCTGAGGAGTGTTTGGGCATTTCTGGATTCAAGTTTTTCAAATTGCCTTTTGCCATATTCAGTCCTGATAGAATCCTCAGCAAGCACAGTAAGAAAGCAATGGGCCTCCGGGCTTGTCAAAGTTGCCCACCCTACTTTAATGTGTGGAGGTGGCAGAAGCAGCACTGGTACATGTGAGAAAGGAAAAGGAGTTTGGTTGTTTTTTTTCCATCTCTCTCACTCCCCCCTTCATGCTCACCAGCACTCAACATCCCAGCACGTTCTCTCTTTGGCCATTTCCTCAGGATTCCATAGGATGTTGAAAGTGGAATAATAGCACTGTAACAGGCTACTACGGAAATGGCCTTTATGTTTTCCATCTATTTAATACTGAATGTATGGCATTTTCTGAAACTCTATGTTTAGGTAACTTAAACTTCCCTTTGGAGGCTGTTAGCTTCAACATTCATTTTTTAACTTGCTTTTGGTGAACCCTAGCAGCATTTCTGATTTCTAGATAGGCCCACACGATTCTCATCTTGAAGCCTGGGGACATGCTGGCCAAGATCTTGCACCTGACACCTTGTCATGAGATCATGGATATGAGCTGTTTCTCAATTTGACCCTGAAACCGGCTTTAAAATGCAACTACCCACATGAAGCAGCTTAGTTCAATGATATGTCATTCTCCACTAACACATTGAAGGACTGCATGTTCAGTCTTCTCCCACCAGCAAGTGGTGGTGCACCGAGGACTTTTGACAGGATCCTACATGGGTTCCTGCTTCCAATATTGCGTGGCCACTTACTGGAAAGAGAAAGCTGAATGCATCATCCTTCAGTGCCCCCAGTCACCAGTGCCACAGAATTCTCTCCCTCAGTGCAACTAGCTGCTTTTTAAAGGTATTGACATTAATGGCAATGGTACCAGGACTGGAAATGTGAATGGGAAACAATTGCATAGTTTTAAATCTAACTTTCAACATTGTGACTAACAGGATTGGAGGTGCTATCTTTAAAAGAGTTCACATGATTCAAGGAAACACTTGCAGTTTCAGAAGTAAGCACTCTTTTCTATTTTAGCTTCATTTTTGTTGTGGATGTTACTTATGTAGTTTATCAACACTTCACTTCAAATCTTACAGTTTCATGGGTTGCAAAGGCAAGGCCCTTGTGAAAAATAATCTGCATTTGACATCTGCATCCATCTTCATCCCAAGTCTTATTAGAAAAGTTACTAGTTAACCATCAGCATGATTTTTTCAGAAGCAATTGGAAGAAATTCATGAAGGACATGAAAGTGTACTTTCCTTCTACTTTAAACTCGGTAGGATGAATATTCATATATTTGCAAGCTTAATTTACTCCAGCTAATAGCTTCACTTTTAAACACTGTAGCTGTATTAAAGCTACAGTATAACCACACGTTTTCTTTCAGTGGCTTATAATCAGAATTTTCCCTTGTGTCTTGATATCTCCCCCTCCCTACATCAGGAACTTCTAGTGCTCGCTGTGGAAATGAAGTCGACAATCTCATGGGGAAAACGTAGCATTTACTGCGTGTCTTCATACTATGAGTCAATTTCACCTCTCATATTAAAGTGTATAAATGAAAAGCATGATTAAAACTCACACATTAGGAAAAAATATGCATGGAATTATAATCTTCTCTTGCTGGTGCATGAAAATTCTCCAAATTGACTGTGCAGCTTTTTAACACTGATGCAGACTGTGACTGTGTTGAGAAATGAAGGGCAGAGAAAAGCTAAATTTCATTCTTGACATATACAAGGCCTCAGTCTTGACACATACAGACTAGATTCTGAACCTGAGAGTCTTGCAATGATGAAACTGTTCTCAAAATTTAGGGATGGATGAAGCTATCAGTTTCTCTTTCTTCCACGTTTTAAGCTCTTCTCATCTCATTTATGAAAAAAAAATACAAATAAAAAACTTATCAAAAATGAGACAAGTGATAATTTCAAACTTCTGCATTGACCAAATTCCATAGCTATAGATATTTCCAGTGTGGACAAGACTATGTTATTTCTGCCTTCCACTGAGACATTAAAGATGTGGAGGCTCTCATAAAAAGAAGCAATAACCTCAGTACCAATATCATTGAATACACTGGACTTCAGACCTAGAATTTTATAAGGTGAATACTCAAAGCCTCTAGGCATGGTGAACAAATCTGATGGCTTCAATTTCTCCAACATAATGATATATTTTAAACTTCAAGTTCTCTCTGTCATGCTTATTGAAACATTTCTGAGTTTTTATAAATGTTTACTTAAAAAAACAAACAAACAAGATTTTCACCCATCCCTATTTCTTAGGCCATTTCTGTATTACACTGTTATAGTGTTATTACTCCACTCAAAATATCCTATGGAATCCTGGGGTTTGCAGTTTAGGGAGGAGCATTTAGAATTCTCAGTCAGAGAGCACTTTGGTCTCAGTAAACTACAAACCCCAGAATTCCACAGGATGTTGAAAGTGGAATAATAGCACTCTAACAGTGCAGTGTGGAAATGGCCTACATCATGAACAACAAATGAGGAAAAATGTTATCTGAAGAAAAAATGTTTACTGTGTCAGTGGGCAGGTTACTATGAAATAATTCAGAGATAACACTATGCAGGAGAGCCACTGTGCTGTAGTGATTTGCGTGTTAGACTAGGGCTCCTGGAAAGCAGGGTCTGAGTCCCTGCTCTGTCATAAAAGCCCACTAGGCAAGTCACACTCTTTAAGGAAAGCAAGAGAAAATCTTATCCAATAAACCTTGCAAAGAGACCCTTAGGATAGGATTGCCCTACATCAGAGATGATTTCAAGGCATTTAACAGCAAGAACAGCTTATTAAGAAGGGTTTCTACATTGTTTCCTCCATTTGTTACAACTTCAAGCCACCAGTTGCCCTTTCAAATCACTGAACTGTCATAAAATTGCTTCTGAAATATGTGTTCCCCACCAACTTATTCTAACGTTACGTATTAGCTGGATGGTTCTTGTCCTTATAAATAACTGTTATTGATGTTTTCTGGTGTTTTACATCATTAGTCACTGGTGGAATTCAGTGGAGCTATGTAGCAAGATAAAAATTCTCAAATAAACCCACTACCCCACCGTCCATCTCTTCAGCATTGCCCAAAATGACTCTAAGTGCCTTTCTAGACTGATAGAATCAGAACAGTTCCACAGGGCAAAATTCTGGAATAATTAGAGGAGGTAGTTGGGCATGAAAACAAATATTTCCAGCACTTCTATATTATAGAGGTCAGCAAAGTGCAGCCTTGGGACAGCTTATAGAATCATATATTTGGAGGAGACCACAGGGGCCATTGAGTTGAACCCCCTGCTATGCAGGAACACACATCAAAGTACTCCCAACAGATGGCCATCCAGACTCCATTTAAAAACCTCCAAAGAAGGAGACTCCACCACACTCTGAGGCAGCGTATTCCATTGCCAGACAGCTCTGACCATCAGGAAGTTCTTCCTGAAGTTCAGGTGGAATCTCTTTTCCTGTAGCTTGAATTCATTGCTCCTTGTCCTAGATTCTGGAGCAGCAGAAAACAGGTCTGTTCCCTCTTTGATGTGACAGCCTTTAAATATTTGATGAACTTGAAGTCCTAGTACAGCAAGATGAACTTGAACTCCTAGTACAACAAAATAAATACGATTTGATAGGCATCACTGAGACCTGGTGGGATGAGTCTCAGGATTGGAATGTAGGAATAGAGGGATATAGCCTATTTTGTAGAAATAGACCAAACAAGAAAGGAGGAGGAGTAGCCTTGTATGTCAAGGATGTTTTCACCTGTGAAGAGATCCATGACTTAAACCCAGAAAGCCAGGTCGAGAGCATCTGGGTAAGAATTAAGGGAGCGAGAAACAATAGGGATATTCTGGTGGGGGTTTACTACAGACCTCCAACCCAGACTGAAGACCTTGATGACGCCTTCCTCAACCAAATGACCGCGCATTCAAAAAGGAGAGATACAGTAATAATAGGAGATTTCAATTACCCGGATATATGTTGGCAGTCAGACTCTGCCAAGACAGCAAGGTCCAGCAAGTTTCTTGGTCCAGAAGGTGGAAGAGGCCACAAGGGGATCAAATATTCTAGATCTGATCCTGACCAATAGGGATGACCTTGTTAATGAGGTAGAAGTGGTTGGATCTTTAGGGGGAAGTGACCATGCCCTATTGGAATTTGGCATTCAGTGGGAAGGAGAAGATAAGTGTAGCCAGACACTCATCTTAGATTTTAAAAAAGTGGACTTCTGTAAACTTAAGGAGCTGCTGGCTGAAATTCCGTGGTCAAGAATAGTGAAAGAGAAAGGAGTTCAGGAGGCATGGGAGTTCCTTAAAAGGGAGATACTGAAGGTACAGTCTAAAACTGTGCCAATAAGGAGGAAAAATGGAAGGCATCTGAAGAAACCAGAATGGTTGACTAAAGAACTCTCAGCTGAGCTAAGTGTTAAGAGAAACATGTACAGGAAATGGAAGAGGGGGGAAACCACCAAAGAAGAATTTAAGCAAGTAGCCAGGAGATGTAGGGAGGAGGTCAGAAAGGCTAAAGCACAGAACGAACTTAGGCTGGCCAGAGACATTAAAAACAATAAAAAGGGCTTTTTTAAATATGTCCGCAGCAAAAGGAAAAAGAAAGAGGCGATAGGGTCACTGCGCAGAGAAGATGGCGAATTACTAACAGGGGGAAGAGAAAAGGCAGAACTACTGAACACCTTCTTTGCTTCGGTTTTTTCTCAGAAGGATACAAGCACTCAACCTGGCGGTTGGGGAGCAGGTGAGGAAGCAGGGGAAATGCGGCACATAATAGGTAGAGAGGTGGTAGAAGAATACCTGGCCACACTGGATGAATTCAAGTCTCCAGGGCCAGATGAATTGCATCCTAGGATATTAAAAGAACTGGCAGAGGTCATTTCGGAACCGCTTGCTATAATCTTTGAGAAATCTTGGAGGACAGGAGAAGTTCCAGCAGACTGGAAGGGGGCAAATGTTGTCCCCATCTTCAAGAAGGGAAAAAAAGAGGATCCAAATAATTATCGCCCAGTCAGCCTGACATCAGTACCCGGAAAGATCCTGGAGCAGATCATTAAGCAGTTAGTTTCTAATCACTTAGAAAGCAATGCGGTAATCACGAGAAGTCAACATGGATTTCTCAAAAATAAGTCATGCCAGACTAATCTTATCTCTTTTTATGATAGAGTTACTAGCCTGATAGATGAAGGGAATGCTGTGGATGTAGCATATCTCGATTTCAGTAAGGCCTTTGACAAAGTTCCCCATGACATTCTTGCAAAGAAGCTAGTAAAATGTGGGCTGGATAGGGCTACTGTCAGGTGGATCTGTAACTGGTTGACTGACCGTTCCCAAAGGGTCCTCACCAATGGCTGCTTTTCATCCTGGAGAGAAGTGACTAGTGGGGTGCCACAGGGTTCTGTCCTGGGCCCAGTGCTGTTCAATATTTTCATCAACGACTTGGACGAAGGAATAGAGGGCATGCTCATCAAATTTGCAGATGACACCAAATTGGGAGGGGTTGCTAATATGCCAGAGGACAGGATCAAAATTCAAAATGACCTGGACAGATTGGAGAGCTGGGCCAAGGCTAACAACATGAAATTCAACAGAGAGAAGTGTAAGGTCCTACACTTAGGTAGAAAAAATGGAATGCAGAAATATAGGATGGGGGACACGTGGCTGGATGGCAGTACGTGTGAAAGGGATCTAGGAGTTTTAATAGACCACAAGCTGAACATGAGTCAGCAGTGTGATGCGGCAGCCAAGAAAGCCAACGCAATTCTCGGCTGCTTCAATAGGAGTATGGTGTCTAGATCGATGGAGGTATTGGTACCACTCTACTCTGCTTTGGTTAGACCTCATCTTGAATCCTGTGTCCAGTTCTGGGCACCCCAATTCAAGAAGGACATGGTCAAGCTGGAGCAGGTCCAGAAGAGGGCGACCAAAATGGTGAAGGGCCTGGAAGCCAAGCCCTATGAGGATAGACTTAGACAGCTGGGTATGTTCAGTCTGCAGAAGAGAAGGTTAAGAGGGGACATGATAGCCATGTTTAAATATTTGAAGGGATGCCATGTAGAGGAGGGAGAAGGCTTGTTTTCTGCTGCTCCAGAGACCAGGACAAGGAGCAATGGATTCAAGCTGCAGGAAAGGAGATTCCACCTGAACCTCAGGAAGAACTTCCTGACAGTCAGGGCTGTGCGGCAGTGGAATATGCTGCCTCGGAGTGTGGTGGAGTCTCCTTCCTTGGAGGTTTCTAAGCAGAGGCTGGATGGCCATCTGTCAGGAGTGCTTTGAGGGTATTCCTGCATGGTAGGGGGTTGGACTGGATGGCCCGTGTGGTCTCTTCCAACTCTACATTTCTATGATTCTATGATTCTATGATTCTATTTGAATATGGCTGTCATGTCCCCTCTTAACCTTCTCTTCTGCAGACTAAACATCCCTAGCTCCCTAAGTTGCTTCTCATAAGGCTTGGCTTCCAGACCCTCCACCACTTTGGTCACCGTCCTCTGGACACAGTTCAGCTTGTCAATATCCTTCTTGAAATGAGGTGCCCAGAACTGGACACAGTATTCTAGATGAGGTCTGACCAAAGCAGAATACAGTGGTTATTGTTCCTCAAAGTTACATTTGCAGCCCTGCCTCCTTCCTCCAGTCTCACCTGGACCACCATATTTTTTTCTCCAAAAGAGTGTGAATTTCTTGGAAATACAACAGTGCTCAGTATTTAAAGCAGTTTTGCACCAGTGATATGGTTATATAGTCTTCACTGGCCCAAATTCTCCTCATCTGTTATCCACCTATCCTGACTTTCTGAAACTGATACAGAAATCTTTCCACCTCTTCATTTCCTGCCTCCTTATTCTTTTTCTTCTACAAAAAGTAAAATTAGCTTAGCTCACTATTAGATTTTAAAATAAAGTTTTACAGTAGTCCCTCCACATTCACAAGGGTTGGGGGCACAGAACCCTTGTGAAAGTGGAAAAGCCCCCAATAACCTCCCCCCATGATTCCCTTCCCATTCCCTTCTGGAGTTTCCCCACATCCCTTCCTTTACCTCTGGCCCTGGCATTGGGAGTGGGAGAAAAAAAAAAGACAACCTAAAGGGCTTACTGGTAGTTTCCCCTCAGATAGAAGAATAGGAGAGTTTTAGAGTTCTAATTACTTCTGGTGGTTATCTTGAGAAAGGGGAAATAGGAGCAAATAAAGCATCTGACCAATTAGCAGCCAACACACAGCAGAGTATGCAACCACATGGCAGAGAGGGCTTGCCTTCAGCTATGGTAGGGGGCTTTGCTCACCAAAAAGGAAAAAAAAATGTCCATTTTAAACACAAGCCTGGTAAGCCTGGGCTGAGAAATGCAATGGATGGGAGGAGAAAAATTGGGGGGCGGGGCAAGCACCTGCCTTACGAATGATCAAATTCACGAAGGTCAACCCATGAATGTGGAAGGAGGACTGTAGTTTGTTTCTTAAGTCATTGTTCTCTTCCCATTTCTTAATTCTTAATAAGAATTGCTAGCTGCTGCACACGCTCACTCTCCACACACTCACTCTCCATCAAAACTAGCTCTTTTGGAAGCCTTGCAAAACAGCAGTTCACCTTTTAAACTGGGTTGCAGCATCACCATCCCCTGCACTCTTTTGTTATTATTATGCACCTTCAAGTTGACTCCAACTCAAAGCAACAATCTCACATGGTTTTATTGACAAGATTTCTTCAGAGGAGGTTTGCAATTGCCTTCCTCTAAAGCTAAGAGACAGTGATTTGTCCAAGGCTGCCCAGTGGGTTTCCAAGACTGTGTGGGTATTTGAACTCCGGTCTCCTAGAATCATAATGCAATACTCAAACTACTGACTCTTCTGCATTGTTTAGCATGCACAAATATCCATTGTTCGCAACCAGAAGTGGATTTCCAACTACTTGCTGGGTTGTCTGTGTGGGTCTAAAAATAAAATCAGACCTCAGACCCACTAAAGTTACCCACACTTCTCCTACATTAACAATGGTATAGAATAATGATGCTCAAGCCTCCATATTGTACACAAAGAGACATGATGTGTGTAGGGGTGTTACTGAATCAAAACCAGAGGCAGGCTTTATAAAGAGATTAAGGTCAAAGCTTGGAAATACCATGATTATATTGACTTCTTGTACCATATGTGGTGGACATGCAATATAACTAAACAGCTCTGGATGAAGACACAAAAACTAATGCAAAATATTTTAAAATCTCAGTTACGTATAAAAACCTGTATTATATCTGCTAGGAATCTGGGAAGAAGATACAGCTGTTGATAAGAAGCAACATATGCTCTTATAGCATATGCTGTTAGAAGCAAGGTTCTTGCAAAGTACTGGGAAAAAATCGGAATTATGAACAGTGGATGAATGGCTAAGCAGACTGATGGGAATTGTTGAAATGTATAAGCTTACACACAGATTAAAGGGCAGAACACAAAATGAATTTATGTCTGAACTGAAGTGGTTGGTTGATTTCTTAAAAAAAGTGAAAGTGATCTGTTGACAGTAGGTTTTAATAACTAAAATCAATATTGTTAATAAGAAGTGTTTAAAAGTACATTTATAAGATGTATTCTGTGCTTTCAAAATGTTATTTTTATATAGATTATTATTATATTTAGATGAATAATCATTAGTATAAAGTAATTTAGAATAGGTTAATAAGTAATTTAAAATTTGAGCAATTAAGTAATTAAAATGACGACTGATGAACAATAATAATTATGGGATAAAATGTATAACTTAATAGTTAGTTGTAAATAATTATGTAACATGAACTGTTTGCAACAAGGGCAGGAAACAATCTTGGTTATGTTTTGTCAGTATTTGTTTTAGTTGTATGTAGATATCTGTCTGTTTATGGATGTATTTTCTTTCTTTCTTTTTTTTTATGTATGGATTGTGCTTTTGTTGGGTGTTTTTCCCATTTAGTTTAAAAAAATTTTTAAAAAATAAAATAGAGGCGGGCTTCTTAGGACTTCTAAGACTGATCATGAGAATGTCACATTAAAGTGAGACTTCACCCCATCAAAATCAACACCTTGAATTATAGTTGGAAACCATGGAAGACAAAAAGTAGCCAGTACATCTACCTGTGGAACACTATTTTTAAACACTTTCTCATTACTTGCATTTGTAAACTCCTCTAGAAATGCTGGATGCAGAATCCTCACATTAAAGCAGTCAACAGGTATAATAAAATATCATTTCTTTTGGGCTTAAGCATTACAAATGAATAATAGTACTAAAATGAAAGGCAATCTAGCAATGCTTATTGCCACAAATTATAATCAGGGAAGTAATAAAAACAGAAGCGTATTTCCCTGAAGAAGATAGATCCTTATTCTTCTGCTGATAAGTTAGAAATGCATGGCAGCAAGACTATGTCTTCAGTGGAGTCAGAATATGATTTTATGCCACATTTAATCCATACTTCTGGTCCCACTGCTTCCAAATAAGACTTACAGTAAAAGATTCCTTAGAAGCTATGATTTGTGGTCAGACTGAAGACAGGCCAGTCACATTGTTACAGGAATGGATGACAGTGATCTTTCAACAAGTTTGCCAAAACAAATATCTCCATATTTGGGACTAACAGAACTTGAGATTTAAAGGCAAATCTTAACATGGAAGAAAGCAAGGCTGACAGGTTTGTCCAGAGCTTTGAGTGATTGGCTCTAAAAAAAATCTAGCTTTCAATCACTGCATGCTCAGCCCTGTTAGAGCTGTATTAGATTTGCCATTCCTGGCTGAGGTTCCTCAGGTTTCACACCTGTATGTCAGCAGGGCACAGTATGGTTTTCTTCACACTGGGAATAGTTGTACCAATTGAATCCTACCAGTACAGATGACTGAGAATTTCATTACAGTTTAGTTTCACTAAGAATTTAACCAAATCTTTGAATTTCTTCATTGTGCAATGTAAAGAAAGGACTGTCCATTCAAATATTTTCCAAATACCGAGAAAGACAAATTGACAGGTACCTCCAATAATTGCAAATATTTTCTGACGTAATAATATTATTTTCTTTAAACATTTATTACATCCCACCTTTCTATCAAAGTTCTCCCAGACAGATGTGCCCATAATACGTTTATATGAGGTTAGGTTGGAGTGTTCTTTAGACAAAGTGCATTGTGTTCATTTTTTATAGCCTCCTTCTGTTAATCTGTAATGGCTACATGCACTTTGTGTTGTTCCATAACACCACATGGCTATCCGTACTCAACGCTCTCTGGAAGAGGAATGCAAATCTTCATAAATTTCTTTGTCACAGGATAGAATAACGTTGTTGTTGTTCTTGTTGTTGATGTGTTCCTTCAGGTTGTTTCTAACTTATGGCAACCTTAAGGCAACCTTATCATGGAGTTTTCTGGGGCTGAGAGTGTGTGATGCACCCAAGGTCACCCAGTGGGTTTCTGTGGCCAAGTGGAGAATCAAACCTTGGTCTCCAATTCTCAAACCATTACATTTTGCTGGCTCTCAAGAATAAATATGTTGCCTTTTTCTTTCTTCATGTGACTTTATCTGAGCCAAAAAGTGCACTTTTTTTTCTTAGAAAATGATGTTTACTGCTTGAGAATATATTAGTCCAATATATTATTTCATCAGAAGGAAAAGTCATACAGGATAGAGATTCTGCAAACTTTGGTGGGGTAAAAAAAATCAAAGAAAATTTCTAAGTTCCAGAACAACTCTCATGAAATTTCTTAGATGGAGCCACACATTCCCACATTGCCAGAGAGTTTCAAATACAGTGAAATTCCAAAATTATTTTCCATATTCCAAAGGATGTAAACATTACTTTTGTTTAGTGATGTAGTTTTAAAGCCAATGGAGAAAAATTTCTGGTAGCAGAGCCCTATACATCCCCAGATAGGAGGTCTGCTCTAGCGTAAAGCATTAAATGGAAGAGCAACAACTACAATAAGATAAAATCTACTCTCTCTTTTCTACTCAAAATAGCATTCGGTTAATTAACAGTAAGCCAAGCAGTGACTGAACATCCTTTCAAATCAGAGGGAAGGAGAGCCACTCAATGACACAGCTGTCATTCCTTGCTTTAATAAAACCTCTTGCTGTTTGCTCAAGAGTGACTGTGCCGGTGTGAATCTCAGACACAGTGTGCTATCATCTGCTGCTGCTGCTGCTTCCTTTTGTGGCTGGCATTACTTTGTCCCTGGCTGAGAATATTCTTCTAGCTTAAATATTCTTTGCTCATGATAGACATTTTCCATCTTTCCTTTCCGTAATGTGTATAACTATAAGAACCATGTGCTTGTGGAGACTACTCCAAAAACTACTATCTGTGACACACACTGGGGATTGAAGACAGGCTACACATATGACTTTATGTTCCAAACATGAAAAGCTGATAGTACTTCAGGAAGGAATGCAAATACTGTGGTCAATTGAGATTATAGAACAATCAACACACAAGCTATAACATGCTAGCAATCACTAGGCTTGAAAGGGCTGAAAAGCTATAATGACAGCAGTAGTTCATGAATGTCTAAAAGGCCAACATGTTTTCTTCATTTTTGTGTGAGAGAAAACTGAAATTAATAATCAAAATTATTTGTGATTTATTGCTTCTGGTTCCATCATTCATAGATGGAAGGCACACTCAAACACTCCCCTCAAAGATGTAACCATGGAAGCATACCCACACCAAATAAATCAATCCACCCATCATACACAATATATCATAGTGTATTAGCTATTACTACATTTGAATACTAACCACAGTTTCATGCTGATTATTAAACACTGGCTAAGAACAAATATTGACATTAAATATCATTACTTGTGAAATTCAGATGTCAAACATACAAAGAATACTCAACAAATATTTGAGCCTTCAGAGAATATCTGATGTCAGAATTCATTCTACAACAACCAAACCCCAGTATATTTTTAAAGGAATAATCTTCTAAAATTTCAAGAAATGTGATATAGGGAACAAAAAAAGGTTCATCTTTTAAAATTTTAATTTATTTTAAACATACTTTTGATAATGTACAAGGATATTTTAGCTTCATTCATAAAGCAGAAACTTTAAGACTTGTATTTTAGCATGATCTTTATTTTTGCATTTTACCATTAGCATAGGCTTGTATGTATGTATGTGTCTTCGAGTCATCTGTAGACCTATGGCAACTTCATGAATTTCATCAGGTTTTCTTAGGCAAGGAATACTCAAAGTTGGTTTTGCCAGTTCCTTTGTCTGAAATTTAGTCTACAGAACCTGGTATTCATTGGCAGTTTCCCATCCAAGTACTAGCCAGGTGATCCAGCTGCTCTTCCAATCTGGTGCCTTAGGATATTTATGTTGGGAGATGGATTTTACAGCAACTAGCAAAAAATCCTCCCAGTAACCGCTGCTCTCTGAACATGAGTGCTCAAGAGGCAAGCAGTAAACACACAGCAGAGTAAAAACAGCAAACAAGCGTGAGCAGCAGCAGAGTGTAACATACAGCATCAGCATTGACCCTACTCTACCCACTGGTTAGTAACGCTAGCACACAGTGTGGTCATCCAAAAATACCTAGAGGCTTTTAAAGTTCCAATATATACATCTGTACAAGCAGGATACGCAGATCCTCAGGTTCAGCATCACATCAGGCAGAGGTTTGCTTGGGCAGAGTTCTGGTGTCATGGAATCAGCAAGAGTCAGAGAAAGAACCAGTCTGAGCTCCCCTTTTATATACACACCAGCTGATAGCTCATCAGCTAGGGACAATGGCTGATGCAACCCTTTGCCAGGATTTCATATTACCATGACTCAGCCTTACTGTCCCTTAGGGATTACATCATGACTTGCCAGGTCATTCCCCAGGTATATCCCCACATGCTTATCAAGGGTATTTTTAACTAGGGCAAATGTCACACAAACAATTTAGGCCCTACTTTGTTGTTAACTGCCATCAAGTCACCTTTGAGTTATGGTGACCCTATGAGTGAGAGACTTCCACATCATTCAATCATCAACAGCCCTGCTCAGGTGTTGCAGATTCAGGGCCATGACTTACTTGATTCAGTCTATCAGTTTGTAATGTGATCGTCCTCTTTTCCTACTGCCTTCTACCTTACCAAGCAGTTAAACTCATTATTTCCCTTGATGGAACAGATAACCCACTAGTTATCATTGTAAGAAAAATATACAGTCCACAGTCCCATATCAGAGACTACTACATATAACGTTATGATGATTTGGCTACAACATTAATATGATACACAACCCTTCTGGTGAACAGTGACAGTGTATATAAGGGCATCTAATGGAGCTTCTCATTTCATAAGGAGATCAACAGTACCATGACGCCCATTGTGCAACAGGACCCACTGCACAAGAGACACATTGCTGATTCAATTTGTGCAATGGTCTAGAGCACAAAGCTGTATCTCTGCTTCCCTCTTGAGAATATAGATGTTGCACAACATTGCAAATCACCTTTATGTGCTCACAAGTCACAACAACGTTTTCATTACCCCTCAAAGTAATGCATTATAAGTATAATTGTTCTTTCAGGCTGTAAGAAAGAAATTGGCAGATACTCTGAATTCTCTTTTAAGATATATCCCAGCTACAGTGAAGGGTCTTCTCCCAATTGAGGCTTGCAAGTTCTATTATATGTGGATGTTTAAAACCTTTCTTAATTGTAAAGATGTAAAAGAAAAAAGATGTATAATAGGTGTGGGAAAATCCATGGTGAAACTTACATGATATTGTAATCATGCTGCATTTTGAAGCAAATTAATGGAGATTGGAAGTTGTGCCGCAAATTAGAAAGATATTTTTATGTCTTTTGGCTTTTCATTTACAATGGATCCCAGTGTGATGGGTATGGATATATATCAGGCCTATATCATGCAGATAGATAGATAGAGAGAGAGAGAATAACAATTAAATAATATACTATAATGGTGAGGTGTAACAATCACAGTAAACAATACATTGAAAGGCATCATTATCCAAGTAAACAATATATAATTTTAAAATACTAAAAAAAAAAATGTCTTGACCTGGTTCTGACGTGAATACAGAATCAAATTTAATTTTATATCCAGCATGCCTTTTGTAAATCCATGATGTTACGCATTTCCATTAGTGATGGAACTTCCACAAACAACCTTAGTGTATATACACAGGATGATTTGGAGCAAGGTGCAATTTCAGATATTTGGGCTTCAAGTACAAGGACCTTGATTGGAGCAAGTTCTTCAGGACTGGTGTAACATGGCTTCTTCTGAGTAAAGCAGCCATAATTCTTGCAGTTATATCCTGTACAAACTGAAGGTTCAAAGACAACTCCATTTTGATCCTATGACATTGTCACAATCTGGATCACTTCTTTGGGCAAGATCTCTATAGCCAGGAAATGCCAATGTTGATGATCTTGATCAGTGGTTCTTAACCTGAGTGGGGATTTGAATCCTGGTCTCCAGAAGCATTAAATAAATAAGTAAATAAATAAATATTGATTATTTAAATAAATATTTGAATACTTAAACTGACTATATTTGCTGGCATATAAGACTCACTTTTTTCCCTGAAAAATACTGTTTGCAAATGGGGTGCATCTTACATGGCAGTGTGTCTTATATGCCAACAAACAGTATTTGCCAGTATATAAATGGGGTGCATTTTATACATGAGTGTGTTTTATATATCAGCAAATATGGGTAAATTTAAATATTTTAATCTTGAATTAAGTCTTGGAGGGTCCCTGGCAAAAAAAATATATGTATTTACAGGAGGTGCCAGGTAAAGAAAAGGTTAAGAATGCTGATCTAGAAGAAGCTAGTAAAGGAAGTTCTAAGGGGGTCATTGGAGTTTCCAGTAACTAAGTCAGACCAAGGAGGTCCTGGAAATGTTTATTCTATGTGAGTTCTGTTCTTTAACCTTCTTGACAAATAATCATTCTCTTTCTCCACTCTGAGACATTCCATTGACACACTTCAGGTTAGATTCATGAGAAGGAGACGGAGAAAGAGAAGAAGGGCAAGAGGCGATCCTTTTTTCCCCCATAGAGGATCGTCCTCTGCGTTTATTCATTCCAATCCAGTTTTTCCTGGCATGAACGGATACTCTTTATTATATATATGAAACAGGAGGCTATGAAAGATTCCTCTCCCATTGTTTCATCTTTAGCACTTCATTACATGTTCAAACAATTTTCACCAAGTTCTGTTTTTATTTTTTATTTTGCTTATTCTTCTCAGTTCAAAGCACTATCTGGCTATTTTGCTTCATGCTGAGATTATTACTCATCACTACCCCATTACTGCAGAGACAGGTTCATTTAGTTCTTTCTTTCTTTCTTTCTTTCTTTCTTTCTTTCTTTCTTTCTTTCTTTCTTTTTCTTTTAGTGTCATCTGAGACGTTGTCATCAGGTCCACATTCAAAACCTAGATCTGGTTGGCTCTTGTGCTGTATCAGGCTGTTTCTCCCTATGTCAGGCTTGCTCATTAATGCTGCATTTAAAGAACAACACATATAGCTTTTTCAGATCACACCAGGTTATTACTTTTTAGTTCCTCTTTCCAGCAAATAGGTTCCAGTGTGGGGCAATTTTTCATATACAAAGAAGAGGTGAGCATTTGTGGAGGTATCTTTGGTTTGTACCTCAAGTAGATTGCTTCACTGTGTTTTCAAATCCATTCATGGACTTGGGGAAAAGTGACAAGTGTGATGCTTCAGGGTTCTGTCCATGATCTTGCTTTATTCTGTATTTTTATATATGACTTGATGAGTCAGATTTGGTTCTGACTGTAATTTTTTTTCCTAAAATGAAACTAGAAAGTGCTATATGTGGGACTTTCAAAGAGAACATTAGGGCAGCAAACAGCCACCAATTGGGAAAAGCACTGTATGCTCCAATGAGGGTTTCAGCTGTATATCTTTGTATGTTGTTGCTTTGTTTATCCATTTTTTTCCATCATCAAACTTGAGAATTAAGTACCATAAGTGCTGCCTTAAAGACCATTTGATGGAAAGTTGAGGTATAAATGAAAACAAAATCAAATATTCATAATTTCATGATAGAAGAACATTGGTTCCACAGAAAGGCCATATCTTTAAAAGGCCATATCTATGCAAGTGCATGATGAACTCTCTAGGTTCATTTTAAGAAGAAGCCCAAACATTACAGTCAGAGCTAATCCTGACTCATTAAATAATTATTCTAGAAGGCAAATTTATAGCCAGATAGCAAAAGAAAATGAAGAAAATTAAAAGTGAGAGATGACAGGAACAGTTTCCAATTTCTAATATTAATGCATCTGTCTGTGATATTGTTGCTAGTGTATAATTCATATATAATTATGTGATATGAGACCTCTCTCTTGAAATGTTTAACATTACTGATTTAAATTGCACTGTGGCTTAGACTTTAATCTGAGCTGAAGCAGAACTTTCAGAGTCGTAATGCTTTCTTCTTCTTAAAGCAAGTGTTACAAACCTGACTGGCTTTCTCTCATCTGAACTATACTCCAATAATGTTCAGATCCATCATTACTCCTGTATACATGTTTGAGAGTGAAATCGATTTCTATAATTCCTTGACAGATACTCTTCTTCTTTATCATTATTGTCTTTCATTTTACTCTGAAAATCAATTTTTACAGGTTAAGTGTAAGGGGAAAAAATAGCATTCAGATCTTTTATATCCACTCATTCCTCCTAACACCTACATTTGTAATTGGATTATAACAAAAGTATTTGATGCTACTCATTTTCTCTATTGTCTGGTAAGAACTGTAACTTTCTTCTCAGCAACTTATGCATTTTTTTCCTAGACAGAAAAGCTAGATTTATGGGGCTGTAATTGCTGTCATAATGGAGCATTGCAATCAGGACTGCCTGAAGAAGACATTTGCATTTGTATTGCTAATCCAGGAAGAGGCTTCCTTTTTCTCTTTCACTGTTTTTCAGTTTCAGAGTTCAGCCTGAAAGCCGCAGAACAGCTGTTGAACTCACGACACAAGAAAGACAGCCTAATGTCAGAGCTTTTTCACACTACACAATTATAGCACTATGATTCCACTTTAACTGCCACGGCTGCATCCTATGGAATCCTGGGATTTATAGTTCAGTAAGGCACTGGAGGTCTCTGGTTGAGAATTCTATCTCCCCCCCCCCCAAAAGAAAAAACTTGCTTTCCTGAAGATAGATTCCATATGATGGCAGTTAATTTGAATTCAAAGTGCTTTAACTGCGTAATGTGAAAGGGTCTCAATAAAATAATGTTCTGTGTGGATACAACCTGGAACAAAGGTTATAACAATCTACTTCCTTCACATTTTAAAGCTGTAAGACGGAATCTTTAAACTGGAAGAAACCAAACAGATGATGATGATGATGAAGATGAAGATGATGATGATAGTGATGATACAACTGCATAAGAACTTTGGAGAAAATTTTTGTGCATATTATATATATTCTACTATATCAAACCATAACTTGACAGGCAACTTGAAGGCACATATGCACACACACATAAACCAAGTATAGTACACATTCAGTTTTAGGAACTATGAAGTTTTACTTTTACCCACAGTTTCAGATAACACACTCTGCTCAGAAGGCTGCTGGCTGTTGAATCACTACAAAATCTGAGATAGAAGGGTTGGTGGGATAGGGGGAATCCTATCTTCTGATGTTGCTGGGCAAAGAAAGGTGAAGCAAGTATGTTTGTAGATACAATAGCTATTGAAGGGAGCCCTGATTTTGCACATACATCCAAAATGTGAATATCCGAATTGTCTCCTTTTATCCTGTGGAAACTTCCGTTTCTTTCCTGTCACCCATTCCTACTGTTTCTTTCTTTCTTGTGTAATGAAAAGACTCTGCCAGTTTTCTGACAGCTGTCTTCTTTTCCCCATCATCTTCATTAAAATGTCATCTTTTTGAGCTTCTATTCATTAAGTTAATTCACTGTATTTGTATTTCAGACATCTAGGACTTTATAACTTGATGGACATTTTTTTAAAAGATAACTTAAGAAGATGGACACATTTTTCCAAACTACTACTCCTTGCCATCTGAAGTTATTCCTCTGTTCTTCATATTTCAAAACCAAGTTATACAACCATTAGGCAAGAACCCTTATCTTCTTATGAAGACATGCTCTCTCTCTCTCTCTCTCTCTCTCTCTCTCTCTCTCTCTCACACACACACACACACACACACAATATTTCATAATTAATGTCTTAGGAGCACTGTGCTTCCTGAAAGAAATCCCAAGTAATTATTGATTGCTGAGCTGTATGTTCAGTCTAGGAATCTTGGAGATATTTTGCACATTAAATACATACAGAGGAGAAAAAAAAAATCAAATGGTGTATGTGTGTGAGAGAGAGATCAAGAATGAGTAATAACCCCTAATCGTGCTGTTACTAATATTAATTATCACTTATTATAGTCATTCATGATCTAGCCATTTTCCAGTGTCTTGGTTTATTACATTTAGTTTCTAGTTTTCTGGATGTAATATATTTATTTATTTGACTGAGTGGCTGATATTCTACTCAATCCCAGAGACTAAATGCTACTACTTAAAAATTACTTTGAGGGTGAGGAGGTTTGTGCATTTTAAAAGTGCATTAAAAAGTGCATACATTAAGAAAAGTGCATAGCAAAATACTCAGGAATCCCTATGTGGGAAGAAAAATGCTGCACAAGTTGATAGGAAACAAGGATATCAAAGAAATTCAGGTGAGAAATAATTGAAACTGAGAGATATTCACATCACTAATTAAGATGGAAGGTCAGGGTCATCCCTGTCATAGCAGTTCAAGTTTCTTGAAAATATTGTGAAAGCTGGACAGCAAAAAAAGGTGATAAAGAAGAAAATCAGCTCTGCAGATGCCATGTACTACTAAAAATACAAATAATAGGTTCAAGAACAAATCAAGCCTGAATTCTCATTAAAAAATCAAGATGGTCAAACTGATCTTGTTGTACTTTGGATTATATCATGAGATAAAGTTACTCACTGGGCAAAACGATAATACTCACTAAAGTGGGAGGCAGTAGGAAGACTGCACTACATGCAGATAGATTCAAGGAAGGCAAGGTCTTGAGTTTACAAGATCTGAACAGGAAAGTTGATGACTACGGCTCTTAGATGTCTCTCATTGAAAGGGTCATCGTAAGTCAAAACTACTTGATGGCAAATAAGAATAATAACAGCAGAGTAGACTTTCATGCCAGAACAAAAATCAAGTGATGTATATACATGGATCTGGCATCCATATGTTGGATTAATTTTTATAACCAAGCGGTTTTGTAACCAAGCAGTTAAATCAGACAACCGTGTTAAGTGTATGTAAATAATTGTTCAACTAAGATGGTTCCAAGGAACTAGGTAGGATTTAGGAATTGATATCCATATGTTTTTCTTTGTAGCTCTGGGCTGCTGGCTTGCTTACATCTATAAGGCAAGGTTGAAAATATTTGTGTAACAAACAAGAGAAGCACAAGCTATGTGGACAATCAATCATGTCTGTGTCAAAGCTACTGGCAGTGTCTTCTGAAAACAATCTGTACTTTTTTTTATTGCAAGGTTTAAGAAAGATTACACAGCAACCAACATACCATCAAACTTCAAGAACAAATCAATGTATGGCTTACCTCCCAAGGTCTGTCCCCAGGTTTTATTGTAACTGACAATGGAAGCGATGCTGTAAAATACCATGCATTGTTGCTTCCTTGCTATTCCCATATGACGTTCTTTATCCTTGACATGCTGCATCACTCAAATCAATGAAGGGTGACATTGAGCCCCTCTCAGATGTCTCCTTCCACTCTGCGTAGCCTAGCTTTTCCTTCTTGGATTGTTACCACAGAGGCTGCACTCATGAATCACTTTTGTGACATAATTTTAAACTAGTGATTTGCGTTATTCTCTCAAGGATATCACAGCAGTGTAGCCTCATTTGTTTGATTTACACAGGAAACGTCCATAACAGCAGAGGTTATACAACTGTGAGGGCTATTTACATATGTTTCATCTTTTTTCTTTGTCACACCCAAACAGTAAGACTGATAGACACAAAGAACACTCTGTTAAGAGTTTTATGCCTGCCCAGAATTGGAGCATTGCAGGAAAGTACAGATGAGTTATTGATGATGATTGCACAATGATGGAACACTCTTATCTTACAGGCTCACTAGAGCCTAGACCAGAGCACATTTTGTAGAATTCTGACCTTTATCTGTCAGCAGGTATCATGTGATTAAACGAGATATAGGTAGGAATTTCATTTAGAATTTCAATTCATTTAGACTGTTTTTACTGTTTTGATAGCATTTTGTTACCTACAGTGAACTGGTGGAAATAGGGCCAAAGCCATGTATTGTATTGTACTATATTGTATTGGTATGGAACAAAGCAGAGGACATTATTAATTTGGACTTAGTCATTACTTTACCCTTATCAGAGTTCCTGAATGTACTTATAGAAACTTTCCCTGGACAGCCTTTTTGCAGATCTTTTCACTTACTATGCAAAGATCTGAGAATGCTGCTGGCTGCACTGGAACACTGTAGGTGGAACACATGTGTGCACTCATGTCCCCTCCATATACCCTGGGTATATGTTTCGAGAAACAACTGCATGGGGTTTATATCTATGGAGCCCTTTTTAGCCATTCTAAAACTTGAGTGAATCCAATGTATGAGGACGGGGAGCATGCTGGTCCTGCGCCCCTTGTCTCAAGTATCTAACTATGCTCCTTCCATGTGGGACAACTTTCCAAAGAGGAGAGTCTCCTGTCTCCTCTCTCTGTTGCTATGGATGCAACCATGAATTCTGAGAAATTCAGAACTGGAGAATTGTCATGGGGAGCCTCCATGGAGAGAAGAGGCTCTCCATTTAAGAAAGTCAGCCTCCATATATGGTGACTAATTGTAAGTTATATCAAAGTGGAGCAGGGCGACTGCACTCCCTCTCTTCACTTTATTCAAATTTCAGACTGCCTGAGTAGGACACTGGTCTGTCTGTCTGTCTGTCTGTCTGTCTGTCTGTCTGTCTATCTATCTATCTATCTATCTATCTATCTATCTATCTATCTATCTATGTATCTATCTATCCTGCTGGAATTCATGAAGTGTTTCTCATTTTGCCTTTTGGGGTAGGTTAGGCTAAACTGTTGTTCTTTTTTCTCATTTTTATCCTTCCTTCTTCCCAATAACGGGACTCAAAGTGGCTTAAAAATTATTGAAACCATTACAAATTAAAAACCATTAAAACATCAGAAAAGTATACATACACATATATATATATATTAAAAAGTTAATAAACTATGGCCCTTTCCGCATGTGTGTGTGGGGGGGAATGCCAGAAAAGGGAGCTTACCGGCTTTGTTTTCTGACCAGCCGAGTCCGTCACCACGAAGAGCAGTGCGAGTTCACTGCTCCGCAGTCCTCCAGCATCCCAAATGGCGGCTTCTGGTTGGTGGAGGCTCTCCACCAACCAGAGAAGCTCGCCAGCTGAAAGCCCGCCCCCGGAAGATCTGCAGGCACGCACTTGCGCACACCTGCAAATCTGCTCCGGAGCCGGGCGATGGAGCTACATGGCTTCGCTTGCTCCATGCTTTTTGAAAACCTCAAAAAAGAGGTTTTTAAAAACCACACTGCGCGACCACTTCTGGTCGCACAGAACCGGACTGAGGTGTGGATCTACAGAAAGTAGTCCACCCCAGTCCACTCTACGGTGCAGAGGACCTCCATTGGAGGTCGCTCTGAACCATTTTAAATTCCCAGTGTGGAAATGGCCTATAAAATTAAAAGCATTTAAAATTTATTGTTGTTATTGTGTACCTTCAAGTCATTTCCAACTAATGATGACCCTAAAGCAAACCTATCACTGTTGTTTCTTGGCCATTTTTTTTCCTGAGGTGGGCTGCGTTTGTCTTCCTCTGAGGCTGAGAAAGTGTGACTTGCCCAAGGTCACCCAGTGGGTTTCCATGGCCAAGTGGAGATTAAAAAATCTACAAAACAGCACACCATGCAAGCCTGTTATAATCAATTCCTAAAAGCTGCATCAAATAGCAGCACTTTTGTTACCCCACTGGCATATCGCGTCCTGGGAAGATATAAAATTGATATCAAATATGCCCACCATGCCAGAGAGGTTGCCTGGGTGGGTACATAGACAAAGAGGTCAAACAACCGAAACTTGGTCAGGCCAGGAAAATCCCCAGTCATGTTTCCCAAAGAGACTTCAGGCTAAACAAGTCTGCACGGACAAAGGGTCCTCAGCCAAAGAATAGCCAACTTGAGTGGATTATTGGGTTTTCCCCAGGTTGAGCAACTCCAACGTTAGTAAATCCTAGATGGCGAGACCCATCTGCATGAATCAATCATGCAAACTACCAAGTTGCTATTGTTCAACATTTCTCCCTGTATTTTGGCCATTCTTCTTCCCTGGTGAGGGCCTGCCCTCAAGGTACATTCTGACCTATAAATAGTCCCAGTTTTTGAGGGTCTCTTCAGAGAACTCCCCACCACGCTAGCAGACTGGCACTCTGCTAGTCAAGTGATCCCCTCAGCTGCTTCTCTTCACTGAGCTCCATTCTTCTTGTCAATTCCCAGGCTGAAGACTCCAGGATAGGTGCAGTATTACCGCCTTTACACCCTCTCTGCTGAATTGCCTATTAATTTTGACCTCTTTCCCTTCTCGATAGGCCTTGTGCGCATGAGTGAGTGAGTGCGTTGGTGCATGAGAATATTTTTATTAATAAAAACCATTTAGTATATTTGTCAGGCTTTTCACTCGGTTTGACCCTGTAAACATTGGGTAAAAGATTCTGCTGGGTTACCCTGTCGCTCGTTTTCCTATTGCCAGTGCTCCACTAATTTCCCCAACCTTTGCATTTTGGAGCGAATCAAGGTGTCCCCCAAGGGAACCCCAGAAGTCAGGGTAATACTTTCACCTTCCACTGATGGAAAGAGCGCAAGGAGGGAGCCATCTTAGGAAGCTCAACATTTCTCCCTTGCTTTCATCAAACAAGACTGAGGAAGTAGTGTAGCATAGAGAAGGGTCTATTTCAGAGATCTTAGAGCACAAACAGGATTATATAGCAGGTACTGTTCTTGAAAGAATGAATTGCTCAAGGTAACTTGGTGAAGTTCATGGCTAAGAAGTTGAATTTGGGCTACCATGTCCAAGTCCAACACTCTATAAATCACACTGGAGTGATGAATGGGGCTTTATGTTATGATATATATGAAATAGAGGCACTTTGGACACTCTGTATCTATGAGTGTTACTAAAAAAAAATTTTATTCATGCAAAGAACACAAGGCTTTAGCCAAAGCTATCCAGCGTTTAATATTTGTTCCCACTTCACTGCTTTGATTACTTATTTTCTGTTCTTTCACTTGATTTACTGTCTTTGGCTTGTCTTAAAGAAGAACAAAAAATGGCCCCGTTGGTTTAAGGAGAGCTTTTCATACATTTACAATTTGCTAAAAACAGAGCTGCACAGTCACGTTTTCAGTGACAGCTCAAATTTGATCACAAAGTATACATCCCAAAATTCACCTGAAACTGCTGTTCTGCTATATTTCAATCACTTATCTCAAGAGAACTGTCTTTTTTTTTTTACTCATGACAAATTAGTTAACTTGACAAAATTGATTTGAGATCTCTGCTGAGTGCTTCCCATGAGATATTCCTCTTAAATTTAGGATCCAGGCCCAGGAATTCTCTATAAGTAGGCTGGTTTGTTTTCAAGTATGCAGACAGGCACACCACAAGGTATATTTCTGTGGAAATGAATTTATGCCTTTAAAATATTGAAAATGCTAACTAACAGGGGTGTGTTTGTCTATCTGGATAGGTAGCTTCCTGAAAACATGGATTTTATCCAGTTTGAGGAGCTAATTATAGAATCATAGAATCATAGAAATGTAGAGTTGGAAGAGACCACACGGGCCATCCAGTCCAACCCCCTGCCATGCAGGAATACTATCAAAGCACTCCCGACAGATGGCCATCCAGCCTCTGCTTAAAAACCTCCAAGGAAGGAGACTCCACTCCACTCCGAGGCAGCATATTCCACTGCCGGACAGCTCTGACTGTCAGGAAGTTCTTCCTGAGGTTCAGGTGGAATCTCCTTTCCTGCAGCTTGAATCCATTGCTCCTTGTCCTGGTCTCTGAAGCAGCAGAAAACAAGCCCTCTCCCTCCTCTACGTGGCATCCCTTCAAATATTTAAACATAGCTATCATGTCCCCTCTTAACCTTCTCTTCTGCAGACTAAACTTACCCAGCTCTCTAAGTCTATCCTCATAGGGCATGGCTTCCAGGCCCTTCACCATTTTGGTCGCCCTCCTCTGGACCTGCTCCAGCTTGACCATGTCCTTCTTGAATTGGGGTGCCCAGAACTGGACACAGGATTCAAGATGAGGTCTAACCAAAGCAGAGTAGAGTGGTAACAGTACCTCCCTCGATCTAGACACCATACTCCTATTGATGCAGCCGAGAATTGCGTTGGCTTTCTTGGCTGCCGCATCACACTGCTGACTCATGTTCAGCTTGTGGTCTATTAAGACTCCTAGATGCCTTTCACACGTACTGCCATCCAGCCACGTGTCCCCCATCCTATATTTCTGCATTCCATTTTTTCTACCTAAGTGTAGGATCTTACACTTCTCTCTGTTGAATTTCATTTTGTTAGCTTTGGCCCAGCTCTCCAATCTGTCCAGGTCATTTTGAATTTTGATCCTGTCCTCTGGCATATTAGCAACCCCTCCCAATTTGGTGTCATCTGCAAATTTGATAAGCATGCCCTCTATTCCTTCATTCAAGTCATTGATGAAAATATTGAACAACACTGGGCCCAGGACAGAACCCTGTGGCACCCCACTAGTCACTTCTCTCCAGGGTGAAAAGCAGTCATTGGTTAGGACCCTTTGGGAACGGTCAGTCAATCAGGTACAGATCCACCTGACAGTAGCTCTGTCCAGCCCACATTTTACTAGCTTCTTTGCAAGAATGTCATGGGGAACTTTGTCAAAGGCCTTACTGAAATCGAGATATGCTACATCCACAGCATTCCCTTCATCTATCAAGCTAGTAACTCTATCATAAAAAGAGATAAGATTAGTCTGGCATGACTTATTTTTGAGAAATCCATGTTGACTTCTCGTGATTACCGCATTGCTTTCTAAGTGATTAGAAACTGACTGCTTAATGATCTGCTCCAGGAAGCAAGGTCAGACTGGTCCAATACTTAGATGGGAGACCAGGTTACACTAGGATCGGATCCTGCCTGAAACCGTGGGTAGCTGATGCCTGTCAGAGTAGATTATTTGGGGCTAAATGGAGCATGGTCTGATATGGTATAAAGTGGCCTTCTTTGTCCCTGTCTTTGCTAACAGCTTCGTGCCACAACTGCTGGCAAAAGAGTGTTGTTGTGCTGGATTATTTACCAATGAATCTAACCCCTATGTACTTTCCTCTCTTACTCTGTCCCTCACCATTCTTCAAGATCATGTGATGTGTGTATTCCATGTGTGTGTAATGTCATCATTAATTCGAAACTTTCCCCCTCATTACTGTACAAGTAGGCAGAAGGCCAGTTGTGTAGGGGTGTGTGTGTGGGGGGGGAGATCCCAGGCAGCAATGTTTTGGGGGCATCCCAGCCTGTTGCCATGCCCCCATGTGCCCTGGCCATGCCCCCATGCACTGCAGCCATGCCCCCTCCTGCCCCCCTCCCCACACTTCAAGGTCCGCCACTGCAGAAGGCTGGTACTAAGGAGGTCCGTCTCCCAGTCTATCACATTATGTGTTATTTTCCATGATCATGCTGTATGTTGTAGAAAATGACAAAGATAGTCTTTTTAAGATATTGACTGAAGGTATATTGGGACTGTTCCTGAGGTATGATGACACTGTGGACCAAACTAGATTTCTAAAACTAGAACTAAAATTAATGTACAACATCTGGTGATGAAAAGCAGAACTTTCCAGGCTTCAGTGAACCCAGAAGCCATGGCATAAAAGAAGTGTTGGATGCAGTTGACAATACCTGCAGTGACAGAGCTGGTTCCAAAGCAACTAGGCATTACTTCATGCATATGTCTTCTTTGATTACAGAGGGAGCAGTCAGGTAGCCCCAATAATATACTAATAGGTTATGAGGGTGGAATGGTAATAGTAGTTAGTACCAGAATAGTAGTTGGTAGTAGTAGTTGGTACTAGAATGAGTTTGGGCCTACAGTAATGGCAGCTGGTCCTGGTAAGAAAGGGTTCAGTCCTATAGAGATTGTTTTTTTCAGGCTCCTCAGTTAGGGTTGCCAGGTTTTTCAAAGTACAAGATGTGAGAGATTCCTCTCTTGTCAGACTAGCTCAAGTACATCCACAAGCAGGCCTATCTAAATCTCATCTCAAGTCTTAAAGAGGCATCTCATAAGAGTCCCTTGCTCCTACATTAAAGATCTCTTGGGTGCCTGGAAATCTCATAAGAGGTCTTCCTCTTGCAAGACTTGAGGTGAGTTTTATACAGACCTACATTACTTGCTGTCTCAATCATCTAGGCCCATACTGCTGAGAGACCCTCACAACATTTGGCATGTCGTTTGACATGTCATATGTCGTTATGTCATATTCTGAATACCAAATAATCAGAGCATGTCTGTTGTGAAAAAGACTGTTGTGAAAAAGACTCTTCCTAGATCCAATAGATAGACAGACAGACAGACAGGATATAGGGCTGCTCTGTTTCAAAGACAAAAACATATGCGAGATAGTTAGGTACCAGACCCTCCTCTAGACTGCCAGGCCCTAGGAATTTGTACCAGCAAAACTGAAACAACCAGAAGTTGTTTCAATTTTTTAAAAAAATTCTTGTCTCATCTATTAAAGAAACCATCTTTGTTCCTGATTATCTGAAAAATTCTGCTTCTTTTTGGACATTTTACATTTCTCACAGGGTTGACAAAGGAGTCTGGAATGGGCTGATTGTCTTAACTCTAGGTGACAAAACTGGTCAGGTAGGGGGTCTTGGAAAGATTTCTGTAGGGTGAAATCACATCTTGGTCTCTGATTGCTTCACCTGGACAGTTTCACCTTCCATTATATTTGGGCGTGCATGGAGCCTGAGGTGTTGAAAGGATTATCACATACCCACTAGCACTGGGTATTCCCACCCAATCCTCTCTGCACTTATGACTTGACGATAACTGAGGTCATCCTGACCTGGCAACATGATTCTAGCCAGTACACTTTCAAACATGTTTTTCAACTATTATTATGTTCAATTACAAAGATAGCACTTGCTGTGGAATGCAGGGTGCATGGCATGGTAACACTGCTTTTAAACTCTCCCAGTTTCTCTCTCCTTCTCCCACTTTCCCCCTTTGTCCTTAGCTTACATCATTTGCTGAAAATGAATTCAAAGTGAAGAGTAGTTTCCAAACAATTAACTCAGCATGGAGTTGCAGAGAGGAGGGAGTAGAATCTTGCTCTCCCCAATAGGCTCAGGCAAAAGCAAACTGCTGCAGCCTCTCCTAACTTGTATGTTCTTCCTTATTAATAATGTCTGCCTTCTTGGCCACACTCTGGTGTTGTTTAGCCACATGTGTCTCATTTTCATTTGTGAAATTTGGAAGGAATGACACACATGACAAAGAAACAACAGATGAAGGGAGAAAGAAAAGAAAAGAGTAAAGGAAGAACGTGCAATTATTTCAGCTGGGCATACTTGGGCTTAATTACTGTAATAGAAAGATAGGGTCTATGTGACCCTACAGATGCTTCTCCCTTCATTCCTTCCTATTCACTATGCTGAATAGGGCTGATGAGAGCTGCAGGCCAGCAACCTGTAGGGTTACATATTCCCCAGCTCTACTGAAGAGCAAGTAGACTATGAACAATTTCAAAAACTTTATGGAAGAAAAGCACATTTTGAAGAAGGGCTTGAGTACAAGGAAGGTAGTATCACATAGATGTACTGAGGGGCACTTTCAACCATATAATGGGACAAGTGGGAAAGGGCATATATTGCAATATTTCCTTTCAACCTACCTTGCCCTTGTGTGCCTTCAAGTCATGTCTGAATTAAGGTAACCCTAAAGTTACCTGAGGCTGAGATTGTGTGATCTGTCAAAGGTCACCTAGTGGGTTTTCATGGCCAAGTGGGGAATTGAAGATTGGTCTCCAGGGTCTAGTTTAAAACATTATATAACTCAGCTGTACTAGTATTATTTGATTCAGCTGTGACATCCTGAACATTATACTGTGCCTTTACAATGGTGCAATAGCCAGTGCCTCTATAGCTATTTCTGTTAAGAACAGGGCCTTTCCAGCTATGGCACCAACATTACAGTATGTCCGCCTGCACTGATCATAATTTCATAGGGTATTTAGACTGTATTGATGACTGTGATTGTGGGTTACTGACAGTTACCTTTTGGTATGATTCTTCTGGTTATACACATGTAATATTTTTCTTCTTTTTATAACAATGCTGCAATCATTTTTTCCCTTGTTAGCTCTATTTGATTGTCTTGTTTTTATTTTTGTTTTTCTACTTGTTAGCTTCCATGAGTTCTTTTAGTACAAATTTTTGGCATTGTCTTTAAAGTAAGAAAATGTGTACTTGCATGTAGCAAGATAGGGTTACGTATATCCTTGTAATCTTGCCTTGGCTGGGCTTTGCCCCATTTTGGATCACTGATACTACTTGCCTTCCTTTTTTTTTCCTCCCAGTAACTTAGGCCATTTCTGCAGTATCCTGTTATAGCGTTATTCTACTTTCAACATCCTATGGAATCCTGGGGTTTGCAGTTTAGGGAGGGGTCTCTGAGGCACCTTCCTAAACTGCAAACCCCAGGATTCCATAGGATGTTGAAAGTGGAATAATAGCACTATAGCAGGCTAGTGCCGAAATGGCCTTACTTGTTTATCTATTAATTTGATTCACACACTTCATATCTTCCAACATGGGAATCAAATCATCTTACGGTATGTAAAACAAAATGTAATTAAAACAATATATATCACAAAAGTTTTTTAAAAATTTAAGCAAATGATCCAATTAAAATATTTATTTAAAACACATTTAAGACAGAGTAAAAAGATAAAACCGTGGCATACCCATTAAAATACTCTTCTCCCGCAACACATAAAGAGCTAAAGGCCTAAGTAAATAAAAAGATTTCTACCTACTAGGGAAGAAAGAGCGGAGGTGAGGTCCATCAAGCATTCTGCAGGAGGAAATTCAAAAGCCTAGGAGCATCCACTGAAAAGGGTGGGTCTTGTGATCTCATCAGACAAGCCTGTGATGGTGGTGGGACTAAGAAAAAACTTTCTGTCAAATAGCTTAAGACTGAGGCAGGCACATACTGGGAAATACTTTCTTTCAGAAAACCTGGACCTGAGTCATACAGGGCAGTATGGATCTCAGCTAGTATATTCACTTGTGTCCAGAAACAAGAGAAGCAGACAGTGAAGCTGTTTCAGCAAGAGAGTTCTATGCTCCCTTTAATCAGCCCTGGTCAGCAGTCTAACTGCAGCATTCTGGATATGTTGAAGTTACAGATAAGTTACAGATACAGATATCTGTAGGTAAAGACAAATATTTTCACCATTTTTCTCCTCGCTGCAAGAAAGCCATCAAAATCTATACAATTTTCAAAGACAATTCACAGGCCCTTTCCTGAATGGACATGGTGTCCCGGTATGGGAACGGGAGAGGAGTGGGACCACGACAATGCTTCTGCAAGACATTGTTACATTCCTGTCCTTCTCCTGTTGCCAGCTGGCATGATAGCAGGGTAAATCATTGATGGATTTTCTCTGTCAGTGATCCCCAATCACGCAATGCTCTTGCACTTATCTACCCTGTGGAAGGCCTGGAAGTGTGATGGAGGTGCTTCCTGACCCAGTGCAGCAAGGGAAAGAGCCTGGCTGCACTGTGGAAGGAAGAGGTATGCCCCTTGCACTCCTTTCCACAGGGAGTCAGTCTGATGCAGAGGGGAGCATTCCTGTCATGCTCCCTCCCCACCAAAAGTGCTGCCAGGATTGCAACCAGGGACAACAAGAGAAGGTAAAGTGTGGAAAGGGCTACAGTTTGAGACTTATTCTGTGTAAAAAACATGCTCGTTTTTGAAGAGAAAACAGGAATGCTTTCTGCACACACACACACACACACACACACACACACGTGTACACACATGCTGTTTTCAATGCAAAAAAACCATGTGCACTTTTCACACATGATAAATCCCAAATTGTTAAGATTCTCATTTGTTTCGGCAGAGTCCCCTAGTCTCAGGAAACACATTTTTTTTCAACCATTTGTCAGGTATTTTTGATTATTCTTTCCATTTCTACTGAGCCATTTCCAAAGGCAACCCAGTGTAGTATATATTAGGGGCAAAGAATTAATGCTAGGCTTTCATTCTTTTGGCTGGAGGTCTAGTGTGTACTGCATATAATGGGGGCAGTGGCTTTTGGGGCATAGATTTGTTCTCCTTAATAGCTCCACTTGGCCTTACTTGCAACTCTAGTTCAGTATTCATATTGCCTAATTTGTTCTTATCTGATTAATATTGGGGTTATCAGATAAGAACAAATTAGGCAATATGAATACTGAACTAGAGTCCATGGAAGAGGTATGCAGGTATTTTTCAGGGTTTAGGGTTGGTAGGCAAACACAGGCAAACCCTACAGCTGAGGACTTTGGATCCCTGTTTGGGATAGGATCACCTTTGAGATGAACTCAACCATTCAGAGTTCTGAGGCACCACATTTGGTCTGATATGGAAGCCCGCACCATATCAGCATTGATGTAGGCTGGGGGAAGAGTGAGTTGTACCTGATGTCTCTCTCCTTTGCTTTGCGTATATTCCCTTCAGTTTTTTTCTTCAGGCTTATTGCCTGTTTAGAATGCAATTCCCACACAGATTTTTCACCTTTCCAGATTAGTATAAATACAGTGTCACTCCTCATATTTTCTCTTCTAGGTACAAGGGAGATTGACCCTCTCTGTGCCATCAGTATGTTTTGAAAGATTTCCATGTTCTTCTGGAAACACTAGAATGACTCACCAACATCTCTTAATAGATGCGAACATGACTTCCATTTGGCATCCTTCTTCATATTAAAGGCAGATCTTAACCATATCACATGTGAAGGTGTTGGGAGATGTTCCAGTGCAGTGTAGCATTTTGGATGAGATGTTACAGCAGACTAATTGTAGTAGTTACAAACCTCATTAGTCATTATGTTCTTTATATTACAACAGAGGTCTTAGTCATTGTATTTTGACCAGATGTCAACATGGAATACTTACATTGTGACTCCATAAATAACTGCTTAATGCTTAATTTGAAAAAGTGTCCCACACTTCACTGCTTCAGTCACAGAGCAGGGCTGATATATGAGGTTAAATATGTCTAGTCTAAAAAAAAGGTTGCAGTTCAAGGATGGAAGACATTCTTAATCTACAAAGCAGTCTTGGGCCAGAGAAACTAGGAATCAGAACTGTTGTGAGGTCTTACTCAGAACAAGTATGCCTGCATTCCATATAGTTATTTAATTCAAAGGGATAACTGACCAGCCCTTCTTTGTTCACGTGATTCCTTGTCACAGAAGACAAGGCTCCAGTCTGGCTATGGGAACCAATTTCCAGGAAGAGTGTCTTCCTTAACATTCACCACCTGAGCTATATGGGATTTTAGCTGTTTTTATGTGGATAGTTAGCTATCAATGTATCTTGTTAGGAATAGTGGGATATAAATTGGAGTAGTAATAATAATGGAGCCAGTGTGGTTAGTGGTTTGGTGTTGGACAAATGGTGACCCTTAGGCAACCCTATTATGGGGTTTTCTGGGGCTGAGAGTGTATGATGTGCCCAAAGTCACCAAGTGGGTTTCCATGGCTCAGTGGGGAACTGAACCCTGATCATAGTTCAATATTCAAACCACTACAGCACGCTGGCAGGGTTCAAATCCTACTCAGCCATGAAAACACAATGCATGACCTTGGGCAAGCCACATTCTCTCAGGCTTTCATGAGAGCAATGGCAAACCTCCTCTGGACAAATCTTCCCCTATGATGAGGGTCACAATAAGTCAGAATCAACTTGAAGGTACATGACAATATTATTATTAGTGGTAGTTGTTATTTTGAACAAATCTTGCCAAGAAAATCTTGTGATAGTTTTGCCTTAGGGTCACCATTAGTTGGAAATGACTTGAAGGCACACAACAACAAATAGTGGGTGTATTCTACTTTATATTGGGTTATATTGGGTTGCTAAATCATCACAACTGGCTGATATATAAGGGAAGAGAGGGCATCAGACACAAGATAAATTGAGGAGAGAGAACCTGTGAGGTGGCAAAATGAATGGAAGTGGGAAGTCTGGGCGGATGCACATAATTTCTAAACCAGAGGGCTGATTTGGTAAGATCCAGAGGTGGAATGATGTGACAAGTACTGCTAAAAATTAATCATATATATGGCTACAATCCTTGCCTTTACACTGGATGGTTGCATAAGCATTGGGCCCTGTGTCCTCTCAAACTATTGTGTGTAATCATACTCAGGAAAGAATATATTTACTTGAATTAAAATTGTGGCCTACACATTAAACCCATAATGCAGGGTCTGGCCTCTCTGGCCCTTTCCACACCCCACCTTTTGTGAAGTCGTCTGGTGGGGATCCCGCCAGTGGCTGTGGTGGGAGGAGAGTGCAACAGGAGCACTTCCCTTCCCACTGGCAGGGTCCCTGCAGAAGAGGGCACACTGACCATGCCTCTTCCTTCCACAGTGCAGCTGGGTACTTTCCCAGGCTGCACTGGGTCAGGAAACACAGCCATCACACTTCCAGGGCTTCCACAGGACAGGTAACTGCAGGATGATGGCATGATCACAGGTCATTGACAGGGAAAACCTGTCAATGATTTAACTCACAACTGCACTGTCTGGGGATGGGAGAAGGACAGGACTGTGATGATGCTTCTGCATGACATTGTTGCAGTCCCATCCTTCTCCCATCTCCATGGTGGGATGGAAGGGTGCTGTGGAAAGGTCCTCTATCTTGCTACAAATATCATGTGGCCAATTTGCCAGTTAAGACAGTCTCCAGGAATCTGACTGGTTCCCTTCATTTTCTCTTGTCCAACTCCCAGTCTTTGAGTCAAGAATCAGAGCCAGAAGATTTAACCAGTCCCAATCCTAGAGCAGTACTGATACTATTAAGAGATCATAGTTGGCTACATTATTATGTTTGTTGGTAATATTATAAAGTTTCATTGCATGAAACACTTTTGATCTAATCATTTAGCAGGGAAATCTGTCTTCTGCTTTCTATTGCGTTTGAGAAGTAATGGGTTCAATTCAGACTTGGCCATTGTGACAGTAAACTATTTGTCATCAATGGGACAAACATTATTCCTATCTAACTTAGGGCTTTTCCACACTACACAACTATTACAATATGATTCCACTTTAACTTCCACCATCGTGTTCTATGGGATCATGGGGTTTGCAGTTTAGGGAGAGATACTTAGAATCCTTAGCCAGAGAGCTTCAGTACCTCCCAAGATTACAAACCCCAGGATTCCATAGGTGGCAACCATGGTGATTAAAGTGGAATTATAGTGCAATTATTGTGCAGTGCACAAAGACCCTTTGTGCCATTTATTTCTTTTTGTCTAAGTGTGACTGTATCAGGACCCAACTCAATATTTTGTTGCTTACCAAAATGCAGAATATCTTTTTTTTTTTACACAAATGCTAATAGAGAATGCCCATAAAAAGCTGCAAAACCTGTATTCAGACTGTCGACAATATAGAGGGACCGCCTTATTTGATTACCTGGGATATTATCTTTCCATTCATGGTTAATCACAGCAGTATCTTGATCAATCACTGAAGTATGTAATGTATAGAGATTTGCCCCACATTACTGGGAAAATTAACAGATTTTAATACTGGACTTTTTAAAAACGCCTTAAAGGACTTGAGCCTTCCAAATGTGAGATCTGAAAGAAATGTTCTGATAGTTTTCAGGTAGCTTTCACATTTGCAATAACAATGTTTTTGCGTGTTGTGTGGCTAAACCAGAATTGCTGCATATGATTCCATGGGTTTTTTTTAAAAAAAATAGAAGCATTTGATACTTTGTTAGTGTCTTATTTTGTCAGTTACCCTTTTGTGTTTATTGTATGTATGTGTGTCCTTTGCTTGGAAACATTCTGTGCAATTTGTAGAAATCATAACATGAAGCAAGGAGCTCCTTGACTGCTTCTTTTGAAACTGACAACTGTTGTAGATACTGCTTTGGATGTCGCTTTTTTCATTTAGAAATACAGCAAATATTTTTCATGCCCCTACCCCTGCAAAAAAAAAAATCAAAAAACCTTAATCATTGTCTAGTACCTAACCGAGCTGTAGGTGAGAGGAGGCGAAAAAAACCCCCTGGATAGTTATAGCTTGCGTTAATTGTAATAGCAGTAATGGTTATTTCATAATTTCTTGACAACGGCATGAAGCTCCTGTGCAAATTAATGGAGGATGAACATGGCCAATGGTAATTGAGGTCTACGTTTACGCAAAAATGCATAAATAAATAAATGAAATGAAAATGTTTTTATTGTGCAATGTAAGACTCCAACATAGAATTAGCTAACTTTGGATTGTTTTTTTCTCTTTTCCACAGAAATGAATCTCTCTCTGTCAAAAGAGTATGCTGGCTCAAATATATGGAGGCCAAAGAAGACATCATTTGATTGGACATGCTGAATACTTTGTGAGTGTACTGCTTAAAAACTTTATTGTGGTTTTTGCACAGCTGTTATTGATTAACGAAGGAGGTTTGTTTTGTTTTTTTCCAATAGAAATGATCCTGTTCAAATATGCCAAACATATAGCAGTTGCCAAAGTAATATGAGGGCCCATTTCACAGGTCAGGATTCAGATGCAAGAGCATAACACATATATACCCATTTTCCCTTCTCTGAGATTTACTGTTTGAAGGTGATCTTCTTTCACCAGCAAACTAAATTGCTGTTCACACTTGGTGATGTTGTGTGGCTAAAAAACATTTTGGAATTTTAGGAGAGGGTTTTGAAGATGTGGGAAATAATTTGTATGAACCTTTCTCAATTGTCACCCACACTTTTCCAGTACCATTAAGTCTTACATGATAAGTGTTTTGTGAAGGACTAGGTCACTGCAGTACTTTGAAAGAACACCTAGCAACAGAAAGCCACAAATCTCCTTTAGTACATACTTAAAATGTCTGCCTTCAGAGAAGAGAAATTACTGACAATTTCAAAAAGAGACTGTTTGTGCTGCTATCAAAAGGGTACTTATTACTGCTCAGTTCCTCAAGTGTACTAGTTAAATTGAATGCTACTAGAAAAGGAGTGGAAACAAAATGCCTGAATATTTCTTTTCCCCATTGCTTGCTTGCTAGCTTGATTGATTGATTGATTGATTGATTGATTGATTGATTGATTGATATCCTGCTCTTCTTCTGCATGGGATTCACAGCAACTTACAATATTTTATGGAACTATGTTGGATATGAACTGAGAAATATTTAGGCCACCCCACCCCAAACTGAGTACCTTTACTTATTTAGGACTACAACACCCACAGTCCCTGTCCACTGACCATGTTGGGCTTGATGCTAATTGTAATCCATGACAGCTGGAAAGACCAAGGTTGGTTGGAGAAGGCTAATGTGGAGTCATAAATTCTCACATGTCTGTTTTTCAACAGGACTTTGGCCTTTGTTACAGGTAGAGGTTCTTTGTGGGGAGGGGGATTGTCTCCTACTCTGAAGCATTAGTCTCCATCACAGATCTGTTTCTCAGTAGACACTCCGGGGAAACTCAAGCCTTTTTTCTTTTTAAAGGGCATCACAAGATTGATAATAATTAATAAAGCTTAGCAGAGACAATTATAAAGGCCCTAGATAATCAGCAGAGTGACCTGATGTCTATTTAGACTTTCTAGCCATTCTTCTCCCCAGAAATAGCATCATGGTGACCTTTATGGTGAAGGGATTACCACATACTAAGCCACTTAGCTACGGACAGGTTTAATCAACATGTACATCTCTTTTAGCTCACATATCATACTAAGTAATATTAATGATCTCCTTGCGGGCATTGCGCTAAAACACCAGAGAAGGGCGATGGGCCCCTTTCTTTAATACTAACTGCAATTGATACTAAGGCCATTTCTGCACTAGACAGTTATAGTGCTATGATTCCACTTTCAACATCCTATGGAATCCTGGGGTTTGCAGTTTCGGGGGGGCCACCTGGCCCCTCCTGAAATTGCAAACCCCAGGATTCCATAGGATATTGAAAGTGGAATCATAGCATTATAACACTCTAGTGTGGAAATGGCCTAAGTCTTCTCACCCTGTAATGTTGCAGAAATATTTCTAAGATGACTAAACTTGTTTTCCAATATGTTGAATAAGTTTGCTGAGGTCCAGATGCTTTATATACACCCTTCTCTTTGAATGTTTGAGGAATATGAGGGAGAATTCCCACCACTGCCACCACCTTTGGGTATAATAGGCATGTAAATTTTTGTGAATTTTGTTTTCGTGAGTAAGAACAAACGGTTTTAATATTTTTCTCCTCACTGTAAGAAAGATGTTGGAAATCACACATTTTTTTGAAGACTATTCACAGTTGGAGACTTATTCTGTTTTGTTTTTGTTTTGTTTTTTAATGCATGGTGGCTTTTTTATATATGAAAAACCAACATTTTCTGGGCAGAAAACATTCCTTCTTCCCAGAAAACAGCATTTTCTATGTGGAAATGTTTGTGTGGGTGTGTGCTTGAAATGCTGTTCTCTGCACAAACACAACTCCTCCTCCTCCTCCCCCTCCTCCTCCGGTACGGAATACATCCTGAATTCTGAAGAGTCTTTTTCATCTAGGATTCTCCCAGTTCGAGTATCCTGGCTTGAGAAACTTGGGCCCTTTTCACACGGTATTTTCCATGCGAAAGGGCCCCTGGAGTGTCTTGTGATTGTGAGGAGAAATCTGCATGACACACTCACAATTGCACGATGCTCCAGGGTAGGCCAGGCACCGATCATACACCTCTTCATTTTCAGCTAGAAGCCAAAAATGATGGACGATCGCGCATTGCTTTTTGGCCCCGTGTGCACTTACCTGGTGTACAGAGCCTTCGGAGCCACGCCAGTTGCGCTTCCTGCCCCAGCGCAGCCTGGGAAGGTCCCAGGTTGCACTGCGGAAGGAAGAGGCAGGGCTCTCATGCAAGCAGGCAGCTTGTGTGGAACCGAATGACCCGAGACATGAAAGCCTTTCGCCAGAGGCTGCTTGCGCAATCCCCGCACCCCAGTGCCGGAAAACAGTAAGGTGTGGAAAGGGCCTTGGTGGTAGGGCTAGTTGTACATTTAAGGAAAATATTTTTGAATATTCATTCCATCCCTAATGCTCATGCTGTTGCTGTGCAGAAGCAACAAGCATCAACCAATTATGAAGGGAAATCATATCCCTATATGCCCCCTTCACTATCCTTTCACTGGCAGGCAAAGACCTTTTTGATTCTGGCAGGCTTTTAGAACAAAATGTTTTTAAAGAACGACCTTGTAAGAGGAGCCTCTATTGTTTTAAAGTGAGCTGTTTTAAATTGTTTTTATCTTTTTATCTTTTAAAGTGTATGTTTAAATTGTTTTAACATTGTGACTAATTTAATTCTACATGAATGTTCACTTTTTATATATTTCTAGCTTTATAATTCCCATTTTAAATTATAAGCTCTTTTGGAGTTTTGGGTCTCAATTTTGGGAAAAGGTGGGATGGGTTGTTGTTGTTGTTGTCATCGTTGTCATCATCATCAATATTCTACATCAGCTGCTTCTCTAAATATTCTGAACTAAACAACCTCTGCTGGCCTGTTTTCCTTCTGCACCATTATCTGATTGCCAGAGCCATCCATGTGATCAACAATGGTCCAACCATCAAGAAAATGGACCTCCTTCTCTCTGTGCAGATGATGTCCAATAAGGTAGGTTGTGGGGCAAGGGAGAATTATGACCATGGTTATATGACTAACTGAGAGAAACAAGTTTGTAGCATAACATTTCACAGAAATTTGTCTGCTTCAGCAGATGCATCTGATGAAATAGTCTCAGTCTATGAAAGCTTGTGTTGCAAACTTCTTTGTCATAGTTAGTCTCAAAGGTACTACAATATCCCCTGCATACCAATTGAAACAATCTTTGAATTTATCAATCATGCCAATAGTGTCACAATTGTGATTAAGTAGCAGTTGTAAACACAAAACTGTTCATAACTATTAACTCTCTACATGACAAAGTAGCTGATACAGAATACTGGGCAAGGTATTCAAAAGGGCAAGCCTGCCCTTCCTCATTGCCAGTGTATTCAACCAAAAGCAAGGCTGTGAAAAACTGTCCCTATCTGTTCTATTGTGCTTCTTCAAATCTCACCTGTATTTTAATTCCCACCCTTGTTTTACAAATAATTGTGAGGCTTCCTCTTTTCTTCTCATGTGGAAATCTATATGTATTTTCAAAGAAGCTTTTCTATGCATTTTTGTTTATGTACATCCTTTTGTGAGTATATTCCTTATTAAATAAACTGCTTATTTTTCAAAAAGATATATTCTAAGCTGGGCACAATTATTGATGTATGATTAAAACAAAAAACAAAAACAAAAACACCAAAAACAAAGATTCTGCTACTTGTGGTTTCTTTCTAATGATAGGAATGTGAAAGATATGTGGACATTTTTATTCATACCCTTGCAGACCACTAATATGATGAACTTGTTTTAAAAATGGTTAATATACATTTCCTTTCATTCATTATCTGAGAGATAGCCTGTTGACTCACCCTGCCAGTGATAATCCATAGCATGGGATTAGCCAGTCTTGGGACTGAGTAGGATTTATTTCTGTGCCCTTGCAAATGGAAAACTGAAGCACTTAAAAGTTTTAGCAGTCTGGGCAGATATTAGGTCAGTGTAGTCAGCAGTAAAAACTTTTCTGAGTCTTAATTCCCACAAGTGAGGAAGATAATTTCCCTGGTGAGCATTCTGAGCACTTATGGTGAAAGTGAATTTAATCAACTAACACTCCAGTGCTGACCAGCATGAGTGGCTACAGAAGGAGATCACTTTTCGAGAATTGGTGGTTTCAATACATCTAGGGTTGTCCAGCTGTCGGTGCCACAGCATAAAGCATCCAGCTGTGGATGCTTTAAAGGAAGCACGCAAGAAAGTTAAGAAAAGTGAACAGATTGGTCTGACACTAAAGACCTTTCCTCACTACACTGTTATATTGCTATATTGCTATTATTCCACATTCAACATCCTATGGAATTCTGAGCTTTGTAGTTTACTGAGGCCAAAGAGCTCTCTGGCTGATAATTTTAAAGGCCCCTCCCTAAAATGCAAACCCCAGGATTCCATAAGATGTTGAAAGTGGAATAATAGCACTATAACAGTGTAGTGCAGAAAGGCCCTAGAATCATAGAAATGTAGAGTTGGAAGAGACCACGCGGGCCATCCGGTCCAACCCCCTGCCATGCAGGAATACCCTCAAAGCGCTCCCGACAGATGGCCATCCAGCCTCTGCTTAAAAACCTCCAAGGAAGAAGACTCCACCACATTCCGAGGCAGCATATTCCACTGCCAGACAGCCCTGACTGTCAGGAAGTTCTTCCTGAGGTTCAGGTGGAATCTCCTTTCCTGCAGCTTGAATCCATTGCTCCTTGTCCTGGTCTCTGGAGCAGCAGAAAACAAGCCCTCTCCCTCCTCTACATGGCATCCCTTCAAATATTT
The DNA here is from genome assembly GCA_030412105.1 of Cyclura pinguis. Lineage (NCBI taxonomy): Eukaryota > Metazoa > Chordata > Lepidosauria > Squamata > Iguanidae > Cyclura > Cyclura pinguis. Next base: position 312,401,278 of record CM059599.1, on the reverse strand, counting down.
AAACATGGCTATCATGTACCCTCTTAACCTTCTCTTCTGCAGACTGAACATACCCAGCTCTCTAAGTCTATCCTCATAGGGCTTGGCTTCCAGGCCCTTCACCATTTTGGTTGCCCTCCTCTGGACCTGCTCCAGCTTGACCATGTCCTTCTTGAATTGGGGTGCCCAGAACTGGACACAGGATTCAAGATGAGGTCTAACCGAAGCAGAGTAGAGTGGTACCAGTACCTCCCTTGATCTAGACACCATACTCCTATTGATGCAGCCGAGAATTGCATTGGCTTTCTTGGCTGCTGCATCACACTGCTGACTCATGTTCAGCTTGTGGTCTATTAAGACTCCTAGATCCCTTTCACACATACTGCCATCCAGCCACGTGTCCCCCATCCTATATTTCTGCATTCCATTTTTTCTACCTAAGTGTAGGATCTTACACTTGTCTCTGTTGAATTTCATTTTGTTAGCTTTGGCCCAGCTCTCCAATCTGTCCAGGTCATTTTGAATTTTGATCCTGTCCTCTGGCGTATCAGCAACCCCTCCCAATTTGGTGTCATCTGCAAATTTGATAAGCATGCCCTCTATTCCTTCATCCAAGTCGTTGATGAAAATATTGAACAGCACTGGGCCCAGGACAGAACCCTGTGGCACCCCACTAGTCACTTCTCTCCAGGGTGAAAAGCAGCCATTGGTGAGCACCGTTTGGGAACGGTCAGTCAACCAGTTACAGATCCACTTGACAGTAGCCCTGTCCAGCCCGCATTTTACTAGCTTCTTTGCAAGAATGTCATGGGGAACTTTGTCAAAGCCCTTACTGAAATCGAGATATGCTACATCCACAGCATTCCCTTCATCTATCAAACTAGTAACTCTATCATAAAAAGAGATAAGATTAGTCTGGCATGACTTATTTTTGAGAAATCCATGTTGACTTCTCATGATTACCGCATTGCTTTCTAAGTGATTAGAAACTGACTGCTTAATGATCTGCTCCAGGATCTTTCCGGGTACTGACGTCAGGCTGACTGGGCGATAATTATTTGGATCCTCTTTTTTTCCCTTCTTGAAGATGGGGACAACATTTGCCCTCTTCCAGTCTGCTGGAACTTCTCCTGTCCTCCAAGATTTCTCAAAGATTATAGCAAGCGGTTCCGAAATGACCTCTGCCAGTTCTTTTAATATCCTAGGATGCAATTCATCTGGCCCTGGAGACTTGAATTCATCCAGTGTGGCCAGGTATTCTTCTACCACCTCTCTACCTATTATGTGCCGCATTTCCCCTGCTTCCTCACCTGCTCCCCAACCACCAGGTTGAGTGCTTGTATCCTTCTGGGAAAAAACTGAGGCAAGCAAGGTGTTAAGTAGTTCTGCCTTTTCTCTTCCCCCTGTTAGTAATTCGCCATCTTCTCTGTGCAGCGACCCTATCGCCTCTTTCTTTTTCCTTTTGCTGCGGACATATTTAAAAAAGCCCTTTTTATTGTGTTTAATATCTCTGGCCAGCCTAAGTTCGTTCTGTGCTTTAGCCTTTCTGACCTTCTCCCTACATTTCCTGGCTACTTGCTTAAATTCTTCTTTGGTGGTTTTCCCCCTCTTCCATTTCCTGTACACGTTCCTCTTAACGCTTAGCCTACTTCTTAACCTAAGAAGTAGGTAGCCAAATATATAACTGGTGACACATATTCCCAGCTATCAGAAGACTTAGATGTCTGCACTAAACATCTGTGAGTTTGTAGAGAAGATATTGTACATTTTGTAGATACTTTTAAGTTAATGAACTTTTGCACATTTGTCTGGCTGTCGCATTCCTTTGCTCCTTGTGGTGATTTTTCTGTTCTATTGTAGTAGGATGAATGGACAGATATGGAACTATTAGCATTTCCCATAGCATGTGTGAATGCTCAGTGGATACATAATTAATTCATTTTGATGCCTTTTCTGGAGGGGCTATTTATTTATTTCTTCTTGCAAACAAGACAATCTGCTCCATACGCCATCTCATGCTGTTTGTTCTTGTATCAATATTTGTTTCTCAAATCTCTAACAGGATAGATGTGTTAGTCTGTTACAGCAAAAATGACAAAGACTGTTACAGCACCTTAAAGACTAACAAGTTTATGACAACATATGTTTCCCTGAACTTGTGGCTACTTTATTAGATGCAAGAAGTGTTAATCCTCAGTTGTGTTTGAGATATACAGGGAAAAAATGGTAAATAGTGGGGTCAAAAGCCCATGGAAAGGGTACAGTATGATGGTAACATAGATGTGTGCACATGTTGATATAGAACTAACTAGTGGTTCTTCTCATATTTTTTATGAATCTGGCCCTGCTGTTTTTAATTCTTTGTTCATTCTCAGAGTGGGTGGCTGTTATAGTTTCAAGGCCTGCATTCACTATTGAATGGATATCCAGTGTAGGACTGGAAAGAATATTTGAAAGTATTCAGATTTTTATTTAAAGTTTCTTGGATGTCAAGAAAACCTGGTGAGAATTGTTATGAACTGATGAGAATCTTAGCAGTTTGGATTGGCTTTTCTGTGCAGAAAATTTTGTAACTGGGGATATATTCTGCACACAATTTGTGCATGGTTATTTTCTGCAGAAAAGGCTATCTTGTGCACAAAACAACCATACGCAAATTTTGCACCAAGTCCCAAGTTGTGAACAGTATTCAAAAAATGAGCAGTTTTTGGAAATGCTCGATCAATAGGAAGAAATTTTCTAAAATTGCTCATTGTTTCCTTTGAAAAGAAAATTAGTGAAGAATTGTACCCTTAGGCTAACAAACATGTATGTGCACAAACATAATGCACAGACATACACATATTCCTCTCTCACTTTCACCTGCCTGGGACCCAGCATTCATGATACAGATTACTGGAAAGGGGGTGAAGTTTAAACTTCCCAGTACCTTCATCCAGCTATCCTGTTACAGTTTGCCAGGTGGAGGAAGATTTTAATCCCCTTCCCAGAGATGCTGAAAGGTTTCTTGAGATGAGGCTAAGGTTAGACCATGCCCATCAGCATCACATCAACATCCCACTGGTGAGAAATAGGGAAGTATTGTTCCTCCTCTTCTGGGAAAGAACGCTCAACAGGATGACTGTGTAACCTCTTTCCTGAGACCCTCAGCTCTTAGAGTATGTGAGGATATTCATCCTTGTGTTCTCTGTTCCCCAGCAGAATCAGGTTTCCATCAGCTTGCTAAAATACTCTGTTTGACTGTCAGCAACCTCCTTCTGTTCCTTATCATACTTGCTGTGTTATTGAAGTTACAGTGGCAGCAATATGGGGGAAATAGGCTTAGGAAATCTGCTCTGGGCTGCAGAGCTGGCTTTTGAGATCCGTATGCAGCCCATAGGCTAGAGTTTTCCCATCCCTTCTGTATACCTATGTGTTCCCTTTTTAAGGATGTTCCCAAGCTACAATTGCAAATTGAGACCACAGTTCTTTCCTGATCCCTGGATTCACCCACTGTGTTTGAAATAGGCTATAGTTGATCCTGTTGAAATCATATTCCACAAGAAATTGAGATACGGCTGAAATCCAGTTCAAAGCCAGCAGACTAAGAAGTTCCACAGAATCCAAGTGGAGACAAAGTATTGAACTGCTGTGGAAGGCAGTGCAAACATCCAGCAGCAGTTCATACAGCTGAAGATGGCCTTGGATGCCTAATCACTGCCCGAGCAGGGCATCAGCTAGTCCTTTTATCCCTTTTGACTTCTGCATAGAGACAGAAACCACTTGCACAAAGAGGCCTGGGAGGTCTCCATGTGAGAGTGTGAAAACACTCAACTTCTCACACTAGATCTAGGTCACTGAATCTTAAACTCTCTCCCCTGACTTGTGTCCTGTCTGTTCTATAGAAAAATTCATATGGTTGCTTTGGCAAGCTAAAATGTTCAATTCTACTGATATACTAACATTATCACTTTTTTTTCTGTTTTGCTGTTTTGCTGATGTCCTGGGTTTGTCTGTGTCAGCAGCAGAGTGATACAAGTGGTGATGGGACAAAAGGCACTGTATATATATAGATGTCACCTCCATTTAAACATTTCATCTTCTTTCAGCTGAATTACCATACATCATGTGGCTCAGTGGTCTCAAAATACTACACAGAGACAGGAAAATATACGGTTTTGCATGTCCTGGTTTCCTAAGTCCCAAAGGAATGGAGTGTCAAATTAAAATTGTATATTAAAGATATGCTTCAAACAGAGTTGAGAACACTGGAATGAAACATCAGAAATTCTCCATACCTGATACCCAGTCATCTTGATAACATTTTAGGATGTCATGAGATGTCCCTTAATTTAATGAGGTGAACACTATAATACAAGGCAGGGCAATTTTGGGAGGCTAAAGGGGTACATTACTTCACAGGAGAACTTGAGGGATGAACCCTACACTGCACTCCACCAAAAAAAAGTTTTGCCCCCATATATCCCCCAGTGCCCTATTAGAGATGAGCGTGACTTTTTTGCCATGCTTTGGGGTGGAGGGCTGGGCCACTTTAGGCTCAGAAGAAGCCTTTTTTCACCAAAAAAATAACCAGAACCAGAAAAAAAAAAATAACCAGAAATCCCTTCAGTTTCAGGAGGCTTAGCTGCACCTACATCTGGAATATTGGCCTGTTATGGTCCTCATTTTAATGTTAAGAGGCCCAAAAATGCAGTATATTTGGCACATGTATTCTTAAAAGACCTTTAGAGAAACATTTCTTTTGCTGATGGTGGGAAGAAAAATGTTGTTTGCTTGAATCAAGTGACTATGCCCCATCAGTATGAATTAGTAGTGGTGGTAGCAAGAAGAAACAAATCAGCTATGATGGAGGTAAGGTATTTAAGGCATAGAGGTATAGAGTCCAGGGAGCTGGTGTATTACGTCTGTCTTCCCATACCCCTGCTGTGTATGCATGTTAATAGTCACCCATTATGTTCTCACAAGTGAGGACGAATAATTTCCAGTTTTATTCTTACTGAGAAGTAAACAAATGTACCTGGCAATTCTTACCCTGTATTTGCACAAACCAAAGTATTATGGGAAATCATTCTGAGCAGAAATACACCTTTTTGGATGCAAATTGTGTGGGTTTGTGCAAATGAATGAATGAGTGAATCAATCAATCAATCAATCAATGTTCCAGGCAGTTACTTTTTTTTTTTTTTTGCTTAACAAAACTGATGTTTTCTATCCAAAACCCAGCAGTCTTGGAGTAAAAAAATATTTTTATAACAAAGAGTTTGCACAACAAAAATCTTGCACAGAAAATAGCAATCTTCTTGCACAGAAAACCATGTGCCTATTTTTATGCAAAATTGCTGCTTCATACAAAAGACTGTTTTGTTTAGGATTTTGTTCTGCAAGATTGATGCATTTTGTACAAGATTTTTGTTCTACAAGCTTGCTGATCTTTTTGTAGAAGATTTTTTTGTGAAAGATTTTTATTTTGCAAGGTTGCTATTTTTGCAAACATGTATTAAAACATATATGGCTGCTTCAAAATAGTGTTTTTGCAAACCTCTGCTCCACCTCAATTCTCATACCAAAAACAAACAAACAAACAACTATCTCTACTGTCATGTGACTCTGCAAAAAGTGAAATTTCTAACATAATTCACCAACAGAACCCCAATCACTGTGTTTGATTTTTGCATCTTGAAAATTGCAGGCACTATGTGAGAATGAAGCAATCGTTCTGAAAGTGCCTGTTTGTCTTCAAAGAGTAAGTTTCTGATTAAAAGGCAGCAAATGCCATACTTGAACACTGTGAACTATTATTTCCAATTATGTATAAATAGGCAAAAAACATAGCACAGAAATGCAGAACAATACATTATAGGGATACGCACAAAAGCTTTGTTTACTGAGACGTCAACTTGCATGCAGAAATGCTGTTTAGCAGTGGTAACAGAAATTACATTTCAATCAATATGCTCTTCGCTATTAATCTGTTTTTCTTTCATCTGAAGAGACCATAATAATACATTAGACAAATCGTGTTGTTTAAAAAAGTAATTTGAAATAAAGGAGCTTTTGAATCCCTGTATTCCAAGCGCACATTTTTTGGCAGGAGTAATTATATGTTCTTTTGCTACTAATACATGGATTTATGTTGCCTCCCGGATTCATAAGTATTTTAGGAGCAAGGCTATAGTACAAAGTAGAGTTTTTCTTCACTGGAGAAAGGCACAATCCACTTCTGCCTTACTCATCATTTACATGTGATTGCTATTCAAAATAAAACTCTTGAGAAAATAAGATCTGAACATCCTTAGGCTTTGGAAATTTTGATTGTTTAGACAAGCATGATACAGGCGATAATCTGATACACACAATCTTAGGAGTAAGTCAGAGTGTCAGCATCCTGTCCCATGAATGGAAGTTGAAAGAAACACAACAGTAGGCCTAATACTGCTTGCCTTTCATTTTCTATAGCTTCTATGGACAGAAGTCTTTAATTCTCAGCTGTTTTCCCCAAACTAGTCTACAAACTCTCTAGGTCTCATGTCTTTACTTAAAATCAGGGGTGGGCAGCCTGTTAGGCTCCAAATATGTTGGAGTACAAGTCCCATCAGCTCTATCTAGCACAGCCAATGATGATAGATGATGGAATTTATAGTCCAAGAACATCTGAAAGACTACAGATTGCATACATATTAAACATAGTGGGCATTCAGGAATGGAGGAGGTGGCATTTAAACAGGAGGTTCAACAGCTTTGACACTTTCCTTGTTTCAGGCTTCCCATTCCCATTTAGCTTCTCACTTTTTGCTTCTCTCTCCTCCTTGGAAAGCTTTTACATATGTTGCCTCCCAAATTCCAGACAATCCAGAAGATTTTTTTCCCCCTTCCACCTGTAAATTGGGAATTTTTTTCCCCAAGACAAACACTTTCCATTTACACAATTAACATTTTAACCAAAATTAATAGCACCAGGTAGGAAAAATGACAGCCACAATGTGCAATAGCCTAAAACCGAAGCAAAAGCCAAAATGGAGGATATTTCTATTCCATCACAATGTGTTTCCAGCGGTCAATTGTTTATGTACCAGGACAGAATGGTTAACAATTGAAACACAAGTGGGGCTCACTTTGCATCAAAACTAAACAACTGCAGAACAATTGACTCTGCCGTGGACATAATAGTATTAAAACTCCTTCCCTCCTTTCTTGTTGCCATAGTATCCTAACAAGAAATGCTGCTTGGCATAGATGTTCTAGTTTGTGAATGGCCTTGTAAACACAGGCTGTTCTGCCTGGCCTGCTGTGACAAATTTGCTACATACTTTGCAAATAAATATCACTCATATGCAGATTTATCAGCCATTGCTCAGAGTACAAAGGAATACAAATTGTTTGGTGCTTATGTTGTATTAAAAGGCAGTCCTATTGAGTTCAGTAAGACTTACTTCTGAGTAAGGGTACATAGGATCAAGCTCCTTATCTCATATTTGTTTGAATTAGTTTCTTTCTATTGACGTCATTCACTGATGTTGAGAGAGTCCTTGAGAGTACACAGGTGGCAACTTATGAATTTAAATAAGGATAGCCAGTGAGGAGCAAAAGTTAGCTTTTTATATTGGTGGGTTTTGTTCTCGGTGGCTTTTTCAGGTGGGGAAAAATGCCAGATAGTGTTACATTTGCAATTCTTTGGCCTCTACCCACCTGGCTTTCATCTTGGTTCTAAAACTGTGTTTAGAGCTTTGACCAGCAGCCTTTAGTTTCATGTTAATGATGGTAATATCAGACCATGAACCCTAGCAGGTGTTTCACGGGTAATATGCCACTCATCACAGTGTATTGGTAAGAACTCGGAAATTTACTTTTTGGGTTTATAGCATTTCCAATGGGGGTTGGCTGGGGATTTGACGAGTGAAGTGACTAGCAGGGTGTCACAGGGTTCTGTCCTGGCCCAGTGCTGTTCAATATTTTCATCAACGACTTGGATGAAGGAATAGAGGGCAAGCTCATCAAATTTGCAGATGACACCAAATTGGGAGGGGTTGCTAATACGCCAGAGGACAGGATCAAAATTCAAAATGACCTGGATAGATTGGAGAGCTTGGCCAAGGCTAACAAAATGAAATTCAACAGAGACAAGTGTAAGGTCCTACACTTAGGTAGAAAAAATGGAATGCAGAAATATAGGATGGGGGACACGTGGCTGGATGGCAGTACGTGTGGAAGGGATCTAGGAGTCTTAATAGACCACAAGCTGAACATGAGTCAGCAGTGTGATGCAGCAGCCAAGAAAGCCAATGCAATTCTCGGCTGCATCAATAGGAGTATGGTGTCTAGATCGAGGGAGGTACTGGTACCACTCTACTCTGCTTTGGTTAGACCTCATCTTGAATCCTGTGTCCAGTTCTGGGCACCCCAATTCAAGAAGGACATGGTCAAGCTGGAGCGGGTCCAGAGGAGGGCGACCAAAATGGTGAGGGGCCTGGAAGCCAAGCCCTATGAGGATAGACTTAGAGAGCTGGGTATGTTCAGTCTGCAGAAGAGAAGGTTAAGAGGGGACATGATAGCCATGTTTAAATATTTGAAGGGATGCCATGTAGAGGAGGGAGAGGGCTTGTTTTCTGCTGCTCCAGAGACCAGGACAAGGAGCAATGGATTCAAGCTGCAGGAAAGAAGATTCCACCTGAACCTCAGGAAGAACTTCCTGACAGTCAGGGCTGTGCGGCAGTGGAATATGCTGCCTCGGAGTGTAGTGGAGTCTCCTTCCTTGGAGGTTTTTAAGCAGAGGCTGGATGGCCATCTGTCGGGAGTGCTTTGAGGGTGTTCCTGCATGGTAGGGGGTTGGAGTGGATGGCCTGTGTGGTCTCTTCCAACTCTACATTTCTATGATTCTATGATTCTATGAGTTCTAGTCCAGAAAGCAACTTTCCTAAGTGTGCTGCTAGGGATGCAACTGTAGTATCACTGAAAATGTATCAATCTTTAATAATATCAAGACTGTGTTAAATTTTAAAATTTGCTGTGATGCATTAGAACAAAAGATTTCTCTATTACTGATATAGCTGGGGTCTCAACAAACAACATACTCTACCTATTGGATGGGACACTTAAAGACAATTTTTTTTAACTCATCAGATAAAACTTTTTAGAGAAAACAATAAATTGCTGGTTTTGCTCAGCTGAAAATATCCTGTGAAGTGTTATGTATTTTATTGATTGACTGAATGTATATCTCACCTTTCTCCCGAACAGGTCTGTCTTCCTGACCTGATTAAGATATGTATCGCCACCCAACATTGTGTTTTCTTTTCTAGATGACCAAAGTAGTAGGCCTACTGTGCTGTAAACTACAGACACATACATAGGATATGTGCAAAAAATTTCAACACAGAAATATATGAAGCTTCTTTATTCTAGATCAGCACTGTATACTTTGAGTAGAAAGAGGCCTCCAGGTTTTCAGGTAGAAATCTTCTTTGTGCACAGTATGTGCCTTGTCATATCTTTTTCATCCTCCTCATGGCTTAACATAGGAAGCATGAATTCATGAAGAATCCATGGAGAATAAAGGAGAGATGGATGGATGGAATGGAATGGGTAGAATGGATAGACAGACAGATAGTAAAGAGGTGGGAGATAAAGCAGTTTGTGATTTGTCGGCATAGTATTAGTACTATGTGTTCTGTTTTCACAATCTAGTGTTTGCAGAATTGCATTTCACGTACCTGTGATGCCTAAAAGTGAACTGGTAAGGCTGGGGTTGAAATTCTGCAGAAGATCATTCTGAGGATAATATGGGCTACATTCAATATCACCCACTAGATTTCCCTTCACACTTCTCCATCCTACACCTCCACATGTTCCTCCCAAAATCTTCTCCAAATGGTTCCCAACTCTATGAAGAGATCACAAGGAGTGGAAGACAGAGAGAGGATCAGTTCTACCAGTATTGTCCATTCTGCTGGCAGAAAGATACCATTAGAGAGATCTCCACAATGTGTGTTCATCTGGATTACAAGTGTGTCAGGGAAAGAATTATGTATACAGGTTCTGTGGAATTCCGTGAGTTCTTCGGAGGAAATGTGAGACACAGTAGCAATAATAAATAAATAAACTAGCAAATTAACAGAACTGCTTCCAATATGATAAAAGTCAGTATGCGCACATTGCAATAAGCTGAGTCTACCTGTAAGAAATCTCAAATTAATCATGCTGGCAGTACTACTTCAGATGTTCTGCACAGAATGAAATTTACTGAACAGAACTAGATACATTCCATTCTTTACAAAACAACTTGGGATAAAAAGTATTAAAAGATGTGATTGGGCAAAAGATTTGCTATAAGCTTTCTCAATGTAAAAGCACAGAAATACATGAAATACAAGGTAAAGCTTGAAAACAACAGAGGTAGTACAGTTTCTCTGTTGATAAGCAGCAAGACCACTCAATCATGTCAACTTCCTGGCAGCTGTATTAAAGAAATGACAGAACGTGTTTCTACATGGTGAAAGATATGCTTTTCAAGAGAACCAGAGTATTGTAGAAGTTTGAGCATGGGACTACGACTCTTGACACCAGGGTTCACTTACCCATTTGGCCATGGAAACCTAAGGGATGACTTTGGATTCATCACATAGTTTCAGCCCCAGAAAACCCCAAGATACGTTCACCTTAGGGTCACCATAAGTCGAAAGCAACTTGAAGGCACTCAACAACAATGTTTTTCAAAACACTAAGAATCAGATGAACTTTATTAGTTAGGGACATTTTCCTGGTTTGGGGGCTATTTGCATAGAATTGCTATCCTTTTCACCTTTTGAATTCAATCTGTTGGTACCCAAGGAAAATCTCCAGTACTGTTTAGCATTTGCTGTAAAATGCCGTGATAACCAAGAATACTTTCCCAATCTTTCATAAATTCAACAGAAGTAATCTGACATTCAGCAAAACTAACAGATTCTCTAATACAGTCTTTGAGTGCTTAGCTCTCAAACGAATGTCTTTGAATCCCTGTGTATTCAGTTGTGTTTGTGGTGCTGAACTAGTGTTGCCTCTAGAGTTTCCATCTTTAATAGCAATATCAATCTGATCTTTAATAGCAAGATGGCCAGCATGTTAACCAAGATCCTTCTCATAGTAAGAATAGATGAATTTAGACACTTCAGATGGCTGAGAACGTTGTTTCCTCAATAAGAAATTTGAAGAAGAACTTAACAAACATAGCAAATTTCTTCATAAGTTTGATGGAAATCATTTTTTTTTAAACACACACACACTGTGACTACATCGTTACCAATATTGACAACATTCTTTATGTGGCAGCGATATCATGTGTCCATTTTGTGGTTTTGGTTTAGGTTATATACTCAAGAATCTGATTTGGTTTAATGAAGGTCATTTCTGCACGGGCTTAAAGAAACAACACAGAGTGTCCTCCAGGGAGGACATCTGCACCTGGGCGCGGACTGGGTCGGACCTACTTAGTGTAGTTCCGCACCTCAGCCCGCTCCGGAACAACCCGAAGTGGTCGTCCTGCGTGCTTTTGAAAGACTGCTTGAAACAGGTCTTTCAAAAGCACGAAGCGTGCCACTCCATGCCTGCGCTCCAGTGCAGATTTGCAGGCTCACACCAGTGCGAGCCTGCAATCTTCCAGGGGCGGGCTTTAGGCTGGTGAGCTTCAGGCTGGAGAGCCTCGACCAACTGGAAGCCACCATTTTTGTCCCCAGAGCAGTGCAGAGCGGCGGCCACGCACTGCTCCGGACCAGCCTGGACCCAAGCGTGGAGCCAAGAAGTCTGGTAAGTACCCACATGGGGCAATTCCCTCACCCCGTGCAGAAATGGCCTATACCTTATCACTCTGTTATGCCAGGATGCTAACAAGACTATCAAATGAAAAGTGCTGATAAGCAAATGGCCTAATGGTTTGAGCGACTGATTTTTTTTACTTCTGATTTGAGAAATATACAACAGAGACATTTTTCAAGTATACATACAAGCTCGCCATTCAGATATTTATGCTAGTAAGTTGAAGAACAAATGGACAACAGCTTTAGCAGAATGGGAGGAAGATAAAAGCTGAGATGTCCAAGGCAATTTGTTAACAAATTCTAATCAGGTTTATCAGCCCATTTCTGAATGTACTAGGGACATTGTACATCCTTAGTAGCTTTTTCTTTTCCCTATTCTTTTGTTATGTTTTGTAACCTCCACTTACACATGAGTTGTATCTATTTGTTTGTGCTGGTTGCTGTGTTTCTGTCAGAATATACAGTTGACTAAAACATGCTGAACCAGTATTATAATATGCCAGTAATATAAACAGCAATCTACAATTGACATACTGTCTTGGATTCAAAGATTTTATATATATATATATATATATATATATATATATATATATATATAGTCTGCTGTTCACAAACTTTTACAGTTATTAACAACATTTTTGTTTCTTTAACATGGTACCACAATGTATCATTTGGAGTTGCATTATAAGACAAGAACAATAGTAAAGAAGATGCTGTAGCTGTAACAAATAGATTCTATTCTATAGGATTACATGAAGGTCTTGGAAAAAAGACTTGCATAAACTTACAATAGGTTGTACAAATGAAGGAGCTGTTCACCTAATCTTATATTACGTTACAAATAGCACTTTCATGAGTAAAAGGTTTGTGCTGGGCAAAGAACATCGTTGGATCCAAGCTAATGTCATCTTGCACTGTGGATTTTTCCAACTTCTTCCCCTACCACCAAAGGGGGTAAAGTGGAGGAGAAGGATGGGAAGATCCCTTTTCATGAGTAGACTTCTTCTCCAGCTATTTGCATCAAACATGATCTATACTACTGCATTCAGTTTGGAACATATAATACGTTGTTGTGCACGTTGGAGTAGTTTCCAACTTATGGAGACCCTAAGGTGAACCTGTCATAGGATTTTCTGGGGCTGAGAGTATGTGACATGCCCGAAGTTACCCAGTGAGTTTGCACAACTGAGCAGAGAATCAAACCCTGGTTTCCAGAATCATAGTCTAATGTTCAAAGCACTGTCTTTTGAGTGGTTTTGAAACCATCAGTGCAAACACACAACCTTGGGTATCACTTCCTGTAATCCTATGTATATCATGTTATCACCTCCCAGTGACATCTGCGAATATGGAACTGGCTTGTGGCAAGAGAAGACACCATCTGTTTGTAATATCTGTTTATTTATGACAGGAGATGAATGCTGATATAAATAGGTCTTGGTCTTATCCTGGAACATGGGGTGAACACGTAACCATATTTCATTTTGCAGCTCACATATTACATGTTTTTTTCCTTGTCAAAATTTTGGGTAAAAACTTTTTTTTTAAATAAAATACCAGTAAGACACAAGGCTTTTTTTAAAAAAAACTAAGGTAGTTTAGAATACTTTGGGAAATCAACAATAGTGCAGTCGTGATGTTCCATAATTCCCACTCCTTTGACTCTGTCTGCAGAACCATGCACAAGTTTTCAGTGAAACGTAATAGTTATTCTTAATAGAAGAGATGAACATTCCAGGAAACTTCATTGACATTTCTTTTTATGCCATGAAAGAAATGAAAAATGTTGATGCTGGTAAACTACTCATTCTAGAAAGGTTATAAAAAACAAGAGAACATGACCTGCACGCTACATAATATTTAAACACAACCGTTTTCTTCACAGAAGGAAGTTTCAAGAAGTGTCATTTAATACAGATGGAACAGAGTCCAAAGCAGTTAAGCAGTCTTGAACCCACTGAAATGAATAATCATTTAAAACCACACAGATCTGGCTTAGTTGTACATCATTTCATTCTTTGTGCGTCCGTCATCGTATAAAACATACTAGCCTCGCTTGCTTAAGATTCTTCATGCAATACTGATCTGAATTACTCTGGTTTGTTTAATGATGTAGGGCACATTGGAGCCTATGCCCTTCATGTTCAACTTCCATGACTGAAAAAAAAAAGCCAGTTTTTAATAGAATTGATCCCAAGCATTTATTCAAATAAATATACAGAGTGAATTTGGGCATTTTTCCCATAGGCACAGTCACCAGAAAAATTTCATGGCAAGCTCTACAGAAATTCAATAAAAATACTTTAATATCTCAGAATGAATTTCTATACCTCTCATTTTTATCTCACTAGAAAAAGGAAGAAAGGCTCAAATTTCTTGAAAGCACCAGATCTCATCTGATATTGGAAATTTAGCTGGGCCAGGACTTATTAGTACCTGGGTGGAGGTTGCCAAGTATAGGTTGTGTTTCAGAGGAAGGGAAAGGCAAATCACATCTGTGTATTTCCTGCACAAGAAGAAAATGACATGAAATTCATAGAATTGTCATAGATCTACAGATAACTAGAAGGCACATACATGAACAGGCAGAGGGAAAGTAGGTTCTGAATTACGCTAGAGACATGACGAATCACATCACAAAAGATTATTCCTTTAGACCAAAGTTGGCAGAATTTTTGCTGAATCCAAGAGTGTCTATTAAGTAACCTAAAAGAACAGAACAGATGATATAGAATTCTTGGAAAGAAAGCCAGCTTGGAAGCTTGAAAAGAAATTATGTAGCTATTCTTTCTCCCAGCCTTGGTGTTTTCTTTACATAGAGAGCTTCTGAGGGGAAGTTTTCTATATATGGAGACAAACTGCCAGTCTTTCTGTTCCTCTAAATAAAACTCATTAATAAATATACAGAAGACTTCAGATTTAGATTTTGTCTTTTGTGGAAGAACTCCAGATTACATCTCCTTAATCTGTTGAAATATATTTGTCTGACTCTGATGTGCACCCCTAATATTCACAGAACGTTGAACAAAATGTAAGTGCCCCCCCCCCCCATATTTAGCCCATTGGACACTTCTGGGATTATGGAGAATTTGAGCTGTTCGCTCTTCTCTGAAGTCTAGATATGGTAGACTCATTCTGCTTCGGATATAATAGACTCACATTCATTCATCCGCAAAGTATTTTGCAGCTTTCCTGAAGGGGCCCTTCACACTATACATTTAATCTGCTATATTCAATTTTAACTGTCATGGAAACATCCTATGGAATCCTAGGGTATGCAGTTAGGGCAAACACTAAGACTTTCTGTTTAAGAAGTCTAAGCATCCCTCCCTAAACTGCAAGCCTCAGAATTCCATAGGATGGAACCATGACAGTTAAAGTGGAACCATAGTGCTATAAGTGGGTAGTACAAAAGGATTGGCTCCTACTTTAGTTCAGTACTTTCTGTTCCTCAGTAGCACCTGGACTTTCTGCAACTCATTAGCAAATTATGTTACTAACAGGCCTATTAACATTTCTAATACTCAGTAGCTTTTAAGAATGCCTGTCAGCTGCAGACTGTTTACCTTGCTTCTTCCTCCATCCTCCCCCAACAAATGAATCAAATTGTCCTGCAACCTGTTATGTGCAAAATTTATCTCACTAAGCTAAACAGCTAGATTTCATTTCTTTTCTTCAAAAAAAAAAAAAAAAAAAAACAGAATGCAAAAAAAATGTATTTCCCAGAGTGTTTGGGGGTAGCAGATGGCAGCACATTGGGATAAACAGTGTGCATTTTAAGTGTGAAGGATTTTGCATATTTTTTAGTCTTAAATGTAGGTGTTGGTTGTGAATACTTTCTATAGCTCCTCCTGCTATTTTCCCCATAATGAATAGTAAAACTTTTTTTGTTGTTGTTCCTGATTTGAGGAGCTATAGAGAAACCAAAACATCAGAGTGGTAATATATATGAAATCTACTGTGTCAGAGACTTCAGATGCTAAGAAATACATATGTCACCTTTCTGGCAGAGTTACCATAGCAATGTAAAATGCTGTTGGCATTAACATATAGTAGATTTATCTTGCCAGGAGTTCTAAAATAATATACAGCTATTTCAACATGTGATCAAACAGATCAACAGAGCAAGGGTATGCCTTTAGAAAATATTAATATATCAATATGTGTAAATAGATCTTTACAAACATACGTATATATTTAATGAACCCACAACTGATCTTTCATTTGTACCGAAATTTTGTGAAAGTATAAAATGTTGTATACAATAGAACAAAGCTGCAATGCAGCAGGAAGCACTATCATAACAAGGGGAAGAACTAGTACTGTCTTTAAACCAAATGATCTTTCGATACCCTTGGGTTTGATATGATTTCGGGCATTAACATTGGAGAATCTCTGATGTATTACAAGTATGGACTTAATGACGGTTCCCTAACAGCATACTCCTCCAATTTTCCTGTTGCATGCATGAAATTAAACAACTTTGTGAAGGAAGAGCATTTTAATAAAAATACTGCTACCTTTATTTCCAAGACAGCTCCATGATCCTGCTCCAGACTGTCCAGGCTTTATAGGTTAATGGGAAGCCTCCAGGCATGTTGTTGTTGGCTGCTAAACAATCAGATGACATTTGGTTGTTCTGAAAAACGAAGTACCAACAGTAATATTTTATTCCCACCTAGAGGATTTTCTTTGTTGTTGCAGGACACTGTACACCAAAAACAAAACAAAAACAAAAACTGAAAGGACCTGTGTAGTTCAGTACTAGTGATTTGTACTGGATTCCTTAGACATTTCTGTTCCACCTCAGTGGATGGGATATGGAAAACACACCTTTGAGCCTTTGCAGTACATTAAAATTTTCAGAACACTGTTTCTTTAAAAAGGAAAATATGTCACGTTGATCTCACAGTATCCATAGCCAACAGTGAGCAAAGGTATTGAAAAGATCTGCATGGTGATTGGCCAAATAGCTTGCAGTGTCGTGAGATATAATTAATTAGTGACCAATTGCCTACAGTGTCACACAGCTCCTGCTCCTCTTCCTCCCCCCTCCACACCCCCAGCTGGCTTCTATAGGGACTGGAGGATCTCTGAGTGAAGGGAAAATCAGTGCCAAAAGGCATCAATAGGTAATAATCAAAGCTTTCTGTTGTGAGAACTCTCACTTCTAATCTGGAAGAGCTTGTAGCAAGAGATTTGTCTCACTATCAAACAATCATTTTCAGCTGCAATCATTTTTTTTTCATTTGTGGAAGAGGCTATCAGTATCTTGACTGCATGGAAAGGATTGTTGTAGATTGGTATTGTTGTTTTGATTTGTTTTGTTTGGAAAAGTTTCACAAGATAGACTTCTAACCCAAGCAACCCCTTCACTTTGAGAAGAAAATGAAACTTCTAACACTTACAGAAATGTCTGAACAATTATATAATAATAATTATTATTATTATTATTATCATTATTATCATTATTATTATTATTATTATTATTATTATTATTATTATTATTTCTATCCTGCCTCTCCACATGGATCGAGGCAGCGAACAACATGAATACATTAAATACATTAAACCATTAAAACATACCCAATCCTCCCCAACCACCAACCCACCTAAAACAACCCCTTAAAACACACAACAATTAACAGTCAATCAATTAACTATTTAACAAAACAGCAAGACAATTGATGAGAGGTGATGGAAATGCTAGTCTTGGAAGGCCTGTCGGAAGAGATCAGTCTTGACCACTTTTTAAAGCAGTCAAGACTGGTAATATGCCGGGTCTCCTCCGGCAGGCCATTCCATAACTTGGGAGCGATAGAAGAAAAGGTCCTCTGGGTAACCGCAGCCAACCTTGTTCTGACTGGCTGCAGTAAATTCCTCCCAGATGACCTTAATGTGTGGGGCGGATTATATGGGAGAAGGCAATCCCGCAGGTAGGCTGGCCCCAAGCCATGAAGGGCTTTCAAGGTAATAACCAACACCTTGTACTGTGCCTGGAAACTAATAGGCAGCCAATGAAGAGACTTTAAAATTGGTGTTATATGATCAATTTTAGGTCTACCGGTGACCAACCTGGCTGCCATATTCTGAACTAATTGAAGTTTCTGGACTAAGCACAGGGGTAGCCCTATGTAGAGCGCGTTGCAGAAGTCAAGCTGTGAAGTTAGCAGCGCATGCACCACTGTTTTTAGGTGTTCCAGCTCCAGAAAGGGGCACAGCTGGCGTATCAGCCAAAGCTGATAACAGGCACACCTGGCCGCCGCATCTATCTGAGCTGTCATCTGAAGTGGCGACTCCAGGTGCACCCCCAAGCTGCAAACACAGTCTTTCAGGGGAAGTGTGACCCCGTCTAGGACTGGTTGACAGACCTCCATGTCTGGGCTAGGGCCCCTAGCAGCGAGTACCTCCGTCTTATCTGGATTCAGCTTCAGTCTGTTTTTCCTCATCCAGTCCATTACTGCTTCAAGACATTCATTCAAAGCCGAGATGCCACCCTTAGTTGATGCTATTATCCGAGGCATGGAGAGATATATCTGGGTGTCATCAGCGTACTGATAGCACCTTGCTCCATGCCTCCTGATGATCTCTCCCAGTGGTTTCATGTAGATGTTAAATAGCATTGGGGACAAGACAGCGCCCTGAGGGACACCAGATTTAAGCTCCTTTTTCAAGGAGCAGCTGTCCCCAAGCACCACCTTCTGGTATCTCCCTGAGAGATAGGACCGGAACCACTTAAGTGCAGTGCCCCCGATCCCTAACCTTCTCAGGCGTTCCAGAAGGATACCATAGTCTATGGTATCGAAAGCCGCTGAGAGGTCCAAGAGTACCAGCAGGGTCATACTTCCCCTGTTGATACCTAGGCGAAGATCATCCACTAAGGCGACCATGGCAGTCTCGACTCCATATCCTGCCCTGAAGCCAGTTTGAAATGGGTTTAGATAATCTGTTTCATCCAAGACAGCTTGGAGCTGAAGACCAACAGCCCTCTCGATCACCTTGCTTAAGAATGGAAGATGAGAGACTGGTCTATAGTTATTCATATCCTGGGGGTCTATGAAAGGCTTTTTTAGAAGCGGCTGTATAATCGCTTCTTTTAAACAAGCTGGAAAATTACCCTCCCCTAAGGGATGCATTAAAAATGTTTATAATATAATGTGTCTTAATGTATCTTATATAATTTTCTTCCCTTCTTAAACTCTAAGTAGCCTGAATGCTTGTCTGTTTGTTAGCTGTCACATCACATTAAACCTAATTTCTGAAATATATTCAAATTGATTTCCTGAAATCTATCTATCTATCTATCTATCTATCTATCTATCTATCTATCTATCAGATGATACATAAGAATATTGATAATTCAACAGAATAATAAGTATTTAACCTAATTGAGATTCACAATTTATTCAGCTACAAAGCTAAGAAAGGTTATTTTGTGAACTACAGCTTGCAGAATGGATACTGGGAGCTATAGCGTCCAAAAAGTCATGATTTCAAACCTCTAGTCCAGTCAAAGAAAATTTGTAGGGGAGTTCATACAAATGATATCCCTTACACATTGGATGACTTGGTTTACGCCCAGAAGGCATAAACCCCTGCAACCAGCTGATACCAGCCATATGGTTGTAAAACTCCACTTGAAATACTTTTAAGTATTTCAAGTGGAAAGTATACTTTCATTTTCACTTTTGGAAATAAAGAATTTCAAAAGTTTTCTCCCAGATGTGAAGTGATGGTTTGTGGCTTCCATGTCACGGGGCTATGAATCTGTTATGGGGTTTACTCTGAAGTTTAAAAGAGCTATCCAAAACATTAAACCTTTTTTTGTGGATAGGGTTCAGACCCTTCAGTAGAATAACTCTGGAACAGATTTTCCCATTCTGAAATTGCTAGACAAGATTATGTGAGTTTTTACTGCATTTTTCATTGTGTTAGTAATTTATATATTTGCTGGTATGGTTCTCACAGCACATGGCCATTTTCTCTATGGGATGTCTCACATATATCAAAGCTTTTAAATATTGCTAGAATCCCCTGAATTTGTTAGTCAGCATATGATTTTGAGGGCAAAATTTTCAAGTTGTAGACTACGAAAAAGTAACCTTTTCAAACACTGGCTTGTATAGGCATGAAACCCTATTCCAGTGTGATTATCTAGTTCTCACCAGCTTCCCTAACAGTTAAGCACTGAAGAACATTATTACAAGAACATTATTAGAAAGGAACATTATTATAGGATACACAGGTGATACACAGCCCCCAACACCCTCCAAAACATTTATTTTAAAAAAATATGTGCGTGTGTCTGTATGTGATGTGATTCATATTTTTAATTATTATGCCTGAATCCTTTTTGGGTACCATGCTACTATTAAAAAAAAAAATGTTGTGCCGTGCTTACAGTTACTCAGAAATTGCATAAGCCATTTTGAGAGAAAACAGGATGTAAATTAAATGAACAAATGAACAAATATAGTATCTAGTACAGTCAGTTATTTCATAAGCACACATGCAGACTTGTCTTAGAATTTTGATATTGTTGATGGGGAGATACCTGACCACTAACCCAAGGAGATGGATCCTATTGTGCAATTGGTTACACAACCGTGCAATCCAGCAAATACACTGACATATGTTTACACTTGTTAAAATTGTGTAGGATCTTCACTCATGTTTGA
Organism: Cyclura pinguis; assembly: GCA_030412105.1. Taxonomy (NCBI): domain Eukaryota; kingdom Metazoa; phylum Chordata; class Lepidosauria; order Squamata; family Iguanidae; genus Cyclura; species Cyclura pinguis. The sequence continues at coordinate 312,380,832 of CM059599.1, read as the reverse complement.
TTGTTTTGAATGTTTTAGTAGATTGTGAATTACTCTGAGTCATTATGGTCAGTTGGGGCATTTTTTTTTTTAAAAAATGAGTTGTTTGAACTTAACTGGATCACACAAACCTGTAGCTAACAAGAAACCATGCTACTATGCTATTTCTTTTCTTCTGCTACTAATAACAAATAAAGATACTTAAGATACTTATGAATCCTGGAATGAACTATGCTCTGTGGAACACATTATCCTCCAGATTTTACATTTCCTAAATAGCCCAGTGTAGTTTTCAGCTCAAAAACAAACAAATAAACAAAAAAGCAAGCAAAAAAAAACCCAAATGGAAATGAATTTTTATTGCATCTGATGAATTGTATTTCTTTTTTTTTAAAAAAAATATATAGCTTTGATGTGTCACAAGACTGTTGAGATTTTTAAATGTGCTTGTTAAAATAAAAAAAATAAGGAGTCTACTTAAAAATATATTTTTATGGATTTTTTTCAATCCAGAGAAATGCAAAATGAGATGGAACTCATGGACCACCAGAGGGAAAGTGGCATAGTCTAGACTTCTAATCCTTGGAATTAACCGCAATTTTAGTAAGAAACAGAAAAAGAAATAGGAAATATTTCTGATTATGTTTCAGGCTCACAATGATCAAGTTTTAATTTGAGGAGAATGCTGCTTTAAGAAGAGTGTTAATGGATGCATCTTGAATGATTAGGACTTCGGAAGACATATGTAGGCAGGGAAAAGAAATGAAATTTACCAGACAGAACTTTATCTTGTGATCTTAAGTAGAAATACCCTGACTAAATAAATAAAATCTCTTATGTTAGTGCTTCTCAAGCTATCTGATGTGGGATATTGGTTCCCCACCACCACCTTAATGTGCCAGAGGAAAGAACTATATTGGTCCCACTGGACACAATTGTTTCTTTCCTGGAAACCCTGGAGGGACCAACAGCCAATAGTACCAGTCCAGGGACCACCACTTTGGGTAGCACTGTCTTATGTCACACTCACTTCAGTTTTATTCAGCCCTTTTCAGCAGAAAAACAACTTGAAAAAGTCATTTGCTTCCTTAATTACAGCAGAATACTTAATAGATTAATGAAAGAGTTGACATGTTTGCTATATAAGTTCAATTATTGCAACCCACAATTTCCATTCTCTCCTCAAGCATAATCTTATCGGTTTTCCACACCTGAAACTCATATAGGCAGTCAAAGCAGGGACGAGAAAATAGAAGGACTTGTATTTGTATTCAGACAGTGCCGTTCTTTTTCCTGGATAGGCAAAAAAAATTAAGCCTCCTGTCTGGATTTTATGATGTTTCTTTGAGTGAACTGAAGAATGGATAAATATGAACAACCATTGATTAACTGGGGGGGGGGGGTTCTCTCCAAGCACTGTGAGCCCTTACACAGCCTGTTGTAGAAAAAAAGAATGTTGTATCTCTAGAAAAGTGCATCTGCTCATAAGATTAAAGAGTCCTTTCAGATTACAAAATTATGGCATGACTGCATCCTATAGAATCATTGTTAGTTATTTGTTGAGGCACTAGAGCTTTCACACAAAAATTTTAAATATCTCTACGTAAACTGCAAATCCCAGGATCCCAAACGGTGTTGCCATGACAGTTGAGATGCAGCTTTAGCACTATAATTGTATAGTGTGAAAGGGCTTCGGAGTGGTGCAAAGGCTTGTTTAGGACTGCGTATGGTTTTATTAAAACATTAACCTAAACAGATACCTAAAGAGAAAACTAGCAGAACCAACAAACACAAATAGCAAAGCTCATATTTCTCCGATGGATAAACAGAATTCTGTGAACCCTCAAGGAAACATGGAGGGTCTTGTAGTGAAGCCCACTAGTCTAAGAGTTATGGAATAACATCATACCATATGTATTGGGCTAAAGTTTCCTGATAGGCTTCTATTTTGTAATTACCAAATACATGGATATTAGTGCATGTGGAACTAGATATTCAGGCAACTGGAAAACAGCTGCCGTGTTATTGCATCTCTTGCCTTTTCGCTATAATTCTTCCTGTTGGTGTTTTGCTGGCCTTCACCAAGACAATGAAACAGAGGTAGTGTATGACTTTATTATGCATGGGTAAGGAAACCTTTGGACTTCCAGATCACTTCAAGCCCCAGCCCCACCCAGCATGGCCCAGGGTAAGGAATGATATGAGCTGATATATACACAAATACCTGGAGAAAAACATTTTCCCCAGTCCTGTTTTAATCAACATGAAGAGGAAAAAGAATGAATGTGTTACCTTGTTCTATGGGGATCTGTGATATATCTAAACATATCTGCCATTTAGATTCTTTAAAGAACTAGGTGAAGAAAAGGTAGAATACCAAGAACAGAATTAGATAGGATGTTGATCATGGCACTACTGCAAGAAAGTACAAGCATATATCCATTTATCTATTCTTTCTCCTTGTTATGCAGTGATACAGCTTTCCCAATCTTCATTGTAAACCAGTTGCAAAATCTGAATAGCAAAATGACCAATGTGGTTGCATGAAGCTTCACATTTCCTCCTTATGCAGTGTGAAGGAGGTAGTAGAAAGAGAGACAACCCTGTGATCAGCAAAATGTCTAGTTTTACTCTAGGTGAACATGTAATTTTCCAGTGAGGATTCACTGTCATTGACATGAAAGCTTGTCAAAAGCATCTCCACAATTGTAACAGCTATATATGATTTGTTGAAAGGTAACTTTTGCATCCTGCAATGAATATTTGTTATATTTGCAGGAGATGCCTATGACAAGCTCTTGTAAGCAGAAAGTGAAATTAAAAAACAATCTCAAGGTCATTCCTATTTTCTTTTGAAAAACATTTATAGTGACTCTTTCAGTTTTTATATCTAGCAATGTAAGTGCATTCATTAGGCAAGTTAGGTTGTAAACCGATGCTAAGTAAAACTGTTACTCTGAATATTCTGTAACTGGTTTATTGGGAAGCCTCAAAAACCTGTTTACCTAATAACACACCATACTGCAGTTCAAAGTAAATTTCAAATCTGAAACTTAATACAAAGGAGGTCCCAGTCTTGAAGCTCCTACTCCCAAAACCAGTCACAGAACTGTACACCATTTGGCTGAATTTAAGAGCAGAGTCTTTGTGGTGTCTTACATTAGTAGTTGCACTTTTTCCAACTTTGTGAAGTGGTGGCAACAGAGGGCAAACAGATTCTGACAGCTCTGAGCATCCCATTTCTCCACATCCTTCATGGCTGACGTGCCTGCAGCCTTCTCCCACCACCGCTGCCACCTACACTAACAAATTAATATCAGCACAGTTCACCAACGGTATTCTATCTAATCTTAAAATCACTCAGCAGTAACTGGTGACTTCCAGATCAGGGGGTGATGAATCTGTTACACATTTTAGTTTGAACTTTTAAGAAGCAGTCCAAGAAGATAAGCCTAATTTGCGGGGGGGGGGGTAATTCAAAGATTCCTAACTTGGCCACCAGCTGCCACTACATTTATTTTGGAGTGTTATACTTTGTTTCTGAACTCTCACTCTGCACGTAGAGGCTGAGCTGAGGTACGGAAGACCTTCTTATGTGATCCTTTATGTCCTTGAATTGTCTATAGAGTCCTATAGATATTGGGATATTAAATTCAGCGGTGCTTGTTTGAAAAGACAAAAGGCATAGATTTGGGTTCTGTATCTATTGCTTTGAGAAGAAATTCAGACTTTCTGAAGCTTCACATTCTACAAGGCAACTAATAAGTGCACTTTTATATGTCACCAAGGGGAAGTGCCATTTGGTTAAGCTGTTATACTTTCTGTCCAATTAAAAACACCTAAGAAGAAACAGGAAAGAACTCCTTTCTCCCCAACAACCGTCTTTGCCACATTAGTAAAGTTTATACTGCACTTTAATAAGTAAGGACCCTTTGACACAATAGAATCACAGAACTACAATTCCACTTTGACTTCTATGACAACTTCCTGTTGGATCATGTGATTTTATCTAGGTGCACTAAAGCTCTCTTGCTGAGGGCTTTAAATAACTCTCCTTAAATGGTAAATTCCATAAAACCATGGGATATTGCCATGGCAATTGAAATGGAATCATAGCACTGAAACTGTGTAGTGTGAAAGTGTCTCGGGCCTTGGCAGAAATAGAGCTGTGTGCAAGAATTCTAAATGCCCGCCCACCTCTGGTGACTTCTGTAGTACTGTTAGGTTATGTGAAATGCACAGCTTTGGAAAACCTGCCAAATAAAGCTGTATTCTACTGATCTATTTTATTTTATTTTATTTTAAACAAACAATGAGAAAATAGAAGTAGGGAAAAAATAGTTTGAAGCCAATTGATGGCTCTTAATTTTTTTGATGAAGAACCAAACAACTTACAGAACCATGGGGGAGAGAGAGAGAGAGAAGGAGAGAGAGAGAAAAGACAGTCACCACTTTCTTTTGCCTTAGCTTACTGCTGATGTTATACTTGTATACTAAGCCAAGGAGCTTAGCTTGCACCTAGTTTAGTTTAGTTTAGCTCCCTAGGAAACCATCTAGTATTATCTGTTATTATCTGTTAATATGAAATATTCTAAAGTAACAATGGGAAACATACAGTTTGTGGGCTGCAGTTAATTCCCCTGGGCCCTTTTGTGCCCTCCAATGTTACCTCATATACCCAAAAGCTCCAAGACCCCAGGAAGCATTTTTAACTTTTAGCAGGATTTTTTTTTCTCTTAAATGTCCCAGTGCCAGCCTCGGATACCTCCAGAAATGGTGAGTTTTACATTTGGAACTTCTGGCAAACCCTCCCAAAGCCCCTGAAAGCTACACATACCTGTTGATGAGCCAAGGAGCTCACATCTGCAACAAGAGGCAAAGCATATATTTTAAAGTGGGAGCAGAAGTTTATTAAGATAGAAGATCTTCAACAAACTGAAGTATAGTGAGGACAAATACTTGGGCAGGGACAACTAGAAATCTCCCATTTCCCTCTAATCTGGAGCAATACTAGTGAGAGTAACCCTTTTGAGATTGAACTGGTGGTTCTAACCTGTGGGGTTCCTATCAATCACTTTGCCTTTTTACCATTAAAATTTCTTCCTGGATCCAGTTGTTGAACCTGAAGATGGCCCTTACACTGGACAGGTGAATGTTTTGGTAGTTGGGTTCAGTGTGATAATATATGATTGAATCCTTTTTATCAATTATTAAATTAAAACATTTAGACAGTGATGTAGAAAATAAAAACAGTGAAGATTGAAACAGATAAAATAAACATCTAGTATTATGTCGGTTCCACACACAGTAAATTGTGACACCAGTTTCATACAAAGTAGCATGTATCCAACTTCTTTCCACACTTTCAGCATTCTAAAATCTTACCCAGATCTCTCTTCCCATCCCAATTAGAATCTAACCACTGATTCAATGGAAACTTCATCAATCATGTCTTCTATAATTTCTTAAGGAAGCTATTCTGGCTGAAACTAACCTCTGGGTGTAATTGCAGAGCTAAAGGAGACAAAATCCTGTTTCTAAACCTGCACAATATTCAGGGTAGATGATTGCCAAATAAATGTCTGTCTGTCTGTCTGTATGTTTCAATTGGGGAAAGCCAAATGCTTAGGGAGCTTCTATTTTTTTCTCTCTTCCACACTGGCTGTTACCTCTCCCATGCTGGTGCTATCAAGTTTCATAGGGTTTGCCATTGGCTGTGTATCTGTATCAGACAAACCTGATCAAACATGCCACCAGCTCAAAGTTGTGGGGTGAAGAAAGTAGATGATCTGTTCTTCTTTGTTGATTTTGTTCTTTCAGGGGAGACAAGTGCCACAATCGTTTTCATAAGAAACACTGGAGGCCAGCCCTGTAACCATGTAGAAAAAAAATTAACCATCTGGAGATGTGTTTCTGAAAAAGCTTACCTCTGTTTAGGCATTCTTTATTAAGTTAGTCTTTGCATGTGAGGAAATAATGTAGGCATGGGCATACTGTCTATCTCTACTTCCTAGTCGCTGTTTTCGCCACACTCCTAATATGAAAAGGGAACTTGGGAAGCAGTGAATTTTTTGCATATGTGAAGGTGTAGAAACCTGTAAAATCCTGTCTTTTTTTAATTAATATGCATCTGAAGGGACTTGAAGACAAGTTAACATTTAATCTTTCCTAAAATGTCAGGAAATAATTCATTTCATCTAGTAACATAAATATGTAAAAGGAGATGAGAGGGGAAGGAATTCTCTTACTTGATGCTGTCTCCTGCTCTCAAGCAGGAGATGGGACCCCTGCCTCTGGAGATCATCTAACTGTCACCACCAACCAATTTTAAATCCCCATCATGCACTAACTCAGTAGGAAGCTACTGGGGAAAGAGTCTCTGACTTGCACCTTTGACTGCAGAGGCTTTCCTCTCGCACCTCTTGTGGACAAGGGAAAGTCCTTCTGTGTGCCCAAACTGCAAGACACATGGAGAGAAAGAGCATGGACAGAGGAGATCTTTGTAAGGAAAGGTTTTTATTCTAAGCAGCCAAACACAATGAGAAAAGATATGCTGTTCATGAAGGCACCTCCCTTCAGGCGTTACTTAGCAGTTACAAAGTTAGATAAGCCTAGGTCATTTCAGCCAGAGATTTAAAACAACGTTAAGTTCCTAATGTGACTAGCTAAAGCATTCCTATTCTACCCATATTACTACTGAGATAGTGTGAGGGTTCATAACAAGCCTTGCCAAACCTCCTACTGGTCTCTTGCCTCTCATTGATGTTCTTTTGTCTCCTTCACCTTGTGGTCTCCTGAGGCCTTTTTAAAACTTCTTGTCCAAAGCATCTGGTGGCTTCTCACCTTATTTCTCCATCTGGTCTTGCTGATTGGGCTGATCTCTGATATCCAGCTGTGATGCTGACCCCCAATAAATGCAACTTAAACCCACACCTCATTAACCCCTTGCTTACCTGGAAAGGGAACTATCCCCCTTTAAGTATGTTGCCTTATAATGGGAAGAGCCCATTATCACACGGGAGAGAGAGAGAAATGGAATGTGTAAGTAATTAGGCTAGATATATAAAGAAGATTTCCCCAAACAAAAATACTAATATTTGAATGGAGAACAGTGGAAAAAATTCTGACTCATGGTCTTTCACAATACATAAAGGAAGAAAGCACTCTATAGTCATACGCAACAAGTGTTGTCCACAGAATCATTTCTGTCTTCTGTATGATATTGCAACTGTGCGATTTCCCTTAAACTACACAACTTATCTGAAGATACACAAGTGCTAATCTCTAAAACATTTAGGTTGGTTATTTGGTTGGTTGCCTTTAACTTTTCAAATTGGAAAAAAATCTTATTTATTTATGTGCTATTCCACCCTTCCTCCATAAATGAGACTACTTGGAAGACTAAAATGAGTTCCAGGAAATGGCATCCTCCCAAAATGGAGTTTCAAAATGAGGACAACTATCTTCCTTTGTCTATTTCAATCCATGGCATCCTAACACCAAATAAAATAAGCTTGGCTTATTAATTGCTTCTTTTCTGAACCCAGCCAGGAAAAAATGCATACGTAGCTGCTGATTCATTGTAGAAGCACTGAATTTCATTTCTCAGAAAACTCTGGCCCTTTTCGCATGGCGTTTGCCATGCAAAAGGGCGCTTGGAGCATCACACAATTGTGAGGAGTGATCTGCACGATGCACTCACAATCACGCGACGCTCCAGGGTAAAGCAAGCGCCACTCATGCACTTTATCATTTTTGGCTTTCAGCCAGAAATGGTACACACTCACGCATTGCTCCAGGGCCCTGTGCGCACTTGCCGTGGTTGCACTTCCTGCCCCAGAGCAGCCTGGGAAACTCCCAGGCTGTGTTGTAGAAGGAAGAGGCAGGGCTCTCACGCTGCCTGCTCGGGAGTAGGCAGCTTGTTTGGAGCTGAAGCAGCTGGAATGCAAGAGCTGGCGCAATCCCTGCACCCCAGCGCCGAAAAAAGGTAAGGTGAGGAAAGGGCCTCTGTCCCCAACTCTGCAATGAAGTTGTTGATGATATTCTTTTGAATTAAGGTTCTCTGGCCTGTTTTCCTTTGATGAGCACCTGCAGTTTCTAATGTTCAACATTCATGGTAACAAAAATCCTGTTCCCAAGCAGAATGTGCTTCTGGCATTTTGTTGCTGCACACTGGACACAATTCCTGACCTGTCATCAATATGACTGAGCATACTGCTTCTAGAAAAAAAGTTGTTTTCCTTCATTTTCGACTTGGCACTAGAAGCCTATTGTTATACTATAGAATAGCGTGATGAGGGGTTGATGACTTCCCTCCACATGGTTTCCATTATTCTATGTACAAGACATCATCAAGTAAACAAAAGCATTAATAAGTCTTTGGATAATCATGGAGGCTTTCAGTAACAAAAAAAGGCACTTGACATGCTGCACTCAGCTTCATAAATACAAAGAAATGTTCAGTTTGTGCAAAGTCCACAAGCTGTGTTGTTGCTTCCTTGCTTTGCAATGAAATTGCTTGGAAATTTGAGGGGTTTGCCTTTTATTTATTTTTATTTTTTTTGACAACCATCACCATGGTAACCTGAGTATTCTTTCAGCTTTAAAGAGATAGCTCTTTGGGACTTCACTTAAAAAGAACAAAGCTAAGAGATTTTATGTTGAGACAAAGAATAGATAGACCAAATGCAGTGGTATTGTTTCCTTGGGACATGAGTCTCTTTAATGCTTTATCCTATCTCTGAGTCAAATAGCAGAAAACGTTTGTGTATGTGTTTTTTTTTCCCTGCTGAGAATATTTTTTTTCTGCAGTCAACTGAGTGTAAGGTTTGGATCAGCAGGGTCTTGCAACCAGTGCCTTTAGGCACACTGGCCAAGGGGATCCAGAAACTGTGATCCAAAATAGTAACATTTCCAAACTCTGTCAAGCCTCACACATAGCAAGCACTAAACCTATAATTCCACACCTACTATCTGGCATCAAGCCCCAACTAAATCAAACAGAACCTACTTTTGAGGAAACATGCAGGAGTTTGATGCTTGAGGGGATGCTTGAGGAACTGTGGCCTAAAACCAAGTGTAATTCCAAGCAGTGCAAACCAACTGAATTGGTGAGAACTTCATAAGCCAATATGATTTATTTATCTGTTTTAAAATTATATCTCATCTTTCTCCTGAATGAGACCCAAGGAAACTTACAACATGAATTAAAGCCTAATAAAAAACGTTTTTTTTTAAAAAAAAACCTACTGTATTAAAACAGTAATGCTTTAAAATAATATAAAATAATTTAAAAACATAACAATAAAAATGCAGCATACACACCAATTAAATATAAGTTTCATTGAGTCCCCTAGCCTGTTGACTCAACTGGGTTCAGGACTCTCATTGTGAGCTGTAATATGAGCCAACCAGATTGGCACTTTCTGGAACAACAGATGGATTAAGATAGTGTTATTCCTTGGATTCCGTATTTATTTGAAAGCTATGACATAGTTTTCACTCAAAAAAGTGTGTGTCTGTGTATGTGTGTATAAAAACATATTTTCTTTGAAGTTCATCTCAAGCATATATACTTCATCTCAACTATGGATATTTGAGATGAACTTTAATGAAAATTTGTTTAAATGCACATTTTATATAAAGATATTTTATTTTAAAAAAATCCACAGATTAGGGAAATAATATATTTATGGGTTTGTGAAAATGACACTTTCAGTTCTTTGGAATAGATATTTATATCTAAAGTAATATAACAGTGTATAAGTCCGTTCATATCTATTTCCAGCATAGCTCCAACATGATGAAACCTAGTCACCTGGGACTTTCAGCATGGATACTAAGTAGACCCTGTGAATGTGACCTTCAAGGTTATTTTGCGTTAAAGATAAATTTCTGAAAATCTATCTGTAGTTCACAAATATCAGGTTTATTCTGACAGGGAGATAGTAAAAAGAGAAAAATGGCACGGAAAGTATGGTGGGCAATAAAATGCAGAGGGAAAAAGAGAGCCATGAAGAGTGACTAAGAGGTTTCTAACCCAAACAAAACTAGTATTTCTGCTAATGATTTATGCATAACTAGAGTTGATTCTAAGATCATTCATGTAGTGTGTTGTCTGTGTTCATATTGTTTTGCTATAATAAATCAAATACCAGTGCTGAGACAAAATGTTCAACTCAGTTCTGCTGCCTTGTTCATAGGCTCAAAAGTTGAAGGAGGAAGGTTTGATAATTTGGAAAACAATGAACTTAGTGCTGAAGTTTGGTGGTTGAACCTAGAAGTAGAAACAGGAAGAATTATTTTGTGCCCAACTTTGACATTCTTAAAAGAAGTACTGAGGAAAATTAGGGTCTGAAGCAATGGTAATTACAGTATAAATATCATTCAGCAGCAGAGAGTATAATCACCACAATCAAGACTACAAGAATCCACAGCAACAGCTGATGGGAACCCTGAGTGCAAAGTGCAATTAATGACATTTTATACCATCTCACATCTCATCTTCTAAATGGGCTCCAAGAAACTGCCTTACATTGGCTAACAAAACCTAGCTCTCATTCAGTATTGTGTGTGCTGTTTTGTGGTGGCTCTCTGAGTTTTCAGTCACACACATTTCCATTATTTCCTGAAGAAGCCAGGGACTGAACCTGTATCCATATGCATAGAGTCTATGTGATCCACCATTGAACATTATAGGAAGATAGTTCTTTATTTGATTTTAGTGATAGAGTTTTGGGTTAGTATTTAAAACCCGTGGAACATATAGAGACTTCTGTTGACCAGGGGCAGTTTACACCATTTTTTGCAGCATGTAGACTTGTGGAAACCTGTTTTCATGGAATAAAGTGCTCTGCCAAGACCAGGTTTACAGGCCAGGTTTATAAGAGGATGTACCAATTCCTGCTCACATCTGATACAAAGAGCAAATATATTCTGTCGGTTAAGCAATGGTTCTCTATGAGATATCATCAGCTGCTTCAGAATTCTAACTTTCATTCCTTATTTTTCTTCTGAGAATGTCAGATCTGTTAATAAAAACTCATTATAATGAAAGATGCGGAATGAATTCCTGAGGAGACCCTGATTCCTTTGATGTAATCAATGCAGAACTTCTAAAAGTAACTTCTGGGGCTACAGTTCCTAGAATCCCCCACTTATCATGGTCAGTGGCCACACTGGCTGGGAAATGTTGGCAACTGTTATCTAGAAAGGTAATTTTTCCATGCATTGGTTCAACACGGTAGACCTAGCTTGTAATGTTAATATCATTAAGAGAAAAGTAAAAAACTGGGTACAAGAAAAATAGTGTGTACATATTGGTAGCAAAGCAAACATGTGAAGACAGCTTAGATGCAGATGACAGTTCTAATAACTTTTCATGGGTTCCTGCTTATTAAGTATAAATGTATCTGTGATTAACTCAGAAGAAAAAAAACTGTAAGGTGTCAGGTCCAGATATTCAGTTATGCAAGTAGTTACAGGTTTGTGAAATTGAGTATATAGATCAATCAATAAAGTATTTGCTTGCTTTGTATTATTGCACATGGTAGCAAAATGGCTTGAATGTGTTTTGAACAATAAAATCACAAGACTTCATAGGTTTTTTTCATTTTAGATAAGATAATCTATTGTTGCTGAAAAGTGCACACTCTTGTATGTCAGTTGAGGAATAAGCACACAAGATCTATTAATTGGGCTTAGATTCCACAACCTTTATTAATTATACACACAAGATACAAAAGACTAAGCCCTAGTCCTCAGCATAGGTTGCCACTGATTGTTTCCAGCACTACCCCACATACACACACATTTTTCAGTGATCTGTATGCTGATTCCAGTCACAGGAACAACTGACATAAATACTTTTGGCTGCATACTGCCATACAGCTGTGGATGTGTTTAATAGAAGGCTGTCTGATTTACCACTACCCTGGGCCTCATATCACATTATTACCCCCTAGGCTAGTATTTGACATAGCGAGGCAGAAGTTCTGCTCATTTCCTTTCACTGAGTCCAACAGGTACATAAAGTAAAGAGGTTCTTTTTTAGGCTCAACATCTCGGGTGCAGCAGATGACATAGGGAAAGATCTTCTCAGTAGCAGTTCCCCTGCTTGGAAAGCTTTTCTAAGAAAATGTGATTGGTGACCTCTCTGATATCTTTCACTAGAGCAGGAGTGGGCAATGTACAGCCTATGAGCTGCTTGCAGCCTGCAGGACTGTTTTTATGGTCTCCGAGGGTCTTAGGAGGTCAAATGTTTTTCCATTTGTTTTGCCCCCACATGCCCTCTAGGTAGCATGGAGGCCATTTTTGCTACCTTTTGGGGGGGTCATTTTATTCCCAGGAGACGCCTTTGTTTAAAAACAGGAAGCAAGCATGAGGTGATCTCCTGTTGTTAAAAAAAGGTTTCTATCGGGCCTAAAAATGGCCCAAGGGGACCTAAAACATGGTGAAAATGTTCCTCGCATTCACTAGAGAAGGTTTTGAGAGCATTTGGGGGCAAAATATTTTCTAATTTAAAATGATAAAATTGAGGGTGGTGCAGCAGAGCTGGCGGGGGCTAATGTGGCCCCCTAACCTCTGGCAGTTGTTTACTCCTGCATTAGACAGAAATCTTTTTTTTAAAAAAAGTCAAAGTTTTAAATTTTTATATTTGACCGTGGCTACTTCATATAATGTCCTGCAGCTGCACTGTGGCTGCAGTTGCATTTTTTCCAGTGTTGTAAAACTATGGTGAGAGAGGAAAAACAAAATCTGCCGGCTCAGAGGAGCCTATTCCTCCAGTGCCTGATCTCTTTCACTGCAGCTGCACAGGTGGTCCATTTGCCCTTCATCATCTTCTGAACCTGTCCTAATTATGCTGTCACCATATTTTATGTCTGGTGCTGTTGAACTGGCATAATGCACCAACAAGATGGCAGCATTTGCTACTCCTTGCTTGTGTCTCTGAATTTAGTGTTTTATTCATTTTTGATATTTTAACCACCATATCAGTGACAAGATCTGTTTGAATCACAGGGTTCAAAAACTTAATAATATTTTATAATAGCCAGAACAGTAAGAAGAGTAGACTCTGCGAATTTAGCATACTACTTCCTTAAGAATGATGTATCACAATATATTATGAAAAGGACCACAGTATGATTCTCTTTGCCAATTCTAACCTCCTTTCCACTAATTGATCATTAGGAATGTCTCCTCACACTGTGTTTTTTTTTTCCTAAAGAGCAAGACATTGGCCATTTTCCTGATGTCATCACGTTGAATAAAAGACTGCAAATCATCAGGCATTAGCACCAGCTGTTGTTATAGGAACCTTGATATAAATCTTCAGCTTACACAAGTGCACACAAAGTTGCATACATGCACACAATGTTTCCAGTGCAATCAGTGATGACACATACATGATGAAGGGAGGAGCTGAACAAGCCTGGCTGGTCTCAGCCATTCACAGCTCAGGGAATGCTGTGAAGAGGGCCTATGGGAGGAGAAAGGATACAAAACTGAGGCTTATCTCTGACAGATGTCAGGGGAAAGATGGAAGAGAGATAGGGAAAATTGTAAGACATATAGGACAGTCAACCAGAGAAAGAACTAAAAACAGTTTTGAAAACCTGTGAATGCTTAAACAGTTCAGAGGTTAATGTGTGATCTAATTGTGTAAATGTTTATTATTATTTTTTTACAACTGTGTCTGGCTGTTCCAGTTAAATTTTGATAGTCTAATCATGCTAACCACAATGAACAAATACATATAGGGATTATCTTGGGGCCCAAGTATCCAATCCAAAGAGGAATTTTGAGGAGAAAGGGAGCAAGGTGAGTGACAGGACCCCAAGGCTTTGAAAGTTCAGGGGCAGCAGGAGAGGAAGAGTGCTTGTGTATGTGTTTTTTATTTGACACTGAATTACACACTGTGATTCAGCCAGTCACTGTGTTTGTTTAAAATCATCCTCCCTAAGGCAGGTTTGTACTTATGCCTATCTGGATCAGTTTATCCATTAAAATGAATTCGTGTGTCATACTTTAACCCTTTCCTTACTCTTTTGTTAAAACGTGCTTTCAAAAAGAGTTGGAAATGCAAGCAGCTAAACTGCAGAATTTGTGTACCTTCTGTAAATCCATATCTGATTTTTTTTTCTCATATCTACCCCTGGCTTACCTTAGGGGAAAATGTTCATTGTGCTTATCAATGGCTGAAATTTATCTCACCCCCACTTAACAGCTCAGACAACTATATTAATCTAAAGGAAAGCTCTTATAAATATGGAACCTTGTCTTTTGGGAAGGACCTTCAGTTGACGTTAAAAGAAGTTGGGCTTCCTGGAATCTGTAATGAATCTCGTGTAAGCTGGGCAGAGCTGGAGAGAAAGAGAGAGAGAGAGACATTTGGTTTCTAACTCAGCTAATGCCTTTTTTGTGCAATGGCTCTGCAGCCCCATAGGAGATTATTTATGTGTCTATTATAGCAGCTAAGAAAAGTATCCAAAATTAGAATTAATATTGTCCTGCATTTTTGTGCTCTCTATGTTCGTGTTAATTATACTGGTGGGCTTTGACTTTTAGGATATAATCAACTTATATTAATTCCTTAGTCTTCTAAGTCAAGCTGTTGACAAAGTTGCATAGTAATTGTTCTGCATAGCAGAGACTGTCTTAGCTATTTCAGCTTGATCTCTGTTACACAATGGTAAATGGTGGCTTCCATGTCAGTGAGGCAGTGAATCCACTGGGGGGCTTAGCCAAACCTTAGAGGAGCTGTCCAGGGTCCCCAACCTCATGCCCAAGTGTTGTAGATAGTTCCTTTAAAGTTCAGACATTCAAAACCTGTTTTACTGACAGAAACCCGCTAGCTGCAATTACCTTGTATCAAGGGGCAGGGGAGACAAGTATACTGATTCTACTGTTATCTTAAAGAAGTTTATTTATTTCCATTTTACCCTTCCTCCAGTGTTGGACCCAAGGCAGCTCACAATGTAAGTTAAAACAAAATACATTGAAAAACAATGGCTAATACAAACATTAAAAACCAGTAAACAATCATCAAAAAAATTAATTTCAAACAGTTTAAAAGGCAGTGAACACATAATAATAACCATAAAAATACAATACAGCCCAATTAAAAGACTTTCTATAATAGCTAATTAACAATCAAAGGCTTGAGTAAACAAGAAAACCCTTTGCCTGGTGGAGGGGAAAAAATCAGAGAAAGGGACAATCTAACCTCTCATGGACAGCATTCTCAATATATCAATTTGGCAGCAGGGTAGCTTGTACAACTCAAACCACATTGGCTATTCTAATGCTAAACAGGCCCAAATTTGCTGAGCAGGCTAGCTGTGAGCTAGGCAAATGGTGAAAACTTCCATTTTGATATAAGCTAGATGTACATGTAATCTGTTTAATGTAACCAACCCCCTGCCATGCAGGAACACTCTCAAAGCACTCCCGACAGATGGCCATCCAGCCTCTGCTTAAAAACCTCCAAAGAAGGAGACTCCACCACACTCCGAGGCAGCATATTCCACTGCCAGACAGCCCTGACTGTCAGGAAGTCCTTCCTGAGGTTCAGGTGGAATCTCCTTTCCTGCAGCTTGAATCCATTGCTCCTTGTCCTGGTTTCTGCCGCTCCAGAGACCAGAACAAGGAGCAATGGATTCAAGCTGCAGGAAAGGAGATTCCACCTGAACCTCAGGAAGAACTTCCTGACAGTCAGGGCTGTCCGGCAATGGAATATGCTGCCTCGGAGTGTGGTGGAGTCTCCTTCTTTGGAGGTTTTTAAGCAGAGGCTGGATGGCCATCTGTCGGGAGTGCTTTGAGGGTGTTCCTGCATGGCAGGGGGTTGGACTGGATGGCCCGTGTGGTCTCTTCCAACTCTACATTTCTATGATTCTATGATTCTATGATAACTCTCTGAACTCGTTATACATAAAATGCAAAACAATCAAGAGCACAGCAACTGGTTCCACAATCATATGTTCTGCATACTCCTCTAATGCTTTTATTCCTATGGAAACAAAGCAAAATGTGGGGTTGGAATGCAATTCACCAGTGTAACCCCTGCACTCCCCCACCCACACACACACACATGTAAAACCTGTGATTTTGTGTACACATTTAGCTGATATTACTCCTTTTTTCTTGGTCTGTTTTCCACTTACTGTAAGCTACAGAATAAACAAGATTGATCTCTTCTCAAATGGAGAATGAGAATTTCTTGTCACCTTACTATACAATTGATTTTTCCCCTCTTGCACTCCTTGCAGTTAGCTTTTGAAGACGAAAAAAGGCAACCAACCTGTGTATTTTAAGGCACAGAGAGGTGTTCATTGGTGCAAGAGTAAATGTGTAAATAGATTTGCAGAATATTATACAACTGTCATCTTGAATTTCACATTTCTGATCAAAAGAACAATAATAGCTTTTCATTTCAGAACTTGCATAACATGTCAAGGAAATTATTGATTCTAAGTGCTTTGAAACTAGCCATTCTAAATGAATGTTTCTTTCAGATTTATAGTCAATATTCTTGACTATAAATGAGCTTGCTAAAAAAGACTTATATGTACCAAGATGTTTCCCATAGGCCTGTGTGCTGTTTCATGGATCTGTGGTATTACCAGCCAGTTAAGATATTGGTTGGTGGGGATGGATTCTCCCCAGGAGGACTTTGAAGTGACCATCTTCAGTCAGGTCCACTTTGGGGTTCCTCTAGCATTCAAGTTCTGGGTTGCATCTCCACCATTCTTCCTTCAGTGTTTAAGGTGTGTGTGATCTATATAATGGCTCATTTTGTAATTGTTACTAGGCTGTTCTAAAGTATGAGTTCTCATAATATAGGTCCTTTAGGACTTCTATAAAATGCAAGGAAGGAAGGAAGGAAGGAAGGAAAGAAAGAAGGAAAGAAAGAAGGAAAGAAAGAAGGAAAGAAAGATAGGAGAGAAGGGAAAATATTATTCTAATGTGTCTCAGAATTAAAAAAGATCTCTGTTAAGGATGGGAATAAAACATTGCAGTT
Source organism: Cyclura pinguis (assembly GCA_030412105.1). NCBI lineage: Eukaryota > Metazoa > Chordata > Lepidosauria > Squamata > Iguanidae > Cyclura > Cyclura pinguis. The sequence goes on along the minus strand of CM059599.1, from coordinate 312,363,833 downwards.
GGTGTTAGTAATTGCCAGAGAACAGGACAACAGAAACATCATTTGGATATTCTTAAAAAAGAAAAATCCCGACGAGTACAACAACCACCACCTCCTGACATATTGGTCCCATCTGGAGGAGCCCACCATTTTCTGTGTTTTTAAAATAATGTTCAAAATATTGTTTAGAGTGCAAGTGCTGAAATGGCCTACAATTTTTTTTAACACATTAAGTAGCAGGGAAAATAAAAAGTTATGCAGTTACCTGACACATTCTGTATTGGCTTGTAGCCAGAATCATTAATGAAACAAGATCAAACAGGTGATAGACGGGTCACTGTAAAGTTAATTGAGAAGCTCTTTATATCAGTGTAAAATTGTAATTAAAGCACTGGAAAAGTAAAAGGTTTCTTAGTTTACAGCTTCAGTTTTGGAAATTCAAAACATGCTTATTTCAAACACTAGCTGTAATCAGAAACGTGACAGCTAAAACAGAGGAACAATAAAAGAACTGGGCTGAATCAGTTCACTGTTCCTCCCCGAAGGCATCACTTCTCTGTATCTTAGTAGGTTTTTTTATTTATTTATTCAAAGGTATACATCCTGCTTTTCTGACACTTGCCAAACAGTCAAGATGGCTTTTGCTGTTGACAACTGCTGTCGAGTCAAGTTGACTTCAACTTATGGTGGCCCTATGAATAGGGTGACTTGGAGATCTGAATCATCAACAGCCCTGTTCAGATCTTGCAGACTCAGGCCCTTGGCTTCCTTGATTGGGTCTATCCATCTGTAATGTAGTTTTCCTCTTTTCCTTCCATCTTACCAAACATTATTATCTTTTCTAGTGAATCGTGTTTTCTCATGATCTGGCCAAAGTACTACAGTCTCCATTTAGTCACCTTGGCTTCTAGGGGGACGTGATAGGCCCTTATTTCTCACTAAACTAGTTTTGCAGTTCCAGCCCAATAAGGCACCCTGACACTATCACTTAACCTTAATCCATCCTTTAAAAACCACCTTTGCATCAAAGAGCTAGGATCGTAAGTGTTCCCTCAGAACCAAATAGTTTATTTGTGGTAGCATGTTATTCTTTGTTACCAGTGACTTTGGACAATTCAGGCCAACTCCGTAGTTATAAAACAAACTATATCTTTTATTGTAGTAACATTAGAAATAAAGTCTCTTGTTAGAGTTCATGTATAATACAGTGTTGATATATTAAGCCTTTCATACTTTTGAGAGACTCTAACAATAGTTGTCAACATTAGACATCACTTCTCTGTGTCTTTTGCACAGTTGCTTAAACACAACTCAGGCCATTTCCTCGCAAGAAGGGAGGAGCATTTAACCACATTTAAAGAGTGGTGTTTTATACCCAGATTCTGAAACTGAACTGTCTGCACGCCCTCCGAATTACACCATTAAACTGGAAAATGGTGGTTGCTGCTTCTGCATCAGCATGTTCCCCGCCACTCCCTTTCCCCACTCTTCCCCTACCCCACCATTGCTAATTGGTCTGTTTTTGGTCTGGGAACGGCCATAGCCAGCCACTTCTGCATTGAGAATCGATGTTACACTTCTGCATGTAGGCGAAAAACAAAGCAGAACTGGTTTGGGAGATTTACATCAGAGTTTTTCTGGTTTTCTGATACAGTGGTTTCTCATCGTGGTGAACTGTGCTGGGAGCTGAAAACATGCAGAACCACGAGGAAAACTATGATACTAAAACACTACACATGCAAATGGGAGGGTAAGAATTTGACGCTACTATGATGTATCAACCTTGTGCCGAAATGGCCTCAGTCATCCTCCCTGGCCAAGATCTCACTGAAGGCTTAAGACTCACAAAAACTTTGCTTTATATAGAATTTCTCTCATCCATAAGCCACTCCACATACACCAGTGCACTGGGCTTCATTCTTGAGGTGCTATTCCTGTCACCTAGCAACCTGCCATCAAGTTGCACTAGCATTCCAAATAACCGTTCAAAGCAACTTCTCCTAGGAGAGTTCAGGCATGATTTGCTCTAGGACCATTTATTTGTCTTTATAGCAGTCCGCAGTATCTATAGAACTCTTTTCCAGCAACACATTTGAAATGAGTTAATTTTCTCTCTGTTAGCTTTATCCACTGCCCAGTTTCCACAACTATCCTTGGAAACTGGAAACATGATGGCATGAACAATTCTAACTTCTATATTCAATTACATATCTTTACACTTCAGAATCTTGTCTAGTTCCTTCATAGATGCCTTTTCTCAGTCGCATAGTGACAAGGGGCAGGGGGGACAATTCATCCCAGGCAGCAATGTTTTTGGGGTGTCCCAGCCTGTAACCACACCCCCACGTGCCCTGGCCATGGCCCCACACACTCTGCCCCTTCCCCCACACACCACAGCCACACCCCTCCCACTGTAGCCCTGCCCCTCTCCTGCCCCCACTCCACATTCTCCAAGCTCCACCACTGCCTTTCCCAGCTCTAGTTGTCTTCTAATTTCTTGGTGGCAGGTTCCATTCTGATTAGTGACTAAGCCAAGGTATGGAAAACATTTTACTATTTCAATGTCTTCATTGCCTGCTTTAAAGTTATATAAGCTATTGTGGTCATTATTTTTGTTTTCTTAATGTTCAAATACAAACCTTCCTTTGCACATTCTTCCTTAATCTTCAGTAATCATTCCAAGTCTTTGCTGTTTTCTGCTACTAGCATGGTGTCCTTCCTCCAAAGGATGCTCCTCCTTCCACTTTTCATGCTTCCTTCCTCTGCATCTAATCTAGCCTTATGTATTATATGTTCAGCATACAAGTTAAACAGATAGAGTGATAAAATGCAGCCTTGCCTGACTCCCTTGCCAACTGAAAATCACAGTACTATTCACAGTTGTCCTTTGCTGTACCTCAGTAGCTTGTTGGATGCCTTCTGACCTGGGAGTGTCAGCTTCTGGCACTCTTGTTTTATTTTAGATTGTCTCATCATAGAGTTTTCTTGGTAAAAGGCATTCAAAAGGTGTTTATTGTACCTCCCTCTGTGTAGTGTTCACTATGGTGTCACTGCTGTGGTCTCTAAGAGAAGTTCTGCCAGTGTTTTCTCTCACTAATGCTGCTGCCCACTAGCTGTTTGGCACATTTAATCTGGCTCCTCAGTAAAGCTTATCTGTCATAGGAGGCCCTACCAGGAGCACTGTTACCATCAGCATATTCTCTTGCCTCACAGGAACATACAGTCCTACCACCACGATAAAACAGTGCCATGACTGTATCAGGGAGCTAACAACATTGAAAACCAAGAAGAAAATACAGTAAAATCGCAAAAATCCAACAAGATGATTTACTATAGATACAACAGATTTTTAAAAAACTGAATAAATTCATCAAATAAATGTCTCAAGATTCCTAAAGATTTTTCAAGATTTCTTCCAGGGAAAGGAATTCCAGTTTTCAGTCTGACAACTGAGAAGTACTTTTTTCTCATCCTTATTAATCATTTTTAACAAAATGAGAACACAGAAAAAGGAACCTCTGTGAGATCTCGGTGTGTGGAAAAGTAGTGGTCCCATACGCATATTTAAGATGAAGTTGAGGTGGTTTATAAGCCCCCCCACACACACACACAGACAAACAGAATATATTATTTCTGTATTATTCAAAATGAAGACATTCCTTTTCACTCAGAGGAACTGAGATATAATTTATGGGTTACTTTGCTATGTTTCACAAAGTTTGTTACTAGTTAGTGAGTTCATTTGTGCTTTCTTAGACTGGCCAGACACACAAACACAATGTTTGAATTATTTGATATTACTGTCCAGTGATCTTAGTGATAATATCCAATTATAACGAAAATATTTGCAGTTGTAGGATACACCATCTCCCCCCAAAAAACTATGTTTTGCTAAAATGTATTGTTATTAAATTCAAAAGTAATGATAATTTAAAGAACTGTCTCTAAAAAGAAGATGGCATTTTTCTTTATAGCCACACACACAAAGTCTATTATTCCAAGAAAGAAGATGAATTACACAAATACCTATGTGCTTATTTCCAGAAATATTGTTCACCTTCCTTTATTTATTTGAAGACCTTGTTTGTTTGAGTAAATAGTTTACCCTTGTACAGGACCTTGTGTCTCTGTCTTTGACAATACTTTATAAATATTAAATATTAATTCAGTTGTGCCTGCCAGATACAGAAAACTGATATAAGATGGTAACTTTACTGCATTGAAATGAAGTCTTTTGTAGAGGAGGGCCAATACATATTCATTTTGATGGCAACTCTGCACTTGGCAGTGAAATTGGGATGTTTGCATTGTGCCCAAATGTACCTAGATTTCAAGGAGATATGTCTCAGCCAGACACATAACAAGATTTGTTGTTTTTCAAGTTTTTGAGAAGTACTGTCTAGGCTTTTAACCTACTTACAGTCTTCATAGAAATGATGACCTAATCAATACCTTATTACAGAAATGTAATTTCTTCAATCTTATTCTCTCCTTTTCTCACTCTCTCAGATATCTTGTATGCCAGGGATGGTATTTTTGAGGGATTTTGTTTTCGTTTTTGTGTTTTTGAGAAAAGGGAAATCTTGCATATATCTTTGCAAATCTTATCCCAAGTAGTTTTACCCTGGCAAACTAACTTACAAATAAATACAGTGCTGATGGTGCTTAATGTAAGTATAGCTGGGGAATTTTAGATGCCTTAGGCAAGATCCCAGATTTAACAGAATCTCTATTTCTGAGAAAGCTATAGTATATCTGCATATCCTGCAGCTATTAAAGCTACAGGAGATCTGGAGAAAAAGAGTGCTAGTCATGCATAAAGAGATCTTAGCTATGACAGTCAATCCTCAAGTTGACGTTTATACAAGAATAATGCATCATCACTGAAACGTTCTGCTCTTACAATGTCTAATGTGACAAGTGTAAAACTTTTAGATCTTGCATCTAACCTGCTCAAGGCATTGTATGCACAGTTAAATGACTACACTGGACAGAGAGCATGGAGCTGCTGAAGGAGCCACCTCCTTCTATTAACAGCTTATCATTGTGCTTTTCCTTCCTCCTTGTGCCTGCAAATTTTCAGTGTTGAAGCCAGCCACTCTCTTTGAATTATTGCCATGGTTCATTTAGCTGACAGTAGCAGTGTCCTTTAAATACTTGGCAGGGAGCCAGTACTTTGCCATTGGTTACCTTGAAGCTGTTGACAATGTGACAGGAAAAAAAAAGTAAAACAATCTACTGAAACAGGACAAGGAGAAAGAAATAAACTAAAACAAGAGGTACCCCAATCCAGCAAGAGTTCATATCAGGTCTCTCTCTCTCTCTCACACACACACACGCATGCACACACAATGCTACCTCTGCAGTCCAGCAGTGAGAATCCCAGACACAGTGCTCAAGGCTGCAGGTGTGACTTGACTTGGTAGAACTTAGTGATCAAACCTTCATCATGTTTTTGTACTCTGCCAAGTGGTCACACACATGTGATTTGCCTCACCTACTTATCTTTTAGCATACGCTATTCTGTGATTTGTCATTAGACAGGGTTAATTTGTTTTGTTGAAGGAGGTGTCACTGAGGAAATTTAACTGTGTGGAGAAAATGGGGCAACTTTGTCAAACCACAGTCAAACCATGGGTCTAGTTTGATTCATAGTCAGTTATGCATGGAGTGGGAGGGGGCGAATGACAGAATTGTTTTAGCTGTAACTTGCAGTTTATTCTTTATGGAGTTAGCCTTTTTTTTTTCAATTGTTATTGCAGTAAATGTATGTTAGACACTGCCGCTAGCTAGTAAACTAGACATCTAGATACTGACTATTTGCACAGTCAGACATCACAAGTATATTCACAATATAGCAAACTAGGACGTTTTTCTGGCATTATTCCAATTGAAGTTGATTGCTTTGCTTGTCATTTGAATGAAACAAGGTTTTGGTAAGTAGCACCTACAATCTAAAATTTGTTTGATTCCGAGTACCATGGAAAAGTGAACACAAATCGGCAGTTTTCTAGAAAAAAACCCAAACTTTCTGATCAGTCCCAAACTTACACATTTTATGTGCATGTGTATCAGTTTAGATGTATACATCAAGTTTGTTCAAAACTGATTCATAAGTGTGCATTCTAGAGCAGGAACAGAGAACTCTGAAGCAGGTTCAATAAGTATCTGAAATAGCTGACAGATTAGATCCACAACCTTGCAGTCCCGTTAAATAGTGAACAACATTTGTAATTACTCTGGCGAATATGTGATCAAACATGTGCTGTTGTATAGCACAACAAACAGGGACAAACATGTTAAATTAGTATAGATGTACTTCTCATATTTAGAAGTACAAAGAATAAAGCACTAAGAGTTCAGTGTTTTAAAGACATTGCAGAAGAGAACATATTAAAAATTTTACTGAAGTTAAGGGAAGAAAAAGATTGAGAAAATACTGGTATGTCCTTAGATATTTTTGGTCACCTGACTTGGGCCTATAGTGAATGATCCCCCAATATTTCATTTGTACTGTGACAGGGAGGCACTTTCGCTTAACTTTGTTCTACCTTTAATTTTCCAAATACCTCATCCCATTGCACATTGCCTAATGAAATATATGGAACACCTTGGGAAAGAGACAAAAAGGCTCATTGCACAGCTGATCTAGAAATTATGATTCATGTTCATGGCAAGGATAAGTTGCATTGGAGTCTAAAAAGGGAGGCAGCACCAGGTGTGCTTGAATAAATAGAATCCAGGTGGTATCATTTCTGAATATTGGATTCAACAGGGAACATAAATTTTTCATGATCTAGTTCCCAGTGGAGAAAGTCTAAACAAGGAAACATTTTCATCAAGGTTGCAAATATTGAATTGAGTCAAATGCCAAGCAAACGTTCAACAATCATTTCAAAGTGTCTCATCTGAAAACCTCATTTTACGTCACTCTGGGGGGAAAGTAGTGATGACAACAAAATATTGTTTGGCAAAAAGAGCCCCAGATGAAATGGTTTGGTCTGGAAGAGGGATCCTTATGAGGTGAGGCAAACATTATCAAAGTTCAGGCCTGGTTCATCTCGACTCACTCCAAGATCAGCATTTTCTGCTGCTCTCCTTGCCATGATATGGTAAGTTTGGGCCCCATTTTGGGAGAAAGGGTTGGTGTAAATCAAATAAATAAATAAATATTACATTATTGCTTCTGTCTGTCAGACATTGCTCTTGCAAAATGAGACTGTCAGCAAGGGCAGGGGGCTCTTATGTTTTCTCAGCCAGTATTTTCCTGGCTGATATCCAGTGCATCGCCCCTTCAACTGCATATACTACATTTACCATCATACCTTACCTTCTTGACTAACTTCCATGCCTCAATTCAGAAAAGTTGTACATTTGGAGTCCAGTTTGAAACATACTCTGCTGTACCCAAGACTTTAGAAATATTAGATAATGATTCTCATATGTGCCACCAATAAACTAAGGAGACTGGGATCAGACTGACAGCAGCAAGGGGCTAGTTATTTGACCAGTGTGGCATGATATTGATTGGCCAATTGGCTTGTAATCTTACAGCATGACTAGAAAGAAGCATAGGTGGGAAACAACCTCAGAAAAGAGATGCAACAAAAATGAACACTGTAAACACATTCTGAGGCACCTTTTAAGTGATGAGTGCTTCCCAACATATTTCCCTACCAACTAGTGTGAGAGGGAAGGGAAGTGTGAAAATGGTTACAGGCTGGAAGAGGTATTGTCCCGTTAGTGGTGTCCAGTGGATTGTGTCCATTGTCCCATTAGTGGTATCCAGTGAGAATTAGAGATCCTCAACATGAAGTGAACAGGTGAGGAATAATACAGATCCCCAGAGTGTGGCTCTGAACAGATAGCTAGAGCTACAACACTCTTTACAAGGCAGTGAGATGTCTTCCTTATTGCCATACTGGTTGGGTTCATTTGTTGCAAATTGCATATTACAGATGCAAAACAAAGTGGGGATCTTTATAGACAGTTTCTGTGTTGCCTCCTCTATTGTAGTAGTGGGGTAGCGATGAAGAAGGGATGGGGCAGGGTAGAGAATAAATTTTTACTCTTTGTGGACTAGGTGTTAGGTGTTAGACAACTTGCCACCATTATTCATCAGCCAATTTGATGAACCTTTTTAAAGGAAGCAAGTGCAGGATGCAGTTCACTACTAAAATTTGAAGCCAATGGTCCATCCCAGACCAGGATCTGGCACTTAGACCCATTGATGTTTTCTGTTCAAATCTTGTTCTGTTCAAATGCTGTTATTCTGTTGCTGATGTCTTAGACAATAAACCAGACAATTTAATTTCATATGGCATCCTGAAAATCCAACCCTGATACCTAGGACAAATATATATATATATATGTGTGTGTGTGTGTGTGTGTGTGAGAGAGAGAGAGAGAGAGAGAGAGAGAGAGAGATAAGAACATATATCTTCATAGAACTCATACACTAAAGACACCAGATCCTGTCTGATCTTGAAAGCTAAGCAGGGTTAGCACTGGTTAGTATTTGGAAGAGATACCACTGTTACCCCCAAAGTTGGGTTACTTAGGGGTTCACCTGCAATGCCAGTGCCTCTGTGGAAAGGTGGGTAATTATAGCTCAGTAAGGGAGGCCTGCAAGGCTGGGGGCTAACTTCAGAATCTTTTCACCTATGTATACTGGTACTAACGCAGAGACACCAGTTGGAGGTTAAAAGAATGTTTTATTGGGAGAAAATCACAAACGCACATGAGATTCAAGCAGACTCACAACTATATAAAGCTAACAGAAGGAAAGGAGGGAAAAACTGGATAGTGAAGAGTTAGGATGAAGTGGCTGTTATTTACCAATCCTGAAGAGAAGAAAGTGACAAAATGACGCAAAATGACTCAAGGACAAGCGTTTAAGGGCAACACAGAGGAACAAGAATCTGGAGTACAGAGTGATGTCCAAGTGCTAGCAAAAAGTCAGAGTCTGATCTGGGATTTAAATACCCTTCTCTTGCCTTGAAGGGGAAGGTGTTAATGGCTCTCTAGCAGAGCGAAAAAGGGGGTCCAGAGCTGGCTAATAGCATTAGGGGACAAGGCATTGATGGCAATTGTGATAGCTTCTTAATATCTGGGAAGGTGAGGAAACAAAAGGGGAAGTTCAGCAGGAAGGAGGTTACAGGACATTGGCCATTGTTGCTTTGTCTGGGAGTTTTGGTGGCTGTTATTTTGTAGGTTTGGACTATTGAGAGGATCATCTTAAACTCATTAAGTCGAGTTCTCCAACTAATCCGTAGTGAACTTATGACCTGGCCATGCCTTGAGGTCCTTTCTGACCTAATTCTATGTGTATATGGCCAGTCCTCTTTGCCAGCGTGGCTTTTCAGCCATAAATGTATGATTGATATATGTGCCCAATTAAACAATATCATGGATTGGGGGTGTATGGCATGGTAACATTGCTAATGAATACAGGAGCTATAGCCTGTGTTTCAGACCCAACGAACTGACAAAATCACTCTTAAGTATTTTTTGCCTGAGAAAACTCTGTGAAATTCATGGGGTTGCCGTAAGTTTACAGGTGACTAAGGCACATACGTCTACACAAGCAACACTTAAACCTAACTGGGACATGACAGCATAGAATAGCCCAAATCATCTCATTACTGTATACTTCACTTAGTTTAAGAGGACGAAGAAGAAATGTGTGAGGGAAACACAAGAAATAAAATAATGCTAAGAGAAAAACACAATTATGGAAGTGCCAATATTTATTAAAACTCTCAGTGTATTTTGGAAAAGTGCACACTTTATTTGTCAAAGCAGACTGATAAAGACTTCATGGACTCTGAAAAGAGCTGAGAAGTCTTTGAAGAAATGAAGGCACTCTGAGAGCTGTGTTTCTCTTTCTAAGCCTTGAACAACCACCACTGAACTTGAGTATTGTTAAATCAATTGTCTTGTTTCAACCATTTTATAGGTAAGCCAACATAAAGCACAGGAACTAAACAGTATTAAAAATGCATAATGCTGTTGTCACGGCCTTTGAGGCTTTCACTGCAAAGCATTTTCTTTGCCTCATTTTGCCAGGTGTGTTGAAAGTTGAAATGGAAGAGTCAACATTTGACCCACATTTACTCCAAATAAACTGTAGGAACTTCCCTTTATAATTCTAGTCATTATTTATATGTGATAACAATCTTGGTGCAGGAAAGTGGTTCTTTGTTCTTCCCAGCAGGGACTGTAGGTAGGTCACATACATTTTAAATGCATGACAAGAAGTTTAATTTTCTGTGAACAGCATTTTTATTTTTTTTTAACGACACCTTTTCTCCTTTATTTTTAAGCAGAGGGGCAGCATGGTGTAGTGTTTGGGCGTAAGACTACAACTCTTGAGACCAGGCTGCACTCAGCATGGGAACCTACTGGGTGACCTTGGATAAATCACATTCTCTCAGCCTCATAGGAAAGCAAAGGCAAATCCCCTCAACAAATCGTACCCAAAAGGGAAAGCGAGGAATGTGATAGGTTTGCTTTGGTTTGCCAGAAGTCAAAAACCGCTTAAAGGCACACAACAATAAGGGGGAGGAACCTTACATTAAAAGGGGGCCTTCTCAGTGATTGCCTCCAGGCACTGGAACTCCCTTCCCAGAGAAATTAGATTCTCCCTGCTTTCTTTTTGCATACAAGTAAAGATTGTTCTATTTCAACAGACATTTGATGAATGACCGTATAAGACCTCTCTCACCTGAACAGCACACAGGATCTTGCTAATTTGTTGTGCTGGTGTGTGTGTGTGTGTGTGTGTGTGAATACATGAATGTGTTTAATGATACATTCTTTAATATGGTTTTAATTTTTTTATTGTTTAATCTTGTTTTAACTTTTGCATCTTGTGACTTTTTAACAATATGTTTTTTAATTTGTTGTTAAGCTGCTTTGAGTCCTGAACTGGGAAATAGACAGGATAGGAATAACAACAACATCAAGAACAACAACTATCACAATTGTGTTTTGCAGCCCAAGGGCTGAATTTAAAAAGGGAGACCAAAGATATCAATTCCTTTTAGCTTAGAGCTTTTTATGCCAGGAACTTAGGCCTTTTTCGCACCGGGCTATTTAAATGGTGCAGAGCGACCTCCAACGGAGGTCTTCTACACTGTAGAGTGGACTGGGGTGGACTACTTTTTGTAGTTCCATACCTCAGTCCACTCTGGAGTGACCGGAACTGGTGGCTCGGCATGTTTTTTAAAAACCTCTTTTTAGAGGTTTTTAAAAACCACGGAGCACACAACCCCGTGCCGCTCTGTCGCCCGGCTCCGGAGCAGATTTGCAGGCATGCACAAGTGCATGCCTGCAGATCTGCCGGGGGCGGGCTTCCGGCTGGCGAGCTTCTGCGGTTGGTGGAGAGCCTCCGCCAACTGGAAACCACCATTTAGGACGCCGGAGGAGTGCGGAGCGACGAGCTTGCGCTGCTCCTCGTGGCGACAGACTCGGCCGGCCGGAAAACAAAGCTGGTAAGCTCTGTTTTCAGCTGTTCACCCCCCCCCCACATGCGGAAAGGGCTTTAGAAAAGCTACCTGAATCTTTTAAAATGGGCAAAAAATATGATGCAAAAGCCAGAAAACTCCAAATGTCAGTGTCATGGGGAAGGGTGTAGTAATATATGAGGAAGACTTAAGGTTGGATTAAGACTCCCTGAAAGTCCGGATTTAGCCTCAGGTCTTGAAGTTCCACATTCCTGCTATGTCAACATTACCATTACAGTATTGTTGCTGGAAGTAAGGCTGCAAAAGGATGGCTTAATTAAAGCCACTGAGCCTAATTAAGTAGCCTAATTAAGGCTACTGAAGCTCATGCTGACAAGACATGAACCAGAAAACACTCTGGATGTTTCAATAATGCAGGACACAGAGTTTGTCCTTAGATAAGGAGTCTCACTTCAGATGCTACAGACAAACATCTAGAATCCTCTGATAGAAGAGCTCCAGTATTGTAAAGGGAGAAAAGAGGCATACAAGGAGAAGCTGTGGATCTGCATGATTTATAGCTCTGCTGACCATTTAACCTCATACCACCTCTGATCCATGCCAGCTCCAGAGATGCCCTCTCAATGGTTTCAATGGGAAGGAACTTGTTAAACAACAAGAACAGCTTGGGGAACATGGTGAAAGTGTCATACCTCCCTTTCTTCCATCTTGCTATGTTCATGCCAACAGGTTGCTCAGAGACTCCAACATCAGAATTCTTCCAAGCACAAGATAGGAGACTGCAAGACAACTGAACACAGTGGGACTTCTGAGTGACATAGTTGTTCACTCTGTTACTATCTACATTGACTCTACTGATTCTTTAATTATAATGTTAAACCTTAACACTGATAAATGCTTTGGGGGGGGGGGTGCAAAAAAAATCTTAAAGTATTTACAGTTATGGAGACTTGGAGGATTCTAAGGTAAATTTGTTATGACAAAATTTTAGCCAAAGCAAAATTTTGAGGAAAAATTAAAATTTCCTGCTAAGGTGAAAACAGAGAAAACAGAAGATTGTGATAAGATTAGAAGCATTTGTTTGCAGTTTTTGCATTATGGGTGCACCTGTGATATTTTGTTCATCGCTGCCCAAGACTTTTCTGGGACCTGTGCAAAAACCAAAAAGAACATAAAAGAGATCAGTTATGTGTATAGAGGACAAACTCTTGGTGGCTGCTAGTCATGATGGCCTCCAAAACCGGAGGTAGTATGTCTTACCGGACTAGCTGCTGGAGTACAACTACAGGAAAGGGCTATTGCAGTTAGTGTTCCTAAAATCATTTATGTATGCCCTCAGAGGGGACTGAAAGTTGTATATAAATGATTCTATGAATTAACAGAAATAAACAAATTAACAAACTGTTTATCCCACCAGCTGAAGAGAGCTGTCACCTGAGGGGACTGTAAAGGATACCTATACAATTCACTGAATTTTCTAGCACAGAAAAGGGGGGGGGGGTAACAGAAAGCCTGTTTGAGTTAAAAGTAAGCCAACCAAGTGGACCCAAACATTCCAGGAGATAAAGAAATAAGATAAGCTGTTTTGCTTGGGGAACTACTGGGCCTTGCCCTCTTTCTCTTCCTGGCTTACTGAGAAGCTAGGTAAGGGGATAATTTTGTAGCTGCTTCTACATATGAGAATTTCTTTTGTCTAGTTACTACATAACCCTCTATAACCCCTTGCTTCCATCCACACATTTGGCCGTTCTCCAGAGCTGGGAGGAATACATATGTGTCTGATGGCATTTTGGTCTTGAGAACATTTTTTTTTCATGGACTGGAGTCCTCCATATTAGGGAAAGCCAGGCCTGAATACCCTAAAGGCACCAGATCCCATCTGATCTGGGAAGCTAAGCAGAGTCAGCTCTGATTAACACTTGAATGGGAGATCTTCAATGACTACCATTTGCTGTAGGCTACCGTATATTTCAGAGGAAAGAACTGGCAAAATCACCTCTGAATATTTGTTGCCTAAGAAAACGCAATGAAAATTACTATGTGTTCTTTGCCATGGAACACCTGCTCCATCCATTCATCAGTGAATTTTTCTTGTACACAGAACACCTTTTCTCTTTCTTATTATCTTTGAATTAATTTCATGTGCTGTCCCTGACCAATTTCCATCCTTCCCTAGGTTAACATACCTGTCAAATATATGACTTTTATTATAATAAATTTATTGTTAATTTACTGTGAAATGACTAAGTTACTAATAAGAATTCAGTAAAAGTGTACCTGTAAATAGGGGGGGAAAAAGAATACCCTAACTCTCAGCATGGAGCCACCCACATCTTAAAGACAGTTTAAAGGAAGATGTTTGCCGAGGATCTCAAATTTCAGACTCATAAAGTAAGAGGCAGGCCTTTTCATATCCTTGCACTAAACAATTTAGGACAGGATTTCTCAGTCAGGGTTCCGTGGAATCCATGGATTCCATGAGGTTACTAGAGAAGATTATGACTGAGGGAGGGACCTTTTTGAATTTTGGATATAACAGTTTTTATGTGGGGGGATATATATTTGAAAAGCAGCATCTTGTACTGGGTCACTACTGGCACATCTATAGATCAGTGTGTTTTACATCACATATACATGAAAGTATGCTTTCTTGAAAACAAGCAGACATATTCCCAAGTTACACGTATAGATTCAGAGTTCCATTGTTTGCCTCTGTATTTCATATATCTATCTGCATAGTAAAGGTGAAAGCATGGGCCCTTTCCGCAACTCACCTTTTTGCAGAGCTGGGGTGCGGGGATCGAGCGAGCAGCCTCTAGTGAGAGGGTCTCGCATCCCGGTTCCTTCAGCTCCACAGCTGCTGCCTGCTCGTGCAAGAGCTGCTCCTTTTCCTTCCGCAGTGCAGCCTGGGATTTTCCCAGGCTGCACTGGGGCAGGAAGCATGAGCAATGGGGCTCTGGAACACCGCACACATGGCAAGTGTGCATGGGGCCCCAGAGCGATGCGCGATCGCACACCATTTTCAGTTCGCAGCCAAAAATGAAAGAGTGCGCGATCGATGCCTGCCAGGCCCTGGAGCGTCGCGTGATTTTGAGTGTACCGTGTGGACCGCTCCTTGCAGTCATGCAACACTCCAGGGGCCCTTTCGCATGGCAAATGCCATGCGGAAAGGGCCATGGTCTGATAAGTATAGATAGAGCACTAAGGCCATTTTTGCACTACCCTGTTATAGTGCTATTATTCTACTTTCAAGCTTCTGTGGAATTCTGGGGATTGTAGCTTATTGAGACCAAAGAGCTCTCTGGCTGAGAATTCTAAATGCCCTCCCCAAAAAACTGTAAACCCCAGGTTTCCATAGGATGTTGGAAGTGGAATAATAGCACTACAACAGTTTAGTACAGAAATAGCCTCTGTTAAATTAGGTTTGTCACTAAAGTAAACAATACTTTTAAATGTTCATGTCATAAATATATTGAGTGCGTTATATGGAAAGCATCTAACCACTATCAGACTTCTTGTAATTCAGCACTTGTTGACTAAAAGGAAAAAAGAAAGAAAGAAAAATCATTCACACAAAATCTTGGGTAGGTGGGTGCTTAAAAAAAAAACTTTGTGTAGTAAATTTTTGTGTGTGTGTGCAGAAACTGAGGCCCTTTTCGCATGCCGTTTCTAAAGCAAAAGGGCCCCTTGAGCATCGCATAAATGGGAGGAGCGGTCCGTACAACACACTCCCATTTACGCAACGCTCAAGAGCCGGACGTAGAGCGGACATGCACCTTTTTATTTTCGGCTCTAAGCTGAAAATGGTGCGCAGTCACGCAATGCTCCCAGGGCCCGCACGCACTTACCTGCTGTGCAGTGCGTTGGGAGCCGGGCCGGTCGCTCTTCCTGCCTCAGCACTAGCCTGCAATTCCCAGGTTGCGCTGTGGTAGGAAGGGGCAGGGCATTCACGCGACGTTTGAGTGAGCAGGAAGCCGATGCAGAACTCAAGTAGCAGGGAAGCGGCAGTGTTTCTCCGGAGGCTTTTTGTGCAACCACCACCCCCCACCTCCGTGAAAAGGTAAGGTGCAGAAAGGGTCTGAGTAGAGTGTGAAAAATTGCTGAATAATGTGCAAAAGTTCTCATGAGGTGCATCCAGAATGATTTAAAAGTCTCAGGTTTTATTCCTGGTCTATCTCATTTTTATACAAGGTTAAAATGAACAGAACTTAGGAGCTGGTATTAAAAAAAAAAATCTGATTGAAAATATTCTGAGATAAAAAGTGTATGGATCTCCAAAATAAAGTTATGAAGAACAGGAACAAATCTAGGAATTTCCAGTCTTTTTAATCAGCATGGATGCATCCATACTATTGTGCAGCAGTAAGAAATTATTCATTCTCCCATGTAAAAGCAAAATAAGCAAAGATTTATATCTCGAGATTTAAGACCAAACTAGATGTTGAATATCAGACATGAAGTTTTTAAGGTAACATAGCTGTTGTTTACATAAAACATGATGGAAGAACTGCTTCAGTCATGGACATTGCTTTAGTTTTGGCCATTTTTTTTGATGAGAAATTAAATTCTTACTCAGGGGCTTCAGAAATCAGCAGAGTAGCTTCTCTTCCTCAAGAAGTGGGGAATGGCAGTACACTGGGGGACAGCACATCCAGTCAAATCTTGTTTCCATTTCATCTCTTGACTGCATGTGGGAGTTTGCTGTAATGAACATGTTGGGTGGAAGTAAATATTTATTGCTTCAAAGCACAGGTAGGGATTAGCGCCCTGCTGAAACTTTGTTTGTGTGGCATTCAATCTATTATATTATGCATTACAGGTCTCTAGACCATGAAATGCAAGTGACATATGCAATAGCATATACATCTGACATCCTGTACTGAGAAAAGTGAATCCAGGGAGAAGGGAGAGAACTTAGAGGACAATAAAAAGTATGTTAAAATTTTCCACATCTCTTCTTGCAATTAATATAACAAAACAGTACTTGATTTGGTTGGCAACATGATTTTTCTCTGTGTAAATGCTGTATGGAAACTTGAGGCTTACATAAGAAAGGCTGGATTGTTTAGCAGGGCAAGGAAACTTTGTTGCTATTCACTGTCATCAAATCAACTCCAACTTATGATGACGCTATCAATAAGAGGTCCTATCATCAGCCATCCTGCTCAGGTCTTTCAGATTCAGGGACATGTTGTCCTTGAGCCTCCTCAGTTTAGTCACCTTGGCTTCAGTTTTGGTTTGCTCTAAGACCCATTAATTTCTCTTTTTAGCAGTACACGATATCCATAGAATTCTTCTCCAGAATCACATTTCAAATGAGTTGATTATATTCCTGATATCTTTTTATCTGTTATCCTGTTATCTTTTTGCACTGTCTAGTTTTCACAGTTTTACATAGAAATTTAAAAGATGATGGCATGCACAGTCCTAACTCTAATATTCCATGATGTAAGGTATACAGATATACAGTGTCTTGTCTAATTCCTTCATAGTAGACTTTCCAGGGCCTAGTTTTGTTTTGTTTTTTTCTGATTTCTTGACTTCACTCTCCATTCTGACTAATGATTGAGCCAGGTATGGCAAATCTTTTAGACTTTCAATGTCTTCACTGACCATCTTAAAGTTATGTAAATCATCTGTGGTCATTATTTTTGTTTGAACTTTCTCCTTTGACCTTCTTTGTAATCATTACAAGTCTTTGCTATTTTCTGCTAGCAGCTGGAGTCACCGGCATATCTTAAATTATTATCTTAACTGTTCTTTCCTCCAGTGTTCACACCTCCTTCCCCAAAAGCCTATTCCTGTTCTTTATGTGTATGTTCAGCATACAAGTTAAACAGAATGGATGATAAAATGCAGCCTTGCCTGATCCCATTGCCAACTGGAAATCATTGTGTTTCTCTATATTGTGTCCTAATGGTAGTCTTTCATCCTGACTACAGATTATACATGAGGACAATCAAATATTGTGGCACACCCATTCTTTAAGGGGATCCATACTTCTTCATGGCCTACACAATCAAAAGCTTTGCTATAATGTATAAAGCACAGGCTAATTTTGTTTTGAAATTCTTTGCACTCCATTATCCAATCTATGTTTGCAATATGGTTCCTGGTTCCACTTGTTTTTTCCTTGAACCCAGATTGGATGTTTGATGTTTCTCAGTCCATTTGTGGAAAAATCCTTTGCTGTTGAATTTTGAGCATTACTTTACTTATAAGGGAAATTAATGCAATGGTCCTGTGGTTACTGCAGTCCTCTTTCTTGGGGATTAGACTATAAATTTAATGTATTGAATGTTTCCAGTCTGTGTACCTTTCCATATTTGTTGACATATTTTGTTTAGACCTAGAATAGATTCTGTCTCTGTAGCATGAAGCAACTCTTTTGGTATGCTGTCAGTTCCTGGTGATTCATTTTGTCCAAGTGATCTGAGTGTGGTTTCTACTTCACTTTCTAAAATTTCATACGTTCTGTACCACAATGCTTCTGGTCTTGTTTTTTTGTTTTTTATTTTTTCAAACAGAATGGAGCTTCTCCATCTCCTGCTTCCAATTATGTAGTCTA
This sequence comes from Cyclura pinguis, assembly GCA_030412105.1. NCBI lineage: Eukaryota > Metazoa > Chordata > Lepidosauria > Squamata > Iguanidae > Cyclura > Cyclura pinguis. Next base: position 312,345,818 of record CM059599.1, on the reverse strand, counting down.
CTTGATTTTTATATTGGCCATCAAGTGATACATGTACATATAGTTGCCTTTTGGGTTACTTGAAGAATGTGTTTGTGATGAACAAACTGTTGGCCTCACAAAATTCAGCCAGTCTTCATCCTATTCCATTTCTTGATTCTACGCCACATTTTTCTACCATCTTTGTGCTCAATTTCTTCCTTTTGCATTCCGAACAGCCATGGTTAACAAAAAGTCACTCTTTTGTGACTTTTTTTCCCCTAGACTCCAGCACAGAATTTTTCAGTATCTTCTTCTTCTGCCTCTATAGCTGGAGCTTAAGCTTTCACTATTGTAATATTAATGAGTTTTCCCTGAAATCTTATCAATGTGATTCAGTCAGACTATTCATTGTATACTTTGACTGCTTTTGCTATATGTCTCCTCACTATAAATGTCACCCCCAATACTGTGTAATTATCTGTTGCAAAATGTCTCATTTCTGTGCACATTAGCTTGCTCATTCCTAGTACTGCAATGTTTATATGTTCTATTTCTTGTTTTCCTATATCTAGTTTCCCTTGATTCATGCTTCTCACATTCCATGTTCCTATAATATGTGTTGTGAAGCTGCAGACTATCCTTTCACCTCTTTCCTTTTGGCTTGAGACCAGTTGTGTCCTTAGCCACAGTGCAACTCACAATTGTCCCCTGCTCTTCCCCAGTAGCTTGTCGAGTGCTATCCAACCTGGTAGTCTCGTCCACTGGCACTATCTCTAGTTTCATTTTTGATTGTCTCATTTTAGGATTTCCATGTTAAAAGGGGTTTACCTTGCCTTCTTCTGCAGAGTATTAACAAACTATTGCTCAACTGTCATTGTCTTTGAGAGATCCTCTGCCATTGTAACCCCAAACACACACACACACACACACACACACACACGCAAAACTGCTGCTATCCAGTAGCTGTTTGGCACATTTAGTCTGGATCCTCAGCAGAAGCTGTCTAATATGGGAGGCCTTACCAGCAGCATTACTGCCATCAGCATAGCTGTTTACCTCACAGGAATATGCAATCTAACCACCAGAGAAAGGTAGTACCATTGGTGGGAAGGAAACTTTACTGAGTTTATTAGCTGATGGACATCTGTGGAAATAGATCCTGCTGTGAAAAATGGATCTCTGGAGACTTTTGTATGAATAACACACAAAACTACAGGGGAGATACAAACACACTTTGCAGCAAATAAATTTGTTATCATTTTAACAAAACTTGAAAGGATTCCCAATGCTTATTAACCACTAGCAGTGTTTCCATTAATATTAGTATTTTTAAAGAAATTCTAAAGATTCTCATGACACTTCCAAGGTAATGCTGCTTTCATGAAACCAGTCCACTTCATCAGAAGGATAAAAATTTGTGTTATCAGCAATCAGTTGGTTTATAATGTGCTACAAACTACCTGTGGCAATTTCTTGTTTTTGCTCAAGTTGATCAACATGACAACCTCCCTGGAAACTATTGAAATAAAGAGTAACATCTCTGTGCAATAACTATTAAATAAGGAACAATACAAATAGCTTGAAATATATATTGCCAAAGAATACATTTTTCCAGTCCAGTAAATGAGATTTTTAGAATTTCTCAAAAGCGGCCAAGTTTGGATTAACTCCTCTTAGTATTTCAACTACCCCTTGAAATAAGACTGCCATTTGTTGTCTTCCATTATAAACAATTATGTTTCTGTTGAAAGGGACATGGTAATACAACTTTTAAAGAAAAAAATTCATTAGATTAAGTTCTGCTGCTTGGGTTCATTTTTGAGATTGGCCGAGTGCTTAAAGACTGTAATCTTGAGGACTGAGTTTGGGAAGGAAGACTAAAGTTGTTTTTTTTAAAAAAAAAAAATCAATATATATATATATTAAAAAAAACTACACACACACACACACACACATATATATAGGAGAAAGAAAGAGAACATGTAACATATTAAAACAGCTGAAATTACATAAAAATTAATTCTTCATTCACCATTATCAAATTATAAAAGTCACTATACTAATTAAAAACAAATAGCACCCCCATACTTAGGCTCTTTCTGCACCCTACCTTATATTGTCATCCCCAGGTGGTGATCCCAGCAGCGCTTCTGCTGGCAATGGAGCATGATGGGAGTGCTCCCCTCTGCACTGGCTGGTTCCCTGATGTAGGAAGCATAGTGAACATGACTCTTCCTTCCACAGCTCAGCTGGGCACTTTCCCAGGCTGCACTGGGGCAGGAAGCACTTCCATTGCACTTCTGGGGCTTCCACAGGCCAGGTAAGTACAGGATGGTGGCATGATTGTGGGTCTTTGATGGTTAAAATTTGTCAAAGATTTAATGTGCAATCACACCACCTGGCCACAGGAGAAGGATGGGACCATGATGACTTCATGCAGAAGCGTTGTCACAGTCTCACTCCTCTCCCATCCCCGTGCTGGGATGGAAGGCTCCTGCAGAAAGGGCCTTAGTCATTATTATGTTTATATTTCTTTATAAATTTGTTTCTTTAGAGCTGTTGGGTCTGAAGATGTCAATCAGTTTCAGGCTCAGAGCTAAGTGAGCTCAGAGAAACATCCAGTGTTTCCCCCACATTTGGACTTGGCTCCCATCTGAACACCTCTTACTAGAATCAAGTCTAAGCTTCTCTCAGCCTCTGTTACCAGCTTGGCTCCTTAGTTCTCTGCTTTTTCTCTAGATGACAAGCTCTGACACTTCCTATTCATAACAATGTACCTCATCAGACTGCAGTTGACAGAATGAATACTAAGAAAGAAATGTAATTTCATATTGGTATGACAAACTTCCCTTATTTGGGAATATGTTGTAATTTTATGAGATGTCGTGGCAACCCTGTTTCCATTTCTTAGGGTATGAATTTTGGAATGCTTACATTATGTCACATCCTCTTGAAAGAAATGCATTTGAGTCTTTATTGTTGTTGTTAACCTCCAAGTTGTTTCCAACTAATGGTGACCCTAAAGTGAGGCTGCCACTGGGTTTTCTAGGCAAGATCTGTTCAGAGGAGGTTTGCCTTTGCCTTCCTCTGAGGCTAAGAGAGTGTGACTTGCCCAGCATCACTCAGTAGGCTTCTATGGATGAATGGGGATTCAAATCCTGGTTTTCAGAGACATAATCAAACCACTACACCACACTGGCTGTTATGATACAATTATTTCAGACAACCAGAAGAGCTTTTGGAGCTGATAAGCAGTGGTAAATGATTTCATATACCATATTTGCCGGCATTTAAGATGCACCCGTGTATAAGTTGCACCCCATTTATACAGTGCTGTTGCTGTATACAGTGCTTTATAAAGCTGGTGTTTTATACAGTGCTGGTGTATACAACACATTGGTGTATAAGATGCACCCCATTTTCAAACAGTATTTTTCAGGAAAAAAGGAAGTCTTATATGTCAGCAAATACAGTAACTTAACTGATGTGTGTGTGTGAGAGGGAGAGGGAGAGGGAGAGGGAGAGGGAGAGGGAGAGGGAGAGAGAGATACCTAGCATATTTTTTAAAGTACATAATAATACAACTGATTCAGATCCTAAGGTAAATTATAGAAGTTCACAGGACAGAATTTGTTTGTCCCTTCCTTACCCTTGAAACCTCTTGCAAGAATATTTTGTGCACCTTCCTGAGCAATACCAGATGCTATGAATGAAAGGTTTTCATGAACTTACTCAGCATCATAGGATCCAACCCTACCCTGGGGGCAATTCTACCTTCTCTTAACTCTTCCAATATCACACTGTTGAGGAATTACCCAACCCCCACCACAGTGGGGGCATTCTAAATTGCTGCAAAGAGAAGGCAGAAACATCTGACCTACTGTGATCTTTATATGATCTCCTTTAATTTCACTGGTTTTAGATTCTGAGCCATTGTCTTTACATCTTATGTGTTCTAATCACTCTGGACACTCTGTCATGAAAAATGTTCTTTTTTAGATCAAGGGAGGTAATATTACCACTCTATTCTGCTTTAGTTAGACCTCATCTGGAATACTATGTCCAGTTCTGGGGACCTCATTTCATGAAAGATATTGACAAGCTGGAATGTGTCCAGAGGAGCGCAACCAAAATTGTGAAGGGTCTGAAAGCCATGCCCTATGAGGAGAGACTTAGGGATCTGGGTATGTTTAGTCTGTAGAAGAGAAGGTTAAGAGGGGACATGATAGCCATGTTTAAATATTTGAAGGGATGTCATGTTGAGGAGAGAGCGGGCTTGTTCTCTGTCTCTCCAGAGACTAGGACAAGGAGCAATGGATTCAAACTATGGGAAAAGAGATTCCACTTAAACCACAGGAAGAACTTGCTGATGGTCAGAGCTGTCTGGCAGTGGACTTTGCTGCCTCAGAGTGTGGTGGAGTCTCCTTCTTTGGAGGTTTATAAGCAGAGGCTGGATGGCCATCTGCTGGGAGTGCTTTGATGTGGGTTCCTGCATGGCAGAGGGTTGGACTGGATAGCCCCTGTGGTCTCTTCCAACTCTATGATTCTACGAAAAAAATGTGTTGTTTGTACTTCACTATGTGTGGGTATCTTTAGGGGCTGTGAAATGAGCAGAACAATATTCCATCTCACTCCATATACAGTGAATTCAATTAGGAAAGAAACAGAGTACAATATGCACTTCGAACACATGTTTCCTTTTTGTCTGTGTATTCAATTAGTGATGACCTGCAAGGAGATTTGACCTCATCTGTTCCATTAAAATAACTTCACACAATGTAGCTCTACATGCAACTGTTTTCTGAGAATCTGCTGCTAGTATTTGGATAAAGCAGCTGTTTTAGATTTGCCTTCCTGCCTATGGGCATATTGTAGCATGTTCTTGTCTTTTGTGGTTGGATTCATTCCATCAATGCAACTTTTGCATTATGCTGGGGAACAGATGCAGAGTAGACAGGTCTTACTTTGAAATTCTGTTGGCCTTTTAACCTCTTTTAGTTTGTCATCATAAGAACCAAGTTATTTCTGGCTGGAAAGGTAATGACAGATGGAAGGAAATGTTAAGCATTAGTGTTGCTCTTTTCTGTGGCGTGCTTTGGCTTTAGTGGCACAATCTATACATTGAACCACAGGAGGTCTCCCTTCAGGGAACATGCTGCTTGTTTGGATTAGAAGAGATGGATATGGAACATTGCTCTTCAGTGAAACTTAGTAACTGAAATAGAGGATCTGTAACTGAAGTAGATGGGTTCTGCTGCACATGAAAATAATATTTAATTTGTTAATCATATCAATATATCAAACAGAAATATGTAATCATTTGCAATGTGATGCTGGAGAAGTTCTATGGATAACATGGATTGTTAAAAAGCCAAATGAATTTTAAAGCAGATCAAACAGATCAAGCCTGATCTCTTCTAGAAGCAAAGATGACTAAACCGAGGCTGTCATATTTTGGATCCTGTATATAATCATGCATAAGTGTAGACATTTTAGTCAAAAAATTGACCCAAAAACCTAGGTCAATTTATCAAGGGTCAATGTACATAGTGTACCTTAACTCATATCAAAAAAGGAACCATCCCCTTCTCTGAGTAGAGAGACAAAAGGCAAGAGCTTAGTTTGTACTGGGAGAACCCAAAAGAAGCACCAACCTCTTCTATTTTTTTTGCCATGGTGCTGCTTCTGGCCTTTTTGAATGCCTAGGCATGAAAACAGCAGTTGTGGCTCTTTGGTGCTTCCCCTTAAAGGAGTGCTGTGAGAATAGAGGGGATTGGTGCTTCTTTTAGGTTCTCCCAGGGCAGAGTAAGCTCTCACCTTTCACCACTCTACTGTAATCAAGTTCCTTTTTTTTATAAGAATTAATAGAAAACACCATCCCCTTATCTAAATAGAGCGATAAAAGTCTTTTTTTTTTTTTTAATGCCTGGGTGAGAAAAGGGCAGTGGCGGTGGCTAGGAGTGGCTGGCCCCCTTAGGCAATGCTAACACTGTCCTCTCTCTGTGGAAAAAGCTTCACCTTATCTGGGGTCATATCAAAATCCATAATAAAACCCAGAGTCTACCCTTAACTTGTACATGAGGGTGACTTATACACAAGCTTATATGATATATCATGAGGTGATGCAATTCATTGGCTGAGAGAGTATGACTTGCTCAAAGTTGCCACGGCTGAGTAGGGATTCAAATCCTGGACTCCCAGAGTCCTGGTCCAACACTTAGACCACTGCACTGCACTGGTTCTCATTTCTAGGTCTATGATATCCTTTTTGAGAAGTAGTAACCAGAGTTGTGGCTGTACAATGAAACTTTTCGTTCTTTTCATTCCTATCCTTCCCACTCCTACTCTCATAATATGCAAGCCTGCTTTATGCTTACTTACTTTTTATGGCCTATTCTCCCATTTTGGACAAATCCATTTTAAGTGCTTCTCAATTCCTTTCTGTTATTTTTTCCCCCCTGTCCTTTCTATCATGACTATCAAGTGAAAAGCAAACTTGGTCATGTCGCTGCTCCCCTTTAACTTGGTTATTTATGAATAAGTGCAAAACTTCAGTTCCCCTCAGATCTCTTGCAAACATCACATCTTACATTTATTCCTATTATTCAGTTCTTCTTTTTTAATGATTTACTAGCCCACAAGATAGCACTTCCTTTTAACCCATGACTTCTGAGCTTATTCAGGAGCCTCTAATGTAGGATTGTATCAATTATACAGTATTTGCTAGATCACCTTTGTACATAGGCTAGTTAACTTTCACTTTCAAAAGGCTTTGCTGTTGTGTGCCTTCAAGTTGTTTTCAACTTATGGCAACCCTAAGACAAACCTGTCACTGAGGTTTCTTGGTCAGATTTGTTCAGAGGTTTTTTTGCCATGGCCTTCATCTGAGGCCAAGAGAGGTGATCCAGTGGATTTCCATGGTCAAGTGAGGATTTGACCCTTGGTTTCCAGATTCCTAATTCAAAACCCAAACCACTGCACCATTCTGGCTCTTCCAAAAGACCACCTTTGCAGGATTCATATTAATTCTTCTTTGGCAAGAAGCATTCACTTCCGAGCCTGATCATCCTATTTTTAATAATGCTTTCCAACAATTTACTTAGAACAGGCATCAAGATAATTGACTTTTTCTAAATTTATTGATCACTAAACTTGAAGCAGGAAAGGAATTTTTTCCACATCTGTTGCTGCTGCTGTTGTACTGTATTATCTTTGAAGAAAGAATTAATAGTTACAAAAGATGTGCTTATTTCTTTGAGCTACTTGGATTTCTCTAATTGTGGGATGAAGCATCACTTGTACTTACCACTCACATTTCATGGCTGAGACTAGCCTTTGATAGTACAGACCAGGTGTGTGCAAAACTACAGTCAATGGGGCCACATGTGCACCTGGATTTATCCCAGCCTTCAAGAAGAAAACTGATAAGCAAAGCAAAACTGATAAATTGCCACTGGTCCACAAGTGGGAATTTAATGCTAATACCCCAAGTCCTCCCAAAACCCTTGAAATCACAAGCCAAAGTAGATGTTTGGTCACATCCAGGTTCAATTTTCAGTCACCTCCCCATGGTGTCAGGACCAATGTTATCTGCTGAAGATCGGTGGAAGTGGAACTGAAGTCAGATAACATTGTTTCAAGGGGGGGGGGATCCCTTTTGAAGATCCATGAAGCAATATTGAAATCAGCTATGTTTTCATTGAACCTACACGTACTTAACATTCTATAATATTTTTGGATGTGCACCTCCAAATTAATCTAGTTGGTTATAATAAAAACCGGGGCTGGGGGGGGGGGCGGGAGGCATGTTCTAACAAGAAATGTATTTAAATTATTATACTCACTAATAAAAAGTCATATTTAGTGTGTTATATCTATTTAAAATAGTTCCTCCTCCTCTTCCTTTTTCTTTAGAAGTGCCCTCTGTATATATGCCCAGTATCTTTATGATATGATTCAGCTGGATATAAGGAACAAGATGGAGGGATCAGCTAGGGATGCTTTTCACCTTGAAGCTGGGTGCAGCCAAAGCCACAGGAGCCACAAATTAGAACCATAAGATGTGTAAAAAGATCACAGAAGAACTGAAGCATGTTTGGTTGACACAACTGTGGGCAATCACAGAGTCCTTGGAATAAATAGCAACAGGGTATTTAGCAGTGAAACAAGTTCACAGTTTTGTAGGTATAAATTTAAAATTAGCAAACTTGATATCTATGAATAAGATGAAGATTGATCTATGTAGTCTATAAAAATTAAAGCATGTGGTCTGCTTGTCTCTGTCATAAGATCCAATAAGACCCAAGACCCTAAAACTTAAGCTTCCGAAACTTGGGATGGATGCTGAGGTTTATCTAGACATGATTTTCTCTGGGTTATTTCATCTTTAAAAAGACAAAATTGGTTCTGAAAATGCATTAACAATACATTACAATTACACATTAATAACAACTCTGCAAACTCCCACAATAAATCGCTTTGTGGAATATACCAGGCTTTTCAGAACAAGTAAGCACTTTGGGTCTTCTTCTTTTTGAAAACAATAGGCACTTTGGGTCTTCTTCTTTTTGAAAACAACGAACCCTTCAGATCTGGTCCAAGTGATTTTGAAGAGAGAAATATATCTTCTTCCTTCCAGCCATCCTACTGCTGGAATTGCAAGATACAGTTTCTGCATCTTCTTTAACCCTACTCTGATTAATGTTCCCTGCAGCTGACTCTAATGTGTGTGTGTGTGTTCATATATATGTAGATGGGATGAGAGGAAATCTAAATAGGAGAAAAGTAAGTCTCTTCTTCTGTAAAGATCGTATAATCTGGATATCAGAGAACTTTTATTATTACTTTTTTCAGATTTATTTATTTATATGCCAGATGGAGTTCCATTTGGTGGAAATTGTGGAATATACTTCAAAAAATCAAGAAATATTCTACCTTTTCCCCAATAATGGAACTTAAGGTGGCTTAGAAATAACTGACACCTGTAAAGATTAAAAGCTATACAAAAAAAAAATCACACATACACATACACATACACATAGGTTAAACATAATTTAACGATCTATAGAGTTAAAACTATTTAAAATTAATCAAACAGAAATATTAAAAAAATCAGCAGAACAGTGTAACATAGCTTTAAATTTCCATCACAGTCAAATCGTAAATCTTTCTGCTGGCAGAAGAAATGCAAAGAGGGAGCTACCATTCCCTCCCCAAGGTTGTATATCTTAGGGGAAATCACCAAGAAAAGCCTCTCCCTTGTTGCCACCAAACAAGTCTGAGAAGGTAATGAAACAGAGATAAGAGCCTGTCCATGTCATCTTAGAGCTCAAACAGAGAGCTACAGTTCTTCAAAGAGCCTGGAACCAAGCCATACAAACTGGTCAATAGTTATCCAATATAGTACAGTCAGAGAAGGTTTTTTCAATACAGGTCTTACAGCAGCCTCCTTCAGGCACATTGGAACCCTGCCTTGCTATAAAAACACATTAATCACTCCAATTATCTACTTATCCAGTCCCCTCTGGCATGTTCAATAAGCCAAGAGAAGCAAGAATCTGGTACACATGTGGTGGCTTTTGTCTCTCTGATGATCCTGTCCACATCCTCAGGCTGAACAAATTGAAAAGTATCTATTATCACTGGATAAACAGAGGCCAGAGTTACATCAACTATAGCATCCAGGTCAGAGGAAATCCAAGGGATTTTATTTCTATAGTGCAGGACAAATTCTTCACAGTGTGGAGAGAGTTCTGTTTACGTAATGAAGAGAAACAGACAGAAGATGTATTTGAGCTTTGATGCAGCTTTCTAGAACAATACTCCCCAACCTTTTCTCTAACTATTTGATGACTTAATGCACCGGTTCTTATTATTTTCTTTACTGGGGATCCCTTGTAAATATAATTTATTGCTGGTGACCCTCAAGACTTAAATCAAGATTTAAATATTAAAATATAGAGATGCCATTTAAATTTAGATTTATTTTTTTTGAGGAGTGAAGGAAGTTATCCTTATTTTTTTATCTTTATTGAAATATTCACATTTTTGTTTAAAGTTTTAGGGAGGGGCATTAGAATTCTCATCCGTAGAGCTCTTTGGCCTCAGTAAACTACAAACCCCAGAATTCCACAGGATATTGAAAGTGGAATGATAGCACTATAACAGTGCATTGCAGAAATGGCCAGTGTTTCTTTTACCCTTTCTTTTCCCCAAAGCAGTTCCTGGAAAGTAAGGGTCTTGGTGCTGCTTTAGAGGAAAGCACAAAAGAAGTGCCATTTCCTTCAAGAGGAGCAGCAAGAGTATAGAGAGGGTAGGTTCTTCTTTTGAAAGCACCTATCCTCTCTTCTCTCTCAGTGCTCATTCAAAGGGAAATGGCATTTCTTTCACATTTTCCCCCCCAAAGGAGCACTGAAGCCCTCATCACTTTGCTTCCAAGCAGCCACAGGAATAAAGGGACTCTCTTCTATTCCTTTGGCTGCTTGGAAGTGGAGATCCTGGCCCTGGGCTCAAGCAGCATTACCACACTCTCTTCATGAGGCCAAGGCTGGGTGTCTTCCCTTATCTTTTGGTCTCACCTTCCTTTTGGTCTCTCACCTTCCTACCTTCTGGTCTCTCTGGCGCACCAGAGCCTCCAATGCAGGATTAAATGCCTGCCAGCATGCCCTTGTCACTGCCACTGCTGCCATCATCACTGCCACATTTGAGGAACCTGGGACATGCCACATCAAACTGGCCACAACCAGCTGGGACATTTTTTAGTCCCTTAAATCCAGGATTTTACCTGTTTTCCAAGGTGAATGGCAACCCTACTTGGACCCTCTGTGAGGGCTCTGCGGACCCCCAGATGTCTGAGGACCCCAGGTTAAGAACCACTGGTTTAATGGATGTATTTCTGTAGTCTTGAGCCACGGCGTGCCATAAATGAAAGATTCATGCCTCCTTGAAGGTATTCTAAAAGGCCTAATGACATAGGATGAAATGGGTTTTAAGTGTTTTTTTTTCTGTTTGTTACAACCCCACAGCAATTAATTACTATAAACATTAAATAGCTTTTAAAGGAACTTGCGATATTACATATAATGTTAGTCATGGCTTTTTCTTTTCTTTTTCTGTCTTACTATTGATATGAAAATGACATACAACATGGAAAATTCTGCTCAAAATGTTTCCAAAAATGCCAAAATTCCCTTTTCAAAAGTAACAGAAAAATGTTCCTCATTTTTACAAAAATAACATTGATTGCATTGTTTCTGTTACAAGCATAAAAGCTTACTGCCAGCTTATGGACTTCACAGAAACATTTTAAAATCTGCATTGGAAACAAATTATGCAAGAGTAGAAGGATCGTTTGTTTTATCCACAATGTCTTGTACATTCAGGTTCCATAGCCCAGTTACATGAGGGGCGTAAGATCAAAAATGTTTGAGGGGGAATTGATATATTACTGAAAATGGGTTTGTTTTGTTTCAGTAAGCAACAATGAAATCAAAAAAGGTTGAATGGTGGCTTAGCCCTAGCTGCCATCTGAAAAAACTTGGACTGTATCAGTGTTTGACCACAATGACCTCATCAAGGGAAAGTATAACAGATGCATGCCTTCTGAAAATTTTCCATTTTTGATTGCTGAATGAAAGGATTCAATTGTGATACATGTAATTAAAAAAGAACACTTGAATACGGCTGTATTTAGGAGAACTGGGGCTCCTTCTCCCCTCCCTCCCCTGTTCAGAAGATTCTCATTTCTTCTGTTGCTTCTCCTCCTTTCATGTGCATTCTTTCATCAGGAAGTCTTTATATACAGAAGGGGATCTGTAGATGTTCTGCAAAACAAATAAGGTAATTGAAATCTCCCAGTGCCCTTTGGTTCCTTACATCTTTAATTATTCTAATGTCTGCAATTATGGCTTCCCATTATTCACAGAAGTTGCTTTTATGATGAGAGAAAATTAAATTGTGTGCTGGGATGTTTGCCATCAGAGCTTTATTTTATCCCCCCCCCCCCCAAATATGGAGCCATATCAACTACCAGTCTGACTTTTACTGGTGATAGCAGTTTCTTTTCTTTCCCAATTATGCCATTCTTTACTTGGTTTCCTTTGAGACTTACTTTCTTTGGAGGCAAAAAGACAGATGTTTGCAGAATCTGGCTTACGTGCCTTTACATAACTATGCAAATAGAGCAGGCAGGACAAAATTGAAATCTGAGTCATTACAGAAAATGTAGTTAGGTTTTTCATAATATTTCACACATTTGATATTGAACTAGTCATAACCTTAAACATACAGTGTCTGAGTGGGTAATGAATATTATTATATTTATATTCTATTCGGCGTCTATCTATAAGTTGAACAGTTTATATTACAGACTCAAGTAGAGAACCTTGCATTCCTCCTGGTGTATTTCAAATTTACATTTTGTCACAATTTTATTTTTTGTGTTTTGTGCTGTCCCTATTTTTCCACCCCAACTGTTTTTGCCTGTAGTGAAAGACAGAGAAAAACATATATGAAACATGTACACTAGAGTCCAAGGAAAGGGAGAAGGTGATCACAACCAGCTGAATAACTGAGCCACAATGTGAAAGCAAACATGTCTTGATTATAATGGGGGAGAGGAATTGTGGGTTGAAGGAATTGTTATGAAAATGTCATATAGCATCCAGGTAGCCTGCATTGAGAAAATAAGTAAGTAAGTAAGTAAATATTTTTGATGGAAAATATTTGTGGAAAAGTTGTTCACTTTCCTTTGAATATTTTTTTTTAGGGGGGAGGGAGGAAATGTATGAAAATGGGGCATGCTATACAGGTGTCATTAGACAAGACACTTTCAAGACAGGTGTAGGGGCTAGACAGTTTTGATGAAATAAAAAAAAAGTTTAAGACTTGGGAAGAGTAGCTGGCTTTGATGGCACCAAAGCCATGGAAAGTGCAAAGTGATGTGGTAGATGACAGATTTGGCACTGGCATGGGTATAGGCACAAGGGTGTGAACATGGCACATTTTCTAAGCACTCACCCATTACTACACTATTCCCAGTTGCACAGACTCCACAACTACTTTCCTTCCTTCCTTCCTTCCTTCCTTCCTTCCTTCCTTCCTTCCTTCCTTCCTTCCTTCTCTTGGATCAGGCTACAAGCAAAGAGCACTGAATACTGGATCAGTCTTCCAGTATTAATCCTTTAACCTTCCTTCTCAGAAGTACAATAAATTGAGATTCAAAGCTAAAACTGTGAGTCATATTCCTCCCATCCCTCCATCCTCTCTGTATACTTATGTTTTACTTTTATATGGTGGACTTGGAGAGAAATGTATCTGTTTTTTTGTCCTTGTTGTTTGTTTGCATGGTTTTGTGGGGTAGGCATATTGTGATCAGGTGCCAGGATTGCTCTGGAAAGGTTCAAATTCAGATTCAGTCCACTATTCAGGATCATATGGCCAGTTTGTGATTCTATGTGAAGCAGACCAATTAACTTCAGGATTCACCTGAATTGAAAGCACACTCTAAATAAAAATGCCATCCACATTTTTAAATGATCAAACTAATTTGTCGTATAATCATACAGTTGTGATCATTTCTCTGCTTTTCTACTTAAAGCCAATAAATAGGACTTAACATATAGGTCTGTGTAACATAGAAATCTTGGAAAATGTTTCAGATGTGTGCTGCTTCCCCCAAACAATATGACTGGTGCAGAATATAGTAGGACAATTTCTTCCCTCAACTTGGAAACTGTGCTTCTATTAAGGGAGGCTAATATAGCATTTGCCTTCTAGAACTGTATTTGATGCAGCATCACACTGCTAGTTCATGCTCAACTTATGATCAACAGTAATCCCAAGGTCCTTTTCACATGTTGTACCACTGTGAATTCTCCCCTATCCTATACCTATACAATTGGTTTATGGGGCCTAAAGGTAGAATTTTGCGTTTGTCACTGTTGAGTTTAATTTCCTTAATTTCTGGCCAATTTCAGGTTATCAAGGTCCTTTTGAATTCTGTTACTATCTTCCCAGTTTTGAATCATCCACAAATTTGATAAGGATTCCCCCCAACTCATTATCTAAATCACTGATAAAAATATTGAAGAGTGTTGGCCCCAGGACAGAACCTTGTAGCACTGAAGCAAGGCCACTGATGACAACTCTTTGAACATGGTTTTCCAACCAACTGTGGACCCACCCTATTCCGAATAGAGTTAGTCTCTAAGCAGGTTAATTAAAGTCTCCTATCACTACTGGTTCTTGCTTCTTGTAGATTTCTGAGATTTGTTTCAGGAAAGTATCATCCACCACCTTGTCTTGGTTTTGTGGCCTGTAGCAAACTCTTACCACAATATTGTTTTTGTTTTTTTCTCATTCATTTTTACCCAAATGCTCACCACTGGCCCAATTTGGTCACTCGTGTAAATTTCTGTACAAGTGAAATTGTTTTTGACATTTAATTTGTCTTTGTCAGTGACATCCTTGATACGTGTGCCAGGAAGAAAAGACATTTCTCAATTCATCCTCTCCAGCTGCCACACTGTTCCCTCTGTATCCCTAAGCAATGAATTCCCTACTATCAGCAGATTTCTTTTCTTACTGAAGTTGGTGATTAGGTTGGCGCCATCCCTAGTATGTAGCAGCTATTGCTGTTGGCCTCCTGCTTGTGCCTCTTCACTGTCATTATCCTCAGGATGATGTAGAGAGAAATTGTTGAGTTGAAGCACTTCCAATTCACTTGTGCATGGTCTACTCCTGGTGATGATTGTCTGCCAGGGTGCTCCCACAATGTTATAGCCCTCTTTGTTTCTGTCCATGCCTGGGCTGGGCTGGCAGCCAGAAGAAGTGGATAAAAAAGGTCAAGAAGCTCAAGTAGTAAAGCAATTAGTCAGTTTACTTTAGGAAAAAAACAACCTTACAAATGAGAAGCAAAAAACCATCCCAGAAATGTCCTTAAATCAATGGCAGGCAATATAAAAATAGGTAAAACAGCAGAATAACAGGAAAGGGAAGCAAACAGAAGCATGTGTGGGAGAAATGGTCAGTTGATTGCTGACAAAGGCTAGAGGGGAAAGGCTCAGTTCTTATAGGTTCCAAGGTCAGTGCAACTGGTGCCTGATTAATTGGTGCTTGGCATAAATTCACTGGGTGTGATGCAGGAGACCCTTTTAGTGTCTATGCTGGGTGAAGGTAAGTATGGATAGATCATTCTCTGTGTCAGAATAAGCAGTGCTCCCTGCTGAGGCTGATCCTTCTGTCCCTGGGTAGGTGGTGGTACTGTCTGCTCTGCAGGTTCTGCTGTAGGAGTCTCTGGCCCTTTCCGCAACTTACCTTTTCATGGCGCTAGAATGTGGAGATCGTGCAAGCAGCCTTTTGCGAGAGGCTCTCACATCCCCGCTGCTTCAGCTCCGCAGCGTGAGGGCTCCTCCTCTTCCTTCCACAGCGCAGCCTGGGATTTTCCAAGGCTGCGCTGGGGCAGGAAGCGTGAGCGCCGCAGCTCCAGGGGCTCCGCATGCACGGTAAGTGCACAAGGGCCCCTGGAGCGATGTGCAATCTTGGACCATTTTTGGCTAGAAGCCAAAAATGAAATTGTGTGCGATCAGTGCCTGCCGGCCCCAGTAGCATTGCACAATTGCGAGGACGTCATGTGGACGGCTCCTCACAATTGTGCAATGCTCCAGAGGCTCTTTCGCATGGCGAATGCCATGCAAAAAGGGCCCCTGTGTCAGAGCTCAGAGCAGGTTCTGCTACCTCAGACTTTGAGTCTGAGTCTAGGTCCTGGAAGCCCATGACAGTTTATTCCTATTTGTTTTATAGGATCAATTTCCACTTTGTTCTATCCAGGAAGTCTTTGTGTTCTCTGATGAGTTGAAGACTCCCAACAAGTAGCTGCAGTGCATTGACCTTCTCTTCCAGCCACCATTTTGCAGTTGGTGCAAGTGTGGTCTGTGAGGTTTCCTGACAAGAAGACAATCATTGCACACACATTGCAGCAGATGACAGATCATTCTTCCTCTGTCCCTAAAGTTATTCCTTTCGCTTTTGTCAGACTGTAATAATTCTTACTGATATCACTGTGCATCCTGGAAGGCATGCCACTGGTCCTCAAATACTGACTTCCAAAGACTTAGACAGTGGTTATATAGATCTAGTGGTTGCTAGCTCTGCCCCAGGCAAGTCAGTGACTCTGCAGAAACCCTGCCCCAGTAGAGCATGTACTCAAAGAAGGCACAGAGCCAAAAGAAAAAAAGAAAAAGCCTCCACATAAACCTCCTCTCCACAAGAATCCAAAGAGTCAAAGATTACCTTCAAAACACAGCTCACATTCTTTTCCCTTCTCAGAGACTGATTTGTAGATTTTTTTTTTCAGTCTCACATCATTTCTAGTAAATTTATGAAAGAATTTTTGGATGAGGTTTAGAGAGTTGTCCATAGAAAATCAGTACAACTGGTAGCCTATCCCTATTCAAAAATTTCTAACAGTACATGCCTTCTGGTTTGCAGTGATAAGATCCATCTCATTCACTATAACTATCTGTGATACTTTTAGTGCTTACCATTTGTTGAGCTGTGTGTAAGCTAACAAAGATTGCTCAGTTTTCTTTTTTTCCCCTCACTGCATTGCAAATAATCAGCTATATTTTACTATAAACTATACATATCCCAGATCACTAAATTAATTATCATTTACTTTAACATGATAGAAAATAAGTTCCATATTCTCAACCACTTTGAATCAGTAAATGATTTGAACATAACATTTCTCCTGACCCAAACTGGCAGACTTAAATGGCAGTAACTAGCCAAAAAAATCATAATTTTTAGAACAAACTCCTCCTCCTCCTCCTCTCCATCATTTATGTCCCTTTGTTTTATCTTTCACAATACACACACACACACACACAAATTAGAAATTCCACAATGGAACCCCAATTATATAAGACACTCCTCTAAGGTATTTTGCAACCCTTCAATTTAATCCTTTTGGAGTTGCTCAGGTTCCAAGCAGAAGCCAATGTATTTGCTTCTCATTCCATTTTGGGTGCAACTCAGATGAGTTTTCCTTTTCTTCATGAATTCTTATTAGAATTCTTATTAGTTGTGTATTTAGCATCTCTTGTCCACCTGGAGACCTCTAAATCTGAAATAGAATGTTAGTTGATTTGGGGTAACATTTGATTTTTCTCTATAGGTCTGCTATATCCTGAGTTAGTCACCAAACTACATTAAAATGTGCCAGAGGACCAGCTTGAACACCAGTCCATTTCTCATTAAGTTTGGATTGTTTTCTTTTTCCACATTTTAGGGCTTTTTCGTAGCACAACATTTGCACAAAACACATTTTTCTGCACAAATCTCCCCCATTTTCACAAACAAAATTATACAAACATTTTTGAATATGAAAAATCTTACAATGGTTGATCAATGTTTCAATAACTTTTTTTTTTAATCTAGATACCCTTTTATCAAGACACACTTGTGTTTTTCATCAAGCCACATTTTCCCATCAAGGATAAGAATATAACTGAATGACCTTTACATCTCTAGTGGTTTGAATAATGAGATATAATTTGTGAGATGAATGTTTGGAAAGGGGACTGTGTCATTTTGTAGGATGGAAACAAAAATATTAGTTTACCTATGACTTAGGAATGTTGGTTCCCACCTGTGTGAGAGACAGGTAGAGTACCAAAAGTTAGCTTTACATTTTACTTTAATCTCTGAGTAAATCCCAGAATACTTCCTGGTAATTTGATGGTGCCTTGAAGTAACAATTTGTAACTTGAGTTCAGTTAGCTTTGTGTTTACATTTTACTTTAATCTCTGAGTAAATCCCAGAATACTTCCTGGTAATTTGATGGTGCCTTGAAGTAACAGTTTGTAACTTGAGTTCAGTCAGCTTTGTGTTTACAGAATCACAAGTCAAAAATACTATCATGTCTCCTCTTGGAAAAACAGTATTTATTGTGTGAACAGAGTCCCCTCTATGTTTTTGCCACCTGACATAAATTAGATCTCTCTCCAAGGTATTAAAATTCTGTGGTAATTTTAACTCTGTACTCTACTGTACTGTATGCACCTTTCTTCAGTTTTGTCACCATCATTCAAGAAACTAGGAACAGGATTTGCTTCTCTGTGATGGACTTAACTATTCCACAGGGGACTAAACAAAACATGCAAGATTGATGCTTGAGTCTGATATTTTTCCCTGCTCGCTCGGATAGAAGAAGAAGAAGAAGAAGAGGAAGAAGAGGAAGAAAGGAAGGAAAGAGAAAGCAGCAAAAAGGCTTGTGACAATTTTTTTCCCCACATGATGAGGCTACTCTCCACCACCATTCTCAGAAGCAAATATTACATTTGTAAGGGGGGGGGGGAGACAATGAGTGTACATTTTTCTTCACTGCCTATATCATTCTACATACAACTGTTGATGTGTTCCACAAATTCCCTTTTCACTCAATGAAGAGCAAACATTTCCAGAATGTCCAAATCAAGTGCTGTGACCTGATTTGATCTTATTTTAAATGCTGAAAATTTTTATGCTTAAGCAGATTCTATTAATAAGTCACAAGGCTTAAAATAATTGTAAAAGGCGTACAAGTAGGAATTTGGGGGGGTTTAGAGCATTACTAGGGATGGGCCAACCAAATCCTTGCATCCTGGGTAAGGATTTGAGATTCCCGAATCCAAATCCCTGTGCCAAAATAGGCAAACCGAACCTTTCGAATCCGCCAACCAAATAGTTGGAGACTGGGACGCCTGAAAGCCGAGGAGACCAGGATGCCTGAAAACTAGGGAGACCAGGATGTCTGAATACCTGGGAGACCAGGACTCCTGAAAACCTGGGAGACCAGACATACAAAGGAGGATAGTGAGTTTTTCCCTTGGAGTAATAATGGCCTTTGCTAACAATTTCAGAAATTACATCTGGGCTTGTATTCTAAGATGTTTAAATTGAACAGTTAATATTTAAGTTCAGTACTTGACTGGAAGCTACAGGCTTGAGATTTCAAGGACAGCTGAAACATTCCTTTGCAGAGCTTCCTTGTAAACCTTTTTCATAGACAATTCTGGGGTTTGGAGTTTTACAAGATGTCACAGCCTTCTCTGGCAAGGTGTACTGGTGCATCATCAAACTACAAACCCCAGGATGCCAGAAGAAGCTATGAAAGAAAAGTCAGTTTTGACCTGGATTATCTCTGTATTGTAGTATGTGGCCCTGTTTACACAGGCAGGAAAATGAAAGATTAATCCACATTTTCCTGCCTATGTAGAAAGGGCCTTCATGTCATTTTCAATCTGGGGAGATCCTGAGGCAAAACTAGGACAATTGTCTCGTCCAGATTTCTTCAGAGGGAGGTTTGCCTTTGCCTAGGCTTTTGCTAAGGCTGAGAGAGTGTGTCTTGCCCAAGATTATCCTCCCTTCCCTTGCTTTTTAAACTCTTTTTAAAAAAAGGATTCAAAAGATTCGAGATTCATGAGAATTGTGGATTCCCAGAACCTTCCAGAGATTTTGATCTGGATTCAGATTCGGAAAATTCTGGATCCGTCCCATCCCTAAGCATTACCTTCCAATAAGAATTGTGCCCCCAATGAAATTTATTGCTCCCCAAATTTGTAGCATTGTGATAGATTAAAAATTTATTTTGACTTTTAGAATTGGAGTCTAGGCTTTCAAAGAAAAGGGAAACATAGAGTTAATAAAGGAATATAAACACAGCAATTATGAGAATTCTAGGTGTGAACCATATTTAATGTCTCATTTTCTGTAATGAAATTTGTGGGCAGAAAATAGTGCATTTTGGGAGATTTCTCATTTGGAGAAGCAAGCCTCTTATTTTTTTTTCCTACCAGTAGCTACATGCCTGATTGAAGAAACTGGTACTTGTAAGAAAAAGGGTGCTCCATATATAATGAAATAATGCTTTTCTCTTTCCTGTTATACCTTGTGCAGGACACCAGGGATTGTCCCATTAACAAGACTGCTTTTATCAGTCAGACAAGGAAGAGATTATTCTTTTCTCCCCTCTGAGCCTACATCCATCCATAAAGAGTGCTCTCAGCCACAGCAGGTTTTCAGGTAGCATGGAGGGATGCAGGGAGGAGACAAGGGACTATTACTGTCGCCTCAATTTTCCTTCCTTGAGCTTCCTGCAGAAGTGGCACTTGGGCTGCCATTTGGCAACAATTTGTTGACACTTCTCTATTATTTTATTATACAGATCCAGAGGACAGGATAAAGAAAGAGAAATAGTTCTATTCCTTTAAACAGATAAAAATTTATGGGCCTTAGCGGTTGGAAAGTGGCCTTCTTTTGCCCTACCACTAAGGTGTCAAAAGCTGTTCCAAACATTCTTCCCTCTATCTGATGGAAAGAGTCAGAAACATGTTTTTTTTCAAAGCCCAGAAATTATTCCTCCTCTGTTCAAACATAATCCAAAGCAGATTCTGACCTTTCTTTAAAAGAAAGAAAGAAAGAAAGAAAGAAAGAAAGAAAGAAAGAAAGAAAGAAAGAAAGAAAATAATTAACACCACCACCCATACTCTGAATCTGCCACTTCTTTATAATCTCCTATTTTTTGACTCTCTTAACCTTGCTTCATCATTGTCACTGTCACAAGTATGGGTTTCAACCTTATTTCTAAGTCCCTGTTTGTGCCCTTCCCTTCTTGGATGTGCCTTCGTTTCTCATAAAGTCATCCTGGACTTTTTGTTCAGCAGTGGCCAACCAGGACCATAAGGTGAACATCAGAGATGACAATTCCTCTCTGGACCACCTAAACATTTTAGAAGTTTTCCTCCCAGTACAATGAGGACCATTCTTGATTTTGCTGCCTTCTTGGCCCTCTCTTCTTTGTTTCCCATAATCATATGTAACAATTTTTATATTGTAGTTGTATATGCTTCCAAATGTGTTCATTTATTGTCACAGTTTTGGGGTCAGATACAGTTTAGGGGAGAAAGAACCTTATCATCCTCATTCTGTGTGTATCCTTAACTTAAGATTAGAGACTGTGAATGCTATATCCTTCTCAGGGAGACGGGGGCTGTTGGACTTGCCTCATTTCCAGGTTACAGGGGAAAGTGCCTCAATGACTTGTGCCCTTACAGATTAACTAGTTTACTGTCATGGCTTGGTTCTCCTTCAGAACAGCCAGACTAGGAGGAAAGAGAGGTCATCATTGGTGGTCAGGTGGTTTCAACAGTGCCTAGATCCACTGCACCATATTAAGCCAAGTCTCAGCTTCTGTAAACTAAGAAAGGTGTGTCCTGTACTCTAGTAAGTTGTCTATGTTACCTTCTGATATCCATGGTCCATCAGGCCTGCAGAGAAAGAGGGAGAGATGGAATGCAAGCAAGGAACGCAGTTTCTTCTAAGTGGATTGATGCCATTCTCAGGGCCCCCTTGACATTATACAATTATAGTGGAATGATTCCACTTTAACTGCCATGGTAACTTTCTATGGAATTCTGGAATTTGCGGTTTAGGGAGGCGTATTTATAATTCATAGACAGAGAGATCTTGTGCTGTTATGTTTGCTTAATTGTGTTGTAACTTTTGTATTAATAAATATTTTAGCTGTACTTTGTTTTATTTGTTGGAAATCACCTTGGGTCTTGTGCTCAGAGAAAGAAAGGATAATAAATAAATAAGAGGTGGATAAATTGCAGTCAAAGGTCCCATGTGGATCCAATGTGGAAGAATTAAATTAAAAAAAAAATCTGTCACATGCACATAAAAATCAACAGCAAATAGCTAAGTGCATGAACACAAATAATTAATCTACCTTTCTTGGTTTAGGAATGATATTAAACAAATTAACCTAGCAGATGTTGTCAAACAGAGATTGAAATTGATTAATTTTTGGATTAAAGCTCTCAGAATCCCCAAGCCTTCATGGCTACCTGCTAAAGATTTTGGGAAATACAGTCCAAAATAGTTTTTTTCCCAAACCTCAACTCCTAAATGGAGCCTACGTGGAATAGGAAAGAGATGTGACTTTCACACACACACACACACACACACACACACACACGCACTTGTGAGTTTTCATTGATGAAGCTGCTTGGCCGTTAGAAAAAAGATGTTGGATTAGACTGACACTTCTCCTGACACAGAAGCACTCCTCTCATATTCTTAGTAGAGCTTGGAAAACTTCCTTTTTTGACTACAACTCCCAATGTATCTGGTTGTGGAGATTCTGAGAACTGTAGTAAAAAGTAATATTTTCCATAGTTTGATTTCTCATCATTAAATCTGTACATATCACTGGTCCCAATTAATTAGTATGCTTTATAGCAGACCAAAAGAGAAAACAATGTTCTGCTATTTCAAGTACTATGTGCATCATGTCATAGTTACAAACTGGATCATCCTTTCTTCAAAATTAAGAATTTGGTTGAGCCAAAATGAGTGGCTTGAAACTGTGGAAAGCAGAAACAAAAATAGGGGTGAGGGGAAAGAAAAGAAATAAAATAAAATAAGATAAAATTTGGCTTCAATCTACTATCGGGACCAAAGTTCAGAGGTACATGTTTGTCTGTGTCTCTGTATGTATGAACACAGAGAGAGAGAGAGAGAGGGAGGGAGGGCATTGCTCTACTGGGCAGTAAAGACACTGTGCACCTATTCTGTCTTTTTCTGCTTAATAGATTTTTCACGGTAAGGAATCAGATAGTCTATGGATCCTATCCAACTAGATAAATAGGTCCATGATGTCACACTACAGTCCTTTCTCCACATTGGTGGGTTTGACCTTTGTGAATTTGATTATTTGTAAGGCACCTGCTTGCCTCACCCTCCATTCTCCTCCTCCCAATTCCTTGGATTTCTCACCCCATGCTTGCAAGGTTTGTGTTTAATATGTGCATTTTAATATATGTTTAATATGTGCATTCTTGTGAGTGAGCAAAGCCCTCCCCCCTCCACTGCTGGAGGTTAATCCTCTCTGCCACATGGG
Organism: Cyclura pinguis; assembly: GCA_030412105.1. NCBI lineage: Eukaryota > Metazoa > Chordata > Lepidosauria > Squamata > Iguanidae > Cyclura > Cyclura pinguis. The sequence continues at coordinate 312,322,911 of CM059599.1, read as the reverse complement.
CTGCACATCCTGCTGTGAATTGGCAGCTGATTGGTCAGATTCCTTCTTTGCCCCACCCCTCCCCTCCCCTCTGGGAGGAATTTCTTTTATCAAGATGCTGACTGGAAATAGCTAGAATGCCAGAACTCAGCATTCTGTTCTTCTCTGTCTGAGGAGAAAGTACCAGTAAGCCCTTTGCCTTGTCTTTTTTCTTCCCTTTCAGAGCATCAGGGCCAGAAGCAAGGGAATGGGAGAGGGGAGAGGAATGGGAGCGGGGTCATAGAGGGAGTTATTCATGGTTTTTCCACTTTCATGAGGGTTCTGTCCCCCTAACCCTCACAAATGTGGAGGGGCCTCTGTATTTTGACTGGCTTGATCACTCTTTAGCAGTAATAATATAGAAGCAGCTGCTGAGAGCAGTAAGAAGAGTCCAATGTGTGTTGAAAGGGACATTTTTAATTATTTTCAGGTCCTTGGAATTGTGTTTTAATGCTGAAACTGTTTGCACATGTCATCACATACCTAATATTCCTAACAATGATTTTTATTAACACAGAGTAAAATAGATTTGTGATAGTCTAATAACTTTTGTAAAATCACTATTGCTACTTGAAGAGAATCCATTCTTTTATTGTGTTTAAATAAAATGAGTGTGTGGAGAAAAGAGTTGCTAAATTAAGGGGAAACTAATTTATGCTAAATTATCTAGTGGGGAAAAAAATCTTCAGAATTTACTTCCTAATAGTGGTAAATTTACTCCAGAAATAAAAGCATATTCCCACCAAGACACTATGAAAAACATTTGAAAGACATAAAAATAACAGAATGGTCTAGTAATAAAATAGAAAGAGAAATGGATTTCCTAGCAGGCAAATATGACATCCTGTGTATCAATCATGTTCCTTTGCTGATATCTAGAAAACTGAACAAGTAAGATTTTGACAGGCAAAGCTTGTGTTGTAATTGTTTTAAGCTTCTAGTTGGGAAATTAGTTAGAGGTTGATCTAGAGAAGCAAACCTGTTCTGTGGTTTCTCTTTCAACTACAAAAGCATAGTGCTCCTGGAAGGAGGAAAATGATTTTGAGCATTACACAGTAATTTTCATAGTAGGATGGCAACACACTGTTCTGACATTGCTTCATTAAGCAAAGGATGTATGTAGCTAGGCCAACTGAATGTTTTATGCATGCTAAAAAAAAGAAGATAGCAACCAACATTTTCCAGTTGTCTTAGTATCTCTGAAATGCTAACTGTACAATGTACAAAATGATACCTGGCTTAATTAAACACACAAGTTTGCGTACCTTGAATATGTTATGTGTATGGGGTTGGGAGGGTGCCACATGTTTGCAACATTTCCAAAGTTCTTACTTTTTCAAAAAGATGTCTTTACTAATAGTTCCTATAACCACTAAAATTCTACAAATAAACAAGAGAAAGAAAAAAAACATGAAGAAAACATGAGAGCTATGAATCAGAAATTAAAAATAAAGAAAAAGAAAGGAAAAAAAGAAGATAGAAAAAGAAAAAGGAGACAGCTTCCATTCTTTCCTTAAATGGAGCATGACAATCACATTTATTCAAGCCTCTCAAAGATAATATCCAACAGTTCTCTTCTTCTCCTTCCCCAGTTCATGCTTTCCAAAAAAAAAGAAAAATGAACTTTCATCTGCCAAAGGTTAGCATATCTAGAATAGTATATCAATATCACTTTCTATTACATTTCATTCCATGTTACATTTACATGATAGATAATATTGCATTTTGTAATCTTAGTACTAAATGCTACTTGTTGACTTGAGTACATCATATTTTCACTACTCAAAACTCTAGTTCTGTTACATATTACATAACTTCACTAAAGCCAAATGTGTCTTTACTTTGTATATTGTGTAATCCTGTACACCATTTATTAAACAAATCCAGTTTTCATTCGCATATCTATAACCTAGTTTCAATCATATCTATTTCATTTTGAATTTCATTTTGTATTTAACTGTCCTCTTCCCTTCCCATGGAAGTTTATCCTATTAATGAATTTAGGGGAGACTGCTTCTCACATTACTTTCCTTTCCCTTTATGAATATTTCCAGTTCCTTCCCACTTGGCAGTTTAGAATAATTGTCCTGAAATTGTCCAGTTATTCCATTTTAGTCAGAGGAACTCTTCAGTTTGTAACTTTAAAGGTTTATTAAGAGATTGTTTAAAAAAACAAACAGGTTGCCAGTATGAAACCATCAGATCCTCAAATCCAAACATCTGCGTTTCACAGCAAGGGCAAAAGATGTTACTCTTTCAGTCCTTCCCATTCATAACATGATTACTCAAAAAGAAATGGAAGTAACAGGAATTCCAGACCCTGATGGGTGATGTAGTAACCCTTTAATCCAAGGGGAGTTTCTCCAACCAGAGATCACTCTGTGTCAGGAACTGAATCCACACACACAAATAGTACAGTGCATAAACACTATTTCTTCAGAGTGAGATACATCATGCAGGACTTCAGTGAAGAAACTAAAGGCAATTAGCAAATTCAAAAGCATAAAATACCAAGACGTTTCCCTCCCACTCACAAGAGACCTTGAAGCCGTGAAAGCCTGGCAGTGCTTATCAGTACATCCCTAGCTTTTTGTTTACCTAACGGTCTCTGGTTCCCATACCTTTGTTACAAGCAAGCAGCTAATTCAAAACCTACTACATATCCCATTTGGAGGGCAACCCAACACTCTGGCTGGTACTTTTGCTATGAAACCTCTCATTGCTGCAGAGCTACAGCCTGGAGTATCTACCTGCTGGCCTGCTGCAAGTCGAAGTTGCAAAGTTATTTCATTCTTCTTGCTCTGTACTCATTGTCAAATAACCAGTTTGGCATTCTCATTGTTCCACTCTTAAACACAAGGGTGATTCAGTTTCCCCAAAAAGTATGGAGGCTTTTAATCTTAACCATCTGTCACTACACATTTCTTCAGTCCCACTGACCGAAGATCTTTTTCCCTGTTCTGTTCTTTCTGTCTGCTGCTTTCCTGGGAAACTGCACAAAATGGTAACTTGGTAGTTTCTTCTGCCCAATCAGAAGTCAAGAGTCCAACAGCCATCCTGCATTCACTGCTTCTCCACTATCCATCTTTTATTAATCTAATAGCAAAGGAAGTCAATGAAGCACATAATAAACACATTCTGTACTCTTGCACTGGCTTGTGGGTGGTGGCTGCTTCCCAGCCTCACAACCACAAAACTATTTTTAAGCTAATTTCGTTAAAGAAAGGGCCAGAAACCACAATCATTTTACATGAAGAATGTATTTCCAGAGGAAAGAGTGGAAGATGAGCTGTGTCTGAGAAGACATCTTGACTGGGTGTCTTTTAAAGGCTTCTGGGGCTGTGTTTGATTGTTTGCTTGTATTCTGAAGCAAGAAACATATTTAGACATTGACAAGTCCTTTTGACTAGTTCAGAGGAGAGTGTCTTTATTACCATTAAAGACAATTGGTTAATCATTCTTTCTGATTTGATCAGTTACGTGGAGGGAAGGTTTCACAGCAAATAGCAATCAGAAAAGCTTTTTCCAACCTAGCTAAATACAGGCCCTTTCCACACGTAGGGAAGGAAATGCATAAAAACGCTACTTACCGGTTTTTTCGTGGGTCTGATCAGGTCCGTCAGGACGAGGAGCAGTGTGAGCTCATCGCTCCGCACTGCTCCAGCATCCAAAATAGCGGCTTCCGGTTGGTGGAGGCTCTCCACCAACTGGAGAAGCTCGCCAGCCTAAAGCCCGCCCCCAGCAGATCTGCAGGCACCCACTAGTGCATGCCTGCAAATCTGCACCAGAGCGCGGTGACAGAGCGACACGGAGTCGCCCGCTCCGTGCTTTTGAAAAACCTCTCAAAAGAGGTTTTTAAAAAGCACGCAGCACAACCACTTCCGGTCGCTTCAGAGCAGACTGAGGTGCGGAACTACGAAAAGTAGTCCGACCCAGTCCACTCCACGGTGCAGGCGACCTCCGTTGGAGGTCGCTCTGTGCCGTTTTAATTGCCCCGTGTGGAAAGGGCCACAGTTATAGATTCTAATTTAGGTAAGGAAAATACCTCTTTTCTAACATGGGAGGGGGCATTGGGCTGGGCTGGGCTGTGGGATCCACACTCAGATCTAAGCCGGTGAGACTTTGCTCTTTGCCCTTGGAAAAGGATTTTCAACATATAGCTTTTGGCCTGGGATACCTATATAGGGCTTGCCTATATGCCGCTACTGTTCTTACCCTTAGATCTCGGACTGAACAGTCTAAATGACTGCATAGGGTTAATAACCTACATGCATTATATAACAGGCTGCAATTACCTCAATCCATGCAATTTAGTTAGTTATGTATTTATTGGAAGCAATAACAGTTGTGGTCTAAGCAAATTTGCATAGGGCACAATATTCTTGCCAGTAGATCTCTTTCAATTATTCCCCACAGCAGATGTTTTCATTCTGTCACTTCATACTTACTGTTCAGTGTCCTGCTAATTAAAGAAATCTCATTTGTCCATCACCAAGCACCTACTAAAAAGGAGAATGATTTAAAATATTAAGTTAGTACATAGTGTGAACCCACACCTATCTTCTAATGGGCAATGAGTTGTAATGAACCAAGTGTCAGATTGGGACTTGGGAAACACATGCTGAAATATTCAGCCAGACAGAAAGCTCAGTGGGTCTGTCAGCACCTCTCAGACAACCTAATCTATATCATTTCAGACTGTGAGTAGAACTTGGGCAAGAAGCAACAGTTAGGCATCTGGAGCTTATTGGGAAGGATGACCAAACAGTAACGTATAATAAATAAAATGTTTGGTTTTTTTAATCTACAGATGTTTAGATGTGTTGGTTTAAGATAAGTAGTGACTTTTTCAGTCACTATGTTTTGAGAATATTGTCCAAATCAGAAAGTAATCAAGTGTACACAGATAGTTTGCCATGTAGAACCACTGTCCTAGAGAGTGATGTAGTGGTGCTTGTCATTTCAGTTAGCTGCAAATCAGCCCAAAGTTAGGCCCTTTCTGCAACTTACCTTTTTGCGGAAATGGGGTGCGGGGATCACGTGAGCAGCCTCTTGCGAGAGGCTGTCGCTTCCCTGTTGCTTCAGCAGGTAGCACAAGAGTAGGTAGTGCGAGAGCCCCTCCTCTTCCTTCTGCAGTGCAGCTTGGGATTTTCCCAGGCTGCGCTGGGGCAGGAAGCACAAGCACCGCAGCTCCAGAGCTCCGCACACATGACAAGTGCATGCGGGGCCCCGGAGTGATGCGTGATCGCACACCATTTTCAGCTCACAGCCGAAAATGAAATAGTGCGCGATTGGCACCTGCCAGGCTGGAGCATCGCGCGATTGCAAGTATGTCGTGTGGACCACTCCTCTTAGTCGCACGACACTCCAGAGGCCCTTTTGCAAGGCAAATGCTGTGCGAAAAGGGCCTTAGTCTAAATTTTGAATGAGCTATGATAAGAGTTCAATGATTTGGACAGCTCCTTCAAAGTCTGGACTGCAAGCAGGGTCTGTGGCTAAGTCCTTGCAGGATCCTGCCCAGTACCTCGGACTCAGCTGGCTGCTCTGATGCAGGGCAGCTGGAGCAGCCAGCTAGATAAGGGCTGGAGTTACTCTGCAGCTTCTGCTACAGCAACACAGTTTCCAGTGCTGCCTGCAGCCTCTCTTGACTCTCCAGTGGTTTTGATCCTTGGACTTGGTCCTCTGGCTGTTTTCCAGACCTGCTTCTTGCCTCTGGCCCGGTGGACTCTTGTTGCCTGGTAGGCTTTTACTGCCTTGAAGCCTTGTTGTGCCTTGACCTCCTGACTGTTTCTTGCACCTGGCTTTTGCCTCTAGCCCTGTGTACATCTGATGCCTGGAACTCTTATTGTGCTTTGACCTCCTGCCTTTCTCCTGGACCTGCTTCTTGCCTCTGGCCCTATGGACTCTTGCTACCTGAAGGACTGCTGCCTTGGACTCTTGTTGTGCTTTGTCCCTTGGCTTCCTGACCTAGTCCCTGTGCTTTGGCCCAGCCCTGGTGCCTGTTCCAGTCAGCCCTAGCCATCCATGCCTCAGACCTTGACAACCACCTCACTAACATGGGACCTATGAGCTACCTTGAATGAATTGTGGTCATTCCACTCATATGATACAGCTGTTGCTAACATACAGAAAAGTCTTAGCCCGTAATAGAGAATAACCTATCACCTGCGAACTTCCCTTCTGTTTGAGGCTGTGTGAGGAATCCAATTTCAGTCTGAAGTTAACAGCCTCAGTTCCATCTTCACTTCCTGGACTGTCCACAGGGCATACACAATTTGTATTCCAGAACTATTGTATTGACAGATGGCTGCAGATGAATCAGGGTTGGGGGGAGGGACCTGCTGATTTGAAACATACAGAAAAATTCACACATTTCAAATTTGCACAAAATATTGCTATAACATGCTTTATTCAATGGTACTCAGGCAGTGTACATCATTTAAAGCTTATATGAAATGTGTGCCTATTAGAAAGCAACAAAGGGGTGGAATTCATGCTGTCACAGAAAAATTAAAAAACAGTCATTGATCAAACATGGATATGATATGGCTAGATGTACAGTAGGAGACAGTAAGAGATCCATGAAAACCTCTGCAATGAGACAAGGCCCATAAGATAACCTTTAGGATGAAAACTTTTTGGAGTGAGCTAACTCTGACCTGAGGAATAAAAAAAACAGCTCTATGAGTAAAATATCACAGATACATCTTTTTCTAGATGTTGTTGTTGCTGTCAACTGCTGTCAGATTGGCTTCAGTTTAGGTGATCCCATGAATGAAAGACTTCTAAGGCACCCTGCTAACAATGGCCATGATCAGGCCTTGCAGACTCAGGACTGTGACTTCCTTGATTGAGTCCATCCATCTATAATGTGGTCTTCCACCTTTCCTACTGCCTTCTACTTTACCAAACCTTATTGTCTTTTGTAGTGAGTCACATCTTGTCATGATATGGCCAAAATACAGTCTCTGTCATACTAGTTTCTAAGGAGGGTTCAGGCTTGATTTGCTCTATCACTCATTCATTTGTCTTTTTAGCAGTCATTTAGTCATTTAGTTCTTCTCCCAGCATCATATTTCAAATGAGTTGATTATATTCCTACTAGCTTTTTTCACTGTCCAGCTTTCACAACCATACCTGGAAACATGATAGGAATGGACAATCCTAACTCTAGTTCAATTTACACTTTAGCATCTTGTCTAGTTTCTTCATTGCACCCCTTCCAAATCCTAGTCTTCTAGTTTCTTGACCGTAGTCTCCATTCTGGTTAATGATTGAGCCAAGGTATAGAATATCTTTCATTTTTTCAATGTCTTCATTGTCTACTTTAAAGGTACATAAATCATCTGTGGTTCTTATTTTTGTTTTCTTAATGTTCAACTGTAAACCTGCCTTTGTACTGCCTTCCTTGACCTTCCTCATAATCATTCTTTGCTGTTTTCTGCTGGTAGTATGATATCAGCTGAATATCTTAAATTATTATCTTAAATGTTCCTTCCTCCAATGTTCATGCCTCATTCCTCCAAGCCTAATCCTGTTCTGCATATGATATGTTCAGCATACAAGTTAAATAAATTGGGTGATAAAATGCAGCCTTGCCTGATCCCATTGCCAATTAGAAACCATTATGTTTCTCTGTACTGTGTCCTAATGGTATCAGGACAATCAAATATTGTAGCACACCCATTTTTAAGAATGGTCCATACTTTTTCATGGTCTACACAATCAAAGGCTTTGCTATAAAGCACAGGCTGATTTGATTTTGAAATTCTTTGCCCTCCATTATCCAATGTACCTTTGTAATACGATCCTTGGTACTACTTTTTTTTTCTGGAACCCAGCTTGGACATCTAATGTTTCTCACTCTATATATGGTAAAAGCCTTTGTTGTTGAATTCTGAGCATGACTTTGCTTGCGTGGAAAATGAATGCAATGGTGTCCCATTTCTTGTGGATTTGAATATGTGTTGAGTGTTTCTAATCTGTGGGCTATTCTCCTATTTTCTATATTTGTTGATATAGTTTATTAGAACCAGAGTAGATCCTGTCTCTGTAGTGTGAAATGGCTCTTTTGCCATGCCATCATGTCTGGGTAATTCATTTCTACCAAGTGCTTTGACTGCAGCTTCCACTTCTCTTTCTAAAATTAGAGGTTTATCTTCATATGGTCCTTCCACAAATGAACCTTCCATATCTTTTATATAGTTCTGCAGTTTATTGTTTCTACCATCTTTTATTCTACTTGCTCATGTTATGTTTCCTCACTGGTATTAGAACATCCCTACTCTTGGTTTAAACTCCCCTTTGATTTCTTAGATCTTGTGTTAGTGATCTCTTGTTCTTCCTTTTTTGTTGTCACCTTCTTTTTTTCTGCATTTATTATTACAGTAGTTTTCCTTATCCTTGTGCACAAATCACTGAATGGCTGCATTTAGGGTCTATTTCTGTCACCTTTTACTTTTGCTTCTTTTTCTTTTTGGCTGCAGATAGTATTTTTTTGTAATCGTCCCTGAAAATGTCCCTGGATTCAGTCCAGAGTTCTTTTGGCTCCCAGTCAATTAGGCTTACCAGTGCAAATCTAGTTTTTACATTATCTTTAAATTCTATGGGGATATAGTTCAGATGACATTTTAGAGCAACAATTGGTTTAGTGTTCTTCTATAGCTTTACTCTAATTTTTGATGTTAGTAGTTCATGGTCTGTGCCACAATGCTCCTGGTCTTGTTTTAGCAGTTTTTAGAGAGTTTTTCAAAATTCTCCATCTCCTGCTTCCAATAATGTAGTATATTTATTTCTATATTGCCCATCAGGTGATGTGTATACATACAGTTGCCTTTTGGGTTACTTGAAATATGTGTTATGTGTGTGATCAATTTATTCCTGGACTCCAACATAGAATTTTTCAATTTCTTCTTCATCTGCCTCTCTAGCTGGAGCATAAGCTTGCACTATGGTAATGTTAATAGGTTTTTCCTGAGATGTTATTAATGTGATTCAATCACACTGTGCAGTATGTCCTTTAACTCTTTTTGCTACATATCTCCTCATTATTAATGCCACCCCATTTCTTCATAGAATTTCATTTCTTCAGTAAAACATCTAGTTCAAAATGTCCCACTCTGGTTTACTTTAACTTGCTCACCCCAAGTATTCCAATGTTTATATGTTCCATTTCTTGTTTTAGTGTGCCTAGCTTTCCCTGAGTCATGCTTCTTATGTTATATTAATATGCATTGTACAGCTTCAGACTTTCCTTTCACCTCTGAGCATGTCAACAGCTGGACATCCTTTTAGCTCGAGTCCAGTTGTTACCACAGGGTAAAACTGTGGTCAAAGTTCTAAGCCTGGACAAACTTTCCCAAGGCTGACTCTTCTTTCCAAACCAGGCTATGGATCATAATGGAAAGTTGTATAAAAGCTCTCTCCAGAAGACTGAGATTTAAATTAAAGTCAATGTAAATAACTAAACATCATCATAATGAAATAGAGTACAGCACATACATAAATAAATCAGTACAATGACATAAGAGTGCACTCAGCCTGTGTCTTCACTGAAAGCTAAGTAGATGTGGGTAATTTCACACTCCTATCAAACCAAGATGGTGTATGGGAACCTTTTGAGTACAAAAGAAACCTGCTAAGCAAAGCAAAATCAAGTGTTAATGAGAATTGTGCTAAGCAAGATAATATGAAGCCTTTTAAGGAGTGATACTATTATAAGAAGTAAAATGTTTTAGATTTTTGGGTGAATGGTGCCAGAAGGGTGAGATGGTGTAAAGGAAAGACATGGGTGATAGTTTTAGGCTTTGCATGGGTGAAGGCAAAATACAAGGAGGGGAGTGGGGAGAGAGGGAGAAAGATGTGGCATTTTAACCCTAGGAAGAACAAAAACTATGGGAAAATCCTTACTGCTAAGCAGAAGACAGGTACCAGAAGGGGTATGGATAGAGAGGGCTGGATTGTTCTGAAGTGGGAGATGGAGGTTTGTGGTCTGGAGCAGTCTTTGAGAAGAGGACAAAGACAGAATGAAATTTCCCAGCATAGTTATCTGTGTACACAAAGTCTTGGGGTTCACTCTTGGGTTGAGTGTTCAGTTCAGTGACAAACCAGAATATGAACCATCTTCTGTGAGATGCCAATTTTATTCTATTTATCCCCTATTGAGGTACCTATGTTAGTTCCTGAATGCAGTTCTCTTTTTTTTACTTTTCTATGCAGTATGCATTGTGCTGCTGATCTTGAAAAGGAAGCCTACTGATAATAACTTCATTTAGTCAATTGTATTTCCCTTTCAGGTACTTACCACCAGTAGATGAGATCATATTATAGCAAACTGCTTGCATAATGGCCCTTTTCACCAGGCAGTTTTATTTCCCATGCCCTTGGAAATGATAATGGCAATGGCAGAAGCAATGGGAGAAAGAGGCAGCTAACTTCAGCCTTTTAATTCCAACCTGCCTATTAATGTTTTTTGCGTAAATCACCTCTACCAGACCATCTTGAGACCACCATCACCAGCCAGACACTCAAGAAGTAAGTGAGTCATAGCCAGACATCACCACCTCCCCCTGTCAGGATGGTTGGGTTATCAATGACTCAACTGGAACAATTTCTCCAGGCCTTGCATAGCGTAGAGGCTCAGTCTAAAGAGGAAAAGATATGGTTTGCTTCCTCTCTTTGCCAAGTCACTTCCTGACTCTCCTCATATTTCTGTTATTAACATTTTATATGTTACCTCATAACTGAGTAAAAGGGTATCAGTAATATTCCAGGGCCAAAAATGGTCGTACACATTAGGAGTTTGTATATATATATATGATATTTTATCTTTTATCTTTCCTGGAATAGGTCAAAACATAGGAGGCCCTATTTTTTTAGAGCTGCTGTAGGGTTCCAATCAACTTAATTCATCCTTGCCTGTCACTGGTACCTGTGGCTTGTTTTCCATGCTGCTGCCACTAGCATCCACTTTATTCTTGTAGCTACTATCTTTTGTTTTATTTTCCACATAACTACGCTGGCAGAGAAATAAGATGTTGATCACAATGTTGCATGATTTCTCAGTGTCAGATTTATAGCTGCCTTATCTCTCACTCCCTAGATTTTATTTATTTATTTGGGAAGGGAGGTAAATAGAGGTTAGTTTCATTCAATGCTACATTATTACTAGGATGATGGGTGGTGCTATATAAGCAACCACCTTCTCTGAATTTGACAAACACTGGGTTAGCTACACTCTTCAGCTGCATTTTGGAAACAATGAAGTTGTGCAACTGAGATTGTTTTACTAAAATATTCAGGTATTGACAAGGACTTCATTACAAGTGAATTAAAATGCTGTCCCTGTGCTGACATCGAAAAATATGAGCTACAAGCACAGTCTGTGAAACTGACAGAAATCCAATCCCACTGCTCAGTGTAATGGGACTTGAAAATTGGCTGTAATTAATAACTTAATCTACACATTCCATCTGTGAAGTAGCAAGATGGAATCTGGCAGAAACAGTGTGGCAAAATATGTTGCATTTTGTTCAAATATATATACAAAAGCTATGATTCTGCTATCTCTGTATATGGATTGCAGAAGCTCCCTCATAAGGCCATTTAACTGTTTTGCTAGGAATGCTAGAATGTAACTGCATATTACAACAAGCTTGAGGCCCTTACAACCTCACCTTGAACTATGCAATGGGTCTCATGTTCTGTCCCCTACAAAGGCCATTTCCGCCCTATACTGTTATAGTGCTATTATTCCACTTTCAACATCCTATGGAATCCTGAGGTTTGTAGTTTAGGGAGGGGCAGAGAGCTCTTTGGCCTCAGTAAACAACAAAACCCAGAATTCCACTGGATGTTGAAAGTGGAATAGTAGCACCATAACTGTGTACTGCGGAAATGGCCAAGGGGTTTTTGAAGCAGATCCACCAGACAGTTTGGGTGGTGACACGGGGGCTTAATGGTTTGAACATATCCAGTGGAGCAAGCTGTGCAGAAGCAATGTGAAGTGACAAAACTATGGATGTATCTACAGCAAATAGTTAGAGCAGCTGGACAGCATTTTAACTATTGCAGTTCCGCCCTACAAAATCACAGAACCTGTGGTATGGAGAGGTAATTAGAATTTTCTCCTAGGAAAGAATCTAATTTGGGACACTAAGGCTCTTTCTGCACAACAGAGATGCATTGCTGTAGCATCATTGCATCGTGAATACATCTGCACGTCAAACTGGTTTTGACATCGTTCTGTCTTAGTTCATTCTACACGTGTCCAGCTCTTAGCGCGGTTCACATAGTTGTGAAACTGGTGTAATACAAAAATGGAAAAACTCTGATACAAATCAACCATAACAGTGCCGCTGCATTTTTAACTACTTGCAGAAGTGTTACATTGATTCACACCACAGAGGTAGGCCTTAAGTTGACCAATCAGTGGCAGCAGAGAAGAGGAGGGAGGGGAATAGGAGTTCTAGGATAATTGAGGATGCGGAAGCTACAAATGATTTTTCTCCACTTTACTTTGACAGAAACTGGAGGGCATGCAGATAGGAATAGGGGTAAGTCAGAGTAAAAAACACCACTCATAAAACAGGGTGAATTGCTCCTACACTCTAGTGAGGAAATGGCCTAAGCTAACTTAAAAAAACATTGCTTGAAGCTATTGTGCTTTCTCAGAAGTTGACAAAGAACAATCTCTAATGAACTCAATTGTTCGACGAGTACATACACATCCCTCTCTCACATTTTTCACTTGGAAAGTGGAGAACTAATCAGTCACTGAAAAACAAGTGAGCTGAAAACCATGCTATCTGTTAGCAATTGGTTGCACTACTGTTTTCATCCAGAGTAACAGAGTGCATATGTATATACACTAGTTTGCAAGTGGTTACAATTGTAGTCATAGGGAGTACTAGTGCTGAACTACAGCACTAGGCCCTAAATAAAGAATTTAAATACTCAGCCAATTACAAACCCCAAGACTCCACAAAATGAACCCATAACTATTAAAGTAGTATCAAACTGTGATAACACTATAGTGTAGATATGCTCTTTGCTCCAGTCTCATGTAGTGCTCTTTTGCACCTGATTTTTATCTGGGGTTTTCTTTTACCTTCTTAAAATCTTATTCGTGGAAAAAAATACACAAAATGTCCCATAAGTGTATTTCATGAAATAGTATTAAATTCAATGTATACACAATATACAATGTATATTGTGCCAAGACCACTTGTCATGAATGAGCAACAGGTTCACATATTGAGCAACAATGGACAACCAAAATTGTCTAGATGAGACTGTGATTTGAGCTGGGACCACATTAGAAATAATTGGCAAATGCTATAGTAACTACTCTCTGCTTTGAATGTAAACAGTGCTGACTAGCACTTACACCAGGTCAATGCCCTATAACTATCTTGGGCACTTTTCTGAATGAGGAAGGAAACACAACTAAGTGTTTTATGATATGCAGTATACAACAATGCTACAAAACAATCATTGTGAAATTGTAAAAGTAGCATAACCAAGGAAACTGTCTTGAACACCTAAACAATTGTAAAGTCGAAGGCTTTCACAGCTGGAATCCATAGGTTGTTGTGGGTTTTCTAGGCTTTGAGGCCATGTTCTATTAGTATTTTCTCCTGACGTTTCCCCTGCATCTGTGGCTGGCATCTTCAGAGGATCTGGTTGCATGGAAGTGAGACAGAGTATACATACTTGTGTAGTCCCCTGGGAGGGAGGGAGAAATTTGTATGTGTTACAGTTGGCCTGGTGATGGCCTATTGTTAAATGGGATATCCCCCAGGGTTGTATTGTTAGTCAGGAGATATGCATAACAGTGCATTAAGTACATTAACAACCCATTATTGTTCCGTGTAGAGGGACCTCTAGAGTCTGGGTGGTGTTCATTGGCATGTTTTTGAGTCTTGATTTTAGTGTTCTTCAGTACTGGTAGCCAAATTTTGTTTACTTTCTGAGTTTCTTCTTTCCTGTTGAAATTGTGCATGTGTTTATGGATTTTGATGGCCGTAAACACATCCATGTGCTGCAGGTGGAATCTGATGGTTCTGTATGCGTAGTAGCCAAAATCCTCCCTGTCCTGCACAATACCATCTGTCTCTCTGTAGCACAAGAAGCAATGTTAGAGACCCAGCTCAAATCTTTCCTTCTCTCTGTGGACAAAGGGAGGAAAGTGGTCTTTCAGAGCAACACTGGAGGGAAAGGTATGAAGAACATCACTCCTTCTACCCTTCTGTCAGGCTAGCTGGAGCCTGACTGAGCTTAGGAAATATTGCAGCACTCTGACCACAGAATACTATGACATTACAACAGGATTGCCTTGTGTCCTTCACCTTGCTTAGACTGCAGTTTATCTAGATGAATTTAAGCGAAGCAGGAAACAATGGGAATTATTTCAAGAGGTCGTCTTATAAAAAAGTTCTCTAATTAATTTATATTTATGCTGAGGTTTCTCTGTTTACTGGGAGAAATCAGCCAATGAGGCATGATGGAATAATAAAGAAAGGTAATTTGGTAGAAAACATTGAATCATTCTGGACATCTGAACCTGTTCAGCAAATTACATGAGCTACTTTAGAGTGCAATGAATGATTACAATAACTCTTACATTTTTAGAAAGCTTTCTTCCTTATTTTTTTTAACTTTGGAAAAGCAAATAAGGCTCCTGCTTTCCCCCTATGTTCTTCCTCCATTATGGAAATATGAAGTCTAATATCTATACATTATGTCAGAATGCTATTATTTCCTTGACACAATAAGAGCCTCAATAATTTCTTTTAATGATGTCACTTAAAGCAAAATTTAAATATAATTATACTTTATGATGGTTCCAATTAACATGTCAAATAGCTGTAAAGCTAAGAGTTTAAAAGTCCAAAGCTGTATTATGATGATGGTTTGTCATGTTACTCTTGTGCCTAGGGCTCTTGGACTATGATCAGTGTCTTGCTGAGCTAGTTGATGGATGGAGCTGTATTTAACAGGAGTGGGGAGGAGAAGAAACATGTACTTACATCTGTGGTTAATGGAGAATAGAAAGGGGAGGAATAGATAACTAGCAAAACTATAAATAGTGTTTGAATATACTTTCTGAGATCTGTGTGATAATATTAACTGGCTTTTTTTCAGAATATCCAAGGATATTTGATATAGGGATCCACATTATATAGAATCTTTATGGGATAAGCATTGCAAAGTCCAATACCTGCTGCAAGGTCTCTATTTATCATGAATCAATAGCACAGCCTGGTCCAGGACCATACAGAAAGAGACAGAAACAAATTAAAAAGAACTCCCCACCACACACACAGAGGATGCATTATTTTCAATATTTCCATAGATAAAATTGTGGTATTTATAGATTGTCTTTTGGCAGGAATATCTTAGTCAAAGAAAAATATTGGTTGCTTAAGCTCACTCCACTGTCTCAGGGCTGACTGTTGGGGGGTAGTATCATGGACCCTGTTATATTTTCTCAAACTTTTCTATTTTTCAACTGGAATTTAAAAATATAATTCTTCTTTTGAAGGAAAAACTGAGTAATATTAGTAATTCTTTTCCCACTACAAGAAGGTCTTAAAAAATGTGCAGTTTTTGAAGACTATTCACAGTCCAGCCTTATTCTGCCTAAACATTTCTTTTGTAGGGCAAAGAAAACAGCATTTGCTGCACATGAAAGAACATTTTCTGTGCATAAAATAAAACACTATTTTCTTGTGGGGGGGAAAATGTGTGAATTTGTATAAAATAATTCCCAAACTGTGAAGATTCTTGTCAGTTTAGGAGTTTCCTCATCAGAATTTCCTGACACTTAAGAAACCCATTTTTCAACTATTTTTGAATACTTTCAAATATTCCTTCCATCCCAACTGGACCTGGACTGATAATCCCTTCAGAGAGGTCTATGCTCTATAAAACAGGGCACATGCCTGCCCTAATGAAAAGCTGCATCACAGCAAAAAATAGTAGAATTAAGATGATGATGATGATGACGATGATGATTCCTTCCAGGTATTGTTTGAACAATGAGGCACTGTGAAAGAACATTGTGGGACAGTGAAATCAGATCTCCCCAAAACTTAAACTGACTGGAAATACTTATGAACCAAGCATATTGAGAAATTGTTGAGAGATGAGGAAAGAATAGACTGAGCAATAGCACTTCTGGACCACATTTGGAATATGCATTTAAAAGAAATTAATTAATTGATTACTATTTTTAAAAAATAAATACATAAATAAATAATCAACTTAAAACCACTAATTTAGCATAGTTTTAAAATCCACATTAGGGCTGTCCAAGGGTAGGATTTTTAACTTTGGGCGAGCACCTCAAGCCAAATCACAAACAGCTTTTGAGAACAGCTCCCATTTAGTGAAAGAGGAGTTTGTCATGGACATGTTCACAGTGGATTCACTCAGAAAGTAACCAATCCAGGCCTTTCAGGAGCAGTGCTAGGTCTAAAAGCATCTCTAAACTATGAACCTGATCTTTCAGAGTGCAACCCCATTCAAAACAGGCCAAAATCCCAGCTCCAGGATGGTTTTCGAAATGACCAACAGTACATCCATCTTGTCTAGACTTAGTCTTGGTTTGTGCACCCTTGTTCAGTAAATGATTCAGGACTTTCACACTTTCCTTGGGATCAATTATAAAGGAGAGAAAAAGATGAGTATCATCAGTGTACTGATGAAACCCAGTCTCAAAATTCAAGATGTCCAGTGTCTTCATGTAAATGTTAAAATGCACAAGAGACAATATTGACCCTTGTGGAACACCAGAGGCTAATGGGCAAAAGGGTGAACAACAATTCCACAGCAACAACTTCTGGGAATGTTCAGCTGAGAAGGACTGGAACCACTGCAAGACAAACCCATATCAGCCAAATGACACAGAAGGATACCATTGTTGATGGTATTAAATGTTGCTGAAAGATCCAGGAGGACCAACAAGAATGTACGTCCCCTGACTAAACTATTGGTCATCTACCAAGGTGACCAAAGCTGTTTACATCCCATAACTGGACCTGAAACCAGATTGGAATAGATCCTAGTAATCTATTTCATCCAAGAAAGCCTAGAGTTGTGTTGGCTGCCACTCACTCTTAAGACTTTGTTTAAAGGGGAAAGATTAGAGACTGGCCAATAGATATCTAGTTATGAGGGAGGGAAGCCCAATGAAAATTTCTTCAATAAAGGTCTTTACTTGCTTTTTTTATAGAGAAGTTTGGACAAAGGTGTCTTTCATGGAACCATTCACAACCTCCACTGACCAATTTTCCATTCCTCCTTTGTCAGCTTTAATTAGCCAGGATGGAGATGGATTTGAGAAACAAGTGTTTGGCCTCACCTCTCCGAGCAACTTTTGTGTAATATTTTTTACTTTCCTTCACTTTTTTTGCTGGACTCAACAGCTTCATCTGTGTCTCTACTCCAAAATCAGAATGCTATGTTATAGATGGTCCAGGGTGGGAGAACTGTTGTTGGAGTGACATAAGCAAAAAAGCCCCCTTGGTCATGTTGAATTGTTTCAACCCTTCTTTGCACCCTGGTCAGAATCAGCTTGGAGTTGAATGTTGTGAATCAGTCTTGCTGTAAAAGGTGTGCTAAGATAATAGATCTTTAGTTTAAATTATAAATGACATTTGTGGATTCCAGTGCAAATCTTTAAGTGATGGCTCTGTTAATTACAGTATTGAAGATCTGCCATTTGCTTTATGTGCTGAACTGACTTGACCACTGCTTTGATCTGTGACTTTATTAGGCTTGCCTTTCAGGATTGTGCAAGTGAGAACTCATTACTGCAAGTCACTTCAGTGATTCAGATATTAGATTTTCAATGCCAGTGACTGATTCCTGAGGCTCTGAAGCCCTCCCTATCAAACAAACTTGCCCACAATCAAAGAGAGTGTTTTCATATGTGTGTGTGAATATGATTCTGTAGAGAAGAGATTGGATAGATGTAATAATCAGAATTTCTTTGATTAGAGACTTATGTCTGAAGGTCATCAAATACAGTGGAATGCCAGACACTTATAGACTTCATAGCAGTTCATAAGAAGCATGAGTAGAGTCTCATTCAAAATGCTAGAAACTAAAGTGTTATCTGGATGACAAAAGTTTCAGCTGCCAAGTTTCCTTCTTCTAACATATAGTGCATATACAACCCAATTATCTCATTGCATGATCCATGCCATTAGGTAATATACAATCTGATAAAGTATGTAACCCTAGGAAAATCTATTGATAGTATTTTCTGATGAGGCTAGTGAAAATTGCTCCTATGCCAAGATCCCGCACTAGCTCCACCAAGCTCTGTTCCTTCTCTGTTTCCACACACACATCAGTTACCTTCCTGCTTCCCTTGGCCATTTAGTGGGCAGAGAAGAGGGTCATAGCTAGTGGCTGGCTATGTTTTTGCATTTAAAGGCATAAAGATGACAACTTCCTAGACCTTCAAGAGGAACCCCAAGAGATCCAGGAAGATGTCTGCTTCTTTATGCGATTGTTGCAAAAAGATAGCTGCCTGGCCAATTGTTTGTTAACCTCTAAACACTAAATGGCTTTGGGGAATACTCAGGCATTAGAGAGGTAGAAAGAGCAGATAGGATTGCTATAGATCGAGGTATTGAACACCTCAGTCCACAACAACTATAAAAGGATATACACTGGTGTATGTAACCAACAGGATTCCAATATTAGTAAAATGCATATGGAATGGAAACCTAAGACACTAAGAATATAAAAATGGTAAACATTTCACAGACGTACCAATAACAGGCTATATCAAAATCTTACTTAACTCTCATAGCTTCTCCTTTCCACATGGACATTGAAAATTAGAATGGGGTAGGTTATTCACTTATTTTTGTTCATTTAGCAAGTCCTGAGCTGTTCTGTGCATCTTCACATAATTGTGTGCTCAGCTTTCACAAGGGGAAAGGGTACTGATTTTTAATAGAAACATTTTTTTACACAACATGTTGAATGCCCAGTGGAAAAAAATCCTGATTCTCTTGTTTCTTCTGAAGTAACAAATTTTCAGAAGGCAGTATCAACATGCTGATTTGTCAAAATGGAAGTGAGAGAATTTTGGGAGCAGAGTTGGAAAAAAACGCAGAAATTTACAGTAGCCCAGAATTTGAGAGAAAACTATTACCAACTATTTCACAGATGGTATATGACACCAGATAAATTGAGAAGGATTTATAATACAGGTACTGGACAGTGCTGGAAATGTTAGAAGGAGGTCGGTACGATATATCATATGTGGTGGACATGTTCAAAAGCTAAGAAATATTGGAATGGAGTACATAATGTGATTTGTACATTAGTGAAAGGTCAGTTTGCTAAGATACCTGAATTGTATTTGCTAAATATGATTGATATAATAGAGGGTACTGGTATAAAGAAGCACTGGGGAATATTATTGTACATGATAACAACAGCTCGTATTGAATATGCAAAGTTATGGAAAACTCAGCAAATACCCACAATAGAACAATGGTGGGCTACATTTATTGAAAATAAAAATGCGGATATGGTGTCCCAGAGATTAAAGGGGAAATCAGACAATGAGATACAGAAAGAATGGCAAATTGTAATGGGTAATTGCTGGGTTTTAACAGCTGGAAATACGTAATTCATGATTAAAGTTATATTACGTGTGGGCGACAGGATATATATCATGAAGCGGAAATATGAAGAATGAAATGTAAGAACTATCAGATAAACTAACAGTATAATGTTGTACACTATCTTAAGCTTGTAGAAATCTGGAAAATGGAATCTAGATCAATGTGGAAGATCAGATATATTTCAAATGAAGCTGACAATTGAATATGTATGTTTTTATAATGAGAATTTTGAATAAAATGATTTTAAAAAAATGGAAGTGAGAGAATTCATAATTTATTCTTTCACATCCCTATTGGTAATTCAAGTAAGACAGATGGGGGGATCTCTTTTGATTTCAAAAAGTTGTGATTATTAAGTCGTTTGATTAAAAAAACAAAAAAAAAGTAGGGTTGGACCCTACTGTTTCTCGGTGAATTACACAGTTACTTACTAAATCCCATCTGGATTATTGTAATGTGCTGTATAATGGGCTATCTCTGAAAAGGGCTTGGAAACATCACTTAGCCCTAAAGACTGCAGCCAGATTGTTGACTGTGGCTGGTACAGGAAGCACACAAATTCCTTCTTGCAACAGCTCCACTGGCTGTTAGTCAGTTTCTGGCCACCATTCAAAATGCTGGTTTTGACCTTTAAAGCCTGATATGGCTTGGGCCCAGGTGACTGGAAGGACTATATTTTCCTTTATAAGCCCAGTAGACCTTTAAGATTTCCTGGAGAGGCCCTTCTCTCTGTTCCACCACTCTTTCAGACTTCGTGGGAACAAGCGAGAGGGCCTTCTCAGTGGATGTTCCCAGACATTGGAATTCCGTCTCTAGAGGCCAAGATGGCCTCTTCTTTGCTTTCCTTCTGTCAGCAGGGCAAATCTTTTTTGTGCCATCCAGCTTTTACTATCTGATGAGGGTTCAACTTTTAATGCTGTGCAGTTCTGTTTTTAAAGTTTCTATAGAGCAATTTTAATATTTTTCATGTTTTAATTTTATAATATATTTTAAATCTTATATTTATACTTTTATGAATGTTTTGTGTTGTTTTTAATTTGATATTCTTTTAAATATGTTGTTCGCTGCCTTGAGACCCATTATTGGGAAATGAATAAAATAGAATCATCATCATCATCATCATCATCATCATCATCATCATCATCATCATCATCCCTTTATTCAATAACCCTGCACTTTATGGTAATATTTCAGGTTACATGAACTATTGAAATACTTCATCCACAATGGCCATAATTCTGATTTATATTTGGCAAACAATAACAAAGCCACATTAGACAAAGAAACCAGTAAAGCTTCAGGGGGTTAATGGTTTTTATATGTTTATACCACCAATTAGAATTGTCTGCTCAGAACAGTAACTTCTTAGAATTTGTACTAAAATTAGATTGGATGGAAAATCTCAAAAAAACAAAAAACAAAAAAACACCCTTACTGCATATCTCTTTGTCTGTTAAGCACAGCAAGGAAACTTTATAATTCACTTTCAAGAACAATTAGTCTGTTGTTACCAGTGTGGGCCCAAGATGTGCTGCTGCCTGAAGGGAAGAAAAAGAGCAAATGATGATCCTCTTCTGATCGACAGTTAAATCTTTCATCAGTATTGGTGATGAAAGAGCACCTGGTGCCGTACCAGAAAGCAACAGGCTGGCTTGGAGGATGCAAAGCAAGCCAGACAGTTCTCCAGTGGTGTAACTATGGGGTAGGGTGGTGGATTTTTTTTAACATTTAGCATTTAGAAATACAGTTTAGGCATCCAAAGAGAAGGGACAACCAAAGCTGCCAATGGAATGAAAACACAGCAAATAAAAGAGTTCTAAATGTGAACCCTTTTTGGTATCTGACCCTCTTCAGTGCTAGAAATTGGGGAGTAAAGAAAAATTCATTGGGGGCAGAATTCTTACTTTGGGGGAATGACCTAATTTGCACTCCCTGGTAGCTACACCCCTGTATCTCTCTTCTAACATCTTGCACATGTGATGAATGCTTCATCCTACCTAATGGTATAACTGGCCCAGATCATCCCCTTAATTCATTGTTCTTTGATAATGGTCCTAGCTCAAAAGGATTCACTACTCGTAACATTAGGTCTATGTACTCTGAAAGTACACTTATGTCTGCTGTCTTCAAGAGGACACTATAGTAGGAAACAGAGAAGATTTGTATTACTTCTGGAAGCTGAGACCAATAGCAGTTTCGGTTTTGGCAAGCCTTCTAATCTAGGCCATTTCTGCACTAGTCTGTTATGGTACTATTAGTCCACTTTCAACATCCTATGGAATTCTGGGGTTTGCAGTTTAGGGAGCGGCCTTTGAAGCTGCTCCCTAAACTGCAAACCCCAGAATTCCATAGGATGTTGAAAGTGGAATAATAGCGCTACAACAGATTAGTGCGGAAATGGCTCTAGTCTTCAAATTGTGTGCTACCTTAGTCTGTGGCTCTTTCACTCCATTACTCAAAGTTCTTTCAAAGCAAATTGTGTTGATGGTTCAAGGATTTATTTTTGCTCCTTTGCCAAAAACAACACAAAAACAAAACAAACAAAAATTGAGAGCAAAGAGTTTCATTTCAGACAGTTTGCATCAGCTTTTCTCAGGCACTGTGGGTTTCCAAGCTCCTCTGGTTGAGAGTAGCTTTCAGGGGATGATCCTCCACCCCACACTTATTTATTGGAGAGCTACACAGACAATTCTGTCATCTCACCACTGATATTTTGTGTTGGCCAATTTAATCTTCTTTCCATGGAAAGTGCATGTTTGCAAGGTGTATGACTGATGTCAAGAGGTGGTTACATAAAGGCGCTAGCAAACATCTAACAATATTAATGGCATGTGGTACTTTATAATAGACAGGATATTTCAAAAAGTAATGCAAGTCTTTTAGTTCAATAAAAGGAAATAGTTTATTTTGGTTAAGTATAACACATTAAAGCAACTTCATTTTCTTTGCCAATATCCTTGCTGCTTATGACCCACATTGATTTCATTTTCTTTTTTCTTCCTTTCTCCCCAAGATCCTTTTGTGCTAAGAGCATCATTAAGAATGAAAGGCAATTTTGATCACAATCAACGGCCTTTCTGTAAGAAAGAGACAACTTGTTTTGCCAAAGCTAAAAAGCCACTGCAGTACTGTAAGCTTGACCCAGACTCAAATATGTTTTTACCTTTTTCTACATTACACAAAAACACACACACACCACATTTGAAAGAAAGGATATAAAAATCTAATGGCTGAAATGAAAAACTTAATGTGAGAAAAGAGAGAAAAAATTCATCAAACTGTGCACAACATTATTGTTTGCCATTATCACTATTTTATTATTGGAAAAGGCAAATGTGTAAAACACAGTAGAGAACAATAAAAATGCAGATCAGAATTGTATAGCAAAATACATTTGTATTCGGTTCTGTTTCTCCTTTACCAGTGCTTGAAATGAAATGCAGTTCTAATATTAGACTGCTAAATATAATGTGTAGTTCAGCTCTGGAACACATTTTCAGTGCTAAGAGTCATTTCTCAAAGTTGTAAGGAAATAATAGACTTTGTCTTTGAGGATATGTTGAGGATTTTTTCCCTACGCAGTAAAAATAAACAAGCAAGCAAGATACACATCTGGGTTTACAAAAAAAGTCTTCTGGACCAGATTCATACCACTGTTCAAATGTCTTACAGTGCAATTCTGTGCATGTCCTCTGATAACTATGTTCTTTTGAGATCCTCTGGCTTCCTTCTTGGTAAGTGGATGAAGGTCTTGCTATAGCTGATCTTTTTCCTTTAGAGTTTGGTCTCTCAGAAAATAATAATGTTTCTCTCTCTCAATTGAAATTCTTCAAAACTAATATAAGTCAATCATACCTTGTCTATTTCTTATCTTACTTGCAGTCATAATACCTATAATCGTGTGTGTACACTTCCAAATATCTTCTACTGATCCTCTTGGTAGAATTGTTGCTGATTTGGACTGGCACTTAACCTAACATGATCCTGCTGATTCTCACAAACATCTGAATCCACTGATGTTTCTGTATTATGGAACCTTATGATGAGTCAGGATTCTCAGAATAAATAACTACAAAGAGCTCTGAAAAGTACAACAACATTTCTATAGTTCAATGCAGCTAGATTAAAGCATTCTGTCCAGCAGGTTTTACCTTTGAACTGAGTCAGCCACTAACTTATTAATGCATTTAACTCCCCTCTAACAGCTTATTATTTCAGAAAGGAAAATTGGAGGAAGTGATAACAAAACAGAGATCAATGAGATGAAGGTTTTACACTTTTCCAAATCACCACATCTTCACTTTAAATCAGATGAGCTTCAAGGGGGGTACATTACTTTTCCTCACAGAATTCTACATTCACAAAACAGTGATACCTTTATTGACTCACATCAGTTCCTCTCAAGGCTACCTGCACTGAAGGGAAAATGGTCCTTCAAAGTGTTGTAGGCCCTCTGTTTCAGGAAAGAACTAAATATTAGCATTTTCCATAAGCTCTCCAGTCCAACTGGGGATTTAATCCAGCAGTTTAGATTTGTTCCCGTTCTTCCTTGATGAAATGTAGAATCTGGATCTGATCTGGGCACTCAGAATGCCGTTTCTCCTTTTCATTTTTATTAGGAAATTTAGGATTTAGGAAATTAGGAAATTTTTACCTTTGCCCCTTCATAAAGGTGTCTAAGGTAACTTACCAATGGACTAAATCCTTCAAAACAATGAGGACTCCATGTTAGACAGACAGAAGGCTGGAACCATTCACCAGGATGGGCAGGAAGGCATGCAAGAAAAGACAGGATCAGTCAGAGGATGAGGAAAGAAAGTGTGTGTGTGTGTGTGTGTGTGTGTATGTCTCCTTTTTATTCTACCAATAAATACTTACCTTCTTCATCCCAACTTATTAAAAAAATGATAATATGTTCCCAGTTTACAAGGCACTGTACACATTTCAGTGGAAAACAGTAAGCTTTTCTTCTTTGACAGAAGGGAATTATTGTCCAATTAAATAGATTCAATTTTGTCCAAATAAATGATTCATACTTGAGAGTTCTGATATCTTTTTAAATTTTTTTTCCCCAGTATGAGAACAAATAAGTGAAAAGCAAGGGTCGACACATTTGCCCCTAATGTGCTGTTTAGGTTTTGAGGTGTTTGTTTTGAAGAAATAAAGGTTTTATCAAATACATTTTTCTTTCTTTACTTACCCTCCGGATCATTGTATTATTACTTTAATACTTTTAGGGAAACCAGATGACAGCATTCTGACAGATTTTTATTCATATTGAAAAGAACACATTGACAGATTAGAAGAACTCAATATAGCTCCTTGCTATTTTAGAAAATCCTTTTCTAATTGTGTGAATTCCTATTATTCCCAGCTCCCATGTACTTCATTTCAAAAGTTACTTGCATCTTTTTCCTTCTTCCTAACCTCTCCTTGCCAAAAACAAACAGAAGAAAATCTATTTTTTACTTGCATACTTCTCTCTCCTAGGAATAATTTATACTGCTTCTTCTAGGATATGAGAATAATGAGATATTCAATGTTCTCAGTAGAGATGGACAAATCTATCAGTTATTCTTTCTTATACATTTATATTGTTTAAATTTCAAGTTCCTCTTAAATTTTTCTTTGAAGAAATTCTGTGAATCTTGATAACATTTTACTGCAAAGGAAACAGGACCATTTTTTTCTCCACCGTGCTGAGTGAAAGTATATCGCTGTTTCCACTAGAAGAGGACCATCTTGAACCTGTCTCTTACACAAGGGTGCATCTACAGGGAAGAGGGGATAGAACATTGGTCCCAGTAACAATTCTGCTCCTAATGACATTTTTATTCACTCCCCAAATTTCTAGCAAGCAGAGAATGAGACACTCAAAATCATTTATATCTAGATCCCTTATATTTGCTGTGTTCACAATATCTTGGTAACTTTGAGTATATGTACCTTCAAGTCAGCATTTGCCTGCGTCTTTTCTTCAGACTACATTTCTAAACTACATTTCTAAATATGCAACTGATGTTTTAAGTTATACAATGCTAGAAAATTTGCATCTGAAAGAAAATTTCAAAATTCTTGTTTGGGTGGGACAATGCTCTCATCTACCACCACCCAGCTAAATCCCTGCTGTTACATAGCTTTTACAGATCAGTAATCAATTAGTCATAGAACTAGCATGGTGTAGTAGTTTGAGCATTTGGATTACAACCCTGGAAATCAGGATTTAATTTCCCACTTGGTCATGGAAACCCACTGGGCAACTTTGGGTGCTTCACACACTCTCATCCCCAGAAAGCCCCATGAGAGGTTCACCTTAGGCTCTCCGTAAGTTGAAAACAACTTGCAGACACACAATAACAATCAAACAATTGCTCAACAAACAAAATCAAAGAAAAGCATAATGGCAACCCAAATTCAGCAACACAAACATGGTTGAGTACACACAGACTGAAATGTAGAATTCTAAGAGCTAAGAAATCAAAGTCCTTTGCCAGAATTTTTGATTATCTGAGTTTCTCTATCTCATACATTTATTTTAAAATATCTATGTTTATGAAGAAGTTTGCAAAAAACAAATATTAAGGAAGAAAAGTTTAGCTCATTACAATATGTGCATATAGGTCCTTTGTTTTGTTTTGTTTAAATTGTTCTCATTTTATGGAAGAACATGTTCCTTTTTATGGGACATTGTCTTTTTAATGATGGATGGACAGCTAGACAGTGAACATGTATTTAGCTGAGAATTGGGCAAAGTATAGTCTGCAGGCCTCATGCAGGACTCCAAGATGCATTCCCTGAAGCCTGTCAAAGCCCCCAGACCCTACCCCAATTTCTTAAAAAATTCCCACCAGTTTTTGGGCAATCTCAAGATTGGCCAAATACTCTTAAAACTGATTGCAAATGTAGCAGTTTACTTCTACCTCTACCATCATCCCCTTTACTGAAACATGGGTAGGAATCTTGCTCTGCATTGGCCTGTTCAGTACTCATAATGCAATTATATAATGATCTTTGAAGTACAGTTCTCCCTCCACATTTGCAGGTTTCACATCTGTGAATTTGATTATTTGCACACACCCCCAATTCTCCTCCTCCCCTTCCCAGGCAGGAGCAAGCAGGCCACTGGCCTCCCTCCTGTGAGTGATGGTGGGCTGGACCTACTGTGGCCCCACACACTTTGCGGTGGGTGATCCCAGGGCAGATTAGCTCTGTTCCCGTGACCGCCACCCAGAAGAGACACCCACAATCTCAGCCTTGCTGAGCCTTGCTCAGATTGCCAGCCTCCCTTCCTGGGGTGATCATGGGAAAGTGCCTAACCTACCCTGCAACTGCTGCCCAGAAGGGACGGCCATCATCTAAACAAGGTAGGCAAGGCTGCTCAGGCCTCACTTGCTTTGCTCAGATGGCCGGACTCCCTTCTAGGCAGTGATCGTGGGAAAGGGCCTAACCTACCCCACAACTGCTGCCCAGAAGGGATGCCCATGAGCTAAGCAAGGCAGGCAGGGCCGGAGCGACCTTGGCCAGGTTATCTCCAACTAGTCCAGCCTTGCCTGCTTTGCTCATATTGCGGGGTGGGTGATAGCAGGGTGGGATAGCTCTGTTCCTATGATCACTGCCTGGAAAGGATGCCTATGATCTGAGTAAAGTGAGCAAGGCCAAAGCAGGTGGCAATTGCCTCGCTAAGGTTGCTCCAGCCTTGCACACTTTGCTGAGATCGAGGACATCCCATCTAGGTGGTGATCGTGGGAACGGAGCTAATCTGCTCTGTGATTGCCATCTACCGAAGATCTCAGGAAAGCGCATGGAGCCAGAGCAAGTCCAGCCAAGTGATCGAGAGGGCCGCCAGCCTCCCTTTCTGTGAGTGATAGTGTGGCTGGGTTCCTCCAGCCAACGATGGCTGCCCTAGAGGGATGCCAGCGACCTCAGCTATGCCATAGCCCTGGGGAGTTATTCACAATTATTCCACTTTCGCAGATGTTCTCTGCATCAAACCCCCACGAATGTGGAGGGAAAACTATAATACAAATGGAAGTTTTCAGTTACAGATAGGAACCAAGAAATTTTCTGGCCTCTTGCAAAGTAGCAAGCACTCCAGGAGAGACACCTATGGGGAAAAAAAATCAACTAGTGACTCTCATATGTTGGAAGTACATGGCAATTAACAAAGTTAATAAAATTTATATACTGCCCTTGAACAACACCCAAAACTAGTGCCCTCACTCTAAGAAATGTGCAAAAATTGAAACTTTTCAGAAAATCCAATGGGTCCAAAATGCTGCAGCCAAAGTACTGATTGGGACCAGGTACAAGGAACATACTACACCCTTGTTGGAACAGTTTCACTGGCTACCAGTTCATTTCAGTACACAATTCAAAGTCTACTTATGACTGATAAATCCCAATATAGCTTAGGTTCAGACTATTTGAAGGTTCTTCCTATATGAGGCTGTCCAAATGTCAAGATTTTTCAGGGGAGGGCTTTTTCTGGAATCCACCACTGGCACTGATCTGTCAGGTGAGGACATGGGAGAGGACCTTCTCAGTAGCTGCTCCCAGGCTGTGGAATTATTTTCCGTGGGAAGCTAGGCTCCCTCAGTGGGCAAAGGCCTTTTTCTCCAAAGGTCTTCAATTAATGATTTATTGACTGCGGAGAGTCTTTTTATGGACTATGTGATATATTTTTATCTTTATGTAAGTCACAGGGTGAATAATTCACCATAGCACAACAGACATATTCTTCTTATTGCAATGAAGTGTGGGTTATTCATATAGCAATGTTGTGCATTACAGTTATGCACTGTGCATTACGGTTGCACATTGCTATTTCACTTTGGACGGTGCAGTTGCACTTTATGTATTACACAGTGGCGTCCAGTCATTGACATGTGCTCTGCAATGTTGCTATTCTACATGGGGATTGCATAGTGCTGGTGCAACATATCTCTGCACGCAGCTACTAAAGCTACACTGAGCAGATGTTGGATGGCAGCCCATTAAATCAACAGGTTTTCAGATGCATAATAATGTTTCTTTGAAGAGATAAGGGGGGGGAGGAGAGGAAAAAGAAAAAGAACAACAAAAGAGAAAAAGAAAGAGAAAAAAATAAGGATTGGAAAGCGGAGCTGGGTGCTCTGGGGTTTCAAGGCAGTCCTGAAGACAATAACTGAGATGGTGAAACTGGAAAGACCTGAAAAGGATGTATTTTAAAAAATGGCAGTATGTACATGTTAGAGGCGACAGGCAGCATGGTGCAGGGGTTTGAGCCTTGGACTAAGACTGGAGATTGGGATTCAAATCCTCACTTGACTATGGGTGACTCTGGACAAGTAACACTCTCTCAGCCTCAGGGGAAGGCAAAGGCAAACACCCTCTGAACAAATATTGCTGAGAGAGAGAGAGAGAGAGAGAGAGAGAGAGAAGTTCACCTTAGGTTCACCATAAGACAGAAGTAGCTTGAAGGCACAAAACAAATCAGCAGTATATATGAGAGGGGAAAGAGACTACAGGTGGGAAAGCTACTTGGTTGCAGAGAATGCAATGACAGCACATGGGGGAGGATCAATGTCAAAAATCCATGAGTGATGTTTGATTAAGAGGAAAATAGAAATGCAACATTCTCCCAAGCATTTCAATTTTTTGTATTTTTTATTATTAATGGGTTTATTGTTTTGGATTGTATTGCTGTTTATTAGTTTGTCAAGGATTTTGTTTGCTTGTTTCTAACATACTTGTTCACCACTCTGAAATCTGAGTAGAATGAAGAACAGTATCTAAACATTTTTAATATATTAAATTCATACTGTCAGGCCATCACACCTACGTATACATAAATGAATATAAATGTACAGCAAAACAGTAAGATAATGAGAAGAAATTTTGGGAAATAGATGTAGGAAATAGTCGAAGAGGATACGTGTCCATCCATCTCTAATTTCAGTGCTTTCAAGAGTGTCCACACAAACCCTCCACCCACTGCAATCTTAAAATTACCTCTCTTATGTGGAATTCTCACAAGAAAAGAATTTACAATTATACTTGAGATATTTCACTGAATAGTTCACAGTGAATAGTTGAAAATATTTAGTCTCTCATCCAACCATGACTTTTTTGAGAAGTGTAGTAGTGTCTTTTTTAAAAAAAAAAGCTGACTTCAGTGTTGTCTATAAAGATGAAATATTATCCCTTAAAATCCACTCAGCTTTTCTTTCACTTACCTTGCAACATCCAACCTTAGCTTCATGGCATTGTGTATCCTTATATGTATAACTCCACGTGATCATGAAAACACAGCAAGGATCAACTCGGATTTCATTGCAGGGTTGAGGCTGATATCTGTACCCAACCGTGACTGGAAAAAATGAAGACAACAATCTCTGGTCTTTATTCTTTCTTCGGGATGACATATTGTAAAAACTATCATATAACTATGCAACATTGAACTGAATATGTTGATGTAACAGCTCAAGAGGGTAGTGAGAAATTTGCAACTAAGACTCAGCTTCACAGGGCTTGTGGGACATATATGAAATGCATGTTGGGATGTGTGAACACTCAGCTCGTTAGGAGATTTAGACTCTTAATAGTTTGATTTATCAAGGTAACATGAGACTCCCAACCTGATACACCAAAATAATATATGGAGCTTGGCTCTAGAAACAGCAGTTCCAGAAAGAGGCATGACACACATCACTTGATTTTTCCTCAGTCTCATCACTCAACACTTCCACTTACATATGTGTTTGCTTTGCCAAGCACTGTAGTAAAGTATAAAGAAACTTGCTCTTATAGCCCTGTTTACTTACTTTAAAAAAGTATTGAATCAATATACAAAAACATCAATGTGATAGCCTTTCCCCTTCATGTCTTAGTTCTGCCACTCTCATTACATGAAAAATTGTGAGTCTAAAAAGGAGAGCTTCCCTTAAGTACAGTTACCCTCTAATTGGAAATCCAAACTTTTAGGATTAAGTCATGTAGGAAATACCAATATACAGGGAAGCTGTTCTGTTCAAACTTCTTTATAAAACATAAAATACATAAAAAGACCAATGGAAGTGGAGATTGGGTACATATTCTGTATCTTAACATGTTGACTCAACATATTTTGTAAATCAGTGAACAATGTTTTTGTCTGTCATGAATTTTCCACAATTAAACTTCACTGGACAGATTCTAGTATTCTGATACAAACCCAAAGGCTTCCTTCTGTCCTGTTTCTTTAAACTATCCTTATTTCTATCTGCCTCCACCATGTCTCATGTTTCTCCTCATCCTTATGAACTTATGCTGAAACAAGAGAAAACAAACAAACCAATCTGCCAAAATAATATTATTATTATTATTATTATTATTATTATTGGAAAATCCAAGATAGATGAACACTGCCAACTGTCAAAATCAACCTCATATTTGACAGTTTCCTGACTGAATGTCTGTCCTCGCCTAAGAGGAGCGAGCACTTAACAATCTCCATCCATTCCACAAGGTGGAGCAGAAGGCAAAAGCATTACATGGAGTTGTGTAAAGACATGATGGTATCAACAATTTTATTGCGTTCCATTCCAAGCGATCTTCAACACGGATTTTGCCTTCTTCACACCACCTGCATACTGCCAACATTTTCATCTAGGTATCTACTAGAACATCCAGTTTCCTTTCCTGTTTAGTCACTGCCAATTCAGATTGCAACAGTTCAGATTGCAGCATTAGGATTGTTTACCCAAAGTGGATCACTTTATATACTTGTTTACTTTGGGCCACATTTAGTCCAATCTTTGGTATGGACTTCTCTTCTTACACCATGACTTCTCAGGAGAAATGCTCTGTCTGCAGAATGTTTCCACCAATGCTGGTCTACTGGATTTTTTTTTTAAATTAGGACAATGACAAGATGATATATTAAATGGACTAACCAAAAAGTTAGAAAATATTCCACAAGCTCTGCAGGGTTCTTTGTCAGGCTGATGTTTTGCTAAACAACAAAAACAAAGCAGGATGGGGATAAGATCCCACAAATGTAAGGAGGAAAATGAAAAGGAACAGCTACTAGCTGTATCTGAAAATTAATTCACAATTTGACATACAATGAATTTTTTTTTATTATTATTAAAGAAAAAGAACAATACATAACAGAATAAAACAAAAACACCACGTGAATAACATAAATGTGAAAAAGAGAAAAATTACACTAAAATTGCTTACATTTCTATTTCTCTCCAGATCTTTTATCATCATATACTTATTCAACATATTATGTGTCACATTGATTATATATTTTTATTTCATGTATCTAAATCTCTTTCTCCTTGTACTCATTATTGTTATAATAATTTCATTCTTAAGTATATTCTTTTCAACTGTATTTAACCTATTGCTAATACTATATATGATTCAGTTATTAACCATAAACACTAACCCTAAATGTGAACCCATTCCCAGAACCAATTATATTTCAGCTTACTTTGCTTTCCAAAATTGTAATTCTTCTTGTGGAGGTGTGATACCTCCCTCTTTTATTAAATTCTTTTCCGCAAATATTTTCCATATTGTTTCAAAGTCATTCCTTTTCATTATCCCTTTTTTAACCTTAATTTGACATGTTAACTTATCATTAATCAGAATTTTCCACACCTCTTTATACCAATCCTTTATTTGAAGGTCTTCTTGAGTTTTCCATTTTCTGCAGTTAATACATTTGTAATTAACTCCTTCATTGTCTGGATACAGTTAACTTTATCAAATATGGATAATAACACTATACTCGGACATATTTGTAAATCAATTCCTGTTATTTCTTTTATCTCTTTAAACAGCATTTGACAAAATTTCTGTATACCTTCACAATTCCACCACACATGAATATATGTGCCAATCTCTTGGCAACCCCTCCAACATAACCTTGAATGATTCTTGTCTATGTGGTTTAACCTTACTGGTGTTAGGTACCATCTCCAAACCAATTTATAATAATTTTATCCTTATGGATAAATCTTTTAAATGACGTTGATTCCAAATTCTCCTCCAATCTTGAATATCTATTTTTTGTACTAATTCTTCCTCCCATATTTTTCTAAGATATTCATCTTCATCTTCATCTTTTGGCAATATTTTATATATTTCTCTTGTGGTACCCTTCAATATTTCATTTTCTTCCATATCATCTCTTTACTTAATCATTTGTTCAAATCTAGTGTATTCTCTAAAATCTTTGTTACTGCTTTTCCAATTCCTTCTCCACTGCTCCAGCTGAATGTAATTAAACCATGACATCTTATACCCTGCAATCTCTCCTTTATTCTATCTTTATTCGTCATTATATTCATCCATTCTTTTAACTTATATATTCCCTGCTTTTTTAATTTCTTCTCTCATTCATCCCTCAAATTTATTGGGAATTTTTCCACTGTCACTACTGGAGTTAGTGGTGAGATAGCCAGCATTAGTTTTCCCTTGTTTATCTTCCATATTTCTAATATATTCTTTAATAGGGGATTTTCTATTTTTTCTATTTCTTTCTTGACCGGATTCCAAAAATATGTATTCTCTAATCTTCTCTCAATTTCTATTGTTTCCATCTCTAACCATTCTAAATCCCCTTTTCCTGAGACTCCATCTATAATATATCTCTTTTGAAGGGATACCATGTAGAGGAGGGAGAGGGCTTGTTTTCTGCTGCTCCAGAGACCAGGACAAGAAGCAATGGATTCAAGCTGCAGGAAAGGAGATTCCACCTGAACCTCAGGAAGAACTTCCTGACAGTCAGGGCTGTCCGGCAGTGGAATATGCTGCCTCGGAGTGGAGTGGAGTCTCCTTCCTTGGAGGTTTTAAGCAGAGGCTGGATGGCCATCTGTCGGGAGTGCTTTGAGGGTGTTCCTGCATGGCAGGGAGTTGGACTGGATGGCCCATGTGGTCTCTTCCAACTCTACATTTCTATGATTCTATGATTCTATCTCAATTGATTTGCATTATAATACCGTTTTAAATTTGGGAGGCCCAATCCACCTTCTTTTTTGGGATCTGTACCAAAATTTCTTATTAGTGCTCACTTTCTTATCCCCATTACAAAAATTGTTCAATAATAACTGCCAATTTTTCAGTTCCATTTCTGATACTTTTATTGGTAACATTCTAGATAAAAAATTAATCTTAGGTAATAGTTTCATTTTCACTGGTGCAATTCTTCCAAACCATGATAACTTAACATTTTTATATTCCTCTAATTTCCGTTTCACTTCTTGTCTTAATTTATTATATTTTTTTCCCTCTAATCTTTGCAATTTTTTTGTAATGTTTGGTATTCAAATTAAAAAGGCTTTTTCTACTGTGCCAAGGCTGGCCCATGATGTTTTGCTACCTGAGGCAAAGGACGAGATGGTGCCTGCTCCCATTCCATGTTCAGAACCTGACCAAACTGACAGTTAAATCTCAATTCAGCATGAGTCACAGGACGTATCCTTCACAACGGCTTCAGGCAGCAGTCTAGCAAAGAACGACATGGAACCCCAAAGTCCTTCCATGTGTAGAACCTGACCACATTAATAATCAAAGTTTACTTCAACAATGATGATAGGAACATCCCCCACAAAACCTGTGGGCAGCAAACTAGCTTAAAAAGAACATGGTAGGTCATGTGGGACACACAACCCTTTCCCCTATCACTTCCTGCCTGCCCCACCCCAGCATTTTGCTTCTCGAGGTAGATGGCTCACTCATATGACAGCAAGCAGTCACTACTAAGTGAATTTTTAAAAAACACAATACAGCTTTTTAATTCAAAACCACTTTTCCCACTGGAAATTCAACATAATTATTCTTCTCTGGAGACCTTAGTAGTGGCAGACCTCATTCTCTCACCTGTAGAGGTGACATTTTTATGAAAATATTTCAAGAAGTCTGGATCAGGGAAAAAAGACTTCTACATACCTGTGATCATCAGTCATATATTCTCTTCACTGCTTGCTATAAAACCAGCTTCACAAAATCAAACCTTCCTCATTCCCATGTTTGACTGATTCAGAACAGCTTTTACTACCTGAAAGTACTAAATAATGTTTGAAGGTGGATATCCAAGGTTGTAACCATGGCCTCATAATGGAATAAAACAAGCTAGGGTCAGGTGAGTTAAAAATACTGCGGCAAGATGTCTTTCACAATTCACTAGGTGGCATGCTTTTCTCTGATTTAATGCTATTCAACAATAATTCTAGGCTCTTTTATATATTCTTCTGTATCCTGTGGAATGAAATCATCCTCTCTAGAGACCTCATAACGTATTTTCCCCTAACCTCTTGTGTCCTAAATATTCAACAGCACTTATATCTAAAAGCCAAAGCATGGCCTCTGTCCCCATGAAAATGTCATATTATATCTTTTTTGAAAAATTATTCTTATATTCTTAATGATACATTTTGAAAATAAATTAACCTATAGGTCTTATTTTCAAAGCCCTTAGCAAAAACAGGATAACAATCTCATGCAAATTAACCAGGGCACCAATGGTGCATGGGTAGAACAGTGTTAAATTACCTGGAAGATCATATGGCTGATGTAAATTTTCATCTCTTTGTATATGAAAGCAGAGATATCACAGACCCTCAGGATTCCTTTCCTCAGGATATAAACCTCACTGACTTGTAATATCTGTTTGTAATATATACTGAACACTGTAATCTTCAATTTTTTTCTTTTAACCCTTCTACCTAGACAGTACAGCCTAAATGCCCTAAAAGCACCAGATCCAGTCTGTCTGATCTTGGCTGCTGTAGGTTATACTTCAGAGGAAGGAGCTGGCAGAATCAGCTCTGAGTATTCTTTTCCTGAGAAAACCCTATGAAATTCATAGGGTCAGCATAAATGGACAAACAACTTGAGGGCACATGTAGAGGGGGAAAAAAAGAGTCCTCAAACACTCTTTGGCCATTTCTGACCTACACTGTTATAGTGCTATTATGCTACTTTCAACATCCTGTCAGATTCTGGTGTTTGTAGATTACTGAGGCCAAAGAGTTTTCTGGCTGAGAATTCTAAATGCCCCTCCCTAAACTGCAAACCCCAAGATTCCATGGAAGGTTGAAAATGGAATAATAACACTATAACAGTGTAGTGCGGAAATGGCCTTTATCTTAGGAATTATTCAAATTCCTTCCTCTAACTGGACTTACATGAGCATTGTAGATAGCTGGAAGATGAAAGGGCAAGGGATAGAGAAATGTTTATGAATGAAGTATAATATATTAATGAAATTTGAATTGCCTTGGAAATAAACCTGCCCAGCAATCACCAAGTTCTCCTCAGTTACTCAAATGACCAGAATACACAATTTATGATTATAGGGGAGACTTAAGAAACTTTCTGCAGACCGAGATGGTTTTGATGATTTTACCATCTCCTTGGATTTTTCACTAGCTTATGGACCTAGCCGGAAATACAGGAGTGAACAAACAACCCAGTCAACATAGTAAATCAACCATTCTCTTCAGGTCTTTGACTTACTTAAATTACATTCAGTTATATTATAGGTGACTGTTGTATTATCCACCACTTCTATTTTATAGGAACAGCGGGAAAGGAGTAGTAGTAAAACTTCCTCCAACATGGATATGCAGGAGCAAGTGTTGGATCATCCAAGTTCAGCATTGCAGAGGTGACCCAACTTTGCTGTTTG
The DNA here is from genome assembly GCA_030412105.1 of Cyclura pinguis. Lineage (NCBI taxonomy): Eukaryota > Metazoa > Chordata > Lepidosauria > Squamata > Iguanidae > Cyclura > Cyclura pinguis. Next base: position 312,286,578 of record CM059599.1, on the reverse strand, counting down.
GTACTTATTCTTACTGTAATGTACCAGTTTTGAGGGGGCAATTCTACTCTTGTGGAGTAGGCTGTCATATCTTTAGAAGAGTCCCAAAGATGTACATATTGTCTGTGTCTTTTGTTTCAGTGGGTTTTAGAGCTGCTAAACCATTGCAGTTATTTAATTATACACTGGATTTTAGTTTCTTATGTTGGGAGTATTACAGTGTTAATGCAGATTTATTTTTGTTAACCTTTATTGAAGATTAAGTATGGAAATACATGAAAACAAGAACAATGAAGAAAGAACTCAAAAATATGCCATGAGAAATTGCAGACTGTCTGGAAGAGATATTGCTCAATAGCAGTCAAAGAGATCTTTCCAAAAATGAATCATATGATCTGGAGGAGATAATTTCAACTCCCAGGACGTATGGCATAAAATGGATATCACACTTCAAAAGTGTTGATCTTCTTAGATTCTGCTTTAGCTTCTCTGTTGAGAGTTATTGTTATTTGTTTATAGTGAGTATAGAAAGCTACCTTAAAAGAACATCCCACAAGTGTTACATATAGCTTTGATGGGCTCCATAGCTCCTCATTTCTCTGCATCTTTGCTTCTGTACGCTGGTAGGAATAGTAACACATCTCCAGGTGACAGAAGTAATCCACAACTAGCAAGCCCCAGGGAGTGTAAAATACATGACCTTTTTTCTGCTCAAAAAAGGAAAATGCTTGGTACAAAATTCCTACTGGGAAAGTGCAGTCATAATGTCTGAGGACAAAGAGGCAATTTTACACTGTCCTGTTCATATTCTTGTGACTTGCTACAAGATTCCTCCACCACATTTGTGCTAGTTTGTAAGGGAAAAGAGGGTTGTGGGAAATTGTTTCCACCTGAACTTCAATTGACTGTCTAACATCCTTCGGGACAAAATAAAAGATGGAAGGAAAGAGAACATGTTCATTTATTTTTTTGCCTTGTAGGTTTTACCCATCATTCACACCAACATTTTTTTTTAAGGTACATAGTTGAATGGATACAGAGGTCATTTTTCTAAGGAAAGCACCTTTCATAGGAGCTGCTTACTAGGTTTTTAATTCTCCTTTTGCTTGCCTGTGGAATCCAGGGCTTTGCAGTTTAGGGAGGGGCATTTTGAATTCTCAGCCAGAGAACTCTTTGGACTCAGTGAACTACAAATCACAGAATTCAACAGAATATTGAAAGGGGAATAATAGCACTATAGAAGTGTAGAACTGAAACGGCCTATGTCTACGGCCATTTCCGCACTACACTGTTATAGTGCTCTTATTCCACTTTCACCATCCTTTGGAATCCTAGGGTTTGCAGTTTAGGGAGAGAGCCCTTTGGCCTTAGTAAATGACAGACTCCAGGATTCCACAGGATGTTGAGAGTGGAATAATAGCACTATAACAATGTAGTGCGGAAATAGCCTATGTTCACTGTTTTAGCATTTAATTCTTTTTTATAGTTAAAATAGGTAATTTTGTGATCATTTTTCAGAAAAGAAAATTATTTTGGCTGCCTTTTTGCATTGTTAAAATGGTGTTGTTTAGTTTCATGTTTTTAGATGTTTATTGGTGAAACAGTTTGTCAAAAAAATCCCTTGTGCAAGTACAACTGAATTTGAAGGAAAAATTGCACTGGGCATTTTAATTAGTTTGCATATTATCAAATCCTCAAAATGGATCTCCTTTTGAAATATTGAAGGAAATATAGGAAAGAATTGACCAGAATCCTGTTGGTGAATGTTGATGGCATAAACCAGAGCCTGATTGCTTTTCTGTAGGGATAGCATTAATACAGCATGCTATGAAAAAAGGGGAAACCCATAACAGACATTGAGATCTATTTATCTTCTACTTATCTTTTCTCATACCTTTAGGCAGGTACACTGAAAGCAAAATATTGATGCAAGAAAGCAGTGATGTGAACTCAAGTTGATAGACTCGGACTCAAGTCAGACTTAAGTCACTTCAGTGACTCCACTCAGACTTGACTTGGCAAAAATTACATACTGACTCGAGTCAACTTGAGACTTGCATATTTTTAGTGATTGACTTGCTGCCCTTGGTTCAGTAATCTAACACATTCATCCAGAAATCGTCACACGACGATCTCTCTCAAGCCCAAAGTGTGGACACATTTCTCAGAAGAAACAGCAAATGGGTTAGGCAATAGGCTTGAGTTGGGATTGAGGTCTGCTGAGCAGCTTGTCCCCACTACATATAGGAGGAGTTTTCTAAAACTTTTTCTAAGAGCAGAAGGCAAAACTCATGCCCAGAGTGCAGGGTGCATATCTCAAAGGGGACCAGAATGGGCTTGAAGAGGAAGGATCCTTCCTTCTAAAGCTCTTGAAGCTTCAGTAATGGGCAATAAGAAGGATTCTATTCCCACTTCTGAAAAAGCCTCCAGCTTTGCAAATGGGAAGTAAGAAGGATCCTATTCCCCACTTCTGAAGCTGCAGATGGCAAAATCACAAAAGTAGATGACCAGCTTTACTTAAATTGTTAAAATTGACTTTATTCGACACTGTCCAGAAATTCTGAAATACAGGTTAGGGTATAAAGTTGGCTCCCAGACTTGAGACTTGACTCGAGACTTGACTTGAAAGTGTCTTGCGAGGACTTGAGACTCGACTTGAGACTTGAAAGTAGAGACTTGAGACTTGACTTGAGACTTGGAGTAAAAGACTCAAATACATCACTGCAAGAAAGTGTTCTGATGTGTCCTTTGTGTCAAGAAAAAAAATAGGGCCATCACAACTGATATTTGCAGAGGTCAGAATTCTGTTCAGATTGTGCAACAACTGAAATCTCCCCAAATCTCACCTTGTAAGGAACACATTCTTCCCAACAAGCAATTTCCATGTTGTCAGAGAGTAGAAGTATCAGTGGGGATGCATCCTGCTATTTTCCTATAGCCAGACATGCTGCAATGATGTTATCTGAAGAGATCTCTGAAGGACCTCTGGAAGTCTCTGCCAATACCTGTCACAGTGTAAAAGCCACAGAAATATCACTGGACATATCCCCACTTATCCCCCCAACAACACAGAAATGGCCATGTCAGAGGCCTGTGATGTTTATAACATTGGATGGGGGAAGGTATAGCTATGGACACAGAGCTACTTGCTACTTGTGCAACCCCAATGAAGGATTCCAGCCTTAATTTCAAGCTATCATTCAGAATGATACCCAACAGCATCTTTTCACCAGTGGAACAGGCTCTATTGGCTGTTCAGATTATCCGTTCCCTCGCCTTCCTGCATCCCTGTGACCCTCCAGCTATTCTGTGTAGCAATGAGGAAGTGGAAGAAGGGAAATAAAGCTGCCAATGCATGAGCAGAAATCCACCTGGGCAATGTTGGATTTAGCACAGTATTTGTAAACCACAGAACCTTCAATACCTTTAACATTCTCTGTTAAACTGCTATACCAAAATCAAAAGAGCCTTTTTCCAAAATGGTGTTACACCTATTAAAAACTAGGGCTATGGACAATCAGCTGAAATCTTTCTTGGTTGATCCACCACTCAGTACAATTAAAGTTTGTATGTCTGGGTTTGTTGTCTTTATTCTGTAGTTGTTTCCAAAACAAATAAACAGAACAAAAACAGTTTTATTTCATTTGAGTGTTGTCTTTGGGCAAAAATGCAGTTAGCGGTTATGCAAATACAAACTTTTTGACACTCTAACTTGTTATCATTCCTATTTTTTTTTCTTTATATAAAGGACATCTCACAACACTTTCTTTCATAAATATTTTGCTTTCAGCGTAAGTATCTAAAGGTATGGGGAAAGGTAAATAGGTCTCTGTGTATCTTATGAGTTTTATTTTGTCTTTCTTTTTATTGTCTTTCTTTTTAGCAGAATGCTGTATTAATGCTATCCTACAGGGAAATAATCAAAGTACGTTAATATTACTGTGGTTCAGGAAAGAAACATGACAGCAGTACATTCCTGCAAATTGATTTTAATGAGCTTCTTAGCACTACACGAGTGACTCTTTGAAACACAAGCTATTCAATTTAGATCATTCTGATTATAATTAAATCATTTCCCATTTATCACAGGGGCAAGTTGAATCTTAATTAATTAGACACTTGCATTGAAAGGTGATATCATTTCACTCTTGTGTGTCATATGTTTGTGTGTTTGAGGACCCTCTGGCTAGACTCTGATTCTTATTCAGGTGAATAAGGCCAGTCATATCTATCAGAGCAGCCAGCAGGACTGAAACCTGATGTAGTGGAGATAGTTTCAGGCCCCAGCAGCATGGCTGTACTTGAGTCAGAGCCTGTAGAATTAAGGTCTCTTGAACCAGGTCTCGATGATTTGGGACCTCTAGATTCAGTGCCTATGAAGCTTGATGAACCCCATGAAGAACAAGTCCTCTCCATCATTAGACCTCCGTCATTATGTTTTCCAACAGTATGTCACAAAATAGCCTGAGAGTAGGCAAAGGAGTCTTTATGCCAGAGCTTGACCATTTAAGGCCTTCCATCCCTCAGGAAAGGAGGAGAACAATGGAGGTTAATCTAACTCTGGAAGCCTAGAACAACAAATCAAGCCCGAGGCTTTATTGGAGTATTTGGTTCTCTGATGCATGGCACCATCTTGTTGTGTTTCACCATTGACCTCTTATCAAAATTTTTTATTTTTAAAATATAATTCATCATTTAAAATATAATTCATCAATTCATCAACAATGGTGTTCCAGTCAGACTAAAAAGAAATAAAGGACAGAAATAAACAGATTAAATGAGAGAAATTTAAAAATCACATGTGTAATGTTAGTGTGAAGTTGGAGTCTGCTCTATATATTCATCACAAAATGTACCCTCAGTTCATTCAGTAAATATCAGTTCCCAGGCTCATTTTCTTCTTTACCGTTACAAGTTTCTTCAGGTCATCCACATATTACATCCTTCCATAGACTTGAGTGTACATACAACACAATATAGCACACACAACTATGTTGTCGTTGTTGTTGTTAGTTACTCATCACACTTTGTGGTCCAACTGTTTGGCTAATAATAATGGTATTGGTCGCACTGCTGCTGCTGAGATAACTGGAAAACCTGATCATGAAGGAGCTAAGTCTGGAAGTTTTTAAGTTATTTGCCTTTAGTATAAATGGTGATAAGGGTGAGCAATATCAAATTGTTTGTATTCCGAGTTAATTTATTTTTTATCAGTGACCGTTCAAACCCCACAAAGTTTGAGCTTTAATTTCATATCTGATAAACAATGTGCATGTGCAAAGAACTTATTTTTAAGTACCCCTTAATGTGTGCATCTACATTGAGTGGTATTGCTACTGATATTAGATGTAAAAGACCAAAGTTGTGGAAGCTAGGATAACCCAAACATGTCTTAAAGGTTGTTTTAATTATACATTCCATCTTTGCTTTAATCCTTTCAATTGTTTAATTATGTTTTAACTTTTATATTTTATGAGTTTTTAACTATTTATGTTTAATCTATAAGCCACTTTTGAGTCTCAATCTGGGAAAATATTGGGTGCAAATAAAGATGACAGTGGTGATGATGATGATGATGATGATGATGATGATGATTATAAAGCAAGAATGGGAAGTGGGTGACCCACTAGCAGACTACAATCCACCAAGAACTAATTGCAGCTATCAAAGATCAACAAGACCCCCATCACTGGATTAGATTATCCCCAAATAGAGATGTGTGTCTTTAGAAACTCTTTACAGTTATATGCAGGTGCAATTCTCTATTTTAAGTCTATTTTGGGTTCAGAATGTTTCTTAGTCCCATAAGACCCTTTTTATCCAAAAGCATAGAAAAAGGAGATCATTGTAGCTTATGGGGGGTAAAGTGGGAAAAGAAGCACGCAGTGCCCCACGCATGAAGAGTGTCTCCAATCTTTCCTTCTTTGGATAGGTGGAAGATTTTCACACTTTCTAAGAGCCAGCATAGTGTAGTGATTTGACCATTGGACTCTGAACCTGGAGACCAGAGTTCGATTCTCGGCTCAACCATGGAAACCCATTAGGTGGCCTTGGGTGTGTCATATACTCTTACCCTCAGAAAACTTAATGATAGGTTTGCCGTAGGGTTGCGATGAGTCAAAAATGACTTGAAGACACACAACAACTACAACAACAACAACAAAACAATTAAATTTTGCCTGCTTTTCCTGTATGAGGGAGGGAGGGAGGGAGGAAAAGGGAAAGTGATGCTAAAGTTCCCCTTTCAGCATCAATTTTCTTTCAGGATACAATCCATCAAGTACCCATTTATCCAGGAATAAGCTCCATTGAACTACTGTGGTGGCATATATGGACAACCATTCAGGAATACATCTAACAGGCTACCCACCACCCCCTGTCAAAAATCCAAGCCTACCTTTAATGCCTGCCAAAATGTGGACAGGAGCTTGAAACCAACGTACTAAGTTGCCACAAAGACAAAATGGAGGCCAGAATCCTGTTGGTGCTTTATGCTAGCATATTTACTGGTGCAGAAGCTGCTCGAATTTTTTTAGAACAATAGACAAAGATATAATCCTACCCAGGACTGTTCAAGTGGTGTTACACTGATTCAGCTATTGAGCAAACAGTAACACACACACACACACACACACAAACCTGTTCAGCAAACAGATATGCTGTTTAGGACTTGTGTAAGGGCAATCCCTACCATAGATCAGCAGGCCACAACTACACACAACTCCGCATGTATCTACAAACTTTTTGCACAACAGTGTGACCTAGTACAATTCCAACATATCTGCAGTGGTGTAATTTTACACTACATAGCCAGTGAATGAAATCTCAATTGGAGTTGTCAGGATTGTGAGGAAAAAGAATAAAGTGACTAAACCCAATTTCATAGAAAAATCCAAGAGTAGCTCAGGCAGGCTTCTAAGGAATGACTGTTTAACTCATCAGGAACCATAAAGGTCTGAATATTCTAGCATCTTTCCTACAGGCTGGCTCCCACCAGAAGTTAGATGAAGTCATTTTCTCACTAATGAGCAGATCTTTGAAGATCCATGAAAAACTAAACACAAGTGATAACACAAATATTTTAAGAACAGCATATGATCTCTGATGAAAATGAATTTCACATGCACATATACACACATATAAGATCCAGAAGAAAAATGTGATTTTTCTATCATTCCCAGTAATAATAATAATCAGCATTCTAAAAGTTTGCTTTTTTTTTAATCATTCAATGCAGCTTTTCTTCATTATCTCAACAATCTTTATAACAGAACTAAACCTTGAAGCAGGTCAGAATGATTATTCCCATTGTTCAGACAGGATATAGGCGTGATGCTGACATATGTCCAGTTGGGTAATTTTATATTAATTTTTGGTAATTTTTGCTTAATTGGGGAGTATTGGGTATTTCTTTGCTAACTTTAAAATTGTTTTTGCAACTCTTTCTTGGTTGATCTGCTTGTACATTCTCTGTGTGTGCATGGGGCATGTAAGTCTGGAAACCTTCTATGCTCTGAAACTGATGTTAGCAACAGCTGTTCTTGTTCACTTGCTTGCACAGTCTCTGTATGCCTTGGGCATGCTTCAAGTCTCTAGATCTTAAACACCTTTTGTATCACTAAAATGGGCTCTCCTAACTATTTTTTTTTAAAAAATACACCAGTTTATTTACACAGTGTAGGTGCCTTGTATTTACTACCTGTGTCTGGATTTGATAAGGTTTAGCTTTGTGAAATGGGTGTTGTCCAGCACCTACTTCTGAAAGAAAGTGGCTCCATTTTCTACCCACTAACAGTTGTGTCAAGAATACTGATTACATGTTTCAAATACTGAATATCCCCAAGGAAGGCTCATTCTCTACCAATGTGACATCTTGCAGTTGGCAAACAATACATTATGGATGGGAAATGGTATTGATAAGAAATGTCACCTTTGGGGCAAGGGTAAAGAACTGTACTTACCTCTTTCTTTTTCAATCAGAATATGACCATAAGCTGTCTTCTCAACCATGTTGGTTTGTTTGAACACTTTGTTATGTTTCTCTTAAGTAGAAGTTTGTTCAAGTCTCTGCTACCTTTTGTTTAAGAGAGCACACTTCCTTTGTTTAAGAAAGCACCACATGATGTAGTGGTTTGAGTACTGGACTATGACTTTGAAGACCAGGTTTCAAATCCCCACTCAGCCATGGAAACTCACCAGGTAACCTTAGGCTCAGAGGGAGGTAAAGGTAAACCCCCTCTGAAGAAATCTTGTCAATAAAACTCCATGGTAGATTCATCTTAGGCCATTTCCGCATGATGACACTCTTGCTGCAATCCCGGGTCCAGAAGGGAGCGTGTCAGCAATGCTCCCCTCTACACCCACTCAATCCATGTGGAAGGGAATGCAATGGTGCCATGTCTTCCTTCCGCAGTGCAGCCAGGCTTTTTCCATAGCTGCGCTATGGAAGGAAGCATTGCCAACACACTTCTGCATGGCCGGAAGTGATGGGAGTGCTGCACAATCGCAGACATGAAACGGAGTTTTTCCATTTTGCGAAAACTGCGCAAGTGCAATGCTTCGCAACAGAATGGCAGTGGGACAATGACGACATCATGCGGAAGTGCGACCTGCCAACCGCTGTGGCAGAAACGAGGCAGCAACGTCGTGTGGAAAGGGCCTTAGAGTATACATGAATTGGAAAGAACTTGAAGGCACACAACGACAACAACAACAACAACAACATATCTCAGGCAATATAGGTGGTTTCTTTTTGTGCCTGAGATTTTTTGAAAGGACCCCAAATTCAAACAACTGTAGAGATCTACTTGAAACATCCATCAATAGTTCCAACAGGAGGCTTCTGGGGGCCTTCCTGTATCGGCGACAAGACCTTGCTTTTTTCAAGCTGAAATCACTCTTTTCAGACCCCTCCCCCCAAAAAAAATTTCTGGAATTTTGACCAGAGAATTTTGTTAGCTCATTCTCTTTCTGAAAGTTACAGCTCTGTCAAAGAGAACCACTATTATCTTATACTCCTTTTCTTTGCACTTTGCCAACCAGGAGTGCAGAGCTGCCTAACTTCTCCCCAGAAAGGCCCAATGGGACCATGGAGAAGTAATTATTGTCATTTCTAAAAACTATATTTTGGTGGTCCCCAAATCTGCCATCTTCTATGGTTTCTGGGTCAATCAGGGAAAGTATCATATTGTCCTTATTTTTGAACCTGTTTCTTTCTCTCATCTCCCTCTCCTCTTAGCAACCCCTGAGCTTCAGATTCTTAAGTCTCCAACCCTCTCAGACTAGACAATTTGCTCATTTGAGTTAGGATCCCCATCTTAAGGCAATTGTGTTTGATACTGGGTGGTTACTTATATTTTGCATATACTATTTACCAGTTAGGAATCTCTAGCATAATTTTACTATTCTCCAATGAAAGTATGGTGTATATTTGGATTCCTATGTGTTCAATAAAATCCCCTTTCTGATAGTTCTTTGTGAATGTAGGTTATTTCTTAAGATATACTACTGCCAGAGTCATAAGATCCCTTACAGGCATGCGTGCTCTGAACATGTATGAATTCATGTATGTGCTCTAATAGTATCACTGGTAGCAAGACCTTACTGTCAGCCTTCAACAACACAGTCTTCAGTAGAACAGTCCCAATAAAACTACCTAATTTTGCATAACATACAGAACAGTTCCTAGCTGTGATCAAATTTTTCTGAATTATACTTTTTTTCCTCCTCAATCCAGCAAAAAGGTGGGCTCACTTGAACCCACTGGTTTTTCTAAACTTAACTATCTTAATTCTCTGGTGAGCCAGCATGCATGAAAGATGATGATGTGCAAGGTTGTTACAGTGAGTCTTCAGTTAACACTTCAGGTAGTAAATGTGTGTGTGTGTTTGTGTGTGTGTGTGTGTGTGTGTGTGTTTTAAATCGTTGTTACTTTTCCCAGTCATAAAATAAGTAGATATCAGCAATTTACTCTGCACAGTACAGATCTGGAAGAGGCTCAAAGTATCTGGAATTGCTATGTTGGCACTAACTACAGAATGTAATCACATAACCAGGCATGAGACACAGTGCGCTTTTTGGCACAAACACCTCACTTTTTCCATAACAGAATGCAGAGTCTGTCATCCTGTCATTCTGTTTCACCTTCTCATTTTCTCCCTTTCCTCCCTTGACCCAGAGAAATTGCTCTTCACCTCTTCCTCCCTCTCGACATACAGTGTTGAAATTCAGCAACTGACTGTACAAAATATCTTGGGAGTCAGTGTTGGAATAACTCTTTCAAACAATTTCATTCTTAATCTTTTTTTTTTTTTTTTTGCGTTCCTGGAGGATTGATTTAATAGTCCAGCACACAACTGTTTTTTGAAACATCATCACAGGAACAGAATTGATATATTTAATCAACAAAGTAAGTGTACAGACCATGTGCAGAATGCCAAGAGGGAGAATAGATATAGGAGCACACCATCCATTGTTGTGTACTTATTCCTGTGCTTGGTCTCCTTATAAGCACTTACTATATTCTGAAAGCATCTCACAAGGAAAAGCACATTTTAAGGAAGCAATGAAGCTAACTCTATACCTAACTTTGAGCTAAAAAGCAACCAGAAGTACTTGGGAATGATTGCAAGCAATGTGGGGGAATTAGTTGCAAGCAAATTATCGGATACTTAGGTATGTGTATATCTTTGATAGGTCTGTGTATGTATTTGGTCAGCAGAATGTTAGGAAGCTACCAGATACCCTTTCATACTACACAGTTAGCACTAGGATTCTACTTTGACTGACTTGTCTGCATCCCATGGAATCCTGTAATATGCAGTTTAGGGAGGAATATTTAGAATTTTTGCACAGTCAGTGTGGTGTAATGGTTTATTGGACTTATACTCCAGGAGATCAGAGTTTGAATTCTTGCTCAACCAGAGAAATCCACTCAGTGGCCTTGGGCAAGTCTGGCTTTCTCAGTTTAAGAGTGAAGCAATGGCAAACCTCCTTTGAATTAACCTTGCCAAGAAAAACCTGTGATAAGGTTGCCATAAGTTGAAGTTGGCCTAATGGCACCTAGGAATCAAAGAATTTAGAATTCTCAGCCAGAGTGCTCTAGTACCTCAGCAGACTACAAATCCTAGGATTCTATAGGATACAGCCATGACAGTAAAAGTGGAATCATAGGCCATTTCCGCACTAGACTGTTATAGTACTATGGTTCCACTTTCAACATCCTATAGAATCTTGAGGTTTGCAGTTTAGGGAGGGACCCAAGGCCTCTCCTTAAACTGAAAACTCTAGGATTCCATAGGATGTTGAAAGTGGAATAATAGCATTATAACAGTCTAGTGCAGAAATAACCATAGTGCTATAAATACATCGTGTAAAAAAGATCCCAAGTTATGGACTCCAGCAAGAATACTGATTTTTTTTTACATCATTAACTGTAGTCATAATGAGCTATAACTCCACTCAGTTGTTAATACCTTAGCTTTGTTAGAATCAACATGGCATGTAAAAATACTTTGCTTGAAGGAATTACTGCCCACAATACAGAACTCCTTATGTTTACCTGAAGACTTTTCAGAGGAGTTAAATATGAATTGTCACCAAATTGTCACAGGAAACCCAAATACCTCTAATCTCCTCTGCCATCCCTGTGATGGTGCCTGCTCTTCTAGTCTCTTCAACCAGAAGCTTACAACCAATCAAAGATTTCCCTTTGGCAATCTGACAGTACATTGGCTTCTAAGGATCAATGAGTAAGGATAAAATGTTTCTTAATGGACCTATCACTGCCTGGCCTTTGCCTTCCTTTTTGATTATACTGTCCAGTATACAAGCAAGTGACATAACTGTAAACCTCTCAAGGCAAATAGTTCACTAGTAACTGAAACAGTTTTGCTACACCTTGGCAGACTGCCAGCTGTTGGCTTCATTTGCAATCTATCTTTTTGTTAAAGGTAAACTGTCTGTCTGATAAACCTGTTGAATCAATAGCTAATTCAATTAGCTATTCACAAACCAAGTAATGCTATAACATGGAAACACTACAGATTCTATAACAGCTATGGAAATTTTTTATCAGAATGTACAGATTCTCCACAGAAACAGAGAAGTGTACAGCTGAATATATGTAAACCCGCCTTTCAGAAATTGCATAAACAAATGGGAAAGCCAGCATGGTATAGTGGTTTGAGACTTGGCCTACAACTCTGAAGACCAGTTTTCTAATCCCCACTCAGCCATGGAAACCTGTTGGGTGACCTTGGATAAGTCTTACTTTCTCTCTGCCTCATAGGAATGCAAAGGTAATTCTCCCTCTGAACAAATCCTGCCAAGAAAACTCCATGATAGGTTTGCCTTAGGGTTGCAATAAATCAGAAAAGACTTGAAGGCACAGGGCAACAGCAACGATAAAGAAGCAGATATTGAAACATCAGGTTGGTGGTAGGTACCATGATATTCAGAGCCAGCCTAATCCTATTTCTCCCATCTGGACATTTTCTAAGGGGCAATAGTTGAATAGTGAGCATAGACTTCAGTGGCAAAAAGTCAAAAACTTCTATCATGAGAGCTAGTGTGGTGAGAACTGGACTAGGACTCTAAGAACCCAGAGTTCAATCTCAGCCATAGGAATCCAGTGGGTGATGCTATACAAGTCACACTCACTCAGCCTAAAAGGAATACAATGACTAACTCCTCTGAATAAATCTTCCTCAAAAAAGCCCAAGTCATCATAAGTAGGAGTTGACTTGAAAGCACATAACAAAGAAGATATAACAAAATCCTTGACGTCCACAAATGTATGGCTCTAGCACTGCAGAATAAGCAGACATCCAATATTCTTCTTAGACTAAGGCCATTTCTGCACTACACTGTTATAGTGCTATTATTCCACTTTCAACACCCTGTGAAATTCTGGGGTTTGTAGTTTACTGAGGCCAAAGAGCTCCCTGGCTGAGAATTCTAAATGCCCCTCCCTAAACTGCAGATCACAGGACTCCCTAAGATGTTGGAAGTGGAACAATAGCGCTATAACAATGCATTATGGACAATGGCCTAAAATATCCCTGTCAAAGGATATTCTATAAATATTTCAACTTTTTCTGTGCAAATATTGAAAATAACACATCCTTTTTTGGGAAAGGAACTCTTTTTTAAATCAGTTCCAATAACATTTCTTCTGCTACTTGTCCTGTCTGTGTGCTATTGATTTCATAGTAAATCCAAAGATCTTGTATCCATTATTGGACTTTGCAATGCTTATCCTATGAGGATTTTGCATAATATGGATCCCTATATCAAATGTCAAACAGTGTATCCATACATCAAAGTTGACTTGAAATCTAATCATCATCATCATCGTCGTCGTCATCGTCATCATCTACCATGAACACACTGAGGTGGCACAAAATGCTTGCCTGATTTCTGGGAAAGTATAATACTCTTATGAGTAAACACATTAAATAGTCCTACATTTCTAGAGTGATCCTAAGCAATAAGAGATCTATTTACTTACATAATTATTTAAGTACCCATCTTTTCCATGTCTGGGATCACATACTGGGAACAAAGCAAATTGTCCAGTGAAGCAAAACTAATTTAAAGTGAGGGCAGTGATTTCTGGACTTTATATGTCCACTAGAAAATAAGAAATACAAATGCAAACAAGTCCTATTTGGGAAATGTTTCTTGAATAGCCACTCATTTTAATGTCTTTTACAGTAGCTTCCAAAACGACCTTATGACGGATGGGGTGTGATTTTTCTCTACTGACAAAAGTACTTACAATCTCCTCTTCCTCCCCCTTTTCTTTTCATCCCTGATACAAACACAAGTTGCTTTAAATTCCATTTTAGCAGTTTGTCATGCAATTGATGACAGGGAAAAAATGAACGAAGTTTAACAACACCCACACAATGTGCACATTCCATCATATCCCTCTATAACAGCTCCCATTAGTGAAACTAAGGGTGATGAAGAACGACTGGCAGTGGGAGTTAGTCAAGTAAATAAAAGCAGTAGTTGGAATAATGGCAAGGTTCTATCTTTGCATCTATTTCGAGACTTCAAGAATTTACATTTTAATGTGTGTGGCATATGAATCTCCCAACAGAATTCTTCAGCCTCCTTCTTTCCCAAAAGTTCTCAGATGAATTCATTCTGATGCAGTTTTTGCCCTGATTATTTTTAAATAATGTATTGATGGATGATGCACTTATGGAGTTCAAAATGGAAGCTGCTCTTTTAGACTTGTATATGTTGCAAAAATCTCCTTGTTAGCTGCTTTGTACATCAAAACATATATCCAGCTTTGCTGCATATAACAAATATGCCCAGGTTGTATTCTTTCTCTACGTTAAAAATAATTAAGATTCTGGTAACAAAGTTGTTGTGGCACAAACTACCATGGATTAGAGGCCACTTTGTCTGTTCCATGAAGGTTAAAGAACATTTGAGGTTAAAGAACAGTTACATTACAGATTGAATGCATGCTTTAGCTAGAGATCCTGCACTGAGCATAGGACTCCTTTGAGGACTATGAATCTGTTCCCATTTCTGCAGGATGACAGTCCATCACTTTGTTTCATTACAGCCTCAGCAGGGAAAGGAGTGCACCAGGAATACTCCCCTCTGCATCTCACCAGGTCACTGATGAAGGAAGCATGCTGGCCCCACCTCTTCCTTTCTGCAGTGCAACTGGGCACTTGCCATTGCTGCGCTGGGGAGGAAGGTGTCGCCAGTGTGCTTCCGCCCTTCTGCATGGCCAGGACGGGTGGTAGCACTGCACAATGGTAGATGTAAAACAGATTTTTTCCATTTTTCAAATATCACACACACAATGCATAGGGGCAAGATGGCAGCAGGAGCATGACAACATTGTGCAGAAGTATGACACATGGAGCACTGCCATCATGTCCTAAATGCAGGGCAGCCACACCATGCAGAAAGGGCCTAAATGTTAATATTAAGGAATATATATAAGGAATATTAAAAACTCTTTGTTCCAATTTCACCCATAGAACTCTTCCACACTGATCTAAAGAAGTGAGAGCCCTCACAATATAGTGACTAGTTTCTACTGGGTATTCCTGGTTGTTGTAGGCTCTGTATCCACTCTCTCCCTGTCAGTGGGTTCTTTTCTGTAAGAAAAAAAAAAAATACATAAGTAAATAAACTTGAGGGAGGGAAGCTGGATATAGTGATTTCTTGGATTCAACTGGATGTTGATGGTTTGCTGAAGCTAGGATATGTACCATTTTAGTGGGAGGTATATTTTCTTAGATTTGCAGTATACTACAGTGTCAGTGAGACACTGAAAGAGGTTGAAAAAATGCATGTCTTTCCCAGTATCCACCTGGAAACCATCCAGACCTCCAATACTGCAGCATATTTCACAATACACATCATTCGGAAAGTGGCCAAGAAACTCGAAGGCAAAATGTGCTTTGAAACTGTGTTGCTGGATAGGAGAGGGGAATCAGTGGAGACAGTTCCAACCATTTTCCTGTAGCTGGATACCCTGCAAAGATGTTATCTGCAGGGGCCTCCCAAGGACCTCTGAGGTCTCTAGAAGTGTTTTTCACAATCCAACAAACTGTGGAAAAATTGCTGGATGCATCCCTGTTGATTCCTCCATTTTCTGAAAACATGGAAGTGGCTGTGTTGAAGGAGGGGCTGAGTTGCTTGCAAGGTCCATTTTGTGATGGTAGCATTGGAAGAAATAGCTATGTGATATCTGTATACCACCCAATTCAGGATCTTGATCAATATTTACAATACCATCTTTACCCTCCCCCTTGACCTGTGCAAATATCTGTAAGAGTGAGGTTTGTAGAGAAACCTCTATTCCACCTATCACCTCCTCTTCAAATGCCACTTTCCACATCAGCAGCAAATTCAAACACAGTTATACAGTATATATTCGACTATAAGTTGATGTCGTAGATAAGTCAAGGTCTGGTTTTGGGCCCAAAATTATGGAATTTGCTATGGTAAAACAAAGGATGGACTTGTGCATGTGGGCATCAATACCTCTGTTTCCCAGAAGCATAGTTATTGACTTCCATGTGCACAAATCCTCTTTTGGACAATGCTTCATGATCCCCACACGTGGGAAGTAGAGTCATTCACTACTGTCTCTTTTTGAACAGGGCACAGACAGTTATTCCATTGCCTTTGTGCTCGGTCCAAAAATTCCTGCACACAATAGCCTCAAGCTTCGGGTGTGCAGGGGTAGTGGCAGTGAAGTTGCACCATAAGACAAGCATTCTTCATGATTTCTCACTTCTGGGGAGCACACAAGCCACATGTTTTGTAAGGCTTAAGAATGAGCAGCTGGCACTGCCTTCTGGACAATCCACTTCCTCAACCATCTCTTCCCAGAGACCTGACCTGGGACAATTGCTCTGGATGATTTTTCAGGGGCCTCCAGGGAGCTTGTGCTCCAGGGAGTCAAGGGAACAGATCATTAAAAAGCTACCCAGCAAGCTTCTCCTGGCTTGAGACATGCAGATGTGGGCTGTAGGGGTTTTCAGCAGCTTTACCTTCTTCCTTCCTTCTCCTCTCAGCTGGGTAGGCCAGCCTCACCTCCTGCGGAAGTAGTGTTGAACCATGGTTAAATTGACCCAGATTTTTAAGGTTAATTTTTTGATAGAAATTTCTCAATTTATAGTTAAGTATATATGTGAATCAGATATGAATAAGATGCACAGCTACTCCCAGCTTTTGAACTATTGATTGCATCCTAGAAAGTGATGTTACTATTACAACAATTCTTTTACTGCAGTGGAGATTACTGAGTTAAGACTCAGGCACATTAAAAGGAAACAACTATTGCAACCGAATGTCAAGAAATCTTGAATAAATCTACTTCTTTTCTCTATTATTTTTACATCTGATGAAGTGTGGTGAGGAAGGGAAATGTAGGTAGAAGGTCCACTCGGTAGAAACTAGTATTGTTTTAGTCCATGTATACACAGAATAAATATGATATATCATTCAAAGGATAGTGGCCATGGTGAAGGGAAGAGAGTGGGTGACTCATTTACTCAGTGACTCTGTTGCTCTGCCCACTTGGTGCAGAAATTGAATGTCTCCTGTGAGCTTGTCAACAAAGCTATTATTCCACCCATTGGTCAATATATGTTCATTTTCTGCTGACTGCCTAGAGAAGCAATGTGTTGTATGCTGATCTTTTCCTCAAGTTCATTTTCCCAGAGACACTAATGCCTGAACCTCTGTTCATCTGCATCATGCAAACATCCTGATTATGTGGCTTTCCAAATGCCAAAATAATAATTCACCTCAGTGGAGTCTCAAGGACAAAAGGAGATGATTAAAAAAAAAATCTCTGTCTCTATGTGAAGCTTTCACTTATTGAGTCAGCCAATGTTGATGCTCAATCTCTGCCATTTCTTTCTCTCTCTCCAACTGTTTAAACTTGAATTGCTTGTGTGAGAAATTCCGCATATAATAGCATATAATCAAAAGGCAGGCAGGATAAAAAAAAAAGGACAAAAAAAGTTGGAAGTAAATACCAATGATAAAGAAGTTGATATGCAAACAATATCAGCTGCTTCCACTTTGACAACTTACCTTCCTCCAAAATATCTACTTTTAAACTGATATGATTATAGGTCAGGTACTTGACAGCAAACCTGATGATTTGTGGCAGATAAATGAAGTTACATATCTTCAGTTTTAGGTTACTTGCTGGCATCCATGTAAAACAGAGTAATGCAAATCCTCAGGTTCCTCATCCATGAGAACAGGAATAAACAACTCTTTCCGTATTCAGTCCACAGAGCCTACATGTTCTCTCATATAAAAATCCTGATATTCCAGTACTTAAAGAGTGCTTAAATGGAGTGTTGTTGCTAACTTTGCCTGTTTGGATTTTACCTTTGGTCATGAGTTGGATGCCCAGGCAGCCAGAAGGTAATAATAGGGACACTATGTTGAGGAGGAAGCAGGTTTGTTTTCCACTACTCCAGAGACTAGGGCCCTTTTCGCATGGCATTTCCCATGCGAAAGGGCCCCTGGAACGTCGCACGACTGTGAGGAGTGGTCCACACAGCACGCTCTCAATCGCACGATGCTCCAGGGGCTGGCATGTGCCGATCGCGCACTATTTCATTTTCGGCTGTGAGCCATGGCGCTCACACTTCCTGTCCCAGGCTGCACTGCAAGGAAGAGGAGGGGCTGTTGCGCGAGCAGGCAGCAGCTGCAGAGCTGAAGGAACCGGGACGTGAGAGCATCTCTCTAGAGGCTGCTCACACGATCCCCGCACCCCAGCTCCACAAGAAGGTGAGTTGCGGAAAACGCCTACGACAAGGAGCAATTGATCCAAGCTGCAGGAAAGGAGATTCCACTGGAACCTCAGAAAGAACTTCCTGATGGTCAGAGCTGTCTGGCAGTGCAATATGCTGCCTCAGAGTGTGGTGGAGTCTCCTTTTTTGGAGGTTTTTAAACAGAGGCTGGATGGCCATCTGTTGGGAATACTTTGATGTGTGTTCCTGCATGGTAGGGGGTTGGAATGGATGGCCCCTGGGGTCTTTTCCAACTCTATGATTCCATGATTCTATAAGCAGTTACAGATTAGCTGACAAATGGCAAAGAACCCTCAGTCCCTCAGTCTAAAGGATAGCAGTGGGGAATCATACCTGTTTGACAATGTTTATGTGTTACATTGTTCCATGTTGTAGATCTTTGTAGTGAATAAGAAACTGTGCTGAATGTGGGTTACTTGGGGGTAAAGTTATGCAGGGAAGAAGGCATTACCCTAAGAAGAATTCTACTCCCCCAAATGAATTTTTTCTTCAGTCCCCAAATTTTTAGTATTGCAGTAACTTAAAACTTCAGTAGAGTGTTTAGAAATACAATTTAGGTATACAAATAAGGGGGAAATCAAATATACCAGGGGAATGAGAGCACAGCAAATATAAGGGTTTAAGCCTTGGCCCCAACAGCTGATGACTAGTCCTCCCTCCGTTCCAAAGATCACTACTGTGGCCTCTGAGGAACAGAAAAACAGGCAGGCACAGCTTCATCATGTCTTGGCCAAATGACTAAAGATAGCCACTTCTCCCCATATTTCATATGACATTGCTGTGGCCTCTGAGAGAGAGAAGAGCAGTCAGGTGCAGCTCCATCGTGCCTTGGCCCCAGCAGCAGAGGTGGGTCCCTTCCCTCATATTCCAACTTCCATTGTTCGCGCCTCTCAGGAGAGAAGAGTAGCCAGCATCTGCTGAAGTTAATCCTCTCCCCCATTGCTATATCCTTTTCCTTGTGCATCTTGATTGTAAGCCTGAGGACAGGGAACTGTCAAATTAATAATTTGTAAACTGCTATGAGAGTCTTTTTGACTGAAGGGTGAAGTATAAATACTCTAAACAAACAAAAACACAAATTATTGTAGGTGTTGATGTTTTTCGATGTCTCGCTCTGTACAATAGAAACAGAAGGCTGAAAAAAAATTCTTACTTGAGAGATCAATGTGGTCAACCCTCCCATCAGTAGCTACATCACTAGGCTTACTCACAGATAACAGGATTTCATCCCTAATGATATTGAACAACGATCAGTCCTTGATTTAGTACAAGCAAGAAGACAGTACTAGGTCTTTGCAACCTATGTAAAGGATTTTTTCCTAGTTCCATTGAAAAAAATTTGCTGAAAGAAAAGAGTAAGTTTTTGATAACAAATTCATAGTAATTTCCAGAAAATTTGAACTACACTTGATTAGGGATAACAGAGAAATTTGTCAGATCCATTTTTTCTGTAAATATCCATCTTGCACCTATATTGAAACTAACAATGAGATGAGGTAGAAGCTACCCTCTGAATACATACATTTTCAAAGCCTATGATGAGTTTTGAAAAAGAAAATTCATGCACACAACTATGTATACATTTGAGAAATCTATATCGTTAAAATGTCTATATTTTGTCAATGGGGAAATTGTATAAAAATTGAATACACATTGGAAAACATGTACTAAAACGATGCATTCATTTACATGCAGGAAGCAAAAAAAGCATTGTAGCTATATACCAAATTGAGACTTTAAAAAATGCTAATGGGATTCTGAGAAATGTCACAAAAATGAACTGGGAAATTTTTACATCCCTGGAAAGGTGCATGTCCATTGCTTCACAGGCTTGAGACTATGCCGACAGTTACCTGGGTCATTTTTAAAAAGATGCTTGATCTTGAGCATCACTGTGCTTGCACATTCAACAAGCATTTTATGGGATTTACTTAACAATCATTGAGAAACAACATAACATTGATATTCCATGTGTGGGAGACACAGCTTAGAAGGCTAGGTATGAAAATAAAGTCGAAGGGAAAGTGGTTATGAGTCAGTCTGATGGTAAGTGCCAAATCAGGATGGGAAACCTAACCAAATTTCACATCTTAGATGTGAAATACATGAACAAAACCAGTGAACTTAATAAATTAAACATTGTATTAAAAGTAAACATCCTTAGGGTGAGGGGAGGAAAACATACCCTTATGTTTTTCTCACTAGTTCTTCATAACCAATGCAACATCATTTTTGAATCAGAACATACATCTGTCTACTTTCCTTAAATTCTAGTCTTTAAAGGTGTTTGGTCTTTGTCAGGCTGAAAAGACAGATAATGAATTATTGGAATAATAGTGGCAAGAAACTAGATGCAAATTTGTTTTTCCAGGCATTCCAAGTCTTCAGGAAATGGTATTAACAGTGGTGCCAAGACAAGAGGTCGGCAAAATAGTCAAACTTCGTTTCACGCAGGTTCATTTTTCATTGCTAAGTTTATTTCATCCCAGGCCAACACCAGATTGCAAATTCATGTTTGAAAATTATAAGTTGCCTGCTACAATTGCTGATACTACACAATTATAGCACGTTGATTTCACTTTAACATCTAAGGTTCCAGCCTATGTAATCCTGAGATTTATAGTTTCAAGAAATATTCAGAGTTCTTTGCCAGAGAACTCTAGTGTCTGCCCAAACTGCAATTCCCAGGAATGCACAGAATGTAGCCATGGCCTGAAGAGCAGAAAAAAAGAGCGATAATTCTGTGACCTGTAAGGGTCCCAGATATTATTTTAAATAACATAACTAGAAGGAATTTTTTTTCTCCCCCACTCCCATTGTTCAAAACTATGGATAGAACTATAGGATGAGATTTGGGACTACAATGAGGAACTGGTGGGGGATAGTTCTTTGTACCAAACTTTCGATCAGACCCACCATGCTTGCTGTTTTCATTGCTGAAAATGAATTCATTCCATGCAGTAGAAATATAGGTATTTCTGAGCAAGACAGAGTCACATGTGATCAAAGCATGGTAAGGAAGCAACTACCCTACCCCTCCCTAGCCTTTTGTTCCAGGGATGAAATAATGTGCTCACAGTCTGTAGTCAAGAACAAGGATCTCTGGGTTGTGGCCAAATCAATTTCCACTTCTTATGTAGTAATTTGTTCAGGATGTTATATAGCCAACATAACAACATCTGGTTGAAGCATCAATAGACACTTGCCTTATGTTCAGAGAAATATACCAGCTAAGTTTAGTTCATCTAACATACTTTTACTGACAAGATCTATTTGTAGACAAAGCAGAGAATTATGATAATGATACAAATAATGATGAAATTGAAGTTTAGTGTATAGTATGACAATTATTTAAAATATGTATATAATAAATAAAGAAAATGTCTACCCATCTCCATACATATATCTCTGTTGTCATTCAAAAGGCATGAGACCAAGGGCTCTATCACACTACACTGTTATAGTGCTATTATTCCACTTTCAACATCCTATGGAATTCTGGGGTTTGTAGTTTACAGAGCTCAAAGAGCACTCTGGCTGAGAATTCTAAATGCTCCTCCCTAAACTGCAAACCCCAGGATTCCATACAGTGATGTTTCTAGACCCAGCAGTGCCTAGGGTAAGCATGGAGTTGCACCCCTAGGTGCTGCTGTGCCACCACTGCACCACGCCAGGAAGGACCCCAGCAGTGGCAGGTGCAGGGAGTCAACGGGCGGGTGTGAGGAGGTGACGACCGGGGGAAGGTTGGCAGCAGCAGGTGCGAGGAGGTGATGGATGGGTGTGAGGAGGCAGCGGCAAGTGTGAGGACGTGACAGTGGGGGTTGACAGCAGCGGGCAGAAGGAGGTGACAGGCGGCTGTGGGGAGGCAATGGGCAGGCACAGGTAGACAGCAATGGGTGTGAGGAGGTGGCAGGTGGGCGCGAGGAGGCAGCAGCAGGCACAGGGAGGTGACGGGCAGGCATGGGTAGGCAGCAGCAGGTGCAAGAAGGTGATGGGTGGGCACAGTGGGCTGCTGGGCAGGAAGGCACCCCCCCCAGGGCATTTGCACCCAGGGCACACGTCCCAGATGCCCCACCCTAGATCTGCCTCTGATTCCATAGGATATTGAAAGTGGAATAATAGCACTATAACAGTGTAGCATGATAGGGCACCTAAACACTTAACAATTGATGAGAATCATAATCGTAATGTAGGAATTGTGATTTTGGGGATATTTTGTTTTTAAAACATATTAATTAATTGTTGTTAATTTAAATCTGACTCTATCTGCAGTGCCATGTATTCCAATGTCAGCCGATCTTGACCTTAAGATCTTCAGAGAAAGGAGGAGTTCCTCCACCACACACCCTTTCAGGCACATTTGGTAAGAAGAGGAGAGGGCCTTCTTATTGGATGCTCACAGGGTTTGGAACTCTCACCCCAGGGAGGCTAGGATGATGTCCTTCTTGCTGTTCTTCAATCAGCAAGTGAAACCATTTCTGATTCTACAGGCTCTTAACGGTATTTTATTTTGCTGAACTTAATGGATCCTAATGTTTTTTTCTGGATTCATTTTATCTGATTTTATTTCTATGGGTAATTTAATTGCATTTTAATAATTATAACCAGAATTGACTGGAGAGACATATGTTTTTATAACTGGATTTATGCCTGTGGGAAACAGAACTGAGCAGTTTCACCATGTCTGTATTCAGCAAAGGATTACATAGGGCAGCTAGTGAGCACTGTGCATGAAAGCCAAAGTGCCCTTGCTACATAGTTAAGTGTGCTGCAATGCAAACTGTGATAAGAATTCCAGACAGATTTCTCAGGAATAGGAGGAAAGTGAGGTATAAATGAAGTTGTTCTTATTTGCTGTCAGTAGATTGTGATACCATCTTTTTTTAAAGTGACCTTTTG
This sequence comes from Cyclura pinguis, assembly GCA_030412105.1. NCBI lineage: Eukaryota > Metazoa > Chordata > Lepidosauria > Squamata > Iguanidae > Cyclura > Cyclura pinguis. The sequence continues at coordinate 312,263,377 of CM059599.1, read as the reverse complement.
TTCAAAAATGACCCAGAACAGCCACAAAATGTGGTAGCATTGCTCCCCACAACTCTCTAAGGCACTCATTCTGATCACATTTATGTACACACACACACACAACAGCCAAAACTGGAAGTGAAGTGGCATGCCTGCAATCCCCACTACATCTGCAGTTGCCCACCCCAGGTGTAAGTGCCGATGTGTATTGTATCTCATGCTGCTATATGCTGATTTTTTTTTAAAAAAAAAATCAGTTACTTTTGAGAACTGGAAAAGTAGGAGTTACTTTTGAGAAATGTAACTGTAAGGGGAACTAACGGTTAGAAAGACAGAATGATCACTGTAACTAATTATTTAAGAACAAACCTTTGGGTTCAAGGTTTAAAAGATGGCATAGTAGCCACATTCTTTATAATCAGACCATTTCCAAACTCTGGCTATTTCTGTGTAAGGCCCTGCTTTGGGGGTCCCTGATATTAGTATGGTTTGGATGGGCACCATACCTAACTGCATCATATGTAATTGGCAGCACATTTTATTGGCTCTGATATCAAATTCAAGCCTGAGAGGTGACAGAGAGGTCAAACTGAGCGAGGGAAAGAATTTGACTGTAAATGTGAGAAGGATAGGTCAACTCAAAACTTCCTCAAGACTGAGTCATTTGTCAGGCAAATACACATCATTCCTGTGGATAATAGGCTTAAACAGAAGCTGGAATTTTCCAGGGAATCTGACTGTGAGGAAGCCCACCAGGACACTGATTGACAGATATCCATCCCTTGTACACCTGGATTCTCTCCTCTTTCCTCACAGCACCCACAATAGACAGCTATTACAACACCCATCATGTCTTTGTCAATCAAAGCACTAAGCCCATCAACAGGTGAAAGACCTATCGTCCACAATAGGTTCCCTTTGTCTTGCATCTGGAACCTTCACAGCCACAAGCCATTTTCAGGGTACAAATACGCCTGATTTCAGGATGCTAGTGCAGTCTCTTGAAGGTCTACCCATCACTCTGTCTGTCTGGCTCCTGAATGAGAACTGTCCTTAGGTCCTACCTAAGCCAAAACATATTTCTGCTCTTCACTGCACTTCTGGACTGGTAATTATAAATCCCCCAAACCCCTCAGCCTCTCTATAATTTTTCCTCCCTTTTTCTTTCAATTAGCTCTTGTGTGAATGTGTGATTGTGTGTATCTTGTGTGCATGCATGAGTGAATTCCCCTCAATAAAACACATTTTTAGCTTACTTCTGAATCTCTGGCTGGTTCTTTTCCTGCGTGTGCCCGTAAGCACTGGTAGAAAAGATCTTGCTAAGTTGCCCCCCTCTCACAGCCTCCTGATTTTGAGCTAATTAATTCCCCACTTTTTCAAGGAGGTATTTGGCATTGCAGGGTGGCCCTTGCGGCACCTATGTTTTGGGGTAACATCTGGGCACATGCATACTCTATAGAACAAGCTCAGGAGTAGCTTTTATGTAACTAACTGTACAGCTAATTTTTTCCTGGTCACACCCTCTCAGTGCATTTGCTTCCAGGACACCTGGGAACATATTTTGAAAAGAAGCAGCAGCTTCTTATTTACTCTCCTCCTGCTCACAATTGAATGAGTGGATATGTGGCTGTAAGTTCTTTCCAAATTACTTTGCTTCTCTCCAAAAAATTTTGCTTGCTGTGGTGAGTAACCCTCTATAGGGTTATGAAAGGCCTGATCCACTCAGATCATTGTGAAACCAGGTTCAAAGATAGGTTGAATTAAAACAATGACACTGGTTCTCAAAGATATAAATATAATTATTATAAACAGGTGGAAAAAGAAATGCAGTAACAGAATTAAAAGCAAAGAAGGTTGCCTCCCATCCTTTTAACCAAAAGCAAGTATAGCTGGGCTGAGCTTTGAGCTCTGAATAGCAAAATACAACTGATTTCCCCAACCAAGACACAAATATACAGATCAGTTTTTATTACCCAGCTGACCACAGTTTTCTACCCCAGTTATTCCCACAGAGGATTAGTCACAAAGTTCTCATTTTAAAGCTAAGCTACTTAATTGGCAATGCTTAAAACCTACTTATTAGTGGAAAGTGTTTGCAATAACAGGCCTCTTAGGGAAAATTGTATATGAAAATATATGCATACTGGGAGAAAGACACACAAAAACACTCTATATTTCATGCAGGCTTGCTTTATTTATTTATTTATTTATTTATTTATTTATTTAAAAAAGAAGACTGAAGTAAAAACAGAATGCAGAAATGAGAGACTGGGGAAACAATGAGAAATAACTTCTTACAAAATTAGATGTAGGCTATGTCACTAGCTTAATAGTAACCTTTTGTCAATTTGTTTGTTATGTTCTCTAAATCAAGCTAATTTTTATAACCCTCAGTGAAGCCACTAATTTTTTATTCCTCCTCATCTATAGTTTGAACATAAGGCCTTATAGGGCTGGCACGATTAGTATGCAGTTCATTTCGGGCGGGGGGGATATTTGGCCTCCTCCTAGAGTTTTTAGAATAGATGGAATCTTAGACAAGCATTTGTGATTTATCTTAATGTGGGGAAGATGACATGATCTCTGATGTACGTTGGAAGACTACAGATAAGGAATGATTCACAACACTCATTTCACACACTTAAGGAGAAAAGTGATAATTGTCAAGATCATGCAAAATCCACAGTTGCTGCACAGTAGCTTTACTATATCAGGGTAGGTAGATTTCATTGTTAAAAGTTAAGCAACTGATATGCTTGAATCTATTTTCTGACTACTGTGTTGATTCAGGTAGTAATGCAGTCTGGGAATCATTTTAGTGCTTGAAAGAACCAAACAATTAGTTTCTTGTAAATAATTCTGGTTGGTGTTCAGTATTGCAGTTATGGATTTGTATCAGATTCATAAAGCTATGTAGTCTTATTGGAAAATACATATGATATCCTAGTTCACCCAAAAAATCAGCTGCAGGATCAGGTAAAGGAGGTCCGTTCAGTTTTCAATCAAGATATAAGAAGGATGACATTTCTATCCCCTCCCACCAGTGACTGAGTCTATGACCATGTTACTGCCCTGGCTAGTCCAAGCTTTGGGGATATTAAAGATATCCCTTGATATCACAATTCGGTTGCACTTCTCTATTCCTCTACACGTGCTTGCGAGGCCACCGGACAAGCACGTAAACAAGCTCGGCCGTTAATAGCCGTAATATTCAAAATACAATACAGGCAGGCCAGAAATAGCTGACTCGCTGCTTTAGGAGACCTCCAGGCAAGTACTCTAATTAAGTATGCACGCCACTTACAAAAGAGCCTCTGCCCCACGCTGGCAGCTTGATGGGTAAACTATGCAATACCCAAGTACTCTGTGTCTGCATACTAGCTACTCTATTGAGAATCGCTACGATAACTCAATCATTCAGGTTCTGACCTTTCGGAGGCTTTGTCTCCAACTCCAAATCTATTGTTTTCCCCCAAGTACGGCATAGCCTGCAGTCACAATTCTCCTTATAAACACCCTTGATTCTGAGACCTTCCTCGGAACGCTCCCGAGTTTCATCCTGCCTTGCTGCCGCTTTGCTTGGCGAGCCTTCCCTCAGCTCCACGTGCTTAGCTACATCGCACCCCAGCTTCGCTCTCTATTTTTCCTGGGCTTCAGGACAGGTGAAGTATCACCCAAACCAGCAATTCCTCTAAAAATCCCTCTCTACCACTCCAACCTTTATTTTCTTTAGTTATCTTGTATGAGTGTGTCGCATATACTGTTTTGCTTGTATTCAATAAACATCATTTATTATTTCAACTTCTGTGTTCTCCTTGACTTGACCCGACCCCATAGACATAGGGTTCAAGATCTTGCTAAGTTACCCTGCCTCTTGTAACGCTAAGCAGTGCTCTGAGCTAATTTTCCCCAACTTTAGTTGAGCACATTTTGATGTCCCTCCTGGGACCCCCAGTTCACAGGGTAACAACCATCAGAAACAGAACCCCTGTTGCAAGTCCTTGTCATAGCCTCACTCGCTGGCAGAAAAGAGAGTGGGAACATCACACAGTTGGAAGCTGAATGGACTTCCTTCATCCAGTCTAGAGGCTGGCTCTTAAGGTGGGCTGGGGTGTGTACAGGCCATGAGACATTACGTAGTTATGCAGACCTTAACTAAAGAGACCATCTATGGTTCCAGTGTCTTTTTTCTAATCATGAACATATAACTAATTGTAATTTGAAAGTAGAAAGACATAACATTTGCAGTGTAACTTTAACATTTTAATATGCCTTTATTGTTTCCATAATATGGCCCTTCTACATGGTAAAGGATAACTATGACATGGTCCAAACGTGATTGTGTTCTTCCCTTCTGATCTCTTTTGGTTGTTGATGCAGCAACAAGATGGATAGGAAGAGGGCATGTTTGGTACTTCAGGCTAGTAACTTGCAGCATTCAGACTATTTTAGATGTTTTTGATTTATTTAAAATTAATGAGGGAGCCAGCATAGCCTTGGACTATGACTCTGGAGGCCAGGGTTTGAATCTCTGTTTGGCCATGGAAACGTCCTGGGTGACCTTGGACAAGTCACACTCTTTGAGCCTCAGAGGAAAGCCAAGTCAAACCCCCTCTGAACAAATATTGCCAAGAAAACCTCATGTTATGTTCACCTTAAGGTCACTATAATTCAGAAACAACTTGAAGGTGCACAACAACAACATTGTAATTGTAACAATGATGGTGACTTTTTTTTCTATGGTTGGTAGAAAAGGTGTCCGTAAGCCTTCTCAGTCTTTCATTAGGGTGGCTATTGGTCTGGAAAATATTTGGGAGCACTGCATTCTGATCCAAGTAACAGAACATCCTTTGTTATCATCTTGTCATTCTTGAAAATGAAAGACAAGGACAAATATCATCTGGGTAGTGGTTTTTAATAGCTAACTGCAGAATAGATGTATCTGATCCTGCCTGGAAATGGATCCTTCCTTGTCCTTCCTTGGATGCATTTTTCAGAGACAACATGTAACCTTCTTCCTGAAAATGAAATATAGTGATGGCTGGTACAAGTAATAAAAGATATGAAATTCATTTGAGATTTAATAAAACAATCTGGAGAGATTGAAAAATACCTACTGGACTTTTCTGATATAGTGGCTTTCTACTTTCCATTAAACATAATGTGTGTTTGAAAATTATATTCTAATACCATTTGAAGTCTTAACTTTTTTGAAAAAAAAAATGCTTCAAATGGCAAAGTTGTTATTTTTAATTTTGAGATATAAACTGGCTTTGACAAGACTGTGAAGGGAAAAAAAATATTCAGAAGGAAGGGAATGTATTCAAGACCCCAGTTCTATCCATTCTTGAAGAAAAATGGTACCTGCAAAGACCATAGAAAACCCACACATAGTTTGAAATAGGGTCAAAGGTATTTGTGTAATCAGTTCCTGTAAACTCGAACTTGTAATACAAGATATTGGAAGATTTGGACCAAACTTCTGAATATTTGAATGTTTGGTATAAGTTTCATATGTGACAAAAAAAAGGAGGAAACCTTTTCTCACACAGTGGACTGGAAATGTTCAGCATTGTGCTAAACTCACAGGGCTTCTGATAACCAGGTTTAAATTCCCACTGTCACTGCATTCCAAGGAGAAACAGCTTTTCCGTCACTATTCTGGTGGATTGTGGAGATTTAAACATGTCAGCAGGCAGCATAGTGGATCAAGAGCAGCACCAACAAACAATTCGTTTTCCTTTATGGTCTCTTTTTATGGCTACTCCCATCAAAGATATCTGAAAGGTCCCACTCACTTTCACAGCCTATGAATAAGGCTACAGTAATGGAGGGGTAGCGGAATAATGTGTATCTGTGATACACAATTATATCAGTTTGATACTACTAAGTGGCTCCATCCTATGAAATCCTGGGGTTTGTAGAGTGTCAAGATACTTGGTAAAGGTACCCAAAGAAAAGAGGAAATTGAGGATTCAACCATGGAATGAAGACACAAAAAGCTGGGTTAACTAACAGCCACTTTTGACCTGTCCTATTTAAAATTTTGTTCACCTGTAAGATACGGGGGTGGGGGGGGGACTGAGCAATATGATATGGGTCCAGCTGATGCCAAGGTCACTACATGGCAATCTGCTGAGCCTAACCATGGGCAATAACACCTCAGCCCCAGGGGCAATCCAAATCGCTTTGGTTGCTCCTCAGTCCAGCATTTTGGAAGGTAACCCCAGGATTCCCACCCAAGCTGAAGGGTACTAAAAATGAGAGCCTTATTCCCAGGTTAACTACTTCACCAACCCCCTGGGATGCAGGGCCCTGAAGAGGGGTTCCACAGCCCTACCCTACATGAAAGGGGTGCCAATAGGTGATCACCAAAGTCTTATTCTCCCCCATTGCCTGCCTATTTAATGACATACACCCCAAGCCAATTTTCCCAATTCCATCAAATACAGTATGGGAGAGGTGAAAAATGCCCTGAGGAAAAGGAGGAAAAATTCCTATCTGGCCCCAAAGTGGCAGATTAACTCACACTGCTTTGAGGGTGGGAGGTTGGGTCAATACTGAAAGTCGAATGGCACACATGGAGGGCAAACTGTTTGCTGTCTCACTCGCCCCTATCATTTGCCTTGATCTGGCACTTAGTGCCAATCAAGCAACACCCTCTGGTCTCCCTCCATGAAGACCATCAAAATCTTACCCTCAAGTGGTATGAAACTGATATAACTGTGTAGTGTTGATACACCTCTATTTGCCTTGTGGGTAATATTGGTAATTTTGGAGATTTCAATTGTCTTAACTATTATTAAGTGAAGAATCATATCTTTATTAGAGGAATCAATCAATTAAATTTGTAAATGGTGAAACAATATTTCTGATGAAAGAAGCACACTTTACATTTATATGAAGCACCTACTGAAAATGATATTTGAGGTAAGGGAGCATGCCTCTTTTATGATATCTGTCATTTCTATAAGCACTTGTATTACAATCAAAATTCTGTTCTAATTTGTTGCCTAATTCATAGGGATCATCTTTATTTTGTTTATTTTTTTTTTTTAAGATCAATGAATATAACTGATCTCTTAAGGCTAGAATCAAATACAGACTTGTATGGTAATATGGCTCTCTGAACTCAGTGATGCTTATCTCTAAGTAGACTTGCATAGGACCAAAAATGTGTGAATCTGTTTTTAAAGAACATTTTCTGCTGTTCATTGTCTGAGAGTCCCTGGTGGGTTGTGAGGCAATAAACAAATTCTTAAATAAATAAATATTATATCATTGAAAACATCCTTTTAATCTGACCTACAACAGGCTACTAGTCAATCATGCATTGTAGTTCTTCCAAAATCTGTAGAAGTAGTTTATCAAAAGAGACCCAGCACAATGTAGTGGTTTGGGGGGGTTAGACTATGACCTTGGAGACCAGGTTTCAATTCTCCATTTGGCCATAGAAACCCACTGGATGACCTTGGGCATGCCCCACACTCTCAGCCCCAGAAAACCTATTGCCACATAGGTCAGAAATGCTTTGAAGGCATCGAACTACAAAGTTTTTTAAAAAACAAACAGTGTTTGCATTTTATTTCAGTTTTGCATTGTAGTTTAGTGAAGTTGAGGTCTTCTAGGGTACTTTGTATTTCAATATTTCTTTATGTGAAATTGAGTAGGCTACTATATTAGTGCATATGCATTGATTTTCATTTTTGATCCAGGAATTAAACTGCAATTATGAGAGATTTCATGTATAACACGTTACTGTGTTTACTCTTTTTAAATTTAAGGGTTGTATAATTATAGAAAAATTTAGGAGGTAAAAATTATGGGTTTTTCATTTGAACTGTGTAGTGCTTCTGGAACTTGGAAATAACCAGTCGTGAACAAGTGGTTACTCATAATTAATTCTTTTTCTACTCAAGATATGTGTAACTAACATTCTAAAATTGTACCTCAACAAGTAACACTTTAACTTCTTCTTATTGCTATGGCATATGGCCTCACTAAACAGTTGAAGAGAAATATTCCATGGTTCAATTGTTGTTAAATATTTAAACAATAAGTTTTTCCCCAAATAACTAAAAGTAACTGTTTTAGTGACTGTAAAGAAATGGGAAAGTAAAGTTGGGATCATAAAGATAAATAACTGCTTTTGGAACAGGAAACTATAACTGTAATTAATTACCTTTAAATGTAGCTTTCTGAACTAAACATTTCATGTGCTGCATAGCATGTAGCTGTGACTTGGCTTAGGAAGGGGAACTTCCCTCAATTACTGGCACACAGGGCGCTGAGCTTCTTACATATGTGTGTGTGTGTGTGTGTGTGTGTGTATTAGAAGGAGATTGTTTAAACTAGAAGGTTTGACAGTTGAAGCTCTTTTTCTTTCTTTTTTGTCTTTTCTCCTCAATCAGGTCCAAGTGGGGGAAAAAGGTGGAGGAAAGAGAAAACTATCACACAGTACAATCTGACAAAGAAAACTATCGAACAGTAACAGGAAGGAAAAGCAAAGAAAACAACAAATGGACCCAGTTTTGGAAATTTGGGGAGGTGTCCAATAAAAAAAAAAATCCTACACAGGTAATCAGTTGCTGTTTTCATTTCCAGTTCCCTGACATTTTCTCTTCCAATAACATGAGCAGAGCTGCAGCGGGAGTGTAATCTCTATTTCATCTATGTCATTTGTTTTTAGCAGACTGTTAGAAAGAGAAGGAAAACAACCCTGAGAAATATTACTGCTGATGGTGATTTATTTCTGGGGAATTGACATTAAACTGACTTTCAAATTGATGATTTTGGACACTTCAGTGAAGTAGAAATAGCAGGAGGCCAGACTCATCTGCATGCGTCTTATAGATGTGTTTGAGTTTGTTGACAGCTTTCCATGTTTTGATGGTGACTGCCAATTGTGACATTACCATAGAACATAGTGTTTGGGGAAATTGTTTTATTTTCCTCCACCCTTGTGCCTTAAAGTTGCTAGCAGCAGTCAAATGAAGATGTTTTGTGCTTAGTCTGGAATGGAACTCATTGCATTCCAATCATCATCATGAGAAAATTCAGTCATTCTTTTCATCTGTCAAGTCAAACTTTTTAGACACCTAAAAGCAGTATGAAAACATACTGATATAAACTGAAGTCTCCTGATCAGATTATAAAAGGCAATGTGAGGAACTCAGCTAGATGATCAAGAAAGACCATAGCCAAAGAAAGAATCTTTATGGATATCACCAGAACAACCCATTCTGCTAAATCATATTCCCTTAATCTCAGCAGAGCTATATTCTTTGCATGTTAGAAGTTGATTTATGGAAATTTCATTATAAAAGAATGCTTCTTCCATTTCTCACTGAAACAAGTCGGGTGTATCCACATTCTCATGTTGAAGCATGGTGAGCCATCAGAGACAAAGAGACACAAGTAAATTCAGTCCTGTTATTCCTGCCAACCTATTTTGGGGGTAGTTCCAGAGTATATGGTAATATACTTCTAGACTTTTTTTTATTGTTCACAATTGTTTGAAATTATTATAACTCATTTTAAATTGATTTTATTTTTGCGTTGCCTTAAGATCCTGTGATACATAGTAGAGTACAATAGTTTAAATAAATAAATAAATGTTGGAATCCTGTTGGATTCTTTTATCTTTTTAAGTGGTCTTTCATCTGTAGGAATTACAATTGTGCAGTTCCATAATGTACGTATTCTGTAAAGAACCACTTTTATGTTACTATGAGGAGGAGCTGCTGAAGTGAATGATGCATAACAGGATCCATCCACATTGGTCCTTTTGTGTATCAGGACACTGGCTAAGGTATGCCAGTGCACATTGGCCATTCTTGACAGTATCCTCTTAACACATCTTTGCAATTCCCTAACAGGGTTTCTTAGCGCCTCTGCTATGTAGTTAAGTATCAGTAAAGTTATGTAATGTATACCATGATAGAGGGCTCCAGCCAAATGGTGTCATTGTGGTAGGATGGTGGATTTGATGAAAGTATGATCTATTTCCCAATTAAGGATGGGGAAAAATGGTATGTCAGTCTTTCTCAGCAGGCCATGTTTTATTCTAATAAGACTTCTAAGATTCTGCATTGAGTCATGTCTGATTTATTATTTGTTGTTGTGGTTATTGGAAAGTTAAATGAAAGGATTATTTTTGGTTGATTTTTCTCAACCTCTTGTTGACATGTTAATTCTGTGCAAATTAATTTTCATTTTCTGATATGAATTGGAAAGTTGAAATATGTCATTATCATCCTGAGAAGAGAAAATGTTCCTGATTCTTTCATAGAGGAAACACCTGATGGGTAGCTCTCTTGTGGTTTTCATGTTTCGCAGGATGGAAATTCTTCTGCTCTTTGGTTGAGGTTTGTTTTGACATGTATGTTAGTTAGCATGAGGCCTTACCAGGATGTTTGCTACACTCACTTTGTTGTGCAATCTGTGTGTCTTCTGAGTCAGTGCTGAATAGGTTAGGGCTACTAGTAGCCTACACTGATGGTAGAAGAAATACAGGAATTCTTAGAGTTTGTTCACCTATAATAAATGGGATTTTGGATGCCTTCTCAAAGAAGATGCACATATTGAAAAGTCCACTACATAACTGGGATCACCTAACTACATTGCAATTTAATCTCGTTTGAATAATATTGATTACTGCTACTTTCATGTTTTTAACACGTATAAGGTTTTATTTTAATATATTTTTTTATTTATATGAACATCTCAGATGCCAAGAAATATCAACATTTGAATAAAATTTGTTAGTAGTATTATGGGCTTTATTAAACCAATAGATTACATAGTGAATATCATTACCGTATGACAGTGGTGGGGTTTATGCAGCCCTCCAGATGTTATTGAATTGCTATTCCTTACCACTGGTTATGCTGGCTGGAGTTGATGGCAGCTGCCACTCATCAGCATCTGGAGAACTGTACAATTTCAATTTTTTTCCTATGGAAACATCACAGTCAGAAATAAATTAATTCTGTTTAAATAGAATGTGGCAAATTTATGTTTAAAAATCCTCTTTATTAAAATTATGCCATAGGTATGACTGCTGTGACCTCTCAAATAACTTTTAAAGACAATCTTGTTGAAGAAGGAGGAACAGAATGGTCCAGTATAAATGAATATGTTTGTTTTATAATTCTTTCTAAAGACCACAGATTCTGGGAGACTGTGTGACCAACATTAGAGAGTCTTTTGAGTGATACAGACATCTGGCTGTTTGATAGCTTGTTGCGTAATGCAGGATGAAGACCAGTAATAACAACAATACTTGGAAAATAAAGTTCACGAAAAATAGTTATTATCAATAAATTGTTGATGATTCTGAGGAATCTGGTTGTAAAGGATGAGAGATTGTGACAAATGTGGATATATCTTTCAGCTGTGAATATATGTTTTTTGGAAGATAAAAAATAGAAAGGAATTCATGGAAACAGTTGCAAAGATACTTTTTCTGAGGGACCTGTATATTATTACGACTTAATTTATCTGATTGAGATAGATGTGTGCCATTTCTGAAGTGATATTTCCCACCATTTCTTTCTCACTGTTCAACAGCCCACTCAGAGTATAGAACACAATCCAAAATAGCAGCTTCTAACAGGCTTTTAACCAGCAGGTAGACTAAGGTCCTTTCTGCATGACGTCCTCATCCTGCCACAGCAATGGACTGTTCCTAGTCCAGGAGTTGTGATACCACACAACATTGTTGCTATTCAGCTGCTATCTCATTCCCAAGCATTGCAAATCAGCCTTATATCATCCAGAAAAAAATCCATTAAGAGCCTCCTTTAGCACTATAATTCATCGGCCATATCAGTGCAGTTTCATAATGGTGCTGGCTTGATAGCACTTCCTGTCATTGCGGATCCAGGAATGAGTAGGGTGTGGGCATGCCCAGGTTGTCTCTCCCTCAGCTACTCCCATGGCATGGTAAATTCAAAATCTATCACCTCTCCTTTGAGTTAAAACTTATTTTTTTAAAATACATTTTTAAGCATTATAGCCCAAAAGTGCAATAGTGTACTGGCATGTCATGCCATTGCAACATTGCTGTGCTAGTATGGCTTCAAAAAAAAAAAAAAAATCTGACCAATCAGGAGCAATGGGGCAGGATGAAGGTAGGGAAAGGGATTGACCAATGATGCTGCAGTGCAGAAGGAACACCGGTGGCAATACCACTACTCATCCACTTAAGCTGAAAAGGTGTGGAAGAGAGCTTTCTTAACCAAACAGCATCACAGAAATGGCAATGATGGGATCGTAATGGAACAATGCTTTATTGAGGTATGGTGCAGAAAGGGCCTAAATGTTTTAACTGAAAAATGACCAATGTGTAGATCTAGACAATGATGTTTGTTCAGCCTGATTTTGGAGTGAATGGATGCATAATGCACTCACCGACTTTAGAAAACCAGTTAATACTTGAAAATTCTACCTGATCTTGAAGAACCTACCCTATGCTTTCTAAGATCTCTTCATCCTTTACCAATCAGAAAGTGCATGAGGGAGAAGTTGTACAAAATGAATTCTGCAATAGACCAAACATCTACTGTTTCTGGTAAGTTGAAAGGCTGCTTCAGAAATAGCATGAGAGAAAATGCCTAGCACAGCTTAGGCTTGGGATTCTATTTTAGTTGGTGAACTCTAACATTTGATATTTTGATGTCATATCAGTAATAGCATAATACTACTTCTTGAAATTTCACTTCAGGGACTGAAGAGCAAAAGTAGAGTAGCAAATAGTCTTTCAAACCTTCTCCAACATTGATATATTCATTACTGTTTACCTATTAGTATTTTTGAATATTATTAAATAAACTTTGATGTCCTCAAGGGTCCTTGATTCACCAATGAAGAAAACCATGAATTTATATTCTGATTAAGACTAGTCTTGATGTGGCACTCTAAATAGCAGGCACAATGCACTGTTTAAGATTCCTTATGCATAAGAAAATGATGCATAAAACTGGAACAAGTCATTTTACTTTTCACTGCAGCTCCTATTGCAACTGGTGTAAACATAGCTATTGCCCAAAGTTTCATTTCTGTCTGCGTTCCTTCTTCCCTCCATGTTTTATCATGTTTTATCATTATATCCTCCACTTTAAACAATATTATTTTCTAATGTATTTATGCGAATGCATATCTATTGAAATATTTCTATCTCACCTTTCCATCCAATAGGGCAGGGGAAGGAGTCATATATAGTGATATATGAATCAAATCTAATCCAACCCACATATATTTTAGTAGATCAAAGTAAACTCCAAAATTTTCTGTGGGAGAAGTAATAGCCAAAATAATACACATCTTTCTACAAGGCATGCTAAACACAGAGGCACATATGTATATGCAAAAAATGTGCTTTTTCTGTCTACTTTTATTTGCTTCTGTCAATATTGTCTACAAGCACACATGTAAAATATCTCTGTAAATTTCAAGAGGATCATCCCTGACTGATATAAGGCATAATGATGTCAAGATGTCACTCCTTCAGAACAGGAAATAATCTAGTACCAGCAAACTGAGCTATCATGAGACCTTGCAGATATTGCCCCTCTCAGCATTTCTCACTAACAGCTATCTTGCCTGGGTCAGTAGTGACCTGCAATTCAATAACATCTAGCAGACCTAACAGTTTCGACTCCTGTGTTAGGGATTCCCATGGTGCATGAATCATTGATGGCAATGTATGTGCTTTTCTAAAGCAGTGGTCCATAAATAAGGGAGCCCTGAAACATGTATTTGTGAACTCTGCAGTAATGTATTTCAGTGTATCTCAATCTTCAGTCCTCCAGATGTTTTAGATGACAAATCTCAGAAGTCAAATCAGAATGATGGGTATGGATCATCTAATGACATAACTGCTGACTGATGTAACCCACACTCAGATTTAAAGTTGAAGGCTTTCACCGCTGGAATCTATAGGGTGTTGTGGGTTTTCCAGGCTTTGAGGCCAGGTTCTATTAGTATTTTCTCCTGGTGTTTCGCCTGCATCTGTGGCTGGCATCTTCAGAGGATCTGAAGATCTTCAGGATCCTCTGAAGATGCCAGCCACAGATGCAGGCAAAACATCAGGAGAAAATACTAATAGAACACAGCCTCAAAGCCCAGAAAACCCACAACAACGACACCCAGATTATCTGCTGGGTATACCTGAGAAGACAGGAATGGAATTCTATGTGAACAGAAGCCATTTCATTGTTCTTTTCCCACCTGGAGCAGGATGAAGTTATTTTCCCTCATGCTGGGCATGGCTTCACCTTTCCATACCCCCAAGTTCCCTTATAGGGATGCCCAACTGTTACCCCACTGGAAAACCCTGTCCCGGGGTCTACAATTTTGATATTAAAATATGATTCCATGTGCCTGAGAGGTCGCCCAGATGGACACGTAGGCAGCAACGGCTGTACAATCAAAAACCAGATGAGGCCAGTAAAATCCCCCGTCACGTAGCCCCAGGAGACCTCAAGCTGTGCAAACCCACAGTACACAAAGGATCCTCAGCTCCTGAGAAGCAGACTTGAGGGGATTAGCGTCTTTGCCCCAAGTTGAGCAAAATCCTATCAGGCAAGGACCATTTACATGAAGTCACACCACAACCCAATGCAGCTGAAGATCCTGAGACTTTGGCAACACCTTGTAATCTCATCATGTGAAGGAAGTTACCATTATGGAACTTCTTTCTCATTGCAACACTCATTATTCTCCCTGGGAAAGGATTAGCCCTCCAGGTACTTTTTCCCCTACAAACAGTTCCATTTTTTGAGCTGTTCTTTGGATCACTCCTGGTCATCCCAGCAGACCGTTTCTCCATCTGTTGAGTAATCCCCTCAGCCCTCTCTGTGCTGAGCTCCACTTCTCTGCTGTTTTTCCCAGACCAAGGATTTCGGGAAAAGGTGCAGTATTACCCCAGCTACAACCCCTTCAATATTTCCCCTATCCAGTTTCCTCTCTTTTGCTTAATAGGCCTTGAGTGAGTGTGTGAGTGATTGCGTTGGTGCATGAGACTTTCATTCAATAAAATAATTTTATTGGACATCTTCATTTGGTTTTTGGCTTGAACTGACCCTGTAAAAACTGGATAAAAAGACCCTGCTAGGTTACCCTGCTTCTCGCATTGCTATTGCTTGTGCTTTGGCTAGTTTCCATTCCCCATTACATGGAGCACATTGAGGTGTTCCCCAAGGGACCCAAGAAATCAGGATAACACAACTACCCATGAAAGGGCCTGCCTATCCTTCCTTCCTTGACTGGCCCCATGGTTGCGACAAAATTGGGGTTGAGCATAACAATAGCTTTCTACTCCATGAACTGAGGGTGGCAAGATGGGACAAAGTCCAATGGTGATCTTGCTTCAGGAGCAGGGAGAATATGCAGAGAGCAGAATGGAGTGACACCTTCATCTGGGCTACTTCCATTACCTCCCCACAGTAACCAGACTGGTGACTTTTCCAAGGTTTTTTCATACAAGCCAAAACTTCTCAAAGTCTCCCAGAAAGAAGAGGAATAATCAGTGGGACACAGCACTGATCCAGGAAGCCTCCCATACATACACCATGACTTGTGAAACTGTCTTCCTGGTAAGTTGGAAAAATACCATCTCTACAAAATGGCAGTGGTTTTATGCGCATAAGAGTATACCATGGCTAGAATTCTTGTAGCGAATTTGAAAGCACAGCTCACTTATTTTGGTGATTGCATAGGTCAGAATTCAGTTCTGTTCAGTGGCCAAAATCCCCTCTTCCCACTTACTGTGTAATCAAAACAGAGCAAACTCCTTCAACATAGTCATTTCCATTTTGTCAGAGAGTGGGGTGATCATTAGGGATCCAACCAGTAGTTTCCTGTAACTGGATGTGCTGCAAAGACAGCATCTTCAGAGAGCTCACAAGGAGCTCTGAAGGTTGCTGCAGATCTCTGTTGTAGCACATTCAGTTACAGGAAAATAACTGGGCCTGTCCCTGCTCTCCAACAACATGGAAATGGCCACATGAGGAGGCGGTGCTCTGCTGTGCTGCTTACAAGGTGAATTTTTGTGGGGTAGCATCTGGAGAGACAAAGGCCATTTGCGCATTAGACCCCTCCCTAAACAGCAAACCCTGGGATTCCATAGGATGTTGAAAGTAGAACAATAGCACTATAATAGTCTAGTGCGGAAATGGCCATAGCTATGTGATATATGTTTCTTTCCTTATGCAAGATCTCAGCCTATATCTTTTCATTTCTTACAATGATACAAAGATTCACATTTCTGACTATCGGATAAGGTACGGTATCCATAGCAGGTTGGATTGAGTCCAAGCTGAATTTGGTCATAATCTAAATCATCAATTCAGGTGCCAACCAAAATTCTGTTTGTGATTTCAGATTCACTTTGTGAAGAGTTATGAGGAAGTTCATGCATCACCCATCTTCTACAAACTGGCAGTAACAATGAAGACACTCTTCATCCATTTCAGTTAGATCTTAAGCTTAACTTAAGTACACAATGAAGAAATCATTCCCTATATTTAAGTCTCAGGACAAATATAGCTTTATCTTGTGATTTTCTTCCTCTTACTAGCCCTCCCACCCCCCTTTTGTGATGAGGTTCAGAGAAGGTTTTTGGTTACCTGTGGTTTCGAAGTAATGGCTTGCTCTGTAATAGCAATGTGCCTTTTTTTTTCCTATTTAAAACCATATTCTCCTGTCATCATTTTTCCTACCTCTGGTTTCAAGTTATTGAGGAAGAAACAACAGCTCCCCACTAATTGGACCAAATATTATTGTTTCTTTACATGAAGTTCTTGGAATTTCACAATATATAAAGCTTTCAGCTGCTGGATCCAGTTCTAAACTGATATTTTGTTTGCCATTTTAAGAAGTTAAGTTTCTATAATTTTTGAGAAGTAAGCAAAAATCTCCCCTTCATTTAATACTGGTGAATTCTGTACCAAAATATTTTCATGGAGAATCAAATTATCAAGAAGCTTGTGGGCAGGGCTTATGCAGTAACAGTGGCAGTAATCCTGCCCCCCCCCCCGACCAGCAATGTATGGATTTTTTATTATTATTTTATATCTCTGTATGCAGAAAACCGCTGATAGTGGCTTTATCCTTGTAGTTAACACTGAATATTCTTCAGATGAATGTTCCATACAACTTGATTATAATCAGGAAGGGCCACGTGGAGAAGAACAACTGGTAGCATGGATGGTTTGCTTGTATTTCCTGTTTTATCCCAAGACATACAGATGTTCGTACATATTTAAATTTTTGCAGAGGAACCAGTTTGGGGATTTCTAGAGAACTTGATAAGTCTGAGATCAATGTATTAATGAAAAGTACTTCACAAATAGATCATATAAAGAACTAACAGTCTGTTCTCATTAAGGTTTTTGGTTTTTTCCTGGATTTGGGAAGTCTGTTTTGAGTTTTATTTGAAGACAATAATAATAGATGTTATACCTAGTATTTTGGGAAACCAAATGCTTTGGTTTCCCTGGCATCATCTGAGATGACTTGTTTAACAGCTAAAAAGACATCATTAGGAGACAGTTACATATTTATATGATAGATACTATAATCACAATCTAACTGCAGAATTGCCCAGTACCTCATAAGGAGTAGTCTCTGAATGTGTGTTGTCACCGCATGGAATCCATTATGAAAAGTCTGTAAATTACATAACCCAAGGGAAGTCTAGCAATTGTATCTCAAAAATAAGGAGGGGTTTGCCTTCTTAATCAAAGTTTGGATTTGTTACCCTTATTTCTGGTAAGCACTGATAAACCAAAAACACTTATGTATCACTTTCTCTTTTCATTTTAAAATATTTATTTATATATTTATTAGTTGGTCTTAAACGTGCTGCTAGATTCTTTTCCTCCTTCTTTCTTTTTTTAAAATAACTACGGTGAATACAGTTGAAATAGGGGAAACTGTTGTGGGATTACTTTGGGGTGGGGGAACCACATGTGAAAGTATACACAATTTGACAATATATGGTGGGTGACTTTTCCTTCAATTATATAGATAAAAGAGACTAATTTCATTCACTGAAGAAGAAAGGTTAGGAATTAGGTGTCCTGTTTGCATATATCAAATTTTTGCTTCATGAACTTCCTGCATTTTAGGCTAAAACATGTTTAAAAATGAATACCTTGAAGTAAAACATGGTTAAAATTAGAAATAGTGTCAGAAAATGCCTATTAAAATACACAGGTTGTTTAACTTCTCTTGCAGATTAGTATGGAAAGAGGATGGAATGCATTTATGATGCATGTATGTGAGGCAGACTAGACATGCGAACTTATTACAAGTTACTTTGGGGCACCATAGCTCCTAGGATGCCCCACTTAGCGTGGCCCTGCTGGCTGGGTGATAATGAAAACTGTCTAGAAAGTAACATTTACAAGCTCCACTGAAAATAAATTGATCCACTATTTCTACTGTATCACTAAGATTTTGTAGGATGGGAACACCTGTCCAGTTTCTCCACATGCTCTCAGGTACATTAAAGACCAAAGGAGGAAAATACCATTTCAAGCCCTTTCAATTCTGACTTCTCCTTCTGTCATTCACAGAGGGGAAAAAGCTTCCCTTTTATAGAGGTCACCTTCCCTCTGAGTGGGTGTGATTTTGATGGTGAGGCAGAGAAATACCTTCTTTCTTTGTTTGTATAACAGGATGCTTTCAAGCTGATCTCATCACTCTTTTCCTGCATGTTGCAGGCACTGACATCAAGTCAGAAACTGTTTTCTTTCTTCAGTAAGAGACAGGGAATCACTGAATACCCATCCTGTGTGGTGTTTTAGAATGACAGGTTGGTGAGTGGAATTAAAATTACCTAGGGCAAATATCAAACAGCCTGCGCTCACTTTAGATGCACTTCCAGGACGACAGCATAAGGCTTTGGTAGTGGTTGCTGTTGTTTTTGCTGTTGTGTGCCTTCAAGTCAACTCCAATATATGGCAAGCCTATCATAGGATTTTCTGAACAATTTTTTTTTTCAGAGGCAGATTTCCATTCCCTTATGTGATGGAATCCCAATCTGAGTTGGTACTGCAGTTCCAAATCCTGGGCTCCAGTCACTTGCATTGCCCTTTTACATTTAGGACTGAAGGTGGATGCTATTCTGGACAAATGACTGTGCCGATCAGTGAGTTCAGTGTGTTAAAGTATGAACAGTCCTTAAATAAAAACAGACACGGTTGTAGAAGATAAAACCAGTGAAGATCTACTAAGTTAAACATGAACTTCCTGAACTCTTCCTACTTTCCTAGTTCCCAAAACCCTCTTCATCTTATCATTCTTTTCTTCCTAATAACCTTTATTTATCTGACTGCCTTTTTTTTACAGACAAGCTTGTTGATTACAACTTCTCTCCTGTACCCCCCCCCCCATTTCACAGCATTCCATGATCTGGGATTGGCTGGTTCTACCCAGGCTTGCCCAGTTTCTAACTTCATGTCCTTCTCTTAAGCTGAGACAGCGTGACATGCCCAAGATCACTGCCTGTATTTCCGTGGCTAAACAGAACTTTGAATCTTGTCACCCAGAGTCCTAGTCCAACACATAAACCACTACTATATGTAGGCTCTCTAGAGGTCAATTTTATGATGCGCCTCAAGAATAAGACGTGATTGCCTTCCAAAATTCCTACTCAGTCCCATAAAAGATAGCTAGCTAAACTTATTCTGCCTTATCACCCACACTGGGAGATAAGAAGGTAGGGCAGAAGCAGGATTGCACTTTTATAGGGTACCACCTCAGTCTCCTTTTATCCAGCTATGACCACAAATCCAGTGCTGGCCAATACCAAGAGCTCATCATTACAGCTTCACAAGGAAGAGAGAGCAAAATTATTCCCACTTGAGAGTTTCAGAGTCAGATTTCCTGGACACAGCCATTGTTTAAGGTCTGCTAGAGGGGCACTTGTCTATGTCCCATTAATCAGGACAATACGTTGTGGAAGCATGTGGAAGAGGCCTTCTGTTCTATGACACCCAGTCACAGAACAATCTCCCCTTCAAAACCTGATTGGCACCAACATTGTTGTCATTCAGGTGCCAACTGAAAACATGTTTGTTCATTAAAGCTGTTTGGGAGGTTGATGGGTTTTACACAAACCCTCTCATGTGCATAGCTTTAAAACTTTTAAAACTATTTTAACTGCTTTAATCTGTGTTTTAAACTTGTTTTAGTTTGAAATATGTTTTTAGCCTTTTAAAATAATTCATTCCTATTTACACTGTCTTTGTCAGATTGCTTTTATTGTATGCCACCCTGATATCTCCGGACAGAAGGTAGAATATCATTTAAAAATATATAAATGAATGAATAATCCCTGCAAAAGAATTGAGGAGATCTACAAGCTTCAGTGAATGATTGGAAAGTGGTGAATGTTGACATTTCCCACAATAAGTTGTAAATATTTTGATAAGGTCCACAGGGAAATATCACAAAATTTTGACATTTCTAGTAAGTGTTGCAGCCAACCAAGTACTGTCAGTAAATCTCCAGATGTCCTAATTTCCATCTGTTGTAGCTCAAGGGTGTTTATTATGCCACAGAAAGAGATTATTACAGGTTGTGGTGGGGTGGGAAGCGAAGTTTTACTATGACTTGCCATGACAAACTTCAGTGGAAATGCACTTTGCAAATGTCAAGTTTTTCATTCATTCATTCATTCCTTTTCTCTAGGACAAATGTTTTACATAAGCATGACACTCCTCTCTTTCAAGGAAATTGTATTTTTTCCACACAAATTATGCTGGTACTTTTGATCTCTTCTCAGTGATTAATGCAGAAAAATAAGCAATATGCCAACACTGTTTTGCTTGTCCATTGAGCTGGAATAGAGAAAACTGAGAAGTTCATAGAGGGTAAAAGTCAAAGGCCTGAAGTAATGTAAACTTCAGTTACACTTGACATTTTGAGCTCCCTCCTTTTTTTTTTATTATTATTTTCTAGAGCGTTCTTTGTATAAAAGTCCATTCCCGGACATTACTGTCACTTCTGCTTTCGATATAGGACATTAACTCTGTTTTTATTGCTCATGTCTAGCAATGATCGGATGAAACACGGCATATCCAGGCTGATAGCTTAGCATTTTCATACTTTTAAATGTGAGTGTTTGTGCGCTCTCTCTGTCTCTCTCTCTCTCACACACACACTGCAAACAAGAAAAACTAGCGGTTTCTTTCACTGACCTTTTTTAACTTAACAGTTAAAAAAGCAGTGAGACAAAAGTACATGAATGCATAGTGAGTTTCCAAGATGAGATCATTATATCTGGTTCAGTGAAAAAAAACGAAGTTGCCACCACAATACCCTCACACATTGGGAATGAAGACTTGGTACACAGGGTATGGTTAACTTGATTTATATTTTTTAAAATTTAACAAAATCTATAGTGAGTTAACCAGTTAGTCTTAAGGTTCACGGCCATTCTGTGAAGGCCATTATTTTTAATTTGAGAGGAGGAAGGTTTGTGTTTTTATGAAGAGTGGCAGTGCTATAGTTCCAAACACTGTGTCAGTTTGCTGCCAGATTAGTGCTTGTCAGGGCAAGAACACAAAACTGGCCTGCTAAGGCCATAGGTAAGGTCATGCCACCATGACTGGAAAAGCCCCTAGATATGACACCACTGTCCCGGTTCAAGGGCAGCTGCCATTACAGATTCTGTCATACCAGCCAGCTGTGAGGAGGTCTGCTGAATAACCTCACATTCATTATGTAGCCACATCAGGAAGATAGACTACACTTAATCCCCCACAAAGATGGATGGCTGAACTATCTTGGTTCACCTTGTACCACTTGCTGAGCATAAAGCTGTGCATGCCTAATTTCCAGAAAGAGATCTCATCTCTTTATACTTGGCATTTTGATTTTTAGGGTCCTTGTGACTCTGTCGTAAACTTCCTTGTTCTCTACTCACTCTTCAGTAGGCACTGTCAAACTCGTAGGAGCAAACTTCTCCAAGTTATATGCTGCAGCACTTTTGGACCACATAATGGGCATATGCTAGGGCCATGTGAGAAAGGCAACAAAATCTTTCCTTATTTAATGCTTAAGAACAGCCCTGTCCATTTTTCTACATCATTGTTCCCTAAATTAACCACCAGCATTTGCAACGGAGGCATTTTTAAATTTAACAAAATCTACAGTGCAGTCTTAAAACCTTCCCCACTTTCTTACTCATTCCATTCCAGCCGGATTGCTGACCCTCAATTGCATTTCTACTTGGGAGCTGTCTGCTCCTCTGTGCTCCCCCACAAAATACCATATTTGCTGGTGTATTAGATGCACCAGCATATAAGATGCACTCCACTTTTCAAGGGGTATTTTGAGGATTTTTTTTTTTTAGTTTTCTGGTGAGCAAAATGCACAGGAAGGAGGGGAAGGAAAAGTGTGCTGCACCAGGAAAGGAGGGGATGAAAAGCGTGCTGCACTAGGAGAGGAGGGGAAAGCAAAGAGTAATGCATCATTACCCCTCCCTTCCTGTTTTGCTTGGGCAGAAACTCCCCTAGAATCAAAATGCACAGGAGAGGAGGGGAAGGTAAGAAGAAACTATAGAAACATCTATCTATGTTCCTATATGTCAAGGCTTGCACTACCCCCTCCCTTCTTGTTTTGCCTGGATAGGGAGAATGTCTTTCACTCCCCCTCTCTTCCCTATGTATTTAGCATTACCGTACTTGCTGGTGTATAAGATGCACCCCATTTTCAGAGGGTATTTTTAAAGAAAAAAAGTGTATCTTATACTCCAGCAAATACAGTAAAAAAATAAATATGTCCACAGGTAAGGACAGTGGTAGGATTCAAAGTATGAGTTTGTCTTTCCTTCAAATCACTGCATACAATGTACAGTATGCAAATCACCATATGCTAACCTTGTGCTGGTTAAGGAAACAAAAGAATGTTCAGGAAATGTTTTATAATCAGTGAGAGTACATGTCCCTATGTGTCAATACGTCCTATTTTTTTAAAAAATAAAATCAATCAATCAATAAAAGATTTTTTTCGCTTTTGTTCAAACAGAGCAAAAAGACCAGAAGTTTTAAATATTTACTTTTTTATCATTTCTGGTAGATACCACCTGCTCATTCATAGCTATAAAGGTCTGTTCCTAAGCACTTTACTCCATGCCTCTGACAAAACAGACTTAAGGCCATTTCCACACCGGGCTTCTAAAACTGTGTAGAGCGACCTCTAACAGAGGTCTTCTACACCGTAGAGTGGACTGGCGTGGACTACTTTTTGTAGTTCCACACCAGAATCCACTCAGGAGCGGCCGGAACTAGCCGGGCTGCGTGTTTTTTAAAAACCTCTTTTTCGAGGTTTTTAAAAAGCACGGAGCACGCAGCCCTGTGCCGCTCCATCGCCCGGCTCTAAAGTGGATTTGCAGGCGCATGCAAGTGCGTGCCTGCAGATCTGCCGGGGGCGGGCTTCCGGCTGGCGAGCTTCTCCGGTTGGTGGAGAGCCTCCACCAACCAGAAGTTGCCATCTGGGATGCCGGAGGAGTGTGGAGCAGCGAGCTCGCGCTGCTCCGCGTGGCGACGGGCTTACCTGGTTGCGGGTAAGCTCCGTTTTAGCGTGTTTTCACCTGTTCCCCCCCCCACATGTGAAAAGGGCCTAAGTCTATAAAAGCTTATGCTACCCACTTTTTTCTTTCGTTCTGTTACTCTCAAAGGTGCTACGAGATCTGTTTACATAGTGATCCAGGCTAACACAGCTGTGTCTGATTTCTTGTCCAATGAATGAATGAATAACTATAGGAAGGTTTATGTGCAAAAAAAAGTGGTTTTCTGCAAAATGTTGTATTTTTGAAAAAAAATGTTCTGCATAAAATATTTCTGAGCCAAAAGAAGTTTTTTTTTTTTCAAAACAAAGCTGAAATGTGAAAAATCATTGAAAATGAGCAAACTGGGGTTCTGATCATGGCCAGTGGAGCAAAAGATGGGGTTTAGCACTCTCCAACCAGGAGGAGCACAGATCTCATGCTCTGGAGCTTTGTTCTTGACAGGAGTTAAGCCTTCTGTCAAGGAAGGGATTCCCTGAACAACAGGGGTCCTGAAGGTTTCTGTAACAGCTGGAGTGAGGCCCATGACGGCCGCTTGGATTTAAAGTGGTAGCTGGATGGAATTAAAGTGGATGGAGGAATCATCACAGAGCTTTGGTAGAGCCAGAAAGATGAGAGCCTTCTCATTTTTCTGTATGGACAATATGCCTTGTTGCGGGATCACTTGTAAGGATTAGATTGAATTTAAAATTTGAAATACTACTACTAACAAGGAGCCCCTGAATTACATCGGCTGACATTTTGCCTGTTAGTTTTAGAATTCTTTTGCTTAAGTTTAAAAGCTCCCCCCACCTTAGAGTTACATCTGTCATTGAACTTTTTTTGGATATTTTTAGTTTTTCTTAATATTTATATTTTTGGTTAAGGTTGTAGAAACTGAGAAATTGTATAATTTTTTTCTATATTATTATTATTATTATTTTAATCTTTGAACTTTAAACTAGTTTATTTGTCTCACTGTTATTTTTGAAGATCTTGAAGTTTTGTTTCTCTTGGCCTGGTTTATATTTTATAAGAGTTGTTTGGACAATGCTTATGCTTTTATTGGATTTGCATGAGAATAGTGTGTTATAAAAGCTGGATTTTATTTCTAGTCATATGAAGATAGTGATGGTTTTTATTTCCTTGTAAGTGACTTCTAGTCAGTCCTTCACCTTCAGAAGTTTGTGTTGACTGGGAAAGCTCGCATTGTTACGTTGATTCACTTCTGTTGATTCACATTTTCTGTTGTTTACAGTTTTGTAACAAAATGTAACATGGTTTCTATTGAGGACTTTGGCCCTTTCCACACACAAGAAAGGAAACGCGCGAAAACGGAACTCACTGGCTTTCTTGAGCGTCTGGGCGAGTCCGTCGGGACTAGGAGCAGTGCGAGCTTGTCGCTCCGCACTGCTCTGGTGTCCAAAATGGCGGCTTCCGGTTGGTGGAAGCTCTCCACCAACCGGAGAAGCTCGCCAGCCTAAAGCTGGTCCCCAGAAGATCTGCAAGCATGCACTTGTGCACGCCTGCAAATCTGCAGCGGAGCGTGGCGATGGAGCGACACGGAATCACGTGCTCCGTGCTTTTTAAAAACCTCTTAAAAGAGGTTTTTAAAAAGCATGCTGCGCGACCAGTTCCGGTCGCTCCAAACCAGACTGAAATATGGAACTACAAAAAGTAGTCTGCCCCAGTCCACTCCACGGTGCAGAAGTCCTCCGTCGGAGGTTGCTCTGCACCATTTTAATAGCCCAGTGCGGAAATGGCCTTTATTCAAACTAAAAATGGCATGGGTAGCTCAGAACAGATACCAAGATTTTTTTCTTGAATTCTGGATTGAGATCAGAGAATTCACATTAAGTGCTAATCAAAATTTTAATGGCATTGCGGAAAGCTGTCATCAGGGAATTTGTTGGAGGGAAAGGATATCGTAGATACTGAAGAACAACTGCAACAAGATGAAGATTTGACAGTTTTTCAAAAGAAAAGAGATGGAGAAGAACTCAGAAAATCTCTCAAGACTGGGATATGACAAAGGAGCAAGAAGTGACTAGATCTGATCAAGCATTATTGGAATTTGCTACAGAGGAATTGGGTTGTCTGAAGAACAGAGGAGATGTTATTTTAATGCCTGCAATTTCCAAGCCTCGGAATGTTCGATTTATAATGCTGTTTGAAGAAATGGATTGTTTTGGTTTGATGCCACAAGGTGTTCTGTAGGGGGATGAGAATTGTTTAGTGGGGAAGGAAGAAACTAAATTTGAGATGGGTTTATTACTGGAAAATCTTCCTATTATGAAAGGGTTTGTTTATGAAGTGTTATTTCAAATCTAGAATTTTAAGTGTAAGAATTCAAGGCATTAATGGCATTAATGATGATTTTGCTTATGAGTGATTTTTTGAGTCTGCCCAAACAAAATTATATTGCTGTAAAAAGTAATCAGAATGGTTAACTGAGATCTGTTAATAAGTTGAAAAAGTATTCTATGTGAATGGTCAGACAAAATGGATTTTGGATTGCAGGTTTAAGTGTAAAAGAATAAGGATATATGATATAACATATCGGATATAAGATGAATAAAGTGACTTTTTAATGTTTTAAATACCAATAATTATACTATTGCAAGTGAAATTAACTATGAGTAAGAAAGTGACATTTTGGAGCTGTTCAGTATCATTAGAGTGGCAAAGATATGTGGATGTTATTCTGTTTTTAAGATATATTGATAAGATAGATACATAAACATGTAGGTTCTTAATTTAGTAAGATAATGAGGAAATAAGGAATATACTTTAGTATTTTTCATAAGCTACTATTGTTACTGCTGATATTATGTTAATTAATAAGCAGCTAAATTGCTTAGGTTAATATAGTAGAACAGGATATATTGGATAGGGTTACTACTAGATGAATATATGCTGTTTGCAAGGGGGATGGGAAGCTCTTTTTAGTTTAGGTGGGGAGTATTTTAGTTTGATATTTTGTCATTTATGATTTTAGTAGGTTAGTTTATATTTCTATATCTTTTATAAGTGTTAGATTTGTCAGAGTTTTATTGTTTATTTTTTAGTGTCTTAGTGTCTTAGAGTATTAGATTTGTTGTTTAGTGTTTAATTTGGTGTTTTTTGTTTGTTTTGTGTTTTGTTTATATAAATAAATTAAAAAATCAACCAAAAAAAAGGGAAAATGAGCAAACCCTTGATAATCTTGCCCAACATAAGAAAGCTTTTTACCCTGTACATTTTCATATTTGAGAACTAAATAAGTGAAGATTTGCTTCTCTAATTAGTATGAAGCAGAAATGAGAAGCTTGGCAAGCATCCATGAAGTAAGAAGCTTGGCAAGCATCCATTCACAAACTTCAACATGTTTATGGGGGAAAGGATATAACCTAGAAGCTTGTCTGTTAAAAGGGGAGATAGGGGCAGGATGAATTAGAGTTAGGGCAGTCAGAGACAGAATGAAGACCAGTTAGGAAGAGAAAAATAGATAAGATATGAATAGAGTTTGAGGAGCTGGGAACATGGAAAGAGTTCAGGGAGTGCATATTTAACTTAATTATTATATTATAGTGTCACTCCAAAACATGGGTGATTCAGCAGTCCACCGTGATGCCCATGAAACATGGGGAATATTAGCTCAAAGAGGAAGCAGGGGGGTGACCTAGTAGTGTGTAGTGGTAGTAATCCAGGAACACCAGTTGGAGAGTCAAGCAATATTTGTTTTTTGGGGGGAATTAACAATTGTGCATACATACAAGAGCCAAGCAGTCTCACAATCACACAAGGCTAACTAAAGGAAAAGGGAGGAGAAACTGAATGGCGAGAAGTTAGGGCAAAGTGGGTGATATTTATCTATCTGGGGAAAATAGACAAAGTAATGTGGCTCTGACTACAGTCTGAGGGTAGCAGCAGAATGGGAATCAGAGCAGCAGAGTAACAGCCTGTATTCCAAGTACTACGAGCTATCTGGCTCAGAGCTGGGGTTTAAATACTCTTTTTTCTGCATTGAGGGGAAAGGTGTTAATGGCTCCCTGATGGAGTAGACAGTGGGGTCCAAAATGAGCTAATGGCCTTAGATTAGGTGACAAAGGACTGATATGAATCATGATAGTTCTTTAATGGCAGGACAGGTGAGGGGACAAAGGGGACTTTGATAGACAGAGGGAGAGGGTCAAAGATAATTAGTTGTTCTGTGAAAGCTGTCTTGGGCACTATTGTTTCTATAGTTCATTGAAGGACATTTGCAAAGTCAATATTACTGGAGTTTCCCTGACTATGACCTGGACATGTCCTGTGGTCCCATCTACTTTTGCATTGCGTGTGTTCAGCCAGTCCTCTCCCACCAGCGTGGCACTGCAGCCATAGCATACATCTTATGCCAATTAAACAATTAAATTAAATTAAAGAATTAAATTAAACAGCATATCATGAAGTGGGGATGTGCAGCCCCGTAACAATAGAGGTCTACTGATTTTATTTTTTGTACCTGGATCTGACTGTTTCTGACTGTATTTGTATCTGACTGTTTTAAGAACTGTAAGAAAGAACTGGGCATGATTTACCACACTGAATCCACAGATCAACACAGCCACTTAATCAGTATAGAGATCATGTGGAGGCCTGAATACCAGATCCAGGAAGAAATCTTAGGGATTAAAAGGCAAGATGAGTGATGGGAACCTAGGATTGAGACCGCAGGGCCACCTGGAGAGGGATTTTTCTTACAGTGTCAAGAAACAAACAAGCAAACAAAGAAGTTTAAAAAATTTGGAAGAGAAACAGCCTGGGAAAAAAAGTGACATCAAGCTTTGAACTACACATGTTGAGGAACTGTGATATCCAGGACAAAAGAGTATCTGTGATGACACAGCTGATTGGCATATTGTCCAGGCTTCCAGCATGCTTTTTCACTCTGAAATTCCTGGTGTTGTTTGAGAAGCCAGCAGTCTTGACAAGAGAAATTGATGTTACAATGTGCTGGCAATGATAATTGGGGTCAAGCATTTCCTCTTTAATTTAACTAATTAGACTGAAAATTTAATAATGTGACACCCTGGTGACTACATTGGATAAGGTGGAGTGACCAAGGATAGTCTAGATAAGGGATAGTCTAGACACAGAATAGTTTCCCATTGGTAAGGTGGTCAGACAAGACTGTATTTTATTGCCCTATTTCTGCAATGTATATGCAGAAATTATCACTGAGCCCAATCACTCGAACCATCAATTTATAGCACTTTTGTCTACCAATCCCCAAGCCTACTTCCTCCCCCTCTTCCTCTCCCAACACACATTACTTACTGGGCTGTATTCGATCCAGTAAGCAGGGAGAGAGAAAGAGCTCCTGAAGTAATTGCAATCATGCTGGTGACCCATCATCATAATCCAGGGAGAGGCACATGGCAGATAAGAGGGGTGGATTCTGCAGAACATCAGATGTGGTGTTGGTATTGTTTGATTGAGGAGAGAACTGGAAGGAAATACTTATTTGGCCTTGAGCCAGAAAAGAATTTGATGATAGTAAAGTTCACCTTTTCTTTGAGATAGAACAAAATCCAAAATCCACAAAAGAGTGATATTATTATTGTTCAACTGAAATGCACAAAACACATTATGGCAATTTATGACTGGTATGCTGAAATTTTGAAATATGAATGTTAGCTAAGCCAGATGAAGTTGATTGGGGTCCTGGAATAGTTCCAAAACCAGGGTGCCCTTTGTATGCATATGTTACCAGAGGTATAGAAATTAAATATACAAATGAATAATTATTACATGGAAGACCACATACAAAAAACAGTGGCATACAAATTTTCATCTGTAACACATTTGTTTTAGCTTTGCAATTTCAGTAAGAGTAACAGTCTAATATTATGCATTTTATTTAATGACTTACATAACATAAAATACATTGAGGATAACAGAGGCACTGGGAGATTCAAGAAGTGTTTGTAGAAGAAAAGGAAGTACCAGAAAGTTATTATTTTTTTCTTTGACATTGGGCCTTATTCTGTAAGAGGTCTGAAGTAGTAGTACCAATTGAATCATGGATAATCTAGCATGACATCTTGGCAATATTGTTGTTTGTCAGGTTCTAACAAAATCTCTCTTAGTGATCCATAACCCTCTCAAAGAACTACAGTTCACAATGTTCTTTGAGTTAAGGGAATGACATAAACCAGTTTAAATCTGTTATCTAGAAATACCCTTGAGCTATATTACAAGGACAACATAAGACACCATTTTTTTTAGATCTGGGTTAAACTAGCAGTGATCCTGATGAAATACTGAAAGCTGGATTAAGACAGTCTAACATCATCTCTATACTGTCACTCTGTTTATTCAGCTGCCGGATCTATAGCTCTGGCTGTATCCATCAGTGCTGAATTTACTAATTAAAAAAAAGTGAATGGACAGCATAAAGCGTGGTATTCTGCACCTGCTGAACAAACATGCCAGAGTTTAGTTCCTCTCTTTAGAGCATTGGGTATTGCTTGGCAATGAAGAGAAAAGCCTCAGGTTTGCAATAAATCTATGCATGCCGTCTTCTGCCTGGAATCACTAATTCACTAGGACTTTCTTACGTCCACCAGAGGGTCATTCATTTCCTGAATTGCTCAACCCTTCACACAGAGACATGCACATTCCGATCTTTAGAAGCAGCCAAGTGAATGTGTGCCTCATTAATTTCCATGCCTTGTGTTGAAAATCATCCAGAATGCTTTCCATTAAAATTCAAGGTTCATGTCGGCACACCTTCTATGTAGCACTGCTCCAAATTAAACTCACTTATGGATTAGGAAAGGTGCCAAGGCAATCATAGTATATAGCTTAAGTGCTGGAATGATGTCCTGGATTTAAGCTAACCAATTCGCTGCCTGGTTGGCTTTCACATACACCATTTTTTAAATTCAAAACAACACTCCCCAAACAGATAACACCACTGAGATCATTATTATTTAAGAAGAGTATGACGCTAAGAGTGAAAATTAAGCCTGACATATACTGATAGAATTGAAGGTAATTTGTTCTGATGCGTGCTTTAAACAATAGAGGGTGCTAGAATGGTATAATAATTAACTTCCTGATGCCACAAGGACATGTTCTACATTTGTTTCAACATCTTTCATGAGTACAGGAATCTCTTCCCTCACCTTTCATTCTAACAATTTTCAACTCAACTTTACAAGCCTGTGAATTTTAAAACTTAATACATGATATGAGAGAACCATATAATAACCCAATTTTTGATTATGTATTATGTATATTTATTTTACATATTTTATATATGTACCACCTTTCTCCCAATATGGGAGACAAAGTGGCTTAAAATAATAATATAGGTTTAAATAATAATATAGGTTTAAAATAAAATTCATATGATATTTCGTTAGACGTGAGTCAGTGCATTCAACTCTTTACTGCTTTTTTAAAAAAAGTTTGATGGCATCAGTTTAACTGTGCCTTATATAGGTTGTTAGTGGTTGGGTTCACATTTTTTTTTCTGAACTGTAGGATTTACTGTGAGAGGGAGGGTATAGTAATACTTGGTAGATGGAAAAAAAGAAAGAAAGAAAGAAAGAGAGAGAGAGAGAATCATTATTCCTACACACAAACACACATTAACAGGAGGGAGAGAGACACGATATCTCTAGGATATCTATATATCTATATCTATATCTATCTATCTATCTATCTATCTATCTATCTATATATGAGTATCCAGTGGCAGAGCTTGGAGTGTGTGGAGGGGGGGGGATGAGGGGGGGCTAATGCGTGAGGGGCATGGCCACGGTGCATGTGGGCATGGCTATGGGCTTGGATGCCCCGAAAACATTGCCGCCTGGGGCGAATCACCCCCCATCGCTATGCAACTCTGAGTATCTGTATCCATATTGATATCAATATGTATATGGATATATATTGTATCAATATCCATCCTAGAAATAAAATCAATATTACTTCCCTTCCATAGTAAAGCATCATTCTTAAGGATACTAAATGGAGTCATCCACTGTGAGCCCTATGCATATTTTAGGCAAATCATAGTGGCAACTGTTGCTTTAGCTAGGATTTATATTGGTATCTTCTGACTGTATTGAAGCAGTCAAGGATCTCCAGTAGCCTCCTGAGAATCCTCTGTCTTCCGGGCTTCACCTCTAGAATGCTAAAAAAAGAGGCAAATCTTGGTCATAGTTACTGGCAGCTAACTGACTGAATGCTGACAACAGCATAATAGCTTCTCTGCAAATGAAATTCATTACCTTGGGCTGTGTTCTCTTCATGTCTCATAACCTAGTAAACAGCATCTGGCCCCTTCCTGACTTTACCCTGATAGAGCATAGCTGCAGCAGGGGAAGGGAGAGAGGGTGCTCTAGGGGGAAGAATGGAAAGTGCTTTTTGTTCTTTGCAAGCAAAAGGATGGATGAGGGCTCCTTTCTTCTGTCAGAACAGCCTCTTGTAGAACTTTTCCTTCTCACTCTGCCAAATTGAGTCCTAAAAGAAAGGAAAATCTAATGGCTTATATAGCTTTCTCTCCATGGACCAGAGTTGCCTAGAGATTCTCCCAGTGTGTGTCAGACCATAAAATTATTGTAAAGTAGTAAAGATCTCTGTTTGTAAAGATCTCTGCTCCCTCAGGAGACTTTGGTAGGTTCACTTTATACGAGCAATTGCCCTTTCACTTTTAACATTACCTGGGCCACCTTGTCAGCTGACTTCTCAATGCGTTTGCTAAACAGAATATGGTAACTAGACTAACACTTAAACTCAATCTTTACAATAATGATGATAAAAATATTGTCAGGTTAGAGATCATTTGGTTAGCATAAAAAAAAAGGAAACTAATAACTGAGTAGTTTTAAGCACAGAGTTAATCAGAAAACAGATGGCAAAGTGTCCGATTGGGCAGGTAAAGACTGCATAGCACATCTTTGGAGGCAGAAACAATCAGTCTCTTTCACTTTGCATAGTGTCAAGCAGTTTCTGTAATTTCATTTTTAGTGAAGAAGGATTGCAAATGAGCTGCATAGCAGGCTCAGTTTTGTGGAGGCTAAGATAATCAGTAGGTGCTAATGATCCTGCCTCTACACCACCTCCAGGATCAGGAACAGGTGAGGCCTGGTGCCTTTATGGCTTCTTTGTGAGCTTTCTATATGCACCTACGTGGCCACTGTGGAAAACAGAATCCTGAACTAGACAGGTCTTGGGACTGATCTAGGTGAGTTCTTACTATGTTCTTGCAATCTGCATTACTTAACGTTAAACTAAAAATGGGTAAGACTGGGGCCATTTCCACACTACACTGTTATAGTGCTATTATTCCACTTTTAATATCTGCTAGATAGATAGATAGACAGACAGACAGACAGATAGATAGATATTGTTTATTACGGTCATAGACCAGAAAAAAGGTTACACCAAAACAGTACCAAGGACAAAAAAACCTAAGTACTGATAC
This sequence comes from Cyclura pinguis, assembly GCA_030412105.1. Taxonomy (NCBI): domain Eukaryota; kingdom Metazoa; phylum Chordata; class Lepidosauria; order Squamata; family Iguanidae; genus Cyclura; species Cyclura pinguis. Next base: position 312,230,375 of record CM059599.1, on the reverse strand, counting down.
ATGTAGACATAAACATGGATAAAAACAGCGTAATAAACTTGGTCAAGAATACAGTACTACTAAAGGATAACAGTCTCACAAGGATTACAAGGTATACAATATGCATCTACTCACTAGCCAACATCTTCTGTCTTACTCTCATAGCTGCAGCATAGAATTTGGCGACCTTATACATTATGTCAGAATTCATATCTGATAACAATAGGAAGGTATAAGATGATTCAGATCCACCTGGGTGTTCCCGAAGGATTGGGGAGATAATATCAACACTTAAATCTCTATGGAACATACATTGAAAAAGAATATGTTCAGTCATTTCAATCTGACCAGAGTCACATGGACAATATCTCTCCAAATAAGGAATTTTTTTATATCGTCCCTCAAGGACAGTGGATGGAAGACTACGGCAACGCACTAGAGTAAAAGCCAAATGATGTTTGGGCAGTTCTAAAATATTTAGATAGGCCCATGTCAACATGCGATACTTGTCCTGCTCGTTAGCAATAAAGGATGGAGAACAGCCAAATCTGTCTGGCGTTCAATATCAAGGATACATTGTTTAATGACTGATTTAGCCTGATCATAGCCCATCCTAAATAAGCTATCGGGGACAAACCCAGCATTGACAATTTGGTAACAACCGCCTGTTTCCATTTAGAATGAAATTGGTCTTCCAGAACCAAGGGTGCAAGCCCAATTGGTACAAAGTTTAATCTAAGCCAATAATTAAATATACAAATCCATACTCTGGCCTCTATGCTCAGAAGGTCTGCCTCTAACGGTAACATGGCATTGGATACACATTTAGGAACATGAAAAACTGATCTTCAGAACTTAGATTGTACGCGTTCCAAAGGAGCTAAGTTAGGAAATAACCCTAATTGAGCACCATACAAAAGCTGAGCAATTGGTTTTGCCTCAAATATTTTCAGGGCTGCTGGAACATATTGACCACCTTTATACTTGAAAAACTTTTGGACAGCGACTGAACTCCTTTGGGCATTGTTAACAATATAATCACCATGAGCTTTCCTGCTACCCAAGGATTGAAAAATTACTCCTAGGTACTTGAAGCAAGAAACCTGATCTATTTGGTGATTGTCTATAGTCCAATGAAAGCTCCTTGTTTTTTCCCCAAATGCCATTATTTTGGTTTTTTTGATGATTTAGAGGTAAATGATCTTCATTACAAAAAAGAGTCAAGGCTTTAAGAGCTCTTTTTAGTCCAGTGGGAGTCCTCGAGAGTATAGCTGCATTGTCTGCATATAGAAGCACGGCGATGGAGCTTCCTGCTAGCTGAGGGGAATGAAAATAGACATTTTGAAGCCATCCCACCAATGAATTAATATAAAAACTAAATAGCAACGTAGCCAGAATACAGCCTTGCTTTACTCCCTTCTCTGTTTTGATTGCACTGGTTAGATGACCCCAAGGAGAGCATCTTACTTTCAAGGAAGTCCCTTCATGAAGCATGCGGATTAAAAAAAGTAATCGCCTATCAATTGAGGATGCCTCCAGTTTTTCCCACAGAATTGATCGAGAGATGGAGTCAAAGGTGGCTTTAAAGTCAATAAAGGCAGCATACAGGAAGGTTACATTGTTTGAAGAGTATTTCTCAATTAGGTGTTGAAGAACAAAACATTAATCAACAGTTGATCTCCCTTCCCTGAATCCAGCCTGCTCCTCTGCTATAATGTTTTCTTGCTCCAACCAGTCCAAGAGTTTCCTCTATAAATACCTTGCATATAATTTACTGATGGTATTTAGTAAACTGATGGGCCTGTAATTGGCTGGATCATTTTTGGAACCCTTTTTAAAAATAAGGATTATAATTGCAAGCCCCCAATCCTACGGTGTACAACCATATTGATCAATGCAAGTAAAAAGAGAGGCCAGGAGAGGAGCCCAGAAGTCCAAATTGTTTTTGATGAGATTTGGGGGAATCAGGTCTTCTCCTGGAGCTTTCCCTGATCTTAATTGTGATATTAAGCTTTTGATTTCTGAGACAGTTACTGAGGGCCAGGGTGGCAGAGAATCTATTGGCAGATGTGAACTTCCATTTCCAATAGTAATATCTGCGTATAAATTCTGAAAATATATTTCCCAAATATTAGGGGCTATAAGGCAGTCCACCCTACCTGAGGAATTATTTTGTATTGCTGAAATTATATGCCAAAAGTGAGAAGAATCCTTATTTTGAGTGGCTTGAATAAGACGCCTCCAGTTTTCCTTTATGGCATTCTTCTTTTTGTGATCCAATAGTTGCTTGTATTTCTTCTTTTCTTGGAGGAGCATTAGGGCAGCAGAAGGTGAAGAGTCTGTTACATAAGCCTGATATTTAACAGAAAGATTATTTTTGGCTTTAATACAGTCCAAATCGTACCATGATTTGGAGTGAAACTTTAAGGGTTTAACTTGTGGTTCGACTCTTCTTCCTAAAAACTGATGCGATTCCCTGGTAATTAAATTATAACTTTCAAATAGAGCCTCCGGTGGCTCTGCATTAATCATTGCAAGTCGAAGATTCTGAAAGTATTGAGATGCCAGTTGTTCCGCAATTGTCTGGTTTAATTGTGTACTCCATTTGGCACGGCAATAAGTTGTCCCTTCAGAAATTATGTTATAATTATAGAAGTCCTCCACGTAAGACTGTTGAATAAGGTCAAGTAGCTGTGATGAAATGGGAAAATGATCGCTTTCAAATCTTGGGATAACTTCTAACTTCCCAACCTGCCCTAGCAGCTCTTTAGATACGATTATATAATCGATAACACTCATTCTGGTGCCAGAATGATAGGCATATCTGGCTGGGCAATCATTCTCTATGGCACCATTTAAAATTTGGAGATTGAGTCAATACATGGTTAAGGCTAGACATAAGCCAGCATAATTAGTTTTCTGATCTTTCGAACAGAGTGTAAGACTATCTTCACCTTCCTCTATATATGGGGAATGGCTGTGTATGCTGTGCAAACAAAGAGTTGTCATCTGGTCCCATTCTAGCATTGAAATCACCCCTCAAAATCACAGATGCTTTTGGATATTTTATGGTTAGTTCAGCCACATAGGTCTCCAGATCATCCCACATTGCTTTAATTTCGGACTTCTTTTTCAATGGGGGCATATAGATGTTGATAACCATGAGGATGGCAGTTTTGAGCTGCATCATAACTGCCATACCATTAGATTTAAACGGAGGAAGAATATCCTATGGAATCCTGAGGTTTGCAGTTTAGTGAGGGGCACTTAGAATTCTCAGCCAGAGATCTCTTTGGTTAAACTACAGACCCCAGAATTCTACAGGATGTTGAAACTTGAATTAACACTATAACAGTGTAGTGTGGAAATGGCCTAGGTTTGGAGAAGTGATACTCAGCCTTTTCTATCTGAGATTCCATTTTCTTTAAAATACCAGGTTTATAGACTGAGGTGTTTTTATATCTGGTTTCATGCTTACTCAATCTGCTCTGGATTTACTCTAGCTCAGACTAACAGAATGGCAGTCCTTGGCACCACATGCAAATGTAAGAGAGATGGTGACTGAAGGCAGATCTTTCTTGGCCATAGCCCTCAAACTTTAGTCTTTCCATTAAGTCAGCTGGCATTGAATCTGATATCTTTTTCAGAACCAGGTGAATTCTTCAATGTTTTTATCAATAGCATAGATGGGGGGTTAGTGGGAATCTTTATGAAGTTTGAGGATGATAAAAAACTGGGAGGGGATAGCTAACTGGAAGACAGGGAAAAAAATCAGAAGGACCTTGATAAACTTGAAAATTGGTTTGAAATGATAATAATGAAATTCAAAAGAGAGATATGTAAAATTCTACATTTAGACTACCAAAAAAATGCAAACTTATAGAATGGGAGATATTTGGTTTAGCAGCAGTTCACATGAAAAGGACCTTAGAATTATTGTTGATCATAAGTTGAACATGACCCAGCAGTGTGATGTTGCAGCAACAAAGGCATTCTAGCCTGTATTATAATAGATTGGGCTTCAAAAAGAAGGGAATAAATAGTCCCTAGTCAGTCCTCTCCATGTGGTGCAGAAGAATTGCCCACCTAGACATGGCTACCCTCAGGTTAACCACCTGGTGGCTTCACCCATGTCTGACTTATAAGATGACATCTGGCTCATGATATCTGCAGATCACAAGCAGTCCAAAAAAAAAAACCCTACTAAGTGGCTTAGTGGGCCTCTTTTCTCTCCTTCATACAGACTGAAGGTGCTGGTTCAGATGATTTCTCACTCAAACATGTGCTTTATTTCTTTACCTGTTTGTCAACTAGGGACCTCTTTTATTCTTCCCTGAAGGTCTACCTCGTGGCCATCTCCACTCACTCCAAACCACAGGATGCCCTCACTTTGTCAATGGGCCTAAAGCTAAAGGTTTTTTTGGAGGGCTACATACACCCTGTATCCAACTGATAATAGAGGACTGCCTATGTGGAACTTGTCAGTGGTTCTTCTTAAGCTTATGATTCAGTCCTTTGAACCGATAACACCCTGTGGCCTTCACTCTCTCACCTGGAAGACAGTATTCTTCATTTCAATCATTTCTGCCCCAGGGCAGCACTCAGAATAGATCTTCCTTACTTGTCCTTTTATAAGGACATGGTGGTCCTTTCCACAGATGTCTTTTTCTTGATTTTCATCTTACATCTTAACCAGCCACTGATGTTTCCCACCTTCATGCAATCCCCCTTTTCCAATCTCAAGTGTGCCCTTCATACACTCAACGCTAGACTAGTGCTCCTATTCTATGTATCTCAGACAAATCAATTTAAGAAGTTTCCTTGACTAATCATCACCTGTGGCATGCATAAGAAAGGTAGGACAATCTCATCTCAATGTCTCTCTACTGAGTGGTGAATGCCATCCATCTCACTTACTGCCTTACTGTGAAACCTGCAAAGGCCAAAGCATGTTTGACTCAAATAGCAGTTACCTTGTTGGTGTTTCTCAGAGGGATTCCTTGCCGTCTCATACATTTCCCTCTCAGTACAGACTGGATGCTGAGTCCCAAGCCAATGCTGCATTTGGAAGGATGGTGCTGTCATCAGTCCTGCATGACCCACCATTCTTAGTGGACTTAGCTTGATATATTCCCATATGTGTGAGTTGCAGAGACCACAAAGAAGAAGAACAGGTTGTCTACTTGTAATTACAGTTCTTCAAGTGGTCATTTGTGTACTCATACAACCTGTCCTCCTCCTCTTTTCATGCTATTCCTTTCTCCAGGTCTCCTGATGTCAGACTTGGAACTTTGGTGAGAATGTATGGCTTGTATGCAGGTGAGTGTGGGGGTGAGATTACCAATAAAACACAGTTCTAGAAACTTCTAAACATCTCTGTGCATGCTCAGAATGACCCATATATGTTATTATGTACTGGATAATCCACACTCTACAAAATTCACTATGAGGTAGACAGTAGTTTATTTTGATGAGAAAAACATGAGCAACACAGCACACTTCCACAGAAGTTGCTGAAACTAAAGCATTCATGCAGGTTACAGCTTTTATAGATTAAGATAACAAATTAAGGCATGCAAAGCTGTGGTTGGTGATAGCCATAAATCCATACATGCCACTGCCTCCCCAACAGTTTCCAGGTCCATGCCTGGCACACACTCCCCTCTATCCTTGACCAGGGTGACCTGACTGCATATTTCCTGCTCTTATCTCATAGGCACCAAGTTCTCAAAACAATGTGTCTCTTCAGTCAGCTCTTTCAATTTCATATGTGGTGGACATGCCAGAATGCTAAAAAATATTGGAAATCTATAATCTTTGGATGGAAAAAATCTTTTTAAAAAAAGACATTTTCCCTAAAGGGCTTTCCACACTACACTGTTATAGTGCTATTATTCCACTTTCCACATCCTGTGGAATTCTGGAGTTTGTAGTTTACTGAGGCCAAAGAGCTCTCTGGCTGAGAATTCTAAATACCCCTCCCTAGACTGCAAATCCCAGAATTCCATAGGATGTTGAAAGTGGAATAATAGCACTATAACAGTGTAGTGTGGAAATGGCCCTGCCTAGTCTCTTACCCAATTTTAGTTTAATGTTAAGTAATGCAGATTGCAAGAAGATGGTAAGAACCCACCTAGATCAGTCACGAGACCTGTCTAGTTCAGGATTCTGTTTTCCACAATGGTCACTTAGGTACATAAATATTTCAGAATAACAATGAATAAGGGGTTTTTGGTCATGTGAGTATTACAAACTAGTGCAACTTTAATAGTGCAAACTTTTAGTTTGTTTTTATGTTTACATGGGTGGCAAGCTTAAATATCATTAAAGAATGGTAATGGTATCTCTCTATTCTGCATTGGTTAGGCCTCATTTGGAATACTGTGTCCAGTTCTGGGCACCTCAGTTCAAGAAGGATATTGACAAGCTGGAATGTGTCCAGAGGAGGGCGGCCAAAATGATGTAGGGTCTGGAAGCCATGCCCTATGAAGAATGGCTTAGGGACCTGGGTATGTTTAGTCTGCAGAAGAGAAGGTTAAGAGGGGACATGATAGCCATGTTTAAATATTTGAAGGGATGTCATGTTGAGGAGGGAGTGGGCTTGTTCTCTGCCACTCCAGAGACTAGGATAAGGAGCAATGGATTCAAGCTGCAGGAAAAGCGATTCCACTTGAACCTCAGGAAGAACTTCCCGACAGTCAGAGCTGTCCGGCAGTGGAATATGCTACCTCGGAGTGTAATGGAGTCTCCTTCTTTGGAGGTTTTTAAGCAGAGGCTGGATGGCCATCTGTTGGGAATGCTTTGATGGATGTTCCTGCATAGCAGGGGGTTGGACTCAGTGGCCCCTGGGGTCTCTTCCAACTCTATGATCCTATAAGAGGAACATAATGAATGTCTCACATCTATCACATAGATGCAGAGGTGTACTTGTCTTTGTTCCAATTTGCATAGTTGCAAGTGTACATTTTGACATTTCATTTATTAAATGAATGCCTTGGGTGCTGGACACTTCAAGGACTACCTTGAAGAAATGTACGCCCCTCCTCATCAGAGGATATGGAAGTCTATATTTCCATTTTCTGTGGAATAAAGAGTTACTAATATTATTATGAAATTCAGGCATTTCAGAGTTATTTTTCTCCCACTTACTGTGACTTAATTAATTAAATGGGATATAATGAAAACTTTAAAAAATGCTCATTTAGTTCACTAGGTCTAGTAGCACATTAATCTTTTCAAAGATGCCGTTTCAGATAAAATGCTTCATCAAACAATAGTGCTTCAGTCATAAAAGAATATAACAGCAAGAGCATTCAAAACTAAGTTGCTAATGTTCCATTTCCTAAATGAGACAGCCTATTAGCTTGATCTCTGCCTTACAGATGAGTAGAAAGATCACGGGAGTTCTTATAAGAAAAATTCAAAGCTGAAGCAATTGTCTCCCAAGTGTTTCTGTGTATTTCTTTTTCACTTTATGCATCATACAAATTCTCTCTGGGGTGGTAGCATTAACTGCCTCTGAAAATGTATAGATTATTGAACCCTCTGCCCTTGCTCCCAACTTCCACAAATCTCTCTGAAGATCTAGCACTTATGAACTCACAGATTCTATGTGCATTGCTTCTCTATCAGGAATGCTACAAAACATATGCATTCATATTATACCTGTGCAGATGTCACTCTGCTAACATTTGCTCAAAATACTATTGAATTTCCATTTTTCTAGCTAGAATTTTGGCTTTGGCCAGCATTCTAATAGTTAAATTTGAGGGCTATATTGTCATTTGTTGAATGGCTTTGCTAATTAAATAAAAAACCAGAGTAGCACCTGTGTGTTCAGAAGCATATGTGTCCATGTGTATTTTAAGGTTTTCAGAGGAATGCTTATACATGGAGTATAATCTTGATTGTCAGCTCCAAGTGTTTCTTATGTTTGAATTGAACTACAATAGCAGACATAGGCCTCTTCTACACTGTTCTAAAGAGGTGTCAGTTGTCCTGTTACCCTAAGAGGTGGGGCACCTTGAGGCCTACCTACAATGGCAGCATCTCCTTGAAATTTGGGGAATCATAACTTGAAGGAGGCCTGCAAGAGGAGGATAACAGCAGGATCTTTTCACTTGTGTATACCAGTACTAACTGCAGCAAGGACTCCAGTTAAAAGTTAAGCAACGTATTTTATTGGGAATTAACAAGCATATGGGAAATCAAACACTCTCAAGAACCACACAAGGCTACTGAAAAATGAGGCAAGAAAGGTTGGATAGAGAGAAATTGGCAGTGATGTAGACTCAAGTCTGAGTCAGACTTAAGTCACTTAAGTCACTTCGACTGAGCCATAAATGATGCACTGACTCAACTCAACTAGAGACTTCTATATTTTTAATGAGTGACTTTATGTCCTTGGTTCAGTTAACACATTCATCCAGGAACGTTATGACTTTGAACAATGCTTCCATCACTTTTTTGCCTACTGGTCACATGACAATTTGTCTCAAGCGCAAAGTGTGGGCACATTTCTCAGAGGGGAACAGGTTAGGCAATAGGCTTGAGGTAGGCTTGAGGTCTGCTTAGCAGACTGTTCCCACAACATATTGGAGGAGCCTTTAAAATGTTTCCTAATAGTAGAAAACAAGACTTGCTCCCAGAGTGCAGGGTGTATTTCTCAGAGGGGAACAGCAAATGTGTTAGGCAACGGGCTTGAAGAAGAAGGATCCTTCCTTTTAAAGTTTTTGAATCTTCAGTAATGAGGAGTAAGATAGGATCCTATTCTCCACTTCCAAAGCTGCAGATGGCAAAATTGCAAATGTGGAGGGCTGACTCTGCTTACATTGTTAAAACTGAATTTATTTCAATCGATTCTGAAATTTTGGGTGGGGTATAAAGTTGGCTCCCAGACTGGAGATTTGACATAAAAGACTTAAATACATCACTGGAAATTGGGCAGAAATGGCGATAGTTACCAATCCTGAAGCTGAAAGCTGAAGCAGAGTGACTCAGACAGCATGTTGTGTCTCAGGCAGGCAATTAGCAAGTAGCAGAGCAGAGCTTACCCCCAAAGGCAAGAGTGGGGGTAGTCCAAACAAAGTTCTAGTTCCAAAGCAAACAAATCCACAAGGCAAATCCAATTCAGTGTCAAACAAGCAGAGAGCCAAGATAGTCAGGAGTCCAGCAAACACAGTGCAAGACTTCAACCACTGGGAAGATCAGTTGTTGAGCCTGAAAGAAATGGGCCAGCTAGTTGCCTTTTACCCACTAATGCTATTGCCACAGGTGTTCACTCATTAAGGCTCATTTGTTATTTAAATGAGCTAAGCAGCAGGTCCCCTCTTTCTGGCATTATCTCTCTTGCACAGTAAGAGTCTGTAGTGCCTCATCTTCTGATATTTGTTCCCCCTGCTCAGGCCTCTGCTGTTGTTTGTTATCTTCCACTGAGCAAACTTCTGGGGAAACTTCTGCCTCCTGCTCACTGTCAGGGTCTCCAAGGCAGAGTATGACACAGCAAGTATGAGGGTAATACAGAACAGCAGAGATCTGAGTGTCAAGTACTATGTCCAAAGTACTACAAATTATGGGGGCCAGAGTTGGGGTTATTTCCTGCCCCGAAGGAGAGTGTGTGGACAAAGTGGTAATGGCTTTACTATGAAACTGTCAAAAGGGTCCAGAATGGGCTAATTGTCTTAACTAGGTGAAAAAACAGTGATGGGAATCTTGACAATCACTTAACGTTTTGGTCAAGTAAAGTGAATAGGGAAGGTCTTTGTCAGGGTCAAAGACCCAGGCGGCAAGACAGCCCAGAGAAGGGAGTGGGAGAGCTAGCAGAGTCCTGCCGGGAGGAGTCAAGGAAGCACTTACTCAAGGGAAGTCCATTTACCTACACAAGAGTGACAAGCAAAAGCTGTAGTCAGAGTTCCAAAAGCCAGGGGTCTGGAGCCAAGAGATCAATCCAAGGTATCAGGAGCCAGGTGCTGGAAGCAAGGAGAGGGCTTGTAGAAAGTTTGCCACAAGCAAAGGAAAGCTTTCAGGTAGGCATTTATATAGCCCAAGACACAGGTGTGGCTAGTCACTGCTTCTTGAACTTAATCAAGGAAGCCTCCCTTTGCTCAGCTCTCTTGAGTCTCCACCTTGTTTGTGGGCTGATTGACACAGGCTCCAAAGCATCTTCAGAATCGGATCCCTGTTGCCCTGAAGGAGCAGGCAGAGGAACGTCCAAGCCTGCTTGGTCCATGGCAGCTGGGGGAGCTGCTGCTCATCATCTCCACCCTGAGCAACAGGGACCAACAGCTGCTGCTCGTCATCAGCAGCTCTGACAGGGGCTTCAGTTATCACAGTCTTTGTAGGATACGTTCACAGTAGGGGTCCTGATTGCTTTGCCTGGGTAGCTTTGCCTGCTATTGTTTTCAGGAGTGCTTGCAACTGAACAGTTTTTAGAAAGTATTATCCCAAGCCCATGAACATCAGGCTTTCCCACCTAATCTTCTCTGAGCTTATGACCTGATCATGTTGGTGGTCATCCTGACCAGCCTGTGCAATTTCAAGCATGTATTCCAGCCATGAAATATGTTCAATTATGGCAACAGCACATCCCACAGAGTGGGGGTGTATGGTGTGGTTAAAAGTCCCAATACGGTTCTTTGGGTTTTGCCAGGGTTTGCGAGTTGTTTTCACTTCTCTGTCAGGGAGGTAGCTAGTGGACACTGATGGAGAATTTTGTTATAAAGCAAAATTCTTATTTGGGGGAACAATGCCCCATTCCTGCCACAGTGACTATAGCCCTGCACTGTGTCCACTTGTTCTATTTTTTTGAGGTGCTGTTTCCTGGATCTGCACTGGGAACTTCCAACGGTTTATTGTTAAAAGGGTGTTATGGTTTGCTGAATTGGTCCTATGGTTTGAAGGACATGTTTTCCTTTGTTGCTTTCTCCTCTTCTATTTGCTTTCTTTCTGTTCTTAGAGTTGCAAGATTTTAGTGCAAAATTAATTTCAGTGCTGCACTATAGCACTGTAACGCTAGGATTTTTTTTAAAAGCAAGCAAACTGAAGAATAGAAGAAATCTCTCCCCTGCCCTTCTGATGTGTATTGGAATTACAAAGCAACCCAATGAAGAATGGAAATGAAAGATTGCAGCTGGTTCTGAGGACTTCCAGTATATAATCTTGGATAACAAAGATTTTGGATATTAAAAAAAGAAAAAGAAAAAAGCAACAAACACAATAACTTCTTGACATATCTGCCCTATTGAAAGAGCAAGTCAATATTGTAAGTTAGAGTTTTCAAACAAATCCACTATTTATAGAATTCTCAAACACATTTGGCAACTAAGAAAATAGCCCCTAAAATAAACACCCAAACAAAACATTGAATTTCTGTCATGCTAATATTTTGTTTAATGCCTTACTCTAGATATTTTTATTTCATTCCACACACAAGTTTGTCCCAGAAGCTGGATTTAAAAATTTAGCTCAAATTTGGGCACTTCCCCACTACATTGTTACAGTGCTATTATTTCACTTTCAACATCGTATGGAATCCTAGGGTTTGCAGTTTAGGGAGGGTTCTTAAGAGTTCTCAGCCAGAGAGCTCTTTGGCCTCAGAAAACTACAAACCCCAGAATTCCACAGGATGTTGAAAGTGGAATAATAGCACTATAACAGTGTAGTGCAAAAAAGCCCTTTAATTAAATTATCACCTCTTCCTTATACGTGTGTATGTGCTTTTATGTTGCTTGTTGACTCATGGTGATCCCATGAATTTCATAGGATTTTCTTAGGCAAGGAATACTAAGATGTGGTTTTGTCAATTTCTTCCTCTGAAATGTAGCCTCCGGGAACTAGTATTCATTGGTGGTCTTTCAATCAAATATTTACCAGGTCTGATCCTACTTAGCTTCCAAGATCTGGGATCTGTTGTCTTTAGACATATTTGTTGTTGCTGTTGTTGTCTGCTTTCGAGTCATTTCTGACTTACGGAAACCCTAAGACAAACTTATCATGGGGTCTTCTTGCCAAGATTTGTTCGGAGGGGGGGTGCCTTTGCCTTCCTTTGAACCTGAAAGTGTGTGATCTGCCTGAAGTCACCCAGTGTGTTTCTTATATATGCTATGTTAAAATGGAGTACGTTGGCAGCCCACTCCTTTCAATTTTCTAATATGAACCTTACAGCAAGCAAGTAACATCACTAAGAGCTATCTCTGCCTTCCTATTTTGTCTTTTCAGCGCCTGTGTTTCAAGCCAATATCTTTGAAGAAGCAACATACTTTTCATTTTCAATAAAACCATCATATGTTTTCTAGGACGCCAGCCAACTGGGTACTCAAACATTAAGCACACAAGTTTAGCCTCAGATCAGAAACATAACTTAGAGCAAATCTGTATGTCAGTAACTGGAACCCAAAGGAAAAAGAGAACTCAGAACAACATCTGACATTAAGGAAACACAACTTGTGGAAGCAAACTCAAGCTTGTCCTGGCCTCTTGAGAAAGTTGTACAGATCCAATTGCTAACCCCAGCTTCTCTCCCAAACTAAAAGCATTCCTTTCTGTTCTTCTCCAAATGTTGGTTTGTACTTAGGTGGGGGTAGGCCATTTCCAGAAGTGTTGGAGCTGCACATGCCTCCCTCAGTCCTTTAAGTGTTGTTCCTACTGTTACACCTTCCACACCCCTTTCACATGCCCTAGGAGGCAGAGGCCCTTTCCACACCCTACCTTCATGCTGGCAGTATCCAGTGATGAGGCCAGCAGCCACTCTCTCAGGAGAAGAGGGCAATGGAGCACCTCCAGGTTCCAGGAAGTGTGATGGCCCTACCTCTTCCTACCATAGCACAACCAGGTAGTGTCGCAGGCTGCACTGGGGCAGGAAGCACAGCCATTGGACTTCCAGGACTGCTGCAAGCAAGGTAAGTGTAGGCACACGGCAGGTGGGCAGCGTGATCTCTGGTCATTGACAGGGAAAACCCATAAATGATTTGTGGTACAGTAGTGCCGCCTGGGGTCAGGAGAACAGGAACTGGACAATGTCATATATAAGCATTGTCCCGGTCCCATCTTTCTCCTATCCCCATGATGGGCTGGGTGTGTTGAGTGGAAAGAGTCAGAGAACCACTTTCACAATGGATGCTAGTCCTCCTAGTCCTCCTCCTGTTTTGTGCCTGATACTTTAAGCTGTTAGTTTAGTAACTTACTGTTATTAAAAAAATGATCTTCTCCCCAACCTAAACAGGCACAGGAGTTAAAAAAGAGGAGTGTGAGGGGCCTTTTAAAATTAGAAAAAATACTGGTTAGGTGGTGTCCAGGGCTTTGGTAGCCTGAAAGCCATTCAGACTGGGCATGGGGGCTATTCAGTCACTGGGCTATACTTTGTCCAATCATGACCTAGGCCTTCTTGTCTTATCTCTTAAAAAGGAAGTATTCAACATCTCCAGTATGTAGAATGATGTTTTCATTGACAGGAAAAGCCCATTTTATTTTAGGAAGTGGTGGCAGATTTTTAATGGCAGGGAGTGTGATTTTTTATTATATTTTAAATGTATTTTAATGCTGTTTTAACTTGTGTTTTTGTATTTTTAAACCAAAATTAGTTTAATTGCATTTTAACTTCTGTACTACAAGTTTTTAGTTTTTGTTTTAAAAATTGCATTGTGTTTTTAAGGTGTTGTATGCCACCTTGGGTTCCATACTGGGAGAAAGGTGGGTTATAAATTAAATAAATAACAATAAATACCTAAATAAAACAAGCAAGCAATGGAGATACAAGGCCTTGGAGTGCACTACTGTTTTACCTGCCTGGAATTGCATGAGGAGGAAACCGTAACAGGGCTTGCTTCTCTAAAGTCAATTCCAGAAGTGTTTAGCACATGCTATTCTAGAGGTGATCATACAAACATGAAGAAAGGAAGCCATCTCTCTGGGTGGTATTGATCATAGGGCAAGTACACATTTAAATTTCCTTCTGTTTTCTACATCCCATTTTTTTTATCTGAAATGATAAATCATTGAAAAATGTGCTAAACCTTCTGTAAAGTAGAAAACTATTCATTCTGGCATACAAGAATGCAATAAGTGAAGATTTACTTCCCTAAAAATGAAAATATATTGAATTCAAATAGACCAAAAATGGGAACCATTCGAACATTTATTGCTACAAAATATCTATCTTTAATATTCTGGATTCTTGGGGGGGAAAACAGTTTAGTGCCTTGAACAGAAATCTGGGAACCCTTGTCATATTACTGAATGCTGATTTTTAATTACCTTAAATATTTTTTATAGTAAAGTCTCAAATACAACTTAACCTGTAATGATTAAATTGTTAAAAATACCACTGAAATCTCACACCATCTCACAATCTCACACATTTCTACTGGCTGTTTTGGGATCAATTTTTCTTAAAACTAATACTTTTTTCTGTACTTTTTACTTTAATTTCCATACTTCATTTATTTTCTTCTCTCTTCCCCTCTTTTATTCTGTCCCATATCACTCAAGCAGATTTATAGATCCCCAATGAGGTTGACTGTTCCTTTTCACTGACTTCCTCCAGTTCAATTTCAGATCCCAGCCTCAATGGGAATCTTGTGATTTACACACAGTCCTGAGAGTATCAATTCAGCTGCACAGCCTGTTGAGACACATGGAAAACCCACTTTTATGTGAAAAAATTTATGTCACTTGTGACAGTTAAACAGTTGATAATTTCCCCAAAACTAGATGAGCCACATTTTTACTCCAGTGAAGGACTGGCAGTTTAGGATTTATTTCCCCATTCTGCCTCTTTTCCTCTTTTTTATTTGAAATTTCTGGTTCAGCTGTTCACAACAGAAGGTTTCCTGACTCCTATATATCACAGTGAGGCCATATGAAAGATTGTACACACTAATGCATCCAGAATGAGTTATGACTGACTCCATTGCAGCATCTTATATAACATGTGCACGGGGAACTTTATAATCAGCTGTTATTTTTTTACAGAACTGAAATGCTAGAGTTTCAAGTTTAGCATGCAAATCTTATTACCAATCGTTAATAACAGATCACAACCTTAGCCACAGCAGTCAATGGTTCATTGTACTAGGCAGTGGAGAAGAAAGAAATTAAGTGTTGTTGCAATTCTATCTCAAGTGTTTAATATCAAAATGTGTGCATACACACTGTTGCCTTAACCAGGAATACATGCAGAAGGAAAGATAATTTTTCTCCACCCACCATTTAAGTCTCTGTTTGGACTATGAAGGAATGAATTTAGTATCAGTTATTTTTTGATAAAGCTTATCAAAAATCATACTTTTATTCATATTAGGGATGGTCCTTGAAAAAAATCTGAATGTGAGACAAAACAAACTGATACATCCACTTATCCAGGAACCTTTTCATACTACATAATTATATCACTGTGATGCCATTTTAACTGCCCTCACTGCATCCCATGGAGTCCTGGGGCTTTGGAGAAGCTTGCTCTCTGAGAATTCGAAATCTTTCTCCCTATACTGCAAAGCCTAGGAATCCATAGTATGGGGCACTGGCAGTTCAAGTAGAATATAGTACTGTTATTATGTCATGTAATAAGTCTAGGAGAAGTGCCTGGGTCCTTGAGAAATGTAAAATTTCACTTCTGTGTGTTTTCATAGAATTTACTAAAATTTTCAAATAGATATTTAAAATGGGCAGAATTCCTGAGGTTTAGACAATTCAAATACAGCAGAAAGTAGAAAATGAGTAATTTCTCTAGGTAAAGCCACTTCTGAGTTTTTCTTGCCTAAGAAAACCCTATGAAATTCATGGGATCACCAGATCTGACAAGTGACTTGAAGATACATGCACATTGACACAGTAAATTTCATATTTGCCATTTTAAATTTATGCTTGCATTGTGGTCCTATGAAAATCTCGGTGCTGTCTCATACATCAGAAATCTGTTCAATTACTTTAAAAGAGATAACATTAGCCTTAATTAAGGACTTATTTTTTATCAGGACCCCTACGAACAGCCATAGTCTCCAACATCCCTCTATCCCTCCAAAAAAAAGGAGAGAGAGAGAAAGAAATAGAAGAATATTATCTTTAAAAGGCTTCAAAATACTTCCCCCCAGCCTCAAAACAGGAAAAAAAAACTATTCAGAACAGCTTTGAAAAGTGAAGGGGAAAGGAGATCAAGGAAGTCATAGCAGCCCTTTGGAAGATCTGAAAAGGAGGTAGTGAAGTCCTCAGGGCTACAGAGAGTACCCACCCTGACCTAGGTCAAAAGTGTTTAACATTCAGATGTACTGTGCTAATTAACATGGAGAACTGGATGCTGAAATATGTATGTGTGTGTATGTATGTGTGATGGCAAGGGAATAAAAAACCTCAAGGAGCCTTTCGTTGAAACTGGACCTGCAGATAAAACAAGAGGCCAGGCTCAGGCTTTCTTTTTAAAGAAGTAGCATTGTCTTTTCTCCAGACACACATTCTGAGAAATTAGGGATGCAAGTACTTTGCAGCTTCACTTAGTGAGATATAAAGAAGCACGCAGCTCAGCAGCTTATAATCTTTTATATTATAATCAGTCAGCAATAAGGTTCATTAAAACCATTCTCATTATTTTGCATTTTCCCTTTTCCCCTTCCCCTCCCTTTCTCTGCCTCATGCTTCTTCCAAATAAAGCATCCTTTCAGTGTAGATGGTACAGAGTAAGTTGCAGGGAGAGAGAGATCATTTTCAGATAAGGGCCATGTAATATTACAACTGCACAGCCACGCTGTTATTTTGTGATACCCTTTCAGATCTGGAGATCAGCAGATTGAGTTTTAACTGTATTTTATACTGTATGTATACCGTATGTATACCGTATGTATCAGTACTCAAATGCTGTCTATTTTATGCTTCAGTGAAAAAGCAAACAATTCCCATGGGTCATGGTGTTTTATATCATACAGACTGATCTGTGCATTGCAACACAAGTGTAATATCACGTGTCTACTATGTATTAGTCCACAGATGTATAGTTCGACAGCTGTCCTGCTGTACCGTGTCCTTGGCATTTCAGATATTTTTACTTCTAAATGGAGAAACAAAGTTGCAGATGTTTTAGAATATATTGTCATGGTTTATTGTAAAGCTGCTCATTAATATGCCCACTGTGAAGAAGGACCTTTTTTAGGAATGGGATTCAAAAGAACCTAGTGACATTTCATCTGAGCAGAATACTTAGATAATAAGACACTTCACAAACGGAACGGCTATTGTGAAGGACAGCTCAAGGTATTTAAAACCACTTTTTATGAAAAATTGCTGTTGTTGTGTGCCTTCAAGGCCCGTCCAATGCGTGGTGATCCTATCATAGAGTTGTGTTGGCACCATTTATTCAGAGGAGGTTTGCTGTTGCCTTCCTCTCCCCTGAAGAAATCTTGCTAGGAAACCCCACAATAGATTTGCCTTAGGGCTGCCCTAAATCAGAAGTTATCTGAAGACAGACAACAACAGTGTTAACAATGACAAAAATATGCTCTTTATTTTCATAATGTCCAGGAAGCTTAGCTAAGTACCCTGAAGCCAACAGATCCCATTTTATCTTGGAAGCTAAGCAAGGTCAGTCCTGGTTAGCACTTGGATGGGAGACTGCCCAGCTGAAGTAGACTATATATCAGAGGAAAGCAATGGCAAACAACCTCTAGGTATGAAATTCATGGCGTCACCATAAGTCAACAGGTGAATTTAAAGTGTAAGTTGTTGTGGGAAACATGACAAAGCCCTACTTAATTGTCAGTCTCAACCAGATTAGACCCAGTGGAACTTACATAAGTATTGCCTTACTGAGGCCAAAACATAGCACTATAACAATCTAGTACAGAAATGACCTATTATTCCACTTTGAACATCCTATAGAATCCTGGGGTTTGCAGTTTAGGAAGGGGCCTCAAAAACTGCAAACCTCAGGATTCCATAGGATGTTGAAAGTGGAATAATAGCACTATAACAATCTAGTGCAGAAATGGCTTTAGCAACTAGCAACTAGTCTCAAATAGGGTGAGCCCATCTATTCAAGTGTTGATTAATTGAACTATTCTGGTTGATACTAATAGCCAGTAGTAAGTTTTGGCCAAATTTTCTTGTAGAACCCTAAGGAGGAGGGGGGGGGAGGAGGTTTTTACGGCACAAAGTTTCCATCTGTTTGTACTGTAAAAAAAAAAAAAAGAAAAGAATGAAAAGTTGAGACAATGCACTTATTTTTATTATGTTTTAGCCTTGTTGTAAGCCATCTGGGTTCCCATGATGGGAAGAAAGGTAGAACATAATTAAATTAAAAAAACATGTGGGTGTGTCCAGTAAAGCACTCCTGATTAAGGAAGGAAGGAAGGGAAGGAAGGAAGGTAGGAAGGAAGGAAGGTAGGAAGGTAGGCAGGAAAGAAAGAAAGAAAGAAAGAAAGAAAGAAAGAAAGAAAGAAAGAAAGAAAGAAAGAAAGAAAGAAAGAGAATCCTTGTGTTATCATTGGTCTCAATCTGGGAGGAAGACTTAAATAATTTGGAAATCCATAGGGTTTAAGTGAGACAAGAAGCATTTCATGAGACTCTTCTATCATCTGATTTATCTCAGGAACAGGTACAGATGAAAGTACTAAGTACAGACCAAGATACTATGAAGAAATTTGTCCTTATGTTTCTTTTTCTCACAGAAGTTATTTGACCTTGATCAAAAATTAAAACAGGATATTACAGCGCACTGTCTTTTAGCGCAACCTCTGCATACATGATTGTGAAGTCACGTGAAGCGTTGTGTCCCAATATAGTCAATGGACATGATGAGTGCACACCTGTGCTGCCCCAAGGGTGCACACATTGTATCCACTGATTACAATGTGATGTGACGCTCACCTTTTTTTGTTTTACATGGCCATTCCTGGAACAGAACCACTGTGGGGTGCACTGTACATCTTAACATAGTTTCTATTTGCCTTTTGAAAGACTCAAAATAGTTGGGCTGAAAAAAGCAAAAGTTGAGGTTCTTATTTTGTGTGCTGGGCTTGATGGATATTTGTCCTTTCTTTTGTCCCAATCGTCACTGTGTGGTTGGAAAAAAGAAAATCAAAGAGAGCATGAAACGGTAAAGATATTTTCTGTTTGCCTTTTTGAAAACATTCTGTGTGGATGAGGTTAAAAAAAAAAAGGAATTGTAAAAGTTGAAGTTGACAGGTTTTGTACAGAGCTTGATATCACTTCAGCTTTGATGGTTCCATTTTCCTAAAGGATTCTTCAATTATTTTGAAAGTAAGAACCATTGGAGTTGCAGCTGTAAGTTGACAATATAATTTCAACAACAGGAGTCATGAAAAGAGCAATATACACTCTACTCAGATGTAGAAGTCTTCATCTAAGACTGCATTTGGAATTATATGGCAAATAAGGTTACCAACCAGATATGCAGTTCTCTCTTTCACAGCAGTGTGATGTCACCTGTAACAGGTAGCCATGTGAAAAGCTTCACCTTCTCATTTCCACCAACCCACTGTTACCAATTTAAGAACAGGCTGGATTCCTGCCTCTCCACCAATTTCTTTTTTCTGTCCAACTAAAAGTTTCTTATATAGGTTTAAAGTCGTCTTTGGTTTATCACACAGTCACCCATACAATCAGTGGTTGAGGACATGGTTTGCTACTGAAGTTATTATCTTCAATCCCTGACATCTGTAGTTAAAGAACCAGGTAGCAAATGCTAGATAAGATCTCTTTCTGAGGTTGTGAGAGTGGTTACAAACAAGGGCCAAACAAGCTAAGTAGAGTGACCTGATATAAACCAGCTTCTATGCAGCCTTAATCCTTAAGAATTATTATTCTGTGTTGAACAGCATTTTCTTTCTTTCTTTGTAATTCACATTCCTCATAAAATGGAGTTAAGTTGAGTGGATCTGGAATAATCACCAACCTCATCATTAATTTTTTCTCTTAAAAGACTACCTTAGTCTACCTCATCCACTTCTCTCTTTAATGGACCATCTCATGGAGGTGAATTTTTCCAGGTTTTTTTAAAGCATTCAGTAATTACTGATCATTGCATCTCAACTGATGAGGCACCTGTATCATTTGCAAAATAGAGGTTTGGAATCCAGTCTTCCCTAAGCACAATAGATGTGAAGAGTCAGCTTTTGGCACAGGAATGTCCTCGTGACCTGCCTGCAAGCATCCACTTGCTCTGATCCAGCAGAATAGTTATTTTGTTTTGGTGTGTCGTGTATATAAGCATGGTGGTCTACCTGCCGGAACTTTTACCTCTACTAGAAATGTAGAAAGCAGCATTATGCTGCATTTGTTTGTTTATTTTACACCTAAGGAGAAGTGATTCCTGAATGTTGTGGATAGGTAATAACCTGAAATTGAATTTGTGTAGTCAGAGCAACATTAGCTAAATGAGTTGTTCCTTTTTTAATGAATCAGCTGGTATATGCTACCCAAGCTACTATAGTTTATCCGCATCACAGCTTCCCTCTACAGATTTACGCTCAAGCCTGTGAAGCCTGACTTCATTACTTTGGCTTCAGTTCTGAATCCAGAGGACCTTTTGCTTTCCACTTGCTTTGCATTAAGAAATATCAAAAGGCACTTTATATTTACAGCTCTTGACAATGCCTTAAACCTCACAGGTCGTTCTTGCTAAATTAAATAAAATCTGTAGCACAAACTATGCAAATGCATTTTGTCATTCTCCTCTCCAAAGTGCTTCTAAGCATTTCATCACAAGAAGCATGATTAGGTTAGGATGCTGGTTTTCCTCTAGGCACTATTGTGCATTGTTTTCTTTAAAAGTGCGCTGTTCTTTGTCAAAGTTGGGGGAGCTCTTTCAAGATTTTAGCAATAATGATATGAAATAGCACATCTTTTATATTGCCAGTGACCAAAATTGTTCTGTTATCAGTTGATATACTTTTCAGTGTTCTTTACCATGGTGTCTGGCATCCTTAAAGCAGATTATCTGGAAATTTAAAGGCTAAATGATGGTCCATAATTTGCAGATAGTGAGAAGAACTGCTTTTCCAGCCTTCCAAGTCTTGTCTTCTTTCTGTAATTACCTTCATTCCATCTCTTCTTACACTCTCATATCCTTTCTGTCTCTAGTAATCTACAGATTGTTTCTTTTATTCCCAGCCTGTTCCATGCCTAATAATATGTCAAAAATGTGCTGCCATTTTTATAGCTACATTCATAGTGCATGCTGCTTGGATATTAGATATAAATATTCTCATAAATAGAAAAATAAATGATGAAGGAGGCATGTTCTGCAATATTCAGAGTAAAAACAAATTATGACCTTTTTGAAAGGATGGCAAAAACTGAAAAGCAGAAACTACAGTGAGAAATCTCTTCCTCCCTTTTTTCCTGTTTCTCTTTTGCCATGGTGATAGTGTTCCTCCTACTTTTTCTCCTCTCCTCAAAAGTATGATTGGAGCAGAAGGCTAAGGAAGAATGGCAGCCACAGGAGCCACCATGTCTGCCCAGAAAGAAAACATCCCTAATGGATATTATTTGCTGTGCTGTCATAATGTAGCATTGTTGGGGGGCACAACGTAGAGAAGACATGACCTGCAACCTAGTGGAGGATAGATGTTCTGTTACCCTGTTTTCTGGGGGTCCCGGGAGGGACACCAAATTGCTATAAGTTGGGGAAATTAGTTCAGAGCACTAGTTGGCAAAAACGAGAGGCAGGGTAACTTAGCAGGATCTTGCAACCCAGTGTCTACTGGATCAGGCCAAGTCAAGAAGCAAACCAGTTGGAAAATAATGAACAGTCTTTATTAAATACAGGCACACAATGTATGCAACACAAACACACAGATAACTAAGGGAAATAAAGGTGTGAGTAAGATAGTGGGATTTTTAGAGGTATAGTTGGTTCGGGTGATACGAAACCTATCCTGAAGTCCGGAGGAAAATGGAGAGCGAAGCTGGGGCTTGATGTATCTCAGCACGTGGAGCTGAGGGGAAGCTAGCCAAGCAAAGTGGCAGCGAGGTGGTCTGGAACTCGGGAGCAATCCGAGGAAGGTGTCGGAATCAAGGGTGTTTATAAGGAGAATTGTGACTGCAGCCTAGGTCGGACTTAGGGGAAAACAATAGATTTGGAGTTGGAGACAAAACCTCTGAAAGGTCAGAATTTGAATGATTGAATTAGAGCTGAATTTATCAATAGAGTAGCTGGTATGCAAACGCGGAATACTTGGGCGTTGTATAGCTCGATCATCAAGTTGCCAGCGCGAGACAGAGAATCCTTTGTAGGTTGCGTGCATACCTAATGGAGTACTTGCCTTGAGGTCTCCTAAAGCGGCGAGTTGGCTATTTTCTGGCCTGCCTGTATTGTCTAGGAATATTACGGCGATAATCGGCCAAGCCTGTATGCGTGCTTGTCCGAGGGCCTCGCAAGCACATGGAAGGGATATGTGAAGCCGAATTTGAGATATCAAATGATATCTTTTATATCCCCAAAGCTCGGGCTAGCCAGGGCAATAACAGTTGGAGGAGGAAGAGCTTCTGAGAAGAGAAACTAATGAAGTACAAGGTCTTTTGTTGCTGCCCCTGCTTTTCAGATAAAACTCTCTTCTGAAAATTCCTTAATTTTTTTATCCTGTCCTATAAAAACTATTGCTTGCCCCTCCCTTTATTCATGTCCACTTCCCACACTGTTGGAAGTTTTGATGGAAAAGTCTCCATGAAATTTTGACCCAGTGCTGTATGTGTAGAATACCTATCTGCAATAAACTTTTCTGGGACAGACTTTACTTCTGAGCCCCTTAGTCCATCAGAGTGCATCTTTTGCACATTTTCTTAGACATCTCAGTTACTTAGAGATAGAAAGAACTGTGTTTTTAGTCTGGGCGTATTTTGGTAAATACCCACATTTTGTTCCATCTTGATCATGGGTTTCTGATTCAACAAACCAACAGGTGGGATCTTTTTATCACATGTGGTGGACCTGTGAAAAGGCCAAGAGATTTTGGAAACAAATAAATTCCATGGTGTATAAAATTCTGAAAGTGAATGTTCAGTTGAATCTGGAATTATATTTGTTGGGATTAGTAGAAGATCAACTGGAGAAAGTATGGCAAGACGCTATTGTGTATGTCCACAGAAGCATGATTATCATACACACAGGAGGGAAAGAATACAGAAATTCCAATGAAATAGGACTGACTGATAAAATTAATGGACCCAGCTGAAACTGATAAATTGACACTATTGATAAGAGAAACATTAGTGGTGACTTTTTGGAAACACTGGGAACCTTTAATAGGCTTTTTGGAAGAAAAAGGGTACAATATGTTATTGTAGGTTTCATTAATTAGTATACTTGGAAAACTAGCAGTTGACACATTTAAATGGTATTTGTAAGTAGAGAAGTTACTTTATAGACCCATCTGTATTAGAAAAGCTAGTAACCAATGTGTGTATTTTTTTTTCGTATTCTTTAGTATTTTTACTGTCTTTATCCATTCTTAGCCCTAATTACTATTTTCCTCCTTTTTTTGTTTTCCTTGTATGTAAACTGTTGCTTCTCTTTTTGCTGTTTTGTCTGTACGTATTTTGAAAATCTTCAATAAAACTTATTTTTTTAAAAATGGCAAAGTGATTTTGTAGTGAAATAAGTGGCGATTTACTAACTGTGTTTAGTGCCTGCAGAGGTTAAAATCATAGAAGAAAACCTTCAGGGGAAATAGAAAGTTAGAGGTTAGATAGAAGATGGGAGAACTGCAGAGGGGTAGTTTAGCCTCGTTTCTTCTTGGATGAGTGAAGGTTTCCTTCCTCCATTTTCTCATAGAACACTAACTTCAGAAGCATCAAGGAATGTCCATTAGAGTCCAAAGTTCTGCCTAGAGCTCCCTCATCCTGGAAGTAGCACTTTCCAGGAACAGCTAAGAACTAAGATCTGTGATGTGTAGTAGCTGGATGCTTAGCTGAGACACTGTCAGGTTTTGGAATTCCTGGGCTAAGAAACACATGCATGCACTTATCCCTATATCTCCAACCTTGTATCTAAAGACAGGTCCCTTTTGCTGGTATATTGCACAGTTGCTTGTTGTAGCAGCATGGAGCCTAAAATTTAATGTAAATTCTTCTTTTAAAGAAACAGTAGTCTTGGGAGAAAAAAAAACTCAGTTTGGATAGTTTTGGGGTCAGAAGCAGAAAGCTGCATTTCCTAGGCTGCAATGGTAACTGACAGTTAACCTAAATTTCAGAGGGGTTACAGCTTTATTCCAAGGCCAGAAAACCCAGTCTCAAGTAAAAGGGATAGAGTTAGAAGAAGCCGCCTAAAGAAAAGGAAGCTTTCAAAATTTTCTTTAAAAGATTAGTTCTTTGTGGAGTGGTAGCAGCAATCAAATCAGCAGGGCAGAGGCATTCTGTACCTTGGAGGAAAGCTCGGTCTAGCTCCCACGAAACGACGAATTGGGGGAGAGGTTTGAAATCAGTTTTGATTGTCTTCACCTCCTATGCCCACAGTGGAAAATTAGATGAGTGAAGTATTAGGCCTTCTTCAAGCTATTATGCCCCATTTACAGAAGGTGAAAGTTGGGAATAACTTAACTACAAAGCAGATTAGAATCAACTAAAGAGGATTTATACCTGTTTCCAGAATTACAAAATGCCCTACAGCCATATAGGTACAAATATCTCCCATTCATCCTATATACTTGTTATTTATTGCTTCCATCAACTCTTGTATTCCCCATTTCTTGCTGAATGGTGATGTTTACAGGATTTGTACTACCTTTGGAAGCTGAGAAGTGATTTATTAATCTCGCTGTACTAGTTTCAGTGGGAAATATCATCAGGTGATTAGAATATAAACTATATTGGATTTTTTCCTAGGTAATTCCTCTGCTAAGTCAACCATTGAAAAGTGAACCAGCTCAGTCAACTGAGCAACCAAGTAATGTTAGTAAATGCACAGCCTCAGGCAGCCTGCCTGATGTGTCTTAAAAAATAAAAAGATTAGCTGCTTTCCCAGTGCCTCTAATGTGGCATGAGGCCTTAAATAAATCCTTAATATGAAACCCTTAACTAAATCCTTAATATGAAATGTCTCAGCAGTGTTGGTGCAGGATCACACATCTCTCTATATTTGCACAGGAAGTATAGATCTGTACCATCTGTGATTCATCAAGCTGAACAGAGTCATCAGTGGTTCAAAAAAACAAAAACAAGAAAACACGGAAATTAATGGGAGAAAGAGAGAAAGGCTGGGAAATCATCATCCATGCCTTGTTGACCACATTTGGCTTGGTGGTCGCATGTTTCCCATTGCAGTCTAGCTTATTCATACTATTTTGTAGCAAGGGTTATGCTCTTCATTAGCTGTAAAAATAGCTCCACTATCATTCTCGCCTGGAGGCTACTCTTCTTTAATGTGCCTATGAAGGCTGCTTTGAAATGGCAGCTAGAGCAGATATTCCACTGGGGGCTGGTCTCTTGAAACATATTATACTCCTGTTGCTCTATGGCACTTAGTCCAGGCTGAATCTGGGGCACATTTCAAGCATCTTCTCTACCCAATCTTCCTAAATGCCATCAATTTATAATTTTGCTTCTTCCATTGTATTGCTGAACACAATTTTAAAGATCAGCTAAGGGCATCCTCTTAATTAGACCATTTAGATACTGTAAGGTACTGTCTGTCCTGTCTCACAGTTTCTTACACCTATGTTCGAGGTACACATTTAGATCGTAGAACATTTATTTTCATTTGGTTATCTTCTTATTCTTATCAGTGTTAACGATGGAATGCATTCTCTTTTATCACTATACATTACACTTCATTCTTTTCTTTTGATTTCCTTTCCAAATTTCCTGATTTTATCTTCTTTTTCATTCCTGATTATCAGCTATTATCATCATAGATTTACAAAGCCACACATTTCCTCAGTTCCATTTCCATGTTCTTCTGCCATTTCTTTAAACTTCCTTATCTTCTTTGTAATAATGAGGAGTCCTGGCTTCAAGGTTAAAGAGAGATCTTCTTATTTTTATTTTCAAAAGAGAGTCTCTCACATAGGATCTCTAGCCATGTAGTGTTTATTGCATAGTCCCCATGAAGCTTGTATGAAGATATTCCCCTCAAAAAATTCCAAATCTGTCACACTGCCCTTTTTGCCTTTTATATTTTTCCAAATTAAAATATGCACTTTTGACAAAAGCATACTATTCATTGAAAGCATACTACTCATTAAAAGCATACTACTCATTAAATACCTAGTTCTAAATGTATTTTGGTTATTTTTTTTCCAGCAACACAACAATGTTGGAACACCTAAAAAGTGCAAAAGCTAGTGAATAACTAAGAACCTAACAATCTACCTCTCTTCAAAGACCATTGAGCAGAATCAAATACCAACAGAAATCAATCCATTAGTTTTACCAGGCTGTCTTCCTATTGTGCAGAGAACTACTGCTGTCTCCAGTCAAGTGAAGCACCTAATCAGATCAGATAAAATAGAGCAAGTGTGGGATCCTCTTTACTAAAAACCCTGAGAAACTACTAGAAGATGCCAAGAACAAGATCATAACTTGGGATGGAGGGTGGAAAATGATTGAGAATCTACTTGAAAATCTATTGAATTTTGGGATGAGGTGCCAGTAAATAGGTAAAAGTAATCTTGTACTTACACTGTTACCAAGAAACCTTGCTGTCTTACTCTGTCTCATTCAAAGATCTGCCAGAAACTCATGATCCAACTTCTGTCACCTTGGAAAATAACTTTGACCAAGAGTTAAAGGATTTTGTTGTTGTTGTTGTTGTTGTTGTAGTTGTTGTATTTTAAGCAACAAGCCTCCTAGCTGTTCAGTTTGATAGGGACAGTCTCAATTAATCTTCTGTCATCCCTCTTTTTCAGCTGCTTTAAAAATGTCCCAGATTAAAAATGTCCCAGTCCCAGAAAGTGCAACTCTATTAACTCATCAGGAAAGGAAGAGAAAGAAGGGATTGACTCTTGTCCTTCCCTGTAATCTCAAGTAAACAGAAACTGCTGCAGCCTTTCCTAGCTTCCATTTTCTTCCTCATTAGTATCTTTTGCCATCTAATGTCTGACTGCACGTTATTGTGGTTTTCATGCATCCTGTGAAATGCTGAAGGATATGCAGTAATGGTGTCTAAATTTGGAGCAGGCTGGTAGCTGAGGGAAATGTCTCCTGGACAGTATGTCCCACCAACAAATTAAAAATTCTCATCTAATTTAAAACTTTTTGAAGTTTGCATCAGCACAATCTATTATGTACTTCTGTATTAGGACATTGCCTTGCTTCTTTTAAAGGGATAGGGAATGAATTTTACAGTCAGCAGGAAACAGGGTTTGGCAGAGTATGCTTTATACGCATTCCCTTGCTTTGCTTCAACTGCTTTGGCTGTTTAAAACTCTGTGGAAAATATGGTGTATAATAAGATGTGATGGCAATTTCTACAGAAACATCAGAATCTACATAGAAGAGATACTAGGATTAATCATTTGTCACAGTTTTTCCATGCAAGAAGGGACAATGTACAGAAGTTCTGCATGTTAACTTTTCCCCCCTTTTCTCCTTACTGTGTACCAACATAGCAGTTTCTGGCCCAGGGGTTTAAGACCCTGGCAAAATATTGCCATTTTTCCTTTTCCAAATATGCAGATCACTCTGACTATGTGGGAGAAACGAATGCTGCAAAGAGCCTCATTTGATCACTTTGATTCTGACAGACTATTCTTCTTAATCGCCTGCTCCTGTTTGCCAGAGGCAGTGAAGCCTCAACCACTGCAAACAGCTGATACTAGCTGTCATCTTTGCAAACCTTGCAAGATTTGAGCAAGGCTTTTCAACAAGCCGTAAATCACTAATTCCTCTGGCATGCTTTCCAACATCAATCAAGAGGTGTCCTCCAGAATTTCCTTGCAGCTTAACATCTGCATCCAATCTGTGCAAAGTGGTTTTGACACTTTTAATGTGGCAAAAAGAACTTCCTTCTGTGTGCAACCTGAACAAATACTCAGTAAAGGATACAGTGGGGTTTTTTTTTAAAAAAATTATACTTCCTGTATTTGTGTCCTCCAATGAATATTTAATGGCACTTGAAGTTACACGATAGAATCTGAACCCTTTGTTACCCTGTGTACTGGGGGTCCCGGGAGGGACACCAAAATGTGCTCAACTAAAGGTGGGGAAAATTAGCTCAGAGCACTGCTTAGCATTACGAGAGGCAGGGTAACGTAGCGAGATCTTGAACCCTGTGTCTACGGGGTCGGGTCGAGTCAAGAAGAACACAGAAGTTGAAATAATAAATGATGTTTATTAAATACAAGCAAAACAGTGTATGTGACACGCTCATACAAGATACTAAAGAAAATAAAGGTTGGAGTGGTATAGAGAGATTTTTAGAGGGATTGTTGGTCTGGGTGATACTTCACCTGTCCTGAAGCCCAGAAAAATAGAGAACGAAGCTGGGGTGCGATGTAGCTCAGCACGTGCAGCTGAGGGGAGGCTCGCCAAGCAAAGCGGCAGGAAGGCGGGATGAAACTCAGGAGCAATCCGAGGAAGGTCTCAGAATCAAGGTTTTTTATAAGGAGAATTGTGGCTGCAGGCTATGCCGTACTTGGGGAAAACAATAGATTTGGAGTTGGAGACAAAGCCTCCAAAAGGTCAGAATCTGAATGATTGAGTTATCGTAACTGTTCTCAATAGAGTAGCCAGTATGCAAACGCAGAGTACTTGGGTATTGTATAGGTTGCCCAGCACGGGGCAGAGGCTCTTTTGTAAGTGGCGTGCATATCTAATTAGAGTACTTGCCTGGAGGTCTCCTAAAGCAGTGAGTCAGCTATTTCTGGCCTGCCTGTATTGTATTTTGAATATTACGGCTATTAACGGCCAAGCTTGTTTACGTGCTTGTCCGGTGGCCTCGCAAGCACGTGGAAAGGAATAGAGAAGTGCAGCCGAATTGTGATATCAGGGGATATCTTTTAATATCCCAAAGCTCGGACTAGCCAGGGCAGTAACACCTTCATTAACATAGATCAATAGCTTTTACACAGAACCCATAAAACATGAGGCTCTTTTTTATTCAGTTACATTTTAATGTGAGCTTACTCAAGTTGTATTTCCCATACCAGTACACAAAATGAAACATAGCTGTGCACAGATATGTACACTTTCCTGAATTTTATGAGGCAATTATCCAGTTAAAACATGGGTAAACAAGTTTCCTATAAGTCAAAATTTGCCATTAGTCGAAATCAACTTGGTGGCAGTTAACAAGGGCAGCAACAATTCCTTTATTAGTAGAAAGGGTGTGCACAAAATCATATAAAACTTGGGGGGGAAAATTAATGCAAACTTACTTAAGCTGCATTTCCCATCTCTTTGCCACAAATGAAACACAGTTATACACAAATATGTACACTTTCCTGGAATTTGTGAGGCAGTTTCCCAGTTTAAACATGAGTAAACAATTTATTTTTAGTAGGGAGAGGGATGTACAAAGCCACATTAAATTATGGAAAATTGCTAGGAGAACTTGTAGTCAAAAATGTGTGTATTAGGAGAAGCAAGGAATGAAATGCGTATGCATTTTCATGCAGACTTAAAAGAAGTGTCTCCATTGGGACCAGTTGAGGAATTTTATTGCTCAAATGCAGCAAGAGTGCAGAGGAGGGAAAAGCTCTTATTTCTGGTCAGTTGCTGGTATAGAGGGACAGGGATGTGGCCTGGGGTATATGCTATATGCAAGGGCCAAAGATTCTCTGGCCTTGATTTATAATTTAAAGGTAATAAGAATGTGGGGTGTGAACTCTCTTTTCAGTTCTTAGTGGGTGAGGGTACTGACCAATTTGAACTGAGTGTGGATTTTAGTGCATGTCCCAGAATCCTTGATAATGTGTATAGGGTAATAAATTGTATAACATATTCCACAAATGTTGATTGTGTTCCCCAGATGTGGGATATTTGAAAACAACTGTGATATAGCCTTATTGAACAAATGTCAGTGCTGTGAAATCATCAATGTTGTTTCTTCTCAGCTACATAATTCCAAAATCAGGTATCACTGAATATCACTTCCAGTCATGCCACATGAAAAAATATAAAGTCACTTAGGGAATTTCTGGTGAATATTCAACTTCAAAATTTAGGAACCAGAATGTGAAAATTTTATTTAGCAAAATAATTTCAGCTCTAACAGGAACAATTGCACTAGTTGCCAACATAGGAAACAAGTTCCTTTGGAATGTTTCATGCCCTCACCACTAGATAGAATAAACACAAATTTGCCCTAGAAATTTTGGTTTGCCAAGAGCTTGGCTTGGCCTAAAAATACACACATTTGATTAACAGTTTACATAAATTGTTTTGAAATGATTACTGTGAATGAAAATAGAACCCCAAGTTGAACTCCAGGGTCTTCTTTCCTTCTGTCCCTTGTAAGTTACCTTGTCCACATTAGTGTGCTTTAAGCGCTCATGAAACTAGCTATACTTTTTTTTTTAAAAAAAAAGCTGCTTGTAATTGTCCATCTCCAATACTGAAGGTGCAACTAAGGGCCTTTCTGCGTTACACTGTTATAATGCTATTACTCTACTTTCAACATCCTGTGGAGTTTTGGGCTTTGTAGTTTATTGAGGCCAAAGGGCTCACTGGCTGAGAATTCTAAATGCTCCTCCCTAAACTGAAAACTCCAGGATTCCATAGGATGTTGAAAATGGAATAATAGCAATATAACAGTGTAGTGCAGAAAGGCCCTAAGTCAAATTAAGACTGTGACTGAATGAGGGACAATTTAACTCCTTTTTGATATAATCTTAACATCCACTTACATGTATAGTTATTTTCCTCCAATGAATGTGGGCAAAGAAAATTTGTTTGCAAACAAGTGTTTTTATATTGCCACCTAGAGCATCATCATCATTGTGTTTATTCTATCCATTCAATGGTAGAAATTCTCTGGAATTGTTTATTGACATACTTTTTCTGTGCAATGGCCTATTTTGAGTGAAATGTACAGAATAGCAAAAACCATGGGTTTGGTCAAATGGTTATCACATTCTCTCATTAATCCTGTGGATTATTTTTATAATTACCATGCTCTCTGTATAGATGTATTTAATGTTGTTTTAGATTACTGTGGCATGTGTTGTACCAAAGGCCAGTGACATGAAACATTTAGATGTTTTAATAAAGTAACTAAAGGCGTCTATTTTGATTACTTGGGAAAACAAGTAACTCGGTATTTCCTTCCAACATTGTAACTATAGTAGCAACTAACTACTTGGGGTTGCTTTGGCCTATAACTGTAATGAGTAACTTTTCAAGTGCTGAATTCAATAACACTTGGATTTCTTTTATTTCTCCTCTCTTTTCTTTGAAAAGAAGAAACAGCTCTTGATTTTTATTGTAAATGTCACCTTTCTTAGATGAGAACAAATAAAAAAGCAGGAGAGAATAAAAAGACCAAAAATTCCATTCTGACATACTAATTAAATCCTACAAGACAAGCCTGAGCACTGTAGGACTCAAATAAAACAACAAAAAAAACAACCCCACATTCTAAGTAATGGCAGTTTTGTTTTCCAAATATAAAATATTAATGCACTAAGCTAGAAGTACATCCTAAGGTGTTATGGACCCTATAAAATTTTTAATCAGATCCATGGTAAGCACCAGACACCCTCAGAGACCTATTTGCAGGAAGGAATCCGTCTTTTTAGTGCTGAGAGAATTTGCGTTTCCACTGAGAAAGGAATAACTGTCAGGTTTGCAGAATTTCGTGACTGCAAAAAGAAAAGAAAAAAGAAAGGGGAAATATAGCATGTAGTAAAACAACACACACATACCTAGGTTATATAATTTTAATCAGCTGCAAGATTTTCAGAATTAAAACTGAAGCCAGTTTTCTCCTGAGAATGGATTTTTTTGTGTGTGTGCGCATACAGTACAGAGGTTTTTCACCTGACTGTGGCCACCAGCATTTTGCCTGGCTCATAGAGGCACCCTTCAGAGATTTCCTTTTTAACTATTTTTATTTGATTTTTTTTCTTTTGCAGAGAGAATTTGCGTACTACCTTTCCCAGTTAGGTACAACTTGTTCCCTCCAGCTGTCTTTGCCTGGTTCACATAAGTACCTGTATTCTAGGATTGTGAAACTATTCA
Organism: Cyclura pinguis; assembly: GCA_030412105.1. Classification (NCBI taxonomy): domain Eukaryota; kingdom Metazoa; phylum Chordata; class Lepidosauria; order Squamata; family Iguanidae; genus Cyclura; species Cyclura pinguis. The sequence continues at coordinate 312,198,281 of CM059599.1, read as the reverse complement.
AGAGTCTCTCTTGTTTTTTCTTGTTGTTTCTCACACACTCCCTCTCTCAGTCTCTCCACGCCAATATATTTATTCTCCTTTTTTTTCAGAAATATTTTCCTTCTTGTTTATAATAGGAGAATAAACAGGTAACAACACCAAAAGAAATAAAAATAATAATTATTATTTTACTGCATTTCTCCCACTGTAGCCTCCCAAACAGCTTACAACATGAAGTAAAACAAGATTGAGCTAAAATGAGGGGGGTTTTATAAAAAAACCCAATTAAATAGCTATCATAGTAAAAAGCAAGTATTGAATTTAAAACAAGGAGAGGAAAGAGTACAATAACTCTCCCTCACGACAATGCTACAATGTCAAGCATTACAATTAGAGGTGCTTTGGACCTTTGGTCAGTGAAGGTCGGCCCGGGAAAAGATCCTATCGTGTTCCCAAAGAAATCCTTTCATTAGAGCTTACCAAGTCTCCTGGGAAAGGAATTTGTACAGGAGATGTGTCAGTATTAATCCTTTAAAGGAGGGATCACTGAACCCTGCCAGAGCTACTTCTGAACCAACATGGATAGGTTACCTACAGGGATACCTTCATTACATGGACTCAGAGCCCAAATGACACAGTCTAGACGTTACTGTATATTAATGTTAGAGATCAAAGCAGACTATAGCACAGGAAGCTGTTTCATCTGTACTTAAGGGACCAGCCATTACACCTATATATGTGCAAACTGACAACTTGTACTGCACAAGGAAACTACTGCAGTTCTTTGAATACTAGAGATAGGGATTCCCTATGAAAATGGCAGCATTCTGGTCCATCTGCAGTTCTATTCAGAACCTATTACAGAAAGCTACTAGACCAGAGTTGTAACATTATGGGGACAAGGGGGTACAGATAATATGAGACAACAGTGCAAAACATTGTCAAGCAGCTGATACTAATACAACCGTATATTGAGGCTACATACAAGATAAATTTACCACCACTAGTTCAATGGCTACATAGTTCCTGATGTACTAGGCATTGTAGAATCTGTGTTACTCATTGGCAAAAAACTGGAACTATTTCTATGACAAACTGCAGAAAAAGAGCATACTGAAAATACTTTTTCTACAGTAATAATAAAATATTAGCTATCTATGTAGTTCTTCAGATATGTTGAACATGCAAGAACTTTTGTTATGATGAGTAAACATAGGTCAAAGGCCAGCTGTGACTAATTTGTGATGTGAAGCAACTATTTGAAAGTAAATTCAGTTGAAATCAATGGGACATTCTCTCCCCACAAGTCAAAGTAGTTAGAAGTTGCATTTAAATAAATTAAAATGTTTAATTTCAAAGGCATGTGTGTTTGACAATGTTGCTCTTTTTCTTCCAACATACTTGTCTATGGTTCTGATACAAAGAGAATGAAAATCTAGGTCTAAGTCCAGCTGTTATTCCCAACTAGGATAGATGATTAAATCAGCGGGAACTTGGCAAGTCAACATTAATGTAAGTTCCATTGATTTAGTTGGACTGCTCTAACGTGGAGTAACAAATGGATTTAGGCCATGGAGAGCAAGTATCTTAATTAATGATCCAGAAGATAAGCAATATCCCCCCCCCTCCGCAGCACTATCTGAGATTTAGAAACTATGGCCATTTAAGGCCCCTCCCTAAACTGCAAACCCCAGAATTCCATAGGATGTTGAAAGTGGAATAATAGCACTATAACAGTCTAGTGCAGAAATGGCCTTGGCTTCTCCAGAATAAAGAGTGAAATCCAGCAACTCCATCAGGGAAGATGACTAGTATGTTTATCCTATTCACACTATCTTATGACATCTGACTCTTTTAATGAGGAAACAGACTTTGATTCTTGCTCTTTCATTAAACAGAACTTGGGGTTGTGTTGAAGCCAGATCATTTATCTCCGTACCATGCTAGGAATTTAGTAGGCTTGTAAATGTAAATATATACCACAACAAACATGGCATATAAGACAAGTAAAATGAGATTTTTGAAGCCTCTCAAGCATTAAGGGGGCATTATATGCTCTTTAAGGAGCTGCCCTATTGATTGTTCAAGGGACATTAAAAAATTCATCTAGACTGTCAGTTGGAGAAAAGGTATTACTATTACAATATTATGGGATGAAGCAGGAAAGTTTCTGTGCTATATCTTGAAACTTGGTTCCGGCAACCTCAAGTGAGTTTGAAGATTTAATGACAAATAGCCTTGCGCTGACCATATAAGTAGTTACTGGACGATTCTGATGTTGATGATACGGAAAGAGTGCACAGTACAAATCCTAGCTTCCAAGCAGCAAATCCACTATTACTTACTATATCTTGATTGGTCCTCAAGTACTTCATGTTTTTAGAGTACATAATACTCCATTTCACAATGAACCTGTGGAGGGATGAGTAGGGCTACAACTGGTGGCCTCATCTAAGTTTCCTGTAGCCTCAGACCATTACATATTTGGCTCAACACAGTATCCTCCATGCAGTTTGAAGCCATGAACATGTAGGATTCCTAATTTGATGAAGGATTCTAAGTAGATTCAACTGAATACATGATTACTATTTTTTCATAACTTTTTCTCAGTGATTGAAGAGTAAGACTGCGTTTGGCAGGAATAAGCATGTTAGATGGGATGATATGGCTTTGCCCTACTTCCATACATTCTGAAATGATGTGGAGGTGAATACCACAATAGGGTTCATAAGATCATTGCTATTTTATATATGGATGAAATTGAGAAAATATTTTCATCTTGATTTTTTTCTATACGTGTGGAGCAGAAAGACAATGCATTTCTGTGCCCTCTCCCAGGGCTCACTTTTCTTGCTGAACCTGGGTGTAACATTCAACTTGTGTGTACGAATAAAAAAGTGGACTCACAGTTGCCCAAAACATTTGTCATTTGTACAGTGTCAGAATGTATGCGGAAATCATTTCTTCATGTCAGAGATACTCATTAGAAAAATAGTAGCATATCTTGTCCAGAATTCAGGTTACACTGTGAGAGAAGCAAATCAGTTGGGTAATATTCAAATGGTAGATGTCAATCCCTTGCTGTATTTGTGGACAAGATTGTGGAGAAAATATAATTCATTCCATTTTTATAAGATTGGATCTACATTTTTATGTGTTATCAGCTGAGCCAAAACCACTAAATTCTGATTTCCATGAGGAATTAAATTGCAACCATGAAGTGAAAAATTGCTTTTCATTGGCCAATTAACTAACATTTGATGAGATTCATTATTTTGTACTTTCCTATGAAACTAAACGTTTGTCTCTGTTTCTGTGTAGCATATATATATTAAGTCAGAGCAATACATGTCCACTTCAGTGTTTCAATAGGGCATAATAATATGCTGCATTTTTAATCTGTCTAGTCCTGAAGGCTTTCAGTGGTAAATTGCAGGGACAGAGGAATGCCACCAGGTTGGGGAGAAAGAACTGTTGCTGGAGGAACCACGTGTAAGTTTGCTGCTTAGAAGGTGTGGGAGCTGCTTAAAGGGTTGGCTGGAGTACTTCAGGGTTGTTGTACTCACATTCTGAGGTCATATTTCATTAGCATAATTTTCTGCCCTGTGTCATAAGATCAATGGGTGGGTTTCAATAAAGTAGTGAAGAAAAGGAATGTAGCAGATCTAGATCTCTGCCAGTCAAACTACAACATATTTCCTTTGTGTTGTTACCACCTCTAGCACAACAGGGTGGGAGTGACAAGAGCAGTATTTTCCACAACCACAGAAAAAGAGTTACTGAACTTCTTCCCTGCCTGGAGACATCAATCTGCTTCAGTGGAGAGGAAGATCAACTCCTTCCTGGGACCTCTTCCTGTGGATCTTATTAGGCTTATAACCAAAAGTATAAAATAACCTATGAAATTGCTTTTAAAATCTCAATTCAGTGTTATCGTGATTCTGAACCCAGAAGTTTACTTAAAGAAAAAGAGGTTTGACTCTTGCATGGATTACTTCTGCAACCTTTACAAAGAAAGAAAAAAAAAACGTTCTGGAACAGCCACTGGGAGAATGTATGCTGGATGGCATACAGGTAGAGGGAGAGCACTGTTGAAATTATGGTCCCAGAAACTCAAAGGAAAAGATAGCAACATACATAACATATGCAAGCTGAAATCTGGGAAGGCACAGGAAGTGTTTAAGCTCTAATAGAAGAAGAAACACATACGTACACACACATATAGTTAAACCATATATTTTCCCTCACAATTTGCCAGAGTTAATAGAAGTTCAAATCTAGACCTCAATAACCTGATGTTTTTTACATTGTCTTCATTAGTGAATGTTTCAGTAACTAGTGGAAATTTACATGCAGTAAAACAAGATAATTAACTTTAAAGGCCCTTCCTCTTTATCCTTGCCTTCATGTTTTAACTTTGGCTTAAAAAGGAGGCAAATAGCTCATGTAATCTACATGTTAATGACTTCTGAATCCCACTGCAAACCTGTATTCTGACTAAATAAAATCTTACAATTCAGCAATAAAGACAGAAGGGTTTAAACAGTGAGTTTAGGTGTGCTCACACATTGCATTTAATACAGATACAGGCCATTTCCATACCGGGCTTCTGAAATGGTGCAGAGTGACCTCTCACGGAGGTCTTCTACACCCTAGAGTGGACTGGCGTGGACTACTTTTTGTAGTTCCACACCAGAATCCACTCAGGAGCGGCCGGAACTAGCCGTGCTGCGTGTTTTTTAAAAACCCCTTTTTCGAGGTTTTTAAAAAGCACAGAGCGCGCAGCCCTGCGCCACTCCGTCGCCCGGCTCCGAAGTGGATTTGCAGGCGCGCGCAAGTGCGTGCCTGCAGATCTGCCGGGGGTGGGCTTCCAGCTGGCGAGCTTCTCCGATTGGTGGAGAGCCTCCACCAACCGGAAGCCGCCATTTGGGACACCAGAGGACTGCGGAGCAGCGAGCTTGCACTGCTCCACGTGGCGACGGACTTACCCGGTTTCAGGTAAGCTCTGTTTTGGGGTGTTTTCACCCGTTCCCCCTCCCACATGTGAAAAGGGCCAATGTCTGTGTACATGTTTACACAGAGGGCTGCTTTGTACATTGGTATGTGGTGGTGGTGGTGGTGTTTGTGTGCCTTCAAGTAGTTTCCAGTGTATTGTGACCTTATCATGGGGTTTTCTTGGCAAGATTTGTTTGGAGGCAGGTTTGCCTTTGCCTTCCTCTGAGGCTGATGGGAGTATAACTTGCCCAAAGCCACCCAGTAGGTTTCCCTGGCTGAGTGGGGATTCAACCCCTGTTTTTCAGACTCCTATTCCAACACTCAGACAACTACACCACTCTGCCTCTACACTGGTATAGTTAAGTATATGTAATGGAATCTAGTTCTTTTCATACAGAGATTCAAGTATTCAGGCTTCTGGACTGACAAACACTAGAAATAAGACATTCTGAAATCTTGTTCCAATTTAGTTTTTTTGTTTTGTATTTTAAAATAGTAATTCTTAAAAAATGAATGTTGTTGCCCAATTCTACTATGTAGAGCGGGGTTTGCATGGGATTGTACTCTTCAAAACCATCAGAAAGGAAATTCAACCATGTAGAGGGGTTTTAATCTGCTCACCATAAACAATAATATGAAATCTTGAAAATGGAATAAAAATATTAGTTGCATCTTGTTCGATAGTTAGATTGCAAGACAGATTTATAATCTCATAACAACCTTAAACATGAATTCTAAAAGTTAACAATTCAATATAACTCCAAAAGGTATCTTTTCAGTTAGGCAGTGTCCCAACTGAAGAGTTTCTAAGGCACAGCAGATTGGTGCATGAGGAAATTATATCTGCAGCACTCTAGTCATGGGGAGCATTGAGACAAGTACTTGCCACAAGAATCCAAGCTGCCTCTCCAGCTACCTTTTCTCAATGTATCATATGACTGGAAAAGCACAGCAGATGTCGTTCTCACCATCCCAATTGGCAGTGTCTTAGAAAACTTCATTTGGGATGCTGCCTGGCTGAAAAGGTTGGTTTTTGGGAAACATCATTATCAGATGTGGCTAGTGCGATGGAGATCCTTCATTGTAGTTGTGCCTGACAATACAAGATCTAGGCTGCTGATGAAGTCTGCAATATTCTCTGAAAATAAATTCTTTAATAAGAAGAGGGAAAAAGTAAAGAAAGCACAAGGAACAATTTGAAAACTGTCTTTCAAAACAAATCAAACAAAAGGATGGGATGAAATACAATAAATTGAAATAGCCCTGTATGTTTCTTTAGGTTTGGACTGGAATGCAGCTTAGAACTCATTTTGCCATTATTTGGGCTTCAAATTAATGGTAGATGATAACCAACATTAAGAATATTAGCTGAAATTTGGTCCTGGTCTGTCTTTAGATGTGCTTTTTATTGCCACACTTTCCCTGTGCTCTTTTCAGTCTCTTTGTTCTTTCACATTTTCCACATTCCCTCAGAATTGCCTTTCACACATGTGATAGCCTCAGAATTTCCCATGGAAGTTTACCAGAAAATGTAGAGGGCTACATTTAACATGCTTGCATGAAGTGAATACAATATACATGTGTTCACCCAGGTCAGGTACAGCTGTACACTTGACCGTTATGAAGATGAATATTCTAGTACATGAGTGGAAATCAATAGGCAGGCAGGCACAGAGCTTCTCACGAGCAGATATGTGTACAAATAGTGTGAGTGAGATAGTATCAAATATATAAACAATCAGGAACTTACCAGAAACTTCTTCTTGTAAAGGTTTCTCACTGCCAGCTATCTAGTAATAAAGCTCTTGGCTATGCAAGTTTCTTCAAATAACAGTTACAAAGCCATACTGATTGATATACAAGTCCTCATTTATTCATTTTTATTAAAATATTTCCAGACTACCTTTCAGGACATAAAGATCCTCCAAAACCTATTCTTCAAATAAGGCATAGTAATATATACAGTGCACCATCTTCTGGCATGACCTTTGCATGCACAAATGTAAGGTTGTATAAGCATCATATCCCATTATAGTCAGAGGGTGTGATGGGTGTGTACCCACCCTGCCGCTGGTACACACATGTTGCATCCATTGATTACAGTGGAACACAATACACATTTTTTTTTGTTTTACATTGGGGGTTCCTGGAACGAAAGGCCAGCATATATGGCAGGCACACCATATGTGAAAACCTCATTTGTTACAATGTGTATGCATTCTAGAAGGAGCATTTTATAAAAATAAGGCCATTTCCACACTACAGTGTTATAGTGCTATTATTCCACTTTCAACATCCTATGGAATTCTGGGGTTTCTAAGTGCCCTTCCCTAAACTGCAAACCCCAGCATTCCATAGGCCATTGAAAGTGGAATAATAGCGCTATTACAGTGTAGTGCGGAAATGGCCTAAATTGGTCCTAGAGACAATTAATTAAACGGATCAAAGTGGAAACATTTTTACTTTCTTAAAAAATGATTCCACATCAGTTTCTAAAAGGAATGCATTCTGTAAATGTGGGGCGACTGCCAAGAAAGCCCTGCATCACTGTAAACTCTTTTAATGATAGCCCAGACAAAAGGGTCTGTGATATGATGTCTGTGCCCAAAGGATGCAGATAATGCCTTTGATAGCTATGTTCCAAACCTCTTAGGTCTTATCAAAAGTTAAAACAATTTAAATTGTGCCCTGAAGTGAAGAAGCAATTAATGTATCTGGTATAGAATCAGTTGAATAGGTGGCATTGTGTGGAGTCACAAATGGAATTTCTGAACTATCTTTGAAGCCAGTCCTCATAGAGTATATTACATCTCTTGAGTCAAGATGCAACCAGAACAGAATTCCCTGAAGAAACCTTCCATCCTCTAGATTTGGGATGAAAAAGTCAGAAATGTTCTCATCCTCAATAAGAAAGGGTCTCTTAACACAACAAGATATCCAGTCAAGGAAATGATCAGCTGCTACCAGATATTTTGTACTCCATTTCTTGTGATAAAATCCCTTGTTTGTTCATTGTGTGTTTATTTCTTTAATGTGTGTTTATTTCTCTTCATTGTGGTGCAGAACACAGAAATACACACTTTTTTTAGTACAAATGTTTTTTTAAAAAGCAACAAAAAAAACCCTAAACTATAAAAAAAATGTGCAAAATCTCTTGTACATGCATGTGAAAATGAAATAAAATGAAAATTTACATATCCAGATAGTATAAAATGAAGCTAATGAAAAGCACTATAGTCCATTTATTTTATTTTATTTAAGACATTTATAAACCTTTTGCCATCTGTGGATGAAAAAATCTCAAATGGTTTTACAAATAAAAAGACATTAAAATGCAGCACATCCTTTTCAATTAAACACTGAAAACTAACAGTTACCAAACTTACCAGTAAAATCAATCATAGAAATCCTGGATGAAGATAGTGATCATAGTTATAAAACTGCATCAGAGCTAGCTCCTCCCAAATACTGAAGGGAGGAAATTCCAGAAGCAGGCCACCATCACAGAAAAGGTTCACTAGATCACAACTGGCCAATTGCAGTACAAGAAGCTAGCCCTCCTCCATTGATTTTAATTGTCTTGTTGATCTGTGTATTTTAGGCAATTAGGAAGAAAACCATGCACCAAAAGCACCACCCCCTGATTCTGAGCCTCTTTTCACCATTACCATTTGAATTGTAAGGTGTTCCATGCACCTCTTTCTCTTCTCTTTCTTTTTGCTCTCTACAATCATCTTCTCCCAGAACCACTCCATTTTGCACCAGTGTTCTGATACCTGTATCTACCACATTGAAAAGCTTGAAATTTTTTTTTGTCTTCCCTCCTGAACACATTCCATACATTATTTATTCTTGACGATGAGGCATGAAAGACATGTGTGAATGAAGTGCAGCTGTTCCAAAGCCAATGTAATGAATCAAGCTACACGTGATATACAATCATTTCTTGATATACAGAGTAACCTCTAATGCATGATGTTTCTTAGTTTCCAAGGACTTTTAGTAAATTTGTTTTATTTTAGGAGATGGGCTTAAACCCATACTACATGAAGCACTAAATTTAAAGTGTGTATAGAAAACTAGTAACTATTGATTACAGGGTTAACAAAACATGATTAAATTCATTTTAATGAATAATTGTACTTAAATGTCATGTGTTAATTAGATCTTAGTCACACTCTAATCTATATTAGTAAGACCATGTAAAGCTTAAATAGTAAAATCCATTTGTTATTTGTTATCCCAGTTTCACCTCCTGTTGCTGTACATCCCCAGAACATGCATGTGTCTACTCAGAAGGAAGTTCACTGAGTTTTATGGATTTTCTCAATTACTATGGGATTGCAGCCTTAGCCTGAAAAAAGCTGGAAACTTAAATCATCACTTCTCTCAGATTTCTTTGCATGCTCTACCTGAAGAGGAAGTTTTCAATGTTTATCTAGCTTTGTCTCAGAGAAGGAGAGAGAAGACACATTATCAAGTTTTTTTCAAAAAACCACATACCTGCTGTGTTTTCACTTTTGACTTGAATAGTATTTGTATTTTCAGCTAGCAATCCAGCAGGCTATGCTGCTCTTTCTGCACCAAGCTTTCATCAAGTACAGACATAACTTATTTTATTTCCTTTTATTTTAGTACAGGAAGAATAACTGGGAATCTGTACACCACTTCTCCTTTATCTTAGATATGATTAGCATGAAATTGTGGGTTAGCAACTGGGGGTGGGTGGGTTAACACAGTATCCTAAATATTCTTCTTTACTACGTCATCCATAATTGGATGCTTCAAATTACCCATCTGTGGATAATGCCCCAAGGACAAACACTGATGCAACACAGTGGAGGCTCACGATTCTGACAGCTAATCCAGGGTTTTTGTTTTCCTCCTTCCTTCCTTCCTTCCTTCCTTCCTTCCTTCCTTCCTTCCTTCCTTCCTTCCTTCCTTTCTTTCTTTTGAAAACAGGTTTCTTTGTGAAAGAGTACATGAAAGAGAGCATAGATTTTCTTTTTCCTATTTTTGTCAACCATAAAATGTAGATTGCCTGCTGTTGGCCAGCACAGAAGCATCAAGACACGCACTGAGCTGCTAATTGCAGCAGGAACTCCCTCCTTGTGCGGATTTCTGACATCAGATGCTGTGCCAAATGTCCTCAGGGGCCACATCCCCGTCTGTTCTAACCATCAATGTACTTAAAGGCCTCTGGAGGCTCTGGTTCCTGTTCCTCGTCTTCGATATTTGGCCCATGAGCTGCCACGGGCTTCACTAGCTCTTCTGTTTAATCCAGGTTTTAATCCAGGCTCAAAGCATCTATCCCAAATGCTGAACTTTGTTCCCAACATAGGTTTAGTATATTGATAATACCTTTGAGGTTCAAACTACAACCCAGATGAGATTCATCATCCCACTGACATCAAGCCACCAGTCATCACTGATGCAATGATAATAACATCAGGTTCTGCTGCTGACATTCCAGTATCTGTTGTATAGCAAATTATACATCTCATAAACCCAGCCCTAGGAAATGCTATTCTACTGCACTGGTTCATAATACTCCTCCTTTTCATTTTTTTTTATCCAGCAAAGATGGATTTAAAGAAAACTAGACAGATTCAATATGTCAGAATCTATTTAAGAGTCTACAATGTGATTATTGATCTTTGTAAAGGTTGGCTTGGTTGAAGAGATTTGGGCCAATATCCTACATTGCTTTTTGTTACTATGTGAACTGCTTTTCACACCATAACCTAGGGGGAGCAGAGGGATAGCTGTCATCCTGAAGTACCTCCTTTCCCCAGTGGCACAGAATTCTGTCATGTGAAGAAGCTCTCTTGAGTTTAAGGTGGGTTCTAGAGAGTTTTCATGATCATGGCAATAGTGCTATGATTCTGAATATGTTAACATCTGTGAATACAAAGCAGTTATGGATCCCCAACTCTAGGATATGCATCTGTAACTGCCATGCAAGATGCCAGTCATAATTGATAAAGTAGTGTTCTTGAGTAGCATTTGGTTTGAAAGCTGTCCAAAAACTGCAAACACAGCATATATAGTGTCCTACTGTTTTTTTAGCTACTGCTCAGAATAAGATATTCTAAGGGCTTTTTTTCCCCCTTGGGGTCCAGAGGCCACATTGAGAAGTTGTTCCAACTATATCATGATCCTTGACATATCACTGTTTAGACAGCAGAGCCAGAAGGTTCATTTGACCACTGCCAATCTCTGTATTACATTATAGTATCTGTGCCATATCCTGACACTTCATTTTCCTTCCCCACATACCCTGCAAGAAAAACTCCACTGCCAAACACAGTAAAGAAGCCCATAGTATGAACTCACTACCTCTTAAGTCTTTCCTGGCATAGTTTCTTGTACGCTTAATAAACGGAAGCCAACCTGTTCATAGCACCCCCAAAAAAGTGAATCCATCTAACCCACAAAAGTTTGTGCTGAAAAATATTAATTATGATTAATGATTTATTAATGATTTCATATGCATGAAGTCGTGTTGAGACTTCTTTACCTCCCAGATAATTTTTGTGCATACATTGGTGTGTTTGCTCTGAATTTCAAGAACAGAAACAGCTTTCCAGCATGAATCTGATACTTGAACGTATATTAAACATCCTCACAGTAATGCAATAAAGTCTTTCATTGCCTTTCCTTGCAAGCCAAAATGGTGTAGTGGTTTGAGTATGGTACTAGGACTCTGGGAGACCAGAATGGAATCCCTGCTCAGTTGTGAAAACCCACTGAGTGGCCTTGGCAACTTACATTATCTCAGCCTAAAAGGAAAACAGTGGCAAATCTCCTCTGAACAAATCTTACCAACATGATCCCTACTGAATGTACAGCTCATAATGCAGACTGGGGTACACACTTTAAATTTGTCTCTTTACAGATAATACTTCTAACTGGACTAAGGTCAGTTTCTTTCTGCAAAGTTATTAAAAATTACAGTGCTGCTGATTCAACACAAACACACATACACAAATTAAAACCATTACTGATACTGAGTAAACTGTTCTACATGAACAGAATGTTCCTCATAACGTTTATTTAATAGGTATTTGCATAGTGGAAGATTTGTTTAAGGTTAACAATTCATCAGTTTATTCCCTTTTCTCACTGTGAGATTTATATTTTTAAAACCAAAAAATTTGCCTCAGGCAACAATTTGCATAATCTTTTTTGCGATTTTCTATTTTACTGTGTTAAACGTTGCTGATAAAATTCAGGTACCACAGTCCAGTAGAGATAGTAACCTTGCATTTATTTAAATTAGTAAACCACTTTCAAGCAATGTTCAAAATGATTGATGATACTAATCAATACATCATTAGAAGAATAAGAAATCATAAACAATCAGTAATATAAAATCATTAAAACTAAATAAACAAATTAGTCTAGACAGTAATTCATATAATGTCCAACTGTAATCATAATGTGGAAGTCTACAGCCTAAGAGAAAAGAAAATTTTCCTAAAAACAGGGAGAGAAAAGTCTACAGCTGTAAAATTGCAAGCTCACATCTGGAGTTTATCTACCTGTACCTGGTAAATAAAATGGAAACTGCATGGAAATGTTTGTTTTCCTCAACATAGACAGTGCCCTAGAACTCCACAGTCTAGATCATAAATATGTTAATAGATCCTAAATAGATCTATTAAATTAATATTTCTATGATCCTCCAGAATGAAGGCCAAGTGTTAGCTTACGTAAACATATCTTACTGCCTATACCTTCTCCCTTTGTGTAGGAAACTAAAAGAAGCACGAGTTTGAGGAAACCTTTTTCTATGGACGAGACAAACATTGGGGCCAAAAGAGGAATACTGCCAAGACCAGCATTGTCATTAGCTAGGAAGAGGTGACAATACCAGAGATGAAAGATTGTGACATACCACTAAAGGTCATTGCATTGTCAGTTGTTTCATTCTAGCTTTGCCATTTGCATTTTTTTTGCCTCGAGCACCGTTTTAGGAAGTACATCTCAAGGACTAAACTGCCCAAGATGCATTATAGTTGTTAGTGTCAAGATGTGTGCTTACAGGAAAGAAGTGTTAGCCATATTATAGACAGTAAGTCATATTTGCTTGCACTAGTGTGACTTTTCTTTTATGTACTACATAGCTTCCTGTGACATATTTTTGTTGCTTGAATGAAGAGCACAGGCAGCCACTTTCCCAGTCACTTTTATTTTTTGAGTCTGTAGGAGCTCTCTATTTTTCATAAATAGGTTGCCAACTCATTCTCTAGAAGAAGAAACCTGTGATTCATACTACACCATTTTTGTAGTAACCTTTTTGGTGAAATAATCTGGTGTCCCATTTGAACCAAGGAAGGAGTTGTAAGGGTAGAGAAAAAAATAGCTTCCAGCCCTAAACATTCTGTGGGTTAGATGAAACCATCTGCATTCCTCTTTTAATTAGCCAAACTAAGCTCTAACTTGAATCGTGTTATCCATGAATCATTTTAGTCCTTGGTTAGAGTAGATCTGCTGAGTCCATTACCGAATGGAAACTCAATGTATAAGTAACTCCAATTCAATAGATCAACTCTTTATGTGACTAACCAATAGGATTTTTGGGATAGTTGCATCACCAAGATGAATGCCATCCTTTTTAGCTCTATGAAACATGGCAAGCCTCCTCTGGTTATTTTTCAGTCATATCAGAGGTTCTAGGTAGGGAAGCTTATTTCCTGTTACACCAAAATTATGTGCAGAGAAGTTTACTTTTGTCCGTCTGAGTCCAATCACCAGCAAACAAAAGTTAAGATCAAAGGAATGTGGAAAAAGTGGTGTCGAGAGTTTGCTACTCATACCTGAAAATAATATCTGAGTCAATAGTGCAAGGAAGGATACAGAAAGGGAGCAGGGACAAGTGGCTCACATACATCACAGGGAAGGTCAGGCTACAGGTTGTCTCCAAGACAATTGCAATTGCATTAGTACTTTCGAGCTTGACATTAAATGCCATGTTCAATTGCAGTGCATTTAAGGTGATGTCTGTACCTGCTAGAAGTGGTGAAAAGGCAGACTGAATGTTTTATCTAATAATAACATAGAGATTAATGGGACTATGGCCAAACACTGCTGAAAGGGAGAGAAGGGGAAAAAAAGTATCCTTATCTTCAGGTTGTTAAAGTTCATTCTCCCACAGTTTCACTGCTTTCTTCTTTTCCCTGCCACTGCATCTGTTCATATAAATAAAAGAAGACTATTCCTACCAATGGCACTACCTTTCTGCATGGTGCTCCAGTGAGGCAAGAGGCTATGCTGATAGCGGCAGTGCTGTTGGTAAGGTCTCCCATGTTAGACAAGCTTTTGCTGAGGAGCCAGACTAAATGTGCCACACTGTGGCAGCCACAGTAGTGTGTGTGTGGGGGGGGGATGACACTGGCAGGGGATCTCTCAGAAACAACGGGAGTGGCACCATAGCTAACACTTGTAAGGACTGCACAGAAGGTGGCTTAGTAAACCTGTTTTGAATGTCTTTCACTATCTTTTACTTATGATCAGACAATTCAAAATGAAACAAGAGATAATTCCAGATGGTGAAACTCTCAGGTTGGAAGTCACTCAGTGAGCTACTGGAATATAGCAGAAGTTAACTACAAGTAGCACTGTGTCTAGTGATGCCACTGGACTAAAGCAGAAAAGATAGTCACCTGTTGACATGCTCAGAGGTGACAAGAAAGTTTGAAACTGCAAAACACATATTATAGGTACATGTAACATGAGAAGCATGAATCAGGGAAGCTAGACATAGTCAAACAAGAAGTATAAACATTGCAATATTTGGGATGACTGGGCTAATGTGGAAAGGAATGGAACATTTTGCATCCAATAATTACATATGTTTTACTCAGAAAATAAAAATCTACAAAGAAATGGGGTGGCATTAATAAAAGGAGAAATGTAGCAAAAGCATTCATAGGATATAATAGAAAATTTGATTGAATAATATCAATAAGACTGCAGGGGAAACCCATCAGTATAACCATAATCCAAGTTTATACTCCAACTACAGAGGCAGAAGAAGAAATTGAAAGATTCTGTACTGGAATCCAGGAGGAAACTGATCACACACCAAAAGAGGACTTCTTATTAATCATAGGCAGTTGAAATTCAAAAAAATAAGAAACAGAGTAGAATCAATGATTGTAGGGAAATTTGTCCTAGGATCAAGAAATGAAGCAGGAGAGTGGCTGATTGAATTTTGGGAGGTTAACAGTTTGTTCATCACAAACACATTGCATCCATCTTTTCTTTTCTTGCTAATGATCTTAGTCCATAATCAAACCCTACAGGTTGAGTTTTCATTTTCTGTTGCAAAGTTCTTAAATAACGCCCTCAAAATGTAATTTCTCCTGGTGTATGTTTCATAGCTATCACTGTATGTAGCACTAGCAGGTACCAGTGTTAAAAGAACATCTAAGATTCAAACTCCAGAGTCATAGTCCAACACAAACCACTACACCTTGCTGGGTTGCATATTTGTGGATTACTGATGGGTATTAATTATAGGCCGTTGAAAGTGGAATAATAACACTACAACAGTTTAGTGCAGAAATGGCCATAACTTCTATTTGTGCAGATATTTGCAAAAAACTCATGCAGCCTACTTGAATCTTGCTGGTATTAGAAATGCCCCAAAAAAGTACTTTGACCATATATATCAGGCTACTGGAGATACCAAAACCTGGATTTATTAACATAGATTGTTAAAATGAGTAGTGGAATGTAGCAATCAGGTGTTTCCATTTATGAAAGCAGATTGCGGAGCATGGTTTTTTTGTACTTGGTATGTAAACTAGCTCACCTGCTGTTTTAAGAGAAGCTTAATGTGAATGTGAGCACTTCATGATGAAATACAGTTGTGAGACAGCATATGTTGAAAACTACTTAGCTATGATTATGGGGTGTATCAGCCACAGTGTCAGCTAACCAGACAAATATACTGAAGCCTATTTAGCCATGAATACATGGTGTATCAGGCACATGGATATCAGTGACAGTAACAGTTCTTTCAGCATTTAGAATTATCTAAGATAAGTTTATTTATAGAAAATCTCACTTTCTTTCAAAATGTAATATAGTTCGTGCTTCTCATGGAGCCACCAAGGGTGACCCTGAATATTACAATAAAAATGAATTTACAATAACAATTTGGATTCTGTTTGATGCTTCTATTCCATAGACCAAATTGCTTGAGGTCAGGTTTTCTGAATGACTTTCTCCTTCCACAAGAATTTTCTAATAATTTATTGCTGTCATTAAAACCCTGTTATATGTCCCAGTAACTAGGCAGTCTACATTGCTGAGTACTCCAGCTAGAGCCTTTTCAGTGGTAGCACCCCTCTTGTGAAACAGATAGTGGAGATGAAATTGACTGCTTCCTTATTTTGTTTCAGATGGGCTGAATAAAGACTGTTCTCATCTATGAAGCTCTTAGCCCTATAAAATATCCTGTCACTCTTCAATTTTAATTTAATGCCAGTTTCATTCATAGATAGATAGATATAGATGTTGCATTTGTGTTTTTTTCTGGACCTGAACTGGCTGCAAAATCTTTCCAAGACTTTGTTTGATACTAATGGCTGGTACACATCCTTGTTAAAAGATTTACTGGTGGTCTACAGCATAGAAAGATTCACAGACCTTTAGCTGATGGTGTCCATCTTCACTTCAGGACAGGTGAGAAAAGCTAAGCCCCTAAAGATAGTCATGAACTATGACTATTTCAAGACCAAAACTCCAGCTCTCCATGGCTATATGTCAGGTCCCTAGGCTGCGGTTTACACCTCTCCTCAGAAAAGCAAATTGAAGGTGTATTCCTGTGGTTATATAAAGCATTACCAAAAAAAAAAAAAAAAGTGAACTGCACATCCATGAGCCACTTCCCATTCTAATAGCTATGAGAACACTACAAGCCCATTACTTACTTCAGAGTTTTCCACCTAGTCAATTTCCAGCTGCTGGTCTACTCTAGCCACAAATTGGAAGGTTGAAGCAAATGTACAAAATAATCTACTAAAAACAAATTGACCCTTTTTATGTCACTGTAAATGTTTTGTTTTCATACTAAGAAGAACTCTGGAGACCATCAATCTGATAGCAAGGGCCATACTCATGAGTTTTCTTGCTTGTATTTTGGTTGTGTGTGTGTGTTTTCTAAAAAAACAACCTAAATAGCCTATATATAGAAGAGAGGATATGAGATAGATAGGTAGGTAGATAGATAGATAGATAGATAGATAGATAGATAGATATTTTCTAATGTAATTTATCCCATGTTTTTGACATATTGGTCAGGATCCTGCAGAGGATTTATGCTAGCAGAGGTGCCAGTTGTGATAGCGGGTATGCTCTTAACAGGCTTACATAAGAAGCCTCCTCATGCAAGCAGATCCCTAGCAATGCAACTGTCCATAGTGCTCCAAGTGGGGTGTTCATATCCCCTCCCTTGTAGTAGCGCCCCCATCCTCTCTGCAATCTGATAGAGTTACATTGGCTTGGCTTTCTGTTTTGATGGTTCTTAATAGTATTCCTGTCATTTCGGTCTCTCGCTGTCTCCCTGCCTACCCTTGCCACATGGTAGTGAAAATGTGTAAGCCCCATTCATGCAACATATTGTGTGTGGATGTGTGTATGAGGTTCACTAACCAGACCCCACTTGTGCAAATTAATCTTGTAAGATGACCTTGTGTAAATGTACACATTTGCAACTTTGGCCAACATATAATCTCCTTGGTTCCCCCTCATTTATGGCATTCACTCATCTTGTGTCTGCTGTCTTTTTCACCACATATATTTATTTCTTCATGAAAAACCATGCAAGATTATGTTTCTTCCTTGAAGGCCTACAGCAGTTGCAGCGCAGAACAGGAAGTCACAGACTGAGAGCTAGAAGTACTCTTCCTAATTAAATAAATAGAACAATGAAAATAAAAAGGACATGGGTTGCCTTTGCAATTTATTTGAACACTCTTGGCCACAGAAACTAGGACTTGTTTAATCTGGATTCCTTGCTCTATTCCTCATGATATCAAGTGTTACTCAGGACACTTTAAGATCTGAAGTCAAAACCTGCTAGGTTCCCAGGAGTGGCTAATATTTGCAATGTTTTATGCAATGTTTTATGCATTTTTTGCTGTTCCTTTATTGTTTTATTTATCTTTATTTATTTTTATTTAACATAGTTTTATTTATTTTTATCATTGGTTAATATTTTCAATAGTCATAAAATTTCCTAAGTGATGCAAATGGTTTGAAATAGCATCCTCAGTAAGTTAAGCAGTGCAGAAATAATGCACACACAGGATTGAAATAATATTCAGAAATGTTTTTTTTAAAATGGTCACAAAAATGTTGAGAATCCCTGACAAGAGAATCCTGGACTGACAAAAATCTTAGAATTAATCTGTAGAAAGGTTCAGAAGTTATATCTGTTTGACAGATGATGCTCTATAAATTGTATCTCTATTTTGCCTCTCGGGGGAAAATCAGGTAAGAAGGTTGGATGACGTAAGGAAATGTTTTGTGTATATTCTAGTAACATATGTTCCTATTTGTTTTTCTAGAATGAATGTCAGTGATTATTTTAATGTCTTCAAATAAAAAATTTTAAAGAAGAAAATTTACACATGCTAGTTTTGAGCATAAAACAGCATTTTCTGCATAAGGAAACACTATTTCTATGCAGAAATGTTGTTTTCTGCACATAAAATGCTGCTTCCTATACAGAAATTGCTGTTTTCTGTGCAAAAGAGCCATGTGTGAATTTTGTACAGAATAAGAGTCAGATTGCGAATAGGCTTCAAAATACTGGGTTTTGAAGACTTTCTTACAGCAGGAAGAAAATTGCTGAAATTATTTATTGCCTCCTTCAAGAAAAAAAATTATTGAATAACTACATCCTTGCAGATGAGATCTGACAAACCTCCGAATCTACTTTCAGTACTTTTATTCACTTGCCCTCACATGGGCTTCCTGCCTGTCCCTTGTTCTGCTCAGCCAGATGTGGCTAAACTATTCTACTAGGGTCTTTCCCTCCCTCAAACATCCTGTTTATTTATCCTGATTACACTGTAATGCTTCCAAGTCACAGCCCTCAGAGTGTCATGTTTAATTTGCCTAATGAATATAGGATAATTTATGTGTTCATATCCTGCCCTTCTGCTTGATGGTGCATTAACATTCAGCTAGATTTCCATCAGCTTCAATTTGTTTTCAGGAAGGAATAGTGTCCAGTCTTTCAGTTACTGAGGGAATGCATAGAATGTTCATAAGATCAACCTCACTGAAATTTCGAGCGATGTCTTTTTCGCATAATACCCATCCTTTTGCTCCCCTAACTTGCCTTGTCTTCTTTACACTTTTAGAGATGAAGTAATGTTTACCAGGGAGGTCAAGAAATATGATAGGGCAGATAGCAGGAACAAAACCTCTGGCAAACATTGCATCATTTTATTTTGAGTAGTAATGATTTGAGCAGCCTTGCTACCCATAACACTATGATTGTATCCATATGGTGATTGACTTTGATTCTCCTTAGACTTTTGGGCTACTTTTCTAACAGTTGTAACATGGAAAAAGAATATATGGAATAATACAACACATAAAAATATGCTAATAGTAAAAAGTTTTCCTCTAGGACACTGAAGGATCTGTAGTACACTAATGGAACAAATATTCTGCATGCAAGAATTTTAACTGCTGTCACCTCCAGGTAGGTCTTTAAAAAGGCCTGGCCTCAGACATGGAAAGCCACTGCAAATCAGTACAGAAAATACTGGGGTAGATGGCCCAACAGGCTCACTTGGTATACAGCAGTTTTGTATCTTTATATGTTCTGCCTTTAGCTGAGTCAGGTGATATGATATGTTCCTACACAGCTTCTACATAAATCTAACTACCTTTTTTGAGATTACCCTTTCTATATTATATTAATTGATGTCCTAATTTGTTTCTAAAACTGTTGCTATGCCAAAGTCCAACCCAGAATGCTTTTGAAGGAAAAAGTACAGAAGCATGAAAAGCAATACTTCTTTATATTTCTTCTTCATATGTTGCTTTCATGAAGGGAAGTCTCTGTACAGGAAAGGCTGATAGGAATTTTCTGCTGTTCCCCTGGAGATCACATGGCTTTCTCCAGTTTGAGGTATTCACATTATGGACCCAGTTCCTGTGGGAATTAATTGTGCCAGTTTCTACAATGCCAAATGCAAGACTCTGAAGAATGTCCATGAGGAACCCAAGCAGCCCTAGCTAGGGCCATGAAATTGAGGCCAGAAGAATGGTCCTGCTTCCCTTCTATATATGAAGGTGGATTGGATGTACCTTCCCAAATCGATAGCAACAATATTGTTGTCAGAGTTGAAATGTTAGAAAGAATAATATGAAGCAGTACAGACATTCCTTTCTTGTTAGAATACAATCTAAGCTGAAGCACTTTCACACCTCACAATTATAGCACAGAAATTTGCTGTCATGATTCCATCCTATGGAATTCTGCTATTTGAAGTTTAGGGAGGAGTACTTAGGATTCTTAGCTCTAACGTCTCACAAAATTGCAAATCCCAGCCATAGCAGCTAAAGTAGAATCATAGTAGTGTAACTGTGTAGTGTGAAAGGGTCCCCAGTTGGAGTGTAATACTTCATTTTTTTAGTATTTACTTTTGTTTTACAATGAAGTCCTGGGTTTAAGAATTAGAATTTAAAAATATCATTGGATTAATCTTTTTAAAATGCTTTTCTCTATGTAGTAGAAAGAGAATTGGACTTGGGAACACTTTCTTGTAGTAGATTTGCTTCATGAAGCATAGCATTAACCACGAAGTTATTCACGTACAGACATTCTATTTAGTGCTCATTTTTAGAAATATGCTGCACTTTGGAATACAAATGTACAGTCTTTGCATGAAGATATTAAAACTTCTACAGATTCACAAAAACCATTTATTGTCTACAATCTCATATCCGTTCATCTCATCTTCTATCTATCAGTTGTTTTGCTTTGTCCCATAGAATCAGTGCATCTATTTCCATCTATTAGAAGAAAAGTTATAATGTGTAATACTGTATGAGATTCAGACCAAAACTGCAAAATATATGGGATGTATTTTATTTATTCTCCCAGTGTTGTTGTCCTGATTAATGATATTCCTTGCAGGACAAATATTTGCAAGGGATTAAAATTTCTCTTTTTCCAATGCTTCAGTCCTAATCTAATTTAAGATCTCATTTTGGATCCAGTTATTCTGTACAATGCGAAGTCAACTTACAACTCAGGAGTTCATACATGGCAAACTTTACATAAGGTTCCATCCTATCTTCTAATTCCAATTCAGTTTGTTGTTGTTGTTGTTGTTGTTGTTGTAGTATGGAACCAAAATAGCATTGTTGACCCATGGAGATATTAGTGTTATTTTGGAAATCTCAGTGTCTCTAGTTAATATAAAAATAATTAATCAGATCTTTCAAAAATAAAATAAAATCTTAAACAAAAACCTTGAAGAGGGCACTCAAAAGAGCCCAGAGAGAATTAAACATGCTCAATGGCCATAGAACATTGTTGTATGAAAAGCAAAAGGAAATGGAATAGAATGGTATATCCAGGAAAGAGGTGCTATTGTTATCTTTAATGATAACATAATGTTCGTTAATGGGATAGCTAAAAAGGATCACACTAAACTGCAGCATTTAATTGCATTCCCATTTATTGCTTCTATTTCTTTTTATTATTATTATTCAATACTTTTATGCTCAATATAAAAACTACACGTACACAAAAAAGAAAACAGAAATGACCAGATACTAAATTATACTAAGCAAGCAAAACAGAAACTACTTAAATTAAGTCTACTTACAGTAATATATTAACAAACATCTTACATCACATGAAATGATTACTTACTTTCTACATGCTTGGTTTCCAGCTCTCCTCACTCAGACTGTTTATCTTAACACTTCTGTTTCTGATGTTCAGCCATTACTAACGTTGCTTATGCTGGCAAATTGGCACAATCCATGACAAGACAGAGGGATCAGCAGTCTTGCTGGATACCCAAAGTTTTCAGGAATACCCAGAGAGAGAGAGAGGAGAGATGGAAGAAATAGAATATGAAATGCCTCAAAAAAAATCTGTTCTCTTTCAAGGAGGTTTGCTAGCAGTAGGTAAAAAGGCAACTAACTTTTTATAAAATGTTTCCACAAAAGATTTTAATGACAATAACAACAGAACAACAAATCACACCTGATAAACAGATAGTCATTAAATCTCAAGAGCATTACTTAGGGTCCCACTTTGTGAGAAAGGTGAGATATAAATCAGATCAATCAATCAATAAAACAGATCAGTTGTGTGATTAAGTCAGATGGTTATTTAACTCAACAGTCCAGCTGTATTGTTGAAAAAGCACATAGATCAAACCTGGCCATTTGCAATGGTGTTCGAGATGGGGAAGTGTTCTTGTTAGCAAAGGCAATAAAAGAATACCAAGTTTCCATGAAGTTGAACTAGTTATTATTGGATAATGTTGGATAATTATTGGACAATATTTTCAAATGGTAGTTTCCACTCAATCCCTTCCCCCAACATTTTCTCATTATTCAAGAAGAGAAACTAATTTTTGTATGAGATGTATTTCTATGAGTCAGCTGCAGTGATAATTTATTCTAGTATAAAGTGATTGAAAATAATCATCACTAATTTTCTGAAGCTATGACATATGAAGATGCTTGCAAAACTATGGGCAGATAATACACTTTATTTTCAAATGATCTTCACAGATATATTAGAGCAATAAACCATTTACAGTGTTGTTTAATGAGACTTAATGCTTACTTCTGTCACTTTCTAATGGATTCTAGGACATAGTGGAAGACTGACATTTCTGAGAAGTGAAGATTGGTGCTTGTGTTGCAAATAAGAATGGATTATCCTGCAATCCTGTGCCAATAAGAAGCTATTTAAAATAAATTGTGTGACATTTCTAAGATAAATGGAATGGAATGTTTTACTGCAATCAGTTCTTGCTCCCTAAGTTAATTCAAGCAAATGAAGAACAAAAGGAGGGAATGCATTTGTTGGGTATGGTGAATAAAGTGAAATCCTGGCTCTGTTTCATTAGATAGTAATAAAACTATCATTTATATCAGTGCCACAGGGTATTAGCCAAAAATGGTCAACAGTGGCCACTAACTGTGTAATAATAATGTCATTTTTACATGCAAGTTGTGAAAAATGCCAGTAGTGTTCTTCTTATGTAAGACTTCCACAAGGAGACTGTCAAAGATCAGGAGCAGCCTGAGAGCTTCACCAGGAGAAGTGGAGAGGTAAGCAGGGAAGGTTTTAGCACCTCCTAACCCATACAGTTCCATGATACACTTTAAGTCAGGGATGGCAGAAAGAAGATACAACGAGCTACTGGAAAATCAGGGAATGATCTACATTAGATCAGCGAGTCACTCCTGAGTCTAACTTGCTTAACAATACAACCAAATTATGTGTCCCCCTTCTAAATTAAGGTATTAGAATTGCTGTTATGCAATATCTTGGGCACAGATTTGTACTTTTATATTGTAGTCATCCAAATGCATTGCTGATGGGGTGCACTACTGATGGTGATGTGAGTGCACATGGGTATGATTTAAACTTGATAAGGTCAGATTTCAAGCTTCTGAAATCTACTTTATTGAAATTCAGTCATATCCCAAGATCCTGCTCCTGAGCCAATTTCCCTTTGAATCTATCTATCTCTCAGCCACTAATTTGTATCTGGGTCCAGTTGGTAGATCTTGGAGTTCATTTTAAAAAACAAAAAAAAAACAAAGCCATAGATACCTGAAGTTAGACCACACCATGTTTAAATGACACTCTCACCTATTTAAAGAAATATAGCAGCATCCTCACAACCGTTTGGTCCCTATGTATACTAATCTAAAGGCACTTAGGGATTTAAGTCAGAACTTCAAAAGAGATGAGAAATCAAACTTCAAAAGTAGGCCAACAGTTTCAGCAACTAATATCAGTTTGTTGCATCATGTTATACAGTTCAGTCATTTTGATTTTGTATGTCGTATTCTAGACTACAGACTATATGGTGGTGAGTCATGAAATAGCACTGAGCAGATGCCAGGGTCCTATAGGCCTTAATGTTAAATGAATATTCCTAATGCCAGAGTCTACCTATTTATTGGAATTCAAGTCACAGATGGGAAGGGGCGAAATAGCAAAGGACAATTTTGGGGAAATCCATTAATATCCCAAGTTTCAGATATTACAACTGATTAAGGCCCACCCTTAGCATACAAGACTTTTTGGCATGATACTTTTTTAAAAAAATAAAAAGAATATTATTTTAAAGATTATAATGAAAAAGATTGTTTAAATGATACAGTAATATGTAATTCACTGTTAACATAATTTATATTTTTAAAATTTAATAAAATATTTTTAAAAGAACATAGTCCTAGATATGTGCAGACTCTAAGCAAAGACCTTAATCTGGGCTCAGAACATTATGCAAAACACTTAACAGACTAGTACAGCATTAGTCATGATTTTAAAGTTTTCATAATGTGTTAGTAGTAACATTTTCTATGATGCTTAGTTTCCCTTTATTACTGTATGAATCGTAATAGACTTACCTATGCTTCCCGTTTTAATGACAGTGAGCTATGGAAAGATATTCTAGGCTGATGTTATATCTGGTGACAGCTGATAGGAGTATAACCTATCATATAACTTTGGGTGAACTCTTAAAGCTACTAACTAGTTTTCTGTGTAGTCTGTTTTCATATTATTGATGACTTATGTTTTACAAAGGACTTTGGTAAATTAAAAATAATTATTTGACTAATAATGCATCACTAATATGTTTTTCAAATTATTTTTCTGTTCTGAAAATGGGAAAATGTCCTGCAAGTTCTCACTCATCCAATGTACCCCCAAAACACGTTTGAAATGTAATTAATTTCATCACCTCCCCTGCCCCCCCCAAAATAATGGGATGCTTCTCTTTAAATGTGTGGGAGTAACATTGTTACTCTCTCATTACCCACTAAACTAAATGATACAGATATCATCCTGCAAGCTATCACTTCTAAGCTTTGGCTTTTATAGTGTGGGAGGTTGAAATAAACAATTCCCCAAATGCTCCCTAGGCTTGGGTGTCTCACTGCACATTTAGATTGCCACTCAGTCACCCATCTTACAGAAATGTGCAGAATTCTGCCATCTGGTCCCAGCTTAGCAGATGGCACTGGAAACTACTGGTAACTAGACAGAGATTCATGCTATATGTGCTGTACATACACAAACAAAACATACACAAGCCAGTTGAAGCTAACAATTGTTTCTTAGGCAGAAAATTTATTTTCTCTAACGAAGCCTCTATAAGGTTTTAAGCTTTGTGTTACTGAGTCTGCAGTAAAGAAGGTTGACACGTTTGGAGGCCAAGATCCTACAGTGCGATGCAGTTTCACTCCTGCAGTTCTGCAGCCTTGTTGTCCCTCCCAGCAGCTGTCAAGCCCTTGTGGTGGTGGGGAGGTGGCAGCAGCAGCTACTGCTGCTTACTGAAGGAGACAGGAGGAAGAGGGAGGAGGTCCAGACCATGAAATAGCAACTGGTATCAGTTTATGGTAGGGAAGCAAGGAAGTTCTTACCAGATGGAGTACACCCTCTTTCTCCTTGCCCCAGAAGCCCAGAGCAGCTGTATATTCCTGGCCCGAGTTTCTTCTCCACTCCCTCCTCTTCCCATACTATCAGTTAGAAAAATCAGAAACAGCCTTTTCTTTTGATACTTGACAGTTGCTGGGAACAGTCAGTTTTGTGATAGATCATCAAGGCAAGAGAATACCCCCTTGTACCTCATCTAAAAAGGGACATATGCGCTCATAAACCACACTTGTGTCTGTGTCTGTGTCACTAACAGGATGTCAGCCATGGAAATGGAAAAAAGGAACCATGGGTGGGGAAAGCAAAGCTCACAAGGGTCTTTTTAATCTCCTAGGGATTTTTTTTTAAAATGTCCCCAAATGCCTTCTAGGGTAGGGGTTAAGGTTGCAACATTTTTTGCTCCCCTTTGGGCCATTTAAGACCTAGGAAGGACTTTTTTTGTCTAAAACAGGAGAGGGCCAAAAATGATGTGTGTGTGTGTGTGTGTGTGTGTGTGTGTAAGGGTGGTGTCTCCTGGGCAGGGGTTAATGTGGCTCCCTAGCCCCCAGTAGCTGCCTACGCACACAGTGTAGACAATTCTGAACAGTCTCTAAAGTTAGGAGCATAGATTTACTATGGAAGCCAGGGGATATCTGAGTGCAGATAGATGGACTCTCCCTTCTTCTAAACTCTGTACATTTAGCCATGCATCAATACCAATGCCACCTTTACATACTAACAGTGCCATTAATATTCATCACTATGCAGCTTTAAATTTGCAGCTAAAATGAATTGGCCAGCAGAGACAAAAAATACACCCCAAGTACCGTTCTGCGCTATTTATTTCAATTATATTCTAAGGAAAGAGCAGGGGCATCACAAAGAGAAAAGGCTTCAAAGGTGAATATCTGAAGGAAAAGCCAGAAAAGTTTGCTGTAGGTTCACAAAGCAGTTGCTGCCAGAATGTATGTAATGATCACCACCACTACCACCACCATCATCATTATCATTATAATTTACAGTGCCATCACTGTGCAGGGAGCTTTACAAGTAAAAAACCAAGAAGATATTTCCCTGCTCTCAGGCCTACAATCTAATTCAGATGTGACAAAAAATGAAAAGAGGATGGCAGTTCAGGAGAGGATGAAGTCCATGAGATACAGCCTCTTCTTCTCTCCCTCTGAGGTCAAGGTAGTGGAAGTTGGGATGAAGGACCTAAGCATGATGGCTCTGTGCCTGCCTCTTTTTCTCTCCCTCTGGGGCTCTG
Source organism: Cyclura pinguis (assembly GCA_030412105.1). NCBI lineage: Eukaryota > Metazoa > Chordata > Lepidosauria > Squamata > Iguanidae > Cyclura > Cyclura pinguis. Next base: position 312,171,378 of record CM059599.1, on the reverse strand, counting down.
TGTGTGTGTGTGTGTGTGTTCAAGACTCAATAAGTTATAAAAGCCAAGAAAATGCTAGTACTTATGGTGTGTTAATTCCATCATCCAATCCAGTATACTTGAGCACCCTAAATATCACATAACTCTGGAATAAGGAATACAAGAATAATCTGAGTCTACATGTGGATGGGCACTCAGAGATTAAAGTCCCTAGATTATGTTTTTCTTCTTAGTATAGTACACAATCTGCTTAAATAATACTTGAAGACAAATACCTGTCCAATAGAACTTACTTACAATCTGAAATCTGACACAGTGGAAACAATATAGGAAGAGGAAAGAAGTGAAAGCAGAGATAAATGGGACAATATTTATAACATTGTCCCATTTATCTCTAATATTTATTTACATGTAAATAGGCTCATTTATATGTTAAGTTTCATCATGACATGGTAACTAGAGAATTGTGTCAAAGGATTAATGAAAGAGGTCAGTTTGGAGGTAGAATATGAAGATGTAGAGATGGTGTCAGACTAGTGTTCTTAGAAACAACCCCAGAAATGCAGGGCAGTAAGGAAGAGATGGTGGGGACTTTCGAGTGGGCAGAAGACATTTGGATGGATGTTGAGTGGTAGTTCTGGAGTGATAAAGTTCATTGATAGACATGTATTGCATTATAAGGGTGCAAGCAAGGGCGGAAGACTATTCAAGTATTAGGAGTGATGAGTGACGGACTGAACTGGAGGGGGAGCGCTTTACAAAATGGTAGGTAAAGTTTTCCCTGCCCAACTGTTCCATGAAACTCCTATATTTGGAAAATAAGGTAAAGAATCTTGCTCTGAATCTGAGAGCAGACGTGACACCAGTGAATGGAAGGTATGGTTATCAGAGAGACAAGGAAGGCAAATGATCTGGACAGCAGAGTGCTGGGTAGATATAAGGGCATCAGGAGGCGACACTGGAATATCTAAGGAAGAAAACCAATTCAGTCTAGACATCAAACTTAATTATCTCCCTTGTCTAGATAGCCTTTTCATCTCCCAAGTTCTGGGTTCACCGTACTGATAACAGAAATGTTATCAGACAACTCATATCAGACACCATACCAATAACAGAAATGTTATCAGACAACTACCTAGTGTCACCAGATTTCCCTTGCAATAGAATAAAATTTTGACTGTGATGTAGCAAACTTCTATTTTATAATGCACTAACTGATAGGAGAAAATAAAGAGATGTACAAGGAACTGTGGGATATTTGATACTGCACCAAGTGACAATTACTGCACTTGTGGTCAGCATGCAACTCTCTCAAGGATGGAAGTGTTCTTCATTCTTCACCAAAGATCCTCCTAGAGTTGTTCCTTTCTTCATGGGACTGGAGGGTGACAGAAAGTGCTCCACTTTTGCTGCTATTAAGAAAAAAAAAAAGATAGTTGGGATACATTGGGTGGGATATACACATGCATACGTAAGCCTGAGCTTGTATAACAGCTGCTATGGAAGAGAAAGTTGTGCATTGCTTAGTTAAATGTTTATTGGTTGAAGAAATGCTCTGCAATAAGCAGGGTTGAAAAGTAGCCATTGGTGGCTTCTGAGTCACAACTTTCATGTCCAAGGTTTGGCACCTATTTGAGGACTACTGTTCAGTACTTTTAAAGTTGAGATAAAGACAACCATTGCTACTCTTCCTCCCACTTAGCCCTCCATGCAGGTAGTTGTTTTTCTGACAGTGTGTTGGTAAATCAGCTCTTGGTTTAGTCTGAATGTTAAAGGAGCTATCTAGGGTGCTGAACCTATTCTGAAGGATGCAGTTCAGTACATTGGATAGCTCCTTTAGAGTCTGGGATAAAAGTATTAATCTGTCCATCTATACAGATTCTTTGCATCCCTGATATGGAATCCACATAAACAATGTCAGTGAGTGTCTACTATTTACATGTGGCAGGGAATCTGTTCTTGGTTTTCTGCTGCATTTTAAAGAATTTGTTCAAGGTTTTGCATCTTTCAGCACCTTGGCTACCTTTTAAAGTTGTGACTGAAATCCACAGGGGACATGGAAGCCACAAACCAGCACTGGAGCAGAGACACTACTGGTGTCTCAGGAATGATGAATGTGTCACAATATATTGGGTTTTGATGTATGTTATATCTCAAAATTGTGCTTACTGAACTACCTTCTGTGCCAGTGAACTTCACTGAAGTGGAATGAGAGTTATGACAATGTTTGAACTCCAACCACAAAATGAACTTAAAATGGCTATGCCTTTAATTCACAAAAGAAAGCAAAAATAATGATGAAGTGAGCAAAATACATTGAGATATAAGGCAAAAACATAGAAAGGACATCGGTTAAAAATTCATTTTCACTAAGGCCAAGAGAGGGTCAAGCCCGGAAGTGAAGAAGTGGACTAAGGCATACCTCTGAGCATAGTGAGAAAACCTCTGTCACATCACTGAGTAAGCATATCAAGCCCTTATAAATCTAGCATTAAGGGGCGAGTGGAGAATACAGCTTCAAGTCAAGCATTAACTCTGTTTTTTTCTTTCTAGAAAGTAAGTACTGGCCTCAGGTACCCATTAAAAGAATGCTGACATTGATTTTCTCTTACTGACTTTTGGTGTAGAAGCCTGACAGTAAACAGTGTCAGTAGATCTTTAGGAATTTGTGCATGATTCATAACCACTCTGTGACATGTTCTATATTGTGATTTATTTGTGGACCAGAGGGGCTATTCTGTCTGGGATCCTGAAGGATTTACCGAAAGTAGTCATTTGCTTCATTTCATTATATATATTTATACACATATATATCTTATAGAAAGTTCTGCAAAACAGAGCTTATTAAGAGTGCTTCTTATTACAAAGGACCATGGGTGAATTGTCAGGCTGATATCAGTAGAGATTCTATCAACTGGCAGTCAGGAAACCACCCATTACGTACAGCACAGAAAATATTTTCTTTGCATTGCATGGATTTGCAAATGAAACTGTCTGTGGTTTAATTTTAATATTTACTGGTATATATATATAAAAAAAACTTGATTGCACTTGTAAACAGACAAGTCATTAATGCTGTAAGGCCATAATATTTGGCATGTAGCGGTGTCGTAATGCACATCTGAGTCATGGCAATCTAATGCTAGTGAGACAGCCAACATTAGAAATTATTTATGCATTGTGTGTGTGTTCAGAAATGAACTTCTCAAGGTCACAATCCCCATCTATTTGTGCCCAAGAATGAGCTGGAGTTCATTCTCAGCTTGGTTCCAAGATAGGAAGTAACTAGTTAAAGTAGTTAAGATATCAATTAACTAATTTAATTAATTGGTCATTTAATTTAACTAGTTGGTCATCCTAAATTGGAATCCCAGTGTTACCCTATTTCCAGAATTAAGTATGTAATAAAGTTATTGATTAAATGAAAAGCAGTGCTAAAAACCGAACAATGTCTACATTTCCTAGCTGCTTCTTTACCTAAACTCTAGTTCTCTTGGATTTTTGCAAAACTACTTCTTGCTTTTCAGGGATGTTTTTATGACAGAATGGAAGAATACAAGAATATAAATGCATACCATTTCGAGTTGAAAATGTAAAATTGAATGTGTGACACAATGTGGGGTGTATGAGTTTAATGTGATGTAACGTGATTTCAATGTATAATGTAAATTTGAATAAAAATTATTATTATAATAAAACTACTTCTTGCTTTTGGTAGTCCCTTAAGATTTGGGAATTACAATATTTAGGTCACAAATCAATTTTAATGTATCATTAGAATATGATACTTTAACTAACCAAAGTTAAAAGATTTTAAGCTAACAGATAGTAAAGAAGAATGGTAAGAAAGTCCCATCATGTCATCGTGATGCTGGAGATAGGCCACTCTCTGGATTGTGTCAGTAGTTTGTGGTAGGGAGTATGTTTGTAATTACATGCCTTCAGGTCATCTCCAATATATGGTGACCCTATCAAAGTTTTCTGGTAAGACTTCTTCGGAGGAGGTTTTCTATTGCCTTCCTCTAACACTGAGAAAGTGTGACTTGCCCAATGTCACCTAGAAGTTTTCCATGGCTAAGTGAGGATCCTAATGTAACACACAAACTGCTATACCATGCTGGCTCTCAGGGACATAGCAGCACAAATACGTTGCATGTAGAAGAGTCGACTTTCAGCCCATGGTATCTACAGCTGAAAGGAATTCAGATTGCACTAATATTCAGGTACTTTCAGCCTAACTACAAATTCAAGTGGTACAGAAATGTAAAAAATAATATTTAAAAAAATTGATGGTGATTCATTTATTGAAATTCAAATCCAAGAGGACAGAATCCACTGTCATATCATCCTCATTCATTGTGAAAGGCCTCTTGTGAATTAAGCTTCTGTTTTAAAAATCCCATTTCCTTTCCACCAATGTAAATAGCTTAGTTAACTATGGTGAGACAAATGAATTGTAATCTACCATTCCTCTGGAGACAGAGTTACCAGGTTTCCTACGGGCTCATTTCTGCTCCAGATTTCTTGACAACAACTAGAACAAATTATTTCATGAAGCCTTCAAAGCTATAAACTCACGGTCACATAAATAACAAGATCTTGTTTGTCATTTCTAGTGTTCTAATTATGTTATGGTCGAAAACAAGGGACTAAGGACTTGTTACACTGTGCTAGATTTAATCATAATTCACCTAAATCCTATTTATTTCAGTGGGTTAACTGTGTATCCAATGTTCTTAATGTTTTTATTTTATTGCTGTTAACAAAGTATGTCAAAGGTATGGATATGATAAGCCCAGAATGCTGTAATATTTTATTTCTTAAATGGAAAATACATTACTAAATCTTTTCTTAATACAGTTGTTAGTATTGAAATAGGTTTCCTATTACTCTGCTGTAGTGTCAAATTGTTTAAAATCACAGTTTTAGTTGTTTCATGCTTTTACTATGCAAATGTTCGATTATCCTACCTGCTGGCTAACTCTTGATGTTCCATTTTCTTTTCTAAAGACTTTTTTTCTTCTTATTCACCCCAGTGGTTTTGTATAGCTCTAAAGATATTACAATGGGAAGAATGATGCTGGGTCTGTCTAGTTATGCAGCCACATTAAAAAGCAAAGTAAGATTTAGAAATAGGCAGATGTAGAGCTATTTACAAAATGATGCAGGAAACGTTGACTGTTAATAGCACTATTTTTGCTGTGCCACTACTATGTGAGTAAAACGACGAAGGCACCCTGTCATTCAGTTTCTTTGTTCTCTGTCCCGACAGCGCTTCATCAGTGCTGACCCTTTTTGTTTGCTGTGTTTGGCAGCCAAGTAGACCTGAGCAAAACTGCATGCAACCACTTCTGCTCTGCACTTATTTTTTGTGGTGTTCCATTTCTTTTCTGAGGCATAAAAATAACAGAGGAAGATAGAAATCTACTTTTTATTGGATTAGACTATTTGTCCATCTGGCCTAGTATTGTCAATTTTGGTAGCAGCTATTGAGGCTTTCAGCAAGGATTATTTAATTTCTCTACTGGAGATCGCTGGTGGAATATCATTCCAGTACTAATTAGGTCCAGTTCTGCTTATCTTCTGGTATCAAACAAAACCAGAGGCCTTTCACACTACATAGTTATAGTTAGGGATGAGCCAATCGAATCCTCAGCAAGGATTTGAGAATTGCAAATTCAAATCCCTGTGCAAAAATAGGCAAACCAAATCTTTTAAAACCACCAACCAAAAAATAGTTGTTTTTTTAAAGTTGTTTAAAAAAAGTTTTAAACAGTTTTTTTTTTAAAAAAGTTGCTTTTTAAACCCCCTTTTTTTAAAAAAAAGGATTCGAATGAGATTTGTGATTCATGATTGAGATTCATGAGATTTGTGGATTCCCAGAACCTTCCAGGGATTCGGATCCAAATTCAGAAAATTCTGGATTCATCCCATCCCTAGTTATAGTATTATGATTAAACTTTAACTTCCATGTCTATGTCCTATGGAATCAGGGGGTTTATAGTTTAGGTAGTGGGATTTAGAATTATCATCCTTTAGTGCCAGACTACAAACCCCAGGATTTCATTAGGTCATAGAGTGTTGCCTTGGCAGTTAAAGTGGAATCATAGTGCTATAACTATACTCTGAAAGGGACGTCAGTGTGTTCAGGGTGGTATGGTAGTTGTCTAAGGTTATAGACAGGTTAAATGATAAGACAATGACTGTTCTGAATCTGACAGAAGGCCCACAGAGCCCCAGAACCATCTCCAGCAGTGGTTATACATAACCCCTTAGAAAGCTCAAGGAAAACATGAAGCAGGCAGCCATTTTGTACTCCTAAGTGGGAGAGCTATTTGACAGGCTAATTCTATACTCCAAACATGATGTTTTCATATAGATACTTATTCTGGTTTTTCCCCCAAGTACAGTGTCATGGTGATATCGTGTTTGAGGCAAGGCATCGAAAGGACATCTAAGTAATAAGAGTTTCTATATAGAATAAGTAACTTTTTTTTTGTTTTTGTTTTTGGTTTGAATCTGTGATGGGGTTGGGAAGGGAGGGAGGGAGGGAGGGAGGGAGGGAGGGAGGGGTTCAGTGCTGAATAATACACTGACATATAGAATATCCCAGTTAACTGTCAACTCTAGCCAAAGGAAATTTAATTATCTGGGTTAGGAAGGCAACATGGAAACATCATCTCAAGTTCTTGAAAACCACAGCCTACCAGAGTGATGTTATAATGTTAGTTGCACTTTCATATTGAACATATTGACCATGGCTAGAACACAGCATTGAGAAGACAGAATGTAACATTCCACCTGTGCAGCATTCTGACCCCCAATAGCTGTTGAGCCAAGGCAGAGACTGCTTTTACTAATTCGTACTGGTGAAGAGGGATGGGGGTGAGAAAAGTAGCTGGTTTCAGCTCAAAGGAGGGAATGACCAAAGATACACTCACAAATGGAGTGGACCCTTGCTTTCCCTAGTCCTCAAAGGTCAGAGCAGTGGCATCTGAATTATTGTCCCTTTACCCCCACCCATAAGTAGCAGCAGAACCAGAGCCATTCTCGACAGCCGCCAAGATGGTCTTTCAAATGGGGTGTACTTTCCAACTACACTTATGTGTGTGTATGTCCCTAACATGATGCTAATATTAACTTGTTTATTTATATCAGGAAATCAAGACAAATGGTAGAAATGCCCATATGATAAAAAGTCTGAAGTAACACTGCCTGTGGTTTTAGGTATACATAGTCCCTGTTCATACATTATGTTCACTTTGTGGCAGTCACTCTTGCGTGCCTAAGTTCCCCCCATATATCTCAGACAATATAAATACCCAGGAGACAGAAAACCACATTATAGCCAGTTGCTATAATTTACCATGTGGAAAACAGCAGCTGCAAGATCTCATGCGACTATTCAGCATGAGAAGTCACATAGCAACAGTCCCCAGCTGTGCTTTCAAAACTGATTTTGAAAAGAAATTATGTTGTTGTTGTTGTTGTTGTTGTTGTTAACCCTCCAGACCATAATTTTACTACATTAACTCTTTTAGGCCAAGAAAATGCCTTTGTTCAAGTGGTATGCAAATGGCAACTTCCACTTTACTCTTTACTTTCTACTTCCACTTTAGGGGGTAGGGATGTCTCCTGGGTCTAAAACACCCAGGAGAGGGAAGCGTGATCAAATTGCCTGTACCCCTTAAGACATGGGTACATTTTAGTTTTTTTAAAAAATAAAGTAAAAATAAATCCTAGGATAATTGGTGGAGTGGCCAAGAAGAGGCCTTTTTTCAACTGGTGTGTCAAGCTAAACTTCCACTCTACCTGAAAGGTAGAAAAAATTGGTGGGAGTGTCAGGGTGATGTGACCAACAGGGTGCAAATGAAGCTGCCTCCCAAGCCCTGGCAGTAATCATCCTTACTGAAAATATATCTTTCTCATTCTCCTTGACAAGGGACTTCAAATGAATCTGAAGGCTCCATAGCCCCACAGTAATGTTTTCTCTATTTACCATGCAGATGTCTCAAGGATTTTGGACAGGCATACTTTTATGTGACTCTTTTCCAGGGTTCAAAGCAAGATATTGCTTTTCAAGATGTCATTAGCCTTTGTCTAATATTCTTCCATTTTGATTCTGTAATTCAACACCTTTTTCCAATGGCAAGCATCGAATACCAATTGCATGACAAATGCACAATCACCTCTTCCTGCCCAAATATCTTTGAGACATTTATGTTCCTTCCATCTCTCACTCGGATCTGAAGGATCAACTCCATTGTTACATTCTTAATTCTTTGAGGTTTTAGCCTTTCACTTAGATATGACAACTTCCAGAATATGTCTTCTTTTTGACCTTTGCATCATCAAAGCTATCTGACAGTGCTGATTCCATCGGTGGAATTTCTAAGAAAGAATTCATATATGACACTCATGATTGAAGACAAGTTATTCTGAGGAGAGCAAAAATCTGTACTCAAGGACAGGAGCAGAACATTCTATTAGCTGAGAAGGGTAGATGCTTGTATTTCTTGACGTTTGTTCTTGCCAATGTGTGAAAATTAAAGCCCAAATCATTTTCAGGTCAATTGCTTCCTATCAGTTGGGAAGGCAAATATATACATACCCACCTGGAAGAAAGAGTACTGTCTTCTTTTTTAGCTCTATTCTGTCAGTCTCTTTATCCTTCTTTCCCTTTTGCTTCATGAACAATAGCAGGAAGTTATGCACATATGCCAAGGGGAAAGGAAGGTAGAGAGTATGCATTTTGACCCTATTGCAAAGCCATCCCCTCCCTGCCATTCCTAAGTAAGTCAGCTATAGAGGAGGATTTTGCTAGAGTTAGAAGGAGAGACGTTCAAACGTTTCTACCCAATATTCTCCTAGACCTATCACTTAACCCCACAAAGCAAGTAAGAGCCACAGTTTCAACAATATTGTAGTCCATTCCTGACTAAACAGGAATATTACAGCTGAAAATTGCTACAGCTACTTAACGGTGCCTCTCTCATCTCATGCTCTCTTTTGCCTTTGCCAAGGCCAGATGTCTTTTCTTTTCTTGTGCTAAGGCTTAGGTCTAGGGTATAGCTACAAGAAGGACAAACTATGGGCACTGGCCCCCCAAATAAGAATTCTGCCCACTGAATTCCCTTAGTACCCAAATTTCTGGAATTGCAGAGAGTAAGAAAAGAAACTCATCAACTTCTAGAATGTGTTTGTTGTTGTTCTGTGCCTTCAAGCTGTTTCAAACTTATGGAGATCCTAAGCCAAACCTGTCAAAGGGTTTTTTAGGGCTGATAGTGTGTGATGCATCCAAGGTCATCCAGTGGGTTTCCATGGCCAAATGGGAAATTGAACGCTTGCCTCTAGGGTCATAGTTGAACACTCAAACCACTACACCACCCTGGTTCTCTAGAATGTTTTTATATTCCCTCAATAATTTTGCCTACCTCTTTTCTTTGGATGTGTAAACCATATTTCTAAATGCTCAATTAAAGGTCTAAGTTATTGTGATACTAAAAATTTTTGGACTGAAGTAAATTTTTATTTTGAGGATAGAATTCTTATTTGGGAGCGGTAATTCCCTCATTTTGCCCATATCCCCAAATACTTCTGCCTAGGCCTCTGCAGGGAATTCGCCTGGAAGCTGTATACTTGGAGCAGAGAAGAGTGGAAAGAGTGGAACCAAATAAACTTTTGTATCTGGTGGAGCCTGCTCTGATGACAGCCATGTCATCAAAGCAACAGACCTTGCTATGCCACCCTTTGGAGGCATGCACCAATTAGGAATGGAAATAATGTCACTGGAGTCAGGTCTGATCAGATAAGGATCCGTTTCAGATGTCTGAGGCAAGCTGTGGGACAAAGAACACTTTCTCTCCAAAACGCACATTTGAGAGGCTAGTGATGTATGTGTGGGAATATTAAATATAACAACATGTATATGCCTTTAAAATGCAGATAGCTAAAAACCATTTTAAAACTCTTTAATCCACGAGCCATAGAAATTTATACTCAAGAAAAAAATAGCCTAGAAAATACTTATGTTAGGAACATGTATATGAAAAATGTGTATGAATTTCCATACGGGAAGAAAACAAAGTTTTGCAACCTGATACAAAGACCGGGATAAGAATGCACGTGGGATTCAGAGAAATGCAACAAATATACAGATGAAGTTCTTCTCCTTTGAAGTACATGAAAATGGCTGTATGACGATCTGCTCACTGCAACAGGAAGAAGTAATGATCATTGTGACCTGCTGCATTAATTAGTGACAATTGCTGCCTTTACAACATGGGACGTATTTCAGCTTATTTCCTTTCATTTATGTTACAATCTTTATGTCCTGTTTTTGTTCCACTGGACACAGCTTCTGACGAGATCCTTTTAACTTCAACATCTTAACCAGTCTGGGTGACCATAGTCTTCATGGTCCTAACTCCTGTGTGGTATTGCAAAATGATGCCCAGCAAATCCCATTGTGCTCATTCCCATAAGGCAAAGTACTGTTTAAAAAAGAAAGAAAAGAAAACTCATGGTTAAATCGAGAGGAGAGCTTCTCTCTGCCCTGAAGCACTTGTATCGTTTCCCTTCAACAGTAATGAAATTCTTGCAAGCGTGCCCACAGGACAATACACCTGAGACTGTTTCATCTAAGACTTCTGTGATGCTCAGCAGGCAAGATAAAAGGAAGGTGTCCTTTTCAAGCAAGGTTTGCCTTATACTTTTTTTTTCCCCTGCACAAGCCAGTAAGGAAAGTCTCACTCTGGTTAGGCTATCAACTGCTGTCCTAAACTATTCCAATAATACTCCATGCCCTTAAGAGAAGGTGAAGGAACAAATAAAAAGAGTAAAAAGCTATCATCCAGCTGGCTATAGTTATCACAGTTCATGAAAAAATAATAGCTAACATAATATCTAATCAGAACATCTGGCAATACATGGAGATAGTTAAGCAATAGGATGGCCTAAAACCACCTCCAGAGTACATCAAGTAGCTTTCAATCTGCACAGTAGTACTACATTCAGTTTACTTGTCTTTTGAAAGAATCTTTCAATTGCACAAGTCTGCTTGATAAGAGAAAGAAAGCCAGCAGGCCTATTTGCTGTCTAAACATTTATGTGGAGTTGATCCTGAAGCCAGCTGAGAAAACTCATGTCATCTAAAATGTAACGACCAGGACACTAATAAAAACCAGGAGGTCCTCTTAATTTTACACCAATTCTACATCAACATCATTTATCAGTTTGTTTCCAGGTTCACTTTAAAGTATACAGTTTTAAACTTTAACGTTTGAGGAGTGGATTATTTTAAGGCATTGCTGTTATTTGCCATCAATTTAGCTTTGAGTTATGGAGACTTTATGAATGAGACCTTCAAGATCCCTGGTCAAGTCTTGCAAACTGTGGGTTGTGGCTTCCTTAATTGAATCAATCCATCTGAAAAAGTCTTCTGGCCTTCTGTTTTCCTACTGCCTTCCACTTTAATGGTCATTTTCATTTTTTCCAGTGAGTCATGTTGTCTCATGATATGTTCAAGGCATGCCTGTACCCATATGAACCTGCCTTGTCCTAGTGACCCTGTCATGGAACATCTGTTCTAAACACTCCACCATCGTCTCCTACTTGATGGATATTACTTACTTGCATTATGTTATTAGTTACATTTATATCTTATTATTTTTACTATGTTTCTCTATGTACCACCCTGCTTTACTCTCACAATGATTCCAAGATAACCCATTCATTTTCAGAGCTCAGTGAGAACTAGGGAGTAGAATGTGAATCTTTGACATTTCAGTCCCACCACTACACCAAATTGGATCTTAGTAAGTTTAAGTTGAAGCTCAACACAGAGGCATACTACCTATTTTACAGACCAAGGCTTTCCTACCATCAACATTATTCATAACAAAGAAGAAATCATCAATGTATGCTTTAGGATGTTCTGAGATCCAGGATAAGGTGAGGCATTTGAGTTCACTGCAAAACTCCTCATTCCTTGACTGCTGATTGCTGATATAGCATCTCTGTGAAGCTCCTCCCTTGGCTTTGCAAACTGAGTTTACACTTGCCCTCCTCTCCCAAGCCCAATTCTCTAAATCAATGCCTAGATGCCACCAGCTAGTCTGAACCTCTGGTATAGTCCTTTAGTCTGGTGAACTCCTTCCCTCTATGTCCTGCATAAAAGACCAAGATTTAATTTGGAAAGAATTCTTAGCAGACTTTTTTTCAAGCATTTTAAACTAAGAATTGGGATTATGTTTTGATGTGATTAGAGTACAGGCTAGACTGTGTTGTGCAATGGTTAAGCTTTTGCATTTGGCCTAGGCTCAAATCCCTACTTAGCAAACGAAGTTCACTTGTTACTTGTGGAGAAGAAAAATAAGATAACAAGATATAGAGCGTTGAGCTCCTGGGGAGAGGTTGGATTCCAGTGCAATAAATAAACACTTCTTTCCAAGTATTCAAAATCAAGCAGAAATCATGGCTTGCAGGGAAAATAACAAATGGTTTGGGAAAGATAAACCTCTTTACTGTAGACTGAAAATAAATGTATTAAAAGACTGGTTCAAGGGTTACAAATATCTTTCCATCTCATGCTTACCACATACCTTGAAGCACATGCCTTGCTTCAAGTACTCAGTTCCTTTTGCTTTTGTCAATATTGTGGATGAGTAGCCAGCAGTCATTTGGTAGGTCGTTCCTAAAGACAAACAATAATTGCCTGGCACCTTTTCCAATCTAAACAGTGAGAAAGATTTAGGAACTGCCACAACTCTTTGTTCACTACCATAATGACATTTTCCTTCTCTTAGTTCATCCTGGGCAATAGCTGGGAAAGCACATCCAAATCATAATTCTGTCTATCTCTTGGGCCCTTTCTGTGGGATATTGTTGTCCTACCATAGGGATAGGAGAATGATGGGACCGCAATGTGATCACAGACAAAATCATTGATGAGTGTCCTCTGTCAATGACCTGTGATTGTGCTGCCATCCTGCACTTACCTGCTGTGCAGAGGGTCTGGAAGCACAATGGCTACACTTCCTGCCCTAGCACAGCCTAGGAGAGTATCCAGCTGGCTGCGGCAGGAAGAGGTGGGGCCGTTGTGCTTCCTGGATCCTGGAGGCAGCTGGTGTGGGGGGCAGTACTCCCGTTGCGCTCTTCTCCTAGCAGAGCTACTGCGGGGATCTCCACAGGATGCTGCCGGGAACAGGTAAGGTGAGAAAAGGGTCTTTGTCAAGTGGTGACTGGGGAAATTTTAACAAAATGCTCAGTGACAAAGATTTTAAAAGGACAGTACTAAAAACAATAGATGTGACAAGGTTAATAGTATTTCTGGGAATTTGCCCACATGACCACGGATCGGTATTGATATGGATACGTACTATTGATACAGATCAGTGTACACACACACACACACACCACACACACACACACACACACACACAGAGACACACAAAGGTGCGCGCACACACGCACACGCGTGCACACTCTCTCACACACACACACACATGTATGTATATATAATTTCATCTTTCTCTCAGCACAGGACCAAAGGTGGCTGACAACAAAGCAAAGTACAGTTAAAAAACAAGTTAAAAAACAATTTTGTGAAAAAACAAAATTTAAACAGTTTTCAACTTATTTTAAAGCCTAATAAAAACAATAAAAGTACAACACACCTCATTAAAAGATGCTTCTGCCACATGAATACCTATTCTCTCTTTCTCTCTCTGGAGTCTCCACAGTAAACCAGTAGCTCTCTGTGCTCAAACATATCAACCTCCACACGCACTGGTCAGTTTCAATAGGAGCTGAAGACCTATGATTGGTAAAGGGTGAAGAGATGAGGACATTATTGGAAGCTTTCTTCTATTTGATTTCTCATACTGCCTAATGCACTTGGGGGTAGTAATTTTGTATTTCTAAGCACAGGAACCTACTGGTTTATCACTAAGGCTCAAAACAATGAAGTTAATTGTCCCCTCCCAGCTTGGATCATTGACTGCAGAACTATTTGGCCATCTTACAATATTCCACCTAAGCCATTAGCCCTAGTGCCTGCAATATCACAACCTCGAGAAAAACATAATGTTGGAGTCCAAATTCATTTTTGCACCTGAACATTCAGAAGCATAGATTTACACTACTGCATGTGTACCAAAAAGAATCTTCTCAGAGATGGTTTTAAATCCAAAGAAACTGACATTTGAAAAGTGGATTTATTGCTTTCACCCATCAACACTAACTGGTCACTCTAAAGATGTGAAAGACCTGTGTCACTGTAAGCAGCCCTGTGAAAATTTAGGGCAGGAGTCATAATTCGATTTTTTCTGGATCCTATTGTATTCCATCCCACTCCCACAACTGTACAAACATGCTTTATATCCTGAAGTCTTGACACCACTCAGCACTGCTTCTGAAGAAGTGGGTTTATATCCATGAAAGCTCATGCTAAAATAAAAACCAGTTAATCGTATCGGTACTGCTACATTCATTCCCCCCCTCCCTCTCCTTTCCTTCTTTTTATAGATGTAGCAATTACCCTAAGAAACTAAAGAAAGAACTGTGGCTTTATTCCTTCTAAAGTTCTATTCATTGCCCTAAACACACCTTCACAATTTCAATTAGCATATTTTGACCTTTTTCAAAGCAACTGAATCTACTTTGTTGAAGAAGCATACATGATAATGTACCATCCACCACACCTCAGGACTTCAGTGCAATCATTAGGCATGTATATGATGTCCAAAGCAGTTCTAGCAATTTTTTTTTTCTGATCAAAGAGAAGTTGATAAGTTAAAGGTCAAGGCAATTGAGGTTGCCAGCTACAATTAGTATGTTTGTATTTAATGAGCTTTGGTCTACTATGAAGGATTTTTTTTTTCTCCAAGGGAATGCTTTTCACATTCCTCCTCCTTTTATATTTTCATTTAATAGGTTGACATTCTATGAAAATTATCATTATTTCTACCCATTTTTTCCCTAACTGAAGCTATTATGACACAGATCAATGCATCCCAATGTATTTTTAAAGACAGTAGCAAAATTAGATACTGACAGATAGATATCTTAATTGGCCCAATGGTGGAAAATATGATTATTCATTGAATCATTTTTGGCTGTGACCTTGATTTGAGGGCTAAAGTTTCCTTCTGGTTGAGGGCAGTTCAGACTATCTGAAGTAGGTATGGCACATGTCTTTTTTGTGATACTGGAAAAGAAACAATCAGAGCTGCAGTTAAGGTCATCTCATTTCATTTTTTCAGATAGAAACTAATCATTTCAGTGGGGTAGAGATAAACTTAAGTTCTCCATATATTCACCTTTCTTGATCCTATTTGGCAGCTTTTTTGTCACTTTGGAGCTTCCTTCTTGCTCAGTCAGTCTGTATGGGATGATATCACAAATACTATAAAGCTAATGGTGTTTTGCCATGTAATCTTGTCCTTGTAGATAAGCAAGGACAATATAAATGGATAATTGAAAGAAAAGCTGCAGAATACTGAAAAAATGGGGAAAAGGAAATTCATTTTTCAACTCTGCTTAATTATGTAAAAAAAAAAGAAAGAAAAAAGTTTTAAAAATACTCACCTCTAGGAATGTGGCAAAACCATCAAAGAAGAGTTCTGAGTCTAATAGAATCCTTTGCTAACAGAAAGAGATTTGATTGATGCCTCCTTGCCTATCCCATTGTCCGGAACAGTATAGGATTTGGTGCAGGGCAGTACAGAAATAAGGACAGATCATGACAATCACATCCCATCCTCATGTCATTCAGTGAGTTCTCCTGTTGTCTTGGTATCCCATCCTGAGGTGCTCTATCCATGCCCTTTTAGACTAGACATCTAATTTTCTCTATGCACAACATGTTTTACGGAAAAAAAAGGGAGATTGTATTGTGAAACTCACAGCTATCTGCCAGTCAGAGTAGAAGAAATGTTAAGGTCTCTTGATTTCCATAGACCTATTTTAATTATGACCATAATCCAATAAACTGTGTGTACATTAGTACAGTCCTTCTGCTCCTCATATGATCTCATTATTTTGTTTTATTTTTTATTTAAAACCAATTTTAGGCTGCCTTTAAAAGTGGAAGACTTTGAAGTTCCCACCATTTTAAAAGGAACTATACAGTACCTATCCCGAATTATAAGGAGACAGTCCCTTAACAACAATTTCTAATCACTTCTGCAAGGCAATCCAGTCTTTAATGTCATGTATGCCTACTCACAGATTGCACGAGATGAATTAGCCATTTTAACAGGAAAAAAAAAATCCCTGCAGCATGTTTTTTTTTTTTTAAGTACTCATTCACTGAGGGAAGGAGGAGAAATCCATAGTGAGTCTATTGTGTGTCTCAAACAGTTGATTTCCTTCTGCATTGGGCAGCTCTGCAGTATTAAACACAAATAAAATGAACACAAAAAATGCACACATTTTCTCTCCAAGAAGTTAATATTAAACCATTATCTCCAAATCCCCAATGCTGTGCATTTTTTACTTTATTTTACAGTCTCCAAAGTATTGCATGGAGACAGCAAATGATAGTTTTGTATCTTTTTTCACAGTTCCTTGACTGCATTTTTAATGGTTACTTTTGTTATGAATATAAATGACCCAAGTGATTATGTTATTCCAACAAGCACTGGTCCTATGTCCAGCTGATATGGGTTAAAGTTTGCAAATGGTGGTGATCTATCAGTCAGGTATTTGGCTAATTCAGTCAAATGAGTTTAAAGCAAGTACCCAGTGTGACTAGTTTAGGGGGGAAAAAACAAATTCTCTGTTTTTTTAAAAAAAGCATCTATGCCCATATTCAGGTATTATTCACTTGTGTTTCTTTAAAATGTGAGGAGAAGAGTCCTTAGTATTGTCCCCTCCATCACTGCATTTCTTATAGGGAGAGTGATGTGCTAAAAAGAAGTCCCTATTCACATGGATATTGTCCCTGTGAGCAAGATTCCTTAGTGTAAAAATCACAAAAATTGCAGAAGTCTAAGAATGACAAATCTCTAAAATCAAAAATTGAACAAATTTGGTAAATTTCCATAAAATCAAATAACTCCCAGTCCTTGCATAAATAGATGTATTTTAATTAGTGCCTGAGAAAGAAATGTGTAGGAGACAATACAATCTCTGCTGGGAATTTCACAACTGGGGTTCTTTCATCAAGAATATGGTAGTCTGACAAGCCACATTAATCCAGGGGACCACCCACAGAGGTCCTCTGATCCTAAATACAAGGTGGTCCAGTCTCGGGTTTGGAGACTTTTAGACCTTTGTAGGCATATCCAGTTGGGCCTGTTGCTCAGGAGCTCAATAGCAGGCTATGCAGATTTGAAAGCAAATCTTATACTGAATATTTGGTTCTTTCTCCACCCCTTAGCCATAAACCCTCTGCATTAGGGCATTACATTAATCCAATCAGGAGTTAACAGAGCAAGGACTATTTTCTATCTAGCTAAAACCCTATGAAGATGGTTTCATTTGTAAAGTCGAAGGCTTTCACAGCCAGAATCCATAGATTGTTGTGGGTTTTCCATGCTTTGAGGCTGTGTTGTATTAGTATTTTATCCTGACGTTTCACCTTTATCTGTGGCCGGCATCTTCAGAGGATCTGGTGGCATGGAAGTGAGACAGAGTATATACTCTGTATATACAGAGTATATACAGAGTGTATACTCTGTCTCATTTCAGATCCTCTGAAGATGCCAGTCACAGATGCAGGTGAACCATCAGGAGAAAATACTAATAGAACACGGCCTCCAAGCTTGGAAAACCCAAAACAACCTATGGTTTCATTTGATCACACAGCTTTATCTATTGACTGGACTGCTGTTACTAAAGTACATTTTCTTGGATTTTTAATGAACTGCCTCACACTTCTGGTAATTTGAAAAGGGGGATCTAAATGGATGGATATGTGTGTACGCAGAGAGAGAGAGAGACATACAGAGAGATAGGGAGCTGGTATTATACAATGCACCACAGAAGAACCCACTGTAATATTATGCCCTGGGAGGTGTGCATATTAGATTTATCCCACCCTACTCCTCCTCTGTAGTGTCACTATTGTATTAGGGTTGTAAATATTCAACAATTTCATCCTTGAATGTGAGGATGAATAATTTCTGCACTTTCTGCCCTGCAGCAGAAAAAAAAATTGTGCAGTTCTAAACCAGTATTTGTGCATCTCAAAGTTGTTTGGGACCATATACTATGCAGAAATACAATTTTTATTGCCTGAAAATCATGGGGTATTTTGTACAAATACTTGTTGTGGGTTTCTGGATAGCTATGTGTGTTTTATGCAAGAATATTGTTGGGTTTTTTTTAACAAAAAAAATCCTGCAAGCTTCCACACACAAAAATGTGTAATAAAAATATGTGTAAAACTTCCAAATAGCCACATTTTTCTGCACAATTGCCTGTTTTTACACAAAAATCAGCAATTCTGTACGAAAACATGTGGCATCTTGAAATAGTGGGGTTTTTTTCCTAAAATAATTTGTTTTAGGAAACACAGGCTGTTGTTTTTGGGAGGAACACTTTTCTAAATACCAACACAATTTGTTTGTGGAACATTCCTCTTTTTTCCTGGCTGTGGGGGGGGGGGGTTGGAGTCCACTTTGCTCCCAGCAATCTTTCACACATGCACACACATACACACAAAACATGGCTATCTGGAAACAGTCTTTGTATGAATTTTTACATAAAACGCATATGTATTTCCATGCAGAATAATTTCTTAAAACACTCTGGAATCTGCAAATAATGAATAAAAATTGTGCACATGCCACTATATTCTTCTTCCCAACCAGGTTACTTGCATGTTGGAGAACGATTTATTTTAGCCAGGAAATGAATAACAATAAATATTCTTTCCATCGCTATTCTGTATCTATGTGGCATCTCTTTCAGTTCTGTTGAAAAAGTAACCCCAAATGCCTCCACAGATGGTGGTCTGAGAAGTAAGATTACAGGTCTTGTGCAGAGAAAGTTTTTCACAGCTGCCTATGCTGCCTCCTCTGCCTGGGAAAGCCTAAGAACATGAGTCACTCCAGCAATATTAGCACTGCCTATGCAAAGGTTGTTTTGTTCTCGGGTTGACTCCTTTGGCAGTCTGAGCAGAAGGAAAATATGTTGGAATCACTGTGGAGGGCAAATGATTGGCATAATAACCTCATGCTTGTTAGAATAGTTTTGAAACTCAGACGTTGTTCTCAAATGCCTTATTGTGATAGACGAATATACCTTGAGTTTATTTAACAAGGCAATTGCCTCTGGATTCATCCTTTGTTCCATTTCTTGGTTCTGATAATGTGTCTGAACAAGCCTCAGATTTTTCAACTCAGCAGGATTCCTTTGAAATTAAGTTCTGTTTTTTCTTCAGTTGTGTGAGCTGCACAACTGGTATCACACAACAGTCTCTTACACTTACAGTAAATATATAAAAAAATGGGAAACAGGTATTGTGTCCACTCTCTCTCCTCCCAATATTAAATTGAAGAAAGCACTCTAAGGCCGTTTCTAAACAGGGACTGACCTAATAATAAGCACATGTGCTCTTGCCAGAGCATCCTGACAAGACTAACCCAATCAGTGTGAGAAGACTATTTTTAAGCTGCATATTATGTGGGTAGGGAGGTGAGTAAGGTGTTGGAAGACAGACCTGTGTGTCCCATGTTGGCTACCTGTGGCTCCAAGCATGTTGCCTCCATTCAAGATGCTGTCCAATTATGAATCCTGAGGTAGGATTAGGTTCCCAACTCATTCAGTTTCTGCATGTAAATCAATGTGTCCGTTACCTAAGATACCAACGCTTTAACAATATATATTATATTTTTAATTGGGGTGGACAAAGTGCAGCTTATGGGCCACATTCAACCCTTGGAAGTATGGCCCACAGGTCCCCCCAGAAGCCCTTCAAATTCCCCAGATATCACTTTTTTAAAATCCAGACTGATTTTGGGGCAAACACCCTACTGCAGTCCCAAATCTCCCGGCTCCCCTTCACATAACTCTGAGAGCACTGAAAATGCATTGCTATGGCCCGCTGGCAGGCCACAGCAAGGAAAAATGGCCCCTGTCCTGTTTGCATTTGTGCACCCTTGTTTTAAATCTATAGAGAGACTGAACTAGGAAGGAGGAAATGCTTCAGATTTCCATTCCACTACGTTCTTTTTAAAGTCAATTCTCCAGAAATTAAGAGCATAGAAAACTAGCTAGTACTGATCAACACTTCTAGTTCATTTAGCCCAATATTGTCAACCTGGCCTAGTAGCATGGTTTTCCAGGATGTCATAGAGGATTCTTTTCCTAGTCCTATCTGAAGATTGATGGTATTCTCCTATGGAAGTGCTAACCATGTCCAAAACTTCTTAGCTTCCAAAATTATGTTCATGATGGTGTTACTGCCCTGGCTAGTCCGAGCTTTGGGGATATTAAAAGATATCCCTTGATATCACAATTCGGCTGCACTTCTCTATTCCTTTCCATGTGCTTGCGAGGCCACCGGACAAGCACGTAAACAAGCTCGGCCGTTAATAGCCGTAATATTCAAAATACAATACAGGCAGGCCAGAAATAGCTGACTCACTGCTTTAGGAGACCTCCAGGCAAGTACTCTAATTAGGTATGCACGCAACTTACAAAAGAGCCTCTGCCCTGTGATGGCAGCTTGATGGGTAAACTATGCAATACCCAAGTACTCTGCGTTTGCATACTGGCTACTCTATTGAGAACCGCTACGATAACTCAATCATTTAGATTCTGACCTTTCGGAGGCTTTGTCTCCAACTCCAAATCTATTGTTTTCCCCCAAGTACGGCATAGCCTGCAGTCACAATTCTCCTTATAAACACCCTTGATTCCGAGACCTTCCTCGGAACGCTCTCGAGTTTCATCCCGCCTTGCTGCCACTTTGCTTGGCGAGCCTCCCCTCAGCTCCACGTGCTGAGCTACATCGCACCCCAGCTTCGCTCTCTATTTTTCTGGGCTTCAGGACAGGTGAAGTATCACCCAAACCAGCAATCCCTCTAAAAATCCCTCTCTACCACTCCAACCTTTATTTTCTTTAGTTATCTTGTATGAGTGTGTCACATACACTGTTTTGCTTGTATTTAATAAAAATCATTTATTATTTCAACTTCTGTGTTCTCCTTGACTCGACCCGACCCCGTAGACATAGGGTTCAAGATCTCGCTAAGTTACCCTGCCTCTCATAGCATTAAGCAGTGCTCTGAGCTAATTTTCCCCAACTTTGGTATAGCACATTTTGGTGTCCCTCCCGGGACCCCCAGTTCACAGGGTAACAGAGTGGTGGAGTAACGCGGGAAGCCCCGGTATCCCTAATTTGAGAAGGAGTCACGAACCTCCTCAAATAGGGCTGGTACTGACTTAGGTGACGGTCGGTCAAGTTGTTAGAGCGCTGTTAGGCAGGAACATGTGTGTGGAGTCTGTGTGTTTGAGCTCTAGAGCTATTCTATCTGCGTGGTTCTGCTCCTTTTCATTCTTGGCCATGTACGGTGGCCGTACCTACGTGGTCACTAGCTTCGGCAATGAATCATTGTAGATGACAGGACCGTGCAAGTGGCTGACCCGGGAAGTACCTCCCTAACTTGGAGTCTATCGTGGGCTGGGATCCGAAGTATTAGAGTGTTAGCATGGTAGGAACGGTCTACACTCATTCAACACCATAGCAGTAAGGCAAAAATTAGCACTTAGGGAAGAAATTCCCCCCTTTGAGTTGTATACAGGTGCGTCCCGTCAGTTGTTGTTGTTGTGTAGCTTTGAGAGTGCAGGTGCGTCCCGCTAGTAGTTGTGAAAGGCACGGGTGTGTCCCGCTGTGTAATTTTGGGTGTGTCCCAATTGTCTAGCTGACTAGGTGCGGGTGGTGTTTCCCGACCTAGCCTAGGGTTTAGAGGTTTAGCCCATGGTAGAGGAAGGTACCCCTCACCCAGAAAACCAGTTAGGACGGTTCGGTTTTGGTTCCTTGCCCTTTTCCCCCACTGCTTGGCCAGGTGGTGCTGTAAGTTCCACTGGGTTCGCTTCCCCCCTTCAGGCAGGCGGAGTACTCCTGAGGGTTCCCTGGGTCTAAGTGACCTCCCTGTCCCTGAACTGTTTCCTCGTCCTTTGGTCCCCAGTGCTGTCAAGGTGGAAAACCGGGCTTGGGAGTACCAAAGTGACTTTGGTTGGGCAGGCTGGAGATAGGTTCCCGTCCCTCTTTCCTAGAGAAATTCCGCAGAGTTCATTTCCCTTCAGTCCCCCAGGGGTCTAGGTGATCCTTGCCGTCACTCCAGTTCCTGGTCCCATTTGTAGCTTGTAGTTTGCTGTTTGTGTTAGAGATAGTTGTGGTTTGTGGAAAAATGGCAGAGAGTAGCAAGGTCACCATCAAGGACCTCATGTTGGAGGATGAGGTCAGAGGTAAACTAGAGAGATGGGTGTTGAGTAAGGGGAAATGCCCCTGGAAGGACACCATCTTCCAGACGGCCGATCCCTTTACCACACTCCAGGAAGCGTACGCCCTGGCGCGTAAATCAAAGAACTCTTTTGGACCGTCTAAGGACGCTTTGGCCGCTTGGGGACTTTGGCTTATGGCCAGAGATGCTAGTAGTGCCCTGGTAGAGACCAGAAAAAGGTTAGCTAGTGTAGAGAAAGAGAATGCCCAGCTTCAAGCTGAGGTTGAGACGTTGCGTGCAGACAAGGTAACTTTTGCGTCCGTAGCGCAGGCATCCGCACAGAAGCTTAACAACCTTCAGGTAGTGGCGAAAACATGAGAAGAGAAAGCCCACGCCTTAGAGGCTGAGCTGGATCATGCCTGGTCTGCGGCCAAGTTTATGGTGGGGCAAGTGAGGGAACAGCAGGAGGCTGTTAGCCATGTAGCTTGCCAGAAACAGATTGCTGCGCTGGAGAGCCAGCTCCAGATGCACAAAGCCTTAATTTTGGCTGTGTGCCAGGAGCTGCTCCCAACGTTTGCAGAGGACTTTTCTGGGGAGACACTGCCCAAGGATGCTCAGGCAACCGTTCCCCACAATCCCGACTGGAGTGACCCTAAGGTCCCAGTCCACCCGGTTGAGATACGGTCCATGATGAGACGGACCACCCCCCTTGGAGAAGGCAGTTCAGATAGGCAAGAGACGCAAGAGACACAAGTCACCAAGACTAGGGTCCCCTGGCGTGCTACTGAGGCCAAAGCAATTGCGGCCCAATTGGATCCATTAAATTGGTCCACCGGCATCCTGTGGTTGAACGCGGTGATCCATTCTCACCCGACAGCCAGTGGTCAGGACCTGACCCAACTGGCCCGACTTTGCATGTCCCCTTCCGAACTCCCTACTCTTGAGTCGGCCGTGGCGTCTCGAGGCCTGGTTAGGCTCGAAGCACACGACTGGATGAGAGAGGTAGTGAGGATTTTGTGGCCTGGACAGAGTGCAGGTGTGCTGTATGTCATGGAGCAACAGGGTCCTCGTGAGAACCCTAAGGCTTACATGGCACAGAAGCAGCTCCTTGCCATTCTGGCCGAGAAGGTCCCCTTGATGCCCCGTGGGTATAACTTTGACCATCTCGAATTCAAGACGCTCCTGTACGGAGGTCTTAATCATGAGACAAAGATGGCATTAGGTTTGGTGGATCCAACCACCACTAACTGGGAGGAGTTCGGGAACAACCTCCGACGGGTCTCCGACCTGCTGCATGAGGCAGGTTCCCTTAAACTCCCTAAGACGCATAGAAAGGACACCAGGAATTGGGAACCCATATCCGGGGTCACGTACTCGAACTATGGGCCCCATTCCCAACACTGGAAAACTGCACCAAATTTGGTTCCCCGAGGGAACTGGACTCCGCGCCCAGCTCCCAGGTAGGACAACAGGCAGTGGCAGGGAAGAGATTTCTGCAGCCAGCCAGGCAAGACAGGAAGTCCCCCACAGCAGCCCACTGCCCCCAAACAGCTCTCTGACTCGGGCTCTCCTTGGGAGACGTCTGGCGGGTACGATCCCACAGCCCGGATGTACTCCTCGGACAGAGTAAGAGTCTGGGGCGTGCTCAGAAGGTTCGGGCTGGACATGAGCCAGTTCGATAAGCGGCCAAATTCAGAGTTTTGGAAGCTCTAGCTAAGCAGCTTCTGGCGGGAAGTAAACAGCCGGTCCAGGCCGTGACCAACGGCCCACCTCCGGCTGGATACTACCCTAACCTGGACCTGCAAGCATAGGGGTGCCCTCAGTCCAGGAAGCTTCCCCACAACGTTGTGGCTAGGTTGAAGCCAGACAGGTGGGGAAGGTTCTGGTTGAAGGCAGGCATAGGGACCGAGAGGGATAAGACTCCTGCCACCCTTCTTGTAGATTCTGGTGCAGCAGTAAATGTGCTTCACCCCAAACTTGTAAGGTACGGTGAACCCACACCTGAGCATGTCCAGCTTTCTGGATATGGTGGGGGGGGGACCCAACCTAAACCCTCCAGAGAACACAAGAACCCAGGGCGCACTACAAATAGACAGATTGCCCCTCCTCATGACACTGCCCCGAGTGTGAGTCCAACCATCTCTGAGACAGTGGTGCTTTCAGAGCACCTAGAAGGATCGCATCAGGCTAAGGTTCAGGAGAAAGCATCATTCTTTCAATTGGGAGATGAGGAAGCCCCCACCACATTTGACCCGGCACAAGATATTGCCAGCACGTGTGAGAGCCAGGAAAGGGAGGACACACAGCAAGGGGAAGCCAGCCCCAAGCTTTCGAA
Organism: Cyclura pinguis; assembly: GCA_030412105.1. Taxonomy (NCBI): domain Eukaryota; kingdom Metazoa; phylum Chordata; class Lepidosauria; order Squamata; family Iguanidae; genus Cyclura; species Cyclura pinguis. The sequence continues at coordinate 312,146,667 of CM059599.1, read as the reverse complement.
GCTTTCCATTGTCCCTGCTCTGAGCCCCCGGCTAGAAACCAGCAGTTTCCCCTGGGATTTCCTTGAAGCCTTGGCCAGGAGAGTCCTTCCTCTCCATGCCATCTTTCAGGGGAATCTCAAAGGAGACTAGGGATTTAAACAGCAAGAGGTTCCTGCCCAGCAAGAGCACAGGCTAGCTAAGGCACTCACCCTGGCACACCCTGTATGGACCATGCACACTCCCTTTGACTGCAGTCCAGCCAGGGAGATTTCAGCCAGTGTGAGACCTAACTGCACCACAGAGGTGAATTTGGCTACTGCCTCCCCCTCTGTACAGACATTCTGGGGCCGTCTTGTCCTTAAGGGCCATGGCACCATCTTGATTGTGATACTGGTGATCATGAGAGGGGCCAAGCTAGTTTACAGCTCCATCTTGGTCACCATCATACCTGGAGAGGCAGTTTTCCAGGAGGCATACGAGTCCAAGACCAGCCTCCTCCATGACTTGGAGAAAAGGGTCCCAAACCAGGACCGAGCGCTGCCACTCCTGCCGGTAATTCCGGAGACCCTGCAAAAAGAATGGAAAGGTCAGCCGGTTGATCCTGCATTGGTGGTCATCCCCGAGCCAGAAGATCCTGGTGCCCAAAGACCCAATGTGAGCTCCATGATTTGCCAGACTTCCTTGAGTCACAAGGAAGTACCAACCATTAATTTGTCCAAGGCGTTTGCCTCCATTTACGAGGCATTCGACAATGGTTGAACGGCCCATGTCTGAAGGGAATAGAGGTGGAGTGGCGACCCCTCTGCACTCCCCGTTACTGTAAATAGTTCCACCATGTAAGTAGTTGTAATAGTGGTGTTATTTTTGTGAATTGTTTTTGAATTAAATGTCCTGTCTGGTTGCAAAAGCCTATCCAAAGGTGACCAGTCTTTAGGTCTGCCTTCAGAGGTCAGCTATATCTGTGGGATAGTGACACTGCTGACTCGGGGCCAGCATCGAACCATTGGTAATAGGTTTTGAGCCACCCCAAGCCCTCGTTAACATCATCAGGCTTGGAGCTTCGGCTTCGGTCTGAGCAAGGAGGGTGCAAGCGTGCAAGTCCATGTTATATGGACCGGAGTGCGAATGGGACCTTCATAACCAGAGGTTCCTCTCATGCGGCTGGGAGGTTAACATGGGCGTCTCTAGACCCATGAGCCAATGCAGGACCTGAACCAGCAGCCTCACTGTCCTGACCAACGGCCTCCCTCAGGCCAATACTGCTTTACTCGCAATAGCTATTTATATCCCCATGGACTCTTGGTCTTTTCAGTCATGATGACCCAGTTTCAATTCGAATTCCCAGTAGGCTTTGAGCTGGCCATTTGCATTAATGGTATAAATTGGATAATAATCATGTCAGTTCTTCTGTTAAAACTCTAATAGATCAATTAATCCAGAAGACTGGGAAGATCCCGAGGACATGCCATCGCCCCGAGTACCGTGGGCGGGGTGACGAAGAAAGTTGAGGCTCCATCTGATGGCCGAGACTTGGAGATTCCTGGTTCTTCGACGACACCCATGACTGTGAGGGAAGGTGACCACGCAGCCTTCCGATTGCCACGAACTTTTGCCATTCCTGCCACCATTTGCTGACCCGAGGAAACCTATGGACTATTCCAGGCTCCAAATTCTGCAAAGACTCGTTGTTCCTGAACTTGCAGCAAGCCAAGCTGCACCAACTTGGACATTTTGTTGTTGTTCCTGCTCCGTTGCCTGGATGGACTTATGTTTTGCTCACCTGCTCCCGCCAAAAGACTGTTCATGTTGCAAGGGGGGGGTGCCTAGACTTTTGCTTGCACCTCATCTCCCCCGGACTACGAACTTTCATTCCACATTGAACTGTTTGCTCATTGGATTGCCTTCATTGCCAGACCATGCATTGTACTTACCGTATTTCATTGATTGCTTCATTTTGCATTTGCTATTTTTACTGCCGTTGTTCATGTTTCAACAGTTCCCCATTGACAGGACATTGGACATTGTTTATTGTTTAATTGTTTATTATTGCGTTATTGTCTACATTGGTGTGTGTGTGTTTAGGTTTAGGTTTTAGTCAGGAATGTCTTTATAAGATAGTAATCCTTTGCTCTTCCTGAATTCCCTTTCCTGAGGAGTGATATGCCTACCAACCTACAAGCCCCTATTCGGCTCTAAATTGATTTTTGCTTTTTGCTTGGAAAATGTCCGATATTGTCCCCAACATCGCCCATTTTTTTGGGGGGGGGGATTGTTACTGCCCTGGCTAGTCTGAGCTTTGGAGATATTAAAAGATATCCCTTGATATCACAATTCGGCTGCACTTCTCTATTCCTTTCCATGTGCTTGCGAGGCCACCGGACAAGCACGTAAACAAGCTCGGCCGTTAATAGCCGTAATATTCAAAATACAATACAGGCAGGCCAGAAATAGCTGACTCACTGCTTTAGGAGACCTCCAGGCAAGTACTCTAATTAAGTATGCACGCAACTTACAAAAGAGCCTCTGCCCTGCGATGGCAGCTTGATGGGTAAACTATGCAATACCCAAGTACTCTGCGTTTGCATACTGGCTACTCTATTGAGAACCGCTACGATAACTCATTCAGATTCTGACCTTTCGGAGGCTTTGTCTCCAACTCCAAATCTATTGTTTTCCCCCAAGTACGGCATAGCCTGCAGTCACAATTCTCCTTATAAACACCCTTGATTCCGAGACCTTCCTCGGAACGCTCTCGAGTTTCATCCCGCCTTCCTGCCGCTTTGCTTGGCGAGCCTCCCCTCAGCTCCACGTGCTGAGCTACATCGCATCCCAGCTTCGCTCTCTATTTTTCTGGGCTTCAGGACAGGTGAAGTATCACCCAAACCAGCAATCCCTCTAAAAATCCCTCTCTACCACTCCAACCTTTATTTTCTTTAGTTATCTTGTATGAGTGTGTCGCATACACTGTTTTGCTTGTATTTAATAAACATCATTTATTATTTCAACTTCTGTGTTATCCTTGACTCGACCTGACCCTGTAGACATAGGGTTCAAGATCTCGCTAAGTTACCCTGCCTCTTGTAGCATTAAGCAGTGCTCTGAGCTAATTTTCCCCAACTTTGGTTTAGCACATTTTGGTGTCCCTCCCGGGACCCTCAGTTCACCGGGTAACAATGGTATGGTAGAACTTGAACTGAAAAAAAAGTTCATCATTTTTGTGTCAGTCATATTTAATGCAACAATTCCCAATGTGAAGACTATGTTGCAGCTGACTGCCATGAGGAGCTTGTCAGGAAAAACAAAAAGTGGCCACACAAATTTAGGCCTAACATAGCTGAACAAGGATTCAAACCAAGGTTGTGCACTCAGAATTCAGGGCAACATTGGATGTAGCTGCAGTTTCAGTTTCTACCTCATTTCAATGTTTTACCATAAAAGCTTTTTCTAGCCAAAATAAAGAGAATCTGTTTTGTTTGGTTTTTCTTTTTCTCATCAAAGTTTGCAAATCAAAATTCCTCACCTAACCTTAATTCAAATACAGCCTTAAATGACAAGTAGATTTTTTTCTTACTTAGACATCTATTAAGACCTCACCATTCCTCCCCCTTCCATCTCTTCTCTCTTGTTTCATAATTAATAATGGAAATATAATTCACAAATGTGTTTTGTTTCATCCAAGCCTCACAAACCATTTCTCAATATTAAGAACTATACATACACACACACATATGCAAAAAAGATAACTGACATGAAATTTTCACCCACCTTGCATTTAATAAAATCCAAAAAGGTGTTTGCCTAAATACCCCAGAGGCATCAAATTCCATCTGATCTTGCAGGCTAAGCAGGGTCAGTCCTGATTAGTACTTGATGAGAGACCACCAACAAATACCAGGTGTTATAGGCTATTAACAGAGGAAGGAACTGGCAAAACCACTTCTGAGTACTGCTTGCCTAAGAAAAAGCAATTGAATTCATGGGATCACCATGGCTGTATAGGCAACTTGAAGGCGTACATGTGCACGCATTCACACATGCACACACACATAAGCAGAGGTGTTTACTATGACACAAAAGGAGAGAAAAGAAGCTCTCAACATTCTCCCCTTTCTGAAATGCATTGCTCATGTAGACTGAGGGGAACAAGCATTAAATCTAATTGATAATAGGTTTTTTCCCTATTTCTCAGCATCCAAAATGGAACATTTCTCCTGATTTTTTTATATTAGTCACACAATGCAAAATAATGGTCCATTTAACTATGTCAAAACTAATCTTAACTCTCCGCTATTTACTTTTCTTTGTATAAATTTTAATGCATTTTTAATTCCACCCCACTGGTTGGTAAACCAACCATTCAAGTTATTGCTGCCCTATAATGTATTTCAGTCATTTCTAATAAACCTGGACCTTCAGATGATTTATTATTATCTCTGTAAGCTATGAAAATGCATTTGCTGCCTCTTCCAAAACAGGCAGTGCAGATATTTCATTAACAAGGATCGATTCTGGAGATACAGGGATGAACAATGTGCCAGATTCTTTGTGGCACAGTTCTTGGATGCTGGCTTGCTGTTTCAAAAGAATATCAAAAAGAACGGCAAATGACCCATTCGAGAAATTAACAAGATTTGCGGAAAGCTATACACACACTGATGTTCTTGTAACCACTCAAAACTGGCTGGCATTATATTGCAGAAAAAAATCTTGAGCTTTCACATGAAGATTTATATGCAATAGTCAGTTGCTGAACTCTTCTTTAGGATCTCTGCTTAACAATTCATTTCCAGTCTGTTCATTATATTTCCACATACAAATTTCTTATTGGTGAATTGACTCACCACAGAGTTTCGAAACTGAACACAAACAGTGTTTCAAACTGAGCACAAACAGCATTTCGTGCTCTTTAAGATTTTAATGTTTTTCACAGAGATCTTGGCCTCCATGTAAAGGAGTACATCAACGCAAACCCCTAAATTGCATGCCATTTCAGTCAAGCCCAATGCCACTCACATCAGGAGAGGTAAGTCATTATTTTAAGTTCAGAGACTTCTGTAATAGGCACTTGAACAATGCTTAGCACTCTCTTGGCTATATCCTCCCAACTCTGCGAGCCAGAAAAAGCTTCAGACAAGCTACTTCAGATTGTCCTTCATTTTCTTACAATCCAAGTCCAAAAGAGACACTTTCAGCCCTTTTACTGTCTTGCACGTTCTGCCTTCAAGGCTTTTCCCTTCAGAGACTGACAGTGGTCTTTTATTGACTTCCTGGCTCCTCCCCATGGAGAAGTTTAACTGAGACTAGCCACTGGCTGTCATTCACTACTGAGACCAGGAAGTTGGGAACAAGGAAGGCAGAGGTTTTGGTGAATCCTTCCATAAACAGTAATACAACATTCTGCTCATTTTTTTAAAAAAAGCACAAGCTTCATCCATCCTGTTTCTACATAACTTTACATGTGTTGCGTTTTTTAAACTGTATGATAACTAGTATACATTTCTGTTCGCAATGGAATCTAAAATCTGTATTTTGCAAGTGGTTTCCCCTAATGTGCATTTTTGTTATGTCTTTCTCTTTAATACATACTATTTATTGAGCTCCCCTGCTTAGCAATGAGAACAGCATCACAAAATTCGGGCATATAAAAACTGAAGGATAATCGCATGTTTGTGTGTGAGCTCAGAAAGTGTCAATTAGAGCAGTTTGTAATAAAATTATGACCCAAATGAATTTCTCAACCATTCTATTAGTGCTATTTCACATCAAGTAAGACTTTCTTTTATGGGTGAGAATCACTTCAGTGACCTACTGATTCATATAAAAGACCACATTTTAAAGTAGGTGTGGGCAAAGGGCAACCTGTGGGTTTTATGCCACCTCCCCAGGCCCTTTTTGCAGCCTCTGATCCCCATCTTACCTCTTTCTTTTAAAATAAAACCCTCTCTCCCAAATGTTTTTTCTCCTCATCCTAGCAACTAGGGTTGCTGGGTGACATAAGGGAGACAGCTGCTATCTTTTTGGTGTTGCTTGTTTTGTTAGCAGTACCTGCTGAAATTCCCTCTCCTACAAATCATTAAAGGGACCAGAGCCCCATCCTTATTTCACCTGGCAACCATACTAGCAATATGCATTGTTTTGATGTTTGAGCAGGTGACAAAGACCCCAAAGTAAAGACAAAACAAATCAAAATACTAAGAATCCTGCCTCCCCCACTACACACACCGAGTGAATTCTGGCCTCTTCCAGTTTGGTTCATTTCAATTTTATTTAATTTTTGTCATCTTTGGTTGTAGTGCAGCCTGCAGAAAGTTTTGGGGGCCCACAAAGTATCTTTCATTCTGAAGTTGTTGACCCTGCTTTCAAAATATTAATCAGAGGATGACATGCAATTACTGACTGTTTACTGCACTTGACTTATACTTGTTTGAGAGCTGACCAAAAAGAGACACTGTCTATCCAGACACAGGATTTGAATGCACAATCTATCCAGAAAGGGAAAATGGGTTATAGAGCAGCCTTTCCCAAACTTTTTTAACCTGGAGAGAACCATGAAATAAATTTTAGGTCTCATGGAACCCTTGGATAAAAATTATTATAACTATAGCTTTAAAAAAAGTTTTGTTTTTGTTTTTGTTTTAGTCGCAATTTTTCACAAAGCCCTAGGGTTCCAGGGAGCCCTGGCTGAATAACCCAGGTATAGAATGTGTGTAATAGAAGCCATTTTTGCAGGAGTGTATGCTTATATATCACTGGGGAAATGTGACTGTAGAAGCAGTTTGGACAGCATGGAAAAAGGACGTGTACCCTTGTAGGATTTTACTTCTGGTTTGTAAGAGCTTTTCTACATGCTATTTGAATGGAATATCAAGTTGGGAACTTTCTGTAAGTTGTTCTTTACTCTTTAGGGGGAAAAAAAGATAGAAGGACAATAAATTAAAAATGTGTTTCATGTTGTCTAAAGTGATTTGTGATCTTTTCACTCATGGTATGATTTATTTAGCTGTAAAGAAAATCAAGGAAAAGTACTACCTAAGGCTTTAGCTGTAGTATATTAAGAAGAGAGTTGGAAAACAAAAAGATAATCAAGTGCAGTGTTGCTGTTCTGTATGATCCTCAAGCTTGGGTGCAGATTTAATTTTCCTGTGTAAGCTCTTATACAGAGCTAACAATTCATGAAATTATTAGTTCCCTAAAGCCAAATGAGAATGTAGTGCAGTCCTTGTTACTCCAATTTTCACTGTGTAAGATAGTCTCCAGTTTTGTCTACTCATCTTTCTCAGCAATATTATAGAACTTTAATTCAGAGTCTCCATTCACTCCGACATATTATTATTCGGTATATTTTCTGTTTTATATGCACAGAATTATTTGTGATGAACAGTAGGAACAATTGAGTAAAAGAATAGTTTCCAATGGTTTGGAATCAACCCATGATCTCATAATGCAGGCATTTTTAAAAATGTGTCGTTGTATCTATCTGCCTTTCTGAGGGAACATTCTTTCTATTAGTCAGATGTTCCACTATTGAAAAGGATCTAGTCTCTGAGGCCATTTCTGCATTAGCCTGTTATAGCGCTATTATTCCACTTTCAACATCCTATGGAATCCTTGGCCCTCCCTAAACTGCAGATCCCAGAATTTCATAGGATGTTGAAAATGGAATAATAACGCTATAACAGGCTAATACGGAAATAGTCTCAGTTTCCAATAGGAGATGGACTGCAAGTCTTGGGGACCACATTGCATTGTGGCCAAATGCTCAGGATCCATCATTTTTATTATTCTATTGAGTTCTAAAAAATTTTAAAAATTTAATTTATTTTTAAATCATTAATATATTTTAATTGATTACATTTAGCCAATTCTATAATAATGTTCACTACATCAAAACGGAAAAAAATAGATTATTTAATTAATTTGATCTAGTTGTATTAATTTGAACAGTCAGTGACAGAGTCAAATGACTACAATGCTATAGACAGTGGTGGGCTGATTGTCCCAACATCATAGAGATATGAAGGTGACCAGCCATGGTTGTTTGAGGAATAAAGGGGATCTTTCACGTTACAATTATATTACAATTATAGTGGTACAATTCCCCTTTAACTGCTATGACTGCACCCTATGGAATCATGGAGTTCGTATTTTAGGAAGGTGTGCATTTTGAATTCTTGGCTAGAGAGTTGTAGTGCCTCACCAACCTCAGGATTCCATAGTTTGCAGCCATAGCAGTTAAAGTGGAATCATAGGCGTATAGTGGTGTTTTGTGAAAATGCCTTGGGACACTTATTTCCTTGTTAAAGAAAGAATGACAAATGCTGTGTTCTGATCAACTGTTTTTTCAGTAGTACTTACTCCATAAAATTGATAATAGAATCATAGAATCATAGAAATGTAGAGTTGGAAGAGACCACACGGGCCATCCAGTCCAACCCCCTGCCATGCAGGAACACCCTCAAAGCACTCCCGACAGATGGCCATCTAGCCTCTGCTTAAAAACCTCCAAAGAAGGAGACTCCACCACACTCCGAGGCAGCATATTCCACTGCGGGACAGCCCTGACTATCAGGAAGTTCTTCCTGAGGTTCAGGTGGAATCTCCTTTCCTGCAGCTTGAATTCATTGCTTCTTGTCCTGGTCTCTGGACCAGCAGATCATTCTCAAAAGTAATTTCTTCTCCATTAGCCTCCACTTTAGTATAAATTTTGACTGCTTGTTTGCAGAAGTAAGTAATTACTTACCCCTTTAGCCTTTAGGGCATGTTACTTCTGGTTTTAGAAGGAAAAAAGAAAACACTTCCTTTACATTAAATCAGGTAAGTTGCTCATGTGAAAATTGCCTTGCTCCCCTGGAGAGTAAAAAGGAGCTCTTTATAGAAAAAAGCTTGAAAAAAAATGAAAATAATTGGAGGAGGGGGCTTAGGGTGGAGTGGTTGGGGTATACTGCTACCTCTGGAAAACCACATGTGACCCCTCTAGGCTACACTTTCCTCACCCTGCTTTAGACTAGTACCCATTTAAACCATCTATCTTCATAATTAGTGTGAAAGTTATGTGCAAAGTCCTATTCTGCCACCTCCCCGTGGTATGGAAGTGGCCTTAGGTTCTTCAAGGGCATGCCAGCCCACAGTAAGTTCTGGCGGATTCTGTAAAGTTGCTAAGTCTTCAAATATAGTCATATAAGTAAAATTGGGTGTCTCTTGTCCAAGAACTCATGAGCTTAGGCAAGAGGCTCATCAACAGAAGAATATCCACCAGCAAACAAAATAGCCATAACTATGTATAGAATAAACCGTGTAATTCATCACTTGTCTTATTCTTACTTCCTAGGGAAAAACCCCCAGAAACTTCCTTCTCTCAATCTCTCTCTCTCTCCTTGTCTGGAAGACAAGCAAGAACTCACTGATTTGTAAAACAGTCTTTGCACAAGGTACATTAATTGTGCACACTGCGTAAACTAGGCAAGTTGCATAACTAAACTAAGGTAGTAACTGCTTTATTGATTTTTTTTTAAGGAACAGAAGCATTGGACAGGTTGTGCATTTTGATCAATCAGACAGTCTTTCTGTGTCTGCTGTAGGTGTGTGCTTCACTAATGAGGGGAAGAAGTCATGCATGTTGCACGGACATATTTTTGTAGACATTAAAGAAACTTTGATGAAAAGCAAAATACTCTTTGGCTTGTTCTTATGCTGGAGGCAAGAACTTTAACAGAAGTTGGTGACTTTTCTCACATCAAAAAAGGCAGAAAAACATAACTATTTTCTTCTTCTAGAAAGGAATAGTTGGATAAGTGTTGGGACTATATGTGTCAATGAAATCATGTATTAAGGGAGTTAAGGAAAAAGACAGATTTATATTGAGGAGATAATCACAGAGCTGGAAGAGACCACAAGGGCCATCAAGTTGAACCTCCTGCCATTCAGGAATACATAGCTAAAGTGTTCCCGGCAGATGGCCATCGAAACTCTTTTTAAAAACCTACAAAGAAGGAGATTCCACCACACTCCGAGGCAGCATATTCCACTGTTGAACCGCTTGTACATCAGTAAGTTCTTCCTAATATTTAGATGGAATTTCTTCTCTGAAATTTGAAGCCATTGCTCCATGTCCTAGTCTCTGCAGCAGCAGAAACCAAGCTTTGCTCCATCTTCTACATAACATCCTTTCAAATATTTAAACATAACTATCATGGCCCCTCTTTACCTTCTCTTCTCTACGCTAAACATACCCAGCAATCTAAGATGCTCCTCATAGGATATGGCTTGCAGGCCCCATACCCTGTATCCTCTGGAAATGTTCCAGCTTGTCAAAATCTTTCTTGAACTGTGGCATCCAGAACTGGACCAGTATTCCAAAGCAGAATGGATTGGTATTATTTCTCTTGGCCTAGACACTATATTCCCATTGATTCAGCTTAGAATTCATTGCCTTTTTAAGCTGTAGCATGACACTGATGACTTGTCTGGCAGGAATGAATCTGGTTCAAACCAGGTTTTGATTATTTGATGACAGTATGAATTGTCCCTATTGGGGTAGCATTCAGTCTCTGTAACAGAAAAGTTTAGATATTTGTTGTTATGACACTGTGGTGGCATTTGTGTGCTGGACTAGATCTCCAGGAAACAAAGGGTTCACATCCCTGCTCAGCCAGTGGGTTGCAATTGTGTAACTCACTTGATGAACTTGGACAATCACACACTTTCAGTCCCAGAAGAAGGTAAGGCAAAACCTCTTCTGAATTAATCTCGCAAAGAAAGCTGTAAGTTGTAGTTGACTTGAAAGCGAATAACAAAAACAACAATTGGGAAGTGGCAGGTGGTGCCTTCCATGTCAGTGGAGTGATAAATCCACTCTAACTTTAAAGCTGTCCCTAACCATGCCTTGAGATCATGTTCTAGGGTGAATTCTCTAGTGGCATCTCTGCTCTCCACTCTAGAAGCCTGTCTAGTCCCTAAGGAAGCTCACATGGTGACCACAGTGCTATCTTTTTTGGCAGTAGTCACCTTCTTTCTGTTCTCACAGACAATTTAAATATAGTAGTATTTTGGTATTTAAAGTGTACTGTTTAGTCCTTCCAGTGGAACTCATACCCAGGCAGTGGGTATTGCATTGTTTAATTTGTATCTGTGTTATATTTTGTGCTGCTTCAGCAATGTCTTTTGGTGATCCTTTAATGTTCTTTTGAAATTATTTGAACTGTGTTAGAGTTCATTAATTCAGAGGAGCAAGGAGGAGCAAACAATCGATATGGATGATACTTTGTCCCAAAATGAAGCTGGAAAGGGGTTCTTGCTTATATGTCCTCCCTCTGTCACTACCTTTGCTCCTTAACAGGATGCAAAATAACATTAGATTATAGATATCACAATGAACCAATTTTTTTGTGAAACCACAAATAACCACAGTTTTGTCTCATTTTAAATAGAATGCATAGCAAAGTGTAATGATAGTTATTAAAAATAATTTATCAGATCTTTTGTATACAAACACAATCCTATGCAGGTCTACTCAGAAGTACCCAGTGAATTCAGTGGATTTTTTTTTTTACCTTCAGATAAATGTTTGTAAAACTGCTGCCCAAACATATTATCGAATTTGTAATGCTGTTAAAATGTAATAATTAATTAATGTTTGAAATATGTTCAGTTGGGCTGGGCTATTCAATTACTACTGCTATTTTGTCCAAGTCCCTAATTTGAAGCCAGCATTTTGTGGGTTTACATGTTAGCTCCCTGATAGTAACTGAAAATATTTTCCAATTTATATTGGCCTATGCCAGTTATATTCACTTGATTCTAAGAGTGTTTGTTTGAGCCTCTCTTGCAAGGACATTTCTAGTTTTCTCCCCGCTGTAGGAGAAAATAAATTAACATAAAAATCAATTGAAGTAATAAAAGATAAATAATTGGGGAGTTTATCCAACTTTAGTCTTGCAAAAAAGAAGAAGAAGAAGAAGAAGCAGCAGCAGCAGCAGCAGCAGCAGCAGCAGCAGCATTGATGCTGTTGTACTAGCAGTTGCATACCTAGTACAGGCAATACCTAGTTGAATGAAGTCACATTATGCTGTGTAGCACATTGTAGAAGGGGTTGCTTTATAGCTTATGGAAGCAGAATCAAAGTACCAGGCACTTGAACTAGGATTGAAATAGGCCTTCTGTAAGTATTGCAGTAGTAGAATGACCTAACTGGATACATCCCAGAATCTTCATGTTATTGGGAGATCCTGTCTGTGAGCAGGTATGTTAGAAATCTGAGCTCATTACACAAGGATAAATTGAACTGAACCCAACAAGTCAGGGGGAGTGCATGGGAGAAAATTTTAGAAGTAGTGTTTGGTTAAGTCAATTGCCCAGTGGAGTTGGGGAAGGATAGAAAGGCAAAATGATGTGTATTTAAAGAAAAGTGGGCAAGATGAGGGAGATGTTCATCCTGTGGGACATTCAGGCAGGAAAAATTAGCAATCCAGTGCTCTTTTAGGTTCTGAGTAGCCTTAAACCAAAATCATCGCAAGAAGTCCAGATCTTGCTAGACTTCTTTCTAATATGCATGTGTCTTATGCTTCCCAAGGCTAGCAGGAGCTGGAGTCCAATAATTAGAGAGCTACTCTGTCCACCCTTGCTTTAAGCTGTCCTCTGGCCTAGAAGAAGTCCTATTGGGGGCTTATATAAAGGGCTGTGCCTGGGAGCTACACAAAACCCTCTTAATAACTGAATTAAATTTTCAACATTTTGTTAAAGAAAAAAAATATTATGTTCCAAGGGAATCATATATACAATCAAGAAGGTGACACGTTACATAGTGATGATGATGATAATGATTGATAACAATGACAATGTTCCTATTTTTATGTTAATCATCTGACTTTGGATAGTTTAGGTTTTTGGAATTTGTCCAAATAGTCTAAAGTCCATAATTCAAGATTAAGTATCTATTTGATTGTTAACTAAATTCTCCTGTTTGTGAATATTACTGTATACTACTGTACAAATCAATTTCATTTACTGCCCATTCTTTTTCTCTGTTCTTTCCTGCTTTCCATGCACTCATGTACGTGTGTTTTCTGATATGGGATGGGAAAACCTTATAAAAATGAATGGCTAGTCTTCATTAAATTGATGAGTTATAGAGGCCTCCTTTGATCCAAGTGCCTTGAAATATTACATTCTTGAAGAATGAGTTTAGCTAGAAGAAATGCAGAAATAAATGCAGTGAACATCAATCAATCAAAGGAGCTTAACTATCTCAAGGGCAAGTGGAAATAAAAATTGTGAGTTTCTTCCTCCCCCTTCCCTAAAATTATGACAAACGGGAAAATCAATATGACAGATTCAGGCTTTACTTGTACTAGACTCCAGATCCTGCTCAAATAATGTTATCATTTTCTGTTTTTGTAGGAATAATTGTGTTAATGGAACATTCTTTTTCCCATGATGTTTATCTCTTTTTAAAATATTTCTTAACATGTCTGAAATTTGAAATCCAGAATCTTTTCCTGTCTCTGTGTTGGATGTTTCTCTTGTGAATGTACCTGAAAAGAAGAAAATCACAACTCATTAAGCTATTTTTAAAAAAATGAGGTGGCAGTAAGGATAAATTTTCCTTGTCAAACAGGCACTGAGAAATAAACATATCCATCCCCACACTCTCCGTGCTTCATTCACATCAAATTCTCTCTGTTTCTCATTCGCTTTGCCTTCTCTGCCGTTAAAAAAAGAAACAACTGCAATTGGTCATTTCCATTTCTTTTGTAATTCAAACCTTAAGCTTCGCATTTATAATATAGCTCATAGTTACTTGTATCTAGTAGCAATTGGATTAAATCCTATTAAGGAAAAAAATGGCAATCCTATGGGTAATGCGTCGCTTGTCTCCAGCAATGAAGGAAGCAAGGATTTTTGCAAACATCCTCACACAGTTCTAGACTATAGAATGAGATTGTTTTATTTTATTTTGTACAATTGGATATAACTGCATGTTCTAAATGGAGGAAATCCCCTGCAATAATCTTCTTCTTTGTATTCTACTTCTGTTATTTATATCCCACCATTTTTTTCCAGCCCATTGATTCAAGGGAGCTTACAAAAGATAAATCAGCATAAACTATCAGATGAAAATTAGAATTAAGCTATGTATCAATAGAATTAAAAGCAAGCCCAGTAAAAAGAACAATAAATATAGACTTTGTAGCACGTTGTTAAAGAGCTTTTCCCCATTAGCAATCCGTTTTCTCACGTATGGGGGGCAGGTTGGGGAGAAGAAGTCAGGGTCTGCTGTTTTCCTATCATATTTAGAGGCCGAGTGTGTTACAGCACGTGTGCATAGTTACCCTTTCTTCTTATTTCAGTGTAGAAAAGATCAGAGCTTGGAGGTAATGCATTTCAAGTAACGGCGTCACCTTTACTGAATTAGTTTTCATGCTAAGAAGATACTGTGTCATTCACATTGTGGTGCAATAATGATGTTGATCCCAGGTGCAAAATAATATATGCATAGTTATTGTTAATCATATTGGGGGCAGGAAGTGATGTTTACATAAAATGGCAGGAAGTTTTTTTATTGTTTTCCTTGAAAGCAAGGCTTCCCACTCAGAGCAATGTGGGACACAGTGTTCTCTAGGACGTAGAGTAACACAGAAGTAAGCAGACTAAACAGATGCAATGAACCAGCCATAACAAGAAGAGCCTCTGGCTGCTACTTCCCCATCAAAATGGTATATGAAAATGTGTGTAATAGAGTACACTGCACACAAGAATACTTTTATTGTAGGTGGGCAAAATATAGTTCTTGTGGCCCCTAAGGCCCCCAAGTTTGTGTGTGTGTGTGTGTTCCCCCAGAATGCTCCCAACTGGCCTCTAGGGAATGTGGAGAGCATTTCTACCACATTTGGAGGTCGCTTGGACCCTCCAAGGGTTCAAAAAAGGTTTGGTTTTTTTAAAAAAGAAAAAGGAAAAAAAAAGTCTTGACCTCCAAAATTCCCCCAAATGCCCACTGGGGTGTCAGAGGGGTTTCTACCATGATTCCCTTCAAACTAATGTAAGTCCAGGACATTCCTTTTTGAAACAGAAAATGAGTTTGGCTCACTTCCTGTTGTTAACAAAGGCTTCTCTTAGGCCTAACACGATCTAAGAAGGCTCAAAACCATGGTGTCCCTTGAGGGTGTTGGGGAGGTTGGAGATTATTTTTTTTATTTGTGGTGGGGGCTGCATTAGCTTTCACAGTTGCTAATCCTTATAATATGGATTAAAATCATAAAAAATCTTTTATTAGGTTGAGTTGTTTACAAACATACAGATATATATTAGTTTGTTTACAAAATGCTATTAGGTGAAATTTAAAAAATAAACATGCCAGTGAATTTTAGAATAGATTTCTGGTGAAATAATTACGAACTGATATGGAAAAGGGGATGAAATAAGCATCACTTGTATATTTGTTTTCCATTTTTCTATTCAGAAATGGGACTCAAAGTAGCTCATGAAAAGACTGAAACAGGTACAGGTGAAAATTATAATGTTAAAACACTTACAGAAATTATGTTAGAGCATGATTGAATTAAAAAGGACTTTAAAATATCCAGTTAAAAAGTCTTAAGATTTTTCTCTTGAAAAACTCCCTTCTTCAGTAAGTGGGCAATTGCCACAACCCTACCTAAACAAAACTTTAAGGGTGGAGAGGGTTCTGGAAATTTAATAACCACAGAGAGAAAGCTTCCTTGGGAGGGAGCTGCATAGCCTTGGAGCAAGCACAAGAAAGCCTCTCTTGCTTACTCACAAAGTATGCTTGTGAGAGCGCCAGGATCAATCATAAAGATCTTACTTGCAGATTTCAATGCCAAGGCAGACTTGAATGAGAGAATATGTCATTCAGATAGAAATTACATTCTTGTTCTTGTTTAATAAAGACTGGCTAAATGCACTAGAGTATAACACATGTACACTGGAAATAATCAACTGGCCACAGACATCAACACAGAAGATTTGTCATTCTCCAGCTGGTGAATTTACAGGTATTCCTGATGATTTTGTTTAACTCATTGCAATTATCTACCAGCTTATTAAATTCTTTGCTAGGAATGATACTCAAAAGAAGATCTAATTATAATTGAGAATCTGCCCAAAGCAAGTTCATGCATGCTGTGTGTTTCTCTTATCCCTCCCACTCTGTCAGTAAAGGCCGGTGTGCTTTCATGTAAAATAATTAAACCTGCATTAGAATGTGGGTGTGTTCATAGCACATATTCCTGGATTACAACAACAAAATGATAAGCATCATCAACCAAAAGTTTTGTCATATTTGAAAGTAAGAGGATAGCCTAAGTCATTTTGCCATACCTTCTTTTTCAGTAGGTGATTAGTACTGTGGACAGCATTAATAATATTTTTTGCTATGAGACCATTGTTTTGCAGCAATATGAATATAGTTAATTGCCAAAAGTGAGGATTGCTAGATTAGGGGAGCAGTCATACTGTACTCAACCATGTGAATGCCCCTCCTCCCAATTCCAATACCCAACTGCCTGTAATTTTTTGAACCACTTCTTCGTTGTATGCTCTCAAGTTGTTTTCAACTTACAGTGACCCTAAAATGAACCTGACATGGGATTTTCTTGGCATGATTTGTTCAGAGGGGTTTTGCCATGGCCTTCCTTTGAGGCTGTTTTCTCCAGTGAGTTTTCATTGCTGAGCAGGGATTTGAATCCTAGTCTTCTGGAGACCTAGTCCAACACTAAAACCACTATATCATTTTGGCTTCTTAAAAAATCTAGGTAACTAAATGTCAAAGTGGCAGTTACCTGCTGGTACAACAAAACATGATATACATATAATTTGCTTCTATCTGTCTGATACCCAGTTAGCTTGAACGCACTTATGTTAGCTCAGTTGCTGTTGAATGCTTAGAAATGAATGTATTTCAAGCCTTAAATCAGCCTGTGTTTGTGGCATATGAATTTGATTCCTACATTTGATTCTTGCCATCTCTTAATGAATGATCAGTTTGTGTTTACAGTGTTGAATGGTTGTACCCTTGCACTCTACCACACATGTGGAATTGCTCAGTTTATCAGCATGTGAATCAAGACTAATTCTCCTGCACTAAGATTGAATCTGAAAGGGTCATAAACATGGCAATGGTTGTTGGATTGTTGTTTTCTCCTGGTCCTTTTTTCTTCCTTGGGGACTGCTTTTGCTGAAATTGAAGTGTTAGAGATAGAGGCCCTTAAGCAGTTAATGGAACATGCCTATTTAAATAACAGACTAAATGATTTGGTTCAGCTGAGGCCAAGTAAAGCAAATGGAAAAACCCAAAGCTCTGTAGTGATTCTGTCGATTGGAAAAAAATGTCAAGGCCCTTTTTTTAGATGAATAACGTTTCATATAATAATTGGAGCAATTCATTGCTCTGCATTTAGTTAGCCTATTATTCAATTTATTAAGAATGGAAGAACAACAGCTAACGATAATAAATCCCTGGAGAAGAGGGAGGAGTGGGCAACTCTTGGTATATTTAAGTTCTCTTTTGGCTCTCACTTCACACTTCTCAACATGTGCTCAATTCTATTTAATGCCAATGTTCATTTCTCTCCCAATGTTAATGGTGTTGCTTGTCACCGCTTTGCATCAAGGTCAATCAATGCCTGGCTTTGTACAGGAAGTATATGAAAGAAATGGAAAATTCTGCAGTATCCTAGTACTCCAAGACAACTTGTACAGCACTTTAAGAATCTTCTTACCTGGTGTTAATTTTGGTCAGGGTACTATGAAGTTTAATTTGTTTATCATTCCTGTTGCTGGGGAAACACTCCATGTATCTTGGTTTCATTTTTAACCAGAATTCTATTCTATGTCTGTAGTTAACTGTTTGCTAAGGAAACATCTTCCCAATAAAAGGAACTGCCAAGTACTGTGTTGAACTGTTCTGAAAAAACTGAAACTTGTGCATTACTCCCCAAGCAGCAGATTAATGCTAAGACAAATTCCTCCCCCTCCACTATCATTAATCTGCTTGTGGCAGATGAAAATATGGGAAAGGGGACATTTTCAGATGTTTACATTGTAGGGAATTCTGCACACTTTAAAAATAGAGGAAGCAGCCAAAGATTTTCAGAAGTTTTTATTTCTTTTAACACACATATACACTCATTCAGGCACACAGATTTGCTGAAGCATGAGTCAGAGGAGAACTGCTGACAACAGTCTTAGATACAGTGGTTCAGGGTCATTCCCCTTTGGTCATTCTAGGGGGAAGATCACAGAAAATCTTTTCATTGCTGTGCTTGAAGTAGTGATGCATTTGCAATAAGGATGTGCACACAGACATACATGATAAGAAGTCAAAATTTATATTTGTTCTGCAGTTTTTCCTATATATATATTAGTTAGAGGGAGAGTAAGCTTTTTGTTGTTACGGTTTCTAAAGAAAGTAAAAGTTCATAAAGACATTAAGATTAATTTTTGGCCCAATTATATTGTTACCCTGTTTTCTGGGGGTCCCAGGAGGTATACCAAATCACTCTCAAAGTTTTGGGAGATTAGTCAAAGAGCACAAGTTAGCACTGTGAGAGGCAGGGTAATGTAGCGAGATCTTGAACCCAGTCAGGCCGAGTCAAGGAGCACACCGGTGTGAAATAACAAATGTGAATTTTATTAAAAATACAATCAATCAGTGTATGCAACACAAACGCACAGAAAAACTATAGAAATAAAGGTTGGAGTGGGATAAAGGGATTTTTAGAGGGGTTGTTGGTTTAGGTGATACTTCACCTGTCCTGAAGCCCAGTTGGAAATGGAGAAGCTGGGGAGCATGGATCTCAGCACGTGGAGCTGAGGGGAAGGCTTGCTGGACAAAGTGACAGCAAGGCAGGATGGAAGCCAAGAGCGATCTGAAGAAGCGCTCAAAATCAGGGGTTTTTATAAAGGAGAATTATGACCGCAGGCTAGTTCGGACTTGGGGAAAACAATGGATTTGGGGCTGGAGACAAAGCCTCCGAAAGGTCATAATTTGAATGATTGAATTATAGCCAAATTGTCAACAGGATAGCCAGTACGCAAATGCGGAGTACTTGACGGTTGTATAGTCAGATAATCAAGCTGCCAGCGCGGGGTAGAGGATCTTTCGAAAGTTGCGTGCATGCATAATTGAGTACTTGCCTTGAGGTCTCCTGAAGCTGCGAGTTGGCTATTTCTGGCCTGCCTGTATTGTGTTGGAATATTACAGCGATTATCAGCCGAGCCTGTATGCGTGCTTGTCCGGGGGCCTCGCAAGCACGTGGAGGGGATAGAAGGCCAAATTATTGATATCAAAAGATATCTTTTTAATATCCCCCAAGCTCGGGCTAGCCAGGGCAGTAACAATATTGCAGATTGGTGTCATTTTTAAACAGGAATTCATAAATTTGAAACCCCTTAAGCATTCCTACTTTGATCCACGCAGTTCCCCAAAGTAGGAATGCAGTCAGTTTTGCTTGAAATACAATACATATTAAGATTTACTGACTTTTGTTATATACAAATAAAAATGGATCAGAAATATTCCACATTTCTCTGCCACAATGTGGTGTAACTTTTGTTACCCCAAAACATGAGTGACTCAGGGCTCCACCCATGATGCCAGTGCCTCCACAAAACAGTATGGAATATTAGCTCAAAGAGGAGGCCTGCAAGAGGGAGGATAACCTAACAAGGTCTTTAACACCTATGCCTATCACTACGAGTGCAGGGAAGAACCAGCGACAGATTCAAATGTACCCTTACTTGTGTTTTATTGGGGAAATTGCAATTACACACACAAGACCCAAGCAGTCATGCAATCACACAAGGCTAACTGAAGGAAGAGGGAGGAGAGTTTTGGATAGCAAGATTTCAGGGCAAAACAGATTGTATTTACCAAGCCAGAAGTGTAGCAACGAAACAGCAATGTGGCTTAGAAACAAGTCTAAGGACAGTAGACAAATGGAAATTGAAGTGGCAGAGTGGCCAAAAACAATTAGTATACTGTGAGTTGACTGGCCAAAAACTGTAGTTTAACTACCCTGTTTCTTTCTGGAGGGTGAAAGTGTTGAAGGCTGTCTGGCAGAATAAATAGAGTCTGGAGAGTGAACAGTGGGGTCCAGAAAGAGCTAATGGTCTTACCATTAGGTGACAAAGGGATAATGGTAGCCCTGAAAGCTCTGTAATTGCTGGACAGGTGTGGAGACAAAAGGGAACCTTGCTTGGTCAGAGGTAGAGGAGTTAAGACAATGAGCTGTCTTGTGGGAGTCAACCAGATGTTCTTGTCTTTAAAAGGTTGAGTTGTTAAGGCTAACTGCAAGCCTACTATCACTGGAGTTTCCCAGTAATTTCCTGACTATGGCCTGGCTACACCTGGATGTCTCTTCTGCTCTAATTCATAAAGCATGTGTTCAGCCAACCTTTTCTTCTTATCTGGCATGACCATATAGCCATAGCAAGATATATTTTATATTTATGCCAATTAATATATTTTATCAGTTAAATCTTATTTCACTAATTAAACCATATCAAAGCATGGGACTTATGGGCTGGTAACACCTTCCAACAGTGGGTGGAGTTTATACTTGTTTGGACACTTCCCCGAGTTCAATCCTAAACATGTCTGCCCAGAAGGAATCCCAGTGAGTCACCTTCCCAGACTGGAACCCACTGCTCACTTCCATACAACTGTTCCTTAGGCTTTAAAGAGCCATTTTTCTGTTACTCTGTCATGGATAATAGTAGAAGAAGCTTGTTTCCCAGAGAGTAGTGACATCTGTTGGCTCTCTTGGAAATGGGACACTGAATCTGGGTTTTAGTCCAAATCTTCAAACATGCAGAACCTATGGGACCCTCCCTAGGCCCAACCTAGCTCAGAGGCTGGAGGTTTGCAGTCTCTGATCTTATCTTCTCATCATAATAATACACTTTTCAATTATCACAAAAGTGCAATGCCTACACAGATAAAGATAGTGTACAAATATACCCTATAAATATATCTGAGTGTTTTTTATAGTACTGTTACATTCAAATTAAGAAACCGATAATCTACAAATGCTCCCTGCTATCAATTTCTTACCTTGTTTTGTTAGCACAGAGGTCTGGGAAAGCACAGACCGAATCTATCAAGGTTGAATGGATGACTGAATGCAATCAGGTCATCTTGGAAAAGGTCTGTCTGTCTTCCTTCAGATTTTATGAGCTGCATATTTTTGATAGTTTCATTTATATTTCATTACTGGGCGAACAAAATGAATCAACAGAGAAAGCAATCAACACACAACGCGCCCACTGGAACCTCTAATGTAAAATGCTGCCTGTTTTTGTGAACATTGCCAATTATCCAAGAAGGTACTCAAAAGAGAAGCAATTGCTTTTTAACAACAACAACAACAACAACAACAACATAAAGGACATGTTAGGCTTTATCCTGGATACTTAGTCAGTGGACTGTGAGCAGGCACAATCTCTTTCATAGACAACAGAAATCTAGAATTGTAGCCACGTGTTATCTTTACACCAAAGGTTAGTTCAAAAATTAGTTTTGTGCTGAAAATCTGCACTGCAGCTCCCTGTTTGTTTTCCTTCCTTTACAAATTTCTTTGAGGATTTTTTTCTGCTTCTTTTATCATTGAGAAGTGGCTATCAGTGCTGATTTGTTTTTCTTTCTGCTGCACATCTGTCTATTGACTCTCAATCTTCCTGTGCTTCCTTGGTGGTCAGTTAACTCATATTGTCTTCATTTTGTCTTTAAATGAAGTGCGGGACACTAAAGATGTAGCACAGTGCCACTGTAGGTTAAACAGTCCCACACATTTACCCCATTTAGACCAGAGACCGTTAGTACTATAGATGTATCCTTGTTTTCATTTCTTCTTAAGCACTGTAGCTTATCTGACATTTTCTTCTGATGATAGGTTGGGGTTCAGAGGTGAATGAGGGGGATAACTATGTATACTTGGGATTGAGCTGCCAGAGGTGAATAAAGGGTATTTCTATGTATAACTGGCATTTAACTGCCAAATAAATGTAAGTGACATTACATCAGCAAGAGATTTTCCCCCGTTAAATAAACCCCTCAAACTTGTCAATCTCCAAAGTACTTTAAGGTCTTCCCACTCTTTCAACTATTCTGCCTCATGCATTCTATTACTTTACATGACAGTAATTTTGCATTTATGCAGCTACAGCTTCAAGGGCACACAATCAGAGTTATTTTAAACTAAACTCTGTTGTGGGGAGGGGGAATTTCTGGTGCTATGGTGGTTTGTAAGTTTAGACTACAACTTTGGAGACCAGGTTTGAATCCCTGTTCAGCCATGGAAACCCACTGGATGACCTTGGGCAACCACATTCTCTCAGCCCCAGAGGAAGACAGTCAAACCCCCTGTGAACAAATTTTGCCAAGAAAACCCATGACAGGTTCACCTTAGGGTTGCTGTAAGTTGCAAGTGACTTGAAGGCATGCTATAGCAACAGGGACTAAATATCCAAGGAAACAGATCCCTTCTAATCTTGGAACCTAAGCAGGGTCAGTGCTGGTTATTACTTGGATGGGAAACCACCAATGAATACCAGGTTCTGTAGGCTATGTTTCAGATGACAGAATTGTCAACTTCCCTTCTGAGAATTCCTTTCCTAAAAAAAAAATTTGTGAAATTCGTGGGATGCCACAAGTCAACAGTCAACATGAAGGCACATACACCCACGAATCTGCTTGGGAGTCCATCTAACTAGCTACCCAATGAGGTCTATGACTGAATGCAAACTTTAGTATATTCTGTCTCTTCAAGCCCACTAACACTTACAAGCTTTCAAGACCAGTATGACAGACTGAAAGGATACTGAAAAGAGATATATGTGGAAAGGTTGAAAGAATACAGCATGCTTAATATAATAAAATTCTTACAAGTATGATTTATATTGGTAGACATGCATGCTCTTTTAAATTATAACTCTGAGACATGAAATATAACTAACAGCCATCATAGCTGGGTTCTTTGTGTTCTTATTTGCTGGAAGACGTACATACCAAGGCTGAACAGAAAAATATTATCTGTCTATTGTTCAATAGTCATAAGATCTCACTGCTTTTGCAATGTAGAAATATACATTTTTATAGATGCCACCTTCAAGAAAATATGTTTTTGGAAATATGGTAATCTTAGATTAGTGTATATGTCTATCTCAAATGTATATTCTATGTGTTTTCTTCCCCCGCCACCACCATCTTTCCCTTTTCATTTTTATCATATTTGAAAAATCAAAAGGAGAACATGACTGTTAACAAGAAGATTTTTTCCAACCAGCCTTTAGTACTAAGCAAGACATAAGGTTAAAGGTGTAATCCATTTCTCCCTATTTGCTGAGGTTAGCACATTAAGCAAAGATTAAAATTGTAAGGAGGAAGATTTCATGAAGCGCATTCTAAGTATAAAGTTAATAAAATGGAGATATAATAAGCAACAGAATAGGGATGTAAAATTCTTCCCTTAATCAACCATCCAATCTTTCTGTGCCTGAGTTGTGAGTGTATATATGTATATATATATGCTTTGTTTCAGAAAGAGAAAAAACAGTTGTTTTGCACAGGGACTCTGCTCTAACGACAGAAACCTCTTTCTGAGAAACAAAGTATTGTCTTCTTTGCCTGCTTGAGATGTGAACTGTCATGGAGTCTTATGATTTATTTTATTTTATTTTATTTTATTTTATTTTATTCTTTTGGCAGAGATGGCCTGTCTTGTTGAGAATAAGAAATTTTGGTAGCATTTTTCACATCCATAGAATAAATTGAAAAATCTATTTCTTCCATCTTCTTAATACAACCTTGGACAGGCATCATGTAGTCCTCATGCTTTAGATCAGGGTGGATAGCTTTCCCCGCTTCAGACCTTAGAAATCCTCTCATCCCAAGCCAGCCAAGACAATGCTGAAGCATTATGAGACTTTCAGTACAACAATATCTAGCAGGCTAATGCCTACTTTAGATGGATTATGTCTTTCTTAGAACAAGATAGTATCTTAGAAGATCCATTGGACCTGTTCCACCTTTGTGACTCATTTAAAAAAAATGCATTTCTGCAACATTCCTATCACATTGAACACCACCTGTGTATCATAGGGTCCTATCTTGTTATCTGGGACATGTCTACTGTCTTGATCTGAAATGACTAATGGAAGATGTTCTCTTTTTTTATAGCCCATTTTTATCTGTGGCATCCCCTTTACATTTATAACAGCCTTCACCTCTAACAATTTTGAATATAATGGGTACTATTCATTTATAGATTTGCTGCAGAGCTCTTTCACTCTGAAAGGTCTTATAATTTTTGACAGTCCTGCACAAATGCATTGGAAATTCTTTGAGCCAGAACCGAATTATTTAGCAATCAGAAAGTTTATGTTGTCCATAGCTCTAAATCTGGATCTCTTTTCCGGCTGGCTAACAGCTAAGATATCACAAGCACCAACACTACTGGATGTAAAGCCTCCTAGCTATGATTTGTATTTGGTCACTGTTTTTAAAACTATTAAGATAGCATTACATGTATCAATATTTTCCATTGTAACTGAAATATAACTTCTCTTTTAAAAAAAGGAAAAAAAAATAGTGATTCTACAGAAGAGATCAATAAAGTCATGGTAAAGTTTTTACCAGGATCATCCTTGTCATAGTATTTCCACTTTCTGTGTGTGATTGTGACAGCTGATCAGTAAAGAAAACTGACAAGAAAATCAACTGATTTGAAATATGGTGCTGGAAGCGTGTTATGGGGATACCATGGAGTGCTAAAAGAAAAATAAATGTATCTGAGAGCAAATCAAGCTTGAGCAAATCAATAGCAGCCAAGATGACTAAACAGAAGCTATCTTAGGCCCTTTCCACATGTGGGGGGGGGACGGCCGAAAACAGACCTTACCGGCTTTGTTTTCTGGCCGGCCGAGTCTGTTGCCATGAGGAGCAGCACAAGTTCGCTGCTCCGCAGTCCTCCGTATCCCAAATGGCGGCTTCCGGTTGGTGGAGGCTCTCCACCAACCTGAGAAGCTCGCCAGCCGGAAGCCCGCCCCCGGCAGATCTGCAGGCACACACTTGTGCGCACCTGCAAATCTGCTCTGGAGCTGGGCGACGGAGCGGCACGGGGTTGCACGCTCCGTGATTTTTAAAAACCTCTGAAAAGAGGTTTCTAAAAAACACGCCGCGTGACCAGTTTCAGTCCCTCCGGAGTGGACTGAGGGATGGAACTACAGAATGTAGTCCGCCCCAGTCCACTCTACGGTGCAGAAGACCTCCGTGGGAGGTCGCTCTGCACCATTTTACTAGCCCAGTGTGGAAAAGGCTTTAGTTTGGACACATCATGAGATGAGATGATTCCATAGAAAAGACAATAATACTCAGAAAAGGGAAGGCAGTGAGAAAAGAGGAATATCAGGTAAATAGACTTAAGTAAGTAAACCACAGCCCTGAGTATGCAGAAACTTAGCAGGACTGTTAATAACAGAGTATCTTTGAAGTTCCTCATTCATAGGGCTGCCTTAAGTAAAAGTCAATTTGATGGCAATTAAGAACAATTAAAAAATTAGAGTTTATGAAATTGGGCAATGCTAGTTAACGTTCTTTAAAAGAACTTCACATGAAATTTCAACTCCTTAAAATATCATGGCTTCAACCCAACAAAAATATTAAAGGGTACATCTTGAGGTGTGTGTGTGTGTTTTGGGGTGAGTGTACTTCAGACAAGTGTACATTGTACAATTGCAATTTCCATGTATGGAATGTAAACTTAATGTCATTTCCAGATAAGGTGTCTGTCTCTATTAGTACACCAGTATGAGTCCACTTTCATCATTTGGCTGTTTCCCAGATAGTGAAAAAGTACAGATGGGCAGACAATTAATTCTGATCCATGCCAGCAATATTCATTTTAATTTATAAGTCCATTTTGTCCTGTTTGCAGATTAATCTACATATTTAATTTGAACAATGCATGAAAATTCTCGCTCAAAAACTTAAACGTGCATTTGTGTACACATTGCTTCCCAATAGATATATTTTGTATGCATTTTATTTTTGAAATATGCATAATAGTACTTTTATTCAATGAGAGAATGATTTCATAAAAAATGGAGATGTGTATAACCTGAAAGGCAATTGTGCTTTAATTGAAATGTAAGTCTGGAAAGTGCAAGCCAGGTTGTTGCTCCTTAAAATGTAGACTGCATGAAACCACTTAAGCATCTTCATGTCAGACTTAGCTTTCAGTGTAAAATGGAAATGCCTTCTGAAGTCTACTGCTGAAAGCTGGATACAGTGATTGGACATTTGTGGTGAAGGGTCATCGGTATTCTGACAATGCCAACTCTGTTCTAGCCTCATTTTTCATCTGTGTCAACAGAACACCTTAAACAGGTATCTGTTTGAGTCCTGGATTTCATAAAGCCAATTAAATTGGAGCCCAGCCCAAGAAAACATGGAACTATAGGTGTTTTCTCTATTCTGGATGGGGACACATTTGCCTTTAACAAGTAGATATACTCTGCAGCTTAGAGTTATTCCTGGGTCTGGCAATGTTCCTGGATACCAGGTGGGACCTGTCATGTGTAGTCCTTCCTTCAGCCAGAAATGATATTATTCTGAGAGAAAAGAAGTACTGCATTGTCTAGAGGCAGAAGCTGAAAATATAGAAAATCTTTAAATGATTGAAAGGAACTTGGAGTGACTACACATCCAATGTAGTTGACATTTCACTCAACTACATAATAAATTCATCCCCAAAAATATAAGGAAGAAACAAAGAAAAAAGTTTAAAAAAAAGTGAGATCCCAAATGTAAAAGCAAAATATTGCAAGGCTACCAAAAAAAAATACAAAAAGGAAAACTGAACATCAGCTTAAATAAATAAGGAAGTTTTGTGTTTTTTGCTCTTCCAGTGTGTGAGAGATGGGGTGGAGATTGTTAGTCAAGCTTCTGTGGGTTTTCTCTGTAGCACCACTTGACTTCTTTTACCTTTGTTACATGAATATCCTTGTACTGTCTGGTATGCCTTACATGTTTTGAAATACAGCCAGATTCTTTTTATCCTGAAAAACCACTCAGGACCCTGGGAAATCTTATTAAAATTCTTCTGCCATCCCTGGAAAAAAAAAGTCATGTATATCCCCTGATATTCCTTCAAAGCACTCCCAGTTTCATTTCATATTTGAGTTATGAGAAACTGAGCAACTTTGGAGTGGCTGCCCAGAGTGGCTGTATTTAAATTACATAATTTTCTTTAACAACTAATAATATTATCCTTTCCCACTGTTCACAGTTATCATGATTGTTGGACCTCAGGAATGTGCATGCGTGTGTGTGTGTGCACGCGCACACACGTACATGCATTTGTATTTGTAAAACAGGGACACTATTGCATTTTAATAGCTGACATTGGTTCTTATGGAATTGGATGCTGGGTTTACAGCATATACCTCATATTATTTAAAATGCAAATTGCTTTATTAAAAATAACTGGTCCCTTTGAGTGCATCTGTTTCTATGCAACAGCAAAGGTAATACAAGCAGTATATGGTGTATTTGGAAATGTTATACTTCCAGTAGAATATCCTCCTGGGAATCCTGTATAGGTTTCTTGCTGCAGTTCTCTGTTCACTGTACATATTAGGTTGTGCATATTAGGTTGTTAAAACTAGCTTTAGATATGGGAAAAATAAATAAATCGAACAGGTAGAAATATTTCATTCTAGAATCAAGGTAAGGATATAAAGTCCTATGTTACTCAGGTTCTTGTTAAGCCACATTTTGATTCATTGATGTGTGTGTGTGTGTGTGTGTGTACGTACAAACAACATCACTGAGGTCTCAAACTTTATTTTGTGAAATGTAAACCAGAATAAAGGGAAAAAATCCATCATTTATATTAACAGCCTTTGCTCTGCTGTGCATTTCTCAGAGAGTTTCCATTGCTTGCAGAACATGGCAGAGTATTACTGAACTGAGAACAGAGTGAAATGCACAAAGTAGTAACACCACACAAAACGATTTCTTGTAGTATGAAGCAAGAAAAGAAGGGGTAGTGTTGCTGCCACCCAGAGCCACAGCTCAGTGCTTGGAATATTCTTTTTTCAAAGAAACTGATTATATTACTCCAGAAAGTAATTTACTGGATTACTAATTTTTGACATGTTACTCTTATTATTGTGTCATTTGGGAAATAAGGGAAATTTTCTCCTTCTTTCTCTAAAAGGTCTCTCACAGCTCAAACCAAGTCCAAGTGCTTGCTCTTTTGGCTGTTTGGAGCAGCTCTTCAGAGGAACCCTGTCCTATCCCTATCCTTACTTCAATGCACCCACACTGGTTGACTATCTCTTTCTGGCGATGGCTCTTCCCTTTGGACAACAAAATGGAGGAAAGCAAAGAAAGGAAGGCTAACGTTTAAAATATTATTTGTAAAAAACAAGCCCTTATCTAACCTGAGTCTTTAGCACAGCTCATGTATTCAATATGATTTTTTTTTCCTCCCTTCTCCCCTCCCTATCTCTCTGTCTCCGGTATTCCTCTTTGTTGCTGGCTGCTCTACTCCTCACAAACCGTTCCACACACCACTAAGAGCAGCCACTAAGCACCCTTCCTCCTTTCCTTCTCATTTTTCAAACTAAGGGCATATTCAATAACCATTCAGAAATCTGTGACATTACTCTGAAAAGTAGTGAATGAAAGCCGTAGCCATTGCTGGAAAAAAAATGGAAAGAAAAGGAAAAAAAAGTAACACTGTTCCTACTTATTCCTGCAAAAGATAGCTAGTTACCATAGTCACCTACTACAGTAACGTGCCATTTATGAGCTTTACAAATGGTCCATATTTTATAATACTAATTTTTTCCACTGGTTGAATACTATATATGCACCCTAGGTCAAGGCAAACACCTTTCAATTTACCTTCCTTTGTCAAGGCTTTCCTAATGTTCAAATGAACATTTGAGAATATCCTTATTTGCTGACTTTTCTTACTCTGCTTGAGAGGGCCACTGCTGTCTCTCACATTTTCAGCCAGACTCATCTTAGCTAGTCCTAGATTCTGGATTCATCCTTGGCTAAAGCACACCTCTAGCAGATATGTATATTACTTCATGATGGTGATGAAAGTCATTACCACACAACAGATTTGTGAAGCTAGATATTTGATGAGTTACCTAGTCATCAAAAAGATACGTTATCTTGTTCACAGTTATTCACCTTAACATTTTTTTTTTATTTCAGCGCTTTCATTCTTGACTTATTCACCCTTGGCCTTTTTGAAATGCAAACTACTATCGTCTCTGTGATACCAATATCCATATATAAATATTTCTTCCTAGGGCTGTTCTTGAACTCACTCACTTACTTACTTACTTACTTACTTACTTTCTTTATTTATTTTCTCATTCAGATGTCAAATGCCTCTGTGGAAAGTCTGTGGAACCTCTTTGCTTTCTTGTGCATTGCTTTAAGAGCAAATTGTGATTATTTGCCCTATGTTGAAAAATTTGCATTTGGGGACAGAAGGGGACAGCTCTCATCTCACATGATTCAAATCCTTTAGGACAGTTGTAATGTGTGATTTGCTGAAGTCCACATTACTTTGTCAAATTAATTATATCATCAGAGCTACTCCTTCCTTTGTCACCCTCTTGTTCCACATGCTACATTTCTCTTTGTAACTCTCTTAATCCAGTAGTATAATATCTAATGATTCTAGTGCTTTGGCCATAGTACTTACAAGAACTCCTCACACAACCATGACAATTTGGTCTTTTCACAAAACCTCATTAAAAGGAGTATAAAATAGCTTGTTTTCTTTGTATTTGAAAGTATCCAGGAAGTCTCAGAGATTTTGTGCATGTAACCAGTAAATAGACAAGTGGTTTAGATTTTAATGGAATAAAACAGTGATAATTGAGCAGAATGGAGATAACAAGTACAATACGCTTGTTTCTGGAAACATGCCATGGAAAGAACAGGAAAAATGTTTGGAAGTAGTATCAGTGTGTACTCAAAGTACGGCATCGAGTACTTGAAGTTACAAAATCAGCATGGGTAACAAAAGCAAGCCCACAAATTACTCCTTTATTATTAGGGATTATTTATTTATTTAGGCACATGTTATCATCCCATGCCATCCAAGCCCTGTTCTCAGAGTAACTCTGAGAGGAACAATCAGTTCAAAAAATATCTAAAGAACTGTTTTGGTCACACACTTTGGTACCAGGAAAAAAAATGTATGTGTGTATGGATGTAGGTATGTATATATGTATCAGAGCTGAAAATAAGGGCAGAAAAGAGCAATAAGAAGATCAAGGATCTAGAATATCTACCTTATGTTGAAATATGATAATGTTTGTGCCTTTCTAAAAGAAAGGTTAGGGAAAAAAGGGTGCATTAGGGGACATGATAGAGCGGGAGTATAAATTGTGCAGATTGTGGGCTGCATACTGTGGAGGAGGTCATCCCATATGGCCCCAGTCTCCCATAATTCCAAGTCCATTTATTTATTTGGAGCATCATGTTCTACCTTTCAGCCAAAAAGGCTCATAGAGCAGCTTACAGATTTTTAATTTGACATTTCCTTGCCCTCAGGCTTACAACCTAAAAGATATGAAACATGAGGAAAATGGGATAACATTGGAAAAGGGACTAAGTCCAGCAGATAGCTGGCATTCAGAGCAGTGGCAGTTGGGATAGAGGCAGAGCCTTTCATCAGCATTTTGGCCTAGGTATGATGGAACTGTGCCTGCCTATTCTTCTCTTCTTCCAAGGCCACAACAGTGGTAATTGGGGTGGACAAAGGACTTTTCTTCAGTTGCTGCCCCTTGACATAATAGAGTTCTGCTTACCTATTCTTCCCCTAAGAGGCCACAGCTGCAGCAGTTGGGAAGAGAGAGAGAGAGAGGACCTTTTCTCAATTGTTTAGTTTCCTCAATTTTCAACTGAAAAACATGACTACAGGGCATGTGGTTTTGCACTCTAACATTTTTTGTCCCCAAACTCATCCTGAAGCAGCCAACAATCCATTCAGAAATTGATCAGATTTGACCAGAATATCATGTCCAGATGCTGAAAGTGGTGGTATTTTAGCCCATGAACAATGGGGGAATCAAAAATGGCCATCCAACCTACTGCATGTTCCCATCCATGTGGAAGGTATAGAATATTCTGTGTGATGTACAGAAAAGAGATAAGGAAGTACTTTTCAAATTGTCTCATAATACTACAACTTGGAATCATCCTAGTAAAGCTGAATGTTGGAGAACTGAGAAAAGATCAAAGGAAATATTTATCACAGAATATATAGTTAAGATGAGGAATGCATTACCAACAAGTTGTATTGATGGGTACTATTTTAGCTTTAAAGAATGATTTCACAAAGTCATGGAGGATAAGGCTAGTAGTCATGGTGGCTATATATTACCTCCAGTATGAATGTGAGTGGAAAAGTACTGGTGCATGCTTGAATTGCTTTGGGGTTCTTGCTAAATGGAAACTGTGGGAAGATAATGCTATTGTTCTATTCCATCAAAACTCTTCTTATTTTATCATTGCTGTGAATTTTTTTTCAATGAATGTCACTTTCATTCAGACATGTTTCCAAAAATCTGTGCAGATGGAGAGGGGTTTCTGTGAAATTAGTTGCTTTTAATTAGTGAGGTTGGCAAAGACTGGTACTATTGCTGTTTTGATGAGATTAAGCACTGTTTGTCAGTGTTCATGGATACTTCTTAACATGTAGCCTGCAGCTGGAATATTTACAACTATGTCTTGGGATGTAGCTATTTGTATTTCATCTGTATATGCAAGAACAAACAGTTTATAAAGTTTTCTCCTTGTTGCACAGTTCTTGCCTGGTATTCAAAAATCCCAAAGCACTCCAAGAATTTTTATGCACAAAAATACAGGTTTTGTTCACAAAAATAATTTTTTGCATAACATTCTTTTTCATGCTTTTTACACATCCACACAGAAAACTGTTCACAGAAACTCACCAGTTTTTAGTGCAAAATGCTGTTTTTTTTTGATGCAACTATTTAAGGAAGTGTTCTGGTCACTTGCACCAAGAAAAAAAAAAGGCTAGAAGGAGGATATATGATGGGACATGACAGAGCAGATGTGCAGAACAGCATTTTATGTGTGTATGTGTGCATATATATACACGTGCTCACATATTTTTTGTGCAGCCCCCGTCTGCTTCTAGAAATCCATTTGACGTGGGTTTTTTTCTTCGAAACTGCTGGGGTTTGCATGAAAAACTCTATTTTTTGCACAAGACCAGATTTTTATGATAAAGGGTGTGGTTTGTTTTGTTTTGGGTTTTTTTGTTTTTGTTTTGTATTTTGTATTTTGTGATGAAAAAGTCATTCTTGAATATTCCACGCTCTCCTGCTATTTCTAGAACCCACTGTGGAGTTTTGTGTGTGCGTATGTGTAAGAATCATATCTTTTGTATGAAAAACACTATTTTTTGCAGAAAAAATTCCACATAGATTTCTGGAAGATCGTGTGTGTATGTGTGTACATGAATCATAGAATCATAGAATCAAAGCCACTAATTTTGTATGTGCACATACATGCATGCACACACATACACGCACACAAAACATAGGCAAAAACTGTGCAAAATTCTTGCTTTGATGTCTTCCCTCCCTGTTTTTCTGAGTGTTAGGAAATCCATTTTTGGGGGGTGGAGTGAGCTGGAGACAAATAACAGCAAGTATTCTTTCTATCCCCACTTTAAGCACATGTAGTTGATATAGGCTTGCTTTTGACTAAGGATAAAAAAGAATATTCACAAATTGTGTCATCCTCAATGAGAAAGGTTCAAGATACGGAAACACAAAATGCAGCTTTCTTGAGATTTTTTTCCACGTCCTTACCAAGAACAAAAAGACAGAGGCTTTATTCAGCAGCACCAACAATAGCTAAAATATTGCTATTTGAAAACGAGAAGGTTTGAGATGTTTCATTCTTCTCTATGGCAACTAAATAAAGATTTACATTCCTCTTCCTGAATCTGTTTAACAGGTTGCTCCCACTGGTATCAACTGAATTGACTGGGATAGGCCATGGTTTTTAAGTACCTTATCCCTAAATATGAATTGAACAAGTAGTTGATACTGGAGTGCCCAGCTTTGTGACATCCCCACTTGATGTACTTAGAACAAAACTGGGATGGAAATGACAGAAACTCTTTGAGCATCCTGGATTTTGAATCCAGACCCGGTTCTGGTAGAATAAATATAACACACATTTTGAAGTCTGATAACTGCACTTTGGTTTTCAACCTAGGCCCTTTCTGCACCATACTCTATTAGTGCATTCTTCTGTTACAATCCCAGCATTGCCATTCGTACAATAGTAGCAGTTTAGAAACATCTCTTGCTCACCCTTCCACCTTAAGCAGATGAGTAGTGGTATTGCCAACCATCTTCCTTCTGTACTACAGCATCCTTGGCCACTCCCTTTGCTGACTTCACCCCTCCCCACCACCCCTGACTTTCTTTTGGGGGGGGGGCTATACTGGCATGACATGCCAGTACACTATTGCATCTTTGTGCTATAATGCTTAAAAATGTATTTAAAAAATAAAAAGTTTTAACTCAAAGGAGAAATTTAAAATAAACACAGGCCCTTTCCACACAAGGCTGATACACTGTAGTAGCATCATATTGTTGCTTTTACATCTGCACATTAAACTGGTTTGATGTCATTCTGTCCTCCTTGGTTCCGCACGAGTTGAGGTCTTAGCGTGGTTAACATCAACATGTATTGTAAACGGATGTATTGTAAAAACAGAAAAACTCAAACGTAAACTACCCAAATCGTTTCTGCTGTGTTTTTTCCTACATGCAGAAGCGTTACATCGATTCACACCACTTGTGCTAAAACGTAGCAAGGGTTGCTACAACTTTTTTTTTTTAATTGAAAAATCAGCGGTGGTAGGGTGGAGCGAGGGAGGGGAATAGGAGTCCCACAAGAATAGATGATGCAGAAGATACAAATGATTTTCTCTGCTTTACTTCAATAGAAACCAGAGGGTGTGCAGAGAGGAATTGGAGTAAGTTGGAGTAAAAAACACCATTCATGACACATGGTGAAACACTTCTCCACTCTAGTGTGGAAATGACCATAGAGAGGTAATAGATATTGAAGTTACCATGCCATGGGAATAGCTGAGTGATGGACAAGTTGGGCACACCCACAGCCCCCCAGTCCTGGATCTGGAAGGACAGGAAGCACTATCAAGTAGTATTATGGTACCCCACTGAGCCAGCTGATGGAAGTGCTAAAGAAGGCTCTTAATTGATTTTTTTTTTTTCTGGACATAGAATAAGGCAGTCTGGCGATGTTTGGGGATGGGATAGTAGCTGGATACTGATGATGTCGTTTGGTAGGAAGTCTCCTGGACCAGAAGCAACCCACTGCTGTTGTGGTATAGTGATGTTGTGCAAAAATGGCCCTACTCTACCTGGTTAATCTGTTTCTCAGCTGGGCCCTTCTATAATAAAGAACTTTATGGTGTTCCAATGGATTCTAGTTTGTTTTACATTTCAGAATGAAGTGTTTTGTGTAAGCGTAAGAATTATCAAAGGTTTTTTAGCATAAAGTTGTGTGGACAACAGCCCACTTTTTAAAATGCATTTCTTGACATAGTTATTATAATGCTCTGACTGTTCCTCTTATTCCTCAGGGTACCAAATTTATCTGCCTCCAAAATCCAGTTTTATATAACCTCTGTTAATTTCACTGTAAATTTCTGCTTGATCATTCAGCACCATACCAAGGCAGCAAAAAGATTATCTGGCATGATGAAAGAGCTAGAGGCATAAACCATTGTCATCTGTGATTCTGTAGAACAGCAGAAGGTCAGTTATTGGAAGTGTGTTAGTCTGAGTCACTTACACAAAAAATATCTGGATATCAGTGTGAGCAGCTGTGAAGGTTTAGCTAGAAGATTAAAGTAGCAACTCAATCAATGAGAGTTAAAAGAGTAACTTCCCAGGGCCCAGATAATATTTCTTAATGTAGTCTGATGTCCCCAGTCTGATTATATTAAACTATGACATATCAGAATGTATGGGCACTACTTGGACTTTGTGGCTATGATACAACAGTGCAGTTCTACATCAAAGAAACTTTCCAGATTGTAGATTGGCTATTGTGGGCCATGGACTGTATAGGCCTTTTGGATCATGGTTTTGATATTTAGCATTGGCTAGTAGTATAACATGCTCCCTTCTTGATCTGTTTCATAATCATACTGTCAAGCAGGAATGGAAATCATGCAACCAGAATAGCCTGCGTTGTGTTCTTGTGTTTTTTGTTTGTTTTGTTTTGTTTTTGGAGCAAAATACATAAATCTGATTTAACACAAGGCCAGTAGTCAGAAGTATCTGAAATGCTTGAGAATTATTGCCTTTCAGTGAGTGATATGCAGGTAGATGAACCAACAGTTTGTTTCTGTATACATCCACTTCCTATGTTTCTGTTTTGTTGTATTCCTAATCCATGTGCCCATCAGTGTTGTGCAGGAACTGTTTTAAAGGATGGAACTATTGTTGCCCCAAAATGTGGATGACTCAGGGGTCTACCTGCAATGCCAGTACCTCTGTGAAATGATGGGAAATTTTTAAATCAAAGAGGAGGTCTGTGAGAGAGGGTAATCCCATATTTCTGCAGGGAAGGACCAGCCAGAGATCCAAAAGTGAGCTTAATGTGGGGGATTTTTTGGTCGGGGTGGAATTGCATTCACACACAAGATCCAAGCAGTCATGCAATCATGCAAGGCTAACTGAAGGAAAAGGGAAGGAAGATTTGGATAGCAGGATTTTAGGGCAGAGTGTGTGATATATACCAATTCAGAAGAGCAGTGAAGAAGGAGCAATGTGGCTTAGACACAAGTTTAAGGACAATACACAATCGGAAATTGGAGTGGCCACCAGCAATTGTTGTACTGTGAGTTAACTGGCCAAAACCAGAGGTTTAAGTACCTGATCTCTACCTGGAGGGCTAGGGTGTTAATAACTCTCCAACCAAGAAAACAATGGAGTCCAGAGAATAGACAATGAGGTCCAGAATGAGCTAATGGCCTTAGTGTTAGGTGAGAAAGGGCTAATTGCTGTCAAGATAGCTCTGTACTTGTCAGATAGGTTTGAGGACAAAGAAGAGGTTTTGCTTGGTCAGAGGAAAAGGAGTTAAGACAATCAGTTGTCTTGTGGGAATCTTCCAGATAATATTGTCTAAAAGGTTGAGGTGTTAAGGGTAACTACAGGCCTATTATCTTGGAAGTTTCCTGGTGAATTCCTGGCTATGAACAGGGTACACCTAAAGGTTTCTTCTGACCTAATTCACATCATATGTGTTTGGCCAGTCTTTTCTTCTTATCCAGTCTGGCCATACAGTCATAGCAGGATATCTTTTATATTTACGCCAACAAATATATTTTGCCAGTTAAATCCTGTGATAGCATGGTTTGCTTCCTTTGTTGTTCAAGGAATGTAAGAGGCTCCCACTGCACATCAAGGCCACTCACCTTGGTGGTAATGACCTTGGTTTGATGAAGGAGAAAGCCCTGGTTATCCAAGCAGTCCATGACTTTTGAATTATTCCAGCCAAATGGACTGGGATAAATTTGCTGTGGTCAGCCATTTTTCTCCACCAAGTTTAATGGTGTGAGGGTGATCCACAATGTCTGGATAGGGCCCACAGATGGTCAATAGGAAAGGTTGAAAATGCACCGATGAAAGGGTTGTACCATTTTTTAGCCGCATCCCCAAATAGTATTTCAGCGGCCTGAGTTCTACAGAGCTGATGGCATTCACCTCTCTGAAGGGGAAAATATCTTGTTCTGGGCTGATTTGCAGGAAGGGATGAGAGGTTTGTCAGCTGGTCTGATGAGAGAACAGACCTAGGCAGGTGCTTGACCTTTGTTCATGGCATGTAATGAGGTCAGAAAGTAAGATTACAGTGAACATCTATGGCACCCATTTTACTGAAGGGATAGCCCTTGGAACTTCTCCTTTAGGTCATGGAACAAGGGGTGTGTGGTGGGAGACTACCCTTAGGGGTGCCCCAGGGGGGCTGTGCTTTCACTTTAAATGATGTGACTCAGGGAAGTGATTCCCTGGGTTCACCTTCCATTAGGTCCAGCCAGGGAGCAACCCAGGTATTCAGTTCTCCTTGGGGCTCTGGTGCTTTCCTGGGTAAGCTGAGGAGGTTTGGTAGAGACCTACTGACTGAGTTGCTCCCTCACCAGTTGCTCCCTCCTCTGCTTATCACAAAGTTTAAATTAGTTAAATAGTTTAATAAAGTGGTACTTATTCAGCTTAAGTTCTTGTGTCTGGTCTCTTTCTTCCCATTGTGGGTCAGCAAATTCTTTTCTTCAGAATTGAATGGAAATAGTTTTAAATGATGGCTGGAATTTTACTGTGTAGTCCTAACTAGAGCAGGTCCACAGAACCAATTACTGAATAGTGAGTCAACAGCTAGGTAAATCCAGTTGATTCATTGGCTATATTCTAGTTGGGGCTATCAAAAGGATTTAGGCCAAGGTGGATGAATTATTCAGCACAGCACTAATCCAGTGTTTTATCTCTTTCACCTTAAATAACATGTATCATGTATTCGAGATTATGTATATTTTTAAGAGGGCAATCATTAAAAATAAAATATATTATCATCCCAGTTCTGACATCTATTTGGAATCTAGACAGAAATGATCCTTTTGCACTTAAAGCCTGTTACATATTATATGTATTTTCTCAATAGACAGACATTTCTGTTGGTTAGCAGCATGCTTCCTGAGCAGGTGAATCTCTCGGTGGAAAGTAAAGCGAGGTGGACTGATTGAAAACAAGATTTAATCTGATTTTTTTTTTTACTCCTTAACCTTTGCAGTAAGTTCCATCTTTGAATTTCAACAAAGTCCAAAGAAATCTAGTAATTGCTTTGTGATAAGGAGAGCTGCACTGAAGGATTTTCCTGAGGCTCAGAACACTGAAGGTCCAATAAACTGGACAAAGTCCATGGGCCTTGAAAGGCCACAGAAGCTGGATGAGCTGGAGGCTAATATGCACTGGGGAAAGGTCAGCCAGCTCTGGTAAAAGCCAAACAATCCCTATCAATCTATTCAGCAGCTGAGAAAGTCCTGGAGCTGAGTGAGATGGATTGGTATAAATGAGCTTGCTTCCTAGCTGTGCTTCTATTTTAGTGTCTCCATTCCACTTCTGTCTTTGTACGTAGCTCTACCTCGAACCACAAGCAACTTAAATGAAGTTTGTCCACATCACGGCTAAAAAGTGGGAAGGAACCCAGCTCACATTCTTCCTTTTTACTGCTATCTCTTAAGAAAGCCTGCATACTAAATTATAGGAGAGGGTAAACAAGAAAATACTTTGCTAATGGGGACTATGAAAGTGCTGCACCATCTTGCTGCCTCCTGCATACATGTGGCTTGTCTTGAGAGGCTCCTGTGTGCTAGCAGAATAACATCCCTGACTGAGTACTTTCTGCATCAGCTTTGTGGAATTGAGATATATATAGGAAAAGCCGAGGTAGCTTCAGAGTGAAGAACAATTTCATACTACAGATATTAAAAAGGAGTAGGAAAGAAGCAAAGTTGGAAGCAGTCCAAGGTTGCTTACACAATTTTAGTATGCAATAATAGTCATGAACAAGCAATATATATGAAACAAGATACAAGGCCTCTGTTCCATGGTACATATCTGGAGATTAAGCATATTTGTCTGCAAACCAATCACTTGTCTCCAAGATCAGCACAGATACCAACAATTACTTCATAGATAATGCTCACTTAGATATAAATAATGTGATTAAACAGGTTGAATTAAAGCTGTTCTCAGAGGTAGTTTTATTACTAAAGAGAAAACACAGAGGAAAAAAAGAGTCTAGAATTCATAGCTCAAATTGATTCCTTATCCAGATAGCACAGAAACAGTAAAAGTACTA
The DNA here is from genome assembly GCA_030412105.1 of Cyclura pinguis. NCBI lineage: Eukaryota > Metazoa > Chordata > Lepidosauria > Squamata > Iguanidae > Cyclura > Cyclura pinguis. Next base: position 312,107,704 of record CM059599.1, on the reverse strand, counting down.
AACTCACCTCTGAGCTTTCTGCTAGAAAAGCTAAGCTAATGGCATTGGATACAGATAAAACTCACACATCATTAGTTTATCTCAAAAGGAATTATTATGAGTTTGGAAACAAGTCATCTAAAATGTTAGACAATCTTGTAAATAAAAGAAAAGGGAGGAATGATATCCTGGCTATTAAAAAAAGGGGGGGGGAGGTACAACAACTGATCCCAGAGAAATTCGAGATACTTTTATGGAGATTTACAGAAAGTTGTACACAAAACAGTTAACAGAGAAGGAAGACCTTGAGCATTACATATATACATTAACAAGCAAACCCGTCAGCAATGAACATATGAAAATGGTGAATACCTCAACTAACCTGGAGGAAGTCAATACCACAATAAAAAAGACTAAAAAATGACTATTCTAGGCCTTGATAGGTTTGGTGGTGAATTTTACAAGGTGTTTCAGAAGATTTTAACCTCTCATTTAACTGCAGTGTTCAATGATGTATGGAAAGGAAGACGTATCCCTCACTCATGCAACTCATCACAAATTATAGCAATGTTGAAACTTGATGGTGACTCAGAGTAGGTTTCTACAGACCAATTTCCTTACTAAATGTAGACTAGTAACTGATTGCATCAATAATGACAAAGAGGTTAAATTGTTTTGCCTCAAAATACGTGTGCATAAATCAGTTTGGTTTCACAAGGCAGACAAATGTCAGAGAGTGTATGATGTATTTATAATATTATCAATCAAGGAAAGGTTACCAGTTATCCATTGTCATTATTATCTCTACATACCATGAAAGCATATGGTAGACTGGAACTGAGTGTTTATTTTTGATGGTTGGTTTTTTGATTTTGTTTTTTGTTAAAATTGCTACATAAACAAGGATTTGGATCTAAATTTGTGAACTTAATTTGAAATTTATATGCACAGGTAATAGCTTAGATACTTTCTCAATTCTTCTCTTAAATGATATCCATTGGTATTACCCAAAATGAATTATCTATTCCAAAACCTTCCTATAATTAAGAATGAAAAACCCTTCAAAGATTGGAATAAAGATATAAGGAATTTCGTATGGAAAGGAAAAAGATCTAGAATTAAAATGAAAATTTTGGAGGACATTAAAGAGAGAGGAGGAATGGACTTACCAAATTTAAAATTATATTATCATGCAAATAATTTGGAATGGATAATAGAATGGATTACATTGAGGAATAATAGGATATTATATCTAGAGGGAGAAGGTTTAAGTTTTGGTTGGCACGCATATATTTGGTATGGAAAAGCATCAATAGATAAAAATTTTAAAAATAATATTTTGAGAAATGCTTTAATAACAACATGGACAAAATATAAAAGGCAATTATATCTAAGGATACCATTATGGGTCTCAGTTCATGAGGCTATTTACAATAAAGAAAAATTAAGAGGAGGGAAATGGATAACATATAGGGATATTTTGAAGATACAAGGGGAAGAAATAAAATTTAAAACACAAAATGAACTTCAGTTAGATGGTTGGAATACTCACTGGTTGCTAATCAGACAGTTGTGGGAGAGATATAAAAGAGATAGGAATGAAGAAGGTTTTGAATTCAAAGAAAAAGAATTTGATAAAATATTAGAATATGGAACTAAACATAGGGTAAGTCAGATTTATAAGATTTTACTTGCAAGACAAAACGAGCAAGAAGTAGTGAAGATAACAATGGTAAAGTGGGCACAAAATGTAAGAAGTATAATAACTATGGAGAAGTGGGAAAAGGCACGGAACACAACCTGGAAGTTATTAACACCTGTTAGCTTAAGGGAGAATTATTATAAAATGCTTTATAAATGGTATATAACTCCAGTACAATTGGCAAAGATGCAAAGGAATGTTAAAGACATATGTTGGAAATGTGAAGAACGTGGTACATTTTATCATGTATGGTGGAAATGCAAAAGAGCGAAAAGATTTTGGGAAATGATACATAAGATAATACAAGAAGTATTAAGAAAAAGATTTGATTTGACACCTCGAATCTATTTGCTTAATATGATTGATGAACTAGGTATTAATAAGTCACAAAAGAAAATAACACTATACATGATAACTGCAGCAAGAATATGTTATGCTAAAGTCTGGAAACAAAAAATTATTCCAACATTGAAAGACTGGTAGTTTAAGTTATATGATATGGCGGAAGCAGATATTGTTATTGAGTCATTAAAAGAAAATCAGAAAAAGAAAGCTCTTGAAGAATGGGAAGCAGTACTCCCTATATGGAAAAAATGCTGGGGAGAAAGAGCGGTATTATTTTTAAATTAAGAAGTTTAAGAAGTAATAAGGAATAAGGAACTGAATTGGAGATAAGAAAAAGAAAAAGGTTTGAGAAAATTAGATAGACAAAGGAAGGTAAAAGAAGGAAGAATAGATAAGGTAATAGGATACACCTGAGTTTCAGAAGGGGGGAAGGAAAAGAGGAGGTTGGTAATATATTTTTAACATGGGTGAGTGTTTTGGGTGGTGGAGAATATTTTTCTTGAAGATGTGTTAGAAAAGAAGATTTTGCACTGGGGGAATGGGGTGGTGGGGAATGTAAGAATTAATATGGCTAATATGTGTGTAATATGGATGTTTGTTTTTTCTTTTTGAATTAAAATAAAAGTAAATTTAAAAAAAATAAATGATATCCATTGGGGTTGCCCTCTTTCTCTGCTTTTATTTATATTTGCTGTGGAACCATTAGCAGAGATCCTTAGGAACTGTCCACATATCATAGATTTCAAATTTGGTGAGGAGAAACATCTAATTAACATCTATGCAGATGACATTTTTTTTAAAAAAAACAAACCTGAACCCAGAACCTTAATTCTTATGGATTGTGTTCTGGTTTCTGAGTCAGGTACAGCAGGTCTAGATTGCTTTGTGTTAACTTGCATTTAGAGGTACAACTTGAAATACAAATAAATTATTATTCAAATTTTCCTGTTTTAAATATCTAGGAAGATTTATAACTAATGATGTTGCAACTAGCACTAAGAAACTATATACCCCTCAGTAGGTGATTTAAGACAAAACTAATTAAGTGAAAACAATTTAAACTATCTTTACTAGGTAAATTGGCTTTGGTTAAAATGTTTACCCTCCCAAAATTTTTTTTTCTTTTCCAGATGCTCTCATTGCCTCTGAGATTAAAACAATTAAAGATATGACAGAACGAAATAGAAAATTTTATAGGTAGTCAAAAGAAACTAAGTTTTATTAATTCAGTAAAATACACACAGTCTGTTAAATGTTGCTTAGCTATTCCCAATCTGGCTCTGTATTATCAGGCATTTCAGCTAAAACGAGCAGGTCTTATTAAATCAGGGGGTTACCTGCAAAGGACTCATATGGAACTGGGTTCCAAGCACCAGTTTAGTACAGCCGTTTTCTTTCAAAAGTTAAATAAGGTAGTCTTTGGCCCTTTCTAAAAGAAACTTTAGTTGCTTGGTAGTGATGATCAAAGTGTCTTATAGGCCAACCTTCTACACAATCATTTCTTACTCATGTCCTATTCCTTCATAATTTTGTATATTCCTGGCTTAGTGTTCTTAAGCTATCCAGTTTTTGGATGATTAGTGATTTAATTAATAATGGTACACTCATGTGCTCTAGTGATATTTAAAACAAATTAAAAGATCTGAAGTTTTCATGGCTACAATTTACAAATACATAGATTAGACACCACAGGACTCCAAAGCCCCATTTACTCAGTTCAAAAATATTTGTGCAAAATATGGTGATTGATCTAAGGAAATAGCTTCCTTACTTCATAAGATTATAGTGGACATAAAGTTTAGCAAACTGAATTGTGCAAAATAGGCCTGGGAAGGAGACCTCAACATTACAATCATGAATGGACAATGGCTCCAGATTTGGACTTCACTCCACTATTGTTCCATCTGCTCCAGGAACGAGGAGCAAACATTAAAATTAGTGCATCAGTTGCACTGGACTTTAGACAAGACTGCAAAAATAACACCTGATGTTTCTCCCTTGTGCTGGAGAGGATCAGGCAAAAGAGGCACTTTAAAATATTTTTTTACTTGAGTGTCCCAAAGTTAATAAATTTTGGAACAAGTTCCTGCAGTTATGAATGTAAAAAATCAAAATGTTGAGCAGTATAGTGGTTAAGTGGTTATTCATCTTCCCAAGTGAACATGCAAACCTGCAGCAGAGGGACTTAATATCCTTTCTGCTCTTGGTGGCACTCATGGAAATATCCCAATATTGGAAGATGCTATATAACTTGTCTATGTGTTCTTGGTTAGACAATTGCATTGGCTGAGAAACCCGCAATCTAAAATGAACCAAAGAACTGGAGACAAAATACAATTTTGAATAAATATATTTTAATTTTATTGTATATACCAACAGGGAAGCTTCCCCATGGGGTCCTCCACTCTCCTTTTTGAGATTTTGGAGGAATTGTGTTTGAATAGAAACATATAGTACTTTTCTGTTGTAACATGTGTTGAGGTGACACTGTTTTTATTCATTTGTTTTATTGAGATTCTGTTGTTAAATGGAAATGACTATTTTCCAAACGAAATAAAAATTTACACACACACACACACACCTCTTTTTTTAAAGATTTCTGTTCTACCTAGACAACCAATGGTGAGGTACATGGACTGCAAAGATGGTATGAAGATAATGATCAAACAGCTCTTCTGGCCTAAAGCTTCTAAGGGGGAGCTGCCCAAGCACCATCCAAGGGTCAGCCATAGTGCATTATAGGTTTGGGGGAAAATTGTTTCCTATGAGAAGACTTTGACTCATGAGGAGTTCTTTACTCAAAGTGCTTTCCTTTTTTAGGTATAACACTCACATGGATCATGCTGCCTCTGATCCTGTGCTAAACTATCTTCTTCCATAGAGTGTGAACTTTTAGTTGTCTCTCTCAGAGCGGCAAGCTTCACTTGGCTGCCAATTTTTCCTGGGGATCATGAGTTCCTGGCAATCCTGCATCTTCTTCTGAAGAGAAATTTTCCAGCAGAGGCATAACATAATAACCCATCTAAAATAACCCTAGTTTACAAGGCCTGGTTGTAGGTGTGTAGCAATGGGACACCCTGGCTACAGTACCACTACTGGCTATAAATTTGTTTCCAAACGCCAGGTGTAATTCAAAGTGCTAGGTAGGATGTTACCAGTTGTTGTTGGTGGGTCACATGAATGGAGTGAATCCCCTATGGGGTTTAGTCTGAACTTATAAACAGTTATCCAAAGTGCTGATGTTGTTTTGAAGATGGGATCAGCACTCTGAATAGCACATTTAAAGTTCAGTCAGAAGGCAGGTAAAAATGCAAAGCTACAGCACAGTTTGAAAAAACTGGTTTACAGTGTATTTTTCAGTAAATATACAAACCAAATTTCCTCCTGCTTTTTTTTATCTAGTTTTAACAGTACAGGAAGAGCACAAGCAAATATAAAACAAAAGACTCAAATCAATATAAACAACTGTATTGTGGTACACGTGCCAGACAAATAGATTAGGTGCTAGATAGTTCAGGCAGTCTGTTGTAGTCCATATCTGTTTCATATTTCATCCTACCCCATATCTGTATTTTTAAAAAAAGATATGTCTCAATCACCAATTTGTCTTTAAAGCCAACTATAGGTTTAAACACATTTTCTCTTAAAAGACACATTTCTGGACCTTTTTTTAAAGAAAAGAATCAAATATTAAAATAAAGTTGATAAGATCTTTAAATATATTTTTGAGCTGAAAACTGGTCAAAAATGTTTTTTAAGTGTGGAAACTAGTGAATAATGGAGCTCTCATATAATCATTAGATCAAGAGGAGTGAATAAGGTCAATTCATACTGGAATTTGCAAAGACTGAATTTCTGAAGTATTCCTAATCTCAACTCCTTGCTTCTGATATCCCAAGTGGAGAGAAAGAGCAGGATGCTCATCAGGGCTCCAGTGAGCTACCATATAGAGGTGATGAATTGTTTTCAGCTGTCACCGTACAACAGTTCTGATTGAGAAGATTGGATAAAGTCAATTTGGAATCTCTCTTTAAGACATATAGGGTCTAGATCTCTGTACAATAGTTGCTGTTGTAAAACCACTTTCCTGCTGCAAATTCTCATACTGAGTTGCTTACACAGCAAAGAACCAACCATGGACTTTGCCTGGATCACATAAGTATGCTTAATCTCATTCCATTAGGACTGCTGACGATTACCTCAAATAGCAATGTGAAAAACTCTTCATCTTGATGTCATCGTGTTTCTCCAAACCTGTCAAGAATTCTTGTCCCATCCTTCATTTGTATCAGGCCATCATGAGACCTTGTTTTTAATTTCTTGTGTGGGAATCTGTGCCTTTTTTCAATACTTTCCCCATTGATTAAAGCGTGTTTCTTTCTTCCTTTGTGCACATTTTTTTGAATGTACACAGATATTGTGAGCATTTTCTTCTGAAACACATCCTTGTAAAAGTGCACATGTCTGAGGCAAAGGTGTCTTGGGCGAGTGAAATGAAAAGTTGAGAGTCTCAACTCCAGTTAAGTTCTTTTCCATTCCTAATTTGCAACAAACTTATGTGTTCCCAACATGATCATTACTTTTTCACATCAGCAATGGAACATGAAAGTTGCCCAGGGGAAAAGTAGTTTTATGGTTCTAACCATGCTACAGGTACAATATAGATGTGGTCATTAATGACTTTTATTCATCTGTGTTGGCTTGAGGTCCCTTAGAACTCATGCATTGCTTTGTGAGTACACACAATAAACAATTATCATGAAGTAGAAAGGTTATTGGCAAATTATACAAAATAGAGATAACTGTTTCAGTACTTAAAAATGCCATCCCGCTTAACATATGAAACCCGTGAAAAGTGCCACTGGCACTTTACACAGCAGGATTGGTGCTGTTGAAATTGACAAACTGAGAACTGCAGTTCTTGAACCACAGGACAACCTAGGGAGGTGACAGTGCAAGCAATTTAAAACTCCCCAGAAATTTTTGTGCACATGACAAAATTAATTAGGAGTTAGATATGGGTCAACTGAGTATGCTGCAAGTAATTTGCTTGTAGCAAAGGGCACTGCTTGTTAGAAGATGGAAAGAAAGATAATTTTCCATTATTAATTGTTTGATTTTTAAAGGCTAGCCAGCATCCTAGTAGTGAATTAAGCAACTTGCATCTGCATACCTCACTTTTTTGGTCATTGCAGAGGTTGTGATCCTTTATCTTTCTCACACAGTAACTCAACTCCCCCCTCCCCCGTAAACCCACGTTTTATATGTTGCCTGCTCCAGACATGCCCATATAGTGACTAATGGAGAGTAGCTGACAACTGCAAAGATTTTAGCACAGCCAGATGCACAATGATAACATGATTCTCTAGAATTTCTAGAGGAACTTGAGAAGTCCCAGAGGATGATTTCATTGTCATGCCTCTGGCCATAAGATCATAACCATTCTGCTCTTCACTTGCCACTATATGGCCATATCAGGGTCAGGCAACATGTAAACTGTGGGTGTACATGGAAAGCTTTACAGGAAAAAGAGAAAGGAGATATGGCATAGTTTCTCATGTGGAAATTTTAAGCTGCATCACAACAGTACAGGATCTTGGCTGCTATTTTATAATGGCCAGGTGTCTGCTTCCAGATAGGTTAGATTCTAGAAAGTGTTAATTTACAGTCCCAAGAAGGAAATTGCGCTGGTGTATTTTCACTGAAATAGTATTGCTAGTACAATAATATTAAAAAAAAAAAAGAATAAAAAATGAGGAGCCAAGAGTCAAGTTTGAGTGTTGGCAGAGGACTCTAAAAGACCAGGATTTAAATGTGTGCATTCCTCCTTAGTCATGGAAACCCACAATGTGACCTTGGGGAAATCACACTCTCAGTCTCAGGTCATTTCCGCACTAGACTGTTATAGTGCTATAGTGCCTCAAGGCCTCTTCCTAAACTGCAAGCCCCAGTATTCCATAGGATGTTGAAAGTGGAATAATAGCACTATAACAGTCTAGTGTGGAAATGGCCTTAGAGGAAGGCAATGGCAAACCTCTTCTGAACAAATCTAGCAAGAAAACCCTGTTATAGATGTGTCTCATGGTTCCTATAAGTCAGAAATTAGTTGAAGGCACACAACAACTATATGATACATGTGTGTGTGCATGTGTGCAAAAGAGAGAGAGAGAGAAGGAGGGAGAGAGATATTAATAACTCTCTTCTCAAATTTTTAATGTGGTAAAGCCATTATTATTTGTGTGGATGCTCTTCTATTGTCTACATAAGTACAGAATCTATTCTACGTATTCCATGTCAGAATAGAGTTTATTACCTATTTATGATTTACACTGCTATCCCATTTTCTAGAGATGTAGCTGTTGTAGTCTCCTGTCAGGGGGAAAAAAAAAACCTTGAAGTAGTTAAGAACTAAAATTTTATAATATGCTTTTACAGTAGAAGACTGTTGTTCCAAAATGCCAAAATCTAATGTGGTATTCCTGTTCTATTCTCATACTGTTCAGCATATCATATACTCATTAAGTCAAAAGGATTTGGGTCAACAGAGAAATTCCAGTGACATAAACTTTAGTTTATTGAAGTCAATTCTTACTTGTTTTACCCATGAACTTCCATTCAGAAATTCTTGTTTTGATTGTGGTGACTGGGAAGGATTTGCCATCCTTTCTGTTCACTTTGAAGTTGTTAACTTTATCAACTCTACATATGCCAAATACCCGTCTGCAGCATCTGGCAGTTAAGCTATTTAATCTCTCTGGAGGGATGTTGGTTGAAATCCATGACGAACAATCATATAAAAATATGTCCAAGCCAGATGTCTTTCAACTTCTGTAGCTTTTGTTGCTGGGTTGTATGCTCTAGTCGCTCAACTTTTCAACAGACACCTCAAGCGTGCCCAGCTCACATTCTCTTTCTCACTCTTTTTTTTTGGGGGGAGGGAGGGGGGTTGATAGGCAGTTCTGTAGAAAAAGTGGGTTTAAAATAATAAACTATGGCCTTAATATCCAGGATGCTTCTCCTTATTGCCACTGAATGTATACAGGAATTTACATGTAACCTTCCTCAGCTACCTTGTAGGATACTTTGGTGATCGTAGTGCCCTCCTAAGTGCCCTTAGGAGCTGTTTAAAGCAGGGGTAGTTTCTGAGCAGTCTGGAAAAGAATTATGAGAAGCTGTTTGATGAGACTGCAGAGATGGGGCTGGGTCCAAAGAAGATGAGAAGAGAGCAACCCTCACAGTTTGTTCTTTCAGCAGCAGCTCCACAGACAAGGAATGGCAAAGACTGAGGCAGCCTGCAGCTGCTTCCCAACCCAGGATCATGTAACTGAAGACAGAGTTAAGAAACCGAGCACACACTTATGGATCATTGTTTAAACTAGTGTTGTGAATTTGTACTTTGTCTAAGCAAGAGAGCTGATGCAAACAAAATAGAAAAAGTGACAATCCAAAAACTCCTGTTTTTTTTAAACACTTTTCTTTCTTTCTTTCTTTCTTTCTTTTTTCTTTTGACAGTAATGTACTGTTTACATTAATCACATTCAGGATTAATAATTCAATGTACAGTGCTAATTCAAATAATTAAAATTAAATACAGGAAATCATTTGCAAACAGTATAAGAGAAAGCAAAATGGAAAAGCTCTGTCCCAAGGTCTTTTAAAATAATAAGTTTAGATTTGTTTTAATATAAAAAAGCATAATAACAGGGTTTTAAGACATTTCTTTCATGAGTTTAAAAATGCTTTTCATTAAATGAACATGCTGGCATTCTTGTTCTGTTTTCACAGGGTGTTCTTAATTACTTTTTTTAAAAAAAGCTTCCATAGAGCAAATTTGTAATAGGTTAAATTATACCTGTGAAATATTATAATTTCCATAACTGTTGACTGTTTTTCTATCACTGACAAATATACAATAGTCACATATTTCTATAAAAGAAATGCAGGAACACTGAACAGGAGGACTTCACAATGTATTGGTATCTTTTAAGACACAGCTAAAGCTATGTTCAAATTATTTTGCTATCTTTGGAATTAAAATTAAATTAAAATTTAGGAAGCTACTAACTGCTAAAAAGTTTTCATGTACTGTCCCTGGACCAAACTGACATAGCTAGGGCACATTAGACTTGGAAACAGAACATATATTACAACCATGGTAAGGCCTTTACATTTATAATAAAATCTGCAATTTTTGAAAAATCTTTACCAACACAACAGACCATATAATACAATTCATTCCTATTCCCAGCAGTTTGTGAACAAGGGATAATATCTTTTGTCATGAAAGTGAAAACAGTGCCCCCCCAACCTCAAATTCCATTGGACTTGTTACTCCAAAAGGTGGGAGACCTTAAGCTCCTCCAGCAGTGCCAGTGTGTCCTTAGAAAGATGAGGAAATATAGCTTAAAGAAGCCCTTTGAGAGGAGAGTAACACAGGACCTTTTCATCTGTGTATACCAGTACTAACTGAAGGGCACCAGTTGAGAGTCAAAAGAATATTTTATAGGGTAAAATCACAAACAGATGCAAGAAATCAAGCAGTCTCATGAACCATACAAGCCTTACAGAAGAAAAGGGGAGAAAAGTTGGGTAGCAGCGAGATTTTTGAAGTGGATGATAATTACCATTCCTGAAGCAGAGGATTAAAAAGAGATGGCTCAAAGACAAGAGTTTGAGGGCAGCACAGAGAAATGAGAGTCTGAGGTGCAGCATGATGGCCAAAGTGCTAGCAAAGAGCAAGGGTCTGATCCAGGATTTAAATATCCTTTTTCTGTCCTGAAGGGGTTTGTGTTAATTGTGCTCTAGCAGAACAGACAAAGAGGTCCAGAATGAGCTAATGGTCTTACTCCTAGGTGTCAAAGAGTTGATGGAGGTTGTAATTGTCCCTTAATGTCTGGGAGGGGAAGAGACAAAAGGGGAATTGGAGTGAGAAGAGGTTACAAGACGTTGGTAAAGGTGGCTTTGTCTGGGTTTGTCATCTGGATTTGGGCATTTAAGGGGATCCATGAAGTTGGGTTTTCTGACAAATCCTCAGTAGGCTTATGAGCTGGCCATGCCTAAGGTCATCTCTGACCTCATTCTACATGTGTACAAACACTCCTCTTGCCAGGATAGCTCTCCAGCCATTAACATATGTGAATTCTGCCCGTTAAACAATATTTATACTATATCATTGACTGGGGATGTACAACATGGTAACATACTTTTTTACTTCCCCCAGCTGAAAGTGGAATATCACTCACACATTTAATGTGATGTGCACTTCCATGGTCATGTTCTTTTTAATTAATAATAATAATAATAATAATAATAATAATAATAATAATAATAATAAAAAATACAAGTTTCAATTTTAATGGCAGACAAATTGAAGATGTAGTACAGAACCAACCATATATATGTAATAGTTTCTGAACAACAAAACAGATCCCAGTCCAGCAATAGTGGGAACTCTGCTGTCCAGAGGAAGAGAGTGTGACCTTTGAGACCACCAATAACCCCTAACACCCCTCCAAAAATATTTCATTCACAAAAACTTTTTTAGTGGAGAGACCCTAGGAACAGATTAAAGATACTGTTTCGAAGAATACTGCAACCTGAAACAGCAAGAATCCCCTTCAAAAGCTCAAAAGGTGATCAAAAGTAGTGCAACATGATAACTACCAGCTGCATTATTTCCAAAATGTCAACCACAACAGTGCACTAAGGTGTCGTGGATCAGACTTCTACTGTCTGAAATATGCCCATCCATGCAGTACAACAAATGTAAAAGTGATCTGCAAAAGAAGAAGCACTCTCTTTTGAAGACACTGTAGAACCGAAATGTTGGCTATCTCATGCAGGGCAGACAGGTTCTGTGAACAGCAGTTTTACAATCCAGATTTGGCAGATAAGTTTTTAGACTGAAGTATTCCCAAATGCTTTTGAGCCAGGTATCTGCAGGTATGGTTTTGTGTGTGTGTGTGTGTGTGTGTGTGTGTGATTTCCACCCTTGCTACCACTAAACAATATCAGATCCTTGTGATGGTATCCTTAAAATCACTGGCAAAGATGTTGAATGATATGACTTCAGTACACTGAAACAGTTGTCCTTATTTCAGTTTGAGCTCAAGAACAGAACCTGATTATCATGGTGCAAGTCCCCACATATGGGGAAAAAATGGCCAGCCCCTGACTCAAAAAAAGTATGACTCAGTAGCGCAGGGTAGTTTGATATGTTGTCAGATGCCGCCTGGGGAATAAATTGTGTTTTCCTAAACAATGGCCAAGTTTGATTTCATATATTTTCTTCACAGAGATTACCATTATTCCTAGATGTTTTATCTTGAAAATTATTATTATGATAAGAGCCCCTAACTTAGCCCTTCATTTGTGCTCACAGTGACACACTACTTTGTTGCTTTTTGTTGCATAACAATCCTTCACCATCATGCAGGATAATTATGCATGAATGGCTGTATGAGGGTGAACAATCTTTAATCCTCACAGGGCAGAGGTGCTCTTGGTCCATGGAAAATATGAGCACTGAGTTTCAGTTTATTCTGGAAGGATGCAATCCTTCTGAAAAATCAGGTTCTTGGGTGTGCAGTTCTTGGATTTACAGATGGCTGTGGAGCCTAGGAATGTGTTTGTGAAACTGTATTTAGTGTACCAGCTGTGACCATTACTCAGAGCTGAATCATGTTCAGGTACTACACTAGCATATTTTCTTTTTTCTCACAGGAATTGTGTAAGTGTGGTCCTTAGTGCAGCCAGGCTTTCCAAAAGCATGCAGACAGCTCTCACATATACTTTTGACTTGGTGAATAGGCAGCTATTCTACCGTTGTGCCATGGGTGAGCTCCAGGCTAACCAGAATGAGACTAACTCTCCTACCTATTCAACCTCCTCAAACCCACGAACTAATCCCTAATTATGACATCTTGCTCCCTCATCCCTGACCTACACTTGTCTTTTCAAAATTCCTTCAGATACTCTAATAATAACCTTTCACTGTTAACATTCCTTTCTTTTACCCCCTCCCAACAGATCCTTACCATGTAACATCTAATACATAGTGTACACATAACTATATTGCCTTAATATCTATTAGATGAAACAACATTTTCCACTGAAAAACTGAGAACATCATTGTTTGCTCCCTGCTGCATGAGTTTATGAGAAGTTTTGCAACTTTTCATTTTTTTTCCTCATTTTTGGACTGCTTTTCTGCTTTCGTAGAACTCAGTGTTTTTAAAGAAAAAAAATAAAAAATCTGCAAAAAAGGTTGCTATTTCTCCTGATGAAGAAAGCACTAGCTGTCATGCAAGGTCAAAAAAATTGGCCTTATTTCAATTTTTCTTTCTTTTGAGGGATGAAAAAAAAAAGTGAGTAGTATTTGAATCTCTACTTTAAAAGCTGTTCTTGCTTTGTTGTAGGTTTTCCTTTCCTATTTGAAAGGAAAAGATTGGAAAAGATTGTGTGTGTTAATACGGTTTTTGAATTTGCATTTTGATATTACTGGCTATATATATGCTGTCTTTTAGCGATCATAGTATCCCTTTCTAAGTGCTCACAGACTGAATATTTAAAGATCTGTTCTAGAGCCATTCCTGGTATCACTATCAAGGTGATGATTCATAGTGGTGCTGGTTCTTTCCCCTCCTCCCTCTACCTCTGGCTTTTTTGAAGAAGTGTGTATGAAATGGCTTGACCAGAATATCCCAGACTTATGGAAGTATGAAACTAATTGTGTATTTAAGAAATTATGAATAGGAAAAAATACGACACAACTAGAAACAGATTCTCTCAATCAACTGCTAATCAAAATGTTAGATGGATGATAGGTCTACTAGCTAGAAATAGAGGCCTATAATTAATGTCACTGCAGAATGTGGTTGTGTCTTTTCTAAGATTTAGCACAAGGACGGTTCAGTGCAGTCTTTGTTGTGAAAGGTGTTGCACAAAACTTTTGCAATTTTGTTATCCAATACACATGTGTCATCACAGATTTTCAGTCTTTTAATGCTATTTTGATTTACACTAGAACCCAGTACTCTTGACATTTCAACCTCCTTAATAAAAGCCCTAATTCTATTCAGCATTCCTTGCTCTTGTCTCTGCTGTGTTGCCACAAACACAGGTAGGATCAAATGGCTTGGAACATGGAAAGTTTTTTATAAAAAAATAAATAAATAACAATCGGTTTCTCTTATAGTATTTAAAAGTAATCTGCTGTTGCTACTCATTGCACAAGTTTAAAAGTAACTCACTGCATTGATTTTTGCATGTTTCATTAGTTTCTTGTTCCTTTTAATTACTTTTGAGAGAGGAATAAGGATAGATAAGGAATAGCAGAAAATAAGTGTGTGTGTGAAATAACTCTAAAAAGGTTAATACGCTTTTAAAAGTAACAAGAAACAGTTATGTACTATACCTATAAAGTAACTGTGTCCCTAGCTGCTGTGTTACTTTTAAAATGTAACATTGTTGCACCCTCATTACTGCCAAAAGTAACTAGTTAGCTATTGCCCTTAACTTTTAACTTCCAAGCTCTACAAAATTGGGTTATGGTTATAAAGCAACATCTGTTGCCAGCAGCAGCGGCTAGCCCATGACAGCAGCAAGCTCTCAAGAGAGGTGATAGTATCCCTAGAAGACCTTGAGTATACTGGCTAGCCTTCCTCAGTGTAATTGACTACGCTGTTCTTGGATGCGTGTAAATGCAGAGTACAATCTCGTTAACTCATTTCACTGATGGAATAGCTTCTATTAGTGGAATTAAAGCTCTCTATGCACCCTCCAAATATGCCCTGGAACAGATTTTTGGAGGGTGTGTCGTGTGGATCTATTATGAGAGGGGGAGGAAAGAAGCAATGTCTTATTGTGTAAGTTTTTGTTCTGGCCATGTTATCCTAAGCATGCTTGTTTTGAAAGGCTTATTACTGCAATAAATCAATGTTTTAAAGTAAATGTATTTACTAACAATGAGCTAAACATGAGTCAACAGTGTGATGCATCAGCCAAAAAGCCCAAAGCAATTCTAGGTTGCATCAACCTGTATACAGTGTCTCAATCGAAGGAAGTAATAGTACAATTCTACTCCTGTTTGGTGAGATCTAACCTGGAATACTGTGTACAGTTCTGGGCATCACTGTTCAGCAAGCATATTGAGAAACAAGAACATGTTCAGAGGGTGATCAAAAGATCAGGAAACCAAGCCCCAAAGACTACAGCATGCCCCAAAGATTAGAGCATGAACCAATGGATTCAAATTACAAGAAAGGAGATTCCATCTAAACATTAGGAGGAACGTTTTGATCGTAAGAACTATTGAGCAGTGGAATGGACTGACTCAGAGAGTGCCTCAGAGACTTTGGAGGTCTCATCCAACAGAGGTTGTATGGCCATCTTTTGAGAACACATTAGTTGTACATTCCCACATGTCAGGGCGTTGGGCCTTTGTAGAACCTTCCACTTCTGTGATTCCATAGGTAGCAAAATTAATAATGGCTCACTCAAAATATTTATAACCAAAAATATTTGTAACGTTGGCTGAGATCCTACTGGTTGGCATAGAATAGAAGGAGGAGGAGGAGGAGCAGATGTAGGTGGTGGTAGGGCAGCCGAATTAAAGAGGTAAGAGCGGTGGGCAACATGATAATGAGTGACAGGGGCAGCAACAGAAAAGAGATCTCTGTCAGGAGAGAAATCTGTCCTGATGGCTGGAGAGCAGTCTGGAAATTGGCAAAGTAGCTTTCTCATCTGACAAATATAGTTTATACTGCTATCTCTTTTCTGCTGCTATGTACTTCTTTAAAAGTTCCTTACACTTAAACTCTTGTGTAGGAGTTCTCCCCAAAAATGCAATAGACACATTTTAGTAATTTCTTAATGAGGTATGTTTCATATCAGTACATTCAACAAATATGTTTTTCACCATTCTCAAATCATTTAGTTAATACATACGACAGCAATTATTTGAACTACTGTATAAACCAGGTTTCCTATTCAGTCTACAAGTTTCTTCTACTATTATTTCTGATCAGCATCTAGAAATTAGAAGGTATTTACAGATATTTAAATAACTTGCACAATTAGCTGTGGTTTCCTGGCTCTGGTGTGATTACATGGAACTTAGCTGCACTTTTGCAGGACAGGAAGCAGAATACTACTGAACTGTCCTTTGAATAGTTGACAGGAAAATGTCTAAATAAGTTAGAATCACATTTGGTTCCACTTAACTTGCTTTGATCTTGCACTGTGCCTTTGTCCCATTTTATATCCTAGGTCTCACCAACCCAAGACCCTATCCACATTAGAATCCGGCTCACCTACCGAAAGAAGGTAGCCTAGACTAGCCTGGACTGAAAACAGTGAGAATAGAAAATATTCTAAGAATGTGCTTGTGTGTTAAAATATACGAGGTACAGATGTTCTTTTTAAAATTTCCAACTGAATGAGAAGACAGGGTCACAACTCTCCTGAGAGCAGGAGAAGACAATATTAGCCTAGGTATTATACCTCTCCTTTACCTTTGTCCATGTACATCCTTTGCTGAGCTGGAAGGAAGCTGTTATCTTGTGGTACAATTTCACATTGCAGAAGATACAATGTGTAACATGATTCTGAGAAGGGAAACCCAATGTTACTGAAGGGAAAGCGGTTGTGGTCCTTCTTTGCAGTAATTCCGTGTCTAGGAAATTACTCACTGTAGACACACAGCCATATCTATGGGTAATCAATACATGGAAGTGTTTGTGGTGCTAAGATTTCAGATCATATCCTCTTCCACAATCTTTTGTTCATTGGAAAAGTGGAACACAGCCTCCATGCACATTGGTTCACAGATTTCACTTCCAACTATTGTGAGATGAGCTCTTTTTTTGAGCGTATCCCCATAGACTCTGTTATGTTCATGCTGCATGTGCTCATCAGGGAGTCATAAGTATGAGTTTTCCCCCTCATCTATACATTCACAGATACATTTGTGTGACTGTGACTGTCAAAACAACAAACGGATTGCATTCTGAAAGGGAGTGGAATAGAAATTGCTTTAAGAATCGTGGATGATAATTATTGTAGGTATCACAAATTATAACTAGTATAATATTGACGTGTTCTTAATTGTGCATAATTTTGTATTAACTTTTATATGTTTTAATGGAAACTTCTCAGAGATTGTATTATATTATATATACATACCATAAATAAATAAGTAAATAAGTAAATAAATAAATAAATAAAATATTCATAAGTTGCGCTGTAAGGGTATGTTGTTACCATAGCAATGCTCTATAGTGGGTCATAAGAAGGCACCAAGAAAGTGAGACAAAAGAAATACTTCACTTAGAATGACAGTGGAAAGGAATGTTAAGACAGGAGAAAGTAATATTAGGATAGTGGGAAGTAATGTACACCCACTGCTTAGAAAATGTCCCTTATGTTCAAGGAACGATGTTCTTAGCAGATGCGAGTTTTCAAAGAAGTGGAGGCTTGATTGCACATTGTCACATAAGGGTGATCATGTGAATCCCAAATGTGTTTGAACTGGGATGAAAACAGGGTATATAGAGCACTTAATTAGTTGAAGAAGTGGGAGCCCCTCAGACTTACTTGGGAGAATTTTGCAGGCCAAGGTGATGGTTGTACAGAGCCATCACCTTTTTCCTCCTGCTTGGCACCTTCTTCCTGGGTTTTCCTGGGCCAGGGAAGAGGCAACAGCAGGGATGCTTCCCAGGCACCCAACACTGAAATTGCATGCCTCACTCAGGTCTGCCCAGGCACGATAAGCTGGGTCTTTGCTTGGCAAGGCAATCAGTCTTTAACTGTCTTTGCACTTGTCCACCTTGAATCATGTTTGGCCTCACATAGGTTGGATTTGAACTGGTCTTACTATTTTCTCATACCTGTGAGATCCAGTCTTTGTGGGAAAACGGGCCTTAAACCCATCATTTCCATTGGGAGTTCCCCGAAGGGACTCTGGGGAAGAGGTATATAGGTGTATAGGTATTCATCATCATCATCATCATCTATGTCCAACTTTTTGCCTACCATTGGCCTCAAAGCAGCATACCTATTAAAACAATATAATTTAAAAACATATGAACAGTATATATTAAAATAAAATTAAACTGTAAAAGAATTAAAACCACTAAAAAGAAATTAAAAGAAACAATTAAAACAGTACAATACCCTCTAGCCCCTTCTTTAAAAAATTCTGTATTAAAATGCCTTCAGCGTCTAGGGACAACCGTGCTTGCGACAGTGATGGGACTAAGAGCAGGGCCTCTCCTGATGATCTTAGAGCCTGGGCCAATTCGTACAGGGAGGTACAGATTGTCAAGTAGCCTAGACTGAGTCATATAGGGCTTTATAGGTCATAACCAGCACTTTGAATTGTGCCTGGAAACAAACTGCCAGCCAGCGGAGTTGTTTCAACAGGGGTGTGGTATGGTCTCTGTAACTAGCCCCAGTTAATAGTCTGGTTGCAGCTCATTGAACCAGGTGAAGTTTCCAAACACTCTTCAAAGGCGGCCCCAAGTGGAGTACATTATAATAGTCCAAATGGGGCTCTGCTTGGACCTCTCTCTCCCCCAGATGGCAGAGCACCACACAGTAGCTATGTGTTTAACTGGCTTCATTACTGGTTCCATCACTGCTCCTGCTCTGAATCAGGAGGTTTGTGCTGTGAATACTTTGGGTCATTTTGTGGCTGGTTTGGTCTCTGGATTTTTGCTTTATGCCAGACCAATCTATACAGCTGAAACTATTTTAAAATAAAGATATGGCCATTTTCTTCTAAAGATTGTGAGTAATTGTGGTTAAGTGTGGTCTCAGCTTCTATTGGCAGGCCTATCCAGTCTATTTTTAATTATAATGCATTTGAATTATAATTTTAATTATGATACATTTTTATAGAATGGTTTTATGTTTTAGTGTATTTTAATTATAATGTGCTTTTAATTGGTATACTGGTTTTAATTATATTTTAACCTTTGCTGTACACCACCTTAAGCTTTGAGGAGAGGCAGGTAACAAAATAATTTATTGATGATGATGATGATGATGATGATGATGATGATGATGATAACAACAACAACAACAACAACAACAATAATAATAGGTCTTGCACATGTTTCTCTCCACTAAGCATGCAATACATGCCTGGATAAGTAAACTGCAAAGGGTGCTGGTGGAGGAAATCTGGCTGTCAATATATGAACTAGTACAAAGCAGACAACAGTGCAATTGCACCTACAGCTCCAAACCATTTTTGTGTACCCAACTCTGTTTTCTTATACATGCTGCATTTTGTTTTGTTTAGGATGGCAATAATGGCGTGCTTTCATGTTTTAATTATATCTTAGACGTTGATGCATCTAAAGGTGGAAGATATCTTCAAAATGTTTTAATAAATAAATAATGAAATTCATAATATAACCAAGTATTTTACCTTGAGGTCCTTGGGGGAAAAATGTAATAAAATAAATAGAAACGTGTACAGAGTCTTCAAAAGCTAATTGTGAAGGTGTGTGATCAAGAGGAAAATAACAGCTAAAATGGAAGTTGGGGCATTTCAGTGATTCTTCTTGTATTATGAACTTATAAAATATTAATTTTTAAAAAAGATTCGAACACTCTCTCAATTCAGAATTTGGCAGGCAGGCAAAAATTTGTCTCTCTTTGTGTTTTAGACTGATATCTAATGGAATGGAATGATTTCCACTATTGCTTTCCTAAGATAGAAGCAGACCTATTTTGTTTATAAATATGTATCTTGCTGTGTGAAGGTTGTATTTGGACGACTCTGTAAAAAAGAGAATGTACGGTTGCAATTAAATATGACTCACACAGCAGTAAAATCTGCCAAGGACTAGCTTAATTGAATTCAAGATGAGTGGCAAGGTAAGATGAACAATAACTTTCCCAGAAAAAAAAAATCCTCTATTCTTCTTTACCTCACTCACACACATACAAACACAGTAAAATTTCAGTTTGATTGTAAGTCAGCTTGGCTAGGGTATATTCCTCTAAATGTATGATAATAACATTAGAAAACAACACAGTTTGAAGAACTGGAATTATATTTGGATTCTTAAAAAAGTAAATCAGCTTTCTAGATTAGTCTAGGCCCAATCACTGTGGTACATAGCATTCAGCATTTCATTCCTATGTGTGGATGAGATCTCCCCCCAACACACACACACACACACAAAACAAAATGAACAACAGCAGCAGCTACTACTTCTATTATGTAAATTCAGTCCAAAGGATTGGTATTTTTATAAGATATGGTGGTAACCACCAACTTGGACAGTTCTATAATTGAATTACATACAATTATAGAGGATGGGGGCAATGTCAGAATGTCTATATATTAGCTCCAGCATGGGTGGCAGTTTGCTTCTGAATGCCAACTTCTAAAGAATACAAGTAGTAGTACACTTTTCATTGACTGTAGCTACTAGGCTGAGGTTCTCCTTGTGGACTTCTGTAAGGCATCTGCTTGACCACTGTGGAAACAAAATGCTGGACTGGATAGGTCTTTGGTGTGATCTGGAAGAATTCTTTCTCATCTTCTTACACTCTGCTGAATAGGATGATAAAAATGTGTCAAACAGCTTGTCCCTTTCTATCTTTTTAGGAGCAGGACAGAGAAAGTAGAAGTCATTTCTATTAGTTCAGCAACTAAAGGCTATTTTCAAATGGTTTTCAAATAATTAAAGTAACCTGTAGAGCACCCCCTAAGAGTAGCAACACTTGAATACCTAGCAACCAACACTAGAACATCAATGAATCAATTGACCTCCGCAAGGGCAACAAGTGACTGCAATACCACAGGTACAACTAATGGGCTATGAAAAAAGTCCAGCTATATTTCAGAAGACACAATACGGATTTTCATATCCACCCTCACCCCACCCCACCCTAACACACTGTTTCTTAATACATGACTAACACAGGAGAGTGAGATTGAACAATTAGCAAGAAACATCTTTCACTCCAGGTGGCAAACTCCTCCCCTTCCCAGGCAGTTGCCATGGAAATGGTTATTTAAGGATCTCCATTTCTGGAGCAAGTAATTGAATACTTAGGGAAGGGGAGTTGTTTGCTTGTTTCTTTTTACTCTACTAGTTCTTTATTGTCATGAATTCATAATAATTATTATTTTTTGTTTTCTCATAAAAGCCTGAACAAGAACGTGCAAGGAAAGAAACAAAAGAAAAATATAGTAAATGATAGTTATTTGTACCCCATTATGCCTTGATCTTGGCACTTTCAAATATAGAATTTAGAACTGACAGCCATCAGTTGTGAGTCATGCACAATGACATTTTCTCTCTCGTCTTCAAGGCTTGCTATAGAAATTGCTCATATTTCACTCCTGCCCTCCCACCTCATCTCCAAATTCAACCATGAAACAAGTGGATACAGGCAGGGCTGAGTAGTACAAAATGCTATTTAACACTACAGTGTGTTAAGTTACTTCATCATAGCATGATAGGCCACTTTGTGCTTTCATAGCCTTCAAACAGTTGAGGTTGTGGTTAAATGTGACAGAAACTAGCAAAGGAAATATTAATTAGAATACTATTCTGCATAAAAATTCAAATCAAAAGAACATATATTTTTGAATTAGCAATATGTACAATGCCTAAGGATGCTTTGATTTTACTCAGTCACTGACAAAGACATTTAATTGTTAGGAATAGTTTGCCAATAGAATGAAAGGAATTTGGAGTGCAGTTAGGTCCACAACACAGGCTGCTTAGAAATGCTGAAAACTGGATATTCGTATGTTAGTCCTTTGAAAGACAAAGCATATTCAAGCTTTCTAAACCTTACTTACACCAGATTTAGGCATAACTAGCTTGTTCTGGAAAGCCAATATAGTGTATTGGCTTGAGTATTGGCCTGTAGACCAGATTCAGTTCTCCTCTCAGCCATGAAACTGATTGGGTTATCTTGGGAGTGTCACACACTCTCAGCTCCAGAAAACCCTGTGATAGGTTCTCCTTGGAGTCACAGTAAGTCAGAAACTACTTGAAGACACATAACAACAAACACCAAAGCTTTTTCTGAGCCAGTCAGCACCTTTTGTATGGGGTAGGGGAGGAGAGAATTAATGATTTCAGAGAATATATTTTCCAAAATGTGTGCTTACTTAGTGATGCAACCTCAGATACCTCACTTATCACTACTCAAAAAGATTAAAAATCTATGGGAAAAAACATGCACAAAGGTTGCAATCCTGCCTACAGATTACTTAGTTTCCTATGTGTTGGATTTATTTGGTTTAACTGCTCAGGACAACAGTCAAAGTACTTTTTTTTCTAGGTGGACAAAAGCTATGAAGAATTAATTCCAAAAATTATGTGCAAACTTTCAGGAAACTGGCTAATGAATGAGGGGAGCAATTTATATGTTTCAGATAATTTGTGGCTTAGCATTTTAAAAATGTAGATCTGTTGCATTTTCCCTCTTTCCTTCCTTCTTATTGTTTGAAGAAAATGTGAACAGACTTATTTACACTGATCAGAATTTCATGGTTCTCAACATGTCACTTTAAGATATTAGTAATAAAGCATGTTTCCATTTTTTGCAGCAATGCTTAATAAAATTCTCACCATCCCAACTGTTTTCTCTGAGGTGTTAGCATCCTCCCTTGCTTCTATAAAACGGAAACCATCATAGAATAAATTAATCTCATTACTTATACTTGTGGCCACTTGTGAGAATAATTGACAAGAGAATAATAAATTACTTATTATGTCAGTATTATAATCAAATATAGCAAAGCTTCCTTTAGAATGAATTTGTGATGCTTTTGTTAAATAATTGTAGAAATAATTGGCCCAAATCCCACCTAGAATGGAATGGAATCAATGGCATTTACATAAGAGTTGACACTGTTCAGTAATTGATTTAATGTGCCTACTCTAGATGGGACTATCAATGGGATTAATTCACCAGAAATTTCATTGTATACATTTTAAATTAATGTCACAAATGTCAGTCTGATCATTGGTGTCACTATCTATCTGCTACATAGATATTTTACTACTATCTTATGATTTGTATCTGATTGAAAAATACCTTTAGTTTCAAGAAAATAAGTTATTGTTTTGTAGATTAGAGAGCCAATGCACATCTTGGAACTGCAATATGCATTGCTTTCGGGGGCAACAACTGGACAATAGTGTGCATCTGTCTAAGAGAGAGAGTCAGTTTATCTCCAATATAGTCCCCTGACTGTGAAACCTAGCGCTTGAAACTTGGTGTGAATACTAAGGGATCATGAGATTGTTGGAAAATGCAGGGGGGCATGCTGTAGATCTCTAGCATGACCCACAATTAAACTGTCCTTAAAAGCAAGACAAAATACTTGTTCAGTCCCATAAAACTGCCAGTGAATGAGGCCAGCCGGTTTTGACTAAAAACTGCTCAGTTTATTGAAGGAAGCGTGAGTGCATATTCAGCAAACTTAAGTAAAATCCATGTCTGGACAAAGACAGCAGTAGCAAAGAGAATACATGAAGAGAAAATAAGATACACTGACTGTTTTCAGGCTGCTCTTAAGTAGACTCTTGTCAACATTTTTTCACACCATGGAACAGGGAAGTTTGTTAGTCTAAACACAACCTTTGTTATGAGAAGCAAAGCTGAAGAGACTCTCAGGAAAAAACCCTTATCTGCTTTGTGAGCTGGGAACAGCTGGACCTCAGCAGAGAGGACAGCACAGTAAACAAGAACACAATTTAACCCTTAACACAGACAGAGCTGTCTTGGCCTGCAAATGTCAACAGAGATATACAACTCACAATTGGTTTTCGTCTATAACAGATTAGTGCATTTTAATTAATTAGAATTGGAAGGAGTCTGCTGTGCCATCTTTAAACACCAGTTATTCTCAATCTACCCTAAAAACAAGTTTGGAGGCAAGCCTGGAAGAGTTATTTCTTCAAAAGACCTCTAGAAAATGACATGTAATTTTCTTCCCAGTGCAGGACCCAGAACCCTTCAAACAAGAGAAAGAGAGAGAGTAAGAAGATGAATTATTCTGCATGGTAGAGGGAATGAGGAAAGTGAGAAGATCAGAAGGCTGAATCAACGTTGAGTCATAGGGAGGAAAAAGGGGAAAAGAAGGATTAGAAGGGGGAAAAAAAAGAGCAAATAGAGGACTAAGTAATGAGCTGAATTAGTTTCTTCCTCTTAAAGATGCTAAAGCTGCCTAATATAAAATAGCTAGATACTGACCTTCCTTGGAATTTAATTCAGGTCTGATGAGTGGGAGAAACATGTGTGATAATGAAGTATTTATTTATGTCCTTTCCCTACTTCCATTAGCCAAGAATAAACCAAGAATGTACTGGCTACTGGTCTGTTTCCAGACACAATTCAGAAGTGCTAGTGTTACCCTGATTTCTGGGGTCCCTTGGGGGACACCTCCATGTGCTCCATGTGATGGGGAATGAAAAGTAGCCAGAGCATGAGTAATAGCAATGCAAGAGGCAGGGTAACTTAGCGGGGTCTTTTAACCCAATTTTTACAAGGTCAGGCCAAGCCAAAAACCAAAGAAGATGTCCAATAAAATTATTTTATTGAATGAAAGTCTCACGCCTCAACGCAATCACTCACACACTCACTCAAGACCTATTAAGAAGCAAAAGAGAGGAAACTGGATAGGGGGAATATTGAAGGGGTTGTAGCTGGGGTAATACTGCACCTTTTCCTGAAGTCCTTGGTCCGGGAAGAACAGCTGAGAAGTGGAGCTCAGCACGGAGATGGTTGAGGGGATTACTCAACGGACGGAGAAATGGTCTGCTGGGATGACCGGGAGTAATCCAAAGAACAGCTCAAAAACTGGGACTATTTGTAGGGGGAAAAGTACCTGGAGGGCTAATCCTTTCCCGAGGAGAACAATGAGTGTTGCAACGAGAAAGAATCTCCACAATGGTATCTTCCTTTGCATGATGACATTACAAGGTGTTGCCAAAGTCTCAGGATCTTCGACTGCATTGGGTTGTGGTGTGACTTTATGTAAATGGTCCTTTGCTTGATAGGATTTTGCTCAACTTGGGGCAAACACGCTAATCTCCTCAAGTCGGCTTCTTAGGGGCTCAGGACCCTTTGTCTTCTGTGAGTTTGCATAGCTTGAGGTCTTCTGGGGCTACGTGATGGGGGATTTTACTGGCCTGATCTGGTTTTCAATCGTTTGACCATTGCTGCCTACGTGCTCATCCGGGCGACCTCTCAGACACATGGAATCATATTTAATATCAAAATTGTAGCCCCTGGGACAGGGTTTTCCAGTGGGGTAACACTAGTTATGTCTTGTAAAGCCCTATATGGCTTTCCAGAGTATCTGAAAGCCTTCATCTTCCCACATGAAGCTGACTGAGTTTTATGACTTTCAGGAACAGCTTTCCCTCCATCTCACCACTCTCATAGGCTTTTCTTGTAAAGACATGGAAGAGAGCCTTCCTGGTGACTGCTACTAGACCATTAAACTCTCCCTCAAGGGAGGCTTAGTTGAACCCCTCTCTGCTTTCTTCCCATCACTAGGCAAACATCTTCCTGTTTAAACTGGATTGGTTGGGATAGAAGGATGTGAAATTGGTGTGCTACTTAAGTAATATATGTTTTAGGCCTGAAGTAATGCTTTGATTAGATGGATGGTTTAATGATTTTTAAGCTTTTGTTAAACAAGGAGAAATGTAAGATACTAGACTCAGGGAGAAAAGATGAAATGTACAGATATAGGATGAGTGACACCTGATGTAGAGAGGCCTGCTTTTTCTCCTCACAGACTGGAATGGAAGCTTCCCGTCCCCCATTTTGCTAAAGAGCCTTGCCACTTTATACACAGCTCTGGCCTTCTCAAAAACGCTATCTTTATGTAAAAAGGGTTATTCAGAAACCTTTTAATGATTTATGGTAGCATGGTTCTGGTTGATTATAACTACTGAGAATCATTCAACTAAATCAAGATGTATAAAAACATACTTTAATCTTTATTAAAACAACAAAGAGAATAAAGTATTGGATTTGTATGTATGTCAAGCTCAAACAGATCTTCAGAATGCATTTATCTTTACAACAGCATAATGGTACAGGTCTCTTAGACACACAGGCCTCTGGCTTCCCTTTTTGCCTGAAACTCTGTTCCCAAATCTAGGTCACTGTTTCTGACCAGATTCAAAAGTAGATTGATTTCTCTTCTGTCCCCCTCTCTCTAGGCTTTCTTTGAGAAAAAACCCTTCTCATTCAACTCCCCCCTTTCACTGAGTGAGAATTCTCTTCGGCTGAAGGACTCTTAGTTCTAGCTCCTGGAAGTCTGCTCCAACCAAATCATTGTTTCTGCTATAAATTCATTTTTACTCAGATCTCCAACCCCTCTTTCACACTAAAGGGGCTGGGTTTCTCTCTGTAGTGGCCATTCTCATTGCCTAGCAACCTGTTTCTGGGCAGCTTTTCTACCACTCAAGATACCATGACCCCTATACTCTGTCACACCTGGGTTGATCATGGTACATGTGAAAGGGATCTAGGAGTCTTGGTACACAATAAGCTGAACATAAGTCAGCGGTGTGATGTGTCAGCTGCAAAAAAACAATATGTGTCCAGTTCTGGGAACCACAGTTCAGGAAGGATATTGAAAAGCTGAAATGTGTCCAGAGGAGGGCAACCAAAATGGTAGAAGGCCTGGAAATGATGTCCTATGATAAGCAGCTAAGATTGCTGAGTATGTTTAGCCTGGAGAAGAGAAAGTTAAGAGGTAACAGGATAGCCATGTTGAAATATTTGAAGACATGTCATATGGAGGATAGAGCAAACCTCTTTTCTGCTGCTTCAGAGACTATGGCCATTTCCACACAGCTTCAGTATTCCACAACAGCAGCTAGTTGTTTCTGGTCCAGGAGTTGTTGCTATCCAGCTGCTATCCCATCCCCAAGCATTGCAAAACCTCCTTGTACCATTTCCAGAAAAAAAAATCTGTTAAAAGCCTCCTTTAGCAGTTCAATCCCTGCTGGCTCAGTGCAGTACCACAGTAGTGCTTGATAGTGCTTCCTGTCCTCCCGGATCGAGTGGGGTGTGGGTGTGCCCAGGTTGTCCTTCCCTCAGCTACTATCATGATGTGGTAACTTCAAAATCTATCATCTCTTCATGTTTATTTTAAATTTCTCCTTTGAGTTAAAACTTTTCATTTTTTAAAATACATTTTAAGCATTATAGCGCAAAACTGCAATAGTGTACTAGTGTGTCTTGCCATTACAACATTGTTACACTAGTACAGCTTCCAAAAAGAAAAATGACCAATCAGAGGTAGTGAGATAGGGTGAAGATGGGGAAAGGGAGTGGCCAAGGACACTGTAGTGTGGAAGGAACACTGGTGACAATACCGCTACTCATCCACTTAAGATGGAATGGTGCAGAAGACGGTCTTTCTAACCTGCTACCATCCCACGAATGGCAGTGCTGGGATGGTGCAGAAAGCCCTACATCACAAAGCAATGGCTTCAAACTTCAGGAAAAGAGATTTTGTCTAAACATTAGGAAGAACTTCCTGATGATAAGAGCAATTTGACAGTGGAATATACTGCTTTAGTGCATGGGACGGCCTCCTCCTTTGGAGGTTTTTTAAAACAGGCTGGATAGCTATCTGTCAGGAATGCTTTGACTGTGTATCCTGCATGGCAAAAGTTTGGACTTAATGGTTCTTGTGGTCTCTTCCAGCTTTTTGATTCTACCTGTCCCATCATATAGAAAATGCAAGTGTGTGTGTGTGTGTGTGTGTGTGTGTGTGTGTGTATATATATATATATATATATATTAGTTATTTGGTAAGCCCCTTTGAGTCCCATTTTGGGTTATACCTTATAAAACTAGAAGTTAGACATACTTTTAGGGATTCTGCTATATTTGACATCCAGTTCAGAATCTGGAAGGACTAATATCGTTCTTCCACATATGTATAAAATTGAGCATCTTCTTTCAGTTTTGCACCCCTCCAAAATCCTAAGCCTTTTTTTCCCCCAACCTTTAGGAAGCAATGTTTCCAGTTTTACATTTCATCCTAATCTAGAATCATAGAATCATAGAATCATAGAAATGTAGAGTTGGAAGAGACCACACGGGCCATCCAGTCCAACCCCCTGCCAT
Source organism: Cyclura pinguis (assembly GCA_030412105.1). NCBI lineage: Eukaryota > Metazoa > Chordata > Lepidosauria > Squamata > Iguanidae > Cyclura > Cyclura pinguis. Next base: position 312,079,533 of record CM059599.1, on the reverse strand, counting down.
GCAGGAACAACCTCAAAGCACTCCCGACAGATGACCATCCAGCCTCTGCTTAAAAACCTCCAAAGAAGGAGACTCCACCACATTCCGAGGCAGCATATTCCACTGCCGGACAGTCCTGACTGTCAGGAAGTTCTTCCTGAGGTTCAGGTGGAATCTCCTTTCCTACAGCTTGAATCCATTGCTCCTTGTCCTGGTCTCTGAAGCAGCAGAAAACAAGCCCTCTCCTTCCTCTACATGGCATCCCTTCAAATATTTAAACATGGCTATCATGTCCCCTCTTAACCTTCTCTTCTGCAGACTAAACATACCCAGCTCTCTAAGTCTATCTTCATAGGGCATGTGTTCCAGGCCTCTCACCATTTTGGTTGCCCTCTTCTGGACCTGCTCCAGCCTGACCATGTCCTTCTTGAATTGGGGTGCCCAGAACTGGACACAGTATTCCAGATGAGGTCTAACCAAAGCAGAGTAGAGTGGTACCAGTACCTCCCTTGGTCTAGACACCATACTCCTACTGATGCAGCTGAGAATTGCATTGGCTTTCTTGGCTGCCGCATCACACTGCTGAGTCATGTTCAGCTTGTGGTCTATTAAGACTCCTAGATCCCTTTCACATGTACTGCTATCCAGCCACGTGTCCCCCATCCTATATTTCTGTATTCCATTTTTTCTACCTAAGTGTAGGACCTTACACTTCTCTCTGTTGAATTTCATTTTGTTAGCTTTGGCCCAGCTCTCCAATCTATCCAGGTCATTTTGAATTTTGATCCTGTCCTCTGGCGTATTAGCAACCCCTCCCAATTTGGTGTCATCTGCAAATTTGATGAGCATGCCCTCTATTCCTTCATCCAAGTCGTTGATGAAGATACTGAACAGCACTGGGCCCAGGACAGAACCCTGTGGCACCCCGATAGTCACTTCTCTCCAGGATGAGAAGCAGCCATTCGTGATCACCCTTTGGGTTCGGTCGGTCAACCAATTACAAATCCAACTAACAGTAGCCCTGTCCAGCCCACATTTTACTAGCTTCTTTGCAAGAATGTCATGTGGAACTTTGTCTCCAAATCTACATTCACTTGATGAAACAAGAGAAAAATATTAGCACCTTTGATGAAGTGTGAGATTGACCCAAAAAACTTAATGTTCTGACTTCCTTATTTGAATGAATATGAATAGTAAATTTGGTCCCCCTTCGTTTTGCCCTTCACTTGAGTATATATATATATATTTCAATTTAAATCAGACCATAGAAAAGTTGGATAAGAGAAAGGGTTCAAGATGAATGAAGAGTTCTAAAGATGAAGTGCTGAGCCCATAATGAAAACAGCAGTCCAAAGAGACAAAGTAATATCCAACCTCACTGCTTTCAAAGAGGGTATTCCCTTTCTTATCACTAGGGATCATGGATCTATTAAGTCTATTTCCCATCTCCAAATCTGTTTATTGTTTAGCTTTGAATTCTCATTAAACAGGAGAAAAAGTCTTTGTGTATGTTTGTGTCCATTTTGCAAAGGGACACTTTAATGTACGTTTAATTGAGGCATATTCCCATCACATTGCTTAAAGTGTATTTGTGTGCATTTTATATGCACAAATGCAGTGTTTTAATTCCATTTTGAAATGGTCACATCCTTTTTGATGATTGCATTACAAACCCAGAAATATAAATTTACTCAACCCAAAACTGTGTCTTGTGCTTGTTCTGTGTGTTTGGGTATATGGATGGGGCAAACTCATTTTTAAAAGTTCAGCAGAACTTTATTATTCTTTTGGGATTCCTTTGCTAATGGTGACCTTGTCACGCCAAGACATATTTCCTTTCCACAGGAAGGTGGTGGGGGCGACACAAAACTGTCATGTTGGTCTTAGGTACCTCTGAAAGACTCATTGGAGTAAGTAGGCAGCAGATAGCAATCATTTGTCTCCTTCTGACTCTTCTGTTGAATGTGTCTCCAGTGTGCATGCATCATGTGCATGCATGCAGGCACTCCAAACTTCAGGGGTGTTCCTTTGGAACTCCTGCCCCAGAAGACAATGCAAGCAGACACAGCCTTGCTGGAAATGGCTATCTGCAACTCCTGTCTGCACAGGAATGTAAGTTCCAGAAAAAATAAGGTAATTGTTGTGTTTCCTATTACATTTTAATGATATTAATAACCATGCCAGAAAAGTTATAATGACGTGAAACTTGTATTTTGAGGTTATCAAGAAAGCAAACATGGCAGTTTTATGGCCTTATCCCTTTTTGTTTATATAATTTTGGAAGTACATGATAAGTAGTGAGGTAACTATGACTTGGAAAAGTGTAATTATTTGGACTGCAACGTACAGAATTCCACACCAGTCACAGTCACTGGTGATGCTTCTGAAAGCTTCCAGGAGATGCAGTAAAAAATTGTATTTTTCTACATTTTAGGGATAAAGGATGTTGTCTTTATAGGAAAAAAACCTGTTGCTATTATATTAACATTCCTGCACATTTTTCTGTTGAGCTTTGTCTTTTTATAAACTTACAAAAACTGATACAGAAAAATTTAAAAACAGACATTTTATACTAACATACTTTTTTTTAGTAGTAATGACATCTTTAGATGGCAACAAATGTTTTTAGAGTGACAATTATAGTTTTAGACTCTAGTATAAGATGCTTTTTTTTTTTACTCCATTTGCTATATAATGTTCTCATAGTAATCAAAAGCTGGTATGTGCATATTTTCAATAATAAAAAGAAAGGCGTAACTGCTTGAAATTACTAGTAGTAGAAATGTACGTCAGAAAGCAACTGGAGTTCTTTAACAACCAGAAGAACCTTATTAAAAATGATTTCTATTATTTAAGGTTTCCTTTAGGGAATAATTGAGTATATTATTTTCCCTGTATGACATGAGAATCAGTTCTAACTTTCTTAAGAGTTCAGCTAAGTGCAGTTCAACAAAAGATTATATCACGCCTTTGAATGTAAGGGAAAGCATCCATATATTATAAGGAAAAACATCTTTTCTGAGCTCTTCATTATCCTGTAAGAGGAATAAACTAATGCTTTATATTACCATAAAGATTCCTTTGTTGCCCCATGGCCATGGGCCAAATGTTACTCAAACTATCATAGAATTGTTCTGATTGTGTAACAAGTTCTTCACCTGTATTCAGGAGACTATGGAAGACATGCCCACTTGGAAGGGTGTTTATATTATTTTTTTTATTATTATTATTTGCTGTAATGGGCAGAAAGCTTACGATGCATCCAAGATATTTCCAGATGTCATGGCTACTTTCTTATGCTGCAGAAACCCAAACACATGTGAGGGAGATACTCAGGCCCTTTTCGCACGGCATTTGCCATGTGAAAGGGCCCCTTGAGCATCGCACAATTGTGAGGAGCAATCTGCACAAAGCACTCACAATCATGTGACGCTCCAGGGTAGGGCAGGCGCCACTCACACACTTTTTCATTTTCGGCTTTCAGCCCAAAATGGTGCATGATCGTGCATTGCTCCAGGGCCCTGTGCACACTTGCCATGTGTGCGGAGCCTCCGGAGCTGCTGCAGTCGCACTTCCTGTCCCAGCGCAGCCTGGGAAACTCCGAGGCTGCGCTGCAGAAGGAAGAGGTGGGGCTCTTGCGCTGCCTGCTTGGGAGCAGGCAGCTCGTGTGGAGCTGAAGCAGCGGGGACATGAGAGCCTCTCGCTGGAGGCTGCTCATGTGATCCCTGCACCACAGTGCCGAAAAAAGGCAAGGTGCAGAAAGGGCCTCAGTAGTGAAGGAATGGGGGGGTGGTTCACCCCAGGCAGCACTTTTTTGGGGTACTACTGGATTTATTCTGCATACCACATACATAATTAAATTAGGACAGTGGAGTAATTTTTCAACCTAGTTGAGACTAGAGGTGCAATGTGGGGGAGGGGGGAGAGAGAACCTTGCCATCTCTTTTGCAACAATATTCCCTAGCTGGTCTCTCTCTCTCTCTCTCTCTTCCACCTCCTTTTTTGGAGAAATGAAACTTTCTCCAGCTGGGCAAGAGAGAGTCGTTTGTTTGGGGTTGTGGGAGGGAGAGAGAAAGAGACAGAAAAGAAGAGGAGGAGGAGGAGGAAGAGGGGGGAGGACAGAAGGAAGAGAAGCTGCACCTGTTATGTACGTTTGAGTCCTCTTTTCTCTGCCTCTCTCTCCCTCTCTCTCTCTCTGTCCCCCTCCCTTCCTCCTATCAGCAAAGATAGACAAACGGACCCTGCTACCTAGCTTCTGCCTGCTTATTGAATTGATTTTCAAGGGCATGTGGGCGTGCGCACATGTGTGGCTGCGTGTGTGTGTGTGTGGAGGCACACGTGAGCATGCAAGTGTGTGTATGTGTGTGTGTGGGGGCTTGTGAAGACAGCACATTGAACCAGGTGAACGAACCCTACACGCTTTTATTCGGGGTTCAGTGTTTCTTCATATTTAGGGTTAAAACCTTAGCTGTCCTTTATCAAAATTAAATTCAGAGTGAGTGGCAGCTGTTGCTGCTATTGTACACAGTACAAGAGTCCAGATGACAAAATCACTTTGAGTATCTCGCTGGAATTCCTGGCTCACTGGAGCTTGCTCCCAAAGAAGTTTGCATAGGACTGAATCTCACTGTACAGGGGAGGAAACCCCCAATCCTGAATAAAACCTGCCCCCCTCCAGATGTGTTGGACTACTGCTGCTGGATGTGCTGGACTACTACAGCATCCACTGACAGCATACCTCCCCTCCAGGAATGGCAATTCATCTTTCAAAATAGGTTCTAGCACCCCTATTCTGTTTAACATCAAGAAATATCCTTTTTTATTTTATTTAAATATTTTCATGCTGTCCTATATCCAGAGATCTGAGAGAGGTCTATAGTAAACCCAGCTTTAAGTAAAATAGTTAATTTTTTACAAAAAGAATAAGCAAATAAGTTACAATCTAAAAGAAGGGTAAGTCTTAAAGGCATCAGATCTCATCTGATTTTGGAAGCTAAGCTGGGTCAGCCTAGGTTAGCACTGGATGGGAGACCATCAAGGACTACCAGGTGCTGTAGACTGTATTTCAGAGGAAGGAACTGTCTAAACCCCCTCTGAGGATTCTTTGCCTAAGAAAACTCTATGAAATTCATGGGGTTGCCATAAGTTAGAGGTGAATTGAAGACACAAACACACAATATGTGTCATGCCCTGCCTTGGAGACCCTGACAGTGAGGAAGAGGATTCTGAGTCCAAGGCAGAAGTTTCTCCAGAGGCAGATGTTTCCCCAGAAGCTTGTTCAGGAGAAGATAACAAACAACAGCAGGGGTGTGAGCAGGGGGAACAAATAGCTGGAAACGAGACAACTAGACTCTTACTGTGCAAGACAGACAACTGTAGGAAGAGGGGCTTTGCCGCTCATTGCATTTAAGTAACAAACAAGCCCTAATGAGGGAACACCTGTGGCAACAGCATTAGTAAGATAAAAGGCAGGCAGCTGACCCTTCTGTCCCAGGGTCAGCAACTTGTTGTTAAAGCTCTGCACTATGTTCTTTTCCATCTTGACTACCTTGAACCTCTGCCTGTTTGACCAACTTGATCTGTGGATTTGTTTACCTTTGGATGTGTTTACTCTGGAACCTGGACTTTGTTTTGGACAACCCCTGCTCTTGCTGATTAATTGCTGGGTCTACCCTGGACATGACAATGTTTAACAGTTTAAAACAAGCTAAAACAGTTAAAGTCAACTGAATAAAACCAGTAGACCCCAAAGGCTTTAATAAATCTAACCACATTTTAATTTGGCACCAAAATGAAGCCAGTATCAGCACCAATTTGATATTGAGGAGTGCATTACACAACCAGGGTGCCCAAGTATAGAAGGCCCTACTCCCATGGACTTTCATTGTGTGTTGTTCCTAATGGTGAGATAAAGAGAAAAGCCCCTCCATCACACCTTGAAAGAAAAAGAGAGAGAGTGAGACTTGTTCCATAGGGCAATGAATATCACCACCAGCACTTTGAACACAGGCTAGAATTGTATGGAAATGACTGCAAACCATTCAAAAATTGTAATATGTTGTAGTATGGTACTTCTACATCCAGCAACTGAGTGATCAAATAAACTTCAACAATGTCATTGACAATTTTGCTAACAGAAAAATAAAGAAAAATAACATTTTAAAGTGTTGAAATTAAAGTTTTACTTCAAAAATAAACATAGTGTTTTAATTTATTTCCCTGTATGTCATTTGACTTTATGTAATATTTTTGGTGCGTATTGAGAGAACGGCAAACTCAGGGACCGCCCTCAGGTGGCAAAATCTCTAGCTACTCCACTGGAGATACTGACAATACTATGTGCTACTTGAAGAAGGTGTAGAACCTCTGTGAGATAGAATCAGTGGGGCCTGTGAAGTCACTGAGGTTAAACAACATCTGTTTTCAGTCCCTGGAGAATATACCAACACAGCAAGCAGCACATGGTATGTCCAAATCAGACACATTGAACTTGTATGAAGCGGGTATTTCAAAGAGATCCAGAATTGCCAAGACTGGGATTGAGAAAAGAAAAATGGATCTCAGAGGTAAACAACAATGGATAACTTTTAGCCAAACTCAGTAGCAGAGCTAGGAATGAACTGATGCATTGCAACTGCAAGCAAATGCATAGATGCCTGTGCAAGTACTACTCTGTTTTAATTGGTTTTAAACTCTATTGTGTTACCTTGTCAGATGGTATGTTTCTAATCTGTTTAAATGACTTTATGTTATTTTAAACCATTCTGCATTGTTAAAATATGTTTTACTGTATGTTGTCATTAGATGTTTAGATACAGGAAGAGATATAAATATTTTAACAAATAATTAAATCAAATTGTGTACATTCCGTTAATTCAGTTGGCCTACTCTAGTCAAGAAGAACAATTGGATTTAGGTCAAAGTCAGATTAAGAGTAAAGCTGACAAATCTTTCTGTAGTAAGCATCACGGGCATGCATAACCTTCTCTGTTTTCAAAGATGCTTCAGAAATGGCTACATAGTGTTCACTGTATACCGTTGGTGCATGGTTGCCTCCTTGTCAGTCAGTTTTGGTCTCTAGATGTATCCCTTGATGAGTACTGTTGTTCTCTGAGCAGTATTTCTCCTGAGCTTTCTCTTTTCCCTTCTGTTGGAAGGCAGAAGTATAGTGAGCTTCCTTGTGGGCATAGTATTGCAGTTTTGATTGCCAAGGAAAGGTTTGTGAACACCATGTCAATCAGTATGATAAGACTGCCTTTGTACACAACTACCAGAAGAAATGGTTGCATGATGTAATTATTCTCAATTTCATTATCTTTTTATTGCTAAATCTTCTTATTTTTATTTCTAATTTTTTATTTCTTTTTCTTTTTCTTTATTTTTAAAATTTTATTTCTTTTTATTTCTAAGATAGTTTTAAATTAATTTAACAGTCACTTTTCTCCTGATTTTCTGATGAGATTCTTAGGAACCCTGGCAATCCTTTATATATATTTTCTAATTCTAACACTGGAGAATAGGATTAATGTTCCACTATTGGCAATATATATCTCAGTCTTTCTATCTAAACTGCTGGTGTGCATTTTTCTTACAGTCCAAAGCATCTTGTTATTTCTGACATTTCATTTGGGTTGTGTGTGGATTTTTTTTCCCTTTAATAAAGAGAGATTCACTTTCAGCATTCCAACCTATATGCAAGAGACCTTTAAGATAGCTGCACCAAGTGAAAGAAATTACTACTGTGCTTCTTTTTGAAGTTGATTTTTTCATAAATGCTATTTCCATCTTTGTTTTTGATATGACCTTAAATGTCAGTCAAGAAAATTTCTTCTGTCTAATAACAATGCATATTTATGTGCTCATTTTAATACAGAAGAATCCAAAGTCTTGTGCATATAAGAATGATGTAAAAAAAATGCTCCAGTTTCAAATCCTGATGCAAATACAGATGTTTTACAAAACTGGATATGTGAAATTATATTTGCTTCAGCCACATCTACCTCTAGAACTCTCCAGTAGATCAGAGGAAATACAAAAATTTTTGCTGGAACTTGATTTGTTCATTTTCAAAAACAAAAAAGTGGAAACATGTACTGTATAAGAACATTGAATTCCTGCCCTTTGGAATCAATTGAAGGAAGTTGGGCTGCGACCATTTCCTGCCTGATGGGTTGGACTCCAGCAAACTATTTATGTATGCAATGTAGTGGTAGTAGAGGAGGAATATGGGGGAGGACATTTTTCCTGTCACTGATCAGCTTGACTATGATTTCAAGACAAAATTGGTACTAGTAGGAAAAGATACGTAATATGACCACATTTTACAATCTTCATGTTATATAAACTTATGTTTTTCTAATAGGTTGTTAAATTAGCTGGGCATCTCCCACATGCCCACTCATTCATTGTTCAGATATATTCTGATGAGTTAAAGCCTGGATGAATTAATATGTCTCCTACAAGGCAGCCTGATTATACATGAAGAGGGATAAATCTTAAAGTTGGACATTTGCATACATATTCCTCAAAACAGGACAACATTTAGTATATCTCCAATTCACGTTCCTCAGAAGAGACTTTGATCCATCATCTATTATCTTAGTCTCAGATTCTTGTTTGTGTGCCTTTGTATTTCAAGCCACTTGTCATGGCACCCATATGAATTTCATGGGGTTTTCTTAGGCAAGGACTATTCAGAGGTGGTTTTGCCAGTTCCTTCTTCTGAAATATAACCTACAGCAGCTGGTATTCATTTGTGGTGCTCCATCCAAGTACTAATCAGAGGGAACCTGCTTGGGTTGCAAGATCAGATAGGATCTGGTGCCTTTGGGGTATTTTGGTCTTCAGAGTCTACCAGGCATTACTGACTGGAGGTTTGGACCATCAGTGAGATGTATTCTGTCCAAGAATTTAGAAATCAGTGAGATCTTGTCAGATAACATGACATGTTTCAAGTAGAGTCATTTGTTGTAACTGTGCTGTTGTGATCCTATGTGCAATGGTTTCATTCCGATGTTTTGTCAGTCTGTTTGAAATTGCCCTCAGAGCATCTATCACTGAAATCACTGTTGTTTTTTTCCACAGTGGTGCTGAATCTCAATTTGAACATCAGATTAAGAGTAAAGCCTACAGTTGTTGTGTACCTTCAAGTCACTTTATGTCTTCTGGTGATGCTAAGGTGAACCTATCACTGGGGTTTCTTGGCAAGATTTGTTCAGAGAGAGTTTACCTTTGCCTTCCTTTGAGACTGAGGCCATTTCCGCACGGGCTTAAAGAAACGGTGCAGAGCGTCCTCCAGGGAGGACGTCTGCACCTGGGAGCGGACTGGGTTGGACCTATTTAGTGTAGTTTTGCACCTCAACCCGCTCCGGAATGACCCGAAGTGGTTGTCCAGCGTGCTTTTGAAAGACCTCTTGAAACAGGTCTTTCAAAAGCATGGGCCACTCCATGCCCGCGCTCCGGTGCAAGCCTGCAATCTGTTGGGGATGGGCTTTAGGCTGGCGAGCTTCAGTGGTTGGTAGAGAGCCTCACCCAAACTCGAAGCTGCCATTTTCGTCCCCGGAGCAGTGTGGAGCAGCAGCCACGCACTGCTCCAAACCAGCCTGGACCCAAGCGTGGAGCCAAGAAGTCCGGTAAGTACCGGCACGGGGCGATTCCCTCGCCCCGTGCAGAAATGGCCTGAGAGAATGTAACTTGCCCAAGATCACCCAGAGGGCTTCCATGGCTGAACAGAGTTACGAACCTGGGCCATTTCAGCACTACACTCTTATAGTGTGTTTATTCCACTTTCAACATCCTATGGAATCTTGGGGTTTGCAGTTTAGGGAGGGGCCGGCCCCTGATCTCCAGAGTCATAGTCCAATACTCAAATCACTACACCACAAACTTACAGATCCTCTTGTAATAAGCACTACATGTGCTATTCAGAAATGGCTGATGAGGAAGAGGAGGAGGAGGAAGAGAAGAAGAAAATAATAATAATACATTTTTATTACTACTGTTGTTGTTGTTGTTGTTGTTGTTGTTGTTGCTGTTATTTACCTACCCTTCCTCATAGGAATTCAAGGTGACTAACAACAAAACTGACAGATGGGTGTTGAAATATCACTGAGATCTGAAGTCCAGTTCTGCACTGTAACTTTCTTCATATCTGAGATGGCAAAGCAGAGAAGATAGTATACCAGCTGTGCTACACTGCTTAATTTAACTAGCACAAATTGACAAGGAAATTTACACTTCAAAATATGTAGTTTCTGAAAGTATGAAGCTAGAATGTGGCTAAGTTACCAGTACATAGTCTGCACCTGCAGAATTTTAGAATCATCCTCACACCTGGCTGATAATTTTAGAAATATCTTCACTTCTGCCCATGACTCTTGTGTTAACAGATGTTATTTTCCCCTATTAGAATAAAGAATTCATGTTCGTTCCTCTTCTGTATTCAGAGCTACTGTGTGACTTTTTTTTCCCCTCATGTAGATAGAAGAATAGTAAGGCATCTTCCTCATAAACATCCTTGGTATGTGGATTAGAGCAAATGTCATTGCTGCTTTTCAAAACGTGCTTTATATTTCCCATATATATCCTCATCTCCAAACTTTGCAATTGAAAATTCAGCACCAAGGACAAAAAATAACATCTGCCACAATGCTGAATTTTCCTGCAACATCACCATCTCCACAGTAAGTTCAGCTCCTCATGGAGATGAACAAAAATGAATAATCAGGCTGCCACCACCAAAGTGTTACATACTGGAACAACATAATTCCTCCCCAGGTTGCTTGGTTTTAAGCTGTATGACAACAGCACAGCCGCATATCATTTTTTCATAGTTACATAACATGTAACAGTTTCCTTAATTAATGAGTACTGTCCAGTTCAGGTGGCGTGGTTCTGTTAAATTAAGGAGAACTGGATAAGTCAACAGTTATGTAAGTTCCGTCGATTCAGTTGTTACCCTCTGGTGACTTAGAACAGGATTTAGTTCTGTGTTCATGCCCTATCCTTCCTGCAAAGGAGGAAAAGGGAAAGTGCAATTCATCGCCTCCCCAGGATGTTCTGGGATCCTTAACCCCTCCAGATTTCCCAGACTACCTTTTTCTGGACAAAATGGTTGTGTATCGCCTCAGCTGGACGCCTCTATTTGACCTTTGAAATAAGTTGCAGAGATGTTCCTGCTCTGTTTAAAAAGGAATATTATTGTGTGCCTTCAAGTTGTTTCCAAGGTATGGTGACCATAAGGCAAACCTATCATGGCATTTTCTGGCAGCTGAGAGTGTGTGACATGTCCAAGGTTACCTGGTGGGTTTCAATGGCAGAACAGAGAACTGAAACCTGTTTTCCATGGCTGTAATCCGGTCTCAAACCACTATGCCACACTAGCTCTTTAACAAACAAAATCTTTTTGTTTGCAAAACCAGGGGCCCTTTTACACTGCACGATCATAGTGCTATGATTCTTTGTTAACTGCCAAGGTAACGTTCTCTAGAATCCTGGAATCAGCAGTTTAGAATTCCCAGGCAGAGAGCTTGATTGCCTCACTGTACCACTAAGCCCAAGATTCCAGAGGATATTGCCATAGCAGTTCAAGTGGAGTCATAGTGGTACGACTGTATAGCATGAAAAAGGCCCAGAAAAGGACATACTGTTACTTCCAGGATTCCCTCTCACTTCTCTCTCTCTCTCTCTTTGTTGATATCTCTGACAGTCTTCATGGCCCCAGAATATCCTGGACATCTTTACCCATCCCTAGGATAACATGGCCACAGTTGTGATTTTCCATTTCATTCTCAGGACAATCTTTTGGGTTAAATTAAAAGACAATGACTGTGCAAAACCATGGCTGAAAGTATGTTTTTGAACTCAGGTCTCCTTGATTTCAGTTGCTTACTCTGTTACATAAGGTGAAGTGGGTGGAAATATGTAAGCATTGAAGGATATTACAGGACATAAAAGCAGCAGAAAAAGAGGAAGTATGACTCATTGGAACTTACTGTCTCAGCCACTGTTTTGGAAATAGTCTTCACACTCCTTTCTATTGGGTCCAGGTGTCTTATGATTCATTAAGTGAAGTCAAATCACTTTATTGGGTATATATGAATAAACACATGGTCACGAGGGAAGAAACCACTGCAGTTCCTATAAATATGAATGTTGCTCTCAGACGATATTTTTAATGAATGTGAACATCTGTTAATCTCATTTTAATTTTTCTGTATCCCACCAGAATTAAGATTCCATTTGATTTTCATTTTTGGTTGTCATACAAGATATCCTTTCATGAAAGAGTTGCATGTAACTTTTGTGGATAATTGTATAGGATCCAGTCAGTAACACGTGCTCACAACATCAAGTTATGTGAGCACAGGTCTTTTTGCAAACATTATAGAAGCAGGAATTCAATGCCTTCATGTACAATGTCCCTCTCTTCCCAGAGGGGAGCTTTTAAGTCCCAAAATACACTGCCATGGCTATTTCCTGTTACTGGGAAGAAGTGTGGGGAAGTTTGTTTATTTACAATATAGCAATTAAGAAACAAATTAACAAGCAACAAATTAGGTTTGTTTATTTATGATATAGCAATTAACAAACACTGGTTCATTTTGACTGATAAAGAGATTAAGACTGAGCCATTTTTTTGTTAGGAAAAGTATTCTGATAGAGAAGGAAGAATAATAGGTCCATTCTTACCATTTCCATTATGCAAACTATGACCATAACTCTAAATTAGCATGTGAACTGTAGATATTAATAGGAAGGTTTAACATTTGCTGTTGCAGGCAAAAAGGTGTCACTTAGGCTAAAAGTTTTTATCCCCCCAAATGCTCTTCTTGACCTGCTGATTATATTTGAGAATTATATTCTGTTAATGTGGTTGATCTATGACTTCTCAGCCTCCTGTGCATGCAGTTCTTTCTGAAGACCCGAAAACATTAGATAGGAATGGTGAGGAACATAAATTCACTTGCATAGCATTTCTCTCCCTTGAAATGTAGAAATCTTTGATAGAAATAGTATAATGTTTTGAATGTTGATGTGGTACATGATGGTTCCAGATTTTAACCCCCACAAGGTTGTTGTGAGGGTAAAGAAAATGGAAAAGTAATTGAGCTCGCTAAAGAATACATATAATATCAAAGTAGTTAATGGATAAATAACTAGGCAATAAATGTATCAGTTTGTCAGTCAGTACATTTATTTGCAGACTGTCGATGAACAGACTTGCTTGTTCTTAATGTCAGTTTCTGCAGAAGTGATTTCAATGACTCAGTTCATTCCCAAAGTGCTAATATAGCTAAAGGTCAGAAATCCCTTCAGAAAGCTAGTGGCAACTCAGGGAAATGGAACAGAGTGATTGAACACTACAGTGGTTCAACAGGACCTGTGCAGGAGCGCTTCACACTGTACATTTTGCTCCAGATTCAACTAATTTCTTCTGTTTCTGTTCTCTGTGACAATTATTCAAGAGCAAGTTAACAATTTCTCACTAACAATGCTTAACAGGAGACAATAAAAGGACAGAACCTGAAGTCAATTAAAGCATTTAGGAACTCTGAGTGGTGTTAGATCTCAGCACCCACAATCCGTTACCATTGCTCATGTTTTCTGGGGCTAATTATGGGTGAAAGCAAACAACACTTTGAGGGTTATCCATCTCTGAACAGTAATCGTAGAGGCCCCAATCAGTACACATTTAGCCTGTTCAGAATTGGAAGGCCAGCATAGCAATTGTGTTTTTCATCACAGATTGGGTAAAGGTGGAGCATTCAAAGGTCCAAGACATGTGCAAAGATATTTGTGGTGCTTCAGTATTTAATTTTTGGTTTTCAAAAATAGACATAGTGAGTGGTGAAGGATGAAATGGTGCTTATTAGCATATCTTTTAAAGGTTATTTTTAAACCTGCTATGCTCTCCATTGGAGAAAGAACCCCTTTTCCTCACTTTCCTCCCTAAATTGGGTCATCAGTTATTGACAGTGTAATGTAAATAACCACCAGTGGACTCATGTACCTCTTGCATTATGCAATCTCTTTACTGAATATCACAGTGTAGTGTGCATTGGAACATGTTCTGCATTGGTCTGTGTGCATTCTGCAGTAGTGCCTCAGTTTACATTATGGAACAAGAAGAAGCTCATTGCAGATTGCATGCAACCACCCGGTACACTTTCCACGTGTGGGTCTTTGCTTCTGCCCCCATCAACTGCATATAGTTATTGTGCAATGTCCAATAAAAACACTTTGTGTGAACTACACAATTTATTCCTGTGTATGCCAGTATATGCCTGTGTATGGATGCCAACCAGTGTAATTAATGTAACATGCAGCTTGTCCCTTAGATGTCAGCACTGGAAAAATATTTCAATCTCCTGGAAATTAGTTTAATAAACAATTTTTGCAGGTTGTTTAGCAAGCTGTCTGGAACAAGACTAAGATATTCCAGTTATCTGGAAGTTTTCTTTGTTTATAGTGTGCAGAACAAAATATTGTTTTCATGAACATAGGTCATGGAGTTTATCTATCTGAGAAGTCAAACTGTTATCTTAGTAGGAGTAGAATTAGTTATACCTCCAAAAGTAATTGTATGTTGGCACTTAAATGGAAAGAAAATTCAGATATTTAAAACTCTTTTGCCATTTCTATATTGTGTTTTAAGTTGAAATTGAATTATAAGCATTTATTTTGTAATGTTGCACTTTGTGTGGCTACATAATTACATATTACTGTTAAAACCTAGAATTTGAATTGATTATGTTGGACAACTTCAAGCATGGAGCTAGCACAAAAATTCAGGTGCTATTTCTAACAGCCTGCATATGTGTAATCTTTCCCTTTGCTTGTACGTATATGCTGATGGGTGAGACTAGGGTGAGATTCTATCACTCCTTGTCCACCCTGTAGATCTATGGTGAGTAAACTATGTACAGTAAATAGTTTGAAAACATTTTGAGACTAAGCAGAGCTTGAAAAGGTCGGTAGGCATGCTGGCTAGGAAACATAGGGAGTTGCAGCCCAAAAAAGGGACATTTCATGCCCATTTAATCAATTAATTAAGTCAGCAATACAAATTATCCATTTTTTAAAAAAATCAGGGCTGAAAGAGTCGCACTAAAATTAGTGATTCACAGGATCCAGGATACAAGCTCCAGAAAGCAATCTTCTGAGTGATCTTGCCGTGCATAATGTAAGCAGAAGACTGTGTTACACATTAATATGTTACGCATAAGCCTTTAGTTTCTGTAAAATATAAAATTCATTTTTGGTTCTGTAGTCATAGTGATAGTCTGATCAATTACCACAGAAGCAGTTGTTAATTGGGAAAAGTTCCTAAAAGGGAAAGTAAAACAGAACCAAAGGGGTTGCAGAAAATGTCCAAACTGCACAGAGGATTTATATCAACAAGAAACCCAAATACAGATTTTTTTTCCTTCCTTTTTGGCCAGCTGATGAATATTCTTTTGTTTTCAGTTAGTTGGACTCCTCCCATAAAGAAAATGAAGTTTCATCTTTTACTGCCCATTGCCTATACCCACAAGCAATCCAGACTTATCCCCGAGCTATGCTTCTTCATAAGCAGCATTTGCCTATATTATTGATTTTTCAATTTAGTTTTAGAAGTCATTTTATAACTGCACAGAATTTTTCTAATTCTTCAATATTTAATCTGATATAGGAATCTAAAAAGAATCATGCTGGATTAGAGTGAGGAACTATCTAGTCCAACATTCTGGGTATTTTTGTTTTACACTGTTATAGTGCTATTATTCCACTTTCAACTTCTTGTAGAATTCTGGGGTCTGTAGTAGGCCAACCGAATCTTCGAATCTTTGGCAGGGATTTGAGATTCAGGAATCCGAATCCCTGTGCCAACATAGGCAAACGGAATCTTTCAAATCCGCCACTCAAACAGTTTGTTGGAGACCGGGACGCCTGAAAACCTGGGCGATCAGGATGCCTGAAAATTCAAGAGACCAGGACAGGATCCCACTCCTCATGTGTTTCCCCACCCAACGCAGGCACAGGTGATTGGCCGGCAGACCAGTATAAAGCCTCACATGCACTGGAGGCCACCATTTCTCCCTCCTGCTGCCTGTGCCCCTAGTGCTGCCTCTCCCTGCTGCTGCTTCCCTCTGCAAGGTAATTTTGGGATAGGGGTTGGGAGGTAAGGGACAGAGGAGCAAAACTGAGTTTGTGTGGGGGTCTAGGAGCTTGTGGGAATGTCCCAGGGGGTTCCAAAGACTGCCAAAAGGCATTCAGCGGTTCTATGCAAGCCATGCCAGTCACACTTTCCCCTTCACCAGCTTTCTTTGGTCAATTCTGGGACTAAGATTGTCATGATGCCACTTCCTCTTTTAGTTTTTGTGTCTTGAATACATGAATACTTCAGTTAACCGATTTTGAAGCTCCCTTTTAGAAAGGCTTTTTATGCTTTTCAACCCCTTTTCCTCTTTTTCCTCTGTTTGGCTGCAAGTTTATAAGCAGCATTGCCATTGGAAGGGTTGCAAAGGAGAGCTGGAGAAACACAGACTTTTGGTCTCGTGTTGCAGCAGCATGTCTGTGGTAAACAATGAATGCCAAAAAACCTGAGGTGGGAAAGAATGGGATTCTACTCTAGCTGATTCTATAGGAGAAGTGTGTGTTGTGTACAACAAACAAGGTGAACAGTAGCTGCCTCCAGAATCGTTTATTGAGCATGCATTAATCTGTATTATTTTTGATTTGAGACTGGAGGGTAGGGATTGGAAATTGTTGAGACAGGCCTAGAGATTTGGCCTGAGTGTCCCTTGCAGGACTTGAGGGTAGAGAATTGACTGGACTAGAGGCTTGTGTGTGTGTATATGTGTGTGTATGTGTTTGTGTGTATGTGTATGTGCTTTCTTTGTTGCAGGATTTGAGACTTGGCTCTTGAGGGTGCAGGGTGCAGAATTGAGATTGGACTAGAGGCTGTTTGTTTGTTTGTGTGTTTTAAGTGCCTTCCTTGTTGCAGGACTTGAGACTTGACTGGATTTCTTGAGATTTCAAGGACAGCTGAACATTTCTTTGCATCATTCCCTTGCAAAGCTCTTTCATACACAATTCTGGGGTTTGTAGTTTTACAAGGGGTCACAACTTTCTCTGCCAAAGTGTGCTGGTGCATCATCAAACTACAAACTCCAGGATGCCAGAAGGAGCTATGCAAAGAAAACCTAGTTTTGACCTGGATTATCTCTGTACTGTAATATGTGGTCCTGTTTATACAGGCAGGAAAATGTGGGATTAATCCACATTTTCCTGCCTGTGTAGAAAGAGCCTTCATGTCATTTTCAATCTGGGGAGATAATGAGGCAAAACTATGACAATTGTCCTGGCCAGATTTCTTCAGAGGGAGGTTTGCCTTTGTCTAGGCTTTTGCTAAGGCTGAGAGAGTGTGTCTTGCCCAAGATTATTCCTCTTTCCTTTGCTTTTTAAACCCTTTTTAAAAAAAAAGGATTCAAAAGATTCAAGATTTGTGGGTTCCTAGAACTTTCCAGGGATTCAGATCCGGAAAATTCTGGATTCATCCCACCCCTAGTCTGCAGTTTACCGAGGCCAAAGAGCTCGCTGGCTGAGAATGCTAAATGCCCCTCCTAACTGCAAACCCCAAGATTCCATAGGATGTTGAAAGTGGAATAATAGCATTATAACAATGTAGTGCAAAAATAGCGTCCATTTAGACAGTAGCTAACCAATTATCTATAGAAAGCCCACCACCCAAACATGACTGCAAGTACACCCTCCATCTTGCTCTCTCCAGCAACTGATACATAGAAGCATACTTTCTCTGATATGCAAAATGACATATATAACCATCCTTACCAATAGTCACTGAGGGACCCACCCTTATGATTTTATCTACTCTACATTCAAAACGCTCTGAGTTGGCAACCAACTCTACAGCTTGTGGCAGTGAATACCACACTTTAACTATGCTCTATATATTTTCTTCTGTCCTGAATCTCCTGTCTTTCAATGTCAGTGGATGATCTTGGATTCTAGGATTATGAGTTGTTCTTGTTGCATGCCTTCAAGTTGTTTCCAACTTTGGGCAACCCTAAGGCAAACCTATCCCAAGATTTTCTTGGGATGAAATGGTGTGACACACCCAAAAGTCACCCAGAGGTTTCCATCACCAAGGAGAGAGATGCATAATTTCATACATATCTGTCATCTCTTCCTTCATTTGCCTTTTTCTTGTGCTGAACAGCCCTAAACATTGCAATTTATTGTGATAGATGAATTGCTGTAGACTTTTGGTCAATTTTGCTGGGCTTTCCTGTGTATTTTTCAGTTCTACAATCTCCATTTT
The DNA here is from genome assembly GCA_030412105.1 of Cyclura pinguis. Taxonomy (NCBI): domain Eukaryota; kingdom Metazoa; phylum Chordata; class Lepidosauria; order Squamata; family Iguanidae; genus Cyclura; species Cyclura pinguis. The sequence continues at coordinate 312,061,229 of CM059599.1, read as the reverse complement.
CAGTCCAGTGACCAGAAATCAACATAGTATTTGACTTATCATGGCATCATGGATTTGTATATGAGCAATTTTATAGTAAAAGCATTATTTCTTATTCCTTTTCTAATTATTTCTGTCTTGGAATTTGTTTTTGTTTTGTTTTACAGCAATCACACACTAAGTGACATTTCCAAAAATATATCAGTCACAATCACTAGATCCTTCGGTCAGTTGCTTCCAGCTCAGATTCTTAGGGGACTTTTTTCTCCCAGTTTTCATCATTTGACGCATCTTTTTATTGAATTTTTATTTACATTTTTAAAGGCCATTCTCCCAATTTATAGAGATACTTTTACAAGTCTTTACAATTTCGTTTTGTTCTCACCACACTAAACAATTTATTGTCAACAGCAATTGTGACTATTTTATTGTACACCCCTAGCTACAGGTTTTGCATCAGGAGAACCAATACACCTCAAACTCAGTTGAGACACATATTTTGGATTTTCTTTTGATAGCATTATGTGTGCAGTCCTGCATCTTCTGACATATTTCCACAGATTTTTTATTTTAAATGAACGAAGTGGAGGACTGGATGTTTTAAGAGATGTTACAGGCATCTTTGCATTCACATAATCGGATCTTACACATTTTTCTCTTTATTTGACATTTTTTTAATTTACTCAAGTTCGTGTGTTTCATCTATTATTTCGTCATTGCTTTCATGACAGTCAGATTATTACCTAGTGCAGGTTTTTTTATTGATGTTATTTTTAATGTAGTGTATTCTGTGGTTTCATTGCATTGTAAAAATGTATTAATAGTAAGTTCTATTAATAACAATCTGTCTGCCAATTATCTCCCCACCATAAAAAATAGTCCTGGGTTCCCTATGCTACATTTGAGGTATCTTAACCACTCTTTATCCTACAGCAAAGCTATGCCAAGAATTGGGAAGAAAAGTCTATCAACTTTGCTTTCTCTCTCACGCAGATTTGTTAAGCCTCAAGTTCTTTCTACCAGAAACATGAAGTTTGTGGATTTTTGGTTATGATCATGTTGTACCTGTCTGCCATAGAATTATTAAAGATGAGGGGAATCTCAGGGAAAAATTAAAAAAAAGTTCTGGCACACCTGATTCAGCACCAATCTATTGAAACACACAGAGATTCATAGGCAGAATTTTAAGAGCTGACCATTCAAAGTCTTAGATCTGGGTGACTGAGCCTATCCATTTTAGTTTCTCAGCCGAGTACTTCCCTGTTCATATAAGAAGAAACTTTCAAATTGTGGGAAATTTGTATCAGAAATAATCTGAATGGAAATTCCTGCCCATACCTGCTCTGGATAGTGGCTCAAGTGGTTCAACTGAGATGGGGACAAGATCTCCTCCAGCCTACTTCAAGAGTGTGTTTTGGGAGCCCTTAGGAACAACCAACAGCCAAAACAAAGAGTGAGGTTTTGCTAAGATCTTCTTGCTAAGTCAGACTGGTGTTTGCCAAATGCTACAATATCCATGTTATCTACTTTCTTCCCTTATTCCATGTTGCTGTATTGTGTTTGTTTTGACAGTTACTAATGAATGTCAGATCACGCAGTGAAATGCAGGTGCTATTTTCTCCCCCTCACTCTCTGCTCCTACTTTGCAATAACTTATACTCCCACATGTGTTCTGAAGAAAAGGATCAGAATGTGTTCATGTCTTTGTGACCACTTAACCCTGTTTACCTACTTCTTGTCACTCGCTAATCCTATCATCCATACCTGTTACTTTATCTCAGTTTTCTTCAGTTCCCAAGGTCCTATTTCTCCAAAATATTTACATGCATCCAAATAATTACAGTACACAAAATTGGCAAAAAAAAAGGGGGGGGGTTGTTTCTTTTTCTTCCTTCCTTCCTTTTTTTTGTTTTTATCTTCCAGTTTGCTTCAGCCAGACATTGAATCCTTATGTATAAACAAAAAATATTTGTTTACATTGCATTTTGCAATTGTGAAAAGATAGCAATAGGTTCAGAGTAAATGTCAATCTTTACTTTTTGAGGCCTAAATCTAATAGCGTATGTAGAGATGGATTAAATATTTGAAAATATTTGAAAACTAGTAAAAAAAAACCCATGTTTTTCAAGTGTTGAGAAACCCTGATGAGAAGAATCCTGGTAAGATAAGAATTTTCACATTTCAGGACTTACTCTGCACAAAATTCACACGGTATTGTTTTGCACAGAAAACAGCATTTTCTATGGAGAACATAACATTTCAATGGAGACACATTAATTCATGTGAAGAAAAAGCTGTAATTTGGGATTTATTCTATGTAAAATTTATGCACGGTTGATTTGCATAGATAACAGCATTTTCTTTACAGAAGAAAGACATTTTCTTCTGTAAAGAAATTAATATTTTCACTCTGAAATATTATTTTTCCAAGCATAAAATGCTGTTTCCTGTGCGTAAAATGCTCCTTCCTACACAAAACAACCATATATGAACTTTTCACTGAATAAGTCCCAAACTGCAAATAGCTTTTGAAAACTGCATTGTTTTCAAAGAATTTCTCAGAGTGGGAAGAAAAGTGCTGAAATTACTCGTTGATGCTTTCAAGAGAAACTTAGTGAAAAATTACATCCCTAAGCTTATCCCAGCTAATATAGGCTCACTGAGTCATATGAGATTTATATAAATGTTACAATTTCGCATTTGAGCCAATGGATCTTCTCTAGTTGGACGTATAAATTGGATTTAAGCCTTGGGCTACAATCTCCAAATCCTCAAGCCTCAGATTGTGGGAGCTGTAGTCTTATAAAAGTAAAATTTCTAATTCAAATAGCCTACAACTTTATAGAAGGCTTCAGCTTGACTCTTGGAATTGTAGAAGGAAATTGCTCACCTTGAGTGATCCTGCGGGTTATATGCAACAAATCTTTTGTCCTAATTATGGCTCTGAGAATAAACAGCTCCACTGTTTTTGCACTTTTAAAAAAAATTGGTTGGAATCCTATTGGTTAGCTCCAACTAGAATAGACTCATTCAATGAATTGTTTAGTGATAAATCAACACATAGGTAAGTCCCCTTGATTCAGTGGGTGTACTTTAGATAGGACTAGCAATAGAATTCTGGCCACTGAGTCTACGCCAAATGGAACACATACTGAATTGGATGCAAATATCAGTTAAAATGCATAGATTTCAGGCTGGTAATGCATTCAGTCAAAGGGGGGGAAAAGTGAATCCATGTGGACATTGGGAAAAGGTGAAGAAACCATTGTGTACATGTCCAAAATGTGCATGAACATATTTTAGTCCAATGCCTTTGAAGCCGTCTGATGTGATGGAACAGCATTTTTATCTTCCTCAATGTACCAGGGATTGGTACAAAATTTGTGCTCTTTGGCTAGAATTATTTCCTTCCTGGAAATTCTCTAGGGACTGGCAGCTGATGGCTTGTGGACTGGCATCAGTCCATGGACCACCACTTTGACTAGCACTTCTTTATTCATTAGTGACTTGTGTCTCTGTGAAAAATGTGCACAAAAAATACAGATTCCCCCCTTTAAAAAAAAATCTATGTGGAACCAGCACAGAATGGAGTTGGAAGTGACAAAAGGAGGAAACGGACTTGACAAATCTGTCAATCATTAACCTGTTTCTAGTGTCTCTCTCCATCTGCCCTTCATTGGTTTGCTTACAGTTGTTCAGCTCCTGGTGTCTGCTGCTTCTTTCCTTATGTCATATTGTTTGCCCAAGTAGCCTAATCCACATAACCAGAGCATCCTACAATGGTCTAAATATTATTCTTATTCCTGACTACAGTAAACCCATTAATCAATGGAATTTACTTAAGTGTTGGCTCACCATTCAACAATCACTTGAATAGTTCTTCTTGGGACTAAGCAACAGGATGTAGGCAAGTAGGTGAGCCCTACAACATGCATTGCTGATGATCATCAATTCTTGCCATGATATATAGAATTTGAGGCTTTTTAATGTAATATGAGATTTGAACATCAGTTCCCTTCTTTGAAGCCATAAATGGATCCATGCTAACCACACAGGACAGGACACACAGTCTGGCTGTTACTTACCACAATCAGATGGCATAGAGATAACAATGGTTAGACAGCTTCACATTCGGGGAGGGCATTTGGGATATGACCTTCTTTCCATCCTGAAATAGCCATAGACTTTTTGAATTAAAATTGCATCTGCCAGGGCACTATCAAAGGCAAAGTTCCTCCATACAGTTGACATACCAAGCCCTTTTGCATACCATCCATCACAAAAAACTGTGGGAATACAATGTCTTTGTGCTTAGATCTCACACATCCTGGCTTGGAGACAGCTCACTGATTTGTGTTCAAAAGACAAGCACTTAACTTGATAGGAAAGAAAGAAGAGGTGAAAACAAAAGCAGTCATCAAAATCATGGTAAAGATAGGTTGATTCAGTGTTGCTGGCAATAATTCAGAAATGCTGGGAATTTTCCACAGGATGTTTTGAGAACTGAGCCTCATGGAATCAGGGATGTGCAAATATGTCTGTTTCATTTTTATTGCATTTTTGAGACCCTATCAGCATTCTTGTCCCATTCCAGTTTCATATCAGAGTTTGGGACTTCCATTCCATTTTCCCGCATGGAAATTAATACATATTCCAGTATGCCTGGTTTCTAATGTATGTGTTTTTAATATATTTTCTCCATTGATTAAAGGTTTTTGCGCACATTTTACAAATATATACATGTTATTCATGTGCATTTGACTGGTTAAAATTAAAAGAAAAAGAAAAATTTTCTAGCTGTTATGGTTTGCTCCAGGTGTTGGGAAACTGATTTTCCTTAAGTTTTGCTCAATTCCACTGCAAGTTCCAGCATGATTTTCCTTTTTGTTACCATTGTAGTGTCTGTTCATTTATTTATTTTTACTTTCTGGCATGCAAGACTTTAATTGTTTATTTAAATTAAATTTTCTTTACCAGATGCTTTTTCCCAGTGAAATCCCAAGTATTAACAGTTAAAGGAAAATATACATTTTAACCAGAACGTAAGAGAAGTCTTCCCTAGCACTGAATCATGAATTTTTTTAAGTATTTTTTTCTTCTTGTACCATTAGAATCCGCCTCAAGAGGGAAGCTTAAAACACCCAGTAAAAGATTCATTTTCTTTGCTCTAATGGATTGGGTTTCTTCCCCCACACTGTATTATTCTTTTTAAAATTATACATTGCTCTTTATCAGCTTTCCAAAATAAACAATTTTCTGACTGGAACAAAGCACAACCAAAGGGACATCAGCATGGTGGAATCAGAGAACACAGGGATTTTGAAAAAATTTTTACCCCCTATAAAGGATAACGTAAACTCATCATATATGTTGAATGTTTTCAGGAAGGTAGAATTGGGTTAAAATTTCATAAGATTGATCCAAGCCATCTAATCAAGACAAGAGGCACAAATACTTGTTAATGGAGAGAAAACAAAGACTATAAGTGTAAATAAAGGAACCAGACAAGGTTGTCCTCTCTCTGTTACTTTTTTTAATAGTAACAGAAACTTTACTAATAAAAATCTGAGAAGATCAACATATTAATGGAGTCAAGATAAAGACAGAAACCTACAAAACTCTGGCCTTTGCCGATGACATTGTCATTATATCAGAAAATCGGAGACCTAGTGCCAATGGATTACTCAAAATATTGAAGGAGTTTGGAGATGCTTCAGGTTTTAAAATTAACAAAGAAAAACACAACTGTTAGCAAAAAATCTTACAGGACCAGAGGAGAGAGAGATTGGAACAATTACTAATTTCACCTTAACAAAAAAAGTTAAGTATCTAGGCATTCAAATCATGAAGAACAACACAGACCTTTTTGAAAACAACTATAAAATAGTGTGAAAAGAAATATCAAAGGAACTACAAAGGTGGGATAAACTTGATCTTTCATTACTAGGTAGAATACCGGCTATACAGATGAATATTCTGCCTAAAATGAATTTTTTATTTCAGAAATTACCAACTATCACAAATGACAAACCATTTCGAGAATGGGATAAAGAATGGAGAAAATTCATTTGGAAAGGGAAGAAGTTGAGAATAAAACTTCAATCACTGAAAGATGCCAAAGAGAGAGGAGCAAAGGCTCTTCCAGATTTAAAGCTATATTACCATGCAAATTGCCTAAACTGGCTTGTAGAATGGATCCTTTTTGTAAAGAAAATATTACTACAGGCCGAAGAATCAAATCTTCCCTTTGGTTGGCATGCCTATATTATATATGATAAAGCCAAGATCAATAAAGATTTCTCAAATCATTTTTTAAGAAAATCTTTATTAAGAGTTTAGATGAAATACAAACCACTACTCTATCCAAAAATTCCATTATGGACATTGGTCCACGAAGCTTTTTATCAACAAGAAATGACAAGTTGGAATAGATGGATAACCTATCATGATCATCTAAAGATAAAAGATGAGTCAGTTGTACCTAAATCTAAAGAAGAAATATCTGAGGAAGCATACAATATACACTGGCTTCTTCATAGACAATTATTAGAAAAATTCAAGATAGATAAAAAACTCTATGGCATTGAATATAAAACCTCAGAATTTGATACAATCCTACCCGATAGTGCTAATAATAAAACAGGGAAAATTTACAAATTGTTGTCAAGATTCAACCAAGAAAAAGACTTAATAAAGGAAAATATGATCAGATGGGTGAAAGACCTGGGGTCTCCAATAGATCTAGACCAATGGGAAAACTCCTGGAACAATACTTGAATATTGTGAAGCTGGCTAAGTTAAGAGAAAACTATTATAAACTATTATATAGATGGCACTTATCTCTGCTGCAGATTGCAAAAATGACAACAAAAATCCTATTTGTTGGAAATGCAATGAAAGACAAACGTTATACCACTCATGATGAAGATACACCTTGATAAAAAGATTCTGGAAACACATTCATAGTAAGGTAACAGAAGTTCTAAAAGTTCATTTTCCATTATGCCTAAAGATTTATTTGTTGAATATGATAGATAGCTCTCCTCAATTAAAACTATTAAAGAAGGCCAAAAAACAAGCACTATTATACATGATAACTACAGCTAGAATTACACTGGCATAGAGATGGAAGAATTCAATGGTACCATCAGTTGAGGACTGGTTGATGAAATTCTACGAAATCACAGAATTGGATAGATTGACAGAAATACTATCACACAACTCAACCATAGTCACGATACTGGAATTTGATTTCATCCCTCTGGGAGGCCACTTGGGATAAATTAGCAATAGCAGGCGTATCTGGTTAAACTTTTAATGTGTTTGAATTTTGGCTAACTTTATGTGAGATTGGTAAAATAATCCAGAAGAATAGATCTAAACTAACAAACTCTGATTAAAGAAAGATAAATATCTATTATATGTGGTCTACAATTCTTTTAAATAGAATGAACATATATTTTGTTTTGGACAGTAGGATTCTAGTTACATAATTATAGATATGTATGGTATGTCTCTCTCTCTCTCTCTCTATATATATATGTTGAATGACATTGGAGAGTCCGTAACAAATATATTATCTCCCTTATTCTTAGATATGGAAGTTAAAATGGATAAAGGACTTAAATCATGATTAATGACTATGTTAAACTTAAAACATATATGATTATAAATAAGTTATAATTCTACTGACAGATTAATGAAGAAATTAAAAATTTTGTAATTTTGTAAATAGACACTATTTAAGGGTACCAGGTGTACTGATATGAGCTTTCAATTTGTTATCAAAAAATGGAGAGTGTTTTTAAAATTTTGCTTAGATGAATGATTCTTTGTTGATTTTGAGGAACATTATTTAAACCATCTTGTTTGTATTTTATTTATATATGTTTAATAAATATACAATTTAAAAAAAAAGAAAAAGAAGTACAATCTGGAAGTAGTTATAGCACTGTGACCCAGAACACAAGCTGCACTAACTGTCCACCATCAAAATATCATCAACTCATTTTTTGTTGTCTGTTGTATTTTTACCGCATATTTTCTGTAAGGATCTCAGTGTGATGCACATTTTTATCCTCAGAACACCTGTGTGAGATTGATTAGGTTGAAAGATTCTGGGGAGGTTAATGAAGATGAGGTTTTTGATGTGTACCCAGCTAAAGGAGAATATATGGATGAATCTCTGCTACTCCCCCTGTTCAGTAGTGCCACAGAAATGGTTGTTGGGGGGGATGTCACATGGAATAAGTGAGGTTTGGGGAGATTTTGGTCATAGCACAGTTGGAATGGTAATCCTACCTCTGCAGTGACCAAAAAGTGGGTTAAAGTGGTGTAAATTCAATTATCATAATTCACTCTCAGATTGCCATCAATGATGATCTGGAAGGTTTCACAGTGTATAATTCTGCATATTTATTATTGACTGTTGCTGCCATCTGTTTTTGATTTATACTGTTTGATTGTATTTTGAATCATGAAATCCGTGCATGATGAGGAAGGAGAAGCATAAGTGATAATATTCTCTTGTTCTATTTAAAGCTTTATTTTTTTAAAAAAATCATTAAAACATAAAAAAACTATATCATAAAAAACCCTATCACATAGAAAAATAATCTTATCCTGGGAGAAAGGCAAGTTATAAATCCAATAAATAAATAAATAAATAAATAAATAAATAAATAAATAACTCAATCATGATGCTTTGGGGGGAGGGCAGAATGGTGGAGAGCATATTAATAAAATACCAAAATATTAATGAATAAAATGACATCTCTAATGTTTTACTGTTTTTAGCAGAACTCTTGGATATAATCTAATACAAATCTGATCTGGTAGCAGATTAGATTTGAATTTGGGGAAAAAAGAGAATTTATGTTTCAGAAACATCAAACACAGCAAGTAACATGGCTTCCATGTCAGTGGGGCATTGAGTCCATTCTGTATTATAATCTGAACTTTAAAAGAGCTATCCTGAGTGTTGGACCTATTGGAGCCTTCACTCTAAGTAGTTCCTTGAAAGTTTTGACTAAATTCTATACCAGGTTCACCTCTCCAATGACATCAGATCCAGCAGCTACCATTGTTAAGCAGTGAGATAGGCAAAAAGACAGAGGAACACAGTTATCCCTCCCCATATCCAAGAACTTTTTTTTGAACCCCACTTTGCACAAACTTCAGTTGATACCAGAGTTTGTTTCTCAGAGGCCAATCAAAACTCTTTTATACTTTGTAGGAACAGATGACTTAGAAACCCTCAAGTAATTGAGGCAAATTCTATTGAATGAGATTTCTTCCCTGAGACTCTGCAAAGCTAGCTAAGGAAGGTCTTGAAACCATGAAGGCATACCTTTTTTCTTTCTTTCTGTGCTTGGGCTAGGAGTCAGGATGTGCACACATTCTTTTTTTAGTCCACATTTTAAGTAAACTTACTAAATTTATATTTCTCAGACTAATATTGAGACTGGAATATAAATTGATACATGGATGCAAGGAATTGGACTGTAATTTATGCAAGCCCATGCTAAAATAAATCTCTTAGTTTTAAAGGTGGAACAATGCTCCTTTTCTCCATTTCTTGCCCCTCACCTCTTGCTTTCTCTGTATATTGAAACAGACTAACACAGATGTTTCTTTGAACACTGTAAAACAGTTACTCTCTAGACTGTGCACATATCTTTGAATGTTGGCCTATTGTTATGAGCTCAAATGTTGCATACAAAAATATATAAGGGACTGTTACATAGTCCAATGAGTGCATTAGGCAGTTTTGCATATGAAATACAAGTTGACGAAAACTGTTTATGAAAATAAATGCTATTTGTGAAATGTAGACTCATCCTCCATATTAAAGGACTAATTTAAAAACTGGATTGAATGAACAAATACATGTGAAAATGATGTGGACTGGATATTGATTGTTTTTTCAGTTCCTAACTGGTAATCTTCCATATATCAACAGTAGAGTGTTCAGAGTTAAAGTACTTCATGTCTTGCAAGGTAGCAATGACAAAAATGATGGTGATCATTGTTAACTTGTATTTAGGTTTTACAAATGGCACTAACACCATCTAATTATTTTATTGGAAAAAACTATCTTTCTTCTCTTATTATACCATTCAACAACTATCTCAAGTAAGTGTGGCATCTCTAACTTCCACCCTCACCACTGCCAAATGCTAGGACACTTGGTTTAGCTGGGAAAATTGTCAACTTCATTCTCTCTTCTTATGTCTGCCCATTCTGACATGGTTAAATAACTCAATTTGATTTCATGGAGAGCAGAGCTCTCTCAACAGTTCTTTAAGCAATGACTCTACATCTTTTAATTTTTTCAGAAGAGGACTGACCCAGGATCGCATAAGCTAATAAATGGAGATAGTCTGAAAGCATCATGTATTTTTAATCATTTGTTGAAATGTGGTTTCAGAACTTAATATAAAGTAACTGACATCTGATCAGATTCATTTCAAATCTTACTCCTCTTACTAAGACCTAATAACAGAGATTGGAAATGTTACAATATGGGATCTAAATCAAATTGATAGTCCCAACTTGAGTTCCCCTATCAGTTCAGTGGAACTTACATATGTGTTGATACATCGATACTGATTGTGTCAGTTGTTCTACTCTGGGACTAACAACTGGCTTTAAGTACTAGACTACGGTCCTTATCAAACTATACTATTATAGTGCTGTTATTTCACTTTAACTGCCCTGGCTGCATCCAGTGGAATTCTGGGGTTTGTAGTTTTCTGAGGCACTGGAGCTCTCTGGCTGAGAATTTTAAATGCCTCTGCCTAAACTACACATTCCATGATTTCATGTGATATTGTCATGGCAGTTATAGTGGAATAATAGCACTATAACAGTATAGTGTGATAAGGCCCTACATGTCCATGGACAATTTTTGATGTTGTAGTGTAAAAATATCTTTCCCAGTCTCAAACAATCCTCTTCCTTGGTACTTAAACTTGAGAAGCTCATCATTCAACTATCACTTTGGAAAACATGGGCTAACTATAGTTCTTTGAAAAGCAAATGTTTTTCCTTTGTAGTGTGTCTTGATATTATCATAATCATTCTTACATGAAGCTAAAATAAAATGTTCAATAACTTAGAACAAAAATGTAAAGAACATTTTATGAAGATTTAAAAATTCTTAACTTACATTGAAAAAGAGTTCCCTAATTTCCTATCTTTCAACATTCAGGTTGAGATGACTTCCTCAGGCACATTTTTTTTAAAGATACAAAGAAAATTTTTGTGAGGAACAAACTTTGATGTCATAGGCCCTTTTCGCACCTTACCTTTTAACACCGCTGGGTTGGGGTCCTCGCGGGAGAAGCCTGGGCAGGAAGGCTCTCGCAAGCCTCCTGCTTCAGCTCTGTAGCTCCTTCCTGCTCAAGCCAGAGCTCTGCCTGCACCCCGCCCCTTCCTTCCGCAGTGCAGCCTGGGAGTTGGAGGCTGCACTGAGGAGAGGACGTGCGACCGGCCTGGCTCCAGAGGCTCCGCACCGCAGGTGAGTGCGGCCCAGGCCCATGAGCATTGTGCAAGCAAGGATCATTTTCGGCTAAAAGCTGAAAATAAAAAAATGCGTGTTCACTGCACGTGAGGGCCTTGAGCGTTGTGTAAATGGGAGTGCGTCATTCAGAGCACTCCTCACATTTATGCGACACTTAAGGGGCCCTTTCGCTTGCAAACTGCTGTGCGAAAAGGGCCATAGATGGGAACCTTTTTTGACTTTTACATATCTATGCTAGATATGAGAGTCAGCATGCTGTAGTGGTTTGCACATTGCACTATGACCATGGAGGCCAAGATTTGATTCCTCGCTCAGCCATAGGAATCCAGTGCATGACCTTGGGTGTGTCACACACTCTCAGCCCCAGAAAACCTCATGATAGGTTTGCCTTAGGGTCGCATAAGTCAGAAACTACTTGAAGACACACAACAACAACAACAACAATACTAGATACATGTTTTGGGCCTTTTTTTGTTTGATAATTTTAAATCTCTATATTTCTTTCTTTGTTTTTTAAGGACCAATGTCACCTTCTTCACCAACCACCATGCCTTTTAACAAACAGACTGTCATTCAAGTACAAACATCAGATATGATTTATTAAGGTAAGAGTAGTCAAAGTCTTAAGATGTAATATAGAAATGAACTCTTTGTTCCATGGGGGAAAAAATATACTCACTTACCCCCTCAAGAGTATATGCAAAGTCTCCCCAAAACTGAAATCAAAAATGAAAACTGTTTCCCTCCCTTAGGTGTGTTTTGTCTGTATTTGGTTGAATGGCTCTTGGATTGCAGCAGCAAGGGAACCTTAGTGCTTGGGCTGGCTGCCTACTAGGCTGGTAGCATGTGGTTAAAGGAGGATCAACCACCAACATCAATATAGCCTTGAATTCTGCAAACCAAGAGTAGCGCTGTAAGAATTTTGCAAGCTCCAAGTCAGCTGTGGATGTGGTCAGAATGGGAAGGCAGAAAGGAATACCTAATAAAAGGGCTGGGCCTGTGGTGAAAAGACCTTCAAAATGAGTGTCTTTCAGGAGTACTGTAGTTGTGTATCTGTTCCAGGGGGTTGAACTACATGGCCTTTTTGGTCCTTTCCAACTCTTAACTTTCTGTGTTTCTATGAATTCTAGAAGTGTGGCCATATCAGTTTGCTGTGTTAAAATAATACTGAGTCACGTTGAAAAATGAATACATTTCTTGTGGCACGACTTTTATATGCAAAGAAAAACTTACCTCATCAGATGCATAAGATGCATAAGAAGAACCAAAAAGATGGTGGAGATATATTTAGCAGATGGGCAGAAAAACAGGGTTCATTTATATGAGTTATTATTTTTTTCTTGAGGATGATGCTTTTAGAGATGGATAAACTGTGAGGATGTTGGAGTTTGTTGATTGACCTAGTACAGTTTCATCAAGCCTTAATCGTGATTTAGCTTGGCAACAACAGAGGAAAATTGGCAGGGTAGTTGAAGAGCAGGAGACTTTTTCTGTGCTGAGCAGTAAAATTTGAGGAGGAAAGATCAAGGACAGTAGTGTTTTGGAATATGGGGGTAACGAGTTGGGAGTGAGCAAGAAATTGTGTTCATCAGAATTAGAGAATTGTGAGTAGAAGCAGGAAGAAACTATATATCTGAAAAATAGCCTGGGAATTGTTTCAAACGAGAACCAAAGATGAATGCCAATGCTGTTTAAACTGATAGCTCTTATTTCTTCACAAGTAAATGCATACGTTGTAGTGAGTCTCATTTCTATGAAATAGTCTATTAAACAAGATTCATAATCCTCAGATAACAAGGTGTCAACTTAGCTATACTTAATCTAAGCATCTTAGCAGCTGCCATGATTGCTCCTGCTCAATCATGTATTGGCAGCTACTCACCTCAGCAGCAGCAACATCCATTTTCACACACACATATATATTCATTTTCAGCAGCATGAGAGCCAGATCCCTGGGCAGATATCCTGTATCTGTAAAATGTGTGTGGATATTCTAGCCATATGGACAGAGCCGATCACAAATGTTTTTCCTTATTAAAAGATACCTGTGCTAATGCAGTATGGGGAAGAGGGGGAGGTAGGACCTCCATTGACTAAGGGAAGTAGACATCAGTCATGTCGTGTGGGGAAAGGGGATGTGTCTTGAAATAATCATAAATTAGAACAAGGATGATAAACCTTTAGCTCTTCAAACATTTTGAACTTCAATTTTCTGAAGCTAGTGCCAGCATACCCAATGATTCTTTTGGAAGCTGTGGTTCAAAATATCTGGAGGCCAATTTTTCTCATGAAGAAATAGGGTTGTTGTTTTTTTCAAAATTATAGGACATCACAACTCACAACTGGCTTTGGATGTATATTCCTTATCTACTAGTTTGAGTATGAAGCTATTTATGACAAACTAAGTTGTTTCCCAGGTATGTATATTGCCACATGATGAGACTGAATATGTGCCAAGGATTGCAGTTTAAAAAGGGAGAGATTTGTGTTTGTTCACTTTTTTTATTCTTTGTACAAGAAGAGAGAAAAAAAGACTTCGAAAAATCTTACACGCTGAGAAAACACTATTATTTCTTTTCCTCCCTCACGTCAAAGCCTCTGAAAAAATTGCCAAATGGAATTTTGTCAGGTCTCTTGAAACTGTTACCACCTTTGGGGCTTAGAATAAGAGGAAGAAAGTTCAAGCCTAGAGGGTAATTTATTTCAAAACCTATAAGCACCTGAAAATAGAGAACTGAAATGAAAGTGTCTTTAAAACTACTGTGAAACGGTACCAACTTTCATCTGTGAATACATGAAAAGAATACAGGAAACTGCACCTACAGCAGATGTAGAAGGAGAAGTTATTATCTAGTTGTCCCATGAACCTTTTGCTCTTGATCAGGTTCTTCTGTATTTTTGTCAGGTTCTCCAGACACATACCCATATCTTCTCCTTTTCTCCATTTCTTTCATCTCATTTTCTTTTAGGCCTAGCCACATGGATAGCAAGTGAGGTGGTAAAATTGCTTGTTGTTCATAGATTCAACACTATTTCATTTACAAAACCAGCATATTAGGGACAAGGCTAGGTTCAGATCGTTTTTGTTGATATTAATATTCTCTGTGAAGTGACTTACAGAAGTTATTCATTCATCTAATCCTCCATCTGTAGTCTGAAGTGGTACAACACACTCAGGATAGAGTTCTATCATTTCTTATGTTTAAACTAATCTCCAGACTCTCACTTGCCATTTCACTTTTCTGAGATGGCTACAATAACACACATTAGGTCCTGCTTGTCTAAAATCAAATTCTTAATATCTTTTTTGTTCATTCCAATCAAGTGTGCTATCACTTACTGTGGATGTCCTTATTCCAATACCATATTGTATCCATCTTGTACAACTTGGCAGGATAATATATAGCACAGATTTAACTCATTTGTAGCAGACATAGCTGCATTTAGTGGGATTTACTCCTCATTTCAATATAGTCTATACCCAGAAATTGATTGGTTCTCCTTAAACAAAAATTGTAGGAAAAAGTTGTGAAGGACAGAACAGAAGATATTTGGTAGCCTCTGAATCTTCAATCTGTCCCATCCCCTCTTTAAAAATGTACAGGACTCCCTCTTTCATTTTATTGAAAATATAACTTTTCTGTTTTAAGCTCACCTTTCTTCAAATATATATATTTGTGTTGTTTCCTGGCAAAATTGTGACTATGTTTAAATACATGACATATTATGATTACTCAACGTTATAGAAATGAAGTGTAAATATTATTTTAATATTATTTAATATTACAACTCATTTAATTGTGTCTAATAGTATAACTCTTTCTGTCTTCAATATTAAATAATATTAAAATAATATTTACACTTCATTTCTATAATGTTGAGTAATCATAATATGTCATGTATTTAAACATACATAGTCACAATTTTGCCAGGAAACAACACAGATGGTGATAGTGATGATGACACTAATTATGAAGATACATGTGTATTATGAAAACATGTGTATATGTGCATTTATGATGAAGCATGGCTGGATTATTGTTGGTGTCATACAAATGTGTAAGTTCCCATACACATGCGGTGGTACTTTTTGGCTCTTATATAATGGACATATTTGTTACCCTAAGAGGTGGGGGATGTTGGAGTCCACCTGCAATGACAGTATCTCCTTAGAATTTAGGAAAATTATATCTCAAGAAAGGCCTGTGAGAAGAGGGTAATTGCAGGATCTTTTCACCTGTGTATACCAGTACTAACTGTAGAGAGCACTCCAATTAAAGTTAACAAAGTATTTTATTGGAATTGACAAACACACAAGAAATCACTCTCAAGAACCATACAAGGCTATTGAAAAGTGAGGCAAGAAAGGCTGTATAGAGAAAGATATTGGATAGAAAGTGTGATAGTTACCAGTCCTGAAGAAAAAGTAACAGCAGAGTGGCTCAGACAACTTCTGAAGCATGGAGGCACAGCAGTTTGAGATACCACATGCAGTGTAATATGCCTAATGAACTACAAGTGGCTGGGATTGAAGGTAGGGTTACTCTATTTTTAGGTATACCCTATTTCATACCCTCAAGGGGGTGTGTAAACACTGCCATAAAGGCTTTCTCATGGAACTGACAAAGGATTCTGGAATGGGCTGACTGTCTTAACTCTGGAGTGACAAAACATTCATGGGAGTCATGACAATCCTTTAATGTTTAGACAGGTATGGGGTATAGTGAAGATCTCTGTAGGGCAGGGTCAAGGGATGGTCTGATTGCTCACCAATCTGGGCAGTTTGTCTTTCACTGTATTTGGAAACACAAAGAGCCTGGAGTATTGAAAGAATTAGCATAAATCCATTAGTGTCAGGTTTTCTTGCTTAATCCTCTCTGAACTTGTGACCTAGGTCAGCTTGACCTGGCAATCTGCTTTCTGGTCAGTGTGACTTCGATCATGTTTTTCAACCATAAATAAGTCCAGTGATGAAAATAACACATCATGCAAGATGGGTGTGTATGAAAGGTATGGTATGGTAACATATTTGTTTCCTTGGTGTTTAAACACATATCCACAAGTAAAACCATTTTTCATGGGCTAGAACCCTACTGTTAATCCCAACTGGAGTAGCTCCACTGAATCAATTGGATTTATCTGTGTGCAGACTCACTAACAATTCTCGTTGTGACTAATCAGGAGGATTCCTGCTATTGATTCCATCCTGCTGTACGTTTTTGAATGGTACACAACTATTCATCAATACATTCAGTGTACCATTTTATTTACTGGGAATGCCAAACAAACAAACAAAAAACCACTGTGTGTTCCCTATTTCACAATGGGAAAAATAAAATGACAATCAGTTGCACAATGTCAATATTTAGCAGAATGGTGGTATAGTGCCACCAGGTAACTACGTGAGTGTGGATTTACTCTATATCAGTGGTTCTTAACTTTTTCTTTACCAGGAACCCTTGTAAATATAATTTGTTGCCAAGAGTTCCCAAGATTTAACTCAAGATTTAAATATTTAAATATAAATATTCAATTATTTATTTAAGTATTCAAATACTTGTTAAAGTTGCTCATCAGTTGCTCACCCTTATCCCTTATTCTTCCATTAGACAATGCAAAGGAAAGGAGGCTTGTTAATGGTCTGCAGAGCAGCATGCTGTGATCCTTCAAGTGCTAGTAGAGTAGAAGAAACTGGAATTTTCTAAAGGAGTATGGGAGGCAGGCCTAAAGTGTATTTTCTTTTGCCCTTTCTCCCAAAGCTGTGCCTGGAAAGTAAAGCTCTCAGTGCTGCTTTGAGGGATAGTGTGAAAGAAATGCTGTTTCCTTCTGAAGGAGCACTGTTACCCTGATTTCTGGGGTCCCGGGAGGGACACCTAAATGTGCTTAAAACCATGGGGAGGGAATTAGCACAGAGCACAAGTTTGCAATGCGAGAGGCAGGGTAACGTAGTGAGATCTTGAACCCTATGTCTACGGGGTCAGGCCGAGTCAATGATAAAGCAGATGTTGAAATAATAATAATTGTTTTATTGAAACACAATCAAACATGTGTATGCAACACACTCACACAGAGAACTATAGAAATAAAAGGTAGGAGTGGGATAGAGGGATTTTTAGAGGAGGTTTGGTATGGGAAATATTATACCTGTCCTGAAGCCCGGTAAAAGCAAAGAAGCTGGGGAGTGCGGATTCTCAGCACGTGGGGCTGAGGGGAAGGCTCGCTGGACAAAGCAACAGCAAGGCGGGATGGAAGGCAAGAGTGATCCGAGGAAGCGCTCAAAGTCAGGGGTTCTTATAGGGAAAATTGTGGCCGCCGGCTAGTCCATACCTGGGGAAAACAATGAGTTTCAGGCTGGAGACAAAGCCTCCGAAAGGTCAGTACTTTGGATGATTGAGTTATAGCCAGATTGTCAATAGAGTATCCAGTATGCAAACGCGGAGTGCTCAAGCATTGTATAGTCCGTTCATCAAGCTGCCTGCCTGGCGCAGGGGATCTTTTTGTAAGTAGCATGCATACATAATGTGGTACTTGCCTTGAGGTCTCCTGAAGCTGCATTGGGCAATGACTGGCCTGCCTGGATTGGGATTTGAATGGTTCGGCTATTGTCTGCTGCACCTGTGTGCGTGCTTGTCCGGGGGCCTGGCAAGCATGTGGAGAGGAATGGGTACAGAAGGCCAAATTATTGATATCAAATGATATCTTAATATCCCACAAGCTCGGGCTAGAAACAGCGGTAACAGCACCAAGAGAGTAGAGATGGTAGTTGCTTCTTTTGAAAGCACCTACTCTCTCTACTCTTGGTGCTCCTTCAGAGGGAAATGGTGTTTTTTTGCACTTTCCCCCAAAGAAGCACTGAGACCCCCTTGCCACTCCTCTTCCAAGCAGCCACTAGAGAGTAAAGGGACTGTCTTGGAAGTGAAGCTTCCAAGGGAGTTCCTTGAAGTGAAGCTATGCCTTGGGCTGGGTGTCTTCCATCATCTTCTGTGCTGTCCTCTTGATTTCCTGCCTTCTGGGCTCTCTGGTGCCTGAAGCCTCCAGTTTAGGATGAGATGCCTGCCAGCACGCTGTTGCCACTGCCACTGTCATCACTCCCTACTGTCTTTGAGGAATCTGGGACATGCTGCAAAATGGCTAAGACATTTTTAGTTCCTTAAATCTGGGATTCTCCCCATTTTCCAGGATGAATGGCAACACTACATGGACCCACTTTGATGGTTCCATGGACCCCCCAGATCCATGGATCCTAGGTTAAGAACCATTGCTCTATATAGATACAATGTATTCAGATTGCACAAATAAAACATTATTATTCCACTGTAGCTGCAAGAGTTCCAGCCTGATGAATCCACAGGTTTGTAATTTGTTGAGGCTGTGGAGCACTCAAGCAGAGGAATGTAAATGTCTATCCTAAACTCCAAATTCCATCATTCCATAGAATGAAGCTATGGCAGATACAATGAAATAATAGGACTGTAATTGTGTAGTGCAAGTAGACCCTGGATTTAACTAATTTCTTGTGCTAAACAATTACAACCAACGTAACTGAGTTCTGCCTAAAATTTTATTCTGCCCATGGGAACATCCCTGAGTGTTCTGCTCAGAGCATCCCTATTGACAGAAAGATGTGGGAGGAAATGTTGTTTGTTCCAGTATCCCTGGCTTTTGTAGCTTCCACTGCCACAGTTCTGGAAGCCCACTTCCCTGCAGAAGATGTTTTTTGAAGGATGCTACAACATAAGCCATAATAAGCTGTAGGGAGGGTGAAAATAAACATGTGAGCAGAGGGAGCAAAACTATCCTCACTTGTGACTCGCTTTACATGGAGATTGATATTCTCCAAAGGAATGTCTCCATTTTACACGGAGACTATCCATACAATTGGAAAGCCCTTTTTTCAGGAGAACATGGAGAACTTCTATGGATATCCTCTTCAGACTACTTTTTTAGAGTGACAGCAAAGGAGGGTGAGAATCACTTTTCCTTCTGCTCATGCATTCAGGTTAACATCTTTCTGAATTCCTGAATAGGGCTTATAGGGGATTAGGGGAAGAAGAGCTATTACCAAATATCACCTCCTCTCCCTTGCAGCCAGCAGAAAAGTTCTCCTAAATTCAAAATCACCTACTGATGGTAGCATCCTTTACCTGTGTGAGGCTTTTTTTTTTTTGATCCAATGAATTTCCTTCTGGCTTTCTCTTATTATTTCCCATTAAATGTCATATTTTGCTTTTAAACAGTTGCAAATAGTTAATATTCTTCCAAATTTTAAAATAGTAATGCTATATTTTCCACAGTAGTTTTTATTTATTTATACTTTATTCTTCCCAAATTTCTGAGATATCTTTAAAGTTCAACTTCTTGTCAGGTTTTTCTTAGATCTCTGCTGAACTTTTCATATTTCCAGTAGACTTCAAAGTCAAGATAGTGGGTTGTTTTTTAATAGCTTTCATCCTCTTACCTTAATTATTACACCTGTATTTTACAAATGATTTAAGCACTCTTAGACGCAACAGAATGTTATTTCAGGAGCTTAACTCCTAAACTGTAAATAATGTATTTCCTTTCAGTATGTATTAATTGGGCTACAGTTCAATGAACACTTTCTCTGGAGTAAATCAAGTATCCAAGCTTTTGTTTCATGGAGGAGAAAAGGTTATTTCACATCCATATGTCAGTTTTCTTTTCTTTTCTTTCTTTCTTTCTTTCTTTCTTTCTTTCTTTCTTTCTTTCTTTCTTTCTTTTTTTTAAATCTCTACTTCCCTCAACATAAACACTGGACAGTATGCTGCACTTGAATCTGTATCCATTCTTGGCCCTTTCTGCTATCTTCCATCATCAGATTTGTTGTTGTGGCATCAAATTTTGTTGTTGGGTGGGGGGATAACTTTTTCTTTAAAAGAAGATTCCATGGGAAATGTTCACTTTTTAAAAAAGCCATTGTGCAGTCCAGGAAGCCTCCCAGAAGCAGAATTCAGTTTTGCAACATGCCCAAACATCTGTGTACCTTGTTTTCGAATGCAAGGTGGTGGTGGCAGCTGCAGCTCTGAATTTTGGAAATTCTGGCATTTGCCTACTCCTGTAGCTCTACAGCTTCCCAGACTCTCCAAAATGGTTTCCTGAGGTGGGGGCAGGAATATGACACTGAGGTTATGATAAATGAAGAAGGAATTTAGGATTCAGCTATTGGATCTATTGCAGTTCCCTTCTGAGTATATACAAACACAAGTTGTCTGTGTGTTTGCTTAGCTTCTCCATGAAACAATTAGTACTGTAGTTAAACATCAGGTTATATACACTATTTGTAAATGTTGTTTGGTTTTTCATATTATTCGTTTGCCTCCCTTTTTTTACGGTGTTTTACAGGCTTTAGTTTTGGATTTTTATTTAGTTTCGTTTGTTGATGCAGACAGCTGTTTTTGTTGGTTTGTTTTGATATGATGTGTTCTTTGCCTTAGTTTATTATGCATATATGCATGTGTGTGTATGTGTATTTGCCATCTCTTTCTGTGTATATTCTGCCTTTTTAATTGTTTTATGAAGTTAGTATGTTTCAGCTATGTATGCATGTATGTGAGTATCTGTGAGAATCAACAGCTTTCATTCTGCAAAAAAAATGGCTATTTCATGAGGGAAAATGACATATTTGGTGCTCAGTCTTCATCTCTGCCTTGTAGAGTCCTATCTTGTCCATGCTACCTGCTTCTGAGCTTTATCAATGTTTGTTGGAGGAGAAAAATGTGTGATCAAAAAAAAAAAAAGTTTTGTGATGTGGTACAACACCAGGCCTTAAGACCTTGGAATAGCCCCTAGGAAATGTATTTTTCTCCAACAACAACTAACACTGCATACCCTTGGGTATATTACAATATTCTATCCAACTTTAAGAGGAGGAAATATTGCAAGAGGTTGACCTATGCTATGAAAGTACAGACAAATACAGAGCAATTAAAAATAATTGGAGACGTTCTTCATGCAGTTGATTGCAGTGACATTACCTAGATGCTTCAGGAGTGTGTGGCTTTTTTAAAAAAAGAAAATCATATTATAATACTTTTTTGCCTTCCTCACTGATTAATTTGTTCAATGTTATCATATATAATAGATTATTATATATAGCTGTCTACAAACTGCAAGTGTTTCTAGTTTGATTTTTTCTTTATGATTAAATTGCTTTTGATGTTCAAACACATAGATGCATGGAAACCTCTGCTTAAATAGAAATGGCATGCTGAAAAATTCTACTTCTACAATTGCCCTTCCCCAGTGGCTTGTGTCAAAAGTCTTATCTTTATAGCTGAGTCGTTAAATGTTTCACGCATTTGACCCTCCACAGTTCTCAAATGTTGAAATGATTTTCGATTTGAAACATGAAGCAGCAGAAGTGTCAAGTAAAATGTCTCAGTTGGAAATACAGCATACATCATTCTGATAACTTTGTCTGCTTTTATCCTCTTGTCCTTTCTCTCCCATTCCCACTACCCATTTTCTTTGAACTATGACATCTCATCTGAATTTACCTATTTTTGAGAAAAATAATCCTGAATCTTTTGTAGCTTTTTGTAGCTTGAAAGAAAGAAACAGAATTTAATTATGCAAGATTTTTTTTTAAAAAAAAACATTTTCACCATCTTCCATCCCAAGCTATCTGCTGTCTCGATACTTAGTGAATGTTGATGATTCATGATGAAACATGTTCCTAATATGGTTTCCAAGTGTAATCTTTTTTTTAATGGATTTTTAAGATATGAATACAAAAAAGAAAAGAAAAAGACAGCAAAATCTAAGGGAGAACATGTATAGGACATGAATAAGGGCTAGGCATATAGATTCATATATGCTGACCATATTTCCAAAAAATACATCAAAGTACCAAATTTTAATCTTCTCTAAAAACAATGCTTTGGAATTAACTTTCAGCTATTCCATGTGGCTTCAGCTAGTACAGTACACCCAGTAATCATGTAAATGTGGGTGCCATTCTCTCTTTTTGTTACCAAATTTGGATAGTTGTGTCCCATGTAGAGGTCTTTCTGCAAACATTTTACAAGACCAGTGCTTGAACACACTCTAAAATTTAAGTTGGATTTAAACTGCCAAAGGCTTTATCTAGTCCTGCAAGAGAGTGAGATATTTTGTGAGGCTCTTAACAAGACAATTAGAATGACTTTTAAAATATAAACTCACAGAAATGAAATGAATGTGTATGGAGATCTTGAGGAGGACAAAAAAAGGGGGGGGCTCTGTCTCATTCTTGCCTGGAGACAATGAATATTACTCATTGGGGTGTCTTATTTAGTTGAGATAACCTAAATAAATTTAGGAATGTAGTGAAAATTCTTTACATCCAAGTAGGTTTTTTACATTCCTAGTAGGACCACAAGTGTTTTAATGGATATGGGTTGTAAGGAACTCCATATCAATTATACAGCCCCAAGCAAATGATAGACAGAACAATGAGTGGCATGTGGTTCCCACTGAGGTTAGAGAGAGTGAAAGGCAACTGATGGTTCATAAAGCCACAAAAGAACCAGTTTCTGTTGTTCTATCTCCAGTCCTGTCCTCTGCAGTGACACTAATCTCTGAGTAGATATGTAGAGGATTTAACTGCTAGAGACTTTAACAGTGTAGTACTGTCACAAAACATCTATTAAGAATTATTATTCTCTTATTTTGGTTCAGTAGGCTTAAGTGTTATATTTGATTGCAGAGACACTGAAAGACCTGTTCACATTTGTAGTCACTGAAGAAGATCTAGAACCTGATATTATAATTGAATTAGAATGTTATCTTGGATGTTCTATGAAATTTGAATGAAGCTGGCCAGTTTGCTAAAGAGGGAAGAACCTTTTTAGTGTAGAGTTATATGGCATAAAAATCACACTTTTTCTCACCTCTAAAATACAAGGTGATTTGCATTTCAGAACAGTATTGGCAATTACTGTATAAAAATGAATGATGGTTGGTGTCCTGAAGCTGTAGGCATTAATTAGGGCAGACAAGAATACTCACAAATTTCTTTATCCTGGGAAAGGGTGTCTCAATAAGTCAACAGAGTTTTCATCTTCCCTCCTCCTCATATGCTCTGTGCGGTGTTCTTCACTTGGCATTTGTTACCTACTTAATGAAAAATCTTTGAAAGAATTTTACACACATCTGCAACAGTCCTAGCACACGAGAAATATTATGTTCCCTCTTATTAAAAGATTCTGGAGCAGGAATAAAAATCTTTGACAATATCATTCTCATAAGCATGAGTGAATGATTTTTTTGCACATCTCCATGTATTTCTGAAAATGGAGGGTGTTTTGTATGAAAATTGTGGTTTTGTGCAAAAAAATAAAGTATGAAACACACTGCAGGAACATACATGAAAGTTTGTGCAAAATTTGTGGGTTTTGCACAAAAGGGCATGATTTTTGCAGAAAAATCTCAAACATCTTTCTAGAAAGAGTGTTTTTCATTAGAAAAATATGGGGAGGGGTTAGCAGGAAAACCCTCCACAGTTTTCAAACAAAAACCCCCACAATGTTTATATGCAGAATAATATGATAATGGACTTATTAATGTATAAATACTAATATTAAGAGTAACGTGTGAATATTAAGTGAAAATGAAAACTGTACAGTTTTTCAACTCTATCTTATTGTTCCTGAGTAGATTATAGGATTTGGGGGGGGGGGGGGCAGGAAATGAAAGTTAGTGAATATTTTCTATCCCTGCACTGATATATAGCAGTATTTCATGTAGATCAGGGGTGAGCAATTGTGGGAAGCTAGGGGGCCACATCAGCCCCCTGGAAAAAGAAATCAAATTTTGCATCAAAATACCCTCTAGGAGGCTTGGGGTCTTTTACTATGGTGTTCCCATTTTAGACCCAAGAGAGTTCCTCCCCCCCTTTAAATATTAGGAAATGAGTGGAATATTTGTTTTAGCAAAAGGACAAAAATGTGTCTAAATTCCCCCATGGCCACTAAAATGTATCTATTTCCTCCCTGGGGGTCCCAAGGGAGCCGCCAATGGTTGCATGTGACCCATGGGCTCCACTTTACTCCTTCTTAAGGTGGATGATTTGTTCCAATGAAGAATGTTTTTAGAGACCTTGGTAGACACCAAGCCTAAACAACATGCCTAGATATCTGATTGGGCTTCCTGCCTCCCACACAATTTGACAATGATGGTCCATGGTATCAGGAAACATTATTTGGCTAGATCATGATAAGCCGAGTCTCCTATTCATCTCTTGACATTTTCCCATTAAAAGACTCAGCGATGGTGTAAATCAACAATGTCAGAGATCTGGTGACTTCCTTGAGCCATGACGAATGCCATGCGATCTGAAGCCAATATGAAGTTGTGGCCAGTTTCTTCTTCTTCTTCTTCTTTTTTAAATCCACTGTCTTATCCTCATCTATTGTTCTCCTGGTTTGTAGAGTCTTCCACTGAGAGAAGAAAGAAGAATAACCCATAACCTAGATTTTACATAACTAGCTGAAAGTCTGAGAGCAACCAACTTAGTATTACCTCACAAAACAGTGCCTCACATTTCTGTAATTTGTCACATTTCTGTAACTTATCAAAACTTGGCTAAATGTTTGTGGTTACATTTCAGACCACTTGAGAACATTGAGACCATCTTTGTGGCTCAATGACTGTGGAACATGTTGAGTTTATGAAGGGAGGAAAATATTTTTTCTTAACTTTATTTTAGGATAATCTATTCATTTATTAATGTATAAACTTGTTTAATAAAACATTTGTAAGTCATTTATAAGCCACAAGAAGATTCCAGGGTGTAATGAGTGAAATAACTTTAAAACAAAGTGAAACCATTCAAACACTTCAAACAATTTAGAACAATTTAGAACACTTTCGAACAGATTAGGCAATTGAAATAAGAAGATGCAGGTGGTTAGGAGAAATGCCTTTGTCATTTGAAATCCTTTCTCATGAGTGACAGCAAATGCTCAAGCAGATATTTCCAGAAGCAGAGAAATGTGGTGCTGCCATAAGATTTTTTCAAAAGTGCTCTGAGAATGGCAGTTTATCCATTTGAAAAGCCCCCCCCCTTTCTTTTTTTTATTATTCTGACTTTGGCAATTTCCACACTAGCCTGTTATAGTGCTATTCTTCCACTTTCAACATCCTATGGAATCCTGGGGTTTGCAGTTTAAGGAGGGGCCTTTCAGGCCTCTCTCTAAACAGGCTAGTTCGGAAATGGCCATACTCTTCCACCTCACAAATGTAGTTCAACCAGACAACAGGTGTAAAAGACTCTCCTGCCTTTACTTTTTGATAGGAATGTATGTGTGTGTTGATGGAGATATGACAATATCAGGAGACCTGATACTGTCAAATATGAGCCTCTCTGGGTTTTGAAGTCTTTGGTGGAGGCTCTTTTATCAAACCTGCTACCCTTAGAGTGGAGTGTCTCACATAAACTCAGGAGCTTCTCTCCCATTGGCTGTTCTCAGATTTTGATTCTCCTATCCAAGGGAGGATGGATGATTGCATACCTGCTGTCTTTCTACAAGCAGGGAAAACCTTTTCATGCAGCCATTTTCTTGACAAATGACTGGCAGCTTGACAAATAACTACCTGCTGCAGAATGGGATTTTAACCAAGAGGTTGCTGTACTTTTTAATTTGATATTTTTAACAATGGTGTTTTAATGGTAACTTAATTTGTTTCAGTTGTTTTTTTTATTCATTCTTACCAGGGTTTACTCTATACTATTTTTTTAAATTGCTATTATTATGCACAAGAAGCCACAGGGGCCATACTAAGGAGTCATTTCTTCCCAGTCTGCCTGGCATCATTTCTTATTTTGCATTCACATTCAGTGCATCATAGAAAGTGATAGAGACAAGCTGAATGAAACACTGACGGAAGATACACTGGCACTCTGGAGCAATCCAGAAATGACAAAATGTGTGTCATGATGAAAGTAATTTCAAAATTTGGTGGTAAAACACAGGACTTTCTAGGTGCCAGTGAACCATATCACAATGATTCAAATGATACAATGAGTTAGCAATACTTGCAGAACACAGTTGGATCCAAGGTATGTTTATGCTTGCATTAGTTAGTTATAGGGGAGCAGCTAACAAGTTGGTTCAGATAAGACATTACTAATATAAACTAGTATAGTAAAGCACTGAACTAGGACTCTGGGAGTCCAAGATGGAATCTATGCTCATCCATGGAAACCCACACAGCATGGCCTTGGGCAAGTCACACTCTCTTAACCTAAAAGGAATGGAATGGCAACCCTTCTGAGAACAAATTTTGCCAAGCAAATCACCATATGTCAGGGTTGACTTGGAGACACATAATATATGCCTTGGAAACGTGCCTCTGGAACTTGTCCAGAAGAGAGTGACCAAGATGGTTAAAGGTCTGGAAACCAAGCCCTGTATGGAGCAGCTTAGGAAGCTCGATATGTTTCGCTTTGAGAAGGAAAGATAGAGAGGTGATATGATAATTATATTTAAATAAATAACATGATTTCATGTAGCAGATAGAGCAAGCTTGTTTCCTTTTGCTTCAGAGACTAAAATTTGAACCAATGGATTCAAATTACAAGAAAAGAGATTTTAGCTAAAGATTTTTAAAAAGCCAAAAAACTTTATAGTATGAGTTCTTCAGCAGTGGAAAAAACTCTTTCTTAAAGTGGTAGATTCTCCTGCTCTGGAGGTTTTTAAATGAAGATTGGACAGCCATCTCTCCAGAGCACTTTAGTTTTGTATTCCTTCAGCAAAGGGAGTTGGAATAAATGATGTTTGTAGTCCCTCCCAACCATGGTTCTATGAACAACAAGCTATAAGGTTATGAAGGCTGACAGGCAACAGCAATTATTTTAACTACCTGTTTCTTTACCCTTTCTCATCTACTGTTTTAACCTGGTTCCTGATAAAGGCCTATACTGCCACTTTCACAAAAACCTTTTCCAATGACAGAATTGCTTTTCTACTGCGCAAAACATGCCCAGCTGCAGATTAGAATAATGACTTACGGTCACCTAACCTGGGTCCTGTTTACAGGCAAAAAGCAGGATTCCATTCCAATAAATAAAGTGCATGTGTGTCGGAGAGAGAGAGAAAAAGAGAGAGAGATCTTGTATGTGGCATCTGGCTGAACTACAGTTGGGGTGTGGGAGTGTTTGTGAAGAGTTCCATGGAATCACAGATGTCACCGTTACAGATTTTATTAGGACTGCATTTTCGGGGGAATTTTTCTTTTCTACCAATGCTGCACAAAAAAATCAGATGCATTTTGTTGTAACTCAGTGCAGTGAACAGCTACAGTATTCTGTTGGATTAATCCACTGATGGAGTATTTTTCTTCATGAGATAAGAGTTGTTCAGTGAACTATTGCTTCATGGACTGTAAATCCTTGGTTCTTTATTCACTGTTGTGATAGTTACTGAGACAATACATTGTTGCTGTATGATAACAATCACCTTTTTGAAAGAAACTGTGTTTATTTCTTATAATTTACTTATAAATGCTTGTTACTAGGTGCAATTAATAGGAACAGAAATGCAATTGCATTGTGTTGTCATAAACTGCTTATAAAGCAGAGATTCATTCAAACCAAAAACTAAGCACTTTTGCTAGACCCTGTTATTATTTTAACTGTGTGTGTGTATGTGCGTGTATATGTTTCAAACTCCTATGTGGCCTGGGACAGAGCTAAACCTTCCAAATTAGCTGCAAATCATTATGCTGCTCATTTCCTCCATAATTATTTATTTTATCTTTCCATCCCATCTTTCCACTGGCCCAACTCTCTAAGCTGTTCATGCAGCTTAAATAGCTACAACTGTTGGGCTGTAATGATGGGTCAGTTGTACAAGCTATTATAGAGAAAGAAGAGGACATTCAATACAGGACCATGATTTGCTGTTGCATCCCAGTGTTTATCATAGGAGAAGAAAATTCAACTTCAGTATTATTTGTTGAATCAACAGAGGGAGGAGTGGGGCTATACATGGTAGCCCCACCCACTGCCCCCATCATCTTTATACCCATCAGTCATATACTGAGGGGGGGGGGGAATAAAAAAGCTAAAACAGAGGTCCAGCTCGGCATGCAAATGATCTCTTTCACTCAATACAGTAATGTCAGTGACTGGAGGCTGTACTGATGTGCATTGCTCAAGCATTCTTCCTCACATTTAGGCACTAGTCATTACTTATTTACAAGACATAATTCCTACTGAGATCCAAGTATTGTCTTATTTACAGAATAGAATGCATATTCAAATCCAGGTTTGCTATTCCATGTGGAATTTCATCCTTAGTAGAAATTTTCATTCTGTCTTGAACTGCCCTTGAACACCTAGCAATGAACAAAGAACTTCATGCATTCTTCTTTGGCAGTTTAACAGAATGAGCTACACATTGTTAGCAAGCTCCAAAACTCTGTATATATACTGAAAAACATAATTAGAGTACTTGCTAGTCTTTCTAGATAAGTTGCTTAAAACATATTGCAAGAAAGAAACAGCATGTCAGTGCCTCCCAAACATATCATTTACAAGGACCACTTCTCACAGATTAACATCATTCTTCTGAGCTTTGCCAGGAAAATAATGATGATGATGCAGGATATTTTTTAAAAAGGAAAGACAACTTTTGAAAAAGTTTCAGAGCCCTGTTAGTCTGTTTCAATACAAAATGGAGGGGGAGATAGCCTAATAGCACTTTTAAAACTCACTGATTTGTTTTAGCTTGAGCTTTCATAGATTTCAGTTCACTTCTACAGATGTGTGGATGGAATATAATATTCAAGGCAGAGTTATTTAAGCACTGGGATCAAAGCAGGTATTCCAGGCTGCTCCTTCTACCCTAGCATTCCTCCTTCTTGTGCTCAAAGGCATCTAGAACATACCTAATTGCACTCCCAGAGAGGATCCATGGTGAAGATGATGGAACATCTTGTGGAAACCCTCTTTGGATGCTGTTATGCACCTAGAACAAGTGGCATTGCAGAATGAGTAACTTGATACTTCATCCCACAATGGCTCAAAACATAGGAGAGTAATTTCACAGAGTACACTTCACAGTCAAAACA
Organism: Cyclura pinguis; assembly: GCA_030412105.1. Lineage (NCBI taxonomy): Eukaryota > Metazoa > Chordata > Lepidosauria > Squamata > Iguanidae > Cyclura > Cyclura pinguis. The sequence goes on along the minus strand of CM059599.1, from coordinate 312,031,651 downwards.
TTCAAACAGCACTGATATTGAACTAATGCCAGATAATGGTAACTATTTTCAGGCATCTTTTTCTTTTAATCATCAGTTTTGTTGTCCTGCTAGTTTCTTTAAACTGTAAGGGACAATGCGCAAATGATATTTTTCATAAGTAATATGTGAGATAATCTCTGTGCAGGAAAAAAAAATTGCCAGTGCGAAGGGAGGACTTGGGGTCTGAAAGCATAGTCCATCTTAATTTTCCCCCTGCTATGAGAAAGTCTGTCTACAAAAATCAGTACCAGTTTCAGTAGATACACAGATGCCCACTAGAATATTTTCCACTGATCCTCAGACTGCAGTGAAGCAATCTGTCTCCTTTTTGGGGGAGGGAAAACAATACCTATGAGGTATCCCAAACTGTTGCTTTTATTAAGACTTGAGGCTCTTGTTAATCAAGCTGGACAGGACAAAGCACAAACAAACAGAGAAAGTCTGTTTTGTTTTGTTTTTTGAATAAAATTAAGCTAACAAGGAGCATCTACAGCATTTTAGTAGTTTCTTTCCAGGAAATAATTTTGTGTTCTGAACCAGATGATATCTAAAATTTGAGTTTAATTGTCTGGTTCAAGGGCTGATGAGATATGGCCCAAGAAACACATGTAGCTTCCAAGTCATATGTGTGAAGTTTTCAACTACCCTGCATAGATCTGGATATAATAAGTGTCATAGACAACAGTTTTTTAACCCTCATTATTGTAAGTTTAATGAGGGAAACAAGGGAATGTCATAAAAAAATGGCAAGAAAAATGTCGTACAGCATTTGTAAATGTGGTACGAATTCAGCTATGAATACCTTTTAGCAGAGTGGATTTCAGCCCAGATAACAGAAGCCTTCATTTTGCTGATCAACTGTTAGGAAAACACAGATCAAAACTGGAGAGAAAAACTTTGTCAGTAAATTTGATGATTGTAAAACAGGGCATAGCTTAGGACTGAGAACAACACCTAACACTAGAGTTATTGTCCCCAAACAGTTGCATCTGATGTGGAGGCAAATTACTGGTAGGGATGGGTGAATTTTTCATTTCTTTTTAAAAATAAGAATATACCAAAATTATAAAAAAAATAAACTTCATATTGAAGCAGGAAAGAACCTGCAGTTAAAAACAAAGCAAAACACTTTCCAATATGGGAGAAACCAAAACTTAGAAATTTGTCCATTTGGGTCTAGAGTAAAAACTTAAATCTGAGTTTAAGTATTGTGCATTCTGCCATGTTAGCCTTGTTGAGTTATTGTTACCTCCTCTCCACCCTACCCCGAGAGGGTCTCATCTCACCCGATGTAAGAGGCAGTTTCAATTTTCTGCAGTAGTCTGGGCATTTGAGACTATGATTTGAATCCTCTAAGTCATGGAAACCTGCCAGGAGCAAGTCACATTCTCTCAGCCTCAGAGGAAGGCAAAGGCAAACCCCCTCTGAACAAATATTGCCAAGAAAACCCAGTGATACATTCACCTTAGGGTCAACATAAGTCAAAAATGACTTGAAGACACACAACAATAAGAAGGAAGATCCTCCCCATCAGTATTATGGCTCTACCTGTTCATTTTAACCTGACCAAATGCAGAAGAATTGCATTTCACTTCACTTCACTTTAAAGAATTTACAAAAACTTGCAAATTGGATATATTTTTGATGGAAATAATCTGATTTTGAACAAAGTCCAAAGAAAGAAGAAGGCAAAACAGTTAAATTTCTCCATTCCTACCTGCTGGATTTAAGTCCTTCTCTCACAAGTCCTTCCTTGAGTAGTAAGGGAGCATGTGTACATCTGTTTTCTATTATCATGAACTTCTTTCATATTTTACATCAGGATCTCCAACCTGGTGCATTCAGATACGTTGGTCTACAACTCCCACCATTTGCATCTCTCATGACCATAGTTGTTAAGAGTCAGGACTCATTTAAATAGTTTCAACAAAAAAGGGGAGCTTGATTGCTCTTGCAGTCTTGGTTTCTTACTGCATTTCTTGATGATTTGAACAGCTAACTTATCACAGAGAAAATTCATCCATCACATATGACTAGGGATTCACAGTTTCAATAGACAAATAACGTACAATAAAGGCTCTGGCTATTGGGAGTGTCCTCTAGCACACCATAGATTTCCACAATGTATATGAGTTATGAACATTTTCCATTCCTGATGCAGCTTTACAGATAAGTAGCTCATCTATTTGCCCACTCTCCCAAGAGGAAGACAAATATATTATTAGCTGCATGGGCTTAATAGAAAATCCTTTGAATTGATGGGTAAAACCTCCTAGGGACTTAGAGAAAAGAAGAGAAGTTAAAAAAAAAAAGACAAACTTGGGGTATCAACTTCTCACTTGTCTTTCATGTAATATATTGTAGAGGAAATATTTCTCATACTGTCATTTTTAAATTTTTATTAGTGCATGTGTGTTTGGCACATCCCAAGAGTCAAAAAACTGCGGAAAGAGAATATAGAAAGGCACAATACAGTAACATGGCATGAAAAATTTCCATTTTAAAGGAGAAAGGAGAGAAGTTCAACACAAGCTTGCCATCTGGGACAGCAAATCATCACTACAATTTAATCTAAATCAAAGGTGAGGATCTTTAACCTCCACATGTTTTAGAATATTTTTCCCTCTGCTGGAATTGTGGAAGGAACTGTTACTTTATTATTGATACTTCCATTGTCCCAAGATGCTTAGACTTCCCCAGAGCTGATATTTATGTTTTTTAAAAAATGGATACTAACAACAAATACACAGTTATTACAATGTCTATTAGACCCTCATGCCCTTATCTAGTATCCGTGGTTTAGAGTGGTTTATACCTTTCTATTACTATAATCCAGTGATGAGAGCCTGGTGGGATGAGTCTCATTAGAGATTGAAATGTAGCAATAGAGGGGTATAACATACTTCAGAGAAACAGACAAAACAGGAAAGAAGGAGGAGTAGCATTATATGTCAAGGATGTTTACACCTGTGAAGAGATCCATGACTTAAATCCTGGAAGCCCGGTTGAGAGTATCTGGAGGAAAAAGATAAGGAGGAATGAAACATTGTGGGAGTCTACTATAGAACTCCAAGCAGACTGAAGACTTGAATGACACCTTCCTAGAACAGATGACCAAACATTCAAAAAGGAAACATGTAGTGGTAATGGGAGAGTTGAATTATCTTGATATTTTGTTGGAAGTTAAACTCAAAGTCAAATATAAGGTCCAATAAATTTGTCACTTGCCTTGCAAACAATTTCATTGTCCAGAAATTGAAAGAGGCAATCAGCTATTTCAGATCTGATCATAAACCAACAAAGATGACCTGGTTAATAGGGTGGAAGTGGTAGGATCCTTACATGGGAGTGACCATGTTCTCCTGCACTTTGCTATACAGTGGGGAGGGGAAGCCAAGCACAGTCAGACATGCATTCTAGTCTTCAAGAAAACTGATTTCAGTAAATTTAGGAAAATACTGGATGTGATCCCATGGTCACGAATATTAAAAGAGAAGGGAGTTCACGATAGATGGGAGTTTCTTAAAAGTGAGATATTGAAGACATATTTTGCAATAGTTCCAATGAGAAGGAAAAATGGGAGGTGTCTAAGGAAACCAGGATGTATGTCTAAAGAACTTTCAGCTGAGCTAAGATTTACAAGAAACACCTACTATTAATGTATAAAAGGGGAAATCACCAAAAAGGAATTAAAATGAACAGATAGCACATATAGGGAGAAAGTCTGAAAAGCTAAAATGCAGAATGAGCTCAGGCTTTCTAGAGACGTTAAAAACAACAAGGCCTTTTTTGGTTATGTCCACAACAAAATGAAGAACAAGGAGATGGTAGGGCCACTACATGTAGAAGATGGTGAAATGCTAACAGAAGACAGATAAAAGGCAAAAATACTGAACACCTTATTTGCCTCCATCAGCCCTCAAAAAGTAAACAGTGTTCAACCTGAGGAAAATGGAGCAATTGGTGAAGTGGTGAAAAGACAAGACAGTATAGGTTAAGAGGCAGTAGAAGAATATCTGGCTACCCTAAACAAGTTCAAGTCTCTAAAGCCAGATAAACTACATGCGAGTATTAAAAGAACTTGCAGAAGGAATCTCAGAATCACTGGCAATAATCTTTGAGGATTCCTGGAGAACAGATGAAGTCCCAGCAGACTGACGGAGGGCAAATTTTGTCCCCATCTTGGAAAGGGCGGGGGGGAGAAGACTCAGACTGTAACTGCTCAATCAGCCTGACATCAATATCAGGAAAGATTCTAGAGCAGATCACTAAACAGACAGTTTGTAAACATGTAGAAATGAATGTCATGATCATTAAAAATCAACATGGGTTTCTCAAAAACAAGTCAGGCCAGATGAATCTAATATATATGGGGGGGGGGAGAGGGGGGAGTGACAAGCTTTGTAGATGAAGGGAATGCTGCGGGTAAGCATATCTTGATTTAAGTAAGGCCTTTGACAAGTCCCCCCATGTTACTCTTGCAAATAAGCTAGTAAAATGTGGGCTAGACAATGCTTCTGTTAGGTGAATTTGCAATTGATTGATCAACTGAATCCAAAGGATACTCATCAATGGCTCTTCTTCATTCTGGACAGAAATGACTAGTGGGATGCCACAGGGTTCTGTCTTGAGCCCAGCACTATTCAATATCTTTATCAATTACTTGGATGATGGACTAGAAAGCATACTCATCAAATTTTCAGATGACACCAAATGAGGAGGGGTAACTAATATCCTAGAGGATATGATCCAAATTCAAAATGACCTTGACAGATTGAAGAGCTGGGCCCAAACTAACAAAATGAATTTCAACAGGGAAAAATGTAGGGTACTGCTAAGGTTCTTGGGCAGAAAAAAAAATGACATAGGATGGGTGACACCTGGCTTGACCACAGTATGTGTGAAAGAGAACTAGGAGTCTTAGTATACCATAAACTAGACATGAGTCAACAGTGTAATGTGACAGTTAAGAAAGACAATATGATTCAGAGCTGCATCAATAGGAGTATAGTTTCTAGGTCAAAGGAAGTAATGGTACCACTCTCTTATGCTTTGGTCAGAGCTCACTTGGAGTACTGTGTCCAGTACTGAGCATCATGATTCAAAAAGAATATTGACAAAACCTGAATATGTCCAGAGGAGAGTAACCAAAATATTAAAACTCCTGCAAACCATGTCCTATGAGGAGTAGTATAGGCAGCTGGGTATGTTTAGCCTGGAGAGGAGAAGTTAAGAGGTAACATGATAGCGATGCTTAAATATTTGAAGGTATGTCAAATGGAGAATGCTGCTCCAGAGAGTAGGACATAGAGCAATTGATTAAAATGATAGGAAAAGAGATTTTCCCTAAACATTAGGAAGAACTTCCTGAGCCGTTAGACACTGGAATATGTTGCCTTGGAGTGTGGTGGAGTCTCACTCTTTGAAGTTTTTTAAAGAGGCTGGATGGCGATCTGTCAGGAGTGCTTTGACAGTATATTCCTGCATTACATGGGTTTGGACTCGATGGCCTTTAAGGTCTCTTCCAACTCTCTGATTCTATAATTTGCATTTTGCAGCATGTTTAGATCACAGAATTAAACTAGTTTTCAGTTAATATAGCTGACATAGCAGTAGATGATCCCTTACATTTTTCAAAAGCCGTGGGCTGTCAAGATTTATGTGAAGAATAGACAGACATGTAAATGTTAGCTTTTACCTATGCAATGTTAAATGAGGCTGTTTATCTCAATGACTCCTATCCTGCCCCATATCCCACCTCCCTGGATATTCTGAAGAAAAGAACATGATACTTAAGTAAGTTTCAATTGTCATGTGAAGTTTCCCTTTGGGAAAAACTATACCCTTTAGTAGTTTAGCCTTTAGTAATATAGGGTCAATAGCAACATCAAAAGATGAAGTGGATTCTAGAGATGAGTAATATAGCCAACAGGTATTTTTAAAAAGGAAAAACATGTTTCTTTGCTTTGAACTTTTAAAAATGACCAAAATGCTTTTCTGAAAATAGGAATCACAGCTTTTAGAAGTCTCATTTAAATCTCAAATGTAGATACAGCATGACTCTGGATTCAGTTTCATATTCCTTTCAACTTTGCAAAAAATTTACATTTTAGGAAACTTTAATATTGCTACAATTTACATTAAAGTATAAATTTCTAACTAGTTCTAGACTATATGTGCTGAAAAATAGAGATAATATACTCTGTGAAATAGATATGATTAAACACATATCAGAACTCTAATATGCTGAGACTAAGGCTTTAATTTCCACTTTTAAATTTTATTATTTTTAATATGGCTATTATAATTTATCAACTAATAAACTGCAGAAAGTGAAATGGCTAGCCCCCTCAGATCTCTGCTTCAAAGCAATTCCACTTGCGAGCATTTAAACTAACTGCTAACCATTCGATAGGGGAAAGGGGGGGTTGATATGTGTGCAATAAAATAACCTAAAATGGCAATTTTAAAAGTCTTACACATTTAGATTGAACTCAAATGGACTTTTCAAAGTTAAACAATGTATCTTCTATGATCAGACATTAACCCCATTGATGTAAACACCATATAAGCCTTATTCTGATGTTATCAAATACGGCGTAAGGCAGGGACCGTTTTTCCTTACTGAGCCTGCCTGACAACACATTACAGTGCATCTGAAGTAAAGTGATGTCCCATCTGGCTGTCGTTTTGGCTGATTTCCAGCCATTTTTTTCTTGTTTTCTATTTTGGGGATGTTGAATTGGCCTCAATTCAACATCCCCACAGTATTGAAGCCTTACTATATGCTGACCCATATGCCACCTGCTCCAGCTTACTTTAAATTCCTGAAGCTGTCTCTCACAGGCATTTTGTGCTGCGATATGTACAGGAGGCATTGGAAAAGGTTTGTTTACCCCTTCCTCCAGAGCTGGATGTACAATGATGACATCGGCACTGAGATTTATGGGGTTCTCCTGAGGTCTCAGCACTTCCATAATCCTTGTGAATCCAGCTTGGGTGCAGAGAAGAATTGCTAGATGCTTCTTTGATCCTGCCTGTTCATGTAAAACATGGAATGCCTGTATGAACCAACTGCATGGCTTTATGCACACAAAAATGTATATGAATTTCTTTGTGAACACTCACTCCCAAACACACATAGAATGCTGGGTGGAAGGAGGTTGAAGATGGAAAAAAATAAGAACTTTTATGACACTGAGATTGACAGATTTGTCTGTTCCTACTGAACAGATGCTAAGGTATGTTGATGAAGCCTCATCTGTTGGAGAGCACAATGGTCCCACTGGCTCATCTCCTATAAGCACAATTGTTATTTCTTTCCTTAAAGTACATAACATTTCAGCAATTATTTTATATACTAGGAGAAGTACCTAAGTCAGAAATCCTTTTGAACTACCACCACCTCAGTACTCTTGTTCTTTCCCTCTCTTCTTTCCTTCCTAACTACCTTTCAGTTTTTTTTTCTTTCCTTTCTTACTGATTTCATACTGAGGTAAAGAATTCTGGGCCCTGCAAAGGGAAGCAGCACATGGAGCTATGCAGAAGTTCAACGAAGAAAGGAATCTTTCAGTCTTACTTTAGTGAAGATTAAGGCCATCTTCTGTCTAAAGATGGTACTTCAGGCTACAGAGAGATTAATTAAAAGTAATTAATCTGTTTTTAGAACAGAACATCTCTGAAACATCCACTTCCAGGGTCCCCTTAGTACCAATGTCAAGTTCCTGGAGGCCAAGTTTCATGGTCTTGGGATGACGACGAAGGCAGACAGAAACACACACACACACACACACACACACACACACAGAGGAGATAGATTTATTAAGACAGATTTCACCATGATTTCTCTCTTGCAAGGTCATCATCTTGGCAAAATGTTTTCGCAGTAAAGGCACATCCTTGACATCTGTCCCACAATGAAGGATCTCTCTCTCTCATCCCCTACTTGTCTGCATTTTTGGAAATATTTTTAGACTTTTGGATCAATAAAATAAAATGCATAAACACTATGAATGAAGAAAACAAATATGAAACAAGATATCATACAATTCCATGTCACTCCCAAAATCTTATGAAGCTTAGCTATCCAGTAGAAAGACCTTCTGAAATGAGATCTTATTCACATTCTTTTTGCAAACCTGCAAAGCAGTGCGATCTTCTCTCAGGAGGGCTTTCCACAGAGATGGTGCTAGGGGAATATTGTTTCCCCACGGATGTTCAGAACTGTTTCCTGGATCTTCCGAAGGTAATCGCAGCAAAGGTTGTACAAAAAAAATCCTACAGAGACAAAGGCACTTGAATCCCATTTGGGAAAAAAGTGAGTTATAAATAAAATGAAATGTGTGCCAGTGACAATTGTCTAGTGGGCATAAGGACTCAGGACTGAATTCCCACTCGTGTGCTCAGTACATGAAATTGCAGGCATTGACTTGTGACATATATTGAGAAGGACACTAAGAATAATAATATTCATAAGGTCAGAACTAACATTAAAAATGCTTTAAAAATAAGATGATGATGATGATGGAAAACATTGATGATGAAGAAGAAATACATCAGCCAGAACTTGCTGTCACATTGGAAAAGTGGTTACACTATTCCCAGGGATGCATATCCCTGCATTGCTACCTTAGGAGCAGACTATGGTCTAACTCCTTTTGCTAGCCATGTGTTGATTGATTCAATGAGTAGATCCATTGAATCAACAGGATTTACTATGTGTTGACTTATTATTTAACAATTGATTGAACTGGGACCAGCCAAGAGGATGCCAGCCTAAATCTCCAGCATCTTACTTACTATAAGCCCAATGCATGTGTGGCTTCTTCCGCCTGCTACCACCACCTACGTAGACTTAGTTACTTAGTTACTCTTTAAGTAAGATAACATTGTTCTGTTTCTATTTGAGAACTTGAATTCCTCCAAAAAAAAAAAAATTGAGGAGGAAATTGAAGTACTTTCAACCATCCCAGTTACTATTAACGATAAAAAAAAATCTCACCATTGTCAAGCTTCTTGTTGGATTTTCCAAACCTCTTGGGAGAGGTTTGGCTCACACATGAGATTAGAACTTCATTAATCAGACATCAGTCTTCAGTAGTTTATACATACTGAATATTTATTTATCGTAAAGCTTACATTGCAGGTACCACTGTTCATGCTGGCTGGGGGATTCCTGGGGCTATAGTCTAAAAAGGTAAATTTCAGAAGCGCTGGTGCAGAGGTGGAGATGGTACAATTACTGAGATTTAGGCCACTTCCACACAATGACGCTCTTCCACATCATTGCGCTGCATTCCCTGGTCTGGAAGGGATCATGTCAGCAACCATCCCCTCCACACCTTCTCGGTCCACGTGGGAGAGAACACAATGGCACCGCCCCTTTCTTCTTCAGTGCAGCCAGGCATTTTCCATTGCTGCACTACAGAAGGAAGTGTGGCCGGTGCACTTTCTTGGCTTCCGTGACACAGTTTTTTCCATTTTGTGAAAACTGCGCCAGCGTGACGCTTAGGGACAGGACGGAAACAAGCTGGCGACAATGTCATGTGGCAGCATGACCTGCTAGCCACTGCCATCCTGTCCCAGAAGCGGCTCAACCCTGTTGTGCAGAAATGGCCTTACTTAGGGCTGTCCATGCCTGGGCACTTTCTCGGAAGTAATTCCCACTGGGGGGAAAACAAAAGTGACTGGCTTCCTCAACAAAGATGCCCAGGATAGCACTACCTGTAAACACGTCAGTTTGGAAGGGGGAGGTTTCCTCCTAAAGGCCAACCTGCTTCATACTCTCTTCTTTTCCTTGGCTCCTTTGCTTCTTGCCTGCCCCAGCTTTTGCGTGCACCTGCGAAAAACTGCAAGCAAGCTTTTAACGAAATGAGTTTCGACATTCGGCTCTTCAAGATGAGCTTCAGCATCCGCGCGTGCGTCTGGTTCCGGGTGTCTTCCCCCTCCCTTCCAATTACTCTTTCCTTCCCCACTTCGCAAAGGCTCGGGAGGTGAGCCTGCTTAGCCTGTTCCCCAACAGTCCGCCGGGTGGCAGCAGCGCCCTACCACAGAGGCGCCTCTCCGCGCACCCCCCCCCCACACCAAGTGTTAATGCAATTGACCAATCAGTGCTAGGATGATGGCAGGTAATTGGGTAATTGTATTTTACTGATCACAAGCGGGGTGGGGTGGGGAGGTTAAAGGCGCGTAGGGGTGGCGGGGGTGGGGAGGCATAGAAGGGTAGAGCGTAGCTTAAAAATATACCCCCGCCGCCGGGAATCTGGAGGTGTCACTGTACAGAAAAAGAGCGATAAAGTCAAAGGAGCAGCGGCCTCAAACTGGGTTTCCCGTTTATTTATTCGTTCTCATTCTCGCCCCCCCTCCGCGCGCGCGCTCTCTTCGCCCCTTCCCCCCCCACCACAAAAAGGGAAAAAGGCGCGAGGGAGAGTTCCAGCAACTGCGGCTGGCAGAAAGAGGAAAGGTTGCCGCCGCCGCCGCCGCTGTGGCGCGCAGGGCAGGACCTTCCTGGGACGGAGCGAGGGCGGCTCGACAGAAGCGGCGCGCGGCCGAGGAATGTGCCATCGCGGAACGGGGAGCGGGGGGGGAAGGCGAAAGCGAGAGAGCGGAGGAAACTGACATGCGGAGGCAGGAAGAGGGGAGCCCTCCGAGCGGAGAGGCCGACGGGAGCGCGCGCGCGCCAAGAGCGGAGTCCAACTTGTAGCGCTGGAACCGACCCGGAAGGCGCGAGAAGAGCTCGCCGAAGGAAGAGAAGGAGGCGGCTGGAGATACTGCGAGAGAGAAGAGAAAGGAAAGGAGGGAGGTCGAACACGTCCCCCTGTTAACACCACCGCCACCCTCCTCTTCTCGACGCTGCCGCCAACCCCCCCTCCTTTTTATATACATATATCTATTTCTCTGAAGGGTGCTGAGTGCCCACGCGTGTGCGACAGAGCGTGCGCCTTCTCCCTCCCTCCCGCGTATTCCCGAGAACAAGTTTCTCCGATTCGGCGAACCAGCAAGGCCGGGCTGCAAAGATGGAGAGGCAGGCGATCCGAAAAGGCGGGCGCGCGTGGAGCAGGGGGGAAGCCCCGGACTGGTGAATTCCCCCGGCGGCCGGGACGGCGCATGCCTCCCCAGGGGGAAGGGCCTCCCCCTCGGGGAAATCTGGAGGGGGTTGCTTTTGACGCCACCGCCTGCATTTGGAAGAAGGAGCCGTAAAAGAAGGGGGGGAGGCGTCGAGGGGGAGCGCACGGAGAGGGGCATTAAACCCCACCTACTCAAGCCCGTGGGGTGGGCGTCCCCCCCCCCACCGCTCTTTTAAATGATGGATTGGTTCCTGACAGCTGGTGGGAATCTTGCTTTTCTCCCCCTTCCGCCCCCCAGGAGCTCGGGCCGCCGCCGCCACCTTCAGCAGCAAATCCGCGTCTCTTCTTCGCGTTTCATGTGAGGTTCTGCAAAGAAATGCAGAGGAGTTGTCGGAGGCAAGGCGAAGGGATGTAATAAAAACGCCGAGAGTTTGGCGAGCGAAGAGGAGGAAAAGACGGCGACGACGGGGGAAGGCTTCGGTTTGCCGGCTCCTCCTGGCTGAAATCAAAAATCCGATTGCGCACTGGGTTGTGATTGGAAATCTAATCAGATCGTTGAATCGGAGGGGGGGCGCAAAAAGAACAGTTGTGGGTCGGGGGGGGAGTAGAGAAGATCCTAAAGTTGGAGATTAAAGGGAAAAATAATTAAAAGCAACACCTTTGGCTGGAGTGAGGAGGGGGAACCCCCCCCATAAAAAAAGGACGAACAGAGAGACCATGGGAACCCCCGATATGGCGTGGAAGCACATGGATCGGACAAATGATAGTGCAGCAAAGAAAAGGAGATCGGGGGAGATTCGCCTGACAAGAGCAGGATCTTAGCAGCGGGAGCAGCGACGACGGCAGCAACGACGCAAATTGTATTAAACGGGAGAAGGGAACGGCGGACGGATGAGCTGCTCCTGATTACGGAAACATAATCATAAGCCAGAGGGGTCTCTCCCTCCGGGAAAGATTGAGCGGTGGTTAAGAATTGGAGGGGGGCGGGCGAGCAGATGATCTGACGTCTCGGGAGAAGATCCAGGCTGGAATGAAAACTTTCTCGACGGAGAAAGACTTCCCTTTGCATCTGTCCTCCTGTCAATCGATTCCTTCTTTCTTTTCTGTTTCTAAAGAGGGAAAATAGAGTTCTCCCCTCCTGTCCCCCCCCCTCCGACAAGGAAAAAAGTTGATACACGCCGGAACATTTGAAAGCAGCAGCCACGTCCTTCTTCAGAGTGAAGGGGGGTGGTTGAAGGCGGCGGTGGAGGGGGCGCAGAAAGCACGAGAGGAGCGGAGAGCAAAGGGAGAGGCGAAGGGACCGTGTAAAGAGGAAGGGAGCAGGAGAACCCGGCGGGATTTGGTGTGGATTCGAGCGAAGCCCGCCTGGACTGAACTAGATGGAAAACTGCAGATGGATATTGCATTTCCTTGCCTTTTTTCCTCCCGTCAAATTGGATTTGTCGCCGAAATGATGTAGTTTTGCCCTCCGCGGTCTTTTTCTGTTTTCTCCCCCCTTCTGTTTCCCCCTTTTTTCTTCTATCCCTCCCCGTCCCCAGCTTACGCCCCCTTCGGAATTTCATGCTGGATATTTTTCTCTTCCTTCGGGGCGATTTTCGACTACCGTAAGTGCCATTTTCGCTTGACTTCGCTCCTGGCGTCTGGTTGCTTCGCCTGCCATGAAGCACATGCGGCGGGAGGGCGCGCGGTTCTTTATTTCTTATTTATTGGGTTTTTTTGCGGGGGGGGGGAGAGATCCAGCTCCATTTTAGCTTAGGCGTGATCGTGAGGAGCGGGAGGACTGGGCCGGTAAGGCCGGGGGCGGAAGACTTGAAAGGAACGCAGAGCGGGGAGGGAGAGAAGCCAGCATTGCTTCAAACGTTGCAGGTAGCTCATCCCTGGGCTATCCAGCCTTCCTTTCCGTTTGTTCTGTAGCTGACAAATCTGCCTTGGAGGAGACCCCTGCAGTGTGTGTGATGGTGTGTTGCTTGCTTCCAGAGCTCCTAGAGTAGAGCCTGCAGAGTTTGGTGTGTTGCTCACAGTAGAGTCGAGGTGTGTGTGTAGCGGAAGGATTAATGATGATAATAAAAACAATAGGAATAGGAAGTACAGAGATCCCATGGAAATGGCATCCTCCAAGAATACCTGGCAGGGTGAGATGGTGGATTAATATAGGTAGTGAGGTGAAGTGATGCCTTTGAAGGTTGATGCCTTTAGCACATTATGGCTGGAGAAAGCACTGGAGGGGAATCCCTCTCCTGAGAGGCTGGGAGAGGGGGTGAGATAGGGATGCTGCCCCACAGCTTACATTCAGCCCCTCGCCTTATTCGTTTTGTTGGAGTTTGACACATAAATCCTCAGCTAGCTCCCTGAGGGCATGTCATCTTTGGCAGCAGTTGTGAGAAGGAGATAAACTGCATCCATCAGCAGAGGTGTTGCTAACTGATGGTAGCCACACAGTTAGTGCGGCTGTTAATGGTTTGTAACTCATCTAGCTCAAAGTCACAAAACAGTTGCTCAGAAGTCACTTAGAATTCAGTAGGTCCTAGATGTCAGGATTAGGGTTAGAAGGTTGAAATATTGATCGTGTGCATTTTTACTTAGAATAATAATAATAATAATAATAATAATAATAATAATAATAGTAGGATGATGACGATGATGATGATGTCCCGTTATGTTCAGAGAGACTTGCTCCCAAATTAGTGTACACAAGATTGCAGATTGACTGCGTGCCAATGCTGTGATCATCCTTGTTCTCATAGTCACTCGGGAAGGAAGGCCCTAAATATGGCTATTTCGCAGATGGCAAAGGTGTGATTCCAAAAAGCTTACTTGCCCAAGCTGGACACTTAGAAAATTGATGGCTCAGTGGAATTGTGGATGCTCTGCCCACCTGGCTTTCTATTTCAGAAGGATAAGATCTCAGTAAGGTTAGAATGTGTAGATGCTCAGAATGGGACAGTAGAAATTAGACAGGTGCACTTTCATGGAAACATTGTATGGCCTGGGACTATTTCTTCAGGAAAAGCCTGCTTCTTGACTGGGATACTTTGTTTCCCTATGTGTACTGCTGTTGCTATGATAAATATGCCTCCCCTTTTAAACTTGTGATTTCCTGTGACAGAAATTATCCTAGAAAAAAACCTAAATTTGCGAACTTAGTGAACCAGAATGGAAATAAATAAACATAACTACACTGATAAAAGTGGAACCTGCAGATTACTGGCATGTGGTGACAATTGCAACCATGTTGGAAAGTGGACATTTTGAATGAGTTTTTTCCCTTTTTCTGTCATATGGACAACTGATTGTGAAGTTGTTGATTGCATAAGTATGCAGCTGGTAGAATAAACATTTCCAAGATGTATTTTTAATCTTCCAGGAAGAAAAAGTGTATCTAGAGCATTTGTCTCTTTTTTGAGACACCGTACTGCTTTTGGTGAGGGGTCATGCCCCTGAGCATTAATTATGTGAAAAGCAATACATCTTTGACCTAGCTTCTAAGAGTTTCCATGGGACCTAACATGCACACGCACAGAACCTAATCGTGCATGCTTTCAACAGGATGTCCAGTAAAAATACCAGTTCCACTTCATAATTCTTTTATTCATACCACTGCAAGAAATCAGCTTTTTATTATTCTCAAGAGAATTGTTTCTTTGTGGAACACATTCTGGGTAGCAGTGTCATCAAGCTGTGAAGTAAGCCCCCCCCCCAACTCCCTGGTATTTGTACCAGTGGGCCCCTGCATATCCTTATTGTAAATCTCAGCCTTGCTATGGACTCCTTTTGTATCAGCATTGGTAGTGATAGAATGGAGATTGTTCTAGTGCAAAGTCTTTGTGTGTATCAATCCCTTTACCACAGGATGAGTGTTGTGATCCCGTAAATCAGAGATCATTAAGAAAAGCTATCCTACTATTTGAGAGGAGTATACCACTATCACTGTTTCATTCTGTCCCAGAGATGCTACAGTGATACTTAAGCACTCAGATGCCACCAGTGGAGTGCGCGTGTGTGTTGTAACAAACTAGGAATTCAACAAGAATAAAGCTCAGTGCTGTGTAGAGTTATAGTGGTGGATGTGTACTTTCAGAGATGTTAAATTCAGTTAGTGTAGGAGCTGAAACCATGTGGGCTAGGCTGGAATGCAACACTCTTGTCTTGTAATGGGAGGACTTCAGCATCCAGGTGTGTGTAGCAGCATCACCTAAAATATTCTCAAGAACCTTTTCCTCATCCCTCTTTTTTATTTTGCATGAGCAACACTGATTCGGTAATCACTTGGGAGGAAATTTTATCTGGCTGGCTCTGTTTTCTATTGCTTGTGTTAGGATATAAGTACAACATTCATCAGCATCTGATAATTAGCCAAGATGCCTTCCTATTTTTTTTCTTCCAGCAGAAAGGGGTAAGCAATTCTGTAATTACATCAGGCAGCTTGGGAAAGTAACAGCCTGCAGTGTGTAAATGGAGAACAATTTTGTGTATAATAATGCATGAGTTGCCAGTGAAAAGGAAAAAGCACTGAATCTAAAAGATATGGTTTTTTCCCCTCTTTGGCTCTTTTGGTCCTCAGAGGATCAAAAAGTAACTAATCCAAAAAATCAAAATGATTCTTAGCAGTCTGATCATCAGTGATGAAAAACACTCATCAGGTATAATGGTGCATGAAGTTCCTGATGGGTAGAAGTTTATTTTTTTCTTGGTACTGTTTCAAAGCCAGTAAAAGTATCAGTGTTCAAACAATACATTCTTATCTTGTGTTTATTTTTTCAAAATCAAATTCATCTTATACACTGTGTTCTGTATGTGCGTGTAGTATATCAACATTTCTAAAGGTCTTTGTTTTGATAGATTAATGTAAGAAATTACAGGTGTTAATGAAATCAACGGTTTAACAGTTTAAACTCTTAATTCAATTTCCTAAGAACTGGCAGCATGAATGTCGAGTGAGTGTGCATACACCACAGTGTACTGGTGTGTATGTGGATCGTCAAGGGCTTGCGAGCTATATGTTAATCTTTGCAAGAGGTTCCCTTTCTTCTTTAAAGTATGGAAAGTATGACTGGAAAACATTTAAATAAACATTGATGGGGAGTGAATTAACTACTTGGCACTTTGTCTCCCTTTGGCAAAGTATAATCAAAATAACTACCAGTCTTTCTCCACTATAGTATGTACGCCTTAGTTATGAAGACTTTGCAGGGGTGGGAGAGGGCATTAATAAGAATAACCAATATTGGAAAAAAATATTGCGAGATAATTTGTTTGTGGACAACTTTTCAAAGAAGAAGAAATAAAGACAAACTGACCCAACTAAAGGGTTAATTGATAGTGGCAGTGGTTTACTAGCCACAGAGGTCTTGATCTTGCAAGCTATTATTTACAGCAGTAGACCTTTTAATGTGGGCAGCCTGTTTTCTTTTTAAACAGGATTTATTTCACTTGGCAAAAGGCTGAGAGATGTAATGCTGGGTTGTGATTTATCTAAAGAAAAGCAACTCCCTCCATCACCACCACTGAAGGAAAAAAGATGGAATGTTGACTTTTCCAGACTAATCGAAGAACATAGAAAATACTCCAATCCTTGACTAGCTTGTTTCCATATTGTGCTGGATAACAAATTTTATTGTACATACATTAGCAGAAGGGTTTTGGAAAATTTCTAAGTGATTTATTCCATTCTCCTTCAGAGGTGCCTGTGTGTTTCTTAACTGTTGTATAGGCAACTGTTACATGGACATGATATAGGTATGATCTGATTGTAGTAGAGCACTTGCAGAAAGATGAAATTATTAGGGAAAAAGAAAAGCTAAAGTCAGAGAGGATAAGGGGCAACTGTGTTTGGTACCCAAGGAAGCAAGTATAGAAACTTGCAGTTTTCTGTTCATTGTTTCAAGGTTCCCATAGTGATATTTCAGAGTATAAGTTCTGTGAGTTTTTTTTGCTCCTCTGGAAGTTATTGTATTTCTTCTTCCTTCCAATTGCTTTTTAATCTGATTCACATAGACAAATGTTACCACAAAACTTGGTGCAAAAGAGGCAAGAAAGGAGATGGTCTATTTCCATCTGCTCTTCATCACCTGCAGGTTGATGGACACATTCCATGCTGGATGTGTTCTGGACAGCTAACTGGGAAATCAAATTTCTGAACTGTAGTGGAGTATGAGGTACTTTTCTCTCTTAGAGACACTGAACGTATTACAATATTTTGTGTAGTGGTGGTATGTTAATTGAATAGCTCCAGGCAAGTGAAGTGTAGCTGTCGTTGACAATTAGAAACAACAGCAAACCTGCTTCGGTTGAATCTTTGTCCCTGTAACTTCTGGGTAGACAGAAATGACTATTAGGCTTTATAACCCACTGAGTTGATTTTGCCAGCCAAGGAAAAGCAAGCATAATTGTTCAATGGGGGCATGTGGAGGAATGTAGAGGGAATTTCATTTGCTTGGTAAATCATATTGGACTTGTTTTATGAAATGTTGTTTATATTTAAAAGTTACTGCCTTTGGGTTAATCAGATAACCTCTAGTGCACAATAATATGGAGGGGCAGAAAACAATTAAAAGTATTGGATATAACTCTGTAGTGAATGGATCCTTCAGTATCTATCTTACTGTAGCAGGTTTCATGCAGCCTGGTGCAACAGCTTAAATTTCAGAAACCAATAAATAATTTTATGATGCAGTCTTTGATAGCTTAATATGAGAACCAGTGATTAAGGCCGTAGCAAGATAGGTATCATTTCTTTACAATTACGAGCAAGTGCAAAGATTGTTTTGTGATATTTTAGTATCCATCTTGCATCCCAGCAATATCTATATCAAATGCCCGTTTTCCCACATCTTGTGTGCTATATTGAACACTAAAGAACTGCAACACAATCAACCATGTCTCCTCTAGGCAAAGGACCTCTGCCTACACTCCCATTGCCTGTCTCAGACCTGACCCAGCATCCAGGGTTGCTTCATATGTTATGCAATCAGTAGGTTGTTACCTCCAGATGGGAGGCAATGACTCATTAATCCCTTGTAATGTCTGAGAGGGACTCTTGGGGAAGCTGACATCAGGTGGTCTCTGAGACACTGTTTGCTTTGTGCATACCAAACCAGAAAACATTCAGTGCCATTGACCTGAAAGGAGTCTTGTAAAGTGATAATGTAAGTAGTGTTGTTCACCCGGTCAAATAAGATGAAGGGAAAACCAAGAGGTCTTTTTTCCCCCTTTCTTTTAATATTTTGTTGGATACCAACCATCTCCAGCAAACCATGAAATACTGCTACCTTTTTGAAATAGCTCTTGTGATCTCCTGTTGTGCTGTAGTGCTGCAGCACTGTAATCTAAGTTTCAGATAAATCACAGAGTTCTTCCTCTTTTTATTTACACGTACCCTTTAGCTGAAGAGGGATTTGATTCTCTTTCTGTTAATCTGGATGGCAAACAAATTTTCTACTTGAAATGATTGATTTATTGTGGCCTGAGTTTTTGCAGGTAATATGCTATTTTACTAATAAGATATAGACAAATGTGTCCAAGGAGACCATGTACCTGTAGTGCAGAATTGATAATATATCAGGAATAAAAGTTAGAACGAAGTGGTATATATAATTTTTATATCTTCAGCCCTTATGATTTCTACAGAGAGGTTTCAGGACCCACATAAAATTATTAGCATTAGAATGAAAGAATAATTTAATTGATTCATTTGTTTTGGTCTGTCCCTAGTCCAAGATACTAAGGGTGTCTTACATGTTGTTACATTCTTTCAGGTGGACTTTTTCAGTTACCAAGAGACTGAAGTGCATAAAAGTCAAGTCTCCTGTCAAGTCTCCTGTTTGTTGTTTGAAACATTCTAGTTGAAATAAATGGTACATTCTGTACAGAAAGAATAATTTAATATCAGCTTTGCTGTAAAGTAAAAAAGAAAAAGAAAATAACAATAGATATTGGAAGGTAGAAAGTCTTCAATGCACAGAGATTTCAGTGTATGTAATTGTTTAAAATGGAAAAGAAATATATATTGAATTCTGTGACTGTATTTTTCTCCCTTCCACTGGGTGTTTTCTTTTTGCCATTGGGACAGATTTTTGCTTAATCTATAGCTGTTTGCTAGCTAACTGTCTATTTTTATTTTTATTTTTTTTGTCTGCAGATTTATTTGGCAGCATGTACTATTTAGAGAAGTGCAAGTAATATGGTTAGGATTATTCTGTAAGATTAATTTTATTGGGCACAATATTCTTGATGACTCAGGTTACTTTTACTAAGCTACCTTGAGGGAGTCACTGTCCCTCAGAATAGTTTTAACTCACCAGGTTGTGAGGAGAAAAGAGATTGAAATATACACCACCCTCGGATCTTTGGACTAAGGGCAAGACAAAAGTAAAATGAATAGGAAATCTGCTGTAGAATAAATAGGCTGAAATCTGGCTTATGCTTCCATGAGAAACATACTAGTACCTTCTCAGTAATTTTCTTTTTTGGATCCTGCAGTGAATATATTGGAGTGGATCTGAATGGAGATGTGCTTTGAAGTCGTATACATCTTCAATCCAGAACCAAAGTGGGATAATTTGAACACGTGCAAGGGATTTCAGAATTGTAATGGGACTTCTTTAAAGGGTTATTTGTGACAGACAGTTCCATATTCTAATTCCTTTGAAGTAGACAAAATCTGTATCTGAATACTCTTGAATGTTTGTTACCAATTTGGATTTAGAAGAATGCTAAAGTAATGTATCTTAGGACTGATTCATTTTTCCATGATATTATTTTTTCTCTCTCCCCAGAACAGAAATTCTGAATGTATTTGAATGAAATCTAGGAGATCTAGGAAGGTGAGGCAATAGGTGCTTAGTTGGAAACTGCTGGAGGTTCAAGTCTTCTGGCATTATATGCTCCCATCTATCATCCCTTCTCTTGGATTCTGTTTCTGTGATTTTGGGTCTATTGAGAAGAAAACAAACAAAATTCCTAAATTGTTTTTGTATATTCATCTGAATATTCTATTGCCTATTCATCTGAAATTTTGGAGCTTTGTTGCTGTTTTCATACAAGTTAATCCAAAGTTGTAGAGTGGGACAAGATGAAGGAAATCACTCTTCTCCAAACAAACTGAACACTCAGCATTCTTACTTGGAAGAGGAAGTCAGCTCTCCAAATCCCACCCAATTCTGCCAAGAAAAAAGAGGTATCAGAAATTCTTCCTTTCTAAAAATACACCAAACTTTAGAAGTCTGAGCAGAATGTACTCCCACACTTTTTTTAAAAAATTCCAGGTTTAATCCCTCTTCGGGGGCTACTGCAGTAGCAGATTACATTTGGTTCTGACAAACATTAAAAAAAAAGCTATTTTCTGCTTTCCAGTGATAGTTGAATTGGTGTCCAGGTTAAGTTTTGTTTTCCATAAAGAGTCCTATATCTGAAAGTATGCTCCACCAACCATTGTGAATTTCACATAATTGTCATTCATTCATTCATTCATTCATATATATATATATATATATATATATATATTTATATATATATGACTTCATCTAATAGTAAGAATAAGTAATTAGCACAATAGCTTGACAGCTCTCCAGTTATTTCTGTTTTACAATAGGAAGAGACATAATGGCCAGTTTTACTGCTTTGGAGACTTAAGGCTGTTCTTAATTTGTAAACCTTCTAAGTTTATTGTAAGGAATGCATATACAAACCCACTTGTTAACCCCAAAATGTGGGTGACTCAGGGATCCACCTGCAATACCAGTGCCTCCACAAAGTGGCAAGGAATATTAGCTCAAAGAGGAAGCCTACAAGACAGTAGTAACCTTATCAGAGCTTTTACACATATGGCTAATGGCACTAGTGCAGGGAAGAACCAGACAGAGATTCAAAAGTAAGATTCAAAAAATGGTCTATCGGGGGAATTGCAATCACACACACAATATCCAAGCAGTCAGACAATCACGCAAGACTAGCTGAAGCAAAAGAGAAGAACATTTTGTATAGCAAGATTCTGGAAGTGGGCAATATTTTATCAATCTGTCAAGCAGGGAAGAAGAAGTGATGTGGCTTAGACTAGGAGTCCAAGGATGGTATACAGACAGGAATTGGAATGGCAGAGTGATGATCAGCAATCACTGTATTGTGAGTTGGCTAGCCCAAACTTGGGATTTAAATACTCTTTTTCTACCAGGAGGGCAAAGGTGTTACTGGCTCTGGCAGAGTAAACAAGATAATCCAGAGAGTGGACAATGGGGTGCAGAATGAGCTAATGGCCATAGTATTAGATGACAAAGGTCTAATGGTAGTCTTGATAGCTCTTTGATAGCTGGGCAGGTGTGAGAACATTGGGGAAGTTCCAGTGGTTCGACTGAGATGAGCTAAGACAGTCATCCTGTGGGAACATCACAGATGCTGTTATCTCTAAAAGTTGAGTTGTTGAAAGCTTACTGTAAGTCTGTTATTGCTGGAATTCCTGGCAATTTCTTGACTATGACTTGGCTCTTACCTGACCTAGTTTTGCAATGCATATGTTCAGCCAGCTTTTCCTCTTAGCTAGCATGGCCATGCAGTCATAGCAGGATATAATTTATATTTATGCCAATTAATATTTGCCAGTTAGACTATAGCCACATATCAAAGTGTGGTGGTGTATAGCTCGGTAACACACTTATTTTCTAAATTTTAATTTACCCTGTGCAGGGTGACCAGTGCTACATAAAACTGCAACACAAATATGGAAATACAGCCTAAACTAAACTGAACTAAGCTTAAAAACAAGCAAACAAAAAAGCCCACAAAAAAGATCTTCACTAAAAGCCAGTAGTCAATAATTCTGTGGCACACTGAAAAAATGACTGATTGGTAGGCATTGCAAAAATGTAAGTTTTCTGGATATGCTGTATGTAGGAACACTGACATTAATTGCAAATCCCTACTCAGATTTACAGTGGATAAATCTTTAAATGACACCAAAAGATGGAATTCTTTTAGAAATACCATTGTCATACCAACGTTAAACTTTAGACTGAAAAGATGTACAGAAAAGTTCTCAGTGATACACATGCCAAAAATGTGCCAAGATGAGATGGGGAAGTCTACAGATTGCATGTTTCCAGCAAAAACGACAGATGTGAAACGTCTTAAAGAATGTTTCCCTATAAAAATACACAGTGGTTTTGTTAGTATGAGTTTTTCATTAGCTACTGGTTTTGAACATCTGTTTATGTTACCATTGGATGGGGAAAATGTTTAGCTATGATAGTCATGAAGATGATAATCATCTTTAAATATTTGTAGAGATGAGAGGTAGAAGATGGAGAAAGCTTGCTTTCCAGTGCTCCATAGACTAGAACACAAACCAGTGGATTCAAATTATAAGAGATTCTGCTTAAACTTTAGGATGAACTTCTTGACTGTAAGGGCTATTCAACAGTGGAATATACATTCTCGGAGGCCTCTTAGAGGTCTTTAAAGAGAGATTGGATGGGCACTTTTCAGGAGTGCTGCAGTTGTATAGTCCGAGATCGCTGGGGACTGAACTAGATGTCATTTGTGTTCCCCTCCAGCTCAAAGATTCCATGTTTCTGTGATTGTATGATTGAGTGGTTGCCATGTTAATGTTAGCTTTAATGGTAGAAACCATAGAATGGACATTAAAATGGCATTTAATACTTTGGCTGATGTGACTATAAGCAAGTAGCATGTTTTATTGTTGGTTCTTTATAAATATAATTTTGAGAATTTAAGTTGCCTTCCCTGACCTGGTGTGTACAAATCTACAGTCTGATTGGTGGCTGGAAATGGCTGTATTTGCAGGCAGGCACATCTGGGAGGTGTCATTTTGGGGAATGGTGTCCAGAAGCGTGGTGTCTAACAACCTGTGTAAATTAAGTTTTGCCCCTGTATCATCATATCTTCTTATTTTCTTTGTTCCTTTGTACACATCTGGCAACATATCTAGCAACTGCTCATTTACCCTTCAAACATCATAGATTGCTTTAGCAATAATGGCATAACATTTACAAAAAACCTGCCAAAATTCCTTTAAAAATGTCTATAAGGTCTTTACAAAATACTTTTAAAGTAATAAGAATATACTGTTCAACACACCAAGCCACGTAATGCCATTCCTAATTATTACATTACTTTTGAAATGTACCTCTGTTGTGCCCTTGTTACTGAATGAGCAAAAATTAATTAATTACAGCTGGCTGTGCTACTTTAGCATGTTACTTCCAATCTTATTCAGAAGATATTTAGGACAGTGTCCTGTGCTCTTTGGCAGGACACAGACCTCGGTTTGAGCTTGTAAAACTCTTCTGTGAGGTTATTGAAAGATCCATAGCTGGTGCTTCTTCAGAGTTGGAACTCTGATGTCAGAGCAAAAAGGAATAACTGCAGGAGCATGCTGTGTGTGTGTGTGTGTGTGTGTGTGTGTCAGGAGAATCCAGATCTGTGGGTGTAGCAATAGCAATAGCGTGTGTATTTCCATACCACTTATCAGCTAAGTGCTCTGTAAGCAGTTTACAGTGTGTTAGCTAATTGCCCCCAACAAGCTGGGTACTCATTTTAATGACCTGCAGAAGGATGGAAGGCTGAGTCAAACTGGAGCCCAGCAGGATCGAACTTACAACCTTGTGGCTGCAGTATCAGCATTTAACCACTGCACCACCAGGCTTCTTCTATCCCTGTATCCTCCATTCCCCTCTCCCATGTGATTTTGAAACTGAAGGGTGGGAGAAGAATGCCAGGCCTGAACCTCCCCTGAGTGACTGGCAGGGAATACAAAAATGTGGCTTCTGTGTCTTAGTTTCTTTGTGTTCCTTACCCATTGTGTTGCTCTTCCAGTTACTGAAATAACATGAAGTTACCAGTGGAAGAGGGCATACAACCTTTCCATATATGAAGCAGTTTCATCACTGTTTTGCTTCCTTTTTCAGTGAATGTGCCACTTCACTGTGTGATGTTTGTAGTACTTGATTATGGATAAATCGATAATTGGAAATTAGATTTTTTTTTTTTTTTAAAAAAAGTATCTATGATGACTTTTTCCCAGGTCAGGCCATTTTTCCACTTCTGTATTGTGCATACTCACTGTTCAGTTCTGGGTTGTTCCAGACAAAAGCTCTTCCAAACCTATCTATAGAAATGCCCAAAAGTGAACCTGAAAATTTCTTCAAGCGTATTCTCTGTCATAAAGATACCAGTTGTATATTAGTTACATGAAAGTGGCCAGAATGGATGGCAATTAATGATTTCAAAATTGAAAATTGTATTTTTATATCCTGCATCATAAAAACACACAGTATTTCTGTGGTATATTTTGTAAACACCTTTGACTAAAGCTATAAATCTAACTATTCAAGATAAAAGCTTAGTGTGTGGTGATCAATCTCATTCACACTTGCAAATCACCACATGGTATTGCAGTTCTTGAATGATGAACTTGCATGTATGGATCATGTTAGTTTTAAGGATGCAGATAAGACAGACATTTTCCCTCCTTTTGGTATCCACAGATTAGAGTTGTGGTTACATCCTAGTTATTATCAAGGAGAGCTGCTATAACAATGATTCACAGGAAACAGCTCTTGCATCACTGGAAGTAGCCCTCTAGAGTCACAGGAACCATAGAGAGGCTTCATACTATCTGGTAGTATGAAACCTCTCTATAGTTCCTGTGAAACTAGAGGGCTACTCTCAGCGATGCCAGAACAGTTTCTAGCTTCACAGAGACCATAGAGAAGCTTCATAATATCTGATAGTCTGAAGCCTCTCTATGGTCCATGAGCAGCTAGAGTGTTCAGTGCCCTCTGTTGTTTCAGGTATCTATGAGGTGTGTCTTGGAATGTGTCTCTCACATAAAACGGGGGTCTACTGTGCAGCCTTTGTTCTATTCCAGTCCTTTTAAAAATCTAATCCTTTAAAATTCTAGTCTCTTAACGTGAGAGGCAAACAATGATGGATGACAGAACTAGGTTTTCCCCTTGCTCCTATGTTCAAGAACGTGTGGTGAATAATGCCTGAACAAGCCTTTACTATTTTCAAGAAGGAAGGACAAGTTCCTCTTGCTCTCTGGACAGTTTCTGAGAAGGTGGGCAGAAGTGGAAGTGAGAAGATCAATTTTATAGAAAAAGTGAAATTTAAAGGATAGAGGATTATGTAACTCTGTTTACGTAAAAACAGCATAAATTGCGATCTGAATAAGGAAAACATCTTTTTCGGTCTCTGTGTCTATGTGCCTGTCTATCCATGTGCATTCCTTATGTCAACAAAGTAAAGACAGCAGAGAATTTAAGCTCCAATATCTTCTTTATGAATGTCAGATTCCCTTTCCTTCTTTTTTTCTCCCTGGGGTGTCTCTACAATGTGTCTGTTAAAGCATTCTTTAAATGCCTTGATATGCTTTAGCATTAGCAAGCATTTACATGTACTATTTTATTAAAACACTTTACAGGCAGTAAAGTAATTGTGTTAAGTATAGTACGATAAATTAGGGCTATGCATGAACCATTAGGTAAGCAAGTGCTCAGTTTGTTCTGGAAACATACGATGGTGCAAGCAACCTTGCTGAAGCTAGACAGATTTTGATATAGTTGTCACTTGAATGTGAGATTTCCTGAGAACTCAGTATGCCATTTTTTGCTCCCCAGAGTAAAGATAGAATGTTAGTACAGGAATTTTTTAAAAAGCTGGAGACTCTAGCAGCCATTCTGAGATGGCATGAAGTTGTTTGGGGGCTAGCAACTTTGGTCTATAGTTCACCTTTTGATCCACAGGAAAGACTCAGTACTTTTTCTGTATCCATCCACAAAGTAAGCCACACTATTTTATTTTTTAATAGCCTCCATTAGACAAGACCTTGCTGAGGAGGGTTTTCCAAACTGAAGGAGTAGCACTGAGCCCAGGAGATAGCTACAACATGTAGGAGATAACCACCAAAAATCAAGTGGCACATTTACCATCAGTGGATGTGTTTTTACTAGGGAAAATTAGCATATTGTTCAAATTGGCCCTTGGTCTTGAAAGTAAGTATCATAATAAATGGAAAAAGTTGTACATGAGGACAGATGGTATTTCAACATAAAACAGAACTTCATGCCTCAACTTGTACACCAAATCTTATTCCAATATCATGATTGCATTCCAAAACATCATACTTATAAACATGCAGAATATTAAAAGCAGAGGCATGCTTAACTTGTCCAGTTATTTCTAATCATTTAGAAACTTCATCACTTCTCGGTTAGTTGCATTACTGTATGTATGAAGCAAAAACTTATGAAGTCAGCTTGGGCAAAGCAAAAGACAACTGACTTTGCCATTAAAGCAGAGAAAGAATTCTGGAACCTTATGCATATTTGAGGATTCTAATTCAGTAGTGGGCAGTGGTGCACCTAAAATAATACAGCAGAATGAAGACTAATTTAGGTTACTTTAAAAAAAAAAAGATAAGTCAGAACTCAGGATGAACTTACCTCAGATGCTGCACCTTCTGCTTTATTCCACATAAGCTGGGAAAGAAGTTGTGAGCCTTCAAACCAACCAGCCATGTCTTGTGCTCTGTTAGATTGATGCATGATTGACAAAGCCCAATTCGGACAGTCACTAAGGGCAGGAAAATAAAAGGGGAGAAGTTTTTAAAGCAAGAGGGAGAACCATTGTACATGGTCAGTGAATTATATTAAACTAACTCAACTTATCCAAGACCAATAGGCATTAGGTCTTTCAGCCTGCCAGTGCTTGACAACCTCTATTATTTTAAAGTCATAGGCAGGTAGCAAAAAAGACAAGATTTACTGAGCCTCTGCAGTCCCACCATACTTGATTTGTAGGGTGTTTTCAGCCTGATGGGTCACATGGGAGGACAAGTATGGGATTTAACATCTGTCTCCTAATACTGAGTTGAATTCCTATCAGACTGTTCCGGATTTTAAAAAAAGCTTTACAAAATCCTCATCCACGCTTCCAGTGTATGCTAGATCAGTAGGCCAGTTATGGCGTATGTGGAAAATTGTAAGCAAATAGTGTATCAGCAGGATCAGGTGAGGTGAGCACAATATACCAGGCTGGCTGGCCAGCAAATATGCAGAAAACAAGGGTGGCTGTCTGGGTCAGAGCTTAGTTGTTATTGTAGGGACAAATCAATCAGCCTAAAAAGCCACAGTAATATTTAGCGATGCCACCAAGACTGGGAGTTTTTAGAGACAGAGGTCACTAGTGATTCACAAGAAGCACCAGACCTAGTCTCCAATCCTTCTGAACTGGGTTCTGTGACTTGGATCCCATGTCTTGTCTGTATGATCCATGGGCCTGACTCTGAGACATGGATTTGGGAAGCCCAGAAGAGCACTACTATGCTCATTTCTCCAGTCTTCTGCAGAACCCTGGGAGAGACTATTGTTGAAGGCTGCAAAAGTGCTGAATTTGCTCTTTCTTTGGCCTGCTTCACTTGACTACCTTCCTGCTTAAGAAGGTGGGTGTGTAGAGATGATGTGGAAAGCCTTGATAGAACAGTATTGGGTTGCAGGTTTAAATATATTAGATTCATAATTCCCAAATGTGATAACAAGCCCAGACCTTGCTCAAACAAATGTGAATATTTTAAATTCAAACTGGCCTTTTCTGTGTCTGTGTGATCTGAATGACAATCTCC
Source organism: Cyclura pinguis (assembly GCA_030412105.1). Lineage (NCBI taxonomy): Eukaryota > Metazoa > Chordata > Lepidosauria > Squamata > Iguanidae > Cyclura > Cyclura pinguis. The sequence continues at coordinate 312,003,931 of CM059599.1, read as the reverse complement.
AGATGTCCCTGTTGCTCATGCTTCAAAGTTGGTTGTTATAGCCCTCCATTTTAAACAACATTTACAAATTGTCTACTTATTGATAGTAATTTTGATTTTCTTTTTACAAATGAGGTTCAGTTGGTTCATTGTGTCAAACTGCAGAAACAGGCTTGACTTGTATGATGGTAAGATGCAGAAAATTCTTGTGGCCAGCTATGGTAGTGTTGTCAAGCAGCTGGTAATAGGCTGAGGTGCCCCATGACCTAGTAGTGTAAAGGGAATGAAGTACTGGAGTATGACATCCCTCTTAAATGTCCCTCCCTAAATTACTATGCATCCCTCTTAAACTGTTTCACATCTCTGTACAGCTAGACTCTGCGTATCTCAGATATGGATGCTAGAGTGGAAGCATAGAAGGAGAAACCATTTGCCATCTTTATATACACTTTCAGTGTAGCATCTGAAATAGTAACCTGAGAATCCCTTGGGGTTATATATACCTGCTTTGTTTCACATATCAGAGAGGCGTGAAATCACCTCTTAGGACGTTGCATCAAAAGTTTAGAAGGAACATGTGGGAATCATTTGAGTATCCTCCCCCCTAAACCTGATTTCCTTCCTTTTCAGTTGTACTGTTCAAGGTATTTGATTATGTGTTCTGTTTACAGTGCACTGTGCTTCTGCTGAAGATGTTTATTATATGCAGTTGTTTGCAAAATAATTTGCCACAGGTGACAGAAATCAGAAGACTATTGATCATGAGTCCCTTTTCATGTTGAACCAAACAAATTCATACTATTTTTAAGTCCATACACGTATAGCAAGCTTTCAGCAAATCCACTAACTTAGCTTGCTTAGTATTCATATATCTTGACATCATTGGAAAGCCCCGTGTCAGTTAGTATGTGCTTTATAGAAATGATTGTATCCACTTCTCAGGATTACCTAAAATATGAACATATCCACGTGGGAATCAAGGTCAACTGGTTATATAGCTATTTTTAATGCAGATAATACTGCCATATTAAAAAGAAGAAGATGAAGCATACATAATGTTCAGTTCCTGTGTTTAATTCCTAAAGACCTTGAAATACAAAATAATACCTTAAAATGTAATTCAGCACGTTCAGGTTTTATAGAAATAAAATACAGTTGGCCGTCCACATTCACTAGGGTTAGGGTCTCAGGACCCTTGCAAAAGTGGAAAAATCACAAATATCAAAATGTATGTGTGTGTCCATGGGAAGGGGGCTGAGGTATGGGGGCCCTATGCTTCCTCTATCTCACTCATCTCCTTCTTTACATGTGTGTGGAGGCATTGGGATAGGGTTTCCTTTGCTGATGAATCAAGCTATGAGCCATCTTTAGCTGGCCAGAAAGTGGCTGGTGGAGAAGTAAGCTAACGAGAGATGGCTTTTTAAAGGTTTGTATGGCCTGACCAGAGCCATCCAGAGGAAAGGATGCCCTAGAAAAGAAGCACCCGAGGTGGGAGGCTAGGGCTGAAGAAACTCACAAATAATCAAATCCATGAAAGTCAAACCCATAAACGTGGAGGGCCGACTGTATCTGTATTAGGTTTCCTAGTAAGATATTTTGTTTTTTTCCACACTATCTTTGTTGAAGGTTCAAGGCTGATGTTAGCTTAAGTTCATTATATAGTGAACTTTTGCTAATGTAGCTGCTTAGTGCAGTGGCGGTTACAACTTATAAATGTTAAGTGAATTGTCCTGGGGAAAGACCTTCATGAGTTACATATTTTGCTTGTGCAGAAGCACATTACAGCTATAGGACAAAAGAAATGAGTAAAACAGCAGAATCACAACTGCCTTTTCACTGACAAGCACATGAGGTCATACTGATGCCATCATAATGCAAATAGCTTTTGAACAAGTTCTGTCTTACTCCTTGCTGCTGCAGGAATTGCTTGAGGTCATTTTCAGTTTCCTATGCTTGCTCTGCAGTGTGTGTAATTTTCTAATTATGCTGGAATATATAGTGAAGAAACTGTTCACTTCCCAACTGAGATTTGATTTCATGGCAAGCTTTATTCAGAGCCCTAGGAGGCTACCTAAAGTTGTTGATAGTAGCCTGATATTGTCTACCCCAGAATTAATGAATTGCATGAATTTCCTTTTGCTTTTCAGGAATGACTTGAAGGCATACAACAATAACAAACTGAAGATGATATGGAATTTTTCAGATTTTGAGTCCCTTAGAACATTTAGTTGTATGCTTAATTTCAAATTTTATTCATTAGATATTATAAAATATCTAAGTGAATTTATTCATATAACATGTAATCAGAAGATGTCAATTTATGAAAAAGAGCTATTTTCTATTTTCTATGCATTTTTCCATTTAATTACAAGTAATAACAAGTAAGCAGCAAAGTTCTTCTTTTTTGTTGTATGCAAAGACACAAAGCTTCTTGAATGAGTATTGCAGCTGGAGGCCCTCAGTGTGCTGAATGCAAAATGAAAGTTCTGGCACAAGCTGCTGGGTCTTTTTGTAGCATACCTAGTGACTTGGCAGAGCTTGAACAGGGAGTAGATGCTATGAATGGATGAACTTCTCTTGTCTTCATTCAGAACTGGGATTGGCAAACCAAGTGATTGTTTTGCCCAAAACTTAAAATGGCTCCTGTTTGAGAAGCACAACTTTAAAGTTCAGGTCATATCACATTCCCAATAGCAGAAAGAACAGAATTATTTCCAAAGCCTCAGATATTAATGAAGTCATTTCTTTCTGTAAGTGAGGCCATTTCTGCACTACACTTTCATAGTGCTGTTATTCTGCTTTCAACATCCTATGGATTTTTGCAGTTTAGGGAGGGGCATTTAGAATTCTGAACCAGCACTTTGGTCTCGTTAAACTAAAAATTCCAGAATTCCACAGGATGTTGAGAGTGGAATAATAGCACTATAACAGTGTAGTGCGGAAACAGTCTGAGTTCTCTCTGATGAAGAAGCAGATTTGCAATTTCAGTCTGCTGCTGGATCCAAGACTTTTCCTCAGTGTCTAGGTGGCAGTGGCTGCCAGGCTGCATTTTTTTTTCTGAGATCCAGATGATTTCCTAGTTATGGACTTGCTTAAAGGAAACAGATTTTACTTCATGTACCCATATTTCACTTAGCATTCACATTGATATCTGCAATGCAGTCTACATGGACTGTCTTTAAAAAGTAGCTTGTGAGCTTCAGTTAGTGCTAAGTCTGAGATTTTTCGGTATAGGGCAGGGAATGATCTGGTTTCAACTGCATTTATTTCATTTCATTTCATTTCTTGGATCACATTAAAAAGCTGGTGTTAATCAATGTAGCCCTAAGCCATCTTAGATCTGGATGGGATCATGGTAATACCTGCTCTGTATAGATTCGGTTAGATTTTGAGATATGTCTGACCCAGCTCATTATGCTTTCATATTGGGCTGGACATCTGGGATGCATTCCCTCAGCTGGCCCCTTCCCTAATGTCTTTTGACAGAAATTTATTTCAAGAAAACTATTAGTATATAATTTCTGTGCTGTTGTTAAATAACTGCTTATTGATTGCTGTCTTAAATTATATAATTTTAAGATATCTTTAGTAATATATCTTTATAGTTTTTGTAATTATTATATTATATTATATTATATTATATTATATTATATTATATTATCACCCATGCAGGCAGAAAGAAGGCAGAACATGTGGGTGACAGGCAAGTATACGGAGCTGGGGGGAAGTGTTTCCCCCTCCATTTGCTTGCCTGCCACCCATGCAGGCAGAAAGAAGACAGAACATGTGGGTGACAGGCAGGTGAATGGAGTGGGAAGGAAGTGTTTCCCCTTCCATTCACCTCTCCTGCACCTTCACTTGCAGAAAGGAGGCAGGGCGTCTGGAAAAGGGAGGGGGAGCCCCAAGAGTGAATAGGAGGGAGAGCACTCACTCGGGGTGGGGTTAATCGCAGATTTTTTTTTCTTTTGTGAGAGGTCTGCACCCTGAACCCACACGAAAGTCAGGAAGCCGCTGTATAATACTGGTGCACTGAGCTGAAAATTAGAAGAGCTTGTATATCTGGAAAAGCATTTCGAGAGAGAGAAAGAGAGGAAACAAAGCATAAAATCCTTCCCTCAACTTGGAGAGCAAATTTCAGAGATAGGGCCAAAAACTACCTCAGTTGGAGATTGCTAACTGTTGAGCTCCCTAAAATGCTTCTCAGCCTGATATTAGGCTGTGTGGCTGAAAACCTGTTGGTGTCTTACACATACATAGCTTCCCCTAAAGATGTTTTGGTCAAATGTGGAATGTCTGTGTTAAGTTCAAGTTTGCAGAAACAGAATTGCACAGGTGGTGCCACTTTGTATACAGATGCCATACAGACTCCTTTGCCCATTTAGTTGAACATGCAGGTGTATGTTCACCGGTAGGACTTTGCCGTTGTCCACAGAGATTGCATAGTACAACCAACGTATAACATTACGTGCAGAGATTTACACTATATAATCCCCACGTAGGGCCTCAACCAAAGTAATATTTCAAAGGGCATTCTTAAGAAAACAAAACGGCAGACTTCTCATGACTGTTAATAATTACAGATCATCATTTCAAGGAACGTTGAAGGAGTTTTGGAACGTTGAAGTAGTTGCGGTGTGTAGCCACTTGAAATGAACTGAAATGGTGTGCACTTCTGCAGCATGTAATCAGAGCTAGTAGAAGAAGCTAATTTCTAAATAAAATAAAATCATTTTGCATACTTTAAAAGCTTCTTTTGATGAGTTGTATTCAGAAGGAATATAGTATGACTCTTGGTTATGTCACTTTGGGTTCTAATATGTTTTATTATTTCATAATTTTGGGTATTATGCAGTATTTTATATTTGTTTTGTGAGGTGCCTATGAAGGCTTTCTGTACTACTTTCATTACAGTAATAAATATTCTCCATTTCTTTTAACAATTTAGGATTGTTTTTTTATATTTCATTACAATGTTAAAAAGCGCAGGCTGACATTTGTATTGGCTTTAATGTTATGATGCAAGCTTTTCAGGCCCAGCGCTAGCATTTAAGTAGTTCCCTGCAGTTAGAGAACTAAAAATAAAGGAGAAATGCTTTGCGTGCCCTAGTTGAATCACATGTCTAAAACAGATGATGATTTTGGTGAGTTCAGCAATCTGCTACTCCCACTGGGGCATTTTTTTTTGTTTTGAATCAAACAGCCTAAATTGAATGAGTCAGTTCTGTGGCTGTCTAGGAATCATCAACAGTAATTGACAAATGGTACAAAACTCCTCCCCCATTACATCAAGAAGTGTCAATAAGCAATATAATATAGAAATCCATTGAAGTTATATACTTGGTTTATTTATGTGAATGAATGAGACTAAAACAGACATAACTGATTTCTGGGCACATTCTTTAATGTTTAATTGTTGAAGAGACAAAGCAAAATGTGTCAGGAGACTGGCATATTTTGTTGCTGTTGTTATTGGCTTTTTTTTTTTTTTAATATATCTATATGTCCAAATGCTGTTTCCCAGACATTTTTCTGGCAATTCCAAGTACCAGCTGCAATGTTTTATTCCAGTCTTTGGGTGGGTTTCTTTTTAATTCCAATACCTATCAGAACATAAAAAACCCTCAATCCTTTGCTCGCTCGCTCGCTCGCTCGTTCGCTTTCTTTCTTTCTTTCTTTCTTTCTTTCTTTCTTTCTTTCTTTCTTTCTTTCTTTCTTTCTTTTTGTAAGAGTTACAGTGCATCAGATAAATGCCCTTCAAGCCAGGGGATCATGTCAGCAACTTATGTCATATTTTAACAACAACAACAACCCTTTGCAAAAGCCCTAGTTCAAATACAAGAAATTGCTACAAACACCCCCCCACACACACACAAAAAAAGAATAAATTGTGTGGATGCAGAGGTGACAATGACTGATGAAACCCAGGGAGCTATATCCTGAGAAATCTCACTTCATTAGACCAGCCTGAATACTGGTTTCAGTATTTACTTAAATGTGTAAGTCTGTTATTGAGTTAGATGGATGGATTGATTCAATAAAGAAGCTACAGCCTTGAGTTAGCAAAATCTGAGCAGTGCTGTCAGTAACAGGATCTCTTGGAAGTCTCTTATTCACAGGTCATGATAAGTAAAAGCCAACTTGATAGAACACAACAGCAAATATAATTGAGTTAGACTTCCTTAGAAAGCTACTAATTTCAAACATAGTTTAACACGGATGGGTGTGTAGCAGTTAGCATTAATTATTGCTTGGAAGTAACATGTTATAATTAACAATGGGCTCATCAGGACTGGTCAAATATGTCAGGTAGTGGTGAGTTTCATTGCTATACTTAATACTTCTATTTCAAAGATCCAAACAGTGTTTCTTCTGAGCCAGTATTTTCTGTAAATTGCTGTAACTTTTTACATCTTAACTGAGAAGAGCTGGGTATATTTAGCATGGAGAAGAGCAGGTATGAGGTGTGATATGACAGCTGTCTTTAAATAGCTGAAATACTATGTTATGGAAGGCAGAACAAAATTATTTTCTGCATCTGTGGAAGATACGACCTGAGCCAGTGGTTTCAAACTACAAAAAGGACAACCTAGAAATGCTATTCAACAGTGGAATAAATTACCTCAGAGGATGATAGACTCTGCTGTATGGGTGGTTTTAAAACAGAGATTGGATGGTCACGTATAATGGGATACTTTGGGTGTGAATTCCTATACCTATAGGAGGTTGAGCTAGGTGATCTATGGGGTTGTAATTCTACAATTCACTGATTCTGTGATAGAGCAATTGGCAGCTTACTTGGGCTCATTCAGTAGTCCCATGTACAGCTAGCTATACTAGTGCAGTTTTTAAAAACAGTCCTCTGTGACTCAGTCAGAGGCCTGATAGAACTGTTCTTATGTGTTCCTCTAATCAAATTGAAAGATAGGATTCTGACTAATTCAGTACCAGATCACACCATAGTAAGATATAGAAATGGTCTCTTATCCCAAAGAAATGGTCTCTTATCCCAAAGTATGAACTGTAGATGTGCATTTCTCTGCTCTCATGTCTAGAATATTGCAGATATAAAAGCAAGAATTCTGTTGATATGATATTCGATGAGAGGAAACATAGGGACAACTTTGCAAAAACAGCAACAACAAAAAAGAAAGCCAGCGTGGTGTAGTGGTTTGAGCATTGGACTATGACTCTGGAGACCAGGGTTTGATTCCCCACTTGGCCATGGAAACTCACTAGTGACATTGGGTTGTCACACTCTCAGCCCCAGAAAACTCCATGATGCTTTAGGGTCACTTTAAGTTGGAAATGACTTGAAGGCAAACAACAACAACAGCAACAACTCATTTGTATCCTATCTTTCTCTCAATAATAAGACTTAAGGTGGTTAACAACATGTTAAAACAATATGTACAAGAACAGTGTTTAGGAGGAAGAACTAAGTAATACTTTTGTAAGAACCTTTGCAGGTATTCCAGTGTAGGATGGACACTCATCAACATCTGAACAACTAGTCATGCAAAGAAAAGAAGCTGTACATAGGTGAGTAAAGACACTTACCAGGATGGGAGAGCCTAAACTTACACCATGGCATTTTAACATTCGCCATTCCTCCTGTAGTACCGCAAAAAATTTCAGGTGCACAAGCGTCAATGAACACAGAATTTCTCCCCCATTCCATAAAGTTTCAACCCTGAATCACTCAGTAGGTTGTGGTGATATCTCCCATAGTAGAAAAATTGCACTATTTGACAGGAATACCCACAGCCATGCCATGTAATCTCCCACCAAGAATATGGTAAGGTTAGCTATAGCAAAGCTACTTTGATAAATACTAAGCATGATTCTTAACTCTTTGCTGCCATTGACCCAAAGCATTCCATATGATTTTTTTTCACCTTGCAGAACTATAATCAGAGTGTATTATGCAGAACAAATTATTAACTGAACTGGTCCCAGTACAAGTCTCTACCTGAGATGAGTAAGTATCGATTTCATGTTAACATAAGTTATTTATATTCAAGGTGATGGCTATACGAGGCTGGAAAGTAAGGCTGGAGAAGAAGGCAGAGTGGAACAGTACTTCACTGCTGCGTTCTTTCTCAAGTGCATACTTGACAGTGCCAAGGGAATACTGATGTGCATGGTCTTTCTCTGTATTGATATCAGTTATTGATTATGATACCCATTTCTCTATCTGCAGGCAGTCAAGTGGCCATTCACTGTTCACAAAGGGAAGAAACCTTCTGTGCCATGCAGATCACAACAAAGGCTTACAGTAGCTGTGATCGATGGCAGACAAGCTCTTCCAATGGGTGTTTCCATCTTTTACATCCTTGTGTACCCATTCCTACCCAAATATGAATAAAGAGAGGTGTAAATGACACAATGTCGCGGTACCCAGCATATTTGTGCAGAGATCAGAAAGCTACAAAGGCAGAGAGACCCTGCAAGAACAAAAATAGGCTATTGGATATTGCCATATAGTATGTATATCTTTACTCTATGTATAATTGATATTGTTCAATAAAAACTATGATTCTTTCATCCGAGTTCATGTTTTTTCTGATGGTTAGTTGAGAAGGAAAAATGCCTCGTCTTATTACTTGCTCATATGTCTTCAGGATAAGACACCCAGTGTTATATAGGAGCCTGGTTCTTTATGATGACCACAGAGGGTGTGCATCTTGTCCATGCTTTCCCCAGTGGAGCACAATCAAGGTTGAGTGTGCCACTAGCTCAGTGTTCCAACAGCTCAGTATTACTTGTTGGAAAATACAGGGGGGCATGCTGTAGATCGCTAGCATGACCCACAGTTTAACTGTCCTTAAAAGCAAGACAAAATATTTGTTCAGTCCCATAAAGCTGCCAGTGAATGAGGCCAGCCGGTTTGGCTAAAAACTACTCAGTTTATTGAAGGAAGCGTGAGTACATGTTCAGCAAGTTTAAGTAAAATCCATGTCTGGACAAAGACAGCAGTAGCAAAGAGAATACATAAAGAGAAATATACACTGCCTGTTTTCAGGCTGCTCTTAAGTAGTAGCTTGCCAACAATTCTTCACACCATGGGATGAACGAGGGACAGGGAACTTTGTTAGTCAAAACACTACCTTTGTTACGTGAAGCGAAGGCTGAAGAGACTCTCAGGGAAAACCCTTATCTATTTTGTGTGCTGGGAACTGCTGGGCTTCTGCTAGCAGAGAGGACAGCGCAGTAAACAAGAACATAGTTAACCCTTAACATAGGAACATACAGAGCCATCTTGGGCTGTGAATGTCAACATTACTTGGGAGTATTATACTTATGTACATGTGTTTCTGTGTACAGGTAAAGCAGTGAACAAAAATAATCTTTATGCAACCACACTTGCAATTTTGTAAGTATTACTTTGTTTGAGAGACAATAATGCAGAGAACTGAAAAAAGCCTGGATAAAGCCTATACCCTGTTCTGTACGAAATTCAGAAATAAAAACAAACCCAAGGGAGGATTCCTATTGCATTGTTTTTGATAGAAAGGCCAGATAATTTAAAACCATCTTTTTACAGATTTATAAAGGACTGTGGGTTCTTTTCACATTTGCTCATTCATTCAAGTTTACTTTTTATACAGAAAAAGACGACATCCATGAAAATTAATATAAATATACAGAGATTTAAAAATAACAACTTTGCATTATATAGCAAATTTCAGTTTTCCTTCAGTATACAACAAAAGTTTGCATTATTTACATTTCACAGTATGGAATTTCAGATCTGCAGAATTGAAATCAGTTGCTGCTTGGTCACATATAGTATCAAATGTACATGAAAGAGAAAAAGGTAAATATCCCTCTTTTATAGACCAATACCATCTTGTGTACCTTTTACAGAACAGTTTACTTTAATACAATGAGACAAAAATATTGTATACATCATGAGAACTCATTTCAATACAGAAATCATAATATGTCCTGTTTCTATTAGTTTGCTGATTAAAGGAGAATATTAAGTTGCCTTAGAAATATGAAATCAATCAAAATAGCCTTAGGGTGAAAATACTGAAAAATTAGTTCCAGAAACACACTGTGAAATAAGACAAATTCAGGTGTTAAAAGAAATTGTCACTGCACCGTATGAGAAAGAAGCAGGCCTGTGCTGGATAGCTCCCCTGACATTGGACAAGTAATCTACTTCCAGTGAATTTGCTCTGGGGGCTGAATAGGGCTATAGTCTTCCATGAATGCCAATCACCTTTCATCTTCTGCTTTAACATGGTTGAGATAATGTTTAAATTTAATGTTATATATAAAGTATTTGTATTTCCCTTTAATATTATGGTCTTATCCCTTGGTAGTGTTGAGATCGTACAGTTAACTACTAATACCAGATTTCTTATAGAGTCATAGTGCTTAAGGGGAACCAGCTAGGTTTATCTCCTTAAAAAAAATATGATATGCCTAAAGCATCTTTGACCTTTTCACTTTTCTGTGCTAGCAGTGAAAAGGTTTTGCCTTGTGTTAAATTAAGGCTTATGCTTACTGTCTTTACACCAGTCAACTCCTCTTCCTCCTAGCTCGTCTATCTGATATATTACTAAATATTTGGCAGTACTAAATATTTGGCAGCTTCTTAGGTATGTTGCCCATAGGTAGTATCTTTCACCTCCACTTTTATAATTTGTCTATCACATCTTCATAGCTTTCCGACAGATCATTTTCATTTGCCATACTACAAGATCAAATCTGTACATTATTCTATGCATTTTCTAAAATTGCATTAGTTTCTATAGCATTTTTTTCTTACTGATATACAAAGGAGGTTTAACTGGATTTTATTAGCAATTTTTGAATGATTCTCTATAGCTTCATTTACTAGATTGAAAAGAGCTAGTACTATGTTCTATTAATGTGTGTGCAAACCTTCTACCGTAAGTGATGAGATATTTTTTGAAAATCCCATCTTTTGCTAGTGGCTTGCAGGGCCAGTCCATAACAGAGAAGAGAAATTGTGCTACGAAAAGAAATGGTAAAAGATTCTGGCAGTACACATTTCTAATTCATGGTTCTATCTTTTGACTGTATGTGCAGATGTGAGGATGGTTTACAAATTCACAAATAAAATTACATGGCAGCTAGCTCTCAGTTAAAAAAAAGGTTAGGGTGGAATAGAATAGATTTCCTCTGCTGATGAAGGCCTTTGTCAGTGGAATGGTATGCAAATTTTCATTTGTTTCATTCTTATATGTGACAATGAAGAACTTTTAAAGTTTTGTCTGCACTGGGCATGATTGCAATTTTTTTGTGGATTTTTGGTGTCTTTTGGGTGGAGGTTTTTTTTTTTAAGTCTTTTTGTGAATGTTTTGTTTCCATAAGACATACTGTGACCAAGATTCTGTCCACTGCTATCAGATGATGCAGCATTGACATTACAGGCAATATTTCTGTACTATCTTTGGTTACTGTCTTGAGTCATGGGGAAGCAGAGCAGTCCCTGAACATTAGACCAGCCTTTAAACTTGCCCATTACATTAGGTTCCAGATGCCCCTTTGCACAAGCATATAGTAAGTAAAACTGGCTATGTAACTTGAATTATGCTGCCTTGGGGCCTGTTTGTGCCCTTGGAAAAAAATGAGAAATTCTCAACTGTAATTGCTAATTTATCCAATTAACCTGTCAAAGTGTCGCTGGAATTATGAGATCTAACATTGAGAAAACAAAACATTTTCAAAGAAGAAGGAATTAACTAAGACCACTTCTGCACTACACCAGTATAGTGCTATTATTCCACTTTGAAGATCCTATGGAATCCTGGAGTTTGCAGTTTAGGGAGGGGCGTTTAGAATTCTCAGCCAGAGAGCTCTTTGGCCTCAGGGAACTACAAATCACAGGATGCCACAGGATGTTGAAAGTGGAATAACAGCACTATAACAGTGTAGGGCAGAAATTGCCTAAGTTATTTGAGAATATAAGCAAGAAATCTCTATTCCCCTCCAAAAAATTAACACCATACAGGGGTTTGTCTTAACAAATGCTTTTAGTATTTAGAACATTTATAAGGATGGATGGGGTATGACAAGATAGGTTTAAAATGTTGGAGTTGTTACTGTTTTACTCCACACAAAGGAGCATCCTGGAACTGTGTATCTTTCTGTAAAGAATTCTAAACTCTGTATCCTGGAGCATCAAGAAGAGTAATGAAAACTGCCTGGCCCAATGAATTAATGCATAGCTGAAATGCTACCATTTATGCATCTTGAAAATGAAAAGTAGGCTCCTCTTTCAAAGACAGAAATAAGCATCTGAAAAGGTCATTGTCAGGATAAAAATTAATGGCTTTGTACATCATAGACACAACTTAGACTTTAGAAGAAATGCATTAAGGAATATAGTTTATTTCCAGTTATGTAGGGTTTCATTGTACTGGGTGCAAAGCAAACTGTGTAAGCACAGAATCTTGTTGGTATACTACTTAAGTGAGTTGCACTCTTTTCAAGATTACATGGTGATAACAAGAAGGAGAGACAAGATCTGCCAGTTCTAAGCCAACTATTTCTCTAGCAACTTCCTTCCTTCATGGCTTCTATCAGATTTTGTCCTTTTTCCTGCTACCACTGCCCCTTGTTCCGGAACAGTGCACCATTTTTTGTTTAGTTATTTACTTTTTAAAATATTGGTACTCGATCCTATATAATGCGATCTTAGAGGAACATATGATTGTAAAGGGAAGGGGGTTATTCTTCCACTTGATGCTGACTCCTGCCCTCGAGTAGGAGATGGGAAATCCTTCTTGCCCTTGGAAATCTTGCTGCCACTACCTACTGATTTTAACCCAATTTCTTGTTACTCAGTAGGAGGCCACTGCAGAAGACCCTCCGAACTCAAGGCTGAATTCTATCTACAAGCATAAGTCATAGGCATGTGAGCGAAGAAGGTGTGGACAGAAAGGTCTTTAAGGAAATCTTTTATTCTAAGTAGGCAATATAATGACAAAAAGCATCATATACATGAAGGCTCCTTACTTCAAGTATTACTTAGCAGTTACAAAGTTACAGATGAGCCTAGATCATTTCAGCCAGAGTTTAAAAGAACAAAAACCCCTAATGCAACTGGCTAGGAACATTTCTAATCTACTCACATTATTATCCAGGTGCTGGGATGGTGCTGGGGGAGAGAAAGCCAAGAGGCTGGGCCTAGCATTGCCCCAGCCTACCACTGGCCCTCTGTCTCTGGTGGATGGTCTTCTCTCTCTCTCTCTCTCTCTCTCTCTCTCTCTGCCTCGTGGTGTCTGAAGTCTTTTTTTAAAAAAAATTCTTGACCGAAGGATCTCGAAGCTTCTCACTTTTTCTCCTATCTGGTCTTGCTGATTGGGCAATTGACTCTCTTGATCTCTAATGTCCTCTGTGACACTGACCCCCAGTAAATGTAACCTAAGTCCAACACCTCATTAACCCCCTTGTTTACCTGAAGCGAGAACTATTCCTTGTCAGCTATGTTGCCTAGATAATGGGAAGAACCCATTATCACAATGATAAAATCAGTTTAACCAATTTAGTTTATCAGTTTAACCAACAGTATAAGAGACTAAAAATAATTTAAACAGATGAAACAACCGTACAAGGTAAAACAAGACAGTTAAAAATCATTTTAAGCAACTTGAAGTCACAGCACTTGTACACATATGGATAAAATGCTCACCAAATGCTCACCAAAGGATTTAATAAGAAGGGGGGGTTTAGCTGATACTAGAATGATACCAGGGTTGGTCACAATCTGACTTCTAAAGGAAAGAAATTCTACAACTGCGGCACCAGAGCAGAGAAGGCCCTGTGTCAGAATCCCATCTTAAACCTACTAAGTATTATCCTTTCAAGCCTGACATTTAATAAAGACAGCCCTATGTATGTTTATTAGACCTTAATACCCTAAAGGCACCAGAGCCTGTCTGATCTTCGAAGCTCAGCAAGGTCAGTCCTGGTTAGTACTTGGATGGGAGACCACCAACAAATAACAGGTGCTGTCAGTTGTACTTCTGATGAAGGAATGGACAAAATATCTGCTGATTATTCCTTGCCCAAGAAAACCCCATGAAATTCATGGGGTATCCATAAGTCTACAGGAAACTTGGAGGCATATAACTTAGTCTTACTGAGTTTAATATGTCCTATTGCCATAAGTGGTTACAGTGCTATAGCCTACAAATATTTGTGGCAGGAGTAAACCCCAATTCCCAGATAATACAGCAACTAAGCACTATTTTTAAATGGTCTCAGTAGCTGTAAGGCCCTGTGCAGAGTGGTGATAGTTGCAGGAGCCCTAAACCCTAGTGGCTAAGGGCTGAAGTGTGCTAGTCCAGCATCCTGGTTTCTACATTGTCCATCCATTTGGGATATCCACAAGTAGTACATGAGATAAATAGCGCATACCCAGAAGCTACTTCGTTTAGTGTGCGGCTAGAATGCTTTTTCTGCCTTGCATGTGTGCTTGATTTTTACCATAATACTGAATCCAGAAAGTGCTGGTGAGTGAGTGAGACATGGAGTTTGTGAGCAGGGTATCTGTGAGTTCCAAGAAGTCTCAAAAGTTTGACGGAACCGCAAAATTTATTCAGAATTTTTACTTACTAGAAGAAAAGAACACATATTTTAAAGATTTGTGATCACACATGGAAATGGACTAACATGTGTAACAGAAGATTGGCTCTTTAAGGTTGCTGTACTATCCCAAATGGCCAAACTAATATAGATCATGAATAATATTTGAAAATCTGGAAACTCTTTATGGGCTTCTTGAGCAATAACAAATCAAAACAATGGCTATGGCTCCTAGTAGTTTTATTAAATTAATTTGTAATCAGATACTTTTATTAATAATATTAACAATATTTTTCTGTCTTTTATTACTTTCTCTTTATCATTACAGTTTGGTTGGGGAAGGGGTCAAAGTCCTTTTGTGTTTTATTAAGTTAGTGTTTAGTCAGTAAGTTAGTGTTTTACTGAGTTCATGTTTAGTTCTTTTTAGTTTATTGTTTTAGTATTGTTTTTCATTTTAGTTTATGTTAGAAATGTTGATGTTTGTGTTAATTTCTCTAAAACTTGATATACTTAGAGAGAGACATAAACATAGACATGATATTATGAAATAACAAGCTTGACTCAAAATCATCAGATGATCAAAAGGAATAGAGTGGAAGGAATCAAATGACTATCTGATCCTTTTTGCCCTTTGCCTTCAGTGAAGAAGACTCCCAGTTTCTAGTTCTCTGATGATCAACCTATGTGCATTCAAATCATAATGCAGCAAAAATAAAGAGCCAATGTGCCTGTACAGCAATGAACCCAGATGATTCAAAGAACTGAATACACTAAAATCAAAGGCAAAGCATCTTCAGGTCTTTGGGCAAGTAGATGTGTAAGAAAATTCATTCCTGTCTACAGATATGCTAATTCAGCAAAAGAAAGCTATGAAGAAAAAAAAATGCTTTCAAAAAGAAATTGTTGAGGTTGGGAGATGCTAAGGTACAACACCCACTTTCAGTTCTAGTCTGTGGATGAAAGCAGAAAGACAGTCTTAGTGTAGTGGATTTTACTACAAATATGCACTGGTCCTTCATTTTGCACCCTCCTTCAAAAGTTACACTGCAGCTCATGGCTCCAAAAACATAATCAAAAGCACTCAGATCTGTGTTTTAGAATGAAACACATTTCGAAATGTGTACCCAGAGCAGCAATGAGAATCATGTGGCCACATGTTGATGAACTGCAGATCTCGATTATAGCCAGTACAGCCAAAGAGGAAGAATATTTGGAGATGCAGTCCAACATTTTAAAAATAGTATTTATTTTATTTATATCCTGCCTTTCTCATGACATGGGGCCCAAAGTGGCTACATCTTTGACCAGGAGGCAAATGCATTTTTAATTTTTTTTTTTTTTTGAGAAACTACATTCAGAAAAGTGCGTGTGTGACTGTGTGTGTATATTGTACTGATTAAAACATGTTTAATGAAGTGCAACAAAATTATAAATGAATAGGCACCAAACTGTCAAATGTAAACAAAAAAAGTAAGCTGATCTGTTCATACTTATTAGAAGTGTCTTTCTACTGAACTGAATTTTGATATTTCTTAAACAGTAGATTATTTCAAGAGGACTGACCACACTAAAAAAAGTTTCTTAATCCCTTGGTTCATACAGAAGTCCTTAATTATAACATTTTTGTAACTGTAAACTTATTCTGTTGTGTCTGGCTTAGTTTTCTGTGGTATATTTTTCTGTTTCCCACATATTTTTTTGGTACAACCTGCTCTCTTTTTCTGATATGCAGTGGTCTCTCCATATTAGTGACCTCTGGATCTGCAAATTTAAGTGATCATGGAGCATCACATTCAATATCTAAAATGGTGATGATGTGCATGTGGATGTATTGATGCCTCCATGTGCATTTTCCATCCATTTAATAATATAGGATGTGAGCATTCACGTTTTTTCCCATTTGCGGGGGGTCATGGAATGGAACCATGGAATGGAGGGTCCAGGATATAGTGATTTTGCTTATTGAGGGCAAGAGAAGAATTGAAGTCTTTGCCTTGGACTACATGGGCTGCAGGCCTTTCCTGATGCATTCTATTTTCAGTCAATACAGCACAAATGAATTTGTGCATTTTGAACCTGTCACTGATCAGCTAGTGTAGCACTCTTCTTCCATTTTGGGTATTGAAAGCAATTGGCTACAGTGGGTGAAACTATTGGTACCCAGCTGCCATGTAGCTTTTAAAAATGAGGTGCATTCAACCAAAATAAATGATAAAACTAAAATCAGCATTAACATGGCTGAATGCACAGTGATATAAGCTCAGAGGTTAAAGTATTTTGAGAGTTAAGCGCTCAAAACTAGGTGATATGAATGAATCTGTTAGTTTCATTGACTTTTTAAAAAACAATATCAAATCCTTTCCAAATCAATTACGAAGAAACTGCAGATTTATGCAGACTCTTGTAAAATCTTCACCCATCTCTGATTCAGTCTTTTGAGAATCTAACAATATTCTCAGTATTCTCAAAACTCTTTGAACGACCTCTGATATTCCTTGAGTTTGCTTTAGCACATGTAATTTTTTTTTTTTTTTTTTTTTTTTTTTGCTGAGCTGAATAACTCAGTACACACTGGGAAAAAAATAAAATAAAAATACCCTTGTGCTCATCAATATTTCTAGAGAAAAGCTGGAAAAGAAGAGGAAGGGAAGAGAAGAAAAGAAGAACAGAGAGATGATAGAAATAGAGAAGAATCCTTTTCTAGTCTGTGTCCAGGCTGTTGATTAACTTCCCATTTTCGTATACTGGAGAGAACACCACATCTGGTGTTCTGAATGTACTCTTCTCAAAGTAAAGGGCATGCTACTTAGGAATCCTTCTGCCTGGATGCCAGAAATAGCATCTGAACTTTTAAGCAGAAAGATAATATATAGATTTATCCTATGAGGTCACAAGTAAAGGATGGTTTATCTCTTTGTGGTGAAGAGCATTTGATAACAAAAAGAAAAAAGGGGGGAAATTTTTATTATGACATTGGTATGAAGCCTGAGGGGACAGGTAGATGGTGTGATTAGGAATAACAAGAATTCTAACTGAAGGGTGAAACATTAAGGTTTCAGTCTATTCAACAGAACTCTGTACCGCCAATCGGAGTATTTCCATCTTTGTCCTTTCAGCAGCTCAGGTTATTGGGAGCCAGAGGCAAATTAGGCAACAGAGACTCAGAAGGACATTTCATGTGTTTGCATATTTCTTCACAAGTGTTTAACCTAGGTGACATTTAAGAGGAAAATCTGTGCTTTGATTTATATTCAGCACTATGAAGGCTCTGCATAGAACTAAGTGCAATGTGTGCTGGGTGTCAAAAAACCCCAGAAAAGATAGCAATGTAAACTCAAATCTAAAGTCTGAAACAGGAGAAAATATTCATTATTTTTCTACTTTCAAGTGATGGCTTTCTAAGAAGAGTAAGCAGTTCACCTTGGGCAACCATAATCTTGCTTTAACTTACCTAACTGGGAGATGGATAAAATGGGTCCAGAACCCATAACCTTGGAGAAATGTGGGATGCAGAACAATTTTTGAAAGTATAAATATTTTAAAGTGTGTGTTGCATTGAAGGTTTTGTGAGTAGAAGCCTTTTTTTGCTTTGCAATTATATTTTTTTCAGTTCTTTAGCATAGTAGTGTCTGAGTATTTCTGTGTGGAATTTTCCACCTGCAAAACATAAGCAGCAACAAGCAGCAATTCCAAACTAAAAGAGACTGTTTCAAATATTGTCCATTACTTGATGCTATGTTGGAGGTGTGTAAGAGTACAATACAGTTATATGGCACTCTGTTCAAAGCTGTTGAAAATGAGCTTCTGACAGATTAAGGTCTATAGACATTCAAAATGTTAGGATATCGGTGCTTGGCTAATGCCTTTACATTCTCATATCTAGCTAGGCCTGTGCAGTAAATCCCAAGTAACAAAGCAGATCGTCCTGACTGGGACTAATTTGTTTGAGTTTTCAATTGGAATGAACTGGATCAATTCAGTTCTGGTACGGAACAACATTGTGCGAAGTGTTTCATGCTAATCCAGATGATAAATAGAAACACGAACAAAGAGAAATCGTCTGTCTCCAACGTAGACTTTTAAGGAAAATGCTGGGGTGGTATAATGTGAAGGAGGAGTGGGCCTGGGATTTTTTCACTGGCAACTCTGTCATGCGGTCTTGGGCAACAAATTGACCAGCTCCCTTTAATTATAGTATTCAGCAGGTTACACAAGGTCATTGAGCTTTTATAAGCAATATTTTCCCCCTTTACTCTTTTCATTCTGTATTAAGAACAACTTGTAAGAGCATTGTGGTGATAGGTGATTGGTAATTGATTGTTTTGTTGAACTGTAGCTTTGTGCTTTTAAGTCATTTCTAACTTCAGTAACCTAAGACAACCTATTGCAAGATGTTCTTGGTCAGATTTTTCAACAGGAAGCTTTTCATTGCTTTCCTCTAAGGATGAGAGTGTGTGACTTGCCATACATCACTCAGTGGGTTTCCATGGCTTTACAGGGACTCAAACCCTGATCTCCCTGAGTTCCAGTTCAGCATTCAAACTATGACACAACACTGCCTATTGATAAACTTCTGTTTGCTGTTCATTTTTATTATTCGTTTAATGGATCTGCATGTGTTTTTGGTACCAAATGTGTTCTTCCACCCCACTCAATTGCCCAATGTTGTGGTTGTTAACATAAATGATGGATGCAGGCCTATTCAGATAAAAGACAAAGCATTGTCTTTGGCCACTTTGAGATGGAAGCACATCTTAGGACTGGTGTTGGTAATTACTGTAAGCAGCAAATAAGTAGGGGTAAAAACCAAAGCAAGCAAACAAACAAAACAAAACAAAGAAGAACTCTGTACAGTACCATTCTACTGGAAGGAAAAGTTCAGAAGCCACTCAGTAAGGGCAAGGCACATAGGGCAGAAACAAAAACTCACAAACAACAAAAACATTAGGTTTGAGTTGCCCTCCCCAAAACTTTGTACATAACTCTGGAGGAAATTGGGTGGGTGGAATATGAGGGAGGTTTTTCAGCCCCAGCTCTTATCCTTTAGGGGTATCTCAACAATAGGACTACTGGTAGTAAGGAAAACATGCTCTCTTCGACCATCCTCTCTTTAAATATTCTCCACCCCATCAAAAGTACACTTTCTCTTCAAATACATTGTTTCATTATCATATCTTATATTTTCACAGACTTAGTCAACTGGTGCTGTAGGATGATGATGCAAAACAAAAGGTGCATGAAGTGGCTTGCCATTATTAGCCACAGAAAAATAGCAAAAATTACATGTGGTTATTGCCACTGCAGTTAACTTCTCTGAAATTGTTCTGGGTTAATCACTTCTTTAGGCTCTTCCTGTCCTCAATTTTATGCTGATGTGTGATTTTCTAAAAAAAGTTAATATACTTGTGGGTTTTTCAATGCAAATCAGTGGGAGAGGATTGGTAAACTGAATAACCCGATCTTGACGTAGATTTGTGATCTGGATTGGAATGGATTGGGTTTGGATTGATGCAATCTGAACTGGATTCTGTTCTTAATAATCCAATCAGGCTACAAACTAAATCAAGGCCTACTCATATCTCTTACGGAACTTGTCTGCGCATGTAATTTTTTTTCACAAGAATCACAATATAATAATGCAACAACCATACAATTAGGTACAGTAGATGAAAGATCCCCCTTCCATCCCACTGCCCTGGCCTTAGAGGGAGAGGAGAAGCAGGCACAGTTCCTTCCGGCCTAGGCCCAGAAACAGATGCCATCCCCTTTTCCTTTTCTCTTATGTCTTAATTAGATTGTAAGCCTGAGGGTGAGGAACTGTTTTGTTGTACTTTTACTTGTAAAGGACTGGGTACAATGATGGTGCTATACAAATAAAATGATGATGATTTAAAATTTGATATTCAAACGCTCGCAACCCACCCTTCTGATGCATTTACATTACTCGAAATAGCAGAAACCCCAATAACACAGGCATAGGAAGATTAAACACAATCAGCAAGCAAGTCCTAAACAGAGGTCACTGGATATGGTAAATCTCTTTGATCCCAGCCAATTAGGTCTCCGCTACAGGTTGGACACAGAAAAGAAATTTAAAGAAGCAGCCTGGTTGAGGATAATTAAAGCAGTTTCACCTTACGCTGTACCACTTGTTGATCATCTCTTCTTCCTAGCTCCGAAAAGAAAAACAATTTTGCATGAACGAAAGGGGCATGAGCATTTACATTAGGACTGCAGTAAATAGGCTAGTGTGGATAATTATGTTTCAAAAGTACAGTCTAGGGCCATTCATATGTAAGTAATTATTGACTTTCTTTGTATTCGAAAGTAACTAAGTTTTTATTTGTGGCTAATTTTTTAAAAAGTGACAGGCTGTCCACATCTGTGAGGCAAAATGCCTCTAGGTAGAAAGACAACTTGTCATAAACATAATTAGTTACACTGAAAAAGGACTGAAATTATCCCACATTGTATTACAACTGTACTGTAACTTTGTTCATGTTTAGGTTTTGCAAAAACAACATAATTACAATTTTACTTCCTATTAGATAGTTCCATTTGCACTTTTAACTGTCTTGCCAAAATGAGCTTGCTTGAGTTTGAAGATTCGCAGTAGAGATGCTTAGCAGCTGTTCCCAGGTTGTAAAATTCTTTTTTCAAGGAGGTTAGGCTGGCACCATCTCCCTTATCCTTATGCAAATATCACTTTTATTCAGGCAGGCTTTTTACAACTGGCTAATGGAGCTTTTGTTGGTGTTGCTACATTTGTTATTTTGTGTTGATATGTATACATAATCATTTTAAATGGTTTTTAATTCATATATTTTAATGTAATAATTTTTAAAAATATACATTAATATTATGACTTTCTATGGGGTTTTTTTTAAATTAGTGGTATATGTTTTCTGATCATAGTGTGAGTTGTCTTAGGTGCTATAATTTGGAAAAAATGGGGTATTAAATAAATGTAGAAATGGGTGGAAGAGATACAACATGTGATTAATTATGGAATTTATTGTAAGAATTATTTGGCTGGCTGGATCATAACATTAGAGAATCTTCCTGGTTAACATTAATCGTGTTTAGTAGTGATCAGGCAGATGGGTTAATTTTAGGTGCCATACCACATCCTAAGGATTAATTGTCTAAGCTACATAGCAATATAATAAAAAATAAAATGTGGCTAATTCAAAGAGTTTTAGTCTGGTTTCCTTATATAGGTTGCTGTAGTAACCACTGTTGCACACCAGCCTTTTTCTGTAACAAAATATAAAACAAGGAAATATCCTATAGACTGAACAATTATCTTAGGGTGCATTGTAGCATGGTGATTGAGGACATTTGGTTTGAGGATCAAAGAAGGGAGGTCTTATAAAGCCGTTTTTAAAAAATTGGTTGGTCTTTCCCCTGCTTTTTTGTTGATTATTTTCTTGGTTTTTAAATGTTTATTCACGATTTATAAAGCTTTATCTCTTGAGAGTTGCTACTAGGTATGCTAATCATTTTGATTAGATTGCACATCCTGTGCAAAATTCCTTGATGCATGTGTCATTGTCTGTTTTACTGTTACAAAAAAAGAAAGAAAAAAGAAAGAACCTGAATTAGAAAATCAAGCTATCTGTGAGGATAAAGGATTTTTGGTATCATCCAAGTGACTAACTTGAAAAATAGTCTAACATAAGCAACACATACAGTAAAAAATTGTAAGCACTGTAGGGAAAGTATACACTGAGAAACTGCAAATGATTTTCTACATGAGACTTTGTTCTCATACACAGTAGAAGTAAACTCTTAAACTTCAAAAGACATATAAGAACTCATGTACTTGTTCAAAATGCACTGCCCAACCCAGTAGATAAGCACGTCGGAGAGAAGATTTAAATAAATGAAGAAATTACTTTGGTTGATGGAAGATGATTTTGACATGTGAGTCCCTGCATGCAGTGTCAAGTGCTACAGTACAGAAATCTCATTGCTGCTTATGAGAATTAAGCCTAAGTAGTGTATAAAATGTAATAAGGTCTTTTTTTAAAAAAAAAAACACGTTATTTTGTAAATACATTTGAAGCAGAAAGACTACTATTTTAGGAAAGGCACAAGTCTGATTTTCTTTTATCAAACATACATGTGTGCGGGGAAAAACAAACAATGCAAAAGCCAAAAACTGGTCCCATGCTTTGAATTTCTGTGTAGTTTATATTCCTATATCAGAGCTGGAATGATTTAGTTAGAAGTAAAAAGGTTGACCATAAAATATTAGAATTTTCAGTAACTCTGCAGTAGCAGTACTATGTGCCTGAGCTGGGGCAAAACAAATCTATATTTGTCTGTGGTAGGTTCTTGCTGGTTTTCAACAACATGCTTGTTTAATTCAATTTGCACATCAGCTTGTGACTTTTTTTTTAAAAAAAAAGAACAAACATGTATCACATTTATTTTTGTTCCCATTTCTCCAAATATTCACATTCTTTTTTTGGATTGTCTCTTTCCCATTTTAATATAACTTGATAAGTCAAAGGCTTTCCTTGCTTCATTGGTGCAATCTTATGAGCTTCTTGAGGGGCTGTCCAGGTTGGGAGTTTTGTGTAATATTTCTCTTTTATTTGGAGCCAGATCTTTAATAAAGTTTTCTGGATGCAATGATTGTTAAAATCTTTATTCACTGCTATTTTATTATAGCATAAGTAACCACGCCATCCAAATCTATTATCTGTTTCTTCCAGAATTTTTAAAGTAGATTTCTCTAATATAATCCGATCTTTAATCCAGTCTAAACAATTTGCGTAATAATAGGTCTTCAAGGACAGCACTTCCATCCCTCCTCGGTCTTTTGCATCCTATAATACTTTAAATCTTATTCTTGGTTTTTTGCCTAACCAAATAAATTTTTGAAGCTCATTTTCCCATTCTTTAAACATTCTCCCATTTCCAATTATTGGTAGATTTTGGAAAAGAAACATAAGTTTAGGTAGTAGAGACATTTTAAAAGCATTAATTCTTCCTAAAAATGATTAATTTAGTCCATTTTTGCATGTCCCTTCTAATATCCTTCCATATTCTTTGATAATTATTTCCAAATAATTCTTGATTTTTCTCTGTAATAATTATTCCCAAATATTTAATTTTGTTGATTATGACATTCTGATATTTTTTCAAATTCCATTTCCTGCAAATATCCACATTCTTATGATCAGTTTTCTGTGGCATACACATTTTGAAAAGCTGTGTTTCCCAATCTATGCATTTTGTATGCAATGTTCCCTAATGCCCTTGTATTTGTATGCAGTTTTGGATTGAAGAACTGCTTTGAAAAATTCTGAGAAGTGCAAAAACAGAGGATAAATGAGTCTTGGTTAGGATATTAGATTAGTGAGTGAAAATTAGATTGGTTCAGTGTAAAATACAAACCCAGCACAATTCTCTCCTACTCCTCACTGAAATATATAAATCCTGAATCCATATTATGCTGCTTTTGTTCTAATATATTTCATGCATGACTGATAACGATATTTCTGCAGAAATTCTGGTAGTGAAGCCAAAAATTTTCAAGTGTTGTCAGAAGGTGATAGGTGCCAAAATCATTCATGCTAAGGTGATTTATTAATACAGAGGAAATTCTATTATATCCCAACGATGTAACTGGGGTGAATTCCAAAGACACAGACTTAATAACATTGCACTTGAGGTCAGTGGTTAATGACTGTAAATCTGAAGTGCCTTGATTAGTAATTTCTTCCTTCAAATGCTCATCATACGTAATGGAATTGGGGTCTAATGCCGTCAGTTGTTGAAGACATCGAATTAGAGTGGTATGTTCAAATTCAGGAGAATTACAGTTTATGTACCAAACCTTCCGTCAAATACCCAAATAAAAAATAGATTTTTGAAGATGCTGCTCCCACATCTACTTTCTGTGACTATAGTTGTATTGCTTTATTTAAGGTACTCTAGCCCCAGAACACAATTTTACATTTAATTAATGCACTCCCACCTCAACCCAGTTGTTGACTTGATTTTATTAGATTTCATATTTTGAAATGTATTGCTGGTCTGTTCACTTTGCTTGATAGGCTTCCTACACAAAGGATATCTACATAGCCTTGTGATACAGCAGCTACACACTTTCCTTTCTAATCAATAAATGTGATTTAGCTTAGCTGTGTAGTTGCATCAGCAACTATGTCTTACATAAAGGCAACAGTGTTCCTGACTACCAGTTTGGTCTTGATTTCACTTGAGTAGACTTCATAATATTTGTGTGTAAATTTGTTCTTCCCTTCTTTCTATTTTTATAGTTCATTCTTCTGGTTTTTCATCTGTTTGTTTAAATTCAAATTCCTCGTATTGAATGTATTTGCAAGTAGCTATGTAAGCCTACCAGTTTATCCATGTGAACGTCTCTGTATCAGAGAAAGCTTAAATATAAAGATGGGTTCAAGAGGGAGGACCAATTTTGTTTATTTTAGGCCACTTCCGCACTAGACTGTTATAGTGCTATTATTCCACTTTCAACATCCTATGGAATCCTGGGGTTTGCAGTGTAGGGAGGGGCCAAGGCCAAGGCCCTTCCCTAAACTGCGAACCTCAGGGTTCTGTATGATATTGAAAATGGAATAATAGCACTATAACAGTCCAGTGCAGAAATGGCCCTAGACTATTTCTAACCTAAAATAAAATGGTAAACTAAAAATACTGCACCAAGATAAACAAATAAACAAATAAGAAAAAAAACAAATAAGCAGACAAATAGCAGATACCATCATCTTAGGAGACATATCATTTTAGAGCTCCAGGTTCACGTATTGCTGCAGAATTACCACAGAACTAGACCTATAGGGTAGGCATTTCATACCATTGTCACCTGAAGACTTGTAAGTGTTTCAGCTATCTGCCATTTACAAGTTTTTTTCCCATGGACAGAAAATGACTGGAATATGAATTGTCTCAACAAAAATGTTGGATTTGTGTGATTACATCCTTTTGTACATACATTTGTATGATTACATTACATATATGAAGAAAATTAAAAATATGAAAAATAATTAAAAATAACTGGTGTTAATATGTTCCAAGATGGGGAAAGCAAAAACGACTTTGGCTGCTCTATTTTTGCATCTGCTGGATTTTCTGAACACTTCAAAGGCTGCCCAGTGTAGAACATATTGAAAGATTCCAGTCTGGCTACAGCCAGTTAGTGAACAACAGTGACTATATCAGCAAAATCCAGGAAAGAGTATAAATAACTAACAAGTGGCCTCTTTTACTAGCTTACTTGTTTCTAGGAGCAAGGCTATCTCCAAAAGCAAAGACATCGAGTGTGAGGTGAAAGCT
The DNA here is from genome assembly GCA_030412105.1 of Cyclura pinguis. Lineage (NCBI taxonomy): Eukaryota > Metazoa > Chordata > Lepidosauria > Squamata > Iguanidae > Cyclura > Cyclura pinguis. Next base: position 311,978,053 of record CM059599.1, on the reverse strand, counting down.
TAGACCTTGATCTATGTCCTCAGTTGCCAAAACAACATCTTTCTTGTATAGATTTAGCTCCTATCCACTGCACTCAGACCTCTTGAAGTTCAAAAAGAGAAAGAGCTGGATATTAGCTGCAGTTCTGAAGGTGCTGGGACATTCAGAAAGAAGAGTTTAATAGATTGATCTATCCATTGCGCTGTTAAGATCGTCCATCTCAATTTTTACATCATTTTTCCCTTCTGATATAAGAATAGAAGTAACTTGTTCTGAATGCACTGTCAGCAAAAAAATAAATCTCTCTTGGTATGTTTGTGGGTGGTGGGGTTTTGCATTGATTGCTACTTCTGAAGTGTGAATCAATGCTGAATAGCAATCTTTACCTTTCTGAAGCTTTACAGCTAGACCCTAACATGGTCAAAGTCGTCAAATTGGATTTTAAAACCATGCTTTTAAAACATCAGGAACAGTAGGAGGATATACCAACAGTACCATTATAACAGTGACAATCTTTGTGGAAGATAAATTATTGTTAGAGACACGCCTATGTGAACAGCATTTTGTAAATCTTAAGGCTAAGTAACTAATGTTATATGAGATGGTTGTTTTTGGTGATGTGGTTTTCCTCTATGATTCTGGTATGACTGAAGTGCCCATATTCAGTAGGCATCAATTTGGCCATTTCATATCTAAAATACCTAGAGATCTGCGTAATGAAGCCCCAAAAGCATATGAAACAATGTATGCCCAGGCTCTGAGGTCAGTTAAAATTAATTAAGCTTCAAATAACTAAGAAATTAAATAAATAAGAGTGCCTTTACACTAGCACTTCATCCACAGCATCATAGAAAGAATGTTGTTCTTCCCCAATATAAAATATAAGTTTATTATATAACATTGGTTTGTGTTGCACATATAATTCACTTTACAGTTTGCTCTATTAAAGCAGGACTTTGTTTTGGGAAAAAAATTAAAATGACAATAAATTCATATGATAAGATGCTTTAAAAGATTATAATTTATTTTATATGGCCACAGTTGGAGCATTTTCAAACTAATGCAGTTTAGGGTCTTGACTGAATTTTTCAAGTTACAGAAGTAAATAAAACTTGCCTGCTGGTCTCAGTTTTGAATGTTGCCCATACTTAAGAGTTTTGTAATGAATTATTACTTACAGTAGTAGATTGTTCTGTCAAAAAAATATTGTGTCATTGCCATGGCTATATGAAATCATGAGCAATGAAAGCTTGAGCTGTGAAGCTAATGGAAATTATTCATAAGTGTTCCCTGATGGTCAGATGTTTGGAAGCACAGGACTCCTTGTTTAGTCTCTCTGCAACTGTGAAATCCAGATGGCTATACTCTGTAGCATAGTTTCAGCTATGAAGTTGCAGCTGTCCGTGAAAGTGTAATGATATAAATGATTTAGTAATAAACTGTTTGCTGTGAATTCACTCTTGGTAATTTCAAATGTTATAAAACTCTTCAGAAATATTTTTGGTGGGCTTGGGGTGGAAGGAAAAATGCTGCTGCTTTATTTGCTAGCTGGCTATTATGCCCTTGGAGCTGGTGAGTACCGCCAATCAAAAGATACTTGTTCCTGTTTATACATTTCTTCTGTTTTTCTGGAGGGGGCTATGAAATAAGCAAGGATTTCTGTATTCATACTGCAGTAATAAACTTATGAGAGGACAGCTGCAATGGACCTAAATAAAAATGGAGATCAACATGATTCTATAGGGAAGAGATCACACTAGATCAAGTTGTTCCTGCTGGAAATTAATAACTGTACTAAACACAGATGCTACCAGTGGTGCAGATTTTTGTGATGTATCACCTAATCGTATACAGGAAATCATCAGTTCATTTATTTACAGAAATTGTATTCTTGGTTTATAATACACTGGAAATAAAAATTGTGATATAAAAATCAGCAAGAACACAGCAAGATTTTCTTCAATTGAAGAAAGATTTGAAAAAGCAAACTAACAAACAAACAAACGGTACTTTTGAAGTACAACCAATGATGGGGCCAACAAGTACACTTCAGATGGAAACAATTTCACACTACCAAGGCAGTTACTGTGAAGATCATGCTCCTAATGTATAATTCATAGAAGCTAATACATTGAGGAAAATGTTTCAGACAAGAAGTATGCTCAGGATAAAATTGGTTGAAACATGTCTAGAGTATTGCTGGTTACAGTTCGTAGAGACTGACATGACATAAAACAAAGAGACACTTGACAGCCCAACAACTACTGCTTGCTTGATGGCATAAAAGTGACAGAAATGATCAGAATTTCATGCCTACTATGGTAGGAACTGATAATGGTTCCTGTAAGCTTGGGATGGGCCTTGAAGCATACTCTCCAGATCTCTTGACAGCGATGCTAAAGCAAGGGACCAGGGCCACCTTTTTTGTGATCTAGGAGAAAGTCAGAGGAAAAAGGTTTCTCCTTCAGGTCTGCTCTGAGGCCCTACAGACAGAAACTACTCACATTCTTAATGTTCCTGGGTCAGCAGAGCTGATCTTACCATGAAGTGGGGTTAGATGGTCACCTATGTAGCAGTTTATCAACAGTGGCAAATTTGCTGTTCCCCCTTCCCTGAAAAGTCCATTGTAGCACTGAAGAGTTCTTCAGTATAGGTCAATTTAGGTCCTAAACTAATAGGACAACAGAGGCAGGCTCCCACTCTCCTGCTGCTTCATTCTATGTTGGTGCTAGGGCATATTCATTGTAAAAGATGGGACCTGTAAGTAAGGAGTACAACTCAGAATAGCAGGAAAACAGAAGGCAGAAGAGGTTGTGGATGTGGAAGCAGAACTGGTGGGATGGGGAAGAAGAGGGGGTCATCCAAGCACCTCTTTCCTTCTTGTTATCACGTTCTTTTAGTGGAGAAAGGCTGGAGCCTCCAAAATGTCTAGCTTATGTTAAGTCAAGGCAGTGGGACTCTAGGCAGTGGGGGCTAGAGGCACAGCTTTTTCCCAACTGGGCCTCGAACAATGCAAATGTTTGTTCTTATATCACTTCAGCTGCCACCATAGCGTGGATGACTGCTTGTCTCTTGGCCTGTATAGTGCTATGTCTCACCCAGTTATGTAGAGATACTGCAGTATGGATGTGCATATTTTTGCTTCTGACCTCATTAGATGAGCTTGGGCAATTCATGGAGTGGAATCTGAGCTAGAAAATAGTGGTTCAATAAACCAAAATAGTAAACTGCCAGCTGCACAAAAAGCTGATAATTTTTTGTTTCTTACCTCCTTCTCCCTTGAAATAGCAACCCAAGCCAGAAGGAGGTTGCATGTCAAAATTAACAATATAGCTAATTATAGTTTCCCTCAGTTTATGTTGATTTGTTGAGTTCTTGATCCTAGTACAAAGAATTCAGCAAATTGTTGTCTTCTAAACCTTTCAAGAGTTTGGTACAAATGTGTACTGGGGAAATAGACATTTATCTTTGCTGAACTATGTAGGACAAGTAGAACAAGTATGCCATGTAAGTACATACAAATGTGCCATTTGTAAATAAAACATAGGAACCACCAACTAGTCTTTTATAGTCCTTAACAAAGCCTCTGACAGTGACAGCTCCTGTTCACAAGGAGTCAAACTATTAAGTAACCACTGTAATTTAAATTACTATTGTAACCTCATTCTACATTGAATTGGTGGAAACAAACTAATTATAAGTAGCTAGTTATTTGTAACAAGTCGTTGCCTGGATTTGTACTTGGATTAAATGGAAAAGGACATCTCTTTAGTTGGATCTATTTTTTTTACCAGCATCAGCATTGGAAGGAGTGAATTGGGTGAAGCGAGGGGCGGGGGTGGAGAAACACAGATTTTTGGTCCTACGTTATAGCAGTGTGCCTCCAGTAAAACAATGCAATAAAGTTTAAGCTGGGAAAGAACTGGATTCAATTTACCCTACTCTACTGTAGCAAGATAAACAACAGTTGTCTTCAGAATCCCTTACTAGGCATGCATAAACAACAGAACAAAAAAGGGAGAGATAAACCTACCCCCCCCCCCAAAAAAAAAAATCTCCACCAAAATGGAATTAATAAGAAAAATGGAGACTGGTGAAAGAAAAATTCATCCTTGGATGAATTTTGGAAGATTCTTCAAGTGGTCACTAGATGGTTTAAAATGTTTTTGTTTGCTTACGCAAGGGTTATCTGATTGGGTTGTTTCACTTCACATGTGCATATTGTTAGTTTTGAATAAAAATATTTGCTACTACTTTTTGCGAGGGGATATGTAGGAACCTATCGTTGTTTGCGTATTATTTCTGTCTCTAGTACCAATTTTCTGTCAAACAAATAATGCCTAGTAACAAACATTTAATGTTCTGAAAATTTCATTGACCAAAAAAAATAAATAAAAAATGAAGTATATATTTATAATAATAATAAAAAATAAAGTGTTAAGGTTAAAAGGATAATGATGTTTGATCTTTGTGATGTTAAAATATGTTTTTATTTTGTTTACTGGCACCATGTTGTAATATTTTACTAACTCAAACAAAAAATAGTAAGCATTCCGAGATTAGAAAATGCCATGGCCATATAACAAAAAAATAATTATTTTAGAGGGCTTAAGATTTTTAAGTGATGAAAATCTATATGAAACCTATGGACATTAATGAGATCAGCTGAATAGTACGTATTAATGGTTGTGAATTAAAAGAGGAGGAAGAATAGGTTGGATAAAGAAACTTGATAAAAATGATTTATATTGAAAATGAAAATATCAGTTTCTGAAACCGTTTACTCAACTGCTAGGAAAAGTGTTTTTATTTCCCTTGGTCACTAACATACAACTAATCGCAATGACTTGCAGCAATAGAAAGGGCCCCAGACAGCAAAATATCGGTTTCTAATGTGTACCTATGTAAAATTCCTAATAACAGGACCCAGATAGTTGAATCCTGAAGTGGTAGAATGAATTGTGCCACTTCACTTGAAGGAGGGTCATATTTTTAATGATTTCCATGTGATAAAATAGTGCTGCATGGAGAATGGAGAGAAGACTGGGTTTCAGTCTTTTTCTTGATGGGGTTGTCCCCCCCCTTTTTTTTTTCAGTGTTGCTGTTGCTATTGTTTTACACACATTAATATTCAGAAGAGGTGTTCCTTCCTTGGATTCTGAAGTGCTATAGTCTATTCAACGACTTCATTCTGCATATATTGATGAGGCCTTAAATGCTACTTTTATTTTTCTCCTTATTTTGTTCAGCTCCATTGCTTACTGCATTGTCAAATCATACACATTTTCATTGTGTATAACCTGGAACGGCTACAAGCTCTTTTCTTTTCTTTTTTTCATGTTGATATTCTTTCCTTTTCTGCAGACAAACATTTACATTTTCCTATTGCCTTCCTTGCTTTCTGAAAAGTATTGCGTAGTCACAAGCATGCTATGCTCATTTATAATATCAAATGATATGAAGCTATACACACCACGCACACATGCATACACCCACATTCTTCGTATATTCAGTAACTATTAGGTGATACCAGACATCGTCTACACTCAGTGTTCGTGTAACTGTGCTAGGCTTTAGTCAATGGCCATTTCTGCACTAGCCTGTTGTAGTGCTATTATTCCACTTTTAACATCCTATGGAATCCTGGTGTTTGCAGTTTAGGGAGGGGCCTGAAAGGCCCCTCCCTAAACTGCAAACTCCAGGATTCCATAGGATGTTAAAAGTGGAATAATAGCACTATAACAGGCTAGTAGGAAATGGCCAATGTTGCATACAAATGTCTGTTAATACTAGTATTTTTGTAAGTGTATTTAAACCCTATTGAGACATTCCTGATGAGCATTGCATAAAGATATGAGGAGGGGTAAACTAGCTGGGCCCCTTGGATCATCAATTTTCTTGTCCGGAAGGTGGCGTGTCTGAGGAATACAGCCTCTTCTCTCAGTAGTCAAATGCAAGGAAATTTGGATTCTTGTTGACATGGAGAGCTTCACTGAGTAAAAGGGCTCTCCTCTGCATTGGGTAAAAGGGTTCTCCTTCTCTCCTCTCCTTGGTTTTGTATAACGAAAGAATAACAGAATTGGGCTGGGCTAGCACATTCCCCTCCTGATATGTTTAAACAACACACTTTATATGAACATCTGATTGGGAATCCTGGTTTTTGTGTTAGATAAATGTTGTTTCTAAATGGAATCCATACTAGGATTACCAAGAATTGGAAAGTTCATTTGCCCATTTGGCTTGGTTTTAGCTGAATGTTTTATCCTGAAACAGGACAGTATGCTTATGGGGAGAATTTCACACTGACTTACCAGAATTAGCCACATGACACATCTCTGATTCTCCTTTTACATCAGATGTGTTTAAACATGAACAGTATACAACATAGGCAACTAGGATTCCTAGAGGTTCAAAAAAAGGCAAAATTGAATCAGCTCTAAGGCTTCTCTTTCTTGCTTTAAAACAGCTAGCTTACATAGGCAAAACTAGATTTTTTTTTAATTGAGACATTGCTGTTATCTTTGAATTCGGCATGCCTGTGCAAAATTAATATGTTTGAGCATTTTTTGGAAAAGCAGAAATCTGGATGTGTGTGTGTGTGTGTGTGTGTGTGTAACGTCTGCGAATTAACTCTGTGCAGTGGGGATGAGGAAGCCTTACGGAAAGTCTGATGGATATAAATTTTTGGTTTAGAAAAAGAGGGAGCTGGAGAGGAATGGAGATATTGTCCTGTAGGGGAGGATTTTAGGCCTTTACCTGGAAAACTGTAACATTCTGATTTCTGGCCTATGTTAGTAAAGATGTCATCGCATTAATTCAAAATCACACCAGGGCTTTTAGCAGCGAAAAAAATGTAAAGAATTTATTAAAAGATTTTCCCTTGTACAAGAGGGGAGCAGTTGTGCATCAGGCACTAAAAATAAACTACTCCAAAGAAAATGGCTACATACGAGTAGCTTTATACAGAAGCATTCTTGCCATTACAGAAGCAAGAAATGCTACTTATTGGCTAATCCAAATACATACATATAGGAACTATGTCATGAATACATTATTATGTCAGCCTACAAGCACTGCACATGTACATATAGGTGGTCCCAAATTATAATACCAGATTCCACCCTAGGGGTGTGATTTTTTATATTAAAATGAAGCTTTATGAGGCTCTCAGTCACCAAAGTTCATTTCTTGTGGTTGCTCCCCCTCCCCTTGGCCTAGTTTGGCCTACTCCAGACGCTGCAACCCACAGAGTCTACCTCTCTTTCATACCTGTTGAGCCTCCCCAGTTATCTCTTTTACGATCTACTGTTGCTGTACCTGGCTTTCTGTTATTCTAAGTTCTGCAAGCTGATTTTCCTGTTATCTGCACCCAGTTGCAAGCATAAGCATTCTTCTTGTTTTGCCTGGCCCCATTGGTCTTTTTTCTAATTCAATATGCTTGCTATTAAGTTACTGAATAATTATTTCCTAATTATTATGCCCCTACAAAGAGGCTTTGGGATTCACTTCTTCAGTCAGCTCTTGCAGTGCTACTTAGTTGATTCCTGGACCTTATGTGGCTATATCTAATTTGGGATATGTTTGTATCTTTTGCTACATGTATTTTCAAATACAAATACTTACAAAAATTCTAATTGTGTTTGCTATATTCATTTAAATCTTATTCTGACAGAACCCACTGTATGGGCCTGCAGTGATGGGAAGATAAATCCAGATCACTGTTCTTGTGCATTCCATGTATACTTGTCTTTCCTCACTGTGCTTTTGTCCCTGTTGTAAGCAGTGGCAAGAAGGTGCTGGGAAAGATGATTTCCACTCTGTGCTTATCTCCAGATGTAAGAGAGAAAAGATAATGGCAAGAAGCAAAAGCAGCAAGGACCAGACATGTCACACCAGGTTAGCTAATTTGTTCCATTTTCTTAAACTGGCCACCAACTGGCAGTCCACTGCTTTTGCTGGCCATCTCTTCTTCTTCCATGGATTAAACAAACTGGACAGCAGAGATTTCTTTCTAAGAAGTCAGTGAAGACTTCCTCCTCCATTCTCTTTTGCTATCTTTTCTGAATAGTTTTTGATTTTGGAATGTCAGTAAAAATGTGCTTGGAGTTTTTTTTTTAAATGATTTTTTTTAAATGAACTGTGAGTTACTACTTTAAATTTATCAGTCCTTTAAATGCACTTGTACACGTTTTGGGCTGAAAGTTGACATCACAATAAATCATAAGATGTTATTTAATATGGGCGGTGTGGGAGTATGATGTCACTGTCTGAATGAGTGAATGAATGAATTCTGTGTCTATATGCAAAATTAGGTCTGTTGCACATATGAATAGGTATGATCTATGATATGTTTTTCTGTGTGTGCATGAGAGATGTGAATCTTTGCTTGTAGGAAAACCATGTAATTCATACTCTTGCTTGCAAAATGGCAATGTATTTCCTGTCCTTTTTGGCAAGAGTTCTCTCATTTATGATAATAGTTTTTGCACAAATTGCATAACTCAGAAAACCTATGGTACCTACTGTTCATACTTTGAGGCCTAAACTGAATTGCAACATCCAACTATAGTATATCCATGACTTAAATGAGATTTACAAAAGTGTTGATTTATCTTCAATAAAATCCAGTGGGTCTGTTCCAGCTGAGTATAGCAATTGGATTTAGACCTTCAAAATCAGAAGCACTGAGATTTAGCCAGTCCTTCCATACTTGCTGCATATGTGTGTGCTTCAGAAATACAAAAAGGCAGCAATTTTGCTCAGACATATTTTTGCTCAGTTACTTGAGATAGCCTCCCTTGTTGAGAATGAGAAATATCTTAAATCGTCTTAACACCCTTAACATACAGGACACTGTGTTTGGGCTTTCCTGTGTGTATCGATCAGTGTATATCTGTAGTGAGGAAAAGAGTTTCCAGCTGCTTAATTCCTGATTGTATAAATGCATATTATAGTTACCAGTAGGTAGTAACTAAATTGGCATATGGTTTGCTTGCTTCCTTTGAGTGATTTGCTCTGCGTGTTTTGTGTTGTCCCTAACATATTTTTTAAATCTGTAATCTGTAGCATGGTTCACTTGGCTGACTTCACCTTGTGTCGGACTTGAATTATTTGCTATGGATTCATTTCTTGCCTTTTGTACTGGAAAAGTGTTTCCTTAGTATTTCCCATCTGAAAAAAAAATGTGTTCTACATTGTACTCTAAATGCATCATTCTGTAATGATAACATTTCAATTTGAAAACTGTCTCTCCCTTCCCTCCCCAGAAATATAAAAAAACTCATGATGTTCTATTTCTCTGAATCCCACCGGTCTCCCTGACCTGTTCTTGATTCATTATCACTTTACTAGATTTTGTTTTTTCCTCTCACACTGACATGCGTTTTGTATACATTTTTCGTAATGTACATTTTAAATGCATTTTCCCAGAAAACCCCATGATAGGTTCACCTTAAGTCGGTAATGACTTGAAGGCAGACTAAAATATATTCATGCGTATGATCAATTGTACACATTTTTAGCTCTTTCTATTTTTAAAACTTTCATATGGTCTTGTCTTTTATATTATTTCTTCTTTGTAGTCTCTGTGACTCACACATGTGAGCCATTTGCACCAGTGCAGTGCATTGTTTGGAAACTTCTAAAATTCTAAAACAAGTATTTTTTTTTCATTAGCCTCTCCTCCACTGGTACCAATGACCAGTGTGGTTCCTGCTGAGTCCCCCAGTTACTTTTCTTCTACCACTTCAGCAGCATCAGTAGGAACTATGCTCTGAGTGATCTTTGTCTTGGCTTTCTGGATTTTGGACTTTCTGGACTTACCTGACCCTTCTTATGGTTTGCATTTTGGCTTCAACACTCAGTCTTCAGGAAGGTGAAACTCAAGTTGCCCTGAGTTCACAGCCAGTTCACTTCCTGTTTTCCACCCGGCAGCAGCATCCTTGAAACTTATCTGTATAAGGTAAACATGTTTTTTCTTCCCATAGTTAAGGCTTATTAAAAGCTTTAAGTCTTTAAACCATTTAAGTTAAAAAGAATCCATCAGTAGAAATTAAGGAAGTTAAAATCTCTAAGGTTACCAGCACATTTAAGGCTTCTTGTGGTTTTATTTTTAACTCAGTTCTACTGTGCTGTTCTCATTAATTAAAAGTTCAAATCCAATGTTTTCAATCACAGAAAGGTTGCAGAAGAATTAGAATGAAGCTCCTATCAGCTTGAGGGCTTTCTTAAATGTAGAATTTTGTATTACATGGAGGTTAAGAAAGTTGGTTTCATGTTGCTGATACTGAAAACAGCTGCTGGTACGTGGCAGGGCTTGTGTGTCTTCCCACTCTCCTCTGATTCACCCACACTTCCTGGAACACCTTCAGGGTTGGAAATCCAAACCATGTGGGTAATTCTCTGAATCTTCCATGGCAGGCAGGTAATTTTAGCCAGTTTCCAAATTGGCTCCTACTATGTGCAGTACTTCCTCCCTTAAAGAACTCGCTAAAGGACCAGGCACCATTCCATCCTGGAAGTCCCAGTTTTGATTATCTGTGTGTGACTTCTGTCAGCTTTATGTTATATATAGAAATGTTGCTGAGCACCAGAGAATGTGTGAGCCCTTGGAAAATCTCTGCCTTAAGAGTTTTCTGTGGGCAATACCTTTATTCTGCTGGGCTGTTTCACATTGCTCCATCTCTGGGTGTAGGACACTGTCCTTGGTCACAAAGGATCCTTTCCCAGACACTAGTGGACCTCACCCTTAATTGTCTTAAGCTCCACCAGGGTACAAAAATAAATTTTTTCAGGAAATAATCCTAGTTATAAACGGAAACAATGAACATTTAAAGGCTTCTCCATACTGTCTGCCAAACCGACTCTATCATAGGAGGAACAATTCTAGTTACTGCTTGGCTAACTTGTTCTTTAAAGAAATCATTAAACCCAGTTGTTAGTTACACAATTTTTACTTTACTTCCAGGGGTCACCTACCTGTATTGTCCATTGTTCCAATGTCCTTTATTAATTAAACGGTAGCTATCTGCATCTACCGACCAATGCAACCAGTAACAAAATGTATCCTTGAAACTGTCCTTTAAACAGAGACTCTAGTCAGAAGTAATTTCCGTTACGTTCAGTGACTCTTAGGTGAGTGTGCATAGGCAAAGGAGTGCAAGTTTAACTTTTTTTTTTTTTGGCCCTGGGGTAACGATATACAGTATTAAAAAATCCATTAGTTCAATCCTTTTAATTTTATCTGCTTCATGTCATTACCTCAGTATTATATTTTCAGCAGTGTTTATTTTCTGTGGTTATACAATAAATGCTTCAATGCTTTTCATGAAGATCAAATACATTTTTGTGCCTTGGAGCAGTGACACTTTCTACCCTCATTTTAATATAACAAAGTCCAGGACAATCCATAGAATTACAATCTTTGTCATGTGTTACTTACCTTTTTTTTAATTAGGCTATATAGAGATCATTTGGCCATGATTCACATTTGAAATACAATACCCTACACAGTTGCTTACCCTTATTTCCTGTGTCTGGAAGCTTGAAGTCTTATGGTATGTCAAGAGTATTTTTGATGCTGTGTGAATGTTTGCAGTCCTCATTCTGGTAATCAATGAGATGTAAAATTGCAGCAGTTTCATGCTGCCTGGAGCCTATGCTGACAAACCTCATTTGGTTTGTCGTGAGGCATAAACCACTCATTAGACCACATCATTAGCTTAGTTTCTTTCTAATGTGAAGGGAAAAGTGAACCAGGCTAGCCTTTAAGGTGACATTTTGAAAAGCAGCAATGGTAGTGTTACCTGGATCTCCATTTTTCAGGAATGTGTGAAATAAGAACAAATACTTTTAGGTGCAAATAACATTCTGGAATGCAAAGTAATTCACAGGAGTTGAAATGTATTGCTAGGGTTTGGGCTGGCCTCTTAAATTATTCAGGGTTAGAAGGAGGTCCACAGAAAAGAAAAAAAATCTGCATAATTTGCATAGACTAATCTATATCTATCTGTGAACATTTGTAAATAATTCTTAAAAGTGATCTATATTGCAGAGAAAGCCAAGCTGAACCAACTAAATTCTTATCTATATTACATTAAATTAAATTTTTCTCTTAACTTGCCACCCAAATTCCAAATCAATAGTTTAGCTTCACTTCAATTAATTTGCAGTGTTGTAAAAAAAAAAAGTAAAATGTGGATGTTAGCCCCCCAGCTTCTTCTCTTCTCTTTCTCTGACACATACATGCATGTGTATGTATGTATGTGCTTTCAAATCGCCTGTTGAATTATGGCAATCCCATGCATTTTGTAGAGTTTTCTTAGGCAAGAAATACTCAGAGATGGTTTTCCAGTTCATTCCTCTGAAATATAGCCTGCAGCACCTGGGATTTGTTGGCAGTCTTCCATCCAAGATGTAACCAGGGCTGACCCTGCTTAGGTTCCGAGATCAGATAGGATCTGGCACCTTTAGGATGTTTAGCCGATGGTCCATATATCTTCATCCATAACTCTTAAGATGACAACTTTTGCACTACAGTGGAACTCTACAACCGTGACAGAATGCCATTTCAAAAGGACAAATCTAGGAATCACTCCCAATGCTGTCCAGATCCGTTCCAAAATTTAACCAATTTTCCTTCAGTTAATTGCCACATTCAAAAAAAATGTATAGTATAGATACACTTTAGGATAGCTGTTTATTGATACTTTTAATAAAAGAACTGAATGTGCCAGGTCATTGGCTTCTTGTGTAAATCACATCACCTTCCCACAATAGAGGATGAAGCATGGCATGAGCCAGCACTACAGCCCTGTGCTATTTCTTCTCCACCATTTAGTAAGACCACACCTGTAACTATAAAAGTAACTAAAATATAAAATTAGACACCAGAAAAAGATGTACAGTTATTACTCATCAGACTGAATTATGTTGCGACTTCCAAGTAGACTATACCCATGTGATCCATGGGATTTAGCAACTACCTGGTTAACCCAAAGCAGAATAAACTTATTGAATCAAGTGCTGAATGGTGAGTCAACACTCACCACTGAGCACTTGATTCAATAGGTTTACTCTGTTTTGGGTTACCCAGGTGGTCAGGTCTGGGCCTGATAACACTGTCCTTAACACCTCCAAGGACCCCTCATGGTTTGATAGATAATACCATGTGAAGAAAAAAGCGATAAGGGATTCCGACCTAGCTTACAGGAAATCTGGCCCTAACTACCTTTCTGCAAGCTATTTCCAGCTAAAAAAAGGAATATAAGTCATTATTAGCCCCCCAAAAATGCTGGTTTGAATGCAACTCCTGGTCCCTGTTGTTAACTGCCTCCTTGAATAACGATTCAAAAACGTTCTGGCAGATTGTGTCAGGTGCCTTACATTCTAACTCTCAAGAACCTAGCTGCATTATTCCAGCCCAGGTGTGGGAGGCCCATTTCAGATCCATCTTTACTGATGCAAATTCTACTCAGTTAGCCCTTGTCAATACTCAGGACATCACTCCCTCCTCCCTCTCATCTTGGAATCCTGTTTCTAAGGAGGGACTGATCAAACTAATTCACCAGCTTAAGGGGGGCAAAGCCCCTGGAATAGATTTTATTCCTGCTGAATTTCTTAAAATCAGTCAAGATTGGTGGGCCCCTCTGTTAGCCGCTCCTTTTACTGTTATAAACCAATCCAGCAAAATTCCTGTAGGCTGGAAACATCCTGTAGTGGTTCCGATCTACAAGAAGGGACAGCTTAGTGATCCATGGAATTTCAGACTCATTAGCCTGCTCTCAATAATGCGTAAGCTCAATGCTTGATACATATCTAAAAGATTGGCTGACTTCCTGGAGGCCAATGATGTTATTACAGAGGACCAAGCAACCTTCAGAAAGAACTATTCCACCTGCAATCACTGCCTGATCCTTTTTCACCTAGTGGAAAAACATCTTAAATTTTCATGCGGTAAACTGTATGCCACTATGGATTTGAAATCTGCTTTTGACTCCACCCTCAGAACCAAACTATGGGAGAAATTAGGTAAGATCCTGGTTGTTAAAAGACTTCTTTATCTTATAATGACTGTATATAATGACGGCAAGCTGCAAGTCAGATGTGGCGCACAGGGACAGCTTTCTAATGAAATCTCTTATGTCCAGAGGAGTCAGACAGGGCTGTATCCTCACACCTACATTGTTTAATTTGTATATAAATGTCATCACGGATGCCTTATCTGGCTCTGAAGGGCACTTGCCCAAACTTGGTGCTAGAAAAGTTCCCATCCCGCTTTATGCAGACAATGCTATTATCCTCTCTTGCTCCAGACCCTGATTGAAACATCTGCTCCTGAAATTCACAAACTGTTGTACGTCCAACAATCTGAGAATTAATTTTGGAAAATATAAAAATATGGTTTTTGAAAACAAATTCTCCCAATGTCATTGGTCTCTCAAGGGGCATACTTTAGAATAGGTCAAAAATTTTCATATCTGGGGCTGTCATTCCATCACATGGAGTACTCATAGATCAGCTATTCTCCAGAAAGGATCAGTTAGCTTAGCTGCAATAACACATTTCTTTTTCACTAAAGGGGGCATGTTTATTCCATCTGCCATTAAAGTATTCAGTGCTAAGTCTGCAGCACAACTTCTGTATGCTTCTAATATCTGGATAGGGGGAGTGACATCCAAGATAGACAGGCAACAAAGTTCCTAAGGACCCTTCTTCAACTCCCCAATTGTATTCCTAATTCTCTGCTCTTATTGGAAACAGGGGAAAGCCTTTTCTTATTAAGGGCCTGTTGGTATGCTTTAAACTCTGGCTGAAAGTCAGTGTTTTTGGGGTAGGTTCAGGTTTGCTTGCATACCTGTTCCAGGATGACTATGTAAACAGGTCGTCTAAGCTTCTTACCAAAAAAGCAGCTTCAGTTGGTCTCTCTTCCTCACTTCTTTCCAATCTGGGCCCTTAAATCTCTTAAACAAAGACTGTGAGACATAGCTTTTTGTGATCTGTGCTCTCGCTCGTATGTAGCTTGCTCTCCTTGTGCAATGAACGTTCACTACACTGGGCCTTTTCAATTGGTTGACTATATAAAGAACCTGTCAGTGGTTAAGTACCATAGATCTTTATCTCAGGCCAGATGTAATAATGTCTTTTCTACTGAATTACTTCGAGGCAGATTTGCTTGTGTCCCTCATCTTGAAAGACAGTGCCCCTACAATAATATGGAAGTTGAGTCGATGAAGCATGTTCTTTTGTCCTGTAGCTTCTATAATCAGGCCTGTCAGCATAGAATTATTCCATTGTTGAGAAAATTTCTGAGAAGTTCAGATCAATTTTATGTCAGGTTCTTGTTGGAGGATAAGTCCCCAAAAGTTACCCTGGCTGTTGCTAAATTTCTCACAGAGGCAGCCAGGATTAGAGTTCATTGAATATTAGATAAAAGTTAATTGTAACTGTTTTACTGTTCTGATTTTGCTTTTTAGATGTTTTGTCCACTTTTCCATTTTATCTTGAGTTTTTTTGGGGGGGTTTCCAATTGCATCAGTAGATTGCAATACATTGATTGATTGTGATTGTTTTGGGTTAAGCAACAGGAATCAAGCAATTAAGTGGCTTTGTTATTTAAGTTACCGTTATAACTTAGTTCCTTATTGAGTTAGTGAGAATAAACTGATTATCGGTAACTAGTTATTTGTAACAAATCACTTCCTAGATTTGCACTTGGGATTCAAAAATATTAAAAGTTACTTTTTAACTTTAATTTTGTGCATCACTTGATATGGTGTTTGAAAAGTAGCTCAGTGTAATCATTTGTTATAGTATTAAAAACTAACATGTAGTTTTACTCATGTTTGTCATTATTTTTGCAGTACTTTTGGTGAGGAACCCTTTAGCTTAATAAGAGAATGGCATAACATTTGAAAAATTATTGTCAAGTGACCCTACAAATTCCCCCCCAAACTCAGTATAGAAAAATAACAAAGAACATTAGTTGTTATATCAAAAAGATGTTTTCATTCCCACTCATTTCATTATTTTTGAAAGATAACCAACAGTGTCATTTCTAATAAAAGTAACTCATGACAGGTAACTGTATATCACTTCCAAGCCCTTCCAGGTTTTAGGAGGACTTGTAAATATATTTCTCCCTCTTTCTTCCTTGTTTACTATCCTCAGTATTCTCACTCCTCTCTATTCATCTTTCCTGAAAGAAAATTGTGCCCATTTAACACAATTAAGCTTGGAAAAAACTTCATTTGACACTAGTGGAAGCCCCCTGCTAACTGCACTGCAGGAGTATTGGGTAACCATATTGCATAACCAGTGTTATACAGTTGTTTTAGTGTCGGATGTGGACTTGGAGACCATGTTTGCATCCCTACTTTGCCATGGAAATCAACTGGGTCACCCTGGGAAAACCACATTCAGCTTCAGTGGAAGGAAATGGCAAACCTTCTCTGACTAATAAATCTCACCAACAAAATCTGGTGATAGCTTCATCGTAGGGTCATCGTGAATTGGAAATAACTGGAAGACACACAAAATTGGATTGCCTAGAGAAGGAAAGGCTAATCATTCTTCTAGCTGCAGTCCCCTAGAAAACTCCCCCACAATGTGGGGATCGAACTTAGGGGAAGAATTCCCATTGCACCAGTTGAAAAGGGCATTTTGTGTGTTGGGGGGAGGGTAGCTTATGTCCCATGCAGCAGATATGAGAACATCTCCTGTAGAACCACCCATGAACATCTTTCTCTGAATGGTAATTAACCTAGTGGAGTGGGAACCTTACATATTAAGAGCCCCTTTTCCTTGGCGCAGCCCCTCATCATGATAGTTGTTCAGCAACATCACCCAAGGAGAGTCTAAGCATCCAGGGATCTCCCTCCCTCCCTCCCTCCCTCCCTCTCCCCCTCCCTCTCCCCATTTCTAGCAGTTTTCATGTCTACCCAGACCTAGTTGTTTGTAAGATAATGAATTGTCCTCACTAAGGACCAAACCACTTCCAAATATTTGCAACAGAAGTAGCTTATAACAATACATTGTTGCAGGAAAAAAATTCATGTCACCTTCAGCTGCTGCAGGAATCTCAGCTAATCTCCAAGAGGGGGATGGGAGAATCCAAAGATGGTGGCACATGATGACACAGTATCTGCTAACCAATTATCCTTGGACTTTGAACTTACAATTTCTTCTTTCACCACATCACTAATTGTATCCTTTACTTCCAGTGACCAGAACACTTTCTTATTCTTATACACTTGGTAAGTTTTGACACATTTTTCAATTGATGCTTGACATCAAGAAAAGATCCCAAGAAGAAGTGTTGTGGTTTTCAGATTTTGGGATGGAACCACACACTTTAGATGTGGTGCTTCCTGTTAGTAGGTGTCCTGAGTTCTGATTTGTCTTTCTAATAACATACTGTCACTTTTAGTGAATTGTCTCTCAGCTGCTTCGTTTTAAATATTTTGCTGAGATATAATCAGAAGTCTTCTGGAAGGATGAAGGCTGACAGCCATTTTGTTGAGAACTGTGGGTGAGAGATTGAACCTCTCTTTGCTTAAAGGAAAGGATATGTTTTAAACATGCTATTTCACAGTGAGGCTGCCTGAAACTAAGTTGTTAACATCTGACAATTTCCATTTCCTGACCTAGCTCTACAACTATAATCTGTGAAATGTTACTTATTTGGTGTTTTTCTGTTCTTCACTGAATATTAACATGGAACTTATTTAACATCAGTGCCTTCCCCACCTAATCCAGGTCATCAAGGTAATTTTAAATTGGAAGTACAGGCAAAAATATGCCTCTGCATTTCATGTCTCTGGTGACCTTCTCTCTCCATTCTTCATTTTCTGCATTGTGTTTCTTCTTTGAAGTACATATAAAGACCCAGTTTAATGCAGCAATTTGGGAAATGTGTGAAGCCACAGGTGCTGTGGAAGAATTCCATTACACAATGGCCTGCCATGCCATGTCATGCCAAGCCATGCAATGCCATGCCACCCTTTCGTGGAGGGTTGTTATTTCATTTCATTTGGCCTGAGGATGTTCATGTCACTCAAGTGGTGCAGGAAAAAAGAGTGCATCAGCAGCTTCCATGCAACGGTTGATATGTATAATGCAGTTACAAGAGTCAAAACTAGAGAGTATTTTTTTACCTTTAACAGTTATGTAGAAGAGAGGAATTGCAGCAGGTAGTTCTTGTCACACAGAGACAACAAGGAACACCTGCTGAAATTCATTCTTATATACATCCATTAAAAGTATGGGAGACTTCTCTAGTTTTCACTCTGGCAACTGTACATGAGGGAGTTTCTTCCCACAGTCTATAAAAAAATACTACCACCAGTGTAGGAAGCTTAGTTGTGATTAATCCAACACCATAAATAATTGGATTAAGAACTGCAATCATAACCTGCATAAATTGTAATTTTTGGTCAAGTGATTTATGAATCATTACAAATTAAGAATAATATTTGGATATTAACAGAACATTTCATGACAACATATCAACCAGGATAAATGTCTGAATTCATTGAATAAATACTTTGATTACTTCACTCATATTGCTGATACAGAAAGACACAGAAAGATGTTCAGGCATGTGGAGATACTCCTTTGATCTTCAGCATCTATTTATTGTGGTGTTGATAAATTTTGCCTTATTTCTTTCAATCATCATCTTCTAACCTATTATATTTGTTACACAACATACAATTATTTTGTATTATTTGGCTACCATTTCAAAAGAAAAATATACTAAGAAAGCACTATTCTTTGCCTTCTTAATGCTTTCTGTGCAACCTCTCCTTTGCCTTGAAAAAGGCAAGTTAATTATGTCTCTAATTTTATTTTTATGTATATCCTCCCCTTTCTCACAAAGAATCCTTTTGTTGTTGTGCTATATAGCAGTCTAGCATATGTTATTGTTGTTCTAGACCCACTGAAAGGATGGAGTAATATTTGATAATGCAGCATCCCACTTGTGTGCAGGGGTGGGGGGAAGCTGTGCTGGGATCTTAAACACATACTAGGAAGAAAGCCCCACATTGAACCAAAAAACTATGGTCGGGAAAAAGATTAATCTGGCCAACATTTTATTCTGCATTGGGGACCTTTGGACATTGTGCAATTTGGTGAGGGATTTGTCATTTTTCCCCCAGAATGGCTATATTTTTCAGTGATATTCAGATACAATATTAATGTGATATAGATTTATAGTGTGTTCCATGTGTGAATACATTGCTATCTGTAGAGTACTAAAATATGTGTAAAATGTATTAGAGATTACACTTAAAGATCTACATCAACGCTAGTGATGCGATGATGGCTTCTGTCACAGGATGGATGGGGCACAATAGTCCCATCATTGTTGCTGTAAAATATTTATATTTCCTTAATTGCCCTCTACTGGAAAACTTTGGGAAAGAAAGCATATTAACTTGTTTTAAAACCTGTTTTCTTGAAGTGCCAGTCAGTACCAAGTCAAACTAGATGTTATGAAAAATGCATGCTCCTTGTGATTAATATGTCTTCCCTTTCACAGGGGGCTCCCCTCGGAGATATGTGTTTCAACAGACTTGAAAATTAAAGATGTTTTAATTTTCCAGTGTCCAATCACAATGCAAAGCACATTAAATGCAAGACACACAGTTCAGGAGAGTCATGTGTTAGGACAGACTTGAAGGAACATTTCTTCTAAATAAATGCTAGATTAACATCTGGTTTGACCTGCCAACATCATGGCAGTTAAATTGCAGTGATCTTCAGTAGCACAATTCTCTCCCATTAAGTACCAAAAAAAAAAAAAAAGTTTACATGCCATATTTCACCTGTTCTCCTCCTCTCCCTGTCTCTCTTCCTCCTTCTCATTTTTCTCATGGTCAGGTTGAAAGCAAATTTAGCAATTTGTTTTTGAATTATATGTATAGCATGCAGTTAAGTAAGCACTTGAGGCCTAATCCAAATGGGCTCATATTCTGGGGGAATCTTCCACCCAAGATTGGTTTTACATACATTTCCACTCATTAAGGAAAAACTCTGATGGGATTCGAATTTGTGAGGTAAACACTTGGGAGAGGTTTAATCTCCTCTGCTTACACACAGTAGTCTGATCCAGATTTTCTTGAAGTGCCAGTCAGTACCAAGTCAAACTAGATGTTATGAAAAATGCATGCTCCTTGTGATTAATATGTCTTCCCTTTCACAGGGGATTGGATCAGATTGGATTGGATCAGACTGCTATGTACCCGCTAATAAGTAAAAAAAAAGTCAAGTTTGGTACACCCTACACATTTAATATAGTATGTAGAATAAGTTTATTCTTAATTTAGTCAGGATAATATAAGTTCAACTGATTTTGGTGAATGCATTTTTTTGGAGAGGTTCAATAGTTTCTAACCTTCTCATAAAAGCCATTTTGCCAGGTAGGTGAAAACTGTGGGCCACGCTTCATTGCATTGTTTTTCAACCTATCCTGTTTGTGTTGGGCTTCTCAGTGCTGCACTATTACTCTGATGACCTAAAACTGTCGACTTCATATATCACAGTAAGGCTTTGGTTTTTTGGTTTGTTAAATTCTATAATGGCTTTCTCCCAGATGTTGGAAAAGTTATTCTTGGTGACTACAACTCCTCAAATCATCCAGCCATGTGGATATTCTTGGTATGGTCAGAAAAGGAACTTTTCCAAGCACAACTCCCTCTCCCTCTGAATGAGTGCAGGATTAATTCACTGTGATTGCTGTATACTTGGCACTGAACCAAATGCTCTCTTCATATTTTAAACAGATTGAGACTATGAAGAAAGACTGGTGGTTTGAAAGAAGTGGATTGGCTTCTATCTTGTTGGCCCCAAGAAAGAAGGCCTCTGTGCATGTGACTGAAGGAGATAGAGTTCCTACTAGAGCACCCGCCTTATTGGCCAGGAACTGAGAAGGACAGAAGATGGACTAGATATTCTGGTAGGTTATTTCCTATCTACACATACAACTGATGAGCAATAAGTATGAGAATATGACTGTTAAATAGTGTTCATGGTCCCTAGTGAATGTTTTGGGATTTGAACAGTTGAAGAAACCAGGCAGGTTTAGAAATACTGAAATATTGTCTTGTTGTACGCAAGTAATATATTGGTGGACACCACTTGGTCATCACTTCCACTTGTGTTAACATTTTTAAACAAACCATGGAGCTGCTCTAAGTCTGTTCCGTGATTGTGTCTATTGTGTCTGAACAATCTGTTTTGTTTCTCTCCCAATGAGCCAGAGGAATAAATTCTGGATCTTTTTTTTCCCTCTGGTGTCTTGGTATAGAAACAACCCAACTATCACAACTCTTTCTATAGATGAGAAAATGGCAATCTTTGAATGATTCAGTAAAGGAATTACTCAGCAAAACTCTGTGGTTTGTTTAGCTACTCCCACTGCAAGTTCCAATGTACAACTCATATTCCTTAAGACAGGAGTGTCTGGATTATTGAATTGAGTGGCTTCAGTGATGAGTCTGAACCCCCCCTTTTTTTTATCCCTTTAATTTGCTGTTGGAATGCAGAGAAGATTTTCCTGGTATGCTGTTATTCTCATTCTGATTAGTATTTGCCAACATCATAGACTAATGACCCAGTTAAACATATTAAGTTTTGTGTCATTTTTGATATCCCAAGAAAAAAAGACATTACTGATGTAAAGAAATGAATAGATCAGTAACTTGGGTAAAATTCCTTCTAGCTGGAAACAAGCAATAGAGGTATTGATCCTTAAGAAAGGTGCACCAAGTGAACCAAGGAATTTTAGACCCAGCAGTTTACTCTTGATAATAGAAGAATATGTGCACTATTTGTATAATAGATTGTCTTCCTTTGGAGTCAAATAGTATTATTACAGAGGCACAAGGAACTTTTAGAAAGAATTACTCAACCACTACCATTGTTTGGGTCTTTCTCACCTTGCTGAGAAATATCAACATTTTTTTACTAGGCAAGCTGTTAGTTGCCTTCATGAATTTAAAATCAGCTTTTGATTCCATCTCCAGAACTAAATTATGGGAGAAAGTGGATAAGGTTTTGGTCGATAAAAGACTTCTATGCCTTATTAAGGCCCTGTATAGCAATAGCAAGCTACAGGTCAGGTGTAGCAATCAGGGGCAGCTTTCTGAAGAAATATCTATGTCCAGACTTAGAAATATCTAAGTCAGACAAGGCTGAATCCTTGCATCAACCTTCTTCAATCTGTTTATAAATAATCTTGAAAATACCTTCATGGACCCCAATAGGCATTTGCCCAAACTTGGCGGCATGAAAATTCCCACTTTACGCAGATGCTGCTGCCATTCTTTCATGCTCTAGACCTTGTTTAAACCATCTTTTAAGAAAGTTTCTAAAAATCAACTTTGAGAAATCTGAAGTTTTGGTTTTTGAGAATATATTTTCCCAATGTTGATGGAGACTTGATGGGCATGTTATAGAGCAGGTCAGAAGCTTTCAATATTTGGGGCTGACATTTCACTACTCATTGTTTTGGTCCACTCATCAGTCTGCTATTCTATTCACCAGAAAGCACAAGTCAGTCGATCTGCTATTCTGTTCTCCCCCACCCACCCAAAGAGGGCCTATATGTACCATCAGTCATTAAGGTATTTAATATGAAGATTGCTGTTCAGTTGTTGTATGCTTCTAATATTTGGATTGGTGGACTAACATCTGAGTTAGATAAGCAGCAGGCAATGTTTTTGCGGGCCGTCTTCCAAATCGCCAGCTGCATTCCAAATTCTGTTCTGTTGTTAGACACTGGGGAAAGTCCCTTATCAACACGGCCATGGTGGACAGCCCTAAAATTCTGGCTCAAGGTTAGTTCTTCAGATTAGGCTCAGGTCTACTGTTATATCTATCCCAGGATGAATATATAAATAGCTGGTCCAAGCTTATTGCTAAAAAAGCTGCTTCGATTGGTCGCTCATAGTCTTTCCTTTCTAACCTGGGTTTTGACACTGCCCTGAAATCTATAAAACAAAGATTGTGGGACATTGCCTTTTTTGAATTGCACACTTGCTCATACATATCCTGCTCACCGAGTGCTGTGAATATATACTATGTTGGGCCTTTCACTTAGCTGATTACCTAAAGAATTTGACCATCGTCAGATATCATGGACTATTTACCAAGGCCAGATGTAATGTGTTTTCTTCTGAATTGCCTCAAGGTAGATTTGCCAGTGTTCCACATACTGCAAGGCTTCACCTATGTAGTAACCAGGAAGTAGAAGGGATGAAGCACATTCTTTTGTCTTGTCTGTACAAGCAGCTTCGTCAATATATAATCAACCCATTAATGAGTAGCTTACCAGAAAAATCTGCCCAATTTTATGTCAAGTTGTTATTAGAAGACAAGTTTCCTAGTGTGACTTTGGCTGTTGCCAAGTTTCTTTCTGAGGCAGCCAGGATTAGAGAACAATATGTGTCAAAGTCTGAAATAAGCCTTCTATAATTTGTCCAGTACTGGATGTGTTTTCAAATGGTTTTATATATTTTGTATGTATGTGGGTCTTTGGACTGTAATAAAGATTGTTGTTGTTGTTGTTGTTAAAGAAATGAAGAGGAAAAATACATTTGATCTAGATAGATCTTCATCAGAAGATGCAGAATATGATGATATGAAACATGGCATCCTTGCAATAGCCATCCAGGGAGAGAAAGAAAACTAAAGAACAGACATAGGTTTTGGTTGAGGATATTGGAAGTTGTAGTCCAACAGGTCTGGAGGACAGCATGTTAAAAAAGCTTAGCTGCAGGATGAGATTTTTTTTTCCTCCTGTGATATAATACTGTGCATTTGTTTTTCATCCTACCTTTTCCAGATTCAATAAATTCACCAGAATGGAGCAGTTCATAAAATAGAGACAAAATTATTTGTTGAATTTATTAACTGAAAAGAAATCTAAACCAAATGCTTCTACTGAATGCACCTCAGATGTTCTTTGCAGAAGAATGACATGGTTTACAAGAGCAGGACAAGAAAGAAAAAAGTATGTGTCTCTAGCATATTGCTAAATACTGAGAGGCAGAGAACTCATTGATAGATAAAGAAACAAAGAAAAACAAATTCGAGAATTGAGATATAAATCTTCATTGATTTCATTCTTGTCTGAAAGAATTAATAATTTAGGTCATTTCCGCACAGGGCGAGGGAATCGCTCCATGACGCTACTCACTGGACTTTTGGGCTCCCTGGTCTGGTCCACGCTGCTCCAGAGCAGTGCGTGGCCACCGCTCCACACTGCTCTGGGGACAAAAATGGCGGCTTCTGGTTGGTCGAGACCAACTGCTGAAGCTTGCCAGCCTAAAGCCCACCCCTGGCAGATCGTGGGCTCGCACCAATGCGAGCCTGCGAATCTGCATAAGGGAGCAGGCTCGCACTGGTGCGCTCCGTGCTTTTGAAAAACCTCAAGAAACAGGTTTTTCAAAAGTACGCTGGACTACCACTTGGGGTCATTCCGGAGTGGGCTGGGGTGTGGATCTACGTTAAGTAGGTCTGACCCAGTCTGCTCCCAGGTGCAGACGTCCTCCCTGGAGGACGCTCTGCACCGTTTTAAAACCCCGTGTGGAAATGGCCTTAATCTTCTACCCATTGCAAGAATGTCCTTAAAAACTGTGTAGTTTTCAAGGATTGTTCGCAGTTCAGGACTTATTTTGCTCAGGAATGCACACATATTGTGTTCTGTGTCGGGAAACTTGCTTATTGCTTATGCAGAAATTTTCACAGAATAAGTCCCAAATTGTAAAGTCACTAATTCTTAGTGTGTGTGTGTGTGTGTTGTTTAAACATTTGCAAACATTTTTTCATCCCTAGTCTAGATCTCCAGTTCCCATTAATCTCACTATACATTGCTAGGAACAGAGTACTATGCATCAAGATGACATAGAAGTGTTCCACCATGCCTGTCTTGAAAGCACTTATAAGCTTGTTCCTCACCAGGCCTCCATCCTGTTCTTGTTCCTGAGAACTGTCTGCCTCTGAGCCTGAGCTCAGAAGAGTTCCTTTTTTACACTGCCTCTTTCAGAATCTCCCAACCAGCACAAAAACTGGTTGGGAGGATTCCGGCCATACTGGCTGTCAGGATTCTGGGACTTGTAAGCAAAACCAGGAGCTTGTCTGTCCCTGTGGAATGTATTAACTCTACAGGGAAGGAATACATGGGACTGCTGCCTTGTAGTATAAACACTTGGCTTTAATTGCCATACATTTGGTGGCACAGGGGTGTAACTACCTGAAAACAGTGGTCTGAGGAAGTAGAAGGCTTTACTGGCTTATGTAGACATCTGTTACACATTATTCTACAATTACTAAAGGCTTCCTTTAAAACTTTCCCATGCATTAAAGCAAAAGAATAGATATAGATAATTATTATTCTGCTCTTTTCATGCCAGTTAATGAGGCACTTGCTGCTCCTCTTGCTGCTGAAGAGGAAAAGGTCTCATGTGGTCTACTGGCAAGACATCAAGTCTGAGATATCTTCTGAAGATATCTATGCCCTGTGCTATTGAAGCTTAACTTAGGCTCTTTCCGCACAGCATTTTCCATGTGAAAGGATGCCTGGAGCGTTGCGCAATTGTGAGGAGCGATTTGCACGATGCACTCACAATCGCGCGACACTCCAGGGGCCAGCAGGCACTGATCGTGCACCTTTTCATTTTCGACAGGAAGCTGAAAATGGTGCACGATCACGCATTGCTCCCAGGGCCTGCGCGCACTTACCTGGCGTGTCTAGCCTCCGGAGCCGTGCCGGTCACACTTCCTGCCCCAGCACAGCCTGGAAAATTCCCAGGCTGGGCTGTGGAAGGAAGAGGCAGGGCTCTCGCGTGAGCAGGCAGCTTGTGCAGAGCGAAGCAGCAAGCCTCTTGTCAGAGGCTGCTCGTGCGATCCTTGCCCTGGAAGAAGGTAAGGTCGGAAAGGGCCTTAATTACCTTTCATGGCTGCCGAGATCCTGCAAGAGGCTAAGGATTTTTCAGATTCACATGAAGTTTAAACCAGAGGTCCTTACTCTCAGTTTGTTGTTAGTCTAAAATATCCAAAAATTACTCTTGTGAAAGACATAAAAGATCTGATGCAGAATGTGACTTTGTTGTTAGAAAGAGAACAGGAAGGATAAGAACATAAGATTCTTGTGGATTAGACAAAAGCCTATCAAGTCCTGTGCTATATTGCCACAGAAGTTAACTAAAAAGACTATGGGAAGCCCAGAAGCAGTAGGATCCACCTACTTGTATTGTTCTTGCACACAGAACTGACTGATTTTTTTCTTTTTTCTGCTAGGCAATATTGCAAGACATTTTGTGCATCTTGCTTGCTTGTTTGCATTTTGGTGCATTTTGGGGAATTGTTTTATTTGCACATAGATTGTAGGAAAACTTCAGTTTTTTTTAAAATCAAAACCTTGAATTTTTTTTTTTTGCCAAAACACACGTACACCAGAAACAAACAAACAAGCGTATCAGGGTTTTTGCAAAAATGCATTTTTTCATAAAAGTCATGAACTGTGAACATTCTTGTGGCAATTGACTATTTTCTCCACACGGTGTCTCAGTGTGCCAGGACACCCTTTTCTGTTGAAGGATTTTATTTTATTTTATTTTATTTTATTTTATTTTATTTTATTTTATTTTATTTTATTTAACAAAATGAGTTCTTTACATCCTTGTTCCTGAGCAATAGGTTTTCAGAAGAATTCTGCTTCTGATGCTGGGTGAAATAGATAGCCCTCATGAATTACAGCTATTAGCCTCCTTCATTACTTTGTACAATCCTCTTAAAGCCATCCAAGTTGGTATCCATTACTGCATCTTGAAGAATTGAATCCCACCGTTTAACTACTTGTTATAGTCTGTCCAGAGTTCCCTATCATTTAGCTTCTCTTAAATGATCCTTGGTTTCTAATAATATGAAGAATAAGAAAATCTACTCACTTGCTGCTTTCTCAACAACATGGACAATTTTAGACCTAATATCATCTGTACTTTGGATTGCAGGTCACAATTCAGGGATCTACAGTCAAATTGTAAGGGTTGTAAGTGAGTATTGTTACACTTATAGATGTCAATGCCAAACTTTTAAGCTAGTATCTCTGGTCATAATTTCCTACCATTGATAGAGGTCTTAGTCCAGCCATATCATTCCCTGTGGAGAATAAAGATGGTGTGGCAAGTTCTCTTCCAGTGGACATGAGTGTGGGCTTCTCTTGTCATGAGCCCTTTTCTGCTTACTTCATTCTACTTCTCAAAGAAGTGGTTTGGTTTGGTTTTGTTCTTCGAGGGGGATGGTTATATGTTCAGAGGTCAGAGAGCTGCAGTGCCTCACTTTTGGGTTCTACCTGACGGATCATGCTGCCCTATAACATGGCACATGACTCAGGACAGAGATGGTATGGGTATTTTGAGTTGCATTGTGGTTTCTATATGACCGTAGCAATTCAAGCAGAAGTACTTGAACAGTTTGTTATGTCCGCCTCATTACTACTCAGTATGTCTATGATGGAACACCCTTTTGTTCCCTATCTCTGTCACTGCAGTGTGAAAGAGCAATCATAGGGTCCTTTTACTAAAATGTTTTATATGGTGGACATTCTCTGTTCCTGAGCAACTCTTCATCACTATACTGCTATCACCACAAACAAATACTTAATGCTGCCGTAGCAAAATATCCTGAGATGCAGGTCCGAACAAAGACATGTACAGATTGTTTAAAATCTATTAATATATTAATATGAAAGTTTATTTGTTGTTAAGGCAGGGCATAGAGATTATTTGTGGGAAATTATGCCTTATGGTGGAATTCTCCTGAGAGCGTGTTGCCTGTATTTTGCAATCCTGTGGCTGAGTGGTTAACTGAATATATCTGGTCTCTCCCTATCCAAGTGTCACTCCTAGATAAATGCTGTGATCTATCAGAGTACAGAAGGATAGTTTATAAGAATCAGAGATAGCATCTTGCAAGAGTTATATAGTTTCTTTACCTGTAAGAAGTCACATAATATAAAGCAAAGTTCAACAGTTTACAAGACTGGCTGATCCTCACTTCTTGACAGTCTCCAAAATTATCATTATTAATAGTGTTCCTAAGGCAGAGCACCATTTGAATATGCATATATCCAAATGTAATCTAGATATGTCTTTGAATATCATTAACTAGGACATTCGTTTTGTGTCTCATCTGACTGGTGCCTGCTTACCTGGTGCTACACTGTGATTTTTCTAAGGGTTTTGCTAGTCCCAGTTTTTTACTTCTTCGGAAGTCTCTGTATTTTGATTTTGTTCTGTGACTTTCTAAGGCATTTATGTCTAAGTCAGGGTCACCAGTGAGTGTTTTTATATATATGTATATATACCCATTAAGCTTGACCAAAGTTTATTTAACCTTGCCACTGTTTGCCAGCTTTCAGATCTAACATGTCTTGAAACTATCTGTAGAGCTCCCTTATCAGAGCTTGTATGAAGTGTTTATAGACAAACTTTGAGCTACCCCAGCTTTTAGTTCTGGCATTCTGTGGTTTCTCTTGAGTGATACTGACATTTTGTTAGCGATCCCTCTTGCCAATTGTAAAAGAAGAAATGTTTTCAGTTGAATTTTCACTTAAAAGCTGTAATTGGTTAGAAAGAGGTGACTAGAAGTCTTTCCTTGGTCTTTTCACCAATTAAAGTATGGAAAATATATGACATATTGAGCCCAGATGTCTCTTAATTTCAAAACTTCCTAATGGGGAGGTAATCCTTCAGATTAACCTGTGTGTCCTTCAGCCTTGGCACTGGGTACACTTTTCCCCTTTGTAGTACTTCTCTCTGTATGGAAATGTTGTTGTTGTTGTTGTTGTTGCTGTTGTTGTTGCGTGCCTTCAAATCCCTTCCAACTTATGACGAGCCTATCACAGCCTTTCTTGGCAAGGTTTGTTCAGTGAGGATTTACTGTTGCCTTCCTCTGAGACTAAGAGATGTGACTTCCCCAAGGTCACCCAGTGGGTTTCCATGGTGATAAATCTATCAATATCTAGATGAGAGTGGAAAGGCTAGGTCTACTGTCATTTCCAGAGGGTTTTCATTTTCATTTTGATAGTGGATTTATTGTTGTTGTTGTTGTTGAACGACACCTGTGTATAAGGACCACAGTTATATTAGGCCCTATTATAATGAGAATACACATACACACAAACACACACATGTAAGCAAGCAGACGGGTGCAGCAGAGGAAAAATGTTTTCTTGCCCTGCAATACTAAAGGGCAGGCTCCCTTAGTTAATTAAGCCAAAGCACCCACCACACAGTGTATACATGGAAGCTGGCACTGTGAACTCTCAGCAATTGTGTGGTTTATCTGCTAAGCCCCAGAAAGCAGACTAACTTCTTTGAATTCACTTGGTGCTGTAGTTGAGCTCTTATGTAAGCCAAAGCCAACTGGGAGAACTGCAGCCTAACAAGTATAGTATTTCAAACCATCATAAAACATCTAGTTGTTAAAAGTGGAAAAAAAAAATACCAGACAAGTTAATTCCCAGATGAGACTCAGGTGGCTTTATCAATAAAGCATCTGCTACTACTCATAATAAACAGATGGAAACAGAAGGTGGGGTAATACCTGTATACTTGCATAGAGGAAGGGTTCTTCATTTATTTGATAGGACTGTTAAATATATTACTTACAGAAGCTATATGAATGAAGTTCCATTCTTTATTTCCTTGCTGATCCTGGATGTCAGGTAGACATTTTTCTGAGCCATGCTCATGTCATGTGCTACATTTAAAACAAAGAGAGGGTAGCTGTTGTTCATCCATCTGGTTTTATTACTGCTAAGCATAGTTTCCTGCTGAGTTACTGTTTTGCATTCTCTCTCACTCCCATGAACTGGTTAAAGTGCATAGTAAAATATGCAATATCTTGCCATCAAACTATGCACCCCCTTCATCCTGCTGGCTCATAATATTGTTATTTCACTATATTCAATAGACAAAAAATATGATTCTTTTACCTGTTGATATGATCACTGCGGATATGTTTTTCCATGCTCAAAAAAGAGGTATGCAGTAAATAATGCTGTTTGCCAGTGTAAATCCTCCATTTACCATTTACTTCATTGTTTTAGAAAATTTACAGTGTTTAAAACAGCTAGCAATGCTTGTTGAAGCTCTGAAGAATTCGATGCTTACATGCATCTTAGAGACTCTGTCTGGAAGCCTGGAAGTGACTTGCACTTGTATAACTGCCAGTTATGCAAGTTAATTAAGTGTGTGGACCTTTTTATTGGGTTGCCTAAGGAAGTCATAGACCTCTCCTTCTACAAGCTTTCCCCTGCCTTGTAGAACAATTCATGGCCCTCCCAAAAAGATGTGAGGGCATAGCTCCCCCTCAACTACTCTGTATGTCTTGGTTCCTGTGCACTCATACAGAGTAGCTCCAGCTTAGCATTATCCTGCACAGATTTCCAACAGAATCTCATCCTTTTTCTGAAGTTCAGTAAGGTGTGTATAACCCTATGAACACTGTCCTCTACATGCAGTCATCAGTTATATCAGCTGAATGAAAGGACCTCCTCACTCTTTCCTTCAAGACTTCTTTGTAGGCCTGCAGTAACCAGTAATATCCTTGAATGTGTAGAGTTTATTGCTTATATTTGCCCAATGGAGATTCAGATGTTCATACCCATTCCATTTTTCTTTTCTTAACTTTTCTATTATTGTTTTGTTATTTGGCTTGCTTATACCTTACTATTGAAACAATTATATACTTGTTATTTGCTTAGATATGACATTTTAAGTTGCTATATATTGTTATGTTGTATTGCCTATAGAATTCTGTTGTTTTGCATTCACCACGTTTCTTACAGTATTACTTACTGTCCTTGTTGTTGCGTGCCTTCAAGTCATTTTTAACTTACAACAACCCCTGAGGTGAACCTATTGTGGGGTTTTCTTGGCAGAGTTTGTTCAGGAGAGATTGACCTCAGAAGCTGAGAGAGTGTGACATGGCCAAGGTCACCCAGTGGTTTGCATGGCTGAGTGAGGATTCAAACCCTGGTTTCCTAGTGTCTGAGTCTAAGGCCCTTTCTGCATGACGTTGCTGTTGTGTTTTTGCCACAGGATGGCAGTGGTCGGCGGGTCATGCTTCCTCATGACGTTGTCACTGTCCCACTGCCATCCTGTCGCGCAGCATTGTGCAGTTTTTGCAAAACGGAAAAAATCCGTTTCACACCTGCGATCGCGCAGCACTCCCGTCAACTTCTGGCCATGCGGAAGATGCGGAAGCACATTGGCAACACTTCCTTCCATAGCGCAGCAATGGAAAAAGGCCGGCTGTGCTGTGGAAGGAAGATGTGGCGCCATTGTGTTCTCTTCTGCATGGACCGAGCGGGTGCAGAGCGGAGCGTTGCTGACGCGCTTCTGGACCTGGGACTGCAGTGAGACAACGCGGAAGAGTTTCGTCATGCGGAAATGGCTTATCACTCAAACTACTAGATTGTCAAATTAATGTAGGGATAGTTGAGAATTTATCTCAGTTCACTTTTTGAGAAAAGACTCAAAATTTTATAAATTTCTTAGAATTTGATGAAAAGAACTTTTTCCAACAAATATAGGACAGATTGAAACCAACTGATTTGTCCACCTGTGCCAAGGGCTTCAAATGTGAGTGTTTAGTTCCTTCAAGTCACCTGTTGGCATATGGTGACCCCATGAATTTCATAGGGTTTTCATAGATAAAGAATACAAGTGGTTTTGACAGTTGCTTCCTCTGAAATATAGCCTACAACACCTGGTATTGATTGTCAGTCTCCTATCCAAGGGCTCACTCGGGCTCACTCTGCATAGCTTCCAGGATGTGATGGGAACTAGTACCTTTTGTGCATATAGGTCCCCAAGGACTTTGAATGCTTACCTCTTAAAAGTTTTAACTGCTATGTATTCAGCTATGTTTGTGGTGCTGAATTAGGGGTGCTACCTTCTTTCATATGAGATGCTACTCATTCCTTCAGAAATCTGAAGGAAAAAACATGAAATTCTGAAAAATTTAGATATGGTACAAAAGACAACTGACAGGCTTGTCCACCCCTAAATTCAAGTACAGATTCTGGCATCGTTGCCCTAGTAAACATTTCCATTGTAGGATAATTGATGATTCTGAATATTCTATTCCATGCAAATGATGTGCTGTGAAATTCTTTCCATAATAAGAAATAATGATCTGGTATGTTAGTGTTGTATGGGTAGCAACGATGCCACATCATGAATATTTCTTGGTATCTATTAGATGAAGCCTATGGATGACATTATTGTAAAAAGGATCCCAAGTCCTCACAAAGATGGCTATTGCAAAATATAAATTTCCCCACTTAGTTTTTAGTTCATACAGCTGCTTCTGAGGATGTGTGTTTCTTTTCTCTGCTGCAGGCGTGATTAATACCAAGGAGCAAGACTGCCCTGCCATCTCCCATTATATGATAAGGTTATGGAGGTATGAAAGCTGGATGTATAAGGAAGAGAGAAAATGCTTTATACCATAGGGGTTGATGGTACTGCCTGTATTTGTGAAAATGGTTAGATTAGATGGCTTCTTATTTTTTTTAAAAAGGAAGCAACCTCCACCAACAACATGAATTAGATGAGAAATGTTGTTTTCTTGCACAAGGTTCGATACGCAGATGTTTCGTTTGTTCAGATATGGTGATGACATCCTGTTTTCTTTCTCTGTTTTTTACAGATGTTTGACCTGCCAGTGAACAAGCTAGTAGGATGCATTATCAGTGTTATGAAACTGTATAATAACTGTCTTTACTGCTAGAGTAAATATGTTGGAGAAAAAAAAATAGTTTGATTTTCAGTTAACTTTTAATGGGTCTTTTTGTTGTTACATGTGTTCAAATGAAGTCCAACTTCTTGCAACACTTTCCTAGGGTTTTCTGGAGAAGATTTATTCAGAGGAGGTTTGCTATTGCTTTCTTCTTAGTCTGAGAGAGTGTGACTTGCCCAGGTGAGCTTCCATGGCTGGGTGGAGCTTTAAGCTGTGGTTTCTCAGAGTTCTTGTTCAACACATGAACCTCTATACCATGCTGGCTCTTTTAATGAATCTTGCTCTGGGTTTTTTTAGATTACATAGTGGTTGTCTTGTTTATTCCTACACTTGATCTTAGCCAAAAAGGCCAAGAAGCAATAGTTGTCTTGTTCATTGCAATGTACTGTGGTCATGAACTTGTATGCAGTTCATTTGAAATATATATTTCAATTGTTTATATTTTTTTTAGATAAATTTCAGGGAGCATTTCTCATGAAAATCATGTGATAAATAAAGTAAATAAGTAAATAGTGTTTCTAATGATATTTTCAGAAGACAGGACTCTTTCACATTTTTGAGTTAGAGCTCATGTGTCATGGCCACATATCTTGATCTGGTTAAGCAAACAAGAGGCAATTATCTAAACCAGTGGTGATGAGTGGCTTCCACGCTAGTGGGGCAGTGAATCCATTCTGAGTTTTAGTCCAGACATTAAAGGAACAATATAAATGAGTGAACTTTGTTCCCTGAATTGGAACGGCACTTTGGATAGCTCCTTAAAGTTCAGACTAGAGTGTAAAGAAGAGTCACTGGTTTGGACATCCACCACCAGGGGCCACTTTATACACTTTCTCTCTACTCATATGATTGTGGCAAGATAATTATTTCATCACCCTGGTGGCCATGTTCTGTGTGCTTGGTGTGAAAGTGTCCAAGTGGGTAAGAATTACATCTAGTCCCTCCTGCCGCTTTATGTTGACCATGCTGTGGTCTCTTAGTTCAACCCACTGCTGACATGTGACTTCTGAGACCCATTCCAGAACTGATCTTAGCCCTTAGGCTTAGACAGGTTAACCTCACCTGCTATAGATATAAAAGTTTACTGTCTTCCAAGATAAGGTCGCAAGGAGGGGGGAATTAGAGAAGGAGTGAAGAAAAAGAATGAAGTTAAGATGTGGGGCTCTTCACCATTTCTTCCACACTTCCTTCAATGTTTTTGCCCAGTGACATCTTCTAGAGTGCCTCTACCTAAGTCAACATAGAAGAAAATTTTCCTCAATATGCTTTTACTTTTATCACTATAATTCTATCCCCAAATAACCAGTTTCTTCACAAAACCAGTTTCCTCATCCTTTTGGGTGAACAGCCAGGAGAGAAAAACAAATCTATTTAAGTCTAATTTCCCTACAAACAGTGCATGATGCAGGATCTCTGGTGAGTCAGTGATGCGGCATTCTCTCTCCCTCCTTGTCCCCCTCCCCCTCAAGGCCTGTTTCTCAGTAACCGCATAACTACTTGAAAGCATTACTGAAATACAGGATCTTGCAAGAAAACATTTCGTCAGGAACCATCAGTCCAAATAGAGAGTCTGAAACAGAGACCAGTGTCCATTGGCATAAAGCACTGTGATTTGTAGATCAGGGAGCAGAAGCATGCTTCTAATATGGATACTAAAGAGTGGCAGGGGAAAAAAACTCTTTCTAATCCCCAGTAAATAGAAAGCATCCTGAATTTCTGTTACTGGCCAAATATAAATATTTTAAAGAGAAGGATGGTAAGATGCCCAGTATCTGGTGTTAAGACATGATGGACAAGCACTCCTTTCTTCTCTTGAGGAAACTCCCCCTCTCTCAGATACAGACATTCCAAAAGGAGGGGAAAAAAGGAGATGGTGGAGGGAATGAAATCCTGCTAGAGTAAATACAGACTGAGAAAGCTCTGTTTAGGTTGCTAAGCAGCAGTGGCCAAAGGAACAGAGAGCTTTGAAACAAAACCAGTGACTTGTGGGTTAACTGGAGTCACTGTTCTCTTTTGTAGTTGTTGCTGTTTGTTGTTGCAAGTAATGCATGTGGGATACCATGTATTTCCAGGAGTGTGTTTTGTATTTTACATATTAGATTTAAGAGACGGAATTTTCTTCCTTGCTGAAGGCTGAGAAATCAAATATTATAACCGGGATAGTGTATGCTGAGAGAGCCAGCCTGGCATAGTGGTTTGAGTGTTGGACTATCATCCTGGAGACCCGGGTTTGATTCCCTGCTTGGCCATGGAAACCCACTGGATGACCTTGTGTGTTATCACACACTCTCAGCCCCAGAAAACCCTATGATAGGTTTGCCTTAGGATCGCAGAAATGACTTGAAAGCACAGAACAACAACAAGGGTATGCTGGTACCATTGCAAGAAACTATTGGCTCTGCTACTTTGCACCTGTTCGTGGTAACTATTCGCTGTCTACATAATGTAGCACCTTCTCCCTTTGAAGCAAAGACAATTTAATCATTTTTTCTCCCTGGCTTACAGAGAACATTTGAAGGCCACAGAATCTTTTTTAACATCTGCATGTCAGCTGTTGTAGTTTCCAGCACCCAGGTCTCCACTTATCTAAAACAGGAGTGTGAAAACTTAAATAAATAAATAAATAAATGTGCCCCAAGGGCTATGGGGGGCATTTTCGCTATGGTTTGGCTTTTTAAAAAGGTCTCTCCCCTGCCATAAATAGGCCCAGAGGATCCACAAAATATAGTGGAAATGCCTTCCACAACCCCTGAAGTGTATTTGGAGGTCTCTGGGGACCATAAAAACCGCCTTGTGGAACTGCATGAAACCCGTTGGCTGCATTTTACTCACTCTCGATCTAAGAGAACAAATCGCAATGCTGTTGTAACCCACGTATTGATCCCATTAAACACAAGGCAAAAAGTAAGGACACTTCTCTTTGTCTTAGCTGTGCTGGAGCCAAAGCTTACAATGTTGAAATGCCCAGATTTTTTTCATCAGCAAGTACAAAGTTTCATATAAGTTGATCCTAAATGGGCAATTAAAACCTATTAACTTTCAATAATATCTATTTCTGGTGGAGATGAAAACAGAGCCTGGGGGAAATATTTATATATATATTTTGGGACTATAGCTCCCAGAATCCTTTAGCCACTGGCCTTGCTAGTTGGGGAATCCTTGGAATTGTAGTTCAAAAAATAATTCAGAGAGATGAGGAAGGGATGAAAACATACTACAGAATGTTTCATAAGGGCTGTATTGTTCTCTCTGTTGTCAGTGTTCAGACTATGGGTATTGTTGCTTACCTGATCAAAAATGAAAGACCTTTGCATGAAAAGGAATAGCTGACTTGAGGCAACTGAAGATTTACAGAAGTATAAAAATAAAATTTAAAAATATCCTAAAGGGACAGAGACAGAAACAGCGCCCTCAAAACTGTTCACTGGCTGTCAAATGCAAGCTCACTGCTCAGGGTGGGGGAGAGAACCAGGGGGACCATTGTGTGGATGAGTAATGGATTGGAGTAGTGACAGCCCTGAGTAGTGGTACTTAACAGCACTATAACACTCCATTGCAGATCCCACTTATGTAACCTAAAGGATCAGTTTTGTGGCACTGGAAACTCTAGGCAGCTGATATTGGGAGGTAGCAACAAGGTGTTGGGCAAGTTAACTGTGTGCTCTGAAGTTTCTAATCTGGCTTCTTGCCTGAAAGTGTGGTTGAGGACAAATTTCCGTCATCAGGGTTGAAGAAAGATTCAGCTGCCAATCAACCTGCCTTTTGTAGCTGTAATAGGAGGCAGTGCTTTCTCATTTTTTTGCCTTAGGCAACAAAATGTCCTGAACTGCCCCTGGAGAAAGGAGAAGGAAGGATACAGCCTAGGCAGCAGAAACAGAAATTTCAGAAGATAATGTCACTGTAATAAGTCCTACACAAGAAACAGAGAGGTAGCCATAAAAATGTTATTTAACATACTGAGAGCCTTTGATTCTTTTTCTCTTCTGTTCCCATAGGGCTTGGAGTCATTACAAGATAATCAAATCTAATTCCTTACCCAGACTGCAGAATGGTGCATATTGGGACATGCAGGCATGTTCTGATGGGCTCAGCACTACCTAGGAAACAAATCTTGAGGTCATAGTAGAAAGCTCACTGGCAGCATCAATTCAGTGAGCTTGTCTATGAAACAGGTGTACTCATTGTTGGGATTTATTAGACGAGAGACTGAAAATAAAACAGAATGTATTGAATGTCCTTAATATAACTCTAAGGCCACATTTAGGGTACTGTACACAGTTCTAGTTCTGTATGTGGCAGTATGTTTCCACAAAGTGCAAAAAAAAGGATGCATATTAACATTTCCACAAGCTGTGGTCCAAGCTACTTGCTTTGAATTTATGAGTTGAAACGTTCACATGAGATGTCTGTTATCTATGCTAGATTGTTTAAAAAAGAGAGCAAAAGGAACCTTGGAGACAGTATGGCTGATTATGTGATCAGAGGACAAGAGAAATAGATGACTTTTTATTATCCCATGCTTGTGAATTTCCATCAGGGATCTGATTGGTTTTTGTTGGGTACAGAGTACTGATGGACCTTTTGCTTATGTTCAGCAATGCAGATATTTTTTAATCCTTGCATTAGGTCTCTAATTATTAATTCACAAAATACCAGATATTTTGTTTTCTGTATAATGAGATGGGGGTAAATATAGCCCACTTCATCAAGTTATCCAAAGACTAAATTGTACAGGATGACTGAAAAAGCTGCACAGTACATGAAAGGGTATAGGATTCCTTTGCTTGTTACTGTTAATGACCTTCATGACTTGGGAGATGCTGCAGCATAGCTCAAGATATCATAATCTGCAGGCCTTTTGAAAGGACTTACATCTTACATCTTCTGCACGGAAGGAGCCATGGCCATGCAGATAATTGTCCCCAAAAAATGTTTAGAAATTAGAGCTAATAAAATATCTAGAGGCTAAGCATTTGCCCAGAATGAAGGTTACACACCGTGTTACAGCATCTTTAGATCAACATCACTGACTTCCAGCTTGTTTACAAGCACAGTTCAATATAGCTAGACCTTTAAATGCCTATTCTTCCTGCTCTTCCCTGCTACACTGTCTTTGGATGTTGTCATTCTCAAAAATAATATGATTTTGTATCAAAACCATTCTTCTTTTCTGCCAAGAAATTCTCCAAACACTACCCATTTATTTTACCTTAAATCCACATAAACAGTTTGAGGTCAAGGAATCTGAAAGACTGTATCAACCTTCTTATAATTTGTGAACATTATTGAAGGGTCTTGTATATGTACCAGAACAGGAAGAGTGTACTCACAGAATCCTAAAATCTAGAGGTGGAAGGGGCTGCAAGGGCCATCTAGTTCAACCCTCTGCCATACAGGAATACACAGCTAAAGTACTCTTGAATGATACACACCAATCTTTGTTTAAAGACTTCCACAGAAGTTAAGTTCAATCATGAGACTCATCCCATGAGGTTTCAGTGATGCCTATTAAGCCAGTTGGAGAGGGCAGGATACAAATCAATCAATATTAAATCAAGTTCAGGTTCATCTTGAAGAGTTCAAGTTAATCTTGTTTATTTACTATGCTCTGTGTGTAGAGACATTTAAGACTTTCTTAAGGCATTCTTTCCAGCTGATCTCTTGTTTTTTTCTTTTTCTGCCCACTCTTGTGTTTTGGTACTCTTCCCATGTACCAATTTCCCCTGTATTACTGAGTAAATTACTCAGTAAATAATTCCACTGTATTACTATTGTCTCCAGTACTTTGTGTCTGCCTGTCTCTGGAATACCATCTCCTTCCCCCATGTAGCTCAGTTTATAGTCCTTCTAATCAGTTTGGTGAGACAGGAATTACTCAAGATAGGACCTTTTCAGTAGCAGCATCCAAGTATGCAACCTTTTCCCAGAGGACGTGAAGTTGTCTCTTTCCTTATTTCACTGTAGATGAGCAGGAAATATTGTCTTGTTCTGTCATAATTTTAGTGCTGAACACTACCTTATGATTCTTGAAATTAATTTTAATGCCATTTCAAATTATATGTCTTTGTTCCTTGTTTCTTGAAATTTCTTGGCTTTATAAGATGTTTTAATAATATTTTTATTATGTATTGCTTTTGAGCAGATGGCAGGTAGATGGTGTGATTTATACATTAAATATAAACAAAGAAAAATATAGACAAACTCAGTTGTATAGCCAATGTTTAGTGTGGAAAAGGTTCCAGGTCCAAATTCCTCTAAGGCTGGATTAGGAAAGACCTGTCTGAAACTCTGAAAATTGCTTGTCAGTATAGACAATATTCAGTAATATGGACCCACAATCAGATTTTGTGTAAAATAGTCTCTTATGTGGCTTTGTAAATCTTTCTTTATTTAATAACTTCATGTACAAGTGATGAATCTCCTAATTGTTCTCCCCATTGGGTAGGAAGGTTTTATGAATGTTATTGTTAGTGTTTGATTTTTTGTTTGTTTGTTTTAATTGGTTTGCATTTTGGGACTTCTTTGCAGAAGGCGTTTTGCACCAAAGGTTGCATTTTCCATATGAAGTCAATCCATTTTGTGGAAAAGACTCCTTTTTTACAAAGAAGTGTTTTGCTTAGAAACAGAATGGAAACAAAATAAAGTGTTGATATTTTTGCTCTCGTGCTGGGATAAAAAAACCGCATAGCATTGCCAATTTTTTTATCCATGGGTTATCTTGACACATCTTACTTATCAAGGGTCAGAAAATTTATAATCATTCTTTACACCCCTAATATCCAATGTAATTTTAAGCAAGTTAGTTACTGCCTTCTCATCTGGAACTGTCATTGTCACTTCATAATAAACAGCCACCTTTGAAACAACTGGAGGAGTGATAATTACAGGGATGGTGGCTTTTCTCCAAGACAAGTCATAAGGCAAAAGGAGCTAGGGCTTGGCCTCTGTACTGTGCCTGTGGAGAACAATGAGATGTATTAGGATGTGAATAATTCTCCTGTTGTTAAGATAATGTAAACTACTGATTTTGTGTGCATTTTTTGGCAATGTTTTGTTTTAAAAACTGTTTTGGTTTTGACGTTGTTCTCTGCTTTCAGTACTTACTTGAGTTGAAATGTTTGAAAACTCTGATTGTCAACATTGAAAAGGTTTAAACAGGAATTTATTATTCTTTACCACAGGTGTGGACAACTATGGAAAGACAAAGGGCCACATTAATTCCCTAGGAAACTTTATAGGGCCCTACCCCCCACTGCATCCCTGCATGCGCATACACACTCTCTCTCTCTCTGTCTCTCTCTCTCTCTCTCTCTCTCAGACAAACCCCCTCCATGATCTAGGAGCCATGGAGGTACTTGTAGCCCCCCTGGGGCCGTCTTAGATCTAGAACAGGCCATTTATAACAATAGGAAGTGAGCAGAAGACACTTCTTATTCAGTGTCTGTATTATATTAAAAAAAAAAACTGAGAGAGAGACAGAGACAAAGACAGAGAGAGTCCTCTCCTGGGCCTTAAATTGGCTGGTGGGGGCAAAATCATGGAGCAAATGAACCCCAAACTCCTTAGGGGACATTTGGGGCAAAAGTTGGTTTTTCACTTCTAGGGTGCCCTAAGCCTTCAAAAACAGCCTAAGAGGGTCCCTATGCCCATCCCTGATCTAGAGTCATGTGGAAAATAATCCATCAGCCAAATAAACAGACAGATAAGGGCTGCCAAATATCTCCATGCACTTTGTCAATTATTTTTGGCCGGTATTATGGATACCTTTCCCTTTTTGGTTTGGTTTTTTTTTTTTTTTTTTGGTTTTTTGGTGTGTCAGGATTCCTTGAGTGAGTTTCAGTACCAAGGAATACTGACAGAGAAAAACAAAAGGCATATGTAATAGTTCTTCTGATCCCAAAACGGTGGATGCAAGTGTGTAGTAAGCAAGTTCCAGCAGACAAATTAAGTTCCCCCAGCTTTACACAACTCATAAATAAATTGTTGGACTTGGTACTGAAAGATGTAGAAGGCTTTAGAAAAGACTTATCAAAAATCATGACGGACAAGTCTGTCAACGGCAACTAGTTGTTAGGTATTACCTCCAGTATCAGAGAGAGAATGCCTCTGAATACCAATTGTGGGAACGTGGTATTGTACTTATATCTTGCTTGTAGGTTTCCTGTAGGTCCCTGGTTGGCTATTATAGGAACATAATGCTGGACTGTATCAGCCTTTGTTTGGTCCAGAATGGTTTATCCTATATTTTTAACTAATCTACGTCAAGATTAAGTAGGTCTTAAGACTGTTGGGCATTACTGTGTAGAGGCAAAATTGAGTTCTCTGATCTGTATGTGTGAAGGATATTATTAACATATATTTCTCCTGATCTGTACTGCTCAATGTCCTAGTCACTTGAGTCTTCCAAACTGAGAATTCCTGATTGCCGTAATGTTGTATCATTAACTCCAAATTGCTGAGTCAGACAGAATACAAGAAAACAGGGACTGCTCACTCGTGAACACGTGGATACTGCTGGTCACTCCCTGCAACTTTCTGCTCCTTCTGCTGCCAGTTAATGCTGCTCATCAGGCAGGCAGGTAGAGCTTCTGGTTGAAATCAGCATTCCCGTTTAGCTCTGATTTCTTGTGGGAGACTGCTATCTTAGGTTTCACAGTCCACCAAGTAAGCACACCCAGGAAGAATATTGACGTAGGCCCTTTCCGCAGACCCTTTCATCCCGCCCTGGGGATGGGAAAAGGATGGGACTGTACGATGCTTCTACATGAAGTCTTTGCAGCCCCATTCTCCTCCTGTCCCCTGGCAGTGCGATCTCATATTAAATCATTGATGGGTTTTTCCCGTCAATGATACATGATCATGCTACCATCTGCATTTACCTGTCCTGCAGAAGGGCAGGAAGCATGATGGCGACACTTCCTGCCCCAACGCAGCTTATGAAAGTACCCAACAATGCTACTGAAGGAAGTGGCACTTCCATCGCACTCCCTTCAGCAGAGAGCTGGTCCTGTGCAGAGGGGTGGGATGCTGTCACACTTCCTTCCCAGCAGACCTGCGGCCGGGATCACCACTAGACACTGCTGCAAGAAGTTAAGCTGCAGAAAGGGCCATAGGAGGGCCAGTTATAGGAGAGGCACCAGGAAGGGGACTCTTTATTGGCACTGGAGGAATAATGCCAGCTGGGTTTCAGGAAGGTGGCAGTAGTTCCATGTTGCAGCTAGATCATTTAGAAGCTCCAGTGAATTCAGTAATGGACTACCAAGTGCTGCAACAAAATCCTAATATTCTTCTGCCTCCACTATTTCATCACAAAATGAGCAGATGAATTATTAGTATTGAATGAGAGAAGTTCCTAAGAGCAATTTTCTTTCAATTAACTTTTAAAGCAACTCTTAAGTAACCTTTTAAAAATGACACATTCAAACATCTTTATCTTTAAAAAGTTTTATAAGATACACATGGTCTATTTAGAACTGCTCAGTTTTAATATGTTCATTTTGTAGTAAATCTATCTTGGTGTCTTGATTTGATTGTGTTTATTGCCTTATTTTTTTTTAACCACACAAATACCATTACACACTTTAAATATGTGCATGTGTTTAGTAAGTAGCATTCATTGTGATTAATTCCTTTTTAAAAAAAACTTATTAACACACCCTATAGGAGTGCCAATGAAAACTTGTAGATTTACAATATTAAACCAACCGCTCAATAATTAATACAGTTGTACTTCACCTTTTCTTTACCAGGGATCCTCTGTAAATATAATTGTTGGTGGGGACCCCCAAGATGTAACTCAAAATATTTAGATTTAAATATTAGAATATTTATTTACTTATTAGTTGCTCACTTTATCCCTTATTCTTCCAATAGACAATTCAAAGGAAAGAAGGCTTGTTAATGGTCTGTGAAGTAGCATGGTGAAATCCTTCAAGTGCCAGGGGAATAAAATAAACTGGAATTTCCTAAAGGAAGGTTATGAATGAGAGGCAGGCCTAAATAATAGTTTATTTTACCCTTTCCCTGCTAAGTAGCATCTGGAAAGTAAAAGAAGCACATACCCTCTCTCTACATTCTCTGTGCTCCTTTAGGGAAATGACATTCCTTTTGTTGTTTCTTTCCCTAAAACAGCAGCACCTGAAAAGTAAGGGTCTTGGTGCTGCTTTGGAGGAAGGCACACACATACCAAAAAAAAAGCCATTTCCTTCCAAAAGAGCCCTGAGAGGGTAGGAACACATACCATTCTCTCCTTGCGTAGTGCCCCTTTGGGGATATGACATTTCTTTTGCTTTTTCTTTTCTTCAAAGCAGTGCCTGGAAAGTAAGGGTCTTGGTGCTGCTTTGGGGAAAAGCATGAAAGAAATACCATTTGCCTCTGAAGGAGCACCAAGAAAGTAGAGAAGATAAGTGTGTGTTTTTTTGCCTTCACTCTTCTTTTGGAAGCACTTACCCTTTCTACTCTCTGGTGTTCCTTGAGAGAGATTTTTGTTTCTTTTGCATTTTCCCAAATGAGTACTATGATTCTTCCCACTTCACTTCCAGGCGTCCATAAGAGTAAAGACTTTCTTCTATTCTTGTGGCTGCTTGGAAGTAAAGCCATGTCTTGCTGCCTGGCCCTGGGCTCAAGCAGTGTTACCACATGTACCACTCAAGACCTGGGCATCTTCCCGTGTCTTCTGGGCTCTCTTTTTGGGCTTTCTTGTGCACATGTGCAGTAGCACCCAGAGCCTCCAGCACAAGCTGAGATGCCTGTCAATGAGTCATCACCACTGCCACCATCACTGTTGTCTTTGAGAAATCTGAGACATGCTGCATCAGCCAGCCAGAATTAAAGGTGGAATCAACAGAAAGAGAGATGTTAATAATATTTTTTTAAAAAAACAGACAATAAGAATTAAAAGTTTTTAAAGTTACATTCTGCATTCTGCAGGTTCACCATTGCAAAATGTAATTCAATGTAAAAATGTAGGGTTTTTTAACATT
The DNA here is from genome assembly GCA_030412105.1 of Cyclura pinguis. Classification (NCBI taxonomy): domain Eukaryota; kingdom Metazoa; phylum Chordata; class Lepidosauria; order Squamata; family Iguanidae; genus Cyclura; species Cyclura pinguis. The sequence continues at coordinate 311,934,278 of CM059599.1, read as the reverse complement.
AAAATTCCTTGAAGAGACCAACATAATAAAGTAAGACACACAATATGAATTCTAAACTTCACTTTCCAATGGTATAAGACAGGAAGCTTATATACACCTATATAATGCACCACATTGATTATACTGTGTTGGCTACAGATTAACCTGATTGGGCTTAGATCCCAGTAAAATGAAGGAAAAAATAGTCCATGAGTTATGACCTTTTTCTGGCCATATTTGGCTTATGTCCCACTGATTTCAGTGGGATCTAATTACAAATAACTTAATTTGGATCTCTGCCAATGGGGAATTGTGAAGAAAGAGAGGTGGGATTACTCTCTGATTCTCATTAAATATAAAAATTTTGTAAGTTGCTTCTAATGTCATTCTGGGATGCTAAGGATTATCTGGGATGCTAAAGGAGCACCTCTCAGGATATCCCAATTTAAAACAGAGTGCACTATCTCTTTACATTTTATATTTTTCTCTTCTGAGTAATTACAAATTATAAAACAGTTTAAGAAAGAGCTTTTGAATGAGAAAAAGATATACAAAAACCCAGTGATGTTTTGCTCATTATGGAATTCCCCCTGGAAAGAAGGTCCCTTCTGTACCCTGAATCAGATTATAATTAATCAGAGTAGCCTGTCATTCTGTCTCAATATGTTTAATGTCTCACTCTTCTATAACAATCCAAATAATATATAGGCCACAATCACATAGACACATAGAGTGAAAGAGACCACAGGGGCCATCAAGTCCAACCTCCTGCTATGCAGGAATACATATCAAAGCACTCCCAACAGATGGCCATCCAACCTCTTTTTAAAAACCTCCAAAGAAGGAGACTGAACCACACTCCAAGGCAGCACATTCCACTGCCGGATAGCTCTGACTGTCAGGAAGTTCTTCCTGAGGTTCACGTGGAATCTCTTTTTCTGTAGTTTGAATCCATTGCTCCTTGTCCTAGTTTCTGGAGTAGTGGAAAGCAAGCCTGTTCCCTTTTGATATGATAGCTTTTCAAATATTTGAACATGGCTATCATGTCCCCTCTTAACCTTCTCTTCTGCAGACTAAACATACACAGCTCCTTAAGCCACTCCTCACAGGGCATGGCTTACAGGCCCTCCACCATTTTGGTTGCCCTCCTCTGGACACATTCCAGTTTGTCAATATCCTTCCTGAAATATGGTGCCCAGAACTGGACACAGTATTCCAGGTGAGGTCTGACCAAAGCAGAATAGAGTGGTATTATTATTTTCCTCAATCTAGATACCATACTTCCATTGATGGAATCAAGAATTGCATTGGTTTTCTTGACTACTGCATCACGCTACTGACTCATGTTCAGCTTGTGGTCTACCAAGACTCCTAGATCCCTTTCACATGTACTGTTGTCCAGCCAGATGTCTCCCATCCTATATTTGTGCATTTTGTTTCTTCTGCGTAGATGCAGGACCTTAAATTTCTCTCTGTTGAAATTCATTTTGTTAGCTTTGGCCCAGCTCTCCAATCTGTCAAGGTCATTTTGAATTTTGATCCTGTCCTCTGGGGTATCAGCAACATCTCCCAATTTGTATCATCTGCAGTTTTGATCAGCATGTTCTCTATTCCTTCATCCAAGTCATTGTAAGAATTATTTGTATTCATATTTTAATATGAAAATACCTATCATACAATAAATAGTTATAAACATCTACTTAATTGTACTGTCTTTCTTTTACGATAGTAAAGGTTACCATGTTATGTTTGTAAGTTAATGAAGGATTTCACTCCTTTTGACTTGGATCTGCACATTTTTAGTTACCTTTGTAGTTACGAGGCAGTAGTGTCACTAAATATTGAAGGAGGAATTATGGTTCAAATGCTTTCTCATGCTACTTTCTCATGCTGCTGTCTCATCTTCTATTGTGGGTGGTATGATGGATGTGAAGAAAGTGTATTTTGTACTGCAGGGCAGTAGTGTATGTCATCTTGACTTCATCATTACTTTCAAAACTGGAAAAGTGAAGAGTTTTTTTTTTAATGTAACTTGCTTGAAATTTGTTGGCACTTCTTTATGTTTTAAAAACACAAGCACACAAAGACTAAAGATACGAATAATGTAACTGTGGAATGTCCTCTCCCCAGAACTTGATTTGTCTTCATTTTGGTACCAAACTAAAAAGTGGCTGTTTACCAAAATCTTTGTAGTCTTAGGATCTTGGCTTCAATAAACGGGAAATCACCTATCAATATGTGCTTTTCATTGCTTTTAGACTATTTTGTATGTATGAGACTATCTAAAATTGTTGTGGACTATTTTAAAGTGTTTAAATTTGCCTTATTGTCTGTAACCTACCCTGAGATCTTCGGATACAGTGCAGAATATACAATAAGTCCTCCACATTCATGGGGATTGTGGACACTGAGCCTCACCAAAAGTAAAAAAAAAAAAGGGAATACACTTCCCTGTACTTTATTGCCCCCACTGCTGGTGCGCCCATGTGGGTGGTGAGTGGGAGAGTGAAGTGGGGAGAAGATCTTTTCCCCTGCATCTAGGAGAGTGCAGGGAGAAAAATCTCCCCTTCCTTGCACTTTCTTGTCCACCACCCCTGCGATCGTATGGGCAGTGGTGCAGGAGAATGTGGGGGAGAGACCTTCTCTCCCCTTTGCTCTCTTGCCTCCCACTTGCACAATTGCACAGGCAGCAATGAGGGGAGTGAGGGATGAGGGGAAGAAAGATCTTCCATCTCTTTTGCTCTCTCACCTCCCGCCTGCACAATCACATGGGCAATGGTGCGGGGGAGCAAGGGGGAGAAAGATCTTTTGTCCCCTTCACTCTCTCACTTCCTGTGTGCGCACAATTGTGTGGGCAGTGGTACAGGACAGCAAGGGGAAGAAAGGTCCATCCCCTTCGCTCTCTCACCTCCTGCCCACACGGTTGCATGAGCAGTGGTGCAGGACAGCAAGAGGGAGAAAGCTCTGCCCTCCCCTTCACTCTCTTGCATGCTGCCACCGCTATCATGCTGGCAGCTGTGGGCAGGAGAGGGAGAGAGGCAAGTGGACACCGTGAATAATCAAATCCACAAAAGTCAAACCCATGAATGTGTGGAGAGAACTGTACATACATATGAGTGAATGAATGAGTGAATTAATGTTTAGTTTGAAATTTACTTCTGTGCATCTCAGAATAAAAATTCATTTTTATTGAATAAAAGTTAATAAAAAGTTGGGACGAACCCTTAACAATGCAGAATGAGATCTGCTTGTAACGTTACTACTAGACTTCAATAAATTCTGTCTCTTTCAAAAATAATTCTATCTCTTCACTATTCCTTCTATATGAAATTATAACATGACAAAAATTTTACTGCCATAGTCATATTTTTGTCCTAAGAAACTATGATAAGTAGAGAAGTTTTTGTCTATGCTCTGTAGACAATCTGTTTCATCTTTTGTGGCATTTATAATATGTGCATGTTTGAATTGCTTGTTTGTATGTTGATTTGTATTTGCCAGCGTATTAGACACACCGGCATATAAGACATACCCAGTTTTCAAGGGGTATTTTTCAGAAAAGAAATTTTTTAGTACCCTGGTGAGGCAAAATACACAACAAAGGAGGGGAATGAAAAGAGTGCTGCACGAGGCTTCCCCCATCCCCTCCCTTCCTGTTTTGCTTGGGCAGGGATAATTCCTTTCACTCCCCCTTCCCTATGCATTTAGCATTAACCGTAAGGTGCACCAGCATGTAAGACGCACCCCATTTTTGGAGGGTATTTTTTAGGTAAAAAGTGTGTCTTATATGCCATCAAATACAGTAAATAAAGATACTTAGATATATGGGCTAACAGCTGAAGTCAGTGATAAAAAAGATATATGATATTGTTTCTTGTTTCTCCCAGTGCTATTCTGTTAACGGAGATTTGCCATGGGCCTTTGTTGCATGGCCTACAACTTTCCCTGTTATTCTTTATCAAACATTCTGAGCAAAGAGGGGCCATCAAAACTAATTGAATGACAGGATATGTGAGGTTGGCAGAGCTCCTCAAGCTACTGGGCTAAGACCCACCAAATTCATTTTGTTCATTGATTGTTATTAAGCCATAAAATGGGCCAGATCTTTAGAGCTGAAAGGTTTAAACTGTACAGTTGAAGCTGAAAGAGCGGTTTTGAACTCAGTTGGCTTCTTGTAAATGAGATTTCAGTCTGACGTGGATCATACTGGACAGAAGTATCCCTGTGAAAAATGGTGCTTCTTAGAATGCAGAATGACCCTGAACTGTATTAGCAGTAATGAATGCAAAGTACATGAAAACTTTGCTCTCTTTCAAGGTCACAAAGTGAAACCACCAATTACTCATTTAAATCCTGTTTCAAGCATTTACGTTTAGAGGTATATATATACATTTTTAAATGGAACATTTTCTAAAATGGAAAAAAAAACCCTGCATGTTAGGATAAGATGCTCTTTTTTTTCTGTTCTTTTTCTAACAATGAATAATTTGCAGAGTATTGCTAAAGAATTGCATTGAAAACCTTCTAAATTCATATTTCTGTACAGATATTTTATGAACTTGCAACACAATTGCTTAATGTATAGGAAAGGATACAGTATGTTTCAAGGAAACATGTTCAGGAGTAGTTGCATGAGACAAAATGGAAGCCTGAGATTCTGGCATCATCATTTTTCTTCTTCTGTAAGGTTTTTAACATCTTTGCCTGATGAAGAAGCTCAGAAAGCTTGTATGATTGACTGTGTGCTTTTCATTTTGCACTATAAAGGTGCCACTGTTTTGTGGATTTTGTATTTTGTTGTTGTATGTTTTTTTCAGGTATTTTTTCGAGGAGGCATTCTTAAAATATTGTTTTGCTCACAATTTTCTGTATAACATGAACACATAAATATTAAATACTACCGTATGTGGTGACTGTCTTGCCAAAATTAGGGTAGAAATTAAAGTGTGCACTAGCTATAAGGTGCTGATGTGGAAAACATCCAGTTAAGTTCATGCTGATTCAGAAGTTTCCTACTTTAATTCCAGTCCATATCTGAATATTGATTTGGGAATCCAAATATGTGATTGCAAATCAACAAATAGCTGTAAAATTTATTAGAATTGTATAAATTCTGCTAGCGTACTTGCTCCTTAGGATGTAATTATGCATCCAAGATGCTCAAAGAACAAATTATATATGAGCAAAAGCTGTAGCTGCAACAACTTCCCTATGACAAGCATTTACAATATCTGTGGCTGTTCTGTTAAGGGAAAGGTACATACAGGAAGACTGAGAGATGTGTACAAAATTGTAAATAGAAAGGAAAAAGGTTTTGTCCCTCTGTCTTATAACACTAGAACCAAGTTTTATCCACTGAAATTGAATTGTGGGAGATTCAGGACAGATGGAAGAAGTTACTTCTTTACATAGTTAAACTGAAGGGTTTTTTTTAACCCCACCCCCATTAATTTAAACAGTTTCAAATAAGAACTAGACAGATATATGAAGAATGAGAGTGTTGTTGGCTACTCATCGTGATGGATTAGTATCTTTCTTCAGTAGTGGAATCAGAATGTGTCTGCATATTATTTACTAGTGAGCAGAAGCAGCAGAGCATTGTTGTACTTACTTGGGGGCTTTCTGGAGGCAACTGGTTGGCCATTGTGTGAGCAAAATGGTAGACTGTAGACCTTTGATTTGATGAAACATGGCTTTTATATTCCTATGAAAATGGCATAGAAAATATTGGTGGCCCCTAATTCTATTCACATATTATGGATAAAGGTAGAATGAACATATAAGGCAAGGAGTGAGCTAACGTTCTTGTGCAATCCTATCAACCTCAACACATGGAAGGGGCTTTCTGTATCCATTGTTGGCTGATTAGGAACCCTGGAAAACCAGGATTCCAGACTGGAAACAGATGAATAGAAAAAGATATAAACAGAAAGAGATATAAGCATAAACAGGAGAGGCTCTGTTTTCACAAAGAGTAACAGATAGGCATGAGGAGCTGCCTCCTCCATGAAAGCGGAATTCATGTATGTTTGTTGTATCCATATGGAAAAAGAACCTGCAGCATTTTGTTTGATGTATCCATTTTGAGTAAGAAGTTTGCAAGATTTTTGAAGGATGAGGCAGAGCTTGGGTAGCAGGAGTGATTTGCTTCTCTTTATTTTTCTTCTGTGGGTTTGGGAGCAATTGGTATGAAAATGGCATGTGCCATTGAGGTATCTTTAGACAAGAAATATACATTTTAGAAAAACAGGTGACACTACCTGGGAGTTATGATGCGACTCCTGTGCAAAAAAATTTTCTTATATGCTCATGGTTTACTAGAGAACGAAGTAGAATGATGTAGAATAATGGTGCTTCTCTTGATGTATTAGCTGTGCTAAATTACCGAGCTAGTATATTCCTGTTGTCTGGCTGGAAAACTAGTTGGAATCATATTCCTTGAATGGCCTTGAATGTAAGATGTTTGGTATTAGGCTCTCAGATGCTATTCTAGTTAAAGGATCAGTTCTTGAGTGCCTAATGTTAAACTAGTGGAGGGCGTAAGCAGCACTAACACCAAAGATGTGTGGGATTACAACTAGGTTGACTACACTGTAATAACTCACCATATATGCACCTGACTTCACTCATTCCTGCTTGTGCTGTCCCACTGGCCCATGACTGCAGTGATAACAGTTGCCATGCTAGGGTGCTGTAAATGCCAACATAAATTTTACATTCCTGTGGCATTTAGTTATGTTCCTATCTCTGCCTAGCTCGTGAAACTTAAGCTAGGAATGTATGACTAATCTAACTGATCTTTTTCTTAAGCACCATGATACTCACAAATTGGTAGAAAAGTAAGCTTAGAAATCCATCTATCAGTCAATCAGTCAACATCCACTAACATGCCACATAGAAGCCTCTAAAATCAAAGTGAATGTTACAGGTCATGAACCCACACCTGAGATTACTTTATTGTATTGTCCGAATACTTGGAAGGAATGATAAAGTTTCTGACATGATGCTGAATACTTAACTTTGGCCATTTTTTGTTATATGACCATCTCAGCTAGAGGAAGATGCTTCAACAGTGACTTTTTTCTCTGTTTCTGTTTCCCTGTGATACCTATTTTTTTTCCTCCGTAGAGATAGTTGGAAAAAAAGAGAGAGAGAGAGACCCATGCATTGATTCAGACAAGTGGGAATCAATGGGGACTGCCAGTATAAAGGTTCAACATCCTATTATAGAAACAGTCAATCTGGGAAATTGTTCAGAGAGAAGGCAAAATGTGGCTCATCTCTTGACATTGAGGTCACCCACTCTCAGATGCCCAAATGACTTGTTTATTTCTTTCTATATGAGTCTGTGGCTTCACACTCAACAGTTTACTAGTCTAAAAAGAAATGAATAAATGAATAAACAGAAGAAATACCAAGAATTGCAGAGACAAATTGATTCTTACGTTATCTTTCTGTCTGACGCTTCTCTACTCTGCTCCTGACAAATGCAGCGCATTCTCCAATCTCCAAAAAAAAAAAAAAAAAAAAACCCTTTAAAATCAAATGTAACTTGTAGTTCTCCTAACATTATACCCATATACTGGTGTGCTCAAAAGGGGGACCAAAGCCTAATAGTGTATGTATCATGCCTATTCCTCATGGTTCCTGCTTTGACACAGTTCTAAGGACAGATTGTTTAAAAGCTAATTGAAGTTTTTTGCTGTTATGTGAGCTCTTTATGAAAAAGCTTTTATTTTGCTTGTACTGAAATCAGCAGTAAGGTATATTCATGATTTGTTCATCTTTTAAAGGCTAACTCATTTTGAAGATTACTTGAATGGACTAGTTGAAAAATGAACTGATGTTGCATCTATCTATATTTGTAGGTTCTTTTTTAATACCTCCTCATACATGACCTATAGAGAAGACTTAGAGGAGATGGTTATTCAAGTACTAGTTGCTGCAATTACTTTTCAGAAAGAGGAGTTGGAATGGTGGGCACTGTCTGCCATTGTTCTGCTCACTTCCCAATCCCCTAAGAAGCCAAATATTCTAAGGATTAAGCATTTCAGTTTTTCAGGTGCTTTTTACCATACAAATTGAATTGCCTAATTCATAACCTTCAATCCTTTCCTTTTCTTGTGTTTTCATTCATATGTGGTATTCTTTAGAAGTACCTTTTTTTCCTATTTAAACCTGATATTATTTATGCAAGTTAAAAGTAGAATTCATTACCCAAAATAGGTATCTCTCTCCCTCTCCCTCTCATCTTTGGAGTTTGTCTCTTGATCTCCTTTGATATTCTCTCTCTCTCCCTCTCTTTCTGTGTGCAGTTAATCAATGCTGATGTATTCATTTGGTTCTTTAGATCTGTCCTTCCTTGAACTGGAAATCTTATCATATTTGTGTCCAACTGAAGGACTTTCTGAGAATGCAGGGGAGCTATTTGCTTAGATTTCAATTTGCCAGAATCTTGTTGATTAGTGTTGAATTAATCTCCCCCCCCCCCCGACAGGTATTGCTCTTCTGTGTATAATATGAGGTCCTCTTCTCCACTTAAAAATCTCTTGTATTTAAGACCTCCAAGGTTGGGTGGGTGTGTATTTTTTATCCCTCTCAGTGTGTTAACCCTTCTGCTACATAGCTTCTTCATCTTTCTTGCATACCTTGTATATATTCTTATATCAGATCCTGTTATGCCCCTTCCAAGTAGTCCACTCTGCTTTGTCACCTTTGATGCTGGACACAGGTTGTCCTTTGAAAGAAACTGAACAGTGTATTAGGTTCATCCAGAAAAGGTTTCCCCTACCACCCCTGCCCCACCAAATGAGGACTGTGTTGATTCTTTACAGATAAACCAAAAAGAAAATTAGGAAAAAAATAACAGTTTTATTGTGGATGTCCTATGTTTTACTCCTATTCTAGCAAATTATATCTTTTTGTGATGAATTGCCTCTCTTCTAGTTTAACAGTACAGCACTAAAATCAGTTGTGGAGCGTGCTGTTGCTGTCTAGATACAGCCTCTGTTTGCATTTGAGTAATTAATTTGATATGCATATCTTTTTACAACATTAAAGTCATGCATGTGGCTCATTAATCACTTCTAGCCTACCTATGGTAGGCGAAGGGAATGAGCTCTTCAGAAACAGCCTCTTCTAAACATCAGCATACTTTCATCCTGTTCACTTTTGCAATTCCAAATCTCTAAACTATGATTTTTTAAAAAAAAGAAAAAAAGAAAAAACTTACTCAACAACGTGAGACATGTGGCAAACCAAAAGACAAGGACTTCAAGCACTATTTATCATACTTTCCTGATGTATTAGCCAGTTCCATTCACTGAAATGACCTAGTAAAAGAACTAATTGCAAGATCTTAGCTTCATGTCTTTTTTCAGACCTGACTGGTTCCATCATCCTGGAAGGTGTGAGACTAAGGGAAATAATGACCACCTTTCCTTTAAAGAAGCTAAGGCTCAAAGCATGTCCCTAAACACCAGTGACATGCCAGGATAGTGTGGAAGGTATTTATCATTGTCCACAGATCCTGTCCTGTGACTGAAGATTTGAACCTGCTTTTTTGATCTTGAAGTCTGAAAGAACTATCACAGAGTTTAATGTGTCCAGAAGTTTTCCTAAGTCAGAGAAAATGAAATGAAATGCCTTCCCCAGTACGAAGTTATAAAGATTATTCAGATCTATAGGTAACGGTCACAGCTCAGTTTCAGCCTTTCAACCTGGTGGATATTTTGGATTAACACTGCTGCAGAGGTGCGATAGCACAAGAAACTACTTTTTGCATAGGCTTCTGAGATTAAAATGGCTGAGTAAAGTGCTTTTTTCTTTCTGTATCTCCTGCTATTTCATTAAAACCCTTCCACTTTTAATTGCCAAGACCTTCTGAAGACAAAACATAGAGAAAAACTAGTTTGATTTTCAGAGCTATCATGTTGAAATTTGCTTCAAATTCAGTAAGGAACAAAATAAAAATGTTTTTTTTTCTTCTCAGCCCACAAAGTTTTGGATGTAGAATGTTCGAGTGAACCAGTTTGATAACTGTTTTGGCTGCAATTACGTTCCTCACATATCTCTACTAGGGCCATACAGAGTCACTAGAAGAACATCTTTTTTCTTCCCTTCTTTCCTCTCCTAAGCACAGTGTGGTCCTCTGCAGTATTTCATGCTTCATCCTGTGGTAAGAAGAGATAAGGAAAGATTCTTTTGTAATGTTTGAAGAGGACAGACTGCGTGGGGAGATACGTAGACATTTGAAGTATGCAAAAGGTTTCCTCTGTCTTCTTATCACAGCATCAGTTGTGATCCAGCAGTGCTGTGACTCCTCCTCAGTCCTTCTCTTGGCATTTAGCTGCTGAGATCAAGATGTGGGCTCCAGATGCAAAGAACTGAAATGTTCTTTATAGTTTGTATTCAAGAAGCAGCTGTGTTGTGCTAATTCCATTTGGTCAGCCATCCAGGCAGAATCAGAGTAGATGGAGAAGAAGATTCATATCAGGCGTCTTTTCCAAAGAATTTGGCTATCTTCTTTAGAATTAAGAGATTGTCTTTTGTGCACATATTTAGGTAGAAATGCAAGCATATTTAATAGGCACCTGTTGCTCTATCTGCTTGTAACAATCCAGATGGCAAGCCTTGTATCAGAAGCCTACTGTTGCCACTTGGACTTTGTACACTTGCTAATCGTAGGTATTTGCTGAATTACCTTCCTCAATTTGCATGTATTAATTGTGAAAGTTGGTTTCCATAAGAGCACACATTTTAATAAAGTAAATTGCATATGTAATCAAAGCAATACCACATATACGTCTTAATTCTAAGAAGATGTATAAGCAAAGGCATGAGAAACAGAATGTAAGAGCCATAAGAAATGTCAGGAGCACAGATCCTCACACCTAGTAGCCATGATCATCTGTATTTTTTATTTTTTGGCTTACATGCTGGTTTTATTTCAGGCATAGAATGTTGACATCTTTATTTAAAAATGATATTAAGAGGAAGACCTCATTACAGATGGATTGATTTAATAAATGAAGCCATAGCCCTGAGTTTGAAAGACCCTGAACAGGACTGTTGATAACCAGAGCTCATGGAGGTCTCTAATTCATAGGCTTGCTGTAAATTGAAGCTGTAATACACTGCCTAGCACAACTAGATCAGAGCTTGGAAAATTATGTGTGTGTGTGTGTGTTTTCTTTTTAAATATTTTTTTTTCTGATACTCTTTAAAAGGTAAGGGTTTAAAAAGCAACATGTTACCCGTATTAGTGGAGTGATGAAGAAGTAGCTTGTTCTTGTGTTACTTGGTACACTGCTCATTAATTTTCCATTGCTTACTGTCACTCTTTTGAGGAGGTGGGAATCTTTATGATTGATAAGTTAATGGCATAAAATTACTAGAGTAAACTTACCTGCATGTAAAAATCACCAGTCAAAAACATAGGCCAAGATCTTGCATAAGGGAAATAGCTATGATAATGTAGCTACAATTGGTCTCCAGTGTGACCTTCTAAAGCCACCTTAAAAGCCAGACGTACCAACAAAAGAATTCTGTTGCACAGGAGGGGTCCCTGTTCCACCAAAATTCTCAGGGAAGAGGGGGATGGACTGATCATTTGTCTGTATCCCAGCACTGCAGAATTCTTTGTTTGATGCAGCTGCTTGGCTTTTAAGACATGTTTTAGGGGCTATTTGTGATCATGTCAATGGTGCCACAATCACAAATATGAACAGCAGAAATTTTAGGTCATGGTATGTGTGTGTGTGTGCGTGTGCGTGTGCCTTCGAGTCACCTGTCAAATTATAGGAACCCATAAATTACATAGGTTTTCTTAGGCAAGGGATACTCTGAGGATGTACTTCTTCACTAAATTTCTTTTCGAAGGTGACAACAAATAATTTCCTCAATTTTCTTTTTGTTACAAGAAAGTCTTTGAAAACCACACAGTTTTTAAACCTATTTGCAATTCAGGATTTTTTCTGCACAAAACTTTCATGTGATTATTTTTCATAGAAAACAGATTTTTAAGAAGGAAAATAATATTTTGATAATGTTCCTGTGCAGAAAATGCTATTTTATGTGCAGAGAAATTCTGTTTTCTATGCAGATCAGCAACGCGTAAATTAAACAGAACAACACTTCAATTACAGCTTTTTCAGTGCGGAAAACATCGCTTTTGGGGCAAGAATTAATATTTCTACTGTAAAATATTGTTTTCCATGCAGATAATGTTGTTTCTTGAACAGAACATTCTGTTTTCTATACAAAACAGGCACATGTGAATTTTGTGCAGAACAAATCCAGAACTGTAAAGATTCTCATCAGTCCAAGACTCTTCTCATCAGGATTTCTAAACACTCGAAAGACTTTTTTATATATATTTTTTAAAATATCCCCTGCATGCCTAGAACATTCAAAGGTGGTTTTGCAATTTCCTTTCTCTGAAATATAGCCTACAAGGCCTATTATTCAGTGGCAGTCTCCCATCCAACTAGAGCTGATCCTGCTTAGCTCCCAAGATCAGACAGAATCTGGTGTTTTAGGGAATGTAGACATCATTGGGAATTCATGGTATCTTAAATACTGAAGAGAATGCCAGCCATAGTCCACAGTTTGTCAGCGATTGTATGCATTGCTCTTTTGTGCTACCTTTTTCCATATTCAAAGATATACTTAATCCATACTCAAGGCCTCGTTCTTCCTGTTGAACATCAGACATCAAAGTCTCTTGGGGCTCATCATTGTTCTGACATGATGTAATGTTCTCTGTGGTATGCCTTCACAAAGACCATTGAATATATGCCTCCAGCACACTGATTTGAAGGGGCTTCTACACTTTGATTTTGATAGGGGCTTCCACACTTTGATTTTGATAGGGTTAATCATAGAATCATAAAGTAGGAAGAGACCACAGGGCCATCCAGTCCAACCCCCTGCCATGCAGGAACACACATCAAAGCACTCCCAACAGGTGGTCATCCAGCCTCTGCTTAAAAATCTCCAAAGAAGGAGACTCCACCACACTTCGAGGCAGCATATTCCACAGCCGGACAGATCTGACCATCAAGAAGTTCTTCCTGAGGTTCTGGTGGAATTTCCTTTCCTGCAGCTTGAATCCATTGCTCCTTGTCTTAGTCTGTGGGGCTGTGGAAAACAAGCCCACTCCCTGCTCAACATGACATCCCTTCAAATATTTAAACGTGGCTATCATGTCCCCTTGTAATCTTCTCTTCTGCAGACTAAATATCTCCAGCTCCCTAAGCTGCTCCTCATGGGGCATAGCTTCCTGACCCTTTACCATTTTGGTCACCCTCCTCTGGACAAGCTCCAGCTTGTCGATATCTTTCTTGAATTGAGGTCCCCAGAACTGGACACAATATTCCAAATGAGGTCCAGCCAAAGCAGAATAGAGTGGTACTATTACCTCCCTTGATCTTCCTGCCCCATGCCTTGAATCTTGACTTTCTATTTATCTCAGAGATTATTTGATAAAGATTTTTTTAAAATGCTGTGTTGAGAGGCAGATACTTGTTTGAGAAGCATTTCCTTGTTGGCATCCTTTTTTTTTTTTTTTTTTTTTGAGGGGGGCTCCTGGCCATTCCCAAATGATGTCTTCTACTGCTCTGTGTTGAACTGAATGTGAAAGTCTTTACTTGGTCCTTCTATCCCTGCCTTTCATTACAACATTAGTTCTGCTTGGTACTTTCCTGACAGGATCAAATGAGTGTGCACTTGCTACAGTGCCATATCATGCCTTCCAACTATCCTGGTTTGACAGGGACAGTCCTCTGCTATTCCACTTTTTCATCAGCTTTTGAAATGTCCCAGTTTTTCTGTCTCCTCCCACTTTCCTCTTTTATCTTCTTCTTACTTCCATTGATGCAAACTGAGTTCAAAATGCAAAAGTAGTTTACGCTCAATTCAGAAGAAAGAAGAAGGAATCTTGCCCTTCCTTGTAGAGTCAAGCATAAGAAAGCTGTTGAAGCATCCCTCTGAACATATCTTGCCAAGAAAACCAGTGTTTGGGTCACTGTAAGTTGGGAAGGACTTGAAGACACAAAAATAACAATCATTACACACTATATTTATTCATCATTTTGTCCCGATAGTTTTTTGTATATTTTTTAAAAAATAGCTGGCTGGTGGTTGAAGCTCAGTTACATAGTTTACAACTCTTCAGGTGACAATGTTGTGAAATGCCAACTCTGTAGGTCTAGTTCTTTGTGGAGTTTGCAGCAGGGTGTGACTCTGGTGATAATGAAATGTCCATTTGCTAGGAAGAGGTTTAAAAATTATTCATCACAAATATTTCTTACATCTAGTACCATCTGTTTGGCTCTAACTACATTCTGTTTCAATTTTGGCAAAGGAATTGTCACTGTCTTTTTTTTTTTCCTCAATCCATTCTTCATTTCAGAATAGATCAAAAATCCACTTGTGGTATTTCAAGATTGCTTTCAGTCATCCACACAGTCATATTTGCCAGAGTAAGTTTTGGAGTCCAGTTTTCATGAAACAAGGTTTTAGCCCACATAGATGGTAGAAATAATCCATTTTCTTACCTGTAAGCAGCCCAACTATTCTACTCACTTTTCTACCTAGACATTTGTTAGCTACGCGGTGCAGAAAAGATGATTATATTGTTATCTTCTTGCAAGCTGGAAAAAGAAAAGTATGCTTATAATTAGTTTTATGAATTTAAAAACGAGTTTTTAGGAGATCATGCATTCTAAGGATAGCTACGGAGATGTAGCTAGGGTATTTTCCATGCTACCCCCCAAAATCCTATCTTCGAAGCTCTACCGCCCCCTCTGCCCCCATTGTTGCAGGGTGCACTACGACAGGCAGCTGCTTAGAAGTTGAATAGTTCTGTCAGGATCCTGTCACAGCTGTCTGTCTCAGCATGCCCCCCAGCTGCGAGAAGGCTGGATACATCATTGTCATCTTGTTCTCCAGCACTACGAAAATGTCTGGGCAGAATACTGCAAGGTTTTTAAAGGTAAGATTTGAGAGACACTCTCAGTTGTTGTGACTGTGCAATAATCACAAAGCTTTATTGGAATAATTGTGATGTCGTAGATCAGGCTTGTGATATTGGAATTCCTAAACAGGACAGCAGCCAGTATTATTAAGCACCTCATATTCTCACAGTTTCACCTTGGAACATTTTAAGTGTACATTAGACTCTGTTTACTGCCATTATTTCATCTCTCTGCCAATGGTTTTGCATAATTTTAAAGGATGTCTCTGTGATCCAAGACGATCTTGATTATATGGTGAAGATGATAACCTCCTGATATTATAATGCCGAGAAGATCTGACTCTGTGACAATGTTACTGAAAGTAGAAAAATGTAGAGTGAAAGCAAGGCAAGAGAAGAAGCATTGTTGTCATTCTGAACAACGTTTGTCTTAGACATATCATAAGGTAGTCAGGTTGAATTGTCTCTGTAGTATAGGTGGAACTAACTGACTGCCTTTTGTCCTAGTCTCTGAATTATTGCCCTCAGGGAAGATATCTTGAATTCATCCTTTATAAAAGTCACCCTTCCCCCTTTCAACTCCATTTTATGAAACCAAAAGCCATTAATTCTGTTTCAAAACCGGAATCATTTTATTAAGAGACATCTCTTGAATTACATGATTTTTTCTCTTTCTTTAATATTTTTTTTTATTACAATGGGTTTGACAGTTCTGTGTATCTCTTAATGGCCATGCTACCTAGAGTGGCAGTTGCTGCTATTAGCGGCAGGCATTCTGTTATCATGCCAGCAACTGGTTTTATTCCTTCATTTTTCACATTGGATGGTGCTATGCTTTTAGCTGTTTAATGGCAACCTTGCTACAGAACTCCATGGGGGAACTTATCCCTAAATCCTTCTCTAGCCTTATGCATAGAAATCTAAGAGCTTTGCTCCCTGAGCACCCAGCAGGACTCTCCTGCTTGATTTTTATGTTCTAGCTAGCTAACATGCACACATTTAGGCTCTGACTCCACTGCTAGGAGTTAGTCTAATGAGCTGTCACGTGGAGGGGCTAATGGCAAGGCAGCCTTGTGTCCCTTGCCAATGTATGTATGTGTTATCACCATTACAGGTCTCCTAATCCTGCTGATCTAACACTCTAATGTAATGTTTGTTATCTTTTTTAAAAATATATATGATGTATACTGAGTATACATTACATGTACATCATCCTGCCTGTGTCATCAAAACAAATGGTGGGTAAAGCAGCATCCATAACTATCTTAAGTCCCACAGAGGACACATCAAATAATGGCCATAGTAGAAGGAGTTGTAAATTTTTCACCTGCAAGGCATATGGACAATGGTTATATTTTTATTTTCTTCCAAACTGGGAAAAGAAGTTCATATCTACTGAGACTTCTTAACAAATTTGCTTAAATAATCCAGTTTGTGGTCTGTGAGATTATAAATAAAAGTGTGATGTCTCATTTGGTTTCCTGTTATTGAGAAGGAACTATAAGCAACTGGTTATTTTGCTTTCATGAATTATTTTGCATGTAAATGAACATGGCTAAATGTATGTGTATCTGCATTTAGTCAGTGGAGGAAATGAGTACATGAAAAGTACACACCAAAATATGTATGAATTTGCATGTGGAAGCAGGAAGCTTAGAATATGTGGAACATAGATGGCATAAAACCGCTGATGGGAAACTGCTGACGCAAAAGGAAAAAAGAAAGAGGTGATAGGGTCGCTGCACAGAGAAGATGGCGAATTACTAACGGGGAAGAGAAAAGGCAGAACTACTTAACACCTTCTTTGCCTCAGTTTTTTCCCAGAAGGATACAAGCACTCAACCTTGGCGGTTGGGGAGCAGGGGAGGAAGCAGGGGAAATGAGGCACAAAATAGGTAGAGAGGTGGTACAAGAATACCTGACCACACTGGATGAATTCAAGTCTCCAGGGCCAGATGAATTGCATCCTAGGATATTAAAAGAACTGGCGGAGGTCATTTCGGAACCGCTTGCTATAATCTTTGAGAAATCTTGGAGGACAGGAGAAGTTCCAGCAGACTGGAAGAGGACAAATGTTGTCCCCATCTTCAAGAAGAGAAAAAAAGAGGACCCAAATAATTATAGCCCAGTCAGCCTGACGTCAGTACCCGGAAAGATCCTGCAGCAGATCATTAAGCAGTCAGTTTCTAATCACTTAGAAAGCAATGCGGTAATCACGAGAAGTCAACATGGATTTCTCAAAAATAAGTCATGCCAGACTAATCTTATCTCTTTTTATGATAGAGTTACTAGCTTGATAGATAAAGGGAATGCTGTGGATGTAGCATATCTCGATTTCAGTAAGGCCTTTGACAAAGTTCCCCATGACATTCTTGCAAAGAAGCTAGTAAAATGCGGGCTGGACAGAGCTACTGTCAGGTGGATCTGTAACTGGTTGACTGACTGTTCCCAAAGGGTGCTGACCAATGGCTGCTTTTCATCCTGGAGAGAAGTGACTAGTGGGGTGCCACAGGGTTCTGTCCTGGGCCCAGTGCTGTTCAATATTTTCATCAATGACTTGGATGAAGGAATAGAGGGCATGCTCATCAAATTTGCAGATGACACCAAATTGGGAGGGGTTGCTAATACACCAGAGGACAGGATCAAAATTCATAATGACCTGGACAGATTGGAGAGCTGGGCCAAGGCTAACAAAATGAAATTCAACAGAGAGAAGTGTAAGGTCCTACACTTAGGTAGAAAAATGGAATGCAGAAATATAGGATGGGGGACACGTGGCTGGATGGCAGTACGTGTGAAAGGGATCTAGGAGTCTTAATAGACCACAAGCTGAACATGAGTCAGCAGTGTGATGTGGCAGCCAAGAGAGCCAATGCAATTCTCGGCTGCATCAATAGGAGTATGATATCTAGATCGAGGGAGGTACTGGTACCACTCTACTCTGCTTTGGTTAGACCTCATCTTGAATCCTGTGTCCAGTTCTGGGCACCCCAATTCAAGAAGGACATGGTCAGGCTGGAACAGGTCCAGAGGAGGGCGGCCAAAATGGTGAAGGGCCTGGAAGCCAAGCCCTATGAGGATAGACTTAGAGAGCTGGGTATATTCAGTCTGCAGAAGAGAAGGTTAAGAGGGGACATGATAAGCTATGTTTAAATATTTGAAGGGATGCCATGTGGAGGAGGGAGAGGGCTTGTTTTCTGCCGCTCCAGAGACCAGGACAAGGAGCAATGGATTCAAGCTGCAGGAAAGGAAATTCCACTTGAACCTCAGGAAGAACTTCCTGACAGTCAGGGCTGTCCAGCAGTGGAATATGCTGCCTCGGAGTGTAGTGGAGTCTCCTTCCTTGGAGGTTTTTAAGCAGAGGCTGGATGGCCATCTGTCGGGAGTGCTTTGAGGGTGTTCCTGCATGGCAGGGGGTTGGACTGGATGGCCCGTGTGGTCTCTTCCAACTCTACATTTCTATGATTCTATGATTCTATGAAATGAAGCACAACAAAAGGGAAAAAAAAACACCAGAAATTAAATTGACAGGTCTTCCAAATCTACTTCAAAGGCCCTTTTCACATTAAACCAGGTGATGTGGGAAAACCTTGGTATGCCATGCTACTCACACCTAATGTCCTGAAATGGGGTTCATGTCACATTTGAACAGCTTTTTCCTAAAACTGTAAGTGAGTTATTGTAATAAGAAGCCAAGATATGCATGCCTCCCATGTTATCACTGCACTCACTGTTAAGGAGTCATGCTCGGGGGTGACCCAAGATGTTTTCTTGCTTGAGACAAATTGTCAAATCTCTTCCCACCATTCTATCAGCAGAAGCAAGCTGGACTGGCATTGGATTTTATTTGAACACTGGTGTTGGAAATATGTGTGTTCCACTGCAATCAGGAGACCATTCAGTACACATAGTTATAGCTGTATGATTCCACTTTAACCGTCATGGCAACCTTCTGTGAAGTCCAATTTAGGGAGAGTTATTTAGAATTCTGAGCCAGACAGCCTCACCCTCCTGCCTCACTAAACTACAAAGCCCATGATTCTATAGGATAATGCCATGGCGGTTAATCTGGAACCACAGTGCTATAATTGGGAAAAGGTCACAAAAGTAGTAGAGTAGGTTGTAGGACACCCACAGCTCTGCAGAGGGATCTTGTAGCACCTTTGAGACAGAGAGAAAAAAAATAGTAGCATAAGATTTTTTATAAGCTTTTTTTCATCAGATACATGGAGTGAAGTGCCTGTGAACAGATCTTTGTAGCTATGAATGAGCAAGTTGTCTGTATGAATAGCAATTGAAATGCAAAACCTGTGGGTAAGGTGATGAGGTGACAAGTTGAATTTTAACGACGGTCATTGGAGGACAAAGGAAGGAGGAAAAATGTTGCCTAAACCCAAGGTGAGTAGATTACCGTATGAATGGTGGAGTCATTTGGATGTCCTGTGATGCTTGCTGGTAACCAGAAAGGACATGCAATAAACTGGCCAAGACAGCCCTTGTGATGTGAGGCTAGTATATTGAGTACTGTTATAATATGTGTAGTGTGCCAAGAAACCACTGTCTCTCTTCAACCCACTGTTGATGGACTGGAGTTGGTTGGATATATTTATGTATTTATATATATGTTTCTCTTTCCAGTCTTCCTTTTTAGTTTTTTTCCCCCTTATCTTTTGTTTTGTTCAAGGACTGCTGTTCTGAGGTCCAAGACGAAATGCCTGGGAAGACTTCAGCATTCTGTACCTTTTTTGGGGGCAGGGGTTGTTTACATAGAAGGATCAGGCATTGTTATGATGTGATACTGCAGATCCAGTGTATTTGTTTTTGCTTTGTTAGACTCTTTTAAAAAAGTGGTTTTCAGTGTTCTGTCCTTCTATTGAAGAGTGGGAAGTAGCATGGAAAGAATCAAATTAATGTCTTTCTCATACTTGTTCTCTGATCTGAATTATTCCAAAGCTGTTACTAGCTCTATAAGTGAAAACGCAAATTTGTGTAATACCTATCATGTCTAGTTTACACGAGATTTCCAATGAAAAATGTTTCTTGTTTCTTCTCTAACCTAAAAGCTACTTCAGTCTGGATTTTATAAGAAGAGGTAAACCTATTTGGGATGAGTTGATCAATGTTCTGAGGATATTGTTAGGGTATTGTGTCCTCGAGACATTTGTATGTAATGGCAAAACTATGGCACAGTGGTGAACAAATGGGTGGCTTAAATGTTGGTTGTACCATTAGTTTTTGAAGGTGCTTGTAACATATATAATGTATAACATCAATGAATAGATAATGATACATAATCTATATTTAAAAAATTGACAATTTCAGTGGCTTCAAGTCAGTTCTCTGCCAATGTGGCCCTTCAGTGATGCACAGACTTTTTAAAAAAATGCTAGCAAACAGAGAAAACAAGAGGCCAGAAGTCCATTTCTGGTTTTGAAAAATGGGAGTTTTAAAATTTTGTAAGGTGCAGGGGAGACCTGCAACCCCTTAAAAATTGTTTAAAATCATTGCTCCTGAAGGCTTCTGGAAGAAGTAATCCCCCCTGCTGCCTCCAAAAAAGGATGGTCCAGTTTAATCAAGGGACACAGCAACAGACTTATGGGGCTACATGTCGCATCAGGAAACACTTTTTCTACCCTTGATCTGCAATTTGGAAATATTATGCACATATTTAATTTATAGAATTTGTAAACTATACTATCAACTTCCACGACTTTATTTGCTTGTTCTATATTTTTAACACTTATAAATAATACTTCATTTTCTTGTTGAAATTAGAGGAAGATGAGCAGACAGACCTCAATCATGAATTCTAGCAGTTGCCTGTTATTTTGCATGGCTGTTCTCTTTATGCTGTCAGTGGCTTACTTCATTGAGCCCCATGATTTTGCATGAATGCACAGCTTGCTTGCAGCTACTGCTTAGTTTGCTAAGCTTAAGCTATGTATTGTTTGTTGATTTAAAGTATGCAAGTTTCTCTTGTGAGAACTGAGGCTATTTCTCACTAAAGAGTTAACACAGTGTAGAATGAAAATACTACAGGATTTTGCAAGGCTGAAATCATGAGAATGTAGATATTGTGAGATTACGAACATCTAAGCATAATGATAGAAAGCAGCCTATTCTACAAAAACTACTAGAATTTTCAGATTTGGATATGAAGGATGATGACATCTTCAGGCCGCTAACACTTGGAGAACCAAATGTTCTCCATCCTTATTCTAGTTTATTATCAGTTGTAATCTCTATATGAGAAAATATCACTTCTAGACTCTGTTTTTTGCATGTGTTTCCTCATACGCACTCAGAAATCAGAAGGAAAATGTAACGAGAACAGTGAAAATGAACAGCTTTGATATACATATGAAGAACATAAAAAGATCCTTTGAATCAGACTGAAGGTCTTTTCGGTCAACCATCCTGTTACATGCACAGTGGCCAACCAGTTGCTGAGGAGGAGGCCACAAATAAGACATAAGCAAAACAGAACTCTTTCCTCATGTTCCCCAGCAGTTGGTATTTAAGGGCGTATGAACTCATCATGACTAGTAGCCACTAAAAATCTTTTTCTGTATTTTCCAGTAAGATTGGGGGACTCAGATATGATTTTACAGATTTTCTTTGAAAGATCCCATAATCATTGTTAACTGTGTCCGAATTCCCAAAGTGGCCTGATCGTGTTATTATCCAGGATCCTGAAAGCAGCTTGAAAAAGCAGCCTGAAGGTTCAATCAATTGCTTCTATTTCACTGATGCTGAAAACTGCTCTGAATGTTGACCAGTGTTTTAGATTTAACAATAAATTGATAAAACTGAATGTGTTGCAGTAGAAAAGATGAAAAAGGAGCTTTCTCAATTTACACTGTAGCTGTTAATCTCGTAGTAATTAGCCAATAGAGAATGAAGAATGCAATGCTTCTGCTGTTTTTAAGCAGAAAACATTAAAATGTGACCCCTCACCCCCAGTGCACAAAGGGTTTGATTTTCTAAAAGGAATATTTCATACAATAAAAATCTCTGAAGATGCCAGCCACAGATACAGGCGAAATGTCAGGAGAAAATACTAATAATAGACTGTTTCTTGTGCTCTGATGCTCAGGAACACCAATTTGGAACCTTAAATTCAAGAAGTTAAAACAATCAGACTCATTTTGTACTATCCTTAACCCCTTTCCTAAACAATATTCACAGGATATTGTTCACAGGATATTCACAGAAACTTCATGTTGAACTTCTGTTATACTTTCACATCAGGAAGTATATTCAGCCAAAAGAGTAGAAGCAGGATGGATGTGCTTGTCTCCAGCAACTGGGCAACTGTTTTTCGTCTGTGCCAAAGCACTGAGATGTGGAAAATAAGCCCTGTGGTCCAATACAGAATGCTTCTCTGGTCAGCGGGAGGTGAGAACTCAGGAACAAGATTTGCTTGAGATGAATCATTTGACATTCACATGGAAATTCTGCCAGACAACTCAGAGTTTTCTTACAATTTTCACACTAATCCTGGCTCTATTTCACAAGCAATTCCTAAATTTTTGATTGCTTAATTCCAAGCTTACAGTGCTCTTCACACTACACATCATAATCGAGACCATTGTTTAAACATGGCATATTACACCAGGTATGATGTATGGACATTTTCTTTTTCTGAAATAAAATCTGATATTGTTATGATGTCATTGTGACTTAAGTGTTCTTCATGCATTTTAAATAGGAGTTAAATTAAATGCAGAAGGAGGGGGGATGTACTAACCCCAACCCCTCTGTTATCACTTTGCTCATGTGAAAAGTGATGAATTCGAAACAGAGATCCTCTTCTGTGTTGACAATTTCCACCATACAGACAATTACAATTTTCCGGGGTTCTGGAAATTGTGAAGTTGAGCAAACTTGAAAGATTCTTCTGTAGCATGTAGTTAACGATCAAGGGGCTATCTAAATCAGTGCTTCTCAGGATGATGTGCCCATGGGCTCCCTTTGTCATGTGCATTGTTACTCTTCATGGTTGTAGCTAATAGGCACAAAAATGATGCTTGTCCCTGGCATAATGGGAAAAAAAAATTCCTAGTATCATCCTAAGAAGCACTGATTTAGATAGCCTCTTGGTTGTTAACTACATGCTACAGAGAAGTCTTTCAGTTTGATGGTGGGAATTTTATTTCTGTCCTTATTCACATGCTTCTGGTATTTTAATCTTTTTCAATTTATTGTTTCTAATAAGATTCATTTTTTTTTAAAAAAAAATACAATTTCTTTTAGCTGTATTTTACTCTGCCCTATATTTCAAATTGTCTTGGGCCCCAAATTATGAGAAAGGCGAGGTATAAATTAAATAAACTTTTTTTTAAAAAAATGCAAGGATAAAAATAAAAATGCTTGAAATTACCGGATGTCATCATTTTATTGACGAAACATTGCAAATCTGTAGGATTTTTGGCCTACCAAATATTTTGGAATTTTCCTGTCTTGAATAATGACAATTATAATTCAGGTTCACCTTTCTCATTTATGCTGCTCTATTAAATATATGTTATGTGTTTCACAAATAAGGTAGCTACATATGGGTTTTGCTCTTGTATATGCATTCGAGTTGTTTCTGACTTATGGTGACCCTAAGACAAACCTATCATGAGATTGTCCTGGCCAGATTTGTCCAGAGGGGTTTGTCATGACCTTCCTCTGAAGCTGAGAGAGTGTGACTTGCCCAGGGTCACTCAGTGGGTGTCTGTGGCTGGGTGAGGATGTGAATACTGTTCTCACAGAGTTGGAATCAAACACTCAAATGATTACACCATCCTGGGTTACCTGCCTAGATTTTTTTGTTGGTGGTGTGTTGGGGGGTTGATATACACAGATGTAACCCGTTTCTTCTTTGTGGTCTCTTTGTCTTTCTACTTTGTGTACCTCCTTGTACAACACCCATTTCTCTACTGGTGCACAACAGCAGCTGAGGTATTTTGCAGGCACAGATCTGTCCTAATGGCTGCCACTCAGTTGCAGAGGTATTCTGGGTGCCATTGTAAACCTGGAGAAGAAGTGGGAAACAGAAGGAACAGCCTTCCCCCGTCAGGCAACAGTGTTAATGTACTGAAGGAAACTTGTGCTGTGCAACATGTTTATTGGATCTTGGACCTTGAGAGCAATCATCCTAGGACTGCTTGACATAATTTGGAAAAATGCAAGTTCTTGTTCCCAGCAACAAATATTTTGATATATAGAGGATAGAAATAAGTATGACTTAGGCATACTTTGGTCTGCATTGAATTGTGGCTCTAATGAGCATAGAGCCTTGGCCAGCTTGGTCCCACTGTTTTTATAAGCACAATTGATGGAAACACACGAGATGGCCTTTGTGGTGATTACTTCTAGGTGTTAAAGCTCCCTTCCTAGGGAGGTTAAAAAGGCTCCTTCTTTGCTGTCGTTCTGTCAACAAGTAAGAACTCTATTCCAACAGCTTTAGGAAAAGACAGCAAGAGCTTTTTACACTGTGCTGTTTCAATGACTTTTGTCTTCCATTATTTTAATGGATTTGTTTAAAAGGTTTCCATACTATGGATAGTTTAACTGCATGTTTAACTTTGCATGTTTTGTGCCTTTGTATGTGCTTTGTATCTGTATTGCTTTTAATTTTTGTAAGCCGTCTTGTGTTTTGATAAAAAGGTGCAATATAAATGGAAATTGTAGAAGTAACACAACATCTGTGCCATAACAAGTATGATGTTTGGGATGAAGATACTTCATGCACTTGGAATACTCAATCACTGTCTTGACTAATGAATTACTTGAAAATGGCTTTTGAGTACTTATATGAAAGATGCTACATAATTGCCTAATAGTCAACTTATACTTTCAGGAGTTTCAGGAGTTTCCTAGGTATTTTTTGCCTTCATTCACATTTATCCATTTTAGCTCATATTTTACTTATTTCATGTTTTAGTTTTACTGCTAAATAATGATTCTGTATTGTGTATACATACATCAAAGAAGATTTATAAGATACATTATTCATGTTCTACATGAAGCACTTGAGTCTTTAATTATAAAATAAGCCTTTTGAAAAGCATAGCTTATTTGCCCTTCAGCTATGTCTGCAGTGTGGAAAGTAATAGTGGAAGTAACAACATCAGAAAGTAGGGTGTAAAGTACTTGGGAGGCTGGGGAACCTAGATACATACTGAAGGTCTGGATGATGTTTGCTATAGATCTTACATCATTTGAAATTGGCAGCTTCATTTGTATCATTCCAAGTGCATGTTTGCATAGCACTAGCAACATATTGGAGTCATCTGTGAGATTACTGCTGTAGTTTTAGCATCAACAGCTAGTCTAGTATGAATAATGCAGCTTGCATTTCAGGCATCTGGAGGGGAAGACCAAGATAGTCAGATGTGTGAAGAAGAAGGCACAACAAAATGTGGTTTTAAACTGTGACAACTGCTTTATAGATTTTAGCAAAATGGAATATTGGAAATACACTAATCCTCAGCGATGGGCACTGTCAGAGCCCACTGCCATCAGTCCTTTCCGTCTTTCTCTCGCCTTCTCCATCAAATGGGCTGCTTTGAAAAGGATAGATTGCTCTTGTGTAGACTGAACTGAAAAAAATAATTTGGTGCGAGATTTTTACCTGTAAGGGACTTCTTTGGGGAAAGGTATCTGCACAGAAATACATACAAGCCCCCCTGCCAAAAAAACAACAAAAACAAAACAGGTTTATATGCAGAAAACAGTAAGTTTATGTAGAAACCACAGTTCCTGTACAAAAATATTATTTTTCTGAAAAAAAAAAACCTTACATGTATTTCTATGCAAATTATTTTTTCCCCCTGAAGAACAGTGAATAAGTGCCCACTCTTCTTGGAAGTACAGACAAAATCTTGGAAATTACTCATTCTGCCCTTTGATGACAAAATGAGTGAAGCTTTACATCCCTGTTCTACAAGACTAGCCATGTTAATTTGTTAGTTCCCCCCATCTCAGCTGTAAGACTCCTCTTTATTTGTTTCAGTTGGAATGTTCGCACAAGCGGGTTAGGAAAATGGGACCACAATATATGGTGTGCAGCAACCTCTGGCTGGGCTCAGTGAGTTATATCCAGTGGAAAGCTTTCTTCATCATACTTATTTTTCTTTGATACAACAGAATCTTTGTTGAACAGAGGGAGAAAAAGAATCAATACCAGCAAATCTCTCTTCCCTTTATCTACCTGCTCTGGAAGGTTAGCAGGTCCTCTAGAACAGTGCAAAATGTAGTTAGGGAAGTGAATAACCCTCTGTCTCAGTTTTATTGCTTTTCCCCAAAGCTCAGCTGCATTCACATCCTTTTGTTCATAACAGGTTGTGAGATACTGCTTTTTTTCTTATCCCACATAGAAATCTATGGCGTTTTTTCTGTTCATTTTCCATGATGTACACATTGATTTGTCTCCTAATGTATACATGTGTACATGTTTGTGTGCATTTTTCAGTTACACCTTATTTGCTTTGTGCGTGAGAATTATCAAACAGAGGCTAGACAGCACTCCTTTTTTCAATTTGCAGATTTAATAGGAGCATCACTAGTTTTTTGAAATTTGAGAAAATGTTCATGGAACCAACTCAGAATTCTTGCCAGCTTGAGGTTGGTTGCCATGAATAACCTGTCCAAACATTATATTCGTGGCAAAACTGCATTCTGAAACCTACCACACAAAGCAACACCTTAGAACCCAGCTCTCTGTGTCAACAGAAACCTAGGATGCATTTTATTTATCTTGTAATACTCCATACTTTTTACAGTGCATGCCTCTATGATCCATGTGTGATCTGTTTACATATTCTGTATATGAAATTGAAATAAATATGAAAAATATGTTATTTGCTTAAAATGATTTCAGTATCATGAAATGAAATCATGATTTCACCAAGCGTATTAATAGTTCTTACTTGTGCCCATCTCCCTTATTTTCCATTTATTCTAATACTAAAAGCAAGCAGGTTATGCAATGGATTAATATCAAATCTGAAATTGGTTTTCTTAGGAAATTACACAAGCTACTGCAACATCACAACTTCACAACTCAGCAAGTGTGCAGTTTGTCTAATGCGAAGCAGTTACTTTTCTTTGATATCAATGAAAGCCAGAGATGGCCACAAAAACAAAAGAACACCCAGTCGTATGAATCTCACTTCATAGACGCTTCAGTATAATTTCTTTCTCTTTTTCCTTTTCAAAATAAGGGGAAATACTAATTTCCCACTGACTTGTATTTTTTTTTAATGGTTTCAAGTGGTATGTAAAAAGGGGGAGCAGTACATTCATTGTAGTTTCTCCTTCTGTAATTGTTATGGCATCATTTTGTACACCTTTTCAAATCTAGAAATATTTTAAAAAGTAACTTTTCTGTTAACTTGACTACAGTGAGGTTCTTAGAACTGATCACAGACAATGGGGAGTTCTGAAGCTCTAAATCTTAGCCAGTATATTGGAAGAATATCAGTCAAGTATTAAGGTTCTTGCAGAGGCATGGAAGGATAATTTAAACTATTCATGGTGTTCCTTACATAATGCTTTGCTGCCCAACCCACGAAATGAAGAGACCACACACAGGGCTTGGGTTAAACTAGGGCAATTTATTAATGTATGTCTAATTAACATAAAGCTGGAAATGAACTTGACCTTGAACTTACGAATTTAAACTTGACCATGAACTTGAACTTATGGCCTGAGAAGGGGGGGTCAACAGCATGGGTAGGCTAAGGCAAGGGTCAGCTCCAGACCTCTTCCCCAGCCCTCCTTGGGCGAGGTACCGGGCCCCAAAGCCAACCCATGAGGCTGGAATAAGAACTTTGGCCGGCCCTTTTCTGGAAGGCAAGCCTACAAACCGCAACCCCCCCGTCTCATGACGGTAGGGGCAAGTCCTGGGCCCGCCTCAAGGACAGCATTTATCCTACACCAAAGGGTACCGTAGGTACTCACCAAAACCCTTAGACCGCCCCCTACCAGCCGTGGATAAGACAAGTGTGGCTGTGGAGACCTATTTAAACCTATTTAAGACACCACCTTGTAAAGCCAATTGCCCAATCCCTAGGCGCAGTGTAGGGTAGGCGAAAAACCCCCCTAAGGGGGGAAAAAATTCCTACCCGGCCCTGAAGCGACCAGCAATGTTACACTGAAACCATAGGGTGGGAGGGTGGGTCGCCCGCAAACAAAGAGGCTGAGGAAGGGGCGGCGCGGCCCTAAATAGGGATCTGCAGACCCCGCCCCCTTCCCATCCCACTGTGCGACCCTTGTCGCACAGTGCATGCATGGTCTCCTCTTCATGGGAGGGCAGCAAAGGTGTCCCCCCCCCGCCACTTGTGGTCACGCGGGCAGTGGGAGACGAATTTGTAAGCATTAATAATATCTTGTCAATCTCCTACTTAGTATTTTTGAGAAATAGTATACTAAATTGGTAAAGATGAAACAGTAGGGTAAAATAACATGAAGACTTTGTACAAAATTTAGCAGACCTCATTTACTCTCATTAGAGAGCATCTCTGTTATTTAGTAATATCATCATGCAAATAAACTCATGCCTACTTATGTGAATCAAAAAGACTTTGAGCTGTGCCTTCATGTGAAAAGTGTCCTATAGTTTCTAACCCATAGAGTAACATCTTGTGATGTCTAAGTTTGTGCAATCCATGGCCAGAATGAGCCCTTTTTGTTACATTGTTATTCTTCCTTTCTTTTTTGTCAGAACAGTATGCATGGTTTTCTTCCTCATCATTTTATTTTCACACCAATTCTGTGAGATAACCCTGTGTGATGTTGACATAATGATAGTGATGTTCCACAGTTGAGTGTTAATAACACAAAATGCTATGATTTCTTATGGAAATATGAGTGGGCAGTTGATGTGGGGTGGCTATTTTAATTGTATTTTTCACTCCCATGGAAACAAATAGGAAGAAAATCATTTGCAGCAGCGTATGGGCTGGCATAAATAGAGATATGAATGTGGTCACATTGAGGTAATGAGATATAGTTTTTCTCTGTTCCACAGAGACAAATTGACTGTGCCCTAGTTTGACAGATATTAAATGAATCCAGCTCCCATCGTATGAATTACCCTCACCCTGGCCTAACTGTATGCTGGGATTTTGTTTGTATTCCTGGAATGGCGAAGGTTTGGATCGTATATTAATGAGGATCCTTGACCACAACGCTTCTCCTTTCCACTTGTGGCTCCACTGTCAAGAAAGTAGTTACGTCAGGGGATTGCTATCTTGGTACATCCCTGAGATCAGCTGGTAGAAGAGGCTTATGAGTATTCTTAACCTCTTGCAACTGTGATATATCTTTGAGTTAGGATTGCACTTGTTGGTTGTATGTGTCTTCAAGTAACTTCTGACTTATGGTAACCTTAGGTGAACCTATCGCTGAGTTTCTTGGCAACATTTGTTGGCAATATTTGTTCAGGGGTTTTTTGTTTTTTTTTTGCCTTTGCTATCCTCAGAGGTTGATAGAGTATGACTTGCCAAAGTCCCCCAGTAGGTTTCCATGACCCAGCAAGAATTTGAATCCTACTTTCCAAGTCCAACATTCAAACCACTTCACCACACTGCCTTCTCACAAGATGAATCTGTAGTTTTGATAGCATGCCAAACAGAAAAAAATTGCATGCTTCTGCCACATTTAGATTCATCAGATTAGTAATCTGAATTTGTTTTTCAGCCTTTAGCTATGTCTGCATCGAAGCACTTCCGCTGCAGTGTGTCATTTTTTCTGCCTCTTATTTATTCTTGTGTTGCTGTTGTTAGAACAGTATTAAATTTGCCACCATTTTTATTAAAAGCTATTGGTAACTGAGATTTCTTAGCTGTTTTACTCAGAATGGTTAATCAATTCACTAAGACCTTTAGGACTGTATCCTATTGTTAGTCCCAGACTCAGTCGGAGGTACTTGTATGTTGACTTTACTATTCAATATTTGATTCAATGGATCTCCTCTAGTTTGGATTAATTGACAGGATTTGGATGTCATTTTCAAAGGCACTCAGATTTTTATATACCTCTGTTCCAGTGGTGAAGTCAAAGGGTATTCACCACTAATTTCAGTAAGAAGGGAGAAAATCAATACCCAACACTTGTGAAAATTTCACCATTGGTCATTATTGAGAGGCTATTCAAATAATTAATGATGTTAGGAAGAGGTGTTCATATCCCATGAACCTTTTGATTCTCTGTTGTGCTTGGAAATCCAGTCTAGAAGGAGTAAAGTTAAATAATACTTGAAAAAGATCCAAACACAAAAGTAGCAGAAGATGAATGAAGGGTAAAAGATAGGATAGATAAATAAAATTAAGATGTACATTATGCAGATATGAGTCTACACATGGATTTCCAAGCTGTGCACGTACCAAAATGGCTCCAGGAAGAGGGTGGGAAGTTAGAAAGAAGGCTCTTTGGTATATTTAGATTTATTTAGTTAGGTAGTCCTTGTAGAAACTAGTAGAATTGGAATGCTTGGGGAGAAACTTGGCATACCTGAAGCTCCGTTGGTGTGGAGCTGCAGGTGTGCCAAATTTCTCCCCAAGTACTCCAATCCTACTAGTTTCTACAAGGCCCCAGCTCTGCACTGAACAGTCAACACTCAGTGAATTTTTAGAGCACATGGCTGCTGCTTCAGCTGCAATAGGCTAACACAAATATCCATCCTGAATCATCAGGTTAAGTATTCTGAAACTTTTTAAAAAACTGTGTGTAGGAAGATTCCCATGAAATGTAGACAATGAGTGTACCTTGTGAGGGATATGCATATCATGCCCTCCGTACCAACTGCCACTTCTCTGCCCTCAAAGGGAAAGAACAGCAGCCAGGCACATCCAGTGGCATACCTTGGAGTGCATGAAGGAGGGGTGGAGGCAAAGGCAGGAGGAGGGGCAGGGATAGGGCTACGTCACACGGGGGAGGGCAGGCAAGGAATGGCAGCACCCCCCAAAATTTGCCACTGGGGTTGCACAGCTCTTATCACCCCCCCATCCCTATGCCACTAGACACATCACCATCATACCTTGACTCTTCACTAAGTTGCTTCTTGAAGGTAATGAGTAATTTCTACAACTTTATTCCTTTTAAGTCTTAAAAAAATCAGCAGTTTTTGAATGCTATTTGCAATTTGGAACTTACTGTGTGCAAAATTCACATGTGGCTAATTTGTGCAAAAAAAAACATTTTTCTTCACATGAACCATCATTTTATGTGCAAAAAGATAGTATTTCAAAACAGAAGGATTAATTTATGTGCATAAAATACTGTTTGCTGTGCAGAAAATGCTGGTTTCTGTACAAATCAGACGTTTGTGAATTTTACACAGAAGAAATCCCCAGTCAAAGGATTTCCAATGCAGGAATTAATATTTCTGCATTGAAATATTATTTTCTATGCAGAAATGTTGTTTCCTGTGCCAAACCACATGTGAATTCTAGGCGAAAATAAGTCCCTAGCTGTGAAAATTCTCATCAGTCCAGGATTCTTCCCACCAGGGTTTATCAACATTTGGAAAACATAATTTTCAAACTTTTTTGGGGGGTGGGGAATGTTCTTTCCATTCCTAATTGCCATTGCTCTGGCCTAAGAGGGAGAGAAAACAGCCAGGATTTGGTGGGCTTAATTCCCTCCCTGTCTGCCATCATCTTTTCCTTGTATTTTGTGTCTTTTTAGGTTGTAACCTTATGAGCGAAGAATTGTAAAACTAACAATTCGTAAGCCACTCTGGAAGCCTTTCTGGCTAGAGGCTTGAGTATAAATGCTCTAAATAAATGAATGAATATATAGATACGTTTGTGTGTTTGTGTGAAGCTAGTTTGATTCTGAAAGAAACTAGATTTTCCAGGGAAAAGATGAATTAGTACTTCTTCACTGGAGGAGTGATCTGATGAAATGAGAAAGGCAGTGGTCTTTAGAGCCAAGGACCAAAAGAGAAGTTGGACACAAGAAAAGACAGAAATAAAGATGAAGTCAAAGAGTTACTGGCAAGTCTCCTCTTTGCTTTTGAACAGGATGATATTATCCAACTGTTCCTCATTCCTGGTATCGGTGGACAGGTTGTCTGTCTGTCTTTTATAGGGGAGGTTGTTTTGCCTGTGTTCCCTGCACAGTGTAGAATATTAGAAATACTTGAAAAGAGAAAAAAAACTCAGAAGGAGAAAGAAGAAATAGGGGGACTGGAAGAGAAGACTGGAGATACAGGCCATTTGGTCATGTTGCTTGAAACCAGTGGAAAAAAGAAAAATGAGAGAACAGACAACATCAAGAGAAATTTAAGCACAGGATGAAAGGGTAGAAGAAAGAGGGTTTGTTTCTGTTTCCAAACTTCCCCTGCAATGCAGGGGATCAGTTTCTGCAGGGAAAAAAAGAGCAGTAGAGGAATATGGAGGGATAGGATTGGCTTCTCCATACAGCTTTTTTCCTGTCTTGAGACCTTAAAGACAACAGAATGACTTCTAGAACAGAATCTAGGAACATCTCTCTTTCTCTCCCAACTATCTGTGACATGTGTAAGCATAAAAAGCCTCTCTCTGCCATTGCAAAGATCTTTACTCATTAATTAAAAGGCGACAAGAACATTGTTAGTAATATTGTTGGGCTTGCCATATCATGGCAATGGAAAAATGAGTATCTTTTATTTTTGAAAAAAAATCTGTATAAATAATTAAACATGGCTTCTGGTATAACTTGGCCTAAATAAAGGATCTGAATGTGTTACACCACTTACTAATCAAGCTGAGTCTTCATTCCCCTTGATGAATACAATCTCATGCACCCAGTTAAATGATACACTGTGCTTAAGTAGCCATGTTTTGATTAGGCACAGATGCATTTAATTAGCAGTTTGTTTGATCAATTAGAAAATGAACCCTAAAGTCACCTACTTGCTTAGATCTGCTTTGAACAAGGATTTTAATCTTAGTGATGACTCCTAAAGAAATGGAGGGGAAAGAATATAATTAAACCATTAGCACATGGGGGGGAGAAAGCCTTTGCTAGGTGTGAAGCAAGGAAAGCAAAATAGCCTTAAATGCTAACTGTATAGATTTTGAAACAGAACAGAGTCAAGTGGCTCATGGTGTGCGCAATGGGATATGAAGCTCTAAGCACACACACCATCATTAGTTGTTTGAATATTCTCTCAGTCAGTAATGACCGACTGTGAAATTTTCACAAGTGCTGAGTATTGATTTTCTCTCCTCTTACTGAAATCAATGGTGAATGCCCATTGACTTCACCACTGGAGCAGAGGTATATCAATATCTGAGTGGTTTTGAAAATGCCATCTGACATAAACATCATTACTATGTGACCACAGAATTTATGATGGTAGCGTGTAGCATCTAAGCTTCTCATGCCTATCTATTATGACATTCATAGAACGAAGTGCAAGTTTACACCCACTCTATCGGGTAAAACTTTACTTTTTTTGCTATTTAGACTGTAAATAATTTAAACATTTGATGGCATGTGATATTGGATTATCTCCTCCTGAGATAGGATAACCATGGTGGTCTCCTGTGGAGATTGTCAAAGCCCACTACCTAGTTGTCTTTGG
Source organism: Cyclura pinguis (assembly GCA_030412105.1). Classification (NCBI taxonomy): domain Eukaryota; kingdom Metazoa; phylum Chordata; class Lepidosauria; order Squamata; family Iguanidae; genus Cyclura; species Cyclura pinguis. Next base: position 311,900,754 of record CM059599.1, on the reverse strand, counting down.
GAAGCAGTACTCAAATTTTTAGAAACTCAAATGTTTTTCTGTAACTAGAGAAAGATCAAGAAGGATTTTAATAATTATATTTAGATATGTATAATTAACATACATATTCATGTCAAGTCATTGGAATAGGGTATCTTATAAAAAAATACTAAAATAAAATACTAGATGGGTCCTAAGCAATTCATGTGCTTTGATTTAATTGATTTCTTCAGTGAAATATTAAAAAGAAAAAGAGGACCATGAGGATTATAACTATCTACCAGTGGCAAGTGTCATCCCTTCAGACAAGGAAGATACTCATTTGGTTGTTTGCTAAGTTTATGGACTACACTGCTTCCAGTCCATTTTGAAGTAACATTGCTCTTTAAGACTTGATGCCTAGTTATCTGAAGGAATGGAAGCTTCTGTATCATTCTGCTAACACAGTAGGAAGGTTTTAAGTTTCCTCACTGTTCAGAGCAGAATGATGGTGACTGGGTAGAAGGCATCTTCAAGTATGTGGCTCCACTTCTCCATCTATGGAATTCTTTCCTGAAGGACCCTCACCTCTTGTATCCCCTCAAATCATTTTTGCACCAGATGTAGGTGGTTTCTATTTTCCTTTTATTTTTCAAGGATATTTAAAAGGCTGATAATGTCTTTTTTTTAAAATCACCTATTTGACATGGAACAATTGTGTATCTTTTTGATGTTGCTGTTTTATCTTTTCTCAATGTCAACCACCCTGAAAATACCTGTTGGAGAGAAGTAGACAACTCCATGGAATAAATGAATAATTAGAAACATGCAAATTAAACGTTTTGCATAAATGAGTAGTACTACTCTAAGTGGAGGTCATTGCTGTGCTTTTGCCTAAAGAACCATTTCTAATATTCAAAGCAGTGAACTCACAATACAGTCTGTATTGAATGAACTTTTTTTAAAAAAGATACAGTATACAGGTTTTGAATATGAAAAGTAACATCCCTGACACTGTAGTACCTTTGAAGAATATATACCTTCTTGTCACCCTTCAACCCTGTGATCTAAGCTCTGGAGCTATTGCCATTTTGTATATAACAGTAAAACCAAGGGGCTGCAAGATTAAATCAAGTATTTCAAAGCCACTTGAGTATATTGTTTCAAAACCAAGAAATAAATTTTATAGAAAAATGATTATGTGAACACTGCTTGATGAGGTGCTGCTCATACTTTACTTGATAGTCTATGAGACCAATTTAGCTAATCTTTGTTCTCTCTCTGCTGCCCTGATACCCTGATACAATTGGGCTTTTTCTTGTGGAAGACAAGTAAAACCATTCTATGCTGTTTCTTTGAGTGGTTGGAACATTTTATTAAATTGGTATGTTATGTTTCCCCTGAATATGAACCTTAGCCACAGGCTGTCTGCAAATATTGCTCTTTGTGCCCCTTGAAAGTGCATCTAGAATAAGTGCTTCTTCATCCTCTGGGGGCAGTGGCTTCCTGCTGCAACGTTGAAGCAGCAGATGCACTCAGATCATAGATAAAACTGAAGTCAAGAAAGGAAACACCATTTTAGGTCTGAGGAATATTAACTAAAACACGGAATGTGTCAAGGAAGTGGTATTTCATAAACAAGGGTGACACTGTACTATTCAGGGGTTCAGCAGGGAAAGTCAAGTTCTGGTGCTAGCCAGAGAGCCATAGAAGGTGTGGTTTGGGCTTCAGAGTCCCTTTAAGAAGGGAACAGAGTTGGGCAATAGCTGCTTTTGGAACTGGCAGGTAGTTTGAATCTTCTGGATTGGCCGGACTTACTGAGGCCGTGGTCTCTGGTCACAACTGCAATAACTTCTGCACAAAATAACCTAGTTTTGCTATGCAAATCCCATACTTACTCATCAATAACTATAGTCACCCTTTCACATATGTGGGTTCAACCTTTCTGGATTTTATTAGTCATAGATTATTTACTGCTTCCTCTGCAGCTGCCCCATATAATTTTTAATAGGGACGTTGATAACACTGGTGTCCACCTTGAGCTGTGTTCACTTAAGTCAGGCTTAGACAGCAGTCAAATGTTTGGTCACTGGGAAGAAATCAATCTGGCAAAGTGGTTGGGCCCAGCTGCGTGCATGTTCCCCTGCATACCCCCATGCAGGTGGATTAGCAGGTGGCAAGGAGGTTGGTATGGAAGAGCTCAAGGCAGGAGGCCACTCCTGTGTGTTCCATTGCTCGCTCACACACATGGGTGAGGGCAAAGGTATGGGATGGGAGAGCATGAGAAGAGAGGGAGTATGCATGTGTTCACTCACTCATTCACTCATGTGGATGGGGGAAAGGGGGTGGGGCAGAGAGCACAAAGAGGGAATGTATATGAGTGTGTAATCCCTTACTCACACGCACAAGGGATAAGGGGATGGAATGGGAGAGCATGAGAAGGGAGACCATGCATGTGCATTCCTTCCTTCACTTACTTGCACAGATGTAGGGGAAGAGGATGAGGCAGGGGAACGTGAGAAGGGAGGAAGCGTATACGCATTCCCTTTTTCACTCATCATGGATGGAGGGAAGGGGATGGAGTGGGAGAGTGGGTGATATGTGTCTCTTTAGGGCAGATAGAGGAATGGGATGAAGAGAGAGAAGGACAGATCTGGAGTGAGCAAGTGGGATGGTGGCAACAGCACGAGGAGGGCAAGGGCTTTAGGAAGAGGCTGCAACTTCTGTTTTTACAGTGATGAGACTCCATCCATCTGGTCTGGAGACCCACAGATCACTGTCACTCCCTCCTCCCACTCCCCCATTCCCTTCCCTTCCCCTCCACCTAAGGGCGTGAGTGAGGGAATGTGCACATGGCTAGACCCAGCCACCTGGCCAGTACAGGTACTTTTTGTGTGTTAAATATGGTTTGAGAGGCCTAGAGGTTTTCACAGTTTTTCTACTTCCACGGGGGTCTGTTAGCTCAGAATAGAATCCTTTGTACCAACCAATATCTCATCACCTTTTTACTGGACCACTAAGCTGGACTATAGTCTTTTACACAATTACTGGGAGTAATCTTATTGCACTGTTATAACATAAAGGGTCCCCTGAAGCCATATCTCAGTTATTCCGGACTATGTTCAAAATCTGGTCTAACCCCTTACACTTACACTGTAATGTAGCAATCTCATTGGACCATGGAAGAAATATATTTGTAGAGATTTTTAATTTCTAAAGAGAAATATGTAGAAATTTTCCTATATGTGAGATATATTTGAATCCTTGATGATGTATATTTCTCCTTATTTCTCTTTTGTTTTAATCTTTCAAATTTATTCTGTGATTTCTTCCTCCCAATCATCTTGAGACGTTCTTTTTCAGGTGATGTTGTGGACTGAGTCAGAATGCAAAGGAAGACTCAGGAGCAATCAACTTGTTAAATTATTTTTGAACACTGCAGGTGCTAAATCAAATAAGAGGTTGCAAAGGGAGATACATTTTTCTATTTTTCATCGACCTATAGCCGAGTAAATAAAATCCTGAAACTAAAAAGAAAAGATGTAACTACGAATATTCCTACAGTTAGGCAAGGGGAGGTGGCTGCCTTAGGCAGGTGATTGTGGGGTGAAAGAGCAGCAAACTGTTAGAAATGTAACTTATAAGTATTGCAATTTTACTGCCTGGAGTATGTATTGCGGGGCGGGGGGGGGGTAAGGAGACAGTTGCTTTTGGGAGATTTTCTGCTTCATATATCAAAACTAACTTGACTACAGAACAGGCAAATTGTGCTTATCTGCATTAGCAATACATAATATGATTGGAGAGTTGAATGATTAATGCCAATACAAGTTGGATTTTTAAAAATCTCCTCTACCTACTTGCCTGCATGTACATGCATGCACATAACAAAACAATTGATAATTTTCTCCTTTATATTTTCTGTGTAGCTCAATCTGGTTTCTGAAGGCTATCTAATTTTCCACCTCTGTGCATAATTTGCAACAGAGTCTTAGTAGGTTATCAGCTGTCTGACAACAGAAAAATAAAATTGCTTCTTTTTGTATGGCTTTACTATAGATAGAGAGCATTGTCATTGTTGATCAAATAATTGTTGCGGTGGACAGGATTTTGAGAGGCACCATTTCACTGAAGTAATTTGATTCAGTTCCTTGTTCAATTGCCATCCCTTTTGAGAAGCACAGTCAAACTGATTATTCCCCCCTCCATGTCCTAATGAAAAACATCTGCACTGATCAAAATTCACTTCCTTATCTCTTCCATCTGTGGCCTATGACATCTTAGCATTTGTGGGCTACAGCTGATGGTTTGTGCTGAAAAAGTTTTTAAACTAAAAAGAAACCACTTATGTAGGACCAAAATTCTTACCTAGGTGTGACTGCCTAGTCGTGTTTTGCTTGGGAATCCAAACTCAGCCACAGCTGTTGATTCTGCTGGCAGTATTTATTTATTTATTTTGTTGCCTTTATATGCTGCCTTTCTCCCAAGATGGGACCCGAGGTGGTTTCCAACAGGTAAAACACATTAAAAATATATAATTAAAATGTTAAAAAACATATAAAATTGTATAACAGAAGATTTTCAAAAAACTGCTAAAAATAAGTAAAAAGGTCAGAGTTCAGTAGGTCAGAGGACTAATCTTCTGGATCCAAAATGCCGCTTATGTCCCTTTCTCAAATGTTGTTTGTGAGCCCTCAAAAACAAAATGACAGACTAACAAAGGTGGAAGATGGTAGACAGAATTACAGGTTGCTGCTGTTGTTTCAGGGCTAAAGACTTTAACAAATTAAAGAGTGTGATTAATTGGTCCATCATTTCATTCCAGATTAATCAGATAAATTAATCAAAGATAACCATCTTGAGATGCATATGGCGTAGTCAGCAGGAGAATGAGCGTATGTCTTGTGTGGGCTGCTGTAGCAAGGCAAGGGCAGAGTGAAAAGGAATCCAGCACTTTTCCCCCTTTTTTTTTGGCCTAATCATGGTCTCCTGTGGCATGAACTTGAGGAACACGAACTGTTTTTGCATCTTCCTTGTTCTCTGTAAGAAAGAGATTCCAGTGTTTGCTGCCGAGCATCTAGTGGAAGTCTCTTGCCCAGTTCACAGCCATCTCTAATTTTCTTCACCTTTCCCTTCCTTCTGCCTTATTTTTACTCTTGTAAATCTTCTCCGGAGGGAGGATGATTCTCAGAATTCAAACTCATACTGAAAATATTCAGCATCTTTTTAACCTGAAGTTTTTAAAAATCACTCTTGGTTGCAGAAGTAAAGACAGTGCAATGAGATCAAAAACTTCTACAAGGTGCAAGCAAGGCACTGTAATTAAGAGAAAACTGAGGTCAAAAGTTAGCCAAAGTGTGTGTGTATAAATGGATGGATCTTGGCATGGCTTATAGTGCACCTCAGTTCTCTTGATATATTAAATGCATTTATTGTTGAGTTGGTTGATCGGAAGGATGCAGCACCATTTTCCGAACCTAGATTTTATTTTTTAAGATTTCATTTGTGTCTGGGAATCTTTGGAACAACTAGTTTAGTTATATCAGTATATAACCAGAAACAAAATCATATGTTAGAGAAAGTAAGCTTAGAGTAGAGTCTGATGTAGAGTAAGAACAGTTTTACTCTTGAATTTTCCTGAAAGATTTAAAGAATGTACCTTTAAGGGTTTTTAACTTCCTTTAAAAAAAAAAAATCCAGGTGAAAGTACACTCAACTCAGTTAAGTAATTTAATCTACTTACAAAGATAGTTTTGTAATTGATAGCACTGACTTGATATTAAAGGCCTCTTGAATACTTCAGGATGGATATGAAATATTTTAGATTTTCATGATCACCTTGTGAGCACAGGTTAGAGGTATAAGCTTCTCTTGCTAATTTAGGCCACCTAGGCACAGAGTTTCTTTCAAGGAAGCATGTAACCCTGCAATCAGCGTAGACTCTGCTATTTTAAAAAATATGCAATGCATTTATAGATCTCTTACAAAATATCAAATATATAAATTGAGATAAAAAAGATGGAAGAATACAGTGGGCCATCAGTATCCACCCCAATTTGGTTCCAGCATCTCTCTGCATGTTCAAGTCCCCTTATATACAATGGTGTAGTAAAATGGCACCCCTTATATAAAATGGTGAATAACTCAAAAGGTTTGCTGTTTGAATTTTTTTAAAAAAAATATTTTCAAGCTGTGGTTGGTTGAATCTGTGGATAAAGAATCTGTGGATACAGAGGGCCAACTGTACACTTTTACATTGGCTGATGCCTTTCTTTTAAAGAATCCTTACCTTACCTATCCTTACCATCACAGTTCTATTTGAAAGTGAGCTTTCAGTAACATAATTATTTTTCTTTCCAAGCCCAGTTTTGAAACTTGCAAGTCCTAATGAAGGCATGCCTCCAGTCATATTATTAGGGAGTAATATGGTCCGTGTATCTCCACACACAACAGACTGCTTGAGATTTTCCTATGTGTGTGTGACTGCTCTTCTTCCATAACATACCCAGAAGCAATGGCAAGATGCAAGATGATCCTTGACACATTGCAGTTTCCCACATACCATGGAAGATGAGATCTATAGTTTTAGTGGACACCTGCATTCCCATATGTCCCAGTGACTAAATGTCCAAGGAATCTTTGTCCCTGAGATAGTGCTAACTACACTCACAAAATCCCAAGAATCCCGGAAAACTCTATGGTCCAGGTCTGTTTGCCACCTTGTGCATGCTTAGAAGTTGGTTTACATACCACGCACAACATAAACTTCTTTGGAAAATGACTCCCAGTTTGTAATTCAGCTGAGCATTAAGAGCTGGAAATAATTTCATCTTGCCGGAATGAATAAGAACTTTTGGATCATCAATGTTTTCCCTGTCCAAACAGAGCTCCACAAATGCATGTAATCAGAAAGTTCTTCATCAGATAGTCAATGTAATATATATATATATATATATATATATATGTGTGTGTGTGTGTGTGTGTGTGTGTGTGTTAAATGGCAGTGCTCTGTTCCTGAGCTGTAACAGTTCTAGTTAGCTGATGTCTAGCAAAGCTTCACACAGACATGAAGCAGAGAGTGTGGTATGACAAGGACCCAAACACTGAGTTGAAAGCCCTTAGATATGGGTAGGCTGGGAAGCTCATTTAGTCATATGATCATGCAATACCAGACACAGAAAAATCAAGCTGTGATTCTGAAAATCAGGGGGAGGAGGCAGGGAACCTTGATAGATAGCAAAATATGACCTGGTGCTGACTGTAATGACTGTAACAATAATATGCTACTAAGACTTGCAGTTCCTAACAATTAACATTTATATCCAAATCTCTGTCATCGTTGGATGTATCTGATCATGCACAGATAGGGAACTATCTCTGATTATGTAAAAGACAACAGGCCCAAATATCAACCTGTTATTATTCTCTCTCCTCAGAGTGACATAAGAGGAAGACATAAGATGAATAACAGGAAGGCTATACTCAATGCCATCTCTGGAACTTGTTGAACCAAACTGTCTGCTAGCATGGAGATATAATTCTTTCTTCCTCCAGGACCCTCTGTTATTGAGTGTCCTCCTGCTTCTATGTGGTTGTGCCTATGGACTGCACTTGTCCTCTGCCTCCCAATAGTTAATTGATGTCATCTTGACTCCGTGGCTCATGTGGTAGAAGCAGTGTTCTGAGCTGTTAGGATGGGACAGATGGCAAGAAGGGATGTAAGGAGGAAACTGCATTGTTTTCACTGCTTAAATGGACAATTGATGCTGCAGAAGATGGAGATTTTAATATTTTGTAATTCTTGCCACAACTGATAAAAAAAAAAATATTGCTGTCCTGGCTCCAGTGGTCTTCTGACATTCCACTAACTTTTGTCTCTATATGCTCACTCATCAAACAGTTGCTGCCAACTCTGGAAACCCACTCATCAAACAGTTGGTTTCTTACATATTACTATAGGATTACATTTCTCATAAAGCTAGAGTTTCACTCTGTGGTAGGAAGAAAACCCACAGAGAAGTGGACCAAGGTGTCTGTCCACCTTTTGTAATACAAACCAGTAGAACTCTTATATGAGCACTGCACATACTTCTTGTCTCTGTAAATTGCTAGGAGACCAGTTTATCATTTATAATTATATTGTATGTAACTATTCTATGACTTTGGTAACATTATGTGACTTCAAACATTAACATCTGGTAAATCATATTCCTTGTTATTCACTAATTTAATGAGACGACCATCTTACAGTTTCACAACCTTTAATTTTTCTGTCTTTACTCACCTGCAGGTTATCACTGCTTTGCATATATTGGTATGTGAAAAAGAAAGCCCTTACCCTGACAGTGCACCCTCTGGTATTTAAATCAGTCCTTACCCACAGGAAATAATATCACTTGAAATGATTAAAACAAGCACTAAAATGTCATTATAGAGTAATGAATTCCTGTTATCAAGCTACACAGACAGCAACTTCTTTAAGACTCTAGAAATCTTAAATAAGATAAAGACTATAAACCTGAAATTTTAGCTAGAGGAGGAGACTAGGTGGAGTGAGAGTAACAGTGTGTACTCACATTTTTTTTATCTACTTATTGCCAAGGACTTGATACTGAAGGTCTCATCACAGTACACTGTTATAGTGCTATTGTTCCACTTTAACTGCCATGGCAATATCACATGGGATCATGGGATTTGCAGTTTAGGAAGAGTCATTTAGAATTCTCAGCTAGAGAGCTCCAGTTCTTAACCAACTACAAACCTCAGAATTCCACAGGATGCAGCCAGAGGAGTTAAAATGGAATAATAGCATTATAACAGTGGCCCTTTTCGCACCTTACCTTTTCGCGGAGGTGAGGGGTGGTGTTCGTGCGAGAAGCCTTCGGAGGAAGGCTTTCGCGTCCCTGCTGCTTGGGCTCCGTAGCAGCTTCCTGGTCGCTCGAGTGCCCCGCCTGTGCCCCGCCCCGCTCCTCCCCTTCCTTCTGCAGTGCAGCCTGGGAGCTGTAGGCTGCGCTGGGTCAGGAAGCACGACCGGCCCAGCTCCAGAGGCTCCACAGGGCAGGTAAGTTCACCCCAGGCCCCTGACCAGTGCGCAAGCGCACACCATTTTCGGCTAAAAGCTGAAAATAAAAAAGTGCATACGCGCTGCATGTCATGCTCTTGAGCGTCGCGTAAATGTGAGTGTGTCATGCAGACCACTCCTCACATTTACATGATGCTCAAGGGGCCCTTTCGCTTAAGAAACGCCGTGCGAAAAGGGCCAGTGTATGTGATAGGGGCCTGAGTATGCTGCTGTCTCTCAAACAACTGGTAGCCATTACATTGCCTTTGAAACAATTCTCTTGACCATTTTGTTCAGCAATTTCTTCAGTCAAAATAGTTTCTGAAATACTCTAGCATACTAGCAAGAACAGGTACAAATTTCAAAGACATTTCTATTGCAGCGTTTAAAAAATGTGTCAGTATAATGAATGAATTTTGTCAGGTATCCTCACATGCTAATCCGTATTCTACAATCCTTACTGTGAATCATGCCTCTCTATGACATTTCCAAGGTCTTTAATCCCTTGTTTGTATACCTTTATTTCTTTTTTTTTTACAATTTACCATGAAAAAAAGACATCCAAATACATCAGCATAGTCAGGAGTTGTTATTCTTTAATGACAATTGTATTCTTTCAAGAAGAATTACAGAAAGAGCCATCCCAGTTCTGAGAAATAGAATATCCATTTATATGGTGGACATATGTGGGTCATTCAGCTTTAAACATTGCCTTTTGTTTTTAATAGCAGCTGCATAATTGGCACAATTTTATCTCAGCATTCATAGCTACAGCTGAGGAGGGAATAGAAGAAGACAGTAAAAGCAGGAACCATGATGGATTCTTAGAGAGAGCAAAGTGGTTCACAACCTGTGGGGAAGACAAGGGGTCACAGTAAATCTCTGTCTCTTCTCTGCCGGCCCTTAGGCTGGCTTTTCAAACAAACAAAAAACCAGAACATTTTATACAGTATGCCCCCCTTTTCCCTTGAGTAGAAAATCAGCAATGAGAATCCATACACATTTCTTATAATTTCACAAGGGTCATTAAACTAGATAACACATACAGCATGTTATAGTCACTGTCTGGTTGAAGCATCAAATGATGATTTGTATGGAGGAATAGGCCTTCACAAACACAACACTACCAATGAAAGTTCGATATCACTAAACAAAACTCAAAACAGCACATTTTCTTCACAAATTTAGCTAAGAGACAGCCGTTATATTTGAGATCTCAAGAGATATATTTCTCTATGTGTATAAATACATATGTATTCTTCTGCTTAAGTGCCTAATCCACGCAGAACATTGTGTTTAAGGCATATGCAATGATTATAGTACAGTGTAGTCATTTGGCTGTAAGAGTCTTGAACTTAAACTCCTCCTCAACTATGAAGCTTGCAAGCAACCTTGGGTAAGTCAGTATCTTACAGATTAAGCAACCCACACAGTTGATTTGAGGAGACAAGGATATATTATAACATGCACTTAGCATTTTGAGCAGGGTGGGAAAGAAATCTGGATACATAAAGTACGTAACACCGTGGAATTCTTTTTCATCTTCTAAACCATTTCAGTTCATAGCACACAAGAGTGAATGCAGGAAATGTCATACTAGATTACTGGTGTGCTTGTTTCAGGATCTATTTTGGGAATGCTGTCTCTTGTTGCATGGCAGTAACAGATAACATTCACATTAAAAAAGGCGAGATCATACAGTAATCCCCAGTTTGTAGGAAACTGGCTATTCAATTTATTTCTAATCATAATGTCAGTTTTGTCTTACAAACAAATGTTTGCAGTTTTCTCATCAAAGCAATATTCAATATACATACCGTGTTTCCCCGAAAATAAGACACTGTCTTATATTTATTTTTCCTCAAGAAGACACAGTATGGCTTATTTTCAGGAGATGTCTTATTTTTATTAAGTATGGTACAACAACAATCTACATTTATTCAAATATAGTTAAGTCCAGCCTTCCCTCCTCCGCCTCGATCCCTTGGCAGCCCGTTTCCTTGCAGTTCCTCCTTAACGCCACTCGTCTCGACCACCTCCGCCCACCATCGTGTTTGCAAACAAGCAGGATTCCCTTCCCCTCCCCAAACCTCCTTACTCTCGGCTTCAGCATGGTGGTGTAATCCCTCCCTCACCCCCTCCAATTGTTGGGAGGATCGGGCGGGCTGGCGCGTTGTTTTGGGTCTCCTTTCCTGGATCTGTTTTGGGGCTTTCCTCTCCCCTTCCTTAACCTTCGCTAGATTCAAGAGCACAAGGGGGGGGCACGCCGGGGGGGGAATGTCTTACAAAGTTGTGTAAAGGTGAGGGAAGTGGGAGGGGAGAGGTGGGGTCCGGAGTGTACAGTGGAAAGAGGAGGGGAGTGACTAAAGGAAAGCATCCAAAGGAATTCTATATCCAGGATGGATTCTGCGAGGGAGGGGTTGGAGGGAGGAGAAAAAGAAAGTTTGCGAAACTTGGAAACCTTTGGTTTTTCGCTCCCCCTTCTTCCTCCTGCCGCTTCTACCCTGTCTCCCTCTATGCCTTAGCTTGTAGCACGCACAGAATGACCGGGACCTGACAGGGGGAGCCGACCTTGTTGATGGGGCTGCCCGCACTGGTACGCTGCATAGCCACGCCTATCACTATGTCTTATTTTCGGGGTATGGCTTATATTGCGCAAATGCTTAGAAATCCTGCTACGGCTTATTTTATGGGTATGTCTTATTTTCGGGGAAACACGGTAGTCTCCCTATAATTGTGGATATTTTGTTTGTTTTGACCAATTGTAAGCACAATCCTTGTTTAAATAATCTGCTTCCCCCCCACTTCCCATAACTGTAAAGTAAGATCCACATTTTTAGAAAGATGGGGTCCACTATTACATGGATGGGTTCACATGTAATGACGAGTAAAGATTCCATCGGAATTCTAGCCTGTTGCATATGAGTAGCATTCTAGTATATAGAGATGGAAAGACTATTTGAAAATGTACAGAAAGTGGACAGAAAACAAGTTTTTCAAGTGTTCAGAAATCCTGAAGAAAAGAATCCTGGGTTGACAAGAATCTTTGCAGTTTGGGATTTACTCTGCAAAAAAATTGTGTATGGTTATTTTATGCATGAAAAATATTTCAGTGGAGAAGTGTTAATTCCTGTTCATAAAATGTTGCAATTGGGGATTTTTTTCTGCATAAAATTTGCACATGTTAATTTCAATGAAAAACAACATTTTCTGCCCAGAAAACAGTACTCTCTGCGCAGAGATGAATATATCTGAATTCAAAGGTTATTTTCCATGCAAAAGATTTGGTTTATATGAAGAAAATGATGTTTTCTGCATAAAACAACCATGTGCTAATTTTGGGCAGAATTGTGAATAGCCTCAGAAAAGTGTGTGGTTTTTGAAATTTTCTCATAGCTGTTAGAAAATTGCTGAAATTACTCATTGCTGTCTTCTAGAAGAAACTTAGAATCACATCCCTACTAATACCTGATGAACAGCTGTTTCCATCTGTTGTGGGAATACTTAAACAAGCCATAGGCTTTTGGTTCTTGGTTTGTTTAGTCTGATCTACAAACCAGATGGGGACCTCCTATCTGGCTTTTCTTTCCCCTGACAAACTAGAGAAAGAACCTGTCGGTTATTTTAAGTTCCCATTTCACATAGGAATGAGAAGGCAAAAGGAACCAGTATACTGTCTTGTACATGACAAGCTAGAATTTTGAAGAATTCTTACTTGTGGCGTCCAGAGGTCCACATTGCCTCCCAGTTTTAAAATAGTAAAACAGACCATGGAAAAGTTGGCAGTGTCAGTCATATCATACTAGATTTGAATCTGCTGCTGTTGACATTTTGATTAACCTTACTTTACATCTAAAAGTAGGACATCTCTAAAAGCTATGGGCATCAAAATCAGTTTATGCCATGTATGCTTATTACAAATATCAGGCAAATAACAGGCCTGCTTATTATTTGCTACAGACAGCAATGACTTAAGAATGAATACACATGTCCCATATTCAGGCAAAGGATTTTTCTGTGACTGTAAGATATCCCCATGGGAACCTAAATGTATGATTATACAGCAGAAATGAATGCCGTTCCGTACCAACTTGCAATCTGCAGAACCAGAGACCTTCTGTTCTCTTATTAGAAGAGAAGCAGTTCAGTTGCATAACACATTCATGCAGCTTCAGAGAAGCCGTAGACTCATTATCATCCACAGGACTGCTCCTGTGACTGAAAAATGTTCTTTGGCTTGTGACTTCTGCTTGTGTCAGCCCCCCCCCCCCCGTTGCAGCAGATAAAATGAGTTTGTCACAGCACACCTATGATTAGTGAAATGCATGTGCCTGTGATATTTCTAGAGTGATAATGATTCTGTGTTGAACTCTGAACTGTTAACGTAACATAAGGATGGGCCACTGGGGCCTGAATCTCCCCACCCACCCTGAAATGCATTTCTCTCACACTTGCTCTGCCAGAATCTGTGAGAGTTCAGATGATGATGATGATGATGATGATGATTTCCATCAGTCCTGAGCCATCCTTTGCAACAACAGAGAGAGTAATAGTTCAAAGCTACTGCTTTACCCCTTTTCATCATGGCTTGAGTGTTGTTTTACTTTCCTCATTGCGGAGAGAAACAGATCAGTGTGTGGGCTGGCAGCAGCAAGCAGGCTTTTTCATTCCGCACCCCCGCTGCAGTATAGCCCAGTGGGGATGTCCAGCAATTGGAAACGTGTGTGCATTCCTGGCTGATCTGTTGTCATCTCTACACCACCATTGCCCACTGGGCATGCCCATAAATCCCTGAGGCAGACATGCCATTACACACAATATGATTTGTACTGCAGCAGCTGCTGGTAAGATAGAGAGATCTCACAGGATGCTGCACAGGAGGATAGATTTTTCCTGTACCAGATCGGTCCATTGGACCATTAAGACCCAGATATTGCCTCTGGCAATATAGCTGATGCTTCAGATATAAAGCCGGATAGGTATCTGGCTAACAGACTAGTACTTTCATGCAAAATGAAGGAAAATTACTTCCTACGCTATTAATAAGCAGCTTCCAAATAAAACTGCAAGTGTCATTCTTAGGCAAACACAGAAGCAAACATACAGAAGAGATCTGTATATGTTGGGGTGTGAGGTGTATGTACATGGAGCCCTGATGTGTATGTGTCCTGCACTCAATTTCACAACTGAAGGAAAGAGGCTTTGGTATTTAAATAAGAATGTGTGTTTTCAAAGTCCACTTCTCTGTTTAATTTGCAACGGGCAGTCCATCTCATAGCTAAAATGCATCATTTGCCATCATTTCTGGGTTCATTAGAGTTGCACCCTCTCAATTTGTGTGCATTTGGTTTCTTCTAACCCATACACACACACACACACACACACACACACACATATACATGCACACACACAACGTACAACCTGCACACGCATATATACAGAGAGAGGGAGACAGAGAATGAAGAGAGGTTGGAGATTTCCAGTGTGTTAGAGATTTTTCTCCTGTCTTTTTTATCTGGGGAGCTGAATGAGGCTGCATCTCCACCAACCCTTTATGTGTGCAACTTCTGCTTATAATGTATTATTTGTCCAAGAGCTCAGGAGGTTGCTTTTAAAAAGTAATTATAGTTGTAGAACCAAAGACCCTCACTAATACTAAGTAATTCATGTAACTGATTTTAAAATTAGCTATTTACTTTCCCGTTTCTCAAAAGTAATAAATTTACTTTTAAGTATACATCTGGGAATTTTTCGTGAAACAGCAGAAGACACAGCAACAGCTAGCTCTTGAACCCTGAGATATTTCCCCACCACTATTTTATAAGTCCATTCATATACTATATAAAAGTCAAAGTTTGTGAGTGATCTTGTCTGTTTGTCTGTGTCAGGCAGGCAAAGACCATATATGATTGGCTGTGTGAGGCAAGAAGACCTCATATGATTGGCTGGCTGTGAAGATTCTATGGAATCCTGGGGTTGGCTGTTCAGGGAGGGGCCTTTAGAATTCTCAGCCAGAGAGCTCAGCTTGGTTGCTATGGAGACATGGCCCAGCAGCAAAAACAAGGGCAGTGTATTCCATCAGAAATCAAACCTCTGTTATGTTAGCAACGCTGAATACAGATTGAATTGGGGAATATGGGGAAAAGTTACAGGTACTGGAATAGGCTGGTTGCTATGGAGATGAGGCCTAACAACAAGGAGGAGGACAGTGTATTCCCTCAGGAACTTAACCTCTATATTTTAACAATTCTGAATACAGATTCCATTGGGAAATATGCGGAAAGTTAGAGGTACTGGAGAAGGCAGGTTGCTATGGAGACAAAGCCTAGCAGCAAGGAGGAGAACAGTGTATTCCCTCAGGAACCCAACCTCTATGTTAACAACTCTGAATAGAGATTGTATTGGGGAATATGGGGAAAAGTTACAGATACTGGAGAAGACAGTTTGGTGAATTCTTAAGAAGAAAATAAAATCCCGGGCAACGCCAGGTGAATATGCTAGTCATCAATGCAACCCCCAGCCAAATCTCTTCCAACATGAGGGACTTCGTCAGTCGTTACTAATTTCACCAGAGGACTGGCCAAATCTTTGATGGTAAACAGCATGTTTTTGAGATCGTCCAGTCTGGAAGTAATGTCTATATGTTCTTCATTAACAGTTGATTCACTTTGGCCCACTGGTTGCTTCTCTGTTTCCATACTGGAAATTTTAGATGGTCCTGGTTGTGGCATGATCTGGCTTGAAGTTTCTTTGGGTGATAACAAGCCGTTGTTCCTTTCCTCAGTAGGCAACCTATTGCTGCACTTACGGTTAATTAAAGAAATAATAGCCAAGTCTCTATAGACCCGGACTGGTGTTATTTGATAGTTAGACAAAAAACCCTTCATTTTCATCAACATAAGAGGAATTGTGGATTGTTTGAATGTTAGCATAATTCTCTTGTGGGCAGAAGTACTAGGAAGCAAGTCCACAGCGAGCATGTCAATATTATAAGGGTGTATATGTAGAAGTTGGCTCAGAAAAAGTCTAATAGCTCTAAAAGACCTCCATCTACCATTGTTTGTTCTGTTGTAGGTGATTTGCAACATGACTTGATTTGTTTGTAACGTCCTGTTACCTTTCCCTGTTTCCAACTCTATAGAGGCTGCTGGTAAGCTGCTCCTTGGGTCGTTATTCCTGTTCCTTTCACACTTCAACTTGTCTTCCTTGTTGGGCCCCAAGCTGCTAGGTTGACCCAAGCCATCTTTTAAAGATGTATATTTTTGTATAAAATTGTCAAAGGAAAGTTTGAGAAGCTTCATTTGGTTATCAATTTTTTCCAAACGTTCATAGATTGAGATAATAGTATGGGCTGTTAAGAGACATTGTTTGGTCACAAAATCTGGAGAATATAAATGATGTTCTGTGAGTTGTTCATTCTCGGTAGTGAGCAATTCCTCAAGGACAGCCTTGCCTGCCTCTTTTGGCTCTGCAGACACTCGCTCCTGATAGACTGACAAGTCATTGCCAAGATTTTTGAAAGACGCAGATAAAAAGTCATCCTCATTACCCAAAGCCAAAAAACTATTGGTAACGGGATTTGTAGAATTTGAGATACTCACATTTCTCTCACAGGCATGCAATTCATCTATCTTAAGTTGTTTAGAAGCCTTGCTGTGCTTGACTGTCTCTGGGCTTGTTCTGGAACGTTTTTTCTTTCCCATTTAAAACTGTTGTGGCTTATTACAAAAATAAACAAAAGCCTGAGTGAGCTCAAAGCCCATAAAGTGTTAAATTCCCAAAAAATAGTAGTTCTTGGCTTTCATTTCAAACTAGAAAAAGTGCTAGTAGAGCAAAGCATCTAATAATAGGCCCGGAGGAGGAAATAATGAGAGTACAGAAGTTTCCCAAAACAAAACAATAAAGATAAGCAATGCTGCACCGCGATACGGTAGCGGTCAACTGAAAAACATTACATTCCAGGCAAGACACAGTGGAGGAATTAAAATTCAAGATAAAAGACTAAAAGCTAAAAAGTAAATAAATGGTAACAGAGTCAGTTAAAACACCACCTATCGTGCCGGCGCCATCTTGCTTCCTCCTCTGGCACTCAGGATAGCCACATACACCCCTCCAATATGCTAGTGTAACTGTAAATGTAACTATAAGTTTCAATTAGATGTCATAAGGGGTAACTATTTGTCACTAAATCATAACTGTGAGATAATGTAGTTTGGACATGCCATGAAACAACATGACTCATTGGAAAATTATGCTTAGAAAAGTGAAAGACTGGAGGTAAAGGGGAAACCACATTACAGATGGATTAATTCAATCAGAGAGGCCACAGCTCTGAGTCTGTAAGTGCTGAGCATGTCTGATAATAACAGATTGAGCTGGATGTCTCTGATTCAGAGGGTTGCCATAAGTCAAGGCCAACTTGGTGCAACAACAATTTAGTAACACCTTAGTTACTGAAAGCAGCAATTAATTACAACTAACTTTGTAACTCCATATTTCCAAAGTCTGATTTGCCTCTTATTTGGTAGGAAGAGATGAATACCACATGAATTCCTTGATTTTTGTATGTGTTGTTTAAGTGCCTTTCCAAGTCTTATTAAACTCTTGAATATATAAACATGGGGTATACAACATAGCATTCCTAGGGCCTCAGTACAACCCCTCAGCACTTCATGCCCTGAAACCTCCCCAAACACTTTTAAAATTTAGAAAGTCTCCTTACACACTCTTAGAAAATTGAGTTATGGGAGCCATTGCAGCTTTAGTGTCCCAAGGGTATTGCTCACCACTGGTGTAAACAAATGAGAGACAGACATTTGCGAAGCATGAGAGGAATTCTTCTTAGATCCACCATTTTGTACCTTATTCATACCAGATGTGGTGCCATCAGTGGGAAACACAACTTTAAACTTTTTTTTTTTTAATAGGAATGATCAGATCATCCCTTGGCATGCCAAGGTAATTTCATTACAGTCCACTGTGTGTATGTTAAATTAATACCACCAGAAAAGAAGTAAGCACCACTGAGTTCACTGCCTTTTCTCTAAATTGTGCCTTTACGGTTTGTCTAAAGCACAACCTATTTTACTTGTAATATCTGTTTCTTAACAAACATCACTTAATTATAGTTGCTACAATATTTAAGAATATTTACAATATTTAAGAAAAATAAATAATAATTTCTAGTATTTACAAATATCTTCCACCTTCATTCTTAACTCCTTTTGTAAATGCTTAAACTATCCTTACTTTTAACCCATTCTGTCATCAGTTTCCATTCTTTTTCAAACTGTCAGATTGAATTCTGTTTTATCACGTTTGAAAGCTTTTCTATTTCCATCATATCTATGACTTTCAGTTTCCATTCTTCAATTGTTGGACCTATTTTCTGTTTCCACTGTTACGCATGACATAACCTAGCTGCAGTTATCATGTATAAGGTTATCTTCTTGTTTCCTTGAGCATTTTTTTTAACGGAAGAGAAAGTTGGAAGTACCTCACTATTAACTTCACAAATATGCAAGATAATTTTAGTATAGTGTAACCAGGAGGTTTGTGCTGAAGTTTGTAGCTGTTCCAAAAAACATTTTTGGTGAACAAGATTCATTCATACAGGAGGGCTTCAGCCAGTGTGTGAGTCAAGAGCAACATGAGCACAATTTTCTACAGGAAGCAATCCTGTTGCAGCTCTCATGAGAAAAGCAGGTGTACTTTGAGGAACAGTTGAAAGAGATCTCAGAAAAGAGTTATGCATAGCCTCCAAAAAAGGGGTTTCCAGCTGTCTTCAGATTTTTGCACTGCACAAGAGTTGTGGACCTGTATGTCCCTAACATATTTCCAGTTCTTGTACAACCAAATTCCCACTCCGGAATTGAGAAAAACACATCAAGGACTGTAGTAAATGTGATGATTTCAATTTGGCTGTATCCAAATATGATTTTTGTGAAATTTCAAACCCAAGTCACAAGTTATTAAAATTATATTGCTGTTCAGAGGATTTTTCATCTAGTTTTCCTATATAGATTTTCCTCCTCAAACCAAAAAACAACTGATTGATAACCAGATGTTCCTCTGTGCAATACTTTCTCAATTTGCCCAACTGCTTCTGCATCCCAACTTGTGAAGTGAAAATCACAGCTGTATCATCAGCGTATGAAAAGACTGTAAACTTTACATTTGAAACTGAAGCGGGCATTGTTGATTTAAAAATGAAAGTGAAAGGAAGCCCCTCCATATTCACGAGGGTTTGGGGCACAGAACCCTCATGAAAGTGGAAAAACCACAGATAGCTCCCCCCCAGTGATTCCCCTCCCATTCCTCTCTGGAGCTTCCCCCTCCTATTCCTTTGCCTCTTGCCTCAGTGTTGGGGTCAGAGGAGAAAAACGACAGCCTAAAAGGCTTATCAGTACTTTCCCCTTAGACAGAGATGAGGGAGTTCTGGAGTTCTAATTACTTCCAGTGTCCATCTTGAGAAAGGAGGAGTAGGAACAAAGAGAGCACCTGACCAATCAGCAGCCAATGCACAGCATATAATGCACAACCACATGGTAGAGAGGCCGTGCCTTTAGCAGTGGAAGGGGGCTCTGTTCACCCAAAAGGGAAAAAAATGTCCACTTTAAATGCTGCCTGGCAAGCCTGGTGTGAGGAATGCATGGGATGGGAAGAAGAAAATGGGGAGGGAGGCAAGCACAGGTCTCATGAATAATCAAATTCACAAAGGTCAAACCCACAGATGTGGAGGAAGGACTGTACTCAGTTTGTTCTAAATCTGACTTTAAGAGAAGTGTTGATGGAAAACATTTGTATTAAATGCAAAAGCCATTTATCAGTATTTGTGACAGTTAACGTTTCTCACCAACACCTTCCAAATACAGAATCAAAGGTAGAACTAATGTCCTCAAAAGTGACAAATAGCTCTTTTTGGCCTTTTGCAGAGCATTTTTGGATCAAATGTTGAAGGTTGAAACATTGGTCTACCGTGGATTTACCATTAATAAATGCTGCCTGCTCTTCAGCTATAATTGAATTTTTAGAAGCCCAGGACTCCAGTTTTCATAGTAAATATTCACAATACAGTTTAGAGCCAAGATTAAGCAGACCAATTAATCTAAAATTCTTTGGATCTGCTTTCTAGCCACTTTTACAGATAGGCACTGCAGTACTAAACTCTCTAATCTTGTGGGATTTTCCCATGATAATCAGTGAACAATAGGGCAAGGATTGGACACCATATATCAGGATTTAATTTAAATAGTTCTCATGGGTGCATATCGTCTTGGGGGGCTTTTTTGGTAGGTACCGACTGTATCTTTTTTTCATCAGCATTACTGGTTCCCAGTCAGGATAGGAAGAAAGAGCCGATAGAAGAGGAACAAGAGGCATGGTAGGGGTTTGTGCACAAAGGGAGTTAAAATAAGTGTACTGTTGTGATGAAGTAACTTTGTCATTGAAATGCCTATTATATCCTCTAATCTCTTTGATTACTAAAGCTGGGAATCCAGCTGATTCCCTTTCCATAGTTTCCAGGCCCAATTCCATCCATGATTTTCATATATGCTTTCTTTTTAAAGTGAGATAAGTCTTTATACTTTCTGCACTGGTATATAAAGGAATTAAAAGTCTCCATTTTCTTATAGCTCCTGCTAAAATACAGTTGTGGGACTGTACTGCACATCAAACTAGCCCTTGTTAGATTGTTTGCATGGGGTGAGGGCCTTGGAGTTTACCACACACACAAAAAGTCTGATTTCTTGTGCTAGTCTGTCATAATGTACCAGAGGATCTAAATGGGATAAGTATTGTTTCTTATGTGACAATATTCTGGGGGACATTAAAAATAAATGTGTATTTTCTATCTTGTGCCCATTCCAGCACACACATTTTTCTATTTGAGCTAATAATTTGTCTGTAGAGACTAACACTGGAGGCATAGCTCTAATTGGAAAAGAAACAAGAATTGAATTGGCATAGGGTCACTGTCAGACTCAGAAAACCCTGTAACAGGTTCACTTTTTGGTCTCCGTAAGTCAGAAATGACTTGAAGGCATATGACAACAACTACAATGGTCACTTGCTGGCCTAGTGAAAATTTTAAAATTCTCAGAATAAGAATCAATGCAGCTCTGATTTTGGTGCTCTGCCTGTTCTGTTCCATATAAACATACTGAATTTATAAACAAGAGCAGAAAGAAATTAATCAGCTTTGTTAATCCCAGGATCTTTAGAATTCCTCATAGTGGTGGTAGGAGGAATCTTCTGATATCAGATCAATTTTCTTTTCTTTTACATAATTATTTTGTCTGTTCTGGCATTAATGCCCCTTGCAGTCAAGATCATGGGATCATTTTTCAACTCATATAGATTGATATAAGACTGATCTAAATCAATTCAGATAGAAATGTCTTCATATTGTGAAATCTGAAGAGGGCAATATATATTTATCATAAATAGTTTTAATCTAGTAACCTAGATAGTTTGAAGAATGTATTACTGGTATGATCTACATCCATTTGTTGTGGTTGTGGTCAGTTCAGATCAAAATGCTAAGCTACTGTATAGCCATCCTTTACTGTCAATATTGCTTGTTGTACTACGTATCCACAGAAGGAAGGAAAGGTCAGTGGTACAATCCAGATTTATTGAACAAACAGAATTTGAAATTGGGCACAAAAATCTTTAAAGCAATTAGCTGGCTATATTTCAAGAAAGGACATTAATAGAAATACTACTGGTGGTATAGGATAAGGTAGCAGTCAACACTGTCTTCTTTTTTATGCTGCATCAGCAGATCTGGGGGGCTGTGTTCCAACTATCCTCTTTCACCTTTAACTCTAAAATTCTCATCATTTTGAAGGATCTGATCAGAGGGAATTGATTATTAGATGTAACCTTGACAAGTGTTCATTAAAAGAAAAAAAAGTTTTACACAGCTTGAGTAGTAAAAATCATTGTGGTCTTATTTTTCAATATAGATATAAAAGGTGATGGGTTAACTTCTGCTGCAATATTTTGTATCTTAAAAAAAAACTAGACTAACTGAGTTAAGATTTGGTTTTAGTAGCTGCATTAGCAGCCTCGTTGGGGCATAGTGGGAGAGGCTGAGCAAAATATTCCACATGAGCATGGAATAAAGTTTGCTAAATGATTATTAGCAAAGTTAGTTTGGAGGTATAAAAGACAAGAGGTCTAAGTTCCTCCGAAACACAATAACCAGCAAATCTTAAAGCTAGATCCTTAGAAGGATGTAAGCAAAAATAATGAGATACATTATAACCAGCTAACCTATTTATTTACTAGACCTTTCAGGCTGCCAATAATATACTGTCGCTCTTCAGAGGATAACAGATTAAATGTGTCAATTAGAGTCTCTTCCTCAAGAGACATAAAGGCCAGGATTTGTTCAGAAAGGGAACGTCTTCCACTCATCAGCATAGAATAATCTCACTTATTTGAATTCCTTAATGTACCAAAGACAGGGAGTTACCACAAAGATGGTTGCTGGCTTTATGTTTCACACTGTCCAGAGCTTTTATCAGAATATAAACTGGAGACCCCAAAGTGCCAACGGTGATCTTCTGGCTGTATGAAGTTGCCAGAAGGAGAGGATCCATCTATAGCTAAACTCAAAGAAGGAAGAGAGGTTTTATGTGGCTTGAGTGAAGAGACAGACAAACAATTGCTGCCTGAGACTTAAGATCCTCTGCTACAGGGGATAGATAGGGGAGGCTCATAGAGTGGGCTGCCTTCACTTGAGATTTCCAGGATTGCGATTCCCTCTTTGTTGATTGTTGTTTGTTTGTTTGTTTTGTTTTGTTTTGTTTTGTTTCCCCCAGTCTAATCTGAAGCAGGTTTTTGCCTTTAGTTGAAAAGGCTTGGTGGGACTATGGTTTTATCTTGGGTGATTTGTTGGGAGTGGTGTGCATGATTAGGTCCTGGTCTTCACCCTGCCACTGATACATACACACACACACACACACCCCTATTCTGCAGAGGTTGTGCTTTCTTTTCATATTGGTCGTTGGAAAGTAACCATGGGTTTAATTTGGAAGCCCAGGAGCTGAAAAAATCCCTCTCTGGGAGGAGGAAGGGTCTATTTTGTTTTATTAAAACATTTGTACCCTGCCAGATATCTAAAGATCTCAGGGCAACATGCAATGACATCAAGTTAAGACAATAAATAACAGTAACTATAATTTAACAAACTAAAAAATATATTAATCATTTATCACTTAAAACCAGTAAAAACAGTAACGTTCCCACATCTTCCCTATTTGGTAGGCGGACACATTTTGCAGAACTGGAAGGTGGCAAAGCACCTTTGAGATGTCAGATGGACAGGATGTAACCTATTTAAGCCAACAGCTGTCCGGAGGCGGCAGCCGCCACTTTATCCAGTGAGTCCTCTCCCAACACCCCTGACCTGTGCAGGACTAGCCAGTCATCTGTGCAGAAACCAAGCGGGAATTTTTGCCTCCTTGTTTGGCTAGTATTTTTTTTTTAAACTCTGTAATGTCATCAGATTTGGGTCAATGTTTGCAGAGTTGTCATTGATAAATAGATTAATTTGACCAATGTTAGGCAGAATGTGTGGGTTGTAGATCAAGAGGGCTAGATGGTCTACTGGAGGTGCCATTTAGGGTTGATAAGCCATGCCAGAGACCTACCCTGTAGGACTGTGTGACCTGGGTGCAGGATACAGTTGGCACTATGCAGTCTCTGTTAGGATCCATCCAAAGCAGTCAAGCATAGGGCAGGGGTGTTGGTAGTAACTGTCCTTCTCACCTGAGTGATTATGGCAACATGGGATGGGCTGGAGTTCGTTTTCCCTCTCAGACCCGCTGGAGAAAGTTTACCTCAAGATTAACCATTAGGCCTGTGGAACTGAGTGGGTTTCCCATATGTTCATTCTTTTGTTGATAGTGATGGTTCAATCAGTAAAGTGGCCCCGTTTCAATGCTATTTCTTTATCTTTGCCACTTTATTTCGACTTCCTGCTGCAGTATAAAAAAAGCTGACCAAAGCACATGTGCAAATGGGATAGAATCCAATTAAAGCCAGACATTTTAATGATGCTGGAATCCCACAAGGGTTGATGCCAGTTGGGCTTCTGGTACTGTTCTATAACTGTGGTGCCACAGCAGAGAAGACTCAGTCCATATCCTGTCACAACATATTGCTTTCACTGGTGGCGCACAAATGAGGGCCCTTTAAAAGACCTCAGTTCTCAGGCAGGCATATACAGGAGTAGCTACTCCCTAGTGAGAGGGAATATATTTTCTCTTTAACATCTAGCTTGACCTTGAGTTGCTGAAGACTTGAGAACATACTTTCTAAACTATGTCATACCCTTACTCTTCCACTTAGATAGTATACAACATCGCAATCATTATGTTACAGTGCAACAGATGACCTTATTATGGATTAAAAATATTTATGAGGGAATCTGGTAGCTGGTGCTACATATTTACAGGGCTCTCTACAGTCAGGGGAATGCTAGTTGATGGGAATACTTCAGTGCTTTGTAGGTTATCTCAGACAAGTCAGTATGTACACCAAAGCAATAAAATAAAATAAAAATCTTTGCGAAGATCAGTTATCCTATTTTTATATCCTGGAGGTTATGTGAAGTGTTCGGTACACTATAATTGGATGCGACTTGCAGGTGAAAATGTTTATTTTCTTAGTAGGTAGAAGACAGTGGATTGCACCTTTTATGAGGCCTTTATGGTAATATTATTATAGATAATTGTGCAGGAGAAAGCACTCAAATGCAGCAATTAATGTCCAATTTGCTTTTCAGCAGCCCAGGGCTGATCTGCTATGGTTGTAATGCAGTTTAATGACTGCTTTAGGAACAAAAAAAGTCCTCTGATAAATGTTTTGCTTTTATAATGGGCATCTTTGCAATCTTCCCAGTTGCCATCACTTAATGTAGCTAAATGAGATATTCAGGAGGAGGAAAAAAGAAGAAAGATGCACAGCAATGGAAAACACTAGCTAAACTGAGAAGCTAAACTAAAAAGCTGTTTTCAAGATGATGCTGAGAACTAATGGCCAAAGCAAGACTTAGCTTCAAGAAGGCAAGGACTTAGGATCCACTCTTCCCTATGGATTATTACATAATAATACAAGGACAGCATTCCAGCACACTCTAGCCTCATTGATTTCCTCAAGTGAAAAGTGAAGAATCAATAGAAAAAAAGCTATCTGTATGAGAGGAGGCTCTCCTTGCAGCCAGATTGTTTGACTCAGGCTAGAATATTTCACTGGTTCAAAGAGGCTTTGGACTGGCTGTATTTTTCCATTCTTACAGATGTCGAACAGAACAGGGCTCAATAACAAATAATTATCTACAAAAAACTTGCACTATAATAGGATGCTCTCAAATGTTTGGGTCAGCTGCCATGCTTGTGTCTAATTGCAGTCCAAGCCATCCGGGTGGCACTAGGCTAAGAATGACTGGCCAAGTTGGAATAAACAGAAAGAAGTTATGGAGTAGCATCCCATGTCACAGTGTTGAAGTTGAGGTTTGTGCAATCACTAAATACGTGTAAGTTGTTTCAGATGCAGTGTATATCAGCGGTCACCAACTGGTGGTCCACAGACCACTGATGGTCCATAAGAAAATTTTGGTGGTCCATGGAGACATTTGAACATTTGAGACATTTGATTTCTCACTTCCGGTTCGGATATGAGAGCTGGAGACACAGTCCTCAGTGTGCTTCACCAAAGACCGCCACTGCCGCGGGTTACTGATACTGGGGGGACCCACATATTGGCTTGCCAAGTACCCCTGAACTAAATGGGGTCTTGCCAGAGGTGGATTTGTGACCAGAAGCCAAAACAGGACCTGTATGGTGAACCAGGAGGAGGTAGCCGAAGGATCTCCCAAGAGGCTATAGCCACCATTTTTTCATCTCTCCTGCAGCAGTTTGGAAGAGACAGGAGAGATTATCTCGCTCTCCATACACCTGGCTGCTGAATTTCTTCTGGACAATTTTTTTTATGTATATACTATTGCTTATTTTGTCATTACAAAATAGAGCTGGAAAACCTGTGTGGGGATAGGGCAATAAGATCTTCTAGTTCGAACTTTGAATTAACCTTCTACAGAGGACCTCCGTGAGTCCAGGAGGATTTCCTCCCCTTCCCTCACACTTCTTTGGAATGGTCCATTTGTTGCTCTAAGAAGAAGAAGAAGAAGCCCAGCACAAGGTATTTTACAACTATCATACAACAGATAAACTAAACTCAACCTTGCTGCTTTCCCTACAGGACTGAAGTGGTTTTTTTGTTTGTTTGTTTCTGTGCCTAATTCTTGGTGTTTCCCTCTTTGTTTGCTATGACACAGCTGAAGACAATCCTTCATTTCTTTTTTCCTTCTGCTCTAACCTTAAAATGAACTAACAGTCCAGAAGTGCTTAGTTTAAATTTTCAGTGAGATCCATTTTGCAAAACTGACTTTTCCCCCTTTTTTTGAATTTTGGAGACCCTACCGTGTGAAAATTAATGATGTGAAAGACTTTCCCAATCTATGTAGATTTGACTGCTTGAGATGCTGTATTTTGCTGATTTATCCTCTGCTCCCCCTCTCTTTTCCAACTTGAATGTGATTCTCCTATCATCTTTGCCCAGGTTTGTTGGAGGGTAATGTGTGTGAGGTCTATGACTGCAGCTGTAACTGCTCTAACTTAGACCCATACTGTTAGACATTTGACAGCTATAACTGTTTACCCTCCAAAACCAAAACCAACTGCAACACAAAGAGAAAAGAACATTTCAATGAGAAGAAATGAGAGGAACTGTGAGAAAACGATGGTAAAGGAGAAAGACACAACGAGCGAGGGACAAGAGGGAAGAGTGGAGAGAGGTCTGGAAGAGAGAGTGAAAAACAACAAATTTGTTTATTGAATGTGCTTAATGAATTTATTTAATCAATTTATTTGATGAATCTGTTGAATCAATTTCTGTATAGATTGGGAAACCTGCAGAAACACTAAATATATTATTAGGATAGATATTTTGAATGAATTGACACAATGGCTAATGAACAAACTGATATTTTGATTTACCTTTATAGTATCTGCCTGATGAACTAAGGTGTCTGTAAATATCAGAATATGAATCAATTAGTATTTTGATTTATCTCTATAATATCTACTTGATGATTTGGGTTGCTTGTAAATAATAATTCTGTTATAATTAAACAAGTGCATTTCGTATGAGTAAAATGGAACTTTTATGATCATTATTTTATAGATGTTTGTACCTTTTTTAAAAAAGTCATGTTAGTGGTCCACGAGATTCAAAATTGTGAGTTTAGTGGTCTGTGAGGTCTAAAAGGTTGGTGACCACTGGTATAGATCACCTATTAATGAGAGAAGACAAAGACTTCTGTCTGCTAGGAAAAACCACTGTTGATGTTTTAAGTAGAGCCTTGAATATCCAAGAAGAATATCACTGTTGTTGATTGTGTCAGGGAAAAAAAAACTCAGATTGCCAATTGTTTTTTTTTTAAACAAGGGAAAGTGAGTATCTTTACTTCATCTTCCCCAGAGACAATATGCACTGTCAAAAGGAGATGTGAGTGACATGGATACAAATTAGATGAAGTTATATCATGGAAATGTTGAACAATTCCCACCTTTACCATATCTGCACAAATCTGCCACAACTGGATGAAGTAATACGTTGATCAATGTAGACTGCATTTTGTTTTGGGAGAAGGGAAATCTTTCTATAATTATTTCATAGATGTGATACATGGATATAGATATACATATGCATATACATCTGCTATGCATCCATATTCTTCACATTGTATTGATTTTGTTATAAAAAAAGGTCTTATGACATACCTTTGTTTGTACATTGAGTGTTCCAGCTGGCGTTTCTTTCTCCAGATCCTTTGCAAAGCTGTTTTTCTCCCACATGTAGTTTTGATGATTGTAATATTAACATATATACAGTACAGAATCTATAGTGCTAAGACTGAAAGAACTCTTCTAAAATTAAAATGTGAGATAATTTCGTTATTCATTGGTTTTGCCACTTCAACAGAACATTCCTAAAAAATGTTAAACGTCAAACCTTAGTTTGGCTAAATTATAGCATCTAGTTTAAGTTTTCTCCCAGTCAGGCTAGTCTGTCACCACACTAACAGAGTCATCTCTCCCCTCAGATCCAAAGGGCTTCTTCTTCTTCAAAGAATAATGAACTATCAGGAAGACAGTGAAAGTTGTATCTTCAGAAGGCATAGACAAACATATATATGCACACACATGTTATGTGCCTTCAAGTCATTTCTGACTTATGGTGACACTAAGACAAACCAATCACAGGATTTTCTAGGGTTGAGAAAGTCTGACATGCCTAAGGTCATCCAGTGAGTTTCCACGGCTGAGCAGTGAATTGAACCCTTGTCTCTAGAGTTGTAGTCCAATGCTCAAACCATCACAGCACATTGGCTCTCATACATATATGTGTACAGATACATACACATATGTGTACAAATACACATATGCACAGCACAGCAACTATTTCAATGATTGGCTTCAGGAATTTTCTATCCAAGCTTCTTTGCATAATGTGGAAGATCTAGTTTCCTGATCTGATCTTTCCATCAGTCTACTTGCTCTAATATATTATTTCAGTTTCATTTATTTCATTTATACGCTTAATAATTATAGAACAGTTGAAATGTGCAACTGTCTCTAGTTTGGAAAGTATTTGGAAAATTAAAGGCTGAGCAATATTTCCTTAAATTTCAATCTATCTAATGAGATATTACCAGGAAGTACATAAGATAACAGTAAATGGCATCTGTATCTTAATGTACCTTGGAGTGTATTGATTTTATTTGGTGTTGTCCTGAGATCCCATGATGTATGGTAAGATTCAAATAGCAATATAAATATCTAAACTAAGTCCAAGTACAAAAAACTTTTCTCCATTGAGCAAGGCTGAAAATCATACAGCAAATCCCAGTAATCCTTATCATTGCCTATGCTGAGTAGGACCTCTTAAAGTTGGTTCAAAAAATCTGCTCCTACAATTTCTGCTCCTACAATGAGTGTAAATAGTGCAAATGTGTAACTTGAACTAGCTACATTTATTATGAATTTCACAACAATTGTAAGACAGATGCTGTTGTACTGAATTTCTAGAGATGGGGGATTTGAGTTTATGTAATATTAATTATCTCATGAGACTGAAATACTGGATTCCTATTCTTTCCAGTGTGAAATACTGGATTCCTACTCTTTGCCAGTTTCCTCCTCTAAAAATAATTATATTGGAATATCTAACCAAATGAAAATATTCTGTAGAATATAATTTAAAGCTAAGTTTGGCTTCAGATTTCATACAGTTGGAAAACAGGCAGCTTAAAAAAATGAAGTAACATTATCTAATGAGATGAAAGCAGTAAAACTGGCATTACCTCTAAGCCCAATACTACGGCAGCTCTGGTTGTTCAAATAAAACATTGCTGAAGGACCAGTTTATAGAAGCTGTCTAACCTGATAAGGATGTAGAAGTTTAAGATAGTGTAATGGGTTATAATAGTGCTGTCCACCCTGAGGCTGTTCATGAAAATTGATAATGGCTTATACGTATGCATGGTTATGGCTTTTCAGAAAATGTTGCTCATCATGGCCATTTTCCAGCTTTGCTAATTTTGATTCAGAAGTGCCTAGTAATGAGGATATTTTAGTCGAGCAAGTCCAGCTGTAACAGTTCTATAGCACATAGCATTCTTGCTTCAGATCTTTCATGAGCAGTTTCATGGAGACAGGTTGGGGGAAAAATGTAGAAGACAGATGTTGCCCTCATGGGAACAGCATTCTTTGAGTCGCTGTTCCGCAATCGATTATGTAGGAAAGTAGCTTTAAAACAAAACAAAACAAAAACCTTGAGGATGCCATTTCTGCTCTTTCAACCCTTTCTTTGTTTCTCAATCAGATTCTTAATCTTTTCTTTGTTTTATTAATCAGCAGCAACAGATTGCTTGTAAGTAGAGGAGCAGTGAGTAAGTAGTGAATACATTTTGTAGTTTAATTTGTTCAGATTTTAAGCTCAGCTTCACATAGTTGTGTCAGTATGGTGAGCACATAGTCAAATATGTCTGGTTCTGTGTGATGAGCAAGTCAGGAAAAAGAGAATCACAAGCATAGTGAGGTAAGCTATATGCAGATTGACCTCCCATTGAGTGGAGCCAAACAACTACTTCAGGCAGTAGATTTTTGAGGCAGAAAAGAAAAGTGGCTGTATCTGATGAACTCTCTGGTATTCCACTCTTGTTTAAAGAAAGAGTTTGGTGTGAAGCACAAACCTTGGTGAGTCCCCTAAAGCAGCTGATCTCTCAGGGGTGATAAAAGATACTGTTCAGTTGCCAATACTGAAATAGAATTCAGCTGCAAGTTAGCTTCTGATTGACCAGAAGACACTGTTTTGTCCCCTACTGCAGACAGCAAAATATCACAGGCTGACCTTGGCTGCTTTCATTATGAGTAAAGTTCATTGCCCTGGAGGTTACCAACAACTGTCCTTCTGTAGTATGTAAACTGTGGAAATTCCAGCGACAAGAAAATACCTTCCTGGCTATCAGGCCACCATTCTGCTCAAGCACCCTATTAGCTAAAGCACGTGTGACCCATTCTAGGAGTGTCCTCACCTTAAGATATATCAGCATGGACTCATGATCCCTCATTTTTTCCTTAGTTGCTCTATCTGTCTCTTTATAGCACGGGTTTTATGGTGCATCAGCAGATAGTTTTAATTCAAACTGCAAGGAATCCAAAGAACAGTTATTTTTCATCTGCATCCTGATATGCAGATGGTATTTTCCATGTTTAGTCCAATGCACATATGTATTGACCTTAAAGTTGCCTGTCAATCCCACAAATTTCATAGGTTTCCTTAGGTAAGGAATAATAGAAGGTGGTTTGGGCAGTTGCTGTATGCCTTCAGGTTGGTTCCGACTTAGGACAACCATAAGGTGAACCTATCATTGGGTTTTCTGAGGCTGAGGGTATGTGATGTGCCCATGGTCATCCAGTGTTTCCCATGGCTGAGCAGGCAATCAAACCCCAGCATCCAGGATCATAGTCCAGTGCTCAAACCATGCTGGCTGTCTTTATCAGTTTCTTCCTCTGAAATATATCCTATAGCACCTAGTATTCGTTGGTAGTCTCCCATCTAAGTATTAACCAGGAGTGATACTGCTTAGTTTCTAAGATCATAGGAGATCTGGTCCCTTTAGGACATTTAGGCCTACTTAGTCCAGGGTAGAATAGGTATATACAAGTGGTCTAGGTGACCATTCTAATTAAGATCTCCTCTTGTCTCTTTCAAAGAGACAGAATAAAATTCTGTACATGGGGTTTCCTTCTCCATTGTTGAATAGTCCATTGTAGATTATATGCTTGCCTGTAGTTTCATAACAGATGATTCTGCTGAGAAATTAACACTTGTTAATAATATCTGGATCTGAAGATCCATGTTGTCCCTTCCAGATTATACAGTGGCATAGATTTTCTGACAAATACTCTGCTCATCAGCAGGTCCTTGTGGAAGCAGTATTGTTTTGTAGCTCAAGTGCTTTCATCCTGTGCAGCAAAGACCACAGCGTGTATTTAGATTTTTATGTGATGATGATGATGGAATTTTTTTTTTTTTGGATTGTCTGGTTGTTTTCTTACTCAGTCATCCTCTGTGCCTTCCAACACACACACACACACATACACCATTTTATCACAGTAGGAGACCTGAACTCTAATTTTATGATACACATCAGCTACAATAACTAAGACTTTAAGCTAATTGCCTCATTTTCATGAAACATCCATTTGTCAATCACTCACAGCAAACATTAGATATGTTGGCTGGAGATTCTGATGCTACCTGGGGACTTGAATGGAATTCGCTTTCTTTCTTTATGCGGCACCACTAATTAGAAATATGCTCTTTTGGTTCAGTGTACTGAGATTAGCTTAATTTCAGTGAAGACATAATGCTAGGGACTTGATTTAAAAATAGTTACTGCAGATGTTTCTGCAGAGGAAACTGTATAAGGTTTTATTCACGGATGTATAAGGTTTTGTTCATCTGCACTTAGCAGTAGAGCATAATTATATTTTAAATTAATGGGTTACTTATGATTATCTTGGAACAAAGCTGGCCTGTGGTGACTCAGTAGGTAAGTGTTTTTTTCCCCTCTCTGTGAGGCCACAGTTCCCGTTTCTGATATATTGTATGCATGCCTCTGCCAATGTACATATCTGAAATGTGGCTATATTAACTCACTAAATCAGTCATAGAAGACTGAATTGATTGTACTGCCATCCTCTCTGCATGAAGATACCATCTATTTTAAGGGGTTTGATATTGCTAAAGGAGGTGGATGGCTGTGTTTTGCAAGTATTGTACAAAAAAACTGCTTAATTCATGACCTCCCCCCTTTCTAGAAGAAGGTTTGGCCAGTGGCAAACAACATAAAACCTTTTTGTTTCACATCAAATTTTCTGCTTAGGACAAAACTGTTCTTCTTTTCATTATCTAGTTGCAGTTCCTGGTATATTTGGGGCTCTTGTTTATTTTTTTTAGCCAGGCAGCAAAATGCCCTTTACCATAGTTCTCAGATTGACTCACACATATGCACAGACATTTCCCTTTCTGCTCCTTCTCAGGGTCACATGAAAGAGGCAGGCAAATTTCCGAAAGAAATGCAAACATGGCAAATGTAAGTGTTGTAGGTGTGAATGACTTTCAGTGTCAGGGATAGGAATTTGGGGACTGGAAAAAAAATCATTGGGGGACCAGATTTCTTCTTGGGGCCATTGCCTTTATTTTGCCTCCCTATCCCATACTACACCCTGATCTTGTAAGGCAGGGAGAGTTAAACCTCCCCTTTTCATGCCTGTCTGCTTAGTACATTGCAGCAAAGAAGAATTCATTTCATTGGCTTGATTGTATATCTAGGACTGGTGAAGCAGAAAACTCTTATCTTGCTTTTCTAACCCTATTGATTTCCAGACTGGCAGCCTGTCAGGAAATGCAATGGGAAAACAAAGCCTGTAATAAACTACTGCTTTTGAGGTGCCAGAGGTATCTCCTCACCTTTCCTGAGGCTCAGAGTTTGTCGAGGCCTGAGACCAGGGCTGGCCTGGGGTAAGGCATGCCAGAGGTACCCCAGAAGTGCTACTGCATGTTTCAGAGTATCTTTAAGGAAATGTTTTCAGATATCTTTTTCTAACTATTGTTTATTCATTTCAAAAGGTTTAAACATTTGCAGTTCTATGTGGTCCCCTATGAGATACTTAAATGTTCACTTACGTTCTATGTAGGAACAGCTCTTATATAAATAAGCAGTTTTGTTCACTTTATTTGTGGGCTGTATTTTGGTGGAATGCAATGGATAGAAGCGAAAAGGAACAGGTCTACAGTAGAGCCTTGCTCGAAGTTGTAACAATAAGACATTTTGCCCCATCATCCCCATATTATTATATAGTCCTTCGTCCACATTTGTGGGCTCAACCTTCACAAATTTGATTATTCACGAAGCAGGAGCCATTTTACTCCTCCCATTCCCTTGCATTCCTTCCGAGACTTGTGCTTAAAATGGACTCCCCCCCCCTTTGGGGTGAGCAAAGCCCCCCACACTGCTGGATGCATGTTCTGTCTACCATATGGCTGCACATTCTGCTGTGTAATGGCTGCTCATTGGTCAGGTGTTCTCTTTGCTCCTACCCCTCCTTTCTCATGGTGGTAACTGGAAGTAGCTAGAACCTCAGAACTCTGCTCTTCTCTCTCTGAGACGAAAGTACTGGTAAGCTTTTTACCTTGGCCACTTCTGCACCGGGCTAGTAAAATGGTGCAGAGCGACCTCCCACGGAGGTCTTCTGCACCATAGAGTGGACTGGGGTGGACTACATTCTGTAGTTCCATACCTCAGTCCACTCTGGAGTGACCGGAACTGGTCGTGCGGCGTTTTTTTAAAAAACCTCTTTTCAGAGGTTTTTAAAAATCACGGAGCGCCCAACCCCGTGCTGCTCCTTCGCCCGGCTCCGGAGCAGATTTGCAGGCGCACACAAGTGCGTGCCTGCAGATCTGCCAGGGGCGGGCTTCTGGCTGGCGAGCTACTCCAGTTGGTGGAGAGCCTCCACCAATCGGAAGCCGCCATTTGGGATGTGGAGGACTACGGAGCAGCGAACTTGCGCTGCTCCTCGTGGTGATGGACTCAGCCGGCCGGAAAACAAAGCCGTTAAGGTCTGTTTTCGGCCGTTCCCCTCCCCCACATGCGGAAAAGGCCCTTGTCATTCTCCCACTCAGTGCGGGGGCCAGAGGCAAAGGAATGTGGGGAGGGAAGCCCCAGAAGGGAATGGATCATGGGGGAGGGGAATTATTCATGGCTTTTCCACTCTCATAAGGGTTCTGCACCCCAAAACCTCATGAATGTGGCGGGGCCAACCTACTATTTATGACAAGTTAGTGATGATGTTTTCTGAAATCACAAATTGTTATTTGAAGGCAGACCAGTAGTAACTGTTCTTTGTTAGTTGCATGATGAGTAGACCAAGCTGGTTCTATGTATAGATGATCAATCTTAATTTTCTGGTATGAAATGACGTATAATAGATAGTATCTCAGACTTAAAAACAACACAAAAGAGAACTTTCAAAGAGGTTTGAAAGCAATATAATCTTTTAAATGAGGGAGATATTTTTCTTTGTGAATAAAGAACAAGAGACATATTTTACTGAGCTCCTGAAGGAGGTATCAGTATGAGAAAGCTTTAAGGACTATGCGTGTGTGTGTGTGTGTGTGTGTGTGTGCGCACACACACACACATGCACACACAACTTTTTGTGTGTTTGTCAGGATTCTGAAGCATGCGATATGGGAAAAAATAAAGATATCTTGAAGATTAGCAAAGCATCAGTAGGATGGCAGTTAAGAGCATTATAAATCTCTCCTTCAGGCATTAGGATTCTGTAATTGTTATCTGCCTTGAAGTTAAGCTCTATATAATTAACAGTAAATCAAAGTTTATATATCATTCAAAATTATTAAATAACACTTTGTTCCATATATTCAGTTGGTCTAGAGAAACTTTTGCAAGGGTGCTTTCACTCTACATGAGCCAGTGTCTCTAATGAATCAACTTTAGCTGTAACAATTAACTTTGATTAGCTTTTTTTTTTCTCTTTCATCTCCTTCTGACCCTTTATTAGTGGAAGTTCATTGAACAACAGGATACAAAAGCCAGGAGCTGGTCCATTTTCTGATCTGACTGTGCTGTGGTCCTAAGTATAGCTGATTAGTTGGCTCAAACCTATGACAACAAAAAGTAGACGTATCTTTGAATAAGAGAAGAGATTTCAGTGATAATCCACTCTAACCTTCTACCAATGCCAAAAACATGAAGCTACTGCATTCCTTAAGTGCATCGATATAATCCCTGCTTGAAATTCCTAACAAAAGTGTATGCTTGTTCCTCCACATTTGCTAGAGTTAAGTGTTTGGGACCCTCACAAAAGCAGAAAAATTGCAAATGTGTGTGCGTGTCTTTAGGAAGGGGGCCAAAGCGTGGTGCGGAGAAAAGACAACCAGGGTCCAAACCAGTTCAGAGAAAGGAGAAGGAAAGGGGGTTCGTCAGCATGATGGCCCTTTCTCTCACCTATATCCTTCTTAGGGTGTGGGGGGGGAGTAGTGAGAGAGGGCTTGTGGTGTTGAGAAATCAGGCACGAGCTGTCTTTAGCTGACCAGGCAGTGGCTGGAGGAGGAGGAGGACCAGAGGTGGGTTTTTAAAGGGCTCTGATCAGAGCTGCCAAGAGGGATGGATCCTCCAGAAAAGAAGCACCTGGGGAGAGAGGGGTTGGAGAAATTTGCAAATAATCAAATCTATGAAAGTAAATGCTGCAAATGTGGAGGGCAGACCATATATATGATCTTTTGAGATAGACACCTCCAATTGCTGAATAGCCTATGCTATCAGAAAGATTTTTCTATTCTTTAGTTGTAACCTTTCTTGTATTTGAACCTATTGGTTCAGGCACTGTTGAAAGGATCAACGGAAAACAAATTTCTTTCATCAGTGATATGACAGTTCTTCAAATATCCAAATATGGCCATTGGATGAGCTATTAGTCATCTCTTCTCCAAGCTAAATGCAAACAACTGCCTCTCTGTTACCTCAAAGAACTTAGACCATTTCCTCACTACACTGTTATCAAGCTATCATTCTACTTCACTATCCTATAGAATCCAGGGTTTGCAGTTTAGGGAGAGGCATTTAGAATTCTCTGCCAGAGAGCTCTTTGGCCTCAATAAACTACAAACCCCAGAATTCCACAGAATGTTGAAAGTGGAATAATAACATTGTAACAGTGTAGGGTGGAGAGGACTTTAATCTCAAAGTTCTTCTCCTTGTTTGTTCTCTGAATATGTTTCAGTTACTTGATTTCTTGTTGTTGTGTGCCTTTGAGTTGTTTCTGACTTAAGGTGACCGTAAGGTGAACCTATCACAGGGTTTTCTTGGCAAGATTTGTTCACGGGAGGTTTTCACGTTTTCAGAACTGTACTCCCTACATTATTCCAAGTGAAGGCTGACCAACAGAGAACAGGGTGATGCTATTACTTTTATGATATGTACAATTCACTCTTTGTGTGTAGGATTGTTTTAGTTGTGTTTCACTGCTTATTCAGATTAGCTTTTGGCCTATGAAAATTCCTGGTTTCTTTTCATCTGTTTTGCAATCAAACATACTCTCACCCATTTTGTGCATCTGATTTTTTTCTATTCTGATACATATACAGTTATCTCTGGTGCATTTCATTTTCACTAGATTCTTCATCATGCCAAGAACAACTTGAATCATTTTTTCTGTCTTCTAAAGTATTAATGACCCTTTCCATCTTATCTGCATTTGCTAATTTGATAGACATCAATTTAATTCCTGTCTTCCTTTTTTTTTCTGCAATGCTTGTTCTTGACTTTATTCTTCAGACACTTGCTTTTCTTTTGATTTTTGAATGAGTATTTGGTGTTTAGTTTTTTCCTCCAGTAAGAGAATTTTCCATATCCTGGTACTTGTTGTTGTTGTTGTTTTTATTATGTGCCCTGAAATCATTTCTGACTACAACACTAAATTGTTCAGCTAACTAGGCAGTGTGAAATCTCCCGTGAAAAAGTGTGCTTGGATTTTTATAAGTTCATCAGGATTGCACTGACAGAAAAAGTTTAAATCAAAAATTTGAGAAATGGAGAGTCTTTATAGAAAAATCAAACACTGAGAGAAACAAGATATGAATTGCAAGAGTATGACAGTATGGATAATGGTAATAAGAGAAAAAAATTATCACGTTTCTAGCAAATCTTAGAGTGTGTATTTAAACCATACATCTTCCCTGTGTTTTTCTAACAGAATAAGGACATGTTAAGAAGAGGAACAATTGATAAATTCCTATGTCAGTCATATCTGTACTTTTTTAATCATAAGATTGTAGAAGTAACTTACTATAAGACGATCTCCGACCACCAAATTTTAATATCAGCTGTTTACAGTTCCGCTTATAAGTTTAAAAAGTAAAGTTTATTTGGTCTCCAGGTCAGCTCTTTCTCATAATAAATTATCGCAATGAAGGATTCTATTCAAATTTGTTACTTGATCTAGCAGCCTTGATCTGTAGGCTAGGTTTAAAATTTTCTGTATAGAACTTCAATATTTCTACCCATCTTTTTAACATTCATTTTAACATCATAAGCAAATATATATGCATTTCCAATACTGTCTTAGTAGCTAGCCAGATGTTCCACTGCACTCTCTCATACTGAAGCTGTCCTTTTGCTTTCCATGAGATAAGGAGATAATGTAGATAGGTGGCAAAGACCTGATTTTGATTGTCATTGAATTCTAAGCCAATGGCTTTGGTTATAAAAATGTACCGACTTTTAAATAAAAGTGAATCTAACATTTTTCTCTATGGTAGAATAGGAATGGGATGTTAAGACAATTGGCAGTCAAGAAACATTTCCAGTCTATTGCAACACTGTGTCTTTTCAACCCAAAATTAATAGCAAGAGCAGTTACAGTTCTATAGCACTTACCAATGCTAAGCACTCCCTAAGCAGTTTACAATGTGTTTGGCTAATTGCCCCCAACAAGCTGAGTACTCATTTTACTGATATACAGAAGGATGGAAGACTGGATCAACTTGGAGCCCTGCAGGATCAAACTCACAATGTTGTGGCTGCAGTACTGGCATTTAACCAGGAGAGATCCACAATGCAGAAAGAACTTGGGGGACGGGGAGAATGGTGCAAGTGAAAATGATCATATTTCTGAACCCCACATCACTGCCTTCCTCTGGATTAAAGACACAATTGGATATATTGAACATAGGAATCTGATTTCTATGGGGTTGAGCTGTTGATCCAACTAGTCAGTATTCTTTGAGCTGGTCATTTTTCTCTTTGATAGTTATTTTTGTTTATTTAATTTATATTACCTCTTTCTCACAAAACTTGGATTCAATTATATTGCAGTTCACAGCATTTTTAAAAAAACAGATTGAATTAAATGCATAAGGTTATAATATTAAAACACTATTAAACCAGCCATTTAAAAAAGGATTAAAGTTAAACAAACATCAGACAAAAGAAAAAGGAGCCACACTCCCTCTCCATTAAAATTTCCTTTTTTCAGAAACCAGACACTTGCTAAGAGCATGGTTTTTATTTTTTTAAAAAAAAAGGCTTTACAGAAAGGCAACCGGGAGAAGTCCAATCTGGGAGCAACCAAGAAGGCTCCCGTACAGAGCCTTTTCCAGTACTGAGAGAAACCAGAAGCTGAGCACTTTTATAGGGCTTGAGAATTTTCAAACAAAAGTACAATTTATTTGAAAAAAAGAAAAAAAGGTGATTACATCTTCCAGGTGGCTAGAATTTAACTTGTTTTTTTTTCCACTGTAAAGAAAATGAAGTCTTTGAAAGCAGAAGAATCAATACTATTTTAGAGCCCCCCCACCTCACCTCATCTTAGGCAGACAGAAGGCTCCTTCAGAGTCCCCAGTATCTCTTGACACTACTTTTTGGTATACCACAACTGAGAATTGAAATCTTTCCTCAAACCCTAGGATCACTTATAAATCAATGTATTTACCTGGTGTACTTGACTGCTTGCTTCAGAGAAGAAAATGGTCCAATATTAATGATCATGTATTTGAATTTTAACTCATGGACATTTAAATGATTAAGTGATATTTAACTGAACATATTTACATATATTTTAGAACATTAGAAGATAAAAGCTCCTCTTGTTGTTATGGTGACCCTAAGGAAACCTATCATGGGTTTGTCTTGGCAAGATTTGTTCAGAGGGAGGTTTGTCCTATCCTTAGAAGGAGGCAAAGAGAGTGCAGCTTTTACAAGGTGACCTAGTGGGTTTCCACTTCTGAGCAAGGAGTCAAGCCTGGTCTTCAGAGTCTTAGTCCAGTACTCAAACCACTACATAACACTTGCTCCTGTAGATAACAAAACAAACAAAAAACTATGCCCAAGATCCTACATGGTCAAGTTCTGAGAGGTTTCTCTTGCTTACTGATGGGAAATAGATGGAGAAGGAAGGTACTTCAGACCATATAGAAGCAGCTAGTCTCACCTCAATCAAGGACAAGAAATGAGAGTTTGCTCTAAAATGGGGACAAGGAATGAGAGTTTGCTTTCAAATGGGGGGGAGCTGCCTTTTCTTTTCCCCAAGGAGATCAGAGCAGCTGATCATAGTCTGAATAACTTCCCAGATCCTCCCTTCCCTCTAAAAAGGAACAGCATCAGTCCCTTCTTGGGTGTTACAATGTAAGAACAGGTGATTTTGAGATGGAGTGCGAGAGTGAAAGAATATCCCTCTCTAAATTTTCTAAGAAGGGACTTACATACACATAAACTACATAACTCCTTCAGGCCAGCATTCTGTTCATCAGATATATATATAGAGAGAGAGAGAGAGAGAGAGCACAGAATGCTGGCCTGAAGGAGTTGAACAATGATGTAAAGAATACTCATCAATTTTCTCATCCTCAGTGACTAAAGGTCTCTTAACACACTGAGATAAACCATCAAGAAAATGGCCAAATGCCACATTTCTTTTTTACATTTCAAAATTTCTTTGTAAATTTCCTTTTTTGCACCCAAAATGTGCAGAAAACTCTATCTTTTCTACTGTAGAGCTTGTTTCCTGGTAAGAGGACATAAGATTCCAGCTGGTAAATGGCATCTTTATTTTGCTTTCTCACCAGATCTTGGCAGTTTCTTATAAAAAGCAGAAAATTCTATTAACTTATTCTTGACTTTGCATGATTAAGAAAGGAATCAAAACATCAAAGATTTCAGTTACGAGATTTTAATACAGTACTGATTGCTTTGTGTTCTTTGTTCCGGTTCATTTGATATGTAATCAGACCCTCTTAAGATCAAGTTTTCTAGATAATGGGGGGCTGTGAATTTCCCCCCACAATGTATTGCTAATTGAAGTTTGAGATCAATTTGTGAAGTTAAGATGAAAGATTTCTTCCCATTGTAATGTAGAAAATGATAATGGGAAAGTCCAAGGCCTTCCTTGCAGGAGAGAATAGAATGTTAATGCTTTAATAGGAATATGTTGGATGAGCTGTAATCATTACTAATGATGTAGCCCCTCAGATATAGCAGATATAATTAGCTTCCAGGAGCAGGTACTAGGGAAGGGAAATATAGATTTAATTACATGTAGTTTAATAACTACTGAATTACACAAATGTCTCTGAAAGGGCTTTACTTTGGGCCATTAAACCTGTGTGA
Organism: Cyclura pinguis; assembly: GCA_030412105.1. NCBI lineage: Eukaryota > Metazoa > Chordata > Lepidosauria > Squamata > Iguanidae > Cyclura > Cyclura pinguis. Next base: position 311,859,901 of record CM059599.1, on the reverse strand, counting down.
ATGCACCATCAGAGGCTCATATATGAATAATCAAATCTTAACACAATTTCCAAAGGGCAGTCTGTGTTAGTCTGTGGCAGAAAAAGACTACAAAGATTCCTGTGGCATCTTAAAGACTAACAAATTTATTAGGGCACAAGCTTTGATGAAGATGACCCGTTTTGCCAGATGCATGGAGTCTCAAGCAAAATTCCATGTATATTCAGTATATAGATTCAGAGGGAAATCAGTTGCAGAATTACTCACAGTGACAATAATTCTTTAATATTGGACATTGACAAAACTGTCAGCAACAATTTTGTGGATGTTATAATATTAATTATTTTCAATGTCAGTAGTTTCAACATCTAATTTCTGCAGAATTTCATCATATACAATGTAGGCCCCCAACTATAACACATTTTTTAGCTTTGAAGTACCATAGGATTCTGATCTTCCTTAGCTCCCGAAAACATATTACTGCTTGGGAAACCATTTTCTGGTGTTTCATCACTGACAGGGTGCATGAATTCTTTTCCTGAACTCTGTTCATCTGCACATCCTGAACATCATGTGTTTAAGTGTTTGCTAACTCTATTATGATGAAGTCTCAGTTCATTGATATAACTGTTGTACTTCCATTCTCTCACTAATAGACAAGAGGAAAATGAAAGAAGGCTTCTGAACATATATGGCAATGTAAGTGATATAGGAAATAGTATATTGATTAAACACTTGTGAGAATATGTAGAGCTCTAATATATTTTACCCGTAAGTCCCAATACAGACCTCACCATTAGCTCAAATAAGTTACAGTAGATAGAATTAGGATGGCCAAATTGAAGCCTAGAGGGTGTAATACAAGCCTGAATATACCTTTAGGCTTCTTTATAGTGGGTTTTCCACTGGGACTGTGGTAGACTAAGGTTCAAATGCTTACTCTGCCGTGGAAGCCTGGAGAATGACCTTGGGCAAGATGCACTGTCTCAACCGTAGAAGATGGCAATTGCAAATCCCCTCTGAATAAGTCTTGCCAGGTAAATCTTATGATAGGGTTGTCATGAATTAGAGGCAACATACAGGTATATAATCTGTATATAACCTCAGCAAATCCAATGTCTGATGGAGGATGAGAAGAAGAGGGTGTTTGCTTTTGTGTCATGATATAATTAGAGACAAGAGTGGCAATTGATGGTACTGTCATCTTGTGGCAGTATTGACTTTTTTGTATTGTTTCACTAACAGTGAAAGTAATGACAAACCTATAGAAAAAAATCCAGTTGTTTTTCCCGACTAGAGTAAGCCTGTTGAATCAATGGCAGCTTTGTCAACATGTCAACACTGGTTCAATTAGTCATTTTAGTTGTGACTAATTCTACTTGATATTTAAGCAATTACGTTTTGGACTTGTGCATTATATCTAAAGAGTAGTTCAGTATCTATAGTGTATTTATGAAATTAAGAATTCGGTATCCTGACTGCGCATATATGAATGCACGTGTTTCTCCTTATCTGAGTTGAAAAACAAAACTCTGAAGCAAGCAAAATACCTAGTATGAATAATTACATGCACAACAATTTCCCATCCATGGATATGGAATGAAAATACTACTACATTTCAGAGAAGCAATAGCAACCCTCAGAAATCATGGCTTTTTCAGTTTATAAACAAAATATACATGGCAATCTGAAACTGACTTGAGACATAGGTTTGGCAAAGTTTTTAACATTCATCAGTGCAGGAAGTTGGATGAATCTTTCTGATATTGGGAAATATTCCTAGTTCCCACCAGGGATATAATTATTATTCACTAAGTTTCTTCATGAAGGAAGCAACAAGTAATTTAGACATTTTCATCTGTCTGTGAAAACTGCACAATTTTTAAAGCCTATTTCCAATTTGGGGCTTAATTTGTGCAACATTTATGTGGTTGTTTTGTGCAGAAAACATCATTTTCTACACAGAGAAAATGAGTTTTTGCACAGAAAATATTTATATGAATAAATATTATTTCCTGGACAGAGAAAAAACTGTTTCTTATGCAGAAAATCTTGTTTTTCTATACAAATCTACCACATGTGAGTTTTGCACAAAATAAATCCCTAATTACAGCATTTTTCTGCTCCAAAACCAGCCTTCTGCTTTCAGCAATTTGAACTGTGATTTCATTTAAAAAAAAATACATGTAAATGAACTTAAAAGAATAAATCCAAAATTATAGCATCTTCTGTGCAGAAAACAGCATTTTCTGTCTCAGAAATGTTCTCTCTCTTTCTCTGCGCACATGTGCGCAGTTTCCATGGAATAATTTCTGAATTGTAATGGCTATCATCAGTCCAAAGATTCTGCTTGTCAGGATTTCTCAAGACCCTCTAAAAACATGGTTTTCAAGCCCTTTTTAAATATTTTTGAATACTTTTTCCACCCTGAGTTCCTACAGCTTTTATTCACACTTTCCCTTCTCTTTACTTCTAGCAAGAAGAAGAAAGAGCAAAGTCGATAGTTTTACAAACATTTTTTCTGACTCTTATATTTTGCATGTTAAATTTCATTTTGAAAAATAGAATATGTTTAAGTGAACTTGAAAGTAAAGAACCCAACTCATTTTAAAAAAAAACAGAACAAAATAACAACTTTGATTCCTGCTGCTATATAATTTTAAAATGGCTAGGCAATTTGTACAGTGTTTAGGGAGGGAAAAAAATAAATCGCAGCAGAGATGACAGCTTGGACACCAAACTGCAGGTAAATGCAATTTAAAACAGCTGATTTAGTATCCCTCTGGGAGAAAAAATGAGGTTTTAGATTAGAAATGCCTGACGTACCATTAATTAAACTGAAAAGTGCATTCCTGCACTACTCTAATACCTTATAGGGAGGCCGCTAAATTTATGTGACTATTGTAAATGATCACCTTACATCGTTGCAACAACAGCTTCTGGCCTATCATTTTATGTACGAACTCCCAAGAGTCTAGCCAGAAAAACCAAAGAATGGCTCCTTTTATTGTCAAGCATAACCTACATTAGTATAAACAAGAGGATCACACAGGAACTTTTGCAAGTGCATATGAACATACAAAAGGAGGTGGGTGTACAGAGTTCTTTCAACTATGTTCTGTTATGATTTATTGATCAGCTATGGTTGTCTAAGGAGAAAATTTGCCAGGGTTGCTTAAAGGTAGAGTGTGCAACTGTTCAAAACACCCAGGGATATAACTATAAGAATTTTAATAGGGCCTACAATACATATGCGACATGGTGACTGCCATGCTACCCAGTTTATATTAATTTTCGAATAAGAGACAGGATAACTCACAGCTAAACCACTTCCTTGTAATCTCTCCTCTCATGGCTCATGAAGGCAAACGCCATAATAGCAAAGACTAACTATCACAAATTCTTGCAGATCCTGATGGATTGATTAGGTATCACTAGGTGTGCATGTTGTGTTGGCTTCTGTGTAATCAAATTGTGGACACACAACCTTGAATCCCAGTTCTGCTATCTGTCATATACTGAACAGCAACTTTGTGTCTGGTCAGCAATTGGCAGCAAAGGCGTCTAGGGAAATGCAGAGAGTTGCAGGAAATGACTTTGTTGATTCATTAAGCACCACTTTTTCTGTTTCTGTTAGCTAGCCAGCACTGTAACTTGGTGCCAAAGGGCACTGTGCCAATGGAAAGGCTACTTTTTTTGAATGAGACCCAAAAGCAGTGTCTTTAATGCTTCAAGCCATTTAATACATATGTGATGAATTATGTTTTTAATCAAATCTTGTCATGCTCTTTTGTACGGTTGGTGAGCATGATTCCTCTTTGTGATTGCTGTGTTTTGAACAGTAGATAAGATGCTGTTCACATATCTAGCTTCCAAACACATGCAAATTTACATTGCTCAGTAAATGAAAACCAAGATTATATTTTAGTCCTTTAAAGCTGCAATATTATAATTATTTACCCGGGACTAAAGACCTGTTCAGTCCAGTGGGGCTTACATAAGTATACATGATTATATCGTTCAAAACCTAAATTCAGACCATGTTAGGCAAAATGAATTTAGAAGAAATAGAAAGCATATTTCTTATGATCTGGAGAGACACATACAGCGTATGGTTAACATGTCTGTATGAAGCATCTCCACAGCTTACTTATATAAGTGGCAAAATATCTTTATAAACTTAAAATGTATGTTTTTGCTTGTAATGTTATTTCCTCCATCCAGCATTTTTAGTCATAAAAATTTAGTTTTTCTACAATTCAGCAAGATTGAACAGCATCAGGGTTTTCTTTCTTTTTTAAAGAAAATGTGTTGATTTATGTTACTAACTGTGTATGAAATCAAGGTGCATGGATTTTCCTCATTCCACTTTTTAAAAATATTCCATGTATAGGTGGTACACTGCATTCTACTCTTTCTATGCAATTAATTATAAATTTAGGTATGTAATTTCTTCCATTTGTCTGCATTTTTTTTTCTTTTTTTGGTTCATGCAGGCAAGCTGTACAGATGACTGACTCTCACATTAAAAATATTTCTACTTCCTACTCACATCTTCTTCTTGCTCCTAATGGAAAATGTGACAATTGTAATATATAGGACTAGCCAGCAACACATTCTTTCAGGTTGCCAGAGGGAGGAATAGAATTTGTTTTAAACTGTTGTAAAGAAAGTATTGAAGGGATGGATAAAAATGGTTGGAAAGGCCGAACACTGTACCTTGACTGTGAGATACCAGAAGGAGGATGTAAAAGGGGTGGGGTGAGGGGAAGGCAGACAGAGCTGGAAACTGAAAATAGCACAGTGTAAAAAGAGGTGACTTTCAGCATGAGACAGGTATCTCCAGTGAACTTCCATAATAGGAACATTAGTGAAAATTTGGACCAAAGGAAAATAAGTCATGGAAATGAACTTTTGCAGGCCAAGAAGCAGACAGTCTGAAGAACAAAATCTTCTCCATTTCTAGATCATCGCTGAGCAGAAAATCAGAGCCTAATGGCAAAATTGTGGTTAGAAGATAAAAATAAACGTCTAGGCTAGGATCCCGTTGAATATTTGAAAACTAATTTTACATTGGATCGTAAGAAAGCACATGGTTAGTGTCTTGTAGTAGGAGCAATGACAGTGGAGGAAGAAGGAAGATAATGACATTGACAGCAAGTCAATGCTTAAACTTCCTCCAGCAAGTGGAGGAAGAAGTTGTACCATACAGAGTCCATCCTGAGGCCATTTCTGCACGACACTGTTATAGTGCTATTATTTCATTTTTAACATCCTGTGGAATTCTGGGGTTTATAGTTTACTGAGGCCAAAGAGCTCTCTGGCTGAGAATTCTAAATGCCCTTCCATAAACTGCAAACCCCAGGATTCCATAGAATGTTGAAAGTGGAATAATAGCACTATAACAGTTAGTGCAGACATGGCTTAATCCTGACCTCAAGAAATCTATGCAGCCAAGGCAATCTGGGAAGAATGATTTGCAGAATCACCCATACCATTGGACAGACAATTTTCCTAGCCACCTATTCTATAGTACATTAGCTGCAAGGATCTCTTAGTGCATTGAAGAAATCCAAGGCCATTTCCGCATGATGACACTCTTCCATGTCACACTGCAATCTCGGATCTGGATTCAAAAAGGAGAGATACAGTAATAATAGGAGATTTCAATTACCCGGATATATGTTGGCAGTCAAACTCTGCCAAGACAGCAAGGTCCAGCAAGTTTCTTGCTTGTCTTGCAGACAGTTTCATGGTCCAGAAGGTGGAAGAGGCCACAAGGGGATCAAATATTCTAGATCTGATCCTGACCAATAGGGATGACCTTGTTAATGAGGTAGAAGTGGTTGGATCTTTAGGGGGGAGTGACCATGCCCTATTGGAATTTGGCATTCAGTGGGAAGGAGAAGATAAGTGTAGCCAGACACTCATCTTAGATTTTAAAAAAGCGGACTTCTGTAAACTTAAGGAGCTGCTGGCTGAAATTCCGTGGTCAGGAATAGTGAAAGAGAAAGGAGTTCAGGAGGCATGGGAGTTCCTTAAAAGGGAGATACTGAAGGCACAGTCTAAAACTGTGCCAATAAGGAGGAAAAATGGAAGGCATCTGAAGAAACCAGAATGGTTGACTAAAGAACTCTCAGCTGAGCTAAGCGTTAAGAGAAACCTGTACAGGAAATGGAAGAGGGGGGAAACCACCAAAGAAGAATTTAAGCAAGTAGCCAGGAAATGTAGGGAGGAGGTCAGAAAGGCTAAAGCACAGAACGAACTTAGGCTGGCCAGAGACATTAAACACAATAAAAAGGGCTTTTTTAAATATGTCCGCAGCAAAAGGAAAAAGAAAGAGGCGATAGGGTGGCTGCGCAGAGAAGATGGCGAATTACTAACAGGGGGAAGAGAAAAGGCAGAACTACTTAACACCTTCTTTGCCTCAGTTTTTTCCCAGAAGGATACAAGCACTCAACCTGGTGGTTGGGGAGCAGGTGAGGAAGCAGGGGAAATGCGGCACATAATAGGTAGAGAGGTGGTACAGGAATACCTGGCCACACTGGATGAATTCAAGTCTCCAGGGCCAGATGAATTGCATCCTAGGATATTAAAAGAACTGGCAGAGGTCATTTCGGAACCGCTTGCTATAATCTTTGAGAAATCTTGGAGGACAGGAGAAGTTCCAGCAGACTGGAAGAGGGCAAATGTTGTCCCCATCTTCAAGAAGGGAAAAAAAGAGGATCCAAATAATTATCGCCCAGTCAGCCTGACGTCTGTACCCGGAAAGATCCTGGAGCAGATCATTAAGCAGTCAGTTTCTAATCACTTAGAAAGCAATGCGGTAATCACGAGAAGTCAACATGGATTTCTCAAAAATAAGTCATGCCAGACTAATCTGATCTCTTTTTATGATAGAGTTACTAGCTTGATAGATGAAGGGAATGCTGTGGATGTAGCATATCTTGATTTCAGTAAGGCCTTTGACAAAGTTCCACATGACATTCTTGCAAAGAAGCTAGTACAATGTGGGCTGGACAGAGCTACTGTCAGGTGGATCTGTAACTGGTTGACTGACCGTTCCCAAAGGGTGCTCACCAATGGCTGCTTTTCATCCTGGAGAGAAGTGACTAGCGGGGTGCCACAGGGTTCTGTCCTGGGCCCAGTGCTGTTCAATATTTTCATCAATGACTTGGATGAAGGAATAGAGGGCATGCTCATCAAATTTGCAGATGACACCAAATTGGGAGGGGTTGCTAATACGCCAGAGGACAGGATCAAAATTCAAAATGACCTGGACAGATTGGAGAGCTGGGCCAAGGCTAACAAAATGAAATTCAACAGAGAGAAGTGTAAGGTCCTACACTTAGGTAGAAAAAATGGAATGCTGAAATATAGGATGGGGGACACATGGCTGGATGGCAGTACGTGTGAAAGGGATCTAGGGGTCTTAATAGACCACAAGCTGAACATGAGTCAGCAATGTGATGCGGCAGCCAAGAAAGCCAATGCAATTCTCGGCTGCATCAATAGGAGTATGGTGTCTAGATCGAGGGAGGTACTGGTACCACTCTACTCTGCTTTGGTTAGACCTCATCTTGAATACTGTGTCCAGTTCTGGGCACCCCAATTCAAGAAGGACATGGTCAAGCTGGAGCAGGTCCAGAGGAGGGCGACCAAAATGGTGAAGGGCCTGGAAGCCAAGCCCTATGAGGATAGACTTAGAGAGCTGGGTATGTTTAGTCTGCAGAAGAGAAGGTTAAGAGGGGACATGATAGCTCTGTTTAAATATTTGAAGGGATGCCATGTAGAGGAGGGAGAGGGCTTGTTTTCTGCCGCTCCAGAGACCAGGACAAGGAGCAATGGCTTCAAGCTGCAGGAAAGGAGATTCCACCTGAACCTCAGGAAGAACTTCCTGACAGTCAGGGCTGTCCGGCAGTGGAATATGCTGCCTCGGAGTGTGGTGGAGTCTCCTTCTTTGGAGGTTTTTAAGCAGAGGCTGGATGGCCATCTGTCGGGAGTGCTTTGAGAGTGTTCCTGCATGGCTGGGGGTTGGACTGGATGGCCCGTGTGGTCTCTTCCAACTCTACATTTCTATGATTCTATGATTCTATGATTCTATGATTGCACACCTGCTTGCTCCACACCTGCTCGCTCCATGTGGAAGGGAGCACAGTAGCACCACTTCTTCCTTCAGCAATACAGCTGGGCACTTTCCATTGCTGTGCTACTGAAGGAAATGTCACCATTGCACTTCCGTGGCTTTTGCATGGCCAGGAGCGATGGGAGTGCTGCACAATGGGAGGTGCAAAATGGATTTTTTCAATTTTGCAAAAACGCAAGCATGATGCTTGGGAATGGGATGGCAGTGGGCTGGTAACAACAACATTGTGTGGAAGCATGACCTGCCGATCGCTGCCATCCTGTCCCAGAAAAGGCACAGCCCCTTCGTGCAGAAATGGCTCTGGTATTGGCTTCTGAAGGGCTGCAGGTGTGAATAAAGTACTAAAACATTGAATAAAAATTGCTCCTTCTACTGTTGTTCTCATCAGTGGGGCTCTTCTGCTTAGGCAGAGAGGTTTTCCTAATCTCTTGGCATGAGCAGAGAGACGACCAAGTCACTCACCCTATAGTCTATTACTATAGTCCATTACACAATTTGACATAATAAGATCCTGGTCTTTGTACAGATTACTGGTTTGTACACCCAGGAAAAACAGTCTATTTTTATGGGAGCCACCAAGGGACAACAGAATCATTAGATGAGTTTAGTGCTTGCTCCAGAATTTTGGATGCCCTCAGGTGCCATAACGCCCTTAGCATGGAAAATGTGGGACAGATAAATTGACAATTCTCTCCAGCTATATCTGATCTTCCTGGGTGCTATATGAAAAGTAGAAATATTAGTCTATGCCTGAGGAATTCTCAGGGGGAAAAACAACATTTGAAGGGTCATCCAAACCAAGATAAAGGACTTGTAAGAACGGAGAAGTTGCCCATCAGCAGTTAGCACCTGTAGGATCTTTGTAACACTTTCTTAGAAGAGTGAGATGTATTGTATTTTAATTTAAATTACAGTAACTGTGCTGAAACTGCATCTGTACACATAATTTAACATATGTAGATTGTTCTCTTTTTTGTCCAATATCCAATGTTTGGAATTAGCCTTAGATGAGTGGGTTAAAGTGTTCCACCTTAAAGTTAAAAGACTGTGGGTTGTATCCCAAGGTAGCTATGAACACAGTTGACCCACAGTTATCAAAGTCAAACCCATTGATTAAAGTGGGTATTTATTTCTTTCATATCTGTTCATGAAAGCGATTACATTATGAAGGACAGGATATTAATAAAATCCAAATCAAAAGAAATCGAAGGCAAAATCAATGTAGAAAGAAGGGCAGACTTTAGAAAATACATTAAAAATAGCAGGAGCATAAAAAAATGTCCCACACATCAGTGAAAATAATGCAGATAAAAATTCCAAAATGTTTATGAGATTAAAAGAACAGGGATAAGACACAGGGAAGAAAGGAAACTGGTAAGCTTTACCGCCCCCCCCCCCCCAAAAAACCTGCTTCTGGCAAAGGGGAAGCCCCTCCTAGGTTTCTTAAAGGTGCAAAGTGGAGAAAGGAAGGGGGTAAAAAAAGGAGCAAAAAGCACCTAGTGTGTATACAAAAAAGAAGAAAAAAGGAAAAATCTGCAAAAGTGATTTGGAGCTATCTTCTCACATTTTAGCTGCCTAAGAATCACACTGCAGAGTGTAAACATCTCCGCCTGAGGAGATAGAGGCCGTCTAAATCTCCTGAAGTTGTTGGGGGTTTTTTAAGCTTGTTTGTTTATTTGAAATATTTTTAGTCCACTGTTCAGTTAGTGAACTAATTTCCAAGGTAGGTAACAAACTAAAAAAAATAACTTCATAACAAATAGTTAAGAACATTAAAATACTGATTTTAGTAAAACCCTGCAGATAAAGCAGCTGAAAGCCTGCAATTACAACCCTGTATATTTCAATTTGCTATTTCAATTGCTGTTTCAGTCTGGATTCAGGCAAGGTTGATTGCTTTGGTCTTGTTGATGGATGATGTGTATCAAGAACTATGCAGTGGCAAAATGTCTGTGTAAGTTCTACTGGACCTCTCAGTGGCTTTTGATGCCACCAACCACAGTATGCTTCTGTGCCATCTCTCTGGTTTGCGACATGGAGGCATCATTTTGATATTGCTCCTTTCCTTTCTGGAGGGTAAGTCCAGAAGTTGCTGCTGGAAGATACCTTTGGAATTTCTCAGAATTGTACTAGTTATTCCAAACTACAGGCGACGAGTTCCATGGAATTTACTTTCTTAATTTTCATAAGCTTAAAGCCTCAGCAGATTTGCAAAAAACAAAACAGAAGAGACACTTCTGTACAGTGATATCTTCAGAACAAAAGAGTAGTCTGACACAAGATATTTCTTTGAATTTCATTCCATGCAGCTGTAGTATTTAGAAATTAGACACCTCTAATAAACATGCATGGGTATACCTTAAAATATTGTTTTTAATTACAAAAGGAACTAAGGGCAGTTATTATGAGACTCCATTAGTAATCAACTGAGTGTTTATTCACAGGGAAACCATTTGATGAATTTGAAAAGCAATCCAAAAGGAAGTCAATAAGAATAGTGAAATTTTTTAGATGAGTTTTGAACAAAGATTGCAGGTTTTGGGATTTTTTTGGTTTTTGGTTTTTTTTTGGAAGTTTTTCACAGTTTGTTCTTAAAAACCTCTCAAGCTGCCTGCTTGTGTGCGTGATTCAGTCACTGATGGAAAATATTAAAAACTAGAAAAATACTTTCCCTATCATCTCAGTATTAGAGAAATAGTGTGACATTTCATATGAAGAAACTACCTCCCACTCATAATTTCTGTTTCAATATAATTGATTATATGTACAATAATGAGCAGGAGTGCTTGTGTAAATGATATGACTTCATTAACATTTCTGCCATCCAGTTTCTACTGAAGATTATATAAAAGTGAACAATGCTTTGGAATATAAACATATAAGAGGTGTTTTTAGGACAAGACCGCAATCCTTTAGTTCAGGATCTACTCAAAGCAACTAATTCATAGGCAGTATCTCATACAGTTGTAATTCATTTGCCATGCACAGACCAGACGTCTTTAGCTAGGACAACTCCAAAACATGGGTGCAATGTATTTAGACCTGGGCAAAATTATTCATTCCCCCAAATACAGCAGATGTCAGGTCTGTTTAGACAGCCTTAATTCTATGTATTTTAATGGATGCAAACTTGCCATGCAGTTTTCCTTCATAGACATGTTGTCTGTCTGCATATACACATCACACTAACTCCACATGTGGGGACACCAGCACACTGATTGATTGATTGATAGATAGATTATCCCAGTTTCTTCTAGGCAGCTTATGGCTAGCAGTCATATCAGTGTCAGTAAGGTATGGGTAACAGGCATAGCCATGCTAGCCTCTTCACATAACACATGTGGGATATTGTCTAAATAGTTCTATGATTAGATGTGAGGAACATGGTTTCAAATGAATACTGACTGGCTGTTGGTATTAAGTAAACAGTAATGGAGAATACAACTCACAATCCCCATAAAATTCTTGAAACTTTTTATGCTGGTAAAAGTATTCTGTATTGCTACTGAATTTTGCCATGTTGAGGGATTTTTTTTCTTTGTAAGATGAACCAAATCCATATCTTCCAACCCAAACTCAGAATCAAACACAATGTATGGTCAGACAACTGTATATTTCCAAATGTGTGACTTATTCCAGAAAAGACCAGCAACAAAGTGATCGACAATATATTTGAAAAGCAAAGGGTGAAGAAAACTGTGGACAAGTGTACTCTAGACAAATATATAAGCCTATAGAAATGTGACTGTTTGAAAACTGAACACAAAATGAATATGTTTGAAAGATACATACAAAAATATATCTGCATTTCTATACAAAAAGGAAAACAACATGAATAGAATCAAGTCAGAATGAATTTAGTGGTAGAAAATCAGAACAGTGATGAGGCTAAGCTTGGTGAATTTGTACATCTCTACTAATCAATTAAAGGTGCTCTTCAAATGTGTCACTAAAATGAGATTGATGCACCTACTACCCTAAGAGGTGGGGGACTTTCAAGTCCACCCACAGTGCCAGTGTCTCGTTAGAATTTAGGGAATTATAGCTCAAAGGAGGCCTATGAGAAGAGGGTAATGGCTGGGTTTTTTCACCTGTGTATACCAGTACGAACTGTAGAGAGGACTCCAGCTAAAAGTTAAACAGAATATTTTATTGGGAATTAACAAGCATACAGGAAATCAGACACTCTCAGGAACCATGCAAGGCTATCAGAAAGTGAGGCAAGAAAGGTTGGATAGAGAGAAATTGAGTGGAAAGGGTGTTGGTTACCAATCCTGAAGCAGAAGGTCAAGGAAGAGTGGCTCAGACAGCATGTCTGAGGGTAGCAGGAATGAGCAGAAGTCTGGGTGTTATCTATTACATCCAAGTACTACAACATACTAGGGTTGGAGCTAGGGTTCTTATACCCTGTTTCCTGCTCTGAACAAGGATGTGTGGACAAAGTGGTAATGGCTTTCTCATGGGGTTGACGAAGGAGTCCAGAATGGACTGGTTGTCTTAACTCTAGATGACAAGGCATTGACGGGAGTCCGGACAATCTCTTAATGTTTTCACTAGGTAGTATGAATAGAGAAGATCTCTGTAAGATATGCTCACAGTTGGGGTCCCTGATTGCTTCACCTGGGTGGTTTTGCCTGCTATTGTTTTCAGGAGTGTTCATAACTTACAGTTTTTGAAAGAATTATCCCGAGTCCCATCAGTATTCAGCTTTCCCACCTAATCCTCTCTGAACTGATGACCTGGTCATGTCTGAGGTTATCCTAACCTGGCATGTGTTTATAACCAGCATATTTTCAACATGTGTTCCAACCATTAAGTTTGTCCAGTCATGAAAATAGCACATGCCACAGAGCGGAGGTGTACAGTGTGGTAACATACCATGAAGGACATCTTTCTCTTAGCAGAATGTGGTGAGGAAACTTGAACACACGGCTGGAGTGCTCAGAAGAAAATTTCGTTGCTGAACACAATCTGATATCAGGGGGAGAACAGCATGTACCTCAGTTTAACAGTAAACCCTAAACTGGAGTTCAGGACATACCATGATATGTTTCATTAATCTTTAGTGGTGGTCAAATAATTTGTCTATGTTAATAATAGTGCGATTTTCTTTCTTAATTTGTCATGTTAATCAGTATGCTGATTATTATCATTAGCGATTTATTGTTTGTTCCTCCAGTTGTTTGTACCAGTTGTTTCTAATCACATAAAGAATCTGACACATGAAGATATATGTGTGATGCCAAAAAATAAATACAGCCCCCTCTTGAAGAAAAAAAATCAGTGTTTCTAAGGAAGACATTTTCCTATTTTCCTCCCAGTTTGAGCTAGAACATGCTTAGCTTCCATTCAGTGAAATGTGAAGTGGGGGAGAGGGGGTCCACTGGATTTGCAATCAAGCCAGACCAGTTTCAAGATTTGAAACATATTTCAGGAACAGACACAAATGCTTCTAGCTAACCTTGTCCTCCCCTTTAGGAAAGTGTGGGATAGGGACAATGAAGGATTTTAGCTTCAATGCAGAGAAGTTTGGCAGTGTGAAGTCGGATTTGCATGAAAAGCTTTCTAGAGAAAGGGAGATGAGAGGCACATTGCAACAGTCATGGGAATAGACAAGGGTTCTGCTTCTGCATGTTCAGTGGAGCAAGCAGTGTTTTAGCATGAGTGGAACGAGCAAATGATTTTTCCCTACTCTCATACTTATCCTCCAACTCCATTTTTATTTAGCTCTGGCTACAGAAGCTCCTCTGATACTTTGGAGGGAAGCTACAACACAAGGCCGAGCAAACAGAATGCAGGGATGGAATATTAAGAAATACTTGAAAAAATGTTTGAAAAAAACACAACAAACAAGAAAATTAGTGAAGAGTTACCTCTTTACTTCACAAATAAGTGACAAGGATAAAAGAGAATGGAGGTGCGCTTATTATTTTTAGAAATGGCACGGCAGCGGGGATCATTTACTAAGGCAGTTTCCTTACTACATGGTTATAGTGCTATTATTCCACTTCCAACATCCTATGGAATTCTGAGGTTTGCAGTTTTAGGGAGGGGCATTTAGAACTCTCAGCCAGAGAGCTCTTTGGCCTCAGTAAACTACAAACCCCGGAATTCCACAGGATGTTGAATGTGGAATATTGGTGTTATAACAGTGTAGTGCAGAAAGACCCTGAGACAGCCAACTTCAAAAGCCCAAGCCATCCAATTTGTGCTGCTCTTCAGTAAGTGGTTTGAGTTTTGTGAGCCAAGCTGTAACTCTTCAACTGTGAGGTAACTACCAAAAACCAAGTCATAGTTTCATCAAAAGCCAAAAGAATTAGATTTTACATAAAGCACCAATTGAATTGTTTTACCTCCATTGGCATTCTGATTCATTTAATTAATTATGTAATGATTTATTTCTGGAGAATGCTTAATTCTGGTATTGCAACTTAAGTTAATCACTTCGGGGGGGGGCAATGAAGTTACCCCTTTTCATTGGCAAATTTCTATTTTTTAAGGGTTTTTTTAAAAAAATGTTAATCCCTAATACTGCCTTCCCCTTCCTTAAACTGTCTTTGTTTCATCTGTTCAACATGAGAGTCTCCCACTAATCATATCACACTCTTCTTGTAACAGTATGCATCTCTTTCCTCCCAGGACCATCCTACCTAACTCATTAATGTTCTCATGAACAGTATGAACTGAGCAGTGGTGGAAAACCCTGAAGTGCTGGAATGTCTGCAGTGATTGTCCAATTCAGCAGCCTGTCCTTCATGCTGCTAGAAATTGAAACCAAGTTGTCTCAGAGGCTGGATGGCCACCAGTCAAGGGTGCTTTGATTGTATATTCCTGCATGGCAGGGGGTGAGATATGATGGCCTTTGTGCTCTCTCTCAAATCTATGATTCTAAGGGAGAGACAGGCTGCTTCTGTTGAGTGAATCTGATGCTTGATGACAACAAGTTGAGGTTTAAGTATGTGTAAGCATGGGAGGCCTGCCTAGGGTAGGAGTATTTTTCACAGATTGACTACCGGGATGAAAGTTAGAAGGAGTGTTTGGGAAGATAGAACCTCCATGTCACACCTTCTGTACATAAAAGCAAGTCATAAGGCAACAGCACATGTAAGCCACACATCCACTAGAATCTATGAGTAGAAAATTGCTGTCATTCTAAAATCACTGGGTGCATCCCACATTGCAGTTACAGATCCAAAACTGCTCCTTATTCACCTATGCTGTGTATTCACAATTGTGGCGTTATTGTCATTATGATAAATTCCTTCCTGGAATCCAGGTTAAACTTGAGGAAGCCGCTCCTTACAATGAAGATCTGTGGCATGGGCAAGTGGGGTTCTTCAGAATGATGTGGTTAGTCTACTCAGCTCTTGAGCCATAGGACAATGAGCAGAAACTTCTGTTTGTTGCATGGTTCTTCGGGACATAAGGATACTTACCACACCATAGCTGAGAGGTAGAAGAGGGCTAGCCACCTCACTCATGCACATCGTGGAGCTCCATCAAACAGCGTAGGTGCCTTGAGTTTAAGGTGGGTTCTGGACTTTGATGTCTTAGGTCATTTGTAACTACAAATAAGCAGTTATATCGGATGTAGGATCTTGGCCATCATCATTAATATCCCTTGTTTATTTTTATTTTTTTTTATTTTTATATATATATATTGCTTTTCTTTGGCAGAAATGTAATGTTTTTGTACTATGTGTTAGTTATAATGTTATAATGTTTTAATTCTAAAGTACACTCTAAAATGTCTTAGGTGACTATCAGAATCTTTGGGTAACCGTTAGAAACTGCCAGCTGTCCTAAACCCAACAGAAAAAAACATTTTAACCTTTTATTTTACTTCGATATACATAGCTCCTTAAAGGCGTCTATTTCCCCATCTCAATACTGAAAGCTACTTCTAACCCCATATTTTTAAAGACATAAAAAGCGCTATTGTTGTATTACTCTTCCCCCACCCCTAGGCAAGGCTACTATCCATTCTATGATACAGAATATCATGCTATTTTGTCAGAATAGAAACGGAGACATTTCCAGATGGAGGGCTGCTCGTGCTCACAAATATAAATTACTGTGCAGCTATTCTGTCTTGTCTTAATACATGCTTTGCAGTAAGGAAAAGATAGAAGAAGCACTGGAAAAACAAGGGAGGATTACAAGTGGAGAATGCCATGTGAAGGAGACAGAGGAGTGGAATAAGAAAATATGCTTTATGTAAAATAATTTCTTCTTTCCAATTACAATTTACTGTTAATCTTAACAATCTGTTGTTATAGAAATCCCTATACTTGAACAGTTTGGTTTATATAAAAGTTTGGTTTACTTTGGTTTATATAAAAAGAAAATCTTCTACTCCCAAGCCATTAAAAACAAAATTTTAATAAGTGGCAAGAACTTAAGAGCTCGGTGTTAATGTGCTATATTTTTATTGCATAGATCATATAATTTTAGATTAAAGTAATAAATAATGTAGCCCTTCCAAAGTCTTTTGAGGCTTTAAGAACTGTAAGCTGCACTATCTTGTGTTTGTGATGGAGAAAGAAGTTAACTGCTAAGTAAGGCAGCATTGGCCACAATGAGGTTTGCCTATTTCAGTGTTGTGATTTATGAGTCTCTGAAAACTGAGCAGTACCCAATTTTAAACATATCAGCCTCACATTCTTTAATGTTTGTTCCTCTTGGGCTAGAAAACAGAGCATATAAAGAAAGGCAGTGTGGTCAAAAGTGCTCATTGGAACCCATGTGTTTCCTTCTGTTCCTACCTACCTGGTTTCTCCTTCTCATGTTTCTTGGTTATGTAGTCTTCTCTTCTATCTTTGTTTGTTTGGTTGTTGTTTTTGTTGTTGCTGTGTGGCTTCAAGTCATTTCCAACTTATGGTGGCACTAAGGTGAATCTGTCATAGGGTTTTCTGGGGCTAAGAGTGTGTAACACATCCAAGGTCACTCAGTGGGTTGCCATGGCCAAGTGGGGGAATCAAACCCTGGTCTTAAGGATTGTAGTCCAATACTCAAACCACTAAACATGCTGGCCTTGTAATCTGCTTTAAATATGCAGTTGAATACACATATTTTTATACACATATAGCGCTACTTTGACAGCTTGGCTTATATCTTAACATTGTAGCCTGTTCCCTCCATTTGGAAGATGAGAAACCATTGTTGTTCTACTTTTTGTTAATTCAGTTTTGGACAGTCAAATCAAGTCCTGTTAACTTTGATGGCTAAAGTTGTCTCTTTCATAACCCTCAAGGACAGTCAATGAAGCTGGTCAATCTTTAAGTCACAGAGTTTGTGCAGGCAACTGTTAGTATTTGTCCAAATTCATCACATAGTGGTTTCTTTTCTTTCTTTTTTTTCCTTAATTTTATGTCACTTGCTGCCTCTAAGAACAACTTGAGCTGTTTCCCTGGTTGTAATATTCTAACGTGTACAAATATTGTACGCAGGAGTGCCTGTGACCTATTCATTGCTCAGCAGTGATAGATCTGGTAATAATGTGCTTTCAATTCTGGCTGTGCTGTTCTTCGTAACACCCGGAGTTTAATTGAAAATACACTCTGACCTTGGTTTTGTTCACTGGGCATAGAAAGGACTTAATTGCCATGAAGCTGCTGAGAGACATTATTTCAAAATGTCATATTGCTAATCTTGGCTTTACAAGTCCCTCCTACAAAAAGAAAATCCCCAAATCCCAGTATAAAAACAATGTGTCGCTGTTACATAAAGCATCAATAAACTGAGTAATTTTCCAAAAAATTAACTTCTTATTTCTCTGTACCTATTGGTTACATCCAAAATGTCATAGCAGTATAATAATTTTATTCTTCATAACAATCTAAAACTCATCTACAATTACATAAACAGCTTGTAGATTGTAAACCACAAAATGTCTATATTCTACTCTTACTTTCAAAGGGTTTCCATAGTTACCAAGGAGAACTATTGTTATGATTTGCTGGACAGCCGTTTTTGACAGCATTTCCACTTGTGGCCTTTTCATATAATATAGTGCTTTGTTGTATGCATTGCCTTGAATAGTTTGTGAGGCTGAGTGCTTAGCTTGCGTGGTATTATCTAATCAAATTGGGCATTGGGCTCTTAGGTCTAGAAGTTTTTTATTTTGGCAGTTCGTTGTAGTATATATCAAATTATTTATTTATGTGTTTATTTAATTAGGTATCTCTTACTTACCACAGGACTGGCCATAATCAATACATTCTAAAATAATCTAAAACAATTCAAATTAAAAGAAATTTTAAGCAATTAAATAATTCAAACAAACAAAACCAGTTCATTTTAAAAATCAGGCATGGTCTGGCTAGGCCCTAAATGCTTCAGTGAACACCCAGGTTGTAACTTGGTGATGAAACAGGGATAAGCATAATGCCAGATAGAGCTTCAAAGGGAGGCTCACAATTCCCAATTGGAATGCTATAACCATGATGTCATCCCACTTCCATAGGTGGGAAACAGAGTAGGGTTTCTTCAGCAGATCTTAATGACAGGACAGAAGTATATAGACAAAGACATGGTCTGAGACATTTCGGTCCCAAGCTGTTTAGAGTGTTTAAAGTCATCATCAGCACTTTGAACTTGGAATGGAAGAATATTTGCAACTAGGAATGGAAATCATTCATTAATTTGTGCTTGCATTTGAGGACAATAATTATGGCAATTTTCTCCCTACTTGAGATAAAATGAATATTGCTCTACAGTATTCACCTCACATTTGAAGGTCCCAAAGGGCTGTGGAGAAATTTTTCTGTGGAGAAAACCATGTGATTTGTGTGTGTGTGCGTGCACGCACGCGCACACACAGACACACACAGCCAGTGAAAATAGACCCAAGTGTTTTTCTTCATAGAATAAACCCCCTGCAACAATAATGAAAGAAAATTGTGCAAAATTCTCACTGGTCTATTACTTTTGCTGGCAGTTCCTTGAGAATTGAAAAACCTGTTTCTTTGTTTGTTTTTAACTTGGGGGATGAATAATTATTAATTGCCTTGCATCCCTATTTGCAACCAGTACAGTTCCTATGAGATGATCATATGCTTTCTAGATGCATAGAAACTAGCTAAAAACCTAAATGTATGTGAACCTTTATAGCTACTTATAAAGATCTATCTGCAACTTCTATGTTGTCTTCAAAGGAAATCCACTGATCATTCCATGACAATGGGTTAATTAACCCCCATACATGCACACATGTGATGTTGTACTGCTCCTAATGGAAGGATGCCACCTGTTTCTCTGACCAGCAGCAAAAAAACAGATCTACGGTATGACATGCCACATGCACTTAGTCAATTATGTGACAAAATGATCTCATAGTTTTTATAGTAGCTAAAAAGTCCAGAGCAGGACCAATTACAGTAGTCCCAGTATAAATGCTGAAGTCTACCAGAACCACTCCTGGGATTCATCAGCACCACACCTGACACCACATTGACCAGTTTGGACAGAGATATTTTGGGACTGCCAGTTGGATGGCACATCACTACTATTCCTCTTATGTCTCTTTGGCCCAACACTAGGTGCAGACACCCAAAATGCCAAGACACTTGGTTCTACTCATTCTTTTTGCACTTCCCAATGTAAAGAGGGTCAAATGACACCAAGTATCCTTCTACATCAAGTGCTGACAGCTGCATCAGGGCCAGGGCCAATCAACCAAATCTCTCTACAAGCTGTCAGGGTCAGAGACCTGGGTGGCAAGACAGCCAGGAGGAGTCAAGGAAGCACTTACTCAAGGGAAGTCCATTTACATAAGCCAGAGCAACAAGCAAAAGCCATAGTCAGAGTTCCAAAAGCCAGGGGTCTGGAGCCAAGAGACCAATCCAACATATCAGGTGCTGGAAGCAAGAAGAGGGCTTGTAGAAAATTTTCCACAAGCAAAGGAAGGCAGGCAGTTATATAGCCCAAGACACAGGTGTGGCTAGTCACTGCTTCTTGAACTTAATCAAGGAAGCCTCCCTTTGCTCAGCTCTCTTGAGTCTCCGCCTTGGTTGTGGGCTGATTGATGCAGGCTCCAAAGCATCTTCAGAATCGGATCCCTGTTGCCCTAAAGGAGCAGGCAAAGGAACGTCCAAGCCTGCTTGGTCCATGGCAGCAGGGGGAGCTCTTGAGCTGCAGGACTCATCTCCAGCCAGAGCCACAGGGACCAACAGCTGCTGCTTGTCGTCTCCACCCTGAGCAACAGGGACCAACAGCTGCTGCTCGTCATCAGCAGCTCTGATAGGGGCTTCAGTTATCACACAAGCTATACAGACCACACGTATAGCATACCAACATAGGTCCATTTTCATGGGAGCCCCTCTCAAAATGGCAACCATAACTGATCACTTCCAGTTCCATTCTGAGAGAGACTGTAATGAAAATAGAGATGTCATGAACGGTCTGAAGAGGTTGAGGTATGTAAACATGCTTTTGCTTGTTTTCACACATTTTGATGTTGGTATTGGTTGTCAGATGAAAATCTCTTGAAAATTGTGCTAGTTTTTTTAAAAGGGTCATTGGGATTCTTGGGACACAGATAAGTCTTCATGGTCTATATTTCCCCCATCCCTGCTATACACATAGCTAGGCCATAATTATTGGATTATGAGTAACACTAATTTAACAACATCATCCAGTTGTTAAATTAGTGTTACCCATAATCCAATAATGTATGGTAGTTATTGTAATTTGGAGGGACCTGCCGTTCAACCCTGGGGCCACATCTTTCTCTGCCTACATTCACACCAATATAAGCGCTCCATTCCCCTCCTCTCAATACATCTGAGTTTCACCAAAGGACATACATTAATGACAAGGATACGAAGTCCAGCTGAATTAAATAAAATTTAGGAATGTATATCCTTGCAAATGAAGTCCAGCCGAATTAAATTAAATTTAGGACTGCATATCCATTCTTACCTGCAAGAATGAGAAACATCTTTTTTTTTTTCTTGTCACTTGCAAGACAGATATTTCATGCCAATTTCAGAGAATTTTCACTTTAGAATAATTTTTGCACAAAAATTGTGGTAATTGAAAAACTAAACAACTGATGCTGATTTTAAAATCAGAGTCGTTGGCCAGGATCTTTGTGTCCTTTTGATCAATGAGGCAGTGCTTCTGTGCACTAGTTTTGACCATGACATTTTTGTAGAAATCACTCAGTCTCAGCAAAAAGCAAAGTGCTCCTTGTTTCTTTCTCAAATTGGAGGTGAAGACTTTTATGAATACTGGCAATTTCTTGGCAGGATGTTGCCCCATGTTGAGAAAATCTGACCTGTCAAGAAAGAATTTTTGTAAATACAACTCACATCCCTAATTAAATTAATCACCTGTCACAGTTCATTTAATTACACCTAGGCAAAGTGTAAAAAGAACCATGTAACTGCATTCTCCTGAGAGCATTCCATTGCCTTAAAAAAGCTCTTAATTTTAATGCAAACAACAACCGGGAAAGCTTAAATGTCTTCAGTGTGAACAAAAGTTTACAGCATATTACCTGATGACAGTGTTCACCCAGTTCAGCACCATCCGTGATTTGTGGCTCACATATAAGTGCTTCACCTCTTCTTCCCTCCAACACCCTCCTGTTTTCCAAGAGTCCTAGCAGTGACCTTTTTGTATACTCAACCTATACTCCCCACACTTTTGTTGATGGTTTTTCCCAAGTCCTTGTGTCATAGCCACAGTTTGTGAACTCCAACTACTTTGTGTACGAGGGCGAGGTTCCCTCAATTATGTAGCTCTCGAACATGAAGGTCAAAATACACTTTTCAAAACATGATTGTCTTATCTTCCTTCATCCTACCATACAGTGCTTATTACCAAACCACAGTAATGTAAATTGCAAGCTGCAGAAACATAGAAACATACAGAACTCTAGACATGTCCCCCTAGGAGTTTATTCCTGTGCATGCCCATGTTGCCACACACTGCTTAATAAGAAAACCTATCCGTCCATAAAACAGAGATGGAAAGTGTCTAGCCCTCTGCATGTTTTCCTGGCAACCTAGTCAACATGGCATTGGTCAGAGATGTTGGGAGCTGTATCCAAACAGTATATGGAGAGCCAGACCTCCTCAAAGTAAAAGGTTTCTTTTCCTGTCAATTTAAAAAAAGAGAAAGAGCCCTGAATTTAATGTTTCAGGACTTTACTGAGTATTGGTATTTTTATTAGTCCAACATTATTTTCTCAATAATGGAATAAAGGAGAGTCATAAAAGTGCCTTTGCTGTTTTACTTCAGGTATTATTACTACAAATCAGATTTGAAACACATGCACAGCTCCTTAGGTATCTAAGAGTGGCTGCTCATGGGGAAAAAATGACACTGCACTGAGGCCCTTTTAAGTTGTACTGCTAGAAGTATGAATTATTCATCTAATAACAGAAAACAGGCTATGGATCTCCTTGCCAAGGGAGGCTAGGTTGCTCCCTCCTTGTACCTTCCACAGACAGGCAATGACCTTTTATTTCAGGTAGGCTTAGAGCAATTGACTGGTTATTAAGAAAGCAGCTTTTATCAATTTGGTCCAACATTATTTTTAAAAATGTGTTTTTCAACTTTTTTTTAACTCCATAGTATCTAGTTTGGTTGTGTGTTAGTACTGTAAAATTTCTTCCATTTTTGTTTGTATCAGCCTTTATCTTGTGATTACCCACCTTGAGTTCCAGTCCTGCCAAAAGGTGGGATATACATCAAGTAAATAAATAAACAGACAATCATGTAGTATAGCTTTCTAGAATGCTGTGTGACAAATGGGGAGCCCCAGAGAGACTGGCGACTATCTCTACCTCATGGTTTATTCTTCTCGCAGCCACACTTCTGGATTCTGACAAAACTAGAATTTATGACAATGTCTCTTCACGTTTCATTTTAAATTGGTTAGGGGGCTAAGAAAGATGCATGGGAGTGATGTCTTATTTTATCCAAACATCTCATCTTCTGGACTTCCAGAGGCACAATTTTACGTTCTTCTTAAAAAAATAGTTATGGGTGTCTCCAAGGGCTCTGGGGGCCGCATAACCCCACCCTCAAGCCATTGTCTAGAGGTGTTCTACAGTCTGCAGAATTCCCATCCCCGCCATTAGAAGACTTGGGAAAACTAGGTTCATATCTTTATTCAAGCAGAAAACTCACTCGATGACTAGTCATTAGCTCTCTGCTAAGCAGTCATGGTTTTGGGAATGAAAATCTGGGTGGGTAGGGTTATTTTGAACTCCCTAGAGAAAGGGCAGAATATAAGTGACCAACTGAAATAAACACACATTCAGGGATTACCTTTACCAAATAATATCAGACATCACCTGGTCTTATATCTCCAATTCACCACCATTAAAGAAGACTATTGACAAGTTAGAATATTTCCAAATGAGGATGACCAAGAAGCAAAAGAGTCTAGAAACCAAACCCTATGGGGAGCAGATTAGGGAATTTGTTATTCATAGTCCAAAAAACAGAAAAGTGAGAACTGATGTGAAAGCCATGTTTAAATATATGAATTGCTGTCACACTAACAGTGGGACAAATGTGTTCAGCTGTCCCAGAGTAGGAGCTGAACCAAGGGATTCAAATTACAAGATTTCAGTAAAACATTAGAATGAAATTCCTGAGAGTAAGAGTTGTTCAGCGGTGGAATCATCTGCTGCAGAGGGTGTGGAGCTGTCCTTCATTAGAGCCATTTAAACAAAGGCTGGATGGTCATCTGCCCAGGTTGCTTTTCTCTGAAGTTATGGCATCCACAGGGGGTTGATCTAGATGATGTAAGAAGCAGTTCCAATTTATGATTCTGTGACTGCATAGGCAGGCCAAGTTTTTCTGTAGGACTGATCACACAGACTGATACACAGATTAGTTATTATGCCCTATACAGGTTCACACCGTTTATGAAAAATGGGCTGGATTTGTCCCAGAGAAATACAGTAGGCCCTCCACATTTGCAGGTTGACTTTCATAGATTTTATTATTTGCGAGTTCTTCCAACCCCTACCCCCCACATCTCTGGTGCTTCTTTTGTCGAAGAACCTTCCTTTTCAGCAGCCTTGATTAGACCGTGCAACCCTTTAAAAAACTATCTGTGGTCCTCCCCCTCCTCCACCAGTCACTGCCTGGCCTTCTAAGGATGGGTCACAGCCCAATTTCTCAGCACCACAAACCTTCTCCCAATGCCCCCTACACACCAAAGGAAGGAATTGGGTGAGAAAGAGGAAGTATAGAACAACCATGCCAACTCACCCCCTTCCCTCTCCTTTCCCTGATCTGGCTTGGACCCTGGGTGCCCTCTTTCCCCACCATGCCTCAGTCCACACCCCACAGGCATGCACACATTTTGATATTTGTGATTTTTCCACTTTGTGAAAGTCCTGTGGCCCTAACCCTAGTGAATGTGGAGGGCCAACTGTAATTCATGCTCCCCAGTCTTTAGCAGAAGGAAGGAAATAAGAAGGATGCTGTAAATTTAATGTAGCCAAGACCAGTAAGATTTTTTTCTGTCCAGTGTTGAAAATGCAGAGAGTAAAGCAAGAAACCAAGACAGATGAGCATGCATGTGTGTGTGTGTGTGTGTGTGTGTGTGTATGAATAGGAGAGACAAATCTATTGTTTAATTCAAATGGCTGCCTGCTCAGAATCTAAGATGTTTCTAAATACAAAGAAACACAGCATAACTTTAGGGGCTCATTCATACAACAAACCTATAGTTCTGTGATTCCATCTTAATTGCTGTGGTTCCATCCTATGGAATCGTTTGGCTGGCCTGAGAATTAAAAGTGTCCCTCCCTAAATAGTAAATCCATGGATTCCAGAGGATAGAATCGTGATAGTTAAACTGAAATTGTATTGCTATAACTCTGTATTTTGAAATAACCCCGGGTTATGTGATCAAAATGCCACAGTGTCTTGTAAATTTACTCAGAGGAACAACAAAGACTACATGAGAGCTCTTCCAGAAATAGTGTTTTTTTTTTAATAGTAAGGTTATAAAGACACCAATTAACTAATCATGAGAGATGTCCTACATTTCGGAAGAGTACAGACAAAGCTTATTTATTTATTATTTAAATATTCATACTCTTCCCTGTATCAAAGAACTCAGGACATTTCACAGAAAGTATTTTTAAAGTTACAAAATTTAAACCAATAACATAATTAAACTACAAGCACATTAAACTGCAATGATAGGTTAGATTTACAGGATTTTTTTTTTAAAAAAACTGTGTATACCATATTTGAGTTGCGTTAACGAGAACAAAAGGCTTTGATGAACAGCCAAGTTTTAACTTGCCACCTAAATGGCATGAGGATTGGCACCAGTAGGGACTCCAGGGGAATAGCATTCCATAACTCGGGGGAGATGGTAATCTGCACAAGATTGCTGCCATCCGTAAAGGATGTCCTTGTGATTGCTTGGATTCTTAATGGGGCGAAGGTGTTTTTCTTTTTTCAAATTCAAAAGATGGAGGAGGAGAAAAAGAGAGATACAGGTACAGATACAGATGCTAACAAGTGCAAGGGAAAGGGACAGGGATCATTGCTATCACTGCAACTTTTCAACAGACAAAGGCCACACATACACACACACACACAAATAACAGGGTCTCACACTTAGACTATGTTTATCACAGCAAAACCATTTTAGGGAATTTATCAGAGTTTGAAGATTCATAAATGTAAGAATTGACAACCAAACAGATACTTCAGAAGTTTAGCAGGTGTACCCTTTGACTTCATAATCAGGAAGATGTACGTTATGTTCAGGGATCTAAAACCAGTTACATTGTTGAGTTATCAATATTATTTTCCATCTCTATTCTTTTCTATGGATGGAAAGAATATTCAAAGAAATAATTAAAAACATGTTCTGCTTAAGTGTTGAGAGACCTTGAGAAGAAAAGTCCTAGATTGATGAAACTTTGCAGTTTGAGACTAAGGCCCTTTCCACACGATGCCGCTGTTGCATTTTTGCCACAGAATGGCAGTGGTCGGCAGGTCGCACTTCCGCATGACGTCGTCGCTGTCCCGCTGTCATCCTGTTGTGGAGTGTCGTGCTTGTGCAGTTTTTGCAATACGTAAAAAGTCCGTTTCATGCCTGTGATAGTGTGGCGCTCCTGTCACTTCTGGCTATGCGGAAGATGCAGAAGTGCGTTGGCAACGCTTCCTTCCATAGCGCAGCAATGGAAAAAGCCCAGCTGCGCTGTGGAAGGAAGACATGGCGCCATTGCATTCTCTTCTGCATGGACCAAGAGGGTGCAGAGGGGAGCGTTGCTGATGTGCTCCCTTCTGGACCTGAGACTGTAGCAAGACAACGCAGAAGAGCTTTGTTGCGGGGAAATGGCATTACTCTGTACAAAAATTTGTGCATGATGCTTTCTGAATAGAAATAATATTTCTATGCAGAAATATTTTTTTTCCACATAAAATTCTGTAATTGGGAATTTAGGCTGCGCAAAATCCAAGAAATATGTTGTTTCTGTGCAGGACAACTATGTGTGGATTTCTGAGTCTGAAATTGTGAATAGCTTTAAAAACTGTGTGGTTTCTGAAGGTTTTGTCACAGCAAGAAGAAAAATCACTAAAATTATTCATCACCTTGGTGAAAAAAGGCCTAAAATGAATCTTAAACCAAGATCTATAAGTCATCAGCCAGGCTTCAGTTTCAAGAGAATTCAGGCCCAATTCTGCATGAAGAGTCAGATGGTGTGCACTTGGGGGAACGGATAATATTCTCCTGAAATAAAGTGTCTGCAGTCGTTCAATCTCCTTATTAAAGGCTGGAATCCAGGTGAATATACTATAAAGTAATTGCGGTCTTAATTTGGTTTTGTAAATTTTTAAGGCCGCCAGGATATCCTGGTTGTGCAACAGGCAAAGCTCTTTTCCCTACCAGAATTACCTTATCTCTCTGTTTGCACCAGTGCCCATTAAAATGGAAAAGGACACCGAGGTAAACATACTTCTTGACCTGTTTGATTGTCTAGTTACCAACCTTCCACATTCTCAGGACAAATCTCTTAGAAAATACCAGTATTTTGGATTTATCAGAATTTACCAGCAGGTGAAATTTACCGCAATATTCAAAAAATCTTTTCAGGGCTCTTGCCAAACCCACCTGAGACATGGAGAGTAACAATGTATCATTGGCATACTGAAGTACAAATAGTGGCCGATTACCCAATGAAGGTGGGTGCGAATCTACAGTGGCCATAAAGGCAGGTAGATCAGCCACAAATAGATTAAACAGGTGAGGAGCCAACACGCATCCTTGTCTAACTCTTATACCTGAGTAAATAGGATCTGTTAATAAACCGGTTTCAGAAAATTTCACTCTGCACTGATTGTTTGTATGAAGTTGGGTTAAAAGAAACAACAGTCGGGGACCGAACTTTTCCTGTAATAAGGGCCAGTGAATTGAATCAAAAGCAGCCTTCAGGTCAATAAAAGCCACGTATAGTTTGCCTTTAGGGCGCGACAGGTATTTATTTACAAGGAGTGAAAGCACTATTATATGATCCTCAGTGGACATGTGTCTTCTAAATCCCGCTTACTCTGGCCCAGTCAAAGCCTGGGCATTCGTCCAACTCAATAATTTCAGATCCAAATAACTGGCATAAAGTTTTCCCACTACCGATAGAAGACTTATTGGGCGATAATTGCCAGGGTTCCTTCTGTCCCCCTTTTTAAAGATAGGAATCATGATGGAATCCTTCCAGTCGGCTGGAATCTCTCCAGAGTTATTTACAAGAGTAAATAAATTAGCCAATGCCTTTATCCATTGCTCAGGGTGATATTTCAACATTTCTGCCGGGAGGCCATCATATCCCGGAGATTTACCAGATTTTAGTTTAAGAATCAACTGGCGTATCTCCACAGCTGAAACGGTACTCCGTAAGTTAGGAGGGTTTTTAATAAGATCAACCTCTGGGTATAGTGTTATAGTGCTATTATTCCACTTTCAACATCCTATGGAATCTTGGGATTTGCAGTTTAAGGAGGGGCATTTAGAATTCTCAGCCAGAGAGCTCTTTGGCCTTAAATTCTCCATCATCAGTCAGTGGGTATTACAAGAATTGTTAGTGCATTTCTTACCATGTGTCCCGTTCAAACATAATATGCTTTCAAGTGTCAATTGTGCATATATTTAGAGAGAAATTCAGATATACAATGTTGAATGGAATTTTCTGCATTTTTCAGATTAAAAAAAAGGCAGCTTGGTCTGTTGCTATTAGTAAAGGGAATGGGTTTAATGTTGCTAATTCAGTTCATAGAGTCTTCCCTCCATATTTGTGGGTTTCACCTTTGTCAACCTGATTATTCATGGGGTGCCCACTTGCCTCCCCCCATTCTTCCCTCCCATTCCTCTGCCTTTTGCTCAGGCGTGCATGTCTTCCTTCTATGGACCTGGGCAAAAGGCAGGTGAATGGCACATTCCTGTGCACAGGCTTTCTCTGGTCATGTCACTGTCCCTTCCAATTTGCTTGTCTATCACCAGGTGCATGGAAGACAGTGCACATGGGCAAAAAACAAGTGAATGGAGGGGACGATATGCATGCATGCCTTCTCTGAGCATATGGCTGCCACCTCCCATTCACTTGCCTACCACCTGGGCACCTGGAAGGCATTGTGCCTAGGCAAAATGCTGGTGAATGGGGTGAATCTGGAAGGGAATGGGAGGGGAAGCACTCACTTGGCTGGAGGGAGTTATTCATGGTTTTTTTACTTTCATGAGGGTTCTCTGCCTCAAACCCTTATGAAAGTCAAGGGGTCACTGTAATTGAAGTAATAGCATTTTAAAGGCAACAGTTTAAGATATGCTGAATCAATGTTACTTCTTGAAACTGTTTCTTATGGAGTATAGAAATGGAAAAAAATTGATAGAAACTGATGTGTAACTTTCCTCAATTCATTTTTATTATCATCAGTTTTTTAAATTTCAGCTTCAAGGAAAGAGAGGAATTATTCTCATTTCTTTACATTATTTTCCCTGGTCCCTCAAAGAACTGATGTTGTTGCTAACAACATTGTTTCCCGCTTTTAGAAGCTGGTGGCACTAATGAAAGAAAAACAGAGGAATGGGAAATTTTCTTTTTGAATACAAAACAGATGAACAGCTGGAAGTGGAACAGACTTATCCATGAAGGAAATAGGGAGGTAAATCTTCACTCACTTTCTTCTCAAAGGAAGCAGCAAATAATTTTAGCAGTTCTCTCCCCACTGCACAAAAGTTTTTGAAAATCGCATAGTTTTTGAAGCCTTTTAGCAATTTAAGACTTACTCTGCATAAAATTCAGATATGGTTACTTTGCTTAGCGCACAGTAGTTGCCACACAGGAAACAAGTTTTTCTATAGGAAAATTATATTTCTTTGTAGAAGTACAATTTTCTGCACAGAAAATGCTGTTTCCTGCAGAGAAAATGCTGTAATACTGAGTCTGTGTAAAAATTGTGCATGGCTGTTTGTTTAGAAAACAATATTTTCTCTGCTATTTCCTATGCAAGGAAAAAAAGCTGTGTTCTATGCAAAACAACCATGTGCAAATTTTGCACAGAATAAATCCTGAACTTTGAAGGTCCAGGATTCTGGTCATCAGAGCTTCTCAACAATACCCCCCCCCCAAAAAAAAAAGTAAGACTTTGGAATCTTTTCAAATATAGTTTCCATCCCTAACAGAAACATCAGCTTCAACTTGGATTAAGAGTACGTATTGCTTTAAAAATAAATATAAGCAGTTAAATATATGTACAGTGTTACAGAGCGGTAAACCCAAGGATGATTGAATATTAACTATTTCAACATGTTCTGTACTACTGTCACACTGTACAGAATTTATGGGCACAACAATGTGCATTTTAAGTGTGGGTTTGACAAGAAAATTTCAAATATCTGTTCTGTTTTTTTAGATATTTGTCACTGGACCTTTCAGAATCAGCATGTTTATGCGGGAACACATACAATTTTTGCAAAATACCACTCTTTAGCAACAATAGGTCCATCTAGAGGCAATGTGTACGTGCTGCCTTTTCCATTTGCATCTTTCTGGGTACCAGATTAATGCCTAAATAAGCCATTTTATAATAATATTTGTCTTTTACAGGCATTTGATTTTTTTTTTTTAATGTGAGGTGCCTTGAGGATACTCTGAGGGCTGATAAAGTGGGATTAAGAAGAATGAAAGAAAGCTGTGTTCTTTTAGACTACTTTTCACAATGCACAGATTCTTTATCATTTCATACAGCATACCTATTAGTACATTTGTTTGTATTTATCTTTGTCGGATTCCAACATACAGATTTGGAGTTACATTAGGAGTGAGGTGATGATTATTCACAAAGCAAATCTGTACCTGCAGTTCCATATAATTACAGAGGTGTTGTGGTTTAATCATTAGAAAATGAAATATTTCTTGGCATAAGAGCATTGCATTCAAAATACACTGCATGTGATTTTTGATATATTCTGTTCAGTAAGCACGTGTAATTGGTAAACACTCAGCTCTGTATAATTACATGTTGTTGTTTTTTGTCAGGGTTATATTTGAATTTTCTGATTAGTTATCAGATCTGCCTGTATTTCCCACCTGTAAATTCCTTAAAGGGTAGTCCTTGAAAACAAGTTAAAACAGAATAGAAAGCCTTCAGAAGATCAATGTGCCTTCAGGAATTACTGAAGTGAGGCTTACATAACTTACAGATTAATGATCCATTGGACAACCTTGTATCATTAAAGAACGGCTTTATATCTCATCCTGATCAGCAGGAATTTCAGATCTAGCAGTATCTTTAAATTATTTGTCTGGGTTGCAGTGAGTTGAGATATCAAACTAAATGTTATTAATTTGACCCATTGTTAGTACTCTTTACTGAAGCTTTTCAGAGGAAGGACTAGAAACCAGACAAGATATAAATATATGTTTTGTTGTGTAAGATTGACTGTTGCTTGATTCAAAATGCAAGAAAAAGCATATTTTTTGGTCAGATTCCAGTTCACATACAGGGAAACTTGATTGCCTTGTACAAATGACTGTTTCCTTGCCTTTATGTTAAGTTTTCCCCTTCTCAAGTGAAAGCAATAATGCCAGTCTATCATACATTCATCAAGTTAAAAATCATTGTGGACAATGTTCTGTTGTTAGTCTCAATTAGAGTAGACCCACTGAATCAAAGGAATTGCCTGTATTGACTTAACAAGTTCCCATGGATTCAGTGGGCCAGCTCTGGTGGGGACTAACAGTTGGATGTAAACTTCTATTCCCAGAGCTTTCTTCATACATTGAAGTGCAAAGAATCCAGTTAACATTAGGGTGTTTGTACTACTGAAATCAATAAGTCAGTTATTTCATTGTACATTGCAGTCTTGATAATTATAATTTGATGAAATCCTATTGTGTGTAAGAAAAAACAGCTGTTGGAAAGATCTGAAAATATTAGAAATTTCTTATGTTGTGTGGAGGGAAAACTGCCAACTAATACAAACTGATGACCCTTTCAGAGTCTCTTATACCATTATGAATCAGAATTGCATGTCATCAAATGATAGTATCGTGAGTGAGGCTAAGAAGCAGTGATATATGCCAAGTCACACTTTTTGAGCTCCAGTTTTAACCCAGGGCTACCACTTGACAAATGTGACTGGGTTTCTTAGATCCAAACTTTAGTCTCAGCATCCCATGTATAGCTATCTGGACTATGCAGTTATGATCTGAGGTTCTCCTCTCTGTGCCTGCAGCAAAGGAAGACACCATTTTTGCGAAATGCACACTGCAAAAAGGTGTACCTGGTGCCTACATTTTGGTCTGTCCAGCAGCAGGTCAATAAGCAAGACCTTATTCTCTCAGGCATTTTAAGAACTCTTCTAGTGATTATTTATTTTTCTCATTCATTTTGCTGCTACTTTAAGTTGGATTTTATATACTGGAGTGATGTTATCCTTTGCTGTTGGTTTTATTTTGATTTAGTTGTTAGTGAGTGTTTGATTAGTTATTTATTAAGTATTTCAAATGTTAATGTGTTGCATACTGCCCAGGGAATTTTGAAAATCTTATATGTAATAAAATGTTTTCATGTTAAGAACTGATATTGAATAATCAGGAGGATGCAGCCTGTCCACTGAATGCAGAGACATGCATAGAAAATTGGAAGCAATGCAAGAAATAATTTAGTATCCGTCATATATGTTTGGCTGGCTCATGAATATTTGAAAGAAAATTTGTGTTGCAGAGAGCAACAAATGGAGGCTCTAGATGAAAAAACAGTGGCTCTGAGAGATGCTGCCTGGTTCCCATGTGGCACAGAGGGAAAAACAGGAATAGTTTTCACATTTTAGATGTGGGTTTGGTACATGTCCAATAACCATTACTTACACATCAATGCAGTTTTGATATTGTGAGCTACCTCAACCTCTGTTTCTTTGACCCTTAATATCACTTTAATTAGAGACCTTCATTCTTGAGAAGGGATGCTATAGGGTTTTCAAATAAACCAGCAATGAATGTAACAATTTATAACTTATGAAGAGAATTCCACAGTGTTCATTATTCCCTCCCTTCTGTCTTAGGCCATTTCCACATGACATCGCTATCTCATAGTAGCAGCAAGTTGTTTCCTGTTCAGGAGGTGTGCTACCACACAATGGTATCATCATCCAGTTGCTATCCCATTCCCAAGAGTTGCCAAGCTGCTATATTTCCAGAAAAAATTCATTAAGCACCTCCTTTAGCACTTCAATCCCATCAGCCAGCTCACTGCAGAACTGTAATAGTGCGTGATAGTGCTTCTTTTTGTCACAGATCCAGCAGTGGGCAGGCTGTGGGCATGCCCAGCTTGTCCCTCCCTCAGTGACACCCGTGATGTGGTCCCTTCAAAATCACATCTCCGTATTTACTTTAAAGTTCTCTTTGAATTAAAACTTTTTATTTTTAAATACATTTTTAGGCATTATAGCATGAAAATGCAATAGTGTACTGGCATGATCAGTAAGACTTATAAAGAGAAACAAAACATAACAAAACCTGACCATTCAGGAGTGGGAGAGGAAGGGTGAAAACAGCAAAAGGGAGTGGCCTAATTAGCTGTAGCAGAGAAGAAACACCAATACCACTACTCATCCTCTTAAGACAAAAGGATGCAGAAAACAGCATTCCTAATCTGCTACCATCACACAAGTGGCAATGCCAAGATTGTAATGTAGGGCTTTCCAAATGGTGTGTCGTGACACGTTAGTGTGTCGCCTGAAGTGTATAGATGTGTCATCTTCCCTAGCTGAAAGAGACACCCCCCCACCTGAGCCTTTCCTGCTGCCACCACTCTTGCCAGAGTCTTGGGGTCAGGGAATATTAGGAGAGCCATTCTAGCCCTCTCATACCCATTCATGGGGGAAGAGGGAAAGGAGTTTGCTTGCAACTCCATCCCTGCAAAGACATTCGGAGGGATGCACATAGCAACTGCAACCCCTTCCACTTCACTCCCCACTCCAGCTTGCTTGGCCCTCCTCTGCCCTCCCTCCAGCCCCAGAAAAGTTTGAGTAGGTATCCTCCAGCCCAGCTTCAGTGAGAAAGGAGCAGCAGCGCCAGAGGAGCAAGTGAGCACATGGAAGTGCGTGAGCCAGGGAAAGCAGCAGAGAGCTCCAGCCAAAGCCTTTGGAGATCAAAGCAGCCACCAGCTTGATCGACAGTGGCAGGGCAAGACTGGAGATTTCTTCTCTTGTGACATGCTCCTGCCTCAGTACTCCCTCCCCTGGTACTACCCACATGGCCCTGCTTTCTTGGGTGATTTTAACAGAACTCACAGAATCAGCCACGTAAGCCCCTGCATGCAAAGTCTGTTTTGGGATGAGGATGCGGAAGAGCATCTTTTTCTTTTTCCGCCTGTCAGTAACACAGCACTTAAAACAAATGCATGGGCAAAACCACAATTGTAGAGATCTCTGGAGTTTCATTGCTCCAGACGTTCAGCCAGCACCAGGCAGCATGTCCACGAGACTTTTCCCCTGCCTCCCCAGTCCTTTGGGAATGTTGCAAAAAGATTCCCCTCCCATAGCCTGACACTCCTCCTTCCCCATTCTCTCTCTTCATCTCTCTCACACCCTCCTCCTCTCTTTCATGCAGTCTCCAAGGCACAAATGTGTTTTCAACAATTATACACGCATACATTATACAGGCTTCTCCCTTTCACAAGCACACAAGCTCTTTCTGTCTCTGACACACATTCCTCCTTTCATGCACATGCGAGCACACACACACACATCCCTTCAACACACACAAAACTTCTTGTTTCATTTCTTACACACACAGCAAGGGCGATGGCAGCAGGCCAGGATCGCGTGGGGGGCTGCCTTTCCCCACCCTAGATACACCTCTGGGTACTGTGCATGCATAATTGGTTAGTTTAACCTCCAGTAGAAATGTCAACTGTTGCTTGAAATCTCCACCTTAAAGAAATGGAAACTAAAAGCAAATAGGCACAACTGTCTCAAAATTTGAAACCAGGTATATATATATTTCACTGCATGTCTCATTAGAGCTCTAGTTTCCATCTTCTAAAGTTCTGTTGACCAAAAAGATGAAAACCTACGGGACTGGAAGGCTACACAGCAACCTTTGGGGGGCAGAGTGGTGAAAGGGACAGCACTGAATAGTTTTAAAGTACAAAGGAAGTGTGCCAGAAAAACCTTCAGGGATGAGGTAGCTTTAAAGGAGAGTTAAGATACATGATCAAAACTACAGATGGGAGAGAATTCACAAAAGGGCTTTAATCTATGCTTTCTGCAGATAGGCTCTGTATGCTTTCTGAAATGATCCCTCATCAGGAACAGAGTCTGTGGTCCACAGCATGACTTCTTGAGATAGAAGAAAATACTTTTAATTTCCTGTTGTGGAATTTGAAACCAGAATGAAATGCATTTAGCCAGATTGTCCTATGCTAAACAGTTTAAAGAGCAAATCCTCTCTTGGTCATTTTAGGCCACTAAATATACCCAGCACCATTTAGTTAGTAGATTTAGTCAAGCATACCTCTGAAAGATCGAAAAATTTATGTTAGGAATTCCTAACTTTATTGTACTGATTTCTAAGCATTGAGATTAATTTTTTTTTTGTAAAATAATGTTCTTTAACCTAGGAATTGCAATCCTTAACCCAAGATGTATGATAGTGGCTATTCAGTGTGATGATTCTGCACATGAAAAGAGATATAGTGCAAAATCATGCTGTACTTATGTTGCTGTTAAGTTGCAAGATTAGGCCTTGCCACTGAAACTGTGCTCTCCAGTAAACCACTGCAACCTAACTGAATGAACTCCTGTTCCTATGGAAAGCCATTACTGTTAAACCATGTTTGCATTGTAGTATTGTTACATTTTATGAGAGAAAGAAACAGTGCTTATAGCTTATGTAACCGAAGCGCACCTTGAGTAGAGCACCTTTTCAGTGTGCTTTCTACACTTTATAAAAAGGTTTGGTTAATAACTGTTTTTGGTACTTACAAAAGTAAATGCAATTTAACTATTTACACTCTCGTGTGGAACCTACTTCATACTTTTGCTGTTGTGTACCTTCAGGTGATTTCTAACTTATAGCAACCCTAAGGCTAGCCTATCATTGGGTTTTCTTGGCAATATTAGTTCTGAGAAGGTTTGCTATTGCCTTATTCTAGGCCTGAGAGAGTGTGACTTGCTCACGACCACCCATGTGTTACCATGGCTGAGGGGGATTCAGACCCTTAACAATCTCACAATTATCAGTATCTGACAGACTTTAAATGTGTCCTTAAAGCACTGGTGGATAACTTACACAATTGCCACATTTCAGCTTTAAATATTAACTATAGTACACTGGTTTTGGCATTGGTTACATGATAGGGTTTTGAGGGTTCTTTTTGTTTTAAATGGAACAGCATAATTGAGAAAAGATTCTGGTTCAGTGTTCCTTTTGTCTGTTTTATCACAAGATAATGTGATCCATTAGTCAAGCATGGTCCTTGGGGGATTAAAGAGTAAGCAGAGCAAAACAAAAGACAAATGAGCAACATTCTTTAGTTGATCCTCATTGCTTTTTCAGAATAAAAGTTGTACAGTACAATCCTGTACATGTTTCTTAATAAGCGTGTTTGAATTACAGTCTTAATGTGTTATTAATGTGTTTAGGTCAAGGTCCAATAATAGTGCTGGCATACAATGGTGTTTGCTGCATCTTTCCTAAGTTCAGAAGGATAGCCAGAGACTCCAGAACAATTTTGTTGACTAGTCCACCAATCAGCTATGTACCTGGCCTTTGACTGGGTAGAACATGCTTTTTCTGTCAAGGGAGTACAAAGATATTGCCTTGGGATACACCACAGACAATCAGTAGCCAGAGGAGGAAAAGCTGTGCCTAGGAAACGTTGGCCCAAATCCATTGTTAGTCCCAACTAGAATAAGGCTTTAGAATGGGGTGGGATTTATCCATGTGGTGAATGTCATTCAAGAACTGATTTAATGTGTCTACTGTAGTTGGGATTAACCAATTACATCACAGCCTCTGACTGCTTTTGCACATATGGCACAAAGATATTGCACAAAGAAGTCACGGATACCACCTTCTGAAATATCTTTAAAAGTACTTAGAACTATTTTGCTTTGCTTTGAATAGATAAATTTCATCATCATCATCATCTGCCTTTATTATAATTTATAAATCATCAGGCTATTAAAAACATTAGACACATACAATATTGTACCTACAATGTTATATATACAATGTTTCGCATACATAAGAATACAGAGTTGTATATGCATAACTTATATTTTAAAACAATTTTTAAGAATGATAAAATATAATTAAGTACGATTAATCCAGTAGCTACTGTCCTTTCCATGAAACACTCACCATCCTATGGCTTTCTCAGGCTACTAAATTTTACATATTCTAAACAACTGCAACTTTCTGGATTAATTTTCTAACTATCCTAGCCAATGTGGCCTATAGTGTTATAACTTTTGTAAATACTTTTATGGGTATTTATTGCAAAGACAAGGAATTTGGCTACAACCTCGGTAACATTTTTATCTTTAATAGATGAATTTATAAGTTGATATACAAAGAAGTTAAAGAAAACTATATTCTATCGTCTTTAGAGTATATTCTATGCTATATTCCTATACACACACACACACACACACATTATATTAGATGTTAAGAATATTTTAAGATGATTTATTCTCTTAACTTTTGTAGTAAAGATATCAAATACCTACAATATAAATATCTATTTGTGCATGTATCCTTACTTATTAATTCAAATATTCTTTGTTATAGAATCATAGAGTTAAGATTAAGCAGCAAATGTTAATTTTAATTGTAAGTTAGATTTACAATACTACTGTTTAGATAGCGGACTATGGGTAGTTGATAGTTGTATTTTGTATCTTTCAGTTTAGGTATGTTATTGCTTAATTTGTTAATTGTTTAATTAGTTTAGATAGTCTAGTTTAGTATGTTAGTATGTTTTTTGGTTTATTGTTAATATTTGTAAATGTTTATTTGTACTGTGTATTTTGTGTTGCTCTATTTCTTTCAAATATTTAATAAAACATATTCTTAAAAAAGTATAATCATACCAGTGTACGCCATCAACAGGAGTCTGACCTAAATGTGCCATTCTGGACCAAAATCCACTAAAATATTTTCTACAACATAGGCCCGCTCCTCAAATGAGGTCTATAAACAGATAGCTATATCTTTTGTTCAAGCAATGATATTTGTTATTATTTGCAGAATAATGGTTATTTCTACAAAATGCTTTCACTAATATTGGATTCAGCAATGTTGAAAAATGAATGTCAGACTGAGAAGAAAAATCATGCCTCCATTGAAGGCAATCCAAATGTGTATTGTAGTTTACTAAAGCATCATCTGGAAGAAGTGCAAGGTAACAATAATGTTCACCCGGCACCTGGAGAAACAGTGCTCAGGGGTCCCTGGTGCTGCTCATCATACCACATCTCACAGGTGGGAGAGGGCTGAATGTGTCATCTTTCAGTGCCCTTCTTGCTAATACTGCAGAACTCCCATTGCACTGCAATAGAAATAGAGACTTTGGGCAGTGGTTCACTGATTAGTTTCTATTGGGTATGTTCATTCTGTTCAATCAGAAGTTGTGATTTTGGATTATACCAGCACCCTGTAGATAATGCTGCAGCTTAGGAAGTGAATTGCAGTGAATATTCTTGGAGTGGTCAGATTAAATCCTGTTTTTTAGAACTTATCATTGATGGAGTTGGCTCGTAGAACTTGGTAGGATATTTCAATTTATACCTGAATGGCAGTAGTATGAATTTTACTGAATCTCATAATGAACATCCAGACAAACCCAATTTCAAATTCTTTTCTATAGGTGGAGGTAGGGCATGGATATGGCCATATCACTGGATCATCCACAGCTGGCCCAGAAAAGGGCCTAGACACTTAAATAAATTTCTTTTTTTTATGAGAAGAACTTGATGCCTAGAATTATAGGAAAGCGTCTTGTGTACTAAGCACTACCAAGCACTGCTCTTTGACTGTAATAAACTTGTGTATCATTTTAGTGATGCAGACTGTATAGTCCAGTATTGTTTACATTGATTTGCAATGTCCCTTGGTGGTATCAGACGGTACTACCTGGACTAAGGACCTTCTGCATAAGAGGCATGTAGTTTGCCACTGAAGTTTAAAGAGGGTGAGTTTAGAACTGACAGGTAACAGCTCCCTTTACAGTCAGAACTTAGAACACTATTTTGTTTTTAAAAAGATAGTGAATTTACATGTCTTTACTTTTTTTTTAAGAAGGTAGTTTGTTAGCATTACTACCTATCTGTCCCTCTCACTACCATTTTGCTGATTAGCCACATTGTGAAGCATTATGTAATTTTTTTCCCAGTATTTTAATCTTTTCAACAAAATCAGATCAATAAAATGGCACCAAACCACTTGAAAATGCTCAACAGTAACATTTTAAAGGAGCAAGTGTTACTTGTTAACAGCAAAATTTAAACTGGTATGGCATGCCATTGTATTATATATTGCATGCAACATAGTTGGAATCTCATTTTTTTTAAAAAAAAAATGTGTTACAGGTCCTGTTATTATTTTTAGCAGCATGTTACTTTGAAGGTTAGATTATGACGACAAATCCATAATCATCATTTGCTCATATGAAAAACTGTTGGGTGATGAGCAACTGGAACAGGTTAAACCCACTTGCATCCATCCTCTAATAGATAAAGAGGCACCAGCAAATCTGATTCTCCTTATACTTGTCCACTCTGCTCTGCTGGGTTTGGAATCTGCCAGAGGGCAACTTCGGAGTATGCTGAGCGTAGAAACCTGGACTGAAAAGATTCTTAGAAGGTTTAGAAAAGATCCAAGAAGATTTTAATATCTTCCGAAATCCTTTCGTAGGCAGGAATTGATAGGTATACAGTTCATAGATTTTGCTCTGAGTGGTAGACCATAATGATATTTCTAGTTTTGAGCTATTTTTCCAGCTATAGGGCTAAGTTAGGCTTTAGATTAGTTCCATAGTCCAAATGCAGCCTTCACATATTCACTGAGCTATTAGATACAACGTTGAGTGAAAATAGGCTGATGTAACGCATATGTATTAAGCTCCTGACTAAGCCTGGTCTGAAAAATCAGTCAACTAAGACAAAATAGAGAGGGGACGTCATCACGAACTAGGAAACAATACAAGAAGCATTAATCTGTGAAAGCATCCAGTAAAGAATGTTGACCCTGAAAAAGAGTATTAAATACATAACATGTTGTGTTCATTTTAGTGAACAGTTTCCTGACACCTACTTCATCTCTTTTATTTTATTTTTTTCTGCCATTGGTGCTGCTTTCCATTTTTTATTCTAATCTTGTAGTTTAACCTCTAGTCTTTGCAGTTTTTTTCAGAGTACAGCCTTCAAACTGCCAAGAAAAGCCGTAAAAGCCTTTTCTGTTATTCCAATAAGCTAATATCAAACATGCATAAGTAAATTCATAAATATATATTATCTAATTATCAAAACTGGCTTTTTTTCTAAATGCACTGCTATGTGTTTTTCAAAGGATAAGGGTTTTTTTTTCTCTTTCTCTTCCCCTTACTTACTGCAAAATGAAACAATTTGAAGCTCAGAATGGAAAACCTTTGGCCGATGGTATATCTGTTCTCCTAAATGCATGTATTATATATCTGTGTGCTCTGGGTTATAAATGTGCTTCGAGCTTGCTGTAATTTATAAGACTTCACTTTTGGCTGATTTATAGGAAATTTCATTAATCTCTACAGCACAGGGACCTTGCAGTGAGCAGCAGATTGAAAATGAACCTAGGGCTGGGCCTTTTTTTTTTTTTTTAAAGTAGCTACCACAAATGAATCAGCACAGAGAGACTTTGAATGGTAATGATCATTTACCACGTCGAAAATCTCCCCCACACCAGTTATACTAGGAGCTGTAGGAGACATTTTTGGAGGTAGCACTGAAATTGCCAAGCCTGCGGCTATGGAAAATGTGTGTGTTTGTGTGATTTAAATAGCCA
Source organism: Cyclura pinguis (assembly GCA_030412105.1). Classification (NCBI taxonomy): domain Eukaryota; kingdom Metazoa; phylum Chordata; class Lepidosauria; order Squamata; family Iguanidae; genus Cyclura; species Cyclura pinguis. Next base: position 311,819,242 of record CM059599.1, on the reverse strand, counting down.
TTCTTTATTCCTGTGTTCAGCACACATTTACTAATGAGAGTTTCTCTGCTGCTATGGCCAAATAGGAAGATAGAAGAGAGTGTATCAGGAAATCAGATGAATCTGCTTAATGGGGGAAGAGAGTTGGTGCTCAGCTCAGCAGTTTGTAGAAGCTTCTTTTTTATCTGGTTTTCTGAAATAAGCAAACAATAAGCATTTTGTCAGCATTTGTATTCAAGTAGTAGAAGGCTCTTCTTGAACTGCTGCACACTTCTCCACTATATCCCATTTTGGCCATCCTTTAGTACAAAGAGTAAGTGGAATGAAAGTGATGAAACCAGGGGCTGATGGATCTGGCTGTGAGATAGGATAGATGGCCATAAAAACTGGGAGACTGTGGGTGCTGGAGTCCAAAAATAACATATTTTTCACAGGTCTCTCCAGCATCATATTGCTACCTGCTCTGAAGCTTAGCCAGGTAGACTTGAAGTCACTCCAGGGCTTAGAAGAAGTATGTATGTGACCTGTTTTTTGTTTTTGTTTTTTTTAAAAAAATAATCTTTTTTTAGACTGTTTTATTACATTAAAACTACAGAAATTAAGAAAAGTAAGAAAATATAGAAAGAAAAGGAAGAATGAAGTGGGGGGGGAGCTGCTATACATATCAAAGCTCTTTCATGAGAAGTTGCCATATTCGTTGCATAGTACCGGCATATTCAGAGCATCTGAGGAAGTGGATCACACTCCATGAAAGCCCATGTTGGAATAAATTAGTCTTAAAGATGCCAAAAGATTTTCCCCCCTCTCTTCATTTTCATGCCATATTTCGACAAAAGATAAAGAGTATTAAGTTTCCAAATGTATTCAGCTTTGTAGTTCTACTTTAATTCTTCTTGTATCTGAAGTCTGATTTTTTGGGTCACTATTTTTATTTTTGAATGTTCTGCTAATAATGATGTGTATTTCATCTACTGATTCTGATGTCCAATAACAGGAAATTCTACATGGATGATAATGTATTGTAGGGTCATTATCAAGTAAAGTTCGCTGGAAGTTCTTTAAATATTTTCATAATAGCAATGATGTTCAATACGCCAATATTTATAATGCTGAATTTTATAAATTAATTACAAGTTCATGTGTATAATTTCTGTTTAAATTACATTGTGATAATACAGAGATTCCTTGAGATGAATAGTTTGTTTCTGGTGTCTCAGATTAGTTTTCAATTAATTTCATAAGTAGCTGGTATAATGTCCATATTTTTGCTTTTTATCCCCCATTAGCTGATCTTTTCTGAAATTTCTGTTATCTATGAAATTCTATTCCAGGTGTTAGAGTTACATAAAATTTTATGCCTTATATTGTCTTGATTAGTCTTTTCTCATTGTTAAAGATGGGGAAATTAAGAGATCTAAGGATAATTTTAAGCCTTGCTTATGTGAAAAACCGTTCCGGTAAAGTTGTAGCCAGTTGAATGTATTGTTGTTCATTATATATTTTTTTAAATAATGCATAGCTAGAAAACTGTAGGCATTTGTTTGTTTATAAATTAAACAAGTAAATAGATATGAAATAAAGTGCAATCTAACCTTTGAAACTAATCTGTCATTCTCTCTCTCTTTCATTTCAGACTATTAGACTCCTGAAGGACCAACACCAAATAAATTATGAATGTTGAACAAGATGACCTTACATCCACAGCAGATAATGATAGGTCCTAGGTTTAACAGGGCCCTATTTGACCCCTTGCTTGTGGTGCTACTAGCTCTTCAACTTCTTGTGGTCGCTGGTTTGGTCAGAGCTCAGACCTGCCCTTCTGTCTGTTCCTGTAGCAATCAGTTTAGCAAAGTAATTTGTGTGAGGAAGAATCTGAGAGAGGTCCCTGACGCCATCTCCACCAACACCCGGTTATTGAATCTTCATGAGAATCAGATCCAAATCATTAAGGTGAATAGCTTCAAACACTTGAGGCATTTAGAAGTATTGCAGCTGAGCAGGAATCACATTAGAACAATTGAAATAGGGGCCTTCAATGGTCTGGCCAATCTTAATACTTTGGAACTCTTTGACAATCGTCTTAGCACCATCCCAAATGGGGCTTTTGTGTACTTGTCAAAACTGAAGGAGCTTTGGCTGCGAAACAACCCCATTGAGAGTATTCCTTCTTATGCTTTTAATAGAATTCCTTCCCTGCGAAGGTTGGATTTGGGGGAATTAAAAAGGCTTTCATATATCTCAGAAGGTGCCTTTGAAGGTCTGTCCAATTTAAGGTATTTGAACCTTGCTATGTGTAACCTTCGGGAGATTCCTAACCTCACACCACTTGTAAAACTGGATGAACTAGATCTTTCTGGGAACCACTTAACTTCTATCAAGCCAGGGTCCTTTCAAGGGTTAATGCACCTTCAAAAATTGTGGCTGATCCAATCCCAGATTCAAGTGATTGAAAGGAATGCCTTTGATAACCTTCAGTCACTGGTAGAGATCAACCTGGCCCACAACAATCTAACACTACTGCCTCATGACCTCTTCACACCTCTTCGTCTAGAAAGAGTCCACCTACATCACAACCCTTGGAACTGCAATTGTGACATCTTGTGGCTCAGCTGGTGGATTAAAGACAAAGCTCCCTCAAACACTGCATGCTGTGCCCGTTGCAACACACCTCCAAGCCTGAAAGGAAGGTACATTGGTGAGCTGGACCTGAATTACTTCACGTGCTACGCTCCTGTGATTGTGGAGCCACCAACAGACCTCAACGTCACTGAAGGCATGGCTGCGGAGCTGAAATGCCGAGCATCAACATCCCTGACCTCTATATCTTGGATTACTCCAAATGGGTCTGTTATAACACATGGGGCTTATAGGGTTCGGATTTCTGTGCTAAGTGATGGCACATTAAATTTTACAAGGGTGACCGCTCAAGACACAGGCTTGTATACATGCTTGGTCAGTAACTCTGTTGGGAATACCACAGCTTCTGCAACACTCAATGTAACTGCACAGGAGTGTATTACTTATTTTTCAACTATCACAGTAGAAACTGTGGAACCTTCTCAGGATGAGGGGCGGACCACAGAACAGGTTTGGCCCACACCAGTCATTGAATGGGACACCACCAATGCAACAACCTCTCTCACACCACAGAGCACAAGGTCAACGGAAAAAACATTCACTCTCCCTGCAACAGATTCAAGCAATGGGATCCCAGGAATAGATGAGGTTATGAAGACTACCAAAATCATAATTGGTTGTTTTGTGGCAATCACTCTTATGGCTGCTGTGATGTTGGTCATTTTCTACAAAATGCGGAAACAACATCACCGGCAAAATCACCATGCTCCAACGCGAACTGTAGAGATCATTAATGTGGATGATGAGCTTACAGGTGACACACCCATAGAAAGTCATTTGCCCATGCCAGCAATAGAGCATGAGCACCTAAATCACTATAACTCTTATAAATCTCCTTTCAACCACACAACAACAGTTAACACAATAAATTCAATACACAGTTCAGTGCATGAACCATTATTGATCCGAATGAACTCAAAAGACAATGTGCAAGAGACTCAGATCTAAAACATTTACAAATTTAAGGGGGAGTTTAAAACAAAAATAGACAGTTTATTAAAAAAAATGACACAAATGACTGGGCTAAATCTACTGTTTCAAAAAAAGTGTCTTTACAAAAAAGAAATTTATTTATTAAAAATTCTATTGTGAGCGAAGCAGACAAAATTATGTGTATTCCTCAGAACCTCTTTTTGCTGCACTTATTTACCCTACTTCTTTCCCTACCCTTTCTTCTCCCTGCCCCCTTTCCCAATCCCATTTGCCATATTTTTCATAGAACAACTTGATTCTCTAAAGAACTGGTCTAGGAATTTTTGTAAGAATTCTGTTAACGCTTTGGGAATTTTTATGGTGAATTCTAGTGGTGAGATTCGGTCTATTTTGTCTTTTCTCATTTCATTTTCTTCTCATGCCCTTTTTGAAATGGTTCAACAGGGGAATGGATGTTAGTAGTAGATTCATAAGAACAATCAAGGAACAACAACAACAACAACACACACACACACACACACAAAAATAACAAAATACTTTCCTTTTATTTTATTTTATTTTTTCACATATTGACCTGTTCTGTATTTCCTGAAGGGACCATTCTGTGGAAGACGGGGATAAAATCCAGAAATTAATTTTCATGTGAGCATCTATAAAACCCATGATCTTTTAAACAATTCTAGAACCAGGATTTGTAGTTCAAACACTAAAATAAGATTATAAATAAAATATTGTTGGTTTTTTTCTGTACTTGGAAATAACTCATTTTTAGTGTGGCTTTAAAATGTCAAAAGGTGGTTCAACATTTTGCATTTTTTCCCTGCATCTTTTCACAGCAAAAGAAAAAAAGAAAGAAAGAAAAAAGGCTTTACAAAATTATTGTTGCAACATTTTGGATTTTAGTTGAAAATTAGCTGCATGTTACTTTTTGTCTATATGAAGATCAGTTCACTAGGCCAAAATCAAAAGATTTCGGAAAGCCTTAAGTGTATTTCTTGGACATTGTTCACATTACAGTGGTGGTATGGGACCTTCAGTAGCAAGAATCCATCAGGCTCCTGAAGCAGTGTGAAAAGTTCTGGGTCCCATGTCTTCTGTACAGTTGGATTGTCCTGGAAGGTTAACTGTTATATGGAAAGGGGGCAGTGGCAGATGATGGTTTCTATGTCTCTGGGGTAGTAATTTTGCCACACTTTAAAGGAATTATCTAAAGTGATGAACATCTTTGGGAAATGTTATAAGTTCTGACTATAACCCAGAGCTGATTCTTCGCTCTAATGACATGGAAGCCCACCAACTGCCACTGAAGGAGGTGCATCATGCCACAGGACTTTTCAACATTAATGAAGAACTGCAGAGAAGCCATGTTGCAGTTTGTTCCCATGCATCATATCATGAAAAGGATCCTTAATTTCTGTGTCCCCATTTAGCAAGACAAGATGTTCCTTTTCAAAGTGGAGGCGAGAAAGATGTCAGCAATATTTAAGATAGGGTGAGATCAAAGGACTTTCAGGTAGAGTGAAATTTGGGCATGAAATTTGGTAGAATGCCCCATGGAATGCCCTCTCTACCCCTTTCAAAGAATGTCATTGGGAAATATGTTAAAACATATTGAGAAGTCATCCCTAGCGGGTACTCCTTCTAAAATCTCAAAGGAAATGGCCTCAGGCTGTTAAAGGTAACCAAGATGCTGCCTGAAGAGGCAAGGAAGGCTTTTTATTGTTAAAAAAGGAGAAGAAACTATGTCCACTTCAACTTTAAATGTATTATCACTTTCTTCAAACAACTCCCCTCCCTTGAAGGCTAATCTAAGATTCATAGCATTTTCTACCCCCCCACACACACGCACTGCACAACGTACCAAAATTTCCTAACACAGATACTTCAACTAAACAATTATTTTAACTCTGTTGATATGGCCTTCTCCAGCAAATAAAGGTACTTAACCATCAGGTAAATTTTCATTTCTTTCATTTCTTTTTTCTGTATTTAGTGATATCTTCCAGAGTGAGAGGATGGTATCAGCAAAGGGTTCAGATTTCACGAAGCTGTATGTATAAAATTAAGTATATTATAGACAATTGTGTATTGCTGCTGATACAGAATTAATAATCCTCCACAAGTGTCTTGATTTTGGTTCTGTGGAAACTCTCACAGCTGCAAAGGTGGAAGGTGACTATCCAACTCAATTAAAATGGAATGAGCAGCTAAGAAATACAATCAAAGTACTGAAAATTTTCAGGGAGCAGTTAATGAAAAAATAAAGATTAGCTGATTACTTTGTTCTGATTCAGACAAGTAAGAAAAAGAGAAGTTATAAGTAGCACAGTTCCCAAATAAGAACATATTCGAAAAAGAAAGAACACTAACTGAGAATGTTCCACTATTTAGAGACTCACTGGACATTATGGGTAAAGAGAAATCCTCTTGTGTTTCCACTATAAAATATTTGATAAGATACTTTTCTGCGTTACATCTTTGCACCACTTTGTCCTCTCTTCAGCGTTACAGCAAAAATACGATAATGTAGAAATCTGAATCCTTAATTTCTGTAAAGTGGGAAGCAGACTTTAGTAGAATATTTCCAACAAGAAATAATATTATTATGACAGGCATGGCCAGCTACTCAGAATATCCATTCTAATGGTACTCCCCAGAGACTCCATTTAAAGAGGAAGTCCATTCTTCCTTTTTAAGAAAGAGTGCAATTCTTTGTCAGGGTGCTTATGGAGCTGCTTAATATTTAAGATGAAGAAGAACTGGGAACTGGGAAGAATTTCTCAAACTCCTCCACTTTGGAGTTCTCTGACCCATTTTCAGGAAGGCCTAAAATGTCTGCAGTGTTTCTCTGGACGAGACAGACCTTGTCCCACAACTCTTGTCTACCAGCACCTCACCCACACAAAGGTTTCATAGGCATAGCAAGTTGTAAGGATGACCAAAAACCATGGCTAAAGTTATAACAGGTCATTGCTTCTGAACAGTTGATTTCTGATATGAACTCTGGAGAGGGGAGGATTTTCTTGAAAATGACCTGCTGACTCATTTACTAGGAGGAATTAATCCTACAATATATTGAATTGACATTGACAGTGGGGGTGGAAACCTTAACTACTTAGCTGGAAGTCTGGGTAGAACTGCTGATACTAACAGCGTCTCTTATCTGCCATTTTTCCTTTGGTCTTCTCCCTGCTTTCTATAAGTTGGGGAAAATGTGAGTGTGAAAGGGAGGGGTAGAATGATGGGAACTGACCAGTAAGAGAGCCAACAATAATGAGACTGTTTTCCTAAGTGGGATTTTTTAAAGTTTGGCAAATTTTTTTCAGAATAAAAACTCAAGGAGTTTGCCAAAAAGGCCTGGCAAGAAAGTAAACTGTCTCATTCAATAGCAAGATGAGAATGTTTTACCGATCACAAATTTATGAGATGCTGAAAAATTATCATAGCAAGTGCTCTTAAAACGTACTGCAGTTTCTATTTTGGCAGTCTATTTTAGAATCTGTCCGAAAGCTGGTACTTCATGTTTGAGGTGTATCATAAATAATACTATGATATGTTCCTTACTACTGATGCCCAATACTCATTCCCAGCAAGTGATCTATTACCATATATGTGTTTCTCTTGTTATGCTTAACCTTCCTTAAGACAGCCAAAGTATGAGTGATGGGAAGACAGCCAAAGTATGAGTGATGGGAATGGGAAAAAGAGAGATTCCCTTTCCTTCTGCTACACGCAAATGTGCACAGACACAGTCACAGTGATATGATGTATATTGCAATTGCAGTAGCTCCTGGAAGAACTTCCTTTTCTGTGACTTGATCCCCATCTCTGATGGTGATGGCCGGTGAGTCACCATACCTAGATTCCAAGTACTGTGTTGTGGGGAGGGAGAGATTACCCTGCCCTATGCACACTGCCACTGCTACTTGTTTGGGAAAGTCTTTAAGAGGAAGAGTTTGGGGGACATGAGAACTTCCTGAGAGGGTAATTTCAGCAAGGTGGGCCAAAGGCAATCTGCAGCTTGTGGTGAAAACAAGGTGCCACCTTATTCCATTACACAAACAAAAGCCAACCAAACTTTTTCTTACTTCCACACAGGCAATGGGACAGTATTGTCGAAATAGTTTAAGTCATGAAGGGCAGGCTCTGTGGCATATATAGATCTGCCAAGCCCCAACCTCTGTCAGCACAAGAGTAGGATCAGCTCTGGCTTTGGGAATTGGAGAGCTGATGGGATGTAGAAACAAGAGTTGCTGTTAACATTGCTTTCATTGGGACCTGCTCCTTTGGTTTGTTTGTGCAAGAAGCTATTGAGGCAATTCTTCACTGAGTTTCTTCTTGAAGGTAGCAACGAGTAATTTCATAAATTTTCTTCCCACTATGAAAAGTCTTTGAAAATACCACAGTTTTTGGAGGCTATTTGTAATTCAAGACTGCTTCTTGGGTGATCTGATATAGAGAACTTGCAATTATTTATTATTTTTTCTTCTTAGTGTTCCAGGGATTGGCACCACATTTGTACCCATTGGCTATAACTGTTTCTTCCTGCCCTGAAAAAATTTCAGGAATCTGCAACAAGTGGCTCAGGGGCCAACAAAGGGACCACCACTCTGATTAGTACTGCTTTGTTGGTTTGCTAACAAATCCTTAAGGAGTGAAAAGAGAGAATTTGTGAGGAGTCAGTCAGGGTAGGTCAACTTCAGTCTGCATAGGGACAAAGACCTAAAAGCAAGATAACATTAATGGAAGAATTCTGATTATTGTTCCAGTTGTGCAAGTTGGAGTGCATTTAGGGCCTTTGCTTGCTACACTGTTATAGTGCTATTATTCTGCTTTCAACATCAATTCTGGGGTTTGTCGTTTACTGAGGCCAAAGAGCTCTCTGGCTGAGAATTCTAAATGCCCCTCCTTAAACTGCAAACCCCAGGATTCCATAGGATGTTGAAAGTGGAATAATAACACTATAACAGGGTAGTGCAGAAAAGCCCTTTGTCTTGTGGTTTCCAGGCATGCAATCAATTGTGCTAATGATGGTACCAGTTGCAAAATTAGAAATTCTGTTGGATTCCACTAGGCAGCAAATTAGATGTCTGTGAAAATCAGATCGTTTGCACTAGTAGAATAACTGGGGATAGGCTACTCTGATAGAGAAGTCTTAACATCTTAAGACCCTCTATCAAGAAAATATTCAGCTACCACTGTCTGTCTGTCTGTCTATCTATCTGTCTGGACCTTTCTGAAAACAAAATAGGTGCACACAAAAAAGGAGGGAGTTGTATTAAAGCATTTTGCACAGAAAACTTTTTTTTTTTTTGAAGGGCACTGTTTTCTGCATAAAATACTGTTTTTGTGCAAATTTAAGTGGGTTTTCTTTTTGCACAAACTTTTTTTTGAGGGGTCCAAAATATGAAAAGTTATTTGAAAAATGCAGAAAAGCTCCTCTCATCATACCACCCAGTACAAATCCCAAGTCCAACAGTTTTGTAAAGGAAAAAGCAATGTGGTTTTCTGGAAATAGTGAAATTGAAAATTGTGGGGATTTGTGCCACAATATACATTTTTTTTTTCACAAAACTAACAAACCACTGTTTCTAGATGCCAACAAAGGTATAATGCAAAAAAAAATGTGCATTTCTCTGCAGAATAGTTTCCTGAAACAATTCAGGATGTGAGAATATCAGGTGAAACTTTCAAAATTCTCACCTCGCTGTGGTCTGTTCTTCCTGAGTGAGTTTCTTGAGTGTCAGTCAAGAGGTAAACAATAGAAAATATATTTTCCATCCTTAGTGTTTATGACAACTTCCTGTATATCCATCTAGCCCAAGACATTTTGCTATCTGAGGTAGAGCAGCAAATAAGACCCATTCTCCCAAGGTTCATAATGGTAAAGCCCAATTTAGTAATTATATTGCTTAATAAAATCACATTGATCAGCATTTGCTTAAATCCAAAAACTTCTTTGTGAGGCAGCTGCCATAGCCTAATGGTAGGGCCAGCTCTATCTGTAGGTTCAACTGTTCTATCTATAGGTTCAACTGTGACTGATACAAATATGGCAGAAATTACATGGATTACTTGGTGTTGTCAGACTGCTGGATATATCTGTGTAGCTGTGTATAGCTGTGGAGTGGATACTTGTCCTTTGTTTTTCATTATGACCTGCAGAATTAGACCAACCAGGTTGTTGTTTTTTTTTAAAGTCAGACACTCCAGTTGTACAAACGGATCCCAAGCACTGCTGTTATCCCCTCCGCTGCCCCAAGAAAGCTTCTTAGCAGCATATGGGAGCAATGCCAAAGACTGAACGTTCAACTCAATTCATTGAATTAGCTGTTTAATTTGTTCATTTTTTGTTAATTCAATCTTGGGCTGGGGTGCTAATAAAATATTTGGTACTATTGCAGATATACAGTTATTTGCAGTCTGTTTTATGTATTGCACTTAGAGGTGAATTGCTGTCACTCAAAGTAACTGACATTACTGTAGTTTTTTTACAATTCAATGCTATCAAGACAAAAGGTACTATTTGCTTTGTATTTTTTTGGTAGCTACTGCATGGAGACAACTGCACAATGGAATCTGGAAACCTGATATCATGGAGAAGAAGAAGTGTCCACACAAAGGCAGAGGAGATGGGCAACAAGAAGACACACACCTACTTTGCTGTCATCCTATTAGTGACATATGCAGATGTAAGTCCATCTTAGGTCTGCATAAGTCATTGTTCTGATCACTGTGGAGGTCAGAGTTCTCTACTGGCCTTGTCCCATGGCCTCATTCCATCCCCAGAGCCATCTTTAATCTGCTGCCGCCCCCTCCCCAAACATAGTCATTTATGTTCCTATAGCTGGATGCATAAAGCTGATGTCATCCCCTGGAAGCCCAGAGAGGATGCTTTGTCACTGTGTGTCAGGCTACAGGAGCATAGCTGGGTGTTTCTCCACTGCTCTTCCAACTCTCCACTGGCCAATAAATGACTGTGGATTGGGGGTTCAGCAGATAAAAAGTAGATTGATCTGGGGGTGATGACAGAGGAGATGTCACCTAGGTTTCGCCTGGAAGAACTTTACACTATATCTCCCAGATCTAGGATCTTGACCATCTGTTTCCCTTGCAACTTTTACCGGAGGCTGTTTGTCCATTTCACTGTCCTTAGTGTCAATAAGGATGGATTTGGAAAAGTAAATTAGGTCTTTGGTCATAAGCTGACTTTACTGGTGTGTAGTACAAAGCGTACAAACAAGAATTTCTGTATTCTGAAGACTGTCAAAAGTATACTACCCTGGTTTCTCTCCCATGTCTTTGTATACTACTATATGTTGTTTTATGGATCACCTTTTGAAGCACTGGAGCTCTGAATGGAGAGTCAGTCCCCAACCTACAACATAGAAGTGCAAAGATATCATTCCTACCTTCAACTATGTTGCTGTATGTCTGCTTTATTCTGCTGTTTATGTCTGCTGTTTAACAAAACTGAATGCACATTTTCTTCAGCAAGGTCTTTGAAAATTCCTTTTTGCATATGTTGCAGTATAATGGAGAGCATGACAACATATTGTGTCATTGGGAGAAAATAAGAACAGCAAAATGCAAGAAGTGGTTTCACCATTCACAAGTCTATTCTATCAACTGAGAGTACTACCATTTTCAGTTTACATTTTTAAGATGGCTATCCTGTTTAGTAATCTAAATATTAATTGAAATTATATTCTTGGCAGATAATGTCTTCACTCATCCTCATTTGACCTCAACATGCATTCAATCAAACTTTGAGTGAACACCATCAAATAGAAAAGACTGTTTTCCACCTTCTGTGTGGTAAATTGCTTCAACCAAGCCTCATAATCTAAGGTCAATTAGAATTTCCTCTGATTTCAAGATTTCTGTTATCATCTAACCTGTGATTTTTCAGATCTTATTTGATTGAAGGTTTAGGTTATTTTTTGTTTTGATTTCTTTTATTTAGGAGGTGGATTGCTTAATGACTAATAGTTCATAATAATAGCTTGAACAAGACCAGAACCACATTAAACAAATAACCTATTTGTTCTTTAGCAGGTATCTTGCACAGACTGTACATATTATGGTGAGATTAAATCGGTTGCTTCTTAGGACTGGGAAGTCAGTATTACAGACAAAAGGTCAACTCTGAAGGGAATGCTGACTGGATGACTACGAATCATGTTGTCAAACTCTACAATAAATATAGTCTCTAATAGTCTTCCAGGAATATGTTACAAATGTCATTGTTTACTCTGCTTTCTGGAAACCACTCCCAAGAGAAATTAAGAGGACATATATTTTAAGATTTTTAATGTGTTTATTTAAATCTTATACACAAAAATTTCAAATGACTTATTTATTTTCTGCTTCATCATAAAAACTATAAGTGTAAAAAAAAAAAAAGTGGGTACTGCTACACTTTTTTCCCCCTCCAGTCCTAGTCAAAATTGATAGGACACAATAGTGTACTCTATTCAGGAACTACAAATACGGTTTGCTCAACGTAACTGTTTTTTTTCTCAGAGCTACTGTTCATCTAAATCACTGGATTTATTCTAAAGGGTGAGAGGTTTGGTTAGAGTTACATACCAAAGGTGAAGTCTACCTTGAGAGATTTCCATTACAGTACTTACTGTTTCCCAGCACTTCTCCCAAAAGATAACTGTGTTTGTCTAGAAAAGAGAAAGAAACACAAAGCCCACAGTTGTACAATACCTTCATTAGGAACAACCAACATGAGCCCCTCAGGGGCTTCCATCGCCGTTTTAAGTGAGCCCCCACTCGCTCTGCAAGCCACACTCCTGCTTCATCCACATGGCATCACTGCCAATTAAAATGCCTGAAAAGATGGGAAGACTTCCTTCATCTTCTACATTTTTGTACCACTTAGCCTGATGAAAAGTTTGAAAGCTTATGCACTCTTCTGATTTTTTTCCCCTAGTTAGCGTTGCCAGACTAAAAACTGGAGAGAGCTCCTTTCCATTTAATGGCTATGGAAACAAAGAATTTTAACCAGATGTTTGTTTCTTATTTGGTTGTGTGACAAGCAGCACCTGCTGAACTTATCTCTTTGACATAACCATTTGTGAGGGAAAGGAATATCTTACTTGATGCTGTATCCTGCACTCAAGTAGGAGATGGGACCCCTGAAAATCATCTAGCTGTCACTACCTACTGATTTCAATTTATCTGCACACACGTACACACACACACCGAGCACGGCATATGAAGAGAACATGGACAGAGGATATGTTTAAAGGAAAGGGTTTTATTCTAAGCAAGCAAACACATTGACAAAAGGTATCTCATTTATGAAGGCATCTTCCTTCAGGCATTGCTTAGCAGTTACAAAAGTACAAACAAGTCTAGGTCATTTCGTATAAGTCCCTAACATGACTAGGTAAAATATCCCTACTGTACTCAGATTATTATATCTGAATGCTGGGATGGTATGGGGAGGCAGGAGTCTGGACAAGGCTTGTCCATCCAGCAACTGGTCCTTTGTCTTTGTTGTTCCTCCCGCCTCATGGTCTCCAGAGGTTTTTATATCATTTTGCTTGGAACTATCTTGAAATTCTACACTTCTACCCACGTGGTATTCTCATTGGGCACTCCAGTTTTCATTCTGGCAACACTAGCTATTAAATTGGGATGGAGAAAGTGTAGGCCCTAGAATGTGCATGAAGCTTTTAGGCCCCCAACTCCCTGTAATATTTTTTTTAAAATCCCTTTTTCATTAATTCTGCTTTATGCTAAAAGTATCCACTCGTCACCACTTCTTTGGTGGTGGGGGAAGATTTCATTTGATTTTGGGCTGATCTAGGCCATTTTAGGCCTAGCAGAGATTGTCTCCTAACAAAGTAGTAAATCCAAATCTTGGATGAAACTATACCTGAGGAGCACAAACATGGTGAAATTGCCCTCAAGACTCTGAAGGATTATAGAAGGCCATTGGAGCAATTAACCCCTCCTGCCAAATTTCCCCGCCCCCAAGCCCTGGCCACTTGCTCATCTCAGCAGTGAGTGTATTGCCCAGCCATAGGTTCTGTTTCTTTAAAATGCTAGCATAGTTCTTTCTTAAATATTTTTTTATTTCATCAGCTTTCTGTCTTGATTGCTAAGATGTCTTTAATTCTCATGTTAAGCATGGAAGAATGAGTTGTTTTTTAGTGAAAACAACAGCATCTAAGAAGATTATTTTAATGCTTTGGTTTTGGCAAGCATCATTTAAGTCCGAGGACAAATTCTTTGTTTACTAAAATGCTCTAAAGTTCTAATTCCCCCACTGTCTCTCATTTCATTCTCTTTCATCCTCTCTCTCTCCCTCTTCAACCACCCACACATATTCACACATAATAAGGGATTGATGGCTTACATCTGACATCTTCTGAAATGATACCCAGAAATTGTGAACCAGCAATAACAAGTTTGGGTAGTGGGGAGGAAATAAGATTTTAAGATGCTATTAATTTTAACATGGGTTCATAAGCATTGTTTGTATTGTTGTGAAAAGTTTTGTACTTATTGTATTTTCTCCAACTCACCTATCATTACATGCCATATATACATGCCATAAAATAGATATCATACATGTTGTATATACCATATTTGCCGGCATATAAGACACACCTGTGTACAAGACTCACCCCATTTATACACTGGGAAATACTATTTGCCAACATATAAGACACACCAGTGTATAAGACACACCCCATTTTCAAACAGTATTTTTCAAGAAAAAAAGTGAGTCTTATACACCAGCAAATAATCTGTAATCGCATGCCGTAAAATAGATATCACATCGTTATTTTAAGATAAAATTTAACCCCTTAAAATAAAACTTAACCTCATTTTAAAGAAATGGGAAATACCAGAAAAAGAGAAAGAAAGAGGAATGAAGCCATGAAGGTTGTTGTTAGTTTTTTTTTGGGGGGGGTGCGGGTAATGAACCAACCAAGTATTCTTAACTGCAACTGGTGTTTGTAGCAAAGTGAAATCAAGGAGGTACGAACAAGAAGCTGTTCAGAGACTGGAAATTCCGTCAGGGAGTACCCTCTGCTGCCAAAGTTTGATTGCTCCTATCAACCTAAAGTGGTATGCAGCCTATAAATACTGGGATGTACCTTCCCTCAAACCCTGAATGCTTTATCCCACATTGCCCCCCAGAGCCCATAGAGAGAGATTTCCTTCATAAATGAGCATTATCTGGGAGGTTAGGTTATATAATCTGAGGTGCATGGGAATATCATTGTTGTTTCAGTTTCATCCATCTTCGCAATGAAGTTGCAATCACCAACAATACAAAGATCCATACAGGAGCAATACCAAACTTGTGATGTCTATCCGATCATCTTTTGTATCAGAATAAGCCACCACCACTAAGAGTACAGGAAAGTAGCCTTGAAACTTCATTGCTAGTAACAGTAGATCAGCACAAAAACCCATCTTTTTTGCAATCAATGTGAAGAATGTGGATGTAATTCCATGTTCCAGATGGACCCTGAATGGAATTTAATCTGAATTTCTGGAACACAAAATACTGTGCATACATGTGTTGTTAGGGGGAAAAAATGGATGTGATGTAGGATCCACATGGTTCCTTCTGATGTTTACTAAGATATTTAAAAAATGTCTTAGGAGGGGGGAATTCTTACACTGATTGGAATCCCAGTAAGTATAAAGAGGTGTTCAACCATTTTTCTATGAGGGTTCTTCTAAGAGTTACCTTGCACAACCTCTTTTCTCATAGCAGGAAGGGAAAAAAATGGTACATATGCCCTATTGATAGGCTATGGTTTATGCAGTCCTCTTCTAGTCTGATCATAGATCATTGATGATGTACCCAGCATGTTTTTCCCTTCATCTAGGGAAGGAGGATGATTTCAACTGCAAAAATTTCCTCAGGAAAGGTGTAGGTCCTTCTGTTCTTCCTGCTCTGAATTACATAGGATTGAGGATACATATGCCAATACACATAGATTCTGTATTGTTTTCACTGTGGCTCTCAAAGATGCTAAAATTGAACAGGCAAAATCCTGAGTAGCAATTTTCTGGCTCTCCAGATTTTGTTGGATTTCAGTTCCCAACAATCCTCTCCATTTAATATGCTAAGCTAGGGCTGCCGACAGATGGAGTCCAACAACATCTAGAGGGCTGCATGATTTTTCACCCCTTGGCTTGGCATTGCTATACTCAATTGGCCATTTAGCTACTCTGTGGAGAGCCAGGGTTCTGAAATGAGGAATATTCACATGAAAAAATAACACCCTAAAATCCTGCATGGCACAGTTATTTTGTCCTTGTGGTCCTTTCCAACTTACAGTTCTACAATCTATTCTAGGAACAACTTTTGTGAACAAAAGGAATATCTAGCAATGTTTTCTAAACAGGGGAGGAGTGATTTAGATTTATCAACCTCATTTTTTTCCAAGTAGACAGTATACACCCTTTCTGCTCCACCCTCCCAACCTGCCATAGGGACAGGAGAAAGATGGAACCACAGCAACACTTATGCACATCATTGTGGACTTGTCCTTCTCCCATCCCCATGGTTTCCCCATCAATGACATGTAATCATTTCACCATCCCACTGTGTGCCTGCACTTACCTTCCTGGTGGAGGTCCTGGAAGCACATTGGAGGCACTTCCTGACCCAACACTGCCTGGGAAAGTGCCCACCTGTGCTGTGGCAGGAAGAGGCAAGGCCACTGTGCTTCCTTCTGCAGTGAGCAAGCTGGTGTGGAGAGGAACGTGGGCGTCCACACTTCCATTCTGGCAAAGCTACTGCCGGGACGATGCTAGGACAAACCCAGACCAAGGTAAGCTGAAGAAAGGGCCATAGATTACCTTTTGAGATTCATTCTTGTTCATTCCTTTCATTTAAAACTAGCAAAATGCTTCATATTTGATTTTTTATTTTTGTATTTCTTTTATGGTACATGAAGTAACTTGAGAAAACTCAAAACTTTTCAGTTTTCTCGTGCTTAGATTGTAAGAATGGTCATAGCCAGAACTTATTAGAAGTTGTTCAGCAACAAGATGCTAAGCACTCATAATGAAATATCTAATAATTTTCTGCATAAGAAGGTCATCTACCTCTAAGACAGTTATCAGAGACATACTGTGATGCCAACTAGCCTGGGATTCATCTTTGGAATATAAAAAATGGTCATTATACAGTATGGCATGGTTTAACTCATTTATTTGAGTTTTCTGCATGGTGTTACACACTTATTTGTGTATATTTTCCATTACCTGTGTGAGTCCCATTAATTCAATCGGATTAATTCAATAAATGCCATAGAATCATAGAACTGGAAGGAGCTTCAAGAGCCATCTAGTCCAACCCCCTGCCATGCAAGAATACATAAATAAAACATTCCTGAAAGATGCCCATCCAACCACTGTTTAAAAACCTTCAAAGAGGAGTTTATCAGCTTCCAAGGCAGTATATTCAACTGTCAAACAGTTCTTACAAGGAAATTGCTGCTAATGTTTTGGTGGAATGTCTTTCCTTTTAATCCAAATCCATTGGTTCATGTTTCCATTTCTGGAGAAAACTGAATGCTGAGTCTTCTATATAACATCTCTTCAGGTATTTAAATATGGCTATCATGCCTCCTTTCAGTGTTCTCTTCTTCAGGCTAAAAATGTCTAACTCCCTACTTATTTCTCACAATGTTTAGCTTTCAGACTTTTGACCATCTTGGTCACCCTTCTCTGGACACATTTCAGTTTGTCAGTATCATTCTTGAACTGGACACTTCATTCAAGGTGAGGTTGAACAGACCAGAACAGACAGTCATAATTACTATCTTTGATCTGGACACTTTTCTGCTACCAAGGCAGCCCAGAATTACTTTAGCTTTTCTGTCTGTGACATCACACTGTTGATTCATGTTTAGCTTGTTGTCAACTAAGAGCTCTAGATTCTTTTCACATGTACTGATTTCAAACCAGGTGACACCCATCCTATATTAGACATGCACAGGACTGCACTGCCAGCCACGGACATTAGATTTTCTTTTACTTAATGTGAAAAATACATTAATGGTTTAATTTCACACAAGCCACATATTCTGTTCCATGGAACCTGATGACAGATAAAGAGAATTTGAAATGCATGTTTCACTTCAAATCACAAAATACTTCCATATATTTGGAAAAGCACTTATGTAGTGCCCCTTAACTTTATTGACAAACTGTTGATGAAAATGTTAGCATTAAAAGCATATTTATTTATTTTAAAAATGTTTCCTCTGCCTGTTCACCAATCTAAAATTCAAGAGAGCATACAGAATCCAGTTTTAAGACAGCGTAACATTCCAACAAAAAACAAAGAACAAAAGAATAAACCAACATGCAACTCCAGATATGTTTATACATAACAGAAGAAATTTCGGTTCTCAGTTTCTCAGGAAAAACTATCAAAAAGGTGACAAACAGTATTTATTAAGTACAAATTCAGAACTGCTGGTACTAGGAAACAAAGTAAGAAAATATGCCCTGCATCAAGGTTGAAGCAGAGTGTAAAAGGAGAGCAACTGAGAGGCAACAGTTTTGTTTAATATTAATAATGGATTCTTAATTATGGAAAATTGATAAGAATCATATTGTTTCATCTTCATGTCGTTGCACTTTTGCCATCCCCACTCTTTGAGATGAAAGGGGGCACATGAGGAATAATTGTGTTACCTATGAGGAAGACGGGATGGGGAAGGTGGTTTAGTGGGAACACTTAAAAATGTCCCCACTCTTCCCTAACCAGTGTAGCATCCCAGCTACCCTCTTAAGGTAACAATGAGAGGTCTGTTGACTACTTTCATGGGTCTAACTTAGGGATGTACCGGTTTAAATTATTCATTCCTGCAGGGAAGAAGAAATAATTTAATCAATTTTCTCCCTGCTGCCATACAGCTGTGTAGTTTTCAAATGATTCTCCCTTTCCCCTTGCATGTCATCAAAAACATGAGGAGAAGAACTTAATGAGGGTCATGGAGGCTACAGCCTTCCAGCAATCTGGCTCTTACCTGCGCAACCCCTGCATGACATTAATAGGATGAAACTGAGCAAAGATCATGGAGGTTACAGCCTTTCACAATCCTCTCTCTGGTCCCTCCACCTATTCCCAAGCCCCATGAGACATCAGGAAGGTGAGAGCAACCTGAGCAAGGACTATGGAGGCTATAGACTTCAATGATTAGCTCAAATCCTCCAACTCAATATTGTGAAGGACCAAGGACACAACTAAGGAAGATCATCTTCATCCTACCTGTATTCTAATAATAATTCATAACAATGCAGATATTGTTGTCATGCACCAGCTATCAGAATACAGCCTAAGATAATCCTTTTTAGCTAAGCTGGTCCTCTCTGGGTTGCAGGAATGGGAACAATGTTTAAGTCTATTTGAGGATGGGTAATATCTAAGTGGTGCAAGAAAGAAGATGGAGAAAGATTCTCTTTGTTGAGATTTTTTGGACACTCACAAAGCCACTTTCCCATTTCCCACCTCAAACCTCTGAATATTCTTTCCAAGTTCTTATATGCCTCTGACTGGCCATGAGGCACTGTTTTTGTGTTCTTCTAAGTATTATTTCTGTGGTTGGTGACTTTTCCAATTTTACATAGCTGACAGGTGGTGTAGACACCTAGTTAAGCTTCACGGGATGATGAAAGGTAGCTAGACCAGCCTGTCACTTGAAAGGCAGGAAACAGACCTTGGGCCCTGGAATCTTTTTTCCTTTTCAACACTGCCCATCCAGGGGCAAGACACTACACTCATATATTCCTTGGCTTGCCTTTAAGTGAAGCAACTAATGAAGGTCCTTCATTACAATCTGAGTCTAAAATTGAGGCATTCTCAAGCTAAGGTGATGTTCAATACTTCAGCAGATTCAGATGGGACACATTTTGCCCTTGATTAGTTATCAGCTCACTGCAGACCTCTGCTAATAAAAGCTGTTACTCTTCAGCTCAAATTCTCATCTTACTTCTTCATTTCAGTGGGATGGCAATTCACAATTAGCACAAGCTCCGTGAATAAGTCAATCCTGTTTCCTCGGTAATCAGAAAGCTAGATGAATACGCAAGCTGAAGAAAAGAGAGAAAAGGAGTCACAGAGACTACGGTGGAGACAGGCAAATGTAAAAAGTCAGTTTTCAAGACAAATCTGGCACAACGAAAAGTGTAAGAAGCCTAGAAGTTACTGTCCATCTTGCTGTAGTATTTTGACAGCAGAAAATGTTCTTTCTGAGCACAGACCATCTTATCTGAAAATGAAACTGATCAGCTTTGATCATAAATAGGATTGGGCTCATATTTTCTTAGAATGTAGCAAATAGAAAAGAATGAAGTATATGAAAAGGTAATAATAGTGAGTTAAAGTTGAGGATATATAGATCTGAAAGGTCAATTTCCATGGACATGGATTTCCATGGACCTTTCCACACTGCTGCTCGTGTGTGGATCTATCTGGGTTTGTCTTCTAAATGTTCAGAAAATGTTCACATTTCTGTATACATTTTTCCAAATTGTGTACATTGTTCAAATATATTGACTGAGCTACTAAAGTCTATATACATTTTTTTAAATGCACACATTCTTATCTGTGGAGTTTTCACATTTTATTTGAGAAGTATTTCAAAGACCTGGAAAATGTAGGTTTCTAGCCACAAAAGGCATTTGGCTCATATCTGTTTCTGGGTAGTACACATTACACATGTACACATGCACAAGCACACATGCACAAATGCAAATGCATGTAGCAGCACACATTTCATCAGACATCTCTAAGTCTTATTGGGCTATCTGATTTATGTTGTTTTTATGTTAAATTTCCCATAGGAAATGTCTCAAGGAAGTTACGTTTTGAGATAAACATTAAAGAATACTAGCAAAATGGAAAAGACATATAGATACATGAGGCTTCTTATGTTAGATCAGATTACTAGTCCGTTTAACCAAGGATTATCTACCCCTAGTGTCAGCAACTCTCTAGGATTAGAGGCAGAGATATTTGGTAGGTCCCTGTCACACTACACTGTTATAGTGCTGGTATTCCTCTTTAACTGCTCTGGCTGCACCCTGTGGAATTCTGAGGTTTGTAGTTTGGTAAGGCACTGGAGCTCTCTGGCTGAGAATTCTAAATGTCTCTCCCCGAATTGCAAATCCCATGATTCCATGTGATATTGCCATGGAAGGTAAAGTTGAATAATAGCACTATAATAGTGTAGTATGCTAAGGACTTAGTTAGTCTGCATAAGTTAGTCTGAAGTTAGACTAAGGCTATTTCCACATTAGACTGTTACAGTGCTATTATTCCACTTTCAATATCCTATGGAATCCTGGAGTTTGCAGTTTAAGGAGGGGCTTTTAAGATTTTGAAAGTGAAATAATAGCACTGTAACAGTCTAATGTGGAAACGGCCTAAGTTTGGCTTCCCTTTTCTAGTCAGCAGTTCTATTTCTCTTCTTCATGTTTGAATAGTACACGTTACAAAGCTGATAATGTGAAATATTACAAATCTTTTAGTATTTGCAGGCAAAGATACTTACTTTGTGTTTACAAAGAAGATTAAATGTGCTTTATTTATCTGCTATAACCTGCTTGTGAATAATGGAGTAGTAATGGTTTGGGACTGATGGTTGTTCACCTTCTGCTTTCAAACACTAATTATTCTGTTTGTGAGAAACATTACTATCTCTCACATTCTGCAGCATTTGCTAGCCAAGCTCCTTTTAACTAAAGACAACAAAGACTGGGACCCTTTCCGCAACTTACCTTTTCTTGGCGCTGGGGTGCAGGGATCACTTGAGCAGCCTCTTGCAAGAGGATCTCACATCCCTGCTGCTTCGGCTCTGTTGCCGGCAGGCAACATGAGGGCTCCACCTCTTCCTTCTGCATCACAGCCAGGCATTTTCCCAGGCCGCGCTGGGGAAGGAAGTGCGAGCGCTGTGGTTCCGGACGCTCCGCATGCGCGGTAAGTGTGCATGGGGCCCTGAAGCAATGCATGATCGCGAACCATTTTTGCTACAAGCCGAAAATGAAATAGTGCGTGACTGGTGCCTGCTGGCCCTGGAGGTGTTGCGCAATTGCAAGGACGTTGTCTGAAACACTGCTTGCAATCCTGCAATGCTCTGGAGGCCCTTTTGCATGGCAAATGCCATGCGAAGAGGGCCTGGATCTAAGATATTTTTCATGCATGTGTTTACAGCTGACATGGTCACTTTCCCTAGGAGATAACTTCTTTCCAAAACATTAAAAAATTGACTATGAGAGTGACTATTTCAGTAGCTACATGTGCATTGAAGGTGAATATATTTCATCTGGGAACATCACCATATTTGTCTGGGACTAATCAAATACTGGAAAAATAAATGAATCACAAACAGTGAAACAACCAGTATTAAACAGTCGATATAGATACTAAATAAGCTAAGAACAATGTGTTGACAGATAAATGAGAAACAAAGATAGAACAATACTGAAAGATAAACAAGTATGAAAATGAAAATATTATGTACACAAATACACCAGCATGCAAATTTACAAATACATGAAAGCTCCTATTATATCACCAATGAAAGTTACATAATACTATATTTTATTTTCATTATAGTATTACATATTTGTTTAACTTTCAATATTATTTTATCATTGTTACTCAGGCATTTGTCAATGTGTTAGTTCTTTTGCTGTCATGTGGGTTTTTCTGGGTCTATGTCATAAGGATCATATATAACTAGTAATATAAAAATATAAATATATGTTTCTGTGACAAAATACACTTGTTGCAAAAGATCTCTTCTCTCTCTCTCTCTCTCCCTCTCTTCTTTCAAGCGAAGGAAGGAATGGGAGTTTTGACTGCTGATTTAGTATTTATGCAGTCTATTTAATATTGGTTATTTTACTACTCATATTCATTTTTTTTTCATTATTCAACTGGTGCTTTACCTTTCTCCTGTTCTCTTTGGGTTTTCCTCCATCTTGTGTTTCATATTTCTAGAGTAACCATGCAAGATGAGGAATGTTGAAGCTCAGTCACAGTTTAAGAAAACAAATATTAAAATTACATTTGGTTGTCATGATATTTCAAGAGCAACTGTAAGAACTGTGAGATCCATCTGTTGTGGCTGTGTTCACCATGTGAAGTAAATCTGCTGTATTCGCTATGTGAAGTAAACCCGTCTCCCAGACCTAGTAGGCTCTTTCTGCCACAGAAAATGAAATGATAATTCAGTTAGAATTGTACGCATACAACCTCTGCTTTGGGCTCAGCCTGTCAATATATCTCAACCCTTCCCAAACTGCACAGATCAAATTGGGAATTTTAATTATGGTGCCTGCTTCCAGAGATGATTGGGCTTGTTAAAAGGATGTTTGGGTTGGTTATGACCCAAAACAGTGAAAGTTAGGTTATTCATTTGCAGTGTGCTGCATGAGCAATTTAGTGTAACATCATCATGTGCTGGACCTGGAACTGGCAATGATTCTGTGGCATTTGAGTGCAGATGAATGGATGCAGGTGCTTGGCAGATATACATTATGGCAAAAAACAGATGCTACGGTATGTCAATCACGCTCTTTGAAAAGACAGAACCCATGCTGACATTACATTAAAATGATATTTCACTCGTTATTACACTTCAAGATTGATGAGTACTAAGAACTATGAGACACATCTGCTATAGCCAGCTATTCAACATATCACAAATCCCATTCTTTGCAGTCTTTTGGAGGAATAAAACCTTTAAGAGGGAGAGAGAGGAAGAGAGAGATAGTTCTATCTCTCTTCTGTAACAAGTGTATTTTGTCATAGAAACATTTATCAAGGACAGACATTTTGGATTACTAGCCTTTATGAACATCCATATAACAAATAGCCAGGAAAAGCTGCACAATGCAAAAAGAAATATTTGTGCAAGTGCCACATTCAATTAGAAGCCTGTTTTGTGCTAAACTACATGCTACAGTGAGAAGGACAAAGGTTTCTTTACATTTCTGTTTCTTCTTTCTCATTGATGTATAATGATAATAATGATACAAACAAGTGATTTCACTGTCTCAAGTCCCACTCCACTTCAGTCACAAGGCTGAATCTAGTAGAAAAAATATGCTTTGTTTTTTGAGTCATATCTGCTTTGTAAAATAGACAAAGTATGCTATCTGATTAAAATAATATCACAACTTGCTTAAAAATAAGCCCTTTCCTGATCATTCACAACTACAGCTGCTAGATGATGGGAGGTGGGGCTAACAATTACCTGGTTTGATAGATTTGGGACCAGTTCCCAGGAAAATTAGGGACAAGATAGTCAGGCACTCCCCACACATTTTTTTTTAAATCCTCAAAAAAAGGAAGTTTTATACTGGGCTCTGTCTAAAAAACACTGGCTAAAAGCTCCAGACCCATTGTAAACTGCTTAGCTAAACTACTGAATCTTTGAACTGTCAGTCCAGACTTCACCAAGTACTTATTTCAAGCGTTGGCATCTCTTTTCACCAGTGTTTATATAAAATATTTGTGAGCACTGTCATTAATACATTGAATTGTCCAGAGCTTGAAAGTGACTACTTAGAAACAACTGGTTACTCGTAATTTTTTTTTGAATAATTAAGCACAAGCAAGTTATATTGCATTTGTAACTTAATGAATAATATCTTCACTCCCTTTTTTAGTGCAACTGCAACATTAATGTTACTTTTATTGTTATAAGTGTCTGGCCTCACTAGGAGGAATAGGAGGGATACTTTATGGCTCATGTATTGGTGGATATTTTGTCTCATACTGGTGCTTCGTGTTCTGTTTCAGGTGCTAAGGCAATAACAAGGTGTTTTGTAAGACAAGCAATAATAATTATAATAATAATGAGGAGCCCCCCTCATAACTAAATGTATCCTTTTTGTTAATTTGGGGAAATAGGAAAGCAAAGAGTTACTTTTTTGAAATTGCAGCTATAAAGGTAGTTAACTGCCTCTTTGGAGAGACATGGGATTAGAACTGCAATAAATTACTTTTCGAAGTAACATTCTGTGCTCCAGATTGTCACTCACAGCCAGCAATAGACATCTGTACTTAGAAACAGATCTCGAAATAGCAGATTTCTTCAAAGGGAGTGAAAACCATATAGATTCCTCAGTGATGAAAATGCATGTAGGATAGATTCTGTTAAGTCCTCATGGGGACCCTTATGGGTCATTTATTGCGATCTGCTTGCTTGTTCTAGCACAAGAATTTGTACACAAATGTGCCATTCAGCAAAGACAGCATGTGTACTTGGACTTGGGAACACATTAGGGATGTGAAAACACATCAGCCTTATTTTCATTCTTATTCTTATTCTCATGGAACTTTTCAGTTCTACTAGCATTCTCATTCTCTCCTGTTTGTGTATTGGACTGCAAGATACATTTTTTTCCTATCATGAAAATTTGTGTGCATTTTCTTATGTGCTGTTTCCCATAATATTTGCACTTTATTCATTCTTTCAAATGTACACATTCTGATGAATGCATGTCTATATACAAGATTTGCACTCATTATTTTCCCTCTGAAAAAAATCGCAAGCCTTGCAGATGCATGTATTCAAAGGAAGTTGAGTGCTCTTCCACTAACTGTCTTGAGAAGTACAGGTATATGTGTATATAGTGGTGGCATCAGTGAATAAGCTGATCAACCCAAGAGAATATTTCCATGCATAGGTAAGTAATTTTTCAACTCACTCTATGATAACTGCTTCTGTTTGTGATCTTGTTTGCATTCAAAGATGGAGAAGGATTTCTGTTAGACTGCATTTTGATGTTAATTTACCAGTTTATTTTACCAATTTACCAGATCCCTGGTTTCCAAATCAATAGTCAAAATTATGCATGTAGTTGATAGATAGTAACACTCTGCAAACACACCTCCTTCCACACCTTGCTGCCCTTTTCTCCCCTGCTATATAAATGAAGACACCTTCACTGTGCTTCTGGCTGCAGAAACAGAGCTCAGCACTACCTGGGGTTTCCTTGTTGTCCAAGCTACTAATTAGGCCTGAGGGCTTTGATCGAGCAACAATCAGCTTAGTTGCATAGAAAAAGTTATTGTGCAAGGAGGTACTTAGTTGCATAGAAGAATTTATTGTGCAAGGAGGTACTGACTACACTATAAAAATGCATAGTCCTAATGGGAGTTTATGCCTGCGTATTCTGCCGATGTTGAACTAATTTGATGATTTTTGCCAATGTTGAACTAGCTCCATTTCCGTACTATATTGTTATAGTGCCATTATTCCACTTTCAAAATCCTGTGGAATTCTGTGGTTTGTAGTTTACTGATGCCAAAGAGCTCTCTGGCTGAAAATTCTGAATGCCTCTCCCTAAATTTCAGATCCCATGATTCCATGGAATGTTGAAAGTGGAATAACAGCACTATAACAGTGTAGTGCGGAAATGACCTAAAATTCAGTTGTCTGCTTGTATTTATACTTCTCTAGACTTATGATAGAGGAACACATGCGTGCAGACACACAGAGAGACAGATAGACAGAGTAAAATATGCATATTAGTGAAAGAAATGGACAAACATGATTATATAAAGAAAAGCTTTTAGGAAAAAAAATACATAAATTGAGCATAGATAGATAGAAAAGGCATATCTTAGGAGAAATGTGCACAAAAATGCACAAGAATTTTTTTTAAAAAAAATTGCAAACTGAAGCAGAAATGGGACAGCATGAACTGATGGCTTAAAAATGTGTAACCAAAAGAAACTGAAATGGACATATTTGCCCATCCCTATATATATTAGTTGGCTCCACATATGTTCTTGCCCAGGAGGATTTTTGCAAATGTAAACATGAAGCAGATGGTCAGTGCTGCCAGCTTTGGCAATGTCAAGCACCTGTTTGTGTGTGAGAGAACAGGGGGTAGATTCTGTATCCCCCGCACCAATAGGTGAATAGAACTGTCAGTATTAACACTGACCATCTGTTTAATACCGTACCCATTTGCCCTGGTCCAACAATGGGAAACTCAGGCACATCACAATTTTGCATGCAAAAGAATCTATGTGCAGAACACTGAATGTTATCTAACCAGCTCATCTTAACGCATGATTGGTGTGTGCGTGTGCATGTGTGCACTTGCTCTGCCCCTTTCTCTATTACTCCCATCACTCTCTGCATATGGTAATGTCTGAAGAAGAGAACCTGCTTGTTGTGTGGAGGTTCTCTACCCAGTGCAGAAATTTGACTTTCCAGTCCTCTGAATAACAGGAGAGGCTCTCTTCTTCAAATCAAAAGCTCCATGCATAGAGGACAATAAAAACAAGCAAGAGGGAAATGGGACTAAGATGGCCCCCTCCTCAACTATTTGCTAAACACCCGGATATAAATACTGAGTTAATCAGAATCTATTATATCTTCATGAGCTACATTCAGTTTTGAACCTGGTTTTTGTTTCCCCGTTTTTCCATTTTATTTCACAAATAATAAAAAAGAGGGAACTGGGAGACTTTAAAAAAAAATGATGTACACACACACAAAGCACATTCACAAGCGAGATTTTGTCTACTAGTATAGCCAAAACAGCTGATGGACAAAAGAACTTCTTCCATATTATTCTATATGACACTCCAAACATCCTAAGTCCAGAGCAATCAGATTTAAATCTTTGGGACAGGAGTTCTTACAAATAGCTAAGGACTCCTCATTTTAGACTTTTATCATGTCCCTTGCCATGCTGTGGGGTGAGCATGAATCCTCACCATCCCACCATCAATCATAAGAAAGGAGCCCATATTAAGGCTTCTCCCCACATCAACATACCAGCAAATGAAGCAATACTGATGTGGGGAAGAAGTGAAGCACAGGACCCTGTCACATAGCTTGGGATTTTAACCTTCCTCAACTAGCAGAGGAAGGTACCGCCTAAGCAGTAAAGAAAAGAAAAAAAAGCTGCTGAAGCAGCTCAGCCATCATGACCTGGGAGGGAAAATTGAAGTGATCCCACTTTCTTTAATGCAGTGATTAAAAACTGCAGTGGCTCGTGTGTTCAATAGCATCAATAATGATCATGCACTAAACAAATGAAGCAAGGAAGGCTTAGATGTGCTTTTAATCTGACCTGCTTGAAAATGCCCCTTCTCCATTTGCCTGCAATTTCCACTTCACATGCTATATTACAAGGCTCCATTGCTTCCGTGATAGGAGGTTTAGCAATATCATAAACAAAAGAAGGAAAATTTGAGAGAGTTTTATGGCAATTGAGGTCTGCAATATATTATTTACCCACAGAAGCAAGTTCCTTGGCTTCAGTGGAACTGCAGTGTGATTTGGCTTCTTGTAAACTTACTAGCAGTTACATTTGGATGTAATTCTCAATGTGATATGTAGGCTATAATGATATGCTCAATAACCTGAGAGTAAGCCCGATGGAGCACAGTATTGTTTAACTATGAGCAGACACATATAGAATTGCACTGTTAATCTAGCTCAGGTGAAGAGGACATGCTTTGCACGGAGAAGGTTCCTTGGTTCACTCTCTGGCATCTCAAAGGAGACCTAGGGAAGAATCCTGCCTGAAATTCTGGGAAATGCTGCTAATCAGTGTTCACAAGACCATACACACTCCAACATTTCACAAATGAAAACTGGAATACGCGTGACCAAACTACACCACAGTCAAGAGCTGGTAGAGGCTGCAACCATTTGATTTTGTCTGATCCTGATCGGCAGGCCAAATTCTGGCTACTTCTGTCTCCCACCCACCCATCCCCCCTGAATTAATTAAGTACAAACTATTTTTTCACTTTGAAGTAAATAAAATAAGCTGAGAATAAAGGGGGAGAGTGTGCAGATGAGAGAAACTGGGTCATTTTACAAGCAGATGAGAAAAGTGGGAGGAAGATGAGAGAGAAAGTAGGAAATGTTTTAAAGCTGATTGAAAAATTTGGGTAGCAGGGGCTTATTGAGCACTTTCTCCACCAAATTGGGACAGTTGGACAGTATACAACACCTAGGTAGATGTGTCAGTGCCCAACTCAGTGTAACAAAAATCAAAATCTAAAAGCAGTAATATCTTTTTTGGACCAACTCCAAATTATAAAACACATTGAGCTTCACTGACATCTTCATCAGGTAAAGATCCTACAAATCATACAGGAGAAAAATGTTGATAATTGTTAGAGTTTCATGCCTACGTTCTGTCTGAGCTGTTGTTAGTTAAGACTGTATTGAGACATTTCAGTGAAGGCAGAGGCCACTCTCCTTCTTGGGTTTGTAAGGGCTAAGGACAAAGAGCAATAAAAGACAGGTAATAAAATTTAAATATCGTTGGCAAAAACAGAGTAACTTCTCTTGAGATCCAGCTATCTCTGATCAATGTGAAGCTACCTGTTCCTTTCTTAGGCTGAGAACAGTATAAGTATCTTTCCTGGTTAGTTCTTGTTCATAGCCTCAGAATCAAGTATAAGGACCCATTAAACTAAACAAACATCCCAAGCATGTTGATATTGTTTCCTTTTTCCCCTTAGTTTTGTTCACTTTCCTGAGAAATGAAAGAAGACATATCTTTGTAGTAAAAATACTATTAGAAGGGAAGGGGATAGAATTAAATGTTAATATCAGGGTTTTTTCCACACACACGCAAAAAAATTACTGTTGATCAATAATTTTGCCACACTTGGGTCTTTTTGTGTGTGTGTATGAGGATAATCAGTCTCAAGGTTAAAACTGATATTTTAAAATAAAAACACGTTAAACATTAAGGAAACAAGAGAAAGGAAAAGACACCATACATTACAGACAGTCACATGTAATTCTCACAGGAACTCCTATACTACCGACTTGCTGTGGGGAGAAAACTATATGTCATCTTGGATTTATTTAATTTATTTATTGCCAAGTGCAATGCATGCCTTCTTCAGGTTTGGTGAACCCGATCTGAAAGCTCTTGCAGTTCTGTTCATGCTAGAACAAGATGAACCGTTCTATAGAGGCATTCAAATTAGCTTCTGTGGCCTTGCTCTGTCCTCCAGGAAAGAACAGGGAAACAATGAAAGGAAAAGAAGGACCTTCATTTGATGTGTTTAGTAACAAAAACAGCCATTTATAATTAATTTCTTGTCCTAACAACTGAGCTTTAATTATGTTGTATTATGGCAAAGATCAGTGATATACTTCTGTATCTTCAGGATGTATATTCTCTATCCAGCACCAGTGGAATCATGTCTTTCTTTCCTCTCCTCCCCACTGCAGCCTTTCTTGTACTCAAAAAACCTACTACTAAGGGCTTCCTCATTGCCTGGAATATATCCATATATCCTGGCCTATGATTATAAGTTATTGAGGAATAACTTTTTTCCTTTGGCAGATAATTGTCTCTTTTAAGGTTACTTTTATAATTAGGAAGATATAAATGGTGGAATATCACAAGGTTCACTTGCTAGCTCATGCTGTGGCTTGTGTTCTGTGGTATTTTGTTGGCAATGAAGAGGAGCAGAACACAGTCAGCGATTCATTTTTAGAAGTAATAAAATGTAATTTTAATCAAATGGGCAAGTAAACATTACTTAAAAAAAAAATTAAAGGATGACCATGATCCAGTGAGCTTGTTGGTGAAGCTTAAATTTCCACCAGCATATTTGATACTTCTTCCCCACTTTCTCCCCATATGTGCAACAGTAACTATGGCAGTGTACATGAGCTTCAATGAGGGGAAACATCCAGGTGTGTTCTGGCTCCTCCCAGTGTAATGCTTCTGTTTCTTCCCCAAGTGCATGACGGCAGTCAAAATGTGACTGGGCACACCAGTTTGTGCCTGGGGGAGAGACATATTGAGGAGAAAGTCTATTTCATTGTAAAGATCACAACTTCAGAACATTTTCTATTAAGAATCTTGCCTGGTATCCACTCTGATGTCTTCACTGGTGTTCATTTTCCCAAGCTTTTATGAGTTCTAATGCGTGTGCATGTGTTCTGTTTTACTCATATTATTTTGGTATGCTTTTAGCTTATGTTCCTTTTCTTTCTTTTTCTTTCTCCTCTCTTACTCATCTCTCAGAACTGAGGCTCAAGGCACTCATAAAGGGATTAAAACAGGTACAGATAAAAACAGGTGAAAATGACGACAGACCAAAAGATACAACAGCAAGAGATAGATTAGAATCTTAGAACACAATAGAATTAAAAAGCAACTTAAAGATACATCAGTATGAAGGGATGGGTAAGGAAAGTACCAATCCCAGATGCCTTTTGCTCAACTGCCAGTCAATATCTGAAAGC
Organism: Cyclura pinguis; assembly: GCA_030412105.1. Classification (NCBI taxonomy): domain Eukaryota; kingdom Metazoa; phylum Chordata; class Lepidosauria; order Squamata; family Iguanidae; genus Cyclura; species Cyclura pinguis. Next base: position 311,788,424 of record CM059599.1, on the reverse strand, counting down.
CCACCTGAATACAATTGTCATTCTCAGCTAAATGGGCAACAGGGAGGGGGACAGCCTAGCTTTCCTAGGAATTCCAATTAATTAAGTAATTAATTTCAGGATGCTTTGATTTCATGTAAGCTTGAAAGGATACTTGGAAGTTGGGGAATAGATACAGAAAAAGAAGCAAAGTTCATATGAGCCTTACAGGTGCCAGTTTTCTAGGACTTCATTCCTTAATGCTCTCTGTTGTTGTTGTTGTTGTTGTTGTTGTTGTTGTTGTTGTTGTTGTCGTCGTCATCTGCCTTCAAATCATTTCCACTTTATGGTGGCCCTAAGGCAAACCTATCATAGTACTAATTTTTCCTGGGGCTGAGAGTGTGTGATGCACCTAAGGTCACCCAGTGGGTTTCCATAGCTGAGTGGAGAACTGAACCCTGGTCTCTAAGGTCTGTAGTCCGGCACTCAAACTACTACACCATGCTGGCTCCAAATATAAAATCATAAGAAGGAAGGGACAGATTACATTAAAAGATTGCAGGCCATCCTCCTTCTGTTCCCCCAAAGGGCTGAGGAAACTTCCCATGTGATCTGGTCCCCCATTTTGATATTTTATACATTTTTTGGAGAAGTTTAATACAGAACCATGACAGAATGACACTTCATGGCTATCATATAAAATATCATATATATAAAATATCATATATAAATATAAATTGGCCCTCAGTCTGATTCAATATAAAGCAGCTCTTTATCCTTATATATGCCTACAGAGCATTTAGATGGTTTCCATAACAACACAGACATCTCCCTTGACAACACACCCTAACCCCCATGCAATATTACTTCTGCATTTTTACCATCCATGCACAAAAAAATGGTACATCTCACATTTTCTTTGTATTTTCCTACTGATGTAGGGAAAAGTCATTTCTCATCATTTGACAAGTTCTACTAGATCTTCTTGTTTTAGCAAAAAGACAGTAATCATTCCCTGAAAACCTGTCTATTTTAATTGGAGGATTCTGTCATTTAACCCATGTTTACTCAGACATATGTTCCACTAAGTGCAGTGGGACTTATCACCAAGTGGGACTCTTCCACTAATTTGGGAGGGGTTGCTAATACATCAGAGGACAAGATCAAAATTCAAAATGACCTTGGCGGATTGGAGAGTTGGGCCAAAGCTAACAAAATGAATTTCAACAGAGAGAAATGGAGGCAGAAAAAATGGAATGCACAACTACAGCATGGGCGACACATGGCTGGATAGCAGTACGTGTGAAAGGGATCTAAAAGGCTTGGTAGATCACAAGCTGAACATGAGTCAGCAGTGTGATGTGGCAGCCAAGAAAGCCAACACGATTCTTGGTTGCATCAATAGGAGTATGGTGTCTAGATTGAGGGAGGTAATGGTACCACTCTATTCTGCATTGGGTAGACCTCATTTGGAATACTGTTTCCAGTTCTGGGCACCTCAATTCAAGAAGGATATTGACAAGCTGGAGTGTGTCCAGAAGAGGGTGACCAAAATGGTGAAGGAAGCCATGACCTGTGGGGAGCGGCTTAGGGAACTGGGTATGTTTAGTCTGCAGAAGAGAAGGCTAAGAGGGGACATGATAGCCGTGTTTAAATATTTGAAGGGATATCATGTCGAGGAGGGAGCAGGCTTGTTTTCCGCTGCTCCAGAGACTAGGACAAGGAGCAATGGACTCAAGCTGCAGGAAAGGAGATTCCACCTGAACCTCAGGAAGAACTTCTTGACAGTCAGAGCTGTTTGGCAGTGGAACATGCTGCCTCGGAGTGTGGTGGAGTCTCCTTCTTTGGAGGTTTTTAAGTGGAGGCTGAATGGCCATCTGTTGGGGATGCTTTGATGTGTGCTCCTGCATAGCAGGGGCTTGGTGTGATAACTGAAGCCCCTGTCAGAGCTGCTGATGACAAGCAGCTGTTGGTCCCTGTTGCTCAGGGTGGAGATGATGAGCAGCAGCTGTTGGTCCCTGTGGCTCTGGCTGGAGATGAGTCCTGCAGCTCAAGAGCTCCCCCTGCTGCCATGGACCAAGCAGGTTTGGACGTTCCTCTGCCTGCTCCTTTAGGGCAACAGGGATCTGATTCTGAAGATGGTTTGGACCCTGTGCCAATCAGCCCACAACCAAGGCGGAGACTCAAGAGAGCTGAGCAAACGGAGGCTTCCTTGATTAAGTTCAAGAAGCAGTGACTAGCCACACCTGTATCTTGGGTTATATAACTGCCTTTCCTTTGTTTGTGGCAAACTTCTTACAATTCCTCCTCTTGCCTGTACCTTGCTCCCAGCACCTGGTTCCTGATACCTTGACTTGATCTCTTGACCCTTGGCTTTGGAACTCTGACTACGGCTTCACTTGGCGCTCTGGTAAATGAACTTCCTTGAGTAAATGCTTGCTTGTCTCCCCCAGCTGGACTTTGCTGGCTCCCCCACTCTCTTCTCCAAGCTGGCTTGTCGCCCAGGTCTCTGACCTTGACACTTGGACTGGATGGCCCCTGTGGTATTTTCCAACTCTATGATTCTATGATTCAAGAAACATTCTTTTGGAGAAAAGCAGGATACTTTTAAATCAATAATTAGTTGATTAAAATGGAGTACAACATAAGATTCCAATAAAAGAGTGTACCCCTTTAAGTTTACATAAAATGTTATGTTTTAAGGAAGATAAAGTGAGTTAGGAGATAAAGAGTTAGGAGAGTCTTTGGACTTGTTTGCAATGTGTATGTCCCATCAATGCTGCATAATTACAACTGTCAGCACTAGCAACAATGTTGAGTGCTTATTAAATACGCAGTTCTTAGCTAAGGCCCTTTCTGCACCTTACCTTCTTCCGGCGCTGTGGTGCGGGGATTGCGCGAGTAGCCTCTGGCGAGAGGCTTTCGCATCTGGGGTCCTTCGGCTCCACACGAGCTGCCTGCTTGTGCAAGAGCCCTGCTTCTTCCTTCCGCAGTGCAGCCTGGGAGTTTCCCAGGCTGCGCTGGGGCAGGAAGTGTGACCGGTGCGGCTCCAGAGGATCCGCATGCCAGGTAAGTGTGCGTGGGGCCCGGGAGCAATGCGCAATCATGCACCATTTTTGGCTTCTAGCCGAAAATGAAAAGGTGCATGATCAGCACCTGCCAGCCCCTGGAGTGTCACGTGATTGTGAGTGTGTTGTGCAGAACGCTCCTCACAATCGCGCGACGCTCTAGGTGCCCTTTCGCATGGAAAATGCCATGTGGAAAGGGCCCAAGTTTCTTTCTGAGCATAGCAGTGATGAATTTCAACAATTTTGTTCTTACTGCAAGAAAGCCTTCAAAAACCATGTAGTTTTTGAAGGCTATTCACAATTTGGGACTTACTCTGCACAAAGTCTGCATGTGGCTGTTTTGTGCAGAAAGCAGCACTTTCTGTGCAGGAAATAGCATTTTCTCTGTGGAAAAGAATATTATCCTCTACAGAGAAAATGCATCATTTTCTGTATGAAAAATATTATCTTTCAAGTAGAAGGTGCTGTTTCCCATGCAAAAAAATGCTGCTTTCTGCACAAAATAACAATGTGCATATTTTACAGGGAATAAGTCTTGAACTGTGAAGTTTCTCATCAGTCCAGGATTCTTCTCATTCTTTCTCATCAGCACTGAAAAAACATGCTTTTTTACCATTTGTCAAATATTTTCAACCATTCTTTCCACTCCTAATTTAGAGTAAAGTATGACCATTCACACAGAGAAGACAATGTTGGAGTTCAAAGAGCAACAACTGTATTAGTTAAAGCTGTTTGAGCCTTCGGGCAGCATAGAGTGATGACACCACTCCCCAGACTCCTTACTGGAGGAATCCCAGTGGGGTGGCAGTAAATGTCACTGAAATGGGTGCAAGCCACTTTCTGATTCCCACTGCCATCTAGAGGTGAGGTGTGATGATAGGTCCCCAAACTGGACACCCCCGGGTTCCCAGCCTGAACACCTTTGGAGATCTCCAAAGTGTTGGCACACAGGCCTTGATTTTGTTGGGAAAAATGAGAGATAGGAATGTATTTTCCAAGCAGAATAATTAGTACTGACAAGTATTAGGTGAGCAACAGCCAGTTTCACATTACCATGTCAACACATGCAGGGTCCTGTAGAGAAATAAAGACTTAATACTCCATACGAACAAAAAAATGAGGTAGGTTTACTTACAAAAGTAAAAGTTTCCTAATACGATAAATGATTCTATAAACATGTCCTCTTTAGACAAGGAAGAGGGAGTGAACTGCATACAACAAGATGGAGGATAAACAAACTCAGACTAACTGCAGGGTTAACTCTTAGACAGATAGACAAATTACCAGCTGCTGAGTATACACATTCTTAGGTTGCCATTCAAAACGTATTTTCCCCACATGGGGACCAGTGGCCAAACTGCTACTCCCCCCACCTATATTGTGATAGAGATAAAGCATAAACATACCAAAATTAGGAGACGATGACAGGAAGTGACTATTTCACAATCCACATGTACCTCTTAAGCCAAAGGAAGGAGGATGAAGAAGCCCATCAAAGAAAGTTTGGTTGATTGCCCAAGCAGGAAGCACATATATTATCCCAGGCAAACTGGAGTGAAGGCCTCTAGTTTGAACATCTTCCTCCAATCAGCCAACCAGCCTCTTGACATTTGCAGGAAGCCTATGAATGTTTCAGGGCTCCCTGGGAAAAAGATGCACTACCAGGTGCATTTCTGCCCTCCCACAGCCGACAAAGGGGAGGTCTCCATAAATCAGAAGTCCATGCTTGCAGGAAAGGGAAGAAGCAAAGGAAAAACGGTTTTCCTTCTCAGACATTTCTTCATATAAACACTATCTTTCTCTGTGAATCACATTGGCTGCCATTGTGCATTTGGGGCATGGAATGATAGCTTCATTTGCATGACAGATTCCATTGCATTGAATCCATGGATTCCAGGAAAGAGAGGCATCTGGGTTATTCAGCTCCAAGGCAGTGATGAACTAACTACAACATAGGATACCAGACCACATGTTCCCATAATAATATATCTATTAACAGCAAGCGTGTTAAAGAGCATCAGTTTCTCAAAATTTAGGAGCCAGAGTAATAATAGAAAACCCATAAAAGAATATGATGCACCACAAAGCTTTGTGGTTATTTGAAAAAAGAGAATATACCAAGATGCAGTATCAGTTATTTTCATCTGAGTAGACTGTGGCCCTTCTGCAGCACAGCCTCAGAGTTTCCCAGGCTGTGCTGGGGCAGGAAGTGTGACCGCCATGGCTCTGGAGGCTCCGCACTCATGGCAAGTGTGTGCGGGGCCCTGGAGCAATGAGCGATTGTGCACCGTTTTCAGCTGAAAGCCAAAAATAAAAAAGTGCACGAGTGGTGCCTGCCCTACCCTGGAGCATCGCACAATTGTGAGTGCATCGTGCAGATCGCTCCTCACAATTGCACAACACTCGAGGGGCCCTTTTTGCCATGCAAAAGGGGCCTGTGATAGTTATTCTGCTGTTTGGAACATGCTATCTTTTTTTCTTTCTCCTGGTTTCCTTGTATTTCTCAGATGTTGGGATCTCCCAGTACTAACCAAACTGAATAGTCCTGAATCAATAATAATGAAATCTGATTAACATTGAAGTAGCCAGTGTGGTGGAGGAGTTTGAGCATTGGACTACAACCCTAGAGACCAGATTCAATTCCCCACTGAGTGCTGGAAGTCCGCTGAGTGACCCTGGGTGCATCACACACACTCAGCCCCCAAAAACACCATGATAAGTTTGCCTTGAGGTCATCATAAATTGGAATCAACTTGAAGGCACACAACAACAAGCTCAGTGGTTCAATGGTGATGTACACACAATGGCCTTCATAAAACCCTGACAGATGTATTTCAAGTCCAAATAAATCTCTCTACTTAGGTGTTGCTTGAAATTAGCACTAGTTAAATATTGCTACCAAGAGGTCCAATTTGTAATAAGGGTCAGATCACCACCTTATTATAATAGATAGATAGATAGATAGATAGATAGATAGATAGATAGATAGATAGATAGATAGATAGATAGATTACATTGATAGCCTGTAAGCCAATGAAGCTGTTTATTATCCACAAGTTCTGGGAGTTTTCATTGAAACTTTCTCAAAGGCAACTGCAGTTTCAAAAGGAGGGAAGCCTTTGTTCATTTTACAAAAGCAGTTTACTTCACTGAACAGAAACTGTTGTAGGAAAAAAAATAATATTCAAAAGAAGCTGTTTTGCAAGGTTGCCTTTCTTATGTTCAGTGGCTTCTTTGCACTTTTACATTAAAAAAACTCAAAATCCCAACCTCTCAGCAGACTAACATAATACCTTAAGATAGGAATCCTTAAGCATGTATACTTAGAAATAAGTTGCATCAAATGAAACACATTTTGAATGCTATTTTTTTTCTTTTCACTCTTTTTTTTCTGCATAATGTTAGATATTTTAGGAAATGCCATTTCCACCATTTCTCATGAAATATTGTTCTATGCTTTTAGCTCTAAGTTTCAGAAAGGTTCTCCAAACATACAGCATATATTGTCCTTTACTTAATTTCACCCTACATTGAAGGGGGAATGACGTAAATGATCTAATAGACATTTCCTATCTCCTATTTTTATGATTCAATGATTTTGCAAATTGTCAAAAAAGCAATCGAGCTGGTCTTTCATGTGCTTTATTGCTAAATGGTACATTATCCTTCAGGAATATTCTTATTTCACTCATCAAATTTCATTCCTCATCCCTCTTTTCAGTTTACTTACTTCACCATCCCTTCTCTCAATCCAGCTCATCTGTTCTCTTTTTGTTTTCACATTTCTGATAGTCTACCACAATACAGCCTTTAGCAAAAACTTCATAATTGGATAAAATCTGGAGATACCACCAACACTGTCAACACTTTCTTGGGCTTTGCTTCTAGTCTTCCAGTGAAGTCCCAATTATAAGCACCTATCAAGTCCATGACAACATGCAACATTTATGTAGTCATATAGACTGAAGGAATGGTAACCAGCATTCTTTAGATTTCTGGAATTAGAGAATTGTTGGGTTCCTTCTTTGACTGCTGTTATACTGGTCTCTGGTCTTAGAAGCTAAACCTACTGCTTGGCACAGAATAAGGAATATAGGATATCCATTCAGGATATCATTTGGTCAGCCTAAGCTTTTGATGACCATTTATTTTCTCCATTATATCTATGGTCTTTTATTCTCTACTCAAATTGTTAAGACTTCTAAATCTGGTACAGCTCATTCTTCAGCATGCTTTTTTTGGGAGGAGAGGCGGACACTGTTACATATCTAACAAGGAAGAAGCCACCAGTTGTCATGGTGAATACAGCTCAATTGAAATACCCTCGTTCCCATACAACTGTTCTCTTTCTGTTTAGAAAAGGCTTCAGGCATGTAGGGCTATGTGTCCAGTTTTGTAGACCGAGTCGACTCCCCATGGACTGCTTCTCGCTGCTTCCAATTGCACACAAGTACATTTAGCCTCAGTTTCCTTTGTCTGGTCTTTTTTACTCGCATAGCCTTTCTTCCTTTCACCAAGCTATTTCCCACACCTCCTTTAAGTCTTTCTTCACAATCAGATCTGCTTCCACTTTTCCAGTGAAGCTTTTTCTTAATCATCATTGTTACGACCCCAATTTCTACCACCACCAGACTTCCTCCTACCTGTCATTTGTCAGTACCTAATATTTTATGTCCATCCCTATTTTGTTCATTTAATGTAGGTTATAAACTAGGAAACAACTATGTTGCCCCATTGGTAAACCCTGTCCCGGGGTCTACAACTTTGATATAAAATATAATCTAACACGCCAGAGAGGTCACCTGGACGAGCACGTAGGCAGTAACGGTTGTACGATCGGAAGCTCAGGTCAGGCTAGTAAACTCGCCCGCCACGTAGCCACAGGAGACCTCAAGCTGTGCCAACCCACAGTGGACAAAAGGTCCTCAGCCTTTGAGGAGCCAACTTGTAGAGATTAAGGTGCTTTCCCACAAGTTGGGCACTGGTAGCAATAAAATCTTATCAGGCGAGGACCATCTACATAAACTCACACTGCAACCCAAAGTGGCGGAAGATCCTGAAACTTTGGTAACACCTTGTTATCTTCTAATATCAAAGAAGGTGCTAGTGTGGTGTTGTTTTTCTGTTGCCATTCTCTTTGTTCTCCCTGGGAGAGGATTTGCCCTCGAGGCACATTTTCCCTACAAATAGTCCCCGTTTTTGGCTCTTTTTCTGGATAACTCCCGGTCATACCAACAGACCGTCCCCCCCCCCCCGGCAGCCAAGTAATCCCCTCAGCGTCCTTCCACTGAGCTTTACTTCTTTCACTGTTTTCTCGGACCAAGGACTTCAGGAAAAGGTGCAGTATCACCCAAACTACAAATCCTCTAATAATTCCCTCTAATTTCCACTCTTTGCCTTTCTATAGGGCTTGAATGTGTGTGTGTGTGAGTGTATGCATTGATGAGTGATGTTTCTGTTCAATAAAGTCATTTATTGGATCTTTTTGTGTGGTTTTTGGCTTGGCCTGACCCTGTGAAAATTGGGTAAAAGATCTCGCTAGGTTACCCTGCCTCTCGTAGTGCTATTGCTTGTGCTCTGTTGAGTTTATCTTCCCCATCACTTGGACCACATCAAGGCATCCCTTAGGGACCCCCAGAATTTCAGGGTTACAACCAGGCCACTGCTTTTTTGTGCTCCTAAAACATTAGTATTAAATAAATGTGTAGGTAAAAGAGTAGAAGAAGAAAAAGTTCACATAGGCCATTTCCGCACTGTGAATTTAAAATGGTGCAGAGCGACCTCCAACGGAGGTCTTCTGCACCGTAGAGTGGACTGGGGTGGACTACTTTCTGTAGATCCACACCTCAGTCTGGTTCTGCACAACCAGAAGTGGTTGCGCAGCGTGGTTTTTAAAAACCTCTTTTTTGTGGTTTTTAAAAAGCATGGAGCGAGCGAAGCTGTGTGGCTCCGTCGCCCGGCTCCGGAGCAGATTTTCAGGTGCGCACAAGTGCGTGCCTGCAGATCTTCCGGGGGCGAGCTTTCAGCTGGCAAGCTTCCCCAGTTGGTGGAGAGCCATTTGGGGCGCTGGAGGACTGCAGAGCAGCGAACTCATGCTGCTCCTCATGGCGACGGACTTGGCCGGCCAGAAAACAAAGCCGGTAAGCTCTGTTTTCGGGCGTCCCCCCCCCTCCACATGCAGAAAGGACCATAGTACCTAAAAGCTTCCAGGCAATACAAGTTTACAACAACTGATAACAAGCTTCATAATAAAGTTTATACATGCAGTCCAGACTTAGGCCTTATCTGTCATCCTCCCGTTGCAATCCTAGCAGCACCTTTGCCAGGAAGGAAGCATGACAGGAACACTCCTCTCTGCTCCTGGCTGGCTCTCTGCAGAAGGGAGCATGAGTGACATGTGCCTGCCTTCCGCAGCACAGCCAGGCTCTTTTCCCATGCTGCGCTAGGGAAGGAACCACCTCCATCATGCTTCCTGCCTTTCCACATGGCAGGTAAGAATGGAAGCATCACATGATTATGGGTGCTTAATGGATTTAATCTGTTAAGCAAATATCCCACTATCACAAGGGGTGAGGGCAGAATGGCAGTGTCACCGCGACAATGTCATGCAGAAGTATAGCCGGTGGACCACTGTCATCCGATCCCCATAGTGGGACACTATGCAGAAATGCTCTTCCACATGTTTATTTGTGTAGCATATTCAAGACAAGAATTATTACACCAGCATTGCACCCAGTAATTTTTACAGGTGTGACAAATCAGTAGATTAGCTTGATGAAGTTTGATGATTTATTCAGGCTCCACACAGATGTTGGTAAACACCAATTTATTAACAGGGTTCTATAAGCACCTTGTCCAAGAGATTTTGTTGCCTGAAGCAAAGTAGTGAGTCACTACTGCATATCCATCCAGATCAAGGTGGTCAACCTGGCAAGTTATTCTGGCAAATGAAAGAGAAAATCCAGGGGTGCTTCTCTCTGCCTTTGGAAGTAAAAATACAATGGTACTTCATGAAGTGATGTTGGCTGTGATTCTGTGTTAGCTACATCACTATCCTAGTTATGTAGGTAAGTAGTGTCTCCTGATCCAACCCCCACTCCCACATTTCCAGTTACCTGGCAGCAGGTGCTATGAGCACCAGAGATCTGTTCTCCTATTGATCAGGACAGCACTGACTGATGTTTTCACCCCTTCCATTAGTGGTCTCTGTCACAAGGGCGAATTATGACAGGAATCCTTCTTCTGACTGTCACAGCACAGATTGCTTGTGGAAGAGGGTGGGGACATCAGTTGGCTGCTTCCAGACTGAAGGCAAATGGACCCTTATTGTTCTCAGTGGCTGCTGCCTGGTAAGTGGGGATCGGGAAACCTTTATGGTCCATGCATATCTACTATGTAAAAGTCAAAGTTTGTCTGTTTGTGAGTTTGTCTGTTTGCCTATGTCCATTTCTGCACTATGCTGTTATATTGCTATTATTCCACTTTCAAGATCCTATGGAATCTTGGGGTTTGCAGTTTAGGGAGGGGCATTTAGAATTCTCAGCCAGAGAGCTCTTAGGCCTTAGTAAACTACAAACCCCAGAATTCTACAGGATGTTGAAAGCAGAATAATAACACTATAACAATGTAGTGTGTAAAGGCCCTATGTTAGGCAGGCAAAGACCTCATATGATTGGCTGCATGAGATGAGAAGACTCCATATGATTGGCTGCTTATGAAGATTCTATGGAATCCTGGGGATGGCTGTTCAGGGAGGGGCCTTTAGAATTCTCAGCCAGGGAGCTCAGGCCAGTTGTTATGGAGACAAGGCCTACTAGCAAGAAGGAGGGCAGTATATTCCCTCAGGAACCCAAACTCTGTATGTTACTAACTCTGAATACAGATTGGATTGGGGATATGGGGAAAAGTTACAGGTTGTAGTCACACAGTTCAGGGAATTAGAGTCACAGGATCTCAAATCTGTGTATTTCAACTGCATCTAACTCCTAAGGTAAGGTAAGGCAGTTCCTAAGGTATTTCTAACAAGTGTTGCCTATGAGAAAATAATATCCTGGACAATGCTGGGTAAATAACACTAGTTCCTTAAATTAGTGAATACATAGGGATTTTGAATGTGAACCAGTCATGGGTATATAACTCTGGGTTAGGCATTCATAACTGCAATAGTCAATTCCTGGCCTTAAATATGCTGCCTAGGACATTACCATTATTCTTGCCAGTGATAGGACTGGCCTTGCTTCTATACAGTTTTGTGAACTGATTTCTGGCAGGGCTTTTCTTACTCTATAGGAAGAGAAATTACAGTGGAAAGTTGTGGGATGGGCTAGTCAATACTCCAGGCTTAAAACTACCATGGGCAATAATTTTCCCCCACTCCCTTAAGCACACACCCACTGTCTTACAGAGTGGACAGTCAATGGCTAAAGGCAAAGCTATGTGCAAGTTAATCTACCACTACTGATTTAAGTGTGGCTTGCCCTCAAGTAAACATAGTAAATGTAGGATTCCAGGCTTACTGAAATATAATCTACCTAGAATCTGAACTACCTCAGAATGACATATTATTGGCACGTGGTTAAACTGTATGAGAACCTATGCATTTTAAAATGAATGAACCTTGCATTCTTATTAATTATATGCTCCAGTTATGGCCTAAACACACCACATCACTCTGCTTATTTTAGCATAATCTTAAATAATCTCAATTTCAGCAGGCATGCTATTGCAGAAATTGTGTTCCCTGGGCTGGACAATGATTTCCTTCCAAACTTTATAGGTATTTAATGCCTTAGTGGCTGACAGATGCACAGAAACTATAATGAAATCAGCATATCATACTAGGATTTGTTCCTTTCTCATGTTGCTTATGGAACTTTAATATCCATGATCTTCCTTATTTTGTTGTGGCCAATTACATCGATTATGTGGGTCGATCCTGGACATGAGTGACATTCTTTCGTTTGAAAATACTTGTGAGGCAATATAGTGTAATGCTCAGATTGTTTGACGTAGGATAGGAACAGAGGGATCCAAAATTCTGAGCAGACATGAATGACTTTGGGTTGTGGTGCAGTGATTTGAGAGCTGGACCATGACCTTGGAGAACATAGTTCAATTCCCTGTTGGCCATTGAAACCCACTGGGTGATGCTGGGCAAGTCATACTCTTTCAGCCCCAGAAAACCCTGTGATAGGTTTGCCTTAGAGTCACCATAAGTAGGAAATAACTTGAAGGGACACAACCATAGCAACAATAACAACCGTCACCATGTTTTAGCTCATCTCCTACTTTTGTTGCATGGTAACATTCAGAAAATCTTATATTCTTGGGGAGGGAAGATGAGACAAATGATAATCATGGTTAATGATAAAATGTCTATGAAGTGTACTAATCTAACTAAATGCTATCCAAAAATGCCTGAAGTGCTTGCCATTACAGTTTGCACTGAAGCAGTGTTGCTACTCTTTACAGGCATAATCATGAATTGCGTATGTGGGCACGGGGGTGGAGCTACCTGAATAAATGGATGATAGGCAAGAGAGAAATTCATGCTCCCATTCCTCCTCTGTTTTACCTTGAACAACTGAGGCGATATGCTGATGACTCTTGCAAGGGTTGTTAGGCATGAAATGAGGTGGCTTAATTCATTAGGAAGAGGCTAATAACAATTGTGAGCACTTAATTTTGCATACTGCCCTCTTCAGTGCTTAGAACTAACTCACTACAAATAAACTCATTACCCCTTGCATATTTTTTTTTAAATCATTGAATATCAATGTCATTATGATGATGGATCTTTATCATTTTATCTATTGCCATTTCTGCCTTACACTGTTATAGGGCTATTATTCCACTTTCAACATCCTATGGAATCCTGGGATTTGCAGCTCGGGGGGGCCATTTAGAATACTCAGCCAAAGAGGTCTTTGGCCTCAGTAAACTACAAATCCCATAATTCCACAGGATGGTGAAAGTGGAATATAGCTCTATAACAGTGTAGTGCGGAAATGGCCTGTATCTTATAATGCCACTTCTCCCAAATCTCTCCTCTATATTTTCAGCCAGTCAGTGCCCCAACCAAAGGGTTTCCAAAGCCCTGCAGGGTGAGCTGCTAGATAATGACTGCAACATTCTCCTGGTCATGGGACACATTAAGAGCAGACAGCTGGAGAGATCCTTCAGGGTCCTCTCTCAACTGCTTCTCTCAAGCTGCCCTACAACCAAGAGAGTGCTGTGTGTGTCTTTTCCCAATGCTCTGATCTGTAATACCTTTGAAATTTTTCAGATGGGGTGCTTGCTGGTTGAAAAGGTAGGTTTTGGGGATTACATTTGGTTGTTAGCGACTATAAATGCAAATCCTCAGATGTATGATGTCAGAAATCAAATTCATGATCTTGTAACTGCTGAACTAAGGAGATCTGAACTCTCAATCATTAGATTCCTTGCACTGGCCTTTTAAACACTAAGTCAACATATCAAAGGGACAATGTGGTATAGTGGTTTGAGCATTGGACTATGACTCTGAAGGGTAGAATTCAAATCTCCACTCAGCCATAGAAACCCTCTTAGTGACCTTGGGAAAATCACACTCTCTCAGCCTCAGACGAAGGTAAAGGCAAATTCCCTCTGAACAAATCTTGCCAAGAAACTCCCATGATAGGTTCACCTTAAGGTTGCCATAAGTCAGAAATGAAAAGGCACAGAGCAACAACAACATGGATAGGCGTAGATATCCTAAGGCACCATAGCCCCTCTGATCTTGGAAGCTACGCAGCATTAGCCCTGGGTTTCCTTTAGAGTTGCTGTAAATCAGAAGTAACTTGAAGGCACACAACAGTTACTGAATAGGAGGCTAGCCATTATTTTTCAGCAATATAACAGCAACATTTTCCATACTAAGTAATACTATCTATTATTTAGTATTTTAACATGTGACTTCATTTGGGAATTACTGATTTTTATTACCATTTTTGGAATTTTTCATATATTTTTATATTTTAAAGATCTGTAATCCATGGCATCCATGAATTCCGTCTATTCCTAAGCCAAAGTTATTGTGTTAGTTTTAAAAGTAAGGTTTATCAGGCACTGGACAATTTTAGTGACACCAGAATTAAAAAACAAAACAAAAAGATGGATGTATAAATTATCATTTACAACTTCAAGTGTAACAACCTTTGAAAAACAAGGAGAAGGGCAACAACTTTCTTTATTATATTCCCTTTTTATCTGACCCAATCTCCTCTTGTTATCCCAGGTCTACAGAGCTCAAGAGGAAAGGGACTTTTTTTTCCCCATATATGTTCCACTTGTGGGAATCACTTTTGAGACCGTTGGAAGTTGCTGCTAGTTACAATAGAATGCATTGGCTCAGATGGAGTAATTAAGTCAGTCTCCACAAAGCAGCTCCACAGCCCTAGCTGTGAGTTTCAGCTTGAGATAATGTGCAGGTATATCAGGACTGGCCCAATGTATTTTGCTTCCTGAGGCAAAGTCCATATTCAGTAATTGGACTGGCAGTTAAATTTAGCTTCAACATTGGATAGTGTCCTCCACCATGCCTGGAAAGTTACTTTTAAGATTACTTGTAAGTTACTTCGGAAGCCACCTTGGGTCCCATTCTGAGAGAAAGGAGGCATATAAATACAATAGAGAGAGAGATAGATAGATAGATGATAGATAGATAGATAGATAGATAGATAGATAGATAGATAGATAGACAGATAGATAGATAGACAGACAGACAGATAGACAGACAGACAGACAGGCATTAGCAGTATGATGCTCTGATTCCCATCCTTTCACTGGTCAGTTACAGATGGTGTTAGCATGTCACTATCATCATTCCTCTTAAAAGTAACTTTCTAAACTCTGCACTTGATGCAGGAAGAAAGGAGGTTTGAAAGTTGTAGGGCACACATAGCTATGCCCTCCAATAGAGCAGAAAGCCCAAGAGTTTATAAGAAGCAGTTGGAAGCTCCTGCTCTCCAGCACTGACTGCCTGGAGCAGTTGCCTTATTCTGACTAACAGTAGCAGCCTCCCTGAGCTTTATCTAGCTATTGTTTGATCACTGAATAGAATAGGTCTCATAGCTATTTCACGTCTAAAGCATAGAGCTCCCAGTAACAGCATTTGCTTGGTCAAGTTGACAAACCACCACACTTTTCTTCATTATTTTGACCACACTTTTACCATGCTCCAATACATGATTAGATCCTCCTATGTGCCCATAGTACAAATGGATATTGATTAGGGTCAAAACCATAGGTCCTAAATGTTTTGGATGAATTGAGATGCAGATCATAACTTCACAGCTGACCTTATGTAGACTGAATCAAATTGATCTGACCTCATTGCCTTGGGCTTTTCTCTGCTGTCTAAATAATATAAATAGGTTGCCACAATGCACACTACTCTCTGATATAACCATCATCTGTCTTCCAGACTCCTACAGCTCCTCTTTCGTCTGTGGGATTTATAACAGCTTTCTCTGCTTCTTAAAGTATCACAGTAAATTAGCAAGAGAGGTGTGAAATTTTAGGACAAGGAAAAGGAAAAACAAGGAGAGAGGCAGAGGAACTCAATCTGTTCTTTCTAAAAGTTATGTAAGGTTATGTATTTTTTGATTCTTTCAGATTACATGCATGTGCAGTTTAATGCACTGATATATGTACAGATCCCAATCCCATTCATATTTATGCAGAGGTAAGTCCCCATTAATTTCAATGGAGTTTACTTCGGAGTAAGCAAACTTAGCATTATACTATGAACTTATAATCAACAATAACTATACTAAGGTGAGGAAAATCCTGCCCTTCCTTAGATATTATATTCATTCCTTATTCACCTCAGTCACTATTTTTAACTTCAGTTTGAGGGAAATGGAATAGTTTCTTCAAAAGCAAACATATCCTTAAAAAATTCAGATGTTCACTCATCAACTATGTTCAAATTTGAAATTGCATGATTACTCCTCTGGGCTGATGATTTGTTTTATTGTTTGAAATAACACAATGATATTACATTCCACATCCGTGGATAGATAGGAGAAAGGAAAAGATAAGGGGACACATTTTGCTTGTTTAAAATACATTATGGGTGATAATTGCCCATGAGGTTACAAGGAAATTGTGAGCTGACATGCTGGATGTATTGAGCCTGTCTCCCTGAACATTTAATCAATGAGAAAGTAATTTTTTAAAGTATTAACTGTTGATTTTTCTTCTGGGGATGCTTAGAGACGGATATGGAATGGGTTCTCAAGCATAAACAGAATATCATGGTTTTTATTCTTTCCCCTTTCTTGTTCACCATGATTTCACCACTTCTCCTCATTGCTGTGTTGAGTTACAAGATGACTTAAACTTACAGCAGGAATGGTGCATGCACTTCCTTTCTTTTCTCTCTCAACCTCTGTTAAACCAGAACTTACTGGAAAGTCCCTTCCCATTTTGGGAAAAAATGGGGGGCATATAAATGGTCTCCCACATAGTATCAAAATCAACAATTGCACCCCCTAGTAGCTCAGGGTGATGTGAATATTTTGGGTGACAATGGGAAATCTCTGGATTATAGGTTACACAATTTCCATCCCACCCTTAGAAGAACTTCAGCTATAATGTGATGACAAACCAGCTTGCTGCTTGCTGTATCCTTGAGATTATTCTGTTGAGATCATAGTCCAGAAAGCTGAGATAACATTTATATTTACAAATGTATTTATGTACATTAAACATAGTAGATAGGATGATAGTGAGAAGCTAAGATTTGTATTAGTACATGTAAGGTGCGGAAAGGGCCCAAATCTCTGCCAATATCCACTTACAATTGGTACCATGTCCAGAATGCCCTTTTTCAAAATCTCTCCTTTTAACCTCTTACACAGGGATGGACAACTTGTGCCCATCCAGATATTAGACTGTATTTCTCAGAATATCTCACCTTTGACTACAGCAGCTAGGACTGATAGGATGTGGAGTCAAATAGCAGCTGGAGAGCTCTGTTCTCTTACGGAGCAAACTTGGATCACCAGGTGTTAGACGGTAACTTGCATCATCCCTAGCTATTGACCACATTGTCTGGAGGTGATGGCAGTTGCAGTCCAACAGCATCTAGATACCCAGTGTTGGGTACCATTTTTACAGATAGAGAAGTCCAAATTTCCTTGGAGGGAGCAACCAAAGAATATCACTAGAGGCATACTGGTAAGCTCCCAGCAAAATTTGCTGTACAAAATGAGTAAGCCTGTTAGCATTGCTTTCTCAATGGGATAGTTTCAAATAAATTTGATGGCCAACAATCATTTGTACTGTAGGAAGTGGGACTATCCAGTGAACCATTTCTGCATCTCTGTTAGCTTATAAACCACTGTTATTATCTCTGCTATTATTGCTTTGCACCAACTCTTAGGACAGTAACAGTGACTGTGGTTCTGTGTTGAAGGAACTGAGTATAGCTGTAAAAGATGCTAAATGCCCAGTTCCTGTGGATTATGAAGTGAAATGGATGATGCCCAATTTCTACTTGCTATCTCAAAATGTCTCCCCAAAGAAAACACCTGGTTTTTGTATTAAACATGAAGCTCATGCTGAAAGTACACATCACTCCCAGATCATTTTGTTCTCGTTTTTAGTTGCCCACTGTGTTCTTCTATTCAGGAAACAACGGATGAGATCTGACATGAAAAGGCTGTAGTGCAGCACACTACCCATTTGGTTCCATTTTGTTTCCTCACCCGGTTAGCTGCCAAACCTTGGGAGACACTGCTGTGACTGCTCCTTACTAGCATTGTTAATCTTCACTTATTTCATCCTTGCATAGGAGGATGAATCATTATAATAGTTCTCTCCCTGCTGCAGGAGAAAACAAATATTTCTCTAAAGTATTCCTTGCATTTTAGAAAGTCCCAAAGTGTTTAAAAGGAATTATTCTGCTTGTTTTCTGCATGAGAAATAATTCCTGCATGAGAAATAGTGTTTTCTACACAGGTTTTTTTTTCTTTTTGCCTCTCCCACCCTCACATGTATTTCTTTGCAGAAAAATTTTCCCACAACACTTCATGATATCAAATACTAGGAAAAAAACAGTACAGAATTCTCACTGGTTCATTATTCTTCTGGACAAGATCGCTCAATAGTTGGGAAATCAGATTTCAACTTAGAAACAAATAATTACGAATAATCTTTCTGTGCCTACAGAGGGAAGGAATGAAGGTATACTCCCTGGTTAAGTGCACCAACCTTTCCATTCCCTCATGTATAGGTAGTGCACACTTAAACTATTGCAGGTGTGATTAGTGATGGACTAATTTCAGTGGTCCACTATTAGTGGCTAGAGAATCTGGATGGTTTCCTGAGGTTTCCTGGGGAGTCACTGCAGTTCAAGCTAGTGGTTCAGCTGCATCCTACATAAGCAGCCAATATATGGAACGAATACCTGATACTTTCACTCAGATTGTGGACCAATAAAAGCAGCAAATCAGGTTCAGGGTTCCCACCCATCTTCCATATTGACTCCTCCACTACAGCCACAAAGAAGCATGGAACAAAGATAGTTTTTTCTCCTTTGGACAAAAGTCTATGCCTACTTCACCAAAGAATAATTCTTCTGGATTTTAAACCTTCTCCTTTGGCTTTTGACTATGCTTGCTTCACCAGAGGAAGAATTCAGAATAATTTAGATGATTTTCAGCCCTGAGTAAGGGATGAAGCTATCTGGAAATTCCAGCAGAGACCATTTCCTACATAGGCAGTCTCCTCCTGAGAGAGAGAGGAAAGTGTAAGGCCCCGCTTTGGGGGTCCCCAATATCAGTATGGTTTGGATGGGCACCATAACTAATTGGCATCATATGTAATTGGCAACACATTTTATGGGCTCTGATATCAAATTCAAGCCTGAAAGGTGATGGAGAGGTCAAACCGAGCGAGGGAAAGAATTTGACTGTAAATGTGAGAAGCATAGGTCAACTCCAAAATTCCTCCAGGTAAGACTGAGTCATTCGTCAGGCAAATACACACCATTCCTGTGGATAATAGGCTTAAACAGAAGCTGGAATTTTCCAGGGAATCCAACTGTGAGGAGCCCACCAGGACACTGACAGATATCCATCCCTTGTACACCTGGATTCTTTTGTCTATCCTCACAGCACCCACAATAGACAGCTATTACAACATCCATCATGTCTTTGTCAATCAAAGCACTAAGCCCATCAACAGGCGAAAGATTCATTGTCCACAGCAGGTTCCCTTTGTCTTGCATCTGGAACCTTCACAGTCACAAGCCATTTTCAGGGTACAAATACCCCTGATTTGAGGAGGCCCAGTGCAGTCTCTTGAGGATCTACCCGTCACTCTGTCCATCTGGCTCCTGAATGAGAACTGCCCGTAGGTCCTACCTAAGCCAAAATACATTTCTACTCTTCACTATTCTTCTGGACTGGTAATTATAAATCCCCCCAAATCCCTCAGCCTCTCTATAATTTTTCCTCCCTTTCTCTTTCAGCTAGATCTTGTGTGAATATGTGATTGTGTGTATCTTGTGCTCTAGTTGTGTGTGTGTGTGTGTGTGGTGTCCATGTGTATGTGTGTATGAAAGACAGCTTTAGCTCTTGACTGGCTAAGCAGTTGGTGGAAGATTGTGTGGAAGATAGTGGCAAATAATGCCACAAAAGAAGGCCAACTAATCTGTTAATTACACTCCAATCTTATTCCATGCACGCTTACTCAGGATGAAACCTCATTGAATTTAATTAGTTTAACTCCCACCAATAACACATTCATCAGTAAGATACTGGGGAAATGTGATGACATCTCAACCCCACATGGTCTTGGATGATCTAATATGGTTTCTGCCCTAGTTTAGGGACAGAAATTAAATGGACAGAGGGAATGCAATTCTGTTTGTCTCTTGCATCTCTTAGTGCTCATCAGTAACAGTGACTATGCTTCCTGTTGGTATGAGATAGACTAGCAGGCATGATGATATAATAGCTCCAAGCTTAATGGGGAGAAAAGGATTCAGAAAGTGGTCCTGGTGAGTGCCTGTTTTCCCCATGGACATGAGCTTTAAGGATGCCTCAGTGTTACTATGTGTTTTTTGTTGTTTTTGTTTGTTTTAAATCTACATGAAAGCACTAGTCGACAGCTGGAGATCTGTGATGAGAATAACACTGCCCCCTGTTTCCTGCAACTAGTCTTAGGGAAGCTGATAAGACCTTGCAGTGGTCTAGAGTAGTTGCATTTGTCTAGAGAAAACCATGTGGGGAATGAGGGCAGGCACAGTAAGGATTAATTCAGCCTACACATCAAGCCTATTTGGATGTATATATGACACTGGTACTGCTTTGGATTGAGAGCCAGCATGGTGTAGTGGTTTGAGAGTTGGGCTATGACTCTGGGGACCAGGGTTCAACTCCCCCCTCAGCCATGGAAACCTGCTGGGTGACCTTGGGCATATCACACACCCTCAGCCCCAGAAAACAAGAGGTTAGGTTCACCTTAGGATCACCATAAGTCAGAGATGACATGAAGGCACACAACACAATAATTGGTTTAGTATTATACACAATTATACACTTCTTGAAGTTTTTTCCAGGGTTCAAGACTATATTTGGGAGTCCTTGTAACATCAGCTATCAGGAATAACTTTTTATTTTCATTTGCAGATTTGTCACCTGTGTTCCTCTCCAGGGAAACTGGATAATACAATAAGATTTCTTTCATTACCTCCTAGGCCTAAGCTCTCCCTGAGGCTTTTAAAAAGAGGCTCAAAGATGTGGATGTTTAACTGAGACTTTCCACATTCTACTGGATTCCAGTGGCATCCTACAGGGATCCCTGTAGAGCCTTTTCTAGGAGGCTTCCCTCCACACTGGCTACCTGCAGGAATGGAGGAGGTGTGATGGCCACGCTTCTTCCTTCTGTAGCACAGCCAGACACTGTCCCAGGCACACTGGAGCAGGAAGTGTGGCCATCATGCTTCCTGACCCTCCACAACTCAGATAAGTGTGGGATGGTGGCAGGAGGACTGTGTGATGACTGGTCAGTGTCAATGATTTGTGGTGCAATTACGCTGCCTGGAGATGGGAGAAAGACGGGACATGGATGACATTGTGCATAAGTGTCGTTCAGGTCCCGTCCTTCTCCCATCCCCAATGTGGGCTGATAACATCCTGCAGAAAGGGCCTGACACTGTTTTGTCTTCTATTTTTAACATTTTATAGATTTACCTGTTGCTACTTTTTACAAATATTATCTTAGTTAATTGAATTTCTCAAGAGAAATATTGGTTTGGCTGCAAAGCAGCCAGCCAGAAAAGAAAGCCAACCACAGTTGAGGAAAGCCATGTTGAACATGGTAGGGACAGAACTCTGCATGGTTATTTTTTCAAATGTGATTGGTGGTGATGGTAGTGATGGTCATCATCATAGTCATCATCATCAGCAGCATTTATATCTCCACCATTCTCCCCATAATGAGACTCAAGGAGGCTTACAACATATTTATAAACAATATAAATTACAAACGATACAAAAATTTCAATAAAAAATGTAAATAAGAAAGCTATTTTAAAACAAATAATTTATAAAGTTAAAAACATTAAAATTCATTAAAAGCATATATACAAATCATAAAAGAGCAACTGATATTAGTAAAAGCCCATCCCAGTCAGTTTCTAAAAGCCTGGTGACATAAGGATGTTTTAATTTGTCCATGGAAGTAGAGCAAGGATGGAGCCATACTGACCTCTCTAGGCAGGAGTTCCAAAGTCTGGCAGAAGCCATCAAAAAGTCTTCTCCTTTGTTCCAACCAAACAAGCCTCAGAAAATGGTGGGACAGAGAGAAAGGCCTCTCCAGAAGATCTTAGAGCTCTAACTAGCTCATAAATGGAGATATAGCCCTTCAAATACCCTGGATCTAAGCTGTATAGAGTTTTATGGATCATCATCAGCAGTTGCATAATTTCATATCCAGACTTGTAAACTGATTGATTCCTATGGCAAAGAGTAACCAATAATTAAAATAAAATCATTCCCCCTGAATGTGCATTGAGAAGGGGATGATTTTATTTCCTTCGGAAGGCAAATGATTGCAACAGTCAGCACTCAAATATGCACAAAAAATAATAAAGTTTGGAAGCTTAGTCACATAGGCCTCTTGGATACTAAAAATACAAATTTCATCATCTGTGTTTCAATTATGAAAATATTGAAATTTTTTCAATCAAAGTTATATGTCTGAGTATTAGGACCATTATCAGTATAATATACAAACTGACTAATATGACTTTCAGTAGCATTTATGCTGAAAACTTCTTTTTCCCTAATTGGCCAAGACATTTTAGACATTTTAATATGTGCATGGGTTTGCTGCTGGCAATTTAATCTGTTGTATTGCAATTTGATTTTACTGAGTTTTATTTTATTGTTTCATCATTTTATTTTCTAAGCCAATCAGAAGGCCTTGACTGACTTGAATAAATAATTTTTGCTTAAATAAATAATCTTTGCCTATCATTCAGTTTTGTTTTGAAGAAAAATTCTGGGAAGAGAAATTAATATAGCACCAATACTGGAGAATACTTCATTTATCTAGTAATAGCACTGAGTTTCTAGCTGTTGCCATCCAGTGACTAATAGCAAGATAGGAAGAGAACACAGAAATTATGTGAAATTTAAAATTATGAAACAGGTCATCATCTACACGTCAATTATTGGAATAAGTCCTTTTTAAAAAATAAAATAAAAAATGTGTTGATGTCTGCAAAAGTGGACTGTGGAGTCTTCAGTTTTGAAGAATGCCAATATTAAACAACACATTATAAAACAGCAAGCTAAAAGCGAATGAACAGTAGAATAAAATGAGTACTAAATTCTTATTAAATTAGCATTAAACCTGCAAAATATGTTGCAAACATTGTATCAAGATGAGAAATTTAACGGAGGGTGGGTGGGTCAGGGATGTATTTCTTATCTGGACTGTACCCCCTGGATTGCTAAGCAGATTTTCTCTATTGGCAGTATCTCAATCAAAAAGGTAGCAGAAGTGACATCGCATTTGGAGCAAGATATGGCTGAGGGAGTTATTTGGGGTGGGTAGTTTTGGGGGCTTTTGAAGGGTGTTGTTGTTATTGTTGCTGCTGCTGTTGGGAAGTCAAGCATTTTATCATGTCTGTGGTTATTCTTACATTTTTTAAAGATAAAAATCACTCAAAAATTATGCCAAAAATACAAAATGTTGGGGGGGATGAAGGGTTGGTGGAAGTTTTGGAAGTTTTGGGAACTGCAACAGTGTGGTCCAGGGGTCTTATATAGGCCCTGCTTTACATACTTAACACAGCACATGTAAAATTTGGTCATTTGGAATAAAGTTTGGAAGTTCGTGCTCACATTTTGCTGTACATATCAGGACCTATTCAAGGTGATAAACGGCAATCACCTACAAAGCTCCAAAGATGTTGGAGTCCTCGTATAGTAGATATCATTGTTTCTCAATGTCTTATATATCCTTCATAGATAAAAATCACCCCCTTAGCAATACTACTATTGTACCAAATCTCAACCTCAACAGTACATAGAGAAGGGTTCTCATCATTTCAGCACCATCATCCTGCAATTCAACATTCTCCTTTAAGTAACAACAACAACAACAAAACAAAAAAACAGACATCCTCTGGCTGAATTAGGAGTGCTACTAGTGGTATGCCCATTACGTCTGCACCTGTACAAGATTAGGTTGTGTTCTCTGCTAAGGAGGTAAAAACTTCCCAAAAATATTTTTGACCTTAATGGGAAAGGGTGTTTCAACACATCTCGTAAACAATGAAGCCCCCTGAACCCTGCCATTTGCATGTTGCCAGTGAAAGAGGGGGATCAGTGGGGGGTGTCCAGCTATTTTCCTGTAGCTGACACACGGCAATTATGTCAACTGCAAGGACATCCTAAGGACACTCAAAGTGATTTTGGAGAAGTAGCACTGGAAGATGCAGCTAAGTAGACATAAGATTCACGTGTGTCTCCCAATGCACGATCTTGACTGCATTATTTGTACAACCATTTTTTGTGTGCAAAAGGTGTGCTTTGTGTGTGTGAAAAATGAAATTAACATTGTGAACTATTATGAAAAATAAATTTTCAAAAAAATTAAAAAAAAGTCGTGAAATGCAAAAAAGGAAAAAAAGAAAGGAAAGGAAATATGCACAAATACTTGCATAATCTTCTCCACTGGGGAGAAAATCTTTTGAAATTATTTGTTCTTTCATGCAAGAATGAAACAACAATAAGAACAACAAAAAGTTGTATCTCTATTCTTACCTGCCACAAAAAATGCTGTGGCTGAGTACAGAGGTATTTGAATGCATTTTACATTTGCACAATACTGATAGACCTAAACTAGAGGGAAGGGAGGGACTGAGTAGAGACATGGTAGGCACACATACTTGTGTCCATTTAGAGAAAGGCAGGAAGTGCAGTGACAGTTAATGATAGTTTTCCCCACAAAACCTGCTTTCTGCACAGAAAATGGATTTCCTCCACAGAAAATATGGGGCTTTTTGCACAAAAATACAATGTTCTTTTCTCTGCAGAATAACTTCTTCACAAGGTTTTTGATGTTTGAATTTAGGGTAAATACTGAGGAGGAATGTTCATAATTATTAGGGAATGAATGTAATTATTCACCTTTCCATGCAAGGATAATATACTTGAGGATTTACCTCCTTATTGCTAGTGTCATGATTTCTGAGCCTCCCTGAAGATAGGTAGTGAGCCTTCAACAAGCTTCAGCAGCAGTACTGGGGCTTGAAAACTTCCCATGTATCACTTATGTTGTATGATGTGAATCCTCTGCCCTTTTCGCACGACGTTTTGGAAGCGAGAGGGCCCCTTGAGCATCGCGTAAATGTGAGGAGCGGTCTGCATGACGCACTCACATTTATGCAACGCTCAAGAGCCTGACACAAAGTGGGCATGCACCTTTTCATTTTCGGCTCAAAGCCGAAAATGGTGCGTGCTCACGCATTGCTCAGGGGCCTGGGGTGTACTCAGCTGCTGTGTGAAGCCTCCTGAGCCGTGCCAGTCACACTTCCTGCCCCAGCGCAGCCTCCAACTCCCAGGCTGCACTGTGGAAGGAAGGAAGGAAGGGGCGCGGGCAGGGCACTCATGCGAGCGGAAAGGAGCTGCGGAGCCGAAGCAGGAGGCTTGCGAGAGCGTTCCTCCCAAGTCTTCCCAAGTGAAAACCCCAACCCAGCAGCATGAAAAGGTAAGGTGCGAAAAGGGCCCTAGTAATAACTGTGAACTGTTGCAGACATTTTGGTGGCTGTCCAGCCACAGAAAAATACTGTTTTCTCTTCTGGTCTGGATTACTACATTACATGGCTAGTTGAGGTCAACCCAAATATTAGGCTGATTTACCCACATTGCCCTCCTGTCTCCCAAAAATAGTTCCTGCCTATTTTTCAACCTTTGTCTGCCCTACCTTTATAATATCACAAGGATATAGAATAATAGATTAATAGAATCGTAGAGCTGGAAGAGACTAAAAGAGGCACTGAGTCCAACCTCCTGCCATGCAGGAATACACCATCAAAACATTCTTGACAGATGGCTATCCAATCTCTGCTCAAAAACCTCCAAAGAAGGAGACTCCACCACACTCTGAGGCAGTGCACTCCGCTGTCAAACTTACCCTTAAGAAGTTCTTCCTAATGTATAGATGAACCTGTGCAACTGTGACATCACAAGCACCTATTTCAGGGAATAGAATGCTAGTGACCTGGCAATCCATGATGAGGCAGACCTGTCAGGCCTCAAGCTAGGGTGAAGCCTTATAGATCTCAAGATCCCTTTTGGGCTACTTCTTCATTTTGTGATGTGCCATACACCCTTTCATCCTTGAAAATATGCCCTGATAAAGGTAGTGACAAGGAAAGAAAAAGAAGCAGCAAAACAGAGAACATGTACAGCACAATAACTCACAATAAATCATGAGGAAAAAAATATTGTTGTTAGAAAGGTGAAAACTCTGCTTTGTATGGTGCTGTATGCCATTGGGTAAAAATCCTTCCTAGTGTCATCAACTGGCATCCTTCCGTAGCAGCTAGGGCCTAAATAAATGGGGCAGGGTGAATGTGGAGCTGATGAAGGATAAACTAACTAGAACACACCAGAGAAGAGACGTCTTGTCTGCTTCAAGGTTTACTTCTCTTAAAACCAGTCTCCAATGGAAAAACCAGCACTGCAGACAAGTCTGTATGATAACACACTACTCAGTTCAGTTTGGAGTCAGGTGGCTACTGTAGAAAGTGCTGCAACATGGTAAGGACTGGAAAAAGTGTAGTTGGCCAGTTGCTGCTATACATAACACTTTTTTTGTTGTAGGTTCCTCTAATCAGTGACTTATTAGTGACCACAAAGAGATTTGGGTTCAAACTAGGCACATCCAGTATTTTTGTATATATTTTTTAAAAAACTTATTTAAATTGGACCAGAGCCATGGTACTAATGTCACCCTCTTCCTCCTGTGTTCCTGATCAACATTGTCCCCTATGGGTTTACTGCCTTATGTGAAAAATTATAAGACAAATAGCTTCAGTTAAGTTCCTTGACTTTGGACCTGGCTGCTTAAAGGAGAACCCCTCAGGTATCATCTAGCCTATGACTTGTGGTCTAGCAGGGAGTCCCCTTTGTTTATACCATCATCTAACAATATTTAATATATGTTTAATTAATAATAAATTAACACAGTTCCAAAGGATGTAACTCTGGCTTCTGCTTGCCCAGTGATAATAGATGCTTTTCATCTTCTACAGCATGAGGATGTGGTCAGGACAAGATCTTTGGAGAGGTAAGGGCTGCCATATGTGTATCCCATCCCTGCACCTGCAGGATTCTCAAAACAAGCCAGAGGGAGACTGGACAAAGGGGTAGAAGAAATGGTCAATGTCTTGCTTAAAACAAAGCAGAGTTCCTAAAGGAGCAGTTATAAGACCACTGTTGAAAAAACTTTTTCTGGATACTACTATATTGGATAACTGCTGGCCAGTTTCCAATATTCCATTTTAGGACAAGGTTGTGGAGCATGCTGGGGTAACCACCCAGCACCACAGGCTTCTGGATGAAAGGGATGACCTAAGCGGAAGGTTGGGCATCTGTTTTGATTCTGCCTGGCTTGTGTATTTTAACATGTAGTATTAGTTTTAGACAAGGGCCAGGGCTATGGCCACTCCCAGGGCCAGCCCCTCCAGCCAGGAGTGGGAGAAATGCATTGGGCTTATTCTATAACTTTAATGAAGTTGTTGCCAGCAAAATGTTACACAGAGAGGAAGGGAAGGGAAGCAGCCCAGGAAGCAGCCATTACAACAGTGAAGGACAGCGGAAGATAATGGTGTGGAAAGACAATCATATTGCAATCATAGAAGGGAGAGCCACAGAGTGTTGTTTACTCCCAAGCTGTTCACCACTTCAAATAGTCTGTATGGCCTTGGCAACAGACCCCACAGGCTGAAAATCCTGCTGCTCAATGCCAGGTAGGTGAATGGAAAAACATCTCTGATCCAAGACTTGATCCTGGATGAACATGCTGACCTGGCCTGTATTACAGAGACCTGACTTAATGAAGTTGGTGTGTGGGGGGTAAACTCTCCAAGCTTTGTCCACTTGTGTTCTCTGTACAGCAGAAGGTGAGGCCTGGCGAGTGGGAAGGCAGAGTTGCAGCGGTCTATCAAGATTTCATCTCCCACATCAGGTGCCATTTTCCACAATCTGCTGGATTTGAGTATGTGTTTCTGAATGTGGGTGGGTGTGACAGAATAGAGATTCTTTTGGTATACTACCCATCCCACTGCTCAGCAGTCTCCTTTCTTTAGCTGGTTGAGTTGATGTTGGTCGTGGGATCCCCTCTTGTTGTATTGGAGGATTTCAACATCCATGCAGAGATTGCTCTGAGAGCCACCGCAAGTATACTGGATCCTTGCCTCTCCTGGCTCCTGAGCCCAGATAGAAGGGGACTGGCTGAGTGGGTAAGGGGAGTGGTGAATGTCTCACTGCAGCAAGGAAAGTTTCTAGCATGCCTACAAGAGGATGTAGTGAGGTTATTACTAAAAAGCCTTCCCTGGATCCCACCATTCTGAATAATTAACAGCCAGTCTCTAATATTCCATTTCTGGGCATGGTTCTGGAGTGCATTGTAGCCTCTCAGCTCCAAGAGTTTCTAGATGAAATTGATTATCTAGATCCATTTCAGTCTAGCTTCAGGGCTGGTTATGGGATGAGATAGCTTTGGTCACACTGGTGAATGATCTTTGCTGGGAACTAGATAGGGGGAGTGTGTCACGATCTAATGCAGGAAATATGAAGTTGAACCCTAGTAGAAGTTGCATCCTTGCTAGGAAATGCTTTATTGAGATGGTAGAAATGATTATCCACATACAGACTGATTCACAATATGTTTTCTCCATGTACTAGTGGGCCTATGTTTTCTTGATTGTAAGGGGCAAGAGGTGGTATGAGGAGACCCTTTGAATTTCCACTGATACTTTCACATTTGCAGTGAAGATGATGACATCCTTATGATTTCTTAGGTGGTCCCTCACTGGATTTTAAATTTCAAACCATTTGTTCTTTCTACTTTTATTTTCAAGGAATGAGGTAGATTGTTGAACATCACTGAAGGTAGGCTGAGGATTCATATCTATTCTGAGTACCTGCAATTATACACCTCCAGGCCCACATCACAGTCCCCTTGGCAACTGCAGTCATCCATACAATACTTGCTTTGCATCATTCCCAGCCCTGAGAATTCTATTCAGCTATATATGAAGAGCAGAAACAATGCACTGCTTTCTTTAAAAGAAATTGTGAGGTAATTTCAATTTAAATGTATAATCCATTAAGTTCCATGTCTTCTACAGAAACTCTATATGATGGTGCCAGCTCATTCTTCTCAGGGGGTTAGGACTGAAAGGGATTATACACAAACACACAAACGTACACACACACTTTATTTACATTGTACTTATCTTAATTTGCATTTCACCACATGCCCACATTTTAAGAAACCAAAGCGTTTCTGCTATAAAAGAGGGTTTTAAAGTAACTGAAAGTAATCTAACCATCTTTGGCCATGTTTCAAAATAAGAGGTAAAACGTAATTCAGTTATGTGCTATTACTATCCTACTGGTATCAATGGATATGGAACTTAAATATATGCAGTCCTACAGATGGTGATTATAGAAAGCAAATAGACGACCTAACTGGGAGCAGAAAAGGGAAGAACTCTACTCTCTCTGCAAAAACAAGAGCAGGACAGGATGTTGGCTCAGACCATGAACTATTTATTTCAAAACTCAAAGTTAAACTAAAGAAGTACACTAAATCAACCACAGCACCAAAATAAATAAATAAAAAACACATTCCAGGAGAATTTAAAGACCAGATAAATAGCATAACGAAGTTGCTACTACTAAGCCTAATTGATGAAGAACCAGAAGAATTCTAGACCAAAAACAGGAATATCATCAGGGAATATTACAAAAGGGCTCTATTTGTAACCAAAAGAAGGAAAAACATAATTGGATAATCAATGACACTCTTCAAACAGCTATGGATAGAGAAGAAGAAAAAGCAAAAGGCAACATAAATGGGGTCAGAATCCTGAGAACTATTATAATAATCAGTGCCAGGGAATAGAAGAAGGGAACAAAAAACAAAGAACAGAGATCTTTTCCATACAGTTTTAGAAGTCAAAGGGAAATTTAAATCAAGAGCACGGATGCTATATGACCAACAGGGAAACACATGATATCATCAGGAAAATGAAAATAAAAATAAAAAAAGATGAAATACTATGTAAAAGAGACAGAATTTCAAGGAATACACTTTCAGCAGAAAAATTATAAATTTAAAAGTGAAGTGAAAGCTATTCTCAAAGTACTGGAAAGAAATAAATCACCAGGAACAGACGTCATACAAACAGAGCCATTTCATGCTATAAAGATGGAATTCATTTAAACTCTATCAAAAATCTGCCAGAAAAGAAAGAAGCAAAACAAAACAAAATCAAACCATTGGCCCACAGCCTGGAAATTCTCAATATATTTCCCAATACCCAGTCTCCCAAAAGAGACTTCAGCGACTGTTGTGATCATTGGATCATTGCATTAATCCCCCATGTAAAAAAAAAAGTGATGCTCAAAATTTTACAAAGATTTTTATCATATATGGATTGAGAAATGCCAGACATACAAACTGTGTGCAGATGAAAATGAGACATTAGAGATCACATTGATATAAATTGGAGAGTAATAGCACAAAACTAGACTGTATTTTACCTCCTATTTTGAAATATGGTCTGAAGATAAAGGTGGTTAGATTTCACCAAAGAATTTCATGGATGAATTTCAAAGGAATCCTTTAAAAACTGTACCAGAGTCTTTGACTCTTTAGATCATAAGAAACTATCAATTCTGCTAAAAGAAATGTATGGGCCACAACATTTGATTGTCCTGATATATAACCTATATTCTGGATAAAGGCTACTATCAGAACAGCATGTAGGCCATTTCTGCACTACACTGTTATAGTGCTATTATTCCACTTTCAACATCCTGTGGAATTCTGGAGTTTGTAGTTGACTGAAGTCAAAGAGCTTTCTGGCTGAGAATTCTAAATGCCCCTCCCTAAACTGCAAACTCTAGGATTCCATAGGATGTCGAAAGTGGAATAACAGCACTATAACAATGTAGTGCGGAAATGGCCCTAGAGAAACAAACCCATTTCCAATTGGCAAACATAGATGAATTTTATCACCCTATATGTTTAATTTATATGCAGAACATATCATATTGAATGTAGGATTAGACTCTGAGGAAGAAGGTGTAAAAACTGAAGAAAGGTATATCAACAGTTTAAGTAAGGAGGTGACACTCTGCTACTGGCAGGAAATGGTAAAGACTTTACGAAAGCTAAGGAAGAAAGCACAGTGACAGGGTTATGGATTAATATTATGAAACAACACATAGGCAAATCAATGCATAGGCAAATTTCATAGATTCAATGAGTCTGCTTTGTTTAGGACTATTTGGGCTGAAGGTATCAAAATTTGATACAATAGAAACAGAGATTGTAGTCAAGAAGAAAACTAAAGGCCTTTCCACACTATGCTGTTATAGTGCTTTTATTCCACTTTCAGCATCCTATGGAATCCTGAGGTTTGCATTTTAGGGAAGGGCATTTAGAATTCTCAGCCAGATACAAACTACTTCTCCAATACAATCTCGAACAAGAAACAGTTAAAGAATTGATGATATCCTGAGCCAAGAACATCAGTTATCACAAAGAGATGACCAGGGCCCCTTTCATACTACATGGTTATAGCATGTATTCCATTTTAACTGCTTCAGCAACATGCTATGAAAACCAGGAAGTCATAGTTGAGTGAGGCACTAGAGTTCTCTGACTGACAGTTCTAAGTACTCCTCCTTGAACTGCAAATACAGGATTCCATAGGGTGGAACTATGACCTTTAAAGTGGAATCACAGTGTTACTGTTTTATAGTGAGAAAGGGACCAAGGACTTCATAATGATATTACAGCATTTACATTGTATTATCTGCTTGATATATCCACATTCTTGCACTGACATATAATATGCAAGCGAGTTGACACTGGTGTGTGTCTTATTTCCTAACAGAGGCCCTGTTCACACCTTACCTTGTTCCAGAGACATCCAGTGTGGGTCCCAGCATCAGCCCTGCTGGGAGGAGAGCATGACAGGAGCCCCCCTCTCTCTGTACCGGCTGCCTCTGGGATCCAGGAAGCATGATGGCCCTGTCTCTTCCTGTTGCAGCACAGCCGGGTAATGTCCCAGGCTGCGGTGGGTCAGGAAGTGCAATCACGGTGCTTCCAGGGCCTCCACAGGGAAGGTAAGTGCAGACATGCAGCCGGATGGTGGTGCGATTGCTGGTCATTGACTGGGAAAACCCATCAATGATTTGAGACACAATCGCACCGCCTGGGCATGGGAAAAGGACAGGACCACAATGGCATTGTGCATAAGCATCACTGTCATCCCATCCTTCTCCCATCCCTATGGCAGGTTGGGAGGGAGGGCAGAAAGGATCTGAGTTTCCTATTGTCCAATAATTAGGAAACCTGGAGACTTTCTGCACTATACTGTTATAGTGCTGTTATTCCACTTTCAACCTCCTATGGAATCCTGGGAATTGCAGATTAGGAAGGGGCACTTAGAATTCTCAGCCAGAGAGCTCTTTGGCCTCAGTAAACTACAAACCCCAGAATTCCACAAGATGTTGAAAGTGGAATAATAGCATTATAACGGTATAGTGTGGAAATGACCTTGGATTGAAACCTTTTGCTGGAGTTTGTGGTCCTTTCTGACAACAGACCTGACAATGCCCACTTTATTTTATTTTTCATTTTGTGTGATGTCTTCCTCTCACTGGGGGTTTGCTGCTACAGCATATGGGGTATTACACCAAAGCAACATTTAGTAGTGCAACTTTGCCTTACTTGGCTGATATAGCCTGAATATACTTGATGTAACTGCCTCCTGAATGCTTTCCAACTTGTCACTACCTTTTCTATCTGTATGCCAAGTGGAGACATGGCATGCTGTGAGTGCACAAAAACAAAAAAATAAATCAGAACCTGGTCACTTAATCTACAGCTGTGTGAGCATTCACCATGTGCCCTAAGGTACACAGCTTCCTAATTCT
This sequence comes from Cyclura pinguis, assembly GCA_030412105.1. Classification (NCBI taxonomy): domain Eukaryota; kingdom Metazoa; phylum Chordata; class Lepidosauria; order Squamata; family Iguanidae; genus Cyclura; species Cyclura pinguis. The sequence continues at coordinate 311,755,666 of CM059599.1, read as the reverse complement.
CAGCTCACATTTTGCCATCTGAAATAGATGTGTGAGTCAGCTGTCTTGAAATAAAATTTTAAACACTTTATCGGATATAAACTGTATATCTATACAACTGTAGAAGATAGTGGTAGTATGTTTAGCCCCTTCATAGATAATTAGGTTCATCATAAATTCAGGCAGTAATGGAAATGCTGTAATGTTATCTTTCAATTTTTTTTGGATTGATATTATTATCAAAACAGCGTGATTAACTTTCACATTTAACTTAGAGGTGTATCTAGGGTGGAGCAAATAGGGCACATGCTCCAGGTGCCAATGCCAGGGGGCACAAAAAAAAAAAGCCGTGCATGTAGGGATGGGGGGCAGGGGTAGTGGTAAGAAGGTAGGGGTGTAACTTCTACACTTGCCCTAGGCACTGTTTACACTAGATATGCCATTGAATAGTTTGCAAAAATAGCTTGTACTAATAGCATAATAGTCATGTCACATCATTAAATTTATTAAAAAAAAAACTATGGTTCATTTAAAGCATATCTAAGGATGAAAGATGTTAGAAGTCAACAACTCTCCTGTCACAATCATTAATGGCAGACCCATGTTAAGCAATTCATAAAAGTGTTGTACAACCTTTATTAAAAACTACTTCACTGAAATCAAAGTAGCAGCAAATACTATGAGAAAAGTTAGCAGTACTCTCAGGTGAAGCCAAGGCAGGCATATGATAGCTTTAAAAGAAAGAGAAAGTTAACTGCAAGTCTTGCTTCTGTCTCACATAGGATATTTCTCTCACTAAGGCCCTTTTCACATGTGGGGGGGGGGAACGGGCGAAAATGCCCAAAAACGGAGCTTACCTGGAACCGGGTAAGTCCGTCGCCAAGCGGAGCAGCGTGAGCTCACTGCTCCGCAGTCCTCCAGCATCCCAAATGGCGGCTTCTGGTTGGTGGAGGCTTTCCACCAACCGGAGAAGCTCGCCAGCTGGAAGCCCACCCCTGGCAGATCTGCAGGCACCCATTTGCGCACGCCTGCAAATCCGCGTCGGAGCCGGGCGACGGAGCGGCGCGGGGCTGCGCGCTCCGTGCTTTTTAAAAACCTCAAAAAAGAGGTTTTTAAAAAACACGCAGCGCGGCTAGTTCCGGCCACTCCTGAGTGGATTCTGGTGTGGAACTACGAAAAGTAGTCCACGCCAGTCCACTCTAAGGTGTAGAAGACCTCCGCGAGAGGTCGCTCTGCACCATTTCAAAAGCCCGGTATGGAAATGGCCTAAGTGTTTCCCCAAAACATAATAAATAGAAGGAAGTTCAGGAAGATGAAACACACAGAGAGACAGATCCCTTGGGTCTCATGTCCTGGTTCAACAAAGGGCTTGGTCCTCATGGCAACTATGTTTTCTTGGGTTTATCTCTGAAGCAGAGTAAGCATGTATCTCATTAGACAGAGGTCAGTCATCCCTCCACATTTGTGAGGGTTAGGGGTGCAGACCCCTTGTGAAAGTAAAAAAAACCTGTGAATAACTCCCCTCCACCTGAGTGACCACTCCCCCACACTCCCCTCAGGGGCTCCCCCTTCCCTACTCCTGCTCGTCACCTGCATGCCCTGCCTTCTTTCTGCCCACGCAGGTGACAGGCAGGAGAATGGAGGGTGAAAGGCTTGCAGGCCCGCAAACCTTTCCCTCTCCCATTCTCTTGCTTTTGCTGAGATGCAAAGAAGGAACACAGCACACTTGTCGCCCGTGTGGGCAGAAAGAAGGTGGGGCATGTGGGTGACAGGCAAATGAACGGAAGGTGAAACACTTGCCCTGCTGTCTTCCTGCCTGTTGCCAGTGCATTCTGCCTTCTTTCTTCCTGCGTGGACGACAGGCAAGTGAATGGAAGGCAAAATACTTCCCACTCACTCCATTTGCCTGGTCATTGCCCACATGCCCTGCCTTCTTTCTGTCTGCAGGCAGGCAGGAGAATGGAGGGGGAAAAGTTTCCCTCTCCCATTTGGTTGCCTTTTGCTTGGGAGCAGAGAAGGAAGTCAGCGTTCCTAGCCAAAAGGACAGGAAATGGGAGGGGGGGAAGGTGGAAAAGGCGAGCAGGAACCTTGTGAATAATCAAATTAGTGAAGGTCAAACCTGTGAATGTGGAGGGAGAACTGTATCTTCATTGCCACCACTGCCTCTACCAAAATACACAATATAACAGCTTCATATTTCAAAAATAGTGCCCAAACTGGTGGTGCAAGTTACCCTCATAATCCTCCACAAGCTTCTTATAAAAGCAGTAACTGGGCCACTGTCAGCTGGTAGCCACTTTTTTCCAAGTATTTTCCCTCTAAATGAACCATTTGGACACATCAAAAAGCCCTGACATCTTTTTTTCCATTTTGCACAGAGGAGAAAATGTACTGTTTGGTGGTGGTGACATTGTTTGTATGAAGGAAACACAACTCTTGCTTTAATAAAAACAACTGTGCTTAGTACAAGTCTTGCAGAGCAATCACTGAACTTACTGTCCTCTCCTTTACTAGCCCTTATACACTCTCAGTGTCTCCTCCTTCTCTCTTCCTCATTGTCCACAGTCTTAACACCTGGAAGCCCTTCTAAACTGGGAAAACTCAAGGACCAGAGATGATCCTCATTGGCATTTTAACCAGTGATGTTTACCAAACAGTGTGCTAAAGGTCGTTAAATAGATGGAAAGTTGACTTAGCCCCATGTACCACAATTCATTCTTGACATTACAAATTGTAAACTTCTTTGCCTGAGACAGGTCTGGCAATACATTCTGAGTGACAGTGGATGGTAGCTTCTTTTGAGCACCCTGCAACAGGGTTTATGGTCAATGGGGAATCCCAGCTTTCCTGATGGCTTCCTCACTGCCACTAGGCTACTGATCCACTCAGTGTTTGTTTCCAGCAAGTGCAATGATGCCTTTTTCTTGCCAATTTGCCAATTGTTTTTTCAGTGGCTGCTGCAAGGCTAGCAATGCTCTGTGTTTTGGTAGCCATACTGGTTGAACCTCTGAGTCATTCTCTAAGCACAATTTGCCTTCAGAATACCATATTGATAAAATGTTAGGTCGAGAACCTAAAGACTGTTCCTGGTCTCCTATAACATGGAGAATATTGTTGTATTGCACGGTAATTAAATCCAAGCCCTGCGCTGCATTCCAGGCAATACTGTTTTTTGTTGCATGAAGCCGTTACTTTTCCAGTGGTTTCACAATAATTTTTGTTATACATTGGAAGCAGTTGGTGTCATTTTTTTTTCCCTGTATAACCCTTTTTAGGTAATAGATTAACTGGTATGACATTGCAGGTGGATCCACAATCCACCTGGCATTTTACAGATTTTGCTTTGTTAGCATTGTTGTGCGTATGGCTGAATAGTTGCTCTTTGTTTCCTGTATTGTATATATCCTGTGGAGTAATGCATCTACCAAGCTTACACTGAATATCCTCTCTGCCTTTGGTCCCTCATCACAACATTGACTATTTTTCCCTTTTCTGGTCAACTGTGAAATTGGCATTTAAAGTGGTTCTTCTTCCTACAGCTCTGGCATTCTTTCCCATAGGATGGGCATTTGTCTTTTTATCTTTCATGTAGCCTCCCACAATACATGCAGTAAATTATGCTGCTGGTGGCTCCAGGTGGTTTGTCTGATTCCTGCTTCCCAGAGTCCCTTAGACTAAGCTTATGCACCTGTTCAGAACCTTTGTTTAGACAATTCATCTGCTCTTGCAGTTTGATGACATTTTTCTAGAATGAGATCTATGTCTTTTAGCAATCTCTCTCTCTTTCAAGGCAGAATGTCATCTTCTGCATACAGTCCTGTTCCTGACTTGGGTATCTTTAGATCTGTTTAGATCTATTCTTTCTTCTTCCCCCTGTCTTTCATGTTCTTATTTATTTCCTGGGCTCACAATAGCCACAAAACTTTTCTATTAACTGTTTCCATGTTTCAGGGTCCTCTGGAATCAATGCTATAGTTACTTCACTTCCCTTATGCCCCGATGAAACAGTTTTCCTTAATTTTCTGTGCCCTTTCAGCCATGTTAGCTTTGTACAGACTGAATTCTTGTTTTTCTCTTTTTCTTTAACATCCCCTTTGTGGGGACATCACAATTTTCTGGCTTCAGACCCTCCATTGCACAATCTTTATTTTGTTTCTGTTTTTAAAATCACTGATGGGACCTTCAAACCTTCTCACTTTGATGCTTCTCCACAGTGTTACTGCTGCCGCTATCTCATGTGACATTGTATAACTGAAGCACACCTCTAACTTTAATAAAAACTGTGTGATTTGTTTAATATAAATAAGTCAGAACAGTTATAAGGTCTGCTGTCTTCTCCTTGCCTAACCCACAAACTTTAAATAGTTCTTTGCCACTCTTTTCTCCACTTCAAACTCCATCTGCTTCTGAAAATCATAACATATTATAGCAATAGTGTTTGTTCAATGTGTAGCCACTTTTCCATTAAAATTTATGTTCTACATGGCTTTTGCCAACATGGCATAGTGGTTTGAGACCTGGACTAGGACCCAAGTGACTAGGGTTCAAATCCCTGCTAGGCCATGGAAACCCACTGGGTGACCTTGGGTGAATCACATTCTCTCAGCCCCAGAGAAAGCAATGGCAAATCTTCTCCAAACATATTTTGCCAAGAAAATCCCATGATAGGGTTGAATTAGGGTTGCCATGAGTTGGAAACAACTTGAAGGTACACAACAACAACAAACATGGCTTTTAGAAAGAGAAATGATATAAACATTTCTTTCAAAGCCTGTCAAATATAAGGAAAGAGGGAACTTGATGGATTGCAACTCAGAAGGTATGTAGAAGTTTTGAAGCCACCACCAAAAAACCTTTAGCCATTTCTGCCCTACATTGTTATAGTGTTGTTATTCCACTTTCAACATCCTGTTGTTACCCTGTGTATTGGGGGTCCCAGGAGGGACACCAAAATGTGCTCAACTAAAGGTGGGGAAAATTAGCTCAGAGCACTGCTTAGCGTTAGGAAAGGCAGGGTAACTTAGCAAGATCTTGAACCCTATGTCTATGGGGTCGGGTCGAGTCAAGTAGCACATGGAAGTTGAAGCAATAACTGATGTTTTATTACAAACACAAGCAAAATGGTGTATGCTGTTAGAGGAGTTGCTGGTTTGGGTGATACTTCACCTGTCATGAAGCCCGGAAAAATGGAGAGCGAGGCTTGGGTGCAATGTAGCTCAGCACGTGGAGCTGAGGGGAGGCTCGCCAAGCAAAGCGGCAGCAAGGCGGGATGAAACTCGGGAGTGATCCGAGGAAGGTCTCGGAATCAAGGGTTTTTATAAGGAGAATGTGACTGCAAGCTATGCTGTACTTGGGGGAAAACAATAGATTTGGAGTTGGAGACAAAGCCTCCGAAAGGTCAGAATCTGAATGATTGAGTTATTGCAGAGGTTCTCAATAGAGTAGCCAGTATGCAAACACAGAGTACTTGGGTATTGTATAGTTAACCCCTCAAGCTGCCAGCGCAGGGCAGAGGCTTTTTTGTAGATTGCGTGCATACCTAATTAGAGTACTTGCCTGGAAGTCTCCTAAAGCAGTGAGTCAGCTATTCCTGGCCTGCCTGTATTGCTGTTTGAATATTACGGCAATTAACGGCCGAGCTTGTTTACGTGCTTGTCCGGTGGCCTCGCAAGCATGTGGATAGGAATAGAGAAGTGCAGCCGAATTGTGATATCAAAAGGATATCTTTTAATATCCCCAAAGCTCAGACTAGCCAGGGCAGTAACACTGTGGAATTCTGGGGTTTGTAATTTACTGAGGCCAAATTGCTCTCTGGCTGAGAATTCTAACGCCTCTCTCTAAACTGCAAACCCTAGGATTCCATAGGATGTTGAAAGTAGAATAGTAGCATTTTAACAGTGTAGTATGGAAATCGCCTTTGTGTCTTAGAACTTTTTGCCAAACAACTAACTGTAAGGAGAAGCAAGAGAGTGAGAGACAGATGAAGCTAATCTCAAGTCTCATGCAAGTTTTTATTGGAGAATGCTTCTCATGAGATATTTTGATCCCAGGCTGTACTTTAAACTGAGCCTAGATCAGTCCATTGTATGGGTGTGAGTTTGGTACAGAGGCCAAATTTATACTGAATGGCTGAATGAAACATTAGGAGCAGAGTTCCTCTTTAACCCAATACTCTCAACAGTAGTGCCAAGCAAGATTCTTCTTTGTCCTTCCTGGAGATTTCTGGCATTTCTTCCCATCCAAATACTAACCAGGCCTGAGCCTGTTTTGCTTCTGACACTTGACAGGGTCACCAAGTATATTAAAGTTGCATTGGGAAATATTTATGTAATATTAATTAAAACATCTATATGTAAGTAACAACTTGACTGTCTTGTAGCTCAGGTAATAGTTGGACTATATTTAACACAAAAAATGCCCTTTTGGAAAATGGTGAAATAGTGGTGATGAGAAGATTTGGAGTAATACAATGAATGCATATTCTTTAAGGCAAGGTCTGCCACCATGTTGTTGGCTCCCTCCCATATGAATTCATTGTACATGAATCTAAAAGTCCCTGAAAAGAGTTTGTGGTTGTATTTGATCATGACTCACTGTCAAATGTGTGTGAACTGAGTCCACAGCAGAACATGTGGCTTGAGGTTGTGCGAGGCCATGTGAAAGTTCCATCTGTGTTTTTTCCCCCAAATGGCTTTTTTACACAGCTACCATTTGATGCTGCATTCATTATGAGGATGAGCCAGGCTTAAGTTTACAATCCCTTTAAAAAAATGGATTTCTAAAAATCTAGAATCAGCAGAGCCTATCATACCCTAAGAGACCTGGAACATAAGAAGTTGGTGGTAAAATCATAAGAAAGCTCTACAAAAATTTTCCTCTCCTTTTGCAATTGTTCCTTCTGGTAGACAGCATCCAGTTCTGTACAGACTCTGTTAATAGCTGCAGTGTAAAGGTCTGACATCAGTGTTGCTAAGGTTAACAGCATGATAATTAGTTGGCAGGTGCACATAAAGAAGGGGGCATAGCAGATGTGGAAGAAAAGGTATTGTAGTTGGAGAGGCAGTATGAATTTGTTTAACTCGAAAGAAAAGCAGGTTGAACTTTACTTATCCACATCACAGGGTTTGTTGGAAACTGAGAGAAAGTCTGACAGCCCCCTGCCGAGTTGTTGTATTGTGGCTGGTCTTTTAAAAATGAAATTAGCTGGAGCAGGGAAAGAGTCAAGGAAGAGGTGCAAGGAGGGGAGTGAACAAATGAAACTTCAACATACAAACAGTCTTGAATACTCTTAATCAAAACTCTGAGGTAAATAAGATCTAATTTATTTACAGTTTTTCTGATACACAAATATATGAGAAGCACAGATCAATGAGCCATACAAGAATACAAGGACTTATCCACTATTTATAAGGTTAAGTTATGTGACAAAATGCTTCAACCATTTGCCATTTATAAGAATGTTTCTAAACAAAGGAAAATGGGGTTAAAGTGTTTAAAGAAAGGTTTTGTCACATAACTGGGTCTAAACTTAATGGTAACAGTGTGCATATCTGCTAGGGATGTAATTCTTCATTAATGTCATTCTCAGAGGAAGCAATGAGTAATTTTAGCCATTGTCTTTTTTAAACAAACAAACAAACAAAACAAAACTGTGGAGTTTTCAAAGACCACTTAAAGATTGGACCACTCACAGCTTGGAACCTATTCTGCCCAAAATTAATGTGTGTGTGTGTGCGCGCGCGCGCGCATGTGTGCGCGCGCATGTGTGTGTGTTTGGTGTACAGGATTTCTGCACAACACCCCCCCAGCACATATATATTATTTTCTATGCCAAAAATGCTGTTTTCCACATTAAAAAAAAAAAACCTTGTGTGAATTTTGCATAAAGCAAGTCTTGAATTGTGAAGATTCTCATCAGTGCAGCCTTCTTTTCATCAGAGTTTCCTAAAACTAAAAAAACATGTATTTTTTCAACCATTTTTTCGGTTTTTTTCAAATATTCTTTCCATCTGTGGTATCTTATCTGCTTTGTAATTGTGGATAGGAGGTGCTATTCTTTCTTTTCTTTTTCATGGTATTTGTATCATCTGTTTAACTCTCAAAATCCCATGCAAGAGTGTAAGTCAGTTACCCATGAACACGAGTGGGACAATGCTAATGTTTCCCATGATACACATAGGCACACAACATCTTCTTTACGGTATTTCACGCAGCTCTAGAAAAATCAAATCCATCAAATATTGCTAGGGGAAGCTAAAAAAGTGAAGAGAGTTCAAAAACTCCAGTACACTCATCAAAGGCCATTTCCGCACGGGGCGAGGGAATCGCCCCATGCCACTACTTACCGGACTTCTTGGCTCCCCGGTCTGGTCTGCGCTGCTCCAGAGCAGTGCGTGCTCGTCGCTCCGCAGTGCTCTGGGGACGAAAATGGTGGCTTCCGGTTGATCAAGAGTCTCGACCAACTGCTGATTGCAGGCTTGCACTGGTGCGAGCCTGCAAATCTGCACCGGAGAGCGGACACGGAATGGCGTGCTCCATGCTTTTGAGAGACCTGTTTTAAGCGGTCTTTCAAAAGCACGCTTGACGACCGCTTGGGATCGTTCCGGAGTGGGCTGAGGTGCGGATCTACGTTAAGTAGGTCTGACCCAGTCAGCTCCCAGGTGCAGACGTCCTCCCTGGAGGACGCTCTGCACCATTTCTATTAGCCCATGTGGAAATGGCCAAAGTGTTTCCACTCACTCCAGAAATCTTTGGAGCCACACCATTATTTCACAAAACACTTCTACAAAAGCAGCACACACTATTTATTTTTATTTTTAAAAATGTTTTTCATTATGAGTGTGTTTTGAAAGAAGCCTTAGGCCATTTCCACACCGGGCTTCTGAAATGGTGCAGAGTGACCTCTCACGGAGGTCTTCTACACCGTAGAGTGGACTGGTGTGGACTACTTTTTGTAGTTCCACACCAGAATCCACTCAGGGGCAGCCGGAACTAGCTGCACTGCATGTTTTTTAAAAACCTCTTTTTCAAGGTTTTTAAAAAGCACGGAGCGCGCAGCCCCGTGCCGCTCCGTCGCCTGGCTCCGACGCGGATTTGCAGGCGTGCGCAAGTGCATGCCTGCAGATCTGCTGGGGGCGGGCTTCCGGCTGGCGAGCTTCTTCGGTTGGTGGAGAGCCTCCACCAACCGGAAGCTGCCATTTGGGACGCTGGAGGACTGCGGAGCAGTGAGCTCGTGCTGCTCCACGTCGCGATGGACTTACCCAGCTGCCGGTAAGCTCCGTTTTTGGGCGTTTTCGCCCATTCCCCCCCACACACACACACATGTGGAAAGGGCCTTAGAGTCATTTTAAATATCAAATACAATTTATTTCTTTACTGGCAAATGCCCTTTGGGTAGTTTACAATCCTAAAGATGATCAATAAAGTTGCTTTGATAGCCAATAAAGCAATGACACTATTGATTTTGATAACAAAATATATTTTAAAAGCACACAGTAGAACTGATAATGACAGCAGCAAATTAAAGATTAAATACTTGGTGTAGAGAGCCAGTGTGATGTAGCAGTTTGAGTGTTAGACTAGGAAATGGGGAGACCAAGGTTTGAATCTTCACATGGCTGTGGAAACCCACTAGGTGACCTCAGACAAATCATACTCTCTCAGCCTCAGGGGGAGGCAAGAGCAAACCCCCTCAGATCAAATCTTGCAATGAAAAACCTGTGATAATTTCACCTTAGGGTGCCACAAGTCAGAGGTGACTTGAAAGCACAGAACAACAATACAGGATGGCTTCTTTCCTGCCATCCTGTTGTTGCTAAGTGCATTTTTTTTCAGTTCCAAATGGATTTAAGGCACTGACTGAAAGAGCATTCAATAATGTGTTGTTTATTTCATATTATTATTATTATTATTATTATTATTATTATTATTATTTATATTTTTAATGGATAGGTAGTTTCACTTCAGTTTAACAATAACTTTAGGCATGTTTGTGTTGCATTTTCCGCCTGGATCAAAACTTATAAACAGAAGATACCAAGTAGCTCTCCCTAGGTAAATCATTCCAAAAATAAGAGAACATCATGGAGAAAGCTCTTTCCATGGTAGCTGTACATCACACTGTTACAACTGGAGACTCAGGAGAGCTTCTGAACATGATCTTAACAAATTGGGCAAGAGAATATGGGATAAGAGTGATTCAATATTTTTTAATCGAGCATGAAAAGTGACTAGGAATAAATGCAGTTGACATGGCACAGAAACAATATGGTTGCAATGACCTGTTCCAGTGAGCAACCTCCATGTTCTGCCCATATTGAGATTTCCAGACTATCTTCAAAGGTGGTCCACAAATAATCTTATGGTGATCCAAGTGGGGTGTTACATTGCATCTGTGTCTGTGGCCAGTTAAGGTCACAAACAATATTGTTACTGTCCTGGCTAGCCCGAGCTTTGGGGATATAAAAGATATCATTTGATATCACTAATTCAGCTTCACATATCCCTTCCACGTGCTTGCGAGGCCCCCGGACAAGCATGCATACAGGCTCGGCCGATAATCACCGTAATATTCCTAGACAATACAGGCAGGCCAGAAAACAGCCAACTCGCCGCTTTAGGAGACCTCAAGGCAAGTACCTCCATTAGGTATGCAAGCAACTCTCAAAAGATCCTCTGCCTCGCGCTGGCAGCTTGATGATCAAGCTATACAACGCTCAAGTATTCTGCGTTTGCATACCGGCTACTCTATTGAGAAATTCGGCTCTAATTCAATCATTCAAATTCTGACCTTTCGGAGGCTTTGTCTCCAACTCCAAATCTATTGTTTTCCCAAAGTCCGAGCTAGCCTGCAGTCACAATTCTCCTTATAAAAACCCTTGATTCGGAGATCTTCCTCGGATCGCTCCCGAGTTCCAGACCGTCTTGCTGCCGCTTCGCTTGGTGAGCTTCCCCTCAGCTCCACGTGCTGAGATACATTGAACCCCAGCTTCACTCTCTATTTTCTTCCGGACTTCAGGACAGGTTTCGTATCACCGGAACCAACTATCCCTCTAAAAATCCCACTATCTTACTCACACCTTTATTTTCCTTAGTTATCTGTGTGTTTGTATTGCCTACATTGTGTGCCTGTATTTAATAAAGATCATTCAGTATTTTCCAACCGGTCTGCTTCTTGACTTGGCCTGACCCCGTAGACACTGGGTTGCAAGATCCTGCTAAGTTACCCTGCCTCTCATTTTGCCAGCTTGTGCTCTGAACTAATTTCCCCAATTTATAGCAATTTGGTGTCCCTCCCAGGACTCCCAGAAAACAGGGTAACAATATAACAGGCAAAGCTGATGAAAGGCACTCTGCTGCTAAGAGTGAATGTATGAATATTTCTCATAATATTAACCAGCTCCTCCTAGGGGTAGGAAACCCTACTAAAATTGGGATGAACATCAATAACAATGATATTAACAACTAGTATATATACCTGGCATTACCCAGAATTTTATTTTCTCATAGGCAATACTTGTTAGAAAGATTTGAGATCCTGTGCTTCCAATTCCCCAAACTGTCTTGTCCAGTACCTGTAACTTTTCCCCATATTCCCCACTCCAATCTGTATTCAGAGTTATTAACATACAGAGGTGGGGTTCCTGAAGGAATACACTACCCTCCTCCTTGCTGCTAGGCCTCATCTCTATAGCAACTGACCTATTCAAGACACCCACAGTTGATTGAAGCCCAAGAATTCTAAAGGCCCCTCCCTAAACTGCAAACCCCAGGATTCCATAGAATCTTCTTAGGCAGCCAATGATATGAGGTCTTTGCCTGATACAAACAAACAAACGTTGACTTTTATATATTAGATATTATATAATAATAATAATAATAATAATAATAATAATAATATAATAATAACATTGTTGTTCTTGTTGTTGCTGTTGTTGTTGTTATTTCCTACCTTTCTCCCAAAACTGAGACTCAAGGTAGCCTACAGTTTAAAAAACAGTACAGTTAAAAATATACAAAAAGTGAATATTAAAGTGGAATTAAACTATTGGCAATATTGAAATGATTTTAAGATGACACTTAAACCAGTTCAGTTTAAAACAGTATAACATCCTCAGACCTTTAAAAATTTTCCATTTTAAAAATCTGTCAAAATAAGAAGGACTTTTCCCTGATGTCAGAAGAACATTCCAGTCTACCCGGGAAGAGGGTTCCAGAATCTAGAGGAAGATTACCAACTGTGTTTGTGATGGTGGTGAGACTGAGAGAAGGACCTCTCTTAATGATTTCAGGGCATAGGCAATATTATCTAACCAGATGCATCATCTAGAAGCAGTTTCTCTATTTTGTCTTTACTGACTCTCAGGCCCTTGCCACATGTTGGGGGGGGGGGAATGCCCGGAAACAGAGCTTACTGGCTTTGTTTTCTGGCTGGCCGAGTCCGTCGCCACAAAGAGCAGCGCGAGCTCATCGCTCCGCACTCCTCCGGCGTCCTAAATGGCGGCTTCCGGTTGGTGGAGGCTCTCCACCAACTGGAGAAGCTCGCCAGCTGGAAGCCCGCCCCCAGCAGATCTGCAGGCACGCACTTGCGCATGCCTGCAAATCTGCTCCGGAGCCAGGCGACGGAGCGGCACGGGGTTACGCGCTCTGTGGTTTTTAAAAACCTCTAAAAAGAGGTTTTTAAAAAACACACTGAGCAACCAGTTCCGGTCGCTCCGGAGTGGACTGAGGTAGGGAACTACAAAAAGTAGTCCGCCCCAGTCCACTCTACAGTGCCGAAGACCTCCGTTGGAGGTCGCTCTGCACCATTTAAATAGCCCGGTGTGGAAAAGGCCTCAGTTGGCTTTCAGCCAACCCATTACTAGAATCAGGATAAGGATAATCACTGTTTCACCTGCATTTTGATGAAATGGAGCAGTAGAACTGAGTGTCCTTTGTTTATTGATGACAGCTCAGTTTTCCTCCTGGGTAATCTCTCCAAATGGTTTCATGAAGATAAAAACCATGATACCTTCTGGTATCAACCACCCAAACAGATATAGAACCAATGTTAAAGTAATGCCTTCATCTTCCAGCTAAGACACCCTGTCCTGAATGATGGCAGTGCAAGCCACTAAGAGGTCCACAAGAATTAATGGGGATGCACTTCTCTGTTTTGCCAGCAAAGGTCCGCACTTCTCTGTTTTGCCAGCAAAGGTCCTTCCACAGGGTAAACAAAACAGTATCTACTCTGAACACAATCCTCAGACCCTATGGAAATGGATTCCCATAGTCCATATTATCTCGAAATGCTTGAAGTGACCAGAAAACAGCTGTTCAACTAGAGAGTAGTAATCTGGATCCAGCCCTGGCCTCTCCAGGAAAGGCTAAATAAATGTCTCTTTTAAACAGATTGGTAGCTGGCCATTCCTCGCAAAAGTGATTATCACTTCCTGTATCCAAGTTATCAAACTAGATCTGTATCTGTAAAAGATGTGCTAGGATCTAGAGCACAGGTGGCTAGACTAACAAATCCAAGCACTCTGTTCACATCCCCAGGGCTCAACAACTGAACGTCCTTGGAACTACATCCTGAACAGCAACTGAAACACACTTTTGCTTATCTCCTCTTATGCTCTCAGTACACTGCAGTTACTCATAAAAAGTAAGTAAGGATCCAATCAGACCTTTTGATCAACTTGTAAAAGTCCATGGAGCACTCAGCAAAACTTTACAGGATGACACCATCCAATTTAAATACTGATGGAAATCTAATTCTTTTTTGCCGCCATTAATGCCACAGAATAGACCTGAAAATGATTGCTGCCCTAGTGCTCAGTCAGATTCACTGCACATCTTCCTCCACCTGTGTTCAAGTTGTCTTTGCACTCTTTCCTTGCCCTCAACTCATCTGCCTAATATCATGCTAAATATGTTCAGTCAAGCAGAAAAGACTACTGAGGAGGGACTGTATCATCCTTCCCTTGATCATTTCAATTGTACACCAATAGATCAAGGCTTTGACAGGCATACCAGTCATACCAACAGGGAAATCATACAGTGTTCTCAGGAATCCACTGAGTCTCATAGTTCTTCAGAGACAAACCATCCTAACTTTAAAGCCTCTAAATGTCACATAATAGAAACCTAATAGAAAGATAACATCAAACTATTATTAGTTCTTTATCTCCTGGATATCTTCCACACTGTGATCCATAGAGTAAATGACATGTCTGAAAAAGTTGTTGGGGTGCAACTTCCCTTTGACTGGAGACAGCTGTACGAGAATGCTCAATGGCCAATTGCTGAATCAATCAAAGAAGACCTGAATAATTGGGACAAATTCCAGGAATCTGGCATAGCTACAAATAAAAATGGATGTATTACTCCAAATCTCCTTTCCCTTTCAGTCTTTGCTGATCTACATCTCTCCCTCTGAACTGAAATAATGCAATCTTTGCTGGACAGGTTTATATAGAATCATAAAAAGCACAGCTTAGAAGCATTACATTGTACTGGCCAATTTGCAAATGACGTTTAGCATATATCACTGTATTATTATACAGCATTGTTGAGAAATACAGGGTAATAGAAAACCAAAGTAGAACCAAAACACTGGCTTGAACAAGGAAAGAGTATGGCTATAAAGGAAAGCTTGTATTATATTATCAGACAAACATTTTACTAAGGCCACTTTGAAGGTTTGAATGTCATCATAAAATATACTGTTTCCTGAAGTGTCATTGGTTCTTCTGTGACACTTCTTTGGCATTATTCTCTTTTCAAGGAGCCTGTGAAATACTTCTCACCCATTGAAGTCTTTAGAAAACTACTGTTAGAATCTTTAAGAAACTATCAGAAAAGGCCTATTGTCCCTGCTGGCCTTGATGTTCAGACCTGTAATAAAATTATTCTATGATTTGAGACAGTCCCTGAAATTTGACAACACTACCTAATGCATAATAGGCCACACACACCGTATTTTAGGTCTATGTCTCTCAAGATGTTGGCAAAGGACTGTAGGCACTAATAGAGTATACAAGACTCTATAATATACTTACAGGCTGAGCAAAAATAACTGCCAGTATACTTCCAGGAGGTGGTGAAGAAAGTGGAACCAGGCTTCCTTTGCCTGGTTGTTTCTCCTGGCATGTGACTTCCTCCCTCACTGCTCAAAAACAGCCGGAGGAAGCCCAGGCATCTCCCTGCAGCCCATCAGTTGATCAGTAGCCAAGGAGGAACAGACAGCTCCATCAGCACCCAGCTGTTGTTGCACAGCTGGATAAGAGGAGTGTATTTACTTCTGAAAAGATGTATATACTTCTGAAAAAGTATATACACAGGCATACACCCCAGTTACACTTGCACAGGTCATCAACTAGTATCCAAGCGTTTCCAATTCTTCCCAGAAGGAGAAAAGACAAATACAATGTCAGGCCATTTCCGCATGAGACTGTTATAGGGCTATGATTCTACTTTCAACATCCTATGGAATCCTGGGGTTTGCAGTTTAGGGAGGGGCCAGCCGGCCTCTCCCTAAACTGCAAACCCCAGGATTCCATAGGATGTTGAAAGTGGAATCATAGTGCTATAACAGTCTCATGCGGAATTGGTCTCAGGGGAGTGTTAGAGAGTGGTTTTGGATTTGGATTATTATGTTAGACATGAATGGTAGAATCACAGACAATATGGTACTTCTATATCCCATAAACAGTCTGATGCATTTCATATTAATAATGTGATATCCAAGTCAATATCCATCTTTGGTCTGTGGAAGTAACTGTTGATACCAAGAAAGTTGGTATTCGGCCTATTATTTTCAAGTTCTTCAGTGGTTACATGAATTATGGAACTTTCTCATTTCTAAGAGGATCATGCAGTATGCCAACCTAAAACCAACATAGATAGAAATCAGTTCCCTTTTTGCTTATCCTGCATACATTCCTTGGCTACGCAAAGCGCAAAGTGTAATTTAATATGCACAAAAAATAGAAATCTATTACATTTTTTCAAACAGAACTTTATCCCGTTCTGTCCCACATCAATTGTGAATGTTTTTATCTTCCAACATGTGCATAGAAATTGATTAGGAATATGAAAAATTATCAAAATTCTTTCAAACAAAAATACAGGGAAAACCAAACAGGCAAGAAAACCTTGGCCCAGCAAGAAGGTAGTGGCTCTCTAATTCTTAAGTTCATGGTGTTTTCTTCCATTTGCATATATGGGATCTGATGCCTTTAGGGTATTTACAAGTATGCATTTGTGTTTATGAGTATTTTCTCAGAATGCATTCTTGAATGAATTCAAGCCCTAGTGATGGACACCATAATAAAAAAAAACCAGCCAAGTCTGCCATCATATGCAGAACTTAAATGGGATATTGGATGCTGCATCTTCAAATCAATTATTCCAGAGTGATTTAAGAAGACACTTTATGCCATTCGTTTTACTTTTATCTTGAGCTAACATGGTAATATGCCACACATCAAGCCTTTATCTCCACAATTCATAATATAAAAGTTCATTTCCAACACAGAATAATGGGCATATTATATTTCTAATTAAGATGACTCATCTGTTCTCACCCACCCAGATCTTCACTGTGCTTTTAATTTATCGTGCCTTAGTTAAACATACCCATTTTAATCAAGTAATGCAGGAATAAGATCATTATAAACAATACTATAGTAAATGAGTTAAATTTTTTGGGAGAAGGAGTGACTAAATTTGAAGAATTTTCTTCTCAGTGTTACTCACGAAATCCCATTATATTGAAATGTTAAACTGCAGTTGTTAAACCGAGGTACATCTCATCATTTTAATAATAGCACAATATAATAGTTCAGACCTTGATTGCAGAGTTCTTTAATGGTAATAAGTCCCAACTTATTACTCTATAACAGCAACCTGACTTTTGAGAAGGCTTCATATGGTAGGAACTAAAATATTTGTATCAGCCTTCTGTCAGTAGAAACTATTTTCTAGAACTGCTACGTGGCCATGTGGTGGTGAGGAACTAAGGCCATTTCCTCACTTCACTGTTATAGTGCTATTATTCCACTTTCAACATCCTGTGGAATTCTGGGGTTTGTAGTTTACCGAGGCCAAAGAGCTCTCTAGCTGAGAATTCTAAATACCCCACCCTAAACTGCAAACCCCAGGATTCCATAGGATGTTGAAAGTGGAATAATAGCACGATAACACTGTAGTGTGGAAATGGCCTAAGCCAGAGGTCATGTGGACTACATGGCCTGAAACATGGTACATCTAAAAAAAAAAGGTAAATAAACTGTCAGTAGATTTCAGATTTCAATGTCTTATGCTTTGACTCAGGCAGAAAACTTTATGTCATTTTCATTGTTAAAAAAAAAAAAGTCCTGTCTCTATGATTGCAGTGAGAGAATCTTCCAGCCAGGGATTAGTTACCTGGTGGTACTGCTCCTCCAAATAAGAATTCTACTCTCCCAGTCGTTCTTACATTTTCAGGCAGTGGAACACTGCAAATCATTGACACCTAGAATGATTTCTGATGTGTTTGCTTTCCCTTGTTAACTTTGTTTGCCCCTCTTCTTTAGGTGCCTAAGCTATATTTCTAAATACCCAACTGAAGGGTAGTTAGAAGTTGCTAAAATGCTAGACAGCTGGGGACACTGAAGGAAAATGCTATTGGTTGAGGTACACACCTCCTTCCACCCATACAGTTGTCTGCTCAGGATACCTGTATAGTTGTCAACTTTAGAGAAACATATTTGGTTGTAGGACATGAGACAGAGGCAGAAAGAGCAGTCACAATGCTGCATCTTCTTGAACATTAGTAAGGGATTCTTGGCCCCCAAGCCACATTAATTTGAAGATTTGGAAGAGACAGGTATTAACAGGGGGACACATTACAAATTATATTTGCGCAGAAGTGGATTAAGATATATATTAGACCAGGCATTTCCATATGATATAAGATATCTATCTATATTTTATGTTTGGCTGGTGGTATGGCAACACTTGCTGGACTGATTGCACATATACACACACCCCTGCACGAAGAAGTGGGACATCTGTTGCAGCATCATCACACTAAGTACAACACTAGGGTCAGAGCTAGAAGGCTATCTAAGCCTGCTACAGCAATGCATTAGCTCTTTCCTTCATCACTGATTCACACACTTTCCTTGGGTACAAGTCAAGACTGGTCACTTTGTGGCCTCATAGAAATTTTGGATCCCGTTCTCCTTACTGGAATATTGAACAAAAGGTATTTGGGAAACTTTTGCCTCCACTGATACCCTTTAGGTATTACAGGTAAATCAGGCGTGGTTCCCAGTAAATAGATAGTCACAGCTAGGCAGTAAGTGCAGAGTGGGAAGATGATGAATTGGTAAACACCCAATGTCCACTGTTTGGTGAATGATGCTTCTTAAGTGCAGCTCTTTGGCTTATAGGAATTGGGGGCAGCACTTAAGAATCCTTTTGGGTAGGCCTTTATCACACTCGTTTAAGCCATGACAGTTGAAGGGTGTGAGTGAGCAAGGTTTTATTCCCAGGAATTTGGCTGGCTAGTGTCTATCACAGGAACATCAACAAACATTGTGTTGGGGTGTATTAGCCCAATAATAGATGGATATCTTGGACTAACCCTGACATCTGCATAATATTCTTTCCTAGTAAAGGTCCCTCTGAAGTTAAATTATAAATAAAGTTTGTGGTTCTCAATAATCCCGTCACTGGTGTATTGATTGTTTTCCAAGTTGGTGTGTGGGGAGGTAATAGGAATCCAAAGTGGGTTGTACTGGATGGATAGCTCTATCTCCCAACTATCTCTGGTAGCTTACTAGTATCTGCTATTACATTAAAAACCATTCTAACATTAACTTTAATGCTGAATCTGAGTTTCGAGGTTTTCAGTACAGGGTGTCCTTCTACATCACACACAATCATACTGCATGAACGAGCAGCTCACAGCTGTAACATGAATGTGTTGCTCTCACACAGTTTTATGTACGAGCTCAAAACTCCCATGGAAATTTGGCTCTGGTTAATTCTTCTTTTCAAAATAAAAGTTTTAATTTTACTTTAATTATCCTTTGTAAATGTAAAGAAACCTTTTCTTCAGTAAAACCATATAAACATGTCTCAGAGATTACAATTTAAGTCCATTTCATGTTTATCTCTACCCTTTTTGGCTTTAGTTCCACCCATTTGGTTTTTGGCCATCCCTATGCCAATTCTCTTCCTATTTACCTCATCATTACCTCAACAAAGCACAAGGTAGCTATGAGGAACTCCTCTACTACCACCACTTTGTGGCAACTCTCTTCTAGTTATCTAAACTGCCATCTCACCATCTGTAAACACTTAGGTTTTTTGTTTGTTTGTCTGTTTGTTTTGTTTGGTATCGCTTGTGATAAACCACCTTTGGGACAGTTTGGCCAAGATTCTACACTGAGCAAGGGGAGTATAAAGTTCTATCCAATCAGTTCTGTGTCCTCCCAGGCCCCTTCCAGGCCCTATGAAATCCCAGGAAGTGCAGCTGATACTGCTGCTTACTGTTCAGGAGTGGAGGGATAGGTTTGAACAAAGTGATATTTACTCCTTCTCCACTATTTTTTGTGACTCCACAGTGGTGTACTGTTAATTTAAAGAGGCTTATAGGCCTCTTCATTATTGGCCTATAAGCCTCTTTAAATTAACTTCTTTATAGGCCTTCTCCTAATATTAAAAATAACTAAAAGTTGCACTTAGGCAACCAGTTGCTCTTACTGTAACAAGCTGAAACAGAGGTGGTGGTGGGAGTTTGCCTGTAACAGCCAAGGCTGTAATTCCTTACAGTGAGAGTGAGAGTGGGTTATCTGCTTATTACTTGTTACTGGAGGTGCAGTCTTATTCATTCTGAGCAACAGGAGTGGAAGAACAAAGAATTTATTTTCAAAATCTTTTGTATTTGTCACAGAATTTCCAATGTATGATATCTGAATTGGCCCCTAGGAGCAACTAGAGATCATTTTCCTTTGTTTTCCAATGGCAGAATAGTAATAGTAGTTTTAAAGCAAGTTACCTTTCTGGACTGCAGTTAACAGTAACAAGCAATGTCTTATTGGGGGATCAAAGTAATGCATTCCTTATAGAAAGAGACAGTTTAAGTTCTACTGCAAAAGTCATGAAGTTATCCACTGGCAGCTTGTGATTTACGTTGTAGGAGAGTGGGAACTCACCCCACTAGTATGAGAGGAACCCTGTTCCCTGTTCAAACTGCAGAGCACTAGTGAAATTCTCCCTCATAAAGTTATAGTCACAATAGGATATAACTATGCCTTCTTTATTGGAGAAATGAACTACAAGTAATACATTATTTGTGAGTACTTATCTCCAACTTCTGCTTGGAAGACCCTGTTAGATTTAATCTTTCTGAAACTGTCCGAACTCTTTCAAAAAGTTAATACCTATTAGCTCATTTGGGGAATAGGGATTTTTTTAAGGTGTTTTCTCTTGTTTGTCCTGAGCATACCTTCAATCATTCATTATTGGGTGACCCTGAATTCTAGTGTTATGAGAAAGAGTGAAATGTTTTTCCCTCTATCTCTCATTCTTTGAGAGAGATTGATTGATTGAAATGTCAACATTGGATTTAAATTCCAAAAAATCAATCCCCCTCTTAGATATTGGTTTCAAATTAAACTATCAGCCAACACATCTTAAATCTAGCATTACTCCTTCATAGGATCAGAAAGGAAGGTTAGGGTTCCCAAATAATGCAGAGTCTCTGCAAAGTATAGTTTAATGACTTTTAAAATATTTTTAAAGGTGAAGTCTGTCCTGATATCTTTTTTGTGCTCCATTTTACTGAAACTAATGTCTGCAGTTTTTATTGTTGGAATTACAATATAATACAACAGTGGAGCTAGGGTGGACAGGGTCAAAGCACCAAACCTTTTCTTAGCAAAGATAATGGCATCATCTCTTCTTCTGCTCAGAATTCCTTGTTTCTTCTGACTTTAGCTGTAAGCTACTTTGGGTCCCACACTGGGAGAAAAGCAGGATAAAAATCTTCTCCCTTCTTCCATTCAGATAGCCCCAGTTCTTACATCCACTGTGAGGAGGTTCTGTTCAGGGTTCTTCAGTTCCATGAGGCTCATGTAGTTGTGATATGGTGGAAGACTTTCTCTGTTGTGGTTCTTACCATGTGCAATAGTCCCCAAGTGGAAATCAGGAGTGGTCCCAGTGTTGGATATTTCCACCATCAGTTGAAGACCTAGATGTTTACCCAGGTATTCTCTTGTTTATTTTCCTAGTTATTGACTTTTATAAATCAGTAACTTAATAAAAACCTTTGGTTTTTAAGAAAGAGTTTTATTAGTATTTTTTTCACTGTTTTATGATTTTATCCTTTTCATTAAGACTTTGATTATGAACTACCTTGGAGTGTTTAAAAGGGGAAAAAAAGTACATAAATGTAGGAAATATGATAAAGAGTTTTCAAAATATCTGGGATGGGGAAATAATTCCTCCATCCCACTTGACCTGTCCCTGTTGTAATGCAAAATATTTTTACATGGGTTGGTCCTGAATGAACAATTAAGAATTAGAAGCTTTTCAAAAGACCAGTGCCTAGTAAATATAACTGCCAGACTGTCTGTATTGATAGACACCAAAAAATTACTTTTTGCTTGGGAGTAAATCCCAAAGTGGGACTTTTGTACTAATACAAGATGTAGTGATGCCTTCCAAATCTGAAGGGATTAAATGGTGATTAAGCAAGCTCACAGAGACAGATACATGATTAGACAAATTCATGAAGAATAAGGCTGTCAGTAGCTACTGCTCATTATAGCTTTATATATCTCTATAAGCCAATTGCTGGGGGTGGGAGAGATGCTGTTTCATCC
This sequence comes from Cyclura pinguis, assembly GCA_030412105.1. Classification (NCBI taxonomy): domain Eukaryota; kingdom Metazoa; phylum Chordata; class Lepidosauria; order Squamata; family Iguanidae; genus Cyclura; species Cyclura pinguis. The sequence continues at coordinate 311,733,830 of CM059599.1, read as the reverse complement.
ATATTCTGTATGTGCTTGTGGGTTTGAGTTGCCAGTCAACTAATGGCAACCCCATGAATTTCACAGGGTTTTTTTTAGACAATATTCAGAGGTGGTCTTGCAAATTCCTTCTCTGAAGTATAGCCTACAGCACCTGGCTTTCACTGGCAGTTTCCCATCCAAGTACTAAACAGGGCTGACCTTGCTTAGTTTCCAAGATCAAATGGGATCTGGTTCCCTTGGGACACTTAGGCTATCTATATTCTTGTTGTTGTTGTCATCATTGTTATTGTTTCTGACTTATGGCAACCCCAAGGTGAACCTGTCACAGGATTTTCTCAGCAAGATTTTATTCAGAGGGATTTTGCCTTTGCCTTCGCCTGATGTTGGGTGGAATGTGATTTGCCCAAGATCACTCAGTGGTTTCCATGGCTGAACAAAGTATGAATCCTGGTCTCCAGAGTTATAATCTAACACTCAAACCCTATACCATGCTGTATCCCGTATCCATATTCTATTGTGGGCACTGTAGGCATCTCCTTGACCATTGTGTGAAAAGAAATGCTGGTCTAGGTAGGATTTTGATCTGATCCATCACAACTTCCCTTAACATTCTTAGGGAGAAAGAAGCTATGGCATTTAATCATACAAAATGGTTTGTGTTTCACCATTTGTCTTATAAGCTTTGGGAATTCCTGTTTGTTTAGGTGAAAACCTACATTTGAACTTCTGAGGGGACAGAAATAATTGGGTATCACTTCCAAGCTCATTTCACAGAGAAATCCAGTTCATAGTCAATTAATAGTAAATCCCACTGACTTCAGTGGGACTTATTTCCTACTCAGTTTAAAAAATATAGCAAAGTATGCGTGTAAGACTGTGACCTAAGCCATTTTGTTCTGAGAAGTCAGTTTAACTTCTGCACCATGAACAACAGTACGAGCACAGCATTAAACTGCTCATAATGCAAGGGAGAATAATCTCTGATAGTTAAAGAACAGGAACAAAGTCAGTTTTACATAGTCCCCTCTCTAAAAAACAAAAAGACCCCCTGTGTGTTGAAAGCTAACATTATTTTAGTGTATCTATTGTGATTTTCATTTTGCAAGGAATGTATTACATAAACAAGGTTTTTTTTTAATGATTCTCCCCTGCAGTCTCTATGATACAAACATTTCTATTATCTCATGATTCTGTCATCTCATTTCTATCACATCCTTATCCATGCTGAAACCCAGTCCTTACTGGAAATTATACAGCGTATCCCAGAGTACTGTTCTAAGAGGACCAGAAGATGAAAAAACATAACTGCTTTCAAACAAGGATTCTCAACAGTCTACCAAGGCAGAAGTGAAGGCCTCTAGTTGTATTTTAAAGAGCTCTTTGGCTGTGTTTCACAGTGGCTGAAGAACATCTGCAAAAGAGGATTTAGAAACAAGAGTCCCAGTTCATTGGGCCCAGATGCTGTCAAATGTATTTTGGCTGAAAAATTCATAAGAAATTCCACTGACCACAAGCTGAGAAGGAAATTACCACTATTTTACAGCCAAGAAGGTTTCTATACAAAAAGAATAAGCATGGAAGAACCCAGAGGAGAAAACCCAGAGGGAACACAACTGTTCATTACCATAAGTAATTAATGCTGGCTGAGCTTGATAGCCTGAGAGCCAATGATATTGGAGCAGCCTGCCACTAGGGGTAGTGACCATGCAAGGCCTGCAGGTAACAGGCAGTGAGTTTCTACTCATGATAATTGTTTGTTTAAATCTATGTCTTATGCATCAATAGGTACAGACTTTGTGGAGAATGAGAGTTGCTTTAGCTTCAGTATCTGGGAGCCTTTAATTAATACCTTAAGAGTCTGTGATGAGGTAAATATCAGCCAAGTTTAATGAATACACCCAGCTGTGTTGGAAGGCTTTCTAGAACAACTTAAATATCTTGCCCCACTTACAGCACACTTCACATTGCCCTCGGGTGATTTCTACTTTGCATGATCCCAGGCTTTGCTAAGTTTTCTTTTCTATATCATATTCAGCCATGGGTCTACAAATTAAGGTTAGCCTTGGTGGTGCCCAAGCGACACTTTATTATTATCAGGACTCTGCCCTTCCCCCTTATTCCTGTTTCCACACTGCAGTTCTATGAGGAAGGTCAGCAATCCTCTGTTTCCAAGGACTGTCCTGATTTGTACTGGGCTTCAAAGGTTCTTCAGAGGGCATCATCAGCATAGCACAACTGTGGAAATGACCTCGCCCACTTGGAAAGTTGTAAACCTGGGAAGGAGAAAGGGATCATTTTGGTTCTGAGATGTTCCATTTGTTTTGGTCTTTTCAGCCTCCCCTTGCAAAACAAAACAAAACAAAACAAAACAAAAAACCCCCAACTAGTCCCAGTCTTGGTCTGTGGATCACTAAAGGAAACGTCTGATTTGTTTTGGTACTGTGAAGCTTTCCCAGTCCATGCTTCAGTTTCCATTTTCAGTGCCCCAGCTAGAAGAAAGGTTACTTGTTCGGCTACCAGGCAGCTGAGGTGCTCCACTACTGCCCAGGACCCAGGTGCTGAACCCAAATTTACCTCTCCAAGTGATGAAGTTTGGGTAATAGATTTCTCTATTTGTCAGTTATTCTGCCTTTCTACCAGTGCAAGACCAGACACAGTTTCTAACATAGATTAAAGCAGAATATAGCTAAGATAGAAATTATATAGAAATTAATATAGAAATTAAGTAGAAAATTATTTTTAAAAATCGCAATTTGCACTAAAAATTGTTCAAAAGCTCTTAAAACATAACAGATAAGGAAACATACACATGGTTGAAAAACTTTCCACAACGACTTGCAAAGTCTGTCTTAAGCAGGTTATTCCAGCTCTTTTCCACACAAAGCTTTTATAGTGAAGTAGAGGTCAGTTAACATTGGCAAAGAAAGGAGGATTTTTTTTCCATAAAATTGTTGTCATACTGTTGTTGTTGTTGTTGTTGTTGTTGTTGTTTTGGTTTTTTTGCTCCTGATGTAATCCTTCTCTCTCTCTTCTTTCTTCTCCCTTCCCCTGTCTCTTTGTATTTTTTTTTAAAGGTAACAATAATTGATCAGCAAAGGTTCTTCTCCCCCTCCTTGTGAAATATCTCTTTGGGAAGAATCCTAATTAACAGATCAGATGGGTGAGGTAAGGGCATCTGGAGCGTGTGGAATGCCTCAATCCCTCCTTCTGACTTTATTTATGATTAGAGAGGTAAAAGGAAGTCACTCAAGGTGCATGCCAGGGTGAGAAGCAATGAAGAAAAGTTCAGCTGAGGGAGAAGCTGTAATGCAAGTCCTACTGTGGGATAGAAAATAAAGTCTATCCAATGAAATTTAGCATTTTGTGTACAATCCAATATTCATCTACTGAGAGATAAGGACCATTGACTGCAATTGAACTTTCTTTGTGGTAAATGTTAGGGGCTTGCAACTGGGCAACCATTTCTTTAACAACCTCCCCATTTCTTCCTCAAACAAAGATATGTTTCACTCATAGCTTGTACTGTACTGCAGTTGCATAACAGCATCAACAAAGGCATTTTCTGGACTCTTCTGCCACTTCTGCACTGCCAGAGTGGGGGAGCTATTTCTGCATCTCATTTTTGAGTCTAGGCAAAATCCAATATGTATCTACTCAGAGGTGAGCCCAGTTGACTCAAACAGAAATTAGTCTGGTAAATATTTGGGGACTGGAGCTGCTAAATCCTTTCTGCTGGAAGAGGGAGACAGTTCTTTGATAGAGAGACACAATTGTGTTCTTTGTTTCATGGCAGGATACAATTGTGCTCCTTGCCATCAAGCCAACTCCAACTTAAGCCACCTCTATGAATGATAGATTTCCAAGAGCCCGTTTCCTCAACTGTCCCTCAGTAAGCTTGTACCCGAAGTCCCCTCTTCCCTTCCATATCTGCCAGTTGTGACAAAGCAAGTGGAATGAAAGAACACAGTGCTGTCAGGAAAGTACACAGCAGTGGTAACATATACAGGGAACAAGGACAAGTAATGGCAAAACCCCCACAAACAAGGGGGTGAAACCCCAGGAAAGAAGGAAGACCTGTCCTCCAATAATAAAGGAAAATTCTTTACCAAGCCCCCGCAAGGCAACCATCCGCAGCCTTGGGAAATACTAGGCACCATGTTACAAGATAGGATGGGAGGGTGAGTTGTGAAGTTATTCAGCTGAGAATGGCTGAGTGGTATGCTGGCAGGCCTGTGTGTGTGTATGTGTGTGTGTGGGTGTGCATATATACATACACATATACACAGTCAGCCCTCCACATTTGCGGGTTTCAGTTTTGCCGATTTGATTATTCACAGATTATTTGCTGTCACCTCTGCTGTCTCCCTATGCCATTTTTAATAGCGATTGCAAGCCTTGAGAGACTGAGAAACTGCAAATGAGGCTTGTAAGCCCCTATTAAAAATATTGTGGAGCAGGAGTAGAGGTGGGAGTATGCCTCACCAGGCACCCACTTCTGCCTTGTGAAGGAATCCACAGTGGGTTGAATATGGTGATCATACTTTCTTATGCGTTAAATATGATTTGGGAGGACCTAGATTTATTCACAGTTTTTCCATATTCACAGGGTTTCTGTGCTCCTAGCCCTAGCGAATGTGGAGGGATGACTGCATATACGTGTGTGTGTGTGTGTGTGTGTGTGTGTGTGTGTGTGTGTGGGCCTGCCAAGTCTCACCTGAAATCCCACAAGGTTTCACAAAGGATCTGGTGTGAAACATGCTTTGTTCTTTCCCAAGTCTCACAATGGGTATCCCATTATAAGATTTGGGCAAGACTGCTCTGAGCCAGTGCTCCAAGCAGTAAGGGACCCCTGTGCTGTCCCCCCCCCCGGGGGCCTGGTGCCAAATCACCACCTCCTCACAATGATGGGAGGGAGAAAATGCCTAATGTTGATTTCTAGTGAGAATAGAGGATTGATTTAATGTAAGACCCATTCATCTGTCCTTTTAGAGGTTCCTCCAGCACTTCATTTCAAATTACTTTGTTTTCTCCCTGTCATCTTTCTTCACTGTCCAGCTTTCTCATTCAAACAATGGAATGGATGGCTCTTTTGGTATTTAAGGATTCTGCTCTTATTGGGGTTTTCCCCCTTTGAAGGGAAATTACAAATGTGCAGTTAAAATAATATCATTGAAATTAATGCAGTGGGAGCACAGAGGAAAGGTGGTGACAACAGCCAGGGCTGCAGAAAAATATGGCTGAAAAGTGGTGAGATGAGTGAGGAAGGCACTAGGAAAATATGGGAAGGCACCACAAATGGCTCCCAATGTAGATGATATGAAGCACAAAAAATCACTAAAGTCATGGGAGTAAAACTGAAGCGTGAAAGGTAATGTTACAATCATGATAGCATAACAGTTATATATATATAAAAAAATCTCCCTTCTCTAGCAGAACGAGGGGCCACTGGAAAAACCAACCCACTCACTTCTCCATTTATTTTTATTTCCACAGTTGGACATCTGTCTCCTTTCACCACAGCATGTATAACTTCATGCATCTCTATAACTTTCTCCTCTCCCTAAAGGGGAAGAGGAACAGTTAGAGAGTGAGATTATGATATAGGTCAAAACTGAATTAGCACGTTTCTAATGCTAATGAAGAAGTTTGCCTTTTCAGCTGAGGAAAGGATCAGATTTGGGCATTTAATTCAGCTCCTTCTGAGCTTACCTGAGATATTAGTACATGCCTATGTACTTTACTTGCCTACAGTTGTTCTGTAAGTAAATTGTGACTATCAATATTAAATGTCCAAGAGTAAGTAAATAAATAATTTTCAGTAAGAAAGTTTAACCCTGGAATGATACTAGGTTCATTTTAGAAATCTGCACCTTCATCACTACACATTCTCACATCAAGTAAGGATGGAGGGAAAGAGTAATCAGAAATTAGTTGGACAGTGAAGGGCATGATGCTAAGTTTTCAGCATTGGCTGAGTGGTTTCCATTTTTACATGCAGATGCAGAGGCTGTGTTACCCTGTGTACTGGGGGTCCCGGGAGGGACACCAAAATGTGCTCAACTAAAGGTGGGGAAAATTAGCTCAGAGCACTGCTTAGCGTTACGAGAGGCAGGGTAACTTAGCGAGATCTTGAACCCTATGTCTACGGGGTCGGGTCAAGTCAAGAGAACACAGAAGTTGAAATAATAAATGATGTTTATTAAATACAAGCAAAACAGTGTATGCGGCACACTCAAAGAAGATAACTAAAGAAAATAAAGGTTGGAGTGGTATAGAGGGATTTTTAGAGGGATTGCTGGTTTGGGTGATACTTCACCTGTCCTGACGCCCAGAAAAATAGAGAGCGAAGCTGGGGTGCGATGTAGCTCAGCACGTGGAGCTGAGGGGAGGCTCGCCAAGCAAAGCGGCAGCAAGGCGGGATGAAACTCGGGAGCGATCCAAGGAAGGTCTCGGAATCAAGGGTTTTTATAAGGAGAATTGTGACTGCAGGCTATGCCGTACTTGGGGAAAACAATAGATTTGGAGTTGGAGACAAAGCCTCCGAAAGGTCAGAATCTGAATGATTGAGTTATCGTAGCGGTTCTCAATAGAGTAGCCAGGATGCAAATGTAGACTACTTGGGTATTGCATAGTTTACCCATCAAGCTGCCATCGCGGGGCAGAGGCTCTTTTGTAAATGGCGTGCATACTTAGAGTACTTGCCTGGAGGTCTCCTAAAGCAGTGAGTCAGCTATTTCTGGCCTGCCTGTATTGTAGTTTGAATATTACGGCTATTAACGGCCGAGCTTGTTTACGTGCTTGTCCGGTGGCCTCGCAAGCACGTGGATAGGAATAGAGAAGTGCAGCCAAATTGTGATATCAAGGGATATCTTTAATATCCTCAAAGCTCGGACTAGCCAGGGCAGTAACAGCTGCTTCCGCAGTTTAGTGAGACAACATATTTGACAGAAATGGGTGTAGGACCAATGTAGGAAGTGGGCACAGCTGTCTCCTTCTATCAAACAGCAAGATATTCCAAGGTAAAAGGTATAGGTCTTTCCCCAAGGCATCTCCTGTGGTTCTTTCTGAATATAGCAGAACCCATACAGAAATATTAATGTTTCATACCTAGGGCCTTTCCACACTACACTGTTATAGTGCTATTATTCCGCTTTCAATATCCTGTGGAATTCCAGGGTTTTTAATTTACTGAGGCCAAAGAGCTCTCTGGCTGAGAATTCTAAATGCCTCTCCCTAAGCTGCAAACCCCAGGATTCCATAAGATGTTGAAAGTGGAATAATAGCACTATAATAGCATAGTGTGGAAAGGCCCTTAGTCTTGTAACAGAAGCAATTCCCAGTTCCAATGTTCCAGACATGTGTATCTTATTACATTATTATATTCATGTATATCTCACTTTTGCCCCAATAGCACGACTCCTAGTGGCTTGTAATTTATTAAAACCAGTACTCATATTTTTTAAGAAAATACAAAAATATTAGTAAAAATATTATCAAAATAAAAATTATTTTAAAACAATTAAACAATTTTAGAGTTAAAACCACTTAAAATTCATTATAAGACAATATAAGAAATGAACACGGAAAGGTAATATATTGTGAGGAAGAAATTTACAGGAAATAAGTAGCTGGTTTTATTTCTCTTCTCTGTGGCTATCAGTCTGACCTTTTTATACCACACTGGCATTAAACAAAAACTCCCAAGCAGTTTGCTTGTTTGAGTTTCCTCTGCTCTCTTGTAGATAGAAGAAGGAACAAAGAGTGTTTTGCTCATAACTGTAAGAAGTCATTAGTAACAAAATGAACCCCAAAACAAGCAATCAGTTAATCAGACCATACTTCAATAGGAATCTTAATGCCAGACATTCCAGGGTGCTTTAGCAAAAGGCAAAATTAGCAACTCAATTAATTATGAATTATTCAAACATGAATGAAGGTTTTGCAAACTGTAACTTAACAGTGAAATTCAACTTACCAAAATATGGGAGGCTCCCAAGGTTGAGTCCTTGGGAGACACACCATAAACTCATCACTGCCAAAGTTTCCACAGTTGCAAAGCAATTGAGGAATTCTGTTGGGAAGATATGGCACATATAAAGCATATACCATGCTTTTCAGCTGATTGATTTTCTGTTTTTAAACACATACTGGGAGTATGATTCTGCTTGGAGAAAGCACACACTTCCCTAGGATGTACATCTTCATTTCATTCTTGCATACAAGATGTTTGCACCTAAACTCTGGGGTTTGAACAAGAAATAGTGACTTTGCATATACTGTTCTCTGAACAAAAAATACTGCAGGCAAGAATGAACACAAAGTCTGTTGGCTTGGCTGAAATAATTTTTGTCCAGAAAACAGTACAGTTCTCCTCCCACATTTGTGGGTTTGACTCTCGCAGGTTTGCTTATTCACAGTGCCTGCTTGTCTCCCCCTGCACTCTCTCCTGCCTGCGACTGCCAACGCGATTGTGCTGGCAGCAGGCAAGAGAGTGAAGGAGAGGGAAGATCTTTCCCCCTGTGCTATCCTGCCACTGCTGCTTGCATGATCACGTGGGCGGGAGGTGAGAGAATGAAGGGGAGGAAAGATCTCCCCCCACACTCTCCTGCCGGTGATGCCCACATGATCGTATGGGCGGGAGATGAGAGAGTGAAGGGGAGGGATGATCTTTCCCTGCCCACGTTCTCCTGTGTAGCTGCCTGAAGGGGAGGAAAGATCTCCTCCTGTGGTCTCCCACCTGCCACTGCAGTGCGATTCCATGACCAGCTGGTGAGAAAGTGAAGGGAAGGGAAGATTTCCCCCCACACTCTCCTGCCGCTGATGCATGTGCAGTTGTGCAGGTGGGAGGCAAGAGAGTGAAGGGGAGGGAAGATCTTTCCCCCTGTGCTATCCTGCCACTGCTGCTTGGATGATCATGCACGTGGGAGGTGAGAGAATGAAGGGGAGGAAAGATTTCCCTCCCACACTCTCCTGCCGCTGTTGCCCATGTGATCATGCAGGTGGGGGTGAGGTGAGAGAGCGAAGAGGGAGAAGACCTTGTTCCCTGCACTCTGCTGCCAGCCACTCACTGCTGGTGCGCCCGCGTGGGCAGCGGGTGAAAGAATGCAGGACCTTTTCCCCTGAGCTCTCCCAGGTGCAGAGGGAAAGATCTTCTTCCCTCTGGTACTCTCCCACCCACCAGTCACTGTGTGCACTGGCAGCGGCAGGCAGGAGAGTGCAGGGAATGCTCACTGTTGGGAATTACTTGTGGTTTTTTTGACTTTCACAAGGGTTCCATGTCCCTAACTCCCACAAATGCGGAGGGCCTATTGTATATGCAAAGACACTGCTTCTTGTACAAAAATGCTGTTTATGCACAAACCCCAAGTTTTTGCATAAAACGCAGAATTTTGGTGAAAAAATATTTCCTTTTCTTCCTTTTATTTTGAGACTGCATTCCTTGAGGACAGAAAAAAATTATGAAAGTGTTCTTTACATCCCCATGCTCCCTTGTGCTATATTTTCCAACAGAAATATTAGGGGTTTTCAGCTGATGGTGACAATTTAGACATAGTCAACAAAGATCTTGGGGAGCTGGGGGAACATCTGCTACAAGACCATGAGTTGCCCACCACTGAAAGAGTAGACTAGAAAGAAAGGAATGTTATGACTCCTAAAAGTCATCATGGGTTTTTTCAAAAGCAAGTCATGCCAGACTGATCTTCCCTCTCTCTTTCTATCTCTTTCTCTGTCTTTCTCTCTCTCTTTAATAGAGTTATTAGCTTGGCAGATGAAGGGTATATTGTAGATATAGAATATCTTGACTTCAGTAAAGCCTTTGACAGGTTCCCTCATGATAGTCTTGCCAAGAAGCTAGTAAAATCTGGGCTAGACGATGCTACTGTTAGGTGGATTTTTGATTGGTTGACCGACTGAAGCCAAAGGGTGCTCATCAATGGCTGCAGTTCATCCTGGAGAGAAGTGACTGGTGGGGTGCCATAGGGTTCTGTCCTGAGCCCAGTGCTATTTAACATCTTTGTCAGTGACTTGAACAGGGAAACAGAGGGCATTCTTATGAAATTTGCAGATGAATCCAAATTAGAAGGGGTAGCTAATACCTCAGAGGATAAGATCAGAACCTTAACAGATTACATAGCTGGCCCAAAACTATCAAAATGATTTTCAACAGGGAGAATGCAAGGTAGTACACTTAGGCTGAAAAAATTAAATGCACAGATATAAGATGAGTGACACCTGGCTTGACCATGTAGATATGAAAGGAATCTAGGAGTCTTAGTAGACCACAAGCTGAACATGAGTAAGCACTGTGATGCAGTAACTAAAAAAAAATCAATGTAATTCTAGGCTGTATCAATAGGTATATAGTGTCTAGGTCAAGGGAAATAATAGTACTTCTCTGTTATGCTTTATTCTGAACTTACCTGGAATACTGTGTGTAGTTCTGGGCACCACAATTCAGGAAGGATATTGACAATCTGGAGCATGTCCAGAAGAAGATGACCAAAATGGTAGAAGGCCTGGAAACCGTGCCATATGAGGAAAGACTTAAGGAGTTGGGTTTGTTTAGCTTGAAGAAGAAGAGGTTAAGAGGTGACATGATAGCTATGTTTAAATATTTGAAGAGGTGTAATACGGAAGATGGAGCAAGCTTCTTTTCTGCTGCTCTAGACACTAGGACATGGAGCAATGCCTTCAAATTTCAGGAAAGGGGATTCCAACCAAACATTAGGAAGAACTTCCTAATGGTAAGAGCAGTTGGACAAGAGAGTGTGTTACCTTGGAGTGTGGTGAAGTCTCCTTCACTGGAAGTTTTTAAGCAGAAGCTGGATGGCCATCTGTCAGGAATACTTTGATTGTGTATTCCTTCACGGCAGGGGGTTGGACTCAATTGCCCTTGTGGCTTCTTCCAGCTCTATAATGCTATGTTTCTATGATTCTATAGCTTTGTTCTTATTTTTTAACAGTTCATGGTCTATGCCACATACTACATATGGTCTTGTTTTAGCAGAGAGAATGGAACTTCTTCATCTTCTGTCTCCAATTATATTATCTATTTGATTTCTATATTGGCCATCAAGTGATGCCCATGTATGCATCCCCTCTGTAGTTGTTTGCACTGAACAAACAGCTAACCTTGCAAAATTCAGTCAGTTACTCTCCTGAGTCATTTCTAAATCCAAGGCCAAATTTCCCTGTAATCTTTTATTCTGTTTTGGTTCCTCCTTTTGCATTCCAACCATTTATGATTAACAAGTCCTGTGTTGCTGTGTGAACAGATCTCCCAGACTCCTGCATAGAATCTTCCAATTTCCTCTTCTGCCTCTTAAGTTGGAGAATAAACTTGGATTATGATTATGGGTATATTGATAGATTTCTCTGAAGTCTTATCTAAAGTCAGATTATTTGGTCAGACTTTTCATTATATCCTCTGACTGCTTTTGCTACTCCTCGCTATTAATTCCACCTCATTTCTTCTTAGAGTTTCACTTCTCATTCCTGTCTGCCTTTGCTTGCTCACTCCAAGTATTACAATGTTTATACATTCCATTTCTTATTTTACTATGTCTAGATTCCCTGATTCATGCATCTCACAGTACATGATCCTACAATTATTTGTTGTGCAGCTTCAGATTTTCCTTTCACCTTTGAGCACATCAATAGTTGAACATCTTTTTGGCTTGAGTCCAGTTATTTATAGAGTTTACGTACAATCCTCTCACAAACCCTAGATTTATAGTGTAGCCCTGTATCTGTAAGAATATCAGAGATCATGTTTTTGAGCTTTCTTTTTATCATGATATTGGAAATAAGTCAACCCATAATTTATTAATCTGTTAACGTGTTTAGTATTAACATCTTAATCCATTGGAATAACTCTAACAGCATCTTGTCAGATTAATCAACACATGAAATTTATTTATGTGTTCTGTTTATATGGATTTCTCATATGCCACATCCCAGCTGATTCAACCCATACAGTTGCTGGGGAGGAGGTGAAACTTGCTTAATCCTGTAGATAACGAAGGCTTGAGCAAGCAAAAAGGCCTAACTCTGGAAGATACTTAAGATACAAACAGGCATGTACACCATTTTTATTTTGTTTTGTTTTGTTTTATTTGATTTATTTTGCTTGACGTGACTATTATACACTTGATCACTATAAGATGGATGTAATAAATTAGTGCAACTGAAACACAGTGAATGAGGTGGCTAGGGATCCAAATCCTCTCTTGTCTCATTCTTACTTGCAGAAAATCTCTTTTTTTTTCCTCCTTGCCAACAAAATGATGAGGGATTTTTTGCATGAGTATTCAGTCACAGTATTTTTACTTGCACATTTTTTGCATAAATTGCATATATAATTTTGTGCTGGCTTGTTGTGTTAGACCTTTAGGCCATTTCAACACTACACTATTATAGTGCTATTATTCTACTTTCTACACTCTGTGGAATTCTGGGGTTTGTAGGTTACTGAGTCCAAAAAGCTTTCTGGTTGAGAATTCTAATCTGCAAACCTCAGGATTTCATAAGATGTTTAAAGTGGAATAATAGCACTATAACAGTGTAGTGCAGAAATGGCCTTAGAAAAAGCATGCCTTCTAATGGGTCTTACTATACCTTTGATCAATATACTTCCATGTGTTTGTTTCCTGTGTGTGCTTTGCTTCACAAATGGAAAAGAAGTTTTGTGCAGAGACTTCTTGTGCCAACTGTGGAAACTGTGATAAAACAAAACAAAACAAAACAATGGTCCCATTGTCTCACACTTGCACAGGAGCCAAATAATCTCATGACAGTTTTTGATTTCTCAGCAGAGCATCTCAGTAAATTGAGAGGCTCTGACTCATTACAATGAGAAGTTTTGCATATACTCTCAATAGCAATACTGGTGGTTTGAAAGTTCAACCTGCCATGCTATTACTGTGCTCTATTCACATACATTTACAAGGCATATGTGTGTGCTACAACCATGTGTAAACTAAAATTACTGCTCCTATGATTAGTGCAGAGTTTGAAACAAATGTATTACAAATTAGTACAGTTATCTGTAACTTGTTCCTTTGGGAATTGTTGTTGCTAGTTACTATAAAGTGAAACTTCCTCTGTCCATGTGTCTTTCTTTGGGCTGCATTTATTTATTGTTTAATGCATTTATTTCCTCTGATGATTTCCTCTATGGGGAAATCTGTCATCTTTGCTTTCTTGAGCATTTATTCAGGAAAAAAAAAAGAATCTTAAGTTCTTTCAGTCCCAAATATGAAGAAATCTTCCAGTTTGGATAAATTAGATTTTAAAAAAAGAAATGAAGAAATGAAGATTTTGCATCCTGAATTGACAAAAATCAAAAACAAACAGGGATCATTCTGTGCTTGCCTGCCAGGCTGGCATTGGTGAATAGAAGTGATTGTTTTTTTGTTATTTTCCATCAAGCTGAATCTGACTTATGGTAACCCTAGAGAGACCTCCAAGACACTCTGTTATCAACAGCGCTGCTTAGGTCTTGCAAACTGATGGCTGTGGCTTCCTTGATTTAATTGATCCATCAGTAGTGTGGTTTTCCTCTTTTCCTTCTGTCTTCCACTTTACTGCACACAGCCATCTTTTCCAGATAGTCATGTTATGTCCAAAGTACAACAACCTCAGTTAGTCATTTTGGCTTCTAGCTAAAGTTGAGGCTTAATTTGCTCTTAAACTGTTTCATTTGTCTTTTTGACAGTTCATGGTATGCATAGAAGTCTCTTCTAGCACCACCCATTTCAAAAGTGGTAATAGCAACCCTAAGTCAGCAGTAAGATGGATGAACACTGAAAGGGTCAGAGGCAAAGTAGGCAAAAGCCTGGTCTCAGATAAATGAATGCTCTTTGATTGTTTTCTCCCACATTCATTTTTTTAAATGCCATTTTTCCATCCTCCATATGATTACTTTTATCCCCCTAAATTCATATCCAAAATGAAGTGAAATTAAATCTTCACCCTCCCCTATCTGGCATTCAGTAGCAGGTTTCTCATGGCACTGGAAAATGCCCTGGCAAAGGCAGGACTAATTAAAATCACAATTCCAGATTCCACAACATTCCAGGTACCTGCAGAGATTGTGAGTTCACAGTGTACTTGAAAAATTGCAATGACACAGATCCAGGAGCACAGTGCTGTGCTGGGTGTACCATTTCAATGGTACCCGTGGAATTAATAATATAGTGTATGTGTTAATGCAGGCAAGATTGTATTATTTTTATGGTAGATTTTAAAATTCCCTCCAGATTTCCTATTGCTTAAGTGCTTTTTGATACCAGGAGCTTGGCTTAATTGCTTATGTGAGGAGAGAGGTTGTAAATTGCAAGTTGTATTAATTCCCTCAGCTGCTAAGGGATCTATACCGTTAAGGGAAAGTAAAATGCCATATACTACAATCTCAGTACTGATAACAGGCAGGGAGAGTGAATGAGAGCTGCAAAGAGACTTTTTAGTATGTTTGGTGCTTTATTTTCCTATTTACACTTACATGTTTTATCACTGACTTTGTGCCCTTTAGTGAGAGTTGCCTCTCCAGACAACATAATCTTTTATTGCTTGCTAACGCTTGATGACTCTCTGCTTCTTCCACAAGAGCCCATGTTTATGAATAATTCCTATATCTTACCACTTTTGAACATTTCCTGATAAGCAGACAGAAATCTCCACAGGCAACTGGGCATGCTGGTGTATAACAAAAAAGAACAGGTACAGTAACAAGTCATCCCAAGGGTTTCTGTTTCCTTTCAGGAGTCTCAATGAGAGACTAATGAAAGAAAATTGGAAAGAGGAGGCTGCAAATATGAAATAGGAAGTTAAGCGTCTGGAGATGAAATAATACCCCTGCTAAGGAAGCGTGTATGTCACTGCAGCAAATTAAGAGGGGATGGAATCACAGCAAGTCAACATGAGGCTAGATGATCAGACATGAAAATCCCCAAAGAGATTGCTGTACTAGTGGTGTTTACTGCTACAAAATTACCCACAGCTGTATTCCAGCTGAGTCAAGAAGTTAATTAGAAAGCCTAAGCTGGTCAAAGTCCCCAACTAAAAATGATGGATTCTGAACAATTAGAGCAACAAACAAAATAAACATGCTATATCATATCCTGTTGTTAAGCTGGAAACACTAGCAAGATGTGAAGCAAATATTATATGTAATGATGTATACAGACTGATAAATTGGAAAAGCAACTGGTAATCCATTAGAAAAATTGTACCTGAAATCTATTTGCAGCTGGCCCTGTATGCATCTCAGTGGTGGCTTTGAAAAAAAAAAAAGTGTGTCATAGCATTTAGACACTAAGACCATTTCTGCACTACATGTTATAGTGCTATTATTCCACTTTCAACATCCTATGGAATCCTGGGGTTTGCAGTTTAGGGAGGGGCATTTAGAATTCTCTATTGAGGCCAAAGAGCTCTCTGGCTGAGAATTCTAACTGCCCCTCCCTAAACTGCAAACCCCAAGATTCCATAGGATGTTGAAAGTGGAATAATAGCACTGTAACAGTGTAGTGCAGAAATGGCCTAAGACTTAGGTGCTATTAGTAACCTACCTGTCTAGGACTCTTGCAGTTGTTTGTCTCTTTGCCACCCCAATGCTTTCGTTATTTACCATGCAAAATTACTAGAAACAATATTAATGTGACAAAACTATGTTTTTTTTAAAAAAAAATAGAACAGAAACTATAGCATTAAACAAGGAGAGACGAAGGTATCTTGCAGCCCTCCACATGTTTTTGAATTTCCATCATTCCGCATGTTAGTTAAGACTTCTGCGTGTTGCAGTTTAATGCATCTAGATGGCTACACAGTTCCCACTCCTGCATTTAACTGTCTCTGGAATCATATGGCCTCTTTACATAGATAGAACTGCTTCTGATAGATGGAACTGGAAAGACGGTGATTCTTTCTCCCCACTGTGGTCCTAGCACAGTGGCTTCCTCTGAAGTACTGGAAACTCTGCAGAACATATTTTGGAAGTCACTGAAAGGAGAGAGAGAGAGGGAGGGAAGAAAGTTTTATCATGCTAGCACTAGCATCCATCCACTAGTGCATCATGGGATTTCACCCAGTGTAATTAAGTTGGGAAAGGAAGAGAAAGCAGTACAAACAGCCACATGTAACAGTCACTAGTGCCAGATGTCTTTCCTCATCTATTTTCCATAGTGGGCCATGGATGATATTAAATACCTTCAAACAGAGAAAGAAAAAAAGGTAATTCAGTAGCGGTGGTACATATAACTCCAGGTACCACAATTATTTTGGCCAGGATTGGTAGCCCCTCACATTATGTGAACATCCAAATGACAAGTGATAATATTGCATTAAGGAAGACAAGTAATTAGGGTTCTTATATGTTGTGGGATCTGATTGACTGGTACAGAATCAGGCATTACTCATATTTCAGAACTTGATATGCACTATGGTCTGAAAACAGAACTGTCCAAACCAGCTTTCCCACTATTCCACAAGCACTTTCTCTTGCAGACACAAGAGAATACAGGCCTGTCCACTTCTTTGATATGTATTTATTTATTTACTTCATTAAAGTATACATTTATCACCTCTTAGCCCATGCGAGTTCCTGAAGCAAAGCACAAGGCATAAAATTATTCCACAAAAGCAAAATACAAAGAGAGAAAGAGTTCCAAAAACACACTAACAGTCCCCAAAGCCAATCTTCTTTCAAGGATCAAAGATTATATGGAACACAACAGTCCTGGTTGCCTGGTGCAACCTCACTAGGGATAGAGCCAGTGTTGAGAGAAAGTTACATAACCAAGATGTTGTAAGAGAGAAAGCTTGATCTTAAGTACTCCCCAGCTACTAGCCTCTTAGTATGGTAGAACACACAACAGAGTGTCCATAGAAGATTTTAAATCCCAGGTAGAGTTAAAAGAGTAGATGATCCCAATTAACCAATCAAGGGACCCAGAACCTTGTTAGAAAAAAATGCTACCAGATAGTAAGACTAAGTAAGACCTTGACTAAGCCAAAACATTGAAGGTGCAAAAGATAATTAGAACCAAATCCTCAGGCTGTCCAGGAAGCTGAATCTGTCAGCACGTTATAGAAAACCAATTTTTCATGACAACCTGCTAATTTGCCAATCTTGTCGTACAAGCACTGTATGTTTGCCTACTCAGGGCTAGGACTCAGTGCCACAGCATTCAAGGTTGCAAACAGTAGCTTACTTCCAAACAGCAGTTTCCTAGTCTGCAAAGATATCTTTAATTTCATGCAGGCTTTTCAAGAGCAAGATACTTAAAGTTTGGAATCCTTGAAATTCCCTTCCTTCTCTGATTAGTGATGAAGATAACAGCTTAAGAATTTTAAGGGTAGTAGGGATGTAATTCTTCACTAAGGTTCTTCTTTAAGAAAGAAATGAGTAACTTTGGCAAGAAAGGGATCAAAAACTACTGGACAGTTTTTGAAGCCTTTGTGTAATTTGGGACTAATTCTGTGCAAAATTCTCACATGGTTGTTTTGCACAGAAAACAACATTTTCTGCAAAAGCAACAGAATTTTCTGAACAGGAGATGATATTTCCATGCAGAAATATTATTACCTTTGCAGAAACAGTTGTTTTCTGCACAGAAAATGCTGTATGTTTTGTGTTTTTGTGTATGTGTATGTGTGTGTGCAAATCACCCATATGTGAATTTTGTGAAGAATTAGTCCCCATTTTTAGCATATTCTATGCAGAAAACAGCATTTTCCACATGAAACAGAATTGTCTGCACAGGAAATGATATCAATATGCAGAAATCTTATTTCCTGCATAGAAAATGCTGTTTTCTTTCCAAAACAGCCATGTGCAAAATTTGCACAAAATAAGTCCCGAACTGCCAGTCCAGGATTCTTCACATCACAATTTCTCAACACCTAAAAAATATGTTTTCTAACAATTTTCTAAATAGCTTTGAATATCCTTTCCATGCCTAAAGAGCAGAATCATAGAATCATAGAAATGTAGAGTTGGAAGAGACCACACGGGCCATCCAGTCCAACCCCCTGCCATGCAGGAACACCCTCAAAGCACTCCCGACAGATGGCCATCTAGCCTCTGTTTAAAAACCTCCAAAGAAGGAGACTCCACTGAACTCTGAGGCAGCATATTCCACTGCTGGACAGCCCTGACTGTCAGGAAGTTCTTCCTGAGGTTCAGGTGGAATCTCCTTTCCTGCAGCTTGAATCCATTGCTCCTTGTCCTGGTCTCTGGAGCGGCAGAAAACAAGTCCTCTCCTTCCTCTACATGGCATCCCTTCAAATATTTAAACATGGCTATCATGTCCCCTCTTAACCTTCTCTTCTGCAGACTAAACATACCCAGCTCTCTAAGTCTATCCTCATAGGGCATGTCTTCCAGGCCTCTCACCATTTTGGTTGCCCTCCTCTGGACCTGCTCCAGCCTGACCATGTCCTCCTTGAATTGGGGTGCCCAGAACTGGACACAGTATTCAAGATGAGGTCTAACCAAAGCAGAGTAGAGTGGTACCAGTAGCTCCCTCGAAGAGACCCTCTGTGGGACATATCTAGTCCATGGGCTAGAGGTTCTTCATTCCCACCTTGAGTGAAACAATATGGTCCAACTGTTTTGTGCATGTGGGATTTTCCCCGCTATTATTAAAAGAAAGGCATTTCTTCATTATCTTTATAAATACCGAGGAACCCATTGCGATGGCTGTTCTTTATTCAATGTCCATTTAGGGATGAAAGGCAAGTTATTGTTATTCAAGCTGATATCTGCTTGGGCAGTTATGAATGAATAACCAAGAGTTATGCACTTGTGACTGTTTTGTATTGATAATCTCTATGTAGCTCCTAGGTTAGGGGATACATAGGGGCCATGAAATTTCCCCTGTTCCCACTTACCAGCCAGCAGCCACTGCAGTCTGTGGGGTTCTATTCTCATGTTGATCAAAACATAGCTGACTAACATTCCCACCCCCTTTCATGAGCAATCTCCAACGTGAGGGGACACTGTGGCAGGAACTGATGTTCTTCTTGTCATACCACAGACCATTCACAGAGGAATTGTCTTGCTCAAGGTGAATGGCCAGTTCACCAAAAGCAAGGGATTTGTCTTCAGGGATTCAGAGGCCGCCAAAGATACCAGTTGTAGTGGAAAAGACTCAAACTTTATTGAACAGGAAGCAATTTAAACAACATAAGCATACAAGCAATATTAGCATACAGATGAAACCCACTTAAACGTATACTGCCTGATATACTAAAGATGGATTTCTCATCCAAGCAAGATTCCTCCAATCAGCTGCCCAGGAGCCCAGAAGGAAGCAGCAAAGGAAACCCCTTTGTGCAGCCACCTGCATGGCACTCCAGCTGTAGGGCTGTGCTGAGCTCTGCCTGAGAGCACATTCCAAGGGGTACTTATAGCCCTCGCTTTGGAAAGAGTTGACCAGCTATCAGGGGAACTTTGTGATTGTTTACAAACATGAGATAAGCTAAACTCCTTTCAACTGTTAAGATCACCAATCAAGTGGCTATCTTTTGGATTCCTCCTAGCATGTGTTATCTAGCACTAATTAGCCAGTAGTCCCAAACCAAAGGCAGGTGCTTACTAGAGTACATCAAAGCAAAATCAAAGCAAAAGACAGTGTGCTTACCAAGCCAGCAAGCTTTTCTAGACCTTTCTTAGGAGCAACATGGAGAAACTTAGATCATGGAGGAACAAACTGAGGTTAGGCTACATCTTACAGCTCCTCAAAATTACAATGGTCATCAAGTCATTTCCCATATAGGAATGTCATTTAGCTGCTTCCACATCCCTACTGATTTCAGTGGCTACTGCCCAGTTGGTGGGACTTGGAGGGACTGGGACCAGAGTTACTGCACAGCACCATAACATGCCTATGCTTCTGTGAATGTTTATCCCTTCCCCATAGAATTAGAATAATACAAGAAGGGGTGAACTCTCCCACTGTTGATAGTCAGGTCCTCCTCCCTCTCTGTTGTGGAGGGAGAATATCTGAAGTGGAGAACTTTATGTTCACCTTGAGATTATGTATGACTACTACTGTATATTATACTGGTGGTCTGTTCAGTTAGAGCAGACTCTGCTTCATAACTTCCCCTCCAATGGAAGGGATGAAGGACCAAGAAATTAAGTATTTCATTGTTAGATTGCAGCACCTATTGATCTCTGCTGCGTTTGAGTTATTGTTTTCTTATGGTTTTGGAAATAAGTTCTATGTTAACTGTAGTTTTTAATGATATCCAACATCTCATCTGTGACAAGTTTATTATAAAAGAAAAAGGGAGGAACGGTTGTTTAAACAGCGTAAGAAAGATTTGCATTTGCCTCTTCAGTTCTAATATTTTCCTTTTAACCTGAGGAACAATATTCTCAAAATGTTCCTAAATATCATGAGTTCTACACATAAAATTTTAGAACAGAATAGCTACACTTGATATGATGGGATATAATGAGTATGGTGTACTGGTTTGGGCATTGGACTGTAACCCTGGAGACCAGGGTTTGATTCCTCACTCAGCCATGGAAATCCACTGGGTGACCTTGGGCACATCACACACTCTTGGCCCCAGAAGACCTCATCACAGGTTCACCTTAGGGATGTCATTAGTTGGAAATGACTTGAAGGCACACAGCAACAACAAAGTGGAAACAAATAACAGATGCATTCATTCATTCTTTTCTAATTTGTATCCTGCCTTTTTTCTTGTGCAGGATATTGAAATAAATACAATGGACAAATGAAGCAGAAGATAACTTTCTGAAATTACACTGATCTCAATGGAATAGTTAAACACAGGCCTAAACTTCTTCTACTAAAATAAATTTTAAGAGTTAGACTTAGTCATGCTTAGAGAGACAATATGGTAAAGTGGCTGCTATTGGCCTAACAAGAGAAGCAAGAGAAATCCCCATTCAGACGTGAAGCTCACTATGTAGCCTTGAGACAATCACTATCTTTTAGCTTAATCTACTTTACAAGGTTGTTGTCAGGATAAAAATGGAACAGTGGAACCCCTTGAGCATTTCTGAGGGCAAGAAATGTAACAAGCACACCTATGAAAATAGAGTGAGTTATTAAATAGAGTTAGTAATTAGTAACTTGTTCCATTGATTCTGAGCATGATTAAATCTAGATTAAACACAATATTAACTTTGTCTGGATAGTACCTTAACATTTTGCATTTACAATAACAATATTGATTCTCAATAACCAAGGATGCTGGTCTTGGTATATGGGTGCTTCTTTTGCTTCATACTGCACAATGCCATTATCCTTGTAAGGAAAAGCCTTTATTGCCCCTGAAGTGCTAAAAGTTGTTAGATGTTGTATTATTATTTTCCATTTTTCATGAAGGGCCATGTGAACTGAATGAGAGATATACAGAACATGAGATCAGCAGGGGGGCTGCTTAGTCAGAGGCCAGAAATAGCCTGCTGTTCGGCTGCTTATAGCCCCTACTATTCTTTCCTCATTTTGCCTCCTCACTCAGCTCACATCAGTAGGAATTATTTTCTTTTGTAACATTGTCCAGGGCAGACTATTGAAATTATGAACCCAGAAGATGGAACAAAACCACCACCTTTAATAATGTGTAACGTCTGTAGACAAGTCACTTTATGGGGAAAGAAAATGCAAAGCCTCAAGAAATTACAACAAGAATAGGTGGCTTTTTCCTTCAGACACAGAATGGCATCCCAATCACTGTGTCTAAAGTCTGGCTATACAGGAGGAAATCAGATGGGTGATTATTTTTCATGTTGTTATCTGCTCTTACCTAGCAAAGTATGAGGAGCCTGTTTCCATGGCTGATTTCCAGAATGTTCTTTGGAACCATCCTTCTCCTTTTCGTGATGTCCTATTACCCATAACATGCACTGCTCACTGTTCCATTTTAATTCTGGTCACCCCACCACCACCTATACTTTCTTTACCTTAATTACCAGTCACAGCCTACCCTCTACCTTTTCTCTGTCTCATTCCCCTTCAGGGCAGTGGTTTTCCTGTGTTTGGAAAAATGGGCTTGTCCCTGGCAGGAAGAAAGGAGAAGTCACAAATGCACCATGCTATCATAAGTAGTATGAAATGAGAGGAAGAAGGGGAATGAGCAGGATTAACAGAACTGCCTTTTAGTGTCCCGATAATGGCTACATGTTCCAGCAATGCAAATTTTGACTATGTTTTATGACTTTGTTTTCAAGCAGAAATGCTGCTCTTTTGCCATGCCCTTTCCCATGTCATCATGCTCACACAATGTTACTTTATTCTAACAAGAACACCTGATACACCTTTCTTCTACAGTTAGGGATGTAATTCTTCACTGATTTCATTCTTGAAGGAAGCAAGAAGCAATTTTAGCAATTTTCTTACCACTGCAGAAAGTCTTTGAAAACTGGAGAATCTATTCTGCACAAAATTCACATGTGTGTTTTTTTTCTGTTGAAAATGCTGTTTCATGCACACAAAATGCTGCGCACAAAATCTCTGTGCTAATTTTATGCACAATAAATCCTAAACTATGAAGATTGTTCTCAGTCCAGGCTTCTCTTTATCCAGGGGCCTTTCTGCACTACACTATTGTAGTGGTATTATTCCACTTTCAACATCCTATGGAATCCTAGGGTTTGCAATTTAGGGAAGGACATGTAGAATTCTCAGTAAACTACAAAACCCCAGAATTCCACAGGATATTGAAAGTGAAATAATAGCACTATAACAATGTAGTGCAGAAAGGCCCCAGGTTTCTGAGCACTTTAGAAATACATATCTAACCATTTTTCCCAAATATATTTGAATGTATTGTTTTCTATCCCTAAATTCCATGTGCTGAAATTTCCTCAAAATTGTGTATTTAAATTTCCAGAACATTTGTTGTTTGATTTTCTTTCTGATGAGAACAATAAATGACAGGATTATAGGATGTGATTCTGTGCAATCAAGTCATCTTAGCTCCTAGAGCTGCCATGTTGATATGTTGTTCCTGTTTGCCATAGAAAATTGCAATGCTAAATGGAAGAAAAAGTGGGGAGGAGAGAATAGACCAATAAATGAGGAAGACATCCATAATTACCATGTTAGCACATATGGGATCAGAGATGCCTCCTGCCCTGAAAGTGATCCTTTATAGCTAGAGAAAAGACATGGAGAAATAGCATAGCATCAGTCTATTTTGCTTTAAATGGTTGGGTTTATCACAGTATGGGGGAAAAAAGCTACTGTTGCAGTTGGGAAATGAGTATGAACAAACTGGGACAAGGAGTGTATTGGTTTGGCTTTCCAGTTTTATTTTATTTTAAGTGTGATGTCTCATGTGTACAAATAACATTCTGGAATGCAATACAATCCCTTCTATGGTTTCCCCTGATGGAATGGAGAAAAGCCAACATTTTACAATGACCAGGTTGATTTTTACATTGAACTATTATGAATATTGGAAATGTACATAATTAGATCTCTCTTAATGCAGTTACACGAAGACCTGGCTGTACACTTAACTACCTAGGTAGTTGTGCAATTGGCTGGAGAACAGGAAACTGCACTGGATTTCCTTTTAACTACACTGGCAGACCTAGCTTCCTGTAAATGTAATGCCATTCATTCATACAGAAGGACACTTTGGGATATTGATCTATGGCCCCTAACTTGGGCTAGACAGGAGTTGTTGGGAGGAATGATATTTTAAATCCATATAGCAAAAAAAGCATGACTTTCAGTACTTTTGATGCTATATGCATGTTGATTGGAATTAATCCATAGAAGTGAGGCAATTGTGACTTAGCATACAGGCCATGTGACCTCTAAGCAATTCAAAGGGTGTGAAGAGGCAACAGCTTTTTTATTATTCATACAAAGTAGTGTTTTTGGTCAATGACCTGGAGAAGAATGCTCTCTCAAGGGTAACATAGGCCATTTCTGCACTAGACTTGTTGTAGTGCTATTATTCCATTTTCAACATGCTATGGAATCCTGGGGTTTGCAGTTTAGGGAGGGGCCTTTGAATAATAGCACTATAACAGTCTAGTGCAGAAAAGGCCACAGTCTGCTGAATATTGTGAAGAGCATTTTAGCACCAAAAGAGAGGGGCACTCATCCTCCCGAGCTGTAATCTGAAAATTGAATGATCGTTAATAATGGTTGATATTTCTCATGAGCTATATGTTTATTCAGACAACCTTTTGTTGGTTTTTAGGTTTGTATACCTAGTACTTCAGATATACTTCAGATTTAAACATGTTGCATTTTACTAAGCAGGAAGACGCAACATGTTTAAATATGAAGTACTGGGTATATTGGCATCCTTGTCCCTTTCAAATCCTACTTCATCAGGAAGAAACTGGTGATGATTTACAGGAGAAAAGCCTCTTTGCTTCTGGGCAGCCAAAATGGAATCTGTGTTTCATTCCAGCCTAAAGCTGTAGGCTGTTACTCTTCTCTTTTTATTAAATATTTGAGAGAAAATGAAGGACTCACTCAAGCCAAGGTTGTTTTCACATCCAAAAATGCAAATTCTATGAGGCTGCTGGAGTCCACTCAGATTTTTAAAAAGTTTATTAATCCATTTAAATTCTTTCATTCGTTGAACAGGAGTCCCAGGTGGTGAAGCATACCATTTCCAGAAGAAAAAATAAAACAACCCTGTCATATTGGTAAAAAGCAGTTTGGGAAAGGAAGAAGATAACCTCATTCCAAAAATCTCACTCATTCAAGAATCAATCTAATGTGTTCCCAAGCTGAAAATATACCAAGCAGTCAACTGCTAAGAGTAGATTAGTAAAGTAATCCCTATGCAGGAATTCTGTTGATGAAAAAAAAATTTAAAAGGAGGGGACATGAATATGTATCACATGCAGTCCTTAGGGCTGAACAGGTTGTGCAGCCATGGTTTAAAGTCAGTATGTGTGATGTGTGGCCCTCCATGGTTTGTTGGTCTGCAACTCTTGGCACCCCTAGCTAGCAAAGGTGAAGGATGATGGAATTTGAAGTTGAATAACATCTGGAGGGACATAAAGTGCCCAAACCTGATTTAGGCTAAATATGGTAACAGCAAGCCAGCATGGTGTAGTGGTTAGATTGCTGGATTATGATTCTGGAGAATCAGAGAATCATATAGTTGGAAGGGACCACAAGAGCCACTGAATCCAACTCCCTGCCACATAGGAATACACCATCAAAGCATTCCCTATAGATGGCCATCCAGCCTCTGTTTAAAATCTCCAAAGAAGGAGACTCCACCACACTCTGAGGCAGCATATTTCACTGTTGAACTGCTCTTATCATGAGGAAGTTCTTCCTAAAGTTTAGATGGAGACCAAGCTTTGACTCCCTGCTCAGCCTTAGAAACCTACTGGGTGATCTTGGATATGCTCTCTCAGCCTCAGGCACAGGCAAATCCCTCTGAACAAATGTTGCCAAAAAAAACCTGTGATGGATTTGCCTTAAGGGTCCCCATAAGTCAGAAACTACTTGAAGGGCCACGACAACAATGCCAACAGCTGTATATACTGCAATATCTGGATTGTTTCAGCCTGCATTGAAACATAGGCTGTTATATCAAAATTGCAGCAATATTGTGAGGTCTTCAGTTATATTCATCAGAGCATGGATCAGAATGCAAAGTTATATCTATTACCGTATACTTTTTATAATGAAGTTATTACCTTCTAGACAGGAAAGGTTAATACTTAGATCTCACAATATTCATCAATCCAGCATTGCCCTATCCCATAATGGTTCCATGAAATTCACTTACAACACTGTAGGTCTAATAAGATACACACAAAGGTAAAAAAATAAAGGGACAGGATAATGCATCATGAGTTAACTCTAATGAAAACAACAATCAATTTCCTTCCAGGGCAGTTAGGCTACATACACTGCCTTTTAAAATCTGAATGCACCCAAGGAAAGAGGTTAGGAAAAATGGAGGTTTGTTTCTGTACGGTACTTTCTCTTTATTGATGAAAAATCAAGTGGGAAGAAAAATACTTATTTCACTATTCTGGGCTCATGCTTTGAACCTTGGTAGAAGAAGAATAGGACAATTCCTGTTGTTTAAACAAACAAGCCAATATTCTCTTTTCCCAGATTCAGAAGCCTATTTAAGTAAATGGCCCCTAGAAAATGAACTATTCATTGATCTTCTGCAGGCTGGTTCATACTCGTTTAAGTGGAACTCGAAATGGTGGGACAAATTCGGTTAATGACTGCAGCTATATAAATCTGTTGAAAAACCATTTAAGGACTCTCTTCCCTTGATCAATTCTCAGATTAACTCAGAAAACAGTGATGTGTTAGAGACATTATTTAGACCTAGTTTTGAGGTGGCAAAATTTGTGTATAAACTGTTCCTCTTCAGAGACCTCGGGCTAAAACTTGCAGGATTAAAGGTTTATCTATACAATAAATAAAAATAAACTGGCCAGTTTTCATCATAGAAGAAGAATGGCTTGGAAAACACTCACCACATCTACTTGGACCCAGCAATATCACCTATGTGAGCACTGCTCTCCTTACACATAATGTCAATCTATGCCTTATTTGAACATCACTTCATAATGAAATATAGCTGGCATACTGTTGGTAAATTACCAATGGCATAAGTCCAACTTATTCCATCACAACTCACTTTTTAGTCATTGCAGAGGTCAGAATTCTCTATCAATCACACAATGACCAAAATCCCTCATGCCCACTTTTATCAGCTGTAGCCCCCCTGCCAAAAAAACCTAACAACAACCATTTCTTGGTCAGTGGAGGGAAAAGAGAGCAGCAGACAGGTATGTTGTTGTTGTGTGCTTTCAAGTTGTTTCTGAATTATGACAACCATAAGGAAAATCACAGGGTTTTCTTAGCAAGATTTATTCAGAGGGGGTTTGTCTTTGCCTTTCTCTGAAGCTGAGAGAGTATGATTTGCCCAAGGTCACCCACTGGGTCTCAGTGGCTGAGCTGCAGAATCAAACCTGATCTCCAGAGTAGTAGTTCAATGCTTAAGCTACTACACCATACTGTTCCATTTTTAGGCATAACAATGCAAAGGAGGAGGAGGACGAGTCATCTTAGGCCATTTCCGCACTACATTCCATAGGAGATTGAAAGTGGAATAATCGCGCCATAGGAGTGAAGTGCAGAAATGGCCTTAGTGTAAATCGATATCTCACATGGGAAATTACCTTCTAGAGTTTCTGGTGGAGAGAGAGCTAAATCCCAAAGACTGACAACTCCATGCCAAAAATTCAAAATTTGAAAAGCATTCTCTTAAGTCAGACATATGCTTCAATGGTATCCATTGGATATAAATATTTAAATATTTGTATTGATTAGAGTTTAATCTGATTTTGAGATGCAGAGCTAAACTGAGAGGCAGGAGAGAGAAACATTATTCTAGAAAGGTGGAAGGTAAAGTAATGGAGTCTTTTGAATAAAAGTTGCTCTTTGGGACTGTACTACACAGTCAGATTCTACTAGTACAGCTTAAATGAGCATGGGTAAACATAGCTATTCTGTAATGTGCAATGTCAGATCTGCCGATTCCATAACTGTAAACACATGACCTTGCCTACATTCTATAATCTTCATCAGAGGTCCTGATGGATTTCCCACTTCCAAAAGAGGCCGGCTTGATTGGCACTTAGAATGCCCTTTGCCACTGTAGCATCCCAACAAAGCCACTTCTCCTGAGAGAAGTCAAGTTAGTTCCGTTCTCCAAGAATTCTAGAAGTGATTTTAAAAACTCTATATTATTTAGTTGTTATTGTAATAGGGTCTGGTAGATTTTTAAATTGTCTGGCTTCTTTTAACAAATAATTGATTTTACCTTTATTTTGTGGTGCTTTTGGTTGTGTTTTTTTAAAAAAATGCACTTCTTTTGGGGGGGCTTTGGGGGGCAGAAAAGTACATTTAAAAACCTTTTAACAAGCAAATAGGTAAAATAGCCTTCCTTCTTCTGCACAATCATCTCAATGAATTTTTGCTAATATTGTCAACTGATGCATGCCTACCCAAAGGTAAGTTCTCTCAGGCTCAGCAATGCTTTTTCCTAGGTTACTTCATCTAAAGTTACAGTCTTGCAACACCATCCTATTTTGTTTTACATAGAAAACAGTTGCACCCTATTCAGCGAGGCTTACTTTCTGGTAAGCGCACATAGCAATTACAGTCTAAATCTTCCTCCAGACTTCCTCCCTTCTAGTTGCTGCATAGCCTTTAACTTCACAGCCCCCTAGGAGTAAGTGTGAGCCCTTGGTGAGTTCAGGGGGATTATTGCCAATTACCAGGAACCACAGATATTGCTCACGGCTGTCGGATGAGTTAGAAAAACATTTAATCAATGCCAGAGCTATAAAACAAATCTTTATTAAAGAGTTCCAGGTGAAGGAGTAAAAGGAAATCAACGACTCCATAAAAAAGAAAATAAATTGGAAGGCCTGATTAACTCTACAAGGATACAAGTCCTAAGAGTGTTCAGCTCTTTCAATGTAAATCTTACAGAAAGAAGAGTTTTCTTACGTGGAACTTCTCTGGAGACTAAAGTCAGAAAGCAATGGATAATAGGAAATAAAATGTTCATACCGTCTTATGGATATGATATGCTCCAGGCATGATTGGGTTTAAAGGGATGATTCATTTCTTGTCTTGTCTTGTCTGATGAAGAAGAAATTCTTGAAAGGACGGCTGATTAGGGGTTAATTGGTTTATTGTCAAACAAACAGAATTTGTACTTTGCACAGCTTAGCAGTGGCTGATATTTTGGATGTATCATTGACTGTGCACAGTTCATCCAGGCATTACTTCTACTTATTTCTTAGGGGAGAGGGTGTTTCAGTACAAATGGAAATTGTAAATTGTAGAGTTAAAATGGAAAGATAAATTATGCTCCTGTGGACTTCCTGAAAAACTCACCTCCTATGCACATTCTTTAAAAATCTAGCATCTTTACCTCTTATGCTGATAGCAGTACAGATGAATACAGTATACTAACTTTTCATGTAAATTTATGGAAAGATCTGAGGCATTAGCAATTAACCTTTATATAAAACTTTTTAAAAATAGAGCAATGGGAAGAATATGAATTTTGTATGTTTTCCCCCCTCAAATTTCTCCTTGTAGATATTGGAATAGTGTTTTCATTGCTTATCTGATAATGTTTTGTGTTTTTGCTGTGTGTGTAACTTTAAAAAGGCAAATATTCATGGAAGGTTAAACAACTAAAACAGCTAAATTAACAAACAGAAAGTGAGAGCTTACTTTTGGTGTGGGCCATCCTAATCAGTTTAGCTCTTTCATGCTTTGGATTTTAATACGACTATTCTTTACAGTATTTAGTGAATAGCATGGTTTTCAGATTATCTTACCAAAAGATATTTGCCTCCATTTTATGCATGGGCATTTTTTCCAAGCATGCATTGTCACAACATACTAAACACCATTTTCAATTGGTTCAGAAAACATGAATGCAAGGAAGTAGAAATTTATTGCCAAGAAGTAACAACTGAATCATTAAAGGAGTAAAAGAGGAATTTAAAATGTGGCAGTCATTTTAATACTTTAGCTGCTGGGTGATCAGTTTGCTTTTACCTTCCTTGCATTTGCATCCTAAATGTTTTCCAGCAAAATAAGCAAAACTATTACAAAGCAAGATGAAACTGTTGTATTCCAAAAGGCTCCCTTGTTGTTGCACAAAACCTGTTGTGGCCTTTTAAGAAATAGAAGTCATCTTTTAAAGACATGGTATCAAAATATACTTTGGTTGTTCAAATTTTCTCCCAAGGTGCTAAAGATAATGGCTGTGATCCTACATCAGGAGAGGTAGCAATGAGATGTCATTACAATACTCTCCTGTCTACCCGAAACACCTCATCTTTTCTCAGCTGCATCCCCTTGAACTTGGTCATTTCCTGGTTGGTGGAAAGCAGGGAAAACAACAGACAGGCATCCAGCAAAGACTTCCAGAGATCCTATGGCAGTCTCTGCAAGTGATGTCCCTGCTTTGCATGTAACTGTAGCTGGATACTTGCTTGCTGACAGCCAGTGTGGTCTAGTAGTTTCTTAAATATTCTCATAATGACATCCAAGGCAGTCAGATAGTTGTCAATATAGCTTTACCCATGGAGCATCCAATTAAGCTTTATTGCAATACTAGTTTGGGAGGGAGGTGGAGATGTAATGACAGTGATCTGGTTTGGCTTCTGTAAATAACAAGGTTTTTTTTCCGCTCTGTTTTGTTTTTGCCTTTCCTGTTGGACATTTGACAATTTCAGACAATTTATATTCCTGAAGATGTTCAACAGACATGAGTAAGCAGATAAAGGTTTTGATTGTTTGTTTGCAGACCCATCAAAGGCTCACACATTCTCTAAGATGTGTGTGTGTGTGTGTGCGCGCGCGCATGCAGAATCACAAATGGATGTGATGGTAGTGTTGGGGAAGTGTGTGCAGGGTGGTTAAGGGGCTTCAATGCTTTCAGCTGCCATGACAATCTTTCCATGGGCAGAGGTGAACAGCTATGAAAAACCACTGCTGACTGATAGCTACCAGTTGGGCAATTCCGACTGAGATAATAGGTCTATTTTAGGCTGCAAAGGCAACAGGAACAACAAGTCATTGGCAGTAGTAGGATAAACAAAATACTTCTGGATCTATGAAGAATAAGAGTTAGTGTGGTGTAGTGGCTTGAGCATCATATTACAACCCTGGAAACCAGGGTCTGAATCCCCACTCACCGATGGAAATGTACTGGGTAGCCTTAGGAAACTCACATTCTCTCAGCCTCAGATGAAGTTAAGGGCAAACCTCTTTGAACAAATCAGCACCATGAGAGGTGCACCTTAGGATCACCATAAGTTGCAAATGGCTTGAAGACACACAACAACAATGTAGAATAAAAATTCATAGGATAAAAATCAGTTCTTTTCTTGAAACCCTTGAAACTAAAATGAAAACAAGTAGAGAGGAAACAGTATGTAGTGAAGCCAGAACAGCCATGATTATTCAGAGTGCTGAGATTTTTTATAGCATCATAAAATTGTGGAGTTGTAAGGGATCCCACAAATTATCTAGTTCAATACCCTCCCCATGCAGGAAGTCCACTGCAAAAGCATTTCTACAAGATGGCCTTCCAATTTCTATTTAAAAACTTCCAACAAAGGAGAGTAAACCAACTACCAAGTACCACTGTTAAACTTTTTCCTAATGTTTTGTCAAGGTCTATTTTCTTATAATTCAAACCCATTGGTTCAGGTCCTACCTTCTGGAGCAGCTGAAAACAAACTTGCTCCATCTTTCACAAGACATTCCTATAAATATTTTGGATTAACAGAGACAAAGACATTAGTTGCAACGTCCTCAGTTTCTATTGTTCCCTTTGAGATGAGAGGACTCCAAAAACGAAGATGGGGAGAAGGACAGAGAGAGTGAAAATTTTTCCAGCAACAATATCATTGCTGTTACATGACACCACAGAAATTAAAGAAAATAACCCAGAAAGGAAATGGTATATGCTGGAAATGTGGGAAAGTGACTGGAACACATTATCATATGTGGTGGACGTGCCAAGTAGCAAAAAAATATTAGAAAAAAGTATACAATTCAGTTATAAAGATTTTAGATATAAAATTTGAAATGTCCCTGGAAATGTATTTGTTGAACATAATTGGAAGACAAGCAGAATAGAGAACAAAAAAGATAATATTATTTTATCTGGTAACGGCAGCAAGACTTTGTTATGCCCAATGTTGGAAAGGAAAAGATGAGCCCTCAATAGAAGACTGGAAATTAAAAATGTCAGACCTTTTAGAAATGGAGAAGCTGTCAAACTCAATGAAAGGAGCGACAAACCAACAGTTCAAAAGAAGCTGGAATTCACTCATACAGTGGCTAAAAGAAGGATAATTGTAGTAATTGTAACAAACAAGATAGATAACAGGACAAGAATCGACACAGTAGTTCTGTATAAAAAGGGGTAGAACTGTAAGATTCTATTAGATAAATAAATAATAGTAAATGTATATTTAGATGAACGGAGTTTTCTCTTTAGATATTAAGAAACCTAAATAGAAAGCAATACAATCTGGACATGTGACAACAAAAAGACAATACACAATATATAGGTTCGGAAGAAATACTAGAAAGCAGGTTGGAATGGAAAAAAGTGCAGGAAAAGGAAAGTAGGTAAAGGGGAAGGGGGTAGAAGAGAAGGATGGGGGGGACGGAGGGAAAGACAGAATATAAATATTGATGTAAGAGAATATAGGTTTAAGGGAAAGGAGGGAGGGGAATAGTGGTTTTGTATATTGAATATATATTTAAAAGACTGAGAAACTAATCAATTGTATAGAGACTATCTGTTTATTCTTGATAACTGTATAACAATGTAATATTGGAATATGTATCAATAATATATGGAATAAAAATTATTTAAAACCCTAATATCATTGCTGTGAGCTATCATAGGATCATAGAGTTGGAAGAAACCACAGGGGCCATCCAGTCCAACCCCCTGCCGTGCAGGAACACCCTCAAAGCACTCCCCACAGATGGCCATCCAGCCTCTGCTTAAAAACCTCCAAAGAAGGAGACTCCACCACACTCTGAGGCACCATATTCCACTGCTGGACAGCTCTGACCGTCAGGGAGGTCTTCCTGAGGTTCAGGTGGATTCTCCTTTCCTGCAGCTTGAATCTATTGCTCCTTGTCTAAGCCTCTGGAGCAGTGGAAAACAAGCCCGCTCGCTCCTCCTATTCCCCTTCTATCCTTTTTTCTTATGTAAAGTAGTATGCAGCGATGTGGTAAGCAATTAAGTCCCATTAGGTTTACAAAAGATTTCCCCTCATAGAGAGAGGAAAGAACTGTGTGTCATCGTCTCACATACAATCATTTTGAGCTCCTGTTAGCCTAAAAGAAAGAAGTAATGGTTCCTTCTGATGCCATATAAACTTGCAAATGTGAGGAAAGGGGTTGCTTTTAGTAGATTTAGCCAAAGAACCAGACACAGAAGTACATGGGCTATATGTACACATATGTGATATGTCATATATGGTATTTGGTAGAGGTAGACAACTTCTGTGCCACTTCAAGTGTTTCTGGGCTGCCACTCCATTAGTCCAAGTCAGCCTAAGGAGTAGGAAGGGATGGTGGATAGTGCAGTCCAGAAATCAACTGAAGGGGCACAAGTTGCCCACCACAATATATCGGTTCACAAATGTATGTCTCTCCTCCCATAGATTCTCCACTGATGCCCAGGTCTGGTGGCTGGTGGCTGCACTGAGAATTAAGATAATGTAGAGAGAATGATGGGATGGGAAAGAGACATGGTTTCCACTCCTTGGTTAGATGTGTGCCCCTGGCCCAGGATGCTATACCTTCTGCTAAAAGGGTGATTAAGAGGGAGCAAAACTGGCCCAGTGTGAGTAGAATCTGGGATTACCACATTATATGTGAGGTAGTCTCCTGTAATAAGTTCCGTAGGAGTGGAAATAATGAAGATGTAACTTACAAGTCAGGAATAATGCAAGAAAGGATAGCAAAGTAACTTTATTGTTATGAGGAACAATGTTTCCACTTACTTTTGAGGTCAGTTTTCAAAGCATTTTGACAAGCTTGTTATCTATGTTATTCCATCCCTGTTCCAGTTTTATTTCATTCTCACTGCCCCTTCCCCATAAAAGGTAATAAAAAAAATAACTAAAGAGCAGTGAGCAGCTGAGCATGCTGCTTTTCAAAAATACTGTGATGAGTATATCTAGCACATTGTTTTTCAAACACTGTATCAAGTAATGAGAACTAGTTATTTTTTTAAAAATGAGGCTTTCCTAGTTGTGTGTTCAGGCAGCAGAGAAGCTATCCTTCACAAAAGGCACGGAAGCAGCAATGAAGTCATTTATACACCTTTTGTTTCCCATTTAGGGGAATGTTTAAAGCCTCCCACAACTTTTGCTAGTACTGAGTTCTCTTTTTCATCCAGTGATCAGCTTACAAATGATCATACTAGTAGTTCTGTGCTTGTTTTTTTAAATTTATGTAACCCAAACTCCTAAAAATGCCAGGCCCAGAGATCACAAAAAATTACATTTATGCCTGCAAAACCAGGATTTGGCTATCCTGAGCCAAACCTATGAGAAAATTATTGTCTGAAAACATTTTAAAAGAAGAAGAATGGGAAACTTGATCTCATTAATGAAGGATCCTTGTCTTTCCGAGCACATAGACTATCAATCCATTTTGCAGGCTTACAAGAGTGGTGGCATCATGTCGAGGGGGGTTGTTTAAAAGATAAGCTACAAAGTACTGATGAAAGTCTAATGGAAATTAATCCTGCTGGTTAACCCTTTAAATGTTGGCATTTGGTGGTCTGCCAGTAATGTAATTGCATAGCAGTTTCAGAGTTACAGAGCCCAATTAGGATGTGTGCCATGTAAATCCAATCCCACTGGAAATTAGAAAAGGATTTTAAAAGAACCTTGCCACATTGTTGCCAACTCCTTCTGCTTTGTCATGTAGTTTCCTTTCTTTCTTTTCAAGTCCAGATCATTACAGAAGAACTTCTGTTCTCATGTATTTCTGAGTAACTATTTTTAGTGTTTTGATGAGGAAAAAAATAGGATGCCAATATCCGAGATCAGTATTTTTCTCTCCTTTAACAAACTTCTCCATACAAGAACAATGGCTTGATCACACCATTTGTCTTTGGTAAGACCAACCACAGTCTACAACACAAGGATGTTTACCATGCATTTCAGAAGAACCACAAACTAGCTTACTGCCCAGGAGAAGTCAAGGTTGTGTGAAAATTGTTTCATGGATGTACTCCAGATAAATTACTTGTATGTGGGTATGTGTTGTTATTTGCTGTCAAGTCAAGTCAACTTGACTTCCTACCATAGCACTACCTTTCTGCAATGATGGGAGTGCATGCTCCTGTGAGTCAGGAAGCTATGCTGATGGTGGCAATGCTGCTAGTAGGGTCTCCCATGTCAGACAGGCTTTTGCTGAGGAGCCAGACTACATGTGCCAAACATCTACTGGACAGGAGCAGTAGTGTGTGTGTGTGTGTGGGGGGGACACTGTCAGAGGATTTCTCACAGAGAATAGCAGTAGCACCATAGCTGATGCTTGTTGGTACTGTACAGAAGGAGGCACCAGTAAACCTCTTATGATGAGATGATCCAAAATCAAATAACAGATAAAGCCAGAAGATGACACTCACAGGTCAGAAGGCGCTCAATGAGCTGTGAGAGTATAACAGAGGACAACTATGAGTAGCATTGTGGCTAATGATGCAACTGGACTCAAGTTGAAAGAGCATTTGGTTGTTGAAGTGCTTGTAAGTGAAAGGAAAGTCCAAAGCTGAACAACACATATCATAGGAACAGAGGTTGTGAGAAGCATGAATTCGGGAAGCCAGACACCTAAAACAAGAAATGGAATGTATAAAAATTGCAATATTTGAGGTAAACTAAAGTGAACATGAATCAGACATCATGAGTCAGATAATTGCATAGTGTTTTACTCAGGAAATGAAAATCTAAGAAGAAATGGGGTGGCATTTATAGTGAGGAGAGATGTGAGAAAAGCAGTGAAAAGATATAATGCAAAGCCTGACTCAATAATACCAATCAGACTTCAGGGAAAACCCAACGATATAGCCATAATCCAAGTTTATGCTCCAACTACATAGGTACAAGAAAAAAGGAACTGAAAAAATCTGTTCTGGAGTCCAGGAGGAAACAGAATTTCTTCTTAATCAGAGGAGATTGGAATGCAAAGTAGGAAAAAGAGCAGAATGAAAGACTGTAGAAAAATTTAGTACATAGGATCAAGAAATGAAGCAGCAGAGCCTTTGATAGTGGTTCTTAACCTCTTCTTTACTGAGGACCCCCTGTAAATATAATTTGTTGCTGAGGATACTCAAGATTTAAATATCTAAATTTAGATTTCAATATTCGAATAATGATTTAAAAAATCAAATATTTGTTTAAAGTTTTCATCAGCTGCTTACCTTTATCCCTTATTCTTCCATTAGACAATGCAAAGGAAATAAGGCTTGCTAATGGCATGTTGAAATCCTTCCAGTGCCAGAAGAGTAGAAAAAACTGGAATTTTCGAAAGGAAGGTTATGAATGAGAGGCAAACCTAAAGAATAATTTCTTTTGCCCTTTCCCCCAAACCAACACCTGGAAATTAAGATTTGTGGTGCTGCTTTGGAGGAAAGTGCAAAAGAAGAGAGGATAGGTACCCTCTCTCTAGTCTCTTAGTGCTCCTTTGGGGAAATAGCTCTTCATTTGCCCTTTCTTTTCCCCAAAGCAGTGCCTGTAAAGTAAGGGTCTTGGTGCTGCTTTGCAGGAAAGTGCAAAAGAAATGCTGTTTCCCTCCAAAGGAGCATCAAGAGAGTAGAGAGAGTAGGTGCTTATCTACCTGCTCTCTCATCTCATGATGCTCCTTTGGTGAAGCAACATTTCCTTTTGCCCTCTCTTTCCTCCAAAGCTGAGCCTTGAAGGTAAGGGTCTCAGTGCTGCTTTTTGGGAAATGCCATTTACCTCCGAATGAGTTGAGACGGTAAGTGCTTCTTTTGAAAGAACCTAACCTCTCTACTCTTTCGGTTCTCTTTCAGAGGCAAATGGCATTTCTTTTCTGTTTTCCCCCAAAGGAGCACTGAGACCCTCACTGCTTCGCTTCCAAGCAGCCATAAGAGTAAAGGGACTCCTTCCTTTTGTTGTGGTTGCTTGGAAGTGAGGCTCTGCCACACTATCTGGCCCTGGGCTCAAGTAGCATTGCAACACTCACCATGCAAGGCCTGGGCTAGGTGTCTTCTCTCATCTTCTGGACTCTCTGGTGTACCCACAAAGTAGTGCCCAAAGCCTCCAGCTCTGGACATGCCTGACAGCATCTCATTGCCTTTGCCACCACCATCATCACTACCACCTTTGAAGAATCTGGGACGTGCAGCATCAACTTGCCAGATATTCCCTTAAATTTGGGATTTTCTTCATTTTCCAGGGTGAATTGCAAGCATTTGCAGAGCCCCTGTGTAGTCTCTAGGTTAAGAATCACTGGTACAAATCAGTGGACACCAGCTTAAGACCCACTGGTCTAGATCATGAAAAACCTATGGATGACTCTTAAAGAAATGGGTATGCCACAATATTTGATTATCTTGATATATAACCTGTATTCAGGACAAGAATCAAGACAGAATGCGGAGAAATGGAATGGTTCCCAATTCGCAATGGGGGTCAGACAAGGCTGCATTTTAACATTCTGTTTAATTTGTGTGTAGAACATATAATATATAAACAGGACTAGAATCAGGCATGAAAATTGGAGGAAGTAACATCGACCATTTAAGATAGGTAGGTAACACCATACCACTAGTAGAAAATAGCAAAGACTTGAACAATGACTACACAAAGTCAAGGAAGAAAGTGCAAAGGCAGATTTACAATTGAACATCAAGAAAGCAAAAATAATGACCACAAATAATGTATATAATGCTAAAGTAAACAATGAAGATATTGAAATAGAAATCAGCAGATGAGTAAGACTTAGAAGGGCAGCTATGAAGTATCTAAACAAACTCTTCAAGTGTAAAGGTATATAACTGAATGCTAAAGCAAGGATTGTCCATGCCATCACATTTCTAGTTTCCATGGTTATGAAAGCTGGAGGAAAAGAAAGCAAATGGGAAGGCAATCAATTCATTTGAAATGTGGTGCTGGAAAAGAGTTCTACAGACACCACAGACTGCTAAAAAAAAAAAAAAAAGGTGCTAGAGCAAATCAAACTTGAACTCTCCCTAGATGCCAAGATGATGAAACTGAGACTGTAGTACTTTGGACATCTCATGAGAAGATACGACTCAGTAGAGAAGACAATAATGCTTGCTAAGGTGGTAGGCAGTAGTAAAAGAGGAAGAGAGCCTCACAGATAGAATCTATCTGTATCTATAGACTCAATCAAGGAAGCCGTGGCTCTGATTCTGCAACACTGGAGCTGGGCTGTTGATGAGAGAGTGCCTTGGAGGTTTCTCATTCATAAGGTCACCATAAGTCAAAGTTGACTTGACAGTAATTAACATCAACTTTGATGGATGACAGCGGTGTAGCAAGAGCTTTTGCTGCCCAGGGCAAAAGAGTCCCTTCTCCTCCATGTGTGCCCCACTCCCCTTTCCTGGTCTCGAGGGCCAGCTGTCCCTCCCTCCACTCGGCAAGCTCACCATGCTCCCACCTTACTGGGACAGCTCCATGGCTTCTGGTCCCTCTTGGACAGAAGATGAGTGGCCGCCTGGGTAGCTTGGCCAGGGGCTTGGGTACCTGCAGATGGCCACCGAGTTAAAATACATTTCCGCCATGGTGGTGGCAGCAGCGGCCAGTCCGTTCACCCAGGGCATATTGGTGAGGAGATTGCCAGTGGCAGTTGAAGTGGTGGCCACTGGTCAGCCGAGGATGTCACTGATGCCATGAGGGGTGCCAGCTCCCAGTGCCATCCAGCAGCATGAAGAGCCAGCCAACAACCAGCCAATTGCCCCAAGCCTGGGGGTGTGGCTCTACCATGCAAGCCAGAAGAGGGCTGTGTGAAGGGCTGATTTGAAAGGGGCGGGTTGCTTGTTTCACTCACCACAAGGTGAGAGTGAGAGAGTGCATGGGCAGCCGGGCATGCACCGGGCCAGAGGAGGCAGCTGTGGCTGCCTGAGCTTTGCTGAGGGAAGCTGAATGGCCACATGTCATTTCCTTAGGAAGACCAAGGTGGCAGCAGCTCCAGCTTCTCTTGGTGGAATAATAAGCAATAAGCAAAGGACAGCTCTTCTGCCTGCTAGCCTGGTTGCCTTGAAGGAGAAGTGTGGGGAGTCCAAGGGGCAGGTGGTTTCGGCCCCCTTCTTGTCCTTCCTCTTTCGACAAATACAGCCAGTTGCTGCAATCCCCCAGATGGCACCCCCAAAAAGTGCCACGGGGGGTGCACTGTCTTCTCCACCCCCCCAAATATGCCACTGACTGATGATGACCCTATGAATAAAAAATCTCTAAGAGTCCCATCATCAATTGCCTTGGTCAGAGCTTGCAAACTCATGACCTTGGCTATCTTGAATAAATCAATCCACTCTATTGTATTCTTTCTCATTTCATACTACCTTCCACTTTACCAAGCATTATCTTCTTTTCCAATGAGTCATTTTGACTCATTGTGCCCCAAAGTATGGCAGCCTCATTACTGAGTTATGATTTACTCAAGGCTGACCCAAGACATTTTGCTGCCTCAGACAAAGGAGAAGATAAGTATTCCTCTCCTTTCCATTCAGAGTAGCTGACTAGACTGGCAGTTGAGCATTATCACTACAGTACTGTCAATGAGATTGTTTTACACTACACCTGGGGAGAGCACAGTAAGTGAGTGGTATAGGACAGGACTGTGACACACAGAATTCATCCTGTAAGACTGGGGGAGGCTTCCTGGGGCCTCAAGATGAGCAGCTTTCAGGCATTAGATATAAGTGGGCTGCCCCTAGCATCTGCTGCCTCACTCAGTAGGGCTAGCCTTGCATTTACTAATCTAGTGCCATCCTTGTTCTCTAGAATATGAACTAGCTTCACAAACTGTTTTTAGCTGGCTTGTGCATATGAGTCAAGTTGTTCATATTGACCAGAAAAACCCTACTCAAACTTAAAAATCTAATCCTTTTGCATAAACTCAATGATATCGGGTGTGGTGATGGTGGGCAGCATACCTAGATCTAATGTGCTTTAATACCACCGAAAAATGCTTATTTTTTTAAACAAAATATCAAGGTCTCTCTATGTCTCCTACAACATATAGCTTATTCCATATTATCACATCATCTTATGCAATTCCATATTGCCACATCACGTTATGCAATTCGCCAGTGGCAGACAGTGATATGGGGAAAGTGTAAATGTGATGACATCAGAACAGTGATGAACATAAGAATGCTGTCTTGTACACAAGGCTGGCCCAAGACAAGATGTCATCTTCTGTTCCTTGTACAAAAGCTGACTGGACTGGCAATGAGACAGCAATCATTCTCCACTGTGCTTGAAAGCAGGAAACAGAGGGAGATTTGAAGGCAGGGACAGACCTGGGAGTAATGTGCTACCAGTTGTGATGTTATCTAAAAGGAACTCTTCACAGAGTGAGCAGTGCAAGCAATTTACTTC
Organism: Cyclura pinguis; assembly: GCA_030412105.1. Lineage (NCBI taxonomy): Eukaryota > Metazoa > Chordata > Lepidosauria > Squamata > Iguanidae > Cyclura > Cyclura pinguis. The sequence continues at coordinate 311,693,674 of CM059599.1, read as the reverse complement.
AAAAAAATGACAAGGTAACACCTTACTTTAAAACGTTATTTTTCCAAGCTTTGCTTAGGAGACCCGTGGCAAACCACAGAACATAAACTTCTCTGAAGCTTTGCTACTGCCCTCCAGCATTTGCTGCCTAAGGTGGCTACCTCACTCTGTCTAATGGTGGGAAAGGATCTGCTTGTGCGGTGTCCTTGTTCTGTGCTTATGGAGAATTCTACTGTGAATGCCCCATCTTTCCACACCCTCTAATATGTACTCTGGACCCAAGCAATAAGACATGGAGAAACTGGGGAAGTAGACCCATTGCCATGGGACCAGTGAATCCACTCTGTTTCACAGCAATTCCTCTCACAGCTGCTCTGGATTATATTTATTTGTTTGTTTTTTTGTTTGTTTTTATTTATGTCTTCCTTTCTTCCATTATGGGATCCAAGGCAGCTTACACTACAAGCTTAAAACCAAATACAATTAATATATAATACAAAAATTGAATGACAATTGAATTGACAATTATATTACAATATTTTAAAAAGTTTAAAATACATGTAAAGCAATAAAGGTTCAGTGTGTGTGTGTGTGTGTGTGTGTGTGCCTACAAGTCACCTGTTGACTTATGGAGACCCATGAATTTCATAGGCTTTTCTTAGGCAAGGACTACTCAGAAGTAGTTCTGCCAGTTCCTCCTCTGAAATATAGCCTTCAGCTCATTAAAAGACCCTTTTGCCATACCCAATAAAGACCGAAAGCCTGTTTAAATGTATTTTCTTGCTGACAAAAAGACATCACAGATATATGGGAGCTCTTTCTGTCAAGAAAATGGTTCAGCATTTGGATGGCTCCTGTAAAACCCGGATCAGTTATGGAAGGAACAACTGTGAAACCAAAAATGGATTCACCACCTCCACAGGTGTGGGTCCACTGGCCACTCGTGGCAGATTCATTTGTTGACATCTGTCCCCCTTAGGGGCTTTTAAAAGTTCAAACATCTATTCCTTATAAAACAGCAGCATCATTTTTTTCTACCATCAGAAAAAGTCAATCTTTTTAAGGTATATAAACATTCTGAACAGTTCAATATATTCATCTTCTCAAGGCTGGTTGATAAATCAAAGTTATACCGGACCTTGTCCTTGTTTAGCTTTCACCCACTCATTCCCTGAGGTATGTATTTATACACATCTCACCCATCAAAGATAAATACATGCAAAATCCTGCCACAGAGCCAATGGGGTACAGTGTAGTGTTTGGATACGCAAAATCCAAGATGCACTTCTCCCTTTAGCAACATACCTTACGCAAGTCTTCATCTTAGCCTAGACTTCATAACAGATTGGATGTCACCAAACTCAAATGGTATCCCGACATTCTTGGAAGAAGGGTAAGATATCAAATTAATAAATACAGATGGAAAAACCAGTTATGGATGAATTAGCTATTAGCAGCAGCTGCATTACATAATACAGAACAAGGATGTGAAATGTTACTTTCTCAGTATGCAAATCACTCTGTCTTTTTCTCTCCTTTTTGTGCTTAATTATGTTTTTCCTTGAATGTCAGCCTAAAGCAAGATAATCTCTGCTTTACAAAGATTAACCCCATTTATACCAATTAACACATAGGGGAGAAAGCTTTTAATGTTTTACAACAGCCAAGGAAAGAAAACACTGTGGATCAGGACTAGAGTGGATCACCCATTCCTTTCATTTGAAACTTCTCATTAAATAACATATAATATCTGCTTAATCTTTGGTACTTTAGACATTGCAAGGGTTTAAGCTGTAGAATCTATCGCATGGGTGGTTCAAGAAAAGAACATATATTCACTCCTATGGCTCAGCCATGGGAAAGAAATATAGGAGGGAGTTCATTAAAAGGTCAGGTTGCAGGATTTTTGATTACTGTGGTAGCCACTACACCACACTGAAAGAATGAAAGACTATAAAGTTGAATATTTCCTGGTAATTCTTTCTATAGAAGAAGAAAGTCTGGTTCACTAATGTTCAGTGGTTGCCCCCAGCTGTGGAATTTATTCACCTTAAAATGATCTGAAACTTGAACATCATTTGATATATATATATATTTTTAAATGGTCTTGGTTTTGTAGACCAGGGCTTAGCTGGTTGGCCTGTGTATGTCTCTCTGTGTTAGGAGAGGACTCAGGTCACGTATTATTTATAGTTTTATATATTTTTCAACCCCTAGTGGGTCCTTGGTATCTGCTTAGGTTTGGTTTCATGACCCCCATGGATACCAAAATTTGTGGATGCCCAAATTCCATTATGTACAATAGTGTATAAAATGGTGTTCCTTATGTAAAATGGCAAAATCAGTTTGCTTCTTGGATTTTTTTTTTTTGGGGGGGGATATTTTCAAGCTGTGATTGACTTAATCTGTGGATATCAAGGGCTGACTGGAGAGGTAAGTGTTGCACAAAATTTGTTAACTGGCAGTTCTAACCATTTTTTAAAAAAGAAAAGAAGTATGAAACATTCACTTGGACTATAGCAAGTGACAAAAATGTACAGAAGGTCACAGGATAAATAGAAAGACTGAGTGTCAAGTACTGACTACAAATATATACAAACACACATATACATACATACATACATACATACACATACATTGTTCTAATTAATCAACAACCAATCAACCTAATAAAAGTTTGTCTTCTTCCATCTTATACCTTTGAAATAAGATGCCTAGGTGAAAATGTTAAGGTCTTAGACCTCTTGGACTGAATGAAGCAGACCTACCCGGCTTAATAACGCACATGGCACTTGTCTTATGTTGATGAATGTTCAAAGTTTTATCTCTAGTCTGGAGAGCTAAAAGTTTAATCTATTCAAATGTTCAGATTTGGGGCATATGGTGTTGTGTTCTCACAGAGTTGTGGTGCTTTCTAAGTGTTATTTTAGCAGTATGGAATTAGTTTTTCTGTGATTTCATCCCAAAGTACATTTTGTAAACATCTTCAACCACACAATCATCCCTATCCATATGGTTGCAAGCCTTTTAATCAGGATGGGCAACTTCAGTGAAGCTATTTTTGATTGCTTAGGACCTGTTGTGTGTTACATCTCCTTCAAAAATGGGTTTTTCAATTACCGGTGCTTTGCCTCATGGTATAGAAAGTGGTGGGAGGAGGGGGAAGAAAGTTACACACATACACAAGGCCCTGTGCTTTCCTCAGTAGAAAAATGAGTGTTCGCAGAAGCATTGTATATGGCCCATGGCCCATTTATTACACACTTGCAGCTCCAAGTGGTGATTCATGACCTAGTTTTCCAATAAAGATCTGTTCACTTTGCTTATACAGGTGTGTTAATCAATCAGGCCACACCTTTATTGATTACAATTGAAAACTGTTGGATTGGCATGGGACATGGATATACTAACTAGGTAATCCCTGTGTCATCTATTGTGTCACCTCCCAACCAGCCAATTGATGGAGGGTCAATGGACTGATGAAACTGAACTGCCACATGGATGAAAAACTACTGTGTGGATCTACTATCACCTGGGCCAGAGGTCTACCCATAAGCTGGTTGTTCCTGTTATCTCCTTAGTCCAAAGTCCTTTAAGGGGATCCCCAACTACCATGTATGATGGGCTGCAGCACATCTCTTCCAATTTATCTTGCCCTATGCCCAACCCACCAAAGTTGTGACAGAGATTCATAATGATAGTGACAAGAACAGTTAAAATTACCTGCAGAGTATTGAGCAAAAGGAAAAATTGCAATACGGGGAAGGTGAGCCAGGAAGCCACTTCCCAAAAGACTGTTGGGGGATCCAGTTGGATAGATAGTTTTATTCTTTCCAGCTGGACCTGACTGAAGCCTACTCCATTCATGTAGACTTGGAAAGCCCACACCACCAAGCCAAAAAATCCATCACACAATAGGCCAGCAGTTCCTGTGCTTCCTAGGAATCTGCAAAACCAGTAAGGCCTTCAGGGAAGGAGAACTTGCTCATGGTGTCTTTACACAGTTGCCTATTTAGCTGCCTCAGTTACCCACTGCAAACAGAGATCTCCCAGGTAAGTCTTATTCTCACATTTATTCCTGTTTTAAATTACAAAAAAACCATGGAAAAGGAGTTTCTACAATTCCCATAATTTCCACTGTGCTGCTTAGAAGACAGCTCATATCTTTATGTCAGGATGGCCTTCTGTATGGAAACCTTACATGTGAAACTTTTCTGTATGTAGTAATTTCAACTCCTCTTCAAAGTTTTTTTGTGGAAGGGAGGTACTATCATATTTTGACTGAGGTCTTATGCATAGAATGAAAAACAAGAACTTTAGGATATTGGCATTCTTCAGTTCTTGTTATTTGTCATCTTTTCCAGTAGTGAACCTTATTAGAAAAATAGGAAAGTGTCTTATACTGAGTAAGACCACTACCTAATCTAATTCAATATTGTCATACCTGACTGGTAGCATTTCTTCCAGGGTTTCAGTCAAGATTCTCTCCGAGTTCCACAGAGAAATCTCTGGTATTCCCCAGAAGTCTCCCATTCAAGTATTAACTAGACCTAAGCCTGCTAGCTTCTGAGATCAGGCATGTTCAAGAAGTTGTGGTGGTATATATTGTTACCTATATCCCACATCTGTGAGAAACAGGTTGTTTTAGAAGCATAGTGCTTACCTACACTTGGTTTCTTAGGAAGTATATCATTAGAGATTAGCATATGTAATATGTCTATTTACCAACATACAGGCTAAAGATAGGTAGAGACACAGTTTAAACATATCAATAGACCAAAGTCAATCTTCTCACATCAGATAGCTAGGGAAACAGTCAATACCTGAGTTGATTATAGATCCCAAATTCAACTTTCAGCTTCTGTCTTTTCAGTTCTGTCTGACTCAGACTGCTAGTTTTTCTTTACAAAAACTTCTGGATTCTGACATTCAGGTGGTTGGAGATGGGTGTGAGAAGCCAGCTCCCCTTCTCTGATGATTTTTTCTGTTCTTCTGAAACAATCTGTATCAAGAAACAATTGGAGGTTGTTTAGTGTCCATGGAAACATATCACCTGTATTTAACTAACGATGTTGGGTAGCCCTCCATATTTTACTTATGGGACATGTAGTAGGAGTTAAGTAGCAGCTTGCTTGTAACAAGTTATGAGAACCAGAGACCGTTAGATAAACAAAGCTAGGAATGTAGTGATAAGCGCTACCAGGCTAAACCAGAACTCCAAGGTCACTTGCGGGCGGGATGAGAAACTCTTTGCCTTTTATGTTTTGAATCTTGCTAATTGCCTCCAGTTCACTCACTGAAGTCCCATACTATGTATCACACTCCTAATAAATAGTGTTTATACACTGTTATATTTGTGTGTGTGAATTCAGTTCCTGACAGAGTGAGTGAACTCCTTGTAAAAAATATTAACAATATGTATCAAAAACTGAAGATGAGCCTGAAGAAAGAGGAGCATCCAGCAGAGTTGTCGAAGCTCTAGGGGAGGCAATCACTGAAAGAGATGAGACAGTCCCCAGCCGGCCTCCTGATGCGAGATCCAAGACACGGCCTTCAATTCCTCCATCCACCCTGACTGGAAGCCAAGCCTGGGCCTGGGGAGAGAAACCAGAAACTGCTCAGCACCAGTGTCACTGGGCTACAAGATGGGACACATTGATTGTCAGGACCAGCTTGATGGAACAACTTTTAGCCAGAGAAGAAGAAGTGGAAAAGCAGCGACAAGAAATTTCTAAACTGAGAGCCCAGCTGCACAACTGGAGACTCCTGGTGCCTCAGGTTGGACGCACGCCACCCCAGGTTCCTGCAGCAGCAGCTGCTCCGGCGGCTGCGGCACCTACACCTACCCGGATACCAGCACTGCAAGTGGGGCCCCGGCCTTTTTGAGAGTTGAAAACCACTTATGATGGCAATGGAGCCACCCTGACATACTTTCTCAACATGGCCTCTAATTATATGATCGACTACAGGAACAGTTTCCCCGATGATGCTGCCAGAGTCAGATACCTGAGCCAGCACCTCAAAGGAGAGGCAGCAGAGTGGGTCGCCAGCCTGTTTGACTCACGAGCTTAAGAAACAGCCGGCCTGCAGCTGTTCATGCATCGACTTAGAGAAAGATTCGAGGATCCTTTCTTTCAAGAACAAGCCAGATACCAACTGAGAAAATTGAGCCAAGGAAAGGGAACCGTGGGCAAATACACCTGAGAATTCAGAAAACTAGCCACTAAGGTCCCAGAATGGAGAGATGACATCCTCAAACAATTTTTCCAAGACGGGTTGAGCCCCACCATCTTAGATCACTGCCTGACCCAAGGGGATCCTGCCAGTCTCCTGGGGTGGATGAAACTAGCCGGACAAGTGGACAGCATCACGGAGAGTGTCCAGTTTGGCCGGCAAAGACAAGCACAAGAAATCAGTCACTGAATCCCAGCATCCCGAAAAACCACTTTCCTGAGCAGCGAGGGAAAGAAAAAATGACTTAAAGAAGGCACCTGTTTCCAATGTGGGAAAAAAGTCCACATTGCCAGTGAATGCCAGGGATCGAAGAAACCTGCTGAAGAAAAGTCGGGCACCCTTACCACCTGAACTGTATTCCGCAAAGCTGACACCCCGAAGCCGCCAACCAAACGTCCCGCCAGCGGAACCGCTGCTGGAACTTGCGATGACAAGGACAGCCCACTGACCACATCCAACTTGGATAGTGAGGATTGGGATCCTGACCAGTCCACAAATGTAAGTACAATCAAAACTTGTCGTGTATATGTTACAGTAACCTTACAAGGAAGTGATGGAAAATTACGAATGTACACAGCCTTAGTTGATTCAGGCTGCACAACTAGTTTATTGAACCCCGCTGTAGCTAAAGAACTTGCAATAAAATTTGAACCCCTAAAAAAGGCATCAAGTTATCTCAAATGGACAGCTCACCCATAGCAGGTGGCCCTGTGCGGGAAAGGACCAAACCTATCCCTGTTCAGGTGGGAAACTTACAGAGCCAATTACCTTTCCTAGTGCCCACCAAAATCAGGTTTCAGGTAGTTCTTGGGTACGACTGGCTAAAAAACCACAATCCCCAAAGTGACTGGACTCAGGACTCACTCAAGCATAACCCTGATGTAAATCTAGTGCCTGTACCAAGTTCCCCTGTCTCGATACTTGCTTTGAGTCCTGAAGACCTGCAGAAAATCCCATTGGAATACCGAGACCTGCAGAAAGCTTTTGAGGACTGTGAAACAGATAAACTGCCCCCACACAGAGACTTTGATTGCAAACTCAGATTGATAGATGGAGCTAAAATTCCAAAACCCAAGATATACCCTATGAACAACCAAGAACTAGAGGCTCTAAAAAGATTCCTGAACAAAAACCTACAACTTGGATTTATTAAATCCTAATCTGCTCCCACCACGAGTCCAATATTTTTCCACAATAAGAAGGAAGTTGGAGAACCAAGGATCATTGTGAACTATAACTTAATTAATCAGGCAATATTGCCTAATGCGTATCCGATTCCTTTAACTAAGGATATCTTAAATCAATTGATTAAAGGTAAATTCTTTACCAAATTAGACCTCAAGAAGGCTTTCCACAGAATACGCATGGACCCTGAAAGTGAGTGGTTGATTACTTTCTTAACCTCCCTGGGAAACTACCAATGGACTGTTCTCCCTTTTGGATTACAAGCTGGTCCTGCAGCCTTCCAAATGTTTCTCAGTTCTGTATTACAAGACCTCCTTTATTAAGGTTTACCTGGATGACATTTTGATCTACTCAGAAACTCTTGAACAACACACCGAACTTGTACGTACTGTGTTTCAAAGACTCGTAGACAATGAACTTGTTGTTAAACTCTCAAAATGCGAATTTCACATTCAGACTTTTGACTACTTATGGTACCGTGTTTGTCACAAAACCCTAAACATGGACCCCGCCAAAATTGACACTATTTTAAACTGGCCTACCCCCAAAACTAGAAAGCAACTCCAACAATTCCTTGGCTTTCCAAACTTCTATCGTAACTTCATAGAAGGGTTTGCCACAATTGCTCTCCCTCTTACCGACCTCTTGAAAAAAACAACTGATAACAAAACTAACTGATGCAACTGCATCTTCTGGACTGAAAAATGCCAGACAGCATTCAACACCCTCAAACAAAAATTTACATCCGAACCGCTTCTCTTATTCCCCAATACTACCAAAGAATTCATAATCCAAACCAATGCCTCAGACTTCGCCATGGGTGCTGTTCTTCTCCAACATGACACAGACGGCCACCTTAAACCATGCACCTTCATCTCCAAAAAATTCTCCACCACACAACACAGCTGGCCAATTTGGGAAAAAGAAGCCATGACCATCCATTTCACACTCACCTCATGGCGACACTTCCTCAAAGGAGCAAAACTCCCTTTTCAAGTCTGGACTGACCACTGCAATCTAGAAACTTTAAAAACTGCCAAAAAACTAACCCCTAAACAAGCACACTGAATTTTTCCAGCGATTTAGATTCAAAATTATTTTCAAACCTGGAAAAACTAACACTTTAGTAGACCCACTCTCAAGACTGCCCTGCCACGAACTGCCCTCCTTCTCTTATGGGACATGTAGTAGGAGTTAAGTAGCAGCTTGCTTGTAACAAAGTATGAGAACCAGAGACCGTTACATAAACAAAGCTAGGAATGTAGTGATAAGTGCTACCAGGCTAAACCAGAACTCCAAGGTCTCTTGTGGGCAGGATGGGAAACTCTTTGCCTTTCATGTTTTGAATTTTGCTAATTGCCTCCAGTTCACTCACTGAAGTCCCATACTATGTGTCACACTCCTAATAAATAGTGTTTATGCACTGTTATATTTGTGTGTGTGAATTCAGTTCCTGACAAACAAAGGTAAAGATATGAGCATAAATGAGGCCTGTTCCACAAGTTTGCCACTTGCACACATATGCACCAGGGAAACAATGATATTTAAACTTTATTGACGTAGTGTTAAAAAGAAATCCAGAAAGGTCCCAATATACTTGTAAGCTGTCCTTTAATGAAGTGTCTCATATTAGAACTGTCATATTTAACAGTAGCTTGGCATCAACATGTGAGCCAGTGAGAGGTTTTCTTCAAAACCAATCATCCTCAGGAAGGTTCAGAGATGCATCTTCATCATTTGACTGTAGACTCACAGTAGTGACATGCATATATGAATAACTAATTCAAAGTCAAACATCATTAACAGAATTTTCTTTCAAAAAAATTCCAACACAACTTTTTTTATATATACAGAACTTGTCCATGACATTTATATTTGAATGAGCTCCCAATTCATCATTCAAATTTAAGAATTTTAAATTAGTCTGCATACAGTTACAATGTAGCATTTTTCTGTTCTCTTTAAATATAAGCTATTTGCATATAAACAAAGAACACAGGAGATGTAATTAGTCCTAAAAACAGTTCTTGCCTTCTTCTTCAGTATCTCCATAGAAATACAAGCCTGGCCAAACATGCCTGAATCTGAACAATGGAATAAATTAAACTCTTAGTTCTTCAAATTAGATATGTAACTTTTAATGGTCATCAACAAATGAAAAATACTACCTTCATTAGGAACACTGGTAGAAGCTGCTACAATCTTGTTCTGCATCTTAAAGATTTAAGATCTAGATGTCCCAACTAGGGGTTTTTAATTGTGAAGAAATCAGATGGAATAAAGCCAGAGTGTGGCTGGGTTGGTGGCTAAACTTAGTATTCAGAAGATATTTTTAATACATACATGCGCACACACAAACACCCCACATATATAATCATATAATTTGTAGTCAGTGCTCAACACTCAGATTTATTTTGCAACCTTGTGTACAGTTTGCTTGCTTGCTATAGTCCCAGTGAATATTCTGAAATTCCTTTCCTTTCCTTTCCTTTAAAAAAAAAATGAGCATATCTTCCAATTCACAAATCCTGAGCAATACTTACCTGTAGCTTACTAGGGGTTGAAGAATATAAGAGGAGGCAGTAATGCAAGTAGCAAATAATATATATTCCTCAGTCAATTATTTTCCCTACCTTCTCCCATCTACAAATTCATGTTGTGACTGGCAGAAGAGAAGCAGAGGTATCAGCCAAGGAAAGAGACTAGCCCATTGTCAACTATAACAGTCTGAAAAGCGTGATCCTCCACACTCAGTTTGTTCACCTATGCAGCCACATAGCTGTTCAGAGAAAAGGATGGGCAGCTGAGTGAGGATGCTCATCTGCCAGTGGCTAATGATAGGTGAACTTCAGTTGGATACTCTCCACTGTCCCTCTTCTATCCATATGACCATGTGGTGGTTGTTTATGGAGGAGGAGACATGTGGACAGCCAAGTGCTAAAGATTGCTTATCATAGCCAATGCACCCCAATACAGGCACTCTTCAGAACTTCACAGGGGTCTTCCAAAGTTCCTGCAGAATGATGTCATCATTGAGCCTGAGTTATACTGATGGCAATCCTCACTCATCTACTACTACCCTCCTGCCAGCCGCTACACAGCTGGACAAGAAGCAGAAAAAAAGTGTGAGTCTGGACTGGAGTGGGTGGGGATGTGGACCCCAAATCTATTTGAGGATTGTGAGGAGATGACAATGCGGCTTAAGGAAGATTCTGCTTGTGGGCATTTCTAGACATGTGAAAAACTCCTTTTTGGAATTTTTTGCTATTTGTTACCATGCCATATACCCCCAATCCATGATACAGTATGATTGACTATAAATACTGTTTAATTGGCATAACATAAATATAAATCTTACACCAATGGCTGAAAGCCATGTGAAAGGAAAGGACTCTGGCTGGAACCTTTGAAGCTAGGACAGAGGACCTCAGCATGGCCCCAGTCAGAGAGCCTGACTTGGTGGGTTTTAGATGGTCCTCCAAAGTACCCAAATGTAGAGAACAATAGCAAAAAAAAGCTGCTAGAAGGGGCATCCAGAAGGTCAACATCCTGTTACCTCTTCCCACAGAAACTATCCTTTGTTTCTCCGCCTTTCTGGTCACTAAGAGGCTATCATGATTTACCTCAATGGTTTCTCACCTGCAGTAAAGACAATCTGAATCTTATGGACTCCTTTGGTTGTCTCTGCCAGAGAGCAATTAACACATTCCCCTTCAAGGCAGAAAAGGGGTATTTAAACCCTGACTCCAAGCCTAACAATCTGTAGCACCTTGGATGCACATAACTGTCTCTGTCTGTCTGCTTCTTGATTCTCATGCCCTGGGTTACCCTCAAACCCTTGGGTTTCTCGCTTTGATTGTCCATTTCTGGAATGGTAATTATCTCCCACTTCATCTTAAAATTCTCACTATCTAACCTTTCTCTCCTTTAACTTCGTTAGACTTGCGTGGTATGTAAGACTGCTTGATCACTTGTGTATGTGTGAATATTCCTTCAAGGAAGGCATTCTTTTGACCCTTAACTGGTGTGCTACTCCTGTGCTTACTTCCCTCTCACAGGACTCCTTTTGAGCTATAATTACTCATCTTTCAAAGGAGATGCTGACATTGCTAGAGGACCTCAAGGTCTCTCACCTTTTGGGGTAACATGCTCCAGTCTTTGAATATTCATTCCACCGCTAAAATGAGGATCATAATGCTTGAGCAAGGCAATGGTATCTCTTAGAATAGGAATGGCTGCTATTTCCACAGATAAATGTATCAACCATCATGTGCAAACAAACAACTCACTAGTTTTTCACTATGCTAAAAAAATGCATATGATGAATCATAGAGTTGGAAGAGACCACAGAGGCCATCCAGTCCAACCCCCTGCCATGCAGGAACACACATCAAAGCACTCCCAACAGATGGCCATCCAGCCTCTGCTTAAAAACCTCCAAAGACGGAGACTCCACCACACTCCAGGGCAGCATATTCCACTGCCGGCCAGCTCTGACCATCAGGAAGTTCTTCCTGAGGTTCCGGTGGAATCTCCTTTCCTGCAGCTTGAATCCATTGCTCCTTGTCCTAGTCTCTGGATCAATGGAAAACAAGCCACTCTCTCCTTGACATGACATCCCCTCAAATATTTAAACATGGCTATCATGTCCCCTCTTAACCTTCTCTTCTGCAGACTAAACATACCCAGCTCTCTAAGCCGCTCCTTATAGGGCATGGTTTCCAGACCTTTCACCAATTTAGTTGCTGTCCTCTGGACACACTCCAGCTTGTCAATATCCTTCTTGAATTGAGGTGCCCAGAACTGGACACAGTATTCCAAATGAGGTCTAACCAAAGCAGAATAGAGTGGTACCATTACCTCCCTCTATCTAGACACCATACTCCTATTGATGCAACCAAGAATTGCATTGGCTTTCTCGGCTGCTGCATCACTCTGCTGACTCATGTTCAGCTTGTGGTCCACAAAGACTCCTAGATCCCTTTCACATGTACAGTTATCCATCTACATATCCCTCATCCTATATTTGTACATTCCATTTTTTAATGTCTAAGTGCAGGACTTTACATGTCTCTCTGTTGAAATTAATTTTGTTAGTTTTGGCCCAGTTCTCCAATCTGTCAAGGTCATTTTGAAATTTGATCCTGTCCTCTGGCATATTAGCAACCCCTCCCAGTGTGGTGTCATCTGCAAATTTGATCAGCATGCCTTCTAATCCTTCATCCAAGTCATTGATGAAGATGTTGAATAGCTCGGGGCCCAGGACAGTGTGGCACCCCAGTAGTCACTTCTCTCCAGGATGAAAAACAGCCATTGATGAGCTCCCTTTGGGTTTGGTCAGTCAACCAATCACAAATCCACCTAACAGTAACACTGTCCAGTTGACATTTTACTACCTTCTTTACAAGAATGTTACGGGGAACTCTGTCAGAGGCCTTACTGAAATCAAGATATGCTACTTCCACAGCATTCCCTTCATCTATCAAGCTTGTAACTCTATTGTAAAAAGAGATAAGATTAGTCTGGCATGACTTATTTTCTTGCTTTCTAAGTAATTACAAACTGACTGTTTAATAATCTGCTCTAGGACCTTTTCTGGTATTGATGTCAGGCTGACTGGGCGATAATTATTTGGGTCCTCCTTTTTTCCCTTCTTGAAGATGGGGATGACATTTGCCCTCCTCCAGTCTGCTGGGACTTCTCCTGTTCTCCAAAAGTTCTCAAAGATTATTGCAAGTGGTTCTGAAATGACTTCTGCCAGTTCTTTTAATATCATCTGGCCCTGGAGACCTAATTCATCTATTTAGCCAGGTAATCCTGTACTACTTCTCTACCTATTCTATGCTGCATTCCCCCCTCTCCTTGCCTGCTCCCCACCCCCCAGGTTGAGTACTTCTATCCTTTTGGGAGAAAACTGAGGCAAAAAGGTGTTGAGTAGTTCTGCCTTTTCTCTTCCCCCTGTTAGTAATTGGCCATCTTCTCTGTGCAGCGACCCTATGATTTCCTTGTTTTTCCTTTTGCTGCGGACATATCTAAAAAATCCCTTTTTATTGTTTTTAATGTCTCTGGCAAGCCTGAGTTCACTCTGCACTTTAGCTTTTCTGATCTTCTCCCTACATATCCTTGTTATTTGTTTGAATTCCTCTTTGGTGGTTTCACCATTCTTCCATTTCCTGTACATGTTTCCTTTAACACTTAGCTCATCTGAGAATTCTTTAGTCAACCATTATGGTTTCTTTATACACCTGCCATTTTTCCTCCTTATTGGCACAGTTTTAAATTGTGCTCTCACTATCTCACTTTTAAGAAACTCCCATCTGTCATGAACTCCTTTCTCTTTCAGTATTCTTGACCACAGAATTTCAGCAAGTAACTCCCTAAGTTTACAGAAATCAGCTTTTTTAAAAGTCTAGAATGTGTGTTTGGCTACACTTGGATTCTCCTTCCCACTGAATGACAAATTCCAAAAGAGCATGGTCACTTCCCCCTAAGGATCCCACCACTTCCACCTCATCAACAAGGTCATTCATGTTGGTCAGGATCAGATCTAAAATAGTTGATCCCCTTGTTGCCTTTTTCACCTTCTTGACCATGAAACTGTCTGCAAGGCAAGCGAGGAACCTGTTGGACCTTGTGGTCTTGGCAGAGTTTGACTACCAACATATATCAGGATAGTTGAAATCTCCCATTACTACTGCATCTCGTCTTTTTGAATGTGTGGTCATCTGCTTCAGGAAGGCATCATCCAAGTCCTCAGGCTGGCCTGGAGGCCTGTAGCAAACCCCCCACAATCATATCCCTATTGTTTCTCACTACCTTAATTCTTACCCAGATATTCTCAACCTGGCTTCCTGGATTAGTCATGGATCTCTTCACAGGTGAAAACATCCTTTACATATAAGGCTACTCCTCCTCTTTTCTTGTTTGGTTTGTTTCTACAAAATAGGTTATACCCTCCTATTACTACATTTCAATCATGAGACTCATCCCACCAGGTTTCAGTGATGCCTATTAAATTATATTTATTTTGTTGTATTAAGAGTTTGAGTTCATCTTGCTTATTTCCCATGCTCTGTGCATTAGTGTAAAGTGGACTATTGTCCACAACAGCTTATGCTAGAATTGCTTTTGCCCAGTTAGTCTCAGTGGCATTACAGAATTCCTTTATCGCTTTTAATACTAAAAGTCAAACCATGCATTTTTTCCCTCCACTTCAGAACAGAACTTCCCTCTCACAGGCCCTTCTTAGTTGGTTGCTTGTATGTTCTTATGCTTGTATTATAAATTATTTATGCAAGTGGTAGAAATGATGTATTGCCTGAATCATATCCACCTCTTTCTCTTCTGTTATAGCAGAAAATTTCTTTACCATTTGGAGACAAAACAGATACGTACTAGTTCACTGAAGAAAAACTTATTATTTGGTTTGTTCTTGTTATGGCTTAGGGTAGTTGCATTCCAAATCAAGTCAAAGGTAAATTAGAGTAAATTAGATTCTTAAATTCTGTTTGAAAAAAACAAAAAACAAAAAACTTGTCTCTCTTGTGTTGGGGTTCAGATTCTACTTGTGTTCCTGGTCACAGTTACATTGAGTATATGGCTACATTTGGGAGGAGATAGATACCAGAGGAGGAGCAACTAGGAAAGGGGGGTTTGAAAATGGATGATGCACAAGCAATAGAAGGATTTGGCTCTGAGAATGAGAGAAGAACATTACAGGAGATTGCAGAATGTAAATTTGAGCAGGATAAGGACTCAAGAGAATAAAAGGCCATAGGCAATGAAGCAGTCAAAAATCGAAAGCTTCGAAAAGCAGGGAAAGTAAGCTTCAAAATAAAAACAAAGAGATAAAGGCACTGTCTTTGTTGCAATAACTGAAACAAGTTTATTCACCTTAGAGTGTTATATGCCTCAGCAAAAGAATATAGCTGCAGCCAAGTGCTCCCCTCTCCCCATCCCTTGAAGTTACTGGCCCATAGAGCTCAAATCAACAGTGGCTGTGAGCTGTCCACAGAATGCCTTTCATTGTTCCATTTCAATAACAGTATGAGTACTCGTATCACAGTGAAGCAAAGAACTCATCTCTCAATAAGAGCCTTGAAGGCCCCAGGGCAGTGTTGCTTTCATAAAAGGAATAGATTTGATTTACTCTGCTATTTTTAACAGAATTGAAAAGGAGCAGGGGGAGAACATCTCATCACTATATCAGGCCTGACGTACTGACACCCCAAGCTTCATTCAGATCTCCATTCCTAAGTCAGTTGGCATATGCCAAGAAAGCAGGCAAAGTGTGGATGCTTTCCCTTCTGCTCCCATCTATTTTGCCTAAATATCATTGCTACTGACACATCCTCATTGGTTCAGACCCTTCTTGGTCTCTGACATGCTTTCTGTTAGTTCCCTGGAAACCAAAGTTATTTTTTATTCAAGGTAGTCAGGACTCCAGAGCCGCCATTCTAATTTCAAGAGACAACTCTTTTTTTAAATCTTCTTAATAAAAACAGCAACAAGAAAATAAAAAACATGCCCCACAAATTCAACTTTTGGTAGCTGAGGGAGCAATCGCATTGCTATGTGTATATGCATGAAATAAAATATACAGTATATGCATACCTATAGCCTTGTTGTCATATGAGCAACACAAATTTATTGGAGATGTGGTGGTATGTAGATAGATTTTACTCCAAACTGTATTGATAGAAGAGAAAGCCCAGTGCAAATAGACTCAATTCATATAGAAGTCATGGTGAGCAGTGCCACTGCATTCATGATCCTGAAATCATGATCCCAGATCAAACCCCCTCTGAACAAAACTTGCCAAGAAAACCCCATGATGGGTTAGCTTTAGAACCACCCTAAATCAGAAATGACCTGAAGCACACAACAACAAATCCCAAATTATGAACGTTCTTCAAAAACAGCACAGTTCTCAATGTCTTTCTTGCAGTGAGGAGAAAAATGATTAAATCATCCATTCTTGTCTGTGAGAATGAAATGTATGAAGACCTACATCCCTAGAACCTAACAGTTGAACTTGTAGATCAGGACTGAAGAGCATGTTGCTGTAAAACCGTTGAGCCTAAATACTGAACAAAAAATACTTGTGTTGGAAATTAAAGTGCTTGTACATATAGTACACTGGCAGAAACTCTATAGGTAAATAGAGAATAAGAAATAAGAAAAGTTGCACAGGACTTCCCCTTGGGAAACCCAGCCCAGTAAATGCTTCCTCAAAGGAAAGCAGGAAAAAAAATTATGTATATGTCTTTAAAAACAAACAAACAAAACCAAAGAGTCTTGGTATAGAAGAATTATGAAACATACCCAGAAAATAAGAAGTGGAATCAATTTCATCAAAGAAACAAAATAAAATGCTGTGATCTCAAGCGAAAGACAGACAATGTAGTAGTCATAAAAAATCTGATGGACCAGGATGTTTTTCACTGTTTGCCTGAAAACTGCTTCTCAGAGAAGAATGCTCTAGTGGCCACACTAGAGAAAGCCTCATCTCACACATTCACCAACCTAAATTTTGTCAGTGGTTGTACATAACAAAGAATAGAGTTCCTTCTGAAGACACATAGTACATTTTTACAAGATGAATATACCTTGTAATTTCTGCTTATTATGGTACAATTATTGTTGTTGTTGTTGTATTATTATTATTACTATTATCATCATCACCATCATAATTATTGATAGGAAGGATGATGGTGATGATGATGATGATGATGATGATGATACTGATTACTGTATGGTTGTTTTTGTTTTTGTTTTAACTTGCTGATGACTGAACTTCTCACAGAGTAGGGCAAGTTTAATAGCATCCTCCTCTGAAGAACAAAATAAACTTTGTGATAATGGTAAACTGAAGCTAGTTCTCAAGGCTTCCTTCAGTTCTTACCTTTATGAGAATCCAGTTCAGGAAAAGGCCACCATAGCCTTCTTGAGAAGTCAGCTGTGATGCCTGGCCTCACTCCTACCGTCATCCAGCCTTTCCACCAGACTTAGGCCATTTCCGCACGGGCTTTAAAGAAATGGTGCAGAGTGTCCTCCAGGGAGGATGTCTGAACCTGGGAGTGGACTGGGTCAGACCTACTTAGTGTAGTTCCACACCTCAGCCCGCTCCAGAACAACCCGAAGTGGTCGTCCAGCGTGCTGTTGAAAGACCGCTTGAAACAGGTCTTTCAAAAGCACAGAGCGCGCCACTCCGTGCCCGCGCTCCGGTGCAGATTTGCAGGCTCGCACCAGTGCGAGCCTGCGATCTGCTGGGGGCAGGCTTCAGGCTGGCGAGCTTCAGCGGTTGGTGGAGAGCCTCAACCAACCAGAAGCCACCATTTTCATCCCTGGAGCAGTGCAGAGCGGCAGTCACGCACTGCTCAGGACCAGCCTGGACCCAAGCGTGGAGCCAAGAAGTCCGGTAAGTACCGGCACGGGGCGATTCCGTCACCCCGTGCGGAAAAGTTCTTACAAGATTCAAAGCATGAAGAACTTCTGTTTCTTTTCCTTTTCCATTCCTCATTCTTTTGTGCAATGCCTTTTTACACTGGAAGTCTGATGGCAGAGGCTATGTATTATCTTTTTAATGATATGTAAGCTGCTCTGATTTCTATGTATGCTTGTGAAAGCTGGACAATGAAAAAAAACTGTCAGAAAGAAAGCCAACTCATCTGAAACGTGGTGCTGAGAAAGAGTTCCATGATCACTATGACCTGTTAAAAAGACAAATTATTAAGTCTTAGAGGAAATCATGCCTGAATGTTCACTAGAAGGAAAAATGACTAAGCTGAAAACAGAGACATCTGGATCACAAGAGGAATTACTTTATTGCTGCTAGTGGAGTCCAAATTTTACTATCCTGTATCTTGGTCCCTATACGGACAAGTGGGGAGTGGCCTCTGCCTGCATTGAAATCCCTCTAAACTAAACAAACCACAGGAGAAATGTCTGAAACAAAATATAGGCCTGTGACTCTAACATCATCACTTTTCTTCTCCTGTATGATTTTTAGCATCTGTTCCCTGCTGAAGAAGCCAGTGGAGCTTCGAAAGCTTGCATGACGAATTTTGTGCAGTTCAGGTGGTGAATAACGGCAATCACTCACTTGGATTTTGGAGTTTGTTTTATTAAGATGAAGTTGTCAGAGTTTGGACGCATCATGAGATGATGTAGCTCACTAAAAAATTCAACAATACTTGGTGGAAGGTAGTAGGAGAAGAGGGAGATCACACTATAGATGGAGCGCTTCCATCAAGGAAGCCATCAATCCGGGTATGCAAGGTCTTAAGAGGGCTGCTAATGACTGGTGATCTTGGAGACCCCTCTTTCATAGAGTCTCCATGAGTCAAAGTCAACCTGAAGGTAAATAACAACAGGAAAGCTACTCTAAGCCTTTACAGTTGTTGTTGTTGTTTCTTACTTGCCTCTCGCCAAGGCTTGAGGCAGGGTGTATCATAGATTTAAATACAGCTAAAAACACATAAAACCTTATATTATTATTATTACTATTATTATTATTAATTTAGACATGGTATAATTAAATTCTGTGGTTTTGTACTTATAATGATTAGATCTAAGTTAGTCGCATATCTAGTGTAAACAGTGTGGAAGTTGCGCCCCTATCTTCTTACCCCAACTCTGCCCCCCATCCCTACATGCATTGTTTTTTTTGAACCCCCCTGCCATTGGCACCTGAGGTGTGTGTCTTTACCCAATCCTAGATACGTCTCTGAAACTATTCCACAAACTATTTTGAAAGGAATGGTACATTTTAACAGCTTCCTTTGGTTAGGTGTAACTAGTGCTAATTTGCTAATTTTTCTACCATGACTTAAATGATCACAAGATCCATCTCTATTACTTGTAAGGCCAAGTGGAGTCTGTGGATCACTCTGTTTGGCACCAGCTTAGACTGGCAGATCAGGCACAGCCTTTCCTGAACAGAGATAGTGTAGCCACAATAGTTCACGCCCTGGCAGCACCCTGATTACATTACTGTATTACAGTCTACGTGGGCCTGCCCTTACAGAAGACTTGGGAACTATAGTTAGTGCAAAATGCAGCTGCTGGCTGGCTGGCTGGAATACCATATGGGGATGATATAACACCAGCCTTAAAGAATTGCATTTGCTGCAAATGTGCTTCCAGATTGATTTCAAGGTGCTTGTGATGGCATTTAGAGGTCCAAACAGCTAGAGAACTCAGTACTTGAAGAAAGAACTCTCCCTATATGTGCCTGCCCAAGGGCTGAGCTGTGGTGGTGGTGGTGCTCCTCTGCATCCAATCATTGAAGTCGGTACTCTATGTGGGGACATGAGAGAATTTCTTTTTGGCCATGGCACCCCAATTGTGGAGTGCTCTCCCTCTGAAGGCCTAATTGGTGCCAATATTGATTACATTTAGGCCATTTCTGCACTACATTGTTATAGCGCTATCATGCCACTTTCAACATCCTATGGAATCCTGGGGTTTGCAGTTCAGGGAGGGGCTGGATTCCATAGGATGTTGAAAGCGGAATGATAGTGTTATAACAGTCTAGTGCGGAAATGGCCTTAGACACCACGTAAAAACCTGGCTGTTCAAGAAAACTTTGGGCCTCATTGATTTCTCTCAAACATCAATGTGCATAATATTAAACTGTTTTTAATCTCTTAAAAATCTGTTTTAACACATTATGTTGAATACGTTTTTACTTTATTTAAACTAGTTCTATGAGCTTAAAACACACTTTAAGCTGTTTGTTTTAATTTTACCAGGAAGCTGGCATGAGATCTTTCTGAAACAGGGTGGGGGAGAAATAAATAAATAATAACAGGAACGTGCCACTTCTTGTACTTTTTTCTGCTAGTGTAACATTAGATATTAACACATTCTGTCTGTCACCTTCTTTTTATGTAAACAGCTTTGAGCACAATGTAGTTCTGGGAAATCTGATATATTAATGATGACTAGAAAATCACATTTAAGAGAACTATTATGGGATAAATGGGTAGAGAATTTTTCAATACCACTGATTAAGATGTACTTTCCCTAAGAATAACAAAGTTGCCAAAGTCTCCAGAGTTTCTAACCCAAGACTTTTTCTCAGCAATTAAAAAGAAAGAATCACATCCAAGAAAATGGAAAAGAATCTTGACTTTATGATACCAGTCCCAGACCCACCAGCAAGGATTACAAAGGTTTCTGCCTTATTACGTTAAAAGATGTCTCCCAAACATTTACATTCAGAGAGTTCTTCATCCCCACTCCATACAGATCTTGCTCTGTAACATTTCATGTATAAAATATTTCTAATATAGCAAGAAGTGCAACAAAGCAGGTTATCAGGGGCTGATTAATGGAACAAGGGTCACCAATTTCCCCTCATGTCAGAGCTGAAGCATAATAAAAAGATGAGCATGTAGACAATTGGACTCCTGCCATTAACTCGTAAAACTTGTGCTCTGGTTATGTGAAACTTTCTCCCATCCCCACACAATGTAGTAAAAGAGGAAGAGAAATAACGTTCTTTAAATTATCTAACTAGAATTCGATATTTATTATAAACTACCATGTTCCAATGTTTCCATCAAATTCATAGAATCACAGTGCTAGGAAGAACCCTGGAGACCACCTAACACAATCCCCTGCTTGATGTAGGGATCTCATTGGCAAATGCAACTATAGCAACCCTGACGGATCACTGACCACTCTCTATATAAATACCTCCACTAAAATAGAACCCCACCATCACCTGCCAAAGTAATCTGTGTCCAACTGCCTCCCATGGCTGACCTGGCCTTGCAGTTACATTGAAAAATGCCATAAATTGGCTATGGTGGTTCTTTGTCCCTCTGAGACTATTACTTGCACAATCCTCACTCAATTTATTAAATTAGAATAATTATATTTAAGTCAATTTAAATAGATTAATGTCAATGCAGTTAAATCATGTTAAATCTTCCTACTTCAGATTAACAAGGCTGTGGTTTGGGGATGTAATTTTGTGTAGTAATGTTTACCCTTTTTTTTGACCTTCGCAAATCTGATTTATTTTTCAGCAGCTGCAATATTATAAAAATTGTGAAGAAATTGTACTTAATATTGAAACAATGACTGGAATTCTGTTGGTGACATACACAGATGTATGAGGGCAAATTATACCTCCAAGTATCCCTTTTTGGTCGCTGCAGATGCAGGTATCCAGTACCTCCACTCACAATGCCTCCATGCCCATGTGACTTACATTCTCAGTGACTGGGTACATACAATGGACACTGAGTGGCTGAGAAAGATTGGGGATGGCTAACATCTGGCTTCATCTATGCAGCTGGATGAATAAAGAAGGAACCTCCTGGACCTTTCAGGGTCCTTGGAGAATTCCCAGGAGGTCCAAAAAACATAATGTAATCTTTGTACTTACAATTACAGAGCAGAGATAGACAATGTCTGGCCAACTGCTACCCTCCTTTGGCCACTAAGTAGCTAGAGGTGTTTGCCCAGCCAGTGAAGGGGAAAGTGTTGTGCCAAGGTAGAGGTTGGATAAGCACAGCTACTCCTGGCAGGGGTTTTTGTTCTACCAGATCACAGCACAATCATGGTCAATGTGTTAGTTTTCTGATTCATCTTGAGCCATTTTGGCTTCAAGCCATCTGAAACTATGAGCAACAGGAAGGAACTGGTGTTCAGAATCTTAGTTTGAGTGCCTTCCCCCCTTTTGCATCCAAAGAGGCTTCTTCTAGGTAGGATGTGGCAGGTGAAGAGAAGGAGGAGGAGGAGGGGAAAACTACAACATATGTCATAAAAGAATGAATCCTCATCTTTGCCCACCCCCCACAAGTTCACTATTCAGAGAAGTAGAATGGCTAAAAAGGGCTAAAATTCAATTTAATCTAAAATCAGTGTTTGATTCAAAATCAAGCATTTTTATAAATCAAGCTATAACCCTTTCTGCACGTAGTTATTAAGGCGGGCCAATGCGTCTTGCCATGGAGGTCTTCTGCACATTGGAGCGGACTAGGTTTGGTTTATTTACCTTTGTTCTGCATGTAATTCCAACTAAATGCACCCCCATGTGGTGGTAAAGCGCACTATTTGAAAACCGAAAGAAATCGGTTTTCCAATTTTCCAGATCGATCCAATTCGTACTTTCACAGTGGTGCAAACATGTACATTTGTGCCAATGCGAATTCGTGGTCAGGGGAGGGCTCATGGGAGGGGCCAGGGGGTAGTATGGACTTACGCACATACGCACATACGCAATGATGTACTGAACCACGCAAAAAAAAAAAAAGGCCAATCACAGCTGACAGGGCAGGGTGAGGGGAGTAGCAGGAGTGGCCACGGCAGAGGCAGTGTGGATTCATGAACTCACACTCTTCCAAATCAGGATGGAACATACGCAATAGCTGTGCAGAAGGAAATGAGGGAAAGTCCACCTTGTTTCAAGCCCAGAAAATCCGGTAAGAAACGGCATGAACCGATTCACCAGCCTCGTGCGGAAAGGGCTTATGTTTCACAAACAGCTGGTTAGCTTCTTGTGGTCTGCAGAGTTCTCACAATCCTGTCATATTGATTATTTTAGCATAGAGAAGATAGCCCAGTCCAAACCTGGCATTTGTAAGAGCCGCCTTGGGGCCCTTGGTGAGAGGGAAGTGGGACATAAATTGGATAAATACCTAAAATAAAAAGAGTTTTAGTCTTTTTAGAAAAACATCCAAGAAATACACCTAACAATAAATCAGTAGTAGTAGTAGAAGAAGAAGCAGAAGCAGCAGCATTTACAAATGGGAATCCCTTTCTTTCAGGCTGTATTTATTTTTCCTCAGCAATAATCATGCTGTCTCTCTAGAGAAGTAAATCTAATTTCCCCTAAATACATAGAATAACTTAGAAGTCAAACCTTGCTGCTTAATTGCTGTATCAGCACATCTAACAATAATTCACAGATATATTTTCTTTTTACAATGCTTTTTTTCCTTCCTGCTGCCTCTCATCCAATAATTGTTGTTGTTGTTGTTGTTTTTGCTGAGGCCCTGCTTATTTCCTTATAAGAACCCATCCTCACTCAAATTGTCTGAATCGAATGCACAGGCTGCATAGTGTTTTTTGGATCTGCTTCAGTTAGCATCAGGACCTATAGCTACTCCAGTGCAGTAGATGCCAGAGCAAGAACCAGGGGCTGAGGACCACCTGAGCCCACCAGAAGTGGTAGCTATCCTCAACCGTGACTGAAAAGAAAAAAGGAAAAAAGGAAGAATGAAAAAGGAAAAGACAATGACCAAAACTAACCTTTAAATCAGCTCATACAGGAAGTGTAAACCTTATTCATAAATCATAACTCCAAGAGGAAACAAACATGTTGAATGGTGATTGTTTGCATGCTGTTAGACCACAAGCTGCCCAATTTTGTTTTAGATTGTAAAGCATTCCCAAGTACTAGAGTGACTTCTGGTATTACAAGACACTGAATTTTCTCATCTCAATGTGATAAGGTTTTGCCTACACAATGGTAGTTTTTGCTAATCTGTCTGACATCCTCCTTCTGGCTTTAGCAATTGTATTAAAAGCTCCATGAATTCTTACTCTTCATTTGATACTTGTCTCCTGGGTCCTACTGATTGCTGTTGTTGTGTTCCTTCCAGTTGTTTCTGACTTATGGCAACCCTAAGATTGGCAACTTTTCACAGGGTTTTCTGCAGCTGAGAGTACATGATGCACTCAAGGTCACCCAGTGGGTTTCCATGGTCAAGAGGAGAATTGAACTCTGGTCCCCAGGATCGTAGTCCAATGCTAAAATCAGTACACCATGCTGGCTCTTGGTCCTGCTGATAGGTGTCTATAATTCAACGCTGACAAAGGGCCTAACATTCTATAAAACAAAAACTGGATGACTAATTGGGAACTAATCCTTTGCCAAGGCCATTCTTCTTGAGATAGATTACAAGTATCTGGGGAATTACTCCTGTTCTGCCTCTTCTTGGAGATGTGACAAGACCTAGTGCTACCTTATTACTCACTGAACCAACAGATGTTGACCCACTGGTTGAAATCTAGATGGATTTCCAGGTAGGATATTTGGAAGGGATGTGTTCCATGAGACTAATCTTGAAGATCATACAGAGTGTCACTGCAGTTTGTACAAAATGCAGCCATGGAGATGTTAACTGGTTTAGCTGTACAAGACCATATATCACTGGTCCTTCAAGAGCAACATTTGCTATTTGTCACTGAGTTCAATTTAAGGTACAGTTTATGATATAAAACCCTAATCTGCATGGGACCTGAATACCTAAACAAACATCTCTCCCTGTACTATCTTACTAATGAACTGAGATCTGCCAGCAAAGCATTTTTTATTATGAAATCTTAATAAAATCTGCCTTCTAGAATTTGTAATAGGGCCTTTTCAATGGTGGCACTCTGAGTACAGAATATTCTTTCCCTGCTTAGATTGATTAGATTTTGATGCAAGAAATACAACGCTGGTTTCTCCAGTGTTTCTTGACATTAATTAGCCAGTTGGATCTATATATTACCACAAGGTAAGTGAAAAGTGGTAAAATAAAATTGTTGATAATGGCTGGTTCCCATAGATTTTTATTAATTTTATAATGATATGTGTGTACAATAATCCATTGTAAATAGTTTGGAAGCTTGTGGTACTGAAAGAGCAAACAGGAAAGTAAAAGAGACACAGTCCACAGATTTTACTGATGGCACAATCTCTGCCTAAATCATATGCAATGGTTCCAAGCACAGTGGTGGGAAGCCCAAATTCTCAGGCCTCTTGGACAAATATATGAAGAAGGTTGAAAGTCTAAGTCACTGTATTGCTGTCCCAAAGCTGCACACTGCTAGAGGTGGCCAGGTGCCTTACACCTGTTCAACAGACTCACATGACCAAAACCATATCATCCAACTGTTGGAAAAGCTGTAGCTTCAAGGGCAGCTACCTCCACATGTGGTTATTCTGTCCTGTGATGACCCAATTTTGATCTGAGGTTTTGAAAACCATCAGTACTATTGCAAAGCAAACAGTTGATCCTTGTGCTATCCTTCAGCTGCTTTCAATATATGACTCACAATATAAGCAGCTGAATCACAAGGACCTCATTAACTTGTTTTTTCTGCATAAATGAAAGATTGGAAATTGCTTCCAGTTGGAAAACAGGTAATTTTTCTATTGAAAGATGGTGGAAAAGACGCATGGCTAATGGGAAAGCTTGCATACAATGAGAGGGTAAGAAAAAGATACATCACACAAGACTCTTTTGAAGAAAAATGGCTTCTTTTTATTGATTACATTAATGAAGCAGTGCATCATCATCAGAGCCTCCACCATCCCATTCAGGACTGAGACTGAGTGCTTTTCTGGGTAGTCAGGATGCCTGTGGATGTGAGTGATTGAAGGGATTTTAGTTCTTGACACATTTGTTCTTTCCTTTCTACTTTGCCTTTTTTCTCACATTGTAAAATATTTAATAAAATTTATTTTTTTAAGTAATTTTATTAAAGTTCCAACATATAAAACAAACAATTATCATTGTATTCTTAATTGTCGTATTACGACTGTCTTCCTTCCTCTCTGGATTACAATCTTTATCATTCCATTGAACTGTTATCAATGCATCACAATAAATTGTTAGTATTATCTACTTAATTCGTTAGTTCCTGTTTTTCTACTCAACTTTACTTGTTCCATGATATTCTATGAATTTTATCTTGTAAGAACCTTTAATACCATGAATTATGTATTATTCCCTGTCAAGACCCCTCTCGCTTCCGAAATCATCTGCCATTCTTTATAGATATCATCATCTGATTTCCCTTTTAATCTCTGTGAAACAATACCTGCATTTCTATTTTCAATAAAGGTTGCCCACCATTGTTCTGTCGTTGGTATTATATCACTTTTCCAAAGCCTTGCAAATTCAGTACGGGCAGTTGAGACCATATACAGTATTATTCTCCAATATTTCTTTACTGCAGTTCCCTCTAACATATGTGTCATATTTAACAAGTACTTTTCAGGAGTCTTATCAATTTGAACCTGCAATACACCACATATTATCTTATGAATTTCATTCCAATACATTTTTGCTTTAGAACATGTCCACCACACATGAAATAGTGTGCCTGCAGTCTTTTGACACTTCCAACATTGACCTGTACCCGTCTTATAAATTATCTTTAATTTTTCGGGTGTCATGTACCATCTATGAAATAACTTATAGTAGTTTTCTTTAAGGTTCTGAGCTACCGTGAACCTCTTTGTTCGTTGCCAATTTTGTTCCCACCATTCCAACTGAATTGGATGTCCAATGTTCTGTGCCCATTGTATCATTGCTATTTTAATTGTCTCCTCCTCACATTGTTGTTGTAATATCTCTTGATAGAAATGTGAAAGTAAATGAGATGGATTTTCTCGTAAAAGCTTCAACAGATTCTCTTGTTCTTTCTGTTCTATTCCTTGAGTTTTCATGTCCATCTGAAATCTTTCTGATAGTTGTCTGTAGGGAAACCAGCTTAACTTTATACCTTCAATTTCCAATTTCTCTCTTGATTTCATCTTAAAAACATTTGTATTTGTGTTCATATTTGTTTTCTCCAATATATCTTCATATCGCAACCATTTTTCTGTATCTGACCATCTTCCAAAAAAGGCTTCTTGGGGGGAGACCCAAGTGGGTAGCTGCCTAATGTTCTTATTCTTATAATCATTCCATATTTTATATAATGATTTCCTTACAAAGCGGTGCATAAAATCTTTATCAATTGCCGCTTTTCCATAGAACATGTAGGCATGCCACCCCTTCCTTAAATCTGCTCCCTCTAAAGCCAGCATTCTCGTATTTTGTAAATCCATCCAGTCCTTTATCCAAGTGAATGCCGCAACCTTAAAGTATACTTGTAAGTCCGGTAATCCGAAGCCTCCTCTTCTTGGTATGTCAGTCAAGACTTTCCATTTTATTCTTGGTTTTTTGCCTTGCCATATAAAATTAGTTATACCTCTCTTCCTTTGTATGAAGGGCTTAGCATTTGTGATTATAGGGATATTTTGAAAAAGATAATTCATCTTTGGTAGTACATTCATTTTTATAACAGACATTCTTCCCAGCATAGATAATCGCATTTGAGTCCATTTCTCTAAGTCTTTAGATATCTCTTTCCATTTTTTCTCATAGTTATTTTGAAAAAACTCATTGTTTCTCTTGGAAATCCAAACTCCCAAGTATTTTGCTTTCTGTCCTTTATTAAATCCCGTTATCTGTTTGAACTCCATATCTTCTTTCTCTCTCACGTTTTTTGTTATGAACACTGTCTTATCCTTGTTTATCTTAAATCCTGAGTAATCTCCATACTCTTGAATAGTATTCATCAATCCTTGTATACTGCTGAGAGGATCCTCTAGAAACAAAACCAGGTCGTCCACAAATGCTTTAAGCTTATACTGATATTTCTTTATCTGGACTCCTCTTATTGTAATTTCTTCCTGTATGATATTATTAAGAATTTCCAGTGTCATTATAAATAACAAAGGCGACAACAGACAGCCCTGTCTTGTTCCTCTATGAAGTTCAATCTGTTTTGTTCTCTCTCCATTAATAATCAGTCTCGCCATTTGCTGACTATAAATTGCTTCAATCCAAGAAATGAATTTTTCTCCTGCTTGTGCCTGTTTAACAACCGTCTTCATAAATGCCCAATTAACCATATCAAAAGCCTTTTGCGCGTAGACAAACACTATAGCTAATTTCTTTTCATTATGTCTTTCAGAGTATTCGACTATATTTAATACTGTCCTGATGTTATCTCGCATTGTTCTCTTTGGTAGAAATCCATTCTGGTCTTCATGTATGTTATCTTGAAGAACCTTTTTAAGTCTCTCAGCTAAAATAGCAGCAAATATCTTGTAGTCTGTATTTAAAAGTGAGATAGGTCTGTAATTTCTGATGTCGGTTAAGTCTCTTCCTTCTTTAGGTATTAAAACTACGTTAGCTTCCTTCCATGTATTTGGTATACCTTCTTTTCTTATCTCATTCATTGTCTTTTGTAATGGAATTGAGAGTTCATGTTTCGAAGTTTTGTAGTATTCTTCTGTAAAGTCCAGGAGATTTACCATTTTTCATGTTTCTGATAGCTTCTACTATCTCCATCATCGATATTGGTTTATTTAATGCTGTTTTTTGTTCTTCTGTAAATCTCATTTTATTATTTTTTTCTAAGTAATCTTCAATTTCCCTCTGATTTTTAATTGAGGAGATATTACTCAATAACTTTACATAGAAATTGAAAAAAGTCCGTTTTATCTCCTCTTGCTTTGTAGTTTTTCTTTCTCCAATTCTAATTTCCGTTATTGTATTTCTTAGTCTTCTTTTACGAAGTAAGTTTGCCAAGATTTTAGATGGTTTGTTAGCCTGTTCAAAGTAGGTATGTTTCGCTCTGCACATTTGGTGTTCTATGTCACCCAAATTTAGTTGGTTAAGGTCAGCTTGACAAACCTTCAACCTCTGTCTTATACTGGTATCTGTTGGGTTTTCCCTCAACTGTTTCTCCAGCTTTCTCATCTTTTCCAATATCGTTTCCTCAACTCATTTCCTTTCTTTTCTGAGGAGAATTAAGAGCTGTAAAGCCTGGTTGGGCACACCCTCAGGCTGGCAGCTCTGATGTTCTCTGACCCTACCTTGCATGTCTGCAAACTACTGAGGCATCTGATACATAGGTTTGATACATAGTACATTTCCTGACAACATAATATATGAGCTATTCTTCTATTAGGACTCTTCCATTAGTAAGGTACATAATGATATATGAACTATTCTTTTACTTGCTTGATTGCCTTTATACAATGATTGCTGCTATAGCTATGTAAACTGATGAGTTATAAAAGATAGCTGTTGCAAATAAACAGGCAGCATTCCCCCATGCTCCGAAAGATATCTTCGTGTCTTTTGTTACTTCACTTTTCTTATTTCAGCTGACCACCTTATTAGGTTTCCTCTCATCACAGCTTTACTTGCGTCCCAAATTGTCTTCATTGGTAATTCCGGTATCACATTTCCCTTGAAATAGTTATTTGTCTCTATTTTTGCCTATTTAATATATTTTTCCTTCTTGAATATGTCTTCATTAAACTTCCATGTTCTCTCTCTAGTCAGGACTCTGAGTGTCACTTGTATAGGATTATGATCTGAACATAGGTTGGTGAGAATGTCCATTTCCGATGTCTTCAATAACAGGTCTTTTGATATCAATATCATATCAATTCTAGACTTAGTTTTGTGTCTATCCAAGTAGAATGTGTAGCCATCCAGTTGTCCATTTTTATATCTCCATTCATCATAGAGATCTAGATTGTCCATCATCTGGAAAAAACTTTTAGGTAATTTTCCATTGTTTCTGGGCACCAACTTCTGTACTGATCTGTCCAATGTAGGATTTATGACTCCGTTAAAGTCCCCAAGAACTATCACATTAGCATTTCCAGTTTCCTGTAAGTATTTCTGTATTTCCATATTAATTTTGGGGAAGAATTCTCCTTTAGAGCCATTTGGTGCATATATTCCCACTATTAACATCTTATCTTGCAATGTATCAACTTCCACCGCCAAATATCTTCCATTTTTATCACAGAATTTTTGCTGTGCACCATATTTTGCATTAACATATATCAATACTCCCCTTTTTTCTGATCAGTTGTTGCAGCAAAACAGCTACCTAATTTCGGATTCCGAACATATTTCATGTCTTGGGTTCTAATCCATACTTCTTGTAAACAAATTATATCCAATTTTTGTTTCTCCATATAATGAAATATCTGTCTTCTCTTATATTCCTAGTTAAATCCTTTTATATTCCAAGAGTATATTTTGACCCCATTTTACTGTTTTATTTATTAATTTATGTAATCTGATTCCATTAATCTTGTATGCCTTCTCCCGGAAGTTCTCCTTCCTCTTCTATTTCTTGTTCTGGGTCCTGTGTCTGTCCTACCGCGCCTTCACTCTCCTCTGCCTGGATCTGTGTCCTTTCCTTGTTTCCTTCCTCTTGCAACTGCTGTTCTTCTTCCCTTCCTTCTGCTGATGTTTTCTGAAGATCTTTCTTCAATCTTTCCATCATTTCTTTAGCTTTATGCATTGTATTTATTCTGTAACGCTGTTGTTTGTAGGAAAAAGAAATGCCCTCAGTCTTCTCCCATCTGTAGTTTATCTGAAGCTTCATCGAAAGGTTTGCCAAAGGTTTATAATCTTGTCTCTTCTTGAGTATTTGAAATGGTATGTCTTTAAAAATTCTGACGTCTTTTTCTTCAATCTTGAATGTTCCTTCGTAGCTCCGTTGTAAAATTTTGTCTCTTGTAGCAGTCCTAGTGAAAGTTATTATAATATCTCTTGGAAGCTTTCTTTCTCTCGCTGTCCTTGAGGATACTCTAAACATCCTATCGATGCACATTTCCATTCTGTCTTCTTCAATGTCTAGAAATTCAGCCAAAGCCAGTAGCATTTTCTCATATAAGTTTTCCGTACTAGTTTCAGGGATGCCCCGCAAACGAAGACATCTTTCTCGATATCGTAACTCTTGTTGCCTAATTTGAATATCTTCTTCCTGCTGTTTCCCTTTTACTTCAGCCATTTCAGTTTGTACTTGTATGATCTGTTCTTTTATTTCTTTTGTCTCTACCTTTATCTTTGAAACATCCTTTGTTAAAGTTTCCAGCTTCTTTCCCAACTTATCAATTTCATGTTTCATATCTGTTCTCATCTCTTTTCTTGTTTCTTTTAAGTCTTGTCTTATGTCTGTCTCTGTCTTCCTGATATCTTCTCTAATATTCCTCAATTCTTCCATCATTTGTAACATTAGGTCTTGTGGCTTCTGGGATGTATCCGTGGATGTCCTTTTTGCTGGCTGGGTAGTCATTGTTGCTGCTGCAGCCACTGTGGCCTTCCTTGTTCTTGTATCCATTAACTTTCTTAAAGAATAAAATTTTCTCTTCAACTTGTTATTTTTTCTGCTCCTCTCTGTTATCTTAATTAATTCAATAATCAATGAACTCAATGATCGTGGCACCAATTATCTTGAGACCTGTTATTTCATAGTCCAATGAATTGTCTTAATATGCTCTAAACATCATAAACTTATATAAACAAATATAATCTTAATTGCAATATAATACTATATGTATAAATGAAATCTTAATTATGTTACAATAATGTTCAATAATGTGTCTTAATAATAGAAGCTATAATAATACAGAATATAATTCTCCACTTTTTAGATGAATTCACACAATAAATCTACTTTAACCACTGAGGCTTCAACCACTCCAGATTCCCCCTCCCAAACGTGTTTATCCAGTCGTCTTCAGTTCACTCTTTTTCCAGCTCTGCAGCTACGACCTTGGATAAGGAATGCAGCTCCCCGTCGCTGTCTGCATGGGTGGGGAGTTTTCAGTTCTCGCTATTTTTCAAGGTGAAGAAGCCTTCATTTTTAAGAGTCAGATCAACAGGGTCTAATACCAGGTACACTATATGAAGTAAATAAATGAAGATAGATGTCCTTTTAAAACAAAGTCCAATAAAATAATTTTAGAAACTCATAAAGTTCCCAAAATCAGTTCCTTGAAATAAAGTTCCTTAAAGTTCAAACACTTAAAGAGTTACAATCAGAGTCCTTAATTTCTGCTTTTATTTCATTTAACTTCTTTATCCATTTAAAAGATCCACATCAAAGTCTGGGTGCCAAGTTCATTAATCCATTTGTGAAAGTTTATAAAAATTTGAAAGAGTTTTCAACTGGAGCAAATAGGAGCAAAAGGAAAAAGAGAGAGAAGACCTCACTTTGTCCTGCGGCTTGCCAAGTCCCACCAAAAAAAAAAAAAAAAAAAATTTACCTAGCACCAAAAAAGAGTCCACTCCACTCCAAACAGTTAGGAAGAAAAGAAATTCCATGTATGTAAAATGCAGATGAGAGAGGCAAAAAAGCCCAGAAAAGAGCAGCACTGTTAAATCCCCTTCATCTCCATTCAGCAATTTATAAGCTCAGTGTCTTCAGTCACTTTAAAACCATTAACAAGTTCTTGCCAATTGCATCCAACTCCAGTTTATTCCAAGTCTAAATCCAAGCCCATTGCTGGCTTTTTGCCGTAATAATAAACTTGTACTAATCCAAGCCCAGTCTAGTTAACTCTCAATAATCCACCAAGAGAAATACAGGAAAATTGAAGTTTATTCAAACTCACCACTCTGGTCTCTGTAGCTTTAAGAAATCTGCCATTACGTTTCTGCTTCCTGCCACCAGGGTCTCCTACAAGCTGCAGTTTATATTCGCTGAAACAGGTACATACCTCTTGTGTTTTAAGTTAAACTGTAATCCAAATAGGGCTGTTACTTGCTATCTTGCCTTGCACTCTTGGTTAAAAGTCGGCGGTGGCACTTGTGCCGCTAAAACGGCGATCCAGAAGGTCCCGTCGTGGTCCTGCGATCCTGCACAGCTCCTCCACTCTCCCCCTTCAGGGAGGGCTCGGTGCTGGAATTTGGATCCCCTTCGGACCTCTTCCACATCCCCTTTACCGAGGGGATAGCTAGCTGGAATTTGATGGCCCCAATCCAGCTGGAAACCTTTGGGTGGCGGTTTGGAGTTGCGCAGTGCTACTCCAGACAGCCTCTCGCACACACCATGAGGCCGGAAGTCAAATATTTAATAAAATTTATTTTAAAAAGTAGAGATGGAGAGATTGCAACATTCAGTAAGGAACATAGATTGGCAAAGCATATACTAACCTCTTAACAACTTGCTCACTAAGGATTTGATTTTTCATTTATTTTATTCTTGCCTGCAAGAACAAATAATTTCAAAAGTTTTATCCACACAAATAACTTCAAAAGTTTTATCCACAATTATTTGCATTTGGGACCTTTTTAATCATCATCATGATCACCATCATCATCAGTGAAAAAAAAAATCCCTTCTTTGTGAAAAACCACAGCAACAGAATCATCCTGGTAAGTAGTGAAACATATCAGTTCTATACTTGAATCAGTGTTTAGATTTTTCTCCACTTCACTTGATGTCAGGACATCTGCCACAAGAATGGAACACAAGAGAGGACACAGATTATAGATTTTAGGAGAAACCATAGTTGTCAAATGCATCTTGCAAAACGGGAAATGCATGACTACGTGGCATGGAAAACATTTGGCAGAAGGATTGTCACAAAGAGGAAAATAAAGGGAAGGGAAGCAGGTGAAAAATATTTAAACTTGAATATTTAAACTTATGCTGCATCTTTTTAGAAAAGTTTGAGGGTTAACCTAAAGTAAATGCTCTTCATTAAAAATGCTCTTCCCTGCCTCTCCTACTGCCGTCTACTGTGTAACTGTCCGGTTTGTATGCGTGTATTGCCTCTTGCATTGATGGCTTGTCTTTTTATACATGCAAATAGGTGTAGTTAGGGATTTATATGTGAGTTCTTTGGAGAAACCAGTGTTGGATCTCTTGCATCAAAAGTTAATAAAAAACCCTTTTTGAAAAAAAAAATCAGCATCACTTACACAAGAAACATGGTTCTCTGAAGAAACATATGGAGGTTTTCACAAAGATGATTTCTTTCACAGTTCATTTTTTTTCTAACAGAAGTCCCCAAGCATCAAAAAAATCCCATGAGAATTGACATTTTTCTTGACGCAGTGTCTTGATGCATTGAGATACCTTTCCTCACTGAAGACCAGAATATCAGTGAGCATGTTTTTTCCCTTTCTATTGCTTGTACTACCAATCTACTATCTTGTCACATTTTTTTCTGACTTTAGTCCTGCAAAGACTTCTATAGGCGGTGTTCTAAAAAAAAAGTTTTTATTTAAATAATAAAGTCATGGAAAGAATACATACCATTACTTTCAAAACTAGTAACAACAATAACAAAACCCTTGGACGATACATCAGGATTCAAGAGAAAAATAATATAATTTCTTATTTATAAACATTATCCCTGCTCTTTTGTCTTCTCAAATCTTGGGGTAAGTATCACAACTCAAAAAACTTAGAGGAAAATGTGGAGGCAAAACAAGGCTGAAGTCTTTCTTTCAGGAAGCAGATTCCATAAGCCTCTCAACAAAGCATTCCTCTACTCCTATAGGCTTGGCTTCAGTGGCTGTGAGGGACATAGCTAAAATTGCACACCGATAATCTCCACTGACTTCAAAAAGAAAATTATACCAATATAGATGGGGAAAACAACTTGCCCTTCCAGGCTTTTGTAGCAAAGAAGATGATTTCGAGCTTTGATGCAAATAAAATACACTGAATAGCTCTGCAGACTTGGATGGGCTTTTAATGAATCTCAGTAGAAGATATCTGATTCAGGATGAATGGAAATAATTAACAGATTGGAGATCTGCAAGCAACAGGCAATTGGATTATCTAGAGATAAGTTGTTTCCATAGACTCCCCCCCCCCACGCACACTATCTGCAATATTTCATTCTTTTCTTTTAATTCTGTGCATGCTTGTCCTCAAAGCTTGGTTTACTCACAGTCTTGATGATTAGATCACTGTTTTAGAGAAGTACCGTACTCTTTTATGTGATGCATCTCAACCTTTAAAGGTAATAAAGAAACTTTAGTTATTCAGAATGGAGCTGCAATATTGCTAACTGGAAATGGGTAGCATGGGAGGTAGTTTGCTGGCTTCTGTTGCTCAAATTTGTAAGATGCTGGGTTTCCTCCTTGAAGCTCTTCATAACTTATGATCAGGGTACTTGGTGGTTAGTTGGAAATGGCCTTTTCAGAGGTGCCGTCTTAGCATTGCCTTCTTTAGAAAGATTTCTAGAGAAGAACCCCAAGGAACCTTGATGTCTTTTAGGTACAAAGTACAGAACTTTGTGCATCCATATTGAAGAAAGAGACAGACATAAGATTTGGGTAACTAGGGCCACTTTACACATCAAGGATTTGAACAGTATTTCCAAAAGAGTAAGTATTTAAGTGAAACTTGAGTCACATGGATCACTCCCTAAGTAAGCTTTGTGGGCAAGCCATCACTGGAAGTGCAACAATGTTTAGCACTGAAGAGTCAAAAATGCCTCAGAGAGGGCAATGATAATAGTGTTAGATAGTGTGAGTGCAGTTGTGTAGGGATGGGGGGCGTGTGGGGGCAGTTCACCCTGGGCAGCAATGTTTTTTCAGGCATCCCAGTCTGTAGCCACACCCCTGCATGCCCTGACCTTGCCCCCACATGCCTTGGCCACACCCCCATACACAATGGTCACACCCTTGATGCCGTAGTCCCACCCCCCACACATACACTCCGAGCTCCACCACTGTGTGAGTGACCCAAAGTATTCTCCCCTGTTGTATATCTGTGATGTAAACTGATACTCAGGGATATTTTCCCACCTCTCCTCTTCTCTCCAATTCCTCTTTCAACTCTTCCCCATCCAAACTCAAAGGCATAAAAGAGGGATATAACCTTGGTCAAACCCAAAGATGATCTTGTCCATGTCATTCAGCTGTGGGGGCATGGGCCATTTTCAGTCCCAACTTTCTTTTTCCCTACCCAATCCCTAAAGAATCAATTGCAGCCAGCATTGACCACTAGGGAGGGCACATGAGTCAAGTAATGGTACAAGAGGTGTAGGGGTAAAGCTACTTTATGTCAGGGATTCCAGGCAGGGAACCCTGGGAAAATGATCAGCCCACTGCAAAGATGTTACATCATGCCCCAGCTGTGGGTAATTGGGGTCATGTGCAGATGGTAGAGGGAGGTGTGCAAACCTCTACCTGATTGATTGTAGATATCTATAGAACAAAGCAACGCCAGTATGTATTTGTCTGTTGACCAAACCTGGTGCGTGGCGCAAGCTTTTGTCTGTCTGTCCTATGTTTTGTATATAACGGAACTTTGCTGCAAGATAAAGTGCTTCCTGTTTTGGAAGAAACTCCTATCATCCCCAACAGAGGTTATGGGCCCAGGCCCAGAGTGCACAGCATCCACAGCGCACCTGTAGTTGTTTTTCCCTTGGATACTGGGACTGTTTTTGACTGTTCGGTGCTTCAGGAGTCTGTGTTTTGGCAGAGAGACAGTTAATCTTCAGTCCGGAGCTCATCAAGGTCACTGCGGCCAGCTGCTTTGTTTGTTGTATTTTCCTTACAAAGGCAGCAGCATGGCTGAGGGAGGTTATCTGCATTTTGAAAAGTTGACCGACGCTAACTATCAAAGCTGGCAAATTTATGTGAGAGCCGCTTTGATGAAGGAAAACTTGTGGCACATTTTGGAAAATGAGGGACAGCCCCCAGAAGGAGCAACTGCTGCTCAAATAGCAGCGTTCAGGGTTGCTGATGAAAAAGCCAAAGCAGTTATTTTGCTTACTTTAAGTCCTTCCCAGTTGATTCACGCTGCTGCTGCAGACACAGCTTATCAGCTCTGGGAGGCTCTGAAGCGTGTGCATCAATCTTCCTCATGTTTGTCCAAAATGCTATGGACAAAAAGACTGTATAACACAAAGTTATGTCCCGGAAGCTATGTAAGAGAGCACCTCATGCTGATGAACAGTTATTTCAAGAGTCAGCCGACAGGGGGGTAAATATTCCAGAAATGCAGAAAAGTTTTATTCTGCTGGGAAGCCTCACTAAGGAGTGGGACTTTTTGATGTACAGCCTCCGGGGTGTGCGTGAGGAAGAGCTGACTGTAGATTTGGTAGCCGGGAGGATTTTGGAGGAAGTCCAACGTAAGCAGTTCGATTCCAGACTGCAGTTGGAGGGGAGAAAAGCCAGTCAGCAGGAGGGAGAGGCAGCTCCGGAGGTGGCATCTGACCAGGAAGAAGGAGTGTGCAGCTATGCCAGACACTGCTACAGATGTAAGAGAGTCGGCCATCTCCAGAAGGACTGCAGAATGCCAGCGCCAAGCAGAGGGAAGAAGACAGCCCAGAAGCAGAGGGGCGTGTTGTCACAGGCTGAAGGCCATGTGTTTGTGGCAAAAGAACAGTCTGAGAGTGGTGTGTGGTTGCTAGACAGTGGTGGAACTCACCACATGGTGAACAATTTAAAGCTGTTGAATGATGTTACAAATGCAAATATAACAGCAATTTCCCTTGAAGATGGGGCACCAAGCAAGGTGCAGAAGATGGGTACTGCGTATGTGCCATGTTTTGGGAAATCATTTAATAATGTATTGTGCGTGACAAATTTGCAGAACTGTACTTTGAGTGTCTCCCAACTGGCCAGTGAGGGTTACAAAGTGGTGTTTGAAGGGGACAAATGTACAATAACTGCAAATGGTGTGTTTTGTGCAAAAGGGGTGAAAAAGCAGGGGTTGTACCACTGTTGCCCAAAGGAAAAGTGGCAAACGTTAACCCTTTGTGTAACAAACCTCTACATGAAAAGTGTGTACATTATCTCCACAGAGTGATGGGACATGCCAGCTACAAAGATTTGCAAGAGTTGGCAAAGGTATGCCCTGGGTTGCAGGTCAGAAATTGTCCTAAGTTCCTAGAGTGCTCTGTGTGCAAAAAGCTTAAGGTAAAGGCTTACACCATTGCCAAGAAAAGCAAGTGTGTCACCCAATGGCCGTTTGAGGTTGTACATGCAGATTTGGCTGGGCCATTCAAACCAACTGAAGGGCAAAATAGGTTTTTCCTGGTAATTGTAGACAAACACACCAGGTTCTCCTATGTCTATCTACTGAAAGAGAAGAGCCAAGCAGCAGATAAGTTCAAACAGTGGGTGAATGTTGTTGAGAGGGACTTTCCTTATAAAGTGGGCAGTCTTGTGTCAGATCGAGGGACATAATTCCTGTCTAATAGCCTGCAAGCCTGGATGCATGAGAAAGGCATAAGGCATAAAACCACCAACCTCGCATCTCCTGGGGAGGATGGTCTTGCAGAAAGAAGAATTGGGCTGTTAAAACAAATGAAGGACTGTACGATGGAGGATGCCCAAGCCCCAGCAGGACTTTGGGGAGAAGCAATAGTGACAGCAAACTACCACTTAAACAGGATGTGGTGTTCAAGTGTGAAGCAAACTCCATATTACCTATTGTATGGTAGAGCGCCAAACCTGCAGCATCTACGTGTTTGAGGTCAGTTTGCTAGTGTGTATGTTCCCCCAAGTTTCAGAAAGTCTGGAGAGGAGAAATCTAGACGGTTACACTTTGTGGGATATGAAGGTAACAAATATAGATTTCTACACCATGCTGGCAAAATAGTGTATTCTAGGAGTGCAGACTTTGAAATCCATTCAGGATGGGAAAGACTGCACTGTTACCAAGAGGTTTTGATTCCCCTGGGTAAAAGTGTGAAAAGTGTTCCCGAAATTCCTGAGAATGGAGGGGCAGTGATGTCTGATGAGGAAAAGGACAGTGTCCCAGATACACTTGAAAGCTCTGAAGATGGAGGGGCGGTGATGGCTGATGATGAAGAAGAAAGTACTGAGGAAAGTACTGAGGAGGAGAAGCCAAAAATCTCACTCAACGTCACACCAAAGAGTTCAACACCACCACCTAGTGCTTAACCTGCATTTACGGTCAAGAGAGTGCCTCGCACTGAGGTCAGCACTAGTTCCAGCAGTGGTTCCAGTGAAAGTGGATCAGGAAGTACCCAACTTGCTGAGTCAGGAAGTAAAGTTATGCTTATCCCTAAAAGATCAGGAGGAGGGTATTTTGTTGTTCTGTGTGACTGAGGCAGAAAATTTGAGTGTAGGACTACATTAGGGTATGGTATCAAAATGTGAGGAAAATGGTCCAAGATGGGATTTTGTACTTGCGGTATTGTCCATCTGCGGATCTGCTCACAAAGGCACTTCCAGTAGTAGGCCATGAGAAGTTGGCAGGCGAACTGGGCCTTGCCACCAGGGTGTAAGGTGGAAGATGAATTGTACCCTTGAATGTATGTACTGTATGTATTATGTAACATGTATTGTATGACACGTATGGATTGTGAAAATGTCCTACCCAGTGGCCTGACCATTTTGGAGGGGATTGTCAGGGATTCCAGGCAGGGAACCCTGGGAAAATGATCAGCCCACTGCAAAGATGTTACATCATGCCCCAGCTGTGGGTAATTGCAAGGTTGCATAAGAAACTGGGGTCGTGTGCAGATGGTAGAGGGAGGTGTGCAAACCTCTACCTGATTGGTTGTAGATATGTATAGAACAAAGCAATGCCAGTATGTATTTGCCTGTTGACCAAACCTGGTGCGTGGTGCAAGCTTTTGTCCGTCTGTCCTATGTTTTGAATATAACGGAACTTTGCTGCAAGATAAAGTGCCTCCTGTTTTGGAAGAAACTCCTATCATCCCCAACACTTTATATGGCCATGCTCCACCCTCCCTTGCTGTATCACTCACCTTCTGCCTCCCACTGAAGGGGTGCAAATATTGACCTCCAAAACACAGGTTCCCACTAAGCTTACATGTTGTCAGCTCTAGATTTGTAAAAATTTTTTTCCCAGTACTTCAATCTGCTCCTATTTAATTTGTTTTCAGTTTTGCTACTGTTTTAATGCTGTTTTATGCTGTTCATCTTTTCTGTTGTATGTATTTTTAAGTTTGTTTTTATTACATTTGTAAGTGAGCCTGAAAACTTGGTTGTGCAGCTGCATTTCAATAAAGTAAAATAAATAATATATGCTGAAGTATAACATAAAGCCAAGATACTGAATGTTAAGGGTTGTGAGACTTACCAAAGGAGAAAATGGAAAGCATAAAGCATGTCCATTGTGTCATAGTGATTACTTGCTTAGTTATTATATAAAATCTGATATTGTACTTTTCATGCCTGAGGGGAGTTGAGTAGCCTAAATACCTAAAGGTACCAGATCCCATTTGATTTCAAGAGCTAAATAGGGTCATCCCTAGTTTGTACTTGGAGGGGAGTCTGCCAATGACTGCCAGGTGCTGTAGGCTATATTTTGGAGGAAGAAACTGGCAAAACCATCTCTGAGTATCACTTGCATAAGAAAACCCTATGAAATTCATGGGGTCATCACAAGTTGACGGGTGACGTGAAGGCACATACACACACATGGGAGTTGAGTAACTGTCTGATCATATTCACATAAATATCACCGTAGTCCTTTTTATGTCTTTGAACCTTTTGTACCTTTCATGATTACTATGGCCATTTCCGTACGAGGTAAGGGAATCGCTTCGTGCCGTTACTCACCGGATCTTCTGGCTCCTCAGTCTGGTCCAGGGTGAATCGGAGCAGTGCGAGGTCTTAGATCTGCACTGCTCCGGCTCCCAAAATGCCAGCTTCTGGTTGGTTGTGGGTCCCGACCAACCGCTGAAGCTCACCACGCCTAAAGCCTGTCCTCCGCAGATCGCAGGCTCGCATCGGTGCGAACCTGCGAATCTGCACAAGGGAGC
Organism: Cyclura pinguis; assembly: GCA_030412105.1. Classification (NCBI taxonomy): domain Eukaryota; kingdom Metazoa; phylum Chordata; class Lepidosauria; order Squamata; family Iguanidae; genus Cyclura; species Cyclura pinguis. The sequence goes on along the minus strand of CM059599.1, from coordinate 311,652,942 downwards.
AGGTATGCAATGGCGCGCTCCAGAAAAATGAGAAACCTCTTTTTTCCAGTCTTTAAAAAGTGCTCTGGAGGACCAGTTGGGGGCGTTTCGGAGCAGACTGAGGTGCGGATCTCCAGTAAGTAGTCCAAACCTAGTCCGCTCCAAGGTGCAGACATCCTCCGTGGAGGATGCACTGCGCCGTTTTAATTCCCCCGTGTGGAAATGGTCTATATTGTGAGTCGAAGAATCAGACTGTCCCCCTGGCCCCAGCCCATCATTCTCCACCATGCCCTCAATGCCTTTCACAGTGATCAAGAAAGTTTATCCTTTAAAAAATAAAAATAAAATAAAAATAAAAATGCAAACTGTATGGCAATGTGGACATTTAAAAAAACAGCAACCTCAAAACAAAGTTGTCATTTTCTAAGGAAATATTTCCTGGAAGACAAGACCAGCTGATGGAATGTCTTCCCTTAAGTCGGCTTTGTTTGTTCTTCATGTGGTGTATTGCCTAAATGTTTACAAGTCCTTTGTTTTTGGGACCAGGCATGTTATTTAACCTCCTCCTCCTACGTTCATGAAAAGCTAGACCATATTTAGTGATGCAGGGTTTTTTTAAAAAAAATAAAAATAGCAAAAATCCAATAGATACTTTGGAGAACCAAGATACATTCACCCACAAAGATATTTCCTCACCACCCAATTTGTCTTCAGCTATGAAATATCTAGGGAAAACAGCTCTGATTCCATTTGCTCAAGGAAACAATCAGTCCTTTTCTGTATCAGCAGCCACTTTGTTAGTTAGCTCACCTCATTGCACACAAACCTATTTGCACATCTAGCAACCAAATAACCCATACTGAAGATAGGAGCAAGGACTGCCATGTATGGAAAGTAAGAGAAAGAATGAGGGTATATTATTAGTTACTAATGTTTTTCTGTGGCAAAAACAAGTATTCATAGTATCTTATTGAAAGACAGTACATTAAAAATGATAAATGACAGTAAGGATGATTAACCTGAGAATTTTGAAGTCAATGGTTTGATAAATATCCTGTTTTCTTGGGATTCCTAAGTTCTGGATAGGGGAGTAATTTTCCATGTGGACTGTAGGAATATCTGCTGAACCATCTACCTTAATGAGGCATGTGCAGGATTATGTTTCGGTGGAGTGTTCCATCATCTTTTCTCTATCGCACTTGATTTGGAATAAACCAGAACATGAACTCTCTTCTTTGCCTGAAACTGTATCAGTTTACTAGTCCTAACAGAGTAGAACTATTCAATCATCTGGGTTTACCTATGTGTTGGCTCACTGTGCAACAATTCATCTAATGGCTTGGCTCTATTTTTGACGAAGCAACAGGATCTTAGCCATTATCTCCAGAATACTACAGAAAACACAGGCATCTCCTAGCTACAATTACACTTTTTTAATGCTATGTCACCTGCAACTATTTATTAGTAAGGCCTTCATTCTCTCCTGCAGGCTTGACTCATTTGAAAATTTACCCTAATGATATAAAAAAATAGCACAAGACAATAACAACAGCCTAACTGTTATTTCAAAAAATCTGTTAGAGATCAGTGCTAATGTAAAACATATTTTCCCTTTCTCCTTAGAAATGGTTTTAAAGTCCCTGTCATTTGGTAATCCATGGCCATTGACTACAGAGCAATATACATTGTTTCTCCCTTTGTTATCTTAACTATTTGTTCATCTGGAAGGTATAGGAAAGTATATAGAGCATATGAGCTGTGTTTCACTTAGGAGACTTCAAGAGTTTATAGAAGAAGGGGTTTTTTTATGTGTGTACCAATGTCTTTGGATTCTGATAGCATTACACCAGGATGGGCAACATCACATGCTCCAACATTTTGCAGATGAAAATTGAAACAAAGGTAGCCAAACAACATTGCAGCGTGGTCAGGAGGGAAAAAGTGATTAATGAGGAAAAACACACAAGTTAAAAAGAGGTGCAGTAGTTTGTTTTTGCCTGAGCCTTCTGGAAAGGGTAAGACTCCTCCCTTACCTGTCATCTCCTCCCCTTCTTCTAAGTTAGTTTGAGTGCAAACTACTATTGTATTTTGAACACATTTTGCAGCAACAGAAGTAAGCAGAGAATAAAGGGGGAAGGGGCGAAGTAGGAAGAGGAGAGAGGAACTGGAACATTTTAAAAGCAGTTGAAAAGTGATGTTCCATCATCTTTTCTCTTTGATACTTGATTAAGGATTCTGATTAAGGATTAATCATGACTGCCCTGCCAAACTGGAACAGTTGGAAGATATGAAGCACATGGCCTTTAGGCTACTTGAAGTCCCCCTGCCATTTTTACTGTCTCCTAGGAGGTTCAACACTATGTTTTTAAAAACCACATTTTCATGTTAAAGCAAGGTCTGCAGGGAACATTCATAATGACTCTTTCTGCAGCTTACCTGAGTCCATGGTCATCTCAGCATCATCCCAGTAGCAGCTTTGCCAGGATGGAAGCATGGACACCAATGCTCCCCTCTGCACCAGCTTGCTCGCTGCAGAAGGAAGCGCAATGGGGCCTCTTCTTCTTCCTGCAGCACAGCTGGGTATTGACCCAAGCTATGCAGGGGCAGGAAATGTAGCCATTGTGATTCCAGGGCCTCCACAGCTACGCTAAGTGTGGGTATGCAGCAGGATGGTGGCACGATTGCTGGGCATTGACAAGGAAAACTTGTCAATGATTTGTGGTGTCATCGCGATGCCTGGGGATGGTAGAAGCACGGGACCATGACAATGTCATGCATAAGTGTTGTCGTGGTCCTGTCCTTTTCCCATCCCCATGGTGGGTTGGGAGGGTGGAGCGGAAAGGGCCGATGTTTTAAGGGAGAATTGCAAAACTGTAACTCTCTGGGAAGGAAGGTCAATTTTCACGCAAAACTAAAGGAGTTTCAGTGCAAAACTATTGGAACACAGCAAAAAGGTAGGATAGGTGGTGGTGGGCTCTGAATCTGCTTAACACCCCTTATTCACACAAATCCATTAAAAACACAACAGAGTATTTCATACCTGTTTTTATATGACTGTTGGTAACTCTTAGACTGATGGGTGGATCAAAATATATCTGCCAATTTTTGCACTTTTCTCAGTGTTGTGATAATTTTCTTAGTAGTTTAAATGTATCAAAATACACAGTTAAACATGTGTTCTGTCAGGATTTTTTTTTCAGATTGCAAAGTGAAAAAATATGCAAAAGCATGACACACTGGAGATACACAGTTTATCTTATTTCCATCTTGTAGAGGAAAGATGTGAAAACTTTTCTGCAGATATATCAGAAAAGTGTGGAAAAAAGGAAGTGCAAATCTAATGTGCTTCCTCTTCCCCTCTTCACTCTTTGTTGCAGCCAGTGATATACTTTAGGTAATAAAATTATATTTTCAGTGCCAGAGACCAAGGGTATTGTATATCACTTTTAAACAGTGTACTTAAGAGACATTTACTGGTTTTCTCAGATAATGGTAAGAAACAGTCTATGGCACAGCTGGAATCTTTAGTGCTTCCATAGTGGCATATTAAAAAGGGTAGCACTCATTCAGTGAAGATCAAAAGGAAATGAACAATATCTCCAAACTTCAATTTATTGACAAAATAAGGTGGCTCAGTTGCTTAAGTAATTCTTATTCAAAATATAGCTCTGTGATATCTGTTAGTGGGGTCCCATGAGACAACCAAACATCTCACCTCACTAGGGTTACCAGATCTTATGGCCTTGACCCTCTTCTTGGGACCTCAGGTCAAGGGGGAGGAATTTCAGAGCAAGAGGAATGCCTTCAAAGCTGTTTCTCTCTCTCTCTGTGTGTGTGTTTCTGTCTGTCTCTGTGTACATGTACACACAGAGACAGTGAGACAGAGACATGTGTTGCTGGTTTTGCTGTAGACTTCTTCAGAATGACTGCTATAAACTCTTCAGGGGATACATCTGGTCCACTCCTCTCCCCTTCCCCCTCTAAAACAACAATAGTGACCATCCTTAGGTCTCAAATTTAGGACTCTGAAGCCTCAGAACTTGAGATGCTCCTAACCTGCTAACTCTTCATCTTACCATTCCAGTGGACAGTGTTCATGCAAGACATTTTGCTGCCTGAAGCAGATTAGCAAATTTTCCTCTTCCACCCTAACCCAATCAAGCCACAAAGTAAAGTAAAGTAAAGTAAAGTAAAGTAAAGTAAAGTAAAGTAAAGTAAAGTATAGTAAAGTAAACTAGCTAAAACTGTTTGAAGAGGTCAAGATCTGTGTTGGCCATTGCAACAACATGCAGGTTTCTTGGTAACCTGGAGATGGGAGATGAAGCTTCTCAGGATGTAGTTGTAGAGGTCACTCATGGTTCTACACTGTCACTGTGACAGAAATGAGATGGCCAGGGTTTAAGGCCCAAGTTGCAGCCTGAGGTTTGAATGGTTTCTGTTCCTGTATGAAATTATAGCAGTAGCACTAATCACGCATTTTAAAAACCTGTAGGATGAGAGGGGGCAGGGAAGAGAAGAGAAGAAAAAAGGATGCTATTTTTAAAGGAAAGAATACCATTCACACAGCAGGGGAAGAAAAATACCTTAAACATGCTGAAGATGCAAGAAGCAATTATCAGACAGGTGGTAAGAAAAAGTTTCCCTTTGTTCCTGAAAGTGTGCTGCTGTTGTGGAAATGCTTCATCATATCTAATGCTGATGGGTTGGGGGGGGGTTCTTTTCAAAGGCACATGACAGAAAAAGCTGTGTAACATCTAAAGAATGGCAGAAGCAGTGAATAATGAGGAACTGTTTGGTTGTTCCTCAAATCAAAGAGAAATTTGAAAGTATTAATAAAACAGGAGGCACAGCTGGAAGCTAAACCTTTATTAATAATAATAACAGGATGACAGATTAATTTCCTTTTCATTTGAACATGTTGTGGGGGATAACCTTTTAAGAGATGGGTGATCCTGGCTTATCCCACCCTCTCATTTTAATATGATGTTAAGGTTTCAGGCTTATTATATACATTCCCCCCCAATATGGACACCAAGGATTGGCACAATATAGTCATCTGCCAAATGAAAAGGGGGAAGAAATAACTTTAAGAATTTTTTCTTGCCTGTTTCTGGATATTATCAAGGCTGTCCTGCAACCCTCTCCTCCGGTTTTATTTCCAGAAGTAGGTAGCTCTTGATGGGCAGTCAATGCTGGTAATGGGGTCAGTATTCTCCATTACATCTGAATGCAATACATTGCCTTAGGAAACAATGCAGTACCCTCCAAAAGAGAGGAATGGGCAGGAACATCAAGAAGAATAATTGGGAGTGGACTTTCTGGAGGGGTCTATAGGAGATTATTGGAGCTGCACCCACCAGAACTTTTTTCCTGAGCTACCTACTTAATCATGTTCAATGGCAAGGATAGACTTGAATGTTCCAGTGAACTGGATTCTTTCAGCAGTACTTGGAAAGCACCGGTGAACCTGTAGATAATACTGGTCTCAGCTGAAGATTCTGATCAAGATTCATCACAGAATATAAAAGCAAGCTCTTTAACTATGCATGTTATTCAACTAGTTCCACAGGGGCTATTTAAGTGCTTAAAGATTTTGCAGTGCTTTAGCCTGTAGAGTAGAATGAATTGAATATCAAGTCAGTGATTTCAGTATATTTTCAAACAGTCTGTTGCACTTAGCTCTATCAGCAAACACAAAAGCACAAGACTGTGACCCGGCTATTTTATGGAGAGTGGGATCAGGTTTGCACATGTTTGGGAACTCTGTGTTCAAAGAGACCATACTCAGAAGGCACAAGATGCAGCAAACCGGCTAAAACTAAGCAGGTCAGGTCCAGGTCAGTGTTGGGTTGAGAGATCACCTGGTAACTTCTTGTATGCCATCTTGACTTCTCAAGTTGAAAGGCAGAATATGAAAACAACAAAAAATAAAGCAGATGAAGGAGGAAGGGTGCTATAGGTAGCAGCTAGCAGTAAGAAATTAGAACAGGACATTATTGTGCTTGTAAGGCAATAACAAGATAGGAAAGGAGCAGAAATCTGAGCCCTGCTTGGGTGGGGATGCATGAGCACCTGCATAAGCCCAAACTCCCATCTTTACACAGCTAACAGCATTGAACATGAACATTTCTGGGGGGTAATACAACCCCATTTGGCTGAACACAGTTAAAAGAGCTCCCATGTCACGCTGTCACAACAGGGGTCCAAATCATGGGAACTCTAAAACCATATTCAGACCACTGTGGAAATCTCTAGTGCTGCTGAGTAAATGGAAAGCTGGCATCCTGTTCATGACTTAAACATGCATAATCTCCTTGACACAAATCCTTGCCATGGTATAATGTCCATATTCAGTTGAAGTTTGGGAAAGAAAGTGAAACCTTGTCTTCTTTTCACTTCATATTGATAATAATGGCCACTGGTTTCTGATCTCTGATGATAATGCCTACTGTTTTAATATAAATTTTAGTAGAGACACCACCAGTGTAAAATAGTAGGGTTGAATCCTCTTGCTGACATTCTGTTTTCTGATGTTTTCCAACATTGGAAAACTTTGATAAATCTCTCAGTACAAAAATAGTTAAACAAGTTTGTAGCTCTTTCAGAAAAGTCAATATACAAAGTGAGACTAGCAAGAGGAGACACAAAAGAAGACACATTTGAAATAACTTGGGAGCTTTTATGGCACATATTATATGTGTGTGTGTGTGTGCCTTCAAGTTGACTGTTGACTTATGCTGACCCCATGAATTTCATAGTGTTGTCTTAGGCAAGGAATACTCAGAGGTGGTTTTGCCAGTTCCTCCCTATGAAATATAGCCCACAGCACCTCACATCCATGTACAAACCAGGCTGACCTCATTTAGTTTCCTAGATCAGATAGGATCTTGTGCCTTTAAGCTATTTAGGCCCTACTGTCTATATTACTCATGTTAATACTGCACTTAAACCTCCTTTGGCTCAAGAGGAATTCTGGAAAAAATATTATTGAAGATTAATATTAATATATGAATAACATGTATCTGTTTGGAAGACACACACGCACATATATATATATATATATGTTGATTGACAAGGATAAGGTGTATGATTACATGATTTGGGAAAGGGAAGGTGGAAGGGAAGGATAGAAGGAAAAATGTAGAAATGTATCTTAAACTATGGTACTTATTTAGGTAGAAAGGAAAAGTGTGTATGTAACATACTAGTTGTTATTTTTATTACTAAATGTAAAAATAAAAAAATAAAAAATAAAAATCCTCTTATGCTACTGGAGGTTATGCCAGCATAAATATTTTTTTATGTATGTATGTATGTTTGTATGTCAGTATCCAGTGCCTTCTTGGACATTATTTGAAGGTGTCTGATGCATCTTCCCCCCAACCCGAAAAGCAATGATTTGACCACAGGAGTGTGTTACAAGAGTTCCTTCACACTCTTGTCCCACTTGCAGTGATAACTCTCCTGCACCTTGGTGTAAGTACCTCTGTTGCCATCAGATTGGATTTTGACCAAAATGATGCTGTGAGCCCAATGACAGAATCCTGTCTTCTTCATGTCCACTAAATTTTGCCCCATTCAGAAGCAGAATTAGGAATATTCCTGTGTGTCTGTGAAATAAAAGTACATTGCTATACAGGACAAAACTAGATGCCGTGGGCACTGTTTTGTCTTTATGATCTAAATATAACCATACATCAATCATTTTATCAAGCCAGGCTATGAATAATCACTCACATGTTTTGTCAGAGCCATTGATCAAAAATCAATAGAAAATGCAAGGTTAGCTCTTATATAGATTGCTGCATAATGCCAGTATCAACAAACAACCCAGAGAGTTAGTAGGCAAAATCCTGTGGAGAGATAAACTAAATGAGAAAAAGAACTCAAAGGAGCTCAGAGAGAACTGATAATTTTTGGAAAGAAGTCATATTGCAAGCACAATGTGAAACCTTACAAAGCCAAATGAATATATAAAAAGGGGAAGAATTGCTGAAACCCTAAATATCTGGGGAGAAATCTTGTTTCTTCGAAAAGGAGCCCAACTTCAGATACTACAGGGCAGTGACAAATGCTGCTTGACAGAAGGGAAATGCAGACACCATCTCCTCTTTACAATACACAGAAAGTACTGTATGACGTTGACCTTCCACCATTGCTGTATTTTCCAGATTCACATCAAGGAAGGGAAAGGACACCCTTTTCCTCTGGTTTTATCTGTCGATGGACTGGCTTGCTCAGTGGAACATGGATGGGTGAAGCAAATCCTGCAGGCCATGAACAACCATTTTGGGTCCCCAAAATGGAGCCTGAAACCCCCCAAGTGCCCTAGGCTCCTGTTGCTTTAAACTTTTGAACCAATTTTTGAACAAGTTTTCACCTTTAAAATGACAGTTTAGTCCCCCTCTCCCCCCAAGCCCACCCTGCTAAAATCTGCTAAAAATTAGCCAAAATGGCAGATAGACATCAAGTGTGGCATGTGTGTCCCACAAAGTTACAGGTGCCAGGGGGAATTGGACCCACAAACTATGTCTGTATTCTGTAACCTTGTAATAGGATATAGGCTCAGTGGGAAGGACCAGCTGCTCTCAAAACATTATGTGAGATTTAGGTACATATCTGTTGGAAATATGGTCATGAGAGAGAAAGAAGTGAAAGGGAAAGGAGAAAAAGCACATGTCTATATATGCAAATATGTGCAAGTGTTTTTACACTAGTGTGACTAGTAGAAAAAAGCATATTATTTTGTGTATTAATTTCTAACTCAAAACCATTAGCCTAAAATGGAGCAGAAGAGAGATTCTGACTTGCTGAAACCCATGTGGGGCAGATGGTATTTGATTTGTATTTCATTCTTATTAAGACACATGGACCTTAATGTTGACTGCTGAAGTGCAGATATATATACAATCTCACTGGAATCCCCTTGGTGATCACATAACTTGGAGTGAGGCATGTATATGTCTTTTTAAAAAAATGTTACACAAATAGCTGTTCTCTAAGTTCCTCATGCAGCAGATGCAACCCCCCATCCACACACACAAGGCAGCTCTCAAGCCCTAGGAGCATAGACACAAACACTTACTGGTTAGGGGAAGAGAAGAAGTTTACCATGCAGTACCTATTGTGGCGACATTTATGCAGCTGGAGGAAGGAAAATAAAGTCACTGCAGCCAAGAACGCCCTGGTCATCTTCTCCTTCCTTTCCCTGGCCAATAAATATCCATGACAGTGTCTGGGGACTTGAAAGCTACTTTCCGGCAATGCTCCACATACTATGATGTGGGCTCTCAGCCTGTTTTGTAGACATTAGGTGCTACTTTCATGTACATAGCATTCCTAGTCACTTAAAACTGCTCTAAGATATGAATTACATTATGACACTCAAATTAAATCATAAATGGCCAAAGCTATCAAAGAACAAGCATTTTTGCTTCATTTGATACTCAATGGGAGTTGACTAGCTTTGACTTAGGCCCTTTCCGCAACCTTCCTTATCTCAGCGGTGTCCTGTGGGGATCCTGGCAGTGGCTCTGCCAGGAGGGGAGCGTGATGAGAGCTCTCCCCTCCACGCCGGCTGCCTTCATGATCCAGGACCCTCTGCAGACCAGGTAAGTCCACAATGGTGGCACAATTGTGGATCATTGAGGGGGAAAGCCCATCAACAATTTATTCCATGATTGCACCACCTGGGTATAAGAGAAGGACTATATTCAGGACTATATGCAGAAACATAAAATGGAGGCTCATACTGAATCTAGGGGGATTATTGTTGTTGTATGCCTTCAAGTTACTTCTAACTTACAGCAACCCTAAGGCAAACCTATCATGGGGTTTTCTGGAGGGTGAGAGTGTGTGATGTGCCCATAGTGTGTTTCTAAGGCTGGGTGGGAATTGAAACCTGGTCTTCATGATCATAGTCCAATGCTCAAACCATTACACTCCTAATGTAGATGTGTCCCTCCAAGTATGGAAGGACTCCTCTTCATAGAGAGAACAAGGATGTAATAGAAGCTTCCCATTGCAGGAAGAGGGCAAGATAGCATTTTAAATTCCTGATGCAAAAGAAACAAAAGAGAATTTGTGCCTTACCACTTCTTCCAGTGTCAGAAAATCTCTGCTGAGAACAAGCCAGAATCCAATCCATTTTTTGTTCCTTCAGATAAACCAAGAAACAGAAGTTTTGTTGTGTCTGTTGATACTGCCCTTGCATATAAGACAATTTGCATTTTTGAATGTGTACATTTGCTTTGTAATAACAGAAGTGAGAGTGAACAAATTCACTTATTCTATCAAGACAATTTTGCAGCTGAAATATTTCATTATATGTCCTCATACAATATGTCGCTGCGCTGAAACAGCTAAAACTATCCCTTTAGAAAAGAAACAGTCATCCACAGAATCACAGAATCACACAAATGTAGAGTTGGAAGAGACCACACGGGCCATCCAGTCCAACCCCCTGCCATGCAGGAACACCCTCAAAGCACTCCCGACAGATGGCCATCCAACCTCTGCTTAAAAACCTCCAAAGAAGGAGATTCCACCACACTCTGAGGTAGCATATTCCACTGCCGGACAGCCCTGACCATCAGGAAGTTCTTCCTGAGGTTCAGGTGGAATCTCCTTTCCCGCAGCTTGAATCCATTGCTCCTTGTTCTGGTCTCTGGAGCAGCAGAAAACAAGCCCTCTCCTTCCTCTACATGGCACCCCTTCAAATATTTAAACATGGCTATCATGTCCCCTCTTAACCTTCTCTTCTGCAGACTGAACATACCCAGCTCTCTAAGTCTATCCTCATAGGGCATGGCTTCCAGGCCCTTCACCATTTTGGTCGCCCTCCTCTGGACCTGCTCCAGCTTGACCATGTCCTTCTTGAATTGGGGTGCCCAGAACTGGACACAGTATTCAAGATGAGGTCTAACCAAAGCAGAGTAGAGTGGTACCAGTACCTCCCTCGATCTAGACACCATACTCCTATTGATGCAGCCGAGAATTGCATTGGCTTTCTTGGCTGCCGCATCACATTGCTGACTCATGTTCAGCTTGTGGTCTATTAAGACTCCTAGATCCCTTTCACACGTACTGCCATCCAGCCACGTGTCCCCCATCCTATATTTCTGCATTCCATTTTTTCTACCTAAGTGTAGGACCTTACACTTCTCTCTATTGAATTTCAAAATCCAAAATAATTGATATTCAGAATCTCATTAACAATAAAATAATGATGTCAAATGGTGATTGACCATGTTTATTTGTTTTATATGATTGTTTTGAGTGAGAAATTGTTCAGTATCTTTCTCAGCTGACACTATTCATCTAGGATTCTCATGAAGGAAAAAAAAATAGTCACAGCCAAAAATCATACTAATTTGAATAGAAGACCCTGAGCAGAAGAGTCTTGTGAACTTCACTATTTCACCCTTCAGCATGAGGACTTCACTCTGAAGTAGGTTTTAGCACTGCAAACAAGGAAGGTGGAGGGTAGATTCAAATGGTGCAATGGCTCTGAGTCACAAAACCATATCTTCCAAGCAGCCTCAAAATTAGAAATGAAAGTTGTCCAGTGTGGTTCTGTACTCCTGCAAATTGGCATCGGGAAGCAAAGCCGATAGATCAGAAGAGAGTCCCTTAAGCAACAATGCCCAAGGACTTGCTCTATATTGAAAGATATCCAGCCTTTCAAATAGCTTTAGGTTACAGCTCATAAGATCAGACAGCTGATGGCTGTCATCAATCCAGGACTACATGCCAAAATTGATTCATTCTGGACACTTACCACATATGCAAATAAGGCCCTTTTTCATTACATCACCTCCAGCATTTCTGTATAGCATTTCTAGTTATCTCTCCCAATTTTACAAAGGTGAGGTAGGAGTGAAATATAATTTAAAACAAGATGTCCAGATGCCAGACTCATGAGATTCTGATATTGTAATCCTGAGATCAGATTCTCACCACCTCAAGATTTTGTCCCCTTTCACAGATACTTTTGATTGATCAGTTATAAGTTACCATCAGTTCTCATTTTTGTGAGCTTTTGGAGTTCACAGACAAATTTTTCAAAAGCTGTTAGGAGATGTGAGTATTCTGACAAGAATACCAGTTTAGTTGCAAATGTAGATACCTGACATAAGTGTAACTAGTTAGTCAATATGGGAGTTAATTCTAAAGATAGATCTTTTGAGTATTTAGGCTTCCCTATTTTCTGTAAAAATCCTTTTGCTTTTCTAAGCTATAAAATGAGTCAATTCCTTCAAATTAAGGAGTGGGGTGCCAAAAAAAAAAAAAAAAGCATATACATTTGTTCCATATAGAGAGAGATGTCGTCAGAAACAGATTCCTAATAAGCTCTTTAGAGGTTGCATTTTTTATCTCTAAATTCACTCATTTATTAGTAATATCTTGTCTTATAATTTGGGGAAATTGACTTAAATGAAAAGCTGTAAAATACATTTCAACATTTGGGACTGCAAGTCCTACATTTTTGGCTGAAGCATGTTGGACTGATTGCTGAAATTGGTTTTGTGAACTTTAATTCATAAAATAAAATAAAATGAAGTAAAATAACAGAATATATAATATCCCAGACATACCGCAAAATTGCTATAATAAAGCAAGTGTTGGGTGGTGTGGCTGAGTAACCATCTATCAAAAGCCTTGTGGGTTAGAGATGGAAAGAATATTAAAAAAAAATTCCAAAAATTTTTGAAAAGCAGTTTTCTCGAGTATTAGTAAACTCCACTGAGAAGTATCCTAGACCATTTTAAAAAAATCTTGGTAGCTTATGACTTTCCCTGCCTGAAACATACACATTTTCTTGGTGCTGAAGTAGCATCTTCTCTGTAGAAAATGCATTTTTCTGAAAAAAAAAATAAGTGCATAATCTTCTAACACTGTAGCTTTGAACAAATTTCTCACAGCAAGGAGGAAAAAAATAGTACAATTATTTGTTCTTGCCCGCAAGAATGAAATCCTTCAAGATTTATGTCCTTCCAGCACTGGCTGGAGTGAAGTTAGTTAATTTTTTCTGCTTTGAGCACTGTGTGTGAATTTTAACCCTTTCTCTTGAAACAAAGGAAGGGAATCTGCTATGTTTGTTCCCAGTCACGTAGGGATTAGGTGCCGGGGGGAGGCGGTTCACCCCAGGTGGCAATGTTTTTGGTGCATCCTGGCCCATAGCCACGCCCCCGCGTGCCCTGGCCATGCCCCTGCGCACTACAGCCGTGCCCCCCACACATTGGACATGCCCCTCACACCGTAGCTGCGCCCTCCTCTCGCCCCCCTTCCCCACACTCCAAGCTCTGCCACTGTTTGTTCCAAGGTCAATATAGTTACAGAGCCTGTTTAGATGGCTAGGATGCTGTTTAGATTTGAAGATGCCACCACCATTCCCAGATATGTCCCATAATTCCCAATTCTGTCCCTCCCCTCATCTATGGATCACTCTGGGAGGGTCAGGTATGACCTCAGAGCTCTTTCCTATTTCACTAGGGAGATCGCTACCTGTGGAACTCCCTCTCTACTCACAGAGAGGGAGATGCACAGTAACTGTTCTGAAGAGGTGAGGATTGTTTCTAAAATAGTAGCAAGTGTAATAATAGTAATACTATTAATAATATTCCTATGAAGAGCTCAGAGTGGCTAGTAATCTTTCATTAAAACATATAATTAAAAACTTACTATAATCACAAATCTAAAATAAAGTCATAGCTCAATCCACCATGATCTCCAAATACATTTTCTTCACTGTTCGTAATCTCAAAGCTAAACAAAATATCATGTTAAATATGTATCATGCAGTTAAGCATACCCATTTTTTCACATAAGGAAGTGTGCACAGATCCACCATCTCAAAATTTCCTCCAGACACTTGCTCAAGTTTTCCCCTGCTTTCTTAGGATTTGAAAATGACTACAAGAAAACTATGTGTCATGACCTCATTGACTGTATTTTAGTCAAAACTCTCAGATGACTTCACCTAACAGTTACATGTAGACTGGGGTGGGACCTCTCTAGACGAAGGATTTGCTTCCACATAGAGGTCCACATGCTGTCATTTTGGGCTCTTCTAGAAGTCTGAAAGATGATAGTGTCACATCATGGGCCAGAAGGGACATTTAATCACTTTAAGGGTAACTGCTTTAGGGTAATTTAAACCTATTTTGGGGGTGATAACTCAAACATCTTGTAGTAGCCCAATCTGCACCAAAACAGTAGATTTTTTTTTACCTGAAAACCTCCATTTTTAGCCAATTGGCGGGGGGGGGGCAGGGATGGGGTTCCAGAGGGGATTGAAGGGGACAGTGGTTGATGGCAGTGGGGTGGGAATTGGGTCACAAAATTCCCCACCTCTGATATAGATTTTAAAAAGCATGGGGAGGGCAAGATGGAATCTGGAGAGCGGGTGCTCCTAATAATTTCTATCATGCACCTGGAGATTTGCATAATGATTTTTTTTTAATCATGGTTCCTCACCCCTAAGATATTTCTCCACCAGATATAGAAGCCAGATACAGAAGCCATGCTAACTATGACATTTTTTAAAACCCATATTAGAGCATTGTTAAGCTGGAAGAAAAATCTGACCACCCCAAATACACTTTTGGATGGCTATCTAGTGAAGCCACATATTCCAGTATGATGGAAGGCCTTTTCATACTACATGCCATAGTGCTATTATTCCACTTTCAACATCTCGTGAAATTCTGGGGTTTGTAGTTTACTGAGGATAAAGAGCTCTCTGGCTGAGAATTCTAAATTCCTCTCCCTAAATTGCAGAGCCCAGGATTCCATAGGATGTTGAAAGGGGAATAATAGCACTATAACAGTGTCGTATGGAAAGACCCAAAGACACATCTTTGCCTGCTCTTTCATAAGGATTCCCAAAGCCTTATTTTAGAGTTATGACATGATATGGATCAAGAGCTTCCAGATTGCCATTGCAATGGGCACTGAGCCCCCACTATTCAATACAACTAAATGAAGGAAGGCTATTTCCCCTTAATTTATCCTTTTTTTTTCTTTTAGGGTAAAAAAGGTATAATTCTTGTGTTCTTCCTCAAAGTCAGCTCATTAAGCAAGTGTTGCAGGTCTACTGTGAAGCAAGTAGCTCAGAAAATGGCTCAAAAAATAAATGGTTACATTTGCAAAATGTACCATGGTGTGTGCCAAAAGAACAGCTTGCTCTGAAGAGGACATGCAAACTGATGCAATCTGAAACTTTCAACAGTAGATAACAGGCCATGGATGTGCACTCTCTTTTCTGTACATAACTATGGATAGCAGGAACACATTTCCTGAAGTGATGTTCTTCTGAATGTAGAAAGCTTTCATAGCTGCGCGCCAAAGAACACATTTCATTATTCCAACTACAAGAATGTAATTAGTGTAGATAGCTATAATATTTCTAATGGATTTCTCGGTAGCAGTGGTGAGTTCTTTTTGCAAGAGCTGCTGTAGTACCCAAATAGGAAGGGTTGTTAAGGAAGGATCTTTCAGATCTTTCATGGCCTTTTGACTCAAGGAAGTGGAAAAAAGGTGTGGACAAATATCTCTGAACATCTTTTTTGGGGGATAAAAAGGTGAATTGTCTGTTTTGTAAGCCTCCAAAATACATACCTGGACTCTCACAGTGTTAGATGATGCAGGTGAGGATACTGGTTTGATGCTCTCCATGACCGAGGCCAGAGTGCTTTGCTGCTGGTGCTTGGTGTCAGAGCACAGGACATGAGAGAGACAGGTGTTAGGCTATAAATTGCCTGCCATCCCCTTCATATGTCTTTTTGATTGCCTTTGCTCTCATCTGGTCAGATTTCTATCTTCAAGGATTTTTCATGGTGTATTGGGTTTGGTTGTTCGGATAGAATGTTGTTTGCTCACTCTTCTCCTGACTCTATTTAATTCTTATTTAGTGCTCTTGATATTTTGCTCTGTAAATTTTCTTTATTGTCTTTCTCTTTTGAAGCTCTTTGGTGTTGCCTGAGTTTCTTCACTCCTTGGCTATCTGTTTTCCCTGTTATATTTTTCTCCCCCCCCATCTAAGTTCTTGAGAAGTTGCAGGGTGAACAAGTGAGGTTAGCAGAAAGGGGCTTTCCCTCACCCCATGGCTTCTGCACAGCTTCTGTAGCCTGCAGGGAGAAGTTCTCTGAATGTGCACATACTCTCTCTGTCTCTCTCTGTGGAGTGGAGTGTTTGTGTATTTTTTATCAGTGGTGAGTGTCTGGTATAGATTAGGTAGATGAATGCAGTGAATGGCAGGGTTTGGAGAGCATTTGGTGTGTGAGCGTGCACGCAACACAAACACACACACATGCATTTCTAAGCTGGACTAATGTGTTTCAGTAGGTGTGTCATGTTTATTCTGGCTAAGCTAGAAGAGTCAGAGGAATCGAAGTCCTAGCCCAGGCTGGGGCAGAGAAGTCTAAAAAGAAAGGGAATGACTATTTAAATAAAATGGTTCTTTCTCATTTGGAGGCTTTAGATAAGAAGTTGTGGGTTGATGATGCTGTGACACAGGTCTCCAGTAAATGTGATATCTCGATGGAAGTGGCTGGGGGGAGGCAACTCGAGAGCAACGGAATTCATGTGAATGTACTGACAGCACCACATAGTCAGCCAATATGGGTGGTGGTGGTGGTAACTTATCAGGCTTGGCCCTGGGGTGTATGCAGTAGGCCTATTGCAAAAGGTGTGGTTGCTAGTAAGAGTTCTGGTAATGTGGCTGGAGATGCCAAACTTCTGGCCCTCAGGGTTTTTCAGTGGGTGCAATGCAGACCCCACCTGGTTATTATTGGTCCCCACTAGGTTATCCTGGATCTTTTATGCGGCAATGGCTGGCTGATCTTTCCAGACAACAGATGGAAAGCATCAGACAACTTTCCCCTGACATGGATTCCTGTCCTGTCCTGATGCCCGCAGACCTGTGTAGCATTGGAGGAGTGAGGTTGTCAGAGCCATTGGTCTCTCCTGAGTCTCAAGTACTAAGAGGAATTATCAGAAGGCAGTGAGGGAATTTGAGAGTTTCAGGAGGAGCACTGGGCTGGAGGTGGCTTGGCCCGTCCCTGTCAACTTGCATTATTGTGTTGTTTTGAAAAGCAGGGGCCTAACTCCTTAGTCCATTAGGACTAGGTTGTGGACATTGGCATTTGCAGCTAAGGCTCAGGGGTATGAAGATACCACTTGTGACTTGGGTGTGTAAAGTTCTTGAGGGGTGGACTAGAGAAAGGCACCGGGTTGCTGATAGGTGAGAGCCCTTTATCCCCAGATGTTCTGCCAGGGCTGGGGAATGTTTGGTTTGTAATTTGTAGTTCAGACAATGAGGCATTACTTTTCCATGTTGTTGCATTTATTGCTTTTTTGGGGGGCACTGAGCATTAGTGAGCTGGTGGCAGCTAAGTATGAGCATTAGTGAGCTGATGGCAGCTAAGTTTGGCAGAGCTCTGGCCTTCAGGAACTTGGTCCTCTTTCATAACCTGGGGATTAGGCATTCCAAGACTGACCAGCTGGGATGACTGTCAAGTTGGGTTTATGTGCTGACCTTGTGTTATGCCCAGTCCAACTCCTAACATGCAGTATATGCATGTTAGGGGAACAAAAGCAAGCTTTCTCTTTTGCCACATTGACTTTTCACTCTTAACCAGGTACCAGTTTTGGAATGTCAATTCAAAGGCCTTATAGATCTTGGGTCTGCAAGGAGTTATGTTTGATACCCATTCCTTGAGGATTGTTGCTGCCACCATAGCCTTTGTGATGGATTTTGGCTCACAGTCTATCCAGTGTATTGGGTCTTGGAAGTCATTAGCTGCAAAGAGGTACATGCATACTCTTAAGCTTTAGATGACATTATGTCTTGCTAACATTGCTGTTCTTTATTTCTGTTAGTGCTGTTTGGTGAGATGATGAGTCCTGATTTCCTGCCTTTTGGTGTAGTGAGTGGCACACCAGGCCTGAAGTTGCCATTTTGGGGCTCAAATAGGGGTGAGCAAAGTTACCACTAAAGAGAGAGTTGGGAGAAGAGCCCTCCAGGGGAGTGATTTGTTGCTTCTTCTGTTGGAGAAGCACACTGGGCCTTCTCCTGATGTGTCAGTCATTCACCTTGATGGGAATGACTTGGACCCTTTCCACAACTCACCCATTTTCGGTGCTGGGGTGTGGTGCTTGCGCGAGCAGCCTCCGGAGAGAGGCTTGTGTTTCCTTGCTCCTTCGGCTCTGCATGAGCTTCCTGCTCACGCGAGAGCCCCACCTCTTCCTTTCACAGTGCAGCCTGGGACCTTCCCAGCCTGCACTGGACAGGAAGTGCGACCGGCCTGGCTCCCAAGAGTCTGCACGCAAGGTAAGTGCGCGTGGGGCCCCAGAGCAATGCGTGGCTGCGCAGCATTTTCGGCTTGAAGCCGAAAATGAAAAAATGCGTGCGTGGTGCATCTCAGGCCCTGGAACATCGTGCAAATGTGAGTGCATCGTGTGGACCATTCCTCACATGTGCGTGACGCTCAAGGGGCCCTTTCACATCGGAAATGCCATGCGAAAAGGGCCTTGGTCTTGCTGAAGGGCAACACTCTGGTTTTATTAGATTTAAGCATTTTTCAAGTTGTTGGTCTGGACTTTCCCTAGTTTTCTTTGCTATCTTGCCCCTCTGGGTGTGGTGGGATGAGGGTGATCCTCAATCCATTGACCTTTGCGAGAGGAAGGCAAATAGGGGAGTCCTTTATGCCCTGGGTAAAAAGTTGGACTACTTTCTCCCACATCTCACAATAGTTTTTCGACAGCCAGAGTTCTATAGCATGGATAGCATTAATTTGCAGAAGAGGGGAATTTCTTGCTCCTGGAGGAATTGCAACAGGGGGTCAAGGCCATGTTGGCTGGACGTGTGGGGGGAAGAGACGAAGCAGATGTTCCTTTTCTATGGCAGGTAGCAAAGGGAGAATATAAGGGCCTTTCTGCCCTATACCGTTATGATGCTATTATTCCACTTTCAACATCCTGTGGAATTCTAGGGTTTGTGAGGCCAAAGAGCTCTCTGGCTGAGAATTCTAAATGGCCCTCCCTAAACTACAAACCCCAGGATTTCACAGGATGTTGAAAGTGGAAAAAGAGCACTGTAACAGTGTAGTGCAGAAAGGCCCTAAGACTCGGTGTACACCTTTGGCAACCTTTTGGTGTAGGGTGGTCTTCTGGATCTTCCTCTTTAGGGTTTCCACAGCATAGTGGGTGGAGAAGGAGACTACCTTTGCATCTGGGCTCTCACTGGTAGATTTCTGTGGCTTGGGTGGGAGTTACCTGATTTACCTTCCAATTTTGGCTGTTTGGGGAGCAACCCATGTTCTGAATTGCCTTTGGGGTTCATGGGGGTATTCCACTGGAAGTCTGAGGAGGTAGTCACTGTCTGATACCTGGCCTCAGCTGGACCTGTATCAGGTTGTTCTCTCTCCTCTGATTCATTTCCAGGCCAACACAACTTGAATAGGATAGGTCAAATAAAGTGGTCCTTATTTAACCCAGCTTTCTGTGACTGGTCTTGTTATTCCATGGTTGATCATCAAATGGTAATTCACATTTTAAACATGTCTACTGGGTTACCAGTGGAAGAACACATCATAATATGCTTTTGTATTCATGTTCTTTGGTTTTAAAACTTGTTTGGATGTATAACATCAGTGCTTATGTAATCGATATAAGATGTTAACAGTCCGGAATAAAAGCTTTTATATCATCCACAGTTTGTGTTACTTTTGGGTATATGATTCCAGCTAGCATTTCATATATCATTCCTTGCTGTATGCAAGGCAAAGGTTAAGCCAAAAGGTGAAGCACAAACAAGGCACCTGAGAGATATTGCTTGAAAAAACAAGAAAATCAACTAACTGAATCAACTAACACTAAAAACATTTCTGTCTTTCAAAATAGCTGATTTAGCTCTGTGTGTGTGTGTGTGTGTGTGTGTGTGTACACATGCACACATATATATGCACACACATACATATATGTACATATATATGTAGGAGAGAGAGATGAACAAAGATATTTCCTGAGAATGAGTGCATGTTTGGGAAGGAAAGGGGGAAAGAAAGAGAATGGCAGGGAGGGAGGGAGGGAGGGAGGGAGGTCTGACTGAAAGGGAGAAGAAACTGCAAGATAGAGATTTAACAGAGATATGAACTCCAGAGGCTTCCCTCTAGAAAAATTCTAACTCCAAAACAATAATCTCACCACCTTGAAAGGGTATAATCTCACCACCTTGAAAGGGTATATCCTGAACAGCAATGAAGGACCAACATAAACACTCCAGACCCATGACATGCTTCTCCTCTCCACAGAACCTCAATATCCTAGGTTGTGGGGGCAGCGCGGGAGGGCGGATGAGTTACCAAGGGATAGCTTTCAAAAGACCTCTGACAGAGGAAAGAAGCATCTCAGATAAATTGGAACTTTGAGAAGATCCACTATAAAAACCAAATCCATGGGATGGCACACACAAATCTGCTCCCATCTATCCATGGCCTTCTAAGTGTGAATGAGATAAGCATGTTCTTTTTGTGAATGTAGGCAGGGACATGACTTGCTATGCTTCCTACAATCCTCAGCCAAAATGCTGTCATTTTTCTGTCTTTTCCTTTCTCACTTCTCCTTTCCTTCCTCTGTTACAGCTCCACTCTTTTGCACAACTTCTTTCATTCCTTCAGATTCAGACCTTAACTCTTCACTCAGCCCCTCTTCCCCTCACTCAACCTACCCCCACCTCCAACTTCATTATGTCACCACATCTACTTGTTTTTGTTTCATGCCTTTAAGTCATTTTGAATTTATAGTGGTGCCAAGATGAGCTTAATATGGAGGTTTCTTGGCAAAATTTGTTCAGAGTGGGTTTACCACTGTCTTCCTCCGAGGCTGAGAGACAATGTCCGAGGCCACCCAGTGGGTTTCCATCACTGAACCAGGATTTGAACCCAAGTTTCCTGGAGTCCTAGTTCAACATTTCCTAATTATGCATGCTGGCAAAAGTCAATTTGCTGCTCAAAGCAATTCTGAAATGGCACTTCTCACTTCTCACACTTTAACAATCTTGCTACAGCATTCAGTCATGAATTCCTGCCTTCAAAAGCAATTCTGTGTGGAATCCTCTACTCCTAACAAAGTCCTGCCAGGTAATGCTTGTCAGAGTTATTAGTGCTGGTGAGGGGCTTGGACAAGATTTTGAGCTGGCAGGTTTCTCTCCTTCCACATCATATCCCTATTGAAAACAACAGAAAGTAGTTACCAGCAGAAGTCTTTTAGGAGCTTGATTCGGAGGAGCTGAAGGGGTTTGGATCCAGCTGAACCAATATTGACTCTGATTCACTCTTGTCCCACTTCCACATGGACACCCAAAAGGACTAGCACTGCTTTGTTCATCTTTCCTCTCTCATGAAGCTACTTGAAAGAATGATTTCAGTAATAAATTGTAGCAATCTCCCTATGACACAGACATCTAGAATTGATAACAGCTCTTATAAATAAGCAGAACGAGAGAAGACAATATATGTGATAAAACAAAAATAACCAATGCTAATCCAAATAAACTCATCTTATGGATTGGGGTATGGTGCCCCTACTGTGAGAATCATCCACAGAACTGGGATGCAAAAACAAATCAGAAGCAGTTTTCCAAATGAAGAACAAAACTTTTAAAAATGTGTATCCAAAGAAGTGACACAAGCTTTCACAGACACAAAAACTGGTTGGTACAGCAATACAAACAGAGAGGCAGAGAAGTTTAACTGAGAGCAGTAAAATATAACAAAATACAAAATCCACAAAAGAGTGATATCTTTATTAACTGTTATTCAAAATGATGAGCCATGGATCAATGTGGATACCTGTCAAGTGTTCATGAAAGAAAGATACAATTGTTCTGAATGGGTACAAAATTAGTGCCAGTTCCTAGAACACTGGAGGGGGGTGGGACAGCCAGCCAGAGCATTGCTATGTACATTGTATTTGACAGTCTTATTTTATGAATCCAGCTCACTCAAATATTCTTTTTACAAACAAAGTTCATATTTTGGAACTCTTGTTTCACTAGCAAAAAAAAATTATCTATGAGTTTGTTAGTCTTTCTAATCTTCTGTTTAGGGTAGAGTGATAAAACAATCAGATTCCTCCATGGTACCTAGTTTTGGAAGTGAGATTTCCCCCCTCTCACCTCCCCAGGGGTTATGAAAGGAAAAGCCAGGCAGTGCTCCATCACAAGTGTAGAAAGAGCTGTCCAACCAGGTTCAGCCATGTGAAAGGGAGTTAAAATTCCTAGCTGTGTCCTGGTCTCCTAGTGTACCTTCAGACCATAGCCAGACTCAGGCCATTTCCACACTAGAGGCCATTAGCACATTTTATAATGGTGGCATCACCATTCTCATGATGCCACCAGGTTAGGGATGTTTTCTGCACTCTTCCCTCTTAAGGGGATGCGTAGCAGTATTGTCACCAGTGTTCCTTCTGCATGACAGCATCCTTGGTGACTTCTGTGCCCTGCCTTCGCCCTACCCACTGCCCCTGATTGGGAAGTGATTTCTTTTCTTTTTTTTTTTTTTTTTGGAAGCTGTACTAATGCAGCAATGTTGTAACAGCATGACATGCCAGTACACTATTGCACTTTTGCCCTATACTGTTTAACAACGTATTAAAAAAAATTAAAGTTTTGACTCAAAGGAGACATTTAAAATAAAAAGGGAGAGCTGATAGAAAGTTAAATCCAATTAAACCAATAATGACTCTGATCCACTCTTTTCCCTCACTGGGAAAATGGATTAATCCTTGAGTGTACAGTATCATGGGAGTTGCTGAGGGATGGACAAGCTAGGCACACCCACAGCCCACCCACTGCTGGATCCACCATAACTGGATCCACTATAACCCTATCAAGTGCTATAATGGTAGCACATTACGATGGCTGATGAGATTGAAGTGCTATAGGAGGCCCCTAATGGATTTTTTCTGGAAATAGAATGTGGTGATTTGGCAATGTTTGGGGACGAGATAACAGCTGGATAGTGATGATGTCATGCAGAAGTGTGGCTCTTGGACCAATAACAACCTGCTGCTAAAGCATTATAGCAATGTTGCGGAAATGGCCTCAGCTTCATATGAGGGGTTATTGATCATGGGCTATACAATTATAGTGTTGTATTCCACTTAGCTTTCATGGCAATATACTATGGAATCCTAATATTTGTGCTTTACAGCAGACAAGGGTATATGGAATTCGTATCCAAAGAACTCTGATGACTTACCAAACTAGAAACTTGAGGAATCCAGAAGATCTTGTGTTGGCAGTTAAAGTTGAATTACAACATTATAACAGTGATACGCAAAAGGTCTTCATATTGATGGGGCTTTGCCGAAATGGAGCGGGCACAAGCCAGTGGAAATTAGCCAGTGGCAATGCCTTTTCCACCTACTTCATGCCACACAAGATGAAGGTGAGCTCACTGATATGTTCTGGATTATTCCGCCTAGCTATCAAAGTCCTGTTTTCATTCCTGATGAGAAAGAGGCTGGAACCAAATTTCAGCTTTTAAAAAATGTAGAAGACCAAATTGCTATTTTCAAGTTGAGATTTTTCACACTTTGTCAACTACAGGTCCTGCTGGAGGAACCAGAGAATATCAACATTTTCTAGCAGTTCTACCTCTCTGCTTCATGTTCCTGGAGTTTTCTAATATGTGCTGAAACATGCACCTCTAAAATTTTAAATGCAAACTTTTGTTTTAATCAGCTACTCAAAAGAACTAGCATTGCTGTGGTGGCTTCTAGTAATGGATAGACATTTCACAACTCCTTCCATTATGGTAATCTTTTCACATGTTTTCTTTTACCCATAACTAGAATGAAAGCTTTTGGTTTTACATATCAAATTCTTTGTTAGCCTCTTGCTGAAGTATCTCTTCACCTCTGTTTCCCCACATTTTTTCACAGTTCAACAGTGTAAGAAATACTGTATTCAGAGTGGGTATAGAACTTTTTCTCCCAACCCTGAAACCTTGTCACAAAAATGAGAAAATCCTATCAATGATTTTGAAGTGTATTAATATGTAATATAAACAGTGTTCAAGACATAAGGCTAAAGCAGAGCTTTCCAAATGGTGTGCCGCAACACATTAGTGTGTCCCCTGAAGAGTGCAGGTATGTTGCCTAAAATCTTGGAAATGTATGTTATTATTTATAAATTATATATTTTTAAAAATATATGGAAGGTTTTCATGATATATGTTGTGTCCCCATACATTTTGTTATTACAATTTAGGTATGTGTCTGTATCTTTTATAAGGGGTTAGTTTAAGCTCTGGTTTGCTAGCAAAACTGAATTACTGTGGCCCTTTTCTCACGGTATTTTTGAAGTGAAAGGGCCCCTTGAGCATCGCGTAAATGTGAGGAGCGCCCTGCATGACACACTCACATTTACGCGATGCTCAAGGGCCTGACGTGGACCGTGCACACATCTTTTCATTTGCGGCTCAAAGCTGAAAATGCTGCACGGTCGCGCATCGCTCCGGGGCCTCGCGTGCACTTACCTACCATGCGAAGCCTCCTGAGCCGTGCCGGTCGCACTTCCTGCCCCAGCGCAGCCTCTAATTCCCAGGCTGCACTGCGAACAGAAGAGGCGGGGCGCTTGCACGAGGAGGAAGGAGCTGCGGAGCTGAAGCAGCAGGGACGCGGTAGCGTTCCTCCCAAGCCTTCTCGCGCTAAAACCCCAATCCAGCAGTGCAAAAAGGTAAGGTGCGAAAAGGGGAGGAGTTGTGAAATGATGCATGTCTAAAAAAAATGTGTAACTAACATGAAAAGTTTGGAAAGCTCTGGGCTAAAGAGTATTGTTAGCAGTTTTTAGAAGAGATGCTCCCTTAAGTGGAGAAAGACTGTCTCTAATGGCACATTACTTTCCTCATCTATGTATCTTGAATTTAGCATGCTGTTGCTGCAAAACTGCTTGTCCCTGAGCTATGTGCCAGTAAAAACAACTCAGAGAATTTAAGTGAGAAAACAGGATTTTAATTAAGACAATTAAAGATTACAATTATGCAGTTGGACCAATTGAAGTTCCCACTCTGAAAATGAATGGGTGTTGAACATGATTTTCATCTGAAATTTATACACCCTCAGAATTTTTTCATACATGTTTATAATTCCCATTAGATAAAACCCATACTGACTTAAACTACAGATTAATCTCTCAAAAACGACATTGCTTACCTCTGCTTTGAAATCTTGTTTTTCAACTCTGTATTGTACCAAGAGTTGCCTATCTCTTATTTCTAGCTGGTCTCTGTCAATTAGAACCTGTCTAATTTGTTTTTCTTCCTGGAGCATCCTTCTTATTTCTTACTTTCAATCTTTTAACAAACAGTATCTGTTTGCTTAGCCATGTACCCCTATTCTGCTAAAAGACACGTATTCAGTTCTCCTTCTGCTAAATATTTTTCAACTATTTAAAACAATTTCTTAAAACAATTTCTTTTTCCATATTATGCACTATCAATGCTTTATTTTATGATTAGTCCCTGGGCAGAAAGGACAGGTTTAACTAATAAATCTAACTGCTACGGCACTTACCTCTGAAGAAACCTTGATCTGACAGGGAAAATGGATTAATCCTTGAGTATACAATACATTTGCCTTAACTATCTAGTTTAATCCTTACCCTACTGAAAAGATGCAACATGAGGGTTGAGGAAAGAATAAAAAACCAACAGGGTTATCGTAACCAGCTCCTATGTCAGAGCCTCCAAAATATCTGAAGGACTGTTATCTCCATTTCTGAGGTCAGTAGAGCTTTAAGATCATCTGCAGAGGCCCTTTTCTCTGGCCCACGATCCTGTCAGGCTGTCAGGGAGAGAACCTTATCAGTGGTTGCTCCCAGACTTTGAAACTCCCTCCCCAGAGAGGGTAGGATGGCCCTTTGCTCTCCTTCCATTGCCAGGTCAAAACATTTTTGTGATGCCAGGCTTTTACAAACTAAGGTTGGACTTTTAATGCTGTGGGGTTCTGTTTTTAAGGTTTCTATAGTCTTTTAATGCATTTTAATATTTTTAATGTGCAACGTTTTTAATTTCATAAATTGATCAATCATTTTAGATCTTATATTTATACTTCTATAAATATTTTGTGTATTTTTTAAAATTTGTTTTAAACATGTTGTTAATGGCCTTAAGTGCCATTATTAGGAGAAAAATGGGATATAAATTAATAGTAATAATAATAATTTAAACAATTAATCTTATTTTTAATAGTACTGTATGTAATTCTTTTTTAACTTTTGTATAAATATTTTTGTTTTTTTTTAAAACTGTACCTTGTTCTTTTAAATGCTGTAGGCTGCCTTGGGTCCTGCATGAGGAGAAAGAAGGGGTATCAGTAGAATAAATAAATACATAAATAAATAAAATAGCCTAGAAATATTTACTTGTGAATTGCACAATTAAAACTGATAACTTTGCATCACAAAGATTTGGCCCTCTGCATTCCTTTGTTTTTAATGTGACTAGGCAAAAGAGCATCCCTTATTTCACTGCGACAGTTCTGCATTGCTTTTTGCATGTTACACAACAAAGAGAACAACCAGTCACTCAGAGTTTTATTTCCTATTTATGGTTATTTAATGAACAGTTTGAGCAAGCACATTTCAGCCTCCGGGCTGTCTGTGAACTGTTCGAAAAAGCTGTTCTCTGTATGTTTGTTTGCAATGCTGGATTGGCCTCTTAAATCACATGGTATTATTTCTGCTGCTTGACTGGGTAAGTGGAACTCTTTTTTTTGTTGTTGTTTTGCTGTTCAGAAACATTATGAATGAATTGCAGTATACAAGCCATTTTTCTCTTTTGGTTCCATAATCATTGGAAGTGCAAACACACTTGCCAACAGTTGTATTTCTTATATGAAACAGGACACAGATTTGAATACATTTGGGCAAACAGAAAAAAAAACTGTTTGGGTATGTGAGCGAGTGAGTGATGTTTTCCTGCAGTCACTTTCCTAAAGCACTCAGCTAGTTTCCGTTGTCTAATGAAAACCAGGGTTGCCCGTTAGAATCATCTTGCTGAAAAATGTTACCCTTTCTGTCTCACTGCACATAACACCAGCTTAACAGATCTAGAGATGTTCTTTTAGTGCTCTCGTATCACAACTAAGCATGAGCCAGTGATTTCACCGCAAAGTTCCACCCCTCAAAAAAATGTCTAATAAAATATATGTATGATTCACTGAACGTTTCTGGAAGAGGCAGCTGAATTTTTTAAAAAGACATATTGCTATGTGGGATAGTTTCTGTTACTACACAGTTCATTTATTGTGCTTTCGTGCGTGTTTTCTCTCTCTTTCTCTCTCTTCTTGTTTCTGAAGCTTGTGCCTGTTATCAACATATCCAGGAAAATGCTATTACTATTATGTTGTACAGGAAAGGACTGGTGATTGTTTCGACAGCAATTAATCTTATGTTTAAAGTTAACCAAAACTGAACCTATTTTTTCCACATGGATAAAGAGTGTTTCAGATTACTGTTTCTTTCTATAATACTCCATGCACTTGCTCAAATATACATAAGTATGTACACATGCATGTATGTACCATGTGGTCACAGACCATTAAAACACAAGGTATCTATCATTTAAAATATAATACTGAAAAGAAACAGGGTAAAACAGATAGAACAAATAACAATTCAGTTATCTAAGATCTGAAGATATAACAAACACAGTATAATTTAAAAAAAAGACACCCCCCCCCAAATATTACATATGTGTTTGTAGAATAATTTTACATATCTTGGCAGGGACTACATTTGAGCATGTGTCCTTACTACACAGTTATTGCTCTTTGTTACCACTTTAATGACCATGCCTCCATCCGAGGGAATCCCGGTATCTGTAGTTTGCAAATTATTTGTCAGAGAGTTTTAATACAGTGATTCAGGGGACTACAATGAAAAATTCTAAGGACTGCACAGAACTACATATTCCATGATTCAAAACGATGGAGTCCTGACAGTTAATGTGGTACCAAACAGCCATAGCTGAGGCCCTGCACAAGGACAAAAGTGGGACATAAAATAACTCTGCAGTGTGGGTACATCCTAAGAGAAGTGTAATATATCTTATTTGTTGCTTCTATAAAAATCCCAAAAGGAAAGTACATGAGACAGAGATTCTACTGATCCGTATCACATGAACACAATTTTGGTAAGAATTGCCCTGGAACACACCATCAAGCACAGCAGAAGGGATAAGATTAAGGGCCTTATCACACTACATTGTTACAGTGCTAGTATCCCACTTTAACTGCCATGACAATATCACATGGATTCACAGGATTTGCAGTTTAGGGAGAGACATTTAGAATTCTCAGCCAGAAAGCTCCACTGCCTCACCAAACTACAAACCCCAGAATTCCACAGGGTGCAGCCAAGGCAGTTAAAGTGGAATAATAGCACTATAACAGTGTAGTGTGATACGGACCTAGGTTAAGCGCTGGTAAAAATTATGTGGTATTTGTCAGGTTTTTCAAAATAGTTTAGACCCTTATTAGTGTTAAATATCAAGTCTAAACAAATTGGGGAACAGATGGTATAATCAGTGGGGGATAAGACTTTTGAGTAGCCATAGCTTTAAATTACCATATCACTATAGTTTGTTTTTCTGATCAGATCTAAGGCCATTTCCGCACTAGGCTGTTACAGCGTTATTATTCCATTTTCAACATCTTATGGAATCCTGAGGTTTGCAGTTTAGGGAGGGGCCTTTGAGTCTCATTTCAGGAGAAAGGTATAATATAAATTAAATATATAGAGAAAACTCTCAATGAGATAAAATAAGGGCAGATAGGATATGACCTATCATTATTGATCCAACAACTCTCCCTATCAAAGAGTAAACAATTCTGTTCTCTTTAAGAGAGGCTTGCCTCATCAGCAGCAGGCACAAAGAAAGCTACTGCAAAAAGATCAATGGAAGCAAAAAAATAGCATGCTAAGCTCCAGCTAGAAGCAAGATTCTCTCTCATTTGACCCATACCATTTTCTTTGGATTTCAATCACACTTAGGCAGCTGCTACAAGTTATCTTCCAACTTTTTGCTAAGGCATTCTGGTCCTTGTACATAGTAATTTCAAATGCAAGTGGATGTTTCTATCACTGAATCAAGCTCCCAATCTTATGGTACTTGGACAATATGAAATAGTTTTCAACACTCAAGGGTTGAGAAAGATCTCAATCTCTTGAGTGATCTGCTTAGAAACTCCTGGACAGAAATTCTTCTGGCTGCTCTTGTCAAGTTTACAAGTCTCCAACGCCCTCCTCCGTGAATAGTGTGATCAAATGAAGGAAGCTGCAGTCCTCTGTGTATTGGCCTGGATGTAAGCTCCATTGAACTGACTAGGGCTCTTTTCTGAATAATCGTGCATCAAACTGCAGTACCTGCATGCTTTGCAGGATTAGGTTATATGATAAATGCCAGTGAGAAGCCTTAATGTTGTCATTATGGCATGCTTATTTTCTTTAATTTAATTGTTCCATTTATACCCTGAAGTTCTTCCAGTGAGCTCAAGTTGGCACACATGCTTCTCCTCCTTTCTAAATTGTCCCCAAGATTGAGAGAGAGAGAGAGAGAGGGAGAGAGAGAGAGAGAGAGAGAGAGAAATGAACATGGGCTAAATTTCCTGCTAGTTTCATGACTGAGTAGTGGTTTGAATCTAGATCTCTTCAGTCCCAGTCCAATATCTACTGCAACACACTGAACTCCTGCCAGTATCTAAGCTAGGTTTTTAACTGCTTTAAAATGTTTTCATTGTTGTTAACAGTTTAATTCACTTTTAATATTGGGCCACTTCCGCACTAGCCTGTTATAATGCTATGATCCCACTTTCAACATCCTATGGAATCCTGGGCTTTGCAGTTTAGGGAGGGTAATAAGTAAGAGCTGTTTGACAACGGAACCAATTACCTGGAGAGGCTGTAGGATCTCTTACGCTGGATGTCTTCCAAAAGAGTCCGGAGAGCTACCTGCTGGAGATGCTGTAGCTGGGGATGTTCTGCACTGAGCAAGGAGCTGGACTCCATGGCCTATGGACCTTCCAAAGGGCAAATGATGATGGTGGTGGCAAAAACAGCAACACAAAAGGTGAGATATCCAACTAAGTTGTCTACTACCTCCTGAACAAGCCAGATTGTTCCTGAATGCAAAGAAAACATGATATAAGTGACCATTATTTTAGTAACTGCTGATTTGTTCAATTTTGTGATCTTGTCTAGCTTGTGCTCACCTGGAATAGATGCCCCCCGCTTCAAGGATGAAGATTTCCTTCAACTTGTATGAAAACTTGGAAATGCTCATTGTTCATCCCTCTCTAATGCCCAATTTCCTTGCTGTTGTTGTGTACGTTATTTGGTTTTCTACACATTGCTTGACTTTGCCAGGCATAGATTAAAAAACAAGAAAACAAAACCCCAAACCTTCTATTCAATTACTGTAATTGCTTGAAGTGCTGAAGTCTGACAGAACATGTTAATTACAGTCTCTAGCTCAATAATCTCCATTATCTGCTTTCAACTTAATATTACAAAAATGTAAAACACTCAGAGAAGAAAGCTTCCTAGAGTCTTTTGCAAACTCAAATAGACAGCAGAATCATATGTTTGTGCCAGTACTTGGTAGTAACTGATCCTAGCCGTAGTCTACCCGGAGAAAATTGCACACTTTCTATTTGGGAACACAATAAACTTCTTTGAGAAGTACTGGTTTCAATATACTACATTGAGCATGACCCTTCCATGGGTACAGCTACACAATATGGAGAACATTGGCCCAAATTAAGAGGAGAGTCTTCCTTCCCTTCTTCTGTAGACTAATAGTTTCATATAGAGCTGCTTTTAAAGGACTTATGGAAAATTAATCTCATCCTGAATATAGCTGCCAAGGATCTTACCATGTAATATAGGTACTGGGAGAGTTCCATTGATGTTTTTCAGTTCCCAGAATCAATATTTAAATAATTGGATTTGACTTTTAAAGTCCAGCTTACTAGAAAGATCATACAAGCCTGTTTGGCCCTTGATGTCAGATATAAAGGCCCTGTTCCTTGGCCCACCATCAAATTGGTAAGTATGACATACAGGGCTTTTTCAGTGGTGGCTCTTCAGTACTGGAACCCCTGGACATAGTGTATGCCCCGCTCGCATTAATGGCACTTAAACTCTGCTTTAAAGTTTACTGTTGGCTATATGTATTTTACATGACTGAGTGAAACTCCAGCACAGATGTATTCAGTGAAATTGAGAGCTGTTAAAAAGTCTTGTAAAGATCAGGTGGGTGATGATTCTTCAGTTTGGAGAAGTTTAAAACAGTTATTGTTTATGAGAGAACCAGGATGGTTTGAGTGTTGGACTAGAACTCTGGGAGATCAGGGTTTGAATCTCTACTTGCCCAAGGAAGCCATTGGTTGACCTGGGGCAAGTCACACTTTCTCAACCTTAGAGGAAGGCAAAGGCAAATCCCCTCTAAACAAATCTTGCCAAGAAAACCCCATGAGAGATTCTGTTTAGGGTTGCTATAAGTTGGAAATGACCTGAAGGCACACAACAGCAACTGTTTATTAAGTGGTTTAAGTGTGATTTTTCTCCTCCCTTTTTTCTTTTTTTAAAAAATGCAGTGGAGTATACTGTTCCAAGAGGAAACAGAACATGATTGGAAACCCCACTGATTCCATTTTCCACACGATGACAAGAGAAAGACAATCAGTCATTCTGTGTCAGTGCTTAGAGCATGCATTTGTGTGCATTGTAAGAAGACAGAGGCAAAAGGAGGGAATCTACTTTGGACTGACCATTGCTGAAGGATCTCTAAGAGACCACCTTTAAGATGGTCTAAGATTAGATGCTTCCATTGGCATCTTCAAAAAGTTGTCCTTAGTTTTTTAATGTTTATTTTTTCTTTTGTTACCAAACAAAAAGTTAATTATTTCATTTTAAAAATATTGGTCAGGGTTCAAATCAAAGCCAACACTTCCTTCAGCTGCCATCTTAATTTATTTCAACCAATTGATCAACAACTTTCTTTATACCTACATTTTTCCCGAGACAGGGACTCAAGGCAATTTACATATGTTTTTTTTAAAGTAAAACCACATGTAGATTAAAACATACAAAAACCAATCAAGATTAAAATTGTATTAAACTGCCTGTGAAATTAAAACCATTTAAAACATTTCCACAGAACGATTCTGTGGAATTGGAAGTGTTATTTTCAGGAAATGAAGATGGTAGCTGGAAGCTAGGGTGACCAGGCAATTAAGTAAAACTTTTTTTCCCCCAAAGTCTCCTGACAATTCTATACTCTGAGGTTTGGCAGCGGTATCAGGGAGAAAGTCTTCAAAATGATACGATTATGGAGGGTTATAAATCCCAGCAGCCTTTGTGGGAGAATGACCAGATATCTAACAATTCCCACCAAGAGTCTTGAGGAGGCCAACCTTATGCTCTGCCAAGGCCTCCACCACTGCCATCACTTCTCCCTGGCTGGCACTAAACACAGCTAGTTTCATCGGGAGAAGCAGAACACATTGGGTATGGAAGCAGCCATTGTTTCAAGTATCTATGGGACTTTCAGCACTAAATAGTTATAGTGCTATTATTCCACTTTCAATATCCTATGGAATTCTGGGGTTTGCAATTTAGGGAGGAGCATTTAGAGGTCCTTGGTCTCAGTAAACTACAAAGCCCAGAATTTCACAGGATATTGAAAGTGGTATAATAGCGCTATAACAGTGTAGTGTAGAAAGGCCCTATGAGTTTTAAAAGTCCCAGAAGCCAAAAATATTGTTGTTGTTGTTGTTGTTGTTGTTGTTGTTGTTGTTGTTGTGTGCCTTCAAGTAATTTCTGACTTATGGTGACCCTAAGATAAACCGATCACGGGGTTTTCTGCGGCTGAGTGTGTGATGTGCCGAAGCTCACCCAGTGAGTTTCCACGGTTGAGCAGAGAATCGAACCCCAACAATCAAATCACTACACTAAAATACCAAGATACATTTCCCCAAATCATAACTCAGAAACAACAACATGTATTGTTGCAATATTTGTATAATAAGGAGTTAGAATGGTTTCCAGTGACCAACCTGCCACCTGAAGCAGTCTCTACTCAGCTGAAAGTTATCACGTCAACACTGTAACATGTAACTTGAACTGGGAAGTTCTTGCTTGCTGAATGTGTTCATTGCTACACTCAGGGTTTTCTTCCTCCCTCCTTCTTCTAATGCAGATTGCCTTTGTTCTCCTTTTGTTAGCCAGAGGCAGCACAGAGTGTCTTCTCCCACAATAGCTACCAGCACATCCTCAGGCATAGAAACCAGCATTAGAGTCTTACAAAGAAATCTAGGAAATCCTTGCCCTTTCCTATCTTTGGATGGATTCCCTGAAGCATAAGGACCAGTATTCTATATGAGCTACTTAGTATATTTAATAGCGATGGGCCAACCGAATTGCGAAACCTCGAATCCTGGGTAAGGATTCCAGATTCGCGAAGCTGAATCCCTGTGCAAACCAAATCTTTTGAATCAGCCAACCAAATAGTTTGTTGGAGACCGGGATGCTTGAAAACCTGGGAGACCAGACACACAAGGGGAGATGGCAAGTAGATGAGTTTTTCCCTTGGAGTAATAATGGCCTTTGCTAACAAGTTCAGAAATTACATATGGGATTGTATTCTAACATATTTGAATTGAACATTTAATATTTAAGTTCAGCACTTGACTGGAAGATACAGGCTTGAGATTTCAAGGACAGCTGAAAGATTCCTTTGCATAGCTCCCTTGCAAAACTCTTTCAGACACAATTCTGGGGTTTGTAGTTTTACAAGGTGTCACAGCCTTCTCTGCCAAAGTGTGCTGGAGCATCATCAAACTACAAACCCCAGGATGCCAATAAGGAGCTATGCAAAGCAAATCTAGTTTTGACCTGGATTATCTCTGTACTGTAGTATGTGGCCCTGTTTACACAAGCAGGAAAATATGGGATTAATTTATATTTTCCTGCCCATGTAGAAAGGGCCTTCATGTCATTTTCAATCTGGCGAGATCCTGAGGCAAAACTATGACAAATGTCCTGCCCAGATTTCTTCAGAGGGAGGTTTGCCTTTGCCTAGGCTTTTGCTAAGGTTGAGAAAGTGTGTCTTGCCCAAGATTATTCTTCTTCCCCTTACTTTGTAAACCCTTTTTAAAAAAAGGATTCAAAAGATTCGAGATTTATGAGATTCATGGATTCACAGAACCTTCCAGGGATTTGGATCCAGATCCAGATTCAGAAGATTGTGGATTCATCCCATCCCTAGTATTTAACTAAGTAACCTTTCCTTGCCTATTCTCCTCAAGCCTGACAGCAATATCATCCTCCCATGCTCTGATTGTCAGTGGAATCAACCCCCTTCTCTGCATGCAACTGATGCCTGGTAAAGTAGGTAGTGATCATGAATACAGAACATTTCCATCAGGTTTCAAGGTAGGGTCAGGATAGGTTACTTAACTAAGGAGCTGACAGAGTATACTAGCCATCATTCTCCCCGTTTTCCCCCAATTACGGACATTATGCTATACGCTAGCTTACTGTTTTCTTCAAGTATAGATACTTGAAATGGTGCCTCTTCATATATATACACCTGCTGGGTATATATATACATATATACATATATACACCTGCTGTGGCCTGCTGGGAAGCCCTCCTCTGTCTTCTAGCACTGAGGACAATACATAGGCCATTTGCACATGGCGCACAGTCCTGCTATGGGGATGGGATGGCAGCAGTCCATGGGTTGTGTTTTCATATGTCATCGCAGTCCCACTATCATCCCATTCCCACCCATCGCAATAGCGGGATATTTGCCTAACGGAATAAATCCATTAAATACTCACAATCGTGCGATGCTCCCATTCTTCCCAGCCTTGCAGAAGGGCAGGAAGCACAATGGAGGTGGTTCCTTCCCCAGTGCACATGGGAAAGAGCCCAGCTGTGCTGTAGAAGGCAAACATGTGTAGCTCACATTCCCTTCTGCAAAAACTGGCTGGGTGTGGAGGGAAGCATTCCTGTCACTCTCCCTTCCCAACAAAGGCGCTGCTGGGATCGCAACGGAAGGACAACGGGATCAGGTAATGTGCTAAAATGGCCAGAGTGGTCTCACATGGAAGAGTGGCTTTCCTGCTGTGGCACCCTGGTTGTGCAATGTGCTGTCTTTAGCACATTGCCACCAACACTGCTTTCATTCTGCCACTAAATAAAAGTGTCTGCTCATTAAGCCCTTAGGGCCTAACTGACTTCATCCAAATTTGTAGATATGCACATACATTGTTCTAAACAGTTATACCCTTTTTTAACATAGTCTTGTTTTAAACTGTCAAATTGTTTGATATGATTTTAGACTGTTTTAAGTTGATTAAATAACTATTCCATGCTTCAAGCCATTTCCACACTACATTGTTATAATGCTATTATTCCACTTTCAACATCCTATGGAATCCAGGGGTTTGCAGTTTAGGGAGGAGCATTTAGAATTCTCAGCCAGAGCGCAATTTGGCCTCAGTAAACTACAAATCCCATAATTCTACAGGATGTTGAAAGTGTAGTGCAGAAATGGCCAAAGAGTGGGTAGGTAATTAAATGAAGAAATACATGTAAAACAATCACATTATTCTAACAGATATCTGCTTGACATTCATTTGTTTCATTTTTTGTTTTTTTTGGGGGGGATTATAACTATCAACTTTTTCAAAACCAAGATGAAATGCATTTGAAGAAGCCATAAATGTGAAAATTAATATGAGAGAAAGTGACACTGACACACCTATCTATCCCTAGCTACCATACCATCATGTGTGAATTTAACCTTAGTCTGATGTAAGTACTTAACTTCAGTGCTTTGAATATGATTCAGGTTCTCTAAGTAGAATTTGTTTTTGCTATATATCCATGTGCTGATTATAAAGAGACTCTTGCAGTATTTCAGCAGATTTTGTTGGACTGCAACTTCCAGGGGTCCCAGCCAGCATAGCCAATGGTGAGTGGTGCTGCGAGTTGCAGAAATTCCTACGCCTGCAATAGGAAGACAGTTAGTAGACAGCTTGAAAAAGGCTTAAGAAGGATCTAGAGAACTGAGCAATTGAAGCAATTAATAAAGCAATTAATGCAACTCACCATCTAATGATATTTCATGTTCAATACCCCTCAAAAAACAAGTAGATTCAAATAGCTGAATAAAAAGGTGATAACATGGGTTTGGTTGGTCTCTCCTCCATAACAGAATTACTGAAATGAATATAATAGCACAGATCAAAAGGACTGCACAAGTAATTCTACAGGACCAAGACATAGGTCTTGGCTTTATTGAGCAGGAGTTCCTCATACTAGAAGAAACCTGCCTTTGAAGTTGAGGAGAGTTTTTTTAAACTTAAAACTGATTTTAAGTTTGTGATACTTTATGGATATGTCATTCAACCATATTGAGCATCTCCAAGCCCTTGAAGGTGTCTAGATTAATTGCTTGAATCCTGGCCTATAAACATATTGATTCACTAAAAAAAAAAAAAAGGAGGTCTTCACAACTTTACTTCTCTCCTTGTAATTCCTGTTGGTCTTCTGGTATAACTGACACAGATTTGTAGACAGCAGCTTTTAATTTATAGAGATTTCTTTCTGTGCCA
This sequence comes from Cyclura pinguis, assembly GCA_030412105.1. NCBI lineage: Eukaryota > Metazoa > Chordata > Lepidosauria > Squamata > Iguanidae > Cyclura > Cyclura pinguis. The sequence continues at coordinate 311,616,267 of CM059599.1, read as the reverse complement.
GTTAATTTCACTGCAATACAGCCAATACTGTTCTTTGGGGAAGATATTTAACATCTGCTTTAGTATGCTTGTAGTTATGTTTTGGTTTACAACTTTCTCAAACATACTCAGTTTCACTGAATCAGGTTGAAAGCATGAAACAAAGTACAAAGTTGAGCATGAAGATCCAACAGTAGTGCCATGTGGGAATAAAGATTTCTGTTCTTTACCTGGACTCCCAGAACGCTTAAGTTTAGAACCCCTAATAAGGCATGCTTAGTTTCTGTTAGAGACTGGATTTTATGTGGTAGCACAAAAAATGAACAGGATAGAAGAAGCTTCTATACAGAGCTTTCGTGATTCTCCTTTTAGCTGTTAGGTAATAAAGAGATCGGTCTCCATTGCTCCCCTGCCCAGCAACAATGACTGTATACTGTATTTTTATTTAGACCTTGGCAAAATGTACCCTTGTAGTTTCATCAAAATGTGCACTTACAACTCCTACACTTATAAATGGGTACAATGGGTACACTTCATTAAAGTATTATGGAATTTGAATGTTATTCTGTGGCACAGTGTTAACTGATAATAGCCTCTAAAAGACAATGCAGTGATAAGATATCTGTGAGTAGATTTAGCCATCCAGGAGCCATAGAACCAAAGAACAGTTGATCCATTTCTTATCTTGACATTTATATTTAAACAACACAGAACTTGTAATGGCTGAGGAAGGGGGTGATTCTGTAGCTCTGTCACTTAAAGTTGGCATGCACCCCACTACGCCCTCACTGAGCCAATTAAAATGACAGGTAGCACTGAGTTTAAGTATGGTTTAAGTTGTTCCTAAACACTTTCACTGACAAAAATCAGCAATATATCCTGTGTTCTATCATCCTTAAATACAGTTGTTAAAACTAATGGCCAATATCTAATGTGAGTGTATGGTACCTGCTCCCCCTGCTGCCTCCAGAGAAGGCTTTCAAGTAGTGCAGAATGCTGCCAGGTGAAGAGGAGCAGACAGAAGTCTAAACAGAGTGCAAGATATTTGATTTAGGCCAGTCATATTCAAACTAACATCCTTTTTCTGCACTATGAAGTTTTCTACTGGCTTCCATGATGTTTCTGTTGAAGCTTAGATCCTCAAATCAAATTCTAATTTGTAATTTCTTTAGAACCAATAAAAGCACTGTGAGCCATTTTTGATGTACATAATGGACTGTATGTGGTTATTTTGCCATCATTCCTTCTTCATTCCCCATCAGAACTCTGACGGCAAATAAAAACATATATGCCAGACTCCTATATCACCTTTTACTTAATGTAACTTAACAAATACTTAACAAATGAATATAATAGCTTAACAAATGCAAATACTTAGCTAAGAAACTCTGTTGGTGAATTTCAAAAAAGCTTATCAAGACACCAGCAAGAGTGCCAGATGCACATTAGTCTTACTGTTCATCAGTTCCATTGCTCAATGGTCACTTTTGCCAGTTCTGCTACGTAGTATCATAACAGCAGCCCTCATTGGATATGAAGGTTACAGATCTGCCCAATTCTAACTCCCTCATATGTAAGTCCACTTTTGAAGAGGTAACTTCCATATACAATTCCAGCCATTCAGAATAAACATCATATAGAAAAGCATGAGAGATACAGAAGATATGTATTGTACAATTTGTTCCTACAGTTGCACTGAACTTGATATAGCTTACTTTATTTCATATTTGGCTGAACTGAAGCTTCAGTCCTTTTCATATTAGTGTAGTCACTGTGTTGCTTTTTGAAGCTGGATATTTTAAGCCCCAGTGATAATTCTGTTTCTTTGATATTTTTTTAAACAAAGAAACCTTAATCTCTCCTTGGCTCTATTTCTTTAACCTATTTGTTGAAGTCTTGTTGCCTAAATGCTACTGGAAATAGTTGAGTGAATCATTAATAGTAGTTCCTGTTTAATCTGCTGCTGGATTTATTTTTCTTTATTCTTAGATGCTCTCTTCAATTATCATGAATGCTAGCTGCTGCCAACTGTAGTGAGAGTTTCTCAGATACACATCAAGGTGTGAGAAAATGAATCACCTTAGAGTGCCAGCAATAAAAGATGTTGTAAAACCAGTGTCTGAGTTTCACTAAGCCTCTCCTCATTTGTTTCTCTAATAGTCTCCACTGCTCCATCTTTTCCTCATGACTTGGAGTAGAATGATGCTCAGTGTCCCACTAAGATTTTGAAAATGAATGAATTAGAATATGATAGGAAGTGCTTGTTTTGGAGAAAGCCTGAAGTCTAAGCTCAATTAGGCCCCTTGGAATTGCCTCTGACGCCCCCCGAAGGAAAGTGGGATTCCCCTTGAAGGAATCAGACCTGCAGCTGGATCCTGAGCAAAGCCTCATTTGGACTACAGAAAGGCAAGGATATGCAGACCCAGACTGGTGTCTTTTTTATTATTTTATTTGCAGTAAAAATGCCTGAAGTGAAAGAAGAACTGAGTTAGTGGGGCTGTGACTGCCAGGCTCATCGTCTAATATTAGGGCACATTTTACAAGGGACTGTCCAATTACTGGGGTTTAGAATAGGGATCATGACATTTGTTGCTTCTTTCCTTCCTGTTTCAAAGTTGGAAGAACAAGAGCTAGTGCGAGATAGTGGGTTGAGCATTGTGCTGATTTTGGAGAACAGGTTTGAATCCCTGCTCACCATGGAAACTCACTGGTGGCCTTGGACAAGTCAGTTTCTCTCAGCCTCAAAGGAAGGCAAAGGCAAGCCTCCTTTGAACAAATCTTGCTAAGAAAACCTTATGATAGTGTTTGCCTATGTGTCACTGTAAATTGGAAATTACTTGAAGGCATACAACAAGAACAAGGAAGAAGTGGTTCAAACTTTTGTTGTTAGGTTGTGGGATGAGTTTATTTCTTTGTTAGTAATTTGAATATTTTCCTTTCTCCTTGTTCATCAAAATTTCTTTTTTTACCCCTTTCTAAATACTGTAAGTCATTCTCAGATTTCTTCCTGCAATGAAACATCTTTATGTCTGATCAAGCACTGATTGTTGGCAGTTGGTTTCCCTGTCGTGTGTGTGTTTATTGGGTTGACTTTAGTCGATGAAGGGCATCATCCCTTCAGTTAAGAAAAAAATATTTCAGCATTTGTATGCATGTGTGCTTTGTTAACTGTCTTCATTACAGTGCTGTTATTGTCAGTATGTGTATTGGATTCAGTCAAGCAACACATTGCTTTCCTTACAGGAATTTTGGAAATTTTGGAAATCACTTCCTTCCATGAACAAATTCCACAAACCTATCCTGAAACTACATAGTTTTTTTCTTCTTGTTGTTCTTCTTCTTAGGTCCACCTCTATCTAGTCTTTAATGTTCAGAACAATGATCTGCAAAGAACAGAGGCAGATGTACGCCTCCATTTTAGGATATTCTTAAAATGGAAAGGAAAGTTGAACAAAGTGTGAGTTCCAGATCTGTGGGACTGCAACTCCTATCAGCCTCAGCCAGCATGGCAAATGGTGAGGAATGCTTGAAGGTTTAGTCCAGCAACATCTTGGGCCATATCTTTGTACGTGCCTGATGTAACAATTGCTTTTGTACAAAACACACTCGATTTATTAATCTGAAAGTATCTGTGATTCCCCAGAAGCAACAGTTATTCTTTCAACTTTTTTTCCTCCAAGGAATAATGTGGCTATATTCAGTTCCATTTAGAAAACAAACAAATTTTAAGATACAAAGTACCTTGATGGTTGAGGGTGTAGCCCTCATCTCCAAATGGTCTTGAAATCTACCCTATTTGCTGGCGTATAACACACACTTTTTTTCCAAAAAAAACACCCTCCGAAAATGGGATGCGTCTTATACACCAGCAAATATGGTAACGCTATAAACATAGGGAAGGGAAGTAAAGTTAAAGGAGTTTTCCCCGACCAGGCAAAACAGAAAGGGAGGGGGTAATGGAAGCCTTGATCTATAGGAACATAGATGTTTCTACAGTTTCTCCTTACCTTCCTCTCCTCTCCTGTGCATTTTGACATTGCTGGGAGTTTCTGCTCAAGCAAAACACGAAGGGAGGGGGCAGTAGTGCAGCACTCTTCATTCCCCTCCTTTCCTGGTGCAGCACTCTTTTCATTCCCCTCCTCTCCTGGTGCAACACTGGTTTCCTTCCCTTCCTTTTTTGTGCATTTTGCTCACCAGAGAACTAAAAATATTTTTTCCTGAAAAATATCCCTTGAAAAGTGGGGTCTAATACACCAGCAAATATGGTAATCTGGTTTTGACAAAGGAAAAAAAAGCCATTTTTGTATTTACAGTAAGATCAAGTGGAAGAAACAAACATTCAGATTTTTCTAATCTTGACTTGCATTCAGGAGCTGACCTGCATCTGAATGTAAATCGATCTGAGCCTCAGCAAGACATTTTCAAAATGCTCAGGATTTCTGAACCAAATTTTGTGGCTGGTGTACATGCCAAGTCTTCCATTGCTTGCTTGATCCCTCCCTCTTTTGTGCTTTCTTGCTTGCTTGCTTGCTTTGTTCATTCTTACCTATCTGGAAGTGATGTTTTAATGTTCTTATTAAAAATAAGGGACAACTCATATCTGCATTAATCTAAATGAGAAACGCAGATACGTCTCAGTTAATGAGGTGGATAGACTCCTGAGCATTAATTCTAAAAAAAACAAAAACAAAACAGAGAGAGAAGTATCATGGAAAGAATAGAGAGAGCTTTCTAAACCACAAAAAAGAGCAGCTCAATATGTTCCAGCAGTTTTCATTCAGACTAAAAATACGGACAGGTGAAACAACAAGCAGAAGAAGTTGAATAGTCCTTGCAGAAGTAAACAAAAACATGTTGAACTTTTTAGAAACTATTTGAAAGCTCCTTTCAAATGCATCTAAGCATGATTTTTAAAATTTCACCAGCCTCCACTTATGATATCATTTTGGGTGGGGGGTGGGGGTATCACATTTACAGACCTATGCTTCTTTACTGTGCCAGAGGTAGCTGGTGAGGCAGCTTATTTGCTTTCTTTGCCTTGCTGTTCACATATACTCAGTAAGGGATTCTTGAAGCAACTACTGTTTATTTGCCTGTTATAGGCAGGCATGCATGGCAACAGAAAGACTGCATTGCATTGTTCACTGCAGACACACTCCTGCAAACTGACATAGAATGTCTGTATTTCTCCAGCCTTTCTTTACCATCTTCCAAGTGTGCTAATGCTGCAAAAACAAAACCAAAAAAACCCTTCCAACTAGACAGAAGACAATGAGGAAAGTGGGCTTGAGAGTATTAGAACACTTTGTAAAAAGGAGCTTCTTTCTCTGAGGTTTTGTTAACTGTGGTATAACTGTACAATTTGGATCCCTGCTTACAGATATTCATTTACTTAAGAAAAAAAGGCCTTGAAACTTAGAACCAAGCCATATGTTTCATACAAATATGTACAATACTTCCTTCAAAATTTGTTAGCGATTTCACATTGGATATACAGAGCATTTCCTGCTTCTAGAGGGAAGATGGCATAAGCATGCTTTTCTGACACTCAAGTCAACAATATACACAAAAATTATTTGTGGTTTCTGCTTCCACTTTCTGCTCCTTTCCTCACCTGTTATACCTAAAGGACATGTTCCTTGTTTCCACATAATTTCTTTGTTGGTTTCCTCCCTTCTCTGTATTGACAAAACATACTTTTCAACAGTGGTATCCATTCAGACCTTGTTCCGATAGTGAAGGAACAAGTCTAATACATACCCAAAGGCGTATACCATTAGGTTTTTGTGTCAGAGAGGCACTCCAAATGCCTTGTGAGTAAGCATTACTGGGAACTATCTCTTTTAGAAGGTATGCAGAAAAGAAAGAGTTTTAGTCTCTCTATCTGTGTCAATATTTTTAGGGATGCCCCTGACAACTAAACACTTCTCTAAGCTTATATAAACCCATTAAGTTCAAAGCCTGTAAGAGACTAAGCCTACTTGGAAATTGTCAAGAGCCACCCACTTTCAATCATTCTTCTTTCTAGAATGCTGAACAAATGATAAAGAGGGAAAAAAAAACATGCATACCTTCCCACGCAGTATTAGGTGGCAAAACAATTAATTGAGGGTGGGATGAATGCTGTATTCAGTTTGGTCTCTTTTTTAACCAAGCAGTCTCCTGAAGGACAGAATAATTATACCTATGTGACTCAAAAGAGAACTGCAGTGCTAGAGTAGAATCAAATCAATAGTTCTGAAACTACTTTGAATACATTTTAAATATTGCACCCTGATCTCCCTGGATTCTGGCTATTGATTATCCAAAATGCTTCCACACTTTCTGTTTGGAATAATTATATCCTCTCCTCAAAGCTTTTTTTTTAAAATAACAATGACAGAATTAAAAATAACAAAAAAAACAACAACAAACGCTGTATGTGTTATAATGAACTACTGAGTATGAGAAGATAAGAAATTTGTAACTATAATTTTATCTATAATTTTAAGAAAACATCTAGGAGGTTTTGTATGTCATGCCATGGACTTCTTCACAACAATTTTATTTTTTCAATGCAGTAAGTCTTATAATGACTATTATAAACAGTGGAAGGTTCCCTTAAGTAATATTGGCTGAATCTACAAGACAGTGGTACCATCTGCCAACACTTCTGCTCATGACCAATGGTTGGAATTTGCCTTGGCAGGCCTATAAAGCTTCACAGTCCTCTTTGCTCCACAGAACACAAGAAGAAAAATCACATAGGTAAGATATTTGTCTGCTTTATATTATAATGCAGAAACAGGGGTCCTTTGTGTACACATTCCTGGGTTCCCTTCCTGCTGAAGTTAAAAAGTGTGTTTGTCTTAAACCTCTAGGCCTTTCCACTCCAATGAGTTGGCATAGAAAATTAGAGCTCTTACTAACCCAGTGGACTATAACAGCTCATTTCCTTCTATTTGGCTGCATAAAGTAGACAAAAGCTGCTAACTACTGTCTATACGCTTTGCCACTCCACTTAAAACATTGTTGGTTTATTGCAGTGATATACCATACAGAAAACAACATCAACTTGTAATTGCAAGTATACCTAAAAGCTGAGTGGAAAGTACACAGAGAGAAAACCATCTTTCACTGAAAAGACACAATTTATTGGTAATGTTCCAGAGAAAGTGCCTGTCAAATATACTATTAAATAATTTTTACGACACTTCCCAGAACTAAATAGGGACTTCTGACTCAAATGCAGTGGCTAGTCCCAACTAGAGCAAACACACTTAATCAGTTCCTGAATGATAAGTCAACCCTTATGTAAATTCCACTGACTCAGTCCAGAAGTGAGCACACTCTGGAACCCAGAGGTCTACCCTGCTAGATTTTTGTCTTCCTCGGAACTGCAGAAAGCCACAGTCTTTTCCTGTAGCAACCATTTTGCTGCCTGGAAGTGATAAGATATACCCCAAGGTCATTTTTCTGGTCTTTGTTTTTTGGGGGGGGGGGCAGGTAGGGTCAGGTTATTTCCAGCTAGTGAATTTCTCAAAATGTCATGTCACAGCTCATCAAAGAGGTCTTTTTTTTTTTCAGACTAAAGAACATCTTTTTTTCAACTGAATATTTAGGAGATGTGTACCAAGGTCTTGCAAGGTTTGGTTGGGATTCTGAGTAACACGCTGGTTCCTCCAAAGGGCTTCATACAGTGTAGAAACCCAACCCTGATTTATTAGGTCTGTTCTAGTTGACTTAGGACGTAGCTGGATGTAGGTCTGTTGCCACACAGTGATAAGAGTGGAAGATCCCACTGGGATGAGAGATGTCACATAATTCTTAGTCCACTTGAAGAAATTGAAGAAGAGAACAAATAATTGCCAAAGTGTGAGTGTGGGGATGAAAGTGAAGATATATTATTAGAATATCCAAAATATCCAAAATGAAGTTGAGAAGTGGGGTGGGTAAGTGGATAATTTGTATCAAATGCTGAATATACAGTTCAAGATATCAGTATTCTAATAATGAGAAGTCAGACTCATATTCATCTGTAGTATTTGTGGGGGAAGTCTCCTGTTCCAGAAGAGGAGTCCAGAAGCATCTGTCTACCATTTTGTGAGGATTTTTAGACCAACTGCAGGAGTAGGAAATGCAGTGTTACAGTGACTCCTATCCTTTCTATAGTGCTGGAATCAATTCCATTTGCTGAGGTCTGATGATGGGAACAAGATGCTTGAATCATTTCATCCCACCACATGTAAGTCTGAATCTTGCCCATCTTGGCTGATAAAATCTAGCAGATGTGAATGCATCAGGTATGTTCAGAGGGTGATACATACTTCACTGTGCTAGGGGAGCTGCCAGCTTCCTTTAAGGTAGCTGTAGTGCACCCACATCTGAACAAGACTTCATTGGACACAGAGATATGTGACAGCTACTACTCTATTGCTAATAACCCCTGATATGAGAAGGTTCTTGAATGTATGGTGATTTCATTCATTCTTGGAGGAAACAGATTATCTAGACCCATTTCAACTTGGCTAGGGCACAGCACTCAAATGACCTTAGTTGCTCTGACCAATACCCTATTCTGAGTGAAAGGCAGGAGGAATGTGGCTTTTCATATCAATGATCAGAGTATCTTACTTGGCTGGCTTAGACAGATGAGAATAGGAGGCACTGTGTTTCAGTGGTCGAATTCCTATCAGTTCAGCAGTTATGGAAAGGACCATTGGAGAATATTTGTTCCATCCCATGGTTTTAAGCTGGGAGGTGCTACAGGGTTTAGTTTTGTTCCCCATGCTGCTCATTATATATATGAAGCTTCTGAGAGAGGTCATGAGGTGATGGGGTGGTGTGCCATCAGTATGCAGAGGACACTCAGCTCTACTTCTCCTTGTCGTCTAAGTTGGCTGTGCAGGTGGTGGATCAGTGCCTGGATGCTGTCACAGGTTGGATGGCAACTGATGAATTGACGCTAAATCCTGATAAGACAGATGTTTTGTTAATTAGTGGTTCTCAAGTCTGAAAATTGGGTAAGCTATCTTCCCTGGATTGCATTCCTTCTGAGGGTGCAAGTGTCTAACTTGGGAGTATTTTCAGACCTGTCTTTGTCATTAGAAACCAGGTAGACTCTTTGAACATTTGGGGCCAGCTGTAAGTGGTCCACAAGCTATACAATTTCTTGGTTAGAGATAACTTAGCTACAGAAGTCCATGCACTGATAACTTCCCAATTATATTATTCCCAACACACTACATGTGGGGCTGGCCTTAAATATAACTTGGAAACTACTGCTAGTGCAAAACGCTAGATTGCTGACTGGAACACCATACACAAACCAAGCCACACTGGTTTTAGAAGATTTGCACTGGTTGCTGTTATGCGTCCAGGCTGATTCAAGGTGCTGGTAATGACATTTAAAGCCCTAAATGGCTTGGAACTTGGCTTGGGACCTTGATGCTTGATGGAATTCCACTCTATATATGCCTCTCCAAATATATGCCTGCCCAAGAACTGAAATATGCTAGAGAGGGGGCTCTATATCCCATCAGTCAGTGCAATACATTGAGGGAGGATGTGGAAGAGGGATTCCTGTGCTTTGGCACTCCACTTTCCTCTTGGATGACCAATTGGCAGCAATGTTGCTGTCACTATGGCACTATGTGAAAACACGATTTTTCACTAAAACTTTTGTCTTTTACACAAACCCTCATATATACATGACTTTCAATAGCTTTATTATTTTTTTAAAAAATGTATTTTTAACTTAAATTGTTAAGTTGTTCAGTGCTTTTAGCCTTAAAAATAATTTTATTTTACACTGTTTAAATCTGTCAGTTTCATTTCATGTACACCATCCTGAGATCTTTAAATAGGGTGTGGAATATAAATATTTAAATCCATCAATCAATCAAGTAGCCAAAGCTCAGGGACAAGAAATGACTCTTGTTTATCCACAAGGTTTGTCCCCACAAGCCACTGTCCTTCCAAATAGTTTTGATTTTGATTTTTTTTTAAAAAAATTTTCCCCCAATACTCCATTATGCCTTCTAGGAGTTATGCTGACAATTTGACCACGTTTTTTCTTCTCTGGTTGCTTTATTTCAGAAGAAGAACTGACTGAAAAAGATATCTGGCCTCCCCATGCCTAAAACAGCAAGAAGGCAAAGCATCCAACTAGCGTGAAATTGTCACCATTCCCTCACACAGAGAGCATGGATGGGTTTTGAGCTTAAATTTAAAAGTCAAAAAATAGCTGAGGGGCTTTTGGAGTCTGTCATCCACACTTTCCCAATCCTTGACTTAGATCTAATGTTAATGGCAAATACCCACACATGCGTACACACAAAAGTGAATAAACCTTAGAAATGTTTCAGCTGAATGTGCCGTGGACACCTCAGTCTATTTGTAGTATGTACAACAGTTGTAGGCACTGATTCACACTTTTAGCTTGTAAACAGAGTTTCTAAAGATAATATTAAAAAGAATCATATTTAAATTACAATTATATCTATATTTAAGTATTCATTTTGCCATAAAGTATGTGTTTCTGGTAGCAGATGATGAATTTCATGTCAGTGGGGCAATCAGGCCACTCCAAGCAGAGGTGCATCTAGCATAAACAGCACCTAGGGCAAGCATGGAAGTTGCACGCCCTACCTCCAGGGCCACTTCCTCCTCTTCCTCTGCTGCCACTTCCAGCACTGCTTTTTTGCATCCCCCTGACATTGGTGCCTGTGGCACCTACCCTACTTGCCCCACCTAGATATGCCCCTGACTCCAAGCTTTCATGCAAACTTTATAAGAGCTGCTAAAAGTGCTGGATTCTATCTTTAAATTAGGTTCAGCACCCTGGATAGCTCCTGTTTTCTGCTGCTTCAGAGACCAAGACAAGGAGCAATGGATTCAAGCTGCAGGAAAGGAGATTCCACCAGAACCTCAGGAAGAACTTCCTGACAGTCAGGGCTGTCCGGCAGTGGAATATGCTGCCTCAGAGTGTAGTGGAGTCTCCTTCTGTCATACTGAGTTTACTTCCAGCCCCCCTCCCAAGCCTCACTTCTACCCTTGAAAAGGAGCAGGAAATTCCCCAGCGTTCACTAATTTCGCATGCTGCCACCACCCACTGAATTCTGAATATATTTGTAACTGAACAGGACAGTGGGACCCTGTCAGTGAATTGCCAATCTCTATGCTTAAGGACCTTTCCTTTCCCTCCTCCTTCTGCGTGAGAAGAGTTCTATCTAAGCGTGTGCCGAAGAATGGCGTGGGAATGGAGAGGAAACAGAGGTTTTACAGAAAAGCATTTATTGTAAGGCATGCAAGTAAACAAGACAATAATACACATGAGAGGCTCCCCCCTCCCAGGTACGCTTAAGTTACAAGTAGTTATAACAACAGATGCATTCTTAAGATCAGCCAACCTCCAAAATAATAAAAAGCCCTAACGCGACTAACTACCTTATTCTAGTTACTCACATTTGGGTTCACAGGCTTAGATGGTCTAGGAGAGGAATGAGACCAGGAGGCGAGGCCCAGGCCTGCAGCCTACTACTGGCACAGATCCCATCTCCAGGAGGTTCCTTTGTTGTCTCTTTGCCACATGGCCTCTCAAGGATTTTTATAACTTCTCCTTCGAAGCATCTCGAAGCATCTCGAAGATGCTCACCTCTCTTCCCTTGATTGGGCCATTCTCCCCCTGTGACCTGTGAGGCTGCCCACAGTAAAAATGTAACCTAATCCCAACACCTCATTAACCCTTGGTTTACCTGAAGAGGGAAGCATCCCCCTTCAGCCAAGTCTAGATAATGGGAAGCCCCATTATCACACCTTCTTTGGAGGTTTTTAAGCAGAGGCTGGATGGCCATCTGTCGGGAGTGCTTTGAGGGTGTTCCTGCATGGCAGGGGGTTGGACTGGATGGCCCCTGTGGTCTCTTCCAACTCTACATTTCTATGATTCTGTGATTCTATGAAAAGTTCAGAATGATACACATTCACCACCCATAAGTACTATGTCTGAAAGTACTGATTTCTAAGTATACAGTGAGCCGTTAGTATCCAATATGGTTTGGTTCCAGGACTCCCCACGGATACCAACATTCGTGGATCCTCAAGTCCCATTATGTACAATGGTGTAGTAAAATGGTGTCCCTTATATAAAATAGCAAAATCCAAGTTTGATTTTTAGTTTTTCTTTAAAAAAATATTTTCAAGCCATGATTGGTTGAATCTGTGGATACAGAGTCCACAGATACGGAGGGCTGACTGTACGTCTTTTAAAAAATATGCCTCTTTATATATTTTGACTGACTGTTGACCCAGGAATTGCATTGTAAAATTCAAATATGTGAAATGCACAAAATTCTGCTCTGGATTTTAGCCTGGGAGATACAAATCAGGTCCATTCATATCAGAATTTCCAAATGACAGACTCTTCAAGCATTCCTAAGATGAGAAAATGTTTTTTAAAACCCCCTGGTACTCTTAATTTTTTGACATCTCTAAACAGCACATGCAGTTTAAATGCAGCAGTGCTTGGTTAAACCTGCAGGAAGCATCATGATAAGCCATATGGCACTGTTGTTGTTTTTCTCCTTGGCTTGCTCTCAGCACATGAAATGGTGTAATCTTCTACTGTGATTAAATGTTACTATTGTATTAATTAGTTCAAGTGCTTTCAGGGGTTATAGGAAATTGTTTGCTTTGAATCTACTCAAAGGAATTGTAGCACTCCAATCTACTGACTGTTAATCCTATCGATAATGAGATATTTATTTATTTATTTATTTATTTATTTAATTATTTGATTGGTTGATTGATAACTCATCCTTCCTCAAAATTGCTCAGGACAGCTAAAAATTTTAAAACAAGAACACAAGTAAAATAACAAATTATCTACAACATTTTTAAAAATCACAAATCTTAAAAAAAATCACAAATGTAGACATCTATAGTAATAAATTTCTGATATTTACTTAAAAAACCAACAACAACTGAAAAGCAAGTTGCATTATTGCCTTTAAGACTGCATGCTTGTAAGTGGTGCCTGAAAAATGTAAGGGATATCCTAATTTCTAATGCAAAAAAATTATTAAGCAGGGTGCCACCGCTGAGAAAGTCCTCTTGTGTCTAGTAGCTTTGAGAACCACACTGCTTTGGAGCATCACCAGCAAATCCTCTCCAGATGATTTTAACTTCCAAGTGAGTCAGCATTTGACCAGAAAATCTTTCCAGTACTTGGGCCTAAGTTGTTTAGGGTTTTGTATGTTAACACTGAATTTTTGAATACTAACACTTTGAATTCTGTCTGCCATATGCACTGCAAGTGTGACAGTTCAGAAATGTTATAGGTTGTCTGGGGGTTACTACCTGAACTGATGGTGCAAGTGGTTGGACACCCAGTTTTAAAATCTCTTCCATAACTGATTTGCACAGTCACTTGCATCAAAGTGTAGTCCAGCAAAATTTCACTAGTGGGGATTTTCTCAGTTTTGCCATTATACTTGATTTAGGATAATGGTCTCCATTTTAAAAAGACTTGGAAAAAATATTTTCACCTCTTCAGCGGTTTCACGATGTAGAGGATGAATATTATCCTTGAAAATGAAGAGTTTACTTGAACTGACTTCTGTATATAAATTGTTGCATTTGCATGTCAGTGTGAGCCATATGACATGGATTTTAAAAATAAGATTAGAAAAAAATAGTGGAAGATAAATCTGTTGGTGGCTATACGTCACGATTGCCACTTCCAGATTGAGAGGTTCCTTTAGAGAGTCAAACTGGACACAGCTTTAAAGATGTAGCTAACCATTATGCCTTTTTCTAAATAAATAAATAAATAAAATCAAAAGTATTGCTATGGATTGGGGTCCTATGATGGGTTTATAGGGATGTTAATGTTTTGCTCTTTGCTACAGTCTTTATTAGATTCATAGTACCTGTACTAGAGATGTAAAGAATACTTCCAAAATTGAAGAGAAAGAGTGTCTCAGTGCATTGAGAAACCTCTCTGTGTCTTAAAAGGTTAATGGTGCAGGCTTTTCACATTTTAAGACTTTTTTGTGTGTTTTTTTTCTAGGGTGTGCATGTTAAACTTGTTTCTTTACACAAGAAAAAAACAAACAAAACTTCTTTTGCAGCAAAAAAAAAATCCCCATATGTTGTTGTGCATTTTTTCCAGGAGCGGCTATGCTGTCATCAGTTTTGGGATGATGAATCTCTCCTACCTACTCTTTTTAGGTAAGTGTGATATCCATTACTCATGTGTTGTGTACTCAGAGACCACGATGAAGAACACTAGAAGGGCCACCTGTCACTTTGGTTCTTCAGGGTGTCATCTCCATAAATTCACTCTCAACCTATCCTTCTTCTCTGCTTTGATACATTTACAATTAACTTGTTATTTCTTCTGTGTATGCTTGTAACAATCACTTCAACTTTTTCTTCTTTCCTGGATACATTTTGGAAAAAGACTTCAAGTGATCCCTAGAAGTTTCAAAATATTTCTGTTTACATATATAAAACTTGACTGACCTGGTTGTTTCATTTCACATGTGCATATTGTAAATTTTGAATAAAAGGTTTTCTGAGAAGTCTTGAAGTGCTCTTTTTTTGTGGTGTAAGAACCTAGCCGTATTCTTTTCATGTTCTTTTCTTCTTCTCCATTAAGGAATTAATTCCCAGGAACACATCCACTTTGTTAACTGAAGTATACCTGTCATTGAGAGTTTTTTTAGAGAATTATTGTTTGCATCTGTAGGTACAGGAGAATGTTAAAGAAGCATTTGATTTAAAGTTTGAGATATTATGTCTTTGAAATACCTGGAAATGTTATCATGAAACATTAAGATTTAAAATTCATGTTTAAAAACAAAAAACACACACTTAAACACAGCTACATTGGACAGATAGGAAATTCTCATGTTGCACTTTGTTTTGTCAGTTGTCGAGATAGAAAGTGAAAAATGAAATATAGAAACTTAGAATTTAATTTGAGGATTAAGAAGGTGAAATTTTCAGACAGCAAAACTATAGTGCTAGCAATGAGTTCGGGGACACCATACAGATGTGAAATGGGAGGGGAAGGTGCCCTTTCACATAGAATTCACCCAGAAGTGGACGATAAGAAACTTTTTGTTGTTTTTATTTAATGTGTTTGCTGCTGAAGATTGTCACACTCTGGAACTGATTGGACAAATCTGAAAAATTGAAAGAGAACATCCAAGTGTCTAACAGTTCTTCATTTTTAAATGTTTATGACCAAGCTTTATCTTGTTTTTCTGGGAAGCAGTAACTAAACTAAGTATACTTCTATTAGCTTTACCTCACTCATTCGAAGAATCATGATAAAATTGTGACTGGGCCAAAAGTTTGTAAAAGAGAACTTTCAGATTTAAGTGAGGATGCTACAAGACTACCTTTCTTATTTTTCCCCATTTCAAAATGCAAAGAGCAGCAGATGGGAAACTCATCAGCACTTTCCCAGTTCTTCTGTGCTATCAGTCACCATTTTGGAATTTTCAGGATGCCCTGGAATTTTCAGGAAGCCATAAGCTACAACAGTTCCAGCTTGAGATGTTCTAACATTGGGGGTCTGACCTCATTGCAAAGTTATGTTGTGCCTTTTCCAGAACTTTGACACTATAGCTTTGTTTCAATTGGACTGATTGCATAAGCAGAAGACACTCTCTTAAATTCAAAAGGAAGAAGGGAAGAAAAATAGAACAGGAAAAAACTCCCATCTAGTTTTATTGACCACAGCCTAGAGCATGGCTATGGGTTTATTGAACATTCTCAGCTTGTTTTCCATTGCATTCTCTCTGCTGTTGTGTTCTATTGATGTTCCACTGAAACAGTAATGGAGCATGACATACCTGCAGCAGCAAGCAACACAGGAGGTGCATTTTGTTCAGCAAACTGAATTGTTTACAGTTTTGTCTTTTGCTTTATGAATGTTGCCAAGATATTCACAATATGCTCAGTACTGGGAATTCTCAGCACATTGCATCAACAACATGACTTACAAACAGTGCAGGCTTTTCTTTTTCAAAAATGTTCAAATGATATTATGGCTCCAATCCAAATGGCTTTCCAAAGGCATTTTCTGATAGTTTTATAATACTTAAACATAAGACTATTCATACAGATTTTGGGGGCAAGAGGAACATAACAGTTGAAAAAGTAATATGAAATCCTAAGCTTGTAAACTAGACAGTGCATAAAGTGTGAAGTGGAAGTGAACAGAAGGGGTGAGACAGCAAGCTACCATCAGGAAAGTGGTAAGGCACCAAAATACCATAACATTTTATCTACTGTTCTGAGTGTTGTATTTGGAGAGATTCTGCAAGTTTTACTTTTTTAAAAAAGTAACGTCTCCCAAACTTTGCCTTGAATATCCTGTTTGTGACTTTGTTTCTGTCTCTCTAGTTGTCTTCCTATCTATCTATCTATCTATCTATCTATCTATCTATCTATCTATCTATCTATCTATCTATTGCCAGTGTAGTATAGTGGTTTCAGTGTTAGACTAGGACATTGGGAGAGATTCTGTTTGATGTGGGAATTCCCACTTGGAAATGGAAACCCTCTGTGTGATCTTGGGCAAATCATGTTTCCTCCGCCTCAGAGAAAGGCAATGGCAAACCCCTTCTGAGCAAACCTTGCCAAGAAAACCCCATGATAGTTTACCTTAGGGTCACCATAAGTCAAAAACTACTTAAGGCACACAACATCTATTTTGAAGCAATTAACAAAGAGAACTGGAAAAATATAACAAGCAAATTGCTTTGGCTTCACCTTCTTTGGTTGCTAAAGATGAAACTGAACTGCATTCAAGGCTGCACTTTATCACACTCCAGTGTGTGAGGTGGCCACAATATACACATAGTGCACATATGGGAAACTAACAGCTTCCAGATGTTCTAGGCTTCATCACCCATGATTTCTTTGTTATGTGTGTTGAAGTCATTTCTGAATTCTGGTGACCCTAAGGCTCTCTCATGGGGTTTTCTGGGACTCAGAGTGTGTGATGTGCCCAAGATCACCCAATGGGTTTCCATGGCTGAGCAAGGAACTGAACCCTGGCCTGCAGGGTTGTAGTTCAACACCCAAACCACTGCACTTCATGATTTCTTACTCTTGTCTGTATTGGCTAGAAGTAATGGAAACTTAAGCCCAAAACATGTGGAGTGCAAAAGTTCTTCAACCTTGACTGAGAATATGAAGTAATGGAGATAAAAAGTGACAGTTCAGGCCAGCACCCTTTACAAGTGATAGCAACAAGTCAGTTTTAGAGGCTGACCAACATGAGTATACAGACAGCCTGCTCTGGACTTGAATTTCCCCACTTGGCTTTCTCTTCTGTTGTTGTAGGAGCACTTCATGTTTCTTACTGTGGTCCATTGGCTACAGTACTGATGGCACCTTTGTGTTTTATTTTTTCCAAGGAATAGTCACCCGAGCATGCATAAACACTGTCAGGGCTTCCAGGCAGGGAACCCTGGGAAAAAGATGTTGCATCATACCCCAGCTGTGGGTAATTGCAAGGTTGCATAAGAAACTGGGGTCGTGTGCAGATGGTAGAGGGAGGTGTGCAAACTTCTACCTGATTGGTTGTAAATATGTATATAAGAAAGCAATCCCCAGTATATTTTTGTCTGTTGACCAAACCGGTGTCTGGCGCAAGCCTTTGTCCGTCTGTTCCATGTTTTGTACATAATGGAACTTTGCTGCAAGATAAAGTGCCTCCTGTTTGGAAGAAACTCCTCTGTGTGTGAGTATCCTTACTGGGGAACAAGGCTGCTGTTGTTGGCTTGCTGACCTCTGGCTTTTCCACTGCATTTCTGTGGGGCTGAAACTCCTATCATCCCCCAACAAACACATGTCACGGCAGTATCTTTTTTCAATAGGAATTCTGTGTGTACTTCCTTGAAGCCTTGTGACAGTGAGACTATAGGGACAGGAGGAAGCAGAGTTGTGCTATCTGAGTATACCCACTTTTGTGTATGAAATGTGAAGGCTGTGACTTTAAAGAATATAGTGTATTAAAGACTGGCACTCTAAGAAGGACCTTGGCTGACATGATGTTGTGACCAAGACATATTTTGCATTGTGATTATAATCATTTTTAAATCCTGAAAGGTCAACTGTCAGAAGGAGTCAAAGTTTATAATCTTTCCCTCCACTTGGGTTTTTATTTTGCTGGAAAAAAAGACGATGAATTTCAAGAAGAAGTGCTATTTCAAATCTTTTACAAGGATGGAAGTTGGAACAAAAGATCATTCTCTCTGTGTCAACAGAGAGCTTGCCAAGTACATAGAAAATGCAGAAATGGAGAATAGATTGATAAATATATATGTATACCTTATGCAACCTTGATCTGTTGTGCCCTCTAAGATAATGAAAAATACTTTTTTCCTCAATAATTCCCGCCTTTGAAATATCATTATCAATGACATTAAGAGGCAGCCTTTACTGTGTAGGGAAACCATCACAGAGGTATGGCCCATAATTTCTCTCAGAGGTCCAATTGTAGAAGCTGAAGATTCAGTTCCCTTGAACATGCCTGTTCACCTTTGAGAGATGAGGGTTTCTTTTCCCCCCTTCAGTTTTTGGATAAGAACTTGAGATTTGTAGATGTTTGTAGATGAGCAATAGTCTTGCCATCTGTCCTTTTTTTTTTCTTTTTCTGACAGCCTTCTCATAGTCACAGGCTCCAAACTGATTTGTTATGTTGTAGTTGCAAGCAAAGCCTTTGTAGCAGTCAAAGTGAAAGAGATTCACACTCACCTGCCTGATGCTAGAGAAAGGGGGAACAACATCAGCCAGTGCAGCCATGTTGCTTGCCAAGGGGATTACCCTCTTCTCAGCCAATCACCAGTGGCAGTAATTTACTGTGGGACAGGGTGAGGACAGAAGAAACATGGATAGATCTATGATGGCAAGTTACCTGCACAGTTTAATTCTTGTCACACCATGTTACTTGGCCTCACTGTTGGAACAGACCTCCCATAGCCACGTTGCCTAATTTACCAGTAGACATAAAAGGCATTAATCCACAAGGTGTTTTTATTTTTATTTTTATTTTACTACTGTATATTTCATTTTTGCCAGAACATTGCTACTTCAATCTTGTAACCATTGAGCTGAATCATAGAATCATAGAGTTAGAAGGGGCCCCATGGGCCATCAGCACCAACCTCTTCCTCAGTGCAGGAATTCCAGTTACAGCATTCCCAGAAGGTAGCTCTCCAGCCTCTTTTTGAAGACATCCAAAGAAGGAGACCCTTATCCCTTCTCTAGGCAGTTGGTCCCATTGCTGAACCACTCTCACTTCAAGATGTTCCTTCTAATCTTTGATCAAAATCTATCCTCCTGTAACTTCAAACCATTAGAGCTAGTTCTACCCTCTGAGACAGCAGAAAACAAACTGGCATCCTCTGCTTAGTGTCAGCCTTTGAAGTATTTAAAAAGTGTTATAATATCACCCCTCAGTCTTGTCTTCTCCAAAACCAACATGGCCATATTACCCTGTGAACTAGGGGTCCCGGGAGGGACACCAAAATGTGCTCAACTAAAGGTGGGGAAAATTAGCTCAGAGCACTGCTTAGCGTTACGAGAGGCAGGGTAATGTAGCGAGATCATGAACCCTATGTCTACGGGTCGGGTCAAGTCAAGTAGCACACAAAAGTTGAAACAATAAATGATGTTTATTAAATACAAGCAAAACAATGTATGCGACACACTCACACAAGATAACTAACGAAGATAAAGGTTGGAGCGGTATAGAGGGATTTTTAGAGGGATTGTTGGTTTGGGTGATACTTCACCTGTCCTGAAGCCCAGAAAAATAGAGAGCGAAGCTGGGGTGCGATGTAGCTCAGCACGTGGAGCTGAGGGGAGGCTCGCCAAGCAAAGCGGCAGCGAGGCAGGATGAAACTCGGGAGCGTTCCGAGGAAGGTCTCAGAATCAAGGGTTTTTATAAGGAGAATTGTGACTGCAGGCTATGCTGTACTTGGGGGAAAACAATAGATTTGGAGTTGGAGACAAAGCCTCCGAAAGGTCAGAATCTGAATGATTGAGTTATCGTAGCAGTTCTCAATAAGAGTAGCCAGTATGCAAACGCAGAGTACTTGGGTATTGTATAGGTTACCCATCAAGCTGCCAGCGCGGGGCAGAGGCTCTTTTGTAAGTGGCGTGCATACTTAATTAGAGTACTTGCCTGGAGGTCTCCTAAAGCAGCGAGTCAGCTATTTCTGGCCTGCCTGTATTGTAGTTTGACTATTACAGCAATTAACGGCCAAGCTTGTTTACGTGCTTGTCCGGTGGCCTCGCAAGCACGTGGAGAGGAATAGAGAAGTGAAGCCGAATTATGATATCAAGAGGATATCTTTAATATCCCCAAAGCTCAGAGTAACCAGGGCAGTAACAGCCAGGTCCTTCAATCTCTCCTCATATGTTTTATTCTCCATAGCTCTTATCATCCTTGTTGCCCTTCTCTGAACTCCCACTTGTCTATAGCCTTCTTAAAATGAAGTTTCCAGAACTGAACATACTACTGCAGATGTCATGTCCCAGACAGACCAGGCAGCCAGCTAGCAGACTGGCAGAGTAGAACTTTACTCAGAGCAGGGAGAGGGAGTTGTTCAAACAAAGTTCAGGTCATGAATTCAAAGACTCAAAGCAGACAAATCCACAAGAGCAACTCCAAATTGGTGTCAGGCAAACAGAGGTCCACAAAAGTCAGGATTCAGGAACACATGGCGCAGGGCTTCAACTACCGTGAAGATCAGTTGTTGACCCTAGGGAGATATAGGCCAGCTGTTTGCCTTTTATAGGCTAATGATGTTGCCACAGATGTTTCTCTCATTAAGGCTTGTTTGTTACATAAATGAGCTGAATATCTGATACCTTCTTTCTTGCATCATATTTGCAACAAGGTAGAAGTCTGTGTTGCTTCATCTTCTGACACTTTTTCCTCCTGCTCAGGCCCCTGCTGCTGGTTTTTGTTTTTTTCCCCCTTTGGATGGACTTCTGAAAAACTTCTGCCTCAGATTCAGAACCCTCCTCCTCACTGTCAGGGTCTTCAAATCAGGTCATGACACCAGATGAGGCCTGACAAGTGTGTTATATAGTGATACTATTAGTTTCTTTGACCTGGAAACAACGGTTCTATTAATGCAGGCTAAGATAGCATTTACCTTCTTTGCTGCAGCATTATACTGCTGGCTTGTTCAACTTATGATCAACAATAATCCCAAGGTCTTAGTCACATGTAGTACTGCTGAGCCAAGTATTCCCCAACCTATACCTGTGCATTTGGGTTTTGTGGCATAAATGTTGACTTTTGCAATTGTCTCTGTCGAACTTCATTATTTTAACTTCAGCCCAGTTTTCTTCTTTATCAAGGTCCTTTTGAATTCTGTCCTATCTTCCACTGTGTTAGCTACTCCTTCCCAGTCTTATCTCATCCATAAATTTAGTAAAGATTTCTTCTACCCCATCATCTAAATCAATGATAAAAAAATATTGAAAAGTGTCAGCTCCAGGTTAGAATCCAGCAGCACTCTCTTTGAGACCTTCCTGAAAGCACAGCCACATGACAACTTTTTGAACGTTGTTTTGAAACCAATTTTGGATTCGTCCGATGGTGTGTCCATCTTTCCATATTTAGTCAATTTGCTAATCAAAATATAATGGGGGAACCTTACCAAATGTTTTTCTGAAATTCTACTAACCTGATTGGAAAAAAAAATACAAACTTAGGTAGGTAGTATTTGTTCTTGACAAATCTATGCTGGCTCCTACTGATCACTGCATTGTCATCAAGATGCTTGCAAACAGACTCCTATATAATCCATTTTAATATTTTTCCTGGTATTGAGGTCAGGCTGACTGAGCTATATTTCTCTAGATCAGGGCTTTTCAAATGGTGTGTCATGACACATTAGTGTGTCACCTGTAGTGTGTTGATGTGTTACCTCCTCAGCCGAGAAAGACTCCCCACCCAAGCCTGGCCTGCTGCCATTGCTCTTGCTGGGGCCTTTCCCCAGCAAGAGCAATGGCAGCAGGCAAGGCTTGGGTGGGAGGGTGCTGTCTTTCCCCCTGCCACCACTCTCGCTGGGGCCTTTCCTGGTGAGGGCAATGGTAGCGGACCAGGATCAGGTGGGAGATCCCTTTCCCCAACCTAGATACGCCTCAAGGTACCTCCAGTTTGCTAGTAAAACTGAATTACTGTGTCGCGAAATGATACGTGTTGAAAAAGTATGTCACCAGTATGAAAAGATTGGAAACCTCTGCTCTAGATCTTTTTTTCTTCTTCTTCTGTTGTGATCTGTTATTATTTTACCATCCTTACTAAGCAAAAGTCCCACCATTTCCTTGGTCATTCTCTTGCTTTGAAAATATTTGAAAAACACTTTTTTGTTGCTTCCTGCTTCCTTAGCCAGTCTCAGCTCATTTTGAGGTTTATATTTCCTTATGCTGTTCCTGCAAGTATGGGTTACACATTTGTTCACTTCCTTAGTGGTTTGTCCTTCCTTCCGTTCTTTCTACCTGCTCCTTCCCCCCCCCCTTTTCACTTTGTCTTTTAAGTTTGCTGTGCAGTAACATTGGCCTTTTCAGATGTTTCTCATTTTTCTTCTTCCATGGAATTGTTTGCGATTGAACGTTTAGCAACACTTTCTTCATGAACTACCACCCTTGCTTAGTGTCTTTTTGCTTTATCATGTCTGGCCATGGGAATCTAGCCAGTATTTCCCTATGCCTGATAAAATCAGCTTTCCTGAAATCCAGGGTCCATGTTTGACTGTACTCTTTGGCCTGTCCCACAATCATGAATTCTAGCATTACATGGTCACTTCCTCAAAAAATGCTAGCTGCTTTGATTCCCATGACCAACACCTCCCTAATGATTAGGATCAAGTCCAGGCTAACAGAGTGTCTGGCTTCTCCCCCTACCCTTTTGAAAGAAGAAATTATCTGCAAGGCACATCAGGAAGTTGCTGGAGAGCCTATGCTTAGCAGAGTTAGTCTCCCGACATATATCAAGAAAACTGAAGTCCCCCCTAACTACCAGTTCTTGCTTATTGGAGATTTCTGAGAATTGTTTCAGAAAAGCATTGTCCACCACCTCTTCTTGGTGTGGTGGCCTGTAGTAAACTCATTTCACAATATTGTTTTTATTTTTTTCCCTGTACTTATTTTTACTTAAATGTTCTCTACTGATCCACTCTGATCACACTCATGAATTTCCATACAAGTAGTTTTGTCTCTGACATATAATTCTCCTCCTCCTCCTTTTCTGCTCCATCTATTTTTTAAAAAAAGAAATTATAACATTTGATTGTTATATTCCAATCATGGGAGTCATCCCACCAAGTCTCTGGTATACCTATAAAATCATATTTACCTTTCTGCACTAGGATTTCAAGCTCACCTTGTTTGTTTCCCAAACTCTCTACATCAATATATAGACATCTATAGCCTTGGTTATTCTCACCTTTGATTTTATTGTGAGTTTTGCTGTGGCTCCACCCTCTCCATCAACTTCTCTAAAATTGACATGCTTGTGTTTAAAGCTTGCCTTTGGATAGGTGTTTGAGCTATCCTCTCTATCCTTGCCACCCAGGGATTTAGGTTAAAGCCCTGTTGATCAGACTTGCCATGCTTCTGCCAAAGAAATATTTCCATCTTTGTGAGGTGCAGCCCATCTGTAGCCAGTAGTCCTCCTTCTAAAACATGAAGACCATGGTCCTCTCTCATGGACACCATCTGCATACCCAGTCATTCACCTGCAGTATCATCCTGTCCCTATGTGATCCTCTCTTTTTCACTGGTGGCAAGAATACCACCTGTGCCTCTAAATTCTCATTTTCTTGCCCAAGGTTTCATAGTTCACGGTGATATGTTCAAAGATATTCTCTGCAGACTTGTTGATACCCACATGAATCAGAAGAAACAGGTATCACTTTGTGTTCTTTATGATCTTCAGCAAGTTGTCAGTGACATTTTTGGTATGTGCACCAGGAAGACAGCACACTTCCTGATCCATCTTGTCTGGCTGGCACACCAGTCCCTCTATACCCCTGAGTAATGAATCCCCTATTACCCTAACACCATTCTTTTCTTTTTGCTGCAGTTGGTGACTTGGTTGTGTCCTTCCTTTGACTGCAGTGCCAAGGTGGCCTCCTGTTTGCTGCTAGCCTCTAGTCTGTGCACAACTACTATCCTCAGGAAGATGTAGGAAGTGATTGCTTAGTTAGAGCGGTACCACATTCCTTGTGCATAATCTGCTTCTGATACTCCAGGGTATCCTCCACGGTACTTCTTCAGTGAAACAGCCCTCTTCATTCTCATTGGCAGTTTCTTCCTCTTGGTTCTGCAGGATCAGTTTTCCCTCTGTTCTGTTCAGGAAGCCCTTGCATTCTCTGATGCATTGAAGAATCTCAACATGTAGCTGCAGTGTATAGACCTTCTCCTCCAAGAAAGATTTAGTTTGCACTTGCTGCAAGTGTAGCTAAGTGAGGTTTTCCGGAAAGAAGACAATCATTGTATACAAAATGCAGCAAACAATGACAAATCCCTCTGTTTCCTTCTCTGTACATTTTTTACCCCTTTCAAACAGTAATAACTCTTACTGATATAATTGCAGACACCTTGCAGTGTGAATCGCTGGCCCTCAGAGCTGAGATCCAAAAATTGAGGTAGCAATCATATAGAGCTAACGGCTGCTATCTCTACTACCAAAGAAGTCTATCACTCAGCAGAAGCCCCACCCCCTGAGAACCTGTGCTCAGGGACAGTAGAAGGTCAAAACTAAAAAAATCAGAATCAATTTCTGAAGTAAGTGGGTTTCTCCCCTAATGGCCTATCCCATCACTAGCCATTTATCTCATCACTGGTGGCCTGACTGTAAATATATACATCATTCTATGAATCCAGATTTTGGTCTGAGAAAATCATTTTACAAAAGCACCACTAAAATAAAACAGACAAGCAAACAAAGGTTTGACCCAAACTTACTGTTTTCCACCGTTTTTCTTCAAAATCTCATTTTTGTTCTGTTTCCAAATTAGCTGGTGTTATTTCAGTCTTTGCCATTTTTTGTGTGACTGTTAACACTATACGGTATTAATGTAGAATTTCTCTGACAGCAGGTACTGCGGAGTTTACACTGAGAACCTTAGTGAGCACAGTCATCGCAAAGGCAGGATTGAAGTATAAACTGTCTGTTTTTTGAACAGGTCTTTTTTTTTTTAAAGTTCATCAAGCCTGAGTCATTCTTGGCAAAATAAAGCAGGCAGACACTCTTGTGCATATAAATAATATTCTCCTCAGAATGACTGCATTTCACTAAATGGTTTGTATATTAACAAAAACAGTCTCTGACAGACATCTTCAGAACTGGATCTCTGGACAGAATTCATTTCTGATTCTTGTCACTGACATTCTTGATTGCTGTGGTTCACAACAGCACCCTTAGTAAGACATAGGGATGCAGAAATCTGCCAGTCTTATATTTAATGCATTCTTATTGCATTTCTCACTGGAATTCTGTCCTTGTTCTCTACCTGACTGTAAGACCTTTATTTTCAGGACAAAAATCTATGCATATATTTGTTCAATTCCCCCCCCCCCAATGTATGCAGTATGCATTTTTTCCTCTTTGTATGTGTTTTTCCATAGACTAAAATATATTTGTGTGCATTTTTGTAATGCCATGTACATACACATATGGTTTCAATACATTTTTTTTCTCTCTGAAGTATGCCACAAGCTCTGCAGATGTTCAGACTTCTGAAGCAAAACTCACTCCATCCCCTGCCAGTTGCAGAAGGGTTCTATATTAGATATACAATGGATATCTCCATATGGAAATGAGAATCCAATGAATTTTTCCTCCTATTCCTAGTAAGGTATTGGACAAAATCTCATTTCTATAAGGCTGATCCGTAAAGTAGCAGCAGAATGGTTGTTAGGTTGTGTTATCAAGTTACTTTCTGAAAATATACTTATAATCATGAAAAATACTTTGCCTTCCAACTTCAGTCCCTGTATTTTTGAAGAGACTATTTGTAGAACAAAAATGAGTGAGGTTAATTAATTAACTTAATCTAATCTAATAATTTATAATAAATTGAGCACATGCCATTTTCACTATTGCAGGAAATGACATTAGTGACATTAGAAGAACCACCCAGCCAGGTAACAAAGGGATGGAGTAAATGGCACTGCTTCCCAGCTGATTGCTCCTAATGAGAAAGTTCTCAAAGAAGCAATGCTGCCAAGAGAATACATAATGTTTTTCATAGAGAGAATTGTTTATATTGTTGCTTTCACCAAATAAAATAGGTAGAGAAGATCAAGACCTTTGGAATATTGCTCTCAGAACAGAATAGAAGCAGATTAATTTTCTGATTTTACCTATCCTAGCTTGGCATACTTTAAGGATATAAACTTTCAAAGCTACATTGTTTTTCAAATCTACAGTTGCTGATAATTTCATGTAACCACCTCTGGATTTTATATAGCTTCCATAGGAAACTGCTGGTGTGGTAACGCACACTGGATCTATTTACTCACGGGGAAGATGTTAGTGCACTAGCTCAAGGCAGATCACCTCTGGTTTCACAGTGTTGACCTCTATAATCCTGCCTATGGACACTGATGGAATGGGGTCAGGTTGAGTGGATAGGGACAGACAGCTGAAATGTTTGGTGGAAGCCAGATTTAGAGATGTTGAAATGTTTTGTGGAAACCAATAGTGGAGATTCCAAAACATCATCAACATCAACCACAGTCCTGTTCAGGTCTTACAGACTCAGGGTCTTGGCGTCCTTGATTTAATCTATCAATCTGTAATGTGGTCTTCCTCTTTTTCTATTGCCTTCCACATTATCCAGCATTATTTATTTTTTCTAGTCAGTTATGATATGTCCAAAGTACCAGTTTATTCCAAAGTACCAGATATTCCAGTTTAATCATCCTGGCTTCTACAGAGAGTTCAGGCTTGATTTGTGGTAGCACCCATTTATCTGTCTTTTTAGCAGTGCATAGTAGTCATAGAACTCTTTTTCAGCACCACATTTCAAATGCATTGATTTTCTTCTTACCAGTTTTCTTCACTGTCCAGCTTTCACAAACATACATAGAAATTACAAATATGATGGCATGGATCCTCCTAACATTAGTATTCAATAATATATTTCACAATCTTGTCCTGTCCCTTCATAGCTGCCCTTCCATGTCCTAGATTTCTTGACTTCAATCTCCATTCTAATCCAAGATATGGAAAATGTTGAATTTTTTCAATGTCTTCATCACCTGCTTTAAGATTATGTAAATCATCTGTGGTTGTTATTTCATTTACTGAATGTTCAGCTACAAATCTGTCTTTGCATTTTTCCCCCCTTGATTTTCCTCAGTAATCGTTCCAAGTATTTGCTATTTGTGTCATCAGGGGCAACAACCACTCTGAAGTAAGACAATGATTGCATAGTTAGAAGGAAAAAGGCCACAACTTTATTGGCTACAGAAGCTGATTGGGCTGTCACACGCATGGGTCTGTATCCAGGCATCGATCAACCCTGCCTAAAGCTGGAATACTAGGAATGGCAGGAGTGGAAACCATCCAGATGTGTTCCTCCTGTGACCAGGAGATGTAGGAAATACATGTCCTCCCAAGCGGGGCATGCCCATCACCACCTTGGACCCCTTGAATGCAACCCTTGTGCTACCAATGCCAGGATACACTTGGCACCAACTGTTCTGGATACAATACCTATGCAACCCCCCTACAAGTTGTGGTATAGACACAGCAGACATAAGCACAAGAACCCACAAACTGCTAACTCGAAACAACATAATATAGAAAGCTGATCTGGTTGGCCAGAAGCTGCCATGAAGTGACTGACCTGCACCTTGGAGGCAGCACAACAAATAACCTGGAGCCCAACCTGAGTGAAGCATACCAGCTCTTACTCAGGGCAGGCTCTGTCATCCGATGAATTCAAAGTAAGTTTGAATTCATTTGCTGTCAGCTGGAAAGGCCTTTCTGGGGCTGTGTGAGGCTGTGCAGTTGCAGAAATGTCAATTCCTTGGCAGAGTGAGCTGGAAGAGGCTGCCAGTTCGTGCCCTGGCCTGCGATGGTGCTGTGCAATAATTTGTGCAACACACTTTCTGCAAGTAGTATGGTATCATCTTCATATCCTAAATTGTTGATGTTCCTTCCTCCAATTTTCATGCTTCTTTCCTCCGAATTTAGTCCTGCTTTATGTATGTTGTGTTCAGTGTACAAGTAAAACTGATTTTCTTCTGAATTTCTTTGGGGTACTCCATTATCCAATGTATGTTTGCAATGTGATCCCTCATGCCTTTTCTTCTTCTGAATCAAGCTTGTACATTTGTCATTTGAGCATGACTTTACTTGCATGGGATATTAATGCAGTGGTCCTGTGTTTACTGCAATCCCTGGTGTCCCCTTTCTTGGGGACTGAAATATATATTGAGAGTTTCCAGCCGGTGGGCCATTGTTTTATTTTCCATATTTGTTGACATGTTTTATTTAGAACTAAAGTAGATTCTGTCTCTGTAGCCTGAAGCAGCACTGTTGGTATGGCATCTGTTTCTGGTGATATATTTCTTCCAAGTGCCCTCTGTGCAGGTTCCACTTCCCTTTCTAAAATTATAGGTCCTGTCCCTTCATAGTTCTTCCTTGAATAAGTATGTCATCCTTTCATCTTTTTTGTATAGTTCTTCAGTATATTGTTTCCATTAGCTTTTTATATGTGCTTGGTCATGTAATATTTTCCCCTGCTGCTCATATAGCATCCCCACTCTTGGTTTAAATTTCCCTCCAATTTCTCAGACCTTGTGGAAGAGGTATCTTGTTCATTTTGTTGTTGTTGTTGTTGTCATTTTCTATTTATCTGCATTGATTATAATAGTTATCTTTGTCCTTGTGCACATGTTATTGAAGAGTTGTATTCAGAAATCTCTACCCTTTTACTTTTGCTTCTCACCTGCCCTTAACTATCTGAAGAGTTTAATCTATTATCCATTGAGGCTTGTTTTTCTTTTTGGCTGCAGAGAGTGTCTTTTTGCATTCCTTCTCTAGTTTGAGTCCAGAGTTCTTCTTGCTCTCTGTCAATTAAGCTTAATAGAACAAAACTATTTTTATATTATCTTTAAATTCTGTATCTGTTCTTTACATTGCATTTTGGTGAGATGTTTGGTTTACAGGACTATACATTCCAGGACAAGGCATCAATGAAAAAATAAGAGTTTCAAATTGTTCTACACATTTTGTATTACTGAAGTGCAATGAGCTGAAAGATGATCACATGGTTTACTAAGATGGTTTTAGATTTTACAAGTTGGTGGATGCACTGTAATGTCCCAAAGTGATACTTGTATGCCACTCCACCTAAAAATCTCCCTGTTTTGGAGAGAATAGGGGAGAAGAAGCAACAAAATTAATCTCCAAGTAACACAACATACTATTTTTGTTTCTAGCAATATCTAAAGATGAGACCAATAGGTCTTCACAGAATCTTCCAGAATGTTCACCTGATACTCAAATTAATTTTGGGGTACCCATACAGTAAGCTTCCGCACTGGAAGTGTGAGAGGAAGTTATAAACCCAACTAGAAGTTTTCAGTCTACAAATTCCCAGTTTACTCAGATTACATATCAAATTCAGGTTCTACCCATGAAAGACTGACACTTTTGAATCCTTTTTGCCTCCTGATATACTGATGTACTTCATCACAGGCCCTGAAACTTCCCTTCATCTTACTTGGGCTCTAAAATCCCTGTTCCTATGTTTTCATAAGTCAGGAAGTACTCCCTGTGTATACTATGTCCATGCAAAATTTTAGTCTGACCCGAAATGACATTTTCTTCTCCCTTATAGAAATGTGATGACAAAATGGTTTCCTGAGCAACAGAGCATTCTGTGCTACAAGACCAGTTTAGCTGATCAACACCAGAAGTTTCACTGCCAAAAGCTCAATGCAATATTGATTGGAAAGATGTTCAGGTATTTGACTGGGTTTGTTTAGCCATAGTAATACAGAAAACGTGCCTTTCTTCAATCTTCATTCTTCTGAAATTGTAATAATTTCAAGAATCTCCCAAGGTTAGATCCTTGAGGAATCTCCTCTGTCTGTGTTATTTGGGTCTGCTTAATGTTTATTAAAGGAGCACGCTTCAGATATAATGAGTCACATTCAAAAGCATCCTCTTCTGCAAGCCTCAGAATTCTATTCTTTATGTTCATAAGAATGGCACTGTTTGAAATATAGCATCTATGTTCTATTTGATGATGTCTACAACTAAGGCAAAATTCAAATTGACCTGGGGGTGAAACTACGTAAAATCACAGCAAATTAGAAATGCCAAATTTAGAAACCCATAAACTATTTACTTAAATTTTTGAAAAAGCCTATGTATTGCTTTTAAATTTTATTCAGGCTTCTCAAGATTTAAGATTCTCAAGATTTAAATTTTTATTCAGGTTTCTCATTATTATAAGTTCAGAACAACAGGCTGGAGATTATTTTGTTTTCCTTGCTCCTGCTACTGGCAAAGTTATACTTTGTATGACTAGTTTCATTCAGAGAATACAATATTTTGGTTGCACTTTTGTGTTGCTGAAAGAATTTGAAGTTTATTCAAGTATACAAGTTAATAGTTAATTGAACACATGAGGTGGTGATTTTACTAGTCCTACTGCCTGACATCTTTGCTCTACACATGTGGAGAGTAATGATCTTAAGATGACTCCATGCATGGGGTTTCTCCATATTGATTTAGTCTTGCTCCCCCTGCCCGACATTCACTTAACCTTCCAACTGTCCTGATTCAACAGAGATAGTCCTACCACCTTTTCAGCAGCTTTTAAAATGACACAGTTTCTCTTTCCTTCTGACATTCCCTTCCTTTTGTCCTTGGCTTACTTCAACTGCTGCGGACATGGACCATTTCTGCACTAGACTGTTATGTGCTATTATTTCACTTTCAACATCCTATGGAATCCTGGGGTTTGCATTTAGGCCCTCCCTAAACTGCAAACCCCAGGATTCCGTAGGATATTGAAAGTGTAATAATAGCACTATAACAGTCTAATGTGGAAATGGCCACAGTTCAAAGTGAAAAAGTGATTTGTACGCAGCTCAGCAGGTGGGAACAGGGAAGAAGCATCAGAATCTTGTCCTTCCCAGTTGGCTCTGGCAAAAGCAAACTGCTGCAGCTTTTCCTTGATTGTGTGTTCCTCCTCATTAATAACTTTCACCATCTTGGGCACACTCTGTTACTTGGCCACATGTGTCTAAGTTTTCATCTGTGAAATGTTGGGGAGTATGCGCTCAACATCCCATGCCTTATAGAGGTGATTGACATGCTCAGTCCTGTCCTATTTTCAGAGGTGTGGTCCAATCTGGGATGAAAGATGTGAAATATTTCTGCATATCTGGAAGTTCACTGTAGCTTGCAAATACTATTCTCCTCTTCCTTCATGGCTTCATTTTTATTTCAAGCTTGTCAACTTATTTGAGTATTTTGAAAACCCTTTTGTGTGTTTGGTTCTACTGTATGGAAGCATGGAGTTATGATGCAGTAGGAAATAGTATTCTTCTGACCAATACAAACAATATTACGTTTATTGGGAGATGCACATTGATGTAGAGAGAACTAACAGATCCAGCACTGTGGAGGTAATATGATTAGGGATATTTTGTTGCTCTGTCAGTTGAATACCCCTCTAAGGACTGTAAGCCACCATTATTAGAATTATTAATAACTAATTGTTATTAGTAATTATTGCTACCAATTTTTAAAAGGTAACCTGTACCATGATTATCTCTTCATCCCTCCCCCCAATACTTCACATTTTTAAAAACAATGCAGCTACAGTTATAGCTATAGCAACTGTCTGGGTGCCACATTGTTAATTACTTCTGAAAGTAAGACAATTGCTATGGGACAGCTTCAGAACAACTTCAGTTAAAAGGCATTTGTTGAAATCTCTAAGTGGCAATCAACATTACATGCTTGTTGGTTGTTCTAATAGGAGCCAAGTTTACTTGGAAAAAAAAAAGATTTAATTTGCTCTCATTGAAAGGAATAGCATTATAAATGTTTGCATTATATCAGTATTCTTTTAAGATTTTCAAGAGTACTTGGTATGCTTCATGCAGATTAGCTTTGGAATACCAAGAGTATAGCTTAAAGGAAAGAGGAGAGCTGCTATTCACAAAGAGAAACCAAAAGTTGAAAAGGAAAAGTTTCCTTGGGGATCTGCCTGTCTGGTACATTCAAGGTTGGTTAAACATTAACAGTAACCTGCTTAGTTAATTTTTCAAAAAGGAGTGTTTATGCTAAACACAAGGCATGAAGGGTGTAATGCGTATTGTGCTCATTTTTGCTACCGCTTATTTGCCATATTTGCATTCCACTCTACTTCTGAGTAACTCTGACTAGTATTATGTCTGTGCTTATGTTATGCCATTTGCAATTTCAAATTAATTACAACTATGTTTGCTAGAGAGACCTATAAAAATCCCCAGAATAAAAGAATGAGTAGAGAATTAGTGGGGCTGAGTGACTGATAGCCTCACCTTCTAATATTAGGGTACATTTTACAAGGAGCTTTCCAATCACTGTGCTTTGGAGTAGGGATTATAATAAATGTGAACTTGGCTGCTTCTTTCTTTCCTGTTTCAAAGTTGTAAGGAACACCAGCCAGTGTGATACAGTGGGTTGAGCACTGCACTATGACTCTGGAGAGCAGAGTATGAATTTCTGCTCAGTCATGGAAACACGCTGGGCAAGCTTCGGTCCATAACACTCTGGCCCTATCTGCATGATGATGGCGCCCCAGCATGGGGAAGCAAGAGGAGTGGGACTGTGATGAGGCTTCTGCATGACATCGTTGTGGTCCTGCCCTTCTCTCATGGCCTGGCTGGCTGCATGACCGTGGGTTATATCATTTATGAAGAAACTCCATCAATGACCCACGATCACGCAAGACTTCTGTTGCAGCCGCCCATGCAGAAGGGCCAGAAGCGTGACCTACATGCTTCCTCCCCTACTACAGCATGGGAAGAAGGCTGGCTGCAGTCCGGAAGGATGGAGCATATCACTTGCACTCCCTTCCACAGGCAGCCAGTTGTGTGCGGAGAAAAGCATTGGGAACACACTCTCATCCTGGCAGGGAACCGCCAGAATCATGATAGAACAACGCAGGGGAACATTGTGCAGAAAAGGCCTGTGGCAGCCTCAGAGGAGAACAAAGGCAAACCCCCTCTAAACAAATCCTGCCAAGAAAACCCCACGATAAGTTTGCCTTGGGGCATCATAAGTCAGAAGTGATGTGGAGGCACCCAACAACGGCAACAAATGCCTGGTAGAGTGCAGTCCAATAATACAGTCATGACTAACTGAAGCCTTCTTGGTTTTAATATGATTGTTTATTTAAGCATTGCAGTATATTCTACTTTATATCGCATGAGGTCAGGATGCCATGCAGATAAAATAAATTAAAAATAATTTAACAAAGTTAGAACAATAAGGAGTAACTTCAACAATCTGAAAGTACATTAAGCAATTTAATAGTTTTAAAAAAAACTTTAAAGTTATGTACCTACACAGTTTTGGGCTAAATTACTTGATGCCAAAGGATTTTCTGAAAAAAAAAATGCTTTAACCTGAAACATTGGTACCAATCAGGTGTCCAAGGGGAAAGCATTCCACAACCAAGGTGCCACAGGATAAAAGGCCCTTTCCCATATCCTCAAGTAGTATACTGCTTCTTCTCAGAGTAACAAGAGATGGCCACTCCTCAGACCACAGTCCTTAAGTAGGTATGTATGAAGAAAGATTGCTGTTCATGCGTTAAGGTCACAGACCCTTAAGGACTTTAAGTGTCATCATCAGCACATTGACATTGGAAATGAAGTATATTGGTAGCCAGTGCAATGCCTTCCAAAAAAGTGTCATATCAGTTCTATAAAATGTTACTATCAGAAATGTATCTGCTGCGTATTACACTGGTTATAGCTTCCCAGTAATCTTCAAGGGAGATAGAGAACATTGCAGTAATCTAATCAGCACATGTGGCCAGATTATTTCCACACAAGAAAAGCTATCACTAAGGGGCTGATCTGGGGTGCACCTATTCCTTGAGGGAGAGTGCAACCTCAACCAAGATTTACCCAAGATATCTTACCTGGGTATTTTACCCAGTTTCTAGATCAAGAAACTACCAATTCACAGAGTTTCTGTCTTGTCAGAATTAAGCTTCAGCCCCCTCCCTTCCATCCCATTACAGCATCCAGGCATCGATTCAGCAACTGTATTTTCACGGCTGACTCCAAAATCAAGAGGAAGAGCATATCAGTAGCACCCAACCACCAAAATCAGTGATTTTGCTCTTTTGTTTCATGGAGACGTCAAATAGGTAGATAAGATAAAACCTATAGTATCTCCACAGTTTAATAGCCATGGGGTTGAACAGGTGTCCTCTAGTGCAACTTTATTAAAACAACCCTATAGATAAAAGCAAACTCACTATTAACACTGTATTTCCTGTATCTATTCTGCAGAGATTGCCTAGTAGATGCTGTGGTCAATGGTATCAGATGTCTCAGAGAGATCCAGGAGGATCAGCAGGGCAGTTTTCCCCTGTCTCTCATGCATAGTTGGGGCCTTTTCATCCTATGGACTTATAACCCTATGATCAAAATTAATCGTGTGGAATTCCGTGGTTTGTAGTTTAGTGAGGCATTAGAGTTCTCTGTTTAGAATTCTCAGTGTACCCTAACTGCAAATCCCGAGATTTCATGACAGTTAAAGTGAAAACATGGTGATGTATTTGTGTAGTGTGAAAAGGTATTTTTTTTCCTCCAAGAATATCTGAAGTAGCCCAACCAATATCCAATAAAATGATTTGATTTTTATTTTAGTGGGGCTTAACATTATGTGTCTATGTTGTCCTATTTGAATAATTCAGGATGAATTTACAAATTTCCTACAATCCCTTCATTTTTATTGATGCTTCTTTTCATTAAGTGAAATATGAGAGAGTTCAGAATCTTTTCTTTCACTAGGGAGGGACCAAAATAATATTCACCCAAGCATGCAACATTGATTTGGATATATTGTAAACTTTCAGAGGTCTATGCCAATTTTTAGCCTTAGGCAAAAGGCAAAAGGTTAAATTTGTTTTCTCTGATGTCACATGTATTTATCTAAAGGAATTTTTAAAAAGCCTAGGCAGAAGGGGATGTACATTTAGTTTCAAAGTTGCTTTGCCTGGTTGAACAAGAGCAACTGTCTGTTTTTGATAATTATGTAGGCATCAGGGCCAGAATATTAAAGAATGTTGGCAGCTACAACCAGCTGGGGCAGTTGCCATCACTGGACAAACCCTGTTCTTACTGGGCAATTGATTACTAAATACTTGCAGCATTTGTCTTATTCCTTTCAAAGAGAAATGGGAAAAAATAAGTAGAGTGGGAATTAAACTAAAGTGGTCTTTTTCCCCCCAAGTGATGAGTCTTCCATTTAGCCTTAAATTTGCTATTATTTAGAGAAATGCCAATCCTCGGAGGAAGGCTGAATTGTCAGTGGCTTACTGTAAGTATCATAAAATGGAAAATAAATCTCAGATAATGGAGAAGAAAGCCTCTTTTCATTGTTGCAAAACATCTTACTTATTTGAGCGAAAAGAGAAGTAAATCCTCCCTGTTCTCCTCTATAAACACAATCACTAGTCTACTACTATAACTATAGATTACAGGGTTTCTATAGACAACCACAGAAGCTTCATAGGATAGTTCAAAGAGTCCCAGAAGACACTTGTTATTGTATGCTTTCCAACACTATGTAGAAAAAAAAAATCTTCCTGGACTTCTCTAAATATTATGAAACCAGCTTTGTATGCTAAGGGTCTCTTCCAGCTAGTGATATGCTTGATAAAATGGTAACTTTATCACAAATCAGCATGGAATGACTAATAAAAGGGTTCTCATGGGAGTAACAGGAAAATATGCTCATTTGTGCCCATTTATTATACATTTCCAAAATAGTTGGAAATAGGCTTCTTCGACTTACTTTTTCATTTGCTTTGAAATGACTGTATATCCTTAGACTACACTGACTGCCCTCCCACTGAAATGACTATGCCAGAAGAAATAAAAACAACCCTATAGATGAAATAAGGCCACAACTTTATTACCCCCAAGAATCTGTAATGCGGCAGCACATGGGACTTATGGACATGAATTTGTACGTGAAAAGCCAGTTAAGCAGGAGCTCCCATCCAGAAATCTTTGGGCTGGAAACTGAGGGTATAGACCCTGAAGTTCAACCTAGCTTGATCCCAAGAAAGAATCAGAGGGTCTTATGGATTCCCCCAGGTTACGTGGGTTTGCATTCTTTCCTGAGGAGACATGAATCCACTCCGCATCTCCCCTCAAACTGGTTGGAAATGTTAGGGAAATGGGTGAATTATTTCACTTTGCAGTGCCACCAAAAGTCTTCCAAGAGAATTGTCACTAAGTTCCTGCATCCCACCAGTTGTGTCATAAAAGCAATGCTTAAACACTTAACCAAAAACTGTAGCCAACAGGCTCAAACATTATATAGCATGAAGTAGGTAAAACAAAACAAAACATGTCACCAGCCTAATGTGGCATGATAAAAAAAAAAAAATCCTGCTCAGTTCCAAAAAGTTGGCTATAAATTCCCATGCTAGATAGAGGTAGGTGGGTGGGAAGCAGAGGCCTGACCCAGGGTGGGGCTGCCCTAAAAAATCTAGTACATCCCTGAATGGCACCACCAAGGCAGTGCACCCTGGCATGCCATTTAGCCAATGGCTTGCAGAGGATGAAACCATTCCCATTGGAAAGCCAAGGGAGTATCTTTCTCTAAAGGCTTATTTATACAGCCATCATTATTGGACTGGTCTAGGTCCTGGGGATCCCCAGAGAGCTATAATGTCCTCACAGGGCATCCACAAAAGGCCTGAAGACTTCTCAGCCTATCTCTTCCCTACAACGAAGTGGCGAGTGGCCACCAGCTTCATCAAGGATCCCACTTGGAGTTGGGCCAAATAAAAAGAGGAGGCACTGCTGCAGTAGGTGACACCCCCGGCAAGACATTGGAAGCTGGAGTGGGAATCACTGCTGGCAAAATAAGCCCCACTCCATTCAGATGAAAGTGAACACACTTATGAATGGAACTGAGGAGGTGTGGTTGGGGTCTTTTATAAAGGTATGCTTCAAATCTCCTTTTTTGCCTTCTACACCTCCCTTTTCCTTTGCTCCTCTTTCCTTACTTTGTATGTAAGTTTCCTCTGCTCATGAAGAAGAAGGTGAAAAAGGAGGGGAGGTGTTTGAGTGTTTCTGATAAACTGGAAAAAAAAGGAGGGGGGGAGAGAGAGAAGGGCAAACATTGGCTATATGGGCCTGCACGTTGCTGTTCAATCCACTCCAGCCTTAAACCGGTAAAAAACAAACAAACAGGAGAAAAGTCTTCCCTACTCTTCCAGTAGCTCTCAGGGAAGTGTGCTTTTGCTTATTTCTCCCTTCTCTCCCAATCTGAAGACCCTTGAAGAGCAATTTTAAATAAATACAGAGAGAAGTGTAAGGTCCTACATCTAGGCAGACAAAGATGAAATGCACAAATATAGGATGGGAAACACCTGGCTAGACAACAGTACCTGTGAAAGGGATCTAGGAGTCTTAGTAGACTACAAGCTGAACATGAGTCAGCAGTGTGATGCAGCAGCCAAGAAAGCCAACACAATTCTTGGCTGGTTCTATAGGAGTATGATGTCTAGATTGAGGAAAGTAATAGTACAACAGTATTATGCTTTGGTCAGTCCTCATCTGGAATACTGCATCCAGTTCTAGGTACCATAGTTCAGGAAGGATATTAACAAGCTGGAACACATGCAGAGGAGGGCAACCAAAATGGTGAAAGGTCTGGAAACCATGCCCTATGAGAAGCATCTTAGGGAGCAGAGTATGTTTACTCTGTAGAAGAGAAGCTTAAAAGAGGACATGATAGCCATGTTTAAATATTTGAAAGAATGTCATTATGGAAGAGGAAACAGACTTGTTTTCCACTGCTCCAGAGATTAGGGGCCTTTCCAGCCTACACTGTTATAATGCTATTATTCTACTTTCAACATCCTATGGAATCCTGGGATTTGCAGTTTACGGAGGGCCATTTAAAATTCTCAGATAGAGAGCTCTTTGACATCAGTAAACTGCAAACCCCAGAATTCCACAGGGTGTTGAAAGCGGAATAATAGGACTATAGCAGTGTAGTGTGGAAAGGTCCTAGGACAAGGAGCAATGGATTCAAACTACAGAAAAAGAGATTCTACTTGAACCTCAGGAAGAACTTCCTAATGGTCAGAGCTGTCTGGCAGTGGAATATGCTGCCTTGGAATGTGGTGGAGTCTCCTTCTTTGCAGAGGCTGGATGGCCATTTGTTGGGAGTGTTTTGATGTGTGTTCCTGCATGGCAGGGGGTTAGACTAGATGACCCCTGTGGTCTCTTCCAGCTCTATGATTCTATGAAATATTTGATGCATTTTAGGGTTTTAAATATTAAGTCTTGGGGGTCAGTGGAATCAAAAGATATTTATAGAGGATCCCTGGTAAAGAAAAGTTTAAGAACCACTGGTCTAGGGAAATCATACACACAGTGCAGCTTTGTATTAGACAATCTATTAATCTATGTATCTGTACCCTGTGTCCAGATTGGGTTGCATGACTACAGTGCCGTAGTACCTGAAGCTTCTTCCACATCTGCACTTAGGTCTTTTGGATGTGTGAGTGTGGGAAAGAGAGTTTTGATTTTTTTCCCCCTGATCTGCTATTTCTTGCACTGCCTCTGAAATCATTATGAAATGTGTTTGACTCATAATATCTGTTCCTTAAGCACCATGGGGGGTTCTGTGTTGTAGACTGTTCTCCATATGCAGATCATGTCTGGAGATTGAAGCAATAAAAAGTAGTGATGTGGGACTTGGTCCAAAATGTCAAAATATGCAGTGCTTCTCTTCAGAGTCCAGCAGCAAGTCACTTGTGATCTTTAGGAGGTATTCAGAGATGTCTATCCTGCCCACAATGACATGTAGTTTGATGCATTCTGTTTGGATCATTGTAGCACACTCTATGTGGCTCTGCTTTGGAAACTTCAGTGAGTTCAAAATGTTGTAGCTAGACTGCTGACCAGAAATAGATTGCAGGGAACATATAAATCTCCTGTTTACTGGTCCATTTCTGGGCACAATCCTATGTGCTGGTTATTATCTGTAAAGTCTGGCTTGGATCCAGTCTATCTAAAAGATCATGGATGTCTCCAGAGTAAATGTTGCTGTTGGCTGCTGTATTTGTTGCTGTAGTTCTCATGACTTTTATAAATAAGCAGACTATGTTTCTCTTGCCCCAGAGCATTCAACAGAATTTCCAACACCTGCAGAAACATTTTATTTCTACTCAGAGTACTTTTTTTTTTAATCTAGAATATATCTCAGCAAACTAACCAATCCATCAAACAAAGGTTTGTATTATTCAGGACTTGCTACTCACATCAGGTTTCTCTGTCTTTGTTGGACAGGTGCACGGAGCAGAGACCTCTCTGACAGTACATTAAGATTTTGTAGAACACTTTTTCCTTTAAGAAAAGAAGGGATTATCATACCAGTTTCAAAATGTCCAGAGGCAATACTGAGCAAAGGCACTGAAGAGGTCAGATTGGCTACATTGCTAACATGTCATGAGCTCTGAATGATTATTGCCTAATTGCTTATAGTGTCACACAGCTTCCTTCCTCCCCTTTGCTTTCCAGTTTTTACAAGAACTGTGTGAGATGTTTTTGTAGATGCAAAATCAGCATCAACAGGCACAAACCAATACTAACCAAGGTTCTCTGTTGCTCATTGTTGTGAGATACCTTATGTTACCCTAACTTCTGGGGGTTCCTGGGGGACACCCAGATTTGCTCCAAAAATGCAAATATTAGGGAAATTAGCAGACCACTGCTTAGCAAAGCGGAGGGCAGGGCAAAACAGTGAGATCATAGAATCATAGAATCATAAAAATGTAGAGTTGGAAGAGACCACACGGGCCATCCAGTCCAACCCCCTGCCATGCAGGAACACCCTCAAAGCACTCCCAACAGATGGCCATCCAGCCTCTGCTTAAAAACCTCCAAAGAAGGAGACTCCACTACATTCCGAGGCAGCATATTCCACTGCCAGACAGCCCTGACCGTCAGGAAGTTCCTCCTGAGGTTCAGGTGGAATCTCCTTTTCTGCAGCTTGAATCCGTTGCTCCTTGTCCTGGTCTCTGGAGCGGCAGAAAACAAGTCTACTCCCTCCTCTACATGGCATCCCTTCAAATATTTAAACGTGGCTATCATGTCCCCTCTTAACCTTCTCTTCTGCAGACTAAACATCCCCGGCTCTCTAAGTCTATCCTCATAGGGCATGTCTTCCAGGCCTCTCACCATTTTGGTTGCCCTCCTCTGGACCTGCTCCAGCCTGACCATGTCCTCCTTGAATTGGGGTGCCCAGAACTGGACACAGTATTCAAGATGAGGTCTAACCAAAGCAGAGTAGAGTGGTACCAGTACCTCCCTCGATCTAGACACCATACTTCTATTGATGCAGCCGAGAATTGTGTTGGCTTTCTTGGCTGCCGCATCACACTGCTGACTCATGTTCAGCTTGTGGTCCTAGATCCCTTTCACACATACTGCCATCCAGCCACGTGTCCCCCATCCTATATTTCTGTATTCCATTTTTTCTACCTAAGTGTAGGACCTTACACTTCTCTCTGTTGAATTTCATTTTGTTAGCTTTGGCCCAGCTCTCCAATCTATCCAGGTCATTTTGAATTTTGATCCTGTCCTCTGGCGTATTAGCAACCCCTCCCAATTTGGTGTCATCTGCAAGTTTGATGAGCATGCCCTCTATTCCTTCATCCAAGTCATTGATGAAGATATTGGACAGCACTGGGCCCAGGACAGAATCCTGTGGCACCCCGCTAGTCACTTCTCTCCAGGATGAAAAGCAGCCATTCGTGATCACCCTTTGGGTTCGGTCGGTCAACCAATTACACATCCAACTAACAGTAGCCCTGTCCAGCCCGCATTTTACTAGCTTCTTTGCAAGAATGTCATGTGGAACTTTGTCAAAGGCCTTACTGAAATTGAGAAATGCTACATCCACAGCATTCCCTTCATCTATCAGGCTAGTGACTCTATCATAAAAAGAGATCAGATTAGTCTGGCATGACTTATTTTTGAGAAATCCATGTTGACTTCTCGTGATTACCGCGTTGCTTTCTAAGTGATTAGAAACTGACTGCTTAATGATCTGCTCCAGAATCTTTCCAGGTACTGATGTCAGGCTGACTGGGTGATAATTATTTGGGTCCTCTTTTTTTCCCTTCTTGAAGATGGGGACAACATTTGCCCTCTTCCAGTCTGCTGGAACTTCTCCTGTCCTCCAAGATTTCTCAAAGATTATAGCAAGCGGTTCCGAAATGACCTCTGCCAGTTCTTTTAATATCCTAGGATGCAATTCATCTGGCCCTGGAGACTTGAATTCATCCAGTGTGGCCAGGTATTCCTGTACCACCTCTCTACCGATTATGTGCCTCATTTCCCCTGCTTCCTCACCTGCTCCCCAACCGCCAGGTTGAGTGCTTGTATCCTTCTGGGAAAAAACTGAGGCAAAGAAGGTGTTAAGTAATTCTGCCTTTTCTCTTCCCCCTGTTAGTAATTCGCCATCTTCTCTGCGCAGCGACCCTATCGTCTCCTTCTTTTTCCTTTTGCTACTGACATATTTAAAAAAGCCCTTTTTATTGTTTTTGATGTCTCTGGCCAGCCTAAGTTTGTTCTGTGCTTTAGCCTTTCTGACCTCCTCCCTACATCTCCTAGCTACTTGCTTAAATTCTTCTTTGGTGGTTTCCCCCTTCTTCCATTTCCTGTACATGTTTCCCTTAACACTTAGCTCAACTGAGAGTTCTTTAGTCAACCATTCTGGTTTCTTCAGATGCCTTCCATTTTTCCTCCTTATTGGCACAGTTTTAGACTGTGCCTTCAGTATCTCCCTTTTAAGGAACTCCCATGCCTCCTGAACTCCTTTCCCTTTCACTATTCTTGACCACTGAATTCCAGCCAGCAGCTCCCTAATCTCTAATCCCAGCTCCCAGATCTTTAAGCCTATGTCTACAGAGTCAGACTGCATGAGAGACAAGTCAAGTGTCCAATTAAAAGTATTTTATTTTGCAGAATTGGCAGAATTTCTACACCCACCCACCCACCCACACACACACAAATAAGTCACTTATACAAGCGCACAAAGACTACTGAGTCTGAAAGACTTAAGAGTGGGAAAAACAGAGTGAAAGAAAACAGTTATACTGCACCTGATCTTGGACATTGCGGCTCAGGAAGAAGCAAGCGAAGATAGTTCAGCAGAAAACTAAAAAAACTTAAGGAAACCTCAAACCAGCAGCATGATAGATGCTAGTCAAAGGTGGGAGTTCTCCAAAGAGAGTCCCAAAAGGGGCTCAATTATAGTGCAAAGTATGCCTGGGGGATGGCAGGCCCTTTTCTTGAAAAGGACAATATCTGAATTATGCAGATGGACCTCATCTTTGTAGTTCCTGTGATTGCAATCAATCACCTCATCCAGGAGACGCTTAGTCTCTCAAAGTGTCAAAGTTGTGGATGGCCCATTTGATATGTGCATACATGCCTTTCGAAGTTTCCCTCTTGGATACATGACTGGGGGATAGTTGGTCTGACCTTTGCCAGGGAGGTTTCAGCCTTTAGATCCAGATGTCTACGTTTCCATCTGGTGAACCTCTGGCTCGGTAAATGTAGATAATAAATACTTTACTTCCCTGAGACTGAGTCTGTCAGCAGATAATAAATATTTCACTCCCACTGTCAGCAGAGGTTACACTTACTTCCCTAGTCTTGAAGTGCTCCATATCTTCCTAACTGTCCAAGTTTAGAAAATATATTCAAAGGTAGCCATGTTGGCCATACAGCAAAATATAATAAAGTCCAAAATCCATAAAACAGTGGTTCCCTTATTGGGCCAGTTAAAAAGCATGAAATGTATCATGCAAGCTTTTGAAGCTTCATTGATGAAGAAGCCAGTAGAATTTGTCCAAGTTTAGCTATTTTTAGTGGAAAGATTTTCTCAGTCTCACAACCCTTACATACA
This sequence comes from Cyclura pinguis, assembly GCA_030412105.1. Classification (NCBI taxonomy): domain Eukaryota; kingdom Metazoa; phylum Chordata; class Lepidosauria; order Squamata; family Iguanidae; genus Cyclura; species Cyclura pinguis. Next base: position 311,573,057 of record CM059599.1, on the reverse strand, counting down.
TGGTCACTGAGGACATATGAGAAGGCCTTATCAATGACTGATCCCAGGCTGTGGAACTCTCTCCCATGCGAAAGTAGAGTAGCTCCCCACTGCCTCATACTTTTTCTCTGCTGGAGGACAAAAAATGTTTTATTTAGAAAGGCCTTCGGCTATTAGCTGATTGCTGCAGCTAATAGCTGAAAGCCTTTTGTTTTGTTTTGTTTTTTTAAAACGGAGATGCTATATCTTTTATGTTTTAAATGCTTCTAAGTTGTTTTATACTGATGCTGTTTTCAACAGGATAGTTTATTTAACTGTTCTGAATTGTTTTCCTGTTATAATAGGGTTTTAACCCTTTTGTTTTAATCTATGTTGTGAGTTCCTTTGGGTCTCACACTGGGAGAAAGACAAGATATTAAATAAACAGATAAATGCTCCATTCTGTCTCCTGCCCTTCCATTTAATTTGCTTTCCTACAAATAGCGAATTAGTATTCCATGACTTCTGATCAAGCTTGGCCTTCATGCAGCTGTTGGAGTCCCTGCCACATTGCCTCACAGTTCTCCTTTTTTGCCAGATATATTTTATATTTCCTCAAACCTTGGGATTCTCCCACGCACGATGAGGACTTGCTCGTTTGAATGGATGGTGCCGGCTTGACAACATGATTGTCAAGCTGGCACCATCCATTCAAAAAGGTTGTTCCTGGAGGACAATAATAATAACCAGGTAGAAATACAGTGGCCCCTTGACTTTTGCAAGGGTTTGGGGTATAGACTCTTGTGAAAGTCAAAAAGCCGTGAATAACTCCCCCCCACCTGGCTGAGCTCTCCCCCTCCCATTCCCTCTTGAGGCTCCTCTGCTCCATTCAGTTGCCTGCCACCTGCGTGCTCTGCTTCTTTCTCTCCACGCAGGCTACAGGCAGGAAAATGGAGGGGGAAACACTCCCCCCTGCTCCATTTGGCAGCCTGTCAGCCACGCACCCTGCCTACTTTTTGCCCATGCAGGTGACAGGCAAGTGAACAAAGTGGAAAAGACTCTAACCCTGCTCCATTTGGCTGCCTGTGACCCACACGTCCTGTTTTCCTTCTGCCCGTATGGGTAACAGGGAAGTGAATGGAAGGGGAAAGATTTCTCCTTGCTGCTTCATTAGCCTGCCTGTCACTCGTGCACCCTGCCTTTGGACTTGAGCAGAAGGCCAGGGAACAGGAGGAGGAGAATGGAGAGGAGGCAAGCAGGCACTTTGCAAGTAATCAGATTTGCGAAGGTCAAAGCCGCAATATGGAGGGAGAACTGTATTATTTTATCGGCTATAAATGCTGTTTCCTTCACAGAAAATGCTGCCTTCAACACAAAAATGTGCAAATTTTATGAATTGTCTTTGAAAATAGTACAATTTTTGAAAGTGTGCTCAAATCAGGAAAAAAAATTGCTAAAATTGCCCATTGCTTCCTTTGAGAGTGAAATTAATCAAGTGAGCTCTGTGCTTCTCTCTCTCTCTCTCTCTCTTTCTTTTTCTTCCTTCCCTCCCTCTCTCCCTCCAACCCCTCCCTCCCTCCAACACACTGAGAAGGAGCCCCCAGAGTGGCTGCTTTGCTGCTGCTTAGGAACCTCAGCTTCCAAATGCCCTGGAAAGCTCAATAAACTTTGCTTAGGATTTTGCCCCGTTGAAAGTTTGTTTGTAGAAGCTTTGGGCACCTCTAGGCATAGGGTCCTCCACTAAAACTAAGCATCTGACATTGCCCTTCTCTGAAGGATAGAGCTTCAAGGGGTGTGTGGGATGGATGGGGGTGGTGAGTGTAACCATCAGAGTTTCCCTACATTTATCCTGATGTAGGATAAATGACTGCTAGGAAATCCATCACAAGAAGTTTTACTTTTTTTTTTTTTACTTTTACTCTAATTCTACTGAAATGACATTCTCCTGGAATATGGCACTTCCTTCTCTGATATTAATCTAATCTGGGAATGTTAAAAAATCAACCCTGGAGAAGTACCAGCTTTTTAAGCTTCATATATCTTCTATGTGTCTGTACAATCAATTAAATGTTAACATTCATTTTGTTGGATTTTGATGATACTGTGGTATTTTTCACAAGCTTTACATGTGATCATTTTGCTAAAAGCTGATTTACAATATAATGACATAATATCCTTCCTATGACGGGGAGAAGTGGTTGAATCAAACAGCACAAAAAGCTTGAGCTTGTTTTTTTTTTTTCAGTCAGAGTTTTGTTCTGAAATTGATCTGATCAGATAAGGTTTATAGATGATATCAAGACAAATGGCAAGGAAAGAGGCAATGCATAGCAATTACTTTCAAAGCTTTATTCTGAACAGGCAAATAATGGACTCAGCCCTGGAAAGTACTCAGCATTCTCCATGCTGTTCAACACCTCTTATTTCCTATTGATGGCAGAAAACATTTAGGAAAATCCACAGGATCTGATTAACATCCATGACTGCTGCTTATCCCTTTGAAATGTATCCAAGATTTTTAATTTCATTATTCCTACCCATAATCAGGAAGTCCGTCAGGCAAATTCTCTGGCATTTGGACACAATAGCATTATATGTTCCTTAATTAGATGCTACCATGAGGACAAAATGGTTATTATTCTACTTTTTCTTCCCCCTTTGAGAATAAACATTTAGGAATTGCCATTTATGCCTTTGCTACACATCCTCATTAATTAAGAATATAGTTGTTTTGGGTTTTTTGTTAATTCGTAAGGCTTTGTTTCATACCAATGTTGTGCTCAGATTTTTCCAAATACTTAGTTGATGCTTCTATGTTGGCCAGAACATTATACCTAGAGTAGCTGGTTATAGTTACTATTGTTTCATCTCATTCAGACATATGGATCTCAAGGAACAAAAATATAATAGAATCTAGTAAATTGCAACACCCACATTAAACAAAGCTTGTAAAAATTACTTCCATAGGCTACAATTCAAGCTACGGTGGCTGAGGGATTCTTGGAGCTATGATACTAAGAGTAATTTTCCAAGTTTTGCCTTAAGAAACTATAAAACATCCCTGGTCTTATTTGAGTGGACATGTACACTGGGTACGGTGAAGCCTGAGACGAACTAGGCCCATTCAGACTAATTGTGTAACTTTCTTTACAACAACCAGAAGTGAAGCTGATCTGCTTAATGTGCTTGAGATACTTTGACCAAACATTTTATTTTCACAGTATAAATCTACATTCACATAACTGCACAGTGATTGTAGTATGCCACCTTTCTTCAAAATAGTGACATTTTGTGACTTATTATGCATCTGCCAATGTGTCCAAATTGTAATCCAGGAATGGACAACTGTAGAAAGGGACAGGGGCCAGTTTTCTACCCTGTGACACTCCTGTGGGCTGCATTCCCCTGATCACACCAAAGCCCATTGTCTTCCCTCTGTTTCCCCTTCAAAATGGCAACTAGACATGCCATTGAACAGTCATTGTTCTGTTATACTGCACACCCCAGCCATATATTGGAAACGGAAGTTATGCTACTTAACCCATCTAATAATGGAATGAGCTTAGTCAAAACATATGGTGAAAGTAGTATTACTAAAGAGGAAAGGCAGAAAACTAGTGGAATTGAGACTTCTTGGTAGAACTGCCCTTGCTGTCAGTCACACTACTCCAACTTCAGTTGAAATATTCCTCCTTTGTGGCAAACAGTAACACCAGCTTGAACAGTTGTCCCAGAACATGCACCTTAGCTCTGAGGCTGCTTGTAGTTGAGTCCAGTTTTCTTATGTTGCAAACTAGACTTTTACAGATCAGATAGTACCAGGAAGACCCAGGAGGAGCAGCTTCACCAATAGAAGGCACAGTAGGTAATATTTCACATTGTCCAAGAGTTCTGCCATGTGGCAGAGTTGCTCCCTCATGAGAAACAAGCAAACTAGATGTAACCAGAGACCTGGTAGCTCCTACCAGACAGCAGATAGCAGCATTTGTAATTCTTCAGTCATAGCTGGGAAAGAGAAGGAAGAATATGAGGCAAGAGATAGCTGTGATCTGCAGAAGCTGCATCCTGCCTCTTGCTCTTCTACTGCTGAAGATATATAGAGTTTGGAAGAAAGTATTATGTTGATATTGCTTTAGATCCCAGCTATGTCATGTGCCTGCACTGAACAAAAAAGTCACTATATCACTACAACTCTGCTTAAGCAATCTGGGGGACTATACTAGTCAGTCCTGCTACAAGCAAAGAAGAGAAGTCAGCTTGCAAAAGCAACAAGGAGAAGAGAATTCTGCTGGGGCAAAGTGAACTGAGCAGTGTGCAAATCCCCGCTGCTTCCCTCCACCCAGAAGAGATGTAGGCCAGCCACTAGGAAGTTTGCTCTACTCAAAGTGCCTGATGAAAATTGTGGTCCCATATTTCTGACTGTGCACCATTGTCAGCAGGCTGATGGTACCCTTCCTGTACTGGACCATATGACAGTAGAAAGCAAAGTAGCTGTGAAATGGATAGGGGAGGGTGATGAAAGCAGGCTAGCAGTTCACTCATGCTGTTTATTTGGCCACCAATGGATTCAGATAGGGGAGAATGGGATAAGGGAAAATGCGGAAGGGACTGCTGAAAGCTGGCTGCACAAACATCAGCTGTAGTGTTCACAAATTGTTTATCATGCAACCACTCTAACTGCCAGCCTCTTCCATGAAGACTTGCCTCCAAGCAAGTTACGCACAAGTTTCTACTACGTCCCAGCATACACAGAGAATTCACCTTTTGTTCCCTAAGCAGAAGGCTCCTACTTTCAATAAGGAAGACTATGTCCAACTGGCCAGTGTCCTCCTTTGTCCTTAGCTCTTAACAACTGCTCCCTTGCTTACGTTCTGCAAGTAACTGCATTTTTAACTCCCAGGATTTGGCCGTCTGTCTGCCTCTGCTTGATTTTCTGTTGTTAGCTGCTGTTTAATCAACTTTGAGTTATGGCAAGCCTATGCATGAGAAACAATTAAGTCACCCACAGCCTTGCTCAGGTCGTGCACAATCAGGGCCATGGCTTTTTTAATTGAGTCTATCTATCTGTAATGAGGTTGTCCTCTTTTTCTACTGCCCTATCTTATCAAGCATTATTGTTTTTTTTCTAGTGAGTCATATGTTTTCATGATATGTCCAAAGCACAACAATCTCAGTTGAGTCATCTTAGGCCACTTCTGCACTACACTGTCTTAGTGCTACTATTCCACTTTCAACATCCTGTGGACTTCTGGGGTTTGTAGTTCATTGAGACCAAAGAGCTCTCTGGCTGAGAATTCTAAATGCGCCTCCCTAAAGTGCAGATCCAAGAATTCAACTGGATGTTGAAAGTGGAATAATAGCACTATAACAGTGTAGAACAGAAATGGCCTTAGTTTCCAGTAAGAGTTCAGACTTGATCTGCTCTAGGACTCATTTGTTTGTCTTTTTACAAGTCCAGCAACACATTTCAGATGAACTGATTTTCTTCCTATCAGTTTTCTTCACTGTCCAGGCTTCACAACTAAAGATAGAAATCGGAATGATGACAAGGACAATCCAAACTTCACTATTCAATGATATATCTTTACACTTGAACCTTGTCTAGTTCCTACATAGATGCCCTTGCAAGGCCAAGTCTTCTGATTTCTTGATACAGTCTCTGTTCTGATTAATGACTGAACCAAGATATGGAAAACCTTGAGCTATTTCAATTTCTTCATCATCTACTTGCTGTTGTTGTTAACTGTCATCAAATCACCTTCAACCTACAGTGACCCTATGAATGTAAGACCTCAAAGTCATCTTATCCTCAGCTACCTAGTTCAAGTCCTGCAGATTCAAAGATGTGCCTTCTTTGATTGAGTCTATCCATTTTTAATGTGGTCTTCCTCTTTTCCCACTGCTTTCCACATTACCAAACTCTATTGTCTCTTTTAGTGAGTCATCTCATGATATGGCCAAAGTATGACAGCTCGGTTTAGTCATCCTGGCTTGCAGGGTGTGTTCAGGTTTGACTTGTGGTAGCACCCATTTATTTGTCTTTTTAGCAGTCCGCAGTAGCCATAGAAATCTTCTCTAACACCACATTTCAACTGAATGGGAGAGGGTGCTCTCATTGGCCAGCTTTCACAACTATACATAGAATATGTATAGAATATGATCATAGAATATGATGGCATGGACCATCCTAACTTTAGTACTGAATGATATATCTTGACATTTCACAATCTTGTCTAATTCCTTCATAGCTGCCCTTCCATGTACTAGTTTTCTTCTGATTTCTTGACTTCAGTCTCCACTCTAAAGGTAAGATATGGAAAATACTGAACCATTTCTTTTTTTTTTAAATCATTTTATTCATCCATAAAAGAAACATATTACAACAATTGCCAAATACAACAATTGAAAAAGAACAATAAAAACACATAACAGAACACTGACAAACAAGTATATGAAAAAATAGAACATAGTAATATGCACCATACATAAAAATCTTCCCTTATTTACTCTTCTTACTTTGTAATCAATGATTTCATATATTGCATTTACCAAAAATAATTCCTTTTATAGAGTGTAAATTTTTATACCTCTACCTGTAATTGTAATTTTTAAGGCTATAAAAAGACTCAGAGTTATAAAATAAAAGGCCCTTTCCGCACCTTACCTTCTTCCAGTGCTAGGGTGCGGGGATCATGCGAGCAGCCTCCGGCGAGAGACGTCCAGGATCCTTCGGCTCCGCACGAGCTGCCTGCTCACATGAGAGCCCCGCTTCTTCCTTCCTCAGCGCAGCCTGGGAATTTCCCAGGCTGTGCTGGGGCAGAAAGCGCAACCAGCATGGCTCCAGAGGCTCCACACGCTGGGTAAGTGCACACGGGGCCCAGGAGCAATGCGCGATCACGCACCATTTTTGGCTTCCAGCTGAAAATGAAAAGGTGTGCGATCAGTGCCTGCCGGCCCTGGAGCGTCGTGTGATTGTGAGTGTGTCATGCAGATCTCTCCTCACAATTGTGCAATGCTCCAGGCGCCCTTTCGCATGGCAAATGCTGTGCAGAAAGGGCCAAAGACTCAGAGTTATAAAATAAAAGTTAAAAAATAACTCAGAGTTACTAAATCAAATATTTATCTATTCCTTCTATGAATGGTCATTATCCAGAAATCTAATTTAACATTTCTCTTAATTAATCATTTCTCTTAATATCATTTTTACAAACTGTAACATATATCCACTCCCTCTATCTCCTTTATTTTCATCAAAGCATTCATCAAAGCAGTGAATTATACCTTAAAACCTCTCAATATGTCACATATAATACCTTCTCTCTTCTCTCAACATAAAGAAAAAGTAGAGAAAGATTTTCTTTTAAACTTTATCTTTTTTTAAATAATATTTTAAAAGTAATTTTTAACAATAAAACTAACGTTTCAAAGAAGAAAAAGAAAAAGAAAAAAAAGAAAAAATTCAAGCTTGTCAGGAATCTTTCCCTGCCGGGCTGCAGCCAGCAAGGGAGGAGAGAGGTTAGGAACACTTGCGGAGTCTGAATACACCAAACACCAGGAAAACACAAGCCGAGCCAGGTCAAGGTCCAGTCCAAAGGCTCAGGAGGCAGAGATCCGTCTGGAGGGTTTCAGGGAGCAGGAGACACAAAGGTTGTGAGGGCTTGCTAATAATTTGCTGCAAGCAAGAGGCAGCCATGCCGGCAGATTTAAATAGCCCCTGTGAGCAGATGCTGCTCATTATTGTTTCCTCAGCCTAGTCTAAGCAGCCTCCCTCTCTGCCACCCGTTTCAGCCTTCTGCATGATTGAGGGCTGATGGGCACAGCTGGCTGCAACTCCTCTGCATCACTGCTGGTTCTCTCTCTGTCATGAGCTGGCTGGGGCAACTCAGTCTCTGTTTGACCTTCCAGTGCAGGGGGTGTTTGCAGGTTGACTTGCTCAGTCATTGGCTCAGCCCCCTGCACAATCAGTTGCTCCTCAATCACAGCATCATCATCTATCACAAACTCAATGATCATTATTATATACAAATACATAAAAAAAGAATAACAAATAAAATAAGACTTCTCCCTTGGTGCCATCGGTTAATTCTTTGATCAGATCTTTACTCATGCCCTTCTTTTCATAATGAATTCTATCATAAATCTATTTACCTTTATATGCATAATATGTCACAAGTAGTCGGTTTTAATCTAAGAAACCTGCTACTGTTAATGCAAAGTAATTGTTTCTGAGGAAATTGAGCAGTGGTTTCCAACTTTTTAATAATTAACAATAGAATCTTCTTTTATCAAAATTATTAACTTGTTGATAATTGCCATATCTAGTAATTTTAGTAGCCATTCATCTACTGAAGGCAGTATATACGATTTCCCATTTTTGGCAAATAGTAGCCTAGCTGTGGCAGTCATGAAAAATAACTCTTCCATACTTTTTCCCTAAATTATCATTTAACATAGCAAGAAAATACATTTCCGGGCTCATCTGAAATGTTATACCTATTATCTTTTCAATAATTAAGTAAATAGATTTCCAAAACTTTTTAGATTTGTTACAAAACCACCAGATACAACAGAAGGTACCTCTCTCTTTTTTATATTTCCAACATATGTTTATACAATTTTTATACATTCTAGACAGTTTTTCTGGAGAGAGGAACCATCTATAATGCATTTTATAGATGTTTTCCCTTATATTTTGATTGGCAGTATATTTTGATCTATTAATCCATGTTTTCTCCCATTGATGCAAATCTAGCAGTCAACTTATATTCTGAGCCCATTTCAGCATTTCTGCTTTGATTGTTTCTTCTTCTGCGTCTTGTTTTAATAAAGCCTTGTAGATTTTTGAAATAAGTTTGGAGCTTTCTTGTAATATAAAGTTCTGATTTTTCTTCAGAGAAGCCATAAAATTTGAATTTCAGTTTCCATTTCTCTCTCAGTTGGCTATAAAGAAGCCAATGACAAGTTATTCCTGCACCTTGTATTTCATCTTGAGATTTAAGAAATGGAGCTTTTCCTTGAAATTTTGTTAAGTCTCTATAAGTTATCCATTTATTAAAAAGTATATTCTCTCTTTTATAAAAAGTTTTGTGTGGCAAGATCCATAATGGGGTATGTAGGGAAAAAAAATCTTTAATATTTTTCCAAACCTTCAACAGAGATCCTCTTACATAGTGGTTACTGAAGTCTTTATTGACCCTATCTTTATTATTCCACATGTATGCTTGCCAGCCAAAGTACAAATCTTCTCCTTCTAAAGATAAAAGTCTAGCATTCTTTAAAGTCATCCACTCCTTCATCCAATCTAAGCAACAGGTAAAATAATACACTTTCAAATTTGGGAGAGAGAGTCCATCTCTTTCTTTTGTGTCTTGGATAGTCTTGAGTTTCACTCTTGGCTTTCTCCCTTCCCATATAAAGTCCTGTATAATTTATTTTAAAAAAAATAAATTCATCTTTTATTATATTTGGTGTAGTGTGGAAAAGAAAAATCAGTTTAGGAAGAATTGTCATTTTGATAGCTGATATTTTCCCCAAGAAGGATAACTTCAAATTTTTCCAATTATTTAAGTCCTCTTTTATTTTCTTCTATATTTTTTCATAACTGTCTTGAGATAGATCTGAGTGATTCTTAGTCACATTTATCCCCAGATATTTTACTTTGGAACTAATATTAAATCCAGACTGAAGGTTCAATTCTTCTTCTTTTTTTGTCATATTCTTTGTAAGGATGTTCATTTTCTCGTGATTTAATTTCAAGCCCAATATTCTTCCCGACTCTAAAATTATCTCTTTGATGAGTAAAATACTTTCTATAGGGTCTTCTAATGTTATAATGATGTCATCCGCAAATGCACATGGTTTAAATTCATGACCTTTTATTCGTATTCCTTTAATGAATCATTGGCAAATGCTCTAAGTTTGAACATTTGGTTCTGTATTTGAACTCCCTTTATTTGAGGATCTTGTCTTATTTGGATATTCAGAACCTCTATCACCATCAAAAGATTAGTGGGGAGAGAGGACACTAGCATTTAGCATTGCGTTATTCCTTTTTTAATATTGACTTTTTCTTTTTTCTCACTGTTTATTAGAAGACTAGCTGATTGGGTATTATATAATGTTTTGATCCAGTTAACAAATTTCTCTCCCATATTCATTTTCTTTAATTGTCCTATCTCAGTCCTGCACAGCTGATAAATCAAACAAACATCTCCCAGCTTGTTACTTCCAGGCAGTAAGCAAAGAGTCATAAATAAAGTTCAACATAAACAAAGTCCAGCAAAGTTTCATGGCAAGGGCATGTCCATGGTCAATCCAAGCATTTGTCAAGGCATCCAGCAAGGTAACAGGTCAGATAAGCTCTGACAACTCCTAGAGGGGAAGGATGCCAGCTAAATAGACCCAAAGTCTAGCACTGCTGTGTCTTGATTGATTGTTGCCGGTTATAATTTGTGAGAGAGTGACGCTGAGTCTCTCTTTGCTGCCTGTGCTGTGTGAAGCTGGGTCTAGGTAAGTATTCCTCTATATCTGAAAAGGCAGGACTCTCTGTTGGAGCTGGCACCATCACCTGTTCTGTTTCCAGCACTGTAACCTCTCTCTCTACAGCAGGCCCTGGCATGCTTTCTGTTTCAGCCTCTGGCGTGCCCTCTGCTTCAGACTCTGAGTCAGATTCCATGCTCTGGAAGCAAAGCATGACATTAATACTTCAGTTATAAATTTCCAGCTTACATTATTGAATGCTTTCTCCACATCAAGGAGAATCATGCCCAACTTTTTTTCATTACCTCTTTGATAATATTCTATTATGTTTATTATTATTCTCACATTATCATTTATTGATCTTCCAGGGAGAAAGCCATTTTGGACCGAAATATTGGTTTATTTCTAACTTTGCTCTTTCCACTAAATTTTGATCTCTCAATAATTCATCTTTTAAGGTCTACTGGTATTCTACTTTTCCATCCTATATTTGTATCAAAACAGGACTATGATCTGGTAGTATCCTTGGTAAAATTTCTGTCTTTTTAATCTTTCTGTTCAGTGCTTTTGATGTGACGATCATGTCTATTCTAGATCAAGTGCTTTTGATGTGACGATCATGTCTATTCTAGATCAAGTTTTGTGAACTTCTGAATAATATGTGTACTCTCTTGCATTTCCATTTAGATGGTACCGTATGTCCATAAAATCAAAAAAGGATTTCGGAAGTTTTCGTGCAGAAGTTTTCATTCTTTTCTCCAGTGTTCATTTGAGATTGGGGTTAATCACCCCATTCCAGTTGCCCAAAACTATTATTTCTTTATAGTCATACACTGTAATTGTTTTTAGAAGCTTCTCGTAATAACAGGTTTTATTCTCTAATGGTCCATAAATTCCAACAAACAGAATCTTCAACTCCAAGAAGTGTTCCTTTGGCATCTTTGAAGATTTCTTTAGTATTGTATATTTTATTAAAATAAATAGTAACACCTTTTTTTCTTATCAATTGAAGAGGAGAAGTCTTATCCTAACTTGTGATTCTTTAAATATTTTAAGTCCTTATTTCTTAAATGAGTTTCTTGGAAACAGATCACATCTGTTTTTAATTTTTCTAGACAGTGAAAGATCCTTTTTCCCTTGATAGCCAGATTCAATCCTCTAATGTTCCAAGGGATTATTTTCGTATTTTCTGTATTCTAATTCTTGTTTTCCTGTTCCTTCTCTTCTTCTTCTTCTTTCTTCTTTTCCCCTTATTCTACTGCTCCTTCTTCTTCCTCCTCTTCTAGTTCTGGTTCCTCCTCTTCCTCTTGATCCAGATTTCTTTGTCTTCTAAATGGACCTTCAATACCCTCTCCTCCTATTCTTTAGACGATCCCTCATACTAGTTTTGTTCCTGCCCTTTCCCTCAGTTATGTCCATCTCTTGAATGTTTTGCTCTTCTTCATGCACTTTTTAAAATTCTTTCTTATGGCACCTTAGAAAATCTTGTGCCTTCTGGATTAAATTCAAGGTGTACCTTCTTTGTAGAAATGTAAATGAGATGCCTTCAATTCTGCACCAGCTACATGTGATTCCTCTTCTCTTTAATACTTGTGTTAAGAACTAGTAGTCCTTTCATTTTTTCAAAATTTGTGAGGGTACATCCCTGGATATTTGTAGTTCTTTATCTTCAGTAATCAACTTGTTTACATAGCTTTGTTGAATCACCAGGTCTTTCACTCTCTCTTAGGAAATAAACTACATCAAGAGGCACATTCCTCTTTTTGGCAATAAACTAGTTCACTCTAAATATCTTATCAATTTCAAGACCCAGTTATTCTGCATTCCAGCCAATAAATTGAGCAAGGGGTGGTGTTATACAATTATACAGTTCTTCTCCTTGAATTTCCTCTTAACTTCTTATTTTTATACATTTTTCTCTAAATTTTATCTCAATATTTCTGTGATGGATTTCTGTATTCTCTAGATGTTTTTCTATGCTTGGTGCCTCATTTTCTAACTTTGAAGTTCTATCCTGTAGTTCATCTATCCTTTCATTTCCAGTTTCTGTCCAATGCTTCCCATTTCTTGTTTCACTTTTTTGATATTATTTGCCACTCCCTTTTTTACCTCTTAAATTCATCTCTGAGTTTTCTTATTTCTTCAGTCACCAAGGGAGTAAATTCTATTTGTCTTGATTACTCTTCTATAGAGGGTCTTGACTGTAATAACTATTGCATGAGTACTGCTTTCCTTATCTCAGAAGCCATTCTTGTATTTCAACAGTTTTTAACTATTACCGACTTTAAAGTTCATATTTCACACAACAGTGTAGACTTCTCAGCTTAGATCCAATAGATCGCACGTGTAGACAATGCTAGTCAAGTTCTGTTGAAACCCTGATGATGACATAAAGACTGTCCAAAAAAAGTCAATGTTTTTCTTCATTATGTCATTGACCTTATATTTTTTCTCTTTTCCAAAGGACTATCTCCTTTCATCCTTGATTCAGTCTTTAATCCTTAGTCAGCAAGGTCATTTCAGAATTAGTATTCTTAATAAAAGTGTCATCAAATCCAACTCCAAACCACCTTTTTATCAATATTTATCTGTTTTAAAAGTAATATTAAGTCCTTATAATACTTTTGCAACTTTTACAACTAGCACAGTCACAATCCCTGACAATTCACTATTCATAATTTCCATGTATAATTCAACACCGACCACGTGTCAAATAAATGATAATAATTCCATGTGATGCATCTCCTCTCTCCTCTTATAAATTAAGCAGGTTTCCTACCCTGCTTTAAAAGTCTTTTTATTTAATTGTTAAACCACCAAATCCTCAAGTTTTAGCTTTAGTTCCCTACTCCAAAGTTCCAAATGATCCCTTTCCAGTCCTTTCTGATTTAATATATCTGCTTATGCTCTTTTTTTTTTTCTAGCAGAAGGGGAAGGTGTATAGGTTGATTTTATAACATAGTGGAATCTAACATCAAAAGTTCACAGGTTCCTAAGTGCAAAAAGTTTCTCTAGTGATTCAATATATTTTAGTCTCTCAAAAAGGAAAACAAAACAAAACAAAACAAAAAGCTGATACAGTAAGCTTTTATAAGTAAATTTAGAAGGGGAAATTCCACTGTCAAGTTAATTTGAAGGTGTCTTCATCATTTACTTTAAGGTTATGTAAATCATCTGTGGCCATTATTTTTCTTTTCTTAATGTTCAACTATAAACTTGCCTTTGCATTTTCTTCCTTGACTTTCTTCAGTAATCATTCCAAGTCTTTTCTGTTTTCTTATAGGAATATGGTGTCATCTGCATATCCTCCAATTTTCAGGCCTCCTTCCTCTGAGTATAATTCTTCCTTATGTATGATATGTTCAACATACAAATTGAACAGATAGGGTGATAAAATGTATCCTTGCCTGACATTCTTGCCCTTGAAAATCATTCCCTTTCTTTGTATTTTTGTCCTGCTGGTGGACCTCTTGCCCTGAGTACAGGTTCCTCATTAGGAAAATTAAATGTTGTGGCATACCAGTTTCTTTAAGAGTGACTCATAGTTTTTCATGATCTACATAGTCAATCGCCTTACTATAACCTACACAGCACAGCTGATTTTCTTCTCAATGTCTTTGCTGTGCTCCATTATCCAGTGTTGTCTGCAACATGATCCCTCATGCCTCTTGCTCCTCTGAGCCCACCTTGGACCTCTGGGACTTCTAGTAAAAGTCTTTGTTGTAGAATTTTGAACATCTCTTTGCTTACAGGGTAATCAATGCAATGGAGAAAGGTAAGAAGAATATAGAATGTATGTGTATATAACAAATATACTAAATCACTGAAATAATACGTTATTTAAGTCAACACTACACAGTCTATACTACAAATAACAATATGGGAGAAGTTCTGTATGACATAAATCATTTGTTGAAGTGAAGAAAATTGGCCCCAAATCTCATCCAATTCTTCATTTAAACAGAAGCTAGATGTGTTTTTTTAAATCATTTTATTCAAATTTCACATATAAAACAAACATTATTTCTGTTAATTTACATGAAATATTTTAGATCTTCCACACTGATCTAGATTTCATTTTCAACATCTCTTAACATAGTTGTATCAATGTACTGCTTTATGCTGATAATGTTACATGATAGTTCTTGCATTTCATTCTCTACATTACAGTTCCATGGTTTACATCAGTAGCCCCCTCATTAGTTATCTTAACAATGAATCACTCATTTTCATTTAACAGTACCCAACAATACCCGTTACAATCTGCCATTCCTTTTTGATCTCATCATCTGTTTTCCCCTTTAGTTTCTGTGAAACTATATCAGCATTTCTATTTTCCATAAATGTTCCCCACCATTGTTCTATTGTAGGTATTTGTTGAGTTTTCCAAAGCTTTGCATACTCTATCCGGGCTGTTGTTTTCATATAAAGAATTATTCGCCAATATTTCTTTACTTCAGTATCATCAAGTACCTTTGTCATATTTAACAAATACAATTCCGGTATCTTGGCAAACTGAACTTTCATTATAGCACAAATTTTATTATGTACATCAGTCCAATATTTCTTAGCTTTGGGACATGACCACCACATGTGATATATCATACCGACCTCTTTCTGACACTTCCAACACAGACCAGTACCTGTATTGTAAATCTTTTTTAATTTGTCTGGTGTCATGTACCATCTACGAAACAGTTTGCAATAGTTCTCTTTCAAATTCTGAGCAACTGTAAATTTTTGTGTCTTTTTCCAACTTTCTTCCCAGAATTCTAACTGAATTGAATGTCCAGTATTTTGAGCCCATAAAATCATTGCTGACTTGATTGTTTCTTCTTGCCTTTCCTGTTGTTTTATTTCTTGATATATATGTGATAATAAATGAGGGGGATTTTCAAACAACCGTTTGATAATCCCTGTTTTCTCTTTTGGTTCTATTCCATATGTCTTTAAGTCCATTTGAAACCTTTCAGTTAACTGTCTGTATGGGAACCAACTTAATGTTATTCCTTCTAGTTCCAATTTTTCTCTTCTTTTGATCTTGAAATTATTTAAGACTGATTTCTCTAATATGTCTTCATATTGCAACCATTTCTCTGTTTCAATCCATCTACCGAAGAAGGCTTCCTGAGGGGACACCCATGTGGGAAACTGCCTTATATTTTTAATCTTATATTCATTCCATTTCTTCAAAAGTGATTTCCTAATGTAATGATGCGTGAAATCTTTATCAATTATTGCTTTGTCATAAAACATATAGGCATGCCATCCCATCCTCAAGTCTGCACCTTCCAGTGCCAGCATTCTCTTATCTTGTAAATCAACCCAGTCTTTTAACCATGTGAAGGCCACAGCTTTGTAATATAACTGAAAATCTGGAAGTCCCATTCCACCTCTGCTCTTTTGGTCTGTCATAATACTCCACTTTATTCTGGGTTTTTTTCCTTGCCATAAAAATTTAGTTAGTTCTCTCTTCCTTTGTGTAAAAGGCTTGTTGTTTGTTATAATAGGAAGATTTTGAAACAAGAAGTTCATTTTTGGGAGTACATTCATTTTTATTGCTGCTGTCCTCCCCATCATCAATAGTCGCACAGAAGTCCAACTTTCCAAATCTTTTGTTATTTCTTTCCATTTTTTTTTCATAATTATTTTGGTATAGCTTATTATTTCTTTTAGCTATCCAGACTCCCAGATACTTTGCCTTTCAAATTCTGTTAAATCCTGTTAATTCTGCTAATTCCTTCCCTTCTCTCTCAGTCATGTTTTTAGTTAACAATACTGTTTTATCCTTGTTCACTCGAAATCCAGAGAATTCACCATATTCTTGAACTATTCTATTCAAATCTTTAATACTTCTCCCTGGGTCGTCCAAAACCAAAACCAAATCATCAGCAAATGCTTTTAGCTTATATTGATAGTTCCTAATTTGAACTCCTTTTATAGTTTTATCTTCTCTCATTGCATTAAGTATTTCCATTGTCAAAACAAACAAAAGAGGGGACAAAGGACAACCTTGTCGTGTCCCTCTATGCAATTCGATCAGTTTTGTTTTTTCTCTGTTTATGACCAATCGAGCTTGTTGTTGATTATAAATTTCTTCAATCCATGATACAAATTTGTTTCCAGCCTGCATCTGTTTAATAGAAGCTAGATGTGTTTTAACTAGCAGTCTTCATCAGTGGCCAATGTAAATCTTATGTCGTCCAATGTATCCTCCAGAGAAAAGGCAAAATTGTATAGCTTTATTGTATATTGTATTGTATAGCTTTATACATTTTTTTAAAATGCTTCTCCTCCTTCACCTCCCACACTCTAGTATTGCCCTTGTCTTTAAGTGCTTGAAGAGTTTTGTCCATCTTCCATTAAAGCTTTTCTTTCTTCCTTTTCTGGGTGCAGATACTGTACTTTTGCATTGCTAACTGACAATATCCTTGGCTTCAGCCCAGAGTTTTTCTGGCTTCCATTCAATTATGCTTAATAGTACAAATCTATCTTTACATTATCTTTAAATTCTATTTTGGCACAATGGTTGGTTTAGTGTACTTATTTAGCTTTATTCCAGTTTTTGTTACTAGCAGTTAATGATTTGTGCCACGATCTACTCCTGTCTTGTTTGTGCAGAGAGAATGGATCTTCTCCATCACCTGCTTCTGATTACAGTGGCCCTTCAACTTTCACAAGGGTCACTGTAATCAGTGCAGAAACCTTGTGAAAGTGGAAGTGCTGTGAATAACTCCTCCTGTGATCCCCTCCCATTCTGTTCCAGGGATCCTCCTCCCATTCCCTTGCCTTTTGCAAAATAGGGCCAGAGGCAAGGAATGGAAGGGAGAGCAATGGAGGGGAGAAAAAAGGTTCTCACAAGCCTCTTCCCCTTCCCTTGCTCATTACCACAGCACAAGTTCTCAATCCCAGGGCCAAAGGCAAGAGAATGAGAGGAGGTGCTCTGGAGGGGAGAAGGAAGACTCACATGAGATTTCGTTCGATTCCTTTTCCTATTGACTCAGTGGGAGCTCTCAGTGTCAGAGCCAGAGGCAAGGGAATGGGAGAGGGGAGCTTTGGAGATGAGAAAGAAGATTTGTGTGAGCCTTTCTCCCCATTCCCTTGCCCACTGTCTTGGTGTGAGTTCTCAGAGCTGGGGCAAGGAGCAAGGTAATGAGAGTAGGGAGCTCTGGAGTGGAGAAGGAAGGCTCATGTGAGCCTTTCCCCCCATTCCCTTCCCTTTAGGCACTTTGCTAGTTCTCAGTGCTGGGGCCAGAGGTGAGAGATTGGGAGGGGAGCTCTGTGTATGCAACTCCCCCACCATTTTCTTGCCTTTTGTCTAGGTGCTTGCCTGCCTTCTCTGCACCTGGCAAAACACAAGTGAATAGGAGGAGGAGAATGGGAGGAGACACATGCTTGCCTCATGAATAATCAATTCTGCAAAGGTCAAACCTGGGAATGTGAAGGAAGCACTGTATATAATCTATTTGATTCCTATATTGGCCATCAGGTGATGTTCATGTATACCAGTGGTTTCCAAACTTTGGTTCTCCAGATGTTTTGGACTTCAGCTTCCAGGAATCCTGACTGTTGGCTAAGCTGCTTGGGGCTTTGGGTCACTGTAGTCCAAAACACCTGGAAGACAACAGTTTGAGAACCACTGATTATACATTTGGCTCTTTGATTGCTTGGAGAGTGTTGAACAAATGAACAAAGTGTTGTCATCGCAAAATTCAATCAGTCACTCTCTCACTTCATTTTTTTTTTTTTATCCTAGGCCAAATTTTCCTAAAACCCTTAATACTGCTCTGTTTCCTATTTTTTCATTCCAGCTGCCCTTGATTAAGCATAACTCCAGTTTTGGTGTGTGATCAATTTCCTCCTGGAGTCCAGCACAGAATCTTTCCATTTCTTCTTCATCATCATCTGCATAAACTTGGAGTGTGGCTATACTGATAAGTTTTCCCTGATGTTTTATTGATATTATTCAGTCAGACTTTGCATTATATCCTTGACTGCTTTTGCTACATTTCTCCTCACTCTTAATGCCACTCCATGTCCTCTTTGATTTTCATTTCTTGAGTAAAAACTGTGTAGTTGTCTGATTCCAAATGTCACATTCCTGTAGCCTTTAGCTTGCTCACCCCAAGTACTGCAATATTTATGCATTCTACTTCTTGTTCTACTATGTCTAGCTTATCCTGGTTCAAGCTTCTCACATTCCATGTTCCTATGTATCATGCAGCTTTGGATTTTCACCTCTGAGCATATCAATAGCTGAACATCTTTTTGTCTTGTGTCCACTTGTTCCATTAGCCATAGCACTACTTGTAAGTGTCCTCTGCTCTACTGCAATAGCTCAAAGATTGCCTTCTGACCTGAAGGTGTCATCTTCTGGTACTATCTTTTGTTTCATTTTGAATTGTCTCATCACAATGTTTTCATGGTAAAAGACACTGAAGGCAGGTTTACCATGCCTTCTTCTGCACACTACTAACAAGTTTTAGCTATGGGACCACTCCCATTGTCTCTAAGAGAGCTGGTGTCACTCCACTACTGCTGCTGCCTAATGGTTGTTTGTCACATTTAACCTGGCTCCTGTCTGAGAGGGAAGACCCTTCTAGCAGCACTGCTGCCGTCAGCATAGCCTCTTGCCTCCTAAAGAAAGGTAATATTGTGGTGAAGATGGCCACCTAGGTAGCACTAGGTAGCAACCATTGTTGCTGGTTGTTTTGTTTTTGTTTTTGTTTTTTAATAAAGTAGTTTTCTCTGGATGTTATAGGTACAAAGAGAACAGGTTTTGTGCAACATCAATCATTTGATACCCAATAATAATAACAATGATAAATTCATAAAAATCATTTCAACAAATATGTAAAAAGGAAAGGTAAACAACAGTAGCAACAACATAACATTTCATCGTTGTCTTTAAATTTACTTTCCTATTATTTATGTTTTCCATGTTGTCTTCATCTGTCTTCATATTCAAGTAAACTGCATTGCATTTTCTATGTCTTCTTGATTCATTACAGTAGCAATTTCGGGAATGTGCAAATTCTCGTCCTGGGGCTACGTGGAGCTCCCATAAACAGTTTTTATGACGTTTAAACTTTGGTCAACAAAGAGTATGGATTGGCTGTCTTTGAAAACTACTGAGTACATAGTCACAAACCAGAGGGATACATTGTATTTATGTGGTTTTTGATCCATGTCAACTTGGACAGCATCCAAATCAGTCTGAGTGAGCAGAAGGGTTGAATTGGGATCCAAACCAAATGTGGGCTGTACACACAACTTAATTTCAGCTACATTTTGTCATATTCAGTTGGTGCCTATTGATGACCCAGTGGAGATTGTCTTCAGTGAAACAGGATGGGAGGTAATTTTTCAGTAATTCCTAGCCTTCTCTGCACCTCTCTACAAACTCACAATCTTCCTCATAGAGTTGAGCTTTTTTTTTTTGGAAAAACATGGGAAACATTTTGAGTAGGTTCAGAGGGGAGGAAGGTCATCAAAAATCACCCCTCTTTACACAAAGAGAACTACAGTCATCCCTCCACATTCACTAGGGTTAGAGGCACAAGATCCCAGTAAAAGTGGAAAAACCATGAATAAGTCAGGCCAACCCAAACCATATTTAACAGCCAAAAAATATGATCATGATATTCAACCCACCATGGATTCCTTTGAGGCATCAGAGTTCCTTCACAAGGCAGAAGTGGGTGGCTGGTGGGGCTTACTGCTACCTCCACTGCTGCCATACACCATTTTAAATAGGGACTTACAAGTCTTGTTTGCAGTTTCTCACTCTCACAAGGCTTGCAGTTTATTCTCAGTTCGCAGATATTTTCAGTCTCACATGGCTTGCAGTTTAAATAATCTGTGAACGATCAAATCCACAAAAGTGAAACCTGCAAAGGTGGAGGGCTGACTGTACCACTAGGCCAAAAAGTCTTTCAGCAGAGCAGAAAACCAATTTAAAAACCCATGCATAACAAGTATTCTTGATGAACCCTGAATTTATAAATAACTTTATTATTGTACTGCCTAAAAAGAGTAAGCCAATTCCATACTAATTTTCAAGAGTACTATGAATGTAATCCTTTCCAGATCTGTCATGGCTATATGAGAGTTCTCCTGGCATCTGGCTGTTATGCTATCAGGAGGATTATTATAGTTGTCTTTTGGTATTTTTCTCCCATAAAACTGTGTAAGCACTGTGTTTATGAGGTGCTTAAAGATTCTGTAGTGTTCAGTGTTTTACATTTAGTATATTCAAGACTCTGGAGAATTCTAGATCTGTGAGGAATAGCAACGTGCTCAATTTGAAAAACAATTTCTATCCTTTTGCTCTGGCTTTCGTGGAATTGTTCCATATGGCAGATTACCTGAACATTTGACTGGACTGTGCAGTTTTCTTTAAAAAAGAATGTCACTCTTACATTTCTTTGTATTTTTCTATAGTTTATTAACTGGAGAAGAAAGAAACGGAGACAAATATGTTATTAAAATAGTCAACATACTTGATTGATTGATTGATTGATTGATTTATATTAGTATTTCTATCCTGGTCCCATCTCATGGGATCTCAGGATGGCATAAAATTAAATCCATTTAAAAGCATAAAAATAATTTAAACAGGCCATTTTCACACTACACAGTTATGGTGCTATTATTCCACTTTCCACATTCTACAGAATTCTGGAGTTTGCAGTTTAGGAAGGGGCATTTAGAATTCTTAGCCAGAGAACTCTTTGGCCTCCGTAAACTCCAGAATACTTAAGAATTCCTTATACTGAGACTGTAGCAAAGTATTTTTTTAAAAATGGCCAAAGTCAGACTTTCCTCTCTGTTTTGTCTGCTAAGACTTTAGGTTATGCCTTTGTCATTTCCCACCTTGATTACTGTTCTTTTCTTTTGGCTGGTCTTCCATTATTTCTTAATTCACTGGTTTTCATTCAACACTTTACTGCTAAGATTATTTTTGGCCCATCATTTTGATCATGTTATCCCAGTCATTTCATTGAATCATAGGATTCAGTAAAAACTTTTTTTGTTTTTAAACCCTACTTGACCTCATCTTTCAGTTCTCATTTCTTTTTACCAGCCTGCTCAGGATCTGTGTTTTAGGAACTCTAGGCTTCTCCTTCAACTAGGGGATTCTTCTTCTATGGCTCAGCTTCATCTGTTCACACTCACTTTGCCATATTCCTAGAATTGCCTCCTTGGGCATTTGTGGAATGCTTCTTCCCTCATTGTTTTCAAATCTCAAATTCCAAAGCTTTTTTGAGTTTTAATTTAATGTTGTTTTATTTTATTGTAAATTCTGGATATGTGTATTTGTCATGTTGCTGTATTATATTGTTGGGTTTTTTTCCTGTATTATATCTGGAAAATTTGTTTACAATTAGACTATATAGTTTTATATTTGTATTAAGCCATGTCTCCCCTGTGTGTTCATGTGTGTGTTTTAGATTGTATGCCTTTGGAAAGACTGACTGTATTTTATTGTTTTATTTGTAAAGTGCCTTGTATATTGATGGTGCTATATAAATAAATGATGGTGATGGTGGTGGTGGTGGTGGCAGAGATGATGGTGATGATGATCATGGTGATGATGATGATCCTTTACCCTTAGGATCCCTACCCAAATCTGGTACTTGGGCCTCAAGATGACTTCTATTCTGGACAAGTGGCTATGTTGATCAGTGGGCTCAGAGTGGTAAAGCATAACTAGTTGTCCCTTTCAATTCTTAATTCAAAACAGTCAGACACAAATGTAGACAATGAAATCAGTAAAGATTTATTATATAACAATTAAGTTAAATATGAACCCCTTGTATTCTTTGCACATTCCTGACTCCCAAAAGCCAATTCAGATCTTAACAATTCCTCTCTTCCTAACTGGCCCCCATTCTGTGATTACCCTGACTCTGTTCCGTGCTTCTCCCACCTAACTCTTTCACAGACGAACCTCTAGGTTATAGATCTTCCCGTACAAAGCCTCTCACAGCATTCTATGAGCTGTGATTGGCTGGATCCACCCAGGCTTGCTCAGCATCTTATGTCACTCTGTGTGTGTGTGTGTGTGTGTGTGTGTGTGTGTGTGTTAAATGTATACTATTAAAATGTTTATAATTAAAAAAATGTGCATGAACAACATGCAGTAATCAAGGAGAGAAACATATACAATGATGTATATACTGGAAAATCTATATAGATAAATGTGTACATTCCAAGGAACGAGTATAGAAAATCTGTATGGATTTGCTTGCAGGAAGAAAATTTATTGGCCTGGATCCTATTGTTAGCTCCAGCTAGAGGAAAGCGATTGAATCAATGGAGTGCTGTTGTTGTTGTTTTTGTTAATTGCCATAAAGTAGACTTTAACTTATGACAATCCTATGAATGAAAGATCTCCAAGTCACCCTTTTATCAACAGCCCTGCTCACATCTTCCAGACTCAGGGCTGTGTCTTCCTTGACTGAATTAGCCTACCTGTAGTATGGTCTCCCTCTTTTCCTACTTCCTTCCATCTAACCAAACATTATTGTCTTTTGTAATGAATCCCATGTTCTCATGACATTCAAACGTATGATAGTCTCAGGTGAGTCATTTTGGCTTCTAGTGAATGTTTGTTCTTGAACCCATTTATTTGTCTTTGTGACAGTATAACAAGGTATACCATTCCACAGAAGAGTCACCACTCCACAAATGAGGCAATGGATCTGTTTTAGAACATACTAATAAGGTTCTGGCCAAAGTACCAAAACCAGATAGGAACTAAGTTTGGAGCAGGAATGCAGGTGGGATTTGAAGAAATAGAATGAGACTGAATCTTCCTTCTGACATCATCAGTAAGTGGGAGCAGGCTTCCACAGTTCCAGCCAATGTAGATGTAAACCTTGGAGCACATTCACATCTGCATCACAATGTTTACTGAAGCCCAACTGAACTGATTCAAATATGGCTCTGCATTCTTGTTGGGCACTTGTTCGTGCATGAAACTAGTTTCACCTGACTGAAGCTGGATTACAGCCAATGTCTATCTGGCAACAGATGCAAAGCTAATGATACATATAGCTTTCTCAAGTAAAATGTCTTGTAAAATGTTGTGATGGAGAGGCAGTATTCTTTTTTCCTTTTTAAAGAAGAAAGAAATTGTAGAGTAGTGTATTGGAACAGTTGGTCTCAGAGGTAAGCTGAACTAGCTTTATAGCTCAGTATTTGAAGGAAGAAATAGCCATAAAATTAGAGAGAGTAAGATGGGGGCAAGTAAAGTTTGCCATCTATCTATAGGTCAAGCACTTCCTGCAATGGACAAAAAGAAAATCCCTCTTGATATTAAATGAGGAAGGCTTGCTGATTCATGTGGCAGAATGTGTGGAAATGTCCTAAATTTGTGCAGAGACAAAACCTCAGCATTTTTTTTAGCTAGAGTAGGCAGGAGGCTTGACTAAAATATATATAAAAGCAAAACTAGACAAGTAACAGGAAAAATAAACACTTGCATAAGCAAAATCTATTCAGGTTCATAAAGCCACTGGCAGATTAAGTGGTCCAAGATTGCCATAATGTTCATTAGGATTGCCATTAAGGCTGCTATTTTTGCCTTAGAGTGGTTGACACTGGCTATAAATAGCAATATTATGGGGTTGAAGCACACTTTCACATCCCTCCTTCTCCAGCTATAATGCACTTGTCATGCGGATGGAGCATCTGTAGTGATTTCAGGACTGGGCAATTTCTATTCTGCATGAGCCGCTGAATGAAGCAATACAGGCATGCAATGAACAGTATAAGCTAAAACTTGTACTTCACTTTTATGGAAAATGGAGCCACATATCCAATCTGCATCTAGAAAAAAAAAAAAAAGGTGCACTCTGAACAGGGTCATTGGGAGTGACTGTGAAAAAGATACCCAAATCTTTCATTATTGTTCCCACTATGAATGAAGCTCATAGAAAAGCACACACATAAAGGAACAGGGAACTGAAATTATATTCTATGGGCAAGTCGGGAAGCTTGGGGAATTGCTGCAGCTCTGGGGGCTATATTTGTGCCTCCGGGATTCTGTGTGGGCTGCAAGGACTGCTCCAAATGCCAAAACTAATGGCCTCACTAGCTAAGTAACTAACCAACAGGAAGTGGATGACGGTCTAGTTCTGGTTATGAGAAATGGTGGGGGAGAGGTTAGGTGAAAAAGTGCAGGAGGCTCTGCAATCTATTTAGAAGTTAAACTGCTATTCCAAGAGAGACATCTTAGCTGGATGAAGGACAGTCTATGGGTGATCAAGAGCCATTAAAACACTCTTGGGATTTTATACAGTCACAAGTCCAATTTTTTCCCATTCCTGGGAGCCCCCATCTCTGACCCTTTTTGCACAACAGTCCTGTTTCAAAATGGCCTCGGGAGCATCGCGCGATTGCGAGGACCATTCCACATGATGTCCTTGCAATCATCCGATGCTTCTGAGGCCATTAGGGGGCCATCACGCATTATATCATTTTTGGCTCATTGCCGAAAATGATGCATGATCATGCATTGCTTCTGTGCCCCACACACACTTATCTTGTGTGCAGAGGCTCCGGATGTGTAGCCATTGCGCTTCCTCCCCCAGTGCAGCCTGAGAAAGTACCTGGCTGTACTGCGGAAGGAAGGGGTGGACTGCTCATGCTTTCTTCCGGCCAGCACAGAGTTGGTGTGGAGGGGAAGTGGAGGAGACGTGAGTGCCTCCTGGACAAGGCTTTTTGCGCCATCCCTGCGCAATGCCAGCGGCACCAGGTAAGGTGTGAAAAGGGCCTCTCTCAGCACTGCTGGCATCTCATCCATGCACATGTGCTGCACTGGCAAGGAAGTGGGCTAGATGGCCCTCTTGGCCTTCTTTCCAATTTTGTGAATTTATGATTCTTCATTAACTGTGTCATGCAGCCTTGAGATTATTTTTGTTTGTTAAAGTTATGCATCAGCCCCAAATCATTTTAGGCTTTTAAGATCAAAAATAGGACCTGGAATTAAGCTTGGAACCAGTTTGGAAGCCATTGCAGTTGGTTCAAGTTCAATGATACCTAGTCTCTAAACTACATTTCAGACAACAGCCTAGCCACTGATTCTTGTAACTTCCAAAGACTTTTAAAGGGCAGCTTCACAGAGAGTACACTAAATGTAATCTAGTAGGAAAGAAATTAATGCATGACACAGTATGGACAAATCCACCTTCCTTAGAAGGAGTGCAGCAGAAACAGAGCATATGGCCTTGCAGAAATCAAGACTTTTCCTCCAAGAAAAAAAAAAATAGCTCACACAGCTAGAGTCTACATGTCTCTTCCTTCCCAGCACGTAAGGGTAACAGTTTTCTGATAGCAAGGAATCTGGAAGAAGTCTGTGGAAACTCAGTTTTGATGCCAAACTTGGGAAGATAATGTAAACATCTAGTCAATAATGTTTGTTGAACAGAAAGTTTTCCCAGAACATGACCCAACACCTTTTACATTAGAATGTATGAGTGTTGAAGTCTGGTTTGTTGGAGTATGAGGAAAAAAATCTTTCAGTAAAGTTGGATCCTTGATTCATCAGTATGACATTCTGATTTCTCCTGGAATTACCGAGGAAGGAAAGTCTCCTCCACCTTCTTCTCCCCGACACTACCACTTTCCATACAAATTAAACCAGTTTTGTGGTCCATCTGGAAAATAATGGGCAGTGGCAAATACAGTAGTTCCCAACTTATTCAGGATAACTTCTGTTTGCCACAGGAATGGAATCTATCTATCTATCTATGTGTGTGTGTGTGTGTGTGTGCGTGCGCGCGCACAATATTTTGGCAAGGGCAGTTAACAACTAAAAGGAGTTTATGAATAAAAATGGATAGAATAAGCTGGGCTTAGTTATTTCATCTCTCTTCAGGCACTATAAATCCTTCTAGGAAAGGATATCATATTTTATTTGCTAAGCTCCTCAGGGACGGGAAATAAATAAAAATTAGTATTTGAGGGGAAAGGATCAATATGAGATCTGCATTAAATGTTCAGTATTCAGGAGGTGATGGATATTACTGTCTCTCTCCCTCACACTCTGCCTCAGTTACTTAAATGAAATGATAAAAGAATAAATTTCTGTATGCTACTCCTTTCAGTTTCTGTGAGTTTGTGATGGGTGTGATAACTCTGTGAGCGATGATAAGTGAAGGATACCTTTCTGTCAGTAGTAGCTTTAAAAAAAATGGAGGGAAGATGCACAGAAAATGCACTGAGGGAGCCAGAGTGTGTTGTTTCACCTGCTAGTTTTTTGAAGGGAAATAATGATACATTCCTCTTTCATTTATTCAGAAAACCTAAACCCTGTCCTTTCACGGCATTTGTATTGCTGAAACTGGCTTACAGCAATTAAAAAAGAATCTCATTAAAGACATAAAACAGCATAAAAATGAAAACAGCCACAGCAGATAACAACCATTCCAAAAAGAGGGTTTACCACCTGCAGGCTATCCAACTGGCGACCTAAAGGCTAATCAGAAAAGAGGCATTTAAACCAGTACTGGGGTGGGGACAGGGGAGCATCAAGAGAAAAGTCTGAATGTTCAAAAGTTCAGAAGTGATGTCTTAGTCCAAAAGTTCCAGAGGCAAAGATCTATTTGTTCACTTATTCCTTTTTTTTTTTAAATCTCTCACCTAGAGCAGGTGGGGTGCAAGTTGGATCCCAAGTTAAAATAAGTTTCAATAAAAACACAATAAGCTACCTATCTCAAAGATTATTTAAATTAATTATATTGTTAAAATGCCAATTACAATAATTGAGGAACAATTTTCACATTAACAATAAATGAGCGATGAAATGTTTAAAAGTTCAGGACATGTATTTTATGACCTTTGGTCAGGAATCAGTTCCTGAAGACCTGCGATGAATAGAAAGGGAAAGAACAAAAATGAAGGTTTTTCCACAATCTGGGAGTATTCTAAGGTCTATATACAGCCACAAAATAGGTTCTATCATGAGCATATATTATCTGAAGTTAAATCAGAGTGCTGTGCCTTTAAGTAATTACAACGATCCAGCAAGGCATCTGTATGTGTGTATAAACAAAACAAAAGAGAACAGAACAAATTCTTTATCAGGAAAGCATTCATCAAACCACTATTAATGCTATTTTTCTCGAATAAGTGTTCCCTCTTAGTAGATCAAAAATATATTCCTTAGGGATATTTTTGGACTATGGTTCCTGTTCACCACAACAAGATGAAGCAAAATGTGTTAAAAATATATCCTTTGAAACTGTAAACTGGATTGTTTTACGAGTTTTTTTTAACAAGTCAAACTGAGCAGAAGCACAATCTTAGTAGAAAAAAACCATAATTCTAAATAACTTAAATTTCATGTTTTCACTAATTAATCTAAAACTGTATTCAGTATCATCTACAGACCCCAGATATTCTAGTTAATTTGTTGGGAAATAAATTCAGAAAATAAACCAAACAGACTGTTCTATGTTCATCAGTATACCATAAAACATGAAGAGTGATGTCAAGA
Organism: Cyclura pinguis; assembly: GCA_030412105.1. Taxonomy (NCBI): domain Eukaryota; kingdom Metazoa; phylum Chordata; class Lepidosauria; order Squamata; family Iguanidae; genus Cyclura; species Cyclura pinguis. Next base: position 311,545,114 of record CM059599.1, on the reverse strand, counting down.
ACCGGGATAGTACACAAAAACAAAGAGGGAAAAGATGGACATGTCTCTATTCAAGATTTGATTTAATCCCCTAGATTGCTAATAGACCTTTTCCTTTTGCGTTCTCTGCAATGTGTGTTGGCTGACTGGATGTGTTTTCATTCACGCTGGGCCTTTAACATAACATAACATCACCATTTGTGACATCCAGAATGTGGAGAGGATTATGCACAAGATGAGTTTGATGGCTGGGAACCCAAGTGGAAAAAGTACCACTCCTGATACAGGATGAAGCTGGGTTTCTCTTTTCCAGAAGCCCACACGCTTGTGTAGATTCTGCAGAAATAGGGGAAATGACCACCCAATCAGAATGAAGCATTGGCTGGTGGGCAGGACTGGAGGGAAGCTACTGGCTAGTCTTCAATCTGGTCAGGCAGTGAGGGATATAAGCAGCCCCTGAGCATTCTGAGCTCAGTCTGTTCTTGGTGTGTGAGGTGCTGGCCTGAGTCTTGGGTGAGAACAGGCATTGTATGCAACCTTACGTTTCTGCAATTGTTCCCAGTTTTAGTAGCAATGTTCATTTGGATCCATACCTTTGTCAATGTAGGGTACACTTCTAGTGTGATAATCAGGACATACTAAATGTTAACAGACAGTCAAAACATTTATGAGGCTAGTGCATCAATTTGTATTGTTATGTCTCTCAGCCAATATTACATTGCTCAGCTTGCTTCCCGAACTGGACAATGGGATTGCAGATTCATTGTCTCAGTTTCAGGATGACAGGTTTCATGCACTGGTGCTGAAGGCAGACTCTCATCCCACAGTGTTTCTGAAAGAACTGTGTCCTCCTGGCAATAGTGGCCCTTTCCGCAATGCACCTTTTTGTGGAGCTGGGGTGTGGGGATCACGTGAGCAGCCTCTACCGAGAGGCTCTCACATCCTGGTTCCTTCAGCTCCACAGCTGCCACCTGCTTACGTGAGAGCCCCGCTTCTTCCTTCTGCAGTGCAGCCTGGTAGTTTCCCAGGCTGCGCTGGGTCAGGAAGTGCGAGCGCCGTGGCTCCAGAGCTCTGCATGCATGGCAAGTGTGCACAGGGCCCCGGAGCAATGCACGATCGCGCATCATTTGCAATTCACAGCTGAAAATGAAAAAGTGCATGGTCGGCGCCTGCCAGCCCCTGGAGTGTCGCGCAATTGTGAGTGTGTCATGTGGACCACTCCTCACATTCGTATGACACTCAAGGGGCCCTTTCGCATGGCAAATGTCGTGCGAAGAGGGCCGCAGTGTAATACAGGGAGTATTCAATTCAATCACTCCTACCATGTTCTGGTCTTATAGCACAAAGGTAGAATGGTTATTTTCCTTTGCCAGATAGGAAGCTTACAGGCTTGCTCAGAACATTATGTGGAAGAAAACAGGAAGAAAGGCATGGCCCTGCAGACTGTGGTTCTACATCTGGCAGCAATAACTTGCTTTCGCAAAGCAGGAGAGCTGGAGGACCCCTACACCTCATTCCTGGTTAGAAAGACAGTGGAAGGCTCATGGAGGTTATCTCTTCTTTCTGGTGAACAGAGGAGGTCAATAACTTTTAGGATACTGAGAAAGATGTTGGGATGCTCTCTCATATTTGCCATTCCAAAATAAGAGAAGAAGCTACTCATAGCAGTTTTTGCAATGGCATTCTTTGGCACTATGAGGGTAGGGGAGTTGGTCACTGGCTCAAAATGTAACAGTTCTATGTGGAAATTCTATGTTGGGGATCAAGTATTCTAGAAGGGCTTGTGTATTCATTTAGAATATATAAGTCTAACATAGACCACAGGGGCAGTGGGACCATACTGGTGTTGCTCAGCTTGCAAGACCTTATCTGGTGGGGACACTTAAGAAGCTCCTCAGATCCAACTGGATGGGCTGAGCTTGCATCTATCCATGCTGATCACCTTTCTAGATTTCAATTCATTTTGGTTCTCAGAACTTGCTTAATCGTTAGGCCTTTGTATTTTTGTATGCCTTCAAGTCATTTCCAATTTATGTCAATAATAAGGCAAACATATCAAGGTGTTTTCTTGACAAGATTCCTTCAGAGGAGTTTATCTTTGTCTTCCTCTGAGGTCGAGAGAGTGTGACTTATCAAAGGTCACACAGTTGGTTTCCATGGCCAAGCAAGTACTCAAACCCTTGTCTCTAGAGTTGTAGTCCAACGTAAATCACTACGACATGCTAGCTCTCTAACCACACACTGAATACAGGGGTCATTCCTTTAGGGGTGGGGCTGCTATGGCATCAACAGAATATGGCCTACTGGAAGGCTGTATTCAAACACAACAACAGTAGCAGAAATAACAATAACAGATTACACATTATGACAACAAAATGTTGTGGAGCACCCATTCCTTTTTGAGTGATTCAAAATTTTTCACGATCTGCCCGGTCAAAGGCTATGCTATAATCCCTGAAGCATAGGCTAATTTTCTTCTGAAATTCTATGATATGCTCCATTATCCAACATATTTTGTAATATGATCCATAGTGCCCCTTCCTTTCCTGAATGCAGTTTAGATATCTGACATTTACCACTTCATATATGGGAAAAGTCTTTGTTGTACAATATTGACCATCACTTTGGTTTCCTGGGAGATTAGCACAATGGCCTTTTGTTTATTTCAACCATTGTTGTCCCCTTTCTCGGGTATTGGAAAGTGTATTGAACATTCCCAATCTGTGGGCTATTCTTTTCTTTTCTATATATGTTGACAGATAGTTGAAACCAAAGTAGATTCTCTGTAGCCTGAAAGAGCCCTATTGGGATGCCATCTGTTCCTGGTGATTTATTTCTCCTAAGTGCTCTGGGTGCAGCTCCCATTTCACTTTCTAAAATTGTAGGTTTATCTTCAAATAGTTCTTCCTTGAATCATAGAATCATAGAAATGTAGAGTTGGAAGAGACCACAGAGGCCATCCAGTCCAACCTTCTGCCATGCAGGAACACCCTCAAAGCACTCTCGACAGATGGCCATCCAGCCTCTGCTTAAAAACCTCCAAAGAAGGATCCTGTCATGGGAAGGATCCTGTCATCCTCTCATCTCTTTATGTAGTTCTTTGCTGTATTGGTTCCATCAGCTTTTCATTTGTGCTTGGTAATGTAACATATTCTCCTGTTTGTCATATAGCACCCCTACTCTTGGTTTAAATTTCCCTTCATTTTCCCAGATCTTATGAAAGAGGTCTCTTGTTCTTATGTTGTTGTTGTTGTCATCTTCTATTTCTTTGCCTTGATTATAATAGTAGTTCTTTATGTCTCCTTGCCCAAGATATTGACCAGTTGCATCCAGTTGCATTCTATTTTTTTAACCTTTTACTTTTGTTTCTTATCTGTTTGTAACAGCTTGGAGAGTTTAATTCATTAGGTTTAATAATGCTAGCCTATTTTTTACATTACTTTTGGATTCCACAGATCTGTTCTTCAAGTTGTATACGATGGTTGCTTAGCATTCTTCTTTAGCTTTATTCTTTAGTTTTTGATATGAGCAGTTTATGGTCTATTCCAAAATCTGCTCCAAGTCTTGTTTTTGCAGAGAGAATGACGCTTATCCAAATTCTGCTTCCAGTTATGTAGTCTGATTTCTGTATTGGCTGTCAGATGATGTATGTGTATACAGTCACTCTTTGGCTACTTGAAGAATGTGTTTGCAAAGCTGCTGATCTTGCAAAATTCACTTTGTCCCTCCTTTATTTATTGATCCTAGCCCAAATTTTCTTACAATCTTTGTTTCTGCTTTATTTCCTACTTTTTCATTCCAAGATGTCCTGTTTTGGTATGTGACCAATTCCTCCTGGACTTCTGCATAGAATCTTTCAGTTTCTTCTTCTTCTACCTCCTTGGTTGATGCATAAACTTGGATTATGGTTGTACTGAGAGGTTTTCCTTGATGTTTTATTGATATTATTCAGTCAGATTTTGCAACATATCCTTTGACTGCTTTTGCTACATCTCTCCTCACAATAAATACCATCCCATTTCTTTGTAGATTTTCATTTCCTTAGTTAAACATTGTGTAATTACCTGACTCAAAATGTTGCATTCATGTCCACATTAATTTGCTCACCCCAAGCACTGCATGTTTGTACATTCCATTTCTTGTTCTGTTATGTCTTGTTTCCCCTGATTCATGCCCTCAGTCATAATAATGTGTGAAGTTGTCTACTGCCAACAACAAATTAAGTCTGTTTGTTTTGTATTCTACAGCTTTCTACCTTTTGAATCACCAGTTTTTATTACATTAATTCATATCAACTAATGGATAATGTATTGGTAAAAACTGACATGATTCTCCTAATGAATGCTTTCTGTGTGGATATATCTCAAGATTTGCATTTTTCCCACAGGTAATTTCTTTAAATATGCCTGCTTGGTCAACTGTTTTCCATAAAGTATTCCTTTTGGAATGTATTATTTGATTGGAGAATTGCATCACAAAATTTAGAGAAGTGCAAAAAGCAAGATACTTGTGTCCTATAATGTGTATTTAAAGAAGTATGGAGTATATTGATCAGTGTTAGAATGTAAACCAACCAAATTTCTCTCCATTTCCTACAGCTGAATGAAGTTCACAGTGGGAATGGACAAAATATTCTTCAACTGCTTATCTATTCATTATAAATATAGTGAACAAGAATATGCTAATGTGAAATGTAGCAAATAATATATTTGTAAAACAAGCACTGCCAAAGATTTAACACAGGAGTGAATTTATTTTCATTACAACTGACTCAAATATTCTTAACAGATAATGCATTTATTCACTCTGGCTATGCTCAGATTATAAATGTATAAAACATTTTTTGAGAAGACATGTCATTTTTAATTGGTCAATTAGTGAATATTTATGCAACTGACAGCCTGTTTCTATGAGTCACTGCACTTGCACAGCAAAACCCCTGCAGCACTGCAAATATTGAATGGGAGCCTTTGTGCCAGAGCACTGACAGAATCCTTAGTGTCAGGTCAGAGCTCATTCCAGCTCTAATATGACATGAGAACTGGTGTGGTGGCATAGGGTTAGATTAGGGTTAGAGTACAGTGTTGGACAGGGACTTGTGCAATCCACATTCAAATCTCACTGATCCATTAATATCATTGACTGTCGCTGACTCTCGCCACTGATGATTGGTTGCTTCCATGTTGGTAGGGCTGCTGAATCTGTTTTGGGTTTGCCTGAATGTTAAAAGTCTATACTAAATGCTAAAGTCAATTCTCCCAAATAGATTGAGCACTTTGGATAGCTTCTTTAAAGTGTAGACTAAGGCCATTTTCACTGTTATAGTGTTATTATTCCACTTTCAACATCCTGTGGAATTCTGAGGTTTGTAGTTTAATGAGGCCAAAGAGCTTTCTAGCTGAGAATTCGAAATGTCCCTCCCTCAACTGCAAAGCCCAGGATTCCACAGAATGTTGAGAGTGAAATAAAAGCACTATAACAATGCAGTACAGAAATGGCCTAAGGCTCTGAGTAGATTCACTGCTTCATTGACATAGAAGTGACCAGTTGGCATTGGTCTGATCTAACTTACAACGTAGTTGGGAGGGCAAAATGGGGGAAGAGGAGAGTTCACAAAAAGTGTCTTAAGCTCACTGGGGGAAATATGGGATGCAAATGCAGCTAACAAATAATTAACCTAATTTCATTTAAGATGCATAGATTTGTCCTTGGGGATGGTGTTACCCTGATTTCTGGGATCCCTTAGGGGACACCTTAATGTGTTTCACATGAGAGGGAATGGGAACTCAACAGAGCACAAACAATAGCAATGAGAGAGGCAGGGTAACCTAGCGGGGTCTTTTTACCCAGTTTTTACGGGGTCAGACCAAGCCAAAAACCAGACAAAGGTGTCAAATAAATGATTTTATTGAATGAAAATCTCACACATCAACGCAATCACTCATGTACTCACTCAAGATCTATTAAGAAGCAAAAGAGTGGAAACTGCATAGGGGAAGTAGTGAAGGGATTGTAGATGGGGTGATACTGCACCTTTTCCTGAAGTCCTTGGTCCGGGAAAACAGCAAACGAAGTAGAGCTCAGCAAAGAAAGGGCTGAGGGGATTACTCGACCTACAGAGAAACAGTCTGTTGGTGTGACCAGGAGTTATCCAAAGGAACTCTAAAAAACTCAGACTATTTGTAGGGGAAAACGTACCTTGACGGCAAATCCTCTCCCGGGGAGAACAATAGGTGTTGCAAAGGAAGCTTTACAGTGGCAACTCCTTTTGCATGATGGAATTATGAAGTGTTGCCAATGTCTCAGGAACTTCGGTTGCATTGGGTTTTGGTGTGAATTTGTGTAGATGGTCCTTGCCTGATATGATTTTTCTGATATCGGTACTCCACTTGGGGAAAACACGGTAATCTCCTCAAGTTGGGTCCTCAGTGGCTGTGGACCCTTTGTTTACTGTGGGTTTGCACAGCTTGAGGTCTCCTGGGGCTATGTGACTGGGGATTTTACTGGCCTGACCTGGTTCTCAATAGTTCGACTGTTGCTGCCTACGTGCTCATCCGGGCAACCTCTCTGGCATATTGAATCACATTTAATATTAAAAATTGTGGACCCTGGGATAGGGTGTACCAGTGGGGTAACAATGGTAGGATTTTGGTTAGGTAAGTATGGAACTCCTACTGGACTATCCTCTTCCACACAAGGCTGGCTACCACCAACTGCTATGCAGAATGGAAGAGAAGAGAGAGGGAGGCAAGAGAACATGCTAGAGCTTGCTCTGCTACACTTGGACAACCTACTGGGATTTGTAGTGGGTAGGTAGACATGGATTTCCTACTGAAATTCTCACTTAAACACAAATCAGCTACTATTAGCTGCTGCATAGGATGGAATAGAAGAGATAGGAACACAGGAAAAGACACTATAGCTTGATCTGCCCCACTTGGGCTATCTGATACTGGCTGTATGCTGATCTGGGTTAAAGTCTGCTAAATGTAAGCCCTGGAAAATGCAAATAATGTGTTCATAAAACATATAAGAAATATTCAACATTAAGCAGAAAGCTCTGTGTAATGTAGAATATGTGTGTGTTACCTAGAGCCTAGAAACAGCTTAGTTCCAGGACAGAACATCAGCACAAGTATAAACAAAAATATGAGAACAGCAACAGTTTGACTTGACTGATAATAAACCCAAAGCAGGTGCAGTATAGAGAGCACAATGCTGATGTAAAGAGATGGCTGATGTAACTTGAGGGAAGGCAGCCAGAAGCTAAGAGAAGTTATTTTTGTCACTTTCGTGAGAGAAGACTATTTATATAAAGGAGGTACAGTAAGCAATCTCTTATCTTATTGGATCAGATCTGTCAGCTGATTAGGCTAGGAAAGATATAAAATAAACCTAAGGGAGAAAGAAGGCAGGGGACTGAAACTGACTTCCAACATAGAAGAGTACTGTTGGAAACAACTGTGCTGTTCTGAGCTGATAACCCAACATGCTGGCAAGTGATAGAAACATGTCTGCTCACAACTAGGCCATGCTAAATATATTTCCTGTTCTGATTGTAATGGATGGTGCTGGATGAATGAATGAATAAAATACAAGTTGAGACTTCTTGTTGTCAAACGTAACTACACTGACGGAGCTCTTTTGTCATAGTTATGTTTGATGATGATACTCCCTGTAAAACTCACATGTTTTGCCTGGTAGCACCTGAACCAAATGGTTTCTGGAGCTTCTCAGATCAGGGTGTTGAGAAATTATGGTTGCAGCAGCCTCCAAAGCCATTTCCACATGAGAGGGGAGGAGCAGTTCACTGCACGTCAAGAGCAGTGTTTTTTATATTCCGATTCAGAAACTGTGTTGTCTTCACCCCCCTCCCATTTACATCATACTACTGTGGAGAACAGCAGTTGCTGCATCCTCAACAGCAAGACCCTGGCCACTTCCATTCCCCTCCCTCACCCTGCCCCGCCATCACTGATTGGTCTGTTTTTTTAAAACACAGACACATTTTAAACATATTTCTGTGTTGTTATGTTTATGCGTAGGCATGTATGTTTGATGATATGTGGAAAAAAACCGACTTAACAGTCCATTACCAGATCCACTCTCTTCCTGCTGTCTGTTTAATGCATGAAGACAATAACGATGGCAGCCTGTCGTTTGATGGGCGGAGAGAGATAGAGACGGAAATGACAGAAGGGACAGCCTGGAAATGCCCATAGCCAGCCACTTCTGAGATGTGAATAGTTAATACGCTTCTTCATGTAGGCAAAAACTGAAGCAGAACCAGTTTGGGAGATTTACGTTGGAGTTTTTCTGGTTTTCACATACAGCGGTTTCACATCACAGTGAACTGTTCTAAGAGCTGAAAATGTGCAGAACCACAAGGAAAACTATGACACTAAAATGGTTCAACATGCAGACGTTAAGGTGAGGATTCAACGCTAGTACAATGTATCAATCTTGTGCAGAAATGGCCCTAGTCACTAAACACATTGATAACAGATAGCTGGAGAGACTTCTCAGAGTCCCTGCTGCAGTTACCTGTCTCTCAAAGCACTCCATGACCAGGAGAGCACCACAGATGTTATTTCCCAGTGCCCCAATCTTAAATACCTTCAACTGGGGCACTGCTAAGCTGAAAAGGTAGGATTTTGGGACCATGTTTATTTTTATTTTTTTTTGTTTGTTTATTAATGATTTCTAAAAGCACTGCAGTTCTACAAGTACATAACAAAAAAGGGGAAACCACCAAGAAAACATTAAATATATAAATCAGAAATGAAAAGGCAGAGAAGAGGAAAGAAAATGAAAACAGGAGAAAAAGGCAACGCAAAAGGCTCAACATGCATCCTTCCCTTAAATGTATCATGACAGCCAAATTGATTCAAACCTCTCAAAAATAATATCCAACATTTCTCTTCTTCCTCTTCCCTAATCTGTGCCATCCAAAGCAAACAAATAAACAAAAAACACTGAACTTTTTTTTCTCTATCAAAGGTAAATATATCTAGCATAATATCTTAATATTATTTTGTATTATATTCCATTACCTATTACTTTTACCTGGAAAATGACAGTACGTGATAAAGGATGTTAATACTAAATGCTACTTGCTAACTTGATTACCTACTATTTTCATTAGATAAAACTATAGATCTATTTACATTTTATATGATATCACTAAATTCAAATATTTCTATACCATTTTGTATTTTAAAATCCTTTACAACATTTATCAACCAAATCCAGATTTCCTTGTCCCTTCTCCACTTGCAATCATCCTTTCCATGGACTTTGCTTCTCCCCAACCAACTTCTTAGAATAATTGTCCTGAAATAGCACCCACTTTTTATCATCTTTCCTTCACCTTATTCATTCATATAGACTAAATCCATTTTGTTTCATTCAGCCATAAAAGTAATCTGATTACCAATCAGTTTCAGATTATATATATCTATATACACACACACATACACATAATAAACATATGTGTATATATGTGTATATATTAATACTTTTATAAATTTATAAATATCAATTTATTAAAATTTATTAAAATTTATATTTTTATATATTCTATATCTCTGATCTCATTCTTCAAGGCCTCTATCATGTTCTTCTTTAAGTTTAGTAGTCCCACATGCAGCTCCTCTATATCCATTATAAAAGGTCCTGAGAGGGTTTCTGGGAAGGATACTTCACTTTCATAACCCCGAAGGTTTAATTAAGTATTTTCTTTTGAAAAACAGATTGCCAGTATAGGGCGATCAGATCCTCAAATCTAAACAGCTGTGTTTCTTGGCAAGGGCCAAAAATGTCACTCCCTTGTTCCTTCCCACTCACAATGTGTTTACTCAGATGTAAACGCAAGTTATGGGAATTCCAGACTCTAATGGGTGATTCTCTGTTCTCCCTTTAATCCTGAGGGGGTTTTACCAGCCAGAGGTCCCTTTGGTTGGCACTTTTTCTGTGAAAGTTCCCATCACTGCAGAGCTGCAGCCTAGAGCTTCTACCCACTAGCCTATTTGAAACTGAGCCTGTCATCTTTGGATGTTAATGATCATCAGTATGAATCCCCAGCAGTTATATAGGAATGTGTGTATGTGCCTTCAAGTTGCCTGTCAACTTTCTGTAACTTTATTTCCAGTAACTACTGAATAGTATCCTAGCTACAGATTATAGAATGCCAGATAATTAGAAGATTTAACAATAATATTAAGTACTCCTTTGTGCTTTCTAACTTTTATGCAGCCCAAATTGGGATAAAGATGGAAAATAAATATATAAAATATGATTTGTGTGCAGTTCATGTAGACACTGTTTATGCATGACTGCCAAAATACATGGCACAGACAGAAAAAAAATGAAAGAGAAAAAGGATGGTGGGAGGCTTACAAACCAACACAAAGAAGAATGAAGCTGCTTTATATAAGAACTGTGGCCAAGATAAAGGAAGGGTAAGCTCTGTTCAAACAAGCTGTGCATGTTCACTCAAGTAAATAAGTGCAATATATATGTATTAAAATTAACAGTGGAAAAGAAGATTAATCTTTGGTATTGGTTGCAAGCGTGGGGCAGGAGGGGGAGGTTTAGTCTGCCATTCCAGAATGAGGTACGCTTCCTTGCCCAGAGCAGAGGTCACCAGTAAGAATAAAGAAAATAAGAAATGGAAGAAGAAAGAGATGAATTGATGAACCAGAGCTAACTCAATTCCACCAAACTCCACCAAAGTGTTTGAATTTTCCATTGCTAGCAAGACAGATTTAACAAGGAGCAAAAGTAATGGGAGGAAAAATTCAATATATTCAATACTTTTACATCATTCTTCTCTACAGCCACATTATTTGCCTGACTTTTTTTTAAAGAACTACTACAGTTGTAGTTTTTGCCTGCATTGTTGAATCTTTCCAGATCATTTTGCATGCCCTTTTCTGGATCTTCATGGGCTACCCCGCTCAAAACTTAGGTTTCAGGTGGATTGGTTGCACAGTCCTAGTCTTTGGTATATCATAATATAACATCCTCCTTTTGAAACAATTATTAAAGCATTGAGTGGAAGGTGTTCTGCTATTCTGGAAAGGCTGGCAAACATTTTTTATCGGTTACTACTGCCCAAAACTATGCCAGGCTTGGTCATAAGCATTTATATTCCTCACACATCCTGACCTTGCCTTGTTCTGCTAATTTTATCAGATTCCTTTAGCTCCAAGCATAAGGTGATATGAGTACACATAAATCAGCACTAGCTGTTGATTTTTCATGAAATTAAGTGGGATACAGCCAAATGAGCAGAAACTATGGAAAGAAGAAAAGATAGGAAGGGAAAGTATACTTTCTCTTTTTTAAAAAAACATCCTCAGCTGTTTGTTCAAGCTGTACTGGGAGATTTAAATGTAAGATTAGAGAAATATAAAGCTCATTTCAAGATTAGCTCTTAAGTTTCTGTATTATGGGTTTATATCTACAGCCAGACACAAAATGACTTTATTAAAAAATTTTTTAAAAAATTCCTACTGTTTAGCCTTTCCTCAACTTCAGTATTCATTCCAGTGAGCAATATTGCTCTTTAATTCTCAGAAACTTGGAAGGTATGCAAAATTGTGTAATTATTTGAAAAAAAAATTATTTAAGTCCCCAATGTGAGTTGTAAATGAAGCAGTGTGGTAGAATGCACAATAACCCTTGTTACCCTGTGTACTGGGGGTCCCGGGAGGGACACCAAAATGTGCTCAACTAAAGGTGGGGAAAATTAGCTCAGAGCACTGCTTAGCGTTACGAGAGGCAGGGTAACGTAGCAAGATCTTGAACCCTATGTCTACGGGGTCGGGTCAAGTTAAGGAGCACACAAAAGTTGAAATAATAAATGATGTTTATTAAATACAAGCAAAACAGTGTATGCGACACACTCATACAAGATAACTAAAGAAAATAAAGGTTGGAGTGGTATAGAGGGATTTTTAGAGGGATTGTTGGTTTGGATGATACTTTACCTGTCTTGAAGCCCAGAAAAATAGAGAGCGAAGCTGGGGTGCGATGTAGCTCAGCACGTGGAGCTGAGGGGAGGCTCGCCAAGCAAAGTGGTAGCAAGGCGGGATGAAACTCGGGAGCGATCCAAGGAAGGTCTCGGAATCAAGGGTTTTTATAAGGAGAATTGTGACTGCAGGCTATGGCGTACTTGGGGGAAAACAATAGATTTGGAGTTGGAGACAAAGCCTCCGAAAGGTCAGAATCTGAATGATTTGAGTTATTGTAGCGGTTGTCAATAGAGTAGCCAGTATGCAAACGCAGAGTACTTGGGTATTGCATAGTTTACCCATCAAGCTGCCATCGCGGGGCAGAGGCTCTTTTGTAAGTGGCGTGCATACTTAATTAGAGTACTTGCCTGGAGGTCTCCTAAAGCAGTGAGTCAGCTATTTCTGGCCTGCCTGTATTGTAGTTTGAATATTACGGCTATTAACGACCAAGCTTGTTTACGTGCTTGTCTGGTGGCCTCGCAAGTACATGGAAAGGAATAGAGAAGTGCAGCCGAATTGTGATATCAAGGGATATCTTTTAATATCCCCAAAGCTTGGACTAGCCAGGGCAGTAACACCCTGGTATGATATTTGCTGCAGCTTTTACATTTTGACATCAGCTCATGCTACCTTTTGTAAGCAACCTTAACAGATAGGAGGCTCATTTCAACATCCCCTATATGTAGTGTAAATATCTGCATGTGGACCTATGTTATGCTGAGTTATATACTCTTCCTCAACCAAACTTACTGAAAATCCCCTGAAGCTGTCCTGTAGGGCCATTCTATGCTTTGTGGCAAGCAGGCAGATTCAAACAAGTATCTGGCTATGACCTCATAACCAGGTGCGAAATAATGACATAGCACTGAGATCTGCTGGGTTCCTCCAGGGGTCTCAGCACTGCTGTAATCATTGTAAGTCTGGATATGGGACATATCCAGGCCTCCTCCAAGCATGTCTGCTAGCCTTGAAGCATGGAATGGCTGTGTAGGGTGATTTTGGGAGGCTTTTCAGTAAGTTGAGGAGGCTTTGAGTGCTGTGGAGGGAAGAAGGCCATGCCAGCCCCCTACACCCAAAAATTGACAGCCACACAGGTAAATGAAGCTTATGCATATGTATGTTCCTAACAGAATTCTGGCATATGGCTGAGATACAGAAGACTGTCAAACTAAAATAAAAAACTGGCTATCTTCTAATCCAGAAATAACCTTCAACAACAACAGCCATCTGTTTCAAGGCAAGGGGAGGATGAAAAAAAGGCTCTGGTTCCTTGGTCAGACTTTTTCAGCTCTAATAAATAGATGATGAGGATGAGGATGATGATGATGATGATGATGATGATAAACCCCACCACTCTGAGATCAAGATCCTGCATGTGTGCCTAGCTCTGTTCCACACAGTTCCATATCTTCCCACCATCCAGCAGCTGTCAAGCCACAGTGAGAGCTGCTGCAGTCACTTACCCATGGGAAAGAAAGGAAGAGGGGGAGCAATTCAGAGCACAGAGAAGTGGCTCGTTGCAACTCACTTTCAGCTCACTGGAAAAGAAATGGAAGTGCACTCTCAAATGGAATGTACCTACATTTCCCTTCCCCCAGAGCTCAGAGCAGCGAGAGCTTCATGGTCTAAATTGCCTATCACCCCTTCCTTCTGGTAAAAAGGAGTAGCAGCAGCACTTTTTGGGCTTGTCAGATAGCAGATGGTGGGAGGTTTGTGGATGAAGCACAAGGGCAGGAGAATAGCCCTCCATACCCCATTTAGAAAGGGACTTATGCATGCGTAACCTGTGCTTATGCACATGTCAGTCACTAGCAGAATACTGGCTTGAGTGTGTAATTCCCCTCCTGTGAAATGGATACACAGGAAGGCATGTGCTATGCTTTATCAGCAACCATATCACATGAGTGAATGCAAATTGCTGCTTTTCAGTGGCCACATTGAGGAAAAATGTGACAGAATTTTCTGGCTTTCAGACTGTATGTAGTTCAGAAATTGAACTGGTATCTTTTTATTTTGGCATTTATTTTCCTAAGGATCTCTGTCTCATTTTACTTTTATATTCAGCATGACTGGCAGATGCCTGCAGTTCTGAGCGCAGACATCAGGCGTAATAGCCACCTGAATGCATGCCTTGTATCACAATACCAATTATATGTCTATTATGTACAAATAAAGGAATGCACTCATTCCTCAGGATACAAACATATACAGTTTATTTTCATTTCTGCAGTCAATAGAACTACTATTGATCAAAGGCATTTTAAAGTGGGGGGGCAACAGAGAGGCAAAATGATGAATCAGACCATATTTCTCCTATTAGAAATGGTTGGGAAGATGAATCGTTTCACATCAATACACACCTAAGCTAAGCTTGATTTCTCACGGCTCATCAAGACCTTTCTATTCAGTACCCACTCTTCAATTACTGGGGAAGTGAAGATGAAGGAAGAAGAAACAAGCAGGATGGCTGCATATGCTAGCCTGAGGCTGAAATAAATGCATTTTAAAATGGTGCTAAACCACTGTGACAGGAGCAGTGTGCTGGGAGGAAGCAGCAAGAGAGTCCAGCTGGAGAAATTAAATCTTTTTGTGTGGCAAACACTTAATAACCTCTTTGCTGTGTTGATGGAAATGATTAATGCAGTTCCCAGTGCAGGCTGTACATTTCAAGTGGAGCAGGAGCTAGAAGTTGTTGGGGGTGCGAGTAGATTGCTTCCACTGGCTAGATGTAACACACCTGGAGAGAAAATGAATGCAGGGATTCACGGAAAGCAATGATTTCAGGCTGTCAAACTCTTTCTTTAAGCAGCCCTTGGCTCCAATGTCACTGGAGCAGTGAATGCATTCTAGGTTTTACATTATATCAAAGGAACTATATCCACATGCTGAACCTCTTCTGGGTGTTCAGAACCTTGGATAGCTCCCTTAAACTTCAGACTAAAATTGAGAGCAGGTTCACTGCCCCACTGGCATTGGAGCCAGTGGCTGCCATTCCTTTGGTGAAATGTACAACTGACAAATGCTTCCTTTTTTCCTGTTTTCTGTAATTGTATGAGTAATTGTATGAGCTTCTGTAATTGTATGACCTGAAGTATATAGTTCTCTGGCTGTTCAATTTTTATCTCACTGTTTCATGGACACTTTTGTCACACTGTTTCATGTACAGCTTAACCTCACTGCAACTAGAGCTCATTCAAAATTCCTCAGATTTTTTTTTCTAAGAAAATGTCTCATATTTTTTTCTTCTTCTCTTCCTACTAGAAAAAGGCCACATTTTGCAATATTTTTCCCAAAGTGCTCTACTATTTTTCTGTGGTAACTGCTTTCCCTCCCTATCCCTCAATCACTCCATACTTGGAAAGATGCTAGGGCTAGACCACTGTGCAGAATTCAAAAAGCCACCCCTCTGCCACACAAAAAAACAGGGGACGGGGAGGAAACAGCTATGACGTGTGGCGGGCTTAGAATCACAGAGCTAGAGTGGACTGTAAGGGCCATCTATTCCAATCCTCTACCTTGTAGAAATACACAGGTAACACACACCTGAGAGATGGCCATCCAACTTCTGTTTTAAGACCTCCAAAGAGGGGGAATTCAGCAGTCCATATCACTGTCAAAGAATTCTAGCCTTCAGGAAGCTCTTCCTAATGTTTAGGTAGAAATTTTCTTCTCATTATTTGATTCCACTGGTTCACACTGCAGGCTCTGGATCAAAATAAAACAAGCTTGTTCCATGTCCTCCCTGCTCATATCAGCCAAGGGGAAGCTCCAGGAAGTTTTCTGAAGGAACAAGCAGGTCACGTAAAGTTTAAATCCATTATTGTCTGTCATTCCAGACCAGAAAGCTCTTCAGATACTATGGATCAAGAAAGGACAAGATATAGTTCTTCAGATGTACCCTTTCAGATTGATGATATCCATCCATGCCAGCCTAGCCAGTGGTGAGGAATATTGGAAGCTGCAGTTCAGCAAAATCTGAAAAGCATCCGTTTGGTTACCCATGCTGTGGATAATTTGTGTTTTTAGGCTGCTGGAATCAGTTTCTTGTACAAGATCTATATCTATCTCAGCTCCAAATAGTTTTTCATATGTGGACATGTATTCAAAGTTTAAGCTATGCTCATTTAAGCTATGCACTCCCTCCTACCATTAGAGCTATGGGAGCTTGGGAAAGCCAGTCCAGTGAATAGGTTAGGTTTTATTATATAGATAAATACATTAATGAATTTCATTAAATAAGGCTTACAATCCCTAGGAACAAGTTAATTAGAACCACCAGATAAATTACAAGTGATTTTAAAATGAGGGCAATGAGAAGCCAAATGAGAAAGAAGACACTAAAGAAGAAATCCTTTTTTTTTTTTTTTTTTGAGGAGAAGAAGTGTCTGATGAGCCAAATCTTCAGTTCATTAGAATTATATCAGATGGCACAGATGCTTAATCTTTGATTAGCAGCCATTCTATACACCAAGGAACTACTGCTCTTCATTAAGTTGACGTATCTTGAGCTGAACAATACCAGGAGTCCACTGATTACTCATTGGTTATGGAAGAAACTTACTGCATCAGGTGCCAGCCAACCAGAAAAAATGCACACTCTCAATGTGTGAGATATAATAAACAATAAACTTCCTACTACCCCCCCCCCCCACTTTATCTTTCGAAATGGACAGATATGTTGGTTGTGGTTCCAACATCCATGACAGCTAAAAATTAATAGAAATTTCCACACTTGCTTCCTCTGTTTGCTCTGCCAATAGCACAATGCTCAGATCCTCTCTGTTTCATCTGATGAGAACTTACAAAGTTACTTTTTTTAAACTACAAATTTCTGAATCTCCTAGTTATCATGACCTATAGCTATGCTGGCTAGAAGGTTCATTTATAAACTTATGTCCTTGTCAATGGACTAATGTCTGCAGGAAATAGAATTGAGAAGTTTTGCAACACTCATATTCAGCAAAGGGCTGCCTTGATTTTATTACAGCAAAGTGACTGTCAAAATATGGAGATCTGGGCCAAGCCAGGGCAATGACAAATCAGGTTGGCTTCAAATTCTCCCTTCTTGGAGAAACATCACCCTTCTATATTTTTACCAGCTCCTGGCTCCCTCTTCACACAGATATCTCTCTTCTGCTTTCCCTAAACCCACACCCTTGTAGATATAGGGTAAAGCATTCTCAGGTTTATCCCAATGAATGTGTCACTGGTAGTAACATGTGTAACTGATCCAGATTCAAGAGACACTATATGGAGACTGCTCTTTAAATATGTGTGTGTGTGTGTGTGTGTGTGTGTGTGTGTAACAAAATCTTTATTGAACAAACTGACAAGGAAAAAGGTAGTTGGCAATTAAAGGTTATCAAACAGCAAAACACTTATAGCTCTAAACCAGCAAACACTTCCCCAACTGTCTCACTTTCTTTCACAGTCTCTCTCCTCTCTCCTCAAACTCACAGATGGAACATTCTAAACTCTCACTTCAAAACCCTGTTTAAGTTATTTTTTTCTGTTAGGCTGACTCCTCCACCTAGACCCTTTCTCTGGCTAGCCGTGGTTCTCTAGTCAGCAACCAATCAAATTAAATCCCCTTTGTTGCTAGGGCAGCTCTGCAGACCATACCATCATCATAGGGTTCATCATAGTGACTATTGCACATTGAGAATGATGTACAACAGGACCAATGCATATTTAGGGCAATGAACAATGGGGATACTGGCAAGAGAAGGCTGATGTGTATCAGCAAAGCCCAATGTATGCATAGCTAAGTATGCATAAAGTTAAGCAACATAAACCACAGTATAAACAGTAAGAATCACAGTCACTGTTCCCAAGTACAGAATATAAAATATTGTATTTGCACCATCTGCTCCTTTTTAGCATGACCTGTTACTCCTTTGTTTTTAATTCCTTTTTTTTTTTTTTTGAAAAATGTTACTTTTCTGGGAAGGACTCAGAGCTGGTGGGAAATGGACCTATCAAGCTGTCCATTGGTTTCTCTTGCCCAGTGTTTGGACTATTTGGACTGGAGTCTCTTCAATATTTCTGGCCAGGGATCATTCCTTAACTAGAGATGAAAGGCTTATGCTAGATCCATGCCCTTCTCCCATGGACACAGAAGATAAACATGATTTTCTTAGCATGTTTGGGAATCAAGGCATCCAGAGCTCTCAGGCATACTACCTAATGTTCTTAACATACCTCATCTGTGAACATACAGGAGTTAAATCTTCACATGCACATGCACAAACACAAATATATACACACACACACACACACACACACACAAGAAACACAATAATGGGGATAGAGCAGGCTGTGAATCTGAGTAAATGGACAACTGTTAAAGCTGGCACATGATCACCATAATCATATCATTTTTGGCTCAAGTCCTTTACAAAGGCTCTTTATAGGCACAAATTGCCCAGCTGTGACACATTACCAGTTCAATAAAAATAATAATATAATGCATCTGTGATCATTTAATACAGTATTCAGCACTTATGAGATATTCGCCAAAAGGGCATATGGGTGTTAATGATAGCTCTTCCTTCCTTCCCTACTCAAATTTTCACATAGCCATATTAAAAAACAAAACAAAACAAAACAAAAAAACTCTACCATATAAATGCTGGTCCAGTTAATAGAGCAACCTGTATTCATTTGAAAGATGGTTTTCTTATTTTCCTTAACCCTGAAGAAAATATTTATATATTACAGTGGGTCCTTGGTGTTTGCTAAGGTTTGGTTCTAGGACCCCTCCATGGATACCAAAATTTGTGGATGCTCAAATCCCATTATGTATAATGGTGCAGTAAAATGGCATCCCTTATATAAATTGACAACATTGAAATTTGCTTTTTGGGTTTTTTTGGGGGGAGGGCTGGGATATTTTCAAGCCATGATTATTTGAATCAATGAATATAGAGTCTGTGGACATAGAGGACTGGCTATACTTCTGAATTTAGATATTTAGGAATTTATCTTTTAGGGTTTTTTATAGTTTTTTATTCATTTTATTTATATCCCTTCTTTCTCCTTGTACAAAATCCAAGGCAGCTTACAAGCCAGCTTACAAGGAAGGGTAACAATTCAAAGTTCAAACATTTACCTCTGATCAGCATGTGGCAATAACTTTTAACCACACAGTGATGAATCTCACCACACTTGGATTTCAGCTTGAGTTTGGGAAGCCCATGCACCATTAACTTGATTTGAAATAGAGCCCAGAACTTCTTCATATGGTTACTGATATCTAGAGAAGGAGATGTGGAGCTGTACCACTCCCTGTATTGTGTTTTCTGGTAGCCATTTGCCCACCCAGTCAGAATAAAGAATCAGGCACACTGGGCAAAATTCAAAGTCATGATTTTGACCTTTATTTCTCCACACAGTTTGGGTCCAGTTACCTGAAAGATCTTATCTCTTTATATAAGCCAACACGAGTATTAAGATCTGAAGGGGATGGCTTTCTCTCAGGCCCACCACCTTCACAGGTATGGTTGGTGAGGTCTCAGAAGAGCCTTTTCTGTGGCTGCTTCCATGTTGTAGAACTCTTTTCCTTAGAAGGTCCAGTTGTCCCCATCCCTACTCTCTCACCAGCAGGTGAAGACGTTTTTATTCAGGCAGACCTTTGAATTTTAATTATGGAACAGTAGTGTGTGTGTAAAGTGGTATTTTGTATTTTTTTAAAAAAATATTGAAACTAAGTTTTAAACATGTTTTTGGTGTTTTAATTGTTTTTGATCATGTTTCTAACAATATTGTTATTTAATTTTTATAAATTAATATTTTCACTGGATCTGTTTTAAACTTACTGTAAGCCACCGTGAATCTCATTTTGGGAGAAAGGTGGGCTATAAATTCAATCAATCAATCAATCAATCTATCAATCAATCGATAGGTGCTCCTTTATGTGGGGAGCTGTTCATTGCATAAGGAAGCTGGTAAGGACTACTTCTGAATGGATAAGGCTCCAAACTTTGCATTAGTAGTATTTATTGGCCATCTCAGTTATATAAGTTATGATGGATGCTCCTGTTGAGTTGTAATAAAAAATTCTGGGGAAGGGGGAATATCAGTTTGTATCAATGTGATAAATAAATACTATGAAGTGAAAAGGTATGAAATAAGAATGGCCGACGAAATGCCAGTGACAAGGTTGCTTTACAGTTTAGAGAGAAAAATGATGAAAGGGGCCATAATTTGGGTGGTAGCCAGTGGCAGCTAATGCAGGGGTAAGTTAGTTAGATTTAAAATTGTATTACTCCCCCCCCACTTTTATACTGAAACTGATTAATGTGACTGTGTCTTTGAAAAGAGCAGTAATTTTACTAATAATCTAAAGTTGTTTCTCCTCCTTTGAAATGCTGGCTTTTCATTTTTAAAAATATTAAGAACCCCAGATAAAAATCAGTCTTTTTATCAAAAATGAAAACCACTCTCCTGTTATTTTTTGTGATCAAACTACAAATCCTCCTCCTCATCATCATCAAATATCAATTCCAAAAAATATGGTTGCATAATAAAATATATATTAACACAGTAGCAAGGGTTTTTTTGGGGGGGGGGGACACTTTGTTATCCAAATAATCTCTGAAATTGTTGGTCAAAGAGTTTGGTTTTGCCTCGTCTGCTACTTCTGTCATTTCTACTGAGGGGAGGAGAACTTGAAACACCTTTTTAAAAAAATTGTGACTGCTTGTATGGAAGTAGCAAAAAATTGGAAAATGGAAGGTACATGGTGGAAAAGGATATGGGATTGCTGGTTATTGGAAAAATTACTGGATAATGTTTATGTCTACAAGGGTCAAATAAGTAGATACAGCCTCATTGAACTTTGGGTTCCATTTAATGAACTCATGAACACAAAAGCACGTCTCTTGCAACCTCCTGAGGATCATCTGGACTTCTGGACAGATCTTCTCAACCTAAACACAGTTCAGTCCAATAATGAAACCTCTAACCATTCCTCCAAGATATGAGTCCTCTAAAAAGAAGAAGAGGAAGAAGAAGAAGAAGAAGAAGAAGAGGAAGAAGTTTATTAACTGTATGAATTACATGGTGACCCTATGAATGAGAGATCTCTGAGACACTCTGTTATCAACAGCCCTGCTCAGGTCTTGCAGATTGAGAGTTATGGCTTCTTTGATTGAGTTTATCCACCTGTAATGTTTATTCCTCTTTTCCTACTGTTTTCTACTTTGCCAAGCATCATTGTCTTTTCTAGTGAGTTGTGCCTTCTCCTACGTCCAAAGTATGGCAGTCATCTTGAGAATCATCTTGGCTTCTAGGAAGAGTTCAGGCTTGATATGCTCCAGGATCCATTTATTTGTCTTTTTCGGCAGTCCATAGTATATTGTCTTGATTCTCTTCCTATCAGTTTTCTTCATTGTCCAGCTTGTATAGCCACACATAGAAACTGGAAATATGATGGTGTGAACAATCCTGACTTTAATTGTATATCTTTGCACTTAAAGATCTCTATTTCCTTCATAGCTGTCCTCCCAAGTCCTACTCTTCTTCTGATTTCTTGACTGCAGTCTCCATTTTGATTAAGGACTGAGTTAAAGTGCAGGAAATCAACAATTTCAATGTATTCATTGTTTTCTTTAAAGTCATGTGACCTGTGGTTATTATTTCTGTTTTCTTAATGTCCAGCTATAAGCCTGTGTTGACACTTTCTTTCTTGACTTTCTTCAGTAATTGTTTTTTCTTTTTCTGGCAATATGGTGTTACCTGCATTTCTTAAATTGTTGATGTTCCTTCCTCCAATTTTCATGCCTCCTTCCTCTGAGTCTAGTCCTGCTTTATATATGATATGTTCAGCATAAAAGTTAAACAGATATGGTGATAAAATCCATTGTTGCCTGACCCCCTTGACAATTGGAAGCCATTCCATTTCTTCTTATTCTGTCCTAACAGTGATTCTTGTCCTGAGTACAGATTATGCATCAGGACATTCAAATGTAAGCCATCTGTGTTCATTATTTTAAAGTTGCCCTATCAAAAGCTCCACAAACACCCATCCCACTGCAACACCAATGCCTCATCACATCATTGCCCTTGAAAAACAGGTTACAGGGTGCCTTGAAGGAGCCAGAAAAGTTCTGAGGTTTTCCTTGCAAACGTAGTGGAGCTGGAGTCTGCAAACTAGAGTTGTTGTTGCCACTCATTAACAGCTAATCACTAGAAGTCAGCCCTAAAGAACAGACCCCAAGACTTTGTATGCTAGCACAGAAATGCTTAAGATGGACTGGGCAACGTGCTGCTTATTACTATGCCAAGGACTGATGTGAACTGGAGTCTACTATGGCAAGACACCATTATTCATGTAATATGTCCTGATAGCAGGTCACAAACTGAAACAATTGCAAACTTTTTTTAAATCAAAGTGGACCAAAGCTTGAAAATATTTTTTGTTGGACTATAGCTCCCAGAATTTCCAATGGCCATATTTGCTGGAGGAATCTAGGAGCTTTAGTCAAGATATAACTTTTTCAAGCACTGAATTGAACTAACTGATCAGGCTGCCTTGCGAATTGACCGGCTTTGAAACTGATGTCAGTAGTATTGTCCTTTCATTTGTACAACTATTATTGCCATCACAAATTTTTCCAATGAAAAGGAATGAATGTAGATTCACAGAGATAGAAGAAGGTAGCTTGTTCGTTTAAAATAAGAATTGTGCAAGTGTTTTTCAAATGTTATTTACTCATGATCCAATCATAGTTTCATCTTGTGTGACTTGGAATGCAATGAGAATTCCCATGAAAACATCCCTATTTCCATTTTTTATTTATAAACGATTTATGTGAAACTATGTTATTTTAATATCTTTGGTATTTTACTCAACTCAGCCACAATCAAAATGAAATTTGTCATGTACGTAATGTGCTGGCAAGATTTATGGAAGGCATTTATAAACAATTGGGAGCAATGAAGCTTTTGATGGGTCTTCTACCACATTTTACTGCGTACTTATGGGAAAAGAACATACATAAACATGAATATCTCAGCAATTTCAATTAAAACTACAGGTCTTTTTTTACCAATTACCTCTTACGTTCAACTGACTGAACATACACATATTGTTTTCCTTACAATAACTTTGTAATGGCATCTTAACAAGTTTTGGATAAAATTTAGTTTTGGTATGTAATTTTTTAATCGAATGGCTAATATCTGGCAGCAGGTTGTCCTATGTTATTGCTACCATTTATAAACAGCTGCATAGAAACCATTATGCTACTCCTTTTGAGTTTAAACTCAAAGGGAAACTTTTAGTCTAAGGGCCTTTCCATACGACACTGTTATAGTGCTATAATTCCACTTTCAACATACTATGGAATCCTGGGGTTTGCAGTGTAGGGACAGGCATTTAGAATTCTCAGCCAGAGGGCTCTTTGGCCTCAGCAAACTACAAACCCCAGAATTCCACAGGATCTTGAAAGTAGAATAATGGCACTATAGCTGTATAGTGAGGAAAGGCCCTAAGTCTCAAAGTTCTGTTGTACTTCTGGACTATTAGAAGTATGCATTACATGTTATTGCAAAATCGCGTTAGCTCTACAGTTGCAAGGGTGGTGATGGTGATGATGATGATATTTTTAATGACCTATCAGCCTTAGATCATGGATCACTTTTGCTGAGCACAGATGAAGTGATTTCTAAAAATACTGCAGTGAATTTGATGAAACCCTTTTATCCTAATTTTGATTATCCAAATCTTATTAATCTAAGTCACAAAATATCCCGTGTTTAAACCTCCCTGCCCATTTAAACAATTTTGCTTTAGGTGATGTGTACCCAGATGTTGAAATATTCCCTGACTATTTGCATAAGTAGGTATGCCATGTTTAGAATTCTGCTTGGAAGTCTTCCTTTACAGAATATGGAGATGAACAGAAATGTCATCAGGATAAGCAAACTAAGTGAAAGTAGGATTTTGCATTTCTTGAGATCCGTTGCTGGAAAATATGCATCTCACTTTTGGGATCTAAACATTTGTAAATTGTATGGGCAGTTTCTAATAAGTGTCAGATTGTGCCCCAACAGCCATGTAGTGGCTGGAAAGGGTGTGTATATTGGGAATCTGGAATGGTAATGTATGTTGTCTTTTTCCAGCTCTGAATATTATCTGATGTCCCTTCCCTCCCTTGGCCACTAAGCAGCCATGGAGGTGTGTTCCGTCACTGGGAAGCTGTTTTCCATGGTGAGCCTTGCATGAGGAGGCATTCAATATGTTATGTTATCATATGTTACCAAAAGGTTTACAGCCAAAATCTAAGCTCTGGATACAAAAATATAGGTAAAACAAATTTAGGTGGGATTCAGAGAAACTCAACAAAATTGACACTGAGAGATTTCCATATCCCTAACTGAATACTTGATATTTTGTCTGCTAGCCCTGAAGAATTTGTAATATTTTATTATTTTAATGACACTAGGTGGAGAAATCCCACACATCTATTCAGAACAGCTTTGTTGAAACATGATTTATGGTTGTCACTTTTTTAAAAAAATCTTTCTTCAGTTGTCTTATACCTATGCTGGAATAACATTCTCTAGCAATGGTGGTATTATTCTTTTGTCCCTTCAGCTTTGATTCTTGCCGTCAGTATACCAATTATAATAATAAATGTTGTCAATCAAGGCTGTCTGGCCCAGTGGATTTTAGCGTAAGCCACAGCTGTTACTGGCCCAGAAAAATGTCAGGCAAATTGGTGAATTTGTTAACTCAAAATCTGGGAGTGGTAACAGGAATTTGAATGTTCCAACATTCTCTTCCTCCTCCTCTTCTTCCTCTACTTCCCTTTAAAAATAGTACAAGCACACACATACGGTTTTAATTAATTCCTCTTGAAGAGCTAAAAGCTGCATGAATGGTTTCCCCACTACACCCCCATTTCAGATTTACAAGAATCTTCTGAGTTAGATTAGACCAGGGTGGACATGTAAAGCCCAGAAGGCTGCAGTCATGCCATTGTGACTGCCAGTTTGACAGCTGGAAATGATGGCATCTGGTCATATCTATGGCTTTTAGGGGTCATTTTGGAAAGTTTTTGGGATGAACAGCATCCTGAAACAGCATGCAGTAGCACTACAAAGATGGTTTTTAACTGATAAAATGTATTTTTCAGAAAAAAAAAATTGGTTGATCTTTTTTTGAGGGGGATGACAGGGCTTTGGGGAGGATGGTGTAGCTCCCAAGGGCTGCACTGGACCCCTAAAGTATTTGTTGTTGTTTATTGCTATAACATCAACTTTGACTTATGGCAATCCTATGAATAAGAGACCTCTGAGACATGTGGCTATTAATAGACTTGCTCAGGTGTTCCAGACTCAGGACCTTTCCGCCCTACACTGTTATAGTGCTATTATTCCACTTTCAACATCCTATGGAATCCTGGGGTTTACAGTTTAGGGAGGGGCATTTATAATTGTCAGCCAGAGAGCTCAGTAAACTACAAACCCCAGAATTCCACAGGATGTTGAAAGTGAAATAATAACACTATAACAGTGTACTGTGGAAAGGCCCTCAAGGTCATAGCTTCTTTGATTGAGTCTATCCACCTGTAATTTGATATTCTTCTTTTCATACTGCTTCCTACCTTGCTAAGCATTTGTATATTTTCTAATGAGTCATATCTTCTCTGTGATTCAGTTCAAACTGGATCCAGATCAGGAGCTATCTGAGACAGTGACTAGCCAAAGCACATCCAGTAAGCTTTCCAGGTCAGTGAACCTTTGAATTCAGGTCTTTCCATTCCTAGTACCACACATGTGACGTTAGTCACTTTTGAACATATTTTGAGATCTAGATGGACACTAACAAAACTGTGCAGAAATGAAGGGAAGATGATGGCTAGGGCATCACATAGCGCATTGTGACATTATTTGTGTTAGTGAAGAAAAAGTGCACAACAGCTCTTTCCGTGTATATTTTTGGAAAGACTTTCAAAATTAATGGCATCCATAAAATGTTTCCAAAAGGTTAGTATTTATGTTTCCATAAGCAGTTAAGTAAAGCCATTAAAACAAATTAGAAAGTATGAGAGAAACAAATTGGAATATCGAATGACAAAATCAGATAATTCTTTATATGTGGGGTTGTTTACACCAGAAAGGACTAGTTATGACTAAATAACCACAGGGGGAAATTGAAAGGGAAATGGTATATATGCAATTGAATGAGTCTTTAATAAGCTGGGTGTAAGTAATTCTCCAAATAATGGTCCTGGCACTATATAAATGGGACTGGACAAATTAGATAGCATTCAAATAAAGGCACTTAGAAGGAGAAGAAAATTAGAAAACATGGCATGTGAAGACAATTTAATCAGGCTATAAAGGAGATATAGAAACTGATCTTGCAACATTCTGGGCCCTCCTGAGAAATTCTAAAACTGTGAGAGTGAACAACCAAAACAAATAGCAATTTTCAAAAGTACATAAGAGGTAAAAAATCTGCTAGAGGGCTGCCGGGACCATTGGGCTACTAATAAAAGACCCACTCAGAAATCACACCAGAGGAATAAAACACATTATCTTCATTGTTCCACATTATAGACTGTGTGGTAAAGTGCTTGTGTAATGCATTTTTGATAAAAATGGATGAAATCATATCCAATGGTCTTGTTACAGGTAGACACAATGGGACACAGACCAGTCCACTGTAGGCAAAGCAATGACATGCAGGGTTTCCACACAGTGCCCTGTTTTCCTTCCTCTTTCCAATCTGCTAGGAGGAATGGGAGGTTTGCATTTTTATTGTTGTTTTTGTGTGTCTTTAAGTTATTTCTAACTTATGGCAACCCAAAGGTGAACCTTCCACTGGGTTTTCAGAGATAAAAGTATGTGATGCACCCAAGGTCACTCAGGGGGTTTCCATGGCTGAACAGGGAATTGAACCATAGTTGTAGTCCAGTGCTCAAACCATTACACCATACAGGCTTTCTGAGATTTGTATGCATCTCCTATATCCCCATAAAGTACTCCTACTAAAGACCATGAGACAGTTTATAAAAATAAGAGAGTGGGCTTGGAGTACACATAGAGACCTAATTATTGCCTAATGCATTGGGTATGTTAAAAACTCCCTGTCTTCTTATGACCTACTCTGGTACCAGAGAATATGGCCCTTTTCACAACTCACCTATTTTCGGTGCTGGGGTGTGGTGCTCATGCGAGCAGCCTCCGGAGAGAGGGTCTCGCTTCCCTGCTTCTTCAGCTCTGCACAAGCTTCCTGCTCGCGCGAGAGCCCCACCTCTTCCTTTCACAGTGCAGCCTGGGACCTTCCCAGGCTGCACTGAGACAGGAAGCACAACTGGCCTGGCTCCCAAGACTCCGCATGCAAGGCAAATGTGCGCAGGGCCCCAGAGCGATGCATGACCGTGCAGTATTTTCAGCTTCAAGCTGAAAATGAAAAAAATGTGTGAGAGGTCCCTGCTGGGCCCTGGAGCATTGCACAAATGTGTGAACCGCTCCTCACATGTGCGCGATGCTCAAGGGGCCCTTTAGCATCAAAAATGCCGTGCAAAAAGGGCTTATATCTGGAAGATGCTGTGACTTGCAAAGCTCTTCTTAAGGAACATGTGGGAAAGAGCTTTCTCATGTGTCATTTTCAAATTTTGGAAGCCCCTCCTAGTAGAGGTTGGTCACTGCCATGTCAGTGGGGTGATGAATTCACTCTGGACTTTAGGGCCTTTCTGCACTACACTGTTATAGTGCTATTATTCCACTTTCAACATCCTCTGGAATTCTGAGATTTGTAGTTTACTGAGTCCAAGGAGCTCTCTGGCTAAGAATTCTAAATGCCCTTCCCTCAACTGCAAATCCAGGATTTCATAGGATGTTCAAAAGTGGAATAATACCACTAAAACTGTATAGTGCGGAAAGGCCCTTAGTCTGAACTTTAAAGGACCTGGCCAAGATAATAAACCTATCTTGGTAGGTAAAATGGTTCAGCACCTTTGATAGTTCCTTGAAATTTCAGACTAAAACTGACACAGAAGGCACCAGAAACTCTTAATGCACCTGGTTCAGAGTTACCTTCATTCCCCTCTGCCACCACTATTAGAAACATCATTGAATATATTGATTTGGCCTGTTAAATTGTTCGAGCATTTTTGCTACTATTCAGATAATTAATATCCCCCAAGGGATTCATGGAGGCTGATAATAAAATCAATAAAACAAATACAAATGAAACGTAAAACAAGTGCAAACAAATAATAAAAATAAAAGCTCAACTTAAAATAAACCAATAAAATAGTGATCAGGTTCAGCCATTATTTTTTAAAATCCTTAACAAATGAAGTTATTTGCCAAAGGCCCACCTTCACACAAAGTTCCTTGACTGCAAAGAGGAAATGAACAGGGAGAGAACCAGCCTAGCTTCCCTTGGTAGGAAGTTTGAGAGTCTGGAAATGGCCACAAGGAAATCCCTCTCTCTGTTGCCGTGAAAATGTTCATAGAGGGTGGTAGTTCAAGACAAGAGCTTCCCCAGAAGACCTCAGAAATTCAGAAGACTGATGTTGGAGAACTGTTACAGTTAACATCCTTATCATGGTTATACTCGAATTTGCTAGTTTGCAGATCTCTCTAAAAGTTTGAACATAGCATGTATTTGTTATGTGTCTTGTTTTGTGGCCTTAGCACAAACTCTCTCTCTTCCTGCACCAGTTAGTCTGAAGTTAGTCTGAGGTTTTCTTTTTCCTTCTTTCATACTGCAATATGCACTTCTCTTTTCTCCATGTTTGAAGAATGTATGTTACAGAGCCTCTTAATCTAAGATGTTATAATACCTTTAGTATTTGTAAGTTACCCTGCTTCAAGTGTTAGACTGAGACTGAGGCCATTTCCGCACTAGAGTGTTATAGCGCTATGATTCCACTTTCAACATCCTATGGAATCCTGGGGTTTACAGTTTTGGGAGGGGCCAGGCAGATGTTGAAAGTGGAATCATAGCGCTATAACACTCTAGTGCGGAAATGGCCTCAGTCTATTTTCTCTACTACACTCTGCGGAGAGGAGAGTGGTGGTGTTGAACTGGTTGTGACTCACCTTCTGCGTGCAGATACTGATTATTCTCTTTATAAGCTATATTACCATTTCTCACATTTGTAATAATGGGGCTTCCCATTATCTAGACTTGGCTGAAGGGGGATGCTTCCCTCTTCAGGTAAACCAAGGGTTAATGAGTTGTTGGGATTAGGTTACATTTTTACTGTGGGCAGCCTCACAGGTCACAGGGGGAGAATGGCCCAATCAAGGGAAGAGAGGTGAGCATCTTCGAGATGCTTTGGGATGCTTCGAAGGAGAAGTTATAAAAATCCTTGAGAGGCCATGTGGCAAAGAGACAACAAGGGAACCTCCTGGAGATGGGATCTGTGCCAGTAGTAGGCTGCAGGCCTGGGCCTCGCCTTCTGGTCTCATTCCTCTCCTAGACCATCTAAGCCTGTGAACCCAAATGTGAGTAACTAGAATAAGGTAGTTAGTCGCGTTAGGGCTTTTTATTATTTTGGAGGTTGGCTGATCTTAAGAATGTATCTGTTGTTATAACTACTTGTAACTTAAGCGTACCTGGGAGGGGGGAGCCTCTCATGTGTATTATTGTCTTGTTTACTTGCATGCCTTACAATAAATGCTTTTCTGTAAAACCTCTGTTTCCTCTCCATTCCCACGCCATTCTTCGGCACACGCTTAGATAGAACTTTTCTCACTCAGAAGGAGGAGGGAAAGGAAAGGTCCTTAAGCATAGAGATTGGCAATTCACTGACAGGGTGCCTCTGTCCTGTTCAGTTACAAGTATATCCAGAATTCAGTGGGTGGTGGCAGCATGCGAAATTAGTGAACGCTGGGGAATTTCCTGCTCCTTTTCAAGGGTAGAAGTGAGGCTTGGGGGGGTGGGTGGAAGTAAACTCAGTATGACAACATTCCCCAGTATGAATACTGTTTTTCAGATACAGTGGACCCAAGCGGTATAGGACTATGGATCATAAACTGTGCTTTGAATTCTACTGGGAAAGAGTCAGTGAAGTTAGAATAAGAATGCCATCTCAGATACTCCCTGTAAACTGTGCCCAGTTGGCTATCTTGCTCCAGTATATTGTGGGCCAGATGAAGTTTCTGGACACTTTTTCAGCTCTGTGTAGTGCATATTACAGTAGTCCAAACAGGATGTAGTTCTTACCATGGTTAGATTAGATATCTGAATGAACAAGGACAATTGGCACACTAGCCTGAGCTCTGCTGCTTTCCTGACCACAACTGAAATTTGGCTAGCCAGGTTCAGGAGTGAATCCAGGATGTGAGACTGAAAAGCTAGATCTTCATGAAAAGTGTAGTCCATCCACCATATGCTGGGTCCTTATTCTCAGATCTCCCTTTTGGCTGACCAGAAACAGCTCAGTATTGTAGGACAAAATTTCATTTTGTTTATTCCCATGCAATCCATTACTGTCTATTATTGCTGACTAGCGTATATACCAGGCGTTGCCTGGGATTTTATTTTTTCACAGATAATACTTGTTAGAAAGATTTGAGATCCTGTGTGTCTAATTCCTCAAACTGTCTTGTCCAGTACCTGTACCTTTTCCCCATATTCTCCAATCCAATCTATATTCAGAGTTATTCACATGGAGGGTGTCAAGAATCTCTCCCTGCTGAGCCGCAGCCAGCAAGGGAGGAGGGAGGTCAGGAATACTTTCAGAGAGAGTCTGGATATACCAAACACCAGGAAAACACAAACTGAGCCAGGTCAAGGTCCAATCCAAAGGTTCAGGAGGGAGAGATCCATCCAGAAGGTTTCAGGGAACAGGAGACACAAAGGTCATGAAGGCTTGCTAGTAATTTGCTGCAAGCAAAGAGCAGCCATACCGGCAAACTTAAACAGCCACTGTGAGCAGGTGCTGCTTGTTATTGTTTCCTCAACCTAGTCCATGCAGCCTCCCTCTGAGCAGTCTGTTTCAGCCTTCTTTGTGATTGAGGGCTGATGGGCATAGGTGGTTGCCACTCCTGTGCATCACTGCTGATTCTCTCTCCATCATGAGCTGGCCAGGGCAACTCTGTCTCTGTTTGACCTTCCAGTGCAGTGGATGTTTGGAGGTTGACTTGCTCACTCACTGGCCCAGTCCTTGGCACAGTCAGTTGCTCCTCGATCTCAGAGGCATCATCTATCCCACTCACTGGCTGGGCCCCATGCACAATCAGTTGGTCCTCAATCACAGCAGCAGCATCTATCAGATCGGGTCCCTGAGGGAATACCCTACCCTCCTCCTTTCTGCTAGGCCTCATCTCTATAGCAATTGACCAGGCCCAAGAGCTCACTGGCTGAGAATTCTAAAGGCCCCTCCCTAAACTGCAAACTCCAGGATTCCATAGACTCTTCTCAGGCACTCAATCATATGAGATCTTTGCCTCACACAGCCAAACATATGAGGTCTTTGCCTGACACAGACTAATAAATATATAAACTCTGACTTTTATATAGTAGATTAGTCATTATTGGTGTAAGATAGATCACCATCAGTTTCTGCTTATGAGTTTATTGTACTAGCCAAAGGCTATGAAAAATACATCAAAATAAAATAAAAAATGTACAAAATACCACAAGAAAGATATGACAAACAACCACCAGATAATGTTACTGGACATGATCCTGCACCTTAAAGACTAAGGTTAGGATTGTCCGTCCCATTGTATTTCCAATTTATGCTTGTGAACACTGTATGGTGCTGGAGGAGAGTTCTACAGGTACCATGGACTACTAAAGAGACAAATAATGGGTCCTAGATCAAATCAAACTTGAACTCTTTCTGGAAACCAAGATGACTAAACTGCAACTGTTATACTTTGGCCATATCATGAGAAGGCATGACTCACTGGAAAATACAATTAATGCTTTGTAAAATAGAAGGCAGTAGGAAAAGAGGAAGACCACATTACAGATGGATAGACTCAATCAAGGAAGGCAAGTCTGCAATGCCTGAGCAGGGCTGTTGATGATATGGTAAGTCGGAGGTCTCTCATGCACAGGGTTGATGTAAGTCAAAGCCAATTTGACAACAGTTAACAACAACTAAAATTATTACATATCTTCAAAACCATTTGTAGGAATTTTATGTAATTTTCTCTAATGTTTATGCAGCCAAAGAAAAAATACCCAGTTTGTGTGTCATATAGGTATTAGTATTTCTCCAGCGAAACTGAACTGCTGCTGCAAGCGCATTCCAACTTTCATGACTCAGCAAGGATTTCATAAATCTCTGTTGTTGGTCCCTGCACCCTCATCATAATTTTACTATTGTATTATTGAGTTAAAGGCAACACCTGTCCTATCATAGTAGATGCACTGAAGTGAATAGGACTTGTTATTCAGAAAAAATTAAGCCCCCATAATTTCCATAGGTCTACTCTATGCTATAATTACATTTCTGGTCTTTGGTTTCGGTTTTGTTTAGTTTTTTTTTCTTTTACTGTTTTTATTTTTATTTATTTTTATATCATCATCATCATCATCATCATCATCATCCTGCCTTTCTCCCCAAGGGGACTCAAAGTGGCTTCCAGCCATTAAAAGAAACATAATTAAAAACTGTGATATACAAAAGTTAAAACAAAAATTAAACCACAGCAACAATTGAAACATGTTAAAACACATATAAAAACAGCATTAAAATATCAATTAAACAACATCAATTAAAAAACAATCCCAATGTATGGGATTGATGTTTGATTATTTAATCCAATGAACACCACTTTTGTCATTTTTTATAGATTATACTTTGCATGTGTGCGTAGGTGCCTTCAAGTCACCTCTTCACTTATAATGACCCCATGAGTTCCATAGTGTTTTCTTAAGCAACGTATACTGTAGATTATATTTAAGTCCAAATGAACTCAGTAGGACCTAATCGCTGAGTAAAGAGACATGAGATATTTCATGTACAATTTGCACTGTAAGTTGTGACTCATATAATTGTCTAGGAGCCAGATCAAGCTGCATCAGCATTATCAGAGCTAATCTCTCAGCCACCTGTACATGATCTAGAGGAGTGGTGATTCTAAAATGATGCAGAAAAGAAAAAAAAAAGTTTGCATTTGTTACAGGCTTCTGGCTTGGATTCTGACAACCAAATAACAAACAGTATCTTCCATGGGAGGCAAACGAGAATTCTTTGATTTTGGACGATGGCAGATCACTTTGAGCTTTAGCAGTGATGGGAGTGGTGTGCTTTTAAGGTTAATTTGCAGCCTTGAAACTTTCATTCATGAATTATTAACTTTCACTAATAATAACTAAGAAAGTAGGCATGAAATTGAAGTTTGGCTTCATCTGTGCCCAGAGGGTGTTTTAAAAGCAGGTAGGAAAATTTCAATTAAGAAAACTGTTTAATTTTCCTTTTAAGGGACTATCTTTAAAAAGTTAGATGTATACCATGTCTCATGCTATAACAATTCATGCACAACTTAGTTATATTTCCCTTTTAAGATCAGAAGACAGAGGGAGTTTAGCCATGTAATCAAGGAAGGAAAGAATATTAGAAAATATTTTTAAAAGAGGTTGAAAAATGTGTTTCTCAAGTGCTGGAAAATCCTGACAAGGAAATTGCTAGACAGGTAAGGGTGTTGGTAGTTCAAGACTTATTTTACATTTAAAAAATGTACATGGATTTTTAAATTTTTATTTTATTTTATTTTGCAGGAAGTAATGTTTCCAGAACTTAAATTTTTGAGAAGAAAATAAGTTTTCTGCACAGAAAACAGTATTTTTATACACAGAAAATAGCGTTTTGGTGTCAAAAATGCTGTTTTCTGCATAAAAGCAACCATGTGCATTTTTTTCTTTAGTTTTAGATGACTTTCTCACAACAAGGATCAAATTTGTAAAATTATTCATTTTTGCCCAGTGAGAATGAAATTTACATCTCTAACTGGATTACCGTAGAGTGATGATTTTGACATTCTGTTCAAACACTACATTTGCATGGCAATCCACAAAGGTAAACTACAAATTCAGACCACTTGGCAGAAAACCTCAAACTATGACCCTTTCCTCAGCACCTTCCCAACCTCCCATGTGGACAGGAGAAGGATGGGGCCACGATGATGCTTTTGCATGACATTGTCACAGTCCTGTCCTTCTCCCATCCCCAGGTGGCATGATCATGGGTTAAATCATTGACAGGTTCTCCTGTCAATGACCCACAATCATGCCACCAACCCACACTTACCTGTCCTGCGGAAGGGCAGGGAGTGTGATGGCAGCACTTCCTGACCCGGTGCAGTCTGAGAAAGTACCCAGCTGTGTTGCAGAAGGAAGTGGTATGTCCAGAGGCACTGCCAGGATTACTACAGGACAATGCCGCAAGAAGGTAAGCTGCAGAAAAGGCCTATGTATAAATTGTTAGAAAAAGTTAGACCAAACCTCAAGAAAATACTTTGTGATATAAGTGTAAATGTCATGGTGCTTTAATTGCTTTACTTGTTAAGTGCACCTGTGGAAAGGAATGTGACTAGTTTATGCTGAGTCATGCTGATGAGCACCAGGTGCAGACAATGCAAGGATTGGCCAGGATTGGCTAGGTGTCTGTATAAAGGTAGTACAATCCCAGCCAACAAGTGCACATGTTGCCTGATCCATGTTGCTGGAGGCTCTGCCAGAAAGAGCAAGCTAGATATTCTGGATTGCCATCTGGACTTTGTATGTATATTTTGTAACAAAGAATAAAGAGCCTCCATATTGGAAGATTACAAGCTGAGTGGGTGAGTGTTACTGGCTTAGTGCATTTGCTGCAAAAGGTGTTCTCTGCTGCTTGGCATGCTTTGATAGCTGTGTGGAGCTATCTCTGCTTATCTATATAGAGTTTTTCTTGGCTGGCTTTGTTTTTCCCTTTGTTCTTGGGACATAAATTACATAAGAACCTTGCAGAAATGAATTGACTGATTATACCTTCTACTGGGCTCAATTTCTGGGTCAGGAATACAGGGAATTTGTTGTTAGACTATGAGGGAATCTAGTTTTGTATAAGTTGTCCCTGACCAAGTCAAACTTTGCCAATCAGCCAAACTTCATCTTTCATTTATTTATTTATGTAAATTTTTATTATTATTTTAATACTACAAAAGAATACTAACCAGTATCTCCAACCTATCCACATGCACACAAACATACACTCAAACAGTGTTTAACATCAACTAGCATTGTTCAGAATGCTCTTGGTAAATTAAATGGTTATGCCAGCTTTAGGTACTTTTATAGACATTATTGTTGTTGTTGTGTGCTTTCAAGTCATTTATGCCTTGTGGCATCCATAAGGTGAACCTATCAAGGGGTTTTCTGAGGGTTGAGAATGTACAATGCATCCAAGGTCACTAACTGGGTTTCTATGGCTGAGTGGGGAATTGAACCCTGGTCTCTAGGGTCATAGTCTGTTACTCTGATGGAAAAACTCTAGCCGGGGTCTACAATTTTTAATATTAAACATGATTCCATGTGCCTGAGAGGTCACCCGAATGAGCACGTAGGCAGGCACAATCAAATACCGAAAACCAGGTCAGGCCAGTAAACCCCCAGTCATGTAGCCCTAGGAGACCTCTAAGTATGTAAATCCCCGATAAACAAAGGGTCCTCAGCCCCAAGACACTGACTTGAAGGGATTAGAGAGTCTGCCCCAAGTTGAGCAAATATTCTATCAGGTGAGGACCATTTACATGAAATCACACCACAACCAAATGCAGCTGAAGATCCTGAGACTTTGGCAACACCTTGCAATCCCATCACACAAAGGAAATTGCCATGGTAGAGCTTCGTTATCACTCCAACACCCATTGTTCTCCCTAGGAAAGGATTAGTCCTCCAGGTACCTTTTCCCCTACAAATAGTCCCAGTTTTTGAGCATTTCTTCAGATCTCTCCCGGTCTTCCCAGCAGACCATCGCTCCGTCCATTGGGTAATCCTCTCAGCCCTCTTCATGCTGAGTCTCATCTCTCCACTGTCTTCCCGGACCAGGACTTCAGGACAAGGTGCAGTATCCCCCCAACTACACCCCTCCAATACTCCCCTGTCCAATTTCCTCTCTTTTTTTCTCAATAGCTCTTGAGTGAGTGAGCACGTGAGTGCATTGGTGCGTCAGGTTGGATTCAATAAAAACATTTACTAGATCAATTTCGTTTGGTTTTTGGCTTGGCCTGACCCCGTAAAAACTGGGTAAAAGACCCCGCTAGGTTACTCTGCCTCTTGCAGTGCTGTCGCTCGTGCTCGGGCTAGTTTCCATTCTCTGTCACATGGAGCACGTTGAGGTGTCCCCCAAGGGACTCCTGAAATTAGAGTAACAAGTCCAATGCTCACACACTGCTCACCACACTGGCTCTCTAAAGACTGTATACAAGGAGATATTAAGTACCTGCTTGTGCAAAGTTTTTGCCTATCTGTGAAATGACAGCTTGACATGACTAAGGACAGCTCTGCTCCCTTAGGGCCAATGATTGGCTGGGATGCACTGGAAGAGATACATCATGCCATTGCTGAACAGGCAGCTGCCCCCCTTCCAAACAGCTGTGAAAGTAACATGTAGATCAGCCATACATACAGATTTACAAAATTAAATTAAATGCACAACAGGAAAAATAAAAAAAGGACAGATAAGGAAAGAAAGCAGAAAGGCAAGGAACTGGGGAAGGTGAGTTTTGAATAAAAGCTTTTCTATTCCCTCACAGATATAGGTTAAGTAGCAAAGTTTTAGGAATGTGGGAAAAATACTTAGACATGTTTTTGCTTGGTTCACCTGCTAAATGCTCTTTTTCTCTTGTATAAGCAAACTCAAGAGATCGTCTGGCCATTATTCTGCATGGAGAAGGATACTTACAGCTCATAAGACAATCCACTTGTCTGCCATGATGATCAATTTGTTAACATTTCAGCTTCTCGTGTGAACAAGGACATCCACTGAAAAAGGAAGGACCCAATATTTCATAATTATTTTCCCTGTTTTCTGATTACTGTTATGGTAATGTCACAAACAATATAAGCTCAGTTATGCCCTTGTTGCCAGAGCAAAAGGATCAGTCAATTACTCCAGCACTTTGGCACAAGATACTACCACTCATCCTGAGAAAATGTCCTAGAGGTAAGCTACCCTGTGTTCCTGTTTGTTAGAGGAGTGCCATTTCTGCATGGTGTCACCGTCTCAATATGGGGACAGGATGGCAGCCATCTGCAGGTTGTGCTTTTGCACAACATCATCGTGGTCCCACTGCCATCCTATCCTCATGTGTCGCATTCATGGGATATTCGCTTAACAGATTAAATCCATTAAGCACCAGTGATCATGCAATGCTTCCATATTTACCTGCCATGTGGAAGGGCAGGAAGTGCAATGGGCGTGCTTCCTTCGCCAGTGCAGCATGGGAAAGAGCCCAGACGCACTGCAGAAGGCAGCCTTGTGTCCCTCATGCTCCCCTCTGCAGGGAGCCAGTCAAATGCAGAGGTGAGTATTCCTGTCATGCTCCCTTCCCAGCAAAGGTGCTGCTGGGATTGCAGCAGAATGACATGGGAGAGCATTGTCATGTGGAAATGGTGGAGGTCTTTTAAGTGGGGTGTGTTGTATTTGAATCTGCATCATTACTAGTGTATTTTAACTTACAAAATAACTGTTTTAAATTAATGTTTTCATTATGATTGTTCATTTAAAAAAATACTTGTGTAGTATCCATTGTTTTAATTCAGATTTAATTTAGATGGATGGACCAGCAGGCAAACAGGCAGGCAGGTGTGCAGTTTATTTGCACTCCCACAACTAAACTCACCACAGTGGCTGGGCTGTTGGGAATTACGCTGCATTCCTTCTGGAGAAAGTAGGTCAGGAGTTATTTCCATAGCACGTCAAAGGTTCTGTTGATACCCGGCTGTACACTCCTACACTTTGATATAGTTTAATTGGCAAAATATGATTTAATTGGCAAATATATTGGCATTGATATAAAATGTGCCCTGCTATGACTGTATGACTGAGCTGGACAAGAGGAAGAGATTGACTGAACACATGTGCTGCAAATTAGGTCAGAAAACACCTCTAGGTGTAGCTAGGTCATAGTCAGGAAATCATCAGGTAACTCTAGAGATAATAGGCTTACAGATAGCTTTAATGAGTCTGCCTTTTGGATAAGAGCAACTGGGAGGTTCCCACCAAACCGCTGATTGTCTTAACTCCTCTTCCTCTGACCAAGCAATCTTTCTTT
Source organism: Cyclura pinguis (assembly GCA_030412105.1). NCBI lineage: Eukaryota > Metazoa > Chordata > Lepidosauria > Squamata > Iguanidae > Cyclura > Cyclura pinguis. The sequence continues at coordinate 311,506,874 of CM059599.1, read as the reverse complement.
TGTCCGAAAACCTCTCCAACAAGCACCAAGTTAACAAGACAACCATTAGCCCTTTGTCACCTAATGGTATGACTATTAGCCTGCTTTGGATCTCACTGTACACTCTGTAAACTCAATTGTTCACTTGGTTGGAGAGGCATTCACAGCCTTGGCCTCCCAGGCAGAAATCGAGTATATAAACCCCTAGCTTTAGCCAGTCAACTCACAGTACCCTGATTGCTGGTTGCCACTCTGCTACTTTGATTTCTGATTTTGTAGTGTCCTTAGATGTGAGTCCAAACCACACTGCTGCTTCTTCACTGTTCTTTGAGACTGGTAGATATCACCCACTATGCCTTGAAACAGCACTATCTAAAATATTTCCTCACTTTTCCTTCAGTTAGCCTTGTATGATTGCATGACTTCTTGGATCTGTGTGTGTGTGATTAATTCCCCTAATAAAACACAATTTAGTTTATTTTTGGATCTCTGTCTGGTTCTTCCCTGCAGAAGTACCAGTAAATATAGGTCAAAATGATCTCACTACATTACCCTCTCTTGCAGGCCTCCTAATTTGAGCTAATAATTCCCCACCTTTTCACAGACGCACTGGCATTGTAGATAGACCCTTGAGTCACCCATAGTTTGGGGTAACACCATAGCACGCCAGGATTCACACCACACAATTGTAGCACTTTTATTCCACTTAAATTGTGGTAGTTGAATCCACAAAATCCTTGGGTTTGTAGTTTAGACTCCAAAGTGCTCTGGCTGAGAATTCCTAATGCCCTTCCCTAATCTGACAGTTCTAGGATACCTTAGGATGGAATCACAGCAGTTAAAGTGGAATAATAGTGCTATCATTCTGTAGTGTGAATGATTGAATAAACCCCTGATGTTGGGTGGAGCCAGTTTTATGAAGTCTCAGCCTGCCTGAAGTGATGACTTCTTAGATAACTAATTCCTGTTCATTTCTTATATATATCAGTAAAGGGATTGAGTAGGATTTTTAAAAACCTGATCTTTTAGCTTCTTTGCTTCAAGTAGAGATGTTCAGGATATTGGGGTGGGGCAGGACAGGGCAGGGCAAGGCAAGGCAGGTAGATAGCAGTTTGTAATCTTTGATGAACAGCCTGAGGTAAAAGGGGTTTTCACTTTCCTTGGGGTGTGGAATCTATAAGAGTAGAGGGCTCCTTCTGAGAATTCCCAGAGTACAAACTCAAAGTCCTTTGTTTGAGGAAGAGATGTTATTGAGCCAAGAGCTTCTGTTTCATCAGGTAGTGGCTGGCTGGATGCAAGCTGGAGATATCCTGCTTATGGCAGAAGCAAAGCTTGGCTCACAATGTTTGGGGAGGGGGGAAGGAATGAAGTGTCTCCTGGTTATGTTCAGACCGCACAGGTCGACAGCCTTACTTCAGATATCATTATAAATAGTTAAAAGTTGTGGGCCCCATTCACCTCATACTTGTTCCTTGGTTCTTTCTTTTGCAATTGCTGCCATCTATGTCTTAGCAAGCTTGCTACACAAAGAGAGGATAGATCTGCTTTCACACTGTTTACCTGTCAAGTGCAGTCATCAATATGTCACTATGAACTCCTTACGACCCACAGAGTCTCCCTAACTTGTATAATACCAGAATGGCTTTGATTTCAGCTGCCCTCTACAGCCTGCATTCTCCAGCATTTAAAAGAGAGTTGGACTAGTACTTCCTTCATTTATTACAGAGACAGCAACAATGTGCTTCTTTGTGCAGCTTTAGATCTCTGGAAGGGAGTTCAGAGCTGTCATTTCCTTCAGTACAGGCTCATAGAGACTAAAGTCAAGGAGAGAAACAAAATCCTCTGCTCCTTCAGAGAAGTGGGAAGGAAGTCGATATCAGGTTTAATTCTTGAGACACACAGTGCAGCACTAATTCACTTAGCAAGTTATATGCCACAGCAGACGGCATAAAATAAATGGCTTTTGCATGTTGAATTCTGAAATTTGACAACTTCTTGGAGGGGGGGGGGTTAAAATTGTTGTTCAGTTTGCATGCTGTCTTTCAATAAATAAATAACCTACATAATATCTTGCAAATGACTCAAAGTAGCTTTTCCTTTCTTCAGTCTGAAGAGTCCATTTAATTAGCAGCCCCCCCCCCCAAAAAAAAAACAAAACCAGGGAGGCAAAAGTAAATTTTAATGCAATTTTAACAATAAAAAAGGGATGGTTTGTGAACTAGTGTCCATGTCTTTTAGAAAATTTTGAGCTTGCTGGGAAAGACTCCAGCTGGTATCTGAATAGCATATCCCCCAAACCTGTGAGCTCATTAGTCTGTTTTACAAGTTCCCATTAACTTTTACTATAGGCCTGCTCTCTTGACAGTGGGAATGCAAGAAAAGGTAGTGAGACAGCCATGTATAAAAGTGCCACAGGAAAAAAAAATCATAAATACACTTTTCTCATCATTTGCTGACCCTCTACATTTATGGAAATGGAACCTGTGGTTTAACATAAAATCAGTAAATAAAGTGTTCCATTACACTGTAGTTAATATGAATTATATGTAAGGTAATTTCAGGCATGTATATATTTCGGTTCAGTATTTCCTTCTAAACATTTTAGTCCCATCAGCTAAACTTGTAAGTATATATTCTTTATGAGATCAAACTGTCATTTATTGAATTGAAAATATTATTCTACCAATAGCATGTGTGTTTCTATACCGCTTATCAGCTAAGTGCTCTCTATGCAGTTTACAATGTGTTAGCTAACTGTCCCCAGCAAGCTGGTTACTCATTGTACTGAACTGCAAAAAGACAGAAGGCTGAGTCAACCTGGAACCCGGCAAAATTGAACCCACAACCTTGTGGCTGCAGTACTGGCATTTAACCACTGCACCACCAGTGGTTATTAATAATTATAGGAAACTATAGGAAAAATGGTCCTAAATCCAACATGATACTACTGCTACAGTGCCAGCACAATATAACATCTTTTCTGGTCCCTGAATCATTTGGATGTGCCTGAAAACCAGTTCTTGAGGACCTCTCAGTGGGAAGTTCCTCTAAGAAGGGAAGATCACCAATCTAACTTCTGCTTTTGCTGCCAGTGGCAGTCTAGCATTAGAGCCCATTTGTTGAAACCATGCACACAGTAAGATTTTCATTGTGTTTTATTCTTGGAGATTGTGGTTTCTCCTCTGGTTTGTCAAACATCACAAAAAAAGTTGAAAGTAAGTCAAGCGAGGAAGCAAGTAAATCCCATATCAATGTGGGGAAAAAATATTATTGTGATTGTTTTACCCTCATTTCTTCTGTTCTGTGAGCTATATTTCATAAGAAGGAACTGGAAAAACCATCTCTGAGTATTCCTTGCCTAAGAAAACTCTATGAAATTCACTGGGCCATCATAAGTAGAGAGATCCATGATCCCACATGGATTATCCAAACAAAGTATATTCTTTTCTCTCAATGCCTACCTCAGCAACAGGTCTGGGGAAGTCATTTTTGTTTAATTGCCATCAAGTCTTCTTTGAGTTATGGCGACCCTATGAATGAATGGCTTTCAAGACACTCTGCTTTCAGAAGTCCTGCTTAGAGGTCACCAACTTGGGGCTCTGTCTTCCTTGATTGAGTCTATCCACCTGAAATGTAGTCACTGAAATGCAGTGAACGATATGAGTCCCACTCTATTTCAATGCATTCTGCAAGATACTGCAAGCTAAGTTTAGATAGATAGATAGATACACACATGCGCACATGTATACACACATATATACATATATACACACACATACATACATACTTAGCTTCCTGTATCTGGCAGGTGTATGTGTACATCCACACATACACTCACACAAACACAAAACAAACATTGCAATCCCAGATCAGTTTTGTTTTTTAAACAGATTTTCTGAGCTCTGATTAAAAAAAAAATAGAGATTTCTCTTCTTTCAGGTATTTTCTGGTGGTAAGCAAGATAAATTACTAGGGCACTGATGTGAGTACATATATTTACGTGAGTAAACATATTTATATCTCTGAATTGTATTTCTGCTTCAAAAAAATAAAGAAAAGGAAAGAAAAGAAAAGAAACCACTTTCAAAACAATTTGAATGTCAGAATTGTACATAGTGGAGGCATTTCCACTCATGAAACTTTTGAATAGGAGAATGGACCCCATAACAATTTTTAAAAAAATGCCCTGTACATCCAAGTATTCCACTTTAGCTAACACAGAAGATGGCTGTAGCAGAAGAAATTGTAAAGCAGGGCCAATGAGTATAGAATTCAGGAAAAATGCCACAGTAGGGCATGAGAAGAAACTTGTGAGGAGTTTGAATAATTATTCAAAGCAGAAGCAGTTGATACTGAATGCATTGCATCCATTACTTACTGTAAACTGTTTTCAATCTTTGTGAGAAAAGAAAGGGGAAATGTTCTAAACAAATAAAAATGCAAACATACCATTCCTCTTCAGGAAGAGATGGCAACACCAGGTAACAGACTTAAAAATGGGAGGACAAGTGCAAAGACAAGGTTACATGATATATGGATGCTATTTTGAGCCTTGGGCAAATTTACAGTAGTTATACTAGAGATGCCTGACAATAATGTTGAGATTTTGAATGTCATCTGACTCCTTACTAAGTGCACTTCAGAACAAAACATACTGAGAAGGCTTTGAGCTGTTGTGAAATGCAGAATTTTTATCATTCCTTTGGATAAAGCTACTTATATCACTTTGAAGGGGCATGGTCAAGATTATCTTAGACATTGATTGTTCTGTTTTTTTCTCTTTCCCACCCTTTCTCAAAATATTCAACCCATGAGGACTGAAAAATATGAACAAAAATCTTGTAGGCCAGAATAGATATCAAGGCCAGCATTTAAGAGCATACACAGTACCTTCTGTGGGATACTTATTCAGCAGTTACACTATATGTTGTGCCATTATGACCTGGAAGCTTTGAGGCTCAGAAAACCAAACAGATGCAGGCTTTAATATTTCAGGTTTCAAACAAGCAAACACTCTCCAGTTCTCCCTACCAAAGTACCCTCCACCTTGCCAATCCATAATAAATCTTGTCTAAAATCTATAATTGTCAGGGCAGTTTGAAATACTGCCTTGGATCAGGGAATAGTTCAGTCACAAACACTGTTATTATTATTAGTTTTTTTAAGCTTCACGGCCACAGTTAAGGCTATCAGAGGATGGCTCAAGCTCCACAAAGCCACAGGGTTGGCATCTAAGTCTGATGTCTTGACAGACATTCCTCATGAGAGGGAATGAGGGAATGATGCTGTACATGTTGCAAATTATGTTTGCTTGCAGTTTATGCTTCATAAACTCACCCTGTGCTTTTGCTACAGTGGGTCCTGCACCAGGAAGAAGGAAATGTAATCATCATCATCAACAACAACAGCAACAATGACAAAAACAACAACCTGCTCTTTCAAGCCCAAATTCAGATGGGTAAAAGGAATGCCTGCAACAGAAGTGTCTTTTCTTGTCCTGGTCTTGTACCACCTTGTGAAGCTGTATTATTCAAGGAAATCTCTTGTAACTTGACCCATATCTGTAGCTAACACATGAGGTCCTGGAAACAAAATGAACCTGAATGTGCATAGCATGATATGCTTCAGCAAAAACTGGAGTAAAACGAAGTATTGATGACCATTTTTACCTTCTTAACTTTCTGTACCTGCAAAAAATTTTATTTGATTGGATTGAAATTTGCCATATTTGTAGAATTCAACCAGTGGGTCAAAAAAACCCAAGTTTCAGGTTATTAGCCCAACAGATCATCCTTTTCATCAGCAACAGAATTTGACACTTAGAAGAGCTGGAACCCCCTTGTTTGGCTTGCTTTAGCTCATGCCCAATTGAAATAACCTTTTAAACCCTTTAAGTTTAAAAGCTTACATATTGAACATCAACTTTTAAAAGTTAAACTCTTGAATTCTTAAAACATTTTAAAACAGCCTTTAAAACACCTTAAAATGCCTTTGTATCTTCTCTTAGCAGCTCTTATGCATCCTTAAAGGAGCCATGACATTCGCTTCCTTATTATACCCACGTATCTGTATAAATGATCATACTGTTTATATATGCTGAATGTCAGATTTTGACCTGATTGCTTGTGTAGAAGAAAGCCCTTATCCTGTGCCCTCTCAAAGGAAGGTTCAGTGAATCTGAGGCTGGTCTGTTGCCACCTCACCCTGGAATCCCAAAGATGTAGAAAAATCTGTCCCTGTGCAGCTTTTCGCTAGTGCCTTAGTCTCCACTGGGGTTGATATCTTTGCCCATGGAGAAAAGAGAAAAGAGGTATCTCCACCTCTCCTAACGCCCTACTCTTGAATGGCTTTTAGAGTAAAATAAAGATTTACAAGGAATGGAAATGTTAATGGAAAGTGTAACATACATTAACTTTACTGCTACTTCAATTGCATATACTATCATAACTGACTGACAGGTAGTTAAAAATAGGTAGTTAAAAAGGGTGTATTTTGAAGTGGTTTGAAGACAGTTTAAAAGAGAGCATTTTCAAACTTATATCAGTCTAAGAAACAAATCATGAGGGCTGACTCATACATGACTGGGTCAGTGTGGGAGCTGCTTCCACAAGTCTGGGTCTTCTTACACTTTTATGTAGGCAGGGATGGTGTGTAACAAACAAATGATGTCACTTTTTCTTCCCAGGCCATTGACACCTCTTCTAATTTCTTTAAGTAAATTTGGATTCATGGACAGTAGAAGAAGTATGAGCATCTACAGAACAAACATTCCTCATGAAGTATAGCTTGCTTCTCTTACTAGCTGCAAAAATGTGGTTAAGACAAAAGGGATTATAGCACTGTAAAAGAACGATGTTCACAAAAGTGCACTACGCAGTGGCAATCAACAGCGCCCAGTTGATACAGCCCTGTGCCATTGACTGATCTAGAACTTATGTCATTTATTGCATTATACATTGAAGCTGGTTAGTATCATTGCATCATTTGTGCTTCACAACTGCTCATTCCTTAAGCTAGTCCATGATAATTACATATTTGTTTCTTCTGCCAGATTTGGAAGTATGACATTTTTAAGGTAAAGTCTGAACTCTCCAGTGTTATATGCCCTGTGAAATTTTGTGTTTTGCTGCCTTTTCCCTTACTACAGTGCTCCTCCCTAATACATTAATTAAAATGCATAAAACAGATTGCCAATTAGAATGAAAGAAATGAAGCATAAAAATATTTATTTGTTGCATATACCATTCTTGTCCCTGAAGGGGCTCAGAGAACCTTACATATGGTTCTCAGGAGGTGTTTCCTCCAGCCAGCATAGAGGGTCAGACCTGCCAACTTTCAGCAGAACGTTAAGATGTGCCTTTCAGATACCTTTCCTCTATTTTGCAAAATTTCTCATCTTCTCTAACATTTCTGTTTACAATACGTCATTCGTATCTGTCTCTGTCAACAGAATCATAATTTTGCTAGTGCATTGCAGCAATTGCACTCTGAAGCATCAGTTCTAGAAGATATGATGTCAATCAACCAAAGGAGGGTATGGACCTCAGGAGAGAGAAGGCCTTTGGGCTCCTGAAAATTTATTGGGGAAGTGTCTTGCCACAAGACTAACCTATACCAATAATACATCACAAAAATCAATGGGATTAAAACACTCTACAGCCACTACATATACTCATGTAATAAATCCAGTTTCCAAAGAGAGAGAGGATAGAAATGAAAGGAAAGGGAGTGTGCTGGTGAAGCACTCATTCTTGCTGTCAGCACCCTTTATAACTTTTCAACAGGCCACAAAAGGGCAATCCTCTAGAATATGAATCAGATATAGTCAAGACTCCACAGAATAACAGTAAGCAGACCCAGACCTCCCTGTTTGAGCCCTAATAGCTTTTTTCCACCTCAGTAACCTCTTATGGTAAACAGAACAAGCCATTTTGAACTGTATTTCCCTTCTCCCCTGCTGATTATTATTCAGCAAAGGGGAGGGGGAGAGATTTGGTAACCATCAAAGATTTAACAGCTAGGCAACATTTCATAAAACATCCTCTGACACTGTTCCCACCCCCACATATCTCTGTCTTTGGATTCATTTCACAAACACTGCAGCTTGGTGTGAGGCATATATATATGATTGCCATACAACTGGGAAGAGTAAAAAGGGGGGAGGAATATGAAAGCTTGGGTATTCTCTTCTCTAAGTATATCCCTCCCCGCTACAGGGCGATGATATTAGTTGGGATGGGGAAAAGCATTTCATCACTGTCTTGGGAGGAAGTATAGAAAAACCCATTTGATTTATGTCATACCACCCTGTTCCAAATCATTGCCCTTCATGTGCCTTCAACTGAATACATTTGCAATCTAGATACAGGATTTCCTAAGATGTAAGAATACATATTTCAATGTATCCTTCCTCTTCTATTACTTTTTCCGGGAACTAAAAAGATGGGTACTTGTCAATCAAAAGTCTTCAAATGTCCAGAAGCAGAGCACTAACACTTGCCTCTGTGATTCCCATGGCTACAAATCAGATCTAAGATACATATAGAACAACTTTTTTTTTTAATTTCTATGCATTCAACTTTCTACAGATTTGGTAAATAGATAACATCAAAGACCATATCTGAGCTGTTTACTTTGGACTGGTTCACCTCCACTTGAAAGAAGAACATAAAAATCTTTTGATTGTGGAAATTAGAAAATGTATTTATTTAATTTATATCCTGTTTACTCCCAACATAGGGTCCAGGAATTAATTGGAGATGCTTGTGCCTGACCAATTATAGGCTCTGGTTTCATAGAATCATAGAAATGTAGAGTTGGAAGAGACCACACGGGCCATCCAGTCCAACCCCCTGCCATGCAGGAACACCCTCAAAGCACTCCCGACAGATGGCCATCCAGCCTCTGCTTAAAAACCTCCAAAGAAGGAGTCTCCACTGAACTCCGAGGCAGCATATTCCACTGCCGGACAGCCCTGACTGTCAGGAAGTTCTTCCTGAGGTTCAGGTGGAATCTCCTTTCCTGCAGCTTGAATCCATTGCTCCTTGTCCTGGTCTCTGGAGCGGCAGAAAACAAGCCCTCTCCCTCCTCTACATGGCATCCCTTCAAATATTTAAACATAGCTATCATGTCCCCTCTTAACCTTCTCTTCTGCAGACTAAACATACCCAGCTCTCTAAGTCTATCCTCATAGGGCATGGCTTCCAGGCCCCTCACCATTTTGGTCGCCCTCCTCTGGACCTGCTCCAGCTTGACCATGTCCTTCTTGAACTGGGGTGCCCAGAACTGGACACAGTATTCAAGATGAGGTCTAACCAAAGCAGAGTAGAGTGGTACCAGCACCTCCCTCGATCTAGACACCATACTCCTATTGATGCAGCTGAGAATTGCGTTGGCTTTCTTGGCTGCCCCATCACACTGCTGACTCATGTTCAGCTTGTGGTCTATTAAGACTCCTAGATCCCTTTCACACGTACTGCCGTCCAGCCACGTGTTCCCCATCCTATATTTCTGCATTCCATTTTTAATACCTAAGTGTAGGACCTTACACTTCTCTCTGTTGAATTTCATTTTGTTAGCTTTGGCCCAGCTCTCCAATTTGACCAGGTCATTTTGAATTTTGATCCTGTCCTCTGGCGTATTAGCAACCCCTCCCAATTTGGTGTCATCCGCAAATTTGATGAGCATGCCCTCTATTCCTTCATCCAAGTCATTGATGAAAATATTGAACAGCACTGGGCCCAGCACAGAACCCTGTGGCACCCCGCTAGTCACTTCTCTCCAGGATGAAAAGCAGCCATTGGTGAGCACCCTTTGCGAACGGTCAGTCAACGAGTTACAGATCCACCTGACAGTAGCTCTGTCCAGCCCACATTTTACTAGCTTCTTTGCAAGAATGTCATGGGGAACTTTGTCAAAGGCCTTACTGAAATCGAGATATGCTACATCCACAGCATTCCCTTCATCTATCAAGCTAGTAACTCTATCATAGAAAGAGATAAGATTAGTCTGGCATGACTTATTTTTGAGAAATCCATGTTGACTTCTCGTGAGTACCGCGTTGCTTTCTAAGTGATTAGAAACTGACTGCTTAATGATCTGCTCCAGGATCTTTCCGGGTACTGACCGAACAAGCATTATTCAATATCTGCAGAGCTACTTGTTATTTACCTCTGAAAAATGTTTAGTATTTACATACATACATACATACATACATACATACATACATATATGCACTTCTACTACCTTTTCTTTCGAAAAACATTTTGAGTGTGAAAGATCAATGTCTTTTAAAATCTTTAAGAGAAGTTATCAGTTTTATTTGTTTTTGAATACATTTGAGTGAAAGGGATAATAGGTAGATAGGTAGATAGATAGGTAGATAGGTAGATAGGTAGATAGGTAGATAGATCTATCTTAAGGAAATAAACAGCTTAATTTATTTCTACTAACTAAGAAAGTGATGAGGGAAAATATGAGTGCGAGGGAAGAAGAGGAGAAGAAATATATCAAGGTGATTTAAATGGAATACAACATGGTACAAATACTTATTGATATCCATTTTCTGTAGGGACTTTTGTACTGGATTGACCTTACTATAAGTCTCAGGTAGCACTTAGTGAAAGTAGCATATTTAATACATTAAACAAGCACGCAAAATAAGAATGAAGAGCCTTGCCGGGTCAAATTGAAAACCTGTTTACTCAACATTATGTCCATCCAGATGCCTTTGGGAAGCCCACAAGGAAGAAAATGAACATATTTGTAATTGGTAAGAAGTAACTTTTGTCTTGACAGCATCTAAGGACAGCAAGAAATGAAGATTAGAAGTGAAGTGCATAGAACTCTATATATGATATAATGTCCAAATGTGTGTCTCAGTAAACTTGATTTCCCAGTTCCATACAATGAAGAAGGAAGCTGCACTTGCTCACCCATGCAATACTCTATCATTTCAAGTTGGTTATCTCTACACTAGCCTTTATATACCTATATAGGCACATTTCAGTTTACAAAGCCTTTGACAAAGAAACTTCTTTTTTCAAAGTCTTTTTATGGGAATCCAGAACAGCTCTCCTCACATTGCTTGTCTTCTTAAGCTGGAAGGTGTTTTGCAGCATTGGCATGGTACAGTAAACAATGCAATAAAATGTGTCCTGGGAAAGAATGGGGTTCTGCTGTTGATGATCTTATTGTAGCTATGTGTACTTACATGCAACAGGCAAGGTAAACAGCTGCCTCCAGAATCACTTACTGAGAATGTGTGAAGAGCCAAAACAGAATGAAAAGGAGAAAGCAGAATCCCATTCTTTCCCAGGACACATTTTATTGCATTGTTTACTGCACCATCTTAGCCTCCTTCACCAGTGCCCCTGCCATGTTGAGGGAAAATAAAAACATAAATGTAAAAGTTTCACCACTGAAATGGTAATTATTAAAATAAATTGGAGGCTATTAGTGGGGGGGAGGGAATAATCCCTGGATGTATTTAAATAGTATCTAGACAATTTAACATGTTTTTGTTTACTTACGCACTGCTAAACTGACCTGTTTTCCTCCCATTTCTCATGTGCATAATGTTGATTTCATATAAAAAGCTTTCTGAAACCTGTTGAACTGCTCTTCTTTTTTGTGGTGTGGGAACCTATCCTCAGTCTTTCCATGTTATTTCTACCTCTGATATCAATGACATTGTTAAAGAAGTAAACCCCAAGAATCCATCTTCTTTGTTGGTCGAAGTATCCTTGTATATGCATAAGAAGCTCATGTCTACGTGATCTCTCCGTGTCAGATAAAAAAATCTGAGATATGGGTTGACAAACTCCAGTAGATTATCTGGACATATGGCCACAATTCATTGTTAAGATATTAAAGTAATGATTCTACCATAAATGGCCCTACCATTAAGCCATCAGAGCAGCTGCTTCAGGTAGCATCAGATATTGGATGGATGTATACCTAGGCCCTTCCTCTTGTACTGAGCTAGTGCCCCGGTAATGGTCATGCTTCCTTTTTCTGGCCCTGGAGTGCTTCCAACAGGGCTCACCCAAACCCTTGATTTGGTGCAGTTTATGTTGTACCTTTTAATGTTGCTCTTTGACATTTCTGGTCAATTCCCTATTGAAACATTCAGAGAAATAGCTATTGGCAACAGTACTTGCCAACTGTCTTCACTCTCCCCCAAAATCCTTCATCTATTCATTCTAAAATGTAGGATAAACACTGGGCTGTAGGTGAGCATGAAAAGTTAGCACCCAGAGCAGGCATTGTTCCAAATCAAAACAAAATTAACTGTAACTATAGGTTCACACATGGATTTGGAATTCACAAGGTATCAGCACAAGAAAAAGTGTTGCATTCCTCTAAGGAATAAAACATCATGGTACTTAAGATATAACCAGGAAATGCACAGAGATGATAGAAACATTGTTTGAAATCCTGTATGACCTTTCACTCAATGTAGATTTGCATGCACTTAATTAAGTAGCAGAGACACTAAGAAGCCTGTTACTGAATTATGAAGATGTGTAACAGATTATGGAAGGTATACAATAGGCACTAGGATGCCCAATGTGCATCATGAGCCCAATGCATATTGGGAACCCTAGTGCATTGGATCTGATTTGCTTCAGCCCCTGGCGCATCAGTCTTTTCTCCAGCTCTGCTACATAGTTATGTAACAGCAGCACTCTACTGCATATGAATATTGTACATCCTTGAAATTGTACTTCTTGCAGATGCAAGTCCACTTACAAGCATGTGACACCTCAACAGGATTCTGGTTGACATTTGAATCTCAGAAATAAAAAGCAAAAGTAGAGTAATGAAATCTATCCTTCCTGATACATTTGTCCTGTCTAGATGAGTCCGTAGTCACCTTGTCCTGATGTATCATTATGGCACTTACAAAGATCCTGGCCAAGTGTGCAAGAAAATATTATTTCAAGCAAGAATGTGTGTGTGTGTGTGTGTGTGTGTGTGTATCTTGGAATAGACACAAGTAAAAATTTTGTATAAATCTTTATTATCCTTAATTTAATGATGACTCCAATTTTGTCATGTTTAGCAGTTCTAGTCTTGTAATACAGCACTGATACAGTTGCTTATTTTAAATCTTTTACTTTCAGAGTGGTATTACCAAGAAGAATGTTAGGAACTGAGTATACTATGATTTATGTTAAGGTTAATCTAGGCTCTAGTGTTCTGTTATGCATCAACGTACCATTTTAACACTAACTTAAATGAGATCAATTGTTGCGCCAATAGATTTATTTTGTTTCTGGTACTGTGTAAACAGTCAGAAATTTTATTTTTATATAGTCATTGTGTAGGCTGTCTTTGCTGATTTCTAGCCTCCTATCATTTTTAGATATGTTATTTCAGCTTACATATATACACTGGCATCCTACTTGTGAATTGTAACTGAAGCAGACATCTACAATCAATTGATGAATGAGAAGTCAACACATAAGCAAAGCCCACTATTGAACATGTTTCCTCTAGTCAGAACTAACAACAGGATTTATGCCATACTGTGCTTAATAGTTTCAGATTTTCCCCACATTATGTGCAATACAGTGCAACAAATAAAAGTTTCCTTATTCCATGTTAGCCATGTGACTCTGGAGGGACGCAGGTTCCTCAATTCTCACACAGTGGCCACAGAAGCTGAGCGTATCAATGCTAAGAAAAGTATACTGTGGAAAGCATCACAGTGTATGGTGAACACACATAGATCTAAAAGCTCCTACATTCTAGATCAAAATCCACATTCTGCTTTATCTCTGGAAGGTGCAGGCTTATGCTTTGTCATTAAATCAATATTTTCCTAGAATAGCTTAATTTAGTTTTTGTTTTACTTTCTCCTGCTTTCTATTTTATTTTATTTTATTTTAGTATAAATTGCAGTGCTTTCTGTAGAATTTCTGAACACATTTGTAAATAAGATGAGTTTTCATCAGCAATGAAAACTATGGTAACCACCAGTCATTCAATATCAGACTTTTAATATCTAAGCACTCTGCATTCTTTGATAGGATGGTAGATCTATTGATTATGGCTTTCTGTAATATCTTTTCTTAAAAATTAAAATCTCTTTCCTTCCATCACATTCATGAAGAAATCTGCAAATCTTGATGAACTCTTATAAAACAACAACAACAAAACCAAATCAAACAACTTTCTTTACTTATACCTGCAGGAAGCATTGACTTTTATCTCATAGTTGTACCACAAAGTTTTATGTTGGCGTGTTTCATATATAGTATCAGATATATGTATCATATATGTATCAGAGTGACCAAAATGATGAGCCTGTCTTATTTCTCATTGGACCAAATTCTTCCCCAAGACACTTTCATTTGTTCTGTGTTTGATCTTTCAAATTTTAATCAGTGTACATTGGGTGCAAAGTTTTCATTCATGACGGGAAAAAAAAGAAGTATGTTTCCATACTGTAAATACATGGACTGGCATTCCGCATTTTGTTTCCTCTTCCATTCTGATTTTTATTTAAAGGTTGATAAGGAAATGCACATTTCTGCCTAGTACTGTGCTTCTGCACAATGCATGTGCACCTCATTGACAATATCTTTATGTCCAGATGGAAAAAACTCCATTATAGAATCTGACAATTTGTGAAAAATCCAGTTTATGCAGCAAAATATACTTTCTACTGGTAGGTCACTGTCAAGAGACCATAGGTACATCACAGAATATGGAAACTGGGAATGTGCATGACAAACACTATGTCTTCTATGCATCCAACAATAATATAATACAACAATATTATTAAATCCAGTCTCCAGCTAATTCCTCTACTCTGATCTCAAATCTGGCACAAAGCAATCTTGGTGTCATGTTAGATAAACTCAAGTATTTAAGAAACCATGGTAAAACATGTCTAACTTTTTCACTCTCTTTACAGTATATTTTCATTTTCTAAAAGTGCATGCTCAGATTGTCTACATAACACATTAAATCTTGCAAGCCAAAGCGGTAACATGACAGACATGCAAATCCATAAACTACAATACTGAGTTGGACTATTGATCTATGAAGTTCTGTATTCTGTCTCCAGAAGTGATCAATATCCAACACTTCAGAAGAAGCAAAAGGAAACAAACCTCCTCCATAATAAACTCGATCTATCTTCAGTTCTGCCTATCCACATATGTTAAGAACAGGAAGAACACTTTCTTTTCACTTCTGGCAGAAATATCTCTCTCTCTCTCTCTCTCTCTCTCTCTCTCTCTCTCTCACACACACACACACACACACACACAGAATGTCTGAAGTATGGAGTTTAGTCTCCCATGTTGCATAATATATTTTCATATAAATAATATTGGCAACATTTTTAACCACTGGCAAAACCCAGCTGTAGCATTTAAATTGTTTTCTTCATTGAACTGCAAATGCACCGTACACCTTCACCTTTATCTGAGCTGCTAGTTGAAAAAGTGGTCCTCCAAGCACAAGTGACTGAACAGATAATTAGTAATGTCTTGTTTTGCTACATGTTTCAGTGATCCCAATACTGTTTCATGTTGTTCTTAAAATAATAATGGCTGGCATCCTTCCCTGCAGTTACAGATTTGTGAGAGAGAGTTATGGATCTGTTACTCTAAGAGGTGGGAGACACTGGGATTCACCCGCAATACCAGCGTCTCCTCTGAATTTGAGGAAATTAAAGCTCAAAGGAGGTCTGCAAGAGGAGGGTAACAGCAGAATCTTTTCATGTATTTATACCAGTACTAACTGTAGAGAGGACTCCTGTTTAAAGTTAAACAATGTATTTTATTTGAATTGACAAGCATATGAGAAATCAGACTCACTTAAGAATCATATCAAGCTATTGGAAAGTAAGGCAAGAAAGACTGGATAGAGAAAGATTGGGGTGAAAAGGGTGATAGTTCCGAGTCCTGAAGAAGGAAGTTGTAGCAGAGGGGCTCAGACAGCATTTGAAGGTAGCATATTCTACATACTATGTATGTCCTATCTAGGGCCCTTTTCGCCTGGCATTTGCCATGCTGAAGGGTGCCTGGAGCATCATGCGATTGTGAGGAGCGATCTGCATGATGCACTCACAATCGCACGCCGCTCCTGGGTAGGGCAGGCGCCGCTCGTGCACTCTTTCATTTTTGGCTTTCAGCCGAAAATGGTGCACAATCACGCATTGCTCAATTGTGCATTGCCGTACGTGCAGAGCCTCCGGAGCCGCAGAGGTCGCGCTTCCTGCCCCAGTTTCCTGGAAACTCCACTGCACTGCGGAAGGAAGAGGCAGGGCTCTCACGCTGCCTGCTCGGGAGCAGGCAGCTCATGCAGAGCTGAAGCAGCAGGGACGCGAGAGCCTCTCACTGGAGGCTGCTTGCGCGATCTCCGCATCCCAGCTCCATGAAAAGGTGCATTGAGGAAAGGGCCTAGGTCAGGGCAGCAGAGCTGACAACTCAAACAAACAAACCAAATAGCTCAGGCCTTGTTACTTACTTTTATTCAGTAAGCACAAGGTCATGAATAGAATCTGGCAGAATCCAAGGCAAAGCTAACAAGTTTGAAGTCAGTCAATACAATCCAAGGTCAGATACGGAGTTCAGGAATGTAATCAGTAGCCAGGAAGATCAGATAAGCTCTGACAACTCCTGGAGGGGAAGGGCAGCACATATATCAGTCAGCAGCTTAATACAGCTGCTGCCTAAGTATTTGCTGTTGCCTATAAATCCTCTGAAATTGGCACAGGTTCTCTCTTTGCTGTCTGCACTTGGCCAAGGTGGGTACAGGTAAATTACCTGTAAAATTTCTGAAGGGGCAGGACTCTCTGCTGGAGCTGGCACTGCACCCTGTTCTGTTTGTGGCACTGTAACATCCTCCTGTTCAGCAGGTCCTCGCATTTCAGACCCTGAGTCAGAGTCCATGTTCTGAAAGCAGAGTATGACAAATGCTACAATTTACCGGAGCTGAAGCTAGGGTTTTTATACCCTATTTCACACACTGAAGTGGTGCTTTAACAAAGCTGTAATTGTCAAGGTCAGAGACCTGGGCGGCGAGCCACTCCAGAGAAGGGAGTGTGAGAGTCAGCAAAGTCCAACTGGGAGGAGACAAGCAAGCACTTTACACAAGGGAGTTCATTTACCAGAGCATCAAGTGAAAGCCATAGTCAGAGTTCCAAAAGCCAAGGGTCAAGAGTCCAGAGATCAATTCAAGGTAGCAGGAACCAGGTGCTGGGAGCAAGGAACAGGCAAGAGGAGGGCTTGAAAGAAGTTTACCACAAGCAAAGGAAAGCTTCCAGGCAGGCAGTTATATAGCCCAAGACAAAGGTGTGGCTAGTCACTTGTTACTGCCCTGGCTAGTCCGAGCTTTGGGAATATAAAAAGATATCCTTTTGATATCATAATTTGGCTTCACTTCTCTATTTCTTTCCATGTGCTTGCAAGGCCACTGGACAAGCACGCCACCAAGCTCGGCCATTAATTGCCGTAATATTCCTAATACAATACAGGCAGACCAGAAATAGCTGACTCACTGCTTTAGGAGATTTCCAGGCAAGTACTCTAATTAGGTATGCACGCAACTTACAAAAGAGCCTCTGCCCTGTGATGGCAGCTTGATGGGTGAACTATACAATACCCAAGTACTCTGCATTTGCATACTGGCTACTCTATTGAGAACCGCTACGATAACTCAATCATTCAGATTCTGACCTTTTGGAGGCTTTGTCTCCAACTCCAAATCTAGTGTTTTCTCCAAGTATGGCATAGCCTGCAGTCACAATTCTCCTTATAAGAACCCTTGATTCCAAGACCTTCCTCGGATTGCTCCCGAGTTTCATCCCGCCTTGCTGCCACTTTGCTTGGCGAGCCTCCCCTCAGCTCCATGTGCTGAGCTACATCGCACCCCAGCTTCGTTCTCTATTTTTCTGGGCATCAGGACAGGTGAAGTATCACCCAAACCAACAATCCCCCTAAAAATCCCTCTATACCACTCCAACCTTTATTTTCTTTAGTTATCTTGTATGAGTGTGTCACATACACTGTTTTGCTTGTGTTTAATAAACATCATTTATTGTTTCAACTTTTGTGTTCTCCTTGACTCGACCCGACCCCATAGACATAGAGTTCAAGATCTCGCTACGTTATCCTGCCTCTCGTAATGCTAAGCAGTGCTCTGAGCTAATTTTCCCCACCTTTACTTGAGCACATTTTGGTGTCCCTCCCGAGACCCCCAGTACACAGGCTAACACACTGCTTCTTGAACTTAATCAAGGAAGCCTCCTTTTGCTCAGCTCTCTTGAGTCTCCACCTTGTTTGTGGGCTGATTGGCACAGGGTCCAAATCATCTTCAGAATCAGATTCCTGTTACCCTAAAGGACCAGGCAGAGGAACGTCCAAGCCTGCTTGGTCCATGGCAGCAGGGGGAGCTCTTGAGCTGCAGGACTCATCTCCAGCCAGAGCCACAAGGACCAACAGCTGCTGTTCGTCATCAGCAGCTCTGACAGGGGCTTCAGTTATCACAGTAATCACTTTCCCACAGGAGTGACAAAAGGATCCATAATGGGCTCATTACTTAACTCCAGAGTAACAAAACATCAGTGAGGCTCATAACAACCTCTTAGTGTTTGGTCAGGTAGAGTGTATAGGGAAGATCTCCATAGGATAAGATCAAGGGCTGGTCTCTGATTGCTCACCAATATAGGCAGTTTGCCTTTCATTGTATTCAAAAATACTAAGAGCCTGAAGTGGTAAAAGGATTAGCACAAACTCATCAGCATTGGAGTTTTCTGCATAACCCTATTTGAAATTTCATAACCCTGAACATGTCCCCAATCAGCATGATCCCCAAAATTTTCTCCAGTCATTGTGACCCCAATTATATTCCCCAGTTATTAATAAGTTCCAATTTATGAAAATTGTAGGAGGGGTGGCAGAATATGGTAACAAATCCATAACTGCTCTATATTCAGTTATGCTATACACTCACAATAGTGGTACCATTGCCATGATCATAAATGTTACCTGAAATGTCACTTCTCATCATGGCTTGGGAGCGGGAGCCGTGCCATCCTGAAGTACTTCATTTGACCATATCATAGATCTCCATTTTTCAGAAAAGTTCCCTGAAGGTTAAAGTAAGTCTCAGGGTTAATTCTTCGTTACAAGCAGAGCTCCATTTACATAGCTACAAATGTAATGTAGGATCTTGGCCATTATCTATTGTGGACATAAATTGTGAATGGAATTTCTCATGTTGTTTGAGAAATGTCTCATGTATGATGGTCATATGAGATTGTCATGACAGGAATTATTTTATCTCTATAATGAAAAGCAGAGAGCCAGCATGCTGCAGTGGTTTGAGCATCAGACTATGACCCTGGAGACCAGGGTTTGATTCTCTGTTTGGCCATGGAAACCCATTGGGTGACCTGGGGCATGTCATACACTCTCAGTCCAAGAAAATCCATGATAGGTTTGTCTTAGGGTTGCCGTAAGTCAGAAACTACTTGAAGGCACACAACAATAATACCAATGAAAGGTAATTCACCATTTGCACTGTTGCATTCTCTACTGCAGATATACTTTCTGGTCCCAGGACTCCTTGAAATGATAAGAACTTTCACATGCTTGTGGAGTTCTTTGTGAATAGGTTTCTCTATTTAGAGAATTTGTTTAGAGAAATTTAGAGAATTTAGAGAATTTGGGCATTTGTTTACCTTTTTTAAAAGAACAAACAAAAGTAGCAAAATACCTCATGAATTCAAAGGAAACAATGTATGTTTTTTAAAAATCTGTAGGATTGATAGATTCAGATTAGGAGCAGGTAGAGGGTTTTGTCTATATGTTTGCTTTAGTGGGAGGGGGGAGCAATTCTTTTTCCGACAAGCTTCTTGTTATCTTTAACATCTACATGGCAGACAGATACAACAGGATCCTCTCCATACTAGAAATAACTGTACCTATTAAATTTTGGCAGTATAGATGGCTGGTAACTTTGCAGTTCATATCTGAAAACAATTTACCACAAATTTCATCATCTATTTTATGGTGGTTCCATTATTAAGCTACATGAAAAGGCATAAAATGTTTTTAAATTTTTGGTGGCTTCAGCTCCCTTCATCAGTCACAAATGAATCAAACAACAATAGGCAGAGAAGAAAGGGGTGGGAGAGATAATCTTCAAAGTCGTGTTGTCTACTTTTTCTTTTGAGATGTAATAAAGCAGAACTGTGTTTACAAACTCACAAATGGAGCTCATTGGGCAATATGCTGGTTTTAGGCTTCATACAGAGGTTCTTATAGGATGGTTGGTGGCAAAAGGAAAAAGAACAAAACAAAACAAAACAAAAAGGAAAAGGAAAAAGAAAAGAAAAGCCCACCAAAACCAAAACCTCAAATCCAAAGGAATAATGTTTGATTCTCGATTTTGAAAACACAAAGGCCCACCCTAAACTCAGAACTATCCCTATTCTGCTCAGAACTCACAGCCTCCTTTATTAGTATACTGCAGTGGATGTCTAAGGCAGTCCTTATACTCTCTTGGCTGAACACAATTTTAGATGCTGCATTAGATAAATAGAATCAGTAAAAGTCACATTGGACAGCTTTATCTAATGGCTGGAAGAAAAGATCTCTTGTAGGATAAAGTCTTGGTTGAATGTAGTATAAATTCCTCATCCTAGAGTTTCCAATTCAGGTGATCAAAAATCTTCTTCATGCAAAATAGAGTCAAACAGCTGAATGACTAGATTTGGATCAGCATTGACCCAGAAGTTAGGGAAGAGATTCTGATGCCACCTGAAATGGAAATGGATTTTCTTCCTCTCCGGTGCAATCTGCCATGCTGGCCAAAAGATTTTTCCATAGGCAATTCAGGCTTCTGGTGGAAGTTTGAATGTCCATAGGAGGGTCAAGACTGTAGCATAGGAAAATTGTTGCCCTGCCCCCCTTTCTGCTAATGAATATAGAATAGTAAGATTAATAAAATGGCACAACTGGGTTCTGTTTTGAGAGCTGAAGCATTCTACTGAAAAACTGATGTGATATAACAGATACCGGCTTATATCACCTTGGATTTGAGAATTACACACTGAAAACCTATCTATTTTAATTTTTTCCATCTTGCTACTGAAATGCCAAACAAACAAACAATTCCCACCCCTCTTGGTTTGGATACTTTGGCCCAGCACAAATTCAAAGTTATTGTGCTTACACTATAAATAATATGAATGTATTTTTTCACTCATTCTTATCCTGTGTTCAAAATATTGGATATCGTTCCCTTCCCATTGTTTACTCATGTCACAAAGAGCCAGATTATCTTCCAACATTCCCCTCCCTCTCCAATCTTGAGCTTTAAAAGGATATCAGTGCTGCTGCCAAAAGGGTTTGCATAAATATTGTGGACAATCATGCAAAGTTATTTTCTTTTCAATTGAGCAAATTACAACAACAGCAACAACAACGCCAGCACGGTGTAGTATTGGACTAGGATTCTGGGACACCAGAGTCTGACTCCTTGCTCAGCCATGGGTCTCCATTTGCTCCAGCCATTGGGTGACCCTGGGTAAGTCATACTCTCTCAGCTTACAAGGAAGGCAATGACAAACCTCATCTGAAGAAATAAAAGCCTACAATGCAATCACCATACGTTGGAGCTGACCTGAAGACACAGCAGCAATAACAGACACAGCAACAACAATGTTACAACAACTGTTTACACTGCCTGGAGGTTTTGATCTCTTTTGTTTGCCATGAGTGAATATTTGATGGGTTAAGAGACTGAACTACTGTTATAATATCCCCTCCCCTGCCCCGCTGAACTTGGATATCAACGGACAGTTGCATGAAGGAACAAAGTGTAAGGAAACATAGAAGGTCAGGAAGTCAAAGAACAGAGATCCTAGAAGCAAGGTAGAACTGAAAACAAGAGGGCAGAATAGAAAGTAAAGGCAAGCAGCTGAAACAATTGAAGCAAATGGTACAAGAAGAGGGCAAAGGAGACTGACTTTCACATAGTGGTTTGAAAATAATTTCATGCATTAGGTGATATGATTTCTTTAACTTCAGTATGTTATATTCAACATCTCTTGGAAACCACCATTTTCTTTCAGATGATCTGTACTTTATACAAAAATAACAAGGAGGAGATTTTTGGCTAGAGTATAAGTTACCAAAGGTCACCCTTGCTATTCTTAATATAGAAAAATATTAAATAATAAATCAGGCAAAAGAGCAGTCATATCTTTATAAAAAACAGTTTTCCCAAAGTCTATTATATTCTTCTTGACATTTTTCTAGCTAGGTAACTCATGCAGTAATCATATACCATATTGGTATCCCCTTTCCCCAGAGAACTGCCCTGTTGTTTAAGGTTGTAAAACAGCTGAGATAAAACAGAACATTTTCTGAGACCATTAGGCAGAGCTTTCTCGCTCCAGTTGAAAAACACTGGTAGTATATTTCATAGCTGGTGGGACATGAAGGTGTACCTGATACATTCCTGACTGTATATCCTGACTTCTTTTGGCTTTTACTTCAGATTCCTTTTCAAAATCACCTTTTTAAGAAACCAACTTCCATTCACAAAGGATTGATCTTGTCCCTGCACATATCTCTGTATTTAGTTGTTCCTGCTTCATTTCTTTCTTTTAAAACAGATTCTGCTTCTTTGCTTGTATTCCTCTAGTTCACAGCCAGAACAGCTGTTTGTTACTACCTCTTCCTTTGTAAATCTTTGCAATGGGAAAAAAAGGTAAGGAATCAAAGTTGGGATGCCACACCAAATTTTGTTTGTTTTTATCACTGTACCCTAACATTTTAAACTATGTGGGTAGAGTGGGTAAAACCAAAAATTAAAACTGGATTAAGGAAGTGGGATGAAATAAGTGATTAAGAATTCAAATTTAGCGTAGGCCGATATTGCTGTATAAAACTGATTCCTGCTTTATAGGTTTAAGTACTGACAGAGGGTGCAGCATTTAAATACAACTTTCTGTTAAATGAATTAACATCCAAAATATTTGGTGCTGCTTTAAGTCATCGTGAAATGGAACATTTAATGTAATACTTCTTGCTTTGTTCTATGCTTAGCGATTTCTAATAAATCTTTGAACATTGATTTGTGTGTCTATTTAAAGCAATTGTTCCAGGTGAATTATGTCCTAGTAAAATCAAGACAGAAATCAATAAACATATTCATGAATAGAGCAAGATGGCAAACAATTGGATTTAAAAAATTAATAGCATTAAGAAATAAAAATCAGTTTGACAACTGATTGGTTGGTTGGTTATCAGTATCAAATTAATGTACTGGATACATGTTTTAAATAGGGTATACTTCCCATGTATTAAATTTATAAATTATTGCAAAAAATTCAAGGTACCTATGACGTTATTAGATTTTTTAAAAATGTAGAGAACATTTGTGTGCTTTATTTGTGTGCATCTACTAGCGGAAGAAGTTCAATCAACAGATTGAGAAGAAGGCAGCTCTAAACTCCAAAAAGACCTCATATGCCCTCAGTACTGCAGCTACTTGGGCAAAGTCCAGGAATCCAAAACAGACAAAGAGTAGATTGCTAGTACAGTCGGGCTACTTGTAAAATAAGATCTGAAGCTAAAAATCTGAGAAGAACTTAAGAGTGAAAATAGACCGAGAACATTTTTTTTTAAAAAAAATCTTTATTGTTGAGGGTTTTTTTTCCCGAGAAGTCAGAGGAATAAGAAAATTGTACCATATATGTTTGTTTTTAGCTGTAGCCCTTCTCAGGCTACTTGATTTAGGTAAAAATGCAAGGATGCTAGATGTTTATAATGGGCAGGATATATAGTGAAATAAATAAATAAATACACAAATTGATTTTGCAGAAAATACTTCAGACCCTAAAAAATCAAGCATCTTTTCAGCGCTAAACTTTAGCTGACATATTGTTGGGTATTCTTTAGCCACATTCTTTTCTTGTAGCTGGCTGGAATTGACTGTGATGACATGTAGATTCCTTGCTGTCTAGTTATAAATGCATTTCTGTTTCCTTCAAAATAAATCCTATCTATTTCACTGAAACATTTTTTTCTCCCCAAAATAAAGTGTTTTAGGATCATGGCCTAAAATACTGAAAGTAGAAAATTAATTTGAACATCTATGATTTGGTTGTTTTCACCTCTTAAAACATAAGTAAGGATTTAGAGGTGCTAAAGTTATACACATATTAAATATTTGAGGTTTTAACTCATTACCATGGCAACTGTTCACATCAGAATACTATTTTTCTCCTCAAGCTATTTTAGTATCATTAAATCCCTGGTAATGTTTTGTTATTTGCTATCTTCTAAACCCATATGCATTTTGGTTCCTAATTTACTTAACAAATTATGTCTGACAAAAGGAGAAAACTTATAGCACAATAAACAACACTATTAATTACGCCATGGAGCAAGGAGTCTCTCTGTCTGTAGTATTACGCGTTCAAAATAATGACATCGAGTAATTAAGTACAAAACTATTATTGAGGTAGATGGTCTTTCCCTTACATTTATTTATTCTTTGTATTAAAAGGCATAGGGAATCCAATTTTTCCCCATCTATTATCTTCATTTTGCTAAAAAGAAGCAACAGGGGGAAAAAATACCCCAAATGAGGCAGCTTGGTAGCTAGTACAAAAAAACTATGTTACCATGGTAATGAAACCGTCATTTGTTATACTCTACTCATTAGAGCATTAGAGGTAACCTTATGAAATGGGGAAAAAATGAAATTCTTCAAATGTAGGAAGGGCACAGAAACACATATTTCTAGAAAGCTAGTACTAACAGTTAACATTTAAGGGACAGGCATAGCAACATATAATGGCATGGTCTGTTCTCTTTCCTTAAAATGTTTCTTTCATTTGCCTGGTATGCAGGCTGGAATAAAAACAGTACTTTTAAGAGCAAAACCGTGAAAGCCCAGAACTGGTCTCATTAAAATCAATGCAAATCTGGCATAACTCCACTGATTTCAAAGATGCCATGCCTACAAATATGTGCATGGGGAAAATCTGAGCATTAATGCAAAAGCATGCTCAATCTAGCTCCAGCTAAAGTGAAATGCATTGGAAACTCTCTTATTGAGATCAATAGGAAGAGTAGAAACTGATTAGTTTCTTTGTTGCATATTGAATTAGTTAATGGACTAATGGGCACAATTTGCAAATTGAATTAAGGATTTCTGGATTCTTTCCTTCATCAAAGAAAAGACGATAGTCTAAAATAAATGTAAGAAATGTCATGGTAAAGGCCAAAAGAAAAAAAAAAATTCCTAACATTTCATTCGCCTTGGAAAGCCTCAGTCAAGGTCTTGTACTTTCATTGTTCCATGCTTTTGGTGAGTCATGCCATTCAAAAGCTTTATTATGCTGCTGACACACGTCAGTCTAATGAATACTGTGATGACATTTGATTACTCATGAGATGCCAATTTCATGCCCTGTGTGGACTTAACCTATATCTTCTGCCTCCTTCTCCTCCAACGTTCTTCTTTCCTTCCTCTTCTTCTTAATCATTATGAGAAGGGTATTCAACCAACACAAATAATGTCATGTTCCCCTTTTGTCAGGAAAATTGTAGACAAATGGCCCATGGCAGCTAAGAGGGATCTGCACTTCTGAATGTATCTATTTCACACGATTACAGTGATGGTTCCATCCTAGAAAGATATGGGGTCTGCAGTTTGGTGAGGTATTCCAAATCCTCCCCAAGAGAACTCTAGAACATTCCCCTGAATTACAGTACTATGGCTCTTGAACAGAAATTTTTAACAGCAGATTCCTGGTTGGGTATAGAATGCAGCCTCTTATTTAAAGAGGTATCAAATCATTACAGAGATAGCAAGACACTACACTAGGGACACCCTTGTGAAAGAAATAAAGACAATGATGTTTTCTTTGATGGGACTGAGAAAGAAGTAGAGACCACGCTTTAAACTCTCTTGGGGACTTCATGGTTACTGTCTCCATTTAGGGATCTGGGATGGAATCGGGCTATGGATTAGCTGCTGACAAGTATCTGACTCCACATTTGCCCTGCATATTTATAAGTAAGTTCAATTATTACAAGAAATCATAATATCCAGGTAAACTCTTCTTCCAAAGGAAACCAAACTTGGGTAAGTGCAACATTCCAGGAAACTTACCACTTGTAGAAGCAGGGAACATCTAATTGTATATTTTGCTAATACGCTGCTTAGCAAGTAAAAGCATATAGAAAGATTTACTGATATTAATTTAATTCTGATTGTCGTTTGTGTGTGTGAATCCAGTTCCTGATAGAGTAGCTTCCAAGAATCTTCATGTCTGTGTTGCTCATGTTAATCTGCTTGTATTTTCATGCATGTTGTAAGGTTATTTTTTACATAAACTATTTGCTAAACTGTGGAAAGCTGATCAATCAACACCAGAACAGAACTACAATAGCCCATCCTTTATCGGCTTCCTTGAAAACACTAGAGAAAACAAAAGATAGTTCTTATAAAGGTTGGCAAGATAACAAGCTTTATCAGATGAGGTCTCCTTTAAAAACATACAGAAGAACACCTATGAAGCAAACAGAGGATCCCTTAGGAAGTCATTTCTTGGAGTACTGTCCTGCATGGCAGAGGGCTGGACTGGATGGCCTTTGTCGTCTTTTCCAGCTCTATGATTCTGAGATTCTATGGTTCTATACCACCATCCTGCAGATCAGGGGTTCTAGTAAAGGTGAATAATTTTGATAAGAAGAGGTTGTTAAAGAAAGGGTGAGAGAGGATTTTAAAGTTAAAATCTTTGGCTCCTTGAGGACTAAAAGAGGTTCCTGATCTCCTCCCAATCCAGTAAATTTTGACAGTACTTTCCCCTTTCAGCCAAGTAGCAATACGTCCTTGAATGCTTTCTAAATTCTTTTTTTCTCTTGACCATCTGCTAACAACATGGAAAACCCTTGAGCACAGTTCACATGTTCCTTTCTGTCCAGACAAAGTCTCTGCTTCAGAAATTTTTGTGGTTAGATTTCAAATTGGTATGTACAGGTGCTAGGCACTGTACAAAGATTAAAATGTTTTTTTCCTAACAATTATGTGTTGTCGTCTTATTTTCATGTTTTTGCCTAGCTCCTGAAGAAGGTTGTGTGTGTGTGTGTGTGTGTGTGTGTGTGCACGCGTGCCTGTGTAAGTTCAAATGCATTGGGCCTTCTATGTAATACAGCAGGCATCTATTGAACAGTTTGTGACATAACTCCATTTTTTTCTCGTGGACTTCATTAGAAATCATCAGGCTGATTTATATAAGTAATTCTCAACCAGTAAGACACATAAGGAGACTAGGTGTGATGCAGATGTTTTATTCATAGCAATAATAATGGCAGGTGTGTGGATAGCCCCTGCTGGATTGGAGGAAAGGACGCAGTGTTTACAAAGCTGTCATCCAGTCACCAGCTGATGAGATGCCATATGGTTACAAATTGCCCAGGAATGTATCTTCCTTTACAATAAGGCATCTGCAGTGTTCTTTCATGGCAACATGGAGCAATTCTTCCTGGGGGCTTATAACTGGAGAAAACTATCTCACTATGCATGCCCATGCATTCAGTCATGCCTAAGGAAGCTGTCTGTACTGTGCCTTTTATTGTTGTATGTCTTCAAATCATTTCTGGATTATGCAACCCTAACCTGAACCTGTCATGGAGATTTCTCAGCAGAATTTGTTCAGAGGGGGCTTGCCTTTGCCTTCCTCTCAGGCTGAGTGAATGTGACTTGCCCAAGGTCAGTAGGTTTCTCTGGCTGAGTGGGAATTCAAACCCAGGTCTCCAGGTATCCTAGTCCAACAATGAAAACACTACAGTAAGCTGGCTGTCGCTATGCCTCTAGAGAATAACAAATGCAAAAGAATCTTGAATCAGTAAAAGAAATAGAAGAGAAAAATGCCAGAAGTTCTCTGCTAAACTATTTCATTCAATTTAGAGATTAACCAGTATTTCCAGATTGCTTGCAGTTTATGCTTCGCTTATTTACTGCTAGCTCTTTATATGTCCTTATATACTCACATGCAATCACAACAGGCACATTATTTTTGGATTGCATTACAAACATACAATCCTCCAACATTTCATAGATGATAACTGGGAGACTGTGTCCAAGTACCACCAGAGTGTGGTCAAAATGGTGAAAGTTAACGGGAAAGAACACACAAGCTAGGCAAGGCTGCAACAGTTTGCTTCTGCTTGAGTATTCTGGGAAGGGCAAGATTCTACCCCTTCTCTCCTTTCTCTCCTTTGAGTTAAATGAGTGCAAACTACTTTTGTACTTTCAAATTTCAGTTTGCAGCAACTGAAATAAGGTGAGGACAAAGGGGGATGAGAGAGAAACTGGGGAATATTAAAAGCAGCTTGAAAAGTGGAGCCATTTCTGCATTAGACTGCTATAGTGCTTATTATTTCACTTTCAACAACCTATGGGGTTTGCAGTTTAGCGAGAGGCCTCAAAGATTTCTGGGAGAATGAGGAATTGTAGTGTAGGTGTGGGGAGAGTTGCCTACACTCCAAGTGTCCTGATTTGGCAGGTACAGTCCCAAGCTATCCTAGTGCAGAAAGGGCCTAAATGAATGAGACACTTACTAAGGCACCTGCAAATCCTGCTCATTTACTTCTCCAATTGTCTTCTGGTGCTTCGCTTTGTCTCCATCGCACCCCCAGATGTCGCAGGAAGAAGGAATGCTGGTACCTGTAATTCTTCATGTAATACTCCATACTTCAGTCTCACACAGTCCTAGGCCATTTCCGCATGACGTCGCTGAACCGCTTCTGCCATGGGATGGCAGTGGTCAACAGTCTGTGCTTCTGCACAATGTCGTCCCTGTCCCATTGCCATCCTGTTGTGAAGCAGTATTTGAAAAATGGATAAAATCCATTTTACACTTCTCCTCCTGTGGTGCTCCTATATTTACCCTCATGCGGAAGCAGCTGCCACACGTTTGCAACGCTTCTTGTCCCAGTGCAGCAATGGCAAGTGCCCGGCTGTACTGCAGAAGGAAGGGGTGGGACTATCCCACTCCCTTCAAGGGAGCAAGCAGATGCAGAGGGGAGCGTTGCTGACCTGGATTTGCAGCACCACGACACAGAAGAGCATTCTCATGCAGAAAGGACCCTGGTTTAACTCCACAAACACACACTTTATATTCTAGATGGCAATAGATTGGGATAGGTCTAGGATGCCCCAAAATTCAGAACATTGCTTCAGATTGTGCTACTGCTGTTTCCTATTTGTTCAGCAAAACCCACAAGATCTGAACAGCAAATACATAGATACAAAGAACATAGGTTTCTGAAAATATCTTCAGACATGATCTACAGTTTATCCTCAGACTTTTCCTCACAGTAGTGGGGCCTGGAAAAGTGTATGCTTTCCATCAATGTGACATCCTGTACATAATGACTACAGTGCTTCTTTGCTTTAATGAACATTGTTTTATGAATCCAGCAAAATCTGAAATTCACCAGAATTATTCTTACATTTTAAACTTTGTATTGTTAAAAATCAGAAGTTATCTACCTATCAGTCCACTGACAGTGATACTCTTAGTGACCTGTCTACGGTATATTTAAAAAGCTCCTGATGCAACACTTTGCATACTCACACAATGATTATAAATGGAGCTACTTCTAAATTCATATGCGATTGACTGTATGACAAAGGCCATTTCCAAATGAGGTAAGGAAATCGCTCCCTGCCACTACTCACTGGATCTTCTGGCAGTCCGGTCCGGTCCAGGGTGAATCGGAGCAGTGCGTGGTCTTAGATCCGCACTACTCCAGCATCCAAAATGGTGGCTTCCAGTTGGTCGTGGGTCCCAACCAACCGCTGAAGCTCCCCAGCCTAAAGCCCACCCTCTGCAGATCGCAGGCTCACATTGGTGCGAGCCTGCGAATCTGCACCGGAGAGCAGGCACGCAATGGCGCGCGCTGGCATTTTGAAAGACTGGAAAAATCAGGTCTTTCAAAAACATGCTGGAGGACCACTTGGGGTCGTTCCGGATCGGACAGAGATGCGGATCTATGGTAAGTAGTCTGGACCCAGTCCGCTCCAAGGTGCAGACGTCCTCCGTGGAGGATGCACTGCACCGTTTTACTTACCCCGTGTGGAAATGGCCAAAGTTGCTAAATGCATTCAATTTATGGAAAGCAGTTAAAAATACCTTTGTTTCATCCTAGTGGCTAATAACATCACAACATTTTAGAAAACAGGAAATAACTTGGAAAATACATGGCTATTTGAGAAAAATCTCCAGTCTATCTGTCATCTTAAAATTACTACTGAAATTTAAGGGCAAGTGATGTTTGAAATGGAGTCGGAAGTTCCTTCTTAAATAAACTGTTTGAGGAATCATGTGGCCACGTCATAGAACTGTAGAAGTGAAAGGTCATCCTTAGCCACCTAGTCTAACCCTTTGGTTGATAAAGGAAATCCAAGAGTAGAGTAATCACAAAAGATAGGTGGCCACAGGTGGCAACTATATCCGGAAAAAGTTCTTTAGTTAGACTGCATCTCCCAGCATTTTTCAGCCAGTGTCCATACTGGATGGAGAATGCAGACAGTTGATAAGAGCACACAAGTCTTACAGGAAATTTGTTGCTGTTGTTGCCACTGTTATTATCTTTATTTATACCCTGCTTTTTTCCTGGTTGGGATTCAAAGTGGCTTACAATTTTTTAAAAAAATAGTTAAAAATCACAGAATACAAAAGTTAAAACAATGATCAAATAAAAATTAAAACAATAATTAAAACTCAAAAATCCATAAATTCAGCACAGTTAACAATATCCAGCATCTTTTATCACACAGGCTATAATCACACATAGAATACCTGTCAGAATAAAAAAAAGTCTTTGTTTGCCTGTGGAAGGAAAGTAAAGAGGGTGCCAGTTTGACTTCTCTGTGAAGGGAGTTCCAGACCCTGGGAACAACCACTGTATTCCAACCATATGTATCTGTGAAGGTGGTGGGACAGAAAGAAGAACCTCTCCAGAAGATCTCAAAGCCCAGGCTAGTTCATAAGGGAGAATACAGTCCTTCAGATAACCTGGACCTGAGTCACATAGAGCTTTAAAGGTCCTCACCAGCACTTTGAATTGTGTCCAGAAACAGACTGGCAGCCAGTGGAGCTGGTGCAACAGAGGAGTTGTGTGATCTGTGTAGCCAGCCCCAGTTGACTGACTGTGGCTCTTTAGACGAATTGAAGTTTGCAAACACTCTTCCCTGAGTGTCTGACTAACGATCACGGTCTGACTAATGAGGGGGAGGAGCCAGCTGGGGGGAGGAGTCTTATAAGGAGCTCCGAACGGCCCTCTAGCTCATTCCCAGAGGAGAGAGCAGAGGGTGAGCTGGGTCTGTGAAGACATCCTTGACCAGGTGTTGTTTACAGGCTTGTGGGGCTGTGCTTGCTTGTTTGTCTGTCTGTTGCTTGTTTTTGTTAGGTCTCCTTGTGCTGGCCGTGTGCTCTCCCTGAGCACACGGTCTGACTAACGAGGGGGAAGAGCCAGCTGGGGGGAGGAGTCTTATTAGGAGCTCCGAACAGCGCGCGCCAAAGGCGTGCGCAGTTGAAGCCCTCTTCTTCAACCCTTCCAATTCATCCCTTGGTGCTCAGCAGAGGAGACATACTTGATTCAGTTGAATTTTAGGAAGAAAGCCCTGTTATTATTTCTAGACCTACTCCCTGTACTACTCTCTGTAGTATCAAGGATGGAAGGTGAGGGAGCTGCTGCGGTCACCTGTAGCTCTTGTGGGATGTTCCTTTTCTTGCCACAAGATGTTGTCGGGTACACCTGCACCAAGTGCAAGCTGGTGACCTTCTTGGAGGAGAAGGTTCGCCAGCTGGAGGCACGAGTTTCTAATCTTCGTCTTATTAGGGAAGGTGAGGAGTTTTTGGATAGGGCAGAGAAGACCTTCCTGAAGACCGAATGCGCGGGGGAGCTGCCAGATCAGGAAGTCAGCACACTGGGCCAAGAAACGGATGCTTGGAAGAATGTCACACGGAGCAGTAGGAGGACCAGGAAGAAAACAGAGACTCTCAACCTACACAATCGCTTCAAAGTTCTTAGCCTTATGAACGATGAGGAGCACCAGGAGGAGGGAACAGAATGTCAACAAGAAGGAATCCAACATCGGCAACAGGAACTAGATCAACACTCCCAGCCTCAACAGAGAGTCCAGGCAGTCCTAGAAGAACCTGCTGGTCGAGGAGCCCCGGACAAGCCTCAGAGGAGGCGAGTTCTGGTTGTTGGGGACTCCTTGCTCAGAGGAACTGAAACGGCAATTTGCAAACCCGACAAGTTCAATCGAGAAGTCTGCTGTCTTCCTGGGGCCAAAATCAACCACATAACGGAGAGGCTAACCAGGCTGGTCAAGCCCACTGACCATAAGCCCCTCATTGTGGTTCATGTCGGAACCAATGACACTGCGAGGCGCAGCTTTTACCACATAGCAAGGGACTACGAGCTTATGGGGACAAAGCTTAAGGACCTTGGTGAGCAGGTGGTCATTTCATCTCTCCTCCCTGTTCAAGGATATGGCGCACAAAGGGAAAGGGCAATAGCAGAGGTCAACAACTGGCTCCGCACATGGTGCCGCCAGCAACGGTTTGGGTTTTTGGAACACGGCCTGAATTTCCATGAACGTGGGCTTCTGGCAAGGGATGGCCTGCACCTCACAAAACTTGGCAAGAATGTTTTTGCAAACAGTCTTGCACGGAGGATTAAGAGGTCTTTAAACTAAGTTCTGCTGGGGCGGGAGACAATATTATTCAGGGCAAAGACACGGCGAGTGCAGGGGGGAAAGGCCCAAATTATATTGACCAAGTAGTACAAGCGTCCAATGGTGGGAGGAGTAGAAACTATAGTACAGGACTTGCAGGAAGGGCCCGGGGATTTAAGTGTCTCTACACTAACACGCAGAGTATGGGAAACAAGCAAGATGAACTTGAACTCCTAGTACAACAAAATAAATACAATTTGATAGGCATCAGTGAGACCTAGTGGGATGAGTCTCAGGATTGGAATGTAGGAATAGAGGGGTATAGCCTATTTTGTAGAAATAGACCAAACAAGAAAGGAGGAGGAGTAGCCTTGTATGTCAAGGATGTTTTCACCTGTGAAGAGATCCATGACTTAAACCCAGAAAGCCAGGTCGAGAGCATCTGGGTAAAAATTAAGGGAGCGAGAAACAATAGGGATATTCTGGTGGGGGTTTACTACAGACCACCAGCCCAGACTGAGGATCTTGATGACGCCTTCCTCAACCAAATGACCGCGCATTCAAAAAGGAGAGATACAGTAATAATAGGAGATTTCAATTACCCGGATATATGTTGGCAGTCAAACTCTGCCAAGACAGCAAGGTCCAGCAAGTTTCTTGCTTGTCTTGCAGACAATTTCATGGTCCAGAAGGTGGAAGAGGCCACAAGGGGATCAAATATTCTAGATCTGATCCTGACCAATAGGGATGACCTTGTTAATGAGGTAGAAGTGGTTGGATCTTTAGGGGGGAGTGACCATGCCCTATTGGAATTTGGCATTCAGTGGGAAGGAGAAGATAAGTGTAGCCAGACACTCGTCTTAGATTTTAAAAAAGCGGACTTCTGTAAACTTAAGGAGCTGCTGGCTGAAATTCCGTGGTCAGGAATAGTGAAAGACAAAGGAGTTCAGGAGGCATGGGAGTTCCTTAAAAGGGAGATACTGAAGGCACAGTCTAAAACTGTGCCAATAAGGAGGAAAAATGGAAGGCATCTGAAGAAACCAGAATGGTTGAGTAAAGAACTCTCAGCTGAGCTAAGCGTTAAGAGGAACGTGTACAGGAAATGGAAGAGGGGGGAAACCACCAAAGAAGAATTTAAGCAAGTAGCCAGGAAATGTAGGGAGAAGGTCAGAAAGGCTAAAGCACAGAATGAACGTAGGCTGGCCAGAGACATTAAACACAATAAAAAGGGCTTTTTTAAATATGTCCGCAGCAAAAGGAAAAAGAAAGAGGCGATAGGGTCGCTGCGCAGAGAAGATGGCGAATTACTAACAGGGGGAAGAGAAAAGGTAGAACTACTTAACACCTTCTTTGCCTCAGTTTTTTCCCAGAAGGATACAAGCACTCAACCTGGTGGTTCGGGAGCAGGTGAAGAAGCAGGGGAAATGTGGCACATAATAGGTAGAGAGGTGGTACAACAATACCTGGCCACACTGGATGAATTCAAGTCTCGAGGGCCAGATGAATTGCATCCTAGGATATTAAAAGAACTGGCGGAGGTCATTTCGGAACCGCTTGCTATAATCTTTGAGAAATCTTGGAGGACAGGAGAAGTTCCAGCAGACTGGAAGAGGGTAAATGTTGTCCCCATCTTCAAGAAGGGAAAAAAAGAGGATCCAAATAATTATCACCCAGTCAGCCTGACGTCAGTACCTGGAAAGATCCTGGAGCAGATCATTAAGCAGTCAGTTTCTAATCACTTAGAAAGCAATGCGGTAATCACGAGAAGTCAACATGGATTTCTCAAAAATAAATCATGCCAGACTAATCTTATTTCTTTTTATGATAGAGTTACTAGCTTGATAGATGAAGGGAATGCTGTGGATGTAGCATATCTCGATTTCAGTAAGGCCTTTGACAAAGTTCCACATGACATTCTTGCAAAGAAGCTAGTAAAATGCGGGCTGGACAGGGCTACTATCAGGTGGATCTGTAACTGGTTGACTGACCGTTCCCAAAGGGTGCTCACCAATGGCTGCTTTTCATCCTGGAGAGAAGTGACTAGCGGGGTGCCACAGGGTTCTGTCCTGGGCCCAGTGCTGTTCAATATTTTCATCAACGACTTGGATGAAGGAATAGAGGGCATGCTCATCAAATTTGCAGATGACACCAAATTGGGAGGAGTTGCTAATACGCCAGAGGACAGGATCAAAATTCAAAATGACCTGGACAGATTGGAGAGCTGGGCCAAAGCTAACAAAATGAAATTAAACAGAGAGAAGTGTAAGGTCCTACACTTAGGTAGAAAAAACGGAATGCAGAAATATAGGATGGGGAACACGTGGCTGGATGGCAGTACGTGTGAAATGGATCTAGGAGTCTTAAAAGACCACAAGCTGAACATGAGTCAGCAGTGTGA
Organism: Cyclura pinguis; assembly: GCA_030412105.1. Classification (NCBI taxonomy): domain Eukaryota; kingdom Metazoa; phylum Chordata; class Lepidosauria; order Squamata; family Iguanidae; genus Cyclura; species Cyclura pinguis. Next base: position 311,471,752 of record CM059599.1, on the reverse strand, counting down.
TGCGGCAGCCAAGAAAGCCAATGCAATTTTCGGCTGCATCAATAGGAGTATGGTGTCTAGATCGAGGGAGGTACTGGTACCACTCTACTCTGCTTTGGTTAGACCTCATCTTGAATACTGTGTCCAGTTCTGGGCACCCCAATTCAAGAAGGACATGGTCAAGCTGGAGCAGGTCCAGAGGAGGGCAACCAAAATGGTGAAGGGCCTGGAAGCCAAGCCCTATGAGGATAGACTTAGAGAGCTGGGTATGTTCAGTCTGCAGAAGAGAAGGTTAAGAGGGGACATGATAGCCATGTTTAAATATTTGAAGGGATGCCATGTAGAGGAGGGAGAGGGCTTGTTTTCTGCCGCTCCAGAGACCAGGACAAGGAGCAATGGATTCAAGCTGCAGGAAAGGAGATTCCAGCTGAACCTCAGGAAGAACTTCCTGACAGTCAGGGCTGTCCGGCAGTGGAATATGCTGCCTCGGAGTGTGGTGGAGTCTCCTTCTTTGGAGGTTTTTAAGCAGAGGCTGAATGGCCATCTGTTGGGAGTGCTTTGAGGGTGTTTCTGCATGGCAGGGGGTTGGACTGGATGGCCCGTGTGGTCTCTTCCAACTCTACATTTCTATGATTCTATGATTCTATGATTCTTCAAAGGCAGCCCCAGGTAAAGCATGTCCTTAGACAAATCTTTGTCCCCTGTACCGTTCTACATGATAGGTATTTCAAGAGCACTTCAGGTATCTGAAGAGTGCCACTGTGTCATCCTCTAGCATTCCTTTCTCCTTTCCCGGTGATATGGAGAAGAATGGTGAGAAGCCACTTGATTTTTCCAAGCGGTGAGTGTTGGGATCAGGCATAGAGAAACTAATGGCATAGACCTCAGACATTCTGTGTAACAAGTTTTCTAAGCACTTTGAGAAGAAAATGGCTTATATTTTCTTAGAACTTGAAGCAAAGTCTGAGGAGGTATACAGTGTGCCACTTGGTCAATTATCTTGGGATGTATTTCAGCTGTTATGGCCTTATAGTTTAGATAAGAGACTTCAGTCAGTTCATCCCACCACAAGTATGCTCGACCCTAACCCATCTTGGTTAATAGGGTGCAGTAGAGGAAAACAACTGGGTAGGCCCAGGAAGAGATGTCTGCTGTCTTGAAAGAGGCTGTAGTGTGCACTTTCTTGAAGAGGATCTTGCTGGACCCAGAGGAATATGACAATTATTGTATCATTGCTCATTTCTCTTTTATGTGCAGTGCTCAAGCACGTGGGAACTGGGCAGCTTCAGATACTCTGGGAGGAAAAAAGATTATTTGTACCCATTAGTGTGCTTCTTTGTGGCACTGAACATTGATGTTGGCTCCATTCTGTTGTCAGGTTAAATCTGGGATTTTTATAAACTCTGAGGAGGAATGACATAATCCAATAAGTATATATACCTGGTTTTGTGTCATTTTAACTTTTAACCTCTTAAATTACAGATATACCTCAATTAATGTAGTATATGTGTTACTAAGGCAATACTTCTGTACTGAAAAATTGGTATCACAGAGAAAGAGTAAAAATAGGTACATACAAACTACGCCACCAAAAAAAAAAGAGCAGTTCAACACGTTTCAGCACTTTCTATTCAAGAGTAAACAATACAGATATGTGAATCGAAACAACCATATCAAGTAAGCCTTGCAAAAGTAAACACAAACATTCTGAACCTTCTAAAGACCAACTGAAGGCTTTTTCCAAAATGCATTCAGGGATGCCTTTTCTTTCACTAGCTTACACTTTTCTTATAATTTCTATTTGGTGACCAAACTTATAGATCTATTATTTTTTAACATGCTGGAAGAGGGACTGGTATACAGGCTTATCTGCTCTTCCCCTTTATCTCTGTTTTGGTATTCACACATGCTCAATAGGGATTCTGGAGGTAGCTGTTGTTCATCTTGTCGGCTGTAGGCAGGCACACGCAGGCCGTTTCCACACTACACTGTTATAGTGCTATTATTCCACTTTCAACATCCTGTGGCATCCTGGGATTTGCAGCTTAGGAAGGGGCACTTAGAATTCTCAACCAGAGAGCTCTTTGACCTCAGAAAACTATAAATCCCAGGATTCCATAGGATGTTGAAAGTAGAATAATAGCACTATAACAGTGTAGTGCGGAAAGGCCCATAGCTAAAATACTAGGATTAGCTACAGTAGAATCTTACTCTTTCCAAGCTCAACTTTTTTTTAAAATCCACTGTTTACTACAGATATGATGCTTTAACCTGACACAGAAAGCGTGTGTTTCTCCAGCCCTCCTTCACCATCCTCCCAATGACAATGCTCCAAAAAGACCTCCAGGAGACACAGGACGAAAAGAAAGAAAGGGGCTGGTCAAAAGTAAAAAACCTTTGTAAAAAGGAGTTTCATTGCCAGAGACTTTGTAAACTGTAAACTATATCCAATGGTTTGATATTTTTAGAATCCTGACATTGTTTTTTATTGCTTTAAATTGTTAAGTGTCTGGTAAAATGGTTTGTTCCACATGGTGGGGGTGAGCAGCTCCGTCTCTTTAGATTATACTGTGATAGCAAAATCTGAAGTAAATTTTTGAGAATCACTTCAGGAAGTAACATGAACGTTTTAGGCAGGCCAAAATAGCTTCAGCAAAGCTAGCCACTTTTCTTGGCAGTGAGGATTAAACATTACTGCTTTATCTCTATGCATTATTGAACTGCTGTCATCTAAAATATTTTTTTTCCTTCAAAGTCTTTCTCAAGATCTAAAAGACCCTACTTCTGACATTGTAGAATTCTCATAAGGGCCTGTGGGAACAGTTAAATACAAAAAAAGTAGTAAAAGAAATACGTGACATTATTGTGTCCATCATTGCCCTACTTCACTTCACTCCATCAGTTGTTGCTGGCAAGCAATGAGGGAGATTCAGAAAGCAAGAATGCCACATCAAACATTCCTATTGCCAGATATTAGTGGGAAGGCTTATTAAGAAAAGGCACGTCAAGGAACAGAAATCTACCCTGTGATATTTGATGTCACAATCTCTCAGAGACACAGGTTCATTGTTTGGGCATGCTCCTTGATTCAGCCCTGAATCTGGATGCTCAGGTTTCATTTGTGGCCCAGTTGAAACTGCACAAATAATTAAAATAATTGCCTTGGTGACACATGTCCTAATTACACCTAGTTACATCTTGTTTCACTCATTGATAGGCTGTGCACCCCCACACTTTGATATGGTTTAATTAACAAATATTAATTGTCATAAATATAAATTATACTCTGCTCTGGCTGCATGACATGCTGGCTAAGAAGAAAAGCTGGTTGAGTACATGCATTGCAAAATGGATCAGGAAAGACCTCAAGGCACAGCCCAATCATAGTTAGGAAATCACCAGGAAATTCCAGAGATAATGAAGTTAGCCTTCAACGACTCAGCTTTTAGAGATAATAGCACCTGCAGTGTTCCCACAGGATGGCTGATCTCCTCTTGCTCTGACCAACAAACTTCTCTTTTGCCCCCGCACCTGCCCAGCAATCAAGGAGCTATCAAGATTTCCATTAGCCTTTTGTCACCTAACACTAAGACCATAGTCCATTCCTGACCCCATTGTTCACTCTCTGGACTCCATTGTTTACTCTGCCACAGGGCCATTAGCAACTTCACCCTTCAGGCAGAAAAAAGAGTATTTAAACCCAATTTTTGGCTAGCCAACTTGCAGTACAGTGGTTGCTGGCTGCCACTCTGTCACTCCGATTCCTGTTTATGCACTGTCCTTAGATCCTGCATTTAAGCAACATAGCTTCTTCGCTGCTCTCCAGATTGGAAAGTATCACTCACTTTGTCCTAAAAATCTCTCTGTCAAAACTTTTCCTCTCTTTTCCTTCAGTCAGCTTTGTGTGATTGCAAGACTGCTTGGATCTTGTGTGTGCGATTGTTAATTCCCCCCAATGAAATAAATAAGCATATTTTTGGATCTCTGGCTGGTTGTTCCCTGCACTAGTACCAGCAGACATAGGTGTAAAAGATCTCATAAGGTTACCCCCCTTTCACAGGCGTCCTCTTTGAGTTATTACTCCTCATCATTTTGTGGAGGTATTAGCATTGTCAATGGACCCCTTAGTCACCCACATTTTGGGGTAACAATAGTACACTCTGTATAGCAACTCCTTTTAAGAATGTTCATAAACTTCAGCTGTTCTAAAGAGCAGCAAGACTTTTTACTGAGGCTGGTTCTAGAGAATACGGGTAACAGTGGCTACATTGTTACAGCAGCTAGTTTGGCTGCCAGTGTAGACAAGAACCCTTCTTGCTTTCCTTTCATTTTCAGGTGCCACATTTATAAGCAAGTTTTAGTCTTTTGCAAGTGGTGCATCATTCCCTTCCACACTAAGTCGGTATTCTTGGTCATTTTATTCTATTTTAAATGGTTTCTGGGTATTGACATTTTAATAAAAGTATAGTATTTTACACATTTTCATTCTAAAACATTTTCCTAAAACATTTTCATTCTAAAACATTTTTCAAAAAACCCCCACACACAACATATCTCAACGATTCTGGCACCATTGTAGCCCACCAAATTCATGCTTTTTCCCATTGGAAGTGAAAAATTTTAACTACCCCTCACAAAATGAAACTTCATTTTTTCCCCTGAACATCTAATAAAAATGTGCACTATTGCTATATCAAGCAAAGTCATGAAAAACAAAAAGCTTCATGAATCCTAAATACTAATAATCATATTCCAGGTTTTACTCTGCCTTCTGCCATCCTTCCTCCTTCACTCCAGTGTCTTCATTGCTTCTGCACAGTATGTATTTCTCTTCCATGAGCTCTGCAAAACAGACACCAACTGAACTTTTCCTGAAACTCCTCGACTTTGTAACATTGACTCAGAAAGAAGAAAACTCATATTGAGAGAATAGGCCTTGGCTAAGAAATCTCTCTTTCTCAATCTCTCTCTGTCTCTGTGTATGTGTGTGTGTATGTGTGAGGGAATATGCCCTCATCTGTTGTCTTGTAGTGATGCTGTGAATTTCATAGGGTTTTCTTAGGCAAGGAATACATAGAGGTAATTTTGCCAGCTCTAGCATATGGGACCTTGTATTTGTCGGCACTCTCCCATCCAAATACTGACCAGGGGTGATGCTACTTAGCTTCCAAGATCATGATCTGCTGCCTTTCGGATATTTAAGCCTGTACTGTATACCTCTGTCAATACTGTCTGAGACTTCATTGTTTGGCTAAAGACATTCAAAGGCAGGAAAATCTTATTTCTAAAAACACTGAGTGGTTATCTATTTTGGGCAATAGTTCTGCTTGTACAGAAGCTAGAGACTTGTTTGCTTTTTCAAGAAAAACGTGAAAGCTCCAAAGCTGGACCAGATGATGGTCTAAATGGGTACTAGTTAAAATGTCTAAAATCTGCATACAATCTGGTGAAACCAGGGATTTAAGAAATCTAAGCTAACTCATTCTGTCTATTCAGATTGGCAATAGTGTTCTAGAACTGTAACTAAAGAATCGTTCCTAACATCTACTGCCTGATCATTTTAATTTGATCTTCCAAGGTTTGAACCAATGATATTCTAAATGCAATCACATGCTCCAACCTAGACCTACAGATATAATGGCTTGACTGTTGGAGTAAGGCACCAAGGTTCAAATCCCTGCTTGGCTATGGAAAACTACTAATGGCATTGGACAAGCCATATTCTCTCAGCCTCACAGGAGGGCGAGGCAAACCTTCTCTGGACAAATTCTGCCAAGAAAACACCATGATAGGTTTGCCTTAGGGTTGTCATAAGTTAGAAATGGTTTGAAGACAGACAACAACTGGCAGTTGTTCCATACAGCAAGCTATGTGGAGCCCTGTATCAGCCAACATTCATAGTGATACCTAAAATAATACCAACTGTTTTTCACCTGCATGCCTTATGCAGCAACACACACACACACACACCCCTACCTATTGGTTTATAAATAAATATATTTTTTCATGATATGCATATTGACAGTGCCATCTGAACTGAGACATGTGCCCATTTGAAGCAGTCCTCGCTAGCTCAACTTCAAGTGTCTTTCAGCCTCAACACTACAATTCCATTATGAGAAAGAAAGCAAGAAAGAACAAAAGATGATCTTGGGTGTGTAGGAAATGCTCTGTACTTGGAAAAAAAATGACATGTGAATAATTCAATTAGGGATATTGGAGGAAAAGAAATTCATTTGCTCTTTTCTTGTGCTTGCATGACAATATCTTTAGATTTACTGCCCACGTTGAATAACAGACACATGTGGGAACAATGACAAGTGTTAATGTGTGCATTTGTGCAGCTTACATCACATTCTCTATCTTCATCTGTCAGTAATGTGGAGGAGGCGGCTGAGTGTTTAAATGGAGTAACCCACTTTATTTTTTTCTCTTAAATGCTGATCCACCTGTATGAAAAAATATCACAGTTAAGGAATATCTCTGTGTAGCTAATGCAATTGAAAATGTACAACAATCTGGATTTACAAATGATAGGCTTAATAAATTTTTAAGCCTATCCAGAGATAATATGGGATGTTTGAAAATTGGACCCATATTTCATTGCTCCTTGGAGATATGACCAGTTCTCCACACTCATGAACTACTGTGGAGTGGTTAAAAAAACAGTGGTGTAGTTGGAAGGTTTAAATGGCTAAGACCTTTTGCTTAGCGGAGATGATAATGGCATCTGTCATTCACTTCATGCTTCCTACCTCCCACCACCAGTTTAGGTATATATCTCACAGCTATGAGAATATGTTGTTTGCAGCCATCTCTAATCTATCTGATGTGGCATGGGTCTTGAGTGGTCATCTACGGTGGCATTTAAAGACTGTTAAATTCTCTTGCTCTTAGAAAATGCTCTTAGACATGCTCTTAGAAAAAAAGAAAAACTGCTAAAACTCACTGGTTGATATGGATCAATTCACCTGCCTCTGTTTTTTAATTCTTCTTGGGAAGATGGCTATATAGACTGTTCAATTTTTTAAAAAATATGTTTTATTAAAATTTTCCAAAAAGCCCTGAAACACTACAAATGCATAAAAGATTAGAAAAGGACAAGAAGGAAAAAAAAGTGAATTTTCTTCTACCAAAGGTTAACATATCTAGCATAATAGGTATATATTAGTTTCTATTACACTCCATTACAAATTTCTTACCTGATAAAATCAATTACAGAATTCATAAACCTAATCCAGTTATCATTATCTTAAATTTGTAACCTTATCTTAACCTAGAGTAAGCCAAACCTTTAATTTGAATTTAATTCCTCTTTTCCCTCATAGCCATCCTTTCCATCAACTAGGTACTCCTCAACTTCTCAGATTCCCATCCTTGACCTTCATTACTCTTTTAAGTTTCTTCTCACATAACATTTTAGATTCACTGTACTGAGAAAGCACCCTTATGTTTGACATCTTTCTCACAACCCTCCAATTATAAAAGCTAAATACACTTGTCTTCATTCAAATATCAAAATAATTTGCTTACAAGTCAACTTTAAATACATCTCTCCCTTTTCTTCACCTTTAGCTGTCATCTCCCTTTCACAAAGCAAAGATTCTTGATTATAATTCTATCCCAAACCAGTACGATCCTCCATTGATTTGCCTTGAATTTGTCTTTCCATCTTGATTTCTATCTTCCTTTGCTTCCTTGCTAGCTCCTGTGTTTCCCTCTTGTCTTAGCTCTTATCACAGTTCCTTCATGCTGAACTTATTCCCTCATAATCTCTAACGTGTTCTTCTGCTGATTTAGGAATTCCACACATAGTTTCCTCCAAAATCCATTGTAAAATGCCATCAGAATGCTCTTGACAAAGTTCTATCTTTCACTTAGTCCAGCACTTACAGAGTCAACAATGCACTTCAGTTGTGTCTGGCCAGAAGATACCAATGAGACAATTTACTCAACACCAGACTAACATTTGTAATTTCTCATGGTGTGATCCCAACTTGTTAAAATCCAATTACCACTCTATTCTGCATTGGTTAGGCCTCATTTGGAATACTGTGTCCTGTTCTGGGCACCTCAGTTCAAGAAGGAAGTTGACAAGCTGGAACATGTCCAGAGGAGGGTCACCAAAATGGTGAAGGGTCTGGAAGCCATGTCCTATGAAGAACGGCTAAGGGAGCTGGGTATGTTTCGTCTGCAGAAGAGAAGGTTGAGAGGAGACATAAAGTCATGTTTAGATATTTGAAGGGATGTCATGTTGAGGAGGGAGCAGGCTTGTTCTCTACCACTCCAGAGACTAGGACAAGAAGCAATGGAGTCAAGCTGCAGCAAAGGAGATTCCACTTGACCCTCAGGAAGAACTTCCTGATGGTCAGAGCTGTCCAGCAGTGGAATATGCTGCCTCAGAGTGTGGTGGAGTCTCCTTCTTTGGAGGTTTTTAAGCAGAGGCTGGATGGCCATCTGTTGGAAATGCTTTGATGGGCATTCCTGCATAGCAGGGGGTTGGACTCGATGGCCCCTGGGGTCTATGATTCTATGATTCTATGATAATTCCCCCTTACAAATAAAATGCAATTCAGTATATTTAGAAAGGCTCTTTCTGCACTAGAGTGCATTATACCTTTACAATGGAGGGGTTGTCATTTGTGTGATGCTATCGGGTTTGGGATACTCCTTTTTGCACCCTTCTGCCTTAAGTGGATTGGTAGTAGTATTGCCACTGATGTTCCTTCTGCATTACAGTGTCCTTGACCACTTCCATGCCCTATCTTCACCCTGACCTATCGCCCCTGATTGGGCTTTTTTTTTTGTTTTTTTTCTTGGAAGCTGTACTAATGCAGCAATGTTGTAACAGTGTGACATGCCATTGGACTTTTGCCCTATAGTGTTTAGAAATGTATTTTTAAAAATACAAAGTTTTAACTCAAAGAAGAAATTTAAAATAAACATGGAGCGATGATAGAAAGTTACCACACCGTGGGAGTTGCTGAGGGAGGGACAAGCTGGGCACGCCCGCAGCCCACACACTGCTGGATCCACGATAACAGGAAGCACTGACAAGCACTATAACAGTATCACACTGAGCTGGCTGATGGGGACTGAAATGCTATAGAAGGCTCTTAATGGATTGTTTCTGGAAATGCAATGCTTGAAGATGGGATAGCAGCTGGAAAGCAATGATGTTGTGTAGTAGCACGACTCTTGGACCGGAAACAACCCACTGCTGTAGCATCATAATGACGTTATATAGAAATGGCCAAAGTGCATGTACTTAAATATTTATATGTTCTCTTTTAAGAGGTCAGGCCCCAAATTTCTAATTCATTTGTGCCTGGCTAGCACTTTTACTGTGACAGCTTTCCTGGCTGCTGAGTTGCAGCCAGGAGATCTTTTCTTCTGTCCTACTGGAAGTCAAATCTGAGACTGTTTAACATTTATCGCCATCAGCAATATACCAGTGGGTGTAGACGTAGTGTGGAACACAATCCTTGGGGGTTTCTGTGGGGAAAAGGTTTTACGTAACCCATTACTAGAGCTCCAATTACCTACTGTTATATACCTCTTAGTGCCAAAATATTTCATTGCTGTAATAAGTCACTGCCATGGGATTCTGTGAGATTTCAGTGCATGGACGAGTTTTCTTTCACTTCCTTCCTTCCTTCCTTCCTTCCTTCCTTCCTTCCTTCCTTCCTTCCTTCCTTCCTTCCTCCCTCCCTCCCTCCCTCCCTCCCTTTCAATATTTATACCACACCCTATATCAGAGGATTTCAGAGCAGTATACAATAAAACCATTTTAGATCCATTTTAATATATAACAATAATTTTTAAAGGCTAAAACTATAATTATATCATTTATCACTTAAAGACAATTTAATACCTGTTAAGTAATTTAAAACAGTGGAGATCACAGCATATGTGCAAATCAGATAAAATCAATTAGGCTTCAAAGTCATGCTTGCTTGCTTGCTTGCTTGCTTGCTTGCTTGCTTGCTTGCTTTATTTATTTATTTATTTATTTATTTATTTATTTATTTCAAAGCCATGTTTTATCTAGGTGCTGGAATGACATTAGATTTGGTGCTAATTGGGCCTGAGGGGACCAGGGTGTCACACCAGATTAGGCCCTCACCCATATCCTTGCACGGTGTATTGCCTCCATGGGTGGGTTTTTTCAACAGACCTTAATTCTTGTGCAAACATATATAGGGAGTGAGGTACTTCAAGTTATGCTACATGATGATGGTCTGGTTCCAATTCACTTTCTTTAGCAAGGAATTAGATAGTATGGCTTATTGAACACACAAACTCATGTAATTCTAATGCTGGAGCTAAGTGTTTAAAAAGTTTGCCTATTTGCTGAGCTTTTCTCACCTGCTCTTTCACATCCTTTCAGATTTCCTTTTGGATTCAGACATGCCTTGCACTGCATGGTTTCACAGCATGTCAAGATACATTTGCAAGCTTAGAGCTGTCCTTCTTCAGTTCCTGCTCCCAAGTTCCATTCCTTAACCTACCAGGATAAATCAGTGACACTTTCATTATCTGGTCCAATAGGAAGAGGACCAGAACTGGTTGATGAGACACAGGCTGAATCATGGTCTGACATTCCCCAGGCCACCAATCTGAAATCTGCTATGAACTCTAGTCCTCAAGACAGTATAATGTGTCTTGTGGATCGTGTCCCCTATCCACTGAAATGACACCATTGCTTTTTAAAACTATTCATCAAGCTTTCACTGAGGTTAGTCATTATGACATTTAAGTCACCATAGAAGAACAATTCAAAAATTCCTTAACTGCCAGATCACCTGCAATTCATCTTCCATCATTAAAATGCAATGTGAGGTTCTCTTTCTAAAACAAAGCAATCTAATTTTAACAATCTACCATCTCATGGAGTGAGTCAGTAGCATGAATAAGCGCACACCCACAAAGTGGGTGAAAACCCTAGAGAAGCAGATGTTGTTATTAATAGAACCAGAAGAGTTATATATACTTGGTAGTCTCTGCAAGTGTTAGCCAGGACTTCCAAGCTTATGTTCCTGTGGCTACATATTTACGTATTGTTCTCAGAAGTGGGAAGCCTTAGCTCTAGTCCTATTTCATCTCCCCCCCTCTCCTGTATTTTATATGTTCATTTAATTTTGGGCTTGCCTTTTCCCTGGATGGTTTGAGTTCATTATTTTTTAGGGTTCTCCTTCATTTTCAGGACAGTATCATAAAAGAAAGCTTGTTGTCTCACAACCAGCTGGATTATTACTACATAAGCTTGATAGAAAACAGCCAGGAAAGAATGGAGACAGGCAATTGTGGAAATTACGGAAAACTGAACAAGGTGGTCCTCGTTAAAGATTTTGGGTAGTTCTACATGTACAGTTTTGTGTCCTTCCACTCCCCCGGCAGATGTCAAATGCTGAGAGGGGCTCCTGCTGCTGCTATTTACCAGTTAGGAAGAGGGGAGGTAACTCAGACTATAGAGAAGCTGATTTGTGTTTGTTGGGAATTGGAATGAGAGTGCACTCCTTTTACTTCCCCCAGGAGCTCAGATCAACGAGTTCTTCATGGTCTGAATCACCTTCCTCTTTTTTCTCTTTCCTCTGATAAAGAAAAATAAAAGCAGCAGAAGTCCTTTCCTCAGCTTGACACCTACTGAGCATGAGAGGATTTTGGATGCAGCACAAGGGCAAGAGAATAGATATCTACATCCTCTCCATAAAGGGACTTACATGCATGCAAGCTGAACTTACATACACATAAGTCACTAACTGAATACCAATCATTGTGTGTGTTCCTGGAGGTGCTGCTGGACAGTAGCCCAAGGCACGGTGCAAACCAAATAGCCTGCCTTCAAAACATGATAGTGAAGATCAGGGATGTAGAATTTCTTGACTTCCATGTGCTGGACTAGAATTTCTCTCATCGTTAATTAATGGCTGTTCTTGCTGGGCAGTTGCAGGCCAACCACACCTGGGGGATTATATGTTCCCTACTCATTCCATACACTACTGGATCATCAGGTGATGACACATCTTCTTAGCTGTCACCTCTGTGAAAGATTACCAATGAGCCTTCTCATAGCATAGCACATGCTGGTTCAGGATTAGAGCCAAAGGTGTTTGGATTGTTGGAAAATGGGAGTAGTCATCTGCATAATCCCAACCTTTTCCTATACAATGGCAAAGATGCCCTTCTAGATATGTGTTTATAATTATTTCAAAAGAAAATTACATTGATATTTTACCCTATTCTACATTGCTAGAAAAGAAAACAAGAAATGGAATATCCTATGAGAAACATAAGGGTGGAATAGAAAGCTCATAATGAAGAGCTGAAAATTGCTTTCAAGTTTTATCATTCTCTGCCATTCCACTAAATACTTTGAAATGGTTGAAAGAGTATATAGGTTTTAGGCGGATCTTGCAACTGGATGTGCTTCTGGAACCCCACTCTCAAGAAAAGTAAGTAAGCCAAGCCATCAGTAAACTGAGACATCAATTAAAGATATATGGTCTTCAGGTGTTCTGAGATAATCTAAAAACATTTTGACTCTTGTGAATCACTGTGTTTCTATAATCACCTTGAACGAGAATTAATTAGGAGATTTCAGGGAAACACTTACAGTACTATAGCAACAGATTATTCTGAAGGGCCTTTACCTCATAGCCAAGATTCATCTCTAGCAGAAATAGGGGACTGAATGTGCTGGAGGGTCACAAACTGCCACAAATCTTCATGGATAAGGTGGAATTGGGGATGTATTATGGCCCCACACATCTCCCAGGATTGATATGTGTTAATTGGAAATTTTTATTTAACTGGCACTATATTAATTGGCATTGATATAAAAAGAAACCTGAGGTGACTGGAAGGTCAATCTGGAAAGAGGAAAATTACTGACTGTAAACATCAGATTGCAAGGCAGGTCAGCCACTCCCCCTCCTAAGCAAAACTGACGCCACTGACAGACAGATTACAAGGCAACTCTGGAGACAATAGGCTTATGCTAAAGCTGGACATTTCTGTGCAGAAAAGAGAAGTTCCCACCAAAATGTGATTGTTCTAATCCTGCTTCCTCACACCTGGATGTTTCCCTACTTCGTCTTCCCAGCCTCTCCACAATACAGAGCTATTATGACAGCCATTACCCCTTTGTCACCCAAACGATAAGAATATTAAAATTAGCCATTGTGTGAGTGTGTGGGTGCTTGCTTATTCTTGTGTGTGTGTGAATCTTTCAATAAAAAAAAATTTAGTTTACATTTTGGATTCTCTGGCTGGTTCTTTCCTATGTGACCCCGTAAACATTGATGGAAAGATCTCATTAAGTTAGCCCCGCTCACAGGCCTCTTAATTTTGAACTAATTAATTTTGAGGTACTGTCATTGCAGGTGGACCCCTGAGTCACCCACATTTTGTGGTAATAGATGTGACCATGTTCCTGATTTTGGGTGCTTGGTCTTGCCCCTTGATGACATTGGGGCCCCATGTGAAATGCCAAGTAGAGGTTGGGTTTTTAATCTGGCATTTTGGCCATGCAGGAAAGGGACAGTAAGGTCATACTGCTCCCAGCCAGAATTTCCAGGAGGGTGCTCAGATCAGTAAATGGGAAAAAGGAAAAAAAAGGAGGATTCCCCTCTTCCACTACTCTGCATACTTTTTAATGGTGAGAATGAGCATGTGGAATCCCTCTGTTATTTCTGATCAGTTATGACAATGAACATGACAATTTCCACATGACTCGCCTTCCCATTAGGGAAGATGAATGGTAGTGGAATTCTATGAGGAGTAGGTCTTTGGCGGGAAGAAGTGCCTCCTCTGAACTTTTGATAGGTCAGGTTAGACTTATGAACTAGAGATTCTTTTCCCTTGTTTTATAATATCTGCTCACAAGTGAGACCTGTTTTGGAAAGGTCCTTTCTAATGTGAATTGAAAGCATTCAATTTGAAGTCCTCTCAAAATTTGCTTATGTACAATTTGAAATTTTAGTCACATTAATACTTTACAAATTTCCAGTGATATATTTAAGTCTTTTACTCCAAGTCAAGTTTCAAGTCTCTACCTTCAAGTCTCAAGTCAAGTCTCAAGTCCTTGAAGATACTTTCAAGTCAAGTCTCAAGTCTCGAAGTCAACTTTATACTCCAACCAAAATGCCAGAATTATTGGACTGAGCCAAATAAATTAAGTTTTAACAATTTAAGCAGAGTCAGCCCTCTACATTTGTGATTTTGCCATCTGCAGCTTCAGATGTAGAGAAGAGGATGCTTCTTACTTTCCATTTCTGAAGCAGGATGACTTTTCAGAAGTGGAGAATAGGATCCTTCTTCCTCCCCATTACTGAAGCTTCAAAAGCTTTAGAAGGAAGGATCTTTCTTCCTTATGCATGTTGTCTAACACATTTGCTGTTCCCTTGTGAGAAATGCATCTTGCACTCTGGTGGTGTCTTGTCTTCTGCTCTTAGGAAAAGTTTTAGAAGGCTCCTTAAATATGCAGCAAGGACAGACTGCTGAGCAAACCTCAAGCCTGCCTCAAGCCCATTGCCTAGCCCGTTTGCTGTTCCTCTCTGAGAAATGAGTCCATACTTCAGGCTTGAGATAAATTGCCATGTGACCAGTAGGCAAAAAGAGATGGAGGTGTTGTTCAAGGTTGTTGTCATAAGGTTTCTGGATGAATGTGTTACTGAACCGAGGGCAGCAAGTCAGTCATTAAAAATATTCAAGTCTCAAGTTGAGTTGAGTCAGTGCATCATTTATTGCCGAGTTGAGTCTGAGTTGAGTCACTGAAGCAATTTAAGTCTGGCTTGAGTCCGAGTCTATTGACTCGAGTTTACATCCCTGCAAATTTCTCCATAGAAATGAATATTGAAACACCAAAATCACAGGTAAATGCAAATGCGTAAAAGAAGAAAAACAAAAACAAGAGCTATCTCCTGGTAATTGTGGTGGCATACAAATGCATAGGGCATTTAGAAATAAACAAGTTTCATATAGTGGAAGTTCCATGCTAGTTATCATACTATGATGAAGCTGATCTGCTTAATTTTCTATTGCATAGAAGAGAAAATATCTCTGACCTGAACGTGTGTATTTACATTACAGAAGTCAATGGAGGGGGGCGGACAGCAACAATATTTTATACAGTGACAATTCCCAAATTGGTTTAGTTCTGTGTTTTCCTTTTGGAAGGATACATGGTGAAGAAGATTCAAATGTGTGTTTATCTTTGTAATTAACCTTCACATTTAATCATCTTACATTGAAATATATCTCTACTGGTAATTACTTTGTTGCAGTAGGACAACAGGATGCCAATCAATTTAGGTATCAGTACTTTATTTTAGGTGTGTTGCGTCTCTCTCTCTCTCTTTGAATAAGGGATAACTTTGAAATTTTATTCCTATAAATTCTTGTACAGGGATAATTTGACTATAAGTCTCCGGGGGTAGGGAGGGAAGTGAGGGTTTGGGCAGTAGAATTCTGTGTACGATGTGGCTTTTCTTATGCTGTTCTGTTGTCTTGAGGACTATGATGTTTCCATTGCCTTTTTAAGACTTTTGCAATGGCTTTTGTATTGGCTGAACAGCGTGTTAATTTGAAACAGAGACAGCCACATCATCCAGTTTGTGACATTTCCATTTTGGGGAACTAGAAGTGATCTTGCATTACTGTTGTTGGCTTTTGGGTTGGGATCTTCCTATTTGAGGGGATGCACCCTACAACAATTTAAAATGTTTTGAACCTGATTTTAATTTTTTTAAAAAACCAGAAATAATCATCTTTAGCCAAAAAAATGGGAGAGGTAACATTGGACACTTTATCAGGGGTTCTGTAGAGATGCCAGGGCTTCACTGAACTGTTCCAAAGGCCGCCTATACATGATTCCTAACCCTGATTTCCAAAGCTTTATAATATTATTTTATTTTTATAAGTTCTACTATTAGACAGAGTGAGGTCACAAAGGGTGGTTATTTTTAGTTTTTGTTATTTCATAGCTTCAGGTGTTTAACTTGCTACAACTGCAATTCTACTGAGGCCGTGCAATCTGTTCAGCTGAGTCCCAAATAATGAAACAAATTGGACTGCTTCATACCTATTTGAACCAATGTAAAGCTCTGGACATTAAAAATAAGTGGGAAAAAGTTATTGTGCCATCAATATGACAGTATACAGCAAGTATCAAGATTGTGTGATACAAGTGGTCTTTTGTCGTTTATGACTCTGTTGAGCACATTTCCTCTTTAAGGCATGGCACTTGATTGGGGGTCTTCACAAGGATCTTCCGTCAACTAGAACAAACTGGGAAGCAATTCAAGGCATTTGGATTGTTGCTGGAACTCGGGTGCTCCACTCAGGGATGGCTAAAGAGGTCTGGAACTAACTCCTGCCCACAGTAGATCCCACACTAGGTTTATCCCCTCTTCCTTTCAGTTCACAAGTTAAATACAATTAAATAGGTTAAATAAAGTGCCCTTTTTGAGCCCTTCTGGTATCATGATTTCCAAAGTGAAGCAATGAAAGGAAGCAAAAGTCAAAACAAGAAGCCAAAAAGGGGGCAATTTCTGGTATTCAACTAATGCAAATGAACTTAAGAATAGAAACAAAATGTCAAAAAGCCAAAACATGCCAATTTCAGACACAAAGCTGGTGGAAATGAACTTAGTAAAGAATAAACACAGGGTGGTCCAATCACAAAAACACACACCACAGGTAGCTCGATGGATCTGTCTTCATTTTTGGCTGCATCTTTCAGAGTACAGAAACAGATCTATGCTCTCTTTCAGCCTATTTGCACAATGTCAGGGACTTTCTCTTATGTGTTTAGACAAAAGTATGAAAAGTTTAGAAGCACGTTCAGAAGTGCTTTGAATTCAAAGCTAAACTGAGGACAGTGGACGAAAAGAACATATGGAAGATATTTTTTTTCTTTCCAACATTTGTTGTCCCCATTTTAAAGAAAAAAGCATGCCACAGAAGTCAAAAACCAAAGCAACAAAAGGAAGAAACAGAGCATAAAATACTACGGAGCAATTTAGAGTGTGCTATTTTCCTCTCTAGCTGTAATGAGGAGAAGTATGTTCTTTCAGTACCACACTGTACATTCATTGAACCTTCTCTTGCCTTTAGACAGCAATCTACTTGAGGTAGGGACATGTTGCTTGTTACAATTCACCCTTTGTACAGCACTCAGAGTGTGCCAAAATGCCTGAATGGTAATAGTACAAGCATTGTGTTAAAATTCAAACTAATTTTATGCCTTCTTCTACATGACTTAGACTGAAAATTGTACCTAAAACATCTTTTTTAAAAAAATCCTGAAGTCTGTTTTTTGAGTAAAAGTTTGTTATTGTTTGCACCCAGCCCCTTCTTTTGGCCCAAACTTGGCCCTCCCATAACTTGAGAATTTTTACCTTCATCTCCCACCTGGAGATGAGCCCTGAAAACTAGAGACTCAGGGCCACATACAGAGATCTGGCAACCCTAAATGTGAGAGAGAAAGCTCTGTGCTTGTGGAAAGTTTTGCTGCAGTAGGGACTGCTTAAAATTATTTTTATGCTACTGTAATGTTCCAACAGGATTTGGGCTTAAAGAATTATAGAGGGGGCAGAGGGGTAATAATTTCCCACTATGTGGCAAAGTAGCCTGATTATGAAGAAAATGGACATTGTTGTTAACTGTCCTTTAGTTGTCCTTGACCCATGGAGATCCCATGAATGAAAGATCTCCAAGTTGCCTTGTCATTAGCAGCCCTGCTCAGGACTTGCAGACTCAGGGCCATGGCTTTTTACATGTAGTCTATCTACCTGCAATGGAGTCTTTCTCTTTATTTCCTTCCTTCTACCTTGCCAAGCATTGTTGTCTTTTCTAGTGAGACATGTCTTCTCAAGATATGACAATCTCAATCTTAGCCATCTTGGCTTCTAGGGAGATTTCAGGCTTGATTTGCTGTAGGACCTTTTTGTCTTTTTGTCAGTCCAGGGTATCTGCAGAACCCTTTTCCAGCACCAAATTCAAATAAGTTGATTCTCTTCCTATCAGCTTTCTTCACTGTCCATCTTTCACAACCAAAAGTTTGAAATACAATGGCATGGACAATCCTAACCTTAGTATTCAATGAAATATCTTTACACTTGAGGATTTGTCAAGTTCCTTCATAGTTGCCCTTCCAAGTCCTTGTTTTCCTATTTATTGACTCCAGTTCCCATTTTGATTAAGGACTAAGTAAAGGTACAGGAAAACTTCAACTGTCTCATCATGGTCTGCTTTGATGCTATGTAGATCATCTATGGTCATTATTTTTGTTTTCTTAATGTCCAACTGTAAACCTGCATTTGCACCTTGCTCCTTTACTTTCTTCTTCATTCCAAATTGTTTTTATTTTTTGCCAGCAGTGTGGTGTCATCTGCATATCTTAATTTTTTGATACTACTATCTGCAATTTTTATACCTCCTTCCTCCGAGTCAGGTCCAGCTTTACCGATATGTTCAGTGTACAAATTAACCAGACAGGGTGATAAACACAGTCTTGCCTGAACCACTTGGAAACCATTTAGTTTCTCTGTATGTTATCCTGACAGTGGTCTCTTGTCCTGAGAACACATTCCACATTGGGAAATCAAATGCTGTAGCATACCCATTTATTTAAGAGTGACCCATAGTTTTTCATGATCTACACAATCAAAGATCTTGCTATAACCTATATACCACAGGCTGATTTTCTTTTGAATTAATCTGGTGTGCTCCATTATCCAATGTATGTTTGCAATGTGATCCCTAATGCCTCTTCCTCTTCTGAACCCAGCTTGTACTTCTATAATCTCTTGTATAGGAAAACTCTTTGCTGTAGAGTTTTGAGCATCACTTTGCTTTCATGAGAGATTAATGCAATGGTCCTGCAATCCCTGGTGTATCCGTTCTTGGGAATTGGAATGTACACTGAGTGTTTCCAGTCTGTGGACCATTGTTTTGTTTTCCACATTTGCTGCCAGATTTTAGTTAGAATTTGAATGGATTCTGTCTCTATTGCTTGAAAGAGCAATGTTGGCATGCCATGTGTTCCTGTGGATGTTTATTTCTCACAAGTGCTCTGGGCGCAGCTTGTACTTCACTTTCTGAAATTATTGGTTCATCTTCAGACTTGAATTAATCTATCATCTGTTTTCTATAGTTCTTCAGCATATTGTTTCTATAATCTTTTCATATCTTCTGGATCATTCAGTATGTTCCTCTTCTGGTTATAGAGCATTCCCACTCTTGCGTTATATTTCCTTTTGGATTCTCAGTTCTTGGAGAAGATGTTACCCTGATTCCTGGGGGTCCTGGGAAGGACACCTAAATGCGCTCTCAATTATATAAGTTGGGGAAATTAGCCAAGAGCACAGCCTAGCAATACAAGAGGCACGGTAACGTAGCGAGATCTTGAACCCTATGTTTACGGGGTCAGGCCGAGTCAAGGAGCACACAGAAGTTGAAATAATAGATGATATCTTATTAAAACACAAGCAGACAGTGTATGCAGCACACTCACGCAGATAACTAAGGAAATAAAGCTTGGAGTGGGATAGAGGGATTTTTAAAGGAGTTGTTGGTTTGGGTGATGTTCCACCTGTCCTGAAGCCTGGTTAGAAGTGGAGAAGCTGGGGAGCATGGATCTCAGCATGTGGGGCTGAGGGGAAGGCTCGCTGGACAAAGCGACAGCAAGGTGGGATGGAAGCCAAGCGCAATGCAAGGAAGCACTCAAAGTCAGGGGTTTTTATAAGGAGAATTGTGACTGCAGGCTAGTTTGGACTTGGGGAAAACAATGGATCTGGGGCTGGAGACAAAGCCTCCGAAAGGTCAGAATTTGAACGATTGAGTTATAGCCAAATTATCAATAGGGTAGCCAGTATGCAAATGCGGAGTGCTTAAGTGTTGTATAGTCAGATCATCAAGCTGCCAGCGCAGGGCAGAGGATCTTTTGAAAGTTGCGTGCATACCTTTGAGGTCTCCTGAAGCTGCGAGTTGGCTATTTCTGGCCGTCCTGTATTGTGTTGGAATATTACGGCAATTATCAGCCAAGCCTGTATGCGTGCTTGTCCGGGGGCCTCGCAAGCACGTGGAGGGGAATGGGTATGTGAGGCCGAATTATTGATATCAAGAGATACCTTTTTATATTCCCCAACCTCGGGTTAGCCAGGGCAGTAGCAAAGAGGTATCAATCTATCTCTTCTTTTCCTGTGGCCTTCTACTTCTCTGCATTGTTATAGTAGTTCTCTTTGCATTTTTCAAGCATTCAAATAAGCGGAAGATGAGCAGATTTATTATTATTTTTTACATTAAAACATGGTACAGAGGGAAAGGTTTAAAGGTCCATGCTCCTGTCCTGTGGCTAAATCGAGATTAGGGCTCTCCAATTTTAAAATGCTTAAAGACAGATAGATCTTTAAATTCATGTTTCATTTAGAACTCTGCAGCTCTTATGAGTTTATAATATCCATGTTGCAGTAAGTGACTTCTTTTAAGAATGAATATACCTGTATAGGAATGAAATCTTTGTAAAAATTGATCTTATACCCAAGAAATAATAAGTTAACCATTTTTCTCCCCACTGCAAGTAAATTCATAAAATCTGTACAGTTTTCAAGAATTATTGGTAGTTCAGGGTTTATTCTTAAAAAAAAATCCACATACATTTTCTGTTTGCAGAAAATAGCATTTCTTCGCAGAAATGTTGATTTCTATTAAAAAAAACATGTTTTCTGCACAGAAAATTGTATTCTTCACAGGAAATTGCTTTATAGGCAGAATTTCCCCCCTGGGAAAATAATCAGCCCACTGCAAAGATGCTGCATCATGCTCCAGCTGTGGGTGATTGCAAGGTTGCATCAGAAACTGGGGTTGTGTGCAGAAGGTAGAGGGAGGTGTGCAATCCTCTGCCTGATTGGTTGTAAATATGTATAAGAAAGCAATCCCCAGTATGTAATTGTCTGTTGACCAAACCGGTGTCTGGTGCAAGCCTTTGTCCGTCTGTTCCATGTTGTGTACATATCGGAACGTTGCTACAAGATAAAGTGCCTCCTGTTTGGAAGAAACTCCTCCGTGTGTGAGTATCCTTACTGGGGAACAAGGCTGCTGCTGTTGGCTCGCTGTCCTATGGTTAGTCCGCTGCATCTCTGTGGGGCTGAAACTCCTATCATCCCCCAACAATTATTTTCTGCATAAATTACCTAAGTATGTTTTTTTTTCCTCTCATGTGGAGTAAGTCCTAAACTGCATTGCTTCTCACTTGTCCAGGATTCTCCTTGCCTGGGTTTCCCAGCACTGAGAAATCCTCTTTTACTCCTGGGATTCAAAATATTCCTCTCTGGTGAATAATTCTAGTGTATCTGTATACTGAACATAGTTGAATCATTCAGTCATCTTGTCTCATGTAAGTAGCATGTTTACTTGTCACTCAGACTGCCTCTTATACAGTTTGGGAAGCATGGATATACTAATTCTTCACACAGAAGTACTCTTACAAATTTTTATACTTCCTTTTCAACTGCTGGCATGAAGTATATATATAGTTTTAATTCAGAAAAAAGAATGTGTCCACCATTACATACTCACAGTCAGCTGGGTCACTATGTATTGCCACTCCTGTTCACCGCTGCAAGTTCCAAATTGTTGCAGTATCAATGAAATAAAAACTAGATCAGCTGCTTACTGTCTCAAAATCGTGTCTTCTTTTTTAAAAAGTCGGCAGCGGCACTCGTGCCACAAACATGGCATCCCTGCTGGATCCGTTGTAGCCCTTCGGACCCCCTGAAGCTTCCTGCTCCCTCTTGTCAGAAGGAGCTCAACACCAGTGGCTGGATTCCAGCGGGAGATAGCATGAAGTTGCGGAGCTCACTCCGAGCGACTATTCGCGCGCGCCATGCAACCGGAAGTCAGCTATCCCAGCTATCAGAAGTGAGGCTAACACTGATTCAGCATTAGGAGAAAGACAAACTGATCCCAATTTATCAAAAAATTTATCTTGGCTACTTTCTCTCAGTGCACACTTAGATTGCTTTTCCACTGGGTTATGCAAGACCTCAAATCATGATCCACCTATAGGCTCAGTCTCATTTCTTGGATTTAAGGCTTCTTGAACCTTGATCCTGCATACATTGTATAGAAGTATAATTTCTGGGAAACTGAAGACTTGCTTCCAAGAAATGTGTTAATGGCTGAAGTGTCAGTTCCATTCAGTTCAGTAGGGGGGAAAAGAATTACTATCTGAAACATATCTAATATATAAAAGTCAAAGTTTGTGTGTTTGTCTGTGTCAGGTGAAGATCTCATATGATTGGCTGTGTCAGGCAAAGACCTCATAGGATTGGCTGGTTAAGAAGATTCTGTGGAATCCTGGGATTTGCAGTTTAGGGAGGGGCTTTAGAATTCTCACCAGAAAGCTCTTGGGCCTCAGTCAAATGTGCCTGCCTTGAATAGGCTGGTAGCTATGGAGATGAGGCCCAGCAGCAAGGGGGAGGGCACTGTATTCCCTCAGGAAGCCAGCCTCTCTATGTTAATAACTCAAATACAGTTTGGATTGGGGAGCATGAGGAAATGTTACAGGTACTAAACAAGATAGTTTGGAGAATTAGAGGCACAGGATTTCAAATCTTTCTGACAAGTATTACGTATGAGAAATACTGGACAACTCTGGGTATATACACTAGTTTACCTATAAGAACAAGCCAGAAAGAATCTATATAATCTTTCAAATATTGAACGCTCGTACAATGATGGTATCTGGTGTTGTGTTGGCAGATTCCTCCCTGATCCATGTATGATCCACAGCTTGGCTATTGTAAAATTATGCATATGATAATGCACACTCACTCACTATATCTGTATGTATATCATTTATATCTCTCTATATTATGTATGTATATATATGTGTGTATGTATATTTCAGGCCACTGAAGAAGAATAAAGTCAATAGGCATTTTTCTAGTGTGTTTAGCTGCATTGCATTAGTTTTAAGGGTATAGTTTTGACTTTTTTTAAAAAAAAAATTGTGGTTTGTTGTATTATATTAGCCTTAGAGATATTCCATTTTAATACAAAGATGTATATATCATTTTGTTTTTTCTGTTTTGCTTTAAATATTTAATATCCTAATTTTGCGTAATAATCAACTTGTTCCCTGTTGAAGTTTATCTTCCAGTTCACTCTTTCATTAATCTTCAACTATTCCTTGTTTGTATTGCTTTTCATTGACTTTTAGGAAACATCTGATTTTAAGTATTTGAAATCTTTGCTTTTAATTGTGTGTGGCTTTTATAAGTTATTAGTTGCCCAGAGCTCCCATGAAGATTAGGTTGGTATCTTGGTAACTGAAAGGAGAACTTCTTCCTATGTTATACATACCTTCTCAAGGATTGAGATCTGCTGGAATGGCCCTCCTCTGGGTCCTACCAGTGGGAAGTTTACACGATGTGAGGAATCATAGAATCGTAGAATGATAGAATCATAGAGTTGAAAGAGACCCTAGGGGCCATCGAGTCCAACTCCCTGCTATGCAGGAACTCCCATCAAAGCATTCCCAACAGATGGCCATCCAACCTCTGCTTAAAAACCTCCAAAGAAGGAGACTCTACCACACTCCGAGGCAGCATATTCCACTGCTGAACAGATCTGACCATCAGGAAGTTCTTCCTGAGGTTCAAGTGGAATCTGCTTTGCTGCAGCTTGAATCCATTGCTCCTTGTCCTGGTCTCTGGAGCGGCAGAGAACAAGCCCACTTCCTCTTCAACATGACATCCCTTCAAATATTTAAACATGGCTATCATGTCCCCTCTTAACTTTCTCTTCTGCAGACTAAACATACCCAGCTCCCTTAGCTGTTCTTCATAGGGCATGGCTTCCAGACCCTTCACCATTTTGGTTGTCCTCCTCTGGACACGTTCCAGCTTGTCGATATCCTTCTTGAATTGAGGTGCTCAGAACTGGACACAGTATTCCAAATGAGGCCTAACCAGTGCAGAATAGAGTGGTACCATTATCTCCCTCGATCTAGACACCATACTCCTATTGATGCAACCAAGAATCGTGTTGGCTTTCTTGGCTGCCCCATCACACTGCTGATTCATGTTCAGCCTGTGATCTACCAAGACTCCTAGATCCCTTTCACATGTACTGCTACCCAGCCACGTGTCCCCCATCCTATATTTGTACATTCCATTTTTTCTGCCTAAATGGAGGACCTTACATTTCTCTCTGTTGAATTTCATTTTGTTAGCTTTGGCCCAGCTCTCCAATCTGTCAAGTTCATGCAAGGAGATCTTCTCAGCTGTGACACTCCAGCTAAAGGTCTTACTGGCATTGAAGCTGGCTTCATTCTGGGGATTTTGTATTAAAATCTTTGGGGCCCAATGATTTCATCAAAAACTGTACATGTGCATGACTCTAAACTGTTTTGACTAGCAGTTAAAAGCTACTCATAAATGTGCAATTTAAAAATGCCAATTTCAAGAAACATATATTTTTAGGAATATTGTTAAGGAAATATGATTAGGTTAAATTAATATGTATGCATAGCATATGATCATATGAATACATCATGCGTATCCTTTTTTCTCTCCTTTTCTTTCTTCTCCTTCTTTCCTCTCTTTATTTGTAATCATACTTTTAAAAGTCCAGCTAAGGCCTTGTTTAATGGTTTACTATGCTTATAATTTGTTTTAAATTGTCTTTGTAATTTAAATTGTTTAAACTGTTTTTAATTGTACATTGCCCTTTGATCCTATGCTATTGGATATGATACAAATAATTTAATAAAATAAAGTAAAAAAAATTAAATAGGAGTAGTGCGTACATCAGAATAATACTTTTGTATGGATAATTTATATTTAATAATAATAATAATAATAATAATAATAATAATAATAATAATAATAATAATAGGCTCAATGCTTTTAAGCAGCATTTGCAATACTTTAAGCCTAGATTTCCAGAACACGTATATGCTATAGTTTCAGTTGGTTGTAATGACATTTTGATGTACCTATAGTTTCTATTTAGTATACAGTATTGGTACTGAAAAAGAAAAAAAAATCCCTTGCACACAGAAAACTAGGTATAGTAGAAGGGTTTTATCCTAGCCTCTTTTCCGAACTACTAGTTTTCTGTTTTTAGATAGGTGAGCTTCTTTTATTTTCTCAGCCATGTGGATCCTTAGCTTTGGATTCAAGGCTAAAGACCAGAAAAAAGGTTATTTCTATATCTATTCTTCATACAAAACTAGAACTTGCATTCCTCAGAGTTTAAGTGTTCAGAGGCAGCTGGTAGTTTTCTATGCCAGTGGAGTAATGAATCCAGTCTTGGTTTTAATCTGAACTTTAAAGCATCTCTCCAAGGTTTGAACTTATTCTTTGGGACAGGATTCCACATTATAGAGAGCTCCATCATTGTGTAGGCTAAAACCCAGTCTGGATTCTCTCTGCATTCAAGGCCTGATTCCACCCAGTTAGAAGTTAGCAAATATCTTCTTTGAATTAAGGGGAAATGCACTTTTGAAAAGTTTGATCAAGCTGTCATGCTCTGAAAGGCAAAGATGACCCTGGGGACTGAGATGATATTGCTGAGTAGAACAAGAGTGGTTTGCAGAAGGGGAGAAATTCATTCTTTTAGAGAAGTTGCTGAGGGATGAAAAGTCTTTAAAATGATTTTCTGATGGCATTAGGTTAGCAATGGTTGTCTCTCCCTGCCTCTTTGTCATCTCTCTTTACTTGTTAAGACAGAAAGGATCAGGACATCAACATGACACTTTCATAATGAATCTTTCAACCATGTCTGGTTTTCAACTAAAAGGGCAAACTTTTTTGCATTAATATGAACACATGAACATGTGTTCTTTAAAACCACAATTGCCTCTCCATTTTCTGAAAAGCTTCTAATACATTTAATGTATCTTATCACTGGTGTAGCAATATGCCTAATTATAAGGAACATGTACATTTATCCAAATATTTGAGAGACAAATTGCACATTATGTTTAAAGGGGCAGCTAATGGTCAGAGTTTTTTTTCTTTTGGCTCTTTTTTGCTTTAATGCAGAGGTGGACAAAGTGTAGCCTGTGGACCATCTGCAGTCTATGGTGCCCCAAAGTCAGCACTTTGAAGTCCCTAATGACTCCCAAAGCTATCAGGGCCCACAAAACCATTAAGGTTAACTTTCATCAAACTGTCCAATACAGCCCTCCCACAAACCTCACCCTCTGCAAAAAAAGGCTGAAAATCAACACCCTCCCCCTTTTTTGTATACAACATCATTTAACATCCAAGAACGTTTTGTAGTTTATTTGTTGTTTTTATTTTAATGGTCATACTTTTAATTGATTTCAGTTTTATTTTTAGGTTAATTGCATTTTTGAATTTTTGTTTTATAAGCATTTTAAACCTGTAAATGTTTAAAACTTCATAAGCTGCTGTGAGTCCTAGACTGGGGAAAGGCAAGGTGATCATGATGAGGGATGGGCTTTCTCTAGCACCTGGCCAACTGAAGCGTATCTAGCATGGAGCAGGTAGGGCATGTGCACCAGGTGCCAATGCCAGGGGGGCACAAAAAAGGCATTGCATGTAGGGATAGGAGTGAGGGTGGGGGTAGGGATAAGAACGTAGGGCACAAGTTCTATGCTTGCCCTAGTTGCTGTTCACACTGTCTGTGCCACTGCCAGCCAATCAGTATGTGCATCACCAAAACTCTGACTTTTAGAAAGTTAGAAAAGAGAAGGAAGGAAAAAATGCCCTCCTGTATCAGTTCTGTCTATTCTGATTGGGAAAATGGAGAAGCATATTACCTGATCCTCGTCAGGACAAAAAAAAAGGAAAGGAGTAAAGCACTTTACTCCTCATGTAGAGTGAAAAAAGCATTCCAAATGTTTCATTATGTTACTGCCCTGGCTAGTCCGAGCTTTGGGGATATTAAAAAATATCCTCTGGATATAATTCGGCTTCCCTTCTCTATTCCTCTACACATGCTTGCGAGGCCACCGGACAAGCGAGTAAACAAGCTCGGACGTTAATAGCCGTAATATTCAAACTACAATACAGGCAGGCCAGAAATAGCTGACTCACTGCTTTAGGAGACCTCCAGGCAAGTACTCTAATTAGGTATGCACGCCACTTACAAAAGAGCCTCTGCCCCGTGCTGGCAGCTTGATGGGTAAACTATGCAATACCCAAGTACTCTGCATCTGCATACTGGCTACGATAACTCAATCATTCAGATTCTGACCTTTCGGAGGCTTGTCTCCAACTCCAAATCTATTGTTTTCCCCCAAGTACGGCATGGCCTGCAGTCACAATTCTCCTTATAAAAACCCTTGATTCCGAGACCATCCTCAGAACGCTCCCGAGTTTCATCCCGCCTTGCTGCTGCTTTGCTTGGCGAGCCTCCCCTCAGCTCCACGTGCTGAGCTACATCGCACCCCAGCTTCGCTCTCTATTTTTCTGGGCTTCAGGACAGGTGAAGTATCACCCAACCCAGCAATCTCTCTAAAAATCCCTCTATACCACTCCAACCTTTATTTTCTTTAGTTATCTTGTATGAGTGTGTCGCATACACAGTTTTGCTTGTATTTAATAAACAGCATTTATTATTTCAACTTCGGTGTTCTCCTTGACTCGACCTGACCCCGTAGACATAGGGTTCAAGATCTCACTAAGTTACCCTGCCTCTAGTAACGCTAAGCAGTGCTCTGAGCTAATTTCCCCCACCTTTAGTTGAGCACAATTTGGTGTCCCTCCTGGGACCCCCAGTTCACAGGGTAACAATTAGATCATTTTTCAGCAACTGTAACTGCAGACTAGGACTAAAGGGTGTGGAAAGGCATTGAACTCCCTACTGGATCAGGCCTCACAACTTTACTTTTGAGCAGTGGTGGAAAACTGTGGAAGCTGGATTTTCACCTCTGTGCACATGTGTGTGCACGCACACATACACACACACATATATGGAGGCCATACCTGTGTGCCTAGCATGACCAAAAGTGATGTTGTATACAAAAAAGGGAATTCTTTTTCTTCTGTAGAAAAATATAACAATTGCCACCACAGACATGGAGATGAGCAATTTTCCAACCATGAAGTGTCTTCACTTCTGCATTTAGATCCAGGAAATCCAAATCAGGTAAATATCTTAAACACAAACACATGCAGGTTGACAGAGAACATTTCTCACTTATACCTAGCATCCGTATACACATAATATTTCTGGCAGCAACATTTTTTTAAAAAAACAAACTTCTTGGTACTTTTCACTGTAGAACCTGGAACTATCCAGAACTAAAATATGTTTTTACTGAAATACAGTAAAGACATTCAGGTTGTTTTTTCCCCACTTCATTATGGTCTGGACCCTTCATAATTGAGTGTCATGAAAAATCCCCCATTGAAGAAAGTCCCACAAACCAAGATTTGCTAGGCCCAAGAATCTGATATCTGATGTCTGCCTTCCAGTATTTTAAACGCTATGCCTTAGGAACTGTAAATGTTATAAATATTTATTAGTAAATAAAGTGCTTCTCAGTGGTTTTGCTGCCTGAGAAACTGAAATTTCTGATATATGTCAAGAAACATATTGCTTTTGTATTTTACAGAGAAGAGAGAGAACAGCTGGCTAGATAAGATAGCCACAACTGCTGTGAAGTTGTGATAATGAAACCTCATCTTTTATGCTTTTACATAACATGCCTAGTTATTCAAACTGTATACTAATATAACAGACCTCTTGCTGGTACATTTAATGTGGAATAAGCAAATAATCAGAAACAAATAATCATTTATTATTAAATTGATATAAAGAATATACCAGTTGAATATAAGAGACCAAATAGTGGCTTCCAGTTCCATTCCAGTGACATTAGAATAAAATGAACTGTGGTTTGAAAAAAAAAAACTTTAAGAACAGGCTTGCTAGCCTATTTTAGGGATTGTGCACCACACCCCTCCAATCTGAGGAAAGTTTGTTGCCTAGACAACTGTTGGAGCATTATAATTTGGACAATAGTGTCTATTTTAAAGCATGAGAAGTAAAAACAGCTTTCCATGGTAATAGTTAAATGTATACAAATGGACAAGATCCTGCAGCAGAAAATTGGGTGCACAGTTCCACTCCCTCTAACCTATCTCCTTCCCCTTCTAATACAACCAGTTGGTGGCTAGTGGATAGCAGAAGACAAGAAAGAAATGTCCACCAACATCAATACAGGTGGGCACACATTGATGACATCATCTATTGAGACATATACAAGGCCTCTGGGTGGGCTTGGAGGATGCTTTTTTCTGGATATAGAGGTACAACCAGATATTCCTCCTGCAGTGCTCACACTCCAGTGGCTAATAAATGGACATGGAAAAGGGGGCAAGGATGAGACAAGTGAATTTTGAGGGGATTAAGGTCATTGTATAATGAAAGTATTAAATTCCTTCCTCATCAACAGCCCCTTAAAAAATCAAATGGCAGTGCTATGTCACTAACAAGATGCCAGCCCAATATTTATTTTTCAATAAAATAGTGTAATCAGGAACACAAACTCAATAATATAGAGAACCTCAATATCTAATAGAAATGCTCCTGTTCCGATCTATTGCTCTCCATGTGAGGACACTGATGGAAATGGAGACATGGGGGAGAAATTAGCATGCTCCACTGTTGCATGTTGATTGAACATTCTGTCCAAAAAGTTAAGAAGGGTAGAGTGTTTGTGAGGGGGGAAAAAAGACCACATAAATTGAATCATGTATTTTAAATTTTAATGGCTAAATGCACATAATATGCAGATACATCTGCAAAATACGCAGATAACATGCTTTAGTCCATGGATGGAGAAAGTATCCCCCATAGGGCACGTGTGGGCCCTGGACCCTACTTTTTGTAGCTCCCAAAGCCCCCACTAGTCTCTCAAAGCCTTCTTTCCCAGACTTTTTTTTTAATCAGTAGCATTTGGGGGCAATTTCCACCCAAAATTGTGCCAAAAGCCCCATCCACTGTATGTAAATGTACAAAAACCTCCTCCAGTAACCCAGGCCTCTCACTCCTCTCAAATACTTTCATTTCTCTCCATTTTTCCTTCAAATTGGTTACAGAAAGAGATGAGGCATGACTTCTGCTCACCTCTTTGCGTAGGAATTTAACTCCTTCTCTTTAACCATCACAGATGTCTTCTGATCCGCTTTTTTACTGAAATCTCCTTTTCATCTATCTGTTGCAGGTTTGAGAACTTCTTCTTCAAAAAATTTGTCTGTGATGTTTCTGTTCCTCAGTTTCCTTTCCTGCCTTGCTTCGTCTGAAACCTTCCCTCCCATAGGTTTTTTCCTCCCTTTTTTTTTTAGCATATGTGAAATTTTAGTAGCAAACAAGTGATAATTTCTCTTTCCTCACAGATACCAAAAAGACAAACATTTGGAATGTTTTTTAAACAGTCTGTGTCAACACAAGAGTCCAACCCAGTTCCAGTCTCTGAGGCTTTTGTATCTCCAGTACAATGCATAGGTAAGTGGTCCTATAACCCTGAGGACAGAAAATGGCTATCTAAAAAAATAATGTTTATTCTTGGGCTTCTGGAAGCAATTTTTACCCAGATGAAGTAAGATGCTATAAATTTATCCTTTATACACTTGTTTGTCCAGACTCTTGCATGATGGGGTTTAAAAGACAATTCTCCATTGTCTAATCATGATCTTTTATCATTCCCTTTGTGCTGAAGACATTTACTTGGGCATGAGACACTGAGCATTTTCTAATAAAAGGCAATGATTTAGGCTTTTATTAATACATTTCTTTTAAATTACTTCATAAGTGATTGACAACCTACTTATTATTAATTTAGCTCTTCTAAAGCTGCATTTAAATGGAACCTTGATTGCTGTGCTCCAACCTGCCATCTTCACTCTGACATAAAATTATGCTTTGGACATGAAAACAAAAGAACATCAGAACCTGTCAGTTTTTCTGTCTGTGTAGCTTGAACTGGTCAAGCTATGCAGGGCAGAAGGAAGTAAGTGTTAAAAAAGAGGGATTGGCAGATGGACTTTGACAGCTGATAATGCATTGGGCTGACAGGAGTAAGTGATGAAAATGCCTTTTTGAAATCAAAGCCATGCCAATTGGTTACTGGGTGGCACTTATAAAATATATTTATATTGCATGGTATACAATGTATACTGGTACATTGGTGGGTATGAAAAGCTTCTGCATCATCTGAGAGTGCACAAGTTACGTAATGTTATGTTCACTGCTGGCATTAAAATATAAATCCCTTCAAAATTCTCTTATAAGCAGTCATTTTCCATCCCCACTCTCCACCTTCTTTCTGTAACCTCTGGCTCATATTGGGACTCATGAAGTCTTATCTCTGCATTATATTTATTCCCTTTCCTCATATTTCTTCCAAAGTGTGGAAAGTTTGCATTTGGGACATGACAATAACTTTGTCATTGTAAGCTTATGTTTGAGAAAGGCCACCTTGATATGTTGACATCAATGATCCCTTGAACACCATAAAAACTCTTGCCTTCATTGTGAGACTAAGATATTTGGCTATTTTTCATTGTGTTTCCCAAAATCTGCATGAAATATTTTTTGTGCAGAACTAGGTTCTTCACCTTTCTGGAATTAAATGCACAGACACGATAAGCACAGAAATAAAGGCTGATTGATTAAAGAGATGGAAACAACCCATCTAATGTTATCAGTTTTAAATAGTCCATGCAGCAAGACAATATTTACATTCCTACTAGGGACGTAACGTTTCACTAAGTTTATTCTAGAAGGTAGCAATGAGTAATTTTAGCAAGTTTCTTCTTACTGCAAGCCTTCAACTACATAGTTTTGAAGGCTATTCATAATTCAGGACTGCCTAGTCCTGAAAATGTGGTTTCCTGCATAGAAAATACTATATTCTGTGTAAAACAACCACATACAAATTTTGCAAAGAATACTTCTCAAACTCCAAAGATTCTTATCAATGTAGGATTCCTCTCACTAGAGTTTCTCAACAATGAAAAAACGTATTTTTGACCATTTTTGAGTACTTATAAATATTCTTTCCATCCCTAATTTGCAC
This sequence comes from Cyclura pinguis, assembly GCA_030412105.1. Lineage (NCBI taxonomy): Eukaryota > Metazoa > Chordata > Lepidosauria > Squamata > Iguanidae > Cyclura > Cyclura pinguis. The sequence continues at coordinate 311,439,705 of CM059599.1, read as the reverse complement.
ATTCAGAGAAATGCATAAGTCAGTCTGAAAACTGTGCAAAAATGCTCTGCAATCCAGTCTCAAAATGACTATCTTTTCACTTTTCCTCATTGACATCCTTAATTTACACTGTCCCTTTCACTTTAGATCAGAAGCAACTGACAAAAGTGAAGTGCAAGTTATGGGAGGTACAATGAGAGCCCGGTCTTGACTTTCAAAAAAGTAGCAGGGAAATTCTGTACACATAGACCACTTTATGTTTGGGTTTTCACATCAAATGTAAGACTTTGTGAATGCTGTTCTAACATCTGGGTAAACATACATAGATATCAAATGTAGACTTCCCTTGCTCAGATGTCCATTCTTGACTTGTGAATGTTGGAGGTGTGGCTGGGAAAACTGTGTGACTTGTAGGAGAACAGCCAACATAGCTTCATTCAGCTGACGGCCATTCACATATACAATGAATATGTGAATGTCTAAGAGTGGAGCATTAAATTATTGGATAAGGCAAAAGGATGCTTTTATATTCCAATGGAGCATGACACTTAAGAGAAAAATGCACACCTCAACTGAAGTTTGACATCGGGTCTCTCAATAATATTTTGTGTAATCGCAAAATTATCCAAGTCTGTTACTCAGGAAACATCAAGCATTTGATCTAAATTAATGCTGTTGTGACATTTAATTGATTAATCTTTAAGGTAGATTAATATCCCTTTGATTGGCTTAAAGGTGTTATTGACTAATCAGGAAACACTCCCCTCCCCGTGTTAATGCATATGAATATAAATATTCAGAAAAACTGAAGAGATCAGATGCCATTTTGAATGAGGTATCTTTAATTGTGTCACACAGAGATGACAGCATCAGTGTCTGTGTAAAGAGGCTAACAAGTACCATTTGTTATGACAAGGCCTTTGGGAAGGTAACTTGTCAATTGACATACATTATACTTGATCCATTTCAACAGATGTGGTTATATGTTATCCTGGGGGTATTTTCTGATGATGTAGGGCCTCAAACATATTAACATAATTCTACAGTGCTTTTGTAATTGTTATGTGTTCTCAAGTCAGCTTCGACTTATGGTGGCCTTAAAAATGAGAGATATCCGAGACACCATTATTAACAGCCCTGCTAAGGACTTGCAAACTCAAACTGCAGCTTTCTTGATTGAGTCTACTTGTAATGCAATCTTCCTCTTTTCCTAATGCCTTCTACTTACTTACTAAGCACCATTGCCTTTTCTAATGAATTATGTTGTCTAAATGACAATGTTATGACTGAAGCACAATAGCCTCAGTTTGGTCATCCTGGCTTTGATGGAGAGTTCAGGCTTAATTTGCACTTACACACATTGATTTGTCTGTTTGGCAATCTATAACATCAATAGAATAGAATTCAATAATGTATCTTTACATTTGAGGATCTTTTCTAGTTTCTTCAGAACAGTTCTTCTAAGTCTTCTTCTGATTTCTTTCTGCCAGTCTCCAATTTCAGTAATGGTAGAAAATCTTTAACCATTTTAATATCTTCATCATCCACTTTAAAGTTATTCTATCATCTATTGTCTCAATTGTTTCCTTAATGTTTTACTGTAACTCCGCTTTCGTGCAGTCTTCATTGAATCTCCTCAATACTTGGTCAAATTTTTGCTATTTTCTGCTAGTATTCTTCCTCATGTCCTAAATTGTCGATGTCCCTTCAGTTTCCACACTTCCTTTCCCCAACTTTAATCCTAATTTCCATTTAATATGTTCTGCATATAAATTAACAGATAGAGTGAAAAAATGCAGCCTTGTTTGATCCCTTTGTCAATTGAAAAACACTATGTTTCTCCATATTTTTTCTTTAAGATGGTCTCTTTTCCTAAGTATAGGTTATGCATTGGGGAAAATTTTTTAAACAATCCATCATTTTTAGTGATTTATAGAATAATAAGCTTAACACACAGGTTGAATTGTTTTCTGGAATTCTTTGGTTTGCTCTATTATCCAATGTATTTTTCCAATATGTTCCCTAATGACTCTTTCTTTCCTGAACCCAGCTTGAACATCTGACATTTCTTGATCCATATATGGAAAAAGTCTTTTATTTTTTTTAGCATCATTTTGCTGGTATGAGATATTAATGCAATGGTCTAATGGTTTCTACAATTCTTTGAGTCCTTATTCTTGGGGATTGGAGTGTATGTGGAGTGTTTCTAATCCGTGAGCCATTGTTTTGTTTTCCATATATGTTGGTAGATTTCAGTTAACACTTGAACTGTTTCTATGGTATGCCACCTGTTCCTGGTGATTTAGTACCCCCATATACCTTGAGATTTCACTTTCTAATTCTGTGAGTCCATTGAAGAAGGGTCTTTTGTTGAAAAAAATGTATTGTCCTCTCTTTTAGATTGTTCTTCACAGTCTTGTTCCTTAAAAAAATCTTGATATACAGTGTGTTCTCCTGGTGGTCATATAGTTTCCTCGCTCTTGAATTTGAGTTTTGCTTTGATTTCACAAATCTTATGGGAGAGTGTTCTTATTCTACCTTTTTGTTATCTTATTCCGTTTCTTTATTAATTACAATAGTTCTCTCTGTCCCTACATACAAGTCACTGAAAAATTGCCTTAAAGATTCTGACCACCATTTAGTTTTGCTTCTTGTCTGTCTGCCCTTAGCTGTTTCATTTGTTATCCAATGAGTCTTTTCTTTCTTTTCTTTGCATGTTGTACTCATGGCCAACAGGTCAATAGAAAATCTGAATCTCCAAAACAATAAAAAAAAAAAGACAATACTGCAAGTTGAATTTATACCTTACCACACCATGCCTCAATAGTGTGTTGTTCTATGTCAATTCCAGCATTGCCATTTCTGTGTTTTTTCTGGTTCCAGATGCTGTCTGCCATGCAGGAAGTGCTATCAAGCACAAATGAGGAACCATACTTGCCCACGTGATGGACTTATAGTGGGAAAGAAGGCCATTACAGGATTTTTTCTGGTAAAGAAAAAACACTGATTAGCAATGGAAAGAGATGGGAAAGTGGCTGGTTAGGGATGACATCATGTGGTAGGATGGATCCTGGACCAGGAACACCATGTGGCTTTGCTGGGATAGTGACTTCATGCGGTAAGGACCTAAGTCACTGACAGGGTGCTAAACATTGTTTGAACTATAAAAGTAAATAAAAATTACAATAAAATGTTAAGAAAAAAATTAAAGACAGTTATGCTCTGATACCTTTGTGCAATATCTAAAATAAAAATATTTTAAAGGAAAAAAATTGATATGTGTGTGTTTGTGTGTGTGTGTGTGTATGGATGGAAATATGTGTATGATTAAGTTGATTCCTATACATATTTTCCTGGGAATAAGTCCCAATGGGAGAGCCAGTATAGTGTAGTAGTTTGTATGTTGGGCTATGACCCAGGAGAACAAGGTTTGATTCCCTGCTTAGCCATGGAAACCCACCAGGTGACCTTGAGGGTTAAGCCAGCATAACCCTAGAAAACTCTGGGATAGGATCATCTTAGGGTCACTATAAGTTGGAAATGACTTGAAGGCTCACATCGTTTCATTGGATTCAGTGTAGCTTATTTCTAGGTAGACATTTAAAGGATTTGGCTGTCAATCAGTAAATGAATACTTATATCCTTTAATATCTACCCAGAAGTAGTCCCCAGGGAGTTCAGTGGATTTCATTCAGCTGAGTATATTGTATTTTAGAAGGAGATTTCTTTTAACTGGTTGAGACGAATGAAAGCTGCATTCTGTATGAATACTATCTAGATTCAATAATTTCCCCCATTTCAGGGCATTTCCAGATGACACATCTTTTTTTCTGGATGCTCACTGGTAAAATGCTCAAGCTCCCAGTGTGAATGCTGAGTATCACAGTATTATAGAAGGCTTCTGATAGGGGAGGCATGCCTGTGTTAGGCTGAGAAACTTGAATCAATTCAGACTGGATAGCTCCAGGCCACAGCAGAACCCTAAGGCTATTCATTGGGTCATTACAAAAGTGCTCTTCAAAGTGCTAACCACCAGAAGGCTTATAGCATTGTGGATTTCAGTAACTGCATTCAGGTCGCTTGAGCAGCCTAGATATTCTCTCAGAGGACAGCACTTCATATCCACACAAACTGGGAAAGAAGAGGAATACTGCAATAAACCCTTTACACTACTTATTGGGAAACGGCAAGTGTCAAGAAACAATTAAGGACATAACGAAAATGTAGGACAAAGGGTGGGTGGGAATACACAGCATACTTATAGTATATGCATGTTCATTGCTCAGTGCTTTGTAAGTTGCAACCAACATTCCACATGCCTTGAGTAGAGAAGGAAACCTAGTGTAGATATGGGAGGTACATATAGACCCCCAACATCCTATTATACTGGGTATAGACAAAACAGCTTATTTGCAACCCTATCAGTTGTCCATACACAAACATTGTGCCTCAGCCATCATTTGAATTTGGATTTCACTCTCTTAATATTTAGAACATGACCAACCAAACTATTTAAAGTGTCTTATCCAATAAATCTATAAGACTGAATTGCTTTATGATAGTGTTTAATACTGTCATTTCTATTTTTCTTGTCGGGGGTACTAAGTAGAAGGAAAGCCAATGAAACAGGATTGAAAACAGATGGCCAAGGGGTGGTATGAAGAGGAAGAGATGTGTGTGTGTGTGTGTGTGTGTGTGTGTGTGTGTGTGTTGGGGGGCACAGAGAGAGAGTGAGAGAAGCTGCACCCAGGTGCTGGACAGCACCTGTTACAGAAATTGGCAAAGCTGTTGCATAAGTAGGCACTATGTAACTTCTTGAAAGTCAATGTGGTGTAGTGGTTTGAGTGTTGGACTACAACTCTGGAGACCCTGTTTGGCCATGGAAAGCCATTGGGTGACCTTGGGCATGTCACACACTCTCAGCCCCAGAAAACTCCATATAGTTTCACCTTTGGATTGCCATGAGTTGGAAACAATTTGAAGGAACACAACAAGAACTATGTATTTTCTTGTTATGTGTTTGAATAAGTAGTTATGCTGGCATTACCCTCAGTTACGAAGTCACCAAAAGGATTCCAGCAACAGTCTGTGCAGTCAGCCCTCCACATTTTTAGGTTTCACTTTTGTGGATTTGATTATTCACAGCTTATTTGCTGCCACTTCTGCTTCTGTTCTATGCCACTTTTAATAGGGACTGCAAGCCTTGTGATACTGAGAAACTGCAAATGAAGCTTGTAAGTCCCTCTTAAAAATGGCATGGGGTAGCAGTGGAGGTGGCAGTAAGCCCCACCAGCCCCCTACTTCTGCCTTGTGAAGGAACCCTGATGCCTCAGAGGAATCCATGGTGGGTTGAATATGGTGATCATACTTTTTTTGTGTGGTTTTGTATGGTTTGGGAGGGCCTAGAGTTATTCATGGTTTTTCCACCATCACAGAGGTTCTGTGCCCCTAACCCTAGCGAATGTGGAGGGATGACTGTATTTGATTTATAAAAACTCACAAAATGAACATTTGTTTGTAGGTATAGACTATGATCTACACTGCAGAACTTGGAGAAGTGTGTGACCCAATGGATAAACCTATTCCAAGCAATACATTAGTCCAGAACATATAAATTAGGTCAACTCACTGAAAAATATAGAACAAACATATATATGCCTCATCTTGACTCCTAGTATATGTGTGTATATGAGGTATTTCCATCAACCGGTAGGTATTCATATCACTGTTCAGATTTTTTATGCCTTATAGGTATTAGTGAATTGACTGAAATGCCTTATTTTATTATGTGAATATTTTTGATGCTTCCATGTCAACTGAACAAGAAGCTAGCAGTGGTGATAGCAGAAGTGCCTTTGGAACAGGAACATAACTAAGTAGTGAGATCTTCCAACCCCCTTCAAAAGTTGAGTGCACATGAAAGGAAGATCATATGTAACCTCCCTCCCAACATTAGAAGCAGCAATGGGGAACATTGAATCTTCCACAACTGCTTACTGTTGGTCATTCTGGGAGGGGCTGATGGGAGCTGTAGTCTAGAAAACCTGGGGGAGTGCAATGGTCTCCTATCTGCGCATGCACACATTTCCTTTTTCAGTCTCTGCTCTTTGTAAGAAAAAAATTTAAGGCAACAGGGCTGAGAAATATTGCTGTTTGAAGCCTTGGAGAGTCACTTGAAGTCAAAGTTGACGGTATTTGGTTATGTGGCTGTTACCCTGTGTACTTGGGGTCCTGGTTGTGCTCAATTAAAGGTGGGGAAAATTAGCTCAGAGCACTGCTTAGTGTTACGACAGGCAGGGCAACGTAGCGAGATCTTGAACCCTATGTCTACGGGGTCGGGTCGAGTCAAGGAGAACACAGAAGTTGAAATAATAAATGCTGTTTATTAAATACAAGCAAAACAGTGTATGCGACACACTCATACAAGATAACTAAAGAAAATAAAGGTTGGAGTTGTATAGAGGGATTTTTAGAGGGATTGTCGGTTTGGGTGATACTTCACCTGTCCTGACGCCCAGAAAAATAGAGAGCGAAGCTGGGGTGTGATGTAGCTCAGCACGTGGAGCTGAGGGGAGGCTCGCCAAGCAAAGCGGCAGCAAGGTGGGATGAAACTCGGGAGCGATCCGAGGATGGTCTCGGAATCAAGGGTTCTTATAAGGAGAATTGTGACTGCAGGCTATGCCGTACTGGGGGAAAACAATAGATTTGGAGTTGGAGACAAAGTCTCCGAAAGGTCAGAATCTGAATGATTGAGTTATCGTAGCGGTTCTCAATAGAGTAGCCAGTATGCAAATGCAGAGTACTTGGGTATTGCATGGTTTACCCATCAAGCTGCCAGCACGGGGCAGAGGCTCTTTTGTAAGTGGCATGCATACTTAATTAGAGTACTTGCCTGGAGGTCTCCTAAAGCAGTGAGTCAGCTATTTCTGGCCTGCCTGTATTGTTGTTTGAATATTAGGGCTATTAACGTCCGAGCTTGTTTACGTGCTTGTCCGGTGGCCTCGCAAGCACGTGGAAAGGAATAGAGAAGTGCAGCCGAATTGAGATATCAAGGGATATCATTAATATCCCCAAAGCTCGGACTAGCCAGGGCAGTAACAATTCCCCCCCCAAAAAAAATGGGCGATGTTGGGGACAATATCAGACATTTTCCAATTAAAAAGCAAAAATCAATTTTGAGCCGAATAGGGCTTGCAGGTTGGTAACCATATCACTCCTCAGGAAAGGGAATTCGGGAAGAGCAAAGGTATAATTATCTTACAAAGACATTCCTGACTAAAACCTAAACCTAAACACACACACACACACACACCAATGTAGACAATAGCTCAATAAGAAACAATTAAACAATAAACAACGTCCAATGTCCCGTCAATAGGTAACTGTCAAAACATGAGCAATGGCAGTAGAAATAGCAAATGCAAAATGAAGCAATCAATGAAATATGGTAAGTCCAATGCGTGGTCTGGCAATGAAAGCAATCCAATGTGCAAACAGTTCAATGTGGAATGAAAGTTCGTAGTCTGGGGGAGGTGAGGTGCAAGCAAAAATCTAGGTACCCCCCCCCTCGCAACAGGAACTGGAACGGGTGAGCAAAACATAAGTCCATCCAGGCAACGGAGCAGGAACAACAACAGAATGTCCAGTTGGTACAGCTTGGCTTGCTGCAAGTTCAGGAACAAAAGAGTCTTTGCAGAGTTTGGAGCCTGGAATAATCCATAGGTTTCAGCAAACGGTAGCAGGAATGGCAAACGTTCGTGGCAGTTGGAAGGCTGCGTGGTCACCTTCCCTCACAGTCACGGGTGTCATTGAAGAACCAGGAATCTCCAAGTCTCAGCCATCAGATGGAGCGGCAACTTTCTTTGTCACCCCCCCCCATGGTACTCCGGGGCGATGGTATGGCCTCGGGATCTTCCCAGTCTTCGGGAGCAATAGACCTATTAGAGTTTTAACAGAAGAACTGACGTGATTATTATCCAATGTATACCATTAATGCAAATGGCCGGCTCAAAACCTACTGGGAATTTGAATTGAAACTGGGTCATCATGACTGGAAAGACCAAGAGTCCACAGGGATATAAATAGCTATTGCGAGTAAAGCAGTATTGGCCTGAGGGGGACCGTTGGTCAGGGCAGTGAGGCTGCTGGTTCGGGTCCCACATTGGCTCATGGGTCTAGAGACGCCTATGTTAACCTCCCAGCTGCACGAGGGGAACCTCCAGCTATGAAGGTCCCATTTGCACTCTGGTCCGTATAACATGGACTTGCACGCTTGCAGCCTCTCTGCTCAGACCGAAGCCGAAGCTCCAAGCCTGATGATGTTAATGAGGGCTTGGGGTGGCTAACAACCTAGCACTGATGGTTCGATGCTGGCCCCGAACGAGCAGTATCACCATCCACAGATATAGCCGAACTCGGAAGGCAGACCTGAAGACTGGTCGCCTTCGGATTAGGCTTTTGCAACCAGACGGGACATTTAATTTCAGTAAACAATACATATATATTAGAAACAACACCACTTCCCAAACACCCAAACATAACCAAGAACTATGTACAAGAGCGGGAGGTCGGAGAGGTGGCCATCTCTCTCTCTGTCCCATGCAGACAATGTCAATTTACCCATTGTCATATGCTTCATAAATTGAAGCAAACGTCTCAGATAAGTTAATTTCTGGAATGTCCTTATAATTAAGCGATACCTGAGGAGCAATTACATTAATGGGAGTCTTCCCAGTAGCTTCCTCAAGCGAGTCAGTTTCGGTAATGCCTTTTGGGTCGACTAGCTGACCCTTCCAGTCTTTCAGTTGAAAGACGTGGAAGAACTTCAGCCAGTCTCCCTTTCTCCTGGGAATTCTTACCTGGTATACAGCAGGGGAGATCCTCTTCACAATGGGGACAGGGCCAACCCACTTGGCAGCGAGGGAGTGTGTATCCTTATAGAAGTTTCTATATAGGACTAGCTGTCCCTCCTCCCACTGACAGGGGTGGTGGACCCATCCCAATCTCTTGTCCATTCTCTGGAGGTTTTTGCCGAGCTGGGCAGCTACCTGCCTGTGTACTTGCCCTATATGCTGCACTAGGTTCCTCACCGACTCGTTATTTAGAACCACTGGCTCTAAATCGGAGGGGAGGCTAGTATTTATCCAAAAGGCCTCAGGCAGCATCATCTTCCGCCCAGTCATTACCATGTGCGGCGTGAAGCCATGAGAGGCTACTGTGCCTTGGAAGGCCATCAAAATAATGGGCAACTTATTGTCCCAGTCCTTGCCGGAGGAATGCACCATCTTCCGAAGCGCTTCCTTCAGAGAGCGGTTCGTCCTTTCGATTTGGCCTGAGCTCTGAGGATGGTGGGCGATATGGAAGCACTGGCGAATGCCTAGTGCCTTGCACAACTTCTGGGTAACTTCACCCGTGAAGTGTACCCCTAAGTCCGAGTCATTGTTGCCCAGACATTGTTGAAGAGCAAGCGCACTGCCATGCTTGCTGTGTTATCTCTGCATGGGAAAGCCTCGATACACTTGCTGAAGGGATCAATGACAGGGAGACAGTATTTTTTCCCCTGTGGGGTGGTAGGTAGCAGGCCTATGAAGTCTATTTGAATGCGCGACCAGGGACCCTCGATGCTTTGGTGCTGTATGGGCGCCTTGGGGCTGGAGGTGTCAGCATTGACCATGGCGCACGGCAAGCAGTTGTCGACCCATTGGTCTACGTCCTACTTGACCTGCAGCCACCACCAGGTTTCCCTTACCCTGTCCAGAGTCACACTTCGCCCTCGATGTCCCTGCTCATGCACAAACTGGATGATGTCACTATGGAGGTCTTGGGGTACGATCCAGTGGCATTGGCCACTGGCATCAATAGCCCAATATACTCCTTCTCATTGGGAGATCTTGAATAGACCGGACTCGTCCAAGCCCTTCTTGGCCAATTCCAAGATCTCAGAATCTCCCTTTTGCAACACTCCCAGATCAAACATGGGAGGTATCATGGGTTCCTTAGGGTTAACATTTATAATGGCGATGGGGACCCCATCGTCCTGTAAAGCGGCATCCTGAGCTATGGCGTCTGCCCGGGTGTTCCAGATACATGTAGCCGTGTTCTTTTTCTGGTGTCCTCGGATGTAAGCAACCCATGTGGGGGCAGTCTGTTCCTCAATCTGGGCAGAGATCCCGACCCATTTATCAAGATGGGCAATGGGCTTCCCATCAGATGTTTTGAGGTCATTTTGGAGCCAGATTGGTAACGAAACACTGGCTGCCTTGGCAGTCCAATCGGAATTGGTATAGATGGCCAGGGGGCAGTCAAGCGGTTCGTGCTCCAGGATAGCACTCAGAGCTTCTACTTCCGCCGCCTGGCTGGAGTGTGGCCAGGCTTTCCCCTGTAGGGTGAAGGAGTCTGTGACTGGGATCGCTCCATAGCCTGTCCATGGGCTACCGTCCACGTGCATGGATGACCCGTCACAGAACCAGCAAACAAAGCCCTGTACCTGAGCTTCCTCGAGGGAGGCTCCCCATTCCACTGGCCATTGACTCGTAGTCATAGGTGGTAAAGGACATTCATGCATGGCTCCGGTCACAACTAGACCATATGGAGCTGGTGGTTCCTGCGGTTGCTTCTGAAAATCCACCCCACGTGATACCAAGGAAACAGTCCATTTGGCAATCCGGGCGTTGGATACCTGGCCATTCTGGACTTTTCCTGACAGGATGTACTTAAGCGGCATGTGGGGGATCTGGACGATCACACGGGCGCCTCCAATCATAAACTCCCAGTGCGTTATAGCCCAGATCAGTGTGAGGCACAATTTAGTCTCGTGTGGGTCCAAATTCCTGGAGGCGTATGCTATCACACGCTGAGTACTGTTTTGTTGTTGTGACAGAACTGCTCCCATACTCCTGTCCGACGTGGCTAGTTGTATGAGGAATGGCTTAGCCATGCTCGGGTGCGCAAGGGCTGGTGCTCTCATTAAATCCTCCTTAAGTTGGGCGAATGCCTGCTGTTGTGCCGGTCCCCATTCCCACTGGGTATTCTTCTTTAGTAAGGCATATAGAGGCTTCGCCTTGGCTGTGAAAGACTCTATAAAATTTCTGGAAAAGCTGAATGTCCCCATAAGAGAACGCAAGAAGTGCACGTCTGTGGGGGCTGGTAACTTTGAAATCACTTCTACCCGCTGTGCATTGGGAGTGTGACCTTCAGTTCCTAAACAAAGCTCTAGATATTTTACTTTGGTGGACACCAATTGGGCTTTTTCTTGGTTGGCCTTAAAGCCGGTATCGCGGAGGATTCCTAACACCTCATGGGTGATCTCCCGGGTCTTTTCCTCCGAACCGGAGTGTATAAGAATATCGTCCATGTAGGACAAGACGTGGGACCTTGAAGCTGGCTGCAGCTTGTTCCACATCTTTACCACGTGGGCATGGCAAACGCTTGGGCTGGAATGGAAGCCCTGGGACATGCGTTTAAACACATACTGTTGTCCCCTGAACGTGAAGGCAAATTTATACCAACACGCCTCGTGCAAAGGAATGGAATGGAATGGAATGCATTCGCCAAGTCCAAAACACTGTAAAATTTGGCTCCTGCCGCAATGGCGGACAGGATTTCATTATATTTAGCTACAACTGGTGCAACAGGCGGGGTGACGGAGTTCAATGCTCTAAAGTCTACCGTCATCCTCCATGTATTGCCGTCTGATTTTAGCACAGGCCATAGGGGCACATTGCATATGGACTGCATCGGGGTGACTACATCCCACTTGATGAGTCCTTCAATGGTTTTCCCGATGCCTTCCTCCTCTTCGGCTGGGTATTTGTACTGTTTCTGAGGTGGGGGGTCCTGGCCTTCTATCAAGACACAGGGTCCCTTTACAGTCCCACAATCTATTTGGTCCTTTATCCATACCTCGGGGAATGCTTTCACCCATGGGTTGCTAGTCACACAATGCACAGGGGCAGGAGCTTTAATGGCGGCACAGAGGTGCACGGCTGAAATCTCTACTGGTCCCTGATCTAGCTGCCATAGAAATCCGTTTGCGTAATCAGCTGTGAGCCTGTTTCCCTGGAGAAAACCGATGCCTAAAAGGCCGTTGTCTTCTCCCCGGTTCTCACATGCCCACAACTGAAAACGAAACGTCTCTATAGACATTGGGATGCCTGTCCATGCCCTAGCTTGGTGACCCTCCCTGCCATATCCAGAAAGCTGGAGATGCTCGGGAGTGGGTTCACCATACCTCGCAAGTTTGGGGTGCAGCACGTTTACTGCTGCACCAGAATCTACAAGAAGGGTGGCAGGAGTCTTATCCCTCTCGGTCCCTATGCCTGCCTTCACCCAGAACTTTCCCCACCTGTCTGGCTTCAACCTAGCCACAATGTTGTGGGGAAGCTTCCTGGACCGAGGGCACCCCTATGCTTGCAGATCCAGGTTAGGGTAGTATCCAGCCAGAGGTGGGCCGTCGGTCATGGCCTGGACTGGCTGTTTACTTCCCGCCTGAAGCTGCTTATATAAAGCTTCCAAAAGCTCCGATGTTGGCCGCTTATCGAACTGGCTCATGTCCAGCCTGAACCTTCTGAGCATGCCCCAGACTCTTACTCTGTCTGAGGAGTACATCTGGGCCATGGGATCATACCCACCAGACGTCTCCCGAGGAGAGCCCGAGTCAGAGAGCTGTTTGGGGGCAGTGGGCTGCTGTGGGGGACTTCCTGCCTTGCCTGGCTGCCTGTGGAAATCTCTTCCCTGCCACTACCTGTTGTCCTGCCTAGGAGCTGGGGGCAGAGTCCAGTTCCCTCGGGGAACCGAATTTCGCGCAGTTTTCTGGTGTTGGGAATGGGGCCCATAATTCGAGTACGTGACCTCGGATATGGGTTCCCAATTCCTGGTGTCCTTTCTATGTGTCTTAGGGAGTTTGAGGGATCCTGCCTCTTGCAGCAGGTCGGAGACCCGTCGGAGGTTGTTCCCAAACTCCTCCCAGTTAGTGGTGGCTGGATCCACCAAACCTAATGCCATCTTGGTCTCATGATTAAGACCTCTGTACATGAGCGTCTTGAATTCGAAATGGTCAAAGTTATACCCACGGGGCATCAAGGGGACCTTCTCGGCCAGAATGGCGAGGAGCTGCTTCCGTGCCACGTAAGCCTCAGGGTTCTCACAAGGACGCTGTTGCTCCATGACATAGAACACACCTGCACTCTGTCCAGGCCACAAAATCCTCACTACCTCTCTCATCCAGTCATGTGCCTCGAGCCTAACCAGGCCTCGAGCCACCACAGCCGACTCAAGAATACGGAGTTTGGAGGGGGACATGCAAAGTCGGGCCAGTTTGGTCAGGTCCTGACCATTGGCTGTCGGGTGCAAATGTATCACCGCGTTCAACCACATGATGCCAGTGGACCGATTTAATGGACCCAATTGGTCCGCAATTGCTTTGGCCTCAGTAGCACGCCAGGGGACCCTAGTCTTGGTGACCTGTGTCTCCTGCGTCTCTTGCCTATCTGAACTGCCTTCTCCAAGGGGGGTGGTCTGTCGGGTCATGGACCGTGTCTCTAGCGGGTGGACTGGGACCTTAGTGTCGCTCCAGTTGGGATTGTGGGGAACGGTTGCCTGAGCATCCTCGGGCAGTGCCTCCCCAGAAAAGTCCTCTGCGAACGTTGGGAGCAGCTTGGGGCACACAGCTGAAATTAAGGCTTTGCGCGTTTGGAGCTGACTCTCCAGCGCAGCTATCTGTTTCTGGCAAGCTACATGGCTAACAGCCTCTTGCTGTTCCCTCACTTGCCCCACCATAAACTTGGCTGCAGACCGGGCATGATCCAGCTCAGCCTCTAAGGCATGGGATTTCTCTTCCCATGTTTGCGCCACTACCTCAATGTTGTAAAGCTTCTGTGCAGACGCCTGCGCTAGGGACGCAAAAGTTACCTTGTCCGCACGCAACATCTCGCCCTCGCCCTGAAGCCGGACATTCTCTCTTTCTACACTCGCTAACTTCTCTCTGGTCTCTACCAGGGCACTACTAGCATCTCTGGCCGTAAGCCAAAGTACCCAAGCGGCCAAAGTGTCCTTATACGGTCCGAAAGGGTTCTTTGATTTACGCGCCAGGGCGTACGCTTCCTGGAGTGTGGTAAAGGGATCGGCCGTCTGGAAGATGGTGTCCTTCCAGGGGCATTTCCCCTTACTCAACACCCATCTCTCTAGTTTACCTCTGACCTCTTCCTCCAACATGAGGTCCTTGATGGTGACCTTACTACTCTCTGCCATTTTACACACAAACCACAACTATCTCTAACACTAAATACAAGCTACAAGCTACAAACCACAACCTACAAATGGGACCAGGAACTGGAGTGATGGGAACGATCACCTAGACCCCTGGGGGACTGTAGGGAAACGAATTCTACGGAACTTCTCTAGGAAAGAGGGATGGGAGCCTATCTCCAGCCTGCCCAAACAAAGTCACTTTGGTACTCCCAAGCCCGGTTTTCCACCTCGACAGCACTGGGGACCAAAGGACGAGGAAACGGTTGAGGGACAGGGAGGTCACCTAGACCCAGAGAACCCTCAGGAGTACTCCACCTGCCTGAAGGGGGGAAACGAACCCAGTGGAACTTACTACGCTGCCTGGCCAAGCAGTGGGTGAAAAGGGCAAGGAGCCAAAACCGAACCATCCCTAACTGGTTTTCTGGGTGAGGGGTACCTTCCTCTACCACGGGCTAAACCTCTAAACCCTAGGCTAGGTCGGGAATCACCACCCACACCTAGTCGGCTAGCCAATCAGGACGCACCTGAAATTACACAGCGGGACGCACCCATGCCTTTCACGACTACTAGCGGGATGCACCCACACTCTCAAAGCTACACAACAACAACAACTGACGAGACCCACCCGTATACAACTCTAACGGTGAAATTTCTTCCCTAAGAAAGGGAACACCTGCTATGGTGTTGGATGAGTGTAGACCGTTCCTTCTGTGCTAACACTCTAACACTTCGGATCCCAGCCCACAATAGACCCCAAGTTAGGGAGGAACTTCCCGGGTCAGCCACTTGCACTTTCCTGTAATCTACAATGATTCACTGCCGAAGCTAGTGTCCACGTAGGTACGGCCACTGTACACAGCCAAGAATGAAAAGGAGCAGAACCACCAAGATAGAATAGCTCTAGAGCTCAAACACACAGACTCCACACCCACGTGTTCGTGCCTAACAGCGCTCTAACAACTTGACCGACCGTCATCTAAGTCAGTACCAGCCTGATTTGAGGAGGTTCGCGACTCCTTCTCAAATTAGGGGTACCGGGGTTGCCTGCATTGCTCCACCACTCTGTTACCCTGTGTACTGGGGGTCCCGGGAGGGACACCAAATTGTGCTCAACTAAAGGTGGGGAAAAATTAGCTCAGAGCACTGCTTAGTGTTATGAGAGGCAGGGTAACGTAGCGAGAGCTTGAACCCTATGTCTACGGGGTTGGGTCGAGTCAAGGAGAACACAGAAGTTGAAATAATAAATGCTGTTTATTAAATACAAGCAAAACAGTGTATGCGACACACTCATACAAGATAACTAAAGAAAATAAAGGTTGGAGTGGTATAGAGGGATTTTTAGAGGGATTGTTGGTTTGGGTGATACTTCACCTGTCCTGACGCCCAGAAAAATAGAGAGCGAAGCTGGGGTGCGATGTAGCTCAGCACATGGAGCTGAGGGGAGGCTCGCCAAGCAAAGCGGCAGCAAGGCGGGATGAAACTCGGGAGCGATCCGAGGAAGGTCTCAGAATCAAGTTTTTTTATAAGGAGAATTGTGACTGCAGGCTATGCTGTACTTGGGGGAAAACAATAGATTTGGAGTTGGAGACAAAGCCTCCGAAAGGTCAGAATCTGAATGATTGAGTTATCGCAGAGGTTCTCAATAGAGTAGCCAGTATGCAAATGCAGAGTACTTGGGTATTGTATAGGTTACCCATCAAGCTGCCATCGCAGGGCAGAGGCTCTTTTGTAAGTGGCGTGCATACTTAATTAGAGTACTTGCCTGGAGGTCTCCTAAAGCAGTGAGTCAGCTATTTCTGGCCTGCGCTATTGTTGTTTGAATATTAGGGCTATTAACGTCCGAGCTTGTTTACGTGCTTGTCCGGTGGCCTCACAAGCACGTGGAAAGGAATAGAGAAGTGCAGCCAAATTGAGATATCAAGGGATATCTTTAATATCCCCAAAGCTCGGACTACCCAGGGCAGTAACAGGCCCTTGGTCTAACTCAGTCACATATAGTCATGTAGTATCAGTGAAACACAATTTGCCATGCACCATCCCAGAAAGTAAGTCAAATTGCTGACATTCCTGCCCTTGGATATGATATATGGGAATATGTAATAAATGTGAGACTCCATTCCCATGCTGAGGGTCTAAGACAAGTGACATTTCCTGGCAAAGAAACTTCTATGCTCATGACCAATGCTACAATCACACATATCCAGACACACACAAAAATACCAATTTAACGGATATATTACTAGAATCATCCTTCTCCTAAGATTGTTTTCAATAAATATGAAGGAATTTATATCCTCTGCAGTGAACAAGGCTGCTGCACAAACCCTTTTCTCCCCCTCTTCCTTTTTTGATTTCAAGAATTATCACTTCTAGGACAGATAATCTTTCAATGCTGCTATCTCAATTGTGTGATGTTCACAGAGCCCTCTGCAAGGATGATTACAGTGATCTGACAGTCTCCATAGGCTGAGAGGATCAGTTTCTCTACGGGCCTTTTGGGGTCAAAGTGGTTTGAGGCTGGATCCAGTGGCAGCTGTGGTGAAGACTGAATCTGTTCCAAGCTTCAGTCTGAAGTTTTAAGGAGTCAGCCAAAATGCTGAACAAGATTCAGTACCCTGTAAACACTCTAAATATTTGAACAATAACATAGAGATTCACCAACCTACTGACATGAGAGCTACGAGGTGTAAGTAATGGGATCAAAAAGTTGGGTTTTTCCCCTTACCTAGGTTAAATAGATTAATATTACCTAAGCATGTGTTATTATCTATGCATCACCAGTGATTTCATTATTACCTATTTTTCTGCACTAGTGAGTTGCCATATTTAAAATATTCCAGATATAGATATGAACGGCAGCATGGTGTAGTGGCTTAAGCATTGAACTGTGACTCTGGAGACTGAGAATTGAATGCTTGTGCAGCTTCAGAAACTCACTGGGTGACCTTGGGCATGTCACATTCTCTCAGCCTCAGAGGAAAGTAAAGGCAAACTACCTCAGAACAAATCTTGCCAAGAAAACCCCATTATGCTTTCACCTTGGGTCACCCTAATTATATAATCATAGTACCATACAGTTAGAAGAAGTCATTAGGTCCAACCCCTGCTCAATGCAAGATGTCCAATCCCCAGCAGGTAACTGCCCAGCCTCATTTTGAAGACATCTAGAGAAGAAAACCTCACCACCTCTCCAGGGAATTTGTTCCATTGACAAACCACTTCCACTATCAAGAAGTTCCTTCTAACGCTCAATCAAAATCTACTCTGCTGTAATTTAAAACCATTAGGCTTGGAAATGAAGGCACATAACAGCAAGGTAGTGATATATAACAAACTGTGTTTGTTGAAGCAAGAGTGTTCTGGCAAACCTGAGATGATACTATTGAAAGCCTTTCATCCTTTTTAATTACAAAAGGATAAATCAGTCTATTTGTGATCTGTGTCAATTTCTCATAAATTTGTTATAATTGCATTTCTGCATTAGTCTGCTATTTTTTTTTACTTCCAAACAAAAATCAGCAAAAATACTACATTTATTAAATTACAATGGATTGAACATATTCTGTCTGTAAATATGCCTTTCTTACTGCTTATGTCTCAAAATAAGGATGTCTAAATACATATTATCTCAATATATGAATCATTTAAAGCTGAGGATTCTCTTTCAACAAATGCAAAAAATGATGAATAGCTATATTGAGATTCATGTATTCAGCTGGATGTTAGAGAACAGATTATTTTATAATGAAACTCATCCCTCGGGCATCTCCACGTTCAGCCTTGTTGTTGTTCATAACCTGTCTTGAGAGTACCTTAAGCTAAAGGGAAACCCACCATTCTGCACTCTGTAAACTCTCTTCACTCATTCATTTCAATGAAATATAATTGGCTATAATAAGTGTCTGCTGGTGGGTTTAATGTAAGTGAAATTGTCTTGGGATGCTCCTCACCTAGAACTCTTGAAGAAGAGAGGGTGACCTAGTGGAAACTCCAACAAACATGCTCACCCATGCCCAGCCACTGACACCACCCTTTCCTCCTTTCTGGACCACTCTTCGCCACTTGAAAGAAGGGAACTCTGGATCGAGTTTTTGCTTTCATGCACCCTCCATTTCCTTCTAGGAGACAGAGTAATGACTGAACTGAAATGAACCAGTCCCCTCCCCCTGCCTCCATTTTGCCTGAGGAAAGTGAACTTGAGTGTCTAAGCAGTCAAAACACAAATGAGGTTTAACAGAGTGGTGTAGAAAGGAGATTTTTATTTTAAATAAATAGATTACACATCTAAATAGTAAAGTATCATATGGCTTGAAGCCCCCTCAAGGTTATGAACTTTAATAAAATTATAGAGTTACAAAAACAAGTTAAGAATGGATACATTTTAAACCAACAACCAGGTAGGGTACATAATCAAGAAATCCCTACAGCCTCTATCAAGCCATTTCCTTGCTATTTATACACAGGTAAGCCTCCTATTCTTATGTTCTTCACTGTAGGGCAACTGGGATCCCAGACCTTTCCCTGCTCAGTTTCCACTGACTCTAAGAATGGCTGCCTTGAATCCTGTGCTCAGACAAAGACAGAATATAAATTAAAGAATTAAATAAATAACATTGACAAATAGATAGATAAAAATAGATTATAGATGGTAGGTAGGTAGGTAGACAGACAGAGATTAATAAACCTCTGTCTTTCACAGCTCACATACTTTTTTGTGTGAGAAGATCCTTTTTTGGAATTCCTTGGGGCTCCAAATGTTCAAGCTATTTCCCAATCTCTTTATTGTATACACAATCTTACTGGTAAAGGGTTTATCTCCTGATCTTATTCATTTTTGTCTTCTAATCTGTTAAATTATTGCTTTATTAACTGGATGCAGCTTCATTCATTTTCACTAGTTAATTTCAAGGTTTACCCCATCTCATACATAAGTTTTGCTAAGTTCTTATATGACATGAATTAAACAAAATCTTCAGCCTTATTCATGAGTAGCTTTTTAGTAGAGGACATAAAACAAAAGAGAGAAAATTTGTCTTTTGTGCTGATAAAATTAAGCCGAGAAGTTATATTGCCTATATTCAGGAACTCCAGCTATGTGTATATAGAAGCCTACTCTGTTGAGATGCGGGAAAGGAAAAAAGTGCACATATTGTGATTTGTCATTCAGCTATATAAATTTTTATATTTACCAAAAGTATCCTAGATGTGTCTAATGCTTGGCTACTTTCCAAAATTGGGGTATGACAGCAGAAGCCCAATGGGCTTCATATTAAGATATACCCAGTCAACAAGTTAGCTGCTGGAATTCATGTTTACTGCATTCAGTTACTAAGCCATTGTTGAATAAGTGGTTCAGTAAGAAGAAACCAAGCATTCATTATTTAACATACTTAAAGCTCATTGAAAACTTCAAATCCCCACATCTCCCAAATTTGATGGTGGAAAGAGTAAATTAAGGTAATGAGCAGAGCTCACTGGTGGCATCCACAAGTGAGAAGGTGAGATCCAGAAAAATAAGAGTGAGGACCACTCCTTACATTACACTGTAGTGCTCCCAAAACATGCTCTGGAAAACTAAGATTATTCAAGTTCCAGTAACGTAGGATCTGGCATTCTTTGTCAGGATTTCATGGATGGTAACCCTTTGCCATGATTGTTTCTGTTTCTGCATCCAGCTGAGCCCTTATAGTATGTCTCTGAGCATTTGCCAATCTGCATGTTTCCTTTCAACTGCACTTTTCTCCTGATTAAAGTGTGGTTAAGTTGTATGGGTGTTGCTTTCTTCATCTGTGACATCCACTACATGAACTCCAGACCTCCCCACATATTCCAGTGTCCACATTCCTGTCTTGCATGTTTTTTCATTGTTCTTTTTGTTGTTGTTGTTGTTGTTTTAGTCATAGTTGGAAATTGGGAGGGGGGTTGATATCTCCTAAACAGAGCCCCAGGGACCTCCACCCATGTCTTCCTTCCTGGGGCCTACCACCTCAGGAAGTGAAAGGTCCTTTGACAGTGGCAATGATCCGACAGAGAGAGCAGCAGACACAGTGAGCACCTCTGCACCATACATTGAGAGGTACCTAATGATGGACTTGACATTGCACCTCTGTCTGGGGGCAGGTAGCTCCATAAACTCCCAAGCAGGGTGGCTGAGGCAAAGAGGGCATTAAGAAGGTAGCAGGGGAAGAAGGGAATCATGGCACAACAGAGGTGGAGAGGACCATGGAGATGAAGGAGTCCAAGGGGAAGAGAGAAGGGATTCCTCTGGGGTATGGTGCAACAACACCAAAGACAAGGCCAAGAGAAAAAAGTGTGTGTGTATGGAGAGAGAGAATGATAGAGTGGACCATCACTTTACATGGCACTTTACAAGTTAAAGAACAACAATACCATTTCAAAAAGGAAGTGGGCACAAAAGGAAAGAGGATGGCAGTGTCGGAAGGCATTAAATCCAGCAGATACTGCATTCTGAATTTTCTTGTCTCCCTCCGCAGCCAGGGCAGTGGCATTTGGAATGGAGAGAGAGTCATTCATCTGCTCCTGGGCCTAGGCATGAAGGACTGTCCCTGCCTCTTCTTCTCTCCTTCTGAGGCCACAGCAGTTGTGGTTGGAATAGAGAGGGGACCTTTCCTCAGCTGTCAGACTGAGGTATGATACAGCTGTGCCTTCCTCTTTTGTTCTCGCTCCAAGACTAGGGTAGTGGCAGTTGGGATGAAGAGATGGCCTTTCGTCTGCTTTTGCAATTGCTCTACTGTAGGAATTCTTTAAAGATGGCTAATTTTAATTTGTGCCTGCTTTCTTTTCAGGCACCAAGAAAAATATTCAAACCTGCAAACTTCTTTCTCCCTTCAGTGTACACTTGCAAAATGCATTGGAATATTCCAGCAAAACTTTGCCTCTTGGGTCTGCTGGTGGTATGAAGTTTCCCTAGATATTTCTCAAGTGACAGCAATTGTGTGAAACTATTTTCAGTAAATTGAACTTACTAACATTTTGAATCCAACCAACAATATAGGTTCATTTAAACCAATGAGATTAGAATGATTTCCCCTAGTGCAAAATAGTAACTTTAAAGAATAGCTGTGTCAAAAGTATACTTTTCCTACAATAATGAGTAAGAACATCTCTTCATCAGATGAATCAAAAATGTCAGAGGCTCATAAGGTCACGATTTTAAAAGGATATTCAACTGGCATATATAAAGACTTCTTTGGCAGAGGCATAAAATGTATGCTCTTGTGATATAGTGAGGAAATCTGCCTGTTTGTCTCAGTTTTATATTTATACAGTCACTGCTCAGCCCTAAAGCTGTTCTTTGAGCTTGTTTGAGACCTACTGCCTAAATAAATGTCACATGCTACTGAATTATTATAAAAATAATTCTGTTTATTTACAAATATGACAACAAGCTGGTAACTTATACACACTCTCCAAAGAATTGTCAGTCTTCTTCCCAGAAACATCATCCAATCAGAACGTTTCATTTCTTTCTCCCCTTCCCCACAAGCCTTGAATCTGGATCTGGCTATTAAATGGTTGTTGACACATTTATCTCACACAGTATATTCCCAGGTTATATAGGAAGTAAATATTAGGATAATGCTCTGTATTTAAAAAAGAAAGCACATTCTATTCCCTCTCTGTTTCTTCCTTATGGCTTAATCTTAAGGGGCTGCTGAGCTTTAGCTCACTGCACACAAAGCCCTGGGCCTTTACTGCTAAGATTCAGAGTGTGCCTGAGACTTACTAGATGTGTTTCTTGGCCATGGCAGTTGTCCACCCCATTTTTCCATTATTCCACTATTGACAATAATGGGTATAGATTGCTGATGTTTCTAGCCAACTGTGAGTTTGCTAAATAGTGTTTATTAATATGCATCCTCGTCTTATTATCAGTGTGCTAGGTTTTTTTCTCCCCCCCCCCCCATTTGACTTCATCACTTCATGAGGTTTTTGCACCACTTTCTAAGCTTTCAGATCACCCTACATCCTTCAATCACTGTCAGTACTTGAGTGCAAATTCTGATCATTCATAAAGCTAAAGGGGAAGTTCTAGTAGGACTAACGAGGTGGTAGGAAAACTAATAAAGGAAGCATCTAGCTGGCAGGCAGACAAATGTGTCCATATGTTCTCTTCTAAGTAGTCAATAGCAGTTTGCAGATGTGGCATAATCAGAACGGGACTTCTATGTGGAGGGAAAATGTTGGGCCCTCTTTTCCTCTTTTTCCTGTGACCCTGACCCAGGATGATTCCCACAGAGGACTTTTGAACAGAAAGTTACATTAGTGTTTTCCCTCATAGAATGACAGTGGAGCTCTCATGTCAGTGCTTTTCCTCAATCTGGATTAAGAAAAAAATACTATATTTTGTTCGATACTTTTCCTAGGTATCTTCCAAGAGGCCAATTATAGGATAAAAGATATCCTTCCATAAAAAAATTCAAATCAGTTTTAAAGTTACAAACAAACCAAGTGGAAAAAAGCAAATCCAAACTCAGATCAATTAACATAAGCTGTATCTCTCAAAATGAGCTTGCCTGTGTTTTGTACCTTCTGGAAAGGCCCTTCTCACTGTCTAAACTCTCTCACAGATAGATCTGGTGGAACCTGAGAGACAGCCTTCTCCGTGGCTGCTCCCAGGCTCTGGAACCCATTTCATAGAAAAATTAGACTACTGCCCTTGTTGCTATTTTTGTGTAGCCAGGTGAATACCTTTTCTTTCAGCAGGGCTTTGAGGGCAGACTGGTCATGGCAAAATGGCCTTACATGTGCTATGCTGTGTATATTTGTTGCTGTTCTTTTTAAACAGTCTGCTTTTACCTTGTATTAGTTTTATTGATAGTTTATATTCTTTTTAACATCTGTACAACATAATTTTTTTTGGTTGTATCTGTTTTAACTTTTGTAAGCAGCCTTGGGTTCCAGACTGGGAAAAAGGTGGGATTTAAATCATCATCATTATCATCATCACCATCATCACCATCATTATATAAAAATTTTAAAAAATGTAGCTGAAAGACAAAGAAAACAAAAATCTTTAAAACACTCTTTAAAACAAAAATAGAGGAAGCTAACCATGCATTTCTGGGAATCAGTTTTCATAGGCTAGAAGACACAATTGAGAAAGACCAACCTCTTGTACCTGCCAAATTAACAACTTGTAGGGACTCTGGATGATGATTTTAACAAATGATCTTGTTTATAAAGACATCAGCCATGCCAGCAAATAATCTGGACTTTGACCATTAAAATCCTTAAGGTTAAGCCCTTAAGCATCTCTTAAGCAGCACTTTTTATGGAAACCAGAAATACACCAGGATCAGAGCTGCTCCTATAGAACTGATACGATAAGATCTATCTGCCACCTCCCACCCCAGGCATATGATTCTTTACTGATCTTTAAAGGCATTCTTATACCATGCAATACAACAATCCAGTTTAGATGTAACTAGTACATAAATAAATAGGTCTACTTTAAAAAAAAAGTTGAATTTCATAAATGATTGATGTTACATAAATGAATAATATTGGTTCCATGACTGACAATTATCTAACTTTGCTCAATACAAATATTGTTTAGGTCTTGTTCATGTTAAATCAGTGTATCTAGAATATAGTTCTTTGATTTGTCACTATGCTCCTGAAATATAACGTCTTCTCTTCAGGAGTCTTTTTTTTTTTTAACATAGTCTCCAGAGCTAATGAGAATGAAAAAGAAACTAGGTTAAATCCAGATGTATAATCCTAACAGTTGCAGATAAGGTTTAGTCATGTTTTGCATTGGCATGCAGCTTGTTTCTGGGAACAATTCAAAGTCTTGTTTCAAACATTAAAGCCATAGATATCTTGAGTACAAGTTATGTGCAGAATCACATCCTTGGTATTTACCTGCCAGGACATTAAAGTAAATATTTGGAGCCCACCTCCTAGTGTCTGTGATGATCTATGTGACCAGAAGAGAGAGGACCTTTTCAGTAGCGTGACAGAAGTTAACCTAGCACCTGCAGTGCAATACTCTTTATTCTCTCGAGCATTTTAAGAACTGCTTTAGTATTATCTTGGTTTTATATTCTACTTTCTCTGTTCTCATTATAGATATATTTGCAGAATGCTGTGTGAGGGGAACTCTGGTTAGTCACTGGTTTAAAAGCAGAAAGAACAGTAAGTAGCATCCCAGAGGAGGTATCTAAGTTGCAAAGCTAAATATAATTTTCCCATTCATAATTTGTTTACATTAAATTGGGCAAAGCCCAGCATGCAGGAAAGCTCGCCTGCAACAATGTGATCCTTATCTTCTTTCTTAAAAAGGAAAGAAGGAAGGACAATAGCCTGTATGAAATATGTTAGTCAAGTTATGCACTTAGCCTTATTCAGGCATGCTTTTCCATGCATTTGTAACTACATGAAGAAGATCATACCTTGTTGATTCCCACTAGCTGCTAATATTTTCCACGTTAACTGGATGGTAAATCCACTTGGGATTTTTGTTTGAACCTTGGAATATGTTGAACTTAATTTGAGGAAACAACACTGGGAAGAAATCAATAAAATCAGTAGGAAAAAAAACGCTGGAGATGCTCAATAGAGGAATGATATCTTGATAAAAAGCCCAGTGTATTTCAGCTTGTATACATTTTCCAAAGAGCAATATAAAATTATAGAAAGAGGATATTGAGCATCTTGAGATGTGTCTCCTGTTTTTTTTTTCTGCTGAACTTATTCATATACTGCAGGTTTCTTATTTGCACAGATATCTAGGTGGTGTACACAGTTAAAGTCAAAGCAGAACAGTGATGTAAACATAAAATATACAAGCAAAATGCAATTGAAAGGTAGAATTCAAAGTAGTTGTGATGTTGTATGAATAGTTTTTAAAAAAGGCTTGTATTTTTATTTTGTAATATTTGGTATTAAATATAGTCAGGAATTCAGTAAACCACGCAGAATGCTGGGTAAATTGAATTTACACATGCATGGTAATGGGTTGAGAGAAAGTGGGGAGTATGAGTGGGAATGGTACACTGGAAAGAAGCGTCATATAGGATGAGAGATTGAAAGGAGACACTTGAAGATAAGGAAGGTCTGAGTTTTAAAGAGAAAAAGACAGACAGTGTGAAGGAAGATTATATTAGTTAAGATGTAGCTTGTTATTACAGCATTAAAAAGAAAAGAAAATTGAAACAATCAGTGTTAATGTAGTAGAGAATGGTAAAAAGTGAAATTATAGAAAAGCTCTGGTTGCATTGCGTATAATTGTATTTGTTGCTCACCACTACTCTCATCTATGCTCTGGTGATGACTACCAGAAAGCTGGTAAGGTAAAGTCTGAAAAAAAATTAAAAACCAGAAGGAATGTCCTTGCAAACAAACAATAGAAGAAGAGGTTCCATTGGAAATCTTAGTGATACCTGAAATATTTAGAGAGAAAAGAGTGAGAAGGTAATGTGTTTGCCACACTGTGGGAAGGCTGAAGATGAGGATTTGATGTGGAAATTGCATACAGTCTAAATCCCTACACCAATTACACTGGTCAATCAATGCTAAGGCTCAGGACTTTCCCTGCACAAAATTCACACTTGGTTGCTTTGTGCCTAGGAAAGAGCCTTTTCTGCAGAAAAAATAATATTTAAATGAAGATTTTTTTTTCAGAACAGGAGAAGCTGTTCCATGCACAGAAAAGGCTATAATTAGGGATAATTATTCTGCACAAAATTCATACAAAGTTCATTAAAGAGAAAAACAGTCTCTTCTTGGAGGAAAGAGCATCTTCTGCAGAGCAAATAATGTTCCCGTGTTCATTGCTTCTTTATGGAAGAAGCTTAGGGAAGAATTAGAGTAGGTCTCCTATAGACAGGAGGAATATGTTCCTAGACTTACTGTGGATAATGAAAAATGTAGATAACGAAACACTCTCTTTTTTTCAATAAGATGAATGACATAGGTATTCAGTATGCAGGTTGGAAAGGAGGACCTCAGACTTGACAGAACTTTAGAATCTAAAAGAAAGAAGGCTTTGTAGCTATTACTTGCAGTCCAAAGCCAGTGCACAACTGACAACAACATGAAAATTAACAACAATGTTTGGCCCAAAAGGATATGGGAACAACATGTTTTCTGACTGCATTTCAGTGTGGATAAGTGAAACTGTCAATACCAGTCACCTGGATATGGGGGACCTACTGTATATCCCTAAACTGGAGTAAAGTATCTGGCAAGTGTAGGAAGCTTCAGTTTCTCACTCCCTTGGAACTGTTTTCTGATCACTTCTGGTTTTGAAAAATGCATCCCCCTACCACACACACACATACATCCAAACTGGTTGGTAGCAGAAGGAAGAGTGGGAAAACTGGTTCCCAGATGGCCTAAAGTTACTCTTACCTGGCTTTAAGCTGGTGGGTAAACTCTGCTTTCCCTTCTATGTGAGATCAATCATGTGGAGGGATACTCCTAAAAAATGTGTTTTGAAGGCATGTGGTGTCAGGAACTGAATTCACACACACAAATAGAACAGTGCATAAACACTATTTATTAAGACCGTGATACTTCGTGCAGGACTTCAGTGAGTGAACTGGAGGCAATTAGCAAAACACAAAACATAAAAGACAAAGAGTACATCTTTCTATCCGCAAGAGATCTTGAAGTCTTGGTGCAGCCTGGCTGTGCTTATCAGTACATTCCTAGCTTTTTTGTTTATCTAATGGTCTCTGGTTCCCATACCTTGTTACAAGCAAGCTACAACTTAACTCCTACTACAGATCCCATTACTAAAATATGGAGGGCTACCCGACATGTGGGGTAGATGTTACCAAGATGCTAGTTCTGGACCTATCTACCCCACATGTCTTCAAAACACATTGATTCAGTCATGTGAATAACCATTCAGGAACATCAGTAAGAATAACATCATTAGAATAAATCTGATGTCTATAATATATCTTTTCAGAAATGAAACAAACAGAAAGAATGGGGAAATTTGAAAATGACAGTAGGTAGTAGAGAAACAGAGAAAGGAAGAAAAAAACTCTAAATTTAAATGTATTTCTTGATGTTTCAAGTGAGTGGGTTAATAAGTATCATATTGACCTTTTTAGTATACTTTGTGCATGGTTGAATAAAGTTCTTAAACAAACACATTTTTGTAGCTTTCATACCAGTGGCTTGGGGGAGGGGGATGAACTCATCTATATTAAGGACTAGAATGAATATTGTCACAAACATTACAGAGAGTAACTAGGAAGAAATAAGGAAATAGGGGAACTTTAGTAAGGAAAGGAAATATGCTAGCCCTTAAGTACATTCTATACTAATAAATATATAAAAGATCCAGTAACACAATTACATTCAAGTGTGCCCAAACAAAGCACAAAGCTTCTTTGTAGGTAACAAGATTTTCTCCTTTAAGAGGATTTAAGCTCTCTAATTGAATATCTCTGGCCTCATTTAGATCAACATTTTAACTCTGTCTTGCTAAGTTGCTTTAAGTGTTTTGTCTGGGTTACTTTCTTCAGGCTAATTTATAACTAAACTGCACAATGTCCACTGATAATTACAACTGCTTTAAATGGAGAAAAGAGGTGGCATGCCATAAATATCCTTCTTTCTTTCTAGAAAGGGAAACCTAGTGAGAGTAGTAAACCTAAAGGCTGCTAGGTACTCTTTCTTTTGCAATTATATGAAGTCATGCTCTTTATTTCTCTGCACTGCTTTGCAAATAATGGTGGATAGAGTAATTTTCAAAGGGCTTGCCCTGTTGGTGTATTGTTGCTGAAACAGAGTCTTGTGCCACCTTTAAGATTTAGCAAATTTATTACAAGTGGACATAAAGGCCTCTCCTCATGTATCTGATTAATGCCTTAGCTTGCAGTTCTTTGGGATGTTTGAAGTGAAATTCCAATGAGATTCCATGAGATTCCTGTTGAATTTCTTCCACTGCACTTCTACTGAACAAATTAACTTCTTAGTTGGTGACATTCATTAATACTTTCTTCTCTACCAAGAACAGTGAAGCATTAGCCTGGCTACTATTCCTTTCTTTTCCAAAAGGAAAGATATCACCCTTCATGAAAATGGACAGATTTGCACAGAAGTTGCATTTACTGACTTTTATGTATAAGCACCAATTTTGAAATAATAATAATTATTTAAAGAGAAATGTAATCCATCTGATCACTGTGGGGCATACCCTGACCAAGTGACCAGAATGCTAACCAGTGCTTACTTTTGGTGTGTAATTTGCTCTCTTTTCTTATGGTTAATTTTCTTTAACCTAGATTGTGCTTGACTCCACCCTTCAAAAACAAGACTGCTCTTTGAGAGCCCACAGTGGAATACATGGTTTCCTCCCATTGACTCTCTGACATGTCAAGCATAATTCCATTCATCTCCATCATGTCTCTTTCTAAGCCAAATAAAATATTGCAACCTTTCTTTCCAATCAGATGTAACATTTCAGTTGTCCTTTGCTGCTCGTTCCACATCTGTAGTATCACATTTCATGTACAGTGATTGGAACTGCACATAGCATTCCAAGTGTAGTGAAACCATAGAATCATAAAAAGTGATATGAGTATGGAGAAGCTTTCTACTGTTCCATCGTCATGGACAGATCATTTCTTGATCAGTGTTAGACTTACTGGGATTCAGAGCATCTACAGGGATGGGAGACCCTTTAAGATGGTGCACCCTAGAACACCTATGCATCTGAATAGATTCCTGATGGCTCTTGATTCTGTTGAAGCCCTGGTTGATTCCTGGAATGAGGAAATTACCATGGCAGTAGACACGATTATTCCTAAGAGTTCCCTTTCACAGAGTGGAGCTAAACCAGCCACCAGTTTTCTAAGGAGCTGACAGCAATGAAACTAATGAGATGGAGACTAGAGCAGCAATGTCAGAAAACTCGGAGTGAGTCTGACCACAAACAGTCTAAAATCTATCTGAAGACCTATGGCAGGACAATAAAGGTAGCAAAAAAGGCTTTCCTTAGCTAACACTATTGTAATTGTAAAGAACCATTCAACAGAGCTGTTTCAAATGATCAAGGATTTGTTATAACCTGATTTTAAGCAGAATGTAAGCCACTTGACAGTCTACTGTGAAGAATTTGCCCAACATTTCTCAGACAAAATAGCTCAGATTCACTCTGACTTAGACACCAGAGTTGATACAGTTCTAGTTGATCTAACTTTGGTCCCTGCTAGTCCAGTGTTGATGAATACTTTTCAGTTTGTACAGCCTGAGGATGTGGACAGGATCCTTGGAGAAGTGAAAGCCCTTTCTGACTAATTAAAAGGCCAGAGGGGGACTGGCTGAATTGGAAAGGGAAGTGATTAATGCCTCTCTACCGAAAAGCAGGCTCCCAACATGCCTGAAGGAGGCTGTGGTAAAACCTGATCTGAAAAAACTTCCTTGGGTCCTACTATACTAGATAACTATAGGCCAGTCTCTAATCTTCCACTTTTGAGTAAAGATTACAAACTGTCTGTTTAATGATCTTCTCTAGAATCGTTCCGGGCAATAATTATTTGGGTCCTCTTTTTTCCCCCTTTTTGAAGATAGGTCTTCTCATGAAATGATATCCCTGACTCGCTAAAAAAGACAATGCTCGATAAGGTGAAGGCAGTAGGAAAAGAGGAAGAGGTAATTACAGGTGGATAGACTCAGGACCTTTCCACACCTTACCTTTTTCCGGCGCTGGGGTGCAGGAATCGCGCGAGCAGCCTCTGGCAAGAGGCTGTCATGTCCCTGCTGCTTCAGCTCTGCACGAGCTGCCTGCTCGCACGAGAGCCCTGCCTCTTCCTTCCACAGTGCAGCCTGGGAGTTTCCCAGGCTGTGCTGGGGAAGGAAGCATGACTGGCGTGGCTCCAGAGGCTCTACAACCAGGTAAGTGCGCGCGGGGCCTGGGAGCAATACATGATCGCGCATCATTTTCAGCTTCCAGCCGAAAATGCAAAGGTGCATGATTGGCACCTGCCGGCCCCTGGAGCATCACGCAATTGTGAGTGCATCACGCAGATCACTCCTCACAATCATGTGACACTCCAGGTGCCCTTTCGCATGACAAATGCTTTGCGGAAAGAGCCTATATCAAGGAATCCGTGGCCCTGAAATTGCAAGATCTGAGCAGGGCTGTTGTTAACATGGTGACTTGGGGGTTTCTCATTTATATGGTCACCATAAGATGAAGTTGACTTGAAAACAATTAACAAAAACAGAACATTCAGGAAATTAAATAGATAGAAAGAGTGATTCTGGAAGGACTGTGCCATGTGTATTTGCATTTTGCAGATCGTGGGAAGTTATTCTTAAGAAGAATACATATATTGGTATGCTCAAGGCATCCATATTTGAGAAGATTGCTTCGGGTCCCATAGCTTCCTTATTCCATTGTTATGGATGGCTTCAGCATGTCATTATATTTATTCTCCTTAAAAGTAACTTTACAAACTTTGAGATGAAAACTCAGTTATGCCCTCAACTTCTAGGCAAAGCTACTCTTGTGGTTTTCTGTTGAATCTAAACTCCTCCTCCTCCTCTTCCTCCTCTTCTTCTTCTAAGTTTGTCTGTCATTAGTTACAAATATATATACTATCTGTGAGGATTTGGAAAGTTACGCTTGTAATCTGACTGAATTTTTAGGGAGGAAAAAACATGTGTGTGTGTGTGTGTGTGTATTTATATAGGGGACTAAAGTTGTTAGATCTTGTAAAGCAAAATGAACATTATTTTCACTCTAATACAAGAAATATATGAATTCAGATCTCCAGATATGATATATCTATAGTACTGTTTTGTTTCACCTGTGGGATTACCAATGATTGATGAGAATTTCAGGATCAAAAGCATATTATTTACTTGAACAACAACATAATGTGCAACCTTAGTTTTAGAAAGCTCCCTGATAGAGACCCCAATACAATACAGTTCAATACAGTTTGTACTTATTAATAGTGGCTTTCCAGGATTTCAGCCAGAATTGTTTTCAAGCTGTACATGAAAATGTCTGCAAGTTAACCTGGAACCTGCTCCATGTGCTCTATCGCTGAGCTGCAACATTTCTGTTAAAACAGGAGTGGAGAATGCCTAGCCTTCTGAGTGCTGATGGACTGCAACTCTCCACATCCTTGTTATTGGTTATATTAGTGAGAGCTGTTTTTTGCTGTCAATAAATAAATAAATAAATACATATCCAGAGGTCATACTTTATCCGTCTTTGCCTGAAAGCACCTCCCACAAGAATCAGTTCCACAGTCTGTGGAAGCCTCTCAATGAATTACTGTTCTGTAAGAGTCCAACACCTTTTATTTCAGTATGGTTTAATAACCCACAGTGGCTTACTATGTGGAACATCCTTTGATTTCCAAAATACACATTCAAGTGGTATTCATTTACATGAGTACATGATAAATTAGTTGGGAGTCACTGCGGAAAAAAAGTTTCTGATACCAAATGCATGGCAAAGGGCAGTGTTAGAGGAACAAAGATTTAAATTAATCCATGCTATATAGTTCTGAAAGTGGGAAGGTGATTGGTACACAAAGACGATTGGGAGAGGGGGGACTTATTTTAAATTATTCTTAAATTTAACTGGCAACTAGCTTTAAAAAAGACTTAGAAGGAAGAAAGACATTTAAGAAAGACTCAGAAGTAGTAACTTTGTTTGTCTTTCCAGGTGCAGAATGGGAAAGGAGGCTCCTAAATTCCACCCCCCCAAGTCTTCTATTCAAGTTACACCAGAAGTGGATGGAAACTGTGAATCACCCAGAATTTTTTTCTATTGTTTTGCTTATTGGAATGTGTGAACCAGCTCTGACACAGAGATAGTATCAGTAGTTATAAATCTGGAAAGTTACAAAAGAGAAATCTAACCCAATTCAGGCTTCTTTTCACTTGCCCAGTCAGTCATGTAGGGATGGGGAGGCGATGGGGGCGGTGTGCCCACAGCAGGAATTATGGGGGCATTGCCGCTCTTTGCCTGCCCATCCCCATGTGACATAGTCCCCACCCCCACACAATGTAGCCCTGTCCCATATGACCTAGCCCCACCTCCTGTGACATAGCTCTGTCCCTGTGTGACCTAGCCCCACCCTCATGTGGTATAGCCCTACCCCCACATAACATAGCCCCACTTTTTGCATGACGTAGCCCTGCCCCCCACCCACACCCACCCCTCCTCCATGCATTCCAAGCTACACCACTGTCCCCAGTTAAAGAAAGAGTCAGTAGTATAAATCTAGCAGACAGATAAATAAAATTTACCAAGTAGCCCTTGGTAAGATGCAATGAAATAAAACATGCAAATCCAGGAAACTATTATAGAGAAACATGGCCATTAAAACAGACAGACAAAATGAAGGGAAGGAATGAGGAACTGGACATTTCCTCAAGGCAATGTGTATCCAAAACCATATTAGGGATGTGACATGGTTGGTTTTCTGGAGGATAAACAGAACATTTAAAAGTCTTAGATCAAGGCAATACTATTATTTATGTTTGTTTTCTAAGTTTCAGAGGAGGGAAAGAAAACATGAAAAAATCTAGGCTAGCTATCAATTTGAAATTGGGATGGGGGAAGATGTATTCAAGTGTATCAGACTTACATTCTGATATGTTAAGTGTTGGGAGGATGAGGAGAGAGAGTGTAGAGAGAGAAAAGTTTTTTTTAAGAAAAACTATATGTGTATGGGAGAAAATAATAAGGTGTACAGCAGCATTCCTTTCAATTTAAACATTTTAATTAGAAATGATTACATTGTGCCATATACAACTGATGATGCCCAGCAAATATTTGATCATGTAAACAAATAAGGGCTGGCATTTTGTTCAGATTTATGATTGATAAGCTGGACATACAGCATCATACATTTTGGAATTCACACTTTCAGTTGTTTCATCATAGCAATGACTGAAAGTGCCACCAAAACCTGTTTTAAAAGCTAAACAGCCCCACTAAAACAGGGATTTCCAATGCACTTTGGAATGGGGTGATGAGTGAAGAAACACCCAGATCTCTGCCACAAATTGCCTCACTGTGAGGAGAGGGATGGATGCTTCTTCATTTATTGCCCCACTCCTTAGCTCCTGAAAAATCTCTGCATTTGTGAAGCTGCCTGGTTTCTAACGTATATTTTTGAGGGTTGCATTCAGAGACATAGCTATGGCAACAGATCTCCATCATCATAGCTATCTCTCCCAATGCAGGATTTCAGCTTTAGTGATAAATAAGAGACATCTAGAAGGAAGGAAGGAAAGAAAGAAAGAAGGGGGAGAGATGAGGGAAACTATGAAAGAAGAGAGAAAATTATGAGAATTTGATGATGAGAACGAAAGATGAGAATGCAATCCAGTATTATTACCAGAACATTGTAGGTACAAACAGTTGACAAATGCATTTTGCTCTTCAAAAACCACTCATAATAATTCTTACTTCAAATTAAGCCCTTTGTGTAAACTGTTCTGCAAGACCAATACCTTAGGCTTTTAGTAGGCTTTTAGCTCTTTGGTTTACTCATGTGCATACTCTGCCCTACTGGCTACCCTGCTCACTCCCTGTTCTTGTTCCTTTAAGTATACAATCCCCCATCCTTTCTCTCTTCTTCGACTAGATTTCTCTAGCAAGCTCACCAGGTCCCCCTAATCTTGCTAATTAGGCTGATTCATCCCTATTGCTCACCAGGGGTTTACAAAGAAAGAAAAGAGAGTGAGAAAAAGAAGAAGGGCAAGAGCAAACAATATGTTGATTTCTCCCTCTCCCCCCAAAAATATTCTGTTTGGTCATAAAAGCATTAAGCACAAGTAAATGATTTGTAGAGAGGTGAGAATGTGTAAAATAAGCTGTCAGACAGCCTCCATAACAAACAGACAGACTTAGATATTAAATATGCATACAGACATCTTCATGTACAGTCTGTTGATCACTGTTAGTAATATAGAGAGTTTCCCTGCCCACCCCAACAACTGATTCTAAAAAAGGATTGCACATATGTAAATTCTATTTAAGAAATAACAAAAAGGTGAGATTCACTCCTTGAGAAAAGCCATAATAATAAAGTGAGGCAGCTGCTGAAAGCTAACAAAGGCCTGCACAGTAGGAGGTTTGTACTAGCAAACAGCAATTCACACCTGTTAATTACTGCAAACAGGACTGCAGACTGCATTTGTCATGACATTTATCTATTGTTTATAGGCCATCATGATCAGCTAGGTTCTGAGACTCTGTGATGTAAGACCATCACATACTTCAAGCAAATTACTTGCCTTGTACAAGTCAATAAACTCTGAATGACATTTATTGGAGAAATGAACTCTGCGTTACTTCCATGGCACATCTCCACTCTGTTAAGAAAGAGTTTGAGCACATCTTAAATGCATGGGAAATGTGCATACAGCAAATTTGCCAGCTGATAACTATTCTATACTAACAAGATCCTACTGTTTCATAGCACATAAGTACACAGAGATAAAAAGTAGGAAAGGAAATACACCTATGCTACTGCCACTGGTTGTGTGCCAATGCTCAAAAACTTCCAAATACTCTCTCACACAGATGAAAGATATTTTACCTTCTGAAGAACTCAGAGCTGATCCAAGAAAAAATCAAATCAGTATCGCTCATTTTCACCATTGTAGGTAATAACACACACAGCTTCAATGCTACTTTACAGAAAATATTCTAAGAGAGAACAAAGAATTGCATACATGTGAAGTCTATTTGTGGAACAAAGTTTGTGTAGCCATATATTCCTTACAAACAATGTTTCATGTCTTGGTATTATTGTGTGGTATAATGGTTGCCTCCCTGAGTCATAAGTTCAAATTCTCTGCTTGAAAAAGAGGATATTTATGAAGAACAAGATCCGATTATATACAGTGACATATTCAAAAAAGTGTTTGTTATGATCTTTACACTGTGTTCTGAGGCCTTTGGATAGTGTACCACTATAGCATTTTAATTCTGCTTTAACTGCCATGATAATGTATTTTAGAATCCTCGGCTTTATAGTTTGGGGAGGGGGCATTTAGAATTCTCAGTCAGAGAATTCTAGTGCACCATTGAACTATAAGCCTCCAGATTCCAGAGCTTGTTGCTATTGCAGTTGAAATGGAATCATAGTTCTATAATTATGTAGTGTAAAAGGGTCCCTTTGGGTTCCATTACATGGTACAATTTAAAGCACAATAAACCACAAAGGTTCATTTGAATTTGTATTTAATAATCTCGTTTGCATTTGAGTAGATGTGTTTTCACCAGATAACTTCCCCAGCTTCTAAGGGTGATCACTGAGGGCATAAGCATTTTTATTTTATTTTATATTTTACTGTGGCCCAGTACAAACTTGCAATGTGAGCTTCCTCCTATACACTCTGTTGTTGTTATGTGACTTCAGATTGTTTCCAACTTATGGTGAACCTGAAACTATCATGCGGTTTTCTTGGCAAGATTTGTTTAAAGGGGGTTTACCTTTGCCTACACAGATAGCATGATCTAGTGCAACATACCTTCCAACAGTTCAATGCTTTAATAGTATTGTTAAATTGTATTTTTAACTTTTGTATAAAATCAAATTTTAAGCTGTATCTGTTTTGACCATTGTAAGCCACTTTGAGTCCTGGACTGAGAAAAAGGTGGGATAAGAACAACAGGGAAGAAAAAGCTTGTACACTTCACTCCCACCCATACTTCTCTGTGATATTGTCAATTCACAACTTGTGATGGGTCTGGAATTACGATGAAAGAAAAGTTACTGTAGATAATTATAGGGGAGAAAGTTGAAGTTTAGGGGAAGTTTCATCATACTGAGTGCCTGTCTATGTCCCTGCCATGTCTCACCTGGAAATTACTCCCTCACAACAGTGCATTGCTGCAGAGAATGAGTAGACAGGATTTAGCAACGTCATTTGAAAGCAGAATATATCTATATCTATCTATATCTGTAGATAGATATAGATACATACATATATATATACAGAGAGAGAGGGAGAGTTTCTGTACTACATTTAATCATGAAGAAGTGCTCAAAAGAATCATATAAAGAGCAGTTAATATTTGTATATAAGTAGACTTGAGAGATACCAGTAGGTATTGACACAAAAATTGACTCTTATTATGTCTACTAAAGTTAATTTCTAATTAAATTGCTTCTTATACTGCTTCATTTATTTACAGTTAGTTCTATTTAAAATGTCATAAATCTCAAGTAGCTCATTCTTTTTTTCATTTAAAGCTGATTTACTGGTGCCCTGTTCATGAATTTCAATGGTGTATGTCAAATTTATCCCATCATGACTGCTCTTTTTTGGTCTCTGGAGAGGTCGGACTACTATTCCAACCACACAATCAACAAAATATCCTCCAAAACCTACATTGTGTAGCTCCCCAACACAGCCATTTTGGAGTTGTTAGAGAGAAGGAAGTTCAACAGGGACACATCTAGCCATTTTCTTGTAGTTGGACATGCTGTAAGGATGTCATTTGTGGGGTCATGCTGAGGCTCTTTGAAGGTCTCTACACATGCCTGTTACAGAACATTGGCTACAGGAAAATAACTGAATGGATCCCTGCTCATTCCCTCCCTCCTCCCCCCCCCCTCTGACAACAGAAATGGCTATGCTGTTGGGGGCCTCTTACATGTTTTTAGGGATCACTTTGGGACATGTAGCTATGGAGATGTAACTACATGATAGACGTATATCTCCCAATGCAAGACCTCAGCCGTTGTGTTTGATTGTACAGGTTATACAAGGACAGAGTTTCAAAAAATAATGTAGGCTTGGAAGGCTTTTTAAAACAAAACAAAACACTGCTCAATTCATTTTATCCTTAGATATAGTTAAAATGTTTCTCTCTGGCTCAGCCATACCTATTTGTCCGCTGTTGTCAACAATAGGTATTATTCCTGGAATAGACAAGCTTTAAGTAGATTGTGCTGTAGCAAAATCATATTGATAAATTAAGATTGAAATATTTGTGTCTCTTACATGGGGCAAATGTTCCAGAACAAGCCCAGCGGAATATCAAATGATGTGTCCTGCCTTTGGCACAGATGCTGAAGAGGAATGTAGAATCCCCCATGCACCTCATCATACAATTCCCCAGCAAGGGGCAGGAAAGGGAAGCATATACCTGTTCCAAATTGATTACCAACTTCCACCTTGGATTATGAAGACATATGACATGTCATTTTATCCAAGATGCTGTCAAATCATTGCAGATGCAGTTGCTTCTCATTTAAATGTCAAATTCCAATTTCACATCTTCATTTTCTACCTAGCACTAATTCCCATCTGCCTGAGAAAATCTATTCCATTTGACTTATATATATGAAATTATGATGTCAGTCCCTGCTTAGTTATTCAGCTACCTACATATTGTGAACACCACTGTACAAAAGTTTAAAA
Organism: Cyclura pinguis; assembly: GCA_030412105.1. Taxonomy (NCBI): domain Eukaryota; kingdom Metazoa; phylum Chordata; class Lepidosauria; order Squamata; family Iguanidae; genus Cyclura; species Cyclura pinguis. Next base: position 311,402,082 of record CM059599.1, on the reverse strand, counting down.
AGTGAAATCAACATAACTGCACAAGCAGACTTCAACTTTTAGGCTGCTCTTTCCCTGTGTCCTGTGTAACAGATTTATATGTTGCATCCAATTGCAAACCACTGGTATTACTAACAACTACTGTATCTGGGACTATTGATGTTCAGCTGGTGATGTGGGACCCAGAAATGGATTTTGCCCCAGGCTAAGTCTTCATTATATCAGTGGGGCCATTAACATATCACTGTTTGCGAGGAAGGAATTAAAAAGAAAAGAAAAAGAAAAAGGACACAGAAGTAGAAAGCCAAAAGAGAAGAGGAAAGCAGGCATGGAAGAAAATGGTGGTTAAAATCTTAAGCAGTATTTATTTGGGAGTAAATCCCACTGAATGTATTGATCACAGTCTTGTTCGACAGTAACTATGCAAACATAGGTGGCATAGATCACAGCAAGAGGTGCCATGAAGAATGTTTCAGAGAAAAGTTGTCCTGCTTACTCTTGAACTGCTCTGGCAGTTGCAGGGCATCTTGATTTAGAGATGGAGATGTTCTTTGTTGCTATCTCCTTGCTGCTGCTACACCCTGAGCCCAAAAGTGCTTAATACTGATCCTGTGAAAGTGTCTGACTGGAAATCTGCTGATGACTTATGTTACAATAACCAGAATTTATACTGCTTAAATACTTGTTATCGATGCTATGTTATGCTTCATCACACAATGGTTTTGCCTGGCTGCACAACAACAATGGTTACCACTGGTCAGGATGCCATTGGACAGCCACTCCATCCTTGCAACCCAATCAGCCACTAACTGCCTGCAGGTGTATTTTGGGAAAGCTTCTTTCCATGTCCGCTAGCTAACTTTAGTCTTCAGGACATCCATGGGACCTTGATACAAGTAAGCTAGGAGAAGACTGTACTCTAGCAGCTCCAAATACGATCTCAGCCCCTGGTGCTGGCCTACCCTCAGAAAGTGATCTCACTATTCAGTGATATGAAGGCTTGTTTATTTATTACTGGAGAATTTGAGAGTGGGGGAGAATGCAATCTAACCTAATGCCTTACCAACTGTGGAATTATATTCTCTGGAACTTATACACTCTAGCAGTAAGCACATTTTCCTAGATGCTTTCCTGGATCATAATGACTATATTAAAAGGCCATTACTGGATGGAGACTGATAAGAAGTAACTATCAGCAGTTCTGTGTTATGTCCTTGTTCCTCTTGACTTTTTATGTCATCAGTGGCTCTTGTTGAGTGATTACTCTCCACTTTCATTCTACACTTGCAATGATAACAAGCAAGATTGAAAAATCCTCACAGACTCCTTATTTTACAAGCCAGCTGCTTCTCAGTGCTTTGTGCTCATGGAGAGGTTTTATTTTATTTTCTTCTCTCTGTCATAATACATTTCCTTACCAAAGAAACACACTTTTCTTAAAAAAGAAAGTCAAAGTAGCATAGGTAAAAAGTTGCTTTTCTAAAGTTCTGGAGAAAAAGAACATGGTGGAAGCCCGATCTGATCTGGAAAAATGGTAGAATAATCTAGAAATTATTGTCACACATTCTAACCATACAGAACGTGCAATAAACCCTGGCTGGATGTCGATGATCTTTGGCTACTTCCTCCTGCTGTTCTCAGAGAGATTAATTTGGAATGATGGAAACCAGCTGTAGTCTTGAGGAGGCCAGAGGCATTGACTTTCTTCTTATATCACTGGCCGTTTTAGTGGACTTAATATAAGGCAAAAATATTCCTCCAGTTGGAGAACCAAGCAGCCATCATGTCAGAATTTAGTGACATCACACAGATATAGCAGTGTGGTATGACTTTATGTGTCAAGGATTATCCCACAGAATCTTGGGATCTGTAGAAAACATTTTTTTTTTCAGAACAGAAGATGCTGGTTCCTGTGCAAAACACCCATGTGTAGATTTTTCACAGAATAAATCCCAAATAGTGAATAGTCCTCAAAACTGGCATGGTTTTACACACACATACACACATGAATTTTAACACAAAATAACTTAAACACAAGCTGATGTTTTAAACATAAACTAACATTAAAACACAAAACTAAAAACACTAAACACAAGCTCACTCGTCCTTTCCACACCCCACCATGTCCCAGCGGTGTCCTGTGGGGAACCCGGCAGCAACTCTGCTGGGAGGGGAGCATGAGGGGAGTGCTCCTCTCTGCACCAGCTGCCTCTGGGATCCAGGAAGTGTGATGGCCCCGCTGCTTCCTTCTACAGAGCAGACAGGTACTGTCGCAGGCTGTGCTGGAGCAGGAAACACGGCCATTGTGCTTCTGGACCATCCATACACCATGTAAGTGCGGGATGGCAGTGCAATCACAGGTCATTGATGGGGAAAACCTGTCAATAATTTATTCCATGATTGCGCTGCCTGGGGATGGGAGAAGGACAGAACTGTGATGACATCATACTGAACTGTTGTTGCGGCCCCATCCTTCTCCTATCCTTACAGTGGGTTGGGAGGGTGGAGCATAAAGGGCCTCTAAAACACTAACTTGCTTACTAACTGAACTCTATCTTAGAAAAACATGAAAGGGCTCTGACCACCCTGCAACCAAGCTGTAGTGAAAGAGAAAAGCTTTAAAAAGGAGAAAAGAAGAATATTATTTTACCATTACAGACCCAGCTAAACAATCTTATTAGAATTATTAGTAAGCATATCTACAAATTATTGGATTGTTATGGTCTTATCGCTAAAATGTCCATAGATGGTTTCCAATCTTTTGAGAAATCTTCAGTCGGCTTGTCTATTAAGGCCCATGTTAATTTGGCCATTCAGGAGAACCCAGCAATCTTAGCAATACACTTTTCCATTGCTGGTGCTTCACTCCATTTCCAAGTTTGAGCAAACAATATTCTTGCAGCTGTTACTGTAGAAGTAGTTCATATCCAATTCCTTTTTTAAATTGACATATAAATATTAGACCAATAACTTCTTGCCTTCTTACAAGTCCACCTCATATGAAAAAAACAGCCCTCCTTATCTTGACATACCCAGCAATGATTTGAAACATTCTTGGACATTTTCAACAAATTATTTGGGGTTAGATACCATCTATACACCATTTTATACATTTTTTTTAAGATTACTGAACACAGTAAATTTCATATCTTCAGATCATATTTTTCCCATTCCTTGATCTGAACATGGTGTCCAAAATTTTGGGCCCCTATTCTCTTTGATAGGTTCATCTTCCATCTCTAGTTTCAAAAACCATTTGTACACTTTTTTTTAATTACATGGGCATATCTTTACACAACTCTAGACAGCACTACTTTTCTCCAAACTTTATAGCAGGATCTCTCTTAACATGATTAAATCTATCTTTAAGTTGCATATAAGCAAACTGAGATCTTTGCCTTCTTAAGAAGCATCCCACTTGATTTAAACTCCCAATTATCTTGTTCAAAATACAAGAAGCCACCATGACACAGCCAATTGCACAGTTTTGAGGACTTTCTCACAGTGAGGAGAAAAATCATTATGAAAAATCATTGTTCATTCTTGCGCACAAGCATGAAATTTATGAAGAGTTACATCTCTATTGAACAGATTAGCAGTTTATGAAAGTTGTAACCATTAACTAGAGTTGTAGTCCTGGATGAATATTGTATTATTCTTTTACTAGTGTGTTTTTGAATTGTATTTTATACTTGTTATGCTTTTCTACATTTTACATATTTATTTATTATAAGCTGCCTTCAGTTTCATTCATGGGAGAAGGGCATGTTATAAATGAAATTAATTCATTCTAGGGATGTAATTTGCCATAGCATTTCCAGTTTCTATATATGTGTGTAAAAAGCTGGACAGTGAAGAAATCCATAGGATGAAAATCAACACAATGGAAATGTGGTACAGAAGGAGATTTCTGTCAATATGATGGACTGATGCATAGACTAATGAATGGATCCTAAAGTAGGTCAAGCCTGACCTATTACTAGAAGTCAAGCTTACTGAATAGAGGCTATCATAATTTGGACATACCATGATATGATATGACACCTTGAAAAAGACTTCCAGTAAAGTGGAAGGTATTAAGAAAAGAGGAAGACTGCATTACAGCTGGATTGATTGATTCAAGTAAGCCATAGTGCTGAGTTTGCAAAACCTGAGCAGGGAAGTTGATGACAACAGACGCTGGAGATGTTTCATTCATAGGTTTGCCATAAGTTGAAGTTAGTGTGATGGCAAATAACAGCAAGAGATGTAATTCTTCATGAACTTCATTATTGAAAGAAGAAATGAGTAATTTTAACATTTTTTTGCTAGTAGAAGAAAGTCATTGAAAAATTGTGCAGTTTTCAACCATTATTCACAGTTGAGGACTTATTCTATACATAATTTGCACACTTCTGCATGGAAAATAATATTTCTGTGTAGAAATATTACTTTCTATGCAGAAAATGTTTTTTCATGACCAGAAAAAAGTCTATGAATTTTGGACAGAATAAGTCCCCAACAGCATTTTCTGGCAGAAAACAATATTTTTGCATATAAATATTTTCTGCACACAGATATTTTCTATGAAGAAAATCCTATTTTCTATAACCCCAATGTATAAATTTACACTGAATACAATTTTTTTTTTTTAAAAAAAATCAGGTTCTCTTCAGAGTTTTCTGACACTCATGGGACATATATTTTTCCATGTTCCAAATATTTTCAAAAATTCTTACCATTGCTGAATAATGAAGTGTGCTTCAGTGTATCAGACAGAAGAGTTTTAAGCAAAAGCTGATTACCAATGTGCTGTCAGATATTTTGCTCCCCATAAAGCTTTGGTGTTATGCATGGAATATTTAAGAAAGGCTAGACAACATACATCCTGCATGTATTCCATTTTCAGCAGCCGGGTACCATGACCTGGTGCATACACATGCTAAGATGTGGAAAGAGGGCTTCCATGCTTTCCTGCTTTAATCACGGCCCCCCCCTGCCCCTGTGCAGCTGTTTATACAAATCTGATGTACTCATGTTATCCTGCAGCCTTTCTGACTGACACAGCCTTTATGCCTTCCCTCAGGTAGATCAGTAAAAACAATGGCACAATAATAAAATCAATGGCATGTGGCCATCAACTTTAAAATTGTACCATCTTTTTCTTTCACTGAGTATATCCGGTATGCATATTTAGTCACACGAAGAACACACAAATGTGTGTGTGACTGCACAAATATAGAGATCTGTAGATGCACACATTCCCCCCCCCCATCAAACTCTTTGAAAGAACAAACAAATTCAGACTTTTCATCACCCTTTCAATACAGTTGATATCAAAATCATACTGAAATCAGACCTTTTGATGATTTCCCAACTATCCCTTGGGTTGCAGGATCCTGCCTTTGTCATTACTTTTATGATATTCCCCCCCCTTCTTCTTCTCCTGCCTTTTATCGCTACACCATGAGGACCACCTGAGGGAAGGGAAAATATTGTGCATAGCAGGCAGACTGTAATGACAATTTGCATCCATCTGCTCTGAACAAGCAGCTGCACAGAGACAGCATTAGTGGAAGAATAAAGGAGGTGAAAACATGCATATTTATCAAGCAAGTAGTATTGGAAGTAAAGTACAGCAGTACCGACAGTCACAAGTAAGTCTATTTTGAGCAAGAACAGAATGTTTCATGTAACAATCACTCTGTAAAGGCATATCAGAGGGCATCCCAGTAGTTCTTTATCTATATGTACATCGTCATTCTATGTCTTAACAGAAGTTAGCAAAAATCCCACAAGATCTGAGTGTCTGGTAGGAAAAGAGCAGAAGGCTTGCCATCTGAGAACTATAAATATCTGTACCTAGCTTTCTTCTTATTCATTTTAAAATGACAATTTATATGAGGACAATAGGCAAAAGAACTCTATGAACTACAGTACGGAGCTTGCAAAGTTGCTTTTAAAATGAATATAAGGCCATGCTGAAACCTGTCATACTTGAGCAATGGAATGGTGATGCTTTTGAACCCAAAGCATCATCATGTTACAGATTAGTCATCAATAGCTTTAGAATGTCATTCTATTCATTCATTATATTCAATTGACACAATCTGTGAGGTTTTTCTGAATTCTTGCATTACCAATATTGTTAGAAATAGATTACATGTGCCCCTGGATCTGATCCCATGTCACTCATGTGTCATCCTTATGACAATGGCTGTTATCTACAACTGTAACTCCATTAAAAAACAAACCAAAAAAAAAACAGTCACAGGTGTGAGACATCACCCATTGACTAAATATGTTCAAATAGCACAAGTAGACTTGTTTCTCACAAAACAATGGGAAAGAAGGGTTAGCTACCTTTTTTTTTTTTTTAAGTATGGGGATTCATGCCAGCAAATAGTCCAAATGGGAATCAGATGGCACACCAGCTGTTTGGGTGGTATGACAACCCAGGAGGGAGGGAGAGAGAGACGCATAATATGGGCAAAACGGAAAGGAAACCTTTTTTTATTCTACTATGACAATACTAGGACCCACAATAATCTGATGGAGCTAATGCGAAGAACACAGCATGCAATCAAACTATGGAATATGCATCCACAATGATAGTGAGGGGCCCAAATCTGGAGAGTTTTAGAATGGGACTTTAAAATTCATGGAGGATAGATGTGTTGCTGCCTACTAGTCATGATGACGAAGATCTGTTGCTGGCTACTAGTCAGGATTAAGTTGATTCAAGTATTTGAAGAATATGCCTTTCTTTATGAGTTGTAGATTGGCGAGAGGGTCTTCACAGGCAGCTAGATGGCACTGAATGCACCAAATATTGGATTGTATAGGCTTCATTGCTTTATTTCTGATTCAAATTGGCTCTTCTTTGGTCTTTGCACTAGGAGCATCTTCCTTCTTAAGCTTCTGGCTCCAGTCCTATTCAAGGAAAAGTGGCTATTCATCAAATAGAAATGGCTTAGAGAATTAGCATTTTCATCACAGTAACAGGAACCAGAAATAATTGAGGATTACTGGTCTAGATAGTGGAGACTGTGAAGTGTTACGAGCACTTTTCCCGGAAGGGAAGACTCTAGGACTAAACCAAAAAAAAGAGACTCATTAACAGAAAGATTTTAGCATTTTCAGCTTCTGAATACTTTATGACAATATACATATTGAGGGTATCACACTGAAGGTGAGTGGAGAGAGCAAAATGAAAATAATGTAACTAGAGTAAGCCAAGAAACAGACTAGAAGCAGGAGAAAGAGAGCAGAAGAGATGTAGTGCTGGTGGGGAAATAGTATGTGAGTAGTATGGTGTCATTTGCATATCTCAAATTGCTGATATTCCTTTCTCCAGTTTTCAAGCCTCTTTCCTCCAAGTCTAATCCTGCTTTATGTAAGATATGTTCAGCATACAAGTTAAACAGATAGGGTAATAAAATGCTGCCTTGCTGGTCCCCCTTGTTAATTGGAAACCATTCCGTTTCTTCATATTCTGTTCTTTTGTCCTGTCTTGTCCTGAATACAGGTTGCACATAAGGACAATCAAATGTTATAGCACACCCATTTCTTTAAGAGTGATCCACAGTTTTCATGATCTATACAGTCAAAGGCTTTGTTATAATCTATGAAGTGTAGACTGATTTTCTTCTGAAATTCTTTGGTGTGCTTCATTATACAACATAAGCTTGCAATATGTTTCCTAGCTCTTCTTCCTTTCCTGAACCCAGCTTGGATTTCTGGAATTTCTCATTCCATATATAGTAAAAGTCTTTGTTGTAGAATTTTGAGCATCATTTTGTTTTCATTGGTGATTAATACAGTGGTGCACTGGTTACTGCAATCCCCAGTGTCCCCTTTCTTGGCAATTGGAATGTATATCAATCATTTCCTATCTATGGGTCATTTTTTTCATATATGTTCACAGATTTTAGTTAGAACTAGAGTGAATTCTGTCTCTGTAGTTTGAAGCAGCTCTATTGGCATATCTTCTATTCCTGGTGATTTATTTATCCCAAGTGTTCTGTGTGCAGCTTCCACTTCAGTTTCTAAAATTGTAGATTCATCTTCAAATGGTTCTTTCCTCGAATGAATCTGTTTCCTTTCATCTCTTTTATATAGTTCTTCAGTGTACTGTTCCCATCACATTTTTATTTGTACTTGGTCATGTAATATGATCCCCTACTGGTGAAATATCATCCCCACTTTTGGCTTAAAATTTCACTTTGATTTCTCAGATCTTTTAGAAGAGGTGTCTTGTTCCTCATTTTCTTGTTGTCATCTTTTTCTCTGCATTGATTATTATAGTAGTTCTCTGACCCTGCACACAAGTCTCTCATTACTATTAACGCCACCCCATTTTTTTTTAGATTGCCATTTCCTGAGTAAAACACTGTATGATTATCTGACTCAAAATGTCCAATTTTTATTCACTTCCACTCACCCAAAGTACTGCATTGTTCATACATTCCATTTTTTGTTTCACTATGTTTAGCTTCCCCTGATTCATGCTTCACACAGTCTATCTTCTTATAAGACATGGTTATAGAGCTTTGTATTTTCCTTTCACCTCAAAGCATGTCAACAGCAGAATGTCCTTTCAGCTTCAGTCCAGGTGTGTCACTAGCCATGGTGGTACTCCTTGTCATCCTCTACTGTACCCCAGTAGCTTGTTGAATGCCTTCCAACCTGGAAGCATAATCTTCTGGCACTACCTCTTGTTTGATTTTAATTAGTCTCATCATAGGGTTTTCATGGTAAAAGACAGTCAAATGGGGTTACTGTGCCTCCTTCGGTGCAGTATTAACCAGTGTTTATCTAAGTTGTCATTGCCACTGTCTCTGAGAGATCCTCTGCCAGTGTCACCCCCCCCCACTACTGTTGCTGCCCAATAGCTGTTTGGCACATTTAATCTGTCTCCACTGACACTGTGATACTACTAGCAGCACTGCTACCATCAATTGCTTCACAGGATCGTGTAATTTCATCACTCTGGACAACTAGTTCCATGGTGAGAGAGGAGAAAATATAAAAAGCAGGATTAGTTATATTCTTCACAGGGCAAATTGCAAACTGTGAAGTATTACCACTTATTTTAGGTAAAGTTTTTATTAGGTCAACCAAACAGGAACAACATTTCTGGATTTTTTTTTTTTTTTGCATGTTTTGTTCTCTTTCACTAGCCAAATAAAGAGAGGGGCTGTTGAGAGCTGAAGTGCAAATTATAAGGAAGAATAAAGAGGGATAAAGCAGAGGAAGGAGGAGAGAAAAAAATAGTGGAACAGAGGTTATTGCTTATGGTAGGCTAGATCCAAAAAATACTATGAATTCCTTTACATTGGGTGCTTAACTATCCACTATCCTTTACATTGGGCATTTCACTATGCTCTCATCACTGATAAATAATATTATTATGATGGATGTAGTTCCTGAGAGGAAGAAGCCTTTGCCTTGGGCTGCTAAAAGACAAAATATGCAGATTTTGAGACAAAAATGGAAGTTTATGAAAATTCACATATTTTTAAGCTGGTTTCAGAATTCTCATATTTTAACTTGAGATGCAATTTTAGTGACATTTTATATTGTCAGCAACGTATTGCCATTAGCCTTGAGAAGGAAGAGAGGCAGAGAGAGATTTTCAACAGGCATGTTCATTTGTAGGAAGGGTCAAAGTACAAATAAGTGAGATTTGCCCAAATTCACGAAATAAGTTTCAGAAGGTGAAGCCATGTGTTTTGCCTCAAACAGACATTGATTTTTCCCTAGGATTTCCTCTCAGGGGATTTGCTCTCATGGCTTCCATAAATAATTTACTCAGAACCACTTCTCAGCATTACTTTTTAATGATATTGGTGCTTTTTCATTAGACCTGTTTTCTGAGGAAGTGATAGTCACATCAACATTGCTGTCTTTAGTCTGCGGAATACTTTCATCATCACCTATTGGGAATACTTGTCTGGTTGTCTGAAGGGGTGACAGATCTAGCAGTCAAGTAGTCACTAAAGGACTAAAACATAACGGTAATCATCATCATCATCATCATCATCAAAATGCTGTGTTGAGGGAAATGGCAACATTTGTAAATCATGGCTCTTATGGATTTCTGTTGCATTGGTCTTCATAAAAATCCAGGTAATAAAAGAATGTTCTTCCTTTTCACCTTCCGTTTTCTCCTCCACCCCCTTACCAAAAGATTGTTTTAAATCAAACACTTAACAAATGGTTCCAGAGATGGAATATATGTCAGAAGAGGGAATGGAAGAAAATAGGGATTTGGGGAAAATATGAATAGGAAAGAAAAGAGATGACAGTAAGATAATCTGATTTTGAATTGCTTTACAGTGAATAGATTCCTCTAATCATAACTGCAGAGGAATATTAAATATCTGTTTTCACAAACATAGATTGGTGTTATATGTAAAAGAATATCTTATGTGACAGAAACATATTTAGGGAAAGCCATAGTGGTCATGAGAACATGCAATTTCTGGAATTTGAAGATGCTGAATTTGGCCATAGCACACGAGACTTAAAGAAGAATGAGCTAATGGACTAGGACTTAACTCTTGAGGTTTTATCTTCAGGAAAGTTAAAACTCTTTCATTTGGTCCATAATTGGCACCTTTTACTTAAACAAGCCACCTTGAATCCCATTTTGAATGAAAGGTGGGATATGAAAGGTATGAAAGGTAAAATTCTTCAAGAAAGAGAAAACCTTTATGAAATGTAAAACTCTTTCATTTGGTCCATAATTAGCACCTTTTATTTAAACAAGCCATCTTGAATTTAATTTTCAATGAAAGGTGGGATATAAATTTAATCAATCAAACAAACAAACATACAGCACCTAAAAGTTTTTCCAGATGTAACAGTACAGGGATGTCTTGAAAAATTCAGTGTTCTCTGCCTGTGAAAGAAGCAGTTAGCTTCACATTGGACAGGGAAAACCTCGATCTCAAGGGAAGGTTACCTTCTGTTGCTAATGGAGTTGAAAGTTTATTACCTGTCTTTGCCCCTGGCTCCCACATAGCCAAGAAGGGGTTGTCTGCATTGAAATCCCTCCAGAACAACAAAACAATGACCAAAAAAAAAAAAAAAAAATCTGATAAAAAATGTAGGCTTATGAGTCTACCACTGACATTTTTCTTCTCTTGTATGAATTTTTAACATCTTTTGCCTGATGAGGTTTGACAATGTATCATGTACATTTTGGTTGGTCATAAAGGTATCATTCTTTTTTTGAATTTTAGATTTAGTGGTATTATATGACGGAAGAGATCTTGATGGTACCATAGAGTAAGAAGATATTCATCATGCAACTGAATAATTCTGAAGTGCTCTATGCATAAACTGGATGGTTGTATCTCATTGCCAGCAATTGGTCATTTGGCAGAAAGAACTCAAGACACAGACTGGACAATAAAGGATGGAATAGCATGTTATGTCATTCTGTAATTCTTGTTTTTCTCCCTTTTTATAGTGTTCAACTGCCAAGGTTGCCTCTGAAATGTGAGATTGATCTGAAATGGAAGACTGGAGAAGGGAAGCATGGTTTTTAAAACTCTACCTCCTGGTGCTATTTTCCTGTATCTGGACTCAGATTCCATTCTCAACATAATTTGGAACAGAAATAAGTTAGACAGGACTTCTATCTGTCTTTTTAAAAGTATAAAGTAGTTGATGCATATCTGTGTTTTGTGTTGTCATTTAAGCCACTTTAGCTGCAATTGTGTATATATTCATCTGCAACTAACTCTCACTTAATTCAATAGGGGTACTTATGAGTAGATGCTTCAAAAGCCAAATGAAAGCATTGAACAAACGCATTTTAATCCTTTTTTTTTTCAAACCAGAGGTAACTACCTCTGTCCCCTTCGAAATAATGTTCAAATTGTGCAGCTAACAAAGTGCCAGCTTCTAGGAATTAAAAAGTGCAATACATACATGGGAATCCAACCAAAATATTCAGAGTCATTTGCACGTGTATCTATGAGAAGATCTTTTGGAGAGAGAGAAAAGGCTACAACAGCCAGTGATGGACAAAGTCAATTTCTGGACCTCACCAACTTTTTTTTCAATGGTAATCCTTCTGTGGCTACATCCAACATCCTAACATAAACATAGCATAAATATCCAAATGGATGGGTGGATGACAACTGGATGAGTAACACCTTCCTTGAAAACAGGACATGTGAAAAGGATCTAGACCACAGGTAGACCACATGAGTCAACAGTGTGCTGCAACAGCCAAAAAAGCCAATGCAGCTCTGGGTTACATCAACCAAGTATAGTGTCCAGACTGAAGGAAACAATAGTGTCATTCTTTTCATTTTTTGTCAGACATCACCTGGAATATTATGTCCACTTCTGGGCCCCACATTTTTTTTTAAAGGATGTTGAAAAGCTTAGGCATGTTGAGGGAATATTGACCAAGATGATCAAAGGCCTCAAAACCAAGCCTTATGAGGAACATCGTAGGGAGCTAGGTATATTTAGCTTGGAGAAAATATTGAGAAGTGACATGATAACCATCTAAATATCTAAAAGGATGTCATGTAGAAGATGGAGTGAGCTTGCTTTCTGCTGGTCTAGAGACTAGAACAAGAACCAGTGTGTTCAAATTAGAACCAAAGAGATTACACCTAAATATTAATATGAACTTCTTGTCTATAAGAGCTGTATGGCAGTAGAATGGATTGACTCTCTGCAGATTTTAAACAGAGGTCAGATGGGCATATTTCACGAGTGCTTTACTTACGTATTCCCACTTGGCAGAGGGTTACACTAGACAGCCCTTGTGGTTCCTTCTAACTTTAAGATTCTATGATTCTATCTGAGGCACATCTAGGGTGGGGCCCCAGGTACCAATGCCACGGGGGTGCAAAAAGCCCTGCATGTAGGGATGGGGTGTGGGGGTAGGGGTATGAAGGCAGGGGTATAATTTCCACAGTTGCCCTAAGGGCTGTTTATGCTAAATAGGCCACTGAATTCTATGTGGAGTTGTTACATCAGCACTATGCAGCCCCCTGCCACAGAATAGCAATGTTGTGCCACATACGTCAATGACTGGGTGCCATTGTGCAATCAGCAAGCACAAAGCACAATTCCTAATGCATAATGTGAAACTGCAGTGTACGTCATTGCTGTATGCTTAACTCTTTTTCCATTCCTTTAAGGAGAATACATCTGTTGGAAAATGACAAATAATTAACTCCACACATATATGTCACTAATAGGACTCTCTCTCTCTCTCTCTCTCTCTCTCTCTCTCTCTCTCTCTCTCTCTCTCTCCCTCTGTGTGTGTGTGTGTGTGTGTGTCTACTCCGCTACCTGGAAAACTCACTTTGGAATATTTCTGTAAAAACATTTTGTAAATATGTTTTCCCAAATATGTATTTCAAGTGGCCTTTTCTCTACAATATTCATTTAAAATATTAATTGAAAAGCTATTTTGAAATCTTTTAAAGCTGAGAATTGCATCACAATATTCAAGTAATATTGATATGTGAGAGCCAGAGTAGCACGGTGGTTTGAGCACTGGACGACAACTCTGGGGAACAGGGTTTGAATCCCCTCTTGGCCATGGAAACCCACTGCATGAGCTTGGGCATGTCGCACACTCTGCCTCAGAAGAAGGCAAAGGCAAACTCCCTACGAACCACTCTTGCCGAAGAAACCCCCTTCACCTTAGGGTTACGTCAAAAACCTTAGGGTTAAGCCAGAAACAAATAGAAGGTACAGAAGAATAACATCAAAGTGATGGACAATTAGATTTTGATCTATATCTAAGTCTGGGAAATGATATGGTCAAGTCTTTTTGTATCAGAAATGTAAAAGAATGGGTTTTTCAAATATTCTTATCCACTATATCCAGTGAAGGAATGGGTGATGGGTAGGTACTAGAAATTCAGGAATGTGATTCTAGATTGAAGCAAGGAACACACTCCATAATTACTTTGCTCTTTATGGGAAAAATTAGCATTTTTACCATGGGCTATGTGTTAGCCATGCATGACCTGGAATATGCTGCTGCACCTTAGCTCTGTGGTCCTCCATTTCGTGCAGCTACCAGGAAATGTGGTGGTAACTGGGGATTCTGAAGGTATTGAATCTGGTCCATGTATTTGTATGAACTTGAAAGAGCTATCTGTAGTGCTGAATCTCTGCCCCAAAATATGGTCTGCACTTTGAATAGCTCCTTTATCCTTTATCCTCTACAGGCGTGGGAGTCCTCAGTCAGCGCTGAGGTAATGCAGCTAACTCTTATTACCACTGAAAGGTGAGGACTCTTCTAAACAGATCTCACCGCAGTTGGAGTCTATTTAGTCTCTTAGTAATATTCCAGCTTTACATATGTTACATATGTTTTTGCTGTTTCCACATTGCATCAGCTGAATTTTTTTTTACCAAAACCAGATAGTTCTGGGTCTCTTTTCAGTTGCTAGACTAATGTGGCTTAAAGAAATCAACTTTGTCCTTGTGTCCTTTTAGCTCATCTGTCATTCATTACTAGTTTAAAATCTGCCTTTTTCCTCCCCTTTTACTTGACTATTCTACTGCTGATGTACTAGAGGACAGAGAGAGGAGACAGTTTCACTTTCCTATGCCTCAAGAGCAAAGTGTAGAAATAAATTCTTCTGTATTCTTATGTAATGTTGCATGAGCGCTCATGGCACAAGATTATAAAGAAGTAAAACATGTACACATTGGTATCGTACATACATATAAACTATGTATGTATAATACCAATTTAGGTTTTCAGCAGAGATTTTTTTTAAAAGAATCTGTTATCAAGGTTTCTTTTTCCCATCAATATTAAATTACCCTAATTAGCCAAGTCTAAGTATCAGAGCCGAAAAGGAAAAAAAGGAGATTTAAGATGAATCTCTCTGCATGGGAGTACCTACCATCTGCACATCAGTTCTCCTTAGAAGAATTCATATGGAGTAGGCCACAGAATATCACATCAAAAGACAGAAAAACTGCCTGTATCATAGATACTTCCAGATTAAAAGTGCACTTTTTTTTAAAAAAAAGTTTGATTTTCACCAAGAAGGTTGTCACTCTGAGGGATGCTTTAAGTTCTTTCATGCATCTTCTAATACATGCTCATATTCTTTATTTTCCAAAGCAGTTTTAAATTTTCCCTTTTTAAAAAGTTTCTTGGGCATGTGGTGTGTGTCACCTCCACTTTTCTTGCCTGAAACTGTATATGTTCTGATTTGATTTCCAACCTCATTTGAGGGCTGAGGCTATCATATTGCCTTGTTAGGGGATCTTTCCTTGGAGGTAAAGAGAAGGAATATGATCCTCTCAATTGCCTTTGATACTATTTATCTAGTTTTCTGTTGGACTGACTAGTTGGAATGGGTTCAGATGTATTATTCTGACGTGGCTATTCCTTCCTGGGAAATAGGCTCCAGAAAAAGATGCATCAAGGGAAATTCTCTGCTATGTAATCCTCAGTGTATATGATGTCAGAAAGTTCCATATTTCTTCTATCCATTTTAACATCTAGATCAGGAGCACAATTGTGTAAGGTGAGGGAACCCCATTTAGTCCCCCAGGAGACCTTGGAGCCTCCCACATACCACCGCTGCTCCACAAAAATCATTTTTGTCCTAAATGACCCTAAAAATCCTCTAGGAAGCATGGGAGCATTTTTGCCATTTTAGCCCCCCACTTGGTCCTTTCAGGCCAGGGAAAACATTTTTTTTTCAACAACAGGAAGTAATAAGTCACTTCCTGATCATTTCCTGTTTCAAAAGGTCCAAAAACATGGGGAAATCATCCCTATGCAATCAGAAGTAGGGCTCTTGCTGCAAGTCCTGGTCATAGCCTCACTTGCTGGTGGACGAGGGTAGAAATGTCATCCACTCATTCCCTTACTGCTGGCTGAATAGACATTCTCTTTGTGTGGCTGATGCACAGTAAAGTAGGTTAGGGTGGCTGGGCTGGAAGATGTTAGTTATACAAATGTAACTAAGTAGCCCATTTGGAATTCTGGCCTGTTTTTTTTTTCATCAATCTTAATGATATTTATTAATTTTAATATAAGAAATAGTCCTGGGGATTAATATGAAATAATCTTGGGGAGTGTCTTTAAATAAAGAGAGATTTTGTTGACTGCAAGCCATTTTCTTAGACCCTTGGAGTAACATAGTATGAAAAGCCAAACAGAATACCTCTCCCTCAATTTTTGCAACAATATGCACTGCACATATAAGTCTGAACTTCTCCAAGTTGCATTCTCCATGTGTTACCCCAAAACGTAGGTGCCACGAGGGCCACCCTGCAATGCCAAATACCTCCTTGAAAAAGCGGGGAATTAATTAGCTCAAAATCAGGAGGGTGCGAGAGGGAGGCAACTTAGTGAGATCTTTCCTATCAGCGTTTACGGGCACACACATGAAAAGAACCAGCCAGAGATTCAGAAGTAAGCTAAAAATGTGTTTTATTAAGGGGAAATCACTCATGCATGCACATAAGATACACACAATCACACATTCACACAAGAGCTAACTGAAAGAGAAAGGGAGGAAACATTATAGATAGGCTGAGGCATTTGGGGAATTTATAATTACCAGTCCAGAAGAGTCATGAAGAGCAGAAATGTGTTTTGGCTTAGGTAGGACCTAAGGACAGTTCTCATTCAGGAGCCAGATGGACAGAATGATGAGTAGACCTTCGAGACACAGTACTGGGCATCCTGAAATCAGGAGTATTTGTACCCTGAAAATAGCCTGTGGCTGTGAAGTTTCCAGATGCAAGACAACAGGAAACCTGTTGTGGACAATGGGTCTTTTGCCTGTTGATGGCCTTAGTGCTTGATTGACAAAGACATGATGGGTGTTGTAATAGCTGTCTATTGTGGGTGCTGTGAGGAAAGAGGAAGGAATCCAGGTGTACAAGGGATGGATAGCTGTCAATCAGTGTCCTGGTGGGCTCCTCACAGTTGGATTCCCTGGAAAATTCCAGCTTCTATTTAAGGCTATTATCCACAGGAATGGTGTGTATTTGCCTGACAAATAACTCAGTCTTACCTGGAGGAAGTTTCAGGTTGATCTATCCTTCTCACATTTATAGTCAAATTCTTTCCTTCACTCAGTTTGACCTCTCTGTCACCTCTCAGGCTTGAATTTGATATCAGAGGCAATGAAATGTGTTGCCAATTACATATGATGCCAGTTAGGTATGGTGCCCATCCAAACCATACTAATATCAGGGACTCCCAAAGCAGGGCCTTACAGATTCATTGGAAGAAATAGGCTGCAGCCCAGGAACACTCATGCTAGAGGAAATACCACTCATCATAAAGGTACTATGGGTTTTGTTGTTGTTTTAGCTGCCACAGACTAACATATCTACTCCTTTGGGAATTTTAAAATGTATCCTCTGAAACCTTTGGGAAGTTAGCTAAGTTTATTTTCAATCAGCATGTCTATTGTTTTCACACCTGAGCTTAACAAAGGAGACTTAATAAGCTTGATATGATACATTGATTTCTCCAGCCTTGTGCCAAAGAAGCCAGGCAAAAGAATGTTTTGCTCTGCTTTATGTTACATGACAAAAGGTCACATACAAATGGAAAGGAAATATCTTACCCATTTGCAGATACCCTCCCTCTTAATCAAGATATCCATCCTCCATGTCTCTGAATGGAAACAAACTCTTCAGAAGTCAGCAGGAGGGATACTCTGCAGTTTAGAGATCATGACATGATATTTATCCTTCTCTTATGAAATGTCTGCTTCTGTTTTGCTACACACACACACACACACACACACACACACACACACCCCTACCTTGCTGCCATTTGCTCATTTTTGTTCAGAACCTTTCCACAGATTTTCTCTTTGGTGGTTTGCAAGTTTGGATCCAGAGTGGACTAAATGATAAGGCTATTCATCTTATTATCACAATAATGGCAAATTTACAGAGTGCAAAGCACCTTTTTTTAATGCTGACATAAGGTTAGTGCACAAGATCCTTGTTAATAATTTATATCTGGTTTGCTGCTTTACCCAGACTGCTATCTGACAGTCATACAAATGTACTGGATTATGATAAATATACTTTCACTTTTAATACATTAGTGAATGCTTGGGGGAGCTGGTTGAAATGGAGTTCCTCCCTCTTGTTTCTCCTTCCAGTTCTCCATGTTTATGAGCTTCCACTAGAGGCTTGAACACAATCTAAGTATGTACAGTCTGCATAAGCTCTGTCCACTTAATTGTGAACTCTGAAAAATATAAGATTGTGTATTGCACATACACTATATAATTATCTCTACACTGGAATAATTATTTGGATGAACCACTTCTGTAATGTTCTATACATTGGGCTACATCTGTACCATGTTTAGAAACCTCAGTTAGTTCAAAACAAGGCATCCAGATTGGTTATTGGCACATCTATGTGTGATCATATTACACCAATATTAAAATCACTCCGCTGATTGCCAATTAGTTTCTGGGCAAGGTACATAGTTTTTGTTTTCTCTAAAGCCCTATGTTGTTGGGTCTAGGTTACTTACCATGATTTGGATCATCTTCTCCTATATAATCTGCATCATGAACTCAGGTCCTCTGAGCCAAAGCTAGGCTGTTAACTAGAGGACATTTTCTTTAGCTACCCCCAAGATTCTGGAATGACCTACTTGAGAAGATTATCACTTGGATATATTACCTGAGTTCAAACCAGCAGTAAAAAAGTGTGATGAGTGTGTAATCTAGAGCTACACTTTTGGACTGGTTCATACTCACAATCTCTATGTATTCACCAGTTTAGGGACCATGAAAGTCCCCCAATCCTGATTTCCATTGCTTACAGTGGTTACTGTCTAGTAAGCAAGCATATGTGTGTCGGGAAAAGGAATGGCCAAAAGGCTCCATTCAAGGGAAGTAAAATATTTGCTCATCTCTTTCCTGCGACAAAAATAAACCAGGAGGAGGAGGAGAAGATTCTTGCTGCCTGCAGTACGGTGAGGAGAGACATGCCATAGTTACAACCTTACTGGATTATTGTGACACACTCAATATGGAGCTGTCTTTGAAGACTGTTCAAAAATTTAAACTGGTCCAAAGAGCTGCAGCTAGGTTGCTAATGGGGGCCGTGGCTACAGGTAACACTTAACTCCCTTGTTGCAATAGCTACACTGCCTGCCAGTCTGTTTCCAAGCACAATTCAAAGTGCTTGTGAGGACTTATAAAGCCATATATGGTTTGGATCAAGGCCATCTGAAGCTGTGTAGCTTACCCTTATGAGCCTGCTTGAGATCATCAGGGGAGGCACTTCATGTCCCATTATCTTCAAAAGTATGTTTGGCATGGCTGTTCCCACACTTTGAAACTCCCTTCATAGGGAGGCTAGGATGGATCGTTCTTTGCTCTCTTTTCAGGAGCATGTAAAGACATTTCTATTCCATCAAGACTCAGGGAACTGATTGTTAAATTGATTATGAAAAACTGAAGAGTCTTTACAGTGCTGTATTGTGAATCTAAGACCTCCATTGTCAATGAGCCCCTTAGAAAATCAGAGTCAATGCTCTGCACCCAAGTAGAACACATATAGGAGTAACTGTATCAGCCACTTTGGCTACATCTAGTTCTGCAGATCAATGAAAGCAACACCAAGATTTCTACCATTAGGATTGGCCTAGAGATTCAGGACTCCTAGATCCATTAGTAGGTGTGAGCAGACCATTTTAGTGGGTCCTGTAGCCCTCCAGAGATTGAGAGTCCTTGTTGAGAAATCTTATTAGGTAGTTATCTATTCAAGTTATTTTGAACCTTGTTCCCCTGCAACTAACTGCTCCTGGCTAATAAAACATCAACAACAGATCCAGACTGTCCTTTTTATCCACAAAAGCTTTCTCAAAATCAGTCTTGCCGTCTCCCCAAAGTGTGTGTGTGGAGGATTTGGTAATTATGGCTGTTTTCTTCCCATACCACTGTCCTACCCTTTGGTTACAGTTTTTTGTTTGTTTGTTTGTTTTGTTTTTGGGGCAAACTAGAGTCTTTATATTCAAATTAACAAGTCAGCATGTATCACGTTGTGAAACTCTCCCCTTGCTGTCTACTTTTGATGGACCTAATAGCAAACTACATCATAAAGACTCAATATCACTTCTTCTGATAGTTATGAGAATTAAAATTGCACAAGACTGGAAAACCCTTAAAGCACTCTCATTTGCTCGCTGGCTCGTTAGAGTCTAGATAATAGCACTTATGGGGGAATTCTCATATCAAATTAAAGGTCATCATTGGAGACAAATATGCTAGCATTTGGTATACTTGTATTGTGTTTATGCATGCAGATACCTTTAGGCCATATGAAATTTTGGAAATACCTATCATATCATAGATTATCCACATATCCCTGAACTCAGGAAGACTTTTTTTCCCTCTTCATGTGTAATAATCTACTGCTATGCCCTGTATTTCAGTTTGTTGTTTGCTTGTTCCAGTTTCCAATTCCTCTGGTGGATACTGGGAGTGTAGTGATTTAAAAGGGACAGTTAATACCACTGATCCCACTCCAGTGTTCAGCAAGAGGCAATAAAATGGGCTGAAGGAGGAAATATTTTAATTAATGCTGCTGAAAACCTTTGCCGAATAGGACTGGAGCATGGGGAGAAGTATTGATGCATAGGTACTAGAACAGAACCTCTCTTTTAATCTGGCTTCCAGCTAATCGTAGAAAAACAATACTTTAGAAGTACTAAACAGCTCCAGGAGAAAAGCATTCCTCAAAGAATTCTTTCATATATGTCTCATGATCCCTTTGTGCTGTTGCTGAAGCTTCTGGAAAATGTGTCACGTACATGCTCATTTGAGTCTAGATGCTGCTTGTGCCTGCTTAGTCTCAGGATTTGAAATTAGAGCATAGTCTATAACATACTCAATATTTGTTTATAGTTGCATATTTTGGTTGTGGTGCATAAGATATTTTTATGGGAAGATTACGTCTCGTTACTGGTCTTCATAATACCCTAGTCAGTTTTGGAGGGACACCAAAGTTCTATGGAATATGTGTAAGGTTCCTCTGATCTAAAACGGATACCCATCATAGCCACATATCCCTATTAACAAAATCAGTATTGTTTATATATAATTTATCTATCCAAGAATTAGTTAAGAATAAAAACAGGGAAAATAAGTGACAAATTCTTATTTTCCAGCAGAATCTTTACTGACCTGATACCCTACTGATGTTTTGGTAGACGGCAACTCTCATCATGACATACTGCATGAGGGAAGTTGATGACAAATGTGGACTTAGAGAAGTCATTCAAAGTCCACTGAATTGTTAGCTAGGCTCTGGCTCTGAATCTTAGGCCCTTGCTCCTTTCATATAAGCCTCAGAGTAAGGGAAGGATCAGTGCAAGCATGCTGCCTTGATCATTTTTTAAAACTGTGTGCTGCAGCTCACTGTGCTATATGCTGCTTTAGAGTGGATGCCATATAGATATTTCAAGTGGGTTCATCGTGCCCCTTCTCTTCAGCCTCTTTCTCAAGGTTTTTCAAACTTCTACTAGTATCAGCAGGAGAGAATGGAGAGCACGGAGGCAAAATGAACTGCTTCACAACTTACTGAATATGAGAGCACAAAACTCTTTCATAGTGGCTTTTCCTATCTGATTTTTAACTTCCCCAGTTTTGTTCCCACCCACCATGCATGGTTGGGTCCCCATTATGATGTCCTTTCTTGACCCAAGATGCACCACCCTTAGCAATAAGTCTGGTGTTATCTTCTTCAACTGTGCATATGCTTTTTATCCCTTTTCTTTTTAAAGCTTGATTTCACTCCTTTCTTTCATTTTCCTCTTTTCCCTTACCCACATGTCCTGGCAACACTCATGTCCTCCTTAATTCTTAGCCTCTGTCTACAAGCATCTTTTCCTTAATCTTTAGCCTTATTCTTTCTCTGCATCCCCATAACTCTTGCCTAAACATGTTATCCTTCCCTCCCTCCCCCAGTCCCATTTTATTTCCTTCCTGCTTCCTTTGCCTACAACTCCTGGTAAATCCTTTTCTATCTCCTTTCACTTTCTCTTCCCCATCTTCTACTTGTGCTTCTTTTTTCCACCCTTTGTGATAACTGAAGCCCCTGTCAGAGCTGATGATGATGAGCAGCAGCTGTTGGTCCCTGTGGCTCTGGCTGGAGATGAGTCCTGCAGCTCAAGACCTCCCCCGGCTGCCATGGACCAAGCAGGCTCGGACGTTCCTCTGCCTGCTCCCTTAGGGCAACAGGGATCCAGCTGTGATCCCGAGGATGCCCTGGAGCCTGTGTCAATCAGCCCACAAACAAGGCAGAGACTCAAGAGAGCTGAGCAAAGGGAGGCTTCCTTGATTAAGTTCAAGAAGTGGTGACTGGCAACGCCTGTGTCTAGGCTATATAACTGCCTGCTCAGAAGTTTTCCGTTGCTTGTGGCAAACTTTCTACAAGCCCTCTCCTTGCCTGTTCCTTGCTGCCAGCACCCAACTCCTGATACCTTGGATTGATCTCCTGGCTCCTGACCCCTGGATTTTGGACTCTGACTATGGTTTTTGCTTGTCACTCAGGCTTAGGTAAATGGACTACCTATGAGTAATTGCTTGCTTTGACTCCTTCTGGCAGGACTCTGCTATCTCTCCCTCTCCCTTCTCTGGGCTGGCTCGCCACCCCAGTCTCTGACCTTGACACCCTTCCCCATCCTTCCCCTGTTCTCATCATCTTTATCCTTCACTAACCCTTCTCAATCCTCCTTGAAACACTTGTCTTTTATTTCTTCTGCTACCCAATATTTGCTTCCACACACACACACACCAGCCCATACTTCTTTTTCCTTCTGTCCCCTTCCCAGTTATACTTGGACTCTTCTTTCTCTTTCCATTCCTATCTGTCTTCTCAGGTTCCTCTCCACCAAATATTTGGTAGTTCTTGTCATGTCTACAGCAGAGCAGGCAGCTCCTACTCACAACGTGAAAGTCAAAGAATGTCCAAACAGAAAGGTAGCCTAGAGCAAACAAATCGAAAGGAGCAAATCCAAACCATAGTCCAAACAGGCAGAGTTCCAAGACAACCAGATCCAAGAGCACAAGGTTTCAGGACCAAAGAGGCCAGTTGCTAACCCTGGGAGAAGGGCCAGCTGGAGCCCTCTTTTATCTATGGCTGCTGTCATCACAGGTGTTCCCTCATTAGGGCTCGTTTGTTACTTAAATGGGCTAAGCAACACAAATCCTCCCTTTCATGACATCTCCGCTACAAAGTAGGTGTGTTAGCTATGTCTTCCTCTATTTGTTCCCCTGACTCAAACCCTTGTTGTTGTGTATTATCTCCCTCTGGACCAGCTTCTGGGGAGACTTTAGCCTGTGGGGAAGCCTCTGCCTCGGAGTCAGAATCCTCCTCCTCACTGCCACAGTCTCCAAGGTGGGGCATGACAGTTATTAGCATCATGATTGTGATTATGATTTTTGCGGGTTGGAGGGAGAGACAAATCCACAATCTGATGGCAAAAGAGAAGAGAAGAAAAAAAGGAAACAGAAAATGTGTGAAGTGAAGTGGTTATTGGAAGCAACCTTTTAGAGTTTACAAAAACTTTATTGGAAAAGTTTATTTGGGTGAACTACAGCTCCTTGCAAAATTATTAAAATAGAGCCAGGGAAAGTTTGGATTTTCTCCCTGTTCAATGAGGAGACTGGAAAATGTTATTTCTAGTTACAATAACATAAAATAAAAAATAAATGCCTGTTTTTAGTAGCTATGGAAGTTAATTTTTCCTTCCTCCCTCCGCAGTATCCAAAATACCCCCAGAACTATTATATGTCTGTTGAAGTCCCACTCCATAGCCATTCCATGCCTGGTGAGAATGATGGCAGTTGGAGGAAGTCTGGCCATATCCTTCTAGCCTGAAGTAAAATGATTACATTGTGAATGCTACCTCTTGAGGACCCTGGTGGACCACAATGTATTGTTCCATCACTTTCTGTCTGTATCCAGGAACATAGTCAGATGGTTCTGTGCTCCCCCTCTACCCCAAGAGGATTGAGGTCAGTGGGTGGAATTCTGTTGGTATATTAAAATAGTTGTTACATTTCTTTTCTAGAATCACACAATAGCGGCAAAGAAAAATAGCCAAAATTTATCACCTTCAAGCAGCCTATTATTCCACTGTCTTACTTCCTTCATGGTTGCTATACCCATAGCCTATTTCTTCTTTCTGCCATTGCCTATGCTGGTATAGTTAGGGTACCAGCAAGATTCTGGCCAATTTGTGGTAAATTGGACTGAAAAACTGGAGATGATGCTTCTGACCAGATTCATTATGAAGAAAATATTAAACACTTCTAGGTTTACGATAGTATATTTCCCACTGGTATCTACCTACACTTTACAAATGTACTATGCACACAATTACCATAGATCCAGAGTAAATCACTTCACCAGAAAAAGTTCAATTATAAAGTATCAATGGATGTGATAACATGCATAATTTACCTCAGGGAGTATGTAATTAGTAAATTAACCTTTTACATTTCTTGCCTTAATAAGCTGCAACAAGTGACTGAAGTATTGCACATTAGCAGCTGTATTTGCTTTAGGTGGGGTAGGAAATACGAAGTTCAAATTACATGGAGAAGACAACTCTATATTTGTTCCACAATGAAGAACTGCAGGTGTTGTTGGGAATTTAAAGGGATATGCCTGAATGTTTTACAGTTTCACAAATTATTTTTATTATCAAGTTAGGTTGAATGTAACAATACATTATGGACAGAAGCCACCATTTAGTTAAAATTATTTGTGAGTAAATGTCATTTAAAACAACAGCATATTGTTTGTGTGCTTTTGCTACTGGGAGAGAGTTTCATATTGTAAAGAAGGAACGGGAATCATCCATCTTTCCAGATATTGTTGGACAGCAACACTTTGGCAACTCTAGTCAGTATAGCCAGTGGTGAAGAATGCTGGAAATTATGGTGTAACAACCTCTGGAGGGCCACATGATTTCCACATCTGACCCAAAGCTTGGAAGACTTACTGTTTTAGACTACTACTGCCACATTCTACAAATTGCCATTCATAATTCACCCTCTGGAATCTGAGGAATCCAAAGCAGAGATATTGGACTGTGAGGGGTTTCTGGCTCTAGAGGGCCCCTTCTGAAATCTGAGAAGCTGGTGTTGAAACAGCTGAGAGCTTCCTCCTCAGCAGGACTTGGCAGATGCAGAAGACATACACACCCTGCCACCCTTTGTAGTCTGGCAAAGAAATAAGAAGAAAATTTGTAGGAGCTGCCTGTTAAATAGAAGAAGCTAACCAATGAAGCACATAGACCATTTCCGCTCTACAGTCTTATAGCATGATTATTCCACTTTCAACATCCTATGGAATCCTGGGGTTTATAGTTTAGGGAGGGGCCAGCTGGACTGTAGTGTGGAAATGACCATAGAGTTCAGAGCCAGCCACCTATAAATCTCCCTGCTGGGACATTTTTGCAACCATTCAGCCTCTGTGATTGTCTGTGATCTTGGTATTCCTGGGATTCCTGGAATTCTTGACCTCTGGGCAGGTTACATTTGATGATTTCTTGTCTCATCCCTTTTTGGCTTTAGATATCTGGACTACTGGCTTTGTGAGGCAACCTCTGGACTGGCTGAGACATTGCTGCTGCATCTCCCTTCATCTTCTTGGATTACTCATACATGACCAGGACTGGATTGACTTCCCTATAGCAGCTTCTTTCAAGTGAATCTGTTTTTTTGGACAATTGCTGACTACAGGTTTAGCACAAGTTTTATATAAATCAGGTGAAAAAACTCAACCTGGACATGAGAAGTCTTTTTGCCAGGATATAAAGGAGCAGGGAGGTTCAGCTCAAGGCTTCAAAATCAGCCCCTCCTTCTCTACAACTGGACAATGTGGGGCTTTTGCCAGCTATCAATGGTGGAAAGACCCCCCCTTTTTTTTTTTTTGCCTTGGGTGCAGTGAGCTCTTGTCTTTAACTGTTTCTAGCTTGATTTTTTTAAAAATAGAAATTTAGTTTGTGTTTTAACTTTTATATTAACATTTTTTTAAAAAAGTTATATTGTGCTTTTAAAATGTTGTATGCTACCGTAGATCCCATGCTAGGAGAAAGGCAGGATATTAATTAATTAATTAATTAATGTCAGATTCCCATCCATCTGCAACACATCTCCTTCAGTGAAGGGGAACGTATGTACCATCCTACTTGCTTCCTACTAGCAAAGGATTAGAATTGCATTACAAAGTATCAAATAACTGGCCAATAAATCTCCTATAAAGGACATACAATCTGTCTTTTATTAATTCCAGCAGGTGCTCATACTTTTTTTTAAAAAAAATATTTCATTCTAGATGTTGTGATACAGAGTATGTTTGTAAATAATAATGAAATAACAAGAGCGAGTGAAATCCAATAAGAATAAAAAAGTGATATTAAGTCTATATTTACTCTAATATCCTTGTGAATACTGATGGCTGACATTAGCTGAATGGGAACATCCAACTTCTTTATTAGGTATTGTTGTTGTGTGCCTTCATATCATTTCTAGCTTGTGGCGACCCTAAGGCGACCCTATCACGGGTTTTTCTTAGCAAGATTTGTTCAGAAAGACTTTGCCCTTGCCTCCCACTGAGGCTCAGCAAGTGTGAATTGCCCAAG
The DNA here is from genome assembly GCA_030412105.1 of Cyclura pinguis. Classification (NCBI taxonomy): domain Eukaryota; kingdom Metazoa; phylum Chordata; class Lepidosauria; order Squamata; family Iguanidae; genus Cyclura; species Cyclura pinguis. The sequence goes on along the minus strand of CM059599.1, from coordinate 311,375,456 downwards.
GTCACCCAGTGGGTTTCTATGGCTCTCTACACCACACTGGCTCTTAGGTTTATATTACCAGCATTTCTCGATCTGAGTGTCTAACAACTTTCAAACAGTAGCATTTTAAAACACCAAATAAACAGACAAAACATTCAGTTCTCCCATCTCAGTTTGAGATATTGCTGGACAATGATGGATCATTGTCCAACAAATAGGAGGAACCTTCCGCTATCAGTTTGTTTCATAAGCCACTGTGGTTACAGGACTGACTAATTAATGTTTGGACCATGTACAAATTCTTATCAATCAGCACCCCCTTATTGACTTGAGAAGCCAAGTCCTACCTTCAATGGATGGTGCTAGTAGGGGATTGCTGGAAGGATTTCCTGTTTAGTCTAGTTGGAGATTCACTAAGTTCCTCACTAAGACAAACCGGCCACTCTAGCCAAAGGCATAATCAGCTGACTATTATTTATTATTAATAGTAATTTGTATATGACCAAAAGAAACCCTGAATTATGTAGAGCTAATAGTCAGAGCAGTCACTGAAATAACTGATTCTGCAGTATATCACCAAACTGCAAACACTAGCATTCCATAGGATGGTTGCTATAGCAGTTAAAGTGGAATCATACTGCTATAAAGCAGCATAGTCTGAAAGGGTCCCTGCTTACATTATAATGCTTATTCAGCAGATTGAGAGTTGTGCAGCTTTAGTTTTAATTCTTAGCATAAAATTAGAGTAAACTTGTTGGCATTACTGTGACACAGAGAATTCTGAAAACTGGATCATTTGTGTGCTATTATTCTCAGACACTTCATTGTTGAATATCAAAAATGCCTATAAATCCATAATTTGGTAGACAATTAGTTTCCAAGCTCTTGGATAGCTGATGTAAGATATTCTGCCTTAATGCCTCATATTCATGATTTTCAGATTAGAGCCAATTTATTCTCTGCAGATATAAAGATGGAGATGTTCTCAATCTTGCAAGATCAGCTTATGTACCATAGTAGCTTAGTTTCTTGTTAGTGTATATCTTCTTTTTAAAGCCATCAGCCAGCAGAAAGTGACTGTCCTCTACAACATGAGGAGAGAAAATTCATGTAGCTATAAATTCCGTCTTTGATTTGTGCACCGGTATGTTCTGTTACTAATTTATCAAATTAAAATCAATCATATCTTGAGGACATGGGTGCAAAGATATTCAAAATAAATTGCATAAATATTTGGGTGGATGGCTGAAGATAAATCAGTTTATCAATGTGTAGAAAACAGATAGGGAACATTTCATCTCAACATTTCTGCTGACTTGTGGAGAAGATGGAAACATGTTTTAGTACTGAACTACTGTCTTTTGACATTACTAGCAGATCTCCTTCCCATTAAAAGTAGAAGATACTGCTGGATGTTTGCTCTTTCAGATTTCCTTTTTAAAAATTGTGGAGTATGAAGCAATGTAATGAGGCAGGTAGGTCATGAGAATATATTATGAGGAGAGGGTTGCAGTCAATGTGAAACTCTACAGCTTTGAAAAATTACCATGAAAAGAGAAGATAGGACTCTACAATAAAAAGTCTTCAGTAATGTAAAAATTGCTCTCTCTGCTGCTTCTGATAGATACTAAGTGAACAATTTTACTGGAATGACTTACTCCAAGGGGAAAAAGAAAATCAACTGTATGTTATGTTATACACTTCAAACATCTGGTTGACCATGAAATTTGTAAACCACACTGCCTTGCCAGTGGCTTTGTTGGATCTAGGGTTAATGAGACGGCCTTTTTGCTTCGACTTCTTTAGGATTCTAGTGGTGTTGTTGTTGCTTCTATTATTACAACTACTATAACCTGCTTTTCCTCAAAAAGTGTTTTAAAATCCTGTCTGCATAAAAAGGTTTTACCCTGCTGATGGAAAAACAACGAAGAGGAGGCATTCTCTGAGATGGGAGTATCAAAGTGTAGGTGTAGCCACTGAGAAGGGTCTCTCCCACATCTCTACCAGCCATGCTTGTGATGGTGGGGAGACTGAGGGAAGGGCCTCTCCTGATGATCTCAGAGTACAGTCTGGCTCATACAGGGAGTAAAGTCTGCCAAATAGCCTGAACCTGAGCAGTATCTGGCCTTTTAGGTCATAACCATCACTTTGAATTGTGTCTGGAAACAAACTGGCAGCCAGTGTTGCTGTTTCAACACAGATATGATACAATCTCTGTAACTTGCCCCAGTTAGAAGTCTACAAAAAAATTACAGAGAACTCCCAGAAACAATGTACAACGATTATGTGTATTTCTTACAAAAACAATATATATACAATATTGGCATTCACAATATGATTCAATGCTCATATGACAGGTTCTTCCAAAGATTATATCTTTACATAGGCATATTACAATTGCTGAAGGAAGAATTCTGTGGATCTTCTTTATATTGTTACTGTAAAACATAAGTTCATGTTTTAAATGATTTGGCCGTGATCAAGCTTAGTGTCAATCAATCAATCAATCAACCAACCAACTTTATTACGGTCACAGACCAATATACAAGAACAAACAAGATATAAGATACATATAAATAGTCAATTGGTTAGAAAGAGATATACAACCATACAACATCATCCTCATAAAACATATAAAATCAATCAGTAAAAAACAATTTGCTACATATAGATGGTCAATTGGTTAAAAAAGACTATAAGACCATACAACATTTTCCTCATAAAACATAAAATCAATCAATAAAAGACAAATTAGTACATATAAATAGTCAGTTGGTTAAAAAAAATTATAAAACGTACAACATCCTCCTCATAAAATTCTCCTTTATCTATCCTTTGTCTAATCTACTTCACTGACCATCTTGCACCAGATTCTAATGCCAATTGCACAAAACTTAGCTACTTTGTAGGATATCTCTGAGTTATGATCTGAAAGTAGTAGTGAGACATAGAACTGTTCTGAGTGGCCTAAAAATCTATTAAGAATCGGGGAGATAAGATTTAATCGTAAATCCCTGTAATATGGGCATTGTAAAAGTATGTGTTCCACAGTTTCCACTTGTTCGTTATTACATGGACATTTTCTATCTAGGAAGGGTATCTTCTGATATCTGCCTTCCAATAGTGCTGCTGGCAAAGCATTACACTGTGCCAAGGTAAAGCCTCTTCGGTATTCAGGGATTTCCAATTTATTTAAATACTTCATAGGTATAGCAACATAATAATAAAAGTAGGAATCATACCAAGGTCCATTTGATGCTCTATGTCCACTATCCTTTGTTTAATGGCCATTTTGGCTCTATCGTAGCCCAAATTACGTAAGGATTCTAGAGAGAAGCTCAAGCTTTGTATTTTAGTAACTACTGTTTGATTCCATCTAGAATGGAATCCATCTTTCAGCACCAAAGAGACAAAGCCAGTAGAAGAGGAAAATAAGCTAAGCCAATAGTTTATTACAATCACCCACACCCTGGACTCTATTTTCATACAGCCTGATTCTAGTCTTAGAGTAGCATTTGAAACACACTTGGGGGTCTGAAAAATCGCTCTCAGGAATTTTGTTTGTACAAGCTCTAATGGTGCATAGTTTTGAAAGGGACCCAGCTGAGCGCCATAAAGGAGTTGCGCAATCACTTTTGCCTCAAACAGTTTGAGGGCTGCTGGTATAAATTGTCCTCCTTTTGGCCTAAAATTTTTTAGAATAGCCGATGAGCTTCTTTGAGCATTATCTGCATTTCCCTTGCATTTTCAAACTACCATTTGCTTGTAAAGCTACTCCCAGATATTTAAAGCAAGAAACCTGCTCAATTTTATGGCCATCAATATTCCACAAATGTTTTTTAGGCCTTTTGGTAAAGGCCATAATTTTAGTTTTTTGATAATTGAGTTCTAATTATCAAGCTTAGTGAAATCGGAAGCATGCCAGTGTCCCACTGGCCTTAGAAGATTTGACTGCAAACTCTGTGGGACCATAGAAGGATTGACTACAAGCCCCGGGGGGTTGTTGTATAATTATCTTCATTGTGTTTTTGTAATATAATCTTTGGAAGAACCTGTCACACGAGCACTGAGTCATATTGTGAATGCGAATATTGTATGTATATTGTTTTTTGTAAGAAATACACATAATTGACGTATATTGTTTCTGGGAATTCTCTGTAATTTTTTTGTGTGCTTATCATAGCCCAGAAGGTTTTGTGTTGTTTACCAGTTAAAAGTCTGGCTGCAACTGGTTGGACCAGTTGAAGTTTCCAAAAACTCTTCAAAGGTAGCTCCAAATAGAGCATGTTACAATGGTCCCAACAGGATGTAACTAAGGCATGTACCACTGTGGCCAGATCTGGACTCTCAAGGAATGGACTCAGTTGGTTCACAAGTGTTAAATGTGCAAAAGCACTCCTGGCAACCACAAGTTCAAAGCTGAGTAGAGAAGTACACCCAAACTGCAAACCTATGTCTTCAGCAGGACTGTAACCCTGTCTAACACAGGCTGAATCCCTTTTCCCTTGCCTTCTGACTGGACCTACTTTCTTTTCCTGGTCAAGCAAAGATATTGTTATTCCAACAGGCATATTCAATGTATGATTATGGCCTATTTGATAAAAGGTGCTGGCTATTGTTAACTATGCAGAATTTTTGAGTGTTTGAGTTAAAGGTCATTTCTGCATGATGTGGCTATCTTGCAACAACAGCAGGTTGTTTCTGGTCCAGGATTCATGCTACTGCATGATGTCATCACTACCCAGCTGCTATCCTGTCCCCAAGCATTGCCAAACCACCATATTCTATTTCCAGAAAAAATACGTTAAAAACTTCCTTTAGCATTTCAATTTTATCAACTGTCTGAATGCAGAACTGTAATAACACTTGATAGTGCTTCCTGTTATCGTGGATCCAGCAGTGGGTGGGGTGTGGATGTGCCCAATTTGTTCCTCCCTCTGTGACTCCATGAGCATGATAACTTCAAAATCTATCATTTCTCCATGTTTATTTTAAAGTTCATCTTTGAGTTAAAACTTGTTTATTTTTTTAAATATGTTTTTAAGCATAATGGCATGAAAATGCAATAGCATACTGGTGTGCCCTGCTGTTACAACACTGCTGGGCTAATATGGCTTCCCAAGAAAAACAAGCAAGCAAACAAAAGCCTAATGAGTGGCGGTGAGGTGGGGTTACAGAGGGGCAAAGGAGTGGTCATGTGGAAGGAACACCTGCGGCAATATCACTACATCCGCTTAAGAAGGAAGGGTGCAGAAAGAAGCATTTCTAACCTGGTGACATTGCGTGGATTGCAATATCCCCATTGTAACGGTATATCATGCTAATGGTCTGCAGTGCGGAAATGGCCTTAATTATGTATTTTGATTTAATTTTTATTTATTTATTTATTTTATACTTTTTATTTAAGGTTTTAACGTTAGTATTCTGGGATTTTTAACTATGATTTTCTTAAAATATATTATATTGTAAGCCTCTTTGTGTCTTTACCAGGAAAACAGTGGGGTATAGATGATGATGATGACGATGACAATGATTATAAGGAAATCTCTGTGTTGCCTGGATTAAATTTCAATTTGTTTGCCCACCTCCAATTCTTGGTATCATGCTGGTCATAAACATTCTTGGAGCTATAATCCAATAAAATAATTTTTGAAAGCTCTGGAGAAATGGGATCTTAACCCCAGGTAGATACAAAAGCAGAAGTAGTGAGAGATGTCATTGTAGAGTCTTGGATGAGAAAACATTAGTCAAAGGTCATGGTGGCTGGCTCTCTTCACAGTTGTGTTACTCTGTATTATGGGGGTCCTGGGAGGGACACCTAAATAACCTTACAATTACACAAATTGGGGAAATTAGTCAAGAGGACTGGTTGGCAGAACGAGAGGCAGGGCAACGCAGCGGAATCTTGTAACCCAGTGTTTATGGGGTCAGGCCAAGTCAAGAAGCAGACCAGTTTGAAAATAATAAATGATCTTTATTAAAGACAGGCACACAGTGTAAGCAACACACGCACACAGATAACTAAGGAAAATAAAGGTGTGAGTAAGATAGCGGGATTTTCAGGGGGATAGTTGATTTGGGTGATACAAAACCTGTCCTGAAGCCCGGAAGAAGATGGAGAGCAAGGTTGGGGTTCGATGTATCTCAGCACGTGGAGCTGAGGGGAAGCTCGCCAAGCGATGTGGTAGCAAAGCAGTCTGGAACTCAGGAGCGATCCAAGGAAGCGCTCAAAGTCAGGCGTTTTTATAAGGAGAACTGTGACCGCAGGCTAGGTCGGACTTTGGGAAAACAATAGATTTGGAGCTGGAGACAAAGCCTCCGAAAGGTCAGAATTTGAATGACTGAGTTAGAGCCAAATTGTCAATAGGATAGCCGGTATGCAAACGCAGAGTACTTGAGCGTTGTATAGTCTGATCATTAAGCTGTCAGCGCTAGGCAGAGGATCTTTTGAAAGTTGTGTGCATACCTAATGGAGGTACTTGCCTTGAGGTCTCCTAAAGTGGCGAGTCGGCTGTTTCTGGCCTGCCTGTATTGTTTTGGAATATTACGGTGATTATCGGCCGAGCCTGTATGCGTGCTTGTCCGGGGACCTCGCAGGCACGTGGAAGGGATATGTGAAGCCAAATTATCGATATCAAAAGATATCTTTTTATATCCCCCAAAGCTCGGGCTAGCCAGGGCAGTAACAGTTGGTTCCTACTACCTAAGGCCCCCGCCTGCCTGTTAAAAAAAGATTCTGTATAAGCATAGTGTCATGCCAATGTAGTCTATTTAATAGCCCATAGGTCCCCAGAAAATCAGGGAACTTGCTGGACTTGACAGCTCCAAAGTATTAGCTTTTAAAGTCAATCTAACTTAGGAGCATTCACTAGAACATGCAAATTGATGGGGAGAAGCTAGGAATATGCATTCAGTCCTTCTCTCATTTAGAAAATGCTTCAACAACATTCTCTCAATTCATTTGTTTAAACATATGCTGAGCAATGTGTAACATTTATCTTATGCCAAGCACTTGACATAATGGAAGGCCTTGTATATTTATCAGTTGTACTGTACTTTCTGACAAGGAGATTTCACAAAACCCAGGTTATAGTGGCAGATTTTGTTGTAATATAGTTCAGTAATTGGTTGATAAAACAAAAGTAATGGAACCACCTCAAAATCTTTCCTTGTAAATTTGTGTGCCACTCTTCACGCTATAGGCATAGATAATCACCATGGTAAAAGCTTTAGAGGCAGATGAAGGATATTTAAACTCTTGGAAGAAAAAGTAGGAAAAAAAGTAAAATCCCATTATTGTGGATAATACTATGCAGATTACCATGCCAGGGAGGATAAATAAATTAAAATTTCTGAGAGTTTCTAAAACTTCACCAACCATTTTTGAAGCAGAAATCAACAGAGCTTAGTTAACAATCTTAAGTCAAAGGGGTTTGGCATTTGTTTCTTTGTACTTAAAATTCTTCTACTGATTTACAGGTACTTTCTCTGACTTCTAGTAATAGTGAAATATTTTACATAAGTTTCCTATGTTCATTTTTTTAATGGTAAAACCATAAGCAAGTATTTAATCATGTCAATTTAATATGGAGCCCTGGAGACCTAGATTTCTTAGGCTTCTAAGTATATGTGTGTGTAACATGAGTGTATAGGCTATACTTGCTGCTCCACAATTCCCTCTTCCACAGTTTGTGTGCATATTTAATGATATATACATATTGCCCATTCCCCTGTTTACCAGGAATACATTTGATATAAACAGTGGTCAACACAAGGCAGTCAGCCTCAGAGTGTCTTTTTCAAGTATTATCTGCATTCCTTCATAAGTACCTTGAAACAATCACCTCATGCAAAATGTCATGCTAATGGGAAATGCTTGAGCTGACAACCAAAAGGTATTCAGACAGACCTTTGCCATATAAGTTGGCTTGTTATGGCCATTGTAAATATGGCCCAATTAGTTTAAGTATATTTTTTCTTTCTTGCTGGTTGCATTGATTTTATTGGAGTGTGTTAGCTTTCTTCTTTTTTATGTCTAACTATGTGTTTTATTATCTAATGAGTGTTCTTATCTTTCTTTCTTTCTTTCTTTCTTTCTTTCTTTCTTTCTTTCTTTCTTTCTTTCTTTTAATAAAATGATGTTAGTCTTTAAGGTGCTATAAAACTGTGTTGTTCTCATTTGATGTAACTGGATTTTTTAATAAAATGATAATTTAAATGTTTTAATTATAATTATTTTTAAGTTCACTTCTGCCTCCCATTCTATTTAAGATGCATAGCTCTTTATTATTCTATTATTTTATAGAAATGAGATTCTGACTAGCATATATATTAATAAGAATCTCATTTCTATGAAATAATAAAGTTGGACGGGACCCCCCCAAAGGTCATCTAGGACATCTGTTTATGTTCAGTAGTTCAACATTCTTGACTTGTGATGTTTCTTTGGAAAAAAAATTATATTGCCTTTCACCTTTTCATTTTGTACAACGTGAATATGGGATGCACCCCTTGTTATTATTATTTTTTCTCCTTCTAAGCACAAACTATGCCTAAATACTTAATAACATTAGTTGGAGAAATATGACTGAGGAGGAGTAACTACAGCTCAGTAATTAAAGGCATAAGTACTGTGGTGTTTCAGTAATTGCAACAACCTGGCTAAATATCACCAGAGATTAATTATGCTCTGGCCTACTATGACCTTTTGTTTAATGGCGTAGTTCAGCAGACATAATATTCCACATTATGGTGAACTGCAACTATACAGTCGTATTCTACGGAGCACACTGTCCAACAATACCTGTTTTCTCATTGCACATGTCCTGTGTATGCCTGATTTACTTGTTGTTCTTGTGGGCTTTCAAGTAAATTCTGACTTATCGTGACCCAAAGGCAAACTTGTTATGGGTTCTCTGGGGCTGAGAGCATGTGATAGACCCAAGGTCACCCAGTGGGTTTCCATGGCAAAGTGGGCAACTGAACACTGGTCTTCAAGGTTGTAGTCCAAAACTCAAACCACTGTATCATGCTGGCTCCCTACATGTGTTTCTGTTGCATAGTAACATAGGAAACAGAAGTGTAGTAATATTGAAAGTTGCTTTATGTATAGTCAGAACACTGATGCATTATTGTCAACTTTAACTTGTTGCAGGTCTACCAGCAGGATTTTTTCCAAAACATACTTGCATATACCTGATATTCCCTGCTGCTCTGCTGACCCAGCATTGATCAGGCCCAACCCCACATTGCTTCCATAATCCGATGGGATTGGTATGTCCAGACTGGTATATTGACACTTTAGAAAGTTGAATCACACAACACTGGAATTATGTACAAATCTCAAGTAACAAATATTTCAGTTGGATTGTGATTGTAGCATTTTATTATCCAAATTCAAATATGGGTCTTCTGCTTTTTGAGAAGCATATCTGTATGTATAGTTTGGAGGGGATTGGTTTTGCTCTTGGTGAGAGGGTAAGATTTAGATTTTTTTCCTTTAAATGTAAATGTTACCTAGAAATCTATGTAGACAGAAAATAAGGTTTCTGTCTACTAGATTAGCACTACATTAAAATAGCTGGATAAATTTTGACTAAATTGGAAGGGATGTTTGGGGCGGGAAGACTTAAAAATATAGATTACATGGCAAAGACAAAAATCACTTTGGGAGCCAGGCCCCTCATTAGTATCTTTTTCTTTGGTTTGTCATCAAAACTGTAGGCTATATTTGGGATTGACTGACTTAAATACATAGTATTTAATACATAGTACATAGTCTACACAAAAATGCACTTTAGTAGGATACCCCTGTTATTTCTGATTCATAAAAAATAGTGTGGTACATCATTTGAAAAATTTCTTTTTGAAGTTTTGCTGTACCTTTGTTGCTATTTGCCTTCAAGTCAATCTTGACTTATGGGGCACCTAAATAAATAGATAATTGTAAATCAATAACACTGGGTTCCACAACAATAGCTTGTTGATTTGGCTGAATTTCCTTTGGAAGTTCCCTTACTCACTCAATATAACAAAAACAATGTTTCCTGTGATGTCTTAAAGACTCAACAAGTTCTAAACTTAAAGGCTAAACCAAAACCTTAAAGAAAAAGAAATGATGTGTAATAAATGTATTTGTCTTGAAGGATTTTCATAAGAGGGGCTGTGGAAGCCATATCCACCAAACAACCTAACAGGCCACAAAATGGTGTGACTCTGCAGGAGGAGGGGAGGAAATAAAAAACCGATTAGAAGAATGCTATGGAATAACCTGGGAAAATGAATATATTCTGACTGGAACATTCTGTTATAGGTCTCACTTTTAGAATGTGCAGTGCTGAGATGATTCTATCATTTTCAGCTTTTCAAAGTGCTAGGATTCCACTGCTGGGGAAATAATACCTAATATGAGTAGATTATTTATGTTTATTGTGTAGTGAGCCCACATCAAGACATCGAGTTGGTTTATATTTCATGTGTTCAATGAATGTGATTTAACATTGGCCATTTCCACATGGGGTTTTTAAAATGGTGCACAGCGTCTCCAGGGAGGACGTTTGCACCTGGAAGCAGACTGGGTTGGACCTACTTAACATAGATCCGCACCCCACCCCGCTCCGGAACGACCCCAAGTGGTTGTCCAGCGTGCTTTTGAAAAACCTGTTTCTTGAGGTTTTTCAAAAGCACGGAGTGCGCCGGTGCGAGCCAGCCCCCTTATGCAGATTTGCAGGCTTGCATTGGTGTGAGCCTGTGATCTGCTGGGGGCGGACTTTAGGCTGGTGAGCTTCAGCAGTTGGTCGAGAGCCTCGACCAACCGGAAGCCTCCATTTTTGTCCCTGGAGCAGTGCAGAGTGGCGGCCACGCACTGCTCCAGAGCAGCGTGGACCGGACCGGAGAGCCCAAAAGTCCGGTGAGTAGTGTCACTGGGCGATTCCCTTGCCCTGTGCAGGAACGGCCATAGTATCTTGCATGAAGGAAATTGAACAGATTACAGTAGTCACAGGGACTTGAATACAGTAGCTGTCATCATTCAGATAACAGTGAATATACCCTGGTGATGTAGCTGCATACAACAACTGAGAAGATGAAGGATTACTTGGTCCTCAGCTCGCATGACTGTTGTCATTTTGCAGCATGACTTTCATTTTTGGAGGGAGCACAGTTCTACTGACTCTTGCAGAAGGCTTTAGTACTTTTGTATCACAAGGAAGTCAAGGACTGACAAAACAAAACAAAACAAAAAACAAAACAAAACTTACATCTACAGTCACAAAACAGAACATTCCTCCTTTGCTTCTTTGGGCTAATAGAAGTATCATCAGCTAGTTAATTTGTAGAATAGCAGGACTTTATAATCTCAAGCATGCTTACTACTCATGAAAAATTCCAGTTTGAATCAATTGGTTCTATTCTTTCTGGATGCAACATTATTGGCACTTGTTCTGACCCGTACTTAAACACCTTTTATCCTTCTCAAAAATAAGTCTGTAACTAAATTTACTTCTAAACATGAAAAGCATTTGCCTTTTTCTTATATTACTGATTGGATGTGTCCCCAACCCAGTTCTATTACTGGAAACAGGGGAAAGCCCTCTTTCTACAAATGCCTGGATGCTTGCGTTCATACCATGGCTCAAGGTGTTTGTCTTAAAGTGTGGCAAAGGTCTAGTAGACCACCTTCCATCGGATAACTATGTCAGCAGGTGGTCTAAGTATATAGCCCCCAAAGCGGTCACTATTGGCTTCTCTCCATCCTTGCTCTTTAACTTGGGTCATGAGACAGCACTAAAATCTATTAAGCAAAGATTATGGGATATTGCTTTTTGTAATCTTTGGGCAGATTCCATCTCATCCTGCTCACCCAATGCTTTAAATATTCAGTATGTGGGACCTTTCCATCAGACTACTTATTTAAATTACTTGACTGTGCTAAACTATTGCATATTATTCACTAAGGCCAGATGCAATGCTTTCCCCTCAGAATTACTTTTTGCTAGATTTGCTGGGTTGCCCACTTCCTCAAGACTTTGTCCTTGTTGTTCATAAGATATTGAATCAATGTTGCATATTTTGCTATCCTGTATTTTCTATAGTCAGAGTTGCCATCATCTGATCTCTTCCTTATTGAGCTGTATGCTGGGACGTTCGGAAAAGTTCTGTGTAAAAGTCCTGTTGGAGGACATATGTTTAAACGCAATCCTATCAGTTGCTAAATTTCTGTCATCAGCTATTAAGATCAGAGAGAGAGAAGTATTAAAAATATGCCAGGATACTGGCAATGCACTTTAAGACCAACCCAATTCTATTGCACTAACGAGAGGGACTTGATGAACGCCTATTTATATTTTACCTAATAATCCATATTATCTACGATTTTAATTTACTTCATGTACTTTTTATACTATTTTATGCATTTATGTCCTATTTTTATGCTTTTATATCCTGTCCATAGTCTCTCTTATTTATATATTCGTATCCTATTTTTAGTAGGTGTATTTTATCTATACTGTACCATTGGATGGTTTTGTTATGCCGGGTCTATGGACTGTAAAATAAAGTTTGACTTTTAAAAATATATATATTACTGATTAGTGAGACCAGAACTACACTGTGAAGATTAAATCAAGATTTACCATAACTGTATTATTACTTTGGGTGTGGAGCTACTCGTAAAGGATAGCACACACATTTCACACAGAGGGCTCCAGGTTCAATCACTAAGTAAGAGGATTTAATGTAGTAGAGCTAAGAAGAAATCTTGTTAATCAGAGTAGAAAGTACTGATCTTAGTGAGTCAAACATCCAACTCAATATAACAAAGCCATATATTCAAATGATTTTCTATGCAATGAGTAAGATTATCTAGTATGGCAAACTACAAAGTATAGGGACAATCAGATCATTTGATCTGATTACACAGAGGACTTGAAGACTTAAATGTTCCAAGCCCCCCTCCCCCATTCATTATCCCCATCTTTTAATTTTCTCGCCTTGCTTTCAGTCCATGGAATTCATCTTTGTTCAGTATGAAAAATGGAATGACAAGCTTGTGCAACATTTTTTCTCTTCTAAGTTGCAAAACATTGCAGAGAAAGAACCCATCTGTTACTATCATGTAAGCAGGCCAAAAGTACTAAAGCACGGCTGGCACTCTGATTGCCTCAGCTGGACTTGGTCTCTGCCAACCCTTTGCCCCAGAGCCTCTGCTCACTGTAGAGAACTGGCTACAGGCTGCTCATTTTGTACCCTCTCAAAAAACTGCAGAACAACAGCAAACAGATGTAGAGAACAGGGTGGTAAAACAGGTTGCACAATGAGCGATGGGCTGATGTAAGGGCCATGAGGTCTTTCTGATAAATGACCTGCAAATTAATTGGCAGTCTCACTAATTTATTTATTTGAGTTTCTGGAACGATCATAGCTTCTGGTTTTCTTTACTGGAATGGACCAATGGTGTGATTTTAAAATGGCGAAAGAAGTAATCTGGAGTTTTCTTGCTTAATTGCCACACTTTACATTCTCCTGCTTTCATCAGTATGTTCAATAGTGACTTGTATATTACTTTTCCTCCCTAAGGGTGAAAAGAACCACACTGAATGAGACATGCTTGAAACTCCAATGGCGCTAAACAATGTGCTGGATGGAAATCAAGGAGAGAGAGACTTCAGTTGAGATCTGCTGCTGATGTAATCCTATCCACTTTTGGCAAAGCTCTGTTTGCATTGTATATGATGAGAGATGAGAGATTAACATTTTGGCATGGGTGGGAAACTGCCACAGTTCATACCGTACCATCTTGGCTGTCACCCCTCCCCTTCAGTATTCCTTCTTAATCTCTACTACTGCCCTAACCACACTGTAACTCCAAATAACAGCTGCTGCTTGTAATTGCACCCAAAGACATATTTCAGCTAAGGCTATATTTTAATGAGTTGATTCCTTGGTGGGGCCCACTTTTAATCAGTGAGACTGAGAATGAAAGGCTGAGAGAGGAATAAAAGGAATATAAGACAAGAAAGAAACACAAAGATGGAGAGAAGATGCAGCCTCCAATAATGATCTTCAAACTGTGTATTAGAGGCAATACCTCTCACATTTGATCACACTTCTTCAGGAACAATTAAATGTGATCTCTTTCTTTCTCTAGGTAAAGCAATGCTACATATTTGAAGTGTGTATTTTAATTATGGTGTTGCCATAACAAGTAATGAAAAAAAAATAATACTAAATATACATTCTGATATCTGAATATTCTGATAGGGTATTTTTTTTTAAAAAAATAAAATTTTACCCTACCCTTTCATTCATTTTTGAAAAATACATCTGTACTGAGATTTTGGGAATACTCATTTTTGGTTAAATCCAACCAATGAATGAACTCACTATGAAAAAACATTAGTCAATCAACTGCATTTGACTGCATGGAGTGTTTAGATTATTGGCAATTGATCAAATATTTGCAAATATTCTTTGCACTTCTACTGTGTACATCTCACTAAATTTGCTGAGTTGTTGGAAACAAACACAGAGCCTACTCAGATCAGGCTCATGTGTCATGGCTGGGCCTGAGTGCACCAAGAATAGTAGCTAGTACACTATCCAAAATAAGAAAAAATAGAGCACTTTTGACCAGGGCTGACACCTGATCATCTAGTAACAAGTCAGGGTCTAGAATATCCCCAAGTGCCACCCTAATTTTTTAAGGGATGCTATCCCTGGATTTATATCCCTCCTGACCAATGGTAGCTGGTCACTCCCACATCAGTGGCACAGTAAATCTGCTACATGCTTTAGCTGAAACTTAAAGGAGCTATCCAAGATGTTGAATGTTCTGGGGGAGGAAAGAGTTCAGAATGTTTGCTAGCTTCTTTGAAGTTCAGACCAAAACCCAGAGCAGGTCTTTTAATATTCTTAGATGCAGTTTATTTAGCCCTGAAGCCACAAATTCATTTAGAGTAGCCAGGTATTCCTGTACTACCTCTTTACCTATTCTGGGCTACATTTTCCCTGTTGCATCAACTGCTCCATTTTCCCTAGGTCAAGCGTTGTTTTCCTTTTGGGAGAAGACTGAGGCAAAGAAGGTACTGAGCAGTTCTGCCTTTTCTCTGTCCTCTGTTAACATTGCACCATCTTATTCATGTAGTGGTCCTACCATTTCCTTGTTTTTCCTTTTACTATGGAAATTAAAAAACACACATCTTTTTATTGTTTTTAACCACTCTAGTAAGTCTGAATGAATTCTGCTCTTTAGCTTTCTTGACTTTTCCTTATATGTGCTGGCTATTTAAATTCCTCTTTGGGGATTTCACTCTTTTTCCATTTCTTGTACATGCCCCTTTTCAATCTTAGCTCTGTTGAAAATTCTTTAGACCTCGATCCTGGTTTCTTTAGATGCCTTCCGTTTTCCCTCCTCACTGGAATTGTTTGAAATTGTGCCTTCAATATCTCACTTGTAAGAAATTCCATCCTTCATGAACTCCCTTCTCTTTTAATATTCCTGATTTTGGGACCACACCCACTATTTCCCTAAGTTTATTAAAATCAGTTCTCATAAAGTCTAAAATGTTTGTCTATGTTTGGAAAATCCTTTCCACTGTATAACAAACTTGAGGTCACTCCCACCTAAGGATCCCACCCATTAACCAACTGATCATTGTTGGCTAGGATATGATTTAAAATAGCTGATCCCCTTGTTGTGTCGTCCAACTTCTGGATAATGAAATTGTCTGCAAGGCAAGGGAAGAATTTGTTGGACTTATATTCTTGGCAGAATTTGACTTCCAAGAAATATCAGGATAGTTGAAATTTCCCATTAATGTTATATCTCTCCTTTATGAATACTTGGTCATCTGTTCTAGGAAAGCATCATCCATATCCTCAGTCTGACTTGGAGGTCTGTGCAGACCCCCACAATGACATCACTATTGTTTCTCTTTCCCTCATTTTTTACCTAGATACCTTCAGCTTGGTTTCCAGGATTTAAGTCACACATCTCTCTGCAGGTGTAAACATTCTTGATATACAATCCTTCTCCTCCATCTTTTCTGTTTGGTTTATTTCTCTGAAATAGGTTATACCCCTTATTGCTAAATTCCAATCATGAGACTCATCCTACCAAGTTTCAGTAATGCCTATTAGGTCATATTTACTTTGCTGTGTTATGAGTTCTTCTTTATTCCCCATGCTCTGCGTATTAGTACAGAGACATCTAAGATCATTTCCCCGGATACTTTTTAAAGTTTTTTTTCCCCCTCCTAGTGTTAGGCTATCATCTTCATCACTTGATGAACTCCTGCTCTCAAAAATACTGTCTGTGTCCCCCATGTAACTCAGCTTAAAGCCCTCCTGATCAGTTTTGTGCAAATTTTAGCAAAAACGTTCTGGCCAACTGCTGTAAGGTGCAACCCATCTCTTGTCAGAAGGCCATCTTTAAAACTACAGACCATGGTCCATGAACTGAAACCATTCCTAGCGACATCGTCCATGGAGATAGTTGTTCACCTCCACTATTTTTCTCTCCCTTCCTGGACTATGTCCTTACTTGGGAGCAGAGATGAAATTACAACTTGTGGAATGAGGTCCTTCAGCTTCCTACCCAAAGTCTCCAAATCCCTTGTGCTCTTCTGAAGGCTGTGCTTTGCTTGCCCTAGTTCCCACGTGGACCAAAAGGAAGGGGTAATAGTCAATGAGCTTGGCAAGCTTTGACAGCTGCTCTATGACATCACAGATCACTGTCCTGGGGAGGCAGCACACCTCTCAAGACATTGTATCAGGTCCACAAATCCCTGCTTCTGTTTTCCTCAGCAGGAAGTCCCCTACCACCACATTTCTCTTCCTCTGTCATTCATAACAATGATATTTTGAAACAGCATGTTTTTACATTGTGATATTTTTCTTTATTTAACATTTCTGAAATTCACAAAGATTTTAAAACCAAAGATTTCATACCGTTAACAGGAGCCTTTTAAATTCCTCTGCCAGCCATCAGCACATTTCAGTATGCCCAGCTGTTTCCTGGAATGGGATGGCGTGTGTATCTCCACAGAGTTGTCTAGTCATCTTGCTCCATATGTGCAGGCTACCAATAAGCCAAGCAATACTGGGCTGCAGCATCTTTAGAGAAAAAGTTCTGTAAAATCCAGGCCATCAGGGAGAGGACACACACAAGAGCTTTTTTTTTCTTTTTTTTTTAAATCTTCTGGTACTGAGATTTTTTTTTTTTTCTGAGTAGTAGTTCTTTTGTGGGTGGTTGCCAGCTGGGACTCCCTTCTCCTTCCCCAATTCCATGTCAGATCAATTTGGTATGATATTAGACTTATTTTGGTGTTTTCCTTATGTAGAGGTTCTGGACACAGGAAAGGAAGTAGGATCAGCATATAAGTTCTTATTACCCTCTATATGTGAGTTTCAATTGTATCTATAGTACCCAATTGCGGCAGTCCAATTACACTTTAATTCTTATGGCTTCATCATCTGGCATTCTGGGATTTGTAATGTGAGGAATTATTTAGAATTCTCTGCTAGAGAGGCCTGTTTCTATAGTTCAGATAGTCCATTAGGGACTGTTCAGTACCTAACATTACAAACCCATATTCTCCTAGGATGGAACCATGGCAGTTAAAGTGGTATCAAGCAGCTATAATTTTGTTGTGTAGCTACTTCCTTCTTCTATTTATAGAGGCTCTTCTCAAGCTTTTTGTATCCTAGAAAAGCAAAAATCTTTCCTTAGGCTGACTAAAAACAGAGAGAGAAGGTAAAGGAAGAGACCAATAAATGGCAGTGTAATTGCCCACTATAGTAAGGGAGATGTCACTGGTTCTCAACTTATTTTGTTTAACTTGAATACCTTCTTGGTCTTTGGGTTACAATCAAATATTAATAACATCTGTTTCTGAAACTTATAAATATCTAAAAGACACTGAGAATGAAGAGCTTTCACATGTAGAGAGCTAGAGTTATATGCCTTTAAAGGCTTCAGTATGTATTTAAAAGGTGAATTATTTATAGAATTTTTGACTACATGGTGCAGGGGAATTTGCTTTCTCTTATGTAGTTGTACTTAGTTACACACTGGAATATTTTTAGCAATAACATTGAAGTAAAATTTCATATTCACTACCTGATTGACATATCTGTGAATCCAGAATGACAGAACCAACGTTGATTTCAGTTGTGTGGCACTATACCTGATCTTATTTTTAAAAGTTGTACAAAATAGAAGAAATCTTGTTTGTTTGTACATTAGTTCTGGAAATGATATGGCACAGCCAAAAAAAAAAGAAAAACTGAAAAAATATAATGCCCTTGTGTTTCACTGCAGTGAAAGTTCAACAGTTTGAAAATGTCATCTTTCACATAAGAGTGTTGACAATCATAAATAGATGATGTGAATGTCAGGAGTCACTGGTATATGTCTCTGATACTGGTGAATAATGACAAGTTTATTTTGATGACAGTTGACATTCACTTGTATCTCCCTAAGATTCCGGACTTTCACAAAACATATGTGGAATGTCACTATTTAAACATGAAGGTCAACATTCACCAAATTAAAAATGGAAGAACATTAGAAGGGTCATGTTGGACGAGACCAAGGACAAATCTTGCCAAGTTTCTGGTCTCAGTGGCCAATCAAAAACCTAGGAGAGGTCTGCAAGCAAGACAAGAGTACAGATCCCTTGGGACAAAGTTGAGATTGGAAAAGTTACTTTTTTGGACTACATTTCCTACAATTCCACAACAAACATGACCAACGAGACACTCTCTATTTGGAGGGTATATGTATTAACAATTTCCAAAACCACTAACATTTTACAAGTACATAAAAGAAAAAAAAATTAACATAAGGAAAGTATGAAACTCGTAAATTAGAATTTTTTTAAAAAAAGATATTAAAAGGTGGGGGAAAGTGAAGAGAAAGAAAGAAAGAAAATCACTTTCTATCCTCTCTTTAAACAGATTATAGCTGTCTAATTGATCCAGGCCTCTCACTGCATTTCCTCCCCTTTACTCATTCCTACTTTAATAAAAGAGAAGAATTGAACTTTCTTCTGCCAAAGGTTAGCATATACCATTATATATTAGATTTACATGATAAATGACATTACCTGATAAATGACATTAATACTATTGCATGATAAATGACATCAGTACTAAGAGCTACTTGCTGACTTGATTACATAACATTTTCCCTAGTTAAAATACTTTATCCTCAATCCTAATATTTTTAAACCATCCACATTATAAAATCATCTACAACATTTATTAAGCCAATCCATTTTTCATTGTCTGGTATTTGTTACTTCATTTTGAATTTAACTCCCCACCTCTCTTGTTAACCATTCCATCCATAGACTTCACCTTCTCCAACTTCTCAGATTCACTTTTTCATATTGCTTCCCACTTATTTTAAAATGATTGTCCAAAAGCAGTACCTTTCTTTTTATTATCTTTCTCTCACCTCCTTCAATCAAACAAGTTAGGTCAGTTTGGTTTTGTTCAACCATCAAAGCAATTTGACTACAGACCAGTTGTCAGGGTTGTCAGGATTTGGCTCCTCTGAAGCAAGGCTTTGTTGCAGCAGAGAGTCCCAGTGAAGCAGAAAAAATTCCACAGGGTCATTAAGTAAGACTTAGAGGCTGAGTTTATTGCTGCACTCTAAGATAAGATAAGGCTTAGCAA
Source organism: Cyclura pinguis (assembly GCA_030412105.1). NCBI lineage: Eukaryota > Metazoa > Chordata > Lepidosauria > Squamata > Iguanidae > Cyclura > Cyclura pinguis. Next base: position 311,355,797 of record CM059599.1, on the reverse strand, counting down.
AAACATGCTAGCATTCCAGCAATTAGACAAACAGGAATAACAGAAGATAACAGAGAAAAATTGGGCAGCATCTCCCCTTACAATCAGTATACTGCCAATGGCATGGAGTCTAACTGGCAGCTGGTCAAGGCAAACACCAGCCTTTTTATGCTACCTTGTCAACCTGGAACAAATGGGGTGACCCAATCAGGCATGTGGCCTTCTCTAATACACAAGACATAGCCAAAACAATCCTGCTGGCCTTGCACTTGGCTGTCTGGCCACACTGCCTCTTCTCTCTGCTGTCCACTCACAGGAAAACCTTGCCTGCCCAGCAACAACCTTGACATCAATTTCAGATTAGACTCCTCCCTCTCCCCTTTTGGGATTTAAACCTCCTTTTCATAAACCAAAGCTTTTTGGTCATATGTCTCCCTCAACTCAGCACCTTCCTCCATTAGCTTGACTTCGATATGTGTTTGCATATATTTTTCATCTTCCTTCATTTCCATGTTGCTAACTTCTGTGTGTTGGGGATGATAGGAGTTTCAGCCCCACAGAAACGCAGTGGAAAAACCAGAGTTCAGCGAGCCAACAGCAGCAGCCTTGTTCCCCAGTAAGGATACTCACACACAGAGGAGTTTCTTCCAAAACAGGAGGCACTTTATCTTGCAGCAATGTTCCGTTATATACAAAACATAGGACAGACGGACAAAAGCTTGCGCCACGCACCAGGTTCGGTCAACAGACAAATACATACTGGTATTGCTTTGTTCTATACATATCTACAACCAATCAGGTAGAGGTTTGCACACCTCCCTCTACCATCTGCACACGACCCCAGTTTCTTATGCAGCCTTGCAATTACCCACAGCTGGGGCATGATGCAACATCTTTGCAGTGGGCTGATCATTTTCCCAGGGTTCCCTGCCTGGAATCCCTGACAATCCCCTCCAAAATGATCAGGCCACTGTGTAGGACATTTTCACAATCCATACATGTCATACAATACATGTTACATAATACATACAGTACATACATTCAAGGGTACAATTCATCTTTCACCTTACACTCTGGTGGCAAGGCCCAGTTTACTTGCCAACTTCTCATGGCCTACTACTGGAAGTGCCTTTGTGAGCAGATCCACAGATGGACAATACCGCAAGCACAAAATCCCATCTTGGACCATTTGCCTCACATTTTGATACCATACCCTAATGTAGTCCTACACTCAAATTTTCTGCCTCAGTCACAGGGGACAACAGAATACCCTCCTCCTGATCTTTTAGGGATAAGCATAACTTTACTTCCTGACTCAGCAAGTTGGCTACTTCCTGACCCACTTTCACTGGAACCACTGCTGGAACTAGTGCTGACCTCAATGCTAGGCTCTTTCTTGACTGTAAATGCAGGTTCAGCACTAGGTGGCGGTGTTGAACTCTTTGGTGTGACGTCGAGTGAGACTTTTGTCTTCTCCTCCTCAGTACTTTCCTCAGTACTTTCTTCTTTATCATCAGCCATCACCGCCCCTCCATCTTCAGAGCTTTCAAGTGTATCCGGGACAGTGTCTTTTTCCTCATCAGACATCACTGCCCCTCCATTCTCAGGAACACTTTTGTCACTTTTCCCCAGGGGAATCAAAACCTCTTGATTACAGTGCAGTCTTTTCACACTTTTACCCAGGGGAATCAAGACCTCTTGGTTACAATGCAGTCTATCCCAACCTGAATGGACTTCAAAGTTTGCACTCCTAGAATACACTATTTTGCCAGCATGGTGTAGAAATCTATATTTGTTACCTTCATATCCCACAAAGCATAACTGTCTAGATTTCTCCTCTCCAGACTTTCTGAAACTTGGGGGAACATACACACTAGCAAACTGACCCCAAACACGTAGATGCTGCAGGTTTGGCGCTCTACCATACAATAGGTAATATGGAGTTTGCTTCACGCTTGAACTCCACATCCTGTTTAAGTGGTAGTTTGCTGTCACTATTGCTTCCCTCCAAAGTCCTGCTGGGCCTTGGGCATCCTCCATCATACAGTCCTTCATTTGTTTTAACAGCCCAATTCTTCTTTCTGCAAGACCGTCCTCCCCGGGAGATGCGGGGTTGGTGGTTTTATGCCTTATGCCTTTCTTATGCATCCAGGCTTGCAGGCTATTAGACAGGAATTCTCTCCCTCAATCTGACACAAGACTGGCCACTTTATAAGGAAATTCCCTCTCAACAGCATTCACCCACTCTTTGACCTTATCTGATGCTTGGCTCTTCTCTTTCAGCAGATAGACAAAGGAGTACCTGGTGTGTCTGTCTACAATTACCAGGAAAAACCTATTTTGCCCTTCAGTTGGCTTGACTGGCCCAGCCAAATCTGCATGTACAACCTCAAAAGGCCGTTGGGTGACACACGTGCTTCTTTTGGCAATGGGGTAAGCCTTTACCTTAACCTTTTTGCACACAGAGCACTCTAGGAACTTAGGACAATTTCTGACCTGTAACCCAGGCCATACCTTTGCCAACTCTTGCAAACCTTTGTAGCTGGCATGACCCATCACTCTGTGGAGGTAATGTACACACTATTCATGTAGAGGTTTGTTACACAAAGGGTTAACGTTTGCCACTTTTCTTTTGGGAAACATGTGGTACAACCCCTGCTTTTTCACCCCTTTTGCACAAAAAACACCATTTGCAGTAATTATAGATTTCTCCCCTTCAAACACCACTTTGTAACCCTCACTGGCCAGTTGGGAGACACTCAAAATACAGTTCTGCAAATTTGTCAAGCACGATACATTATTAAACGATTTCCCAAAACATGGCACATACGCAGTACCCATCTTCTGCACCTTGCTTGGTGCCCCATCTGCAAGGGAAATTGCTGTTATATTTGCATTTGTAACATCATTCAACAGCTTTAAATTGTTCACCATGTGGTGAGTTCCGCCACTGTCTAGCAACCACACACCACTCTCAGACTGTTCTTTTGCCACAAACACATGGCCTTCAGGCTGTGATGACATGCCCCTCCGCTTCTGGGCTGTCTTCTTCCCTCTGCTCAGCGCTGGCATTCTGCAGTCCTTCTGGAGATGGCCGACTCTCTTACATCTATAGCAGCGTCTGGCAAAGCTGCACACTGCTTCTTCTTCCAGGTCAGATGCCTCCTTGGGAGTTTCCTCTCCCTCCTGGCAACTGGCTGTTCTCCCCTCCGACTGCAGTCTGGAATCAAACTGCTTACGTTGGACTTCCTCCAAAATCCTCCCGCCTACCAAGTCTACAGTCAGCTCTTCCTCATGCACACCCTGGAGGCTGTACATCAAAAAGTCCCACTCCTTAGTGAGGCTTCCCAGCAGAATAAAACTTTTCTGCATTTCTGGTATATTTACCCCTCTGTTCACTGCCTCTTGAAATAACTGTTTCATCAGCATGAGGTGCTCTCTTACATAGCTTCCGGGACATAACTTTGTGTTATACAGTCTTTTCGTCCATAGCATTTTGGACAAACACGAGGAAGATTGACGCACACGCTTCAGAGCCTCCCAGAGCTGATATGCTGTGTCCTCAGCAGCAGCATGAATCGACTGGGAAGGACTTAAAGTAAGCAAAATAACTGCTTTGGCTTTTTCATCAGCATCCCTGAACGCTTCTATTTGAGCAGCAGTTGCTCCTTCTGGGGCCTGTCCCTCATTTTCCAAAACGTGCCACAAGTTTTCCTTCATCGAAGCGGCTCTCACATAAATTTGCCAGCTTTGATAATTAGCGTCGGTCAACTGTTCAAAACGCAGATAACTTCCCTCAGCCATGCTGCTGCCTTTGTAAGGAAAATTCAACAAACAAAGCAGCTGGCCGCAGTGACCTTGATGAGCTCCAGACTGAAGATTAACTGTCCCTCTGCCTAAACACAGACTCCCGAAGCACCGGAGAGCCAGGCAAACAGTCAAAAACAGTCCCAGTATCCAGGGGAAAAACAACCACAGGTGTGCTGTGGATGCTGTGCACTCTGGGCCTGGGCCCATAACCCCTGTTGGGGATGATAGGAGTTTCAGCCCCACAGAAACGCAGCAGAAAAACCAGAGTTCAGCGAGCCAACAGCAGCAGCCTTGTTCCCCAGTAAGGATACTCACACACAGAGGAGTTTCTTCCAAAACAGGAGGCACTTTATCTTGTAGCAAAGTTCCGTTATATACAAAAATAGGACAGATGGACAAAAGCTTGCGCCAGGCACCAGCTTTGGTCAACAGACAAATACATACTGGCGTTGCTTTGTTCTATACATATCTACAACCAATCAGGTAGAGGTTTGCACACCTCTCTCTACCATCCGCACACGACCCCAGTTTCCGATGCAACCTTGCAATTACTCACAGCTGGGGCATGATCTTTGCAGTGGGCTGATCATTTTCCCAGGGTTCCCTGCCTGGAATCCCTGACACTGTGTGCCCTCTTGTCTTACATCTTCCTACAGTTCCTTGATCTCATTCCTCAGGGCTCCACTGTTTTCCTTTTGAAGTCTAAAAGTTCTATGTGTAAGCTCCTCCATTTTCCATTGTAAAAAGTCCTGAAAATTTCCCTGTGAAGGTTCCATCTTTCATTCAATGCAGTGATTCCAGAGTCAACAACTCACTTCTCTTGTGTTGAGCCAGAGGCTCGACCCAAGCCAGTCAGTTTTATCATCCTCGAACAGATAATGTCCATACTTTCTCACACTGTAGTTTGTATCATGCTCTTAAAATCCAATCCTGTTCTGCAAATAAAATGCATTTCAATTTAATCATCAGAAATATGCACTTACTATTATTCTCTTTTGAAGGTGTCAACCCCCAATATTTTAACTTATTTGTCCCAATCTTCTGGTGTAAATGCACTCAGCAATTAATTGCAGAAAGAAGGTAGCTGTGTAATCTCCATTGTTCAGAGAGATTCTTCACTTTTGTAACTCCAAAGCTTTAATTAAGAGTTTCTTCTTCTAAAAAGCAGGTTCCTGTCATAGGACCATCAGATCCTCAGATCCAAATAGCTGTGTTTCACATCAAGGGTAAGATGTCCCTCCCTTGCTCCTTCCCATTCATAATGGTTTTACCCATGAATAAACACAAGTAAAGGACATTCTCTGTATCCTAATAGATAATTCTCTGCTCTCTCTTTAACGCAGAGGGAGTATCTCCAGTCTGAGATCCCTCTAGCTGACACTTTTACCATGAATGCTCACCTTGCTGTAGAGCTGCAACTGTAGGATCTATCTGGCCAGCCTGCCAGAATTTGAATCACCAATGGGACGTTCTTGAAGTTGTAGTCCATAAAAGTAAACTTCCCAAACTCTGCTTTAATAGTAGGGCACTTGAAGGTTTAAGATGAAATTTGCTTTAAAAAGGAGAGGTGTTTGGAATACTGTATTTCATGGATTAGTCATCCATTCTTCTCCCTAGCAGCCATTGTAAAGCAAATTCCATTGTTTTCAGTAGTACTCATGTTTAGTGTAATGTTTGGGGGATCAAAGTGTGAGTTATCCTTAATTAAATTTCAGACTGCTAAATGAAGTACCCTTTGAAAACACACTAGAAAGTTTGGCAGTAGAACAAAGCATACCTGAATAGAGAAGACACAAAAGGAGAAAGTAGTATTTGTAGAACGTAAATGCAGATGTCAAACATAGAAACCAGAATGGATGGGAAATACCCTTTTCCCCTCTCCAAAGTTAGATTACATTCCCTTTTCTTTGCTTTGTCAGAAAAAACTCTGATGAACAAAGTTAATTTTTAAAAAGAAAAGAAGCTAGACATGTGCTAAACCCGTCTATTATTGCAAGAAAGTGAACTGTAAACATCCAGTTGGGCAGTCATCACTAGCATTGCAAATTGGATCCCGGAAAATGTTTGCTTTATGGTCTCCCAGATTTAAAATTGATTGAAATGCACATGGAGAATCTATCCAAAAATTGCCAGTGATATGCTCAAGCTTTATTTTTGAATGCTTATCTGAAGATTTGTTGTTGTTGTTGTTGTTGTCGTTGTGATTTTTTGGCAGGTAGGGAACAGCAAGGATGTATCAGAGCTACTGACGCTGGAGAATGAGTAGAATGATTGCATCCTATTCCAGATATTGACTGAACTGCCAGATAAAAGTTTGAGAATCAAAACTTTTAGGAGTACTTTTTGCTCACACAGCCAGAATGTTCCTCAGTGTGAAACTTCTTGCTCTAAATCCAGCTATCCATGCCCTTTCAAACAGACTCAGGGAAAAGTAAACTGCTTTAACCTCTTTTAGCTTGGGTGTTCTTCTTCATTAATAACTTATAATCTTGACAACACTCTAATGTTGCTTCACCACGTGTCTTGTTTTTATCTATGAAATGTTGGAGGGTATGGCTTTGGTTTTAATTAATGTTGTAGCCCTTGCCACCAGCTAATGTAGCAGAGTCCTTAATAATGGGTCTACTTTCACCATTGTTGTTGATATGGATGACTGTGCACTCACAGAATGTATGGGAGAATGTATTTCACTATCTTATCGTGATTCCCACATCCTTCCCTTCCTTTTGCTAGTCCTTTTTAAACTTCTCAATACTACTGTGCCACATTCTTGCTTTCACTTACTATGACAGGAATGCTGTACAGTCCACCTTTGGGAAAATGTAAATGATGCACCAGCGCTCCTAGGTGTGTACCTTAATTTTTTAAAAGAAAGAAAACAGTATATATTGTTCTCCATGCCATTATAGGCCTAGGCTTGCTCTAATATCAAAATGCCTGTGAGGACTTGTTACTGCCCTGGTTAACCCAAGCTTGTGGGATATAAAGATATCTCTTGATATCAATAATTGGGCCTCACATACCCATTCCCCTCCATGTGCTTGCGAGGCCCCTGGACAAGCACGCATACAGCCTCAGCCGATAATCGCCGTAATATTCCAAAACAATACAGGCAGGCCAGAAATAGCCGACTCGCAGCTTTAGGAGACCTCAAGGCGAGTACCTCAATTAGGTATGCACGCAACTTTCAAAAGATCCTCTGCCCTGCGCTGGCAGCTCGATGATCTGACTATACAGCGCTCATGTACTCCCTGTTTGCATACTGGCTACCCTATTGACAATTTGGCTATAATTCAATCATTCAAATTCTGACCTTTCGGAGGCTTTGTCTCCAGCCCCAAATCCATTGTTTTCCCCAAGTCCGAACTAGCCTGCGGTCACAATTGTCCTTATAAAAACCCCTGACTTTGAGCGCTTCCTTGGATCGCTCTTGGCTTCCATCCCGCCTTGCTGTCGCTTTGTCCAGTGAGCCTTCCCCTCAGCTCCACGTGCTGAGATCCACACTCCCCAGCTTCTCCGCTTCCAACCGGGCTTCAGGACAGGTGAAGTATCACCCAAACCAACAACTCCTCTAAAAATCTAAAATCCCTCTATCCCACTCTAACCTTTATTTCCTTAGTTATCTGCGTGAGTGTGCTGCATACACTGTTTGATTGTGTTTTTAATAAAACATAATTTATTATTTCAACTTCTGTGTGCTCCCTGACTCGGTCTGACCCCGTAAACATAGGGTTCAAGATCTTGCTACGTTACCCTGCCTCTCGTATGGCTAGGCTTTGCTCTTAGCTAATTTCCCCAACTTATATAATTGAGAGTGCATTTAGATGTCCCTCTCGGGTCCACTAGGAATCAGGGTAACAGACTGCTTGTGAGACAAAAGATTGGATATTTCTTTGCATTAGTTCAGAAAAAGCCCAACTACTGGCCTTGCACCAACAGGACTGGTACGAGAATATTGGCATAAGGAGATCCAGATCTTCTTTGTTACTGAAACCTCACTGAACTTGTATGGACAAATCTGTGAGTTCTTGTTTCTTCCATATTTAAAATCTGATGTTCTTTGTCTCCTAGTTAGGAAGGAATTTAGGAATTTGGAGAAATGTTTATAAAAACAAACTGAAATGACATTCCCACATATTCTTAGTTCAGACAGTTCCCTTCACATATGAAAAATATGAATGAGGGGGTTGCACAGCCTTAACATTCTTTAGGTTTAACACTCAGCAACCGTATGAATCAGGCATTGGTGATGCAGACTTATACATGTAAGGTTGTTCCACATTAGATGAGATCCTTACTGAGTGAAGATACATCCCTCAGCAATCAAAATAAACTCTCAGAACTTATTCCCTTCTGCACTACAGTGAATTCACAATGAAACTGGGCCTTGAAAGAGAAGGGTAACAGCAGCATCAATTGCATCTAGCTTAACTCAACAATTGTATTTTAAAACATTTACATTTAAAACATTTATAACTGTATATCTTATGGACATTATTTATATATTATTGGCTCTTGTACTTGTGGAGTCAATTGCTATGGGGGTACTCTTGCTGTGTGTATTTTTATCTTTCTATTGCAGCATCCCACAGAGAAACCGTCTGGTCTGTCTTAAAATAGACAGACAGACAGACAGACAGACAGACAGACAGACAGATAGATAGATGGAGTTAGTTGGATATTTTTCACTAGGAATGTTGATGCTGATAAACCAAATAGCCATTTTAATGTCCTTTGTACCATATTGATTTCCTATGTGACATTAAGTTTAATTCTGTCAAAACTGCTTATTCCTCCTATTTGTAACATTCACTTTGAAGTACATTTCATATGGCTAATACTACCATTGCAACCAATTGCAGTTCTACATTTGGACACTTCTTCTGTTATACAACTTTTTGGAAGATAGAAAGACAGACAGATGTAGAGATAGAGAACATGACGAACCTAACTACACCATGGTCTCACTGATTCTGGTGAACAGACACATGCCACAACAGGGAGCAGATGATAAGCCCCACTTCTTTCTTCTTGTTTCTCCCACCCCAGCTTCCTCCTTGTCCTTCAGTGAGGACTTTACTGACTAAGAATGTTTTGGCCTAAAATAATGCTAGCCAGGCCATTTCCCACTTTCCACCTCATCTGTATTGAAATCAGTTTAGGACTGGAAGGATGCAGGTTAATCTGGAAAGGTTAATCTGGTTGACTGTGGTGGGTTAATTTGTCACATTTGAATACCAGAAGCAAGTGGTCTAAGCAAGTCAGAGGGTCTAATGATTGGTGCCTACCCTAAGGTACATTTATTGTGACTAATGACGCTTGCTGGTCAGGGCTTGGGTCCCATGGCATTAGATAGAGAATGAAGTTAGAAACAATGCAGTTTGTGCACTCAGAGTTTCATAACCCAGGAAGTTGTAATATTAGAAATTTTCCCTGTACTTAATTTGGGAGTGGTGTGTATCATATTGCCTTGGTTGAGGGCAAGAGCTTGTGCCAGCTCCACTTTGCTACCTCAAAGTGTTACCTCAAAAAGTGGGGAACCTTGAGGTCCTCCAGCAATACCCCTCCCTCCATGAAAAGATGGGGAAATGCTAGCTCAAAAGCAGACCTGCAAGAAGTTGGACAACTTTATGGAATCTTTCAACACCAGGTGTTGGTGGCACAGAGCCCTGGTGGCACAGTGGTTAAATGCCAGTACTGTAGCCACAGGGTTGTGAGTTCGATCCTGCCAAGCTCCAGGTTGACTTAGCCTTCTTGTCCTTCCGCAGGTCAGTAAAATGAGTACCCAGCTTGTTGGGGGCAATTAGGTAACACATTGTAAACTACTTAGAGAGCACTTAGCTGATGAACAGTATAGACATACACATGCTATTGCTATACCAGGACTAGTATAGGAATACAGTCAGAGATTCAAAGAATATCTTTAAAATGTTTTATTAGGGAATTAATCAATCAAGATACAATATTCAAGCAGTCTCACAATCACACAAGGCTAACTGAAGAAAAGAAAGGAAGGGAAGTTTGTTTTTTTTGTTTTTTTGTTTGTTTTTTCACATAACTTCAGTGGTTTTATTTGAACACTTAGATCTCCAGGACACTACAGCCACACAAACCATTGCACAACCCCAGAAGATAAACTCTCTCTCTCCAGGGGAAATTTGGTGTAATTTATCTTCACTACAGTTTTTAGGCTCATACAAGCTGTCTTGGAAAGCAGGATTCATGCTTACATGTACCCGCACAAAGTTTTACAAGTGACACATAAGATGCAGTGTTCAGGGTTCTGTGGTTGAAGCAAAGAACAGGCCAGAAGATCAAGCCTATTGCTAAAGGGGTGATGCCACTCTTTTAGATAGCTTGGAATATGAGGTGTGGGCAGTATTCAGTTGTTCTCCTTGCTGTACATGTGCTTCAGGAGATCTGCTACACGGCAACTATAGCTGTATTCATTATCATACCAGGAGATGAGCTTCACAAAGTCATCATTCAGGGAGATCCCTGATCCAGCATCAAAGATAGAAGAACAACTGTCACTAATGAAATCAGTAGAAACAACCTCATCCTCTGTATATCCCAGGATTCCTGCCTTTGGGCCTTTAGATGCTTCTTGACAGCTTCTTTGATCTGAGCATAAGTGGTTGGCCTGGAGAGGCGGCATGTCAGGTCGACAACTGAGACATCACACACTGGTACATGGAATGCCATCCCAGATGAGCTGAAGCTTTTTCCACACTGAGGAAGACTCCAGTAGACTCCACTACATATAGAGCTCCTGCCTCTCCCCAAGGGATCTGATTTGGCTTCATGCACTGGAACACAGAGATTTTTAAGCCATTCACTACTAGTTTGCCACCATCAGTATTCACCTCTCCTTTGAAATGTCCATGAATGGAATCATACTTGAACATGTAGACCATATAGTTGAGGCCAATGAAAGGATCATTGATAGCCACAACTTTGATCCCTTTCTCAACATAAGCTAGGAAGACCAAGTGTGGAATGCCAAAGTCTGCCAAAGATTAGTCTAGAAGAGGTAGGGACAAAATGTCCCCATTTCCAGTAGAAGGCCAGCTGCTTTAGATTGCATGTTGAAAAGCTGGCTGGCCCTAGGTGGCACCCATACCTCAGTGACCACATGGAGGTCTTGTCTTCTGTCTGATACATTCATTGGTCAGGCACTTCTCTTCTACCAGGTACAATCTTTATGACCTTGGGCTTCCATGCTCAATGTTCTGCAGCAACTTCTGTCTCTCCCTCTGCAGGGGCCATTTCACTATCCAGCATTTTGTGCCTTTGCATTATCACCTACACAGGGTAGAAGGAGAGAAGATCTGGTGACAGGGCACCGTAGAAAGTCTGATGGGAGCCAATAAACTCACATACAGATGGAAAAAAAAAAGGGAAGAATGTTTGGATAGTGAAATTCTTAGGGAGAAGCGGGTGTTTTTACCAATCTGGAAGAGGGGGACCAGTTCTGTGGAGGTTCAAACCTGAAGGGCTTGAGGACAGTCTAAGATCAGGGAATGAACTGCCAGAGTGAACCTCAGGAAGAACTTCCTGACAGTCAGGGCTGTCCGGCAGTGGAATATGCTGCCTCGGAGTGTGGTGGAGTCTCCTTCTTTGGAGGTTTTTAAGCAGAGGCTGGATGGTCATCTGTCGGGAGTGCTTTGAGAGTGTTCCTGCATGGCAGGGGGTTGGACTGGATGGCCCGTGTGGTCTCTTCCAACTCTACATTTCTATGATTCTATGATTCTATGATTCTATGATAGCTTGCTTCCAGGGAACTACAAGGGACTGCAAAACAGTCAGGACTTAAATACTCTTTCTGCACTTGGAAGTGGTGTTCTGGCAAAGCTTCTCATAGGACTGACTAACAGAAGATTGCTTTGACACCAAATTGACAGAACTGTAGGAATCATAACAACCTCTTGAAGTTTAGATTGGCAGGGGAAGTATTTGAGTGAGAACCCAAAAGGACAACCTCTGATCAAAGAAGTGGTCTCTGGTTGTCTTGGATCTGCTCAGAAATGGGTGATAGAAAAAGGAGATTAGCTTGTGTTTCTGGATGTCATGGCTTTCGTCTCAGTCTCCTTTGGATTTTATGGCCTTAGTCATGTCCTAGAAGTGTGACCTGAACAGCAACCCTTTCTCCAACCAGCATGCATCCAGTCATGCATTCTTATCCATAAATATGTTTTAATTTATACAAAAATTATATCTCTCCCCAGTCTTGCTTTCTTACAGGCTGGGGGCACAGGAGTGGTAACACTCCATACAACCGTTTTGGAAGCTACAGGAGGGAGGCAAATGGCTAGCCAGAGATCTGGATGGATGAGATAAACTGATCTGATGCTGCAGCAGTGGAGAGGTGGGAAGAAGGAGGCCTCCAAGTGGGAAGAAGGAGGCCTCCAACAAAGAGTGGTACTGTAGGAGAGATGCTGCATCAGGCATATTGGTGGAAGTGTGAGGAACAAGTTACTGGGATCATGTCTTAGCTGTGACTGAAGGCAGGCAGAATCAGATAGCTCCCACTAGCTTGCTGCCCTGGACTGTCACCCTACCCAGACCAGTGTAGCTATCCCTCTGCAGGAAAAGGTATTCAGCCAAACCCCCTTTTCTTGGAACAAGGGTTGATATATATATTTCCTATATAGTTATCAGCAGGCCTGTTGCTTACTTTATGTGTCAGCTTAGCCACATTGATATCCCTCTGTAGATCGAAGTTTACAGTAATAAATATAGTCCAGGCTTAATCCAATTGTTGGTATCATGGCTCTTTTGTCTTCAACCGGCAATATTGTCTGAGTGAAACTCTTTGAAAAGACTTTTTTAAAAACAATAGTGCCAGAAGAAGTTCCCAGTAGATTTCACTTAGTATACAAGTTAAATATATCACCAACACCTCTAATATTGTATTCTCTGGTAACTTTGTTCTTTTTGTTGTCAAGGAACAGTATAATCGGGCTTTTCTCACAATAATCTTGAAACCATAGGACATCACTTCTTGCATGGTTTTCCATTATGTTACTCAGGGAGAAAGGAAAATGCTGTCTGCTAAAGTCTGTAACAGTAAGGTACAACACCTTTTTCTTTTCACTGTTGGGTTTCCATTGAAGTGTGTATTATGTGCAGCTGATATTTTCTTTCCCCAGCTTTCTGTATTAGCTGTAAGAAAAATGTCATTTCCTGCTGTATTCTATCTCTTGCTGTATTTTCTTTCAATTACTTGTATAGACTTTCACGAGGGATTAATTTTTTCCCCCTCTTGAGGATAAATATGCTGTGCTTCTTTTACCTTTTGGATACTTTAAGAGTGTGTATGTGTATATGTGTGGGTATGTACACATATATTCACATGCATGTACACACACACACAGTCTGAGGAACTATGGTGTAGTTGGACATTATACCCTCTTCCTTTGAACTTTGGATGTCATTTTATACAGCTAAAGTGGAAATATTTGTTTAAAAATCCATGTTAAAATCAAAAGGAGTCAAGCCTTAGGTTAAATAAGATTTTTCTGCCTTGTTTCGCAGTCCTGTAGCAGCAGGACTGTTCATAATGAGAGTTTTTGTGGACACATAAGACAGCAAGGTGAAGAGAGATACCACAACCAGAAAAGAGTTTATTTATTTATTTATTTATTTTAAAAAAAACGCTCTTAAACTATCATTTACCGTTAGATCACAGAGGCAGGGTACATGCTGCGAAATCTCTTTAAAACTAGTTGAAAACAATATAAACAGTTTTTTAAAAAAACTAAGGCAATTTCTAGCTCCTTACAAAGGTGGCCAGGAAAAGACCAAGACATGTGAGTTGAGTCTGATAACCATTGGGAAATGAAGTCGCTGACCTCAGTCTGTAAAATCCTATATTCCAAGGACATTTGTGGGATGAGGATAGAGAATTTATCTGACTCTGAGGTTGCCATCATTAGGGGTTACATGAACAGAAAAGAAAGAACAGAAATCTGGAAAATTCTTCTCAATGGTTGTTGGTGTTTCACATGACACTGGGGCATGAAATCCACTTTGAGTTTTAGTTTGAATGTTATGGGAGCCATCCAGTGTTGGAGACAGGGGTCAGTACCTTTGAAAGTACTTTTAAAGTTTAGACCAGTGGTTTCAGAACTTTGGTTCTCCAGGTGCTTTGGACTTCAAAGCTCAGAGGCCACAAAGCTCGGCAACAGTTGCAAATTCTGGGAACAGAAATCCCAAATGCCTGGAAGATCATAGTTTGGGAACCACTAGTTTAGATTGAAACCCAGAGTAACTTTACAGCCCCATTAAAATGAAATACCAGTCACCACTGGTCTCGTCTTTTCTATATTGAGGATAAAAGCAGCGATTCATTACAATTGGAGAAAACAAGTAGCTTCTCTTGAGAATATTGTTGGAATAAGGAGAAGATCTGTTTTGTCCTCCTTATATGGCAGGAATCCTGTAAGCAGAAAAGGCATAGAGACATGTACTGTACCTCCTTAGGAGCCTCTGTGATATTCAAGACTTTTCTTCCATCTCCAATCATCCTCAACCTCATGGGTATATTGATAGTCCTGCAGCATAATAACCTTGTTTAACAGGATTCTGATGCATGACAGATGCAAAGTTTGTTCATTGCAAAGGCATCTAATATTTCACAATGTTTTTAAAAAGAAGAATCTCAATTTTCCTTTTCAAAATTGAATTAAAAAAGACTATGTTATGCTAAAATGCACTGAAGATATTAGTCACATTACAAAAGATGGATAGAAGGCGCTGCACTTAGGAGAATCAGGCTGACACACTTTAAGTAGATTAGACTGCAAAGATCATATTGTATGCACACAAGAATAAGGCATACAAAGATTCTCTGAAGGCAGTTTTATACTTAGGACTACAGGAGCTAAAACTTAGCGCTTGGGGAAAAAAAATCATAGGTTTGCCTATTCTCCTTAATAGGTTTATCTAGAGGTTTCACTTAAGTGCTCCTTTCTGAAATCTAAGCTGGAATTTTCAATACTCAATTAGCTTTGAATATTGCATGGGAAGAAAAAGAAAAGTCCTGAGAAGGGCAGCGCCAGTGTTTGTACTGTGAACACCAGCATTCTTCTCTCTGATATCCAGTGGTCTAGGAACTCTATTGTTGCAGGCACAATAGAGGCACTGACAGCAGAGTGCCAGCAGATCAAAACTATCCTCTTGCTTTTTTATGTGCCTTTCAAAGGCCTCCACTATGAAAAAGAATTCTAAGAAACCATAATTCTATTCCATTCTAAACCTTTCTAGAAAAGGTAAATAATAAAGATAGTGGCCTTGAACCTGTATCAGTTTATACTTAACGAAATACTTAACTAAGTAATTTCCTCTGGCCCGATCAATAAAGTAGGTTTCAGGAGGTGAGTTATTGGGACAATAATGTCAAAATTGTCACTTAAGTAGCAATTGTGAATAGGGAAGTTACCTACCCCTAACTGTTTTGTATTCTCAATCACCACTTTGGCCATTTCCGCACAGGGTGAGGGAATCGTCCCATGCCGGTACTTACCGGACTTCTTGGCTCCACGCTTGGGTCCAGGCTGGTCTGCAGCAGTTTGTGGCCGCCGCTCCGCACTGCTCCAGGGATGAAAATGGCAGCTTCTGGTTGGTCGAGGGTCTTGACCAACCGCTGAAGCTCACCAGCCTAAAGCCCGCCCCCGGTAGATCGCAGGTTCGCACTGGCGCGAGCCTGCAAATCTGCACTGGAGCGCGGGAATGGAGTGGCGTGCTCCATGCTTTTGAAAGACCTGTTTCAAGTGGTCTTTCAAAAGCATGCTGGACGACCACTTGGGGTCGTTCCGGAGTGGGCTGAGGTGCGGAACTACACTAAGTAGGTCCCACCCAGTCCGCTCCCAGGTGCAGACATCCTCTCTGGAAGACGCTGTGCACCGTTTCTTTAAGCCCGTGTGGAAATGGCCTTAGTTACAATTTTGACACTGTTGCCACAATCATAAGTTGCCTCCCCCCGGCAACTACTTTACTGGGCACCAGCTGCATAGGGAGAAGGAAAGCCACTGCACTGATGATCAGAGCATGAGTGAATGATGTTTCTGACAGGTGTCCGGAAGCCAGGCCAGGAGAAGTTACTTTCTTAAGTACTTAGTTAAGTACTTAGTTAGGTACTTAAGAACATTTTAAAAAATTGGGGAATGGATGTTATGTTTGGTACCTATGAAAGTATCAAGGTGGGTTTCATGACTATTATCTCTTTAGTTAGGCAAAGTACATGAAGGCACTACACCTACATCCCAGTAACTTCTGCAACATATGTGTGTTTTAGCCATATCTTTCTAGGAATCTTTATTGACGATGATTCATTTCAGTGATATGAAAGGGGTGCAAAGGATTTACTAATGAAGCTTTTTGTTCCAACAAAAATCTAATGTATACATTTTCATTTGAGACACAAAGAAGCAGAGTAGGATCTGAACCTGTAAAGTGAGTTTGGCTGAGATTTCTTTAAAATCTGACCATCTAATATTTGGTCAAATATTTCCAAATCTGTGACAATTTTA
The DNA here is from genome assembly GCA_030412105.1 of Cyclura pinguis. Taxonomy (NCBI): domain Eukaryota; kingdom Metazoa; phylum Chordata; class Lepidosauria; order Squamata; family Iguanidae; genus Cyclura; species Cyclura pinguis. The sequence continues at coordinate 311,339,475 of CM059599.1, read as the reverse complement.
TAAAATATCTAATATGTAAATGAGAATTGAATTTTGTTCTAAATAACATGACTTAGATTCTGAGTTGGTGTTCCATTTGTGTAAGACAGAACTGTGCAAATTTGATAGCTCAGTGAGCCAGTTTCATCCCTCATAAAAGGGCTGGAACACTCACCATAGCAAGACATTTTGGAAGCAAACCTCCTATTTCTGCTTTAAAACAAATAGCATGGGGAGTGTGCAGTTTGTTTTAAAGGAGAACCGTGAGACTTCTGGTTTGGTTATGGCGTCGTGGGAAGGCTCCTCGTAAAGCTCCGTGCAAGGGGATCCTTTGGCAGATGGCAGAAGACAGCTGGCGATTCTAACAAGCCAGCCAAAAGATCTCTCTTGGAATAGAGAGATCGAAAAGGGGCTCCGGAGATCGGAAAGCGTCTCCTAGCTTCCATCCAGCGCGATCGTGCAGGACGGTAGCAGACGGGACAGAGAAGATCAGAGCAGCCACGGCCATCTACCAGCGCTTGGGCACACAAGCGACGCCTGCAAGCTGTTTTAAGACTCGGCAGAGGAAAGAACCTTAAGGTCTTTCAATTTCACCCTGAGAGAGATTTAAAACCGTCAAAGGTTTTCGTGGGTAAGGAATTCGGAGGAGTACTCTAATAGCAGCTAAACTGTTGGGATACCGATAGGTGGGTTGGATTTCATAAACGCTGACGGAGAGAACATGTGCTCAGGGAGCCATGTGCGTGGGGAGCTACTAATAGAGAGTCAGCTAGCAAGTAAAATCTTGGACTTTTAAAATACCCCACCAAAAATCAAGACTTAAAAGTTAAGTTCTTCATATTGAATCTCAGCTTCCCAGTGATTAAACCGGCATTTGGAAGATCTGAACCTCCGTAATCAGAATTTAACAGTATTTGGAGAGAGACTGAGACGGCGGGTGCTTAAGAAGCAAGGACGGGATATAGAGACTTTAATGGCGGCAGGGGAAACGAGACTCTGAATAAACTGTAGCCAGTGGATTACAAATTTGAACTTTAAAATTAAGGGGATTCATCTATTTAGGACTGATAGAAGGCAAAAATAAGGAGAGAAAGAAGGAAAAGGAAAGCGCTGAATGTGAAAATAAAGGTGGACTGAAAACTGAGGTTGGAAGACGCGAAAGGAAAGACAGTACAGTACAGCACAAGAGAGAGCCGGTAGAGAGAGACGGGGAAGAAACTGGCAAGGAGAGAGAAAAGTGAAGATCGACATTAATATCGAGTTAAGACCGCAGCAAAGCAAACAGTGCAATAACTAAGATTTAACATTGATTAATATTGTAAGATACAATAGTTTATATGTAGAATAAATTCAGATTATTGCTAATAAGGTTTATATCCCACTCTAATGACTTGATAGATTCAGATTGTTTAAGTGATTTGATGAATTGATGTTTGTATAAGAGGTTTGATGAACTGCTATTTAATTTGATTTTGATGATTCGATATTTAATACTTGATGGTATAGATTGTTTATTTGAGTTTTTAGTATTGATAAGAATTTATTGCTTGAAAGATATTACTTGGAAAGATAAAGTAATTTGGATGAATTAATGCTTGATTTAACACGGACATAAGGACTTAATTGGAATTATTTAAGTTACTACTGAAATATAAATTGATATTTTCGTCTATTTTAAGCTTCTAGGAGAGGCTATATCTTGGTTAAATTGATAATATTTGCATTTGGATATCATAGTAATTGGAGAAACTAATAAGTAATTACAAAAATAGATAAGATTATTGATAAAAAGGGGTATATAATATATTTTGAGTGAGTTAAGAGTTTGAAGTAAAAATAGCTGACCTCTTTAAGGTAGCGTGTAATTAATAATTTATGATTAAAGAATTGCTGAACCCCATCAAATTACCAATAACAGCTTTACCGACGTGGGAAAGCTTAATGAATACTAGGAAGACATCCAAGGCACCCAAGATGACAACTTCTATAGGACAACGGAAATTATCACTGGAACCAGTATTGAAGCCTGAACAGAGTAAAGCAGAGCAATACCAAATGACACTATTGGAAGAGATAAGAAATATCAAATTAGATATAAGGCAAGAAATGAAAGATTTGAGAAGTGAGATAAAACAAGACTTCAAAAATGAATTGAAAGGAATAAAGATGGCGTTAGGAGGTCTACAAGAAGATTTAAAGTCTACACAAAATTGGGTTGAAGTTTTCGAACTGAAAACAAAGGAAGCAGAAGAAACAATGGAGAATTTGGGAAGACAACAAGAGCGAGTGTTAGATGAAAAAGCGTTGATGGAGTTGAAAGCAAGAGAAAATTTTATAAAAATAAGAGGATTGATAGAGCGGAGAGATGAAAACCTGTATGAGAGGCTGATTCCTCCACTAGCAGAATATCTGAACATTTCGGTGGAAAAGATGGAATGGGAGATTGATAAAATATATAGGATAGAGTCCAAGGTAGCAAAAGAGAGAAAACTCCCACGGGACGTGATGGTACAACTATTGCGGAAAAAAACGAGAGAAGAAATAATTCAGAAAAGTTTGGAGACAGACTTGATAATTGATAAAGCTAGAGTATCGATCTATAAAGACATACCGCCACGAATTCTCAGAAAAAGAAATGAGTATAGATTTCTTACAATTTTTTTGAAACACCAAAACATAACATACCAGTGGGGGAAATTAGAAGGCCTCAACTTTAGGTATCAGGGGAAGCAATTCAAGATTGAAACGGTACAGGAAGCCAAAATATTCATGAAGAGGTATGGTAAAGAACAATGGAGACAGAAATCACAACATGAAGAAGAAAGAGGAGAGCTTCAACCAGAAAACAAAAAGGAAGATATCCAAGAGCGAAAAGGGGCTGAAGAAGAGGAAGCTACAGGGAACGAGTCAGAAGGAGACGAGAGTGTGGAGTCAGTGGAAGAGAATAATTAAGAGCAATTGAATTATAAATATGCAAAGCATGAATTTGAAAATTCTCTCTTGGAACATAAAAGGCATTACCACCCCCAAGAAAAGAAGGAAAATTTTTCATTTTATTGAAAGGAAAAAATTAGATATAATTTGTCTTCAAGAAATTCGCATACAATCTGAGAAAACTCATTTGATTCGTAATAAGAAGTTGGGAAGTGAATATGTGTCTATGTCGAGTACAAAAAAAAGAGGGGTAGTGTTATATGTAAATTCAAAACTCTACTCTAAAGAAATACTAAAAGATGAAGCTGGGCGTTATGTGGCGGTTGAAATTAATTGGCAAAACCAAAGAATTTTAATAATTGGAATATATGGCCATAAGGAAACAAGAAAATTTCTATAAAGAACTGAATAGGAAAATTATAGACTTGGACTACAATTATTTTATATTTCTAGGTGATTGGAACGGGGTAATCAACCCAAAATTGGATAGGAAATCAAAGAAGAAAATAAAAGAAAAACAAGGGAAACTTCCTGGATCATTTGAGAATATGATGGTCAATTTAGATTTAATTGATACATGGAGATACAAATATGGGGCGATTAAAGATTTTACATTTTATTCGGAACCCCATGGAGTAAATTTAATGACCGTATGGGATGCGGCCAAAGTGGTGATTAGGGGGTATATTATACAATATAATGCGATAATAAATAAGAAGAAAAGGGAGAATTTTCAAAAGCTGAATGACGATCTTAAAAAGAAAGAAGAAAGCCTTAGCGACGATCCTGATAACAGGAGAATGCAGAGAGAAATTAAAATATTACGGAAGCAAATAGAGACACAAATAGAAATGGAAATTAATGAGAAAATGATTTACACTAGGCAGTACTACTTTGAATGGGCAAATAAATCAGGAAAATGGTTATCACTTAGATTAAAAAATAAGAAGGAAAAGACACTGATTAACAAACTCAAAAGCGGGGAGACAATATATACAGATTCCCAACAAATAAAGAAAATAGTGACAAATTTCTATAGAATGCTATATAAAGGTCAAGAACTTCAAGAAGAGATGATAGAAGCATATCTAGCGAAACAAGATCTAATAAGATTAACAGAGGAACAGCGGGACAAATTAAATAAACCAATTTCATTAACAGAAGTAATAGAAGCAATTCAAAAAGCAAAAAAAGGGAAGGCACCAGGTCCAGATGGATTTACAAGTCAATTCTATAAAACTTTCCAAAATGAACTAGCTCCTATTCTTCAAACAATTATGAATGAAGCATTGAAAGGAAAGATCCCCGATACATGGAGAGAGGCTGACATAACCTTGTTACATAAAGAAGGGAAAGACCCGCTGGACATTAAAAATTATCGTCCAATTTCACTATTGAACTCTGACTATAAATTATTTACAGCCATATTAGCAAATAGATTAAAAGATGTATTAAGGGAAATAATTTCAGAGGACCAAGCGGGATTTCTCCCTGGTAGACAAATAAAAGATAATATGCGTAATATAATTAATATACTAGAATTATGTGAAAACCATCACCAGAAAAAATTGATAGCCTTATTTCTAGATATTGAAAAAGCTTTTGATACGGTGAATTCGGGATTTTTAATCAAGTTGTGTCAAAAGATGAGTTTGGGACCAAATTTATAAACTGGATAAAATCTATTTACTCAATGCAATATGCACAAGTGATTATCAATGGTCAAAAAGCTGGAAAATTTAATATTCAAAGAGGAACACGTCAAGGCTGCCCATTGTCTCCATTACTATTTCTATTAGTCATTGAAGTTTTGATAAGAAAGATAAAAAGTCATGAGAGAATTAAAGGAATCAAGGTACGAGATAAAGAATATAAGATAAGAGCATTCGCAGACAATTTAGCGATAACATTAGAATACCCAGAGGGAGATATAAATGTTTTGAAAAGTATTCTTAATAATTTTGGCAAAAATTCGGGTCTGAAAATCAATAAAGAAAAAACCACGATTTTGACGAAAAATATGACAGAATCTGAAAGAAATATAGTAGCTCAAACCACAGGTTTTACGCTGGTTTCAAAGGTCAAATATCTTGGAATTACACTTACAAATAAGATTTCTGAACTATTTAAAAATAATTATTTGTACATATGGAAATCTATCTCAAAAGATTTAAAAAATTGGAATAATTTAAATCTATCCTGGTTGGGTAGGATTGCAACAATTAAAATGGCTGTACTCCCAAAGATGTTATATTTATTTCAGACTATCCCCATTATCCAAAATGAGAAGGTTATTAAGGTTTGGCAAAAAGAGATAGTCAAATTTATATGGGGGGGTAAAAAACCGAGGGTTAAAATGAAATTGTTGGAGGATGCTAAAGAAAGAGGTGGTCTAACTGTACCAAATTTAATTTTATATTATCATGCTTCTGGATTGAATTGGATTCAGGAATGGATTAAATTAGATAATACGAAATTATTGAATATAGAAGGGGATGGATTAGGATCAGGTTGGCATTACTATTTATGGTTTAATAAAGGGAAAAATAATAGAGATTTTAATCGACATTATTTAAGATCAGCCTTAATGAAAATCTGGAGAAAATACAGTAAAAGAGCTTGTATTAAAACCCCGAAATGGGTATCCCCACATGAGGCTTTTTATAAAAAGGAAAACATTTTGTTTGATAAATGGATTAGATATGAGAACATGGTGGAAATACAATGAGAACAAATTAAAATCAAAACACAAGCAGAAATGGAGGAAAAGGGGATAAAATGTCATTGGCTCTTATATAGGCAGATAAGAGAAAAATTAAAGAATGATATTAAGTTTAATGATTATCAAAAGAAAGAAGAGGAATTGAATATGATATTATGCTTGGATAAACCTAAAGTCATCTCCTCTATCTATAAGATTTTATTAAAATGGCATACAGAGGATGAAACTGTAAAAATACCAATGCTAAAATGGGCCCAGAATTTCTCCCATTCTATCTCGATGGAACAATGGGAAAAATTTTGGTTAAAAACTATAAAGTTTACAGCATGCCAGGATATCAGAGAAAATCTTTACAAAATGTATTTTCGGTGGTATTTTACTCCCCAAAAATTGGCGAAGATGACAAATGGATATTCTAACAAGTGTTGGAAATGTGGGGAAGAGATAGGCTCTTTTTATCATTTGTGGTGGACATGCAAAATAGTGAAGGGGTTTTGGAAAAGGATTCATAATCAAATTGAAAAGATATTAGATATAAGATTCAGTATGACCCCGAAAGTATATTTGTTATCAATGTTGGAAAAAGATCTAGAAAAAAAAGTGGGTAGACAATTATTTTATATGACAGCTGCGGCAAGAATGGTTTTAGCGTATAGATGGAAAGGAAATAGAATGCCTTCAATAGAAGAATGGGAAATGAAATTATTTGATGTAATCCACATGGATAAACTAACATGTATCTTGAGTGGGGAAAGTAAAGAGAAATATATAAAACAATGGGAAAAAACATTACAATACTTTAGGAATTCATGGTATGACAGTGACATGGTTAAGATAGAATTTTGAAAAGAATTAGGATGAAGAGATACAGAAGAATTGGTAAGACCAAGAATGGTAACTATAAAATAAATCAATCTCTAAGGCCGAAGTCTAAAGTATGTTGGAATAACAATAAAGAAAGAGCAAGGGAAAGCATTGTATGTATTAGGATGTGAATGAGATAGTTTTGTCTTCGTATAAGTCATGATGATTTTTGTTAAGTGTTTGTACGTTATATTTTGTCTTTTTTTTATTAAAAAAAAAATAAAAAAATAAAAATAAAGGAGAACCGTGTATCCAGTATGATTCTGAAAACATCATGCTCCTTTCGGACAAGGTGCACACTCCCTGTATGCCTCCTTTTAAAGTCCAAACGTAGGCCATTTCCGCATGGGGTGTTTCAAATGGTGCAGTCCATCCTCCAGGGAGCACATCTGCACCTGGGAGTGGACTGGGTCCGGACTATTTAACGTAGATCCGCACCCCAGCCCACTCTGGAACAACCCCAAGTGGTCGTCCAGCATGCTTTTGAAAAACCTGTTTCTTCTTTCGGTTTTTCAAAAGCACGGAGCACGCCAGTGCGAGCCTGCTCCCTTGTGCAGATTTGCAGGCTCACACCAATGCGAGCCTGTGATCTGCCGGGGGCGGGCTTTAGGCTGGCGAGCTTCAGTGGTTGGTCAAGACCCTCGACCAACCAGAAGCCACCATTTTCGACGCCGGAGCAGTGCAGAGCGACGAGCACGTACTGCTCCGGAGCAGCCTGGACCGGACTGGGGAGCCATAAGACCCGGTAAGTAGTGGCATGGGGCTATTCCCTCGCCCCGTGTGGAAATGGCCGTAGATTTTATTTTTTATTGCCAGCACCCCGGAATTTGGTGATCAGAGACGTAAAAATGATGAGGGAGTTGCATGTTTATGTGTTGCTTCACGTAACAGAAGGACAATATTTGTCTGAATTATATATCCATACTTCATCAACTCTTCTAAGGTATTTGGTAAAAGCTATAAAATATTTAGAGCAATTAAGTTAAAATAGAGTTTAAGCTAATTTAACACATCTTAGAACATACTTACACACCTTTTTACTTCTTCCCTTTATTTCCAATCATTCTTCTTCCTCCCTGGCTTCCTGTCTAGGTTGTCCTGGAGATAATGAATTAGCTATATAACTTAGAATCCGTTTCCTTTCTTTAAATACCTCAGGGTTCTACTGATATTACCTCTTATATAACATTGAATCTTAATACTCCAATCTTCCTATTTAAGTATGAATTGTTTCTATAGGTGTGTATGTAGGTATGTGTTACCTTACAAGAATTTTATGTTAGAAATACTTTTTAAAAAAAATAAAATAAAATAAAATAAAAAAATAAATAAAAATAGAGTTTAAGCAATGATTTTAAGTTAAGTACATTTATTTAGTAGGAGCTGTTTACAACAGGGGGGAAACAGTGTTTAAATAGTTTTTCTTTCATTAGTTTTGTCAGTTTATATCAATCAAGTTTTGAATTATAGTTTAATTATATAAGAGTTAGTTTTTTTTATAGTGTTCTATTGTTTTGTATTTTTGATTTGATGTATTGTCTTGTATGGGCTTTGTGCCTGTTTTATGTTCATGTTTAAATGTTAATAAAATTATTCAAAAAATATTTTTGTTCCAAAACTATATTGTTGTAACGTTTAGCAGCTTCCATTATCTGGCTAGAACATGTTTGTGATGACAATATATTAAAGAATCACAATTCAAGAGCCTAGCACAGTGTGGAAGTTTTCAATAAGGATGTTTGACTGTTTTATATTATTTTAACCGCACTGGTTTCAAAACAGGTTTTTTTTATCATTTCCAATGGTATTTTTAAAATTGTTTTTAAATGTTATTGGTAGTAGCCTTATTCCATTTTGAGGTTGAACTTTTGTATGCTTCTGTTGTATTATATTTTAATCTATGAGTTCCTGTGTGATGGGATGGTTATTATTATTGTTGTTGCTCTTCAAGTGCAGAGCTTGGAACTCTGGCTGTGAACACTAGTTGGATAATTTTAGAAATCATGGAATCAGTTTATCACAGTTACCAGTTCTCTATCATAAACCAATTCACTACCAAAAACACCAACAATTTAAATAATTTAATTAGTTCAGTTATTGTAAATTAACTTGTCTATCATGATGTTAGTGTGGAGCCAGGAGCCGGCAGGGAGTTTGTCACTGTTAACCTCAGAACAGCATGTTTTATTGGCTCCTTTAAATGGTCTTTTTTAGTCTTTTTAAGGTTTTGTTACTGCACTTATAGTCTGAACTTGAGGGATATTAGATATCATTTGATATCAAGAATTTGGCCTTCACTACCCATTCCTCTCCACGTGCTTGCGAGGCCCCCGGACAAGCACGCACACAGGCGCGGCCGAAAATAGCTGAACCATTCAAATCACAATCCAGCCAGGCCAGTAATTGCCGATTGCAGCTTTAGGAGACCTCAAGGCAAGACCTTTTAAGATCACATTATGTATGCACACTGCTTACAAAAGATCCCCTGCCCTGAGCAGGCAGCTTGATGAGCGGACTATCCAACTCTCAAGCACTCCGCGTTTGCATACCGTCTACAGTATTGACAATGCTGTCATAATTCAATCATCTAAAGTACTGACCTTTCGGAGGCTTTGCCTCCAGCCCAAAATCCATTGTTTACCCCGGGGAACGGACTAGCCTGTGGGAACATTTTCCCCTATAAGAACCCCTGACTTTGAGCATCTCATCAGATCGCTTGTGACTTGCCTCCCGACTTGCTGCCTCTCCGTTTGACGAGCCTCCCCTCAGCCTCCACGTGCTGAGAACCTACACTCCCCAGCTTCTTTGCTTATACCGGGCTACAGGATCAGGTGTAGTATTTTCCAAACAACTCCTTCTGAAAATCCCCTATCCATTTTCCTCTCTTAATTTCTTTAGGAGTGTGTGCATGACTGTGCAATTGTGCAGTATTTCTTAATTTTCTAACTGAGTGAGTGTTCAAGATCTTGCTATGTTGCCCTGCCTCTCGCATTGCTAACTGGTGCTCTAGCTAATTCCCATTCCCCATTATTTTGAGCACATTGAGGTGTCCCTCCCGGGACCCCCAGAAATCAGGGTGACAGTTGCTTGCCCCTAAACTGTTTAGCACTCTGCATGTATCATAACACATGTACTGTGGTTGTTGCTTGAGCATGATGGGAATCCAATATATCTGGGAACTGTTAGGAGGGGAAGCCTGTTGCAAACCATGGAATCACATCTGACAGTCACTTGAATTCAGTTTGTCAATTGATCTGGATCTCTCTTTACCTTCCACCTCCTCAAACATGGACATTTCACTTACTTTTCAAATCCCTTGTTTGTTAAAGTATAATAAGAAGTGATTTATTTCATCCAGAAGTACAGCAAGAAGTGGGTAACTATATCACTATATCAAGGGTGGTAACTCCTTAATCAGAAATGTTTTGATAACTTCTGAACACATGCTGAAGATTTTTCTGTTCAACTGAATCATTCTGGCCTCCATCTTCCCAGCCAAAATATATTGCTCATAAAGACAAGTAGGAAATCACATGCTTTATATGCAGGATCGAGAAATCCCAAACCTAATTTGTAGCATCTCTAGTTTAAAAGACCACATTTCTAACAACCTCATTGGCCATTTCCACATGGGGTTATTAAAACGGGGCAGGGCGTCCTTCAGGGAGGATGTCTGCACCTGGGAGTGGACTGGGTCAGACCTACTTAACGTAGATCCGCACCCCAGCCCGCTCCGGAACAACCCCAAGTGGTTGTCCAGCATGCTTTTGAAAGACCTCTAAAAACAGGTCTTTCAAAAGCATGGAGCGTGCCAGTGCGAGCCTGCTCCCTTGTGCAGATTTGCGGGTTTGCACCAATGCAAGCCCGTGATCTGCCGGGGGCGGGCTTTAGGCTGGCGAGCTTCAGCGGTTGGTCGAGATCCTCAACCAACCGGAAGCTGCCATTTTTGACACTGGAGCAGTGTGGAGTGACGAGCACGCACTGCTGCGGAACGGCGTGGTCCAGACTGGGGAGCCGAAAAGTCTGGTAAGTGGAGTCATGGGGCGATTCCCTCGCCCCATGCGGAAATGGCCATTGTTCTCTGCGCCATCTTACCTTAATACCAGTGTGTTTAAATCTCTTAATCTTGTATTGTGAGGCTAATGAAATAAAGCAGTATTTGTGCTCACTCATTCTGACCCTAAAATTGGACTGTCTGAAGTGTGCAAAAGGAAGGAATATCCCTTAGAGACCTGAAATAGGAATAGAAAGAACATTCAAAAAACTAGGAAGGGGAACTGAAAAAGAAAAAATTCTTGAATGTTGGCAAGCTCTAATGAGGAGAATTTTGGACAAAGCCCTGCCTTCAACCCCAAGAAGATGTCACTGCTCCTTTCTTATACCATCATGATGATAACTGATTAATAGATGCAATGCAGATATAGATATCACCATGGGGAGAGCAAGGAGAAGAGGTTCACTTGGTGCTAACAGTCGTGGTAATAGGACTGGGTGCAAACTGTGCTAGTTTGTGATGTCACCTGGAGATATCACCACTGAGTGGTATGTGCATCCAGCTCTGGCTACAGCTAAGAAGAAGCCACAGCTGAGAGAAGGGGAAGCCAAGACAACTGGAGGGAAGGCAGGAAATTCAACAATGGGAGGAATGATCCTGTTGAGGGAGAAGGGGGACAGTTGGAGGAAGAAAGAGATATGGAGACAGTGAGGAAACAAACCAGTGACAAGGCAAGAAGGACAGAGTATGGTGTAAGAAGAGACATGTGAAGGAGATGATGGGAAACAGGCCAGTAAGGAAGAAAGGAGAGAAAGGGGGAGAAAGTAACTGGATGAAAGATCGGCAGTGCAGTGAGAAAGCAAACAGAGAGTCAAAGATAACAGATCTAGAGCAGGGAAAAATGTGGGCCTGAAAAAATTGCTGGCCAAACAATGCTGAAGGGTTCAGAAGGGATGAAATATAGGATAAGCATGGCCAAGAGAGAAAGGCAAGATGCATAGCTGGTTCTGAGACCAAAACTGCAAGAATAGTATTTGCAGTGTCCCAGCTTTCAAAGACATTCATGCAGCATTTTTTTTTCAAAGGTTTTATTCCCAGTAAGAATGAAATTAATGAAGACTGATATTCATACCTTAGAATTTATCTGTTGGATGATCTGGGAAAAAAATGGGCTTATGTCTACCAATCCTCTCCTATGTAAACAGGAGTAAGGGAGACTTACTTGAAACTAAGATTTACTCAGAAGACATCTGTACAGATTTTTTAATGAAATTGCCTCAAAGGGTAGTAGGATTTGAATTCTGATAGCTTTATCTTTTTGGTCCAAGCTGGAAACTTACCAAACCCACCAACGTTAGTGACCAGACTGACTGAAGAAAGAGGTGGGTAAGAACCAGAATCAAAAGAGTAGAGAAAAGAAAATAAAGAGGGAGAAAAAAATGGCAGAGGTACTTGAAGAAAACATTTCACTCAGTGATTCAAGATCCCAGCACTATGTAAGTAACCCATTAAATAATTGTAAAGGGATTCATTACATCTCACCTGAAATAATATTATATAATAATTGTACAGTAAATATAAAATGAGAACCAGAATTGGGTAGTGGTTTGAACACTGGACTACAATTCTGGAGACCAGGGTTTGAATTTCCACTAAGCCATGGAAATCTACTGAGTGACCTTGGGCAAAATCACACACTCACTGTCTCAGAGGAAGGCAAAGGCAATCACCCCTAAACAAATCTTGCAAAGAAAATCTTGTGATGGACTCATCTTAATGTCACCATAAGTTGGAAGGCGTGCAACATCAACAATATACAATAGAGAAAGGTTCATAATATAACCATTTGAGGAGGAGAAATGACTGAAGAAAGTCACAATGCATCCCCAATACCTTGCTTGGTGGAGAAGAAATCTTACTTTCAGGTTTCTAAGGCCTGGAATTCTCAAAATTTCTTGGCTGCTTGAAGGAACTGCTCTCTTGCTAAGCAAACACATCATTTTTTTCCCATCCACTTAACTCCACCCCATCCTACCTCCCATTCCCTTCCAAGAGTCTCTTGTTACTTCTTCCATGGCCATTTCCGCACAGGGCGAGGGAATTGCCCCGTGCCGCTACTTACTGGGCCTTATGGCTCCCCAGTCTGGTCCAGGCTGCTCCGGAGCAGTGCGTGCTCGTCGCTCTGCACTGCTCCAGTATCGAAAATGGCGGCTTCCAGTTGGTTGAGGGTCTCGACCAACTGCTGAAACTCGCCAGCCTAAATCCCGCCCCCAGCAGATTGCAGGCTCACATTGGTGCGAGCCTGCAAATCTGCACAAGGGAGCAGGCTCACACTGGAGCGCTCCGTGCTTTTGAAAAACCAAAAGAAACAGGTTTTTCAAAAGCATGCTGGACGACCACTTGGGGTTGTTCTGGAGCGGGCTGGGGTGCGGACCTACATTAAATAGTCTGGACCCAGTCCACTCCCAGGTGCAGACGTCCTCCCTGGAGGACAGACTGCACCGTTTCAAATACCCCGTGAGGAAATGGCCCATGTTTCCTTTCCAAACCCAATTGCTCCACAAACCCATCTCTTCTGTTCCAGAAACTTCTCCCTTCCCCTCCCTGTTGACTTTTAAAAGAAATCACAGAGATTAGTCTTCCTAATCACTACCCAACAAGAGAGCCACGTGATGCATTTCCTTCAGTTCTAAGCAGGCCTTCCTGTTTTCCTGATTGTGACACAAGAAGAGGCACCCACCCAATTAATTTGAATGAATTCTAATGACCTAATTTACTAAAGCCTATTTTAACATAATTAATGGACGAATCTAGAAGACAGGTGAAATCAAGACAAAAAAATGTGATGGATTAATAACTGAACAGGTTAATCAGTGAGTTAATTATAAGCTCTGTTCAAGTGTCAAATGGTATCAACTTTTTTTTTTTTTTTGGTTATAAAAATTCAGAAATGATCCTTATTCAGAAGGTGGCCTTATTTAAATTAGATATATAATTTCTTATACTGCCTAGTGTCCTGTTAACAAAATGTCTACATGACAGTATTTCAGTTATTTACAAAATCACAGTCAGCATCTATTCCAAAATGCCAAATGTTATTTGGCAAAGATTCCCAGCCAAATACGTGGTAGAATCCTTTCAAGTTCCTGTCAAGGTGAGTCTTATTAGCAGTAATTCTAAAGTCCTTTTGAAGACTGAGTGTGGCAATATTGTTGTCTGTAGAAAATCACAGATCAAATGATGAAACAGATGGATCAAATCACACAAATGCAGCATTTCAAGAAAATAAACTATTCTGAATTTTCTTGCAAACACTGTTTCATCTTGGAAGCTGCTTAGATCTATGTGAAAGACTGAACAAAACATCAGATAGTTGTGTGTGTGTGTGAGTTTCCATGAAAGGACTGTTGGGCACAGAGCCCAAGAAGAATTATAAATGCTTTAATTTACTTAATGGGTGTTGGTGGAAATTGTTACAGCTTTTCCAAGATTATTTAAATAAATGTATCTAAAAGCATAGTTCCCATAGGTGTGAAGAATGAAGACATCTGCAAATTCTCCATTTGCTTAAACTAGTTTGTTGTAAATGTTCTTCTTCAAAGAATCCATTTCAGTGTCTGGTAAAAGGAAAGTGCATATTGCAGAGAATTTGAGAATGTGGGCTATGATGAAGATGATGCTCCATATGTACTTATTACACCAAGTATTTTTTTATGGATGAATGTTGCAGCATCTAGTAGACCTGGAGAAGCTATCTTCTTAGAAAGCTTGTCTACCATTAAAATATTACCAGGATAGATTTAGGGACACTGTTCTTACTCTACAGGGACACAATGTGTTTGTTTTGCATTTCACCACAGATGAGAAGTGATTAGTAGTTTATTTCTGGTTTTGAGAACAAAACAAAGCAAATAAATTTGTAATGACCCTTGCACATACTGACAGAGAGAAGATTCTGTAGCAGAGAATTGCCACTCACATTGATTCCTTTGTTCAGTCCTCCTTTTACATTTTTTTTTTTTGAGTGAAGGATCACTTTTGGGGTCCTAACGCAGACCATATATCTAGTGATTTTAACATATTATATAGTGTGTGTGTGTGTGTGTGTGTGTGTGTGTGTGTGTATTTTTAAAAAATATTTCTGTTATTGCAGATCCATATGGGACCCCAATCAGCAGTAAAACTAGGCAACATGAGAAGGGCATTTACAAAACTAAAAGATTATAGCCAAATGAATTAATCTCTTCCACCACCCCCAACCATTCTCAAGGATTTTTTTTTAATCTTTTCATGCAGAAAGAATAAAGAAAAAAAACTACTAAGAAAGAACCAAGTCAGGATGTTTTGCAGTGATCTCTCTCATCTGTTTCTGTTGCAGGGGATATTTTGCTTTTGGAAGTCTGCATCCCCACATGATATAACTCATGACTATGGCTGTCTTGAACCTTTCATGTCCCTTCCTTTACTCTTCTCTCAAAACACACATCCCTGTTCGTATTTTCAGTACTGGTGCAATGGAACCATGGCTAGTAGGATGAACTCTTACAACAGCCTCTCTTTAAATCTATACATAACTAAATTGTCACAAGAAGCTAGGCTAGCCCCTCTCTGTTTTCCTTCAGCTGGCAGGCAAAGACCTTTTCATTTAAATTGGCTTTTGGTGATTAACAGAGTTGGTGATAAACAGGTTGTTGGAGAAATGGTGCTGCACGTTTGTTTTCATAATTGTTTTCATAAACATTTTTAAACTTTTTTGAGTTAGTGCTTTTTGAATAGGATATATCATTTAGTTGTGGTTATGGGGAAAATATAATCACTGAGTTTAGATGTATTTTGCTTTTAATTTAGGCTTTAATTGTGCTCAGGTCCCATATAAAATGAATAAAATAATAACAAAACTGAAAGTTAGGAAAATAACGTTTCACTGGCATATTTTTTTCTTAGCTTCTAGAATGGAGATATCCTAGAAAAATGAGGAACAACCAGCTCCTAACCTCCAGAAGCACCTTTCTTTTTCATTGGTGTGGCAAAAGAGGACCTATGTGATACTGCCTCATCTGTTCTCAGTGCTCTGCCCTGAGGAATTAAGGAGAACCAGCTGCTGACCTCAATTAGAGCCTCTGCGGGGAGGGGGGATCAGGAGGAAGCCAATAAAAGAGTACTAATGATCTCTGGAAGGGAGGGAAAGATGGAAGCTATATGTCAAGAAAGGGTCCTCAAGAATTTCCTTTAGACCTGAGTACTGGGGGTGTGAAGAAGTTCAAGGAAAAGTATGAGTATCCAGTGGACTCAGGCCTCTCTAGTTGCCTGGCTGAGAAGGTCCTTGGAAAGAGAGTAGGAAATCCAGAGAGAATCAGTGAGGGGGCTGAGGACAAGCTTTGCTACCATGAGAAGAATATATCAAGGAGCTAGTGAATAGAGTGGCCTGAGGGTAGCTGAAGAGAAGCACCCTTTGTGCAGAGACATTCTTGGTACTGAATTGCTGGTGATTCTGCTGCTGCCTCCTTGAGACACTATAATACCTGACTATCTGAGCATAGGTTCCTCATCTTACAACCACTTAGTACGGTTTTGCCAAGGCCTATATTCAGAAGATACTTACAGGGACCTGTGCAACAGTCCTTTTATTTGGTAGAAAACATGTTGAACTTAAAGTCCTTTAATCCTACTTGAGAGGCTCTGGGTGTGTTTGTGAGGTCATACAGGAAGAAGTGTTTAATGTACCTCCTCCTATGGAGCATACAGACCTCACAACAATTGGACATGCAACAAACAATATCCAATAAATATCACTTATCTGTAACTTGCCATGATGGGGAACTTAACTTTGGCCCTACAAACCAGATGAGACTGAGTTAATTATGGTCAGCACAGTTAAATTTAGCAATAATCATGATATTCAGTAGCAGCCTGTATCCTAACACTATTGGTGCAAAGCAGAACCTGTTATAACAACTTGAGGTGCTAAATTTTTCTGCAAAAGTAATATTTGCTTCTAGCAATTAGGATGTTGGTGCTAATTCAAAACGATCTATAAATAGCATGGGTGTTTGCTTGAACTGTATAACAGGACATTTACTCAGTAATGCTTAGGCTGATGTTGATTTTGCTTATGACTTGAATGATGACCTCAATTCTTAAAGTTTCACATTAAATTTCACACCATGCAAAATGGATCAGAACCAGTAAATTCCTCCCAAAAAAACAGCCAAAATTTGCTTATCATCATCAAACACTTTTATAAACTCTCTTGCATAAGCACGAACATCTACTTTCCAAAAGCAAGTGTTACTTTTGCAGAACAATTCAACACCTCAGATTCCTATAACAGGTGTTACTGCCCTGGCTAGTCTGAGCTTTGGGGATATTAAAAGATATCCTTTTGATATCAAAATTCAGCTTCACTTCACTATTCCCTTCCACGTGCTTGCGAGGCCACCGGACAAGCACGCATACAAGCTCGGCCGTTAATTGCCGTAATATTCAAACAACAATACAGGCAGGCCAGAAATAGCTGACTCGCTGCTTTAGGAGATCTCCAGGCAAGTATTCTAATTAGGTATGCATGCAACTCACAAAAGAGCCTCTGCCCCGCGATGGCAGCTTGATGGGTAACCTATGCAATACCCAAGTACTCTGCGTTTGCATACTGGCTACTCTACTGAGAACCTCTGCGATAACTCAATCATTCAGATTCTGACCTTTCGGAGGCTTTGTCTCCAACTCCAAATCTATTGTTTTCCCCCAAGTACGCCATAGCCTGCAGTCACATTCTCCTTATAAAAACCCTTGATTCCGAGACCTTCCTTGGATCGCTCCCGAGTTTCATCCCGCCTTGCTGCTGCTTTGCTTGGCGAGCCTCCCCTCAGCTCCAAGTGCTGAGTTACATCGCACCCCAACCTCGCTCCCTATTTTTCTGGGCTTCAGGACAGATGAAGTATCACCCAAACCAGCAATCCCTCTAAAAATCCCTTTATACCACTCCAACCTTTATTTTCCTTAGTTATCTTGTGTGAATGTGTCACATACACTGTTTTGCTTGTGTTTAATAAAACACCATTTATTGTTTCAACTTTTGTGTGCTTCTTGACTCGGCCTGACCCCGTAGACATAGGGTTCATGATCTCGCTATGTTACCCTGCCTCTCGTAATGCTAAGCAGTGCTCTGAGTTAATTTTCCCCACCTTTAGTTGAGCACATTTTGGTATCCCTCCTGGGACCCGCACTACACAGGGTAACACAGGTTCTGCTTTGTATCATCATCACCAGCATCAGCATCCCAAAAAAGGGATGTTACCCCAAAAGGTGGGGGACATTGGTGTCCACCCACAATGCCAACATCTCCTTCAAATTTGGGGGGAATTATTGCTGAGAGGAGGACAGAGAAGGGAGTGTAATGGCAGAATTTTTCACCTATGTATACTAGTGCTAACTGTATGGAGAACTTCAGTTAAAGTTAAACAAAGTTTTTTATTTGAATTGACAAACATACAAGAAATCAGACTCTCTTAAGAGTACAAGGCTATTAGAAACTGAGGTGAGAAAGGTTGGATAGAGGGAGATTAGGGGTGAAAGGGGTGATAGTTACCAGTCTTGAAAAAGTAGGGGCTCAGGCAGTATCCGAGGGTAGCACGGAGGAATAGCAGTAGTGGACTATGTTCTATAGCAGTAGCGGTTACATTTTTTATACCACTTATTAGTGCTAAGCACTCCCTAAGCAGTTTACAATGTGTTTTAGCTAACTGCTCCCAACAGGCTGGGTATGCATTTAACTGATCTACGGAAGGATGGTAGGCTGAGTCAACCTGGAGACCTGCAGGATCAAACTCAAATGTTGTGGCTACAGTACTGGCATTTAACCAGTGCACCACCAGGGCACTATGTAATATGATAGAGGGTTTTTATATCCTATTTCATACCCTGAAGGGGTTCACTGACAAAGTCATAATGGCTTTCCCACAGGATTGACAAAAGGGTCTGGAATGAGCTGATTGCTTTAACTGGTGTGTGTCTGTGTATGAATGTACGGCCTTAAGTCTCCAAGCCAGCATTAGGCCCTAAATATTGTTTATCCATTGTTTCAGCTGAAAGAAGTTCTCAAACAGATGGGCTACAGCTGCTATGAAATATCCATAGGTAATTAAATTAGGGCTGTCAGATTTCCAAAATAGTTTTTGAAAACTGCTATAGTTACAATATACTTTCTTAGGAAAGGTGGATGAAATAGCAAGAGGAGATCAAGAAGGAGAACTATGAGAGAAGTTAGAGAATTATGTCCACATTCTTGTGAATTTTATTTAAGGTGAAGCCTTAAGTACATAAACACTGAAAACCAAATGCTTGGTTAAATGTCAACACAGAAAAGCTTGTCAACATGGCAAATTTTCTCTGTGCAGTGGATCACTAGAGCTATCAGCAAGTTGGCTAGAGATGCTCCAGAATCCCTTTGTAATACAGAAACTTGCAGTAGATCTGTTGATCACCCTACAACTTAATATTCAAAAATACTTGCAAATGGCTTTTAAAAAAACATGTATTTCAAGTGTTGAGAAACCCTTATGAGAAGAAACCTGGGCTGTTCAGGATGTATTCTGCACAGAATTCACACATGGTTATTTTTTACAGAAAACATAATTTGTGTGTGTGTGTGTAAACAATATTTCAATGCATAAATATTGATTCCTGCACAGAAAATGTTGTAATGGGAAATTTATTCTCCATAAAGTTTATACATGGTTGATTAGTACAGAAAACATTTTCTGTACAGAAAACACTACAACTCCACCTCTCCCTCATGTCTTCTTTGCTGCTACACAAAGAACTCCAGTGAACCACAATCATCCAGGATCAAGTCTTGAATGGCAATGGTTTTACCATTCACTGATCTGCTTTCACCAGAGCAGCATTTTCAGCCAAGGCTACACAGGTTATTTGAATGGAAGACATTCTGGTGGCAGCTAGAACACTATTGTTGTCTCTTCTCCTAGTAAATTGTAACCTTCTTCCCTTTCCATATCTTCCTCTGCTCTATAAATTATAACGAATGCCCCTGAGATCCAAGATATCCCATCCTAGTTTGAAACACATCCTTAGATCCAGGCAGATTACAAATAAATGGTACAACATCTTTTCTTTTGACCAGCAGGAGAGGCTGTGCCCATATCTTCTCCTTCAATGTCTCTCTTTTCTATAGCAGCCACAGCACTGGCAGCCTCACCTCTGCTGTCCAGTATTATTTGCCAGCTCTTCCAACTTCTCTTGCAGTGGTGGGTGAAATTTGCTGGCAGAAACTGATGAGTCAGCTTCATGGGCATGAATCTACAAGAAGGTAGAGATATACCATCTTGCCACTGGTTCTATCCCTTGTATACATGAAGAGTGACTTTCTGAAGAGGAGTGCCTCCTCTGCTGGTGCAGGCTTTCTCTGTGATCTGAAACACTGATTTTCCAGGAAGAGAATTATGTTTGTTTGTTGCATTTATATGCCATCTTTCTCCCAAGATAAGACCTGAGGCAGCTTCCAACAGGTAAAAAACATTAAAAGCATTAAAACATTAAAAACATATAAAATACACTATATAATTATATAATTACATATAATTATGTAATTATGTAAATTATGTAACAATAATAGATTTTTAGAAACAGTAAAAAATAAGTAAAAAGGTCTCCAGCTCACCCATTGAAGGCCTGCTTAAAAAGAAATGCTTTTACCTTCCTATGAAAGGAGAGCAGGGAGGGGGGCAGCCTAGCCTCCTGTGAAAGAATGTTCCACAGGGTTGGAGCAGCCACTGAGAAGGCTCTTTCCCATGCCCTTACCAGGTGACCATGGGGTGGTGCGGAACTGAGAGAAAGCCTTCCCCTGAAGATCTTAGGGCTCTAGCTGGTTCATATAGGGAGATCCAGTTTTTCAAATGGTCTGGACCTAAACTGTATATAGGTCATAACCAGCACTTTGAATTGTGCCCAGAAACAAACATCAAGATTCTATTCTTTTTTAAAAAAAATAATCATTCTTCATAGGAGGAGAGAGATAGGATAAGTGACGAAGTATGTGGGTCAAGCATGCTTCCTCCTTGCATTTGTTTAGTCTATGCACTTAAAGAACACCTAATCAGGACTCACTGAAAGAGTAGCACAAGAAGAACATAAAAAGCTGGCCCAGTTTAAAAATGCATTGCCACAGGAGAAATTTAACAAGAATTAATACAAAATACAAAAGTCTTTTCTGCCCACTTCCTTTGTTGGCTCTTCCTGATGACAACAGTTAACTCTTGCTGCTGCAGCTTGTCCATCACTGAAAACCACACAGCTTCTGAAACTCACCTGGACTAATGTCTGCTTACTTCTGCCAGGCAGTGTTATTGTGTTTACACTGTGGCAACTGTGTATGTGTTTGTGTATACTGCTTATAGTATACAGTCATCCCTCCACATTCACTAGGGTTAGGGACACAGGACCCTCATGAAAGAGAAAAAACTGTGAATAACTCTAGGCCCTCCCAAACCATATTTAACACAAAAAAAAGTATGATCACCATATTCAATCCACCGTGGATTCTTTTGAGGCATCAGGGTTCCTTCACAAGGCTGGTGAGCTGGTGAGGCTTACTGCCACCTCCACTGCTGCCCCACACCATTTTTAATAGGGACTTACAAGCCTTGTTGTCAGTTTCTCAGTCTCAGGAGGCTTGCAGTCCCTATTAAAAATGGTATAGGGAGGCAGCAGAGGTGACTGCAAATAATCCATGAATAATCAAATCTGCAGAAGTGAAACCTGCAAATGTGGAGGGTTGACTGTACCGGGAAAAAAAACACAATATAATACTACAACAGCTCCAGAATGGCAATTGGTTAAAAAGCCAAGGGAAAATAGTCCCAACTATACAAATCACAAGATTTTCAAAAGGTGGTACAAAAGCTCCCCTTTTTAAAAGAACTGATTGAAATCTCAAGACCTGAGTAACCATTAATATTAAGATAAGCAGGAGTGCTGATTGGTGCAGTTGAGGTTGATTCTATGAGGAACAACATAATTTAAATTTGTAAGTTAATTATTACCTACTTCTGGTGAGATTCAATGTCACAACAGCAGCAGCCACAGCTCAATGAAAGATGAAAATGGATAGAAATTTGTTTTAGTCAGGACATTTTCAGCTAATTTTTCTTCCAATGTGCTTAGAACAATCTATTTGTTCGGCTATTTATCTCCCTTTTTTTTTGTTCTCAAAGCAAATTAAAAAAAATTGTTTTCAGACAGAAGCTGGATCCCAGAAAGATACTAGAAGCTTGAAGTGGATTTAATAAAAATGAATAAAATTATTGAAAACAGTTGTCAAAACATCAAACATTTTGGATTCCACCTTTGTCAGTGTTGCCCATTGGGGGAGACATAAACAACATTCCATGGATCCCATGGTAGTTATAGAATTCCAAGGGTCCAGGCATGGAATTTAGACGATTTTGCTAAAGACAAGAGCATTATTCTCCACATGTTAAGGCCATACAAAGCATCAAGGTGTAAAGTTTGTAGATCCAGAATTTTTCCCTTTTTCTCAATAACCACTGGATCAGGCAATTTCACAACTGGAAATAGAGCCATGTTGGAAAGGCTGTGACCCTCACAATTAAAATTTTTACCAATAGGTTGCTCTGACTTTCTGGTGGCAGTTGCTGAATTACAGTTCCTGAACCTTGTGCACAGATCAGTGGTAGTTTTCCTGTTATTTTAAACACAAAATTTTAAACATAAAAATATGTAAAATAAATGGTAAACTGGAGTGAGCAAATGAACATCCCCAACAACATTCTTTGCTCTTAAAAATGATTATTTAGGGGAGATTCAACTAAATAATGCTGTAATACTTAAAACTGAAGCTCAAATGGATTGAAAATAAAGGTTTTTGATCAGTTTAGAGGAAGACATTGCCATCCCGTAATTTCTTTGGGAACAGAGGGACAATGTGTGACAGGCTTTTTTTTTTTTTTAAGTAAAGAGGAATTGCATTTGTCCTTGAAACAAAGTAGTGCAAGACTTGTTTTGCTTTCAAGAAAAGGTACTGGCATGAATAATAATATACTAGGCAATATTCTGTAAACAGCATGATCAAGAACTGTTACTGTGCACATATTATTTGCTTATGGGCTGAGTCCAACACTAGACAACCACTGGCATAGCAGCAGATCCCATCACAAGTAGGAAAGAGATAGTCTCCTCACTATAGACACACCATCTGCTCCAGAGGTCAGAAAACTTCCCTAGAATTCATGTTTGGGAAGCTTTGAGGAGAATGGAGGGGAATAACAAGTTTTTTTTATGATGGGTTTGTCAGGTATTGCTTGGATTTTTACCTCAGGTTGTGTTTTATTTGTATCTGCCCAGCCACTGAAGCTAGAATTATGGTTGTTTCTTATTTGTTATACTGAAATTTTATTAGTTACTTACTTATGGATCACAAAACAATCATGGAGGAAAACTCTTTTCAGTTTCCCCTGCAGACTAATTTTAAAGGTTGTATGGGTGGGCAGAGACCTTGATCCTGTCCTTCTGACAAATAAAATATTTTTAAAAATCCACAAAACTTGGTCAGAAGCTCTAACTATGCTCATAAATTTTATCAAATTTTGCCAGGGTATGTGTAAAGTTATGAGGAGTTTTGTAAACATATTTTCCAGTAGGGTCAGAGGTCCTACACAGCACTGCACATTTAGGTACCACCAACAGGGATGCTGAAAATAACATGAAATATTATACAATAATAACAATTTGTTCTATGCATCTCAACTTCTTTACATGCTAGAGTCCCCAACAATAGCTTATAGGCTGTAGTTAGCAGGAATCTCTCTGTCTCAGAATACACAATCAAAGCACTCCCAGCTTAGGGAGCTGGTTATGTTTAGTCTGGAGAAAAGAAGGTTAAGAGGTAACATGATAGATGTGTTTAAATATATGAAGGGATGTCATATGGAGGATGGAGGAAGCTTGTTTTTCTGCTTCTCCGGAAACTCGGATAGACTAGTTCAATAGCTTTGAACTAAGAACTTCCTGATAGTGGGAATTGTTTGACTGTGGAATATGGCCCTTTCTGTACCGGGGTATTAAAACGGTGCAGAGCGACCTCCCACAGAGGTCATCTGCACCGTGGAGTGGATTGGGGCGGACTACTTTTCGTAGTTCCGCACCTCAATCTGCTCTGAAGCGACCAGAACTGGTGGCGCTGCGTGTTTTTAAAAAACCTCTTTTCAGAGGTTTTTAAAAAGCACGGAGCGCGCAGCCCCGTGCAGCTCCGTTGCCGCGCTCCAGTGCAGATTTGCAGGTGCGCACTAGTGCGTGCCTGCAGATCTGCCGGGGGCGGGCTTCCAGCTGGCGAGCTTCTCCGGTTGGTGGAGAGCCTCTGCCGGCTGGAAGCCTCCATTTTGGAAGCCGGAGGACTGCAGAGCAGCAAATTCGCGCTGCTCCGCATAGCGAGGGACTTACCCGGCTGCCGGTAAGCTCCGTTTTGGCGCGTTTTCCCCCGTTTCCCCCTCCACATGCGGAAAGGGCCTATGCTGCCTTGTAGTGTGATGGATTCTCCCTCTTTGAAGGTTTTTAAATAGTCTGGATGACCATCTGTCATGAGTGCTTTGGTTGTGTATTTCTGCATGGCAGAGGGCTGGGCTTGATGGTTGTTGTGGTCTCTTCCAGTTCTATGGTTCTACCATGAACTCCTTTCTCTTTTAGTATTCCTGACCATGGGATTATAAACCAGTATCTCCTTAAGTTTACTGAAATCAGCTTTCTTAAAATATAGGATATGTGTCTGATTGTTCTTGGCTTCCCTTTTCCACTGTATTGTTCTTGGCTTCCCTTTTCCACTATATAACAAACTCCAGGAGAACATAGTCCCTCCCTCCTAAGTATACCACCACTTCTACCCAATTAACCAAGTCACCATTGTAGGTTAAGATCAGTTCTAAAATAGCTAATCTTGTTCCTTCTTCCACCTTATGGATAATGAAACTTTCTGCAAGGTGAGTAATTTGTTGGACCTGATACTCTTGGTACATTTTGACTTCCAACAAATATCAGGACAGTTGAAATCTACCATTACTACTACACCTCTCCTTTCTGAATGTTTGGTCATCAGCTTCAGGAAGGCATCACCCAAGTCTTCAGTATGGCTTGGGGGTTTGTAGCAGACCCCACAAAGACATTGTTGTTGTTTCAGTCCCTTTAATTTTTACTTAAATGCTCTCAACCTGACTGCCAGGATTAAAGTTACAGATCTCTTCATTATATCTATAAAGATCCTTGTCATATAATGCTACTCCTCCACCTTTTCTGTGTGGTTTATTTCTTTGAAATAGATTACATCCCTCTGTTGCCACATACCAATGGGGAGACTCATCCCACTAGGTTGCAGTGATGCCTATTATATCATATTTGGTTTGCTATGTTAAGCATTCAAGTTCATCTTGTTTATTTCCCAGAGTCTGTGCATTAGTGTAGAAACATCTGAGACCATGGGTCATTCCTATTAGCTGCTTATTTACTGTTTTTTTTTTCTTTCCCGCTTTTGGGTTCTTGTACTATTCACCCATTTCTCACTATAAGATTTGGGCTATTACTTCCAGCACTTGATGAATTCCTGCCTTCAAGAATGCTATCGGTCTTTCCCATATAACCCAGTTTAAAATCATCCTCATCATGTTTGTGAGACTTCTAGTCAAAACATTCCTGGCAACTGTTGTGAGGTGCAACCAATCCCTTGCCAGAAGTCTATCTTCATGAAACCACAGACGATGGTCCACAAAGCGAAGAAATTCCTGACAGCACCATCTACGGAGACAATTGTTCACCTCCACTATTTGTCTTTCCCTTCCAATGACCTTCAATCAGGAGGAGAGATGAAACGACAACCTGTGCATCAAAGTCTTTCAGCTTCCTACCCAGAACCTCATAATCACTTGTGATCTCTTAAAGGCAGTGCATTGCAGTGTTATTGATTCCCGCATGGACCATAAAGATCAGTGGGCCACTCTGTCAGCTACTCTATTATAACATGCATCTTTGCACTAAGGAGACATCACAATTTTCAATATATCCTGTCAGGCCCACAAATCACCTTTTCTTTTCCCCCTCAGCAGGGAGTCCTCTATGTCCACTTCATGTCTTCTCTGATGATTGGCAAGGGCCAATCCATGTGCTGACTCTTCCAAGGTCCCCTGCCCATTTTGTTACCACACTGGCATACCCTATCCCGGGGAATATGCATTTGATATTAAATATGCCTGCCATGCCAGAGAAGTTGCCCGAATGGGTACGTAGACAAAGAGGTCGAATGACTGAAAATAGGTCAGGCCAGGAAAATCCCCAGTCACGTTTCCCTAGGAGACCTCAGGCTAAACATGTCCACACGGACAAAGGGTCTTCAGTGAAGGAATAGCCAACCTGAGTGGATTGCTGGGTTTTCCCTAGGTTGAGCAACTTTAACATTAGTAAACCCTGCACTGCAAGGTCCATCTGCATAAACCAATCATGCAAACTACCAAGCTACTATTGTGCAGCATTTCTTCCTTTATTTTGGCCACTGTTCTTCATGGGAGAGGGCTTGCTCTCAAGGTATGTTCTGCCCTATAAGTAGTCCCAGTTTTTGAGGGTCTCTTCGGAGAACTCCCTGCCCCACTAGCAGGCTGGCATTCTGTTAGTCAAGTGATCACCTCAGCTGCTTCTCTTCGCTGAGTACCATTCTTCTCGCTGCTTCCCAGACTGAAGACTTCAGGATAGGTGCAGTATTACTGCTTTACACCCTCTCCGCTGAATCCCCTATCAATTTTTACCTCTCTCCTTTCTTGATAGGCCTTGTGTGCATGAGTGAGCGAGTGCATTGGTGTGTGAGACCACATTTGTTAATAAAATCCAGTTATTGGTATGTTTGTCTGGCTTTTTGCTTTGTCTGACCCGGTAAAAATTGGGTAGAAGATTCTGCTGGTTTACCCTGCCCCTCGTTTGGCTACAGCCAGTACTCTGCTAATTTCCCCAATCTTTGCATTTTTGGAGTGAATCACGGTGTCCCCTAGGGGAACCCCAGAAGTCAGGGTAACAATTTTCTAAGTACTCACACTGTTGCTCTTGTTTCTTTTCCTCATTCTCACCAATAAGGGAAAGAGCTTCAAATCTTTTCTATTGTTCCAAACTCATGGAAAAATCACTGGTCTTTCTTCTTTTATGTGTCACATTCCTCCAAGTGTTTACTCGCTGTGTTTGGAAACTGGCCTCTTACTCAGAGAGATCCCCTGTGTGTTCCTTATCCAGGATAGCCTGCTCTGTTCTGTCCAAGCTCTGTCAAGCTATCTAGTATACTGAAGAGTAGACACATGGGCCTCAAGTTGCTGGACCTTCTGTTCCAACAAAGAAACCAACTTGCACTTACTGCAGGTGTAGCTACCCTGATCCTCTGGCAACAACACAAACATACTATAGCTGTTGCAAGTGACTGCAGCAACTTACTCACCATCCATATTCAGTAGTCTTAAGTAGGCACTGAAACAGAACTCTGGGCCTCCCCTGCAAAACTCCTCTGCTAAATACCAATGTGACACATCTATTGCCCTTGCCTCTTCTTACCCTTTTCTTTATTTATTTATTTTGGTGAGCTCCAGGGACTGGGGCTGCACTTATATAGAGAACTAGTAGCTGATAGCTTCTCCCCCAACCAAGTCTCTAATTCACTTCCTCTGAGTCTACACACAGTAGAACAATAGAGCACCAATGAACACACAAGCAAGCCTGCCTCAGGTCACACAAACATATGAACAATCAGCTTTACCCCCAACAGACACAACAGTCTTAACCCAACAAACTTTCCCAAAAGGATCTCTGGGATTGGGGAGGTTTAACCCAACAGATACAAGCTCACCTTATGCTATCTCTTCCACTATGTCCATGCAAAATGCCTACTGGCAGAGCTCCAATAATGTTAGGGAGCAACCCCTTGACATCACTAGAGGATAAATTTCAACTGAAATACATGACCACATTCCGTTGCTAATGGATTGCTAATGATGCAGTGGTATAAAGCACAGAGTTAGTTTCAAATACCATTCACGAGATATAGATAATATAATTCTATTGCTATCGCTATTTTTAGAACTGTTATTACTGGCAATTTTCAAGCTGTCAGTAAAACACTTGTTAAACTGAAATAATTGTTGTGTGTAGTTTTTATCTTTGAATCAAGTACTGATGTTCTAATTAACAAATGGAAATATGAAGAGCTGGCACATGTTAATTACCATCCTATGCTTGCTATGGGTAGTTTAACATACTTCTACTATTTCAGCTACAAGCCTGGCTCTCCCAGAAGACACAAGGGAAGAAAAAGTGAGGAAAGAAACATGCTATTAACATATCAGTAAAAACAGTTTCCAATTTATAATGTAGAGCTATTTTGAGGCTATTGTCCTGATGTTTGCCAGCCACATAATATATGCCATCACATCTGTTAGGCCAGGTTGTTAACTTTATTACTGAATTTAATCTTAGCTTTATGCTGCAATTTCATGCATGTACTTGTACACACTATAGTCATGCCTTAGAATATGTTTACTGATAAACTTGCAGAATGGGGGACATGAAGAAAATACTGAGATCTCTATGCACCCACCTATATATTTCCAAATCAATCTATTCATTTCCAAAATACTGTAGAGCTTTTCTTCAAAATATGTATTGCCAGAAGAACACCTAAAGTTATTGGAATGACGCCAAGACCAGCTGAAGAGGTGCAAAAGTAAATGAAGAAGCTGCATAGCCAATTTGTCCAGTTCCTGTAAGCCCTACACTTTTTAGTCTTTTCTGTCTCCCTGTCATTTAAATCATCCTTTTCCTTCTTCTCCAACTCTTGATATAACAGGCAGAAAATATTCATGTAATCTCTTTTTGCCTACTGGTCACATGACAATCTGTCTCAAGCGAAAAGCATGGGCATATTTCTCAGAGGGGAACAGCGAACAAATTAGGCAATGGGCTTGAGGTCTACTCAGCAGCTGGTCCCTACTGCATATCAGAGGAACCTTCTAAAATGTTTCCTAAGAGCAGAAGACAAGCCTCACTCCCAGAATGAAGGGTGCATTTCTCAGAGGGGAACAGCAAATGTGTTAGGCAATAGGTTTGAGGAGGAAGGATCCTTTCTTTTAAAGCATTGGAAGCTTCAGTAATAAGGAATAAGAAGGATCCTATTCCCTACTTCCAAAGCTGCAGACTCCTTTATGCTCATTGGCACAAAAGCCTCCAGCTTTGGAAAGAAGGGAGTATGAAGGATCCTATTCCCCGCTTCTGAAGCTGCAAATGGCAAGACTGCAACTATGAAGAGCCTAGTCTGCTTGAATTGTTAAAACTGACTTTATTTGATTCTGCCTGGAAATTCTGAAACATAGATTGGAGTTCAGAGTTGGCTCCCAGACTTGAGACCTGACTTGATACTTGGAGTGAAACACTTAAATACATCAGTGCCACTCACTGGCAAAATCTAACAAAATGCCATAGAAACTAAGTGGCCACAGTGCTGCTGCCTCACTCCTTCAGGCCTAGCTGGGGCGACAGCATCCCATCCAACAATGAAAACTCTTAAATCTCATAACAGGTAACTCAAAATTAACAACAAAATGACAAAGCAAGGAGTATATAAAAACTGGTGAATGCCAAAACAGTAACCAAGAGTGGGTCTTGCCACTCTACTGTCTACAACAATCACTACTTAGTTGCTTGAATCTCTGTTCGCCCTATACTCAGATGAAATTGCTAAAAGAAGGAGCGAAGGGGGCAGTGAAGTCTTATATTAGATCTGGTTCCACCCTCTCTCACTGTGATGGTGCAAAGCACCATAACACATTTTATTGTGACCTCCTTTTATTGGAGACTAGCAAATGTGCCTTCCCCCGTACTACATGGAGTTGGGAGGGATCCAAATTACAAATTGACTATGGTTGGGCTTTGAATGCCATGAGTTTTTTTTAAGATTTATATATAGTCTTTTAATGTATTTTAATATTTTTGATGTTTCAATGTCATAAATTGCTTAATTCCTATTTAAAAGTAATATTTATACTTTTATGAATGTTATTGTTTTCGATTTGTGTTGTTTAACATATGTTATAAAAATCATGTGAGAAAATCCACCACATACAATTGCTAAACTGTACAAAATACTTTTACTACACAAGAGAGACGATGAGACAGTTAAACACACAATGATCAAATGGGCACAGAACATTGGCCACTCAATAAAGTTAGAACATTGGGAAGAAAGTTGGAAGCTGATGCAAAAATTCACAGCTGCCCAAAATCTAAAAGAAAACTATCTGAAGATTTTCCACAGATGGTATATGACCCCAACCAAGCTTCAAAAAATTTATAATGCCGGTACAGGAAAATGCTGGAAATGCCATGCTGAAATGGGTACGACGTACCACCTATGGTGGACTTGCAAAAAAGCAAAAAAATATTGGGATGACATACATAAAAAAATAGAAGAAATTTTACAAATTGAATTTGGTAAAGATCCAGAGGTCTATTTGTTAAATATGTTACATGCTATAGACCAAACTGCAAAGAAAAAATACTCTAAGATTTTGCTATATATGATAACTATAGCCAGAACAGAATATGCTAAGTTCTGGAAGAAAGAAGAGATGCCAAATATTGAACTTTGGATCCAAAGTCTGTATGAAATTAAATTAGCAGAAAACTTGACACAGAGACTCAGAGGACAATCAGATGAAAAGACAGAGAAAGACTGGCGTCCCGTAAATCTATTTCTCCAAAAGTGGAGAACGACAAATTAAACAGATAACTATAAATGCTATTGTGAGGTGAAACAGACGTGAATGCTAGTAACGAGTATGGGACTAAATAAATCAGAGGTTTAGTAGAAGCTATCTTAATCACATAACGTAATAGGGAAAATAGCTGTATAGATACAAATATATATAATGTACATAATAAAGAGAAACTACACAAATGTGAGAATAAGAAATATACTTAAGTTTAAGGATGAGATAAGAATAATCTGGATAAAACTTTTAATGTTGCTTTTGGTGATAATAGAGGACTATTGATGGAGATGTACATTAATAATTATTTGCTCTGATAAAGATAAGTGGAAGAAACACTGTACAAATAAGATACAGTTGTTAATGTGATAATACTTTAAATAACATTTTTTATTTTTGATGAAATGTTAATAAAAATTGTTTAAAAAATAAAATAAAATATGTTGTTAGATGCCTTGAGTCGTATTATTGGGAGAAAGGTAGGCTATTAAAGAAAAAATAGATAGATAGATAGATAGATAGATAGATAGATAGATAGGCTGGTGCTAAATGTCATCCTCCTCTGAAAGCAAATAATTTCCTTGACGTAAATGAGATGCTTCTGTCTCTTGCATTGAAACCTGTAATCTCCAGGATCCAACCATCAGAATTGTTGATGGTTGCTGGTGCCAATGAAGTATTTTTGTTTATTATTTTTTGAAAACAGTCTTAAGGAACCATATAAGTGTCCTGCCTAGAGGAGCTGGAAATTGCAAAGGTCATGACACAAAAGAGCGTAGCTGTGGGAAGAAAATTATGTCTGTACAGTTTAGTCACAGAAAGGCTGTGTGAGAGAGAAAGAAAAAGAAAGAGTATCTGCAGCTGGGGACAACTCGGAGAAATTGGAGAACCTCTTCTTTTATGAAAGCAAAAATAGCTGCTGCTCAGACATGCAGCCCTCTGGACATGAATATGTTATGTGTTATATCCATCTACTGTTATGAATAGAAATGGACAAGCCAGTTTCACTTGATCACTTTCATTTTTGTCATTGATAACAAGCTACCATAGGGCCATAAAGAATATGCACAGCATTTTTTTTAACTTGATGAGAAGGGTTGTCCTGACATGTCAACAGATTGAGCTAAACTATTAAAAAGTATTAATTTCCACAGAAAGTTATCTTTGTGCAAGACAGCTAAAAATCCTGAGCTTTCCCTCTCTGGTATCCATTTTCACTATTCTTTCCTTGTAAAAAAGAGTTTACACAAAATACAATACATTTCCCCCCAAAATCTCACTTTGAGCAAAATATGTGGTTTTTTTCACAAAAGTCTTCATTAGGTAAAGTCATGAAATGTGAATAATCATGCAAATAATGTGGAAAAATGTCTATGGCCTCCTCCAATGGAGAATAAGAAGTTCTCACGCATGAGAACTGTAAACTCTCAGGGGGCATTAATCCCTAAATAGTCCTCTTTTGAGTGAAAAGTGTTCTTCAGATACCCTGTATGGTCAACTTGGTTTATGTTCTCAGAATAAGAAGTTAAACTTTCCTCTCTTTGTGAGTTTAGAACAAAATGTGTTTGTATGTTTAGAACAAACAGTGCTACAGATTTTGTTGGACTGAAATTCGTATCAAATTGAGCTTGCACGTCAGTGATTATGAATGCTGGACACTGCAATCCACCTTCAGCTGGAGGACCACAAGTTGCCCACCCCTGCTGTACAGAGATGTGGGAAAGGAAAGCAGGGCTGCCTGATCCATTAAGCACTTTAAGCACAGTGCCTAGCACCCATGAGAATTTTAGGGCCCACAAAAACAGAATTTTTGGGGCAAGGTGGGGAGCCAAATACAAGGGTGCCTAAGGCCTATGAAAATCTTGACGTGGCTCCAAGAGAGAGGCAATAATAATATGTACACACTGGTCACAGAGTGAATACAAGCAAAAATTTGTGAAGACCTATTGTACCTGTTATGAAGGATTGAAGGTAGCAAAGAGAACTTGTTACACTTCTCTGTTCTTTCTTCAGCACGCTGCCCAGCAGAACCTTTCCAAGTGGTGAAGAGCCTATTGGAGTCAGGTCGCGGGAGGAAAGGATTAGAATCCTTCATTGCCTGCTATTATAAATTTGCCAGATGCTTTGAGTAAAAAAGTTGTTTGTATTCATTTAGAACTTGATGCAACAGTTACTGCAGAGTTTAGAAAAGCGTCTGGTGTGGCACCTGATCAATTTTCTTGGGGTCAGTTTCTGTTGTTGAAGCCTGGTAATGTGGATAAGATGCTTGAATTGATCTGTTCCACCACATGTAGTCTTGACTCTTGCTCATCTTGTCTCTCAAGATCTAGCAGATATAAATTAACTGGGTGGGTCCAACAGGTGGTAAATGCCTCACTCCATGAGAAGGAGATGGTTCCTGTCTTGAAGGAGGCTGTAGTGCATCCTTTCCTGAAAAGGACCTCCATGGACACAGAAGTATGTGATAATTACTGGCCTATCACTAACATCCCTTATTTGCGCAAGGTGCTTGAATGTGTGGTAGCTGGGCTGTTTCAGATAGAATCATAGAATCATAGAGTTGGAAGAGACCCCAGGGGCCATCAAGTCCAAGCCCCTGCTATGCAGGAACACCCATCAAAGCATTCCCAACAGATGGCCATCCAGCCTCTGCTTAAAAACCTCCAAAGAAGGAGACTCCACCACACTCCGAGGCAGCATATTCCACTGCCAGACAGCTCTGACCATCAGGAAGTTCTTCCTGAGGTTCAAGTGGAATCTCCTTTCTTGCAGCTTGAATCCATTGCTCCTTGTTTTAGTCTCTCGAGCAGTAGAGAACAAGCCTGCTCCCTCCTCAACATGACATCCCTTCAAATATTTAAACATAGCCATCATGTCCCCTCTTAACCTTCTCTTCTGCAGACTAAACATATCCAGCTCCCTAAGGCATTCATCATAGGGCACGGCTTCCAGACCCTTCACCATTTTGGTTGCCCTCCTCTGGACACAATCTAGCTTGTTGACATCCTTCTTGAATTGAGGTGCCCAGAACTGGACACAGTATTCCAAATGAGGCCTAGCCAATGCAGAATAGAGTGGTACTATTACCTCCCTCGATCTAGACACCATGCTCCTATTGATGCAACCAAGAATTGCATTGGCTTTCTTGGCTGCCGCATCACACTGCTGACTCATGTTCAGCTTGTGATCTACCAAGACTCCTAGATCCCTTTCACACGTACTGCTATCCAGCCACACGTCCCCCATTCTATACTTGTGACTTTCAGTTTTTCTGCCCAAATGCAGGACCCTACATTTGTCTCTGTTGAAATTCATTTTGTTAGCTTTGGCCCAGCTCTCCAATCTGTCAAGGTCATTTTGAAATTTGATCCTATCCTCTGGTTTATTAGCAACCCCTCCCAGTTTGGTATCATCTGCAAATTTGATCAGCATGCCCTCCACTCCCTCCTCCAAGTCAGTGATGAAGATGTTGAATAGCACTGGGCCCAGGACGGAACCCTGTGGCACCCCACTAGTCACCTCTCTCCAGGACGAAAAACAGCCATTGGTGATCTTTGGGTGTGGTTGATCAACCAAATACAAATCCAACTAACAGTAGCCCTGTCCAGCCCGCATTTTACTAACTTCTTTGCAAGAATGTCATGTGGAACTTTGTCGAAGGCCTTACTGAGGTCAAGATATGCTACATCTACAGCATTCCCTTCATCTGTCAAGCTTCTAACCCTATCATAAAAAGAGATAAGATTAGTCTGGCATGACTTATTTCTGAGAAATCCATGCTGACTTTTAGTGATTACGGCATTGCTTTCTAAGTAATTACAAACTGATTGTTTAATGATTTGCTTTAGGATCTTTCCTGGAATTGATGTCAGGTTTACCGGGCAATAATTATTAGGGTCCTCTTTTTTCCCCTTCTTGAAGATGGGGATGACATTTGCCCTCCTCCAGTCTGCTGGGACTTCTCCTGTTCTCCAAGAGTTCTGAAAGATGATTGCAAGTGGTTCAGAAATGACTTCTGCCATTTCTTTTAATATCCTTGGATGTAATTCATCTGGCCCTGATGTTCTTGGAGAAAGCAAATTATCTGGATCCATTTCAATCTGGTCTCAGGCTATGGTATAGTATCAAGACAAACTTGGTCACTTTGATTGAAGATCTACTGTGAGGTAAAAACATTAATAGTTCTATCTTGTTGATCCTCATGTATCTCTCAATGGCTTTTGATACTATTGATCATGGTATCTTACTGGACTGGGTCTGGATGGCAGTAGGAAGCATTATTTTACAGTGGTTCTGCACCTATCTGCAAAGTCTGTTCCAGAGAGTGGTATTAGGGGACTTCTGCTCAGCTCCATAGCCACAGTGCTGTGGGATGTCATAGAGTTCCCATCTTGTCTCCCTTGCTCTTCAACATCTACATAAGACCACCGGGAACGTTCTTTAGGAGTTTGGAGATTGGGCGCCAGTAGTATGCTGATGACACTCAGCTCTACTTCTTATTATTTGAGATTGTGGAAGTGCTAGAATAGCACCTGAATGTTGCAATACTCTGGATGAGGGTGAATAAACTCAGGCTCAATCCCAATGAGATGGAGGGCCTGTGGATTGTTATTTTCTTAGCTCCAGTTACCTGACCTGGATAGGGTTGCACTCTCCCTGCAGGAGCAAGTGAGTAAATGAGCAACTGAAGGAGCAAGTGAGAGTACTCCTAGATCCATCCTTTTCACTGAAGGCTCAGATAAACTTGGTGGTTTAGACTGCTTGGGCTCAGCTTTGTCTAGTCTGCCAGCTATGGCCTTTCCTGGATAGGAATAACTTAGCCACAGTAGTCCATGCACTTGTAACTTCCTGATTAGACTACTGCAATGCACTCTATGTTGGGCTGCCCTTGAAGGAAACTGTAGTTACTGCAAGCAGCTAGACTGCTCATTGGAATTCCATTCAGATATCACATAATATCTGTTCTGAAGGAATTGCACTGGTTACCAATATGTTTCCATTCTAAATTCAAGGTGCAAGTAATAACATTTAAACCTCTAAACCACTTGGGACCTTGGTAGCTGAGAAAGTGCTCTTTTTCTTTATATGCCTGGCCAAGAATTGAGATCTTTTGGAGGAGCCATCTTCCATGTCCCATGAGTGTGCAAAATTCACTATGAGAGGGCATGGGAGACAGCCTTTTCTGTAGTGGCATCCCACGTGTGGAATTGTCTCCCCTTGGAGGTTCCATTAGTACAAATGTTGGAACTGTTTTGATGCCAAGTTAATACTTGGCTTTTTATTAAACCGTTTGAGCCAAACTGATTTTATCCAGGCTGCATATCTTTTATGATTCAAGATTGTTTTAATCAAGTCTAAATCATCTTAAAAAAACCTGAGAAGACACTTAATATATTTTAATCTTTTTAAACTTTTGTAATTATTTATTGTTTTAAGTAGAGATGGGCCAACCAAATCCTTGAATCCTCGAATCCTGGACAAGGGATTTAAGATTTGGGGATCTGAATCCCCCTGCCAAAACAGGTGAATCAATTCTCTCAAATCCTACCCTGGCTGGGGGAGAAGGTGGTGGGGAGCATGATATCAGGCTCCCAGCACTTCTCCCACCAGTCACGGGCAGATCCTGTCCTGGGCAGGTGACAAAAGGTGGCGGAGAGCGCAATCTTGTGCTCCCTGCTCTGCTGCCACAAGCCACAGGCCATATGCTATCTGGGGCCAGCAGAAAAAGTTATGGAATGTGCAGTCTCATGCTCCCCACTCTGCTCCTTCCGGCCGAGGGCCTGATCCTGCCCGGGATGGATGGCAAAAGGTTGTGGGGTGCGCAATCTTGCGCTCCCACTGGGAGGATCCTGTTGGGATGGGTGGCACAACCTGGTCGGGTTTTTCAAAATTGGTGCCTCCAGGGCCCA
Organism: Cyclura pinguis; assembly: GCA_030412105.1. Taxonomy (NCBI): domain Eukaryota; kingdom Metazoa; phylum Chordata; class Lepidosauria; order Squamata; family Iguanidae; genus Cyclura; species Cyclura pinguis. The sequence continues at coordinate 311,303,262 of CM059599.1, read as the reverse complement.
CGAAAAATGGAGCAGAAAGCCACAGGCACTCTGGAGGCTGCCTGTGCATGGGTATGCTGCCTGTGCTCACACCTCTTGCCTGTGCGTGCTGGGGCTGCCTGTGCCCCTGGCTGCCTCCCTCTGTAAGGTAATCTGTATTCTTTTGACTTGAGTTATGTACTTCATGTTATAGATAAACATGTCAATTGCATTTGCATCTTCTTAATAAGAAGTATGGGTATGTTTTCCTCAACTGAAAACCATTTTTTAATTTGTTTTTCATTAAACAAAAATGTCTAATTCTAGTTCAAAAGCACTTTTCAGCAGAAGTGCTTTCTTTCCCTTGCTTTTTAAACTCTTTTTTTTAAAAAATAGGATTCAAGAGATTTGAGATTCGTGAGTTTTCTGGATTCCCAGAACCTTCCGGGGATTCAGATCCAGATTCGGAAAATTCTGAATTCGTCCCATCCCTAATTTTAATTTTCTTGAAAGCCACCCTGAGATATTCAGACAAAGGGTGGGAAATAGATATTTAAATAAATAAATAAATAAATAAACAAACAGTTTTTCTCTTCAGGTTATAGAAATAAATTGTACAATAACAGTGACACACAGGGAGACCAACAATTCAAACACATAAATTGTCACATTAGAGCTCAGACTAAAAATGTAAATGTGTTGATTACCTATTGTGCAGGTGTGTGACACTTTTAACTAGGGATGAATGGGGTTCTGGGAGAAACTGAGGTCACTGTGGCCAGGGATTTAGAATATTTGGATCACCTTTTCTGAGAAGAATTAGCCCTTCAGAAACTCACATAAAGGTTTCCTGGAATTCATTGTTTTTTGCACAAAATCATTCCATTTTCTGGAAAAAAAAACTACACAAATACAACACATTGCACAAAAACATATTTCCTGCAAAGTACATTTGTTTGTACTTTATGAATGCAAATTAGAACTGAAAAATGTGCAAAAACTCCCATAATTTTTCCTACTGGTGAAAAAACTTTGATTTATGATGTTGCTGTGGTTATAGTTCTCAGCATGAAAGAAGTAGAGATTTGCATCCCTAAGTTACAGTAATTAAGGAGACAGAGGTGAGGTGAGGAGTTTAATCATCTCATATATACTGCATGATTTGCTTTTTCAAGACAAGATCTCTGGAGACTTGGATAGTACCGTTTGAGCCCAAGACAAAAGAACAGAATGGCATCCTCATAAATATGCATTTCCGTGGACGGGCTGGTGTTTTTCTGCCAACCAATATCCTTTGTTTGGCAAGATGTGATGCCAGACTTCTATGTTTCTTTACAGTTTTTCTTCCCCTATAAAAGTTTCTACCAAATGTCAAGCATGTATGAGTCCTGTTGAGGTGTACCGTCAAGTGGGCTGAATAACAGGAGAGTGAATATGATAACTAACCACCAGAATCATTTCTGTCACCCTGTAGAAATGGAAGAGCACCGTCTGAGGAGATTTTCCTCCGAGCCTTGATTTTACAGGGCACCAGAACCTATATAGAACCTCTACTGTACAGGCTCTCCAGGTCAGAAAGTTCCCACCCTTCCCACAGGTTTATTCAGCACAATTAATGGAATATCTGTATAGCTTATGGTTGCATCTTAGATTGTTTTGCCTTAGCCAAAGCTGCCTGTCAGATGTAACTTCTAATCATCTCATAAGGTATTTCTTTGAACAATTCTGTAACATACTACAGATTTCCATGTAAGTGACACACTCCACCTGGCTGTGCCAATATGATGTCTTGAGCTGATTTATGAGAACCACAGGTTGCACCATGGCATGCATGGTTAAACACATATTATTTATCGCAAAACAGCTCATACAATCAAAGTGATGTGGGATGCCATTCTAGATGTTCCCAGGTGGCCAAAAGTCTGAGGAAAAGTTTCAGAGTTTCCTCTGAGAACTGTAAAACCACAAAAGTGGTCCAATTTTAGGATGCTCTCATTGGAAGAATTTCCCATGCATTCTTCCTTCCTTCTTTTCTTCATTCATGCTCTGTATCCCATTCACATCTATACAACAGAGTATGGAGACACTTGGAAGGGTTAGCACAAGGAACTGTGAGGACAACAGGCATGGAGCTGAGGATCACATTTTCTTTTCATGTTCGAAAGAAAGCTGCAATGGACTTTATGGTCTTTTTCTGCAAATGGAAGTGGCCTTTCCAGTACAGGATCTATCCAATGCACTTTAGAGGAATTTACTGTGGTTTATATTTGCTATACCTTGTGGTGACTAATAGGACCAGCCCCAAACATTGGAATAGAGAAGCAAATGGGATTCCCATTCACTCTAGTGAAGCTGCATAATTTCCCAAATTATTCTGACACATGAAACAGAAGAATTCACAGACAGGTATCCTTCAAGTATAAATGGGACAATTAACAATTTGATGCCCTCCTATGACAATTTGATGTCCTCCCATATCTGAGCCACCAGATTGCTCTTCCTAATTGTAGGGCTGATGCTGACAACAAAATAACCAAAGACAGAGTGTATCCCCATCAAGTAAAAATGGCATCTTTCAATTTATTTGTCAGGCTGAACAATTGTAACTGGGCTAAATTTATCTTTCAAAGTCGCAATAACGTCAGGCTTTAAACACGCATAAATTGGCAGATATAACAATGGAAGGATCTTTGCTTGATTTCTTGCAAACAGGGATGAATGTAGGTGGGGAGATGATGAACAAGATAATCTTAAACCATGCTTATGGAACTCCTTACTTTGGAGAACCTCCATACAAGTTGGAATGCATTTTTCATTAAACAAGCTACTTAAACATTTATGTTCCACTGTGCAAAATCTCAAAGAGAAGCCAACTCCAAACAGACAATCTCTTTCACTGTCACATTTTTCATTTTTTTATTCCTTTACTACAATGATATCTATCTTAATATTGTGATTTTTTTTAATACAGACAGAATATTTTTCTCTGATAACACAGCAGGCTAATGGATTTTGCAAGAAAAATGTGTATAAAATGTCAACAATAGATAAATACTGGAAATATTCAAAGAGACAGTCTCACCAGAGCCCCTGATATACATCTGTTAATGTCTTCTGCTGGATATGAAAGGCTGTTACTTTTAGGAAATCAGGTTATATGAATTTCTAGTCAACAACAACACCCTGGCAGTTTGGTTTTATGCACTGAATCAGTTCTATTTTTTCCCCTCCCTATTGCATATACAAAAACTGAATCTCTATTTGAGCAAATAAGATATTTTTGCTTAGCTGCAGGATTAATCTCTTAGATTAAAAACCATATTTCCTTTGTGTAGCACCATTTTTTTGACTTTCTAGTGGTGTTAGGTCTAGTGTTCTGCTGAAAATTCATTCTATTTTTTTTTAACTATTCACATTCAATTTGATTGAAAAGAACTTGTTTACAATAAAAAAAAGTCAAAGCAGAAGAAAAAATTGGTAAAATTCTCTAAGGATTATGCTCCCTTATGTCTATAACCTTTCAAAGGAAGTTCAAAAGAGCTTCAAAGGAATTTCTAAAGCAATCTAGGAATGAAATAGAAAAAATGTAAGCTTCTCTTGCCATAGAAATTAGAGGTCAGCTTTTGGCACAGATTCCTTAGGGCAGAGGAAAGATTTGAAATTCTTAGGCCACCCAAATATCTAGATGTTATTGTACCATAGGATCTCAAAGCTAGAGATAAGAATACCTCCAATAAATTGTCTTCTCTCATGTACTTTTAAGAAAGAAGACAGTCAATTTGGGGAAAAGGTTTATATGGTACACCGTGCTATAACTGATTGGTTTTGTTTTAATTAATCTTGTAAGTTATCTTGGGTCCTGCACTAACAGAAGGATGGATGTTCAATCACTCACTCACTCACCCATTAATTATCAATCAATCAATCAATCAATCAAGCCTATCATTACATAGTTGTAGGATTACACTTCACAATTTCTTTCAAGCAGTTAGTGAAGATAATAGTGTTTATACTACTAGTGTTTATCCTATCAGAAATTTAACATAATTATATCACATAAATGGAACAGACAATAACATCTGTGGTATTCCTACAAAGACAAATATGTACTGAAGGCAAGTAGATAGTCTAGACTCCTGCTTGTTTTTTCCCCATGATACTGCATTTCCCATTCCTATCCTTATTTAAACTAGAGACAATGAAATCCAGGCCACAATAAAAGACGACATGTACTGCCATACTGATAGATGTTCACACCTCTAGCAGTGTTGGGAAAGAGGGAAGATCTCTGCTAGACACTTGAAAGTTCTACTGCCATTCAGATTCTACAGTGTGAACCAGTGACCTAATTCAATATAATGTGGGTTCACAAATTAATAGGAGAGCATATAGTAAGGTGAACTGCAGCAATACCTTTGCAGCCAGTCCCTTTGCCAAACATGTACACTTCAGTCATGCATTGCAAATGCCTGTGCTCTCCCTCACATTCACATTAAGAGGTTTAATGGATTGACTTTCATTCAGGATGCTATGGTTCCTGAAAAGGGCATCAAAAGGTACCATATATTTTCTTTGGGGATGATTCAAAAGAATATTGTTACCTAGGGCTATTTGGGGAAGAAGCAATAGAAGTGACTCCCTGGCAACGTTTTGTCATAAATCATTCTGTATTATGTGGGGTTTTCATATTCTTTCATGAAAGTGAGCAAAATATTCCAACTGATTGCCATCTGATTATTACCCCCAGCAGCTACCACATGCTTAATATGACACATACCTACTGTTCTAATATCAGCCCTAATACAATATCCCTCATCTTTGTTAATAAATTGTGTAGGCATTTTAGTTGCCAGAGGAGCTATGCTCACTGTCAGTTTTCTTATTATTCAGGCCAGGGACTACAACTGAGCTGAGTGGTAAGGTTAAGGAGGGTAAGCATTCATCAAACATTAAGGTTAAGAGCTAAGTACCAAGCAGTACTGGGATTCATGGGGCAATCTACAGGTATCAAGATATTTGAGTGATCCGTCATTCATTGTAGTATGAATCTTTCCTTAAAATTGTCCATTCCCACTTTTGTTTATGCAAACTTCTCACCTCCCTCAGGATAAATGGTAAATATTTTCATGATCTCTAGAAATCTTGGCTCATAAATCTCTCTCTATACATACTTTCAAAATGTAAATGTGTGTTTGTCTGTGTGTGTCTGTGTGCATTCATACATGTGCATGCACATCACTGAGTGCAGTTCCAGACCTTCCCATGACCCTCTTTGACACCATAACTAACACAGGTAACTGATATCTCTCTCTTGCTCAGCTGTATTGGTAGTATATTGATGTGCCCTGGTGGCACAGTGGTTAAATGCTGGTACTGCAGCCACAACATTGTAAGTTGGATCCTGCAGGGCTCCAGGTTGACTCAGCCTTCCATCCTTCTGTAGGTCGGTAAAATGAGTACCCAGCTGGTTGGGGGTATTTAGTTAAACACATTGTAAACTGCTTAGGGAGTGCTTTGCACTGATAAGTGGTATAGAAATGTAGCTGCTATTATTATTGATGCAGCAGGCAATCTACAGTTCAAGAAAATACCACACCCCTGCAGCTGATGGATTTCAGCACTGAACTGTACATATCCCATTGTGAGATTTGCAGATAAAGAAAAGGATATAAATATTCTAATAAATTAATAAACTCCTCACAGGAAGGAACTACTCTACCCTAAATTCTACCCAGAGCATCCAGAGACAATGCTGCAAATACTCATGGTAAGATAATGGGTCCTCTGATCTGGGATGTACCCCACGGGCCTGGCAGAACCCCTCTGCCTGTCACCAGGAGCCACATGCACTACATTCTATTTCAAAAACCAGTTGTGGGAATAGGAAGTTACACTTGCACCACTGAATTCTTTCAATATGTGTTTGGGGGTTGAGGATATGTGTTTCACTTTTGAAACATGGTTCTTGTTTATAAGATAATCAGCAGTTAAGATAATTACCACACAGCTCCTGGAGCACCAATCAGCTTATAAACAAGGTGCAAGTACCCCAGCACCTAGTTTAACATTGTGGCCGTCCCTTGTTTGTGGATACTGTATCACTGAAGTGCAATGGTGCAATGGCAGCAGTGAGAAGTAGAATTCCTAGAATCCCAATGAGGTCATCAGCCATAAAAACTGACCAACCCTACTTTTTTTTTTAAAAAAAAAGAGATATTTTAAAAGATTGAAACCAAATTTTAAGATGATAATGATGATGGTCACCATTAGTATGTATGCACTTTACTGAGTTCATGAGGATGAAGGTAGGAGAGAGAGTGTTAAGCAGGGAAGTAATTTGTTGCTGTTTCAGCTGTATGTGTTCACTCAGTTACAGTGGGAAAAAAGAAGAGAACAACCATAATTCAAACATATATCCAACAAATATTAACAGCCACAAAGTCTCAAACATGCACATATATATGAGCATATATAAACTGAGGTATCTCAAAGTATAGGTGATCAGTGCAATGTGGAACAACGATTTTTAAAGATACTTCCCCCATTTTCTGAACTTCTTGAGAGTGAAAAAGCTTGTGGCTATAGTGCAATAGACTCAGAACCTGGTTCACATCATATACTCAGTCCCCTTTAGCAAAGAATTTGGGATATGCACCCCTGTTTCATGAAGTGTGTACAAGTACCAAAACATGCAATACACTAGATGTTATATAAAAGTTCTTTTTAAGCATTACCGAAGAGCAGACCACAACATAGGTGAGCTACATTCATTTTCAAAGCTGAAAAAATATTTGTAGGAAGCTGAGTTCGTTATGGGTTTGCTCATGTTTGGTTATACATTAGAGATAGAAATGAAGCACAAGTTACTGATGTTATTTGGATTTCATTTTAGATAACTGAAGTCACTGATACATTTAAACTCCATGTATTCACTTTTTAGTGTCTATGAGGACACCTTTTCCAAGGGCCATTTCCTATGTTGAAAGCACCAGAGAGAGTACATGTATATTTCAAATCATAGTGACAGAAAGATACATTTAGATGCCTGCTTTATTTCCAAGGCTAGTAGTAGTAGGCAGGAATGCTATTCTTGGCTATATGCACATGATGTAAAAGTAGAAATCTTTGCTTGTTGTACCTCTGCATTTTGTTTTGAGTCTGTAGATCCTTCTTATACAGCAAAACTAAACATACTATATGAATTGCACAGATATGAAGAGGAAATGTAGGATTTTCCCTCTGTATGGTCCAGAAGAATAGCTGATATTGAAATTTTATCTAGCAAAGCTAACAGCTGTCATATTGCCTACCACTGAACCTCAAATCCTGTTGTGCAATCTGTTTGTGGTAATTCTTCATTCAGCAGTGTTTGTGGAGGTTCATAAGTGTATTGGATGCACATCCAAGTGAGAAACAACAATCCACTGGAATAAGGATGATATTGGTGGTGGTGTTCATGGTCACAATGATGCTCCTCGTCATTACCATAATCAACAACAATAACAAATTATATTATTGTGACTTAAAATTATTACGTAGGATTTGAATTTTAGGGAAAACAGCCTAGAGGAACACAGAATGCTGCATTTTACTGAGTCAAAGCTTTGATCTATCTAGGCCAGTAATGTTGATACTTACAGGGTCTCCAGGGATTCATTAGAGATTGTTTCCTAACCCTACCAAGAGCTGTCAGGAATTGAACCTGAGACCTTCTGTATGCAAAGCATGTGTTCTGCCACTGATCTGTTGGACAAAAACACCAGAAAGTTGAAACTCACTGATGAAAAGAACCTGTTCAGTTTTAGGGGACACACATATGAATTATATTTCTTTTTTTAAATTTATTTTTTATTACATTCACAGTGATGAGACAGTAAACAAAATGAGAAGCAAAAAAGAGTTTACAATGTTACAAGGTACCTTTCTTAGTCTAAACCGCATGTTTATATAATAAAAGACACAAAGAAAAAAAAATCATCAACTCTAGAGTTGGATTCTCTAGAGTTAATACAGAGGGAAAAAGAAAGAGAGAAGAAGGAAAGTTGTCTTTCCTAAATTCACATTATGGATTCCTATGTTCCGTTATCCTAGCAACTTAAATTTATACCCTTCACTCAATATCAATTCCTCTAATCCTGCAAATTCTAGAGTCTCAATCTAGTTTGTTCCTAGAAAAAAAAAAGGCAAGAAAAGCAGCAAAAACCACATTCTGTGGGTCATCTACACATAAATATATGTGTAAACAGCTATAGATATAGCATACATATATCCTGCCAGTTCACACTTTATATTTATCACCTGTACCCTGTCCTGCTCTGCTGACTTCAAGTTATGTTACAATGTGTGATTCTGTTAATACACGATGTCTAATTTTATTTTGCTTATGAAATAGAGCGTGAATTCCAAAGTTTGTTTAATTTTTTATCTATGAAATCTTTCTCAGCTTACAGGAGATTTTCAATCACCAGGGCCCATTCCTCTTTGATTTTATCTTCCTTTTTGCCTTTGAGGAGCTGTGTTAGAATATCGATAGTTTTTACTTCTAGGATAGCCTGTTGCCATTCTTGTATTTTTGGAATGTCGCTTTTTTCCCAGTGTTTTGCAAACACTATTCTAGTCGCAGTTATTAAATATAGTAATAATTTCCACTGCTTTTGTTATCCAATAGGAGTCTAATTCATGGGTTATTTTTAACAAGTACAGTTTAGGGGACAATGGAAACTTACATTTGAACCTTTCTGAAATCTTGTTGTGAATATGAGTCCAGGTTTTTTTTTTCTTTCCTGCATGTCCACCAAACATGATAGAAAGTTTCTACTTCTTGTCGGCATTTCCAACAAGTCTGTGACATAGATTTGTGTATCTTACTTAATTTTTCGGGTGTCAGAGACCAGCGGTGAAACATTTTCAAGTGGTTTTCTTGCAGATTTTGGGCAAAAGTGAATTTGAGGGTTGATTTCCAACTCCTTTCCCATTGTTCTAGAAGGATAACCTCACCGATATTACTTGTCCATTTGAGCATATCGTCTTTTACTATGTCTTCTTCCCTCCTCCAAAGAAGTAAGAATGTATATAGCCTTGACATCAGATGAGTTGGATTATCAAAAATTATTTTTTCAAATTCTGTTTTGTCTTTGCTCTTAATGAAATCTTCCAGCTTCAGATCGGTCTTAAATCTTTCTACCAACTGTCTGTAGAACCAATTGCATTTTATGTTTTCTCTTTCCAGTTCTCCTCTCATTTTTATTCAGTATACATTTTCAGGACTATTATGTTTTCATAATGTGACTGTTTTTCTGAAAGATTCTTCCATTTTCCAAAAAACGCTTCCTGAGGGGAGATCCAAAGAGGGGTTTTGATGTAGTATAATATCTTATATTTGTACCAGATGGTCAGTAATGTTTTGCAAATATAATGGTTGGAAAATTCTTTATCTACCTTGCCTTTGCCATACCACAGGAAGGCGTGCCAGCTGAATCTCGCATTGGCTTCTTCTAGAGCTAGCATTCTTTCATTGCATAACGTTAACCAATCTGTTATCCATGTCATTCCACTTGTGTGATAGTGGGTTTTGATGTCTGGTACCCCACATCCTCCTCGTACTCTCAAATCTGTCAGTGTGTGCCATTTTATGGTTTGTGACTGGTCCATAAGTCCTTTTCAGATAAGTCTTTTTTCCAAGTTAAGAATGGTTTATCATTTGTGATTATGGGAGTGTTCTAGAATAGAAAGTTCATCTTTGGCAAAAACACTCCTTTTTACACTAGCAGTTCTTCCTAATAGCGATAATTTCAAGTTATTCCAGTTTTCCAAATCTTTTTTAATCAAGTTCCAAGTTTTTACATAATTATTTTCAAATAGCTCATTATTGTGTCTGGATATCCAGATAGCTAAATACTTGATTTTCTTTTCTATTTTAAAGCTGGATATTTCTACCGGTCTTTCCTCTTCCCCTTTCCTCATGTTTTTGATCAAGATTGAAGTTTATCTTTATTGACCTTTGTTCCAGAAAACTCACTGAATTCCTTTAATATTCGAACCAATTTCATCAGACTTGAGATTGATTCTTCTAAAAAGAACACCAGGTCAAAGTATAGGCTTTCAGTTTGTAGCCGTGGCCCTTTATACATGTATTATATTTCAAATAGGGAGTCAAATATGCCATAGAGGTATAGTTGTGTACCATATCCATTTGTGCATGTGTGTGTGTGTTTGTACATACATGCACACACTCATACACAGTGATATAAGACAGTCTAAACATTGCAATGAGAATTTCTGCTGTCAGTTTTTCCAACCATATTATTTCAATCCTATTTACATTGTAATGGCCCAGTTCAAGGCAAAGGCTTTTCTATGCAGGACTATAAACCTAAACAATTTGGGATCATCATATTTAAAAGACAAAAATTAATGTGTTCCTATTCTACTCAAATACACATAGATTCTTGCCTATAACATAAACCTCTAATGCCTTCTCAGAAGTGAGCCCCACTGAGCTGAAATTATGAAACTCTTACCTGGAAATAATCCTAGTTCATCACAATGATACTTACTTTTGAACAGACATATATAGCAATGCATCATCATTATTGGAAACCTCCATGGATATCCTTTCAGGTCAAAAGGCATCATATAAATGCTTTTAGGAATAAATAAACATATAGCTGCATGAGGGAAAGGGGGGTATTTTCCTACTCAATGCTGTCTCCCACCCTTGAGTAGCAGATGTGACCCCCCTTTGCCCTTGGCTGCCACCACCTACTAATTTTAAATCTCCATCATGCAGTAACTCAGCAGGAAGCTACTGGGAAAAGAGTCTCTGAACTCAGAGGCTTGCCTCTCCCACCCTCTCCTGTGGAAGAGAGAAATTCTATCTGCGAGTGCAACTGGCAGGCACATGGACAGAGAGCATGGGTAGAAGAGATCTTTATAAGGAAAGTTTTTTATTCTTAGCAGGCAAACACAACAACAAAAGACATCCCCATTGATGAAGCCACCTTCCTTCAAGCATTACTTAGCAGTTACAAAGTTACAGATAAGCCTAGGTCATTTCAGCCAAAGTTTTAAAAGAACACAATCCCTCTTTCGACTAGCTAAAACATTCTTATTCTACTCACATTACTATCCAGATACTGGGATGGTGTTGGGGGAGGGGAGGAAGCTAGTCATCTGGACCAGTTTGGCCCAGTTTGCAACTTGCCTCTCTCTTTCTCTCATTGATGTTCCTTTGTCTCTCTCTGCCTTGTGGTCTCTGACACCTTTTTAAAACTTCTGGACCAAAGCATCTAGAAGCTTCTCACCTTGTTTCCCTATCTGGTCTTGATGACTAGGCAACTATCTCTTGAGATCTCTGACATCCCTCTGTGATGCCGACACCCAGTAAAAAGAATATAACTTAAACCTGAAACCTCATTAACCCCTTGTTTACTTGGAGAGAGAGCTAGCTCTCTTCAGCTATGTTGCCTGGATAATGGGAAGAGCCCATTATGTACAACATGTACAACAGTTACCAGGCAACTGATAGCTGAACATGGGAACAAACTCTGCTGAGAAGTGTTAGTTTGAAAGGGATAGCGCGTTGTATGAAAGCAATGTCTGCTATTTTTAAACTACAGTGTATGACTATTTTATACAGACAAGGTATCACTTGATAGCCTTTAAGACTGTAGTCCTATATACAATTATCTATCCTGTGAGAAAGCCCCATTGAATTCAGTGGAGTTTCGTTCTGAATCAAAGTATTCTTTAAGAGACAAAATTGTAAACCACATTCATACTGGTTGTTCAACTACTGTACATACATCTAATGATGCTAGCTTATCTTTTTTTAAAAAAAATAATCAATCCAAAGTTTCTTTTTTTAAAGAAAAAATCTTGTGTTCTATGTCTAAAGATGTTCGTACAGCAAACAAACCGAAAGAGAAAGGCCACAGTGCTTATCCTAATTTCACTCACTTTGGATCAGCTGGACAAACTAAAAAGCAAGCCTTGAGCAGAATTTGGTACTCAGAGGTGCAAGGTTAACTGAGACAAACAGAGGCCAATGCTAAAGGATACTTTATAAATGGAGTGAATTTCACTTTGACACAAAATATTTCTGACAGAGACTGTCATAAAGGGGGTTTATGGGAGTGCATGTCTGGGGATAGTAAAGTTGTCAAACAGAGTTTGCCTGTTTTAAACACTGAAACCAGAAGACAGTATATAAAGAATATGGAATACTTGTGTTTCATGACAGCTAATAATTTAGTGAATTTTGGAAGGTCACATTTGAAAACAAACAGGGACTCACATCATCTTTTGAGTACCTGTCATAGATTTGTCCTTACCCAAAGCACTGTGTGGATAGGAACACGGCTCCTGTCCAAAGTACTGTGTGGATAGGAGCTTAGCTGACTTTGGATTTGGCATGTTTCTGAATTTTGCAACAGGGTTTTCAAGTCAAATTTTGGTACTAAGGGGTGTATGTGTGTGTGTGTGTGCTAGCCAAAGATGCATACAAAATCTGTTTGTTATAAAGAGTTGTTTATGAAAATAAGTGCATATTTACATGTGTTTCTTTGGAAATCTCATAATATGGTAGAAATTGGACAGACTAAGATAATGGTTGAATATATGTGAAACTGACACAGAGTAAGGATAGATTGATTTGTACACCTCTGTAGAATCTTTTGTCTAAAGCCACAAGGATTTTCTTTCAATTGTACATAGTATGCTGTTAAACCAGATTCTTTCTTCTGGCTATCTCAATAAGATATGAAGAAATATCATCCCACGACAGCATTAATCTAGTTGTTTCTTCCAAAGTTTGGACTTCATCATTTGTGACTTATATCATAGATTCACAGCTGGAATAGGCTACAAAGGCCATCTAGTCCAAGCTTCTACACACACACACACACACACACACAAAGAATATTTTAATGTACATATCTATAGTCTCGCTTTCTCTTTCTCTGCCCATCATCCTATATCTTCTTGTCATGCCATCTTCACATGAATTTACTCCAGAATTATAGGTATTTAACCTATCAGTATATTGAGAATTAATTACTTACTATGATAAGGACCACCCCTACATCTTGGATCCCTTTCACACTACATAGTTACAGCACTATGGTTCCATGTTAGCTGTCATGACAATATCCTTATGGAACCCTGGAATTTGCAGTTTCAGGAGGAGTCTATAGAATTCTCTGCTAAAGAGCTCCTATAGTGCTTCATCAAACTGCAGTCCCCCAGAATTCATTGGATGGACCCATGACAGAAAAAAATGGAATCATAACTGAATAGTATGTAAGAACTCTTGAATAGTACCTGCTCAGCATTACTCCTATGAGACCAGCTTCTCTGTGGTCTGATCTAACAGAACTATAATATGAGGCATGAACAGCCATACATATATTTTCCTTACAAAGAATTTGGTTGAGCTAGATCTCAAATATCTGCATCTCAAACACATTCACTAACTTTACATGAAATAAACCAATATACTGCCATGTAATATTTTAGCCTTCCCGGTGTCATTACTACAGAAGAAGGCACTTACAGATCTCCTATGGCTTGACTGGTCACTCCCACCACCCAAATATGAAGTTATAAGTCATAAAGGAGCATTTGGGACCTCCTCTGTTTAATATTTCTCTCAAAGCTATCCATTCCCCTTTCCAGAAGAAAAGAAATTAGACTCTGCAGGTTGAACTTTGATGTCACTTGGGTTACCTTGACAGTTGACTTTGCAGTCTCAACCATGTGAACAGACTTTTCCCCAATGACATAATCACCAACACAGACTTCAAAGGTGATATTTTCTTAAATGAAAAGAAAATACATTTGGTACAAAGTTGCTGGATGTTACAAGCAACTGTAAAGTGTAAAAACACAACCTAGCTAGGACTCATTTTAGAATTACAGAAAATAGGAATCCCTTAGTCCACACACACACACACACACACACACACACACACAATCCAAAGCAATGAACATAAAGAAAACAAAAACAGCCTTTGTTAGCTAATCATCCTAACTACTCATACCTATGTAGATTCAGCTCTTAGTTCTTTGAAGTAGTAGTGGCAGTGCCCACATGCCTTGGCCCAGAGCTCCAACAACCATGCTCCTTCTGGAACTGTGCCAGCTCCTGTTCACTGTTCTCACTGACCTTTATAATCTTAACCTCTTGAAGACATTATGCAAAGACTCTAGCTAGCTAGTGAGCACAGTGTGTAACCAGATGTTTCCCTTCACCTTATTTCATTACAACTTGTGTACAGTTACTTGCACCTGTATAGAAGTGAGATGATTATCTTTCAAGGTTGCATTAGTAATGCAGCTGGCATGGCACTGGATTAGAAGACCTAACCCTGTGCCATACTGGTAGAAGGAGTATCTACAATCATAGATTATGATTGTAAAATTCAGATGTCATCTGCCCCCCCTATTAGAAGTTTAGCTTTTTGGAAAAGGACTGAAAACCTGAATAATTTTGCCTCCAGCAACTAGGCTAATCTGAACTAATTCAGATATTTAGATGGGGCCTCAATTCAGTTCGTACTGATTTGTATCCAAATCTGAACTATAGTTCAAAAAATCTGAGTACTCACACTACCACTTGATTTATATTGGAATACTCAAATGACCATAATCCCATAATCAAATGAAATGAAATGAAATGAAATGAAATAATGTGCAAAAAAGATATCCCTGAAAGAAGAAAACAAGTCCTGTAAGATTCCAGATAAGTAAGTCGTTTTTGTTTGTTTATTTGTTTTGTTCTAGTTGGTTTGAAGTAATACAACTGTATGGAATGTGCTGTAGAACCCTGAGAGGATTAATCTCAACAAACTACAGAAAGGTAGGTGACATCTACATTTTTTAAAACTATGTTTTAAGTTTTCCTAATGTCTGCGCTGCTGTTCTACTTTGTGATAAATAGCTGTGATAGGGATGCAAATTCTTGCTTCTTTCATCCCTGCTACAAAGACAGCAAGATACTTTTCAACAGGGGGTTTAGTTATTTGTGCTATCTATCTATCTGTATATATCTGTATATATCTATCTGTTTACCAAACATACAACTGTACAGTTGCCCAAAACCTAAAATAACTGCTACCTAGTTTCATGAACATTTAAAAACTAGAAGCACTGAATTGGTTGCTTGCTATCAGTCAGCCAGTTCTTCTGTGTTCTTTGTCTTATTTGCACCCTGGAGGCAAGAACTATCACAAGGGCTACTGATCCCTTGACAGGCTGTCTTGATGAGAACAAGAAATATTGCGAATATTTCTCACATCTCTAATCTGTGATGTCAGTGTGTTGCTTGTGCATAAGTAACACACACACAGAAAGATGGGAGGACACATGAGAAGAAAACATACTAATGCCAGATATTGAAATTAAAATCAATCCTTACTTTAAAAAATCTTCGGTAAGAATTGGTGGTGGTGCTGACAGCAGGATAAGATAAATGTCACTGAGACCAGCATTCAGGCTCATAGAAACAAACAAGAAATATTTCTATTTTATTTACTTGTTAAAATATTAGCACATCACCCTACATCTGAAGATCTCAGGGCAAGGTACAATTATCTTAATAAATAAATATGATAAAATGAATCACAATAGTTTAAAACAATTTAAAATATTAATAGTAATTGAAAGCCTGAAAACCACATAAAATAAAACACATAAAACACATAAAATAGGACATAATAGAACAGAGGAGGATTGACCTGGTTTGGAAAAGAATAAGAACTGAAAGTTGAGAACTGGCTGGATGAAAGAAGGATAAATACAAGCTGCTACTAAACTTGAACAAGGTCCTTCGGAAATCTTATAGCTGCTCATAGAGGGCCAACAAAACAGCAAAGGACAGGAGAAAATAATTGTTCACAATCCTTCCTCCTCTTCCCAGTACTATCACTGGAAT
Source organism: Cyclura pinguis (assembly GCA_030412105.1). Lineage (NCBI taxonomy): Eukaryota > Metazoa > Chordata > Lepidosauria > Squamata > Iguanidae > Cyclura > Cyclura pinguis. The sequence continues at coordinate 311,287,373 of CM059599.1, read as the reverse complement.
ATGCTGATGAGATCATTGTGCCAGAACTGTCCATGAGCAAGGTCCATCTTTTCTACTCCTTCTGCTCTCCATCCTCTCCCCTCCCATTTCCTCACCATGGTATTTACTTCACAATGTGTTCTGTTATAGCACTGTGGGAATGCACAGTTTGGGTTTCTTTAACTGCAGTTTGATACCAAAATCACAGGTTCAATTTAAATCACTTAGGACTAGACTGATCCAGTTCAAACCTTATTCAGATCAATCTAATGCAATGCAGACCAATTTGGTTTATACTGCTCTCTTTGCAACTCATAACCAAGACATATCTGAAATCTCTCATGAAGACTAAATGAGAAATGGATGAACTCCTCTTAGGTCACTTCCTATTCCCTGTTCCTCATTTCCCCTATGCTAATGAAGGGATCAGACATTCAAAATGTTCCTTTTTCTACTCTAATGCTGCATTTGCTTTGCTTTACCAAATTTTGCAAAATCTGGACACATATATACATATGGAGAAACTGAGTTTTCATAGATGTCCTCAAGCATGATCTACAATTCAGCATTGCTTTGAGAGAACATAACAATTATTCCCATAATGTTAAAGGGCTTACATCTTTTGTTTGATCTCCACAACCAAGTAAATTGTATCCCCCATAACTATGCTTCAAGCCTGTGAACAGGAATAGAGTGTTTTTGAAAGTAGCTGAAAGGTGGAACCTTTTTAACCTTTTTAAAATAAAAGCATCCTTATCTGATTATGTGTTATATCCAAAACCCTACCATTATGGCAATAGGCACTGGTAGTTTAAAAATCTTGTTTCTCTCACACATACTGATTGAACCATGCTGCTTAAGTAAAGCACATTAATAGCTTTCAGACGCGGGGGTGACTTGTTAGAGTGCTCTCATGTGTGATTTGCTCTGGAGAACAGAGGGTTAACCAATAAAGCCCATTCTCCGTGATCTTAATTTATTCTCCCACCACCCTATGCAAGGTTTGATTTATTGATTTACTCATAATGAGAAAACAGTGTGCATAAAGCAGTTGCTAAACATAACGAGCCATAGCTTGGTGGCAGAGCTAAAGGAAAATTATTGTGTTAATCTTTAAAAAAGGTGCCATGGTATTAAAATTGGATCTTTCATTAATAAACTCTGCAGTGCATGAAGATGACAAAGCCGCTTTCTTCCCCCTGAAATCTTACTGTCAGAGACAGGAAGAGTGAAAGTTGTCCCCATATCACCCTCTTGGTAGCAATCTAAGTGATGAGGCCCGTTAGGTTTTCAAAGCAAGGCAGCTAAGCCTTTCAGATAATAGACTGCACAGTGCAGTAGAAATGCACTGGAGCTGGATTAACCCTATTGAATATTTTCACTCTGAAAACTTCCAGTCTGGAAATGAAACTGGCGATATCCAGAAGCTTGGGAAATGGATTTCTTCAGTAGTTTAAGTGGCCTATTTTGAACCATTAGGGTAAAATGTATTACTTCTCTGGCAAGAAGCTCTCTCAAAAGAAATAACACTTTCCTCCACTCTGGACTGTTATACTTTACCTTCCTTCTTAGGGCTAATCTAGAAGTGATGTTAAATGTGGGATTAAATCTAACATTGCTCAATAACATTATTATTACATATAATTACAAGTAGTAACATATTTTTTCTTCTTCTAAACAACACCCTTGGGAAGATCAGAAGGAGGTGGTTGACACTCTTTTCCTCACCACAGTCTCAATGAAACTATAGTGATTATGAAAAGCATGTTCCTTAATGCTGCTATTTGCTGTGAAAGGGACATTTCCATTGGAATAACAATGGAAGTGATCTTCTCAGGGCTAATAGAGGTTTGTGCTGAGACTGGGGATTTTCATTGGAACTACAGCAAGGGAAAGGGTTAAAAAGAGAAAACATACACTTTGTGCACCATGACTCCAATCTTGTGTAGCCCCCTCCCTCAGTGCTTTATTTCTAAGCAAACAATATCTTTTTGTCATAGAATTTCAGTGTTATTCCAAGTAGCCTCCTGAAACACAGGGAGCCACATCTAATCACAAGGAAATATATGTAAATCGAAGCTTTGGCATCCCCTTCCACAGACACCCAGCTGGCATCAGGACTCTGGTTCATTACAAAGGTGTTTGCATATGTGTTGTGCTTCTAAAATATGAAAAAGCCAGGAGCGAGAGGAGACACCTGAATGGGGTTGCCAGATCTCAGAACCTGGTGTTACCGCTGTTTCTAGCCCGAGCTTGTGGGATATTAAGATATCATTTTGATATCAATAATTTGGCCTTCTGTATCCATTCCTCTCTACGTGCTTGCGAGGCCCCCGGATAAGCATGCACACAGGCCGAACCATTCACATTCCGATCTAGGCAGGCCAGTCATTGCTGAATGCAGCTTCAGGAGACCTCAAGGCAAGTACCACATTATGTATGCACGCAACTTACAAAAGATCCCCTGCCCCACGCAGGCAGCTTGATGCTCAATACAATACAATACAATACTATACAATGCTCAAGCACTCCGCGTTTGCATACTGGCTACTCTATTGACAATTTGGCTATAACTCAATCATTCAAATACTGACCTTTCAGAGGCTTTGTCTCCAGCCCCAAACTCACTGTTTTCCCCAAGTATGGACTAGCCTGCGGTCACAATTTTCCCTATAAGAACCCCTGACTTTGAGCGCTTCCTTGGATTGCTCTTTGCTTCCATCCTACCTTGCTGTCGCTTTGTCCAGCGAGCCTTCCCCTCAGCCCCATGTGCTGAGAATCCACGCTCCCGAGCTTCTCCATTTCTAACTGGGCTTCAGGACAGGTATAGTCTTTGTATTTCCTTCACTTTCTCCTTCCCTTCCAGACATTATGGCAATAAAGGCTCATCCTCCACTCTGTTTCTTATCCACCTTCAGGCTAGACACAAGCAGTTTAGATTAAATCTTCTATCCTGTCTCCTAAGGAAGTGAGAAGGAACAATCTCCTCATTTCACCTTGATGTGATTCTTTTAAACTTTCCAAGCAGGAAAATGTTTTGTATGTGTGAATTTGAATGACAAATTGCAAGAAACTGTGGTTGGTACTATATTTGTAAAGCTTAATGTCATCATTAGAGGTTGTCTATAGGTTTCAGGCACTGGGCTGGAAACCTAACACTACACAATTATTGCAATATGAATGTGAACCGCCATCCCATGAAATCCCTGGGTTTGCAGTTTGGTGAGGCACTAGAGTTTTCTGTCTGAGAATGCTAAATATTCCTCCTAAACTGCAAACTTAAGTTTCCATATGATGAAACCATGGCAGCTTTCAGAAGGTTGTTGCTGCCACAAAGAATGCTGAGAAGAAAAATGGCTGTGAGTTTGTCATCAGGGTGCTGGATTTTGTTAACTCTGTGTTATGTTTGTTTTAGGAGAGACCCAGTAACAGTTGGTGGGGAGGAGAAAGGGAAAAGAAGAGAACACCAGAAAAAAGAAAAAGAAACTGCTGTGAATATTGCAGGAGAAGAGTCTGTTAATAATGTATTCGGTGGGAAACACTGATTTTCTTTTGTATGGAGGAAAGTGGACTTGAAATGTTTGTGGCAAACCTGTTCCCTGATCCAGGCCAGATTTGTTAGAATGGCCTTGTCAAGGTGCAGTGGTTTTGTCTGTCTGTTTGTTTTTGAGTTGCTTCACATTAGCTCTAATTTATGGCAACCGTACCCTAGGCTTTTCTTGGCAAGACTAATTATTCAGGAGAGATTTGCCATTGCCTTCCCCTAAGGCTGAGAGAGAGTGACTTGCCTATGTTCATTCAGTGGGCTTACATGGCTGGCAGGAGACTCATACCCTGGTCTTCCAGAGTCCTGGTCTGATACTGAAACCACTAGCCCGTGCTGGATTTCATCGTCTGCTTCAGATTTTCTATTAGGTGTCCAGAAATGCTTGAACGGTTAGCCTGTGGCTCAGACAAGGAAGAAACCACAAAATAATCAAGCTCACAGCCTTTAAAAATATAGAATGTGGTTCTGGATATGGTAGAGACAGAAAAATTAACATTTTCTTTGAAAAACAAACCTATCCAGAATTTTGAAAGCGAATGGAGAGAAGTTTTGGACTGGATAAAAATATAAATGTATAAGAAATGAAGAAAGAAATAATGTAATCTCTCTTTTTGGTTACGCAGAAACTATGTTTGTATCTAATGGAAATAAGCACATTCAACTGGAAAATTTAAGCTTGGAAGTGGGGAGGGTTTTTTTAAAAAAAAAAATCAAATTTTCAATAAAAATATTTTTTTAAAAAATAAAAATATCAAATGTGTCTGCATTCTTACTTCAAAGAATTCCAGGTTTCTAAACGAAATATGACTGTGTGTTTCTCCTCTGGATTCAGCTATTTATACCTGCTTTGCCACCCACAGTTGAAGGAACCTTCATGCTGCTACTTTGAATGCTTATGAAAGTGCTTGTGCTGTCTTTTTCGTTCTATTCTTCTAATGAGGCTATGTGCCCAGAAAGAGACTTCTTCTGTCACGGTCTCCTACTGATTTGCTGCTTCCAGGTAGCCAGGAGACGGTGGTTTTTGGGGTTTTTTTTTGTTTTTGTTTTTTTTGTTTTTTTTGCCCAGTATGTGAGACCCTGCTAAGAGGAGGGTCTCTTTCTGTTGCTTGAGGATGGCCTACCTGAAATTCCTTCTGGTTGCTTTATATGCCTCTTGGGTTTTTTTAATTGTGAAATTGAGCAACATAATGTTTGGTTAGGTCTCCTAATACGTATTGTTAAGTGAACTGTGAAATGCAAGGATAATGTTGGTAATATTGGCATTTGACCTACTGTTCTGCATTGTTCTTACACTGCTGAAATGTTTTAAGCAAATTGTAATTTAGTTAATATTATGGCATATTGTCATTGTAATTATTGTTATTGGATTTGCTTGGTTTAGGGAGCCACTTGAGGGCAATATATCGTGGAATGCATGCTACACAAACTGACTGATTTTTGTAAGTTTCTTTGCTTCTACCGTGTACATTGTACTTTCAAAAGTACAAAAAAATCTATAATGGACAATTGCCTGCAAAAATGTGGATGCTGAGGACAAAAATTACATACTAACTGTCATGTGGATTTTCTTGTTTAAAAAAATAGTCACCAAGTGATATGAAAAAGGATGGGGGAAAATGCAGAAACAGATAAATGAGAAATGACAGTACAGACAGATATGTCCATCCCTGGATTCTTGGTCGTTGTTATCCATCCAGTGAAGGAGAATCAAAATACTCAAAAAGTCAGATTACCTGAGAAAGAGGGTGAAAAAATGAAAGAACGCTACTGGTGATTACCTACTGTTTCCCAATGTGTTTCCAGTGATCTACACCCTATCCTGAAAAAAAAAGAAAAGAAAATGCCCATCTGTAGTTTGGAAGGTTGGCTGGCCCTTACTTCGTAGAAACATCTCTACCTGAAACAATTATTCACCACAAGCAATATGTCACTCATCAGGAATACTAACAAAGAACCCAAACTCTATAGGAATCTGTGGTGACAGCTGTGACGCTTCATCTATTCTGGCAAATCTACTAGCATAAACCACACTGCTAGGGACTCATTCACCTACCTAGCTTCCAAGATCATATTTCCTGTCAGTCAACTGCTTTAGTAATAAATATAGGTCAAAAAGTTCAGTCTCTGTGTTAAAGAGCAAATGGGGATAAATCAGATATTTGAAAGGGCAACACAGAGATGTCACTGAGAAATCATTACAGTCTAAGACACTGAATCTCAGACATTACTGTTACCATAAGAAAAAATGTTCTGGTGCTGACAGAATTCAATGGGTAAGATGAAATAATTCAAGTACTGTTTCAGGAATTCAAAATTCCAGATAATTATTGAATGTCTTGACTTGACCTTCAGTTCTTTTTCTTTTTTCAAAATATTTTTATTAAACATAAATTTTAGATACATAAAAAAATAAATAAGGGGAAAAAAGACAAATGGCAAATCTAATAAACAAATAATAAACCTAAACTACTAAAAACAAGCAATCCTAACAAAAAGCAAAAAGAGGGGTAAACAGGTACCCATATTACTTTCAACCCCTCCCCCCCATGAAAGACTGGTTATTTTGTGAAATACTAAACAAACTGCCTCAAAATTAAACACTAATATAACTAATTGAAGTTATATAATACATTATCATATTATATAAACATTATTTAGGGTTATCTAATTTTATGCCTTTACTTCTATAATGTATATATTAAATATACTAAATGTACTAAATATAGACTTCTGTTGTATCAATTCATATCATTAATGTTCAAATCCCAAAATAGCAATAGCATGTGTATTTCTATACCACTTATCAGCTAAGTGCTCTTTAAGCAGTTTACAATATTGTAAGCTAATTGCCACCAACAAGCAGGGTACTCATTTTACCGACCTGCAGAAGGATGGAAGGCTGAGTCAGGATTGAACTCACAACATTGTGGCTGCACTACTGGGATTTAACCACTGTGCCACCAGGGCTGAGAATTTCCCCCAAACATGTCACATACTCTCAGCCCTCCCAAACAACCTTTCAAATATACTTTAACCTTCTCATAATCTCTCTTAACTTTTATAAATGCTCCTTCTTTAATCAAAACAGTCAACATTCATCTGAGAAATATCAAGCAACTTCATCACCCACTGTCCTTGGGATGGAATGGCTGGATCTTTCCATCTCTGGGCATAAAATATTCTTGCCAGTTTAATCATATATTGTAAAATTCTTATCTGTCTGACCATCTTATCAGTCTCACTAAGAACTTCAATTTCAGTTGAATTTATCTTCAAAATATATTCTATCAACTGAAGTATTAGCACTCAAAACTTCTCTGACTTTTAACTTGCTCACTACATATGAAAAAGTCCTTTCTTTCTGTTTACACTTCCAACAAATATTTGAAGATCCGTTATAAATTTTAGACAATCTTTTTGGTGTTAAATATCACCCATACTTCATCTTAGAGTCAGTAAGGTATAGTGGTTTGAGCTTTAGACTGTGACCCTGGACACGAGAGTTTGATTCCCTGCTCAATCGTGGAAACCCACTGGGTGACCTTGGACATGTCACATACTCTCAGCCCCCCAGAAAACTGTCTGATAGGTTCACCTTAGGGTTACCATAAGTTGGAAATGATTTTGAGGCACACGACAACAACAATACCTCATTTTTATACAAATTTTCTCTCAAATCGTAACTTAATGTAAATTTTAATTTTTTGTCCAAATCTTTTTCCATTGTTCCATCTGAATTTTATGACCCATATTTTGTACCTCGTCATACAGATTTTTGTTCATTCTTCATGTCTATTTTCAGCAATAACTTATACATTTTAGCTATCAAGTAGCCATCATCTTAACATAAATGTTCTTCAAATTCTGATTTAGCAATTTTAGAACCAAACAGATTTTTATCTGTTTTAAAACTTTCAGTTAGCTGTCTGTATGTAAACCATCTAATATCATATCTGTTCTGAATCATTTCCTTATTAGTTTTCATTCAAAATTGTTATTTATTTACCTGCATCAAATCCCTATATGTTAACCATTTGTCTTTAATAATTATTTCTCTTTTAAATAAACCTTCATGTGGCAAAGTCCATAAAGGTGTTTTAGCACATAATCTCATTTTATATCTATTTCAGGCTCTTAAAATAGTACATCCTATATAATGATTATTAAATCAACATATGCTGTAAGCTGATCATTCCTTTAAAAGGCATGCCATCCAAATCTTAGGTGGAGGGTTTCTAATTGTAAAAGTCTTTCTCTTTTCAGGGTAATCCAGTCTTTCCACTATAGCATACAAGAGGCATAATAATACACTTTCTGAGAGTCCAAGTCTACCTCTTGGTTTAGCATCTTGTAAAACCTTAAAATTTACTCTTGGTTTCTTTCTCTGCCAGACAAATTTAGAAATGTCCCTTTACCATTGTTTAAAAGATAAATCATTGTTCAAAACAGGTTCTGTCTGAAACAGGAGCAACATTTTTGGTAACCCATTCATTTTTATAGTTGATATCCTGGCTAGCAGTGAAAGTTTCAGTTTGGACCATGTTTGTGAGTCTTGCTTAATCTCATTCTTAAAGTAACTAGTCTGAAATGCCTTTGAATTTTGATTTTCAACAGCAACACCTAAATATTTAAGTTTCTTAACAATTTTAAACATAGTCTTTCCTATCAAACATTTTCATTCTTCTTTTGTCATATTTTAGTCAGCATGAATGTCTTATCTTTATTAACTTTGAATCCAGTCAGTATCCTATAATCATCTAGTATCTTAACTAGAGATTCAGCACAGCCCAAGGGTCCTGAAAAAAAATCACTCAATCTTCAGCAAATGTTCTTAATGCTTTTAATTGAAATTCCTGCTTCTTCATCATCACTCTTTTAACCTTCGCTTCTTGCCTAATGACTCTATTAAGAACTTCCAAAGTCAATATAAGGAACAAAATTGAGAGAGGACCACTCTCTTTATTGTATATCAAGATTTGTTTTATGCCCATTAATCAAAATCTGTGCCTTCTGTGAAAAGTAAATAGCTTGAATTCATGTATTCATGAATTATTTTTAAATCTTCATTTGTAAATGACTAAGATGTATTATCAAAAGCCTTTTCAGCTTTGAAAAAAAATTAAAGCCATGTGCTTTTCATCATGAGCCTCAAAATATTCTAATATATCTGTCACACATCTTGTATTGTCTTTCATCTGTCTTTTAGGTAGGTATCCACATTGATCTTCATGTATAGTTACTTCAAGAATCTTCTTCATTCTTCCCACCAGAATTAATGCAAAAATCTTATTGTTCGGAAAAGAAATCAACCTGTAGTTTTTAGGATCTGTCATGTGTCTTTCTTCCTTTGGCATCACGTATTTTCTGAATTCATCAATTGCTACGATAGTATATACAACTATTCTTCCAAGCTTTTCCAATCTTATTATCAGATATTATTCTCTTACCATCTCTGATCTCGAGAATCCCCTAGTTTTATTTTTCTTAGTTTATAAGGCAACCATTTTCCAGGTTTATTTGCAAATTCAAAATTATTTTGTCATATTGCAGCTTTCTTTCAATTTCATTGGCCATACTCTGAGAAATTTGTTTTTTGTAATTTTTTTTCTTCAACAATAACTTTTTCAATTCCTCTTTTATTACTTAATTTCATTGAAAATACTTTGATGCCGCTGCCATCTTTTTTTTCTTAATTCAGAATTTTGTTGTATAAAAATCCTTTTATCACTGCTTTATTTGTGTCCCAAACCATTCAAATGTCTGTGCCTTAGTTCAAGTTATCTTCAAACAAGTTTATTTTGCCCTTTTCAGTATCTCTTCATTTTCAAGTAGTTCATTATTAGAACTTATTATGCTTCTTCTTAAAAGGCAAGATAACTTGATTGTGTTCCAAAATAATATTTGGTAGCACCTCCAGAGCTTTAATAATATTAGCCAAAGATTTAGATGTCAAAAACATGTCAATTATGGAAAAAGATTTATGTCTTTCTGAGAAGAAGATACATTCACATGCATCTCCATATTATAATCTCCAAGAGTCCAATAATTCCAAATTGACCATCAACTCAAAAAATGTTTTGGCAATTTTCTTGACCATGGCTTCTTTTCTTCTGAGACAGTCTAACAATGTTGGAGTTTATAACTTCATTAAAATCTCCCCCCATTCCATTTTCACAAGAAAACTTCAAAATCCTTTGCAATAACTTCAGGAGGAGGAGGGAGCCTAAACACCCAACAGTCCAAATTCATTATCCTTGAACTGGAATTTCTACTCCTACAATGAAATATTTTGAATCCTCAATAAATAAATAAATAAATAAATAAATAAATAAATAAATCTGGAGCCACTTTTGAATAGGCATAAATCACCACATTTCTTTTCTTCTTATCCAACAGTAAGATAAATTGTTTACCTAATTTAGGATTTGACAAATATTTATTATCTTTTTTCCTAATGTGTGATTGCTATAAACAAATCAGGCCCATTTTTTTTTCAAATAGTTAAAGATTTTTCTCTTCTTTTAGAGAGTGAGTTAGCCCCTTTTGTGTTCCTAGAAAGAAATGTTAAATCTATTTTTAAGCATGTCCATTAGCAACTGTCTCCACATTTACCTGATCCTAAGGCCTTCTCCTATCCTCATCTCCACTGCTTTTCTCTTTAGAATTTGGATCAGGAGGGTTTTTTTTCTCCTTCTGTCCTTCTTTCTTCTGTTCTTTTTTCTTCCTCTGTCTTTCTTGGAACTTCTCCTTCAAAATCTTTTCCTTATCTTTTCTTTGCAGAAAAATTCTCATTGTATTGAGATTAATTCTGTGCTGTCTATAACACAAAGTAAGTCCTTCAAGATTCACTCGCCTGAAAAGTATCCCATGTAGCTTCAATTTATTGGTCAAGAAAGTGTACTTCTTCTGCATTCTCAGAATTCTAACAGAAATATCCTCAAAAATTATAATCTTTTCCCCATCAATCTGTAACTTCCATGTGTTGTTGAAAAACTTGATCTTCTATTTGCTTTCTTGCAGAATAAATATACACATCTCTTGGTAAATTCCTTTGTCGGGCCACCTGAGAATCCAATTGGTATACCTTATCCAATTCAAAAAGTTTTTCTCTGTGTTTCCAAAAAATCAGCCAGGGTTTAATTCACTCTTGTACAGATATTATCATTTTGAATATCTAGAATCCCCCTTACTCTATCCCTTCCTTTCAACTCATGTAAAGCCATTGCATCTATTTTTTTTCTCTTGATCAGTGCTTAATTTCTCAATGACTTCTTCCAATATTTGTGTCTTTTTCCCCCCATAGACTCCATTCTCTCATCTGTTTCATCTAGTCAAAGAAAGTCTTGTATCCTTAAGCTCAGCTTTTAAATCCTGTTTAATGTCCTTCTGCATTTGGCTCATAGCAGCTCTCATTTGAGTCATGTCTTTCTTCACCCACTTTATATCTTCCAAAATCATCAGATTTGATTCAGTTTCTCTGAATTGTTCAACTGATGTTTTTTGTGTCTGGGCTACCTTTGCTTCTGGTTCCTGCTTTCTAGATTGCATTTTGACAACCATCAAACTAAATTAAATCTTTCAGCTGTAGTTTCCCCCTTCACTACTAGATGTCAGCACATTCAGCAATCAATACTTTCTAGCTAGCAGTTTACAAATACTTTTAGAAGGTGAACATATCTTCATTTAGTTCATTTAAAGCTCAAAACCAGTTCAGTTCCTGTGATTTCAACCTTGGATCTTATCTTCCAGAAGACAAACATGTAGCCAACTCATATGGTTAGTACTAAATTTAAAAATTATTTTCTACATAATTTCTTCAATTTAATTAAGGGGGTAATGTCTCTTTCAATTTTCCCATGCCCAAGTAGCTTCCAGCAGCTACTCAGTTCTAGCGTGTTGGGCACAAATTTTTTTAATAAGTGAAATAAGGAATCAAATGCTCCACTCAAATTTTTCAAAAGCACAAATGATGAGGTTAATTATAGCCATTCTCTGGGGCGCTTCTTTGATTTTCTAAGTTTGATATGCAGCATTAGAAGTGCTTTGCAGCGGTAACACAATGACCTGATCCTATCCCATCCCATCTGATCCACCTACACTTCTAGAGACGTCTTCAGTGTCTGCTAGATTGCTTGGATCAATGATCATTATGGGACCCTCTGAGTTTTCCATACCCAGGAGACTGTTCCAGCCAATTTCCATCGCCCCAAAATGGCTCCTGCCACCTACAGCACCTTGCTTTTTAGCAGAGCGATTTAAGGGACAAGATTATCTGGCTCCATTCCAACCGGAAGTCCAGAATCTTCAGTTCCCTACATCTTACTTGATTAAAACTCCAAAAATTCCAGTTGCTAGTTCTTTGGGTACTGACAGAAGTGTCATGGAATATGATTGTGTTACTCCAAGTAGCTCCCTGAAGGGTAGAGAGATAACTCTAACCACAGGAAAGCATATATAAACTGGTTTAAAACTGCTGGCATCTCTTTCCACATATATCAGGCTCATATCAGGACTCTCTGACTCATTGCAAAGGTATTTGCATATGTGTGGTGCTGTTACACCCCAGAGTAACCCTAAGAGAAGGGCCCCTAAAATTGGCATGACTTCCACCATATTGAATATTGGCTAGCAAAGATCAGTTGCAAGTAAAAATGGGTTTTGAATTAGATTCTTAAGACCAACAACGTCTTTTTCTGCTGTGTGGGAATGTAGACAACGTCCTTTAGGCTAAAAGACAATGACCTATTGTTCCAAGTCATGTATCTCTAGGCAGCCACAATAGACTCTTTCCTTGATTAATAAAAAGGTTGTCTCAGCCCCAAGCCACGCTGATGAACTTTGCGAGGATAGACAATCAAAGTCTATCATAGAATCATAGAATCACAGAAATGTAGAGTTGGAAGCTTTCGATATGATTAGTTGGCCATTTATGAAGACAGTGGTTAAACAGATGCAGGCAGGAGAGAAATTTACTGCATGGATTGAAGCAATATATAGGCAACAACAAGCTCGACTGGTCATCAACGGCGAAAGAACACAAAAGATAGAACTCCGTAGAGGGACGAGACAAGGATGCCCTCTGTCACCTTTGCTGTTCATTTTGACAATGGAAATACTTAACAATGCTATAAGAAAAGATAAAGAAATAACAGGAGTTCAAATTAAGAAATATCATTACAAATTGAAAGCTTTCGCAGATGACTTGGTCCTCTTTTTGGACGATCCATGCAAATCTATAGAAAAATTGAATTCTACAATGCAAGAATATGGACAATCCTCTGGTTTCAAAATTAATAAGGAGAAAACAGTTCTTTTAACCAAAAATATGACTGAAAGAGAAGAGAGGGAACTAGTACAAAAAACAGGATTTAAAACAGGACTAAAGGTAAAATATCTAGGAATTTGGATAGCTAAAAGAAATAATGAGTTATTTCAAAATAATTATGAGAAAAAATGGAAGGAAATAACAAAAGATCTACAAAATTGGACTTCTTTGCGGCTTTCATTGATGGGGAGAATTGCAGCAGTAAAGATGAATGTCTTGCCAAAAATGAACTTTCTGTTCCAAAACCTGCCTATAATAACAAATATGAAACCTTTCATATAATGGAAGAGAGAATTAACTAAATTTATATGGCAGGGGAAGAAGCCTAGGATAAAATGGAACATTATGACAGATATAAAAAGTAGAGGAGGAATGGGACTACCAGACTTTCAATTATATTACAGAGCAGCAGCTTTTATGTGGATAAAAGACTGGATAGACCTTCAAGATATGAAAACGCTGGCATTGGAAGGTGCATACTTGAGGATGGGGTGGCATGCCTATATGTTTTATGATAAGGCAAGAATAGATAAAGACTTCTCACATCACTATATCAGAAAATCGCTTTTGAAAATATGGGATGATTATAAAGTCAGAAACATGAGGCAGCTCCCCACATGGGTCTCACCGCAAGAGGCTTTTTTTGGCAGATGGACTGATACAGATAAATGGTTGCGGTATGATGATATAATTGAGAGATCAGCGTCCAACAATCTTAAGATGAAAACAAGGGAAAAACTAGAACAGGAGGGAATAAGACTGAGTTGGTTCCCTTACAGACAATTAACAGAAAGGTTTCATATGGACGTAAAAACTTATGGAATTGAACCAAAAGAGAAAGTTGGAGTAATTAAATGGCTTTTTGAAAATCCGCCTCACCTTCTCGCTCCAATCCATCAAGAGATATTACAGCAGAAGAGACAAGAAGAAACAGTAAAGGAAACAATGATTTTATGGGCTCAAAATATTGGACATTCAATTCAATTAGAGTCTTGGGAGCAGAGTTGGAAAAAAACGCAGAAATTTACAGTGGCCCAGAATTTGAGAGAGAACTATTACAAACTATTTCACAGATGGTATATGACACCAGATAAACTGAAAAGGATTTATAATACAGGTACCAGACAGTGCTGGAAATGTCAGAAGGAGGTCGGTACGATATATCATGTGTGGTGGACATGTTCAAAAGTTAGGAAGTATTGGAATGGAGTACATAATGTAATTTGTACATTAGTGAAAGGCCAGTTTGCTAAGACACCTGAATTGTATTTGTTAAATATGACTGATATACTAGAGGGTATTGGTATAAAGAAGCATTGGAGAATATTATTGTACGTGATAACAACAGCTCGTATCGAATATGCAAAGTTATGGAAAACTCAGCAAATACCCACAATAGAGCAATGGTGGGCTACACTTATTGAAAATAAAAATGCGGACATGGTCTCCCAGAGATTAAAGGAGAAATCAGACAATGAGATACACAAAGAATGGCAAATTGTAACGGGTAACTGCTGGGTTTTAACAGCTGGAAATACGTAATTCATGATCAAAGTTATATTACGTGGGGGCGACAGGATATATATATCATGAAGTGGAAATATGAAGAATGAAATGTAAGAACTATCAGATAAACTAACAATAAAATGTTGTACAGTACCTAAAGCTTGTAGAAATCTGGAAAATGAAATCTAGATCAATGTGGAAGATCAGATATATTTCAATGAAGCTGACAATCAAATATGTATGTTTTATAATGAGAATTTTGAATAAAATGATTTTTTTTTAAAAAAAAAAAAAAGAAATGTAGAGTTGGAAGAGACTACACGGGCCATTCAGTCCAACCCGCTGCCATGCAGGAACACCCTCAAAGCACTCCCGACAGATGGCCATCCAGCCTCTGCTTAAAAACCTCCAAGGAAGGAGACTCCACTACACTCCGAGGCAGCATATTCCACTGCCGGACAGCCCTGACTGTCAGGAAGTTCTTCCTGAGGTTCAGGTGGAATCTCCCTTCCTGCAGCTTGAATCCATTGCTCCTTGTCCTGGTCTCTGGAGCAGCAGAAAACAAGCCTTCTCCTTCCTCTACATGGCATCCCTTCAAATATTTAAACATGGCTATCATGTCCCCTCTTAACCTTCTCTTCTGCAGACTAAACATACCCAGCTCTCAAAGTCTATCCTCATAGGGCATGGCTTCCAGGCCCCTCACCATTTTGGTCGCCCTCCTCTGGACCTGCTCCAGCTTGACCATGTCCTTCTTGAATTGGGGTGCCCAGAACTGGACACAGTATTCAAGATGAGGCCTAACCAAAGCAGAGTAGAGTGGTACCAGTACCTCCCTCGATCTGGACACCATACTCCTATTGATGCAGCCGAGAATTGCATTCACTTTCTTGGCTGCCGCATCACACTGCTGACTTATGTTCAGCTTGTGGTCTATTAAGACTCCTAGATCCCTTTCACACATACTGCTATCCAGCCATGTGTCCCCCATCCTATATTTCTGTATTCCATTTTTTCTACCTAAGTGTAGGACCTTACACTTCTCTCTGTTAAATTTCATTTTGTTAGCTTTGGCCCAGCTCTCCAATCTGTCCAGGTAATTTTTAATTTTGATCCTGCCCTCTGGCATATTAGCAACCCCTCCCAATTTGGTGTCATTTGCAAATTTGATGAGCTTGCCCTCTATTCCTTCCTATCAATTTGGAATTTTAAACCTATCATGTACCTAGACTTTCCCAGGAGAAACAATATCGAGGAGAGGTCATGATATTTGCCTAACATTATATTCCTCAATCATCACCCATTAACGCCACTTTGCTAGCCTATACACAGCCTGAGGACAGAAATTGGCTATAAAAATCCTCACTCGGAGAGCCTCCCAGACTGGACAAGGGTCTGTTTCGCTGCTACTGAGGTGTCCCACTTAAGCCTGTCAGAAGCTGCTGAGAGCTAAACGCGACTCGCATATCCGACTCGCCGCGAAACCCCTGCTTCCAGCCTCAGGATCCAGCCTCCCCTTGGTGCTTTACACTGAGCCTTCACTAATCTTCTCCTTCTCCAGGATGCCTAGACTAAGGTCCGTATGCCCTCTCTCCCAACTGTCTCTTATTTCCAACTTCATTCCTGTAGCCCTTGTGTGATTATAGGATAATTTGTTAACGTGTGTTGCAACTGTCTCTGTTAGTTTTAATAAAGTTACTTTAGACTGTTCCTCTGACTTTTGCGTGGTTCTGATCCCGGAGACATAGGGTTAAAGATCCCTTGCCCTGATCTCTCGCAAGCTTTGAGTTTCTCTGTTAATTACCTTAATTTGAAGTCTGTTTGGGTGTCCTCAAGATACCTCCAGTTTTCAGGGTAACAGTGCTTCTGTGAAATCAAAAAGCCAGGGACAAGACAACTGGCCTGAATAAGGTTGCCAGGTCTCAGGGCCCGGTCATGAGTTTCCAATTTTTGTGGGTCATCTCCAGGTGAGACATAAGAGTGCAAATTCTCCAGTTTTGTTTGGACTCAGCTCCAAGCAAGAAGAAAAGTCTAAGTGGAAATCTCCAACTCAGCTTGTACAGCACAGTCTTTTTACAATTTGCAAGGTTTCATTGATTTTTATTGCTGAAACTTGCAAAGACTCAGTGTGCATGCGTAACTGGCAAGGAGTGGGAGTTTATCCTCTCCTTTTCCCAGTAATTCAGATGCAGTCAGAATTACTACTAATTTCACAATTAACGCAGCAATTTCTGTTGTGTCTGTGCAACAGAGATAAAGCCAAAGTTTCCTTGCACCCACAAGTTCTGAAGCAGCTTCTCTGAAGTATATTTGTGTGTGTGTGTGTGTGTGTGTGTGTGTGTGTGTGTGTGAGAGAGAGAGAGAGAGAGAGAGAGAGAGAGAATGTGCACACTTACACATATGCAGACAGCTGGCCATGCAGCTTGTGGCCCTGTGGCAAAACTAATAATCACTGTATATTCCTGCTATACTGGAGACCTATTACTATCTTAGAAGTGAGTCCCACTGAATTCAATTGGATTTACCCCCAGGTAAATACACTTAAGATTACACAGAAATACTTTTAAGATGCCATTGACCTCTGTGTCTTCATTTTTTACTCTACAATGTAGTTTTTCAAGCAGCTGTTGCTGTAATGAATACATAGTAATGACAGTGAAGAAACATGTGCATGAAAGCCCAATGTAAAGAAACCACAAAGCATATAAATCCCAAGATCAGTAAATAAATTATCCAAGTGTTTAAATTTTTTAGTACCCATGTTGTGAAATTATGAGAAAAGCTCTCTTTTATTACCTCTCCCAGCAAATCAATTTCTGAATTCAATTTGAGTTTGCCCTTCCAAATTATTTGCAGTATAGTTTTGGAAGACAAAGGTCACTTTGCATATTCAATTGCAATTCAAAACTATTGTAGAAATCAATAAAGTCTCTCAAGATTCATGTTCTCACATTTGAGGTTTTAGTTTTAAGTATGAGAGCTCTCGAAGAGAAAATCCCAAGGCAAATCTCAAAACTGAGTGGATGCACATTCTGAAAAGTATTATTACTGGTGCACAGGAAGTCCACAATAATTTAGATCAAAAAGAAAAGAACTTGAAAAAGAACCACCCAATATAATTATTGCATTTTCATGGCCTATATATATGAGACAATTTGCATAACCCAGAAATGTTGAAGCTATAAAGATAGAACCATGACTTTGAAAGAAATATGATCTGTGTTTTGATGTTAAGATGCCTGCAGATTTTTGAAGCAACTTTTGTTGAAAACTTATAAAGGAATCTCCAGATTCTTCAGAAGCTGGTCAAGAATAAATTATTTTCACATAAAATGTTCTGCAGTTCCCATCCAAGAGAATGCCTGTCCATACACTTGCAGTCCAAGGGCAATCAACAAGTTTCACTTGTTGGATCCTATGATGTCAAACAGTTCATGCAATATATTATAGTATAGTAGTTTGACATGTGTGTATCCCAGTATCCCAGACCTTGTTGTGCAAACAAAAGTTGCATTTTCAGTATACAAATAAAAGCCTTCTCCACTACTTCTTCCAGCTATGGAGATCCTTTCCACTGGAGGTTCAGCAACCCCCTTCCCTGTTCTTTTTCTCGTGGCAGGTTAAGATTTATTAATTTAGCCAGGGCGTTAGGTTTTCATCATAAGTCAGTAGGGCATTTGAAATAGGTGTGCTGTCAGTTATTTTTAAAATCTATTTTAAACAGTTTTAACCATTTGCCTTGTTTCAAAGAAATGTGACTTGTTCTTAACTTTTTTAAAATTAGTTTTTAACCTATATTTTTATTTTAAATTTTGTAAGCCACTTTTGATCCCATGATGGGAGAAAGGAAGGACCTAAATTGAATAAAGCAAGTAAATAAATCCTACATAAGCACCAGAAGTTTCCACTCTGCCAGCCTTCAAAAGGATCTCAGCTCAGAATTAATACAGCATAGAGTTTTCAAAGGCGGTTATAAATAAGCTCTTCATGAGATTAGCACTGAGGAACTGATTCTGATGGAGAAGGAAGTTGGATAGTCATTGTGAGTCAACATAAAACTGTAGAGATGGTCATCTATATTTGACCATCTGCACTAATATTTTAAATCCTGGAAAGGAACTTTGAAAGGTTTGAATTATTTTTATATATATTCTTTATATTGCATCACAGCAATCTGGTACTCTTCAGATATTTTGGACTTCACCTGTCTTCATCCCCGTCAGCATGGCCATTAGTCAAGAACTAGGAGAGCTGAAGTATAAAATATCTGGAGGACATTAGGTTGGGGAGGCTTCTTACAGGAGAAGAAGAGAAAAAAACTGGTTATATTTAGGTAGATATTTGTTTCTTTGTTTCCTGATTGTATTCATTATCCCTTTGCCTATCTTGACCTTCCAACCTTGAACTCTTGTCCCTACAGGGAGTTAGACATAATCTCTGTAACCTAAAATACAGCTGCCAGCCAGTTTTGCAGTAAGTGAAATTTCACAGTGAATTTGGATCCTCCTGCTTTGGAAAAGTGCACTGCATGACTTACTGGGTTCTCTCACGCAGCACTATTTGCATAATGGGGTTAGTGCAGAGTCCTCGTTGCTCTTCCAGCCCTCTGGGCTGGGAGAAGGCCATTTCTGGCAGCCAGGCTGAGCTGAGCAGTCCCTGGATGCCCACACAGCTGGCAACCAAGAATCGTGCCTTCTCCAATACAATTGGCTGTTGCTGCCTGGGTGAGTTGAAGCAGCCAGGCTTCACTCAGGTTGGATGCAGGGGTATTTATTTGGGCCTGCCTTTTTGTATCTCAGCAGCTTTGCACCAACCTTCCATCTTTCTGTTTGCTGTTTATTTTATTTTTATTGTATGATGTTCTTTTGCACTGTTTGTCACAACTTTGGGTGGTTGCTTTGGATCCAGACTGGTTGGTACCAAGGCACTCGCATATGGGACGTTTGTGGCATTCAGGGGGTGCAAGGCGGTGGCAGACATGTCTGGCTCTGGTGGACTTGCGTTTCTTGCACCCACTGCTAGCAGGGGTTCGTGGCTGTGGGCTCCCCCTGCCGTTCCCTGGAGATTCCAGCCTGGGGCTGAAAGATTGGGTTCATCAGTCAACAGGCAGGTTGATCAGTGCTGATTCCTGTCCCATGCAAGGGCCAACCCATGTAGCCACTGCTGTATGCTATATGCTGTAGCCAATAAAATTGTGGCCTTTTTTTCTCCGAGTTTTTGTTCTGCATCTTATTCCACAGCTTCTTTATCCCTGCTGATGCAAGTGGTTTTGAAATGTAAAGAAAGCAAAACAAATGTCAGTGGAAATAATATAATAGATCAGAGGAATTATAGACATGCATAACTGATGCTATGACTTTAAATAAAACGGAACCTGCAGTTCTAAATTTTACGTATTAGGTTCTGTTGTGCTGCACAGGGTGAATGTTGAAGGTCTGGCTTGTTCAAAACATCCAGGGAATTCTGAATGTTGATTATGGTGGTAGTTAATTCCTGTCAGTAAGCACTGACAAAATTATTCCTATTGTTTTACTCTGTTGTATTTTTAAACTTCCTTTATGAAAATAAAAACTGGCATACCTTGTCTTTGTTGGTTTGTTTTCGTTTTTCAGTGATCTTATATGTCTCCAACATACGATTTTACAAATGAAGTCTGGCATATTAAGTCAATGCTTCCCCCCCCGCCCCAGTAGTTGAGGAACTATTATGAAGGATTATTATTATTATTATTATTATTATTATTATTATTATTATTAATGTGTATTTAGAATATGAGATTGGATTGTATATAAATTTACAATTTAATCCAATTTTCTGGTGTAATTTTTTCCAATGTTGTTATCAAGCAAAATGAAATTGGAAAGAAAATATATTTAAAAACTTGAAATTGCATCACATACTCTGAAACTAGTTGGCAACTCCAACATTTGTTAACAGTGAACATATTCTTTTTCTGACAGAGGTCTTTTTCTGGAAGTTATTCAATTGACATTCCTTCACTTCTAGGAATGGAATGTAAAAGCAGCAGCATTTTGCTTTTCTATTCATGAATAAGAAAATTTTTAAAGTAAGAGCCACAATCCAGTACAAGGTTAAGAATAGTTGTTGCCCACTGATTTAAAAAACAATTGAATCTATTTAATAGTACATCAAATTCAGCACAGGTGGATTGGGATTATTATTTCTTTAGGTTTTATGCTTCACTGGCCAGCCCTGGAGATTCTAGTTAAGAATGAAGAATTAATTAGATACAAGTAATACAGTTGACTGTACAATGATTAATTAATTAATTAATTTGGTATGAAGGCATTACCAAAAATTACCTTGTAGGGAAAATTTTGGAGGCTTTTTGGCATTTCCTTACTGCATCAGCTCTAAGAGGTTCTCTCTCAAAAAGTAATAGGAAGCAACAGAAAAAGAAAGAGCAGTCCAACAAGGAATGTAGTCAGTTACTTTTCCAACATTGCAACAAGTCAAGGTAATGGATTATATCTCAAATTCACTAATGAATAAAAAGAAAATTACCTTTCCAGTCTCTGTTGTGATTACATTACAAAATGTTTAATATACCTAGACAAGCTGAAATTCATAAAACAATTAAGAACATCAAATATGAATATTTTCCTTCTTCTTATAATGCAAGGAGGGCAAAGTGCACTGCAACACCCAATATTCCTCACTATCACCCTTGTTCACAACAGCTGCTGAAGGTTAAAGTTCAACATCTTAAGGGCTTTCTGATCTCCACCCCTGCTCTACGGGAAAGTTCTTGACATAAAATACCTTTTACCCTGGGAGAACAAAACATGCATTTATCATTATTTTTAATGTGGCTTCTATAGAAAAGAGTTCCAAAAATTTTGCCTTCAGTGAACAAACCATAATCTAAGGAAGTCAGTCTTTATAAACATCATTCTCACAGGCAAGAACAAATAATTTCATGATTGTTTTTCCTTGCTGCAAGATAGTTGTCAAAAGCTGTGTATTTTTTTTAAAAAAATTATTCATAGTTCATGACTTATTCCGTTCAAAAATGTAGGATTTTTCTACCCAGAAAACAATATTTTCATCAAAGAAAAGTTATCTGCATAGAAAACACCATTTTCTGCTCAGAAAATAATCTACATCTTTGTTTTACTGTATAAACAAGTTTAGTGTGGTAAAATGCCATTTTCTATGCAAAAAAACAAAAAAAAAAGTAGTTTCTCACCCATCTAGAATTCCATTTCTTATGGTTTCCTGATGTACTAGAAACTTGTTTTTCAACCATTTCTAAAATATTTTTGTATATTCTTTCCATTCTTAGCATGCAGCTCTTGCAGGTGTAATTATAGACATAGGCTGTCTAGTTTTAGGATTTGGCCTTGAAAGGGATTAACACATGGACATTGGCAACATGTTGCTTCTCCCTGGTTATTTGTGGGAAAGTGTTTTCAGCCATCCCACCCCTTTTGCTTATGAGTAAAATTCATTGTCCATGTATTCCTGGATGGGACAGTATCAGTCACATCTTCCATGGCTTCACAGGTCTT
The DNA here is from genome assembly GCA_030412105.1 of Cyclura pinguis. NCBI lineage: Eukaryota > Metazoa > Chordata > Lepidosauria > Squamata > Iguanidae > Cyclura > Cyclura pinguis. Next base: position 311,265,484 of record CM059599.1, on the reverse strand, counting down.
AGTAGCACAAAAGTTATTAGCAGTAGCCCACCTTCTTACCTTTTCTTTGTGTGTCGGTATAGGCTCTATCAGTTCCCTGACTAAGTAAAAATTGGGAAGAGGTCATTTCCTATTAGCTGAAAATTGCCTTTTCTCTCTCTTTCAGCTACTTTATGTTGCCCATCTTATAGATGATTAACTGCCTGTTTTGACTTCTCTTTTATTGGCACTTGAGTTCAGCCAGCGAGTACTGACCAGAGAGGATTATAAGTCTGAGACTTCTTGGTGAGCACCTTTGGCATCTACAATGCAGAATTCCTCTCCAGATCATCTTTTCATATCCACCTTGTGTGGCCACTTGTGGTTACAACAACTACCCTTGGGCCTGGGCAACCATATTATATATAAGGGCTGCAACTGGCAAGGACCCTTCTGTGTATCTACTTGGAAGCCTGGGTAGGATGAAGTACAATACAGCTGCAGCCTGTGATGGTCAACCATCATAAGGCCAGACAGAGAAAGATGGATTAAAATAAGGAACATTTTACTTGGCCTAACCTATTTAAGATATGTTGGCCTGGAAAGGAAGCAAGAGAGGGGAGCAACCTGATGCAGATCCAACTGAGGCCAGGTGTCACCATGTGAATACCTTCCCAGTCTTCTGTTGAGCAAAAACCGTAGCTTTAATGATATGTGTTGCTTCCCAGCCTGACCTAATTGGAAAGTAACCCGGGGACTCCCATCCAAGTTGCACAAATCTATAAGTGAGAGCCTGCATTCTGGGTTAGCCTCAAGAGTAGCCTCCTTCCCTAAACCCCTAGGTTGCAGAACTCTATAAGGGGAGGTTTCAGAGCCCTACCCCACACCACAAAGGATGCCAAAAGGTGATTGCTGAAGTCTTCTATTCTCCTCCCCACTACCTGCCATGGACAAGGGACAAGTGTCTGTTTAGTCCCTTTTGTCAGGGTCAGAGACCTGGGTGGCGAGACAGCCCGGAGAAGGGAGTGGGAGAGCTAGCAGAGTCCTGCCGGGAGGAGTCAAGGAAGCTCTTACTTAAGGGAAGTCCATTTACCTAAGCCAGAGCGACAAGCAAAAGCCGTAGTCAGAGTTCCAAAAGCCAGGGGGTCTGGAGGCAAGAGATCAAGCCAAGGTATCAGGAGCCGGGTGCTGGAAGCAAGGAACAGGCAAGGAGAGGGCTTGTAGAAAGTTTGCCAGAAGCAAAGGAAAGTTTCCAGGCAGGCAGTTATTTTTTTTATTATTACTATTTTTATTGAAAAAATAATAATAATAAAAATATAAATTGAATAGATTTACAGGCTTGTTTACATAATTCAGAATTTTCATACATACATACATACATACATACATATACACACACACACACACACACACACACATACATACATACACATCTTTGATTTTGATCTTTGATTTGTTTTTACTTAGAAAGCTACACGATTAAATTTTTGACCTCCCTTGCCAAAAATCCGGTCTAGTATCTTCCCGCTAACATTCAGCAAATGAAATTCCCTTATATTCAACCTTTTCTCTGTTGAGTACACCTTTTCTTGCACTTTCTTTGCTTCCAAAAGGAACATATTTAATCATCAAATCCTTCTAAAATAAATAAATGCAATACCTCAGTTTAACCATGTATCTTTTCCCAATTTTCCATAATCTCTTAATTTACTGTATTTGTTTCCTCTAAAAACTCGAGATAGTTCTAAATCTCATTATTTCTTTAAACTTACTTCTTTTATTTAACATTATTAATTATTTATTTCTCATATCCTTTCAAATAATCAGTAACTGGTAGCCATGTTTGTTCCGTCTTCTCAATTCGCTTCCCTTTCAAGTGGTTTGTAAATTCATCATATTGTTTCATTTCTATCACTTTTAAAAACCATTGTTCTACATTTGGAGCATAAGGAAGTTTCCAGGATCCTGCAAATAACATTCTTGTTGCTGTTATCAGATATAATATTACACATTTGTTTTGATGTAAAAAATTTTTGTCAAACATATGTGTCTTGTTCAATAAATAAAGTTCAGGGTGCATTGGAAATGTTATATTGAATATTTCTGTTATGGCTTTATGTATCTGTGTCCAGTAATTTTTTGTAATGGGGCAGGTCCATCATAGATGATAGAAGGTACCTGCTTTCTCCTTGCATTTCCAGCACCTGTCGTTTCCTGTTTGGTATATTTTGTCTATCTTAACTGATGTAAGATAGAACCTATACATCATTTTAATGAAGTTTTCTTTTAAGTCCTGGGCTCTGGTAAATTCTATTGTATTCTTCCAGGCAGTTTCCCAATAGTCTAAAGGGACTTCTCGTTGAATGTTTTGTGCCCATTTTATCATGGATTCCTTCACAGTTTCGTCTTCTAATTTTCACGTTAAGAAGTATTTGTGAAAGAGTGAAATTTTCTGTTTAGATTTCAAGAATATTATGGTTTCGAATTCGTTGTATGTCTTTTGGGTTGCAATGCCTTCTAATTTTATATCCATTTTAAATCGCTCTCTTAATTGCAAGTATGGGAACCAATTTAATTCTATGTTTTGTTGGTTAAGTTCTTCTCGTGTTAACATGCTAAGTCCTTCTTGTTTATCTCATGTCAGCAAATCACCATATCGAAGCCATTCTTGATTTGTATCTTTCCATTGCCCGTAGAAAGCTTCCTGGGGAGAACACCATAAAGGAATTTTATTGTAAATAGATCTTTTCACATTCTTCCACATTTTTAATAAAGATTTTCTCACGAAGTGGTTGTTAAAATCTCTGTCAATTTTTTCTTTTCCATACCATAAACAGGCATGGAACCCAAACTGCATGTCAGCACCTTCTAAAGTTAATGTTCTTTTATCTTTTAACATAATCCAATCTTGCGAACACATCATTGCACTAGCGTAATAATATAATTTTAAGTCGGGAAGGTCACAGCCCCCTCTACTCTTTTGTTCCGTCAACAATTTCCATTTAATTCTCGGGTTTTTGCCATTCCAAATGAATCTTGCCAGTTCTTTCTCCCATTGATAAAAAGATTTGTCATTTGTAATGACTGGTAAATTTTGAAATAGGAAGTTTAATTTCGTCAGGACGTTCATTTTTATCGTCGCGATTTTTCCAAGTAATGTCAAATTCAGATTGGACCATCTTTTCAAATCTGCAGATATTTCTTTCCACGTTTTAGTATAATTATTGTCAAATAGGTCTCTATTGTTTTCAGTAAGCCATATTCCCAAATATTTTATTTTCTTCTCTATCTTGAATCCCGTTTTTTGAGTAATTTCCTCTCATTCTCGTTGTCTTACGTTCTTCATCATTATGTAGGATTTATTCTTGTTTATTTTTAAACCTGCTGCCTTCCCAAATCTTTTCAGTTCCTGGTTTAATTTTTCAATTCCAAAAAAAATAAAAAATAAAATTTTTCAATTCTGTAAAGAAAACAAGGTCATCTGCGAAGCCTTTAAGCTTGTATTGTTGGCCTTTTATATTTATTCCTATTTATATTTATTCCTTTTTTCTTTATGCTGTTAAAGGTATCTCTCAAGGGTTTTAGTATTTCTGCTTCAAGATCTTTATAGAAGCTTGCTGTGTAGCCATCTGGCCTGGGGGGCTTTAAGCCTTTTAAGTCTTCTTACTGCCTGGGCTACTGTCATGAGCCAGGCTGAGCGTGCTGCCGATTCAGACTTGGACTCCGATTTAGACTTGGACTCCCAGCCAGGGGAGGATCCCTTGGAGGGCCTTCGGGAGGGGGGCTCCTTCAGAGTCTAAGGAGGAGTCTACCAGCAACCCCACAGGTGTCCCAGGCACAGATCCTGAGCCAGTACCTGCAGCAGGTGTTTGTGCTCCAGAGGCAAGTGCTTCTGACTTGACAGAGGCTGGTGTTTCTGACTCCAACCCAGAGTTTGCAGCAGACGCTCCCCCCACGTTCCTCCAGAGGTGGCTGGAGAAGGGGGTGGTTCGGAGGTCTCAGCGGCTGCTGGAGAAGCATCTGATGAATCGGCCCTGAAGTCTTGAGGGGCTCCAGCTGTGAGCTGGGCCAATGGACATTTGATCAGCCCCAGCTGGACTAAAGACTGTGTATTTAAGACAGACACTGTTGGAGTTGGGCATGGGGCAATAACTGTCTACCAACCAGGAATCTGTGTCCTTTGTCATGGGCTTTCTGTTCCAGGCTAAACCTTGCTGTTTGAGTTTGCTGCTCCTGAGACTTGGATGTTTGTTTTGGTGATGTAACCTCTTGATTTATTTATTACTAAAGCCATAAACTCAGCTCCTGCCTTTGTGTCTGCTTAGCCGCTGCCTGACATTGACAGCTACCTCTGTGGTTGTTATGTCTGCATTTAACATACTTCTCTGATCTTCTGTTATTCTAGGAATTCTTTGTTTGTCTAAATATTTCATTGTTTTCTTATTTTCTATTTCGAGTGGTAAGTCTCTGCAATATAAATTCTTGTAATAATTTTGAAAAATTTTCTTGATTTCTTCTTGATCTGTAATTTCTTTTTGATCTTTATTAATTTTAAGTATCCTTCTCTTTTCTCGTTCTCTTCTTAATTTATATGCAAGCCATTTCCTGGTTTGTTTGCGAATTCAAAGGAATTTAGATGGCAGTACTTTATTTTTCTTTCCACTTGTGCAGGCAGGCAGTTATATAGCCCAAGGCACAGGTGTGGCTAGTCACTGCTTCTTGAACTTAATCAAGGAAGCCTCCCTTTGCTCAGCTCTCTTGAGTTTCCACCTTGTTTGTGGGCTGATTGACACAGGCTCCAAAGCATCTTCAGAATCACATCCCTGTTGCCCTAAAGGAGCAGGCAGAGGAACGTCCAAGCCTGCTTGGTCCATGGCAGCAGGGGGAGCTCTTGAGCTGCAGGACTCATCTCCAGCCAGAGCCACAGGGACCAACAGCTGCTGCTTGTCATCTCCACCCTGAGCAACAGAGACCAACAGCTGCTGCTCGTCATCAGGAGCCCTGACAGGGGCTTCAGTTATCACACCTTTCCCCTGCCAGGCCAGACAAGATGGCTCTCACCCCTTCTTGCAATTCCTCCAGGAAAAATATTTTCCCCACTTCTGAAAAATGAATGCCATCAGCCGGAAGAGCTCTGGCCACCAGAAAACAATACTAGGGTGACAAAGAAAGTGGCCTAAACCACTGCCCAGGGCAATACAAATCTCAGTATTAACCCTCCTGCAGGCCCAATCAATGTGCACCACATTTGCTGGTGCAAAGTGGCCAGAAAAAAGGGGGCGTTGGGGGACTCCAGGCCAATGGCTTTTTATAGTGCAAAGATCTTCCAGTGCTTGGAAAATGAGGGCCTTGCCCTTCAGCAAGCCCAAGTCATTCCCACCAAGGTGAATGATTAAAACATCAAGAGGAAGACCCATGTGCTCCTCAAACAAAAGAGACATCAAACTACTTCATTGTAAGCCTCTTTTCCCCAGCCACTCCACAGTGACAATATAAGTTAACCTCAGCTGAGCTCCAAAATGGCAATTTCAGGCCCAGGGCAATGCTCAGACACCATACTATGTCCACAAATCAGGACTCACTATCTTGCAACACCATACCTAAATGCTTCATAAAGAAAACAGGTAAAAATTTAAGAGGGTGCATGTAGTTCTTAGCAAGGTAAGATTTCCAACAATTAATGCACTGGATACCTCATGAACCAAAACCCATGATGTTGAGGCAGCTCCAGTTCTAAATGAATGGGTGCCAGACTTAACCCTGAGAAAGCCCAAACACTGTGAGGCCTTTGATGTAACTGTCCAAGACTGATACCTGGAAGGGGGAGAAAAATCAACATGGCAAAATAATGCACCTAGCATGCCTACCCTGAGCTCCACATAATGCTGAAATAAATGAACAGGGCACAATGCTGAGTTAGCACACCAACCTAGCTTCAATGTAGCCCCCTCTTTGATCAGTTTTGGATTGCCTAATCTTCACCACTAAGCCCTACCAGAAACATCATCTTTAGCTGCTACAACTAATTCCTAACACACAGAACTCCCAAAAATGCCGTCAACACATTACTGTGTGCCAGCCCTACCTACAAACAGGAAATCATCTAGGTAATGAGCTACCCCTCATAAATCAGACCTAAGCTTCAACGCCCACTCAAGAAAAGCACTAAACTTTTCAAAAGCAGAGCAAGATACAGCATACCGCATAGGGAGCTCCAGAAGGGGATGGGAGAGGGAGCGCAGGTGGAATTATTCGCAGGTTTTCCGCTTTTATGAGGGGTCTGTGCCCAAACCCTCATGAAAATGGAGGGGCCACTGTTCCAAATTTTTATGCTAGCCATCACAAATACATGTTTCTGTGTGTCTGTTACCTTAACCAGTCTTGTTAAGTTTTTTGAGATAATGGTGGGACATCTGGGAGACAGAAGTCCCCCAGGAATATTGTTGGCCCCAAGTCAAAATCAACATTTCAAATTCTGTCTGGAAAAGAAAAGAAGACTAATACAGATACTGCAAGACTTATGTTTCTTCTTCCTTTACAGATGAGAGAGGCTGGAGAGTAGAATTTTTGCCATCTGAGGCTTCTAGAAAATCATTCCACCCAGTATGCTTTGTTATATTCCAAAGTAACCTTCTAAAGGCATAAATAATTTTCTTTCCCAAGAAGCAATAAAAAAAAAGGAAACAAAAACAGGGAGATTATATGAGTTCCTTGAGGTTATAGAAGGTCACTGTTACGGAAAAGAAACCATCCAGACTTTCTTAATCACGTTCACAACCTTACATAAAATCTCATCCATCTGTTATAGTAATGCTATAAGTAATTTGCAGACTTTTCTTTTGAGTTACAGAACTCTCTAACTACTATTTCAGTGTGAAACCTTTAAAGATTTTGCTGCATATATTTTTGATTTGTTTGATTCCTTTGTCAGGAACTCACTGTAAGATCGGCAGGGTGGTTGTGTGGGAAGAAATATAATGATGAGCCAAGAAGCACATTATATTTGCATGAAGTACTAAGATAAACATTTTTTTTTTTTTTGGTGGTGTTATCTGCTATTTGCAATAACTCCACATACTTTACTGCCCTTGAATGACAGTCACGGTTTCTGTTCTGAGTTCATTTTTTTCTGCTCATAGGAATAGTCACAAGTAAAACCCACAAGATTTTTTTTTCCTTGAGCAGGAAATCAAATTTTTTTGAGTTGACAGTTTTTAATCCGCTGTTCCTGGAGCACTGCATTAATTTGAGCAGTAATCCTTGCTGGATGGGGAGAACAGTAAATCCTCTCTCATTTACACCATTCCCTTTAACCATGGAATAAAGCTTTCAAAGCATGAAATACTTTCCCGACAAATGCTACATAGGAGAAGAGATACATAAGTATATATGGTATTATTTACCTATTTTATAACTAAATTGCTTGCTCTTCCAACTTTTCAAGGGAATTATCCAACAAAAGTGTTGATCTTAATCCAATTGTTAGTCTCAAATTAGAATAGACCTATTTGATTAGTGGAACTTCTGTAAGTGTTAACTAGCCAAGTTCATATTGATTGTATGACAAGTTAGAGTTATCAATTTGATGTATGCAATTACCACTAAAAAAACTATTATATTTTAGTCCAGTGGAAGGACTCTATTAAATTATGGGAAACTAGAGGCACCATTGCTGGCATTGTTTGTGACAGCAGGGATACTGTGAAACACAACCCTAGCTGGCACACAAAGATCTGTCCTAGGGAGGTTCACAAATGACCAGCAGCTCAGTCAATGGCTTTTATGCTATGCATTAACCAACTGATACAATCAAGAGTTTATCCTTCTATTTAAAGATATACCCACAGTTCCCACAGAAGGTATGGTGGTTGCTCTCCATTTCCACACATACTGCTAATGCATTCCAGTTGCTACAGACAGCTGCCAACACTGCCCATTCACCTGCTTAGTCAACCTCCCAGCAGGAGTACCAACCTCCCAACAGGACTCTGAGGAGCAACAGAATTGAAAAGAAGCCATGTCAAACAGCAAAAGAAAAGGAGAGTAGTTTTTCTGTAACAGCGGTTGATACTGCTACAGTGACTCAGAAGCTTATAATCATGTAGGCACTTCATGGTTTCCTGTGTGACCCAGGGCTAACTATGCCACTGAGAGCTTAACAGATCTGGTCAAGACAAAATGCATTGCCACCTCACACCAAAGTCTAACATTTATTATCATTTATTGACACTTCTCTTGATAAAAAAAGCAGACTGAGATGTATATGAAGAGACTGGTCCAAGTACCAGTGAATAATGTTGTTGACCCAGTGTTGGCTTAGCATACTTTGCTTGCTTCCTCCTTCTTCAATTCTTGCCTTTCAGTTGTGACTTCTCTGCAATCCTGTCAGTACTAATGGATTCAGCAAAATGTCACAATGTATGACAGTTAATTTATGGTGGGGGATGAAACTTTCTATTTGTGGGATTTACTCTCCTGAAGCCCGAGCATTCCTTGGATGATTTACATTCGTGAAGGCTCTATGCTTGACGAATGGGGACGATGAAGATGATTCAGAGGACAGAAAAGAAATACAAAATGAATAAAACAAATGACAGGCATCTCATAAAATTACTTTTCAGAAATAATCACCAGAGTAAAACAGGGAGGGAAACGCTAACTTTTTATCTCCCAGACAATATGCACTTCTTCAGCTTCTGCAGAACCTCTTTCTTAAGTCATCATTAATCTTATCAAAACATCAGGTACTTGAAACTAGACCTGAATATGAGAAAAATGAATCAGTGAGCTCTTGAGGATAGCTCAGTCTATGTTTTTGTCTTTGCCAGTATGTGTAAGACATGCTTGTGGTTGCAATACAGGATTCAGTTGGACTAAATTTTAAAAGTTTGCTGCCATTGATAAAAGTGCATAATTTGCAATGTATTACAATGTTGCAGTTTTTCACTGCCATTTGTCAAATGCATGGGGTTTTGAACAACTGTTTATGTCATGCTACTACTGCTCATTTGGTTATGGTAGACGTTAACACAATGATAATGGATTTTAATAAATGACAAAACATAAATAATACATAATAAATAAATATACAGTTTTATATTTACATATTGGAATGTATGCATATACATGCACATACACACATACACACTTTAGTGAATATTCCAAAAATCAGAAAATTAATGTTAATATTTAATGTTGATAAGCACCTTCATACACCAGAAAATTGTTGATGTTCCTAACTTATGTCTGGGATTGTCTGTATTCATTTATGAATGCCACTATTTTCTACATCTTGGAATTTCATTATAACATATTCTAAACAGGGAAAACTGGTTGGTACTACACAAACACACTCTCTCACACACATATCTCCTCAGACTATAATGGATAACAATCTTAATTTGAAGTAGTATTATGATGGGCAAGGGCAAAGCAGTTAGGTTACATCAATAGAGGAGAAAATGCCAGTCTCCTAATGCTATAATTGGTATGCGCTGCCCTGTTCTAAGAAGGAGACAGAATGTTACAGATATTATCTTCTCGATAAGAGTGACCACAGAGGACAATGATACTGCAGTAAAACTGACCATAACTTTATTAGCAAATAGTAATCTGCAATGCAGCAGCAAATGTGATAAGCAGGCACTCATGTGAGGAAGGTTGGTTAAGCCAAGCATCGACAAGGTAGAAACTCCCCAGCTTTGAATCATGGGGAATTTCCCTGTGATTCTTCATTGCCTAATTTACATAAAGGCAAAGTAGGGACCAAGGAAATCTCATAAGTGGTGCCACTTGGCATTTTTTGAGCTGGAGTTCAGACTTTTGGTCTAGTGCAAGCTGTCGTGTTTTCTGTCCTATTTTCCTTGCCATCACAACCACCACCACCACCACCACCAGCAGCAGCAGCAGCAGCAGCAGCAGCAGCAGCAGCAGCAGCAACTTTCAGTGAGGTATGCTCAGCCTCTTTCTTCTCATCACCACAACCTGCAGGCAGCATAGACCATTTTCCTTCTCTGGCTTGCTTGCCACCCCTTCTTTCCCAAGGATGATTCACTAAGACTGTGAGTGAAGCAGCTGTGGCAGGAGGAGCAGGTGCCAGTGGTGGCCTTACAGTGTGTAGTTCCCATTTCATTGGACGATAGGAAAAGAGGACACAGATATTGGGAAGTGTGTTTGTCACTCCTGCTTCTCCTACTCGTGACACTGCAGATCTCTAGGATCCCCTGTAAGGATACTAGAAAGCTTTTTTCTGTTAATGTTGTATATTAGCTCATATCAGCCAGTTGAGTTGCCTTGGTGTTGTACATTCTAATGGTCACACCTTTGAACATCCATGTGTTAATGTAATAACTTGTAGTGAATAAAACTATGGATGAACAACTCTATCATTTCCATGTGATCAGGACACCGATTCATGTATGGGCAACTACAGATGACTATACTATAAATTCCTGGTCATCCAGAGGCAAGACCAATGACATGTCTCAATTTTTTTCCATAATTACGACATACTTCATTCTCCCATTGTTATGAGATTCTCCGTTCACGAAAGTGATACTTGAAGTGGTCTTTAAGTGTGCTAAAGCCTACTGCAAACAGGAAAAATGCATAGCTGTGTCCTTTGATTGTGATCACATTTATAATTATACTTTTTCAATTTTGCTGTACATTGCAAAAGCGGTCAGTCAAATACTTCCCTTTTTCTTTCTTTGCCTCTCACTATTTCTTTTTCATTATTTTGGGGAAAAAAATCTATTTTACACTCTTATTTTAATGCACTTTAATGTTCTGTATGATTCAAAGAAGTTTGATCACTCCAATCCATTAAACAAAGATTTTCATTGATTGTTCCTAGGGGATGCATAGAATACAGAGATACGTTTTCTTGCATCATTAACTTAAACAAATAAAGCGTATGAACAAACAATATCATTTTTTCCAAAAGCCATTATCTTACACTTATCCTTGCTGGTTTTCATCTGAAATTGCATTGCCAATCACAGATTTCAGGCATACATATGCTTTTTCCCCCCCTGTTTGATCAGATATTTCTCACCTTAGTTGATCATCCCTCCCATTTTTTTGGTACCCTGCACCAAATCACATAAATTGGAGCCATATAGATTGCTAATCTTTCATCCACAATGAGTATTCATTACATTTTTCCATTTGTTGGTTTTCTATTTCTCCTCAGTGCTAGAGGAATGCATTACTCATGCTCCATAATAACTATAGAATGTAATTTCCCATGGCATAATTCTCTCTAACACTCTATGCTGTTACTAGTGCTCCTACTCTGTGTAGCACCCCATCTTTAACAAGATAGATACCAGATGATTTTTTAAATGGTGAAGGGGAATGTTGTTGTTTTTTTTAACCCTTAAAAGTATTGTACTTTGGAAATATAGTGAAAAAACAAAATAATGTAAGGCTGAAGGCAGCAGGAAAAGAGGGAGGATCCATTACATGTAAATAGACTCAATCAAGGAAACCATAGCCCACAGCTTGCAGGACTTGAGCAAGGTTGTTGGTAACAGGGAGGCCTGGAGATCTCTCATTTGTAGGGTCACCATACGTTGAAGTCAATTTAACAGCAACTAAAAACAACAACAAAAGTTCATGAATGGAATCTGATAGTAGTTTAAATTCAGGAGATTAACAACACACTACAAGCTACTCTAGCTTGGTAGCCCAGGGTTCCACCTTGAACAAGCAATTAAACAAACTTTATGTTGAATTCTTACAAGAACATGTAAGGAAAGCAACTGAGTAACACAAGTGCACGGCGTACATACAAATTCAGCAATAAGGAGAAACGTTATTTCCAAACTTTGTACATCACACTTGTCCTTTGTATCTTATACAGACATTCTAGCTGTTATCATACCAGCAGAATATGTCAAGATATTTGAGATCATCGCTCAGAACGTTTTGTAGATGTTTCACTTAACTTGAAATCACTAGGAACTGATTTTCTGTGTCTAAGCAAACTGTTTTCTTCAACTTGGCTGTACCTCATTTAGGTCTTATGGTCACTTTCTGACTTTTCCTCTTCAGTGGAAAAAAAATTAAGAAGAAAGGGTGCAGGAGTCCCTTTAGAAGTGCACACAGTCAAGGCTGTTCTCAAGGGATCTGGACACTTTGTAACTAGCTGTATACCATGGTGCGAGCTATGAACATAAAGAAGCAGGTGCTTGTTTGCTGTTGTACAATATGATAAATATTGTACAGCACTGTATAATAATATAATACACTAGAATACTAAATTATAGCCCTTTGAAATGTTGTTGTCTATATGTTATTGGACCTCCTTGTGTCAAATGTTCAAAATACATTTTTAATATATTATGCCATTGCCAGATAAACAAATTCTTGCTTATTTTTAAAATAATTCTTTTCTAGAGGCCATTCACAAAAGTAAAACAGGACCACCAACTGACAACCAAACTCAGTTCTGCATAGACTTAAAGTATTCTCTCAGCTTCTAGATAATCTACATTAGGCTACTATCTTGTCCGCTGTGTTCTAGTACCATATGCTGTAATGCAAAATTGATGACTGTCATTATGAACCACACTTAAAAAGCCCACATCCCTTGAGGTGTGTGTAAAAATGTCATAGTATAAAATCAAGTTATTACTTTTTTATGTTCTGGGGACCAAGATATGTTCAGAACCATCAAGGGTTCTTTCACATTATAAAATACTACAAGAATACAATAACCTTTCAAAGTTAATTTAGTTTTTTTTGTTATATATTTTAAGTATACTCCAGTGGGATTATTGGGCAGCCAACAGTAACAGAGGCATCAACTATCTGAAGTTGAAAGCTTTGTCATTTGGTATTGTTTTGTGTCATTAAAAAATGTTGTGCCTTTTGACAAAGAATTATGAAGTAGCTGGCATTGTCTCTCTCTCTCTCTCTCTCTCTCTCTCTCTCTCTCTCTCTCTCTCTGTCAGTCTTTCTATCTGCCTATCTAGAAATCCAGAAAAGAAAGAGAAAAAAGAGTATTCAGAAATCCCAGAAAGATGCATACCAACCTTACATAAAAAATCCAGGAGAACGTAGGCCATTTCTGCATGGGGTAAGTAAAATGGTGCAGTGCGTCCTCCACAGAGGATGTCTGCACCTTGGAGCAGACTGGGTCCGGACTACTTACCAGAGATCCGCAACTCAGTCTGCTCCGGAACGACCCCAAGTGGTCCTCCAGCGTGTTTTTGAAAGACCTGATTTTTTTGGTTTTTCAAAATGCCGGCGCGTGCCATTGCTTGCCTGCTCTCCAATGCAGATTCGCAGGCTTGCACCAATGCAAGCCTGCGATCTGCAGAGGGCGGGCTTTAGGCTGGCGAGCTTCAGTGGTTGGTTGAGACCCACGACCAACCGGAAGCCACCATTTTGGACACCGGAGCAGTGCGGATCTGCAACCACACACTGCTCCTCCTCACCCTGGACCGGACTGGACCAAACCGGACCGACAGAAGATCCGGTGAGTAGCGGCAGGGAGCAATTCCCTCGCCGCTTGCGGAAATGGCCTTATACAGGAATCAAAGAAACCCAATGATTCTATGAAAACAGGCCAGTTTTTGCCTCACGATGCATGATGGCAATGAAATGTCATACTGAATTTGAGCCAATAAGGAGTCCCCTTTTCTCAAGTGGTAGGATTGTATGCTTCTGTGAACAAAAGGTTATATTGATGGTGGCAGTGTACTAGAATCTCCCATGTCAGATAGACTTTTGCTGAGGACTAAATATGGCAAACAGCGACTGGGCAACAGAAGCAAGTGTGTGTGTGTGGGGGGGGTGACACTGGTGAAGGATTTCTCTAAGTGTGACAGGCCCCTACTTCTCCCAGATTGGTGTGACAATTCCTACTCTGATAAGGTGATCTGTCCTTTTCTACACAGCAATGCCTTTCCCCACCCACCCACCCACCCACCCCACCAATAACGCCACCTTTCTATAAAAGGGCAAGGGCTTTCAACATTTATTTAGAGCCACTTAGTAATGTTATGTAGTGTGTTTTCTGTGTTACTTATCACTGGAGACAACTCAGGCCATGTCAGTATTTATAAAGATAAACTATAACATTTATTAAGATAACAATAAGAATAAGGTAGCATGTTAGAGTTCATATGCAGTTTAAAGTTGATACATTTTTTTCAGTGCATTTTTCAGACAATATTAACAGTTAACTCCCCGCTCAGAAACAGTTCAATCATGTCTCTAGTCTTTCACAAAATGCATCATTATCATACAACATTTCTTCAGCTAAACTCCCACCAAAGGCTTAACCTTCAATATAGATCACATTCTCTGACCAGCTCAATTGCTCTTCTGTCTCTCACTAGGCTTCTACTGAGAACTAAACCTCCCAAAGTAGCCTTACTCTCTGGCTGACTAAGGGACTCTGCTCCCTAGCCACTTGCTAGAAATAAATATGCTCACATGTACTTGGCTTTACATATGTTTTTCTCTCAGAGATAAGTCTCTCCCACACACTCCTTGGTTGAGTTTCTCTCCTGAGGGGCATTCTGGCTGCCTAGAAACCTAATTTCGGGCTGCACTGGCACTCCAAATAGCCAAACCCTCAGAACTTCCTTACAAAAGGGAAATTTAAACTAAGAGTGGGAACACTATACTTTCAGCAAGGGAACACATTGCATGACCAAGTGTTAATAAAATAACAATGAAAACAATACATGGAAAAAGTCTGTGAGAGAGATGAAAGGATGACAGATTAATTCAAGGAACAACCATTTGAAGATGAACCTACAGTTTTAGAAAGTTAAGTGGAAGCTGCACTCAGAGCACCTGACAGAGTTAAATACCGAGGAAACAACGGCATGCCAATGTAGCTGCTTCAAGTTACAGAGACAAAATCTGCTTTTGTAACTAAAGTATGTCAACAAATATGGAAAATAAAACAAAGACCCATATTCAGTATATATTCTAATCACTAAGAAAGGGGACAACAGGGATTGCAGTAACAGCTGGACCATTGTGTTAATCTCCCATGAAAGCAAAGTGATGCTCAAAATTCTACGACAGAGGCTTTCCCTGTATATGGTACAGCCAAATTAAAAAAAAAAATCACAGAAGTCCAGACTGGGTTCAGGAAAGGAAGGAGCACTGTGAATCATATTGCAAACATAAGTTAGATAATGGAGTGCACCAAAGAATTGCAAAAGAAAATCAGTGCTTTATAGATTACAGCAAAGCCTTTGATGGTACAGATCACAAAAACCTTGGATAACCCTAAAAGAAATGGGTGTGCCACAACATTTAATGTGTAACCTGCAGGACAAGAAGTTAAGATCAGGACAGAATACAGAGAAAGGGAATGGTTTCTAGTTGGCAACCTTGTCAGGCAAAGTTGCATTTTATCACACTAATCTGTGTGCTAAATATATAGCATGTGAAGCAGGATTACACTTGGAGGAAGGAGGCATGAAAATTGGAGGAAGGAACATCAACAGCAGAAAATAGCAAAGACTTTGAATGGTTACTGGAGAAAGTCAAGGAAGAAATTGCATATAGTCCATACCTTGCCTTAGTTATTAATCAGAATGTAGGCTACAGTCAAGAAATCAGAAGAGGCCTTTACTTTGGAAGGGCAGCTATGAAGGAACTAGACAAGATTTGGAAGCGTCATGATATACCATTAAAGTTAGGATTGTCCACACCATTGTATTCACAATTTCTATATATGGTTGTGAAAGGGGGACAGTGAAGAAAACTGATAGGAAGAAAAACAACTCATTTGAAATGTGGTGATGGAGAAGAGTTCTATGGATATTGTGGACTGCTAAAAAGACAAATAAATTGGTCTTAGAGCAAACCAAGGCTGAACTCTTTCTAGAAGCCAAGATGATTAAACTGAGACTGTCATTCTTTAGACATATCATGAGAAGACACAACTCCCTAGAAAAGACAATAATAATTGATAAGGTAGATTCAAAAAAAAAATCTCATTTTGAGATGAGTGCTTATATTTCCTAGCGGTGTGCTAGTCTCATTCATCTGGTTACAAATGCATTTACTTGATGTTTCTCTTGAAATGGGGAGAGATGCACAGACATATGGCCGCTTAATGCTACTAGTAATTGTATACATCTAGAGATGTATTCAGCCAGTAGGTACACGTTGTTGTTGTTTGCCTTCAGGTAATTTCTGACATGTGTTAAGCCAAACCTATCACAGAGTTTTCTGAGGCTGAAAACATGTGATGCACCCAAGTTCAACCAGTGGGTTTCCATAGCTGAGCAGGGAATTGAATCCTGGTCTCCAGGGTCATAGTCTAACCCTCAAGGCACTTTACCAAATCTGACTCTCGAATCTGGATTTCTGAGGTTTGCCAAGCTTGTGTTGACCTATGAAACCAATGTTTGCTGAATTCTATCTAGAACTGAAAGGAATTCTTTTTTGAAATTGTTTCCCCCCCCTTTTTTTAAAAAAAAATATTTTTATTAAAATAAACATTATAACAGTTAAAACAAAACAAAATCATCAAACATATAAACACAATCATTACTAAGTTTTCATCATTATTACATAATCAACCTTCTCCTGACAAAGTGTGGGTCTATGATAACTATAAATTCTATATCTTTTCATCTGATATCTGATAAGCAAGTAGCCAGGAAATTAAGCAAGTAGCCAGGAAATGTATGGAGGAGGTCAGAAAGGCTAAAGCACAGAACGAACTTAGGCTGGCCAGAGACATTAAACACAATAAAAAGGGCTTTTTTAAATATGTCTGCAGCAAAAGGAGAAAGAAAGAGGTGATAGGGTCGCTGTGCAGAGAAGATGGCGAATTACTAACAGGGGGAAGAGAAAAGGCAGAACTACTTAACACCTTCTTTGCCTCAGTTTTTTCCCAGAAGGATACAAGTACTCAACCTGGTGGTTGGGGAGCAGGTGAGGAAGCAGGGGAAATGCGGTACATAATAGGTAGAGAGGTGGTACAAGAATACCTGGCCACACTGGATGAATTCAAGTCTCCAGGGCCAGATGAATTGCATCCTAGGATATTAAAAGAACTGGCAGAGGTCATTTCGGAACCGCTTGCTATAATCTTTGAGAAATCTTGGAGGACAGGAGAAGTTCCAGCAGACTGGAAGAGGGCAAATGTTGTCCCCATCTTCAAGAAGGGAAAAAAAGAGGATCCAAATAATTATCGCCCAGTCAGCCTGACGTCAGTAACCAGCAAGATCCTGGAGCAGATCATTAAGCAGTCAGTTTCTAATCACTTAGAAAGCAATGCGGTAATCACGAGAAGTCAACATGGATTTCTCAAAAATAAGTCATGCCAGACTAATCTTATTTCTTTTTATGATAGAGTTACTAGCCTGATAGATGAAGGGAATGCTGTGGATGTAGCATATCTCGATTTCAGTAAGGCCTTTGACAAAGTTCCCCATGACGTTCTTGCAAAGAAGCTAGTAAAATGTGGGCTGGACAGGGCTACTGTCAGGTGGATCTGTAACTGGTTGACTGACCATTCCCAAAGGGTGCTCACCAATGGCTGCTCTTCATCCTGGAGAGAAGTGACTAGGGGGGTGCCACAGGGTTCTGTCCTGGGCCCAGTGCTGTTCAATATTTTCATCAACGACTTGGATGAAGGAATAGAGGGCATGCTCATCAAATTTGCAGATGACACCAAATTGGGAGGGGTTGCTAATACGCCAGAGGACAGGATCAAAATTCAAAATGACCTGGACAGATTGGAGAGCTGGGCCAAGGCTAACAAAATGAAATTCAACAGAGAGAAATGTAAGGTCCTACACTTAGGTAGAAAAAATGGAATGCAGAAATATAGGATGGGGGACACGCGGCTGGATGGCAATACGTGTGAAAGGGATCTAGGAGTCTTAATAGACCACAAGCTGAACATGAGTCAGCAATGTGATGCGGCAGCCAAGAAAGCCAATGCAATTCTCGGCTGCATCAGTAGGAGTATGGTGTCTAGATCAAGGGAGGTACTGTTACCACTCTACTCTGCTTTGGTTAGACCTCATCTTGAATACTGTGTCCAGTTCTGGGCACCCCAATTCAAGAAGGACATGGTCAAGCTGGAGCAGGTCCAGAGGAGGGCGACCAAAATGGTGAGAGGCCTGGAAGCCAAGCCCTATGAGGATAGGCTTAGAGAGCTGGGTATGTTCAATCTGCAGAAGAGTAGGTTAAGAGGGGACATGATAGCCATGTTTAAATATTTGAAGGGATGCCATGTAGAGGAGGGAGAGGGCTTGTTTTCTACCGCTCCAGAGACCAGGACAAGGAGCAATGGCTTCAAGCTGCAGGAAAGGAGATTCCACCTGAACCTCAGGAAGAACTTCCTGACAGTCAGGGCTGTCCGGCAGTGGAATATGCTGCCTCGGAGTGTGGTGGAGTCTCCTTCTTTGGAAGTTTTTAAGCAGAGGCTGGATGGCCATCTGTCGGGAGTGCTTTGAGCGTGTTCCTGCATGGCAGGGGGTTGGACTGGATAGCCCGTGTGGTCTCTTCCAACTCTACATTTCTGTGATTCTATGATTCTATGATATAACAAATTATTCTACTTATTTCATTTCCTTAAAGTATGTATATATAGAATTATCTCAGTGAAATGAACTTCTGCATTTGCTATCTTTGTCAAGAATTGTTTTGGCAGTGTGGAAGAATGCAGTTCAATGAATCTTTACAACAGTATTGAGACTCTTAGTTAGCTAGTTTCCCTTAATCAGTGCAGATTGCCTCACAAAGCTAGAAAAAAAAAGTTACTTACAAATGTAGATCAGCTTCATGCAAAATTCACCAAAAATGCTCCCCCTAGCTGAATGATTTGTAGCAACACATTGTTTAAATTCCATTGAATATTTGGGTCATAAGCATACAGATACTTTTTTGTGTTGTTCATCGGAACACATTGCCTAGAAAAGTACCTAGAAAAATAAAGATTTCCATTTTGAAACTGTGTCTGAAAATGCCCTCTGTTTTAGCATGTATAGATTGGAGAAATCCATGTTCCACCCCAATATCTCTTTATGGGATAAATTCCTCATGTATTCCTGTCCTGTTGGCAACACAGTTATAAACAGCAGTGCTCTCATACTGGCAACAGACAAGTGCCAGTCTTGTCTTTATACTGCCATTGGGACTCAATAACATCCATTTCTATGAGTTGGTTCCATAGCCAAGCAGCTCATATGACTGAGCTTAAATCAGCTTAAGCCCTACTACATCAGTTTAATAACACCAGCTTAAAAGTGTCCATCTAGCTATTAAATATGGATAAGCTATCCCATTTTACGCTAAGTATGAGTCAAGTAATGTGGATTAATTTTCTTTCGGGAAAACTAGGACTGTGGTGATCATTATGTAATACTTTGTGCGGGGGGTGTTTGTGTGAAATAATGTTTCCTCAACACTTAATTGAGGCAATTGTTCCTTATTGTTTTTTACTGCTCCTGTACTATTTATCTTTATTGGGCCTATTTTCCTAGAGCTATAGAAATACGTAGTAGAGACATTAATAGCAATATGCATCTAGTGAGAATGGCTACCCAATGATTTCACAGTGGTCAAATGTGGATTCTTGTAAGATTGAGGATTTGTCCTAGAAAGGTTAATGAAGACAGCTAAAATTCCCTGAATCAGGACTTTTCTGCTATTATTTTATCCCGTTGAGCTGAAGATCACTTTGAAATGGTTTCATTGGTTTTTATTTAATCCTATAGTAAAAAGTAAATTGACTGCAATTTTTGGAAAGAGGCTAAAATCTGTATCTCTTCCTGTACACTGGAGGTCAGGAAAATCACAGGAGAGCTTCCTTCTTATTCCTGTGAATACAAACCTTTACATTTTGCCAAATTAATAAGATACTGTTCATTCCTGCAAGCAGAGAAACCTCCTGCATCTGGAGGCAAAGCACAACAAGAACAAAATAGCCTCCACTGATAAGTTCAAATGGAAGTCAATCTCTATCTCTGTGATGACAGAGCTACTCTGAGACAGGAGAAGCTGCATTAATCAGGACTGATATCCAAATATACCCCCATTTCATAATGATAGATATTTCTTTCAAGTTAATGATGAATTTCAGAGCATTTTAGAAGCCAAATATTAAAGGATTTCCCAAAACATAGGAGCTGATAGCTGCAATACTACACTCACCTGACCTTTTAAGAAAACTCTTTTTATAGTACAAGATATATGCACTTGTTATTTGTTAAGTGATCTTTCTTCAGCATACCAATATTGTGAGGAAAGTGCAATATTTTGCTACTGATGGGAAATGCTTATCCATCAAAATTATTTTATTAGGATTTGGAACACTTTGGAATGTGGTAGCATGAATGTCACAGAACATATTGTCTTAGTGTTGGTGCTATCATTATAATGAGCAAACAACATAGGATCATAGAGCTGGAATGAACTGTAAGGGCCACATAGTCCAAACACCTGCCATGTAGGGATACACAGCTAAAACACTCCTTTGAGATGGTCATCCAACCTCTGCTTAAAGACCTCCAAACAAGAGTCCACTGCCCCTTGAGCAATCTGTTCCACAATCAAAAAAGCTCTCACAATCAAGAGGTTCTTCCTAATCTTTGTCAGGAAAGGTTGGACGGAACCTAAATCCAAATAAAATATATATGATGTACATTAAGATTTGCACCTGGGAAGACAGTGGATGATGCAATCCCATGTAATACCTGCATGAGCCAGTGGGTTGTGTAACCAGGGAAGGACGTTGCATCATACAAGGGTTGGCTAGAGTTGGCAAGGTTGGCTAGAGTTGCATCAGAAAATGTATGTATATAAGGGGGTGTGTTCTAGCCAACTGTGCCCTCTCGATGTCTGATAGAGCGACCGGAGGCTATGTTGGATGCATATCTTCGCATGCAATGCTGAAACTCTGTTTGAGGGATGTATACATGTATGTATCGTAACTGGAAAGTAAAAGCCTCCTGTTGGAAGAAAACATTGCGTGTGAGTATTTTTTCTTCCTGGCTTCAGGGCCTTGGTGCTATTCTGCTAAGACGCTTCTAAGCTGTGTGAGTAAACTCTGCTACATGGTGGTTTTTTCAAACACTTGCCTCTGGTAAGCTGTTTCTGCCAGAGCTCAGTGCTGGAGGGAGGTGCTACCGAGGTTTCTGTGTAGCCACCATCATCCACCATCCCTCTGTCAATCTTTAGGCATAGTCTCTTTTCTTGTAATTTGAATCCATTAGTTTGTGTTCTTGTCTTTGGAGCAGCAGAAAAGAAGCTGACTCCATCTTCCATATGACATCCCCTCATATACTCAAAGATGACTGTCTCTCAGTCTTCTCTTCTCGAAGCTAAACATACCAGTTTCTCTCAATAATTTCTTATTAGACTTGGTTTTCAGAACTTCTACCATCCTAGTCACCTCCTCTGGGCACTTCCTACCTTGTCAATATATATATATATTTTTAATGGTGATGCCCAGAAACAGACATAGGCCATTTCCACACTACACTGTTACAGTGATATTATTCCACTTTCAACATCCTATGGAATTCTAGGGTTTGCAGTTTAGGGAGGGGTCTTTAGAATTCTCAGACAGAGAGCTCTTTGGCCTCAGTAAACTACAAACTCCAGAATTCCACAGGAGGTTGAAAGTGTAGTGTGGAAATAGCCCTAGTGTTCCAGGCAAGACCTCATAAAAGTGGAATGGAGTGGCAATATTACTTTTCTCAATCTGGACACTATACATCTTTAAGAAATTCCCATCTATCAGGGTCTCCATTTCTTTTGAACATTCCTAACCACTGTATCTCACCCACTATTTTCCTCAGCTTATTGAAATTAAATTTCTTAAAGTCTGCAGAGCACATATGGCTACATTTAATTTCTCCTTTCCTCCTTAATTTCCCCTTTTCAGGGGAATGTGGTCACTTCAATCCAAAGATCACACTATTTCCACTCGATTGACTAGTTCATCTATGTTTCTTGGAATCAACTCCATAATAGCTGTTCACCTTGTTGCCTCTTCTATCTTCTGTACAACAAAAAAGTCCGCAAGGCAAGTGACCAATTTGTTGGACTTGTGCTCTTGACTGAGTTTTGCTTCCAAAAAATATTGGGGGTTTGACATTTCCAGTTACTACCATCTCTCTCCTACTGGCATAAAACCTAGCCCATTTCCACACTACACTGTTATAGTGCTATTATTCCACTTTAAACATCCTGTGGAATTCTGGGGTTTATAGTTTACTGAAGTCAAAAAGCTCTCTGGTTGAGAATTCTGAATACCCCTCCCTAAACTGCAAACCCCAGGATTCCATAGGATGTTGAAAGTGGAATAAAAGCACTATAACAATGTAGTGCAGAAATGGCCCTACTGTGGGTCATAATTGGAGCACTACCATTAAATCCATTGGATTTACCTTCACGTTGATTCACTGCTTAATAGTTGATTCAATGAATCTATTCTAGTTGGTTCTAATCAGCCAAATGCCATCCACTGTCTTCTAAGACTTAAATCCCATCATTGGTCCCAGGTAGACTAGAGCCCATGGATCTCTGGGATATATATAAGTGTTGCCTTACAAACTACTCATGAAATCAATCACTTTCTTCTAGTCAGGACTAAAAACTGGATTTGGGTGTAAGCTATCATCATTGTTAGTATTGGATGGCCTTGACTTTTTCAATCGACATTATTTTTATCTGTAACTTACTCCCTTATAACATTCTTCTTAGAAAACAAATCACTTGCATGTTGTAATACTGAAGCATGTAAGCTCTTTGAATTTTTTTTTTAAAGTGAGCATTACTAAGTTTCATTGCAGCAGAGTCTTATCATCCTACATGCTATCCTTTGCCTTTTACTTTGGGGTGGGGGAGATGAGGGAGAAGGAGAGAGAGAGGGAGAGGGAGAGGGAGAGGGAGAACTGCAAACTCCCACCTCTAGTCTTAGTGAGTATATCTCCGCCACAATAAAATATAAGCCTACCCAAAGCCTTGCCTAAAAATTTAACAGTGTTTTTTTGTAAATGTAACTTAGAAGCACAAGAGATCTGTTGAGCAAGTAAATGGGGACAGATCAATGATTTCTGGGACACCTGTAACTGGTCTTCTCTTTGTAAACATCTGAAAAACTTGCACTGTAAGAAGAAGAGATCAAAAGTTACTTTTTAGACTTTAATTCCAGGGATCCCCTGGCCAATATGACTTCCTAAGGAGTGAGGAGAGGAATCATTGATGTTCCAGTATTTTTAGCTGCCTCATTATGATTTAAAGGTACACCCATATCCTGCTTGGATCAACATGGTTACACATGCAGGGGGGAAAAAAGTTAAGTTCAAAGACCATCCAGGGTTGTAACAAACTCTTTAAAAAAACTATAGAGCAGCTCATTATGATGGTATGTGACAAAGGTATTAATATCAGTCACATAGCTTGGAGTTCAAGTAGAGGGAGCAGGTCGAAGGGGGTGGAGGGCTTGGGGGCATGGCTGTGGCACGCAAGGATGTGGCCACATTGCAAGGGGGCATGCCGCGTCACTAGGTTGTGTGGCTGCATCATGCAGGGCCTTTGCAAAAAATTGCCACCTGCCGCAGACCACCCTCATCACCCCCCCTGCCCCCGTCTGTACACCTCTGATTAGTATTACTCTGAGATATGGCTCATCCATGGCTCATCTTTGTCAGTTGTTCCTCTTGCTGTTGAGTTTCATTTGAGGAACTGGAGATGACACATGCTTTTGGCCATTATCCTTAAAACATTGCATCCCTAGTCTTTGCACTCAGCACTTACATCCATCTTCATGATGCAGAATGACATGACTCTGTTTTATAAAGTTTGGAGTTAGGAAATTCATTTTGTTCTTGTGTATAAATCATTTTATAAATCTGGGTTACATAGCTTGACTGATTTTTTTTCTTGCCACAGAGTGTCTAAACATCCTGTAATATCACTAAAAAGATGTTGTGCTTCTTAGCAGAGAATGATTTATTCAGTAACATTAAATTCAATCCCAGTTTAACAGTAGATGGTGGCAAAGTGACTCATGATAGTATCTCAATTTAGCAAACCTCTTGTCCTCAAGAGAGGTCCCAGTGGACAGATCAAGGAGCTGAAAATAATCTACTTTCATCCATGAAAAGCATCCCCCCCCCCTTCTCTTCCACTTTCCTGGCAGGCTTTGAAAAGATTTCTTTCAATATTGGAGAATAATACTGTATATGGTCTCGACTGCCCGTATTGAGTTTGCAAGGCTTTGGAAAAGTGATATAATATCAACGACAGAACAATGGTGGGCAACTTTTATTGAAAATAGAAATGCAGATATTGTTTCACAGAGATTAAAAGGGAAATCAGATGATGGTATCTATAAAGAATGGCAGATGATTTTGGAAGCGAGAGGGGTCTTGACAGGGAATAATACATAATTCATGGTATTAAAGGTTCTTACAAGATAAAATTCAGAAAAATATCATGGAACAAGTAAAGTTGAGTAGAAAAACAGGAACTAATGAATTAAGTAGATAATACTAACAATTTATTGTGATGCATTGATAACAGTTCAATGCAATGATAAAGATGGTAATCCAGAGAGGAAGGAAGACAGTTGTAATACGACAATTGAGAATACAATGATAATTGTTTGTTTTATATGTTGGAACTTTAATAAAATTACTCAAAAAAAAAAAAAAGAAAAGAAAAGATTTCTTTCAAATGGCTGCATCTGGGTATCAGAGAGAGACAGGATATGCATTCAGCTACTTCCAGAGGAAATCATCTTTCATTAGTCCTTGCCAAGCTCTGAAAAGGGAAATATTTCTTTGGATTTCATTAAGAGGTGGTTTAGAGATTTGACCCTATATGTAGACGTTCAGTATTTTTAAAGGCTCTTGTAAACATGTTACACCACAGTGCATACCTCCAAATCTGATATAATTTAATTGGCAAAATAGGGTTTAATTGGCAACACACGTGATTAGGACTTGATATCAAAGTGACCCTGCATTGAGTGGATGGCTGGATTGACTCCGAGAACAAAGTGGCAGGCACATACACCAGAGGACCCCTGGTGAGGCAAAGGTGATGACTTAAGCAGGAAATTAAGTAGCAAAACACAAGAAAGAAAAGATTGCTGCCAGTCTATGAAGTGGAGAGTCACAAAACAGGAAGATCCCCACCAAAAACAATAGTTGCATCTGTTGGGGGATGATAGGAGTTTCAGCCCCACAGAAATGCAGTGGAAAAGCCAGAGGACAGCGAGCCAACAGCAGCAGCCTTATTCCCCAGTAAGGATACTCACACACAGAGGAGTTTCTTCCAAACAGGAGGCACTTTATCTTGCAGCAAGGTTCCGTTATATACACAACATGGAACAGACGGACAAAGGCTTGCGCCAGACACCGGTTTGGTCAACAGACAAATACATACTGGGGATTGCTTTCTTATATACATATCTACAACCAATCAGGTAGAGGTTTGCACACCTCCCTCTACCTTCTGCACACGACCCCAGTTTCTTATGCAACCTTGCAATTACCCACAGCTGGGGCATGATGCAACATCTTTGCAGTGGGCTGATCATTTTCCCAGGGTTCCCTGCCTGGAATCCCTGACAGCACCAAGCACCTAACCCCCTCACCTACACTCTCTTTCCATTCTTCTCGATACTATCCACATCCATTAGCACCAATGTCACCCATCAGACCATCAGCCCATTTTGGACTGCACTGGCCATTTACAAAACTCCTTTGTCTGGGCAGCTAGCATAATATTAACGCTTAGTCCCTGAGGGTAGATTTGGGGTAGGGATGGACCAACCAAATCTGTGAATCCTTGAATCTTCAGCAAGGATTCAAGATTCACAAATCTGAATCCCTGTCCTAAAATCGGTGAACTGAATCTTTCAAATCCACCATCCAAATAGTTAGTTGGAGACCGGGACGCCTGAAAACCTGGGAGACCAGATACACAAGGGAAGATGGCAAGTGGGTGAGATTTTCCCTTGGAGTAATAATAGCCTTTGCTTACAATTTCTGAAATTACATCTAGGGTAGTATTCTAATAGATTTAAATTGAATATTTAATATGTAAGTTTCTGTGCTGAAAATCAATGCCATGTATAAATGCTGCGGTCAGTGGGTCTGACTATCAGAAGTAGTGGGGCAGAGGGCAAGGTCGCACAATCTCATCCTGTGATTGCCACATGTAGGCCAGTGTACCTCCTTCCACAAGACCAGTGCCTGGTTGTAAACCCATAGCTAGAATAGGATGAGAAATGAAATGTCTGCCATGGTTTCTCATGAGCCACATGACAAACCACATGTAGCAGAAAGGAAAAAAATTTTTTTAAAAAAATTGGTGTGTCCAGGACCCACCAAAGGCCTGATTGGCTGGAAGGTGCAATCTTCTTGAGATTACAAGGGCAGCTGAAAGATTGCTTTGCATGGCTCCCTTGCAAAGCTTTTTCATATGCAATTCTGTATTTTTATAAGGTGTCACAGCCTTCTCTGCCAAAGTGTGCTGGTGCATCATCAAACTACAAACCTTAGGATGCCATATGCAAAGGAGCTATGCAAAGAAAATCCAGTTTTGACCTGGATTATCTCTTCATATAATCCAGGCTGGAAAATGTGGAATTAATCCACATTTTCCTGCCTGTGTACAAAGGGCCTTCATGTATTTTCAATCTGGGGAGATTCTGAGGCAAAACTGTGATAACTGTCCTGGTCAGATTTTTTCAGAGGGAGGTTTGCCTTTGCCTAGGCTTTAGGTAAGGCTGAGAGAGTGTGGCTTGCCCAAGATTATCCTTCTTTCTCTTGCTTTTTAAACCTCTTTATAAAAAAAGATTCGAAAGATTTGAGATTCGTGAGATTTGTGGATTCCCAGAACCTTCCGGGGATTCGAATCTGGATTCAGAAATTCTGGATGTGTCCCATCCCTAATTTGGGATACAAATAGCCCTGATTTTGGGCCAATTGGCACAGTATTTAATGTTTGGGGACCCACTCTGTCTCTCAGATTTCTGATTGGTTCTGTCCTTGGGTGCAAGTCCAGGCCATCTTGCTCTTCTCTGCTTCTCTATGGATGGTAAGTATCGCTCAATCCCTACAATCTCTTGTTATCTGCTTTCCTCCCTCTCTTTTCAGTTAGTATTGTGTGGTTGCGTATATGAGTGTTGACCTTGCATGTGATTGTGCATTTTCCCTCAACAAAACATTTTCATTCTAAGTCTTCTGGTTGGTTTCTCTCTATCAGCAACCCCGTAATCACTGGTGGAAGGTCTTGTTAGGTTTTCCCCTCTTGTGAGCTCATAAACAGGCAAGTTCCACTGACCTTCTAAGCTGTCTCAGTTTGTCTGCTGAATGGCTCTCTCTGCACTCCATTGCCTGGCAATGGACAGCCAGTGCCTAGGATGCTCACCTAGATTCCAGTGAGAGTTCCACAGCATGGAAACAACCACCAAGAAGGCTTCTTTTCATGTCCTCACCAACCATGTCTGTGATTTACTAATGAGAAGCCTTAGGTTTAATATTTGAAATTCAAAATGTCTGTTTTCAGTGTGTTGACATGGGAGGTTGATGTCCTGAGCAGGGATGGAATTTTAGTGGTTCCTTTGAGCTGTTGATCCAAAGGAGTCAAAAATTGGCTCCAGGACTTAAGACTACAAGCCCTCACAGATATCATGGTCTGGAGCTCATGCTGTGTGTCTTTTGGGGCTGCTCAATTAGAAATTTCTTATCCCAGCTGGTGCAGAATTCTTGTCTCAGGCTTTCTAATTTCTTTGATAAACACAGCTCTTGGCGGTCTGTTGATGTTATCAGTTATCAGCACACACAGCAAGTGAAGGGTTTCATACAGAAACACTTATTTCAGGGGGATATCAATGTCTTTTCTAACTGTGGAAAGACTGTAAATAGAATCTGGCTGCAGCAACTGTTATGTATAAAATTAGCATAGATTAAAATTCACATCCAAACATGGGGATGGTATGTTTATTTATTACACAGGGCTTTTTGTGTATTGGCAATATGTGAAATGAAAAGAACGGAATATTTGAAAGGCCTGCCAGCCATTCCATTCCCTTTTTCACTTTACAAACAAACTGTTTAAGATGCATGAGCAATGTGAACATTTACCAAGGCACTGAAGCATTTTATGAAAGCAAAATGTCTAGAGCTATTAACAATGACAAGTCTTCTTTCCAGAAATGCTTCTTTGGACAAAGCATATAAAATAAGAACATAAAGGCTAAAAGATAAGTCTATTGGTGACTTCAGTATCAATTGGGGGATGAGGTGAATCCAGACTTTAAACCAGCTATCTAAAAGGAGGACCCTGTCCTCAAAATACCTGCAGCATCTTGACTATCCCCTTTAAAGTTCAGACTAAAAGCTGAAATGGATTCACTGCTGCATTAATACAGCAGTCACCAGCTGCCACTGATTGGGCTAGAAAAAGTTCATGTGTGAACACATTTGCACACACATACAGAAAAGGAAATGTAGGCCATATAAGAATACAAGATGCTGGCTTGGATTAAGCAAGAAGCAGCAAAAAAGAGTTTTTCAAATATATTCAAAGCAAGAGAATGATGAAGGAAATGGTGGGACCACTGCTTAGCAAGGACGATAAAATGCTAACAGATGACAGTGAAAAGGCAAAACTGCTCAATATCAATTTTTATTTCAGTTTATTAAAAAAAGAAGAAGAAAAAAAGACTGTGTACTTCCATGCTTCACCGGAAACCTTGGCAAGGAATCTGGATTGCAAATCAAGACTGATATAGTCAGGAATCACTTAGTTAACCTAAATGAGTTCAGATCTGTAGATCCAGATGAACTGCAACCCAGAGTAAGTAAGGAATTTGTTGACGTACTCACACTTACCATCATTTTTGAGAAATCTTGGAGAATGAAAACCATGTCAGAGGACTGGAGACAAAAAAGACAAAAAAGAAGATCCCAGGGAATTACAGCCCAATCATTGCAACCTCAATTCCAGGAAAAATATTAGAAAAGGGCCAATATGCAAATATCTTGATAACAATGCAGTGATTAGTAGGAGTCAGTATGGGTTTGTGAAGAACGAATTCCCCCAAACTAAGCTTATGTCTTTTTTTGATCAGTTTAGTAGATGGTGGGAATGCAGTGGATGTCATTTATCTGAATTTCAACAAGGCATTTTGATAAGTTTTCCCATGATTTTTGATTAGCAAACTGACTAAATATGGAATATACGGAAACATCATCAGATGGATTCATCATTAGTTGGAAAACTATGTCCAAAGAGTTGTTATTAATGGCTATGCTTCAAATTGGAAGGAGGCCTCAAGTTGACTGCCACAACATTCTGTCCTGAAGCTAACACTCTTCAATGTTTTTATCAATGATTATCATATGTAATTATCAAATTACATATGATAAAAAACTGAGAGAAGTAATTGACACATTGGAAGACAGGAACAAAATTCAGAAGAACCTTGATAAACTTTAAAAAAATGGACTGAAATTAATAAAATAAAATTCAACAGAGACAAAGGCAAAATTCTATATTTAGGTTACAAAAACCAAATGCACAAGTATAGGATGGGAAATACTTAGCTCATCAGTACAACATGTGAAAAAGGATCTTGGGATTTTTATGGTCATACATTGGATTATGAGCCAGCAGTGTGATGCTGCAACAGAGATGGCAAATGATATCTTGGCCTGCATTAATAGAAGAAAAATTTCCAAGCTGAGGAAAGTAACAGTACCTCCATTGGTCATGCCTCTTCTGGAGTCCTCTGTTCAGTTGTAGGCTTCTAATTTTAAAAAGAGTATAGACAATTTGGAGTGAGTTCAGAGAAGGACAGAGAAAATGGTAAGAGGTATGGAGAACAAAACATATGAGGAGAAGTTGAAGGAGCTGGGCATGTTCGGCTTTGGTGAAGAGAAGGATGAAGGATGACATGACTATACTCTTTAAATACCTCAAGGGCTGCCACGAAGAGGAATGTGCAGACTCATTCTCTGCTGCTTCAGATAGTAGAACTAAGGTCTAATGGTTTTACATTACAGGAGAACAGATTTTGACTGAACATCAGAAGGAACCTCTTGACAGTGGGAGCAATTTGGCAATTGAACCAAATGCCTAGAGAGGTAATGAGGTCTCTTTCTCTGGATGTCTTCAAAAAAAGTCTGAACAGCTACTTGCTGGGGATGCTTTACTGGAGATCTTTACTGAGCAGGGTTTGGATCTGATGGCTCATGAGGCCTATCCAACTCTATGATTCTATGATTTTATATTGTCTTTTCTCTAACCCATCTGTCTGTCTCTAACAGTAACCATTCAAATGCACCAACAAACTTTGCAAGAAAATGATCACATCAGCCATTCCTTATGACAGCTCATTGTACAGAACATGTTTGCCATCCAGAAGATCCTAGGTTCAATAACTTACCCTTTCATATAGAACACACAAAGAAAAAGATTCCTGCCTGAAGCTGTGGAGAGCTGTGATGCACATGGCCACTGTTTACAAAGCGGGTCAGATAGATGAATGGTCTAAATCAATATAAAGCAGCTTCCTTTGTTCCTATTGTCTGTCACCAGCATCTGTAATCAGAGGCAGATTACCACTGATTAGAGTAGTTCTATTTTTAGCATTCACTCCTAACAGATATTGGACTTTCTATGACTGTGACTATCCCAACCTGCTACAATGATTCATACTCTGTGAAGGACACTTTGGAAGATCTTCCAAGGTATGTTAAATATTTCCTTTGGATTCAAACAAAATAGATCATATATCTTTCATTATTCCTCTGAACTCAAAAGTTTCCCTTTCTTTCCTTTGTTCACTGAAGATAAAAATACTATACTGAAATATATGCTAATATCCAGATCAGATTATTCTCTTAAATCAGGAGTGTGCAGTTTGCGTGGTTTCCCAGATGTCACTGGACTACAAATCCCATTGGCCCTATCCAGAATGTCCAATAGTAACAGATGATGGGATTTGTAGATGGCCATATCTTGAGGGTTATAAGTTGCCTAGCTCTTTCTTAAATATGTGCTAAAATGTTAAAAAGAATGTTCATGGCCAGTTCACATAGGAATTATGAACTTTAGGAGTAACGTGGGGGTCTTTCTTATACACATAAATAACACTATGGTTCTACTTTAATTGCTATGCATCCAATACGGTACTGGAATTTGAAGTTTAGGGAGCAGTGTTGAGAATTCTCAGCCAGAGAACTGTAGTGCTTCAGCTAACTGCAAACTCCAGGATATCGTATGTTTCCATGACAGTTCAAATGCAATAATTGTGCTATAGTTGCGTAGTGCGAAAGTGTCCCTTGGCACCGACTGCTACCTATGTGATATCTTTTATATTTATACATCTTCTGATATTATGCATGCATGTTTCGATAGGTAAACAACAATGTTTCAAATAACATTTCTTTTTCCAAAGGAAATGGAAATACCAAAACCAAATCATTTTGAAATCCAAATCATTTAAATAAAGTTAATGATAGGCACTGTTTTTTAAATACTTTGACTAGCCATGCTACCTTGTTTTAAACGTTAAGAAAAACTTGTTCATATGTTATTTTTGTGGTGGCTATGATGAGCATTTGAGAGTATTTGTAAAGTTGAAGAAGGTATGTGCAGTGAGTGAGTCACAGCAAGAGGTTTTTACATTGGGAGAAAGTATCTCATAACTGGCCACTCCAGATAATGCAAAAATAATTTCCATGAGACCTTTTGGATACCAGCCTTGTATATATTTCCAAAATACCCTAAAGGCGCTAGATCCTACATGATCTTGAAAAGTAAGCAAGGTCAGCCCTGCACAGTACTTGAATGGGAGAAAGACAATAAATACCAAGTGCTGTAGGCTATATTTTAGAGGAACGAACTGGCAAAACCATGGAGTCCATGGAGGAGACAAAAACCCCACAGTCAAAGAAGTCAGTTACATCCTCCCCGGTAAAATTCCTTCTTAGTACAGAAAACAGGCAGCTGACTGTTGTGAGGCAACATAGGGAGGATGGACATGAATGGTGGGGCTGCAGCCTGGATTCACAGACTTAGGGAAATCCCAAATCCAGCAGGGGCTGGATATAGAACTGGCGTTTCTGACTTCTCCATAGGAAGCCTCCCAGTATCACATGAAGCCATGGGTTGGCCAGCTGATGGGGAAAACACCAGCACATTGTTCAGCCTTGCTACCACCATGAGTGGGACACTGCCATGCTGTAAGATGGATCTGCTCCTTCACACTTCCCCAGCACTCCACATTGGTGCTGACAGAGGTCCGCAATAAGTGGAGCTTGGTTTGAGCTTCAAGAATATCTGTTTTGGCCACCTGTTCATTTCTATCTATATGTATATCTTCCTATCTATCCACATACAGGTAACCCTCAGTTAATGAAGGAGAAGTGTTCCTGGACTTTACTTCTTTAACAGAAACTTGGGTACTAGAAATAGGAATAACATGCAAAGAATAGGGATAGGTTCCTGTATACCACAAAAAGAACAGCAGTTCAATATCTTTCAGCAAACTTTTTATTCAAAAGTAACATCATGTATATGTGAAATGAAACAAACCAGTCAGGGAAGCCTTAAATAATTAAACAAAAGCCTTTTGAATCTTCTAGGGATCACTTTCTCCAAAATGCATCCTGAGATGATTTTTTTTTTCCTTTCAACAGTCTCTACTTTTCTTATCATTTCCATTTCAGTAGCAAAATGTCCATGCTTTTTCAACATGTCAACGTATCTGGTGAACTAATCTGCTTTCCTCTTTTCTTTCTGTTTTGGTTGTCACACATGCTCAGTGAGTGATTCTGGAGGCAGCTCTTTACTTTGCCTGTTGTACATACACACACATAGTTATAGTAAGATTTCCTACAGCAGGTTTTTTTGCACTGTTTACTACAGATATGCTGCTGCAGCTCAACAGTGAAAATCTATCTTTCTCCAGCAATCCTTCACCATCCTCCCAGTGCCAATGCTGCAGATACATGAGAGGTGAGTAAGAACTTAATAATCACAAACAAACACACAACAACAATAAACTTCCAGATAGACAGAAGAAAAAGAACTTCCAGGTAGATAGAAGGAAAGGGCTAGGATCTTGTAAAAAAGATTTTGTAAAAAGGAGCATCTTTATTAGAGGCTTTGATAACTGAGTTATGCTTGTATATTTCTGTGTATCCACTGAAACACATTCATACAGAGTGGGATCAGCAACAAAATGTTGCTATCTTTATACTTCTGTTTAAGTGGCCTGACAGCCAATCATATCTTCTCTCAATTCCATTAACTCTGGTTTACCATTTCCTCTTCAGCCCTGGCCTCCTGCCCCCCTATCAAATTTCCAGAATTTGGGAAAATTTGGGATTTTCCTAAGCCTATGAATACTGGTTTGCTAGGTGTGGATGGTGCCATTTTTGCTTCTCTATATTTTAAGACTGGAACTGATATTAGTACACAGCTAATACACAGCTAAAACACAGCTGTTTGTTAATTTTGATTGATGATAATAAATTCCATTCCTTACACCAAAGCAAACAGATTTTGTAGAGACATATTTAATTCAAAAAGAAACTTCAATCATTTGAACCATGGCAAATTATACTGTCCCTTCGCAGTGACAATTGTTTCATGTTTTTCCCCCTCTCCGACAACTTTGGTTAACACAAACTTTTTTTTTATCAAAGCTTCTTGTGTTGTTATTATGCATATTACCTCTTTGGTCATTGTCCTGTTTTGGTTCTTTTCTTCTTCAGGCAAAGGAGGGAATCTCTTTGAAAAAATCCTTTTGATGATTGTTAATAATTGACACATGAATTTGTACACCTGTGGCTTTGAACATGAATGTAAAAGAGAAACAAAACCATGTACACAGCAAACATTAAAAGTAAGTACATCTCTGTATTTCATAAGACATTCTTCCTGTGTTTGTGCAGATATTAGATAGTACATGGTTTACACCAAAGAACAGATGATCGTCAAGCTGTTCCTATGTCCTTGGACTTATAAAAATTTATTTCAAATAACTAGCAGCTTGTTCCCATGTGTGTTTACTAAAAAGTAACTCCTACCAAGTTCAATGGGACTAAGACCTGATTCATTCACCCATATATTTTTTTCACTTTATGACTTACAATAATGGTTTTCTTTAGTCTCTCTTGATTTTATTGTGTTTCTTCAAATCACACCTGTGTTTTCTTTTCATCCTTATTCCATATCACTTCCCATATTGAAAGATATCTCCCTTTGGTATATAGATAGATAGATAGACAGATAGACAGATAGACAGATAGACAGATAGACAGATAGACAGATAGATAGATAGATAGATAGATAGATAGATAGATAGATAGATAGATATGCATACACACACACACACACTAATCTTTGTTAACCATTTTATCTAATGTATGTACTTTTCTTCTTGGACTAAAGTATTTACACATATTTTTCAATTGGGTGGATTGTTAGCCATTCACATTTCAAAATGTGTGCACCGTTTTATGCACATTTTTATTCCTGAAGAACACTATCTAGGACTGATGAATGTGCAAGTTCTCCAAACTGGGGTAAAGGGATTGGCTTTGTTTTGCAACAAAGTCTTGGGAGTCTCTGGTTGTCCATCATGTTGTGAACAGCCCTTGGGAGAACAGCTGGTCAGCCACATACATTTAGGAGCTTCTTTGTGCCAATCCATGGTCAGCAGCGCATCTGTTCAGTGAATGCTGCACATTTTGCTTTGGAGTGAAATTCTTTTACATACCTAGCATTGCTGACACCAGTATCAGCTACAGTATGGATGGGCAAATTGCAGCCCACAGGCTACATACAGCTCTTAGACCCCAGGTGTGCCAACTTTGACTCTTATCACAAGTCCCATAAAATCCTCCACCCTCCCCATTTTTTTAAAATAAACTGCAGATTCTTCAGGCAAATTTTGCACCCAAACCATGCAGAAAGTACATGAAAACATGAAAAAAACAAACAGACAAAACCCTCCCCATCCCATCACCACAAGCACTCCAGAACTCCCTACTACTGCCAAATACCCCCATATTCCTCTACTGTCGCTCTCCAAATGGTGACAGGAAGGCACTGTAGAGGGAAACAGGGGTACACTGGACTTGCTGTGTGTGGGGAAAGGGATGTAGCCCATGGGGACCGGGGGGAAACTGGCTCCTGACCCACAGGCATTCACCCACACAAGAAGTGAAAGTATGCAAATGAACTGTGTTGCTTCAAATTTATTAAGAGCTTATTTTAAAAATCAGCAAATTAATCTTTTTTTGACTCAGGAATGATATGTGTGCAACAGTTCAACAACAATTGTAAAAATATGAAAGATTTTCCCTTGGGGGAAAAATCCATCTGAAATTTGTCAATTTAATTTTCCCAGAAAAAAAACAAATATTGCTTGCAAATATCATAGAATCATAGAGCTGGAAGAGACCCCAGGGGCCATCCAGTCCAACCCTCTGCTATGCAGGAACACCCATCAAAGCATTCCCAACAGATGGCCATCCAACCTCTGCTTAAAAACCTCCAAAGAAGGAGACTCCACCACACTCTGAGGCAGCATATTCCACTGCTGGACAGCTCTGACCGTCAGGAAGTTCTTCCTGAGGGTCAAGTGGAATCTCGTGTCCTGCAGCTTGAATCCATTGCTCCTTGTCATAGTCTCTAGACCAGCAGAGAACAAACCTACTACCTCCGCAACATGACATCCCTTCAAATATTTAAACATGCCTATCATGTCCCCTCTTAACCTTCTCTTCTGCAAACTAAACATACCCAGCTCCCTAAGGCGTTCTTCATAGGGCATGGCTTCCAGACCCTTCACCATTTTGGTTGCCCTCCTCTGGACACGTTCCAGCTTGTCAATATCCTTCTTGAATTGAGTTGCCCAGAACTAGACATAGTATTCCAAATGAGGTCTAACCAATGCAGAATAGAGTGGTACCATTACCTCCCTCGATCTAGACACCATACTCCTATTGATGCAACCAAGAATCACATTGGCTTTCTTGGCTGCCGCATTACACTGCTGACTCATGTTCAGCTTGTGGTCTATTAAGACTCCTAGATCCCTTTCACACGTACTGCTTTCCAGCCACATGTATCACTTAATTCTGTTCCCTGGAAGTGGGGGTTAAAAGTACAGCCAGTTGTCTTTAAACACACAGATAAACACACATGTAGAATTAAAAGCTACTTGCATGAGAGTATGCCAAAAACTAGTGGTTCATTTCAGTAGGTCAGTTCATTTTTCCGCAATCTGGCCCTCATCTAACTTGACTTAGATCAGAATCTGAATCAAAATTCTGAAATTCAAGTCTTCGCATATTGATTTCCACTTGGAAATGAAAACTTAACTTTATATTTTGTTTTTTGCTTTTGTTTTTTTTCTTTCTATGTATGCCCATATGGTAATCCTCTCCTCCATAACACTGCCAGACAGCTCTATGTGTGAAGGGAAAACAGACAAAGGAAATGTTTCTTCTGGTTGCTGTATCTTACTGTAGTTCTCGAGGGGCAGGGTTAAACATCCAGACAACATTGGCTTTTTTTACTAAACATCCAGAGGCAATTGTTACTGCCCTGGCTAGTCCGAGCTTTGGGGATATTAAAAGATATCCTCCTGATATCACAATTCAGCTGCACTTCTCTATTCCCCTCCATGTGCTTGCGAGGCCACCGGACAAGCACGTAAACAAGCTCGGCCGTTAACTGCCGTAATATTCCTGGACAATACAGGCAGGCCAGAAATAGCTGACTCACTGCTTTAGGAGACCTCCAGGCAAGTACTCTAATTAGATATGCACGCAACTTACAAAAGAGCCTCTGCTCCGCGATGGCAGCTTGATGGGTAACCTATACAATGCCCAAGTACTCTGGGTTTGCATACTGGCCACTCTATTGAGAACCGCTACGATAACTCAATCATTCAGATTCTGACCTTTCGGAGGCTTTGTCTCCAACTCCAAATCTATTGTTTTCCCCAAGTACAGCATAGCCTACAGTCACAATTCTTCTTATAAAAACCCTTGATTCCAAGACCTTCCTGGGAACGCTCCTGAGTTTCATCCCACCTTGCTGCCGCTTTGCTTGGCGAGCCTCCCTTCAGCCCCACGTGCTGAGCTACATCGCATCCCAGCCTCGCTCTCTATTTTTCCGGGCTTCAGGACAGGTGAAGTATCACCCAAACCAGCAATCCCTCTAAAAATCCCTCTATACCACTGCAACCTTTATTTCTTTAGTTATCTTGCGTGAGTGTGTCGCATACACTGTTTTGCTTGTGTTTCATAAACATCATTTATTGTTTCAACTTCTGTGTGCTCCTTGACTTGACCCGACCCCGTAGACATAGGGTTCAAGATCTGGTTAAGTTACCCTGCCTCTCATAACGCTAAGCAGTGCTCTGAGCTAATCTTCCCTACCTTTAGTTGAGCACATTTTGGTATCCCTCCTGGGATCCCCAGTACACAGGGTAACACAATTCTCAACACAAACAGAAACATTCTATTTTATCTAGAGGCTATTTTAAAAAAAATCCAGGACGCATCACAACTAACTAACTAACAAACTAACTAACTAACTAACTAAATAAATAAATAAATAAATAAAAGTTTTTAAAAGCCGAAGACGATGCATGGTATTCTTGTTCCAATTAAAGGACTTTCTTCACTGTAATGGGGCGGGGGAAGCATAGACTCTTTATGCTAGGACAGTAAGATTTTTGGAACACAGTACCTTGGGAAAAGAAGGGATGCCCATCCAGGTAGTGAGGAAATATCCAGAAGAGATATATAATTTGCCAGCTGTCTATAGCATTATGAAATCAAAATGTTTACCAACTAAATTGTCTAGTCAGCTTCCTTTGTCCGCCCTCAACTCCTTGCTGGCTGGAGAACTCTGTGTGAATTTAAAATGCTTTTCCAGGAAGTCCTGACAGGTGATAAATGAGGCTTTCTGTTGTGGGAGATCTTACTCTTTTGGAATAACTTGGCCAGGTCCTGTAAAGAGAGTGCAAGCTAACTCTGCTCCCTTTTACTGTCACTCTGTACATGTAGAAAACAATGATCTGAAAAAAAAATGGAGTGAAGTAGGCTGGTTATTTTTTAATCTCTTTTTGAATGCCTGAATAAGGTTTCCTTTTTCTATGGATTCAATCCAAAATAGGGGTGAAAGAACAAAGCCAGATAAGTGCCACCACCTAATATCATTTCTAATTAGAGGAGAAGGGGACACTGATCCAATATCCACACAAATTAGCAACAAATAAAAATACTACGAAAAGATGAAATTGGATAAGGAAAGGCTTAAGAAGGGCTAGTTGAAATTTGGGCTCAGATGCTATAAGGAAGCAGAACCATAAGAGAAAGGTGCTGTCAGATTTCTTTCAACATCCATTCTCCTGCTAAAAGGGAATCAGGGAAAAAGTAAAAGAAAGCATCTTTTCCTCATCAACCCAATGGCTAGAGAATGTTTCTGTGATTCTTGTCTCAATTGGAAAGTCAGAACTGTTCAACAGGGAACTCCAGCTCCTCTCCTTCCCCAGTCTCCATCACAGAATTTTCTTTTTGAGATGGTGCTTTGCAACATTTTGCAGCCATCTGTTACACTGATTTCTGGGGTCCCTTGGGGGACACCTTAATGTGCTCCACATGGTAGGAATGGGAACTCAACAGAGCACAAGCAATAGCAATGCGAGAGGCAGGGTAACCTAGTGGGGTCTTTTTACCCAGTTTTTACAGAGTCAGGCCAAGCCAAAAACCAAATGAAGATGTCTAATAAATGATTTTATTGAATGAAAGTCTCACGCACCAATGCAATCACTCACACACTGACTCAAGACCTATTAAGAAGTGAAAGAGAAGAAACTGGATAGGGGAAATATTGATGGGATTGTAGCTGGGGTAATACTGCACCTTTTCCTGAAGTCCTTGGTCTGGGAAAAACAGCGAAGAAGTGGAGCTCAGCACGGGGAGGGCTGAGGGAATTACTTGACGGGCGGAGAAACGGTATGCTGGACCAGGAGTGATCCAAAGAAACTCTCAAAAACTAGGACTATTTGTAGAGGAAAACATACCTTGAGGGCAAATCCTCTCCCAGAGAGAACAAAGGGTGTTGCAATGGAAAAGAAGCTCCAGAGTGGCAACTCCTTTTGCATGGAGATTACGAGGTGTTGCCAAAGTTTCAGGATCTTCAGTTGCATAGGGTTGTGGTGTGAATTTATGTAGATGGTCCTTGCTTGATAGGATTTTATTGCTATCAGTGTTCAACTTGGGGAAAAGATGCTAATCCCCTCAAGCTGGCTTCTCAGTGGCTGAGGACCCTTTGCTTACTGTGGGTTTGCACAGCTTGAGGTCTCCTGAGGCTACATGACTGGGGATTTTACTGGCCTGACCTGGTTCTCGATCGTTCGACCATTGCTGCCTGCACGCCCATCCGGGTGACCTCACAGGCACGTTGAATCATATTTAATATCAAAAATGGTAGACCCTGGGACAGGGTTTACCAGTGAGGTAACACATCCTGTCTGGTTTTCCTTTACTGCCTGGATCACAAAATGAGCTCAAACTGATTTGGACTATCCAAGACCTGATCTGGATCCAATCTAATTTGAACTTTAACTAGGTCAGTTCTGAATCAGTGTAATTCAGTTCTGGATTCAACTGAATCTGTTCCACAGAATTAGCTCTCACCAAAGAGAACAACAACAAAAATATCCAACCTAACTCAAAACAAAAACATTTTCAATTCTTTTTCAGCAGTTTTGCATGTTCAGCCATTCAGAAGTGGTTGGTACATTGGCGTATCTGCCAGAAAGTGTATAAATTATAGATGTTTGTTGATTTCCCCATGGTAAGTAACAGAGAGCCACAAAAATTCCAACTATCTAAAGTAACATTCTAACTCAGCCCCATGGTGAACAAAATGATGTCTGAAGTGGTCTGAACCAAATCGACCTTCTTTCTGAAGTGGAATTAAAAACCAAATGACAGACCTATAGGACACACACAGCACTTAAAATATATTTGTTTCCAGTAAAAATGGACGAATTTAAGTCCTTTCTTTTTAATATTAGCACTTCAAAACATTGCTAACTATGTTGAGCTTGACATTCACATTGCTCTAATGTATTTGTCACTAACAGCCTAACTTGTCTTTCTTTTATGGAAATTTACATTACTCTCAATTGGGCATTCAGTCTCCTGCTATGTCATCAGTATATGACACACTTCTTTGAATGCCTCACCTAGTGTAGGAAGTTTAAAGAGAGGAAGGCAGGATTTCAGGCAATACATAGATTTTAAAATGTTCTGATGCAGTCTGAAGGTTAAAGATCACATTTAATTAGGTCTTTTTTTAAAAAAAAAAGAAAAGGAGTAAAGACTCTTCTACATTTTGATTCCTTCACAAAAGAACCCCCATTGCAAAAGCACCCTCACTGCAAGATAAATGCATACATGTTTGGGGTGTCAGCCAGGTTCATGGATTTTTCTTACAGATTTCATAACTATCTGAAGATTTTTTAAATGAATAGTATCACAGACTCTATAATCTTAGAGCTGGAAAAGAGTGCAAGGGCCACTTAGTCCAACCCCTGGCATATAGGAATATACAACTGAAACAGTTCTGAAAGATGCCTCTTGAAATTCTTTTTGAAGACCTCAAAAGGAGGAGAGCTCTCCAAGGTAGTCCATTTCAATGTCAGACAACTTTTACAGTAGAGAAGTTCTTCCTAATGTTCAGGTTCAAGTTCTTGAATTGCAATTTGAATCTACTGGTTTGTGCTTTAGTCTCTGAAACAGCAGAATATTTAAAGAACAGTCATAAAAAAACATTGGATGCTCAAAAATTTTTACATCCCTTTGGAATAGAAGAGATACTGTTAACTAGGGATTGTAAAACTGTTAACTCAAAACGTGGGTGACTCAGTGGTCCACCAGCAATGCCAGTACCTCTGTGCAAGAGTGGGGAATTATTAGTGCAAATAAGGAGGCCTGTGAGAGGGTAGTAACTGACTGAGATCGTTCCACCAATGTTTACAGGATCTCTGCAGAGAAAAAACAGCCAAAGACTGAAAGGTAGACTAAAATGTGTTTTTACTGAGGAAGATTCAATCACGCACACACAAGATCCAAACAGTCACACACCCACACAAAGCTAACTGAAGGAAAGTGAGGAAAGTTTGATAGAGAGAGATTTGAGGGCAGAGTGGGTGGTATTTACTGATCCAAGGAGCAGAAAAGAAGCAGCAGTATGGCTTAGAGTAGTGTCTTAGTACACAATCAGAAATCAGAGTGATAGCATGGCAACCAGCAAGTGATGTACTGTGTCTAAGTGGCTAGAACTGGGGGGGTTTATACATGATTTCTGCCTGGAGGGCAAGCGTGTGAATGGCTCTCTGGCTGAATAAGCAATAGAGTTTGCAGTGTGGACAGTGAGGTCTCCGCTGAGCTAATTATCTTAGTGTTAGGTGATAAAGAATTAATTGATTGAATTCATGATAACTCTGTAATCAATGGCTTGATAGGAACTTCCCCATCACTATTGTCCAAAAGCAGAGTTGTTATAGCCTAGCTTAATCCTCTTATCTCTAAAGTTACCTAGTGATTTCTTGACTATGACCTGGCTATGCCTAGAGGGGATCTCCAACCTATTTTGCAGTGCACTTGTTCAACTAGTGTCTTCCTCTTGTCCAGCTTGGCCATACAGTCATACCTGGGTACATTTTATATCAAGACTAATTAATATATTTTGCCAATTAAATCATATTTCACCAATTAAACCATATCAAAATGGTAGGGTGTATGTCCTGCTAACAATACAATTCCTATAGTACTGTTATAGGAATTCAGTATTATCTATTTCTTTTCAGGAGTGCAGTTGTTGGTAGGGAGCCTTGTGGTTAGTGGAATAGAGTGCCTTTATTTTGTACAAGTGTGGACAACTCAGTCTGGGGGCCATTTTATATTTCCCAAGACCTGGTACAGATTAAATTTAGCAATGCGAATAATTGTAATTATTCATTCCCAAGTAAAAAAACAAATTTGCTGACAATTGGGAAAAGCTGTCAAAAAGAGTAACAGATTAGTAAAAATTTTGTGAAATTTTCTCCTGATAGTCAATGTCCCAATGTCTTGCAGAGGAATTATTTTGCAGAGAAAAATATGCAGATTTTTTTCCTTATTTCTAAACAAACAAAAAAAGTGTCATGCACAGTAAATTCATTATCTGCGTAGAAAATGGGAGGGAATACACAAAAATCAATATCTTTTTCTCCACAGATAAGTTTCTTTGGAACATTTCAGGACATTCAAATATGTGAATAGTAGTGTGGAGGAATATTCATTTTGTGCTATATATGAGAATGAAATTGTGAAGGATTTGCACAATAGTTGAGGGTTCACATCTTTGCCAGTCACACTCACCCAACAAAACATTTTATTAGGTCTTAAAAAAAATAAAAGTAAAAACTTTGCTAC
The DNA here is from genome assembly GCA_030412105.1 of Cyclura pinguis. Lineage (NCBI taxonomy): Eukaryota > Metazoa > Chordata > Lepidosauria > Squamata > Iguanidae > Cyclura > Cyclura pinguis. The sequence goes on along the minus strand of CM059599.1, from coordinate 311,223,041 downwards.
ATTTTGATTCCTCCACTGAAACACCTTCATGTAGCATCGATGTGGATCATTCATAGATCAATGTAGAGCAATGCAGAAGAAGATCATTTCAGGTTTTCAAAACAGGCTTTTTCATAAATTCAGGTGCAGAAGGGAGCACATTGTTTTACAGAGGAAAGGTATCCCCTGATGGCTTCTGGAGACACGGGTCTTCTTTTTCTCAAAAAGAAAATTGCGATAGATTCTCAGCAGAGGCATAGTAATGCTGATGAAATTTGTCACAGCATCCACTAGTAGCAGATTTTCTCTGTTCTTGGGGGACAACTTCAAATGAATTTGTGGCCAGATAGGAAGAACCCACTGCCCTCACCATTTACAACAATGCTATACATCTGTGGAAAATCTTGCATTACTTTTGAAAGTGATAGTAGTGATGAAAAAGATGCAGATAAAATGAAGGGAGAAAAAACAAATTTTTGCGCTTGATGAGTACAGCGCATCACGCAAGAGAAATTGGCAGAAAAGAACTCTTGGCACTCAAGACAGTAGTAGCTGGTGGTTCCAATGACATGAGTCAATGAATCTGGTCTGGATTTTACTCCAAACTTTCAAGTTGCTATCAGTGATATTGAACCTATTTGGATTCCTTGCCCCACTGACATGAAAGCCACTGGCTGCTAGAAACTTAAGAATAGAAATCTATTATTTTGAAACAAAGGACACAGAGAAGAATAATTAACAGTGAATACCAGGTGTTTAGGAAACTGTAGTCAGATTATTATGCTAAGCGGTTACATAATGGGAATAACCACATCAAGAAGGACTGAATGAACATGAATATGAAGTAGAAAGAAGAAAACAAGTTAGGAAGCATCAAACCAAAAATGATTTGTGGTTTCTGAAATAATCCAAATTTGTAACTGGTGTAACATACTGGTGCTAGTCGCATCCATATGACAAGGGATAGGGATAATCCCCTTCTGTTAGCATACAGTTGTAACACGTGAAACACGAACTTCTAACCTTCTGTGTCTCTTTCTTTGTCTTTATGCTGTCAACCTCATCAAAAACTACCATGCTATGTGTCCTTGTCCTAATGCTTTCAATTTTACATAAACTTAGAGTGCCTTTACACATAAACTGAGTGTGCTGTTCAGTATTAAGAGCAGGTTGGAAACTACAAGTCTAGTTGCCCTGTTAGAACGAGTTGTAATGGAGTAAGGTTTGGGCATTTCAAGGTTTCTCGGGAAAAATAAGAATGGCAACCATTCTGTTCAATAAATATGAAGTCATAAGTCCAACTTACTTAATTACTGTAATTCACTTTAACAGTCATTGCACTATTATATCTCCAAGACCTCCCTTCAAGCCATGCAGACTTCGCAGCAGCAGAATCTCTGAGGCGCCAGAGAACAGAGCAGTAAGCAATGACACATCTAGCCATTTCCTCATAATGGAGTATACTGCAACAGGCTGTGGCAGGAACAACTGTGAGGACCTGCCATGGTACACATTGCTACCAGGAAATGGCAGGATACATAATCACTCTGTTCTCCAGGACCTGGGAGATTTTTATGCTGAGAGGCTTAAAAGGTAGAGTTTTGCAAGATAGCACTGGGAGATATAGATATGGAGATATAGCTAATTTGTTGTATCTACATCTATTTATGCAGGATTACAGCTTATGTCTAAAAGCAGACTCTGAGAAGCTGGACAAAACAGAAACTGATATAAGGCTGCAATGTTATAAACACAGTTAAAATTAAATGGGGCTATTAGTAGTCATCCATAAGACTGAAATGCAATTTTCCACTGATCAAACAACATCCAAACCAAGCCAAACCTGGGCATGTTCTATCCTAACATTTTTCTCTGCTCGTGGAAGTAGGGAGTATAGAACCATATGCATGAAGAAGATCTGCGCTGAAAGATCTGGTTAGGTTGATACCATACAGTTTGATTTTCAGCCTATTATGACTCCTCTTTGGGTTCCTTGGTCAAAAGTCTTCCAGTGTTTAACATCTGATTGCCTTATCAGTCTCTTCCTGCCACCAGCAAATGAATCTCATTGTCTTGCTGGCTTGTGTGTGAAATGTCTCTAAGCTTCTCTTTGGTCTTTTAAAATTCATCTTATCAGTCATTGCTTTTGAGGCTAATGCTTATTCGGTTCCTCTTCCTTCCATCACCCTACTTTGTCAGTTCCCTTTTCAGAAGGTACCTTGTCTTCTTTGACCTGCTTCCCAACCCACCCAGATTCCACACAACCAGATAACTCCACTTCTCTCTTTCAGTTGTTTATGTTTACCGAAGAAGAACTCTGTTATTTGCCAATATGGAGGCATTTTCCGTTATGTATTTCTATAACAGCTTGGAATTTGAGACCTGGGGACTAGAATTCCTTCTTTAAGGCACATTTGATAGACATTTAAAGAACATGAAAATAATATTAAGTGATACTAAGCTTCTGTGGTGATGCAAATTTACTGAGAAGTCAGTGAGGATTTTCCATGTAAATATTAAATCATTTAAAAATGTCTTAAATCAAAAATTTGAGATTTGGATCACAAAGCCAATATATGACTCTTGGACTGGGACCTATCCATTTTCATATGCATTGTAGTGAAGCTGATGCAGTAGAGTCAGTTTTTGTGCTGGTGTTACCCTGATTTCTGGGGGTCCCGAGAGGGACACCTAAATGTGCTCTCAGTTATATAAGTTGGGGAAATTAGCTAAGAGCATAGGCTAGCAATGCGGGAGGCAGGGTAACGTAGCGAGATCTTGAACCCTATGTTTATGGGGTCAGGCCAAGTCAAGGAGCATGCAGAAGTTGAAATACTAAAATGTTGTTTTATTAAAAATACAATCAAACAGTGTATGCAGCACACTCACTATAGAAGTAAAGGTTGGAGTGGGATAGAGGGATTTTTGGAGGAGTTGTTGGTTTGGGTAATACTCCACCTGTCCTGAAGCCCGGTTGGAAGCGGAGAAGCTGGGGAGCGTGGATCTCAGCACGTGGAGCTGAGGGGAAGGCTCGCTGGACAAAGTGACAGCAAGGCGGGATGGAAGCCAAGAGTGAGCGCTCAAAATCAGGGGTTCTTATAGGGAAGATTGTGACTGCAGGCTAGGTCGTACTTGGGGAAAACAGTGGATTTGGGGCTGGAGACAAAAGCCTCCGAAAGGTCAGAATTTGAATGATTGAGTTGTAGCCAAATTGTCAATAGAGTGGACAGTATGCAAACGCAGACTGCTTGGGGAACTCCCTCGGGGCAGGGAGTTCTTTGTAAGCAGCATGCATACATAATAGAGTACTTGCCTTTGAGGTCTCCTGAAGCGGCGGGACGACTATTTCTGGCCTGCCTGTATTGTGTTGGAATATTATGGCGATTATCGGCCGTGCCTGTCTGTGAGCTTGTCCGGGGGACCTCGCAAGCACGTGGGGAGGAATGGGTAAAGGAGGCCGAATTATTGATATCCAAAGATATCTTTAATATCCCACAAGCTTGGGCTAGCAAGGGCGGTAACACTGGTGTTTTTGTGAAACCTTCATATCAGCATTAGATTAGGTTGCAAACTTTGATAAAAAGCCCAGTTAACTTCATACAGGGAGCAGCTGTTCACTTTTTCATTGCTATTTATAATTAATTGTTTGTACTAATAAATAATTGCCCATGGTTCTATATTTGTGAATTTGTTTTATTTTTTAATGTAATTTTATTTTCTTTAAGTAAAAAGTGTCACTGCTGTAATTACCAACTCCATAATTACTTTATGGTGTGTCACTAATAAAATGAAATTACTTGAGAAATTTTTAACATAAATCCCCATTTTATGCAATCATTACTTTGATCAAAATAGCTCATTTAAGTGATTTGTTGCTAGACAGTTGGATACACTTTGAATAATACTTCAAATTTTGAAATTAGCGCAGTAATAAATTTGTCATTTCTTCAAGTACATTTCTTTATATTTATGCAACCAAGAAAAAAATAGTTTTTTTACAAATGTGCTGTATGAGTTTCAAAATGAATGAATCATTGTTTTTGAGTGCTTCAGTATCTGGGGGCACAATATTAGATCTCTTATAATTATCCATCTCTCATAATTAAACCATTCCCAATTTTGGATATTCATTTTGAAATGAGTGCTATACATTCTCATACTATGGAAGATCATGTTCTTGAGTTAGCATATTAAGGAAACAGATTTGTATGGTTTACTTCTACTTCATAAATCCTCTCAGTAAATCTTAAAAATTTAGTTTTGATTTACAAACCATTACAGTCAGGGCCAGATTTGGCTATCCGATTTCTGAAACATTTATCTGATTTATAATGGCTTTATATTTCCTGTAAATATACTTTAATCTTGTGTTCAACCAGGACGTACACAATAGCTTGCAGCTTCTTTTCTTTGTAATACTGCTAATTTGCTAGAATTGTTGGCTTACAAAAGCTCTGCCCTCTCATTCCTATCCAACAAGGGGAAAAAAGACTAAAGATACAAGAAATGCCCTGAAGGATTATAATACTGTGATTTACCCAGTCCACCATTCTGTGCAGCAGATGGTGAGTTGCTGATGGATACTCGCAGCAGAGAAGGATGCTGAAGGTGTTCTCCTATTGCTTTTCCCTTGCAACTTGCTGTTAGAACTACATTGCCAAGTCTCTACTAAACAGTTGTTCTTCTTAGCTTTTAAATATGTTTAAGTACATGTAAGGAAACTGGGACATTGTAGAGTGGCTCATCACTGCACTATGGGTTAAGAATTTAATTACAGCAGAATCCATTTCTCCCCAGATATGCTGTGGAAGTCTATAAATCTCTAATGTAATAGGCAGTGCTATACTATGTTCATTCAATAGGGATCAGTTTATTTGGAGTTGATGGCTTCCTTGTCTGTGGGACAGTGAATCCACTGTGTTTTGGTCCGAATTTTAAACAAACTATCCAAGGTACTGAGCCTATTTTGAGACTCCCACTGGCATAGGAGCTACCAACTGCTGCTAAATTTATTCTGCATTTAGAATGAATGTTCAAATAGTAGTGTGTGTCAAGTTCATCAGTGAGCTGAAATTCACATCTTCAGCATGCATTCACACATACAAACATATGCATATGGCAGAACTCATCACAATCAGGAATCAAGTTCCTTCAGGGTCATATAGATCCTTGCCACTACACATACACTTGTGCACAGATGACAAAGTGGAACTGTGTGTGTCATAAAATCCAGGAATTTCCTTAACATTGCTTCTTTCTGAGCTCTGTTCTTGTACCCAATGGAATGTAAATGCATGCCAAATTGAGAAGGGTGCACGTGGAGAAAATAGATTTGTAGCTGTAGGTGACTGATTTCTTCATTAATATGATATTTGCCTTAATTTTCAAAGAAACCCCTGTAAGGGGGTAGAATTGTTCTGGTAAGAACACAATATAAACTTTGTACCTCCCAGTCTTTTATGCATGTACTTCTCTTGTTGATTCAAAACATCTATCACTCTTTTACTTTGATTCAGTCCAATGCCAGTACCCACCTGACCCCAGAGATGACCAGCAGATCTGCCACTGTGGGGGCAGAAGATCTAGTCTTGATTTCCATACTTCTCTTCTTGAAAGTACTCCAAGTTGGATATGAACTCTGTTATTGTTTTCAATGTGAGCAGAACTGAAAAAAAATGAATATATGGGTGTCTGCCCTTTAAGGGTGCTCAAAAATAGACCCTAATACAAACTGCAAAATAAGCACAGGACGGATTTGCAAAGGGGGTGGAGGGTGGGGTAGCAGATACGAGTGAAATTCAAAATAAGTGACAATAGATTGTCTTTGTGGAGGGCTTTTAAGGGAAGAGGCCAGAGTTTAGTACACAGGTTAGCCAGAGCAATTTGCAAAAAGAAAATAAGGAGGGTGCAGGGTGTAAAGTAGAAAACTCTCTCTCTCTCTCTTTCTCATTGAATAAGTGAACAGTCTTACTGTTCATAACAAAAGCCATTTCTTAAAAACTTCTAACTGATTGTTATATAACAATTGGGGAAGTTAAAACTATGTAGCATGATTCATGTAATTACTGATATTACGCAGAGGTATTTAGAATCAGAAATTCTTTGTGCAAGAGAAAAATCTTCAGTACTGCCATCCAGCCCCCCGCTCCTACTGTCTGCAAAAGTTATGTATGGCAGAGTTTATGCACGTTGATGATAGCAGATACTTTTGTGATTCTCTTAGCTACTAAACATCTAGGCCAAGTTGGAGATTACAATGACTAATACTAATGAAATATGAGATAGTGATTTTTTTTCTTACTGATTCAAGCCCCAGCACTAACCAAGGTCAGTTCCTCGTGGTAGCAGTAGAGGAACATTAATCATTTCTTGTATTCTGTGGTGGCCTATTTCATGGACCAAAGTCTGGAACTCAGGGGAATATTGTCAATGGCTGGAGGGCTCACAGATAATCAAAGGCAGAAAACTTGTGGCAACATCCCAGCAAGCTCTATATTGAAATGTTTTCTCAAACAGCAGCAGATTTTTCCCCCACAAAGAAAATACATTGTCACGGTGGGGGGAGGGAGCAGGGAAAGATCTAAAAATGTTCAGTCTTGTTACAACACTGGTACCAACTTAGAAGAATTATATATACTCTGTGTTCTGTGTATATAAGGTTTTTCCAGTTTGGGAACTGGCAGGGGGCTCCCAAATGCATGAGAAGAAATTTACTTACTACTTTACCTACCTTATAAATTACTTACTTTATAGGTCTCACTATTTGCTTGAGCTAAGGAAATGCAATGCCATTCTGCCTCATGCTGGCAAATTCACTTGGGTGGCTTTGGATGCTCTGTGACTTGATTTGGGTCATTTTCTACTCTACATCAGACAGCAAGAAGTTTTGGGCTGGTTGAAAGTTATTTTTCTCCTTCTCTTCTATTTTGAGGCAGACTAAATACACTAAAGGCACCAGATTCCATCTGATCTTAGAAGCTAAGTAGGGTCAGTCCTGGTTAGTACTTGGATGGAAGACTGCCAACGAATACCAGGTGCTGCAGGCTATATTTCAGAGGAAGAAACTGACAGAACCACCTCTGAGCATTCCTTGCCTAAGAAAATTGTATGAAATTCCTGGGGTCACTATAAGTTCACACACACATGCACTCCAATACTTCAGCATTTACCACAGTCATGACATGTCGCAAGAGACAGCCCTAACATTGTTCAGCAGGCTTGCTATGAAGCACCTGACTGGCAGGCAAATATTTCAAATGCTCAGTATGCAAGCCAATTATTCTCTCATTCAAGCCAATTATTCTCTCACCTCCAAAAGAAGGTGTTAAGAAGCCAACCTGTTCAAAGAATTACCTGCTTGAGGTTTCTTAGTAAGAAGAGCCATGGTCTTTCAGGAACGTTTGTTGGCATAGCCGCTAAGAACAAAATGACTAACAATGCATCCTTTGTAAAGAGGATATACCTACATGAAATGTCTGTCTGAAGCTCCTTAGAAAGAGTCAAATGAATGGGTTGTATAATCCAAGAACCAATTCCTGGCGGGTTTTGATATATAACATATGTTGACAAGTAGATGCCTCTGACAAATGATTCTTTTGTGAAAGCTGCAAGGTTAGAGAGACCTGAGAGGCTGCCATGTTTCAATTTAAGAAAATGTAAATAAAGTTTTATTTTGTAGCAATGCTAAGAGGAAAGATTAAAAGGTCTCAATCTGTCCCAACTTGGGAAAAAAATAAATGTATCTATAGGTTTGGACTGCTTCATTCCCTGGCTCTGCTTGGTTTCATTAGCAAATGAATGAAGCTGAGTGCAAGTTCTGAATAAATGACTTCATTAGGTTTTCCTTACCAATATGTTATTTTACTCCTTTATGACCTCTAGAAATGGAAGGATTAAACCAGGCTGAACTTAATAGGTTGAAATATTTTTGTACTAAGTGTTTTCCAAATAATCACCATCAAACTTACATTTAAAAGGCACACTAGGGGGAAAAAACAGTTAATCAGATAAATTATCCATTACAGTTAGTTTGCCCAATCCTTAATAGAACACAGAAACCCAACTCAATTTCCTGCTGCAATCATTTGACTACAATGTCTTCGTTAATGTGAGCATGTCACCTTTATGTACTGAAAGGTAATGAAAGTGAAATATGCAGATGCCCTATTCAGGACGGTCTACTGCTCTGTTTTCCACACAAGCTAAGTAGTCAAATTGCCCAGGGATGTTCTGTAATGCAATACGGATCATGATAAAAAGCAAAACTGTGCACAATTATCTCATTTCCAGTGACAAATTGTCTTTTTATTTCCAAGAAGGAGGTATTGTGAAATAAAAGAAAATAAAACTTACGTGAAACACACTGGCAGTCATCAACATAACCGGAGAAAACTCTCTGCACTAGGAAGGGCTAATGAAATTATATCACATCCCTAGTGTATGGTGTATGACCAGAACCTATATAACAACATTAGAGTATTTCCTATTACTAAGCTTCCTGCCACAACTTGGCATCATTTAAAAAAAAATGAAAACAGTGATCCGATTACACATAAACAGAACACACACACACACACATTACAATACGATACTTGGAGTGGGAAGGGGATTCAGTTGTCTAAATGCACTTGCATTCAGTGATTGAGCTCAAGTCTCATTATAGACATAAATGCATGCTTTTGGCTCCAGCTTCTCAACTGCAGAGTAGAATAAAATACATAAATTATGTACATTTGATTTGAACATAGAAAAAACATACTTTGAATCACACCGGCACTGTTTCTTATTGTTTATTTATTTTTCCTTAGGTTAGTGGAAAATATACTACTACTACTATTACTACTCAATAATTGTAATGTGCTAATGGACACCTTTATCAAAATGGGAAAAGATTTAAGCTTATGCATGATTTACCATGCTACATTTGTACAAGACTAGCATATTCATGTGCAAATGTCAAAAACAGTCTTTGTAGCTCCTCCCTCCAGGAGTTTACATTTTGGGATTTATTTGCTGGGAGACAATATAGACAATATTCATTCATCTTCTGTAGAGAATTCCAGTGTTCACACTTTGCATTTATACTGTTCCATTCACCCTAGCTCTTATCTGTCAGGAAAAATGATTGATGAATGCTTTGGCCAACAGTGACAGCAGGTGGAGTAGAGGACCTATGCATTTCAAGAGAATTCTGGGGAACTGGTATTAGTGGATATGCTGGTTCCCATGACAGTGAGGTGGTAAATTTGGTCTCTGTTTTACTCTCAGATTTTTGGGTGGTGAGATTTATCATTTTGATTGTTTCTTGGATAGCTCCTTTCAGTGATAAGGTTCAGAACTTTAGGTAGCTCTGCAAACTAAAATCCAGACTTCATTCACCCATCCTATTGATTAGTGTAGGTGTAATCATATTGATTAGCATATGTGTTAAGTGATTTCATCCCAGGCTGTATTCAATACGCTGACTGAATTTTTTGTTACTATGCTGTATACCCTCACTCTATTGTACAGTATATTTTTTAATTGACCCTATATAGGGTCAATTAAAAATATATCATACACTTAAGGCTGGAAGCCATGTGGAAAAGGATTCTGGCTGGAAGTTTTGTGCTAAGATAGATGACCTCAGCATGGCCAGGTCATAAGTTCATGACGATTAGCCAGGGAGCCCAACTTGATGAGTTTGAGATAATCCTCTCAACTACCCAAACCTACAGAACAATAACTAATGAAACTGTAAATGAAGCAACTGATGATCAGCATCCTATAATCTATTCCAGTGGAAGTTCCCCTTTGTTTCCTCACCTGCCCAGACATTATGCAACTATCACGACCTCCATCAGTGCTTTGCCACCTGAAGTTAAGACCATTAGCTCATTCCAGACCCCTTTGTTTGGTTTGCCAGAGAGCAATTAACACATTCCCCTTCAGGGCAGGAAACAGGATATTTAAACCCTGGATCGGTGACTGGCAACTTATAGTAATTTGGATGCACATTGGTGTGCTACATTGTGTGAGGGCCTCCAGATTCCTGTTTTGTTGTATTACTCTCAAACCCCACCAGCCTAAGCAACACTTTGCTTTGATCTCCCACTTCAGGAACAGTAATTATCTCCTCCTTCATCCTAAAAATTTCTTCATTATCCAATCTTTTTCTCCCTTCCCTCTAATAGCCTTGTATGACTCATAAGACTTCTTGATTTCTTGCATGTGTACATGAATTCCACCAATAAAACATTTTTTTTAAACTTCCAACTGGTGTCTCACAGTTAGTACTGGTATACACAAGTGAAAAGTTACTTTGGTTACCCCTCTTTTACAGGCCCCCTTTTGAGCTATAATTCCCCACCTTCTTAAGGAGATGCTGGCAGTGTTGGTGGACCTCAAGGTTCCCCACCTTTTTGGTAACACTTTAAAGTACCTAACACTGACTGGTGACAGGACATATAAAGATTTACCTTTCCCCCTTCAACTGCTGAATGTTAGGGTACTCTACTTTTGAGAATTAGGCACATGGCTACTAGAAAAGGGCCTTGAACTGTGGTAATAAAATTATGAAGCATCCTCCCCAAAGTTGGTCACTGGGTGCCTTCACTGCTATCTTTGTTGCCAGACAAAGTTTGTCCTCTTCTATGCCATTAATGGAATCTGAGACCTTTGTACAAGGTCTTTACTGTTCTTCTTCTTGAAAAGAAACTGAATGTTGATTTGGGGCTTCTGGTAGCCAGAAAAGCAATTAATATTTTACTTAAATAAAAGAGAAAGAGAGGACACAGACATTTCACAGGCAGGTGATGATTCTGACTAAGGTAGGTCATAACTTCACTTCAAGAAACCACATCTCAGTGTTCTATATTATTATTATTATTATTATTATTATTATTATTACTACTACTACTACTACTATTATTATTATTAAACTGAAACCTCTATTGCAAACAGCAGAGTACAAAATATATAACTAATTAGGAACACAGATTTTAAGTTCAAATGCTGTAAATAACTAAATAAATAGAAAATAAGTGGTTTGTTGTTAAGAAACTGAATTATTACCTTATGTCCTATTTATGTGAGCAACTATATTTACCATCTTTTGAATAACAGAGGGCTGTTAAGCCATGAAGCAGTTATTATATGGTGGCAATAGACACCCTATATTTACAGCTGATGGCATATTTCCATATTATTTCCCACATAAAAAAGAATGTTGGATGCCCTGCCCCACCACTCCCACTTTCTGGCAACATTTTAATTACAGTTGTTCACTGAGGCACTACTTGATTTTAACCATTTTCTGAAAGCTTAAAGTCTCTAGCAGTGCTTTTTACCCAACTGGACAATAGAAAGAGCCAATTATGGGGTGAACATTGTGCTTTTCTAACCATTGCTTCCCAGTAGGACCAGATTGTTGTGGAACACTACTGATCTTGAAATGTGTTTACTGTGAGAATGTTTGATGAATAACATCTTATAGCATAACTGCTTTGTGAGTAACACCTTATTGTATGCCTTCTTAAGAAGGGGAAGGGAAGAGGTAGAGCTTGGGTGGACAGTCTTGTTTTAGAAGTATAAAGAAACTCAGCTGAGCTCCAGATTTTGTTAGAAAAGGGTGCACTTTTGAAGATTTCTCAGGTACTGGGCTAGGCTGCCTGCCTTAATAACTATAGAGTGACCAACTGATGTTTCAACTGAATGTGTGCACACTATGCAGTCATGCATGTGGGTTCAGCAGTGATTGAGGCTCTGTTTAGCTATAATGACACAAAATAAGAGGCTACAGCTTTTTATTGGCTACAGCTATAGAGTTATGGCACCAGCATGGGTCCAGATCCACGTATGAATCAACCCACCTGCTAACTGATGAGAACCAATCACCCAGCCTGCCTCTTGGGGTATACCTTTGGAATAAAAGCCTTGAGATTCCACATGAGCAAAAGCCACTGCATGAATCCCCTGCCCGCTGAAGTTAGAGTGGACTGTCTGCTCCTGATCTGGGTCCCACACTTCAAGGTCCCATTACAGGATTTCCAGTTGGGTCTATCGGGAACCCATGCTTTGTTAACCCACAAATGGATTTGTGTCCCATGATAAAAATTGCCCAAAGTTGTGACAATATTACATGTTCTGTAAGGAATCACGTATGCTACCCCCCCCCCAAAAAAAGCCTCAAAAATCATGAACAGGAATAGAGAGGAAGGGAGCTTGGGGTCAAACCTCTTTGCTGACTGTGTAGGGGAGCACAACTGACTTGCTCCTAGACAGTTTTGCAGGCTGGATTTAAGCCACTGCTTCAGCTCCTCCAGTCCAGTGCACAAGCCACTAGAAAGACCCCGGTTGTCAGATTTTCCCACCTTTCCTCAGAACCAAGGAAACTGTGCAGACTCCTGAGAATGATTAGGCTCCCTCAGTGGAGAAAATAGCTCTTACCTTGTTCTGCTTCATCACAACTTGCAAATGGCACTCCCTGGTAAGTCAGGAAATAGTCTAAATACTAAAGAGTGACGTCTCTAAACTGTGAATGTTAGCACAGCAAAAGCAAACAGTATGGAAAAGTAGGTCTGGCTTTGGCTCTTGCGAATGCTTCTCTGAATAATCACATCTGCACTTGTACTTGGCCTTTCTATGATTTTGACTCTAATTCTGTATTGTTCTTGTGTGATGAATTTCCCCCCTGTTTGGGCTCTAGTAGCTTGAACTCTGGACTGCCTTTGATCCTGTCTTTGGATTATTCTCGTCCACTTTCAAGTAATGCTAGCTTGAAACTAGTACTTCTTTTTGAACCTATCTTTGCAATGCCCTTGTCTAAATTGCTGCTTTTTTTGCTTAAGTCCTACCGGTTTACTTACTGCAACTGGATACCGTGTGCCCTGAAACAGGAGAGGAAGGGGTAGGGGGCTGAGCAAAGGCGAAGACTAAAAATCAAATGGACAGAGAATACACCAGAATGGAAGGAAGTAAACCAGAAAAAAAAATGTTGAGGAGATGGGAGAAGAGAGAAAAAGAGAAGAGAAAAAAAGAGAATAATGGTAGGGGAAGTGGAGTATTGAACCCTTGTGAAATTAAGCATTTTTTCAAGGTAGAGTCATGAGAAGGAGAGAGTGAAGAAAAGACTTCCTGCCATAGTTTCGAAACCATCAAACTAAAATCTGTGAAATTTATCAGTAACTAGAGTATATACCCAATGTTGCCCAGGATTTTATTTTCTCATAGGTAATACTTGTTAAAAAGATTTGAGATCCTGTGTCTCTAATTCCCCAAACTATCTTATCCAGTACCTGTAACTTTTCCCCATATTCTCCAATGCAGTCTTTATTCAGAGTTATTAACGTACAGAGGTTGGGTTCCTGAGTGAATATACTGCCCTCCTCCTTGCTACTAGGCCTCATTTCCATAGCAACCAGCCTATTAAATACAGGCACAGCTGACTGAGGCACAAGAGCACTCTGGCTGAGAATTCTAAAGGCTCCTTCCTAAACTGCAAAGTCCAGGATTCCATAGAATCTTCTTAGGCAGCCAATCATATGAGATCTTCACCTGACACAGACAAACAAACTTTGACTTTTATATATTAGATAGGATGCTAAACAACATGTATCTTAGGGTTCTTTGATTTTAAAAACATAATAACAAATTTCTATCAGTTTAAATGTGGAAAACCTATAGCCCTAGGACCAAATATCTAGTCATCTAGACATTTTGATCTATACCTCCCAGAAGCCCTAACCTGCATGGCCAGAGCACAGGGTTTCCAGAAGCTGAAAACAGATTGAAAAACCCTGACCTTACAGTAGCATCCAGTCTCTAGGTGACATATTTCCTTAATTATAACATAACCATTCTCCCTGACAAGGGTTCCTATAAAGCCAGCTATCAAGAGCCTCAGTGAGAATAACTAAGATCACAGAACACTCCAGAATACCAACTTTCAAGATAGGAAGTAAACAGAATACCAATGGCTGGAGCTAAGCACCACATCTGAAAGGAAAAAAAAAAGAGTATTCTGCATTTTCCTACAATCTAGCCTTGGATTACAGTTCTGTCCCATTACCTATAGGTGGTTCAGCATAAACATAGGTGGTTCAGCATTGACATCTTGTACCCAGAGCCATGTAATCAGATGGAAGGGAGAGCCTCCAGGAATGTGTTGCAATGGCAGCAAGGTTGATCTGTCTCAAATAAATGAGGAAAACATCATGAAATAAATGAGGAACACATCATGAAAAAAACAGGAGGTATACCTATTGGTATACAGAAGAGAGAGAGGGAAAAACATGAGAGAGAAACTACTGACATTTCAGAAAGAAAGGAGAAAATTAGGGGGTGGGATGAGTATAAGAGCTATTGGAGTGGAGGGAGAGCATCACAAAAGAAAATGATCAAGGTCTGGAAGAATATTGGGTGAAGGTGAGATGTATGTTTTTTTCAACTGGGAAAAGTCTGATACTTTAACTGGGGAATTTATAGGGTAAAGATGACCAAATACCTTTCAAAATTAACTTTTGGAAGTAGCTAGAAAATGTTAGTGATTGCAACAGTAAAAAAGGATGGTTCCTTTTGCATTGCTTTTGAAATACAATTTTGTTGCATGCTTATTCTCCACTCAAAAGGTAGTTACAAGTAGCTGTACTGCTTATAACTTCCAAAATCTGTCACAGATATTCTATCGTTTTTATTTTTCCCCTTTAATATGTTGTTCAATAAATAAAGACAGGCTTTATTCTTCCCAATGTAAAGGAAGTTTATTCCTCTATTTCAAGAAGCAAGGGAATTCCAAAAGAGAAAATGTGCTCAGTTCAAAGCAGAAAGTTATGGTTGGTGCTATATCGCAGCACGGAGTCTTTAGAAGTGGTTTAATGCAATATTTAGCACAGATTTCATTAGTTTTGCTGAATATGCCATTGAACCTCCTTTTTGAGAGGCATTTTGAATGAAAAAGAAAATCGTTTACGTTAGAAAGAAGTCAGGATAATTAATTCAAGTGGAGAGAATCTTTACATCCAAAGGAACAATTCTGTCTACAATTTACACTAGGTTTGTAACTGGAATCCTACATATGTGACAACACCCATTCAACATGATGAGTCTTCCTCCTCTGAAATATGGATCCCTTGGACTGGACTAGCAAAATTGCCTAATTGTGCATAGAACTATGGTGAATATCCTCTTTATGGACAGACGTCTGTTGATGCGTTAGGCCAACAACTGCACTTTTTCCTGGGTTGAGAAGCTGTGGTGAAGAAAGTCAGACACAATCTGGCTGCTCTGAGTAGCTTATTTCTCTAGCGCTTTCTCTTATGCAGTTGTGCTATGTAGGGCATGGGCTGCCCAGAGGAATTATGCTATAATGTTTACTTGGGGTGGAAGTTGAAGTACAAGAACGTTCCATCACGTTGCCAGTGTTTTGAGTTATCATTGAAGGTGGATGATAAGTGTTTTGAATATCTGGGTGTGGGGGTAGGTTATAGCTGCAACCATTTCATGTGGGGGAGGGGTTTCAGTTTGCCTGTTAACTTATGGTGACCCCATGATTTTCTTCTTAAATTTGCTTTAATTCATAGGGTTTTTCCCCCCCTCTCCTGGTTGTCTAATTGCATGGCAGGAGAAGACAAGACAGTCATTAAAGTCTTGTTGTATAAACTGGGTCTCTTGTTTAATGAAAAGATGTTGATTAAGCAAATACCCAGGCCCTTTTTGCATGCGACTTTGAATGCGAAATGGCCATGGGAGCGACATGGAAGTGCGAGGACGGTTCCACACAACGTTCTCACGATCGCGCGTTGCTCCTGTAGCAATCCCACAGCAATTGAGCACTATATCATTTTTGGGTTTTTCCCAAAAATGATGCATGATTGTGCATTCCTCCCATGTCCCTCCCACACTTACCTTGCATGCTTCCTTCTCCAGCGCAGCCTGGCTGCGCTGCAGAAGGAAGGGGCAGAGCTCTCGCACTTCCATCCAGGCATGGATCTGGTGCGGAGGGAAGCGCAGAGGACATGATTGCCTCCCAGAGGAGGCTTTTCGCATGATCTCCGTCCGACGCCAGTGGCACCAGGTAAGGTGCGAAAAGGGCCCCAGTGATGAACTACTGCAGTTTGAACTTGGATACAAAAGTAGAAGTAAACAAGAATTGCCTTGATGGATCAGGGACCCCCAGTTAACTATTCTTTCTCCAGCCAAATCCTCTTGGGCGGGAAATTAGGATTAATGTGTCCATTTACAGTTGCTTTGCTTCCATTCTTTGATATGAGAAACATGATGGAAAACTAGAAATGTGCAAGTACTGTTCTTAAGGCGTTCTCATCTTTCATGTAAAGAAACAAATGTGTTTTCCAGGAAAGTAATTGCTGTGACACATTACATGCATGAAAGGAAATTTATTTATTTATTTATTTAAAATACACACACACACACACACACACACACACACACACACATACAAATGTATGCAGACCTAATTCATTTCTTCTTTTAACTATGTAAAATATGAATTAGTAAAAAAAAATGATTATCAATTAAGGGTACAACATCCTGACATATGAAAAGAAGCCTCATTAAACATAATAGAGTTCATTCAAGACATTTCTGCATCTGGATGACAGCTCTAATCAACATAGATAGGGTTTTGATCTGTGCAATCATTAGGTTAGGGACCAAGGAAAGATCAATAATTCCATATTGTTCTATAAAGCTTCTAAATTATTGAGGTACAATCCTGGGGCTTTTTGGGGGCAGGGGGGAGTAGCTGGTCTGCTACAAGTAGAATCAAAAATAAAATCAACGCCTTTGTGCAACACAAAAGCTCATGGACTGAACTATCCCTGAACTCTTACTGAGACCTTATGACCTAGGTGAATAAAGAACATAACTGAGGCATACTCAGTTAAAATAAAATAAAAAGTGGTGGTGGTGGTGGGAGACAGAAATTGAGCATTTTCACAGCAATTTACTGTAAACATCCACAATGTGGGCAATGGTATTTAAACAAACTAGACAACATGCTTTTGATACTGTAATTCATTAAACAAACTTGAATGTGCTGAGCATTAAATTAAGTGGAAAAGAACAGACCCTCTTTTTCATCATTTGATAATTTTAGCGGATTCCCAGGCTGGGACTAATTTCCATGCAAATGCATTGTGGGATGGTACTGACAGCAGAACTGCTTCTCAAGCAATTGTGGAATGGAATCACTTTATATGTGACATGCCAATTATGAATAAAATGCTTGGAAAACTTTCAAGTGCATGTTTCACAACTGAAAAACATTTGAACTACTCAGCTGGTTTCTGTGGACTCACTCAGGTGGCCTGGAGTGCCCATTCTTTAGAGGAGATGCATGAGAAACTGTGGGACGGTTATATTTCAAGAGAGAGAAAGAGCAATATTCCCTTTAAATTAAAAGATTCATGAAGGGGAAAATGTAGGATTGTACATCTCCTTCAAATCTGATTTTTTTAAAAATGTCATTGGGAAATGAGCTAAAATTTCTGCTATCACTCATAAGATAGCATCTTCAAAACTGCTTGAGGCATGCTGACGAAGAATGTACAAACAGTGATGTTTCCTCTTCTGTGAGAGACCTCAAGGATGTTGCTTGTTTTACACACACACACACACACACACACACACACACACACACACAGGGTCTTTCCTTGGTCTTTCATGAGAGCTGCCAGCCGCTGGCATCCCTTTGATAAATAGAAAGCAGCTGGTGTCCCAAGGATGGCTATTCATCTTCTCGGTAGATGAAAGTTAAGTGGAGGAAAACTGAGCAATCCTTTGTAATTACTGATTCATGCACTCCTGTCCTTGGGATAAAAGGGGATCTGAAGCAGCTCCCATGTGGAAGATGGATTAGTTTTAATTGATCTATCATCATTCTAAGAAATTAGAATTCACTATATTGTGGCAAAACTTGAGTCAAAGCTGCCTATTTAGGACAACTATTAGCTGGAAACATGAATTTGATTACACTTTCTGCATGTCTGTTCTAGAAAGATAGATAGGCTGGAGGAATGGAAGACAGCCTAGGGATGTAGGTCTTTTTAGATAACTGTTATTTTCCACCCTCCCTTTTTTGTTACAAAGAAGGATTGCTGAGGCATTAACACAATATGACACTGAAATCGATTATCTTGTCTCTGTTTAGGTAAAAAATTAACAAGAAACTAAAATATGCATAACTTTTAGAGAAGTATCTATCACAGGCCTCAATTCAGTTGTTAGTCTCAATACAATAGACACACTGAATTGTTGGGAACATGGTAGATCTATACTTCTGGAAATTGTATTGATTCATTGGGTATATTCCAGTTGGGATAAATTATTAGCTTTAAAACTTTAAAACTACGAAAAAAGAAAGAAAGAAGGAAAGGAAGGAAGGGGAGAAAGAAAGAAATTAAGATGTGCAGTACATTAAAGATGAGATTTATTATGGCATGATTTTTGTGAATTGCAGTGCACTTTAAGAGATGCATGAAGAATTATTAGGGATGGAATTCTGAGTTTGTTTTATCCTTTTAGTGGTAAAACAAGATTCAGTGTGAACTACCATGCTGTTGCTGATGCTTTTGGTCCCAAGAGAAGTTTTGCATTTTTTTGTGTGTCTAGTTTTCGTATATTTCTGGAAAAAGAACAGTACTACAAAATGTGGTAACCTTGGCCTTGCAGTAGAAGTAGCAACATCCAGGCCATTTCCACACTAGACTGTTATAGCGCTATCATTCCAATTTCAACATCCTATGGAATCCTGGGGTTTGCAGTTTAGGGAGGGGCTGGCCGACAGAAATGGCCTCAGTGTGGAAATGGCCTCAGTGCCTGTGTCATTGTGGTCAATCCACCTACCCTGTTGCTCTAGTTCCGTGTGAACATTTAAAAGGGAAAGGAAGCAGTTTGGTGCCAAGGGTTTTATGTGAAGTATATCCCTTGCAGATTTCAGAAACCACTTTAAAAAAAGAATCCCAGTAGTTGACATCTCAGTCTCAAGTTGGAGCTGAGATCTCTCAAGATAGCCGCTCTTAGCTAGAATCCTCAGCAACAATAGGATTTCTTCACATCCCTAGTTTTCATCCATTGGCAGGAATATATTTATGTGATCATGGAGAATTAACAACATAGAGAGTAGATTTTTTGTTTAAAATGTCCATATCAAGTAAAAAAGACAGTGTCCCTTCCCCTTTTGCAAATTTGACCTTGGCTAACTTGATTATTCACGAGGCAAATGTGTGCATTCCCTCCTTGCTGGGGCAGGTGACATGGGGATAGGTGGTGGTGCACAAGGAGGAGAAGCACATGTGTGCATTCTCTCTCATGCTCACTCAGGCAGGCAGGAAGGGGATAGAAGGGGGAATATGAGGATAGAAGGTGCTTGTGTGTGTTCCTTCCCCTCCTTGCTTGGGCGGGTGACAAGTAGATGGGAAGGGGAAGTGCAAGGATGGAATACACATGTGTGATCCATTCCATGCTCACTTGAGCAGGAACAGACAGATGGGAGAGAGACCACAAGGAGGAAAGGCACGTGTATGTGTTGCCTCCTGATTTGGGCAGGTCACAAGAGGATGGGAGAGGGAGTGTGGAGAGAGAAAGTGTCCATGTGTCAGGTCGCTAAGCTTCCTTGTCATGGAAAATATTAGCCTGTTGCATGTGTATTCTTTACTGTGTAACCATTGCTAAAAAGGGGATATTGTATACCCAGGCTTAAGTACTGCTAATTGCTGCTACATTGTATTACAAAGGCCACTTGCTGTTACATTGCATCTCATGGAGGCGAAGAGCAGGAGCAGGCTGGAAAATGAAAGTTAAGACCAATGGTGCTAGGATGTTATGAGAACAGAGGGGTTGGAGATAGGGATAGAAAAATATGCTGATAGGTCACCATGGTCAAGGATGTGCGGGTTGATGAGTCACCAGCTTAGGAAAGTAGAGAGGGGACAGAGACATGACAGAATTTATAACTCTGACCATTGAATGCTTTATATGCTTAAACTTGTATTGATAACTTATAAAGGATGTATGCTGTATGTTCCGTTCAGTTTTGGCAACTTCTGTTGAAATATGATGTGTTGCTCATGCTTACACATAGAATAAACTACTGTCTACCTCAGAGTGAGTTTTGTGGAGCATGTGTGTTCCCTCCCACACTGCCATGTATAGGTGACAAGTGGATGGGAGAGGGACTACAGGAAGAAAGGCATGTGTGTACATTCTCTCCTCACTTGGGCAGGTGACAAGGGGATGAGGGACCATAAAGAAGGAAAGTGTGCAAGTGTGTTCCCTGGCTGGTTCACTCAGGCAGGAGGGTGAAATATATTTGTGGTTTTTTCAACTTTCCCAAGAGACTTGTTCCCTGAACCATTGCAAAAATGGAGGACCAAAATACAGTCAATTGTTTTGGTATCATTTAATTGAGACTTGGGACTCAATCACATGTCAGGTGAACAATCTGTTGATTCTGCAATGTGAATGCTGGTCTTAAGGAGCATTTTAAATGGGGTGCATTTTCAACTGAAATTTTCTCCAAATCTCTGCTCCATATTCTGTAAAGCCTTTGTCCTACCCAGCTACTTCTCATAATGCATTATAAACCAGCATGTTGCTCCCCTTTCAATTGCTGTCTCTTCTTTCTTTTTCTTCTGCAGTTTCTCCTGCTACCAACATTAGATTGCAAACTCTTCAGAGAAAAGATTCAACCTCTTCTGTTTTTTTATGCAACATATATGCTGAGGATGTGACATCCAAATGTATCGAGGTGTAAATATGGCATGGCTACCATCAGCAGGAGCTGATTGTGGAGTTGCATTCTTGATTTCTGGTAAACACGGAACAACTATGTAACCTGTCACCTTTGTGTTGTCAAAGACTGCAGAAGGGCAGAGACAAGTAGTCAGTACTTTCATTCCTACCTCATTAAATCAGTGCAGAACAGTTTTTGTCACCAAGCTTTAATCAACATGAGCACATTTTGCTATCTCCATTTTAAAACATCACAAAGCCAGGCCAAGGTAACTATTTCTTTGTACTGGTTTTCATATACTTGAACTGTGCCTGTCTAAACATAGTGTGACTTTTTTTCAACAGGCAGCAACAACTTCTTGTTTCTCAAAGGAAAAAAAAAAGAGAATTGAGAATTGAAAATGTTGTCTTGAAATCACAGGCTCATTGGTACTTATAAATAGAGATTCACAACTGTTCATGACCAACATTCTCCTTTTGCACGCTATTCTTCATTTCTTATAGTGTTCAATGAGATGGGTCAACTTCATGCCAAGCATGCAATGTCACATAGCAAACAATTATGGCTTATGCAGACCCAGACAACATGGCTGTAAATTCAACAATAAGTGTGTGAAAAGCTACTCCATGCATAAGGAAACAAGACAGCTTTTCCAGT
Source organism: Cyclura pinguis (assembly GCA_030412105.1). Taxonomy (NCBI): domain Eukaryota; kingdom Metazoa; phylum Chordata; class Lepidosauria; order Squamata; family Iguanidae; genus Cyclura; species Cyclura pinguis. Next base: position 311,201,674 of record CM059599.1, on the reverse strand, counting down.
TAAAAGAGTTGGTTCCATACTTAACAAAGTTAAGAAGGCAAAGTTTTTAAGCCTGGAGTATCATACAACACAGAAGAATAGAAGAATAGAATCTTTATTACGGTGATAGACCAGCACAGGTAAAAAGGGGATACAGAGAAGGATAAAAACACAGGTTAAAAACAGGTTAAGGACAGCACTGAAATTCTTCAGGTTGCAGAGCTCCCAAATAACAAGACAATCTTGGAGCTAGTCTACTGCGGAGGTCAGTGCCTGACAAATTTTAACCGCTGCTGCACAGAATCTGGCAACATTATATGTTATATGTGGGTTGGTGTCTGAAAGTAGCAAAGACATGTAGAATTCTCCAGTGCATCATTGCTATTTATGCAAGAGAGGGGAGATAAGGCTGAGGCGAATGTCCCTGTAGTATGAGCACTGGAGAAGCACATGCTCTGTTGTTTCAATTTGGCTGGAACCACAGGGGCACAGTCTGTCTGAGAAGGGGATCTTCTTGTATCAACCTTCCAGGACAGCTGAGGGGAGGGCATTGTCAGGGATTCCAGGCAGGGAAAATGATCAGCCCACTGCAAAGATGTTGCATCATGCCCCAGCTGTGGGTAATTGCAAGATTGCATAAGAAACTGGGGTCGTGTGCAGATGGTAGAGGGAGGTGTGCAAACCTCTACCTGATTGGTTGTAGATATGTATAGAACAAAGCAACGCCAGTATGTATTTGTCTGTTGACCAAACCTGGTGCCCGGCGCAAGCTTTTGTCTGTCTGTCTAATGTTTTGTATGTAATGGAACTTTGCTGCAAGATAAAGTGCCTCCTGTTTTGGAAGAAACTCCTCCGTGTGTGAGTATCCTTACTGGGGAATAAGGCTGCTGCTGTTGGCTCACTGAACTCTGGTTTTTCCGCTGCGTTTCTGTGGGGCTGAAACTCCCATCATCCCCAACAGTGGTTATGGGCCCAGGCCCAGAGTGCACAGCATCCACAGCGCACCTGTAGTTGTTTTTCCCCTGGATACTGGGACTGTTTTTGACTGTTTGCCTGGCTCTCCGATGCTTCGGGAGTCTGTATTTCGGCAGAAAGACAATTGATCTTCAGTCCAGAGCTCATCAAGGTCACTGCGGCCAGCTGCTTTGTCTGTTGAATTTTCCTTACAAAGGCAGCAGCATGGCTGAGGGAAGTTATCTGCATTTTGAACAGTTGACCGACGCTAATTATCAAAGCTGGCAAATTTATGTGAGAGCTGCTTTGACGAAGGAAAACTTGTGGCACATTTTGGAAAATGAGGGACAGCCCCCAGAAAGAGCAACTGCTGCTCAAATAGCAGCGTTCAGGGTTGCTGACGAAATAGCCAAAGCAGTTATTTTGCTTACTTTAAGTCCTTCCCAGTTGATTCACGCTGCTACAGATGTAAGAGAGTCGGCCATCTCCAGAAGGACTGCAGAATGCCAGTGCCAAGCAGAGGGAAGAAGACAGCCCAGAAGCGGAGCGGCGTGTCGTCACAGGCTGAAGGTCATGTGTTTGTGGCAAAAGAACAGTCTGAGAGTGGTGTGTGGTTGCTAGACAGTGGTGCAACTCACCACATGGTGAACAATTTAAAGCTGTTGAGTAATGTTACAAATGCAAATATAACAGCAATTTCCCTTGCAGATGGGGCACCCAGCAAGGTGCAGAAGATGGGTATTGCACATGTGCCATGTTTTGGGAAATCGTTTAATAATGTATTGTGCGTGACAAATTTGCAGAACTGTATTTTGAGTGTCTCCCAACTGGCCAGTGAGGGTTACAAAGTGGTGTTTGAAGGGGAGAAATGGTGTTTTTTGTGCAAAAGGGGTGAAAAAGCAGGGGTTGTACCACATGTTGCCCAAAGGAAAAGTGGCAAACGTTAACCCATTGTGTAACAAACCTCTACATGAAAAGTGTGTACATTATCTCCACAGAGTGATGGGGCATGCCAGCTACAAAGGTTTGCAAGAGTTGGCAAAGGTATGCCCTGGGTTACAGGTCAGAAATTGCCCTAAGTTCCTAGAGTGCTCTGTATGCAAAAAGGTTAAGGTAAAGGCTTACCCCATTGCCAAGAAAAGCAAGTGTGTCACCCAACGGCCTTTTGAGGTTGTATATGCAGATTTGGCTGGGCCATTCAAGCCAACTGAAGGGCAAAATAGGTATGTCCTGGTAATTGTAGACAGACACACCAGGTACTCCTGTGTCTATCTACTGAAAGAGAAAAGTCAAGCAGCTGAAAAGTTCCAAGAGTGGGTGAATGCTGTTGAGAGGGAATTTCCTTATAAAGTGGCCAGTCTTGTGTCAGATCGAGGGGCAGAATTCCTGTCTAATAGCCTGCAAGCCTGGATGCGTAAGAAAGGCATAAGGCATAAAACCACCAACCCCGCATCTCCCTGTCCTCCCTGACATCATGCCAAGGTGAAGGCTCTCCGGTGTTTAGGTACTTCTAGCTCTGCTAGGTATGCCATAAGTGAAGCTTGATATCTGTGGATAGCAATAAAGGTTGAGGTGCTAGCTAGATCCAGTTGTCACTCTGTATCTACCACCCATTGTTTAATAGCTGCTTTGGCCGTATCATATCCCATGCTGAGCAGAAGCTCTGGGGAAAAACCCAGTGATGAGATTTTAGTCGTCACTGTCTGTTTCCATGTAAACTGGAGGTCATCTCTCAAGGTTAGTAAAGCCAGGCCAGTGGGAAAGAAGGATAGCCTAAGCCAGTAGCTGAGTATAGTTACCCATACTCTGGCCTCCACTTTCATAAAACCTGACTCTAGTCACAGAGTTGCGTTGGCGATGCATTTTGGAACTTGGAAAGCTGATCTTAAACATTTGGATTGCACAAGTTCTAATGGTGCAGGGTTCGGAAAGGGTCCCAGCTGGGATCCATACAGGAGTCATGCTACTGATTTGGCTTCAAAGAGTTTGAGCGCCACAGGTATATATTGGCTTCCTCTTGTCTTAAGAAATTTGAGGATAGCTGATGAGCTCCTCTGGCATATGACACAAACTAAAATTGCTATTTAAATATTTTGTTAGGTCAAATGGCAATATCATGGCAAAAATCTCCATCCCATGATAATTTATCCATTCTTTTATTTTGTGTTGCTTATTCCTCCCTATATCTATATCTATATCTATATCTATATCTATATCTATATCTATATCTATATCTATATCTATCTATCTATCTATATAGCTATATATACCTATATATATTCCAGAGTGCCACTGCCTGGCATTTATTCCTAAATGACAGAATTCAGTTCCTACCAGAAGTAGGAAAACACGTACTTAAGCCACATCACATGTTATCAGGAGGGGGAAAACAAAATATGATCTTCAGATTAGATTGGCTGTTGACCAATTTTTTTTAACAAACTCGTCCTATAATAGAACAACTGGCTTATTTATTTAAGCCAGCTGAGTTTGACTGTAATTTATTCTTTGTCAAACTACCTGTTGGCATTACCACTTTTCCTCCTTGATTGTGCAGCACAAATCCTACCGTTGATTTCACTTCAGAAGTGTCATCTGCAACAAAATGCTGGAAATAATTTTACCCCTCATTGCCTCATGTGGTTTCCAATCGTGGCAGCTCTCATGACTTGTGATTGAGGTTTTCAATCTCTTGTGGCAGTACACCTCATGTACTTAATTTTAATCTTAGGTACTTTTCGCACGGCATTTCTGAAGCAAAAGGGCCCCTCGAGCATCATGTAAATGAGAGGAGCGGTCCATACGATGCACTCACATTTGTGCGATGCTCAAGGGCCTGACATGGACCGTGCACGCATTTTTTCATTTTCGGCTCAAAGCCAAAAATGCTGCACCATTTCGCATCGCTCCGAGGTCCCATGCACACTTACCTTGTGTACGGAGCCTTGGGAGCTGGGCCAGTCATACATCCTCTCCTCAGTGCAGCCTGGGAGGTCCCAGGCTGCACTGCGAATGGAAGAAGCGGGGCGCTCGTGCGACCAGAAGCAGCTGCAGAGCCGAAGCAGGAGGGACACGACAGCATTCCTCCCAAGACTTCCTGCGTGAGCCATCCAGCCCAGCACCAGGAAAAGGTAAGGTGTGAAAAGGACCTTAGGCATGCTCATTTAAAAATATAGGGGTATTCTTAAATGTTAGAGGTGTGCACTGGACAAAACTTTAAGTCTGTAATTGTTTTATGTGTTTGCCAAGATGAAGCAAAGTTTGTTTGCCTCTCAAATTATCTGGGAAAATGCCAAAGCTGGGTCCTGGCTTTGTGAGCTGTTCATGTGAGCTGTTTCATCAGATTCCAGTATGAATTGGAAACAGACGGCTTGGATGTTTTTAACTCATAGAATCACTACAAGGTGAAACCAAGATGATGGCATACAGCAACACCAAGAGTCATCTATAAAACACTATAAAGCAATAAATAAATAAGTAAGTAAGTAAGAAAGACTGAATGCCACCAAAAGAGCATACTCTTAGCTTGGTCTCCACCATAAACATTACTGTTGAGGATGCCTGGAAGATCTCCTTGCATGTTCTACTGAGGCTACTCCCAAGAAAACTCTTTCTAGTAGCCACCACTCACTCCACCATTAAAAGCACCACCCAGATAACTTTAATAAATTGGTAGGAGCATATGGGAACAGTACTCCTTGAGAAAAAATAATCCTAAACTGTTTGGGGCTTTAACTTTGAGCCTAGAAATGGACTGGTAAAAATTAATTTTAAAGAGAATTTATTATTCTCCAGACTGCCTTTAGCTTTCATTTAAAAAAAAAAAAACTATTACATTATTCGATCGAACATATAGTCCATGTCAAGTGAATTATACAGCAAAAATGAAGGTACTTCTTTCCCTTCCAATCAAATGCCTTCTATTATTAAGCTGACCTTTAAATGCACCATTTTGTTAGGCAAACATCATTATATGAAATTAGTCACAGCTTTCTTGTTTTGTGCAAGCAGATCTTTGATTACTGGCCTTTCTATAATGCTACTATTCACTTTAATAATTCATGCATCTCTGCTTATCAGCTTTTGAAATCAAAATGGTGCATTCTGCTAAAAGTTATTCCCATTACCTCATCTCATTTTACGCATGGCAGCCAAATACTAACATAATTGGAGCAATCTGTTACCTGCAGATATATTTCAGATACAGGTGGCAAACTAGTTTTAGTGCAAAAACACAACAGCTATAAATTGGAAAAGAGATCATCCAGGAACAATGTGTTTGACAATTATACCCTCGTTTTGATAAAAGAACATTGATTTTCACCTGTAATGGCTGGGCGTGTCTTATGACATAATCCATTCTATTCACGATTTAGTTCTGTGAGGTTTACTCTCATCGAAGTGAATGTAATACAGTAGTCTAATCTTTCTAAATCATGCATAGGACTATCCTCCAGAGGAATTTTTGAAATGTCTTATACAAAAGTGCTACTCAAAGAGGGGGTCCAAACCTGAGCCATTAGCTGCCAGTCCCTGGTGATTTGCTGGAGGTGGTGGAAAAAAAATTGCAGCCAATAGACAGAAATATGGTGCTAATCTTTGGCACATTGGAAAATATTGTTGGTCCTCCAGAGTACAACATACTCTGAAGAGGGATATGAATCAATTAAGTGAGGGTTTTTTTTTAATGAGACTTTAAGTTCTACATGGAACAAAAGTGTCAGGAAGTGGTACTATTTCTTGCTGTATGTCCTGCTTTTTCCTCTTGAGATCTGGATGACGTTTTGCCATCACAAAATGTTTAAGGCTGCTTCCTCTCCTTTTCTGAAACTTTCCAGAGTATTCTCTTTCTATCCAAGGGGTTTTAAAGGCCCTCAGTTGAATTGTGCCAAACAAAGTTGTTGTTAGGCACCCTCAATTCATTTTTGACTTATGATGACCCTAAGGTGAACCTATAATGGGGTTCTCTTGGCTAGGTTGTTCAGAGGGGGGGTTGCCTTTGCCTTCATGTGAGGCTTAGACAGTGTGACTTGCCCCAGTGGGTTTCCATGGCTGAACAGGGCTTCAAACTCTGGTCTTCAGAGTCAAAGGCTCTTTCCGCAGCATACCTCAATAGCATGGTGTTCTGGTGTCATTGCAGATCATTGGTGTCATTGCAACCAATATTGGGTTGGGCCCAGTATGAAGCCTCCATGTTCTGCAGGTTCCCTGGTGTTCGCAGGACAGCACTGGCATTGCACCTGGTACGTCTTCCGCAGCTCAGCATCCCTGGCCACTCCCCAGTCCCACTTCTCCCCATCCCATCCCTGCCCCACCACTCCTGATTGGTCTTTTTTTTTTTTTGTCAGCAGCTGTGCTAAAGTTAGCACGGTAGATAGTAGTAACAGAACATCAGCTGTCTCTGATATGGCAATGGGGGTGGAAGCTAGGCTGCCTGAGAGCAACGAGCGCTTGCTGCAAGGCGCTATCATGCTACCATGCTAATGTGCTAACAGTGATGCCAGCATTAATAAAAATATTGAAATTCAAAGGGACATGGGAAGGGATATCACCACGATGGTCGGTGCCGAAGTTACTCCAGCGTGGCCCTCATTGTCCACTTCTCCTTGCTTGTTCACCACTGAGACAAGGGAAGCAGCCAGCCAGCTGCTGGGCGGAGATTCTCTTGGGAGTCACTGAGGGAGGCACCACCCACAACCTGCCCATTACCAGCTCAGTAACAAAAGGATGCCTCATGGAGGAAATGCACAGGACCAGCTATCGTGATTGCTACAGGAAAGGATTTTATTTTTGGTTTTTCCCCAACAATGAACAACACTGGATTTTCCCTGCTTGGAGTCAAGATAGCACATGATTAGTGACAATGTCATGCGGTAAGGCGGCTCCCAGAGTGAGAGCAAAGCGTGGCTGTTGTGGGTTGAGGACACCATTCAGAAAGGGCCAAACTCCAGTGCTCAAACTGCTGCATCATGCTGGCTCCCAGAAATTGAATCATTTCTCCTCTCTCTATTTTCAGAGTTTCCATGCTTTTCTCTGTTTCCTTTCTCCCTACCATACCACAGTGCCTCCTTTTAATGTTTTGATTTTTTTTTAAAAAAAATACTTTCTCCAGTACATTAGTAATAATGCAGTAGGGTCCTTCCCTACTTGGGTTCAAGCTGCAAGACTGGAAAGCATGTCATTGGAAAGGGTTTACTGGAGGCTTTCCTCTACTTAAATCATATCATTGGTGTGTATACTTTGAATGTGAGAGAGAGAGAGTTTAGAACTTTCTTAGCACAGGGACATACATCTTTTACACTAAGGTGCTAGAGAATTAAAAATTATTATTTGCTGTTAAGTCAGCTTCATTTTATGGTGATCTTATGAATGAAACGCTTCCAAGAATCCTGGTCATCAGCAGACCTGCTCTGGTCTTGAAAACTCAGGACTGGAGCTTCCTTGATTGAATCAATCCATCTGTAATGTGGCCTTCCCCTTTTCCTGTTGGCTTCCCCTTTCCTGAGCATTATTGTCTTTTCCAGTGGGGAGGAGATACTGAAGGCAATGGTGATGTAATGACGATAATTTAGTTATAATGCTAAAATGATTAATTGATCCTGTAATTGTTTACTTGCAGCAAGATCACCCCTTGCCCACATTCACACAGTCGTACACTCATTCTTTGAATGCACCAACACATTGGAGGGGACTGTCCAGGGAATGCATGTGCATGCGATGGTGATATTGCCCTAAGGAAACCAATACAGCGATAAACACTATTGTAGTTTACCACTTTAGTGCCATACATCTATAGTAAATTTTATTTTTAGAAAACAAGAAGCACTGGGAGAGAAACAAGGGGATGCCATGAGAAAATTGCAATAATCTAGAGACACTTTGGGGATTGGACACACTCTCCATAAAGTCAGAAACAAGACACCCAAAAAGGTACCAAAATCAATTGCCTTTTATGGAATTGAAGAGGGCAATTGGATGGAAATCATCACCACCACCATCACCATCTCCTCCTCCTCCTCTTCCTGCAGATCAAGGTGGAGAACAACAACAAAAAACAGAACTTTGTTATGCAACTGCATTGAAATACATCAAAAAGCATCAAGAAACAATATTAAATGCTACAACATAAACTGTTAGAAGTCAAAGCAAGGTTGAGTCTTGTTTACTTTTATTTCTAGGAAGAGTGATACCATTTTACATTTTTATATTCCAAAGAATATCCTCAGGTAAAACAATGATACACAGTCAAATATCTCCAGGAGGTAGGAGCTCTGCTATGGTAACAGAAGAGTAATGATTGAAATTCCTGTCATTAAATTATCCACAATCTGCGCTTCTTGCTTTTCTCTTTCTTTTCCTTTCTTTTCATAAGGAGATTCCCAGTTGTTTCCATACACAATTTCTCCCTTTATGCTGACAATATGAAACAAGTGGAATGGGGGAAAAAGTCCTAGTTTTGAAATATCTATCTATATCTATCTATCTATCTATCTATCTATCTATCTATCTATCTATCTATCTATCTATCAATCATCTATCTATTGTTAAAGGCAGAAATTGTGTATGGAAACAACAAGAATATAGTTAAAACAAGAAGTAGTAGTGACTATGCTGACAATATGAAACAAGTGGAATTGAGAAAAAAGTCCTAGTTTTGAAATTATCTATCTATCTATCTATCTATCTATCTATCTATCTATTGTTAGTCACTACTACTTCTTGTTTTAACTATATTCTTTCTTGAGCAGCAAAGCTTATAGCCAATCCATACATTCAGGGGGACAAACAAATGTTGTTCAGTTTTCCTGAGACTAAATATACCTGTTAGTTATCATCATTTTGGACATGGAAAAAATCTTTGTGTGATATCCTCAAGAGAATCTGGAAATGGTACAGTTTGGTGGAATTCAGTGTTTTTTCTCTTACTGTGTGGATCAGTTCTGTGAAACTTACCAGAAATAGTTTGGCTCATTTATCCATGGTCTATTTGAGTCTAATGTGGATATATCTTAACAAAAGCGTTTAAGGTTTTGCTTTGTTTTGTTTTGAGTTGTAATCCTACTCAAAACTTTCAGGAAAGGAAAATTGTGAACTGCACAATGTTAGGTGTGCAGTCATGTCATGTATACTGTGCAGGCCACTTTAAGACACCTCCTTTTCTCTTTCCCAGTATTATTTCTTGTGCCTTTGTCATAATATTTTTAGCATGCCTTGTCCCAAAGTTTCTCTAAAAGGCCGTCAGCCTTGTCTCTCCTTCCTTTCAATATAGAAACAAAAATATTTACAACTTCTGCAGCACGGTCAAAACACTTCTCACTGTTCTGTGGCACTGAGTTTGCCAGGGGCAAAAACAGATGGCACATTTTTCATCTAGGAGACCTCCATCTATGAATCTGATGTTGACTGACCCATTGGGCTTGTCATGCCCCTGCCTCTGTTTTGAGGTATTTATTGCTACTATGGTTTGTCTTTGTGGTTTTGCAAAACAATTTGGAACATCCATTTGTCAAAGCAATGATCTGACAGACAAATGAAACAGGGGCCATGTAGCCTTGTGTACACTGGCCAGAATCATGTTGTTACTCTTGCCTAAAGTAGACCTATTAAAGCAATGAGATTTACTTATGTGTCAATATGCCATTCAACAATTGATTCAATAGGTTTATTCTAGTCAGGACTGACTGATACAATTCAGGCTTTAGGATTCAAGTGACAGAGCAAAGCTGAGTTATGTTCTGCTGAAATTTACTCTACCAGCTGCATTTTGGAACAAGCTTGTGTAATGGTAAGGTATAATTTTTGACTGAGGGCCTTTCTGCACTACACTGTTATAGTGCTCTTATTCCATTTCCAATATCGTATGGAATCCTGGGTTTTGCAGTTTAGGGAGGGGCATGAGAATTATCAGCCGGAGAGCTTTTTGGCCTCAGTAAACTACAAACTCCGGAATGCTACAGGATGTTGAAAGTGTAAGGCAGAAAGGCCCTGAAACAGTGTATGTAGGAGAATAGTGTTCCTTATGTTTTTTCTTAGGCATATCCTGTAAGATAAGGATGTCAGAAATGCAATAACGCTCAATATTTAAAAGGTTAAAGATGTCTTACAGAGTAGTATTGATAATGTTCAGTAATCTTTCAGTGACCCACAATCTCCACACCTTTTAATCCATCCATCCTAATCTCTCTGAGATGTAGAGCAATACTCATAGAGGTCTTTCCACCTCTTTGCTTCCTGTCCCCTTATTCTATCATTTCTTCTAAAGGTGAAACTAGCTTAGTTCTGTGTTACCTTGCCTAATTTTTATATACTTTCTTCAACACAACTTTGTGTCTTTAGCCATTGATGTTGTTACTCCCTGATTAGACCTGCTAGCTACCAGCACACACACATAAACTCACAAACCTACCTTCAAAGAAAATGTAACTTCTCAATGAGACCAGTTCCTACCTTCCTATCTCTTACTTCCTGCTGACTGCTGTGTCCCAAAGGTGTTTTCTTTTTCTTTCCCCCCTTTGATAATGATCACCAAATGTCCAGTTCCCTTTTTCTTGTGATCTGAAGACTTAGAATGAAAAGGTGTGGCACTGACTAACCTAAAAGAAGGAGGTTGTAACTCTCTCCTATCTCATTGGCTGAGCATTAACCAACCAGCACTTGCCTTTTCGCTCTGCTCTGCAGCTTTCACTCCCTCCTCCACTAGGCTTACAGTGCCATGAGTCCACCCTATGGAATCTTACTATTGGTAGTTTTGTGACAGACTTTTCCAGATAGCTCCAGTGGTATGGTTTAGGGGAACACACAAGACAATTCTATGTGTCTTGCCTTACTATAAACCCCAGGATTCCATGGGATGGACCCATGATAATTAAACTGGAACCAAACTGCTCTAATTCTGTGCTGGGGATACAACCCAGGTCTCCTTTAGCTCCTGTTATATGCTCTGAGAAATAGCAGCTCACAAAGTGGGGAGCAGTATTTCTGGGCCACATGCACCCACCATTAATCTCAGGATTCCATAGGATGGAACCATGACAAACTGGAACCGTGTAGAGAGGATACAACTTCAGTCTCATTTTACTTCTTTTGCTGTCAGGCTATGCAGGCACGCTTTTTCTGTCGTGCTGTGAGAGACAGTAACTCACAAGTATGAAGAGCAGTATTTCTGGGCCACATGCAGTTACTCTGGGTCTTCCCACATACTCAGTGTGAACATGAGTTCCTGGCTGAGTTGTGGGACTGATTTTGATGTTCTGCAGTTGGAAACCTCAGGATGGTCTTCATGCTCCTGTGAGTCATATAGGGGCCCATCACCCGTGTTGCGGGTAAAGGAGGATTTGGAGTCTCTGTGCAACCCAGTAGTACCATTCACCACCTAACAAGTATACAAGTGAATGAGTGATAAGACTAGAGCACAGCTCCATCTATGCATTTCTGAATGTAAATTAAAGGTTTCCCTTTCTGTAGCAAATTTATTCTGGGATAAAGCAACGGTTGTTGACCAGATCATATTTTTAAAGGCATAAGTAGTAATCTTTTTTACATATGTTTTAAGGGAACCAAACAATCCTTTGCATACAAGGAATAGATTAACACAATACTAATGAAACTGAACATTTGGAAGAGGTGTATTTCCATTATTTTACATATCCTAGGCATGAATAAAAAATCTGAAGCCCTCAGCAAAATAAATGAGAAAGAGGCTTCTGGAATTTCCAGAAACCCTGAGAAGGGGACTCCTGCTCAAACTCCTTTGTCAAATCCTTGAATAGACTTGAGGATTACACTCCCAACCATTCCAGTCTACATTCATTTTTTTCCTGCATCCCTGCATGATCATGTAGTGTCTGGCAGTAGGTGGAGGCATATATATGAGGAGGATTGGTGCCATTATAACCCATGCATCACAATGACATCATCTTTCAGGACCTCTAGAGGACATCCAGGAGTACCTACATCCCAAAGAGTACCTGTATCAATGTGCTCAGGCTGTGATACTCAATCTCCTTCTTCTTCTTTAAAAATATGTTTATTAATTTTGATATAAAGACAAGCAATCTAATATCCAAAAATCTCTAAAATTAAACTAAAACTAAAACATAATCTTAAAGCACAAAACTAAAATTGACACCAAATTGGGAGGGGTTGCTAATATGCCAGAGGACAAGATCAAAATGCAAAATGACCTGGATAGATTGGAGAGCTGGGCCAAAGCTAACAAAATGAAATTCAACAGAGAGAAGTGAAAGGTCCTACACTTAGGTAGAAAAAATGGAATACAGAAATATAGGATGGGGGACACGTGGCTGGATAGCAGTACGTGTGAAAGGGATCTAGTAGTCTTATAGACCACAAGCTGAACATGAGTCAGCAGTGTGATGTGGCAGCCAAGAAAGCCAATGCAATTCTTGGCCGCATCAATAGGAGTATGGTGTCCAGATCAAGGGAGGTACTGGTACCACTCTACTCTGCTTTGGTTAGACCTCATTTGGAATACTATGTCCAGTTCTAGGCACCCCAATTCAAGAAGGACATGGTCAAGCTGGAGCAGGTCCAGAGGAGGGTGACCAAAATGGTGAGGGGCCTGGAAGCCATGCCCTATAAGGATAGACTTAGAGAGCTGGGTATGTTTAGTCTGCAAAAGAGAAGGTTAAGAGGGGACATGATAGCCATGTTTAAATATTTGAAGGGATGCCATGTAGAGGAGGGAGTAGGCTTGTTTTCTGCTGCTCCAGAGACCAGGACAAGGAGCAATGGAGTCAAGCTGCAGGAAAGGAGATTCCACCTGAACCTCAGGAAGAACTTCCTGACAGTCAGGGCTGTCCAGCAGTGGAATATGCTGCCTCGGAGTGTGGTGGAGTCTCCTTCTTTGGAAGTTTTTAAGCAGAGGCTGGATGGCCATCTGTCGGGAGTGCTTTGAGGGTGTTCCTGCATGGCAGGGGGTTGGACTGGATGGCCCCTGTGACCTTCCAACTCTCTTCCAACTCTACATTTCTATGATTCTATGATTCTATGAAAACATGAATACTAATTTTCTGAAATACAAAAGGGCTCTGACTCCCCCAATCAAACTGTAATGAAAGAAAAATAATTTTTTCAAAAAGAAAAAATTCTGCCATTACAGATCTGCTATAATTACTAGTAACGATAGCCACAGAATATTGCATCCATGGATTTCTTGCTACCCAAAAAGTCCATAACGGATTTCTATTTTTTAAATAAATAACTAATTAAATAAAAAATTTTTGGCCAATCCTTTAAAATCCACATTAGTTTGGCAATTTGGGCCAACTCAGCAACCTAACAATTTATTCTTCCATCACTGGTGTTTCAGAGCATTTCCAGGTTTGTGCAAACTCTATTCTTGCTATTGTTATCCTATATTGAAGAAGTAACCCACATTTACTATCCAATTCTTTATCCATATACTCGGTAAAAACATCTCTGGTAACCTTACAAAATCTACCTTTAAAGTCTTTTGGTTTAATATGTAAATATTAGACCAACAATCTTTTTTTCCTTTTTACAGAAAAAGTAGCCCTCCTTATCTTGACATTCCCAACAGTGATTTCAAACATTCTTAGACATTTTTGACAGCTTATTTGGGGTTAGATACCATCAACTTATCCATGTTTTTGTTTAAATTACTATGCAAAGTATATTCTATATTTTATATTGCATTTTCCCCCAAACATCCATTTTAAATGCAATGTTTCATATACTCTTTTGCAGTTTCATCTTTTGTGTCTAGTTTCAAAGGGTATTTGTATACTTTTTAATTTACATGGTAAATTGTCTTCATGCAGTGATGGGCAAACTTCTTTTTAACAGACCCCATGTCTCCTTCCAGAATCGTGGACACAACACAACAGTGTGAATGGTGTGTGTGTGTGTGTGTGTGTGTGAGGGAGAGTAGCAAACTGAGGCTCATCCATCAATAGCTACCTGCCCCCTTTTTTCATCCAGGCATTGGCTGTGCAGGTGGGAGGGGTGGGGCAGAAAGCAAGGAGGAACACCCATCTCCAGTTGTGATAGCTAGCAATGGGGTGAGCCTCTTTGCTGGGCTGCTGCCTCCACCTAAGCTCCTACCACCCAAGAGAATGGTAGGGGAATGAGAGAGACTAGTTGAGTGAGGGTTGTCTGTCACTGACTAGCCAGTGATGGATGTGAATCCTTATGCTGCCTGCCCCCTCCCCTCAGGTGTCCATGTGGTTGGGTGAGGACTGGAAGACGACCAAGCAGAATCACCATCATCGAGTATGACAGGTAACAATTGGGTAGGCCACCTTGCTCAGGTGCCTCCTTTCTTCCTGTCTTCACAGCCACTATATCACTATGTGGGCAGGAGGAGACAGGGAAATGTAGCTGGCTGAGACAGCAGTGGCCAGGATGCTGGCAATGGGTGAGACCTCTCATTTAACTGCCCACTCTTCTCCCTCCAGCAGCCATGAGGTTGACAGGAAGTAGGAGGAATCGAGCAAGGAGGATCACCCATTACCAGCCATAATAGCTGGCAATGGGGTGAGTCTTCTTATTTGGCTGCTTCATCAGCCCTTTCTCACCAGCCACTACAATAGGTGGGGGGAAAGATGGAAGTGAGTGTGGAGAAGGAGACTTTCCCTTCCCTGTGAGATGTCTTTGAAAAGAGCTTTCAAAGACATTCATGCAGTAGGGAGAAAATAGTTTAAATTATTCATCTCCCCTGTGAGAAGAAATGATTGAAACAAGCACAAACCTAACATATCCTCCCTCTACTCTAAATATGGACATGGGGGATTCTAGACATGTTGACTTCAGGCACGAAACATGGAATGGCTTCCTGAACATGAACATCTTCTTTTAGTTCAAGATGTAAATTTTGATGTGGGATATTAGCGTGCAGTGTGATATACGTTTTTGTCAGTGTGTTTCAAAGAGGATGTGAGAGTCTATGCAGGAGTTGAATTTTAGAGGAAAATTTGATTTTATGCACAAAATTCAGAGCTTGAAAAAGCTATCTTTTATCTGTCGCATTCTGGGAGAATCCAAACATACCTTTTCTAAATCCTGAAAATTCCATTTCAGTGGGCAACAGAGTTATCCTATTGCCAAACAAACTTTCAAACATAAGGTATGCCAAATGAATGAGTTCTTCCAATAGCCCACTTCATCGGACCAATTAATCAAACCAGAAGCAGCCATCCCACTACGTGAAAGCACAGATTGGCTTCCTGACATTCAATAACAAACTGCCTCACAAACCACTCTCTGTTCATGCCTAGGCAACTGATGAACTGATGCTGTTACTCCCAAAGCCAGACCTGCCACATCGTCTGTTGATGACACACCTCATACTTGTATACAACGCAGCAAAGGAGCACATCCCTTTTTGCTTTGCGCCAAACAATATGAGGGAAGAGACTGAAGTAAATGGTAAAACTACCAGTGCAGAAGATCGTTAAAACCTGCCAATTACCATTGGCAGTAGAATGAGAGGAAGGGAATCCAAAAGAAGCATAAGGGCATGAATCTGGATCCTGGCACATGACAGCTGCAAAGTGGTTTAAATAGAAGGGCAACAGGCCTCTGCACATCAGATGATGGATTACTGGAGGAATGGACAAGCAAAGCAGTAGCAGGCCTGCAGCATCCCCTCTGAATAAAAATAACAAAATAAATGAAGATCATTTCACATTATTTCAAAATGCAAATACTAGGCTGTGGGGAGAGGCTTCAGAAAAGCCAATCCTATCATTAGGTGGAGTGAGGCAGCTGTCTCAGTCAGCAGGAATTGGAACTAATAGCAGGATTTTAAAGGAGAGGAGAGAACTGGTGACATGTGAGCCTGCCCTATGCCCTCTAAGTTAGTTTGCTGCCCTGAGGTGTGGTGAAAGATGCTTCTCCCTTGCCAATATAGAGAAAGAATCAGCTTCCAGTCCATTTGGGCTTTGCACAAAGTCTGCTTCCATCCTGTCCATTGTCTCAGGCTGGAAAAATGGATCGGGCCAGGTTTGGACGTTAGTGCTAGGTGACCACTAAAAATCTAATACAGATTTCAGGAAGTATATTTTGACTATTCATCACTAATCAGGCCACATCTAGCTGTACAGTTCTTGCTTTCTTTTGAAGAACATTAACAAGCTGGGGCATGTCTAAAAGAAGCTAGGTGGTCTTAAAGGGGAATGCAATATGAGTGGAAGGAATGCTCAAAAATATTTGGAAAACTAACAAAAAAATTGGTTTGTTGAATGTCAGGAAACCCTGGCAAGGAGAATCTCAGATGGAAAAGAATCTTATTCTGTATGAAAAATACATATGTGCACATATATGTCTGTACATACAAGTTTCTTGTGCAAATAAAATAAAAATAAAATACCATTCTTTGCCAAAAAACCTCCAAAACCAATCTGTACAGAAAATAAAGTTTCCTGTGAAAGAGACTTATTTTCTATGCAGAAATGTTATCTTAGTGCATCACTAAATTACAAACACCAAGATTCCATAGAACAGTGCCATGACAGGTTAAGTGAAATCATAGCACTATAATAGTGTGAATAAGCCCCAAGATTTACAAACATGGGTGGGAAATTTAGGGAATCAGATTTATGTTACACATGAAGAGAAGTGTCCTCATTGATAAGGCTTGACAGTATGGCAGACTTTATTCAGAGTTAGTGGCTTCTCCCACGGAGGTCTGTAAGCAAGAGCTGGACAGCCAGCTTTGCAGGATTGGGTAAGGTGCATTAGCACTGTAGAGCCTGGACTGACTGTAAGGCTGGATTAGGTTATCCCCAAATGCCCTTCAAAATCTATGATTCTGTGGTGTCTCATTATTTAGTTATTCATTTGATTTAAATATTTATATCCTTCCTTTTCAGAATACTTATGGAGAAGGAGATTTACAGCAAATACCAATTAGATTACATAAACATAAGCTTCTAAAAGCCTGCTTAAAATGACAAGTTTTACAGTGTTCTCTAAATATTGAAAAATAATGGAATCAAATGGGTCTCATTTCTAGAAGTGTTCAACAATTGTGGAAAAATTACCAAGAAGGCCATAATATATTCCTAGTGTCCAATAATAATAATAATAATAATAATAATAATAGTTGTTGTTGTTGTTGTTGTTATTACAGTATCCTGGGCACCTTAAAAATGTCATTCCCCATAGTTTGCCAAGGTTTATGGAACACGGTGTTAGCCCCGGAATAATAGTGACAGAGACCACTTTTCATGCACACACCACATTCCTGACTGATCACACTAGGCCAATCTGTTGAAATTTGAAATGAGGTGACGCCATTTCTATTGTCGTTTTTGGCTAAATTTTATGCAATTGTCATGTCGTTGTTGTTGTTGTTATTCCTGCTGCTTGGGAGTTCTAGAAGTGGGTTGGGTGTGAAGGCAGCAAAACTGCTGCGTTTTTCAATGATTTTGATAACTGCAGGGCAAAAATGTCCACCCCCTCAATGATTTTAGAGATTCAGGGGCCATAAATAATTTCAACAGATACACTTGGGAAGAAAAAATGAAATGCACAGTTATGGGATGGATAACACCTGGCTTGACCACAGTACACGTAAAAGGGATCTAGGAGTCTTAGTAGACCACAAGCTGAACATGAATCAACAGTGTGATGCAGCAGCTAAGAAAACCAATGCAATTCTAGGCCGCATTAATAAGAGTACAGGGTCTAGGTCAAAGGAATAGTACCACTCCATTGTACTTTGGTCAGACCCTATCTGGAATACTGTGTCCAGTTCTGGTCACCACAATTCAAGAAGAATATCAACAAGCTGGAACATGTCTAGGAGAGGGCAACCAAAATAGCAAAATGCCTGGAAACCATGTCCTATGAGGGACGGCTTAGGAAGCTGAGTATGTTTTGCCTGGAAAAGAGAGGGTGAAGAGGTGATATGACAACCATATTTAAATAGTTGAAGGGATGTCATATGGAAGATGGAACAAACTTGTTTTCTGTTCCTCCAGAAACTAGGACATGGAACAATGAAAAGAGATTCTATCTAAATATTAAGAGCTTCCTAATAGTAAGAGCAGTTTGACAGTGCCTTGGAGTGTGGTAGAATCTCCTTCTTCGGATTTTTCAAAACAGAGGCTGGATGGCCATCTGTCAGAAAGGTTTTAATTATGTATTCCTTCATGGCAGGGGGTTAGAATCAATGGTCCTTGTGGTCTCTTCCACCTCTTTGATTCTCTGATTCTGTCATTCAGACATGAACTGAAGTCAGCATACACATTTCTCCACCTCCTTATTTTTTCCTAACAACAACCCTGTGAGGTAGGTAAATCTGAGAGAGAATGATTGGTTCAGCCTTTAGCCAGAAATGTTCAGTTGGGCTGATTTGAATATAATGAGGGTGAACAACACAGTTAGAAGGAAAGCAAGAGAGAAGTGATATTTGCACATACATTGTTACTGACCTGGCTAGTCTGACCTTTGGGGATATTAAAAGATATCCTTTTGATATCACAATTCAGCTTCACTTCTCTATTCCCCTCCACGTGCTTGCGAGGCCACCGGACAAGCACATAAACAAGCTCAGCCGTTAATTGCCGTAATATTCAAACAACAATACAGGCAGGTCAGAAATAGCTGACTCGCTGCTTTAGGAGACCTCCAGGCAAGTACTCTAATTAGGTATGCACACAACTTACAAAAGAGCCTCTGCCCCGTGCTGGCAGCTTGATGGGTAAACTATGCAATACCCAAGTACTCTGCATTTGCATACTGGCTACTCTATTGAGAACCTCTACGATAACTCAGTCATTCAGATTCTGACCTTTCGGAGGCTTTGTCTCCAACTCCAAATCTATTGCTTTCCCCCAAGTACGGCATAGCCTGCAGTCACATTCTCCTTATAAAAACCTTTGATTCCGAGACCTTCCTCGGATCGCTCCCGAGTTTCATCCCGCCTTGCTGTCACTTTGCTTGGCGAGCCTCCCCTCTGCTCCACGTGCTAAGCTACATCGCACCCCAGCTTCGTTCTCTATTTTTCCGGGCTTCAGGACAGGTGAAATATCACCCAAACCAGGAATCCCTCTAAAAATCCCTCTATACCACTGCAACCTTTATTTCCTTTAGTTATCTTGTGTGAATGTGTTGCATACACTGTTTTGCTTGTGTTTAATAAACATCATTTTTTGTTTCAACTTCTGTGTGCTCCTTGACTTGGCCTGACCCTGTAGACTTAGGGTTCAAGATCTCGCTATGTTACCCTGCCTCTCGTAATGCTAAGCAGTGCTCTGAGCTAATTTTCCCCACCTTTAGTTGAGCACAATTTGGTGTCCCTCCTGGGACCCCCAGTACACAGGGTAACAACATTATTAAATTATCTCCACATCCTCCAGGACTGAACATGTATAGAGACAAGTTTTGTGCAGTCTGGTGAGATCAATGTCCAATCTGCTCATTTTTTTAAAAAAAAAATCAATCTTTTTAATCAAAATTTACAACCATGTAATAGTACATTGTCCAGCCTACATTATATAAACCAATGTGTAAGTAATCCCCTTCCCTTATTATATGGTCCTTCTTCCTTATTTTTTGTTTTTCCCATATTACATACTTTTTTCCAAAATCTTCTTTATTTATACCTATTTTACATAAAATTTCCTTTTCTGTCCAGTCATCAAAGTACTTCTATTATACATAACATACACAAAAAGTACTTATCATTATAAATTTCTTCCCCTTCCCTTTTCTTTCCCACTTTTATTAACTCTTTAATGCCTATCTTTCCTTGTAACCCAATCCACAGCAGGTCTCCATTGTTTTTCAAACTGTTGGCTTGAGTTCCCTTTATCAATCTTGACAATTTTTCCATTCCCATCACTTCCATAATTTTAACTCTCTGTTCTACCATGGATGTTTCTGTTTTATCTTTTCAGTATTGTGCATAGCAAAGTCTGGCTGCCATAATCAAATACAAGATTATCTTCTTATTTTTTCCTTAATTCTTTTTGGCTTCCAATAATATTTAGTAAATGCATTTCAGTAACCATTTCAAATTTAAAGTTTATTATCTTTCAGAGTGCTATCATGAATTTTTTCCAATGATTTTTAGCTATTTTGCAAGACCACTGCATATGGAAATGGGCACCAGTTGTATTTTTGCACTTCCAACAGTTCCCACTTCCTTTTTGAGTTATCTTCACCAATTTCTGTGGGGTCATATACCAATAGAATTTTATAAAATTCATAAGTATTCAGATTCATAAGTAAATTTAATGTCCATATTCCATGCTCTGTTCTATTTCTCCAATTCTATTTCATGTCCAATATTTTGGGTCCCATTTTATTGTTGTTTATTTCATCAATTCATATTCCAGCTCTCTTTCTAAAAGTAATTTATAGCAATGTGTTCATATTTTGAGGTAGGAGCCCATTAGGGACATTTGAAATAGCCAAGCTTCTCCAAGGCTAGAGGTTTGAGGTGGCCCAGGATCACCAGGATAATTGCATGGTTCAGTGAGGACTGAAATCTGTCAGGCTTCAGTCCACTACACCACATTGACAAGGTAATACCAACCGCGGAGGATTAACCATCTTTCAGAAAAAAAAATGTTTTGTTATTACTGATCTTTCATTATCTGATAATAGAATCTTAGAGCTGGAAGGGGGCCACAAAATTCCATAAAGTCCAACCTCCAGCTATGAAAGAATACATAACTAAAGCAACTTATAAAGATGTTCCTCCAACATCTGATTAAAGACCTCCAAATAAGGGAGTTCCACTCCTCTCTGTTGAACAGTTCTTCCAGTAAAGACGTTCTTCCTTATAGGTAAGTGGCATCTCTTTAGATAATAAGCCTCGTAACACTATTTGAAAACCACAGTTACCAAGCAGGAAACCTCAAGTGCCACAGAGAGGTGATAGTGTGAACTGTGTGAGGGAATAAAAGGACATCTTATTGAGAAATAGGCCATTTCCACAGGGGCTTAAAGAAACGGTGCAGAGCGTCCTTCAGGGAGGACATCTGCACCTGGAAGCGGACTGGGTCGGACCTACTTACTGTAGTTCCACACCTCAGCCCGCTCCTGAACGAACCGAAGTGGTCGTCCAGCGTGCCTTTGAAAGACTGCTTAAAACAGGTCTTTCAAAAGCATGGAGCGCACCACTCCGTTCCCACGCTCTGGTGCAGATTTGCAGGCTCGCACCTGTGATCTGCCAGGGGCAGGCTTCAGGCTGGTGAGCTTCAGCGGTTGGACCGGGGAGCCAAGAAGTCCAGTAAGTACCAGCACGTGGCGATTCCCTCGCCCCGTGCGGAAATGGCCATAGTCCTAAAAGACAACTAATAGCAATAACATGTGTATTTCTATACCACTTATCAGCTAAGTGCTCTCTAAGCGGTTTACAGTGTGTTAGCTAATTGCCCCCAACAAGCTGGGTCCTCATTTTACCAACTTGCGGAAGGATGGAATGCTGAGTCAACTTGGAGCCGAGCAAGATTGAACTCACAACTGCTGCAATACCAGCATTTAACCACTGTGCCACCAAAACAAGCTTGAAATAAATACCATTACAAATGGTGTGGAAGTTTTAAAACCAAAACTATAATCTAGTTGGGTGTTTGGCCTGTAACTGCAGAAGGCTAACATTATCCCATAAAAGGAAATGTCATGATATATTTATTGACTGCAAGTGGTCAAGAAGACCTCTTTTTGAATGTGACATCTAAAAAATACCACTCTGACAGCATTCTGTCACCTCCAGCACTGACACTTGACTTAACGCAACTGAAAAGAAAATGTGTCAACTGTGGAATAATAGTGCATTTTTTGTGATACCAGTGGAAGCTGTGATTACCACAGTTCGGCCTTTTTATGCATGCAGGATTTAGAAGGATTTCTGTACAAATTTCAACCGTTGTAACATTTTCTCAATAAATGGAGAGAATCAGGCTTCAAACAATGGCATTCTTTGCCAGAAAGTTGTCACAAGTTAATCTGCTAGTCTTGTCAGTTAAGCAAAAATAAAGAATAAAGAGCAAGGCTACAGTCTAATAGAGGAAGCAAATTCATAAGGCAGCCTTGCCCAATAGGCAGTAGAAAGGCATCTGGTGCCTGTTGAACTTCGCCAGCTTCGTGTTCTCAGCAAATTATAAGTGCCAATACTAAGAGGAGATTGGCATATGCATGACAAATGTTATAACTGCTGGGGTTTGAAATGGAGTTCTAGAACATTTTTAATTAGGCCATCCAGAATCAAACATGCCAGTTCACAGTGACTGGTTCTCATATCCACATCTAACATTGTTGGCCACCAAATTGTCAGGATCCCTCCAGGCTTCTCACCAGATGTCTAACCTGCTGTGGAATGGTGTTTTATACCCATAGAAACCACCAACATGTTTTGGCTCACAAGAAGAGGCTCTCATTCGGTGTGCAGGATTTGGCATTTGGGCCAACAGATGGAATATTGAACACATTGCCTTGGGTTGTAGAGTGTACCCTGGATTTCATCTCTTCATTTCCCTTTGCAGGAATCAAACAGGAAAAAGATAAAGTAGTGCTTGTTAGAGCAGCAGCTGATCTGGGGAGTGCTCCTTGAAATTAAGACAGAAAACAACATTGAGAATGAGATCCAGACAGTTGATGGATGGCTTTGCTAGGAAGAAATCTTGCTGTTTCTTAAGGTTGTTGAGTTTTTACAAGATGAGCTACTACTTTCTTAATGTGGGCTCATTTCAATGAGAATTTCTGCAGACTTTTGTTTTGTTTTGTTTTTTGCTAATCCTGCCCAAACACATTGCCACAGGTACAAGACCACCAAGCTTAAATATCAACTGTCTCCCTCAACAAACACACACATGCGCGCAGACACACATCCCATTTTTTTAAACTGAACAGACTATAGAAAAACTTAATAATAGCTTGGTGTGAACAGTACAATATATGGGGTTTACATTTCAGAATGAAAAAAAGTACTAATCTTGCAGTGGGGCCTTGGAACTTTCTACAACAAGGGAAGATTTGTTCCTCCAAATCTTCTGTTGTACAGCTATTGTCAGTCTCATCTAGCATAACTACTGCTAAGAGATTGTGGAAGTTGTAGTTCAAAACATCTAGTGGGCCAGATGCTCGTCATTTTTGCTGTACAAAAACCTTCAGACCTAGCAGGATCTCCTTGAAGCTGTGGTCTAGCTTTAAATGCCAGTAATAGCTTGTGCTGTGTGCCTTAACCAACACATTCTGACAATGGTGGCTTCATTTGCACAAGCTTTTTTCTTTTGCTCATATTAATAGTCTCATTAAGAGAATGGGATTCATATGAGTAAAGGCTGCAAAAGTGGCTGAAAAATCAGGCTGCTTAACTAAACAACAGTGTAATGAAATTCTAAATTCTGATGCGCTTTATTCTGTATCCATGACTAATATACACTGAAAGTCAATTTAATTCACCACTTATTAAGCCCTATTCATTCAAGGCTCCCAAGGATTTCTTACAGAGTGAATTAACTAAACCTGAGAGCACTTTGAAATGGTAGGTACGCAATATTTGCTTCACTTTAGAGATGCAGAAATTAAAGAGTGAGGACCTAAATCAGGCTGTTTAAGTAGAAAGTTTCAAAGCCCTGACTTTTTCTCTCCTCCATGTAATCATCCACTACAAAAAAACCCAAACACAGCGCTGGAGAGCTACATTTACTCAAGGATCACCTTCCATTATCATCTTTCTCACTAAACTAAAAATCAGGTTTATTTGCTTTACTTATTATAAAATGTCTCCAAGGAAGAAATGTGGGGCAAATGGGGTTTGTTGCTAGGATGTTTTCATAGGCTGAGCAAAATTTTTCCCAACTTCTCAAAAGTTGTCCCTCAGAAAAAACATCTATATCCCTGTCTCTTCATCAGGGTGCATTAAAATTTTGGCTGAACTTCTGTCAGTCAGCTTTGCAAGATTTATTGAAAGGTGACTGATGGTGCTGTGTGTGAGAGCGTGTGTTGCGTCTTTATTTCTATTACACATTTCTTTATCGTACTGTGAATTCCGCAGCTGCTCATGCTATCTGATCTGACATATTCCAGGGGAGGAATGATTTCATGGTGCTTTCCTCTATGCTTCAGTTGAAGCCCTGGAAGATGGTAGGTATTATACTGCCTGAGAGATAATTGTGCGTTTAAGGACTGCACATTCATACACACAGTGGTATAGGGGTAAATTTTGAACTGAAGCATTCAGTCATGACAATCCTTGTAGCCACACTCCAAGAAGAGTCTAAAAATCTAGGCTTCCATGTTGATCCATTTCAACAATTCAGTCCTAGCTGTTTTTGTTACTCAGAGGAGGTTTTCTGAAAACTAAGTGGCTCTTAAATGCCCACTGTAGACAAAGCTATCGTAAAATGGTTTCTAGCAGGACATAATAGCTCACAATGGTATATTCTTGCTATGAATATCAAGTTTACACCAAATTATATAAGGACTGTAGATAAACTAAGAGGGAACAGGGAAGCCTAAGGAAGCTGATACATGATGTGATCATTGTTGCCAATCTGACATTGAGCAGTAGCAGCTAATGGTTCCCATTCCAGTGCAGTGGTGAATCTGTTCTGAGGTTTTAGTTGAGTATTTTAAAAGAATTATCTAAGATGTTGTGAACCCAATCACCCTGCTCCCCAGGTTCAGCATATAGGATTTGTCCTTTGAGGTTTGGAATGGATTTTTGGGCCTTGCTGATAGAGGAGCTACTGGACACAATAATCATCAGCCTAGGCTTTCCTACATCACTTTTTGCACAACCTCTGGGTCAGGTAAGTGCAACCCCTGGGCCTTGTAAATGCAACAACACAATACCCCACCTACAATAATTTTATCAAAAGGTGCTTCTTATATGGATTTAATAAATAGACTTAATTTTTTTCTATCCAAATTAACAAAAAAATCATGTGAAATTTAATAAATAAAACTCTGAGTTGTTGTTCTATGCTTTCAAAACATCTCTGATCTATGGTGTTCCTAAGACAAGCCTGTCATAGGATTTTCTTGGCAAGATTTGTTCAGAGGAAGTTTCCTCATTGCCTTCCTCTGAGGCTGAGACAGTCTCGCTTGACCAATGTCACCAAGTGCCTAAGCAGGGATTAGAACTCTGATCTCCCAGAGTTTTAGTCCAACACTCAAACTGCTACACCACACTGGTTCTCTAACTCAGAGTACTGGGTACTCTAAAACAATTCAATTTCCTTTATAAATATGATTAAAAGAGCCTTATTTTAAAACCTGATGTGTGGATAATGAAACTGAGGAATAAACAACATACTGCATTTAATATGTGTGTGCAGTGGAACTTCTCTTTCCTTTTCAGCAGAGGTGACCACTCTTGATTTTTACCATTGCTCCTCCTACAGCTGCTCCCAAGTGAACAGGAAACCTCCTGGGTCCCTGTCAAACAACACAGTTAAAACGCTGTGATTCTACTGCCATGGTTCTATCCTGGTTCCAGTTGAGGGAGGTGAATTTAGATTTCTCAGCCACAGAGTTCACAGAATTCCAAACCTCAGGATTCTGTGGCCACAGCAGTTAAAATGGAGTCATCATGACATAATTGTGTACTGTGGACATGAAATAGGTGTGGTTCCCCACACCTTTCTCTTTAAACTGAGGGACTGAGGGTTCTTTGCTGTCACCCAATATATATCTGTTTGGAGGTCCCTCTCATCATCCTCTGGTCACTTGGATTGACAACTCCTGGTCAACAGTAAAGTCCAAACAAACAGACTTAACGTCAGCAGTTCAATTAAGCACTCTTAAGTATTAAAATCTCAGGATGTTTAAATGGGAGAATGAGCAAGCTCTCTGTTTTTCTTTAGGCTATTTTATTAAATATAGTAATAGATATACAAATATATATTCCCCTTAGGGAGAAACACAGACTTTCAGTGTCTAGACACATTACTTTCATTACACTGAACTGCAGGTAAGATATGATGCATCTTACAAAACACTGGAGTGTAGTAACCAATATACTATTTGTTGAGGAAACACAGACATTGAGGGAAGATAAGCATTCTTCCATGGGCATTGTAATCCATTTACTGCCATATCTGAGATTTTTATATATATGTATTAACCTCCAAGATATATGTAAATTCATGTACTCCAATCAGAGACAGATAACGATGTAACCCTTGGAGGCCTGTGGTTCTTGTTCGCCTTCCATCAGATTGCATCACCCATCTGATCCTATTAACCATCTGTGATGGAGTTCATTGTGAGTCAATCATTCATTTACATTTCCTCACTAGCTTTATAGTTTCAGGCTGGATTTCCACCTAGAATCATCTAGTGCCTATGTCCTTTGCATTGCATGAACATTTCTGCTTTATACATTGCTGTTTTTATTCTGTACAAACACACTTATTGCATTCCAGTTCAAGCTTCAGTGACTTAAATTTCGCAAAATATATCCAAATCAGCACCCAGCTAGTAACAGAAGTACCTGGTGCTGATTAAGCACTAGTAGAGCTTCCATATTACTCAAAGCAGCTATGGCAGAACAGTGAAGCAGTCAAATAAAAAGTGAGTCTGATGTTCCCACAGTGGTGGATAAACCACCCATCTCTATTTTTAAAAACTAAGTACCTGGAAATCTGATTCAGATTTGGATCACAGAACATTGATAGAAGTTTATACCTTCCCCCATGAAGTTTATTTAAGGCCAAAGTACATATGATTGTATATATTTCTATATATGCATATAATATACATAGAGTTTCTACCACCCCTCCCTTTGTTCTTTTGATAGCAGCACCAGCAGGTTAAATTCCCCCTCAAACATATTTAGGAGCCCTTTGATACTACACAGTTATAACGTGATGATTCCACTTTAACTGGTGTGGCAATAGATTTCTATGGAATCCTTGGCTTTGTAGTTTGGTGAGGCACTAGAGCCCTCTGGCTGAAAATTCTAAGCACCCTCCCTAAACTGCAAATCTCAGATTCCATAGAATGTTGCCATGGCAATTAAATCAGAATATAATGCTGTAACTGTGTAATGTGAAAGGACCTTAGGATATAAGGAAGACAGCATTAAGTTTTCCATCCACAGCAATCTTCCCCAAATCCCTCCTCAAAAAGATGTTATTAGTTGAAAGTAAAGTTTCCATTGGTGTTGCTGCTTATGCTTTTATACTCCCATGTTAGATTCCATAGTCCTGTTTGAGGGTTCCCTATAGATAATATTTAAAAAGCAGCCAGGCTGTGCATGTTAAAAAGAAACACACATTTAGTATCACACATGTTTTGGCCACTATTGAAGTGAAGTCAAGTCATTAGTTCCAATCATCTGGCAGCCTTCATGGTAGCACCCAACAGAGCTGTGAAAAACTGGTGGTCCATGGTCTGATATAGAGAGGATCACCATAACGTAAGATGCTCTTCCTTCTCCATTGACTATGGTCTGCCTGCACAATGAGGTCTTCATTTTGGTTTTCCCTTCCTTAGGAGTTTTCAGTCATTTATATTCAGTTATGCCTCATTTTCATTCTCCAATATGAGACAGTGGATGACTTCTTGTAGGCCTCCTATCTTTTAAATACAATCAAAGCAACCCATGGAAATGTGCTACTGTTCCTGCTTTCTGTATAGGGATCCCTCAGACAGGCCATACAAAATCTTGCTCAGAGGGTGTCCTTAGCCATTCACAAATCCCAAGGGGAATGCTGCCTTAATAAACACAGAATATATGCAGTGCTGACTGGAGAATCAAGCACATCAGTAAACGCTGTGCTAAGACAGGGTCAAGTAAGAGAGAGTAGTTTATCAAACTTGACATCCATGGGCATATTCCATCATCCCACCTCTCCAGATAGACTGAGGAAAATATATGTGTGGGGCATTTTCATTGAATGCATGATATTATGCCTTTGATCCTTGGTTATAGTTTTTAATCTGATTAGATCATGAAAATTCACTACACACCTAGTAAATGCAGTTTGTCTCTCCTTGGGTTCTCAACAAGTTTCAGGCTCCAGTGATCAATGTCCTTGGAATGCTGCCAACAGAAGCACCATGAGGGATATAATAAAACACACACAGCCATATGAGTCTGATTATCACTGCTGTTAGACTAGCAGCCTGCACAAGCAAAGCTTTCTTCCTTCTGTTCCATTCAAAGCTTAAGAAAAAGATCAGAGATCTCCTGATAGCCAGAGGTTTGTTGCCAAAGGCCACTAAATCACTTCCCAAAATCCATGATGCTTTTTTACCCCCCAAAGATGTTAAAGTTGATTGACTTGGTAATCCGCAAAAAAGTAATATCCTGTGTTTTATCTACTTCTCTTTTGCTCTTTGATGCGATGAAAGGTTTTCTGGCATCTTTTTCAAAGTCATCTTGAACTTGTTATAGGCTTTAAAGTGAAAAGTGATACAATATGACTGGAGAGTAAGGCTAGAGAAGGAATGTGGTTCATAACAGCAGTAGCCAACTATTTATAAACAAGCCCTCTTCTTAGCTGCCACACTGGCCATTTCCACACTACACTGTTCTAGTGCTACTATTCCACTTTCAACATCCTATGGAATCCTGGGGTTTGCAGTTTATGGAGGGCCACTTAGAATTCTCAGCCAGAGAGCTCTTTGGTCTCAGTAAACTACAAACCCCAGAATTCCACAGGATGTTGAAAGTGGAATAATAGCACTAGCACAGTGTAGGGCAGAAATGTGCACTGTTACCAGGCCATACATCCCTACTCCATGATACAGTTTAACTGGCAAATATTATTCCAAGCATTCCAAGCTCCTGAGAGACTTCTAACCACTCCTTAAAGTAGTGGCACATCTTGAGTTTTCCCCCTTCTGTCTACTTGGATTTTTAATACAAGTCCATTACACGTGCAATCTGATATGCGATCAAAATGGCAGCAGAACTGTCTCCAAATTCTCCCAAGCTCCTAGGCAGTGTGGGGAACAATTTCAGCACATTTGGAGGGCCTTTGGGCCATTTTAGATCCAAGAAAGACTCTTTTTCAACAGCAAATGGCCTTCAAAAGGAATTGTGTGGACTTGGCAGTAATTTAGGGCAAATAAGACTTTTTTTTCCCAAAACAAATTGAGGTTCTGGGGGACATCAATTGCCAGGAGAATAATCTTAGGGGTCAGAAGGCCCACAGGCCTTGTGTTCCATATAGGTTTTGTTCCTGTTGTTCAGGTAGAGGGAGAAATAAAGGCAGGGAGAATATATCATTTCCAATAAAACTTACAACCACAAATGGTGCAATGAATTAGATTTTGAATTTTCATGCTGAGTAATCTTAAAAATAATAAAAACTGATTTGACTTAGGGCATTGGTGCACAAAGTGTGTCTCCCCAAAAAATGTTAACTGCAACTCCCAGCATTCATATTCATTGGCTGTGCTGCTAGGGCTTTGGGGAGCTCCAGTCCAGCCACTTCTGGAGGGATGTACTTGGACCACTCCAGGGGAAAACATAGGTGGCAATTCTGGTATTTGGGCAATTCTTCTGACTTCAACAGTTCATAGAGAGAACAAACGAAAGTATAGGCAGGTGTCCTTCATGTAGAATAGCATAATGCTAAAAGAACCTGCATACAGCTCATTCTATAGTCCACATCCTTTTCCTCTTTGAGTGTAAAGTCAAAATGTGCAAAATTATGTGGTCAGAATAATGCTTGGTTTGAAATCTATTTTTATTGAATTTACGCTATAACCTCCTTTTCTCTATAAAGGGTTTAATTCAATATGGTCATTGCTTATTGTCTTCACTAGAGGAAAACAGATGCTTATTACAAAGAGAGAATACACAAGGGAGAAAGAACCACTGTATCCAGTCTAAAACAAGTGGCTCTGCTTAATGTCTACTGCAACACTCACAAAATGTAAGCTTATTTTTTAACAGTAAGTAAGAAAGCTGCATTTTGGTTTCTTTCTACTTGTCACATAATTTAATAGGCTGTTTTATTGGTCTTGCCCCTAGCCTTCCAGGAACAAATAGTTTTCCACCACTTGTTGCTGTAGTTTTGTAAGCACTTACACCATTTCCCCTTAGTTTGGACATCACTGGAATGAAATATACACAATTGTTAATTGGAACTGGCACTATAGAATGTGTTTATTTATGACTGGAATTTAAGATTATGGGTAGGCATATTGGGACAATATGTGAGCTGCCAAATATTTTTCCTCCAAGTAACTTACACAATGTGTACTAGAATATAATAGACAAAAGGAGAAATTGCTGCCCTAAGATATAATGGCATCTTAGGGTAGTGGCATCTTATGGCAGCACATGCTCAGGAAAAAAAAGTTCTTAGAAACAGAAGCATGTATGGCTTCTGTTACCTAGCCTTCTATTATCTTAGGCTGTTATGGAGCATTACAAATTGATAAAGCAGCTGAATTAAAAGTTGCCAGACAACATGAGAAAAAAGAGTTAGGAGAACAGATCCACAGTCATCTTATAACTTCATATCAAAAGTCGGTAGTTCAAAACTGTGTTGCTTTTTGCAGCAATTGTTTTGCAGTACAATTGTTCCCATTATGATTATTATTTTAATTGGTCATAAATTTAACTAACTTAGGGCCTTTCCGCACTACACTGTTATAATGTTATTATTCCACTTTCAACATCAAATGGGCTCCTGAGGTTTGCAGTTTAGGGAGAGGCATTTAGAATTCTCAGCCAGAGGGCTCTTTGGCCTCAGTAAACTACAAACCCCAGAATTCCACAGGATATTGAAAGTGGAATAATGGTAC
The DNA here is from genome assembly GCA_030412105.1 of Cyclura pinguis. NCBI lineage: Eukaryota > Metazoa > Chordata > Lepidosauria > Squamata > Iguanidae > Cyclura > Cyclura pinguis. The sequence continues at coordinate 311,171,029 of CM059599.1, read as the reverse complement.
TGTAACAATTGTAGTACAAAAAGGCCCTTATTCTATGTGTGTGTTAGCTATGCAACCATCTTGGCTGAGAGATGTATGTTAGTGTGCACATTCAGGACATTATTCTGACCTTCAAGTTTCCAGCCTAGTTTTCCTTCCCTCTCTCATCCTTAAGTGTTCTAGAAATAAAGAAAACATACCACAACATGGTATATTGTCTGAAAAAGTGAGATACAACAATAATGTATGCTATATATGTTTAGGAATTGCTTCTCTGTTTGTAAATTTGAATGCTGGTTGTGTTCTCCTGCTTACCTGTTTTCAAGAATGTGGGAAGAATGCAGAGGAGGTGGTTATGCAATGTTTGAAGTGAGGCCCCACCAAACACTGCATTTGGTCAAAAACAGAGATGCTGCAGAGGATGAAGGGCTACATCTTCCTGCTTTAAAAGTAAACCATCTTTTTTGCCAAGTACTGGAGAAGCTCCCTGTTAACCCACCAAGGAAAGATAGGTTGGTGACCTATCCAGTATCCTTCAGGAGGCAGAGGACAGAATCTTGTTGCTCCTATGCTAGTGGCTGCACTTTTTCCAGGACTGCACAGAATAGTGAGAGAAGACAGAGAATGGCCTAAATTCTGTTGTCTTGACTGGACTAAACAAATTAAATCAATTGCATTTACTTATGTGTTGGTTCACTGTTCAACAATTGATTATTAAGTCTGTTCTATTCAGGACTAACCAACACGATGCCCATCAAAATCTACCAACTCTGGATAGCATATTTCTCCAGTGCCTGATTCCTTTCATGGCTGTTGCACCCACAACATTTTTTTTTACTTCACTACCTGCAACAGGACAGCTACACTGGTGTAGTAAACCAACAGGACTTTTGGTGAAGGGGCCAATTCTTCAGGCAAGACCTTTGGCAGTTAAACTGCATTGTAAATGGGGCTTTTAATTCAGACATGTGTTGCCATTTTCTTTTCTTCTTAAAATTCATAGTTTTTTAAATTACTTTTCAGGATCGTTGTAACAAATCTGTTTTATGTTTTTACTGTGCTCTTGTATGATTTGTTCTAGTTTTCATTGCCTTGAGTCCTAGTTTTAGGGAGAAAGATGGGACATAAATTTAATCAAGAAATGAGAACAAATAACTGCAACCTCAACAAATTACAACAATGGATAGCAACAACAATAACAAAATCATAAACTCTTACCTCTTTGAAAAATAGAATTCAAGATGGATCACAATATTTCACAGTAAAACATTTTTTTTTCCAGCTTCATGGAGAACACACTGAATGGTAAGCTTTATACTATTTTTTATTTGTTTTTAACTTTTATTTTGTACTGATAAACTGCTTGGTGCTAATTATTTTAGTATTCATTGCTACTGTTTCCTGTGCCAAAATATATATCCTTTTGATTAAACTGTTTTATGTTAATGTATAGTTATTTCCTGCACTGACAGAGGGTTAGACTAGATGCCTTTTGGAATCCTTTCCTGTAGTTCTATGGCCCTGTCATATCTTGATCTTGACATCTGATATAGCCGTCTAGCCACTGCATTTTCCAAATATTTCTACATACACATCTGAATTTTCCTGAACAAAGAAGATGGTGTAAACAGTGTAATTCTAGAAGACTACTACTTGATAAACACTAATTTAATAGTTTTAATGAGAAAAGAAATACAAGGTGTAAAAGCCAAAAGGTCTAGGAGAATGGAGTGTGCTCTGATGGGCTGTTCCTCACATTAGCTGGAAGAGAGAAGCTGGCTCAAAGGACACCGACTTGCTTGTTAAATACAATTGTCACAGCGAGAACGTGGCACTGTTGCTTTGTGATCTATGTACTCCTAGCTGAATCTTGGTTACTCAGTTGAATGAAAGGTGTTAGCATTTATGGATCTGTGAAGATGTGAGCCTGTGCTCTCTGACCTTTGCTTGCTGTGAGCAAAAAAACTGAGTAAGGCAGCATCTGAGAGACACCTCATCTGTTATAATTTATGTCAAAAAAGAAAGAACAATGTTCTTGTGGGGAAAGAAAAATGAAATAACAGGGGTTTCAGCCTACTTATATAAATGAGTGGCAAGGTGCTCTCTTTTTCAACTGTTTCTCACATATAGAAGAAGAAAAAGAAATCAGGAGCTTAGGTCTAGTCTGGCTTGGTTTCAAACTGATCCCTATGGCAGCAAGACAAAAAAATAACTTGCAGAGGGGTGGGCAATGTACAGCTTGTCGGTCACATACAGCCTCTAGGCTGCTTCTGTGGCTAATGAAGGCCCCCTACCATTTCCCAAGAGCATGCAAACTCACTTTATTTTATTTTTTTTTAAAAAGACACAGAACATGCAGAAAACCCTCCAAATGTATGAAAACTCATGAAAATATCCCCACCCTCACTGGTAGCCCAAACTATTCCCTAATATTTCCATTTTCCTCTGCAGTCCTTCTCAAAATGGTGTCTTTCTGTCACTCCCTGTTTCCATTCTGAGAGGGATGGCAGAGGAAAACAGAGGCATTTGGGCTTGCTATGTGGGCCTAGGTGTGATCCACAGGGGGGTCTGAAAGGAAAAAAAATAGTCCCTGCACGTCACATAGTTGTTCACCCCAGCTTACAGTTTAGGTTAAAGGGGGCAAAGGCGACAGTGCCAGATTTTCATGACTCCTGATCTGAGTCTCAAGCTATACATTTTAAAAGTTACTTTCATTTGGGTACTTGCTGCATGCATAGTCTGCTTTCATCTTCCAACATCTGTGCATTGGGTATGATGAATAGCATGATGTCAGGCATCAGGGCTAGCTGGCTACATGATGATTGGGTGAGGCCAGTCATTCTGCCTAAGGGCAGCATTTTAAAACTGGCCAATTATCTCCCATGAAGTGTCCAAGAGAATTCTGGCTGCTTGACTTATCAAACAATGAATTTTCCACTCAGGACAGCTCTAGTGGACACATGTGGCTCTGCTGTGCTGCCATGCTGAAGGACAGCCATTTCCGCCTTCCCAGCACCATGTGTTCTTAAAAACAGTGCTTGCAAAGCTGTTAAAAACAGAGCTGTGAAAAGTTTGGTTTCTTTTGTTCCATGAAGCACTTGAAAAACTTAATTTTCTACCCCAAGAAATGTCCTCATTTATTGGACTTCATGTTTTTTATTAGGATGACATGATCACAGGACCTGTGAAAGATGCTTAATTGTTGTTAATGGCATCACCAGAGGTTGCCTCCATTACATACCTTCTTCATCTCAGCTCAGCTCATATCAGGGCTTGGAATACTTCTGAACTGGCAGACACAAAATTCCAATAAAAATGCCAATAATGATGATGATGATGATGATGATGATGATGATGATATGCAACGACAACAACAACATCTTAAAGGGGAGAGGGAGAGAGAGAAAGAACACAGGATGAAGGTGAAATGTTCCTTACTGTCAGAGAAGTCCACACAGCGGGAGGAGGAGAAGGAGGAATTTTCCAAATTTTCCATGTTTGCAGCAAGTGTGTGTGGTGTGGTCTCCACAGGAAATCATGATGCAGAAGAGCACTCAGTGTTGGCATTTTAGATTACTTTGGGTTATGCATCACAGAAATATATATATTTTTCTGAAAGCACCATGAATTCAAGAACTTCTGAGCTTCTGAGAATGGGCACCTGGTGAGGAAACCTGAAAACTTAAGGAGGAAACTTTATTCAGGCATTACTGACTGTAATTACTGTAATTACTGACTGTAATTACTGACAGGCGGGCATGCTGTAGATCGCTAGCATGACCCACAGTTTGACTGTCCTTAAATGCAAGACAAAATATTTGTTCAGTCCCATAAAGCTGCCAGTGAATGAGGCCAGCCAGTTTGGCTAAAAACTACTCAGTTTATTGAAGGAAGCGTGAGTACATGTTCAGCAGGTCTAAGTAAAATCCATGTCTGGACAAAGACATCAGTAGCAAAGAGAATACATAAAGAGAAAATGCACACTGCCTGTTTTCAGGCTGCTCTTAAGTAGTAGCTTGTCAACAATTCTTCACACCATGGGATGAACGAGGGACAGGGAACTTTGTTAGTCAAAACACTACCTTTGTTATGGGATGCGAAGGCTGAAGAGACTCTCAGGGAAAACCCTTATCTGCTTTGTGTGCTGGGAACTGCTGGGCTTCTGCTGTCAGAGAGGACAGCGCAGTAAACAAGAACATAGTTAACCCTTAACACAGGAACAGACAGCACCATCTTGGGCTGTGAATGTCAACAGTTTTTCCCTAATACAAACAGGGGAGTGCTCAGTTCAATTCACGCCACATCACTCTCAGTGAATGGAAAGTGTACGTCTGAATGGAAAGCTTTCATGCATACAGAAGGATCTCCTCTTCAGAAGGGTCACTTTCCAGTGAAGAAAGTGAAGGGCACAAAACTAGGAGTTCCTTAATGAAGAAACCTTTGGTTAGACCTCAGCTGGAATACTGTGTCCAGTTCTGGCCACCTCAATTCAAGAAGGATATCGACAAGCTGGAATGTGTCTAGAGGAGGGCGACCAAAATGGTGAAGGGTCTGGAAGCCATGCCCAATGAGGAACAGCTTAGGGCGCTAGGTATGTTTAGTCTGCAGAAGAGAAGGTTAAAAGGGGATATGATGACCATGTTTAAATATTTGGAGGGATGTCTTGTTGAGGAGGGAGTGGGCTTGTTTTCTGCTGCTCCAGAGAATAAGACAAGGAGCAATGGATTCAAGCTGCAGGAAAGGAGATTCCACCTGAACCTCAGGAAGGAATTCCTGAATTCCTGAGCTGTGTGGCAGTGGAATATGCTGCCTTGGAGTGTGGTGGAGTCTTCTTCTTTGGAGGTTTTTAAGCAGAGACTGGATGGCTCTCTGTTGGGAATGCTTTGATTTGTGTTCCTGCATAGTGGAGGGTTGGGCTGGATGGCCCCTGTGGTCTCTTCCAACTCTATGATTCTATGAAACTATGCTAAGCAATGCCTGAATAGGATTAAAGGGTCTGCTAGCCCAATTAACTGGGACACATGGAAATTTACAAAGATACTTGACTTCTGTAGCCATATAGCCTGGGACAGACAAAAGAATTCTTGGATTCAACAGTCTCATTGAAAGACCCATTTTTGCATTTCCTAAATCTTTGATTACAAACAGAAAATAGTACGGTGGTTTTGACTTTGAGTGACATTTCTAATAATTTTTTGAAAGAACACTTGAAATCTCCTACTCCTTGTATTTCCAATTAATGGATCATAAATCTCTGATTAATTTAGGATTGGGGGGAAATAGAGTGTTTATCAGTTTCAGAATTTTCTCTGGGTATATACAGGTTGAACATTCCCTTGTAAATTTCAAAAGTAACATGGAATGTATTTTGTCCTAGTTTGCTAAATGCAAAATGTAACCTGTTGAGACAAGCTGTCCATGAAAAGAATGCAAAATAGTGGAATTATACCCTCTAGCAATACTTCTGTACTATTATATGCTATTATATACAACTACATGTTTGATGCTGTGCTAGCCATTGTTATTGCAGTTGCAGGCTGGTATCCAATAAGTGACTTACACACACCCAAGTGCAGCTTATTAAGACTGCAGTAACAGGAAGTGTAAGACCTGGGCACAGATAATTATTCACTTGCCCTGGCACCCTGCCTAAAAACCTCCCATACATAGCAGCTGTCAAGACCAGAAGGGAAGAGGTAGAAGGGAAAGGCAATATTCTGGCCTCCTGAGGGAAGGAAAAGGTAGGTGGACTCTGTTTGAAAGCACACCCTCATTTCTCCCCCCACAACTGATTTGAGATCATCTGCTTCTCTGTGGTCTGAATTCTTTTTCCTCTTCCTTCCTCTCCCACCAGTAGCAGGGGTCCTCCTGGAACTTGACAGCTGCTGGGTTGCAGGAGGATGCAGAACTGCATGTGGAAAGTTATGCACATGTGTAAAGTTTTGGCCAACAAGTATCTTTTTCCTAGGCACTGGATGGGCATCCTATGTGCATGCGATATCTGTTAATAGATCCCAATAGAGTCAGCATAGTGAACTGGTTTGAGCGTTGGCCTATGACTCTAGGGACCAGAGTTCAATCCCCCATTTCACTATGGGGGTGACCTTGAGCAAGACCTTGGGCAAGACCTCTCAGCCTCAGAAGAAAGTAAAGGAAAACTTCCTCTGAACAAATCTTGCCAAGAAACCCCCATAATAGGTTTGTCTTAGGCTCTCCATAAGTCAGAAGTGACTAGAAGGCACACAACAACAACAACAACAACAACGATAGCTCCCACTGCTGTTGCCGTAAACAGTTTTTATTTTCAGCAAAGCTTTCTTCTCTTTTCTATTAAGAGCCCTTGCACAGGTTTTCCTACAGAGTTCTACTCTCCTGCTCCTAAAAACCTGTTAGAAGCACCTCTGCCAAAACGTCCATCTCATACGAAGCTTCTAAGGAAACATGTGCACGTCAAGAAAACTTGCACAACACTCTCTGAACATTCCACAAGGCTGCACTGGGAACAGGCAGTCCACATCAGGGATGCTCTGTTTCTCTTCTCAGAACTGTATGTCCTGTACAGAACTGGACTGTATATTTGAGCATTAAAATGGAAAGTTAGAGAAAGTGATGTGTATATCAGTCCTAAGAGAACAGTCCACCAACTGTAATTTCTCCTCAGTCCCTTTTTCATATTGATTGGTGTGGCATGTGTTAGGTTTGCACTACATTTGAATTCTGCTATATTTGGACAATGTTTCAGGAACTATCTTTAAATACAGAGAATATATCATATGAGTAAATCAATGTGTACAGTGAGAATGAAAAATTAAAGTTTGGAAACCAACTGAGTAAACTATTTACTCAGAAATATCCCACTGTGTGTAATGGACATACCCTCCAGTAAGTGTTTTTAAGACAGCAACCATAAGGTTGAACTCAGTGGGATGTACCAATGAATCACTATATAGGATTTCACTGAAGTACATTCAAAATCTAAAAGTTTGAGGGTAGATGTGAGCATGCATACAATTTTGCATATGATTTGTTGTCCTATTTTTTGCGAAGTTGACTTTGATTTCTGGCAACCCTCCAAGAGCCCTGCTCATCAGCTGCCCGATTTAGATCTTGGCTTCCTTCAGTGAACCAAACTATCTCTAGTGTGGTCTCCTTCTTTTCCTATTGGTTCCACTTTACCCAGCATTATCATCTTTTCCGATGAATCATATCATCTCTTAACATGTTCATAGAATGATAGCCTCAGTTTACTTATTGGCTCTTTGTCTTTTAATGGTTTTAGCAGGTATCCATAAAACTCTTCCCCAGCACCACATTTCAAATGAGTAGATTTTATTCCTGTTGACTTTCTTCAACATGATATTTCAATGTCCTTGTTCCTGTCTTTAAAGTTATGCAAATCATCTATGGCCATTATTTTGTCTTCTTAATATTCAGCTGTGACCCTGCTTTTCCACTTTCTTCCTTCCCAGTCATTCCAAGTCTTTGCTATTTTCTGGAATTAATTTTGTATCATCTACATATCTTAAATGGTTGATGTTCCTTCTTCCAATTGAAATATGTTGGGCCTTACTTATCACATGCCCTTTCATTCAAGGAAATTATTTTTTTTCTTCCGTAAGTGAAATTAAAACAATCAATTATTCCTATGCAATGCCTTCATGGGAAACTGCTCTTTTCTAAATTATTTTTAAAGAAGTTTTTAAAAATTCTTCCAAACGTAAGATGGATCATGAAAAGGGAAGAGGGAGTGTCTTCACTATCAAATAAGCTTGCCTTTTTCTTCTTAAATGTGTGAAGAAACAATCAAGCCACATAAAACACACATATGCGCACACACAAATCCTTTCCAACAAGGAGAACTGGGGTCTTTTAAATGCCACTAATTCTTTTTGAAACCCATTAGCTCTTTGTCAAAAGGCTGGCTGTAGCCAGAAGCAGCAACCACTTCCCTGTAAAGCTGCCACTAGGGGTTAGCAATCACTTGTAAATTACAAGGCAGTGAGAAAGCACAAATTGCAGACTCTAAGCAGCAGGAAATGTCACTTGCTTTGTGGTAGCCAGTCAAGATGGTTTTGCATTCCATAAGGTAGGCTCAACTTAAAAGGTATGGAAGGGAATGTTGAAATACTTTTTTCCCCCCCACATCCCTGGAAAAGAAGAAAATGCTTGCCTAATTGAAGCATGGTCCTGTATTGCAACTGGTAAAAAGGAGGTGGGTATGGGTCTTGGCTTATGATTCACCCACATATATGCTTTTGCAACCCTTTCTGTATATGCTGGGATAGGCTTATAAGTTTGCTCTCTATGAACCTTTCTTTTTTTCCTGCAAAATTTATTGTTCTGCTTCCCACTGCTTCCCATTGATTGTATAGGTTGTTGTGGGTTTTCCGGGCTTTGAGGCCGTGTTCTATTAGTATTTTCTCCTGACATTTCGCCTGTATGTGTGGCTGGCATTTTCAGAGGATCTGGTGGCATGGAAGTAAGACAGAGTATATATACTTGTATAGTCCCCAGGTGGGAGGGAGCAATTTGCATGTGTTACAGTTGGCCTGTGTGATAGCCTATTGTTAAATGGGATATCCCCTAGGGCATATTGTTAGTCAGGGGATGTGCATAAGAATGCATTAATTACATTAGCCATCCATTGTATTGTTTCTTGTAGAGGGACCTCCAGAGTCTGGGTGGTGTTCATTGACATATCTTTGAGTCTTGATTTTAGTGTTTTTCAGTACTGGTAGCCAAATCTTGTTTACTTTCCAAGTTTCTTGTTTCCTGGTGAGATTGTCCATGTGTTTATGGATTTCGATGGCCTCTCTGTGCAGTCTGACATAGTAGTTGTCAGAATGATCCAGAATTTCTATGCTTTCAAAAAGCATTCTGTGTCCAGGCTGGTTTATAACATGTTCTGCTACTGCTGATTTTTCTGGGTGGAACAGTCTGCAGTGTCTTTCATGTTCTTTGATTCGTGTTTGGACACTGCGTTTTGTAGTCCCTATGTAGACCTGCCCACATCTGCAAGGTATGCGGTAAACTCCAGCAGAAGTTAGAGGGTCCCTCTTGTCCTTTGCTGAATGTAGCATTTCTTGAATTTTCTTGGTCAGTCTGTAGATTGTTTGCAGGTTATGTTTCTTCATCAGTTTCCCTATACGGTCAGTGACCCCTTTGATGTATGGATTAACCATTGGCCAAAACCGGAGTAACCATTGGCCTGTAGAGCCAGTTTAGATGGTTCAGTTCATCTTTGTTTTGATTATCTGAGGATGGACAGATGACATAAGGAAAAACAAATATTTTTGGTACTTGTCCATTGTTCATGAGGCATTCATAAGTTCTTTCTGTCCCAATTCTTCCCTTCACTTTTCTACGTTGAAAGGAGGTAGAATGGGAAGAAAACCTTTATGACATGATACACAACTTTGTGTACATTTTAACACATTTTTAAAAACCAAAATCTGGAGCAAAATCTGGAGATGTGTAGAATTGGTCAGATAACAGACATTTGATACACACTTGAACACGAGAGGTGAAAATCAAGTAGTTTTCCTTCCAAATGAAAACCAGATAAAATGAAATTTTCAAGCATCCTTATTCTGAGCCAGATATGAATGAGCATTTCTATGGCAATACCATGGAAGGTAAAAACCATGCAGAGCCTCATAAATGACATGAGAATATTTTTCTTTGTCCCCAGTAAACTGACCAGCTACCACATGGGGTAACAGTGCTAAAGACTATGGTTTGGACTGCCTACCTGGCTAAACTGAAGCTGAACTGTGAGATGAAGGCTTATACAGACCTTTTCCAAATCCTATCTTCCATATCTTACAAGACTGCTTGTTTGCTGTCATTACACTCTCAAACTGATGCTATTTCTATGCCATTTAAACTCCTTTGTTTAAAATTTGTTCTCCATCCTTAAGACGAAACCAATTGCAGCCAATGGAGAATAATGTAATGAGTATGTTGATGCTACATGGCCGGTCAGATTTGGTTGTATGTTGAAATCATTGTGAGAAAGTGCAATCAGCCCTTGATCTTATTTATGTTCATTCAATAGTATGTCCTATTTTGTTTAAAGGTTATTTCCTCACAAGAGTACAAAGGATTACAACATCAGAGTTATGATAATGTTTATTAGTCTGGGTGCTAGGGACTGAAGGAGGAGTCATTTTTGCTTTCTCCCTATAATCAATTATTTTTATATCAAAGTGTGTGTAAATGGCCTAAATCACATTGTTTATCCTGCCAAGAATAAGCCCACTGAATAAATGAGATTTATGTACATGTTGCTTCTCCATTCAAAAATTAATTGAATGGATTTACTTTAATTGGAACTAACCAACAGAATGCCAGGCTATATGCATATATGTGCACAACTTAAAGTTCCATCTGTTAAATGTGTGAATTCAGAAATATTGGAAGCTTCTTACGAAACTTGGGTTAAATGCTGTACTGGTTTTCAAAAAGTAGTTGTATTAGTCTTTTGTAGCATAAAACAGAGGAAGGAAGGTGAGGGAGAAAAAAGCAATACGGCAGCACCTTTATGACTAGCTGGTTTTTAATTTTTCATGAGCTTTCATGAATATAAGCCCACTTCTTCAGATGCACTAAGTATGTACCTAAAGAAGTGGGTTTATATTTTTGCACGAAAGCTCATGAAAATTTTTTAAAAAAAGTGAAGCCAAAGGTGCTGCCACCTTTTTTTTCTTCTCCTTCCTTCCTCATTTATAAGACTGTATTGTTTCAAACAGCCTTTGATCTTTATTTGGTCCTAATCCTTCACAACATACTTTCTTGCTAGCAGGGGAGGTCCATGTTTTCAGACACTGACTAGCAAAGAAGATCAGGCATGAAATATACCATTGTGCATTGCAACATAGTTCTATGGAGGTGCTGGTACAGAGCCTGAAGGCATATAAGCCCTGACTGCCCTGTGATTACCTCTTTCTTCATTCTCCCAGGTCTAGTGCCGTGTTGGCTTTGGCTGGTCCCTTCGGCTAGAGAAGAACTTTTTCTCCTTTCTATTTTTCCCCCTCTACTGTCCAATGTATCTGTGGGAATCAGAGAACTGGCTGGAGTGGGGCCATTTAACTAGGCAGTCACTTGGCAGGTAGTGGAGAATTACAGAATTACAAGAATTACACTACAGAATTACAAGAATTACAGTGAACATCTCTAGGCACTGATTAGGTGGAGGTCTTTTGAACTGCACCATTTGGTTGTGGGACATGGAGTGGTAGTGAAGGAAGAGACTACTCTTGGGGATGGCCTGCAACACAAGTGTCAGGACTTGAGGGACAAGTATCCTGAGTGTGGCTTCCCATGGTAGGGCTAGCTGCATGGCACTCCAGGTGACTGCTGTGTACCCACAGTTCAGGTATTTCTCCCAGGGTGGCTGAGAAGGGGGAGGTCAGAAGTAAACTCTTGCCCCAGCAGAACTCACTCTAGGTCAGGTTTGATTCAGTTAAATAGTTTGATTTGATTCAGGTTTGATTCAGTTAAATAGTTAAAATAAAATGGCAGTGACAGCAGGTCAAAAGTATATTGACAGAAAACAAGATGGAATAAAAATGAAAAATGAAAGCCTGACTTGTCAGCCTAAGCCAAAATGGGTGAACATGCACAGTGATACACTGTGATACATCTATATCTATATCATCATCATCATCATCATCATCATTGTTACCCTGATTTCTGGGGGTCCCGGGAGGGACACCTAAATATGCTCACAACAATGGGGAGGGAATTAGCACAGAGCACAAGTTGGCAATGCGAGAGGCAGGGTATCATAGCGAGATCTTGAACTCTGTGTTTACGGGGTCAGGCCGAGTCAAGGAGCACACAGAAGTTGAAATAATAAATGATGTTTTATTAAAACACAATCAAACAGTGTATGCAGCACACCCACACAGATAACTAAAGAAATAAAGGTTGGAGTGGGATAGAGGGATTTTTAGAGCAGTTGTTGGTTTGGGTAATACTTCACCTGTCCTGAAGCCCGATTGGAAGCAGAGAAGCTGGGGAACGTGGATCTCAGCACTGGAGCTGAGGGGAAGGCTCACTGGACAAAGTGACAGCAAGGCGGGATGGAAGCCAAGAGCGATCCAAGGAAGCGCTCAAAGTCAGGGGTTTTTATAAGGAGAATTGTGACCGCAGGCTAGTTCGGACTTGGGGAAAACAATGAGTTTGGGGCTGGAGACAAAGCCTCCGAAAGGTCAGAATTTGAATGATTGAATTATAGCCAAATTGTCAATAGGATAGCCAGTATGCAAACGCAGAGTGCTTCAGTGTTGTATAGCTCGATCGTCAAGCTGCCAGCGCAGGGCAGAGGATCTTTTGAAAGTTGCGTGCATACATAATTGAGTACTTGCCTTTGAGGTCTCCTGAAGCTGCAAGTCGGCTATTTCTGGCCTGCCTGTATTGTGTTGGAATATTACGGCGATTATCGGCCGAGCCTGTATGCGTGCTTGTCCAGGGGCCTCGCAAGCACATGGAGGGGAATGGGTATGTGAGGCCGAATTATTGATATCAAGAGATATCTTTTTATATCCCCCAAGCTCGGGCTAGCCAGGGCAGTAACATCATCATCGTCGTCGTCGTCGTCGTCATCATCATGTGTTTGTTTACTTATTTCTTGTCCATCTGTCCCTGCAAAATGAAGCAGGGAACAATAAATAACACAACAAAACTATATGTATTGTGTTATAAATATAAATAATATTTATATCAATCAGTACATACTTTAAAAGCATTATTTAAAAATATTCTGGATAGGCCAGCTGGAACAAACTTGTCTTTACTGTTTATTAAAACTCAGACAGCATCCTGAGCTGATGAAACTCTTCCAGCAGATCATTCCATAGTCTGGGCTGTGCTGAAGAAAATGTCTTCTGGGTAACATCTTTAGAAAGATGGAGATACTCATGCACACAAGTACACATACACACACAGCAGAGTGAAAATGTCAGCTTCAAAGCAGCTAACCGGACTCTGTTTTGCAAACATTTCCCAAATGCAGATATCAAATTGATTATTAAGGTATGTTTAATTTGCATAGTTTTAAAAGATTTCTTATTTTTGGTTGTGTCTTGTTCACTTATTTCTCTAGTCTGCCACTAAGTCGAAATCTGTCTGTCACCCAGATCCTAAGCACATTATTTGGAAATCCATGAGAACTACTTTCAAGTAATGTGCTTAGGATAGGGTTGCTAATCTTGTTTGTCTCTGGATGTACTTGAGAGAGAAATAATCCTTCCCTTTAGTTTGCTTTCTGTCACCCCTGTTAGAAAAGCTGGTGGCCAACAGCTTTGACAGGAGGAAACAGCATGCAAGATCAAGTTACATTTGCAGCTGATTATTTCCAGGGCATGATCCAGAGTACAATCAACTGTTTTTAAGTCGTCAGTTTTGATGGGAGCTAAGTTTTCTCAACTGTGTTCTCATTTGCAAGCTAATATTACTTAGTCTATGCAAGATTTTTCTTGCCACCACATTGCTTTAGAATTCTTCAAGACTGCATGGAGTGGCAGGGCAGCCTGAAAAAGATGTTCATACTAGCAGGCAATGTCTTGCTCTGCTTTCTTAGTGAGGGTACACCCTGATACAAGCAGAGCTCCTGTCCTGCCATTGATGTTCATGTGAGCACAGCTATAGTCCACACGAACTTTAATTACAAAGAGAAGCATGGTCTGGACAGTCTAAGGTTCCAAGGGATAGAGAAGTCCTAAGGAGAATCCAAATCTGGAAGGGGAGTTGCCATAAAGATTAGTCCAGAAGCACATACCAAAGATATGGATCCAAGAAACCAGAAAAGTCAGACAGGATGTGTGGGAGTTTGGTGGCTACTGTTCTGCAGCAACAGAATGACCTGGGATGAACTCATTTGTAGCCTACCATTAATCAGCCCATCTGGCCTCATTATTTTGACCTCCTGTATTTAAAGTGGAACAAGGTGTTACCTGATTATTTTTGCTCTTAGCTCTTTAATTTATGTCACTCAAGAAGATAAAATGCCTATTGCTTCCTCCTCCTGATCTGCATCTGTTGTCTAGGATGGAGCAGGCTCTGCCTCTGCTGGTGCCTGGCAGGACTTCCAACCTCTCCCATCTCAAGTTGGAACTCATCACCTTGGCTCTCCTCTTCCCCTTCTTCATCTGAGAAGGCCTTCACCAGGTATGACATGACAGTCTTCCTCTTTTTGAATGCTGCTTGCAGTGGTATCTTCCAGCACCTATTACCATTTTTGCATCCTCCATCTTGGGCACAGCAGGCTAGTGTTTCTAGTGGCAGTTGGAGAGGAATTTGTCTCCAGATTTTAGACTGAACTTTAATGATGATCTCTCAGGTGCAAAACCTATTTGACAGTTCAACATTTTGGATATTTTCATTAAAGTGCAGGTTGAAATATGGAGTATATTCACCTTCCCTGTGACAGCTGAGCCACAAACCTCTACTAACATTGAGGGGTAAGAAGGAGAAACCAAGAGCAGGGAAGAGTTTTTGCAGATAAGACAGCAATGTGAAACCCCTGCTTCTCCCCCTACTGCTAACAAAGTAAAGACACTACCATGATAATGATGCAGACAATGACTTTTTTTCCCCACTAGGGATTGTCAAGATTGAACTACAATACCCATGGTCCCTAGCAGAAAAAAAAATCAGAATCCTAAAATGAAGCCACTGAGAAACAAAAGGGAGGCATCCACATTATTAATGGAACTCTGAAATTTTTCTGAAGTACAATAAAACAACCATAAGGGGGCAAAACTTTGTCAATAGCTGAATGAATACTGAGCATGCTCAGTTATCCTAGATGACTGAATGTCAGTGGTGGAGCACTTAGCGTTCTTGTGCAACCCAATAACAAAAAACTAATTGCCCTCTCGTGTTTATTTTAAATTTTTCCTGGACAATGCCAGCCAGATGGATTTTAATTTCTGTCCGTCTAGCCTCATTCTGGGACATTGTATGGAGTTAAAAAGGTGGCTAGAATGTTGAGAGTGTTTAGAGTCACTGCAGCTAGGAAAGCTCACAAATGCCCACTGTCGCTCAGTATCTGCGAGTAAGACATTGGCTGTATGGTGCCCTCCTGCTAATTGTAGCAGATTTTGAAAACCTGCAACTTTCTGCTGCAGTTCCTCTCTCTTCCCTCTGACAAAGAACTTGATGGTTGAATGCCTATCATTTCGAAACCAAAAGAGTACTCAACAATAAGAACATTTTTTTTTTAGCTTACCCAGGAAGTTCCCTAAGAATTCAGGAATATGGAATGAAAAGAGTTACATTACAGTAACTCATCTTCCTGTAAGTAAACTTGTATGTTTCCACTGAGTAGCAAAAGCAGGAATAACTTGCTACATTTTACGCATAGTCTAAGTGAGGGGCACTGATGCTCAGACAGAAGTGACAATTTTGTCATTGTTTTCTATAGGAAGTTATCACTGGCCCTCTGAGAATCCAGAAGTTTGGCAGATGGTGTGAATGTATCGGTTTGGTCTATACGTTAGAGAAATTTTTACATTTAATGTTAGGGTGCCCACTCTAATACAGGGAGGGAGAAAATGCAAGGCAGGCAGAGAAATAGTATTGGCCTGATCAATGCTGCAAAAAATATGAGAGGGTTTTTTCCCCCCTAATTGCTTGCTGGGGGGATTTGGCAGGTGTCACACTATATAAAGATGGGACACAGTTTTCTGTGTTGCTTTAGAAAGGATTCTAGAGTGAATTTGACCTTTTACTTTCCTATCAGTTCCTTAGCTTCATTTTCATTTCTGACTTCCCGGCTTATTCTCAGTTCTGCTTATTCCCATGTCACTACCTTCTTATCTGGGATGTATCTACTCTATACATCCATAGTATTTTTATGTACTTTAATTGCTGTGGCTCTATTCCACAGAATCTAGGACCAGTCTTAGTTTGGCAAGGCCTTCATAATTCTTTACTAAGGAACTCTCATATTGTAGTTGTGGGGAGTCCAGTAGAGAAATAGTTCTCAGCCCTTTGTCCTCCAGATTTTTGGACTTCATCTCTCAAACTCCTTGACCACTGGCATGCTGAATGAGACATTTGTAATCTGAAGCCCAAAACATCTAGAGGATGAAAACCACTGGCATGCTGAATGAGGCATTTGTAATGTGACGCCCAAAACATCTGAAGGATGAAAACAACTGTACTAGAAAATACAAGGACCTCACAATACTACAATTCCCCAAATTCCATAGGATGAGACTGTGATAGTTAAAATGATAATGAACTGCTAAAATTTTGCAGTGGAGATACTCTTCCTCTGCTCTTCAGTACCATTTAATTTTTATTGCCCAGCTGGGAACTCCTAGCTCAATCGCTGACTTCCCTTTGCAAGCACTGCTATCTGCTTAACCACTTAAAGGTACTGTCATTCCTCTGTCCCACCACAGCCTTCCAAACAAGCACACCTCAGAGACCTGAGAGGAACAATACTTACAGCAGCCAGTGTTGGTGGAAAATGGAAAGTCCAGGCTTCTTGGAGTATTTGTATAATAAGGACTCATTAATTAGGCCAACAGCTGGGTAAGACTTGAGCCTACATAAAGAAAGACCAGAATAGGAGAAGGCTATTCTAGCTAACCAATCCTATTGGTGGAATCAACCCAGCTTACACTCAGTTTCCTTGCTGGTGCTCCTAGAACCCTTGACCTTCACCTCATGTGTGGATTTTGACATTGGGCTGTCTCTGTGTCTGGATTTACTGTGAACTCAGACTGTCTCTCTGAATTTACTGCAGACTCAGACTGCAAAACTACTAAAACAAGCTTTGTTCAGCAGCTCCTGATAACAGGCTAATTAGGCAGCTATAAGCCTTGGTTGGCTGCTGTTGCAGGGCAGGTACCTAAAAATCAGGTCCTAACAGCTGCCAATCTTGTGACAAATAACCAGACCAGAAGTGGTGCTGAAAGGAATGATTTCCTGGATAATTCAAGCAAGAGTTGTACTTGATGCGAGTAGTTTGGAATGTCACAGAATGATGGCTCATTAACAAAAGGTTTACAATACAGTGTCTTTAAGGCTACACCAGTCTTGATCCTTCCTTTATACATTTGCAACGAACCAACCAAACTTTGCAAGTGCTTAAATCACAATGTCATGGAATAAACTCTGTGCCATTTCTATTCTACTCTTCTGTGGAATTGAAATATTTACCAAAAGACATGACCTCATTTCCCACTCCACCTGCATTTATGGTAATAATTCAGTCAATTTAAACAACTGTAAAAAATGTGAGGCTATAAAAATGGTGGTCGCTTTTGGAAAACTTTTATTTGACTATATGATCGTACTGTCCTTGAATCTATTTGTTTATGTAGATAAGTGTGGCAAGGTAGTCATTTGAATCTCATTTTCATAAATATATTTTATCAGAAAGTTCCTTTCCTTCTTTTCTTGGAGGTAAACAGACATTCTATAAGCAATATTTTTTCTTTAAGCTGTATATAAGCTGACAAAGGCAAGACAATTGATATTCCAGGAACTCATGTATCCCTTTCTTTTTGCCTCAATAAATAATATTTTAAAATAAACAAATGAAATGATATAAAATAACTGTGGTGAAGAGCACACTGGCTTTAGTTCTTCTCAGCTTTAGTTGCAAAGGCTCATTTTGCTTAGATGCTTAGTATCCCCTCCACTGCAACCAAGGCTCTTTCTGCATGACAATGGCATCCTGGCATGGGGATGTGAGAGGAGTGGGACCACGAAGATGCTTCTGCATGGCATCACTATGGTCCTGCCCTTCTTGCATTGCACAATTACAGGCCGTTTCATTGACAGAAAAACTACATCAATGACCCCCGATCACATGAGCCTTCTGTTGCACTTGCCCATGCAGGAAGTCTGGAAGTGCAATCTATTCCCTTCTTCCTCTACTGCAGCAGGAAAGAAGGCTGGCTGCAGTCCAGAAGGATGGAGCGTGTCCCTCGTACTCCCTTCCACAGGCAGCCGGTTGCATGTGGAGAGGAGCATTGGGAATATACTTCCATTCCAGCAGAAGTGCTGCCAGGATTGTGGTGGGACAACGTACGAGAGTATCATCAGGAGGAAAAGACCAAAGTTAGCAATACTTTAAGCATATTTCAGGTTTGAAAAATTGGATGCATATTAGATAGTAATAAGTACCTGCACTTATTCACTGTGATCATTAAAAGACTAGAACTAGACCAAAGCCAGAGGCAAAGATATGAATTCTACTGGGTAGTCCCAACTAACGTAGGGTTGTTGTTGCTGTTGTGGTTGTGGTTGTGGTTGTTGTGTGCCTTCAGGTAATTTCTGACTTATGGTGACTATAAGGTGAACCTGTCAGGGGATTATTTCAATAAGATAAGTTCAGAGAGGGTTTGCCATTTTCCTCTTCTGAGGATGAGAGAGTGTGATTTGTCCAGGGTGCCTTGTCTAGTGGATTTCCATGACCAAGCAGGAATGTGAACCCCAATCTCACTAAATCCTAATCCAACCCTCAAACCAAGCTAGCTCAACAAAAGTGGCCCCATCAAAACAATTGTTAAATGCTGAAACCATAGATAGATAAATCCTACTGCCTCAATGGGTCTACTGTAGTTAGAATTAACAATAAGGTTCAACCCAATGTGATTCAGAAACCTCACTTCCCTAAATGAAAATAAAGAATTATCTAACTATATCTTATAGAAGATTTTAAAAAATCATATTCCCATTTGTGGGAATATGCGCACATGTGTGTATGTGTGTGTACTCTTTTTCTGGAAATCCCAAGCTTAGTATGACCCTCACTGTATCTCTGTGTATACAGTGGTGTCACATGTCTACCAGCCTTTCCACACAACATAGAGATGTAGTGATAGCTGCCACAAGCACTAGTATTACATATGATAGCACAGGTGTGGTAATAGGTGCCACCATACATTTGTATTACTAGTCATGAACATTAACATCCGTAGCTTGACCATAGATCTTCTGATCACTTCTGCTCATTCACTCTCATTCCATAGTTCACCAGACCATGAGACCCATTCCCCTGTCAATACTTTTTTTTTAAAATCATTTTATTCAAATTCACATATGAAACAAACAATTATAATTGTCAACTTAATTGAAATATTTCTGATCTTCCACACTGATCTAGATTTCATTATCAATATTTCTTAACACGTTTAAAATATTGTACTACATTTTACTGCTAATATTACTTATTGACTCTTGCATTTCCATCTCCATATTCCCACTTCATGATATATATCCTGTAGCGCCCTCATAATTTATCTTAAATCATAAATTACAGATTTCCATCTGATAGTACCCAGCAATTACCCGTTACAATTTGCCATTCTTTTTGTATCTCATCGTCTGATTTCCCTTTTAATCTCTGAGAGACCATGTCAGCATTTTTGTTTTCAATAAGTGTACCCCACCATTGTTCTATTGTGGGTATTTGCTGAGTTTTCCACAACTTTGCATATTCAATACAAGCTGTTGTTTCATATACAGTAATATTCTCCAATACTTCTTTATACTAGTACCTTCTAATATATCAGTCATATTTAACAAATACAATTCTGGTGTCTTAGCAAACTGAACTTTCATTAATGCACAAATTTTGTTATGTATTTCAGTCCAATATTTCTTAGCTTTTGGACATGTCCACCACATGTGATATATTGTACCGACCTCATTCTGACATTTCCAACAGTGTCCAGTACCTTATTATAAATCTTTTTTAATTTGTCTGGTGTCATGTACCGTCTATGAAATAGCTTATAACAGTTCTCTTTCAAATTATGAGCTACTGTAAATTTCTGTGTTTTTTTCCAGCTCTGCTCCCAAGACTCTAATTGTATTGAATGTCCGATATTTGGAGCCCATGGTGCCTTTACTGTTTCTTCTTGCCTCTCCTGGTGTAGTATTTCTTGATGCATTTTGGGCTAGTAAATGAGGTGGATTTTCGAACAGCCATTTAATTACTCCAGTTTTCTCTTTTAGTTCAATTCCGTATGTTTTTATATCCATCTGAAACCTTTCTGCTAACTGTCTGTAAGGGAACCAGCTTAATGTTATTCCCTCTTGTTCTAATTTTTCTCTTGTTTTAATCTTAAGATTGTTGGACGTTGATCTCTCAATTATATCGTCATATCGCAACCATTTATCTGTATCAGTCCATCTGCCAAAAAAAGCCTCTTGCAGTGAGACCCAGGTGGGGAGCTGCCGTATGTTTTTAGTTTTATAATCAACCCAAATTTTCAAAAGCGATTTTCTGATATAGTGATGTGTAAAGTCTTTATCTATTTTTGCTTTATCATAAAACATATAGGCATGCCACCCCATCCTCAGGTCTGCGCCCTCCAATGCCAACATTTTCGTATCTTGTAGGTCTACCCAGTCTTTTATCCACGTAAAAGCTGCTGCCTTATAGTATATTTGAAAGTCTGGTAGTCCCATTCCTCCTCTACTTTTTAGATCTGCCATAGTATTCCATTTTATCCTAGGTTTTTTCCCTTGCCATATAAACTTGGTTAGTTCTCTCTTCCATTGTATGAAAGGTTTCATGTTCGTTATTATGGGAAGATTTTGGAACAAAAAGTTCATTTTTGGCAAAACATTCATCTTTATTGCAGCTATCCTCCCCATCATTGACAAACGCATGGCAGTCCAACTTTCCAAGTCTTTTGTTATTTCTTTCCATTTTTTTTCATAATTATTTTGAAATAACTCATTGTTTCTTTTGGCTATCCAAATACCTAGATATTTTACCTTTTGTCCTCTATTAAATCCTGTTTTTTGTACTAATTCCATCTCTTTTCTTTCAGTCATATTTTTGGTTAAGAAGACTGTTTTTTCCTTATTAACTTTAAAACCAGAGAATTCCCCCCCCCCCCCGGCAATACTTTAACATACATTTCTCCAGAACTTCAAAGTGAGTAGTTAAAATTGCTAGACAATTTCAAATAATACCTCTTTTCAATAGCAAAAGATATGACTAAATTAAGAATAAGGGCTAACTTCAATACTTTTGTAGCATAATTATAATGTTTAGTTACTTCTATAGTTACGGAGGTTTGGCCTCACAAAATAGTAGAGAAGGAATATCTGATGGTTCAAGCATGGACTTGTGCTGTGCTTCATGCTGCTGCCTCATGCCTTGTGGCTGATGTTGAGGTGATAATGAGGTAGACGGCTGGTGAGTTTATGTTATAAGCAGGCAGGTTGTTGCATTCAGATGCTTCCCTCACCCTCATCGTATCTAAATCCTACCCCAGTTTTATTAATTTTGAAAAACAGAAAATGAAAGAATTATGTTTAATTAAATGTGATTATAATAGGAGCCTTGGAACTCTAGCTGTAATTACTTTAAAATACCTTTCCAAGCTGTGGTTCTTGTCAATGTCACTCCTAGCCACTCCACTCCTGAGAGACTTTTCCCATATTTTCTTTGCCAAAATCTATTGTTAGTAGTTTTCAAGATCGTTTCATGAAAAGTTGCAGTATAAATCTGTTTGATACTATATAACTACAAATAGATAGATAGGTAGGTAGAGACATAGATATAGGCACATACACTTTCCTAGCTTAAAATATTGTCCCACTTAGAGAATACAGTAAATAAAACAACTGAAATGGTTTGAAGGCAAACAGTGCTTCTGTTAAAAAGGACAGGGACATGATTTGCCTTCAGCTCACTGTAATTATAAATGGTTTATGCATCTTTGAATTGCTAGAAAAAGCAAAAGGAACTATGTTTTCCTTATTCTTTTTTCCCTGTGGCATGCAAGGAGAATCAATAAATAGGAAGTGGAAATGATCAATTATTTAAACAGCAATAAAGGAGGCAATGAGCTGTGTGTACTTTACCACATTTGACTAGAACATGATGCCATTTGTTTACAGCCAAGACACACTTTTGTCCATTTTCAACTGCCTTTGTTTTATTTTTACTGCAGCATTCTTGTTTTTTACAAAATATAATTACCTGTTTTAAATTATGAAAATCAAGTTCTAAGCAACCTTTTCTGGCAGTAAAATTGCTTGTTGCATGCCACTGTTCCTGACTGATTTTGAACAGACCCTTCATAATATCTGTTCCAGACCTGTAAATCTAAAAATAAACAGGCTTTGTTAGTCGCCAGTATTCCAATATACATTCCTGACTTGTGGACATACACCTGTTCTTCTTAATCAGGTGTGGAAATCATGTGGTTCTCCAGATGTTGCTGGACTGAAGCATTGGCTATCCTGGCTAGGCCTGCTGGGACTTTATCAGCATCTGGAGGGCTGGGTGATTTTTCACCCCATCCTTGATTGTTGTACCTCAGTCCCATCCCCTATCTATCACACACCAGGATAAGTGATTTGGCTTCTCACTAGAAATTACTCATTCTATTCTGTCTGTACCATGGTATTTAGAACAAGGATAAATTTGTCAGTATAAATCTCAGCATCTAGCTTTTTATAGCATCATATTTACAGCATGCCACCACATTTACATTTTTTTTTCCTTGTTTCTAAATGGAGATATAGTATTCTCACTGGTTTATATTGGGATGAAGCTTATTAATTATGTGGAATTTTCTTTTATGGAAGCCTGTCTGAGTAAGAAGTAGTTTGCATTAGTTTTCAAAATGTCTGAAGGTTTCTTCCATATAATAATGGGAAATAATCACATTATTCCTAATCTTAAAACAACACCATGCGACCATTTCTTTTTCACATGTTAGAAAACTCACTTTAAAATATTTACTGTGTTGTCTGAGAAGGAACTGGAAAGTTGTTTGATAGCTAAATGTCATATTGGTGTGTCTTTGTGTTTATACATAGAAACATACATAATTTGGAAAAAAATGCACTGTTGGTGTTGAGAGGAGATGCAGTTAAAACTGCTGGCAGATAGTGGAGAAGATTAAGGTATGTATCCTACCAGAAGACACATGGGATGTACCAACAATTATACAACTGTACTAGGAAGATATATGCATTGGAAGAAAGAATATAAGTTTGTTAATTTAACAGATGTTACCATTTTTGTTGTTATGAGCCTTCAGGTTGACTCCAGACTAACGTATTGTTTTCTTGCCAAGATTCATTCTGAGGAGATATGCCACTGCTTTCCTCTTAGGCTCAGAGAGTGTCATTTGGCCAAAGTCACCAAGTGATCATGATTTGAAATCTGGTTTCTGAGTCCTAGCCCAACAAATCACTACACCATGCTGGTTTTATTCCAGTTTATTGATGCTGAATGTTAAGTGTTGATATAAGAGAATGTTTCCCTATATGATAAATAAAAAAAACAGTCCTGATAGGTTGAAGGACAAATTAGAGTATAAGAGGAACAATGGCATGTTTATCTTCCACTTCTTTAAAGAGAACACAAAGCATACTAAATGCAAAACTATACAGTAGATGAGGGCTGTCATACATTATGACAAACAGACATTTTCCATCACTTAGAATCATAGAGTTTGAAGGTGCCCCATAGGCTACCAGGTCCAATTCTGTGTTCAGTGCAGGATCTCCAGCTAGGGCATTCCCAACGGGTTAACTGTCCAGCCTCTGTTTAAAGACATCCAGAAAAGGAGACTCCACCTCTCTAGGCAATTGGTTCCATTGCCAAATTGCTGTCACTGTCAAGAAGTTCCTTCCAGCAACTCCTCCCAGTTGAAAAATGCAGCCCAAGAAGGGACAGAAAAATAGTGAAGGTGAACAGCTGGCTTCTCAGATAGTGCCTCTTGAAATGACTTGGTTTCCTCAACCATGATCTGAAGTTTCATAAAAATGGACTTCTAGCAAGTGATAGATTGCACCTCATAGCAGTTAGCGGGAATGCTTTTGCTGAGAGTCTCAAAAACCTGATCAGGAGAGTTTTAAACTGAGTTATTGGGGAGGGAGGGGGAAGACAGAATGCAGGTGTTCATCAAGTGCTGGAGATAATAATGTGAATGTTATGGGGAGAACTGGATGAATAGTACAAGAACCCAGTATTGAGAGTGGAAAAAACAAACAAACCCTAAAATAAGCAGCCATGGGGAATGACTCACGGTCTCAGATGTCTCTATATTAATGCACAGAGCATGTGAAATAGACAAGATGGACTTGAACTCATAGCACAGCAAAACAAATATGATATAATAGGCATCACTGAAAGCTGGTGGGATGATTCCCATGATTGGAATGTAGCAATAGAGAGGTAGAAGCTGTTTCAGAGCAATAGACCAAATAAGAAAGGAGGAGGAGTAGCAGTATGTGTCACAGAGGTTGACAGCTGTGAAGAGATCCATGACTTCAATCTTGGAAGCCAGGTTGAGAGCATCTGGGCAAAAATTAAGGGGGAAAGAAACAACGGTGATGCCACTGTGAGGGTCTTTAGACTTTAGAACTCCAAGCCAAACTGAGGACTTGGAGGATGCCGTCCTGGAACAGATGACCAAATATTCACAGAGGAGAGAAATAGTAGTAATGGGAGATTTCAACTATCCTGTTGGAAGTCAAACTCTGCCAAGACCACAAGGTCCAACAAATTCTTCACACAAATTCTTCACTGCTTTGCAGACAATTTCATTGTCCAGAAAGTGGAGGAGGGAACAAGGGAACCAGCTGTTCTGATGCTAACCAGCAATGATGACTTGACAATGGGGTGGAAGTGGTGGGATCCTTAGGTGAGAGTGGCCATGTTCTCTTAGAGTTTATTATATTATATATATTTATATATATATATATATATATATATATATATATATATATTTACAATAAAAAGGGAAAACCAAGCATAGTCAGACATGCATTCTACATTTTAAGAAAGCAGATTTTGGGGAAATACTGGTGAGGAATACTAAAAGAGAGATCATATGATTATTGGCAGTTTCTTACAAGTGGGACACTGAAGCCACAATTTCAAACAATTCCAATGAGAAGGAAAAATGAGAAGTGTCTAAAGAATCTGAAATGGATGTCTAAATAACTAAGATTTAAGAGAGACATGTACAAGAAATAGAAAAGGGGGGAACTCACCAAAGAGGAATCTAAACAAATAGCAGAAAGTGTAGAGAGAAGTTTAGAAAAGCTAAATCTTAAAACAAGATCAGGCTTGCTAGAGAGGTTAAAACCAATAAAAGGGGCTTTTTTGGTTATGTCCATAGCAAAGAACAAAGGAAGAACAAAGAAATGGTAGGACCACTATGTGGAGAAGACGGTGAAATGCTAACAGGGAACAGAAAAGGCAAATCTTTTCAACACCTTCTTTGCCATGGTCTTTTCTCAAAATCAAAACAACACTTGAAAATGGAGCAGATTATGCAGTAAGGGAAATGCAGCACAGTATAGGGAAAGAGGAAATAAATGAATAGCTGCCTACTCTAAATAAAATCTCCAGGAGTAGATGAACTACATTGAAGGATATTAAAAGAAATGGCAGAAGGAATCTCAGAGCCACTGGAAATAATCTTCGAGAACTTCTGGAGAACAAAAGTCCCAGCAGACTAGAGAGGGCAAACATTGTCCACATCTTCAAAAAGGTGGGTGAGGGGAGGGAGGAAGACCAAAACATTACCAGCCAGCCAGTCTGACATCAATAGTGGGAAAAATTCTGGGAGAGATCAGACAGTCTGTAAGGACCTAGAAAGGAATGCCATGATCACTAAAAGCATAGGATTCTCAAAAACAAGTCATGCCGGACTAATCTCCCCCCCCTTTCTTACATACACACACACACACACACACTTTTTTTTTTGACAGAGCTACAAGCTTGGTAGATGAAGTAGGCACTGTAGATGTACAATATCTTCATTTCAGTAAGTCCTTTGACAAGGTCCCCCATGATATACTTGCAAAAGAGCTAGTTAAATATGGGGCTACCAATACTACTGTTAGGTGGATTTGTAATTGTTTGACTGACCGAACCCCAAGGGTGCTTAGCAATGGCTCCTCTTCATCATGAAGAGATGCGACTAGCAGGATGCCACAGGGTTCTGTCCTGTTCCCATTTCTATTCAATAGCTTTATCACTGACCTGGATGAAAGAATAGAGGACATTTTTTCTCAAATTTACAAATAACACCAAATTAGGAGGGGTAGCTAAGGCCTCAAAGGACAGGATCAAAATGATCTTCGCAGATTACAGAGCTGGACCAAAACTAACAAAATGAATTTCAGTAGGAAGAAATGTAGGTTACTACACTGAGGCAGAAAACAATGAAATGCACAGATATAGGATGAGTGACACCTGGCCTGACCACAGTACATGTAAAAGGGATGTGAGAGTCTTAGTAGACCACATGCTGAATATGACTCATCATTGTGATGCAGCAGCTAAAAAAACCAATGCAATTCTAAGCTCCATCAACAGGAGTATAAGTCAAAGGAAGTAATAGTGCCACTCTATTCTGCTTTCATCAGACCTCATCTTGGAATACTGTGTCCAGTTCTGGACACCACCATTAAAGGATATTGACGATCTAGAAAGTACCCAGAGGAGGGTAACCAAAATGGTAAAAGGCTTGGAAACCACCCTATGAGGAGTGGCCAAGGAAGCTGGGTATGTTAGCCATGGAGAAGAGAAGGTGTCATGCTAGCTTGTGCAGTTTTTAGTAATTTCTTCAGATTTAGTCACTTGCTTTTTACAACCTTTTTCTTTGAAAAAAACAACAACAACAAAAGATAGGGACACAAATCACAACAAACTGATTGCCCTTTTTCCTCCTGGAGTACCTTTTGTACCAGACAGAAAAAAAGTTCATGCTCTTTCTCCTTTCCTTTCCTTTCCTTTCCTGTCCTGTCCTGTCCTGTCCTGTATCTTATTTCCCATCATTTTTTGACTGTGACATGGTAAAGCAGAAACATCGTGCTTTGGACTTAAGTAGGTTGGCCCCATTAGGGAATTTTATATTACTTCCATGTAGGTTTGGAAACACTCCATACTTGAAGAAATGTTAGTTTCATTTCATGCCATTTTGCTTATCTTTCCACTTTGTGTTTTCTACCTGTGGGTGTTTGCTTGGAATATCTGCACACATATATACCTTTTTGGACATGGGATACATCAAAAGCACTCATTGGAATTCTTATTGGCATCTGAAAACATTTCATAATTCAACTCACAAATGTATATCTTTTTAATCCTAGTACATGAGAATTGACTGGCTTGAAGGTTGGACTACAACTGGTGACCAGGTTTCTATACCCCATGTGACCGTAAATGTATAACATTATCTCTGAAGGACTTTTAACATTCTGTGGTGAAGGCAGAGTATAATCAATAAAGTCCTGCAGGTTTTTCATTTAATCAACTGCTACCAGCTAGACTGGAACCAGTGTGTTACAGTGTTCTGAGTGCTGGACTGGAACTCTGGAAAATGTGGATTCAACTCTTCACCCACACATGGAGACCCACTAAGTGAACCTGGGCAAGACACACCCTCTCTGCTTCAAAGGAAGGCAAAGACAAACCTTCTGCAAACAAATCTTTCCAAGAAAACCCCATGATAGGTTCACCTTAGGATCAGAAATGACTTGAAGCACACAACAACAACAGCAACATGAGAGTTAAAGCCAGAATAAAAACAAGTATACATAGCATTTAAAACATATTCCAATTGCAATAAGAAAATAATTTCAACAATCCCAGCACTCTGTCTGTCAAATTATGCATGGACATACACGCGCATGAACAAAAAGAATATCAGAATATCTTAATATCAGAAGGTGTGCTTTTTAAAGGGCATTTCATGGTAAGACTGATGGGAAGAGGCAGTATTATAAAGTGAGTTGTCACTTTTCTGTGTTAATACAGAGTACTCCAGACCATTAATAACCCTACAATCAGGATGTTAAAATAAAAGTCTTGCTTAGAATGGCAACCCTTCCAAAAGAAAAAAGTGTATGCTTGTTGTCAACATAGGTTTGCTACCATTGAGTGTGTGAGAAGTCATCAGTGACAGCAAGTTCAGCACAGGTTTTAAATTGCAATATGCTTAAATGGCCAAATTGAGAGGAGAAAATATTGTGATATTGATTTTCATCATTTACTGTACCAGATTAAGTGGTAATGTTATGCACTAAGAAGGGGACCATGAAAGGAAATGAATAGAAAGTGGATATAAGAGATGTATAGTTTCAATGCAAGGTATCTGAGACATATGTACAAACATACATATGAATATGACACTTTTTTCAACAATTTTTTTTAACAATTATACCTAGTTTAAGGTTGAAAGACACATTCACAAACTATACTTTCTCCACAACAAAGCATAGTCAAAAGAAAGAAAAGAATGACAAGAAATACATTTAGAAAATCAGTGGGTGGGAAGTCTCACAGACACAGAATGTTCCTTTGTTAATGAAGATGTATTGCCTTACTGAGTTAAAAGGGAAGCTGCCTTAAATTAAGAGAGATCCATAATGAAAGCAATGTCCCAGGTCAGCGTTTCCATAATGTCCTACCTTTAAAAAAACAAGATCAATTTCAAGGAAGAGCAAAAAATAAAACAAAATAGCTGGTACTGAGCAACAGAGTTACAGCAGGCTAACATTTTTATCCCCTGCCAAACTTTCTAGTAGCTTTTCACAGCCTTTTGCAAAAGGGCGTGCAACTGCTATTCAAAACTGAGAATAAAGGAAATGTATCCTCACTGCTAAGGCTGCTAAGCTATGTTTAACTGATTGGGGAAGAACATAACTTGGAGATAACATTCAGATGTTTCTTCTTTTCCACATTGTATTAAAAGCTATTATGTGGAACTATGCGGGACTAAAGCAAATTTGTAATAGAAAGTCTTCCTGCACAACACTGTTGACCAGTGAAACCACTAGTATAGCAAGAAAGGGCGCATCAGTCCAATTGCAATACAACATGGTGGCCTGATGTTAAGTATGTGTTGACATATTGTTGAAAATATCTTTATGAAGCAAGCTGTATACTTATTTCTCTTTGGTATGCCTGTGAGAACATTTGGATACAGCAGGCTCATGAGTATATTTGTGGATGATATGTTCCTGTGCACATATGCAGGTGATGTTCTGCTCCATGTGGCTGTACATGACTTTCTGCTTCAGGTCTTATGTGTGCCTGAGATGGAAGAAGGAAAGCTTCCATGTCTTCTCTTTATTTGATGTCTCAGTTCATTTCCTCTAGTAACTTGATCCTCCTCATTCCTGAGATTGCAACATGGCAAGCACACAAAGAAACAGAACAGCTTAAGATCTGTCACTTACTTTTACTCAGTAAACAAAAGTTCATAGTCATAAACAAAGTCCAACAGAATCCAAGGCAGGGCAAACAAGTCCAGAGTCAGTCAACACAATCCCAATTAAGGCATGAGGTTCGGAATGTAACCAGCAGTCACAGAGGTCAGATAATCTCTGACAACTGCTGGAGAGGAAGTGCTGTGTATATATAGGTCAGCAGCTTAATGTAGCTGCTGTCTAATTCTGCCTTCTATAAAGCCTTTGAGACCTTTGCAAGCTCTCCCTTTGCTGTCTATACTTGGCAAAAGTAGGTATGGGTAAGTTGTCTTCTGTATCTGAAGGGGCAGGGCTCTCTGCTGAAGCTGGCACTGCACTCAGTTCTGTCTCTGGGATTTGTGGCTTTGTAACCTCTGGCTTAGCAGCAGGTCCTGGCATGTCTGCTGCTTTGGTCTCTGAGTCAAGAATCCATTCCCATGTTCTGGAAGCAGGACATGACAGAGGGCTTATTTCTCTGCACAACTCTGAGCTTCATCTAGGTCAGGCACTCTTACATTGGAATGTTCCATCTTACCCTGATAACATTTCAGAACATGTGAAGCTATAAAAATTGTTTATTGCTTACATAGCACAAAAAATTGCTGCAAGTGATTTAACTTAGAATTTCCATGCTTTGGTTCTTGGTTAAATGTGTTAAATGCCTTAACATAGGCCCTTTTCACATATGCGTGTGTGGAGGGGAAACGGGCGAAAACGCCCAAAAATGGAGCTTACCTGAAACCGGGTAAGTCCGTCGCCATGTGGAGCAGTGCGAGCTCGCTGCTCCGCAGTCCTCCGGCATCCCAAATGGTGGCTTCCAGTTGGTGGAGGCTCTCCACCAACCGGAGAAGCTCGCCAGCTGGAAGCCCGTCCCCGGCAGATCTGCAGGCACACACTTGCGCCCGCCTGCAGATCCACTTGGGAGCTGGGCAACGGAGCGGTGCGGGGCTACATGCTCCGTGCTTTTTAAAAAGCTCAAAAAAGAGGTTTTTAAAAAACACACAGCGCGGCTAGTTCTGGCCGCTCCTGAGTGGATTCTGGTGTGGAACTACAAAAAGTAGTCCGCGCCAGTCCACTCTATGGTGTAGAAGACCTCCGTGAGAGGTCGCTCTGCACCATTTCAGAAGCCCGGTATGGAAATGGCCATAAAGAGCTTGTTCATATTAGTCAGTTACTGTGCTATGATTCCATTTTAATTGAAGTGGTTCCATCATGTGGAATCATGCGATTTGTAGTTAGGGAGAGACATTTAGAGCATTTCCACACTAGACTGTTATAGTGCTATTATTCCACTTTCAACATCCTATGGAATCCTGGGGTTTGAAGTTTAGGGAGGAGCCTCAAAGGCCTTTCTACAGCCCCTCCCTGAACTGCAAACCCCAGGATTCCATAGGATGTTGAAAGTGGAATAATAGCACTATAATAGTCTAGTGTGGAAATTGCCTTAGAGATTTCAACCAGAGAGCTCTAGTGTATTACCAAATGACAAAACCCAAGATTCCATAGGATGCAGCCACAGTAGTTAAAGTGAAATCTGTCAGAGGGATGGTGGATGATGGGAGCTACACAAAAACTTCGGTAGCACCTCCCTCCAGCACTGAGCTCTGGCAAAACAGATTACCGGAGTCAAGTGTTTGAAAAATCACCATGTAGCAGAATTTACTCACACAGCTTAGAAGCATCCCAGCAGAATAGCAGCAAAACCCTGAAGCCAGGAAGAAAAAATACTCCCACACAATGTTATCTTCCAACAGGAGGCTTTTACTTTCCAGTTACAATACATACATATATACAGTCCTCCAACAGAGATTCAGCACAGCATGTGAAGATATGCATCCAACATAGTCTCCGGCAGCTCTATCAGACATCGAAGGGCCCAGTTGGCTAGAACACACCCCCTTATATACAGACATTTCTGATGCAACTCTAGCCAACCTTGCTAGATCCCTTGTATGATGCAACGTTCTTCCCTGATTACACAACCCAATGACTCATGCAGGTATTACATGGGATTGCATCATCCACTGTCTTCCCCAGGTGCAAATCTTAATGTACATCACATATATTTTATTTGGACTTAGGTTCTGTCCAACCTTTCCTCACAAAATCATGCTGTTGTAACTCTGTAGTGTGAAAGGGCCCTAGGCTTATTTGAACCTAGAACAGAATATCTTTTGCAGCAACACTATAGAAAAGCACCTGGTGATCCTGTATGGATTGGTAAAGTAAAGTTTTCTGGAGTGGCTTAGAATTGACACACTGTACCATTTTGGTGTTTTAGCTAGAAAGCAATGTAAGAGTAGTATCTGCATACATATAGATATAAATTGTTTATTGACCCAAAATTCAGTTTTAAGCATAGACTGACTTTCCCACAGCTTTACAGACTAGCTTCATACAAGTAAGCATGTATAGAAATATTAATGACGACAAAATTTCAGAAAAGCCTGCATCACTGATTATCAAGTAATCTCATATGGTTACTTTCTCTCTTTCTTTTAACAAACACATATTGATGTCAGTATACTCAGAAGATTTAACAGGTCATTGTTACTTAAGGTTTATGGTACCATTCAGATTAATAAAGTTTTTTTTAATATTGCTTTTCAAACAATATATTCTTGAGGCTAGACCTTCCATATTAATTGTCTGATTGGATCTGAGGAAACATTTTCATGATTGTGTGTATGTGTATATACCTTCAACTTGCTATAGTGACCACTTTTTCCTTACAGAGAGATATCTGGAGAGAACAGTCTTTACTTGCTCCTAGCAATGAAAGAAGACTTAGACCATATGAATTTATAATGAAACAGAAGATGCACTTTGATTGAAATGCAGTCTTGCCTTCTTGGGCTTTGGAATAAGTGGAAAGAAGTAAAGCTTTTTTTTCTTTTCTTTTCAGTGTAATACATATTTCAGATGGTACTGAGAAACCTAATAGATACTTACTTTGCACACATGCGGGTTCCACATATACGATGATGACAGTGGAGACACTGGGTGAAATCTCCCATAATATTGGTAATTTATATAGGGCTCAAGACTTCCTACTATGTGTTTGAGCTTTAATATTGCTGGCCATTTATACTTGCATGGAATTTTGTATTGTGCCTTTCTGTGCATACGTGATACTTCAATCCAGAGCAGAAGACAGAGAAATCCAGATGTTTTGCCTGGATATGTTCTTCTTTTGCCGCTGACTTCAGAATCTAGCACATCGTTCTGAACATGCAAAATATTGGATTCAGTCATGTTAGTATGGGTTGCATTCATCCAAAATAAATGCCTGGAGATGTTCCTCTTTTGCCACTGACTTCAGAATCTAGCACATCCTTCTGAACATGCAAAATATTGGATTCAGTCATGTTAGTATGGGTTGCATTCATCCAAAATAAATGCCTGAAGAAAAATCCTACTATAAAATGAAGGTAGATATTCAAAGACATAGCTATGTTAGCCTGTATCAGCATACAAAGGAATCTTGTAGCATCATGGAGCTGGCTGGAAGACATTAGTAGCATAATCTTTGGTAGACCTAGTCACATCTGATGAAATAGACTAACCCTATGAAAGCTTAAGCTACAAATTTCTTTCTCCTAGTTAGACTTCAAGGGGTTAAATGATTCTTTTGCATGATGTTAGATGTTCCTAACAAAAGACAATTACAAGTGTAGGCCTGTAAGACCCTTTACAGTGATGAAAGGGGGTGTATTTTTTAAAAAATAATATGATTGGAATAACAATCTATTCATAATGAAAATCACAAACAAAAATGGAAATCTCTTTAATCATCATTTTATACAAGATCTTTTAATATTGACATACCTTCATCTTGGGAAGGGCATTAGTGCAAAGCTTTACATGAAAATATTACAGATCAATGGATTAGCCCTTCAGGAGAGGGACTAATTATTTTAATGAGAACATTCTAATTAGACAGGTTTGAACTGATGATTAAGGAATCTTGTGCATTTGGAATTTTAATAGGGATGCCAGGTAAATAATATGATAACACATATGGGCTTTATAGTGTTTCTGTTGAAAAGTGAAAACAATGCATTGGAAACTGAAGTGTACTAACTTTAAAAAGAAAAGAAACTGAAAAGACATCAGTTCTAATGAGATGACTTAATTCATTCTAACAGAGCATACATAAAAATAAATATGCTTAGGATTGCAGTACTTGCTTCCTACTGATTAAAGGAAGGTTCCAAGATCCTTAGTTCTAGATGCATATCCTCAAGCACTGGGGAAATATCTTAATAAGCACGCATAGGATCCTAATACCAACTTATCAAATTATGTTACTGTACTAACATAAAGCCCATTTTGTTAGTGGTTGTGCATGTTTAGATTGGCACAAGGTTAATATGCAATACCACTGAATATCCAAGCATTTATAGGATTCCAAACAAAAGATACAGAGAGCTCTATTTTTGATGATGTACCCTAGATGGATTTGAATAAAGGGAACATGTGTTTGGTTTCAGCTCCTGGATAATTTGTTTATGGATGTCTCCTTTCCTCTTCATCATCTAATTAGCTATTCAACATAGAATAGCACAGTATCCAAAATGAAAGAGGTCATCAAGTTTACTTGAGTTAGTAGGATAACTGTTCATCCTCACTGAACTTGGCACAGGAGAGTGAGTACACTTAAGACCATTTTTCCCCACCCAGTCTTCTAATTGGACAATTCAAATATAATCCCATGGGTTAGCTGGCTTTGGGTAGTGACATGGGCCAGAATCCTCTTGGTGAGTTATGCTAATAATTAAGAATTGTGCCAGCATAAGCCCTTTCCCAGATGACGCTCAAGGAGGTATCCAGTACCACCTTGTGCAATGGCTGAACAACTGCACAAAAGTCACTAGAATCTGCAAGGGCAGACCTCATCTCCCCCAAAACGAATCAACACTGCTTGGCTGGGAGTACTCTGAGGCAGCTCAATTACACCATGGCGGGGCTAGAAGCTATCACTCTCCTCGACTTCAGTTTTAAGTAAGCTGGCAGAGTTTTTGTTTCTGCCAGTACTTAGGACCTTGGTCATGGCACTTAAGAAGCAGGAGAAACAGGTCTCACTGCAGGCATGTTTTCTTTGCTCTTTAAGATTTAATTTAACTTAATCAAGGCAGAGATCAGAATATTTGTTGGTTCTTACCCCTTTGCAACATTCTATAACCTTGCCCATGCTTCTGGTAGCTATTCAAGCTGGGACTTCTTGAACAACTTGATTCAAGTTTTCAGGGTAATACCCAAGAAATCTACACAATACATATGAATAGAGAGTTGTTACACTGAAAGCCCTCTGTAACCATTATTTGGGTGTATGAAAGTATGTTGAAATAATTACCCTTAAATAGCTAATTGCTTTCATATTATTCCTCATTGATCTAGAAGAAAAGTAATATGTGGTATAGTGGAGTGACAATTCACCAAATACCCAGTTTTTACAGGTTTGTATGTTGCATTAGATTGTATATTTTTCACAGCTGCTATATTATTGGCAGCTTGTCACTCTGGCATCCTGCCCTTCTGTTATTTCAGATATATGAGCACAATGAGACAGATGGGTGCTAAAAGAGCTAACTAATACAGATGGATAGATCAGTCTATTTCCGGTGTGCACCATTTTCACATGTGACTCACAAGTCCAGTCAATCT
Organism: Cyclura pinguis; assembly: GCA_030412105.1. Taxonomy (NCBI): domain Eukaryota; kingdom Metazoa; phylum Chordata; class Lepidosauria; order Squamata; family Iguanidae; genus Cyclura; species Cyclura pinguis. The sequence continues at coordinate 311,136,172 of CM059599.1, read as the reverse complement.
CATTTCCACATCAATCTGCCATTTTTTTTTTAAGTACGTACAGGAATAAATATTTACATATGTATTTCTATATATATTTTTCTCCAACACAGTATTTGATGTTGTATGAAATCCTCTGACTTGTACATTATTCCATTTAGGTGTGGATCAAATTTTTAGGGGGCCTTTCTGCGCTACACTGTTATAGTACTATTATTCACTTTCAATATCCTATGGAATACTGGGGTTTGCAGTTTAGGGAGGGGGATTTAGAATTCTTAGCCAAAGAAGTTTTTGGCCTCAGTAAACTACAAACCCCAGAATTCCACCGGATGTTGAAAGTGGAATAATAACACTATAACAGTGTAGTGCAGAAAGGCCCAGGAACACAAAGATCAGATTCAAGATCCACATTAACTAATACAGCTAATAATTGCAAAGTTCCCAGGGGGATATTATGTTGAACAAATGGTTGGACCTTTTGAAGCCTTGTGCAAAGAAATATCCAGTACCTGCTTGCATTAATGTAAGTGCAAAAATGCTCCTAGCTGTGCCAGAGAAGTTCTTTCCTGGACATATTTTGTCTCTGAGCTCCTCAGGAGATGAGCACTCCAAAAGCTCCATGAGCACTCATGTACCTCACAATCAGCAAAGCAGACAGTACTAGGCAACAGCATGGCAAGTATGGTCAGACCAGAGATGTGATTTCTTTTCTGTCTTCACTCTCATACCACATCAAGGACACATCCTCACCTTTCATTCCTAACGCAGGAATCCATGTTATCATTATGGGAACCCTAGAACTTTAGGGCTGTTTTACTTCTTAAATTTACATTGTTATGAATTTTTAATTGCCCTAAGTAATAAATTGCTAGTAACAATGTTACCCAAAAAGGTGGGTGGCTCAGAGGTCCATCCATGGTGTCAATGCCTCCATAGAATGGTGGGGAATTATTAGCTTAAAGGGAGGCCTGTGTTAGAGGGGTAACCTTGGGATCTTTTACACCCATGTATACTAGTAGTAATTCAAGGAAACCAGTTGGAGATATCATAATATCATAAGGGATATCATAATCATATGCAAGATTTAAGCAGTTTCAGAACTACACAAGGCTAACCAAAGGAAAGGAAACTTGGATAGCAGAGAAGAGATGAAGCAATGTGGTTCAGACTGAGAGTTTGAGGGTAGTAAAAGAACAGGAATCAGAGCAGCAGAGTGACAGCTTATGTCCAGAGTACTACGAGTTGTCTAGCTCCAAGCCAGGGTTTATATACCATTTCTGCCCTGAAGGGGAAGGTGTTAATGGCTCTCTGGTCAAGCAAACAATGTGGTCTGGAATGGGCTAATGGCTTTAGCATTAGGTGACAAAGCACTGATAGGAGTTGTGATAGCTCCTTAATGGCTAAGCAGGTGAGGAAACAAAGGAGAATTTCAGTGGTAAAAGGAAGCAGGTTGAAGACAATCAGATGTTCTGTTGAGGCTGTTTAGGGTGCTATTGTTCCTGAAGGTTGAATCATTGAGAGGGTATTTGCAAGCTCATTAACACTGGGCTTCCTGACTGATCCCTTGACTATGACCTGGCCATGCCCTGAGGTCCCATCTGACCTACTTTCATGTGTTCAGTTAGTCCTCTTTGCCAGCATGACTTTTAAGCCACAACAGTGTATAATTTATATTTCATGCAATTTAAATTATATTTGCCAATTATATCATGTGTGTTTATGGCATGTCAACAACAGGTTTGTTTCTTATGCTTCTAAGCTTTATGTTTTTTTGATTTTTTTTTTTAAATTAACACAGGGTTCTAGGATATTGAAAAGATTCAACTATATGAGAAAGCCTTTCTCATGCCCTTTCCTATAGGAACTGTACAGAGGTGTAGCATTGTGTTTATATGTTTTTGAGAGTCATTCAACTGCATCTCAGATTTATTTTCAAGTGTACTAACCCTTTCAAACTGAGAGTCAAACAACATTGTCATTCCTAGCAGGTCGGGAACACTAATGTTAAATGTGGGAACACACACCTAAGCAACAAGCAATGCCTTTCCTTCACTCCTGTCCCCAAATTTAGGAAGGCATTTTACTTGTGAGTCAGTTTCACTTTCATTTGCAACTGAAACACACCTATATGTCATTTTTTTTATTAATATTCACATAAAATTCTTGAAAAGTTACACATACATACATACCTATACACACAATTCACACATAAATAGGAAGATCTTTAAAGGCAAGGCTTTAAATGTCATATTTTCATACCATAGCTTCTAATATTCTATGTCTCATTAATTATCATGCATTATCTTCAACATATATTCACTCGTTGAGCAAGGCATAAACATTACGCATAACTGTCATGTTGGCTGTTGAGTCCTGGAAGGAAAGAGGCATCAATACTTGGACAGAGTGATTAGTGAGTGGGAATTCTAGAGAGCATGCCTGCCCCTTTATTTCACCTTTCGGTTTATTTCCTTGATTGCTGTACTCGAGCCTGTTTGCTTCCTTTGTGCCTGCAAAAGTCACTTCCTCCGTCTTCCAAAAGTTAGTTAGTCCTTTTATTTCCCTTTATCTGAGAGGGAGCATCCATAAGACTCCTGCTCAGGATGGTTTACATCTACTCATGAAAGCCAGCTTTTAGGGGTTCTTCTACTGGAATATAGATAATCTTTTTTGTCTGTCTCCTTTCCTGTTCCAAGATGGATTTCCTCAAACAATAAATGTAAGTTTTTCCTTTTTTACAAAAGCATCTTGAGCATTTTTCTCCTGTTTACTGTCACAAGCTCAATATTGCACTGGCTATACTGCACTTTGCTTGATATAGACACCAAATATATTTACATGGAGTACATTAGAAGAATTGTTCATTTCCTTGCCAAAATTTCCACTTTGTTAGGAGAGCCACCTCCCACATTACTAGGTCAATATGGTGGTAACTTCTTGAGACCTAGATCCCATGCCCCTTTGCTGATATTGTTCAATGGCAAATGGTGTTCTTGTGCTAGAACAAATTGCTTAATACTAATGTAACTTAACTGTGGGGATGGAAGTAGGTGGATCCTGATCTACCAAAACCTGACATACATCACTGTTACAAACTAAGCTTTATTGGTAGTCAGTGATGCAGCATGTAGCTTTAAACAGAGGAAGCTCCACGGTCTTTTAGCTGATGAGTTCTAAAATCCCCTTGCAGCATATGGTAGAGCTGGGCAACATAGATTTCTTATAAGCTAATTTCCACTAATTCTGTTACACAAAAGGGATTTGGAGTATGTGAGAGAGATCACAATTGTTTCACACAGGTAACGTTTGGACACTTCCTTCTTGTATCTAAAAGGTCAGAAGTCATGTGACATAAATTCTTCTAATAAGTCCAAACTCAATTAACAACAATAAAAAGTAGTTTTTATAAAGCCAATGTCGAGAGAACTCAGATTTATTTAATTCTCCTTTTCGGTTATTCAGATATTCTTCCTTTGTATCTTGAATTGATCCAGTTTATACCAATGTTTTTCTATAGGTATTTAGCAAAGATGAGAATCAATAACGTAAATAAGGAATTTCAAATTATAAATTAATTATTAAAGTTCTTCAAATCTACTTCTGCACCATTGGTCTTTCTTCTTTCTTTCACTCTATTGATTTTTAAAGATGGAAATTGAATGGTTGGTTGGTTAGAAGTTCTAATTACATCATCGATTGTTGAAACCTCTATTTATGGAAGCATATACAAAAAAATGACTGCCTGTATAGTGTAGTGGTTTGAGCATGGAACTATGTCCTTATAGACTAAGGTTCAATTCTCCACTTGGCTAGGGAAACCTACTAGATGATCTTGGAAACCTACTAGATGACCTCACATAGCCTCAGCCTTGGAAAACCCCATGATAGGTTCACCTTATGGTTGCTGTAAGTTGGAAATGACTTGAAGGCACACAACAACAATTCAAGGAAGCATATTTAAGGAAGCATATACAATTAATGGACATTTATGTCAAATACATGCAAAACAATGTGCATAAGAGAAAAAAAATGGTAAAAAATTCCAGCTAGTTTTGATTATGAAGATGAAATTTGAAACTCTGATCAAGAGGGGTAGCTAAGACCAATGTGTAATCTAGACCTTGAAGTATTATGTCTTGTCCTTTGGAGTTGCAGGACCTAGAAAAGTAATGTGTGTGTGTGTGTGTGTGTGTGTGTGTGCATGTGTCTCCAAGTGGCCTGTTGACTAATGGTGACCCCATGATTTTCATGGGGCTTCTTAGGCAAGGAATAAACTGAGGTGGTTTTGCCAGTTCCTCCCTCTGAAATATAGCCTATAGCACCTGGTATTCATTGGCAGTTTCCCATCCAGGTACTAGCCCAGCGATGATACTACTTGACTTCCAAGGATAGATGGGATCTGGTACTTTTAGAGTACTTAGGCCCATCGGAAGAGTCATATGTGAATCATATCATTTCATATATGAAAATTATTGATACATAGATTCATAGAACTATAAAGCTGGAAGGGATCCCAGGGGCCAACTAGTCAAACCCCTCCATTTCAGGAATTTACAATGGAAGCGTTCCTGAGAGTGGTTATTCAGATGAAAAAAAGAGTCCAAAACCTTCCAGATGATTTTATTCCACTTTCAAACTGTTCTGACCACTGTCAGAAAATTCTTCTTAGTACGAACTCTTAGTAGGAATCTCCTTTTTGTAATTTGAATCCATTGCTTCAGTTGCAATCCTCTGGAATAGCAGAAAACAAGCTTGCTCTATTTCCCACATTACACCCTTGAAGATATTTAAAGATGTTTATTATACCAGTTCTCAGTTTTCTTCAGGCTAAAATTCAAGCAATTCTCTCAACTATTCCACATAGGGCTTGGTTTCCAGACACTTTCTTATCTTGGTCACCCCCACCCCTTGATGGCATCTTTCCAAAACTGTAGTTTCCATAATATTATACACATATTACACCACATTTTACCAAAAGGTGGAGCAGAGTCATAGAATTGTATTCACACACTTTCTATGTTAAAGGCAAGATTACCCAGTTACAATGTGCCATCTTAACAGGCATGTTATCTTGTACTATAAACTTCAAGTTATCATGATTAGTTTTCTCAGTCTAAATCCCCTGTGGTTTCAAGGCCAAAGTCTAAGATAAGTTCTTAGAATACCACAAGGAGGCAAAGGTAGGCAGGTATGCTGGCATTGTTTCTGCATTAACTGACTATTGAAATGGGCATGAGAAGAATCTGAGTAAATGCGTCCAGAATTTGGGAAAAACTCAGATAAACAGGTAGTATGACAACAGGAAGTATCCTAGGTAAGTAGATAGTAACAAACCCCTACACACACATCAAGATACGGGGACCAAAGTATTGCTCACTTCTTGGACAAATGGTAAAATGTGCTCAGTAATTGTAGCAGTTGCTGCCATTGCAAGTAGAGATCGTATTCTGCATACCCATACTTAGAAAGTAAACATTACAAAAATGATAAGACCTACTAGATGGGGAGCCAGTTAACTTAGAGAAGGCAGTTCATGTGTCATCCACATATTCACCTACTGTATTATTGGAAGTTAAATCAGAGACAGTCACAAATATGTTCAGAGTGTGTTACACTGTTTAAACTACTTTTAGTTGTATGTTTTGAATTCTGTTTTTACTCATTCTTTTTTTTAATATTAATATTTTGTCTCTTTAGCAATGTTGTATTTGTTTTAATTTGTTAAGTCCTGGCTTTGAAGAAAAGTTTGGGTGTAAATAAAGGTGATGATAACAACAGCAACAAAAACATGTATGTTAGGGTGAAAAGACTCCAATGTTATCTTTAGAGCCCCAAATTCACTGAATGAAATAGATTTTGGTTTACAAGTATAATAGTGTCCCAAATCAATGCACAATGACATAGAGCATAGAGAATATTTTTTTGGTCAACAGCGTGAAAAATAACAACATCAAGACTAAAGCCCATAGAGTCTCATCAGAAACATGAATTGTGTGTGTGTGTGGGGGGGGGAGGTGTCCAACAAATTTTTCATGGCATTATTCTCTATCAATGAGCAGCATTAGCAATTTAATAAAAAGCACTTCCAGAACACTGACCTATGTGCTCTGGTGCATGAGCTTTCATCATAATTAAATCTAAATATAGTTTTCAAATTATACTATTTATGACCAGAGGAGTATGAACACAAGCAAAAGCTAACAGCAGCATAATAACAACAGATCTCTCTGCATGTTTCCATCTGATCAAAGGTTACAGATGGATAACAATAGATTTAAATGCAAGCAAAATAGTAAACAAAAAATCTGCAATATGGATAATGAATGTTAAATGTTTGCCCGCTTAAGTTCTATTTGTGAGCCCTGAGAGTGCCTTCATCCATCAATGGAGTATTTCTTTTGTTTTAAGTAAATATAAAACTAGAGTAGCAAAAAACAATGCACAATAGCTGGCATCCTGTCAATAGCATATGCAGGTGTAATTCAACCTTACACTTCTGTGTGTGTTTATGCCAGTGCAGAGCTTGGTATCTCCTTCCTCATTCTGAAATGACCAAATCCCTTCCTGACTTACTATACAGCCACTTACAGGCCCACCATGGCCATTTTGTTGCTGGTGGAGGGGGATTTCAAAGAAGAACCTCAGAAATAGACACAGTCAGATGACATGGTCTTCTGAGACCTCTGGAGGACCTTGGTGGATCAGCTATGGGGAAATAGTCAGATGTTTCTCTGAGTCTGGTCTTCACCACCATGGAATCTTTTGGAAGAGGGGTGCAGTGGCTATACATTAATTTTGAAGGTGGTGATTCCAGCTGTAATGTAGAGATTTCAGGTCCAATGTAGTTGGTCCAATGTGGCCAGTCTCTAGAGGGCCTCCCTCTAGTCTTTCTCTCTCCCTTTCCCCCCGTTGTGGTTGCTTTCAAAGTGACATCGTGCCATATTTTGGATTTCATTCTTGTTCTACTTGCTGAGTTAATTTTTATATAACAATGTATCTTGAATCCTCACTGCTGCTTAGTTGTAGGGAAGTACTTTACTAATTTTCTTCTCTCCCCCTGCCCCACTACACACTGTGTTTTTTGCCTATTTGCCACAGGTTGGTGCCTATTCACAATTTAGGACTTGTTTTACACATAATTTGAACGTGGTTGTTTCACACAGAAAACAACATTTTCTGCACAGATCAATCTTGTGTGAATTTTGTAAAGATAACTCCCCAATAAGAGCATTTTCTGTGCAAAATATTTCTGTACAGCAAATGTCATTTCTTGTGCAGAAAAAAAAAAACACATGCAATTTTTGCACAAGTCCTGAATTGTGAAGATTCTCATCAGTCTTATTCTTGTCAGAGCTTCTCAATACTCAAAAAATATGTTTTTGAACATTTTTCATTTTTTAAAAAATAATATTACGTCCTCCTCACTTGGTTACTTTAGTCTGGAGAATTCGCATTACTATACATGCTTTTTCACTGTGTACAATTCCTTCACAAAGACTTTATGCAGAGATCCAAAGTTATTAACTTCAAAATGATAAAAAGTTGATTCCTGAAAGTTTATGTCATGATACCATTTCTTAGAATTTAAGTGCTCTAATATTCTTTGCTTTCCTGAAACAGCCTAACATAGCTATCCCCCAGAAAATGGTTATGGGGCTTTAGATGCTATTAGCAGTTTAATGCTGACATATTCTGATGGCAATCAGCATGATCTAAACTCCTACATTCTTAAGCATTTCTACAGAGATGAAATCAAGAAAAAAATTGACTGCATTCCTTCCAACAATGTGGACTGAACTGGATGTATTAAGCAAAGCCTTATGCAAAGCATATCACATATTAAAAACTTAGTTTTGTGTACCCCTTATATCAGTCTTTATTGAGAAAGCCAGCCAGCCTTCCTTACAGTATTTTTAGAATGCTTTCACACAGATAAAATGTCTATACGAAAGATTGCATGCAACCTCAGGACCATGCTGTGACCACTGATGCTATAGGATTCTAATCAAAGCCAATATACACACAACACAGGGTAATGGAGAACTGTGAGACTTTCCGTGAAGTCAGACAGTGATAAGGCTTCAGCAACACACAACAATATCACCTGCAAACTGATGTGGTCAATAAATAGATATAGATGCTATAGAAATGATATTGGTTGTTAAAGAATAAGTGTATCCCTCCCAATATTTCACAGCTGAAAACTAGGATATACGAGGCTGAGCAAGATCAGAAGGTGATTAAGGGTGAGATGGACAACCAGAACAAAAGGTTTTCTAATAGGAAAAATCAATCCAAATTATTATTTTAAGCAAAGAACCACTGGGCTTTACAGTACGCCTTCTTCTGTGACAACCTCCAGATGCTTGAATGCAAAGTTGTACAAAGTGTCATGTCCCATTATAGTCAACAGACATTGCATGCATGTGTGTACGCTGCTTTGGGTGTGTGCACATTGCATCCATTAACTACAATGGGACACTTTTTGTAATCCATGAGTTCCATTGCAGGAACACATATAGGACAGGAAAACAATGTCAAATGAGTAGAGAAAAGCCTAAAAAAAGAACACGAAAGTCAATATATACAATACTTGGAGTGTGTGGATGTGTCTACACCCCATGATTAACAGAGCATATAATACTAATAACAATAATAATGATAATAATAATAATAACATAAAAATAATGGCAATGAGCAATTTCTCACTGCAAGAAGGATTTTGAAAATCACACAGTTTTCAAAGGCTATTCACGATTTGTTACTGGTAATTTTGAACAGGCCTGATAAAATGCTTTTATCTGGTTTGTTCAGAATTATACTTTTCTCATAGAACTGCTATATGAACTCTGTGTTCATACCCATCCACGGATGTAACTCCTTGAGTTTCTTCTTAAAAGTAGCAATGAGGAATTTCAATAATTTTCTTCTCAGTGTAAGACAGTATTTGAAAACCACACTGTTTTCAAAAAGTCTATTCACAATTTAGGACATATTGTGCACAAAATTTGCATGTGGTTGTTTTGTGCAGAAAGCAACCTTTTATGTACAGAGAACAGCACTTTCTGCTTGGGAAATAATATTGCAATGCTTAATTCCTATGAAGAAAGTGTTGGGTTTTGCACATAGAACGCTATTTTTTATGCAAATCAACCATGTGTGAATTTTACATAGAATAAATCTTCAATTATATCATTTTCTGAAAACAATATTTTCTGCACAAGAATTAGTATTTCTGCATTGAAATATTATTTTCCATACAGAAAGTGTTATTTTCTGTGCAGAAAGTGGTGTTTTCTATGAAAATCAACCATGTGTATACATTTTATGCAGAATAAATTCCCAATTATAGAAGTTTCTGAGCAGGAAAGAATACTTCTGCATCGGAATATCATTTTCCACACAGAAAATGCATGTACAACATAATTCCATCCCTTCTTCTACTGTCCCACCTGATGAGTCAACTGAGTGGCAATTACTCTGGTAGTTTGATGTCAGTTTTTACAGCCGAAGTAGGCAGAAGATAAAGAGGAAATGCGGGAGCAAGAGAATGAAATCAGAACATTTTAAAAGCAGCTAAGAAAATGGAGCAGCAGATTAACCTGAACCACTCCTGTTAAACTGGGACCATTTCCACACTAGACTGTTATAGTGCTATTATTCCACTTTCAACATGCTGTGGAATCCTGGGGTTTGCAGTTAGGGAGGGGAAGTGGAATAATAGCATTATAACAGTCTGGTGCGGAAATGGCTTCAGAGAGGTAGATGATAAGTATGTCAAAAATGATGAGAATAATAGATGTGCAAAAATGGCTGCACTTTGTTTCTTTCTGTCTGTCTGTCTGTCTGTCTTTCTTGGCCCACAGCTTAAATATAGTTGTAACCACAATTTGATAAGACTCCATTAGTCTTTGTGAAGTATGCTCATCATGCACGATCGACATCATCATCACTGTAGTTGTTAGTATTATTATTATCATTACTATTATTATTATTATTATTTCCCACCTTCCTCTCAATAATGAGACTCAATTCCTAACAGACTATTTAAAAACAATATAGATTGAAACTACAAAAGCTTCAATAAGAGTATACATATAATTTTTTTTTAAAAAAATTGAACAATTGATAAAATTAAAACATGAAACATTAAGAACATTAAAACTCATTAAAAGACAACATGCAAACCATACAAAACAGCACCACGCAGCACTGTAAGCCCTACCACAGCAGAAAGGAAGAATTCCTAAAAATGGTGAGGGGGCCGAGGCACAGGGAATCCATTCTGTTGGGACTGTGTTGATGGCACTCTGCTACCACATTAAGGGAGAGTGTGCCAATACGTGAAGTTTCAAAACACGCTTCCAGGAAGAGGAAAATGGAAAGACACCAGCTATATGTATACAATGTTAGAAAACTGTGCGGAAAGTGAAAGAGTGCAGCCCAAGCAACGACAATTATGCATAGGGTTTAAAAAAAAACACACCCACTTTTCACTGGCTTGGCACGGGGTGGCAGCATTTAAAGAAAATTATTATTAAAAACCAGAGGATAAATGTATCTAAAGAGTGAATTACCTTTTTGAGAGCAACTCCATTGACATGTAGAGGTTTAAGGGGAAATATGATACACCGTTGTTGTTGTTGCCATTGCTGTCATTGCTGCTGTTATTATCTTTACCCTCCCAGCTATAACTACTATTTACTTTTTTAAAAAATGACTTAGAGTGACTCAGTAGTCTGAAAGTCCCGACACATCATACATTGGAAGCTAATATATGGCCCTTCAAAAGGTAGAATGAGACTATTTTTCTACAAAAAAATACAGTTAGAATTTTCTCCTTTCTTTGCATAACATTTCTTGGCCCTTACCTATGCCACTGTTTATTCTCAGAGGGAAGGGAAGAGGAAATATCCCAGTGACACCACCAACAATACATTGAGGCAGACATGGTTTGAGTAGGCTGTGTATATGTGTGTGTATGCATGCATCTGGGGGCATTTTTGATAGAATAAATGAGTATCCACAGCAGGAAGCAAACATGAGTCAGATAGTGTGGGCCATTGTATGTTATGAGGAAGAGAAACTCTGGAAAAATCAAACACATTCAAAAACATCATTATATTTGTATATCCCAGAATTTAAAAAGAGCTCTGAAATGTAGTGGAAAAGAACAAAGACCAATGCGTACTTTTAAAAAAAACAAAACATTCCACAGAAATCTGGATTCTAGCATGAACTTTAAAGTGTGAATATAGTTTTGAAAATGTAAGTTTACTTCCAACTTGCAACTTAAAAAAAACCTTCAACTGTTCTGTGTTACAGTGGGTTACTTGGGAAACTGTAATTTTATACACGACCTGCCCATGATATTTTGCTGCCTGGAGGAAAGGGGCAGAATAGTAACTGGTTTTCACTTTGACTGTGTTTCCATGACACCTAAAGGCAGCAGATAAATTAGGGAATATAAGGCAGGCTATATGGCATACAGAGCCGTCCACCAAAATCTCAATGCCACTGCCAACTCCTTAGCATTGCTATCTGAGGCACCAGCTTCACTTCACCTGGTGACAGACCCAACCTTTCCCTTTCAGGGCAACTATGTTTGAACTGGAGAGACAAGATATGAGCGTAGGGTGTAGAGTTTGAGTGTTGAACTAAGACTCAGGAGACTATGGCCTTGGAAACTAAATAGGTGACCTTGGGTAAGTCATACTCTCTCAGCCTCAGAGGAAGGCACTGGTAAACCCCCTCTGAACAAATCTTGCCAAGAAAATCTTATTATGGGTTTGCCTTGAGGTCACAATAAATCAGAAATGACTTGAAGGCACACAACAAATCTTTGAGTTTCTGTTGATTTGCTGGATTTTAGTTCACTGACAGCAAAAGCCAAACCAGCTTGTACCTATCATTTTACCTACACTATGCCATTAATACATTCATTATTATTGTCATTCAGAACTAATAACTGTATTAAAATAGGCCCATCTCCACAGCTGTAAATAACCTTAATTTTTTATTTGTTTTTTTTTAATTTTCTGTCATTTAATCTCTTTAAAAAACATAATTATTACTGTACCTTATAAGAAGAAAGTCGTCCATAATTGTGTAATCCCTGGTTTGTAAGCAAAAGAGAAATGAGTCCATGAGTAGAACAAATTAGTGCACTTTATATTATTTTAGCAATTATTTATTACTCATTAAAAAGCCATTAGTAAAACACTGTTGTTATTTATGATAAGAAATAAGCAGTTCACTGGAAAAACACTTGGTAATATGAATTAGTAAGTCACAATATTTATTATCTGAAAAAAAAGTTGGAATCCATCTGAAGAGGAATGCTCTCTGTTCTCAGCACGAAAAAGTACAGTGTACAAGTTCAGAAAATGATATTGCATATACAAGTCATGTATGTGTACGTATAATGAAAGGTTTGAAACTGTGGCACATAATTTACTCCTGGATAATTTTGACAGAGAAAAAAAATAGACTTTTTTAATGCCTGCTCCATTTCCAAGAAGGTCTTTATATTGCACTTCTAGGTATGAACACACAATGTTATGTAACTGAATTAGTTGTCAATGTTGTATCCCTAGCTTTTAGAATGTATAAGCCACATTTTGCAGAACTGCTGATAAATTTCAGTCATACTTCATCTTGTTCTTTTCTTTCACATGTGAAAAACACTTTTCATTACAGTTAGGACTGGGCAGTCAGAGTTCTACTGTCTTTTAGTTACATGTCTTTTTTTCTTTTTCTTTTTTCTTCTTTTCCTCTTTTTGTCTTTTCTTTTTCTCAATATATCTTAGGCCCTTTCCACATGTGGAGGGGGAAACGGGGGAAAATGCGCTGAAACAGAGCTTACCGGCAGCCGGGTAAGTCCGTCGCCATGCGGAGCAGCGCGAACTCGATGCTCCGCAGTCCTCTGGCATCCAAAATGGCGGCTTCCAGCTGGCGGAGGCTCTCCACCAACCGGAGCAGCTCGCCAGCTGGAAGCCCACCCCCGGCAGATCTGCAGGCACGCACTAGTGTGCGCCTGCAAATCTGCTCCGGAGCGTGGTGACGGAGCTGCACGGGGCTGCGCACTCCGTGCTTTTTAAAAACCTCTGAAAAGAGGTTTTTAAAAAAACATGCAGTGCCGCCAGTTCCGGTCGCTTCGGAGCGGATTGAGGTGCAGAACTACGAAAAGTAGTCCGCCTCAATCCACTCCACGGTGCAGACGACTTCCGTTGGAGGTCGCTCTGCACCGTTTTAACACTCCGGTGTGGAAAGGGCCTTACTTTGTGAATTAGTATTAAAATCAGTAAAAAAATACATATGAGAAATCTATTGCATTTTTTTTTTTTAAAAAAAAATAACACTTCCTCTGTTAATGAACATTTCTATATTTTGGTCCTGCATTCCACATTGCAATAATGAAATCAAATATTTCTGTGTCCTAGACTTATTTGAATATGAAAGTCTGTGTATTTATTTTGTTAAAAAAATAACAAATACATGTAGGGTTTGTTTTAAAGTGCATGTATTTGTTTTATGAAAATGGAAGACTTACATATTCCTGTTTCCTTTATCAGATCATAGCTATTCCAGTGTATAATCACATTGGTGAAACTTAGATTTCTAGTAAAAGACTGGTCATTCTCAGTATTATATCTTTTAGTCTGACCTCAGATGTGTATTTTCACTTAAAATGTATAGAACATGCATCCATACTCCTACATTAGTATTGTTGTACACACTTCTATGTTCCAATACATTGGAGAAACCGATAATGCTACATATTTATAAAAAAAAGGTAATGCTACCTATTTATACAAAAAAATTATAAATGATATTTTTTTCTTATGCTTCCTTGATGATTTTTTCCCCCTTTCAGATATTAAGTGAAATGAGCCTTCATTTAGACAAGGGGATACTTGGTAGCCAGTCAAACTAATCAAGAAGTTTCTTGTCAATAAAATGGAGAAGATGCAATCTGCTCCTTAGATGGATGCTGAATAAAAACACTAGAGAAGTTAATCTCACAGAGACTTGTATACTTGTAACAGAACAACAGCTAATCAAGGTTACCAGAATCAAGGCTGCCCTTACCTCTATGTACTGTTTTTCCCATTGATAGAAGCTTCAGAGATGTTCCATAATCAAATAGATCTCAGGATCCAAAAGTGAAGAACCATACCGGACCACATTATTCATATGGGGATAAGTGTCTTGCCAAAAGCCAGCATGGTATAGTGGTTTGAGTGTTGGGCTATGACTCTGGAGACCAAGGTTTGAATCCTTGCTCAGCCAAGGAAACCTTGGGCAACTCACCCTCTCTCAGCCTCAGAGGAAGGCAAATTCAAACCTCTTCTGAACAAATTTTGCCAAGAAAACTTTGTGATAGGTTGCCATCAGAAGTCTTCCATAAAATTGGCAATTTTATTTTGCTTTGCTTTGCCTTGCTTTGCTTTGCTTTTGGCATGACTAGCAGCTCATTTAAGCATTGCATACCCAGGTTTCATAAACTGTTTGAAGATAATGGTATTTTGGGTCACCATTGTTGGTTTATCAAACCAGCATTTACTGCTTTTTATTTTGTATATTAACAAAAAAGAAGGAAATGAAATGAGGACATGCTGGACAACATTATTTATGACCAACTTGAAAAATAACCCCAGCCTCATTTTTTTCTGAATCGTATCAAAACCTGTATTTAGTTTCCAAGGTTTTAGCCAAATACCTAGTTGTTATGCTTTAGGAATATTTCATTTGAAATCAATAAAGATTATGACATAATGAGTCATAGTGATGCATCCAAGGAAGAAAATGGTGGTTGTGTATATGACAGACTATTTTTTTTTTACATGATGCATTCTGGTGATTAATAATAACTGTTAGTTCAACTGGCTGTTGTGACCAACAGATCTGACAAAGTCACCCTTTCATTTCAAATTTATTCTGTCTGCAACACCAGGGATTATACTGAATCTAATTTGGACATTAGTACAGAAATGAATTTCTGTTGTCTCTCTCATTCTTTCTCTTTCTCTTTGTATTAGTAAAAATAATTTCTGCAGCCCTCATAACTACGAAAAGAGTCTAGAATTTTTTTATAAAGTTACAGATAATGAGGCATAATTATGACCAAAGTAAAACAACCAAAGACACTGAAGACATATTTTTTGAACATGATTTCTCTTGTTAAATTAATTAATCCTAAAGAAGAAATGCTTCTATATCAGCCCTATGACTGGGAAGCAACAAACAAAAGACATCATAATTTGCAACTGCCTCAGATAATTTGGTTTAGAATATTGTCTGGCTGTGTGTTGGCTGTGGGCAAAAACACCTCCCCCACCCTGGAATGTTTGCAATGCTATATCAATGCTATTATTATATGCTACAAGAATATTAAATGGTAGGCGCTAACTTCACTGTGATGCCTGTGGTAGCATTCAGATTCTAAGCCTTCAGGGAGCTGCACAGAAGAGTGGGAACTGCCCCTCCTGCTTGCATTTATGAATGCTACTTCTATGAGCATAAGGATGCTGGTTGCTGACCTAATGCTGGGTTAAAGGGAAGGCAAGAATATTTTTTCTGTATACTGAATACCCCAGACCTTGCTGATGACTTTTCTGAATTTGTAGTAAAAGTTCACCTTTTCTGACTTAATTTGTCCTTCACAAGCCTCATCAGTTTACAAAGCTTCACCTTCACACTATGGTTTGATCTCCACCACACCAATCTGAAGCTAAATATAACTCATTGGCATTCACTATTTGATCTCTGATTGGCTGCGATTTTCTTTATGAGGTATAAAGAAGCTCCAAACCTTCACAGAAATGGTGACAAAAGGGTGGGGTGGGAATTTGCATCTTCTTTCATCCTTTGAAGGACTGGGGGAATGGAGAGATGGGAGGCTACTGCAGATAGGAGAGAAGGGAAAACAAAAGTTTCATTGTACAAGTGGAACATTGCTTGGTTGGATGTCACACAATGAGATCCAACCAAATGATACTGGATCTTTCACATCACAATGACAGTAAGCAGGTATTAAAAGACAAATATTCTAGAGCCATTTCCACACTACACTGTTATAGTGCTATCATTCCACTTTCAACAGCCTGTGGAATTCTGAGGTTTGTAGTTTACTGAGGCCAAAGAGCTCTCTGGCTGAGAATTCTAAATTCCCCTTTCTAAACTGCAAGCCCCAGGATTCCATAGGATGTTGAAAGTGGAATAATAGCACTATGACAGTGTAGCACAGAAATGGCATCAGCCTTAAGGGCTCAAGGAAAGGGAAATATTATTGACTGCTTGAGATTTGTAGCATAACAGAAATGTTCTTCCCCCTTAAACCATCCCTACTATGCATGTCCTGTCAACTTCTTCCTGACCAGTCTTCCATACTCAATGTTAAACAAAAAACTGCGGAACCTCAAAGATCAGGTGTGTGGCCTGATGAGTCTAGATTATCTATCATTCTGTCATTTTCTGAGTTTTGTTAGACCATGACTCCCATTATTCTTGGTCATAAGTCATTTTGGCTGGGACTGATGGGAAATGTATTCTAAAAAATTCTTTAGGGCCACAGGTTCCTCCCCCTTGGTCTGGATTAGATTAGGAAACAGCAGCATGTCCGGGACCAGTTTTTCTGCTGCTGGAATCCTCCAGGGACCTCACGGACTAACAAAAATGTTTCAGACAAAGAAGCAAGCAGACAGATGAACCTCAGAAGTTGCTGGAAGCATACCTCTAGTTTTGAGAAGTGTGTGTGTTTGTACACAAGCACACAGTGTAGGGTGGGGTAAGTCACTTTTTAAAAAGTGAATTGCTAATCCTAAAAGCTTTCAGGATTAATAATTCACATTTTCTTTTTTTTTGGCTAGAAAAAGGACAGTCCTGGGAACATGGGCTGCCAAAACAGCTTTGGTGGGTCACATGCAATCCTAAAGCACACTTTCATCAGCACTGGTATTGATGCTCCTTGTTTTATTTTAAAGTTTAAACTGACCTGGAAGCCTTCACACCTTCCTACTGAGTGTCAGCCTTAAAAATTAGGGGAGAGGTAAAGCTTCTGCCTACTTCATCTCCAGTTGCAGTTATGTCTCCTGTTCAGAGGTCTTCATGCCTTCTTTTGGAAAGAAACAGATAACGCAGCTCTCAACTGAATGCTCCCAAAGAAAAACCAAAAGAAAATAAACCATAGCACTTTCTATACTCATTTTTTGTAACCCAGTCACTGGAAGTCAGCCGATATTTCAGGTTTCAGGGCATACCTTCTTCATATGAATGAGCTGATGAGAAAAAAGGAGGCACCACATCTTCTTCAGAAGACATACTGGGAGACAAGTTGCACTTCTTAAAAATCTTATGCTTTTTTAAATGAGTTTTTTTTTGTCCTCCTTTTATATTTATCTTCCAGTCATCTTCAATGAAGGTGCCAGAAAGCCAATCAAGAGGCCCTGGAGACATACATACACATATACACACACAGGTTACAAATAGTGTTCCTCCTCTTCCTCCTCTTCCACCTCCTCCTTAGATGTTCAGTGTGACCCAACTTGGAAGGAAAGATTCAGAACATTCATTCTTGGTGCCTATCACCTTGATTGCTGGCTGTGGCAGGAAAAAAAAAAAGATGTGTGTTTTTCAGCAGGCAGAAATTGACAGGAATGCATACATAAGCTATGTTGGCAGGATTGCTTGTGTTTGGCGTTTACCAGTTGGTGCATCGAGCAGATGGCTTGCCAAAAATAAATTAAGACAAAATAAAATTGATCAACTTATCCTTCAGATATGCACATGGCTCAAAAAGAGAGTTCAAGAATAAAGAATATCCTAAAGAGCAGAAACTAACTTCAAGGCTGTGTTTCTGATCAAATACAGCACATACCGCACCCCCTGAAAGGACCAGGGCCTGTCCTTAACAACATGGATCCTATCCTTTAGAACAACAATAACAAAAACATAAATCCTAGCAATTAATTGCTTGAAAGGAAGTGTGAAGCTGGGAACAGAGAATGTAATCCCGTTCTTTCCCTCAAAAAGCTAAATACTCAGATTTTTTTTTTCCTTTTAGTAGAATATTCTACCCACCTCACCTCACCTCACCTGATGGATCAGGAAGGCAAACAGCATGTGCAAAGCTCATCGGCATGAACCAGGTCATCTTCCAGCAAGATGTGTGTGCAAAAAAGATGACTACTGAAATCACTACTGGATAGAAGTTGAGCATTTTTACCAGAACACTGGTGATAGAAAAGGGTTCATTTTTCTTCATTCTATCTTTAGTTATAGTTTTGTCCAGTAAAGGTGACCTAGTATGCTCCAGAAATTTTGGGCTACCATTTGCACAAGCCCCAGTCAGCACAGCCAATAGTGAAAAATAATAGGAGTTGTAATCTAAAACATATAGAAGGTGCTGGGTTGTTTACCCTTGCTTCAACCCTTCTTGCTTTGAAGACTGACAGCTTGTCTCATTAAGGTTATTTATTCTTCATAAAGGGATTTTTATCCAGCTACCTTCACCTTAAGTGGCCATTCCACAGCTATAAAAGCTATGCAGACGGAAATAAAGAAGGAACAGATGTCTAACTAATTTATTTGATTTTTGTTTTTATCAGCTATACCTATTACTTGCAAATAAAGTAGAACAGCTAAAATATGTTCTAAAACACACATGGAAATCCTACAGTATCCATATATGCTGTCCTAAGCCTTGGACAACATTAGTAAAACCCTACTGGAATGTACTAGGTTGATACACTGAAAGTCAATCTGGGCTACAGCAAATTGCTTCCTGCTGAATAACCCCAAATCCACAATTGGATCTACCAGTCTTTGTAAAACATACTCCAACCCAAAACAATGATCTCAGGTCCAGGTGTGCGAGCCATCCAGCCAAATCATGTAGGCAGACTAAGTGGACATGTAGGGGCGCCAAATTAGATGTAACTGAAGTGAAATTATAAGATATTTTATAGGTACAATGTCATTTCCATTTCAGAAGTTGAGTAATAATAATTTATTTCAAATTTTGAAGCATGACTATGTCAATACTATTAATATGTGTCATGGTATTCTTTCAAAAGTGCCTCATGGATATGCTGTCTGGGGCCAGGGTATGACAGTTCAATTATTTGCCAAGTCATACTGTATTACTGTACGGTGAAGATGGGTCACACAAGCAGCATTCTACACTGGCTATTCTGCCATGTTATATGTTGTGTTAATGAAGATGCATTTCATTGAAGTTAACTCACAATACTTGCCTTTCTTTTGCCACCACGTTACTTAAAATGTTAAGAGCTCATACCACTTTCTACATAGATATATCTTTATGCTGTCCTTTTAAACATACTAAATTGGTATTAAAGTCCCACTACAATCAAAATTGAGGATCAGATTGGCAAACAGATTTGCAAAGAGAGGCATTGATAGAGTACTACTCTGATTTTAAAAATGTCTCTAAATATATCTGCAACTATTGCTTTTTTTAAAAAAATGGTGTTTAAATATATACGCAGCTATTATTTTTTAAAAAAGACATGATGTAGGAAAATGCATTTTATTAAGTCTGCTAAATGACACAAAGATTCTCTGAAGCTTATACCACCTTTGCACCACTTTCATAATGTTCTTTAAAAAACCTGGATGTATCCACACTGTGTGAATGATAGCACTTTGACATCACTTTAACTCTTATACTTCCATTCTGTGGAATCCTGGAATTGATACTTTGGTGAGGCAATTATTAATTTCCTATCTGCTATCCTGACCTACAATGTCAGTGCTCCCTCATGGAGAATTCTAATTGCCTCCCAAAACTTGCAGTCCAAGGATTCCACCATGGATGAAACCATGGCTATAAATTCACATTTGTTGCTTTGCTCATGGATCACTTAGCTATTTGTTTCTTGCTGGGGTTTTTTTTATATATTTCTAAACCAGCCTAGTTAAAACTTGTGCTATCAATAATAAAGATACCTCCCTTTGTTTTAAGCTTTCCTTTTAGTATTTAACACCACAAGGAGAGCTATTTCCTTTTTCATGTCTCTGGAAACAAGTTCTTGGCTAACTTCCAAGTGTCATATAATCTTTCAAAAGAGCTTATTTAGCATATTATCCTGCATCATTTGAGAAGCTGCCAACTTTACCATATTCAATTTCCAAGTTAAACATTTCATTTTTTTTTTAAAAAAATAGATTTTTCTGCATCTTCCATTAACATACATTAGAGAGTGCTGCACTAAAGATGGGTACAAGCTGAGTAGTAAACAGCATTTGCCAATATTCCAGCACTTCATGGTTTCATCAACACACTTCAGGATCTGGAGTGGTTAGGAAACATGCTGATGACTACTGTACTCAATCCCATGTGAGGCTCATTATGTTAAAAGGTAGATGATAATGTTGTACTATTTCGGAAACTAAATTGTATCAACATCATGACTAAAGCCATATATTTCTTGACACTGTGAAAATGACAAGAGATGGCAAGCTGTGCCTACACAATATTTGCAGTTTATGGCAATGGTTATCAAGGCTATCAAGGTAGTATTTTTTTTCTCCAGCAAACATTGCCTCCTCACCTTTCATACCCAAGGGATAACCAAGTTATTTGGCACTTTAGACAGAAGGTAGAACAACAACAACACATTAAATAGTTGAAAGCTGATCACCTTTCATGAAAGTGAAAATTAGATATCTGACGCAGCCACCCCATTCTGTCTAATGGTAGGGTTGGCCAGGACATTTATAAAATTTATTGTTTCTGGACCACTGGAGGGAGTGGAAAAAGCTGGAAACAACATCTGTCACAGAGGTTCTCAGTTCCAAAATACAGTTCATATAAGAACACAGACCTGTGCCCCCAAAGCCATGGAGACGGTCTATTTGCTGAAGGGTCCTGTTGATACAACTATACTGTTCTGAATGTAAACTGAATAGATCTTTGTGCCATTTAGCATATAATAAAGTACTTATGCATTACATGCACTTAAACTAAACTTACACTGAAATTTAAAGCTGTCTGTTTAAGGCTTGTTGGAATCAGGTTGCAACTGAATGCATCTGACTTCCATTATGGCCAGATGTACTAGACTTTTAAACATTTAACTGCTTCTTTATTTCAGTGTGGTGCTTTTGCTGTTTCAACTGGTGCTTTAATAATATACTTAATTTAAATCTACAGTTAAAATTAAGCAAAGAAGACCTGTTGAAATTCCGGATTCTACCCAATTATTACAGTGACAAGAACCCTTTCACTTAGCTTACTGGGCAAACCTACCCTGCAATAACAGATTCACTGGTTGCCCCCACCAAGGACTAATATCGGCTATCTTCACCTGATTGTAGAATAGTTTGGAAATGGAAAGTGTAGAGGCATGAGATCAGATTTCTTAAGGCCAACTTGGCATTTTAGCAATTAGGACACACAAAGCTAATAGGATCTGGTCATTCTATGGCTGAAGATAGGGTATGTTGCTTACTGTAAAATTCAAGAAACTGTATATTTTAAGTAATGTGCATATTGAAAGACACTCCTGCTCCTTGTCATGTTAAAGTATCTGCTTGTTTTGCTGTTTGTTTAAATATACATACAGATCTTTATTTATTATTTAAATATTATTTCCTTGCCTATTATTGTGGGATTTCTGGGTGGTGTACAATAGAGTAGTTTAAATAAGGGGAAAAAATCATTTTAAATAAGACAAATTAAAACAGCTTAAATGGTTACAACAATTGAAAAAAACATGTAAAAACAATTAAAAGTAAATTAATCCCCAAAGGCTTTCATAAAAAAAAAAATCTTGATTTGCACAAAAAGAAATTAACATAGGAAAATAGTGTTCAATATTTTCATATACACTGTTCTCAAGCTTTCTTTGCAGCTTTTACACATTTACTGAGTTATGTAAGTGAATCTAAATTATCATACCTATCAGTTTTGCCCACCCTGCTATATCTACCCCCTGTAACTTTTCACCTGAACTTTTCTCAATTGTCAAAAAGACAGGGAAGGTTCCCTCCTCCATTGGGTAGAACCTTCAACCAGTCAGAGTTTAATGCTTCTCAGACCAATTAGAATAAATTTACTAGATCCACACCTGTCTATAAATATTTAACTGTTCATGTATCTTTCTTTTCCCTTCCAAGATCTGTCACCAAGCAACCATTACCACACAAATTTGCAACTAACTTCATATAACATTTCTCCACAACCGTTTTTTAAGTTGACTCCTTCATTTGTTCACCATGTGCAATTCTCTCTCTCTCTCTCTCTCTCTCTCTGTCTCTCGTACACACACGCACTCATTTTTCTCTTCCTGACATAAATTCTTTTAAACTTTTGTTCTTCCTTATAACATTATATTGAAACTGTAAGCATAATCAGGCATTTTAATAAGTTTCAGGAAGTCTAACCTTAAATTACACACTTAAACTTCATTTGAACAACTAGTGGCAGAAGCTGGACCTACCACATATGGCTTCTAGAATGATTTTTTAGGCTGTCAAAATGCAGTCTTATTATATTGCTAAGTGTGCAGGGAAATCAAACTGCTGTTAAGGGTGGTTTTTATAAAACTATTTACAATCCCTAAGGCTCCTGTTTTTGCTTACATCTTCAGTGAAGTTATAAGGGGGAAAAAAGGAAAGGGATGAGCCGTTTGAAGATGTATACCTGTGACAAGAGGCTATTCAGATTACAGATTACAAATGCCATGAGCCTGCTGACATTAAATTAAACTTCTCCATCTTCTAAATTATTTGGTACATACAATAGGCAATGATGGAATTTGGAAGATGTGGCAGATACTCTCCATTCTTCTTTTCTCTAGTTTTGCTAGAATACAGTTTAGAACTGGGCTGAACACTTTTAACAGGGTTAAGAAACAATTTTTGGACCCCAGGACACTCAGCAGGCAGCACAGACCTGTAACCATCAAAAACTGTCCCTTTCGGTTTTGAAGAAATCAAAACTGAAAAAGAACATACATCTAGTTCCAGTTTCAGTTTTAGTCTTTTTTTGTAAGTGAGATAGGATTGTGGCTTTTTCAAGCTGTTAAACACAAATCATAATTCCTTCATTTGTTAATCCCCTCCCCCCTTTACGTGCTCTGAAGAGAATGAACAGACTTGAAGAAAGCCCTGAAAAACAAGTATGATCCATTGGGTTGTATTTTGCCCACTCCTTAATTTGATGCACATTGATGTTTGGGGTGGGAGTGGGAGACAAATGCAACAATCCAGTTGACAACATAGGCTTACATAAATTAAAATTATATATAACAAGTGTTGATGCTTTTAATTCATTGTATAAGAGGGTATTCAATGCCCCCTTTAGTTAATGCCCTTCCCAGACAAGTTAGCTTCATAGCACTAGTGAACACTACAATGGTCATTTGTTGAACAAGGGGATATGAGGACATTCCAGCATTGTTACTGTAATTTTGCAGCCAAGAGAAAAGAACAGCTATCACCCTTTCTGATCTCCAGAATACTCAGGGCAGACCTACAGTAGATGCTAATCTGGTTCTTCCAAACTCCTTCATCACTAAATGGACATGGTGCTGTGATACAGTGTTGGTAAGTGGTATTTCATGAAGGCAGATGTGGTAGCCTAATAGAAATGAAAAGGTAGAGTGTTACACTTTGCCTATAGGACGTACAGTCTTATCCAGAGTGATATAGAACACTATTTCTCCATGTCATCTGATTTAGGTGCTGATTCAGTTATTGGTTTATAATGTCCCAGATTCGAATGGTATAAGAACCCAGATAAGGACCAGTACACTGAAGTGATTGCAACAAGATTAAGGCACTGTCAGTGACAGGTTTCGATGTTTGGGGAGTAGGAGTTCAACATATTCTAAATCTGAGGTTGCATTTCCCCAGAGAGAAGCGTGTCCAAAGGCTGGAGATGTTTCCTGGTATTGCTTTATCAGCAAAGGCCCAAGTGGTTCACCAGCTGCAAGTGTTTCTGGACAGAGATAGTTTACCCATGGTGGTTCACCACTGATGATTTCACAGATAGATTACTGTGAAACATTCTATGTGGATTTCCCTTTGCAGATGACTCAGAAGCTTTAATTAATTGAGAATACACCAACCAGCCTTTTTATTGATACATCTAGCTTTATGCACAATATAATAATTGTGTTGCCGTTGTTGTTGTTGTTGTTGTTGTTGTTGTTGTTGTTGTTGTTCTTCTTCTTCTTCTTCTTCTTCTTCCTCTTCTTCTTCCTCATAACTTCATTGGCTTTCTTTCTGCTTCTGAACTGTATTTCGGGTATTTCATGCTGATTTTTAAAGCCTTAAATAGCTGGAGACATGGGTAATTGAGGAGCATCTGTTTCCATAACAACCTGCCCACATAGTAAGAGCTTTCTCTTGAGTACCTTCTGTAGGTGACTTTTGTATTATGTAAGTACACCTAAGATACTTTTGTTAGCTGAGATATGCCATTTCTAATAAAAGGATTCCCACCCTAACGAGGCCTACCTGGTGGGCCTTTTGCAACACTGTGATGTTTTTTGCACCGCTTGTTTTCCCAGTCGTTTTAACCTGATGTTGCTTTTTATGGATTTTAACATTTAAGTGCTAATTTATTGTTATTTTATTGTGGAAAAAATGTACACCACCTGGAAGATGAAGTCAGTGAAGGCTGAAGTATAAATGTTTTAAACTTACTAATTATGGGACCACGTTGCAGCAGTAAGAACATCAGCCTATGCTAGGTAAAATGGTGGTCTTGATTTTATTTTAACAAATTAAAAATAAAACAAGGGGAAAAAAAACCAGTGCTAATTGGATAACTGAACTGTGATATACTCAGATGTCACTGAAAAAAAATATGTTAAGCTAAAACAATGAACTGCAACATACTTTTGATCCTCACTTCTTTTTCTTCACTATCAGGGAAGAAGTTGTTGCCTGCTCTTCCTCCTCCTCATTTTACCCTCAATTCCCAGAATATATGAACTAGTCCTGGGTTGTGATCTGAGATCTCCACATTCTTCTGATTTCCATCCCACTATTTTCCTGTTCCTGTGCCAGATCACCATGGGAACAATACTCACCATAGAAACAGCAACACAGCCACCATGGAAACAATGCTGATCATAAAAGAAACTCTCAGATACTGGGATGGAGCAGAAGAAACCTGTGAGAACCTGGGGCAGGTTTGGCTCACTTTTCTTTACAGTCTCTAATATTGTTTCCATGAGCATGCAGTACAGGAAAGGGAATTCAGCCAGAAGCAAATTTGAAGGTTATAGGGACAGGCAAGTTCATTGGCTACTAGTCACAGACAATAAGGTTTCTTTCGAAGACCCTGTTTCTAAGTTCCCCTATCTATCACTACATCATCTGTAAAGTAAACTCACATTTCAAATTTTTCATTTCATAACTCAACTGGAATTTTTGGTGTTGTTTTGGCCATTCCTCTTCCACAAATAATCAAATTAACACTATTGCCATTTCCTCACTACATTTTTATGGGGCTATCATTCCGCTTTCAAGATCCTATGGAACTCTGGGGTTTATAGTTTACTGAGGCCAAATTGCTCTCTGGTTGACAATTCTAAATGCCCCTCTCTATACTATACAAACTCAGGGAATCCATAGGTTGTTAAAAGTGGACTGATAGCTCTATAACAGTGTGGTGTGGAAATGGCCTATGTTTGATTTAATTTAATTTGATTCAGTTTAATTTGGTTTGTTTAAACTAAATGAATGAGCTAAGAACTCATGGTCTGACCGTTGAATCTTCTCATTAGCCACAAATTAAGCAAGCCAAAACTCCCTAGCATTTAGATTTTCTAATTACATTTGAACTTGGTCTACTTGTTGTAGTAGTATCTTGTTGTAGTAGTATCATTATATCTTTACTTCATGACCATTACCTGTTGTATTACAAACTCCAAGAAGTACTTTGGATACTGTGTTTGTAAACTGCTTCACTGCCAATCAAAATATATTGATATGCTGATTCAATGTCAGTCAAATCTAACACCCCTCACCAATTACTAAGATGAAGTACATGAATAGATAGGATACAATCTTTCCTTAGATGGTCTTCAGATGGTTTTTACCTGATTATGCTATTACTCTGCCACTGGGAAGCATTTGGAAAAATAAAAAACCTATTTCACAGAAAACTTTATGTAAAAGCAAAAAGAAAAAGAAAAAGCATTCTTTTTGATGCCACCAGCCCTAAAATCCCCAAATCCAAATTTACAAGGGGAAGCAGAAGACCACACTAGTTCTGTTCCAATTTCACAATGTGGCAAATTTCTAAAACATACATTTACCATTGCATTCCTATGCATCAGGTCCTTCCATAAAGGCAGGTGTCACCTATAGGCCTTTACATATTAAATATCTTCTTCACATAATACATTCTGGTATAGCTATAGGTGAGATTTTTTGCTTCAATGTGTTACTGATAAAAATTTACCAAAATTCACAAAATATTTCCTATTCAGGATGGAAATAATTTCATATTTTTATTAAAAAAAATCAATTGTGGGAAAAATACAAACTGAGAAATTTGTCTACCCGTGAGTTGTAGGTCAATAAAATCTGGAGAGAAACATGAATCCCACCTCTGCCTTAATGGAATCTAAATCAGGTAATAACCGAACAATTCATTATGACTATATTTTTTTACAGGGAGATGGCAATAGCGGCATTCAAACATCTCTGTGCAGATAAATAGCATAGGCAGATGCAATATTCTGGTACCAGTATTGCAAAAATATTACCCTAGCCAGCAACACTCTATAATAAACAGGTTAATCATTATTAATGCCTTGGGTTTCCATCATAAAAACATTAATCATGATGAATTAATTGGTAATTAAGGCAAATGCATTATTCATTAAACAAAAATTACCATCTCAGGACCACAACCATGTTGTGCATTCCACAGTAACTCTTGCAGAATTCCACAAAGGATGTCCATTCAATGCTGCTGCCAACATTCATACAAGTTCATTTCTCTGTTTTAATTCAATGCCATTTTACCATCTGCTTCTCTATAAAATGAGATGACAAAATAGTCAGTTCAGTCAGTCAAATCTCACAGTATTTGTCAGTCCAAAATGGCAAATTGCAGTAAACTAATTATTCAGTTTCTATAATTGTAATTTCTTCAGGTATGTTCATTTCAGCGCTACTAATTGTGATAAGCCTGATTTAGACAAACCCTGAGCAAACCTGACAACTAACCAATACTCTCTTTCAGTTTGAAAAGGAGTTCAGTATTAGAATGTTATTGGCAGTTCTTGTAAAAATAGAATAATAAAATCAGAGAGTTGGAAGGTGATTATGTAGAGATCATCTAGTCTGAGGTAGGAAAGTGAGGCTCCCTATAACTCCCATGAGCCATAGCAAACATAGACAATGATGAAGAATTCTTGGAGTTGCAATCCAACAATATCTGGAAGGAGGACTTTGTTCACCCCTGGTATAGTCCAACTTTGTGTTCAATGAAGGATGTAGCTACAACATCGCTTGTACACTCCTACTTCCTACCCCATTTCAGGCTATTCCACTGCTGAACAACTCCCACTATTAGAAAGTTTCTTCTGATCTTCTCTGCCACCCCTTTTTTTGCCCATTAGTTCTTATCCGACCCTCTAAAGAAATAGAGAATGTGTTATCTTACCTTCCCTTAGTCTCTTCTCCAAGCTAACCATACCTAATTCCTTCAACTGTTCCTCATAGGCTGCAGTGGGCAACTTGTGAGGATCTATTTTCATCCTCTTCTGGACTTTCACAGAACATAATAATCCTATAGCTCTTCCCTCTGCAAAGAAGTCAGTCTTCAAAATGCCCTATTGTGTCCACACCAGAAGCTCTGAATTAGTGGAACCGGCCCTCCAGATATAAAACCTTGCAGGCTTCCGGTGGCATGAATCGCTTTTCTATGGAATAAAATTGGGAATCATGTGGTCCTTGTGTGAAGGTCTGAGGCTATACTTTGTCTAGTCCTGCTTGTAGGACTTTTTCCTCACTACCCTTGATGCTTTTCCTTGGAAACACTCCAGCAAATTCTGTCCTAAAATGGGACACCAAGAATTGGATACGATACTCCATATGTGCCCTGAATAATGCAGAATAGAGTGCATGAGTGTGTTTTACTTCTTTGACTTGGATATTGAGCTTCTGTTAATGCAGTCCAAGCTTTCATTAGCTTTCGTAGATGCTGCATGACACAGCTTGTACACATCCAGCTTGTTATTCACCAAAAATGTAGGTCTATTTCACAGGTAAACATGCCAAGTCCAGTCTCCCACCCTTCTTGAATTTTTATACCTAAATGCAAGATTTTACATTTATGTCTGTTGAATTGTACCTACTTAGTTTTGACCTAGTTGACCAGTCTGTCTACATCTTTTTGAACATTTTTAGAAATCAAAATAAATTGTTCCTTTGAACTCCCACGATCTCATAGAGTACTGTTGGCCTTCTACATCTGTGGATTTAACTTTCATGGATTTGATTATTTGTGAGTTTGCCCAATCCCTGCTCCCCTACCTCAAGTGCCTTTTTTTCAGGAGAACATTCCCTCTCAGCAGCTCTGATCAGGCTGCTCAGCTCTTAAAAAAACCACTTCTGGTCCTCCTCCTCCTTTAGGTCTTGGGACCCAGAGGTGGGGAATGAGACTACTCATGGGGCTAGGCTGAGGAAATTTGCCCTCACTTAAGTTTTGTAATTTGGAGGTAGTGTTTCTTGGGTCTACCTTCCAATAGATGGCCGGATAGGGAGCATCCCAGCTATTGAGTTGGCGTTGGGGCTTAGGTGGTTCACCCAGAGGAAGTCTGAGGAGGAAGTCATGGTGTGACACCTGGCCTCAGCTTATGCCACATTAAGTTGCTCTCTCCCTTGCACCTTTAAATAGGTTCTAGGTTAAATAAAATGGTCCTTTTCAACCCAGTTCTCTGGGTTTGGTCTTGTTATTCTATGGTTAGTCAGCAATTTTGGAAGAGTCTAAAAAATGGGCAGGAGTGCTTATAGGAGCCATGTTCCTCTTCCTACACACATTCAGGCAGCAGCTTTCCATGATGACACTATCCTTACCATGAACTCCCCTTCAAGCATTTACCATAGGGACAAGAACATGCATGCTGGCCTCACTCACAAGATCCCTGTGTATACCTATCATACAACACTTTCTCATCCTAGGTGATCGAATAGCTAGCTCTACAGAGGAGTCCTGTTTGCATCTATTTGAAAGCCTTTAGAATTCTCTTGTTTTATGAAGATTCTTCATTGAGCTGGAAACTCTACAAGCAAATCTGAATGAAACTGTCTGTCCCATTTTGGACTTGGTACTTTTGGGGAACTGAGAGGACAGAACCTGCACATAATAGGACCTTGAAGGCATACTTACTGTGCATTTCCCTAACCCCATCCACAATTTTAAACCCCCACACATTCAGGTGGATGCCTGAACAGAGTATGAAACTACTCAGGGGACAAATACACCTTTTTTATTTTTTTAAAAAAATAAATTTGTTCATTTATAGTAATTAATTAAGTGTAGTTAATTACATCCAATTAATTTATGTGGATAAGTGTAATGATTTTATAATATAAAAAATTGCTTGTTTTTGCATGAAAAAACATAATATAATTATTTCATTATCTCACTTACCTCTTAGGAACAAGAGTAAGGGAGACAGAAGGAGAGGGTGGGAATGTTTGCAAGCAAGGGATGAGTTTTTTGGTAGAAGGACACACAAAGAAATAATAATAATAATAATAATAATAATAATAATAATAGTAATAATTTATTTTATTTGTTACCTGTACCCGCCTCTCCTCAAAGCTTGAGGTGGGGTACAACAGAGGGTAAAATACAATTAAAACCAGCATACCAATTAAAACACATTATGATTAAAATACACTAAAAACATAAAACTATTCAAATTCGAATAAATCATAATTAAAATCATAATTAAAAATACATCATAATAAAAAATAGACCTATCTGGGTAGGATGAACTTCAGATGACTGGAACAGGGACCAGAGTCGGGGACAGAAGGAAAAGGAGCATTTGCTCAATATTTGTTTTCCATGACAAGCATTATTCAAGCCTTGGGGATCCCTCCACTTTGCAGGGGAGCTCTGGAGGCTTAGAGTACACTTTTGGACCTGGCATGCTGCACATGGCCTGAGGACCACCCTTTGCCCATGCTTGATCTACAAGTTGAGTTAGGAATGAGTCCTGCTTGAAAACTTGGAGAGCCATTGCCACTCAATGTTGACAAAATGAGGCCAAACGAACCCAACATCTGACTCAGTATAAGACAGTTTCCTGTATTCCTAATACAAAAATAATATATGTCAGGGGACATCATTTACCCTACTCCCACATCACAAAAGCACAAGACTTAGTGTCAGAGATTTTAGGACAAACATTTGGTGTATCCCTAGGCCATGACCTTTTTGGCCCAGAACTGCAGTTCACAGATTCATACAATAGATTTATCCTGTATTCAGGTATAAGGAATATAGGAAAAATAACCATCTGATGAAGGTTATCAGGCTATTCCTGCCCCAATCATTGCTTTCTTTGTATGTCAAGTGACTTTTTGAGGGTTCTTCAATCAGTGATGGTTCTCCTATGGTCCAGAATGCTGGGAAATCATGGTTGCTAATTGCATGGAGAGCTTCTACAAGCACAGGTCGGAATTGTGCAGCCTTTCTAACATTTTTGGACTATAGCTGTGCCAAAGAGCTCTCTATCTGAGAATTCTAAATAGCCTTCCCTAAACTGCAAAGCCAAGGATTCCACAGAATGTTGAAAGTGGAATAATAGCACCATAACAGTGTAGTGTGAATATCCTCATAGCCCATTTAGGCTGCTATTCTTGAAATAAAGTATAGAATCATAGAATCATAGATTTGGAAGAGACCCCAGGGGCCACTGAGTCCAACCCCATGCTATGCAGGAACACCTATCAAAGTATTCCCAACAGATGGCCATCCAGCCTCTGAATATACAGACCTGAATGCTTAGATGGCTGTAGCAATCTAGTTAACTTTTCTGCCCATTGTTAATGTCTTCATATAAATACCTTGGAGGTGCAGAATAAAATGCTTCCATATAATCCTAACTTCAATTCCAAAACTTTATCCTCTGTGCTATGTTGTGGCAAAGTGCATTTTCATGCTAAGAATGAGTCTCCAGAGAAGAACAGCGTGAATGATTTTTGAACCCTTGAAAGGTCAGGCTCCATTGACTGGATCACTCCCTTTCAGAAATTCCAACCCCATATGTACTTTGCAACCAGAATGGCAATGGAAAGCAGGGACCTAGTGCCTTCACTCTCCCTTATGTGTAGATTCATGGTGAGATCCTATCTGTTACTGTTGGAGTTTAAAACTGTAGAGCAACAGCTGAAAGTTAGACAAGTGTACAAGGAAAATTTCCCTTTGTTCCTTATGGTTGATCAGGGGCTGTTGGTGTCAGGGGTGGAGGTACAACAAGGTGCACTCTAGCAGCCATTATGGGACTAGAAAAAAAGAGTTTTGCAAGGAACTCGGAGGGCTTGAATTTTACTGTTTTTGGAGACCTTCATTCTGTTCTGCAGACCGATGGATACTGTCAATAGTAGGTCAAGTTGTTTATTCTTTTTCGCAAACAAATATTGCAATGCTTAATTTTGACAACTTTAGATATCTGGAAAGTCTGTTGGCTAGTTGACATGGCATTTAACATGAGCTGCCATGGAGGGAGGGGGAATGAAATACTGGTTTTACCAGTGTACAAAATATATGCTGCTGTTTTTATTTAATACAGAAAATTAAAAGGAAATCTTTCAAAAGAGTGACTATTAGTCATGTATGACACTATAGAGTAAATGTGAAAACCACAGATTATTTCTCCAAGAAAGAAAAGGCTAATTTGCTCAAGGCAGTGGAGAAAATCATTAGAGAAATGGAAGAATTACTAGAGTCACTTGAAAATACCATTTAAAACTCTGAGCAATTCTACAGAGACTTTATGGATTTTTACTTTATCCAGTGGCTGGGGAACCAGGATTGGAAAGGTCAGTGCCATAATACAAAATATGACTGGATCTGGTGGGAGGAAATCTGCTAATAGGAACCATTTTTCCATATTACTCTCATACTGGCCTTTGGGATTCTAAGCTACCATAAATGGTCCTTTTAACAATGGTTTATGAAGCAATATTAGATGCAATTGGTAATAATGCTAGAGTTTTAAATGCATTCACTTGCAAATAAGTTTCATACATAGCTATCTGCTTAGTGGAGGTCAAATCAATAAATGATTCAAGCAATGGCCTGAAAGGGATTCTGAGACTAGTATACTGTAGCTGTGACAAAGAGTCTTTCGAGGTGGAGATCTCAAGCAGCAGCTCTGAGAAGTATCTGGGAGTATTCCCTGATCCTCCACCTGCTCAACTGACTAACTGACTGAGGGACTGAGATGAGAAGCAGGAAGACCTCTCCAATGAGCATTCCACACTTAAACCACCACAACTCGCAGCCTTGATGTTCTCCTGGATTCGACTCTGAGCCTGGATGCCCAAGTCTCAGCAGTGGCCAGGAGTGCATTAGGAATAAGATACCGCAAAGTACGTGAGCTTACAGAGAATGGAATGATCAAGATGATCTACTGTCCAACCACTGAAATGGTAGCTGATATCCTGACCAAACCTCTAGCAAGAGATAGCTTTGAGAACCTTTGAGTCAAGATAGGACTTCAGGGGTACATGCATGGTTGAGAAGGGGTGTTGGGAGTGGCAACCTTTGCATGCTTAATTAACTGGCTAGTTAATTTGCATGTTTATTGTAGGCATAGAGAGATAGCCTAGAGAAAACTTCCTGTTCGTTTTGGTCAACACCTCTTCCTCTAGCACGTACACATTCTTTGTACTTAAAAAGGTTCTCTTGCCATTTACATCTCTCTTTTGTCTTCACCTTTTGTCCTGAAAGCATGCTGTGAGATCTCGTAACAGGGATTATTTTCAGCAAGCATGTGAGTGCTTAATTTCTTACCTTTCTTCAAGAATTTAACCTGTGTAAACTATGCACAAAGTTTTGTGAGTAAACTCTTTTATATTTTTAACCAAAAAAAAAAAAAAACCCTTGTGCACCAGCGCCCCTGTTCCTTGAGACATCAGATCTGGCTTCAGTGATACATGCCGTGATTATATCTCAGTTGGACTACTGTAACACGCTCTACATGAGGCTGCCTTTGAAAACTGTTTAGAAACTTCAGCAGGTGCAAAACCTGGCAGCTGGAATGCTGACCAGGACCAGTTAGAGGGAGCATATAACTATCTTATTAAAAGAAGCTCCATTGGCTACCTGTTCATTTCTGGGCACAATTCAAAGTGCTGGTTATGACCTGTAAAGCCCTATGTGGCTTAGGTCTGAGCTATTTGACAGACCATATCTCCCTGTACAAACCTGTTAGACCCCTAAGATCTGCTGGGGAAGGCTTTCTCTCGGCCCCACCACCATCCCAGGCTCACCTGATGAGGACACAGGAGAGAGCCTTCTCAGTGGCTGCTCCTAACTTATGGAATGCTCTTCCACAGGAGGCTGGGCTAGCCCCCTCCCTGGTCTCCTTTCACAGGCAGACTAAAACTTTTTTTTAAGCAGGCTTTTATATGAGCTGGGGAGCTTCTTTTATTAACTTTTTTTTAAAAAAATAATATTGTTTTAGGTTTTATCATTGTATATGTTTTTAATGTTTTAAATTGTTTAATGATTTACATGCTTTTAATGTGTTTAATTTATTGTTGGAAACTGCCTTGGGTCCCACTCTGGGAGAAAGGCAGCATACAAATATAACAAACAAACTAACTCTCTGCCTTATCCCAGAAGTAGCCAAAGACTGCATACAAAAGAAAATTTTGGCTGATGCTGAATGTGATCACATCAGTCTTTGCTGGAGCTGAATTGTCCAGTAGTCCAATCATATTGAATGAGTCCAGCAGCAACTACGTTAGTTGTCATACATTTATTTAAATGGATTGGGTCCAGATTTCTTTGAAAGACTGTTCATGACAAGGATGATATACTTATGGACCTGGGCCAATCTTGGGTTCCTAGGAAACCTTCTGGAGTTCTTGTTCCCCATGAAATTGTATCCCTTCTCCATGACAACCAGAGGTCATGATGCCCTGATGCCATATTTCCCTGCTGCCATTTTTTGAAAATTAGAACAGTACAAGTTGGGGAGGTGGTGAAACAGCACTAGGGTTTGTGCTGTGTTAAATTATTCATTCCTGTAAGAGGGAACAGATAATCAATTTCTCCCTCCTGCAGGATGTCTTCGAGAAAAGGATAGTTTTCAAAGAGGTTCCACATTGAATCATAGAATCATAAAGTTGGAACAGACCACAGGAGCCATCCAGTCCAACCCCCTGCCATGCACGTGGAGAAAGGCTCTACCTATGAAGTAGGAGTTACCCTGGCCAGGCCTGTATAACTCCAGGAGAGTGTGTTGGGGTGAGAAGTATCTGAAAACATCTGAAAGGCTATTGACTTTCCTCCTTACCTTTCTCCCTTGCCTGCACCATGTGACATTGAAAGGGTGAATAGAAGTCAGCCAAGGATCTGAAGGTAGAGGATCCTTTCCTTACTGTCATCTGCCCCCTTTTCACATAGGAAAATAAGTCTATTTGAGAACTGGATCACAAAAAGAAGAGAGAGGTTTGAGGAGTGATTCTCCTCAATGGGATTTTTGGATACTCAGAAAGCCCCTTTCTCATTCCCCCACCCTTGAGCATTAGAATATCTGAGGATACATATATATTTAAGACATCATCAAAACAAAACCAGAAACAGCGTACTGATCATAAAAGTGAAACCATGTGGTCTGTGAAAATATACTTAGGAAAGCAACCCCACCAACACATATTAGTTTCAACTTCCTTGAAATATTATGGAATAAAAAAGTGCCAGTCATGATGCGAATGAGGGCTGGATTGATTAGAATAAACCAAGTGAATTCAGAAGAAGAAAATGTGAAGATCACAGTCATCTCTTCAAACATCATAGTTTTTAAGTTTGATTTTTCTCTGATTTAGTGTGCTTTTAAAAATGCCCTTCTCCTCAGATTGGTTTATAAGCAGCCCATTTCCACTCAGGTTCCAAGCATGAATAATGATTTGGAACTATGAACGTTTAACTATTATGGAAGATATAAGCCAGATTTTCTTGTCTTGTCTTTAACTAGAATCCCATTGGTGCACTATACCACCTTAACTGTGCTGCTGTAAGCAATGGAAGGAAGAATTAGTCATTAGTGCAGCAGACATGAAGGAAATAAGATTTTAGTAAAATAGTCTGCTCTGTGCCAACAAAGTTTTTGTCCCTTCCCTCATCTTTGCTGTGGAAGAAGTGCTAAATTAGTGCACCAATAGGATTTCTGCCCATATCAGAAATGGATGAAATTGCCAGGCTTGGTAACCCCTTCACATTACACTTGTCAAATTTCATACAAATAAAAGGAGACATTTTTAATGAAACTACCAACAACATTTTTGTTATTTTGCAGTCTTGTAACCATTCTGTCTCAAGGACTGGCAGTGCTCTTGGCATTCATGTGCTCTTAATCTTGGACTGGCTACAATTGAGATGTGTTATCCCTTGATGACTTCTCTTATCTGGATTACTGGCTCAGAGTAGTGACTCCTGGAACAGCTGAAGACCTGGCTCCTCTTCCTACCTTTGCCTTACTGTATTACCTGTGACTGGCTTGGACTGGACTGACTGTCCTATAGCTCTTTGTCTTCTGATCACTTGACTCTTGAATCATTAGCTGACTGTAGCACATGATAGGTTTCAAGCAACAAGGACTTCAGGAATTATTGGGAGATTCATAGGTTGATATCTCTGATGGCCAGGTGCTTAATGAATCTGAGTCTAAGTTTCCATATGAACAAATGCTTCAGTGTTTGCAGCATTTTGCTGGAGAATAAGAGCCCTCATTCCCAGGACTCAGAGAAAGCTGCAGCACCCTAGCAATTTGTCTCCCATTCATCATTATCTGAGTCCTCCAACAGATAAGTTATGACACTATGAAGCCTATCCTTATCTCTTTTGTGAACATCAAAGAAAGATGCATCCTTGTGACTGCCACGTCCTGTTGAGGAGGAGTCTCTTTTTCAGCCCCCAGATGCTCAGATTTGGAGAGTCCATTGTTATCTGGGCCATAAACTCCTGACATCTGACTCCTCTGTGTCCAATTCTTTACATTAAATCATGACAGAGGAAGAAGTAGGAAGAGGACAGAGTGTGCTAGATTTATCACTGGTTTTGGAAGATTGTTACAGAGAAAGTGAAAGGATGAGACCAGGAAACACTCTGCAACCAGCCAAGGTAAAAGTTCTCCTAGGGGAAGGGGAAGAAAACCAAGGATCTCTCTAGCAGGATCTACCCAAAGTTTTCACTCTTACCATCCAGAGCCCCCAGTGTGCTCTGTTTCCTAGCTCTCTTGGAGGGCTCCCAAGAGCCTGAGAAAACTCCCTGGGGACCAGAGAAGTTCTCTCTCATCTGACTGGGAAGAGTCAGAAATCCAGCAAGGAGAAGAAAATGCTGAGCTGGTCCTGAGAAAGCTAGAGGTAAACATCCTGATGGCTCAGTTAGGATAATTGCGGTTGTGAAGCAATTCTCCCCAGCAAATTTCTGAAGTCCAAAATTTGACTGAATTTTTGAAGGCCCAAATTTTGTTCTGTTAAAATTCTGAGGAAGTTGACTTGATAAGCACTCAAACGATTCTGAAGGTGCCCAGTTCTGCTCAGTCTTCATTCACATACAGTGAACATTCTTGTTGCACAATAGATGGAAAAACATTTGTCTTCCTGTGAGTCACTTATCCATTTGTATGTAACAGATGCTTACAGGCTCCTCAGGTACTTCCATTCCTGTATTAAAACTGCTTGAGTTTTCCCATGTTAATTTAATTTAATTTGACTATTTTTCATGATAACTCAATCACATGTGAGATTTCTTTTCACCAATTAAATAATGTTTGGGAAAATGAAATGAGTCATTCCCCATCCACATGAGTTGTAGCTACTGAATTAATAAAAATACCTCTTCAGCTCACAAGTTGTCTTCCCTGTCAGCACTGAGCTGACTTCAACTGGAGGACCATTTGTAGATTGTGCTGGACCTATCCCCGTCCTTTTTTTTTTTTTTTTGTACCAGACATGATAACATGCAACTGAACAGAGAGAATACTCTTTGTCCTTTTTTTTATTATCTTGTCTTACTTTTGTTATCAAGACAGGATTTCCTTTCTCAGCATCTTCTCTGAGGGGAAAGTTTACAAAATGAGAGGATGACAGAGCAATGTTTAGACATATAGTCTGCTGTTACATGTACCCTGGATTATAGTGTTTATGGTGAGCTAAAATGTAACCAAGCATCCTAGCACAGTAATCTCCTTAAAAAAAAATCAAAAGTGTTCTTATATGCTATCAAGTCTCTTATCATCCTTTCCAGTCCTAGAGGATTGTCTCCAAGGGCTAAAAAGAAATGAACCAGCTGTTGCTGTAACAAATATTTATTAAATAGCATCTCCAGTTCATAGAATTTGTATATTTGAAGTATTCTGATACAAAGACAATTTGTCTGGATTTGAAATATATTGCTTCTTAAAGTGTACACACTATCTGACAGCTTGACTGCTACATTTTGTGGAGGTTAATCAATGGGTCTTACATTTTAAATGCTAGCATTTCAAAAGCTTCTCTAAGTTGATCTGGAGATGTAAGAACAGAGCAACATCAAAGGGGAGAGACAGGTGTTACCCTGTGTACTGGGGGTCCCGGGAGGGACACCAAATTGTGCTCAACTAAAGGTGGGGAAAATTAGCTCAGAGTACTGCTTAGCATTACGAGAGGCAGGGCAATGTAGCGAGATCTTGAACCCTATGTCTACGGGGTTGGGTCGAGTCAAGTAGCACACAAAAGTTGAAATAATAAATGATGTTTATTAAATACAAGCAAAACAGTGTATGCGACACACTCACGCAAGATAACTAAAGAAAATAAAGGTTGGAGTGGTATAGAGGGATTTGTAGAGGGATTGCTGGTTTGGGTGATACTTCACCTGTCCTGAAGCCCGGAAAAATAGAGAACGAAGCTGGGGTGTGATGTAGCTCAGCACGTGGAGCTGAGGGGAGGCTCGCCAAGCAAAGCGGCAGCAAGGCGGGATGAAACTCGGGAGTGTTCTGAGGAAGGTCTCGGAATTAAGGGTTTTTATAAGGGAGAATTGTGACTGTAGGCTATGCCGTACTTGGGGGAAAACAATAGATTTGGAGTTGGAGACAAAGCCTCCGAAAGGTCAGAATCTGAATGATTGAGTTATCGCAGCGGTTCTCAATAGAGTAGCCAGTATGCAAATGCAGAGTACTTGGGTATTGCATAGTTTACCCATCAAGCTACCAGCGCGGGGCAGAGGCTCTTTTGTAAGTTGCGTGCATACCTAATTAGAGTACTTGCCTGGAGGTCTCCTAAAGCAGTGAGTCAGCTATTTCTGGCCTGCCTGTATTGTCCAGAAATATTACTGCAATTAACGGCCGAGCTTGTTTATGTGCTTGTCCGTTGGCCTCGCAAGCATGTGGAGAGGAATAGAGAAGTGAAGCCGAATTATGATATCAAGAGGATGTCTTTAATATCTCCAACTAGCCAGGGCAGTAACACAGGGAGAGCATATAAAGTAAATTTACTGACACAGTACATCATGTAGATGAGCTGTTAGATTGTTTGCCCATTACTGAGGGCTAATAAGTTTCATATGCCAATGTGATGCAGTGGAATGAGAATGCTGGATCACAACTTGATGCCAATCACTTTTTCTCAATGTGACCTACCACACAGGTTTGGGAAGATCAAATGGAGCTGAAGAAAGATAGCATTAAAATATGATACATACATAGATAGATAGAATAAGATTGTATTGTACCATAGTTGACCTATACCAAAGTGTGCAATGTAATCTATGTCATATATAGGATATGTACATGTAGGACATGCAATCCTACTTAGTTAAATTACTGAGTGTTCGGAGAATGAATGTACATAGGGGACTTGAATACAGAACTTCTACATCCATTAGAAATTCACATTTGTTTGGACATTCTAATGAATATGCATAGGTTTTCAGCAGAGCCTGATGTCCCCATGTAGAGTTGGAAAATCACCAAAAATGCTCATTCTCAAAATTAGTTGTGTCTCTTGAAAATTACTATTACACTCCAGGCTGTTAAGCATTAGGGACTAGGAGTTGAATTAAAGAATTGCCCAGCATTTCCTATTCATTTTTCTTCAAGCTTCAGAATGTTAAGGAGAAGGGGTCAGTTGTGATAGAAGTCCACACTGCGCAAATGCCCCGTACCCATAAGAACAGGCTATGTGAGGGAGGATAGGAGGTAGAGTAATAAGATCTCAAGTCTCGTTGGGAAGGACTCTTTTTTTATCAGGAAAATAGATACTGAGGAAAGAAAATAATTATTTTATTATCAAGCCTAAACTTATAGTTTTAAAATTAAATATAGAGTGTATAACTTAGCACAAATATGTGTACTCCAGGGCATATTTATAAAATTTAAGAAATTTAAGAAATACTTCCATTGTAGTCTTCTAAATAGAAAAAAATTTCATCTTGTGACCCTTACCTTTCAAGACTGTTTAAAGAAATATTTTCCTCCATAGCATATCCCAAAATCTCCAGGAATGTCATTGTATTTTTGGAGCAAGTTAAAAATGTATTTATTTATTGTGTTACTATTTGCTTGTCTACGTTTTTTATTTTATCAAACACTTGTTAACAAGTTTGTAATTTTTAATTTTAATTATTTTTTTAAAAAAGCAGATTATCTTACTGTCCTACCTCCTAGCTATTTTTTTTGTAGTATTTTAAAAGCTTCATAAAATACATTAAGGAAATTTTAAGAAAGTAACGATTTACATTATTTTGTCCTTACATGTGAGGACAGATAATTGTCATAGTTTTCTTCCAGCTGCAGGAGAAAGGAAATATTCTCTGCAGTTTCCCCTGATATTTATACATCCTAAAATGTCTGGGGAAATTATTTTGTAGAAAAATGCACACTGTGTGAAATGGATGTCATTCTCCACCCTGTCTCTTAAGACTGTGAGACTGAGGGTCCCTGCCACCTGTCAGCTAATCTGGATTCTGTCTAGGATTCTATTATAATCTTCTGGCCACCTAAGTGCCCAATTTGTGATCTTGGTTGAACCAGACAGTCCGAGTTAACATCAATACTCCACTTAAGCATGTTCAAGAATTGCAATCTCAGGATACTTATATGGGGGATATAGGCAGACTTTTTGATAATCTTTTTTAGGTAATAATATACAGTCATAGACACAAAAACACAAACTGTCCCTTGAGGGAGAAGCACACACATATCAATCTCTGGGCACTTGCTTAGGTCTCATAACATTACATTGCATGTATGACATCATAGATACATTACATTACATCAGATGGACATTAGGATGTTTCACTTTCATAAGTACTGAACCTTTATTTTTCTTCATTTCTTTAACAGGCTTTGCTACAGTTAACACACATACAAATAATATTATCATAAACAATATAATTCAGCTGTATATCAATCATCATCAGGTTCTTTCATACTGTCCATATTGTCTGTTAAGGCATTATACAAACATTCCATAAGGGTTTCACATGTACAGAATTCTGTCCCATATATCATATCCATAACAATCTATATATGGACAAATACAACCGCATCTGTTGAGGCACTACACATCTCTGAACAGGCATCTGTGAACACACAGGCATTCAAGGGTTAATCTCCTTCAGCATTGTCCAATTATAACAACATGTGTTATAGCCATAGCCTAAGTGTTTGTTTACCATTATCACCTTTCAGCATGTTTGGGCAGGTTATCAATTTCTCAGGAACAGCCTAGCTGTCAGAGATAACAGTCTTCATTGATCGAGACATGTCAAAGGCAGTCTGATCTCTGGCTCTGTTGTGGTTCCTTTTATTCTCTTCTTAGGCTTGCCCAAGCTATTAATTACCTAATCAAAATATATCCAAACAAAGGTGATCACTGTACCTTATTTACACTTATCCAATCAAAAGAAAGATTGTCCACAACTCTACCTACTGTACACTTGGGGTCTTTGTCTGCCAGCCATCTGGATTACATCAGCCATCACATCACTTGCTATGGGTTATTCTTGGTCACATCTACTGGACGTGCTTCTATCTTGATTACAACTGAGCACATTACATCTGCTAAGGGTTATTACAGGTCACATCTGCTTACATCTACAATGTGAAGCAATTCCAATCATGCTTTCTTGACATTTAAATAGCTGTTTCCCAGACTTAAGCTGCTGCCTAGCTCTCACTGATACCAGCACACATACTAATATGTCTAGCTTCCTATGTTATATCTTATGTGCTATACTCTGTAGGTTACACTAGGTAACACTGTATACTTTATCCCCAGACCACAAAGTGAGCAACTAAAAATGCCTGGCCTGTAACATTGTGTGTGTGCATGGAAAAAATTGTGGTGTTTTTGTGCTAACCCCCATTTCAAGTTTTTTAATACAAAAGTGTTATGTATAAAACTAAGCAATTCTGCACACATATACACATTTTTTTTATTTTGTTTTGCACAAAAACAAGGTATGCATGCACACACACAAAAACTGTTTCCAGGAACTTGTACATTTTATTCTGCAAAATTGATGAGTTTTGTGCGACCAACCAAAAACAGGAATCCCCACAGAAAAACACCATGTGTATTTCTGGAAGTATTTTTCATGTGAAAAACATTATAGTGTGCATATATGTGTATGTATAAATATAATGTGTGTGTGTATGTGTGTGTGTGTGTGTATATATATATATATATAGACACACACACACATTATATATATAATATTACACACACACACACACACACACACACACAAAACCACCTTTTTGTGCAAAAAGCCATGTTTCTAGAAACAATTTTTTAATTTTAATTTTTTGTATTTTTTATTTTTTTACAAATTGGTAGGTTTCATGCAAATCTATCTGTCTGTCTATCTGTCTGTCTGTCTGTCTGTCTGTCTGTCTGTCTATCTATCTATCTATCTATCTATCTATCTATCTATCTATCTATCTATCTCCAAACAGGCCACTAATTGTCCACAAACTCCTACATGTGTTTCTAGAAATAGTGTTTTCTGGAATAAAATAATGACAGTTTTATGTGGAAAACACCTTTTTATGTTAAAATGTTTTATGTTAAAAACTCTTTCACTTTTTATGAAAAAAAATCTGATTTGTGTGTTTCAATTTGGCACAAAAATATTTCTGGAAACAGTTTTTTTTTTTCTTTTAATGAAGTATGTGGGATATTTGGTGAAAGCCCTGCAATTTTTGTGTGTAAAACTAATGTGCATTTCTGTACAGAATAATTTTCCAAAATACTGCGTAGTGTGAGAATATTTGGTGAACACTGTACAGTACTCTCACCTCTATCTTATTCATCCCAGTCCCTTTTCTCAAGTGTTGGAACCCTCAGCCTTGGCTGTGACATGGATAATAATCAACATTCTTTCAGTCCCTACAGACTAAATCTATCTGAGACCAACTGAAATCAGTGAGATTTGAATCTGGCTCAACTGTCAAAGGGACTGGAGTTCAATTAACCAGAGTGAAATCCCAAATCACCTAGGCTGATTTTTTTTTCATATAACAGGACATTCACTGTCTTTCTTCCCTGGAAAATAATAGTATCAATTAATATTAAAATGTTTGTGTTTGTGTGTATGTGTGTGTGTGTGTGTGTATTTCCATCCATTCATTCTTCTTATGGTGGGGGTAATGTGTAATCACTACCAAATGACAATTATTTGTCTTTTGAATGGACATCACTGTCATGCCCTGCCTTGGGCACTGTGGCAGCGAGGAGGAGGATTCTGACTCCGAGGCAGAGGCTTCTCCACAGGCTGAAGTGTCCCCAGAAGCTGGTCCAGAGGGAGTTAATACACAACAACAACAAGGGCCTGAGCCAGGAGAACAAACAGAGGAAGACATAGCTGACACACCTTCCTTGCAGCAGAGATGCCATGAAAGGGAGAGCTTGCATCACTCGTCCCGTTTAAATAGTAAATGAGCCCTAATGAGGGAACAC
Organism: Cyclura pinguis; assembly: GCA_030412105.1. NCBI lineage: Eukaryota > Metazoa > Chordata > Lepidosauria > Squamata > Iguanidae > Cyclura > Cyclura pinguis. Next base: position 311,093,002 of record CM059599.1, on the reverse strand, counting down.
CTGTGGCAGCAGCAGCCATAGATAAAAGAGGGCTTCAGATGGGCTTTTCTCCCAGGGTCAGCAATTGGTCTCTTTGCTGTGAAACCTTGTGCTCTTGGATCTGGTTGTCTTGGAACTCTACCTGTTTGGACTATGGTTTGGATTTGCCCCTTTGGATTTGTTTGCTCTTGGTTGCCTTTCTGTTTGGACATTGTCTGACTCTCACCTTGTGTGTAGGAGCTGTGTTGTTTGTGAGTAACTGCCTGCACTGCTGTAGACATGACAATCATATACTAATTTCTTTAAAATTCTAGAAAGGGAGTGTGACACTCTTCCTCCTTCCAGACATTACAGAAAGAAAGGTAGGTATCAAATTGCCCAGAATTCTAATTGGAAGATTTGACATTCCATTGGGCATATTTTGTATCTCTTGCATGTGCAATTGAAATATCTGTGAGTGTGTTAGATACACATCCCATTTCAACTTCTATACCTCCAAAAGAAAATAATTCATTTCTTCAGACACTAACATAGTATAAGGTCCTAAAGTATCCCATAACTTCCCAGTTCTAAGAGTTCTTGGATGAAATGAATTAATCAGATTTATTTCAATCTGGCTTCAGATGGGATCATGGGATAGAGATCTCTTTGGTCACCTTAGTGGATAACCTATGCCAGAATCTTGACAGAGGACTGTGCTCTTGTTGTTGTTTTTCTGGACTTCTCAGTGATTTTTGATACTATCAATCATGATATTGTTCTGGACTGCATCCTTGGGATGGGGCTTGAAGGTGTAGTGTCTCTCATCCTTCCTGAAAAGGTACACTCAGAAAGTGGTGCTTTGACACCATGGGTATTGGTATGTGTTGACCCTCAGTGTTCAGCTTTGTTCCCCATGCTTTTGAACATACACATGAAACTGTTAGGAGCTTTGGGGTTTGGTGCCACCAGTATGCTAGTGGCATATAATTTTATCTTTTGTTTTCATCTAATTCCAAAGAAGCTGTCTTGGTACCGATCTAAAATCTATTGTCAGTAACATACTGGATAAAAGCAAACAAATTGAAGCTTAATCCAGACAAAACAGAGGCACTCCTCAGTAGTTAGAAGTCAAATGATGGGTTAGGGATTCAATCTGTGGTGGATAGAGTTACACCTCACCTTAAATTTCAGGTACATATCTTGGACATACTCTTGAACTCAGCTCTAAACCTAGAGGCCTAGGTTCCAGTGGTCAAGAATGTTGTTGCCCAATTAAAATTTGTATAAAAGTCTATTCTTGGAGAAATCAGATTGATCCACTATAACACATGTCCTGATTACTTCCTGTTTTGATTACTTTAATAAACTCCATGTGTGACCGCCTTTGGAAGCTGCTTATAAACTCCATCAGGTCCAAAATGTTGTGGCCAGACTGCTGACCAGAGCTAACTGTAGAGAAGATATAATTTCCCCATTGAAGCAACTTCATTTGCTACTGGTCTATTTCTAGGAACAGTTCAAAGCACTGGTTATTGTCAGACTACCTGAAAGTCAACTGTTGTTCCAAAGACTAGAAAGTCTGAACTTCTAGATTTTTAAAAAACTTATTTCTTTTAAGAAAAAAAATGGCATTCTAAAAAAATATTGTATATGCAAATATATATATTCAGTATATTCAGTAAGTTTCAGTTCTATGCATAGAGGAGTGCTTCAAATGTGTACATGTATGTAGCTTCTTTTGTTCTTTATTCAATTTCATAAGATTTGTTAACTCATCTGGACCTAAGGATATACAGGGTTTCTTTGACTTTGCATTCACTTTCTCTGAAGAGAAAAAAATAATGTTGAAGCAATGAACCTGTCTCTCTTTTTGTGTGCACGTATGTATGTGGATTATGGATCAAAGAACTGTCCATTTCCACAGACCAAACAAAATAATTCTGAAAAGTAAGCCAAAAAACCTCTATATGTCTTTTTGTGCGTATTGTTAAAATGGAGACATTAATGGTTGGACATCCCTGTGTTGACTAAAACATGTTTGTATGCATTTGCAGTGGATGTGGGCTTTGTCCATGTTGCAAATGTGTTCATGTTATCAAATGTATTTTTTTCTCCTGTTTCAAAATGATATTGTAAGCTTGGAAACATAACGTTTTATACATTCAGTCTGAGAGGTAAAGACTCAGTAAATCCATTTTAAACAAATCTTTATAGAGCTAGACATTCCTAGTGTGGTTCTCTGTGAGGTTTTCCAACTCCTGTTTAGAGAACTGGAGAAATATATAAAATGAGTTCTCCAGAGCATGTTCATTATCTTTCCAAAATATGTATGCCTTTTAGCCATTGCAAACAGAGCACATTTTTTAAAATCTAGTGATCAAATACAGCTGTTGTAGTTCTTAAAAATCTTGATACTTTAAACATTATTTGGCACATTACATTGTAGCTGTTGTTTTTCCTAGGTCCTTGTCTATTTTTTTTTCATTACAGCAAATCAACAACCTATTGTGTACTAATTATTTTGGTCTGCTAATTTTTAAATCCAACATTTAAGGTTATGGCCACATTTAAAAGAGTATGAAGGCCCAGTCCCACCCTTTTTGTATTGTGAATCCTGATGATCCATGAAGGTTTATAATGAATTGTCAATTGGCATTGATTGCCTTTAAAAGGCAATGGAATGCATAAAAAGTGTTGCAAGCACTTCATTGTTAAACAATACATTCATCTGTGGAGACTAACAGAGAAAGGGCAAGTTAATAAAGTCAGGCAGAGGGACAGGAACCAATATCAAGATCCAATAGAATAAAATTACTTTTCATTACCACCAAAGAATATGTGCTTGAAGAGCTTCCCTAATATATGAGTTGGGGAAAATGCATGTTTATTTAATAGCCCTTTGTGGGAAACTTATGTTGCATTAAAATTGTGATTCTAAACTAGTGAGTTGGAACTTATCACTGGGTCATGAGAGACCTGTGGCTAAGTCTTCTGAAGGATAGCAATGTATATAATATGGAACATGAGACAATTAGGAGGTTATACTAGTGGAACAAAGAAGTCAGTTCTGAAGGTAGCCGATTTCTTGGTAAGTCTCTGTAGCTCTCCCTCTCTCTGTAGGTGGAGAAGATTAAAGGAAGCACACTCTAATACGCTAAAGAAATTGGACCAAAGATAAAGGCTATGTTATTACTAGTGTTTCAGTTTACCCAGGGAAAAGAAGACTTCTTTCTAGTAATATCTTCAACAGCATCCCTTTATACAAGTGAATGATCTGCTTTCATTTGAATTAGAAAAAGAAAGTTTCACTTTGGAACATACATTATTGGCACTTCTATCCATCCAAAACAACCTACAATGGCAAACAATCAGTAAAGAGCTCTAAAACTTCAGGTTCTTCATTGCTGAACTGCTGATAGGACACTGCTGGTAATCTGCAACTGGTCCTATAATTTGGTGTGGCTGATAGATTGAATCAGCAGAATGGCTTACTCACTAGAAGAGACTCCTTTGGGGAGTATAAAATAAAATGATTCCCTCAATATAAGATTCCCACCTTCCAGAGGTAAGGGGAACCAATTCAATTCTAGTTGGACAATTCACTGCACTATTCTCTTATGGTGTTTTTTTTTTAAATTAGACAGTTGCATATTTTATATCCAGATCCTGAGAACCAACATTACACAGAGCAAAATATCACTTTAGAATACTTATGCAAGCTTGTGGCCCATCAACTTTCAGAAAGCTCCCTGATGAGCCAGTCACTAGCCATCTTGCCTTGCGGTGAAGCTATATTTGAGTATTCAACTGGAATATTAACCAGTCCAGAACAACACAACCAGTGCACTAACCAGGAGAATGGAGAGAACCCCATGTGAAAGGCAGAATGATAAACCTATTAATACAAGCTTGGAAGTACAGCTGTTTGCACAGCTGGGTGGAGCATAATCATACTGCTACCACTGGAACCAGATCATAATACAGAAATGACAAACAGAAGGCACATTTGGAATTCCTGATGGACTTTATGTTGTGATATATAAGAATGCTTGCATGATAAATAAAAGAGCCAGTATGGTGTAAATGTTTGCATATTGTACTAGGGAGACCAGGGTATAAATACCTGTGAGGAAAGATTGGACATAACCTGTAGTCCAATTAAATACATATGATGTACATTGTGAATTGCACCTGGGGATGACAGTGTATGAGGTAATCCCATGTGACTCTAGCTGAGTCATTGTGATATGTAACCGGGGCAGAGGGTTGCATCAGACATGGGAAATGCAAAGTTCGCTAGATGTTGCATTAGCAAGGGTTGTATATAAGGAGCTGAGTCCTAGCCAATAGTGCTCACGATTGCCTGATCGTGTTTGGCCGAACGCTATGCCAGAAGCCATATCTACAGAGGAATGCTGAGTTTCTGTTTGGAGAATCCTGTAAATATGTATGTATCGTAACTGAAGATTAAATGCCTCCAAGTTGGAAGATAACATTGCGTGGGTGAGGTTTTTGTGGTCAGAGCTTTGCTGCTAGTTTAAACTCTGCTGTGCATGCTTTTGAAGCTGTGTCAACATACTCTGCTATATGTTGGTTTTTGATACACTTGACTCTGGTACAGCTTTTTGGCCAGAGCTCAGTGGCAAGGAGGGAGGTGCTATCGTGGTTTTGTGTAGCTCCCATCATCCACCATCCCTCCACAATACCTGCCCAGCAATGCAGATCCACTGGTGGTGACCTTGGGCAAGTCATGTTCTCTCAGCATGTGAAGAAGGCATTGGCAAATGCCCTCTGAATAATTCTTACCAAGACAAACTTAGGATAGGCTCACCATAAATCAGTCAGTTTAAAGGCACATAATGACAACAATAACAAATGATGAAAACAAAATTACAATAAAAACTTGCAGGGAGGAGAACATAATGGTGATTTTGCATGTGAGAATAGGCAAAAGATTGGTTCCAGAACTGTAAAATTGGCAGGTTCCTCTTTTGCAGTAGAATTACCCCATTCTCTATTAATTACTGTTGCACCCCCTGAAAAGCTTCCCTACAGGGCAGTGTATGATTGATTTATCACTGAATATTAAGTGGAACGGCTTTTGTGGTAGGGGAAAATCTGGGAAAAAAATGAGTGAAAATACCCTTCATGGGAATCTACCCCAGTTGTTCAGACAGACTTTTCAAAAATTACTGAGGCTCACAGCTGGCAGGCAGGCAAGACAGTGTGAAAGCCACAATGCATAAGAAGCCTCGCAAACTCACAGAGGCAGTCAAATGTATCTTTGTGTGCACTGTTCTTATCTCCCCATCTTTCCCTATCACATCAGATCCTTAGTGCTGATAAAAAGAATGATTCACTACCTGTTATCATTCACATTTTGAAATTCATATCTTGGTGTTTCAGCCATCTCAGCATTTCTTTCTTTCTTTTCATAAATCGTCTTTATTGATTTAATATATACGTAAGGAAAAAAAAAACAAGAAAAGAAAGAGAAAAAAATGACACTGACAGTAGCAACAATAACAATAACATATACCATAATAACATAAAAAGGGACAGAAAATAGAAAGTAACTGAATAAAGAGAGAAAAGGAAAAAAAAATGAATCCCTATGGATCCACCTAGTCCTACTTACATATTTGTAGTACATCTTAAGTCATACTAGCATTGTAGGAAATGAAAAAAGAAGAAAAATAAGAAAATACTAATAAATAACATTTAAGTTTCCTCCAGACCTCTTCAACATCTGGTTTTAAATTCAATTCTGCTTCGACACCTCTTCTAAATATAAATATAAATATAAATATAAATATAAATAATATGAATATATATAGATATAAGTACAAATAGTCTAAACATAACCACTATAATTACCTTCACTCTCCAAACTATTTAAATCATTTTTATCTTTTACAAATCAAACCCACTAACCATTAAGTCTCCCTTTTTATTTCTTACATAGTCCGTGAAAGATTTCCATGTTCTTAAAAAGAATTCTATTGAATTCTTCCTCAATAAAGTTGTTAACGTATGTATTTCTGCAAACTCTATTAAATTATTTATCCATTCACTAACTCTTTTGGAGTTCTTTTATTTTTCTGATATTTCGCGTATATAATCCTAGCAGCTGTCTTATCACATTCCCATAGTATCGTTTCTTATTATCAGTCCTGTCAATCATATTAAGCAAAAAAAGTTCAGGTCTAAATAAAATTTCAATCTTTAAAATCTTTTGTATAAATTTATCTATATAATAAATATATCTATATTACATTATATGATATATATTATATATGCCATATAGGTAATATACATGATATGTATATTTAATATAATCAATAGCGGTATCTATAATGGAAGGAACTTTTATAAGTAAATTGGATAATTAATATATAATTGGTATAATTATAAATAACAATTATTTTGTATAATGTGTGCAGTTAAGTGGATTTAGAATACTTTAAAAATTGTGGAGAATCATGGATTTAAGGATGATTTATAGCACCACCTCTACCAAATTGGGTAGTATTTGTTAAATGTTTTGGTGATGTTCAATACATTAATGTTTATATTTTGTGTGGTTTTTTTTAGATATGTATTGTTTAGCTAAGTATTTATGTTGTCTTCTGTATGTTGTTATTTTTTTAATGTATTGTGTGTCAATCATTAATAAAATTAAAAAAAAATCTTTTGAATAAGTTTACATATCGTTAACCAAAATTTCTTTGCTTTCTGACATTGCCACCACATATGGTAAAAGGAGTCTTCATGATGTTTACATTTCCAACATCTATTCTTCTTTTTTTTATACAATTTAGTCAATTTACTGGGAGTTAAATATCACTTATACATCATTCTATAAAGATTTTCTTTAAGATCATTACACCGGATAAATTTCATTCGTATTCCCCAAAACTTCGTCCCATTGATCTTAGTATTGACTGAACTATATTTCTCTAGCTTTAGAAAATAGTTTGGTTTAGTCTAAGCCCAATTCCAAACAAAATCAAACTTTAGCATGCCACTGACAATGTAATCACAAGCACTTCACCAAGGTGTTTCCACAGTGAGTTCTTCCTTCAACCTATTTGTCTGCATACCTTTTTTTTTTTTTTTTTTCAAATTTAATTCCTGTTCTTCACTTCTTCCCTATTTATGGCCTCCCTGAACATGCGTAGCTTGTGCTGCTTGGAGGAGAGGAGTTTGATGCCCTCCCTGGAGGAGGCCACCAATCGTAGATGGCATGGGCAGCACCAGTCTGCACCACGTGATCAGGCAGGGTGGAGGTGTATTTATTCCCTGGCTTGCCCCACATGCGGTCTCTTTTGGATCAGCAGCACGAACTCACCCCTCCCACCCTCATAGCAGTGTGCAGCATTGGCCGCTTTGGAGCTGGGTAGGAATTTTTTCCCCTACTTCTTGGGGTTTTTTTTCACCTACCCCACACTGCTGTGAGAGGAACTGGGGAAATTGGATAGGGTGTAGTCATTTAACTAGGAAGACACTGGGCAGGTAAGAGGAAAAATAACAGCTCAGATGGCCACCTTGGGCACCCATTTTGGGTATAGGGGAGGCCCCTGAACCCACTTCTTGAGTCATGCAACCTAGAGGGCAGAAGAAGGGGTGCCCCCCCCTTGAGGAAACACTAGGATTTAACTCCTGTCTGAAGGGTCCTGCAACTTTGCCAGGAGTTACCCTAAGAGTACCTCCCCCTATAGAGCAGATGGTGAACAACCAGTAACAACTGGGTGGCTCGACGGGCTCAGGCAGTTTGCCCAAGGGAAGGTTGGGGGGTTAGACAGTGGCTTGTCACCTGACCTCAGCTGGTCCTGCAATTTACCTCTTGCTTCCTCCAAGCCCAGAATGTGTAAATAGTTAAATAATAAATTCAATAAAGGTAGCCCTTAGTTAACCCAAGTTCATGTGTCTGGACTCTTATTCCGTGGTTAGGACATCAATTAGATGTTTTGATATTTCAACAGCAGCTTGTAGTGAACGGGAGAATTATACATTTAGGGAATGTGAATCTCTTCTAGAACAAAATATCCTAAATCTTCACACACACACACACACACACACACACAGAAATCTGTTTCCCTTCTCCAAACTGAGACTTTTTCCTGTCAAATCAGAAATGAACTTGGAGTTACTTCCAGTTCTGCATGATGGGGCTGATCTGGTGCCCATAGGAGCCTGGTGCTGGAGAAATGGCCATTGGATCTTTGGAGCTTGTCTGTCTCTGAATAAGATGAATTTCCAAGAAGTGAAGCAAGATCAAACCACAAGTTCTGATCAATGGAGTTATTTAAAAAGAAAAGCTGAATTCGGTGGAAGACAATTGTGATCCATAAATTACTTGAGGAAAAAACATTTCACCTTTGGTCTCTTCGCTCTCAATAACTTCAATAAAACCCACTTTGCAGATGGAAGTCGGATAACAAGGGATGAATGTGAGCAACGTCCATTATTTTATGTCATCAAAACAGATTTGTAGAATAAGCTAGAGCATAGAAAATGGAAAGAATGTGAAAAATGATGGTGTGAACTTTAAAGTCAGGTAGATGGAAACACAGAGAAAGGCCATCTTCCCTAAATTCTTTGAACTGCCACTGAAAGAGATTCAAAGGATTCAGTGATGTTCCTGCAGTCTGCGAGTAAAGCCTGGGACTGTGAATAAAATATCTCATAAGGATTAATAAATGATAAATATTGCAGTCCTGCTCACCATACAAGTAAGGATCTATTCTTAATCAAAGTGTACAGGTTGTATGCCACTGCATCAGACTTCCTGAGAGGGAAGTGTTCTACCTTGGTCAAATATTAAGGCATTTATTCATGTGCAAAGCTTTGAACTCATCAGCTTAATTCAGTTCCTTGGATTCTTCAGTTCCCTTGTGTTCTTCTTCAGTGGCTCTAGTCCTTCTTAATGAAATGTACTATAATCATGTAGGAAAAGAGCACTGAGTCAGTGGTCCCTATTTTTTTTTGTCTCTGCATATGTCTCTACAAAAATGCTGGAGCTTTACTACAGACAAACTCCTTCAATCTAGTTATAAATTTAAATAACAGCACAGGGAATTTTTGAAACTATTGTGGTTGAAGTTTGTGAACAACCCAGTGCTTGAACAATCATTCATATAGAGACAATCATCAGAAATAAAGAAAATATGTGTCGGTAACATAATTTGTATTGTACTCCAAAAGCAGAAATGTTTCATACTGTTGCTATACCACCAAAGTGCCAAGATCAGCCCAGCAACTGGACCTACCTTGCAATTATAGATCAAATGTGCAATAGGGATGTCATGGTGGCTTTCTCGCTCACCCCATGTGACACCAGGGGTAGCAATATAATTCTTCACGAGGTTTCTTCTCAGAGGAAGGAACAAATCTTTGAAAACCGTGCGGTTTCCAGAAAAACTATTTGTAATTCGGCATTTATTCTGTGCAAAATTTGTATTTGGTTGTTTTTGCACAAAATATAGCATTTAATGCATAGGAAACAGCATTCCCTGTGTGGAAAACAGTATTTCAGTGCAGAAATATTAATTCATGTGCAGACAATTCTGTTTTCTGTGCAGAAAAGACTCTTTTCTCTGCTAATCAATCATGTGGAATATTTATGCAGGAAAAAAAAACCCTAATTACAACATTTTCTGCACGGAAAACAGCATTTTCTATGCAGAAGTTAATATTTTTGCATTGAAATATTATTTTTGACTTAGACAATGATGTCTTCTGCATAGAAAATTCTGATTTATATGCAAAACAACCACATGCAAGTTTTGTGCAGAATAAGTCCCAAATTGCAAAGATTCTCATCAGTCAAGGGTTTTTCTGATAAGGGTTTCTCAACACTCACCTCAAACATGTTTTTTCTTACCATTTTCTGATTATTTTAAAATGGTCTTTCCATTCCTAAGCAGGGAAGGCAGGCAGGTGAGGATCAACAGGCTACAGCCTTCTGTGATCCCTCCTACCTTCTCCCTACTTGCCCTGTGTATCATCATCAAACAACAACTATCGGACTAGCAGCCATTGATTATCAGAACACAGACTGTGGGGATCAGGGCAGCAAATAGGGGAGTCTGTGACGAGGTGGGCCAGACATTTCTGCAGGTCTGCCTGCTCCCCACAAAGCAGGGAATGGATGGGGGGAGGACTTTCAAAGCTGTTTAATAAGTTGGATAATTGCATATGGCTCAGTCTAGTGTAGGTCTATGCACAAACCTACTACTTCATGTTGAGCTGTGCAAGATTGCAGCCATTGTAGGATATTTGATTCAATCCAAGGTGATGCCTCTTTCCAGCTCTGGGATTTTAAACACATCTTCTCTTACACAGTAAAAAAAAAAAACCCTGATCCACAGGCTTCTGCAGCCCTCCAGAACAGAATCAATGTGACCTTGGTAAGTCAACACTTACATAAATTCTATCAAATCAAGTCTAGTATGGATTACAAATGGGATTGAGGCCAATGTTTGCTTCAGTGTACACCTTCCACCATCCACCTTATGGCATGTTGGACTCCAATAAAAATAATAGTAATAACAACAATAACTGTCGTTGTTGTTGTTGTTGTTATTGGTTGCATTGTTTTCAGTTAGTAAGGATTCTGTGTGTAAATGAATGTAAATTAAACAATAGTGAAGAATAAATAAAATACCCCCCCCCCCCAGAATTCTTCCCAGGATCCTTCTGTGGTCTCATTTCAATTCTAAAATGTATCTTCTTGTTTTCTCTTTGGAGTTTGCATTTGAAATTAACTGTACTCCATGGTTCTGTTTCTATCATATTTGTATTCTGAGTAGAGATGTTCTACTGACACTTAGAAATATAAAGTAAACCTGGATATGTGTGTTTGTTTGTTCCCCCTTTTTGCTGCATCTGTTTCATTCTTGCACAGAAAGTGCTCTTCCAAACATGTGGGCAGACACTTCCTATTCAGCAGTAGAAATGACAGGGCATTTGCTATTTGTGATGGAAGAACAGTCTGTTTTTTTTACCAAATGCAAGCAGGAGAGTAAATGCTCAGAAAATCAGTGGACCAAACAGATACTTATATTGAAACAAACTCATTAATACATTCATCTATATGTGTTTTTGACAAGCTAATTAATGTGTGTGGATATCTCTGCAAAAATGTATAACAAAAGCTTTCAGCCTGAGCTTCCTTTTATTTAAAGGGAGACTGCTGAGTTGGGGTAGCACTTTATTCCATAATTTATTTGCAACACAAATTGTTCCTGTCTCTTTTAAAATATGAATTATTTTTGTTCAGCCCTGCTTAATAGCTGATGGCTCTGCACTAAAACTGGAAGGTTCCACCTATTGCTCTTTCCAATATGTTCATGCATAATTCCATTCTATCAGTTTCCACTTTAATGTCACTTGCAATATTCTGTCCAGTTCTGGGCACTAGTTCAAAAAGTATGTGGACAAACTGTGGTGTGAACTTCAGTGGATCAAACATGGTCAATGCACATGGATTTTGGATCAAGAAGAAACATGATGTCATCTGCTACACACACATCCCTCAGGCTTCCTTATTCCTTCTGAGATTAGCTACAATCCTCATAGTATCTGCCAGAAGAAAGGCTTTTCCCAGAAGTAGTATGTTATTTTATGCTACCACTGCAGTAATATATTTTAGAGTAGACTTATCCTGAATGGACAATTAAGACACCTTAGTTTTACAAAAGATGTACTCTTAGCCGCTGTTTTGTTGATATGGAACAACACAGCTGCTTTCCTCTTTGGTCTTTGGTCTTTTACTGTGGACGTGGCTACATTGACTTTCATAATTTATAACTTTGTTATTGTTCATTGCCATCAAGTCAACTTTTTGTTAATGATGATCCTGTTAATAACAGATCTCCAAGACACATTGTTATTAACAACCCAGCTCAGGTTTGGCAAACTCAGGACTGCAGCTTCCTTGATTTGATCTATTCACCTGTAGTGTGGTCTTCTCCTTTTCCCACTGCTCTCTACCTTACCAAGCAGTATAATTTTTTTTTTCTAATGAGCTATGTTGTCTCATGATATGTCATAAGTGCAATAATCATCTTGGGTTCTAGGAAGAGTTCAGGCTTGATTTGATCTCAGACCTATTACTATGACTTTTTTGGCAACCCATGGTTTAGCTGGAATAGGTTTAGCACTTTTCTAATCCCTTGGAAACTCATACTATAATATTGAATGTATAGCACACTACTGACATGGCAGCCATCAGCCAAAGCTCCTGCCAGTTCTGTTCAGTTCTGTATATCTGTGACATGCAAAGGACTCAGACATCTTTACAAAACTTGATGTTCTTATTTGATGGTCTCCAAAGACCTACCACAAACACATTTTCATGACCTCTATGCAGAATTTACTTTTTAAAACTGAAAGCTTGCATTCTGTACTGTAGTTTAAAATTCATAACCTTGACTTACGGATTCATAATTGTAGCACTACTGCCACAATTGTAAATGTGCCCTCCCCTGAATCCCACCTTAAACTCCAGGGAGCCACACCAAGTCATGGCGTTCTGTTCTGTTGATGATTGGAGTGCATCAGGATGATACTTCTGGCTTTGGCAAGCCAGCCATCTCCAGGGCAACAATCAGAAGTAGTACCACTATCTCAGTTCCTTGTCACACTGGTGATCACTGGTCAAAGGGGACTGGAAACTTCATCCCACTAAGCCCTGGTTGGCAGAAGAATAGATCTCCATTGCTTGGAATGGCTGCTGACAGTTCAGGAAGGTTCGGCGGAAGCCAGAAGATGATAGTTATACAATGCTAACTAAATTGCCAATGTAGGTTTTGAGGCACAGTTTACACTTTTCATGCTTACTGATTTTAAGGGACAAGTGAATTCATGTGATGTTGGAATTAGGAAAGCTGGCATCCACATTAAGAAAAGATGCCTCTTCTTCTATTGTGCTGGTGGAAGGGGGACAGTTAGGCAATATAATTTGGAAACTCTGCAATAATCTTTTTGGCATAATGTTTATGAAAAAATATCCTTAGTGTTCTTTGTATGACAGTATGACTCTTCAGGGGCATCAAATTTGAATAGCTTTTTTCCCCTCTGAAGTATCATAACCTACATCACTGAAAAAGAATTTGCAGTGCTGTAGAGGCAAAAACGCAGAATGTAAGATGTCAGATATGCAAATAAAGCAACTTTTATGCTCCATGAAGTACCACATTTTTGAAATTCTTGTATGCATTAACGCCAAGCAGATTTTGACCATATTTTTAACCAGAAAAATTAATGCTGTTTACTGAATTAATGATAAGAAAGAAAATTATCTAAACAATGATTTCTCCTTATAGAAAAAAAAATCACAGCCTGTACTGTTACTTTGGTACATTAAAGCAGCACTGATTCAAAGGAACATTGCCTTAAAAAAGATTTAATGGGACATGAAAACATAAAAATAATGCATTATTTTATAAGCCACTACAGCATTCTTAGAAGAAAAGCTTCCCATCCTCCATGACTATTTTTATAGATAGTTGGGAGGTGTCTTTAAATGTTCCTCTTGATATCTCTACTTTTCAAACTAGCTGTTTTCTTCCTAATGATAAGTTGGGCACTTTGTGATCAGGCAAATAAAATTTGGCTCTCCTTCGAAGTGTATGTGAGGATAATTCTAAGGGAATCTTAAAATGTTGTATAAATGCCCTTAAATGTTGCCCACATTAATGGCTTGCCTATAAAGCACATTCAGTGATTGAGGGGGGAAAAAGTCTTCATTTTTAGATAGCTGAGGAGATATCGAAAAGGACACTTATAATCTCATGTTCCAGCTGGTCCACTGGCTGAAGGCACAGTTATTCACACTGTAGTCACATCAAGACAGGACTAGTGTAATGCACTCTGTGTGGGGATGTCTTTGAAAAGTTTCTGGACACCAAAATCAGTTAAAAAATTCAGCTGCCAGTAGATTTCAAAGTGTTAGTGTTAATCCTCAGGGTTGAAATATACCATGTCAAACCTACCTTGAGTTCTCCCTTAAAGGCTCTGCTTCAGATTCTCTTATTGTTTGAAATAAGCCGGTGGAGGAGGGTCGCCTGGGACGCAGCCTAGCAATTCCTGAAGAAAGAAAAACAAAGTTTATTGCTTTTGTTTTAGTTTTGGGGCTCTCTGACTTTGTGGAGATGAACATCCACTATGCTGTATTTGCTGGTTTTGTTTTCAGTACATGAATGGAAGTAGTTCTCTGTGTGGCATTTATGCATTTTATGGGCATAACAGAGTGAGCTGTAGCATTAATATTGTTTAACAAACTGGTAAGAAATCCAAAATAAATTGCTAAAAAGTGTGGCCATGTCCACAGTTAATTTACTTAGCCCATTTTGTTCCCACACTTTCCATTTAGATCATAGGATATTATTTGGTTTTTCCTCTTACCTAGGTCCCTTTCACACTACACTTAATTCCTCTATAAATGCCATGGCAAAATGCCTAGGACTTGCAGTTCAGGGAAGTATAAATTCTCACTCAGAGAGCTCTAGTGCCTCACCAGACTACAGACCTGATAGAATTTAACTGCCATGGCAATGAAAAGCACAACACAATCCTCCCTCCATTTTCACAAGGGTTTGGGGCATAGAACCATCATGAAAGTGGAAAAATCATGAATAACTCCCCTATCTGCTCCCCCTCCCATTCCTCACCAGGGCTTCCCCCTTCCCATTCCCATGCAAAAAGGAAGGAAATGGGGTGAGGTGGAGGCTCCCAAGAGCCTTCCTTTCCTCCTCCAGAGTTCCACCCTTTCCTTCCCATGCTTTTGCCCTAGCATGGAGAAAGTGAATGGGAAGGGGAGGAGGGAAACTTAGGAGGAAGAAAGGAACATTCTTGGAAAACTTCCTCCCTGCATTTCCTTCCATTTTACATCAGAGAACTCACCCCAGGGCAAATTGCATAGGAATGTGAGGAGGAGAATGGGGAGGGAAGCATACACGCTCACCAATATTCAAATTCGCAAATGTCAAACCCACAAATGCAGAGGGAGGACTGTATAAAGCTTCAATTGTGTAGGTTTAAAAAAGTCCTGGGGGACTGGCAAAAATTGACTGTGTGCATCATTTTGCATAGTACATTATCTCCATTCTTTTTTATTATAGTAAAATTTTATTGAACAAAAACAAACACTACAAAGCAATGCAAAAATATAAAAACACAAACACAAAAAAACCTACAGTATATTATAAATGGAAAAATAATATAATCACAATACCAAACTAAAATACAACCAAGTAAAAAGAACTACAAATTACTAAAAATTGGTTCCCACCCTTGTTGTAAACAGCACACACTAATTACACAGTTATAAATAACTGTTAGATTCTTAAATTTATACTAGGGTTAGTACTTGTTGCCAATCATTCTTATCATCCTAATTCTATACCTACAAAATTAGATGATTAATAAACATACGTTATAATCAATTATAATCATTTATCAACATATTTTATATCAGTTTAAACTAATTATCAACCATCAAAGAATAATAACAAACACCAAAAAATAATAGTAATTCTAAGAAGAATTAGTATTAATGATTCTAACTTAATGATTAAAAATCACTGTTAATCACTTAGTAGTAATCACTTATGATCGCTTATCAGTCACTTATAATCATTCATCAATTAAATTCTTTACTTCCTAGCTTAACATAAATTTGTAAGTCATTCTTAATTTATTCTATGTTCTATATTAATCATTCCTAACTTATTCTTATTCTATATTCTATATTCAAGTTTAAAGAAAAGTAATAGTGGTAAAATTAATGGACCTGGCAGAATTGGATAAACTTACAAGTTTTTTAAAGGAAAATTCAATAGAATCTTAATTTAAAATATAGAAATCTTTTACAGATTAGATAAAGAACATAAACAGGGACTTAGCAGCTGTAGGTTTTGCCTTTTAAAAATAAAATTAGAGTTAATTCTTTTTTCATAGAGACCATAGACATAAAGATAGGAATTCAGTTACAGAAGAGATAATGGGATATAAAATAGAACTTACAGCTTGGGTACATTTGAAAGAAACCTTTTTTGTCTGATTGTTTTTGTCTTACTCATATACTTTTATGCTGTATTTGTAGGTGGTGCTTGGTATGTTTATGAGATTTTTTTTTCCTATTTCTGTTCCATTTTCTTTTTTTCTGTTTTTTTTCTTTCTATTGTCTTTCAATTTGCATTATGTGTCTATGTTTTTTTTTCTGTAAGTCATACTAAAAAGTCTTTTTAAAAAGTAATTTTAAAGTAATAACAACCATCATCATCATAAAAAATGAATAGTAGTCCCCCTCAAGGAAAAATATTAATATTAAATATTAATAATCCTCCATGTAGGAAATAACATCTAAAAGCAACAAACAAAGCAAAACTATTAATTCTAGTTACAGTTCTCATGTGATAATACAAATTCAGAGTTAAAAATTTAAAAAACCTATCATCATCGCCATCATAATCAAATCACTGTCATTCCCTTCCAAATATTCAGTATTAGTAAGTCCATTTTTTCCCCTTTTTTCAGCATCATTAGACTCCTCTTCCGATTTTTATAGGTCTCTTTCTTTACCAAAATAACTTTCTTTCTTTCTTTCTAAAAGCAAGATCATATTTACATAGTTTTGAAAGGCATTTTGTCAGCTCAGTCGTGCTCAATCTATCAGCTCTTGAGGTCATTCACAGCTGGAAGGAATAATCCTTTTGATGAGGTTGTCCACCACAATTTGTAATTCTCCTTTTTCCTAAGAGAAATTTCTTCTAAAAGTACTAATAAGTTGTCATGTGTTGGCCATAACAACTTCTGAGAAGATTGTAAAATTTGTTTTCTCAACTTTTTGGTTGAAGACTGAGTTGCAACATCACTTGAAACCTTTATCCTTTTTACATCACCTGTATTGGCTCTCTCCAACTCTTGTTGCATACTTGTCTCAGTTTGGTTCAGTTCAGTTCAGTACCCGAATCTTGAGTCATTTCTTGCAGGCTTCCTGTTGCATCATCTTTCTCTTGAACTTCCCTAGATGTCTTTTCTGTTGAATCTCTACAACTTCACCTGACCTATATTTAGGCTTTCTTAATACCTGATCTATAAATGCATCAAACTTGTTCTCAACAGAAACTCAGATTGGAACAATATATCATATGTCGTGGGCCTGCCCAGTGGCACGAAAATATTGGAAAGATATACATAAAAACATAGAAAAAATCTTCCACATTCAAGTCACCATGATCCCAGAAATTTATTTATTAAATGTACTTGATGAAATAGACAACCAAACTAATAAGAAATATTGGAGAATTATAATATATATGATAACAGCTGCAAGAACAGAATTTGCAAAACTCTGGGAAAATGAAGATGTTCCCAAAATTGAGCAGTGGCTACAAAGCATACTAGACATGAAAACAGCAGATGTTTTATCACAAAAATTGAGAAACCAAACAGAAGAAAATATAAAAAAACGAGTGGGCTCCAATGGAAAGCTACCTCCAGTACAAAGACTGGGGGAAAAAAAAGGTTAAATACAACAAACATATAAAGAACATTCAAGAATGTGTAATAGGAGGAAAATACATTATTACATTCTGAAGGGTTTTAAGAGATAATGTATTAAAGTTATTAAATAGAATATTTAGAAATATAAGAATCTGGGACAAAGGATATTTAAGGACAATTGTAGAAGTATGTAAATAATTGGTAACATTTATGAAAATACTAAGATTTTAGGTAGAAATGCAGGAAGATAAGAAAATACAGTAAATCTTCATGTGTATATATAAAACTATGACTGAGAAAATGTTTTAAAGAATTTAAGCTTATGTTTTGTATAAAAATGATAAATAATTAAAAAAAAAGAAACTTCAAATCGCCTAAATTCTGCCAGGAATCTCACAAAATATTCAGGTAAATGACCATCCTCCACTAAGTCTTTTCTAATTTGATTGTCATTTTCCAAAATTGGAGCGATAATTACTTTATATAAAAAGAAAAAGAAACCTGTACAGTCAGTACTAACAGTTACACTCAGTTTCCCTTTTCTCCCATGTTTTTATTTCATTAGTTGACGGTTTTTACCATCAACTGTTCAGTGTATTCTCAAACAAGACAGCCTGTATTCCCAAACATAAATAAGAATATTTCTTATGTGAACTTTCTTAGGATGGTATAAACTGGCAGAATATAAACCAGCAAGCAGATTGACAAATTTACTTTAAAATCCAATCATGATAATTCCAAACATGACAATCTAAAGATCCAATTAAAAAACTAAATGGAACAATTTAGTCTGCAGAAGACAAGGTTAAGAGGGGGTGTCATGTTCTGCTTTGGAGACCCTAGCAGTGAGGAGGAGGATTCTGAATCTGAGACAGAAGTTTCCCCAGAGGCAGGAGTTTCCCTAGAACCTTGCTCAGAAGAAGATAACAAGCAACAGCAGAGGCCTGAGCAAAGGGAACAAATATCAGAGAGTGAGGCAACACAGATGCTTACTGTGCTAGATAAATAACATCAGAAAGAAGGTCTGCACCGCTCAGCATGTTCAAGTAACAAATGAGCCCTAATGAAGGGACACCTGTGGCAACAGCATCAATAGATAAAAGGCTTTCAGCTGGTCCTTTCCTTTCAGGGTCAGCAACTGATCTTTGCAGTCATGGAAGCCCTGTGCCATGTTTCTTGTATCTGGACTAATTTGAAACTCTACCTGTTTGACTATGACTTGGATTTGCCCTTTGGATTTGTTTGCCTTGGAACCTAAACTCTGTTTGGACATTTTCCCACTCTTGCCTTGTGAGTAAACCCTGCTCTGCCGTTTGGCGAATAATTGTCTTCTCTGCCCTGGACATGACAGGGAACATGATAACCATGTTTAAATATTTGAAGAGATGTCATGTTGAGGAGGAAGCAGGCTTTTTTTCTGCTGCTCCAGAGGCTAGGACAAGGAGCAATGGGTTCATGCTGCAGGAAAGGAGATTCCACCTGAACCTCAGGAAGAACTTCCTGACAGTCAGAGCTGTCCGGCAGTGGAATATGCTGCCTTGGAGTGTGGTGGAGTCTCCATCTTTGGAGGTTTTTAAGCAGAGGCTGGATGATCATCTGTTGGAAATGCCTTGATAGGTGAACTCATACCCCTCCAGCTCCTGCAACATGTGCAATTGTTTCCTCAGCCTCAGGATCTACTGCAGCTGCTCTATTTCTGAGTGGCCATTCTGCTGGTTCTAATCTGGGCTGGTTCAGAATCTTTGGACTGTCTGGGTACTGGAGAGTCCAGCAGCTTGAAAGGAGGAGCCCTCCCTGTCTAGCATGACACTTCAGGGTTCATGATCTAGTGAGCCCTTACTGGATTATGTCCTCCATTAACACAAGCAAAAACTGGAACCCACATTATCTTCATCCTATTGACAGAGAAATGCATGTTATATGTGAGGGTTCATCCCTCTGCCCCCCCCCAAAAAATAATAAGGATCAAAGCTGATGTGTTAATGGACCAAGCAATATCAGAACTATGACCAATGAACTAACATTGAACTAAGGTCAGTGATGAAGAACACTGAAGCCAGGAAGAGATGTAGCAATTTGCTTTTGCCTCTACATACTAAGAAAGGTGACTCTCTCCTTTCCTCTTCCTGCTACTGTGTTAATTAGGTGCAAACTACTTTCACACTTTGAACTCAGTTTGCAGCAATTGAAGTAAGCTGAGGACAAAGGAGAAAGTAGGACAAACAGAGAAATTGGGACATTTTAAACACAACTGTAAAAGTGGGACCACATAGGATTAGTTGAGACTGCCCCTATCAAACAATAACAGTTGGTGGGCATACAATTTGGCCTCCTCTGAACTCCAAAAAGCAACAATATACTGTTGTGACTACTGTCTTAAGCAACCAGAAATGGAATTACATCACTCTTGATTGTCTTCTGGTCCTTTTAAAGGGGATTTTTGCTATTTCAAGCTGAATGGACTGGAAATGACATTTTAAACTGTTTTGAATAGTGAGAACATTTATTTGGTGAAAAATGGGGGGGGGAATGTGGCTGAAAAACTAGATATGAGTCTATGCTGCAGGGGTCAGGGATAGCATTTAAATGGGCCACAGAATTCCCACCTCTCTTTTGTTGTTGTGTGCCTTCAAGTCATTCCTGATTTATAGTAACCCCAAGGTGAAGCTATCATGTGATTTTCTGGGACTGAGAGTATGTGATGTGCTCAAGGTTACCCAGTGAGTTTCCATGACTGAACAGGGAATTGAACTGTGGTCTCCAGGCTTGTAGTCCAGTCCTCAAACTGCTGCACTCCTTTTTTAGGCACATATAAAAAGAACAAAAGTTAGAACAATCTATGTTTCCGGTTGACTATGTATGCAAACAAACCTCCCCAATAAACTCCTCCAAGGCCTAGTTGTTGAATCCAAGTTAGCAAGCCTATGCCTGTGCTTTATTTTACTGCAGGTGAAGGCTCACATTACTGAAATAGCCTTGCACACAAACAAATTATTTAAAAAAAAATCCCTGCAAATAGAAAATTAGAATGCACGGAAGAAAGTTTGCCTATCATTCTTCTCTGTGATACTTTATTGTTCTGTGTGGAAGATGTCTATTTTGCAAAATGAGAGAACTTTAATTCAACTCTCTTAGTCCCACTGGTGGGCTGAAGCAGTACAACTCAGACACAGATTTACTATAACAGTGAAACCTTGGTTAAGTTTCATCAATTTAGCTCAGTTTCTCATTTCTGCCAAACATGACCAATGCTTTTTGAACACTGAAGTTGGCAGGTAACTCTTCATAGTTGTACCACAGCACTTCCAAAGTGATTGTCTGTATGACAGAATTTAACTTTCCACGATAGTACAATTTCTGGGTGTATCAGATTGCAATTTTCCACTAGGTTGTAACCGCAAATGGCAACATTAGTATGATTGATTTACATTAGGGTATTCCACTGTGATAAAAACTGGAGATGGGAAGGCCTTTATGATAGAGACCAAACTCTGATGCCATAAGTGAGCATTAGGCAACACTTTCATAATAATTTCCATGTGTCTCCTTGGCTTAGAGCAGATGCTCAGTGCCTAGTATTCACCCACGCATACACAAACGGAGACTGAAAGGTTTCTTTATTGACATTCACAATGTCTGTGACCCTGGCACTACTCCTGAAATGTTCAATAGAAAAAGAATTTCTGCAACACCAAAAGAAAGCTCTGGTGTATTCAAGTGCATCAGATACAGGAAGTTTTATTTGCTAGTCAAGATATTTAATTTCCTTTCAAAAATTGTTTCTAGGTATATGTAAACAGTCTTGCATCCAAAGTTTCATTGTCCTATGAAAACCATAGGCACCACAGAAAGCACCACAGAAATTATGCCTACTTGGAGAACATGTATCACCTTTACAGAATACTTTCAGCCTAGAAACATTAGAAGATTTTCAGTGGGAATTCAGATGGAGAAATCTTAGTGAATGATTGGTGTTCAGTTGATATACCTAAATGTAGGTTTTACCTCATATTGTGTTGTGGTCTTGCTATTTATAAAATTTAGGCTATAATCCTCAAGCTAGTCAACTAACATGATAACTGCACATGCCAATGCTGAATAACTGCATGGTTGTTGTTGCTGTGTGCCTTGGAGTCATTTCTGACATATGGCAACCCCAATGTGAACCTATCACAGGGTTTTCTGGGGGCTGGGAGTGTGTGATGCACCCAGGGCTGCCTGCCAGATTTCCATGGCCAATTGGGGAATCAAACAAGGGTCTCCAGCATCATAGTCCTTGAGAAATTAAGTGAATATTAAGCCCCATTTCTATGTGAATACTATATTTTAGAGAATATACCAGCAGGAGAAATACTTGGACAAACATAAAAAGAATGCAAGTGATTAATGAGGATTGAAATAAGTTGCAAAAGAAAGAAAAGAGGGGAAAATGTAAAAATGAACTGTAATGCTTATAAATGTCAAGCCACCCACCAGCCTTTCTTAGCACCTATGGATATTTTGTGCTGTTTTTATTGAGAAAATGAAAGAAACAGAGAAGTTGTTATTAGGTGGCAGACAGGAGCACAGCTTAATTTAGGTCAGGTGAAAAAGGCTGATTTGCTCTTGCAGGCAAAAACATGGTTGTTCCTTCCTTCTGTCTGCTGTCCTTATGTTATATATGCCAGCAGGCACAGAGGTTCTTTCTGGACCTTTTGACCTCCTACAGTCTTTTTTATGCTGCAGCAGTTTATATGTGGAGCTATTCCAAACATGATTATTTATTTCCTTTTTCTTTCATCAATTTTAAGTCTCCCTTTCAGGGTCTGCTCTCACAAGGCAACTCACAGTATGATCAGCTACAAGTAACAGTAGACTAAAATATTAAGACAGTAAAATAATTAGAGGAAGAGTGCAATGTTAGAAATAAGAGCAACAGGGGTAAAACACAATAACAAAAATGCCCAAATATTGTTATTGCTGTTGTTGATGATGAACATGATGAAAACATAGGATGGAAGGGAGTTACCATGGGTACCAAAGCTACCTACTACTTTCACAGTTGAATTCCTGCTGTCAATCCCTCAAGTTGCCCCTTCTGAAATTTTGTTACCAAAGGCAGCACTGGGATAAGAGTTATCCTTATGCATCATTTTCCCCGCAATTTATATTGTGTTCCTTGCTGCCCACTATGCAACTGTCTAGCAGGCTGCCATTTAAATAGGGATATAAGTAAAGACAGGCATCCTTATTCAGTCATCTTCCCCCTTTAATCAGGTATAGAATGGATGATACTTGGCTTAGCAGGAGTACCTGTGAAAAGACCCATGGAATTATTGTTGACCATAAGCTGAACAGGACATAGCCGTGTGTGACTGCAGCAAAGAAGGCAAATAATATTTTATTTTGCATTAAGAGAACCACAGTCTACAGGTCAAGGAAGGTACCATGTTCACTGGCATATAAAACACACTTTTTTCCCTGAAAAATAACTTTTAAAAATAGACCGTGTCTCATACACTCGTGGATCTTTTTTTCCTAAGCATTTTGCCACTGTGCAAGTTCTCAGCACAGAGACAAAGTGCACTCGAAAGTGAAGGAAAGCTCCAGAGGGGGAAAGGAACCTTTACGGCTTTCCCCCACTCCCACTTTACCTTCCATTTTGAATGGGAAGAGAAAAGAGGTAGCTCTGGGGGCGGGGGGGGGAGAAAGTTCATGCAGCTTTCTTCTTATCCCTCCAGAGCACCTTCCTTTCCCTTCCCCTGCAAACCAGAGCGGAAAAGGAGGGAGAAGAAAGATCCTAGGAACTTTCTTTCTCTGCCTCTAGTGCTCCCTCCTTTCCCTTCCTCTGCAAAATGGAGGGGAAGGGGGACAAGAGAAGTTATGCTATTTTTAAAAAAACTAGTTTTTTTTCTCCCAGAAAAAAAAATTAAAATGGGGTGCATCTTATATGCCACTGTGTCATATGCCACTGTGTCTTATACGCCAGCAAATACGGTGATAATCCTACTATATTGTGCATAGTCAGACTTATATGTTGTATTACTGTGTTCAGTTCTGTGTGCTTCATTTTTAAGAAGGTTATAGATAGGTTGGAGGATGTTCAAAGAAGAGCAACAAGGATGCTAAGAATCATGGGAGGAAAAACATGAGGAAAAGTTGAAGGAGTGTTAAATGTTCAGCCTGGTGAAGAGAAGACCGAGGGGTGACATGACTGCACTATTAAGATATCTAGAGGGCTTTTGCAGACAGGAGAATGTAGGTTTCTTCATTGCTGCCCAAGGTCTAATGGTTTTAGGTTACAGGAGGGTAGATTTTATTGAACTTTAGAAGAAATTTCTTGATGGTAGGATAAATTCAGCAATGGAACGTATTACCTAGAGGAGAGGTAGTGTCTCTTTCTATGAACAGCATCAGATAGGGGCTGGAGAAAAACCTGAAAGCTGAGAATGCTAAAAGACCCTCCCTAAACTGCAAGCCCATAATAGCACTATAAAAGTGTAGTGTGGAAATGGCCTCTGTGTGTGTGTGTGTGTGTGTGTGTGTGACAGAGAGAGAGAGAGAGAGAGTAGCTGCATGTACGCATGGCCATGCATGTGAAACCTCTAACCTTGATGACAAACTCTATCCACTGAAAAAAACAATGTCAACCACCATGAGATTTTTCTGGTCCTCAACAAGAATGAAAAGATCAGCACTTTTTTTTCCCCATTTTCCACATTTAATGGGTTTTGCTTAAAACAAAATCTAATACTGATATTATTGAATTTGTTGAACTTCATACAAAACAGTGTTTTCTCTTTAAAATAATGGGGAGTTTTGCAAACTTTTTTTTTTTTTTGCAAAAACATCCGGAAAAGGAAACAAACATTGAAAAACGCATCACACATCTTCAGTAATATACTGTAAACATGAATAAGCCACTTAAGCTTTTGCTTAGGGATTGAGGTCTGGTAGAGAGGCGACCCTATGTATCCAATCAGTGGGAGAAATACACAGAGTGAGAATGTAGGAGAGATCCTTCTCCTTGGTGGCACCCAGGTTGCAGAATGCCTTGCTCATGGAGACCCAATTGACATTGACCTTAGTTTCATTATGACACCGCAGTAAGGTCATTTCTGCACAACGAAGCTCTTCTGCTTTGTCTCACTGCAGTCCCAAGTCCAGAAAGGAGCAAGTCAGTAATGCTCCCCTATGCACCCGCTTGGTCCATGAGGAAGAGAACGCAGTGGTGCCATGTCTTCCTTCCGCAGCACAGCTGGGCTTTTTCCGTTGCTGCACTACGGAAGGAAGTATTGCCAATGCGCTTCTGCATCTTCCACATGGCCAGAAGTGACGGGAGTGCAGCGCGATTGCAGGCGCGAAATGGATTTTTTCCGTTTTGCGAAAACTGCGCAAGAGTGACGCTCTGCGACAGGATGGCAGCAGGATGGTGATGATGTCATGCGGAAGTGCGACCTGCCGACTGCTGCCATCCTGTAACAAAAACGCAACAGCAACGTCGTGCAGAAAGGGCCTAAGACTTTCATCCAAATCTGTACACATGCATGTCTTGAACTATTGTAACCATGACAATTGTTGTATATGTTTTTAGTTTAGATCGTTTGATATTTCTTTACACTTTAAATTGTTTAAAATGTTTGTATTGTAAGTTGTCAGATACCTTATTAGACATAGTAGAATAAAAAATAAAAAATAATAAATCAAAATATTCGGAAGAGCTACACTTATACCACCCCACATCCTATCACAACTTTATACTAGTCAGATTCCTACATTTCCAACTCAATCTGGAAAACAACCTCAGTGAGAAATGAAATCAAGGCCTGTCAGTATACCAAGACCTGAGTTCATGCAGCTAAATTGTTAAAGAAAGAAAGTATAACTAACATGAGGTTGATATTGGGTGAATCCTATTGCCTTCACTCAGACCCATGACTTTATTTTTCTTTCCATCCCAATTCCATGCACAGGGAAAAGGGGGGAAACTTTGTTGTTTTAATTTCCTCTCTATCTTTTCTTGCAAAATGAGAAGGTGATACTATTAACATATCCTTAAAATCTTCTTCAGACTTCAAACAATCGTTTTTTTCTTCTGATAGAAGGATGACAAAGGAATATGGAGTAAGGATTCTGAGTCTACACAAATGCATAACAGTAGCAAAGCACTGCACATGTACAGAGTTATTTTGACTCATAACCTAAGATTTTTGCAATCTGTTTACATTTTAAAAGACTACTTAAATGTTTGAAAATGTTAGAAGTCATCATATTGGTGTCTTAAGGACGTTTAAGAAAGAGAGCTCAATCCTCTCTATGTTATTACAAACAGTGAATGACAGTAAACAGCATTTCAGCACAAGATTATTCTAAGATCAACAGTGAAATTAATCAAACTCCCTTGATTAATCAAAATTATACATTATCATTCTGATTGCAATCATCTTTCAAAGTATCATTTCCCTCTGTAATTTTGTAAGATACATAATCAGTAGAAAGGAACCCAGAGTTTCTGCAACCTAAACAACAGCTGATAAAATTCATGTTGACAAAAATGCCTAAAATAAGTTAGATGGACAGGAACAGACTGGCCTGAGGGAACCCTGAACTACCTAATAAATGTTATTTGTAAAATCTAAATGACATCTTAACCAAATTTTTTCTCAGATAGTTAAGTGAACATATAAGGTTTCTGTAAAAGGTTTGGGTGCTTTCATTTCATCAAGATTTACTGATTAAAAAAAAAACCTAAATATAATTTTGCAGGTAAAGAACACCTAATTATGATACCATTTCATGGTATCATAAGGGAGAAGACTGTTATAAATTAATCAGCTTTTCTCTCTCTCTTTCTCTCTTTCTCTCTCTCTTTCTCTCTCTCTTTCTTTCTTTCTTTCTTTCTTTCTTTCTTTCTTTCTTTCTTTCTTTCTTTCTCTCACACATGCACACACACCACACCTAAATCTGATGTTAAAGGAATGGAATTCCCCAATCCCCTCAAGCAACAAGTTTCTTTTTAACTCTTCCCTTCTGTAGCCCCTACTGCATACAGCAAAATCTGCTCCAGGGGGTTCCCTAGGCCTCTTGAGAAAATTAACGTGGGGAAAATGCAAGGGTACAAGAGGGAGGACAAATTCAGTTCCATAAGGTCTGTTTCTCAGATGCAGAAAGACCTCTTACATGTCTGAAACGCACTTTTCTGTCTTAAGCCCTCCTCGAGCACATCTAATTTGGGAATGATCACTCAGAGGCTAGCTAAATCTCTCTCTTCTATAATCATCACTCCATTCAGGCTGATGTACTCTAGCAGAGTAAACTGGCACATTTATGAAAATGCACAGGACAACAGCATACATAATTTAGGAACTTAATACAGACAACAGAGTATTCATATTAGCTATTAAGAAATGAAACAACACAGATGAGAACAGAACTTTTCCAGAGAGGTTGACAGATCACAACAAAATAGCAATTCATGGAGTAACTCAGGAAGAGAGGCACAGAGCAGAAATGAGAGGAGAAACAGCAGTGAACCAAAGATGCCTACTTGGTCAGTGTTCTGAAGGAAAGAAATGGACTGAAGGAGTCAAAGCTGGAAAGCTGACGTTGAGACAGAAAGACAATGTTGTGCATTTCTTTCCTTGCAACCTGCATCCAAACCTGTCAACAGGGTGGGAGGTCCTATGTTGAAGACAGGAATGCTTTCCTCAGAAATGGTGGTAAGATTTAATCAAACAGTCACGGGAGGATCACACACACAGAGAGAGGTTTTGTACTTTTTTCTGCACAGAGATTTCAAACTGCTCCCCCCCCCCCCCAAATCACAACAATCACAAAAAAATCTCATAATCTCACCCAGCAGGGGAAAATTTTCTGAAATTATTCATTTTTTCATGTGGAAAACTACAACATGGAAGATTTACATTACTATTCTCTCCATGAGGAAAGCAAGGGATGCAGTGACAGAGAAGGATGTGCCAGCATCTTTTTTTCCATTCTCATGTGTGTATTAAATGATTAAATTTATCAATTTAATAGGGCCAGAGAGAGCTACAGATGCGTTTTGTCCTAATATAAATGGCAGCTAAGTTTTCCAAGCAAAATGAAGGCTTTTAAACCAAGGTGGTCATGTGGGGACTCTAATGAAAGTAGAATGGTACTGTCTGGCAATAGTGCTGAACTATGTGTCACCAAACCAATAAAATACTAATAAAATTGTTGAGAAACATCCCTTTAGCTACATGCAACATATTTCTGTCTAAATAGCTAAAGCTACTGAATCCATAAAATGAGAGTCCCAGATTACAGATAGAGACATTGTTATCCATCATATCTCCACGTAGATTGGAAAATCCACTTGCATGATGAGGGGCAACATTCACTCCAAAGAAAGGCAGTGAACACCAGGTTTGAAATAAAAAGGCCACAACTCTTTATTGGCTACAGATACAAATAGGATTGGCACACACATGGGTATGGATCCAGACATTGATCAACCCACCTGTTGACCAATGAGTCCAATCCACCGGTCATAGCTGGTTACCAAGCATAACAGGAGGGAACCATCTGGATGTATTTCTCCTGTCACTAGGGAGTGCATACTGCATACCCTCCTGAACTGAGCATAACTACCACTCCAATGCACCCCTTGAAGCGTCTGGGAACCCCATCATCCCCCGCCCACGTGACATTTGTTACCTGCTGTCTCAGATCCAATACCCATGCAACCTCCAAATAGGGAGGCCAGGAGGTGGCACATACAATAAAATGTTTTGGCACGTACAACAAAATGTCCCTTCAAAGTGAGGAATTTTGAAATTCAATTTCCTTCAGCTCTATCTAAAAAAATAGTATGTAAGGCCAATATTTTAAAAGTTCTAATATTCAAAATATCGGATTTGTCACCAATATATTTACCTTGTAATGGGATCAAATTTGAATTTATAAATTTTGAATTCCTACACAGCAGTTCTACATAGGTTTACTCATGTATAGTAATGTGCACTGAATTCAAAATGGCATACTTGAAGGCAAGGAGGCTGTCTACAGCACATCTCTCAATGTATTCTATGAATTTTAATGATTCCAAAGCTATCTGGAAAACAGAACTCCCAGGAATGATTCTACCCAATGGGCTGCAGCAGCAGAAAATAAGCAATTACATTGTTAAAATGTTTTAATGCTTTATGTTTATGTAATTAGTTTACAATTCTTCCACAATTGAAATAGTTTATTCATTTAAGCAAGAACTGAGATGTCAGTATACAATGAGCACCAATAGGGTCCTTAACAGCTTGGAAAATCAAGATGCTCATTTAAGTGTCTAAAGAGAAGTATAGTTAGCAAAATTTGATTATCTGATTGCATTTGATTATGTCCATTGGGTTTGATAGACAACCCTGAATTTACATGTAGGCTGATTACTCTAAACATATCTTAAAATTTCCAGATGTAGATACTTTCATAGAACACTCAGTATATAAATGGAACAACTGAGTAAATAACAAGACAATGATCTCTTTTTTTCATTTCACTTACAAAAAAGTATTGATAAAATGCTGATTTCTATGAAAAAGTGTGGGGTTTGTTTTGTATAAGTCCTACATTGTGAATAACCATTGAAAACTGTGGCCATTTCTGCATGACGAAGCTCTTCCGCTGTCTTGTTGCAATCCTGGGTCAAAAAGGGAGCTCATCAGCAATGCCCTCCTCTACATCCCCTCGGTCCATGCGGAATAGAATGCAATGGCACCATGTCTGCCTTCCGCAGAGCAGCCTGGCTTTTTCCATTGCTGAGCTATGGAAGGAAGCTTCGCCAATGTGCTTCTGCATCTTCCGCATGGCCAGAAGTGATGGGAGCACCGTGCGATTGCAGGTGCGAAACGGATTTTTTCTGTTTTGCAAAAACTGCGCAAGCATGATGCTCCGCAACAGCGGGACAGCAACGACATCATGCAGAAGCGCGACCTGCCAACCGCTGCCATCCTGTGGCAAAAATGCAACAGCAACATCGTGTGGAAAGGGCCTGTGTCATTTCTGAAGACTTTCTCACAGCAATTCAAAAATTGCTGAAATTATTCTTTGCTATCTTGGAGAAGAAACTTGGAGTAGAATTACATTCTTATGTGTAATACCCTCATTTTTGTTATCTTGGCTTCTAGTGAGAATACAGATTTGATTTGCTCTAGGACCCCTTCTATAACATCCAGAAATGGTTTCTAGATGAATGGAGTTACACTCTTCCTTCAGACGTTTTTACTGTTAAGCTGTATAGCCAGAGAGTATGTTGGAAGTGGGTTTGTACCTACTGGCTCCCATCATTTTTTCAAGTGGCTTGATTTCCATGCACTTTGGAAATTTCCATACATTCAAACCTGAATAACACCTATAAAATCTCATTCTGTGACTTTGTAAAAGTTTGGCATATTATGTTGTATTCTTATGCTATACCTTCATATATAAGTAACTTTTCACTGGTTATATATGAAGATAAGATGTAAAATTTAGAACAAGATATTCCACTCTGGCCCAAGTCTGTTTTCAAACAGAATCTGATTAGACTTCCAAGATGCCATTAAATCTATGCTGATTAAATAAATCATAAATTAACTCTCAGCAGACTTTAAAGTTGCTGCCGGCTTAGTATCAAGAAAAATGCTAGCCTAAAGAGTAGAACTGAATAAAGAAAAACTGCTATTAAAAAGATGGCTTTGAATCTTACATACATGTCAGTGCTTTACTTTCCAATTAGTAACTATTGACATCAGCAATATTATATGGCAAAAGTATATGTTGCCTTATAATTTAAGAGCCAACTTAGATACAATGCATCATTAGAAAATATCTTAGGGTTTGTTTCTATTCAGTAGCAGGGTGGGGGTGGGAAATTTCAATTAAGTTGTGTGTGTGTGTGTGTGTGTGTGTGTGTGTGTGTGATGCTGGTGAGGAATTCAAAGCAGGAAACAATGCAGCCTTAATTCTAACAAAAATACTTTCAATGGGAATTCTAATTCTGTTCTAAGCTCAATAGTAATTGGAAGGAGTGGAACTTGTACTGTGGTTGTTGCTAAGGAAAGAAGGGTTAAATAGAAAAGAAACCTGATATATTTTTTCATTACATGTTTATCACCTTTTCTAGTTGATCCTAACAATTTTCTCACAGTGCACTTATTCTCTCTCTCACACACACACAATTGTGCATGTTTTTTTCTTTCACAGAAACGTTAGCTGGGATAAAAGAGAGTCGTGATTTATGAATTTTCCATGAAGCTTACTGCTTAAAAAACAATGTTCACAATAATTTCAGTTATTGCAGGTATATGTTTTGCAATTATATATGAAAGCAAAGATCATTGTTTTCTGTTCTGTGTTTCCACCAGATATACCTGTGAAGATGGTGGGACAAAGAGAAGGTCCTCCCCAATAGATATCAAAGCATAGGCTGATTTGTAGGGGAACACGCAGTCCTTCAACTTGGACCTGAGACATATAGGGCTTTATAGGTAACAACCAGCACTTTGAACTGGATCCAGAAATAAATCAGTAGCCAGTGGAGCTGTTGCAACAGGGGTGCTATGTGTTCCCTGTAGCTCATTCCAGTTAACAATCTGGCTGAAGCTTTTTGGACTAGTTGCAGTTTCCAAAGACTCTTCAAAGGCAGCCTCACATAGAGTAGAGTAAAATAATCTAACCAGGAAGTAACCAAGGCACATGTCACTGTAGTGAGATCTGACATCTCAAGGAACCAATACAGCTGGTACACAAATTTAACTATGCAAATGCACTTAGTTGCAGCTGATGCAACATCCTAGGTTTTATGTTCATTAAAAAAAAAAAAAACCTGGGAAAAATATGACAGGCTGAAATTCTGTTAGTTAGTCCTAGCTCAATGATGAGGATTGTTGGGAGATTGATTTACAGCACCTAGCACAAAATCCTCCCAGTAACCGCTGTGCTCTGAAAAACATGTCCCAGAGGCAAGCATTAAACATACAGCAGAGTTTCCAAGCAGCAAAAACGTGTGCAGCAGCAGAGTGTAACTTACAGCATCAGCTCTGACCCCACTCTACCCACTGGTTAGTAACTCTAACATAGAGAGTTGTCATCCAAAAATACCTGGAGGCTTTTAATCTTCAAGTTCCAATATATACACATCTGTACAATCAGGATACACAGATCCTCAGTCAAAGGTTCAGCATCACAGACACATCAGGCAGAGGTTCGCTCGGACAGAGGTTTGGTGTCATAGAGTCAGCGAATAGTCAGAGAAAGAACTAGTCTGAGCTCCCCTCTTTTATACACACCAGCTAGGGACAATGGCTGATGTAACCCCTTGCCATGATTTCACATTACCATGACTCAGCCTTACTGTCCCTTAGGGATTACATCATGACTTGCCAAGTCATTCCTCAGGTGTATCCCACATGCCCATCAAATGTATTTTCAACTGGGGCAAATGTCACAGCATTTCTATCCAACAAGGATGAGGATGATTTATTAACTTATATTGTGCCTTTTCCATAATATTGGGACTCAATGAGGCTTACAAATTAAAATGATTCTTATGTAATTAAAAAACATAGAATAAGTTTAAAATTAAAACATGTTTAAATTATTAACTTTATTAAAACAATTTAAAATATAAATTTTAGTATGATTTTTTTAAAAAAATAAAATATAGTTAAAAATTATAATTTTAAACAACATAGTACTCAGTTACAAGCCCATTCCTTAAAAGCTGTCACTTAAATGCTGTTACTTTACATTATAAAAAAGAGTATTTTATTTATTGTAAACATTAATATGTCTTATGAACTTATACTTGGAAGGATAAAAAATGTTTAATAAAAAAAAAATAAAACTAAAAAAAAAAGCTGTCAGAAGCCTGTCTGATTTTTTTCTTTTTCTTTTTGAAGTCTTTGCCTTCCAATGGAAGGATAGTAAGGAGAGGGCCATTCAAGCTTTCCCAGAGGGAGTTACAACATCTGGGGTCAGCTACTGAGAAAGAGTCTCTCTTGTGTTCTTACCAAGCATACCTGTGAAGGTAGGACTGAAGGAAGGGCCACTTCTGTGGACCTCAGGGTCTTGGCAGGCTCATACAGAAAGATATCGTCAATCTGAACGTAAGCCATAGGGCCACTGAATCAATTTTTGAGTAGCATTAGAGTACTGTTTATTCAATGAGTATGATCTCATTGAAACTTACAATAGGATCCAGGCCAGAATAATCATTCTGGAAAATATCAGAGACTAGGTAAATTTAATGAAACCATTTCATGATTTCTTTTCAGGATTTTCACATAAAGAATAATAATGAAGATGATGACTAGTTTGCATTCTGGGAGCTACTTTCAGGAAAGGATCAAGTGGTTTTAAGCAGCAAATTAATTAAACCTTAGAAAACCCCTTTGGGGAACTATGGTATATGGATGTATTACTGGATCCACCAATGAAAACCAGTCATCTCTGGGGTAGAATAGAGCAGATGTTTAACAAGGCACAACAGTAATTGTTTTGGACAAAAAGAATACTTCAACTAGCAAAACTGCATGGAGAATTCAAGTAGGGAAAAGATAATTGCTTCAGTTGATTTTCTAGCTTGAACAGGGGGAGTAATGTTTTCCAAAACTCAAGTAGTAGGAGTTTTACTAGCCACAAAGGGTCAGAACATTTGGGCATAACAATGCTTTTAGAGCACATGCCCTCCAATTGCCTTAAGTTAATTGCATCAAAAGGGAATATGAATGATTCACTTTCCATTTCAGGAATGCAAACTATCCATTTTATGCAATTGCATGGGGAAAAAAGCTAAAATATTTTCTGTACACAAATGAAAACCATAAATGAAAACTACAAATGCAATTCAAGACAGAACTTGTAAAACATACACACATATGCTAAGAAAAGCAAGATAAATTCATCTATTTGATTACTCCCCACCGCCACCCCAATTCCTGTGTCTCCTGTAGTGTCATGTTCTACTTGGAGGAGAAGGAGTAGCAGAGCCAAGATAACATGCTCCAGTCAGACTAAAAGAGTTTGGCAGTCTTGTCATGACACTGGAAGAGGCAGAGCCCAGATCACTGCTATAGGTTGTATTCAATATTCTGTCCGTGTTTTTTTTTGCTTCAGTTTCAGGCCTGTGCTGGTTAATAGAATGTTGTTAATATGAAAGTAACTCTACATAAATTAAGAAATCATGCTCTGTAATTTTAATAAGATATGTACCTCGGTAAAGAGACAATGAAAGAGCAAAGCATGAGAGCTGAAATTCTATTGGCCAGCCAAAAATTAAACCAATGTTATATGGCAATTAAGGGTCTGTCAAAACTATTTTTTTTAATATGCTTTACTACCAAAAAAACAAAAACAAAAACAAAACCCTCTACTATTGAGACTTTCTGGAAAAGCATTTTCAATCCATATGGACCTCTCCAGCTGCTGGGGAGGAGGTGTTACCAGGCTAAACACCCACACTCCATGATATGGTCTAATTGGCATATATTTAATTGCCCTGAAATATATATTATACACTGACATGGCAGTAAAGCTATGCTGGTGAAGAGGACTGGCTGAACAAGTGCAATGCAAACATAAGTCAAATGAGACCTCAGGGCATGGCCAGGTCATAGTCAGGAAAGCTTCGGCAATAACAGACTTGCAAACATCGCTCAATGATTCAGTCTTTGGAAACAATAGCACCCAAAATTGCCTCTGATTGTCTTCAACCTACTCCTTCTTTCTGCCAATTTTTTCCTTTGTCTCCATACCTGCCCAACCATTAAGGAGCTATCACAGTTCCCATCAGTCCTTTGTCACGTAATGCTAAATCCCTTAGTTCATTCTGGACACCACTGCTTACTGTGCCAGAGAGCCAATAGCACCTTCCCCCTAATTGTGGAAATAGAGAATTTTAAACCCTGGCTCAGACATAGGCCATTACTCTGCTGCTCCAATTCCCATTCTTGTACTACCCTTGGATCCTTAGGCCCTTTTCACATGTGTGTGGGGGGAACGGGTGAAAACACGCTAAAACGGAGCTTACCCGCAGCTGGGTAAGTCCATTGCCACGCGGAGCAGAGCGAGCTCACTGCTCCACAGTACTCTGGCATCCCAGATGGCGGCTTCCGGTTGGTGGAGGCTCTCCACCAACCAGAGAAGCTCACCAGCCGGAAGCCCGCCCCTGGCAGATCTGCAGGCACGCACTTGCGCGCGCCTGCAAATCCACTTTGGAGCCGGGCGACGGAGCGGCACCGGGCTGCGCGCTGCGTGCTTTTTAAAAACCTCGAAAAAGAGGTTTTTAAAAAACACGCAGCCCAGCTAGTTCTAGCTGCTCCTGAGTGGATTCTGGTGTGGAACTACAAAAAGTAGTCCACGCTAGTCCACTCTACGGTGTAGAAGACCTCAGTGACAGGTCGCTCTGCACCGTTTCAGAAGCCCAGTATGGAAATGGCCTTAGTCTGAACCACATCACTTTGTCTCTTCTCTGCAGGATAGGTAAATATCACCCAGTTCACCCTAACTTCTTGCTATTCAATTTTTCCTCTCTTTCCTTTCAGTTAGCTTTGTGTAATTCTGAGACTGCTTGGATCTTCTGTGTGTGTGAGATTTTTAATTCTCTCAATAAAACAAATATTCTTTGAATCTGCAGCTGATGTCCCTGCATTAGTACAGGTATACACAGGT
Source organism: Cyclura pinguis (assembly GCA_030412105.1). NCBI lineage: Eukaryota > Metazoa > Chordata > Lepidosauria > Squamata > Iguanidae > Cyclura > Cyclura pinguis. The sequence continues at coordinate 311,057,863 of CM059599.1, read as the reverse complement.
GTAAAAGATCCTGCTAGGTTACCTCCCTCTTGCAGCGTTCCTCTTTGAGCTTATATTCCCCACTGTTTCATGGAGTCACTGGCATTGCAGGTGGATTTCCACATTTTCATGTAACAGAGGGAGGAATGAGAAAGAAAGCTGGCTAGGTAATTTGGCCAATAAATATTCAGATTTCATAACACAATAGACAATTGGCCAATGAGAGATATCTTCAGTGTGTTTGCTCACTATTCACTCTGAGACCTGGATGGGTATTTGTTGTTAACTGCTGTCAAGTCAGCTTCAACTTATGACAATCCTATGAATCAGAGAGCACCAACTCACCCTGATATCAATAGCCCTGCTCAGGCCATGCAGATTCAAGGCTTTCCTGATTGAATCTATCCATCTGTAATGGGGTCTTCTTCTTTACCTATGGCTGTCTACCTTGTCAAACATTTTTGTTTTTTTTGGTGAGTCATGTCTTCTCACGATATGTCCAAACTATGAGAGTCAAGGTTTAGTTATCTTGGCTTCTAGGGTGAATTCAGGCTTGAATTTGCTTTAATACACATTTATTTGTCTTTTTAGCAGTTTGTAGTAACTATAAAACTCTTTTCCAGCATTACATTTCAAATGAGATTATTTTCTTCCTATCTGTTATCCTATAAGTTGGGTCTGGCTACATTTTTAAAGATAAATTGTTCAAAAAAATCTAATTGTATTAGCATAAGCACTATGCTTTCTTTCTCATCCAGAGTAGAAAAAGATTTAAAACTAGTAAGCCATACCTGATTTCTTTTTTTCTTGCCACCTATCCTGAAATAAAAAGATCCCAGCCTCTAGCTAGGAGCAAAATAGTTCCATGTATGCTGGGAATTGCTCTGGATATTCTGTGAAAAGAGATCTGATTGTTTAAAAGGAAAAAAAACTCAGAATTTTCCCAACAAATATGGCTACAAACAGGAACATTTCCTCTACCTGTTTTCCCATAAGACAGACTCAGCACAGCCACATTCTCAGAGGGTCAGGGTTTATGAGTCAAGAGTTTCTGCAAGGCACAATAAGATCTTGGGCTCATTCACATTACACAAATATAGTGCTGGATTCCACTCTAACAGCAATGGCAATACCCTATGGAATTATTGGGCTTGTAGTTTGATAAAGCACTAGAGCTCTCTGAGTGAGAATTATAAATGTCCATCCCTAAACTGCCACTACTAGGTTCTATTGGATGTTGCCATGACAGTTAACATGTGATATAGCGCTATAATTGTGTAGAGCAAATAGGCCCTGGTCTCCTACATCAGCAGGTGATGTGGTCAGTGTGAGGGCAAAAGCCGAGACAGGATATTAATAGTGTCTTTTATGGTCCACTGATTTAATGGGTGGCCCACTATCCTGGTTGATTGAAATAATATAAACAAAGCCTTGTAAGCTCTGTTAAAAATAGAGAGAAGACAACAGAGCAGGGCTACTTGCTGAATGAGGCAGACAACTCAAGGCTGCTTGGGAGAAGGCAATTTCCAGATTGTGCCTTCAAGTCATTTCTGACTTATAGTGATCTTAAGATGAACCTATCATGGTTTTTTCTGGGGTTGAGAGTATGTGATGTGCCCAAGATCACCCAGTAGGTTTCCATGGCCAAACAGGTAATTGAATCATGGTTTTCAGACTCATAGTCCAATGCTCAAAGCCACTACACCACGTTTGCTTGACCTGGACACTAGCCATCATTAAATAGGGCACTCAGCCCATCCCAACAGTTTGGGGTTAAGTTCCAGTTCTACAAATGTCAACCTGATGGCCTCTATGAGATAAAATATACATTAAAATATCAAATGCTGGAGGCTGAAAGAATAATGTATTTTTTACTCTGGAAGAAAAAAAAAACCAGCTGCACAACAAGGTCTTACAGAGTTTATGGAAACCACATCCATGGCTTCTGTGTCAGTATGGTAGTGAATCATCTCTGAGTTAACTCCAAACTTCAAAGGAGCTACAGAAGCTGCCATCCCCAAAATAGTTTCAGGACTTGAATACTTTCAATATAGTTTAGAGTAAAACTCAGAGCAGATTCACTGCTTTGCTGGCACAGAAGCCAGCAGCCACTACTTAAGCATGCCTTGAGACTTTTCCTAAGAAAGGAATTATATCATAAGAATCCTATAATAAAAAAGGTTTGCAGGTGAGTTTTAATCAAAAATTTCCATATTCTGAGCACTGAGATCCAACAGAAAAAAAGAGGATAATGTGATTTTCACCAATTCACCCTTCTCCCTGCAGCCCCCTCCCACTGTGTTTCAGACGGTCCTCCACACCTTTGTTGTAGGTGTCAGGAAGCTACAAGGGACTGTAAGCAGGAGGAACCAACAAAACTTCCTTCCTCCTCCTCCTTCCAGCAGAATCATCCTGTGAGTGGAGTTCCATTCATGGAAAATCTGGATCTAAGCCAACATACAACTCTTTGCAATTATGCACTTAAAGGACTAACACTCATCCTCCCGTCAACTGTAGACATGCTTTTAACTGCAGACAAATTTAATATATCTTGAGATGCCTAGGACTGGAGTGGTGTTTATTTGCCTCAACAAATTGTTTTGCCTTTTAACTAAGTGCTTAAAACCTCATTCTGCTGGATCACTGTGGCACATACAGTAAGAGCCAAGCTGCTCTGGTTTGTATAATCCTACCCTTTCCTTGTTAATAGGAAAATGTTTCTCAGAATGCTGCATGTGGAGCACATGTTAGTATCTCTTTCCAGAAATGTCAGAAACACATGTGAGCGAATGGCTTCAGCAATACCTATGAACATTTCATTAATGTGCCTGTGGTCTGAAGTTTAAATAATATATGATGCGGCAGCCTTAAGCTCAAAATTAACAAGGAGAGGTATATGTGATTTTATGAGATATTTATTATCCTATCTATGCAAGTTTCATATGATCACAAATAGCTATGATTTTCTGTACACCATGCAGAATCTGCTTGAGAAGGAAGATATCAACAATTCACTTTCTTCTCTTCAACCTTTCTGCCTACAGACAGAATCTTATGATTGCAATTTATTGGCCACTGTTATCAAGGTCCACTTAGCCATCTATAAATACGGAAGATGGAGGTATTCGGCCTGGAGACAAACACCTGCTGATACCTGGGACCTTTCTTTAAGTGAGGGAAATAACTCTAGCTTAGACAGCTCAGCTAACTGGATGTTTTACTGAATACTTAGGGACTTTCTGTACTACACTGTCATAGTGCTATTATTCCACTTTCAACATTCTATGGAATCCTGGGGTTTGCAGTTTAGGGAGAGGAATTTAGAATTCTCAGTCAGAGAGCTCTTTGGCCTCAGTGAACTACAAACCCCAGAATTCCACAGGATGTTGAAAGTGGAGCAGTAACACTGTAACAGTGTAGTGCAGAAAAGCCCTTAGATCAATTTTCAACCTATAACATTTCTGCTACATTTTTGTCATTTGATAGCATTTAATATTTTCATTTTTAAAAAAATCAAAATAGAATTGTATATTAATGTTAAATTTATGAGTCTGAAGTACCTGGTAGTGAAGTACCTGGTAGTATGCAGAACAAGCATATCTGGTATGGTGAGTACTTTGGAACATAATCCGCGACTGCTGTTCAATTTTTTTGCCCCAATGCTTTACTCAGAAATAGGAATGTGGATCACAATGCCCTGGTCTGAGGTGGCCAATGGATTTGTTAAATTGGTAGAGGCAAACCTATCCTTAATTTTACTCTGCTCCTTCCACAGTTGCCTCAAGTTGTATGGGAGCTGTGCCAGTGCCAAACTAGGATCCAGCACTGGCAAAGCCCCCATTCAATACCAAGCAGCAGCAGAAATGGGGATAAAATTAAGGATGAATTTGTCTTCCCCGGGTTTGAGGCACCATGGGTTGAGGCACTACATGCAAGGAGGGGAAGTTTAATTCTCCCCCTCACCTTCTTCTTCAGTAGTATCAGTAGTAATACCGCCTTCCCTGCATTGTCACCAGGTGTCATTCTGTTGAGTACTTAACAAACGTGTAAGCTAGACTTGCACATTCCTAACTGTTTGGTATTCAAATTTATGATTGTGGCACTATTACAGTATTGCCAGGACTGCAAATGCTGCTCCTACCAATGTACCTTAACAGCTAGTGATAGTGGTCTATTCTGTTGGTGATTAGGACAATGCAGGATGATGTTTCCAGACCCTTCCCACAAGTGAGCTGCAGTCTAACAATCAGAAGCAGGACCTCTGCAGTGCCCTGATTGTCAGAAAAGGTGACCTCTGTCACTTGGTACAGCTGCTGGCTCTTAAGGTAAGTTTGGGGAGCTGGATTAGGAGATGATATGCAGTTGTGCATTCATAACTACATCTCTGACATAGGTTCTCAGTCAAAATCTTTTAACTTCATGACAGTAAGAAATTCACCAGAAAGTCCTGGATTGAAGTGTTATTGTGTTAGCTTCAGCCTGAAATTATTGAAATAATAAGATTGACCTGCCTTACTTCCAGGCATGAGGGGGAAAAGTTGTGTTAATCGAAAACTCATGGGAGGCTAAGCTGGAACATTCTCCACTGTTCTTCTTCCAGTAGGCAAAGACCTTCCTATTTACCCACACCTTTGGTTGCTATGGAAGGTCTTTTAATTGGAATGTAATGTGTTTTTATCATCATTATTATGCTGGAACAGTGTTTTTAACAGTTTAATTTTTTTTAAAAAAAATAGGTTTTTTAAAATTTTCTTTAGCATTTGTATTAACTATTGTTTTAATTCAGCCACAGATCCATGCAGTGAATAGCACTTTTCCATAGTACCCCATTAGAGTTTTGTAAACCTTCACATTCTAAATCTTGTAATTGTAAATCTTCACATTCTTTGAAAATGAACTGAATAAAATTCTCCTGCGTTTTCCTTCCAAATTCAATAGGTTCACACTGTTCTCAGTCACAGTATAGAGAGGACCATGTTCAAAGTTGATGAGCCTATGAAAAGGGAGTAAACTGATTTTAACCCTAATTCAGAACTAACATGGATGAATATGCAAAGGTTCATATCCCAGACATTCAACATTTAAAGCTTTAAGCCAGAGTAGACAAATCTTACATCTTCTCTTTCTTGAAAAAAATACACATAAGATCTTTCAATATCAAATATTGAGTAATTTTTAGAAAGCTGGTATTTTAAAAAATGGGAAATTAGGTAATACTAAAATCTCACACATTCACAGATTGACCAGTGTTATCTTAAGCAGCTACAGAGTAGAACTGATTGGATACCAGTAACAATTGATTTGTGATTATTTCTGTTTCTACAGTTTTTTAAAAAGTGATATTATGACTGCAGCTTAGTTTACAGCAACATTTTCATCACTCTTACATTTCTATGGGTATGGTCTTGTTGAGCATGACTGAAATACCAGTCCACCCTTGTTTCCCAGGTAAAATCACAGAGCTGAAATTGAATCAGATTAGAAAGGAGTCTCTCTCTCATTCTCTCTCTCTTTCTCACAAACACACACACACACACACACACACACACTTACTCTTGTCCAAGAAGGAAGATGTTGTCAGCTTCTGCTGTCAGCTTGGCTGCAACAGTAGTCTGATCAGATGAATAAAGCTTTATTGAAACATCAGGACTTTTATAAAGCTGCCAAACAGAGAAAGTTTCTTAACATAAATTGCAAGACAGAGAACAGATCATTCTACCATAGGTGCCATTCTTTCTGTGAACAAATGCATGTTAAAGCCAGTTATCTCATTGACTTTTGTCACAGTTCTTGCAAGAAGAAAGAATGGCTTGTTTAGAATTGCTTAGGAACTCAGAAACAAAACACTAAATGCTTGGAAAACTTTTTAACCCATAATGGCCTCACCAAATGGTGGAGAAAAATAGTTCAGGTGTTGGTTCATGCTGTGTCTTATGGCCTTTGCCTTGTGTTCTGTTGCACGTGTTGAAGCAACATAGAGCTTGACAGAAATGTAATACAGAAGAGTTACTTTTGAGGCTTATAAATATTTGATAATTAAGTACTTCATGACAATAAATTATGATAATTAACCATATGAAAATTAATTATGTTTGTGATCTTCTGACTATAATGACAAATAACTACTTTTACAAAACAACTTTCTAAAAACTTGAGTGCAACTTAAAGTTACTGGAGCTGTTTTAGCAGATCTTCATGTGCCCTGGGTCCATGCTACCCTGATTTCATTTATAATGTTTTGACACTGCATATATGGTCTGTTTGCAAAGAAAAAATGATTAGTAGATGGGGAAATAATAGCCCTGATTCTTTGGGACAGTAATTTCCTCAGTAATTTCCTGGAAAAGATACAGAAGGGGTGGACAAAGGGATCAGTGGTATGGAACAGCATGCATATGATGTCAAAGGCACAGAACACCTAGGAAGAGATGTGATAGAGGTTCATAGCTTAATGAATCTGGAGCGAATAGACTTTAAGTATTTATGCCTCAAAAGAAGTAAGAAAAATTGGATAGAGTTAACAGCCAGTGGATTTGAAGAAAATGTTTTTTAAAAAGAGAGAAAAAAAATTAACATGCAAGACAAATTATCCTACAACATTCATTGTTACTTGATGCCATAAAGATCTGTAGTGTAACTACTTCCAGGATTATGTTAGACCCATGCAGGGAAAGAAGATGCAATAGTAGCTCACAAGCAAAGCTATTAAATGTTTTAACTTCATCCTTGAGCCAGACTCTTATTAGCTGAGTTCAAAGGGACTGAGTAGATCATCATTTGTGTTTCTTCTTCACACACAGAGAAACATTTTGCACTAGAAACATTTGGAGATAAAATGCAGAACTAATATAACATGTGGTCTTAAGTTAGTCGGCCAAGTGAGTTATTTCAGGGTTTTTTTAAGAGAGTGGCAAGAGTTTTTTTAAAAAGGAAGCCCAAAAATGATTGCTCTCATCAGTTATTCTGCCTATATCTTTAAAATTCCCAAAATTGTACCTGAAATGCACTTTGCCACACTTCTGATAGGAGTTGGTGTCCTTCCATTAACTTCTGGCACCCTTCTAGGAACCCCACCCTGAAGAAATTCCAGTGACAATACAACACATTCAACAGGGAAATGCTTGCTAAATTTATATTTCCTCTCATCTATGTTCTGTGCTCAAGGTTTAAACAGTGAACGCAATCTATGCAAAAGTGAGGTGTGATTTATCAGACCTTTTTTTCTGAAACCAACAGTAATAATGAAGTATCCCAAGATTTTTTTTCTCTTTTTCTTATGTCCCAAAGAAAGAAACAGGTCACAAAATACTCATGTATGCCATTTTTCCTGGTTCTCTTTGCCCATGTTGCTAGTGCAGAATTCAAAATGGTGGCCAGGACACTGGGATTGTAACATTTTGCTAATTTCATTCCCTAAGGAAGCAATAAGTAATTTTATCAATTTCTTCCTGCTGCAAGGAAGTTTTCAAAAATTGCAGTGTTTTTGGAGACTATTTGGAATTCGTGACTTATTCCCTTTTTTCCCCCATGTAAAACAATATTCTTTGCACAGAAAATACATAGCACATGATATTTTCTAGTTTTCTATAAAGAAAATGCTATAGTTGGGGACTCATTCTGTGTAGAATTTGTACATGGTCTTTTGGTGCATATATTCTGTGCAGGAAACATATTCTGCACACAATATTTCTACACAGAAATATTATTTAGTGTACATATAGTCTGTTTCGTCTGCAGAAAATACATGTAAAATTTGTGCAAAATAAATCCCAAACTGTGAAACCCAGAATTTTCCTCATCAGATGTTCTCCACACTTGAGAAATATGTTTCTGACAATTTTTCATATATTTTTGGATATTCTTTTCCATTCCCACAGAATATCAATACAGTAACAGTTGTTGCTACTGATGTCCCTTAGACTGTAGCTATAAGCCAAAATGTTGAATACTGTTATGTCCTAGAGTGAATAATTGAGTGATAAGAAATTAAATTATAAATATGCCTATGTGATCCAACACATTTATTCTTTTACTTTTCAGTAGTCTGTCCAAAGAAATTTCCAAATAAATTTCCAAAGAAATCAAAGCATAGTAACAGGAAAGAAGGTGGTAAATGGCAACCTAGAACAGCCAGGTTTTAGCCAGTCATATTTATATGAACTGAAGTTCAACAATACAGTCCTTTACATGTCTTCTAAAACCAAGGCCCTTTCCGCACCTTACCTTCTTCCCGCACTGGGGTGCAGGGATCATGCAAGCAGCCTCCGGCAAGAGGGTCTCACATCCAGGGTCCTTTGGTTCCGCACAAGCTGCCTGCTCATGTGAGAGCCCCACCTCTTCCTTCTGCAGTGCAGCCTGGGAGTTTCCCAGGCTGCGCTGAGGAAGGAAGTGTGACCAGCGTGGCTCTAGAGGCTCCGCACACCAGGTAAGTGCACGTGGGGCCTGGGAGCAATGCGCAATCATGCAACAGTTTTTGGCTTGTAGCTGAAAATGAAAAGGTGCATGATCGGCACCTGCCAACCCCTGGAGCATCGTGTGATTGTGAGTGCATCATGCAGATCACTCCTCACAATCGTGTGCCACTCCAGGCACCCTTACGCATGGAAAATGCCATGTGGAAAGGGACCAAGTCTTATTGAGTTCAAAAGGAATGAGTGTACTTCTACATTAGGAGGATTGGGATGACAGCCTACAACAAAAAGAAAGCAGCTGCTTTCCTCTGCACAGCACCCCAACATAGCATTCTGTAGACATATTCAAATAATCTCTCAGTATAACTAGCATGGTAGGACTTAAAAAAGCTCTAAAGGCCTCAGGGGAGTCAGCATGGAGTGGTGGGTTGAGTATTGAACTATGGTTCTGGAGACCAGGGCTCAAATCCCAACTCAGACACAGAAATACACGGGGTGACCTTAGGCAAGTCATACCCTCTCAGCCTCAGAGGGAGGTAAAGGCACCTCCCCACCCAAATTGTGCCAATAAAACCCCATGATAGATTTGCCTTAGGATTGCCACAAATCAGAAATAACTTGAAGGCACACAGTTACAACAACCAGAGTCAGCCCAGGTTGATACTTGGATGAGAGACTATCAATGAATGGCAGATGCTGTAGTCTAAATTTCAGAGGAAGGAACTGGAAAAACCACCTCTGGGTATCCCCTGCCCAAGAAAACCCTATGAAATTCATGGAGATACCATAAATTGACAGATAAGTTGAAGACACAAACATAGATAAACACACAAAGCTAGCATTAATTCTCCTCCAGGGTTAAATTTATAGTCTTATCTCATTTTGTGAGCCAGTATAACAACCACTCTTTGTTTATTTTTTTAAAATTATTTTACCTTATTTTATTTTTAGGGATAATTTCCTGAAATTAATATTTATTTTGATCTGCAACTCTTTGTCTTGTCCTGACACAGCACATTAAATTGCATTTTTTTTTAGCCTCACAGCATATTTCTATGGGGTGTCACATACAGTTAGGCCAATATTTGAGTAATTGGCTTGAGTATTATTTTAATAATCTGGTTTAACATTTGAATTTCATAGGAGAGAAGTAGGTGGCTTCCTTATAACAATGCCTTTACTTCCATGCATTTTCCATCACATTTCCATAATTTCTTTATTTCCAGTCTCCAAATGCAGGTGTGTAGCTTGCATAATGAAATTTAGAAAAGGCTGAACTATGCCGAGTTTCACAATGAGGGCATTTAGGGTGCAAGAATCTTGCTCCTTTTCAGCCATTATGCAAAAAGAAAACACAGACTGATCCCAAAGCTGCTTTAGGTACAAGCAGTGGAATTAATTCCTGTGCTGGAAAGCATCAGCTAAGAGACGGAAGAATGACGGGATGAGGTTTACTGCTCAGTGTTTCTGTGTTAGTATTGCTGTAGAAAAACACTCTGAATACTTCAAACTAAAAATGCATAAATTAGGACAAGTAATTCCAACCACATAGGAAACTATCTTACATTGAGTTGGGCCATTGGTCTAGCTAATTCAACATTGTGTGTACTGATGGGAAGTGATTCTCTGGGGCTTCAGATAAGAGAGTTTGTGAAGATTTTACAAACTAAAGCTGGGATCATTACAATGCATAGAGCTGTGTTCTGTCACTGATCCCATTTACATTATCTGTTTTCACACAGATTTCAGCTTCTTACTTATTAGGTTCCATCTAATCTCACTTGACCAGAGTACTGTTGAATTGGCAGGACTTTTCTGTTCTCTCCTGCAGACCAACTGCACACCCTTAGATGTGCTCCTGAGGATCCTCAAGCAGATTGGAAAGGGTACAAGAGAAATCTACTATACCACTGATGTTCATTCAGCTGGTGAAGAAATAACCTTGGATACAAGCCAACATTTTGGGTGCACCAACATGGTTGGATAAGAGGGCTAGCGATGTATTTTGTATTTAAAAATTGTTTGAAAAGCTAATGCTAATTTATGTTACTTCAGCAACAAAGTGTGATTTAAAAGCTTTTAAAACAGCCGTTATTTATTAATGAGGAGGAGAAAGACTTCCAGTTTGTGAAGCCAAAATGTGCTTAATTTATCTGATGAAACATTTTGCAAATAGAAATGTGTATACAACGCGTAAAACCACTTTCAGTGTAACTTTGAAAGACACAGGGCCCCTTCACAGCAACAGAATAATTAATTAATTAATTAAATTTATATCCTGCCTTTTTCCAAGTGCAGGATGTAAGCTGGCTCACATCAAATTAAAATCAAATACAACATTAGGATTCCACTTTAACTGCCATTGTTCCATCCTATCAAATAGAATTTGTAGTGTAAGGAGGATAACCCTCAGATTCCCTATGATGAAACCATGAAATTTAGTCATAGTGCTACAACAAAGTAGTGAGAAAGGAGCCCGGCTGATATGTTGTGATTTTAAAATTCAAACAAATATTGTTGCCCAAAGCTAAAACCTGCCCATTGAGAGGAAATATTCTTCCAGAAGTGATATTTCAAATGCTAGGAAATGTACTGTCAGTGTTTTATTTCTTCTAGAGTAAAGAGTAAAGCATAAAACCATTCGAAACCATGCACAGTAAGCAATCTTTAGAATTCAAACAGTATACAGTTCACAAGTTGCAAGAAGTTCTCAAATCTGGCATGAAGTTGTAAGGGATTTCTATGACCCTTTTCACACCTTACCCTTTTGCAGTGCTGGTGTTACCCTGTGAACTGGGGGTCCCGGGAGGGACACCAAAATGTGCTCAACTAAAGGTGGGGAAAATTAGCTCAGAGCACTGCTTAGCATTACGAGAGGCAGGGTAATGTAGTGAGATCTTGAACCCTATGTCTACGGGGTCGGGTCAAGTCAAGGAGAACACGGAAGTTGAAATAATAAATGATGTTTATTAAATACAAGCAAAACAGTGTATGCGACACACTCATACAAGATAACTAAAGAAGATAAAGGTTGGAGTGGTATAGAGGGATTTTTAGAAGGATTGCTGGTTTGGGTGATACTTCCCCTGTCCTGAAGCCCAGAAAAATAGAGAGCGAGGCTGGGGTGTGATGTAACTCCGCACGTGGAGCTGAGGGGAGGCTCGCCAAGCAAAGCGGCAGCAAGGTGGGATGAAACTCGGGAGCAATCCGAGGAAGGTCTCGGAATCAAGGGTTTTTATAAGGAGAATTGTGACTGCAGGCTATGCCGTACTTGGGGGAAAACAATAGATTTGGAGTTGGAGACAAAGCCTCCAAAAGGTCAGAATCTGAATGATTGAGTTATCGTAGCGGTTCTCAATAGAGTAGCCAGGATGCAAATGCAGACTACTTGGGTATTGCATAGTTTACCCATCAAGCTGCCATCGCGGGGCAGAGGCTCTTTTGTAAATGGTGTGCATACTTAATTAGAGTACTTGCCTGGAGGTCTCCTAAAGCAGTGAGTCAGCTATTTCTGGCCTGCCTGTATTGTAGTTTGAATATTACGGCTATTAACGGCTGAGCTTGTTTACATGCTTGTCTGTTGGCCTCGCAAGCATGTGGAAAGGAATAGAGAAGTGCAGCCGAATTATGATATCAAGGGATATCTTTTAATATCTCCAAAGCTTGGACTAGCCAAGGCAGTAACATGCGGGTGTGGGGCTCATGCGAGCAGCCTTTGGAGGAAGGCTCTCGCTTCCCTGCCTGTTCAGCTCTGCAGCTGCTTCCTGGTTGTGCGAGTGCCCCGCCTCTTCCTTTCTCAGTGCAGCCTGGGACCTTTCCCAGCCAGCACTGGACAGGAAGCGTGACCGGCCCATCTCCTCAGGCTCTCCACGCCAGGTAAGTGTGTGCAGGGCCCCAGAGAAATGCGCGTCAGGCCCTTGAGCATTGTGTAAATGTGAATGTGTCGTGTGGACCGCTCCTCACATGTGTGCAATGCTCAAGAGGCCCTTTCGCAGCAGAAATGCCATGCAAAAAGGGCAATAACTTGCATTCAACATCTGGCAGGCAGTGTGGAGGCTGATCCACAGAATGAGTAGTATACTGCTTCGGGTGCAATAATTGAACTCTTCTAGTGCATGACAACTGGGAGTCTGGCAACAGAACCATCAGCTGATGCTGTATTTTGATGAAGACCAAATGTATTTATCAAAGAGATGTTGGGGGATGATAGGAGTTTCAGCCCCACAGAAATGCAGTGGAAAAGCCAGAGGTCAGTGAGCCAACAGCAGCAGCCTTGTTCCCCAGTAAGGATACTCACACACAGAGGAGTTTCTTCCAAACAGGAGGCACTTTATCTTGCAGCAAAGTTCCGTTATGTACACAACATGGAACAGACAGACCAAGGCTTGCACCAGACACCGGTTTGGTCAACAGACAAATACATACTGGGGATTGCTTTCTTATATATATATTTACAACCAATCAGGTAGAGGTTTGCACACCTCCCTCTACCATCTGCACACGACCCCAGTTTCTTATGCAACCTTGCAATTACCCACAGCTGGGGCATGATGCAACATCTTTGCAGTGGGCTGATCATTTTCCCAGGGTTCCCTGCCTGGAATTCCTGACAAGAGAAACAAACATTTGGATACTGTAAAGGCATACTTTGCATGCCTTTACTGAGACTGTCATACTTGGGCCATATCATGAGAAGATATGACTCACTAGAAAAAACAACAATGCTTAGCAAAGTAGAAGGCAGTAGGAGAATCGGAAGACTGTGTTACAGGTGGATAGACTCATCCAAGGAAGACACATTCCTGAATCTGCAAGACTTGAGCAGGGTGGTTGATGTCAGGATGACTTGGAGATCTGTCATTGATAGGGTCACCATAATTCAAAGCTGATTTGGCAGCAGTTAACACCACCACTCACTAATTGCTTGCTTGCATGTAGCTGTGGTATATATTTATGGTGATTTCCTATTTGTTAGTTTTTTTCCTATACTCTCTTCTCTTCCTGCATGACTAACTTTTTTTCTTTCTCTCTCTCTCTCGTTCATTAGACCATCTGTTTGATTATGCACAAGCAAGTCATAACTAAAGATACCTTTATATTATATGTTTTACAAAGAAACCTCTGCTTTTCTATTTCTCTGCTACACCCTGTGTGTGTGTATGTGTGTGCGCGCGAGAGAGAGAGGGAGGGAGGGAGGGAGGGAGGGAAACTCATTATTCTTCAGCTTATGCCTTGTAAATTTGATTATTCTTCTTGAGAGATCTTGTTCTATCTCTCATGTTTACAAACAGAAACAACACTGAATTTGTTGAATCTGGAGGAATGAAGAAGCCAAGACAGATCAACCATATGAGAAGATAGGAAGTAACCAAAAACAACTTCATAAAAAAATGAGGGTGGAAGCACTTTCTGTGATGTGATGCAAATATGAACTAATATTCCTCCCCTGGCAAGAATGTGAAGAAAGGAACAATTAATAAGGAAAAGTGAGGACTACAGATGCATGTCTTCAGAAGGCACTTGACTAAAAGCAAGAAACCAATGAACAATGGGAGAGAAACAGATGTAAAAATGAAAGACATTCTATTGATAGGATATTGGTAGGGTATTTAAAAAGAAGGTCAGTGTGGAATAGCAAAGCTAGGAAGTAACATGTTACAGGCAACAACATTACTTGTAATGACTTAGATTTTAGAGCAATATGGACACAACACCATTGTAAAGCAGCCATTGCCAAAATATAATGTTTGTATAATGTTTGGAAGCAACATAGCATGCTTACTAATTGTCAGTCATTATTTCTGGGAAGGGGGGATGATCGCTATTTACTTTAAGTAACCAAGAGCACTGGAATAAATTTTCCCTATTTTTTTTTTAAAGAGTCCTGCACCTCTTAGAGCAGTGTAGGACCTGTCCGATGCTTTGTTAATAAGAGCTACTTGATCAGTGCAAAGCTTATTTTGACTTGTGGAGATGTTAAAAGCAACAACTTACTTGCTAGGATTCTAACAAGTGACAAAACAAATTGTTCTAAAAAGTAGGCTTCGTATAAGCCTCTAGTTTGCCGCTGTGGGAACAGAATGCTGTACTTCGTAGGAGTTTATTCTAATCCAGTGTGGCTCTTTTTTATATATATATTCTTACGCAGGAATCAGATTTGCTATGCACACTTGCCTTAAGGAACAGTTAAATGGGTGGGCAAGTCATTAGATTCAGTAACAGAAAATCAACCATGAGCAACTCCACCGTGATAGAATTTCTGAAAGTGCAAAAAATGGTACACTGATTTTCATCTAGTTGTTCGAAGGTTTATAAATCTAGTACATTTATTATGAAAAATGCCTCTCAGGTAGTGAGGATAGATTGAGCCACCAGGGATAAAATTAACCTTGTCTTGTGTACACGGACAATTTAGGATTATTGGTGTCCCACATAAGCCATTCTAATAAAGCTAATGGTACTGTCATTAGTGTTCATATGGCTCTTAGCATAGCAATGCATTTCATTTATAGTACTGTTTTTCTTCAGCTCCAGGAACTACTCATTTATGGGCCACTGGGAAACCAGCAAAAGATTATGCTGAGACAATAAAAGATTCTTTCACAGTATGTAAAAGTAAAGAAAGATATAAATTTTAACTTGCAGCCTGAGGTGCCACAGACACTTATTGATTTTGCAGGTTTGTTGAAATGCAAGAGAAGTCCTGGCTCCTCTGCTATTATTAAGGAGTAGTTTATGGGAAATGTTAGCATGTTGTTTCATCAGGTTTAATGGCATGGTGTGTTTCTAATGCTGGAAGAGACAGGGAAAACATGGCCATTTTAAAGCCTGACCAATGCACTTCCTGAACTGTCAGTGGGTGTCATCTATCCTTACATCCTCATAAAGACCTGGGTTTTAGGTCATTCACTCATAATAGTTCACATTACTCATAAATTTTAGTGTAGGACTGAAAGAGTGGCTGAAGCTCCCTTCCCTGATTTTTTAATTTAAAAAAGCCCCATATCTCCCAGGGGATGTTGGGTCAGTTTTGGTATATGTTGGAAGAAAGGATGTTTTAGGCCTATCAGAGGTGTTTTATAAAGCAGGAAGTAAATGAGACTCTTACTTTACAAAGGCTTCCCTTGGACCTGAAGGGAGGAAAAAGAGAAAAGGCAAAATTCTCCCCATGCTCCTCCAAGGGTGTGGAAGGAGATTTTGAGTAATTAATTAATTTGTTGTCATCAATCATTTTTTTTAAAAAAAAAAATAAAGAGGGTGGGAGGACATGGGAAAGTGTTCCTGTACCTTTATTGCCTGTGTAGAATAGAGAATTGCTGCAGGCATTGCTCGTTACCTGGTTATGTGAGAAGCAGCACTTGCTGAAATTCCTTCTTGTACACAAGCATTAAAAGTATGGAAGCTATCTCCAGTTTGCAATCAGGCAATCTTATGGGGGCGGGGTGCCCAGTGAGTGTAGCTGAGCACTGCTTGACTCTAACTTTAAAGTTTATTGATTAGAAATAGAGAACTTTAGTTGGTGTGAACTGTTGAGTTGAATCCTTGCCATTAGCACATTTTTGTTGAAAAGCGAAAAACATAAAAAATATATAGTGACTTACACCCCAATATTATGAATCAACAGTGGGTTATAAATCAAAGGTAGATTAACAACTCTTGTGAAATGGTCAGGGGGCTCCTGGTCTGCCTATTTATCTTTTAATGAAAGAAAATATCCCTTTAAACATTACTTGGAATTTTACATTGGCCCTGTCCCTTCCCACTAGATCTTTGTCCTAGCATAGCCTGAAGCAAACCTCACAGCTGCTCAATTCAAAGTATGAGGGAAAAGACTGAAAATAGTTCCCCACTCCTAATGTACATATGGTGTCATGTTTATTATGCATGTGGTACCATAGGTACATGTGCATGGGGAGAGGGAAATGTAGGAACTGTACCTCAGTGGTACACTGCATGTGTATTGTGCTTTAATAGAATCATAGATTTGGAAGAGACCACAGGGGCCATCCAGGCTCCTCCCTAAACTTCAAACCCCAGGACTCCATAGGATGTTGAAAGTGGAATAATAGCACTATAAGGCCCTTTCCGCACGAGGTGAGCAAATCGCTCCGTGCCATTACTCACCGCTTCTTCTGGGGTCCGAAGCAACACGGACTGTCCCTGAAACCCTTCTGCAGGGCTGCTCCTTGGTCCAGGGCGAATCGGAGCAGTGCAAGGTCTGTAGATCCGCACTGCTCCGGCTTCCAAAATGGCGGCTTCCGGTTGGTCATGGGTCCTGACCAACCACTGAAGCTCACTACGCCTAAAGCCCACCCTCCGCAGATGGCAGGCTCACATTGGTGCGAGCCTGCAAATCTGCACAAGAGAGCAGGGATGCAATGGCGCGTTCCAGGAAAATAAAGACCTTTTTTTTGCGGTCTTTAGAAAACACGCTGGAAGACCACATGGGGTCGTCTTGGAGCAGACTGAGGTGCAGATCTCCGGTAAGTAGTCCACTCCTAGTCCATTCCAAGGTGCAGATGACCTCTGTGCGAGGACACACTGCCCTGTTCTAATTGCCTGATGTAGAAAGGGCCTGAGTGTATAGTGTGGAAATGGCCTAAGTTGAGAACAAAGGCAAAAAGTGGGATGAGGAGAAACTGGGACATTTTAGAAGCAGCTAGAACAGTGGGATGGCAGAGTATTAATTAGGACTATCCCTGCCAAATCAGGACGATTAGAGGATATGATCATGTGAAAAGTGACACATGAGCTTAGACCCTGACAAACTCAAGATCTTGCATCAATAGCCTTCATGTGAGTAAGGAGCTCTCTTCTTTTTCCATGTGAGGGAAAATGAGCATGAGGAGGTAATGCTAAATGCTCCCTGGGGTTCATCTGTTCAGGGCAGCAAGGAGAGCAGGACCTGAAAAAGATACAGTTCATTTGTTAATCCTGTATGACCATGCACAGGGAATTTACATGTTTTTCCTTCATAGAGGTGGCTTGCATAAATGTAAATAATATGCACACTATTCAAGGGAAGGATAGGATATATACTGCTATTTTTGCTGTAGCAGAATATATTTTGAAAGTCACTGCATCAGGTCACAAAGTGTCCTCTTATATTGGCAGTGGGCCTCTACAAAATGATCATCTCCAATCAGTTTGTTGACTGCAGGGAATCTTCTTAAACCATTTTTAATGCTACCAGATGAATTGCCTTTGAGATAAAGGCTTCATTCAATTGAAGTGTGATGATGTAATACTTTTTCAGTACTTTATTAGCTTAGGAAATGCATCTGGTAATCTGCAGCATCTAAAAGCCAGATTACTTTCTCATTTATGTTAAAGGAAATCAGGAATAAATTCAATGACATTAAGTGAATTAAGCTTTTGTGCACATGTCTGGAGACAGTGATGGTAAAGCCAGGGTTATATCTTCCAGCCATTTCTTATGTGGAAACTGTAACTGGAAGTGGACCTTCACATGCTTACATTTGTCTCACCAAATAACATTAAAGCTCTATATGGTATTCATATCTGATTATCACATATCTGTGGCCATTTTTCATAAAAAGGCAGCCATTTCTTTATATTCCCTTTAAAGCGAATGTATCAGATCTTTACCTCTTTTGCAGCTGATGATGCTGTCTGCAAATGGCTATAGAGAAAACAAATGTCATATTAGCTCTTTAAAAACTAGGCAGATATGAAGCTGTTGATTTGCAGACGATATGTTGAGGCATTTGTGGAGAGTAGCAGGTTTTGTAATTCAAGGTTAATCACCAATAAAGCAAATGCCATTAACTTGAGGACATAAGCTCTAATTCTTGTTCTGTTTCATAGCTTTACTCTACAAATGCCAAGTGGTTTCAGCTGAAAAAACCTTGAGGAGAGGGAGTTACTACCACTGGAAGAAACAGTTGCAGTAAACTGTCACATTTCACTACCGATCAGCTACCAATAAACTGCATGGACAGGGATTATTCCGGGCAGGAAGACATTTATGGAAGAGCAAGGGCAATAAGCATAATCACTGTCAAAGTGAAAGGTTCTAGAAATGTTATTTAATGCATATTGGCTCCATATTAACACCACAAAGAGTTTTCCATATTAATGTGATGAGTTTAAATATGGTACACAAGAACAATAAAGGAAGGAAGCTCACAGTGGTGTCAGTGTGCTGCCAACTCTTTTTATGTTAATAATTTTCATTTGCACACCACATAACTGAATGCAGATATGTCGCTTCCTGACCTTCTGTATTTGCTTGTCCAGTTCTAACTTCAGTGGCCACTTTCTCTTCTTCCACCTGGAAAAACAGCACCCCCTGCTGTTAGGTACCTGAAATGGAAATAACACTACCAGTACTTCTTTCCATCAGGGATCCAGCTACAGGGCTCTTTCTTGCCAAATAGAGAAAGAGGAAAAAATGGAAGAAAACAGCAGTGATCATGAGGGAAAGCAAGAGATAGTGGACAAGAATGATATACACACATTCATTTCACTAGAGGAAAGGAATACAAGCGAGCTGACATGTTCAGATTCAGAATGCCTTCTGCTTCCTTTTTAACTTGTTGTCAGGAGAATCATCCTTATTGCCACAGCATCTGACAGTGCTTGGTTATTATGTATCCATTGAACTTCCCCATTGATCTTTTGGTATTTCACCAAAAGAATGGTGCTAAGAGTAGCTTTTCAGAATGAAAATGATCAGTCTCTTCCAGATAGCTGGATAAGTTCAACAGGATTTAAGACAACTAATGTCATATTTACAACTAAATGTCAATCCTTCTTGGAATGGCAAGAGGTTCACTAGTAGATTTGTCAACTACTAAATGAAAGAAAACCATGCAAATAATTCTGCTTTAGCCTCTGAAATTTTAAACAATGATGGGAGATTTTCTACATTCATTTAAAATGTTACTTAAAATAGGTCTAAAATCGTAAATACTTTCCTTGTGAGTTAGTTGGTGCTTTCTATTGATATTTCAATTCACAATATCACAATAGGAACATTTTTAAAAGTAGGCTAATGTGAAAAATCCAGACCAAACCCAAAAAGAATGTAATGCATGTGTGCCCCTTAAGCTCTGGGAAGTAAACTTGGTATTCCAATGCAGTTGTTTCCTAATAAAGTGTTAGGGATGTGCAAACTGAAAGGAACAGTTTCATTCACCTAAAAATTACCCATTTGTTTCACTGATATTTCAGAAGTGAGATAGAAGAAGGGATAAAATCAACCATGCTGCATTTGCAAAGGTGCTGTTCTGAGGTACATTTTAAATACTTGTAAAATCAGAATGGATGGAATCATAAAACGGAGTAAAAGGCCATTTCATGAAACCATTCCTCTTCAAAATAATAAATGAAAATAGTAGGTTTTTGGTTGAATAATTGTTTTACTCAATATTAATTTATATCATTATGATAACAAAGGTGGAATTCTAACCAAATTAGTACTGGAGATAAATCTATGAACACTTTGTGGAAATTTTGGCACTGTAATAACCATTATACACACGCATGGAACAGCTCGATGCTGTCATCAACCCACAACAGTGTATGGTGTGTCCTAGACCTCGCAGCAGAATCAGCTTCTAGCTTCGATGGTAGTAAGGTAGTAAATCTGATCTGGATTTTCCAAACTTTAAAGGAAATATCATAGTGCCCACAGTGCAGTTGTATGTGTGACCACTGAGAAATAACTTCCCATTTAGAGCAATGAAGCCACTTCCAGGTATGCATAGGGGTATCCCAGCATTAGAGACTGAGATAGTCCTACCATATCTTCTTGTTGTTGTGTGCCTTCAAGGTCTTTCTGACTTCTGGTGATCATAAGGTGAATCTATCATGGGACTTTCTTGGGAAAGATTTGCACAGATGGGTTTGCCTTTGCCTTCCTCTGAGGCTAAGAGAGTGTGACTTAAAAAAAACCTTCCTTGTTCAGAATTCAGAAATACTTATTTTCTTGAAAAATAAAACTGTGGGCATGTATTTTTCTGCTATACATGTGGGATTAGAAGGAAAGGCTATGATGCTCTGGCTAGACATAAAAGCAAAGGGCAGCTTTGTGTTTATCATTGTAGAGGAGAACAGTAGATGAGTCAAGTTTCTCAGTTGCCCACACAAGTAGAATGAAGGCATGCAGTTTCAGTACTGGGTGGTATACAATGCAAGAACAGAATGTTGTTCATTTTTTGCTCACACATGAAAGATTTTACCTCATTGAGCCAAGAATGTCTGAGTTCTAATCGCCAGCAGTGATTTTCCCTGTGTGTCATTTTGGATTGTTATAAGACTATGATCCTAGCCATGATAAAACCAAGCATGTCAATCTTATTTTATTAAATTTAGTAGCAGCAATATCTGCCAGCATGGTATCAGCCCATCTCTATTTAGGATTATGTATTTTTGCCATGGACTCAGAGTGATCAGTAAAGCATTAGGGCCATGTATATGTGACACCTCTCGGGGGAAAAATCCTTGCAGTTTTTATATCCAAGAAAATAAAGTTTTGAAAGGTTAAGATTTTCTGTATCAAATCATTAGGAAAAACAACGATTCAGTCTCATCTATATAGGAAAACGCAAAAGATAACCAAGGGTATGTACAGCAATTATTTGAGTGTTTGTCTTTGATTAAACAATTATAGAAGAATATAAATTTAATAATTGGTTTGCAATGCAATTGTATTGTCTTTAAACCATTGAGTCTATTGTGTTTCTAAAACCACAAGTGGTACAAAATGCTGTAATAATTATACACAGAGAGACATTAAAATATCAATATAAAAATACCAGGAAACCATAAATATCAGAAAAGATGGGGGATGAGTGAATCTTGCCATTGTTCTAGCACTTTTGGGTCAAAAAACTCCAAAGCCTCTATGGAGCATTAGTTCTCCTTATATACTGATGCATACAGAGGAACAAAAGGGGGGAACTGTAGGAAATGGGAGATTTAGATATGTCTTCAACTTCTGTCTTAGGTGCATTGGCACATTAATGACTTCTCTTGGCCAAGAGAAGATGATATATAAATTTCCCACTTCCTACAATCCACTATGTATTATACTTACATAGATGTACACACACGTGTTATAGGGACAACAGGGGAAACAATACAGCGTTGAGTCCATGGAGATTATCTGTGCTGGATACCAATATAGTCACACAAAATAAAACCAAATAAAATTAAATGACCATGCATATCAGATTCAGATTTCAGGATATTGTCATCAACAATTGCATCTGTAAAATGGCTATGCACATTATATTTAGATTTCCATATATCATCATCATCATCATCATCATCAATTGCAACAATAATAAGAGCTAATCAATTTGATGACATATAGTATTTCCTCTCCAATTAGCAAGGACAAAGAATTTTAAGGGATACATTATTACTGTTTTGCCGAAGGCCAGAAGTTCTTTTGGATTTGGAAGCAATAAGTACACCACTGGATGGAAGACTTAAAAGATTCATTAACAGGCAAGATGCATGGAGTGAAAACAAATTTCCTATGTAAAGTAAGTTCTATATCTAAAGCACATCCCATAGAACCATTAATGTCTACATTTTGCTGTTCGGAGCCCCAGGAACCAACAGCAAATACCCCTTCCCCAAACAAGTGAGGTGCAGCACCATTCAATTCTGCTCTGCACTCATGGAGCTTTTTATAGGACAGAGCTCTTTAGTTTATGTTCCCTTATTCACCCTTAGTCTGCTGTTCATTACTGGACATATGTCCCTAACTGCTCATTTTGTATCAGTTATTTACAGTGTCTTGTTCCTATTCATTAAGGCCTTATGGGAGGCAATTTTCTTGTTTGGCATCTACTCCGTATTTGCAATCATAGCATGACACAGAGCTAGACATAAGAAACGGACAAAGTCACAGAGTGCTAGTATTGTGAATTTGTGACCAGAAGTACTTGGAAGCCAGAGTTTTGATTTTTCATTTCAAACTACGAAATGAATCCTTATGATCCTTCTCCTTGAAACATGTAAACACACTTTCACTGACTTTATTTCTCCTGATCTCTCTCTCTCTTTCTCCCATTTTATCAGTTGTATCCCTTACATAGCTAAAGCTGTACAACTGAATCTCAAGTAATTTCCATTGTGCTTAGCCACTGTCATCCTACCTCATGATTTCTTCATGTCCTTCCTGGTTCTCATTTCATGAATCTACCTTACATCTTCTATTACTCTGTAAATGTCATTAACAAGAAGCTGTCCGTATAGTACTAGACATGATATACTAACGAATCCTTCTTTTCTGCAAACATTTCCAGTAAAAATAAATTATATAAACTGCTGAATCTTGCTGTGATCTAACACAGTGTACAGCTTGCTACGTGGGCCTATGCCCAAAATGTTGACATTTCTGGCCCTTTCCACCTGATGTCGCTATCCTGCTTCAGCCACAGAATGTCAGCAGTCAGCAGGTCGTGCTTTTGCACAATGTTGTCTTGCTGCCATCCCACTGCAAAGAGTTGCACTCACATGGCATTTGCAAAACGGAAAAGATCTGTTTTGCACCTCCAATCGCGCAGCACTCCCATACTTACCATTGTGTGGAAGCCGCAGAAGTGTGATTGCAACATTTTCCTCCTCAGCGTAGCAATGGCAAGTGTCTGGCTGCACTGCAGAAGGAAGAGGCGGAGCAATCACACTTCCTTCCTCAGGGATTGAGCAGATGCAGAGGGGAGCATTGCTGACACGTTCCCTTCCGGACCTGAATTGCAGCGCAACGACCTCAGCTTTGTCATGCCAAAATTGCCCCTTCTGTCTTGGCTGTGGATATATGTAGAGCTTGTGCATTTGTGTATAGTTCACACTCATGTATAATCAGAGACAAGAATATTTATGAAGAGGATGTGAATATGGTATGTGGAATGAGATAATTATCTTTCACTAGGATAGGGTTTTTTTAATCCTACCCACTCACATTTTATTGTAGATTCCACATAGAAGTAAATCTACAATGTAAGTAAATCTACACAGTTATTTTCTACACGGTTATATCGCTTGAAGAAATATAACAGTCTCCTCCAGTTTCAGAATTTGTCATATGAAGTTTTTTAAAAGATAAAAATAATTTGGAAAAATTTGGTTTCCAACAAATCTATTTATCATAACTCATCCTTTCAAATCTGATGCAGAGAGGCTGGATTGTGAATGCTCCTTCCTCAAATCTGAGAAGCAAATGGGCAAGGTAGCTGAGAGTATCTCCCCTCGACAGGTCTTGACAGACACTGAAGAGACACTTTTTTATGTTTCTTTGAAGTCTGTGAAAGACAGGAGGAACATGTTTCATAGGAAGTCACATCTATTAAACAGGAAACACTGACTACTCAAGCACCTGGGGTGCAGAGTCAGCAGTTCAAAAATCTCCCAGCAACGAGGAAGATCTTATTACTCACAACTGTTCCATCTCCTTGACTATCAGCATTCTTACTACCCCCATGTTTCTTGAGATTCTTAACCTCTGGACTATGTTTAACATCTCCTTGTTTTACCCTTTCTGGTTTTGCTTATCTGGACTATTTCCTTTGTATAATGACTTCTGGGTTGGCTGGGGCTTTGCCCTTGTACTTTGCTTCATAATCCATGAATTTCCTGGATTACCTGTCCAAGTCTTGGACTGAATTGGTTTACTCGTAGCTACTTCTGCTACAATAATCTGTCTCTCCGGATACTTGTTGCCTCCAGGCTTAGGACAACACTTATGTTTGGCATTAAGAGTGTTTTTATTATTGTTGTTTTTGTTTTGTTTTGGTCATGGCCAAGATAATGTCTCTGGACACAAAATATCCCGTGCCATCTTTCAGTGAATCATGAAGCTAAGAAACCAATGTATATATTCTGATGGTCAGTAGATGTCAATACAGGGGACAGTGGAATTCACAGTAGGTTCAGAAAATGTATGCATTACATCTTCCCTAACTCTATTTCCAGGACTAGCCCTTCTTCTAATCCTAACCCCAGTACTAGCCTGCCTCTGCTCTACTCATTATGTAGTTTCAGGAGGCCAAAAAAATACCTCATAACTCAGTTAATTCAAGATTTTTAACAACAACAACAACGACGACAACATCTGGGTTCATGAGGGTTAACATCTGATGGGTTCTGTCATCAGGTGGCCTTCCAAGGGAAAAAAAATCTTTAGTTTAAGAAAAGGTATTTATTATATTTTGTCATAATTCTTGTGTGTACAATGCTCTCTCTGTGACCAATTATCCATGACTGGATAATTTCACCAACTCCAAATAGATTATTCTTATACAAATAAAAATTACTGAATTTGACAGGCCTCCTCTAGTACAGGATTAATAAGACTAAAGCTGATGTTTTTCATTCATGATTCTTGCTACATGTTTTGTCACAAATTAAGATGAATTAATTATGTACATATGGCCTAAAGGCTGTAAAGATGGCTTCTTGGTGACTCTGAGAAATAGCAAAAAGACATGATCCATAAATTGTCTTTAAGCAGTGTGTGATGTTCTTAATATTAATTTTATTTGGAGAGCTAGGATTAGGAAAGAATAAAGTAAAATGAGGGAAGGAGAAAACACAGGGCAATATTTCAGATTTATTATTACTGTTACCTGTCTTGAATGGTTAGGATGAGATATCAATCAATCAATCAATCAATCAATAAGTCTATCTTTCCATTTTACTTTGGAATATCTGCTGCATATCTCCTGGCATGTAATGAGAACTTTATGTTCTATTCCATGTAGGGTATACAATTTCATTATGTTTCTGAAGATCCTGCATAGTTAGTACTGTTGACATTTGCAGTCCAAGATGGCTCTGCATGTTCCTATGTTAAGGGTTAACTATGTTCTTGTTTACTGCGTTGTCCTCTCTGCTAGCAGAAGCCCAGCAGTTCCCAGCACACAAAGCAGATAAGGGTTTTTCCTGAGAGTCTCTTCAGCCTTTGCTTCACATAACAAAGGTAGTGTTTTGACTAACAAAGTTCCCTGTCCCTCGTTCATCCCATGGTGTGAAGAATTGTTGAGAAGCCACTACTTAAGAGCAGCCTGAAAACGGGCAGTGTATATTTCTCTTTATGTATTCTCTTTGCTACTGATGTCTTTGTCCAGACATGGATTTTACTTAGACCTGCTGAACATGTACTCACGCTTCCTTCAATAAACTGAGTAGTTTTTAGCCAAACTGGCTGGCCTCATTCACTGGCAGCTTTATGGGACTGAACAAATATTTTGTCTTGCTTTTAAGGACAGTTAAACCATGGGTCATGCTAGCGATCTACAGCATGCCCCCCTGCATTCTCCAACAAGTACATGCTTATTTCCACTTTTGATTGACAGCTAGTAATATATTCCCGGCTGGGCATGAAAATACAATACTCCTCCAGATTAGATTATCTGCTTTCTGCTTGTATGGGTTATCTAATACAATGAATATACATTTGTGCTCTTGCCAGGATTAAATTGATATTAAAATCAACTTAGAAAATAATAATACTATAATCACAAATTAATCCATACCTGCTCTTCATTTTACAGTTCCAGTGACTTTACTTCAATGAGATATTTACAGATACAGATATTATATAAATATGTAATCTGTAACTTTGGAGTCACTCATAAGAAAAGGCATTGTAAACTTGAAAAAGTGCCTTATAAGATTGCCAGTCTTTCACCTCCCTACTTCTTTTTGTGAGCTTTGATCACTCATACCTACTTAGGGGTTATGTAACTGGAACTCTCAAGGAGATCCATTTTTTTTCCCTTGGTAAACAGAAGGCTTATGGACTTTTATCATCTCCACAACAACAAAAATTTAATCATGGTTCTAGCAATTTCAATGAATATTTTTTTCCCTTTTCTATTTTAGAGGCTTTTTATGTCAAAGCAACTGTATTGACAAACAGGATGCCATTTCTCATCTCAGCAGCAAGGGTTATTTGAACACTTTTCTGATGGGAAAGTGTATGTCTGACTAATAAAATGGATGTTATTGGAGTGCAATAGCTTTCTTCTAAATAAAATAAAAACAAGCTATAAAAATGAATAGTGGGAGATGATTGTGGCTAGGGTCAGGGTTCTGACTTTCCCTTGCAAAAGAGTTTGAAATCTGGGCAGCTTCAAGAACATCTCTGACTAGAGCGAAAGTGAAATTGAATGTGTACATTAAACTACATTGATCTACTGAAAAAAATTTCATAGGCCTTGCCAAAGCTTCCCCCACTGCTTATAAGCCTTATCCTCTGTAAGGCTATATCATCTGGAAGTTTATTAACAGGATATGTTGCCAAATGTGGCTTTGTTTGTGGCTTTCAGAACAGCAAAAATGTTCCCACTTTCTCTCAAGTAAATAGATTTGAATAAAGTATTTGATAGTTTGCTGCTGGGCTTCCAGAGCTTTTAAATTTTTAAAACTTTTTTCTTTAACAGCATAGTATAGTTTATAAGCATCTAAATTCTTCTGCAAGAAGTCCTTAGAAGATGTTTATTATAGTAAGACCACCAGTGATACACATATTGTTCACCAACACTAATGGATCATGCTAGTTGACTTAATGAAAATTCCATTTGAAGTAGATGATGGGTGAATTATCTGTGCAGAATAGCTTAGTACCAACTGCACCAGTGTCTGAACATCAGTTAGAGTCTAGATAGGGTCAAAATGGGTTGGACTGAACTCAAAACGGGCTAGAGTCTTTTGAGTGGGAGGAGTTCACATTTTAAGCTCCCCACACCCCAGATAGCAAGCGAAATTCAGAGAATAGCCTCTGACCAAGACCTTACGATAGAGATAGATATATGTAGAGACAGAGAGTTATACAACTAAGTTGGCTCCAAACTATAAGGAGTTTAAAAATCAAAGCAAGCACTTTCAACTATATCTAGATACTACATCTGAACTGTAGGGTTGGGAAAATCTGTCAGTTTCACTTTTTCCCATGTTTGAAATGTAGAAACTTCCAGGCTCGTTCCAGCTCTGTACCTTGCTAATTTTGGTAACTGAGCTGAAATTTGACATTCATCTTCACCGGCCAAGTTCAATAAGTATAGGTTATTGCTAGCACACAAAGGTCCATGTTGCCCCTTCTGCCATATAGAAATAGCACTTACCATGAACATGCCTGAGTTACCTTTGGAAGAAATCATAGCACATGCAGAAACAGGCAAAACTCTGTTATGTTGCCATCACCCAAGACACCAACAAAATTGACTCCTTTTAGACTGTTACTTCGATGGAGAAATCCTTTCCCAGGGTCTACAATTTTGTTATTAAAATATGATTCAATGTGCCTGAGAGGTCACCTGGATGGGCACATAGCCAGCAATGGTCAAAGATCGAAAACCAGGTCAGGCCAGTAAAATCCTCAGTTACGTAGCCCCAGGAGACCTCAAGATGTGTAAACCCACAAGAAACAAAGGGTCCTCAGCCCCTGAGAAGCTGACTTGAGGGGATTAGCATGACTGCCCCAAGTTGAGCAAACATTCCATCAGGCAAGGACCATTTACATGAAATCACACCATAAACTAACACAGCTGAAGATTCTGAGACTTTGGCAACACCTTGCAATCCCATCACACAAAGGAAATTACCATCGTGGAGCTTTGTTATTGCTCCAACACCCATTGTTCTCCCTGGGAAAGGATTAGTCCTCCAGGTACTTTTTCCCCTACAAATAGTCCCAGTTTTTGAGTGATTCTTTGGATCACTCCCAGTCACCTCAGCAGACCATTGCTCCATCTGTTGAGTGATCCCCTCAGCCCTCTCCGTGCTGAGCCCCACTTCTCTGCTGCCTTCCCGGACCCAGGACTTCAAGAAAAAGTGCAGTATTACCCCAACTGGACCCCTCCAATACTCCCCTATCCAATTTCCTCTCTTTTGCTTCTTAATAGCTCTCGGGTGCATGTGTGCATGATTGCGTTGGTGCATGAGACTTGCACTCAATAAAATCATTTACTGGACATTCTTGTTTGGTTTTTGGCTTGGCCTGACCCTGTAAAAACTGGGTAAAAAGACCCCGCTAGGTTGCCCTGGCTCTTGCATTGCTATTGCTCGTGCTCTGGCTAGTTTCCATTCCCCATCATGTGGAGCACATTGAGGTGTCCCCCAAGGGACCCCAGAAATCAGGGTAACAAGACTGTTTAAAAGGGAATAGAAAGAAAAGTATATGTTGCCATGGTCATGATGAGTATTCTTTCCTTCTCAAATGTCTTGGCCTTCAAATTCTCCACAAAATCTAGAATAGAGATGAACTGCAAATTCTAGCAGCCCTAGCCAGCACAGCCTATGGTCTGGAGTGTGCAGCCTATGGTATGGACTGCATGTGTGTGTGTGAGAGAGAAAGAGTCTGAGTGAGTTTAAAAATACTTCCAAGATGAGGTGAATAGAAATGGACGGGAAGCTAATGAAGTTCATGAAGCATCAGTATGACATGACAGTTATGTCTAGTCCAAACTAACAAACTTGGACCTATATGTGGAACTAACTTCATTTTCCAAGCCAACATTGAAGGCTTTATGTTCAGGAGTGAATTCCTTTCACTCCAGCTGTTAGAATACACAAATGGAGTTTCTTCCTCTTTTGATTGAGACACTGAGACCATTTCTGCACTACACTGCTATAGTGCTTTTATTCCACTTTCAGCATGCTATGGAATCCTGGGGTTTGCAATTTAGGGAGAGGCATTTAGAATTCTCAGCCAGAGAGCTCTTTGGCCTCAGTAAACTACAAACCCCAGAATTCCACAGGATGTTGAAAGTGGAATGATAGCACTCTAACAGTACAGTGTGGAAATGGCCTAAATAGGCAAGATCACCTCATCTTTCCACATGCACCTCAATCAAAATCCATTAGCTTTGATATGTGCTCTGTGATTTTCATAAACACATAACTGCTGGACTAATCCATATGCAAGCTTTGCTTGTCAGAGTTTAGAAGAATAATTACATTTTATATTTATATTTATTTATTTATTTATTTATTTATTTATTTATTTATTTATGTTTATTTCCCCCTGTAATTACCAAAGCTATGATAAAGAAGATACATTTTTTTTTGCCAATTACACAAGAGAATAATTGGATTTTAATATAATCCAGAAACTCAATCAATTTAAACATTGCTACTGCAGCCTAAAATGACTCATTATTATTTGTGTGCTTGTGTGTATGTGAAAATTAATCAGAAATACTAATGGGCCTCTTTGAAATGGATATTCATCTTTATTCATCACTTGAATGTAAAGCCACTTAATGGACCATTGCCACTTTGAGGAAATGGTTTTGTTTCAAAATTCATTTTGGTTTTTCTAAAGAAATAGTCACTTTTCAAAACAGAAGCAGTTTCCCTGACCAAAAAATATACACAATTGAAAGCTCTTGCAGCTACTCCTGCTAGGACAAATTGCTAATGATGTATTATAAATGAAACTGAGTTTCATTTTAAAGATTAGTATGTGCGTAGAATGTTCTAAATTCTTCATGTATATTAGCTCAGTAACTCTTAAAGACTCTGTAATGTATACCATTAATATTATCTTCATATGTGGGAGGGAAGCTAAGAGAATCATAGCTCACCTAAAATATTCAACGTAGATGTTTTAAGCAGCATCTGTAGAAATTAATTTCTATGTAGTGATGTGAAAATTCAGCCATCTTCATTTTCTGTTATGTTTGTCAGAATCCTATCAGTGTTTCTGTCTTGTTCCATATCCTTTATATGTCAAAAGTCTTTTTTTTCCCCCTCTTGGAAACTCATGCATATTTTTATGTGCCCCCCCCTCCAAAATGTGTGTGATTTAGGTATATATCTTTATTAGCTTTTTTTTTTGGTTAAAGTGCATTTTTTGAAACAGATGGCTGAAATTCACAATCACAGTTATGAATGCATAACCTAAAGCTATGCATTATTAACATTTGTATTCATGAACACTGCATATTCAAAAGTGTGTAGGGAATACGTAGAGATAGTGAAAGTTCGTCAGTCCTGATTTGTCAGGCAGCAACTGCTATGAGCAACAGAAGTCTCTTCTCCTGTTGATCAGAGTACAAGACTGCCATTTCCAACCCTGTCCTGCAAACAATCTGCAATGCCAGAGGGAATCCTGCTTCTGACTCTTACACTGGAAATTATTCATGGGATGGGATGGAAATGTCAGTCTGCTGTGCTCCAATCAACAGAAGAACAGACTCCCACCATGTTCAGGCAGCTACTGTTTGGTATACTTAACTAACTAGCTGGTCTTGAATCTTGGCCCATGTTTCAGCTGCACATTACTTTCAAGTATATACTTTGTTAACAACAGCTTTTCTTAACCAAAATTCACCACAGATATCAGAACTACTGAAATGACATAAAATATACTTTCTTCTCCATCCACCTCATTGTCACAGTAATACCCACAACAGAGCCCAAGGTGGGAACACAAGGTGAGGTTGGAACTACTTCTTCTTAGTCTATCATTAAGTGAAACTACACAGCTATGACTATAAAAAAAAATAAAGTTAAAATGCCAAAGGAGTTAAGTTATTCTTCATTGGTTACAACTGTAATGCAACTTAGCTATAGCTTTGTTTGTGGAAAAAGAAGTTAAAGACAGGTGACCTCCAAGCTGTGGGAATAGAGGGAAAAACATTAGAACTATTCGTAATTTTTTTTAAAAAAAAACAACAACTATTTGCATGTTTTTGCAGTTGAACTGATGATTTTGTAGCTGAATATATCCATCTCAATAATCAAAGCCATGTTACAAATACTGCCTCCAGAAGAGCACTGCCAAATTTCAGCACAGTGCTGGAGATGGATTATCTTTTCTGTGAAAGCAGGATCTGGAATGTAACCCCCAATGCCTCTGTGGCAGCATATTTTAATAGAAGAGATGCTGTATTATTAAAATATTAGATACTGTTCTCCATCTTCTTGGGTCTTGACAGTGAAGTTGGATGATAGCTACAGCACTGTTTTCAGTGTCTGTCTTTGAAATCAGTGTAATGTTCAACATACCCACTTCTTGTTTGTATCATACAGCCTCTGGGGTGTGAAGTGGGAAGAAAAATCTATATCAATTTCAAATAAGTCCCAGCTGCCTGCTATGAAAATAAACTACCTTTGACATTATTTCTATAATGTGCATTGATCTACAACAAAAGCAGTTTCATACAATGTTTGGGGCCATATAGCTATTTATATTACCCTTCTTTGACATTTTGCTCTGGTTAAAAAAAGAAAGAAAAGATCCCTAGAAGACGTTCATATCTATTCAGCCATCTATATGTTTGTCATCTTAAGTTAATATTACTCATGCTGCTGAGCTTCCTGTCCTGATTTTTCAGCAACTTGACCCCTATTAGACTTCATTTTTGTACTCACATAGAAAGTGTGCCCTTAATTTTAGACTTATCAATCAGACTGTGTAGGTAGGTCACATTCTGGTATGTTCTGACCTAAAAATCAAACAACATTCACTTTATCTCCAACTCATATACACCTTCTTGCTCTGATAACACTAAATGGAAAAAGATGTGAAATAAGATTTACTTTAGCTGAATACTTTCTCATGTGTACCTGTATATTCCACATTAGCATTTCGAAACAGCTCTGCTTGTAAAACTGGTATCTACTGTTAGAGAAATTACAGTCATTCAAATCTATAAGCTTAACAAGAGGCAGAAATGATTTTGCACAGGCCAGTACAAACAGAGGTAAGCAAAGGATGACCTGTGAGCTGCCTGCAGTTCCCCAAGGGCCCTGTTTGGCACTCAGACCTTCTCCAAACCTCCATCTTCTCCTAAATCTGTTTCCAAAAAAGCAAATAAGAGGAGAGCTTTTCACCATGTAAAAGTTATATTTTCCCCAGGCCTGTTTTAGGCCACAGATAGACACGTGTGCACGCACATTCACACCCACCCAGATGGAAATGGTCCTCTGGACTGACAAAGGGCAAAAATGGCCCCTGAGCCTTTATAAGTAATAGATCCAAAAATCAATTATGAGCAATGTGTGGCCCTTTCTTGCAGTTCAGGATCCAAGGCAGATCACATAAAACTCAAGTCAATATACAGCAATACTGCCATGTTTCCATTTTATCAAATCTTGAGATTTGCAGTTGGGAACGGGATTTAGAATTCTCAACCAGAGAGCTTTATTGGCTACCAAATTACAAACTCCAGGATTCCACAAGAATCAATAATGGAAGTTGAAGTGGAATTAGAATGCTATAATGGTGTAATGTAAACTGTTTCACCTACATCCTTGCAAGTAGAGGGATAAAGATTTCTTGAGCAGGATGAAGGTTCTAGGGTCAAAAATCTTAGGAACTTACATCCTAGCAAGCACCCTATTGCAAATCCCTTTGCCATCATGTTGTTCCTCTTCCTTGCCATCACTAAGGCCCTTTCTGCATGGCATTTCCCACGCGAAAGGGCACCTGGAGCATCGTGCAATTGTGAGGAGCGATCTGCATGACGCACTCACAATTGCGCGATGCTCCAGGGGCCGGCAGGCGCCGATCATGCACCTTTTCATTTTCGGTTGGAAGCTAAAAATGGTGCTTGATTGTGCATTGCTCCTGGGCCCTGCATGCACTTACCTGGTGTGTGGAGCTTCTGGAGCTGCACTGGTCTCGCTTCCTGCCCCAGCACAGCCTGGGAAAGTCCCAGACTGCACTGTGGAAGGAAGAGGCAGGGCTCTAGTGTGAGCAGGCAGCTCATGCAGAGCTGAAGCAGCAAGGACACGAGAGCCTCTTGCCGGAGGCTGCTCGCGTGATCCCTGCACCCCAGCATTGGAAAAAGGTAAAGTGTGGAAAGGGCCTAAGTATTGCTTCTTCCCTCTAAACTGAGCAGGAATAGGAATATGGAAAATAAGAAATAATATCTACTCAAACTTCTCAAACTACTCAAACTATGATCCATATTATGTGTGGTGATAGGAAACAGCAAGCAGTAATGAGGAAGTGGTCCACTTAGGAAAGAGACCCACTCAAGGTATCTTGCCCAAGTTGTCTTCATCTAGCAAGACTTATGGGATTACTCTCATTAATATAGGCTACTTTGACTTTTCTTTTCTAGATGTATATTATCTGTAGCAGAAAGACCACATGAATCATACATAACAATGACAGCCAAGTATAGTTTTTTGTGTCACGTCAGCACAACAGGCAAGTGGCATCTATATCAACCTTTCAAACTGTGAAGCTAATGGAAGAGTGATATTCGTCTTGCTAGTATGGGGATGCTGTGAATACCTGTGATGTTTATTTCTAAAAGTGGAAATAGCATATCTGCAACTGTAGAAAAGTATTTCTAGAATAGCTGAAATACTTTCAAGTAGTTGTAGTGCATCCTTAGAACAAACAAACAGAACTTTTCTTTTTTTACCACGTTGTTCAATAAGAAGCATATGAAGAGGTCTTGCACCATGTAGCCTGCTATTTTCCATCTAATCAAATATAGTGTAATATGATGCAACAGTTCTCCATGGTCTGAAGCACAGAGTCCTTCATTGTATCAGGTGCTATGGAGTAAGTTTATTGAAATTTAATCCAGAGAAGATAGAAGTGTTCCTGGTCCTGTTTTTGCGTAGTTAAAACTAGTGCAATAGCTGTGGCCATTCCTTGAGAAGTCAGATCTGGCCATAGTGATACATGCCTTGATTACATTCTGCTTGGATTACTATAACATACTTTCTGTGGGGCTAACTTTTGAGGCTGTTCAGAAAGTTCAGTGGGTCCAAAATCTTGCAACCAGGTTGATGACTAGTGCAATTTATAAGAGGCATATAACTACA
Organism: Cyclura pinguis; assembly: GCA_030412105.1. Taxonomy (NCBI): domain Eukaryota; kingdom Metazoa; phylum Chordata; class Lepidosauria; order Squamata; family Iguanidae; genus Cyclura; species Cyclura pinguis. The sequence goes on along the minus strand of CM059599.1, from coordinate 311,023,700 downwards.
TCTGTTGAAACAGCTCCACTGGCTGCTAAATTGTTTCTGGACAGCATTTAAACTGATGGTTATGAGCTTTAAAGCTCTACAGAGTTTGGGTCTAGACTATTTGGAAGACTACATTTCCCAGTATGAGCCAGCATGGAAATATTATTTTCTATCTAGAGGGAAAAAACTGTTTCTTGAACCAGAAAGCTGTTTCGAGTGCAAATCAACAATGTGTGAATTTTGATGGAATGTACCTGATAGCAGCATTTTCTGTAGAAGAAACAGTTTTTTGTTTTTTTGTGCAGAAAATAATGTTTCCATGGGGAAAAATGTATTATTTTTTGATGCAAAAAGTTCTATTTTCTGTGCAAAGCAACCACATGTGAATTTTGTGCAGAATAGGTCTCAAACTGCAAAGATTCTTGTCAGTCCAAGATTCTTCTTACCAGAGTTTCTTCATACAAAGGGGGAAAAAAAAAACCTTGATCACTTTTTTCTCTTTAATATTTTCAAATACTCCTTCCCTCTCTAGTTGATTATCTGGTATCTGAAGGTTCATTTTGCCCACTGGCTATCATTTGAACAATCGTAAATGAAAACTGCTACAACTTTTCATTTTTAAAAAAACTGAATGACATTAGGAAGATTATACTCAACAGATATCAGAAATAGGGGCTGTGTGACTCATACTTTAAATATTTGTTTAAACTGTTAAAAATAGTTAGTTTTTCACAGAATTGGAAGACATTTGGATGTATAGTTCAAAAGAGTTCTAAAGTTCTAAAGATTTGCTGGCTGAGGGAGTGGCTTCCCTCTCCTTTCCCCACACCCTTTTGTTTCAGAGAAAAATATGTATGAAAATGGCACAAAACATAGAGTTCACTGCAAACAAGGATAAATTTAGGGACAAGAGAGTTCTGATGCTTAGAAATGAGTTTGTAGCCCTTTTCACACCTTACCTTTTCCCGGTGCTGGGCTGCGGGGCTCATACAGGAAGCCTTGGGAGGAATGCTCTCACATCCCTCCTGCTTCAGCTCCGCAGCTGCTTCCTGGTCGCATGAGCGCCCTGCCTCTTTCATTTGCAGTGCAGCCTGGGACCTCCCAGGCTGCACTGAGGAGAGGATGCGCGACCGGCCCAGCTTCCAAGGCTCCGCACACAAGGTAAGTGCATGCGGGGCCCCAGAGCGATGCGTGACCACGTAGCATTTTCAGCTTTGAGCCAAAAATGAAAAAATGCATGCGCAGTCTGCATCAGGCCCTTGAGTGTCATGCAAATGTGAGTGTGTCGTATGGACCGCTCCTCAAATTTGCGCGATGCTCAAGGGGCCCTTTCGCTTCAGAAATGCCATGAGAAAAGGGCCTAAGTCTTAAAAAATAGTGGACCGTGATGGCAACTGTCAAAGTGGCAATTCCTCCACCAAAGCACAATGAGCAAGGAGACTGTTGTAAAACATGCTATGTGATTAGAAAGTCATTCACCTATAACCCATCCCTCTCCCTCCCTTCTCTTGTGACTCCCACACACACACACACTTTAGTTTTAGCAACAATTTGTCTTTCTGAAATGCAAAGCCTAAATTAAGTTTTGAGCAACTCCAGCTTTGATTGCAAGTCTGATTTGCTACAGGAAGCACAAATCTGAAAACTGTGGGTTTCCACCGAACTTGATGCACAACTCTTGTTGCAACTCTACCAGGTATCCTGAGACTAAATCAAGGCATATAACACCAAGTTAACAAGGACTAGTTTATTCTCTTTCCTTTCCTTATCAGGATGTGCAAAAATTCTAAACACATAGGACTAATACAGGACCTGTTTAGCTTCTATCCCACCTTTGAATTTTGGGAAAACCAGAAAATAGCATAAAAAAATGCCTTTCCCAAATGCTACACCCCTTCAAGTGGTAGGAAAGTCCTTCCTGAGTCACTTGTCCTACAAACAGCTGACTCATAAGTATGCCACTTTTCGACAATATGCAGGTAACACAGATTTTCCGATGATTGATTGATTGCTATGTCCAAAATCAACTAATGAACAAAGCAGAAATTTATAGAAATGCTGCTTTAGCATATTTAAGATGAGTAAATGGCTCCATGTGTTCATACTATAGTGAATGCATATAATGACCTACAAGTGTCTCTGATATCGTGATATAACCATATGCTGTGTGCAGCATATGTATGAGCTTGATGCAGGGCAGATTCCACCCAGCATTTTTAAGAACAAGCAAGAGTGTCAGAGGGAGCTATATAAAAATGGCACATTTAATGTTTTAGTGTCTTGGATAAATTTGAGTTCTTTATGATTGATTGTGTTTTGGCCATTTCCATTGTCAAAGTGACTACTAGCAATAACAAGCTACCTTCAGTCATCTAGTAGCATGTAAATCACACAGGAAAATGAAACCCGCACAAAAAGTTAAGTGTTTCCTCCAGCCATCACTCTATAGGTTCCACCCACTGCTTTGCTGATTGAAAGGCCACCATCAGAAGTTGTCAGAACTCTGAAAGAAGGGGGTGAAAAACAGATGGCAGAACAGAAAAGAAAAAAATAACATTCAAAAATATTTTCTCCCTCAAAGATAGTTGACAGATAAGCTTTCATGCCACCTATACATAAATCAAGCTTTGAAGCACTTAGATATTCCCTGCCTAATTGGGTGCCAAAGTTCATTCTCATTTTCACAGTCCCCACCTTGTCTTCCATTTTATATCTATACCCCTCTGCCCGTAACATTGATTTTTGTCTTAAAATTGCTGCAATGACATTCCCACAGGCAAGTTCTGCCTTTTGGAGTGCAAAATACTCTCTTTCTCTTTTTTTGATTTTCCAAAGATTTAGGCTAAAGTGCCTTTTTGTTGTTTGTCATTGTAAGCTTCTTCTTCTTTTCCTCCCAAGTGAACTATCATTGGAGTTATCTTTTAATTCAGAAATGCCATAGGGATTTGTAGTAGGATGTGATTGAATTTGTCATGCATTTCACAGATACCTCCCCCACTGTCTCTATCCATATCACTCCCAACAAAAAGAGAAAAGGAAAGAAAATGCAGAAGCAAAGAAGAAAGATGTAAGATTATATATCGCTCAAAAAACCTCTGCAGATAGGATCAGTGATGGGATGATCCATGTGCAGAACAGTTTCTGTGCAAATATTGCCCTCACCTACATATAAAGAGCTTCTGTAGCACGAATTCTCTGAGAGCAGGAGTTGCTTTAGAAATTATTTTATATACTCCATCATGCTGTTCAGCTGGGCTTGGAATGCATTTAATTGAGAGATTACTCATTAGCTATTGTCCAAAGAAGTCAAACCAATTGAGCAATAATTGGTAGCCAAGCAGAATGGTCTGTTGAGAAGTGGGGCTAAGTATTGCAGAAACTAATGTTAAAATATTTTGTGTAGAGTTGTTTTATGTAGATTTATAACTATTAAAGGAGTTATTTCTCTGGAAATTCAATGACCAAAATCTAAAAATTCATAACCTTTATGTCACAGAATAATTAACAAGCTTGATAAGGACAGAAATGAGGACTTCTCTGAAGATAAATGGTGAACTGTATTGCTCAACCTGGAGCATCAGCCACCATCAGTCTCAATATAAGACAACAGGGTAGCCTGATTCCCCCAAGTCATTGTACTGATTTTGCAGATTATGTGACACAGAATTTGCCCACCTTCCTTACTGAATTAGCTGTTACCCCAAAATGTATGTGCCTTGGGGTCCAACCAAGATACCAGTACCTCCATAAAACAGTGGGAAATGTTAACTCAGAATAGGAGGCCAGTGAGATGGGCATAACCTAACAAGGTCTTTTACACCTACGTTTACCGGTACTTTGTGGGAAGAACCAGCCAGAGATCCAAAAGGTAAGTTTAATGTGTTTTATTGGGGAAATTGTAATCACACACACAAGATCGAAACAGTCACACAATCACCCAAGACTACTTGAGGGGAAAGGGAGGTAAGTTTGGATAGCAAAATTTCAGGATGAAGTGGGTGACATTTAACAATCCAAAAGAGCAGTGAAGAGGTGATGTGGCTTAGATGGATATCTGTCAGAAATTGGTGACCAGCAATTGGTGTACAGTGAGTTGACTGGCCAAAAACTGGGGTTTATATACTCTATTTCTGCCTGGAGGCTTAAAGTATTAATGGCTGTCTGGCCAAGTAAACAATGGAGTTCACAGAGTGGACAATGAGGTCCAGAATGGGCTGATGTTCTTAGCGTTGGGTGACAAAGAGCTAATGACTGTCCTGTTGGACTGTTACTTGTTGGACAAATCTGAGGCCAGAAGGGAAACTTGCTTGATCAGAACGAAGTTAAGGCCATCAGTCATCTTGTGGGAATCTTCCAGGATCTGCTGTCTAAAAGGCTGAGTCATTAAGGCTAACTGCAAGCCTATTATTGCTGGAGTTTCCTGGTGATTTCCTGACTATGATCTGGCTATGCCTAGAGGCTTTTTCTGGCCTAATATACAACACACATTTTTGACCAGCCTTTTTCTCTTATTCAGCCTGGCCATAAAGCCATAACAGGGCATGTTTTATATTTATGCCAATTAAAATATTTTGCCAATTCAATCATATTTCACCGATTAACCATGTCAAAGTGTAGGGGTATATAGCCTGATAACATATTAACAAAGAAAACTGAATTACAAGTAGTAGTAAATGGCTGGAATTGTATTAGGGACACACACATGCATAATTCATACTATGCACATGAGGCCAAAAGGTCGCCATTTGTAACAGACATTCAGCCAGTAGCAGTGGAAGCAGAGTTTTACATATAGCATGTTCATCTATGCCTTGTATTTACAAGTTGCACATTGTGCATTACATTTGGTTGTGCATCCTACATTTTGCATTGCAGTTGTGCATTGTGAATTGCACAGTAACACCTAGTCATTGACATGTGTTGCACGATGTTGCGATTCTGCATGGGGGTTGCATAACATTCAGGTGATGTATCTCCATGTGTGGGGATATTAGATTGAGGCAATTTGCTTAGCATTGTGTTTGACCCAGGCTCTTTCCGCACCTTACCTTCTTCTGGTGCTGCGGTACGGGGATCGCGCGAGCAGCCTCTGGCGAGAGGCTCTCGCATCCGTGGTCCTTCTGCTCCGCATGAGCTGCCTGCTCGCACAAGAGCTCCACCTCTTCCTTCTGCAGTGCAGCCTGGGATCTTCCCAGGCTGCGCTGGGGCAGGAAGCACAGCTGGCACAGCTCCAGAGGCTCCGCACACCAGGTAAGTGCATGCGGGGCCTGGGAGCAATGCGCGATCATGCACCATTTTTGGCTTCTAGCCAAAAATGAAAAGGTGTGCGATCGGCCCCCGCCGGCCCCTGGAGAATCACGTGATTGTGTGCGTCGTGCAGATCACTCCTCACAATTGTGTGACACTCCAGGTGCCCTTTCACATGGAAGATGCCATGCGAAAAGGGCCCAAGTGGAGTGGTGGGCAAATCTGTTAGCTTCACTCTTTGTTGCATCAAATGTTGTGGATTTTGATCAAAAACAAACTGAAATGAAATTTTCACCCATTTCTAGTGGCATTCACTGAGGAACTCTGCTATCACTGCTGTTTCAATACTGTACCTGCCACCACTGGATGTCAGCTGCACCACCCAGTAGCCGATGTGATAGCTATTTCCAAGGCCACCACAGTTAACTACTGACTAATATGCATCATAGTCAGATCTATAAATGGTTCACAGTCTGCCCTCACAGCTTCACTCACAGCCTTCCCTCACAAACTTTGTAGATTCAGAAGAACTTTGGGGTAGCATCATCCTTGTTCCACCTCAGGCAGCAAAATATCTTGGGCTAACTCTGTCCACAAAGGCTGTGAAGTAGCAAAATATTAAGGGGGCAAAATGAGAGCAATTTTGTGGTGCACTGTCCTGCCCCCCCAACTCTCTCTCTCTCTCTCTTCCTCCCTCCCTCCCTCTCTCTCTCTCTCTCTCTCTCTCACACACACACACAAGCAAGCTAAGGGGAAAACAATAAGCAAGTCCCATGACACTGCTTCCATGACACTACACAGATTTGTTTGTCAGTAATATGATCAGATGACACACCTTCAGCAAACACTAGAGGAGAAAAAATACAACAATAAATCTAAAGGAATATTACCTGATTACTTACTCAAGGAAGGCAGAAGGCAAATGAAAATACAAACCAGTGTATGCCAAGTAACAAATACTTTAGAAAAATAAGGCACTCAGTTTGTCAGTCCTGTGAGATAGGGTCTTGAAAGCATGAATAAAATATTTTATTGCCGCTGTGATTTTTACAACTAGATCCTTCCCATCCACTTTAGCTGCAGAGGCCAAAATAGTTGCTCGAGGCAGTGCAGCTAGTGGAATTCTACACTGTGGAAACACTTCCAACCCCTTCAAATGTTACAGTGGCGGAAATGCACAAGTTTTCCATATAGACCCATGTCCTTAGTTTGGGGTCAGTGGGCAGCATGAGCTCCTAGCTGTTTTTGTCCTAATAAATCCTGCCATTTCTCTGGTTTCTTCCCATACTGTCATTGACTTTGCCATTGCAGCAGGAAATAACTCTTCGTTTTTGCTTTCGAATAGTGAGTAAAGACATTTTCATGTGTTTCACAAAGAAACTTAACTGCCTTGTGCACTTTGCTTAGAAGAGGAAGTGTACCCATGGAAACTTCACAGATATGTGTAAACATGGTACAGGAGAAACACATCCTAGTTTTAAAGGGCAACTCTGCTAATAGGCCATACACCTCCATGCTTTGATATGGTTTAATTAGGAAATATGATCTAATTGGCGTAAATATAAATTTTAATCTGCTATGAGTATTTAAAATCCAGTTTGGGGCTAGCTGACTCGCAGTGCACTGGTTGCTAGTCACCACAGTGTTGCTTCTATTCCTGTTTGTGTAGTGTCCTTAGACTCTGTGTCTAAGCCACATCACTTCTTCACTGCTCTCCAGATTGGTAAATATCACCCACTTTGTCCTGAAAATCTCGCTATCCAAATCTTTCCTCCCTTTTCCTTCAGATAGCCTTTTGTGATCATGTGACTGTTTGGATTTTGTGTGTGTGACTGCAGTTCCCCCAATAAAATACATTAAGCTTATTTTTGGATCATCATCTGTTTTTTCCCTGCATTAGTACCAGTAGACATAGGTGTAAAAAATCTTGTTAGGTTACTCTCCCTCTTGCAAGCCTCCTCTTTGAACTAATATTCCCCACCATTTCATAGAGGCAGTGTCATTGTGGGCAGACCTCTGAATGAGTCACATTTTGGGGCAACAACCATTTGCCACCATGGTAGCCATAAATTTAGCTACATTGGGAGGGTACTTTGGGTTATGCCAGTGTGGCCCCAAAACACACAGAAGTTATCCACCCCTACCTCATATACTTAAAAGCTCACCTGAGTGATAATTAAGCTAGATTTGTTGGCAAATCTGAGAGATGAGTGCATCTCTCAAGCTGTGCAATTATTTGGCAAAGCAGAAGCTGAACAATTAAACACATGTACGCACATCCCAGATTACAACAGAGAAATGAAACAAGTCGATCTTCTTTGTAAAACACATAGAAGTATCTTTACTTGCAAAAAAAAAGAAAAAGAATATTTGCATAATCAAGCAATAAAGGAGAAGAGAGAGGGAAGAGAAAAATGTCTGCAAGCTAGTGTGATGCAGGATGAGCGAGGATATGAATAAGCAAACAAAGGGGATCAAAAGTAACAGACATATCTTGAGTTATTGGCTAGATATGCTAGTGCTGGGACAGTTGAAACTGATGCTAATGAGTCTGATAAATAACACAGGCAGGGTTTTACAAGATGCATGATGTAATTGGTTTTGGATTATCAAGCAAGTTTCCTTTTCCAAAATCATTCAGAATAATAATTTATAAAATTACTAGGAATTTTTTTTTTTTTTTGGAAGGGGAGGGAATTGGCTTGATGTTGACAATGTTCTTATGATCTGAGGGCAACAACATTTTGAATGGTAGCATCTACAATTCCTAAAATGTGTTTCTTAGCAGAATGGATTTAGACCAGCAAATTCGTAAAAAGGATGGGGGAGAGAGAAAAATAAAAGGCCACAGTTTTCCTATCAGTTTTCCATTTCCACAGAAATGTTTGTGATTCCAATCTAAGCATAAATATGAAGTTTGGGGAAAAACAGTTTATAAACGTGCATTCTAAAGAAAAAAAAATACAGAAATCCTAAGTATTTTTTTCAAGAGTTATCCAACATAGTTGATGGGTCAGGTCCATATGCTAACTATATAACCTTATTTCCATTAGACAAAACATCAGGTTTGGTGGCTTTATGTCAGACATGTGGATCTGCATAGCAGAACAGACAGACATACACAGGTGAATGTTTTAAATTACTGATTTAATGATTCATTCCTGCCTTTTGAGTGTGAAAATACCATTCACCTCAGTTTATTACGACTTCGACTTTTGTGGGTTACAGATTTGAGGGAGATCCTCTCAATAACACCCGTCCCTTCTCCTCTTCCGCAATGTTGTAGTTGTTGTTGTTATGTGTACCTTCAAGTCATTTCCAACCTAGGAAGAAACTAAGGTGAACCTGTCATGAGGTTTTCTGGGGGCTGAGGTGCCCAAGGTCACCCTGTGACTTTCCATGGCTGAGCAGGGAATCAAACCTTGGCCTCTGCAGTCAAAGTCCAATGCTGAAACTATTACACCATGCTGGTTCCCTCAGTATTATTACCAGTGCCAAATTTGCTTGCTTCATTCTCTGGGCTTAGGCAGTACAGCTTCTTGGAAAGAGAGAATCAAAGTAGGAAGTTACTACTGTCTCTGTTTACTGGTCTGAATTACAGAAGAGAGCTGCCTGAATAGGCACTAAAGATACGAAATTTCCATAATTTGACAAACCAGAGAGGGGAGTAAATCTGTTTTTTTTTTCTTTCTGGGAAAGAAAAGAGAGATATTTTAAAAAAATATTAAGAAAAATGTAACATTAATACCCTTTACAGACTGAAAGTCACTTTGTTACTTTAGGAACATAAAATCCTTTTACTAGGTATTGAAATAATTCATCAGGTATGAGACTCTCATTTGACATGGTCCCCATGGCCATCATGCAGCAAAATGGGAATGTGTCTGAAAATGAATCCATGGCTTGTGATCTGAAATGGCACAATCTGGCAAATCCTTGTTTTAGCAGTAGGTGTCCATCATTGTGAGGCCATAGACTATGCATTGACACTTTCTCAAATAGCTTTGGAAATGGCATTTCAAATCAGGAAGCAATATGCTGCCTACATCACTGCTGACGCATCAAGATGTTGTATATTAAGGCAAGCAATTTTGCACCATTTTCTGGCCCATTAAACGTGATGCCAAAGCATCCATACAGCACTTATGCAAGCCGTACTTCAAAACCCATACTGTAGATTCAACACCAGATCAAGGTGAAAGACTGGATTAAATCTGCTCACACAGTCTAAGAATCTTTATTGCAAATACAGCCTGTATCTTTCCAGCAACTCTTTCATTTAATTGATAGCTAGAAAGAAACAATCAATCAGGAATTGCATCCAACATCATTACCTGTCTGTCAACTATTCAAAGACTTTCATTAAATATATTGAGGAGTATTTCTGAGCACAAACTGTACCACAGTTGAGATGACCCCAGAGAGAGGCAACACTACAGACCATTCTCATACAAAGTATCTACTTAGGGTGACTTAATGATGCAAATCAACCACTTAATCAAACTGTCATTAATGCCATAGCTTTATTCCTGGGATACATTGGTCTACTTTCTATCCAGCACTAATATCAGTTCCATTCTAAAATGCTATTATATCAGAAAGTTTATAACTCTAGCTTGAGTTTGCTGAACATAAAGGTTCTGAAAATGGGAGGGGGAGTCTCTCATACAGTATAATGATCTTGACATTGAGAAGGATAAATGAAGCTTAACAGTTTGCCATTTTCTCCTGCTAAACCTGAAACAACCAGAAGTGTAGTTACTTCAATTCAATATATCTAATTTTCCCCTTCTGTGCTTCATATCCCCATCTGCTCACTGAAGACAGTCCCAAAGTAAAATCATAAAATCATAGAGCTGGAAGAGACCACAAGTGCCATCCAGTCTAACCCCCCTGCTGTACAGGAAGACACAATTAAAGCAATGGCCATCCAGCCTCTGTTTAAAAATCTTTAAAGAAAGAGACTCCACCAGACTCCAAGACAGCATATTCAACTGTTGAACTGTTCTTACTGTCAGAAATTTCTTCCTAATGCTTATGTGGGGTATCTTTTCTTATCGTTTGAAGCCATTGCCCTGTGTCTTAGGGCCTTTCTGCACTACATTGTTATAGTGCTATTATTCCACTGTCAACATTCTGTGGAATTCTGTGGTTTGTAGTTTACCAAGGCCGAAGAGCTCTCTGGCTGGGAATTCTAAATACCAGTCCCTAAACTGCAAACCCCAGGATTCCATAAGATGTTGAAAGTAGAATAATAGCACTATAACAGTGTAGTGTGGAAAGGCCCCTAATCTCAGGATTAACAGAAAACAAGCCTGTCCCATCTTCTGTATGGCATCCGTTCAAATATTTAAACACAGCTATCAAGTCTTCCCTTAACCTTTTCCTCTCCAGGGTAAACATACCCAGCTCCCTAAGCTCCCATTTGATTCTAGGTTGTATCAATAACAGCATGGTTTCCATTCTTTTGCCATTCTGGTTGACCTCTTCTGGACACATTCCAACTTTTCAATATCCTTCTTGAATTGTGGTGCCCAAAAGTAGACGGAGTAGTCCAAGTGAGTTCTGACCAAAGCAGAGCAGAATGGTGCTATTATTTCCCTTGACCTAGATATTATACTTTTATTGATGCAGCCTAGAATCACACTGACTATTTCAGCTGCTGCATCACACTGTTGACTTGCATTCAGCTTGTGGTCTACTACGACTTCTAGATCCCTTTCACGTGTACTTTTGTTCTTCGATCTGCAACTTTCCTCTCTAGTGACACAGATTTTCTTGGGCCTTGTTTGCTTGGCTCTCTCCTTCATTATCCCACTTATACCCCAGTTCCCTCCCACCATGATTTTATATCCTTTAGCATAAATCCATCTGTCTGCCCTGCTTTGTTCACATTTCTGTGTTGGCCCCAGAGGAGGAGAGGAATGAACACAATAGCAAAGCCACTATCTTTGGATGGAACAGTTAATGAAATACCAATTCACTTTCAACATGGTTGTTGAAGAAATTGTTGTACATAGAGGGACTCTTGATTATTCTGAGTCACTTGCCTTTTAAAATAAGGATCATGAGGCCAATCAAATATATTTCCAAGGAAGCCTCAGATGCCTTTCTGTATTCCAAAAAGGCATGTAGGTGGCAGATGTTGAATCCAATCCCGGTTACCACGCTTCGATATTAAACTCAACTAGAACTGTGGGTGTTAAGAGTGATGGTCAAAATGAGGATTAAACACTATCTATCTATGACAACTTTGACATTTAAACTGCACTCCACATCAGTACAGGTGGGGATGAAGCAGTTCTATATTTAAAAGATGAACTTTTAACTGCCAAGACCTTCTGCCATCATGTGGAGTTTGGATCTTTGTTTCCATCTTCTTTTTGGTTCTATTAATTCTGCATATTAGGCTTCTGCTCTGGATGCCTCTGTTGTATAATGCAGAGCTGGGAAACAGGGTCAGCAAAATTATTTGGAAACTGAAGCAATTGTGCTACTGAGCAAAAGATACATTAGGGATTTTTTAAGCTTAGGAAATAGGTCAGTAATATGGATATGATAGATAAATATATAAACAAAATTATATATGGTGGAAATAAAACAAATAAAGAGACATTGCTTTTTTTCTTCCTCTAGAGTGGTAGAAACTATGGTAACCCGATGAATGAGTGGTGAGAGGCTCAGTACGTAAAAAGAAGCATTTCCTTACATAGCTCATATTTAAATATGGAGTTTGTTAACCAAAGTATCTAGTGCTGGCCAGCAGGTTGTGTTTAAGAGGACTAGGCAAAAATTAGAGATTATAATTATATCAATAGCTACCAGTCATTGTGACTAGACTGTGGCTGTTGTTGTTGCTGCTGTTGTTGTATGCCTTCAAATTGTTTCCAACTTATGGTGATCATAAGGCAAAGTTATCATGGGGTTTTCTGGGGCTGAGTATGTGTGATGTACCCAAAGTCACCCACTGGATTTCCATGGCCAAGCAGGGAATCAAATCCTGTTCTCCAGGATCATAGTCCAACACTCAGACCACAACACCATGCTGGTTCTTGTGTACTGCCTAACATATCAAAGGTGTATTTCCTTGTATAGAAATTGTTGGAAAACAACAATGGGAAAGAGCTTTTGCTTCCATGTCCTGCTTGTGAATTCTTTGTATGCTGGGTATTGTAGGAAACAGGATGTTGTGAGAAACAAGATAAACTTTGCGTCATAACTCACCCTCTGGAGTCAAAAGCCAGGAATTTAAAACTCCTGATGTTAGTGTTCTCTCTGAGTCAGAGGTGCTGGAGGCTAAGGCAGAGGAGGCCCTACTGCCCAGAAGGAGTCTGAAGATGCAGTGCAGCCATTTGCTGAGGTATAGGAAAGATAAGAAGAAGTTATGTCAGTTCCAGAGGCTCAAAGAGCCTTTCCACACTACACTGTTAGAGTACTATTATTCCACTTTCAACATCTTATGGAATCCTGGGGTTTGCAGTTTAGGGAAGGGCATTTAGAATTCTCAGCCAGAATGCTCTGAAAGTGGAATAATACTACTATAACAGTGTAGTGCAGAAAGGCTCTAAATAAGAGATACTGACTAATCAAGCACCTGGTGCCTTGAGATACCTGTCTATAAATATATTGGAAGCTTTATTGCTTACAAACATCCATCTTGATGGCTGGCAGTACTCTTTGGTATTTTGTTTTTTCTGGACCTTGGATTAGCTACTATTTATGACTTTGTTTTAATGCTTGCTGGCTTCGTTTATTTGAATTACTGACTTCTACAACTTCTGGACTGGCTGACAACCACTACTTTGCTTCTTCCTTCATCCTGTTGGGTAATCTGTGACTAACCTGGACTGGCTTAACTACCCTCTTGTATTCCAACAACCTGCTTTCTAGGAAACTTGCTGAGTGATGCATAGGATACCTTCCAGACTGACCTTACAGTGTTCTTCTTGTGAAGATTACCCAACTAGCAGATTGTTGTACCATGGCAATTTCTTTTTCATAATCATTTTATTCAAATTCACATATAAAACAGACAATTATAACTGTCAGCTTAATTGAAATATTTTTGATCTTCCACACTGATCTAGATTTCATTATCAATATTTCTTAACATGCTTACATTATTGTACTACATTTTACTGCTAATATTACTTGTTGATTCTTGCATTTCCATCTCCATATTCCTGCTTCATGATATATATCCTGTAGCCCCCTCATAAATTATCTTAAACCATGAATTACACATTTCCATCTGATAGTACCCAGCAATTACCCATTACAGTTTGCCATTCTTTTTGTATCTCATTGTCTGATTTCCCTTTTAATCTCTGAGAGACCATGTCAGCATTTTTGTTTTCAATAAGTGTGCCCCACCATTGTTCTATTGTGGGTATTTGCTGAGTTTTCCACAACTTTGCATATTCAATATGAGCTGTTGTTATCATGTACAGTAATATTCTCCAATACTTCTTTATACCAGTACCTTCTAATACATCAGTCATATTTAACAAATACAATTCCAGTATCTTAGCAAACTGAACTTTCATTAATGCACAAATTTTGTTATGTATTTCACTCCAGTATTTCTTAGCTTTTGGACATGTCCACCACATGTGGTATATCATGCCGACCTCTTTCTGACATTTCCAACAAAGTCCAGTACCTGTATTATAAATCTTTTTTAATTTGTCTGGTGTCATGTACCATCCATGAAATAGCCTGTAATAGTTCTCTTTCAGGTTCTGGGCTACTGTAAATTTCTGTGTTTTTTTCCAACTCTGTTCCGAAGACTCTAGTTGAATTAAACGTCCGATATTTTGAGCCCATGAAATCATTGTTGCCTTTATTGTTTCTTCTTGCCTCTCCTGGTGTAGTATTTCTTGATGTATATGGGCTAGTAGATGAGGCAGATTTTCAAACAGCCATTTAATTACTCCAGTTTTCTCTTTTAGTTCAATTCGGTATGTTTTTAAGTCCATCTGAAACCTTTCTGCTAACTGTCTGTAAGGGAACCAGCTTAATGTTATTCCCTCTTGTTCTATTTTTTCTCTTGTTTTAATCTTAAGATTGTTGGACATTGATCTCTCAATTATATCGTTGTATCGCAACCATTTATCTGTTTCTGTCCATCTTCCAAAAAACGCCTCTTGCAGTGAGACCCAAGTGGGGAGCTGCCATATGTTTTTAGTCTTATATTCCTCCCAGATTTTCAAAAGCGATTTTCTGATATAATGGTGTGTAAAGTCTTTATCTATTTTTGCTTTATCATAAAACATATAGGCATGCCACCCCAACCTCAGGTCTACTCCCTCCATTGCCAACATTCTCGTAGGTCTACCCAGTCTTTTATCCACGTAAAGGCTGCTGCCTTATAAAATGTCTGAAAGTCAGGTAGTCCCATTCCTCCTCTACTTTTCAGGTCTGTCATGGTACTCCATTTTATCCTAGGTTTTTTCCCTTGCCATATAAACTTGGTTAGTTCTCTCTTCCATTGTATAAAAGGTTTCATGTTTGTTATAATGGGAAGATTTTGGAACAAAAAGTTCATTTTTGGCAGAACATTCATCTTTATTGCAGCTATCCACCCCATCATTGAAAAACACATAGAAGTCCAACCAGAAGTCTTTTGTTATTTCTTTCCATTTTTTTTCATAATTATTTTGAAATAACTCATTGTTTCTTTTAGCTATCCAAATACCTAGATATTTTACCTTTTGTCCTCTGTTAAATCCTGTTTTTTGTACTAATTCCATCTCTTCTCTTTCAGTCATATTTTTGCTTAAGAAGACTGTTTTTTCCTTATTAACTTTAAAACCAGAGAATTCTCCATATTCTTGAACTATAGTAATCAATTCTTCGATACATCTCCCTGGATCGTCCAATAATAAGACCAAATCATCAGCAAAAGCTTTTAACTTGTATTCATATTTCTTAATTTGGACTCCTCTTATATCTTTATCTTCTCTTATAGCATAGTTAAGTAAAGTGAAAATGCTGGAGCTCTGAATACAGCGTCCTTCCGGGTTGCCGCCATCTTCCTTCTCTCCAGAATGTCAGTCCCGCATAGTTAAGTATTTCCATTGTCATAATAAACAGCAGAGGAGACAAGGGACACCCTTGTCTTGTCCCTCTGTGCAATTCTAGCAGTTGTGTTCTTTCACCGTTTATGACGAATCAAGCTTGTTGTTGACTATAGATTGCTTCAATCCAAGAAGAAAATTTTTCTCCTGCCTGCATCTGTTTAACCGCCGTCTTCATAAATGGCCAACTAATCATATCAAAAGCTTTCTCCACATCTACAAATATCATAGCCATTTTCAGTTCATTATGCTTTTCATAGTATTCAATTATATTTAAGACCATTCTGATATTGTTTCTCAAAGATCTTTTCAGTAGAAAGCCATTCTGGTCCTCATCAATTACCTCTAACAGCACTTTTTTAAGCCTCGCTGCTAGGATTGAAGCAAAGATCTTGTAGTCTATGTTCAAAAGTGATATTGGTCTATAATTCTTTACATCTTTCAGATCTCTTCCTTCTTTCGGGATCAGCGTGACATTAGCTTCTTTCCAGGTATCTGGTATTCCTTCCTTTATTATTTCATTTATAGTACCTTGCAAAGGTATTGAAATCTCATGTTCCATAATCTTATAATACTTTGCAGTAAAACCATCGGGTCCTGGAGCTTTGTCATTCTTTAAATTTCTAATAGCCTCAACTACTTCCATCATAGAAATAGATTTGTTCAAAATTGATCTTTGGTCTTCGTTAAATCTCATTTTGTTCATTTTCTCCAAATATTCTTCCACTTCTTGTTGTTTTTTCACCTTTGAGATCTTGCTCATCAGCTTCACGTAGTAATTATAAAAGGCTTGTTTTATTCCCTCTTGTTTTGTAATTCTTTCTTCTCCTGTTCTAATCTCGGATATGATATTTCTGGCCCTTCTTTTACGCAGCAAACCAGCCAAAAACTTTGAAGGTTTATTAGCTTGTTCAAAGAAATTATATTTCGTTCTCTTTATCTGTTGCTCTATTTCTTCCAAATTAAGTTGATTTAATTCAGCTTGCTGTACCTTCATCTGTAATCTAATCTGTTTATCCGACGGGTTTTGTCTCATCTGTCTTTCAATTTCTTTCATCTTTTCCAAAATTCGCTGCTCAGTATTTCTCTTTTCTTTTCTAATCTCTGCGGACCATCTGATAAAGTTACCACGCATCACAGCTTTACTTGCGTCCCAAATGGTTTTTGACAACTCCGACGTCAAGTTCTCATTAAAATAATTAATTATCTCTGTTTTTGCTTTCGTTATATACTTCTTCTTGTTCCAGATCTCATCATTCATTCTCCATGTCCTTTCTCTGTCTTTGATCTTTATCTTTAGTTGTGTCGGATTATGATCAGAGCACAAATTGGGAAGAATGTCCATATCTGTAATTTTCAACAATAGTTGTTTGGATACCAACATCATATTTATCCTTGACATTGAGTTATGTCAATCCGAGTAAAATGTATGTCCATTGAATTGCCCATTCTTGTATCTCCAAGTGTCATATAAATTTAGATTGTCCATCATGTTAAAGAAACTCTTAGGAAGTTTACCGTTGTTTCGGAGGATTAACTTTTGCATTGTCCTGTCAACTTGGGGATTGATTACTCCATTAAAATCCCCCAAAACAATAATGTTAGAATTTCCTGTTTCGTTAAGATATTTCAGTATCTCTTCCTGTATTGTAGGGAAGAATTCACCTTTAGCTCCGTTTGGTGCATATATTCCAACTATTAATATTTTATCCTGTTTCAAAGTAACTTCAACTCCTATGTAACGCCCATTACTGTCCTGGAAGATTTGCTGTGCACCAAAGTTTGAATTTACATATATCAAAACTCCCCTCTTCTTTTTGTCAATCATAGCTGCTAAACAGCTACCTAGTTTCAAGTTCCTAACATATCTCAAATCTTGAGTTCTAATTCGAACTTCTTGCGGACATATTATATCTAAATTCTGTTTCTCTAAGTAATGAAAAATTTGCCTTCTTTTGTATTCAGAGTTGAACCTCTTAATGTTCCAAGAGTAAATCTTCAAATCCAGTTTGATAGGTTATATTAATATTTTATTTCTGAAGTTGGCTTACTCCGTACCATGACAATATTGAAAAGTAAGTTCTTCTATTACTGTTTCATAAAAAATATTCAGTATTCAGAAACACTCCACTTTTACTACTTTCTCCAACCATATACCCCAGGCTTCTATTTTCTCAAGCCATCTTTCAAATGCAAGACTTCTTATGGATGGACTACACACTGCCTCTTTAGATATGCTCTCTCAAAATAATTCAATATGGTAGGTGAAGTCCTTGGTACCTAGCTATTCTGTACTGATGGCTTTTTAAACTGTCTCAGCACTGCTATAGCTATTGCAGCTGCAAGAGGGTAAGGGGTAATGTATTTGTGAAGGTGAAAAAAGCAAGGGCAATAAGATCTATACCTCATTAATTTGTTGTTGGGTGAACTGCATTGACAATATCCCCCCTATATATTATCAGTGCAGTTTGTATAGAAAATATTTACAAGCAATTGTGACTCCAGCAAGTGAAAAAAAAACTTTCAAGAAACAAATGTTGCATCCACTTCAATACACACAGAAATTATTATGAGAAATGTCATTCAGAGCCATTAAGATGCTGGAAGTGATTCAATTCACAGGCACAACAAGATTGCCTAAACAACATTCAGTGCTGCATTTAGAAAAAAAAAAGTAGCTCCACTTTACAAAAATTTGTAACAAACAAACAAGGGAAGAAATTACTTCAGCCTTCAAGTATCTTGGTAGCTTCTATCCTTGCTCATTTCTACCAAGAATGGAGTTTTCTCATGGTCTCCCCCAAAGAAAACAAGTCTGATGTTATTGTACTCTAAACTGGCATCCCATGAACTACTGAGGAAGGTATTTCTGCTCCCATTTTCTTAGCATGCTCTTCAATGGGCTTTTCTTTCATTAAATTTTTTTTAAAAACTCTCAAGCGTTCTCATAAAGATATTAAGTCCACCTCTGAATAAAAAAATAATATAACTTCTGTAAACTGAGTCTCCCCAAATAGTCTTTAATATTTTCTCCCCCACGTACAACACATACACTTTTATACTGCTCCACAAATCTGGATCTGTAACTTCATGGGTACAATGATAAATGCTACTCTCCATCCTAAATACCTATTTGTCAGCACAATAGTTTATAGAACTGGGCAGGCAGACCTTTTATACATAAAGTTTTTATGTATGCATAATCGGCTACAACAGGGAATTCACCTTTAAATGTTACAAGTGCTTCTGTATAGAATGTACAGAGATAGCTTTCAAAAGATTAGCACTAATTTTTTTTAGAACATTAGGTACCATAAATAAGTAGGTAAGTCATTATTTTCTAAAGGTCATTCAGCACAATTGAGCTCAAGATATCTTGCACTGAAACACACACAAGACTTTATTTCCAGGAGTGTGAGATGACATTCAAACTCAAAAGCTTCTATGGCAAAGAAGAACAAATAATTCAAGGACTTTTCAGTGGCATGAGTTTGCTTCAACAATAATGTGTTCTTGTGGTGGTGGGGTACAGTTTGACTGGCTGGCATTATATTACATTAATATTGACTGAATCCCCCTAGAATTTGTCAGATTGGTTGGACTTCCAAATCAATTATATTCAGCCTCTTTTCTCCCTCTCAGTCATCCAGTCCCTAAATGCTAACTACTCTCATTCATGTATATATTTTCATCTATGTGTTAAACAATTTGTATCCTGTCCAATATCTCAAAATCTCACCCGGTCAGTATCTTTCGTTCCCCGCACATGACTCAGTCCTTTCAATCTTTCCATCTTTCCTAAATACCTGATTTACATATTTCTCTCTGAGTCTCAGGCTTACATGATTCCAGAGCTTCACTCCAGTTGCAACTATTTTATATCTACCTGCAAGAGCGTAATGACTGAAATGACTAAATGGCCATCGGTTTCAGATACATGCCAAGGTTAAGACCAGATATATATCAAGCTATTCAAAGGATGTTATAAGGCAGACAGCAGAGTGTTAATGCTGAAACTGGTCTCATAATTAGCAGTGGAAAGAATATGTGAGAATATTTTTTAAAAAAATGATTGAAAAACATGTTTCCCAAGTATTTGGAAACTCTGACAAAGAGAATCTTGGACTGATAAGGACAAACAGAGTTTGGAACTTAAGCTGCACAAAATTTGTATGTGGTTTTCTTTCACTGAAAAAAAAAAGCATCTTCTGTACAAAAAAAAAAATCTTTCTGCACAAAAATACTATTTTCTACACATGAAAATGATGTTTATGCAAGTGAAATACATTTGTGTTTTTTTTCACACAGGTATGTCTTTCGAAACAGTTCAAAGTAAAGAGGTCGTCAGGATGCAAGATGAGGCTGGGCCACAGAGAAAAATCCTACTGAGCCATCAACCTGGCCTTTAAATTTTTTAACTTCTTCCTCAGGAATTCACACAGCTGTTTTTTGTGTCGATTCCTATGTTTCAAAATATAAGCCCAGGGAGAGGGCCCATCATCATTTTTCTGCTAGAAGTAATTGACTGCAAGCCTAATAGACTTTTACCATAAGCCTTCTGTATTGTCCCAGACCTTTAGGCCTGTTGAGAAGGAAATTATCCAGTGCACTGTTTACAACAGGCTTGAGTTGCAACTGCACTTCCATTCAATAAATGTGTTAAATCTTTTAAAGGCCACTCAGGACAATAAGCAGCTCAGGTAGGTGTTCTAACCAGAGCTAAGGTGGAGGCCCTTTGCACCTTGAACAAGATACATGCAATTTTTCAGTTATGCATTTAGGGGGGTACATATGGGTTTGCATTGAAATTTTCTATATTGCATTTGCATCTATTTTGTACTTTTTATTTAGAGCATTAAGGATGCAACAAAATGTTGCAATACTCCTCAGAAGCATAGTCCTGCACTATCACCTTATTGGATGCATAGAATTTAGTGTAAGTGTAGATGTTACAGTGTATATGTGCCACATTTAATATACAATTTATTGTACCATTGCTAACAAATATATTGGGACTTAAATTGTGATTGTTTGCAATATTCAATTGTAATTGGTCCCATAGAACCCAGAAAGGAGTACTCTTGGATTGTTACTAGTTTAAATTTTTAAAAGTACCTTGAGTCTAACATGAGGAGAAGGTGGGATACGATCATCAATGATGACACTTTTTTTTATGTGCCACATTTCCCTGAAAACTAACTGGAACTCAGAGCAGCTTACAGATTAAATATGCATACATCCAACATTAAAATGGATTACATTATCAACAATTAAAAAAAATTTAAAAATGCTATAATACATTTTAAAACACAGTTCAATTAAAACAGTACCTCACCCTCTTAAAAGATCCCTCTTTATAAAAACTTCCAATCTTAAAAGCTTGTCACAATTAATATATATATATGTGTATGTGTATGTATGTGTGTGTGTGTGTGTGTGTGTGTGTGTATAAAACATTATATATGTGTATTTGTCTGCTGATGGAAAGTCACCAAGATGGAGCACTCTAGACTTTCTAGAAAGGGAGTTCTAGAGTCCAGGGGTAGCCACTGAGAAGGCCCTTCACTATGCTTAAGGCCTTTTTGCACTACACTGTTCTAGTGATATTATTCCACTCCCAACATCCTATGGAATCCTGGGGTTTACAGTTTAGGGAGGGGACTTTAGAAATCTCAGCCAGAGAGCTCTTTGACCGCAGTAAACTACAAACCTCAGAATAGTAGCGCTATAACAGAATAGCGTGGAGAGGCCCAAAGTGGGAAAGAGGGCTTATCTTGCATGTCTCAGTGCCTTGGCAGACGCATGTGGGGAGATATAATCTGTTAGTCTGGGCATGAGGGGAATGAATGAATGAATGAATGGAAACAGCAATGAGAGCAACAACTGTCTCAAATTGCCAAATGTGAGTAGAGACATTCCCTCCATCCCCCCCCCCAAAAAAATGCCCAACCTCCTTCCTTATTTTGTAATACCACACTTTTTATTTTCAAAAAGTAACAGAAGTTTATCACCTTGTACCTCCAATCAGCCACCTGGCATTAAATTCCAAAGTCTTCCTCAAAGCCAAGCTAAACTGCAAGCATTCTGAATCTTCTCAGGTAGGACTGCATTGTTTTCTGTAATTTGTAAAATTCAGTTGGATTGTGCTTCTTTTGTAGTCTGCTCTGTTGAACTAGTCTCCTTTGTTTGGGTTTTGATGGCCCCAGCAGGATGCTTCTGCTGGTTTCTACTGAACCTGCCAAATGGTTCAGTTTCCCCACATGTATTAATATCTGCAGAGCTTCCTGTTACAGAATCATTGGAAACTAAATCCCAGCAGTCCAGGCTGTGCTGAACTCTCTGCCCTGCCTGTATGCAGGTACTTGTAGTATGTGCCATATAATTAACCAGCTTTGTTGTTGTTGTGAGCTTTCAAGTCATGACTTACAGCAACCCTAAGGTAAACCCATCATGGGTTTCTATGGCAGAATGTGCTCAGATGGGGTTTGCTCTGCCTTCCCCTGAGAGTGCAAAGTCACCAAGTGGTTTTACATGGCCAAGTGGGGATTTCAACCCTGGTCTTCAGAGTTGTAATCCAATGCTTGGAGCGCTACGCCATGCTCACTCTTTCAATTAAACAACTGCTTGCTACCAAACTAACAACCTGCATCAAATAGAGAGATGCCCCAATCTGCAATCACAATGGTAGCTGGTGCTTCTCCCATTTCAGAGAAGTGCAAGATATTGCTGCACACATTTTAAAAACCTTATTATACTATAAACAGAATGTCACCACAAAATCTTTGTTTGCCTGCATAATTTCTCTATGAACAGATCTCTGTATATAATATTTTCTTGTCTCTGTACATAGTAGGCACAAACAGAAGCCAAAGTTCTTTATAGAAGCCTACAGAAGATAAATCCTAACCACTGTAAGGGGATGAGAAGCTCCCAAACAATGGTTGTGAGAGTAGGGGACTCTTATACTCCTTTAAGTTTCTGGAGGGCAACAGCAATGCCTTTTGCCACGTGCACAACTGCAGATTAATGGTATCCAGGAGCCATTTTGCTCCTGGCAACTGATTGGTTGTGGGAGTCTGCTGCAGCTCATTGCCATTACCTTGATACCTCTTTTCATAGCAACAAAACAAGTACATATACTAGTTTCATGGGACATCCTGAAATAGTGGCGTAAGCTTGCACTATAAGATTGCTTCTTGTTTTTCAATTCCATGCTCAAATTCTTCCTCTTTCTGTTGTCCATGGCTGTTTCTCCCTGCCTTCAAGAACCAGTTAGAGTGGGTGGTGGAATGAAACTAGTTGGTTCTATGTGTCTTCAAGTCATTTCCAGCTTATGGCTACCCTGCATAGAGTGTATCAGGGGGTTTTCTTGGCAAAATTTGTTCAGATGGATTTTTCCATTGGCTTCCTCTGAGGCTGAAAGAGTGTGACTTGACCCAGGTCAGCCAGTGGGTATCAATGGCTGAGCTGGGATTTGAATCCTGGGCTTCAGAGTCATTGTCCAACACTCTAACCACTACATCATGCTAGTTCCCAGAAAGCATACATGTAAGCAGCACTTCTAGGTGGCTTCGCTGCATTCATTGTTAGGGCATATTCACTAAAGAGAATTTGACAGAGAAGACAGCACAATCCACAAGGCCAGGAATGTAGCCAGGGCCAGAGTTGACACTCTTAGTATATAACAGCTAGAAGTGATAGAACAGAAGACAGAATTGAAAGGGCATTCTCCAAAAGGAAAAGTGCAAATGGGAGGGAGGGAAGTTGGTGGAGAAATGACAGGAAGAGAAGAGGTAACATAGTTAATTAGAAGTGGGTGGAAGGAGAAGTGTGGACTGATGAACAAATTGATCTGGGCAATAATGTGGATGAAACAGCAGTTTCAAAGAATGGAAAAGCAAATGTAAGAGTTAAAAGAGAGGAACTATTCCTTCTGTTTTCCCATATCAATAGTCATCAAGCAATAAGGATAACCAGCATGTAATTGCAAATTGTGAATGAAGCTAGTCGTTGATTGAAAAAGTTGAAAGAAAGCAAAGCAGTCCTAAGAAAATTATTAATTATTCCTTTTTCCACCAGGACATTGTTTCTTAATTTGCATTGGGCTTCCTTTGTAACTTCCCAAAAATAATAAAAAGAAGCCTTGAAATAGTATCCCAAAGATTTATCTTATTATACCTGAATGATGAGTACAGGTAGCCATTGCAATTAAAGTAGAATCATGCTGCTGTAATTGTGTGGTAAGAAAAGAACCCTGATCTATGTGCTGTGCTGCAGGTTGTCAATTAGCAGACAGTCCTATTATGGATTTGTTGGTAAAGGGTTAAACTGGGGAAGAGCTGTGCAAACATGCACAGAAGCCTCCCGCCTTCATATGACTATGTGCTCAGCTGATCTTAGAGATCTTTCAGCTAAATGGATGAAGATCTGAACATGGTTTGTAAATGTGATCAGCTGAGTGTCCTTATAAAGCCCGCCATGCTCAAACAACCTGTGTCAATATGGTTCTGCTAGGAATATGAAAATCCCTCAATCCTGATTTCATTGATTTTCTATTAATCCCAACTCAATTTTAATTCATCACAGAAAAACACTCAGCATGGCTCGTATAGCCTCAACAGACAACCACGCTCGAGTTTGCGATGCATAGATTTTGCTGTAGTAAAATGGGTGTGTGTGTGGATGTGTATACATAACAGCCAACATGGTGTCGGGATTTGAGCATTGCACTGCATCTCTTGAGAACAGGTTTCAAGTCCCTGTTCAGCCATGAAAACCCTATCAGAGCCTCAGAGGAAGGTGAAGGCAAACCCTTTCTGAACAAATCTTGATAAGAAAACCCATGATAGGTTTGCCTTAGGGTCATCATAATTTGAAAATGACTAGAAGATATGCAACAACAGCAAAGATTTTTTGTAACTCATGATGTACAAACCAACACTATGGAGTCAGACTCAAGAGTCATGGAGTTGGAGTCAGAAGCAATTCTGAGTGGAGCTGGAAGAGTCAGAGTTGGTAGAAAGGTCCTGACTCCAACTCTGGCTTCAAAATCAAAATTTATAATATTATAATAATATAACATAATATTATTATATATATTATATCTTTATGATATATACATATATATATAAAATATATAACTTATAATATTATAATAATATATAGTAAATATATAATTTTATAAACATATCATTTTATAATTTATCAATCTAAGTAGCTTAATGATTCACATGCTCGTGATGAAATGCTTTGTGCTACCATTTTAACATAATACTTTTTTTAACTAATTAATAATTTTTTTTTTTCAATTTAAGCAAGGTGAACTTATCGTGGGTTCTTCTGTGGTTGAGAGTGTATAACGTGCCAAAGGCTAGTCAGTGGGTTTCCATGGCTGAGTGGGGAATCAAACTCTGTTCTCCAGGGTCGTAAGTCAACACTCAAACTGCTATACCAAACTGGTTGTCTGCTTTCTAGACACTGAAAAATGAAAGGCAGTGGTGTCCAACACCTTGTAGATATGTACATATGTAGATATGGTCACAATTATTTTTCCTGAGTACGGTGTTGAAATGTTTAGTTATTGGTAAAGACATTTTAGTAAGGTGGGGGTGTTCAGCTCTTTCTGTCTCTGACATTAGCAGCTATGACCGAAGGTTTAAGACAGAATCCAAATATTTTCAAAATGCATGGACTAGAAGTAATAAAGCCCATTTTAGTTCTGAGCTTACTTCATAGTTTAATACACTACTGTGGAACTTACTTATTATACCACTTAATATACTAATGGTGCTTCTTCGTTTGTTGCTGTTTATTGCAATTCCATCTATTTCTTAGTGTTCAGCATGATATATAATACAGTTTATTCCTGATGTCCTATAAATACTATAGCAGTGTTTAACATTGCACTTCCATTGTTGATGTAAGGAAAATTCCACCCTAACATCTGCCAGACTGACATCATTTGAATCTACTGTGAACCAGCTCTGAACTTACATTTCTTACTGGAGCAAATTAATTGGTTGTTCATGTGCCTTAATAAGCTCTTGGCTGCACTGTAGTGAAAACTTGGGAGTATTTGCAAGCAAAGAGCCAATGCCTGCAAGTGTTTGGTCAGACAAATTAATAATATGTGTAACCCTAAGACAGAATGAATAATGGTCCATTAAAACAGGGGGAAGAAAGAATTAATAATAATCAGGGGGGTTTACCTTGTGAAGCCTGTAACATTTACAAACTATGTGAAACCTAATTCTTTGTCTGTAGAAATAGAGGCTTAAAATGATGGATTTTTTTTCAGAGTCATTGATCTCAGCTGAGTTACAGCTGTGAGTGTTTGCAAGACAGAAAATTCTCAACTGTTCAATATTAGAAATGTAATATGATGAGTCAGTACATTAATAACTATAAAGCAAACTTAACTGATAACAACCGAAATTAGCCCATCACTGAGAGCCAGAATGGTGTAGTGGTTTGACCATTGGACTATAACCATGAGACCAGGGTCTGATTCCCTGCTCGGCCATGGAAACCCATTGGGTAACCTTTGGTACATCACATAATCTTAACCCCAGAAAACCCCTTGATAGTGTCACTTTAGGGTCACCATAAGTTGGAAACAACTTGAAAGCCCACAACAGCAACAACAACAAAAAATGCAAATGTATATGTGTGTGTACTGACTAAAAATGGTTGATTCAGTTTTCCAGACACTGTTGCTGCCTGCCTTGAAGCCGTTTCCAACTTAAGCTGACCATAAGGAGAACCTATCACTGGGATTTCTGTGCAAGTTTTATTCAGAGGGTCTTTGCTGTTGCCTTCCTCTTAGACTGAAAGAGTGTGACTTGCCTAAAGTCACCTACTGGATTTCTACGGCCCTTTTCACACCTTACCTGTTGCCAGCAGTGTCCAGTGGGGATCCCAGCAGCTGCTCTGCCAGGAAACAGTGACGTAGACTCAAGTCAACTGACTTGTACTCAAGCTGGACTTAAGTCACTTCAGTGACTCAACTCAGACTCAACTCAGCAATAAATGATGCACTGACTTGACGTGATTTGAGACTTGTATATTTTTAGTGACTGACTTGCTGCTCTTGGTTCAGTAACATAACACATTCATCCAGAAACTTTACTACTTTGAACAACACTTCCATCTCTTTTTGCTTACTGGTCACGTGACAATATGTGTCAAGCCCAAAGTGTGGGCACATTTCTTAGAGGGGAACAGCAAACAGGTTAGGAAATGGGCTTGAAGTTGTCTCAGCAGCCTGTCCCTGTTGCATATTCTAAAACTTTTTGCTAAGAGCAGAAGACAAGACTCATCCCTAGAGTGCAGGGTGCATTTTTCAGGGGGGAACAGCAAATGTGTAAGGCTTGAGGAGAAGAATCCTTCCTTCTAAAACCTTTGGAGCTTCAGTAATGGGGGGTAAGAAGCATCCTATGCCCCACTTCCAAAGTTGCAGATGGCAAAATCTCAAATGTAGAGGACTGATTCTGCTTAAACTTTTAAAACTGACTTTATTTCACTATGTCCAGAAATTCTGGAATATAGGCTGAGGTATAAAGTTGGCTCCCAGACTTGAGACTTGACTTGAAAGTATCTTCAAGGACTTGAGACTTGACTTGAGACTTGAAGGTAAAGACTTGAGACTTGGAGTAAAAGACTTAAATACATAACTGCCAGGAAGGGAGTGCAATGGGAACACTGCCCTCCACACTGACTGCCTCCTTGATCCAAGAAGCGTGATTGTCAGGAACTGAGTTCACACACACAAGTAACCATGCAAAGCAAGATTTATTTAAGGAGCGTGATACTGGCACGAGACTTCAGTGATTCAAACTGAAGGCAAATTGCAGAGACAAAATGGTATAGCTTTCCCCTTCATTCCCACGCAAAGCAATTAAAACTGACCTTGAGAGGCTGACTTGAGTCTGGTACTATCTGGTGTTACCAGGTGCTGTTGACATAACGGTTTTGCCTGGAATGTCTGGTTACAAGCAAGCAGCTGCATGTTTATGCTACCTATATGTGTCAACTACATATCCCATATTAAATGCTTTTCCCCAACTAAATATGGAGGGCTACCCAACATCCTACCCTTCCAGAGAAGAAAAAAAAAATGAGGGGAAGAGGGGAAGGAAGGGCAAATAAAGGGCAGACAAAGGAAAGTTTGGGGGACAGCACATATTGGATAAATATACCACAGCAGTAAGCAGAATAAGTCAGGATGCAGGAACAGGAACAGCGATTCAGCCAGCACAATCAGTTGGCAAACAGGAACTCAAAGGCACTGGTTTCAGTAAGCTGGAATGAAAAACGGGGTGGATAAGTTTTAAAGAGTCTGGTAAGTCAAGTTCAAAGGTGACGTCATTAATGGCACCCTTAATGGGCAATGGCCCAAGGTATTTACGAGACAGTTTCTTACAACGGGTTGGGATGGAAGTGTTTTTGGAGGAAAGGTAAACAAGATCACCAGGCTTATAAGCAGGGTTGGGTTGTCTTTTTCTGTCAGCGAAGCATTTGTGTGATGCTTTAGAGTTTTTTAGGGATTCACGAACAGAGTTCAAAGTGGAAAAAAATTTTGTAATCCAAGAGGTGAGTGTGCGAGGTGTGGAATCGGGGAGCTTTGCAGGTAAAGCAGGAAATGGTTTAGGGGAGGTTCCAGAAACCACTTCAAAGGGAGACTTGCCAGTTCAAGAATGTAAGGCAGAGTTATATGCAAACTCTGCAAATGGTAAAAGGAGAGCCCAATTATTTTGGTTTGAGTTAATAAAACTGCGTAAATATTGTTCAAGGGTTTGGTTGGTGCATTCTGTTTACCCATCAGTTTGTGGATGATAGGCACTGCTGAGTTTCTGGGTAACACCCAGGGGTTTGAGTAGGGCAGTCCAGAATTTAGAAGTAAAAATTGGTTCGCTGTCAGAAATGATTGTGGAGGGTAAGCCATGGAGTCTCCAAATGTTTGAAATAAAAAGGTCCGCTAATTTTTCAGCTGTAGGTATTTTTTTCAAAGGAATGAAGTGAGATTGCTTGGAGAAGTGATCAGTGACAACCCAAATAGTACGAAAGCCACAGGAGGAGGGGAGACCAACAATAAAATTCCAAGAAATTACTTCCCAAGGTGTTGCAGGAATGGGAAGCAGTTGGAGTAAGCCATGAGGTTTAGAGGAGTTAGACTGGCAAGTGTTACAAATGGAACAGTATTTGATATAGTCTTGAACTTGCTTTGTAAGCCCGGGCCAGTAGAAAAGTTTTCGAATGGAGTGCAGAGTTTTTAGAAATCCAAAGTGGCCAGCGGGTTTGGAATCGTGGTGCCTTTGGAGGATTTCCACAAGGGGGTGGTACATAAATCTTTGTTCCGAAGAAGGCTAGTCCAGAGTCTTTGTGAGAGTTTAGCCAAGTATCATTTTTGTAGGAAGTTTTGAGTGATTGTTGAAAGGCAGAATCAAGTGTGGTGGATGCAGACATATGTGCTTTTTGTTGAGCACGTGTAGTTACTTGTAATCCAAAAGTCTCGGGAGAAAATGGAAGCCTGTGAAAGGGGGCTGTAGCTGTAGAGGGTTGATGTTCATGGCAGGGAAGCCTTGAAAGAGGATCTGCCAGAGCGTTACTTTTGCCAGGTTTGAAAACAATTTTGAATCTAAAGCACTGGAAAAATTCAGCCCAGCATGATTGTTTTGGCGTCAGTTTTTTAGCATTTTTTAATGTCCCAAGATTACGATGGTCAGTCCAGACCTGAAAAGGAACACTGGCACCTTCAAGCAAATGCATCCAGGAAGAAAGAGCAAAGTGCATTGCCATGGCTTCTTTTTCCCAGATAGGCCAATTGTGTTGAGCATCAGAGAACTTTTTAGAAATGAAGGCACAGGGTTTTAGATTGTCATCAGAGTCTTTTTGTAACAGAACAGCACCCATAGCAAAATCAGAGGCATCAGTTTGTATTATAAATTCTTTAGAAGTGTCAGGAAAGAGAAGAAGTGGCTCAGAAGTGAATTTTTTCTTGAGAGCATCAAATGTCGTTTGGCATTTACTAGACCAATTGACTTGGTTGCATTTTCCAGGTTTGGAATTTTTTGGTTTTTTCAAGAGGTTTGTGAGGGATAGCGAGATAGTTGCAAAGTCTTCTATAAAGTTGCAATAAAAATTGGCAAACCCGAGGAATTGTTGTAGTTGTTTTTTAGTTTTGGGGACAGGCCAATTTAGTATTATATCAGTTTTGGCAGGATCCATGTTTAAAGTGTTTTGATGAATGCGATAGCCCAGGTAATTAAAAGTTTTAGTGTCAAATTCACATTTTGAGAGTTTTACAACAAGTTCATTATCTATAAGTCTCTGAAGCACAGTCCGCACAAGGTGTATGTGTTGTTCCAAAGTTTCAGCATAGATTATAATGTTATCCAGGTAAACTACAACTCCCTCATAGAGTAAGTCTTGTAGTATGGAATTTAGAAATATTTGGAAGACAACAGGGCCAGATTGTAACCCAAAAGGCAAAACAGTCCATTGATAATTCCCTAGGGGGGTTGAGAAAGTAGTCAACCACTCACTATTGGGATCCATGCGAATTCTGTGGAAAGCCTCTTTGAGGTTGAGTTTTCTAAAATAATTTGCCCTTTATCAGCTGATTGAGGACATCTTTAATAAGAAGGATCGGATAAACGTTAGGCAGTACTGCCTGATTTATTAAATTGTAATTTACTGTGAGTCTAGGTTCATCTGAATCTTTTCTTTTACAGAAAAATATCAGACTAGCAGTTGGAGCGGATGATGGTTTTATGGATCCTCGTTGTAAGTTTTTATTCAGAAAAATTTTTAAGGCTGCTTGTTCTTGTTTGTTCATGGGATATATCTTCAGTTTTTCGATCTTGCCCGCCTCTATTAGTTTGAGTTTACAATCAAAGTCTTTATGAGAGGGCAATTTGTCTGCTTCATGGCATTCAAAAGCTTTTTGTAAGTCACGGTAGTGTGAGGGAATTTTTTGCTGTTCCTTAGTGGTTAAAGAGAGTGCAGCGAGAGGGGTGAATTCTTTGGGCATATGGTTTTTCTCAGTGGCTTGCTTTAACAGGCCATTTGTCCAGTCAAACTGAGGATTATATTTTCTTAACCAGTCAAACCCAAGCACAACTTGAAAATTAATCACCTTAGGCAGTAGGAAACACATCCCCCCCCCCCAATTTTCTACTTGAATCAGAATAGGTTTCGTTCTTTCAGTTACTGGCACCCCTGCCATGGGGGATCCTTCCATCTGTGACAACTTGATGGGTTTTTTTAGGGGTTTGGATTGCACATCAAGTTCCTTTGCTAATGAAGGGTGCAAAAGGCATCTGGAACAGCCTGAATTTACTAGCGCCCTGCAAATTTGTAACTTTCCATCTTTCCCTAGGAGAGTCACTGTTACATAAACATGTTTGGTCACGTTAGCAGACTCAGTGGAGTTCCAATCCTCACGCTCTGACTCCGAAGTAGACACAGGGCTGTTATCCTCATCACAGGTCCCACCAGCAGTGACTCCTGATGGGCGCTTGGTAGCTGCTTTCAGGGTGTCAGCTTTGTGGGAAGGAGGCCTGGCAGAGGAAGTGCTTGACTTTGTTTCAGCAGTTTTCTCTGATCCAAGACAATCACTGGCAATGTGGCCCTTTTTCCCACATTGGAAGCAGGTTCCCTCTTTGAGCCGTTTTTTCTTCTCCTCGCTGCTTAGGAAGGTAGTTTTACATTGCCCAGGCATACAGGGTCCTGTTTCTTGAGCTTGTCTCTGGTGGGTGAGTTGAATGGTTTCCAAGATGCTTTCAAACTCCCTGGCCAGTTTCATCCAGCCCAGCAGGCTGTTTGGGTCACCTTGGGTCAAGCACCGGCCAAGGATGACAGGGTTCAGGCCATCTTGATAAAATTGCTTGAGGATGTCATCTCTCCATTCTGGCACTAATTTGCAGCTAATTTTCTGAATTCTCTTGAATACTTTCCCATGGTTCCCTTCCCCTGACAGTTTTTCAGTTGGTATCTGGCTTTCTCTTGGTAGAATGGATCCTCAAATCTTTCTCTAAGTTGGTTCATGAAGCGTTTCAGGTCAGTAGTTTCCGTGGCTCGTGAGTCAAATAGATCTGTGATCCAATCTGCTGCTTCTCTTTTAAGCCGTTGACTCA
The DNA here is from genome assembly GCA_030412105.1 of Cyclura pinguis. Classification (NCBI taxonomy): domain Eukaryota; kingdom Metazoa; phylum Chordata; class Lepidosauria; order Squamata; family Iguanidae; genus Cyclura; species Cyclura pinguis. Next base: position 310,992,259 of record CM059599.1, on the reverse strand, counting down.
GGTATCTAATTCTGGCAGCATCATCTGGAAAATTATTCCCATAATCAATCATGTAATTAGATGCCATGTTAAGGAAGTACAACAGCTTGTTTCCATTTCCATTGTAGGTGGTCTTTAGTTCTCTGAAGGGCCTGGGTCCTGCAGGGGATGCCGGTATTCCAGGAGGGGCAAGAACGGCATCAGGAATGGCAGTAGAGTCAGCAGCAGCTGCTGCAGTTCGAGCTGGTGTTCGCCCAATTTGCAGCACAAGCAATCTCCAGTCATGCACCTGTGCTCTTAACTGGGAAATTTCATCTCTTTGTTTTTCCAGTACATCATCTTTGGCTCGTAGTTCTTCTAGCAGGTCCAAATCGCGTACTGATGTGTCCCATCTAGTAGCTCTGAGCCTTTGATGCCTGCTAGTATCAGGTCTCTCTCCCCAGGCCCAAGTCTGACCTCTAGTCAGGGTACGTACAGGGAGAGAGGGTCTTGTCTTAGGCTTTACATCAACAGCTTGTGCGAGCCCAGTTTCATCTTCAGTCTTTTCTCGGTCCAAAGGGACAATGGGTTCTTCCTCCTCTTCACTTATTTGATGCATATTGTGAGTTGTAAAATTGGAGAGTTCGAATCGCTCTGTCAGGAACTGAGTTCACACACACAAGTAACCATGCAAAGCAAGATTTATTTAAGGAGCATGATACTAGTACGAGACTTCAGTGATTCGAACTGAAGACAAATTGCAGAGACAAAACGGTATAGCTTTCCCCTTCATTCCCACGCAAAGCAATTAAAACTGACCTTGAGAGGCTGACTCAAGTCTGGTACTATCTGGTGTTACCAGGTGCTGTTGACATAACGGTTTTGCCTGGAATGTCTGGTTACAAGCAAGCAGCTGCATGTTTATGCTGCCTATATGTTTCAACTACATATCCCATATTAAATGCTTTTCCCCAATTAAATATGGAGGGCTACCCGACAGTGATAGTTCTGCCTCTTCCTGCCGCAGCGCAGCCAGGTACCTTCTCAGACTGTGCCGGGGCAGGAAGTGCAGCCATTGCACTTCTGGATCCTCTGCACACCAGTAAGTACAGGATGTTGACGTGATCATGGATCATTGATGGGGAAAACCCATAAGTGATTTAATCCACTATTACACCTCCTGGGGATGGGGGAAGAACTGGACCACAGTGGCATCATTCATAACTGTCATCACGATCCTGTCCTTCTCCCATCCCCGCTGCAGGATGACAATGTCCTATGACAAGGATCTATGGCTGAGCAAGGATTCAACACTCTGGAATCCTTGTCCAACATCCAAACCACTATACCATGCTATTCTTTCATTTATTATTTTCACCCATAAATCCATTCTATTTGTTCTCACATTCATTTTTACATTAAAAAGTGGCCTCTTATTTAAATACATGTTTAAAAAAATACTCTAAACAAATTTTATTTCAAAATCTATATTTCTGCATGCATTTTGGCTTTTGTGTGTGTGTGTGTGTGTGTGTGTGTGTGTGTGTGCACGCACCAAGAACTGCATTAGAACAGCAAAAGTTGATGGATAACCAGGTTTCAACCCACATATTAGTCCAAGAGGTATGGCTCTTGTCAGTTTAAATGGGAATTCATGAGGAACAAGTTACTCAAGCAATCATTATGTCATTCATTTTTGTTCAGAGAGCTTCTGTTTCATGAACCACAATCCCATAATCACTTAGCAATGGAACTCTCTTGCATTCTATATTTTTGCTGCCATTTCTTTTGTTCCAGTTAAACTCAGCTCAAAACAGACGAGAACAAGAGCCTGAAAGTACAGTTCCCTTCCTTTTCATAGGTTCAGAACAATGTCATCATAATGCAGAAGAGGTCTAAAATGTCACTTTGTAATTTTTTTCTTATTGTCCATTCCCCCCCCCCCCCCGTAAAGAACAATTGAGATGCTTTTGAAAACATTGAAAATACAGTCCGTCTCTGAAACACACGAGGAAAAATAAATTCCTTTTAGCTTCACAATTCTCTCATGGTACTCTGTGCTTTCAGAATCGCTTACTCGTGTATCTACAAGCTCCTCAAGAGGCCAAGAAAGAGTGTGACGGTTGTCAGTGCTAATACCTCAAACAGAGCTATGGTGACTGTTTTCTGTTTCTCTTGAGCTTTTTCTTCACTGAATGCCACCTAGAAAATGGACTGTCATCATAACTAAACTGAACACATAAAGAGATAGGTCTTCAATAGGAACCTTTTCAGCATCTATTCCCTCTAATGAATTTAGGAGTAGAATTAGGGGTATAATGTAATACTTTTTTTTTTTTCAAAACAGGAAACAAAAAACAAACAAAAAAAATGGGAAAAAACCCTCCCAACATCTTACCAGGAGGTGTCGCTTGTTGGATGCCAAACATTCCAACGTGAATGGAATTAACGTTAACTCTTCTTTATAATGAAAAACTGCACATTGTATAGTGTATTAATACTTGTGGGCAATATCCTGAGAGCATGAAATGTCAGTATAGTGACAGATATAATTCTCTTTCTTTATACATATCACTTTGTACACATATTAAGGTGAGTGAATGAGTGTATTTAGACTGCACCTAGATAACAGATCAATGCTCAAATATGGTAGAATAAACTAAAAATCTGAGCATCTGCATTAGGTAGAGTGGGAACAGCAAGAACATGTGGAGATGATCTTAATGTGTGTTGTGCTTTCCCATTATTAATCAGAAGAGATCAGGTCTTTAATCATAAGTCCTTTTGCAGGATAGATCGTCTATAGGTCATATGAATCCCTGCTTTCTCCATAGCCTATTTATTTTGTTGTTTACATGCTATACTATTTCACAGAAGAGGTTCTTCCCCCTTTAGTCATTCTTAGAGCTCCTCTATATTATACGAGGCAATACTTTCCCCTGGTGTTGCAAACCAATTAATCTAATATATAAAAGTCAAAGTTTGCATGTTTGTCTGCATCAGGAGAAAACCTGACCTCATATGATTGGCTAGGTGAGGCAAAGGCCTCATATAATTGGCTGCCTGAGAAGATTCTACGGAATTCTGGGGTTTGCAGCTTAGAGAAGGGCCTTTCGAATTCTCAGCCAGAAAGCTCTTGGGCTTGGCCAGTTGGTATGGAGATGGGGCCTAGCCACAAGGAGGAGGACAGTGTATTCCCCCAGGAACCCAACCTCTGTATGTTAATAACTGAATGCAGATTGGATTAGGGAGTACAGAGAAAAATTACAGCTGCTAGACAAGACAGTTTGGAGAATTAGAGACATAGGATCTCAAATCTTTCTAACAAGTATTACCTATGAGAAAATAAAATCCTGGGCAACGCTGGGTATAAACACTAGTTCTGTATAAAATAACACTTCAAAATAATTTGTATTTTTAACACGTATTTCACAGAATTCAGTTATATTTACAGTTGCAGCCACCTTTCCAGCTCACAACATAAATATATATGGTCTGGCTTGTGAACAATACCACACATTGTAAAGCTACGACAAGAGAACACTACATGCATTAGAGAGAAGTTGCCATGGTGAAAGTTCCCCAGAAAAATGAGGGGTAGTAGTACATCCATTAAAGAAAGAAAGGAAGGAAGGAAGGAAGGAAGGAAGGAAGGAAGGAAGGAAGGAAGGAAGGAAGGCAGGAAGGAAGGAAGGAAGGAAGGAAGGAAGGAAGGAAGGAAGGAGGGAAGGAGGGAAGGAGGGAAGGAAGAAAGTTATCTTCCTCATTAATAGGCAGCTAGTCAATACCTATGGCAAGGGCAGCATGAACTAAGGGAGGTAAGTGGAGAAGCCAAACAATCAAATCAGGCCAGGCACAATTTAAACTGTTGCAGATGACTGTTGTGTTAGTTCCAAGTCTGCTGCCAGAAGATCCAACCTGGCCATGAAAATTCACTCCTCCTAGTTGGGTTTTGTAGTGTTCCTCATGCACCCACAGAGGGCTGCCACTGTGTCTGAAAAGCAGGCCAATATCTCAGCCACCATGCTACCCAGGACATAAACAGCAGGACCCCAGGTAAGTGAAACAAGGGCTTGTCTTTATTTCCAAGGAAAGTCAGAGAATCTGTTCCACTGGTATGTCTTAGAGTACTTAGATTGTGAAACTGAGAATAAAACATAACTTAAGTCTTTGTCTTCTTTGGTATTAATCATTGGAGCGGGGAGGCAAGGTGAAAGAAACAACTGTATCTTGATGGTAGTTTTGCAGGAACATATTACCTCAACCTCTTGTTGGTAAAGCTTAAATGGATCATCACTGGACAGTTTGAAGAACACCTGAATTATATTGACTCTTGGACCTCTACCAGTTTGACCTAAGCATAACACTGAGACTGGATTTATGGCTGGAATTGACAGCCTGTGCCTTCAGATTGATGGGATAATTGTGTCTTATTGATCCTGTTAGATCGTTTCTGGCTTTCCATGTGGTTCGTCATAAAGTATTAGTAAGATGAGTGCAACTACTCAAAAATATTCATTCAAGAAATCCTTGTGAGTCTTATTGAGGACAAGTTGCAATGGATGTTGATAGGGCACTGTTTGTGTGTTTGGGATGTGTGGAATCATCTCTTTGTCCTGAGAAATGCCCCTGGCCCTGCTGATATCATCTGAAATCTTCTCATTTCCTCAGATGATGTAGCTGTTCATTTGGAATGCTATTTTAAAGATATAATAGATTCACCTCAAACAAATGCTCCAGTTCACACATATTTCCACATGAGACATACCAACATAAATGTTCACTTTTGCTTCTCAAAGGAAGCAAAAGAGTAATTTTAGTAATTTTCCTCCCATTCCAAGAAAGTCCTCATAAACTACATGGCTTTTGTAGATTATTCAGTTTGGAACTTTTCTCTGAAAAAGGTGGACCTACACAGAAAGCTGAATCTTTTGTGCATAAATCATGCAGCGGAAAGCATTATTTTCTGCACAGAAAATATGTTTTTCTGTGCCAAAAATTCAGATGGAGTTTCTCATGCAGAAAAGTCTCAAACTTTGCAATTCTTGGGGACAGCAGATTCTCATCAGGGATTTCTGACATTTGAGAATTGTTTTTTTCAACCATTGATAGAATATATTTTTGATTATTCCTTCCATCTCTAAGGAAGTCTGAACACCCATCTCCTTCCTAACTGCATGTCCATCTCTGCAAGAGGTGAAGAATCCTTAACCTGCCAACTGTTTTCAACTTCACCTCCTGGAAACCTCAATTAGCACAGACAATGGTAAGAAGCCACCACTCACAACCTGTGTAGAGTGCTTACTGAATGTTACTGGGTGTTGCATGTCTTGTTGCATGTCTTGATTCTTCCTGTTCCCTTTGGCAAAAGACAACTTTGCTTCCACAGTGGATCTTGCACCTTTGTTACGTAGAGGCTTTAGGGACATGAATCTCCTTTTTTTTTTCTTTTTTTTCTTTCTGCGGGGAAGAATGAATAATTTCACCATTTCCCTCCTGTTCCAAGAAAGTCATTGAAAATGCTACAGTTTTGATAGGCTATTCACTATTTAAGAACTGTTCTGTGGAGGGAAAAAAAGTGTTTTATGTATTTCTGCATGCAGAAAAAAAGTTTCCCTCACAGAAATCTTTTTTCCTGCATAATAGTGCTCTTTTGTCCCAAGTACAAGACAATCAGAATAATCAAATGTTGTAACAGACCTATTCTTTTAAGAATAATCCATAGTTTTTTCATGATGTTCATAATCAAATGCTTTGCTATAATCTGTATAGCACAGGCTGATTTTCTTCTGGAATTCTTTAGTGCGCTCCATTTTTCAACATATGTTTGCAATATGATCTCTTGTGCCTCTGCCTTTCCTGAAGCCAGCTGGACATCTCACATTTCTTGCTTCATATATGATAAAAGACTATGGCTGTTACAGTGTTATAGTTATAGTGTTATAGTACTGATATTCCACTTTCAACATCCTGTGGAATTCTTGGGTTTGTAGTTTACTTGATGCCAAAGAATTCCCTGGCCGAGAATTCTAAATGACCTTCCCTAAACTGCAAGTCCCAAGATTCCATAGAATGCTGTATATTGTGGAAATGGTCTTGATTGTAGAATTTTGGCCATCATTTTGCTTGGATAGGAAATTAATGCAATGGTCCCATGGTTACTGCAATCCCTAACGTCTCCATTCTTTTAGACTGGAATACATTTCCAATCCATGGGCCATTCTTTTGTTTTCCATATTTGTTTACTGGTTTTAGTTAGAATTAGAGTAGATACTGTGTCTCTGTAGACTGAAGCACCTGTACTAGATGCTCAAGTCTTATTATATATAATGGTTTAGTAAACTGATTTTGCCTTTTGATATAAGGGATGTCAGAGTATGCTTTTTGGATTTTTTATCTTTTAATGTTTTTTCAGCCATGGTTGGTTGAATCTGTGGATATGGAATCAGTAGATAGGAAAGGCTGACTGTAAATGTATTTGAAGTAAACAATATATAGAATTTTTAAGGTTAAAAAATACACATGGAACTGGCACAGAAAGGACTTACTTGTCTGTTTGATAAATGTACTTAATTCAAATCCTTTCTGTCAGCATGGGGAGAAGTATAATTAAAACCATTTTGTACATAAGGGTTTTTTAAAGAAAATCAATTAAACAATGCTATCAAAAAGCACAAGTTAAAGCAGTTTAAAACATATATTAAAAACAAAATGATAAAAAAGGTGAATATACGGCACATCCAGTTAAGAGACCCTTCTGCCACATGAGCTTAAGAGCTAAAGGGCCGACTGAATAAAGAAGCTTTTGCCTGCCAGTGGAAAGATACTAGAGAGAGGGTCTGAACCTCCTGTGGGAAAAATGGGAAGAGGAGGAAGTAATTGGAAGTAGACTTGAAAAACTTCCTCTGCTGATCTGTGGGCTATATGACTGCAGAATTAAATAAACATTGTACTGGTATAATGGTGACATCTCTCTCCTTTCAACATATCTGGTGTATAAAACTGTACTCTTGAGATAATTTTGCATACAGCACACAGCAACAATTCAAAACAGGGGAGTTGTGTGCATGAAAATTTTATGCATATTCTAGGTCCATGTTTAAAAAGAAAAGAATAAAGGCAAAAGTATGTGGAATGGGGTTCTGCTCACCTCCAAATATGAAATTATTAGGGGAATCTGAAGTTCAGAGCCATTATTATGTGTCATTTACTCTTTCTTATTAACCCTGTTCTTGTACTCTGAATGATTCTCAGATGCTTATATCTGGTGGGCACAAATGCAACAGTAAATGGCTCCTTGCCAAAATAATGGTAATTATAAATAAAATTATTTTTTTACATGAAGAAAAGTCATAGTTAATCTTCCAACCTGGTATTGCTGAGTGGCAATATTTATAGTTACAACATGTTTGGGTGGTGATTAGGCCGTCATTTTTGAATGTTTCAGCTTCTTAATATAAGAATAGCAATAAGATGTTCTAAATTATAATATGAATTAAATGGCCCTTTATAGACATCTAGACATGCAGAAATCATTAGTAAATGTTTGGCTGAACTTGATGTTCAGGAGGTTTGAACTGAATAGAAAAAGGTACTACAATACCCCACAGAATATTGCCCTGTCATCTGTGTGTACTGTTTTTCTGTAATATTGAGACTGGTTCCATCAGAACTGATGTTTTGAGCATATTGGATAGCACAGTGTTTTTTAAAGAAAAAATCTGGACAATTTAGCCAGATAATGAAAGTGCATTTATGCAAATAAGTTTGTTTGATTTACATGTAATTTTGCTCTCTGATAGCTTCTTCTTTTTTTTTTTGTTAGAAGTTATTATTCATGTTACTTTTGTTTTAGAAAAGTTCTTGATATTCAGTTATGTTCGTGCCCTGATAAATTATATTCAGGTGACATGAAGCCTGACAAATGGACAATATAAATACATTGTCTAAGCTCTTGAAGTAGCAAAGATATTGGTACTTTGAGACTGGAAACCATCAGTTATCTATCACTCATTGGTCTGATGATCTCACTGCTCTGTCTATATTTGAACATGTATCCTGTAGCCATCATTTACATTTGGACACTTTTAATACATATACTTAGTCTGCTTATATTGATCCATATGTTTAATTTATGATTGTTCAGTTCTAAATAGGGATGTGAAACTTTGACTATTTTGTCTTTGCATTTGAAGACAAATAATCTTGAGTGTTGTTCTCACCATGGGAGAAAAAGTTGTTTCTACATATTTTTCAGCAAATATTTAGACATCCCCAAGTGTTTAATTAATCTGTGCAGAAATATACAATTTTTGCATAAGCATTATTGCTTTTGTGCAAAAGACAAACAAAGAAGAAAACTGTTTTTGCATCAAAATGTTTTTGGGGTTTTTTTGGTGGAAATTCTGTGGTCTTCTACAGAAATAACAATTTTGCACATACACACACATACTGATAAATTAAATTACAGTACAAAATGCCATATCACAGGGGCAGGGGCAGAAAGGAACAGAAAGTTGCCTCTTCTTTTCTTTTTGCCCCAGCAGACAGGGGTTACCATATATGCTGGTATATATGAAACACCCCATTTTCAGAAGGCATTTCTTTGGGGAAAAAGTGCATCTTATACACTGGTTAATTTGGTAATAATGAAATATTCTTTCATCCCCAATTCTTTTTTTTTTTAAAAAAATAATGTTTATTAAGGTATTGCTGTACAACAAAAAATAGTAACAAAACAAGAATCCCAATACACAAATCCTGATTAAAAAAATAAAAAAATAAACTCAATTTTAATAAAACATATAACATGATCAAATGTTTATGCACAACTGTTGTTTATACCCCTTTTCTACGCTTCCGCTTTATATTTCCCTCAATCCTAATCTCTTCTATTACCATATCTGTCACAGTATGTTTTATAAATATACATATATTCATCTTTATATTACGAATATGTTATTCTTATACCATTCTCTCACTTGTACCACCTACCCTGCTATACCTTATACATATAATATGCTGCACCATTATTTCATTTACCCTTTACCCACATGAGAACATCTCTCCATTCCCTTTCCAATTTCTGTGTGGAATCATTTTTTAATGCTCCAGCAAGTTTGTCTGATTCCATCATATTGAAGATTTTAAATTTCCAGTCTTCCAAAGTTATTATTTTTTTCTCTTTCCAATACTGAGCATATATTATTCTGGCTGCTGTCACCAAATAAAGAATTATCTTTTTATTTCTCTTCATTACTGGATTTTGGTCCAGTATAGTTAATAAGTACAGTTCCAGCTTCATTTCAAAATTATACTTGATTATTTTTTTACTTGCTTCATGAATTTCTTCCCAGAATTTTTTTGCAATTCTGCACGTCCACTACATATGGTAATGAGTACCGATCGTTACCTCACATTTCCAACATACTGCATTACCTTTTTTTGTAATTTTTTGTAACTTCTCGGGTGTCATGTACCATTTGTGTAGCATCTTAAAATAGTTTTCTCTGAGATTTAGGTTTAGGGTAAACTTTATGTCCTCTTTCCAAACTCTCAACCACTTTTCCAGTTCTATTTGATGTCCTATGTTTTGGGCCCATTTTACCATTGTATCTTTAACAATTTCCTGCTCCGTATCTCTATCTAATAACAATTTATAAATTTTTGATATGAATTTTTTGTGGATCCCTTTCAAGATTTTATCTAATTCGTTATCTTTTCTTTCAAATCCTAATAACTTTAGATCTATGCTAAATCTTTCTTTTAGTTGTCTCATCGGGAACCAGTTCAATTCATGTCCCCTCTGCTTCAATTCTTCCACCATCTTGATTCTTGCTTTGTCTTTATCCCAAACAATTAAATCTTTATAGCTTAATAATTTGCCTTCTCTGGTACTACTTATCTTGAAAGCCTCTTGCGGAGCCGTCCAATTAGGGAGTTCTCTATAAAATTTTAGTTTTATTTTCTGCCATACCTTTAATAACGGCCTTCACATGCAATGATTGTTGAAATCACGGTTTAGTGTAATTTTGTTATAGCACAGATAGCCATGCCACCCAAATCTTATATCATCTTTTCTAATTTCATCAGTGTGGAATTTTTTAGTTGGATCCATTCTTTTATTTAGTCCAGGCAGCAGGCATAGTAGTAAAGTTTCAGTGTTGGTAGCCCCATTCCTCCTCTCTCTTTGGTATCCTGAAGCGTCTTTATCTTAATTCTTGGTTTTTTTCCCACTCAAATAAATTCTGAGATTTCTTTTTCCCACTCCTGAAAGGGCTTTTCATTTACTATTGTTGGTAGGTTTTGGAATAAAAACATAAACTTTGGAAGTACTGACATCTTAATTGCATCAATTCTTCCTAACAAGGAGATTTTGAGCTTGTTCCATTTTATCAGATCGTTCCTTATCTGTTTCCAAACTTTTTGATAGTTGTTTTTGAATAGCCCTCTGTTTTCCTTTGTAATTATAATGCCAAAATATTTTACTTTTTTTTGCAATTTGGAAGCCGGAAATTCCTTTCAATTTTTCTTCCTCATATTTCTGCATATTCATTGTTAACATTGTTGTCTTTTCCTTGTTTATTTTATAACTGGCTACTTGTCCAAATTCTTGAAGTGTTATTAACAATTTATGCATTGAGTCCTGGGGTTCTTCTAAAATAATAACCAAGTCATCTGCTAATGCTCTTATTTTTAATTCCTTTTTCCTAATCTTCAAACCTCTTAATTGCTGATCTTCCCTTATCTTTTCAATCAGAATTTCCAACACTGTAATAAAGATCAGAGGGGATAATGGGCAGCCTCGTCTTACTCCTTTAGAGATATTGACTGTATTTGACATTTCTCTGTTGATTATTATTCTGGCTGATTGTCTTTAATAAATGGAGTCAATCCATTCAATAAAATTTTCCCTGAAATTAGACTTCTTCCAAGACCTTTAGTAAGAACTTCAATGATACATTATCGAATGCTTTTTCAGCATCAAGGAATACCGTTGTGGCTCTTTTTCCAGGTTTTTTTTTTATAGTGTTCTACAACGTCCAATATCATTCTTATGTTCTGCTTCACGAATCTACCTGGTAGAAAGCCTGATTGATCTTCTTGAATTGTTTCTTGTAACATCATTTTCAGTCTTTTAGCTAGTATTGATGCAAATATTTTGTAATCAATATTTAATAATGATATAGGTCTGTAATTATTCACCTCTCTTTTGTCCCATCCTTCTTTTGGTATCATTGTAATATTTGCTTCTCCCCATGTTTGGAGTCTTCCTTGTTTTCTGATTTCTACAATAGTAGCTAATAGTGGTTTTGATAATTCTTGTTGAAAAGGCTTATAATAAAAGGCAGTGAACCCATCCAAACCCAGTGCTTTCCCTTATTTTAATTCTTTAATAGCTTCCAGAATTTCCATTAATGTCATAGGCTTGTTCAATTGTTTTTGTTTGTCATCTGAGATTCTCAATATTTTCTGATTTTTCAGGTATTCCACTATTTTTTTATATGAGTCGATGGAAGTATTTTTTTTTCCTGAAATATATTTTCCAGGTATTTTTCAAATATCTTTTTCATTTTTTCTTGGTTGGTGGCGGTCTTCTTTCCTTCCTTTATTTCTGTTATTATATTTCTTTCTTTCTTTTTCTGTAGTCTATATGCCAACCATCTCCCTATTTTATTTGCCTGTTCAAAGTGACTTTGTTTCAAAAATTTCAGTTTTTTCTCTGTCTCTTCTATTGTCAATTGGGAGATTTCTTTCTGGAGTACCTTAATCTCTTGCTGTACTGTTTTCTTGTGGGGGTTCTTCTTTAGCTCTTTTTCTTTTTCCTGTAATTCTAAGAGTAACTTTTGCTGTTTTTCATTTCTTTTTTTTTTGTGTGTGTGTTTAAGTGTTGTTGCTGCTCATTAAAAAAAACCCCACATCACTGCTTTGGACATGTCTCAAATTATATCCATCTTTGTTTCTCCATTCATGTTTTCTTTAAAAAAAAATAATTCAGTGTCTCTCTAGCTCACTTGAGAATGTCTTCATCATTCAGCAAATTATCATTCAATTGCCAGTTGTATTGTTTTCTTCTTTCTTTTAAAGTTAGTGATACCAGATGGTGATCTGAAAAAAATTTAGGCAATATTTCCACTTATGTAACATCTTTTAACATAATTTGAGAGGAAAATCATATCTATTCATGTTCAAGATTGGTGTGTGCCAGAATAAAAAGTATAGTCCTTATCATTTGAATGGGTGTATCTCCACACATCCGTAATCAACAGGTGATAACGTAATTCAAAAAATACTTTAGGTAGTTTTCCATGTGTTGTTTCTTTCCTCCGTTTGGGCATTGATTTGTCTAATTTAATATCTTGTACTCCATTCCAGTCGCCAATTAAATTCTAATTTTCATATTCTTGTATTACCAATTTTTCCAATAGGTCAATATAAAATTTTTCTTTTTTATTGTTTGGTGCATACACTCCAACAGCTAATACCTACTTTCCTCCACCCTGTATTTCCACACCCAACATCGTTCCCTCCTTATTTTTAAATATTTCTTTTGCAGATATCTTCTTGTCAATATATAATGCTACCCCTCTCTTTTTCTTTTCATAAGATGACATAAAGCATTCTCCTAATTTTGAGTTTGTCAAATATTTTTCCTGACTTTTCTTTATGTGAGCCTCTTGAAGGCAAATAATTTGAATTTTTAATTTGTACAGGTGTTGAAAAATTTGTCGTCTTTTAACCAATGAATTCAGTCCATGAATATTCCATGAAACGATTTTTATTTCTGTTTTTCCCCCTTTATTTTCTATTCCTTATTTCTTCTATTTGTAGACTTTCTATTCTGTTCTGTTTCTTCTGTATCTAGATTAGATGCTTCTTCCTTGGTTGTTCCTTTGATTTCATCTCTTGAGGTACCATCCTTCTGTCTCTGATCTGTACTTTTTTGTCTTCTTTCTTTGGATTCTTTATCAGGTTCTTTTAAGTTCTCTTTAAATTCTTTTGCTTGCTCTGTCAATCGTCGGGGTCAATTTATGTCTTTTCCCATTAAAAAAAAAAGGACAGTCCCTCTGGAAATTCCCATCTATACCTTATCTTCGATTTCTGTAGACTTCTAGTCAATGTTGTGTATTGTCTTCTTTGTTTTAGTACACTAGGTGGAACATCTTTAAGAATCTGAATTTCTATATCCTCCACAATCAGTTTTTCTTTATAGCTTTGTTCTAAAATCAAGTCTTTCTCTCGTAAAATACACCACTATGTCTTATGGTAAACCTCCTTTCCTTGCAACCGGGGAGTCTATTCTGAACAATTTATCAATCTCCAGTTCAAATTTTCCCACTCGTTGTCCTATATACCAAGCCAGCATCTCTGTTACTCTCGCGTGTAAATTTTCACCTTCCTGTTCAACAAGTCTTCTCAATTTTAAACATTTACTGGATTGTCTCATTTCCAGTCTCAGAATAGTTTCTTTATCCTGTTGCTGTTCTTTCTTCATTTGTTGCACTTGTTCCTCTAATCTCATGTTTTTCTCTTGTAGATCATCAACTTTTTTATCTATCGTTGACAGCTCCTTTGTTATTTTTTGTACATTCAGGTTCACATTTTCAACTTCTTTCTTTAAATCTTGTTTAATTTCTGCCCTTGTGGTTCTAATTTCAGTCCTAGTTGCTTTCAGTTCTTCCATCATTTCAGTCCTCGTTTGTTGAATTTCCCCTATTATTTTTGAAGGGTCCATTGTTTTTGAATCTGTTGGGGCTCTTCTCTAAAATAGCCCTGGATGTAGCTGTGTTTGTATTATCTTTTTTTGTCTTGTTGCCATGCCCTTTCCCGAGATCTTTTCTTTCCTTTTTTCCTTTTCCCTTTCTCTATTGTCCTTTATAATTTACCATTGTACCAAAATACTTTTCTATGCAATCAATCTATACAATCAAATCAACATCAAAATGAATTTCTTATCAGATCTAACTGAAAAACTGACAGTTTAATTAAGCTTATTATGTGCATATTACTATGTTTATGTTTATACTATATATTGCTGTATATATACTATATATTATTATATGTATATTACTATAAATAGTTGATAAATTTTAAACTCCCAAAAATAATTGATCCTTAATAATTAGCATGAAATATATAATAATTCAGTTCAACAATAAAAATAAGTCAACAATAGATCTCTAAGATAATTCAGTGATAGACTATTATACCAAACTATTATCAACAACAGGAAAGGTTTTCCCACCCTTCTACTATTTCTGGTGTGCCAGTAAACTTTGGTACATCTTTCCTTACCTGAACAATATTTTTAAATAGTAAATCAATATAGTAATATTTCTACTTTTTTGTATACTTCAATTATCCATTTATAATATGTTAAATGTTATTAAATGTTATGATATGTTCATATACAAATTAGGAAAAATTAGAAAAAATGGTTAAAGACACTGATGAATAAATAACAAAGGGAATGTAGATGTAAAGAAAATTATATTAGATATATATCAGTTAGTCTATATAGTTTATGTTGTAATTGTATAATATATGTATATTATATGTAAGTTGTTGTGGTTGTTGTGATGTGTTGTTGTAGTATGTCAATGTTTTTAAATAAGAATTTAATAAAATATTTTTAATAATTAAAATTTTAAAAAAATAAATTTGTCAATGTATTCTATGCAGTATTTAATCTAAACAATATTTGCAATTCATATATTAATCATCCTGTCATAAGTTCATTTAACATTTGACATATTTTTACAAAAGCAAAGATTTTACTATTTGTAGGCAGGTATAGTCAACGTTCTGTTCAATATTTTGTCAGGGCTCAAAAGCACTGCGTTTCTCTCTCAGTCTTTTTATCTCTTCACCTCGCTTCAAGAGGTTAATCCTTTAACAGTTTTCATGACTCAGCAAAAATATTCTTTTTAAACAATCCATATGAAGGCAACTAACATGTCCAAGGGCAACTAACATGTCCATATATCTGAAGGTAGAAGAAGACAGTCCAGTATCAAAGACATGCGTTATATTACTTTTTTAGTGAATCTGTTCCATTCTCCCTCCTCTCTCAGTCACAATAAAAAGTCACTGTTCCTAAATTACGCCTTTCGTCTCGAAGTTCTCATCTGTCCTCACTGAACTCAAAGTCTAATGAGAAGGTTGATATCTTGATTTTCTTATTTTTCTTCAGCCTAATTCCTAAAGAGCACCTTCTCCAAAAATGACAGCTTATTGTGACTCTCCGTCCTCTGTCACTCTCCTCTCTCAATCGTCCCTTATTTTACTCAGACTCCAGCATTATTCTTAATCGACATTGCCATTTCCCTTTCTGTTTGCCGTTTCCCTTCTCTTCTATTCTTGTTCACCTCAATTTTTGTTGCTGCTTATACCATAAATTCCAACTAATGTTCACAACAATCACCTTATTTTTATGTCGATAATAGCAGTTGGTTTGTTTCTTACAGTTCTCTGTCTAAATATTAAAGCCAATCACCACACTTCTGAAATGGAGATAATTTTTGTCGCCTGGTTTCTAATTTCAAATTTCTAAGTCTTTTTACTTGGTATAGGTTGGTACACTTAATTGGCGTGAAACTGTCACGTTCCCCTGGCACAATCTATAGACTTTGGAGTCCGATTGGGTACTTACAAGTTTGATCTTTAAAAATTAAAAAAAAAGGTTATCACTGGTGCTATTCAGGACAAGCCAGGCTGGAGCCCGATGGCATCTTGCTCTGTCTCTGTCCCCCTCCACGCTGGAGATCTTTCCACTTCTCTCACCAGCACTGGGTCCTCTCGGGACTTGTGAGCTGCTCCCGAACCCTCTCGCAAATCCACGAGTGGGTTTCTTCACCCTTTTATACTGGGCTATTGTGTTGTATTGTTGTTATTCTCTTATTCTTATTCTTCTGGTTCCAGCGACAGCCAATTCAGGCTGCTACCTGCACCAACATCTTAACCCAAAGTTCTTTTATCTCCAATTCTTACTGAGGTTCTTATGAATCAGTCTTGGGCAGTATCCAGCACAGGACTTCTTCTGGAAGAATTGCTCAGTCTAGTGGGAGTAGGAGGGGAGCAATGTCTCCTTCCCATCTCAGTCCCCTGTGCATTCCAGAAACCCACTGCTGAGAGCTCCTGAAAGTGGCAGGGATGCATTTGATTTAGGTCACGATCTTTTAATTTTTTTCCCCATCATTTAAACTCATTTCTCTTTTTTTTTCTTTGTTCTTTTATGTTGGTTTTGGAAACAACTGTCTGTTAAATTATAGCTGTTCTTTGATCCATTCTTGATGGTTCCCTATCCTTTACACTACTGTGGCATTTCTGAATACTTGTGTCGTACAAGAAAACTGCAATCCTTATTTTTGGGGTCAGACTTTCAAGCTGTCATTCTTGCTTTCATAATTAAAGAAGGAGCTTACCTGTCATGCAATCCATATATTGATTACTCTTTGGAACCTGCAGCTGGCACATTATGCAGTCATCTGATTCCTGAGAGGCTGAGTACATTAAACCAGCACTCTGTTCTATATTTGTAGCACTAGGTCCTGTTATTTCTCGGCACAACTGACAATTGAGTTTCTGTGCTACAAATACATTTTCAGGATCATCTCCTTTTAAAAATGTCATGCAATTAACTCATTAAGATTGGCCTCATTTTGTGTATGCAATTCAGAAGCCACAGCCATGGCAGAAGGGCATTGAGAAATGTACCATCTATGGCAGCATATTTCAAAGAATGTGTCTGCATTTTGTAGTAATTGCTATTCTGCTAGATAAAACTGAATTGGCTTAGGTGTAAACATTTATATTGCTTGCTGACTTAACTTCTGCAGGAAAAACAATATTTTTCAAAGTAATTATTTGCTAAAACAGTAACTATTGCAGAGTTTTCTACCCTATAATTAATGAGTTTTACAAAAAGAAAGAAACAACCTAACACTTTTACCATCTGGATTTAATGCACCTGGAATGATTTGTGAGCAATTTCAGCTGCAGTTCCTGTGAAAAACTAAGCACATAGAACAGCACTGCCTTCCAGCTAGGAACTGTATTCTTTATTTTAAGTCTCCTTTGAGCAACCTTGGTATTATAGTTTCTAGCTTCCTCTCTTACAGAGTTTGTATGAATATCGCATATATGATGTTATAGATGGATTCTGGCAGCTGCTTCCCAAATCTGCAGTTTGAGTACCTGGCCAAGTGGCTAGTTTTTCACGGAAAAATTGTCAGTCTTAAGCACGAACGTAGTAAGTAAAAACAAATATTGTACAAAGCAAGATTAATAAAGCCCTCTCTAGAATTAATGACTGAACCAACCAAAACTTTTCTCTAAGTACCTTTTTTAATTGCTTCTTCTGCCCATTGCAACTCTTTTACAGTGGTCCAACATAAGTTGCTATAAAAACATTTGGGCCTAATAGATGTTAACCAGAATCAGATAGACCATAGGAAAAGAAAAGCAGAGTATGCATTTGTGACTAGAAACAACCAATGGCATTCAAGATGCTTTCCTAGAAGGGCTTATTTTCCTCAAAGGGTTTGTTGTGAGTACCACCTCATTTCATGGAATAACCAGAACTTTGCAATTTAACTGAAGACTCTGATAGTGTAACTGATTGAACAAGTGTCTAATGAAATCTGAATCACAATACGATGCATATTGCTTTAAATAACAACTGAAACAAAAAATATATATCTATACTATCCAGAGTTCTGGAACAGTTCTAGCAGAAGATGCAACCTTATAATCACTTTCTTCTGCGGGGAAGCAATGTGGCATTAGTGTTTCATTCCTCTGTTCCATGTAGCAGCAGTTGTCTTATAAGTCATTTTCTCTGTTTCACTGTGGTCTTTTGACTTCTTTAAGAGGGAGGTTTGGGGTATCATCTAGTGTGAAATGAGGCATGAAGCATGACAAGAAACAAATGCCTTGAAATCACATGTTAGGCTGATGGCAGCAAAAAGAGAATCTGTAGGGATTGTAAGAGAGCAAGATCAAGTAGGTCACTCACATAGAGAGGGAAAAATAAAGTAAGTGGCATTGAATCTATTTGCGCTTATGATGGATTGCCTCTGACTGCAACTGTGACATAATCATGGACTGGGGGGTAGGGGAGACAAAGCCCATGCACAACTATAATAAAGACCCATGCCCCACACTCTCTGCTTCTGAATCAGTGTATGTGTTTCTGGGAGGCACACCTCCTCCTTATCTGATGATAGATTGCCTGATCTTAATAAGATGAGCAAATAAGGATTTTACTAAACTACTTTAAAGAAGGAATTTGTTACAATGCATAAAGCAGAAATATGAGCCTTCCTGAGTCTTAATTATATTCTGGGGAAGGCTTGATCTCCATCCTGCCACTCTCTCAAGCTTCACTAGTGGGACACAGAAAAGAAACTTCTCAGTGGCTGCTCCTGGGCTTTGGGATTCCTAGGCTTTGCCCTTTCACTGTTGTCTTTTCATCAGCAGGCAAAGACCTTGTTTAAACAGGTCTTCAACTTAAGCTGACCAGGGTGGAGTGATGTGCAATTGGGTATTCCGTTTTTATGAGGCAATGTTTATTTTAAGTATTGTAACTGTTTTAAATCTCAATGTTTTTAAAGCACTGTTTTAATTTAATGCATGATTTAATGCATTTAAATGTTGTACTCCCTATTGTTTTAGATGTTCTGTTTTGATTTATATTGCAAACTGCTTTGACATTCCATTCAGGAGAAAAGCAGGATATAAATCAGATAAATAAATAGAAATGTCTTTGGCTTTCAAAATGATCTATTCTCATGACCATTGTAGGGACTTATAAATGGTTGTTACCCATATTTCCGCCCACCTAGCTATTGCATTGTCCTTCATCTCGTTTTCAGTATGGTTGTAATGATAATCCTATACTACCTTTTGGGCTTGTTGTAAGGATTACTGAACAACTGGCTGATTTTAAGTACAACAAGAAATTATAAGAAAAGGATCTGACAAGACTACAGTTCATTTACCTCCCTCTTCCGTTGTATGCTTAAAGCAGTGGTGGGGAGAATGCAACTTCTTATCAAAGTTTATTTAAAAAAAACAACTTATTTTTCCCATTCTGTCTGAATATGGGAAAGTTTAGTTTATGGAAGCTTTAATTGCCAGATAAAGCAAGAGGATATACAATCTGGATCTTTGTGTATAAAGGAATAAAAAAGGCATTGGGAATAAAGCAGCCCGAGGCTAACTGTGGCTCATTCTCAGAAAAAGAAGAAAAACAAACTGTAACCCTGAATATATCCAACATGTAACATTAGCAGCTGTGAGCGGTATACTACTACCTTTTGATAAAGAGCATGGGCATTTCTTTTTTTGGCTTCAGCTCCTAAAATTCCCTCACTGTTTTCAAATTATAAACCAAAATCAAAACTTCCCCAGCTTGTCATGATTGACAAAATGCTCAAAATGCTAGGTTAACAAAGCAGCATTAAGACTTCAGCTTATTGCAAACTTACCCAGGAGGAAACCTCATTGAATTAGTTGTGGCACCTTCCTGAGTGCATACACATCATATTGCTTCACAAGTTACAAGTGTGAAACAGAACTAGTTACAGAGATTAAACTACAAACCTGATGTACTACGAGGCTTTGAATATGAATCTCAATGATCTTGGGGCACAAGTTGATATTTCATTGCTCCTTCCTGTTGAAGGATATAGAGAAAAAAGAGAGAGAAGACTACTGTTACCCCAAAATGTGGTTAACTCAGAGGTCTACCCACAATGCCAGTACCTCTGTGAAAAGGTGGGGAATATTAGCTTAAAGAGGAGGTCTGTGAGAGGGGTGTAACTGAACGAGATCTTTTACACCTATCTTTACAAGTACTAGTGCAGGGAAGAAC
The DNA here is from genome assembly GCA_030412105.1 of Cyclura pinguis. Taxonomy (NCBI): domain Eukaryota; kingdom Metazoa; phylum Chordata; class Lepidosauria; order Squamata; family Iguanidae; genus Cyclura; species Cyclura pinguis. The sequence continues at coordinate 310,972,425 of CM059599.1, read as the reverse complement.
CAGCAGGAGATTCAAAAATAAGCTTAATACATCTTACTAGGGGAATTGCAATCACATACACAAGATTCAAACAGTCATGCAATCGTACAAGACCAACTGAAGGAAAGGGGAGGAAAGTTTTGGATAGTGAGAGTCTAGGGTGAGGTGGGTGATACTTACCAATCCAGAAGAGCAGCAAAGAGGCAGTGATGTGGCTTAGACACAAGTCTAAAGATAGTACACAATCAGAAATTGGAGTGGTAGAGTGGTGACCAGCAATTGGTGTACTGTGAGTTGACTGGGCAAAAATGGTAGTTTAAATACTCTGTTTCTGACAGAAGGGCTAGGGTGTTAAGGGCTTTCTGGCAGAGAAAACAATGTAGTCTGGAGAGTGGACAATGAGGGCTGGAATGGGCTAATGGTCTTAATGTTGAGTGACAAAGGGCTAATGATAGTCCTGATGGTTCAGTAATTGCTGGACAGGTGCAAGGACAAAAGGGAAGCTTACTTGGTCAGAGGGAATGAAGTTAAGGCAATCAGTCATCTTGTGGGAATCTTCTAGGATCTATTGTCTAAAAGGTTGACTTGTTAAGGCTAACGGCAAGTGTGTTATTGCTGGAGTTTCCTGGTGATTTCCTGACTATGACCTGACTATGCCTGGAAGTCTCTTCTGCCCTAATTTGCAACACACATGTTCAGTCAGCCTTTTCATCTTATCCAGCCAAAGTAGATCATGTTTTATATTTATGCCAATTAACATATCGACAATTAGATCATATTTCACCAATCAAACCATATCAAAGTGTGGAGGTGTGCAGCCTGCTAACAATACTAGAATGAACTCTGGCTCCATATATAGTGTCATTGGGAAAGAGTTACCTTCTTGAACTATAGTTTGTGCTTTCTTAAAGACAGCCTTCTGTCAACACAAGGGTTGTACCTCATAGTGGTTGGTAAGAACTTATTTGCTGGCCTCTCATAAACCTGAACAGAAGGTCTTAAATATAAATTGTGTTAAGGAGAAAGACAGTATTCCAGAGAGCAGGGGGACATTGCTGGGTTCAAAATCCACAGTGACATAGGGGAAATGGGATGACAGTAAAATAACACAACAATGCACAGAGGAAAAGCGGCTCAGAAGAATGACCCCTGGATTTGGATGTAGATATCATGACACTGAGTGTAAGAAGACACATATGATTTAATAGTCATCACTGAAAACTGCTGAGATGAGCCTCATGATCAAAAAATATTAATTGAGGAGTAAAATCTATTCCAAAGAAATAAACCAAACGGGAAATGAGGAATGTCAAGAATCTGTACACCTGTGAGGAGATCCATGACTTAAACTACAGTTCTCCCTCTACATTCATTGGTTTGACCTTTGCAAATTCGATTTGCAGGTGCTGGCTTCCCCTCCATTTTCCTCCCCTCCATTCCCCTGCTTTCCTTACCCTAAGCTGGCCAGGCTTGTGGTTAAAATAGACTTTTTTTTTCTTTTTGGGTTGCCAAACTCCCCCTCCCACTGCTGGAAGAATGTCCTCCCTCCCGTGTGGCTGCAGTTTCTGCTTTGTAATGGCTACTGATTGGTCAGGTACTCTCTTTGCTCCTACTCTCTCTTTTCAAGAAGGCCACCAGAAGTAACCAGAAGGAAAGATCTATGCTTTTCTCCCACTGAGGGGGAAGTACCGGTAAGCCCTTTACTGTGTCTTTTTCTCTCCTCTGCCACCCTAATGCTAGGGCCAGAGGCAGAGGAATTGGAGGGGGGAGCTCTGGAAGGGAATCACAGGAGTGGGAGTTATTCACAATTTTTCAGCTTTTGTGAGAGTTCTGTACCCTAACCATCATGAATGTGGAGGGGGTACAGTACGGAAAACAGGTTCAGAACATTTGGTTTAAGATTAAAGGGGAGAAAAACAACAGTGCCATCACTGTTGGTGTCTAGTACAGAGCACCAAACCAGATTGAAGACTTAGATGATGCCCTCCTAAAACAGATGGACAAATATTCAAAAAAGAAAAAGAGAGAAATATAAGGCCTCTTGTGGAATATTATGTACACTTCTGGGCACCATACTTCAAGAATGAAATTGACAAGCTGGAATATGTGCAGAAGTTCTGGACATGAAGCACTATGAAGAACATCTTAAGGAGGTGAATAATTTTAGCTAGGATAAGAGAAAATTGAGAAATGACATGATGGTCATCTTTAAGTACCTCAAGAAATGTAGAAGATGGAACAAGCTTGTTTTTTCCTGCTCTAGAGACTAGGACATGAACCAGTTGATTCAAACTGAAAGAAAAGAGATTCTGCCTAAATATCCTGACAGTAAGAGCTGTTTGAAAGTAGAATGGACTGCCTCAGAGTGTGATGGACCCCACTTAATCAGAAGTCTTTAAAAAGAGAGTGGACAGCCATCTTTCAGATATTCTTGCATGGCAGAGTTGGATTAGGTGGCCATCAAGGTTCCTTTCAACTCCATGATTCTGTTATTAAACCAGATGGCTAGAACTGCCTACAGCTAATGTTCATGGTTATTGCTGAAAACAACAGTAAGTTATTGACTTCCCCATTATAAGTGTAACTGGACAAATCTATATTTATATTTCTCTCACATTTATTTCTAGCTATCAAATTCATGTATGATTCTACCCTTCAAATTTATTTTATCAAGCTCTAGTCATCACAATCACATAGGAAGTTGCAAACTTGGCTCAATGCTTACAAAACAATCTGAAAGAACTTCTCAACCATTAGCACTGGCCCAGTTCATTATATATAGCTTTTTCCAGTTCTGTGTTTTATCCATAGCTTAGAAAAGTTATTGTATAATTTGAAATCTCTCAATCTTCAATTTAGCCACTTTGAGGTCCAATGTTGGGCAAAAAGAGTAAATTAAAATAAAATAATTTTTTGGAAGGATATTGCGATTTTTGGCCAGTTTGTATTCCAAACAATGAATCAAATGAATTTTTCATCTAACCCAAGCAATCACATTTCAAATTGTGACCATGGGAACACACGTAGTTTGCAGGATGATTTTTGTGGTCCTTGATTCAACCCCTCAACCCCAACTCCCTAGACTGCCCTTTTTCCAGGCAAAAAAGAAAGAAATGAACTACCTTTCCTGGAAGCCTCCTCAAGGAACAATTAATTCTTTAAACAGGTTGCAGGTCACTTCTGTACAGCAACATATTCAAAAAGCCCAATTCTTATAAACCAGAAGACCACTGTCTAACATTTGGGGGGGTATTTTTTGTACTCCCACAGTCACTAACCTCTGATTGTAGTCAGATAAAATGTGTTGCCTCAAACAAGAAACATAGTCCACTGGTAAAGCACATGCTTTGCATGGAGGGAGGGTCACTGATTCAGTCTCTGATATTTACACTCGAAAAGGGTGAACAGCAGGTGATGGAATGGGTTAATACTCTTTTTGAATGAGATCCTGGACAGTTGTAGCTAGTCAAATGAAACAGTATTGGGATAGAGGGACAAATATTTGGGTGCAAGAGCTACCTTTCTGACTACAGATCCCACAATCATCCAAGCAGCATGTCCACCGGTTCTAGCCTGGTATAGATAAGGTAGCTCTTATGTTTCTGGTTTCCCTGTTCCACTCATCTCTACTTGTAGGAGCAAGGAAAGTCTGAACTTGGTATCAGCACATCATGCGTTTTGTTTAACTAGGCATATATTACCACAGAATACTGAAGTGATAAGTGGAGATGGACATACAGATCCATTTTTCTTAGATAGTGACATGGCTGTTCCTCCATAAGAGGTCTGTGTTCATCAAGGCATCGAAATGCTGTGGGGCTTTTTACCCCCCTTCATAGCCACAAACTGTCACAGTGGCAGAGAACAGCTAATCTTTTGCATGAATTTCAGGGTGTGGAGCCTCAATCAGCATATAAACATGTTTTATGCTCTTTTCTCCAAAGGAAACTGCAGGCAGGGGGATTCAAGTAACCAGAAGGGCATATGGAAAGAGGGGGAGAATTTGCCCTTGTAGGAAACTGACAGGTGAGATGAATATTTGCATTCACTCAGGTATGTCACAATATTATGTAAGTGTTGTAATTTGTATTGACAGCATCTGTTACTTGTCATGGCCCAGAGGGTGTCAAGCGAGATATAAATTTGAAAATGCAAATTTTATAGCTTCCTTTCAAAGTTAAATTTTTGCATGATATTGGCTCTGCCCATGAATAAATTCTACAGGTTTACTCTCTCTCCCCCTCTGGTCTACCCACGCAATGCATATTTAACTATCAGGATTGTTAAACAGAGGTCTATTTTCATAATGCCATCTTTTTTACATATAAATGTACATGCCTGAGAGGAGGTGGAGAATGTATCTATTGAACAGTTTTTCTTCCTCATGTGTGATGCCTGCTGCAGTATGATATATATGTGCACCAGCTTTTAGCTTTGCAATTCATTAAATGCTCTCAGGGTGCCACAAGTGGGAGTGCATTTTAAAAGCTCCTTACTCTGTAATGTTCTGGTTTGCACTCCCTTGGCTTATTGCAGGAGAGGAAATCTTATGGCTCTCCAGATGTTCTTGAACCGCAGCTCCCAGCATTCCTGACCACTGGCTATACCAGTTTTAGCTACCGGAATTTGCAGTTTGAAAAGACCCAGAGGGCTGCTTGATTCCCCCTTCTCTGGGCTTAATGCTAATGGTCTGCATTTATCTGAAATGTTCATATAGAAGTATATGATATATATGATGTCATGTTGAGGCGGGACATGTTTTCCACTGCTCCAGAGACTAGGACAAGAAGCAATGGATTCAAGCTGCATGAAAAGAATTCCACTTAATCCTCAGGAAGAACTTCCTAATGGTCAGAACTGTTTGGCAATGGAATAGGCTGCCTTGGAGTGTAATGGAGTCTCTTTCTTTGGAGGTTTTTAACCAGAGGCTGGATGGCCATCTGTTGGTAATGCTTTGATGGGTGTTCCTGCATAGGAATGGGTTGGACTGGATGGCCCCTGTGTAAGGCCCTGCTTTGGGGGTCCCCAGTATCAGTATTGTTTGGATGGGCACCATACCTAATTGGCATCATATGTAATTGGCCACACAGTTTAATTGGTACTAATATCAAATTCAAGCCTGAGAGATGTCAGAGAGGTCAAACTGAGCGAGGGAAGAAATTTGACTGTAAATGTGAGAAAGAATAGGTCAACTTGAAACTTCCTCCAGGTAAGACTGAGTCATTTGTCAGGCAAATACACCCCATTCTTGTGGATAATAGCCTTAAATAGAAGCTGGAATTTTCCAGGGAACCCAACTGTGAGAAGCCCACCGGGACACTGATTGACAGCTACCCATCCCTTGTACACCTGGATTCCTTCCTCTTTCCTCTGAGCACCCACAATAGACAGCTATTACAAAATCCATCATGTCCTTGTCAATCAAGCACTAAGCGCATCAACAAGCAAAAAACCCATTGTCCACAACAGGTTCCCTTTGTCTTGCATCTGGAACCTTCACTGCCACAGGCTATTTTCAGGATAGAAATACCCCTGATTTCAGGATGCCCAGTGCAGTCTCTTGAAGGTCTACCCATCACTCGGTCCATCTGGCTCCTGAATGAAAACTGTCCTTAGGTCCTACCTAAGCCAAAATACATTTCAGCTCTTCGCTACTCTTCTGGACTGGTAATTATAAATCCCCCCAAATCCCTCAGCCTCTCTATAATTTTTCCTCCCTTTCTCTTTCAGTTAAATCTTGTGTGAATGTGTGATTGTATGTATCTTGTGTGCATGTGTGAGTGAATTTCCCCAATAAAAACACATTTTTAACTTCTAAATCTCTGGCTGGTTCTTTTCCTGTGTGTGCCCATAAACACTGGTAGGAAAGATCTCGCTAAGTTGCCCCCCTCTCGCAGTCTCCTGATTTTGAGCTAATTAATTCCCCACTTTTTCAAGGAAGTATTTGGCATTGCAGGGTGGCCCTTGTGGCACTTATGTTTTGGGGTCACACCTGTGGTATCTTCCAACTCTATGATTCAATGATTATTTCTTACCGTGCCACATCCTTTCAGTCAAAATGACCTCGAGGTGTCTCAAAGTTACAAAAAAATGAGACAATACAATGAAATATACAACTAACATCAAAGTTAAAATAGAAAGACAAGAGTGTTTCCCATATCTAAAAGCCCATCCAGAAAGCCAGCATGGTATAGGGTTTTGAGCATTGGAACACAACCGTGGAGATGAAGATTCGATTGCCCGCCCAGCCATGGAAACTCACTGAGTGACCCTGGGTGCATCATATGCTCTCAACCTCACAAAACCCCATGATAGTTTCCCCTTAGGGTCACCTTAAATCAGGAATGACTTGAAGGCACACAAAAACAATTAAAGGCCCATCCAAATCACCTACCAGTCCCCATGCTGTATAATAACATTTTCAATTTGATATAGGCCTTTCCACACCACACTATTATAGCACTATGGTTCCATTTTAATTGCCATAAGGGAAGAAAAAATGGCATCCTGCAACACATCCAGAGAGCCTGTGAAAATATCCATTTCCAAGATACTGGTGCATTGCTTTGTAAAGTTTGAAATTTCTTACTGGCAAATTGTATTTTTTTAAATATGTTTTTTCCATATTTGGGTAAAATGTGAATGTTGTAATTTGACATTTCAGTATCACATGCTTCCCACTAAGGATTTCTTTATTTGTGAAATATAGTTACTCTGAATGAATATAAATCACCACCAATGTAGCTACACCAGTGATATGGGAGTCAACAGCTTCTCTTCCTCCCTTTTCCTCTTGATTGTAGCTGTTTCCGTTGATTCACTTGGATGGGTCACACCAACAGCAACCTGGCTGTAATTGCACATCTGAGAGAAGAAGAGTGGATGCAACCTCACCCCCCAAGGATTTGTTGTGGTTAATTGTCATTAAGTTGGCTTTACCTTATGGCAACCCTTTGAGTGAGAGATCGCCAACATATCTTGTAAGTCCGAACTGTGAAAATTCTCATAAATCCAGGATTCTACTTCTCAGAATTTCTTAACACTCAAAAATATGTTTTTGACCATTTTTTCCCAAATATTCTTTCTATCTCTGCTCCATTTTGATTTATAACTGAGCCTAGGTATAGGAAATCTTTATTTTGATCTTTTTATCATCTATGTGTGATAATTATTTTTGTTTTCTTGATGCCCAACTTTAGCCCTGCTTTTGCACTTTCTTTCTTAACTTGCACCAGAAGCCATTATAAGTCTTTTCTATTTTCTGAATGTAATATGGTTTCATCTTCATATCTTAAGCTATTGTTGTTTTTCTTCCCGTTTTAATTTTTCCTTCCTCTGAGTCTAATCCAGGTTTAGATACGTTCTGCATATAAATTAAATAGATAAGGAGATAAAATGCAGCCTTGCCTGACCTGCTTGCCTGGCCAATGAGAAACTATTCTTTTCCCCATATTCTACCCTTACTCTGGAACTTATTATGAATTTGGGTTATGCATCAGGACAATCAAATGTGTGGCACACACATTTCTTTAAGAGCCATCCACAGCTTTTTTTAAACGAACTACCCAACCAAAAGCTTTGTTATAATCTATAAAGCACAGACTGAGTTTTTTCTGAAATTCTTTGTTGTACTCCATCATCAAAGTATGTTTGCAATATGATCCCTAGTGCTTTTTCCTTTTCTAAACTTGGACTTCGTATATGATAAAAGGCAGAGATATAAGTTTCAAAGGAATGAAACCTGCCTTTCTAGACCTGAGACTGTAAGAACAGCTGGATATCTGCCAAATTACACCCCACAGATAATTAAAAGGTAATGCAGGCAGGATGAAGCTACTCCTGGAATCCTCCAACTGTCATTGCATACTCATGCTACAGCTGTTGCACAATGAGGCACAAGATACCTTCTTTCACAATGTCCATAAAGGTACAATGTCCTTAAAAATGTAGAGTACTTACACATACACAAACAGGTTTTGGAAAACTGTGTTTTTTGAACTCTTTCTTTCAGCATATTCTGTGTGACTGAAAAGAAATGAGATGGCCCCTCAGATACTCAGACAGACATCCTTCCACACAGTATGCATGTTAAGTCAGAGCATCCCAAACATCCCCTGCAAATTTGAAGAAAATTTATCCAGCTGTTTTTACATGATGGAGGAATAGCCAGAAATTTTATTCATACAGAAAGCACAAATCATATGGTAGGTCACAGAAGGGTTAACAAAAACATACACACTTCTCATCTCTCAGTTAAAAAAAAAAGTTGATTTATAAATAGAAAATTTAAGTCTTGGTTTTCTCAATCTTTTTTTCATGAAATGCAGAGCTGTACAACCTGGGGACCAAGGTGTCCAAAATGCCCATCGATAGCTTCTTGGTCTCTGCAGATTATTCATACGACCAAGAAAGGCATAGAAATGAGTGGCTATTAAATAACAAAGCCTTGATTTTGAAACTTAAGTTTTTTTCAAAGTACATAAAAAAAAAAAAACTTAAAATGAATATAATACTCTTGACAACAGAAAATGTAGACATATTCCATTCTTTTCACCACAAGCATTATGTTTGATCTTAGAAACTAACAACACACACCCCAGGAGTGTTCCTCTGCATTACAAGAAAGCTTTCCTCCTATTCTGTGGATTTGTACATTTAGAGAAAGGGCTATTGTTACAATATAAATTTATTGCCTGAATAAGGTATCAGTATTCCTTCCCTACACTACAGAGTATGAAACAAATTCCTTTAATCTCACCAACTTTGTGAACTTTATCACATCTGTTCTATACCAATCATTTTGATCACCAAGTGCAACTCACAAATTCCTTGGGCTGCTTTACCATGTGATGCTTGGATACTTAAATTCCATTTGAGCCTAAATGCATGGAAGTGAATGCAGACCTGCAGAGGCACAGCAGAAGATATTGGTCCTGCCTCACTCCTATTCCTGTTTGTTTTCCTATTTCTAAAGTCAGCTAGTGTACTGAGAACTCAGTGGGGTTTACCTCCATGGCTTGACTCATACATTTGAAACACAAAGATATTTTCCAAAGGATTGAAACTATATGTATCTGAATCCCGTCGAGCATCACCCTGCTGGGATATATTTTAAATTCCATTAGAAATGTCACTAATCTGTGACTTTATTTTGACACTTTGCATCAAAATCCAAAGTTTGCATCATTTACAGCCTACTGAGTTTTTCTTAGCATACACCTTATCATCAGACTGCAAGCATTTGTTGTGCAGTATGGAAATGGTAAACAAGAGCAAGTAACATTGAGTAATTTTATGGTGAGATGTAAGTTTGTGGCAGCCTTTAGCTGACAGTCATCAGCTTAAACTCTGAAACTGTTTCTCCAGTTTCACTTCACTACGTGGTTCCCGTAATAATTTCAGTGAAACTATCTGATATTGTTAAGGAAATCAGAGGAACTCTGTTTGTTTTTGCAAATCCAGAGACTTTTTCAACTAAGTCAGTATCCTTTCCATTTGTTTCTGGCAAACAAAATCCAGCAATAATTCACAGAATTTACTCATGTTCAGGAAGGAAAGAATGTGAGTTAAAAAGAAAGAAAGAAAGAAAGAAAGAAAGAAAGAAGGAAGGAAGGAAGGAAGGAAGGAAGGAAGGAAGGAAGGAAGGAAGGAAGGAAAAGAAAAGTGGGTGAAACCAAAACTGACAGGCCTAAGACTTTATTTTGTCCAGTTCTCAAAAAGTTGGGGTTGAATCCCAAAGAATTACAAATGTTAGCACTGTGTTAAGCTGCATCTTTTCATCACAAATACTCATCACATTTAACACCAATATTTCACAATGGTTCATAATAGTCATTTTCATGCTGAAAATAGTTGGACCCATTGAATTCACAGAATGCAAATAGAGGTGAATTTTGTTTCACTTCATTTTCAAAGAATTAAACAAAATTTGTGAATTTTATATTCAAGATGGAAAGAACTCAAGATTTCAGTAATTCAAATAATGGTGAAGGCAAATCTGACAGAGATTTTACCATTCCTAGTTTCCAAGACAGCAAGTTTGCTTACTAATATGGTAACTTTACTACTTGATCCTAAACCTCACTGCTGCTGCTATGCATAGAATGCTCAAGTTTCAGAAATCCATACAGAATACAGTAGTCTTATAATTAGCACATGTCCCAATATTATACACAACAATCTTCCAAATGATCTCATTTGTTTTATGGTGGAGACTGTCACCCAAAGTCACAAGGGCTCTACCCATATCAAAAGCCAGGTAATAAGGGATAAAGGTTATTTTTAAGGTTCAAGATCCATTATCAGCATACATAAAAATGATGGCTGATATGATACAAAAATCTTCTCAAACTATCATTCTTCAAAGTACTAACAGCCGCCCACCAGGAAGCAAGATGCAGACAAGGCTGCTCATTTGACACCTTTTGTTAAGAAGATATCTCAGGATGTTTGACCAGCATAGTGGAATTCAGAAAGGCCACCTCTGTTCCTTGAAAATGCACTGCTACTGTAATGGGTAAACTGTGGCCCTCTCTCTTTTGGTGGACTCCATCCATCATCACTGCCATCCAGTATGGTTAACAATGGAGAATAGGAGTTGTCCAACATCTGGAAAGTGCAGATTCTCCAATCCTTTACCTAAATACGTAGTTAAAAGTTGAAAACTATAATTGCACATTTCAGAGTTTTCTATTCAGGGTTTGACAATAAGCTCCTCCTGCTACTAGGAGTAAAAGCAGTCATACTGATAATTCACTATATTTAAGTTCCACATCAACAGCAATGCCCAGAGCTTCAGAATTCTGAACTATGACAGGGGGAGACAGAAAGAGATAATTTTTCAATGGGAGAGATCTGCCTGTGGTCATTCTTCTCACTGTCCTTCGGTTATCATTAAAGAATTTTCTGGAGCATATGATGTCCCCTGTTTTCTTCAAAGAAGAATCAGGGTCTTACTTGCTTCAGATTGCCATACATAACTGAGGATAACCGGTGCTACATAGCTAATTGCTTCTTCTCTCTTACAGCTAAAGGACCTGCTTAGTGGCAAGAAACATTTCTAATACAGACCCTTCCATATGCTGGATTAATTTAGGATGTGATTTTTTTCCAGGTTAATCCTTTGAAACAGTAATAGCATCTACAGAAAGCTACCAAGTCTACTTCAACTACAATCAACACCAGTCCAGTAACATTTGGAAGAATAGGCATGCACATACAATGCCACAGTACAAATGGGATATGTATCACTCCTAGCTAACCATTACAAAAGCTAAAAGTGAGGTTCTCTCTTTCCTTTTCCTTTTCATAAGTGAAGACCAATTACTTGGCCCATTCTGGGTAAATGGCTATCACACAAGGTTAGTTATTAATGTGGTGACTTCCAAACTTCAGTCCTCCAAGTGTTTTGGACTTGAGTTTCCAAGAGGACTCAGCCAGATTGGCCAATAATCAGGAATTCTAGGAGCTAATGTCCAAAACATCTGGCAGACAAATGTGTAGGAATCACTAGATTAATGAAAATTGTTTACTGCTTCTTTCCTTTCTTCTGATGAACCCCATCCTTCTCTATGCTGTTCCTAAAACTATTTGCTTTCTTTGACAAATAAATAAACCCATGCATTTGCTCTTTGTATGTTCACTTACCACATATCTGAGTCCTCAAGTAGTACAATGTATCCCAAATTTAAATTTTCCCCATTTCACAATTCATATTATTGAGTGTAAAGCTGGTCTATCTCACAATAAAATTATGAGAGACAAATTGTTTGTGGGTGTAATAAGGGTATCTTGATACTAAACCAAAGTAAAATAGGCTGTTGTTTTTTTAAAAAAATGTGGAATAGAAGTGCTGACAAACTAGATTCAATGTCTGAAAGCAATTATTTCTGATCTTCAGATCTAATCATCTGTAATTTTGAGGACCAGAAGAAGTACTCATTTGTTTCTGAATTGGTTTGATCAATTTAACATAGAAATCTACATGATAGTGTGGATGGCAGCAGTGACAAATGCCGCTCTGTGCTGAAAGAAATAATGCATTTCTTTTCTAATCCTTATTGGATCAGAATTTATTACAATGGTGCATTTATATAATCATTTCTATCAGCATACAATGGCTGTTCTTACTATTGAGATTTCTGTTTCTCTTAAGTGGTGCCAAATTGCAGCAAATGAACAATGAAACATATTGAGCAATCTTTCCATCTAGTATTTCTAGGATGCCAATCACCGGGGGAATGCAGGAGATGAACATAGGGAGAGGATCAAAAGAAAATCAACAGTAGCCTACCTTCGCTCACTTGTCCCTGAACTAATCTTTCTTTTTTTGTCTGTGTTTCATTTTTCATTCATTCACTGTTTCATAGGATCAACAGTGATATCTGTTTTTTTGTTTGTTGTTTTCTCCCAGAAAACAACATTCAAAAAAAATGAGTCTGGCCATGAGCTATATCTAACTAGTAACTCAGTTGGCCTTGGATTGGTCAACAGAAAGTCAGTCTTGAGAGATTTTTTAACTTGCTAGACTTGAGATTCTCTAGTTAATTAACATTAGGCATGAACCCATCATCCTGAGTTCATTCTTCAGGGCTTCGGGCTTGAGGCATGCCTTCATCTGCTGAATACTCTTATCATCTCCTTTTCTTGAAGCAAAGATTTTACACTGATTTTTCAAATTGTCACACATTTTTGAACATATAATCATAAAGGTACACAAAGTGCACATTTTATAATCTTATGCACAATAAAAGGTATGCTAAAATGTCCATGTCCTTCCTGAGTCTTACTTTCCTACCCCAAAAATGCAACAGAGAGAGAGAGAGAGCACAACACCAACCTATAGATAACAGTCACCTTCATCCACTGCCACTACTATCAGCTTAGCCCTTTCATAACCAATCTTGAGTTTAACAACAGGTGGAGTAGAGCAGTCCCTTCTCACTCCAAAACGTGGCTGACTCAGGGGTCCACCTGCAATACTAGTACTGCCACATGACAATGAGGAATTAATCAACTCAAAATTAGAAGGCCTGTGTGTGTGTGGGGGGGTAACTTAATGAGATCTTTCCACCAATGTTTACAAGGTCTTGCACAAAAGATAGCAGAGATAGCAGCTTTGTTTTTAATTCAGTCACACTGGCTGGGTAGTCTATTGGGTGATTCACATTATGCGACTATGAAAAAGTCAAAACCTAGTATTAACATCAACAACAATATCAACAGAAGAAAAAATGTTGCCTGGTATGCTGACCAATGGCACTATGTTTCTATGGTGGTGGATTTGCATGCTTCTGCAAGGCAAGAGGCTATGCTGATGGCAGCAGTGCCGCTAGTAGAGTCCCCCATGTCGGACAGGCTTTTGCTGAATAGCCAGACTAAATGTGCCAAATTTCTACTGGGCGGGTGACATTGGCAGAGGATTCAGAGACAACAGCAGTGACACCATAGATAACACTTGTTATCTGCACAGAAGGAGGCATGGAAAACCTCCTTTTGAATGCTTTACATCATGAAAGCCCTTGGATGAGACAATCCAAAATTAAACAAAAATAACAGATAGTGGCAGAAGATCAAACTCCCTGGTTGGATGGCACTCAATAAACTACTAGGTTACAGAAGAGGAAAAGCACAAATAGTGCTGTGGTTAATGGCACAACTGGATTCAGTCTGAAGGAGGTCCAGCTACTGACATGCTCCTATGTGAAATGAAAGTTCAAAACGGTTGACACATATTTATAGGGACATGTAATGAAAGAAGCATGAATCAAGGAAAACAAGACATAGTAAAATAAGAACTGGAATGTATGAACATTGCAGTACTTGAGGTGAGTAAGCTAAAGGGGACAGGAATGTGACCTATTGAGTCAGATAATTATACACTCTTTGACTGAGGTAATGAAAATCTAAGAAGGAAGGAGGTGGCATTTACAGTGAAAAGAGATGTAGGAAAAGCAGTCAAGGAATAAAATGCAAAGTCTGACCAAATATATTCAATAAAACCTTAGGGAAAACCCATTAATGCAACCTTAATCCAAATTTGTGGTCCAACTACAGAGATACGAGAAGAAATCAAAAGATTCTGTGCTGGAATCCCGGGGGACTCTGATCAGAGACCAAAACGTGATCTGTTGTTTATCATAAGTGATAGGAATGCAAAAGTAGGAAACAGAGTAGAACAAAAGACTATAGGAAAATTTGGCCTAGGATCATGAAAAGAAGCAGGAGACTGACTGACTGAATTTTGCAAGGCTACAGTTTGTTCATTGCAAACACACTCTTCAAACGACCAAAGAGGCAATCTTATTCATTAACATTTCCTGATGGCCAATGTAGAAATCAAATAGACTCCACAGTTGGAAACAGAAGAGGGAGAGGCTTCATTCTCATCATTCTCATTCTCATCATTTATCAAAATGAAGGGCCGTTACAGAACTATAAGAAGGTACATCTGACCAGCTCATTAATATTTTTATGGTATGGTCAAGGAATTCCTTCAGAAAAAAAAATGTATAAGCTAAATTTGAACTTCTTGTGTTCTTCTGGAATTTGAGTATGTGTTTTATAGGGATGGACAGGAATTATGTGTTAGTTCACTTCTGACTGCAATTAACCAAAAATCACAAAATTCCAATATGGCAGAAAACAACATTTCCTCAACTTTAGTACTTCAGTGAGTCAAATCTGTTGTGAAGCTTACTGTTTTAATTGTCCATGAAGATGAGTACCTTGTATACAACACTCACTGATTCTCAGTGGATTAGAGCCACACTTATGTATGGTCACTGCAAAAATGGAGGCCTTTGTAAAAAGTGTTTGCTTCATACTTCTGGAGTTAATATTGTGAAAACCTGTGAATTGGCCTGGATTAGCAGCTGTCTGTTTTTTTGGATTCTTGTTGGGGGTATGTTTGTCAGATCCTGATTTCCAGTCTTAATCACTATACCATGATCATCTACAATTCTAAATTCTTTACTTACCTCTGTTATAAAGCTACCTGTACCAGCTGCCTCATCAAATATGCTGCTAAAATTAGTATCCCTTGAAATCTTTATTATTTTCTTTTTAGTTCACAGTAATGTTTGAATGGGGCAAGAAATGTAAAGTGGGATTGATCCAACAGAGGATGGCAGTAGCAACACTTATTCAGGTATCCACTGTTTTATTATTCTGTAATTTTCTTGTATATTAAGCTATACACAACTTGAGATAGGTGACTCTTTCAAATTCTCTTTCACTCATTTTCTCACATTTTCACCATAATATTTATTCTTTTATTTTTATGCACAAATTCATGTATGTTATTTTTAAAAATGTATAAAATGTGTACATTCATAATACATGGATTTGTGCATGCACTTTTTAAACTGTACACAATTGCCCATGATATATATATATATATAGATTTTGTGTGCTGTTTACTCAAATGTGTACATTTTGTTTACATTTTTTCCAAGTACACATACTGTGCATTTTTGTGTGTATCTTTTATTATTATTACAATTTAAAATTTTGAATGTACCTTTCAGAAAAGTGTATATTTTGAATTTCAGTAGTATCCTGGTTCACATATAAGTTTGGGGAATTCTGGTTAAGGGCACATCCACCAGCAATAAACTAACTAACTAAATGAAAGTGTAAAATTTTAGAGACAGCATACATACTATTAGGACAGCAGTAGGGATCATGCAGTGAAAGCTAGTGTGGTGTAGTGGGTTGAGCATTGTACTACAACTCTGCAGACCAGGGTTCAATTCCTTGCTCAGCCATGGAAACCCACGGGAGACCTCAGGCACATCACTTACTCTTAGCCCCAGAAAACCCTGTGATAGGTTCACCTTAGGGCCACCATATGTCAGAAATGACTTGAAGGCAGATAACAACAGAGATTCTGTAGACCATGAGACCCCCTCTGAGATACCCTGATCGATCGATCGATCGATCTATCTATCTATCTATCTATCTATCTATCTATCTATCTATCCAGTTGATGTTACACTGTTACATGCTATTAAGTTGACCGCCTCCCCCCCCGCCTTCATTGTTCCTGGGCATTCATTTTCTAACAAGAAATTTGGTACCAGAGGCAGAAATAACATGGAAAGAATATGGATAAATTCCTGTGTCAAAAACAGAAGAGCAGTTGAATATGTTCCAGTGATTTTTTATTATTATTATTCAAAACTAACAATATGCATGTGTGAAATGAAACAACAAAGTCAAGTATGCCTTGCATAAGTAAACAAAACCATTTGGATCCTTCTAGATACCATTTGAAGCTTGTTCCAAACTGTATCCAGGGATGACTTTTGCTTTCACTAACCTCTACTTTTCTCATGATTTCTATTTTGGTAGCCAAATATAGATCTCTGGGGCTTTTCTTTGTGTGTTTGAGGTTTGCGTGTGTGTGTGTGTGTATGTGTTTTGCTTTAAACATTCTCGGGGGGACAACTGGTGAGGGAGGGTTATCTGCTCTCCCCTTTTCTTGCTGTTTCACTGTTCACACACGTTCAGTAAGGGATTGTACAGACAGCTGCCCTTTACTTTGTCTATTGCAGACACACAGCTACTTTAGGGTTGGCTAGAGGGGAATCTCATTATTTCCCAGCTCAAGCTTTATGCTTCATTGTTTCATTTACTGCAGACACAGTGCTGCAACCCAACACCAAAAGTCTGTGTTTCTGCAGCCCTTCTTCATCCTCTTTGTAATGCTGATACTATTAAAACTTCTAGTTACATGGAGGATAAGGAGCTAAAATGGTAGGGGACATGGAAAAACTTTGTAAAAAGGAGCTTCTTTGTGAGAGGCTTTGTTAACTGAGGCATGTCTGTATGTGCATGTGTATGTATGTTTAAAATTGAGAATTGCTATTCCAAGACACCTTCTAGAATATGCCTGAATCAGAGTGAATGGTGATAATGACATATACTCTACAAACTTCTAAAAGAACAGGACATGGTTTCTTAGAGATATCCTCACACACATTACTGTACTGTTGCTTGAAATGTGCATTATCTGACAACCAGGTGGCTGGCGTATGTCATTGAAAAGAGAGATTTCTACATTTTCAGTGATGTTTGGAAAAATGAAGTCACTGGGGATTTCGTGATGTACATAGAATAATTAAAAGAAATGTGCAGATAGCAAATGTAATTGCATCCTTGTTGAAATTAAGCTTTGTCAAAGACAGGGCTGTTTAAAATGAAATTGAACTCTATTGTGGATAACAGCTCACTTGGGAGTCTGTTTAATCAGTGCTGTGGTGTATTATATTATTGTCAGGCTGGTCTGTTCCAAGTAAAGCTTGTTCAGCTTTGTATATTTAGATATTTGCCCCATTGTGGAGAACAACAGGGGTAGGTTGAAGCTAAAGTGATGTACAAATACACTACTTTGTCTCTCTTGTCTCTAGCTACCCATAGAATACCTTGCTCCCCAAGATGTTTTGGACATCTCCTATTATCACTTACTATTGTCCATGCTGGATGGGCCTTCTCAAATTTGATATTCCAAATATCCAGAAAGCATAGACTCCCCACTCCTATCATAGGCAATTTGCATATGGAACTCTGTCCAGATATGGATCAAGTTGACTTTTGTGGGTCAGGAGCTTTATAGTCACTATATATACAAGAAATTGATCAGGATTTCATGCTCTTCCACTTCCTGTTCATCAGTGCTTTTCTGACACAGATACTGACATAATACAGAAAAAATTGTGAAGAGAAGGAGAAGGCCTATGTTCTGTCAGACAATCCAAAGCCTAGCGGGGCATAGATAAAGGTGAAAAAGCATAATCTCCCTCGGATGTAAAGTAAGCATTAGTGATGACTGAAAAAAAAATTATTCAGTTTGCATCAAAGTGAATGTCACATATATGTACTACCTGAACAGAACTATAAACTGGAATGGTTTTTGACCTCAGAATTCATATTTTTCTGTTGTTCATGGTGAAGTTCATAAAAACCAAAATACAATTAAAATATGTGTGGATATGTAATATCGCAAACAAAAATGTGGATATTTTGAGTAAAGCCCATAGAAACAGTTTTATTGCTTGTTGTTAATTGCCATCAACTTTGATGTACGGTAACCCAATAATTGAGAGACCTCAAAGGCACCCTATCATCAACCACCCTGCTCAAGTCTTGCAGATTCAGGGATGTGTCTACTTTGATTGAGTCCATCCAACTGTAATGCAGCCTTCCTCTTTTCTTACTACCTTCTACTTTACCAAGCATTATCGTTTTTTCTAGTGAATCATGTCTCCTCATGATACGGCCAAAATACAATAACCTCAGTTTAGTCATAATGGATTCTAGGGAAAGTTCAGATTTGACGTGTTCTAAGATCCATTCATTTATCTTTTCGGCAGTTCAGGATATCCATGGAACTCTTCTCTAGCACTACATTTCAAAATGAATTGATTTTCTTCCTTCAGCTTCCTTCACTGTCCAGCTTTCACAGCCATGCACAAAAATTGGAAATATGATAGTACAGATAATCCAAATTTAGTATTCAATTATATATCTTTACACTTCAGGATCTTGTCTAGTTCTCTAATAACTGCCCTTCTAAGTGTTACCCTGTTTACTGGGGGTCCCGTGAGGGACACCAAAATGTGCTCAACAATAGGTGGGGAAGATTAGCTCTGAACACTGCTTTAGCGTTATGAGAGGCAGGGTAACTTAGCAGGATCTTGAACCCTATGTCTACGGGGTCAGGCCGAGTCAAGGAGCACACAGAAATTGAAATAATAAATGTGGTTTTATTAAAAACACAATCAAACAGTGTATGCAGCACACTCACACAAGATAACTAAAGAAATAAAGGTTGGAGTGGGATAGAGGGGTTTTTAGAGGAGTTGTTGGTTTGGGTGATACTTCACCTGTCCTGAAGCCCGGTTGGAAGCAGAGAAGCTGGGGAGTGTGGATCTCAGCACGTGGAACTGAGGGGAAGGCTCGCTGGACAAAGCAACAGCAAGGCGGGATGGAAGCCAAGAGCGATCCAAGGAAACGCTCAAAGTCAGGGGTTTTTATAAGGAGAATTGTGACTGCAGGCTAGGTCGGACTTGGGGAAAACAATAGATTTGGGGCTGGAGATAAAGCCTCCGAAAGGTCAGAATTTGAATGATTGAGTTATAGCCAAATTGTCAATAGGATAGCTGGTATGCAAATGCGGAGTACTTGAGCATTGTATAGTCAGATCATCAAGCTGCCAGCGCGGGACAGAGGATCTTTTGAAAGCTGCGTGCATACTTAATGAATGTACTTGCCTTGAGGTCTCCTAAAGCTGCTAGTCGGCTATTTCTGGCCTGCCTGTACTGTGTTGGAATATTACGGCGATTATCGGCCGAGCCTGTGTGCTTGCTTTTCCGGGGGCTTCGCAAACATGTGGAAGGGAATGGGTATGTGAGGCTGAATTATTGATATCAAGAGATATCTTTTTATATCCCCGAAAGCTCGGGCTAGCCAGGGCAGTAACATAAGTCCCAGTCTTCTTCTGATTTCTAGACTGCAGACTCCATTCTGATTAATGAGACAAGGTATGGAAAATCTAAAACTATTTCAATGTCTCCATTGTCTACTTTAAAATTAGGCAAACCATCTCTGATTATTATTTTTACTTCTTTTAATATTCAACTGTAAACCTGCCTTTGCCCTTTCTTCCTTGACTTTCTACAATATTCTTTCCAAGACTTTGCTATGTTCTACTAGTAGTAGGATGTCATTTGCATATCTTAAATTGTTGATGTTCCGTCTTCCAATTTTCATGCCTTCTTCCTTTTATTCTGATCCTGTTTTATGTGTTATATGTACAGTACACATGTTAATTGCAAATTGGAAAGCATTCCATTTCTCTGTATTGTGCCCTGATGGCAGCCTCATATTCTGAGTATGGGTTGTGCATCAGAACAATCAAATGTGGTGCACTCATTTCATTAAGAGTGATCCATAGCTTATTATGATCTACATAATCAAAGGCTTTGCTATAACCTATAAAACAGAGCCTGACTTTCTTCTGAAATTCTCTGGTGCACTCCATTATGCAATATATGTTTGCAGTATGATCCCTTATGCCTTTTCTGAACCCAGCTTGGCCATCTGGCATTTCTCAGTTCATTTATGGTAAAAGTCTTTGCTGTAGAATTTTTGATCATGATTTTGCATGCACTAGAAATTAATGCAATGGTCCTATGGTTACTGCAATCCCCGATATCCCCAAAGATATATTGAGTGTTTCCAGTCTGTGGACCATTCTTTTGTTTTCCATATTTCCATATTTATTTTCTTTTCCATATTTCCAAATTTTAGTAGAACTAGAGTAGATTCTGTCTCTGTAGCTTGAAGTAGCTCTATTAGCATACCATCGGTTCTTGGTTCTTGGTGGTTTATTTCTCCCCAGTGCTCTGAGTTCAGCTTTCACTCCACTTTCTAAAATTGGAGGTTTGTCTTCATATGTTTCTCACCTGAATGAGTCTGTCAACCTTTCATCTCTTTTATATAATGCTAGCATATTTACCCAGCGTTGCCTGGGATTTTATTTTCTCATAGGTAATACTTGTTAGAAAAACCTTAGGAATTACCTTCCCTTACCTTAGGAATTAGATGTGGTTGAAATACACAGATTTAAGATCCTGTGTCTCTAGTTCCCCAATCTGTCTTGTCCAGTATGTGTAACTTTTCCCCATGTTCCCCAATGCAATCTGTATTCAGAGTTATTAAAATACAGAGTTTGGTTTCCTGAGGGAATACACTGCCCTCCTTCATGCTGGTAGGCCTCGTCTCCATAGCAACCAGCCTGAGCTCTCTGGCTGAGAATTCTAAAGGCCCCTCCCTGAACTACCAACCCCAGGATTCCATAGAATCTTCACAGCCGGCCAATCATATGAGGTCTTCACCTGCCTGACACAGAAAAACAGACAAACTTGCAAACTCACGGACAACTTTGACTGTTATATAGTAGATAAAATATAGTCTTTTAATTTTACTTGTTCATGTAATGTGTTTTCCTGCTGGTTGTACAGGATTCCCATTCATGGTTTAAATTTCCTTTTGATTTCTTGGGTCTTGTGGAAGGGGTCTCTTGTTCTTGCTTTTTTGTTGTCACTTTCTATTTCTCTGCATTGAACATTATAGTAGTGCTGTGCACAAGTAATTGAACAGCTGCATTTAGGGTTCTGACTCTATTTCTGTCACATTTTGCTTCTCATTATAAATGCCACCCTATTTCTTCTTAGATTTTCATTTCCTGAGTAAAACACTGTGTAATTATCTGACCCAGTGTGTCCCATTCTTGTCCCCTTTAGCTTGCTCACTCTATTACAATGTTTATATATTCCATTTCTTGTTTCGTTATGTCTAACTTCCCCCGATTCATGCTTTTCACATTCCATGGTCCTATAATATGTGTTATGCAGCTTCCCTTCTGAGCGTATCAACCTCTGAACATCCTTTTGGCTGGAGTCCAGTTGTATCATTAACCACAGCACTACTCATAATTGTCTTCAGCTCTTCCTCAGTAGTTTGTTGAGTGTCATGTGACTGGGGAGAGTTATCTTCTGAAACTAGCTCTTGTTTCATTTTGGATTGTCTCATCACAGAGTTTTCTTGGTAAAAGATCTTCAAAAACACCTCCACACCTCCCTTTTGCACAATGCTAACAGTTCTATGGTACCGCTGCTGTTGTCTCTAGAAGATCATCCACCCCTATTATCACCCACTACTGTTGCTGCGGCATAGCTGTTTGGCACATTTAGTCTGGCTCCTCAGCAATATCCTGTCTGACATGGGAAACCCTACCAACAGCACTGCTGCTGTCAGTATAACCTCTTGCCTCGCAGGAGCGCACAGTCCCACCACCATGCAAGGTAGTGCCATTGGCAAGAGAAATAGTTTAGTCAGTGAAAAAAATGCTTGAAAAGATATACATATTTGAAAAAGTGTGAAAAGGTTGCATGAAAATATGCATGAATTTTATTGCAGGATGATACATAATAATTCACTATCCTATATGGAAACAAGATAGAAAAAAAATCAATAGTGTAAAAAAAAAGCTGAGTGGAATCAAGCTTAGCAAATATGCCTACCCTCACTAAGCACCAAGAAAGAAGAGAAGATTGTGGAGGCTGAGTGTGGTCATGTGTCTCCATAACTTCACAGATGAGACACCCTTTCATTTCTGATTAATTCAAAATCCTATCATCTATCATCTCCTTCTCATTAATATTAGAATTACAATTACAATTGTAAACATTCATTACATGGGTGGAAATAACCACGAATAATTTTAAAATGTTGGAATGGCACATAAGAACAGAGCTCGTTCAAGCTTTAAGGGATATGCTGAGTAAAGTATCCCCCATGGAGCTCTTGGAGAGGACTGGTAGCTTCCCTGGCAATGATGGTTTGTGGCTTAGGTACCAAAAGTGAGTGGCTGGCAGAATAAGACAAATAATTTCGCAAGTATCCAAAACATCTCCTTTTCTAAGCTCTAGAACTGTCATGAACAGTGGCTAGTTCGAGGTTTGAGTAAACAGCTCAGAATACTTTTGAAATATTACAGTAACTTTATTTCAGGACACTCCCACCCACCCACCCACCCACCCCAAAAAACCATGATAACATGAACTTTGGAAGCATGAAAGCTTTGGGTGTTGCCAGGACTGGAGTCCATAGCACTGCAGTCTTATGTCGGCTTTGCACATAACACATACAAATTAAACATGCACACATTTGTTATTTACTCACTAACAATAACTTTTCCCAGCTAAGTATCTCAGGCCACTTTCCTATTTTCCCTCCTTCCATTATTTTGATAACCATGGCCTTTGACAATCTAGCTCTAAAAACTTCTCATAGTCCTCATCATACATCTTCCCTCCATTCTCAGAAGATAATTTACAACCCTTCCAATTCATACCCCTTAGCCCAGGCCTTTTAGGCCAAACAAATCTTGAAGGCTTGCCAAGCACCTGGGCTTCACAGCAAAACTATCAGATAATTTCTTTGTTCTCATACAGATTTCCAACATATCCCATCAATTTCTTTACATAATAGCATTTTTCCATAATGCATCATTGTGTAGCCATGATCTTCCAGGCACAAGTACAAAAGAATATATGTAAAGTATACAGTAGCAAAACTCAGCACCCTTCCTATGACACAGCAAGGCCCTAAACATGCTATATGCAAAAAGCAAAACACACATGTAATGTAATATGGAAATCTTTAAGCATAGCATATAGTAATACCATTAAACATGATCAACAGCATGAAATAACTAGGCCTACTTAATGACATTACTACATAGAGTGGCCCCTCCACTTTCATGAGAGTTCAGGGCACAGAATCCTCATGAAAGTGGAAAAATTGTGAATAACTCCCCTCTCACTTCTTTCTGGGGCTCCTCCCTCTTGCCTTTTGTCTGCTGGGGCCAGAGGTAAGAGAGTGAGAGGGGTGCTCCAGAGGGGAAAAGACACACATGTGCCTCTTCCCTATTCCCTTGCCTTTTGCCAGGGCACTTGCCTTCCTTCTCCATGCCCAGCAAAATGCAAGGGAATGGGAGGAGAAGAATGTGGGGAAAAGCATGCATGTACCTCATGAATTATCAAGTTTGGGCAGGTCAAACCCACAAATGTGGAGAGAGGGTTTCGTAACAAAGATACGCAAAGGGTAATACATCAAAACACAAAAGTACTCAGTGATAATCAATCCCCAATGTCCACATACAATAAAGTCCATTGTATACTGTAGTACCCCATTAACATAGCATGAAACATCAGGATCACAAGCAGTATGGCAGTAGTTCAACACTACCTAGTAACATGCATGGTTATACATTCTAGCAGCAGATATAACATACTTCTCCAGTAAGGCATATATCATGGAACATATAATAGATCACTAACAGAACCAGATCTAACAGGACTCTGTATCAAAAGCAATAAGAATACAATACTCCTTCCCTACATCTAGCATACTGTGGCAATATGCTCACTTCATATTTCACACCTTCAATCATCAATCAGATTAGATACATGGTTTAACATATGGTGATATGTAACACCTGATGGGAAATCAAGCATTTGGCTATTTCCAGCACAAGATAAGCTTTGTACCAACATACAGTACCCAAAAGCATCAAATAATCAAGAAATATTCATCATCATGACAGAGTAACACTTTGAAACATGACAGGGAGCAAAGTTGACTTGACAGGAACAGACCAGCTCTAATGTTAACAGTGGTGGGCACAAGTAGATGATTTCCCAAGGATACTGGGTGTTGTAATCACAATGATGATAGTGATGAAACACATTAAATAAAAATTAATTCAGATGTGAACATGTACCTTAAATGCCAATAGGGTATGTGCATATAAGAGGATCTGTTCATGCTCCTTGGTGTCTTTAGAACTCCATCATAGTCCATCAGTGACTTGTTGGCTTGCCACTCTGTCTTTTGGGTTTATTGCTGCAGCAAATGATCCAGTCCACACACATACACACATACACACACAGGTGAAATTTTACTAAAGTTGAAAGGAAAATACATGAACTATTGTGACAAGGAGGATATTGAACTTCAGCTAGTAAATTCTTGGTATGCATATTAGCTGAGAAAGGAATAGAACATTTAAGCTGTGTGTGTCTAAATGAATGCTGTTGGGGTTGTCCCTAGCAACGACATAAGCCTACACATACTGTTGTTCACTATCACATCACTGCATTTAAAAATGAGATAGGCAGGAAGGGATAGGAGTGCTCTTTAAGATCATGTATCTTTGCAGGTGTCTTATTTCGTTCATTAAAATTTTTTAGAAACATAATTTGATTTTAATCTACTGGAAGAATGGTGTAGAAAACACACAAGGTGTGATTTTCAGCCTGTGTGGACATATGAGGGAGAATGAATACAGTCTGTATCTCAAGATGACAGGGTATGGACCCACCTCCAGGAACAGACTCCATGTAGATTTTGGTAGCAAGCGAGCAGGCTCTGTAAAGAAGACTGAAGAATGCATGAAGAACTGAATGGGACTGATGGAGAGCACCCAGAATGAAGGTGTTCCAAGTGGTGTTACCTTGTCTCATATCTAGAACGTACCTCTGAGAAAAGATGATTGAGGTGCTCTACAGCTCTGAAACAGCACACCTCCCCCATCCTTTTCCTAACCAGTCTATGGTTGGGAAAAGATGGAAGAATAATGGCACAGAGAAAACAATAAATTGATAATGACACCAAACACATGTCATCATGATCCTGGAATCCAACACTGTCCCTCCCATGGACCCACAGGCTGAGGTGCTCATCTCAAGATCCTGGAGAATGAAGATGCTGATCCAATGAGTATCCAATGAAACCCCTAAATCTGAATCTAAGAATGGACCAGCAGATCCACCATGAACTGTTCTATAATACATGTGTATAATACATTACTGCTGGCAGCACATCCAGCTATTGGAGTAACAAAGAAATGTTAGGCTCAATTGTGGACACAAGCCCTTATAAGACTTTGAAAGAGATAGAGTCTGAAAGGTGGGTTGCGGACTGAAGCATAAAAAGTTTCAGAGTTTGTTGAAACAAGAATGACTGATTTCATTGCTGGTCAAGAGCCCCTGAATTTGCCCTATGATCCGTGATCCTTTCAGTGGGTCTTAGATAACCACATAATACTTTGAATCTCATATCAGAGGTTTGTTTGTATGTGCTTTCAAGTCATGGTAACCCAGTGTATTTCACAATATTTTCTTAGATAAGAAACATACAGAGGTGGTTTTGCTAATTCCTTCCTCTGATATTTAGCCTTCAGCATTTGATGTTCATCGGTGGTCTCCCATCCAAGCACTCACCAAAGTTGGTCCTGCTTAGCTTCCAAGATCAAATGGGATCTGGTGCCTTTATGAAATTTAGGTCAGGGGTTGGGTTTCTAATTTCAGCATTTAGTGTTTATGATGATTGTAGTTCAATATGCCAAAAATGATTTAAACACCTCAGTTCCCCCTTATATTACTCTACCAATCAATGGAAATATACGTGGGGAGAGGGCACAGTGATCACAAAAGGAGTAAAGTACTTTTCCATAGTGTCAGGTTTGCTTTGGATTTGGATGTGTTAGATTTTTTGGAAGTTAAAAACAATAGGTTTTATTCAGTGTTGTCGTCATCTTTATTTTACATTTCTTCTACTGATAAAAAGCCAGGAAGTAGGAAAAGATATCCCAGCCGTAGAACCCTACAGAGTGATTTGCTTAGGGTTAAATTATGTGTACGTGCATGTGCGTGGGTTTGTATAATACCAGGAGAAAGGTGCAATCATTGATAACTTACTCCTTGCTCCATCCTATTAATGGAATTCTTTTTACAGAAATTGCAACTGAGTACATTTCATCCTAAATAATATTTTCCCTTGCCCATCCTAAATATTTTTTCTATGATGCATTGTTTGATTTTGTAGAGTTATTTGTGGACCTAAGAGGGCAAGATACTTTGCAACACGTAATGCACAAGCCACATACATCTGAAGAAAATGAGGCCACAACTTCATTGGTTACAGTTGTACCAAAGATGGTGCCAACCTGGGTCCAGAACTGGGCACTGGCCAACCCACCCATTGGTTGATGATCCAATGCCTGGACCAGGTGCTAGGAAGCCCCAGAGATGACATATTCAAGATACCACATGGGTGAATGCTGCTGCATGGATTTCCCCATCACTTTGGATTGTTACAAATTGACACTGTTCTGAGCTGAGCAAGATCTTCACCCCCCCAAACCTCATAAGGCCCTACCCATTTGTTGGTCCAACCAACACTAGCATACCTGTTTCTGGTTTCAGATCTCATGTAAACGATCTGCAAAGCTATGACAAAAGAAATATGCAAAGCAATGAATCTGCAATTCAGTGTAGGTGGGTTGGATGAAGTAACAAAGTAGATTGAGTTTGGATTGGCAGGGGCTTACATAAATACTTATGACTCGACTTGAGTGAAAATCTCACAGCAACTTCACTTCAGTCCCACCCACCAGCCAATATTTGAATCCTTTTGGCTGGTGATTTTCCCCATCTCTAGAGCCCTGTTACCCCCAAATGTGGGTGACTTAGGGACCACCCATGATGCCAGTGCCTCTGTTAAATTAAAGAGGAGGGCTATGAGAGGAAGGTAATATTATGAGATCTTTTACACTATCTTTACCAGTAGAAGTGCAGGGAAGAACCAATCAGAGATCCAAAAGTAAACTTGATTGTTTTATTGGGGATATTGCAATCACACACACAAGATCCAAGCCGTCACACAATCACACAAGGCTAACTGAAAGAAAACAGAAGAAAGTTTTGGATAGCGAGGTTTTCAGCATGAAGCAGGTGATATTTACCAATCCTGAAGAGCAGCAAAGAACTGATGTGGCTTAGATGTGAGTCTAAGGACAGGACACAATTGGGAATTGGAGAGGCAGAATGGTGACCAGAAATTGGTGTGCTGTGACTTGGCTGGCCAAAAACTGGGGTTAAAATACTCTACCTCTGCCTGGATGGTGAGGGTGTCAGTGGTTCTCTGGCAGAGTTAACAATGGAGTCTGGAGAGGGGACAATGGGATGGACAATGAGCATTAGGTAACAAAGGGCTAATGGTAGTCCTGATAGCTCTGTAATTGTTGGACAGGTATGAGGACAAAAGAGAATCTTGCTTGGTCAGAGGGAGAGGATTTAAGACAATCAGCAATCTGTGGGAATCCCCCAGATGCTCTTGAAGACTGAGTCATCAGAGGCTAGCTGCAAGTCCATTTTTACTGGAGTTTTCGTGGTGATTTCCTGACAATGACCTGGCTATGCCTTGAGGTCTTTCCTGACCTTATTTTGCAATGCACGCATGTGGCCAGTTTCCTCCTCTTGGTCAGCATGGCCATGCAGCCATAGAAGGGTATATTTTATATTTATATCAGTTAATATTTGTCAATTAAACTATATCAAGCATGGGAGTGTACAGTCTGCTAACAGCCCATACTGAGAGCATGGGCTTCTGGGAAGGAGAAGTCTGATCAGTGCCATTATAGGCCTAGCAGTGGTTCCTTCATGCCCCCAATAGCAAACTCACCTCACAGCTAGTCAGGAAGCATACTTTGCTTAAGATTTCAAACTTAAATATCCTGGTCATGATTTAGTTATAATTTAGGTGAAAACTGCCTTTTGTTTTAGTAGCTCGAAGGATATAGCTGTGAAAGGTTGAAGACGAGGATTTAAGCAGAGTGGAACAACAAAATAGTCTTATCATGGAAGTATGAACACTTTCTTTCCACACTGTCACAGGAAAACCTCTACAAGTCTGGGAAGATCAAAAGTTGACAAGAAGCAGGAATGTGGATGTTGCTGAATGGGCTAAGGAACAACAACAAAAAAAAAAAAGCCAAAACTATGTGTAAGCACACCTGTACAGAATGAGATCTCTGGCCAGAATATGCCAAGACTGAAATTTCTGAAGAATTGGGATCTTAGCAACCGTGAGAACCTGGTCACAGCACTGGTCAAAAACAACACAGTGGTACACCACAAAACCAGATGTTGGTTTGTCATGTCATGTCCCTCTTTTGTATAAGCAGCCAGTGGACCAATTTTCTCAGTAATCTTTTAGATATTCTAAACCCGTGCTAGAAAAAATGAATTATAATAGTAATGCAACCATATACCCCCTATTTATCAATTAAATCAAAGCATTTCCACTTATTCAGAGTTTTAGCAAAAGAACATTAGTATATGATACAAAACAAAAAGAAGAAGAATGATAATAATACCTGATATTCTTATGCTCACTGGTTTTTTTTGGGGGGGGGTGATAGTGAGGTGTGGAAATAGTGGGAGGAAGATCTGCAGCAACTTTATAATTCCCAAGATGGAAGTCTTTGCTTTTTGTTTCCTTAGCAACTGTGAAATCCCCATTTTTGTAAATAAAATGGCAAGCACAGTGAGAACTTGCTTTTCACCACCTAACATCATTCCCTGCGGGGGAGAAATGATATTTATATCCTATGTGTTTATACTCAAGAGAAAGTTCCATTGCCTTCAAGAGGACTCATTCCTTAGAAAGAATACGTTAAAGTATAGCAAGGGGTCAGGGATAAATTTTTCTCTCACACTCATCTTAGATTCTGGGCAACTTCATAAAAAAGGAAACATTAAGAAGGAATGAAAATTGAGGAAGACCTTCCCTTTTTTTTCTATTGAAAGAAACACAAATAGTCAAATTAAGTGTAGCTTGTATATTTAAAAGGTGTGTGTGTGTGGGGGGATGTTCCAAAATTTTGCTTTAAGATTGTCGTTCAATGAGGTAATCTAATTCTATTCTTTCCTATACTATTTCTGTTTCATTTTATTTAGTTGTTTATCAACCATTATTGATTAATTCTGTTAAAGGTATGGGCCTGCACAGACTTTAAGTATAAATTTCAAGAACATACACTAAGTTGATAATATATCCCAAGAACAACTGTATATTCTCAGTAGAGTCCATCCACCCTATTAAAATACACTGTGCACAATTGTGAGGTGTTTCCAGATTCGTACTGCTGGAAATAATTTCCACAGGGAATTTCAGAATAGAGATAAACTGATAATGTTGTGCCTGCTTTTCCCATGTCTGTTTTCTTTGCATGCAGATTTCATTGAAACATATGGTACCTGTCCAGTCACTCTTTCTCCTGATGACTACATCTGCACCTATTGCACTTCCGGATGTTATCCTGCTATTAAGATTGCCAGGCACTGAGCAAGAGTGCTGCACTTATACCTTGCATAAAATAGCTTCAAGTAATAGTAAAGGAGGAACATGGAAAAACCTCTACTGGAATAAAAGGAGTTGTTTAGCAGCTTTCCAACTCTTCTCCATGCTTTATAGTATTTAACTCCTCCTTGTTTGCAAACACAGAAGAAAAAATTTCTGAAAAATAATTGATTGGTGAATTTTGGGGAGATGGAAAATCATTCCTTACCCATCTCTGGTATTGGTGGTATTCTTGCCCATCTGCCAGTTTTTTGTTTTTTTTTTTTCCTGAGTGGCATTTTGGGCCATCAGTGATTGAGATTTTGTGGAAGAATTTGAAAATCAATGTAGCATGTTCCAAAGGCCATTTTTACTAATTGTGTGTTTGTTAATAATGTTAGAATTGTGGTCTGGTTGCTTTTGCTGTTGCTAATAGTATTTGTATCACTGGCAGACATTATTTGTACTTCAATAGCAAAGTTCATGGGACAGAGGCTCAAGAACAAGCTTGATGAGTTCAATAATGCTCACTTCAAAGGAGTAGGTATTATTAGAATCCCCTGCTTGATTATTGAGCTCAGGTGAGAATCCCGAATGAGTATTGGCTATTATTCATATCGAAGTCATGATTACTTACTTACATGATTATTTACATCTAATCTACGCATGAAAGCAGCCACAAATCCAGGGCTGTAGGCTTCTGACTCCTACATCACATACCCAATTTGAGCTATTCAGCAAACATCTGCTGAACTGGCTTCTATGGGTATAAAGTTCAAGTCTCTGTGTCCCCTCTCTTTCTCTTGTCACGTCCCTGGCATGAATGCTGTTCTTGGCGGAGCTTCACTGCCGCAAGCACAAGCTCCCTCTTCACTGAAGGAGGTGGGAAGTGGCTCTAACTGTCTAGGAATGATTCATACGCTTCATTCTACCTCCTGTCCTTGGCACAGCCATGATTCAGGTACACTTAATTAAGCTTGTTGACAGGATGGAGTGGTAGCATTCAATGACTCATTCACAGTTATTTGGCAGGCCAGTGGCAGAGTTAAGAAAAACTCTACTTTGCTGATATCCATTAGTTTATTCTTTGTACTAGATGATGATGTTTACAGTGAATTATATTTGGTATGACAACCTAGTTGCACAAAGTGGATCCTCTCACAGTTGTGGTGATCTCAGCTGTGCCATAACAAAAGTAAGACGTGGGACATGGATTAATTTACCTCTGTACAGTTTCCCATGAGGAACTCTCCCAGGGAATCCAGAATGCCTCCTATTGTCCTTCTCCCAGCAGGCAAGGATCTTGTTATTCTGACATGCTTTTAGAATGGAAGTTTTTTCATAAAAAGCAGGTGGGGGAGTTAAGATGATCCTGTGTTGTTTTTAATTGAGTTGTCTTTAATATTTGTTTAATTATTATTTTTGATGCTTTTGGAAAAATACCTTATGAGAAATGCATCTGCCCATGTTTCAATGAGGCAATAGAGTTTCTTGACCATGTTTTGTTGTTTTGTCCATTTTATCAAGGTATCTGCTCCGCGTTAATTATTCCAATTTTATAAAAATGTCCAGGGAGATCAGGAAGATTTTGCCTCTCTCTCTTGCCTGCAAATTCAGATATATAAACTGAAGAGAAAGTTGCTAGGTTTCGAATTTCTGTCATTACTACCCACAGCAAATATTACAAGAGTATATATAATATACGAATTTAGATACCACTGGTATGTTTAAAATGTACGTACTATATTGGAAATCTTACTGATCTTACTTTTTATATTTGAGCTTTTTATGTAAGTGCAGTATACTGAGTATTCAGTATATATGAATTTTAGTGTGTACTACTTTTATATGTATTTTTCTTTGGTCCATGACCATAAATAAATGGAATGGAATTATTATTTTTAAGTGTATTTTAAAATTGTCTTAATATTGTGAATAGTTTAATTCTATTTTAATGTTCACCTTTTGTAAGCTTTTAATGGTAATGTAGTTGTTTTAAATTGGACGCCACGTTGAATCCCAATTTTTTGGGGGAAACAAAACAGGATATAAATAAAGATAAAAAGATAATCATAGTTCATTTTGCTATGAATGTGATAAAACCTTGGAATTATTTCTTAAAAGTCAGAATTGATTTCTCATCTCTGATTAACGGATGCAGGCTGGATGGAGTTTTAAGACTTGGATGGACCAGAAAAGAATTATGATTTATGAAGCAAAAAGCAGCATACTAGACATGTATAGCAACAAAGTCCCTGGATTAAGTGTGCAGGACAGATATTGTGCTGGTAGGTTTTTTTCAGCTCGGGTAGAATGAAGTGTTATAGTCCTGTGTTGTGATTTATTATTCCAGACTTGTGTCCATGTGTACTTGTCAGAATATCCCTCTGCCTTACACAGACCAGCATTCTGATCTTTTATTCTTCTTTTGATGGCTCATCGAGTCATACAAATATTGTTATGCAATGGCAAGTACACAAGCAGATGTAAATAACTGCATGGCATTAATGCTACAATATGTGCACTGATGAAGCAGGTTTATTCTTTTCCTCTGTACGGATGGGAGTAACATCTGCGGAGGCAGATCTCATGAGAATGAAGTGTATCAGAGCAGGGCACTTCAGTGCTTGCATAACATGCTCTTTTTTTAGAATCAAAGTCTTCTTTTAAGTACTCATCACAGTGTAGTCATTATGTAAATGCTAGTTAATAATTGTATGCATGACTTAACCTTCATTAAAAAGTGTTCAGCATATCAACAGTCTGCGTGCAATGGTGTGTTCTACGTATCTTAGCCTTTGTTAGCAAAGCATCACCAAATTACCTAGCAGCACTCATTAGGAGTATCCATTATTATGTTTCATAGTACTTTCCTGCTTCTGGGAATGGTGAGAAGTTCCAGCGGCATCACTGGTGGGCTAAGTTTACTTTGGATGACAAAGCAGAGGAGTCATAACATGCCTCTGCTAACATTTAGTTTCTTTACCAATCTACTACTAGAACAAATAAAAAATAACACATCTTTGCATGAAACCATCATCACTGTTTGTTTGCTTGCTTTAAAAAAAAGCATTCTCTTGGGCTTTTTTTAGAAATGATCAGCCTGACAGAACAAATGCCTTCCAGTAGAGGAAAGTCTTTATGATGCAGCAGAAAACCACTGAAGAGAAATCAAGACAAGATCTAGGAAGAATTGCTTAGAAGGCTTTCTTCTGCTTCCCAGTGAATCGCACTCAAATGTCAGCAGGGGACCATCACAATTGACCTTATTGAGTGGGCAGGCATAAATGAGAGACTTCAGATTTTGAAGTTAAGTAGAACAAAAGTCTTCTGTGTGGGGTGCTTTTTAGATTGTAACTTACTTCAAAATGTAGTAAGCCAGGCCTACCATGTTCTGGGTTTCATGAAAAGGTGGTGAAATGTTAGCTTTATAATTTATTGTCCTATGTTTACTGCCAGGAGGAGGTAGTTGTAAGATTGCCTCCCTTAGTACTAAAATGATTTTATTTATTAAATCCATCACTCAATAGCCCACCATTTTCCTTATATATGATCCAAGGCAGCTCATAATACAAGTTAAAACAAAATGCAGTTAAAAATAGTATAGATAATAGAAAGTTGGAAAAGATGATGAAGTAAAGAATATTATTAAGAAAACATTAATGTAAAATAGTTTAAAAGTTTAAAAGATAGCTATAATAAATTATCATGAAAAAAACTCAAGACAAAATTTCAAGACATCCTAATGAAAAGATCTTTTGCAATGGGCAGTTAACTGTCAAAGGTTTGGGTGAACAAAAAAGTCTTTGCTGGCAGAAATAGAATGGAGGAAGGCCAAGCCTACTCTTCCATGAGATGCGATTCCACAGGTGAGGAGCAATTACTAGGAAGGCTCTCTTCTGTATCCTCGCCATAATTGCCTATGATAGAGAAAAATCATTTCCCCAAGGATCTAAAAAGTTGGGCAAGCTTGTATCGGGAGATACATTTTTCAGATAGTCTGAACCCACGCTGTGTAACTAGATGTTCTGCCTCTTGAATAGAAAGGGATTTGGTTGTTGCTGGAGTAAGGGGAGGAAATAGAATTTGCTATTTCAGTTTAGGCACCAAAATGTCTTAAGCCTGTCTGGAATGCAAGACAAAGAAGGAGACAGGATGGTATAGTTGTGCGAGTGCTGTGTGTGATTTCGACTTGGACCATGGGAGGCCAGGATTGAAATTCCCCCTCAGCCACTGAAACCCACTGGATGAGCACAATCTCTCAATCTTCGAAGAAAGCAATGGGAAATGTTTCCTGGATAAATATCTTGCCAAGAAAATCCTAGGCCACATTTCTCTTTGGAAACAAAACAAAGTTTTGCAGTCTGATGCCCCATTCAGGGCTATGGGGTGGGGAGCACCAGACCATTCCATTGCATTAAACTTTTTTTCCTTCTTCCTCCCCTTCTCCTCCTCTCCCCAATGAAGCCTCGAGTATGCTGAGCATACTCGAGGCTTCATTGGCCTCTTCCTGTTCTTTTGTCTATTTGAAAACTGCATATTTATCCTTACTCACAAGAACAGAAGTGGTTTGACATCCAAGCGGGGGGGGGGGTACCATATTCCCTCAGCAAAGGATGGAGCACTCCTGTTTTTGGACCATAGATTGCCTGTATACAAAAGTGGGTTACTTGGAAATGTAAAATGCTCCAGCGACAAAAAACTATAACAAAGTATTAGTCCATTAACCAATGCAAAGTTAAAAGCCAGCCAAACAGCCCAGACGAATAACAACATTTTAACCTGGTACCTAAAATAATACAGAACTGATACCAGGCAAAAATCCCTTGGAAAATCTGGATTTAGTCTGGAGTCAGAGCATCATCACAAAAAGGTGTTTTCTTTGTGTCTTCATTAATTCGTCTTTCTTACACCGAGGTTGCTTGAAGAAAGGCCTCATCCGGTTATCCTAATGAATGGACAGGATAGTAAGGGAGGAAGTGTTCAAGCTATTTAGATATCATTCCGAAGCCCTTTAGGGTTTTAAAGATAAGTACGAACACGTTGAATTGGGCTCTAAAGCACATGCGGATTTTATTATATTTGGGTTAGTACTCACCTTTTAAAATATAATAGAAGAAATAATGATTAATTAGGGAGCAATTTAATCTACCATGATACCATTAGCCCATTAATCAGAGAACTAAGAGCAGTAGGGCAAGATTAAGTGGGGAGCAAGTTAATTTAGGGTTCTATCCTTCCCAAAAGATTGTTTTTTCTTTTTCCTCTTCTAGTTGCACTTTTTCTACCAAGTCTGATAATCCCTTCTCTTGTATGTTGATGGTGTCATTTTGGCTACATATAGATATACACATGGAGAAAGACTGCTGTTATTATATAGAATAACTTCCTCTTTCCATCCACTTCTTCCTCATCAGCATGTCTTTTCTATAATCTTCTACACTAAATTAACTCCCTCCCCCACTTAATCTTGCCCTACTGCTCTTAGCTCTCTGATTAATGAGCTAATGGTATCATGGTAGATTAAATTGCTCCCTAATTAATTATTATTTCTTTTATTATCTTTTTTTTGGGGGGGGAGTACTAACCCAAAAGAATAAAATCTGCCTCATAAGACTTAACTGCACTCCCTGATTAAGTCATTTCCTATGATGTACCAACTCTAACAAGCTGGATGGGCTACTATTGTTAATTCAAAAGACCTTGATACCTTTCTTTCAGATGTTCTCCAGGACTTACTGGATATGAGTTGGAGTATATCAAAAGACAGCCAGCCATCATAAAACTCATTGTTACTTTGTTGGAACCATAGATTTAAAAATAATAGTTTATTCATATGCCTAGGCAATGTTCAGTTATAGACTAATGAAGAGATTAAATAGTCTTATGAAACCATTCCCAGATGACTCTACTATTTAAATATAAAAGCATTGGCTGGTACTCTATATTAGCTACTTAAGGAACTAAAGCAATCTCTGCTGGCTCAACTCCTCTCTTCTCCTCTTCCCCTGCAAATAAATAAATATTAACAAAATTAAAAAAGACTGACAGAAATGTCATTCACCCATGTTCTGATTGCCAGCAGAAGTGACCTCTTCCTCCCCATGTAGCTGATACCTGGTCACAGGTCTACCACATGTCCACTGCCATTGAATATAGTGGGACATGAGCATTCACATTTTTCCTTATTCATGGGGGTTCTTGGAATGGAATCCCCCACATATATGTAGGGCCCACTCTATACTTTTACGTAAAGTAGGTGGAACAGAGTTATAATCACAGCAAACAGTGTCACTATCATGAATAAATAGGAGTTGTGAAAACAGAGCACTTACCTAGATTTACTCAGCTGCAACAGTCCAATGTTAGTTAAGCCTACTTAACTAAGGCCCTTTCCACACAACAAAGGTGTCCTGGCTTGGGGACATGAGAGGAGCTGGACCACAATGATGCTCGTGAAAGACATCATTGTAGTCCTGTCCTTTTCGTGTTGCCAGCCAGTAAATCACTGACAGATTTTCTTCATCAATGACCCCTGATTGTGCAACATTCCCATACTTATCTGTCATGCAGAAGGGCAAGAAGTGCAATGGAGACACTTCCTGTCCCACAGCAGCATGGGAAATAATCTGGTCCTGCTGCAGAAAGAAGAAGTGTGTCCCTTATGCTTCCTTGCCACCAAAGACACTGCCAGGATTATGACTGGAGGACAATGGGATAAGGTAAGGTGCAGAAAAGGCCTAAATAGCTGATGCAGAACATTGGTCCATGTTTTTTAAAAGATAATAAATCTCAGCTGTTTGATCTAAATTTTTGAGATGCCTGTGACAAGAGAAATTTAGTAATGCTTTGGAAACAGAGTTGGTTCAGATGTAACACAGGTAAGCTCAAGTTTAGAGACTTACTTTCTAAAAGGAACAGACTTAGTTTAGAGACTTACTTTCTAAAAGGAACAAATTACATAGGATAGAGCTATCATAGATAAAATAGTATCAACATGGTAAAATGGTATCAGTGTGCTATAAATGAGTAGTGTGGATACACTCAAATTTGTGCATTATAATCCCTCTACTCATACACACATAGTCAAAAGACTGAGAAAGGTACAACTCACTGTAGCCATATTCAAGTGTTTGGTACAGAGATAATCTGAACATAGGAGGAGAAGGAGAAGGCTAGCTTCATCCGCTTTGTTCTAGCTCATTTCATGTGGAGAATGATAGCCTAATAGGGACAATTCTTCATGAGAAGCCACTCCATGTAATAGGGTTTTTCAGAATTCCAGATTGCACATAATGAAGGCTGCACTTTTCATACCCTTAGTCCTGCATAAAGAAAGAAAAAAATGGAGGGAGGCAGAGATAGCTAGCATTCAGGCTAAGCTTATTTTGAATGCCTGAATAAGGGCTTATTTCTTCATCCTTCACTCCATATAAAGTACAAAACTTGCTATCAGTTTTCCCAGAAGGATCTGCAATTTATAGAGAGAAGCTAGTCCAAATGATCAGTTTATTACATATGATTATATTTTTAATATCTAATGGAATTTGTACATTGTGTAATGTGATGTGTTAATATTTAAACATTTAAGTTAATGGAGAGATCTCTGAAAAGCAGATAGTAAAATGAAAATTGTGGCTTACTGCCTAGACTTCAGTGAAATATAGTTAACACTCTTGGACCTGACAAACTAAATTAGAATTTTCCCCACAAAGCACTTAGTGGCAGTTATCTCTTTTTTATAATATATATCAATAATATTTCCAGGTCTCGTGAACCATTGAACATACATGTTTGTTCAGGGATTAATCTTTTGGGAAGTGTCACTTCTGGGATTTCCATACAAACCACTTCCATACAAGTCACTTTGATCCACTTACTGGCCAAGCTAATCAAGTCAGCTGTTCACACATGCATAACTTGAAAATGCTATTTTGGACTATAATTTCCAGATCCCTTGGCCAGCATGGCAAGTGGAAGTAGCAGTCCAAAAAAGAAACTTCTGAATTATGTATATCTTCTGTTTAAGTTAAAAACGGAGTCATGTAGAACACATGAAAAGAACACAGATTATCTCAAGTTGTATCTGTTTCCACCCTTACACAGTTTTCTTCCAGTCCAGTTCCCACAATTAAGGCTATGGAAAAATGTTTAAAACAAAAAAGCACACTGACAAATGTGGAAGAAAACATGAGTTTTGCACTTTCTGTACTGTGAGGAAACACATTGACTCCCACATGAGAATATATGGATAATATACATGTAACTTCTTCTTCATATCTAGCTTTGTCCAAGATTTATTTAACATACATTTATCCAATGTACATTTATTTAATTGTAGACCAAGCTGCTAAATGCACTGAATAACACACAATTTATTGATGGAACAAATAACTTCACTGTGATACCTTTAATTATGATTTCACAGATAAAAATCTCTTGGATAAGAGCTGAATTAGATGCCATTAATATAGCAGAAATTGACAATGGGGTGTCCAGATATGTTGTGAGTAGGATAACACTGAATCATTTTCATTTAGTGAGTACCTCAGATGTGGACAAGCTGTCCTTCTTGGCTGGTCATCCAGGGAGGAGATACAGTTAGATCTCAGTTGCAACAAATTATTTATGTATCTTTCAAGAAGGGAGGTTCCATCTTGTTTAAAAGAATTGGTGGTCTGACAGCTTCTAAATAAATCTTCCCTGGACCCCCCTGGATTTAACCAGTTATAGAACAGTATCAAATCTCCCTTTTCTCGCCAAGGTGATTAAGAGGTAAGTTGCCTCTCAGATCCAGGCAGCCTTGGATTACATAAGTTAGACTCATTTCAGACTGTCTTCAGAGCAGGATATACAGTTGAGACTGCTATGGTAACCTTAGTGGATGATCTTCCCCTGAGCATTGATGGGGGAGTGTGTCTCTGCTGGTGCTCTTGGACCTCTCAGTGGCATTTGCAACCATCAACCATAGTATCCTTCTGG
The DNA here is from genome assembly GCA_030412105.1 of Cyclura pinguis. Classification (NCBI taxonomy): domain Eukaryota; kingdom Metazoa; phylum Chordata; class Lepidosauria; order Squamata; family Iguanidae; genus Cyclura; species Cyclura pinguis. The sequence goes on along the minus strand of CM059599.1, from coordinate 310,933,710 downwards.
AACACTGGAGGGGTCTGGGAACTGGAGATACTGTGTTTCAGTGGTTTCAGTCTTGTCTCTTAGGTAAATTGCAGATGGTGATCCTTGGGGACAGCTGTTCCTCCAAAACAAAAAACACCCTGTTATATGGCATACTACAAGGTGCCATTCTATCTCCAATGCTGTTCAACATCTACATGAAACTGCTGAAACAGATCATCCAGAGGCATAGGCAGAGTGCTATAAATGTGCTTGTGACACCCAAATATACTTCTCTAGGCCTTTCATCAACAAAGGACAGTGTGTCTCCTCTGAATGAATGCCTGGACAAGGTAATGGGTTGGAAGAGGAAAAACAAACTGAAGCTGGCAATACAGAGGCACTTACTCTCAAGGTTCCTAAACTAGGTTTGGAGGTGCATTAACCAGTCCTGGATGGGGTTACAGTCCCCCCGAAAGATTGTGTTCACAGCTTGGGAGTGCTTCTGGATCCATCATTCTGAATGACAGCTCATATAGATGCAACAGCCAGGAGTGCCCATTATCAGCTTTGGCTATTACTGCATCTGTGTACCTTCCTAGAGCTAGAGGATCATTCAGTTTCCTCTGTACCAAGATCAGATACTTCAGTTAGTTCAAAACATGGCAGCCAGGTTGGTTACTGGTACATCTAGCAGAGATCATATTACACCAATATTAAGATCACTCCACTGGCTGCCAGTTAATTTCCAGACAAGGTACAAAATGTTGGTGTTAAAGCCCTACGTAGTTTGAGTCCAGGTTACCTATGGGATGACCTCTTCCTATATAACCTGCTCCATATGCTCAGATCGTCTGCGGGACATTTACTCCAGTCAGCCAGGACTAGATTTGCAACTGTCACCCATATGAATTTTTGTTCAGTCACTCGTAGACTGTGGAATGACCTGCCAGAAGAGATTTGTCAGCTGGATATGCTTTTTGAATTTAAAACAATATTAAAAACCAGTCTCTTCTGGCAGTCCTATCCATATGATTTTTAAATTACAAATTTTAAAGTATGAATTTTAAAGTATGGAACGATTGCTTTAATATGCACTGTTCTTGTATGTTCTTTTAAACTGTTGTTCTCAACTGGCTTACTTTTTTTTAATTGATGTCATGTGTTATATTTCAGTTTGGTGTTGTCCTCCACCTTGATCCATAGGAAGAGGGGATAAGAAATTAACTACAACAACAATAGCAACAACAACAACAATGATGATGAGGATGATGTAAAATGTGGTTATTTCACATTGTTAGAGATTTCAGATTTCAGATTTCACCATCCCATAGAAAACAGAACATGCATCTCAACTTCTTTTTTCAGTGCTGTAGGATCTCAGTTCAGATGTTGGCATGTAGATGGAAGATAGCAATGGGGAATATTTGTCCTCTTGTACATGTTCATGAATTTGAATGTGAATCTGTCCTAGACAATATAGCCAATATCATTAATGATGGAATCTGTATTTCAGTAACAGCTAGAGTCAGAGTATTGAAAGTGCAGGTCTCTGAGGTAGGTTTGTAGCCCTTGCACCCTATGAACTTGCCAGTTTTTGCAGTTTGGTAGGCCCTGAGGGGCTCAAATATGGTTTGTCTACTCCTGCTCTCCCTCCCCCCCCTAAACATGTCCCTCAGTTTCCCCAGAAGTGGAACAGTTTAATCATGCTTTTGGCTCCCTTGGGCCATTTTAGATCCAGGAGTGTTTTATTTTGTTCAAGTAGGTATTTAAAAAATTAAGTGATTTACTTCCTGGTTGAAAGAAAAAAAAGACCTTGCTTGGGAATATAACAGTTCAGGAAGGCTCTAAAATGTGGCAAAATTACCTCCATGCTCCCTAGATTTTCTCTCTCTGTCACTTCTTTTTTTTTTAAGATTAAAAATGTGGGATGAAGAAGGAAGTGCAGCCATGTAAGGTTCCGTGGGTGGCCCATGTGACTGCCCAAACCTCAGCAGTTGCCAACCCTTGATCTAGAGAATCATAGGCCATTTCCACATGGGGTGAGGGAATCGCCCCGTGACGCTACTCACAGGACTTTTGGGCTCCCCAGTCCGGTCCACGCTGCTCCAGAGCAGTGCGTGGCCGCTGCTCCGCACTGCTCCGGGGATGAAAATGGTGGCTTCCAGTTGGTCGAGGCTCTCGACCAACTGCTGAAGCTCGCCAGCCTAAAGCCCTCCCCCAGCAGATTGCAGGCTTGCACCAATGTGAGCCTGCGAATCTGCATAAGGGAGCAGGCTCGCACTGGCGCGCTCCGTGCTTTTGAAAAACCTCAAGAAACAGGTTTTTCAAAAGCACACTGGACGACCACTTGGGGTCGTTCCGGAGCGGGCTGGGGTGCGGATCTACTTTAAGTAGGTTCGACCCAGTCTGCTCGCAGGTGCAGATGTCCTTCCTGGAGGACGCTCTGCACCGTTTTAAAAACCCCGTGTGGAAATGGCCATAGATTCCCTCCCAAATATAAAGGATAAAAGTGGTAATGAAGTTCAGGAACATATGTGACAATTCTCTCCCCAATGTCCCCACACATGGGAGTCCTTTCATACTACATAGCATTTTGATCCCACTTTAACTGCCATGATAATATCTTAAGGAATCTTGGGATTTGCTGGTTAAGGAGGGCTATTTAGAATTTTCAGACCAAAAAGCTCTGGTGCCTCACCAAACTCCAAATCCCAGGATTCCTTAGGATGGAATCATGGCAATTAAAATGGTGTCAAAGTTCTATAATTGTGTATGCTAGAAATTCTGTAATTGCGTATTCTAGAACATATTCTAGAAAGAATATGTTTCTTTGCATTCATGTTTCCTTGCATTCATGTTTATTTCATGCACATTGTAGAATGCATTTGTTTCATTTTATTCTACATTCAAAAGGTAGGAAATGGCAAAATCTTCAATTTCTGAAATCCTTTGGTTTCTCTAAGTGTTGGAGTGTTGCTTTTTTTTTGTGGGTAGAGGTACATACTCCCTACCCTCCTACCTGTACTTTTAAACAGTTCCCTGCCTAAATGGTTTCCTCCCAGAATAAATCAGGTTTACACTCTGCCCAGAACATTTGTTTAAAGACGGATTTCACTCCCTTCTGGGAGACATACAAATGAGGATAGCTCCTGTCCTTAGAACTCTTAGACAACCTTGAGATGGCAGCTGAAATATAAAACAGAGTCAAACCATATTACTGGGGATGAGTCACATTATGTTTTAAAGAAACATAGCCAGAGGGGAAAGTCATCTAGAATATGTATTATTTATGATTTAACTTCTCTCCCCTGCTACATGCTTATGGGTCAGGGAAAGGAAACTGAGGAGTTGATTATGTCCAGCAGAAAAAAGTATGTGAGAAAAGCTTTATTGGATCAGATAAAACTCCAGTCTAAACCAACAGAGGCCTGGGGATGCCCACAGAAAACTCCCACAGATATGTGGTATCTAATAATCCATATGCTGTCTTTAAAATTTGGCATAAAGTACATGGAAATTACCTTTTTTAATTTTTTAAATTATCATAGGTAATTACTGTTGATAGGCTGGCCCTATACAAGTAGCGTGAATCAGGAAATGATCTTCTGGGTTAATCACAAGAAATAAAGAACATGTGCTAGAATACTTATTTTGGAGCTGTTGGTTTGTTTTGTAAGATAATTTCTTCTACTTCAACATTGTGTGTGTATGTGTGTGTGTGTATGTGTGTTTGTAAAAGAGTGGCAGTCCCACATCATGGGATCAAAAGTGATTGAGGAGGTTGGTAGGATTATACTTGTAGGACTAGTTCTAATATGCTTCCTGCCACACCCCTATGTTCCAAACGCATGAAACATGTACGTCTGAGGAGCAGCCTGTGGAACTGAGAGTGCTGATCCTGCAGGATACTAAATCACATGGTAGCCAATCAGCTTAAAGCAGTTCCCCCACTTGAGATCTTCAGCTCCTGTGTGTGGTTAGGAGGGGGAAGGAGGATGTGATGGCCAGCAAGTAAAAATACTAAAAGCAAAAAATAAAGACTTGTGGAATTCCTATCTAAAATGGAAACTGCTCAAAATAAGTTATGTTTTTTCTGTCTTTTAAGCAGTGCCCCTCTTTGGCTACATGCCTTGGAAACAACTATATAAATGTATCTCTTTCCTTCCACTGTGTGACAAAACAGATGTTAATAGAGTGTGTATTTCCTCCGATTATGGTAGTCCAAGCACACTAAATGCAAGATACACAGTGAAGGAAAATAGGTGAAATGACAAACAGATATCTTTCACATCTTCTAAAAAATATGCTAAATGTATTATTGAGTTGGAACTCTTTTCACCATTACTTCCACACTTTCCATGAAGTATGACTACTGTATTCAATGGCCATTTCTGCCTACACTGTTATAGCCATATTATTCCACTTTGAACATCCTGTGGAGTTGTGAGGTTTGTAGTTTACAGAGGCCAAAGAGCCCTCTGGCTGAGAATTTCTAAATGCCCCTTTCTAAACTGCAAACCCCAGGATTCCATAGGATGTTGAAAGTGGAATAATAGCACTATAACAGTGTAGGGCAGAAATGGCCAAAATAATTAAATGCCTTCAGCTCATAGTATTTTCCAGTGCCAATTCTTCAGTGCCCTATGTGTCAGAGATCCTCTGAATTTTGTGAACATTGGTAGATGAAGTCACACAAGTGCCCATTTTGATTTTCTCTCCTTGGTAAGAATATGCTGACAGAATCTTTGCTCTTTGGAGATACCCCCCCCATTCACATTCAAATGCATGCTGCATGACATATGCCTTTGTTACGATAAAACTGCTTATAGTGGTTTGAGGTTTGAAGCTGTTTATATGACAGACTGATTATGGCTGTAGCAGTGCTGAGATTTGAAAGGTATGCAAATGAGCTATTTTAGTGAACACCCATTTACTTATGGAAAAAGCAACAGTACTATAAAACTGATACATTTGTTAGTAAATGGATAGGGAGGCAACATGAGTCCTACAGTCCTTAGTTACATAAAAATGCTGACTTCTCAAACAGTCATCCTTCAAAGTTTATAAAAACATTCATAGCTAGAATCTTGCTCTGGAGGCATCATAGTTATGCATTTGAAAGTTCATCTATTTTTGTTGTTGCGGCTTTCCAAGACAGAATACTAAACTGGGAATAAGAATGTAGCCCTGCCTCCTACATCTCTCACTGCTAAGTAGTTTGGATTAAATTGTTTTGTTTGCATATTCTGTCACATTTCAATTTGTTCCCAATATTAAAACTTACCTTCCCTTTATGATACATCTTGGATTTATCCTGGTGTTCTTGAGACCTGGTAGGTAAAATCAAAACCAAATTTTTTCTCCAGCTTTCACATCAGGTTGCTGCATATACAACAAAAGTGTATGCCTCTAACACAACCTTGGACATTCCCACAAACACCATTAAGAGGGGAGCAAAGATTGTAGGTATGGGTGTATAGAACCAGATATTCTGGTTCTTGCCATCTATACTTGAAAGATATTCTAAAAATGAAATGAGGCCTGGTAGCATGCAGTGGTGAAATATTAGCATAGTGCTGCCATGGACACTCTCCCTAAAAAGTAGGGGATATTGGGATCTACTCACAATGCCAGCATCTCTCTAGAATTTGAGGGAATTATATCTCAAAGGAGGCCTGTGAGAGGAAGGTAATGGCAGGATCTTTTCACCTGTGTATACCAGTACTAACTGTAGAGAGGACACCAGTTGAAATTAACAAAGTGTTTTGTTTGGATAGACAGACACACAAGAAATCAGACACTCTCATGAACCATACAAGGCTGTCAGGAACTGAGGCATGAAAGGTTAGATAGAATCAGGTTAGAGGTGAAGAGGGTGATAGGTAGCAGTCCTGAAGCAGAAGATCGAAGCAAAGTAGCACAGACAGCGTCTGAGGGTAGCAGCAATGAAAAGCAGTCTGGGCCCCACGTTTAGTCCAGGTACTATAAATTGCTGTGCCTGAAGCTAGGGTGTATATACCTATTTCCTACCCTGAAGGGGTGTGCTGACAAAGCAGTAATGGCTTTCTCATGGGATTGACAAAGGAGTCTGGAATAGGCTGATTGTCTTAACTCTAGGTGATATTACATTGATGGGAGTCATGACAATCTCTTATCTGATTGGGCAGGTGGTATAGGGAAGATTTCTGTAGGATGAGATCACAGGATGGTCCCTGATTGTGTCACCTGGGCAGTTTAACCTTTCATCATATTTGGATGTGCATAGAATCTTAGGTGTTGAAAGGATTATCTCAAACCCATTAATGTCAGGTTTTCCCATCTAATCCTCTCTGAACTTATGACCTGACAATGTCTCATGTCAGCTTGACCTGGCAACATGCTCTACAGTTAGCATGCCTTTGATTGTGTTTTTCCAGCCATAAATATGTTCAATTATGAAAATGGAACATCCCAGAGGATGGGGAGCTATAGGGTATAGTAACAATTAAGCAGAAGTACCCATGTTACCCTGGCTTCTGGGAGTCTCCTAGGGGACACCTTGATTCACTCCAAAAATGCAAAGATTGGAGAAATTAGAGGATCACTAGTGTGGCAAACGGAGGGGCAGGGTAACACAGTGATATCTACAACCGAACTTTTACAGGGTCAGACCAAGCAAAAAGCCAGACAATTGTAGTAATGAATGGATTTTATTAACAAATATGTTCTCAAGCACCAAAGCAATCACTCACTCACGCATGCACACAAGGCCTATCGAGAAAGGAAAGAGGTGAAAAATTATAGGGGATATAGTAGAGAAGGAGTAAAAGTGGTGATAACGCACCTGTCCAGAAGTCTTCGGTTCAGGAAGCGGCAAGAAGGAAGGAGCTCAGTGAAGAGAGGAGACTGAGGGGTGCATTCGACTAACTGAGTGCCAGTCTGCTAGTGTGGCGTGGAGTTCTCCAAAGAGACTCTCAAAAATGGAGACTACTTACAGGGCAGAACATACCTTGAGGGCAGGCCCTCTCTCAGGAAGAACAATGGCCCAAATAGAAGGAAAAATGCCTCACAATAGTAACTTGATGGTTTGCATGATTGGCTCATGTAAATGGACCTCGCCCTTGTAGGATTCTCCAAAGTTGGAGTTGCTCAACCTGAGGAAAACCCGGTAATCCCTTTAAGTTGGCTATTTGTGGCTGAGAACCCTTTGTTCGTGCGGACGTGTCTAGCCTGAGGTCTCCTTGGGAAGTGTGATTGGGGATTTTCCTGGGCTTGACCTAGGTCCAGTTATTTGACCTATTTGTCTGCACACCCACCTGGGCAACCTGTCTGGCATGGAAAGCATATTTGATATCAATTTTATATCCCTCCGGGATGGGGTCTGCCAAGGGGTAACACCCAGCTGAGATGACAGATGTTGGCTCTCTCCTCTGCCTCTGTATGTATAATGGGGAAGGGATGTTACATTGCCTTTGACTCAGGCTTGAACCAGCCCAGCTCTTCTTGTTGGAATGCCAGCACCTACCTCTATTGCCCCGCACTGTTTTGTAGCAACTGATGTTGGTAGCCTTCAGCCACTCTGTCTAACAGATGAGTCTACATGGTTGGACCTTGCTTTGTGAAAAATATCATATGGGAGGCATTCTATGCTGCTTGGTTCCCCACAAGGCCACTGCTGCACAGAGATGGAGAGGGAGTGACTGCAGGAAATACAGGTTGAGTTCATCCTGGAAGTAACATCAGGGGGACTGTTTTCAATAGATCTCAGTCTTAAGAGGTTCTGCCAAGTATGGCAGACTGTATATACTAGATGCTTACACTGGGGCTGGTTGAGGTACTGGACATAACACTGCAGTACAGAAACAGGTTGCACTGTTATACTGCATTATGAATCTCTATCTCCCATCCATATTTTTCCACTTCAAACTGTAAATTCTCTCCACTCTTCTGAAGCTTTTCAGTAGAAATTCAGATCATTATTCCTAGGTTTCTACTAAATGTTTCATTCTCACCATAGGGACTAGGGCAAGGTTGCTGGTTAAATTATTCTTGATTCATATCTTTAATCAACTTCAGTCTTCCAATTTCAGTTCAAAAATGTATCCTCTGTACCATCTTGTGTCGGTGCAATTTCTCTTGAGTACAAAATCACTTCTGATTTTGAAAGTTAAGCAGGGTCACTGCTGGTTTGAATTTAGACAGGGGATTGCCAAGATGTTTGGGGTACTGTGGGCTATATTTCAGAGGGAGGCAATCACAAACCATTTCTAGTTATTTTTTGCTTTTTTTAAAAAAAAAAATCCTATAAAATGTGTGGAGTCACCATAAGTTGACAGGTGACTTGAAGGTGCACACACATATAAAAACACCTATGAGGGCATAAATGTCAAAATATAACAATTGAGTACATCTTCATTATACATAAATTTGATGCTAATCACTCCACTCCTAATGTTGCATGGCTATCTGGACACCATCTGCCATGCAATGAACAAATACATCTGAAAAAGGGAGGCTTATGAGTGCTCCAGAGCTCTATACATATTGGTCTCCCCTGTGCAGAAAATGTTCCTAGCAAGTGTCTGTTTTGGAGAAGGCCCAAAGCATGGAGACTCTCTTTATTCAGAGAGCTCATAAAAGAGTAACCAAGAAAACCAGGTTCCTTGCTCCTTTCCTTTTTTCCTAAGGCTTTAAGGCCTACTTAGCATGGCTATGCATATTGGATTAACCTACGACTGAGTTGAGTTTTTTAAAAAATCTTCAACAAGTCCTTCGGAATCATTCCCACATCTTGCTCAGTATATGCTCATTAAGACAGACGCTGGGTTTGAGCAGTGTTGTCAATCTTTGCTTTCTCCTAAATGTGTTATGGGATTTACTCCAGTTTGAATGGCATATTCCCCATTGTAGGATTTCTTTTATAATACTGGCATGGTGTAGTGGTTAGAGTGCTGAATTAGGACTCTGGAAACCAGGGTTCATTCCCCACTCATCCATGGAAACCCATCCAATGTCCTTGGGCAAGTCACACTCTCTCACTCTTAAAGGAAGGCAAAGGCAAACCTCTTCTGCACAAATCTTGCCAAGAAAACCATGTGATAGCATCACCTTAGGATCACTATGAGTCTGAAATGACTTGAACTGGCACAACAACAAGAAGGTTTCCACTAGACCAGGCTACTTTTAGCATTCAATCTAGTGTACATATGACCCCAATCCTGAGTATGTGAGACAATTTGAATCATAATTGGACACTGTGCCATATGGGAGAAGAAAAATACAGATGTTTCACTGAACTTTGTTTTACTTAAACATTAAACATGCAGATCTCTTTTATGGCACCAGCTCTTTTTTCATTTCAATAAAGAAAGAGGCTTGCTCTTCTCTTCCAGTGGGCAGACAGCCATAGTTTATCCTTTGCCAGACTGCTACAGGGCCTCCTAAGCCAATCACGGTGTGAAAATATCAATCATGAGGCCATAAAAACCTATAAAACTCCGAGCTGAAGAAAGCATTGAAACCAACTATATCATGCTTTGCATACTGTAACTTCTTTGCAAGTGTTTTATAAACCCCAAGCAACTCAAATGGAAGTTTGAATGCCAAGGGTATAATATTTCACTCACTTACTGGGGTGCTTAATAATTTCTGTAGTATATTGCCATCAGCTGCACACTGCATTCATTATGCAGCTTTATGCAGTTTTCCTTTTCGATTCAAGTCTGTCATATTTTTAGAAAAGCAGCATGCAGCATTTTTTATAAATGTAAAATGTCTAATATGCAAAGCTAAAACTTTGTAACATTGCCGCAGTTCTTATAGTACTGTGGTACCATTCAGTTAATCACTTAATTCTGTATCAATCTTTTGCTCTCTCTTAAGAGATCAGGAAAGAAAATAATTTAAAAAAAATGTAGGAAAACTACTGATAACACACTCAGCTGCATCAAAATTTTTCCACAGCCTTCAAACCTAGCATTGGACAGTGTTGCAGGCCATACACACAGCATGGTATGTCAGATGTTTATTCAGTAATATTATATTACATAACAGGAACTCAAGTGTAGCTCCAGTTCTAATACATTGCTGAGATAAAGGGCAATTTCAGATCAGCCCTTTATATTATCAACACATTATTAAGTAGGCTGATTTTCACACAGCATTCACAAGATGTCATGTTCAGCTCATTTTGAGACAGTAATTAAGGTGGTTCTGTTACACAGCTTCTTTTAATAAGAAAAGAATGTCTTTTTTTTTTAAAAGTCTTTCAAAAGTTGCTATGAGTTAATGCTATTTATGTAACATGGCACCTTTGATACAGTTCTGCATGAGGTGCAATGTGATTTGCTGTTTTTGAGGATAATGTTTATGATCACAGGCTCTTTCTTTTCCTTTTGGAAAGGGAAGAAGCAAGCCCTGCATTTGTTTTAAAAGAATCATGCAGCCCTTCAGGTATTACTGGACTGAAAAGCTCCCAGCAACAAGTAGCCAAAGTAGTTACCAGTCAGCGCTACATCTGGAGGACGACATAATTCTTAACCCTGCAAAAAGGGTCTTTATATACTGCAGTTATTAGACATAAAGCTTCACCTCAAAGCACTACCGGAACAAGTTAATGAGGTAAAAGTTCAGCCCCCATCGCTGCACTACGGGGGAATATTTTCTTCTGTAAAACAAACAGTAAAGCTTGTCTGGAAAGTCTGCAAATGTAATGAGGGAGAGGGATGAGGATGGGGAATTCTCCCGTCTTACAGATGTGAACAAAACATAACACAATGCAAATTGAAGCAGCAGAAATATGAGGAAAGTTCATTACAATTCTGACAGCAGTTTCTATCGGAAAAGCAATCATGTGGGAGTGGTAGGGGCCATCTGAAAAATCCTAGAGTTGTGGATGCTACTTTTTAAAACCACTTTAGTACTGAGAATGGAGCTTCCTTCTGCAAAGTCCCTTCCTTTTCTCAAAAGGTAAAGGATGGTTTTCAATACTAGCATGTTGTTGCTGCTGCTGCTGCTGCTGCGTTCTCCTCCCCCTCTTCTTCTTCACATCCTGCCTTTTCCCCAAAATTAAGACTTGAGGAGTCAGGACAGCTTATAAATTTGAATAAAAACAATATATAGTCAAAGCATATAGAAGCTCAATATTAAAATAGAACTAAAATATAAATAACAATAGAATAATTTAAAATATGAAGTTAAAACTATTAAAAAGAATTCAAACATTACAATTAAAAATAGTAGAGCACCCTATAAAAGCCCTTTCTTTCCTGTTTGAAAAATAATAAAAAAGATGTTGATTCACAACTTCTAGAATCCCTAGCCAGTATGGCCAATAGTGAACTATTATTGAAAATATAGTTCAAAAACACCTGGAGAGCCCCAGTTTGTCTACATCTGAATTGATGATGAGTTTTCACGAACTATAGCAATCCACTTCATCAGATGCATGGAGTCTTTATGTGATCTGGTTGAGTTAGCATCAGAAAGAAAGGATAGTACTTGTATGCAACTGTGTTATAACTGACAACTCTAATATTTGTTTTGCTTTTGGGAGTACGGAGCCATAATGATTTTGTTTTATAGTTTCAATTTAGATTTTAGGTGTTCTTTCTATGTATTTAATCATATTTTCTTAACTAAAATAGATAGTTCATCCACAGAACGTCAGAATATAATGAAGTAACATATATCTTCCTATATTTAATAGTCTAAATATTCTGAGAATGAACTCAGTTCCTTATTTACAATAAACAATCTGTAAATATATAGATCCCATACAAATAAAGGACATTGTAACGCTTTAAAAATCATTATCTTGTTGGTTAACATTTTAAGAAGTGGAAATCAAAATAGCAATAGCAATGAGAGCTGTCTCTCACATCTCTGGCAATAAGTGTTCAACTTCTCAATATGTACTTAATCACAATCTTCATATTTATCATGCACACAGACAGCATTTAGAAATAAAAATAATTGTTACTGCTAACATTTCTAAGGCCCTTTCCACATGAGACTGGTGAATCAGTTCGTGCTATTTCTTATCGGATTTTCTGGGCTCGAAACAAGGCAGACTTTCCCTCATTTCTTTCTGCACAGCTACTGCGTATGTTCCATTCTGATTCAGAGGAGTGCGAGTTCATGAATCCACACTGCCTCTGCTGTGACCACTCCCACTACTCCCCTTTCCCCGCCCCGTCAGCTGTGATTGGCCCTTTTTTTTTTTGCATGGTTTAGTACGTCATTGCGTACATGCATACGTGCGAACGTCCATACAACCCCCTGACACCTCCCGTGAGCCCTCCCCTGACCACCAATTCACATTGGTGCGAATATACATGTCTGCACCACTGTGAAAGTATGAATCGGATTGATCTGGAAAATTGGAAAACTGATTTCTTCCAGTTTTCAAATAGCGCGCTTTACCACCACATGGGGGCGTATTTAGTCAGAATGACGTGCAGAATGGAGGTAAATAAACCAAACCTAGTCCACTCCAATGTACAGAAGACCTCTGTGGCGAGACGCATTGGCTCACCTTAACAACCACATGCGGAAAGGGCCTAAGCTATGCATACAGCCAGATATCTCTTACTTACAAAATTGTATTTTCTATCTCACAAAAATATATCCGCATATTCCTATCTACATTACCTTGTGACCCTTGTATACACAGAGAGAGTGATAGAGACTCTAGAGTTGATATGATTGCTTATGTATCTGTAAACTCCATTCAAAGCTCAAAAGTGATCGGTCTATGTCTGGTCTGTGTCAGTTTTGCATGTATTGAATCAGTAGTCCATTTTGTCTAAATTCCACACCCATCTTCATTTAAATGCATAGAGAGAGAGATGGAAATTCACCTTTTCATATGGTTGTTCCCCAATATTCCTTATACATTCAAAATACCCTGGTTATAAGATTTCATTGAAAATGTATTCCACTCCAAGCAAACAGCACAACTGTAAACATCTGTCTTTATATGTGGTTAAAATATTATTCCAACCAATACTGTCCCAAGTTTTAGAAGTGTGCTTTAGAAGCCCACCAGTTTTTGGTAGGCATGTGAGGCTAGAACTTAATCTATACAAATAAAGGAATCTGTGGAAAAAAATGAATGGAGATAATGACAGCTTCCCACCTTGATGATGGTTCACCTCGTTCTGTGAAATCCACTGATTCTCTTGCATTTTTATGGGACTAGCAGTCTGCAGTGATATCAAATTGGTACAGTGAAGAGATTTTCATTATTTGTTTGGACATTGTTCTTAGTCATCATCAACAGAAAAGAGAATTCAACAGCAAAACTACGTGATGGGAAAGTAATATGATGTTATAAAAAGGAAATATTTGAGAACACTTTGAGCAGTAGTATTGTGACACAGTTAAATGTCTGAGTAATAAAAGGAGAAACTAACCTGAATGATCAGGAGAGATTGTGAAATTGATTAAAGCAAGAGCCAAACAAACAAAAATGGCATTAACACAGATTGTTTGTTCCCGACATTTCTGCAGTGTTACAAGGAAGGTCATATTGGAAAATGTGTGATAAGAAGAATAATGCTGCCATTAATATGTTGAACATGTGTACCTATACATTTCAGATACTGTTTCTGATTTATAGAAGAGCATATGTTTGAAATGGTTGCTAACACCCTTTAAGTTACAGCTGTAGCAATGGTCATTGTGGAGCTCTGGGGCATTTTATAAATGGTGATGAATTTTTTCTGTACAAATAACAAAGCCTTGTTGAAAGTCAGTAGAAGGTTTGTTTTGTTTGTTTGTTTGTTTTGTATGGAATACTGACATAGAAGAGGAGTGAAATCTGCATTTGAATTTAGGAATACAAACTCTCCGAGCTTGCCTCATCACAGTAAAGAGTGTTTTAGACCCTTTCAGATTCTGTCATTGTTGATTTTGGGAGCTGTCCCTTTGCTATCCACAGACTTGACATTCCCTCCCTACTGCCCATTCTCCCCAAAATAGCCAGTGTTGACCCAGGAAGCATGTTTTTCTCCCATATTCTCTACATCATGTTCTGATAATACTACAAGATCACAGCTTCCAGGTATAGATTTGCCAGGCAAACTTCATTTTCTAGCCCTCCTTGTTTCACTGGCCTCAAGAATGGAGGTGTAAACCCCAGGGAAAGGAGTGGAAATGAGGAGAAAAAAAGGGTGGGCCGGGGGGGGGACTACCGTTCCCTCTGCCCTATTTTTTCCCCCAAAATGTTTTCTCTTTTTTCCAATAGGAAGCTTAGGGAACATAGAAAATATGTCAATAAAATATTTTGTCCTTTGGAATGAATTAGTTTACTCACCCAAAGTATCAGAAACTATATAGTATGTAGATTTTTGTGTAAAACATTTTACAGGACTGGGAAATGAAAATTCCATGCAAGAAGCAGAGGTACACAACACACATGTTCTAGCTGCATTTCTACACCTACTAGGACTGAAGAAGCCTTTGTCGCTTCTGAATTCCTGCTCACCTTCTTCCGGTGATCTTTTTCTAGATCATGGAGGCAATCACTATAGACACAAGGACCCTGAATCTGCTGCCCACAATCAATATGCCATACAATGTGTGCTGTGATAATATACTATTGAAAAGTTCAGTATTTTCAATGTTGAGGTAAACTTTTAAAGAAATATGCCACTACCCTAGACTTTAAAACTGTGGCCATTTCCACACTAGACTGTTATAGTGCTGTTATTCCACTTTCAACATCCTGTGGAATTCTGTTGCTTGTAATTTACTGAGTCCATAGAGCTCTCCGGCTGGGAATTCTAAATGCCCCTCCCTAAACTGCAAACTCCAGGATTCCATAGGATGTTCAAAGTGGAATAGTAACACTACAGTGCGAAAATAGCCTGTTTCTTTCTGAATCTATTATATCATGTCCACCAAAATTTGTTTTCTTTATTTTTCTACTCTTCTGATGGCAAAAAACTGGGGCCCTTTCCCACCATACGCCATTAGCACATTCTTCTGTTACAATCCCAGCATTGCCATTTGTGCAATGCTGTTGGGTTACAAATGCTCCTTCCACACCCTTCTCCTTTAATGAGTAGCGGTATTGCAACCAGTGTTCCTTCCGCATTACAGCATCCTTGGCCACTCGCTTTCCCTGCCTTCACCCTGCCCCACTGCTCCTGATTGGTTGTGGGGGTGGAAGCTGTACTAGCATAGCAATGTTGTAATGGCATGGTGCACCAGTACACTATTGTACTTTTGTGCTCTAATTCTTAAAAATGTATTTAAAAAAATAAAAAGTTTTAACTGAAAAGAAAATTTTAAAATAAACACAGAGAGGTGATAGATTTTGAAGTTAGCATGCCATGGGAGTCGCTGAGGGAGGGACAAGCTGGGCATGCCCGCACCCCACCCACTCCTGGATCCATCATAACGGGAAGCGCTATCAGGGGCTGTTATGGTACCACACTGAGCCCACTGATAGGATAGAAGTGCTGAAGGAGGCTCTTAGTGGATTTTTTTCTGGAAATAGAATAAGGCAATTTGGCAATGCTTGGGGACAGGACAGCAGCTGGATAGCAACAATGTCATGCAATAGCATGATTTCTGGACTGGAAAGAACCCGCTGCTCTTGAGGGATAGTGATGTTGTGCAGAAATGGCCCAAGTTCTTTAAGTGTAGCCATTCGTAGCTTCTCTTTGGCATCAAGGTTACTATAACATTCTTGTACAAAACAAAAGGCTTTTATATTTTCAAATGTTATGTGTTAAATGGACAGCTAAAGTGGTAAAATAAGTTTAGGTCTGATATGAAAGCTCATATTAACCACAATGGGAATGTTATTACAGCCAGTACAAAATGTGGCAGCAGCTTGACTTTTGTTGTCTATGGACCTTAGAAACTATATCACCAGTCTTGTACCAACTCTACTGGTTTCAAGTCTGCTTCTGAGCACATTTTAAAGTGCTGACTCTGACTACAAAGCATTAAAGTTTGAAGCCAGAATATTTAGAAAAAAAATATCCTCCCACACAAGCCTACTCAGAATTTAAGATCCTCAGTGGAGGCCCTTATGAATTTCCTTCTACCTCCATAGGCAAGGTTGCTGAATACATAGGACAGGGTTTCCTTTATAATGGCATACTGAGTGTGGAACTCCCTTCCAAGGAAATCAGGCTAGTCCATCCATCCTGAGTTTCTAGTATACAGTAAGATTGTAATGCTGCATACAGCCTTTTGATCTTTAAAACCCAGGTAGTTTTCTTGTTCTTAATATTTTTACTGTTTTTTCATTGTTGTTTTAAATCTTTTTTTAACCTAATTTATCTTTTTTTATTTGTGGTACGTCACCTTAATCAAATACATAAATAATAAAATTGCAATTTTCCCCAGATTTTCCATTTTCTGTGTGATTTCCACTTCTTGCCACCTCTATCTATGACTTCAAAATCTGTGGAAATTGCACATATCTACCCAAGTAGGTTCCCTGTGCTTCTTGTATTTGTTACACTATTTTCATAGCAGTAGAGGTATCCCTATTGACGAAGGAAGAAAAAGAGATCTTGTTAGTGCTACTGCTGCCATTATGGCTAGAGTTGGTGAAATTCCTTCTTCTACACAGCTGCTAAAGGTACAGTGTCCATGTCCTGTATTTCACCTGGCAACAGTAATTACAAGACCAAAGGAAAAGAGCAGGCAAAGTCACCAAGGGAATGCAAGCACATTGCATTGTAAGACAATGTAAGAATTCTAGATGTGAATGATTTCCCATATCTCACTCTTTGCAATCACTCTGCAGTTCTACAAATGTTAGAAATTTGAAACTAAGGAAAATTTCATGAGGGGACAATTCTCTCATTCTCCCATATCAAAACCTTTGGGTTATAGGATAACTGGAGGATTTATGAATAATATATCGCTACTTTTCTGTTGATGGAAGTATCTCAAGAGACTTAAGTGAGTACTAGGAACCAACTGGATGCAATCCTTTCATTTTATCTCACAACTGAGGCTGAATGATCTAGAATTTTAATTTAGTTCCTGTCCTAAGAAAGAGAAACAGGACTGGTCTGCCCTGTTGAATCACAGAAACCCTCCAGACGGTCATCCCTGTTATAAAATGTCCCCAACAGATTCCTTTTCACCTAACTGCAAATCTTTTGAGATTATTTTGCTTTTCCACCTCAGCTTTTATCCACTGCAAATCTTTCCCCTGCCCCCACAATCACATCACAGCAATTATCACAAATCAGTAACCAAAGATGCATTCTAGTTCTGCGGATCCCTATGTGCATTAACTTTAATAAGTGACAGAGATTTTTATTATGATTATTTTTGGCACCATACACCTTGTGTCAAATTTCTCTCCTGAAAAGAACATTTTGTCTGAGCCCATCAATATAAATAATTCCAGCACAAAATAAAAGAAACCATATCTTTTAATGAAAAAACACTTTCAACATTCATTAGTACACATTTGTTGTTTTACTCTGTCTTTTTTTTTTAAGTGACAGGAAGGGAAAGATGGAGTGAGGAGAAAAAAACATTAAAGTACTATCTGTTCCTATGGTTGCTTAGGCATCATGCCAGTAATTTTTGTTTTAATTAGTAATTATACATTCATTAAGAAGAAAATGAATAATCATTTACCGTTAATCCATTTCCCATCAAATCTATATATTTAGTTTTACCCACACTTTGCTTTCCCTGTGAAATAATGTGACCTATATTGCTTAATGTTAACAGTAGAAAAATATATATCTACTAGCGTATATACCTGGAGTTGCCCAGGGTTTTATTTTCTCATGGGTGATACTTGTTAGAAAGATTTGAGACCCTGTATCTCTAATTCCCCAAACTGTCTTGTCCAGTACCTGTAACTTTCTCCATATTCCCCAATCCAATCTGTATTCAGAGTTATTAACACAGAGAGGATGGGTCCCTGAGGGAATACACTGCCCTTCTCCTTGCTGCTAGGCCTCATCTCCATAGCAACCAGCCAGACCCAAGAGCTCTCTGGTTGAGAATTCTAAAGGCCCCTCTCTAAACTGCAAACCCCAGGATTCCATAGAATCTTCTCAAGCAGCCAATCATATGAGGTCTTTGCCTGACACAGAAAAACAAGTATATAAACTTTGACTATATAGTAGAAGATTATCTAGAATGAAAACATTCTGATGTGGCCACAACCAGAATAAACAATTATAAGGATACAATGAATCAGGTGTAGTGCCTAACCCCGGCCCTTTCCGCACGAGGCAAGGGAATCGCTCTATGCCGTTACTCACCGCTCTTCTGGAGTCCGAAGCAACGCAGACTGTCCCTGAAGCCCTTCTGCAGGGCTCCTTCTTGATCCAGGGCGAATCGGAGCAGTGTGAGGTCTGTAGATCTGCACTGCTCCGGCTTCCAAAATGGTGGCTTCCGGCTTCCAAAATGGCGGCTTCCGGTTGGTTGTGGGTCCTGACCAACTGCTGAAGCTCACCATGCCTAAAGCCTGCCCTCCGCAGATGGCAGGCTCGCGTTGGTACGAGCCTGCAAATCTGCACAAGAGAGCAGGAATGCAATGGTGTGTTCCAGGAAAATAAAGACCTGTTTTTTCTGGTCTTTCAAAAACATGCTGGAAGACCACTTGGGGTTGTCTTGGAGCAGACTGAGGTGTGGATCTCTGGTAAGTAGTCCGCTCCTAGTCCACTCCAAGGTGCAGGCGACCTCCGTGCGAGGACGCACTGCCCTGTTCTAATTGCCTGGTGCAGAAAGGGCCCCTGTCTTTATATCTGAGGGATTACAAGGTTTTTGTTGTTGTTTTTTTTCTGGAGTTCCTCTAGTTGGCCAGAAATTACAAACAACAACATTGTTCAGCAGTTTCATTTAGCCATTTAAGACAAACATTTTAAATAGACATCTATCCAATCCCCTTGGTGAGGACCATCACATTATATAGACATCTCATTTGATCTAGGCACACTGCATCTTACACAATACTAATACATCATGTTTATCTTTTGAGGAAACCTGTACAAGCATCTGTGGGGGAAGTTACATTTCTACACAGTTACCCTAAAAGGTGGTGGATGTGGGGTCCACCACAATGCTAGCATGCCATTAGAATTTTGGGGAATTATAGTTCAAATAAGGCAAGAGAAGGGTAACAGTAGGCTCTTTTCACTTATGTATACAAGTACTAACTTCAAAGAGGCTCCAGTTGAAGATAAGCAAAATATTTTATTTGTAATCAACAAACACACAGGAAATCAGACACTCTAAGGACCATACAAGGCTGTTGGAAAGTAAGGCATGAAAGGTTGGATAGAGAGAAAAAATGCAGGAAGATGGTGATAGTTACCAATCTTGGAGAAGAAGAATGAAGCAGAGAAACTCAGATAGCGTCTGAGGGTATCATGGATGAATAGCAGTCTGGATGTCACATAGTACTCCCAAAATACTACAAGGTGCTGGGGCTAAAGTCAGGGTTTATCTTGAAGGGCTGTTCTGGCAAAGCCTTAAAACCTTCTCAGGGGTTGACAACAGGTTCTGGAATAAGTGATTGTTTTGACCCAGAGTGACAAAATTTATGAGAATCATGATAGTCTTTTGAAGTCTGCACTGGTAGGTGGTATAGAAAAGGTCCTCATAAGATAAGATCAAAGGGATGGTCTCTGAGTGTCTTATCTGGGCCAGTTCAGAAATGCAAAGATCTAGGATCAGTGAAAAGATTAGCTTGAACCCCTTTTATTTCAGGGTTTTCCACTTAATCCCCTTTGAATTTATGGATGGCCTTACAATGTCTTAGGTCAGCTTGACCTGACAACACACTGTTCCAGTCAGTGTGTCTTCAATTCATATATTGCCAGCCATATGAAAAGAACATCCTGCAGGATGGGAGTGTAGGGTAGGGTAACAATAGGCAATGACATACGTTTCACATAACCATTGTAATGAACAGAGATGCATATAAGGCATCTAACCATTGATACACAGGGAAAAATATGTCTGTTTGGAGAATACTTGCACTCTTAACTACTATATTGTTATTTACTCCAAAAGATAATCTCAGCCATCCAGGTGATTTTATAAAGCCAGCAACTTCTTCTAACCCTTCAGCACAGTATATTTGGTGTGTATATTTGGTGTGGCCACTATGAGTAGACCAGACCCACTTTGTGACACCATCTGTCTGTTTATAGAGCTTGCAAGTGGCTTATTTGCATTTCCTGACCAATAATTTTAGCACAACTCTTTATTTTGATCTCTGTCAGGAATATTTGCTGATATTGCATCATCACCAGCAAGATTGGAATTTTTGCCTCAGTGGTCAATTCTTAGCTATATGCCACCAGGCATGATTCCAGTGATTGCAAGGCTAAACAGTACCTGGCTAGTCCCCCTCTGTCCCCAGAACCCATTTTCCTTTATGTGTTGACACTTAAGTTGTTATTGTTGTTCCTTAATTGGCTATATGCCCAGAACCAGATCTAACACACAATTGCTCATTAACTCTTTTAACTCTATCACTGCACCATATTCATCAGACTAGTACCCAAGTACATTTTCATTAACTTTTTTTAAGTAAAAATATTAATAACTCACATCAGGTGCTGAATTTCACAAAATATGCAAGTAAAATATAGTGTCCAATTCCTCAGCACAGTGACAAGAAGCAACAAAGCAAATTAAAGCTGATGCTTAAAGCAATAAGAAATCACTATAGATTTTTAAAGAGAAAGACAACCACAACTTTGGGACAAACACACACAAATGATAACAACTACAGATACCTTCTAAAGTAAATTTTGAATAAATATTGTAAGTGTGTGTGTCTGTGTGTTTGTGTCTGTGGTAAGTAATTGTCCTAAGTTCTGTATGCTAGTTATCTTTAACACTATTCACATTGGAGGAAGGGTAGGGCCATTTCTGCCCTACACTGTTATAGTGCTGTAATTCCACTTTCAACATCCTATGGGATTCTGGGATTTGCAGTTTAGGGATATTTAGAATTCTCAACCAGAGAGCTCTTTTGCCTCAGTAAACTACAAATTCCACAGGATGTTGAAAGTAGAATAATAGCAGTATAACAATGTAATGCAGAAATGGCCTATGTGAAGCTGCCTGAAGCTGTCTTGTCATAGAAATTCTGTGCCACACTTTGTTGAACATAAACCAAGTTCTGGAGAAAAGCCACAATAAAAGCTGAACTAAATAAAGACTTAAGTTTGCCACTGTACAGCACCTAAAAGGAATGAGCCATTCTTCCTCATTAATAACTTTTGCCATCATGACCACACTCTGAAGTTGCTTGGCCACATGTGTCCTGATTTTTACCTGTGAAAAATCTGTTAAAAGAGTCAATAATCCCAATAGACCAAGGATGGGCAAAGTGAGGTCTACTAGAAGTTGTTGGACCTTAGCATCTATTATCCCTTATCATCTAGGGCTGATCCCACTCCATGATATTGTCATCCCGTACTTCCAGAGCATGGACTCTGACTCAGACGTTGAAACTGGGGACATACAAGGACCTGCTGTACAGAAAGATGATACAGTACCACAAACAGAACAGGGGGCAGTGCCAGCTTTAGCAGAGAGTCCTGTCCCTTCAGAGACAGAAGATAACTTACCAGTACCCACCTTTGTTGAACACAGACAGCAAAGAGAGAACCTATACTGATCTCAGAGGATTTATAGCCAGCAACATTTACTCAGGCAACAGCTGCGTTAGGCTGCTGACCTACTTAGGTGCCGCCCTTCCTCTCCAAGAGTTGTCAGAGCTCACTTGACCTTCCACCCTCCTAGATATGTTGCTGAACTCTGTGCCTGACTCTGGATTACCCTGCTTGACTTTGGACTCACTTGCCTTAGAATTCTGTTGGACTTTATTTACAACCTTGTGCTTACTGAATAAAAGTAAGTAATGATCCAGGAGCTATTTGGTTTGTATTGTTTGTGTTATCAGCTGTGCCTTTCTGACTGAGATAGGACAGATACAGTATAATTGGTAATGAACATCATTTAATTGGCACAAAATATAAATAATCCTTTCATGGCTGAAAAGCCATACTGGCAAAGAGGGCTGGCTGTACATGTCCAGAATTAGATCTGAGAGAAATGTCAAGGCATGACCAGGTCATGAGTTCATGGAGGATTAGTCAGAGAACACAACTAAATGAGTTTAAGATGATCCTCTCAATAGCCCAAACCTAGAAAACAAGAGGTACCACAACTCCCAACAAAGCAACAATGACCAACATCCTGTAGCCTCTTCCCTGCTGAACTTCTCCTTTTGTCTCCACACTTGCCCAGACATTAAGAAGCTGTCATGACTCCTATCAATGCTTTGTCACTTAATGCTAAGACCATTAGAAAGCTCCAGACCCCTTTGTTTGTTCTGCCAGACAGCCATTAACTCATTCCCCCTTAGGGCAGAAAAAAATATTTAAACCCTGGCTTAGACCCTGGTTCTTTGCTAACACTTGAGTGTCACTCTGCACACCAGATTCTCATTTCTCCATGCGGCCCTTAAAGTCTTGTGTTTGAGCCATTTTGCCACAACTTTCTTCTCTTCAGGGTTGGTAAATAATTGTCCAGCCTAACTCCTCACTATCGAATTTTTCCCTCCTTTCCTTCTGTTAGTCTTGTATGGTTGTAAAACTGCTTGAATCTTGTGTGTATTTATGATTTTCTCCCAATAAAACATTATTTTGACCTCCAACTGGTGTCTCTGCATTAGTACAAGTATAAACAGGTGAAAAGGTCCCAAAGTTATCTCCCCTTGCAGACTTCCCTTTTTGAGCTAAAATTTCCCACCTTTCCACAGAGGCATTGGCTTTGCAGATGGACTTCTGAGTCACCCAATTTTGAGGTAACAATGGGAGTTGCAATAGCACAAAATCTTGAGATCTGTACTTTTCCACTCCTCTGTTAGAGGACCCTAATTTTAAGCAGTGGTGTCTGGTGGCTTCCATGTCAGTGTATGGTGAATCTGCTGCCAGTTTTGGTCTGAACTTTAAAGGAGATGTCCAAATTGCTGACTAAATTCATCTCCTATAAAGTTCAGACTATGGTCTGGGACAGATTCACTGTCCCACTTATATGACAGTCATTAGCCTCTCAATTCTGGGAAGTCGCAATAGAGAAACCACAGAGACACATGGAAGCTATATAGTTAATATGTGCATGGAGAAAGGCATGTGACAGTGACCAGCTCTTGCTATTCTGTCTTAGCAAAGGTGAGCATACAACAATGTAGAGAGCTTATCAAATGTATTTCTAGGGGAGTAGTGTCTTCTGATGCACCTTACAATACATTCTTACACAGTCAGAAAAAAAAGTGGTAAATCTGTCCTCACCATAAAAATTATCAGTTGAATTTATCTTAGGGACCATTTAAACATAAAGATATTTTGCTTCATTGAAACAAAATTGCATCCTTGATTTCACTAATATATATTCTTTCTGTTGTGGTTTCATGAACCACTAAGATACCATAGTTTTCCCAGTTGTTATAGACACCCAAGGAAAAAAACTGATGGAACCGCATATTTTGACAAGCATTAAGCAAACTGTGTGATTTTTTAAAAATAATAATGCCCAATTGCCTTCAAAGGATTTATGAAAGAACCAATGTAGGGAGTTGAAAATAAATTTGACCACATGGTATCAGGTGGGTAATTTTATCATATAATTTCATATTAAAACTCAGACTTTATGAGAGCTTACTCCACCTGAAAGTTTGTTAGATACAATGGATGACTGCAGTATGATGTTTCTCTGTTGTCCATATATGAGTTCAGTTGATTCTGATATGGTTATTTCAGATGACATTAGAAGGCATAGCAAACTAATGTAGGCAAATAGATATCATATTGGATAAGTTCCCTTTTTAACGTGTTTCTGCTGTGGTGATTCTGTAGTAAAACTTCTAAATTCTGGTATACAGATTTCTGAATTAGATAATACTACTAAGACTTTACAAAGAGTCCGAAATTAGCTTTCTTGTTTTTATTGTGTTTAAAGGAAACAGAAGAAAGTTTTCTTCCAACAACATTCAAAACGAAACACAGATGGTGGTACTACAACACTATCACTTTATTTGCCCTATATGCTATTTTCCCATCTCTGCCTGATGAAGTCTGTGAAACTTTGAAAGCTATCGTGATGTGTTTTATACCTTTTGGTTGGCCCACTAAAGATATTGTCACATAATTCTCTTGGTTTTCTGAAACTGTAGCTTCTTTCCTGCTTTACAATTCAACAAAACTTCAAGGGAAGAGAAGGTGAGAAATAGTACCCAGCACAGAGCAAGAGAGAAAAAAGAGATATATTGAAACTGTAAAGAGATACAGACATTTCAGCATGTATACAACATTGTACCTTATTCTGTTCCTGTGTACAAACACTTGAGTGGAATAATCTGCATATAGTCTGTGAATGGAAAAAAAGAAATTACAGAAAAGTCATAGAATGGACAACAGTACTTCTTTGATAAAAAATGTTTGAAGCAGATTAGAGCTGATTGATACATCACTCATTTTTATATTCCTTTCTCTTTAGCTGCTGTGGTACCACTGATACACATGTGGTTTGGTCATTATGCATACAATGTCATCATGCCTTTATAGTCCCCACATTCTTCAGTTTCTAAAACCACATATTTCTCCTGTTATCTCAGTTCTTTTCTCTCTTCTTCTTCCTGCTGGCAGCAAAGAGAAAATTTACCTCCTAGTGTTTGCTTGAACAAAGGTGAATTCCACTTCTGTAGTGAAAGAAGAGGAAAGCTTCCTATTTTCTGGTATATTAGACTGCTCATTTGTGTACCATCTATAAATCATAATAGATTTGATTTCTTAAAATAGAACTGATTGAATAGGGGAAAATAGCTCTTTTGTTAGTTTAGATCCATCTTGAAAGAAGGTTTCAGCATTATGCTTGACAAGTTGAACAAACTGAATACATTAGGTACAATCCAGAAATCCAAGTGCAATCAATGGCACTTTGGTTAGTCATATTCTATTGTTTCTAGAGGCCATTAATACCTTTCTGTTATGCTATGCCTAATATGTTTTTATATGGCCATTATGTGGATTCATTTGATCCAAGCCAACTTATAGTTACCCAGTGATTTTGATTTAATCAAAATGAGCTATATAACATTGCTTATGATTTCTCCTCAGTGTTTCTTTCACTTATACCAGTAAAAAAATCTGAAACATTTCTTAAGAATTTTGAATGGCTTCAAATTAAACATTATTGCAAAAAGTAAGTAAATGTATCCCCCCCCCCCCAAGTTCTTATGCTATTGCTATTAAATACAATTTTCTTTTTGGTTTAAAATTGTCCACCAGAGGAGGCTCTCACTGTATTGAGGAGGCTCTCACTGTACTGATTTTAATTAGGATTTACATCTCCTCCTCAAAATACTTGGAAGACTATCAGATGTTAGGTCTATTATTTTAAATGTTCTAATCCAGACGTATTTTCCCTGTCTTTTGAAGGTTTTGTGTCTACTTTTTGATAGAGAGTGTATACAGTGATTAGAGATCCTGATTAAGGAGCAAAGACAGCAACGGTTTGGAGAAACAAACAAAAGTCTTCATTATAGAAATTCCATTCTAAGAAAGGAAAGTTACTCAGGGTGCTAATTTAATCTAGCTTCATTCTAGAGAAGTGCTACGAGAGTACTGGCTAGAAGAGAAGAGGTGGAAAAAGATCCCAAGACTGTAATTTTACATGACAGAAAGATCAGGATGGAAGACACTTTGGATCATTCACACTATGTAACCCTGCTACTACTGCCCACTCTGAGGCATTCTCGACTCTTCAGTACTAAATGTTGTTGCACTTCTAATACATTTTAAATTAAAAAAAAGTCAGTATTAGTATGGAGGCAATGCATTAAAAGTGTTCAGTGTCAGTGTTTAAAAGTCTTTTTCTAGGTATTTTACAAGTATAAGGAGTTTTATAGCTCAGTCCTAAATTTGCTTACTGTATGGTCTGACTCGGGGTAAGATAGCATCCTATCTTCCAATGAGAATCAAAGAGATGAGGATTGCCTTTTTGGCTCATCTAGTTAAACCCAGTGGCTAATGCTGACTCCCATGTCAGTTGGACAGTGTATCTACTGAAGATTTTCACACCCTGGACTGAAAATCAGTGGAAATTCTCTGGCACTTTGACATGGGAAGGGAACTCCACACAACTGATGGAACACCTTGCAAGATGGTTCTCAAGCCTCTGTTTGAGCTGACTGATCACTGGTTCCGTTACTGAACTACTCTTGCCATTTAGAAGTTAATCCTAACATTCAGATAAAATCTGCCACTTTATAATGGACATATTGATTGACTGAATTTATATCCAAAGCTTTCTGCATAAAAATGGCACTCAAGGTGGCTAACAGTAATATTATCCAACTTCCTTAGATTTAGATGGAAAGGGGAGAACAGACTAGGATGCCATCTGCATATTGGAGAAATCAAACTCTAAAACTCTACATGGCATCACCCAGAAGTTTTATACAGATGATAAAGGGGATGAGGGGCAAGACAGAACCCTGAAGAATACAACAATCAAATGTCCACAGCATTAAAGAGGATGCCTGCAGAAGTACATTTTGAACTTATCCCTCCAGATGGACTGGAGGTACTGTAACCAATTGCTCTGGTAGGGGATAATGATACCAGAAGGGATTTTTAGATCTGGCTTATGTGAATCAGGAAAAATGTATGTATATGTCCTTTGCAGCTACTTAGCTTAAATTAAGATGCACTGCACATTCCCCATGTTTAGAGAGTAAATTAAGCTCTTCATGTGGAAATACTGGTGGCCTAGATACTGTTATTGTTTGGCTCATGCTGTTCTATCTGTGTCTGTAAAAATACACATTGGCTCTGTGACTAAATTGGATTCTAACTTTCAGGTAGAATATCAGAATTGGAAATAATAAAAATACAGCCTCTGTACCTTTAACACTGTGCAGCTTACTGTGTTGCAATAAAACTACTTTCCTCTTAAATCAGCAGCAACAAACCTAGGAGAGAAAAGTTCTGGTGCCATAACAATAAGTGACCTGCTTAAAGAAAAGGAATGAAAGTTCATTCAGTCAGAGTGCTCTCATGCCGACAGAATCTTGCTGAAGTAGAAGTGACGATAAGGAATGATAAAATTGCCATAACCCCATCAAGAATACAAGAGTAGACCCAAAGTCTATACTGCCCAGATCCATGTGGATGTTGTCGGAGAAACAGATTGTTCAGAACTTCAGCAGCAAAACACAAATAAAAGCCTAAAGCTAATCATTAGGCTCAGCTAGAAGAGCTCCAATGAATGAATAGAACTTATGCAAGTATTGACCTACAAAGCTGCTATTGTTTTCATACCACTGCTTTATTTGAAGACTTACAACTGAGTTTGAACCAATGTCTTTAACAATTGAATTAATGAGCTGGTTTTGCTACCATTAATTATTACACTTTTAGGAAAGTACTGTGGTCTTCTTCTTAGCTGCTTGTGTTGGTAGAATATAAAGACAAAGGTGAATAGGAAAAGCAATAAAAAAAAGTCTTGGTAAAATGTGAGACTACTGGGCATAACTAGACACTTTGCCTCAGATTAATATGAAAGTGTCCATTGATTACAATTGGTTACAAAGGGCCATATGAGTGTCAGTTTCACCCTTCCCATCTGTTTATAATGGGACAGAGAAAACAAAGTCTAACTCTCCAGTCTTAAGCCTGCAGTTTGAAAATATATGCCTCCAGCTTTAAAGGATCATATTTCCATAACATGATAATGACTTGTTGAAGCATATTATGACACATATAAGATTTTTTTTCTTTTAGAAAAAAACCTTTTTTCATACAGAGTATGTAGGAACATGTGCATGAAAGCTATACTACCCCTTCTCCTTGTTAATTTGGTCCTAATTTTGTTTGCTATTTAAAAGCACATACCTATAACAATTTCAATATCTGGGTCAACTGAGTTTAAAACACTTCAGTAGCTAATCAAGCCAAAGAGAGAGAGAGATCATCACTGTATTTATGGAAAGTTACAAAATTTTATGGTCAGCTTGATAGTTGCATAAATATAACTTGGAAGATCCTCTCCTCTATGTGGCTACATCAGGAACAGGGAGAGTAAATGTAACATAAATTTTAAGATAATTTAAAAATGTACAATTTGCAAAGCTGATGCTGCAGAAATAGCAACTAAAATAGCTAATTGAACCACTAATAGCTGATTAAAATAGTAAGACACCCTCAATTTTTCCCACATTCCCTTTGCATTTCAAAAGCTAAACTAAATTTTGCTAAATAATCCAACTTCTACTTGACTTCCTCGTGATAGCTGAAAATAAAAAGCTAAGCTAAACCATTAATGAGATCTTATAAACATTCCATAAAAGATATCAGAATCCATCTGGTCTTGGAAGTTAACCAAGGTCAGCCCTGGTTAGTACTGCAAGCAGTATTTCAGAAGAAGGAATGCACAAAACCACCTCTGAGTATACCTTCCCTAACAAAATCCTCTGGAATTCCATGGGGTCACCATAAGTCAACAGGCAAATTGAAGGTGCATAGATACACAAACATGAAGAATTAACCTGAGGGAAAAACCCAAAAGATGAAAATCTAAAATATGTTAATTCAAATTTCTTTTTACAAAACTGAAAAAATAAAGTGATTAATTTTATATGTGATAGTACTAAAAGTAGGGATGGGACAAATCCAGAATTTTCTGAATCTGAATCCAGATCTGAATCCCTGGAAGGTTCTGGGAATCCACCAATCTCACGAATCTTGAATCCTTCGAATCCCTTTTTAAAAAGTGTTTCAAAAGCAAGGGAAAGCAAAGGCAAACCTCCCTCTGAAGAAATCTGGCCAGGACAATTGTCATAGTTTTGCCTAAGGATCTCCCCAGATTGAAAATGACATGAAGGTCCTTTGTACACAGGCAGGAAAATGTGGATTAATCCCACATTTTCCTTCCTGTGTAAACAGGGCCACATACTAGAGTAAAGAGATAATCCGGGTCAAAACTGGATTTTCTTTGCATACCTCCTTATGGCATCCTGGAGTTTGTAGTCTGATGATACACAAGCACACTTTGTCAGAGAAGGCTGTGACACCTTGTAAAATTACAAACCCCAGAATTGTATATGAAAGAACTTTGCAAGCAAGCTATGCAAAGGAATCCTTCAGCTGTCCTTGAAATCTCAAGACTCTAGCTTCCAGTCAAGTCTCAAGTCCTGCAACAAGGAAGGCACTTAAAAGAAAAAACAAAAACACCAGCCTAGTCCAGTCTCAGTTCTCTAGCCTCAAGTCCTGCAAGGGATTTTTAAGTCAAATCTCTAGTCCAATCTCAATAATTCATAATCCCTACCCTCTAGTCTCAAATCAAAAGAATAGAGATCATTACCTTGCAGAGGGAGGCAGCCAGAGTGGACATATATTGTGGAAGAAGGTACACTGGCCTACATGTGGCAATGACTGGATGAGATTATTTGACTTTTCCCTCTGCCCCACTAATTCTGATAGGCATCAGACCCACTGACCCTAGCATTTATATATGTCATTGATTTTCAACACAGAAAATAGTGCTGAACATAAATATTAAAGGAATGTAATATTAAATATTCAATTTAAATATATTAGAATACAAGCCCAGGTGTAATTTCTGAAATTTTTAGCAAAAGCCATTATTACTCTAAGGGAAAAACTCATCTACTTGCCATCTTCCCTTGTGTGTCTGGTCTCCCAGGTTTTCAGGCATCCCGGTCTCTCAGGTTTTCAGGTGTCCTGGTCTCCAACAAACTATTTGGTTGGTGGATTCGAAAGATTCGATTTGCCTACTTTAGCACAGGGATTGGGATTCGTGAATCTTGAATCCTTGCCAAGGATTTGAGGATTTGGTTGGCCCATCCCTAACAAATCACACTTTAGATTTTAAATCTTAGTTTCACATTTTATGAGTTAATAGATAGAAATCCGAAATGGCCACTGTGGTGGGATTGCCTGAGGGAAATCCTCACAATTTGTGGCACTGGTGGGACTGTCCAAGTGTAAACCTTATAGTTGGAGGAATAAGTGTTGGAGAATCCTCATATTTGGTGGCAGTGTAATGGAATAAAAGTGTGAAAACCCACAGATACATCTTTACACTTGAAGATCTTACCTATTTCCTTCATAGTTGCCCTTCCAAAGCTTTTAGGGAGAATTCAGACTTGATTTACTCTAGGACCCACTTATTTGCCTTTGCGTCAGTCCAGGATAGCTGCAGAACTTTCTTCCAGCATCACATCTAAAATGAGTTTATTTCCTATCAGCCTTCTTCACTGTCCAGCTTTTATAACCATACATACAAATTAGAAATACAGGCACTCCTCCACATTAGCTAGGGTTAGGGTCACAGGACCCCTGTGAAAGTGGAAAAACCATGAATAACTCTAGGCTCTACAGAATCATATTTAACACACAAAAAGGTAAGATCACCATCTTCAACCCATTGTGGGTTTCCTTCACAAAGCAGAAGTGAGTGGCTGTTGCAGGTCACTGCCACCTCCACTGCTGCTCCACACCATTTTTAATAGGGACTTACAAGCCCTATTCACAGTTTCTCAGTCTCACAAGGCTTGCAGTCCCTATTAAGAATGGCATAGGAAGGCAGCAGAAATGACAGCAAATGCCCCTCCTTAAACTGCAAACCCCAGTATAGGATGTTGAAAGTGGAATGATAGCACTATAACTGTAGTGCAGAATGGCTCCTAGTTTAATTCCTTCATAGCTGCCCTTCTGAGTCCTAGGGCCTTCCCACACTACACTGTTATAGTGCTATCATTCCACTTTCAACATCCTATGGAATTCTGGGTTTGCAGTTTAAGGAGGGCATTTAGAATTCTCAGCCAGAGAGCTCTTTGGCCTCATTAAACTACAAATCCCAGAATTACACAGGATGTTGTGGAAATGGCCCCAGCCCTTTTCTGATTTCTTAACTGCAGTCTCTATTTTGATTGATGAATGAGCCAAGATATGGGAAATCTTTGACTCTCTCAATGTCCTCACCATCTGCTTTAAAGTTACATAAATCATCTGTCTCATTAACGTTGATTTTTTAATCTTCAACTGCCTTTGCACTTTCTTCTTTGACTTTCTTTAGTAATACTGCAAAGCCTTTGCTATTTACTGCTAGCAGTATGGAGTCATCTGCATATATTCCTTCCTCCAATTTCCATGCCTCCTTCCTCTGAGTCTTTATCCAACTTTACATGGAATATGTTCAGTGTCCTAGTAAGACAGATAGGGTGATGAGCACAGGACAAACAGATAATCAAATATTGTCACAAACACATTTCTGTAAGAGTGATACTTTCTTTTTCATGATATATACAATCAAATGCTTTTCTACAATCTATGAAGCAAAGACTGATTTTCATTTGAAATTTTTGGTGTGCTCCATTATTATATATGTATTTGCAAGATGATCTCTAATACTGTTTCCTTTCCTGAACCCAGCTTTGTCATCTGGTATTTCTCACTCTATATGTTGTAAAAAACTTTATTGTAAAAGTTTAACCATCATTTTGTTTGCATAGTAGATTAATGCAATCCCTGGTGTCCCTTTTCTCAGGGACTGGAGTGTATATTGATTCTAATCTGTGGGCCTTTGTTTTCCATATTTGTCATATTTCCATATTTTAGTTAGAATTTGAGTGCCTTTTGTCACTATAGTTTGAAACAGATTTATGAGTATGCCATCTGTTCCTAGTAATTCATTTCTCCCAAGCGTTCTAAGTGTAGCTTCCACTTTAGTTTCTAAAGCTGTGAATTCATCTTTAAATATTTCTTCCTTGAGTGAATCTGTCATCCTTTTATCTCTTTTTTATATGTCTTCAACTGAATTGTTTCCAACATTTTTTTTATATCTTCTTGATTAAGTACTGTGTCTCCCTGCTAGTCATATTGCATCCCCATCCTGGGTTTAAATTTTCCTTTGATTTCTTGGATCTTATGGAAGAGGCTTCCTGTTTTCTGCTATATCTTAAAAAAAAAAAAAGAGGCTCATATAATGTATTCTTGTTTGACACCTTTGCCAACCATAAACTATTCTGTTTGTCTATGTTCTGTCCTGACGGAGTTATCTTATCCAAAGCATAGTTTATGCATCAGACAATCAAATGCTGTGGCATTCCAATTTCTTTTACAATAATCCATAATTTCTGATTATCTACCTAATCAGAGATTTTTCTATAAAACACAGTCCCTCCCCTTTTTTCCCCAAAATTATCTGGTCCATTTCATTACCTAATAGGTATTTGGCATTCTTTACTCCCTCTTCTTTTTCTTAACCTTGCTCATATGTCTGGCATTTTTCACTTCATACATGGTAAATATCTTTTTTATAAAATCTTGAGTATGACTTTGCTGCAATGGGAGATGAATGCAATATTCTGATGATATCCATAATTCCTGGTGTCCCTTTTGTTGGGATCCCTGTCCCTTTTCTTGGGAACTGGAAAGTACATTGAGTGTTTCTAAACTGTGGGCGTATTGTGGACAATGGAGTTCCTGCCTGACAATGGGCCCTTACCACTCAAATCTCCCTCATTAGATCACATGCTCAGGTAAGTATCACACTGTTTATTATGAGTTTGGAGATAGACAAGCAGGCAATTGCAGGGAATGGAACCCTCAATAAAAACTTCACGGGAATACCTTGGAGCAAGGACTTATCTAGTAGTAAGCAGGTCAACACCTACCCTTATCTTCCAGCAGCGCCCAATATTTTCTGCTGTAGTCAAAAATGTCCCAGTTTCTTCAAGTTGTCTTAAGCTTTCCCTCCTTCTTCTCAGTCTACTCTCTTCCTTTCTCCTTACTTCTCTCCTAGGCTAGCCTCTGACCACCCACTTTTCATGTAATTCATTTCTTGATACTAAGCCAAATTCTCCATCAGTGTCTGCTTCTGTTCTGTTTTCTGCTTTTGCATTCTAATCACCTATGATTATTGTCCTGTCCTGTTTAGGTTTATGATCAGTTTCCGCCTCAAAACTAGCGAAGAATCTGTCCTTTTTTCATCTGCTGTAACTGGAACATAAACTGGGATAATAATTATATTGATAGGTTTTCCATGAAGCCTTATTGATACTATTTGCTTAGACTTTCCATTATATTTTCTTGTAACTTTTGCTACCTCTTGCTGCACTGTTAATGCTACCTTGTTTCTTCTTAGATAAGAGATTTTCAAACTTTTCATGTTGGTGACATGCTTTTTAGACATGCATCATTTCGTGACACAGTAATTCAGTGTTACTAGCAAACTGGAGGTTAAACTAACCCTTTATAAGAGATCCAGACACATACATAAATTATAATAACAAAATGTATGAGGATACAACATACCTCATGAAAACCTTTCATATATTTCTAAAAATACATGATTTATAAATAATAACATACATTTCCAAGATTGTAGCCTACACACCTACACACTTCAGGCGACACACTAAAGTGTTGTAGCACACTGTTTGGAAAGCCCTGTCTTAGATAATCATTGTCAGTATAAAACACTATGCAGCTGTCTGATTGAAAAGGTACTACTCCCATTACTTTACTTGATCATTCCAACTCGTGAAATTGTATACATTTTATTGTGCTATCTTCTAATGATCCTTTCTTCTGACTCTTTACAGGAGATTTCAAAAGTTATGAATATATTTCAGGACTTTGGAAGGAATTCGGAAATGGGAGTAAGCAAAGTCAAAACTGTTTTGTTCAAAGATGATACCAGAGAGAGAGAAAGAAACAACAACACTCCTCCACTCAGAACTCATGGAAATACCCGTATCTAAATTATCAGTCAAGTAATTGGGGACACAAACACCAAAAATGTTAAACAAATTGTTCCACTTAATGTTGATCTTCTCACAAAGGAATTGTTCCACTTAACGTTGATCCTCTCTCTAAGGAAATGAAAGATTAAATGATCTTCTGGTGTAAAATAAGACTTTCTTGGCTTCGTAAAATTTCTACTTTAAAATGTCATTACTGCCTGTATTCAGTAATATACTTTGAGACCTACCAACTAAAATTCCAATTCCTATGATTCTGAGATATCAGAAACTCTTCATCTACTATATAAATGTCAATGTTTGTCTGTGAGTTTGTCTGTGTCAGGCAGGTGAAGATCTTATATGATTGGCTGGCTGTGGAGATTCCATGGAATCCTGGGATTGGCAGTTCAGGGAGGGGCCTTTAGAATTCTCAGCCAGAAAGCTCAGGCTGGTTGCTAAGGAGATGAGGCCTAGCAGGCAAGGAGGAGAACACTGTATTTCTCTCAGGAACACAAACTCTGTATGTTAATAACTCTAAATACAGATTGGATTGGGGAATATGGGGAAAAGTTACAGGTACTGGACAAGGCAATTTGGGGAATACAGACATAAGATCTCAAACCTGTGTATTTCAACCGCATCTAATTCCTAAAGTAAGGTAAGGTAATTCCTAAGGTATTTCTAACAATGAGAAAATATTACCTATGAGAAAATACCTACGAGAAAATAAATTCCCAGGCAACTCTAGGTAAATAAGCTAGTTAGTTAAAAATGGAAGGAAAAGACTGAGAGATGCACTTAGGTACAAGCTGAATAAAAATGGAGGCATGGGGGTCCAAAATCTATTAACATATTTTTGAGTCTTTCCGACTGCATCAACTAATCCTATTTACATATAATAAACAATGTGGATTCTCGGATAGTATTGAAATTCCATTATTTAAATATAGCCTGGGTTTGGAATCTCCCCACTGAAACTAGAAACTTAAATGTATCAGTGATTCAGAACTACTTCTTGAAAAACATATCTCAAATTTGGCAGAAATGAAAAAAACTTATGGCATTACCATTCCTGTTTATCGCTATTTATTGTTTATCTAGCTCACTGATACCAAGTATTGATATAGTTATACCTTTCACTTGGAAGACTAAAAAGAGGTGACCTGCTACTGTTAGCTCCATGGCTAAAAGATGGAATGTTTACCCTTGATGCCACAGTGCAAGAGGCAGTGTTGTGGCCACTCCAAGAGCAGCTGCTCTCACCAGCCTTGGCCTAAGTCTCACAATGGCATCACCATCATCAAACTTAGAACAAGATCTGGTATGATTCTCATTCCAGGTATCAGGGAAATCTTGCAAGATTACAGATGCAGTGAGACATCAAGAGAGATCTGGCAGGCCTTTATCTATCTATCTATCTATCTATCTATCTATCTATCTATCTATCTATCATCAGACTGCAAGCATGGTAGGCGACCAGTGCCCAGGCCTTCAGTGTAAGCAAGTCACACTGTGGTTAGTCCCTGTTCTTTTCTAGGCCCTTCTATTTGGTTGCCTGCCTGGAAAATGGAACAGAGGAAAGTTTGGCTGGCAGGGCAAGTGCCAGGTGGTGAACAGTGAAACTGAGGGCAGGAAAGCCCTGAGGTTGCTAGATGGATGGAAAGCGGGGGGGGGGGGGCCTACAGTATGAGCAGATGCAGGTGACTTCACCTCCAACAAATCATCTGGGCATGTCCCACCATATGACTGATATGATAAATGCTGACAGATGTTTACCAGACATTTGTCGCTTGATGCACTGCTTGAGCATTTGCTGGTCTGGAAACCATTGGGTCTTGTATCCCCTCAACCGTACTGTGCCTACTCACTGTCTACTCATGGAAGAATGTACATATGAGTGTAGTTGATTGGCAATTGCTGTATTTGTGTTAAAACTGGGCCATCCCATTTAACCCATAGCACAGTGTCCAGCCTTTGTGTCTCAGTGCAAAGACTATATTTATATATCTATACCGTTCAACTTGAAGACTGGAAAGATGGGGCCTGCTACTGCTAGCTCCATAATTAATAGACAGAAAGAAAGAACTTGAGAGAAAGAAGTGAATTCAGTCCTGAAAGCCAGTCTATTAGAACGCACTGTTTCTGCAGAGTGGACACTAAGGAGAAAAAACACCAGAAAACCTCCACTGCCTGTCTTTACTTCTATTGTAAGGTGTTCCAGGATTAATGGAATTAATGGTACTAACCTTGCCCATGTTGTGATTCATCTGTTTAAAACCAAATAATATGTGTGTGGGAGGGGATGTTATGGTTCAGAGTGTCTTTTTATTTCACTTTTTATATAATGTCATTTGTCATTGCCTGATTGTATAAGATATAGCATCAGTGGAAGAGAAAACAGAAAGAGATTAGGCAAAGGTGGGGGAGAGAAACCACCACTTCCACAGTAAACATCCCCCAAATAAGCAGTGTGCTTAAGCCTAGGGGTGGGACCAAAACTACTATGCTCCCTAGTAGTCACATGATGTCCCCTTCAAACAAAGTAATATGACACAGTGCTACTATATAACATTTCAGGTACAGCCATATTACTGGTAGTTTGTAATCTATCAGGAACTATAAAAAGCAAAAGCCCAGATTTGACTCTCAGCAGACTAGTCATAATCAGACTGTAGGTAGGTTTAAAACAGCAAGAATTATGTTCCTGGAAATAAATGTGAGCAACACTTAAGAACTGGCATTATTGTTTAAATCACATTGTTTAAATCACAGTGTTAGTCTTCCCTTGTCATTTTGAACTTCAACCCAAACTTTCTTTCCTTTTTGTTTCATTTCATTTCATCTGTCTGTCTGTCTGTCTGCCTTTGCTGGTATTGAAAGGCATGTTTGTTTGTATTTTTATTATTATTTTAGTAGAAATTTAGTGGAATGTTGAAAGCTGGCTGTTTTTAGTACAGATTCAAAATTGCTTGTTACCTTGTGAACTTCACCAGGTGCACAATTCTTAGCCATAAGATTTGCGCAATTTCTCACACAAAGAACTTAAAATAGCTAAACTTCAGCTCTTACATTTTGCATGAACAAATATGAACTTTAAAAAGTCTAAGGGCAAAAAAACCTGTCTGTCACTGGATAAACGTTTAAAGCTCTTTTTATTATTTTGCAGCTGCTGCCCTTTGCTGAAGGATATTTCCTGTACCTCAGACTCAGAATAAAAACATTTATTTTTAAGAATGCAATTAGAAACACATCTGTTGTTCTAGGAACCTCATATTAAAAGTAAGTCCACATAAAGATTTACATATCTGTTTTTCAGTAAGGAAATGGGGTATTTATTTAAATGCTACTTCAAGGCAAAAACACTTCTTCCTAACTATGATTTTGTGACATGAGTAAAGATACAAAAGCCAATCTAATCAATAAGATATATATCCTCAGAAATGTTCTTTGTGTACGTGTGCTATGATGAGAATTTTTTTCATGCTGCTTTGCTTTTTAAGCATGTTTTGCTGAAAAGTTATGCATTTTCTGGTTAACCATTTATAGGCAATTTACATAGCCTTCCATTAATTTCTGTCTATGGCATCATGTACAGGTCGCAATAGAATGCTAAATATTGTGTGGTCAAGTTCTGTAGACTTAATTCTATTATGTGCAATCGTTGTAGCTAGATAATCAAAATGTACAAATGTTCTTAGACTGTGATGGTATGTACTTCTGTGATATGTTTCCAGGAACAAGAAATAAGTTACTGCATTCAATGCTGGATGAAACTTCCAAACAATGATAAAGGATAACTCTCTGCATGCCACTTGTATTTTATAAACTAAGGGAATGTATGAGAACCACAAAGTCTTAGGCGTAAATAAAGATCTGCCACTTTTCATCAGATGAGATGGTGTAAAGCCCCTCCAGAAAACATGTCAGTGACAAGCTGCTGAAAGGCAGCTCTCTCTGAAACAAATATTTTTAATGTGTAATTATGAGTAACTGCTTCACTAAACTCTAAGTGCATTTTGAAGTCTAATTATATTTTGATCCATGTATTAGTCTGAGAAGTGAGGATCAGAGCAGTTTGCTTTAAAATGTTGATAAATAAGCACTCCCTCACCAATTCTTACCTGTGGGTTCTTTGGATCTGGGTGTCTTCACACAGCCAACACAAGTATCCAAGTCAGAACTGAGGTTGATAATAATGGGTCAGATGCAAAGAAGAACCATTGTTGGGTGTTATCAATAATGAAGTCATTTCACTTTATATTCCAAGATTGCCCCTAACAGTATGTTGTGCGAAAGACAAAAAAGAACTCTTGTGGGAATGTAAAAAGAGAGAGCAGAAAATGTGGAATTACATTTTCATGGTATTACCCCAAAACGTGGGTGACTCTGGGGTCCACAAGTGATGCCAATGTCTCCACAAAAGGTGGGGAAAATTAGCTCAAAAGGAGACCTAGGAGAAGGGAGTGACCAAACAAGATCTTCCACCTATGTTTATGGGTACTCGTGCAGGGAAGACCCAGCCAGAGACCCAAACTGAGCTAAATGAGTTTCACTGGGGGATTATCACGTGCATGAGATTCAGTCAATCATGTACTCACACAAGGATAACCTTAAAGAAGGGACATCTGGATAGTGCAGGGTGATGTTCAGCAACCAATGTACTGAAAGCTAGCTGATCAAAACTGAGTGTTTTTATACATAATTCCTACCTAGAGGGCATGAGTGAGAATGGCTTTCTGGCTGAATAAACAATGCGGTTCACAGACTGGACAATGTGGTCCAGAATGAGCTGATGGTTTTAGTATTAGGTGACAAAAGGGGCTAAGGGTTTTTTGATAGCTCAGTGTTTGTGGACAGATTTAAGGATAATGAGGTAGCTTGCAATGTGAAAGGAAGAGGACTTGAGACAATCAGTGGTCTGGTGGGAATCTCCCAGTCACTATCATTTAAGAAAGCAATGTTGTTAAGGCTAGCAGCAGCCTATTATCTTTAGAGTTTCCTGGTGATTTCCTGACTATGACCTGGCTGTGCCTAGGAGGGTTTTAATTGACTATAGATTTCATAATCCATGTGTTCAGTCAGCTTTCCTCTTATCCAGCAGGGCCGTCCAGCCATATCATGTTATAATTAATATTTTATATCAATTTTGATGTATAACAATTAAACCATATCAAAGCATGGGGGCGTACGACTGCTAACAATGTATAACAGCCTATATGTCAATGCAACCACATGAATAGTGGGAATATGTTTAAGCCAAGAAGCCACAAAATTCATGAGATAAAAGTTGTGATACTTTTATGCAAAGCTCAAGCATACACAAGATAAAAAACAGCTAGCAGAGGAAACAAGAAAAAGTATAAAATAACCCTATAGCACCTTTGAGACTAACTGAGTAAAATAAATTTCTAGCATGTTTTTGTGAATCCCAGTCAATTTCATCAGATGTGGTTTTCGTGAAACTTTATGCTAAAATTTTCTGCTTCTCTCAGTTTCATTTATATTTCTTTATGTTGAAACAATCTAACACAGCTATGGTTTTGAATAGTCAACAACAGTAACTGTTAATAGCATAATGAATGCAAATTGGCTATGCTAAGTTAATGCCTGTATGTGGAAATATAAGCTTGTTCTCAATTAGAATTTGAATTAATAAAATCAAAATAAGGAAAAAACTATAGTTTTTGCCTAGTGGGAATTGTTAAAATTACTCATTGCTTCCTTTGAGGAGAAAGCAAGTGTAGAACTACAACTGTTATCATGAGCTCCTGCAGATGCAGATAGATTGTAAGTCTCAGCAGCCCTTGCTAATGTAGGAAATGGTGAAGAATTCTGGGAGTTGCTGCCAAGCAAAATCTGCAGGCCCACATGATTCCTACATTTGCCCTAAACTAAATACCTCCACACATATTGTATCTTTTATTATACTACAATTCTTCTAACTCCTTGATTATATTGTTTGCCCTCTCCTGCATATTTCCAGTGCCCAAACATTTTTTTATCATTTAATGAAGCAACTAGAAGGCAGAGTGGAATTATTAAAATATTTCAAGATCATGTTATCTGCTAAAAAGTAGAATCTGAGATGCGTAACCCAAACTAATTAGCCATAAGGGATACATGTTTATATATGTGCATGTCTATATACATATACATGCATACAGCTCCAAACTGCTCAAACTGCCTCCTCTACTCCACAGTGACGAATAAGAATGTTCACTGGCGAAACAGTTTGAGGCTACAACCCTACTCTGTTTTCTGTTGAGCAGTACTAATTATTTGAGGGACATCATATGGCATATAATGAGTTTGTTTATGTAATTTCTCAGGCTAGTATAAATCTGGAAAAATTCTTCCAAATATTATGAGGGAGATTTCAGCAACACTATAACATTTGGCTCCATTGTATTAACCCATTCTAAACTGCATTAATCAATTAACCTCCTCCATTGTGTTGACCCATTGTGTTAACACCTGTTCAAATGATAAAAAAAAAAAAAGAGTCTAACAGAAAATTAAGTGGAATGGAATCAACAAATGTTTACACTGAGATATCTTGTTTGGCCTTCAAGCTGGTGCAAAGCTCCTTCCTTATGTATATGCTGAAACTGGATAACATAGCCATCTTTCTAAAACTTTTTTGAATTATAATGGCTCTAATGTTTATTTCATGCAAGTGTAATTATTGATTTTGAAAAGTACACAACTGTCTGTGTTAAGACAGTGAATACATCTTTATTATGTCTTTCCTGGTTTTAAAAAGGGTACATTTTAAACCTTCATGAGCTACAGCTAAGTATTTTTCATTTAGTCTTCCAAAAGGCATGTCTGTCATGCACAATATATACAGAATATAGAAAGAAAAAGTTCTACTATTTAGATCATATATAACTTTATGTATAACTGCCTTCAAATTTAAATAAACTGCTGCATTAAAAATATGGGTTTTTTTCCTATGAAAATAAGCAAGCAAACAAAGTGTTCTATCCAGTGTAACATATAAGGACAAATGCCATATTATTTTTCAGCAAGCAATGACATGGCAAAGAAGAAGTAAAACACCCTGTTTGTTGGAGTTGATATATTCCTTCCCTAGGAGTTTTTTTGACAAAATTTATCTAGAGGAGGGGTTTTTTTCTAAAACTTTTCCTAAAAGCTAAGAGAGTAGAACGTGCCCACAGTCATCCTGTGAGCTTCCATGGCTCAGAGCAAGTTTCAACCCAAGTCACCAAGGGTGCTGGCACAGCAGTCACACCTGAACACTGTCTTTATAATATGGAAAAGAAGAAATAAAATGTTCTCATTCTCAGTAGATGGCCCCATTTGGGAGAAACTGAAATTTCTTCTGTAGGATGTGTGAAGATAGGACTAAATTCCTTTGAAATCAAGAAACATCCCACAATACAAGCAGTATATATTTTATTTTATTTTATTCTATTAAGCTTTGTATTTTCTAGTTCTTATTTTCATGAAAAACACTTATTCTGCACACACAAATGCTCCTAAGGACAGGGGGTATTATTTTTAATTTGACACAGTACAATGGAATTCTCATTGGGAGTCACACACACAAATAGCCAACAACTAACACAAAATGCTACTTTGTTCAACTTAGACCATTTCCACACTAGACATAGTGCTTTTAAGGCCCCTCCCTAAACTGCAAACCGCAGGATTCCATAGGGTGTTGAAAATGGAATAATAGAACTATAACATTCTAGTGTGGAAATGGCCTTAATTTATGAACATTAAAAAGTCAGAATAATCCATGCCATAGTATTTATATCTTCTATATATGGGTGTGAATGCTGAGCAAGGAAGAAAAAGGACCAGAAAAAAAAATCAGCATGTTTGAAATGTGGTGCTGGAGGAGAGTGCTATCAGCAACATGAACTTCCAAAAAGAGAAATGAATGGCTGTTACAGCAAATCAGACCTAAATACTCCCTAGAAGCCAAAATGATTCCGCTGAAGCTATCATACTTTGTACATATCATAAGAAGACATGATTCATTGAAAAAGACAGTAATACTTGGCAAAGTGGAAGTCAGTAGAAATAGTGAAAGGCTGCACTGCAGGTGGATTCATTCAATTAACAAAGCCATACCACTAAATTTGCAAGACAGGAATAGAGTAGTTAGCCAGAGAACTCGGAAGCCTGTCATCCATGGGTTGCCATAAATCAAAGTCAAATTGACAAGTAACAACAACAGCCTTATTGATTTGTACCTTTGCTCTTCTTTCTAATTAAAATAAGGAGATAAATACAATAAAATACATTCTCCTAGCAATATTGCTTTAAAATGTAATTTGGAATTGTGAAGGAGATCTGCATTTCTTGGTATTTTGGAAAGCTTAAATGGAAATTAATGATTAAGCCAAGAGTTGTGAAGATAAACTTTTCAAGTTATTGTAAACATCTCTTTGATGTGCTAAGAAGTTGTAAATATACAGTCTCTACCTGGAGAAATATTTCCATGATTAATGAATCTGAGTGGATATAACTCAGATTCAAGCTATGATTAAGGGTGAGTTTAAAGGATCAAAGGTACCATGAATTTGTTTTCCTTATTTGCATTCCGTGTGAGTTTTAATAATTTTGAAATTAAAATCTCCCTCCCACTCATGGTTTTCTTCTTTTTCTCCAATGATTGTATCATATAGTTGCTCTTTTGTAGTCCCTTATATAGTTAACTTGTTTGTGCATATTGCATACAGCCATATCCAACAGATTTAGGTGACAAACTTTAAGTGACAAAGCATTGATGGGAGTCATCATAGTCTCTTAGTGTCTGGACAGATGAGGGAACAAAAGGGATTTTCTACAGGAAGAGAGTATAGGATGTTGATCATTGGTTGCTTCACTGGGGCAATCTCATTTACTATTGTATTTGAAGATCAGGTTGTTGAGAGTATTGTTGCGGGTCCATCAGTGCCATGGCTTTTCTGTCTAATCCTCTTGAACTTATGACCTGGTCATGCTGAGGTCATCTTAGCATGCAGCTTCCAACTACAGTCCTTTTCCATGTGCTTTCCAGCCATAAGAGTATGATTTTTATAATAGAAATGATATCTCTCACCAATTAAATATTTCTTGCCAATTATACTGCGCCATGGAATGGAGGGTGTATGGCATGATAACAGCTCCGGAGGAAGTTGAGAGTGGATAATTTCTTATTTGTTTTGGACAGGCAATGTGCAAAGACACAATGTGTATTTATAACGTAGTTTTACATATTTCACTTTTCCGCCAGACTTTTAATGTTTGTTTTCTTCCATTCTCATTCCAATGCTACTGTCATATTTCTTTCGCATGTATTCTTCTTGTTTTGCTATGTTTTTTAGTTTTATATGAAGTTCCAAACCTTTCAGTGTACATCACCTTGGGTGGCCAACTGGCAAATGATTTATACATTTAATTAAAAGTAATAATTTAATTTCTGTTGAAACACAGTGGGATCAGTACTATGTGGAAGTCGTTCCTTAACCATTTCCCTACTGCACATTTTCTTTCCTATGTTTCTAGATGCATGTCTTCATTAAAGAAAGCAAGAAGGGAGGAAACAAGAAAACAAACAAACAAACAAAAAAGGATTCAGGAATTTATTGTGCAATCTGTAATACAGCATGGAAAGGAAAGGAAAGGAAAGGAAAGGAAAGGAAAGGAAAGGAAAGGAAAGGAAAGGAAAGGAGTAGCAGCACTGTATGTCAGGGACATTTATACCTGCAAAGAGATCCATGACTTAAATCCTGGGAGCCAGATTGAGGGCATCTGGATAAAAAAATAAGGACGACAGAAACAACAGTGATGTCATTGTGGAAGTCTACTACAGACCTCCACGCCAGACCAAAGATTTGGGTCATGCCTTACAAAAATAGATGACAAAACATTCAGAAAGAGGAGATATAATAGTAAGGGGAGATTTCTGCCAAGAGTATCACTTCGAACAAATTTTTCACTTGCCTTTCAGACAATTTCATAGTCCAAAAGGTAGAAGAGGGAACAAGGAGAACAGCTGTTTTAGATCTTATCCTAACCAACAATGATGATCTGGTTAATGGGGAGGAGGTTGGGGGATCCTTAGGCAGAAGTGACCGTGTTCTCCTGCAGTTTATTATACAGCAGAAAGGGGAAGTCAAGCATAGACAGGTATATATTTTATACTTTAAGGAAACTTATTTCAGTAAACTTAGGGAAATACTGGGAGTGATCCCATGGTCAGGAATACTAAAAGAGAAGAGAGTTCATGATGGATGGGAGTTTCTTAAAAGTGATATACGGAACGCAAAATTTCAAACAATTCCAAGGAGAAATAAAAATGGAAGGCATCTAAAGAATCTGGGATGGATGCATAAAGAACTTTCAGTGGAGCTAAGATTTAAAAGGAACATGTACAAGAAATGGAAAAAAGGGAAATCACTAAAGAGAAATTCAAACAAATAGCCAGCAAGTCAGAAGAGGGAGAAAGTCAGAAAAGCTAAAGCACAGAATGAGCTCAGGTTTGCTAGAGAGGTTAAAAACAATAAGAAGAAAGAGGTTAAAAACAATAAGAAAGAAGAAAGATAAAGATCAGACTATTTTATATATAAGATAAATGTGAAACGAAAACCTGTCAAACAAACTGTCAATAGTTCTTACTGTTAAATATTTGGATATCTTGTTTTGTGTTATAAAATATTCTGTATATCACATATTATACTTTTTATTTTATTTTTTTATTTTTATATCTTTTTTTCTTTTGGAATATTGATATTCTTATTTTATTATACAAAATCTGTTAATAAGAATTAAAAAAAAAAGAAAAGAAAGAGGAACAAGGAAATGCTAGGGCCTATGCATGGAAAGGAAGATAAAATACTAACAGCTAACAATGAAAAGGTAAAGCTACTCAACACCTTCTTTGCCTCAGTCTTCTTCCTGAAGGAAAACAATGCTTTACCTGGAAAAAAAAATGGAGAAGATGATGTGGTAGGGGAAATGAAGCAC
The DNA here is from genome assembly GCA_030412105.1 of Cyclura pinguis. Taxonomy (NCBI): domain Eukaryota; kingdom Metazoa; phylum Chordata; class Lepidosauria; order Squamata; family Iguanidae; genus Cyclura; species Cyclura pinguis. The sequence continues at coordinate 310,888,991 of CM059599.1, read as the reverse complement.
AGCATAGATAAAGAGGTAGTACATATGTACCTGGCTACTCCAAATGAATTCAAGTCTGCAGGACCTGATTAACTATATCGAAGGGTATTAAAAGAACTGGCAGAAGGAATCTCAGAACCACTGGCAATAATTTTTGAGAATTCATGGAGAATGGGAGAAGGCTCAATGGACAGCAGGGGGGCAAATGTTGTCCCCATCTTCAAAAATTACAGTCCAGTCAGCCTGACATCAATAGCTGGAAGGATTCTAGGGCAGATTATTAAACAAACAGAGTGCAAGCACTTAGAAAGGAATGCCATCATAACTAAAAGTCAACATGGGTTTCTCAAAAACAAGTCATACCAGACTAATCTTATTTTTTTTATATAGAATTACTAGCTTGGTAGATGAAGGGAATGCTTTGGATATAGCATATCTTGACTTCAGTAAGGCCTACAACAAGCTCACCCATGATATTTTTGGAATCCAGCTAGACAATGCTACTGTTAGGTGGATTTGTAACTGGTTAACAAACCAAACCCAAAGGGTGGTCATCAGTGGCTCCCCTTCATCCTGGAAAGAAGTGATTAGTGGGGTGCCACAGGGTTCTGTCTTGGGCCCAGAGCTATTCAACTTCTTTATCAATGATTTGGATGAGGGGATAGAGGGCATTCTTACCAAATTTGAAGGTGGCACCAAATTAGAGGGGGCTGACACCCCAGAGGACAGAATCAGAATTCAAAACGACTTTGACAGATTAGATAGCTGGGTCAAAACTAACAAAATGAATTTCAACATGGAGAAGTGTAAGGTATGACACTTGGACAGAAAAAATGTAATGCACAGATATAAGATAAGTGACATGTGAGTTGACCACAGTACATGTGAAAAGAATCTAGGAGTTTTTGTAGACCCCAAGCTGTACATGAGTCAGCGGTGTGATGTGGCAGCTAAAGAGGCAATGCAAATTTGGGCTGCATGAATGGCAGTATAGGCCCTTTCCACAGGATGTCATCATCCCACATTGGGGACAGGAGAAGGACAGGTCCTGGACGATGCTTAAGCATGACATTGTCTGTGTCCCATCATTCTGCCATTCCCAGGCATCATGATCATGCAGCAAATCGATGACTGGCATTCGTGCAGCCCTCCAGCAGCCGTACCTCACTTACCTGAGCTGTGGAGGTCAAGAAGCATGATGGCCATGCTTCCTGGCCCGGCACAGCCTGGGACAGTGCCCAGCTATGCTGTGGATCATCATGCCTCTTCCATTCCCATAGGCAGCCACTGCAGAGAGGAGCATTCCTGACACACTTCGCTCCCAGTAGAGGAACTACTGGGATCCCCACAAGACTTTGCAGGGATCCAGTAATGTGTGGAAAGAGCCATAGTGTCTAGATCAAGGAAAGTGATGGTACTGTTACCCCACTGGCATGCCCTATCCTGGGTACTATAAATGTGATATCAGGTATGCCCACCCCAGAGAGGTTGCCCAGATGGGCACATAGGCAAAGAGGTAGAACAACTAGAAACAGGTCAAGACCAGAAAAATCCCCAGTCACATAGCCCAAGGAGACCTCAGGCAACACACATCTACATAGACAAAGGGTCCTCAGCCAAGAGTAGCCAACTTGAGGGGATTAGCGTGTTTTCCCCAGGTTGAGCAACTGTGATTCTAGAAAAATCCTACAAGGCAAGGTCCATCTACATAAACTTACACTGCAACCCTTTGCAACTGCAACCCTGAACACTTCCAACCCAGCACAAACCAATCATGCAAACAACCAAGTTGCCATTGTGTGGCATTCCTTCCTTTGCTGTGACCATTGTTTTCCCTAAGAGAGGGCCTGTCCTCGAGGTACGTTCTGCCCTATAAGTAGTCCCAGTTTGTGAGGGTCTCTTCGGAGAACTCTCCACCATGCTTTGCTGAGCTCCGTTCTTCTCACCGCTTCCCGGACCGAAGACTTCAGGATAGGTGCAGTATCACCGCCTCTACATTCCTTTTGCTATATCCCCTATCCATTTGTCACCTCTTTTCCTTCTCAATAGTCCTTGTGTGCATGATTGCGTGAGTGCATGATACTATATTCATTTAATAAAATTCATCTATTTGGTACACTTGTCTGGCTTTTTGTTTGGCCTGACCCAGTAAAGTTGAGTAAAAGATCCTGCTGGGTTACCCTGCCCCTCCTTTTGCTAATGCTAGTGGTCTGCTAATTTTCCCAACCTTTATAACTTGGAACAAATCAAGGTGTCCCCCACGGGACCCCCAGAAGTCAAGGTAACAGTACCACTCTATTATGCTTTGATCAGACCCCATCTGGAATACTGTCTCCAGTTCTGGGCATCACGGTTCAGCAAGGATATTGACTAGCTGGAAGTGATATTACCACTGTATTCTGCTTTGGTCAGGCACCCCCCACCAAAAGAATACTGTGTCCAGTTCTGGATACCACATTTCAGGAAGGTTATTAACAAGCTGGAATGTGTCCCAAAGAGGTGGACCAAAATGATAAAAGTCCTGGAAACTATGCCTTATGAGAAGCAGCTTAGGGAGCCAGGCATGTTTAGCCTGGAGTAGAGAAGGTTAAGAGGGGACATGATGGTTATGTTTAAATATTTGAAAGGATATCATATGCAGAATCGAGCAAGCCTGTTTTCTGCTGCTTAAGAGACTAGGACACTGAGCAATAGCTTCAACCTTCAGGAAAAGAGATTCCATCTAAACATTAGGAAGAACTTCCTGACAGTAAGAGTCATTCAACAGAGGAATACACTGCCTTGGAATGTGGTGGAGTCTCCTTATTTGCAGTTTTTTAAACAGAGTTTGGATTGCCATCTGTGGGGAATGCTTTGATGTTTATTTCTGCATGGCAGGAGTTTGGACTCAATTGCTCTTGTGGTCTCTTCCAGTTCTATGATTCTATGTAATTTATCCCTGAGCAAGGCTAATTTTCCATTCCACTACTTTGTCAGTATTTGAAATTTGTCTGCAGATTCATGAGCTCCAGTCTCCTGCAACTGTCATGTCATTGTAAATCAACTTGTCTCTGCATTCTCTCTTTTGTCAGTCTTTGGACAATGTACATGTTCCCATCCAAAGAAACAAATTCATAACTGCCTGTTATTAAATCCAATCAATGATTGCCAAGAAGGAGATGGAGGAGGAGGAAGAAGAGGAGGGGTGAAAGAAGAAGAAGGAGGAGGAGGAGAAGAAGAGGTGGCAGCAGCATGCATATGGATTGGTCTAGATCAACAAACTAACAATTCTCCAGCAAAATGAAAATAGTTTGCAACAAAACAGCAAATCTTCCTTGCTATCTAAAATATGAAATCTCAGTAAGGCATACAATGCAGTTATATTTCATAACAAAATATAATGGACTATTTCCTATATATTTAACTGTTGACATAAAGAAGAAGTTAGTCATCTCTTTATAACTAAAGAAATGAATGCCTGTTTCTTCTATATCATGCTACATTATTGGGGTTAATCAGTTTTGTGTATACATAAAGGTCTTGCAGCTGCAATATATATGTTTGCTATTTACGTTTTAACATATTCTATCTTTCTTGTCTCCTTCAGCATGAAATAGCAGTAAGAACCTGCCTCGTCATAATCTAATCTGTTCCAATGGAACAGTTTCATACTGTGGATCTATTGCAGTCTCATTTCATTGAAATAACAGAGCGAGACTTATAAAAACTGAGAGGGAAAAAAAGGCTATAAGAAACATATATTTTGTTGCATAATACTCCATGTAACATAAACAAAAGATTAAGAGAGTTACATTTTTCAGAATAATTCTGGAGCAGATTCTCTCTAGGGGTTGTGCTTTGGATTTCTCTGAACTTCAACTGAATGGGGCTGCTTGAAAGACATTTGAGATGGTTAAAACAAGGTTACACTGAAGCAGATCAAAACCAAGCTGTTATCAATTCAGTTATACTCAGATATTGCTCCTTCCAGTATCCATACCACAGATACCAGGACACAAAGCATAACGATCTAACAATTAATAAGTTGTCAGGGACTTCTGGCAGGAAAAACAGTTTTCCCCAACACCCATTCACTCAGAAGTCTTTCTTTTATGGAATTTGCAGAAGCTGACATTGGTTTCTCTCTTGCCTCGTGCTGGACCAGATACAGGATTTGAAAAAGGCAAAGAAAGTGGTGGGGTCAAACAACGAATAGAAAGCAAGTGAGGAAGAAGGTAAGTCTGCACTCAAACTTCACTTTCAGCCTCCTATTTCCTTTCTTTGACTGTCTTCAGTTTCTTCTCTGATATATTTCTGTTTTCTGTTATACTGTGAGATGAGGTGACATAGAAGAGACTTCTGGAAGAAGGGAGTGGGGGGAAAGTATGAAGAGATTAGAAAAGCAATTTTTTAAAAATAACTTGACTGAAGGAAGGGATGGAAGATGTCCCCCAAATTCCATTTACCCAGCTTTAGCCAGTGTACAGTGAAACTCTAGCATACTGAAGGAGCAGCACCAGGTGCATAATGTTGTTGAGGAGTGAAGGAAATATGCTTATCTATGTAATCCCCTGTGGAAGAAAATTCCTCTACTTACTAAATTCACTAGTCTAGTGCTTCACACTTTGCTCTAGGGAACTGAAAGCACGGAAAAGAAAAGGTTGAGCCTATTTACTTCTTGAAAGAAATGTAGCTAATTTCTCCCATTATGTTGAATAAGAAAGGAAAAAAGAAGGGAAGTCTACACCCCTCAGTCTGAATTTTCCACAACTTCTTCCCTTAACTTCTTCCCCACTTCCTCCATCCTTAACTAGGCAAGGACCAAGCTCATCCATTCTACCCTTCATTTATCTTCTTCATTCATCTGCTTTGCCTCATGCTTTTGGAAAATTTCCTTTCTGTCTAAGACTGAGGCAATTCCTATATATACCTCCTTGGGAATAAGTCTAGTTGAAAATGATTGAACTTATTGTTGAGTAGATCTCCATGGCAATGGGCTTCACAGTGTCAAACTTTAAGTATGATTTTCCATTCCCCATTGGTGAGGTCCAGTTTTTATGAAAGCAGTGTTCAGAAATAAAGCCCTGGCACTTAGAATTGCAGGTGCTTTGCCTGTTCAGCACCAACAGACAACATCCTTCAAGTGGCTACCCACAGAATCTTAGTTTGAAAGGCTTTGCAAACCTGCTCAAAATAAAGATGAAAAAGACATGTTGTGGGATATAAACCAGGCCACAGTTTATTAACTATTTACAAACCTCTAACTTACAAGGGGGCCTCCCTGAAATGCAGAAACTATGGTTGGGGCTAGGGCTCCACTCTGACCTCCTCCTTCCCAACACAGGTTGAGAAACCTGGGACACAATTCCAGTCTGTTACTTCATGATCCAGCAGCATCCAACCTTGCTATTCAGCAGGCCTGCCCTATCCCAATGTATCTCAGAGCCAAAACTTTAAAGGGAGACATGACAAGGGGCCAGTCCCAAGGGCCATTCCCTTCCTAGCACCTGAACATCATGTGGCCCAATGACCCAGTCTGAAAAACAACAATTTACCCAAATGATACAAGCTTTCCCCAATTTTCTTTACCACCTGCCATGAACTAGGTGGAAGAAATTTACTTGTCCCCTTGCTCCTCCACCAGGCCATCTAATATGGACCTCAGATCACACTGTGGGTCCCTCAGAAAAATGCCATTCCCTGCATCAGGCAAATGGACTACATCATTCTTGAACAGTGCCAGATGACCATAACGTATCTCCAGATGAAAGAGAAAAATGCCCAGGCCACAGGCCAGTGTCTTGCACAGCACTCCCTATTAACTTTGCACTTGCCTGATGCAGACATCATTACCCCAAAACATGGGTGACTCAGGGGTCCACTCATGATGCCAGTACCTCCACATCACAGAGGGGAATTAATTAGCTCAAAATTAGGAGGCCTGTTGAGGGGTGGTAACAACGAGATCTTTCCACCAATGTTTATGGGGTCTTGCAGGAAAGGAACCAGCCAGAGATTCAAAAGTAAACTTAAAATGTGTTTTATTGAAGGAAATTCACTCAACACGCATACAAGATATAGTCACACATTCACACAAGAGCTAAATGAAGGATAAAAGGAGGAAAAAAATATGGATAGAAAGGGTTTTGAGTTATAATGACAAATCTAGAATAGCAGTGAAGGAGCAGCAATGTGGCATAGACCTGTGTGTTTAAGGGCAGCACACAGCCAGGAAACAAACTGGCAGAGAGACATTCAGTAACTGGTGAAGTCCAAAGCTAGTTGCTCAAAAATGGGGATTTTTATACTCTATTTTCCTCCCTGATGGGTGTGTGTTAATTGCTTTCTGGCAGGGTAAACAAAAGGGATCTGGAATGGACTGATTGTTTCAATGTCTTAGTTGGGTGAGGTTATTGGGCCAGGCTTTGTCATGAAATGCACAAAGCAAGGGGTGCTTGCCTCTGCTCTGAGCTTGGCTATTGTTCTCATTGAAAGGATTATCTTTTACAACCTGGCCATGCTGGGATCACCTTTTTTTTTTTTTTTTTGGCCTGTTTTTCCCAGCCAGAGTCCTTTCTTACACATGGCTTCCAATCATAAGTGTACATAATCTATATTTTACGCCAATTAAACATATCTGCCTATTAATATATTTTGCCAATTAAACCATATCAAATTGAGTCTGCATAGTCCAGTTACAACATCTACAGCCCACAACCAGACAACAGAACTGGAAAAAAAGAATCAAGGAAGGTAAAATCCCTTGAAATTTCTGCAGTTTTCCAATCCAGGGCCCAACCAGCTGCATGCAAATGATCCCCAAGAAAATTCCAAACCATTGGTCCCTAATTGTATCTGAACATACCTGTAACTCCCCAGATTCAGGTCCTCCCACTGAAAAGAAACCCCATTATAGCCACCTTAAAACTTCTACTGTACTCTAAGATTGTCCCACATTCCCACAGTGATGAGGAGTAAATGCTGAGAGCATGACAGACCACCCTAACATCACTAAGACATTGCATAAAAGCATGCCCTGTGGCCACCACCTTGTAGCTGAAGTTGAGATGTCCCACCAGTTTCTGAAATTTCCATAGCATAATCTTGTGGTAAGCAATTGCTACTGCAACCTTAGGGCATAAATCCTGAAGTTTATGATTAGGCAAGTGGTGGGACTGAGTCATGCATGCCCTTTTCGCATGGCATTTTCCATGCGAAAGGGCCCCTCGAGTGTCGCGCAAATGTGAGGAGCAGTCCACATGACGCACTCACATTTGCGCAAGCTCCAGGGCCTGGCAGGCACTGCTCATACACTTCCTAATTTTCGGCTTTAAGCCGAAAATGGTGCATGGTCATGCATCACTCCGGGGCCCCATGTGCACTTGCCGTGTGTGCAGAGCCTCAGGAGCTGGGCCGGTTGCGCTTCCTGTCTCAGAGCAGCCCAGGAAGGTCCCAGGCTGTACTGCGAAAGGAAGAGGTGGGACTCTCATGTGAGCAGGCAGCTCGTGTGGAGCCGAAGGACCCCGGATGTGAGAGCCTCTCTCCGGAGGCTGCTTGTGTTGGGGGATGATAGGAGTTTCAGCCCCACGGAAACGCAGCGGAAAAGCCAGAGTTCAGCGAGCCAACAGCAGCAGCCTTGTTCCCCAGTAAGGATACTCACACACAGAGGAGTTTCTTCCAAACAGGAGGCACTTTATCTTGCAGCAAAGTTCCGTTATATACAAAACATAGGAAAGACGGACAAAAGCTTGCGCCAGGCACCAGGTTTGGTCAACAGACAAATACATACTGGCGTTGCTTTGTTCTATACATATCTACAACCAATCAGGTAGAGGTTTGCACACCTCCCTCTACCATCTGCACAAGACCCCAGTTTCTTATGCAACCTTACAATTACCCACAGCTGGGGCATGATGCAACATCTTTGCAGTGGGCTGATCATTTTCCCAGGGTTCCCTGCCTGGAATCCCTGACAATCCCCTCCAAAATGGTCAGGCCACTGTATAGGACATTTTCACAATCCATACATGTCATACAATACATGTTACATAATACATACAGTACATACATTCAAGGGTACAACTCATCTTCCACCTTACACCCTGGTGGCAAGGCCCAGTTCACCTGCTAACTTCTCATGGCCTACTACTGGAAGGGCCTTTGTAAGCAAATCCTCGATATTGTGTTCAGATGGACAATACCGCAAGCACAAAATCCCATCCTGGATCATTTGCCTCACATTTTGGTACCGTACCCCAATATATTTAGTTCTACACTTTAAGTTTTCTGCCTCAGCCATTGCTACGCAAGCTTGTGAGTCTTCATGTATTTCCAGAGGTGTGCTGCAAGGCTCTTGTATGTCTGTCAGCATTTGTCTTAGCCACTGTACTTCGCTAGTCATTTCTGACAATGCTGCAAACTCAGCCTCTGTTGTGCTTAGCGCCACACAACTCTGCTTTCTTGATCTCCATACTATGGGACTCTCCGCATACCTGGCTACCAACCCAGTCACTGACTTCCCGTCTGCTGGGTCAGCAGCAAAAGAGCTATCGACATAGCATTCCAGTGTTTTTTGGCTTCCCACTATTCTCAGACACAGATCTCTTGTCCCTTTGAGATATCTGATGACTCGTTTTACAGCCACCCAATCTATCTGTCTGGGTTTGGAAGCTCTCCTGCTTAACAATCCAACAGCGAAACTGATGTCTGGTCTCGTGTTGTTAGCAATGAATAACAGGCTTCCAATGACAGAATGGTATAGCTGAGGGTTCACAAACAGCTCACTTGCTTCCAAATTTGTGAAGTCTGTTGTCATGGGAGTTCTGACTGTCTTTGCATCACACAGACCACATTTAGCAACAAGACTGTCAATCTTTTTCTTTTGGCTCAGAAAAATCTCACCATCACTGGTTCTCTCCACTTCAGCACCTAAATAACACTTCAGACTGCCTAGATCTTTTAGCCTGAATCGTTTCTCTAACTGCATCTGCACACGCTTTACATCACTGGCACTTCTGGCTGCAACACAAAGATCATCAACATATATCACTATTATGACACAGTTGTCACCTGCCCCCTTGGTATATACGCATGCATCTGTGATGCTCCTCATATACCCAAGTGCCACCAATTGCTGATCAATGCATTTGTTCCAACAACGAGCGCTTTGGCGAAGACCATAGAGACCTTTGCGCAACAGGTATACTTTGTTGTCTTCTGCGCCATCATACCCTGGTGGTTGCTCCATGTAGACTGTTTCTTCTAGATCAGCATTCAGGTAAGCTGTCTCAAAATCAAAATGTTAAACAACCATTTCCCTCTTGGCAGCAACAGCTAATACCATCCTCAGACTTTCTGGTTTGGCTGTGGGAGAAAAAGTCCTGTCAAAGTTGGCAAACCTTTCCTGGGAGAAACCCTTTGCAACGAGGCGTGCCTTATACTTCTGTGTACCATCAGGCATGTCCTTTAATTTAAACACCCACCTGCAACCGACTACCTTCTGGTCTTTGGGTCTGTCTACCACCTGGAAGACCTTCCTTTCGACAAGTGACTGGAACTCAGAGTCCATGGCAGTGTTCCATTTTTCCTGTTCCTCCTTGGGATACTCTAACAGTTCCTGATAACTTTCAGGCTCACTAGCCGCAACACTGAACAGCTTGGCCCCTTGAACAACAAATCTGACAGGGGCTTTTCTTACCCTCTTGGATCTCCTAGGAAGAGCACCTTAGTTCTTCCTGACTCAGTTTCGCTGGGGCTACTGCTGCTCTCAGTGTGAGGCTTTTCTTTGAGTGCAGTCCCAGGTTTGAAGCTAGGTGGTGGTGAGGAGTCGTGTGAGGTTCCAGGTTTTTCTTCCTTTTCATCATCAGACATCACTACCCCTCCGTTTTCAGGAATTTCAGGAACACTTTTCACACTTTTACCCAGGGGAATCAAAACCTCTTGGTTACAGTGCAGTCTATCCCATCCTGAATGGATTTCAAAGTTTGCACTCCTAGAATACATTATTTTGCCAGCATGGTGTAGACACCTATATTTGTTACCTTCATATCCCACAAAGCATAACCGTCTAGATTTCTCTGTCAGGGATTCCAGGCAGGGAACCCTGGGAAAATGATCAACCCACTGCAAAGATGTTGCATCATGCCCCAGCTGTGGGTAATTGCAAAGTTGCATAAGAAACTGGGGTCTTGTGCAGATGGTAGAGGGAGGTGTGCAAACCTCTACCTGATTGGTTGTAGATATGTATAGAACAAAGCAACGCCAGTATGTATTTGTCTGTTGACCAAACCTGGTGCCTGGCGCAAGCTTTTGTCCGTCTGTCCTATGTTTTGTATATAACGGAACTTTGCTGCAAGATAAAGTGCCTCCTGTTTTGGAAGAAACTCCCCTGTGTGTGAGTATCCTTACTGGGGAATAAGGCTGCTGCTGCTGCTGGCTCGCTGAACTCTGGCTTTTCCGCTGCATTTCCGTGGGGCTGAAACTCCTATCATCCCCAACATTCTCCTCTCCAGACTTTCTGAAACTTGGGGGAACATACACACTAGCAAACTGACCCCAAACACATAGATGCTGCAAGTTTGGCGCTCTACCATACAATAGGTAATATGGAGTTTGCTTCACACTTGAACTCCACATCCTGTTTAAGTGGTAGTTTGCTGTCACTATTGCTTCTCCCCAAAGTCCTGCTGGGGCTTGGGCATCCTCCATCATACAGTCCTTCATTTGTTTTAAGAGCCCAATTCTTCTTTCTGCAAGACCATCCTCCCCGGGAGATGCGGGGTTGGTGGTTTTATGCCTTATGCCTTTCTTACACATCCAGGCTTGCAGGCTATTAGACAGGAATTCTCCCCCTCGATCTAACACAAGACTGGCCACTTTATAAGGAAATTCCCTCTCAACAGCACTCACCCACTCTTGGAACTTATCTGCTGCTTGGCTCTTCTCTTTCCGTAGATAGACATAGGAGTACCTGGTGTGTCTGTCTACAATTACCAGGAAAAACTTATTTTGTCGTTCAGTTGGTTTGAATGGCCCAGCCAAATCTGCATGTACAACCTCAAAAGGCCATTGGGTGACACACTTGCTTTTCTTGGCAATAGGGTAAGCCTCTACCTTAACCTTTTTACACACAGAGCACTCTAGGAACTTAGGACAATTTGTGACCTGTAACCCAGGGCATACCTTTGCCAACTCTTGCAAACCTTTGTAGTTGACATGACCCATCACTCTGTGGAGGTAATGTACACACTTTTCATGTAGAGGTTTGTTACACAAAGGGTTAACGTTTGCCACTTTTCCTTTGGGCAACATGTGGTACAACCCCTGCTTTTTCACCCCTTTTGCACAAAAAACACCTTTTGCAGTAATTATACATTTCTCCCTTTCAAACACCACTTTGTAACCCTCACTGGCCAGTTGGGAGACACTCAAAATACAGTTCTGCAAATTTGTCACGCACAATACATTATTAAATGATTTACCAAAGCATGGCACATATGCAGTACCCATTTTCTGCACCTTACTGGATGCCCCATCTGCAAGGGAAATTGCTGTTATGTTTGCATTTGTAACATTACTCAACAGCTTTAAATTGTTCACCATGTGGTGAGTTGCACCACTGTCTAGCAACCACACACCACTCTCAGACTGTTCTTTTGCCACAGACACATGGCCTTCAGCCTGTGACGACACGCCCCTCCGCTTCTGGGCTGTCTTCTTCCCTCTGCTCGGTGCTGGCATTCTGCAGTCCTTCTGGAGATGGCCGACTCTCTTACATCTGTAGCAGCATCTGGCAAAGCTGCACGCTGCTCCTTCTTCCAGGTCAGATGCCTCCTTGGGAGCTGCCTCTCCCTCCTGGCAACTGGCTGTTCTCCCCTCCGACTGCAGTTTGGAATTGAACTGCTTACGTTGGATGTCCTCCAAAATCCTCCTGGCTACCAAGTCTACAGTCAGCTCTTCCTCACGCACACCCTGGAGGCTGTACATCAAAAAGTCCCACTCCTTAGTCAGGCTTCCCAGCAGAATAAAACTTTTCTGCATTTCTGGTATATTTACCCGTCTGTTGGCTGCCTCTTGAAATAACTGTTTCATCAGCATGAGGTGCTCTCTTACACAGCTTCCGGGACATAACTTTGTGTTATACAGTCTTTTCATCCATAGCATTTTGGACAAACACGAGGAAGATTGATGCACACGCTTCAGAGCCTTCCAGAGCTGATATGCTGTGTCTGCAGCGGCAGCGTGAATCCACTGGGAAGGACTTAAAGTAAGCAAAATAACTGCTTTGGCTTTTTCGTCAGCAACACGATACGCTGCTGTCTCAGCAGCCGACGCACTGGCCGGCGGCTGACCCTCGCTCTCCAAAACGTGCCACAAGTTCTCCTTTATCAGAGATGCTTTCACATAAATCCGCCAGCTTTGATAATTCGTGTCATTTAGCCATTCAAAACGCACAAAGCTTGTTTCAGTCATTCTGCTGCCTTTGTAAAAGCAAAACACAGGAACGCAGCAGGCCGGCCTCCTCCTCTAAAGTGTCCTTGAACAGCACCGGACTGAAAATTAACTGTCTCTCTGCTGAAACACAGACTCCTGAAGCATCGGAGAGCCAGGCAAACAGTCAAAAACAGTCCCAGTATCCAGAGAAAAACAACTACAGGTGCGCTGTGGATGCTGTGCACTCTGGGCCTGGGCCCATTACCACTGTTGGGGGATGATAGGAGTTTCAGCCCCATGGAAACACAGCGGAAAAGCCAGAGTTCAGCGAGCCAGCAGCAGCAGCCTTGTTCCCCAGTAAGGATACTCACACATGGAGGAGTTTCTTCCAAACAGGAGGCACTTTATCTTGCAGCAAAGTTCCGTTATATACAAAACATAGGACAGACGGACAAAAGCTTGCGCCAGGCACCAGGTTTGGTCTACAGACAAATACATACTGGCGTTGCTTTGTTCTATACATATCTACAACCAATCAGGTAGAGGTTTGCACACCTCCCTCTACCATCTGCACAAGACCCCAGTTTCTTATGCAACCTTGCAATTACCCACAGCTGGGGCATGATGCAACATCTTTGCAGTGGGCTGATCATTTTCCCAGGGTTCCCTGCCTGGAATTCCTGACAGCTCGTGCGAGCACCGCACCCCAGTGCCAAGAAAAGGTGAGTTGTGGAAAGGGCCGCAGTCTAATTCTATATGAAAACAATACTAACTTGGTGGAGGAAATCTCTCTCTTCTCCTCTCTGGAGGGCATCCCCCTAGAATTTGCCAGGTGATGTAATTATGCCATGAGGAGTTCAGGGTGGTATGGCCATAATTATACCATGCGATAGGCACACTGCCCTGTCACTGATGGCCCCACCGGGAGAAAATCAGCCAGGTAACATACTGTGAAGGACAGGCCAGATGCACAGCAGAGTGCTCACTCCAGAAAGATAATAAACCTTTCAAAAGCAGTGTATGATCCACAGATTGTCTCGCATAATGCCTCTGTGCTCCCAGGCACACAGCCACCTATAGCATCCGGTCCTTCTGAGGATCTCAGTTCAATGATCCTGGGGCAACAGAACTAGCAGACAAATGAGACAAAATTTCAGCCATTAGTCATGGAGACTTATGATCTGTAGGTAGTGGAATAGAGGTTGTGAAAGGTTTAGCAGATACACTGCTACACTCTAAGACACTGAGACCTTTTTGCACCTTACCCTTTCGTGGAGCTGGGGTGTGGGGCTAGCACGAGAAGCCTGAGGAGGAAGGCTCTTGCATCCCTGCTGCTTCGGCTCTGCAGCTGCTTCCTGGTAGTGCAAGTGCCCCGCCTCTTCCTTCTGCAGTGCAACCTGGGATCTTTCCCAGCCTGCACTGCACAGGAGGCATGACTGGCCCAGCTCCCAAGGCTCCACATGCCAGGTAAGTGCACATGGGGCCCCAGAGCGATGCACCACCATGCAGCATTTTTGGCTTTAAGCAGTCCATGTTAGGCCCCTGAGCGTTGAGCAAATGTGAGTGCGTCGTGTGGACTTCTCCTCACATTTATGCGACACTCAAGGGGCCCTTTCACTTCAGAAATGCCATGTGAAAAGGGCCTCAGTCCAGATAGAATAAACTCAAAGCTAAATGAGACTTCTTCATCAGGAAAATCTGAAGAGATTGCTAGTGGCAACAGCTGGTCTTCTTATGTAGCTACTCATCCCCATTACTTTCTTTCCCTTTCTCGGGACCATGGTAGACTCACCGGTTAGGCGTACTAGTCTAATGTGGGAAGGGGCAAGGGGCTTCCAGACTCCTCATTAATCAACTAAGTGCCAATGGATGAATTAGGCCTTGGAATTGGACTAGGCCTGGTGGATGGGCCAGGCCTTAATACATGGACTAAACCCCAGAAGTGGCATAGGTCTCACAGGATTGACCAGGGCTGGTAGGTAGAGTTTGCTGTTGTGTGCCTTCAAGTCACTTCCAACTTACAGTGACCCTAAGACGAATCTATAAGGTTTAATGGGACTGAGAATATGTGATGCACCCAAAGTCAGCTAGTGGGTTTCCATGGCCAAGCAGGGAATCAAACCCTGGTCTTCAGAATCATAGTCCAATGCTCAAACCATTATACTACACTAGCTTAGTAAGTAGACTAGGCCTCATTAAAAGGACTAGGTCTCAGGGATTGAAAGGGAGTCACTGCAGTGACTAAGCCCTGGTAACTGGAATAGTTCTAAGCCTTAGTAGAGGGACTAGATCCTCTGGGAACAAACCAGGCATCATAGGGAACAAGGCTTCTAGGTATGCACCAAGCCTCAGTGGTTAGCAAAGCCTCCAAGAGGAACCAGGCCTAAAAATGGTCAAGGATGGCCTAGGCTCCAGGGCAAAAAGCAAACCATGAAATTAAACCTCAAATGAAAGCTAGTTTCTGACCAAATGGACTGGGCCATGAAAACAATAGACTAGGCCCAAGGTAGACCTCAGGAGGACTACCAGGCCTCAAAGCTGAACAGGATCCCCTATGTCCCACTTAATCATACCAGATTATCCCCATGCTTTGGGGACAGAAAAAAACCAACAACAATCTCTAGATAAGAGACTTTAAATTGGTTAGAACGTGGACGTAAGCCCAAAGGCTACTGGACCTCTGATACTAAGAAAAATCCCCAGGGTAGGCCAGGTCCACTTTCCAAAAGCTGGCTAAACCTTACTTCTATACAACCTAGTCTCCCTGTACTGAATTCCAAGCATGGAAGTGATTTCAGTGGAGAGAAGGGAATGGAAGGGTTTCCACCAGACCAGTCTCTGCCACCCCACCCCTTACTGGCCCCTTTCATGCTTATGCATGATTACCCTCGTTTCCAGGTGCCTAGAGGGCACAACCACAGTAGAGGCTGTGATTCACCCAAAACCAGCCACCAAACAGCACAAGCAGCCACTGACTGTACCAACTACTTTAGAAAAAACTGCCAAACTACATCATAATTCTTGAGTTTTGTCAATGTGAATGTCCTTCATTGCCAACAATCTTTGAAAGAAGCTGAAGCCAAGGTCTTGTAACCCTGGCTAGCTCTAACTTTACATCATGATACTGATTCTGCATCCAGACTTTTCTTCTGGGCTCCACAGGGGTGGCCCAATCCCAACTATAGAATTACAGAGAGTTAAAAGAGCCAAATTATATGCATATTATCCTTGCATATTATTGGAAAACCTGAAATGCCTAGTGTTTCTGATCATACAGAAGATCCCTACATACATACAGGTCTATTAGCAAGGCTCCTTGAGACTGAAAGAGTATGGTAGCCATGAGCAGTAGCATATCTCAGGATGGGACAATGCCAGGCCTATCTACGTGGATGCAGAAACAGACTAAAAGGAAATCTGTGGAATTTGGATTACAAAGGGGCAGGAATAACATGATTTCAAATTCATGTTCTTCTTTGTTTACTCACTATGCATGTGTTGTTACTCTGCTTGCTGGGGGTCCCTTAGGGGGGTTCCCAACGCCTGTCAAAATTATCACTTGGGAAAATTAGCTATGAACGCTGCTTTAGCAATGCAAAGAGGGCAGGGTAATTAAGGATCTTTCACCCAAAGTTATGGGTCAGGCTCAGTCAGAAATCACACAAAAAGGTCCAATGAATGACTTTATTGAATAGTAATAGTTCACACTAATGCAAACATGCACACACGGATCCAAGGGCTAATAGAAATAAAGAGTGGAAATAAGATAGAGGGATTGTTGGGGGATTCGCAGTTTGGGTGATACTGCACCTCCTCCTGAAGTCCTTGGTCCGGGAAGCAGCGATCGAACAGCAACTCAGCGAAGAGACGCTGAGGAGGGGGAACGGGTCAGTTGGTATGACCGGGAGGCATCATAATCCTTGCCTCGCCTTTTTCTCCTTGCCTAACTAGCCCCAAAACAGGGACTATTTGTAGGAAAAAATTACTTTGAAGGCAAATCCTTTCCCAGGGAAAACAAACAGGGACAGAATAAGAAAAACACATCTGGCATTTCTCTGATGTTGGAAGATAACAAGGTGTCATTCCAGTAACAGGATTTTCTTCCGCTTTGAGGCTATGGTGTGAGTTTCTGGAGATGGAGTTGATAAGGTTTTATTGCTTCCAGTACCCAATTTTCTGGGAACACTTTTACTCCCTTCAGGTGGACTCCTTAAAGGTTAAGGACCTTTTGTCCACCATGGGTTATCACAACATGAGGTCTCCAGTTGTTATGTGACTGGAGATTTTACTGACCTGATCTGGTTCATTCGATTGTATGACCGTTATTGCCTACGTGCACATTCGCGTGACCTCTCTGGTGGGTTAGATTAATTTTATATCAAAGTTGTAGACCCCGGGACAGGGTTTACCAAGGGGGCAACAGTGTTACTGTCCAGAAGAGATTCACTAGTTCTACTTTCTAGCAAAGGAAGAACTAGACTTTTGGGCAGAGGTGCAGCTCCTCCTTGCAGTAAAGACTATTGTCATCAACTGTGTTACACTTTGTGCCAGCTGAGAAAGTAGTCATTGATAAACCAATCAGAAAGCAGTACTTTACTTGCTCAATCACAACATTTAATCAAGTTTTTACTACTGTTCCTACTTAGAACCAAGCTTGTCATGTCTACAAAATATTCTTCTCAGGTGAAGCAGAAATAGTGATATTTTATTTACAAAATGTCTTTATCTTCAGGCAGATGTGCATGTTAGATCTGTATGCAGAAGCATTAATAATTCAATCCATTTTACTATAAATTACTCTGTCCTTTTTCTGAAACAAGATATTATCATATTCCATATGTAAAAAGGCCATATTAAACTTAAAACATTTTTCCTCTTTAAATTGTCAACAGTCACATTAAAGCCTACAAACCAACAGTCACATTAAAACCTACATTCCTAAACAGATTTTTTTTCTTTATGCTGAGGGACCTGTGATTTGTTCTTTTTAGACACACAGAAATAACTAAAGCACTACTGAATTATAAGATTTTGCTCAGTAGTTGTCATTGTGATGGGAAGTTGTCAAGATCCCATGACAGATCAAAATGATCTATAAGAAAATATATATCCAAAAGTAGACCAAATACTACCTTCTGCTATGAATTTTGTGCACATACTTAGAAAAAGAACATGGTAAGTGTGCACCAGAAAATAATATCTATTAGGTACGGATGGGAAAAATAAAGCAGATAGTAGTTCCTGTTCATTAGTTATCAGATATGCTAAAGGAAACCAATAGAACCAGAGAGCTCATACAGATGCATTAGTTCTTATTATAGTGCCCATTACCTCATGCTGCAATTCGGATTGCCCTCACCTTGTAAGAGGAGCATAGGCTGCAGCAGGCTCTCCCATAGGAGATGAGGGCAATGCGGAGGTGAAAGAATCCCTGTGATTGAAATGCTAAGCAGCAGGAGTCTGATACTGAAGTGGTAATGAAACCCCAGTTGCCTTCTGTTTTTGATCTTGCCTTCTTTTGCTGCTAACCTCCATAGCTGATCTGATACTGCCCTCAGCAGTCACTGCAGATGGTAACGACCTTTTCAGAATTTCTACCTAGACATCTTTAACCTTGTAGTTTCCTTTGATGTACGTCTTTTGATGTCTTTAGCCCAGACAACCAGAAATGCAGCATCTGAGATCTTTCTGCTCAGTTGTAATGTGAAACTATGAAACCATTCACAATATCAAATTTTTCATATATACCACTATGACTTCATGGAGAAAAGCTAGTGTGGGAACATATGGGGAACTGACTGTAATTTTCATCAGAACAAGTCATGATCACAGAGATAGCTGCCACATCCCTGAATCTGCTGCCTTTTTTTTTCAGTTATCATTCGATCACATGGTTCTGTTTATGACTGGATGCAATAACTTAACAGTAGGAATCAAACTTAGAATTGTGTCATGAGTAGCATATTAAAAATGAGTCACTAGGCCTGTTGTAGCCCAAGATGGTCATATCCATGGAGCACTCCTAATGAGACTCTTCCATGTATGTGTGTACATGTATGGAACAGTTTATATGTTTATATGGAACAGTTTTGACTATCTGACTAACAACAGAGAAGGATTAACTAGGAAAGCTTTTCCAGACACATTCCCATACTGATCTCTGTTATCTACCGCTATCAGGTGTCAAGAAATACTTACTACACATCTGAATATCCACAATCAAAGTTCTATTCCTCTCAGTATCCCACCTTGTGGTTGGCAAACAATACTTTATGGACAGGAAATAGCAATCAAAGGAACTGTCACCTTTGAGACACAGAGGATCAGCTTAACGCTTCTCTCTTTGCTGATCAGAATATAGGAATAATCTCTCTCAAATAAATCCTAGATTGAAAAATGTGGCATGAAATACACAAACTTAAACCATCCTTCAAGGTATTTGCCATCCTAAAATCTTTTTTAAGAAGAATCTAGATGTCAAACTTAGTTGTTGTGGAAAAGGATGCACTTGAAACTTCATCCAAGTGATTTGATAGGAGGCCTCTTGCTGAATCCCTACCTAAACCTAAGTCTTGTTTCCAGCTGAAATAAATTTTTCAGACCTCCTAGAATCTGTGATTTTGTCCAAAGAATCTTATTAGCCCATTCTCTCTCTCTCAGAGTTCTGGCTCTGGTGCAAAGAACCTTGTCTTTTCTTAGCACTGTTCTAGCCACAATACTCCTTACCTTCCCCCAGATCAAGGAGGACTGGTAAATTTTGTCATTCTTAAAACCTATATTCAGGGAGCACTATCTCTCAACAATACAGCTTCACATATCTGTTCCCCTCTTTTCTAGGTTGTATGTGTCTTGAGGAAAAATATAATATGCTCCTTAATTTTGGAAATTTTCTTTCTCTTATCTCTCCTTTCTCTTAGCAACCCCTAAACTTCAGTTCATATAACCCCAAGTTCACTCAGCTGTGCAATTTGCTCATTTGAAGTAGTATTCTCCCATTCTAAAATAACTGTGCACTGTTAGGTACTTACTTGTATTTTGCAGGTACTTCTTGCATTTATGGAGCACTGCCATAGTTCTTTTTGTTTTCCAATGCAGTTAAAGTGTGCATTTAGATTCCTATTTGTTCAACAAAGTTCTCCTTTTAGATAGTTCTCATGTGGATGTGTAGTACTGACTCCAGTTTCTCTGAGATTCATTACTGCCAAGGTCACAAGACCCCTTACAGGCATATGTACTTAGAAAATATATGAGTCAATGCATGTGCTCTGACAACATACCTGGTAATATTATGTAGTATCTGATTTGAAGGATCTTCATTTTCAGCTTGCACCACAGGGGAAAAGTTTGATATGATCTTCCCCTCAATTCAGTAAATAAAGCAGAAATACAAGCAATCACTTTGATGAACTTTTTAAGTCAAGGCACTATGGCACAGAAATGCCTCAGACATAACACAAATCCAAGCTGAATATTCCCACTTCATAGATTTCCCGGTCATTGAAAATGACAGCAACATCAAGTCTAACAGAGTTCGTGGTAAACACACACACACACACACACACACACACACACACAAACAGTCCTGATCAGCACCATAGGGTCTGAGGCTGCTGCTATTGCTGATATGTGTCTGCCCATTGCAGTTTAATAAACTATTGAGTCTCCCAAGCTCTGCAAGTTTTCTTTATATAGAAAAAGTCAGGGATATGCCTATAATGCTCAGCCAATATCTCAAAAATTACGTATGTGATAGGTCTGTGAAAGAATCCACATGTTCTGAATCAAGCACTAGCTAGCACGGTAAAATTCCATTGCCTCCTTTGCTGCCTCATGCAGCAAATCCTAAGAAGAGCAGAGATGGCATCAGGATGTTCCTGCTTTGCCCTCTTATCTTCAACAAAAGAGCTTCTGCCTCTTGATGGGAAAGTTCTAAAGGCCAATTAATTCAACCTAGAAGTGAATTGGAATTGGCAATGGGCATTTAATTTCAATTGGTTCAATTTTTATGTCATTGACAATTTTGAGAATTATTATTATTACTCTTACATCTGAATTCCGGTGTAACTTAGTCATGAGGCAAATCCACATAATATCCCTGAGACCAGAATGACGCATAGTGATATGCCTTCTTTCCATCACCCAGTAAAACTTTGAAAGGAGAACAATTTTGGTGAATGTAGGAATAAGTCTGTTTCATCTCCAGTAAGACTTGTACTGTACTATAAAAATTTATGGTGGTACATGTGGGAGCAACTCCACTTCAAGAGGGTGCTCTTTGGCTCTCAAGATCACAGGGAGATGGAAGAAAACAGCAGTAGTACCATGTCAGTGGCAGGCCTTGGGACTTGAAGGTAGGCAGTCTGTCTGAGTCACTACAGAACAGAGCATTATGTAGGATAACCATGAGATAGGAACAGATCTCATGATTGCCGTCTATCTTCATTGTGGACAGCAAATACAAAGAGAGAAATTGCCTGCTCAATAGACAGTACTAAATGATCTTACTCTGGCAGCAGCAGAAAAGTCCCACCAGCCAAACAGCAGGCGTAAGAACCATAGTGCAAGTAGCAACAACTCTCAGGCCATTTCCGCACTATACTGTTACAGTGCTATTATTCCACTTTCAACATCCTGTGGAATTCTGGGGTTTGTAGTTTACTGATGCCAAAGAGCTCTCTGGCTGAAAATTCTAAATGCTCCTCCCTAAACTTCAAGCCCCAGTATTCCATAGGATGTTGAAAGTGGAATAATTGCACTATAACAGTGTAGTGAGGAAATGGCCACAGTCTCTCTTCCACACCAGAAGATAAGGCAAGCAAATATGCAAAGAGATAATATGAGGCCAAGTATGAGGCCATGAGATGGAAATTTGCAGTGTCAGCTGAGATCACCAAAGGCGTTGGAGGGATTTGTAAAGCATCCTCTCATCAATTGAACTTCCTTATTCTATTTAACTGAGTCTCACACTGGAATGATATAATAAAACAGAAGCATCCTCTCCTCAAATAAGCATGAATATCATTATGATTATTGATTACTATTATGTTATCATAATTTTCATGGAACTTGACAGTCTTAGCTGACCAGCTTGCTGTCCTGACTCAGTATATGTAAAACATTCTAAATACTGATACTGTGTACCTAAAGCTACCAACTTAAAATCTGACTGATTTAACCCCTCTTTTAGGGTTTTCTATGCTTCCAAACTTTGTACTGGTGTACAGCTATTTTGGCTTCTCAATGCAAGTCAATAGGTATCTCAATTTCTGAATCCTCATTCAGATTTAAGGTCTGGATTGGATTGCATTGGACCAAATCAGGTTCAGAATCAAATAGCTGAATTGAGTTCCAAATCAGTGGGGAGCAACAGCCCTAACAGAAATGTAAATAACAAAAAAACATTAGAAACTGCTGCTATCTGTACATCATCTTTGATTAGATTTAGGGTTGCTAGGTGGGTCTAAATACCCTGAAGGCACCAATCCTATCTGATCTTTGGAAACTAAGTAGGATCAGCCCTGATTAGTACTTGGATGGGAAGCTGCCAGGAAGTACCAGGTGCTGTAGCAGTCACGTAGGGATGTGGGGCAGAGTGACAATTTGCCCTGGGCGACAATGCTTTTGGGACATCCCGGCCTGTAGCCATGCCCCCACACACTGTAGTGTTACCCTGCTTGCTAAGGGTCCCTTAGGGGGATTCCCAACGCCTGTCAAAATTGTCACTTGTGGGGAAAATTAGCTAAGAGCACGGTTTTAGCAATGCAAAGAGGGCAGGGTAATTAAGCATCTTTTACCCAATGTTTACGGGGTCAGGCTCAGTCAGAAATCACACAAAAAGGTCCAATGAATGGATTTTTTGAGTAGTAATAGTTCACACTCACGCACACACGCACACACACATCCAAGGGCTGATAGAAATAAAGAGTGGAAATAAAATAGAGAGATTGTTGAGGGATTCACAGTTTGGGAAATACTGCACCTCCTCCTGAAGTCCTTTGGTCCGGGTAGCAGCGATCAAACAGCAGCTCAGCAAAGAGACACTGAGGAGGGAGGGGGACTGGTCAGTTGGTGTAAACAGGAGGCATCGTCTTTGCCTTGCCTTTCTCTCCTTCCCCTCTTGCCTAACTAGCCCAAAAACAGGGACTATTCATAGGAAAAATTTACTTTGAAGGCAAATCCTTTCCCAGGGAAAACAAACAGTGACAGAATAAGAAAAAACAACTCCACACCTGGCATTTCTTGGAAGATAACAGTGTCATCTAAATAATAGGATCTTCCTCTGCTTTGAGGCTGTGGTGTAAGTTTCTGGAGATGGAGTTGATAAGCTTTTATTGCTTCCAGTGCCCAATTTTCTGGGAAACTTTTACTCCCTTCAAGTGGACTCCTTAAAGGTTAAGGAACTTTTGGTCCACCATGGGTTATCACAACATGAAGTCTCCTGTTGCTACGTGACTGAGGATTTTACTGGCCTGATCTGGTTCTTTCAATCGTATGACCGTTATTGCCTATGTGCACATTTGAGTGACCTCCCTGGTGGGTTAGATTAATTTTATATCAAAGTTGTAGATCCCGGGACAGGGTTTTCCAAGGGGACAACAGTAGCCCTGCCCCCCCCTACTCCTCCACATACTCCAAGCTCCGCCACTGTGCTGTAGGACATATTTTAGAGGAAGATAATGGCAAACCACATCTGAGTATTCTTTGCCTAAGAAAAATTATGAAATTCGTGGGATCATCTTAAGTCCACAGGTTACTTACGGGCACATGTACACATACATGGGGTTACTGACTTCAGCTAATGTGAGAGCACTAGCTACTCATACAGTGTGAGTAGCAGTGTAGCTAAAACCATCAACTATAACTTTACGGAAATGCATCCAGTCAGTAGCTTCCATACAGCTATCTGATTTGTATGTATCAGCCCTGAGAGCTTTGCTTTGTTGTAAGAAAATAACAGAAGATATTTGCAGCATTTCTAAGTAATCTTGCTAAGAGCTCTTTGCATACAAACTCAGCAAGATATCAGAAAAGATATGACCATGTTTTATTACTTCCGTAATGTATTTTTTAAAAAAAGAAAAAGAAAAAGGAAAACATGTTTCTCACAGAAGTCTTTAGTGGATGACCTTTGTATCTAATCAAACTATCTGCTTCCTTATATCTTCAATCTGGTGGATTTTCTGTAATAAGTAACATATTGTAGAACTATTTTCAGATATCCTTGCTTCAAAACCACTTCAAGTTCCAAGTCAGCATATTGTTAATTAAAATATTTGATATTTTCTACTTGAGGTTCAAAACAAATTGATTTCTCCCTGCTAATCTCTATGCTAACGGTAATTGAATATTCAGTGTAAATGTGTAATTTGCTAATAACTGTTAGAAGGAGTTGTGGCTATGGTTTCTGGTGAGTTTTCTGACTGGAGAAATATTAAATGTAAGGAGAAATGGAAACATATTAGTACATCTAATTGTTCTACTCTTCACTTTGGGCAGCAATGTGCAGAGGTTAACATATCAAACAATAAGTTTTCTTTGTTTTTGATATATGACTAGTTCATGAACTTTAAAGGTAATAAAAGCATATTTGCATTGACTTTTTCCCTCAAATATACACATTTAATCACCTAGTGAATCACTTGTCCTGTTTCAGGCTGGCAAGTTTCTGACAGAGTATACTAATAGATCAGCAGAACAAGTGAAGGAGGAACCAAGCCAGACCATGGTCAAATGTGGAGGGTTCGTAGTAGTAGAAGTATAGTCAATGCAGTCCAACTTCTGAGCACAAGAAGCAGTCTCAGAAGAGTCCAAGCCAGTTAGGCAGTTACTGAAGACAAGAATCCAAGGAACACACCAAATATCAAAACAGAGACTGCACTATGATACTGAGCATAGATGATGGATTTGTTGTCTTCTAGCAAAGAGCCTAAATACCCTAACGGCAACAGATTCCATCTGGTCTTGG
Source organism: Cyclura pinguis (assembly GCA_030412105.1). Lineage (NCBI taxonomy): Eukaryota > Metazoa > Chordata > Lepidosauria > Squamata > Iguanidae > Cyclura > Cyclura pinguis. The sequence goes on along the minus strand of CM059599.1, from coordinate 310,864,636 downwards.
AAGGGGTTTTTGCCCTTGGCCTCCTCTGGGACTGAGAGACTGTGATTTGCCCAAGCACTGAATAAGGTTCCATGGCTGGGCAGTCATTCAAATCCTGGTCTCTAGACAGTGGCGGATAGAGGATTGACAGTGCCCAGGGCATGGGGGCAGGATGACTGTCAGAGTGGAGTGACCAGTGGGGGCAAGTGGGAGGGGCAAGTGGGGGAGGGCTGGGGAGGGATGAGTGGTGGGTAGAAGTGGGTGGGGCAAACAGCAGAAGTGGGCATGGTGAGCAGCAAAAGTGGGAGGGGTGAGTGGCAGGTGGAAGTGGGTGGGGCAAGAAGTAGAAGTGGGTGGGGAAAATGGCAGGAGTGGACATGGCAAGCAGAGGAAGTGGGTGGGGTGAGTGGAGGTGGGCAGGGGACAGGTGAGTGGTGGGTGGAAGTAGATGAGGTGAACAGCAGAAGTGGGCTTGGTGAGCAGCGTAAGTGGGTGGGGCAAGTGGGTGGGGAGAGGGAGGTGGGTGGGGGGAATGGCAGTGTCAAGGTCAGAGACCTGGGCAGCAAGCCAGCCCAGAGAAGGGAGTGTGAGAGCCAGCAAAGTCCAGCCAGGAGGAGACAAGCAAGCACTTTACACAAGGGAGTTCATTTACCAGACCGTCAAGCAAAAGCTGTAGTCAGAGTTCCAAAAGCCAAGGGTCAAGAGTCCAGAGATCAATTCAAGGTAGCAGGTGCTGGAAGCAAGGAACAGGCAAGAGGAGGACTTGTAGAAAGTTTACCACAAGCAAAGGAAAGCTTCCAGGCAGGCAGTTATATAGCCCAAGACACTGGTGTGGCTAGTCACTGCTTCTTGAACTTAATCAAGGAAGCCTCCCTTTGCTCAGCTCTCTTGAGTCTCTGCCTTGTTTGTGGGCTGATTGGCACAGGCTCCAAACCATCATCAGAATCGGATCCCTGTTGCCTTAAAGGAGCAGGCAGAGGAACGTCCAAGCCTGCTTGGTCCATGACAGCAGGGGGAGCTCTTGAGCTGCAGGACTCATCTCCAGCCAGAGCCACAGGGACCAACTGCTGCTGCTCGTCATCAGCAGCTCTGACAGGGACTTCAGTTATCACAGGCAGGCAAATATGGGTAGGGTGAACGATGGTGGGGTAGGGCAAACGGAGAGGTGGGTAGGGTGAACAGTGGTGGAAGCAGGTGGGGGGATTCATCTTTTTTGCATCCCTGACATTGGTACCCAGGGCAGGTGCCCAGTTGTACCATCCTACATCTGCCTCTGTCTCTAAAGTCACAATCCAAAGGCCAGACCATTATGAGGTTGGTCAGCCTAGATGACCTCTAGGTGTGAGGGAAAAGCAGTTAATTTTCTCTGCAGTTGAAGTCCCTCTGTGTTTGAAAGGAATACAATAGAACTCTGTAAGATAGAATGTTAGGGAGGATGGAATGTGGCTTGCTATGCTTCCTTTACTTTGCAACATTTGTAAGATTATGCTAGAGAATAGTGGGAACCTTTGTATGCATCAGTTTCTTTTCTTGAGCATGTGATGACTGTACTGGAGAATGTATAAATTACTGTGAACATGAAGAGGCGGGGCTCAGACTTTTGGGAACGATCCCACTGAGACATTGTGCCTGCTACAATAAATGATTTTCCTTAATCCGTGGGTCTCTATCTCTGACTTCTGTAACAATTATACCACACTGGTTCTCATGTGATGACTTTGTATGTAACGAAACACAAACTTTATTTTATGGTCCACAGACCCAACATAACAAATGCCCAAATTGTACAACATTAGGCATAAGAAAGGTATACCTACTAAAACATGAACAACTGTACAACAGACTCCATCTCCATTCTGCTTCGACTAAACTGATACCTATCCTAGTTTCATCAAGATTCCAAATCATCAATGGCTTTCCCCAATTTACCATTGTTTAAAATAATTATTCTACATATATCTGAAAAAATAGATCTAATTTCACAAAGAACAATGAAAATTAGATTTTTTTTTTTCAGGTGTGTCAAGAATAATTTTTAAGAAAAGAGTAAATTGGGGAAAAACTATTTCATCTGAATTGTAGGGTAGAATTTAAGGGTTGGAAAACAAAATTCAGCATCCACTGCTGGATGGTCTTCTGACATGTGGTAGGTGTCATTTTTTCTTGAGAGCACACCAGCAGCAATGCAGTATGGTGACTGTGTGGAACATGGATGTTTCTGTGGAATTTCTTAGTGAGATGGAACCTGCTAGTGAAGTGTGAAACCATAATTAGATTTACTAGAATAAGGCCCAGTCTTTTGTGGTGGCCATTTATGTTTTGTTTTTATAAAGTACTAGTGCCTTTACCTAGTGTTGACCAGGATTTTATTTTCCTCTTAAGAACTGACCCAACTGTCTTCTCCAGTATCTATAACTTTTCCCCATATTTCCCAGTGCAATCTGTATTCAGAGTTATTTATATACACAATTTGGGTTCTTGAGGGAATGCACTGTTCTCCTCCTTGCTGCTAGGCCTCATCTTCATAGTAACTGGCCTACTCTAGTTACCTGTAACTGTTCCCCATGGTGCCCAATCTAATCTGTGTTCTCTGGCGATGTTGATATATACTGACTTTTGATATTTTTGTTTTCTGTTGCATTTGTGCAATGGCTTTACATTTTTCTAGGAGCATTTTTTTGTTTTGAATTTCAGCTTTAAGATTCCTCACGTATGGAACACATACAGTTTACTGTGTGAGGTGAGAAGACCTTGTAACTATGTTGTGTATGTCACTTTAAGTTTTCTCCTAAATGTTTTCTGGCATCCTTATTGATGGAAGGCCTCATCTCCACAGCAACTGGCCTGATGCCCAAGAGCTCTCAGCTGAGAATTCACAAGGCCCCTCCCTAAACTGCAAAGCCCAGGATTCCATAGAATCTTCACAGCCAGCCAAACATATGAGGACTTTGCCTTCTGATGCAGACAAACTGACAAACTCACAGACCAACTTTGACTTTTATATAGTAGATTAGAGCAGCACAATTCAACTAAAACTAAGAGACAAGCCGCCCTTAAGAATCTTAAGGATCTTTTAGCCTTCACATCATCCTGAACACATCCAAACCCATGTAATATTGGTAACTAAGTGGGGTTAGTCCTGCATAATACTTAGATGGGAGACCTGCAGGAAATACCACGGATCAGCAGTTTGAGCTACCTTACAATCCTCCTTGAAACCCTGGAGATCCAACAACATTCAGTATAAGGCAGCTGCCTTTATTCCTGTTTCCTCCATCACCATCTTATGCTCTTACGTTCCTAATCTCCCTGCATTTGAGCACCACTGGACGTCATTTTGAGAATATTTGTGTATGGTTAGAAACTGTATTGTTCATGTTAAAGAGCAACCAAAATGAAGACAGTCATATCCAACAATATCATTATAACTGACATAATTTCAAAATAGCACATAATTACTACCTATTCCCATTTTATTTTGTTTTTTTCAGATTGGAAGGTATCACAATGTTATTGTCATATGAACATATACATGTGACCACATATGGTCATATACTGTGACATGCCATTAGTCTATTGAGGCAAAAAATTTTTCTCAGCCTTTGTCAGTCCCTATGATCCCTTAATGTTTTTTTCTTCTCTTTCTTCATGAATTTATGCTTACAGATGTTTATGAGGCCTTTTGTGTGATCTTGTAGCGGTGTCCAAACAATAACAACCAGCAGTGAAATTTGATAGCTGGCTTCAGGCTTTTCCTAAACTGAGAGATGTTCAGTTTGTTGGTGTGTGACAGATCATGGTATTCTGCTGTTTGTTAACCAAAATGCATTTATTACTGTTCTTTCAAAGAAAATCTGTTACATACAGTTCAGAGATTAGAATAGTTCTTAGTAGAAAGAAGATATTACAGTAGAAGAAGCATGAATACTTGTTTGGTAGCTTGCAGGTTTTCACGTGGTAAAATTAGAAATTGCCTCTCTCTCCCAGTGGATCTTACAACTATCTAATAGCTTCTATGTTCTTTTAAAAGAGTTTTTAAATGTTGACCTAAGAGAAGTAGACAAGCATTTTTCTGACACATTTTACCATATGGCTTTCAGCATCAAGTAAGGCAAAGCATAAACCACATCGTGCTAGGCTTAACTGAACAAAAAGTGTTGCTGTTAACTACATTTTGAAAGCATGCTGCTTAAACGCAAATTCCCATCACCCAAGAGTACTGTGCAGGAAGTCAATAAATCTCTTCAAATCACTGTTTATTATTTTGTGGTGTTGGTTTTAGAGAAGTTGCATCATGGTGGTGTGGTTTTAGAGAAGTTGCATTATTTTGCGAGTAAAGAAACTGACCAAATGTATAAAGATAATACTGACAGTAGTTGAACACACTACAGTTGATGCTTAAAATGATTAAAAAAACAGCTCTCAACATAATGGAAGAACAACTTTAGAAAACTGTAATACAGGAGTGACCTAATTTTAGAGATGCTAGTGACAGACATGGTTCTGAAAACAGGTTTGTGGAAATAGATGGCAATTTTAAAAAATCTGATTATCATGTCACTGAACAACTATTTTAAAAAGCACTTGTCACTTCAATTTAGGCAGACCAACAAGGATTTTTGGAAGTTCAGTAGGGCAATTCAGGGCACTTGGCAGGGATTAAGTATATTGAAACTAGAGGTTGAGAATTAGAGGAAACTTGAGGAAAATTAAAAGTTGTTACCTAAATGAAATACATACATACATACATACATAAATAAATAAATCTACATATATATTACAACAAATGAGTATTGCTGTTCCATCAAAATAGAAGCCAGTTAAGTCAAGTTGGGCAGTATAAACTCAGTTCTTCATGCTACATTGTTTTGAGGCTTTAAGCCTATGGTAAAGCATATTTCATATTATTAAGAAATTTTAGTGGCTAATTGCTGATAAGTTGATATTGATTAATTGCATACCTTTGAAAGAAAGACTCTGTTCTTAACAGCCCTGTTAACTTGTCCTAAATTTGGAATTTTTGAAAGAGTAAGTCATCAGATAATGGGGCTGTTGAAAGGTGTGGGCTTCCTGTATAATAAAATAAATAAATAAATAAATAAATAAATAAATACAAAGTTAAGGTTGAAAAAAAATTAATAACAACAGAACTAAAGCCATTTCAATTTTTTACTATAAAGTAAGAATTAAAAACAACAGTGCACTGTAAAAAGCTTATAATTTTTGAAGGTTTACTGGAAAAGAAAGCCAAAAGGACTCGCAACCAAAAGGACAACAAAGAAAGAGCTATCCTAACTTTCCTGGGAAAATTGTTTCCAATATGGAAGCAGCCACAGCAGAGGCCTTCTCGTGCATTCCCACCAATCATGGTTGTGAAGGTACAGGGATAAAGTGCCTCTCCTGCAGATTTTAAAGCTCAGGCAACCTTCAAATAGCCTGGGCCTGAGTCATATAGACTGTTGGTTCCTTGATTGTGACTATCCACCTGTAATTCAGTCTTTTTCTTCTCCTACTGCCTTTCACTTTTCTGAGTGTTATCATTTTCACTAATTTTTAATGAGTCATGTCATCTCATGATGTGTCTAAAGTTCAATAGCTTCAAGTAAGACATTCTGGGTTCTTGAGACAGTTCAGGCATGGTTTGCTCTAGGACCCATTTATTTGTCTATTTAGAAGTTCATAGTGCCTAAAGAACTCTTCTCTAGCACCACATTTCAAATGTGCTCATTTTCTTCCTGTCAGCTTTCATCACTGACCAGATTTCACACCCACACATTGAAAATGGATTAATGCATAACATAAAATAATATTTGATTGTCAACAAATAGTTTTAAAACTATTTTGTGTTTAGTGGTTAATACGGTACGAAGAATATTAGCACCATTTCTTGTTCCCAAAGGGGAAGGGTGTCTTGCCTTCTCCTGAAATGTCTCAACTTATACGCTATAGTGAGATGAGTGCTTTTTTTCAATCCCGGTTTCTGCAGTTCACAACTACTCTCATTCACCATTGTAAAGCAAACCACATTCACACATATGCATAGAAGAACAGGCTTATTTAAGAAGATGTAAATAATCCATCCAGTGCTTCTTCTATTTAAAGGCCCAAGCAACAAGACAGCAGTTATTGTAGTTTGCATAAAATTGGTTTGTGCAATTTACAAGGAAAGAAAAATCTCAGAAATGTAAATATTTTAGTTTAGGATGCTCAGAAAAACCCTAACTGGTGTAAAGAAAATATCAAAGGTCTTGTTTTCACACATGGTGGAAGCAAGGATTTACATGCCAAATAGATATTAGGCAGTAGAATGAAAGAATCATAGGTCTAAAAATGGGCACATTGCAAACATGCCCACAAACATGCTTTAGTCAGTTTAAACACTGTGTGGAAGAATACATGAAGGGATCTTGTAGTACCTTGAAGACTAGCTGAGAAAAAGATGTTGGTAGTATAAGCTTTTTAGACTTAAGTCTACTTCATCATTGTGGAAGAATGACTTAGGGAAAAACATGTACAAAAAAAAAGAGTGAAAAATGTGCAGCATATTATGTATGAATTTCCACATCAGAGGTGGAAGGAGCGTAGAGAAATATCCGCCAAATACATGACAGCTTCTAATAAAAATGTGGATTGTAAACTGAGAAAATGAACAAGAATGAGACCAATTAATTTCTTCCTGCCAAGACAAACAATGGTATCCAGTTGGATAACTAATTAGATTTTTTTAAAAAAATTCAAATTATCAGCAGCAGCAGCAGCCCCAGCTATGGGATGAGTTCAAAATTCATCCCAGAATTGTCTTTCCTTAACAGAATTGGCCACAACTGGACCACCATTCTCTGATGGGTCTCTCAAGTATAGGAAGTCTTCATAGTAGAAGCTGGCAAGCAACAAGCCTGAGATTTTCCAATTGTGTATTTCTTGTCTAAGAGGAGGTTGGACTAGTCAATATATAAGCCTCTCTCTAGTGCTAGGTAGGGTCCCTTGGATTTGTTCACAGTGGTGTCATCTTCTTCCTTTTCCTCCTCGCTTACCATCTCCAGCATTGATTTATGAAAGCATTTACAATGTGTACTATATAGGAATGTAATGAACTGGTGCTAAAATGCAACTTCTTGCAATCTCTGCTCCATAACTAAGCATTCAGGAAGCCAAAACTGTGCAAAATAATGATGGTGATTTTGTGTGTCAGAAAGATTACTTCCTTATATATAGATGAATAGTGAAATATCTGCATTGTTGGCAATTTCTCTGCATCTGTGTGCTGGAGAGGCAGGGAATGGGCAGAGACAAAACAAAGGAACAAAAATAGATTTGCACAGATCAGGTTTGCTGATGAGATTGATTTCCATATAGAAGTACCATGCATGGATTTACAGGGTTTACTTCTATAGTTTCTTTTGTGTCCCATCAGTAGGGGAGAGGTGGCTTCCTGTGGTGGTACTCCAGTTGTGGAATTGCCTCCCTCTGGAGGCCCAATTGGTTGTCAAGGTTAGAATCATTTTGGTGCCAAGTTAAAACCTGTCTTTTTATAAAAGCCTTTGGGCCTAGCTATACAGATTTCGTAGCTATGATAGCCAAGATTGTCTTCACCAGTTTTAGATTGTCTGTTTTTTACATTCAAAAACTATTTAATATATTTTTAATCTTTTAAACTTTTGTCATTATTTATAGTTTTTTTTAAAAAAATCTTTGTTAAATTTTTACAAATAGAAAAACAAGAAGAAACACACACAAAAGGAAAAAGAACAGAAGAAAAAAACAAACAAAAAAACAAAAAACCCACAATAGCTAAAGAAAAAAAATACAATAGTTAATGTAAACAACAATCATAACATATTTGTATTAATCCGACAATCATGTGAGACCCCCCCCCCTTAAAGTTCAAGTAATCTTCCAGTTAAAATAAAAAAAAAAAAAGAAGGGAGAAGAAGAAAGAAAAGGAAAGAGAAAAAAATTACCACATACAAAATTGCTCAAAATCATTACTTGAAATTAAAAAAAAAAGGAAAGAAAGAAGAAAGAAATACTTTTAAATAGTCTACATAAAACTATCAGGTTACTTCCCGGTTTCTTCATCTGTTGGTGATAACTTCAATTCAGTTCAACACCTTATTCTAAATATAAACACAAATAAAGTATACGAGTAATTATATAAATTCTATACATAATTCTTTATACCACCCTTTACCTATTTTATATATATATAGTTCATTATACCATCTATCCATTCTATATTACTTTTATTTAACATCCTGATATCTATAATAGCTCTCCTTATCAAGTTAAAATCCGCTTGTCTATTATCTATTGCTGTTATATAGCAAACCCACTAACCATTAAATTTTCCTTCTTTTCCCTTACATGATCTGTAAAAGATTTCCATCTTCTTAAAAATGATTTTAATGAATTTCCTTTTAGCATCGTTGCTGTCCATTTCCACAAGCTAAGTTAATTTATTTGTCCATTCACTAAGATAAGGTGTTTCCTTATGTTTCCAATATTTAGCATAAATTATCCTTGCTGCTGTTACCAACAATTTTATCAAATCTTTATATTGCTATTCCCCCCATTGAAACTGTCTACCATATTAAGAAGAAAAAATTCTGGTTGGAATGTGATATTTATCTTTAAAATCCTTTGCATACCTTTACAGATTTTCAACCAAAACTTTTTGACTTTACCGCATTGCCACCACATATGAAAAAAGGAGCCTTCATGGTGTTTATGTTTCCAACATCGATTATTCCTCTTTTTATATATTTTAGCCAATTTACTAGGGGTCAAATACCATTTACATATCATTTTATAGAGATTTTCTTTCAGATCATTAGATTTAGTAAACTTCAGCCCTCTTCCCTAGATTTCTTCCCATTGATCTAATTCAATACTATGACCTACATGTTGGGCCCAATATATCATACTTTCTTTTGTTTGTTCTTCTTCCATATTTATCTTTAACAATAACTTATATATTTCCAAAATTAAATGTGGTTCCTCTGTACATATTAGTTTTGCAAAATCATTCTTAGTATTCTCAAAACCAATTTTTTTATCATCATCTTTAAATTTCTCTTTCAATTGATAATACGATAACCATTGAATCTGATGTCCTTCCATTCTCAAACACTGCAAATCTTTCATCCCCCAACTATCACCTTTCTCCTGTATTAAATCACTATATTTTAAACATGATTTTAAAATTCCCATCTCTCTCCTATCGAAAGCCTCTTGCAGTGAAACCCAACCTGGAATCTTCAAGCCAAATCTATTTTTATATTTTTCCAAATTTTTAAAATGGATTTCCTTATAACATGATTTTTAAATCCAGCATTCACTTTAACTTTCCCATCTCATAAATAAGTGTGCCAACCAAATTTCAATTCATGGCCCTCTAGTTCTAATAATCTTTTATTTTCTAGTACCACCCATTCTGTAAACCATGTTAAGCATGCTGCTTCAAAATATATTCTTAAATCTGGAGCTCCAAGTCTCCCTCCTTCTTTGGTGTCTGTTAATATTTTCTATATTATTTTGGGTTTCCTCCCACCTCATAAGAATCTAGAAATATCTCTATGTCGATTTTTAAATGTGTTGTTTGAAAAAATAATGGGAATTGTTTGAAATAAATACATTAATTTGGGTAGCACCAGAATTTTAATTACTGAAATTCTTCCAAGCAAAAAGATATTTATTTTCTCCTATCTTCTTACATCTCCTTTTATATTTTCCCATGATCTAACACAGTTATTTTCATACGATTGCTGATTTTTTGTTGTTAATATTATCCCTAAATATTTCACCCTCTTTGCAATCTCAGAACCAGATTTATTGTGCAATTCCTCCTCCTCCTTGTTACTCACGTTCTTAGTTTTCTCTACATTAATTTTAAAACCTGAGACTTTCCCAAATTTCTTTGTCATCATTAATAATGGTTCAGTGCTACTAACTGGATCCTCTAAAGGAAAAAACTAAATCATCCGCAAAAGCTTTTAATTTAAATTTTACTCCTCTTATCTTTATTCCTCTTATACTTTATTATTTCTAATTCTTCTGTTCAGATAGTCTAATACTAAGATAAATAAAAGGGTTGAAAGAGGACATCCTTGCCTTGTTCTTTTTTTCTATGCCAATATATTCTGTTAGATTCCCATTTATACTAATTTTGGCTTTTGTTAAGAATATATTGCTTTAATCCAATTTACAAAGTTATTGCCAAAATCAGTTGCCTCTAAAATTTTAATTAAAAATAACCAATTTATATTATCAAAGACTTTTTCCACATCAACAAATATTAATGTTCCTTTAGTCTGATTATGATAGTTCAGATATTCTGTTATATCCAATACTGTTCTTATATTATTCTTAATAAATCATCTCAGTTAAAAAGCGATTTTGGTTCTCATGTATAATATCTTATAGGTAATTTTTCAGCCTATTTGCCAAGATCAATGTAAAAATTTTGTAATCTACATTTAAAAGGGAGTTTGGCCTATAATTCTTAACACACAGTATATCTTTATCTTCTTTTGGTAATAATACAATGTTCGCTTCCATCCAACTCTCAGGAATTCTCTGATTTATTAAAATTCTATTCATAATCTTTTGTAGAGGCTTTTCCAATTCCTTGTGAAATATCTTATAATACAAAGCTGTCAATCCGTCTGGGCCAGGTGATTTATTTCCTTTTAACTGTTTAATTGAATCTCTTATTTCATCTTTTCAAATTTTCTTTATTTAAACTCTCTCTTTGTTTTTCTGTCAGTTTTTGGATCTCATGTCCACTAATGTATTTTTCTATTTGCATCTCATTCACTTCTTGTTTTTTTATATAATATTGAAAATTCTTTTTAATTTGAGAGGATTCTATTTCCCTGTTTTAGTTTCATAGTCACTTTTTTAGTTCTCTCCTTCCTCAATCTATAGTAACCATCTTGCTGCTTTGTTACCCTTTTCAAAACACTTTTGTTTTATGTAATCTAATTTCTTTTTCATTTCATCTATCATCAACATTGTTATTTGTTTCTGTAATACTTTTATTTGATTCCTAATCCTATCATTTTTTGGATTCTTAAATAACTCTAATTCTTTCATTTTAATTTCCTTAGAAATTTCCTTTATCTTTTCTTCATTCTTCCTTTTCCAGTCATTGTTTAGTTTCATGAGAGTCCCTCTAATTGCTGCTTTCCCTGCATCCCACACTACCATATACTCTATTCCTTTATCTTGATTCAATGTAAAATATTCTATAAGTGTTTCCTTACATTTCTCAACCACTTTTTCTTTATATAATAAAGTTTCATTCAATCTCCATTAATAAATTTGATATCTTTTTTTAAAACGATACTGTAACGGGATTATGATCTGATATTGTTTTGGGTAATATTTCCCCCACATTTCCCCCTATAGTATTAGAGACCCATACCATATCAATATTGGAGAATGAGTTATGCATATTAGAGTAGAATGTAAATTCTCTTTTGTTCCCTTCTTTTAACCTCAAAGAATCAATTCGCTGCAGTTCTTCAACTAACTCAAAGAATTCTTTTGCTAGTTTACCTTGATTTTTTTAAATTAATTTTGTTGAGAATCTGTTAATTTGCAGATCAACCACCCCATTATTTATAGTTTTAAGTTGATTTTATTGTAAGCCACCATGAGATCTTTGGATAAAGGATGAGCTACAAATATTTAAATAAATAAATAAAATCAATAGGCATAAGAAATGCTTCAGTCCACTTTCTGTTCTGGACAGGGTTTGAAAATGAATTTTTATCCAAGTCACTTTTTTTTTCTTTTTCATGCATTTGTTTGGTTTATGGTAGTAGCAGTTGCTGTACATTCCTCTGAAGCTTATGTATGGCTGACTCACTTGCATAAGCCATCTGGACCAGTATATCTTACAGAGTGACTTTCTGCAGCACACCCGTTTACTGAGATTATGGGATGCTTTAGTGTGAGTTGATCAAAGAAGATGATGTGGTAACAGAGGGACTGTGCTTTGCCTCACAGCTGGGGCTGGAACAGAAGCTTCATCTGAAAGTATAGTGTGTTATGACTGGAACCTATTTTTTGCATTTATTTTATTGTGAAAGAATGAGTATACTCAAATTTTATCAAGCCCTGGCAGAATAATAAAGTTGACATGTACTCATGCAGCTTCCTACTACTATATTCTCACTACAGTTTGATACAGGCCCTTGTTTTCTGGGTTGTCACACTGAAGAGCTTTTCTGGGTCCCTCCAATACAATTTTTCTACAAATTAACAGTTAATGAAACAAGTTGGAATCCTCAGATGAAGGAAACTATGGAAAGGCAAATCATTATATCCTATCTTCACAGCTATATAATCCAACAAATTAATGAGCATGGTAGCACTAAGAACTTGTGCCAGAATTCAGAACTCAATTTTACAATTTGTAAAACTCAATTTGACAGTCATCCAGAACTTGGCTCACCCTATAGTGGATACAGATGAGCAGATAAACATTCTTCAAGGCTCTGTGGTTTTATACCCTGCTTAAAGAGGCTCCCCCTTCCCACCCATGTTTTCAACAACTCATTAACATGTAAGAGGTTTTATATTCTAGCTATTCAGCCTTTAACTTCCCTCGTTCCATAGTCTGTACACAAGGGGCTCCTGATGTAATGGATGAGCTTTGTTTTACATGTCTCTTGCCAGAAAATCTATTTAGGATTGTTTTGGAGACAGTAAAGATGGCAGAACTAACATGTCCTCCCACTGCAGCATATGTCTCTGTATTATCCACCTGCCAATATGCTTCTGTTGCCAAATGCCATTGTTGCTTTCCTCCAAAGGTACAATTTCCAGTGATATTCATTTCACCTGTATATCTTGTGGTTTTTCCATAGACTGAAATCTTTCACATGGAAAGAAAATGGGTGATTCAACATGTAGGAATGATTGTCTTTGCTGTAATATTGTTTACCTCTTTCAGATGACACAGAAGGAGCCAGAAATTGGTATAACAGCAGCTAGAAAAATCATAACAGCTCCCATTGGGTTAGATCCCATCCAGAAGAAAAGGGAAAGAGGAAAAATGTTTATTTGTTGTTATTTACCTTCAGTTCAGCTCTTACTAATGGTGACCCTATCACAGGATTTTCTTGGCAAGATTTATTCAAAGAAGTTTTGCTATTGCCTTTCTTCTAAGTTGAAAGAATATAACCTTCTCAAGATTAGCCAGTAGGTTTTTATGGCTGAAAAAGGATTTGAACCCTGATATTCTGGAGTCCTAGTCCCTCACCCAAACCACTACAGTGTGCTGGTTCTCAGTTGGTTTCTTTACAATGTAGAGTAGTTTTAATTTTTAGTATTCCACAGCAAGCTGTGCCAAAAGTGGATCACACTAGGTATATGTGTGTGTGTGTGTGTAGATAGATAGATCAAAACACATCACATTTCATGAGATAGAGGTGGGGGAAAACACCAGTAAGTTCCAATACAGTGAACACACTAGAACATGTACAAGATAATTCAATATTTCTATGAAATCAAGAGCCAAAACACAGAAAATAGTGTCAAGATTAACAAAAAAGAGCAATGCCAAGTACAACCTTCTAGTAGAAACTCATCTAATTGAAGCAGCTTTGCTGAAATACAATTCAGACATGTTTCTCGGCTAGCTCCTTCTTTCCTAACAATCTAACAAAAGCAAAATGAAAATGCTGGAGTGTGAAGTGCTCTTCTCTCAGGTCTCTTAGGGAAGGTTTTACCCAGTCCCTTTCTTCCCTTTGCTTAGGGAAGGTTTTAGCCAGCCCCTTTTAAGTGGTAAAATTACAGTGGTGATTCCCACTATTATTTATAACGACACTTGAAATCTTAAATACAGTAGCCCCTCCACATTCATGGGGGTTTGGGGCACAGAACTTCATGAAAGTGGAAAAAACACAAATACTTCCCCCCATGATTCCTCTCCTCTCTGCAGCTTCCCCCTTCCATTCCTTTGCCTCTGGCCCCAGGGTTGGGGCCCCAGGGAGGAAAAAAAAACAACCTAAAAGGCTTATCAGTACTTTCTCCTCAGAGAAGAGGGGAGACTTCTGATTACTTCCAGTGACCGTCTTGAGAAAGGAATACCTGACCAATCAGATGTCAATACACAGCAGAATGTGCAACCACATAGCAGTGGGGCCACACCTTCAGTAGTGGGAGCGGGCTTTGCTCTCCCAAAAGGGAAAAAAGTCCATTTTAAATACAAGCCTGGCAAGCTTGGTGTGAGGAATGCAAGGGATGAGAGGAGGAAAATGTGGGGGAGGTAAGCACGTGCCTCACAAATAATTAAATTCATGAAAGTCAAACCCACAAATGTGGGGGGAGGACAGTAGAAGAATTAGGAATGATGACAAAATAAAAGGATATAAAGTGAAGGGAACTGAATTTAAATTGTGTGCCTTTGCAGACAAATTGGTAATCTTCTTAGTGGATCCAAAATACTGTACAGAAAATGTATTGGAAATTTTAAGAGGGTATAGACAAGTTTCTGGTTTCAAAATTAATAAAGAAAAAATGATTACAATGAATATGTTAAAGAAAAAAAAGAATTGGAGGAAAAAACAAGATTAAAATAGAGATAAGACAAAATTTTTAGGAATGACAATAACAAAAGGAATTCAGAACTTTTTGACAATAATTATCAAAAGAACTTGGAACCAAATTAAAAATGATGTCAACAGATGGAACAAGTTACATTTTTGGTTAATGGATAGAATTGCTAAATCAAAATGATAGTGCTTCCAAAAAAAAACCAAAACTTTTTTTTCAAAATTTACCCATAATTATGAATACTATCCCTTTTAAACAGTGGAATAAGGACATTTCAAAACCCATTTGGACAGGAAAAATACAAGTGTATAATGGAAAATATTACAATATTACAATTTGAAAGACAGAGGTGGAATGGAATTGCTGGACTTAAAATTATATTATCATGCCTGTGGATTAGATTGGCTAAGAGACTGGATTAATACGGAAGATAAACAATTACTTCAATTAGAAGGCTTTAATTTAAATTTTGGGGAGCAAGCATATTTATGGAACAACAAAAAAAGGAATAGATACAGAATTTAAAAATCATTATATTAGGAAGTCTCTAATCAAAATATGGACTATATATGAACATAAATTTTATAATAAAATTCCAAATTGGACATCTCCCCAGGAGGCATTTTCTACAGGAAGAAGGTTAAAAGAAGGTGATTGGCTGGGATATAAATATCTCCTTATATGGGAAGGAAAATCACCCAGACTAAAATCAAGAGAAGAATTAAAGACACAAGGAATTGATATTTAATGGTTCCCATACAGATAACTGCAAGAAAAGTTCAAAATGGATCTCAGATTAGAAGGATTTGAGAAAGACTACAATGAGTTAGATGTTATACTTCTATTTAAAAAGTCCAGAATCATAGCTAATTTATATAAATATTATTGAAGAAAGATTTGGAAAAGAAGCAGATTAAAGATGCATGATAAAATGGATGCAGAACATTGGTCATACAATTGAATTTGAAAAATGGAAAAAGTTATGATGTAAACATGTAGTTAAAAGAAAATTATTATAAAATGCTTTACTTCTGACAGTTATATAAAATTTACAAGAAGGATCAAGGGAATTGTTGGAAATATGGGGAAAAGAAAGGTACTTTCTATTATATGTGGTGGGCATATAAAGAGGTGAAAATGTATTGGAAAAAAGATTCACAATATAATTAGCGAAATATTAAATATTTAATTTGAGATGCAGCTTGAAATGTATTTACTGAATATGATAGACAAACAATTAGAATTGTAGATAAATGCTAATATTATACATGATCACCAAAACAAGAATAATATTTGTATAAAAATGGAAAAAAATAATACCCCAGCTGGACAATTGGGTATTTAAGATGTTGGATATATGGAAATGGAAAAGCTTACAGTATTATTCATAGAGAAAACATTACAGGAATTTGAAAAAGAGGGGGAACCGATTCTAGTGTATGTTAACCAAGAGGTAAGTAATTAATAGAGAATGTTATTATATTTTTTGTGTATAGCTATTATCTTGTGATGATAACTCTAGAAATTTAGGATTAGTCATAGAAAGTTTAGTAGAATTATTATTAAAAAGAAGTTATTGGAGTTAAATGCAAATGCAAATTCAAGGTAAAATGGAAGACATAAAGGAGAGTAAGAAGAGGAGGGAACGTTCTGTAAATTCATTATATGTTAAAATGAGAAATATATTTATGTGTATATGATTTTTAGAATATTTTTTTAAAAAAAGGAAAGTGGGAAATCTAGAGAATGTGCCAGTGTCCCAAAGCCATGAAAAATAAGATGGTGTCATCCATTGTCTTCTTTCATCAAGTGTAGCACTCCCCCAGGGCCTTATGACAGGAGTGTTTTTGCTCTCCAAAAGCCATTGGCTAAATGCCACACCATAGTTCACTATTGTGGTGGTGTCACATAGGCCTGCACTAGGTTATGTAAGATACCACTGCCCTACCTCAGGCTGCTACATCATTTCTGCTCCCCACTTGCCTACCTCTATGTAGCATTTGAAATTCCAATCAACTTTTTGGAGCTGAGTAAGGTCCCCCCCCCCATTCCTTGTTTCTCTGGTGACATGGGTTTTTGCCTACTTCATGGTATATAATGGTTGAGCCTATGCTATATAGTGGTGAAAGCTATAGTTCACGATCTGATTAGTTGGTTGAGTGTTGCTTATAAACAACAACTAGCAGGGTATGACCACTGTGTTTCTATTGAATCTTGTTGAAGGTGTTTGTTTGTTTGTCTTTGGTGCCATCTCAAGGTGAGAGAATTTACCCATTTCCTTTTCATTGCCAACCAGCCTGAGAGAAGATGTGTTCCCTTGGGTTCCCGTCCCAAGATGACATCCTCAAAAAAGAGTTCCAACCAGTGCTGCCTGGGGAAATCACTTGGGACCCTCTGATCCCTTCATGGGATCAGATTAGAACAAACCATAGGGTCTTTACCCTGTTTCTTCAAGCTAGGAAGTCACCAACTGGGAGTTCTGGCTTAACAGGGTCCCACATGCAAATTTATGCCCACACATCTCATTAACTGCTGCATTGCAGATTCTTGGAGTTAATAACGTTGTGGCCTTAGTTCACCAACTCCTGTGTCTAGCACTGATGTTTATGTGAGAGGACAAGAATGTATATGGGTATTGTATTCTGTTTGTTTAATAAATTCAAAAGTGCATACGCACAACATCAAAACACTTCACAAAATGCATGTTGATTCAATCATTCACATGAGTACAACCATAGAGCTTTTTGTAGTGTCATAGGAATATACATAATTGCACTGCTGATATAGGGTCATAAGGAAGACACAAAACAAAAGAACTGAAAGCCAAAGTAAGAAGCATGAAAGCTCAAATAGTAGAAAATTGTTTTCCATGGAAGGGGTTCAGATGAGGGGATTTTCAAAAGAATCTTTACAAGAAGCTCAAAAATACCGCAGGACTAAAATTTCTGCAAGACAGTACTTTTCAACTCTTTGGTAGACTTAAGAGTAAACAATATGGATTCTAGAGTCTCTGATTTTCTCATACACAAGCCCAAGTCCTCTCAAATGTGATACTGGAGACTTATTGGGGTCTTCTTGTAGGGGTCCCCAACATCCATAGTCAGACTATTCTCCACCTCACATTTGAGGGTCAAGTTAGCAGTTTCCCTTTGAAACAGCTTCTTCAAGAACCTGTTAGTAATACTGGTTTGCTAGTAGTACTAGACTGACAGGAAGCAATTTTAGTTGTACAGTTCAGTATTCTATTTATGTGTAAAAGACAGAGGAAAGACTTGGGGGAATTAGTCATTTCACTTTCTTTGCTTTCAGCAAAAAGGAGGTATATGAAACTGATTTATCATCATTATCTCTGAAAACTGCAAATGCATTTGGAATATTGTGTTTTAATTCCATTAGATTTTCTTCTTTTTTTTCCTCCAGCCAGCCTGTTTGACTGTTCTTAACTGCTCTTTCTCTTCTGGAACCAAGGGGCTAGGCAATTTTACAGTTGAGAGGTTTCATAATGAGATATGGGCTGTTCTGTGTTTCAGTGTCCAATTCAAATTGCGTAATTGCAGCCATCGGGCAGTATGAGGGGAGACATGTCCTTCCCCACAACTTTTTACTTGAATAGATATTACCTCTGACATAACTGGGCTACAAATTATGGCCCTTATAAGTTTATTGCATATGATACATGTAAATTAGACAATGGCCAGCAGCTTTGATCCAGATGTACACACAGGGCCAATTTACACTATACTAACTACTCTAAGTAGTTGGGATCAGTTCAAGTAAGAATTCTTTTAGGTTAATCTTTTCCTGAGCTAAGGACCATTTGCTTGGGACAAGATAGGGAAATGATTTATCTTCCTATAGTTAGTGATGTTACCCTGCTTGTGCTCTTAACCTTATAAATATGTCACATACTGAAAAAATGACATGAGAACCACTGTCAATAACAGCTATTTGACAGTCAAATAGAATAGGCCCTTCTTCATTGCAAGAGAAGTGGTGGGCCCTCCTTCACTGGAGGTTTATAAGAGTTTTCAGATGACCATATCTCAAAAATGCTTTATCAATGGATTCTTGCACTGGCAGGTAGCTGGGCTGGTTCTATAAATTATTAAGCCCCTACCTTTCTTTTCTGTCTTGTATTTCAATGTGATCTATAATTCAAGACCATCTCAGCCAGCCCCTAAACCCACTCCTTCCCACTAACACACTGGTCTGGCTTCTATGGTTATGACTATGATTATTACATTCATTTATATCCCACCTTTTTCCCAACTATGGGACTCAAGGAGATTTACAAATGACTGAAACCAATACCTATTAAAAATCATACAAAAATCATCAATACATAGTAAAAAAACCAACCAACCAACCAAATAAACAAACAAAACTTATTCCATTAGGTTTATAATCTTTAATGGTATGAACTATTTAGTTTTATTTAATAAATGTTTTAAAAATAATTTTTAAAACACTATATGAAATTAAAATGATTTAAAATTCACTGAAATTAAAAAAAAGTGTTTTTTTGACATCAGAAGGGGAGCAAGGAGAAAGGGATCTCCCTAGGGAGGTATTCGAAAATCTGGGAGCACCCACCAGGAAGACTCTGTCCCTTGTTCCCACCAAACAAACCTGCGGAGGTAATGGGACAAAGAGAAGGGGGTCTCCTGAAGATCTTACAACTTGGACAGGCTCATACAGGGAGATATGATCCTTCAAATAGCCTGGATCTGAGCCACATAGAGCTTTATAGATTATACCCAGCACTTTGAATTGTGGCCATGAATGAACCAACAGTGGCTGTTTAATCAAAGGAATTGTATGTTCCCTGTAACCAGCTTCTAATGATTTGAATAAGTAAATATTCCCTTCCTTTCAATACCACTTAATCAGCTGGCAAAACCAATAATCATGGTCCAATAGCAGCAAACCATAGGAGCATGGGCATATGGATATGTGCTGGAACTACATCAGTTGTGTTTTATAACATCTAGGTTGCAACTTAAGGATGCTGCTGAATCTGAAGGAGTTCTCCCTCCCCCCTCTTTCCCACCCCCATAGTGTGACTATAGCTTAAATTGAACAATGTGCTTCGACAAAACACACTGACTTGCATACCTTCCAGGGAAGGAAAAAGTAGTAATATGAAAGGGACAATGTTAGGTAAATTATCCTTCTTTGTGAAGGGCTTTCAGGTGTCAGTAAGTAAATTGTTCAGGCATGACCAGAATATATTAATGTGCAGGGACAAGGAAGAAGATGAGATTTCCCTTAAAGACATAAAAAAAGGTATGCTAGATCAAATCAAAGATGCTTTCCAACAGAGGAAAAAGAAAAAACCCTTAGTGTAAAGCATATACAGAACTAAACTCCCCAAAGCAAAGACTACATATTACCCACCATTCGTGTTAAGTCAAAACATGGACACATTGATTGACCTTTCTTGCACTTTAAGTATTCACCCCCAAATAAACATCACAAGATATCATAACCACATTAGACGCCTCCTCCCTATGCAGCACAGCAAAAATGCTATGGAAAGGCTAAAATAAAACACAGACTTTGATACTATAAAAAGCTACAAAAATATATTTGCAGCACAGTTCTGTGACTCTTTACTAGTCAGGTCCACTTGATGTGCAGTTGGGGGAAAGCCCCAATGTCCTTAAAAATCCCATTGCATTTCCTGAATGCTGAATGTAACTAAGACTGATTGTGACACTCAACCAAACAGTAATATAACACCCAAAAAATAGAAAACAAAGGAGTATAAGATCAGGCTTCACTAGGCTAGATGTTGTTAGTAAGGGCTACAAACTAAAGCACTAAGCCACATTCACCGGGTCTCAATTTAAGTCCTGAAGGGGCCTAATGACTATAAGGGTCAAGGCCTAAGGTGCCATGGATATGCTGGTAGATCAAACAAGGCCCAACATGAGAAGAGTAGACTTTGCAATCAGGCTTAAAAAGCCTATCAAGGTCCCACCACACCTGACTACCACTGATAAAGGGTGATCACGAATGGCTGCTTTTCATCCTGGAGAGAAGTGACTAGCGGGGTGCCACAGGGTTCTGTCCTGGGCCCAGTGCTGTTCAATATCTTCATCAATGACTTGGATGAAGGAATAGAGGGCATGCTCAAATTTGCCGATGACACCAAATTGGGAGGGGTTGCTAATACGCCAGAGGACAGGATCAAAATTGAAATGACCTGGACAGATTGGAGAGCTGGGCCAAAGCTAACAAAATGAAATTCAACAGAGAGAAGTGTAAGGTCCTACACTTAGGTAGAAAAAATGGAATACAGAAATATAGGATGGGGGACACGTGGCTGGATAGCAGTACATGTGAAAGGGATCTAGGAGTTTTAATATACCAGAAGCTGAACATGAGTCAGCAGTGTGATGCGGCAGCCAAGAAAGCCAAAGCAATTCTCGGCTGCATCAATAGGAATATGGTGTCTAGATCGAGGGAGGTACTGGTACCACTCTACTCTGCTTTGGTCAGACCTCATCTTGAATACTGTGTCCAGTTTCTCAGGGATTCCAGGCAGGGAACCCTGGGAAAATGATCAGCCCACTGCAAAGATGTTGCATCATGCTCCAGCTGTGGGTAATTGCAAGGTTGCATAAGAAACTGGGGTCGTGTGCAGATGGTAGAGGGAGGTGTGCAAACCTCTACCTGATTGGTTGTAAATATGTACATAAGAAAGCAATCCCCAGTATGTTTTTGTCTGTTGACCAAACCGGTGTCTTGCGCAAGCCTTTGTCCATCTGTTTCATGTTGTGTATATAATGGAACTTTGTAGCAAGATAAAGTGCCTCCTGTTTTGGAAGAAACTCCTCCGTGTGTGAGTATCCTTACTGGGGAACAAGGCTGCTGCTGTTGGCTCGCTGTCCTCTGGCTTTTCCACTGCATTTCTGTGGGGCTGAAACTTCTATCATCCCCCAACAGTGGTTATGGGCCCAGCACACTTCCGCTGCGCACCTGTAGTTGTTTTCCCCTGGATACTGGGACTGTTTTTGACTGTTTGGCTGGCTCTCCAGTGCCTTGGGAGTCTGTGTTTTGGCAGAGAGACAGTTAATCTTCAGTCTGGAGCTCATCAAGGTCACTGCGGCCGGCTGCTTTGTTTGTTGAATTTTACTTACAAAGGCAGCAGTATGGCTGAAGGAGGTTATCTGCGTTTTGAAAAGTTGACCGACGCTAATTATCAAAGCTGGCAAATTTATGTGAGAGCCGCTTTGATGAAGGAGAACTTGTGGCACATTTTGGAAAATGAGGGACAGCCCCCAGAAGGAGCAACTGCTGCTCACATAGCAGCGTTCAGGGTTGCTGACGAAAAAGCCAAAGCAGTTATTTTGCTTACTTTAAGTCCTTCCCAGTGGATTCACACTGCTGCTGCAGACACAGCATATCAGCTCTGGCAGGCTCTGAAGCGTGTGCATCAATCTTCCTCATGTTTGTCCAAAATGCTATGGACGAAAAGACTGTATAACACAAAGTTATGTCCCGGAAGCTGTGTAAGAGAGCACCTCATGCTGATGAAACAGTTGTTTCAAGAGACAGCCAATAGAGGAATAAATATCCCAGAAATGCAGAAAAGTTTTATTCTGCTGGGAAGCCTGACTAAGGAGTGGGACTTCTTGATGTACAGCCTGCAGGGTGTGCGTGAGGGAGAGCTGACTGTGGAGCTGGTAGCCGGGAGGATCCTGGAGGAAGTCCAACGTAAGCAGTTCGATTCCAAACTGCAGTCGGAGGGGAGAAAAGCCAGCCGCCAAGAGGAGGAGGCATCTGACCTGGAAGAAGAAGGAGCAGTGTGCAGCTATGCCAGATGCTGCTACAGATGCAAGAGAGTCAGCCATCTCCAGAAGGACTGCAGAATGCCAGTGCCGAGCAGAGGGAAGAAGACAGCCCAGAAGCGGAGGGGCATGTCATCACAGGCGTGTCGCACCAAACACACCATCCCCCAAGCAAAAGACTGCAGTGAGACCATGTGGAAATGAATTGGTTTCATGCTCCCACTGCATCTGGACACCACATTAACCCAAAAAACCAAACACCAGTGAAAATAAATGAAGGGAATCCTAAAAGAGCTAGTGATTGCTGCAGAAAGACTAGACAGCACTATCTTCTCTGTTGTCTCCATCAGCCACCACAAACCACTATCCTTGATGCTTCTCAAAAGCCCTATTCTCAAATGATCCAGTGAAGACAATCCTAGCAGTGTGAGAAATGATAAAACAAGAGGCACATGAAGAGGTGGCGAGGTCTTATATAGGCTCTTTCTGCAGTACCGTCCCATCCCACCATAGGGATGGGAGAAGGACGGGACTGCAGCAACACTTCTGCATGACATCATGGTGGTCCCATATCTCTCCCATCCCCAGCTGGTACAATCATGGGTTAAATCATTGATGGGTTTTACCCATCAATGATTCATGATGGCACCACCATCCCATACTTCCCTGTCCTGCAGAAGGGCA
Source organism: Cyclura pinguis (assembly GCA_030412105.1). Classification (NCBI taxonomy): domain Eukaryota; kingdom Metazoa; phylum Chordata; class Lepidosauria; order Squamata; family Iguanidae; genus Cyclura; species Cyclura pinguis. Next base: position 310,841,612 of record CM059599.1, on the reverse strand, counting down.
GGAAGTGTGATGGTGGCACTTCCTGCCCCAGTGCAGCCTGGGAAAGTACCCAGCTGTACTGCAGAAGGAAGTGACATTTCCATCCTGCTCACTTCTGCAGGGAGCCAGTCCTGTGTGGAAGGGAGCGCTGCCATTGTGTTCCCTTCCCGACAGAGCCACTGCTGGGATTTCCACCAGAGGCTGCTGCAAGAAGGTAAGCTGTGGAAAGGGCCATAGTCTCTGACTCTGCCCCCATTATGTGCAGCATTCTGACACCCTGCATTAGCCACAAAGCAAGTCTTCAAAACCGTATCCTCCCTCACAGTGCCATCTGTTATACAAGTATAGGTACACAGAAGAGCTATAGAACCTTAAAACTCAGCTGGATGACTTTAGCAATTTGCAATTGTTTTGTGGAGAAAGCAGCATTTTCCGTGTAGAAAAAGCTGCTTCCTGCACAGAAAATACTGTTTTCTATGGCGAATTAAACATCTGTGAATCTTGCATAGAATAGGTCTTTGCAGCATTTCTGGGGGAGGAAACAACTTTTTATCTGCAAAAATGTTTTGGTGGAGAAATATTATTTTCCACTAGGGATGGGACAAATCCAGAATTTTCCAAATCCAAATTCGGATCTGAATCCCTGGAAGGTTCTGGGAATCTCATGAATCTTGAATCTTTCGAATCCTTTTTTTAAAAAGAGTTTAAAAAGCAAGGGAAAGAAGGATAATCTTGGGTAAGACACACTCTCTCAGCCTTAGCAAAAGCCTAGGCAAAGGCAAACTTCCCTCTGAAGAAATTTGGCCCAGACAATTGTCCTAGTTTTGCCTCAGGATCTCCCCAGATTGAAAATGACATGAAGGCCCTTTCTACATGTGGCTTAATCACACATTTTCCTACCTGTGTAAACAGGGCCACATATTACAGTAGAGAGATAATCCAGGTCAAAACTGGCTTTTCTTTGCATAGCTTCTTCTGGCATCCTGGGGTTTGTAGTTTGATGATGCCCCAGCACACTTTGGCAGAGAAGACTGTGACACCTTGTAAAACTCCAAAGCCCAGAATTGTATGTGAAAGAGGTTTGCAAGGCAACTCTGCAAAGGAATGTTTCGGCTGTCCTTGAAATCTCAAACCTATAGCTTCCAGTCAAGTACTGAACTTAAATATGAAATGTTCAATTTAAATATCTTAGAATACAAGCCCAGATGTAATTTCTTAAATTGTAATCAAAGGCCATTATTACTCCAAGGGAAAACCTCACCTACTTCCTATCTTCCATTGTATGTCTGGTCTCCCAGGTTTTCAGGCATCCCGGTCTCCCTGGTTTTCAGGTGTCCTGGTCTCCAACAATCTATATAGTTGATGGAGTCAAAAGATTCGGTTTGCGTATTTTGGTACAGGGATTCAGATTCGGGAATCTTGAATCCTTACCCAGGATTCGGTTGGCCCATCTCTATTTTCCACAAAAAGAACATTGCTGCATAGAAGCTAATAATTTCTGTGTTATTTATTCATTTTCTTATTGGATTTATATCCTGTCTTTATCCTGGAATGGGATCCAATCATGTGCTGAAGACTCATATGCAAAGTTTCAGAGTGGGTGGTACCCCAGACGTATGAGTTTTTTAAAAAAACGGTTCAGCAGAAATCACCACAAATCTCATATTTCTATTGTGAATCAAGATTCCACATAAAGGGAACAGGCAGCAAAGTGCTTTTGAACACACATAAAAACATGCCACTATTCAGAAACAAGTATCTCACATTTTTAAAACATGTTTGGATATTATCAGAAATGTTATCATCTGTATGAGCTTTTTCTTATGTTTCAGGGGGAAGACACCAGATGGTTGATTGAAACTGTAATTTGTTGATTGAAACTGTAATTTGTGACTTTTTACCCTTATCACTAGCATAGTCAAAGAATCACAATAACTAAGATGTTACCACCAAAAGAAAGCTGGAACTTTGGTCCAGTGGAAATCTTTAATAGTGCATGACATTAGCTCCTCTGCCATTTCTTGAAATGGGTTTTTGCTAATCAATTTTGTACTGGAGGAATTGTCTTGTGATTTTCCTTTCCCATAGGATGGTCCTCTTTTCTTGCTGTCAAAAATATCTGTGGATTTTTAATTCTCTGGGATACACATGGCAACAGCTTTGGCTTAAGATTATCGTTGTTGTTCAAACATAGGAACTATCCTTCTAAACTGTTGTTCTCGTATCATTGGCTTTCAAATGGTAGCACTAAGCAACTTTGTGGATGGTTTCCATTCCATTAAATGAAAAATTATCACTACTGCACAAAATACAATGGTGTTTTATCCCCACATTTAAACCTGCACACACATAACAATTGTTTTCTAATATTATGGTTACAATTCTATGCACTCTTACTTGGAAGTATGTCCACTGAATTCATGTGTAAAATCAGGCTCTTAATGCTCATTATAATCTCCAGCTACAATATTGAAGAATACCATTTTTTAACAATATTGTGCTATGCTGTGCTACAAAAATAAGTAATAAAAATGCAAATCTTACTCAAGCTTTAATTAGTTAACCTTTAAAGAGCTATTTTCATTCAGAAAACAGAGTTAATGGTATATTTCAGGTGATTGTAGTTGTGGTATAGTAATGTAATGGGAAAAAATGGTTGTTTCTTTGGTTGGTAAGTGGTTGCTGTTGTTAATTTTAAATTAGTCCACATGGCTGTATACAGCTCAAAAGTTAAATTGAGAATAATTAGGTGTTTCATCAGGCAACTTAAATAGCCTGCAGTGAATCTTGCTACTCAGGTTTTACAAAAGAGCAAAAATATAAAAAAGAAGGAAGCAAGCTCTTGAGCACGACTGGCATATGATCGAGGAACATATTGAAGATTTGTGTGTCATGAAGATGACCTCCCTTTAAAACCATAGTAATCATTCTCCCAATACTTTAGAGCTAAGGCATTTAAGAAAATATATAGAATCTAACAAATGTAGTAGAAGAGAACTTATCTAAATCATTGAATATTATGAAAGGAAAAAAAACCCAAAACTACTCCACAGTCTCACAGCATAATCCTATTCCCTGAAAGTAGGTCCTACTTAATAGCATAAACTGCTCAGTAGGCACATACAGAGGAATAAAGACCAAAAATAAATATCTTTTATAAGTTTTAACAGCTTGAGAAATTGGGAGTGAAATTTTAATTGGAAACACCTTTGTGATTACATACTTGCATTAATGAATAGCAAAAGTTCACTAGTTTCAGGGAAAAGGTAAAAACACATAAAGGTTTAAGAATAATCTTAAAAATACATAACAAGTAAAATCCATTAATGCAGAGTGTGGATAGCAGCCAAATATAGATGTATGAATATAACCAGATGAATAAGATCACAGATATTCCAACATTTATAACAGAGTCACCCAGAATTGCCTGTGTTGTTTATCATACTGTTGTGGGCAGCCAGAGAATTGAGACCAGCAGTTTCAGAAAACAGGAGTTTATTTTTCTGCGCAGGGATCTCAGTGGAATCAACTTCCAAAAAGACTGAGAGAGCCCCGTTTTTGGTTCCAGCATACCTTTTATACTTTCTAAACAACAAATACAGGAAATGATTACCATATAAGAAAAGTGTACAAATTAAAATAGTTCAAGATTACAGTTTCAAAATGAAGCATCTCAGTACAGGGAGTATTCGCCCTTGGTTGCATTGGCTCCCAAACTCCCTTTATTCCAAGCATTGCCAAGTCCACATACCTAAACCTTTGATAAGATAGGAAGCGCAGCTGTCCGACTTATTTCTCTCTATTTTTCTACTCAAGCAAACAACTTCTACAATTTAACCCTTCATCAATACGTCTTCATTTCTGTGTATATCATGCATCCTCCTGTTTGTGCACTTCTTCTTTACATTCTGCTAAAATGAAATCGATTTGGCAGAACTGATCTTTCCTGATTCTATCATGCTAATAATATGTAAGCACAGATACTACTAGAAGGTAAATTCAGCTGGATTTCCTGTTGAAAGCAGTTAGAAGTTGATATGGCATTCACTGTTGTTGTTCGGCTCCTTGTCCCACCTACCTGAAATAAGATATAAGTTAAGATATTCAGGTCAAATTTTAAAAATGGCATGCTGTTTGAACTGAAACCACTGGAGTTAAAGCAATCAGAAGACACCTCTTCTGTAGCCTTGTGCAAATTATGAAAACGTTTTCCTCAACCATCATCAAGACAGGCTTGCTAATTTTGTAAGAACCATCCAACCAATCCAGAAGTTTCTTAAGACTATTTACAGGCAAACTACTATTGTTTTAAGATCACAGAGACTCTGAAAAAAAGAAAGAGATTAGCAATTTTCTCCTGTTTTGCTCTTGTGCTTTGTATTATATAGGATTATTTGTGGGTTGTTGGTGTTTGAAAAAGGAAAACAAAACACGTGTAGACTTCAGAACTGTAGTTCAGGTCATTTCCAGATTTCCTCTTCAAAACTCCCCTCCCAGTTGAAAACATGCCACCAGACTGAAAATTCAGTGAAATAGGCAACTGTGCCCCCTACAAGATGGAGTTGGTCATTTGGGGACAAAGTAAATAGTAAGGGGTTGCAGTGAGAGGCATAAGGAAGTCATAAGAGATGGCCCTTTGCATCTCATAGTGGAGGCCGTTAAAACTTGCCTACCCTCATAAAAGTAAGGCTGAATGAACATTTTACTGTGCTCTAGAAATATGTTAGCTGGGTCATGTATTTGAAGTTATAAAGGTTAATCCACGATAGTGGAGATAATTCTGTGATCCTTATGATTATGATTATAATAAATAAATCCAAGTGTGGTGGTACTGGTGGTGCCAATGATGATATTATTAATATTGATGATGATATTAGTATTTATTTTATCATAATTTTTAACCAGGGTAGGGGAAGAATTCTAAATGTCTTCAAATATTCATCATTCATCACAGAAATAGTCCTTATTAGACTCTGTTACCAGAGCCTTTTGCAGCATTTTGTCCTACAAAAGACTAAATAGGAAAGACAAGAATATAAATACACAATCTAAAAACCAATCATAAGAGCACAAGAACTTGGAAGTTCAGCCCAGCTATGACTGATAAGCTTAGTGGCCTTTTTTTTTGGGGGGGGGGGTGTTAGAATCAGTTCAATGACTGTATCTTAATTTAGTGCCAATGAACTACATTTTGTTTATCGAATGCTGATGCACTGCATTTCCTCTGATGAAAAGATCATTTTTAGATGACATATATCACTCTTTCCCTTATTTCATTGCTCACTGACTGATGTGCTTGACATTGATTTGAAAAGCCTTTATAGATGGTGCCAGATAGATGGATTTTTAAAAGCTGCATGGCAGCCGGCCTACAAAATGCCCTGTATATTTAGCACCTTCAAGTTTCCATTTATCTGCTAACCGGTTGAAGCTTGATTTTTTTATTTTTTAAAGAATAGGGATGTTTATAGATATGGGAGCTAGAAATCTGGTTAGCCATTTTCTAACCTCAGAAGCTGCAAACATTCCTATCTATACACTATCCTTTGTAAAGACTTTACAAGACATCTCATTAAAAGATTTAAGAAAAAATAGTAAAAGAAAGATTTAAGAGAACAAGCACTGCTTTATTTATGTCTCCTTATTCCACTTTTTAGAGTCCTTCAATAGTCCACCTCATTTCATGAAGGGTGCTGGTGGCCTTGGTCATTTCTGCCCTACACTGTTATAGTTAACTACAGTATAGTACAATTATAGTATAGCATAGTATAATGATAGTATAATTCTGCGGTTTGTAGTTTATTGAGGCCAAAGAGCTCTCTGGCTGAGAATATTAAATGCCCCTCCCTAAACTGCAAACCGCAGGATTCCATGGGATGTTGAAAGTAGAATAATAGCACTATAACAGTGTAGGATGGAAATGACCTTTGTCTCCACTTATTTGAAAACAGAAACACAAACCATGCCATCTGCAGGAGAATCTTGCCTGTAAAGAATCACACCACAGTCTTCCCTTGCAAGGTCAGCCAATTAATAGTAATGGTTGTTAGCTACTCTTTTTCTGGCCTTAGGGCAGGGTGGCTTTCAGAATTACAAGCTGGATATCTCCGCAAGGATAAAATAGTCCTCAGGTGAGAACCTCCTGTTGCTGCAGACAGGCAGCTGGCACTGCTTTTCTAAATTTGAGAATCTTAGTGAAGATCAATGGTTAGGCAGGTGAAAGGAGAGGAGAGATGAGTTTCTCACTTGTAATTGGTAGATTTGGTCAGAAAATGACTCTCTAAATTTCCAGCCTAAAGTGTGAGAAGATGTATATTTGGGCCCTACAGATGATAATTCTCAAACTTCCATCTTTATTGTTATGTTTGGTGTTAGCAATACCATGTTAATTCAAGTGCTTGAGCAGAGATGGACCATTTCTAGTCTGCCGGTCCTCACGTTCCTTTCCATTATCTCCAATCAATACTAAGATAATATTCAGATGTATTGAAAAATTAAAAGTCCTGCTTTAAAACTGAGTTTTAATGAATCTTGTTGCATGGAATTTAATGTGAAATTCAGCAGGGAGAAAAACTGTTGCATGGTGGGTGGCTTATTCCTGATTAGTTATGCACAGAACTGAGTTGTGCTTCATATGCTAGGAGGGAATTGCATCACGTCCCACCCATTTTGCTTTCATTTTTCCTGCTCTAATGGAGTAGTGGACAGAATGGCACCATTTACTGCTGCAATGCAAAGAAGAAGAAAAAGATCAAATAACTGTGTTTTGCTCTATGTTTGAGTTCTGGAAGTGGAAATGTTTTCCACATCCATGTAACCCTTTTCATATCAGGATGAACTGGAAAAAGTCCAGAACCACTTTGGATTTTTATTAAGGACTAGCAGATATACCTGGCGTTGCCCGGAATTTTATTTTCTCATAGGTGATACTTAGAAAGATTTGAGATCTTCTGTCTCTAATTCCCCAAACTGTCTTGTCCAGTACCTGTAACTTTTCCCTGTATTCCCCAATCCAATCTGAATTCAGAGTTATTAACACACACAGGTTAGGTTCCTGAGGGAATACTCTATCTTCCTTCTTGCTGCTAGGTCTTGTAACCATAGCAACCACCCTATTCAAGACACTCACAGTTGATTGAAGTCCAAGAGCTCTCTGGCTGAGAATTCTAAAGGTCCCTTCTTAAACCAACAACCCTAGGATTCCATAGAATATTTTTAGGCAGCCAATCATATGAGGTCTTCACCTGACACAGGCAAACAAACTTTGACTTTAATATATTAGATGAAGGATTTTTCTTCATTAGTACTACTGACTAACTCTTATGTAACTAGCAGAATATATACATTGCAGATACCAGGGGCAGGAATCAGATATTCTGTCATGTTCTGCTTCCAGGACAAGGATTCTAACTCAGAGTCTGAAACAGGGAACATGTCAGGACTTGCGGTAGAAGAAAAGGTTGCAGTGCTACAAACAGAACAGGAGATGGTACCAGCTCCAGCAGACAATCCTGCCCCTTCTGTCATAGAGGATAACTTAACAGTACCTACCTTTGCTGAGCACAGACAACAGAAAGAGAGCCTATGCCGATCCCAGAGAATATATAAGCATGAACAATTAATCAGGCAACGGCTGTGTTAAGTGGCTGACCTACATAGCTGCCACCTTTCCCCTCCAGGATTTGTCAGAGGTTTTTTGATCTTTCTGTTTGCTGGATATCTTACTGACTCATTGCCTGAGTCTGGATTACTGTGAGTGATTTTGAAGACTTGCTGCCTTTGAACTCTGTTGGATGTTATTTTGATCTTGTGCTTATTGAATGAAAGTAAATAAGGAGCTGGGAGCTATTCAGTTTGTTTTGTTTGAATTATCAGCTGTGCTGCCAGGACTGAGATAGGATGAACTTTAACTCCCAGTATGTTTCAACACTTACGCTAGCTGGTGCTACTGGGAGATGCAGCACAAAAAGGTCTGGAAAGCCACATGATTCCCTCCTCTGTCAAAAAGCAATACATATGATGGTGTCGTATTAATATACTGTAGCATACAATGTGTCACACATTGTTTATGTAAACTAAGGGCCTTTTCATACATTGTTTATGTAAACTTAGGGCCTTTCTGCACTATACTCTTATAGTGCTATTATACCTCTTTCAACATCCTATGGAATCCTGGGGTTTGCAGTTTAGGGAAGAGGATTTACAATTCCCAGTCAAAGAACTATCTGGCCTCAGTAAACTACAAATCCCAGAATTTCATAGGAGGTTGAAAGTGGAATAATTGTACTATAGCAGTGTAGGGTGGAAAGGCCCTAATTTTTTACAGGGCTCTTAATGAAGAATCCTATTGTCACTTAAACAGTAGAGGGGAAATCCTAGCACTTGAAATGTGTGACATACTTCTCACAGTTTCAGAACTCTGCACATATGGATTTTTAAAACTTTCCTCTTTTTTATTTTTTATTTTTTTAAATTAGAGAATATAGCAAATGTCATTCTTTCTAGTTCTCTTGGCTGGTGACCACCATTTTATATTTCCTACAATATCCTGGAACAACTAAATTGTGGCAGTTAACATGATTCTAATTAGAAAGTTGTAAATAGCTACAGTGGAACAATGGTGGGGTACACTTATAGAAAATAAAAATGCTGATATGATCTCTCAGAGACTAAAAGGGAAATCAGACGAAGAGATACAAAGAGAATGGCAAATGGTAAATGGAAGTGGGTAATTGCTGGGTATACAGATGGAGATTGGTTATTCATGATGTAAGATAAGATATGAGTGGGCGGCAGGGTATATATCATGATGAGGTAATATGGGAGGGAAAGGCAAGAATCAATGAGTAAAAAATAGCTGTAAAATGTAGTACAGTATTATATATCTGAAAAATAGTTTGTAAAGCTAGATCTCTGTGGAAGATCAGAAATATGTCAAGTATACTGTCAGTTACCATGTATGTTTTTTATAATGTGAAATGGAATAAAATGATTTAAAAAAAAGAAAAGAAAGAAAGTTGTGTGCCCAGCATAAAGACTTGGTAATAATAAGTAAACCAAAACATCTGGGGCTATATCCAGTTGTTAACCTGAAGTAGAGTAGACTAACTGAATAAACTGAACTTGTTAATTCAATACATACATAAATCCCATTCATTCAATGGCTCTGCTCTAATTAAGACTAACAAATGGTCTCTGCCTTTATTTAGCATGTATTGGATAATATTTGCATATTGGACATGCTTAATTAGAAGTAATCACAGGTGATATCAGTGGTATTTACTCCTGAACATTCACATTCAAAATTGCAGCTTAAATTAGATTTTATGAGGTGTTCTCTTCCTTTAACAATAATAACAAAAAAATTGCAGTTTCATCTACCTTGAGGATACAGAGAATTTGAGTAGTTAAAATTAATCGTTGTATTTTGTTAGTGTTGGTAATACATGGAGAACAAACTATTTATGTGGAAAGGGATGAAGAAGAACTTTAACTCGCTTATTTTTGATGGCATTTTAGAATTATTTTATCTCCAGCAGAACAAAGATAACTTTCAGAGAAGAATCCGTTATAGTTTCAAATAGTATTATTCTCATTCTCTCAGTGATAATGGGGGAAAAAAAAACAGACTGCAGAAATCTATAGCTGGCATGTTTTTATTAAATTCTATGTGGTGACTTAAGCACTCTGGAGGTGTTTTTCTCCTTCACATAAATTCTGTAGATACATTTATAGTAAATCTAATGCTGTTCTTTTTAGGCTCAGTAGAGTTTTAGTGATTTCAGCCATATTGACTGATCCACATTTCTTAACTGAGTTTAATCAGTCTCCAGCTCATACGTAAAAGCTGTATTCTTCCATACATATATGAGTGAATGGTGTTCTACTGACTTCAGTAAGATGTAGCATTACATGTATATGAATACAGGTTTAAAACTGAAATGTCAATTACCAAACATTCCAAGTGCTGTGATTTTTAAAATCTCAGAATACATTTACTTAAAATATACATGTATGCCATTTCTCCTTGCATCTAACAAAACTTTTAATAATTATAAAAGAAAAAAAAAAAATTTAAAAGTTGAACTTGACACAGGCCTGAATCCACTGGCAATCCCAACTAAAGTAGATCCAGGGAAACAATGGGCCCATTCACAATATACCAGTGCAGTGCTATCATTCCCTTTAACAACTGTCATTCTGTCCTGTGAAATCCTGTGATTGATAGTTTAGGAAAGGACATTTAAAACTCTCAGCTGGAGTTCTCAAATGCCTCAGCAAACTACAAACCCCAGGATTTTATGAGTTGTATGCATGGCTGGAGTTATGTTTGGATTGTCTAGTCCTGCACACTATTAGAAGGCAGCTTCATAAGGGAGCATGTGGACAAATGTGCTAACTTCTCCTGTTTTGAGACTTCCCCCATTCTCCATAAGTTACTTTCTTTTTATAGAATCCCCCTGTGAGCAGAGACTTGATCTTCTAGAATTCTAAACCACTCAGGATGACTACATAAATAGGGCAGTCTTCACAGTTGCAAATGTTTACCTTTCAATCTAAGAATGATAAGAATGAAAACAAGGTGATCACAGGTTGGAAGGTAACATGCAAAGACTTGCTTTCCCTCATGAAATTCTAATACCATGAAACATTTGAACTAAGTAAGGTCAATGGGATGTAACTGTGGGAGGGAATGTGTCTTCCCTGCTGTGACACCCCAGTTGTGAAATGCCTTCCCCTTAGATGCTTGATTGGTGTTAATGCTGCTCCCATTCCATCATTAAAATATAGGTTTGCATTAAAGCCTTTGGGTCCCAATTATTTCATCCAAATTTGCACAGACATAATGGTTCTAAATTATTTTAAAGTGTTTTGACTGATTTTAAATTGTCTTATTGTCTTATTGTTAAATGGTTTGATTTGCTTTTAATCTTTTAAGATCATAATAGTTTCTTTAACCTGTCCTAAATTGTTTTTAGTGTACTTCGCCCTTTTTAAATGAAAAGAATTATTGAAATGAAGCCCATGCTATTTGGAGCTTCTTTCCTCTCTTTCAGAATGGAAGCAGTCACTGCTGAGCTATAAGGCAGTGGTTCTCAACATTTGGTGCTCCAGATGTTTGAGACTTCAGGTCCCAGAATTCTTGAACAATGGCCATACTTACTAGGACTTCTGGGAGTTGAAGTCCAAAATATCTGCAAGACCAGAGAACCACTGCTTTAGGGCATTTGAGATATTTCTTCTTCTTCTGAAATGAGTTGATGATGGAAATGAGTTGAAATGCATGGAAATATGGAGCTGTAGTAACACCCCATATCACGTAAACACAGCATTGGGTCAGAAAGAGTTCCATGGTTTGGGCTAAAGGAATGGGTTGATTATAGAGAGCCAATTTTTGAAAGTTGTGAAGCAGCTGGCTACATAAGTGCTTCTCAAACTATATGATGTGATGGATTGATATTACCCTCTCATATCTGTTAGAGACCAGTAACAGATTAGTATTGTTTCCTGGAAACTTGACTGTTGGCCAGCAGCTGATGGCTCTAGGACTGGCACTGGTTTGTGAACCACCACTTTGAGTAGCACTGGGCTAAAACAAAACAGAGAGCTGGGCCGACCGGGTGGAAAGAATGAATCTGCCATCTACCTTTTTGGATATAGACTTCTAGTTAGAACTCAAAAAATCTATTTGGGAAACAATCTAAAAATGGGAGAATACCAAAATGCGGAAAAGGCAGAGAGAGTAATCAATACAACAACCTAATTCAGCACTTAGCTTAAAGCATTCATGACAATAATTAAAGGTATTGACTGGACTTTGTTAAAGGGAAGCAAGGAAGACAGGAAGAAAAGCATGAAGGATTTTATTTTTACTGAAGAAACTCCTTCAGTAGCAAAGCTGAAATCAAAACTAAATCTTCTAGTAATGCATTGCACCGTTGCTTTCCCTTCTTGTTTGAAAACTGCTATTTCTATTAATACAATGGACTCCTTGTACTCATTGAGGTGACTCATACTTGCAGTGAACTGAAAGCAGATCACTCCTCCCCCTGTATCACACAGGCTGTTTGTTCTAGTGTTGTGACATGCTGTGATGGGAGGGTTATGGCAAGTACTTCTCCTTTCTCCTCTTCCACCTGCTGCTCGTATATGTTTATTTGTATGGCCCTTCTGCCTTTACCTCACACTATCCTGATGCCAAAGGGATTTGTGAGGATTTTTGAGCTTAGAGATGTGCAGTGTGCCTTGTAATGTTGAGTTAAATTCTTATCATTATGGTAATCTCTAACATGGTAATAACAGTGGCTTTTTACATATCTTATGTCCATTGCTCACTGCAGATTATATCGAGCCTGGATCACTTCAGACAACAGCATTATACCTCATAACAGTGAAGTGCCATTGTTTGAAAGAGGCGGAATAACCATACGGAGTAATTGGGAACTAACCCAAGTGTCTCTACATTTCATATTTCATAAGAAGTACTTTTGGATGTGCTCCAAGCTAACAGAAGAAGCTGTTCTAGGACTCTTTGGGATTTTCATTTTTTCCATGTTTTCAGTGATTGATTTGATACAGTCAAGATCAGACCAATGAAAAGCAGTGATTGTGTCTTATGTGTTCACCATACACTGCACACTTGATAAGATGATGGAACTTGCACCTTCATAAACATTTTCAAAGAGATTAGCTGTGATAGTCTGTTTCAATATAAAAAGAAGAGAGTAATCTTGTAGAGCCATCAAGACTGACCAAATCTATATTGGTATAAGCTTTTTTGGATTCTAGTCTACCTTTAGATCCATGTATTGACTCCTAAGCAGATAGACATATAAACAAATGTACTATGAGAGGAGAGAATGTAAGTCATAATAACTTATGCTGAAATGAATTGGTTATTCTTAAAGGTGTCACAGGACTCCTGTTTCTTTTCATACTGATAAACATTGAATATTTCTGTGTGGTTGGCCCCAGACAGTTGATACATGCTTTGATTTCTCGGAACCAATAGAATTTTCATATTGGAAGCATGGAAAGGGATTGCCTGAAGGGGCTATCAGTTCCCTAAATACTAGTCATGGTCATGAAATTGATCAGGAAAACTCTCTGCTTAACAACAATAACAATAGTAGCTAACATGAAATAATTATAACATTGGAAAAGAGGGAAATAGTTATTTTTCTTTTGAATCCCTAAAATAAATGAATATTTTGATTGTTTTACACAACCAAATTGTTTTGTAGAACCAGATTTCAAAGACATAGTTACCTTGTTTGGCATTTTCTCCTCTCAATTTGAGATTGTTACCCTGATTTCTGGAGTCCCTTGGGAGACACCTCAATGTGCTTCACATGATGGGGAATAGAAACTAGCCAGAGCATGAGCAATAGCAATTCGAGAGGCAGGGTAACCTAGCAGGGTCTTTTTACCCAGTTTTTACGGGGTCAGGCCAAGCCAAAAACCAAACAAGAATGTCCAATAAATGATTGTATTGAAAGAAAGTCTCACGCACCAATGCAATCATGCACACACGCACCCAAGAGCTATTGAGAAACAAAAGAGAGGAAATTGGATAGGGGAGTATTAAAGGGGTACAGCTGGGGTAATACTACACCTTTTCCTGAAGTCCTGGGTCCAGGAAGGCAGCAAAGAAGTGGGGCTCAGCACAGAGAGGGCTGAGGGGATTACTCGACGTATGGAGCAATGGTCTGCTGGGGTGACCGGGAGTGATCCGAAGAAATGCTCAAAGACTGGGACTATTTGTAGGGGAAAAAGTACCTGGAGGACTAATCCTTTCCCGGGGAGAACAATGGGTGTTGGAGCGATAACAAAGCTCCATGACGGTAATTTCCTTTGTGTGATGGGATTGCAAGGTGTTGCCAAACTCTCAGGATCTTCAGCTGTGTTTGTTACTTTATGTAAATGGTCCTCGCTTGATGGGATATTTGCTCAACTTGGGGCACACATGCTAATCCCCTCAAGTCAGCGTCTCGGTGCTGAGGACCCTTTGTTTATTGTAGGATTACACATCTTGAGGTCTCCTGGGCTACGTGACTGGGGATTTTACTGGCCTGACCTAGTGTTCGGTCATTCGACTGTGCCTGCCTACTTGCTCATCTAGGCAACCCCTCAGGCACACAGAACCATATTTAATATCAAATTGTAGACCCCAGGATAGGGTTTCTCCATCAGAGTAACAAGATGACAGCTTGCTTGTGTTGTCCAATGAGTGGACTAGAGATTGTTTTAGGGTGTTATGTGTGCACATCTACAGATGACTGGTCATTTTATGGAACAGTGGACCCCTGAAACTATGCAATAGCCATCATAAATTTGACCCCAGAGCCATTAGCAGTTGTATTCCTCAGTATCAGTGAATACAGAAGAACTGAAGATAGACTCTTTTGTTTTTAGGAAAAGAAAGAAGAAAGCCTTCATGTGCATAGGAGTAGTTTATCAATCCCAAAATATTTCAAGTATATTTAGAAGTGCTTTACAAGATATAACTATATCATAAATGATTTATCTGAAATAGTAATTCAGTTCACTGCCTCAGCTGAACTTTTGGAACTATTTTCAGAAGTTATATTGATATAAGTAAGAGGTAAGTGGCCAGAACTGCATGGACAACCCCTTTCCTGATCTAATAGTGTTCTTTTGAGGTAGGTCTGAGTTGGCCTAATTTGGGGGTTCCTGTTTGCACAGATTGAGATTTGTACTCATGCAGTTCTTCATACGTTGGTTCTTCTCTAAGGATGTAGATCTTTGTAAATGCTGTGCCAAAATAAAATCTTCCATGTGATTTTTTTTTTTGCATCAATTTTTCCAAATTGTGAAGATTTCTGTCCATCTAGGGTTCTTCTCATCTTGATTTCTGAGAATCAAGAAATCAATTTTTGAAGTTTTTTTTAAAAGATTTTATTATTTCTGTCTTTCTTCTCTTCCATCCCAAAAAGTGCACATAGGTTGCAGGCAATGATTCTGACAAGGATTCTTCCCCCTTCCCCTACCCACATGCCACAAAGTGTTCTGAATGTCCTGAAGTGATGTATGAATGAGACAATTCCTTCCAAAATTTCTGAGCTGACTTTAGGAAGACACTTCAGGGACTAGGGGATGTGGCTTTGAAAGCTATAGGACTATATTCTGTTTATTCTGTGACATAAATTATAATTCCATAATAGTTACCACAACGAACTACAAGTATGATGCAATTTTTTATTTTATTTTGTGCTTTCTGTTTTTAAATGGTACACATATATCACAAATGCAAGCAAAATAATTGTATGTCTTTTGCAGGCCTATCCTTAGTGCATATTAACAATTTCTTCATGGCTTAATTCATCACTAATTTTCAGAAATGTGGTTTTTGTTTCTGAAAACTATTAAGGATTCACTCTTGATATAGAAAGACTCATTGATGTGATAGTGTAATGACAATGGCTTGGCCAAAAGCAATTGAACACATTTGAGCTTGTTGAAGCATAACTGTTTAATATCATGTGTTAACTTCTAATAGATGACTTGTGGTTACAGCTGTGCTTCCGATAGATAATGGACAGAATCCTTGATAAGCAGTGTAGTGTTCTCACAAAAAAATAGAGATTTATATGAATAAGTTTACATTTATGGCTGTAATGAGAACAAATAGACTAAATCATGAGGGCTGTTACTGGGTTTGTCATTTCAGCATAGATGAATAATAAGTAGACTAAAGATTATGTCAGCTGGTACTTCCATGAAGGACCATTGAATTACTGGCACTATCGTTCCAAAGCTTTTAACACCTATGTGGGTTCTTATGACACTGTTGATCTAGCATGATTAAATCATTTTACATGTTCTATGCTTTCATATATATTTAACTGTATTTGTAGTATTTTACTGTAAGCCAACTTGAGTACCAGTTTTGGGAGAAAGATGAGTTACAAAATGAGTAAACTGCTGCCCAATTGTGGAATAATATGACAGTCACAGAGAACTGTGTTGAAATAAAGATCACTTTATTTTAAACTGTGTTGAACCTGTAAAAGAGCTAGAGGGGGGATCAACCTAGTATCAGCTAAGGCAGGCATCACTCCTTGACTGTCTCCTCAGCCTTCCTCTGGTTAAACCACCTGAACCCCATGAGCAACCCAATAACTGAACTGCTTCCCATCTGATCACTGACTGGAAGGCAGACCTGAGGAGCTCTAGCCCCAAGTCATAGGACTTCAGTGAGGGCAAAAGCCCAAACCAGCCCTAAGAGTAGTCTCCTTCCCCACTGCCTGGGCCCCAGGACCTAAAAGAGACAGTTCCAGAGCCCTCCTCTTAATCAAAAGGGTGATAAGGTGTTTGCCATAACTCTTTTCTCTCTTCATTACCTGTCATGGACAAAGGACAAGCATCTCATTATTTCCCCCACCAGGCTGGCCAATAATGCCCTCACTCCCTATTGCACCCCCAGAGCAACATATTATCTTCTTCCAATAAATGGATGCTGTCAGCTTTGTAGAGTTCAGGTCACTGAAAACTACAGTGGGATATGTAAGAAAGTGACCCAATGCCCTACTCAAGGTATTTCAAATCTCCCTATGGACTGTACCAATCCATTGTGGATCACCTGCACCCTGCCAAACTTGGAGATGCAACATGGATGACCAAATCAATATTGTTCCTGGCCATCTCTTTTATAGGACCTGGAAGTCATGCAGAGCCTGAAGGATAAGGTCAGTGCCTTTTCAACAAATCCAGGTTATCTCCTCCCAGGTGATAACCAAACTATGAGGAACAGGTCCCTTGCATTCCTCAGAGGCAACAAACCATGCCAAGATAGGTCATTTTCCCCAAGCCACTCCATTATAGCCTGATTGCTCAATCCCAGTTGAGTGCCAAAATGGTAAAATGCACTGCCCAGTATACCACATTATGATAACAGACCAAGAACCACTGCCTTTCCAGACAAAACATACAATATGGAAAAGACAACAACAGTAGTAAAGAGAACGATACAATTCGAAATTTGAAAAGTTGGATATACATTCTACATGCCAATGATTTCCTATACACTGGATTGATCCCACTGGATTGATTCTCCATGGCAGAAGCTATAGAAGCCACCCCAATTTGAAATGAATGGATCCCAAATCTAGCCCTTTGCAGATCTGCTGACAAGCCTTGGAGGTAACAGTCCAAAATTGATATTTGGTAAGCAGTGAAAAGTCAGCATGACAAAATAAAGGACTTGGCCTTGATCTCCTAACCCATACTTAAGTCTATAAAGCATGAATAGGGCATAAAGCTGGATCAAGGTACACCCTGAATAATACCTCCACCCCTACCCATCTCTGATCTGTCTTAGAGGTATAGATCTGCAATACTGCTTGTTGTTCAGAAAGAGTTAAATTCCTTAGCTGCAATACACTACCCAATACTTCCCCACTAGAAAGCTCACTAGCCTGCAAAATGGACTGTCAAAGATACCACATGGGAAAAAATGGCCTCATGATCCAAGGTATAAATGGCAAATGAAGTACCACCTAATCCCTTAAGGACCTCAGGGAATAATTGTCCATGTCTGTCAGACACTCTGTCTTACTCCTGAGACCAACCCTCCAGCATCTTGCAAATTTTGAGATCACTCATGTTGTCCTGATATCCCTGAGTCCTGGAAGCAAAGACTAGTACTGCCAACCTAGATCCAATGGATTGAGAAGCTAAACCCCCATCCCTCAGATGGAAGCAGAATTGTTTCGACCAGCGTTCTTTCTGGGGAAGGGTCTGCCCCCAAGGTATGTTCTGCCCTATAAATAGTCATCCTTTTTGAGACCTTCTTCAGAGTACTCCCCCACTACACTAGCAGACTGGCACTCTGTTAGTCGAGTGCTCCCCTCAGCCACCTCGCTTCGCTGAGTTCCTTCTTTCTCGCCACTTCCTGGACTGAAGACTATTACTGCCCTTACACCCTCTCCGCTTTATCCCCTACAAGCTTTCACCTCTTTCCTTTCTTGATAGTCCTTGTATGTGTGAGTGAGTGACTGTGTTTCTGCGTGGGAACATATTTGCTAATAAACTTCATTCATTGACACGTTTTGCTGGTTTTTGTGTGGTCTGACCCTGGAAATTGGGTTGAAGATCTCGCTGGGTTACCCTGCCCTTCACTCTGCCAAGGCCAGTGCTCCGCTAATTCCTCCAGTCTTTGCATTTTTGGAGGACATCAAGATGTTCCCCAGGGGACCCCCAGAAGTCAAGGTAACACATGGATGTTGGTGTGCCCAGGCATAGCCTGAGGAGTGGGTGAAAGTAGATTTGTTGTCAGATTTAATATGCCTGGATTTTTTATTATTATATTATAGTATTATAGTATAATATTCTAAAGACATTTTTCCATTGCAAACTGTATACATTCCTCTTGACAGTTTTATATTAATTCTTCCCATTTTCAAATATATTTACAATACGGATTACATATACAGTGCAATAATTACTAACTTTTCAGTACCTAACTTTTACCGCTTTACCCTTTCTTTGACCTTTCTTTACACGCTCTATATTTACACCTTTACTCTAGAAATTTCTTGCATATTTACTTCTCCAAGTTGGTACACTTTTCCCTTAATATTTAATTGTCTGTCCATTTATTTATTTATTTTTCTACTTTAACTTCTCCATTCTTAGATTCACAAGTTGACTTTGTGGCTGAGGATCGTTTGTCTGTGTGGACATGCCTGCCTGAGATCTCCTTGGGGAAATGTGACTGGGGATTTTCCTGGTCTTGATCTATGTCCGGTCACTTGACCTATTTGTCTACACACCACCCGGGCAACCTCTCTGGCATAGCTATTTTTTTGATATTAATTTCATATACCCCCAAGACGGGGTCTGCTAATGGGGGTAACACATGAAGGTACCCTCCAAAATCAATGGAATACATTGCATCTGAAGATATCTTTAAAACATCTCAGTCGCTCATTTCATCCCTCCAAAAAAGAAATCTCATTAAAATAAAGAAAAAACTTCCTGCCAGACCTTCAGGTTCTCTCTAATCCGTTGATTAATCTTAATCTTATGATGGACTTCATATATTCCGCATATAACATCATAGTGATGCCATTAAAAAGCCCTAGCCCTGAGCTCATGAAATTCCATATGTAGAGCCTTCCTATGCATTATATACTCAAGACCCTCTCCTTCAAATTTCTAAGCTTCTCCTCAGAGAGCCTACAGTATTGTCCCATGGTATCAATCTCAATACTCAGAAAACCAAAACATTTACTGACTCTTTCTGCTTTTTTATGGGCTAAGGGCACACCCATTTCAATGACTGAATCTTCTCCATCAGAAAGATAGATTCCTTTGTCCCTGGTTCATCAAGGTCCGGGATGTGGGCAGCAAAGCTTACTTGTTCTTGGTATGTTAAGGCAGGGTGTGGGCAGCAAGTCCAGATGCAGGCACCAGAGCTGGGACAGAGAATGGTCAGGAAGCTGAGGGCCAGAATCCAGCAAATCCAAGGCAGGTACACCTAGTGTCAAGAGTCCAAGGGACCAGAGGCAAGAGACAGGTCTGTGATAACTGAAGCCCCTGTCAGAGCTGCTGATGATAAGCAGCAGCTGTTGGTCCCTGTTGCTCAGGGTGGAGATGACAAGCAGCAGTTGTTGCTCCTTTAGGGCAACAGGGATCCAGCTGTGATCCCGAGGATGCCCTGCAGCCTGCATCAATCAGCCCACAAACAAGGTGGAGACTCAAGAGAGCTGAGCAAAGGAAGGCTTCATTGATTAAGTTCAAGAAGCAGTGACTAGCCACACCTGTGTCTGGGCTATATAACTGCCTGCCTGGAAGCTTTCCTTTGCTTGTGGCAAACTTTCTACAAGCCCTCTCCTTGCCTGTTCCTTGCTTCCAGCACCTGGCTCCTGATACCTTGGATTGATCTCCTGGCTCCTGACCCCTGGATTTTGGACTCTGACTATGGCTTTCGCTTGTAGCTCAGACTTAGGTAAATGGACTGCCTATGAGTAATTGCTTGCTTTGACTCCTCCTGGTGGGACTCTGCTATCTCTCCCTCTCCCTTCTCCGGGCTGGCTAGCTGCCCAGGTGTCTGACCTTGACAAGGTCCATGAGAACAGACCAGAATCCAGCAAGTCTATGGCAA
Source organism: Cyclura pinguis (assembly GCA_030412105.1). Lineage (NCBI taxonomy): Eukaryota > Metazoa > Chordata > Lepidosauria > Squamata > Iguanidae > Cyclura > Cyclura pinguis. Next base: position 310,821,505 of record CM059599.1, on the reverse strand, counting down.
CAGAGGTATATCTGGAGTCAAGAGTCCAAAGGGCAAGAAGCAAGAGAAAGGTCCAGGAGGCTTGTCAGAGGCCAGGGGTCAGCAAAGTCAGGAACACTGAGGCATCCAGAGAGGGTACAGGCAGCACAGAAGGCTGTGCTGCTGTGGTAAAGGCCGCAAAGTAAACCCAGCCCTTATATAGCTGGCTCCTGGCTGCTCCAGCTGCCCTGTATCTGAGCAGCCAGCTGGGGCTGAGGTACTGGGCAGGTTTCTGCAAAGAACGGGGTCATGGCCAGGATCCTTGCAGGTAGAATCCCAGGAGGACTTAGTCACAGACCCAAATCCTTACATGGTTGCCCTATGAACAAGAAATCAACCAAATATCCAGATTTACCAGGACTTAAGCTTAAGAACCCTGTTTTAAAAAAGTACTGAACTTTTCAAATGTGGCACATGATACCAAACAACCCATAGGAAGGGCATGATCCATGAAAAAAAAGGCTCTCAAAAGAAAAGCAGCATAACTCAAAGGCCCTTTCTGCAGGAGGACTGCATCCCATGAGAGGAGCTGGACCACTACAACTCTTCTGCAAAATATCATTGTGGTCCTATCCTTCTCCTGCCACCAGCTGGTGCAATCATGGAGTAAATCATTGGTGGGATTTCCCTGTCAATGACCCTCAACTCCCCCATACTTATTTACCATGTGGAAGGGTAGAGGTGTGATGGAAGCTCCTCTTGCCCTAGCACGGCATGGGAAAGAGCTCAGCTGCACTGTGGAAGGGAGGCATGTGTTAGTTGCACTTCCTTCTGGAGGCAGCCAGTTGCATGCAGAGGGGAGTGTGTCCCATCGTGTTGCCTTCCTGGCAGATGTGCTGCTGGGATCATGACTGGAAGACTATGGGAAAAAGTAGGCTGCAGAAAGGGCCAAAATCCCATGGATGTTGTGGCAAAAGGCAAAATACAGATTTAGTATTTTCAGAAGTTCAGTTCTGACTGTATTCTTATGAACCTCTTTATCTGCTGCATCAAAATATGTATACTGTATAATGTACTGTTCAAAGCTATACAGGAATGACATCATTGATGGACTCACCCCTGCAATAAGAAAATTATAAATATTCTTATATTCACCAAGTGCCTTATTAAGAACAACCCCTAAAGGTCCCCTCAAGTTGGTTACTGGGGGAGGTGTAAAGAGGTCTACAACCCTCCCCTGTGCCACTTTTTTTCCAGATCTTATCTCTATCAATACATTCCATTCCAACTACTGAATGCAAATGCTTAGGCCTTTCTGCACTACACTGTTATAGTGCTATTATTCGACTATCAACATCCTGATGTAGTTTACTGAGGCAAAAGGATTCTCTGGCTGAGAATTGTAAATGCCCCTCCCTAAACTGCAAACCCCAGGATTCCATAGGAGGTTGAAAGTGGAAAAATAACATATTAACGGTGTAGTGCAGAAAGGTCCTTGGATTGCTAAGGGTGCCAGATTCCTTCAAATGGAATCTTGAAAGCCTTCCCTATACTGTTACTGATAATGGGTTAGAAAACTGTAAAAGAACTTCCAACTGAACCAATTTAATTGGGCTAAGTACCTTTTGAGGATGGATTTAATTGGGCTAAGTACCTCCGTCTTCAGTAATCTGACTGCTTATCCCTATGCTCATCTTCATCTTTTCATTTCAGTACTTCCAAAAGGGATGAAAACCTCTACAAACATAACTCTCATGGCAGAATTTGCAAGACTGGTGTGTGCAGATGCCCTGGACCCCAAATCCCCAACACAAAAGCCTGTGCTGCTAGCCAGCTACAGCATGTGGCTTATTGCCAACACCAGCCTGAACCTTCTGCCCAATATGACCACTGTGTGACCTCTAACCCTGAGCTGATCAAGCAAGTGTCATTATCTGCATCCACAATTGTGGCTGCATCTGGTCCCATCTGAGGGCAAGGTCAATTGCACCCTTCATATGAAAATCCTCTAGGTTCTGTCTAATTTTCCCCTATGCAAATTTACCTTCTCCTTGTTATCCAATTCCTATTTATGCTTTTTCTCCAATTCATAGTAAAGAGGAGTGAATACAGTCACATATTCACCATGCAGGATTTTGTCTCTACTGGCCTGTAATAAATGGTCCCCCAAGGGGAGTGTCTGCTCCCCATATGAAATAGCACTATTAGTGACCATACACTATCTGCTACTGGTAGGCTGCTGCATACCTCCTAAATCCTCATTAAACTATTGTGGATGGCAGGCCCCTTGGGAATAACAATGCCAAAGTGACATTTGGGGTTTCCCTAAACCTAAACCACGTTCACTGCAATGTCCACCTCCTGTGGGATCCACTACCCCATTGCTAGAGTCAACAGATGCCTGTTCACATGGAATGCTTCAGACCACTTCCCTCTGGCCAGCTTTACGAACTTATATTGTGGTATTCATATCAGAAGACTCACTTGAAATATTCTCCACCAGTGCAGGCTCACCGAAACCACCCTCTGTACCAGCCACCAAAGCTACTGGAATGTCCTCCACTTCCACAGGCAAAACACCATCCTCACACCAGCTCTGTTTTTCCAAAGTATCCAAACAAGTGAAAATCTATTTAGTAAGATGTGCCTTACCCTCAGATCTAGTTTCCTATTTAGCTGGGACTACAGACTGATCAGAGGGAATTGAGAATTCTCCAGGGCTTTGAGTCTGATGGCGGATAATCCAACCTCTTCCATTTCTTCATCTGAGGAATCAGACAATGTTGGAGGGAAAATGCTTGGCCGATTGCCACTGAGTTGGGCCTTTGCCCTTGACCACCCCACTACCTTTCCTGGAGGCCATTGTTAGCCACTGGAACTAATTACTAGTCTAACACTCAAACCACCAAGAAGGCTGGATGATGTAGCTTGGAACAAGCCTTCACAGAGCTTCACTGCACAGGCTTCACTGTGTCTATTAGGCCTGCAATGGAGCCAGCTTGTGCCTGTCTGACCTGTAAGGGGCCTAACTAATTCTATGTGAACCTATAAGGGCCTGACCAGTTCTTCCAGGCCAAAGAGGACTGACTGGGTCTATCAGCCTGAAGTGGCCTAACTGGCCCTGCCAGGCTTGCAACAAGGGTCTGGCAATAAGAGTATCAGGCTTTCACAGGGGCCTAATTTGGCCTATGAAGCTTTAAAGGGCCTAACTAGGCCTACTGAGCCCTATGGGGCTATTAGGCCATCAGTGGGCCCAACTGGGTCTAGCTTGACCTCTCAGGAGTACAAAGGGCCTGCAAGCGGCCTGATTTAGTGTGCCAGGCCTGCAACAGGTGCTTAGCAGGGCATAACTAGATGCTTAGTGGGCCTACGAGGGCCTTCCATGCCTGCAAAGGGGCCTGCCAGGGTCTGTGTGGAGCCTACCATGTCTGCAAAAAGGCCAAGCAGGGCCTACCTGGCGTACCATAGGCTAATGGGGCCCATCATGCCCTCCAAAGGGGCCTAATGGTGCCTACCTGGCCTACAAATAGCCTAAATCTTGTTGGTCCTCATTATTCATTCATATTGCAGAATCCTGCTTTCTTTAATATAGAATTTAGATTCACTCAGAAGAAATATTGGCTGATTTGATTGTGAAGGCCTGGTATACAGGTCACAGTTTAGGATTAAATCACATAGAAATATTGAAATGGCTAGTTATAATATTTATTAATACTAAAAACAGTTTTTCCAGGTGTGTAGAATTCCTGCAATGGAATAATTTGTATAACTTATGAAAATATAAACTCGTCCTTGAGTATGCATAGGTTTTGTCAGCCATCAACAAACTATGGATGTATCAGATTCATTCATGATGTAACAGATCCCTGTTTCCTGAGGTCAAAATAACATTCCTTGAATATTAAGTTTTTAGAAGTCCACAGAAAGCTGTTGTTATAGGTAGCTGACACTAAACTATGGCATTTTATGTGCCATAGGCAATGACATTTTCTGCATGCACACACACACACGCACACTGAAAACAAACAAAACAAAACAAACAAAAAACTTTTGTTGTGCTATGAAGATTCTTGCCTGTCTAGTGTTCTCACGTCAGGGTTTCCTGACACTCTGGAAAAATCTGAGCCAAATTGTGAAGTCTTCAATAACTGTGTAGTTTTCCATGATTTTCTTGCAGTGAGAAGAAAAATAGTAAAATTGTTCATTGTTGCCTGCAAGATTTATGTTCCTAGTTAGAAGCTTTGTTTTATAGCTCACTTAAATCCAACATGTAAAAATATTAAGTATTTGAAATACGCTTTAGAAAACAATTTCTTTTTTTCCTCCTTTTTTTTTATGAAATTGAATGAAATGGATGACATCTTAATTCAAATGCAAGATGTAGAAAAGAAAGACATGTACCTTTATGACAGGAAACACACATAGTGCAAAATCAGACTGGTGAAGGGAATTTCTCTGTACCAGTTAAATGTGTGAGAATTCTCAAGGTGTGAAAATATTTCAGGATTTTTTATATATATCAAAACTAAGAAATTCTTCATATTGAACTCAAAAAAATTTAAAAGTGGTGGTGGTGGTGGTGGTGGTGGTGGTGATGGTGGTGGGCAGAAGCAAAACTGACAGATTTTCCCATCCCTGTCCAGAACTCATTCTACTATAACTTTAGCAAGCTATAACCATTTTTCCCTTAAATAAAGCCATCATATATTCCTTCATAATAGCAAATTTAGACTGCTTTAAGTCATTAATATGATCTTAATTTTACTACATATGTGAATATTCAGATGTATTTTAAAGATATGGGGATGATATATTGCAAATTTGCAGGTTTAGTTTTCCAAACTATGTTTGTATATAGACAATTGCATGAAAGAAACATAATTGTAACCAGGATTTTCAGTGCAGATGACCTGCAGCAGTTTTCACAAACCTTGTGACTACTGAAAGTATCAACAAGTTCACAAGAATAGCAGCAAAGTGTCACAAGCTACAGTCCTATTCACACTGATTTTTCTCTGTTTTAATCTCTGTTTGTGATGCCCAGTTTATGTGTGTGAAGCAATTTACACATTTTGCAGAAACTGGAGATGAAGATGCTGCGGAGAACTGCTTGCGCATAAGTGTTGATCCTGAAAAGTGGAATGCTCTGGAGCTCAGAAAGGTAAACTATCTCTTCAACACACACATGCCAAAGTATTAGACAGTTTAAGGAACATATATAAAAACAGATCAGTGAAGGGTGAACTATAGGCTATACCATCTAAACTGCACCTTGTCAATAGAACCTTCCTTTCTTAAATATTTGCTTTTTTCAAAGCATTTTCAAAGCATTTTCCAGCACTATGGAATTTGGACCTTAATATCTTGCGGCTATGGCCAAGGCATTGTGAGATCATTTTCATTTTCTTTATATTCTGCTGATTTCTATATACTTTTGTTGTTGTCCATATATGTAAGGGGTTTGGAGCAATATTCATCACCTCAAAGCACATGTTGGCAGTGGTGGAGTCTCCTTCTTTGGAGGTTTTTAAGCAGCAGCTGGATGGCCACCTGTTGGGAGTGCTTTGATATGCGTTCCTGCATGGCAGGACATTGGACTGGATAGCCCCTGTGGTCTCTTCCAACTCTATGAATAGAATCGCTATGATTCTATTATTTGTCTGTCTAGGACCGCAAAGGAACATGCAAAATTCCTAGTCACAACACTTGCTTATTCATTATAATACAACAGCCAACCATACACATTTTAATTTGCAAGAAGATTTAGGCATTTTATAGAGAACTAGGCCCTTTCTGAGTAGCTTTCATGTTGTGTGTGTTGGTTAGCACACAGAAATTTGGACAAGACCAATAAAGTTATTCTTCTGTTTTGTATGCGTGTCTAAATGAGCTACACAACTAGCCCAGCAATGAATGTCTTAGCTTTACAAGTAGTGTTTAGCTGAAAGGGGGCTGACAGAAGATAAAAAAAGAAATGTAATAACTGTAACATTGCTACATTCTAGTGTGGTGGAAAATATCAGGCAGAAATGACTACTGAGAGCCTTATCAGACACTTGCCTGGCTCTCAGAGGAGATGCATAAATACATTTCTGTAACACTGGAAGAGAATTGAGGGGTTCTTGTTTCTGTTTTAATTTTATTTTTATCACAGATCTTCCACCTCAGTCTCAACTGACAACCAGGAGAAGAAAAAGTGAAGTAATTTTTTTACAGTATGAACTCAATTAAAGTTCCAAAGAACTTTAGACCTGAATTGGAGCCAACTGGGGTGATGTACCAGCCAAAAGCTGCCAGTGGATGTCAGATGGCTCAGGCCAGATTAAATTAACACTTTTCGCTTTCTAATTTCTTTTAGCATTTCCACCCAGCTCTGTTCCCTGAATTGTAACCAGCCAGCAGCCACTTCAGTACAATGCAGCAGAGGGAGCTGGAATGGCCAGCAGGATCATCTGGCTTTTCCAAAACTGAAAGATCATCTCCAGAACAGTCTGATGAAACTCTGCTTGAAAGCTTCTTCAGTTTTCTTCTATCCCTGATCATTATAAGAATTAGAAACTGGTATCTGAGTTTACTTCCTCACTCTTCCTCCTTCCTTTTCTTCTTTTGTGTCACAGCTAGGGAACTGTTGGAATTTTTAGTGCAAAAAAGCCCAGAAAAGTAAATTTTCTAAGCTCTGAGTGAGATGTGTTTTTTATTGATCACCAATAAAATGATACCAAGTCTTTTTTATTTGTTTATTTGTATAAATATTATGACACTGTTCGCAATAATAAACAATTATTTTAGATTTAGGACCTCTATAGCATAGTGAAAAAGATCTCTGACATAATTCTGTCTTCATATTCCCCCTTAATGAAGCTTGTGGGATTTACTGCCCCAACTAATAGCATTTCTAGCATACATTTCCTACCATATTGTTCCAGGTATATTTCATTTTTATGTATTTGCTAACTTTTCTGAACAAAAGGATAAGCTGAAAATTCCAACCTGACAGAGGAATAGATAGGAAAGAGGATCCTGGAAGAAGACTTATCAAAATAATCAGCAGATCTATTGGATCACAGAATCTTCATACTTCTTATTACAAAATACTCTGTAGACACAGATTGCCTTCTATATGTCCTACAGAAAAGCAAACCAACATAATGGAGATATATAGATATATATATAGGCCATTTCCGCATGGGCTTAAAGAAACGGTGCAGAGCGTCCTCCAGGGAGGATGTCTGCACCTGCGAGCAGACTGAGTGGACCTACTTAGTGTAGTTCCGCACCGCAGCCCGCTCTGGAACGACCTGAAGTGGTCGTCCAGTGTGCTTTTGAAAGACTGCTTAAAACATGTCTTTCAAAAGCATGGAGTGTGCCACTCCGTGCCCGCACTCCAGTGCAGATTTGCAGGCTCACACCAGTGTGAGCCTGCGATCTGCTGGGGTTGGGCTTTAGGCTGGCGAGCTTCAGTGGTTAGTGGAGAGCCTCAACCAACCAGAAGCCGCCATTTTCATCCCTGGAGCAGTGCGGAGCGGTGGCCACGCATTGCTCTGGACCAGCCTGGACCTAAGCGTGGAGCCAAGAAGTCCGGTAAGTACTGGTACGAGCAATTCCCCTGCCCCGTGTGGAAATGGCCATAATCTGAATGTTTCATGCACAATGGGTATGAGTTAATAGGAATTCTATACCGTTACAAAATGAAATTTGGAATTTGGCAGATACTTCTTAAGGGAAAGTAAGTTCTCCTACAACTTTTCTAGAGTGAAATAGAAATAATTTCTTGTATTTCTAATTAGTACAGTTGCTGTCACAGGGAGAATAGTTTCATTTTTTCTCTCTCTCTGAAACACTTCTTACCTTTTTGGTTGAGTGCTCAGCATATTGGTTGAGTGCTCAGAGCATCTCCTAAATCTCCAGGCTGTTCTCTGAATGAAACTAATCCTAGAGGCATGGCCTTCAGATTCCCAATGCCTGGATGGGCCGCTTCCTCCTCCTCTGAGCTATTTCAGGCCATTTAATTAGTTGAATACATGCCAAAATTTATTTTGCTATGTAGGCTATGAGTTTCAGTTCAAGCAAGGTCTTGAAAATGTGTTACTTTTTCTTTTACACTTCTGCTAAAGGTCATTATCTCCTGGGGGCGGGGGGGGGGGCTTTTTTTTAAAAAAGCAGAAATTTACTCTCTGTTTTCTTAGATGAGATTTTGGTTCAGGAAAGAAGTGGCATTTATGCACATGCAATCCTTCAATTCAAAAGTTGCAAAAGTGTGAAACAGGGCAGAGGGGAACTGATAAATGCACTAACTGAAACCACTAACCTGGAAAGGAAAGAAGTGTAAAAAAAAAATACTGTCAGACTGGTGTATGTCCTTGAGGAACAATGAGTGTCCTCCCAATTTTGACTTGGGGATTTAAAGTGAAAGAGGAAAAAGAGCGGTGGGGGGGGGCATAATTTTAGTAATGGTGCCAACATGCAGCTAGTATGCAAAACTTAGGCACTTCTGTCTTTTTTGACCTGTTCAGTGGATTCTTACCATAGGCTCTGAAATGCAGCAAAGCAAATGTAGTTAAGACTAAAACATAAAAATAACTAGGTGAACAGTAGTATGAGAAGAGATGAGTTAACATATTCTTAGAACTTACCATCACTGTTGCCTCTTTCTTTTGCACGTGGAAGAACAGTGTTTTATTTTGTCAAAAAAATTCCTTCACGTGCTGGGTTTCAGAACCATATTTTTGTTGGAGTCAGGGAGTTTAAAGGAAAAAGCTATATGGATGGTCTTGCAAGATTTCTGTTTTGAACCTGCTTGTGGGAAACATAAGCACAACTCACAGTAGTGATGAGTATTTCCTTGTTCATTAAGGAATAATGAGACCAGATACAGAGATTTTGGTGGGAAAAAGTTATTAGTATTCATATTTTATTATTGTTAGGAATCTGAGAGTAAGGGTTGTCGCCTAAGTGAATTCTGGCAGTGGTGATGGTATGTCGTCTGGACACACTTTCATGTGTGAGAGAAGCTTGCCCAAGGGATCTCCCTTCTCCTGTTCTGTGACTTAAAGAGTGGACATACCCTTGACTGACCCAAGTTTAGTCTTTTTTCACATCCCCAAAGCCCTACAGCGCTAAGTTTGGAGATTTACCCATTCAGGCTTAGTAGTGCTTGCCGTGACTAAATCTACTCCTCACTCACCCTACCTCTTGAGTGACAAAGGGACAAAGACATTAAAAATCTCTAGCTCCTTCTCTGCTATGATCTTGTCCCACTCTCTATTGCTTCACTGTCTTCTGGGCAGCAACCATTAAGGTCTGGTCAGGTAGATAGGTATGTGAGCTGGTGGCTGCCTTTTTTATGTGGCCTCCTTTAAACATAGATCTTATAGCACCTTTGAGACTTTGGTCTACTTCATCAGCTTATGCTATCAACTTCTTTCTCTCAGTCTCAAAAGTGCTACAATATCCTTTTGCATACTGATCCAAACTTATATGGCTATGTCTTTGAACTCTACCATCAATACATTGTAGCTGATGCTTCAAAATCAGTTGAGAGTATTAGCGGTGGACAAGTAAAAAATCCAAATAGTGGACACTCTAGAAGCAAAAAAGAGAGATCCAGCATAATTAACTGTTTTTGTTGTTGTTGTTGTTTTAGTTCTAGAAAACAGGACAGAGTGTTGTCAATCACTTCTGCTGAGACTTCCAAGGCAGGAAAAAAAGGCAGGAAAACAGGAAAGAGTGAAGGCAGTGCTACTATGATACTTGAGCTTAAAAGGGAGTAGTAAAATAGGAGGGGGCTCTCTGATGTACTGCTTTTAAGATTCCTGAGGTTTCAGAAAGAAGGAAAACAATAGGTCCTACATGAATGTCTTTTGGCGAATATTAAGTACAGGCCCAGGAAGCAACAGATATGCTTCAGCTAGTAAGTTATACTACTTTTCAATTTTGTATAATTGAAAGTAAACTGTGAATGACACCATTTTCCCCCTTTCTTTCTCCCCAAATTATATGCAAGTGCATTTACTAAAAATACATGTATTTGAATAATGTGAACAAGCACATGTTAAATAATACGGAAGTTCCTTAAAATGTGAATGTCATTTTTTTTTAAAAAATGAGGATTGTGTAGTTTTAAGAGAAGCATTAATAAAATATGTGCTAATTTTCTTCATGAGAAAAGAAATGTAAGCTGATACAGAATTTGGATGGGGTGAGAATGCTTGTGGCATTCTGAGAAATATTGTGAAAAGAAAATTTAGAGATGTCCGCATCTTTTGGTAGAGCTTCACATTAGATAGTTTGACAGGCTAGGTGAAATAGTATCATCCTCTTTTTACCTCTTGGTTCAAAGAACAGGGAAAAGAGAAAGTAGAAGTGACTTGTACTTTCTTGATCTTTATTATCTCAGTACCAAATCTGCCTCTCAAGTTCTCACATTATAATTAGGCACGAGAAGTATTAGCTCCAAACCAAAGACAATTATTAACTCAGTATATGTGTTATCACTCCCACATACCATGGGAGGAATAAGTAACCCTGATCAATCATTTAATCATCCTCCTAGGGTTATTCTCGAGATCTGACAGCTGCTGCAGTAACTTCATCTTGATGTGTATGCTTAGGAAGAGATCCAGTGTCAGCAAGAAAATGATTCATGTATTGCAAAAGCGTGAGTTCTGTTCAATTACCTACTTAAGACTACTGAATATGGATGGTGAGGGAGTCATATTCAACAGCTATGGTATGTCTGTAAGTCTGTTCTTGCCAGAGGATCTGGGTAGCAACACTTGAAGCATGTGTAAGTAAGTTATCTTGTTGGAAGAGAAGGTCCAGCACTTGAGACCCATGTATCCAATTTTCAGCATATCAGGAGCATGAAGTTTTCTCAGACAGAGAGGAACAGACTGTTTTGGATAAGGAATACATAGGGAATGTCTCTGAGGAAGAGGTCAGTTCCCAAACACAGAAAGTAGACACTTAGAGGAATGTGACACATAGAAGTAGAAAGACAAGGGATCATTCTGCGAGTTTGAAGCTGTCAAATTGACTTGAAACTCTCTCCTTTATCATTGACAATGGAGAAAAGGAACAAGAGCAACAGTGTCAGTCCTCAGAGAATGTTCAAGGGACCTTGGAAAATTCAGCCCATGGAATGGTTCCTGCTAATCTCCAGAGGAGATATGTGGTGTTAGTAAAAGTCTCTTTGCTGCAGGGAACAGAAGCAATGCTTTGTGGGCCTGACAGGATGTCTCAAGAGGTGTGTTGTCATCCTGGGGAAAAGATACATGACATAATACAATGGCTGACAAAACTCATCAAGCCCGCTGATTGTTACCCCTTCTTTTTGGTCCAACCAATGACATTGCAAGGCAGAGGCTTCAGGAGATCATAAGGGATTACGAGGCACTGGATAGGAATCTGAAGAACTTTGATGCACAGGTTGTCCTTTCATCTTTCGTTTCCCGTTGAAGGACACAGCGAAGGAAGACAAGGAGGAAAAGTGGAGATGAATAACTGGCTCTGCAGATGGTGCTGTCAGGAATGGCTTGGTTTCTTGGATCATGGTCTGTAGTTTCATGGAAATGGACTTCTGAAAAGTGTTGAATTACACCTCACAGCAGTTGGCAGAAATGTGAGAAAAGTCTCACAAACCTGATCAAGAAGGCTTTAAACTGAGTTATGTGCGGAAAAGAGGCAGTATTCTTGTGGACATGGGTTTATCAAGTGTTGGAAATAAGTGTGTGAATGTTGTAGGAAGAACTGGGCAAATAGTGCAAGGACCCAAAAATAGGAGGAAAAAAAACTTTTAAAAAGCAGCTAGGGGGACTGACTCCTGGTCTTAGATGTATCCACGCTAATGAACAGATCATGTGAAACAAATAAGATGAACCTGAACTTATAACACAGCTAAGTGAATATGATATAATAGGCATCACTGCAACCTGGTGGGATGAGTCTCCTCATTGGGATGTGGTAATAAAGAGATAAAACCTTTAAAACAGGAAAGGAGGAGGAAGACCATTATATGTCAAGGATGTTTACAGCTGTGAGGAGATCCATGACTTACATTCTTGAAGTTGAGAGCACCTAGCTAAAAATTAAGGGGAAAAAGAACAACAGTGATGTTATTGTGGAGGTTTACTACAGACCCCTAAGCCATACTGAAGACATGGATGATGTCTTCCTGGAACAGATAACCAAATGCTCAGAAAGGAGAGATCCAGTAGTAATGGAGATTTCAAATATCCTGGTATTTGTTGGAAAACAAAACTCTGCCAAGGATATAAGGTCCAACAAATTCCAATCTTGCCTTGCTGACAATTTTATTGTCCAGAAGATGGAAGAGGCAACAAGGGGATCAGTTATTTTCGATCTGCTCCTAACCAACAATGATGACCTGGTTAATGGAGTGGAAGTAGTGAGATCCTTATTTGGGAATGACCATGTTCTCCTGGAGTTTGTTATACAGTAGACAGGAGAAACCAAGGATAGTCAGACATACATTCTGGACTTTAAGAAAGCTGATTTCAGCAAATTTAGGGAAATACTGGGTGTGATCTTTTGGTCAGGATTACTAAAAGAGAAGGGAGCTCATGAGGGACACAAGTTCATTAAGACGAAGATATTTAAGGCACAATTTCAAACTATTCCACTGGATGTTCTTCTGAAAAATGGGTTGTGTCTAAAGAAAGCAGGATAGAGGTCTAAAGAACTATCAACTGAGCTAAGATTTAAGAGGGACATGCACAAAAGGAATGGAAAAAGGGGGAAATCACCAAAGAGGAATTTAAACAAATAGTCAGTGTGTGTAGTGAGAAAGTCAGAAAAGGTAAAACACAGAATTAGTCCAGGAGTGCTGGAAAAATAAAAAAAAAATAAGTGTTTTTTGTTGTTGTTTTGTTTTGTTTTTTGGAGGAGAGTTATGTCTGTAGAAGAAGATGGAAAAGATGGTAGAAGTTAGTGAACTGCTGACAAGGGACAGAGAAAAAAGCGTAACTACTCAACACCTTCTTTGTCTCAGTCTTCTCCCAAAAGGGAAACTGTGCTCCAGTTGGGGAAGATGGAGCAGATGATAAATTCATGGACTAAATCTGAGGGCATTAAAAGAACTGACAGAGGTAATCTCAGAACCCCTGGCAATAATCTTTGAGAATTCCTGGAGAATGGGAAAAGTCCCAGTAGATTGGAGGAGAGCAAATGTTGCCCTCATCTTCAAAAAGGGGCCAGGGGAAGAGGACACAAAGAAATACCACCCAGTCACCCTGACATCAATACCTGCACAAATTCTAGAGGATATCATCAAACAGACAGTCTCTAAGCACTTAGAAAGGAATGCCATGATCTCTAAAGTCAACATAGGTTTTTCAGAAACATATCAAGCCAGATTAATCTTATATCTCTCTCATTCTTTTTTTTTTTTTTTTTTTGGTAGTGTTGCGGGGGGGAGTTTCAAGCTTGATAGTTGGAGGGAAAAGCATACCTTGACTTCTTTAGGGTCTTTGACAAGGTACCCCATGATATTCTGACAAAGAAGCTAGTAAAATCTGGACTAGACAATGCTACTGCTAGGTGGATTTGTAACTGGTTGACCAACCAAATCCAAAGAGTGCTAACCAATGGCTCCTCTTCATCCTGGAAAAAAGTGACTAGTGGGGTGCCACAGTGTTTTGTCCTGGGCTGAACATCTTTCTCCATGACTTGGATGATGAAAGAGACGGCAGTTTTATCAAACTTGAAGATGACACCAAATTATGAGGGGTAGCTAATACCCCAGAGGACAGGATCAGAACACAAAATGATCTTAACAGGTTACAGAGCTGGGCCAAAACTCACAAAATGAATTTAAACAGAGTGAAATGTAAGATACTGCATTTGGGCAGAATAAATGAAATGAACAGATATAAGGTGGGTGACACTTGGTTTGACCACAGTACTTGTTCAAGGGATCTAAGAGTCTCAGTAAACCACAAGATGAACATGAGTCAACAGTGTGATGTCAGTGCTACTCTAGACTGCATCAACAAGAGTATAGCGTCCGATTCTAATATTTATTATTACATAAATGTCCAACTTGAACTGACACGTCTTTTCCTGCCTGCCTGCCTGCCTGCCTTTCTTCCTTCTGAAAAGATAAAAGGTACACACAATTTCCTTGGTGTGTGCCCAAAACTTTTGGGTACCCAGATCGTACGTGTGGGAATCCAAGAGGTACAAGAATACACGCATATACATATTTTCCAGGTATACTGAATGTGAGGTATGTTGGTAGAGTCTTTAGGCATGCTCTGGGAAAAAAAAGGGGGAGATAAGTCTCCAAGTGTTCTGTGGATGGTTTTTATTTTTCTGTTTTAAATAGGGATGGGTCAACCGAATCCTCGAATCCTCAGCAAGGATTTGAGATTTGCAAATCTGAATCCCTGTGTCAAAATAGGCAATCAAATCTTTCAAATCCACTAACCAAACAGTTTGTTGGAGACCGGGATGCCTGAAAACCTGACTGGGACACATGAGGGGAGATGGCAAGTAGGTGAGGTTTTCCGGTGGAGTAATAATGGCCTTTGCTAACTATTCCAGAAATTACATCTGGAGTTGTATTCGAATATATTTACCTTGAATATTTAAGTTCAGCACTATTTTCTGTGCCGAAAATCAATGGCATGTATGACTGCTGGGGTCAGTGGGTCTGTCATCTATCAGAAGTAGTAGGGCAGAGGGCAAGGTCACACAATCTCATCCAGTGATTGCCACATGTAGGCCAGTGTACTTCCTTCCACAAGACAGGTCCTGGTTGTAAACCTATAGCTAGAATAGGATGGGAAGTAAAATGTCTCTCATGGTTTCCCATGAGCCACATGACAAACCATATGTAGCAGAAAGGAAAAATTGTTTTTAAAAAATGGTGCCTCTAGGGTCCAACAAAGGCCTAATTGGTTGATGGGCCCCTGGGCACGCGAAAATCATAGTCTAAATTCGCATGCGAACAGGAGGTTGCCTGTGTCCAGGGCTGCTGCCTGTGCTTGCTTGGGCTGCCTGTTACGCCACTGGCAAACCCTATCCCGCGGACTACAATTTTGATATCAAATATGCTTACCATGCCAGGGAGGTTGCCTGGATGGGCACATAGGCAAAATGGTCGAATGACCAAGAACTAGGTCAGGCCAGAAAAATCCCCAGTCACGTAGCCCAAGGAAACCTCAAGCTGTGCAAACCCATGGAAGACAAAGGGTCCTCAGCCAAAGAGGAGCCAACTTGAGAGGATTAGTGTGTTTTCCCCAGGTTGAGCACCTGTGACTCCGGAAATATCCTACAAGGCCATGCCTATCTACATAAATTTACACTACAACCCATTGCAACCAAAGATCCTGAATCATTGGCAACACATCATAAAACCATCATGCAAACCAAGTTGCCTTTGTTGAATATTCTTTCCTTTGCTATGACTATTGTCCTCCCTGCGATTTGCCCTCGAGGTACTTGCTGCTTCCTGGACCAAGGACTTCAGGATAGGTGCAGTATCACCCCATCTACAATCCCTTCGCTATATCCTATACCCATTTTTCAACTCTTTTGCTTCTCAATAAGGTCTTGTGTGAGTGAGTAAGTGAATGTGTTGGTGCGTGAGAACATTTTCATTCAATAAAATCCATTTATTCGATGTGGTTGTCTTGGCTTGGTCTGACCCCATAAAAGTTGGATAAAAGATCCTGCTAGGTTACCCTGCCCCTCATTTTGCTATTGCCTGTGCTCCGCTAATTTCCCCAACCTTTATAATTTGGAGCAAAACAAGGTGTCCCCCAAGAGACCCCCAGAAATCAGGGTAACATGCCTGTGCTTGCTTGGGCTGCCTGTGTTCACTCGGACCTCCTGTCCCCGCTGCTGCCTCCCTCTGCAAGGTAATAATCTCTATTCTTTTGACTTGAGACTGAAGGGTAAGGATTGGGAATTATTGGGACTGGACTAGAGACTTGACTTGAAAGTCCTTTGCAGGAGTTGATACTGGGCTTGAGGGTGGAGAATTGAAACTGAACTAGAGGCTGTTTTTTTGTTTTGTTTTGTTTTTTAAGTGCCTTGTTGCAGGACTTCAGACTTGACTTGAGACTGCAGGGTGCAGAATTGAAACTGGACTTGAGGCTTGACTTGAATACCTTGCAGGACTTGAGATTTGACTGGAAGATGCAGTCTTCTTGAGATTTCAAGGACAGCTGAAAGATTCCTTTGCATAGCTCCCTAGCAAAGCTCTTTCATACACAATTCTGGGGTTTGTAGTTTTACAAGGTGTCACAGCCTTCTCTGCCAAAGTGTGCTGGTGCATCTTCAAACTACAAACCCCAGGATGCCATAAGAAGCTATACAAAGAAAATCCAGGTTTTTTTAAAAAATAATTTTGTTAAGTTTCACAAATAAAAAAAACATCATCTCAAATTGTACTTTTACATGTGTTTTTGTTCTTCCACTCTGATCTAGTTTTCATTTTCTAGATATTTACTCACATATAAAAAATTATGCCTCACAATTCCATGTTCATCTTACGTGCTTGATCTTGCATTTCTCTCATCAACTCCTGTTATGTTACAGTTATTCCTCTTTAACTTCAACCATAATTCAGACATTTTCACTTGGCAGTTCCCAGCAATTACCCATTACAATTTGCCATTCTGCTTTTATCTGATCGTCCGATTTCCCCTTTAATCTTTGTGAGACAATATCCACATTTCTATTCTCAATAAATGTCCCCCACCATTGTTCGATTGTGGGTATTTGCTGAGACTTCCACAATTTGGCATATTCAGTTCGAGCTGTTGTTATCATGTACAATATTAATCTCCAATGCCTCTTAATGTTAGTATTCTCAAGAACATTTGTCATGTTTAACAAAGAAAATTCAGGTTTTTTTTACAAATTGAACCTTCAGTATTTCACACATCTTTTTATGTATTTCACTCCAATATTTCTTTGCCTTGGGACATGACCACCACATATGAAATATTGTTCCCACTTCTTTCTGACATTTCCAACACATTCCTGTATCTGTATTATAAATCTTTTTTAACTTGTCTTGTGTCATGTGCCATCTATGAAACATTTTAAAATAGTTCTCTTTAAGATTCTGAGCCATTGTAAATTTTTGTGTCCTTTTCCAGCTCTGTTCCCATTCATCTAATTGAATTGAATGCCCAATATTCTGTGCCCACAAAATCATTGCAGATTTCACAGTCTCCTCCTGTTTCTCCTGTGTTAATATTTCTTGATATATATAGGCTAACAGATGCTGTGGATTGTCAAAGATCCATTTAATCACTCCTGTCCTTTCTTTGGATTCTATTCCATAAGTTTTCAAGTCCATCTGGAATCTCTCATTTAGCTGCCTGTACGGAAACCAACTTAATGGCAATCCTTCCTGTTCCAATTTTTCTCTTGATTTGATCTTATAAGCGTTTGTCATTGTTTTCTCTAATATATCCTCATATCTCAGCCATTTCTCTGTTCCCTTCCATCTTCCAAAGAAAGCTTCTTGAGGGGATACCCACATGGGTAGCTGCCTTATGTTTTTACTCTTATTCCATATCTTCAGAAGCGATTTTCTGATATAGTGATGTGAAAAATCTTCGTCAATTTTTGCTTTATCATAAAACATATAGGCATGCCATCCCATCCTCAGGTCTGCTCCCTCCAGTGCAAGCATTCTTGTATCTTGTAAATCAATCCAGTCTTTTAACCATATGAATGCCGCAGCTGTGTAATATAATTGAAAATCCAGTACTCCCATTCCTGCCCATAATATTTGATCTGTCATTATATTCCATTTAATTCTTGGTTTTTTCCCTTGCCATATAAATTTGGTCAGGTCTTTTTTCCACTGTATGAAAGGTTTACTGTTTGTTATTATGGGGAGATTCTGAAACAAAAAATTCATCTTTGGAAGAACATTCATCTTGATAGTCGCTATTCTCCCCAACATAGACAATTTCATGGAAGTCCACCTTTCCAAGTCTTTAATTATCTCTTTCCATTTTTTCTCATAGTTATTTTGAAACAGCTCATTATTCCCTTTTGCTATCCAGACACCTAGATATTTTGCTTTTTGTACTTTATTAAATCCAGTTGCAAGTGCTAATTCGTTCTCCTCCTTGTCTGTCATGTTTTTCATTAACAAAGCTGTTTTTTCTTTATTTACCTTGAATCCTGAAAATTCTCCGTATTCTTGTATTATTCCAATAAGATTTTGTATGCTTCTCTTAGGATCTTCAAGAAACAGAACCAAATCATCAGCAAATGCTTTAAGTTTGTATTGATAATTCCTGATTTGGACTCCTCTTATAGCATTATCTTCTCTTCTGTTGTTATTTAATATCTCCATTGTCAATATGAATAACAAAGGGGACAGAGGACAACCCTGTCTTGTTCCTCTGTTCAATTCAATCTGCTTAGTTCTATCTCCGTTAATAACCAGTCAAGCTCTTTGTTGGTTATATATTGCTTCAATCCATAAAAGAAATCTATCTCCAGCTTGCATTTGCTTCATTACTGTTTTCAAAAATGGCCAACTGATCATATCAAAAGCCTTCTCTGCATCAACAAATATCATGGCTATTTTCTTCTCATTATGTTTTTCATAATATTCAATTATATTCAATACTGTTCTTACATTATTTCTTAAATATCTTTTTGGTATAAAACCATTCTGATCTTCATGAATAAGCTCAGCCAAAATCTTTTTAAGTCTCATTGCAAGGATTGAAGCAAAAATCTTATAATCTATATTCAAAAGTGAGATTGGTCTATAATTTTTGACATCTGTTAAGTCTCTGCCTTCTTTAGGAATTAGTACCACATTTGCCTCTCTCCAGGTGTCCGAAAGAAAATCCAGTTTTGACCTAGATTATCTCTGTACTGTAGTATGTGGCCCTGTTTACACAGGCCAGAAAATGTGAGATTAATCCACATTTTCCTACCTGCATAGAGAGGACCTTCATGTCATTTTCAATCTGGGAAGATCCTGAGCAAAACTATAACAATTGTCCTGGTCAGATTTCTTCAGAGGGAAGTTTGCCTTTGCCTAGGCTTTTGCTAAGGCTGAGAGACTGTGTCTTGCCCAAGATTATCCTTGTCTTTTTTTTTTATTTTGTAATTGTTTCCTTAGGAGTGACCCATTTTCTTCTGCCTGTCACACAACCTACAACAAGCATCAACCAGAAGATGGCGCCATCTTGAGCATCCTTCAACACCTGGAGCTACTTCCAAATTACATGTAATGAGAATTATGCCTGTTGCACTTTGTGTTCTGCAAATATATCCAGAGGGAAAGGCTCACATACTACTTCAGCCATGTGCAAACACATCAGAACCCAACATTCAGCCCAATTTCAAGAACTGAAAGGTAGAATTGCAGCATCCACAATGACTCCAGCTTCACCCTTAAGCCCTGGTGTGACTGTCAGAGCCAAGTCCCAACATGAAGACACTACTGACAGAGGTGATACAGCTGTTATTGGGACTCTCACACCAGTTCCTTCAAGTCCTAGTACAAGTTCAGCAGCTTCCTCCTTTGAAGAACCAAACCCTTTGGAATCACCCCCACTGAAATGCAAGACAGCATCTTCTTTCCATCCGACTCTGAAAGCATTCATGTACACTACTCAAAGTTTCAAGCCTGGAGACAGAAGAGCTAAAGCGATCACAAGGTTGGTTGTCAAAATGATCTGCAAAGTTAACCAGCCATTGTCCATAGTAGAAGATAAAGGCTTCAGAAAGTTGATAAGCCACCTTGAGCCATGGTACAGCATCCAGACAGGAAACACTTTGCCTGAAAGGTGATCCCAGAGATCTATGAAGAGGAAAAAAGAAAGGTGGTGAATCTTTCAGAGAACACTGACTTTGTTGCAGTGACAACTGACATGTGGACCTCAACAAGTGGTGACAATTACTTCAGTTTGACATCACTTCATAGATGACAACTTCCAGTACCATCAATTGTGCTTAGAATGCATTACCTTTCCAGAGGTTTCCCATACAGCATTTGTGATAGAAGCTTTCATCACCACCACTATGAAAAAGTGGAATCTCTTGCGCAAAGTTGTGTGTGTCATGAGAGACAACAGGCTGAATATGGTTGCAGCTTTGGAATGCAGTACCTTTGACCATTTGCCCTGCCTTGCTCACACCTTTCAGTTAGTTGTCAAAGATGGCTTACTGAACAAAACTGAAATTAAGGAGATCATGTCCACCTGCTGGAGTATTGTGGGACATTTCAAGCACTCCTCTAAAGCCATGAAAGTGTTCCAAGCTTCTCAAGCCAAGCTAGGTGTGAAACCCCATTGGTTGATACAAGATGAACTGACTAGCTGGAATTCTCAGCATCACATGCACAGTTGTCTCATGGAACAAAAGCAAGCTGTTTTACTATCTGCTTCAAAGTTGAATTTCCAGGTGGATCTGACCGCTCGACAATGGACCACTATAGAAGAAGTGATATGACTCCTAGATGTGTTTGATAGAGTGACATTTGTGGCCAGTTCCAGTGAAGTGACCATCTCAGAAATAATTCCTTTAGTGAATAGCACCACTTTTACTCTCCAAAACTTCAAATAGGTTTCATCCAGGGTTTCCAAAATGACTTGCTGTCATCTCTGAAGAGGTGCTATCAGTCTGTGGAGATGGAAAAACTACGCTTTTGGAACTCTCCTGGATCCCCGCTTCAAAGCCAGTGTCTTTTTGAACAAAGAACACCTTGATCAAGTGAAATCAACACTGGCCATGGAAATTTCTTACCTTAATCTGCAAGCAGATGTCACTGAGCTACAGTCATCACAAGAAAGGCAAAAAGACACCACTCCAGTGTTGTCAAGTGAACCAGAAGGAGTTCATAGCATGTGGAGTCACTATGCTCAGTTGATGACCCCATCTAGCAGCAGTGAGGACAATTGCACTTTGTCTCCTGAAGATGAAATCAATGCCTACTTGTCAGAACCACTGTTTTCACCATCTGCGGACATCTTCAAGTATTGGAAGAACAACTCAAAATATCCCAATTTGAGGAAACTGTCCAAAAAGTTCCTAATCACACCACTGCTGACAGTAATGTCAGAAAGACTCTTCAGCACATCAGGTGTCATAGCTGATAAAAAATGCAGTAGGCTAGACCCAGAGCAAGTTAGAATGCTGGTGTTTTTCAACAAAAATCTGCATTAAAGGTTTCAGCTATGTTTTGTTTGTTTGTTTACATTGCCCTGAAACAGTTCAGGCAGGAACTCTTAGAAGTTTAAAAGTAACATGTTTTTGATTGTTCTTAATTTTGCGAAAAGAATCAAGACTCAGGAGTTATGTACTTCATGTAGTAGATGAGCACGTAGTAGATGAACATTTTAATAAGAAGTATACGGGTGTGTTTTCCTGAAAGTGAAAACTATTGTTTAATTTGTTTTTCATTAAACAAAGATGTCAAATTCTGCTTCAAAAACACTTTTCAGCAGAAGTGCTTTCTTTCCCTTGCTTAGTAAACCCTTTTTTGAAAAAAGGATTCGAAAGATTCGAGATTTGTGGATTTGCAGAACCTTCCAGGGATTTGGATCCAGATTCAGATTCAGAAAATTCTGGATTTGTCCCATCCCTAATTTTAAAAGAAGCCCAATGCATTTAAGTCTATATATGTATCTCAATTGCCTTCTTCTCTGTATATATTTCAGTGACCTTTTCCTGAAGATTCTGTTAGGTGCTTTCCAGCATTTCCATCTTCAGAGGCTTAAGAGGGACCAGGAAACTGTATCAATGTAGAAGTAATGGAATTACCAGGAGGCTGAGCTCTGAAATTTTTGGTAGGTTCAGAATGGAGGCCAGTGGTCTGTCAAGCTTGAGGCACAGATACCAGAACATTTAATACTCCCCTCTTTGTTTGTGATGTGTGAAGTGTGGTACAGTGGTCAGAATCCCATTGTATCTAAACTAACTTTCTTTCTTTCTTTCTTTCCTTCCCTCCTTCCACTTTTCTCATGAGACAAGAACCAAGGTAGCTTAAAACAAACAAAATATAGCTAAAAACCTGAAAATATAAAAGTTAAAAGAAACAATTAATAAACTATCTTATTAAAACAGTGATTAAATTAAAATACTGTAAAATCATTTTAAAAACATTACAATAAAAACAAAAAATACAGCACAATTCTCTCATAAAATGTCTGCTTAAATAAAATGATCTTTACCTGCTGGCAGAATGAGAGTAGAGAGGGGGCCACTCTAGTTTCTCTCCTTTTAATATATTAGTGTAATATGTTTTAAGCCTTCAACTGACTTACATTGTTCAAGCAAATTTTATTGTCAGGCTAATATCTTTAGATATAGAGTGGGGTACACAAGTTTGATAAAATTGATAAAAATAGTGGCTGAAGCAGCAGCGTGCAAAAGCTATTAGTTCCAGGAGAGCTTAATGGAAAAGACAGAAAATGGATCTGCCATTTATTTTTCTTCCAACTATCTGGAAAGCAGCAAACTTCTAATATCTGAAGAACTGTCATGTAGATAATGGAGTGAGCTTTTTTTCTGCTGCTTCATAGGGTAGGACCCAAAGTAATGGATTCAACCTACAAGAAAAAGAGATATCAATTGTGAAGTGAGATGTTGGGCAAACCTGAGTAGACCCACCAAATTACAGCTCATGGAATGCTGGGGGGTGGGGGGTGGGGAAAAGAGTATAACCCAAAAGGCTTCTCATAAAAGTTAGGGTAGCCAGAAATAGAGTTAGGGCTAGTTAGGAATAAAGGAATGGAAAATATCTAACTAGAGTTTTGGCAGCTGAGATTGTGGAGACTGTTCAAGGATAAGTGTTACTTTGCTGAAACTGTGTGGGACCAACATAAGGTAAAAGGTTTGCTTTATTCATTATACAATGCATGTTTACTGTTTCTGTTTTCTACATTGCAGTCTGGGAGATTTAATTTAATAAGTACAAAGGAGTACAGGTCACATTTTATGACACTGAACACACTGATCAGCAGAGCCACTCGCTCAGGATAGAGCCACTTGCCCTTGAGACACTGAGTACCAGATCCAGAGAAGGATCTTGAGGGGAAAGGAGAGTGACAGGAGCTCCCAGGGTGTTACCAGAAAGAATATTTTGATGGTAAGAACTGTTGGATAGTGGAACAGTACCCTGGAACATGATAGACTCTCCTTCATTTTAGGGTTTTGTTTTGCTTGTTTTTGTATTCTTTATACAAAAATAAAGATTAGATGACCCCCTGTTAGAGCACTTTAGCAATGTATTCCTGCATGGTACTGAGTCAGACTAGATTAGCCTTGTAATCTTTTGTGACTCTGTGAATCATCAGTTCTATAAAACAAGAAAACAAAGTAGACTGAGTTGTGTCCCTAACCGTGGTTTGATGTTCTGGAAAACTAAAAAAGATATCAAAAAAATCTGTGTGAAAATATGAACTATCTCATTGCCAGGAATATGACAAATGAGGTTTTCATCTTTTTGTTTAAATAATATACCTCTGGTTATGCTTCGATCATTGTAGCACAATCCAAAGGCATAATTCCTTGAAGAAAGAAAAAAAAACTCTAGAAAAAGAAATAATTACAGTGAAAAGATTACATTTGGAACTCTGCTTCTGAGCAAAGAGTGTCACCACATTGATGCTTGCTGATTTCTAGTCAAAACAAACCCTCCACGCTGTTATGAAGACAAGCAGCATTTAATCATTTGATGTTAATAATCAGTGATGGAAAAAAGAGAGGCACTCAGAGAAAATGCCATGACAGACAGAAAGAAATTCCCTACCTGATCAAGAGGGATGCCTTTTCAAATGTTATGTAATGCTTCCAATTTCCAATGTAAACCAATTTCTACAGGTATAACTGACTGTGTAATCAGATCCTATATTCATCCTCTAAAATTCACCCATTTTACTATAACAGCCTACATCTTGCTTTTTCCAGGTGCAAAGACAGACAGATTCCTCCTCAACAGCCACAACGCAGAGACATGAACAGGACAATACTTATTGCAACCCAATCTAGACGAGAAAGGGAGAGGCCATGAGACTCAGAACATTTATATGGGAAAGGCTGATTAATCAGGCAAACAGCTGGGGGACAGGCTTTATTGGTTCTGCTATGTTTCTCAGCAGCTTTGTTACCTCAAAGCATGGATGCCACATGGGCCCGCCAGTGATGCCAGTACCTCCGTTCAGAAGTGAGAAATAATTAGTTCAAAGTTAGGAATCCTGTGAGAGATGGGTAACTTAACAAGATCTACCACCTATGTTTACAGAGTCCTTGCAGTAAAGAACCAGCCAGAGAGTTTAAATTGTAAACTCAAAATATGTTTTGTTGAAAGAAATTCACAAAGATTGCAAAGATCCAAGCACTTACACACACATACAAGAGCTAACCGGAGGTAAAGAGAGGAAACTGTGGATAGAGGGTTTTCAGGGATAAGGCAATAATTGTCAGTTTGGAGAGCAGTGAGGAAAGCAGCAATGTGGTTTAGGTAGACATCTAAGCACAGTTCTCAGGAATCAAATGGACAGCATGACATTCAGAAAGGCATGAGACTGTGCTGGACAGCCTGGAATCGGGGGTTCTTATACCCAAAAAATATCCTGCAGGTATGAATGTGACTTGTTCTCCCAGCCAAGCAGACAATGGGGGTTGCAACACAAACAAACAATGAAGTCCAGAGGGAGCTAATGATCTTAGTGTTTAGGTGACAGACATTATCCTTGTGTCACCTAAACACTAAGCTCCAGCTCTTAGATGTCTGACTCGTTATCTTTAAGCCCATTGTCTCAAGAGGGTCTGTGCTATTAGCCTGACAATGACTAGGTTCCTGCCTAAGAGGAAGGTGTGGCTGTCCTGCCTTGCTACCTCACATTTACAGTCAGCAATTACAGTCACAATGACCTCCCAGTCACCTCAGTTATTATTTATATCAACACCAATTAATAGTGCCAATTAAATAATATCTGCCAATTAAACCATGCCAATTATGGGGGGTGTGCAGCACTGTAACAGCTTGCAATACCAATTCTGAGCTGCTGTGCTGGTGTGGGACTTAGGGGCACTGTTTTACAGTGGCTGAGGGCCTTCCTGATGAAAGGGAAACAGTGGCAGGTATGTGCGCTCACTCAAACTGTGACTCTGGTGACAAGGATTTGAATCTCCATTCAGACATGAAAGCCCACTGGGTGACCTCAGGCAAATCACATTCTCTTACCTTCAGAGAAAGGCAAAGGCAACAAATCTTGCCCCCCCCAACCAAAATAGATGTTCCTTGAGGTTGCCATAAATCAGTTTTCAAAGGGGAGTGACATGATGGCTAGAAAAAACCTCCCCTTGTGCCTTCACGTAATTTCAGAGTTATGGCAACTCAGAGGTGAACCTATCACAGTTTTGTTTTGTTTATTTGCAAGATTTTTCAGAGGCAGGGTTGTCTTTGCTTTCCTCTGAGGCTGAGAGAATACGGCTTGTCCAAGCTTACCCAGTGTCTGAGCAGGGATTTCAATCCTAGTCCCCAGAAGCCTTTAGTAAATTAATAAATAAAGTTTGAATAAATATTTGAATATTTAAATCTGAATTTAAATATTTACATCTTGAGTTAAGCCTTGGGAAACCCCAGCAATGAAGTATGTTTACAGGGGATCTCCAGTAAAGAAAAGGTTAAGAACCACTGTGCTATATTTTCTATTTGTTACCATTATTTTGCTGTTGTGTTTTTATGTTTTTAACTCTTTTTTTTTTATGATTTAATCACTTTTTAATTTCTGCATGTTGTGAATTTTTTGACTATGCTTTTTTAAAAATTTGCAGTAAGCCACCTTGAGTTTCAAACTGGGGAAAATTTGGATCATCATCTCATCATCATCATCAGTGGTGATGCAACTGTTGGAAGCAAAGGGCATCAATGCTTGTAAAGTGATTAGTGAGAGAGGGGAGTCTAGAGAGAATGTCTGCCCTTTTGCTACACTTCTCTGTTTTTTTCTAAAGTCTGTGTACTCAAACCTTTTTATTTCTTCCTACCTGCAGAGGTCACTTTGCCCTCTTCTCCCAAGCAGTTACTACTTTGTCTTCCTTTATCTGCGAAAGGAGCATCCATGAGGCTCTGGACTCTTAATGGATGCTAGCTAACTCCTACACATGAGTGTTAACCTTCAGAGATTCTTGTGTCAAAGCTCAGGTAAAATTATTTTGTCTATCTCCTTTCGTATCCCAAAATGGATTTCCTGAAACAATAAATGTAAGATTTTTTAACCTTTTTTAAAACCTTTTTTTAACCCTTTACTTTCTCTTATTTCTACCACAAGCTGGTATTCGTACTACTACTACTTCTGTTGTACACTGTTTAATATAGATAATAAGTATTCCTAAAGTAACATGTTCTGACTGCCCAATTCCAGCCATGATCTTAGCAACAAAATTTCAAGATTGTTGAAGCATTTTAAGATTAACCTAACTACCGTTTATCCCTGTAGTTTAACACAGGAGTCCTAAGTCCTATCAAACAGCAATATTCTGCAAGTATGGTGTTCCCCTTTCATTTTGAACTCAAAACCTAGGCTACAGACACTTATTTGGTGTCGCATAAGGACCAAAGCAAGCAGACTGGTGACAGTTTACATGAACTTCTTGAATAATGTATTGTCACAGGAGAAGAAACAGTGTGGCATCATGGCCTGGTTCACATAGACACACTCATTAATTGGAGACTTCAGCTTCTGTGATCACAGATCTAGCACCTCAGGGAGAATATTTACATTACATGACTGTGGTCTGGATGTTATTGGTTACTCCCAATGACAGTAGGGCCATTAAATCAATTGTTAAATAGTGAGTGGACACATAGGTAAATCCCAATGATTTAATAGGTTTACTCTAGTAGAGACTAGCAGTAGGTTTTAGGCGAGTATCTCAATGGCTGCAACCACTTGTCTGTTAAAGATTACTAAGATGTTGCAATATAAAATATAATTTATTCTGTGGTTATTGAAGCCATCCTACATTTTGATATGCCAAACAATCTCTTTATTTGCACTTATTAGGACAACGTCCATGATAAACTCTGGTCACAAAAGTTTTCTATGAACCATGACCCAAATACTCCTCCTCCTCTTCCTCTTCCTCTTCTTTTAAATCAGGTACTGTTCATATTTGAATAGGTTACATTATGAAGAACCAGGTTAATGAATAGCAATCAATGATATTTAGGTAAACTATTGTCAAACTTTCAAATGTCTCTGTCATTACCAGTGACAATGGCTCAAGTTTTAAATGCCAAAAGATAATTAGTTTTATAAAACTCATAAAGAGTCTCATGAATAAAATGTAGTGATTATGCAGTTACTCATACCCCACTCATTTCAATGCAAATTCTCTCTCTCCCTCCTTCCCTCTCTGTGTATGTAGCAGCTCAAGAAAAAAAAATACTAAAAAACATAGGTAGAAAGGATGGAAATGGTTCAAGAAAAGCTGCTGTGGGCAGCTGAATTTTACATTCAATGAAACCATGTTGACTTGGTTCTCAAAGGCACAGACAAATGCTGAACTTTTATATATGCCAATTTAGGTAACCCTTTGTAATTCCTGTTTGTACCAGAGCTTTTCTACATGTACTCAGAACAATTAATTAGCTCAGAACCCTATGTGCTCCTTGAAAAGTCATTCTATTTGTAGTTGGCAAAATACTTGTCTCAATCTGAAGTCCAATTCATCATAAAAATCTGTGATAAGTAAGGATAAAATTCATCATAAGAAGTTGTGAAACATCCAGGCAGGACAGTCAGAAAATGTTATGGAGATTTATCAAAACCAGCCACTGAGATCGTTCTACTTTTCTTCTGCACCGCTTTCCTTCATCTTTATCCATCCACATTCCTACTACTGGATGGCAGTCTGAACCTCACCTGCTGCCTGAGGCACAAGCAGCACCCAGTCCCAGGAGGAGAAATACAAAGGTGTTACCTGGCTACCACAGGCCTACCACCACACAATCAACCCTCATCTGAAGAAGGAGATAGATAAAAAGGTGGTGGATAGAGTAGTGGCAACACCTACACCATCCAAAGATCAAGGCACAGGCAACTATAGCAAAAACTCCACACCCATGCCACTGCAAGCTATCATATCTGCAAACCATCACCTATGCCACAGCATGAACTTATTTCCGACCAATCCCTCCTCCTACAGATTCTCAGGAAATAATCACTGTATGCAGAAACAGCTGCTAGCAACAGGGGTTAGGTGGGAACTTTTGCTTGTTGTCATGGGGGGGACACAGCCCTATTGTTGTTGGTGCTCTCCTTTTCCACCTTCTCCCTAGACAGGCGGGTAGTTGATTGCTTTTGGGCAGCTGGGAAGTCAGGTGCAATCTCTTTTTTCTCTCTCTCTTTAGGAGTCAGACCCTGTCTCTGCATCTCCTCCAAGGGATAAGGTTGTGCTACTAGCAGTACAGTAATTCTTGGCTCCAGAGAGCTGTGTGCATTTGCTCTCCAAACCACATTCCAGGGTGGGACACAGAGTGCCAAATCTATCACCCCCAACAACCCACTGATTGAACTGGTTGCCTTACTGAGGCTAATTTCTGAGCTGTCCCTGGGTGCCTAATTGTCCAGTCCCAAACACTATCTTTCTCATACACTTTAACAGGATTGTTTTGTCCTTTATGTGTTGGTTTCACAAGATGTAGCGATGACCACATTATCATGATCACAGTCTCAGAAGAAGTATGTGTATGCATACCAGTTGCTGGTGAAGTACCAAGTCATATAGGAGAATCATATTCTGTTTAATTTGATTGTTTTGAGGTGATTGTTTTTAAGGTCATATTTCACCCTTTGGGCAGAAAGGAAATTTATAAATGTTTTAGTAAATGAAAATCAAATAGCACTTGGCGGCACTTTCAGGCCTACACATTTGCTGTAACAATTTTTCAGGATCAGCCACATGTAAAAATAATATAACCTTGTAACCTTGCTATGATGAGGTGTCACTTTCTGTCCCTGTATCCCTCTACAGAAATGCCACCAGATCTTCAAGAGGAGATGGCCCTTTATGTAAAAGTTCAGTCATGGGCAGAAAAAGCAAGTAGGCAAAAGAAGTAATGGAGCAGCAGATGGGAGGTTTATAGGCTGCTACTTCATGTAGCAAAATCAAGCTGCTAACTGAAACTTTGCCATTGTTCAAGCACAGGTGGGTCAGAGAATTAAAAACAGCATATTATTTCTTCCAGGGTTTTGCTTTGAGCAAAATGTAAACTATCCAACATGTTGTCCATCCCTGTTTTGTTACTGATGTAGTCAAGAAGGTGATAAACATAAATGTTCTCTTATGGTATGCTTTTGTGGTTGATTTTTTCCCCTGTCTTACTTATGCTTTTTTTTTAAAAAAAATGCTTACCAGCAAAAGTGCAAATAAAAATGTATTTATGAACAGCAATTTGAATTCTGAGCAGCTGCTCTGCTTGACCAAATTTCTGCTTCTTTCATATTTGTTATTCACAAATATTCATGAGAACAGATTTTGTTTTGTCATGTTTTGTTTATTTGTGGAGTGCCAGTTCTCTGTTGGGGAAATTTTTCCTGGTGTGGAAAGACATGTTGAGCTGGTTTTCCTCTGGGTCTGTATAGTGGTAAAAGAGCAAGACATTTCAACCATTTATTCATCTATAGCTCAGGATCCAGGATATCATAGTTGCAAATTGGGAAAAAGCTCTTTATGTTCAGAAATAATTTCTTCTCAAAAAGTTTTTCCAGATGAAACTGTTATTGGGCAATTGCTGCCAACGTGTTTTTCCAAAGTTCTTACGAGTCAGCATTGCCTTCTATTGCCTGTGTTTTCCAATTGCTTCTCCTTTTTTATTCTATGAATAACCCACAAGAAAAGAGAAAGATGGAGTAGCTGTGCTATGCCTTTGGCTTTATAGTACTAGGAACCATCTATTTGAAAACACTGAAAGTTGGCAATGGGAATAGAAATTCAAGGTTTCCCACCCATCCAAAATGGGATGGGAATGGCTTGATGAAACACTGAAAAAACTGACAGACAAGTAAAGCCATAGAATTAGTAGAGTTGCAACCAAAATTTCACTAAGCAAATAGCCAGGAATAACTTTTGGAGGTATTTTCCTTAGAAGAAATCTGAAGAGAAGTCCAAGGATGTTTCTATCAAAAATATTGCGGGGGGGGAGTGTTCTCTACAACCCTACAACAATTGTTTTTATAGGTGTTCTTTCATATATTCCTGTAGTTGGTCTTGCAGTTCATGTTTTAAAAGAATCACAAATATAATGGGAATTTCTCAGATCCTTTTTCACTTGTATGAACATCAGCCATATGTCACCATTGTCATTACTATTGTTACCCAGGCCTTAGATTTCATCTGTTTCCAATTCGGCAGTGCTAATGTCATTAGTCTCTATGTCAGAGATAATTTCATATTCTGTTAAGAAATGGAATTTGAAATGAACATAAGCAGCAGAGCTTTCAGAAACCAAGTTTTTGTCTATCTTGAAAAGGTCAAGTAGTTGTAAATCATTGTCATAATTGAAGCAGCACAAATGCCCCGCAGTGTCAGTGTTCCAGAAACTTAGTGCATTTAATAGCTCAATATTGAGATCTAGGGAGTTCTGGAGCCACAAGAAAAGGCCAAAAGCTGGAACCACTTATCAAAACTAAATAATAAAAATTACCCTTAATTAATAGTAGAACCCATGATTCTGACATCCTGTGAAAAGATTAAGTGCTTAGTTAGTCAAAGGGGATGGTACAATATTTCCAAAAGTGAATTGCTAAGGATTGATTGGTCGCAGCCATGGAACTTTTCAGCGAACATCATTAAACTTAAGTGCAGGACTGATTTTAGAGAGTGACACATGTTAACCTTCCACAGATAGAAATAATTTATCAAGAAAGTTGTAGGGCTCTATGAACTTGTCCTAGCCACTTCTGGAACCAGAAATAGCCTCCCCTGAAAAAACATCTGGTGGGCATTTATGAGAAAGAGTTTTCTATATATATAGATCTGTGCATGGAAAGCTGCTCCACCTATGGAGGGGTACTGCCATTTTAAGTTCTTTCCCCAGGTAAAGGAGTTGTCTGTGCATACACCTTAACATGCAGAGGACTTCCTCTCATGGATATGAGAGTATTAATCAGGGAAATGGTTACAATGGCAGGCAGATTTGTCTAAAAGTAATGAGAAATTTACTTTCCAACTTGCAGATAAGCCCCCAAAGATGCTATTGTTACCATCCTGAACACACCTGATTTTGTCTGATTTCAGGAGTTAAAGTGCGTCAGGCTAGTTAGTAATTGAATAGGAGACCATCACAGAATATCAGGGATCTCTGGCTAGGTCTAGGAAGGAATTCTACCTGAAACTCTGGAGAAGTGTTGTCAATCATTTGGCAGTATTATGCTAGATGGACCAATAGTCTAACTCAGTATAAGACAGGTTCCTGTGTTCTTTCATTCTTATTTGCAGAGTCGTTCTTCATTCTCATACACACCTGTTCTTTCTCACTGAAAGTCAAATACTTTGATACACATTTCTGGTGATGGGAGGCTGGCCTTAAGATGAATGTCACTTTAAGAAATTATCTGCTTGGCCCCAGTGATTACATTCTCTCTCCTTCTTGTCATGTATCAAACATTAAACACACAGATGGAGTTTCCCATTCCATCTGCCTGGAACCAGAAGGAGATTGCTCCAGTTCACAGCTCTTCTCCCACCCTGCTTGGCTGTTTCTAGGTGTTGATCACACATTTAACAGAGGCTTTCTGCCTACATGATGACAGCTCATGCTTCAAGTGTACCATTCCAAATTCTTCCTTAACAATAGCTATACTCATTTTCCTTGTTATTGGTTTATCCTTATCTCCCTGTTAATCCTCTGCATCCTATGTACATACATGGGACTTACTAGCCTTTGATTTTATCCTTCTACCAGCATCAAATATTAAAAGGAAGCCCTTGAATCTGAAAGTATAAGGGTTTAAGCTGATGTACACACATGAGTGTGAAGACTTTCAGCAACACAGAGAATACTGTTTTTCGAAATGTTCCAGAATATATTGAAATAGTGAAAAAGCATTCCTTACTACATTGTAGGAACATTATAGCAATGTTTTAAGTGAAAGTCAGAAGGCTATCTTGTAAAATAGTTGTAAATCATTGTAATAATTGAAGCAGCACAAATGCCCAGCACTGCCAGTGGCCCAGAAATAAATAAATAAATTTGGGCTTTTGACATGTATTTTTTTTAAAAAAATATCATTATTGATAATCTTTAAAAAAAAATCAAAATTCCACAAATATATCAAAAGAAAAACGAAAAGAAGAAAGAAAATAGACAAAAAAGGGCTTAATCATAAGAGTTAGAAATTAAAGAATAAGGAAAAAGGTGATTTCCATTCTTCCTTTAAATAGTATATGATATTCAAATTGTTTCAATCACTGGGGCCTTTGAGAGATACTTTCCAGCAATTCTCTTCTCCCCTTCCCCTATTTCATTTTTACCAACATTAAAAAAAGAAAAATAAACTTCCTTCTTCCAAAGGTTAACATATCTATAATATATATATCAATATTACCTGTTACATTTATATGATAAATTATTTTGCATTTTCTAATCTTGATACTATAAGATACTTACTGCCTTAATTACATACTAATTTACTACTTAGAATTGTAAATATTTTACATGTTATATAACATAATTAAGTCCTCATATTTCTATGACATCTCAAGTTGTAAAATCTTTTTCACAGTTGTTACCAAATCCAGTTTTGTTTTGCATCTGTAACCATTTTATAACTGTTTCAACCAACACCTTCCCTTTTCCCTCATTTCATTTTAAATTTGGCTTTCCTCTTCCTTGTTATCCATCCTATCCGTGAACTCCTCCTCACTCACTTCTCAGATTCCCTTCCTTACCCTTTGTTAATATTTACATTCCTTCACACTTGCTGTTTTAATGTATTTGCCTTGAGACAGAGCATCTTTCTTTATCCTTCTCTTACTTCTTTGGTCTTGGAGATTAGTCCTTTCGTTACCATATTTGCTGGCGTATAAGACATACTTTTTTCCTAAAAAATACCCCCTGAAAATAGGTTGCATCTTATACACCAGCAAATACGGTAACACTAAAAACATAGGGAAGGGAAGGGGAGTGAAAGGAGTTCTCCCTGCCCAGGCAAAACAGAAAGGGAGGGGCTAGTGGATGCTTTACTCTATAGGAACATAGATAGATGTTTCTACAGTTTCTCCTTACCTTCCCATGCGTTCCTGCGCATTTTGACTCTGCTGGGAGTTTTTGCCCAGGCAAAACAGGAAGAGAAGGGTGGTGGTGCAGCACTCTTTTCATTCCCCTTCTCTCCTGGTCCAACACTCCTTTTCTTCCTCTCCTTTCTTGTGCATTTTGCTCACCAGAGAACTAAAAAAATGTTTTTCTTTAAAATACCCCTTGAAAAGTAGGGTGCATCATATATGCTGGTGCATCTAATACTCCAGCAAATACAGATTTGCAGATTAGTCCTTTCAATAAATCAACTTGGTTTTGATCAACCACCAGTGTAACCCCCCCCCCCCCCCGAATATGCTGCCCATTTCACAAAACAGAAC
Organism: Cyclura pinguis; assembly: GCA_030412105.1. Taxonomy (NCBI): domain Eukaryota; kingdom Metazoa; phylum Chordata; class Lepidosauria; order Squamata; family Iguanidae; genus Cyclura; species Cyclura pinguis. The sequence continues at coordinate 310,787,947 of CM059599.1, read as the reverse complement.
TTCTTGGTCCCTCATCTTTCCTGTTTCAATGGCTAATCCCTCTATTTCATCTACTTTAATTTGTGTCTTCATGTGATTTTCAGACTCCCTTATTTATATATAAGCCCTATATACATTAGTCCCACATTTCTCTTCTTCCTTGCCTTACATCTCCCCAATCTTTTCTTTTGATCTCATTCCTCAGGTTCTCTATTAAATCTTCTCATAGGCCCTTTTCACATTGCATTTACCATACAAAAGGGCCCCTCGAGCATCGTGCAAATGTGAGGAGCAGTCCACATGATGCACTCACAGTTGTACAATACTCCAGGGTCTGGCAGGCACCGCTTGCGCACTTTTCCATTTTTGGCTTTGAGCCAAAAATGGTGCACGATTGCACATTGCTCTGGGGCCCCGCACACACTTGCCGTGCATGCGGAGCTCCAGAGCCGCAGCTCTCGCACTTCCTGCCCCAGCGCAGACTGGGAGAATCCTAGGCTGCACTACAAAAGGAAGAGGAGGGGCTTTTGCGCGAGCGGGCGGCAGCTGCAGAGGTGAAGGAACTGGGATGTGAGAGCCTCTCGCTGGAGGCTGCTCGCATGATCCCTGCACCCCAGCCCCATGAAAAGGTGCACTGCAGAAAGGGTCATAGTCTCCTCTTCAGGTTTGGAAGTCCCTCTTCTCTCAGAAAATGTAATTCCTCCAGAACATATAAAGTCCTGAAAGGGTTCCTGGGAAGATTCCAATTTTTATTCAGTGCAGCAATTGTAGCATTAACAGTGCCCTTCTCGTACCACTTACAGTCAGCATGTGAGTCTTATCAGCATTAAAGAGATAGCAACTACACTTTCTCACACTGTAGTTTTTCCATACTTGTAAATATGATGAAATTCAATCTGTCCATAAAAATATGTGCACTCAAATAGGTAATTGTTTTTTTGTTTTGTTTTTTCCAAATGCATCAATCCTCTACTCTTCTTATTTGACTTCTGATTTTATGGGGTAAATACATTTAACTCAAAGTTGCAGAAAGAAGATGACTAGCAAGGTTTCTGTTAATCCATTTGAATCAAGACAATTCTTCATTTTTGTGACTCCAAAATTTTAAGGTTTTTTTTTTTTAAAAAAAAAAAAACAGGTTGCTGGCTTGGGGCCGTCAGATCCTCAGATCAAAATGGTTGACTTTCACCATAAGGGTGGTGCAACTCCCATGGTCCTTCTCATCTATTATGCATTTACTCATGATTAAATGTAAGTAATGAGCATTCCAGACCACTATGAGTGCTCCCCTGCTCCTCCTTTAATCCAGGGTGAGTGCTTCCAGCCAGAAATCCCTCTGGCTGGCACTTTTACCATGAAAGTGCTGTACAATGACCACTGAGCTAGGTATGAAGAGAATTGTGTTTGGTTCCCATTTGTGGGTTAACTGGTCCAATCTGCACGTTCTCAGACTAACATGGAAATCAGAACATAGTTTTTGCCTGAATTTTGTTGTTCTGAGTTAAAAATTCTGCAGAAAAAAATGTGAATGTTAGGGAAAATGCAAATATTATGAAAATTGTATACAAATGTGTATGCTAGAAGAAATTGCATATGAAAATAGAAGTACAGACTAATACAGAAACTGAATGGCATTGACTTATGACAAAATACACGCAAAACTAGCATGGAGTAGAAGTAGAGCTATTTGTACACTCTTGGCTAAGATTCATCTAATTGTTTCTAACTATAGTAATTCACTATACTGGAAGGCCAGCATGGTGTAGTGGTTATAGCACTGGACTACAACCCTGCAGCTAGAGTCTGAACGTCTGTTCAGCCATGAAAACCCACTGGATGGCCTTGGGCAAGTTACATTATCTTAGCCTCAGGGAAAGGCAAATCCCCTCTGAACAAACCTTGCCAAGAAAAATCTGTGAGCTGAGACTCTGAAAAGAAAAAGGAAAATTGAGAGTACTTTATTTTGGGTACTCCTGTTTTGATTTCAGAAATGCTAGATTTACCTCCTGACAAGTTTTGCAACTTGGATAATTTTTAATTATGTCATTACACAGTGCCCTTGAAGAATACTGCTTGCCTGATATTTAAAATTTCCATGCATAGCTAGGCTTCTATTCTTAATGTATCCCTGATTGATAGAATATTAATAATAGTTAACATTCAGTTGATGTGATCCTTTACTTGGAAATCTGTAATTTTATTTTAATAATAAACTAATGGGAGATAATTGAACTGTAGAAATAATGGAATTTATCTTTGCAACAGTAGTTCCATTTACATTTCATTCTTATGTTAAATTCACTTCATCTATTTTTATTCTTTTCCTTTCTTACATAATTGCCAATAAAGACCTTTGCTTCCTATAAAGCACATGGATAAAGTACATTACTGGATCAAATTCCACATTGTTGATAGCAGGGCCTTTCTGTGCTGTAACACAAAAAAATGCTGAATTTGCAGAGTGTTCTTATCTAGTTGTACAGGAGAGGGGGAGTAGTCACCAAAAACAGTATTTGCACGTACACAGAAATAAATTAAATTACTATTTGCATATCTAAATGTTTCAGGATCAAGCTACATAAATCTTCCTGTGCTCATAATATGGGACGTGTGGTCTTATTTAACTGTCTATGGACACATCCAGACTGATTGAAAGATCTCAGATTTTGTTCTTTCTGAATTTATACTAGGTTAAAAGAAACTGACATGAGGAGCTGTTATAAAATGTCACTCATCATACCAGGAGATGATAGAAAATATTCTAGGATAAACAAAATGTGTATGGATCTCCAAAATAAAAATCAGAAAGAAAAGGAACAAAATCTAGTCATTTTAACCAGTCTGGATGCCCATGAAAAATAAAGGGAATGGGAAAACATGTTACTAGTTAGAGATGGAAAGTTCTATATATTTTTTCAATAAAGTCAGAGCTTTGATTTACCAATATAGCTTTCTAATTTCCCAGTGGCTAGGAAAAAAAAATGTTTTCACTTCATGGTAACTGCGGTGGGTCCAGAAGCCAATTTTCTGCCCGGGGGACCTTCCAGATTGCCTGGGACCTTCCACAGACTGCCAAAAATATTGTTTTATTTTCTTGTATATTTTGACATGTATTTGTCAGAACAATCTGTTCTATAATTGTATAGTTTTACATTTGCATTACTTCATCCTTCCCCTCTGGGTGCATGTGTATGTATAGTTAAGGTTGTAATCCTTTGGCAGGGCTGACTCTTTTGTTGTTATTGTTGCTATATACATTGACGGTGCTATATATAGATAAACATCCTTCAAAAAAAATCTGGTAAGAACTTTTTTTGGGGGGAGGGGGCATGCAGCCTGTTTAAAAGATGAATCATGACTCCTAGTCACTTCCAGGGGTCCTTTCACTCTACACATTCATAGGTCTATGATTAAGCCTTTGGTGAGAGTTTAGCCAATACCTGTTGTATGATAATTGTACTTTTTATGAAAGTCTAAACATAATTGAACTGTTTCTGAGAATGGAGTTAACTGTTAATACTGTGTGAAGAATGAACTGAGGGACTGTATCAACATTGAACTGCATTTGAACTCTAACATGCTACCTTATTCCTATTGTGATCTTAATAAGTTTTACAGTTTATATTTTTACATACTGAATTGGCTTGTCTCTGCCATAAAATTATTAAGTGATTATAAATATACTGTCCTATCTCAGTCCCAGCTCAGCTGATAAAACAAACAAAATGAACTGAATAACTCTCAGCTTGTTATTTACTTCCAGACAATAAGCACAGAGTCATACATAAAGTTCGACAGGGTTCCAAGGCAAGGGAGTGTCCAAGGTCAGTCTGAGTATTCATCAAGGTATCCAGCAGGGTAGAAGGTCCGATAAGCTCTGACAACTCCTGGAGGGGAAGGACGTTAGCTGTATACGTCTGAAGCCTAGTGCAGCTGTGGCTTGATTAATTGTTGCTGTTATAAATTCTGAGAGAGTAACACTGGGTCTCTCTTTTTTGTCTGCGCTCTGCAAAGCTGGGTACAGGCAAATGTTCTTCTATGTCTGAAGAGGCAGGGCTCTCTGCTGCAGCTGGCACTACCCCGTGTTCTGTTTGCAGCAGTGTAACCTCTTTCTGTACAGCAGGTCCTGACATGCCCCCTGTCTCAGCCTCTGGCACGTCCCCTGTTTCAGACTCTGAGTCACAGTCCATGTTCTGGAAGCAAAGCATGACATACACATTGAAAACCCTCACTCTTTTAACACAAAGATGGTGTTATGGGGCAGCGGAGGTAGAGCTGTGTGGAAAAGACAGGGCACATTATCAGATTGGGAACCATCATGACTATGTGGGAGAAGTTGGGGCCTGTCACAATATGTGCATGAAGCATGGGACTATCTGTGGCTACAAACCCTGAGGGATTACTTATTTTCTAGGGGAAGAAGCATGACTCCATATATCATTCTACTGGGGAGGATGAGCAGAATGTGCTATTGGACTCATGTCCTGTCTGAGGACTCCCATAAGAGATTCGTTGACCACTGGGTGAAGAGAATGGATAAACATTTGGCCTAATCTAGAATGGCTCTTCCTATATTCTTATAATTTGGGGGGGCATGGCAAAGGATAATTCCTATTGAAAATACCTGTTAATCCTGGATGTATAGAATTTCATCCAGTGCCAAAGGTTAACTTCGAATATCTTGATTAGCTTATAATTTAAAACAGCTCTAACCTTCTTTGTAAAAGCAATTATTGTGTCTCATAAGTAAATACTTTTTAAGTCCATATGTTTGCCTAAACAACTCTCTGATGTATAGTTTCCATTCCAAAGATAATATGATAATATTATGTTAAGGAAACTTAACAAGACGTCTTATTTACATGTTAAGAAATTACAGTTGAATTATCTTTCACATTTATTATGTTGTTATCAAATTGTATTCTGGAAATAATGATTGAATTACATTGAAGCATTACTGAAAGAGACAAATGGATGGAAACATCTTTTTTTCATAGTACTTAGCTAGATGATTATGATGATAATGCTTTTAAAAAAGCAGTTTTATTTAGTTAGTTAGGTTAATATTGGAATGTATAAAGCCAGAAGTTTAGGTTTATTTTTTTCTCCAATTAATTTTATGAACAGCTACTAAGAATGATGAATTCTTTCTGAGAACTGGTAAGGAATGAAAGGAGTTGTTTGAAAAAAAAGATAGGCAATTGGGGAACTTCATACTAATAGAGTTTTGTGGAATAGTCTGGTAGACTGTGAACATTTCTGCACACATTAAAACCAGTGGGACATAAATTAATCATTAATCCAATTAAGTTCAGTGTGTCTACTCTAAGTATAGACTGAGTCTCAATCTAGTGCATATTAAATTAATATGCATTTTTGAAATTGCTTAACTTCAACCACTTTCTACATGGAGAAGAGTAACATTCTAAAGAAACTTAGGGTTGTGACTCTTGGTGTAGGAAGAGAAAGTAAAGCCACAAAGAAGAAGGAAGAAATTAAAATGCTTCTCAGAATTTCCATTAAAAATTATATTATTTATGTTTTATGTTATGTTATATTACGTTGTATCATATCATATTATACTACCCAAAGCTAGGGAAGTAAATATGTGAATATTATGTCTTTATCACTGAGAAAAAATAATTTCTGTATTTTTCTCCTTGCTGCAGAAAAAAAAAATCTGCGCATTTCTCACTTAGTATTTGCCTATCCTGAGGAGTTTCAGGAAATTATTCTTCCTCTCTGTCTGTCTGTCTCTCTCTCTCTCTATATATATATATCTTTAAAAACATGACTTTTTGTGCAGAAAATATATGGAGAGAAGTTTCAAGATATGACATGTTAGCGACCAGAGCAATGTCAGAAAGTATAACTCATCTACTGTGGGGAACATGAAAGACTTATGGAAGCTTTCTTGGGATTGACCACACATACATGCTGCTTGTCAGGTCTTTCAGCTGGCTTAGCACTTTTTTTCCTCTTCTGAGCAAACTTTGCAGCAGTGCATGCACAGTCCCTAACAAGCAACAGGCCTCCATAGGCAAGAAGAACTGAAAAAGGAATGAACCTTACATTGAATTAATAGAATTTGCCCTTCATTTGGAAATACCAAAAGAGCAAGTGGTCAGATAATGGGGCACTGAAAAGTGGGGGCTTCTGTAAGTCAAAGTTTTTAGGATAAGCAGGCAAGGGACAAAATGCAGACTTAATGTCACAATTCACCCTCATTCATCCTCAGTTTCATTCCTGTGCACCTCTTGAAATGCTGCATCAAAATATTTTTAAAGAAAAGTGTGGAGCTCCACAGGAAATGCATCACTAGCAAACTACTTTTTGGGAAAAGACACATGATCAATAAGCCTATATTAACCACATGTATTTTTGTGAGCAACCCCAAGAGATGACAACCTCAAATTGGTACAAGAGATGTGAATGGACTTACAGCCCTCCTTTCCAACACTTCCTAGTGGATCTTGTTTCAAACAACAACTTCTAATACCAACAGGGAATGTAAATTCTTAGATTGGAAAGGGAACTGGATTCCTTGAAATGGAATTCAAAAATGTTCCCTACATCCTTTCCCTACATAATAGACTGCAAGTTGCTAAGAGTAAACCTTTAAAAAAAAAACTTCAACCGTTCCAGTTTAATTGGGTATGGTCCCTTCGAAAGATATAAGGGGACTCCCTATTCTCTAATGACCTCACTGCTGATCCCTATATCCTTTTCCTCTTAAGCAGTTATGAAAGGAATGCAAACAATCACAAATGAAAATTTGTGGTGAAATTTGCAAGGCTGGAGTGCACAGGAACCTTAGATCCCAAATTTCCAACATGGCAGCCTGTGCTGCTGGCCAACCATACCCTATGCCTTATTACTAACCCCAGCCTACACCTTTGGGCAATGTGACTGCTCTGTGACTTCTCACTTTGAGCTGGTTGAGCAGGCATCATAATTTTCATCCAGAACTGTGGCTGCATCTGGTTTCATCTGAAGGTGAGATTAATTGCCACCCTCATATGGGAGGCCTTATCATAAAAGAGCCAGACTGCTCCTGAAAAATCCATGTAGACTCTGTAAGTGATATCCATATACTGGAAAAGTGAAAATGCTCTCCACAGCTGAGCCCTCACAATAACATCTGCGTAGATGAAAAGCCCTGACAACCACATCCTTGCATATATGCAATTTATCCTTCCCCTTGTAATCCAGTTCCCCTTTATCATTTTCTAAATCATAATAAAGAGAGTGAATATTCATTCAGATATTCACCATGCGAAATCTTGTCCCTAGTAGTCTGTAATAAATGATTCCTCAGGAAAGCATCTCTTTCCCATATGAAATAGCACCATAAGGAGGTTGCATACTCCCAAATGCCCATAAAAATCACTAAAAGGGGTAGGCTACCTGGAGACAGCAAAGCCAAGGAAACATTTGAGACTGCTCTAAACTCAAACAAGGTTTCCATGGAATATATTCCCCCACTGCTAGTACCTACAGCTGCTTGTCTCCCTAAAGTACTCCAGAACCCAAATGGCCAGTTATATGAACCTCTATGCATGGTGTTAGTGTCAGAAGAATCAGCTGGGAAAGGGTATACCAACGCAGAATCACCAACACCACCCTCAGCACCAACCACTGGGGTCATGGAAACCTCTAGCACTTCCCCAGGCAAAGCACTGTCATCATTTGGGCTCCACTTTTCCAAGGCATCTAAATAAGCCAAAATCTGTTTAGTACAACTTTCTTTATCCTCATATCTAGTTTCCCATTTAGCTGGGACTATACACTGCTCAGGAGGAAGCTGGGCCTTCGCCAGAGCTTCATGTCTGTCTAGGATAACAGACAATCCACCCCCATCCACTTCTTCATACGATCAATCAGACAATGTTGGAGGGGAACACTTGGCTGTTTGCCACTTAGCTAGACTTTTCCCTTTGTTCCCTCCACTATCTTTTTTTGGGAGTCATTGTGAATTATTGGATCTAGCTACTAGTCCAATCCTCAAACCATCAGGATTGTGCACAACAGGGATCCAAGCTTACTAGGTACCTAATATGGGTTGATACGACCTTCGGTGCACCCAATCAGACTGTTGCAGGGGCCTGACTTGACCTAGCAGCCTTTTAATAGGCCAGTTTGGGTCTCTCTGGCTTTACCAAGGCTTGATGAGCCTAATAGGCCTATTGATACTGTATTGGACCCAAGAAGGCATTATTTAACCTGATAGCCACAACAAGAGGCGTAGTGGGCCCACTAAGCCTGCCATGGAGACTTAGGAAGTCCTACATGATCTAGCAAGATTACTGGGCCAGTGGAGGGTTCTACCTATATAGAGTAGGAGGCCTGTTGCAGAGCCTATCAGCCCTCAAAAAGTCCTAGAGTGGTCATCTTGGGCCTACCAGGCATGTGAAAAGGCCTAGAGGGCCTACTAGGGCCACTAGAGGCCTAATGAGATTACTGGCCCTGCAAAGGAGGCCTTCTGAAACTTCGAAGGGATATAGTAAGCCTGTGAGGAGGCCTACCAGCCTGCCCAACAGCCTAGCATCACTTACTGGACCTCCAAAGGGCCTATCAAGTTGCTTCAGCTTACTGTATCCTACTGTGCTGTGAAGGGGTCTGAACAGGGGCCTAGGAGGCCAGGAAGGACATTCCCAGGCCTACTGGCCTGCAAAAAAAAGAAAAGAAAAAAAGGGGGGGGTCTAGTGGGGCCTACCTCACCTGCCTGACATGCTTCAATGACAAACACCACTGAGCTGTGACAAGGCCTACACAGGCATAGCAAGTCCTCAAAGCCCTAATAATAGCACATAGCCAAATCAGTTATGGATGGTGAGAGGGCAGCTTATCAGAGTATAATACACTTTACAGAAAAGAAACCAACACCACACAAATAACACCACTGTAACTGGTCTCAAACCTTCTGATTCCCTTCAAGCGGTAACTGCCCCTAAAGGTACCAATTCCTCCTAGCACACACACACACACACCCCACACACACTGTAGTTCCACTCAGTTGGATTGCGCAATAGCAGTGTGATCTGGTATCTAGCCACCCTCCCTCTGTTCACTTCCTCCGTAAACCACTGCTGCTCTGTTCTGCCATCTCGCATCATCACTTCTCTCCATCACTGTTCTGCTCTCTTATCTTTCCACCATGCTGCCCTGTCACAAGATATGGTCTAAAGAGGAAGTGAAGGGGGCAGATGATGCTTATGAACTATCTAGCTTTGCCCAGTGCTTGGCATGATGGCACACTGATCTTGGCACCATCAACACTGGCCTCTCCTCCATTGGAGGCTAGGAAAAATGAGTCCTCTTCTGCAGCACCTCATAACATGTGGGTCTGGACCCACATGAGCTCATGTTTTGTCAGACTCACTCCATCCTTGCTTTCCTCAAATGCTTGTCAAACACCCTTAAATATAAAACTGATAATGAATTGAGCTAGGGCAGCTCACCTCATCTTCATCATCACTGATCACCATTATATTCACATTATATTCAAATTGATTTGCTAATTGTCTTCCTCTCCAATTTAACCTCTCTTATTCATACGTTGTGATTAATTTATTAGTAAATTGTTAAGTGATAAACTGTCACAACTAGTGAAGTCATGAATTCAGGTTCATGTGTTCAATAAATTTGTCCAATCATCTCAGGTTGTAACCATCCATGAACATCTTTCTGGGACCACTCAAGGTGACTTCCCATTATGACTTTCACTATTTCATATAACCAAAGTAAACTGTTTCAATTGCATGTGATTATTCTGTTCTGGTCTGAAAGCAAAACTTGGTGACTAGAGAGGCCAAGTGATTTTGCTATCATAACCCTCTGAACCAGAACTCCAGATTCCCAATTTCCTACCTTTGCCAAGGAATTATAGCTGCCAAGAATTTCTCCCCATTTTTCATATTTCAAAGTTATTTAATTCACCTTGAATCAGAACACACATTGAATGCCTATTAGCAGACCTGGACTAAGGACAGAATTTATAATGAGAGATTTTCTTAAAACTGGCAGGTATCTTGGAAATCTTAGGCCATCTGGTTTAACAATACACTTATAGCTGATTAACTGCTTAAGAATTAATTAGCAACTGCTGTGACAGTTAACTGTTATGACAATGGAACTGTTAACATTTTTCTAATCTGTTTTTCAGTCATTGTCCAGAATCAATATCAATACAACACAGAATTACTAAGATGAAAGCAGCATCTTCTAGAATAGAATGTAAGCAGTACCAACATTACTTTTCCTGAAACCATGGAATATAACATAGTTCGGAAAGTTATTTCTGATGTGTAGTGCATGTGAAATATAAAATCTCTCAATATAGGCACTTGAGGGCCAATGTGATTTAGTGGTTTGAGCGTTTAAATCCCCATTGAACCATGGAAACCCATGTGGGTCAGTCACAGTGTTGCAGCCTCAGAGAAAGGCAATGGCAAACCCCCTTTGAACAAATCTTGCAAAGAAAAGCTCAAGATAATGTCACCTTAGGGTTGCCATGAGTCAGAAGCAACTTGAAGGTACACAACAAAAACAAATAGCTAGTATTTTTAAGACAGAAAGATTTTTCTTAAAAAAATAGAATATCTAGCAACAACAGACAGTATTCACATAGTTTTTCTCTTCCTCATTTATTTTAAACTCACCGTGGGGTTATAAGTCTACAACACCAATCTGCATGGGCACTTTCACTCCACAGTTTTCTCCCAAACATTCTCCCCCAGTTCTTAAGAACACGTAAGAGCCATGATGGGCTAAAACAAAGGTATATCTTGTCCAATATTCTTGTCCCAAAGTGACCAGCCAGATTTCTATAGGAAACCCACAAGAAAGAGATCTCCTGCCCTCCAATCTATCCCACCTGCAAAACCTTGAAGGACTCAGGGAAGGAATTTGGCAAAACAACTGATGGGAATGTGTAGCCATAGGTCCCCAGTATCTAGATGCAATGAAGAAAGTAAAGGTACAGCGTGCTTGGTGGCTTGCAATCTGGCTACACATATACACATCTATCATGTCTCTCTCTAGCTGGACTTTGTGTGCAGAGGATATTCTGGGGATCTGTATAATTCCATTGTTATCAAAGGTGGTGATAATACAAGCTCTAGCATTCTTCTATGAGATGAATCAGCACCGAAGTTGGGTAACCATGTTTCAGCAATGGTAAAGTGTGTATCTGCATAAGTAAGTCTAGTGCACCAACTGAGACTGTTCTTGGGAATGTCAGATCTGGAAAAAAAAAAAAAGGGACACATATCTTAACTATATCTCATAGCAACTACTGTATTACATCCTACTCACCTCTGAAGACTGTCCAGAAACTTGAAATGGCTCAGATTGCTGCAGAAAAATTATTGACTGGTTGATTATAGAGAAATTGAGCTACAATTGTTTGTAGCTGATGCTTCAACTGAGTATGAGTGCTACAGCCTTCTCAGGCCATTTCCACATTACACTGTTATAGTGCTATCATTCCAGTTTCAACATCCTGTGGAATTCTGGGGTTTGTAGTTTACCAAGGCCAAAAAGCTCTCTAGCTGAGAATTCTAAATAACCCTCCCTAAATGGCAAACCCCAGGATTCCATAGGATGTTGAAAGTGGAATAATAGTGCAGAAATGGCCTCAGTCTCCCCACCATATCTTTTTCAGTTTGACTCCTCCTCCTTAGCCCCAGATTCAGTTACTCCACTATATCTCATTTTTCTTGGAATTTCCCACCCCCAAACTGAAGCTCCTCACATCAGTAAAAAAATTAGGTATTCTAGTGATATGCTTGAAGCACGGAATAGACACATTGCTAAAAATGAAAGTTTTATTGATCCAGATCTAAAAATCAGCACTGTCATTGCTGCATTGATTATGTTATATCCACATGAACTTTCCCACAGACATGAAAAAATCCTGTGATGTTTGTTGAGAAGTAAGCCCTATTGTGTTTAACTGATTTATTCCCAGACAAGTGATTATAGAACTGTAGGTTCAATCACATATTAAGCTCCATACCAGTCACATAGGGACGGGGAGGGGCAATGGGGGTGGTGCGCCGCCCCATGGCAATTTTGGGGGGGCACTGCAGCTTCTTGCTCGCCGTCCCCCACGCACCATAGCCCCGCCCCCCACACCATAGCTCCACCCCCATGCACTGTAGCCCTGCCCCCCCCACGTACTCCAAGTTCTGCCACTGCTCCACACTGAACATGGTGAAGATGAATTCTAGCTAGACATTCATCAGATTGCACTGCAGAGGTCAATTGTATGAGATACAGTAAGGGAAAATTTCATAGATTATCTTTTCTTAAGGTTCTTGTCTTAGTCTTTTACCCACAAGCAAATGTTTGCATGGTACTCATACCTATTTGTAAATAACTGAAAAGCTTGGCTCTATATTTGTTTCTTCTCTTCCCGTTTCACCTACTGTATCAGTCTTGCATTCCACACTTTCACCTTTCTTGCCCATCATTTTAGTATAAAAAGGAAAACAAACACACCTGCCCTGAATTTCTGGTTTAAATGTACTTCATTCTCTATGTAGAAGTGAGGGCTACCATTAGAAATCAATGGGGAAAAAATTACTTGTAGTACATTTGTGGCTGTCCACTCAAAACCAAAGCAAAACAAACCGAGACAGCAGTAAAGGCAGGAATTTCTTCTCTTTCTTACTCTGCTCTCACTTAATATAGTTGGAGAGGAGATTAAGCATTTAAAAGCACAGTCCGCCTGAATACAAGTCAATAGAGTATATAGTTGCTCTATTACAATTGAGCAGTCAAATAAGGATCATAAAGGAGTAAAGTAACAGACAGATAAACAAACTTTATTTATGCAGCTTAGTCAAAATTCCCAAAAGTAAGTTTTTGAAATCAGTTCATCAAAATCTACACTGCTCTTTATAAATGAAAAATACAGTTTCAAAGGTATTGAATAGGTATTGAAACGTTGAATCTTGTGTACATGACATGTCCTATATTTTTAAGCTATACCATCCCAAGTGTACTCTTCAGATTTAGGGAAAATCCATTCAGTCATTTTTTCATGAACTGATAAGAAATAGACAAACAGAAGAAATGTTTTTTTTTTACTTATTCTATTTTTTTTCTACTTAAAAAAAATAAAGATTTTTAAATATATTTTTTCCTGGGGAATAATGAATAAATTATTCTCTTAGTAGTTTAAAGCAGAACTTTTTGTTTTTAGTGTATATATGTTTTGTTCTAGTCACAAAACTAATGCTGAGTAGGGAGGATATATTGTTTTGGTGAGATCACAATTTCTTATCACACTAAGAAAATATTTTAGCCATTCATTATAGTGGGTTTAGTGATATTTTACAACATAGCATTTACCATCTAACCAATTTTCTGACCCATGAGTTCTACTATTATTTTGATTTTGATATTTCTGTTTCCCACAGCAATATGGTTAATGTGATTTTATTTCTTACAAGGTATACAGTCAGTGTGGTGTAGTGGTTTGAGCACTAGGCTATGACCCTGGATACCAGGGTTTGATTCCCTGCTCCGCCATGGAAACACACTGACCTTGGGTGCTCTCAGCCCCTGAAAACCCGATGATACATTCACCTTAGCGTTGCCATAATCTGGAAATAACTTGAAGCCACACAAGAGCAACATAAAGTCATGATAATGTTTTAACTGCCTCACCTCTCACAGAGAAGCTGAACCATTCCTCGCAAATTCCCAAAAAAGAAGTAGAAAATCTCAGAGTAGAATTGCTCAAGTTACAAAATACAATAATGTTAGTTGTATAGTGTGTTATGTCTAGCCACTAGGTGGCACTTGTAATTCTAACAAAACTTTTATATGTGGAGGCCTTAACAGAAAGAAGCCTCCCCCAACCCAGATATTTCTTCAGAAGTATTTTCCAAAGTGTCCCTCCTTGCCCTGTTCATAATTTGCCCATCCGACATACAAAAATACTGAAGGAGAAGAGGAAAAGATAAAAAGTCATGAAGGTATTTCAGTCAGTCCTGCTACCTTGTATGACAGCTTCAGTCCTTCTCATCCTGTTCAGTCCTACTTTAAAGGGTTACTGTGTCTCTCTTCTCCTTACAAGTACAGCCACGATTGGAAATGATTTCATTGTTATTTTGTTGTAGTGAAATCTCACACACTTTTTCTCTTAGATTTGGATTTGAATGAAGTAACAAAGAAAGCTTGTAAGAAAAAGCTCATATATTAAATGTCATCGTGTGGATGCCGTGGATGAGATGGTTCTGCCCAGATGACATCTCCTGTGGAAAGAGATGGGGAGCCTCCCTTTGTGCTCTTCTTCCTAATTTCTATCAAAGACCTCACTTTCAGCATTTCCCAGGGCCACATGTGGGCCACGTTTTCTGGCTCACTTTCCACTTAGGCAGCAAATGTAAAGCAGCTCAGTCCTGATTTCTCTTTCTTTCTTGACTTCTCCCCCACTTCAACTACACAGTAGGTCTGTATTCTACACTATTCTTAAGTCAGACATTTCCCCTCCTTTCTGTGTCTCTTGTTTTATGGCTTTATTTTATTGTATTGAACTCTGTGAGGTAGGAAAGGTCAGGATGAGAGGGATTGCTGCTGGATATGGCAATGTCATCATACAAGGTGATGCATGAAAATCCATTAAGTGGTAAGGATTTCACACTTAGAAACTGTGTGAGAGCAAGCACTGGTCCTGCTCACAGATGTGTGTCCAAACACCTGGTCGATATGAGTAAACTACTTCAGACTTTGCCAGTAAAGGATGAAGTCCTGTGTGTAAATTTTAGGGTCACAGGTCTGCAGTGAAAATTTCAGAAACTTACAGGCACAAGTCTGTGGAACTGAAGACCTATTTCTGAGTTGAAATGTAGGACTGAGGCCCTTTCCACATGTGGGGGAGGGACACACGAAAACGCCCAAAAACGGAGCTTTCCGGCAGCCGGGTAAGTCTGTCGCGATGCAGAGCAGCGCAAGCTCGCTGCTCCGCAGTCCTCTGGCATCCCAAATGGCGGCTTCCGGTTGGTGGAGGCTCTCCACCAACCGGAGAAGCTCGCCAGCTGGAAGCCCGCCCCCGGCAGATCTGCAGGCATGCACTTGCGCACGCCTGCAAATCCACGTCGGAGCCGGGTGATGGAGCCGCACGGGGCTGCGCGCTCCGTGCTTTTTATAAACCTCGAAAAAGAGGTTTTTAAAAAACACGCAGCGCAGCTAGTTCCGGCCACTCCTGAGTAGATTCTGGTGTGGAACTACAAAAAGTAGTCCACGCCAGTCCACTCTACGGTGTAGAAGACCTCCGTGAGAGGTCGCTCTGCACCATTACAGAAACCCGGTGTGGAAATGGCCTGAGTTGTTACCTACAACATGACTCCATGGGCCTTCTGAGTAGGGAAGGTTGGAATCTTCCACTTAGCCTGGAAGTAAGTCCTATTGTGCTTAATGGGATTTACTTGTGAGTGGACACACACGGATCTCCTTTTCGAGAGCCCAAAATTTTGTGTGTGTGTGTGAGAGAGAGAGAGAGAGAGAGAGCGAGTGAGAGAGAGAGAGAAAGACTGTGACTAAAGTGCATCGGCTCATAATGGAAATCATTCTCCCTCTGAATCCAAAGCACCAGAGATGCCTTTCCACATCACTTCCTTTGGTCCTGTGTGCAGGGTGCACTGGAATCCAATCCACATTTGGATGGGGAACTAAGTCCTATTGCACTCAATGGGATTGAGTTGCAAGCAGACTTGCCTAGGCTTCTGCTTCCAGAGGTGTACACTGTAATCCAGACAGCTGGTCTACTCGTAACTAAATTGCTTTGGACATTGTTATGTTTCACACTCAAGCAAAGTAAGGATTAAATCAGGTTTGGGACTATTGTGTCTTGGCAGAGCATCCATTCCCAGACAATAGTTTAAAAACTTGTATAGTTAAAAAGTTAAAACATCAAACAACAACCAGTTCCATGTGAACATTTTTAAAAAATCCTTGATGTGTAGCCCTTGGAAAAATGCTTCAACCTTCGCATACTAGGCTGATTAGGGCTATTTGTTTTGAGGTGTGATGTGGCTTGGTGGGTGGAAGGTATTTAGAATTAGAAATCTCTCATAGGGAGCTATGTAGTAGTACCTTACCAGGTTAGAAAGTTAGCAATCTTTGTGCTACTATGGCAGTTACAGTGTTATCAGAGTGTTACAACTGTGTGTGTGGAGGGAAAGGGAACAGTTAGTAGTGGGGTGGAATCTGGTGCTTTGCTTGGGAATTAGTTCTTCCCTGAGCATATGCTGCATTTGGGGTGTGGGAGGAAGCATCCTGTGATCAGTGGTTTGGAAGGATGGTGAAGGAGGACTGCAAATAAATAAGACTTTCAGTTTTCAGTTGCAGCAATGTGTTTGCAGTAAACAAGACAATAAAGCTTGACTTGAGCAAGAATGGGATTCTGCTCTACTCTAGGTCCATTTCTGTATGATCCTGTTATAGTGCTATTATTCCATGTTCAACAACCTGTGGAATTCTGGGGTTTGTAGTTTACTGGGGCCAAAGAGCTCTCTGGCTGGGAAATCTAAATGCCCCTCCCTAAACTGCAAACTCCAGGATTCAATAGGATGTTGAAAGTGGAGTAATAGCACTATAACAGTGCAGTGTGGAAATAGTCTAGGTGATCCTATTGTAGCTGTGTATGTTTATGTACATGGGGCAAGGTAAACACCTGCTTCCGGAATCACTCATTGAGTATGTGCAAAGAGTGAAACAGAAAGAAAAGGGGAAAGCAGCTTAGCCTGCCAGACTAGCTACCCTGGCATGTTGAAAAAACTTAGATTTCTAAGTGGGTATCATAAAAATAGTGGCTGATGCTGTAAAGAAAAAAAAAATGCCAAGATAACATTTTGGAGAAAAGCTTTCAAGTGGTCTCTAGAAGATTATCTGGCCTGGTAGTTTCATTTCTCATGTGCTTTGAATAAATATTGAATATTAGCTTTGAATAAAAAGTTGGCTGAAATATGACTACTCTTATTTTTGGTGGGGTATAAGTCTATCCCTATTCCTATTCTTTCTATATTATTTCTACCTCTAATGCCAAAGCTTCTTTTAAAGAAGTAAAGCCCATGAACACATCTCATTTGTTAATTGATTTTTAGTGTCCCAATCAGAATACATAAAAGCCTTCCAGGCCTGAAGGAAAATGCCTTATAATTCTTGACTTATTTGCAAAAGAAAAGGTACTCTGCACATTCTCAGAGGAAGCATTGTGCATGGTACATCACAGAGAGTTTTTTATTCGTCTTGTCAGGTATACTTTTGTGCAGAAATATACATTTGTTATTTGAGTACACATTACCCCTACTTTTTTTTTTAAATCAGTAGTTCAAGTAACATTTCCCTTTGAAAGAAACAACTTCAACTGCCAGCAGGCAGGCACTCCCATCTGTAGCTCTGCAGCAAGAAGAGCTTTCACAGCAAAAGTACCAGATGGAGAAATTCCCCCTGGATTAAAGGGGGAGCAGGAAATTACCCCTCAGGATATCTGGAATTCCCATTACCAGCATTTACTTTTAAGTAAATGTGTTATAAGTGGGAAGGAATGAAGGAGTAACATCTTTTGCCCTTTTCATGAAATGCAGCAGTTTGGATCTGAGGATCTGATCGCCTCATACCAGCAACTTCCTTTTTAAAAGAAAACTCTTAAATCTTTGAAGTTACAAAAGTGAAGAATTCTTCTTAGTAAAAGCAGAACATTGGAGCCTTTCCAGCCAGCTTCTTTCTGCAATCAGAAGCTGAGTTAGTGCACTCACCTTACAAGATCAGGATAAATAAATTAGAAAATTGGGGCTTGACATGTTCAAAAGAGAGTCATTAAGGATTTAAGTGCATATATTTTGTAGATAGACTGAATCACATCTTATTTGTAGGACTGAATTGGATTTTAACAATGGGAAATTATAGTGTGAGAAAGTACAGATGTTATCTATTTGATGTTTGATAAGACTGACTTGCTGGCTGTTTTCAGCTAAGATAAGAGAAGAAGTGACTTGTTAACTCTGAAATTGCTGGACTGAATGAATTCCAAGGAACTTTCTCTGGACATTTTAGAATGGATGTTGGAGAAGCTATGTTCTTTGAGAGACGTGGAATTCCTAAATTTGAAGAAGAACATGGTAGAGGCCCTGAGGAATGAGATCACTCACTAACCAGCGAAGTCCAAAATGGTTTATTTATGAGTAGACTAGCTGCTTGGATTATACTGCACACCTATGGAGCAGAAGCCTATTTAGAATTGCACTGTTAGTTGCAGCACTGTTAGCTCCAGCATGGGCTTTCCTTCTCCTCTTCCTCCTTTCTCCCTCCACCTCTCTGACAAGAATGGTGAGTGAATTACACATCATGTCCCATTCCAGTGTCAAAGAGTAGCGGGAGGAGAAGAAGGGCAATTTTTAAAACCAAATGACTGTGGGTCTTCCATGGGACCCTGTTGGCACTGGATCAGTTTTCTTAGTCCAAAGAAGTTTTATTTGAGACAACGGTAAATGTTCAGTTCAACAACTGAAAATCAATAAATCCCAGGATTGCAATGAATGGTTTTTGTGTGGTATTTTTGTGGCACCTTGCCAATGGCCTGTAAAAAAAAAAATCTCCCTCCTTTGGTGGTCGAGGGAAGCAGGAATATAGTGTTGTACTACCATTCCCATCAGCCTTAATCTTCCCAGTACTTAAAATTCATGACCCAAAGTATAAATGTAGTATAACTATAAAATATATGCTAAAGTACAATTTGCTTGTCTAATGGGGTTATCAGTTCTCAATTATTATAAAGGATGGTTCCTGAAGGCTGGAAAGGTTGAACCTTGTGTAGAATGAATGGGATACAAAAAATCCAATATTTGAGTGCTGGCCCTTTAAGAAAACATGAGACTAGATTACAAGAGCAAGCACATCTGAATCTCACTCCCAGTACACATGTTATACCTTTCAGCAACCAATCAAAATGAGTAAGGAGGGAATTTGGTTAGGCATGCATGCAGAGATTAACTTTTTATCCTAATATCAATCCTGTGGTGTAAGTTAAGTTAGAAGAATGCAGTTGGCTCACAATAAGCATATGAGCTTTATGAGGAAATCAGGATTTGAACCTTAGAATTCCATTCTGTGAATCTGTAGAATCCCGTAGTCCTCCTGCCCCTAACAATACAATCCTAAAAACCTACTCAGAAGTAATATGCAGATAGATTCTAAATCCTAAATTTAGAATTGTGGCCTTAAAATTGCACAAGACAAAGTCCATAGGCTTTGTTCTGAATATACTAGCTTTTGGATTGCACTACATATCTCTGGGAGCAGAAGCCTAGACAGGTTTGCTGTCAAGTAAATCCCATTAAGCAAAATGGAACTCAAGTGTGTGTGGATAAGATTTAAATCATCTGCCTACACAGATAGAATGTTCCAGACTAATGTCTTTGAAGAAGGAAAAAAAAATTTGCCTGTAGTGAATTCTCAGACAAAGCAAAAAAAGGTTAGATGATAAGCTTTAAACCAAAAAGATCTTCTTGTTGTTTATCTAGATGAAGAGTGAATGGCACCCCCTGGTGTTAACTGCTCACCCTAATACCCTATCTGAATGGCTGAGGCACTGTTTACATAAAGTACTTAAGCAATAAAAACATCCTGCACATGGAATTTCCCATTGAAGTTCCTGCCCCGTTACTTCATTTGCAAATGAAGTATTTGAAAATTCTCACACCTGGGGTGAGCAGCTGGCAGTTTCAGAACCCAAAAAGACTTGAGCCCAAGCATCCTAAAAACAAAGATTTCATGTGTTTTGTGAACAGCAACAAATTTTTGTCATATCCCTACTTGTGATTTTAAAATTCTCTCTTAACTGTATTGTTAAGTACTGAAAAAAAAAACCCACATAGTGAAACAGTCTGTGGCTAACTCTCAACTTAACTTCAAAGTACAGCTTTGTAACTTAGGCTACAGTTTTACGCTCCAATTGCGACAGGCCTAGTGCCCCCTCCCCCTTGATGGGGCGGCTGCACCTGACTCATCTGAGCAACAACTGTTTGTCATTTCTAAGGCCCTTTCTGCACCTTACCTTTTTTCGGCACTGGGGTGTGGGTTCTCGTGAGCAGCCTCCAGCGAGAGGCTCTCGCATCCCCGCTGCTTCAGCTCTGCACGAGCTGCCTGCTCCTGAGCAGGCAGCATGAGAACCCCACCTCTTCCTTCTGCAGCACAGCCTGGGAGTTTCCTAGGCTGCGCTGGGGGAGAAAGCGCTACCGCCATGGCTCTGGAGTCTCCGCACACCCAGCAAGTGCACGTAGGGCCCTGGAGCAATGTGCAATCATGCACCATTTTCTACTGAAAGCTGAAAATGAAAAAGCGCACAAACGGCGGCTTCCCTACCCTGGAGGATCGTGCAATTGTGAGTGCGTCATGCAGATCGCTCTTCACAATCGCACGATGCTCCAGCCACCCTTTCGCAAAGCATATGTCATGCAAAAAGAGTCAAAGAGTTTATTGAAGCTGACAGTAAACAAGGAAGTCTGGTCAGATATAATGGTATACTAAAGGACAACTTCTCCTGCATTCTTGGGTAAACAAAACTCCAGACAAGGTTGCTTCACCAGTTCCAGAATGAAGTCCCTGGACCCACTAAGGTAAGTATTCCACAGATCTCCACATTGTGTGTCCCTTCCAGATTGCAGTCTAGGTAAGTACACTAATGTCCCAGTTGCTTCTGGTTGCTTCACCAGGTAGGAGTCTCCTGATTATCTTTCAGCTTTTTAGAAGCCTCTTTTCCAAAGTCTTCCCCACTCATGCTTTTCACCTTTCTCCATCCTCTTCCAAGGGACACTGGTCAAAGTGCTGCCCAAAGACTTCCCTTTTTCTTCCAGCCTTTCCATGTTCCCCAAGGATGTCAGCTCTTGGTGACGTCCCATTGCCCTGGCCAGGAAACATGTCTCCATGTCAGTCCACTTGCTTCCACATTCCTTCTGCCTGTGCCAGGTCAGATCGAGTGGGGTTAAAAAAGATAGTTTGTATGCTGCCTCTGTCTGGGCTCCCTCATACTCACCTGGGCATCCACAGTTGTTGTCATATTTCTGTTCTTCTTGGATGCCCATTCCTCCTATTGCCTCATGCAACTTTCTGCCTTTAAACTCCCCACCCTCCTAACCCTTGAAACTCCTTTTTGCAAACTGTGGCTGGGCTCTGAGTTTCCTGGTTTCCTCTTTTTCAGGTATTGCCACTTCCTCTGGTTTGTAGCTGACCTGTTCTCCTGACTGCTACTACCGTTGTACAGGTAAGTTCTTTGCTTCAGCAGGTTCCCTGCCAACAGACTGCTACACTTACAACAGCTTAGCCAAAACTAAGTCTTGCTGAACTCAGTGTAGTCTTACTTCTCAGTACGTGCAGATAAAATCACAATATTATTAGATGTTTCTATCAGATATGTTTCTTAGACTGGAGGTTAAGAAACAGGATAAGGGGTAGGAGTAGCTGAACTGAAGTAAGAAGAGATTTTTGATAGTGGCTCACAATACATTGTATTGTGTGTTGTATTGGTATATGTTGGAATCCCATCATTACGTTATAAGACAATTTTACATGACCAGGTACATATATGTAGATATTATTGATGGTCTTTGTAGACCACAGCTGATAAACCAGCTGGCAGTGAGAGTAGAAGCTGTAAGACTGAGTGTTACCTCACTGGTAAACCCTGTTCCGGGGTCTACAATTTTGATATTAAAATATGATTCAATGTGCCTGAGAGGTCACCCGGATGGGCATGTAGGCAGCAATGTTTGAACAATCGAAAACCAGGTCAGGCCAGTACAATCCCCCATCACGTAGCCCCAGGAGACCTCAAGCTGTGCAAACCCACAGTAGACAAAGGGTCCTCAGCCCCTGAGAAGCCGACTTGAGGGGATTAGCATGTTTGCCCCAAGTTGAGCATTGATAATTGTAAGATCATATCAGGCAAGGACCATTTACATAAAGTCACACCACAACCCAATGCAACCGAAGATCCTGAAACTTTGGCAACACCTTGTAATCTCATCATGCAAAAGAAGTTGCCATTGTGGAGCTTCTTTCTCATTGCGACACTCATTGTTCTCCCCAGGAAAGGATTAGCCCTCCAGGTACTTTTTCCCCTACAAATAGTCCCAGTTTTTGAGCAGTTCTTTGGATCACTCCCGGTCATACCAGCAGACCATTTCTCCGTCCGTCAAGTAATCCCCTCAGCCCTCTCCACGCTGAGCCCCACTTCTTCGCTGTTTTTCCCGGCAAAGGACTTCAGGAAAAGGTACAGTATTACCCCAGCTACAATCCCTTCAATCTTTCCCCTGTCCAGTTTCCTCTCTTTTGCTTCTTAATAGGTCTTGAGTGAGTGTGTGAGTGATCGCCTTGGTGCGTGAGATTTTCATTTAATAAAATCATTCATTAGACATCTTAGTTTGGTTTTTGGCTTGGCCTGACCCTGTAAAAACTGGGCAAAAAGACCCTGCTAGGTTACCCTGCCTCTCGCATTGCTATTGCATGTGCTCTGTTGAGTTCCTATTGCCTACCACATGGAGCACATTAAGGCGTCCCCCAAGGGACCCCAGAAATCAGGGTAACAGAGTAGTGGCAGGAGTACAGCCTGGTACCATCTAATTGGCTATAAGGCTTCACCTTAGTGTAAGTAATATTACCCTGGACTAGCCAACTACTCAGTTTTATATACCCAGTTAGTACAAATTGGGAATCACTGTCTCGTAACTTTTAGAGTTGTGTCAAGGTATTGCTAATTGCTATAATTGTGTAAACTGTATTTATTGATATTTGGTTACTGTTGATATGAGCATAATATGTGAAGGAAATGGGGTGGCTAAATGAATTGTCCATGGCAGAGGGAGATATGGTGATGGCTGGATAACATAGCATTAGCTAAGAAAGAGAGAGAGATGTTCAATACTTGTCTTACCTTTCAGGCATCCTGCCATCTTTGGGAACATGGAGAATGAACCAAGTCACCAGTAAAACCTCACCTTGCTCCTGTGTAATGCCAGGTCAGTTAAAAATAAAGTACAGTCCATGATCTCCTTACAGATGAGAGGCTGACCTGGCATGCTTTACAGAAACTTGACTGGGAGATGATAGTGGTTAGTGAGCAGGTGAGGGAAAGTGAATGGGGGGAGCTGAGTAACTGTGGTCTACAAAGTCCATCCTACCTGACCAGATTACCAATTAAGGAATAGAACTTCATTGAATGTTTATACATAAGCCTGAAGACCAGGGCAGACTGGGGATTCTGTTAGTGTCCTCCCCCCCACCTCTGCCTATCAAACTCCCTGGGTGAGCTCACAGAACAGGTCTCAGAGTTGGTGTTGGAGTCACAGAGGAATAGTTCAGGCAACCTCCCCCCAAGTCCAGTTCTAGAGCCTTCAGCAGTTTGCTTTGATACTTTTAATAATGATTTCACAGATGGAAACTTGCAGACAAGTGCCAACTCAGATCCTGTCGTTACAGCAGAAGTTGATAATGGCACGTCCAGTATTTCTGGATTATGCTGGATCAGTTTCAGTTGGTGAGTATTGCTGATGTGCAGAAGCCTCTAGGGCAAGTAAGGAACACAGCTTGTCCTCTTGATCCCTGTCCTTCTTTGCTTATCATCCAGGGAGAAGATGCAATTAGTTAAACTAATTTCAATATATTATTAACACTATGTATTATTAAGACATCTGTCAGGGATGGAAGTTTTCCATCTTGTTACAAAGAAGCAATGCAATTGATTCTTAAAAAGCCTTCCCTGCCACCCCTAGATTTTAAGAACTATAGACCAATATCAAATTTTCTTTTTCCAGGCAAGTTAATTGAGAGGGAAGTTGCCTCCCAACTCCAGGTAGTCCTAGATGATACACAGTTATTAGTTCCATTTCAAACTGGCTTTAGATCAGGATGCAGATTTGAGAATGCTATGATTGTCTCAGTGAATGATCTTCTCCTGGGCAATGACAGGGCCATTGTGTCCCTGCAGTGTTTGGTACCATCAACCATGCTACCCTTCTGGAACACTTGAGAGTTTGGGCATTCAGTGATTCCAGATGGTGGTGCTAGGGGATAGCTGCTCCTTAAAAAAAGGAGCTATTGTATGCCATACCATAAGGTGCCATTCTATACCCAATTCTATACCCAATGCTGTTTAACATCTACATGAAACTGCTGGGAGAGATCATCTGGAGACATGAAGCAGGGTGCTATCAGTATGCAGATGACATTCAAATATAATTCTCTATGCCTTTCAGTAATAGCATTGTAAGGCCCCACTTAGGGGGTCCCCAATATCAGTATGGTTTGAAACGGGCACCATATCTAATTGGCATCATATTTAATTGGCAACACACTTTAATTGGCACTGATATCAAAATCCAACCTGAAGGTGACCAGGAGGTCAAACCAAAAGAGGAAGAAACCTGGCTGTAAACATAAGGCCACAGGCAGGTCAACCTAAAACATCCTTTTGGTATAACCTAGGTAAATTATCAGGTAAATCAACACTGTTCCAGAGAATAATAGAAGCTGGAATTTCCTGGAGAATGCCATTGTGAGAAGCCTACCAGGACACTGATTGACAGATACCCATCCCCTGTACAGCTGGACTCCTTCCTCTGTCCTTGTAGCACTCACAATAAACAGCTATTACAACGCCCATCCTATCTTTGTCAATCAAGCAGTAAGCCCATCAATAGGCAAAAGACCCATTGTCCACAACAGGTTCCCTTTGTCTTGCATCTGGAATCTTCACTGCCACAGGCCATTTCCAGAGTACAAATACCCCTGATTTTAGGCTTGCAACTCGCAGTCTCTCGAAGGTCTACACGTCACTTTGTCCATCTGGCTCCCAAATGAGAACTGTCCTTAGGTCCTACCTAAGCGAAAACACATTTCTAATCTTCACTACTCTTCTAGACTGGTAATTATAAATCCCACCAAAACCTCAGCCTCTCTAGCTATATTTTTTCCCCTCCCTTTATCCTTCAGTTATCTCTTATGTGAAAGTTTGACAGTTTGTATTTTGTGTGCATGCATGAGAGAATTCGCTTGAATAAGAACACACTTTTAGCTTATTTGAATCTTTGGCTGGTTCTTTTCCTGCATGACCCCTTAATCATTGGTAGAAAGGTCTCGCTAAGTTACCCCACTCTCGCAAGCCTCCTCTTTTAGCTGATTCATTCCTCACTTTTGTAAGAGATATCTGGCATCGCTGGGTGGCCCTTATGGTACCTACTTTTTGGAGTAACAGCATCAAGTAAGGATAGTGTGTCTCTTCTGAATGAATGCCTGGATCAGGCAATAGGTTGGAAAAGGAAAAACTGAATCCTGAATCTGTATCCTGACAAGACAGATGTGCTTACAAGTCAAGGGTCCTAACCTGGATTTGGAGGTATGTCAACCAATCCTGATTGGGCTTACATACTCCCTGAATGACTTATTGTCAGCTTTAGCCATTGCACAACTATGTCCCTTCCTGAAGATAGTAGTGCATGCACTGGTAACCTCAGAGCTAGACTTCTTCGATGCACTGTATATTGGGATACCCCTTTACCAAGTTTGAAAAATTAATTCAAAACATGGCAGCCAAATAGGTTACTGGTGCATTTAGAACTGACCTTATTATACCAATATTCAAATCCTCTGGGTGTCAATGGTTTTCAGGCAAAGTACAAAGTATGGGTTATTACCTTTAAAGTGCTACATGCTTTGGATCAGGATTGCCTACAGGATTGTCTTCTCCCATGTAATCCACCCAACACACTCAGGTCATCTTGGCAATATCCACTTCAGTCAACCAAAACTAAACTGATTATTACCCAGAAGACATTTTCTACAGCCACCCCTAGACTGTGGAATGACCTGCCAGAAGAGATTCATCAGTCCAAAATGCTGAGTTTAAATAATCAGTAAAGACAAATCTCTTCTGATAGGCCTATCCAAATTATTTTTTTTATCATGGTTTTAAAGTCTTTATTAACAGATTTTATTATGCGCTCATTTTATATGTTCTATTAATTGATGTTATATATTGTGTTATTTGTTGTTGTCCTTTGCTAAATCAACTGGAGAGGTAGGTAAGAAATTATAGCTGCTATTGTTGTTTTTATTGTAATTAATAATACCAATAATAGCTACTATACTACGGCTACTACTACTAGTAGTAGTAGCTTAGTGATATTTCCAAACGTAGACAATTCTGTAAATCAGATGGAATGGAAATCTGGTGAATTCAGTTATTAAAATGTATAATTCACCCATATCATAATTGACTGTTGTGACTGTATTGTAATTGTGTAATGCTTAAACATAATAATTTTTTAAAAACTGTGACACTATCAGAGCTACAGAAGAATTTCACAAGACTATAGTGGATAACTATGATTGTAATTATTTCAAATTGTGAATAGGCCTTGAAAACATCATGGTTTTTGAAGACTTTCTGGCGGCAGGATGGGAATTGTTAAAATTACTTGTTGCTTCCTCTGAGAAGAAAATTAGTGAAAAATTACATCCCTAGAACCATAAATGGAACAGAAGGTGTAGTAAAGTCTGCCAAGAAGAAGAGAGTGAAAAAGGGATAGAAGATTGATTTTGGAGGACTGGACAGGAAAAGAGAGTGTACTGATGTTGTTGTTTTAATAAACTGGAAGTATTTTGAGAGGGCTGCCTCAAAGACAATAGAAAACATTGGAACCAATAGGACTTTTTTAAAATCCTGTGGTTGGAGTGCTCATGGAGCCTGGTAGGCTAATGAGAGGAGGTTGTGCTATATAGAGTTCTCCCTTCCCTCTGCTTTGTGTTAGCTCATCTTCTTCCTTACTGATGTTAACTCTTTCTATTCCAACCAGTCAGAGTTGTGGTAAGTTGCCTAGAACTCCCAGTCCTACTCGCACCCCATGTGTACTGCCACAGTTTGGAAGAATGTTGTATGAAGCAGAGTTAGGAAAGCATCACTTTGTTTTGGATATGAGAGGGGGAAAACAGCTCTCCAGTGTTTATGGAATTACAACTCTTATTATCTCATTCTCTCTAGTATAAACCTACAATCTAGGAAATTTTTCAATCTTTTTAAAGCTGTGAATGTTCCTGTTTGTATCTCCATAATGCCAGGCTACCCCTTTCCTACAGTGGCCTTCTGGTAATAGCCTGGCTTGACAGTAAACTGGCTAGATTAAATATTCCCACTCCAGGCTCCATAAATGAGAAGAAATGATTTGGTCCCTTCAACTGGATTGGAAAATACCCTTTGCCATCTAGAAATAATATTCAATCTCTTACCAGATAAATGTTTAATTATTAGTTCACCTTAATGGTTTTCATCTGAAGACATGTTCTGAGCAACTGTGCTTGATACTCGAAGGAAGGAAGGCAAGCTAATGGAGAGACATCTTTGGTATAATCTCATATTAAGCATGAAATAACTCTTCATCATAGTAATATGAATCATTGATGTTTTTAGTAAAAAAAAAAGTGTGATCAAATGGAATTAAAGCTTGGGAAATATGAGTCAACTATTAGAAAATGGGATTGCCTTTATTACCAGTTTTCACAAAATCAGAATGTTTTAATCTCCAGCCTAGATGAAGGTGTTTCTTTCCTTTTTAACTACTTTTACCCTTCTACTGATCTTGATTATTTTAGGAAAATGTTATAATTACAGAGATTAATGAGCAGTCAGAGCAATCAAAGCATGGCTCTTTGGAACAGAAAGATGTCAAAAACCAAAGGGCTGAAGGTTCTCAAATAGAGTACATTAGATCTGAAAATCATAGTGCTTGATGGAACAGTCAGGGATATGAGAATGAGTTTTCCTGTCATTTTGTGCTGATATGAGAAGAGGTAATTAGTCTTTTTCATTAGAAGATCTCTTTAAGTTGGTAAAAATGCCTTAAGTGCTAATTAGGTAACAACCCATCAAAACCAAATTAGGAACAATTAGCACTCACATTCATTACCAAAGAAAAGAGTGGGGAGAAACATATTTGCTGATATTGAGACAATAAGTGGGGTGTTTTATTTGAGATGGTGTATTGTATCACAGTGATTGCTGACATACAGTAGGGCACTGGCAACCCCTTGAAAATTTCAGTGGCATTCTCCTAATCTATAACATGAAAAGGTCATAGAAGCAAAAGTTACATATACATATAGTGTGTTGCATACGTTTAATGAAGCCATCAGGGTGAAGGACAAGTTGTCAGTTTCTTCTGATTGAAATAATCTCTATTCAACCATTTTTCTACAAGCCAACAATATATGCTGGCTCACCTCCACATTCCAATGCATGCTTGTCCTCTCGGACCTGGCTGCATCAACAAATAAGATCCCTTGAAAACTGCAAAACTATATGGCTGAGATTCTTCCTAAGGCAATACTGAAGGCAGGACTAAGATAAGATGAGGTATTTTTATTGACCTTGGAATTCAGTCCTCCACATCTGGATCTGGGCCTGAAGGACTAAAGCAAAGTGTGGGTACATGGAGGGCAAGTATAGGTAGGCAAAGTTTGAAACACTGCACAAGGTCATTACTGATCGCAAAGGCACTGGTGTTAAACCTTAGCTTGCAGTTTCCTGGCTTCTTAGCTTGAGATGAGATGGCCTTAATCTTATGTTTGTTTGTAGTTGTTGTCAGTTGTGGTGGTGGTATACACAGAGGGAATGCTTTGTAGCCTACTTTGGTGCTTTGTATAGAGCAGGAGTGGGCAACTACATAAGGGCTGGGGAAAAATTTCCCTCAACTAATTTACAGGCCACTCCCCACCAGACACAAAGCCCCCAAATATGCCCATTTCTGTTGGGATTCTTCTCAAAATGGCAACTACAAATGACATTCTGTCACTTCCAGACAACAAT
This sequence comes from Cyclura pinguis, assembly GCA_030412105.1. Taxonomy (NCBI): domain Eukaryota; kingdom Metazoa; phylum Chordata; class Lepidosauria; order Squamata; family Iguanidae; genus Cyclura; species Cyclura pinguis. The sequence goes on along the minus strand of CM059599.1, from coordinate 310,759,101 downwards.
GTCATCCAGACAAGGACTACAATGAAATCTGAAGAAATGGATACAGAGGAATCAGGTCACAAAGAGTAATGGTTCCAGATAATGGTGCCCCCTCTGAGTCCAAGGAGCTGGGGGCTGAGGCAGTTGGGTGGGGGAGTTGGGGAAAGATTGTGAAAGAGGTAAAGAAGGCCTTGTAGGTCCCAGCATCAGTTAAATGGATCCCTTTTGAGAGAAAGACAGGATATAAATTCAATAAATAAATAATAAAGATGAAATGCTGACTCATTAAGCATCTGGTGTGCACAGGTAACTGCCTATGAAACTCCCAGAAAACCCCTGATGGCTTTATGGTTTGCAACTGTTCTTTCTTGATAACTGGCAATATTGCCCACATTCACATGCAATTGGTCTAGGACTGGCTATGGTTGATAACTTGTATCTTATTCCTTGTTGGCTTTATTTATGTGGATTATTGGCTTAGTGTAACAACTTCTGGACCTTGCTCTTATTGCACCCTTCATTTACTGGACGACCTATGACTGACTGACTTGGACTAGATTGATAACTACTCTACAGCTCACAACTGTCTGACTCTCAGGGCACTTTCTGACTGTAGCAAGGAGATATCTGATGGCTATTCTGGAGCTGGACTGTTTTCTCTGGGATGCTTTGTGTGAAATATTCAGGTGAAAACCACTTCAAATTGTAAGTAGACAGAAATGGTCAGGGGGCTTTAGAGGCAGCCAAGGTGAGCTCCAGAGGCTACACGAGTCTCATAGGCCACACTTTCCCCATCCCTAGCATAGAAAGACATTTTATTTTAGACCACTTTGTATGCGTCTTGCTTGATTGCAGATTCTTTAGGCTTTCTGAAGTTTTGTGTGTCTTCTTATGGAGTATAAAGAGGAAGTCAGACAGTAATAATTTACCTATATAGTTACGATTTTGCAGTGATGGATGCCATTTTTATACATTGTATGGATTGGTGAAAATTTCATCTCATTTCAGTTTTAATCAGAAGATACCAAAATTGTCAAATTTTGAACATGAAAGAAAGCGAAGCTGACAGATTTTCGTGCACCCAATACATAATAGCTTCTTATGAGTGGAAGAAGCCTCCTGATCGAGAGATATAGGGGTACATAAATACCATTTATTCAACTATACTAGTTGACAGGTACAATTAGATCTAGACCTTTGTACCTAAAGGATTTACAATTAATCTGCATTTTGTTGATGAGAATTTCATCTTTTTTTCCCCCCTTGTTCTTTAAAAATAATTTGGACACTAGTTTCTTTTGAATGAAATGAAATTAGAATGTCCAAACAGTGTGGTACAAAGACAAAATATTAATTTTAGTAATAAAAAGGATGGTTCGTGTTAGTTTTATTTATTAATTTATAAAAATAATTTAATATCCCAGAAATACTTCTTATGGTAAACATTTATTCTAAAGTTTTCCTTACATATTGAAGGAAATGTGCACTTTCATGTAAACTGCACAAATTGACCTCATTATTCATTGTTTTATTAGTGACCTCTGTCAGAACTGGTCCCAGACATTTTGCTGAACAGATGTTACAGATAGCACTGAGATACTTTGTATTAAAATGTATAAAATACTTAAATCTGGACAAGGAAGAAAATTCCTGTAAGATTTCTCCCTGTTCCTGGCAGTAAAAAGCCAAACAATAAAATAACTATGAGCTTACTGTCTCTCATAACATCCCAAATCTTTACTCCACTAAGATTAATAGTAGGATATATGTTGATTTTGGTTAGTTCTGGAGGGCTGGAATTCAAGCAGAGTTAGTCTTCAGAATATCCATCTATGGCAATTTCCACATTAGACTGTTATAGCTCTATTATTCCACTTTCAACATCCTATGGAATCCTGGGGTTTGCAGTTTAGGGACGGACCTTGGGCACTATAACAGCCTAGTGTAGAAATGGCTTCTATCTATATCATCTATTTATATCTATTTGAGGGAATCTAGAGGAACTCTCACTTTACCCTGCGTAATGTAAGATAGATAGAACTGAAGGAACGGTTAAGATCAAAAGAAAAAGAAAAAAAGGAAAGATAATAAAGGGTTATGAAATAAAGACCAGAAAATGAAAGCCATACCTGAGGTCAGTCTTCAGTTTGTTTGATTGATGATGGGATAAATTAGCCCTGTCAAAATAATGACCAGGGTACAGTAAAAAGATGGAAAGGTGAGGGGGATCATAGAAATAGATCTTACCTGAAACTTCATACATACAGCTGAGTCTCATGCCCCATTCATCTCATTTGGACAGTGTGTTGAGTCAACACACAGAGTGTCCTAGTCTAATCTCCTTCATCTCAACTTCTGTCATTCTTCTTAGTTGAAAATCAACATATTTGAACAAGAGAAATGGAAAAAATAGACATTTCCCCATCTCTCCCATTTTTGTCACATATAAAGAAATCCTACTTTAACTTATGGTATTATATTGATTTCATCTGAGAGTATCAGTAGAGGAAGGAAGAAGACAACAGAGCTGATGAAATGCCCAACAATAGACTGGTATGTTTTTAATGCTTGCATATTGAAAAATGAGGTTTTTTATTTATTTGTCTTTATTAACAGAGAATGTTTGCTTTCATCTGAGATCAATACCTTTATCAAATTAATCATTTTGCCTGCTCTAAAATTACCTGCTGCTCATAAAAGAAAAATCATTGTGTTAGAGAATATCACACACTTGGGGGATTGCACAACATGTTCTAGAAACTGTCTCCCTCCCACTCACCACCCACATCACACATTTATCTACATGCACAAGACTGATGGGAGATCATTTAGAGTGAAAGAAATTAATGTGAAGGACATCAATTTCACACACACGGGAAATGCAAAGATAGATTCCTATGTGCTATACTGAAAGCATATTTAAAAATATAAATCAAAACTATCTACAGTTGGTAGTAACCTTGCTATTTTACCTGACTCCCATCCACACTTTGATCATGACAACTCTGAAGCAATCCAAAAATGCATGCAACAATTAACAGAGCTTTAATCACTGTTGTAAACCTCCTGAGAGCAGTCACTGTAATAAAATTGGCATATTAAGGATATGAAAAAATAATTGCAGGTGCAACTAAACATGATTAATGATCAGACAACAGCTTCCACGTGAAAGGAATATTAAATAGTTCTGGATGCAGGTCAGAGCCAAGATTATTATTCTTTTGGCTCATCTGTTCATATTCAATAAAACATGAAGTTAGGCCATAATGCAATACTGTTGCTAGTGAATATTGATTTCAAGGAATAGTCTATAGAATCAATTGGTAAAAGGAAGGACTAGAGGTGTCGTGCAATGACAGACCACCAGTTTACACCTGAACCAACCATAAATTAGGACCACAATATAACACATGGTGAAATGCACTTACATTACATTATTAAATTGGAATTAATCATAACTAACTATGTTGGATTTTGATCTGGTTGGGTAATGAATAAAGCTAGAAGGTTAGCAAGAAATGACAGCATTGGAGGGCACACATGTCTGCTTAGACATTTTAAATTCTTACTCTTCAAATTGTTCTTTGTACTGCTTTTAAAATTTTTAAATCTTAATGTTATTGTGAATGATCCAGCTAAATTCAACTCCTTTCATGTCTGTCTGGTATGAATAGGAGAGGCAGGCTGCTTAAATCCCTTACGTCAATGACACTGTACATTTGGTTGCAATGTATGCTGTTAGAGCTTCCCAATTTCATTACCTCATTTGTAATGCTATCCTGATCAGTTTGTTCCATTGGGCATTTTCCGATGTTCAGATTAATCACTGTAAGTCTAAGCGTTTTTGTCAACTTACTGAATGGAAGAGCATCAGACTAGATGGCCCTTGCAGTCCCTGCCAACTTCATAATTCTAGGATTCTAACTGTTGCTGACATAAGGTCATTCTAGAATAATTTTTTAGCATGCTAGGTGACCACATCGACCATAGTCTACCACACCGTTCAAATTAGGCATTTTCCATGGCATGCTAACTTCATGTATTCAGAAAAGGTTTTTTTTAAAAAATGTTATTATTTATCACCTTGTTCATAGGAAGCAAAATTATCTGATAATGGATAAGTTGCATGAGGCTTCTGATCATTGGATTGGTTCTCACTTAAAAACTAGATCTTGATAGGTTTATTTTTCAGTGAAAATGCTAACTTTTCTGTCTCTACCATATCCAGAACTTTTAATTTCCACTCTCCTAAATCAATTTCTTTCTTTTCTTTCCAACATTGCACGTATGTCAACCTTGCAGCTGTTATCAAATATAACAATATCTTCTGATGACTTCTAATCTCCCTTTGTTGTCCTAACATATTTAACAAATAAAATTCCAGTATCATTTCAAAGTTCATTTTACAGATTCTTTGAATTTCATCATGTATCGCCTTCCAGAACTTTTTTGCCCTTCCACAAGTCCACCACATATGAAAAAAGGACCCAGTCTTTTCATCACAATTCCAACATTTCACATTCCCATTTTTAGTTATTTTATGCAATCTTTCTGGGGTCATATACCATCTATGTAACATTTTGTAAAAGTTTTCTCTTAAATTTAAGTTTGGGGTAAATATTATATCAGTTTTCCATACTTTCTCCCAAACTTCTAATTCAATTGGGTGTCCCACATTCTGAGCCCATTTAACCATTGTGTCTTTAACTACTTCTGATTCCATTTCTCTTTTCAAGAACTTTGAAAGGGAACGGAAAGGAGTTTTGGAATGGATAAAAATGTTAAAATATATGAAAGCAAAGAAAGAGATAATGTAATTGTTTTCTCTTCTGTAAAATGTAACTGTTATTCTTTCTTTTTCTTTTGGTAAATGGAAACAAAAAAGACTCAACTGGAGTAAAATAATATGGAAGCGGGGGGGGGGAGGGAGGGATATATCCAATAATGGGGTATATCCACTCTGCTTTTTGTGCAACGAAACTTTTAATAAAAATATTTTAAAAAAACAACTAGACATGACAGTGTGCACTGGATTTTGAAATTCTAATTTAGAATTTAGAATTTAATGAATTCTTGTGATTTTTTTAAAAAATAAGCAGATTACCATATGATTACAAGAGTGGATTTTTTTTAAAATACTTTTTATTACAAAATATAAAAATAAAATACATAAATAAACCTCTGGTTTACAATATACTGTAGGTCATTTGGATATCATATAATCTTCTTCCCATCCTTCCGAGAACCAAGTATTATTCATGAATCAAATCTTACGAGTGGATGTTTTTGAGTGGATTAGTGTTCACAGTCTGAACAAACAGCAGAACATTTTTTTTTGCACCACTTTGTACCATTTGTTTAACCATTTCATGAAAATACACGCAGAACAAAATCAAAACACAGAGAAGTGGTTCTGCTCCAAACATCACACAGACATCGTGTAAGTTGTATTACCCCACAGTGGTAACAGAGGACATATACACTCTTTCAACAGAAACCTCTTATAATATTAAAAAGAAGTTCTATTTTCTTTTGTGAAAAAAAAATAAAATGAAGGAACAGGTTCTCAGGATATGTAAGGGATTGATGTTTTTGTTATATTTTAATTCTATTTTTCACATCAATAAAAATTGTCTCAAAAAGTAGTATTTTAAGGCACTTAAAATCAATAGGTGTTTAAAACTTTTTCAGCTAATTTTAAAAGTGATTAGACAGATTCCTGACTGTCAGTAGATGTTAATCATAATGTTCCTATAGAAACTGTAATGGTTAGGTGAAGGAGAGACCAATTTACTCTGGGAGAGTAAGCTTTATCTGAGTCTGACTGAAGCCTACCTAAGTCTACGTAAGAAAGCTTATGCTATCAGCTTATTTCTCTCAGTCTCAAAAGTGCTACAAGATCCCTTTCTGTAATGACACAGACTAACAAGGCTCTGTCTTAGAATGTTACTCCTGAATTGTCACTTTCTTGATTTTCCCTAACACTTGCAGCTTCATTGGTGGAAATATGTCTTCCGGAAGACTATCTAGACACAATTTTCACATTTTCTGACATTTCTGTTAGCTTGCAGCCTATGTTTTCATGCCAAAAAAAAAAAAAAATCCTGTTGGGAAACAGTAAAATAAGTCCTATTGTCTTAAGGCCCTGTTTGTAGACTTTTCTGGAAGATTCGCTTGGCAAATAGGGGAAGTCAGATGGTGGAACAGATGGTCTGATCCAGGAGAGTTTTTAAATGGTGCAGATTGTACAATGTATACTGTCCAATGAAAATAAGTCAAAGGTCCTGTTCTCAGCATCAAAAAGTGAAATACAAAATATGTTAGTATAAAGGCAATGGCCAGTTACATGTACCCCACTATAGAGCTCAGAGTGTGATTTTCTCATTGCTTTCAAAGCTTTCAATTAAGATTGTTGCTGTGTGCCTTGAAATCATTTCCAAATTATTGTGATCCTAAAGTGAAACTATCACTGGATTTTCTGGAGATGAGAGTATGTGATGCATCCAAGGTCATCCAGTAGGTTTCCATAACCAAGTGAGGAATCAGGCCCTGGTCTCCAGGATCATAATCCAATGCTCTACACTATGATGGCTCCCATTCAACCACTACATGATGCTGGCTTTCATCAGTTGCTAACTCTACTTCATACTTTAGAAAAAAAAGGTGAAATAAAATTAGTGATGGAATAAGTTGCAGCAGACAGCTGGGCTTAATGAAGGAATCCATTAGTATAAAAAACAGAGGCCCTTTCATACCACACAGTTATAATGCTATTATTGCACTATGGATCCATCCTATGGAATCCTGGGGTTTGTAACCTGTTGAACCACTGGAGTGATCTGAGTGAGAATTCTAAATGACCCTCTCTAAACTGGCAATCCCAGGATTCCACATGTTAGAATCATGTCAGTTAAAGTGGAATAATAACACTATAATTGCACAACGGGAATGGGCCCTGGGTATGCTGGATACTTTCTCATTGCTGAATATGGTTATCAATGAGAAAAGGCATGGAATGTGGGGAATATCTCAGATAGAATGATGTAAGTATAGTTACTGATAGCTCCACAATTGTTGACAATTGCTGCAATAAGTGTAGCAATAATTTCCACTGGCTCAGAACTGATTGCCTTGGACTGAGATGTTTCTTCCACACCTGGATAATGTGCCTTGATTTATTTCAGAACCAATATGTATTCAAATTTGAACACATCTTTCAGCTTCTACCACCAATTGTTCCTCCAGTTTGCTTCCTTGTTCCCAACCTGGTTATTGAGTGAATGGAAGCTAAGAGGAGAATTTTCCTCTGCATATTCATTCCATTTGAGCTGATGAAGACTTCTGGGACAGGCATTACAAGGACTCTAATTTCTGTGTCTAGAAACATGTTTATCAAGGATATCAATATCACTAACAGAAGCAACTGTATACTTGCACAGAGCTACCTAAAGATGTACTGTATTTCTCCCAACTTCCCAAAGGTTGCCTGCAGTGATAAGAATTCCCTCAAGTAGTCATTTTTGCAACTGTCATTTGCTTCAGAGTCTCCTACATTACCAACTGCTAACATATGTATATGCTAACATATGCATATAAACATATGTGTATGGTTGGTTATATGCAGCACACAGCTTCCTTGCTCCAACGGCTCCACTGACTACTAGTCTGCTTCATCACAATTCCAAGTGCTTTATATGGCTTGCGTCCAGGTTATTTGAAGGACTGTATACTACCCTTTGAGATCTTCACAGGATGTGTGTCTGGTTGGGAGCACTGGAGACAGCTGTGAGCATCATCAATCTGTTCCACCACTGCTAACAAAAATGGTGATCCCCTTGAGGTTCCTGTGTGAGACTTTGTGTAATCCTGCCAATGAACAACACCAGCCTTGTACCACTGCTGCCACCTCGGATACTTTGTATCTGAACTCATCTACACTAATTATTCTAGCATTTTTGGAGGGCCAAATTTATAACACAAAAAAGTTCAACATACAGATTACTTATTTAACACATTTAAATCCTGGCTTATCCAAACTAGCTCACATCACTCATATTCCTAAATAATTGACCTGAATCTAACTGATCCATAGATCTCTGACCTCTCATTACCATTTTTACTCATATTCCTGACTGTTCAGCTGTCATACAAACCAGCCTTTTCAGATCCTATTCAACTGCTCAACCAATCACCTGTCATTCCCAGCATTCTTGTTCTAACATATTCTCAAAAGATCACTTACCTTATGAGATTTACTATGCATTACATATGTAGCCATAACTTACCCTCATTTCTGTAATAAATACAGCAGCATTTGTGTTCTGTACATAAACATAACACAGACATAGGTTCAAATAATCTTAGTGAGGAAGGCAGCTTCTGTGACTGACATGGCATGAGGATTTAGCTTGGGGAATATAACCTTTTATTTCAACCTAGTTTTCTTTATGGTAAACAGTGGACATAGTATTCCTCAGTCTCTATATGTAAAGTTAGCTAAATTTTGTACTATTATGGGAATATCTATATTCTTAGCAAGCTCTGCAATTTCAACCATAGATCTTAAGAATGTTTGTGTAGTTAACTTTCTGCTGGTGTTTCAGGACTGAGTGACAGAAGCACAGTGTGATGTGGAAAATTTGAGATGATGTGAGGAAGGTTTTGTCACAGCCGTAATGCAGTACATTGTACTTTAATTTCCTTTGCTGATCGAAAGATTTGGCATGCACCTTCTGTCAGAATTACTTTGTAGATAACCTCATCTGCTGACTTCAAGATTATGGTTGATGTTTAACCTTGTCATTTTGAGGTTGGGCTGTTTGGATGATAACTATTTAGAAGGAAGTTTCATTTTGTACAGTGGGATGCCAGGGATTATGAAGACTAGGGGTGGAAAATGCTTTTTTTTAATCTTGTAATATACATACAGTATATACTGTATTATCACTTAAGACAATTGTCAGGAGGAGAATAGGTTCTGAGTTACATTTGAAATTACATTTTTTTCAAATTACATTTTTTTAAAAAAAAAAATCTAATTTAGAATTTATTGCTATTATTTGCTGTCAGGTTGAATCTGACTTACGTTGAGTCTATGAACGGGAAACTTCCGAGAGCCCCAGTCCATCCCCTGCCCTGCTCAGGTCTTGCAAACTTATAACTGTGGTTACCTTCAATGAATCAATCCACTTGTAATGTTCCTCCTTTCCAACTTCTTTATTGAGTATTATTGTATTTTCCAGTGAGCTAAATGATCTCATGATAAGTCCAAAGTACCACAACATCAGTTTAGTCATCTTGACTTCTATTGAGAGTTCAGGGATGATACGCTCTAGGACTTATTCATTTGTCCTTTTAGCAGTCTATGGTATCCATAGAGTTCTTGCCCAGCACCAGCTGAGTTGATTTTCTTCCTCTCAGCTTTCTTCACTGTCCAGCTTTCACACCTGTACATAGAAATCAGAAATACTATGCAATGGATGATTCTAACTAAAATACCAGATCTTTTTTTCCTTTAATACATTTCTTATTACACATAATGCAGTATAATTTTATTTTTTATGTACTCTTCAGTGGTCAGTTTGATGAACCATCTGTGTGTCTCATGCTTGTAAAACTTTGTGTGATCTGTTTATTATATATTGGGCACTACTGCTAAAATTTTGCTCATGATTTCTACCTGTGATATGAAACTGATTCTCTCTGTATCTACCAATGCTGACTACTAGATTACCTCATCCCACTATTCCAATGCCGCCACACCTGCCTTGGCTATCTTCTGTGCTTCATAAATTATTGTATATATACAACTCAGTGTTGTTGTGAAAAGTGATATGAGTGCCTTTCTCTGGTAGCTAGGAAAACAGGCTGTTCTAGGAATGATGCGACAAAAATATAGTAAAGTCACTTGTTGATCCCATAGTTTAAGAACTGGAACTGCCTTAAATCGGAAATGGAAAGAACCATGGAATGGGATATGGAGTAAACAATAAAGTTTCAGGACAAACATTAATTGTGTGAAAGAACGTTAGAATAGATGTGGTTTCCCACTCCATCTCTCTAAACTGAAGGATTTTGGGTTCCTTGCCATATGCTAGCTAATCTGTCTCTATTTGGAGGTTCCCTTCTGGTTACCTGGGCTTCCAAGTTATGGTCAACAATAGAATACAAACTGATAGATTAAGCATCAGTGCTCCACTTAAGGGCACTTAAGACTTTCAAAATATTTAAACATGGAAGAATGAGCAGGCTGGTTAACAATTTCAGACTATTTTATTAAAATGGACATAGTATATGAACAGTTACATATACACAATCTCCTTGAAGAGGGATACAAACTTCTTATCATCTAGTCACATAGCTTACATATTGACTTTATGTTTCATGTAAGATCACACATCTTACCTCATATTAACGTCTTAGCACACATCACTATGAGGCAGCTTTATAATCTATCACTTGTAAGTAACTGAACTTTTGTATGGTTTCTGTGGATGAAACACATCACATGGAAAATAATATTCTACTATAGATATTTCTCTATCTAGATAAGAACCATATATTTGTTGTAGTCTATTTAATACTGGGACTAGATCTTCTCATTCTTACCAGCATTTTATGGATATTCACAAGCTAGGAACAGCATCAGCAGCAAGTGACAAGTGACAAAGATAGAAAAGTCTGATCATGTTGGAGACTTTTGCATCTCAGGAGGTAACTTTTGTACTCTCCTCCTCCCTCCTTGCTCTTATCTTCACCTATCAGGAGTGATTGTTAACTGCCTTTCGTATCAATCAGTTGAAAAGTACTTTTACTAACCCTCATTAATGTCAACAAAAACCTTTCCCTCCAATAGGAAGTGAGATGTTACCAGCCATGTCTTTGAGACCACTAAAAGGCCAATCACTGGCTGTCGATATGATGGCTGTCTGCTGAGAAATGATTTCATCAGTCTGATTGAAGATTATTGCATCAGGTGGATTAACACTATCATACCAAAGTAGCTTGCCTTTTCAGTTTCTTCTATGCACTATGGTCACTCATTTATTATGTTCTTCATACAGGCTTTTTCTCTTATTACCTTTGCTTTGGTCTGATGGTTTCATGCCAAAAACTAGCTCATGATACATTTGGCTCTTTATGTCATACAGACATGCTTGTATCCTTAATATTCAACCATGGGGCTTAAATTCTGCAAACCGCATATCAAAATAGCACTTAATATGCAAGAAGATAAAATAAATGAATTCCTTCTCCAGACTAATGACCCAACGATAAAAGCCTACTAATGGGTAAGAAGCACTGAGAAACACCAGAATCTAGGAATAAGTAATCTAGAGAAAAACTAGATTAAGAAATCTTATATAACTCAATGAGCAAAATTTAGCAGAAAAAGGAACAATTTCAAAAAAGGAAGCTGGGATTCAAATTGGAATTGAACATCCTATGCCCAAACCATCCTGAGACTGCACGTACGTCACAGTCTTTGTTAGACTTCAGTCCCCTTTTTGAGACAGGCTCTAGCTCTCTTTCTCTCTGTATCATTTTCTGGTAACACACCTTTATGCCTAGGCGAGGCATTTCTCTTTCCTCATAATATCTTTTCCTTCATAGCCTTTCTGTAAGACCCCTTTCTCTTCCATTTCACTCTGCTTTAGTGACTGTGCAGACTATCTTTCTCTTCACTGCTCTGCCACTTTGCGCTTCTGCATCCTAATTCAAAATCTATTACCCAGTTCTTTCTTCTCAGCCATCTGGCTCTCTCTTGTCAGCTTATTTTTTTACTCTCTGACAACAGAAAAAGCCTCATCAGAAACCCTCATGGTGTCTGTCCCCCCACAACTCCTTGCAATCACACATTTGATGGAATGACACACAGCTAGTAAAATAAAGACATGCCTTCAAGTCACCTGTTGACTTATGGTAATCCCATGAATCTCACAGAGTTTTCTTAGGTAAAGAACACTCAGAGGCAGTTGTGTCAGTTTCTTCCTCTGAAATACAGCTTACAGCACCTAGTATTCATTGACAGCCTTCCATTCAAGTACTAACAAGGGCTGACCATGCTTAGCTTCATGATCAGACAGGATATGATGCCCTTAGGGTATTTAGGGTATATTCTGAATTCTTCTTGATTTCATTCATCAGTGTACCTGTAGTTCAAGGATTTATTGTACATCCCTTTTATTTTCCACTTCGTTGCTGTAATAAACACTTTAATTGGAGATATTCCACTTTAATTAGACACTTTGATTAGTTGATTGTGCATCATTGTTTTGTGGCTTGCAAAACATGGGCTTAGCCCAGATTTTGGAGGAATAGGCCAGATGCGTAAAGTGTACATCTAGGTCTCGGAATTTTACTTGGAAAATGATTATGACAATCATTTTAAAAGGAAATGTCTCAGATGTGGACAATGTCTTTACCACCAGTTTCGTCTGCTCAGTACATCTCCACCACCCAAGTAACATCTTGGGTGAATAAAGGGCCTCCATGAGAACACCTGATTTTATAGAAGCTCTCTTTCTGTGTATTTCACATGCTACAAAAGAAAAGATGGAGAGAAATCAGCAATTTCTGTGAAGACTGTAGCTCATACAGGATAATAGATACATTGGATGGAAAGTTCTTGGTCTGCATTTTCTTAAAATCATTGCTGGCAGTTGGCAAATAAATGATGGTGTAAATAGGGTGCCATTTCTCTCTGACTTTTAAAGAAAAAATATTCCGTGCTTGCCAAAACCTTTATTATCCTTTGTCCATAGTTTTGCCACAGAATCCTCAGAGGTGCCACCTCCGCTGCTGATCTGTGTCAGTGGTTGTTTATTCAGCAGGCTGTTTGTTCTGCTACTGTTCCATCACAGATTTTACTTTGTGAATTTTTTAGTACCTTAATTGATTGGATGCTAGATCACTTATCTTCTCTCACCTGCTGCTTACCTGCCACTCCCCTTTTCCCTCAACCTCCTTCACAAACATATACTATGTAGGAAAAGGACAATGCATGCATTGAGAAGAGTTCAGTGTGTCACTTTGATATTTAATGCCTCTAATCCTTTCTTAAGCCCTGACTGGGGCAGACCCAGTTCTGAAGGCACAACTGATCCAGGTCTAGAGTTCATTTTAGTGGTGCCTTGCTGTGAGGAAGAAATCTGAACTCATATGCTGATCATATTGAAACCATTTTAGTGTCTGAAATGGAATAGCAAATAGCGCCCATCCAAATCCAGGCATATATTTTACTGCAAACCAACCACATTAATTTAGTAGGTTAGGCAGTAAATCATCTCATCTCTTTCATCACATACAAACTATTCAATTAAAGGTACAAAATCATTCTAATGGGGATAGTCCTGATCACGTTTGTTTTTAAAGAACAGTACATACATTCACTTGTGTCTGTCAAAAACATTACTGCCACCATGAATTGCAACATGCTAATATGGGGATTTTCTAATTGTCCCTTGAAATCAAACAGAAAATGGACTACAGAGAGTACTGTAGGGCTGGAAGGGGCTACAGTGACCATCTGCCGTGCAGATATATGAATATTCAAAGTATTTTCAAAGAATGGTTAAAAACATGTTTTTTGAGTGTTGAGAAACCTTGGTGAGAAGAATCTCAGACTGGGAATTATTCTTTGGAAAATTTGTATTTAAAGCATTTTCTTGCAGGAAACAGAATTTTATACATGGGAAATATTGACTCCTTTTTAGAAAATGTGTAATTGGAGATTTATTTTGGTTAAATTCTCACATGGTTAATTTGGATAGAAAGCAATATGTTCTGCAAATAAAGCAGCATTTTATGACCAGAAATTGATATTTCTATGTTGAAATATTATTCCATGCAAAAATTCTGTTTGCTGTGAAGAAAATGTTTCACAAAACAACCACATTCAAATTATATGAAGAATAAGCCCCAAATTGCAAATAGATTTCAAAAATTGATTGATTTTTGAAGAATTTCTTGCAGTGGGAAAAAAATTGCTGAAATTACTCATTGTTGCCTTCAAGAAGAAATTTAGTGGAGAATTGCATCCCTAGTATACATAACAAATATTCTTATCTATATGACGCAGATTCTAGTAGGGCCAGCACAATACGTTCTTGTGATAGAGAAAGGGGTTACCTTTCCAAGGTAAAAAAGAAAACATACATTTACGGTATCTGAGGAAATCCATCTTATGATAGGAAAGGAGACAGACATATTCAGTTGGCCTATGCATGGTTCAAACAGATTCTAAAAGCTGGCTGTCATATGTTGGGAGTAAGCTAGCATCCATTATTGGAGTTTGAGCCCCAACGATGCTATCTTCCCAGACAAAGTGAATAAAGAAAGTAACTAAGCACAACAGCACTATCCCAGCATGGGGATGTGTTGTTGCCAGTCTGCGATGAATGCTATGGCATGACACCATTGCAGTCCTGCCCTTGTCATGTTCCCAGCCATCGTGATGGCAGGACAAATCCAGAATTTTCTGAATCCAGAACCGAATCCCTGGAAAGTTCTGGGAATCCACGAATCTCGAATCCTTTGAATCCTTTTTTAAAAAAGGGTTTAAAAAAAAGAGAAAGAAGGATAATCTTGGGCAAGACACACTCTCTCAGCTTTAGCAAAATCCTAGGCAAAAGCAAACCTCCCTCTGAACAAATCTGGCCAGGACAATTGTCATAGTTTTACCTAAGGATCTCCCTAGATTGAAAATGACATGAAGGCCCTTTATACACGACAGGAAAATGTGGCTTGATCCCACATTTTCCTGCCTGTGTAAATAGAGCCACATACTACAGTACAGAGATAATCCAGGTCAAAACTGGATTTTCTTCACATTGCTCCTTCTGGCATCCTGGGGTTTGTAGTCTGATCATGCACCAGCACATTTTGGCAGAGAAGGCTATGACACCTTGTAAAACTACGAACACCGGAATTGTGTATGAAAGAGGTTTGCAAGGGAGCTATGCAGAGAAATCTTTCAGCTGTCCTTGAAATCTCAAGACTATACCTTCCAGTCAAGTCTCAAGTCCTGCAACAAGGAAGGCCTTAAAAAGAACAACACCAGCCTCTAGTCCAGTCTGATTTCTCTACCCTGCAGTCTCAAGTCAAGTCTCAAGTTCTGCAACAAGGCTCTTCTAAAAAAAAAAGACCCTCTAGTCCAGTCTCAATTCTCTACCTTCTAGTCGAGTCTCAAGTCCTGCAAGGGACTTTCAAGTCAAATCCCTAGTCCAGTCTCGATAATTCCCAATCCCTGCCCTCCAGTCTCAAGTCAAATGAACAGAGATTATTACCTTGGAGAGGGAGGCAGTCTGAGTGGGCACAGGCAGCAGTCCTGGGCAGAGGCAGCCTCCGGAGTGTGCACACGGCTTTTTGCCACAATTTTCATGTGCCCAGGGGCCCACTGGCCAATCAGGCCTTTGGCGGGCTCCAGAGGTACCAATTTTTAAAAACAATTTTTCCTTTCTGCTACATGTGGTTTGACAAGTGGCTCATGAGAAACCATGGCAGACATTTCACTTCTCATCCTATTCTTGCTATAGGTTTACAACCAGGCACTGATATTGTGGAAGGAGGTACACTAGCCTACATGTGGCAATCACTGTATGAGATTGTGTGACCTTGCCCTCTGCCCCACTACTTCTGATAGGCGTCACACCCACTGACCCCAGCATTTATACATACCATTGATTTTCAGCACAGAAAATAGTGCTGAACTTAAATATTAAATGTTCGATTTAAATATATTAGAATGCAACCCCGGATATAATTTCTGAAATTGTTAGCAAAGGCCATTATCACTCCGAGGGAAAAACTCACCTACTTGCCATCTCCCCTTGTGTGTCTGGTCTCCCAGATTTTCAGGCATCCTGGTCTTCCTCAAACTATTTGGTTGGTGGATTCGAAAGATTCAATTTGCCTGTTTTGGTGCAGAGACTCAGATTCACGAATCTCAAATCCTTGCCGAGAATTCGAGGATTTGGTTGCCAATCCCTAATAAATAGAGAGTTATACAGAAAGCTAAAACAAGCACCAGACATTCTCTACCTCCCCACTAAACACTTTATGTAAGTGTTGATACCTCTTTGCTTCTAGCAGAATAAAATAAACCCTTCCCAAGAGATAGCCATCCAACCTCTTTTTAAAGACTGCCAAATTATGAGAGTCTATTGCCCTCTGAAGCACTGCCCTTTGTACCACTCTCCCCATCTCCAACCTAAGCACATTAATCTTTCAAGCTGTTCCTCACAGAGGTTGGTTCTCCAATTTTTTACCATCTTGGTCACCCTCCCCTGAACACACTTGTCAGCATTCTTCTTGAACTGTGGAGTCCTGAACTGGTTACAGTATTCTAGGTGAGGTCTGACCGAAGCAGAATAGAGTGTTACTATTACTTCCCTCAGTCTGGACCCCATACTTCTGCCGAGCTTAGGATTGATTTGGCCTTTTTGGTCACAACACCATTGACCCATGTTTAGCTCATGATCTTTTAAGAACCCTTAGATTCTTCTCACATACACTGTTGTGAAATCAAGTGTCATGCATCCTTATCTTTCTACATTTCATGTTTTAATGCTGGATGTAAAGTGTGGGCATCAGTCACAAGTAGGAGTAAAAAAAGATTTGGTCTGTTGCCTTTCTATCACTATTATATATGCATCTTTTTCGTGTCAATATTACTTTGAAGATTTTTATAAGATATGGAAATTTGTGTGCTATAATAGTATATCATCTTTTTAGGCACTTAAGAATTATAATATACTTTTTTTCTTTAAAAATGCGGTGGTAATCTTCCTATAATTATCTATTTTAAATGTGTTCTCTTTAATTACAGACTACCCAAATTGAAGGAATTATATATTTTTCCAAACCACATTGATCATTTTATTAAATTCAGGCACTTTGAGAATTTTGTTCCTTTATTCATTGGAACAGACATATGAAGTCTGTGCAGCTGAAGCTGTCACACAGTTGAAGCTATTTTCCATGTTACAAGTATCCAACTGCCAATCAATACCAGCCACATGAAATGATAAGAGTTGGAAAATATCATGACAGTCATCTGGCCAGAGAGAAAGCATTTAAAAGCATCTTGTCCTTTTAGCCAACTCACTGAGAGAAGGGACAGGATTGAGGCTAATGTTGTGCTAATACCAACATAAGGTCACACATTAAGCTTTCTCTGCTGTGGTGTCATTGTGGAGTGCCTTCCTCTTAGAGAGCCAGCTGGTGCCAATGCTGGTGTCATTCTGGCACCAGATAAAAACATGTTTGATTTTGTTTGTGGGTTTGTTTGTTTGTTTGTTTGTTTTTGGCTATATTTTTTTGGACCTAATTGATTTTTCTCAAAATCTGTACTGATGTATGATTTCAAATGCTTTTGTAAGTGTTTTTTAAAATGCTTTTGCTCTTTTTTTTTCTGTTTTAAATTGTTTATCTTGATTTTTTAATACACTGCCCAAAGATCCTATGATATGGAGAAAGATATAAATATTTTAATTAAGAAATAAAATGAAAATAAATATCAGAGTATTCTTCACTGTTGTGCCCTCCAATCTTGGTACATCTTTTTCACTTTCCTTAAAACAAAACAAAACATTAAAACATTTTTCCTGTCTTTCTTTTTTCAGTCCTATCGTTTAAGATATAATTTGAGATGCCAGATTGTTGAATCAGCTTTGCTAATTGTCTATTAGCAAAAATGGGGGGTGGGGAAATAACAGATTATAGCTCCAGCAGCCAAGAAGAGAGATGATATCCATTTATAGCCCATAACACTTAAATAGATAGATTGTGGGCATAACCATCAGCTACCAGGGTGAGGGAGAAACAAACAATTACTCTAATGGAAAGAAAGAGGATGTGATTAACGTGGAGTGCTCCCCACAGAGAACACAGGGAGAGAGATGTGTGTGGCAACAGTGGCATACAGGACAGCTATATGATTAGACCTCTTCTCCTGGAGAAAAGAGATAGTGCACATAACAAATAAGGCAGAGCATGCAAAAGTTGTCCTGCAGATTTATGAAGCTGGAACATGGTTTGATTTTTCAGTTCCCATAAGAATTTTGTTTTGTTGCCTCTGAATGCATGATTCTGTTCATGGAAAAATGAATCTATACAATGGTGGGAGATGAAAGACAAGCCGCAGAAAGTTGTAAATATGCAATCTTACTGGCAAGTTTTGGTATACAATGTACAGTTCATCTTACCCATTGGAATGCCCATGCTTCACTAGACATATATCAGTGACTTTTATTTCCTCCTGGCTAATAGGATTTCTTTCAATATATGGAGTGCAGGGAGAGTAAAAGCCCCAAAGAAATAGGGGGAAAATTAAATTAAAAGTGGGAGAAGGATTTACTGAAATGATAGGAGGTACTAATGCTATCACTGGACTGGTAGTTGGTACTGAGTAATGCAGAACTGACAGTGGCAAAGGGTTCATATGAGGATTCTGAATAGGAAAGTGGAAATAATATAGCACTAAGCATAAATTACACGTTTCAGTGAGTTACTGGAGCGCATCAATATTCAAGCAATAGATTTTGTTGCATGTTTGTATTGGGAAAAAATCATGGCCTGACTACATTGTGTAGTAGCCTCATGTGCTGTTTTCTAATTGAAAAACACTTTTTGAAAAGTTATATAACAGTTGAAATGTAGACCATTTGAGGGAAATTTATGTGCACTCTGGGATTAAAATGACTGGTATCACAATTAAAATAAATCAGACTCAAGAAATGTTTCAAGAATAAGAAACCTCACAGATCACTTGGGATTAATAGAATTATTTCTCATGCAATGCAGAAACAGTAATTCCAAATAAAGAATAGATTTTTGAAGAGCACATTTACGGTAAACAGTAGAACATTTTTGCTAGCTAAACATGCTTTCTAAAATGCAGATGTGATTATCCAAGCAACATAGTAGTAAACTTCTCTAAATTTCTCATAGGGTTTGTTTTCTTTAAGCCAATGTTGATTCTAGGTGCAGTTCTCATAAACTAAGATGGTCTATATAATTTGTTGAGTCTACGTTTACTGAATGGCAACAGTGACAAAGCTGAAATTATTTTTCATTACAGTTCATTCCTGTTTTTATTTAAGTGTGTTCATTGTTCTCTTTCTATCAAAATACTTGCTCTGTTAATCTATTCAACAAAATGGTGGAATAAATACATGAAGAGGGGAACACCTAACCACTGCCCCTTCCATGCGTGCTGTGATAATTTGAAAAGACGTGAGTCTGAAGTGGAGAGTCTTCTCTACATTGATTTCCCAGGAAAATAGTCAACACAAAGAAGTTCCACTTGCAGAAAAAGCTATCCTTTTCAGACTTTACAAGTTTCATGAAATCAGAGTGACAATGATCTTCTCTCAATATCACTTTCATAGAGCACCTGATTAAGTTTTATATGTCTTTAAGATCCAGTATTCAATAAAATTAATTTGGGAAGGTGATAGAAACACAGCAATTCCTATTATAGTTAATACACTAAAAAAAGTGTTATCACTACCTCAAATTGATATAAACAGTGTTAATTTCTGAAATAATCTTTCTTGGAATTCACAAGATCTCTATACATGCCTATGTACACTAGGAATCATCCCTTATCTCCTTTTTTACTAAAAAAAAAAAAAGACTGTCTCAAAACTTTTCTGAAACAGTGTAGAATTTTTTTCTTATTTTTTTTGTCCTGTGTTGACAGTGAAAAAGCATTTATGAGTAAAGTTACTTTTATATAGCTTATGAAGAAGATTAAATTTATTTGTTTCCCTGCTAGTCCCATGTTGTGTTTCCAAATATGTCATATTTATGCCTGTTGATTAAAACTTGTTCTTTCTTTCCTGGAAACTCACCATGGGCCAGGAACCAATAGTCTACGAACTTGTGCTGGTCCATGGACTATGGAACACCACTTTGAATATCATTGTGCTAGACTTTCTGTGTTTTGTGTTTGTCAGGTGGGGGTGGGACTGGTAGCTGTTCAATTTCTGACTAGTGAATTTAATTACTTGGCTTGGAGAGATCTGCTAAGATCTCACATTTCCCAACAAAATCCTCTGGTCTCTGGATATTGGTCAGAGGGAGCTGATTCACTGATATTGAACAAATTGTCATTTTGGTCAGGTGGATTACAAAGTCAAGATTGACTTCCTTACCTATGATGAATATGGCCACAAATCTGTGGTATACTGCTCTAGAGACTGCAGTGTTTCTGCAGTTACATAGCAGTGTTGAAGTGAAGTAGAAGAAAATTGCTGGCTACAAGCAGCTTGTTTCTCCAGTGCCTTACCTCCTTCATGGCCACTATACCTACGTCCTTTTGCTCTCTGTTGCCAGTGCCTATATCAATGTAGGGACAACAGCATAGTGCATTGGCAAGATAACAGCCTACCCGGTTTACATCTAGGTAAGTCAGACAAGATTTAGTACTTTAAAGAACTGAAGTCCCATTGTTTCAGACAAGACTCATAAACTGTAGGTGTATGAAGATCTGCTCAGTGGATGCTGTTTACCTTTTTCGTTCATATCTGCTTCCGAAACTGGAGTGGTCAACAGTGGCAAGTCCAGGGGCTACATTTATGCCTATGGGGCTACATAATCTTCAGAAAAATAAAAGAAGAAGGGAAAAAAAGTCACTAGAAGTCTACTTCTGGTTCTCAAAAATGAGTATTTTTTATGTTAAAAAGTACAGGAAAGGTTTGAAATCTATTTGAGAAGTGAATTTCGCATTTGGAGGCTCCCAGGAACAGAAATTTGCACTTTTTTTTTTTTTTTGCCCAGAAAAAGGTTGATCTGAGGATTCTAGAAGTTCTGAGGGCCACAAAACTATCCTTTGGGGCTGCATCTAACCCCAAGGCTGTGCTTTGTCCAACTGTTTTCTTAGATCTCATACTGTGGACTGAAGAAGGAAGATGAAGTTCTTAGTGATTGAGATGACCAGAATGGACCTCAGAATGTCTGTAAATAGATTACTTATTTAAAATTCCAAGTAGTAATGACAACTTTTTTTTTCACATTAGAGATGAAACATGATGCATTAAACCCAGTAAATGAAATGAGTATACAGTTGTAGCAAAGCATTGCAAAGCCAAATGACAATTATGAGGAAAGCTCTATGCAAAACAAATCAAAATTTCACTCTTGTTGAAGTTCAGTAAATGAATACGATATGAAACAACCTATATTAAATCTTCAGAAGACATATGTGTGGCATGTAGGATTGTGACAAGCAAAATTAATAGCAGTTTGGGTTCTTATTTAGCTCCATCTGAATTCCCACCAGTCAGAAAAGTTAGAAGCAACCCTTAATGTAGCCTTTAAACTGAAAAGAGAGGAAGGAAAGAACAAAATCTTTTATTTATCTAATCCACAACAGAGATCTAAACAGTTGGCTTTTATATATCCAAATAGAGATCAGAGAAGACTTCTTCCTAGATCTCAGGTCTGGGATTCAGAAAACGTCAAGATAGATAGGAAAATTAGTCCAAGGATTAGTCCAAATATGTCAAGGGAGCTTAAAAATAAAGTGATTAGAAATAAATGTTCTACTTCAACTAAATGCTGACAATATAGTACAGATATTATTTCCCTATGTCATATGATGTGGGTGTGTTTGAATTGGTAAAATTTTTGGCATTTGTAGATACACAGGTTCTTTTAAAGTATAACATTGAAATGTGGAATGTAAATGGTGGATAGTATGGTCGGATCCTGTGCGTATGTGTGCATCTGCATGTGCCTACCACCATGGTAACAGATTGCCCAGATCTCTATGGTTGGCTAAATCTTCTATGTTATGCAAGTACAAAAGATTAAAACAGAGGTAGACAAAGTATGGTCCTTTAGATGTAGGACTTTTATGCTGGTTAAGGCTAGTCATAACTGCTGTTCAACAATTTCTGGAGGGCCCCACTTAAAGTTAAGAGTGAGACAATCTTTGTTTGTAAAGTTATTCACTTATTAATTTGCATTACTTGTCTCTGTGTTAAATTTTTAACACCTTCTGCTACATCTGATTGGCTTTCTAGTGTTCTAAAATTTCTGTTTCTGATCTCTAATTGTCTGTATGACTGTTCCCCAAAGTATTGCCCTCCTTCATAAATGACTTCATTTCCTTTCAGTGACATCTCAACATAGGCAAGTCTACATGTGATTTTGGCTGCAAGGCCAACACCTGACAACTGGGAGAAATCTGACTGGTTACAAAGGCTGAGATCCTAATTCAATCCTAGCAGAATAGGAAGTCCCATCAGCATCATTACACAAGCTCTCTCAACATGTATCTCCTTCAAAAGGCCAGCTTCATATAAAGACACATGCTTCTTTTTCCTAGATCTGAAATATCTCCAGAACAAAGGCACAGAAGGATGCTTTTTAAATTGTCTGTGCCTTGGCTCTGCAGCCCCTCTGTGAACACCTGAGAGGCAAAGATCAAACAAGTAAATGGATCTGTACAGAGCTGGTCTCTGGAAACAGATGTGTACTGGTTGGCCAACTCCCTTTCTGGTGGAAGCGGGTATGTATGCAGTGGGTTGTTGGGATCACCTGATACCATTGATCATCATTGTGGCCCTTCTGTTTGTGCAAGATTAAACTGTTCATTTACATTCACTGTGTGATATTCTAACCACAGCATGTGATACTTAGTTCATTTCTAAGTCACTGACTTGTTGAGGTCATCATATGGCCAATCCAAAAAAAGCATAGTAGTAACAGGAGGATTTTTTTAATGTGCCAAAGTTGAAACAGATAAGAAAAACAACGGTATCTTTTCAAAGGTATGAACATTTATGTAATTGAAGCATTCTTCATGAAATATTCTTATTTCTTATTACTTTTATCCCCAGCAGCCAAAAAGGGTAAGAATATTTGGTTCGGACATTTCCATCTAATTTTATTTTTTTTAGGTATCTAAATTATCAGTCATCTTGAACCCATATTTTAGGGAAAAGAAGTAATAGTAATATTAATAGCAATAATAGATTAACTTTATATAAGTTAATCTATGTCCACTGTCAAATGTATAATAAAAGAAAGCGTTCATTTTCTTAATTTTGATGATAGCACATTTCAAAGCCTACTATTCATGACTAGAATGATTTACTTATTTATTGGTATAACTTACATAGTGGTCTTGTTTTTTGGGTTTTGAAATTTTGAAATTGTCTAATAATGTTATGTTTGAATTCTGTTTATTGGATGGCTTCACCCCAACAATCCTTTTGCAAACCCAAACAAATAAAGGAAGGAATTTGACCCATTTCAAAAACAGTAGCCTCAGCTCATGAGGAAAAAAAATCAAGGTTAACACCTAGATTTGAGAATTAACTGAAAATTACAAATATAACTTCTCAAAATTGATAACTACCTATATTATTTCTCGTTCTTTACTATTTCCATCCTCTGATACATCCATGCTTGATATTAAAAATATGTTGAGTTAGTCTTAAGCAATTGGGGTTTTATTAATCAAATTTACAGGATCTTATTTTGATTATAAAGTTCTGTTGAAATGGATCTTACTTGTGACTAATGGATGACAGCACTGATAATTGGGGACACTTTAATCACAGAGCCCTTGTGATAGATGGCTAGCTTGGTTAATTAAATTATTTGACAGCATATTGTCTTTGGGACCTGCATATTTTAGATTCCAAGGTGAAAAATATGTTGTAGTGCAGTGCAATAAACATATGTTTACTTGCTTAGAGCTGACTTGGCTTCAAGATGGAAGAGGTATTTATTCTTTTAACTGTGAAAAATTGAAATTTAACTTTGCCTATATCACACATATGTGGAAAATTTTGTCTCAGACCTTCTGCTTTAAAAAAAAGATGCAGTTGATAGAACCTGTAGAGAAAATTCCTCATGCTGAGGAATCTTCTGATGCTTCATATGATCCATATTACTAATCAAACTTTAGTTGGAGTATGACTTGCAGAGAAGAGATGCTGTTTAGAAATAACACATCATTGGTTCTAAAACAATCATTGTAAAATTAAGTGGGTGGGTGTGAATTGGGTGGTGCAGAGAATGAAAAACCCAATGCAACTCTTCTTCTAAGTAACTATAAAGTAGGACAACACAACCAGTTCAGTCAAATCTCAAATGACAAAGTGGATCTGGCTGATTTGAACTATGTTAAATATGCTCTGGATCAGAATGGTATGGTTCAGTTTGGTTATACAGCAAAAATGCCACACTGTAAAGGACTTCAAATCATTCTGGAAATCTGGACATCAGTTAAAAGAAAAGAGAGAGAGAGAGAGAGAGTAACACAAACAGTGTCTCTCTAGCATGATTTTATAAAGAAGAAACCATAGTGGTGTGATGCAGAAGGGGAGAAAAAAAGTGGGCTCTGCTCATTGACAGTTCTATTATGCAAGCTGGGACAAAAATCTTACCAGCGTTCTCCAATTGCATTGGTAAGGTATTTGAGCCATGTGGGATCAGTGAATTTGCATAATTAATAATCTACTACTGTAGTCTTTTCTTTCTATATTTGATTGAGAAAAAGCTGTAGTGGGAGGTTGGCAATTGCTGATTACCATCTGAGTTCGTTTCATGGACTCTTTTACTTTCCTTTTTTTTTTTCCTGGATAGCCTAGCTTACTTCTCTATTTGCTCTTTTTTATTTTTGTTCATTTGTCTGTTTAATGAATCCTTGTATTTTTATTTTTATGAGTTCTTGTATTTTTGTATTTTTAGACAGTGAAACTTAGTTGCCCTGCCACATCTCACTTGTTGTCACTTAAGTGTGAAATTAAAATTAAGAAGTCCAAGTCTGGAAAAAAAAAGGCAAAGCATTGTCTGAGATCACACAGAATGCTCTTGACATACCTCTACTTCTTAATCCTTTGCCATTGAATTTCACCAGCTTTGTTACTAGTGGAAGAAAATTGGAGAAGGGAGCCTCTCTTCAAGCATTATCATTAGTCCTCATTAGATTTCAGCAATAATGGACTTACAGTTAGCCTCTGATGACTCATCGGAGACAATAGCATCTGCGATGTTCCCACAAGAAGGCTGATTTAACTCCTCTCCTTCTAAGCAAACAAACTTTCTTTTTCCCTTTGTCCTGACATCAGTCTGACAATTAAAGAGCTATAAAGGCTATTGTGAGTTCTTTGTCACCTAATGAAAAGACCATTCGCTCATTCTGGACTATATTGTCCATTCTCCAAACTCCATTGTTTACTCAGCCAGAGAGCCATTAATACCCTCGCTCTTCCAGACAGAAAGCACCAGTTTTTGGCAAGCCAACTTGCAGTACACTGATGGCTGGTCACCACTCTGCCGCTCTGATGCATCTAAGCCATATTGCTGTTTCTTTTCTGCTCTTCTGAAATGGTAAAGATCACCCACTTTGACCTGAAATCCTGCCATCCAACACTTTCCTCCTTTTCCCTTTAGTTAGTGTGACTGCTTAGTTGTTGTTGTGTGTGATTACAATTCCCCCAATAAAACAATTAAGCTTACCTTTTGGATCTCCAGCTGGTTCTTCCCTGCATTAGTACTGGTAAACATAGGTGTAAAAGATCTCATAAAGTTACCCCACTCTTGGCATCTTCCTCTTTGAGCTAATATTCTCTACCTTTTCATGGAGGTACCGGTAACATGGGTAGACCTCTGATTCACCCACATTTTAGGGTAACACCACTCTGGGTGCACAAAATATAGTGTAGTGTTGGCTTCTCACCCCCCACCCCATTACTGAGGTGCCCGAAAAGGGAAGCATTCCAGCTATAAGCATGCCAGCACACAGGACAAAGTCATGACAATCATTACAGAGTTTCCAGGAAAATTTAAGCTCTCTTGTATTTTTCCCAGTTTTTTTGAGAGCTGAACTGGATTCTCTGAGATAGAAAGGAGATGAGGGAAAGCCAGCTAGAGGAGAGAGAGAGAGAGATGCCCACTGAGGAAGGGTAGATGTTTACTGTGGAGTTTAGATTTCTTGTAAGTAATTTCAAAAAGTGAAGTTCTTTGGGAAAGTAATTCCACATTTCCTTGTTTTTGGTCTGTGGTATGGTCTTCTAAACCTTTTACTCAGACACAGGAACCCTTAAGTTAAAAGAGCATTTAAAGAAAATATGAGTTATATATTTGTATTTGTCAGGTGATGCTAATAGGGAAAAAGGTATGCCACATTGCATTGTTACTTGCTTTGAACTTGTGTGTGTGTATTCTTACACAAAGGAAAGTAGACTTTTCAGGGACTTAGTCTTGTTAGTCTTTTAGAGGAAACATTACAAAATAATCTTGTGGTAGCTTGAAGTTTAAAGAGTAACACATTTTGTCTTGACATTATATTTCATTGATGCCCCATACAGTAGTAGATTATTAATTATGCAAATTCACTGATCCCACATGGTTCTAATACCTTAGCAATGCAATTGGAGAATGCTGGTAAGATTCTTGTCCCAGCTTGCATAATAGAACTGTCAATGATCAGAGCCCACCTTTTCTTCTCCCCTTCTACTACTGCCCCAGAGTCACCAAGTTCAGCAGATGAATAACTGAATGGGACTGATGCCACAAGCCACAGAAATTGCTCAGGAATCACTTTCTATTACTCATTCCAGACAAAATATTTGTGTTCTAGAAAATAACCCAGAACCCAAACATTTCAGATAGGAATGCTTACCAAATTTAATAGTGTAGGAAGAGTAAATGAGAGTGATGCAACAAGCCAGGGAGAAAAAAAAATCACATGAATCAGAACCACAACTCTGTATTCTAGAACATGGCCTAAATTGTCAGTTTTCCAGGAAACTATGTCTAGGTGGACACAAAGGCCATTTCCCCGTAGGGTGAGGGAATCGCCCCATGCCGGTACTTACTGGACTTCTTGGCTCCATACTTGGGTCCAGGCTGGTCTGGAGCAGTGCGTGGCCACCGCTCCGCACTGCTCCAGGGATGAAAATGGTGGCTTCCAGTTGGTTGAGGCTCTCCACCAACCACTGACATTCACCAGCCTAAAGCCCACCCCCAGAAGATCACAGGCTTGCACTGGTGCGAGCCTACAAATCTGCACCGGAGCGCCGGAATGGAGTGGCATGCTCCGTGCTTTTGAAAGACCTGTTTCAAGCGGTCTTTCAAAAGCACACTGGGCGACCACTTCAAGTCATTTGGGAGCAGGCTGAGGTGCGGAACTACAGTAAGTAGGTCTGACCCAGTCTGCTCCCAGGTGCAGACGTCCTCCCTGAAGGACACTCTGCACCATTTCTTTAAACCCGTGTGGAAATGGCCAAGAGGTGGTTTTTGTGGAATGGGGGGGGGGCTTTTTATATCGCACTCATCTAAAGTTGCATGTGTGTGATGAATTGGGAGGTGTGACTTGTTACATCTCTTCCATCTTTTACAGAATACACATGTATATAAATTAAACTGATAAGGTAATAAAACACAAAGTTGCAAAAATTGTAAATAGACCACGCAAGAGGAAACAAGAGATGGAGATACTCTGTTCTCTTGGCAAAAAACAAGACCAGAAGCAAATTGTGGCACAAACTATGAACCTTTAATATAAAAAATTAGAATAAAGCTAAAGAAGAACTCTAAATCAATTGCTGTGCCAAAATACCAGAAGGACATCCCTGTAGAATTTAAAGACGATATAAAAATAGATTTGCACTGTAAAGCCAAATTGACCAAGAGCCAGAAGAACTCTGGATTGAAGCCAGATACAGTGACAGGAAAATACAAAAAAAAGACACTATTTTAAGCCAAAAAGGAAAAGAAGCCTCAGTGGATGACAGATGAAATTCTTAAGGACAGACAAGAAACAAAAGAAAAAAAATGATAGAAATAGGATCAGAATCCTGAGGGAAATTTTGAGCAACTTGTACACAGAGACAAAGATGATTATTATAATAAGCAATGCAAGGAACCAGATGACAACAAAAAAAAAAAAATAGGTCAAGAGACCTTATGTTCAATATCTGAGAAATCACAGGGAAATTTACACCAAGAGTGGGGATGCTATAGGACCAAGCAGGAGAACACATTGCATGATCAAGAAGAAATTTTTAAAAAATGATGGAAAGAATGAACAAGAGATGAAAGACTGAAAGATTCATTCAAGGATGGACCATTTGATGATGAACCCATAATATTAGAAACTGAAGTGGAAGCTCCACGCAGGCACTTGGGAGAAATAAATCACCAGGAACAGATGGCATACCAGTAGATCTGTTTCAAGCTACAAAGACTGAATCCACTCAAATTCTAACTAAATATAGAAAACAAATATAGAAAACAACACAATAGTCTACAAATTAGAAATATTCAGGATGCATTCTAATCCCCAGGAAACAGAACACTAGGAACTGCAGTTACCACTGGAGTGTAGGATTAATCTTCCTTGCAAGCAAAGTGGTGCTTAGATTTTTACAACATAGGCTTTACTATATATAGAACAAGAAATACCAAATATCAAACTGGGTTCAGAAAATTAAGAGGTACTACAGATCATATTGCAAGCATATATTGGAAAAGGTTTCCCCCCCCCAAAAAAAAAATGTAATTGAAATGTATTAAACCATTGCTTTCTTCTTTTTCTTGTATTTCAATATTTATATTAATTAATCTTTATTGATACGATTATATAGACAAAGTTCAATAAAAAAAATATTTTCTTGCCATTATTGTTTCCTGATTCTTACCAAAAATAACTTGGGAAGTGTTAAAAAATTATCTCCACTGGGTGTCAAATATGCTAGGTAAACCACTGAGTGGATTGAATCAGAGCACCTATGTAGAGTCCTACTATAAATGGCTAAGAATGCATACAACTCAGCCATTTATGACAATATGTGTATACAACAAAGGGTTATTGATTCAGTGGACCAAAACAAAACATGAATATTTATTGTTCAATGATACTCCATTTTCTCAAATCACAAGGAAAAAAAGCATTTCCCCCCTAAACTACTTCCATTTTCCTGTAAATTTATCAAAACTGTTTCTCTGCCACAATATAATCACATTCTCCAGCTGGCTGCTAAGTAGATGGTAGTCAATCGTCCACTGCTAGCACGTAAAGACCTCCCCATGATTCTGTATAACATGATGAAAGGTCTTGCCCTATTGCATTTCACTGTCTATCCATTATATAGGATGCAGAACAGAGACTATCTTCCACTAGAAAGGATTTCTGCCATCTCTAGTTTGCTGCATAATGAGGTAGTTATGAGAAACAGTGGCTTGCTAGAAGAGTTGCTTATCACTCATCCTCTTTAATCTTGAAATAACAATTCATAGAAGCAAGAGTTAAGAAAAGCTTTAGCAATAGCACTTCACTTGCACTCTCAGAAAGGCATCTTTTTTTTTAAGAGGTTCATTCCAGAAACAGAGGACTGCATTATACTGCTGAAGGGTTAGTGATTTAGAAATGAGGAACACAAGATCAAAACCGCACTTAGCCATAAATGTACTTATGAGGTTAAGGCCAGAGCACCAGGCTGGACCATTTACAACTCAAAGTATCCATTCTAATAATATTTACATCATCCCAGAGCTTCATTTCTTTTTCCCAATGCTCCATTCAGCTCCACAGGCACCCTGGTAGCTTACCATATGCTTATCTTCTCCCCACACAAAACACCTTTTATTTCTATTTTTAAAAACCAGCTGAAGCCAGGTATGTTCTGGAGGAACCTGTGATTATGCCTGGCATCCTGGCATCTTCATTTTTCCAGCTGGCATTTTGGCTGCCCCACATGGACCCGGGGGCAAACTGGGAAAATCAATATGTTGTTAATGACTATACTTTTGTTCAGCAGGCTGACTAATGTACAACTCGGAAGGAAGGAAGGAAGGAAGGAAGGAAGGAAGGAAGGAAGGAAGGAAGGAAGGAAGGAAGGAAGGTTGCTTTTCCTGTTGCAAGAGAGGTGAGAGAGTAAGCTATGGGATGGGGAGCAGGAAAAAGGACTGAGGTATGGTGAGAAAGACTAAAAGTAGAGAGAGAAAGAGAGAGAGAGAGATTGAGAGAATATAGCACTAGTGATAACATGTGGGGAGAATCGTGCAGACTGAGTAAAAGAAGGGCAAGAAGAGGAAACCATTTCTAGGGTCCTTCTAATTATGTCACCAGGTGGATGACATGTTTATCATTTTTATCATTTTTATTTCTAATATGCTGTTAGTGTAAATAAATGAGGTTTATAATACAGTGGAGAGTCTTGTTTAATTTTTAAGTTAAAACTTCCCATTAATCTATATGCATTTCAGGTTCTTGAGACACAAGACTTGAAGTAGACTGGAACAAGAAGGGCAGAATTAATGTAGGCAGTAGTCAAGCTCAGTTCTAGTAGTATAGCAGCATACAGCCAGAACTTTTTGACCTGGTTCAGGAAGGCAGATAGGTAAACCCGGGCATTCTGTGTAAGAGTTAAGTAAACACACTAGTGAGGGAATATATTAGTCACCCGTTTATTGTTGTTTTACTTGCATGAAATGTATTGACTCTGAGTCTTCTGTCCACAGAGGATGTCCACTTGAGGCAGAAACCTAGCAAATCAGGGTTCTGGCTCATATTGAGAGATTCTAAGCATATAAGAAGGTCTCCATTTCAGGTGCTTTGCTTTGATGACAGAGGAAACCCTAATGCCTGATATTGTTATGTGTCTTCAAATCATTTCTGACTTATGGTGACCCTAAGGAAAACCTATCATGGGGTTTTCTGTGCCTGAGAGTGTGAGACATGCCCAAGGTCACCCAGTGGGTTCCCATGGCAAAGTGGAAAATCTAACCCTGGTCTACAAGGTCATAGTCCAGCACTCAAACCACTGCACTTTGCTGGATAGATATAGATATAGATATGTATGTGTGGCCGTATATATATGTGTGTGTGTTTGTGTGTATGTAGATAGATAGATATAGATATATAAAATATAAATGAGAGCCAGGTGGGCTGGCACAGGTACTATCTATCTATACACGCGCACACACACACACACACACACACACACACACACAAAATAAAAATGAGAGCCAGAAATGTGCAGTGGTTTGAACATTTGACTGTGACCTTGGAGACCAGGGTTCAATTTCTTGCTCAGTCTTGGAATTATATTGGGTGAACTTGGGCACATCACACATGCCTAGCCCCAGAAAACCCTTTGATAAGTTTGTTTTAGGATCTCCACAAGTCAGAAACAATTTGAAGGCACACAACAACAACAACATCAACATCAACAACAGCAAACAACAGAACCTGTGTAAGATAATGGGATGCAACAGACTTAGATACATGATTTATTAAACAATTACAAATAGAGCCCAGAAGATTTGGAACTGTAATGTTGCTGACACTGGGAGCAACCACCTGATATACAAAGCTTCCAATTTAATACCTGCTTCTGCAGCACCTGGAATGTCTTGTTAATAGGTCACTTCTCCATTTGTTTATGAAAACTGATTTTTATGTAATACTAGAGCTTGGAACACTAGGTTTTTAAATTAATTTAAATTAATTAATTTAATTTAATTAATTTAAATTAATTCATTAATGTTGATCACCAGAAACTGAAAGACATTAATTCATTCGCTGTTAACATTGATAGGGGAAATCAATTCATTGAATTACATTGACTAATCTATTGCTCACGTTGTGAGCAAAACTAGCCACAGGACTCCCCATAGCATGGGGATTGTTACTGTTGGATGGAAAGTAGAAGAGGGTGGAGGAATAGAGTTGGAAGAAGCTAAGAGAGGATGAAATGACAGTTTGGCTGAGGGAGAGTAATTAACTGAATCCCCAGCATTTCATGAACAATGAACAGAGTGAAGGAATGTAAGGATTGTCATTGTAGTTCAGCCCGTATAATGATAGACAAATCCAGATAATAAGACTAACAAAATTTAGAGGAGAAATGAAGAGATTCATTCACATACATGCACTACTACCTCCAAGAAAGACTTCAGCAACTTCTGTACAAGCCAATAAAGAGAGGGAAAACCCATGCTTCAGCCCTAAGGGGCCTGATATTCTGAAACGGCCATGGTTGCCTGATGGTCTCCTTCCCATCAAACACACACATATACACCATTTCATTCTTGCATTCCAGAGAAAAGCTGACTGTTTCTCTTCCTCCTTGTTCTCATTTTATTTATTTTGCTTTGAATCAGTCTTCTTCTTTCAAGAGATATCCAAGAGATGGCAGGTTAACATACACAGCAGAATACTAAGCCAAACCACCATAGAGTCTTATGATGCACTTCAGCCAATCCGTATCATCCTCTTCCTGAGACCCTACTGTCTCACTGTATTCCAGAGAGACTGAGCTATTCTATCCCCAAACAAATAGCAATGATTAAAGTACCCAGTTTGTTTAAACATAGGAATAACTGGACATTAATCAGGCAAGCTATACAATTCAGCAATGTGGGAGGCAAACTAACAAATTAATAGTTTAACAAATTAATTATTTTTTCCAAGTTCTGTAGCATTTACAATTGAATGTATGTGACCCTATAATGAAATAAGCAAGCCAAGCATTACAGAGATTGTATAATGTTTCCACATGGTGATTATTGACAAGTGAAGTCACCTATAGTATGAAGGATCAGACTTAGGTCATCCTACTGCAGAGTTATTTATTCATTTATTAATGTCCCCACAAAATAGTTTGCTGGGCAATATATAAAATCTGTTTCCTTCTTCCTCTTTATGAGACTCTGGCCATGCAGATTTTGGCAGCTATGTATTTAGATTTTACATAAAAGCATCTATTAATACAAATGGCACTTACATACAATCCTACTCTGCTGCCAAAAATACTTACATGGAGATTGCCAAGCACAGCAATGAGATCTCATAGTATTTTTCATGTTCATGTGTCTTGTGCTACAGTTCTATAACTACAAAAGTGCAGCTACTAGTTCCTTTGGTGTCTTGTCAGCTTGGAACTGAAGAAGAGATAAGCACATATAAAATCACACAACAATCTTGGCAGAATTACTTTGTATAGATTGACAGACTGATAGGTCTAGATAACTATTGCTACAATATACTTCTCAAAAATTTGGACCATTCATTTTCTGAATGAATGGCTACCGAATTAGGCAGAAATACAAATTTCTTCTACCAGTCTCTAGTCTGTTTGAGTTTAGAGTTCAGAAAATTGACACACCGTGACAATGATACAACTGTCATAATGTGGATTTAGTTCGTGGAAATTCACAGTTAGCATGCCTATCCCAGATATGAATAGATCCCAGAAAAGGACACAGGAAAACAGCATTTTGATTTCTCATCTTAGGATATAAATGAAAGTGGTGTTTTTTTTTAATCTCCTGAGCATGACTTTGCATACCAAGCATTCCTAAACTTTGTCCTATTTTTAAATTTCTCTTCTTTAGGGAGAAAGAATCTAGGACAAAATTACCTAATTAAAAGAACCTGTTTTGGGGAAAAAAAAGAATATGGTCATCAGAAACACTTGATTCATTGGGGAACCTACACAAATAAACATTTGAAACTGGATTAAGCATGATTGGGCCCAATAGCAGCCAGCTGGGTTGAGGCCATTAAAAGCAAATCCTGGCACATTTATGGCAGGGGACATCCTGTTGGGTTTGAAATTAGTAAATTGATGTGAAATTATAAGTAATTAGCTCCAGCATTTTAGCAGACCCTATGAAAATTATTTAAAAACATCTAACAGCTGTTGGCTAATCGAGAGAAATAGTCTAGCTACTGTGGAACATTTTAAATGCTCCTAATAAAAACGTTAGCAATTCATGAAGGATGGATGCTTGACTATGTGCACAGCAGTTGCAGGAAGAAATAACGCATTTGCTATATAAGATACTGGAGACCTGAAATGCAAAACAAAGTTCAATTTGTCAGTGTGCCATCAATAAAATGTAGCATTCTTGTTCTTTGGAAGAGGGAAGATTGATTGTTCTACTGTCATTAAGTTTCTATTGTCAAGTTCTGACATGAAGCAAAGGAGGAAGCTGCCTGAATATGTACAACAAGGTACGCACCTCAAACTACACTTGCAGGAGAAGCAAAATTGCCTCTTAAAGGTTGTTTAGAAAGTTACCAGATTTAAACCATCCTTTGGGCTAACCTACACATCACATTGGCAGCAATATTATGCACAATTACATTAAAGTAAGTGTCACTGAATAATGTGAGACTTATTTCTGAGTAAACACGCAAGATGTATTTTTAATAGCCTTCATATTTTGCACCCAATTCACTCCAGTAGTTAGCTTTTGCCTATGGATCCCAAGTACAATATCAGTATGATAAAGAATTCTTTTGGGATTTTGCTCATTCTTGTTTCTAGCTGTTTCTTCAAATTCTAATATATATTTATATTCACACACACACACTCATTTTGTACACTGCATTTTGCATGCATAAATTTCTGTACCTTTAATTATTGCATTTTCTCCTTCTCTTGCCTGCATTTAGAGTACTCAGGTGCCTGCATGTGTTGATAAAATATTGGAAGAAAAATACTAATAAAATTTCAAACATCACATTCTTTTTGCACCAATCTTTCCCAGACATATATGTACTTATGATATAATAACACTGATACAATAACACATGCACACAAACAAATACTTCTAGGAGTCAGAGTCCCAGTGAGACTCAGTATCCTGTAACCCTATTAGTCCTAATGAAAATAGACCCCTTGAATCAAGAACACCATTCAGAAATTAATTTGAAGAGTCTACTCTAGTCATGATTACCAACAGGATTAAGGCCCATGTCTCTAGAACACTACATTAAAGAAAATTGAGATCAAGCTTTTCTAGACTGGTCTAAAGAAGGGTGTATTTTTGCAATACAACTCTCAATACAGGAGAAGAAGAGACTTTTTTGTTGAGATATGGCTCAGAATTAAAAAGATAGCCACTTTAGAATGGAAATAAAATGTTGCAGCTGGTGTTGGGATGTCACGGGCTTTTACTTCTCCCAGAATGGTGTAGTGATTCAAAATCTGATAAGGCAACCTATCATTCCACACAGCTCTGCCTCTCCTCCCCACATAACACCAATTTTGTGTTGAAAGGCAAGGGTTTAATGTTTATTTAGAAACACTTAATAATTTTATTGTATAGTGTTCTTTGTCACAACTTAAGTCAGTATTAACAAAGATAATTTGTTAAGATAACAATGAAAAAGTAGCATGTTAGAGTTCATATGCAGTTCAGTGTTGATACATTTCTTCAGTACACTCTTCAGACAGTATTAACAGTTAACTCTCTGCTCAGAAACACTTCAGTTATATCTTAAGACTTTAATGAAAGGCACGGTTATCATACAACAGCACTTTGGTTAAACTTGCACCAAAGAATTAAGCCTCAGTCTAGGTAATATTCTCTGATCAGATCCTTCTAGGGCTTAGTCATTCTTCTGCTTCTCACTAGGCTTTCACTGAAAACTAAATCTCCCAAACAACTACACTCTCTGTAGCTGTCTGACTGACTAAGGAACTGTACTCCCTGGCTTCTTGCTAGGCTCTCACTGAAAGAATCAAAAATACCAACACGTACTTGGCTTTATGTATTTTTTTCTCTCAAACGTAAGCTCCTTCCACATCCTACAGGCCTGGGTTTCACTTCTGAGTTGCTATTTGGCTGCCTAGCAACCTTCTTACAGACTGCATTGGCACTAAAAACAGCCACATTCCCAGAACTTCATTACATGGGAATTGCTAAATAATAATGTGTAACAACAAATAATGCATTCTCATGACCCCTATGGACTCTTCCAGCCATTTGCTGTGTCTGGAAGAGCTCATAGGTGAGCTGAAGATCATGGGGTTTGTTAAGGGCGGATGATGTGTGATTCATGTACATGCACACACTTAAGATATAAAAGGGCACAGAAGTTGCTAATTAACTGAAGGAATTCAAAATTGCCAAACTATACCTTGCCCAGTTACTTTCACAAATTCACCTGGCCAGACCAGAATTCAGGTGAAGTAGAATGCAGCACAGAACAAAATCATGAAGTCATTATAAAGGAGCAACTGATTTACTTCTCTAATATTACATCCTTTGATAATATTTCCATATGAGGGGAAACAATACATCATAGGATGTGCTAATCTGCATTCTCAGATGGACAACAAAAGATGCAGAAATGGTTCTGTGGTATTTTGATGAAAACAGTCCTACTGGCAGAGAAAAAAAAGGGATGGGCCAACCAAATCCTTGAATCCTCAGCAAGGACTCGAGATTCGTGAGTCCAAACCCCTGTGCCAAAATAGGCAAACCGAATCTTTCTAATCCACCAACCAAATAGTTTGCTGAAGGCCGGGATGCCTGAATCCTGGAAAACCAGACACACAAGGGGAGACGGCAAGTAGGTGAGTTTTTCCCTTGGAGTAATAATGGCCTTTGCTAACAATTTCAGAAATTATATCCGGGGTTGCATTTTAATAAATTTAAATAGAACATTTAATATTGAAGTTCAGTACTATTTTCTGTGCTGAAAATCAATGACATGTATAAATGCTGGGGTCAGTGGGTGTGATGCCTATCAGAAGTAGTGAGGCAGAGGGCAAGGCCACACAATCTTATCCAGTGGATGCCACATATAGGCCAGTGTACCTCCTTCCACAAGACCAGTGCCTGGTTGTAAACCTATAGCTGGAATAGGATAAGTGAAATGTCTGTCATGGTTTTTCATGAGCCACATGACAAACCACATGTAGCAGAAAGGAAAAAAATGTTTTTTAAAAATTGGTGCCTCTGGGGCTCACCAAAGGCCTGATTGGCCAGCAGGCCCCTGGGCCTGCAAAAACCATGGCATAAAGCCATGCATGTGTGCCAGAGGCTGCCTGTGCCCGGAGCTGTTGCCTGTGCCAGCTCAGGCTGCCTCCCTCTGCAAGGTAATAATCTGTATTCTTTTGACATGACACTGGAGGGTAGGGATTGGGAATTATCGAGACTGGACTAGAGATTTGGCTTGGAAGTCCCTTGCAGGATTTGAGACTGGACTTGAGAGTAGGGAATTGAGACTGGACTAGAAGCTGGTGTTTGTTTGTTTTTGTTTTTTTAAGTGCCGTCCTTGTTGCAGGACTTGAGATTTGACTGGAAGGTACAGTCTTGAGATTTCAAGGACAGTTGAAAGATTCCTTTGCATAGCTCCCTTGCAAATTTCTTTCATACACAATTTTGGGGTTTGTAGTTTTACAAGGTGTCACAGCCTTCTCTGCCACAGTGTACTGGTGCATGATCAATCTACAAACCCCAGGATGCCATAGGAAACTATGCAAAGAAAATCCAGTTTTGACCTGGATTATCTCTGTCCTGTAGTATGTGGCCCTGTTTACACAGACAGGAAAATATGGGATTAATAATCCACATTTTCCTACCTATGTAGAAAGGGCCTTCATGTCATTTTCAATCTAGGGAGATCCTTAGGCAAAACTATCACAATGTCCTGGCCAGATTTCTTCTTCAACAGAGGGTTTGCCTTTGCCTAGGCTTTTGCTAAGGCTGACAGTGTGTGTCTTGCCCAAGATTATCCTTCTTTCTCTTGCTTTTTAAACCCTTTTTAAAAAAAGGATTCAAAAGATTCGAGATTCGTGAAATTCATGGATTCCCAGAACCTTCCAGGGATTGGGATCCAGATTCGGAATATTCTGGATTTGTCTCATCCCTAGAAAATAAGGTTTGAGGTAGGAATTGTGGGGTCTAAAGTTGGACTCTTTCCTGTAAAATATCATAAGCTTTTTCAACACAGAATACAACAGAGGTATTCAATTTTGCATCTTGATCAGAAGTATGAAGACCCATTGTTTGGGCTTCTCATTTTTGCTGCATTCCATTTCCATTCATTTCCAGTTTCTCCATTG
The DNA here is from genome assembly GCA_030412105.1 of Cyclura pinguis. Taxonomy (NCBI): domain Eukaryota; kingdom Metazoa; phylum Chordata; class Lepidosauria; order Squamata; family Iguanidae; genus Cyclura; species Cyclura pinguis. The sequence continues at coordinate 310,721,287 of CM059599.1, read as the reverse complement.
ATATCAATGAGCCCTGGAGTGAAAAATAGGCAGTTATACCCATTGGTGTGTGCCTGACACTAACTGGAAAAAATGTAATTTGAATTAAAACATATTTTACCTGTAACTTTGGTTGCCCAGTAGATAAATCCATATGTAGAAATGAATAAATATATAAATTGTAGTTTTTCTGTATTACTCATTTTGGTAACATTTAGTTCTTATTTCATAATTAATTTATATTTTTTAAATATCCATACACATATATTTATTTTCATAAACACTTCTATTTTTTTTTTCTCAACATCACCTAATAGACCTAATTCCAAGCAATTATATGTACTGCCTTTTGTGCTGTTTTTCCCAATGTATACATTTTTGTGGGTATTTTTTCCTAACATACTCATGACACCATTTTTTTTAATCAGAGAAGCACCTCACAAAATTCAGAGTAGCATGAATAAAGAAGTATATCAGCTACCTATTAATTATGAAGACACATTCAAAATGTTTCTGTTATTGATCTGAAAAGACCTAAACACCTCAGGATTAGGATATCTTTCAGACTGTGCTTCTCTGTGTTTGTCCAGAAAGGCCCTGAGATCCTTAGGAGAGATAATGTGAATTGGATTCATAGGCAACAGAATACCATTGCGTGACATCACCATAGTGGATCTTCTCAGCAGTGTGATCCACCCTTTGGAACATTGTATGCTTCTTGGCTTAAGAGGCAGAAAGAGAGTCAATCTTTAAGTCTATAGAAAAGATATTGAATAGGCATTCTGACCAGCAGGGATTATGGCTTCTCTGTTTTTATATTGAATGGCTATTTTTAAAGGATTTTATTCTGGTTTGTTTTAAAGTGGTTTTAAAATTAATTTATCAAGTTTCTATATTGTATTTCATATAACTTTCACAGGAAACAATTCAAAAATGTTATCACCTCCAGCAGTATATCAGCATTATGTATCTGTCCATCTATCTACCTGTGTTTTGGTTCACGTATTGGTCCAAGAGATGATAAATACACAAAGTCATATTAACATACAAAAGAAAAAAGAAAAAAAACCTCATCCTTACGTATAACACAATGTAAACAGCATTAGCTCAGTGTGTTTTGAAAAATTATCTCCCCTCACTTTGGAGAGACAGTTGTCCCTGGAATCCTAAATGTATACAGTGAGTAATTGGACACAAACATTCCCCCAGGAGCCTTTTCTTATAACTCATTTAATTCAGCCTGAAATCATATCATTACTCTGTGCATGACAGCAGCCGCTCTATATTCTCACCAAATCCCACTCGCAGAGTGCCAATCAAAAGGTGCTCATGCTGTGCCTGTACCTTTGCAACTTCTGTCTAATTAAATGGGTAACTCAAGCTAGCTCCTGCAAAACGGGAGCACTTCTTTCTTTTCTTCAGTAGATGACACTTCATTGTTCTCCAGAGCAAACGTTCTGATGTGTGTTCAGACAATTAAACTATCCATGTAAAGAGTAAATTATAAGATTTACATTTTCCCCTGTTACGTCTCTTTGCTGTTTCAGTGCTTTATTCCTACCTCTTTTTTTTTAATGTAGTTGTGTTGTCTGAAGATAAATCTTGTAAACTTGCTGTTCACTTGGTTCTTGTCAACTACTGTACGCAGTGGGATTGGGAGGTAAAATGCAGGCAGTGTGTCTTTAAGTGTGTGGCAGTGATGGTAAGATTGCCAGCATGGTATAGTGGTTTGAGCATTGGCTTACAACTGTGGAGACCAGGGTTCAATTCCCTGCATTGAGACTGATTAAAAGAACCAGAAAGTCCCAGATTTTGTTCCTGTTCTTTCCAGATTTATTTGAGAGATCCATACACATTTTTTTTCCTTTTTATACCAGCACCTCAGGTCAGTTCATTTCAACCTAGTATGAAACTATGGAAGAAACAAGAAGAAAATCTGGCACTTTTCAATCACTCTGGCTCCATGCTAATGCACACTAATGTGCATGTTATAAGTTGCCGTCCACTCACAGTTGACTGTTGTTGTACAGAGCTTGGACTACAACTGCCAGGATTACTCACTGAGCACATTCAGTGGTGAGAGTTCCCTGGCCACAAAAGCCATCTGGTTGGGAAATTCTCTGGGTTCTTGTCCAAAAGGGAACTTTCTCAAGCTCTGCTGTTGATCTGAAGATAAGAATTAAAAACAAGGCTGTCTATTCAAATAAATGGAATCTAAATTTTTAACTTTCCTGCATTATATTCAGCATCATGAAAAAAAGTCTTCTTTTACTAGCATTTGCCATGAACTTTGAAATAGCATCATGAATGCTTCCATTAATAATCCTTTATTCCATGAATATGGCCAGCCTCCCCTGTCCTGCTTTCTCAGAGGATATGAAAGTGCAGTCCCTAGCTCAGCCAATTGTTTTGCAAACACACACACAGTTCTCTCTCATATACATTAGACTTGGTAGATGAAGAGCCAATTTCCCACTATTCAATAAGTTTTGCAATCAGTCTATTCTAGAGTAACAATGCTGATGTATATTTATGGCATACTACAAGTGTATAGGATTATAGCCATGATATAAATTCATACTCACCTGTGAAACAATAAAATGAAAACAATTATTAAAATTACCACATTTAAAATAGGCAACAAATGATGTCAGAGGTGCTAGGAGGAGACAACCCAGCAAATAAAATTTCACAAAAATCAATTTACAAAACCCTTTCTCAGAGCCACTTTTATTTGTTAACTACCTCCCAGTTCAACAATTCTGTGCTATGTGTAATATCACCATATACTGACACATGCATTGTCATAACATTTTAAAGGCATATATGCACCATTTCAATGGTGCATAGTCAAAACTGCACAGTCACTATTCCATGTAATATTCCTGATTTATTCTGTAATTTGAAATCATGTATGTGAAAGTGTACGTGCACATATTTTTTATATTTTTTTATTTCAAATGTGAATGTCTGATAGTGTAAAGTAGACAATGTGGATAACCATACTATTTAATATGTTCACAAGAAATATAAAACAAAACAAAACAAAACAAAGATGACCATAAATAATCCTATTTTATATCAACAGTGTTGACTGGTACATAGTAACTTCTGCTAAACAGCATTTTAAAATCTGGAAGCACTAGATTATCTCTGGTGGCAAAAACAGTGTTGAGTGAATAGTGACCTTTGATCAGAGAAGACTACACAGCACTATTTACTTCAAGCAAATTCCATAGTCCAGTTTCTTATAAGCTTTGTGTGATAGGATTCAGCTATGTTTGAGTTAGACTCTGAGGCTATCCAAGTCAGGAGGTTACAAGCTTTCAGTATGAAATATTATATGACACATATTTGTCAGAAGAATATAAACCCAGATCCAGATCCCACACATTTTTCTTTGAAATTCCAATTAAGGTTGACAATGTAATTATTACTGCAAAGACAGAAGTAGAAAAGAATGGAAATTAACAGAAATATTCATAGCAAAAGAGTGGAGCATGTGTATGAAGGAACTGACAGTAAAAGGGCCTCAATCCACTTGCCAGCCCCAGCTCGAGCATACCCACTGAATCAATAGGGTTTCCATTTCATTTACCATTCAGCTGCTGATTCAATTGAGGTGTTGCACTTAACATTGCTGTGACCATATAGTTCTGCTCATTCTCTGCCCATGTGGCATGGAGGAATCTTTTCAACTAAGTCACACTCACATAATAAGGTGAATGGGGCCAAAGCAGTGTTGCTCTCATAAGTGTTCCACCAAAGAAATGTGGGCATATAAGGATTCAATTCCATGGTTGTTCCAGTCCCCAGCCAAACTCTGTAGAATGTTTTATTGAGGAGACAGCATTCTATAAGGCATGCCTTCAGTGATGCACAGTCATCCAGAACACAAATTGCAGCAGAAGTGACAACTGAGAAGCAGGAATGGCTACATGTGAGGGCCACATCCCAACAAAGGGAATTCTAAGCATACCTCAACTAAGCCAAATCTAACATTTGCCTTTGCAGTCCAACATCTGGAAGGTCCATACTTGCATACTCTGATATAGACAAATAATAAATTCATGTTCCACATGCCAATCCTTATTATCCAAAGTAACACCATCCATGAAGAAGGGTAAGTGTTAGGTCGCTACTGGGAATCCAGAGCTCTACAACATATGAGGAAAAAACAATATTATAAATAGAGGAGGTGAAGCGCCAAACAATTAGACTGATCATGACAAATATGCATGTGATGCTGACTGACATTTAGGTGAGTGTAGAAATTGTGAAATACTGGGAGGAGGGTGTGTAAAATTACCTAGCAGCTAGAAAACTAAACAGCAGTATTCAGTTTATTGTAGGCCATGTTTCTTGATCTCTAAAATGTGTTAATGTACAGAAAAGAATATTTCCCACTCATTAATACATGTATTAAAGGGTTATCTCCACTTGCAACCAAAAATTGGTGTTATTCTGTCCACTCCAAGGAAACATCCCTTAGAAGCATGATAATTCCCTTATATAGCTTTTTTCCTTACTTTCCCCTGATTTGTTTACCTCCATTCACTCCTCAGACTAAGATTTTTCCCTGGCCACATACATGCTGATTCTTGACTCTCACTTCACCTATTGATTTGTGCATATGCTATCACATTTAACATTTCTCAGAATGTAAATCTTTGTTAAAGACAACTTTTTTTTATTTTAAAAGTGAAAATTTGGTTCTAAACTTTGCTTCAAGTTTTAACTTCTCTAACAAAACCATCTTGCTTTCTAAAAATTTTGGATGCATGAGGAAACAATTTAGTATCATCCAAGTTGTCTCATCCCTGAGCAATCAGACAGGGCACTGCTCTGTTCTGATTTAAGGACAGAAAAACTTGATATGAGAGCTTCCACCTTATGGTGGGTTGCATATGTTCCCTTTCCTAGATGAAATACATATACATGAGATAACAGAAGTCACACAGCTGTTGGATTGGGCAAAAAGATGTACAAGAGAGACATGAGGATTAGGTATTAAGAAATGTGAAAGGGTACAGTAAATGAAGACACAAAGATGGGACTTCATAGTTTTCAGTACCAAATAACCTCCCTAAATGGGATCTACAGAGTCCATGCATCCTGCTTTACAAAGGGCAGATGTTTATTTCAAGGGCTACCAGAAGGCAGGTCTTTATTTGAATGTGTTCTCTGTATGAAATTTTGTCCAGACAAAGTTTGGAACATTTGAGAACCCTGTTTGCAAATATATTAATGCAAAACACTCAACATTTTTTGTGTGAGTGTTATGTGAAAAAAATATTTTGCATAGAAAATTCACAAAATATGTGGTTTCTGTACAAAATTCAAGCCTTAGCCCAAATACATTTTTTCAAAAAAAAGTCCTAAAATGTGAAAAATGATTGAAACTATGTAAAGGGATAGAATTAATTTCTTCTTTCATATGAGAATGAAATAAGCCAAGATTTGCACTCCTAGTCTAACTAGCTAGAATCAAACTGAATATGCAGAACATTCCCCTCCTTCAAAAAAAACTTTACTGAACCATGTTGATGTTTATAATCACAGTGATCAGAATATATTTGTTAAAAAATAAAAAAGTGAGGTGAAAATAGTAGGTTCTGTTCTTGCTTGTGGTTACTGTCAAACTTATCAGCCATCTAGGAAGGAGAAATTCTGTTCTGGAAAGCATTATACAGACAGCAAACATTTTCTTGTTTCATTTAATACGTAATATTGTGATTTCAGTAATTGTGCATCTTCATAAAAAGTCTTACCTTCCTAAATCTTTTTTTTTGGGGGGGGGAGGGGGAGGTCCTTAAACTTTATACACATTTACTTGCAATGTTTCTACTTATTTAATATTTTGTCTTGCCAGTCCCAGTTAGATTTGTGGCCGTACACCGTGTCCTTCTTAGAAGCATCCTTAATCACACAGGTTCATAGATAATTGAATTTTATATATGTAAAACTCAGGCCTAGAATAAGAATAAGTTCTAGGCTTCCATATTTTTTTTATAATTTGTTATTCCTGAAATAAACTGAAAATTACCTAAGGGCCTTCCTTCTCCTGAGTAGAGGCTACTGAACTCAAAGGTTTATGTCATCAAAAGTTCATACCATCAACACTCATGATATTTCTCCTTAAATCAAACACAAAACACTGCTTACCACCACTACAAATGAAAAGAGCCTTTCAGACACTCTGCCTCCATTTTACACCCTTTTCCAAGTTTGCTTCCAAGAATTTTGAGTTAAGAACGCTCAGAAGATAATTTCTGGCTCAACATTAAAAAATGAAGATTAGATTAGTTAGCAACAAGCAACCAACCTTCCTCATGTTGTATCTCTGATTGACAACTACATAAGACACAATTAACTACAATTCTGAACAAGTGCAAAATGAGGTAAATTCTACTGAATTCAGTGTATTTTTATTTCTGAATAGACATGCTTAGGATTATACAGTATCTATCAAGGAAAGTTGGTTACAGCTACAACCTGTACTTTTGAACAGGAATATATAGCAATGCACTGTAAAACCTGTAACCCTAGACCTACAGCTGAGGGTAAATGGATTCTCAAAGTTATCATTCCTATCTGTAGGCAGAGGGGCTTGGGGAGCATCATTTCATCAATTTTCTCCAGAGTGTTGAGAAGCAATCCAACAAGCTCTTAGTATGAGGCAGGAGCAGAGCACTGTTTCTTCCTTTTCTCCCTTCCGGAAGGTTGCCCAATCACCACTGCAAAGTGCTGCCAGTAGCTGGCAAACTGGGCTCCATTTTGCAGGCCTCACAATTCCTCAATCCCAGCATTGTTCCATTTAGAGAGAGAGAGGATGGTAGAGAATATTATGAGAAAATTCTGGCAACTGTCCTCTTAGAAATTTTCTCAGACAAGTGTCTTCTGAGAAATTATAGTTCTCCTCTATCTAGCATTCTGAGATGTGCTGAGAATATGACCAAGGGCATATTTTTACACGACATATCCTAATATGACAAAGGGCAAAGGCCGTGCTATTCTGGTGGTGTAAGTAGAAGTCAATGATAGGGAACATTAGCACACAGGTAGCACATGTGGTAACGTGGGATAGTAGGAGAAAAAGACTGGACCTTTCAGTCCATATCTGGTTTTTATAGCTCACATCTGACCAGGCTCACATCCTGACTGATGAATGTGTATCTGTATTCATTCATTTTCACTGACCTTGGCATACGTGTTTGTCTGTTTATTGGTGTTTGGCTTTGAAGCAAGTGCTCAGTGTCTTTTAACATGTCCTATCAATTCCTCCTTGGATGGTTTTCCTTTCTCTTGTTGTGTTTCTATTTAACTTCCCTCGCTTGCTCTGCCATCTACTGCTAAAAGCCAGGTTGGCTAGTTAGAAGCTGAGGTGACAAAGGACCACCAATCTCCCATCCTTTCTATGTGCAAATTCTAAGCTTTAAGATGAATGATTCATTGTACTACTCTCAGTTTTTCTCCAAATATATGTTCCAAATATTTCCTTCCGGCCTCATGATGCAAGATCGCAGTCTTTTTGGACACAAATCTATTACAGTTCTTTAAATCTCATAGCTAGGGAGAACGTAGAATGAAGTGTACAATAAATGGAATCATACTGATTAATATGTGTTCTGGCTTTAGCATGGACTGAATGGTGTAACTTTGATTCATGTGTACCCAACTGTGTGAGCAGCTATTATTTTTAATGGGTGTCAATGTAAAAATCTGATTACCTTTATCTGTATTGTTTTATTAATTATTTTATTTTAATTATTTTATATTTAAAGTACCTTTTTATAGAGCTATATAAGTGAGTACATCAAAAAAATATAGATAAATCAAAAAGCACACAAAGCAGTAGTAGCAGTATTTCAGATAGTGTCTGGAATTCTGGAATTCTGCATAAGCATAAGTGTATCTTTCACATACATATGTCTCCGGACAGAACACACAATGCTATTCAGTAGCCATTTGCGCACTTCCCACTCATCCGCCTTACTTGCAGTAGTCAAGCCTTGGGAAGTTAAAAATGGAATAGTTTAAAACAATATGACACCCCCCAGCCCATTCTTTGAAAACTTTATTTAGAGGCATCCCCTGCGTTTTGATAACTCACTTTTCAATGTTCCATTCTTCCAACTGTTGTAAATTATAGGTTTGTACCATTCCTTCAAAGCAGTCTCTGTTCTTTTGTCAGTTCCTCTCCTCTTGTCTTCTTCCTGTAGGGAACGTGAGGGAATTATGAAAGCTTGCTTTGTTCTTCTCCACTTAATGAACCTCTGTAATTCTCTTCTGTTCCCTACAGGAAAAAAGCAAGAGGAGAAGAACAGATGAAATACTGGGCTCTATTTTTTTCAACAAATTCCATTTTCTGACAGTGGTCTGGTCTCTAACCCATCAGATAAGCAGGGGTCACCTGAATGTAAAAGCCTGTTGAAATAAAACAGTTGTTGCCTGCCAACAGAAGCACAGCAGGGAGGGGGCTAGTCTGGCCTGCCTGGGAAAGGAGTTCCAGAGTCTAGAGGGAGCTACTGAGAAAGCTCTCTTTCACATTCACACCAACTGTGCTTGATAAGGTGGCGGGACAGACAGAAGTGGTAAATATCAGGGAGAAATCCATGTCACTTAAAAAGATAACAATGTAAACATTTGTCTAGGTTTTTTTTTTCTTTCTTGCAAAGAAAATGGGCATGCATACTGGTGTCCTAGAATTTTGGATGGCAATAAATTACAAGGGCATGTGCAGAACCCTGATTCACTTTGGAAGCTGATTTAGTTATTTTGGATCTGAAACCAGTTTGATCTACATTGACCTGGCTTAGTCTAGATCAATCTGGACCTCAGCCAATCACACCTGCCTACCAAATCCAAAATAAGACTGAGAAATCCAGAGCAATACACTATGGGATCTCAAGGCAGAGGGCCTCCTCTGTTTGTGGAATGTACTCCCCTTTCAGGCCTGATTGGTGTTGGCATTGGCTTCATTCCATCACTGAGCTAAAATATGGCTTTTCATTCAAACATCTGGGACATAATTTTTTTTTTCCAAAATGTACATGGTCATGTATTTAATGGATATGGCTTAAATGGACTCAGACCATATTTGAAGCTTTCAAGCTATGTCAACTTACTTAATTGTTTTAATCTTTTCAATGTATTTAAATATTTCTATCACCTTAAATTTTATATTATTTTAATTGTAATATTGATTTTACTTGTACTTCACCCTGAGATACCATGCTATTGTTATGTTTCTCTGTGTTTGCATATGTACATGCACACACATGTGTGTGTTAATTTAAAAGCAAACAAGCAGCACTTTTTACAAGTTTCTTCTGAATCCCAGAAATATGCATGCATTTATTAGCTTGATTAACAAACAGAACTTAACATTTCAATTAATAAATGAAATATTTTATTTTCTATCTTCTTCAGATGCTTAAAATCTTGGCTACAAGCTCACTTTTATTTTAAGCAACTGAGGAAGGTCACAGCCAAAACATTTTACTTATTAATTGAACTATTATATTCTGTTTGCTAATCAGTCTAGTATAATTGTATATTTGTAAATTGCCAGTCTTCATCTGTCAGCTTGCATTGGGAAATCCAAACAGCTATAGTTATTATACAGAAAACTTCATATGTAGCTGATGTGGAAACATCAACAAGCTTAGGCAACATCACACATGGCGTATGTGCTCAAGTGCCACATTTTTATTTTGTTTTGTTTTTAATTTAGGTTTTTTTTATGTTAAAAGTACAAAAAAAAACCTTACATATAAAAAAAATCTGTATTTATAAATTATTTCATTATATATTATATATATATAATTATTTCATACATATATGAAATAATTTATTCCGTTATATATATTATATATATACACACACACACACACACACAATTTATTTTATTGACAGTCGTTCTTCTACACTAAATTAAATTCATTAAAAATAAATTCATTCAGTAATTGAAATAGTACCAAATTAGCTGTATAGCAAATTAAAATATAATTATAATAATTGCTAAATAAATTAATAGTAGCAGAAGTTGTCTGATGAACTGTAAATAGCGCAAGGAGTTTAATGTTAACTTTACTTTGGGGTTTTCTGTTGGTTGCTGCTTCCTGAAGCTGGGAAATTCACAGTCTAGGAAATTCAGTGGTGCTTTGAAAAAGGAAGGGATCACCAAGCTCTACGAGATATTTTCAACTTGGCTTGTAATTGTAATGAAATTAAATGAGTATATTGGTGAACAAATGTTTCTGTAATTACGTCTCTTCTCAACACTTGCCTCATCAACTGATGTTTTGGCTTGAAAAATTCATCCTCCTCCTCCACCATTTCCGCTCAAAGTGTCCTGATATAAATGCAATCACTCTGCAGTATTGTTTCATTATTTTTACTATTTAAGAGCCAATGGAAATTCAGTGTCCTGCCCCTTTTTATTATTAATTCAGTTCCCTGTCTTTCCAGAACACAATGTTTGGTGAATTACTAGAAGTATGTGAAACATCTTTTAGTTAGTTGGAGAAGTAAAAATTTATGCATTAATATCTATCACCATGTAAGGAAAGTTCAAAGTCATTCGAAATCATTGTAATTTTTCTTTTTTGTCTTTAGTTGTGCTTTTGTTCTTTGCTTCTCTGTCTTTTTTATTTTTCTTTCTTTTCTTTCTTTTTGTGTATATTTTCAATTTACTCTGAAACTATATATATTACAAATGTATACACATACAAAAATATAATCTTACTGACTACACACACACACACACACACACACACACTTGACTTCAGTAACACACACACACATAAGTATATACTTTATAAGTATATACTTTATAAGTATATACTATATCCACAGCATTCTTCTAATCTACCAAAATTGTAACTCCATTAAAAAAAAAAAGACAGGAGATTATAGATTACTTTGGCTTGACTTGTTTTTGAGAAACCCATACTGGTGCTTAGTAATTACAGCATTTCTTTCTAACTGTTCATGGACTGAATGTTTAATGCTCTATAATAGAATTTTTCCTGGTATCAGCATCAAGTAGACTGATCAGTAGCTTTCTGGATCCTCTTTTTTTGCCTCTTTTGAAGACTTGGACAACATTTGCCAACTTTTTTGGGGGGGAGGTTCTGCTAACAGTTCTCAAAGATTATCGATAGTGGCTCTGAGACTGCAAGTGCAAGATCCTTCAGTACTTGGATACAGCTTATCTAGCCCTGGAAGACTGAATTCATTTAGAGTAGCTAGGTATTTCTTTACCACCTTTTTACCAGTTCTGGGCTATACTGCTCTTACTCCATGATTTATTCTATTTTCGTCAGCATATCACCGTATTCTCTACACAGTCACTCACATTTAAGAAACTCTCACATATCATGAACTCTCTTTCTCTCAACATTTCTGACGATGGGTTCTTACTGAGTATTTTCCTTATTTTACTGAAATTAGCTTTCTTGAAATCCAAATCTTTATCTATGTTTGGTTTCCCTTTGCTCCTTATAACAAATCCCAAGAGAACATGGTAACTTCCACCCAAGGATCCCACTATTTTCACCTCAGTAGCCAGTTCATCTCTATTGGTTCAGATCAAATACAAAATAGCTGATCTTCTTGTTGCTTCCTCCCACGTTCTGTTCAATGAAACTATCAGCAAGACTGTCAAGCAATTTGCTAGACCTTACATTCTTGGCTGAGTTTGGCTTCCAACAAACATCAGGGTGATTGAAACTACCCACTACTACTATATCTCTCTTTTTTGATCATTTGCTTTAGGAAAATATCATTCAAATCTTTAGTGTGGTTTGGGGGCTTATAGTATACCCCCCACAATGATGTCACTGTTGTTTCCTTCCCCTTTAATTTTTACCCAAATGTTCTTAACTGGTTTTCCATGCAGTAAGTCATGGATCGCCTCACAGGTGTACATATCCTTCACATACAGCGCTTCTCCTTCTCTTCTGTTTGGTCTTTTTCTTTGGAATAGGTTATACTCTTTCGTTACTACATTCCAGTCATCATCCTATCAGGTTTTGATGATGCCTATAAAATCATATTTGCTTTCCTTTGTTAAGAGTTCAAGTTTATCTTGTTCATTTCCTATGCTCCTGATATTAGTATAGAAACATCCAATACCATGGGTCATTCTTTCCAGCTGATTCTTTGTTGTTTTTGCCTGCTCACTCTTCAGTTCTTGCACTATTGGCCCAATTCTTTCGGTATCATTGAAGCTTCTGTCCCCAATAGCTGATATTCTCTCTGCCTTCAGCAATATCTTCTCTTAACTCCTATGAACTGTAACCTGTTTCCAGAAATCCTTCTTTGTGAAAATGAAGAACATAGCCCAAGAAACCAAATATTTTATTACAGCACACTCTGTGGAGTCAGTTTTTCGCTTCCAATATTCTTCTCCTTCCTGGGCCATGTCCTTTAACAGGAAGTAGTGACAAAATAACATTCACTGCATAACCACATATTTCTTGTAATGCTATGTTCCAGTTGTCTGTTCAGGCCTTTTTTGTGGAGGAGAGCAGACAAAAGAAAAAAAAAAAAATCAATACTCTTTGCTCCTTGCCTCTACTGCCTCAGTTGTGAGATCTTTCTGCCTGATTGACAGTTCTCAGTACTTCCTTGTAAGGTATTGAACAAAATACCTGTGCTTTCATGCCCTTTCAATTGATGCTTGCACATTTGGTACTTATATGTATAGTAACAATATTCACTCCCACCTCCCCAATGGTCCCTCCAATGTTTTTTTTTTTTTTTAACCTGACCTGCATTTCAGGGGTCACCTCTGTCATGGTGCTGTGCTGCTTCACATCTATCTCTGAATTTAAGGCTCAAATAGAGCCTTTCTGACAGTGGAAACACACTTGCTCTTACCACTGCCACCCTGAATCCTTATAAGTCTTCCTGGAGATGGACCTGTCACTGCCACCAAAACTACTGTCCCTGACAAGTCTGTTTTGTTTTTTTTATTGTATAAGTTTAATGTACATGTGCATATTACACAAAATATTACAAGTATATAGATAATGTCACATCTTTCAAAAAAAGATCAACGTATATACACTTATATATTACCTTTTCATAGCATAACGTTAATCTTAACAATTAGAAACTTACTAAAATATACTGTACAATATTGTGTCTTAAGCTTTATAATTAAAGGGAAAATATCCTTTAATCATATTTTGAAATAATACAAAAATTCTATTATTCTGATCTCTCAAGACTTTCAGTAGTTGGTATTATATACTTATTTGGTACAATTTAGTATGATTATAAAATGGGAAAAAAAAGGAAATTGAGATATCTAAATGACACAATATAGACTACCATTAATTGAATGTTTAGTCCTCTATGTCTCTAGTTATCAAATCCCTCCGTCTCTTTTTCCATACTTGACTTGCACAGTTCAAGTCCTGGTGTACTCTTTTCAAATAGTGATTGTTCATGAATGTAGTCAGCTTGCCCATTCGATTCATATCAAGTAATTTAAGTAGCCATTCTTCTGTCATTGGGATTTCATTTTCTTTCTATTTTTTGGCATATGTTAGGCTCTTTCTGCTTATTACCTTGCTCTATCATCTTCTGGTAATGATCCCAGAAGCACCAGGAAAAGAGCATGAGAGGAATGCTCCCCTCCACACCGACTGGCTCCCTGTGGAAGAGAGCATGAGAGATACACCTCTGCCATCTGCGGTGCAGCCAGGCTCTTTCCCATGCTGCACTGAGGCAGGAAGCATGATGGTGGTGCTTCCTGCCTCATGCTTCTGGCCCTTCCTCATGGCATATAAATATGGGAGCATTGTGTAATTGAGGGTCACTGATGGAGAAACTCCAGCAATGATTTAGCCTGTAGCTGCACTGGCTGGCAATGGGAGAAGGGCGGGACCATGATAACGTCATGCAGAAGCATTGTCGTAATCCCACTCCTCTCACATCCTCATGCCAGGACAGAATCATCATGCAGAAACAGCCTTAGTCTTGTGCCATAACCATGTTTAAAAGTATCCTTCCAAATTACTTTTGTTCTTTTGTATCTAGCCCTTTCAGTATATTCAACTTGTTTAGCAAGTATAGTTCTGGAGACATTGGGAAATCTATCCCCATTATCTTTATAACTGAATTGTGAATTTCTTTCCAGAATTTTATTGCCTTATCACGTTTCCACCACATATGGAAATATGAACCATTTTTCTTTTTACATTTCTAACGTTTATCTTGAGTGTTTTCATATATATTGGCTAGCTTATTTGGTGTGAGATGCCACCTGTAGAGCATTTTGTAGTAATTCACTTTTGGGCCCTATGCACTTACAAATCTTATTAGGGGTGAAGGCAAACCAATCCTGTCTGCATCTGTCCTTAGGGGCGCTTTGTGGACTTGATTATTGCTCAAAGATGCATCTTGCTTGATTACATTAAACTAATATGAGATACAAATATGAGATAGAAATAATATTTATAATGATAAATGACATTAACTAATGAGGAGTGCTAATGTAAGTTAAATTTAGTGGCTTGCTTCCTCAACTAAATGGGCAATAAAATAATCATGCTTTGCTTTGATTCACAGCATGAATTACACTGGAAAAGCAATAATAATGAATTAAACAAATATACTTTTTGGAAGATTAAATGTGTATAAAAGAAAGATAGATAGAATAAAGAGGATTGCCCCTCCTCTGCAAAAAACAAATCACACTAAGAAAGTAAAACAGACTTTTAAAATTAACAAAGGGGAACTGATGCAGGCAGTGGGGTGAAGAAAAATGTTTGCTATCTAGACAGCACAAACAAGTTTATAAACATATTACTATTCAAATTAACAAGAAAGGAAAACAGAGAGTTAAGCTAGATATTTCAGCATGTCAAAAGATTAGGAAAGTCATTTTTTTTTAAAAGCAATCTCAGAATGACCAAGTTCAAATGATGATCAACAAATCCCCAAACCCTCACCATTGCTCGTTCAGTGATCTTCTAGTAAATGCTAAATCCATGAAATGAATGAAGAGATGCTGAAAGCAGGAGAGTATGGATGATCTTTTTCACAAAAAGCACTGCGATTAGAGGTTGCACATTAGAACTATCAGTTAATCTGGTTCCACTTCATCCTCTCTACATCACACTGTGGTGTTTTCTTTGCATTGCCATGATGTTGGCTGTTTCCTGCTTTTTTTTGACATGAATATCTAACATGGTTTGGGCATCCATCCTGCTGGACAGAACGTTCTAAAGTTTTTATTATTGGGCAAATTCATATTCTTATTGTCTGTCTTCTTAGACAATCCTACCTTGTCATGAAGACAGAGATGGACTACAAGTCTAATCAACTAAAACATTTCTTAAAGTATCAAAAACTATGTTTTATTTGGGAAATATCTGCCCAGATAGTCATAAAAAGTTTTGACTGTCCCTCTTTTTCACTGGAATATGTTAGTAATGCCCTAATTTTTGTGAAGTGAAGGACCGTGTACTTGAATACCTTTCTTATCTTTTATAACACATAGTTTTGAAGAAGAAAAAACAAAAGGCCTTTTGGGTATCGTTTGCACAAAAAGTGAATAGAAATGAAATGAAGCTGACATAGTCTCCAAGGCAGAGATGTGCTTGTAAGTCTCAGCTGAGCCTTTAGTCACCATCAATGCCAAATTAACTTTTCTAATATATTGAAATACCATATAGCTTAGATAAACAATGTTGAAAGAGAGATGTGGCTCTAAAGGGAATTGTATCTTTCATCTGGCTTGATAAAGAAATGGGGATAATGAAATGTTAGCAGTATGTTTCCCCTGACGTTAAGCTTGACATACAACTAAATACTGGCCTTGGGTGAACTCAGAAAGGGAAATGTTGTTTTGCAGTAAGCAGAGTAAACAGACAGCTGGAGCCATTTATTGTCTTGTGAAACACTAAGATTATTGGGCAATGAATGTTATTGAGTAATGAATGTTTCTCAAAAGCAATGCCTTTATTGTGATAGAATCCCTCTGATGGATCATTTGTGAATCTTCTTCCAGCTGTAGAATGTAACTGTAAGTCTTCACAACCAACATTTGCTTCAATGTATTGTGTCCAGATACAGTGGCATCATAAGTTTTCTACTCTTTTGCTAATGCAGCTAATCATGGAAGAAGGGCAGAATGTGAAACACCTACCATGCCCTCAAGTAAGTGCACATGATATTATGAAGGGAGAGGGAATTAATCAACAGGAAAAGGAAGTAGAAGAAGTAACAGTAGTTGTACTGTAATAGTGGTACATTTAATACTATTAGTATAATCCTTTAAAAAGGAGGAAAACTATTTGCCTTGCTATGTCTGGCCAGGAATTTAGCTGGTTCAGCATTCTATGTGTTGAGCTTCTCAAAATAGCTAACACAACATCATAGAGAATATATTTAAAATTGCCAAAATAAGTCTTTAAATGGTTAGAAAAAAAAACTGGCTTACAATCATAACTGCAAATGTTTAAGTAAGTTACTATAAAATGATGCATAACAGACTAGCAATTAAAAAAAAGCAAAACAAATTATAAACTTAATGAAAAAGAGGTCTGAAATAAGTTTAATTTTAAAAGTTTGACTATATGGTGTTCTATTTTCATTCATCTCTGACTCTTTAAAATTATGCCATTCAAATGCTATGCCATCTTTAGAACCTATAGCTCTAGGAAGGGCTGCAGATGGCACAACATCCAAAGCTGGTCATAGGCGCTGTTGCATCTATCTGAGCTAGCATTTTGACTGATAGATTCAGAAGCACTCCAAGGCTACAAACACAGTCTTTCAGGGGGAATATAAACCCATCTTGGACCGGTTGATACACTTCCAAGCACTTCTGTCTTTTCTGGATTTTGTTTCAGTTAGTCTTTCTTCATCCAGCCCATTACTTCCTCCAGGCATTCACGCAGAGGAAAACACACTATCCTTACCTGATACTATTTTTGAAGACATGAAAAAGTGTATTTGGGATTATTGTCATACTGCCAGCACCCTGTTCCATGTCCCTCAACGATATCTTCCAGTGGTTACATATAGATGTTAAATAACATTGGAGATAGAATGGCACCATGTGGTATGGCATATAACACTTTTTTTTTTCTTGAGGAGCCATTATCGTCAAACACTACCATCTGGAACCTACTAAATTGTATACGATAGTATAGGAGAGAGAGGACTGGAACCATTGAAGCACAGTGCTTCTGATTCCCAGATCCCTGAGGCATTCCAGAAGGATGTCATGATTGATGGTCTCAAACACTGTTAAAAGGTCAAAAAGCACCAACAGGGACACAATCTTCCTGTTGATGCTCAAGTGAAGATCACCCACTGAGGTGATCATAGCAGTCTCCACTCTTTGAAGCTAGTTGGAACTGAGTCTAGAAAACCTGTATCATCCAAGAGTGCCTGGAGTTGGAAGCAACTGCCCTGTCAATCACCTTGTCCAGAAAAGGAAGATTCAATATTGGTCCTGGGAGCTCAAGAAGGACTCTTTTAGAAGAGGCTGTACCACCACTTCTTTTAACTTAACTGGAAAACTTCTCTCCCTGACAGATGCATTGATAATATGTTGCAGCTGAAATCTAACTGCATCTTCTCCCTGGAGGACCAGCAAAGAAAGACAGGCATTGAGGGGACAGCTTGTCCACCTTACTCATCTTATCAGTTCATCCACATCTGTAGTACTTATCCACTGAAAGTGATCTGGTGTAATCCTATTCATGGAATTGCTGGACACCCCGGTCAGCTTCTGTTATAATGATGATCTTATCTGAGAGATTTTTTTAAATGTGAAATGATTGTTGAAAGCAAACTGCAGAAGGCTCTAAAATTCAGAGGTGAGGGTACCTGAATCAGATCCCTCACCACCCTGAATAACTCCTGGATATGAATTCACAGATACAATGTGTGTGGAACAGAACACTTTCTTAACTGCATGTATTACCTCCTTATAGGAACAGAGATGTTCTTTATATCAGGTCTTGTCAGATATAAATTGAGTTTTCCACCATTTGTGCTTCAGTTGTTGTTCTTCCTATTTTGGATCGCTGAGGTATGTCATGGAACCCAATGAGTAACAGGTGAGAAGGGATGTCTGGGAATTATTAGGTCAATAGCTCTGGTCAGGTCTTCATTCCTTCTATTGATCATCAGTGATTCCAGCCCTAAAGCCCTCTAATGGTTTCCAGAATCTTGAAGGATTCATTAGCCTTTGAAGGTGGATCATCTTAATAGGTCCACAATCCACAGAGACAGATCGTAGCTGTAATATTAACTCTGACCAACAAAGTATATGTCCATGACAACTCAGAAGTATTAATCACTTCTGCCCACAGATCCATCTGATCAGAACTGAAAACCATCAAAGGTGTGACCTGCTGAATATATGGTTCTGAGAACAATTGGGGTAGGCTTATGTTTGTCATGGATGCCACGAACTCCTGAGCTACACCTGACAGACTGGCATCAAATGGAATGTTGAAGTCACTCAAGACTAACTCCAAGGACAGTTCTGTGAGCTCAGCCAGGGAATTGATGGTCAGCAGCATGGCTGGTACACTAACAAAATCCCCAGTCTATCCCTGGTGTTCAGATTCAACTGTGTACATTCAATGTGATTCAGTTCTCTTATTGGCAGTCAGGTCAGGTTAGGACAATCTTTATAGACCACAGTTATTCCACCTCCCTGCCCACTTTCTTTCACTGTTCACTGGCAAAGTGTGCCAGAGGGAGTGCCTGAGCACATGTTTGGCCACTGTCATCTCCCAGCCAAGTTCCTGTAAAGCATGCCAGAAAGACAGGCCAATAAATAAGATGATTATGATGCTAATGATAGTCTGTTTTGCTTCATTGATGCCTTTTCTTTTCTTTTTCTTTTCTTTTAAACAAAGATTCTAGATACTTAGATTGGATATACAGCTTCTTAAAGCTTTTTTAAAACACCCCAATATACAACAGAAAATTACACCTTCTTCCCTAGTACAGATTATAGAAGCAACCCATTGGCCTTGGGCTGATATTTTTAAATCAGTCAATCATATCCCATTAAATGCCTGGAGAAATTGCTTAAGCTGGTAACAGCACAGTCTAACAATAAAGGAATAGAACTGTTCAGCCCTGTTGCATTTTATTTTTAAAATTTCTGTTTAGAGGCTCTCCTCATGAGACGGTTCAAAGTGTCAATCCAGCAAACTGAAATTTAAGGAAGCTGGCATAGAAACCTAATGATTATGGAGCGGAAAAAAAGTAGTAAAATCCTGTCATCATTCTGATTGGGTTAAAAGTCAGGAAGGTTTTGGGACAGAGTTCATATGTGAGACTGATGAGCATGCAGTGGAATTTGTTGTGGAATTCAGAAAAACAGAGGAGCTAGAATTATAAAGAAGTCTGGATGGAAAAAGTTGAATAGTGTCCAAAAGGAAAATAATAACTATACTCATAATAACTAGTGTCCAGAAGCAAAATAAATTGAACTGAAAGCTTGATATCAGCAAGTAGTGTTGAAAAGAGCTGCAATTGTTTACTCCTAGTTTTCATTCGAGATAAGAAACCACTTAGCCTTTGGATAGGGAAGAGGGAAAGTGGTGGTGAGGGGGACTAGCATTTTTCTTACTATTTATTTGCCACCATTCTTCCAGAGTGGGATCTAAGGCAACTTTCAAAGAGAATCAATTAAAAAAGACTTAACTATAATTTTAAAACTGTTTGTGTGCTGTGTGATTTACCTTTTCACCGCACAGCACTGTTTGCTGAGCGGGGTGAAAGTAGGCTCACTTGGCCAGGGAGTGTCAATTCCAGGCAGTGTGTGGTCATGTGGGCCCAGAAAGCCCTTGTTAGGGGAGGCAGCCAATGAAATTGAACCTGCTTCAATTTCATTGGCTGCTGGAGCCTGGCATGAGTTGAACTCACAGTCATCACTCAGGTCAGGCTCCAGTGCTTAAATTTGAACTCCCTTCTGAAAGCTGGCCAGTCAGTACCTGGCACTTTATCACCCACCCACCCCTTGTTTCACATACTTTGTTTTGTCACAACTTTTGGGAGCAGTCACATGGGTTTTGGATCCAGGATGGTCAGTACCAAGTGCATTTGAGCACTGGTAGGACAGAGGTCCCTTACAGGATTCAGGAGGTACAAGATGATGATGGGTGTGCCCAACTCAGGAGAACAGGCTATTTCCTGGACACCCTGGTGGTACAAGGCTCATGGATGGTAGTTCATACCCCTGCCATTCCTGAGATTCAGGCTCTGGGCTGCAAGACTGGGAACATTGGTCAATAGGTAGATTGATCAATTCCAGGATCCAGACCCATAGATCAAATCCATTCTGTATTTTGTAGCCAATAAAGTTGTGGCCTTTTACCTCCAACTCTGTGGTCTTGGTCGTATTTCGGAGTGTCTTTGCCCCTGCTCACAGAAAAAGATCACTGCATAGAAACATCTCAAAATCATACAAAGGTTTTAAATAGTAGTAGTAGTAGGAAGAAGAAGAAGAAGAAGAAGAAGAAGAAGAAGAAGAAGAAGAAGAAGAAGAAGAAGCAGCAGCAGCAGCACACATTGCAATAAGAAGTCTCCCTTACACAAAGCCTGTTTAAACAAAAAAATATTTGCTTGCTCATGAAAGAAGAGCAGCCTAGTCTTCCACAGAAAAGAATTCAAGAGAGTGGATATCATAACATATTTTGCTTAATGTTAATTACTTTCAGGATATTAAAAAAAATTTCTAAAAAGATAAAATAATACAATATATGCCAATATTCAATATTCTAATTGCATCTGTGGTTATAGCTCTTGAGAATACAGATGGCAGAACTAGAAGTAACAACCTTAGCATTCTTGTACTCCGTACTTGATAGTTTAATGTCTAGGAATTTATTCATAACCTGTTACTGCAATTTCTAGTCCGAGCTTGTGGTATATTAGATATCGTTTGATATCAATAATTTGGCCTTCTTTACCCATTCCTCTCCACGTGCTTGCGAGGCCCCCAGACAAGCACGCATACAGGCACGGCTGATAATAGCCGAAACATTCCAAACAAATCCAGGCAGCCCAGTCATTGCTGAATGCAGCTTTAGGAGACCTCAAGGCAAGTACCTTCTAAGATCACATTATGTATGCACACAACTTACAAAAGATCCCCTGCCCCAAGCAGGCAGCTTGATGAGCCGACTATACAACTCTCAAGCATTCCGCGTTTGCATACTGGCTACTCTATTGACAATCTGGTCATAACTCAATCATCTAAAGTACTGACCTTTCGGAGGTTTTGTCTCCAGCCCAAAACTCATTGTTATCCCCAAGAACGGACTAGCCTGCGGCCACAATTTTCTCTATAAGAACCCCTGACTTTGAGCGTCTCGTTGGATCACTCTTGACTTGCCTCCTGACTTGCTGCTTCTCTGTTTGACGAGCCTCCCCTCAGCCCCACGTGCTGAGAACCTACGCTCCCCAGCTTCTTTGCTATTACTGGGCTTCAGGACAGGTGTAGTATTTCCCATACCAAACCTCCTCTCACAATCCTTCTATCCAACTCCTACTTTTACTTCTGTAGTTCTTCGTGTGAGTGTGTTGCATACACGTGTTTGACTGTATCTCGATAAAACATTTATTATTATTAACTTCTGCTTTATCATTGACTCGGCCTGACCCCGTAGACATAGGGTTCAAGATCTTGCTACGTTACCCTGCCTCTCGCATTGCTAACTAGTGCTCTTTGCTAATTCGCTCCCCATTGTTTTGAGCACATTTAGGTGTCCCTCCCGGGACCCCCAGAAATCAGGGTAACAAACCAGTATTAATGACATCACCTGTTTCTTGGTGTCAGACACAGCCTCACTCTTCCTGTATCAGTTAGTGTGTAATTGCTTTTCCTCCTTTTTGTAGTCCGTAGTTCTCATTCCTCTATATTTGAAGAGTACCCGTTACTGAACGTCTCACCATGAGATGTTAAGAAACATTTAGCATTTGTACATAAGCTTCATCTGTTTTTACAAATAAGAATAAGGCTGCTTTATTTTTCTGCTATAACCTCTATGGGGTGGTGATGGGATGAGACTGGTTACAGCTCATTTTCTGTTTCTAATATTCATTATTCTGCTTTGGTGATACCTGTCTCTTATTTTTAATATTTCTCATATTTCTAAATATGGAAAGAATATTCAAAAATGCCCAAAACATATTTTTTAGAGTGAGAAGATTCCTGGACTGATACGAATCTTTGCAGCTTGGGAATTATTCAGTGCAGAATTTGTCCACGGTTCGTTTGTGAAAAAATCAGCATTTTCTGCACAGGAAACACCCTTTCTGTGTGAAAATAATTTTTCAATGCAGAAATTCCTGCACTGAAAATACTGTTGTCCATGCAGATCAATGACGTGTGAAAATTATACAGAATAAATCCCCAATTACAGCTTTTGATGCACCGAAAACAGAATTTTCTACATGGAGAATAATATTTTGATTCAGAAATATTATTTCCTCACATAAACTGCTGTTTTCTGCATATAACATATTGTTTTCTATACAAATCAAATATGTGAATTTTATACTAAATACATCACAATTACAAAATTTTCTGCATTGAAAACAGCCTTTTCTGCACAGGAATTAATGTTTCTGCTGTGAAATATTTTATATTATATAATTTTAATATTATTATTATTTTCACACAGAAAAGATTGTTTCTTGATCAGAACATGCTGATTTCCGCACAAAGCAACCATGTGTGTGTGTGTGTGTGTGTGTGTGTGTGTTTTCACAGAATAAGTCTTAACTGCAAAAAACCTTTGAGAACTGTGTGGTTTTCAAAAGCATTCTCACAGCAGGAAGAAAATTGCTGAAATTACTCATTGCTATCTTCAGCAGAAAACTTAGTGAAGAGTTATATCCCTACACATTTTCCAAAAGGAACCTTGTCTGGAAGTCTTGGAAATTTTGTGGAGTAGGTTTTTGGTTCTGGAGAAGACTACATAGGGAAGCAGTTGAAAATCTTGATCCTACTGTCAGGATAATGTTATATTTTGTTCAGAATTGCAATCATAGTTTACTCTGACTTTCTTATTTTTTTAAAAAAAATTTATATATTTTAACATAAACCATCTAATTGACAATCAGAGAAATATACATTTAGATGAAAAGCAAAAAAAGGAAGAGATGGAAGAAAAAGAAGAGAAAATGGCTAAAACTAAAGCACAATGCTAAAATATTAAGCTAAGCCATTGAATACTAACTAAATGCTAAACACTAACTTCCTAAAACACAAAAGGGCTCTGACAGCACCCCCAAGCCAAGCTATAATGAAGAAAAAAAATTAAATTATTCTACCGTTTCAGATACAACTAAATAATCCTACTAGAATTACCAGTAACCATAGCTACAGATTGTTGCATTGTTAGATTTCTTACTGCTCAAAAAGCGCCATAAAAGATTTCCCATCATTTTTGAATTTGGATCTGATACCTTAATTTTCACCCAAAGTCTAACTGTTTTAGCTCACTATGGAGTAGAGCAAGTTGGCTGGGTCACTATGAATGTTACAGAGGTTAAAGGGCTGATGATCTATTCCAGTTCCTGGATATTTCACCCCAGATGTCTCTAGGCATCTTACAGATAAATCTACAAAAGGTAAAATCAACAATATAAATAATACAAAACAACGCTTTCCTCCAAGAACAAATTAGGGCTTCAGACAGTCAGGAAATATAGACGTTCTGTAGGAAAGATTAAATTAGCACCTTTCCTTCTCGCAGTGCAGATTACTACTATCTCAGTCATCTTAAAGAGTAAATAAAATGCCATGGTGGCCACCCAATAGCTTCTACATACAAAACAGCTTATCCCTGAATTATATTATTTTCTTCTCCTGGGAAGAGAAAAAGGGAACCCAGAGAGATACTCAGGATGACTGTATAGTATAGTGCAGAGACAAGGACAAAATGAAATCTTAAATTTGCAGTATGATTGGAAAAGAATCAATAAGTCAAAATAAATGCTAGAGAACAGCAATATGATTATCATAGCACTGGAAGATAAGTATAGGTATAGCATTTTGAATTAGCTGGAAAGGAAAGCTATGGCATAAGGGAAGGCTGACATGAGAAATGTTATAATAATGGAGACAGGAAATAACCAAGGAACAGACATCAGTGAAACATGCGCGCGCACACACACACACACACACACGCACACACACAAAACTGTTGGTCTTTAGTCCTCCATGAAGCATTCTCTCATCATTCCATCTATTGCTATAGTCAGCAAAAATGCATCTAAACCAAAATCTGAAATGTGATTTGGGGTGTCTCTTAAATTAATTGGTCAGAGTAATTTCCACAGAGGTTCAGTAAAATGTAGAATGTAATCTGATGTACATATCCCAATGCCATTATTAAATGATGCCAAATATGACATTCAGTGCAAATTGTTCTGTTTCTCTCCAGAATAAACATCTGGCAAAGCCAGCTTTCAAATCAAGTCTGAAGAGTTGCAATACACAGTGAAATGTCTTAGGAGAATAGTATTATTTCTGTTCACAATAACTTTTTTCTTTTTAAGAATAGGCACTTTAAAGAGTTTTGAACTCACAATACATTATTAGACAGGTTTATGCAAACTTCACAGATCTATTTCTTTATTCAAACAGGGGGGAAAATGAAGAAACAAAGTCCCACAGACAGCAACCAACATTTTAAGTGAAAAACTTTAGCCATCCAAAAGAGAGTTTTCAGTTTTCAGTACATGCGAGTTTGGGACAGATGTAGTTATTTTAAAAGCATTAAAGAGTGAATGAAAAATTGTTGATTAATGTAAATCATATTCAGTTCTTCTATATATTTAATTCCTCTTATTCTGTTATTCAGCTAAACCTTTTTAAACCTCATTAGCACATTGCTCCAGATATAATTACAATTTCAGTTGGCACAGCATTTTCCTGCTGATTGCAGGGAAGAAAATGGTTCCCTTTGGTGCTTTTCTCTTTCGTCTGGAGCAGAGAACCTAACTGCTGTGACCACTTATGCGATAAAATTGGCAGACAGAGTACCCCAGATGGAAAGCTTTCCAACTTGTGTTTCCAGGAGTAGCATCTGGGCCTTTGATTGGCTTCTTGGCTTGATCCTTAGAAGTTCTCTTGAATTTTCCCACTGCCATATTTAGTGATGGCTGCTTCAATAGAACCAGTGGGGACAAGACAACATTAGCTGGTCGGAAGAGTGTCTTAATAGAAGCATTATTAAATATGATACCTTTGTTTTATTTTCAGTAAAGGAAGCCTTACACAATTTCATTGCCAGTGACCTGTGCTGTGTATTCACTCTTCTCCCAATGAAAAATTGATATAGATTATGGCTCTTATACAGTAATTATGTGCTATAGTACTACAACCTTGTTGAAAAGAACATATATGTGACAATGCTTAGGATTTGGACATCTGCTTATAGTTTTAGAGTGACATTTCAGACTATTATTGTTCAATGTTTATTCTATGCTTTAATATTATTTTGGTAATCCTTATAACAGAATATTAATATAGAACCATCATAGTGTGTTCTTATTTCAGATTAGTGGTAGAGGGAAATGGAAGAAGAAAAAGTAGCAGCTTCATTGCGATACTCAGTAACTGCATAGTGTGGCTGAGATTTGAAAAAAGGTCTCTCTAACTGATAGCTTATAGTTTTAATTAATATGCTGTAAAGTGTGCCATTTCTATTGCAAACACCTTTTTCCTGCATGGTATGCATCACAAATACGTTGTTTCAGTATTCTAAATTGTTGTGAAACATCAGGTACTTACTTTGTTTAGTGCAGGCACTTTGAAGACTGTGGCCCTATTTACTACTGAATAGGACTAATGGTCCATTCTCATTCTCTGTATGAATGTGGGAGGTGGAAAAAGCAAACTTCTAACTGGAACTGAACAAACAAAGGATGTTACAATTGACTTCTTGGGAACATCTACCAAAGGCACCAAGAAACCTTAAAAGGATATTGCATGTCAGTTGGCTATCAAAAATGGCTATGGCTCATACAAATGGATAATAATCAGCTGTATTCTAAAAAACTCTATGCTATACATTTTGCATAGAAAATGCTATTTTTCTTCAGGTTTCTAGAACTTTTGGGGGGTTTGCATAGAAAAAAGTTATTTTTCCTTGCCTTTCTGCACCATTTTTGGTTGCTGATCCCAGCCATATAGATCACTACTCAGCACCTATTCCTGCAGATGAGAGCAGGAAAGCACCTACTCTTTTCCCCTACCTCCATCAGCAGTATACCTGAAGAAGAGATGTTCACCATTGTGTGGAGACTTTCTACTCAAGTAATATCTCTAGCGTTTGTTTGGCTGTGTGTGTGGTCTTGGTCCTTCCTGCATTACACTACTATAGTGCTGTTACACCACTTACAACATCCTATGGAATCCTGGGGTTTGCAGTTTAGGAAGGGATTTTAGAATTCTCAGCCAGAGAGATCTTTGGCCTCAGTAAACTACAAAACCCAGAATTCCACAGGATGTTGAAAGTGGAATAATATCATTATAACAGTGTAGTGCAGAAAGGCCCTTTGTTTATGTGGAAAACTTCCATGTGAACCTCTGTTCAGATGTGTCACTTTCTACGCAAGCAAAACAGTAACTGGAAGGATTAGTTGAGGGATGTGTGGTAATGCCTGAACAAGGCCATAATAAATCAAGTAGTGGGGAGACGGTAAAGGACCATACCTACTGTGTCTATGAACAATAGAAGGCTGCCATCTGAGGCAAATGTCACCCTGCTCCAACCTAAATCAAAGTGTATAGAACTGAAGGTCAAACAAGTGATTTTGGCACATGTGCAGATAACTCCACAAGTATATCTTCCCATCCCTATAAATAAAAATGAAATGAAAACAAAGCACTTTCAGGACACCCAAAATGTGCTACTTGAAGTAGCAGCATCAGTCTGGCAAATGGTCTGTCCACCACCCCACATTGCTACTTCAACTGTCTGGCCCTGTTCCCAGAGCTCTATGCATCAGCTGGAAGTCTTGAAAGCACTGTCTTTGCACACTCATCAGACCACCAAACCTTCCAATTCACACTGGAATTGGGGGCAGTTGGTATAATGTCATGGATTTACAGCAGGATTGGGCACAGTGGAGCCATATGTGCCCCCCCCCGGGAAGATTTCTGGGCCTTATTCCCTCCAGATTACATGGATTGCAATTCTTCTGCACTCCAAAAGGGTGAAATCATTCACCTGGCAGACTCCAAAAGCTGTCATTTCACCTTTTAAGCAGGATGCTTTACCCCCTGTTTTGTTTGACTCTAAAAGTGATTTAAAAAAAAAAAACTTTCAAGATCTCCTTGTATTTCAAAAATGGAAGTGGACCACAAGCCACTCTCATCCCCCCCCCACTTGTTTGCCTTTTTAAAAAAAAGAAAGAAAGAAAGAAAAAAGTCTGTATGACAAAGTACAAGGCCAAAGCATAAAATTTATAGCAGTTGTCCATGGTTGATTGTATACACTGGAGCCAATGAACAAAAGGCTTTCTGCCTCTCTTTGTTTCAGGGAAAATGATTGGTCAATATTTTTTTTTAAAAAATGTAATTCTTTCCAAAGTGACTCTTGATCTGCCATTCTTGTGAAAAAACAATCAGTGTTTCTTATGTGCTAAAACTGGCAGTTTACTAAACCACATTAAACTATAATAACAAAAAACTAATGTGGAGACCTTCTCTCTGAAGAAAAAGGTATAACTGAATCAGATAAAATTTCTTTCTTTTGGCATGTATTTTGTGCTTTGAAGTGTTATGTTTGAATCAGTATGCTCTGAAAACTCTGAACACTCTTGTCATTAAGAAATTGGTCAAGACAAAACGTGGTAATAAAGATGAACATACCAGCACAAAATTTCAGTACAAAATGACAAACAAAAGCATGCTGCCGTATGACTAGAATGAGAGAAAGAGAATGAGAAAGAGAGATTCAAAAGAAATTCTCTAAAAGGCAGAATCAGTTTTCCATCACAATATACACATATTTTTCTTCACTTCCAGTGAATAATCCTGAATTTCATTTTCGAAAATGTAACCTATCAAGGAAGACCATATGAAATTTTTCCAAGCAAGCCAATAATATCATTGCACATAAAACATTTATATATTTAAGCAAACCTAGAAGTTTGCTTTGACTGTCCACATATTAGGTGAATGAGGGAAGAGGTAAAACAGTATCGGTCCTGTCCCCCGTTTCCGCTCCACCCTGCCCTCATCCTGCATATGTGCAGTTGGTAAGCATGCATTTTCACAAGTGATGTTGAACGTGCATAGCAAGTAGGAGAAGTCATTTTCTTTCCCTCCCACATGTCTCAGCTACATCTCACATATTCCAATGTCAGAAGTTTAGAAAATTACATTTTTTGTCCTAGTTTTTCACACTATATCCACTGGATAGCATGTCCACTGGGCCTTCTAGGAGCTGTAATACAAGTAACTTTTTTTCCCAAGCTTTTTTTCTCAAATGCTTTTCCTTTGTTGTAATCATATGATAACCTCAGAAAGCTAGGCCAATGCTTTTGGAGATGAGTGTCTTGAGAGCAGGAGAATAGGGACTTTCCTCAGTTTGTGACTGAAGACAGATTTGAATAAGTACATACCCCAGTCTCAACATACCCTCTCAGCCACTATACTACATCATTTCTCTATGATGAGAAGTGGTCCATGAAAATCAACTCACTTCAAACTGTGTTAAAAACAGAGCATTATGACAGCAGTACAATGCTGAACAAATCACTAATCAATTCACATTCATACGGTTGTCACTTCTAAGCATCAAGATCAGATGAATCATTTCCTCCAGACTGCTGTTATAAACTTTCATTTTAAGACTTGGTTTATTCTTGCATAATGTTAGAAAATCCAAAGCTGAATGCTATCTGCCGCCCCCCCCAAAAGGGGGGGGGGAGGATGAAATATAGATATACTTCAATTTCGGTAATCCACTCTGAGTTGACAGAACCTATTTCTTTGTCTTCCTTCATCATTTTTTTATTGAACTAGGTAAGGGCTTTATGTGGCTGCAACACTGATTTCTGGGGATTTGTTATAAAATCAACTGGAACTGTTTACTATCATTTATTATGGTCTGAAGATGGCAGAGGACATAAGCTGGCATCCTATTAGTGACATGCACCAGGATAACACTGGTGAATGTCTTCTTAATTGTCATTGCAGAGGGAGTAATTCACCTCTTTAAAACTCCCCTTCCATCTGTGTGCCCACCAACCAGGCCATATAGTGGCTGGAAGAGGGGAGTGGGTTACAGTGGAATGGCAGACCATGTTTCTACAGCTGGATTGAGATCCAAAGGCCATGCTGAACCACATGCAGCTCAAGAAGTGTTCAAGGAGTGCTATATTAGTACACACGTTCGGTAGAAGCATCTTCAGTATGTCTAAGACTGCAATAAGAACATCCATGCCAATGCAGATTGTAAGCCCTGCCTGTTCATTCTTTCTGTATTAATTCTGTGGAAAATTGACCACTTTCTTCACCTTCGTATCCATTCTTTCAATAGAAGCTGGAGAAAACACCACTGGGGTATAGAAAGCTTATGAACGAAGAATAACATGAATGACTTTCTCACCAATGACATAAAGAAGGCAAGAAATACAAATTAAGCCATTTATTTCACTAATCATCCACCAACTCTTAGGTGATGACTTCTTTTTTCTCAGGATCCATAGGCACAGAGGTTAAAATGTAGACTTGAAACTTTCAGGATAGAACAATTACGGCATGTCATTTGACTTCCAGTTAAAAGCCAGTGCTCAGATTGTCTGGGTCTAGGAGTCAATCTTTTAATAATGTGAATTTAACTCATCTTCTAACAATCCCTTCCCTCCCCCTCAGATTTCTTGCACCTATCCAAAGTTTAGATAGCACTTGAGATAAAAAGATTAAGATATCTCAAGGTAAATGAATGAAGGTGTGCATTGACTTGACGGATAATTTTGATCTATTTGACTCATGGAGATATAAAAGTGGACAGTCAAAGGAATATACATATTTTTTCCCTAAAAGATACTGGACTGTTGATATGATTTGGATCTCAAATACATGGGCTACCAGGTTTGTTTGTTTGTTTTTTAAAAAAGAGATATTATCAAAGACTCTCTTGGGCTACATCTCTATATTATTGGTTCTTTAAAAAATAAGGGGAAGTTTTAGTTGGAGATAAAATGAGTCATTTTTGCAAAATGAAGGGATTATGGAGAAATCTAAAAAAAAATTAAAGATTTTAAGGAGAATTTATATAAGGAATTGGCATTAGAATGGTTTGGGATGCAAGTAAAGTATTCAGGAGAGGTTGTTTTATTCATTGAAACTGATTTTAAAAAGAAGAGACAAGAGAAGATTCAGTTGATTCTGGATGAGACAAAAAAAATGAGCTTAAGAAATCATCTCGGAAGTCTACAATTGACAATTAGATTAAAACCTTACAAAGGCAACTACTGATGTTAATGGTCAATGATATGGAGAAAAATCTGAAATTTCCAACCCAAAAAGTTGTGTATTGTGAATAAGCCAGGGAGATTATTAGCATATAAATTGCAAAAAGAGAAAACAATTTTGAATATACAGAAGGGTTATGTTTTGGTCACAAATAATGAGAAAATTCAGAATG
The DNA here is from genome assembly GCA_030412105.1 of Cyclura pinguis. NCBI lineage: Eukaryota > Metazoa > Chordata > Lepidosauria > Squamata > Iguanidae > Cyclura > Cyclura pinguis. Next base: position 310,690,637 of record CM059599.1, on the reverse strand, counting down.
TGTTCTATCGATTCTACTTTTCTTTATATAAGCAACAATATATCTCAAGAGATAAATTGGAAAAATATATTACCTATGATCACAGAAGCTCAGATGAGATCTATAAATCAGCAAAAATCTATAAATTTACTGATAGCTTTAAGAAAAATTTGTGATGTTTTTAATAAGACTGCTGCAGGGAAAACAGCTGGACCCGTTGGACTACCCACAATGTATTATAAATGTTTTCAAGAGAAATTTTATTGCCACTACAACAGACCAGTTCCTATGAGAAGATTCCTGACAGCTGGATACAAACTAATGTAGCTTTGATACCTACAGAAGATCAGAACTTGACTTAGGTGAAAAATTATACAATGATATAATTGCTGAATAATCGCTACAAATTGGTTATGATGACCTTGGCTGATAGGCTGGAAGTGTTATCCCAATGGTGGACTCCATCCCAGGGGGATATAAAATTGATATCAAATATGCCCGCCATGCTGGAGAGATTGCCCGGGTGGGTGTGTAGACAAAGAGGTCAAATGACTAAAACTAGGTCAAGGCCAGGAAAATCCCCAGTCACGTTTCCCCAAGGAGATCTCAGACTAAACATGTCCACATGAACAAAGGGTTCTCAGCCATGAATAGCCAACTTGAGGGGATTACTGGGTTTTCCCCCAAGTTGAGCAACTCTGACTTTGGAACATCCTATAAAGACAAGGTCCATCTGCATGAACCAATCAAGTTGCTATTGTGTGGCATTTTTCCCTCTATTTTGCCCCTTGTTCTTCCCAGGAGAGGGCCTGCCCTCGAGGTACGTTCTGTCCTATAAGTAGTCCCAGTTTTTGATGGTCTCTTCAGAGAACTCCCCGCCATGCTAGCATACTGGCACTCTGTTAATCGAGTGATCCCGTCAGATGGCTCTCTTCACTGAGCTCCATTCTTCTCACCACTTTCTGGACTGAAGACTTCAGGATAAGTGCAGTATCACCACCTTTACACCCTCTCTGCTAAATCCCCTATCAATTTTCACCTCTTTCCCTTCTCGATAGGCCTTGTGTGCATGAGTGAGTGAGTGCATTGGTGCGTGAGAACTCATTTATTAATAAAATCCATTTATTGGTACATTTGTCTGGCTTTTTGCTTGGCCTGACCCTGTAAACATTGGGTAAAAGATTCTGCTGGGTTACCCTACCCCTTGTTTTGCTATTGCCAGTGCTCCACCTATTTCCCCAACCTTTACATTTTGGAGCGAATCAAGGTGTCCCCCATGGGACCCCAGAAGTCAGGGTAACAGAGTGGTGGAGTAACGCGGGCAACCACAGCACCTCTAATCTGAGTGGGAATCATGACCCATGCAGAGTAGGTTGGTGCTGACTTAGGGAATGGCCAACTGAAAGCCTAGAGTGCTAGGAAACATGCGTGTTTGCAGTTTTGAAGTGAGTGAGCCACAGGGCTACTATTGGAGACTGGGAATCTCTCCCCCTTTCTATCTTGGTTTGTGAATGGCAGCCACACCTACGTGGTCACTAGTGCAGCAGTGAATCATAGCAGATCGCAAGGGCTGTACACAAGATGTCCCGGGAATCTCTCCCTAACTTGGGACTATCGTGGGTTGGGATCCTGAACGCTAGTGAATAGGCCAGGGCAGTCCTCAAGACACACATATTTCTTGGTTTGCATGGTTATTGGTTTACATGAGTGTGTAGAGTAGAAACAGGTGGTGATTCCCGTAAGTACAGAGAACGGGTGATGAGTCCCATACCTGTAGGCAGCACGGGTGGTGAGCCAAGGCAGAAGTAGGAGATACGAATGGTGAGCCCTGTAATCCTAGGCCATTTGAGTTGTGAGTCCCATTGGCTTCGAAGGGAAGAGGTGTTGAGTCCCGTCCTGAATCGGGTTTTTAGAAGTTTGTCCCAAGGTGTAGGAAGGGCCCTCTCACCCAAAAAACTGTAAGAACAGATTCAGCTTGGTTCCTCTCCCTCTTCCACTGTCACTTGGCCAGGTGACAATAGAAGTTCCACAGGGTTCATTTTCCCCCTTCACATCTAGGCAGGGTCTAGGTGAAGGTCCCCAAAAAGATCAGAGTTGTCCTCCAGTCCCTGAATATGGTCCTTACCCAGTTTGTTAGGTGGTTTGTAGTCAGGCTCCACATCCCTCTTTCCTTGGAAAGTTCCTGAGAGTTGGTCTTCCTAAAAACCCCAGGGATCTAGGTGATCCTTCCCATCTCTACAATCCTGGTCCCTTATGTAGCTAGAAGATAAAAGATGGAAGTCAAAAGTATGATGCAGGAGGAGAAGGTAGTAGGAAAACTGGAATGCTGGGTTCTTCGCAAGGGCAAGTGCCCTTGGAAGGATTCCAGCTTCCAAACTCCCAACACGTTTCCCACTCTGCGGGAGGCATACATGAAGGCCCACATAGAAAAGACCCCTTTTGGACCTTCCAAGGATGCCCTTGTGGCATGGAGACTCTGGCTTGCTGCACAGGACACCTCAAGCACCCTCGTGGCCACCATATAGATGAAATATCCAAAGAAACTGCTGAACTTCAAGCTGAGAATGAGGTTGTGCAGGTGGACAAACTAAAACTCGCATCCGTTGCACAAACCATGAGCCAAAAATTAGGCAAGGTAACCCTCCAAGCCCAGACTTGGAAGGAGCAGGCTGAGCTATTGGAAGAACTGGCCCAATCTAAAACTCCCACCAAATTCATGGCGAAGCAGTTTAAAGGGCAGCAGGAAATGGTTAGCCACATAGCTTACCAGCAGCAGGTGGAAAAGTGAGAGAAGGAGTTGCAAACTTGACAGGCTGTCATTTCTGCAGTCTGTTCAGAGTTTCTCCCTTCGCTCCCCATGCCGCCCTCAGGGAGCTGTTGTCTGAGGACGCAATGGCAACTCATGACCCAGACTGGGTGGATAGCTCTGCTCCTGTTAACCCAGTCAAAACTAGGTCCATGAACATCAGAAGGTGATGGCTAGGGATGAGGCAGAGGAGAAGACACAGGAAATTGAGACCAAGATCCCCTGGGAAGCCACCAAGGCCAAGGCAATCTCTGATCAGCTTGGTCCTCTTAACAAGACCACTGGGATCATGTGGCTGAATGCGGTGGCCCATTTGCACCTCACAACCAATGGTCAAGACCTGACCCAACTGGCCTGGTTGTACATGTCCCCCTCTGAGCTCCTTATCCTAGAATCAGCCGTCATCGCTCATAAACTGGTGAGGCTGGATGCCTACACCTAGATGAGAGAGATAATCAGGATCCTCTGGCCAGGACAAACTGCAGGAGTCCTGTATGTAATGGAACAGCAGGGCTCCATAGAGAACCCTGAGGCTTATGTAGCCAGAAAAACAACTACTGGCTATGCTGACCGACAAGGTTCAGATACTGCAGGGGAATTGGGATTTTGATAACGTGGAGTTCAAGATGCTCCTTTATGGAGGTTTGAACCATGAGACCAAGATGGCCCTGGGTCTCATCAGTCCCAAGACCATGCTATGGGCTGACTTTGATGTCAATCTCCAGAGGGTCTCTGACCTTCTCCATGGGACTGGAGCCCTTAAGACCAACCAAAAGCCCCACAAGAGAGAGCATGGGAATTGGGAACCCATACAGGAGGTGACATACTCCAACTATGGGCCCCATTCCCAACATTGGAAATCAGCCCCTGCTTCGGCTCCCAGGGGGAATTGGAACTCCCATCCCCCACTGAATCAAGTTCCCAAGGCTAGGGACTCTTGAGGACTGCCTGGCAGACAAGGGAATTCTGCTCCCCAGGCATAGGCATCCCGGTTCCTCCCGACAACATGATCCCCGAGCTCAGCCAGGAGGGTATGACCCCATGAGAAGCACGTTTCCATTGGAGAGAGCGAAGCTCTGGACCACACTGTGAAAGCTGGGGTACAACATGAGCCAGCTTGACCAGCGGCCAACTTTGGAGCTCCTTGACACCCTTATCCAATGCTGTCAGACTAGAGCTGCACAACCAGTGGATGCAGTCACACTGGGCTACCCTCCGATTCCAGACATGGCCTGAGATCTAAAGTGCTCCCTTGGAGAGTTGTGGCTTGCAGGAAGCCCAATCGCCAGAAGGCAAATAGTTACAGTGGGCATCCAGACCTCATGGGCAGAATCTCCTGCTGGTCTCCCGGTAAACCCCAGAGCCACCCAAGTTGTCCCTCTCCCTGACCCCGTCATGAGTGTGAATCCAGATCCCAAGACCATGGTGCTTTCAGAGCACAGCAAAAGTTTGCACAAGGCTAGGGTTCAAGCAAGAAATTCATAGACTCGGACAAGCCACCTAAAGTTGCCAGCGTGTGTGAGAGCCAGGAAGAGGAGAACACACTGCGAGTGGAAGATGATCCCAAGCTTCCAGCAGTCACTGTGATTTCCCCTCTGAGACTGCTTTAGACACCCACAGTTTCTCCCAGGATTTCTTTGAATCCCTGGCAAAGAGAGTGTGCCCTTTCCATGCCCTCTTGAAAAGGAATTCTCTGTGGAACTGGGGATCCAAGCAGCAAAATGCTCCTGTCCAATCAGAGCACAAGTTAGCGAAGGCACCCACCCTTGCACACCCTGACTCGACACTACACACTCCTCTTGATTGCTTTCCATCAGGGGAAATCTCCATGGACATAGCTACAAGCACCAAATACCATAGAGAGGTGGACATGGCTACAACCTTCCCCTCCACAAAACTGTACTGGTGCCAGGCTGCATTCATGTTCTGTGGCCACCAATACATTTTTACATTAGTAATTTTGAGAGAAGTCAAGACCGTCCATGGCTTTTTCTCAATCACCATTATACGAAAGAAAAGGTATTCCAGGAGGCATTTTGGACAAGTACCAGCCTCCACTTTGATTTGACCAAAAAAGTCTCAGGGCATGAGTGGGTACTGCCACTCTTACCAGTGATTTCAGAGACCCATATACAAGCACTTTCAAAGGACTGGAAAAGAAACCCCCCAGACTGGGTAACCCTCCCTTTTGTGGAGCAGCCAAGGAAGGAGGCAACTGGCTTAATTCCCTCCATGGACTGGCAGCCACCTTAGAGAAACACACTTTAACAAGGTTTCCTCCATTTTTGTATATAGTTCATTGTAGTGTAGTTGTAGTTGTAGATTTTAAATTTCTTTCCCTTTTGCAACAAAGGCAACATGGCTCCACATGGAAAAACACAGTGTTATCCTGGCATTTTACATTTTGTTACCACATAGTCCCTGGTAACAACTCTGTGCTGGTGCAGCTGAATCAAGATTGCTTTTGTTTAAGGACTCCATCTCCAGTAACACGTGTTATACCTGGAGACCGTCCTGTTGCCATTAACAGAATGGCCGGTTATCCCTGCTTTTGCCGCATGCATATAGTGGACTGTTTCGGTCAGGACTTCTTTTTAAAAGCCATTAAGGATTACATGTTAGAAATAGCTTAGACCTGAGCTAGAGGGATTTCATCTGGAAGATGGACTGCATGTATCCACTTGGCTTCAGAACCTGACCAGTTTAAATGAGAAAGTTCAGGAGGCTGCACATTGCCATCACTGTCAACCACACAGCCAAACAACTCACCACTACCTCCAAAGAAATTGCTTAGGCAACGCACAAGTCCTGGTGGAATGCCCTTACGTGGTCTTCCACCAGCAGCACCATTACACAATTAGCTCTGCACTCCCTAGTCATTATCCTAACCTTTCCGACCCTATTGGTTATCTGTCTCTTCTTGGTTGCCTGCTGGGCCAGAAGACAGATTCTGCAACTCAAAACTAGGCAGCTTGGATCAAGCTTGGCTTTTTAGTCTTTCTCTTTACTGAGAGGAAGGGAGAGGTTCTTTTGGTTTGAGGAAGTGTTAGGGGCCCCGGCAAAGCCTGGACCAGTTAAAAACTCAGGGCTTAGTTGGGAATCAGAGCCCCGGGCACTCTGAGGTAGATCGGGCCTCCAGAGTTGAGCTTGATACCCAGAGACCAGTGGTCTAACCATGGTGTCAGGACCTCCAGAGTCAGAGGGACCACGTGCAATGACACCATGGGGTAAACACAAGAGGATTTGGTGGAGTAGTCCTACCTGGCAGATTGGGCACAACTCTGGAGCACTGATTTGCCTGAGGAATCTGAACTCCCAGGAACCATCTAGCCCATCATCCCAAGTACCCTTTCAAGTTATGGCAAGCACGACTTGAAGCCCTGAATCCGTGGCGTCGCTGACGGGTAAGTAAGGAACAACACTTTCCCACTCCCTCTGTTGTAAATAGCCCTCTGAATGATAAGAATTTTGGTATTATTAGTCTTTTTTGTATGAATATTTGTAAGAATTTGCATATTCCCTTAAGGCAGTTCAAGGATTCATTAGCCCAAAAATTAGGGGAAAAAAGCCATTCTTCCCACCTCCTGCAGACATGCTGGTGCTGGCAAGCTCTAGCCCAGCTCGACCAAAAGCCTGCATGGCTCCAGCTTCCTTGGAATTGTATCTCTTTTGTTTAACAGTAAAAGGGTGCCACCACTCTTCAGAGCAAGGAGCAGAAAGCCAGAGTTGAGTCCAATCCAAGCTGAGACAGTGTTACCACCACCATTGCATTATCTCAGTGCTGTAGGTGTACACAACACATGGAGATACTAAAGGGGCATCTCCCAGGCATTGAGATTAAACTTGAAGGCCTGATCTATGCCCAGAAGCACTGCCTGTCTCGCTTGCCACCGTCCAAGCCACAACTTCACTAAAGACATCATATGGTGACGAACTCTTGGCATGGTACATCCATCCCATCGAGCATTCCCTGTCTGTTATAGAAAATTCACCCATTGCCCTGATGATGCTTCACTCTCTGGTCAGTTGGGCATGTCTGTCCCCAACTAAAACTCACTTCCCAAAATACACCTCTGCTGACCTCATGTCTCTGATTGGTTTGGAATTTTCATTGTTGCTACTAATCAGTCTATTTAGTTTGCAACCGAAACAGGTCCGGTACCAACCACGGTAGCAGAACCAGTGGAAGCCCCTTACTGAGCCAATGATCCTGACGGTCTTCACGAGTACCCGTTGCAGCTGTCAGTGCATTCAGATCCAGCAACAGAGCCATTTCCAGTGATGAGAGGGGGATGGAGAAGCAAGCTATCCCTGCACCAAATCCTGTTAATACGAATGCTTCTAGCACCCCAAAAGGACTTGAACTTTCCTGCCTTTTCAAAGATGCTCTCTGCATTTCACAATAGGAACTTTTGGGACACAGGAGGGGATGGAATGACCAGCATCAGTGCACCGACTGGTAATCTGGACCTTTACATTGGACTACTTCTCTTTCATTTTGCCACATCCATTTGCCTAAAATCCATCCGTTGCTGCTTCTCAATTGTTTGGAGTGATTTCTATGTTTTGTATTATGTTTATGTTGATGTGAGTGTGTTTAGAAACTGTAGCATTGTAAATAGTAGGTTTCTTTCCCTTGATGCCAAGTAACTTGCCTTTCCCTGTGAAAACCTCATCTCCTTCTGGCAGTCATACTGTAGCCTAGCTCAATACCCTTGCTTGCTAGATTAAGCCCCCGCTCCTGATTCAGCTCTAAAACCATTTTTGTTGTTTAATTGGAAAATGTACAACATCGTACACTTATCGTCCATTTTCTGTGGGGAAATTATTACCCCAATGGCAGACCCCATCTCAGAAGGATATAAAATTTATATTAAATATCCCCGCCATGCCAGAGAGGTTGCCCGGGTGGGTGTGTAGACAAAGAGGTCAAACAACCGAAACTAGGTCAAGGTCAGGAACCTTTACATTTTGGAGCAAATTAAGATGTCTCCCATGGGACACCCAGAAGTCAGGGTAACAGAAGTTATCCTTCAAGAAATTTATTCACAAAGATGAATGAGGATTTTTACCTACAAGACAAGACAAATGAGGGATAATGTTAGAAATGTGTTCAAAGTAAGAGAATATTTGGAATGGAACAATGAGAAGCTGGCTGTCTTTTTTTTCTTTTTTGGACACTGAAAAGGCTTTTGACAATTTAAAATGGACATTTCTTTTTAAAGTCCAGATGGGATATGGAGACAATTTTATGACATGGTTTAGATTGACTTGTTCTACATAAACAGCACAAATAATAGTCAATGGAGAATTCTCTAACTAATGTGAGATACAGAAAAGAACTAGACAAGAATTCCCATTGTCGTCATTGCTGTTTATTTTAACATTTGAGGATTTGAATAGAGATATTAGACAAGATGAAATGTTCACAGACGTTAAGGTAAAAAAGAGAATCTTATAAATTTGGAGATGACTTGATGATTATTTTGATAAATCCACTTGAGAGTGTTGATAGACTAATGATAAAATTAAAAGAATTTGGAGATTTGACAAGTTTTAAAATTAGCAAAAAAAATACTGCAATGTTCACTGAAAATAAGAAGGCAAAAGATCAATCAGAATTGGTGGAGAAAACTGTTTATAGAATTGAAAAGAAGGTGAAATTTCTAGATGTTACAGTGAAATATTCAAATTATATGTTATACCAAAACAATTAAATCTAGTTGTAGAATAAAATTAAGAAAGATATGCAGAGATGAGAGAGTTTAAATCTTTCTATGTTGGGGAGAATTTCCATTTTTTAAAAAATTAATGTCCTACCTAGAATGTTGTTCTTTCAAAAGATATATTTTTAAAAATGGTAGAAGATCTATCAAGATTCATTTGGCAAAAGAAGAAGCCAAGAGTGAAGATTAAAATCCTGCCAGATGCTAAACAAGGTGGTTTGGAGTTGAGAAATTTGAAATTATACTTTGCTACTTGTTGTTTAGTGTGGTTAAAAGAGTGCATAGTGTTGAGAAATAAAAGACTTTTAAACTTAGAAGATCATGGTCCAAGGTTTGAGTGGCATGGATAATTATGGTATGACAAGGTAGATTTTAATAATGACTATTGATTATTAAGAAGTGAGACTGAGACTGAGGTGGTGGTATCATTATTTGGAAGTGACCATGTTCTCCTAGACCTTATTATATAGTGAAAAGGGGAAGTCAAGTATAGTCAAATATGCATTCTAGACTTTATGAAAGCTGATTTCAGTAAACTTAGGGAAATAGTGGGGTTGATCCCATGGTCAGGAATACTGAAAGAAGACGGATGGGAGTTACTCTTAAAAGTGAGATATTGAAGGCACAATTTCTAATAATTCCAATGAGGAGAAAAAATGGGAACTGTCTAAAGAAAATCGAGGATGAATTTCTAAGGAACTTTCAATGAAGCTGAGATTTAAAAGGGACATGTACAAGAAATGAGAAAAAGGGAAATCATCAAAGGTGAATTCAAACAAATAGATAGCAAGTGCAAGGACAAAGTCAGAAAAGCTAAAATGCACAATTTGCTCAGGCTTGCAAGGGAGTTTAAAAACAAAAAGGTTTTGTTTTGTCTTGGTTACGTCTGTAGCAAAAGGAAGAATAAAGAAATGGTAGTGCCTCTGCATGAAGAGGATGGTGAAATGCTAGCAGGGGCAGAGAAAAGGCAGAACTACTGAACACATTCTTTGCTTCAGGCTGGGCTGCATTAATAGGAGTGTAGTGTCTAGATCAAGGGAAGTGAGAGTATCACTCTATTCTGCTTTGTTCCAACCTCACCTGCAATACTGTGTCAGTTCTGGGCACCACCGTTCAAGAAGGATGGCAAGATAGAATTTGTTCAGACAAGGGCAAGGTGGCAAAAGCTTGAAAACAGTTCAAATTGGCACGTCTGGAGTAAGGCAACTGAACTGATAGCAGACCTGGAAGCCATCCCCTATGAAGAGTAAGTTGGTGGGGATGTTAGGTTGGGGAAACACAATTATGCAACATAACGTCCCCACCAAGTGATCGGGGCCATTCACATTAGGCAATTTGTTGTTGTGTGCCTTCAAATTTCTGTCTTATGGCAACCCTAAGAGGAACCTATCACAGGATTTTCTGAGGCTGAGAGTATGTGACTTACCCAGTGGGTTTCTATATTCTCCATAACCCTGGTCCAGCTCTCAAACCACTACAGCATGCTGGCAATTACAGCACTATTATTCCACTCTAACTGTCATGGTTCCATCCCATGGAATCCTGGAATTTGCAGTTTAGAGAAGGGCACCTAGAATTCTCAGCTAGAGTGTTGCAGTGCCTCACCAAACTATAGAACGGAACCATGGTAATTAAGCTGGAATCATAGTATTACAATTGGGAATGCTTGAATGGACCCCAGGACTGGCATAATATGACTTTTGGTTGTTCAGAATGATGACTATGGGAACAAGTTGTGGTCTTCTGGGATACTGGATGGAGTCTAAAAGACACAGCATAACTCTATAAGACCTAGAGCAGTCACACCCCCTGAATTATACTCATTAAAGGTTCCATTGTCCTCGGTGCAATGCAGTTTGCTTTCTTCATTGCTTTCTATGGACGAATATAAAGAATATTCAGTTTCATTTTGTCATCAGTGAGAAAGCATATCTTGACATCATTGAAAAAATTGTCAGCTGCCATCATATTACTAGTCCCTGTACAAGCAGACGGTCAAACAGTAACAAAAGCAAAATGTAGTTTTGTGAACACATTCCTGTATGTTAAATTCTTTCTGCAATAATATTGTGAATTTTTTTCAAATATCATCCTGAAATGCCAAAACTTATTGAAAAATGTACAAAACCCATAATCTCACTAGGAAGTAGAAAAGTTCTGAAATTCTTCATTGTTGAGAGAACTAAATAAATAAAGATTTCCCTCTGTGCCACGGGATGTCCTGCCAAAGGTGATTGGCCAGTTCACCAAAGGCAGGGGATTTGTTTCCAAAGATCCGGAAGCAACAAATGACACTGGTTGTAGTAGCCTTAAATTTTATTAAACAGCAAACAATTTAAGCAACAGAACATACAAGCAATATCAGCATGCAGATGAAACTCACTCAGGCCTATGCTGCCTAGATGACATAAAGATGGATTATCTTTCCAAGCAAGAACTCCTTTAATTAGCTGCCCTGGAGCCTTTCTAGACCTTTCTTAAGAACAGTATAGAAAAACTTAGAACACAGAGGAACCAACTGGAGTCAGGCCAGACCTTACACCTCCTCAAAGTTACAATGGTCTTCCTGTCATTTTCTATACATTGGGTACATGAAATCTGTCTTCTGGGTATCAGCCTGAGAGAGTATTTCTCACTGTAACATTGTTTTGTGTTGTTAGAGCACCTATCACACTCCATACCAGCAATGACTACATTTCATAACTAGAAGACGAGATAGCTTGATACATTTGCTCCACAACGCATTTTGGGATCAGTTCAACAACTTGGATGATGTTCATTGAGCTTTGTGCCACAATCCCAAGAAACTTTTAGAAATTTCATGCTTTGCCATTTCAAACTTCATCAGCTTTTTGTGAACTTAATAGAGGCTGATACATATTGCATTATATTGTAGTTATTTATTTATAGTACATTTTTTCTCCATGGCTTGGATTCAAAATAGATACTGGATATTTTTTTGTAGTTTTATTTTATGCTTAGGCTTTAGTTATTTTATGTCACCCTCTTCCCGATGTCCTGCATTCAGAGAGCAGTGGTGCAGAGAAAAATAAGCAAGACTTGTAGCGAACAAGAAAGTGGATATAAAACTATCAAGTGCAAGAAAAGGAACAATTATGGAGCATCAAGATATTTTTAAGTAGCAGTTATGTGTCCAAATAAACATTATGCCCTAACTTCTGTACACCCAGTGAGACAGATAGAGACATACCGTTTGATCACTGAACCAAGAAAACAGATTCAGATTCAAAGCTACTGAAACACTGACTCACTTTCACAGCAGTATGAAATTTCAGTGGAATCGAATAAAAACAGAACATAGAGGCACACTATATAGGATTTTCTGAAAAGTTTCTTAACAAAAATCTGTCTCCCTGTACACTCTGATCATTAATCAGGAGAAGGATTCAACTGTCCTGTAGGTAACGTACACCCTTCAACCATATTGCAGTCTCCAGGCCCATCCTCGACCACCACAACCTCCAAAAGTTAGGGAGCAAAAGGATTGTAGCCCTTGAAAGACTTCATGAATAGTGTACACATCCTAGGGAAGCTGGGAATACTCTTTCCTTGATTGCCTTCCTCTGGCAACTGAAAACATTCTTGTGCCACAAGGAGTAATGGGAAGGGCTTTTGATGATGTGCCATGCTATGTTATGTTTTCATACCTTTTAATGCATTTTGATGTTTTTAATGTTTTAACTTTCTAAATTGTTAAATTGCTTTTTAAATAACTTTTATATTTATATTTTTATCAAAGTTTTCATACAGTTTTTGAGCCCTGACTCCCACACAGTTTTTATCTCTGTTCAGATGGACTTTGCTATTAGTGATTGAATTTGGTATTACAATCTAATGCCTCAAGGACTAAACTCTGGCACACATTAAATCCGTACATATCATGAAAAAGTTAGAATGAAGTTCAGGCATTAGAAGCTTAGGTGTTTTTAGTTTCTGTGTAGTATGCAGTTGTTTTTATTCAGGATGGAAATTGTGGTTCTCCAGGTGCTACTGAACGACAGCTCAAAGCACTCCTCACCCTTGACTATGCTGGCTAAGACTGTTTGGTGTTGCAGTCCAACATTTGGAGGGCTACACGAAACCCAGCCTGCTTTAATGCCTTTTTTAATTTGCTGACATTTTTTTTAAAAAAACCATATATATAAGATGGCATTCTGTTCAACAGTTATGAGATTATACAATGGACTTATGATTGCATAACTGCTGGAGATTCATATTTACAGTTATGAACAACTAAATGTGGCACCAAAATCTACTTTTTCAACCTGGCAGCCTCCAGTCTAAAGCACTTCTGAGGCTCTGCAGGCTGGGGCACTGGAGAAAGTTGTCTAATTGCTTTTCCAGTTGCAGGGCACATTGTGGCCTTTGCAGTTGAGTGGCCTCTCCAGCTGCCTGTTCTTGACATGGCCAGTGCCTGGGAGAGCACTGCAGGCAACATCCCACAATATCTTAGTCTGCAGTACCTTGGTAACACTTCAGATAGGGTCCTGCCATTTACACCAAGCTAGAATTTAAGAGAAAATTTTTATAAAATGTTATATCAATGGTACATGACACCTGTAAAATTGAAAAAAATAACAAGAAATGGGAATGGAAAATGTTGGAAATGTGATGAGAAAGAGGGATCTTTTTTCCATATGTGGTAGACCTGTAAAATAGCAAAAGAGTTTTGGAAAGAAATACATGATGAAATTCAAAAATTGTATGGTTTTAACTTTGAAATGAAGCCAGAATTCTATTTGTTGAATATGTTAGGGCAACAAAGAGAAATAAGATCTCATCAAAAGACATTGTTATATATAATAACTGCAGCAAGACTGACTTATGCTCAACATTGGAAAGAAAGAAAATACATTGATATAAGAGAATGGAAATTCAAAATCCTGGATATGGTGGCGACAGAAAAGTTAACTTTTTCACTCAAAAATAAGCCAATCCAGGGCTTTGAAAGAGAACAGCAAGAGGTATTGAATTGGATAAAAGAATAAGATATGGGAAAAGAAAGAAAGATTGTGAGAAAGGTGAAAGACAAAATGAGGTGGTAAAAGATAAAAGGTAAATAGTTAAATAAAAGTTAAAAGTAATAGTTTATGTTTGTTGTAAAACAGAGATAATGTATGGAATGGAATGTTTATATGGAATGGAATCTTAAACTCAGATTCAACTAGGAAAATTGATGTCTGGAAGCGGGAAAGGTTTTTTTTTAATTCTTTTTCATTTAAAACTTTAATAAAAATTACTTATTAAAAAAAAAAAAGATAGGGTCCCGCCAGGCTGCAAAGGTAAGTTTTTGGGGGCAGAAAGTGGCAATATCAAGCATAATTAGGACAACAGAACTATGTTGATATAGTTACATTGATGGTACAGGATTTCAGCCATATATTTTTACAGTTGCAGATCAAGAACATTTGAAATCATTTTTTTCTACAGCTACAGATAGAGTTTAGTAGATTTTTCTTCTTTTTAATCCAGGGATTTTGTGATGTTGGACATACTAATAAAAATATTGCTTGGATAGCGATGTGTAGTAAGGGTATTTGTAAATTTACTCCCCCGCTTTTTTTTTTTAAAAAAAGAATTCTGTCACAATCCAAATGTCAGGATTGTATATAGTAGAGAAGTTTCCACTCACTGACTATTCAAGTGGGAGAATGGATACCCTGTAACTATTTCTTTTAAAATTGTCCTGGGAAGAATTATCAGGTTCTTCATATAGAAAGGTTCATCTTTTTCATTCACTTGAAGCAGACTACCAGCTTGTAAAGTAAGCAGCAGAAAATGCAAGTCCCCATCATGCGTTTTGCATCCTATCCAGAAAAAGACTAGGAAGCAGGTTTTTAAATATAAACCGAGGCTAATTTTCTCACATCGTTATGTCATTATGTCACCAGGTCATGTGATTCCACATGCAGTGGGGGTAATCTTCTCACCGAGGGACCATGCAGAGTTGATAAGGTCTAGGGACATTGCCCACACTACTGAAGAAGGGTGTGAGATCGATGTCCTTGGAGTTGACAACAGACTTCAGTTTGAAGTTCTGCAATATGGTAGTGAGAAAGAAGAAGAGCTCCATACGGGCCAGGCCTTCTCCGATGCAGATCCTCTTACCTGCAAGAGAGATCCAAAAGAGGAAGTAAGGCAGTTTTTTCTTTAATGGTTAAAAAGAAAAATAGACACAAGGTCAGACAAATCAAAGGAAGTGTATCTTCTGCTTCTGCTGGTCACAATGAAAGGGGGAAAAAAACTTTGCAGGTGCTTCAACATCCGGATTTCTTCATGCTTAATTGGGAATCCTGCCTTGAGCAATAGCCTCTTTAGGACATTTTTAATCTGGTTTCATAAACACTGAATCAGCAATCCTAGGAAGGAAGTGAATTTAAAATCATTAGAATTTAATTCTGAATAAATATGTAAGGGATATGATACCACCGAATACTGAAAATGAAGGTGGTGACTTCACTTGTAAGAGACACTTTAGTATGAATGAACTCAATTTGTGTTCCTTGATATATTGAATGCTGTGTTCCACCAATAGGAGCAATAGCTCGTGAAGACACAGGAGAGCATTCTCTTCTGTAGCTCTCCAGTCGTAGAATGTAGAATGGGCCTTGAAGGCCCAAATGGCACCGACATTAGTATAATTTTAATTATAGTTAAACCCTGCTTCATCAAGGTTTTTTTAAGCCCTGTTGGGTACATTATTTTACTTTGTTGGATGGTTTTAAATTGGTTTGTATTTTCAGTGTTGTTTAACCATTTGCACACCATCCTGAGGTCTCTAGATGTTTTGAGTGAAATATAAATATTATAATAAATCAATATAGATAAATTTAAAAATGCTAAAAAAAAAAGTTCCTAAGAGTGGATCTGGTACTATTCCTAGTCAACTAAGGCTGCTTCCCTCATCAGAGGTTTAGAGGTTCACATCATACTGCAAACAATTGCCTGGATTTGCTTGTAGTAGGATCACAGAACTGTATGTGGCTCTGCAATGTGTGCACAAATAAGCACGTGTGACACACTCACAGAGAGAGAGAATGTACACATGCTGTACACGCAGCATAACATTTGTTCCATTCTGTCCAACCTGGAATGAACCCATATACTCTTGCCTGTGTTGCACAGAAGTGATTGAGAGCTCTTTTCACTCTTCAGTATTCTAGGTATCAGAATCAGCATGACTATCAGGTGAGCTATCACCTCAATGTCTCAGCACCAGGAAAGTAATGAGATCAAATGCTACTGGTGTTTACCATCCACAATATTCAATTATCACATTAGTTTGGTGATCTGAAAAACAGCCTAATTTGGTTTGGACCAATTCAAAGGCCACCTGTTTCCAAACAGTTCCGTGCCTGAATGCTGATTTGGTGCCCTTTCACAATATTCAGTTATAGTGCTATGATTCCATTTTAACTGACATGTCTGTATCCTATAAAATTCTGGGATTTGCAATTTGGTGAGGCACTAGATGTCCCTAAGTTGCAAATGTCAGAATTCCATAGTACATAGTACATAGTTGTGACAATTAAAATAGGATCATAGTGTTGTACCTTGAAGGGCCCCTTGAAAGTCCAAATCTACATATGCCCCATGGAGCATCACAGGAAAACAGCAAATGACCCCGCACTTTTTTCAGAAGTGCTGACATGGAATTTTGGACAGAAGGCATATGTTCAAGAGGAGGGTCATTTGCTTCTTTTTACCCCCTTCTCAAGGAAAGCTTCCATGAAAATAGCAGCAGGGAAGCATAATTTGTTGGACACCAGATTGCCAGTCCAAAATTCCTTGCAAGGAAGATGACAACATGAGATATTGACTAGGCCATGTCTGAAACAGTGTGTAAAAGTTTCCCACTTGTTATCTCGGCTCTCTGGGGAAAATTGGAAAGACATTATCTGTTTTCTGGCAACATTCCTAAGCGATACTGGGATAGTGAATCACTCTCTTCTTTTCTTCCTCAAATAGGGAAAGAAAGGGAGTGAACTTGGAGTGTTGGTTGAATTACAGCCTTGGTTCCCTCTGTGGAAAGTGAAGGAGGAGGAGGAGCAGTAATCAAAAGATGAGAGTTGTCTAAGAGTGGGATTCTCTGGAGTATTGGCATATGCAAGAGAATTGATTTTACCTGCTGAGAATGGTAAGAAGTAGTCACTCTTCCTGAAAGTGCCATCTTTATGCAAGAAATGTTGTGGGTCAAATTCCTTGGGGTTTGGAAATTCTTTGCTGTCATGTAGCACTGAAGTCAGAATAGAATATATTGTGGTGCCCTGCAGAGAATAAAGAATTGGCCTAGATTAGTGGCAGTCCCCCATGTTTACCCATTCCCTAAGAATTCCAATTTCCTCAAAAAGTTCTGGTATAATTTTCATGCATTTTGAGCCTGAAAACAACACAGAAAAATCTCCAGACGCAAGAAAATATGCAAAAACACTTCACCAAACCCCCGGAACCGTCACTATCCCCAAATACCTCCACTTTCCTCTTTAGTCCAATCAAGACAGCAACAAGAAGTGACATGACAATACTTTCAAGCCAATGAGAGGGACTATAGAAGAAAATGAAGATATTTGGGCTTCTTATGGTGAAGATGAACCCTGTGGGGAGGGGACTGGGGGAGTTTACCCTTGCCACCCATGCAGTTGCCCTCACTGGATTAGACAATCTGTTGGTCATCAATATGAAAGGGCAGATACTTCATGGGCCCCTCCAAGAAAGATGGTGGAGGTGGCATTAAAACTGAATCGAAAGTCACTGTTGTCCATTCCTAGTAAAAAACAGGAAGCCACATGGATTCTGAGGTCAGTGGAGTGACCATCTTGTGTTTTGCAAACCTGTTGGTTACTAGTGGAAAAACAGCTTTTATCTTATCATTCTGGAGAACAGACAACAAAATACTCCTGAGATATGAATGAAATCCATGTGTTCACACACACATCTGACTAAAGCAAGATGCAACCAGCTGGGAACAAATGATACCATGATGCCCAGTGGATTCTATACCATAAATTTGGTAAACCTGTTTCAATTCTAGGTCAAAACCTAAAGGGGCTATTAAGATGCTGAATGCTTTGTCTTGAAAGAAGTTTGACACCTTGAATAGCTCCTTAAAAGTTCAGACTAAAACCTTAAGTCAATTTACCACTCCTGGATTCTGTTTGAGAAAGTTTCTATACTGTGTCAAGAGGATCATTACTCATAACAAAATGGATTCAGATGAATGTCAGAGGCAGTGAAGCCAGAATGCAGGGGTGAACAGATATGGTTGTCTCTGTTTTGACAGCTTTCCAGATATGCAAATGACAAGTTGATCTCTTACTGTTGCAGTATTACTGAGTAATTTCAAGGAAAAAAATGGCCTATGATAATACATGCACTTTTTTGGACAAACTTCCCCTGTTTAATCCATTTTGTTTACACATTTCCATTATGGTACACTGAATGCTGATAATATTTTGCATAAAAACACTCAACCTGTGAACTAGAAATGACATGCTATCAGTTTTGGTCACATCAGGAGTGATGATATGGCCTGCAAATGGTGAGCAGTGTACAAAATGTCCCCCACCCTTTCTCAGTTTCCCACTCCTCCTTAGAAAAGAATGGGTTAAACCAATTTGCCTGCTTATACATGGAATCAGGTTCAGGAAGTAGAAGCAGAGAACTGACCTTTGGAATTACATACTGTCTGAATGGAGTGTCTTTGTTCATGGACCGGGGGACACCCAGGGGGATCAGAGAGATGAACCGCTGAATCTCATGAATGACTGCCTCTGTGTAAGGCATCTGTCCCCGATCAGCCGTGCAAGGCCTTCATGTTCGGCCAATCGCTCGGTCAATCTCTTCATGTACTTTCTCTGTAGTGGGAGGAGTAGATTTAACAGCAATCCAGAAAATGTCAACAACCATCACAAACAGACCAGCAATATTTCAATACAATGCCCATTAAGTGGTTTGTTTGCTTTAACTTCAGCTACCAATTAGTGTGGCTTACCACCATGGGCAAAATGCCATACTCCAGCCTCAATTATCCATCTCCAGACATTGAATCATAATGAGCAGTGAGTAGGTAAAGAAACTAAATTCATATTAACTGAAATGGTCCAATTTGTGGTTTTCAAGAAAAAATGTACACTTATGTAAAGATTCCAGAATCCTGATCTCCTCTGTTCCCAGGCTAAGCAAGCCTTAAAGGTCTGTCAAAATGAAACAGTTATAGGTGTACCAAAAGAACACATTTATACATTGATTATATAAATGTGTCAAGTCAGATACAGCAATAGAATCTAAAGTCAAAAACAAAGCTCATACCTCTTCAGTTGGTAGAAGCAGTCATTTGTCATAGCTGCTGTTGACTGGGGTCTGCATGATAAGACAGATGGCACTCCAATGGATGTGGCTTCTGGACTGGACTACGGTTGAAAATGCACCCCCTTAGGACTAGATAGGCAGGTTGATTTTTTCCCTGATGATTAAATATTCCATCTCCCTTGTCCTGAAGAGTGCTGACACTTTATTTTGTTTTTATGTCATTTGATTTATATCCCACCTTTCTCTCAGCACAAGACCCACAGTTACACTTTCACAGACAAAAGGAGAGAAAAATCACACCATGTTTACAAAGTAACTGATACCCAACAATTCTAGGATAGAAACATTTCTATCTATCTCTACAGCCTGATCTGATCTTATAAGACCTGCTTGAGAAACTGCAATCACTGAGAACCACATCATCTATTTTGTTATTATTGTTGTTGCTGTTGTTGTTAGCTACTGGTCTGCTTGACTAAATATTATTAGATACAGGTCTGCTTGATTAAACAGTAAAAATATCCAGTTACTGTGTTGTGCATAGTTTAGGCATATAAAATATGTGTATAGGGTGAATTCATAGAAATATAGAATCATAGAGTTGGACCATCAGTTCCAACTTCCTGCTAGACACAGGAGCTTCAGCTAGAGCATCCACAGAAGGTAACTATCCTGCCTCTTTTTTGAAGACATCAAGAGAAGGAGGCCCTTCCACCTCTCTAGTCAGTTGGTTCCATTGCCAAACCATCCTCATGTTAGCAGCCGTATACCCCACACTTTGATATGGGGTAATTGGCAAATATTAATTGGCATGAAATTAAGTTATATACACTTATGGCTGAAAGGTCATATAGAAAAGGGACGCTGGCTGGAAAGATACGCAAAAGTTGGTCAGAGGTGACCTCATCATGGCCAGGTCATAAATTCATTGTGGATTAGCTGGGAAAGCCTGACTCAATGGCTCTTAGTTAATCCTCTCAACTGCCTAACCTCACAAAACAATAGTCAAGCTCAGGTGCAACAGCAAGCACTCCTGCAGTGCACATTTCCTAACAAAGCCTTCCCCAGCCACATTACCAAACAAGACATTGAGAAGCTGCTAGGACTCCCATCAATATTTTGTGAACAATCTGTCCATTCCAGACCCTTTTGTTTACTCCGCTAGAAACCAATTACAGTCAGCCTTCCACATTTGCAGGTTTGACAATCATGGATTTGATTATTTGCAAGTTTCTCCAACCCCTGCCCTCCCACCTCAGATGCTGCTTTTGGGGGTGAACTTTCCCTCTTTGTGGCTCCAATCAGGGCACCAAGCCCTTTAAAAACCCACCTCTGCTCCTCCTCTTCCTCTACCAATCTCTGCCTAGCCAGCTAAGGATGGCTCTCTGCCCAAATTCTCAGCACCACAAACCTTGTACCCATGCCCCACACACACCCAAGAAAGGAGATGGGAAAGGGAGAGGAAGTACAGGACCACCATGACAACCATCTCCTTTCCCTGACCTGGTTTAGACCCTGGAAACCCACTTTTCCCACCCATGCCTCACCCACTTCTCACAGACATACAAATTTTGTAATTTGCAAATTTTTCACTTTTGTGAGTGTGCTGTGTCCCTAACCCTAGCAAATGTGGAGGGCAAAGTGTAACTCACTTTGCAGTATATCAGATGCTGGACGTCTATCTGTCACTTTGAATTCCGAACTGTACTGCCCTTAGATGTAAGTCCAAGCCTCATTGCTGTTTCTTCACTGCTCTTCAGGATTGGTAATTATTGCCTATTCTACACCCTGAAACTCTCTGCATAATACTGTCCTCCCTCTCTTTCGGTTAGCCTTGTGTGATTGTGTGACTGCATGGATCTCTTGTGTGCACGTGATTGCATTTTACCCAATAAAAACACATTTAGCTTATTTTGGAATCTCTGGCAGGTTCCTGTGGAGACCCAGTAAACACTGGTGTCAAAGATCCTGTTAAGTTAGCCCCCTCTCACAAGCCTCCTAATTTGAGCTAATAATTCCTTACCTTTAAACAGAGGTACTGGCATCGGGGGTGGACTCCTGGGTAACACTGACTGTCAAAAAGTTCCTTCTAATGTTTAATTAAAATCTACCCTCCTGTAACTTAAAACCACTAGACCTAGTTCTACCCTCTGAGGCAGCAGAGAACAAGCCTGCACCCTCCTCTTTGTGGCAGCGCTTGAGGTATTCAAAGAGTGTGATTATGTCATCCCTCAGTCTTTTCTTCACCAAGCTGAACATGCAGAGCTTCTTCAACCTCTCCTCATATGTTTTGTTCCCCATTACTTTTATTGTCCTCATTGCCCTTTAAGAACCAGCATGGTGTAATAGTTTGAGCATTGGACTGTGACTATGTCCCTTTCAGCAACTTACCTTTTTTCGGCCCTGGGGTGCGGGGATCGTGCGAGCAGCCTCTGATGAGAGGCTCTTGCATTCGGGGTCCTTCGGTTCTGCACGAGCTGCCTGCTCACACAAAAGCCCCGCCTCTTCCTTCCGCAGTGCAGCCTGAGACCTTCCCAGGCTGCGCTGGGGCACAAAGCTCAACCGGCGAGGCTCTGGAGGCTCTGCACACCAGGTGAGTGCACGCGGGGCCCGGGAGCAATGTGCGAGCATGCACCATTTTCGGCTTCTAGCCAAAAATGAAAAGGTGAGCGATCGGCACCTGCCAGCCCCTGGAGCATCACGCGATTGTGAGTGTGTCGTGCAGATCGCTCCTCACAATCGCGCAACACTCCAGGCGCCCTTTTGCATGGAAAATGCCATGCGGAAAGGGCCTATGACTCTGGAGACTGGGGTTCAAATCTTTGCTCAACCATCTAAATCCACTGGGTGGCCTTAGGCAAATCACACTTTCTAAGCCTCAGAGGCAGGCAAAAGCAATTCCCCTCCAAACAAATCTTGGCAAGAAAACCCCAGAGAGGTTGACCTTGGGATCACTGTAAGTCAGAAACAACTTGGAGACCAACAACAATCAAATAGGGATGAATGTGAGATCTAACAAATCACTCCTCATTCTACATCCCCAGAATATATTTTTACTCTCTTTTTTTAAAAAGCCACAAGTAATCAATATTTTTTCCCTTTTCAAATTATGGGCAGATAAACACAAACACCTCAAAATGTTCATTTCAAAACATGCACATAAATATGTGCTTGGAAAAATGCATACAAAAAAAAGTGCATTAAGAAAAGATGTGTTAAAACCTTAGCATGCAAGTGCAATAAAGTGAAATTCTAGTTTATTTTTTAAGCTCACCAGAGATTCTCAGAAGCTCTGGAGTGCTCTCTCTCTCTCTTTCTCTCTACATATACATACACACATACATACACAATTAATAATTAACTAAAACCCAATTAAAACACTTCACGCTTCTCTTTTAAAATAGCTCAATTTTAAAAACAGCCAGAGTAGTTACCTCTTCTTTTAATATCCAAAGGCCAATTGAAATGGAGCAATCTTTATTCCCTGCTAGAATGTCATAAGAGATGGAACCAACCAGCCCTTGTGAGCTGGAAATTCCACAGTTGGGGTGTTGCCAGAGAGAAAGCCCTCTCATGGGTATTTCCCAGCCTTGCCTAATAAGGTGATGGTACATATAACAGGAGCTATGCTTATGATCTTAGATTTTGAACAGGCTCATGTGTGAGGAGATGGTCTTTCCTATATCTCGGTCCCAAATGAATCCAATTCAGATGGAGCTTTTTTTCACATCACTGCCAGTAAATGAAAGAAGGACGTTTGACACCAGAGTGACTAACCGACTTTTTCTGGTAAGCCATCCACTTTTCATCTTTTCATCCTAAACATTTGTTTTCTGCAGTTATTTTTCTTCTTTGATTCCTCTGCAGCTCATTCCAGTTCCTCTACTGAAGTCTGCAACACTGGTATGTGGAGGAGAGGTACATTTTACCCACTGTTTGGAGGCCCAAGGAGGTCTGGCTCCAGCAGCAGTCCCTATTATTATGAGGAAATCATTATGGATAACTATAACTGTGTGTGTGTATAAGTATCTATAAGTGCATATATAAGTGTTTACCATGTCTGAGGAGAGTTATAGAAACTTATACGTTGCATCTTTGGATCTTTGGAGATTTGCTAAAACCAGTCTAGAGAAGCAATCTCAAGCAACATTCTGAATGTACAGGGATTTCCACTTATATCCCACCACTATCTATAATAAATGTGGGGTTTCCACCATTTATGTGAGGGTGTCACCCTTTGTCCCACCACTGTACACAGCAAGTGCGGAGCTTTCCAATCAGGCAATTGTACCAGTGCCACCTGCGATAAGAAACTTGTTGAGCTTGTTGTGTCCTGCCTTTGAGTTCTGTCTTAGAGTTTCTTGGAATGGTCTTGTTAAAACTAATACTGATAAGAAATCGCATACACACAAGTGCCTGGAGCTTAATCAGCCAAACACCAGCAAGAGGGTGAGATGGTAAGGCAGTCACCTTACCTCCTTATCCTCTTCCTATGTGGCATTTTTAAGCCAATCAATTGTAGCAAAGATAAGATTCATAAAAGTACACAAGTTTTGTTTGCTTGCTACCAAGAGCACACCATTTTTTCCCTGTTTTTATTGGTGTACCCAACAGTGCTGTTGCTTAAATAAAACTTTCTTGTTCTTTAGTTTGCTGTCTGTTTTTGTTCTCACACCAGGAAGGAAATTCCCATGATACCACCAGCTGTGAGGGTTCTCATCAGGCAACCCTACCACTATGGGCAAATGTGGGGATATTTGCACTTAACCTACCAAGTAGGAAGCCTTCTATAGTGTTCACTACAAACACTGTACAGTTATAGTGCTCTTATTCCACTTTCAACATCCTATGGAATCCTGGGGCTTGCAGGGTAGGGAGGAGTATTTAGAATTCTCAGCCAGAGAGCTCTTTGGCCTCAGTAAACAACAAACCCCAGAATTCCATATAATGTTGAAAGTGGAATAAAAGCACCATAACAGTGTAATGCAGACAGGCCCTCAGTATGAGGGCTTTCCCTGATTTCCATCTCTGCTACTGTAAGGACTTTTTCCTGTCCCCCTCAAGGTCACTATGATTATTTATGATGGAGCAACCTGAAGATTGTTACTGCGGTAGATAAGCCTATCCCGAGGTCTACAATTTAGTATTAAATTATATCTCCACATGCTTGAGAGGTCCCCCGAACGAGCACGTAGGCAGGCATGGTCGAACAGCCGAAGTCAGGAAAAACCCTGTCAGGCCAGTGAACTCTGAGTCATGTCGCCCCAGGAGACCTCCAGCCAGATAGAAACTTGAAATACAAAAAGTGTCCTCAGCCCCGAAGAGCCTGCTTGAAGGGATTAGCTCTTCTGACAAACAGCCCGTCAAGCGAGGATGATTTGCATACTGCCGTGGCTTTTGCCACGCCCTGCAAATCTAATCAGGCAAGGAACTTTGACATTTTGGAGCTTTGTTCTGCCCATCATGCAAAAGACGTGGACAGTTTGGAGCTTTGTTCTAGCTCCTCAATCGATTGTTCTCTCCGGGATAGGATTAGCCCTCCAGGTACATTTTCCCCTATAAATACCCCCAGTTTTTGAGCGTTTCCTCAGATCGCTCCAGATCGCTTTTGGCTTCACGTCACTCCATCCGGCTATCCCCTCAGCCCTCCACGTGCTGAGTCTCTTCTCTCCCTCCACTGCTGTCTCAGACTCTGGACGTCAGGACCAGGTGCAGTAGACCCCAACAATAACCCTCCAAAATACCCTATCAAATTTCCTCTCTTTTATTTCTCACTAGGTTCTGTGTGAGTGAGTGCATAAGTGCGAACATGCACAAGTCTTTATTTTTAAATAAAATCATTTATTTAGCAATTCGGTGTGGTTTTTGGCTTGGCCTGACCCCTTAAAAATTGGGTTAAAAGATCTCGCTAGGTTGCCCTGCCTCTTGTATTGCTAGTGCTTGTGCTCTGGCTAGTTTCCATTCTTCATTAATTGGAGCACATTGAGGTGTCCCCCAAGAGACCCCAGAAATCAGGGTAACAGGATGATGGGACTATGAGTGAAATAATGTGAGGTACAACCCTGGAAAAGCAATAAGGCTTTTTGTTTCACCAAGTGCTAGGCCCTAAGAACAAAGACATAGACATAATCTTACTAATGGCCTTGATTTGTAACACCTTGATATGAGAAAGCAGATGAGGAGTGCCAGCTAGCTAGCAGAAAGGAATGGAACACATAGATAGCAGCCTGAATGACAATTAAAAGGCATGGAAGAAGACCCATAAACAATCCCAGCTTGAAATAAACTGACAAGATAGTGCTAATTGCCCAAACCTATTGTGGGATAGAAGTACATCACCACTAAAACATGCATGCTCCTGATCCTCATAGAGTGATGCGTTGTGATATAATTTTAGAATGTTGCTAATATCTGTTAGTTCTTCAATTGGGTGTGTCTGCTTTGTAGAACCTTATCCCCAAACATTGCTTTGCTTGAGCAAATAGTCATTTGGTTCTCCCCCTTGTGTGGACACTCATTGACTGATACACACCAGGGAAGAGAAAACAGTTTTTGGGATAACACCAGTACCTCTTTTACCTCCAACAGAATACCACCCTGCCACCTTCAAAGCTGCTACTATAGACAGATTGTCTGAAACCCAGCTCACAGAATGATAGTGATTCTGGAGGCTAACAGTGTATAAAAAAAAAAATTAAACTTGATTTACAGAAGTTAAACATAAAACAGCAGAAAAGATGGAGAGATGATAGATAGAAATAGAATTTGAGACATCATACTCTCTCCATTCATGTTAAATCAGACTCTTACACAACTCCATCTCCTTTGTCTCCCTCCAACTCTAGTCTCACTCAAAACCCTCTCAAAGACATTTACCAGCTACCCTCTTCTCAAACCTCAAGCTAAACTCTACTCCTCTTAAACTGAAACTGTAACTGCTGTTGATCAATTGTCCCATGCCAATCTCCTCAGACACTCCACCAATCATCATCACTTTCAACACTCCATTCTCTCTCTTTTTCCAATAGCTACTTGCCTCATATTCACTCAATAAACCAAGGCCCTTTTTGCACACCAGTCCTGTTGCAAAATGGTCTTGGGAGCGCTGCAGGATTGCAAGGACTATTTCACATGATGTTCTTGCAATCACGCAACACTCCCAAGGCCAGTAGGTGGTGATCACGCATTACATCATTTTAGGCTTGTTGTCGAAAATGATACACGATCGCACATTGCTCCTGGGCTCCACCCGCACTTATCTTGTGTGCGGAGCCTCTGGATGCATGGCCATCACGCTTCCTCCCCCAGTGCAATGGGCTGCGTTGAGGAAGGAAGGGGTGGAGCCCTCACACTTCCTTCCAGCCAGCATGGAGCTGGTGCAGAGGGGAAGCAGAGGGGATGCAAGGGCCTCCCGGACGAGGCTTTTTGCACAATCCCTGCGGGACGCCAGCAGCACCAGGTAAGGTGTGAAAAGGGCCCAAGTAACTTTTTTATATATATGCATGACCGTTTCCACACTACAGTATCATAGTACTATTATTCCACTTTCAACATCCTATGGAATGCTGGGATTTGCAGTTTAGAAAGGAGCAGTTAGAATTCTCAGCCAGAGAGCTCTTTGGCCTCAGAAAACTACAAATCTCAGATTTTCACAGGATCTTGAAAGTGGTATAATAGCACTATGACAGTGTAGTGTAAAATGGCCTGTGTGTGTGCTTGTGCATATTAAATTAGGATTGTTTTGAGACTGAGAGAAAAAGAAGTATGTTTTCCTTTACTTAACAAGACTTCTCATATAAAGAAACAGAGTTCCACGTGCATAGCATAGAAAAACAAAGCAAAATAGTTATTGTGACTTCCTCTGGGACTATTTGCAGGCCCTTGAATAAGCATCTAATTCATTCACAAGTCACAGTTTTAATGCAACTTTGGACAAGGTCATCTATGTATTAATAAAGTATATTCAAAACAACCTATAATCTTTCTTTTAGGTTCCATTCAGTCCTAAAATATACAGCACGGGATCCTGGGAGAGTGAAAGAAGCTTCTTCACAATTATTCCATAGAACTTTCTGAGCATTACCGTTTTGAAATGATGCACCTGACCAGAGATGGGGGACTTTTTCTTTTGGAAAAGAACTTTAGTCACCCAAATTTATATTATTAAATAAAACTTGTGAGAAATCACTGCAACCAATTTTCACTTAAATGAGAAAGGCTTACGGCAGTGGTGGTATGTCACCTTCTATCTCTGGGTATTTCAGGAGGATCAGGAGTCGATATCTCAGTGTACTGGTACTGGTCTCTGTTCCTGCCAGAAACAGGTCAACTGTTGAGACAACCAGATTATCAGTGTTGAACTCCGATGCACCATTGTGCTTTCCCTGGAAAAACACAATAATATTTGCCATTAATCTTTTTTTAAAAAAATGGGTTTCTCAACATTCAGCAAACCTAGTCAGGAAGAATAATAAAGTGGGTAGAATTTTGCAATTTTCTTTGCATTCACACACTTTGGAATGTGTGTGTGTGTGTGTGTAAATATGGCTTCAAGTAGCATGCCAACTGATGGCAACCCCATGAATTTCATAGAGTTTTCTTAGGCAAGGAATATGCAGAGGTGGTTTTCCAGTTCCAGGTGAGAAATGTAGAGAAATATTTGTTTACTGTGCAGAGAGGAGACAACTGTGGAAATTATTCAACCTCACTTGCCAGGACAAAATAGCTGAATATTAACATTCCTACCCCCAAAGGGGAAAGGCACCAAGGATTCTCTATCTTTGGCAGCTTTCAAGAACAGGCTGCTTCGGTGGGGTGTGTGTGTGTCATTTTCAGGTACTGTCCTGAGGATTCTGTGATGTATGTCTTACCTGGTCTATTTTAATGAGGAAGCAGTCCATAAAATCCCGAGGAGCACTGGGGTCCTGAGTAACCTTGTGCAATTCAACCTCATGTAAAATAAACTCTCTTATTGCTAAGTTGTTTTTCACAAATCTGTGATGAGGTCCAGGGATGGATTGCATGAAAGAAGGGAATATATTATAGAGCTAAAAGGAATGACAGAGGAAACAGATCTTCAGCTTCAACCACATTTTTACTTTCACACACAAGTGCAGAGGAACTGAACATCTGTAACAAGGAAGCTAGCAGCTGACTCTGTATCTCAAAAAAGCTGGACAGACATACTTTCTTTGAAAGGAAAAATAAACACAAACATCACTGTAAAGCAAGGTTGCTGTTTTTGTGTGTCTTCAAATCATTTCTGACTTATGGCACCTCTAAAGTGAACCTATCACGGGGGGAGGGTAGCACAATTTGTTTGGAGGGGCTTTGCCCTTGCCTTCCTCTGAGGCTGGGGGACTGTGACTTGCCTAAGGTCACCCACTAGGTTTCCACGGCTGAGTATAAATTTAAATCCTGCTCTCCCCAGTCCAACATTCAAACCACTAACGTGTTGTCTTTCTTAAAGTAAGGGCACAGTAGGAATCTCCTATTTCATTAAAGATTTCCTTTTATATTTTGAGATCTGACACAGCTTTTGAGAAAAATGCACCCATAAATTGTCTCCCTTCTACAGCTAGTGGACTTGTATGTATGAATCAAAATCTTAATTCAATTCCTTTGTTCTTCACTGTTTTCCTTCTGTACTACCGTAGTTCAGACCCATGCCTCCAAAAAAGGTATTGAAATACTGCCTTTTTTTCCTCCTAAAGTCAAGAGAAGAGCCATAGCTCAATCAGGAGGACACAATTTGCATACGAAAGGTCAAGCATTCAAGCCCTATCATCTCCAAGAAAATTAGGAAAGACTCTTACCAAACACCACTGTGACTTAGTATAAAACCATACTATTGGGTCAACTATCTGAGTTGGCATAAGCCAGTCTCCTATGTCCCTAAGACATATCTGCTGAGTTTAAAAACAATAGACCAGAATAACCAAATGCTCCAAATACTCTTCAAAATTGCATATTGAGAGCAAAACATGTTGGCTAAAGAGAAAACTAGGCCATGATCCTGTTTGTGCACTATGCTGGAATAAGGACATTGGCATAGATTTTGATGGAAGCCATTGGAGGATTACGCCAATGAAACGAAATGAAATGAAATGAGGCAAATGAGAAATAGGATGCCCAGATCCAAATTATCCAGAAGATTCTGCTTGCTTTCTCACCACTACTTCATGAGCCTGGGAAGAGGATGACTGTGGTATAATGTGTTAATGCTACACTGGTTTAGGTGTTTTCTGGATACAGGGCATCCTGTTGGCACAAAGGGATGGGGTATGGAATGTAGCCTTCCTGCTGGTGATTCCTGGTAACAGCACAAACTTCTTGCTCTCCAAGGACTCACTTTGCATACCATATGTGTGATATGTGTGTATGTATGTGTGTGGATAGATAGATGATAGATAGATAGATTATTTCTTTCAGTAGGAACTCCATTCCAAAAGATTATATGCGGGCAAACAAGCACTATATACATGAAATAATTATATTTGACTTTGAAGTAAATTCTAGGCCTGTGGCCAAGCCATTTACCTGTCCCCAAGGAGAGCTCACAACCGAGAAGGTGTCATTCATGAAGTTCATCATAGCTAGAAACTTCTTGTCATTGTATTCATATCGGTTTCCAAATACAATGGAAAAGATGACATTAGACATGGCAGAGCTTAGCACGAAGGTTGGATCAAAGGGCTTTTCTGAAAGTGAAAAAAGATTAATCTGACAAATTAAGAAATGAAACTGGGAAACATTGAGTTTGCATTTGCTGGCTACTATCCTTGGTGAGGCAAGAAACTATGTCCCTGTTAACATCCTACAGAAAATTTTGATAATCTCTGCATTCTTAGAGGAATGCACAATCTCTTCCATGTAATCTGGCATAAATTATCCCACAGCTCCTGAGTCCAGGATATCTCATATTTGTTCTCCCTGTATGAGTCTGGGGTTGGAAGAGAGAGCTTCCTTGTGATCACATCTATACTGTGTGGTTGGTTAAAGCACAAAGCAGAACCTTTGAAAACAACCACTTTATATTTGACAAATGAACACTATGGGTGCCTAAATGACAAAACCAAAATGTTTTAATTTAGAATGCATTTTTAGCTGAGCACCTTTAACTTATGCCATTTCCTCACCTTACCCATCTCCATCGTTGTCATGACTTGAATACTCCCCTCTGCACCCAGCCAGCTGCCTGTGGACGGGTAGCACAAGCAATATATATCTTCCTTCTACAGTGCAGCCAGCCACTTCCTGTATTGCACTGGGGAAGGAAGCACCTAAATTGTGCTTCCTCCCTTTCTGCATGGTTGCCAGTGACAGGAGTGTTGCACAATCAGGGGCCACCACCAGATTTTTTTTTCTGGTAACGGAATATCCTATAATTGTGATGGGTGGGGACAAGTTGTCAGCAGGACTGCAATGATGTCATGCAAAAGCATGACTCACAGACTGACAGCAATGCATCCCCATTGTGGGACAGTAGAAATAGCCTTACATTTGTGTAGGAAATCTGTGCATTTTCTGTTGTCTGTAATTTCAAATTATTTTATTGCATGTTTTATGAAGCTTACAATGAGATCAGTTCATTTAGAAGCACATGTTAGACCCCAGTTGCTCAGCTTGATAGTAGAGTCTGCACCCTCTTCAGCTTTTTGAGGAGGCTTCTTGCCAGAAAACATCTGAAACTCCAAACGTCTAAGTTAACAACATGTCACAGTCCCTTCCACCTCTGCCAGGACTGTAGCTGAATTGCTCCATAATGCGGGAAGTTAAGTTGGAATCTACTGATCAATCACTGGACAACTTGTAAAATCCCTGACACATACTCACTTGGATATAGATATTAACTTATATGTGTGCATCATCCTAATAGATGGCTCAAAGGGTATGGAAGACTGAGTGTCTCAAACAAACAAACAAATAAACAAACCTGCACTGTAGAGCACTGCTTTTGCTTTCCATCTTTGTGAGGCCAACAGCAAACCCTTACACAAAAACTTAAGCTTACTCCTTCTAACAGTGAGAATTGAAATTGCTCATCATTAGAGGGCATTAGAAGCTGTATGCATTTTGTTGGCTCAAGAGAGTATGAACAATCACATTCATGAAGAAGTTGTCTTGCCAGATCAAAACGTCCAGCAGATTAATTAATGTGGACAATTTTGCCAACACTTTATCACATTTATGTGTTTAGATTCCTCTCCATGTCACCCTTCTTCAGCTTATATAAAGTTCTGGAAATGGCACTTTGACTAACCACATAGTTCCCCCTCCTCTTATATCCAGGAAAATTTTATTTGCAATGATCTACCATAGTGTCCTGTTACTTTGATTTACTGGTTGTAAAAAGTTTAAGAAGATAGAAAATCCAAAGGAGAGAAGAAGCATTCTGCTTGCTAAAAGCCTTTGGAGATACTGAACAATAGTTACCAACCTTGTTTTCCTCAAAATTCTTCCAGAAGGAACCCAGCTTCTTCCTGGATCCGCTCCTCAATGCTTTTCTTTTCCATCCCAAAGTTGCGCAAGGTGGTGAGGGCAAAACACCGGAGTTACTTCCATCTCTCCCCATTGCTGAAAATAATTCCTGGAAAGTGAAGAAGAAAAAAATGTGTTCAAGTGAAGAAATGGAAAAGGATATGGAAAATGGAGAGAAGGAGACTCTTATTCCAAAGGTACCAGCAGTTTGTAGACATTGGTCACAATCTTGTTGGTACCTTAAACTAGTGGAATTATACTGGCTTACAGGATGAAAAAGGTCATATCTCACTGTTGGGGTTTCCATCAGTGCACAAGGCATCTGGTTGTCTTCTTAGGGCCCTTTCACACTACTTAAGTATAGCACTGTGATTCCACTTTGCATGTTTGTAGTCTGGTGAGGCACTAGACCTCCCTGGCAGAGAATTCTAAAAACCCCTTCCAAAACTGGCAATCCTAGGATTCCACAGGATATTGCCATGGCTATTACAGTGTAATCATAGGGCCTTTCCACACTACACTGTTATAATGCTATTATTCCCCTTTCAACATCCTGTGGAATTTTGAGGTTTGTAGTTTAGAGAAGGGTGTTTGGAATTCTCAGCCAGAGAGCAATTTGGGCCTCAATAAACTACAAACCCCATAACTCCACAAGATGTTGAAAGTGGAATAATAGCACTGTAACAGTGTAGTGCAGAAAGGCCCATAGTGTGTAGTGTGAATGGGACTGTAGTTAATGAATGTGTAATATGAAATGGACTTTAATTAACGAATAAGGGCAGATTCCTCAATGGAATGTTGCTCTATAGTAAGGAAGAATTACTCATTGCTGTGGAGAAGCCATCACTGATAAAAGGTGTAAGTAAGAAGCAAAGTATATTTTGTGTTTGCTTGGCTTTAGTATGAGGTGAACAATAAGGAATTTTTGCAGTTGTAATATCTGCTTTATAATATCTAAAAAGGCCTATTATCACCAATTTTGCCACTTTATCTGAAAATGGTAGATTTAGGAATATTTGTTTGAATCAAAAGTATCAGGGACAATTTTTTTTGGGGGGGGGAGGAGATATTGAGGATGTGAACGTTCTTTAGCTTCCTTAAGGTGGCATGTTAGTCTCACTAAGTTCCCTTTTATATAAGCACTAGCGTATTTACCAGGCATTGACTGGGATTTTATTTTCCTCTTAAGAACTCACCCAACTGTCTTCTCCAGTACCTGTAACTTTTTTCCATATTTCCCAATGCAATCTGTATTTAGAGTTATTTACATACACAATTTGGGTTCCTGAGGGAATACACTGTTCTCCTTGCTGCTAGCAACTCACTTTCTCTTGGCGCTGGGGAGCGGGGATCATGCGAGCAGCCTCTGCCAAGAGGCTCTCACATCCCCACTGCTTCAGCTCTACAAGAGATGCCTGCTGCCAAGCAGGCAGCGCAAAAGCCCCGCCTCTTCCTTCCGCAGTGCAGCTTGAGAGTTTCCCAGCCTGCACTGGGGCAGGAAGGATGACTGTCAGAGCTCCGGAGGCTCTGCATGCATAGCAAGTACGCACAGGGCCCTGGAGCAATGTGCGATTGCGCACCATTTTCGGCTGAAAGCCAAAAATGAAAAAGTGCGCGAGCGGCCCCTGCCCTACCCTGGAGCATCACGCAATTGTGAGTGCATTGTGCAGATTGCTCCTCACAATCGTGCAACGCTCCAGGCACCCTTTCGCATGGCAAATGCAGTGCAAAAAGGTGTGTTGCCTTGTCTTCATAGCAAGCGGCCCATTCCAGTATCTGTAACTTTTCCCCATATTCCCCAATCCAATCTGTATTCAGAGTTGTTAACATACAGAGGTTGGCTTCCTGTAGGAATACACTGTCTTCCTCCTTGCTGCTAGGCATCATCTACATAGCCACTGGCCTATCCTAGTACCTGTAATTTTTCCCTATAGTCCCCAATCCAATCTGTATTGTCCGGCAACATTGATGTACTGGCTTCTTCTTTTTTTTTTTTTTGCTTTCTGTTGAATTTGTGCAATGGCTTTACATTTTTCTGGAAGCACTTTTTGTTTTGAATTTCAATTTTAACATACCTCACATATGGAACCCATACAATCTACTGCATGAGGCGAGAAGACCTTGTAACTATGTTGTGTATGTCACTTTAATTTTTTTCACATATGCCTCCCAATGCTACCATATGCTACCATCAATAAGGATACCAGAAAACATTTGGGAGGCATACACGATGCATATCCATAGCAGCCAGCCTGAGGTCCAAAAGCTCTCAGCTGAGAATTCTAAAGGCCCCTTCCTAAACTGCCAACCGCAGAATTCCATAGAATCTTCACAACCAGCCAATCAGATGAGGTCTTGTCACCTCACACAGCCAATCATATGAAGTCTTCACCTGCCTGATGCAGACAAACAGACAAAGTCACAGACAGACATTGACTTTTATATAGTAGATTAGGATGTTCCCTTGAACAATCTTCTGCTATAGTTAGTTTTTCTTGGTGACTCTCTTCTTTAGTAGTAGAAAAGCCTCAATTTATTATCCCACCCTCATCCACAATACAGAATAAAATACCTAGTCCTTTGTTGACATTGTCAAATATCGGCAGGCTCCCCCTGGGTGCAAATTCATCTCCACGATCAGTCAGAGTTTCCTTTATTACATCATAACCACTCAGCACCACAACACATTCTGTTCCAAAATACACCATGAACACAGAGCCATACTTCTCACTGAGCTGTGGAAAGATTGAAAAAAAAGGAGGGAGAACATCGGTTGGCCACTAAAGAAAACAAGGAAATGATCACCAAAGCAGGGAAGGGAAGAAAGTTGTGTTTGCTAATCTGCATGTAATAAAGATACTAATCTAGAAATACCTGCTCTACTCTGAATGGATAATCAATATGTCTGGCCACAGTGAGACAACTAGGGTCAGGTGAACTGTATGCCTTGTACTTATTCCTTTGCCCATGCGCTACCTGTTGATAATGCTGAGGCTTCTTCTATCCCTTTATATAGTTCTTTATTTTTTTACAACTGACTAGTCAGGGCAGTCTTTCAGATCCACGATGCATTCAAATAGCACATTGTCTTCTTCCATTCTTTCAAATAGCATCTTTGTTTATGCCTTGCTTTCTCATAGTATGGGACTCAAGGCAGTATACAATAAGGTTAAAGTAAAGTAGATCTAAAATAGGGTATCACCAAATAGGATGTGTTCTGGAAACAGCTGAGACCTGTTCATTATTCTTTTTGGGAGGTGGGACTGTGGGATGTTGCAAATATATGTATGAAGTTATTGTGAATGTGTGTGCTGTATCTGATTACTATGAATAGATCTATCGTGATGCCTTTGCCTAAATTATGTCACCTGACTGGCCTTAGCAATCTGTCAAAATGATTTCTTAATGTTACTGGATGGCTCCCTGCCTCAATAACATGCCAGCAAACTGGTGGATTCATAGGCCAAACAGGAAGAACCACAACCAAACAGTTCTGAAGACAGGGAGAGAGTTGTGAGTTCCAGGCTGGAGTGGCAGAAATCAGGACTGCATCTGGAGAAGGAATATTTAAGTTGATTTCTGGGTGTCTTTTGCCTGTTGTAGGAATGCCAGCTTACTTCTCTTACTGCTTCACTTTTATTTTTGTAAATGAGGTGGATTTTACAAAAACACCTCAGATGTCTTTCAACCCAGAGGAAATAAAACCTATGGCTGATTTGTTTTTCTGGTACTCCGAAACATTTTGATTACCATTTGCCCAGTTAATGCATTAATTTTTCACTTTTTCTCAGGAGCATATATTTAACCTATGAAGTTGTACTAAAAGATTGTGTGAGGTTTCTCCCCAAATTCCTTTCCATTTAAATTTTCTAGGCAGATTACTATGGACTGTTTTTGTCCTGGGGGAATTAATCTCTTAGAGAAGAAAACAAAATTCATAGCAACACAATCCCTTCAACCAAACTTCACAGAGGTGTGGCAGTTTCCAATTTTAGTGGCAGTCTTGATCAGGCTTCCTTCAGAGAAGGAAACAGAAGAGTCCAAAACTTACCCGGATGTTGTGGTCATGGGATCTATAGTTAAAATCTTTACTACACAGTTATGTACATCATTTTCATGCCACTTTAATTGTCTTTTCTGCATCTTAAGAATCCTGGGTCTTGATGAAGTAATTAGAACTCTCTGCTAGAGAGCTCAAGTTAATGTACTCAAACTGCAGTTCTCAAGGTAATCAGAGAAATGAGGATAAAATCAATTTACAGCAAAGGTATCTTGCTATTAGTAGTTCAGGAAGCTAGACAAGAATGCTAGAATGCTAGATGCTAGAATTGTAAGTTCCTAATAAAACTACGAATCTTAGGATTCTTTAACAGTTTAACGTAGTATGAAACCGATATAGTGTTGTCATGCAATTATACCTTCAATGCCAAGGTGGATATGAGAGACAGAAAATACATGCATGTGCACAAACACAGACACATATCTATTTCTCACCTCTACCCCAGCCTCAGGACTGAAGACAGCTTACAAAAGTTAAAACAGTTACAGACAAAAGTTGGCAAGAGTTAATTATAATTATATTTATTTAATTATATTTGACACATTTGAACTGCTAAGAGAATTTAAAGATATTTAAAAGTGAAACTACTAAAAAAAAGCATACACCCCAAAAGCATATCCCCTGCCCCCCCCCCAAAAAAGTCTTGTGTTCTGCTATTAAGTTATGCATAGCAATGTACGGATGGTTTCAATTTCTGAAAATGCAAAGCCTGCCTGCAATCCAGGGATCTATCAAACAATTTGCGCCAAACACACAAGTTCCCAAGTCAGTATATAGTACACAAAACTATGAGATTAACACAAAATTTCTCTGTATCTGCTCTGGAACCCCAATAGGACAAAGGCTGCTCCTGTTACCTTGGTTGCTGAAAATTAGATGTAGCCTATTTAGCAATAGGCTGGAATCCTCTTGGTGACTCAGACTGGCATGCATAAGTAGCTTTTAGGGAATTGTACCAAGAACTATCTCATGTCTCCTTATCCAGCACAAGAAGAGGGAGTGGAGCTCCTCCTGAACACTAGCTGTCTGTTATTGGAAAGCCAGGAGAAAATGTTGTACAAGGGAGCAATGGTTAGTCCCTGGTACAATACACTAAAAAATTTATTAGGCTGAAACAAGCACTCTTCCTCTAGTTAGGCTACCCTAAGTTTTGTATGGTATTCTATGATCCCAAAATGTGAATATTACTGAGTGACCTAAATCTCATTTTTGGACTTTTCTGTTTCTTATCCCATTCCCTGCTTTTGTGGATCATAGAATTTAATGAAATATTCAGGAATATATGAAAACCTTTTTTGTTTAAATAATTTGGTTGGTCTTAATAAAGATCATGCCCAAATATGGATTTATTTTTTCATTGTATACCAGTATGTGTTTTGTTTTGTTTGGTCCCCAGAGACATTGCAGTCAATGTGTGTGTGTGTGTGTGTGTGTGTGTGTGTGTACTACCTGAAGAGTACAAAAGAACTTTCTCTCTGTGTGTGTGTGTGTGTGTGTGTGTACTACCTGAAGAGTACAAAAGAACTTTCTCTGTGTGTGTGTGTGTGTGTGTGTTGTTGCATGCCTTCAAGTCATTTCCAACTACTGTGCCCTGGTGGTGCAGGGGTTAAATGCCGGTACTGCAGCCACAAAGCTGTGAGTTCGATCCTACCAGGCTGCACATTGACTCAGCCTTCCATCCTTCCACAGGTCAGTAAAATGAGTACCCAGCTTGTTGGGGGAACTAGCCAACACACTGTAAACCACTTAAAGAGTAGTTAGCTGATAAGCGGTATAGAAATGCACATGCTATTGCTATTATTGCAACCCTAAGATAAATCTATTATGGGTTTTTTTCTTAGCAAACGGTTTTGCCTTTACCTTCCTGTGAGGCTAAAAGAGGGTGAATTGACCAAGGTCACCCAGTGGGTTTCCACTGGCCAGGTAGGAGTTCGAACCCTGTTTTCCAGAGTTGTAGTTCAACACTCAAACCATTACACCAGTGACTCCCTCTCTCCCACCATATATTGCCAGATTACCAGAAGAAAAATTCAGTGCTGAGGAAACCAAGGTTTTGCATGTAGTAGTGCTAATTAACTTTCCCCCTGTTGTTGTTGTTGTTGTTGTTTTTAGCTAGTATATTTGTGCTTGTACATACACACACACACACACCTACCTCTATAGTTTGGCTAAGCCTGTGGTAGATTTGCCCTGACCATGGCAATTCACTTTCTTTCTGTGATGCCTCTCTCCACCCCTCTGTCAGTCTCTATCCTCCTGTCTTTCATCTAATAGACATCAGGTGAGTATTTTCTCTTAAAATTGCCTAAGGAACAGAGTGTTCCAAACCACAAATATGATGGTTTTCCACTGTATCCTGCAAAGCTTGTAGTTGTAGTATTTATTATATTGCATCATATACCTTGGCATCAGCACCCTGTCCCAAAAGTAAAACAATAGAAGTCAATTCTTCTGGAAAAAGGCCCCCCTCCCCATTTATTCACACATACATTCAGATACACTGTAGCAAGGATATATAAAGGCTGGGGCTACATTTCAGGGCACTTAATTCTATGTTAAACAGCATTTGAAGGAAAAAGGTATTTGAAAGTGTACATTGTGCCTTTACCTGTACTTATTTAAATTACAACACTTTTTAGTGCCACTGATGCACTAATACAACCATAGACTCTACATTCCTTCCACCACCTACAAACCCTTTTCTGAATAAGAGAGATCTTTCATGTTTCAAATTAAGCCTCACCAACAATTTCTTAGTCCAAAGTTCATTCAACTATGAGTTTGACCATTAACAGCTGAAATTTGCAAGATTTTGGGACTGAGTTTCCCATGATGAAGAGACCTGTGGTCTCAAAAGCCAATCTTTTGTCTGGTTTCTTCCTCCTCTCCGTCTTCTTCTTCTTCTTCTTCTTCCTCTTCTTCCTCTTCCTCTTCAATTGACTGAATAAAAGGATTACCACAATTTGGATCATGAAAACCTCTTAACATCTTAGACAAGAATGGTAATCATACAGATCTCCAGATGTTGTCAGATTGCAACTGCCAATTGATATAGCCACCATACCCAATTGAAGAATGCAAGGAATTGTAGTCCAAAAGTTTACAGAGTGCTATGTAGTTCACACCTCCAGTTTGTCCAAAGGTATGTAGATATTGTGAAAATCTAGTAAAGATGGCATTTATTCTTCAGCTTACCTCATGCAGAGTAATATCCAAGTGATTTATCTTCAGTTGCAGAGCATTCCCTATGATGGGCAGAGGAGCTGGGCCAAGTGGCAGCTTCCCATTCCCTACCAGTCTGCTCCTCAATGCAAAGAGAACAAGACAAATTATGGCAGGCTTCAAGGGAAATAGTGACTGACCCTAGACGTTCCATAACAATAGCTCACAGTGAGTGCAATTGTTCTGATTTCTAGTGAGGTACAATTGATTTGTGCTTATTCATCGGATCACTATATAAAGTGTGATCTGGGTAGGGGCGGAAGTTCGCCAATGCTCATTTTACCTTTATCTGTATACATAAGATTAGCCATTATGTATTTAAGTTTATTTGGTTCCACCCAGGAGTGAACTTCTATAAGCTTCACTCTGTTCTACTTAACAACAGACTTCCAAGGCAACTATAATAATACACTTTTACTCAGCCTTGGTGTGCACAAGATTACAGCATGGTTGGTTTGTTTTGGCAGAATGGTGAGGTCTCAAGATTCCTAAAGCCACTTAAAGGGGAAGTATGATACAGGATTTTCTGACCCAGTGTGCATCGTGAAAGAGGAAGGGATGGAAAGAGTTTCTGATAATATTTTTTTAAAAAAAGTTTAAAAAAAGTCTTTTTGGAGTATTGTGAAACCCTGGTGAGAAGAATCCTGGACTGACAAGATTTTTTGGCAGTTCAGGACTTATTCTGCACAAAATTTGCAGGTTGTTGTTTTGCATGGAAAAAAGCATTTTCTTTGCATAAATCGGCATTTTCTGCATGCCAAATAATGTTTCAATGCAGAAATATTAATTCTCACACAGAATGTTAGTTTTTGGCACAAAAAAATGCTTGCATATCTGTTCTCTTAAAATTTTACATATGATAGATTTCCATAGAAAAAATTGTTTTCTATGCAGAAAACAGCATTTTCTTTGCAAGAAATATTGAAATATTATTTTCCAAACAGAAAATGCTGTTGTCTATGCAAAACAACCACATAGAAATTTCATGAAGAATAAGTCTCAAATCGCAAACAGCCTTTGAAAACTATAGTTTTCAAACATTTTCTCACAATGGGAAGAAAGTTTCTGAAATTACTTGCTATTAACTTCAAGAAGAAACTTAGTGAAGAATTACATCTCTAAGAGGGAGGGACTGACTTCACAGAGCAGGAAGTACCATTGATTGGATAACTGAACAGCAGGTGCTTTTTTTTCTATCTCACAGCTGAAGCTGTGAGAAGCAAAAAATTACATGGGCCATCCTTCTTCTAGACACGTCTTCTCCCACAGTCAATTCATAAATCTTAATTTAGAAGCATATTTTTTTCATTTTTTTAAAACAGAGATCAACATAAAAAGTAGAACAAAACAAAGACTTTGACAATTTTTTCCGTAAGACATGATCATTGAATCATAGAATCACAGAGCTGGAAGAGACTACAGAGGCCATCCAGTCCAACCCCCTGCTATGCAGGAACACACATTGAAGCACTCCCAACAGATGCCCATCCAGCCTCTGCTTAAAAACCTCCAAGGAAGGAGACTCCACCACATTCTGAGGAAGCATATTCCACTGCCAAACAGCTCTGACTGTCAGGAATTTCTTCCTAAGGTTCAGGTGGAATCTCTTTTCCTGCAGCTTGAATCCACTGCTCCTCGTCCTAGTCTCTGGAGCAGCGGAAACAAGCCCACTCCCTCCTCAACGTGACATCCCTTCAAATATTTAAACATGGCTATC
The DNA here is from genome assembly GCA_030412105.1 of Cyclura pinguis. Lineage (NCBI taxonomy): Eukaryota > Metazoa > Chordata > Lepidosauria > Squamata > Iguanidae > Cyclura > Cyclura pinguis. The sequence continues at coordinate 310,650,318 of CM059599.1, read as the reverse complement.
ATATCCCCTCTTAACCTTCTCTTCTGCAGACTAAACATCCCCAGCTCCCTAAGCTCCTCCTCACAGGGCATGGTTTTCAAACCCCTCACCATTTTGGTCACCTTCCTCTGGACAGAAATGCAAAGTTCAAAGTCATTAAGAGTTGGAAGGGATCAGATAGGCTACTTAGTACAACTCCTTGACAGTGAGGCAATTGACTATTAAGCTATCCCTGAGAGGCAGGCATCCAACTTCTCTTTGAAAATTTCAAATGAAGGAGAATGCACCATCTTCCAACAGGTTGCAGTCTACTGTAGAGCAACTCTCAGCATCAGGAGAGCTGATTCTAATTCTCCCTTGATTTCTCTTTTCCAAACTAAACTATGTATTATCCTTTCCTAGACTGACATTTGGAAAAGGTGGTTAGTACCTTGCATCCTATTGTTTAGTCTCAGAGATGGTACACACTAAATCAATTGCTGTATTTACATGTAGCTAAATTTTGTTTATTCAGTGGACTTACTTTCATTGATACTAACAATAGAAGTCAGGCCAGGCTTTTTTGTTCAGCAGATATATTTGTCCAGTCCTCTGAACCTAAAAAAGAATTCTGTTAATATGAGATATTTTTAATAATTATGATGAGTAATCAAAGGTATACTATCTCTGAAGATAGTTTGAGTGTGAAAATTTCTGTTCTGTCCCATTTTCGTACCAAGTTACAAGATACTCCCCAACATCTGTGGGTATTTTTATCACACTTTTTTCCCCAAATTAAATGCATTTTAAATGTACGCTTCCAAGGGAAATAATGTTGCAGGTATTTTTGTATGGTTTGTGTACATATTCTAGTCATGTACATTTTTGAAATATATGCATGGTTTTGTGCTCATTTTCCCCCTCCAAAATGTCCTTCAACCTTCACAAATGTGCCTGTTTCTGATGCAAGATATGTTATATTCCACTTGCATTCTTGAGAGGTGCAAAATTTTTTTAAAAAAAAGATCTAAACAGTAATGTGAATCCAACTAATTCCTTTGTCATTCCTAGTTCTAAATATACAACATATCATTTAGTTGGAGCTGCACTTGTGCTGCAGTTAGGATAGTTCAAAAAAAGACCAGTGTGTCATTTTTAAGACAGTGTCGCAGTTGTTTTTTTTGCATTTTTGATGGGCAAAAAGGGTTTTTTTTTTATTATTTAAAGTGAGAAGGACTGAAATAGCAAAGAGATGTGATTATAAGAGAAATACAGTGCTGGCAGAGAGCTCTATATATACCATGAACTGCCAAAAAAGACAAATGAAGGAATCTTACAGCAAATCAGGCTAGAATTCTCACTTGAAGCCAAGATGATTAAACTGAGGCTGTTGTACTTTGGACATCAAATGAGAGGACACAACTCTTATACCTATCTGTATTACAGTATTCTTATTCTTATTATAGGTTTTCTATAAGAAAAGAAAACCTATAATAAGAATAAGAATACTGTAATACAGATAGGTATAAGAGTCAATGAAGGAAGCCACAGCCCTGACTTTGTGAAACTTAAGTAGGGCTAACTTAAAAGGGTGTCTTAGAGGTCTTTCATTGCAAGGGCTACCATATGATAAAGGCAGCCTGGTGACAGTTAACAACATATTAGAAAGCAACCCAATGGTAGCTGATTGCTCAGAAGCCCATGGAAAACTGGATCCTGCCCTGAATAGGAGGAGAGCTTAAAATATTAAAAACAAGAAGAACATAGTATTCTTTTCTGCAGTGCTTTCCAGCAGGTGCCAATAAACAATATTGCCATAACATTCTGCTCCAGTTTTGTTGTATTTACAGGCTTGGATTTCTCAGAAGCCAAGATACTTAAAAAAACAAAAAAACAAAAACAAAAACAGGTCTTGTTGCTCTAGTCTTCCTTCCCAGTAGAAGGCCACAGGCCAACAGACCTAGCCTCCTCACGTACCTACTTCCCGGTCCACTGGAATGGACTATCTATACTTTATCCAGGACATTCTAACGACCTAGGGCCCTTTCATACTATATAGCAATCCCTCTATGACTCTATTGTGATGGCAACCTCCTATGGAATACTGGGGCCCTTTTCACATGGCGTTTTTTAAGCGAAAGGGCCTTTTGAGCGTCTTGTAAATGTGAGGAGCAGTCCACACGACACACTCACATTTACGCGACGCTCAAGAGCCTAACGCAGACTGCGTGTGCATTTTTTTATTTTTGGCTTAAAGCTGAAAATGCTGCGCGGTCGCGTGTCACTCCGAGGCCCTGCATGCACTTACCTGCCCTGTGGAGCCTCTGGAGCCGGGCCGGTCGCACTTCCTGCCCCAGTGCAGCCTACAAGGTCCTGGGATTTGTAGTTTATGGAGGGATGTGTGGAATTCTCTGCCAGAGAGCTCTACAGTCTACAAACTCCAGGATTCCATAGGATGCAGACATGACATTTGGTGTGAAATTGTAATGTTGTATAGTGTTAAAGGGACCCTGTCCTGAATAAAGCAATGAACATATTACAAACATTACAGGCTATTATTTTTTCTCAATACTTTTGTGAGTCAGTCCACACAAAGAACATTGCATGAGTTGAACACAGAATAAACTAAAGTATATTGTCTGCTGCACAGGAAAGGGCTCAGCTGGCATATCATGTGTCATTAGAAAAGGTGTTCCTGGTCAAGACCACCCAAAAGCTGGTTACACTCCACTATAGCTCAGTTAGATTTGCCTTGGGACTGTTGAAACACCAGATATCCCTTTGAGGAAATCTGTTATAAGGAAGTAAGTATCTTTCTGTTCCATGATTTGAAAACCCAACTCCTTATACATTCAGTGCAAAACTCCAGTGTTTCTCCTGTTTTGACTCCTTGGTCACAAGAGGTGTACACATACTTATCAGCCTCTTCAGTTGGAATTCCCTCCAATGTAAGTTTTTAATTCACCATTATGTGGCAAGAGAAATAGCATTTTTGAAATCACCTAAAGCTCACTAGTCAAACTCAAATCAGAAAACCATAGAATTCTACATCTGAAAGGGATCCCAAATTTTATCCAGTGCAACTCCCTGCCAATGCAGGAAATTGGCAGCTAAAGCACGCCTGAAAGATGTCCATCCAACCTCAGATATTTACTTATTTACCAAGTTGCACCACTTTTTTGCCAAGAAGCATAAAGCGTTTGTTGCACTTCTCATTTCAGTCAAAGCTTCTGCAACTGCAATAGCAAGTCACACAAGTTCATCACATTCCAGACCAGGCCTAGACTTTATGTCTGCTTGCCCAGATCAATCCAGTTTATGAAAGTTCAGTTTGGATAACTACACTTTAGTGTCAAATTACCCAGAGTTCATGCACATTCAGATTATTACTTTGTTGAATCATTACAGGTTGTTCAAGTTCACAGGACACTAATGACTCATAGCATAAGGGCTTTTCAGTGTGCTGCTACTGTGTTTCTTATTTGTTTTTAAATTCATGTTTCAAGTGGTTTTCATTTTGTTTTTAGATTAACGCAGTTTTACTCACAACTTTGTGCATATTTTTAACCATATGTGTTTTTGTAAGCTGCTTTGTAAGCTGCTTTGAGTCACACTTTGATTGAAACAAACAAAGAGACTTATCCAAAGGAGCAGCAGACAAAAAGCTGCACACTTGTCTGTGAATAAGAAGCAGAGTTTAATGCACACATGTTTAATGTACATGGGATTCCCACATGCACCCCCATTATTTGATGTTGTGGTTTTCTTTCATGTAACTTCCATATACCAGGGTTCTGACCATGAGATCTGTGAGTACTAGATGCTGGAGAGAAACATTACAGGCAAGAAATGTCCTAGAGCAATGCTAAACATTTGTACCCCTCACTGAGGGGATGTGGGTGATACGAAATTCTCCAGAAATCATGAGCGTGGAGGATAATTTTTCACGGATGGGCTACTACTTATTTAACCTTACACGATGAACAAGGGGAAAAAAAAGAGCAATCTCTGTGTAGTTACCACCCAGCTTCATTTCTTGGAATGCCTTGGAAGTAACATGACATGATACTGGTCTCAAGGCATTCAAGGATGTCTGGCTAATGGGGAGTGGCATTAAGCTCTTTCTGCAGCTTCTCACCTGCTGCACTGCTTAGAATGCCTGTGACATCTCTTCATGTCACATGCCTCCCAAGGGTTTGCAGGTAGTGCTGCTGGTGGAACTCTGTGGAAAGAACCGGGATGGGGGGTGGGGTGGAAATGAAATTCCTAGGCATCGTATGAATTCAACGTTACTAGTAGAAAGATGTAGAGAAACAGGGTTGCCATATTAGAGCCTTTCAAACCCAGGCATTTAATTTTCATATTATGGAAACAATTATAATTTTGTGTATTATTAATTTGCCTTCTAATTATGCAAATTCAACATATTAATTGCTGCATTTTTTTCTGCCGCTATGTTTTCACCTTGGTACTTAAAGAAGAAAAAGTAGCTAGTCTTCTGAGTGAATGGGTATAGAGGAATATTTAACATAGAGCCAACATGGAATAGTGGTCAGAGCACTGGATTACAACCCTGGAGACCAGGGTTTGAATCTCTGCTCAGCTATGGAAACCCACTGGGTGACTGTCGGTGTGTCACACACACTCAGCCACAGAAAACCCTCTGAGAGGTTCATCTTAGGGCCATCACAAATTGGAAACAACTTGAGGGCACACAACAACAGTAACGTTTAATGTGTTGGACTTGGGAAGAGACAGAAATAAGTGCAAGTCCCTATTTGATCCTGGAAGTGTCATCACTGTTCCTCAGCATATCTGTTTTACAGGTTTGTTGTAAGTGTTAAGAGAAAGACAGGACTATACAAACTGGCCATCTAAATTCCTGGCATGGTGACAAAGCAGCAGCAGAACAGTGGTAGCAGCACCAACAGCAACATTACTTCATGCACACGCACTTCTAGTGCTATTCTTATAATATCTCCATAGTTTTTTTCTTCCCCTGTCCATTCTCTCCCCGTGGCAAAAAGGTACAAAAAGATGAAAACATCACAGGAACCTTCTGAGATTGACTTCAATATAAACCATATCCCCTTCCTTTTCACTTTGTCTCATCTGATACCTAGTTTTCTTGCTCTTTGCAATCTCCTGATGCATCTCTCACTCACTTTTTCCTCCTCCTCCTTTGCCTCACTTCAGGACCCACAACGGCTCCTTCCCTTACTTCTTGCCCTCTGTTGCTCATACCTCAATCTTTGTCTCACCTCCCTTGCTCCTTGCACCTTGCCACTGCATCTTCCACCCTCTCTTCCTTCCTTTCCCCATCCTGGTTATATCTCACCTTCACCAAGCCTTCCTCCCTTGCTTTTGGGACTTTTTCACTTGCACATCTCAACCCACCATCCTCCTTCTTTTTTCCTTACCTCATCCTACAAGACCTTCCTTCCTTTGTACCTTGCAACTATCTGTAACATCTGCCCTCCGTTTCTCTTCTCTTCTCATCTCTTCTCTTCTCTTCTCTTCTCCTTGCTTTACCTTGCTCTTCTGCCATGCATCCTCCCTTGCAGCCACAGTTGCACCTCCAACTCCCTTTTTGCAAGTTTATTTCATGCTGCTGCTGCCTTCCCTCTAAAGAAGGAGAAGGTACACAGGGCAGCCCAGTGCTGACACAGGTCAGGTAAGCAGATAAGTGAAGGCAGTGGTGCTACTTCAAGAAAGGGACTAGAAGGAGAGGGATAGAAAGAACAAGTTGAAAGATAGCAGAAGAGGCATCATTGGTCGAAGAGTCAAGATGGCAATAATGGGGGTAGCTTCTTTTCCTCTTGCATCAGACAGTGGAAGAATCATAACTGGAACTTGATTTTTGCCCATCAAATGGAACTTGATTTTTTTTTTCTGGACAGTTGCTAAAAATGCATAAAATGAATCAAAGAAGTCATAAAAAACAACAGATTCCATGGAACCACAAATAGTACTCATTGTATTGGAGCTTTAACTCTTATTAGTCCCTCCCCCTTCACTTCAATGAGAGACTGTACATTTTGCCCCATAACTCCATTCCTCCAAAACCTAGAGACTAACTTTATGAAAGCTTAGAATTTGGGCCAGATGAAGTTTCAAATGAGCACCAGGTCTCATGCCAACCCAGTGTGTAAAATCTAAGAAACCAGGTGATATAGCAACTGTATATTTTGTAGTTGCTAGTATACAACACTCTGTCTCTTTGCCCTTGCTGCTGATATCCTAACAACTCCAGAGCATTATCAGAGGACATAAGGGACTTCATGGAGGAAGGAGAATTGCTTTCCAAATGCAGAGGGACACTATCTGAACACCATCCCTATACTAGTTTGGTTTGTTACACCCCAAAGTAACCCTAAGAGAGGGCCCCTAAATTGGCATGACTTCCCCCATATTGGATATTGGCTAGCAAAGGTCAGTTGCAAGTAAAAATTGGTTTTGAATTCAATTCTCAAGACCAACAACGCCTTTGCTGCTGTATAGGGATGTAGACAGCGTCCCTTAGGCTAAGGGACAATGACCTATTGTTCTCAGTCACGTATCTCTAGGCAGCCACTATAGACTCTCTCTCTGATTAACAAAAAGGTTGCTGCAGCCCCTAGCCATGCTGATGAACTTTGAGAGGATAGACAATCAAGGTCTATCAATTTGGAATGATAATCCTATAATGTACCTGGACTTTCCTGGGAGAAACTATACCGAGAAGAGGTCGTGATATTTGCCTAACATTATATTCCACAATCATCACCCATTAATGCCACTTTGCTAGCCTATACACCGCTTGAGGACAAAAATTGGCTATAAAAATCCTCACTTTTTGAGCCTCATCAGAGAGCCTCCCAGACTGGACAAGGGCCCATTTCGCTGCTACCGAGGTGTCCCACTTAAGCCTCTCAGACGCTGCTGAGAGCTAAATGCGACTTGCGTATCTAACTCGCCGCGAAACCCCGCTGCCTCCAGCCTTCCAGCCCCGGGATCCAGCCCCCCTTGGTGCTTTACACCGAGCCTTCGCTAATCTTCTCCTTTCCAGGACGCCTAGACTAAGGTCCATATGCCCTCTCTCCCCAACTGCCTCTCATTTCCAATTTTGTTTCTATAGCCCTTGTGTGATTGTAGGATTATTTGTTAACGTATGTTGTGCTTTTCTTTGTTAGTTTTAATAAATTTACTTTGGACTGTTCCTCTGACTCTTGTGTGGTTCTGACCCCGTAGACAGAGGGTTAAAGATCCCTTGCCCTGACCTCTCACAAGCTTTGAGTGTCTCTGTTAATTCCCTTAATTTGAAGTCTGTTTGGGTGTCCTCGAGATACCCCCAATTTTCAGAGTAACAGGTTCCTCTTGCTGTCATTGTTATTGTCAAGTTGGCTTCAGTTTCTGTCAGCCCTGTGAATGAGAAACATCCAAGAGAATATTTGCTCAAATCCTACAAACTCAGGGTCATGGTTTTCTTTATTGAGCTAATCCATGCCCAATATCTTGTATCAGTAGATGTATATGTATCATGTAGCCGTGTTTTTGTAACTCTGCCTCCCTGGTCTAGCCCTCTCTCTGACACGGCAAGGACCTCATCTGAAGAAACCTCTCAAGAGGTCTGCACTGTTGCAGTGCATCCAGCTAAAGGAAAACATCAGGATGCATTCCTCCTTATCCTCCAGCTCACAGAAATGGACATGTGGAGTGGAGAGGAGACTGTGCTGTTTACAGGGTGTTTTTTTTTTTTTTCTGGGGGGGGAGATTTTGTTTTTTTGCATGGTTTGCAAAGGACTCCACTCTCTCTAGCAACGAAAAAAAGTGAGTTTTGATGGTTTAAGTGATCATAATTCAGTACGCCAGCACACCTTGTGGGAGATTTTGGGGTCCACCCACAAGTATCTCCTTAGTATTTGGGGGGATTATGGCTCAAAGGAAGCCTCTGAGAGGAGGATAGTGGAAGGATCTTTTCATTTATGTATACCGTACTAACTGTAGAGAGGACTCCAGTTAAAGTTAACAAAGTGTTTTATTTGGTTTGACAAACACACAAGAAATCAGACACTCTTAAGAACCATACAAGACTATCAGAAAGTGAGGCAACAGAGGCTGGATAAAGAGAGATCATGTGGAAAGAGTGATAGTTATCATTCTGGAAGAAAGGGTCACAGCAGAGTAGTTCAGACAGCGTCTGAAGGTAGCATAGAGGAATGGCAGTCTGGGGCGCCACATACAACATACTATGTTCAATGCACTACAAATGGCTAGAGTTGAAGGTAGGCTGTTTTTGTGTTGTTGTTGTTTTTCACTCCCTGAAGGGGTGTGATGAGAAAATGATGGCTTTCCCATAGGATTGGTAAAGGGGGTCTGGAATGGGCTGGTCACCTCCAAAGTGACAAAACATTGATGGGACTCATGACAATCTCTTAATGTTTGATCAAGTAGGATGTATAGGGAAGATCTCCATAGGATAAGTTCAAGGGATGGTCTCTTACTGCTCAGCAATCTGGGTAGTTTGTCTTTCATTGTATTAAACAATGTAGCCTGAAGTGCTAAAACCCATCAGCACAAACCTATCAGCATCATGTTTTCCTGCCTACTCCTCTCTGGATTTATGACCCTGAACATGTCCCAGGTCAGCTTGACTCCAAAGCATGTTCTCTGATCAGCCTGACATCAAACATGTTCTCTATTCATTAAGAAATCCAATTAATGAAAATTGCATATCTCATAGAAAGGATGGTAGGGTATGGTAACACCTGTTCTGACAACTTTCCTTTTTTTCCTACTGCCTCCAACTGAATCATACCCAAAAATTATCCTTCACAGCCTATGTAACAAGGAGTTTTCACCCTCAAATAATCTAGATTAACCTGAAAAAAAGCAATATAGGAACTACATTTTCTTCTGCTGATTTGTTTTCTTTTCTTTTCTGTTAAAAAAAAAAAAGTCCCAGCAATCAGAATGTAGCATTCAAAAGCATTACTACAAGTGGTGGTCCTGAGAATGACACCAGAGAATAAGATCATTTGTCTAGTTTGTTCAGCATGCCAAAGAGATATCACTTTCCATGTCTCTTCAAGATTTCAAGTATAGGACTTTTCCAGCCTTGTTTTTTTTTTAAAGTAAGTTAGGATGAATATGAGACACAATTCATGTAAAACCTGAGTGTTGTCACTGAGCTAGAGTCTAAATTCAGTGTGAAAAAAATAATAAGTGCAGGTTCCGGCTCATCTAAAAAAAACAACAGGCCTTTAAAAATGGAATGTGCAGAATGATTTTTACTATCTTCCTGTTTCAGAACTTTACAGGTTCAAATGTGTCCATGTGTGTGTGTGTGTGTTGGTGAGTGTTTTTTAAAATGTCACCTTTCTGTATGTCTTCTACCAATGTAATGAGAAATTGTAACAGACTATCTGCCTGAGGTTTGTAGTGTGCTATGCTTGGCTTGTGCTACAAATGGGATTAAAGTGTATCTAAAAAGAGAATTCTATATGTGTGTGGACTGATCTTTCCAAATGTCAATATAAGACTCATTTACACTGAATTAGAGGCATAAAGTCCAGTCAGTCCTCTGACTATTGATGCTGCCACAGGCAATTCCTAGATTACACTTCTAGCCTTTTTTTTAATGTAACATTTAAATAGCCAAATGTAAGGACAACTTTTATTTTACACTATCTGAAATGCTCCCCTTTCTCCAATTTGCCCCATTCCAATAGAATCCTCCCTCACAATGTTTTTCTGGCCCTTTCCACACCTTACCTTTTTCCAGCGCTGGGGTGCGGGGATCGTCCGAGCAGCCTCTAGCGAGAGGCTCTTGTGTCCCTGCTGCTTCAGCTCCGCATGAGCTGCCTGCTAATGCGAGAGCCCCGCCTTTTCCTTCTGCAGTGTAGCCTGAGAGTTTCCCAGGCTGTGCTGGGGCAGGAAGTCCAACTGGTGCGGCTCCGGAGGCTCCACACGCCAGGTAAGTGCATGCGGGGCTCAGGAGCAATGCGCGATTGTGCACCATTTTCAGCTTCCAGCCAAAAATGAAAAGGTGCACGATCGGTGCCTGCCAGCCCCTTGAGCATCATGCAATTGTGAATGTGTCATGAAGATCGCTCCTCACAATCATGTGACACTTCAGGCATGGTGAATGCCACATGGAAAGGACCTCTGTCAAGTCTTCTCAGTCCATTCCCTACCTTGGCTCCAGGGCCCAACTAGTTGCAACTGGCTGGATGCCCAGCTCCCTTACAAGCTTTCATAAAATGCCAATCAACACATAAGCATAATCTTTAACTCCCGTATATAACAAATGAAAAAAAAGTATCTACTGAAATCACATTATTGGAAAGTGCTTGGGAAATATTTTCAGCTGTCTCGCAGAGTAGAAAATATAGCCGTGGTACTCCATGGCACATTTTGTACCTAGTTTGACAGTGGATTTTCCTATTGTCTGGGCAACACAGCTGGAGGGTTTTGTTTCTCCTCTAGGTAAAAAAAGGGCAAAAGATATGTTGCTCTTAAGTTACATTTATTAGGACTCAACAATGGAGGAACAGCAGGGATCACAAGAGACAATTGCTCAGGGAAGATGAACAGTTGGGGAGAAGTTTGAAAGCTTTGAGATGCTTCCAATAGAGAGGACGTAAACCTTGGTGTGCCACAAAGAGACTGATGGGGAGGCAGAGCGTACTGCCTGCTTCACCTTTCCTAGGGAAGCATCATTGTAGGTTGGACAAATGAGTCCAGACCTGCAGCTTCCCATGACCATCCAAGTCTCAGAACACCACCTTTGTTGTGAGTAGAATAGGAATGTTCAGCTAGTCATGTTAGGGCTTGTGTTTCTTTTTAATCTCAGCTGTTTTTGTAACTCTATAACTATTTCTAAGTAATGCCTGAGAGAAGGTCACTTCATGTATAAGATATCCTTTTGCTATTATAAGATTACTTACTTAGAATAAAAGTGTTTCTTTAAAGACCTACTTTTATCTCACTCCCTCCACATGCCTTTGCTTGGTGTGTGAATGAGTATGCATATAGGATGCCCAGGAGGGGAAGAGAAAGTCTTTGCATAGGCAGAGGTGGAAAAGTGCAAGTTAAACCACTCAGTAACTTCCCACTGAGAGCCAGCATGATGTTAGTGGCTTGAGCACTGGACTACAACCCTGGAGCCCCGGGTTCAATTCCTTGCTGGGCCATGGAAACCCACTGGGTGTGTCACATGCTCTCAAGCCCCAGAAACCCCCATGATAGGTTTGCCTTAGGGTTGTCATAACTCAAAAATGATTTGAAGATAACACAACAATAAACTTCTCACTAAGTTATTGAGTGACATGGGGTAAGTTAATGGGTAGTGGCAGTTAGATAGTCTTTGGGGATTCCCTCTCCTACTCAAGAGCAGAAGACAGGGCCAGGCAAACCATTACACCTAGTACGTACTATTCAGTTATATCTTTAGTGGAATGGATCAGAAATGGGCAACAACACTGTAAAACAGCAGCATAGTACTCAGTGTGGACAAAGACTATTTTTCTCCTGAAACAGGATGATTAATTTATTTTTAATGTTTGCCATGTATTGAGATCTATCTATAATTTGACATGTGGCCAGTTTCAAGAATATGTTCCCAAAGAACATGGGATTTGCTGTCATCTCTGACTAAGGACACAATATTTCTTGATTTTAATACTTCCCTTTGGCACAATAGTAATTATACTACATATACTACATAATTATACTACATGTGACTAAGATTCATGGACATACATATTTGTCAATTACCTTCCACATCTCCACTGATAAGCCAAATAAGCTTATTTTATTTAACATGCCAAGATGTCCTAACAACCAGGTGATCCTTTCTTTATCCTCTCCCCGAAACAATATATTTGTTTTGCATCACTGACCAAAGATTCACACTACAATGCAGGTGGCCTTTGAAACACCATGAACCAGTCATGTGGGAATTGCATTTATAGTAGCCTGATACCCATTAACTGTCATGTTTCCTAAAGAACACTGAGATTTGTACTTTGGAGAGGTGCTTAGAATCCACTGCCAGAAAATTCTAGGAGATTCCTCTAAACCACAGTACTAGAGTTTTTCAGCAAAGAATTCTAGGTATCTCAGGAAACTGCAAACTCCAGGATTGCACAGAAGTAAGGACATTTAATGGTATTTCAATGCTATAACAGTGTAGCATAGATATGCTCTAAATCCACCAGCATACTCTATCTGTACACCAAAGGTGTTATTATAACTGAATAAATATCACCACCACCATTGACTTACGGCAACCCCATGAAATTCATAGGGTTTTCTTAGGCAAGGAATACTAGTGTGCAGTGATATCACTTGTTCTTCCCTAACCATTTTCTGAGTATAACAATGTTCAATACACCATACATAATGTAGGGTTTCAATATCAAAACTCGGATTACCAATCCTTTCCTATATTTAACAACAAGCTTTGGAGACTCAGATTTATAATTTACACTAATCTTGATTCAATGACTTGCTAGCTTCAACAGTCCCTAAACTGTTTCTTTCTTCTTTATGACACAGTAAAGCAAAATTTGCCTCTGGCGTCCCTATCCCTCTACCACTGGTTCATGGTGTTTTAACACACGCTTGCATTGTAGTGTGAAATTTAGTTCACTGGTGAATAACAAATATATTGCTTGCGGGAGGTTATAGAGAAAGGAACATCTGGCTGTTAATATTAGAGTTGTGATGAACAGTAAGAAATGCTGACAGTGTATTAAAGAAAGAAGAGGTAAATGTGAATTATAAGGCTATAATGTCATGGATGGCTTCTGAAGATGTCACAATAAGGAAATGTATCCAGTAATTTAAGCCTGGGGTTAAATTAAAGTTTCATAACTCTAAATAAGATTGTTAAGAAGCCTTTAATTAAGTCAGCAACTGACTTCTCATTCTCACTATGTGCTATATTTGTGGCTTTCACACTATTTAGTTTCTTTCTCTGTCCTTCTTAACTGTCACATTCGAGTACCCCATCTTAGAGTAAGGACTCTTCCTCCCACATTTATACTTCACTTGACAGCTTATCACTTAATAAGTTGAAGCTGAAATGGTGAGCTTGAACTATAGAAAGTATTAACCAGTTAAATACGGGATGAGCCAACAACATGTATTAGTTTGGATCCAGATTTGTACTCAGCTGAGTTCTGCTTAATTTGGAACAATAGTACAGGGCTGTGAATTTCACTAATTCCTTCTTTCTCCTCCAGACAGTTGGATGATTCTATGGAACAGCATGAGATATACTGCTGTGGGGAAAGAGAATTAGGAAAAATCCCCAACCTCTTTCTTCTTCTAGCAAGGTGCTTCTGCTGGATCCTGGTGCTCTTTGTGAATGGAAGAAGGCCTCTTAGTTGTAGAATGGTGAAGATCCAACTCATTAACCATAAACTTGATCAATCTCATTAGCAGGAAAGAGATATGAGGCAACTATCTTCCTTATCTGCCACCATGAGACCATGAGACTGATGGGATGTGGACCTTCAGTACTGGGGCCAAATATGGCTTTTCTGAGACACCAACTTGAACATCTGAGGTTCCCCAGATGGCCACACTTCCTTCCTCATGGCACAACCATTTGGATCTTTATTGGTTTTTGTGCAGGGCCTCACCCCACATTCTAAAAGACTGAAATGTCTCTCAAAAAAGGTACTAACTGTATGAGTTTTAAACTAAAACATGGTGACATTTTTGATCTTCTTTCTTTCTTTCTTTCTTTCTTTCTTTCTTTCTTTCTTTCTTTCTTTCTTTCAACACAGGTATCAAGGCAGCTTACAAGTTAAAACAAAGCACAGCTAAAAACCTAGTAATACAAACATTTAAAAAAATAACAGTTCTGTTTTTAAACACAAGTTGAAAACAGTTTTGAAACACTTTTAAAACATAAGAAAAAGATGCAGACACAAACCACTTCATTAAAAGCTCTGTCTACTGCAAGAAAGTAAAAACCAAAGGCTTGTCTAAGTAAAATTATCTTTGCCTGCTTATGGAAAAACAACAACATGGAACGGAGTGCTACAACTTGTAAGTAGCCACCAAGAAGGCTTCTAGCTTTGCCTCCACTCGTTGAAATATAGACCAGGAAAACAAGAAAATACTCAAATTGAATTCAACCCTCTAGCAGGAAGAACTTGATATTATTAATGAAAGCAGAGGTGGACAAATGTGAAGAAACCAGGGAATAATTTTCCCTCCAATCCATCACCTTAGGTCACATGTTCCCCCTGAGAATGCCAATTTGCATTCATTCCCACTCATTCTTCCTTCCCAAATAGTGACTGGAAGTGATATTGCACCACTTCCTGCTCCCATTTTGCAAAGATAATGGAAGGAAGAGAAGGAATTGGAGAGGTTGTGGGAGATCTCTGCATAATTGTACATATTTGTGGGTCTTGAATGGACTTTTACTCTCAAATCATGCCAAAATGAAAAAGGTGGGAGATTAGGGGCATTGGGGAGAGGTTCTTGGGTGAACTTAGGAGCTGCAGAAGTAGGATGTGGGTCACCTTGTGACTAATGGGTCCACATCTTCTGCACCCATGACTTAAGAGGAAATTGGATTTACAGTAATTGGAGATTTGTGAATAATGAGGCTATTGGTTTTGCTTGACACTATTTTGAATTGAAAGGATGAATCCATTTGGGATCTAATTCTGATTTGGGGTTGCAGAATGATATGCAACCCATTGTCATGGCTGGAATGGGAATGCTCACCTCTCCCAACCTATGATTCTGTCTGTTGTTGTCATGTACCTTCAAGCTTACTCATAGCAACCCAACTCTATCACAACTCTATTTCTTGACAAGATCCTTCAAAAGGATGTTTGTCATTCCCTTCTCTTTTAGGCTGAGATAGATGTGACTTGCCCACTTTCACCCAGTGGGTTTTCATGGTTGATCAGGGATCAGAAACCTGATGTCTCAGATATCTAGTCCAAAGCTAAGACAGCTGTACCACACTGGCTCTCGGCAGCGTAACCAAACCCAATTTAATTTTATGTGAACAATACACATTGCATTTCAATGCAGTGTTGAAATCGCAAAATAATGCATCTCAAGAAAAATAAACAAACAAATAAGCAAACAAAAAATCTACAATGCTATTCCATATTGGTCTCCCTAATATTTAAGACTCCAAACTCTGGTTTACTCTTCCCCCATATTTCACTGTCCATTATGCCTACACATTTTTAATTCCATTAGAATGTATTCTCTTCCTATGAAATTGATTGACAATTTAAAATGGACAAGAGTAGATCTTTACAGAGTCCACATGCATATGACATGCTCTTGGCCACTGATTTAGATTACTTCCAAAGAGAAAAGGCACCTTTGTGAAGAATGCATCTCCATCACTAGCTATAGCCAAATGTTTAAATGGATTTCCTAGTTCCATTCCACTACATATCAGTTGCTGGGGGAAACCAACATGGGAATGACAGTTGCCTTCATTATCTGAATATGGGACTGAAAGCTTGTGTCATGGATAAGGATGTGTTACCCTGTGTGCTGGGGGTCCCGTGAGGGACACCAAAATGTGCTCAACAATAGGTGAGGAAGATTAGCCCTGAGCACTGCTTTAGCGTTACGAGAGGCAGGGTAACTTAGCAGAATCTTGAACCCTATGTCTACAGGGTCAGGCCGAGTCAGGGAGCACACAGAAGTTGAAATAATAAATGTGGTTTTATTAAAAACACAATCAAACAGTGTATGCGGCACACTCACACAAGGTAACTAAAGAAATAAAGGTTGGAGTGGGATAGAGGGGTTTTTAGAGGAGTTGCTGGTTTGGGTAATACTTCACCTGTCCTGAAGCCCAGTTGAAAGCAGAGAAGATGGAGAGCGTTGATCTCAGCACGTGGAGCTGAGGGGAAGGCTCACTGGATAAAACAACAGCAAGGTGGGATGGAACCCAAGAGCGATCCAAGGAAGCGCTCAAAGTCAGGGGTTTTTATAAGGAGAATTGTGACCACAGGCTAGTTCGGACTTGGGGAAAACAATAGATTTGGGGCTGGAGACAAAGCCTCCGAAAGGTCAGAATTTGAATTATTGAGTTAAAGCCAAATTGTCAATAGGATAGCCGGTATGCAAACGAGGAGTACTTGAGCGTTGTATAGTCAGATCATCAAGCTGCCAGCGCGGAGCAGAGGATCCTTTGAAAGCTGCGTGCATATCTAATGAAGGTACTTTCCTTGAGGTCTCCTAAAGCTGCGAGTCGGCTGTTTCTGGCCTGCCTGTATTGTTTTGAAATATTACGGTGATTACCGGCCGAGCCTGTGTGTGTGCTTGCCCAGGGGCCTTGCAAGCACGTGGAAGGGAATGGGTATGTGAAGCCGAATTATCGATATCAACAGATATCTTTTTATATCCCCCAAAGCTCGGGCTAGCCAGGGCAGTAACAGATGGAAAGAATATTTTAAAATATTGAAAAATGGTTGATTTTTTTTAAAATAGTGTTGGGAAACCTGGATGAGAAGATGTCTGGACAGATGAAAATTTTCACAGCTTGGGACTTATTCTATGCAAAATTCACAGCCGGAGAATATTAAAAGACTTTGAACTAGTACGGGGATATATGAAGAAATGAATTACTTAAACTTACGGAACAATGAAGTCACCTTATGAAAAAAATCATAAATTTCAGCAGTTATGGTTGCAGTCCTAAGGCAACCATTTGGCCTTGAATGAGTGAAGGATATTGTGTGATTGCCCTTCTGTCAAAAGAAAGGGTTTCCACTCGTAAGGTAGAAAGTTCTGTCTATGGAATGTGCCCAGAAAGGGGTGAGCATAGCTGTCCTTAAATATTGGAAGAGATGAAACATAGAAGATGGAGCAAGTTTGTTTTTTGCTGTCCTAGAGCTTGGAATATAAACCAGTAGGTTGAAATTACAAGAAAAGAGATTCCAACTAAACATAAGTGGGACAGTGGGATAGGCTGTCTCACAGTGTGATGGGATTGTCTTCTTTGGAGCTTGCAAAACAAAAGTTGGAGGACCATCTCTTGGGAATGCTTTAGTCGCATTTTCCTGCATGGCAGGAGGTTGGACTAATGGCCTTAGTGATTTCTTTCAAATCTATGATTCTGCATCTACCCACCACCTCACTTGATTTCCTTGGCTGCATCAATTTGGTTAAGCATAGGAAGTGTGGTGTTAACTTCATCATGGATTCCTCCCCCCACCCACCATCAGGATGGCTTTACAACAAGGATGAGCAAAATGTGGCCCTTGATCTACATATGTCCCCCTGAGGCTGCTTGGGCTATTTTTAACCCCTCAAGATTCACCAGACTAGAAAAAAAGAGAGGTGAACTGACTCTACTGGAAACTTCCAGGTGAGGTAGTCCATCTTTTAAATCAGTTGCAAGAGAGGTACATTGTTTAACATCAACAAAAACCCTTTTTCAAAACCAGAAATGGGTTTCTGGCAAATTCTGGATTGGGGTGGGACATTTCTGGTTCTACATGGGTCTCCTGGAGGACCCAAGTGGCAGAAAATTGGCCCTGCCACAGGTGCCCTTCTAGCTTTGTAAGAATAGTAACAAGTTCTGTTTCCTAGTCATTCAGTTAGATCTGTTGCTACTGAGGCCCTTTCCACACCAGGCAATTAGAACAGGGCAGTGCGTCCTCGCACGGATGCCATCTGCACCTTGGAGTGGACTAGGAGTGGACTACTTACCGGAGATCTGCACCTCAGTCTGTTCCAAGATGACTCCAAGTGGTCCTCCAGCATGTTTTTGAAAGAACGGAAAAAATAGGTCTTTATTTTCCTGGAACGTGCCATTGCATTCCTGCTCTCTTGTGCAGATTTGCAGGCCCGCACCAATGCGAGCCTGCCATCTGCAGAGGGCGGGCTTTAGGCGTGGCGAGCTTCAGTGGTTGGTCAGGACCCATGACCAACTGGAAGCCGCCGTTTTGGAAGCTGGAAGCCGCCATTTTGGAAGCCGGAGCAGTGCAGATCTACAGACCTCGCACTGCTCAGATTCGCCCTGGACCAAGGAGGAGCCCTGCAGAAGGGCTTCAGGGACAGTCCGCATTGCTTCAGACCCCAGAAGAAGCGGTGAGTAACGGCACAGAGCGATTCCCTCGCCTCATGTGGAAAGGGCCTGAGTGGCTTACACCAATCTGTTGCGATTCAGATATTTTGGTCAATAACTCCCATGATCTTTCACCACTATCAATGCTGGCTAAGGCAAATGTGAGCTGACCAAAACTGAAGAGAGCTTCTAATGTTGCGGGGGGGGGGGTATATTTCTTTCAATGTAATTGTCATCAGAACAACCAGATTCTCCTGTAATGAAGTTACGTAAAGTTGAAAAAGGCTTATTTTTTCATAAGTGAAGCTGATTAATGCTTTTGTAACTTTTCTTTCTTTCTCTGTGATGTTCATATCCAATCCTTTATCCCAAGCTCTCAGGGCAGTTTACAATAAAATCAACTTAAAAGATTAAAACATATTAAATAGTTATTTCAATTTAAAAACAAAGAGTTTAAAATTAGTTAAGCCAATCCTGAATATTATAACCATGCTTCCTGTATAAATTCAGTTTAGCCTGAAGGCCTTTTTAAAAAGCTAGGTTTTAACTTGGCACCAAAATGATTCTAATGTTGGTGCCACAGGGAGGGAATTCCATAGCCAGGGTGCCACCACAGAAAAGGCTGTCTCCCATGTCCTCCCACAATGTATTTCCCCTACTGACAGGTCACAGGATGGGACTCTTCCAATAAATCTCAGTTCTCAGGCAACGTATAGAGAGTTGCTCCATCAGATATCAAGGTTGTAATATACTTAGGGCTTTAAATATTATTGCCCGCACCTTAAATTAAGAATTGAAACATATTGGCCACCAATGCAATTCCTTCAGAAGAGGTGTTATACTATCTCTGAAGGGAATTTTATAGCCCAATTGCCCTTTCTGCATGCATTTCAACAGAACAATGCCACAACACCTTATAA
The DNA here is from genome assembly GCA_030412105.1 of Cyclura pinguis. Classification (NCBI taxonomy): domain Eukaryota; kingdom Metazoa; phylum Chordata; class Lepidosauria; order Squamata; family Iguanidae; genus Cyclura; species Cyclura pinguis. The sequence goes on along the minus strand of CM059599.1, from coordinate 310,631,385 downwards.
AGTAGGGACAGAGCTTGAAATCTGATTGTTAGAACTGGAGGAATAAATTCATTAATGTTGAGATGGGGGGATGAAACTGAATTCATTGCAATAATAGTTCATTCATCCATTCAAGTGTTTGGTTTAGAAAGGGAAAAAAAGGAAATTTATAATATATTAGGCTGCCCCTGGATTACAAATCCCACAATATGACTGATTGGCATTGAGGAATCAGTAGTCTAACAGATCTGGAAACAACCAAGTGGGAGAAGGCTTGGAATCCAACAACACACTCCATTACGTTTGGTCACTGATCTGTGTCATCTCTTCTTTTCACCCTTGCCAACATACATGCTATTCACTCGCCTGCCTCAATTGTTTGTCTGGATAAGAAAAGATAAGGGCTGGAGTCTTTATTTCTATGAGAGGACACTGCACCATCACAATATTGAAGTGACTAAAAAGTTCAGTTGGTTGTCAAGAATTCTCCATTAGAAATAATTTGAGGTGTTTTGAGCAAATGTGGAACTTTTCTTTCAATTTTAGGCAATTTCTGCCCAACAGTGTTATAGTGCTATTATTCCACTTTCAACATTCTATGGAATCTTGGGGTTTGTAGTTTAGCAAGAGGTATTTAGAATTCTCAGTCAGAGAGCTCTTTGGCCTCAGTAAACTACAAACCCCAGAATTCCACATGAAGTTGAAAGTGGAATAATAGCACTATAACTCTATAGGGCAGAAATGGTCTTAGTTTGGAACAACTCATTCCCACCCTCCACCCCAATACTTTCAGTTGGAAACCAAAATAATCAGCTTTCAAAGAAGTAGCTCTGTTAGTCTCTCACAGCATAAAAAAGGAGAAAGGGAGGAGGATTTTAAAAAGGTTGCAGTGCCTTTAAAACTCACTTTTTTTTTAACTTTAGGATGAGCTTTCATGAATATAAACCTACTTCTTCAGATACAGTACAGAACAATATTAAGGACTCAGATATAAAGCATATTTATACAGATATACAGAAGTGGGATAGAATGTAATAGGATCCAGAAAGATGCAAATCACTTCCCTTGCCCTACATTTTCAAAGGGCTGATTAAGATGACACAGGTATCTCAGATCTTTACAGTGATCAGTTGGTGCTGATACATGAAAGCAATTAATCTGCTTACCAGAAATCAGTTTCCCAGCATTCAACACTCTCTCCAAGAAGACTCCTTTTGTTGTATGTTCAGTAGTGTGCTGTTACCAGGCTGTACACCCCCACATTTTGATATGGTCTGATTGGCAAAATATGTTAATTGGCAGATATGTTTAATTGGCATAAAGTACAAATTATACTTATGGCTGGCAAGGCCACATGGAAGAAAGGGACACTGGCTGGGAGTAGGTCAGAGGTGACCTCAGCACGGCCAGGTCAAGAGTTCGCTTACATTAGTCAAGAAAGCCTGACTTAACAGCTCTGAGCTAATCCTATCAACTGCCAACATCAGAAAATAATAAGGTGCCCAGATGCAGAGGCCAGGACCCCTACTGTGTGCATATCCTACTGCAGCTAGCCCAGAAACCCCCTCTCAACCAAGACATTAAAACCAATCAGTCCACTCCAAACCCCATTGTCTGTGTTGCAACTCCCATTGTTCACTAGGCTGGGAGAGCAATCAACTCACACTCCTTCAGTGAGGAAAAGAGAGTATATAAACCCTTGGTATTCAGAAGTCAGTTGCAGTCAGATGAAATGCAAGGCTCCACTATGTCACTCTGAATCCTGATCTGTCTGCCCTTAGACAGAAGTCTTAAGTCACATTTCAAGCTCTTCACTTCTCTTCTGGAATGGTAACTGTATAACCCCAATAACCCTCAGCCTCTCTATCCATAATTTTCTTCCTCCCTTTCTCCTTCAGTTAGACCTTGTGTGAATGCTTGACTGTATGTATCTTGTGTGCATGCATGAGTGAATTCCCCCAATAAAAACCCATTTTTAGCTTGCCTTTTAATCTTTGGCTGGTTTTTGCATGGTTTGACCCCATAAACATGGGGTAGAAGATCTCGCTAAGTTGCCTCCCTCTCTCTAGCCTCCTCTTTGAGCTGATTAATTCCCCACCTTGGCATGAAGGTACTGTTATTGCGGGTTGGCCCTTGTGGTGCCCACATTTTTGAGGTAACAGTGCCATGAATCCATTATCTTTGATCTTACCTTTGCTAATAGATTGGAATTTAGGAATGTAATTCAATTCAGTTGTTTCTTTTTCTAGTATTCCTTTGTAATGTGCTTGTTCAAGGTCTATGACCTCTAAATCATTTACTGTATGTTCAGGAACATTGAAATGTTACGCAGCTAATTTTGGGATATTACCATTTTTAATGTCAGATTTGTTTCCTTTTAACCTCTTGCATAGAGACTTTCGTATTTGTCCAGTAGAGAGGGGCATTGTTGGCATAGAATGGCATAACAGATGTGGGAACAAAGTTGGCATCTGAGTAGTCAGCATGTCAAGCAAAGCTTTCACAATGAAAAGAGGAATGCCCAGCTTGAGACCTCTTAAGCAGAGACCATAGCAAATGAATAGCAAGAGAAAAAACTTCATGAAAATGCTAAATGGCTAACATTATTCCTCTGTTAAGCAAAACAAGAACAAATTAAAATTAACAAAGTGCTTTTAAAAATGTTGTATCCAGGATCTGGGCAGGCTGGACAACAACATATGGCATTCCAGTTTTTGTCAGACTGCAGCTCCCATCTTCCTTCAGCATTGACTGGGATGACTGGAGTTGTAGTTCAATGTTCAATAACACCTAGAATGTCACAGGCTGTTAATCTCTTTTGCAAGAGATGTGTCATACTGAGTACAGAGCTGTGGTTTGTGGATGTGCAAAACCCACAGAAAAAAATTCCTTTTTAAATTTGTTCCAGAGGATTAACTAGTAGATTTGAATGGAAACTCTATATGACTAATGGAATTCTAGCTGATGTTGTTTATAGGGTAATTACTTTAAAATAACATTGCTTCCCTCAGGTAAAATCTTTATTTTCTTCTATGTGTGAATCATGGGTTTAGTGACTTATACTTTTAGACTTGTACAAATAGATGTCTTGTCACATGAGTCATTCACTTTCTTTTGAATGATACATGTTCTGTGGTTCTTGGTGAGAAGCAGTAACAATTGTTAAAGGATTTGGAAAAAATGTAGGATGACTTTTAGAATGGAAGTCTGAGACCCATTCATGGCAGAAAAGAAGGCTGTAAAGTAAAGAAACAGAGAAACAAATTGGATAAAGATACTGTGAGATTAAGAATACTTCTTATTTTTGCAGTGAAAAACATTTGACAACTTTCCAGCTAAATCAAATTGTTTAAGATTCAAAATACGTTCTAATTTAGTGAAATTATAAATAGCAAACTCAACCCCACTATTAAAATAATGTGATGTTAGTCTCACTAGTAATTTGTTCTTGTTTTGCAGGTTTTCCTATCAATGGCCTTTTCCGTGCTAGACTGTTATAGCGCTATTATTCCTCTTTCAACGTCCTATGGAATCCTGAGGTTTGCAGTTTGGGGAGGGTCCTGGAACCCCCTCCCCAAACTGCAAACCTCAGGATTCCATAGGATGTTGAAAGTGAAATAATAGAGCTATAACAGTCTAGTGCGGAAGTCTGGCAAGTTGAGCTTAGGAGGCTTACAAAGCATCTTGTATTGTTTGTACCTTCAAGCTGTGAACCTAAGGCGAACCTATCACAGGGTTTTCTTGGCAACACTTTTCCGTGCTGTTTTGCCTTGCCTTCTTCTGATGCTGAGAGAGTGTGATGGCTGGCCCCACAGAGCACATATCCCATTCTAAGACCCTTTCCACAGCTTACCTCCTATTGAACCCATTCTGTGGGGATCCTGGGGTTGGGTCTCCTGGGAGGGGAGCATGACAGAAGTGCTCCTCTCCACACCAGCTGCCTGCTGGAAGGGAGGAAGCATGATGGTGCCACCCCTCCCTTTTATAGCACAGCCCAGCACTTTCCCAGGCTGTGCTGGGGGAGGAAGCATAGCCATTGCACTTCCTGACCCTCTGCACAGTAGATAATTGCGGGAGAGCAGCGGGAGGACTGCACAATTGTGGTTCATTGATGAGAGAAACCCATCAATGATTTATTCCACGATTGTGATGGGCGGTGATTGGATTGTGACAATGTCATGTAGAACTGTTGTCATGGTCCTGTCACAATCCCATCACCATTGCGGGTTGGAAATGGGGTGCAGAAAGGGCCTAAATATAATTACCAGAAATATATATTTTTGAATGGGTTTCAGTACTAAAGTTGTTTAAAAGTATGCCCACATTTTAACAAGAATCAACAAGGATGTGATTCCTTGCAGATTTGCCTTAGGAATACTTACCTCCCAAATTCAATACCACATCCCATTTTTCCTTGGAAATGGGTGGGAGGTTCCTGGAAATCATAAGGACTCAAGATAACTTACAGTAGCTGAAAGAGATACAACTATATGTCATGTAAATGTTAAATCATAATTAGATTATCAAGAGAATTAAAAACATGCTCATTTTTTAAAAAATAACAAATATACACAGTAAAGTATGTTATTAAATGCCCCTTCCTGATGAGCAATCAGTCCTTCAAAGCTGCTAAAACAAACAAAACGTCTTCACCTTCCTATTGAAGGACATCAGGGAGGACACCAGTCTAGCCTCTCTAGGATGAAATTTAGAACCCAGAAACTGCCATCAAGAAGGCTAACTGCCCATGTTTGGGCTTTCTTTTAGGTGTACTTTATAAACTGGACCTCATTCTTATCCTTATCCTTATCCTTATCCTTATCCTTATCCTATCCTTTATACATCTAAGTAATCAACTGAGGCCTAACTCCAAGGTTGCGCTGGCCCCAAAGTGTCAGCATAATAGAATTCTCTAATCTTTTCTTCTCTTTCCACCCACAGATCTCAGTACTATCAAAAAACAGCTCCAGAAGGTTTCTTGATCCACCAGATCTGGTATTTGGGAAACACGGAGGACTTTCCTTGGTAGACAAAATTGTCCCTCACAATTCTACTAATAGAATCAGTTCTGCCAAGCTTGCCTCTCTTTCTGAGTATCTGATGCTGGATTTTGCAAGATTTGAAAGTATGCAACAAAATGTGGACTTGGTTATTTCTATGGGATTTGACCTTACAGGCTTAAGAAAAGTAATCCTTTAGTATTCTAAAACTTTACATTACCTAAATTATGTTTTTTACACTTGGAGACCTGTAATTTGCCCCCAGTTTGGGATTTTACCAGTTACATTCAGTACACAAAAGTGAGGCCCAGTAAGAACAACTCTGCTGGGTTTATATATAATTCAATTCCTACTTTCCAACCTCCTGATCTAAAGAAATTCTTTGCATGTTCTTCCAAATACCTTACAAAATCTAAAGACCTCCATTGGCTTCTGGTTTGTAAATCAATTGCAAAGCTACCATTAAATTCAGAAGGTAGGATCAGGCCCTATAAGCAGAAAAATCACTGACTCACTTAAATACTAACTGCAGTGTATTTTCCAGATGAGTGGTTCAAACCCTCTGAAGAAGTCACAGTTGCTTAACTTGTTGGCAAGCTACCAGGCTGCCTTGAGACTCTGCATAACAATGAGAATGGGGAGACACCTTGTATAGGAGAAGAAAGTTATTCTCCAGTTTGAATTTAATACTGAAATCTTGCTTGTTGGGATTGGCTTTAGGCAAGTCGTATAGTTCAAGGTTTCTAAAATGGCTGAAGCAGGTAGTAAAAGAATGTGGAAAATGGTTTTCTGGTGTGTTAAATCTCCAAGGAGCCACAGGCCAACTTCAAATAGTCTGTGACTTCCTCACGCCCTCTTAAGTGTAGGCTTTGCTTAGTGATATCTGCCCAGGGCTGTCCTTAAGAACCAAAATTGATACAATTCCTCCTTCATTTGAAGCATTTAGTTTTAAGCTAGTTATCGCAGCTCTTGTGTGCCAAGGTATGAATAATGAGGATTCTTTGACTCCCTCAGGTGTTATTCTTTAAAATGGTTGCCTTTGCTTTCAGAATGCTAAACAAGGCATACTGCAGGTAGGACGTTGTTTACAAGTGTGCTACTTGATAACAGTACAAGCAAGGTTATTTATAAAGAAACAAGGATAGAATTTTCTTTTTCTTTCTTTTTTTGAAAATTTCCTTTTTCATTTTTTAAAAATATTCATTTATCATTTGGAGATGGGGTGGTAAAAACAAACTGGTCTGTGAAATTACCCCATTGCTCCATTAGTGGCATGCTCCTCTAACTTAAGTAAGTTATTTTGCTCTCATTGTTGATAAAACAAAAACCTTGCATACCTTATTTCGCTGGATAATTTCAATGTTTTTCTTTTATCGTTGTACTACCAAGAACAATTTCATAACTTTTTTTGTATGTAGCTGTTGCATGTAGAGCAATCTGTCTTTAAGTAGGGATAAATTACTCTCAACAAAAAATTGATCTTGGATAGTGTTTCCTTCCATCTTGTTGTTTAAATAAATTTCTTGTTTAAAATAAAAAAGAAATTCATTTATGAATTTTAACACAAACACAAATTATCCAATTTACAAGAATATTAAAATTAAAATGCTAAACTAAAACATTGTGACTGAAACAATAAACACCCTTTAAAATCCGTCTTCGGTCTTTTGGACTAACTCAGCAATCAGAACAATCCATTTTTTCATTGTCAGTGCATCAGTCCATTTCTAGGCTTGAGCAAACAAGCTTGTTGTTGTTGTAATCATATATATAAAATACGTAATCTATATTTACTATCTAATTCCTTATCCTTAATACCCAGCAAAAACGTTTCTGGTACCATTACAACATCCACTTTTTTTTAATTAACATGTAAATCTTAGGCCATTTCCGCACTAGACTGTTCTAGCACTATGATTCCACTTTCAACATCCTATGGAATCCTGGGGTTTGCAGTTTCGGGAGGGGCCAGCCGGCCCCTCCCGAAACTGCAAACCCCAGGATTCCATAGGATGTTGAAAGTGGAATCATAGTGCTAGAACAGTCTAGTGCGGAAATGGCTTTAGACCAATAACTTTTCACCTTCTTACAAGTCCATCACATACGGAAAAAGGAGACCTTCTTATCACCAACATTGATCTGAAACATTTTTTAAAATTTTTGACAGCTTATTTGGGGTTAGACATTATTTTTATATCCTCTTATATATGTTTTCTTTGAAATTGCTACACAAAGTAAATTTCATATCTTTAGACCACATTTTCTCCCATACATTCATTCGAATATTGTGCCCAAAATTTTTGGCCCATCCGTTCTGGTTTCTAACATAATATAGTTGATTTATGCTTATTAATCTGATCATTACATAAAGTATTAGCCATTATGTATGTCAGCTTGTATTAGCCATTGGTATGTCAGCAAGTGGAGTTTCATAATACACGTGGAGATGCAAAACAATGTAATGTAATTTTTTTTTAATTTTCTTTGACTGGAACTTGGTTCTATGTCCCAGTGCCTACTGAGCTGTGAAGCTTAATGGGTAACCTTGGGCTAGCCTGAACTACCACACAAGGTTGTTGTGAATATTAAGTGGGGAAGAAGTGAGCCGTCCATGCTGACTTAAGTTCAATGGAGGAAAGTATGATATAAATATAATTAAGAAACAAGTACATTGATGAATAAGGGTGGAAATGTCTGGATTCCACCTGCATGCCCATTCTCAGCACTAACTTAAAATGCTTGTCTGTATGAGTAACTTTAAGGGGAAAGATTTTCTTTTCATTTCTTTCTCTTAAGCAATCCTCCCAGTAAGTTTCTCCTTTTCTTACTTTCCACAGTAAACTGTCCTAACAGTGACAAATTATCAGAACAAAGGAAGATTCGGTTTAATTAAATTGTGAAAGTTGATAGAAATTGCATGTTCAGCTCTAACACTGAAAACAGCTTCACTTGGAGTATAAGATGACTTTCTTAATCTTATAAAATATGGCCTATTAAAAAGACAAAACTGATTGTAGAGGGAATAAAGCTCACCCTCCTCACATAGCTGCATTTCAGCCTGTTGTCAGGACTGCTAATCTTGCATACCTTACCAGAAGCTGTCCTTTATGTCTTTTTATTAACTACCTGTTAACTCTCCCCTTCCCACTTGAGATTCAAAACAGCTTTGAGAAATGTTGTCAAAAAATATATTAAAAGAATGATGGCCACATATACCTGTATGATTTTTCACAGGGCACCTTTGTCAATAGGCAGAATGACATCATTTTCAGCTCTGTCTCTGACCAATCCTAAATGCAGAGCACTCTGGGACTTGTTGCACTTTACAACTAATTTGCAGCTAGCTGAGGAATGAACAACAATTGTTTTCATAAGAAAATGAAACTAGAAAGCTGCATTTCTATAATCCTGCCACTAGGAGAACAGAAGGATGTGGGTGCCCAAGGAGGGCAATTTGGGAAGTCATTAAGAGATTTGTCCCCATCCCCAGCTCTTTTGATCTGCAATTAGCTTCTTGGCAGCTGTTTCTCAAGCCAAGAAGACAATCAAAGAAAAAAAAAGTTCACACTGTTTTCCCCTTCACCTTTTAAAGCTCAAACGAAGCTTCCATTCTGTCAGTTACAGACAGGAGCAGAAAAGTACGGGAAGCTTCTCTATAGGCTGGAAGAAAGGGCCCCAATCCTACTATTTGTTCTAGAGGCACAGATGTTAATGGTGGTTAAACATATACGATTTCAGAGATGTTGCGAAGAAAGCATCTTCCTTCTTGCGATGTATTACCTGAGCCGTTTTTCAGTTTGATAAGTAGTGGAGCTAATTCACTTATCAAAAAGTTTGCCTTTAGCTACTCTGAGTGTATTTCTTGAAAGAAAAGTGTCACATTAGTTCGGTAACAGTATCAATAAATTTAAAATCCCTTTGGCTAGAAATGAAGATGAAGTTTTAACCTAGCTGAAGGATGGGCAACAGTGTTGGATGCAAGAAAGCCACATTCTGGATTCTGCACTTTTTTGGTTTGTTTGTTTTTTAAAAAATCATTTATAACTTTAATTTGATTAATTACAAAGTCATAACAACTACATTATCAATATTATTGCATTATTACAGACAAGTGCCTTTCCTACTAAATTGATTGCTACAGATTTAATTGCTCGATTTAATTTCATCTCAGCAAGTGCTCTATGTTATCAGTTCCTTGGTGGACTGATAGTCCATCATCCTCATAGTATAGGAGCTACAATCACAAAGGGTGATTGATTCACCTTGGGGAGAAGCCCAGCAGCTAGAGTCCCAGCTTAAGGTGGGAGGAAAAAAAAACACCACTCTCTGGTGCTTTCCGCACAAGGCTGGTGAATTGGTTCATACCGTTTCTTATGGATTTTCTGGGCTTAAAACAGGGCGGACTTTCCCTCATTTCCTTATGCACAGCCACCACGTTCATGAATCCACACTGCCTCTGCAGTGGCAACTCCCACTACTCCCCTCACCCCACCCCATTTTCTGTGAGTTGCCCCCCCCTTTTTTTGCGTGGTTTAGTACGTCATTGCGTACGTGCGTATGTGTGTAAGTCCATACTACCCCCTGGCCCCTCCCATGAGCCCTTTCCTGACCAACAATTTGCATTGGCTCTGTCAGGAACCGAATTCACACACACAAATATAACAGTGCAAATACATTATTTATCAGGAGCATGATACATAGTACAGGACTTCAGTGAACAACTGGAGGCAATTAGCAAAATTCAAAACATTAAAGGCAAAGAGTTTCTCATCCCACCTGCAAGAGACCTTGGAGTTCTGGTTTAGCCTGGCAGTGCTTATCACTACATTCCTAGCTTTGTTTATTCCTAGCTTGCTTGTAACAAGGTATGAGAACCAGAGATCGTAAGGTCTCTGGTTCTCATACCTTGTTACAAGCAAGCTGCTACCTAACTCCTACTACATGTCCCATAACTAAAATATGGAGGGCTACCCGACAGGTGCGAATGCACGTGTCTGCACCACTGTGAAAGTACAAATTGGATCGATCTGGAAAATTGGAAAACTGATTTCTTCCGGTTTTCAAATAGTTCACTTTACCACCACATGGGGGTGCATTTAGTCAGAACTACGTGCAGAACGAAGATAAATAAACCGAACCTAGTCCACTCCAACGTGCAGTAGACCTCTGTGGCAAGATGGATTGGCCCACCTTAATAACCGCGTGTGGAAAGGGCCTCTGTTTCTTTCACACACAAATACTCTTTCCTTCTTGAATGCAATCTGTTTGGTTTCTTCCTGTCTCATTTTGCTCTTTCTTTCTTTCTTTCTTTCTTTCTTTCTTTCTTTCTTTCTGGACAGTCTGTCTTCTGTGACCCTTTTCTTTTCACTCTATTCTCCTTTTCAACTTGTAGCATCTCTCTCTCTCTATTTCAGCAATACAAAGAAGAAAACATTGGTCTTGAGTTGTCATGGTCAGTACTGGGAAAACAAGCCTTCCCTAATGTCTGAGAGATTTATAGCAGCTTTAGTTTTTACAGTTATGTAACATTTGCTATGAGGAAAGCAAAATCCCACCATTGCTGAGACTAATTGTGAATGATGATAAAATTCTTTCCAAGCCTCAACAACTAATGAGTTAAAAATAACAGTGATAAAGAAGAAGAGATAATATAAAATGAAAATTAAAGCAATTAATATTTGAAAAGGAACCTCAAGGTAATTTAGTTAGATTACTAGTTGATGTGTTCAGTTCATTATACAGGTATTTTGGTAAGAAGTGTATGGTAGATCAAGGTTGTGTGAAAGGAGTTTCATAAATTTGTCAAGAATGTTTAGAATGGTTTGCCCAGTATTTCATTCGATATTTTTGAGGTCTAGGTGGAAATGTTTCACAACATGCATATCCAATAAATGAATATCAGTCATCAGCAAATTTATTATTTTATTCCTTTAGAGGCCTTCATTTGCTTTGGTAATTTCTCCACAAATTTCTCCACAAGTGTTATTGTCCAGAATTTGCTTATCAAAGAATGAAAAGAAACCTATAAGGAAGAGATGAACAAAGCAGGAGAAGAAACACAGGAACAAGAAGAAGAGATAGTTAATGAAACTTCACAACCACTACAGGAATTGGAAAAAATACAAGGGAAGCAAAAAATAAAAGAGAAATCTACAGATCAAAAACATGAGGAAGAATTAGAAGGGGAACAAGAAGAAGAAGTTGAAGGAGAAGAAGAGGAAAGAGGAGAAGAATCAAATTCAATAGACCTGGAATTAGAAGAAGAGACAGAAGAGATTGAAGAGTAAATATCATAATACATAAAATATAAAATGAAATTGAGAATACTGTCCTGGAACGTTCGAGGTATAAACTCCCCACACAAAAGAAAATGTGTCTTTCATCAATTAGAGAAATTAAATCTGGACATAATTGCAATACAAGAAACCCATATTAAAAATAAGGATTTAAAAAATGTTAAGCACTCCAAATTAGGCCAAACATTCTCATCCTCAATAGATAAGAAAAAAAAAGGAGTACCTATATTTGTAAATAATAAATATGAAGCAAAACAAAATTTTAATGATAAAACAGGGCATTGTATAGCAGTAGAAGTAAATACAGTGGAGCTAAAATTAATAATAATAGCAGTGTATGGACCATTAGAGAATAAAAGTAAATTCTATCAAAAGTTACTAGAAAAATTATTGGATTTGGATGTAGGTAATCATAAGATGATCTTTATGGGAGATTGGAATGGGGTATTGAATCCGTTTTTGGATAGATCTAACAAAAACAAGAAGAACATGGGCAAAAACAATCAAGGGAAACTCCCTAAATCATTTTTAGATTTATTGGAACACTTATCTTTAGTGGAAGTTTGGAGACATGTAAAAGGTGAAAAAGAGGAGTATACTTATTTTTCTGAACGACACAGATCATGGTCCAGAATAGACATGTTTTTCATATCAGCGGATATGGTAAAAAATTTCAGGAAAATGGAGATCCTACCCAGAACAATTTCAGATCACTGCCCAATCTTATTAACAATTCAACGAGGGAAGAAAGGATACAATTGGAGATTGAACGATAATTTGTTAAAAAATGAATCAGTTATAGATAAAGCAAAAAAGGAATTGAAAAGTTTTTTTGAGATTCATTTAGATAAGGGCCAAACAATACAAACAGTATGGGAAATGTGTAAAGCAGTAATGAGGGGCTTTTTTATTAACCAACAAGCTTGGCTAACAAAATGTAGAAAAGAAAAAGAAATAAGAATATATAAAAAGTTGCAAGATAAAGAAATTCAATTTAAAAAAAATCCACAAGATTCCAAAACACTAAAGGAAATACAAATATTAAAGAAACAATTATCATTATTGATAACAAATGAAATAGAAACTAAAATGAAGTTTATAAAGCAAAGACAATTTGAGCATGCGAACAAGACGGGGAGATGGCTCTCATACAGATTAAAAAAAGAAAAGGGGAAACGTAATATTAAAGGTATAAGAGAAGATCAAGATATTTATCTCCAACAAACAAAGATTAAAAACATTTTTGTTAATTATTTTGAAGAATTATTTAAAAAAAGAATACAAACACAAGAACAAAAACATAAGATGATGAAGTATTTAGAACGAACAGAGATTACCCAACTTTCGGATAGTCAAAGAGATGATTTAGATAAACCGATATCAGTACAGGAAGTCACAAATGTGATTAAGAAATTGAAAATAGAGAAGTCCCCCTGTCCGGATAGCTTCACGGCGTTATATTAAAAAACTTTTCAAGAGCTTCTAATACTGATACTCGTCCGAGTATTAAACTAAATCAAATATCAAGCATTCCCTAAATCATGGAAAGAATCAAATATTACCCTTATACCTAAAGAGGGGAAAGATTTAGTGGATAAAAGAAATTATAGACCAATTTCTTTATTAAATATTGATTATAAAATTTTTGCATTAATCTTAGAAGATCGATTAAAGAAAATATTAGAGGGATGGGTACATGAGGATCAGAATGGGTTTCTTCCTGGAAGAAATATGAAAAATAATATAAGAATAATTTTAGATACAATAGAATATTATCAGAAACACAATCAGAAAAAGATAGCATTAATATTTCTAGATGCAGAAAAAGTGTTCAATAACGTAAGTTGGCCTTTTATGTTCACAACAGTGTATAGGATGGGAATGGGAAAAAGATTCACAGAATGGATAAAAGCAATTTATAAAGATCAAAAGGCGAGTTTAATTATAAATGGGAAGAAAAAAAAACAATTTGAGATACACGGGGAACACGACAAGGATGCCCACTTTCACCTCTGCTTTTTATAATATGTTTGGAAGTTCTGAATAATAATATAAGGAATGAGAATACAATAAGAGGCATTAGAATAAAGGAACAGGAATTTAAAATACAAGTGTATGCTGTTGATTTGGTAATCATATTAGAAGAACCCCTAAATAGTATCAAAACAGTCACGGAATTATTGAGGTAATTTGGAGAAGTAGCTGGATTTAAAATAAATAAGGAGAAATCATTGATGATGACTAAAAATATTATACCACAACAAGAGAATGAACTAATAAGAATCTCAGGCTTCAAAGTAACTAAAAAGGTAAGATATTTAGGGATAATAATGACTAAAAACAATTCAGAACTGTTCGATAATAATTATAAAAAAACATGGAATGAGATAACAAAAGAAATGAGAAAATGGGATCAGTTACAGCTCTCCTTGCTAGGTAGAATTTCCGCAATTAAAATGAATGTCTTACCAAAAATGATGTTTCTCTTTCAGAACCTACCAGTAATATACAATGAGAAACCATTTAAGAATTGGGATAAGGAATTAAGCAGATTTATTTGGAATGGGAGGAAACCAAGAATTAAAATAAAATATTTAAAAGAAACCAAAGAGAAAGGAGGGTTAAATTTACCAGATTTAAAGCTTTATTATGAAGCCTCAGCATTAATATGGCTAAAAGAATGGATTACCTTAGAAAATTCAAAATTATTGAACTTAGAGGGGTTTAATCTATATTACGGATGGCACGCATACCTTTGGTGTGACAAACATAAAAATAATAGAGAATTCATGGATCATTATATCAGGAAGGCAATCTTAAAAATTTGGCTTAAAGTCAGAAACAAACTATATTCAAAATTACCTTGTTGGGTTTCACCACATGAAGCTTTTTATCGATTGGAAAAGGTACAAATGAAAGAATGGATGACATATAAGGATATATTAAAAAATAGAAGGAACTACCATAAAATTAAAAAATAGAGAAGAACTAATTACAGAGGGATATAAATCACACTGGCTTTTATATAGACAGTTAGTGGAAAAGTACAAGATAGATAACAAAATAAGGGGAATATCATTGAATAAATTGACGAAAGCAGGAGTAAAACGTCCCTTAAGTAAAATTCATAGATTATTATTAAATTTAGAATTGGAAAAGGAGATAATAAAAGACAATATGATAAAATGGGCCCAAGATTTAGGGCACCCAATAACTTTAAAACAATGGGAGAATGCCTGGAGAATAAATCAAGAATTCACAAGAAGTTATAATTTGAAAGAAAACTTTTTCAAAATATATTACAGACAGTATTTAACGCCGGTACAAATTGCTAAGATGAAGAAGATTAAGAAAGTGGCCAAATGTTGGAAATGTCACAAAACTGGATCATTTTATCATAGGTGGTGGAGATGTAACAAGGCAAAAGCTTACAGGGCACAAATACACGAACAAATAACGAAATATTTAAAAATCAAGTTTCCAATGCTACCAGAAATATACTTATTAAATATGTTTGATAGGATAGATATGACTGTAAGAAAGAAATACCTGAGAGTTCTATGTTATATGACATATGCTGCGAGAATTACATTTGTGAAAAATTGGAAAAACGTGAATATACCATTGCTAGAAGACTGGATAACTAAATTATACGAATTGGCAGAAATGGATAAGCTGACATTAATGTTAGAAAACAAAAGTAATAGTACCTTTAGGAAAGAATGGGAAATTTTAAATCCTTTATGGGAAGTGAATTGGGGAGACTACGCACTGATAGGACTGTATGATTAATATCGTTAAGATGTGATATTTTCTCTATAATTTATAATTTAGATGAAGGAGACGAGATAATTGTTAAGTAGCCAGGAGTGAAGTATAATAGGTGTTTAAGAACGTTTTATGATAAAAGAGGGATGGCATTATAAGTAAAATGAACAGATTAGAGTAAATGAATTGCTATAAAGATTATGAGAAATTATATTCAGAAAGCAGGATGATAAAGGAAGAGATTTGTACCGCAACCAGTGGTGAAGATGAAAGAAGTCAATAGGTATGAGCGTAGGATGTTAGAAGATGTATGATGTATGAAGAAGATGGGTTAGTATGGGAGTGAGTATGTACATAAGTATGAACTGTTTAATTGTTGTTGTTGTGGATGTTGTTGTATTGTCTATTGTTTACTGTTTATTATCAATTGTTAAATATTTTGACATGTGTATTCAGAGGCACCGAAACCGAAATACCGACACTGATGATTAGTATAAAATTATAAGGTAAAATAATTAATTAATTCTATGAACTGTTAGATACTTTCGTTAGTAGATAAGAGAATAGATGAGAGAATAGATATTATTAGATATTAGGTACACAGATAATAGATAATAGATATATGTCAGATATCTACTTTAGGGAGGGAATTATGGGTTTTATATTAGTATATTTGGTATTTTGGGGTTTGTATTAGCACGTGTAAAGAATTTATTGTATAACTGTACATTTGTTTTGATTACTGTTGTCACTTATATTTGTCTATTGGTGTTGTGTTATATGTGTTGTTGTTTTAAATCGGAACTCAATAAAATTATTTTAAAAAAAAAGAATGAAAAGAAACCATCACAATCAGTTTCCATTGTTTAGTGACTTCTGTTCTTACCATTGTAAGCAAGAGGGAAAGAAAGTCTTTAGCACATTCAATTACTCTACACTAAGAGAAGAGACAGTGAGGCAGGGAAATTAGTGACTCCTCTGTCAAACCTTCAGGCCAGGATCTGTGTTTTAAGGATATAATTATTTCCTCACTTCATTCTTGAGGGAAGCAAAAAGTAACTGCACAGTTTATTCTCAGTTTAGAACTCATTCTTTGCAAAATTTGTACGAGTGCCCAAAATACCATTTTCTTTGTGCAAAGAATGTTGCTTCCTATTCAGGAAAAAAAAAACATTAAATTCTATGGGGAATATATCCCAAACTGTGAAGATTTTTATCAGTAGAGGATTCTCCTTGTCAAAGTTCCCTGGCATTTTTTCTTTTCAAAAATGTTGTTCTATCAGTTTTGATTCTTTAAAAAATATTCTTTGCATTCCTTCTATGTTTATAATCTTAACAGAGGAGAAGAAAAATATTCTCTTTTCATTTTGTTTTATAGTCCTACTCCAAGAAGCCCTCTGGCACAATTTATTGTCTCCTGGGAGCATGGGCTAGATCACAGATTAGCAGGGCAATGAGCTAAATCAGAAATCTGTTGGGAGGATGAGAAAAACAACAACCACCTCCAAAGTTGAACCCCCACAATGGGCACAAAGAGAGGCCCTAGCTAAGCTAGGATCCAGACACTGGAGAAGATGTTTGGCTGCACAAATTCATTTGAAACACAGGTTAGGAAAGTAGCCAGTGGATATACCAACAGTCCATCTGATTCTCCAAAATTGAAATAAAACAATATAAAACCTTTAGCTTAATATTTTATTTTCATTAAAAATTAACAGAACATCTCAATATAGCTATTTCAGGATGTATTGATTACTATGAATGAGTCACTAAATCTTGAAGACCAGGTAGTAGTCTTATCTTGGGCTATTACAACAGTAATCTATGCTTTTCATGTTATTGATAAGAAATTGGCATGCACAAAAACTCTGCATATTTGCCATAGATCAGAAAACCGACATGGATTAATTGTTCTACAGTCACATGTTTACATTCTGAAGTATACAGCTGAGTCTCAATTTTAGCTTGACATAATTAAATGTTTTATATAGATGCACAGCTATGCTAATGTGTGTTCATCTAATTATGTTGATTCTTGTCAGAGAAGATCCCCAATAGTCCAATCACATACTCTTTGATGTTATCTCTGCTGCTGTAATTAATCTTACCAAGATTACAGTGATAAAACTAAGGATCTCTAATCTCAATTTCACACATTATACAGAGATAAAACAGAATTTCTTACAAACTGTACAGTTGACAGAAATCAGCAGTCAATCATATAGACATATATGACACACGTATTTGTTGAATTTGTACGATACATTTTCACTTGCATACTAAATATTACACACATTTATAATTTATTTATAAATGTTTTAGGTGTTGGTGATGTAACACCAAGTAAGGATGAGGACAATTTATAATTTATAATGTGTGTCCAAAGATTGCATAAAGGCACTTTCTTAAGACTTTATCTATGAACATTTTTGAAGAACAGCAGTGCACATAGAACTGTTCCACCTATTCCAGACTGGCAGTAGATACACAACTAAACTGTGGCATGGATATGAAGCTCCAAGACCTACCACTAACTTCTCTGTATGTAGTGTCTTCAAATGCAAGCAACTAAATTCAGCTAAACATGCTTGCAACTAGCCCTTTGGAGATCTTCACACTATATATGAGGACAGCTGGTCAAATAGAAACAATTGGGTTGGGGTATGCATGCAAGCTCACACCTGACCTATGACAACTCTACTAGTGTTGTTATACAAACACATGCACAGTATCAATGAAAACATGTAAAGCTCTTGTATTTTGGAAATGTTATACCTGTCAAGTATCGAGGTCTTCTGAAGGTCCTCCTTTGTGTCCCATCAATGGGGACTACAGATGAAAATTCTTGATTTTCCTATTTGCCAACAGATATCAAAGAAAAGGCATTGGTATTTTTTTCCTGAGTGTCAATTCATTTGGGGTTTCTTTTGTTCTCAAAGGATGGAAAACTCACTACAACAGTTTAGAAGTGCACATTTTTGAGAGACATTGTTTTACTGGAAACCACATGATGTAGGTCTGCCTCCAGCCATGATTATTTCATGTTGCACATTTTGAGAAAGAGGGACAAGACAGCACAGGAATGGATGGGTTAGAAATGAGGAACTAATAAAGTGAATTCCATATTGGATTTTGGAGTCTGGTTTTGTAGTCTTGCTTGATAATATTATTGTCAGGACTAGGGAGGCATATGATTTATGATTAATTCTAATCAATTAATCTCTTTTTTTTTTTTTTTTTTTGCATTACGTAGCTTTCCTTAAGTGTATCAAAGTCTTTTAAAACTTACAGTGATGGTGCAAAAGGGAGGAAATGACCTATGTGTTAATTTACAATCATAATATATCTTAGATATCTCTTCATTGTTGGAAAAAGGAATTAATAACAAGCAAATAATTAATTGTAACTATTGTTTTGATATTCTACCATTCCTTGAAGTCTTAAATATTTCCCAGTATTTTTTCCAAGCCAGGCCAAATAGACATACAAAAAAACACAAGGTTTGGTAAAATCATCACAATTTTATCATTCCAATCATTTTCCTCATCCTTACTTGGTGTTACATCACCAACACCTAAAACACATCATTTGCCTTAAATCTCATGCTGTTTATATGGTATTGGGTGTTATAGATTTTCTCTTCCCAGTTAATTATCTTTAACTGTTTGATCACATTGCTCCAGTTGTAGTAGATTACACACTACTTCTTGGAGAGGTGAGAAGCACCACATGAATATTGGATACTTACCCTTCCTGATTTATTACAGAGCTAGAGGGGGACCAGTTAAGTGGCTAAAGACAGTGGTGAACGCCCCACCCCAGCAAGGCAAGATTCCTGCCTAAAAGAGGCTGAAGTGAAGCCATTACATAAAAAAAAAAAAAAAAAAAAGCTCCCTGAACCTCCTGTACTAGACAATTTACCAACCAGTCTCCAAAATTTCTTTTTTTGGGAAAGGTCCTGGAGTATTCTCTGGTCTTCCAGCTCCAGGGGATCCTGGACAAAATGGATTATATAGATCCATTTCAATCTGGTGTCATGACTGTTGGGAGAGAAAGAGCTTTGGTTGCCTTGACGGATGACCTACACCAGGACCTGTATAGAGAGAGTGAGTCCCTCAATGGCTCAACCTTCAAAAACAATAGCACCTGAACTGCCTTAACAGAGCAACTGATTGTCCTCAACCCATTCCCTCTTCCCACCAAAATTCTCCCTTGTTTCCTTAACTGCCCAGGCATTAAGGAGCTGTCTTTGTCATCTAATCTTTGTCATCTTTGACCATCAGTGCTTTGTCATCTAATGTTAGGGCCATTAGCCCATTCTGGACCCCAATGTTTGCTCTGCCTAAAAGCCATTAATTCCTTCTCCCTCAGGGCAAAAAAAGGACATTCAGACCTTGGCTCTGAGTCTGATAACTTAGCACCATAGTACTCTGGACATAGGCCTTCATTTTGCTGCTCAGATTCCCATTCTGGTACTACCCTCAGACCCCTATTCTGAGTGACATTGCTTCATCTCTTCTATGCAGAATAGCTAAATATCACCCACTTCATCCTAGCTTTTTGCTTTTCAATTTTCTTCCTTTCCTTTGATTAGCCTTGTGAGGTTGTGAGACTGCTTGAGTCTTGTGTGTGATACTGATATTTCATAATAAAATATACTTTTAATTTCCAGCTGGATTCCCTGCATGAGTACCAATGTACATAGGTGGAAAGATTCTGCACAGTTACCCCCTTTGTGTGGGCCTCTCTTTTGAGCTAATAATTTCCCACGGTTCCACAGAGACACTGGCACTGCAAGTGGACCTCTGAGTCACCCAACATTTAGGGTAGCAAGAGTTGCACTTTTTATACCTTTCTCATTTGGGGACTTTTTGTGTGTTTTTTTTCTCCACGAACACACTGCTTTTTGCCAAAATATTTTTGCATAGAAACTGTTCCATTCTATGTGAAAAGCAAAGTCTTCGTACCAAAATAAATTTCATTTTTGCAAAGATACTGCATTTTCCACAACTTCCTCCTTTCTTGCGTCAAATATCTGCCGCCCCCAAAAAACCCCTCTGGTCTTTTTTTTTTTTCTTCGAGTCCCCCCCGTTAAAAAAAAAATCACACAGTCGCTGGCATTACTCTTGATAGGTGGAGACATGCTTTCTCAGTGACTATGAGAGCATTTCCAAAAATTATTTATGTTTTTAGCTTTCTCATCACTATATCCCTTACTTTTTTAGAGGGAAATATAGTGGAAGAGAAGAGAAAGAGCTTTTTACGTTTCATGTGTGGTCAACCATGGAAGGGAAAACAGTTCCATCTATACATAAAGAGTATTCCACTCTCTCTGCAAACATTTTTAAGACATCCCAGCCATGTCATGCCAGCTAAGTTTGCCAGAGTGAAAACTGGAAAAAAAACTCCTGTGCCTTGAATAATTGTGTAAAAGATGGAATTTCAGTTGTGACTGCTTGTCATGTAAACAGGTAACAGGCAACACCTGTTGAAATTTGCTCTTTTTCACTACAATTAAAGATACCAGAGAATCTCCAGTTTCAATTTGAAGTAAAGTAGGACTTTCAGGAAACAGAGAACATTGGAGGTGTATCAAGGATAAGGAACAATCATTAACCGTGTCCTCCACAGGAAGGCATGTCCACAAGTCTTCATCTTCTATAGGTACTTCCCTTTCAAAAAAACTGTTCTTTTTCATAGAGAAATATAAAACAGGATAAATTATATCTGCACATATAAATATTCTGAGAACTCTATTCTCTCTCTGTCACCTGTGATTGAAATCTGAGCTCTCTCACTTCTCAGCTAATTCCAGAAATATTAATTGGTTATCTTGCTTAATTCCATTTATGAAAGAAACAAAACACTGGTTATGATTTGATTTTTAAAAAATTGTCTTTGACAAGAGCCTGGAGCTGCAGCTTATATTGCAAAACATTAGCTAGCCAATATTCAATTAATTTGCACACAAATAATTTTATGTTATGTATGCTGACCTTTGCAGAACATCTTCTGTTTTATTTACCAATGAATTTCTCATGTTTTATTATCAACTGTGATTTAATTTCCTAGACCTGTGATTAAACCCTGCTAGTTTTAATATTAAAGGGATAAAGCATCTTCAGCTGGTTTCTCACTGTGTTTGGTAACATCAAGTATACCATGGAAGGAAATAAATAAAAGAGAAGGCCTCCCATCTTTAATACACACAATTCACAATTCATTTTCCCCCAAAGGAAATGAACCATTTAAAAAGCGATCGGCATGCTTTGAATCTAAACTACTTTCCTCCAGGAACAGAGGCGTATTGCAAGCCAAGGTGAAGTCCACCCAGAAGAAAATAAGAAAACAATATTGTATTTGAATCTGATTCAAACCTTTCTGACACAGTGGTTAAAAGTTTATAATTTTATCAGGAGCTGCACCTTTTTCAGTATTTACAAAGGCTGTCCCTACAACAGCTTTTGATCAATTCAGTGCAGGATAAGTAAGTTCAGAATGTAAGAGACATGATGGCACACCTCTTTCATCTCCTATGAGCCACAATGGACATGTGGAAAGTGTACAGTAAAATACTATAAGGGAAAGGAGAGTGCTACATTTCTGAGATATGTAGAGTGAAAAACTGGAAAGGGGAGGAGTGAGTTCAATAGCTGTAGTATATAGAATGAAATACTGTAAGAGGGAGGAGCCTAGTGAACCTTTTTTCTGCAGTTACCCCCATTCTTCCCTGACTATTTTTTTTATTCTCATCTCCAAACTTTGGAATTAATCTGGCAAGGAGGAAAAATTATCTTATCTGGAAAGAAAGATTGTGAGATGAAAAGTAATGAGTAAAGATAGTTTTACTGTCCTGTTGCTTCAGTTTTACCCCCTATGTATCTTCTAGCTGTTTGGAAATGATCCAAATGATGACATATTAATGATGAAATGATGAAATATTAATATTAATTAATTTCTGCACAGAAAATACTGTTTTCTATGCAAATCATCCATCTGTGAATTTTAAGCAGAACATATCCCCAATTGCAACATTTTCTGCACAGTAAACAGCATTTTCTGCACAGGAATTAATATTTGGGCTTTGAAATAGTATTATCGAAGTGCTGTTTCCTGTGCAAAACAACCACATGTGAATTTTGCACAGGATAAGTCCTGAACTGTGAAGATTCCCATCAGTCCAGGATTATTCTTGTTCGATTTTCTTGACATTTGTAAAACATGCTTTTGAACAATTTTTCAAATATTTTTGAATTGTCTTAACATCCCTAGCTGCAGTTTTATTATAGTTTCAGTTTAACTTACTCCATGTTTCTATTCCAGTGAGCAAATTCTAGACTTCAATCCACCTTGCTGCCACTGCTGCCTCTTGTGGTCCAAGGTAGTATTTACAATGTCTGTATATGTTCCTGATTCAGTTAGGAATTCAAGACGGTGATTCAGTTTTGGGCCCCATTTGGTCCAGATTGATTTGATCAAAAACAAAATTCAGGAATTTTCATTGACTTGCATCTGCAAACCAAACATGGCTATATTTTTATTTCTGTAAATCTACATAAAATATTGTGACAGAGTAGACCACAAAGAGCAAAGTGATCATCTAAATTTTAAGCAGATAACTTCAGTGGACTTTGTGCTAGGTGCCTGTAAAAAGTGCCTTTTAAAAAAAAACTGTGGACTGCTCAGTCTTGGTGTTTCATATCACTTCTGTTTGGTACTCTTCCCCTTCACTATTACTCAGCTAAATGTAAGTTTAACTAAGATATCCGATAATTAAATGATAATAAAATTGTGTTTCCATGATATCCTGGATTAAAAATTAACAGGGATTATTTCTGTCTTTTATTATAGTCTAAATTCTGGTATGAACGACAGTGACCCACATATGCCAATTCCCACCCCCCAGACGGCTAGAAATGTCTAGCAAGAGTGAAACCCAATTGTACTGGCAGCTGGCTGATTTTCATGACTGTGAAATGATGAACCACACCTGGATTTTAGTCCAAACTTTAAACAAGTTCTCCAATGTGGTGAATCCATTATGAGAATAGGGAGAAACCACTTTGATGGCTCCTTTCAAACCTGGAATAAAATCTGGAGTATACTTACTGACACTGGAACCACTACTGCTTGAGACCATTCATTTAATTTTAGGACTGTCCCACATGCTTTCATTACTTAAAAGAAACCAAATATGTAGACAAACAAAACATGCACTCACAATCAACATGAAAAATGTCATGTCATGAAGATGGATATTGCAGGAAAGATATTAGGTTATATACCTCCCCAATCCTGCCCACTGATCATTCTTTTAAAAATCCGTAAATATTTTTCATTCTTGACATGATGGGAGTCTTTTTGTGGAAGAAAAATGTTACCAACATAAGGAACCAGGCTGGGTGTTTTATCCAGTCTAATCCTGTATCTGCAATTGCCTGATTTGTCTGAACAACCCGATAGTTTTGACAGTTCAGTCTTGACTGTTAATTTCAACAGATGTAATATTTTAATTCACTGCCATTTATTGTCTCCTTTGCTACCATGCTTCCTGACAAATTCAAAGGTCCTTGCATATGCCTGGCAATGAATGTTTTATTTTATAGCCAACTGGAAGCACATTTTATCTGAGCTTGTAAAACATTAGGGCTGGAGTTCTTCCATCCTTCTGCCTAGGGGAGGGGGAGAAAAAGGGAAACATTCATTTATTGATTTGAGGAATATCGTGCCCAGTTTTCTTGATGATAACATGATGGTCTGCAGTACTATAGTCAACATTTAAGCTTTGAAGCTGGTTCAGCCTTTTCCTTACATACAACCAGCCCAAACTGGACTCATTTATAATCTATTGTATGTCTGTGCCTTCAAATTAACCAGAATTTATAGCAACCTTATAGAGGGCTTTTCTTGGCATGATTTATTTGGAGGAATTTGGTGTTGCCCCCCTCTAAGAGTATAACTTGCCTGTGGTTTGCCATGGCTGAATGGGGATTTGAACTCAGGTCCCCTACAGTTCGAGCTTATCACTCAAACCACAAAGTCTCTTTCATTTAAAATACCGGGGGGGGGGGGGTAAAGTCGCAGCGAAATCAGTTTTCTTTTTGAGTTAATTGTACCTAAATATGGGAAGATTCAGAGTTCTCCTTTCAGAAACAGAAGGCCTCTTCTAGAGTATGTGACCCTTTCATGACAGAAAGTCAACTGAAATACAATGGCTCTTATCCATTTCTACAAGGTACCTGAACAAATCCCACACAAACACACACATTTGCACAAAAGTTATTGCAAAAGTGCAACACCCTTGTGTATCTCTGAAGTCATTCCAATAAAAAGGTCTGTTCACATAAAACTAATCATTCAAATTTAAGAGATCTTTATGCCCCTAAAGCTTCTGTCCTTCAGTAATTACAGAAGTACAAAAAGCATGGGTGATACATTACTGTTAGTGCCCAGCAGAGGTGCAATGTAACCTGGATAGGTCACATGGCTGACTTGCTGAATTGAGAAAATGGGTTTCAGAAGAGAAAATAGCTATTGTATATTACTGTGCTAAGACAGAAAATGGGAAAAAAAATGGGTAAAAAATGGGTAAAAAAATGTGTTTCTCAAGTTTCAAGAAGAATCCTGGAACAATTACCTACATTTACAGTAGGTCCTTCACTTTCATGAGCTATAGGGAAACAGAACCCCCATGAAAGTGAAAAAACCGTGAATAACTGTGGGCCCCCACCCGTGCCATCAAGAGGTTTGCAGGAGAAAGCCAAGTAGAGAAAGAACTTCCCTGTTTGCCTTTCTTCTAGCTTCCATTCCCGCGATTGGGTGAGTGGATGGGCACAGGAGAAAGCCAAGCGGGGAAAGAATTTCCCTGTTTGGATTTCTCCTGGCTCCCATCCCCGTGATCGGGTGAGTGGGGGGAGCGCAGGAGAAAGCCAAGCAGGGAAACAACTTCCTTGGTTGGCTTTCTCCTGGCTCCCACCCCAGTGATTGGGCAAGTGGGGGGGACGCAGGAGAAAGCCAAGCGGGGAAAGATCTCTTTCCTCATTGGCTGTCTCCTGCACCCCCCCTCACCTTTTGCCACCTGCTGAGGATGAGCCCACATCAGTGATGGTGGCCAAAGGAGTGCACGGAAGGGTCGATCACCCATCCTGTGCCCTCCTGCCCCCACCCAGGCCAGGGAATGGGAGGGGGAGAAGGGAGGCAAGCAGGCATCTCACAAATAATCAAATTCACAAAAGTGAAACCCGTGAATGTGGAGGGAGAACTGTACTTATCCATTACTGTTCCATGTTCATGACTGATACAATTGCGACACTTATCACCACAATCATAACTCCCCAAACCTGCTTTACCAGGTATCAGCAGCATAAGGAGAAGGAAGTCTGTTCTTCTGGTGACTGGAACATGACTTAGTGATGTTTCCATCAGGTTTTGGGGGGGGGGCAGTTGGGCCAGAAGAAGTCAAGTTAGTTAAGCATATTTAGTTAAGTATACTACATAAGTAGTTTATGTACCATACTGGTCATGGCTTCCTGCAAAGGAAACAACATTTTCTGCACAAAAGTACTTTGTGTGAAATTTTGCATAGAACAATTCCCAAATTGTGAATGTCTTTGAAAGCTGCTTTGAAAAATGTACAGTTTTAATAGATTTAATAGCATAATGGCTCATGATACTGAGTCACTGGCAGGATACATATGTGGGCCATGAGTTATGATACTAGAAAACCATGCTGACCATGTTCACTTAACATCTGCCCACATAGATTTCAGGTAGCAGTTTCCATGCTTCCAACAGCACTTGCCAATGACCTGAAATAAGTGTGTCATGTGCTCTTCCTTCTTCTTCCAGTCAGCAGGGTCGGAACCTCTAGATGACAACCTACCAGCACTGTCTCAGTGAATGTTTTGATATAACAGATATTCTTCAGCAGCATGATTAATAATAGCTCAGTGCATCTGCAGTTTCAGGCTCTGAGAAGGTTAAGTGCACCTCCTTCTGAAGTACTTTTCAAATTTAATGAAGCTTTGAAAAAACACAACTGTGAGGAAAGGCAAATTATAGCAGTATCACTAAGTTTACAAACATATCAGTTTCCCTCTGCATCAAATCCATATTTGCATATTCAGCTGATTTGCTGGTGGCTTCAGGCTCACTGTCTTTTATTAATCTCTTTTTTAAATTATTTCACAGAGTTGTCATTTCTTAGTCAAGTACCAATCCTGTTTCTTAAGGTAATGAAGTAAAGGGAGACTTAATACAATGCAAATATATGTAGACAGCACTATGGAAATAAGAGGACTTTCATTATGTAGTCCTATCAAGAGCACCTGTTTAGGAATTCATTACTGCATTTTTGCAAGTGAGTGGAAATGTGCAATGACCTGATGAAAGCTGGAAAGAAAGAGAAGGTAAACTACGAAAGGATAGATGTATGGGGAGGGGAGGAGCAAAGGATAACATAAGCATGCTTCATGCCCCCACATTTAATTTACATCATCTGGGTCTAGCTGCCATTTAGGCTGGCATTTAAAGGATTGAGGGAAATGAAAATGGTGGCTAGACCCAGGCCATTTCTGGACTACACTGTTATAGTGCTATTATTCCTCTTTCAACGTCATGCGGAATCCTGGGGTTTGCAGTTTAGGGAAGGGTATTTAGAATTCTCATCCAGAGATCTCTTTGGCCTCAGTAAACTACAAACCCCAGAATTCCACAGGATGTTGGAATATAGTAATAGCACTATAACAGTGTAGTCTGGAAATGGCCTTAATTTTCCACTGTACTGCTGATGTCTAGTGGTTATGAGGCTTAATGATTGATGTTTCATGATTGGCTAAAATATATCCAATGTACTCCTATGATTTGCTATATGTTGTTGTATGCTGTTGTTGGATACATTTTCTGAAACTATTTTAAACGGTAAAGTGTATGTTTGCCTCAATGCCAGATTGTTCAGTTTGAATGCTGATGTCTAGACAGGCAGTTCATTAAATAAACTGTTGCCTTAAGTTCACTAATGTCCACATTTTTGAACAATGAAAGAACAAACATCCCTACAAGCCATCATCATCTCCAAATAAACTTGCCACGACTCAGGTGTAAGGAAGCAGGATTATCACTTTAAAGCTGATATTAGTCTTGCTAGGGAAATTAGCAACAAGCTATGCATTTTGACTTTCTCATTCATATATTTGTTTAAGTCCATATCTGTTTAACCACTGGTTCAAAACAGTGGAGTTCAAAAGAGCGGTGCAGTCCTGCTTTTTTATTCTCCCCAGATGTACTTATGTGTCAGGAGCATTTATACTTCTGACCAAGTTATCATTTTGAGTTTAGGAACAAGATGTTGGGTTCTTGTTATAAACTATGTAAAAGATGTATATTGCAATTCAAAGGCACATATCTCTCCCTCCCTCCCTCCGAATTGCAGCATGGCTCGTTGTGTGTCATATTCCATCGGTCCATACATAAATTGAATTTAAGTGGATTGTAGTCAAAAGAAAACAAACCTAGGAAGCTCACTATGGAAGAGAGTCCCATAACTTGTTGGGAATATATTTCACAAACAGAACAGATATTATCTGCCTGTAGAAGTGAGCAGCAACCAATCCCTCTCCATCAGGGTTTAGTAGGGTAAGGTTAGTCTTCTTTGTAAAAACATATGAAAAATATTTACTTACAAATACTAAAAGTTTCATAACACCTTTTCAGATGTGGAACAGAAAGGCCATTTCTACACAAGGTTGATACTTCGTAGTCACCTCGAATTCTTACCCTCTTGTCTGCATGTTGTAGTGTTTTACTGTTGGTTCTGCACGTTTTCAGCTCCTAGCATGGTTGACAGCAACGAGAAACCACTGTAACTGAGAACTGGAAAAACTCTGGTGTAACTCTACCAAACCAGTTCTGCTTCATTTTTTGCCCACATGCAGAAGTGTAACATCGATTCACAGCACAGAAGTGGCTGGCTAGGTGTTCCCAGGCTGTCCCTTCCATCATTTCCATCCCTATCTCTCTCTGCACATCAAAGGACGGGCTGCCATCATTATTGTGTTCATATGTTAAATGGACAGTGGGAAGAGATCTCTGGATCTCGTAATGGACTGTTAAGACATGTTTTTTTCCACATATGAATGAACATACCTACCTATGCACAAACATAGCAATGCAGAAATGTGTTTAATTAAAAAAAAAAAACCAGACCTATCAGAAATGACGAGGCAGGGTGAGGGAGGGGAAAGGGAGTGGCCAGGGACTTGCTGTTGCAGATGCAGCAGCTGCTGTTCTTCAGGGTAGTACGATGTAACTTGAGGGGCCAGGGGCCAGACAGTACAGTTTCTGAATCAGAATATAAAAACATCGCTGTCGACACGTGGTGAACCGCTCCTCCCTTTTCATGTGGAAATGGCCAAAGAGAACTGTAGACTACAAAATGGAGGAGGAACAATCTCAGACGAATTGATTCAGGAAGAGAGAGGCTTTGGCTAAGACCAAGAAATTAGTAATGGCATTTTTGTTAAATATGTTAGGGCAACAAAGAGAGATAAGAAGCCATCAGAAGATACTGTTATATTTAATAACTGCTGCAAGGTTGATATATGTGCAATATTGGAAAGAAAAGAAATATATTGATTTAGAAGAATGGAAGTTAAAAGTTGTGGATATGGTAGAGATAGAAAAATCAGCATCTTCTTTAAAGAATAAACCTATCCAGAACTTTGAAAGGGAATGGAAAGGAGTTTTGGATTGGATAAAGACATAAATATATAAGAAATCAAAGAAAGAATTAATGTAATTGTTCTTTTCTCTGTAAAAATGGAAATGTACTCAGTCTTTTTCTATGTTAATGGAAATAAGTAGATTCAACTGGAAAATTCAAGCTTGGACGTATGTGGGGTTTTTTTTATTTTTGCAACTAAACTGTCAATAAAAATATCTTCAAAAAAAATTAGTAATGGCATTTAATTCTTGCTATGCCTAAACTCTTGCAGAATCATTCAAACTAGAAACTACACTGCCATCTCTAATGCAATCTCCTGCTTTCAAACATACAAGCAGCATCAGGCTAGTTACTAGTTTCATAGGTATTCAACCTACGTGGATGGGCCCCCTCTTGCACCAAAGACATGGCTTTGCAGTTTGGGTGTATTCCTGGACTCATCCTAGACCTTGGAAGCCCACGTTTGTACAGTGACCAAGAGTGTTTTTTCCACACTTAAAACTTGTGTGCTAACTGCCACTGTTCTTTGAGATACCTAATCTGGCTGTGGTGATATATGCCTTAGTCACATCCTATTCAGGCTGTTTTTGAGACTGCCTTTGAAGAGTGTCCAGAAACTTCAACTGGTGAAGATGAGAGTACATGATTTCCTTGCTACAAAAGTTCCACATGATGGCAGTCTGTTTCTGGGTGCAATTTAAAATGATAATTATTTCCTATAAAGCCTTCTATGGCTTAGGTCCTTGGTATGTTACGTATTATATCTCCCTGTAAGATCCTGTCCAGACCCTAAGGTTGGAAAGAGAAAGATTTCTGGTGTATAAAGTGATATTTACCAGCCCTGGAGTGGAGGATTGAAGAGAAGTGGCTCAAACATGAGGGTCTGAGGTCAGCACAGAGGAATGAGAGCTTAGGGTACAGAGTAATGCCCAAAGTGCCAGTAACATGCTCAGGTCAGAGCAAGGGTTTAAATACCCTTTTTCCTACCCTGAAGAGGTGAGTGTTAATTGCTGTCTGGCAGAGTAAACAAAAGGGGTCTGGAACAGACTGACTGTCTTACTTTGGGTGACAAAACTTTGATAGGAGTTGTGACAGCCTCTTAATGGTTGGGTAATGTGAATGGGGAAGGTTTCAGTAGGAAATACGCACAGCAAGGGTGCTTGCATGCCGCACCTGGACAGTTTAATTGATTATGGTATTCAAATGTCAAGTCATTGACAGAATTATTGGAAGTCTTGACCTTATGACCTGGACATGTTTAGGCCATGCTGATTTAGCCTAGGCATACAGCCAGTGTTCTGCTTACTGCTTGTTTCCCACCCATAAGCACCCATTTTTATATAATATTTAATGACAATTAAATGATATTTCTTGCCAACTGTGCTATGCCATGTGATAGGGGTGTAAGGTCAGGATGGAGCCCTCTTTGCTATCCTTCCATCAGCAGGTGAAGATATTTTTATTCCAACAGAAGGTTTGTAAAGTGCATGTTTTTAAGAGGTTACAGTATTGTTTTAAAGTGAATTGTGTTTAATTGCTTTTTACTTTTCTAAGTATATGATTGATATTGTTTTAATAATGAGAATAGTTTTAATTCTATTTTAATGCTTCCCTTTTGTATGTTGTTAGCTGTATTGCATTATTTTAGATTGTAAGTCTCCTGGAGTTCAAGTTATGGGGAAAAGGTGGGATAAAATAATGATGACAAAAATATTAACAACAAAAACAGCAAAGAGACACAGATCACTGAACCAAATTGATCAGTGATCTGCTTTAGTAAATGATTCTTCCAAATAGATACGTAATTTTTCACCAAGTTTCTTCTTGACAACAGCAACAAGTAACTTCAGCAATTTTCTTCCCATTGCATGAAAGTCTTTGAAAACCATGCAGTTTTTAATGGCTATTAGCAATTCAGGACTTATTCTGAAAAAGAATCTCATGTAGTTATTTTGAATATATATCAGCACTTTCTGCAGAAGAAATAGCCTTTTCTTTGAGAAAAATAATATTTCAATGCAGAAATGTTAATTCCTGCACAGAAAATGATGCCTTCTTTGGAGAAAATGTTACAATTAAGGCTTTTACATTGCATAAAATTAGCACATAGTTGAGGTGCATATAAAACAGCAGTTTTTGGTCAGAAAACAGCATTTTCTATGCAGGAATTAATATTTCTGCATTGAAATGTTATTTTCCACACAGAACAGGCTATTCCTCTGTGCAGAAAATGCTGATTTCTGTGCTAAACAACCGCACAAATTTTGCACAGAATAAGTCCCAAACTGTGAAGATCCTCATTGGTCCAGGACTCCACTCATCGCAGTTTCTCAAAACTTGAAAAATGTCTTTTTCATTTTTTTTCTGAATATTTTCAAATATTCTTTCCATCCCTCTGTCCAACACATTATACCATTAACTATTCTACCTATTTATCAGTTTTTTATAAAGGATAACATTCTAGCTGTATCTTAATATTCAAGTTTTGTTTAGAAAAATGCATCATTTTACAGTATGTCTTGCCCTGCCGAATATGAGTGAATATAAACAAGTGGCTGTAAACAATGAATTGCAGATATGAAGTGTAAACAAAGAAGATGCTGGGCACAGGGAACAACAGCTTGTAAATCAGGTGTTTTGTTATGAGGGTATCATCTCCCAAGCTGACATAAGTTTTACGAAGCTGGACTGCACTATAATGAGACATTTTGTGTGCATATAAATAATATTAACCCTAATTTGAGAAAAATGGGAACACATATCTGGTTCTAGATCGCAGGATCCTAATCAGTCTGTAGGTGAGCACACTGTCATAGTAGGGATATTTTTGGTGCACTCATAAAAAATGTGGAATTATGTGACTAAATAGGGAGGCATCCTTTTGGAAGAAGTTGGTGGTCTTTTTAACTGAATGCTTGATGCTTCCTTGTTGTGGTTCCCCACATCTACAACAAGTGTCCTAGAGGCATGAGACTGAAATGGCAGCTGGATTGGACAGAAAGAGAAAAGGCTGAGATGTCGGAGGAGTTGCTGGATACTTCCACATCATCCCTGAGTCCAGCATAAATACTACATTGTTAGGATGGTGTGAAAAATACCTAGTAGATTTTTGCCTATCATATGTGAAATTATTTCATAGGAGCAAAGAAAACAAACTTCTTTGGAGTTGACAGTCTCAAAGGAAACAGAATCTTCATCCTTTGTGAGACTTGTGAGACACATCCTGCCTTCAGCAGTTGCAGTTTTGGGCTTGAAGGGCATTCCTGAAAAACTAAGTTTAAACAAAACAATGTACATATTTAATATATGGGTGGAATTTGGAGACACTAAGGCCGTTTCTGCATGGTGTTATTGTCATACAATGGGGACACATTGGCAGTTGTCTGCAAGTTGTGCTCTTGCACAATATCATCATGGTCCCACTGCCAAAGCACTCCCACCCATCACAATTGCGGAATATTTGCTCAATGAAAAAATCCATTAAGCACCTACAATCATGCAATGCTCCCATCACCACCACTCATGTGGAAGGGGTAGATTTACAGTCATGCTCTTCCTTCCCCAGCACAGCACAGAAAAGAGGCCATCTGTGCTATAGAAGGAAGGAACATGTCACTTGCACTCTATTCTGCAGAGAAAGTTAGCAGAGGGGAGTGCTCCCTTCCTGGCTAAGATACTGCTGGGATGGTGATGGGAGGACAATGGAAAAAGGCAGTGTGGGGAAATGGCCTGAGTCAAAACGAGACTGATTTTCACATTCTTTTTTAAGGAAGGTTACTTAGGTGCATAGACATTGTTATCAACACCAATGTACTTCTGATGTGAATTCAAATTGCTGAATTCAAGTTGATGACATTGAAAACCCCCAACAGCTTTGAATTCAAGATAATGACATTCAAAGTCCTACAGAGCTTAGGACCTTAGTATCTGAAGATGGGTCCCTCTGTATATATGATTGTCCAAGAACTGAGGTCTACTCTAAGGCAAAGAGGCATCTTGATGCCAGAAGAAAAAGAACCTGTCACACCCCAATCTGTTGTAAACCTAATTAGATCTTTGAAAGTATTGCCAAAAATGTGTTTTTTCAAGTGTCTAGAAACTCCAACAAGAAAGGTCCTGACCTGATGAGAAATTTTACTGTTTGAAACTTGTTCTGCACAAAATATACATGAAGTTGTTTTGTACATGAAAAGAAAAAACATTTTCTGCACAGAAAATGATCTGTCTAATCAGAAGCAGTAATTCCTTCACAGAAAAAGCTGCTTTGGATGGAAAATAGCAAGATGCACATCTTGCACAGAATGAATCCTGAACTGTGAATAGGCTTTGAAAACTGTGTTTTTTGAAGACTTTCTTGTAGCAGTAAGAAAATTGCTAAAATTACTTGTTGCTTCCTTTGAGAAGATGCTCAGTGAAAATTATATCCTTAGTAGGCCTACATTCATTTATTTGTTCATTAATTCATTTATATTGATTAAAATTCTATTCAAACTATGCTTCGTCCTTACAGATACCAGAATAGTGTACAAATATAATTAAAATAATAATTATAGTTAAAATAATAGTTATACTGTTTTAAATTAAAGCAATTATTTTTTTAAAAAAAAGCCATCAAAATAAGAAAAAAGCAATAAAGTGAAAGAGACTGAAACAGCATGTTAAAATTCCTTGACAAACAAATGAAGCAGATTTTGAACTTTGAGTGTTGAATGCTTGAATGTTGGTTTCAGTTGCTTTATTATGGTATTTAACAGCAGCAGGACATAATTAAGAAGGTTCTCTTTCTTTGATCTCACAAAAGATGTCTAAGATATCTTGTAAGTCAAAAATTGGGGTGACTCAGGGGTCCACCCAAGATACCAATACTTCAGTGAAAAGACTGGGAATATTAGCTCAAAGAGTAGGCCTGCGAGAGGGGGGGTAACCTTATGAGATCTTTTACATCTACGTTTACCAGTACTGGTGCAGAGAAGACCCAGTCAGAGATCCAAGAGTAAGCTTAATTGTTTTATTGGGGGATTGCATTCATACACGTAAGATCCAAACATTTGCCCAATCACACAAGGCTAAGTGAAGGAAAAGGGAGGAAAGTCTTGGATAGTGAGATTTTGGGATGAAGTGGGTAATATTTACCAAGCCAGAAGAGCAGTGAAGAAGTAGCAATGTGGCTTAGATGCAAGTCTAAGGACAGTACACAATCAGAAAACCAAAGCAGCAAAGTGATGACCAGCAATCAGTGTACTCTGAGTTGACTGGCCAAAAACTGAGGTTTAAATATTTTTTTTTCTACCTGAAGGGCTAAGGTGCTAATAGCTCCCTGGCAGACTTCAGCTCTCTGAAGTCTGGAGAGTGGACAATGAGGTCAGGAATGAGCTAATGGACTTAGTGTTAGATGACAAAGGACTAATGGTGATCCTGATAACTCTGCAATTGTTGGACAGGTGTGACGACAAAAGAGGAAGCTTGTCTGGTCAGAGGGAGAGGAGTTAAGTCAATCGGCTGTCCTCTGGGAATGTCCCAGATGCTATTGTCTCTCAAAGGTTGAATTATAAGTCTATTATTGCTGGAGTTTCCTGATGATTTCCTGACTATGGCCATTTCCACACGTGGCGGTGGAAACGCCCTGTGCCGGTACTTACCGGACTTCTTGGCTCAATGCTGTAGTCCGGGCTGCCCCGGACCAGTGTGTGGCCACTGCTCCACACTGCTCCGGGGATGAAAATGGTGGCTTCAGGTTGGTAGAGGCTCTCCACCAACCGCTGAAGCTCACCAGCCTAAAGCCTGCCCCTGGCAGATCTGCAGGCTCGCAATGATGCGAGCCTGCAAATCTGCACGGGAGTGCCGGAACCGAGTGGCGCGCTCCGTGCTTTTGAAAGACATGTTTAAACAGGTCTTTAAAAAGCACGTTGTGCAACCACTTCTGGACGTTCTGGAGCGGACTGAGGTGCAGAATTACAAAAAGTGGCCCGACCCAGTCCACTCTATGGTGCAGACATCCTCTTTGGAGGACGCTCTGCACCGTTTTTTTTAGCCCGTGTGGAAATGTCCTATGTCCCGGATACACCTTGAAGTCTTTCCCGACCATGTTTTGCAATGCAACTATGCAACCAGATTTTTTCTCTTGGTCAGCATGGCCATGCAGCCATAGCAGGGTATACTTTATTTTTATGACAATTAATATATTTTGTCAATTAAATCATCTTGAAGTGTGGACATGTACAGCCTACTAAAAATCTTGGAGAAGAATATCCCTTTATCTTACTGCGTATATAAGATTACAGCTTAATTACTAACACTTTCAAATAAATGTTGAAGTTGAAGGATCATAATAGAGGCAAATCTTTCTGTAGATTTTTTTTAAATGAAATCTTCACTTTTCAGGCTGAGTGAACTTTGACTTACTGAACAAAGTACTGAAACAGCAAAATAAGTGAAAAAGTGTCAATATATCACATTTACACTAATCGCTTAATACATCTTCATTGATTCACATTTAAATCCATTCATTGTAAGCTGCCCTTTAAATTTACCTTGCATTACTGAACTGACAACCTTCCCAAATGTAGGTGGAAAAATAAACCCATGATTTCACTTTTCTCTACACCTTCTCCCTGTTTTGTGCTTGGGAGAGAAATGAAACATACTTTGAAAACCCCATTTATTCTCCACCTACAGAAAGAGAATGAATAAGTTTAAAGAAATGCAAAGGAACAGGAAGGATACAGGAATTATGTCTATCTATCTATCCATCCATCTATCTATGAATCATAAGCCAGAATCATCCAGCTCCCATCAGACCCACACCACCCTTCTCTTGTTTCCTATAGGCTGTGTCTTTCTACTCTGTTCTCTATTTCCACTTTCTATCCCTGTTAAGTTCTTTCATTCTCTTGCTTCTCTGTGTGCCTTTCTGTCCTGTCACTCTTCCCTCTCCACTCCTCTTTTCGTATCTAATCTCATGTAATTCCTTCTTTCTCCATGCAACTTTTTTCTCCTCCCTTTGTCTCTTTCTCCCATTGCTTTCGATCCACATGCTCTCCCCAGCTTCCTTTCCTATGTGTACCTCTACATCATGAGGAAACACACTCAGAGCTTCCTCTTCTTTACTGCTCCCTCCATTGTCGTCTTTGCTGCTAATCACATTTGTCATTCAGCCACAATAGCCATTACCCATGATAGAGTGAAAAACTTGGATAAGAACAATAGAGGCAGTGAAGATGGACTTGGGAGCCATGTAGCCAGGAAATTGTTCTTGTTGTGTGTCTTCAAGTCATTTCAGACAAATGGTGACTGTAAAGCAAAGCTATCATGGGGTTTTCTGGGGCTGAGAGTGTGTGGTGTGCCCGAGGTCACCCATTGGGTTTCTGGGGCTGAGTGGGGGATTGAACCCTGCTCATAGTCTAATGCTCAAACCACTACGCCACACTGGATCTCAGCCAATAAAATATCACCCCTATTTTGTTTGTCTAAAACTGCCCTTAACATTACATCAAGTTTTGTTTAAAGAAAGGGTACTTTCCATTCTGTTTTATTTTTAAAAAATGCAATGTAATATAATAATTTCTGACTATGGTCAAATAATACAGTTAAGGGAGTTACAATAACTAACAAGTAATTTATACGCTTTTGGCAAGTCAAGGACTCTAGGGCCGGGAATTTTCCAGAAGACCATATGATCATATGTAGGCTATAAGCACAGCAGGATTAAAGTTGCCTATGACCTGGGAGTATAGGTGAGTGCCATGTTTAATCTCATGACTGGGAGAAGGGAATATGGAGCATTTTGGAAAATCCAAAATATAACCAGTAAATTAGATTCAGACAGTGAGACAAGGGCCATTTCCGCACTAGATTGTTATAGTGCTATTATTCCACTTTCAACATCTTATGGAAACCTGGGGTTTGCAGTTTCATAAGAGACCTCAGGCCCCTCTCCAAACTGCAAACCACAGGATTCCATAGGATGTTGAAAGTGGGATAATAGCAGTATAACAATCTAGTGCGGAAATGGCCACAGACTTCTGCATTCTTTGCAGACATTATAAAAACCCATGTTCAGATGGAAACTTTTATCCATTGGCTCTTATAATTACATTGTGTCAGATAACCACTCTCTTGTCCAAGCAGCTAATGCTCAATCTAAGCAAAATTTTTATTATCTTTGTTGCCACTGGAAGATTTTAAACATTACCAAGAAAACTACAATAGATAAATCAAAATGCCAAGTACATGTTTCTAAATAATTCCCATATTCAGAAACCAACTAAGGTAATAAAATAAATTTATATTCTGTGCTTGGCTTTAATCTTCAGCAAATCTAGATGTATATGAACATTATTTGCTTTCAGTCTCAGCAGCGAATCATAGATTGCAGTGTTATTTGGTTATCTCTATCTGTGATGAATATGCAATATACAATGGAATTTTTATAAGTATGGAAAAGTTTAATGAACAAAGCAGAACAAGTCACGGGTAGACCTTGATAGGGAACAAACACATTTGTTTCAATACTTCTCTCCCCATTGCCATATGAAGTAGTGGACAGAGACTAGTTTCCACTCACTTCTGTGTGAGAGAAGCTGAGTCAACTGTCTCTTTTATCTGATCTCTCTCCGCTCCATTACTTTAGAAACTTTTTTTTTTTAACCCACATCATTCCTTTATATTTGAGCCATACTGGAAGAAAAGCACCTGTGGAGTCAGAATGCCAAGTGCTGATGCAATTCTTATAGTATTATTAAGGATTCATATTCACTATTGTTTTTTAACTTTTAACTTTTTTTTATTCTTTTATTTTTTATTTTTTAGAGATCTGTCTCACTCATCTTTATTCTACCACCTCGATTGTGCACCTTGTCACCAGGCCCAAGATCAGTACTTACACCTATCACTTTATTAACTGTTTTGTGCATGTGAATTTATCCAGCTTTTGGTGGTAGGGAAAGACTTCCACTGTCACCTGATGTACACATGATTGACATTGGCATGTGAACAACAAACACCTCCAGCGGCATAGAGAAAAATTGTGAAGGACAATCCCTTTAGCAACACCTGCTCAGAGCATCCAAAAGTGGCAGTAGCTGTGTTGATCTAAAAACAATTTCTAGACATTATCATCTCCACTATGAAAAATTTTTTTTTAGTAACCCCCCCCCCCCCCCACTGCTTTGGATGGTACCAGGATGGCTCATAACAATATATAATTTCTGGAAAAATCCATTTTCCCCAATTGACTGTGGAGATGACAGTTAATCCCAGAGAGAATGGTGAAGTTCAAGGGTATGTGTTTGAATGTTTTCATAGTGCCTACCAATCAAAAAATCATAGGGCTTTAAGTATGCACACCATGGCTCCACTTCACCAGTAAACTTATCTGTCCCTGTCACATCTAGGTTTTTTTCCTTAGAGTGGTTTTTTCCACAATCAACTCTGGTTGTGATAAGAAATGATAATTAGGGGTCATTTTGGATCCCCTTCCCAAACTTTGGGGAAAAAATGAGGTAATAATAAAGAAGGTGTTGTCTATTAGCATATCTTGAGCATATGCCCCCTCAGTCCTGCCTAACACATCTAGAGAACTGAGAATATCTAAGTAGGAGGTTTATCTTCCAAGCAGGGATCGGTCCCAGTGCTTCCTCCTTAGAATTGAAATACTGCTTATAAGATAAAATTAAATACGGTAAGAATAAGTAAGAATTATTATAATGCATATTCAAAATAACTTTCTATGTGATGATTTAC
The DNA here is from genome assembly GCA_030412105.1 of Cyclura pinguis. Classification (NCBI taxonomy): domain Eukaryota; kingdom Metazoa; phylum Chordata; class Lepidosauria; order Squamata; family Iguanidae; genus Cyclura; species Cyclura pinguis. The sequence goes on along the minus strand of CM059599.1, from coordinate 310,592,881 downwards.
CAGAGGCAAAGAACCTGAATGGTCTAACTTGAAACAGACTTAAAAAGCATCTAATAGTGATAAATGTTTCAAGCACATTTCATTGTTCCCAAGCAGTCCATGTCATGATGTAGCTTTGCTCTAAGGAAATGTACAATGGTTGGAATGTGGAATCAGTTGTGTACGGATGTGGGGGGGGGCAATTCACCTCAGGCAGCAATGTTTTTGGGGTGTCCCAGCCTGTAGCCACACCCCCAGGGACCCTGGCCATGCCCCCAAGCACCACAGCCACATCCCTGTGCACAGTGACCACGCCCCTCACACCGCAGCACTCCTGCCCCCCCCCACGCAGTCCAAGGTCCGCCACTGTGTGGAATTCACTGTATATGAAATGATTGAGGAGAGTCCTATGATTTGCAAGCATTTCGGGTTTGCATCCGACCATTTCCAGCTTGCCATGAAACACATGTACCTTGAACTGTACTCTGAATCTTTTACGCAACTACTTCTCTCCCAGGCTTATTATAAAGAACTATATTCAACTAAGTCATTACATTCATGGTGTGGTTTCTGAGAAAGGAAATGATTCATGAAGGAAGGGGAGACAGCCTGTTCTTAATGGTTTCCTTTTCTCGTCTCCCCCCCCACCCCGCTCCGGGCGTAGCCAAATCTCAAAGGCATTGGGAGATCCTTTAGAAAAGTGAGAAAAGTGATTTCAAGAGAAGAAGGACATTTATGAAAATAAATTTGCTAATTCTTTCATTCAAAGATATTTTTACTTGTCCTTTTTTTTTCTGAACAGCTTTTTATGACATATTATTCTGTAATTGCTGCTTTAATAATGCCTGTTTGTACTACTGTATTTCATCTTTTCAATATGAAGATTAATATAAATTTCCATAAACAAATAAATAAATATTTATATTTCCCTTCACAGCAGGGAGATGTCTATCTTCTCATGTAATTTTGCAACCCTGGAGCCCTGCTTTATTCGAAGTGGATGGAAAAAAGCATTCAAAAATAGAGAAAAAATGTGTTTCTTGAGTAACAGAAAACCCTGACAAATAAAATCCTGGACTAACAAGAATCTTCACAGTTTCGAACTTATTCTACATGAATTTGCATGCAAGTTTTTTTTAAAAAAAAATTATTATTATTATTATTTTAAAAAAATACTAAAAGTATTGAAGATAATATTTCAATACAGAAGAATGCTGTTACCTATAATGCTGTTTCCTGTGAAAACGTTCAGTTTCTTCCACTGTTACCGGCTACAGGATATTCTACCCAGAATATTGTTTTCAGCAGACAGAATGCTATTTCCTGAACAAAAATACCACATGCAATTTTTGCACAGAACTTTCAAAGAGTTCTTGTAGTGGGAAGAAAACTGTTAAAATTACTCCTTGCTTCCTTTATAAGCATTATATCCCTATTCTGTGCTTAGGATAATATATACACTATAGCACATGAGTCTTATCAGTGTCTAGCATCCCCTGTGAATTTGGCTAATGAACTGTACAGGATACCCATTTCTCTGGCCTCTGGCTTTTGCCTTTGCAAAGAAAGTGTGTCCGTCTTTTTAGAATGGTAGGAGCTACAAGCAAAGCAATAGCTATTTCAAATATGCCAAGCACTCCATCAATTCACTATTCAATACCACTTTGAAATCTGATTTTCTGATTCTAGGCATCCCCAGACAAAAGACACTAAGTGCTCTGAATTTACACAGAACTGTAGCTTCTAAAAATATGGGATCAATGCATAAAGTTCAAGTTCAGAGTAATAGTAGTATAAAATTAGAAAGTATATTTCATCTTACAAATGTTTATTCTTAGTCATCACATCAGGACATCTAAAGTGTAATTCTTGGAGACAATATTCTTAGCGGAGAAATCCAAGGATGCTTTTCAGGCAAGAGCCATTTGAGTGCCATGCGATTAGCTAAGCTTGAATTGAATTAGGGCACCCTGTTTTTATCTTTTCTGTATGTATATATGTATGTGTGTGTGTGTGTGTGTGTGTATGACTGCCAATTAAAGGTGTTTACTTCCACTTGTCTCTGGCTCATTTTTCTTACATAACAATTTTTCAGATGGGTCCTTGTTTGCCTTTAGGTTCACTTCATTGCCACAGTTTTCTACTTTAGGGGCATGTTTGGTTGAAAAAAGCTTCATTTGTCAGATGTCATTACTTAATTAAATGTCTCTGAACCCAAACACTGAACTTGGAAAGGTAGGTGGGGGAAATAAAAAGGCAGAACAGGCATCTGCTTGCATTAAGAAGTATAGCATAGCCAGTAAAGAGAGACAAAGTGCCACCTAGTGAAGGCAAGGGCATTTCACTAGAATAAATAAATGGACAGAAAAGTCTTAATACAGAAGTAGCCACTTTTGTATAAGGTTTTGGTTGTCTAAGACTGCATTCCATACCAACATCAGTGCAACGTTATAGTTTCTCTGACTTCATGATTATATAAAGCATAGGATATGATCCTCTCAAAGTTAGGCATGTTTACTATATGTTATACTGACATTTGGAAAGTTATGTTATATGCTTCCAAAATGAGTGAGGACTGAGCATTTCTTCATCTCCAGTCCTTATGAAAAGCTGGCCACATATGTACATGGAAAAAAACAAAAACAAAGATCAATCACATAGTTTATTGTGTGTAATACAGCCCCCATTTATCAATTATTCTAACTATAATGGCAGACAGCATTGCTCCACTGCTTTACACAGTAATTTATGGAAAGATCTACTTACAAACTGCTAAATATTGTAATTAATCTGGACAATACTGGGGAGAGATGTGTTTCTTGCTGTGCTGATTTTCTGCATTTTGAGGTTTATTAACAAAAACACAAACAATCCATCAGGAACAATATTACTATAATTAAGGTAAATTATCATTTACCTTGTATCATTTTAAGTGTTGATCCATGTAGTATACTTTAATGGATTTTACTAATTTATTTATGATTTAAGGCATTAGTTTTTTGCCTCACAAACCACTAGGGACCTAGGGTAATATTCAATTGATAGAAACTACTGCAAACGTCTTTCAAACATTCAATACACAAATGAAAATATGTAAAACAGACTAAAGCTATTCTTAAAGTAGTTTTACATACTCTAATTGTCAAAGTGGAATATTAGGACAGAAACACTACTAAATAGAGAAACCAGGTTGTATTATTTCACACATTGCATGCTTCACGACACATATATGCAGGTGTAATTTTTTCTAGCAGGCTATGCACTCCAAATTCCTTGTTAAACCAATGGGAATAATAAGATATGTGTTTAAAAACATTAGGACTGAAACTAATAGATTTGATGTAGACCTGTTTCCAGATCTTACCAGCAATACCACCCTAGTGGATTTTGTTTGAGAAATGATTGGCCCAAGCCCTCAAAACTGTGTCTCTGGAGGTCTCTAAATATATTACTTTTGTGTTTAATCACTTTTGAGGAAACAAGGAGGAGCACCTTAAAATATCACTTCCAGTTCCACAAAAAATTCACCGTATGGCCTATGGGAGTTCAAAGCACCTGAAAATACAACAGCCAGAAAACTCTGATTTTCCAGGACACCCCACTCCATAATCATCTTTTTTTTTTCATTTCAAGTGTCATATCTAGAAGCTTCAATTGTTTCTTAAAATCTTAACTAAGAGGAGTCTGTTCCTGATCATCAGCTAATCTAATATCTTTCCAATCAACAAAATCAAGAAAATTTTAATTCTGTTTTTCAGATAGCAATGCAAGGGAGGAATTCATTACACTACTTTTCCTTTCTTCCCAGAAATAGTTTTTCTTTTTTTTCGGGCCAAGGATCTTATTATGTATAGTCAGACAATAGAGCTATTAGAAGAAGCCAAGATATTACTTTAGCCATGCTCATCCCTTATAGCCTTGCCAGGGCTTGGCCATCTCAGCAAGTATTTTTTCATCTTTCTATTCATTTCAGTCTTCCTTCATATTGCAATTGTCAAGAATACTATGCTTCTGCATCTGCTACAAAACAACAGTGGGGAAGAGAAAGAGTTATCCCCTTGTTTATGGCTTGTAAGTATCGTGTGGACATTTCTTTGGTCCTTGTGGAAGAGAAGAGTCTAGACTAAGCAGGTTATTAGAGAGATCCAGAAAAGTTCTTATGATCTTGACTTTTTTTCTCCCTACATAAGCTTTCTCCATGTACACTGTATTTAGGGGCCCAGTCTACAGATTTTGCATGTGACAGTAATTTATTAGTTAGAGGTTGAGAATGTGAAGGAATAAATAAGGAAAAAAAATCACCCAGATTTACACTCTGCTTTATTTCTAGGGACTATCAAAAACATGCACCCATAATGTAAAGGGATCTATTTATGGCTGTTGCCACAAGAAAGTGTTATGCAAAATTCAAGGGAGAGGGAGTAAATTCCAACAATAACAGAATGAATAATAAAAATGCATATATTTGAATTAAATATCTTGTGCCAGGAGAAAAGTGGGATAAAAATTAAATAGGATGAAATTAAAAAAAAAAAAAAAGCTTTATACACCTAATAGGATGTGGGGATTGCTATCATGGTGCAGTGGTTTGAGTATTGGACGATGAGGCTGGAGAACGGAAGTCATTTCCCTGTTCTGCCATGGAAAGCTTCTAGGGGACCTTGGGTGTGTCACACACTCTTAGCCCCAGAAAACCCAGTGATAGGTTTGCCTTAGGATTTCCATAAGTCAAAAACAACTTGAAGCCACACAACAACAACAACAACAACAACAACAACAACAACAATGATTTGAATGCTCAACTAGTGTTTCCTCTAGTACAAAGCTGAATAATTATGGTAGGTTTTCATTCCACTGAAGAAGAAAACAAATAATTTTTCCAAGCATTCTTCCTATATTTAAGTGTCCTGAAATATTAGTGAAGAATCTACAGAGACAATGTATTCTTTTTCTTAATTTTTTTTTCTTTATCATATTTATAAGCCACCTTTCTCCCAGAATTGGGACTCAAGGCAGCTTCCAACAATAAATGCACATTAAAATACATTAAAAACATTAAGTGTATTAACATACTAAGAACATTTAAAAAATTTAAAAAACATTAAAAGGATATAAAATCATAAAATACTTAAAACAATATTCAATTTAAAACAAGTTGGTAAATAAAGCTCCCCAGCTTACATAAAGGACTGTTTAAAAAGAAAAATTTTTGCCTACTGGCAAAAGAAAAGCAGAGAAGGGGCCTGTCTAGCCTACTGTGGAAGAGTGTCCCACAGAGTAGGAGCAGCCACTGAGAAGGGTCTCTCTCATGTCCTCACCAGGCGAGCCTGGGATAGTGGTGGGACTGAAAGAAAGCCTTCCCCAGCAGATCTTAAGGCTCTAGTTGGCTTGTACAGGAAGACTGGTCTTTCAGATAGCCTAGACCTAAATTGTTTAGGGCTTTATAGCCATAACCAGCACTTTGAATTCTGCCTGGAAATGAACAAGAAGCCAGTGAAGTTGTTTTAGCAAAAGAGCTATATGGTCCTTGTAACTGGCCCCAGTTGGCATTCTGGCTTCCGTGATTTGAACCAATTGAAGTTTCTGAACAGTTTCCAAAGGCATCCCCACACAGAGCACATTTTCTTGCAAAAATATATATTTTTAACACAGGAAAGCAATTTCTTTTTGCAGAAGAGTTTTGTACATGTACTCACACAACATGCACAAACAGTGAGTATTTTTCCACAGAATAATTCCTCCACAGCTCCTCAGAGCCTTCAAATATTGAAAGAAAATGGTGCAAAATTCTCTCTGCCTCTCTTAATCTTCCCAGTGGGGTTTCCTGATTGTCAGGAAACCAGTTTGACACCTGAGAATGAATAATTATGAATATTCTTGCCATCTGTAATGTTAACATAATAGCATGGATGTAAGACTAATCCTTATTAGTCTTATATTCATAATCCATACTTCTGCTAGGTACAATATGAAGTTAAACATTTTGCAACAACTTTAGGAATCAAATGTAGTGGTAGGGAAAAAAACCCAACAAATTACAAATATGGGTTAAAACCTATGATAATGTTTTACACAGAGAGAGAGGAAAGAAAGAAAACGTCTTCACTTTGTTTGAATGCTTTCAGTCTGAAGCTGGTTCTGCTTTTGGCTTGGCAGTACCAATAACATTTGAGGAGGCATTGTTAGCAAATAACCATTAGGAGAAAATTAGGAAGGATTTAGCAGGGCTCTGTGAGCTGGAACGTATAATGGGAAAATTCATTACAGACTGACCAACTCTGAGAGCAGCATAGTCCTCAAAAGAGAGAATAATTCATCCTGATTGTTATTGCAAATGGTACATGGGCTACAGGCCAATTCAGTTTGTTTCTTATTTATTCCTTCTACTTAAAACCAAGAGCCAGAGGACAAGAAACAAACAAACAGGATATATATAACTGTAAGTGTGGTATGGCTAGGAATATAAACCATCTCCATTCTTTTAATTTTTTTTAAACATTTTGAATGATTTAATCATTAATGGTCATTAAAAAACTTTTGTGAATTGCAAAACAGATGTCCATGATCAATGCAAATGGTGAAAGATGACACAAATATAGCTGAAAGTTAAATATTTCATTTTGTATGCAAATAGTGTGCATGGTATTCATCCTGGTGTTGCTTCCATTACTCCTTCCTGATTCAAATTTCCTTAGAATGTTCAGATCATCTCCTCTTTAGTCACTAAATGTGACACAGCTCATATACTCCAACATTTCACAGCTAAAAACCGTTTTGTGTCCAAGTAACATCTGAGTATGGTCAAGATGGCAAAAGGTATTAATAAGGAAGAACACATGCCAGGAGAAGCTGCAGCACTTTACTTTTGCCTGAGTTTCCTGGGAAGGGCAAGATTCCACCTGTCTTCTCTTTCTTTCCCATTCAGTTAATGGAGTGTGAATGACTTTTGCATTGTGAACTCAGTTTGCAGAAACTGCTGTAAGCTGAAAACAAAGGGGGAAAGAAGAAAGAAACTGGAACATTTTAGAAGGAGCTGAAAAATTTAGATGACAGAGGACTAATTAGAATGGTCTACTTTCAAATCAGGAGAGTTAGAGGGTATGAGAGATTCTATTTTACACACTCGTATATCAGGTCCCGGAGAATGACAGAATGTATAGTTTACTCTACGTGCCCTACATGTACTTATACATGTATGCTACATCTAGAATTGCACATCTCGATTTCTACCTTACTCTTTCAAAAACTTGCATACTTTGCAATCACACACATACTTCCTTGCATAACCATCCATCCATTCATTCTTGTTCTTCACAAAATGTGGTCACATTCACTTTCACAGACATTCTTGCACAATCATGCACCTGTATATATCCATTCATAGTAAGCACAAGAGTGAGGAAGGGAGGGCTAGGCAGAATGGGAAAACAGATTTGTTAATGGTGATGACCTCCTGGAAAGGAATGGTGATAGTTGTCTTGGCTCTTATGCTTGGAGGAAAGTAGGATATAAATAAAATGATTAATTTAATTAATTAATTCAGTCATAAGAACTAGCAGAACATTTTTTTCACCTGATATGCCAATTTCTGTCCTAGCTTTTATTAATTATATATGAAGTCCTACCTATCACTACTTCAAAAATAGTCCTTCTCTTCTTTTCACTCTCCAGGTGTCTGTAGTTGCTCCCTTTTGTTTCTCCCACCTGTGCATGATATGATAATCATCTAAGGTTTTTTGTTTGTTTGTTTGTTTGTTTTCTGTGTGTCATAGATCAGATTGCATGTTAGACTTGACAATGGAGTGGCCTTTCGCCATGGTGCTGTCTGTAAGGGTGAAATATCTGAATCAAGAGAGATGAGCAATAGCCCCAGTTCTCTCTACCCCAAGTCCTAATGTCTACCTTTTAACTATACCTAATATTTTGGTGACCAGCTTTTAAAAACCATCAAAGGACAAGCATAATTTAAATAATATGGTCCAACAGCAACAGCAATTTCTTCCCGCCCTCTCTCTATAAGCATCTCACACTGTCTGAAGAGCTTCCTGGCCCTCCCAATGATATTTTGAGGCTGTACAAGGATACTGACTGCCAGTGGTGTAGTGGTCTGAGTGTTCGGCTAGGACTCTGAGAAGCAAGGGCTTGAATCCTTGCTTAACTATGGAAACCCATTGACTGACCTTGGGGTACTTCCTCTCAATGAACTGTGGCAGGAAAACCAATTGATGGAGTCACTGTAACTCAGAGTCAACTTGAAGGCTGCAGTAGGGAGGGACAATTGCCTTCTTCCCAGGTCCACCCATGAAAGCAGTTCCAGCAATGGAACAACCTTTTGGATCATAAATGATATATGGATTTTATAAAAAATGGTTTGTGTGAATAACCAATAAAAGTAAATTAAGCCAATAATGCCATGACTAAGAGAAAATATGAAGTGTTTCCACAGAAAAGCACTGTGTTTGTAGTGATATAAAATCTGTTGGCTGACACACACTAACCTTCATTTAATATTGCAGGCACTTAGCAGTGCAGATGCATGAGTCTGAACAGGATTACGATAAAAGAGTGAAAGAGGAATCTGTGACCAAACCTGTGCATTCAATGAACAGGTAAAATAGACCTCTCCCCACACTAATATGTCCTTTTTCTACAAAACTTCCTTAAAATAGATTTTTTTGGGGAAAAAAGGACTCTTCATATTACCAATGTACTAATATGCACTTTATAGAGAAATGGGGAAAATCAAATACGATATAAAATCTGAGAAGTACATCAAAAATACTGAAATTACAGTTCATATGCTTGCAATCTGAAGTTTTCAAAATGGAAAGAATTATAATAGTTTAAAAGATGCTAATGGTTGGTATATTTTCTTTTTATGTGATGCATTTGCAGGAACATTGTGATGAAGCATTTTTGCTCAGTTGGGTCTGGAGCTAGGAATCATGAGCAAAATGCATAAAATCAAAGTAATCACTATCTGAGATCGTGAGTTAGAGGCAAATCTTTTTTTTTCTTTCTTAGCAACGAGCCTACACCTTTCAATAAACAGTGAAAACTGCTGCTTTTAACACATTCATCCATAAATTCACATTCCACTGATTTACAGGCATGGGATTCTATTGCACATTTGCCTACTAATAATACAGGTTTGATTACACTCTCCTATACTTTATCCCTATACCTAGCAGTTGAGCAAGATTATTCCTTTCCACTCAACCATCAGGTTCACTTGACACTTCCAGCTGAGCATTTGTAGGTATAACATTTAAATGAATAAGATACAGGCAGTAGGTAGACAATCCATCATGTGTCTAGTAACTGAATTTTGACTACATCCTGTTCAAAAGTTGTATCCCCCATGGAGGCCAGTCCAATATATGGAGCAGAAGGATGTGATCTTGCATTCCCCTTCAGACATGTGTTTGGGCACAGTGTTACATAAACTAAGGTAACATGTTCCCTGATCCAGAGACCTATGGCTTGAATCTATCAGTTTGTTCCATCTAGAGTAGATCTTCTGTCTATTATTTTTATCAATTATGGAGAAAAAAATGTAAGAGGAAATGTTGAAGGAGCTCAGCATGCTCAGCTTGTTCAAGAGAAGATTTAGCAGGGGCATTATCACACTTCTTAAATACTTCAAGAGATTTGACAAAGAAGAGTACAGGTTTGTTTTTTGTTGCCTTAGAGATTAAAACTAGGTCTGGTGGTTTAAAGTTTCAGGATAGTAGATTTCATTTGAATGTTAGAAGGAACTTTTTGACAGTGAGAGTGGTTGGGAAATGGAAACAATTGCCTAGAGAGTTGATGGGTTCTCCTTCTCTGGATGACTTCAAAAAGAGGCTGGACAGCTACTTGTTGGGGATGCTGTGTCTAGAGATCATGCACTGAAGATTGGAGCTGGACCTGAAGGCCCATAGGGCCCCTTCTAACTTTTTGATTCTAAGAGTCTATGCTCTAATACATAGGTAAATCCCATTGATTCTATGGGTATATTCTATTTGGTGACTGTCAAGATAAGCGCTATGTACAATATACCATGTGTAGGGAAAGAAACACACCTTACTTCATTGATTTTGGTAACTGGAATTGGTTATCACATGCAAAGGAACATCCATGGAGATCAACCTCTCCCACTGAAATTAAAGGGAAAGCCATACAGATTGAATAACTACATGGGAACATCAAACCTTTGAGGAAGAAGAAGAAGAGGAAGAAGAAGGAGGAAGATGAAAGATGAAAGTAGAAAGTAAAGCTTCTTACAAGAAAGATGCAATGTGTGGAAGAGTTGTATATAGAATTTAGTATAAACAAGAGTTTCAAATATCCATCCCTTCCAACACATTTAATTTTTCACAACAGGAGCAAGAAAATGGCAGATTCAGCCCATTTCCACACTACACTGTTACAGTGCTACTATCCCACTTTCAACATCCCATGGAATTCTGGAGTTTGTAGTTTACTGAGGCCCAAGAGCTCTCTGGCTGAGAATTCTAAATGCCCCTCCCTAAACTGCAAATCCAAGGATTCCAGAGGATGTTGAAAGTTGAATAATAGCACTGTAACAGTGTAGGGCAGAAATGGCCTATGAAAATAATGTTCCAGGAGAGGAGTATGCAGCCTTCCTGGGCCTAAGGACCATATCTAGGGTCAGTTAGCTGAGGCAGGTATGTATATACCTGCATGCATTGAAAGCAGTAATAAAACAGAAATCTTTGAAACGGGGCTTGTTGGAGACTGGCTTTCATCTCTTCTATTCTATGCCATTCTGCAAGCCAGGAGCTGTAGGAGCTGTAGGAGGAAGGTGATGAGGTCCTGATGTGCACACAGGAGCCCCCAAAAAGTAAGCATAAGGCCTAAAATTTGCAGCTTTTGTTTTGTTTATACTACTCACCCCTTACCATTTGTATATTGATTTTTGCTTTGAATTACTGCTGAGAATTCATCTGGCAATTCACGTCAAGTTACTTCAGCTGAGTTGGATTTCCTTCAGTAATGCAATATGGCTGACATAAACTGATTGAGAGATGTCAGCCAGTGTTCCGCAGTTTCAAAGAAGAGGATGCTACTATGGGACAGAGACTTATCTGCAATTTTCATGTGTTTGTTTCGCACAAAAAGAGCATTTTCTAAACAGGACACAGCATTTTCTATGTGGAAAATAACATTTCTACACAGAAATATTAATTCCTGCACAGAAAATGCTGTACACAGAAAATGTTATAATTGGAGATTTATTTTGTGTAAAATTTGCTTATGGTTGATTTACACAGAAAACAGCATTTTCTGCTCACTATATTTTTCATATAGAAGATGCTGTTTTCTGTACTAAACCACCATATGGCAATTTTGCACACATTAATCCTGAACCACAAATAGTAGGGATGGGCCCACCAAATCTTCAAATCCTAGAATCCTGGGCATGGATTCAGGATTCACGAATCTGAATCCCTGTGCCAAAATAGGCAAACTGAATCTTTCAAATCCACAAACCAAACAGTTTGTTGGAGACCGGGACACCTGAAAATCTGGGAGACCAGGACACCGAAAAACCTGGGAGACCAGACACACAAGAGGAGATGGCAAGTAGGTGAGTTTTTCACTTGGAATAATAATGGCCTTTGCTAACAAGTTCAGAAATTACATCTGAGGTTGTATTCTAAGATATTTAAATTGAACATTTCATATATAAGTTCAGCACTTGACTGGAAGCTACAGGCTTGAGATTTCAAGGACAGCTGAAAGATTCCTTTGCATAGCTCCCTTGCAAAACTCTTTCAGACACAATTCTGGGGTTTGTAGTTTTACAAGGTGTCACAGCCTTCTCTGCCAAAGTGTGCTGGTGCATCATCAAACTACAAACTCCAGGATGCCAGAAGGAGCTATGCAAAGAAAAGCCAGTTTTGACCTCTATTATCTCTGTACTGTAGTATGTGGCCCTGTTTATACAGGCAGGAAAATGTGGGATCAATCCACATTTTCCTGCCTGTGTAGAAAGCGCCTTCATGTCATTTTCCATCTGGGGAGATCCTGAAGCAAAACTATGATAATTGTCCTGGCCAGATTTCTTCAGAGCCTAGCCTTTGCCTAGGCTTTTGCTAAGGCCGAGGGAGTGTGTCTTATCCAAGATTATTCTTCTTTCCCTTGCTTTTTAAACCTTTTTTTAAAAAAGGATTCTAAAGATTCGAGATTCGTGGATTCCCAGAACCTTCCAGGGATTCAGAACCGGATTCAGAAAATTCTGGATTCGTCCCATCCCTAGCAAATAGCCTTCAAAAATTGCATGGTTTTTGGAGTTGTAGCAGGGGAAAAAAATCTGAAATTAAGCACCTACTACATGACGTCGCCATCCTGGCATGGCAACACATTGCTACTGATCTGGGACATGTGTCATTGCACTTCTGTCATGTCCCTAGCCCTCATGATCATACAGTATACCATTCCTGGAAAAAAAACAGTAACAGCCCCCTTTCTTGTGACGATTCTGTCATCTGGGGACATGTGGGAAGCATGGAAACACTATCAAGCACTTCCTTCCACAGTGCAGTGCAGGAAGAGGCCAGCTGTACTGTGTAAAGAAAGTGTGTGTCCCAAACACTACTCATCTGACAGCAGCTTACTGGTGCAGTGGGGAACATTTAGGTCCCGATCCCATCCTGCCAATGGCACTGCTGGTATGGGATCAGGACATTGCGCAATTGAGGCACTGTGTCATAAGGGCCTTAGTTGTGGCTACCTTTAAGAAGAACTTAATGAAGAATTAGATCTCTGTTTCTCTGTGACTACTCCCTGGGTCTGGAATTTGCTTCCTGGGAAAGCCAGGCTGGTTCCTCTTTGTAACCTGGCCATCAGCAGGTAAAGACCTTTCTATTCCAGCTGGCTTTGGTGAATTAATTGTTTTACAAGCAAAGAACAATTTTAGTGTGTTGAACTATTTTTATTCTTTATTTTTTAAAAAAATAATTAAAGTTTTACATTATTTCGATTTCATCTATAGTTTAGTAGTATTTTAATTACAATGTTTGACATGTTTCATTACATATGTGCTTTTTATTTGTAATTTTCTGTATTTTGTAAACTGCCTTGAGAGTTAGCTTGGGAGAAAGGTAGGGTATAATAAAATGATGGATGGATTGATGAAACAAAACGGAACAATTTCAAAAGCTCCTCTGAAGCTGATGCAGAAATACACATTGTAAATGTTGAATGTGTCGGAAGGGTTTCGTAGTGACAGGAGGCACCCTTCAGTTTACATTTTCATGGAATCTATGAGCAGGTAACTATGCATTTGTAGAGCTTTCTGTGTGCAGTTTTGAAAACTTGGAAAAACCAGTAATGCAAAAACAATACAGTGAATTACTGTAGGTTTTTCTCCATCTTTGTACGCAGTTTCCCGTTCATTGTACAGTTCTACATATCTGCATCAGTCTTCATTATTGAGTTCACACAGCCAGTGGCTAACTTGTTTGCTACTGTACTGTGTACAAACTAATCATAAGAATACAGGAAGCAGTTGAACCATACTTTACAGCTTAGTATTGATGATATTGATTGGCTTTCAGGCAGGAGTCTTTTCAGTTCTACCTGGTGTTTCCAGATTATGGAATCACCAGGTAGAACTGAACCAAACTATGGCTTTTCCTCAGTTTCCTTTCCTCCAGTGCTTCCCAAGAGACTTAAGCTAGTGTTAGTTCTTGCCTTCTCATTCCCTAACAAAAAGTGCTCACAAATGGGCCTCACATAGGAGCCTATATGTTCCATTGAAGAGATATAAGAGAGGGAAGAAGAGGTGAGACAGTCATAGTGACGACACAGATGACTATGAGCCCAAGTGGGGTGGGCGGATGCCATCCATCATTGTAGGGTAAAGCACTATCTTCCTTACTTAGATTGCAGGGATGGGGATGTTGGGCTGTACAAGTGTTATTGAATCATAGCTCAAACCATCCTTCACCATTTGCTTCAATGGCTGTAGCTGATAGGACTGAACAACATTTGTAGGGTCAGAAATTCTAGGCCTCTGGGCCCCTTTTTTAACATGCAATTATATCACTTTCATTCCACTTCAACTGTCATGTTTCCATCATGAAATTTGTAACTTCATGAGGTATTTAGAATACTTAGTCAGAGAGCTATAATGCCTCCTCAAACTGCAGATCTCAGGGATGTGTAAGATACAGACATGGCAGTGAAGAGTGGAATCATAGTGCTGTAACTGTGTAGTGTGAAATGATTCCTGCTCTACGTGCTTCTATAACAGGAAGAGAAATCATGCACTGGATGGAAAAATTTATTTTCCAAGTATAACCAGGATAGACCAAAGACAATGCATTATTAGGTCACTTTTCATTCTTGAATTCTTTGAGTCTTCGATAACCTGCATGGAGTTTTGATCAGAAAGATCTTGGTGATGGTTTCAAGTGGCCCAGAACTACATCCCTTACTCCTGAAAAGTGAGACAAGAAACAGTGAAGCTGGCCTCTTTTTCCATCCTACCAGTACAAATGCTCTGCCTGATTGGAAGCCTTCTGAAAACAGCAGGAAAATCTTGGATCCAAGCCATTATGTTTTCCTTCTTCATTTTCCTTCTTTTCACAACATTCATGTTTGTGGAAGTCACTGTCACCATGTCCACAGAAGCCTCCTTTCTCAATAACAACAACAACAACAACAACAAATGCCTTGTCCATTCAAGACTCTAAACTGTTACCAACAAACAAAAGAGTTAAGGCACTGAGAGAGCAATGATGACTTTCATAGAAGTACAGCTACATAAGACCAACCACCCAAATTATAGCCATCCAAGAATCCCTTCTGTGTTACTGGGCAGATTGGAAAAGAAAGGACTAGTGAGGAGGATGCTCAATGTTTCCATCTCAAGATTGCATTCAATGCTTCATGAATCATTACGTCAGTAAGCAAAGGCAACATGGTATTTAATATGCTGTCACAAAGTATGAAAGAGCACTCATGTGTTAATCAGACACCAAATTAAACTGCAAATGAAAACTACATGTTAATAGTATGATGGGCTTCACATAAAATGAACAAGAGCACAGCCTTTCTGTATGTGTTGCATCCATTCACCAGTAACTTACTTCTCAGTGTTTTGACAGGATATTGTGGCAGTACCCAATGGGATTTTTAAAAAAGTGGATAATAGGGTAGATGAAGATGTGGGCACCTTGAGCAACAATTCACAACACGGCCAGTCATCTGGGATAATGGAATTCTAGTTCAACTCTCCTGTCTAATTTGGAGAGACACAGGGTTCCAATTCTTGAAATGAACAGCTATAAGTTTGGGTGTCAATATATCACTGATAGGGATGGAAAGAATACTTCTAATTATTACTGGGCAAGAAATGCTTTTTCCTAGGAGTTAGGATACTCTAGTGGGAAGGTGACACCTATCTGGCCACTGACATTCATCATGATGACTGGGCCATTGGACTGATCTTGTGTGTGGATCCCTATCTTGTTTGAGGTATAATGGGTGCTTCTTTTTTGTCTTCAGAATATGGATAGGCAGGTCTGTCAAGGCCTTTCTTCAGACTTTCTCCCTTTTTTCACCTTCAGATCCTTGCCTTGACAATTCTATACAGAGCTATGCAAAGATATTTTTTAAAAAAAGAAAAAAAAAGCTTTATATTTTTAGTGTATTTTTCTAATAGATGTATCAATGGATGCATTAATAGATTACGCTTCTGCTCTGATTTTAAAGCATGTTTGTGAAAATTTTATAATGGAGAGCAATGGTCTTTTTGCATGCATGTAGAAGGTTGGCCGCCAATACATTGATTGCAACAACTATGAAAACAACCATGGTGCAAAGTAGTTCTTTATGTACCTGCGGAAAGACCACCCACATATAGGAAATAACAGATCTTCAAGGTATTATTATCATCACCATCACCATCATCATCATCATCAATATCCTGATTTCTGCCCAACACTGAGCCTCAAAGTAGCTGGATATCTCAGGTGTCTCAAGTGCAGTGCATATTGTCGAACTCATTTTTTCTTTTCTTTTATGAATAGAGTGTTTATATATGTGGCTTCAAGTCACCTGTTGATTTACTGTGACCCCTAAAATTTCATAGGATTTCCTTAGGCAAAAAATACTCAGAAGTTGATTTACCAGTTCCTTCCTTTAAAACAGTCTAGAGCACCTGGTATTTGTTGGCTTTCTTACAGATTTAGAAATGTATGGATTATCAAGTGCAACATTTCTCTTTTTTGTCTGGTCATTTTGTACCAGAATGGAACTTGCCTTCCTGAGCAGCAGTGGATGGTGGCTTCCAAATTAATGTCATGGTAAAATTACTCCAGGTTTCAGTCTGAACTTTGGCAGAGCTATTCAACGTGCTGAACCCTATCTACAAAGCATAAACTTTTGAGGAAGCGCATAAAAATGAGTTTTGAAAAATTGATGTATCTGTTCCCTTCTCTGCAAAGCTTCAAATCAGGGGCATAAAATAAGATTTTTCATCTTTTTTTCCTAAGACTTTTTTATGTAGACCTTTAACTTAATCTTAAACGGCAATTTAATATAAACTTTATAGTTAAAACTTCTCCCTTCCAGTATAAACATAATTGAAATAGATTTTTAAAAGTGGATTAATGGTTGCCTTAATGGACTGAATTCTATTATTACCCACAGCTACAGCAGACCCATTGAATCTATAAGATTTACTTACATGATGATTCACCATTCAACAATTCAATGGGTCTACTGTGGATGGGAGTAATCAATGGGATTCAAGCAATGTATTAACCATTTCCCACTAATGGTCTCACCTGTGCAATTAACACTAAAGTAAGTACAGTTGATTCAGTAAGCCAATTCTGGTTGGATTTCCAATTTGATCAGCCTTTTAAAAAAAAACTTGCAGAAAAAAGATGTTTTTTCTATTTGAGATGAGATGTGAGGGCTATATATAACACTACCTAGTTAGCCCTCTTAAGAATTTCACAGAAGAAATAATGCTTTGTATAACTGAACAAATTCTGCTTTTGTTATGTTAGCTATCTTCAGATCCATTAGAAGTAGCACTGTTATAAGCTATATGTAGTTGTCACATTGGGTGGAAGTCTTATTCTCGTCTAATTACATTTTTCCTGGCCATTGATGAAGAGAGAAAGGAGATAATTAAGCCTGAATATGTTGTCCTCTTCTGATACACCATTACTGAAGCAAAGAAAAGCCCTTCATTCCTATATATATATATATATATATATATATATATATATATATATGTGTATTTTTAAAAATAAAACATAGCCCTCTTTAGGATGTTACTTTGTTAGGTTGCTTGCTGTTATTTATTAATTATTTCTTTTATTCAAGTGGGATTTATAATTCCTATGATTCATATTTAATTTTAGTCCAGTTTTGCAGGCATGTCAGCTCTTTAAACCATCTTCCACAAAGGTCCACAAATGGACTATTATTTGGTATCAGTATTATACATTTAAAACTGAAGGTGTGTGTAGATCTGAGTTAAAAAACTTGGCAGCTAATCAGTCAACAGTTACCTAGAAGGCTTGAGCTCCTAGATCCGTTCTGGAAAGGCTGGTCAGAGGAAACTCACCCCTACCTTTAACCCCAATAATACTAAATGTTAGCTGCATTATAAAAACAAGCACAACAGATGCTCCCACTAACATTGTTCTACTAACCCAAAATTGTCAATAATGGCTTGTAGCAGCTTTCCAGGATTCATGGCAGGTTAGTTTTCTTGCCCTGCTAGAGATCACTGGTGTTCCGTGACTTGTTTCTCATCAAAGTACTAACTTAACTTTCAAAATCCAGCTTGGTTTCTCAAATCATATTGGGTGTGTTCATAATGGCATCAAGGGATACTTTGGTGTGGATTTGTCTAGAATAGTAACAAGATGCAGATAAAGTTATGTAACATAATTTTTGTTTTCTCTTTACAAATTTTTGGTAGTGCTTTTCATCATTATTTTTCTGGATTGCACTGGATTTAATAGTTTATTTACTTAACTGGAATTCTGGAGTAGTGGGATGTACAATAAAGCCAACAAAATGATAAGCTATTATATCAAAAGAAATCTACTTCTCTCACTGAGCGCCAATTCAAAGGGGCAGGATTAGCAATGCTGGACTTTGAGCCCAAGAGAAGAAAGTGAGCTGGAAATGAATGAAGATTATTTCCATTTTGCAGAAAAGATGGCATCAAGTTAAATTAAGTAGGACAAAAAATATAAAGTGCAGACAAACTGTTAAGGTTCTCTAGTCCAAAACTTTTGATATTGGGTCTTATGATTCAGGACAGACAAAAGAACATCTTGTATACTAAGGAATTTGCTACCACTACGTGTAGTTATGATCTCCAACTTTTAAGAGGTAATTTGGGATATAAAGATAAGCCCTTATTATCATTTGCTGTCTCCATGAGCTGAAGCAGATTGGCTTGTGATTTGATCTGGGAGGGCTTGTTGGTTTGTCCTTGTGCAGGTTATCAACACATTTTGTTAACCTTTCTCTGCAAGGATATAAGTACCCTGCTTTCTTGGTTTTCTAGAAGGCACATAACAATGTCAATAATGGGTAAATAATTCATTATTGTTTTAATATGTCTCGGACAATGAGGTTCACAGAAGCTAGATAACTTTGAACGTTCAGGTATTCCACCACTCTTTTATTTACATCCCACTCTTCTATTTTTCAAATCAAATCTAACAATTAATTGTGTGTTGATTAACAACTATGTAGTCCACTTGACTGATCTTAGATAAGGCACAAAACCAAATACTGAAAGCTGATAACGAATATGACTTATGTTCCTATAAAGTTTTCCATCTAAAATGGTAAGTTTTATAAACTAGAATTTAACGGTTAGCATAGGGTTATTAAGCTTTAACACCAGCACCATATTCTTTAGTTTTGTTTTGGTTTTAATTTCCTTCTGACCCAATACTGCTCTTTCTCTGTGTGTGTGTACACGTGGTACCACATTCAGGTAATTGTTCATGTGTTTGATAAAGTGGAGGTTATTAAAAAAACAAAACAAAACAAAACATGAAAGCTACAAAAGCCAAAGCCCTAATACTGTGTTTTGACTATGACAAATGTCTTTATTCAGAAATATATACTAAGGGATTTCTACACAGATTTTATAACCACCAGCACAGATCTTTATTTTCTTTCTACAATATTCTTCTTTCCTTTCTTCTACAGTATTCCAGCTATCAGGTAACCTTTTCTTATTTTTACTTTTTAAAGAAAAATACACGGAGCAAAACAGAACAAAAACATCATCATCATCATTGTCGTCGTTGTCATTGTTGTTGTTGTTGTTGTTGTTATTATTATTATTGGTTAAATAGGGCAGTGTACCTACTATGTTGCTTAACATCAAACTTACTTTTAAAACTGCAAGGTATGGCTTACAAAAATTCAATTGATTGTTAGGAAACAAGTATTTGTACATGCTGAATTGGGTATGCTTATTGTATAGATTCATACTAAGGAATAGAATATATGTCCTTTGAAACTATTTCCACAAGTTGAACCTCCAAGAATTATACCTAATCCCCAAATTTGAGGAAAAATTTGCATTGGCCGCAGATGTCTTAGTTGAAGTTCAAACGAAGAAAATATCAGGACCAATTGAACCTTGAAGGGGAGGGTACTCCATAGTCAGAGCACTGCAGCAGAGGAGGCCCTCTTCTACATCTGTGCAAAGTATGTTGCTCTTATTGGTGGGACAAAGAGAAAGGCCCCTCCAGAAGACCCCAATCCTTAGGCACACACATGTAGGAAGACACACTACTTCCAGTCCCAATCAGTTTATTTGTTCACTTTACTTACACTTGCGCTGTACCAGCAGCAGAACAATTTAAACCAAACTGGACAAGTGCAGAAGTGGTATGGGCCATTTTACATAAACGTAATCCCCTGGTGGTTGCACTGGTGTACCTAACACAATTGGAAGTAATGTTGCAACACTTCTGGTTGCGAGTTTCTTTTTCTTTTTTTGATCAGTTTTTGGTATATTCTTTTTTTCGAGGGTTGTGGGTCTTAACTGTTATAGGGATGTTGGATGAAAGCAAAACTGACACTTTAGCAGCAGTTCTGAGCTATTTTTTACTCCAAAATTCTCATTTGATTAAAAAAAAATGTGGGATTCTAAAGCTTTCGGGGGCTTTCGTGACCACTTTTTACACTTTATTAAAATATTTATATCCCATCTTTTATTTAAATATCTCAGGATAGCATACAGCTAAATCCACCTGATCAATTTAAAACAACGTAAACTACAAAAATGATTTTAGAAGGCTAAAAAAAAATTAAAGACTTTGACACTTAAAAGAAGACCTATTAAAAAGTGTTAAAGTGATTCAAAACCATAGATTTATATAAAACCAATTACACCTTAATGGCATTAGTAAACCACCATGTTTTCCCTTGGCATCAGAATGACAGCAACATTGGTGCCAGTTGGGTCTCTGAGAGTAGCAGATTCCACAACTCAGGTGTTATGGCAGAGAAGGCTTTGTCCCACAACATATTGCTCTGACTTCAAGTATGTATAGGAGGACGCCTACAGTGGATCTTAAATCTCAGGCAGATGTAAATAGATAGGGGCCAATATGGTATAAAGGTCCAAAGCCATTTAGGGCTTTCAGTGTCATTACAAGCCACCACTGTTTGTCACTGGCTTATATACATCACCAATCAAGAAAATAAAGATCCTGGAATGAGAGGAAACAGCTTACACTACTACCACATTCATGAATTAAATCATATAACACAAAAATCTGATCCTCTGTGCTATGGCCTTTTCTGAACCTAGTTTGTTCCTGATGAAGAAAATTGTTTTCTTCCACCCAACTTATCAACTTCTGGAGAAGGAATTGGCTGTAACTCTTAGAGCTAATATCCAATAAACTAACTGGCCTGTAATGTTGAGGATTTTATTTATCTCCTTTCTTATAAATTGGAATGATTATTTTCTGCTTCCATCCCTCAGGAAAGATTCCTGTAGAGTTTACATGGCATAATAGTTTTGCTAACAGAGGGACCCCACTCCTTCTGAATTGTTCTTATAGACCTCTGATTAAATCATAGCCACACTAGGTGCTTTGTCTGCTACTGGAGCACATATGATTTTGTTCACTTCTTGTTCTGAGACCGGGGTCCATTCTGGTGATGCCATTAACATGGCCTGATAGTTGAACTATTAAAACTCCTAGCGACATGACTTTCAAAAAAATATTGCTAAAATAAATACACTAAAATAAGTACAGCAAGTATTAGCTGAAATGCATACATCTAATATGGGATTAAAACCTGTGTCTGATATTGAAATCAAACCATCTTTCATTCCTTTCAAAGGCTGCCAACCCCAGCTCCTTCCACTGAGCAATCATAAATGTCCTTTGTTTTGTTGTTGTTGTTGTTGTTGTTTCTTAATAGATCCTCATAAATTAGATGGCAGGAAGTCAATCCTTCCAAATCAGCTTTCAATTGCCTTTGACTTACCTTCCTGGTTATTTGAGCCAAATTCTTTTAGGTTTGCCTGCATTCATTATTGTACTAGCCCACTTTGCCAGAAACCATTTAGGCTAATGGACCATTCTAGTCAAAAGCGGCTTTAAGGTTGCAAAAATAATCATAACGCCTTCTAGTAGATTTATGTGTCCTTTCACAATATTTTGAGGTACATTCCAAAGATAAGAACTATTCACATGCTTCTGGAATGAAAGTTCAACAGAAGAAACAATTATTGTTCCCTTCAACAGATCAGTAGGTAGAGGAGGCAACTGAGGGGCTGATATAGAGATAAGCAGAAGGATACATAAATGATCATTTTCTGGACAGTCTAAAATATTATTCTATGGTATAATAATTTTGAAGAGCAGAAGATGTAATCAATAACACTACCTACTCTGCTGTTAAGAAAAGTAATATAACCATTAGAATTATCTCAATTAACTTCCTACCTTCTTTATTTAACACTTTGTCCAAATTAAAATGATCAGGTTAAAAAAACCCTCATTGCTATCCAGGCTAAAAGCATTTTTCTTTTCATTAGGATTGATACCAGCAAAAGCAATAAAATCACCATATCCCGCTACAGTTGCCTTAGGATACTGTGTCTCACAGAGATTCAGAGCCTCTTCAATTCTTCCCAAAAGAACCAGGAGCTCCCAGCTTTATCACATAGCCGGTATACATTAAAACAAATTAGAACACCAAACTCTGGTCCCCATTGTTGTATTGTTATGTGGCTTCCAGTCATTTCCAACTTACAGAGACCTTAAGGCAAACCTATCAATTACCTTTTAATACTATAGACAAAATGAAGTTCCTTTTAGACTGATAAATTCCTTCAGACAGATCCAGTTTCACTGAAACTGAAATGGCTACACTGCCCCTGGCTGTTCCCTTCTTGTAAAATTTTGTTGCAGGGAGCAAAGAGAACTAAACCCTTGTAACAAAGAAATAGAAATGTCTAATATCCAGGTTTCCTGAAGACATAAAATGTCAAATGATGAAAGATTTCTGAAATTCCTGGTCTGCCAATTTATCCTGCCACCCAGCAATATTTGAAGATAAAACTGAAAAAGCAAACTGTGACTCTGAGATTTCCAGTCACAGAAGATGCACTAATTGGCTCTTGGTAACAAAAGGAAGATCTTGAGTTTCCCCTACACCTTTCTTAGTCCCTTCCCTTCTTCTTAGGTGGCCTTAAGTTTTATTAGGCGTGACATTTAGACAAAACAAAATTATGGATTTTGACCTCTCTAAGACAGCACCACAAATCATATGTGTAAGTAAAATAGAAAGGTGGAAACTTTCTTGTTAATAATAGAACAAGGACATGGTAGAGATACTTACATGGAGAAGATAGTGAAATGCTAATAAAGAACAAAGAGACAGTGAAAGTGTTCAAAGCCATCCTTGCCCCAATTTTCTTTTACAAGGAAACTATTATTCTAACTGGAACGAATAAATAAAATGATGCAGTAGGGGCATTGCAGCCCAGAATAGGTAAGGAGCTAGTACATTAGCTGCTCTAAATGAATTCACATGTTGAGGGCCAGATGAACTGCATTTAAAAATGAACTTAAATTGCATTAAAGGATCTCAGAGCCTATGTTGATAATCTCTGAGAATCTTGGAGAGCAGGAAAGGTCCCAACTGGCTGGAGGAGGATTAATGTTGTCCCCATCTTCAAAAAGGGTGAAAAGAAGACCTAGCCAACAACCAACTAGTCAGCTTGATGGCACCAGAAAAGGTTCATTATACAAAGTTACTGTTGGGTGGATTTTTAACTGGTTCATTGCCCAAACCCCCAAAATGTTCGACAGTGGTTGTTCTTCATCCTGGAGACAAGTGAGATGCCTCACGATTCTGTCTTGGGCTCAGTGATGTTAAACATCTTTATAAATGACTTGAATGATGAACGCAGGGCATGTTTATCAGATTAGATAAATTAGCTCATACCCTAGACAACAGATTTCAGGATACAAAATGACCTTAAATGACCTTGACAAATGTGTTAAGGCCATCACATTTAAGTGCCAAAGTGCAGATTTTGTGCAGAATTTGAGTGTGCATGCCTGGGGTCAACATATGAGATTATCACAAACCCATCAGTGTTGAATTTTCCACACAATCCTATCTAAATTTTCATGACCCTGAACATGTCTCCAGCCAGCATAGTCCTGAACCTGCTCTCCAGGCAGCATGGCTCCAATCATGTTCTCTGGCTTCATACCTCACAAGAGGTGTGGGTATGGTATGGTAACACATTCCAACTGTGAGTTTGCTAGAACAGTGAGGAAGAGGAAGCGTGCTCACCTTAATTTCCACTGTTATCATTTCACTACCCTCCACATATTTATGTCACCCTATGTTTCTCTTTCCAAAGAAGACAGCCTTCTCTTTTTAGGCTATGTTTGAAGTAGTCTACAAAAGCTTATGCTACCAACTTCTTTCTCTCAAATTTGCTACAAGATCCCTTTGAATACATGTTGGGTTGCTCACTGACCATTCAAAAAACAGCCTGTGCCAATAACTTAAAATGCAGATGTCAACAGACAACTCTGACACTGAATAGAACTAAACAATGCTAGCAAAGTTCCCTTTTTAGACTACAAATTTATGAATTCCCCAGTAGCTACCTGTAGTTCAAAAAAAATAGAGTAATTTTTCAAGTACTGATATTAGATTTCTGCAGGTCCTTCATATGTTTGCTGTGAGGAGTAAGACCACATCTTAAGGCCTCCTTCTTCTTGGATGTTATTGTTGTATGCCTTCAAGTCATTTTTGACTTATGATGGCCCTAAATGAATCCATCACAGGGTTTTCCTTGCCAGACTTTTTTTTTCCTTTGAGGATGAGGATGCGGCTTGCCCAAGGCCACCAATGGGTTTCTGTGGCTATCTGAGGATATGAACTGGTCTCCCAAAGTCCTGATCCAACTAGGGATGTAATTCTTCACTATGTCTCTTCTTGAAGGTGGCAATGAGAAATTTCAGCCGTTTTCTTCCCACTACAAGAAAGTCTTTAAAAACTACCAGGTTTTTGACAGCTATTTGCAATTCAGAACTTATTCTGCTTAAAAGTTGGCATGCTGTTTTATGCCAAAACCAGCATTTTCTATGTGGAAAAGAATATTTCAATGCAGTGCTATTAATTTCTGCACAGAAAATTATATTTTCTGCGTAGAAAAAAAGCTGTAATTGAGGATTTATTCTCTGTAAAATCCACATCTCGTTGATTTGCATAGAAAATAGCATTTTTTCTACAAGAAACATTTTCTACATAGGAAATAATATTTCAGTGCAGGAATATTAATAGAAAATGCTGTTTTCTGTGCAGAATATACTATTTTCTGGGGGGGGGGGGGTGTGAATTTTGTGCAGAACAAGTCCCAAACTACAAATGTTTTCTTCAGTCTGGGAGTCTTCTCATCAGTGTTACTTGACACTTGAAAAATGTTTTTCAACTATTTTTCAAATGTATTTCAGTATTAATTCCATCTCTAAATCCAATAATTTGCCACTCTCACTTTTTCTTGCTCTGTTGCCAAACATATATATGTATGTTCAAATGGCTGGAACATGTTCCTGTATCTTGACCAGTGGCATAGTATGGAGTGTGTGGAAGGGTGAGTGGGAGGGGCAGGGTTATGACATGAGGGCAATGACCACTGTGCACAGGGATGTGGCTACGGGCTGGGATGCCCCAGAAACATTGTCACCTGGGGTGAATCCCCCCCCCCACCTCCATGTCCCTAGACAACTGATCTTTACTGTATGAAACCTGGAACTATTCAAAAGTGTTCCAGAGAATGTGTGGACTTCAGGACCAGGTCTGACAGAAACTGTCTCTCTCCTCACAAATATTTTCAAAATAGCTTGTTTGTGTAAGTTGTTATATAACTGTAGCTAAAGAGGCTGTTTCAAAACTTATGAATCATGTACATAAGCAAATGAGCAAGCAAACAAGTACAGAATTCTACCTTCTTCTTCCCTGAACATTCACACAATGTAATACCCTGTTTTTCTATCTAAATACAGATATATATATTTCCCTTTGTGAATAATGCAAAGCTGAAATGCATTTTCTTCTGCAGACAGTGAAGATGCATTATGTATAGACTGAGAACAGAACACAGAGCTGTATTTTAAAAGCAAATGTTACTCCAGAGTTTCTGTAGCTAATCCAGGTTAACAGCTATTCAGGTTTTGAAAAAGGCAGTCAACAGGAAGCAGCCACTGGAAGAAGACGCAGACAGAATAGCTTACATCAACTTTTTGTCATACACAAACTTGCTTTAATAAACTTTCAACTTGTCAAACTTGCTGCTGAAATACTTTCAGGTCCAGCACTTTCCCTACAAATATAATATATATTTTGACATTTTATACATTAAATGAGGAGCTCCAGGTATAAAATGCATTGTAGAGAGCATACCTTTTTGCCTCTGGAATAAATTCATATAATGCTTGAGTTGTCAGGGAAATGACAGGCAGTAAAGTATAGGAACCTGTGAAGGACACAGATTAGCTCTGAAGTGAGTAGGAGGATCCTTTAGGTCTGAGAATTCATATCGTTATCTCTTCCAGCAAATTTGAGATGCAATTATACACATGCACCACCCAATTTTAAGTTCTTTCACAAAGAAGGTATGATTTATAGGCATGATGAACAAGTGGGAATACCAAATACCAAATTTAAAAAAAAAGAAGAAAGAAAGAAAGAAAGAAGGAAGGAAGGAAGGAAGGAAGGAAGAAATGACCATTTTAGAACAATGCAGGAAACAATTTTTCATTGCTAGATCTTTTAAGTCCTTGTGCTGGTATGTTCAACTACTGATTATATTACTCTGTAGAAACTAGCACATACCATTTTGTATACCATAAAAATCAGTGCAGGATCATGAGAAAAATTATTTCCTTTACAGAGTATACGGACATCAGATAAAGCCCACATGACCAGGAGACATTCAAGCCAACATTTTTTTTTTAAAGTAGCATTCTTTTATGGTCTAACTCTAGGTACATTCATATGATTACATTTCTGACCTGTCTATATTCCATTTTTTCTCAGTCAATCTGTTTGTATAGACACTGTGTGTTTCCCAACTAAGGACTGGGGGATGGTCTCTCACGAGCATTTTTAATTAAAAAAAACTCACATTCTTTCCATCTTGAATATTGTTTGGAAAAAGAATAGTAAATTCTTTTTAAAAGAATGGAAACAAATGTCACCTCTTAACACAGCCACTGGCATGTTCAGGGAGACGGTAGAGCAGGGAGAAGAGTTACTGTCCACTTGTGAGTCAATTGCTGTGTTGGGAGGA
Organism: Cyclura pinguis; assembly: GCA_030412105.1. Classification (NCBI taxonomy): domain Eukaryota; kingdom Metazoa; phylum Chordata; class Lepidosauria; order Squamata; family Iguanidae; genus Cyclura; species Cyclura pinguis. Next base: position 310,566,051 of record CM059599.1, on the reverse strand, counting down.
TATGCCTGTGACTAAAAGTTGGGGTTTGGAAGATATGAGAGGACAGGTACCTTCATCCTGCCTGATGGAATTTTATGGTAACTCATCTTGTTCCAAGATTTCTTAAGGATTAAAGCTACAGGCACTCTACCCGAGATCTGATCTGGCAATCGTCTTTTATAGCGTTCTAAAATTTACACACAACAGTTCAGCTGCTATATTTTTCATTTGCTGTAAATTTCAAACCCATAAAGTAGATACCTATTAATAAATTGTTGCAAGTGGTCTCCTGAGAGGAAGAAAAAATAGTGGGATGAACCATCTGCAGGAAATTAACTTGAGATACCTCAATGTATCTCCTATCACTGCTTGCTTGATATTCTGAATCATGGGGAACAACCACTTTTGATAAAATCCTTCATATTTTCCAGTGTTGAGAAGTTGTACCTGTTCATATATGTCAACTGAGACACCACAGCAGTTATAAAATGGAATAAAATGAAAATGGTCTGTCACAGGAATCAAAATTCCAAAGGTCCGTCATGGAGAGCAACACAGGGAACAACAATAAAATAGATGGATGCATGCTTCTATGTGATTTGACTGATGGGACTAAAACATGACCTAAACTAAAACATTACCATGGAAAAAAAGTTATGTCTGGAGTGATTCTAGCCACTTCTTCTGTGAGGAAGGGCATGCTATAGTCCTCCATTTCCGTCATCTGCATTGGCAAATAAACAGGTGTTCTAGTTCCACAGAGTTTTATTGCCTGTAAGTTGATATATAGCCAAAGAGCCTGTCCTTTCAACCCTTTTTCTCCCACAAAGGCCATTTCGGCATGCGGCGAGGGAATCGCTCCCTGCCGCTACTCACCAGATCTTCTGGAGGTCCAGTCCGAGGTGAGGCAGAGCAGTGCGTGGTCGTAGATGCGCACTGCTCCAGTGTCCAAAATGGCAGCTTCCAGTTGGTCGTGGGTCTCGACCAATTGCTGAAGCTCGCCAGCCTAAAGCCCACCCTCCGCAGATCACAGGCTCGCATTGGTGTGCGCCAGCATTTTGAAAGACCGGAAAAATCAGGTCTTTCAAAAACATGCTGCAGGACCACTTGGGGTTGTTCTGGAGTGGACCGAGGTGAGGATCTATGGTAAGTAGTCCAAACCCAGTCCGCTTCAAGGTGCAGACATCTTCCGTGGAGGACGCACTGCACCGTTTTACTTACTCCGTGTGGAAATGGCCAAACTCAGGATAGCAGTCACATATCTAACTTTCCCACAGTCAAGACAGCAGTGATGACATCTTGTAGGGGCAGGACCTACCCTTCCTTTAAGTAACATCAGGATCAGTTCTATAGAAAAGTTTCTATCTCAACAGGATCAGAGCCTCATGGTCCTAAATATTACCAGGAACATGCAGCGAACAGTCTGCACAGGTGTAGGCCTCCTAGAACCACCCACCCAAACTTGGGCAGCAGGGTTGGTGCTGCTAGCTGTTGTAAAGGCTGGTTAGACCAGTTTAATCCCTTGCTGAGCTGCAGAATCTTACCAGGCAGGACAGTAAAGACCCAGATGGGCTTCTCCTCAGGTTTGGGTGTGGGGTGAAGGAACTGGTAAAATTGATGTTCTGAAGATATAAGCTCAATATATAAGAAAGTTTGATGAAGAGCTCTGTTTGGCCTCATCTTCGTCCTGTTGTGACAGTGTTTTCCTTCTCAGCTGGTTGATAGTTACTTCTTAGCCTTTCCTCTGTCTGTAAAAGTCCTCTGGGGCCACAATAAATCTAACATATTAGTCTCCAGCTTCCCCTGCTTCCAATGCTACAGTGTTGACTCTTCACTCTGTTTCACAATCCACCCCACTTGCCAGCTTTCTGGCATCTTCCTTTCACTGGGTGACTGATTGTCTGCACAACTGCCAGCACATTTTTTCCCATCAATGGTCAGCTTAGTAGCTGACAGTTTCCTCAGCTGTGCAGAAGAGAAAGATGGCAGTGTGGTGGGGCCGAGAGGAGTGATTCGCCCCGGGCAGCAATATTTTGGGGTGTCCTGCCCCATAGCCATGTCCCCGCACACAGTGGCCATGCCCCTCGCATCGTAGCCCCACTCCCCTCCCGCCCCCTGCCCCCCGCACACTCCCACCTCCACCACTGGTCCCTGCCATCTCTTCACACATCCCTTCGGATTTTCAGGAAATGAAGTCTGATTTCTCTGGTTGTGGCAATGTTGGTTACTATTTCTCTACTCGTTGTCACTGCCAACTAAAGTTACCACTGTGTCAATTCTCATACTGCCTTTCCTATGCCTATTAATATGATGTAAACACTATTTCTGAACATTTCTACTTACATGGGCTTCATTCCATTCTGGTTTTCCAGCTTGTACTGTGCCAAGTAAACTGGAAAACAGCTGGTCTTGGCATGGTGTTGGAAATTCCTGCAGTGACCTAGAATTCTCAAGTAATATCACTTTATTATAGTGGGAAATTCCCAGAAGGAGTGCACACTCTTGGGTAGAAGACTTTTAAAAATCCCAGTGGTGTTCTCCACTATCTATGAGAAATACGTATGAGAGATACCAAAGTTCTTTTTAAAATATAATGCTGCACTGGTAATGCACTAATTTTGAAAAGCACAATGTAGATTCATTTTTGCTTTGAAACCATGGAAGTTGCATTGCATTGCATTCAGGAACCAATATGCATTTTTATAAGGTAAGCTATGCTTCTGCTCCTTCCAGACACTCCATACCATGGAGTGAATTTTCATTCATCACAGAACAAGGGTGAAGGATGTGTGAGGGACAGAGTGTAGTGTTATTATTTGCCATCAAGTCATTTTTTACTTATAGCAACCCTGTGAATTGAAGACCTCCACAGCCCAGGTCAGCTCTTGCAAACTCAGGCTGTGGCTTCTTTGATTGTATAAACCCATCTGAAATGTAGTCTTCTTTTTACTGCCTTCAGTTTAGCAATTTTGACTTCTACTGAGCTCAGGCTTGACTGGTCTGTGTGTTTTGAGATCTTTGGAGGAGATGAGACAGGTGGTAGAAACACTGGAGAGTGCTTTCTCAGTCACACCTTCCATGCTCAAGAATTCCCTTCAAATGGACTGGACTTTCTGCAAGCATATAAAACCCTCCTTATTCTTGCAGGCCTTTGAGAACTGATTTGATTTTAAAATAGACCTTGTATAATGTGTTAGATTTCTTTTTATTGTGATTGTTGGTTCGATTTGTTTTAACTGATCTCAGTTTTATGAAGATTTAATTGCTTTCTTACTTTAATGTGCTATTAATTTTTTAAAGCAATGTTTGTTTTAAGTGTTGTAATCCATCTTGAGTCCCAAACTGGGGGGAAAGTATAATATAAAGAGAAGAAGGAAGACGAGAAGAAGAAGAGGAAAGATAAGACCAATTTATTTTTAATTTTAAGCATTTACAAAAACACCTCTGAAATTCTCTATAATTTTTTTTAATGTAAGTGGAGAGCACTATGTTAGACAACTAGTTATTTAGTGCAGTGCTTCTACAAATGGCATCTGTTGTTACCCCAAAATGTGGCTGACTTGGGGTCCACCCAAAATGTCAGTATATCTGCAAAAAGGTGGGGAATATTAGCTCAAAGAGAAGAGTCATTTCTGCATTAGACTGTTATAGGTATTATTCCACTTTCAACATCCTATAGAATCCTGGGATTTGCAGTTTAGGGATCGGACTGAAAGGCCCCTCCCTAAACTGCAAACCCCAGGATTACATAGGATGTTGAAAGTGTAATAATACCACTAGGGATGGACCAACCAAATCCTCGACAGGGATGCGAGACTCGGGAATCCGAATCCCTGTGCCAAAATAGGCAAACCGAACCTTTCAAATCCGCCACCCAAATAGTTTGTTGGAGATCGGAACGCCTGAAAACCTGGGAGACCAGGACGCCTGAAAATTTGAGAGACTAGACACACAAGGGGAGATGGCAAGTAGGGGAATTTTTCCCTTGGAGTAATAATGGCCTTTGCTAACAATTTCACAAATTATATCTAGGGTTGTATTCTAAGATATTTAAATTGAACATTTAATATTTAAGTTCAGCACTTGACTGGAAGCTACAGGCTTGAGATTTCAAGGACAGCTGAAACATTCCTTTGCAGAGCTCCCTTGCAAAACTCTTTCACACACAATTCTGAGATTTCTAGTGTTACAAGGTATCACAGTCTTCTCTGCTAAAGTGTGCTGGTACATCATCAAACTACAAACCCCAGGATGCCAGAAGGAGCTATGCAAAGAAAATCCAGTTTTGACCTGGATTATCTCTCTACTGTAGTGGTCCTGTTTACACAGGCAGGAAAATGTGGGATTAATCCACATTTTCCTGCCTGTGTGCAAAGAGCCTTCATGGCATTTTCAGTCTGAGGAGATCCTGAGGCAAAGCTATGACAATTGTTCTGGTTAGATTTCTTCAGAGGGAGGTTTGCCTTTGCCTAGGCTTTTGCTAAGGTTGAGAGAGTTTGTCTTGCCCAAGATTATCCTTCTTTCCCATACTTTTTAAACCCTTTTTTAAAAAAAGGATTCAAAAGATTTGAGATTTGTGGATTCCCAGAACCTTCCAGGGATTCAGATCTGGATTTGGAAAATTCTGGGTTCGTTCCATTCCTACATAGCACTATAACAGTGTCATGCAGAAATGGCTGAGGCCTGCGAGAGGGGAGTAATGTTATGAGATCTTTTACAGCTATGTCTACTGGTACTAGAGTTGGGGGACAAAAATCCAAGCACTTAATGTTTTGTTTCTGATTTCCTAAGCAATTTTAAACAAGCCATTCTGTCTTCTTGCAAGAACTATGTCAAAAGTAAGCAAGATAACTCACTGAGAACATGCACTGTGAACATGCACTTGTTTACAAAAAAAAGTGTTAGAATCATCTGTTGTCTGTTCCCCTTGTGTACAATAATGTTTGATTGTATACATTTTCTCTCCCTTTGGAAGCTCCAGAAAAATTCTGTTGTTGCGATAAGGCTTTGTCCATCTGATCAGACTACGGTTGCATCCAAGCTGACAGCAGTGGCTAAGAAGATATTCTCAGAATAATTGTGTGTGTGTGTGTGTGTGTGTGTGTGTGGTTGTCTTTGTGTGGGAGACTCCTTCCCAACCAGATTCAGAGCCCAGTCTCAGCTCCATGTCTATATACCTGGGAAACAAAGGGTGGACTGATTTCAGTCACTCCCAACACTAGAGCAGGGGAGAACCAGCCAGAGATCCAAAAATAAGCTTAGTTGTTTTATTGGGGGAATTAAGAATCACACACACAAGATCCAAGCAGTAACACAACCATGCAAGGCTAACTAAAGGAAAAGGGAGGAAAGTATGGATAGATATGTTTTTAGGGTGAAGTGGGTGTTTTGCCGATCCAGAAGAGCAGCTGTTTCATTCTACATTTCTGCTGAAACATATTGGAAATTTATTTATTTATTGTGCTGGTGGTGGTGGTATAGGAAATGAAATTCTTACTCATCCCTAGTGTACCATCAGGCTCAAAGCAGAGCAGATTATATATTTAGGTTGCAAGGCTGGTAAGGACCAGCACTCTCAGCTATGTACAAAAACAGACCAGGAGCTCATGGAGCTTTAAAGAACAAGTAAAATGTGTTCGTGCTGGCCAATATCAATAAAACACTTTAGTTGTTGTATTCTAAACAAATGGTAGTTTCTAAGTACCTTCTGCTAATATCACTACATTCCTCATCACAATTGATTATTAATAATAAAGCCCAAAGGCTAAAAGTACATTACATGTGTGAGTATACCCTATACGTTCATGACCAAAAAGTGATCTGAAACCATGATTTTAGTTGTTCAGCTACTCTCCCTAAACACCTCTTATGTAGATGCAAGTGGACTTTCTCATCTGTCAGAGGAAGTAAAGCCCCTGTTGTGTGCTTTCTGCAACATCTGCACCACTTCCTCACTAATTTCACAATTGTTACAATGAGAAGTGTAATTTGTCAAAGTCTGATGAGTTTCTGTCAGCCTAAATGAAGCTGTCCATTGAGTATATTGTTACAGAGCACCCCAGACACTATAGAACAGTGAAAAGGAAATTATAGTCTCTTTGGTTACTTGGTCAAGTCAGAGTGATTCCAGTTTCATTCCCCTATCCGCACCTCAGTCTGCTCCAGAACAACTCCAAGTGTTCCTCCAACATGCTTTTGAAAGACCTGATTTTTCCGGTCTTTCAAAAGCACGGAGTGCACCACTGTGAGCCTGCTCCCTTGTGCAGATTCGCAGACTTGCACCAATGCGAGCCTGCAATCTGCCGAGGGTGGGCTTTAGGCTGGTGAGCTTCACAGGTTGGCCGAGACCCACGACCAACTGGAAGCCACCATTTTGGACTCCGGAGCAGTGCGGATCGATGACCACACACTGCTCCTCCTTACCCCGGACCGGACCGCCAGAAGATCCGGTAAGTAGCGGCGCAGGGCTACTTATGACAATAACACATGTTATAGTGGTATATGTAGGTAAGAAACCAGGAGGTGTAGGAACTACAGATGAGCCAGTGTGGTATAGTGGTTTGAGTACTGAACTATAGCTGTGGAATCCAGGGCTCAAACTCCTGCTCAGCCATGGAAACCCACTAAATGACTTTGGGCAAGTCACACTCTTTCAGTCTCAGTGGAAAGCAAAGGCAAACCTCTTCTGAATAAATCTTGCCAAGAAAATCCTGTGATAGGTTCACCTTAGGGTAGCTATAAGTCAAAAGCTACTTACAGGCTCACAACAACAACAACAACAACAAGGAGCTAAGAAGTTATGAAATCAGTGTAAGCTTTATTTATTTATGCTAATTTGGCATCAACATCTCTCTCTCTCTCTCTTTCGCACACAAACACACACACACAAAACAGGAGAATGAGAGAGGCAGAAGGACTTGGACATCTAGCATTTCTTGAGCAAACATGCTGTGTTACCATCACCAGACACCACACACACATACAAACAATTCTGCTCCTATGATCACGAGAGCTAGCTACAAAAACTGAACTTTGAAACAGTCATTCGACATAGTACTTCAAATTTCTTGCACTGGAATGGGAAGCATCTGATAAAATACAGTAATTAGAATCTAGAACTATTGATCACAAAATTACTTCTCTGCCTCCCTTCGACCCCCTTTGTTAGTCTTTTCATGGAGAGTTCAGGAAGAAAGGAATCAATATTTTATTCTGTGTCCCACATAATACAAAGATTTGGAACCAGTTTATGTTGGAAGAGCCCCACTTAAATTGGGATATCCCCAGAATCTTTCCAAATCATCCCAATTCTGTTGTGATTCAGCTAATCCCCAGCTTCTGCACTAACACTTTAATCTTACCTTTCCCGGGGAACAGCCAGCCCACATTTGTTATGCCATGCTGGGCTTTTTTTTTCTTTTTTTCCCCCCTCTTAGACTTGTTTTAGGATAAGTAAGGACACAAATAGGGGGGTGCAATAGCATATCTTCAGCCACCAAAGCCTAGCAATATACCACTCTGCTTGATTCCAGCTACTTTACTTAGCCTTGAATTATCTAAAAAAATACATCAAGACACTTTAGGGGGAAAAAAAAGTCAAACTGTAAAATAACAATTAAACAGTATAAAGAGGGGAAAAAACTGAAAGTATAAAAGCAGCAGTCACATTCTTATTAAAAGCATTATTCTGAGAAAAGCCTGATTAAACAGAACTCTGCTCACTGTTGACCTAAACGAATGAACAGCGGTGGGGCCACAGAGACTATTCAGAATCCCAGGCTTCCTGCATTCTGCTCCCTTTATTATTGCTTCTTCTCAGCATGCCGGTTGGACTGCTGATGAATAGACTATTGTTTTTCCCCTTAAGTAGCCTTGCTTAATTGCCTCTTAATATCAAAACTTGATTCTGCTTGGCTGGAGTGGGGAAGACTTTGATTATTGCTTCTCTCTCTCTCTCTCTCTCCCCCTCTCCCCGCCCTTTTTATTTTTAAAGTAGAAAAATTGTACTGTTTGGCCCTGTGTTCATCCGGGGGACCTGATTCACTCAAATTCTAGCCATGTTAAGATTCGGGGATCTGCCAAAATGAAACAAAGGCACTGATGTTGCAAAGCAATGGTCTATAGGTTACACAGTGATGATAAAGAAATAAATGTGCTGAAAGTTCTCATATATCCCTTCAACCTGTAGAAGCAGACATTCCTCAATATTTGCATGTATATTAGATCTCCAAGATACACAAGAAATACTATGCCCCACAGACCTTTAAATTCCCTAGACTGACAGCTCATGTTCTTTCCTCTAGGGTACAAGCTTATATACCTAGCCATCTCCTATATTCCAGACGTTGCTTGAAAGTGCACAGACTGGGAGGGAAATAGATGATTATATCTCCCTCCCGGAGATGGCTAGCTATACAAGCTGTGATGCAAGGTCCTAACAACCCAGCAAGAAAAGTAGAATAACATTCCTAACCATTTTCTGAAACAGTGGAAAACATCGAAAGGAAGCTGGTAGAACCAGGCAGTTGTAAGAATGTTTACCTATGAAACTCTTCTTATGAAAAGTCTTACTTGATTAAATGAGCATAAAACAAAATCTAGAAAGAGTCTCCATTCAAAAATCTAAGTTGTCTTCTAGGTACCAACCAAAATAATGCCTTCAGAAAGTTGTTAGATTTGTCAGCTGGCGGCCTTATGTCAATGGGCTGGCAACTCTGTCATGCGTTTTAACCCAAAATTCACAGGAGCTATCCAATATAGGTTTAACACTTTGAAAGCTTCTACAAATTTCAGACTAAAATTGGGAGCATAATTACAAGACTTGCCATGGAAACTGTTGCTGCCACTGGTTGAGAGTACATTATCTTACCAGCTTGCTGTCCTTTGCCTTCTAGTCATTTCTGACTTATGGAGACCTTAAGGTGAACCTGTCATGGGGTTTTCTTGACAGAATTTGTTCAGAAGGTGCGTGGCCTTGAATCCTCAGAAACTGAGAGAATATGAGTTCGCCAGGGTCGCCTAGTGGATTTCCATTGCAAAGCAGAGATTCGAACCCTGCTTTCCCAGTGTCCTAATTCAACACTCAAACCATCACATCAAACTGGGTCTTTTATAAGTCTTCTTTACTCTATTTTATTACAAATCACTTTTTTATAAAAGCACAGATCATTACTCTAAGGAAAAGCACCAGTTCAAAATGATTAGGGTATCACAATTTCCCAGTAAATAGTTGGCTGTGGCTCCCACCTCCATTCATATTAATGCCAAGGCAGCCCTTTTGTTTGCTTTTCCTTGTGCAATCTTTTTTTAAAAAGGTGTTTTGAACAAATAGATCTTAGTGTTCAGCAGTTTGTGCTAATGAGAAAATCCTACTGTTTGAGGCTATTGAAACTACTAGACTCTGTGGTTTCCTGGGAGCGAGGTGAGTAGAAAGTAGAGGCCTCAACTATAAGGGGGTTAAGAGTTATTATGGTGAGGTTGTGACCATAATTAAACCCACTATACCTATGGTGATTTTTTTCCTTGCATAGAGGCCATTTTCAGAGTCCTATGCAAATGCACACCATCCCCTGAGAATGCACTTTCTCGCACTTGTACAATTTCATTCACCGACTCTGTGTGCTTAGTGCTGTGCACCATAATATTAAATAAAATTGTCCCAGCAAAAGGTAATAAAAGTGGTTTTAACTCCTGGGATTGCTGCTGAATAAAATTAATCAAACACAAGTGCCAGGGACACTTATTGCTGCACACCAGCTTACCTGAGGATCAGATGTAATGAAACAAACAGGGATTCAGTGAACTAGGAAGTTCTGCCTGGTTAATATATTACTATCCGGAAAGGTCTGTATTATTTTTAGAGGTTAGAGTTAGCACTCCTTTGATGAGTTCCCAAAAGCTACCAAATATATCTGTCTGACCTCTGCCCTGTATTTGAAAGATCATTTGAACTGATGTATGAGTTCCAGCTCTTTAAAATCTGGTAGCTGTAGACAAAGATATCTAGTGGGATTTCATTTCTCCCAAACATTTATTTGTTTGTTTCTTAAGTGCCTTGTCTTTGGCATCTTGCATGTCACTGGTGCAGGCAATCGTATATTTTTGCCTTGAGGTATTGGTGGGGGAAGCAATGCATCTCATCTGCTCATCATCAAATGTGTACAAAATGCTACTTTAAACAATGTGGAAAAGGAGTTCGATCAATGTGTACTATGTAAAAGAGGGGCACAAATGTGGAAGAAATAAAGAAAGGGACATAAAACACGTGGAAAGAGAGGACATCCACACATGTATTCACAGCATGGAGAAACCATTTTGTACCACAGGTGTTAAAGCTAGGCAGGCTCTGTGAGAAACAATTTGGCAATTTTTATTTCAGTACCACAAACATGGTTGAAATTACCGTTAATCATAGGCAAACTTTTAAGAGCTAAGCACTCAAAATCTTCTGCCTCTTTTTTCTGTAACATTGAATATTGTTTAAATTGCAAGTTCTTTCCATCCAATATATCAAGAAAATTGTGGATTTTAAATTTTTTTATTAAAAAGATGTGAGCAGAATAAAATTCTATCTATTTCAAGAGTTTCCAACATGTCACACTTATGTTTGAAAAAGATGGTTTTCTTAAGGATGTGAATCTTCAGCTTATTTTCCTGTTACTTCTGTATTTGTAAATGATTTTAAATGTATTTGTTTTAATTTGGAGGGGGGAAGAGGGATATAAATTATTATCTGAGTTTCACAGTCTACCAGATCTTACTAGCTGGTATTTTGAACCATCAATGATTTGGATTCTATCCAAGGATAGAATCAGTGAGATATTGATGGTATGTTCCAAGTAGTGCCAGTTGTTGTGATTGTGCTAATGTGCTATTGATGTGATCAATTGAAATTCCAGTCCATTTGGGAATACTCCCAGATCACTCATCATCACTCATCACCACTGGAGCCATCATTATTATTATTGTTATTATATTAGTATTCCATCACATAATAATAACTTATGATTTATAATAATAATTTATAACAACAACAACAATGTATAAAGTGTGAACATTAAAGTGGAATTAAACTATTCAAAATATTGAAATGATTTAAGGCCCTTTTCGCACCTTACCTTTTCACGGAGGTGAGGGGTGACACTCGCGCGAGAAGCCTTCGGAAGAAGGCTTTCACGTCCCTGCTGCTTGGGCTCCACAGCAGCTTCCTGGTCACGCGAGTGCCCCACCCGCGCCCCGTCCCTGGGAGCTGTAGGCTGCACTGGGGCAGGAGGCACGACCAGCCCAGCTCCAGAGGCTCCGCAGGGCAGGTAAGTTCGCCCCAGGGCCCTGACCGGTGTGCAAGCGTGCACCATTTTCAGCTAAAAGCCGAAAATAAAAAAGTGCGTATGCGCTGCGCATCACGCTCTTGAGCGTCGCGTAAATGTGAGTGCGTCATGCAGACCACTCCTCACATTTATGCAATGCTCAAGGGGCCCTTTCACTTCCAAAACACCGTGCGAAAAGGGCCTAAAACTATGCTTTTAAAAGATAAAATGCAATTAAAGCATTTGATTTTAAAACAGTACAAAATACTCAGCCCATTATTTTAAAACATTCTTTTTTAATACCCTGTTGGAATAAAAAGGTCTTTTCCTGTCCATGGAAGTGTGGCAGCAAGGGGACCATTCTACCCTCCCTGTAAAGGAAGTTACAGATTCTACAGGTGGCCATTAAAAAGGGCCTATCTTACATCCTCATCAACTGCGTTTGTGACATCAGTGGGACTGAGAGAAGGATCTCTCCTGAGAGTCCTAAGGCCCAGGCAGGCTCATACAAAGACATATGGGTCTTCCAAACAGCTTGGACCTGAGCTGTACAGGGCTTTATAGGTCATAACTATTTACATAATCTTACAATAAGATTACATAGCCTTACTGAATACAGAGCAGTGACTGAATACAGAGTGACTCTAGCTTACAAATCTATATTGCAGTACTGAATGGCAGCCACTGTTTCATATTACATATTTTGATGTCAAGAGGAATCACTACTCAGTGATAGTACATATGCTTTCAAAGTGGAAGATTCCAGCTTCAGCTTCCAGCACGTTATTGGAAAGGCTTAATTAAGTAGAAGGTGAAATGAATGATTTCTGTCTGATTTCTGATTCTAAAGATTTTGTGCTAGCCAAAGTAGACCACACTGGTTACACAGAAAAGTTATATCATGGAAACAATACTATTTTGGACTACAATTTTCACATTCCCAAAGCTAGCATGCCCACATTTTTGAACTCTAGAAAAAGTCATCTGCACTTGTAAATGCAGAATATAGGCCTTCCTTGCAGACATGATAGCTCCTCATTCCTTCAGCAATTACTATTAATTTCAGTACTTTTGATTTAAAAGGCAGAATTATTTTTCCCTGCCCACCTGCTTTGTATGATTTGATTTTACTGAGTTCTAGTTGTAAATTACATTAAGAGCATTTAACAACAACGCTTTATACAATTAAGTCCTTGTAGATTAAAGCATTCACTTGACATCTCATTAGTTATACATCCCATAAATTCAGTTTGGAAACACCAAGCTGTTATTTTTTGACAGTTGAAGTAATAGCATAATGATTTGTTTATTGAATTGACCATTTGAAATCATTCAAGGTAAATTCAAATTATGTATTCAACTAATGTTAAACATTGTCCTAGTCATTTTGAAAGAGTCTTGCTTATTTTGATAACCTTGAGAAAAATCTCTCAGGTGTTTTTCACATTCTAGAAAGGGCTAGGAGGTGAATTTCATCTCTCCACTAGTGATTGGAGAGTATCCTTTCAACATCCTCTGGAATCCTGGGGTTTGCAGTTTCGGGAGGGGCCACTTGGATGTTGAAAGTGGAATCGTAGCGCTGTAACAGGCTACTGTGGAAATGGCCATAGTCATGTAGTGACTGGTGGAGGCTGGATGACAGCTGGGAAACATCTGGCTATGTGACTATAACCAAATGCACAATGACAATATCATCTCCCAAGACCTCTGGAGGACCCCTAGGGGTTCCTGGAATATGCTTTCATTGTTATGTCTATCTAGAGTCACACAGCCAGATTCTTGCTAGCCATACCCTGCTGTCCACTGGCCACTACATGTCCACGTGGAGAGGGGACACAGAAGAAAGATGGATATACTTGCAAAGGCCATAGGAGGCATCTGTGGCCCCCCAGATATTTGGAAATTTTCTGTCCTGCTTAATGTATTATTCTGTTTTGTTTTCAAAAGTAGAACCACACATATGTTCTTTGTTCCAGTATATACTATTGGGTGTAACCTGGCAAATGCTAACTCTCACCACATACAGCTTCTTGCTTACCAGACATTCATTCAGTCTATCTTTTCTTTGGGGTTGCACTCTTCAACTGTGGACTTTGGAAGCACAACATGTTGCCTGATTTTTGGACATTCCTACTATTTGGTTATTGTTGTTATACCTAAGACCATTTCCGTACTATACTATTATAGTGCTATTGTTCCACTTTCAACATCCTGGGGAATTCTGGGGTTTGTAGTTTACTGAGGCCAAAGGGCTCTCTGGCTCCCTAATCTGCAACCAGGATTCCATAGGATGTTGAAAGTAGAATAATAGCACTATAACAGTGTAGTGCAGAGATGGCCTTAGTGTCTCCACTGTTTGATTGCAAGTTCTAAAAGAGTACAAAAGCTTGTTTGCTTTTGTCATATCACTTTTTGATAAACCTTAGCAATTATGATCTACTGTGGATTTTGCTGTTATCCTTGTTGTTTTTTCATGGACCAGTGTAGCTGCCTTTAACAGGGTGGAGAGAGGTTGTGTGTGTGTGTGTGTTTGTGTGTTATTATTCTATATAGTTTTAATACAGTATATGGATCAGAGTCCAACTGGGCATTTATACTCATGAAAGAAGCCAGGAACAGTTGGTTTTGCTCCCCACACAGTGTCTGCAACAAAATATACCAGCCTACTTTCACCACCAGTCCCCTACACAACCCAGAATACTGCTCTGGAATGTTGCCTAGAAGCCTGGAACTGTCAATAACAACAACAACAACAACAACAACAACAGGAGGTGGAGGAGGAGGAGGAGGAGTCATTGTTGCTGTTGTTATTGTTCTCTCTGTGGACAAAGTAGCCTCTTTCTGGATCCACCAAGCAATACAACTCAAGGTGGAAGTCCCTGGATTGGTGCCAGTCCATGGGCCATTGACTGCTCCTCCTTGATGAGGGTCCAGGAGAGAAAGAAACAATTGTAGCCAATGGACACATGTATGGCACTAGTCCCTGGCACATTAACAACTGCACATCTGATACACATCAGATAGGTTGAGAGGCACTGTCCTATGTGATTCTGGCCATGGAACTAAGCAGGGGTTAGCCACAGTGAATATTGGATTGATTCTAATATGGACAAAGCCAAAAACAGCTTTCTGTTTGTGGCTGCATCGAACAAGTTCTCTTGTCAAATGATAGATTTAAATTTTATTTGAACTCAGCCTTCCAGCTTTCAATATGATGAAGCCCAATGAAGAGAAAGGAAAATCTATTCCAACAAGGTTTTCAGAAAGAAATGAAGAGATTATCTCCCAGAGTGCCAGCCCTGTCTGGGCACATTTTTATTATTTACGATAAGTTGTTATTTATTATCAGCACAATTAACTTTAATCAAAGCATGAGCCATGCATCTGAAGAAGTGTGATCAGCCAAATGAGCGGCTGTTCCACTCCAGTTCGCTTCAGTGGATCTGAGAAGTTGCATACAGCAGCTCTAGCCTTTGCCTGATCATAACTCTCTCTGACGTTAACGTTTTGCAAGTCCATCCTCTTTTTCACAGCCTTCTGAAGGTCCCTGAGTGCCTCTTCATCTAATTCATCCCATGTTGAATGCAGTTAGATTAATCTGATTGGTTCTGACTAATAACAGTAAGAATGAGGAGTAGAAAAGCAGTCACAATTGTATTTGTTAGAGCCACTTCTGTGTCAGGAAAATAATGCATTTCCATACTTAAAGCTTTAATTAAAGAAACATGATCAAGCCAAAGTGGAACCATTTCAAGTCCTGTTGATTTCGATAAAAGACAGTGAACACTGGATCCACCATGGGGGACAGTGAATCCAATCTTGATTTTACTACTGCTATTCATGTAGCTTCTCTACAATGCACAGCAGCTCTCTAAGTGTGGAATATTATCTTTTCAGAGCTGTGGGGCTGACGAAGCTCTTGTTTAACTAATAGCAGCTATAGGAAGGGAGGACAATAAAATCAAGAGTATCACTCTGCCACTCCCACGGAAACAGATCCACTTACTACCCTGAGTTAGACTGCAACTTTATATGTGTTTAAATGAAAATAAAAATTCATTAAATTTAATGGGGCTTACCTCTGTGTAGAATGCACTAGGATAAATGTTGCTTTCATATGCAGTTCTGTCAAAAGAGTAATTATTACAAACATAAATGATAACAAACAATATGTAGGTTTGGGTTTCATGCCTTGTGGTTGCCCACATTTTAGAAGCATAATGCTGGAACAAGAGGGAAAAGCGAATTTTAAGAAATATGTTGACATATTATTCAATATATGAAATGGTATTCAACAAGAGAGGTGAAATGAAATAAAAGAAATATATTGGGACATAACTATGAGACATACTTACAATAGTCACAAGTCCAATCTCCCAGTCTATTTTTTCTCAGTGGCAGGCCTCCAGATGCAGTCTTTTCCTGGTTGGTTGTGATTGGGACAAGCAGCAGACTAGAATCCAGGTATTTTCCTATAGCTGGATGAGGTGTTTTCCTACAGCTGAACACACAGTCATAGGCACCTTCAGAGGTTTCTGGTGAGCCACCAGAGGTCCTGCAGAGATTATGTCATTGCTCTTCATCCAGCTTTTTTTTTTTAAAAAAAAAAATAGCTGGATGGTCTTTTGCTGCCCTCCCCAACACTTTCCATCAACCAGGAAATGAGTGGGTTCATGGGCTGCCATTGAGGAAAAGTAGGGGCTTGAGAGGCGGGATTTTGGTCATCGGGCTGTTGGTAATGGATTCCAACCTATGCAATGTCCAAAAAAGTAGGTTTAGATGGCATAAATACAAGTCAATGCCATCACAATTCATCAACAGGACAGTTTCTTCAGTATATATACTCCAAAGCAACACTGGTTTTCATGAGCACCCCAGTTTACTCCTTCAAAAGACTGGGGAATTCTGAGCATGAAATGGATGTATAAAGCATTTATTTCCCTTGAAGTTAAGGAAGAAGCAGCTAATCAGTGGTGTATCTAGGCTCAACAGCACTTAGGGCAAGTGTGGAAGTTGCGTCCCTAGGTACTGCTTCTCCATCCAGTGCAGCCCTGGGCTGACAAAGACCCCAGAGGGTGTGGAGGATAGCGTTGGGCGAGGCCAGGGAGGGAGGGCTGCTTCTGCCGCCACCTCCACACTGGGCCAAAGACAACCCTGGTGGGGGCGGCAGCAGGCCAGGCCCAGGTGGAAGGTGGGTTTCAGCTTTTTTCACACACAGCCGGTATTGGTGCTCAGGGCACGTGTCCCAGTTGCCCCACCCTAGATACACCACTGCAGCTAATGCAGAAGTTTTAGAAAAGGTGTGGGTGACTTACTATGGAGCTGCATTAGTTTTCCAGGAAATCTTGGAGGGTCTCACCTGCCTTCCCCCCCACACCTCTAAGGGATGTGAGAGCATGTTCTGGGGCCTTCCTGGGACATTTTGAAGCAGAAAATTGTTTTGAAAAATTTTGCAAAATTTCATTTTTATCCCAGGAAGGTCTAGGAGCTCCATACATGTGGACAATTGCTTTTTATACCCCCTTAGAAGTTATTTCTAGGCATTTTGGAGGAAAAAGAATATGACCTTGTGGGGGAAAAGGGGGTTAAAAAATGGCCCTGGTGGGCCACATTACAGCCTCTCCGTTTTACAGCAATTGCCCAAATAAAGAATTTATTTCTGTTTACACAGATCTTTTCTGATGCAACTGCTATCCTCACCACAGTTAGAAACACCACTGCATGAAGAAAAGGAGCCAATAAATGGATTTTGTGATGGGCCATGACTTGCATTAATTTACTTGTCTGGTCCACAGCATTTAACAAAGTTATGACAACTCAGCCTAGATTCAGACCCCACATTCTAAGACTAGGAACTACCATTACTTCTAACCACTTCAAATGTGTGAAAAGGGATGGAAAGAAATTTCACTGCATTTGACAGCTATAAGAAAAGTATCATTTTTGCATGTCCTGAGACATGTTTCAAACAAATGCATGACTCACCTTCAGCACTCATGTGTTTCTGAAGCTTTTGTTTGTCATTTCTAATCCATGCTTTCACCTCACACCATGAGTATTTTCTTTTTTAAAAAAGTGCTATTAGGTACTAGTTTTTCACTCTGAACTCAGAAGCTTGGACAGCTGGGAACTTTACGCTAGTAGGAAGCTGTCTTTCCTGTGTAAAGTTGTTACCTTTAAAAGAAAACTCAGGTCACCTCAGGAAGTCCCCCAACCTGCTTAAAGGAGCCTAATTCTACTTGAACATTAGGCAAATATGATCAGCATTCCTGATTTTACTTTTGAAAGAATCAAAACACAACGTAGATCTACAAACATTTAGTCCTAATGAAAATAATTGTAACCAGAGCAACTTATAAATGATTATCAAATGTGATTAAAGCACTTTTGCCACGCTGTCAACTTAATATTTTAGAATCAAGAAGTCTTCTGAAATTTTTTTAAATTAGTTTCTAGTGTAAACAAATCAATCAATTTCTCTCAAACTTCATTCTAGAGCTGGTTTCTTGGGAACAGAATTTTCTAATGCAAGTTTTGACAGCAGCTTCCAATTACTCTCATATCTCAGGACAGAATACAATGATTTCAGAGAGTTTAAAACACAATATTTATGTTTTTTAATGGTTGGTTTAATGATTTTTATTAGACTCCTGCAAATAGTATCATATTCAGATGTTAAAATTCCAGAAATGGTTCTTTGCTTTTCCTCTGTGACTGTGGATCAGGGGAAAAATATTAATACTGAACAAATGCAGGGAGCACTGTGCAGATGGAAATAAAGAAGATCAGGTGTGGTGTGTTCTCCCAGGTTGAACGTTTCCAGGAAAAAATTTTTCTCATTTTGTTGTCAGTGTCAAGCCCATAATAATAAGCAGTTTTACAAATTGACAGATTTATCATTCTGACATGCAATTTTCTGTGTATCTTT
Organism: Cyclura pinguis; assembly: GCA_030412105.1. Classification (NCBI taxonomy): domain Eukaryota; kingdom Metazoa; phylum Chordata; class Lepidosauria; order Squamata; family Iguanidae; genus Cyclura; species Cyclura pinguis. The sequence continues at coordinate 310,547,838 of CM059599.1, read as the reverse complement.
TCCAAAGTGATGGTTAAGCTATGAAGATATTTGTATTTGAACATAAACTGATTATGATGCTGCACAGATATGTGTCCAGCATTCATATCATTTCCTCCAAACACTAACTTTCATCTATAGGATTTATTGTACCTTATGGAAATATGTATAGGTTGGGACCTGAAATCAAAATGTTATTCTCTGGGACAGCATGCATTGGAAATATTGCAGACAAACCTAACCTTACAATGGATTTTTTTAAAATGATGGAACACCTGTATTCTTACATTCAAGAGACATGGAAAACATCAGAAATATTCATGGAACTTAAATTTTAGAGTGCCCAATTAAAGCGTTGTTGTTAAATTGTTAGCACAGTAGATTCAGGCTATTTCTGCATCAGACAGTTATAGTGCTATTATTCCACTTTCAAGATCCTACAGAATCCTGGGGTTTGTAGTTTACTGAGACCCAAAATGCCCCTCCCTAAACTGCAAACTCCAGGATTCCATAGGATGTTGAAAACGGGATAATAGCTCTACCGCAACGGGATAATAGCTCTACCACAGAAATGGCCTCAGAGTTAAACAACCAGACATATTATATTTTGAGACTGTGTAGACAATGAGATTCAAAGACCAGGATGCCACTGAATTCTGCTGGAGTAGGCATAAGGATGGTTCATAATGATAATAAGAAAAGGAGGAGAAGGTTAAGGAGATGAGACTATTGGGGGCAAGAAAGAGAAGCATTTTTGGTGGGGTGGATGAGGAATAGCTTTTTTTTAAAAAAAATAATCATGCAGTGTTTCCTTCTCTCAAAATCTTAGTACAGAGCCATGTGGAGAAAGGAGAAAAATAATTGATAGGATGTTTCCATTTTTATTCTGATAAAGGTTTTAGTGTAGTAATACAATGCAGATTTAAAGTCTGTTATAATATCAACTTAATTATTTTAAAATTTCCCTGTTTTGATTCGAAGACAATAAAATTTGAATTGTAGCTTATTAATGATGCTTAAAACATCACTCTTTTCCCACTAATTTTTCTATCACTGGTTGGAAAAATAACAACAACAATTACACATAATACAAGTTAAAACAGCATATAAAGCCAATGCATATTGAAACAGTCAATACATACTTTAAAATTTATTGATTTGAAAATGATATGGATACGTCTGATGGGGGAGACTGGTCTTTACCGCTGTTTTAAACTCAGAAAGCATATCCTTCTGACAGATCTCCTCTAGCAGGCTCTTCCATAACTTGGAGTGGCCAAAGAAAATGTCCTCTAGCTAACAGACGTCAGACAAAGTTTGACTGAGGTAAATGTACCCCAGAGGACCTAAGTGTACAGGTTGAAATGTACATGAAAGTTGATCCCATAGGTAGCCTGAACTCAAATTATATAGGGCTTTAAAGGGTTCAACAAGGGGATTTAAGGGTAACAACTAATACTTTGTACCTTGTTTGAAAATGGATTTGTTGCCAGTAGAGTGATATATACAGTACGTTGTAAGAAACTTCAGGATGATAGCCAAACTTCACCAATCTCTGTAGCAACTCCAATCTCTGTAACATCTAAAAAAAAAAAAAAAAGAGTTGTGAGGTTTAAGTGATCATAATTCAGTATGCCAGCACACCTGGTGTGGGATTTTGGGTCCATCCACAAATGTCTCTTGGAATTTGGGAGTATTATAGCTCAAAGGAAGCCTGTAAGAGGAGGGTAGTGGAAAGATTTTTCACCTATGTATACCAGTACTCACTGTAGAGAGGACTCCGGTTATGATTAAACAAAGTATATTATTTTTATTGACAAATACACAAGAAATCAGAGACTCTTAAGAACCATACAAGGCTATCGTAAAGTGAAGAGAGGAAGGTTAAATAGAAAGAGATTGGGTAGAACGGGTGATAGTTACCAGTCCTGAAGAAGGGGTCACAGCAGAGTGGCTCAGACAGCTTCTGAAGGTAGCATGAAGGAATGGCAGTCTGACGCACCATCTACAATGCACTATGTCCAACGTACTACATAAAGCTAGGGTTTTTACACACTATTTCATGCCCTGAAGGGACGCAGTGACAAAGTTGTAATGACTTTCCCACAGGATTGACAAAAGGATCCATAATAGGCTGATTGCTTAATTCTAGAGTGACAAAACACTGATGGGACACATGATGATCTCTTAACATTTGGTCATATAGGATGTACAGGGAAGATCTCCATAGGATAAGAACAAGGGATGGTCTCCAATTGCTCACAATCTGGGCAGTTCATATTTCTTTGTATTCAGAAAGGCAAAGAGTCTGGAGTGGTAAAAGGATTAGCACAAACCCATCAGTGTTAGAATTTTTCCACATAATCCGCTCTGGAGTTATGACCCTGTACACATCTCAGGTCATCTTGACCCTGAAACACGTTCTTCAGTCAGCCTGACTTCAATCATGTTCTCCAATCTTTAATAAGTTTGATGTACAAAAAGCACATATCTCAGGAGGGATGGTGGAGTATGGTAACAACACTATATTTATTTCCCTTTCTTTCCAGATCATTTTCTGGTCTTTTGTCTGAGTTGTGTGTGTCAGTGCATGGCAGAAAGAGAGCTTTGTGTGTGAATATGGTTTTCTTCAGGAGGCTGCTTCAGAGCTACTATGCTGTGAACCTTGAAGAAGTGAGCATGAACAAATAAGGTAGCACTAGTGGAATTGCTTAAATTCAGGCAGAGAGAAAGGTGTGCTGCAAAACTCTAAGTAAATGGATACAGGGGAAAAACTTACTAGAACAGGAAAATAATTTATTTTCCAAAATGCAGTAATCCTAATCCTAAATCCACATCAGGATCTGCTCTGTCCAGATCTGGCTAAAACATACCAGAGGCTTGGTTAAATGCATATTAAGAAAAAGGCTTTAGTCCATTTGCTATGACAAATAATAGCCTTATATTGACTTATGAGGAGATTAATTTAAATTAACTGGCTTTCTGATACACAAGCACTTAGATTCATAACACATCTTCAAACTGACAGCAAATCCAAATTTAAATTGGCAAAAACCTCCATGACACAAGAAGAAAAGCCAGATTTACTGCTTCTTTCTATTTTGTGGGTATTTGTCTTCAGCAAATTCTCACAGAACTTTAATATGAGTTTGGCCTTCTTTTTAGGGTCTATTTTTCTTTTCATTCCCACCACTCTATTCTGCCTGTAAAGATGGCAATATTTTTCACTGATAGCATGGTCAAAGCCTTCCTTTCCAGCAAATGTCTGTTCTGTAATGTATTGCAAAGAGTTGAAATGGGAAGAAGAAAAGAGTTGAGACCCGAACCTACAAGGACTTTTGTATACACAACAGAGAGGAATTTTACCACTGAATTAAACTTTTACAGAGTGAGAGGAGGCATCTTGCAGCCTCCAGATGTTGGACTGGAACTGTCATCATCCCTTGTCATTGACTATTCTGGCTAGGCTGATGGCAGTAGCAGTCCAGCAACAGACCTTATGTGGAATATTGTGTCCAGTTCTGAGCAGCACAGTTCAAGAAGAATAGTGACAAACTGGAATGTGTTCAATGGAGGACAGCCAAAATGGAAACGATGCCTTAGGAGGGATGGCTTAGGAAGATGGGCAAAATTACCTAGATTGAGAGGTCATATGATAGGCTTCTTTAAATGCCTGAGGGAATGTCAAGTAGAAGTGGAGTGAGTGTTTTTGTTCGTTTTTTGCTTCTCCAGAGACAAGAATACGAATCAATGAATTTACATTACAAGAGAAGTAATTCCACCTAGACATTCAGAAGAACTTAGTGACTGTAAGGGCTGTTCAACAATGGAATAGTCTAACTCAGGGGATAGTATACTTTTCATCTTTGGAGGTCTTTAAATAGAGGTTGGATAGCCATCTTTCAGGAGTGCTAGTGGTATAGTCCTGCACAGCAAGGGGTTTGGTTAGATGGCCCTTGCAGTCCCTTCCAGCTCTATATTTCTGTGAACATCTTGAGATAATCATCAAAAGAAAACTCACTCTTTCTTTCTTTCTTTCTTTCTTTCTTTCTTTCTTTCTTTCTTTCTACTGTAAGCTCTCTTAATTTCTCCACATTGAGAAGAAAAAGACCCAGAAAGACAACAAAAAGATGAAAACAGGCTAATTACAACAATAATTTTCAGCAGATTCTATACTGCATACATACACACAGACACAGAAACACACACATAGAAATATATTACTATACTATAAAAAGCATAAGAAATAGAATATAAGAAAGATCAAGAGTATGAGCTCATTGAATCAAGTGCAACAACCTAAGATTGTCCACTATCAAATTTATGTCTGTTTTCACCCGCCCGTCCATTTTCATTCATTCTTGTTGTTATTGCATGCCTTCAAGTCATTTCTGACCAACCCTAAGGCAAACCTATCACAGGGTCTTCTGGGCCTGAGTGTGTGATGTGCCTGAGGTCCCCCAGCAAATTTCCATGGCTAAGTAGGGAACTGAACCCTAGTTTCGAGGGTTGAAGTCCAACACAAATCATTACACCACACGGGCCCTCATTTTCATGCATACATAGAACAAAATGAAAATCCAGTGATAATTTGGACTTATTGATCCCACCTAATGTTATACAGTATTTCCATGCACACAGGAAGGACAGCAAATACACAACAGGTTTTTACTGCACGTGTTTATTACATATTCATGGTTACACTAATCAATTATCAAGGGTTTCATGCACATTTAAGTGGGGGGGGGGAGCAACTAATTCCTTTCATCATCCATATTCTAGCTTCTTTCTTCTCATAACAAGTATTCTCAATTTTCTGGGCTGGTCAGAAGAAGGTGGAATGTGTGTGTGTGTGTGAGAGAGAGAGAGAGAGAGAGAGAGAGAGAGAGAGAAGGAAGGAGAGAGAAAGATACTGGTTGAAGGTCACCTGTTCACTAGGGGTACAGAAGAGTTAGATGGAGAAAATTAGTAATGCAGAATGTGAGTTTCTGTGTGGGGAATGCATTGAGGGTATCAAGAATTGTGTTTATATTGCAAAATGTCAGCAAGTGACAGTTGCAGGTTGTAGGTGAATATTATTTTTGAAGTTGTGAGAGAGTAAAAGTAATATTTTGAAAGTAGCAGAAGGCACAGAGCAGTTCTGAGGTAGAGGTCTTCCAAGTGAGATGCTCTGACATGCCTATATGCTGAAAAGCTACAGCATTTATTTTGAGAAAATTACTTCTCTTTCCAAACAGTTGTTTATAAGAAAAAGACATCCGAGTCATATGTCACCCCATACCAAATGTTATCTTTTTCAGTGTACTCCCATTGCAATTACTTTTTTATGCTAAGCAGAAATCATGTTAGATAGCTAGGCTTTAGTACTATAGGAGTGCAAGCATGCAGCAGTAAAATGCTACAAAAGAAGAATCTTGATGCAGTTTTACAGTTGCTTCAAGATTATTTTTGTATGTGCATTTTATAATGAGTACAGATTTAGAGGTAGAAGAAAGATGTGCTTAGAAGTAAGGGGAAGCAATGTCAAAGGACTCACACATATTCCAGTTACAGAACTAATATTTAGATATTCTCATAGTTAAACCAGGATTGAAGAGGACAGGAACACAGAGCAGAGTAAAGCTATAAAACAGAGAAGATACATTCATAATCAGTAATGTATGCTTTCATCTTAAATAACTTTCGTGAGAAGCTCATATCGGTGAGGCATAGTGTGTTATTTGGTGGATGTATATGTATATGTGCATACGTGCATGTGTCTGCGCATGCAGCTCTCTTGTAATGGTTATAATTCCACTTAGTCTTCCAGTAGTTTTTGTGTCTAATATAAGTAATGGATTTGTATCTGGTTGACTAGTTTGGTTAATCTCCAAATGTGGTTCTGGTGTTTTGTGTCTCTCTGTATAAAGGGGAGCATGCGGAACTCCTTGTAAGCTGCTTAGCTATGCTATGATAACAGAAGGTCATGTTTTCCTGTGCTGTTCTTTGCAGTCTTGCCATAGTATGGATGTGTGAATGTATCAGACATGATCCTTTTGAGGTTCTCATTTTTTTAGTGCCATACTTGCTCCAATTTAGGCTCATATCTGATTGGAACAATGAATCCTATGCAACTCTGTCCCTCTTTTTTTCAAGTCAGTTTCTTTTTCTGTGCATTTTTTCAAATGGATGCATTTTGTGTATATTTTCTCTTTGATTAAAGCAGTGCTATAAGCACATGTCAGAATTATTTATTATCATTTTATTAATTTCTTTCCTGCCATTTTCCCAATAATGGAACTCAAGATAACTTACAAATTATTAAAAGCAGCACATATTAAAAACCATACAAAATGCTGGTATAAATATAGCTTTTCATATATGTACAAATACATATTTTCAATGCACATTGTTTTCTTTCTACATTCCAAAAATTTTTGGAATATGTTTCTATTTTGTGTTACAAATTGCATTACTTGCTTGAAAATAATTAGATTTTCTATTAGAAATTATGTTTTCGTCCACTTTTGGTTCTGGGAGGTGTGATTGGGCAATCTCATATTAAGATGGAAACCAACAAATTTCTCCTCCATCTCTTTATTGTTATGCCTTCATTTCTGATTTAAAGCAATCCTAAGACAAATCTGTTACAGAGTTTTCTTAGCAAGGTTTGTTCAGAGAGGGTTTGCTTTTGCCTTCCTCTGAGGCTGAAAGAATATGGCTTTGGCCAAGATAGCAATAACATGTGTATTTCTATACCGCTTATCAGCTAAGTGGTCTCTAAGCAGTTTACGATGTATTAGCTAATTGCCCCCAACAAGCTGGGTACTCGTTATATCGACCTGTGGAAGGATGGAAGGCTGAGTCAACCTGCAGCCCAGCAGGATCGAACTCACAACCTTGTGGCTACAGCACCAGCATTCGACCACTGTGCCACCAGGGCTCCACTCAGTCAAGCAGTCAAGTGGGTATTTGCACCCTGGTCTCCACAGTCATAGTCCAATACTCAAACCACTGTGCCACACTGGCTCTTATTTGTGAACAAAATCCACTGGGTCTTAGAAGCCTGAATTGACATGTGAGCTTTGAAAGCTAAGTCTTTTTGAAGAGTATTTTTTTTTCCTCTTGGAGGAAAAACAAAGTATCTGATTATCACTAACATTAAACAGGAATCTGTAACTGTTGCCTTTTTCATTACACTTGTTGATTTTTGTTACTTTTTGTTACTTTTTTTGCTGTTGCTTTCTTCCTCTTTTTCCTCCTTCCTTTTAAGATAAAAAAGGTTTTTAAAAAATCCCCTATTTTTTAAGAAAAAAAATCTATAAAAATGCTACAATAAAACATCTTCTGCTTACCCTATCAATTAGAATTACCAAAAGTAATTGCTTGTTACATGAAGATAGCAGCTCTTATGCAGTTTACAAAATATGTATGCTTTCATCATCCTCTTAAAGCAACAATTTACATATAACATTTAAAAAAAAAAATAAAATCATGGTGTGCCCTGAAGCTTTTCTTGGATGTCCGCATAGCCTTACAAAGTGGTTGCCCTGTAGATGCTACATTCAGAATATATTTACACATATTCAATTCTATACTCTACTGAACATGCTCAGGCAAATTTCCATGTGGGTCAGGAATGCCATGTGTGCGCACACACACACATCTTATTAAAGACTGTAAAATTACTGATTTCTACTGTTTGTTAATAAGGAAGCTTAAATATATGAACAACCACAAAAATTAAGAAAGCCCTGTGTGAATGTTACATGTGAATATGCCAGCATAAATATCAACACATGTGCACAGATGTGTTGAAAGTAATCTCTCACACAAGTGCGCGCGCACGCACACACACACTGTGATAGTGAGCTCTTCCCATTATTTAGGTAACATAGCTAAGGGATGTAGTTTCCTGTCCAGGTAAACAAAGGGTTAATGATGTGTTGGGTTAAAGTATTAGGGTCAGAGTCACAACGGAGCAACAGAGATCATGAGAGACAATTGCCCAATCAAGAAAACCAGTTGAGGGAGAAGATGAAAAGCTTTGAGATATTTACAAGAATCATAGAATCATACAGTTGGATGAGATCACACAGCCCCCTGCTATGCAGGAACACACATCAAAGCATTCCCAACAGATGGCCATCCAGCCTCTGCTTAAAAACCTCCAAAGAAGGAGACTCTACCACACTCTGAGGCAGCATATTCCACTGCCAGACAGCTCTGACCATCAGGAAGTTCTTCGTGAGGTTCAGGTGGAATCTCCTTTCCTGCAGCTTGAATCCATTGCTCCTTGTCCTAGTTTCTGGAACAGCAGAAAACAAGCCTGCTCCCTTCTCAACATGACATCCCTTCAAATATTTAAACATGGCTATCATGTCCCCTCTTAACCTTTTCTTCTGCAGACTAAACATACACAGCTCCCTAAGCCGTTCCTCATAGGGCATGGTTTCCAGACCCTTCACCATTTTGGTTGCCCTCCTCTGGACACATTCCAGCTTGTCAATATCCTTCTTGAATTGAGGTGCCCAGAACTGGACACAGTATTCCAAATGAGCCCTAACCAATGCAGAATAGAGTGGTACCATTACCTCCCTCGATCTAGACACCATACTCCTATTGATACAACCAAGAATCACATTGGCTTTCTTGGCTGCTGCATCACACTGCTGACTCATGTTCAGCTTGTGATCTACCAAGACTCCTAGATCCCTTTCACACATACTGCTATCCAGCCACACGTCCCCCATCCTATATTTGTGCATTTCATTTTTTCTGCCTAAGTGTAGAAACTTACATTTGTTTCTGTTGAAATTCATTTTGTTAGCTTTGGCCCAGCTCTCCAATCTGTCAAAGTCATTTTGAAATTTGATTCTGTCCTCTGGGGTATTAGCAACTCCTCCCAATTTGGTGTCATCTGCAAATTTGATCAGCATGTCCTCTATTCCTTCATCCAAGTCATTGATGAAGATGTTGAATAGCACTAGGCAGGACAGAACCCTGTGGCACCCCACTAGTCACTTCTCTCCAGGATGAAAAGCAGCCATTCGTGAGCACCCTTTGGGTTTGGTTGGTCAACCAATTACAAATTCACCTAACAGTAGCCCTGTCCTGCCTGCATTTCACTAGCTTCTTTGCAAGAATGTCATGGCGAACTTTGTCAAAGGCCTTACTGAAGTCAAGATATGCCATGTCTGCAGCATTCCCTTCATCCATCAAGCTTGGAACCCTATCATAAAAAGAGATAAGATTAGTCTGGCATGACTTATTTCTGAGAAATCCATGTTGACTTTTAGTGATTACAGCATTGCTTTCTAAGACCCTTTTCACATGTGGGGGGGGGGGACAGGTGAAAACGCCCAAAAACGGAGCTTACCTCCAGCCGGGTAAGTCCATCGCCACGTGGAGCAGCGCGAGCTCGCTGCTCCACACTCCTCCGGCGTCGCAGATGGCAGCTTCCGGTTGGTGGAGGCTCTCCCCCAACCGGAGAAGCTCGCCAGCCGGAAGCCTGCCCCCGGCAGATCTGCAGGCACGCATTTGCGCGCCTGCAGATCCACTTTAGAGCCGGGTGACAGAGCGGCTCTAAAAAGAGGTTTTTAAAAAACATGCAGCCTGGCTAGTTCCGGCGGCTCCTGAGTGGATTCTGGTGTGGAACTACGAAAAGTAGTCCACGCCAGTCCACTCTACGGTGTAGACGACCTCCGTGAGAGGTCGCTCTACACCGTTTCCCCCCCACATGTGAGAAGGGCCTAAGTAATGACAAACTGACTGTTTAATGATCTGCTCTAGAATCTTTCCTGGTATTGATGTCAGGCTGACCGGGTGATAATTTTTTGGGTCCTCTTTTTTCCCCTTCTTGAAGATGGGGATGACATTTGCCCTCCTCCAGTCTGCTGGGACTTCTCCTGTTCTCCAAGAGTTCTCCAAGATTATTGCAAGTGGTTCAGAAATGACTTCTGCCAGTTCTTTTAATATCTTTGTATGTAATTCATCTGGCCCTGGACACTTGAATTAATCTAGTCTAGCCAGATATTCCTGTACTACTTCTCTACTTGTTCTGTACTGCATTTCCCTCGCTTCCTCACCTGCTCCCCACTCCCCAGATTGAGTACTTCTATCCTTTTGGGAGAAAACTGAGGCAAAGAAGGTGTTAAGTAGTTTTGCCTTCTCGCTTCCCGCTGTTATTAATTGGCCATCTTCTCCACACACTGACCCTGTCATTTCCTTCTTTTTCCTTTTGCTGCGGACATCTCTAAAAAGGCCCTTTTAGGAGAGGTTATAAAAGCTTCAAGGTACCACAAGGCTGGGGAGCAGACAAAGAACAACAAAATAGGAAACTTGGTTGCAGGCTGCGCAAGGTGTCCAGACTCTTAGCTTCCCATGACCATCCCAGAACCAAGAACATTGTATGATGAATAGAATAGGAATGTTTAGCTAGTCACATTAAGTGCTTATGCGTTTTTGAACCTTGGCTGATTATGACTTAAACTTTGTTTATAACCTTGTAACTATTTCTAAATAACCCATGAAGAAAGGTGCCTTAATGTGTAAGATATTCTTTTGTCAACGTATATTGCATGCTTAGAATAAAAACTTTTCTTTTTAAGGATCTCTTCTTTTCTATGCTGTCTTCATGAGTTTTTGCTGAGTGTGTGTGTGTGTGCATGTGTATAAGATATTCAACTCCCACAGAAGTGTAGAAGGGGAAAGCCTTTCCAGTCAGAGGTGGAAGTCTAAGTTGAATTCTCCAGTTCAGGGGTTCCATCTCCTTCTTGAGAGCAGGAGACAGGAATGTATAAGATCCTGACACACACAAACATAAATGCACACACATACATGCACACACATTCCATCCCATTATGAAAATCCTGAGAAAGAGATCTACTCATCTCTGCAACTGTTAGTCAATGACTAATGGGACTGGTGTCTGTTCCTCACTGAAATGACAAATCTTCATACTGGTGTGAATCACTGGGCATTCTTTTTTTCTCTCTGACTGTGTCAGTCTTCATACTGCTCGAAGCAGTTTTACTGGCAGAAGTTTCTCCTAAATCAGATGCAACACTGTTGGAGTCTTGTCTACGCTGCATCCATCCCATCTGCTACTGGAGCTAGGTCATGGCCCAAATGAATCCATGCTGGCAAAAGTTTCTCACAGCCACTTATGACATTTGAACTGGATACAGGCAGATTTTGGGGACACATACGAATAACAGACAGATTCCCTGGTAAGCATTACCTAGAAATAGTTCACCTGAATTCAGTGACACATATTTCTGTGTAGACATTCATGAAGAGAATCAGGACAGAATGCTGACAAGCATGGGCAAAAGTCAGTCAATCACAGCTCTTTGAATACTATGAAGGGTAGTTAAGGGGGAAAATAATATAAAAAGAAGGCTTGGCTCTTTAAGGGGTAAGTTCAAGTTAGGCTTAAGGTAGAGATAGATAGGGGGGGCAGATAAGATCAAGATATGAACTAAATAGGAACTGTTACAGATAGGGTCAGTTAAGACAGAGGAAAGGTCAGGAAGAGAATAGATAAGATAGGAATAAGATAAGATATAGAATCAAGAAAGGGTCAGAAGGAAACTTATATAGAATGAAAGAAGAGAGGTCTTAGATTCTGACTAGTTGGGAGGCGTGTTTGGTCCTGAAGTCACTGTGAAAAATAGTTTGAGGAAATTGTTACATTGATTTAAAATAAACTGTTGCATTAAAATAATAACCGAGCATTTACATCTCTGCCTGAAAGTCATTCAATTGAAATGGTCAGGGAATTACAGATCTGCTCTGGACACAAAATACATTTGCTTATCAAGTAGGGCGATCACCTTAAGTCACCATATACTTAACCCAAGGAGTAGCTGAAGGGGCACAGTGAGTAACAGGAGCTCAGAGGCAATGTCTGTGTGAACAACCTAGAAAGGAGCTCTGTCACAGCACCGCGTGGGATTGTGCCGTGAAATGTCCCTAACATAGCAGAAAATTCATGCTATCTCCAGCTATTGTTCAACAAACAGATTTCAAAATAAGTTTTACTCCTATTTATTTGGCTCAAACAGTTGTTTGTTGATAATAATGATATAGGTTTACATTTGGCAAGATTGTTAAAAAATCCAGTTGCTTCCTAGAATATAAATGGTAGGTCCAGACTTATTTATTTATTAATTAATTACTGAATATAAAATAATGGAAATTACAGATAAACATGTAACGATTTGTAAAAGAACATATAGATATGCATATATTACAGATCTGTAATATAACCCATGCGTGCAATGCAAGGAACTGGAGTGGAACACTATGCCATATAGTCTCACAGCAGGAATTCCAATAACGGGCAACAACAAAGCAGAGCTTTTGGGATTATTCCATCCTGCCTAAAACTGTATTACTGGCCAAAATCCATTCCATGAGAAATCTTTGCTCTCATTACCTAGCAACACTGTGAGTAGGGTGTTGCACAGATTAAAATTCTTCATGAGCAATTTACAATAAAAAAAACACACAACAACTTTGTACTATAATATGGCAAGCTATCAATATGTCATTTGCTCTCAATATTATTTCCGGGCATTTAAACAAGAGACATTAGGTTATCTAAAACAACAACAACTGTGCAATCGTGCTTGAAATATATAATGCTTTTGCAAGACGTCAAAAGGCAAAATGGGGTTTTGTTAATTAAAATGAAATTGCTGTAAGTTCACATTCCAGCTCTGCAAGTTGTACCAAAAAACAAATGGTTGTGTGGGGATCTTCCAGTGTGTACAGTATGTCTCATCATAGTTTTCTGGTGAGACATACATACATCCCAAAGATATTCTTCTTGTTATTTTAACAATAACAATAACCAGAATGTGAGTTCTGCACAAGCAGTACTGAAAACCTGAAACCCAAAGTTCTCACCAGCATATGGATCTTGTCTTCCATCTTATATGTGTTGGTTCTATAAACACTCTAAAGAAAAATATTCAAATGGGGAAGGATGATGCTACATGAATGACTGAAGTTGGATTTATACTCACATAGAAGGCAACCCAAACATGTTTGCAGGATATTTCAGCAGAAACAATGATCCTAGAAAATTGTCAAAAGCTGGATTTACATTGACACATTCCAGCTTCAATATGCACAAACAAACAAACAAACATAGCTACATACATACATACATACATACATACATGCATACATAAAGCAAGGAAGCAAGCTAGCAAGTAGAGGTGGGGAAAGTCAAATTCTGGATAACTTCCTTATAAAGAAGTCCCCTCTGAGTCCCAAAAGGGCTTAGAATCATAGAATCGTAGAGTTGGAAGAGACCACAGGGGCCATCCAGTCCAACCTCCTGCTATGCAGGAACACACATCAAAGCATTCCCAACAGATGGCCATCCAGCCTCTGCTTAAAAACCTCCAAAGAAGGAGACTCCACCACACTCTGAGGCAGCATATTCCACTACCAGACAGCTCTGACCATCAGGAAGTTCTTCGTGAGGTTCAGGTGGAATCTCCTTTCCTGCAGCTTGAATCCATTGCTCCTTGTCCTAGTCTCTGGAGCAGCGGAAAACAAGCCTGCTCCCTATTCAACATGACATCTCTTCAAATATCTAAACATGGCTATCATGTCCCCTCAACCTCCTCTTCTGCAGACTAAACATACCCAACTCCCTAAGCCACTCCTCATAGGGCATGGCTTCCAAACCCATCACCATTTTGGTCGCCCTCCTCTGGACACACTGTAGCTTGTCAATATCCTTCTTGAATTGGGGTGCCCAGAACTGGACACAGTATTCCAGATGAGGTCTAACCAAAGCAGAATAGAGTGGTACCATTACCTCCCTCAAATCTAGACACCATACTCCTATTGATGTAACCAAGGATTGAGTTGGCTTTCTTGGCTGTTGCATCACACTGTTGACTCATGTTCAACTTGTGATCTACCAGGACTCCTAGATCCCTTTCACATGTACTGTTATCCAGCCACATGTCCCTCATCCTATATTGGTGTATTCCATTTTTTCTGCCTAAGTATAGGACCTTACATTTCTCTTTGTTGAAATTCATTTTGTTAGCTTTGGCCCAGCCCTCCAATCTGTCAAGGTCATTTTGAAATTTGATCCTGTCCTCTGGGGTATTAGCAACCCCTCCCAATTTGGTTTCATCTGCAAATTTGATCAGCATGCCCTCCAAGTCATCCAAATCATTGATGAAAATATTGAATAGCAGTGGGCCCAGGACGCAACCCTGGGACACCCCGCTAGTCTCTTCTCTCCAGGATGAAAACCAGCCATTGGTGAGCACTCTTTGGGTTCGATCAGTCAATTACAAATCCACCTAACAGTAGCACTGTCCAGCCCACAGTTTACTAGCTTCTTTACAAGAATGTCTTGAGGAACTCTGTCAAAGGCCTTACCGAAATCAAGATATGCTACGTCCACAGAGATGGCCAAAAGTGTGACAAAATTGCCTCCCATGCTCTTTAGTGGGACTTGGACAGGCATTTCAGGAAAAATAATTTATTTTTGGAGGGATAAGGAGAATTGCTTCTGCTAGTAATTTCTGGAAAAATTAAAAGACCATGCTGCTGAAACAAGGATCTAACCTTATTGGGAAAGCAATGTATTTCTCTCCAACACCCCAACAGACCAGAATGTGAACAGAATGGGGGCCTTTAGGTGAGTGCTCCTGCACCTTAGTTTAGCATCTTGAGAGATTCTAGGTAACTCATACATTGTGCATTTGTTGGGGTAACTTTCTATCAACTAACATTTTTAGTGGATGTTTAGATTATCTTTCCAGGACAGGTGTCTAAACTGGACTTCTAAAGACTCCTTCTTGTTAAACAACCGTGTCCTTTTTCCTTGCTATCAGAAAGCCCTTAACATTTATGTATCACAGAGGAATTAAGTATGCTGAGTGGAACCTTCACTAGGTCTGCTTGTTTTTCAGGAGGAAAGTCCCTGAAACAGGCACACAATTCCAAATAGATGTGCTTCTCTAAATGCCTTATCACACTACACTGTTATAGCACTATTATTCTACTTTAACTGCCATGGCAATATTACATGGAATCATGGGATGTGCAGTTTAGGGAGAGGCATTTAGAATTCTCAGCCAGAGAGCTCCAGTGACTCAGCAAACTACTAATGCCAGAAATCCACAGGGTGCAGGTAGGGTCGTTAAAGTAGAATAATAGCACTATAACAGTGCAGTGTGATAGGGACTTTAATTAGCCCAAGCAAAGTCATATTAGCCTTCCTATTCAGGTGTGTCACAAGGGTGCAATGTCACATGCTAAACCCTGACAATTGCCCACTCCTCATTAATAGCCAAAGCAGTGGAAACTGGTTTGTTGCCACTGGATGATCAATGTAGTACAGGTTTTAAAGCGGTAATCCTAAATTCTGAACTCTATCTCTGAAGGAAGTTCAATACGTTGGGTTGCTCCTTTAAAATGTGGACTAAAACCCACCCCATTTATGTGGGAGGCACCAACCACCACAGAGTTAGAGTGTTAGACTATAACTAGGGAGATATCCAAGTGGATATCAAAATTGAAATAAATTAATACATAATACATTAATAAATAAATTAATAATAATAATAATAATAATAACAACAATAATAATAAAAAAATACCTTCTTGGCTACTATCATAAAACCTTGTCGAGAATTAGACCCTGTCTGTTGTATACTGGGTGATAACTGTTAACAACAACAAAAAAGATATTACTTTTGTAGGCATAATCTGCATTTATATAGAGAAAATGTTCTGATTGTGTAATTAATTGCATGTTTTCCTGATAAAACACACAACATGTAGGTGAAAAATCAGCAGCACTGGTGCCAAAATTTATAAGGTGGTTGGGAACATTTTAGCCCTGAAGTTTTCACAATAGCATCATGACAACACACCTTAATTCCCAGCCATTCAGAACATAGTCCTCCCATGATTCATCCATTTTAACTCAGAAAATGGAAGTGAGATGTCTTCAGCAATCGACATTTATCAGAGTTCCACACTGCAGGTGCATTTCCCTCAAAAATATAGTGCTCCACACTTAACTACGTCTTGCTGCGACACCATTGAGTTTATCTCTACTTGCCACTGCCTGGCCACACTTAATGACACATTGCAAACAATTCCATAACACTTACCTCTAAAAGCCTGCAACATTCTCCGAAAGGCCAGGACTTTGAAAAGCACTAGTGTTGCCATGGTAATTTGTAGCTTTTATCCTAGGAATTGGAAAAAAAATTACACACTGTGTCTCAACCAAGACGCTTTAGAATCAGGCAATACAGAATTATAGTCAATTTCATTTCATTTACACACACACACACACACACACACACACACACACATTTATTTAATATGGCACAGTTCTAACTATAAGGAGCAACCCATGGAGAGCTTAAAATATTTTATGTTACATGAAGTAAACACGCTGCATGCAGTTGAAAGGGGGCAGTGAGGCAGGGGAAAGTGAAGGAATGGTACTTCTTTTTCAACTCAAATCTTTATCTCAGGAAGAATTTTTCTCTTCCCTTAGCTCTCTGTATGGCATTATTGTTCTCCTTTTCTAGCTCTCATTTATCAGCCTTCTTCTATACAATGTTTGGAAATGCATCCTACCTTTATTTATACCATCATCCCAAGAAAGAATTTCTGAAAGCTTCCCAAGAGCATTGCTAGCCTTCTTAAGTATATTGTGCTAAGATTTCAATTTAGAGACTACCTGCAGTTATCTTTTCTTAGGTTAATTCCTGATGACCACCATGTGTCTCCAGTAATTTGTGCTTCTTATTCAGCCTGAAATTCAACAATAGTTCAGCTGTTTTTATTTTAAAAACACCACACTATAGCCTATTCAAACCTTAGGTACACAGCAGCAGTTTGTTTTCTGAGTCTATTTTGCCATCATAGAAACTTGAAAAGTCATAATGCAATGTGCAACCAAGTTAATGTGACAGCTGTTTGCCAGAAATACATGTGAAAAGATTCCAAAATTTGCCCTGAAAATCTACTTATGTCTCTTTGAACATGGAACAATTTACATTACAGGATTATATAACAAATGGCTTCAGATCTTATTCTTAAAACACACCACGAGAATTTCATCTGCTGGTGCTAAATTACTATGTAATGGTTGAGGGATCAATGCAAGCCCAGAAGCAAAGGTACTTATTGCATAATTACTTACAAAATAAAATTACTGGAGACCTACAACAAAATTCTAAGTGAACTTATGGATGATCACAGAGTTTCCAACCCACTGTTTCTTGTCCAAAGCCAGCGTGTAAACTGGAATAGCTGCAAGGAGCAGTGTTTAGAATTTTACTTTTAAAAAATATATACAGTACCATTCTGTAGCTGACCATACAGCAGTGGTCAGATGCTCACTCCAGATTACCTGATTCTATTTTTTAACTGACACTTTTCCAAATTTTGTGACTTATGGAGAACTAGACCAACTGCTGTCCTCACTGGGCTGATTTTCATTCATTGTTGGTATTCCCTTTGGGGTATTTTTGTTTCTTTTCTTTTCTCTTTCTTTTTTTTCTCTTTTCATTTTTTGATGACAAATCCTAGAGGTCACTAGAACATGTCAGCTCTCCTAGTTTTCCAAGTGGTTTCATTTTGACTCCAGTCTTGCTTGCACACAGCCTCTTGAATATGTTATTAGGGAAAAACAGTAGGTCCTAATGCGCAATTACTACAGCATACTACCACTGCCTGAGATAAGTGCTTTGTTTAATGGCTCCAGAGAGCTAAAAAGAAGAGACTAGTAGTGTCACTCCATCAGATGAGAGGGGAGAGTTTCGGGATTGAGGGAAAGATGAAGCTGGGCTGAAGAAACCTTTCCTTCCCACTTTTACCACTCTTAGGGGAAAAAAACGTCTAGGAAGAAAATCTGGGCCATTTTGGAGGAGGAGCAGAAATGAATGTGTATATTACCATTTTATAGTGTGACCAGAGGCTTGATATTTCAGTTTTCTAAGATAGAAATAAGATTACTTTAAAATGAAGTTGCAGCTTAGAAACAAAGTGCCTGTCGGTCTGCCTGCTTGGAATATAAAGACACCAAGGTCTCTGGAAGCATCATGAAGTCATGACATAGCTCAGTTAACAAGGTGCTGCAGGAAATAGAGGGGTGACATAGCCCTATTATACTTAGGAAACATTTTACAAGCGTTTGAGAATCCTTCAAAGTTTCTTCTGATGTTTTATATAGTACTAGGAAATACTTTAATCACTTTCATTGTGACAGTGGTGGCACCCCAACTGTGGAATTGTTACCCCAAGAGGAGTAATTGGGGTGCCACCTTGAGGTCCTCCAGCAGTGGCGGCGCCTCCATAGAAAGATCAGGAATTATAGCTCAAAAGGGATCTGAAAGAAGGGGTAACCATGAGACCTTTTCATTTGTGTATACCAGTACTAAGATGTTTTAGTGGGGGAATTCACAAACACACACTAACAAGCAGTCTCACAAACCACATAAGGCTAGTGAAGGTAAACGAAAGCAAGGCGGGATAGCAAGATATTTTGGGATGAAGTGGGTGATAATTATCATTCCATAAGCAGATCAAAGTGAGAATTTGGGGGTGACACAGGGCATGAGATTTGGGGAGCCAATGGACAGAGTGACATGCCTCCATGCATCCAAGGTACTACAAATTATTGGGCTTGAAGTCAGGGTCCAAGTACCCTGCTTCCCACCCTGAAGGGGAATGTGATAATTGCTCTCTGACAAGGCAAACAAAGGGATCTGGAATGGACTAATGGTCTTAACTTCAGGTGACAAAGAACTGATGGGATTAATGATAGCCTCTTAATATCCCACAGTAAAGGTCAGGATATAATATTTAAACAAATCAATATCAGTGACCAGTGGTACACAATTCTGAGATGAGGGGGAAAAGACCCAAACCTTTTTAGGATACTTAATATAAAATAGGGGTAGAAAAAGTGCAGCCTTTGGAACTCACTGAGCTTTGTTTGTTTTTTGGCAGGGAGAAGTCTGTCTGGCCTGTAACTGACCTGTAAGTTGGGGAGGAATGGTCTAAAATGTCCCTGGAGGTTTCTCATTTTATGATTAGTCAAATTTAAGACAAAATGTTGGTGGGTGGAATTTTGGTCATAGCAGATGCTGATCTGGTGCAACTCTCTATGGTTTGTGATGGCTGATACATTTTCCCTAATGTTGGTATCAGGAACTCTTCTGCATACAGTGATTCAAAATGCATTCAGCCACACACATGTTAATCGAATGAAATCCAAAGGAAAGCCAAGCCTTATCACTGTCTCTGATGATGTCCAGGTCCCCACTGTCACTCTTCCTCTTGTGTTGTTGTTGTTGTGTATCTTCAAGTCATTTCTGACTTACGGTATCTCTGAGGTAAACCCATCATTGGATTTTCTTGGCAAGATTTGCTCAGAGGGCATTTGCCATACAAGAATGACTTGCATAAGATCATCCAGTGGGTTTCCAGGACCAAGTGAAGATTCAAGCCTTGGTCTCCCAGCATCCTAGGCCAGCATTCAAACCATTATGCCACGCTAGCTTTGTCCCCATGTCTATGCATTGTACATAGATGTCTGAAGAGGGACAGCTTATGGTGAGCCAGCACTAGCCACAGAAAGAGAAGAACACTGGATATCAGTCACAAAGCAAGCTCAGTTCCCTGTTTGCTATTGGCCCCAGTTCTGATCCTCTTCCATTTCTTATCAGAGTCCTTTCTACATTGCTTATTTCTGACAAAGACACTGACAGTCTTTGCCATGGGCATTATCAGGAACTCAGTGTCATATCTGCTCTAGATCCCATAAACCCTCCATAGAACTCCAGTTGTGTTCCACTCATTTTGGAATACTGAAAGTTTAGAATTAATGGCTCTTCTGTGCATGCATCTTTCTTTACATGAAAAATACATAAAAGAAGCTATCTGCTTTTATGTTTAAATGGAAATTTTGAAAGAATTACTAAGGTATGATACAATTTGCCACAATGGGAAAGGCTATAACCAACTAACTTATAAGCTACCACAGTCTGCACAACTGCAGACCCCCTTTATCATTAATCTGGACTTTAGACAGATAGCCTTTCAAATACAGTCTTTCTTCTGCATCTGTCGGGAGTGCTTTGAGGGTATTCCTGCATGGCAGGGGGTTGGACTGGATGGCCCGTGTGGTCTCTTCCAACTCTACATTTCTATGATTCTATGATTCTAAGTAGAACACATAGCCAGCTGCCTATCCACCAAGAGCATTCTCATCCATAGGAAACCTCTGTCTAACACACCATCCAATCCTCCTGTGAATGACAAAACCCAGTAAAGTCATCTTCTCTCAAGGTATCGTCTGGAATTGAGGCCTAACACTTATGCAGCAGTGACTTCAGAGCACCATTGCCAGTGCTTTTCCCAGATCAGTACAATATAACTTAGCTGTGCCTAACCAATGTGCTTTTTATACCCAAAGTTAGCTACAGCTAAAAATAGATTACAGTAGAAAAGCTGGGTTACCCTTCTGCAATTATTTCATGGGCCTTTTTTGCGGGGGGCGGGGGTGTCGGTCCTATGGTAGACATTTTGTTCCACATATCTACTACATAAAGTCAAAGTTTGTCTGTGTCAGGCAGGCGAAGACCTCATATGATTGGCTGGCTGTGAAGATTCTATGGAATCCTGGGGCTGGCAGTTCAGGGAGAGGCCTTTAGAATTCTCAGCCAGGGAGCTCTTGGGCCTCAGGCCGGCTGCTATGAAGATGAGGCCTACCATCGATAAGGATGTCGGAAAACATTTGAGAGGCATATATGAGAAAAATTAAAGTGACATACACAACATAGTTACAAGGTCTTCTCGCCTAACACAGTAGATTCTATAGGTTCCATATGTGAGGAATCTTAAAGTTGAAACTCAAATAAAAAAATGCTTCCAGAAAAACGTAAAGCCATTGCACAAATTCAACAGAAAGCAAAAAAATCAAAAGCCAGAAAATCAACGTCACCAGAGAACACAGATTGGATTGGGGACTGTGGGGAAAAGTTACTGGTATTGGAATAGGCTGGTTGCTATGGAGACGAGTCCTAGCATCAAGAGGAAGGACAGCGTATTCCCTCAGGAGCCCAACCTTTGAATGTTAACAGCTATGAATACAGACTGGACTGGGGAATATGGGGGAAAGTTACAGGTACTGGAATAGGCTGGTTGCTATGAAGACAAGGCCTAGCAGCAAGGTGGAAAACAGTGTATTCCCTCAGGAACTCAAACTGTGTATGTAAATAACTCTGAATATAGACTGCATCCGGAAATATGGGAAACAGGTACTGGAGAAGACAGTTGGGTGAGTTCTTAAGAGGAAAATAAGATGCCAGGCAACGTGGGATAAATATGCTAGTTTATTATAGAAAAAGAAGAGATAGGGATTACAAGAGAATTGAGCTAATCTTGTTAATCAAACAGTGCATTTGACTTCAGCTAGAGGCTCCAAGTAGATCTCTCAAGCACCTAAATCATGAAAAGGCAGAAATTATTAATTATTTAATTCATTATTATTTTATTTTTACCGCTAAAGATGCAGAAACATGCAGGTAGAACTTTCTGCCTGAAGTATTGTAACTTGGGCAGTCCTAAGTAATATGTATTTGACTTGGGATGGGGATGGCAAAATGTCTTGTGTTTATTGTTGTTTATCGTTGTTGTTAACTATTGTCAGGCTGACCTTGACCCATGGTGACCCAATAGATGAGACACCTCCAAGACATTTTTTCCTCAAGCACGCTGGTCAGATCTTGCAGATTCAGGGATGTGTCTTCCTTGACTGAGTTTATCCACCTTCCCCTTTTCCTTCTGCCTTCTACCTTGCCAAGTATTATTGTCTTTTCTAGGGAGACAGATCTTCTCATGATATGGCCAAAGTACGACAGCCTGAGCTTAGCCATCTTGGTTTCTAGGGAGGGGTCTTGCCTCCTGTCTATTATTTGTGACACTGCAGTTTGAAACAGTCAATAGTATCAGCTGTTGTGAGTGACACAAGACTTACAAGCCTACTCTATAATTTCAAAAAGTAGTCAAGTATTTGTAGCATTGGGTCTGCCCCTGCACTATTCTTTTTTAAAAATAAAATACATTGATTTTTGTCAAGGATGTTTTTTTCTCTCAGAATTATGAGAATAATTGTTTGGCACACATAATGAGAACTCTTTATTTAGCTACACCTCAGTTCAAAAAACTAAATTTCCTCTTCAAGTCATCTTTCATCAACTAAATTTCCCTGGGTTACAGGAAGAAAAGTATTGCCTGTTAAGGCTATAACGAAGATATCTGTATTGAGAAAGTGTTGTTCTAATACTTCACTAATTCCTTCATACAATTAAGAAATCCATGGAGAGGGATGATTCAGATCATAAGAGAGATATGTCTTCTGACTGATCTGGATATCTCTGCTTCCAAGAAGGATACATCTTCTGGTCCGTCCTAAAACACAAAAAGCTGTGCACACGAACATTTCAGAAGGTCACTGGTTTAGTGCAAGGACTTTTTAAATTATTCCTCATTCTCTCTCTGCTCCTATTCTTAATGGATTACTTAAACCCCAAAATCTCAGTCTGGCTTTAATTCACACAGAAACCCTTGGAGAATTAATTCTGCAGTATTTATTTATGAGTCAGTTGAATTATTAAGATATGCCTTGGTAGCTGTTCAATCACCACATGGGTTTCCAGAACAGGCTGACAATATGTTTCTCACTAGGGGATAGACTGTGCTATTAAAGTTTGGCCCACCGTGAGTAGCAGAACACAGCTGCTTGGCTGCCCAGGAAATGTTGTTCTTCTGAATGCTTTGCAAAGCTCAAAGGCAGACACATCCTAAGTGATAACTAAAACTCTGCATAGGCTTCCATGCTGATCCTTTGATTTACCAGCACTGAATTACTTCTGTAATCCAGCCTCTCTATCAGAAGAAGATTTTAAGTTGCCTTAACACAACACTGAATTGGGCAGTAGAACACTTTCTCATTTCTGTTAACAAAAATACAGAATGTCAAATGTCTCCTAACAGTACTAGCTGTAAACTTATATCTTGATTGGAATCTTGTTGGTGACATGTGTGCATAACCTGGTATTATGGATGTATATGTCTTTTGAAGTTCATTGTATAATAGATTTTCTAGCCTGCTTTCAAAGGCAGATAGTTATTCCTGGGGAAGGCATGCAGCACTCAGGCAACATCCAACTGCAACTAGGAGAAGAAAAAAAAAAACAGTTCTCATCCTCCCAGTGAAGAGCTCTGATAGCAAAACCTGCTGTCTTCAGAAGTGCAGCTGAATGCTTCCTAAACACTTCACAACTTCCTCAGTCCACTAAATAGATGTAGTTCAATTCTGTGCTGGGAAGCTGATTTCTGCATGGAATAGAAGCAGAAGCCCAACAGAGCAGGTAGAGGATTATATTCTGTCAACACAGAGGTCACTTATCAGCCCTTGTCTGGTTTTGTCCCATAGAATGGTAATATGACAATTTTCACATCATTTAACATCATTGTTGATAGCCTTTCCTTTCGCTTCTCTTTGATACTACAGATTCTTATTATAAAAGTGTGGGAAAATCGAGTTGTGGCTAGCAGTAATATAGTGAAAAATTTTGAACAATCCTCACAGTAATGATCACCAAGAAATAGACAGATATTCATATCCTTCTTCTCTACTTAACAAAATGATATTAGCCTAAGTTTAGGCACCGGAGCAGTTGCTTAATGATCCGTGCTTACTGACACTGGTCTACCTTTAAAGGTAAATTGAAATTAAGCTCTTGTCAGAAAAAGGAAACCTCATTCCATCCATCCATCTATCTGTCCATCCTTCCATGCATCTATCTTTCCGTCCATCCATCTATACATTATCTGCATAGCACAGAAAATTACAATAAAGATGCATATAGTTAAAATAATAAAAACAATAACAAATGAGATTAAAACAGTATTAAACAACATCAGAATTAAATCTTACTTCAAAACAAAGATGAGCTAAAGTTCTACCTCCTTTTCTGTCCTATGATGGCTGAGAATAAGAAGCTGTCACAAACAATAACTCTTCTCTGAAAAGGTGTCTCTGGCCATTCACTAAAGCCTCCACTTCACCTAATTTCCCATATATCTTACACAAACTGTCACATACACAGCCAGCTCCTGTTTGATCCATCTCTCCCCACCAGCCAGCCAACAAGTGAGGCAGATCTCACTTAAGAGAGCGATGCACATTCTCTTCCTTTTTCTTGGCAAATGAAATCTGGGGGAATGATTCTCCATACCTGCACACTCAGGCCAAAATCCAGTTTTCATTTCATTTCATTTTCATCCTGCCTATTTTCCAACATAAATTAAAACAAGGCAGCCAAGCAAGGTCAGTCTTTGTTAGTACTTGGATAGGATTCTAGGTATTATGGGCTATGTTTCAGAGGATGACTATGAAAACAATCTCTGAGTATCCCTTGCCTAAGAAAATCCTATGAAATTCATGGGTCACCACAAGTCAACAGACAACTTAAAGGTATACACACACACAGACAGAGGTATACCTCTAGAAAACCTGATGACAAGTTCTAGGAAAAAAACAACAACCAACAACCATATTAATGCATCAGTATTTTAAAACAAAATTAAATAGAATTATTTGTGAGAGTGAGTGTGGAATAGTGGTTTGAATGTTGGACTAGGATTCTGGGAGAACAGGATTCAGATCCCTGCTGAGCCATGGAAGCCTATTGAATAAACATGGGCAAGACAGTCTAACAGGAAGGCAATAGCAATGGTTCTCTAACTAAAGCTTGAGAAGAAAACTGTGCATTAGGATCATCCTTAAGATGGAATTGACTTGAAGTCACGTGGCAACACACAACAAATATTATTTGTATTACTAATCCCAGCTACAGTAAATCCATAGAATCAATGGAATTTCCAAATGTTGACTCACCATTCAGCAACTGATTCAACATTTCTACTTGCTAAGGACTAAAGATTTAAACCTCTGGCCAATTTGCTCTAGGAATGTAATTCTTCACTAAATTTCTTCTCAAAGGTAGCAATAAGTAATTTCAGTAATTATTTCCCCATTGTGAGAAAGTCTTCAAAAACCACACAGTTCTGGTCTATTCTGGACAAAGTTTCCAACAAGGTTGTTTTGCACAGAAAATAGTGTAGAAAATAATATTTCAGCATAATAGTATTAATTCCTGCACAGAAAAATGCTGTTTTCTGCACAGAAAAGGCTGTTTTCTGCACGAAAGAACACGCATGAATTTTATACTAAGTCCTGAATTGTGATTTTCATCAGTCTTAGATTCTTCTCATCAGAGATTCTGAACATACACTAAAACATGTTTTTCAACTATTTTTGAATATTTTTGCATATTCTTCCCATCCCTATTTTGCCCTGATATATAATTAACATAGTTTTCCCCCTCAACTGTGGAAGAAAATGAATATTTTCACTTAGAATTCTCCCTGTATTCATAAGCCCCAAAGTACTAAGAGAAGATTCTATGGAGAAATATCCACAGAGCAGGAACAACCTGGATAATATGAAGACTGAGGACCAGTTGCATTCAAAACAGTCTTCCTTACCAAGCATTTGACAAGCAGGAAAATGGGTGCAAACTACATACCAAATACTAGGAGTCAAGGTGAAGGATCTCTCTGTCAGGTGCCCGTTCTTCTACTCTACAAGCTGCTTCTGCTTTCGTTATTTTATGGTGGTTTCTGGCCAGGCATCATGAGATTTTCCTAAGGGTAGGGATTTCTGTATGAGTTGAGACCTTGCAGGAGCCTAGAGATCTCTGAAGAGGTTTTCATCTCAGAGGCTTGCATCATGTGTTCCGTGCCCATCTTGCACTGGTTGGCAAGTAGAAAATTTGTGCAGAATAAGTTGTGAACTGCAAATATTCTTGTCCATCCAGGATTCTCCCTGCCAAGGTTTTATGTCAGTTCAGAAATTTTTTTCCAATCATTTTTTTTAACCATTTTTTCCAGCCCTAAATGGGACAGACTCAAAGATCAATGCAGATCCACAAAAGTCCCACTAGTCCATTGTGCTTTCCAGTGAGTCTTCCTAACTGTTGAAAAATATGTTTGTTTGATTGGGGGAAGAGTAGTTGCAAAAATTCTTTCCATCCCTATTTGTGACTAGGAGTTGGACTTAGACCTTAGATGCAAGCTCTCAGTCTTCACTGTCATTTTTCTTGTCCTATAGACTTCTGCATGGCATGAAATACTGTAAGTGCTACACAAAACCAAAAGAGGCCAGTGAATGTGAGGACTGGATTCATAATATGTGCTTCTCGGTCCTTTTACCAATTGGGAATTTTAACAACTTGGTAAGTTGCATGAGACTTCATGTTAGCCTTGGTGCTGGGATCAAAACTGTCCACAAAGTAAAAGTGAAGGAGGAAGATGCAATGCCTATAATCTGCACATGCCAAATAGAATTCCACTGTCTAAATTAATTGGTTTTGTCTACTTTTTGAAAGAACTCAACAGTCATTTGACAAAAAGCCATCTGAACCCTTCCTTTACAAAATTTAATGTTTTCACAGTTTGTTATGAACTTTTGGTAGACATAATTGTTCTCCAGGCATCTATTGAGGAGATATGGAGAATGGCATACAGTATGTGCTGCTAATGCTCAGGAAACAAAAGAACTCCTTCATATTGTGAGACCTCTGAAGGGCTATAAATGTCACCTAAAACACAGCCAGTATTTATAGTGACATAAAACTGGAGCAAAGCATCCTAAAAAGAAATTTCATTTTTAAATTGACACATACTATCTCCTTTGCACCAGGCAAACAGAAAAGTATCCCTCTCTGCATCACAATAAGCAGTGAGGGCATTTCCCAGTTATCACACTGGGGGGGGGGGTCAAAATTACAGAATATGGCCATGCTTGCTCAGTTGGAAGTATTTAAAAAGATACGTTGAAGTTGGAAACATTGTCTTTGCACAAAGCTGAAACTTTTCCCAGCGTATAGTTTTATCTCATGTGAATCCACGTTAGCTGCTTGTCTTGTTTATTGCAGTTTATTGCAGGATCAGTGTGCTAGGCAATATATTAGTTATGTCTTATTTTGGAAGGGCAGGAATCACTAGAGGCTCTGTCTTGCCTGTTAAACTTTCTTTTCTGGGCGTGAATGAAAGCCAGCTTTCAGCTTCAGTTAAAGCCTCAATGGAGAGAGGGAGGAAGAAGCATATAAAAGACCACAGAATGGTTCTGATGGGGAGGACCTGAAAGGTTGAGGTTGTAGGATTGCTGAGGTGAGGCAGAATTTGCATGTATCTCTTTTGGAAAGATACAGAGGGTCATTAGCAGGACTAGTGGAACTGCTGGCCTGAAGTTTCACCTATCTGACCAAGTGGGAAGGATATATCCAGGCAAGCATTAAGCAGTGAGAGACTTAGAGAGAGATAGGAAATGAATTTCTCTGCTAAAGGATAATCAAGCAAGTCCTAAGTCAGGAAGAGGATCATCACTTCCTCAGTCACTTTCTCTTTGTTGTTTTAGTTATGCTTTTGCTTGAGCCCTGAGACTCTAATTCTCAAGGTGTAGTGCCTTCCAAGTTTCTCCCCTGTCTTTGTTTACTTCTGGCTTGCTAGGAGGACCATCCTGCAGCCACATTCAGATCATCCATCAAGGAAAACATCCTGATATGACTTTTCTGCTCATGACAAATGAGTCCAGCAACCACTCATGTTCCACTCCTGATATCATTTACCAGCATTCCCACAAAATATGTTCAGGGATAGCCATGTTGGCCATACAACAAAACACAACAAAATCCAAAATTCACAAAAGAGCAATATCTTTATTGGCCAACCAAAATACAGAAAATGCATCGTGCAAGCATTCATCATGTATTTTGCAAGCCAGTGAAGCTTTGAAAGCTTGCATGATATATATTTTCTGCACTTGGGTTAACTAATACAGGTATAATTCTTTTGTGGAGTTTAGCTCTCCCACAGAGGCATATCGGGCAGTTGCCTCCAGAAGTTCTTCATCATAGTATGTGCTCTTGAGTTTGACTGAACAGAAATGCAAGCAGGGAGATGATGTACTTCACCTGATAGAAAAACCAAGCTCTATGACACTTTCAATTGGTAGTGGTATGTCAGTGGGGCACTGCATTCACTCTGAATTTTTATCCAAATTTTCAAGGAGCTATCTCAGAGTTCAACATCTTGGAGAGCTCCTTTGCATTTCAGACTAAAACTTCCAATGGTGCTAAAGCAGATGTTTACATTTTACCAATAGGCCATGCAAGGTGTGCTAGCACTCTGATCTTATTCAGGGAAGGAAAAAAGCTCCTAAACAATGAAGAACAACAATTTA
The DNA here is from genome assembly GCA_030412105.1 of Cyclura pinguis. NCBI lineage: Eukaryota > Metazoa > Chordata > Lepidosauria > Squamata > Iguanidae > Cyclura > Cyclura pinguis. Next base: position 310,519,493 of record CM059599.1, on the reverse strand, counting down.
AATAGCTATTTTATCAGGTTGTTAAGTGATGGTGTTCAACTTCAAATGCAAGCAAAAGCTGAACTTCTTGACATTCATATATTTCAGCTTTTAAGGGCAAGTGTTTCAAATTGGAGGAATTTGGTGCTCAGTTGAGGCTTTGTTTACTCCACCACCACATCAGCTTGTAAGAAAGGAGGTATGTCGTTTGAATATGTAGAGTTGCCCAGGAATGGCACTGGGGGGCATATACCTGAGAATCCACCAATGTGGTGTTACCTTGTCTATAAAGAATGGCATTAAAAACTTTGACATATACCACCCATGTCTTTACTGAATTCCCCAATAGTGCCTCAAAAGGTTAGGTGTCCTGGTTTGTCATATGTGACTTTGTTCTGTCACTTGAAATCCCCCAAAATACACACCCTAGGTATATACAAAAAAGTTTATTTTTATTTCTGTTTCTATGCTTGCGTAGGGCTAACACAAAATGGCTTCTAACTTCTATGAGACTTTGACTTACTTTTACAGTTTCACTGTCCTACCTACAGAAGCAAGGAGGTTTCCCTCACTCCAACTTCATTTTTGTAATGATGGTCCAGGGACATTGGCTAGGGTGGGCATTTATGAAAAATGCATAAAAAAAGGATTAACTAATTAATGTGGGAATTAAGATTTTTAAATAATTGCTACAATTTAAATAGAAATATAACCTTTCACCATGTCTCATAAGACTGTGTCAGCTATGCTTTTCAGATATTAACTGTGGAATGGCAACATCTAGGTCTCTGCTCACCATGCTTTTGGGTCTTTACCTTTAAACTGGATTTGGAACAGGTAGATATTCAATCTACCTGTGTCTTTTCAAAAAGAGAACTTCTTGCTCCATAGTAGGATGCATGGTCAACCAATCACTGGCTGATGCAACATAAATAGTCCTATGTGTTTAGAAGCAATTTTCAAAATTCACAGTAAACCAATACCCATGCTAATAAGGATCAAAACTGCATGATGGATGTTCATGTTTCTGTTCTTGCTTTTGGTGTTGTGTGGGAGCATTCCACCTCCCATATGTGCTGTTTCTGAGCTTATTTTTGCTGTGTGAGAAAAGCTTCTACCTGTATACCCCACCCCTGCTATTTAACAAAAATAAAAACAACACCCACTGCATGTTAACTTAGATCCTGAAAGCATCATATTATTTAGCTTAGCCTTGAGGGAAAACAGGAAGTCATTTTCAAAGCATGATATCCAAGTAAGCTGCTGACTTTACACTTGCTGTACTTTGGCCCAATCACTGCAGTTGGCCAGAAAATGGTACTGTGGCTACTAGCATGACATGATCTGTGCCAGTGGTGCTCACTTTGGTCTTCCAGATGTTTGCAGTGTCAGCTCCTAGAACTCCTGACCATTGGCCATGCTAGTTGGGATCTCAGGAAGCTGACATTCAAACCATCTGTAGGGTCAATGAGTGAGAAGCTCTAGATTAGGTTACATGAATAGCCAATGGAATTCCACCTGATTCAGCAAAGTCATAATCAGTTTAGATCTCATGTTAGCCTGGCTTCTAACTCAGCATCTTATCTTTTTAACAGAGAACAAAATGAGATCCAACCGTATTTGCCTCTCTGTCTATTTGATTTTCTTTCTTTCTGTTTCCTGCTCACTGATTTTGGTTGAGAACCTTTTTTAAGGGGATGAAATCTAGCTTTCTAGTGTGGGAGTAGGATGGAATAATATCTCTGTTGAACAGAGATCAGCAGAGATCAGAGATCTTGAGGCTGATCCATTTTAATCAACTTAAACATGTTTCACTTGACCTTTGTTTATGATAATGGTATTAAAATACACAGCAAAACAGCATTCTAATAGCCTCTTTTTTTTAAGCAAAAATACCTTCTACTGCAAAGAAATAAACTGAAGCAGGGGTTGTATTTAGGAAATCCCCTTTTGTTCAAACTCTTCATGATGAGCAATGTTAGCAGGAAATCTGGATTGCTTTCATCCAACAAAATATCTGATAAAATAACATTCCCCTGTACATATATGTGTTACCCATCAAAAAAACAAACAAAAAAAATTAGCTTTACATATTTTTCCCCGCCCCTGCCTATAGGTTATTTGTGAACTGCTTCCTCTCATTATTCCTTGATCATTATTCATACAGGTTCACATCCTATGTTACAGACTATGGTTCCTGCTTCAAGATTGAATGTCATCTCTCATGTTTAGCAAGTGAAAGTCTTCAGCTTTGTCAGTAGGCAGAAAATGAATAGCACAGTTAGGATATAATTTTTCACCTCGTAGTGGGGATCTAATAGGGAGAAGACAGGTACAACAGTGCCTAAGTGAGGAGAGTGGGACCAGCATTTTTTTTTTTTTTTGAGTCATAGTATGCTAGAACTGAATTCATTTGTTCGTAATGAACTGGAGATTTCTTCAGGATCCTAGCCTTAATATTTCAGGTATTACACACCTATCCTTATGAAAAGGGAATTTGTAATAAAAGTCCACAGACAGCAGATCATGAATAAAAAAGAATAATCAAGCGCGTGAGAGAGATGGTTGTAAGAGGGAGAGATCTACAAACCTAAGAGATTTGGGAGTTTGCAGACAGTTTCCATAAATATAGGAAATGTGACATGCAACAATACTTCTGGACAATGTCACTGAGCACATAAAGCTTCATATAAAAGAAATGAAAAAGCCAATTAACAGTCCTATTAACACATGCAATCCACCATCAGCAAAGATTCCATGAAGCAGCTAGGGCTGCGTAATCTATTTTGCGGAATCTCTGATAATGAAATGAATCTGACTGATCTGTACCAGCCCTGGACTGAATTAGTTCTGTAGTGGAATGGCACAATTCAAAGCAGTCCAGACCCCTCTGGATGTCTGGTTATAAAAAAATAAGTGGGGAAAAGACAGTGTGACTGTAATATGACCGTGTAAGAAACTGTTTAAAGTGGCATGATGCAGATGGGGAAGACAAGAGGTGAATTTTGCTTATTTGCTCTAACATGTGGGAAGTGATTATGTGAGCCCATTGAAGTTTTATAGTCAGCTATCTCTTCCAGTATATCTGCATTCATTTGTTAGATTTAGCTGTGTTAGTAGCAGATTGTGAAAGATCTGGGGCTAGGGATGGACAGCTGCTTATTGTCATCTGAGTGTGTCTCTGTGAGTCTTTCTCTTTCTAGTTTCCTTTTGTCTTCTTGAATTGCCTTACTTCCTTTGTCTTTTTTGTTGCTTGATCAATTTTTCCATTTATGAGTCTGCAAATGTTTTAGGTTTTAGAAGATTTATTTTACCCTCATCCCAATCTCCCCCAGTTGTTGCTCTCAGATGTAGTTGGAAGACAGGTAAGAAGGAGGAGTGACCATAGAAAAGGTACAGCATCATCTGATGATAGACTCTTAAGATAGGAACAAAAAGACTGAATTCCTTTCAAGAGGCTTGGGCAGGCAATTCTGGAGGAAAGTGTTGCAGAGGGATATGAGGATATGAGGGGGAGTTAGCCCCGAATGCCAGTCCAGATCAGCAGGTGTCTTAAAAGGGAGCAGGGGATGTTTTCACAGAGATAGTCGATCATCACATCCTACTTCCTTATGCCTCACCATAACGAAGGTTTAGACTTCTGGTAGAATAAAGCAAAAGCGCTCCTCACATTAGCTGTAATATCAATATCAGGTCTGATCTTAATTAACTTTTAACAGACTTACCTGACAGATGCCCTGGGGTACAGTGCCAGTGCCAGAATGAGAGTACTATGAATTGCTAAGAGCAAGGTTTCAGCTCTTTATTTAGATGGAGGAGGAAGATGACGAAGAAGAGAAGTAATAGTCTCTGTGTATGCATACCTTCAGATCTTCCTAAATATTCACCTGTTTCTTCTCCCTGTAAATCCCTTCAGTGGCTACTAGTTTGGGTGAGGGCCTGTTTAAAATTCTTGGTTCTGGTATTCAAGGCTCTGCTTTGCATTCTATCTTCCATCAGTACCTTGCAGCTTAGCTAGTATGGTGTGATCCATGCAGGAATTTAAGATCTACAGGCAAAGGTTTACTATTTGTTCCTCCAATGTGTACAGCTCTGTCAAAGCTGTGAGTCTTTCAAAATCTGGCTCCACATTTGTGGAACAGTCTTCTTTTCAACCATCGGCTGGAGGATGATCTCATCTGTTTTCGTAAAGGTTTGAAGACTTTCCTCTTTGATTCACCATCTTAAGGCACTAAGTTGTGTTTAAGGTGCTTAGATGGGTAGCAGCTAGTGGGGTGTTGGGGATTTCATTCCATGTATTGTTATAGGCCCTTTCCACACAACGTCGCTGTCTCATTTCTGCCACAGGATGGCAGCAGTCGGCAGGTTGCACTTCCGCATGACGTCGTTGCCATCCTGCTGCCATCCTGTTGTGAAGCTTCGTGCTCGTGCAGTTTTCGCAAAACAGAAAAAATCAGTTTTGTCTCTGCAATCGTGCGGTGCTCCCATCACTTCTGGTCATGCGGAAGCACATTGGCAATTCTTCCTTCCATAGCGCAGCAATGGAAAGAGCCCAGCTGCGCTGCAGAAGGAAGACGTGGTGCCATTGCATTCTCTTCCACATGAACTGAGCGGGTCATTGCTGATGTGCTTCCCTCTGGACCTGGGACTGCAGTGAGATGATGTGGAAGAGCGTTGTTGTGTGGAAATGGCCATAGTGTTATGTTTATTCTCTTTGTCCCTGACTGTATATGTTGGTATTCTGCCCTTTGGTGAAAAGGGCTTTATAAATAAACATTATTATTATTACCTGTTGACTTATGATGACTCCACAAATTTCATAAGGTTTTCTTAGGCACTCAGAGATGGTTTTGCCAGTTCTTTCCTCTGAAGATACAGATCCTGGTATACATTGGCAGTCTTCTGTCCAAGTACTAACCAGGGCTGACCCTGCTTAGCTTCCAAGATCAGACAGACTCTGCTAATTTAGTAACTATGTAAAAACAAAGCAAAATTGTCACTGCTAAGATTTTCTTCTTCTGTTTCCAAACAAATGCTCCATCACAGCTATATAGCCACTGGGGCAGTTTGTGGACATATATGCTTCCATAATACCTACACTTTGCCCATGATGCAAACTCCAGTATTAACAGTAGAAATTCAAATACATACAGCAACTACCTTGAAATGAGAGGAAAAAGGGCAGAAAGCTGAAGAAAGAGAAGAAATTACTATGGCTGGAACGATGGCTTTTTAAAAGGATGGTTACATCTCCCTCTGCTATTTGGAAAGTCAGTTGAAGATTCTACCAGCTATGCACTGTTCTATATTCTCATTTCAGCTTTTTCTTGTGATGTGACACTTACTTTCTCAAGTCTAAATATATCAATACTGCACACTTTGTTTTATGACTGCTGAAAGGTATGTCAGTTGATGTATTGGCATTAGCTTAAGGCCTGGTGTTTTCTATAAACAGTGAAAAGCTTTGGGCTTTAAGCAGAAGTAAGGTTTATTTGGAGGTTCATCTTATAACTTGAAGATGGATCGGGCCTCCCTCCTGTCTCACATTTATAAATAAACTGCTTCAAGAGAACAGATGCCTATTCCTGCCAAGTAATTTTGAAAGTCTCTTTGTTCTTGCCTGTTGTTGACAATTTAGGGCTCAAAGGGAGCAACTTACTGTTTAATGGTGCTGACATCTATAAATGTATTGAGCATCAGAGAATAAATAAATAACCACTCAGAGAGGAAATGATTTAATATTAAACTTGTTCTATGTTCATAAATTATGAATCTTCACTCAACCCACAGGCTTATGAATTTGGATTTATAGAAAATGTGGGTGGGATAGTTCGCTTCAGCATGACAGCTTTATCTGTCTTGTGCCTCATACTTCATCTTACCGTTTTTAAAAAGAAATTATGGGCAATGTTAAAATGCTGCATGGAAATAGGCTATCTAAATGTGATTGAGTTCCACATAGATTCTTTTGTGCAAAAATGTTGGCTTCTTTTTATGAAAAAAGATTATTATTTTTGCATAAAACCCCATGTGTGTTTCTGGAAACAGTGACCTTTTTTTGGCAAGAAAAATGAGAGCTTTTTTTTTTTTTTTGGCCGGGGGGGTGGGTAAACCATATATTTTGCACAGAAATAACCTTCCAGAAATTGCCAGTTTCCAAACTCTCTAAAGATAGTTGAGAAACAAGATTCCAAAATATGAGCAAGTATACTGCAACAAATCAAACTTAAAAGTTTGCCTTATGTACTTGCAAATATTGACCAAAATTGTTTAGCTTTTTTTTTCCAAAGAGGGATTTATCAGAATATTTAATTGCCTTTGCATGACTTCTTTCTTTTTCCAGATAACCAAAGATTTTTAACATTCTTGAAGTGGTTAGTCCCATTTTGGGTGTTGAAATCCTCCATTCCAACTAAATAAAGGAAATTGTGGTTCTAGATGCACTATTTAATTTTCTAAATTTCCTATTCTTTTTTAATTTGTTCTACAATAGAAATGGGAGGCATATAAACATTGATAATTAGGATGTGCAGTGTTTCAAAATCAATTAAACAGACTATGGCAATCTGACTACAATAAGGGAAACACAAGATTGTAATTTGAAGAAAAGTAGAAACCAAAATTGCTAGTCCTTGGTTGCCAAGTTGTTAGCATGCTACAAGTTTCAGTATGAATTCATTCACTTTACACATTACTGCATGAACACAGACATAGAGATGACAGCAAGTAGGATTTTATAATCCTACTTTTGTAGATATTCTGAAAATGCAGTGATGAGGATAAGGATGATGATAGGGAGGGGGCTGAGTGACAGGCACTGGAATCCTGCTAATGTACTATGCTGTTGGTTGTTCTTCTTCAAGGGAAGTAATGGTATCAATAGAAGGCAAACAAAATCTGCAGGCTCTTAACAGCCTATTTCCACAGGGCCTTACTTTCTGCATAGCTGCTATACACCTGGCCACCTACCTTGGTGTATCACACCACTGTAGCACAAGAAGAAAATTTCAGGCTCACTGTTCAGCAATCATTGAAACACAAAAACAAAACAGATTGTTAGTATCAACTAGTAGGTAACAGAGTTATACTCATGTCTCAAGAAGAATGTACAGGTGGAAATGAACCATGCACCAGGAGATCTTACCATTATTGTTTTTCCATTTTGTGTGAATTCAGTCATTTTTCAAAGGACTTTCATTTTGATTTGTGCAGAAAGAGAAAGAGTTTGTGATCAACAACAGAAAAACAATTTTTTGAAGCCTGATCAAAAACATTGTTCTTTCAATTCCATTTTTCCTTTTGCATGTGTTACACACCTACAAAAACATTCATTTTTGCAGAGCATTTATTTTCCAGAAATGCAGCTCTTTCTCTGCTGGCCCTAAGAGCTGTCAAACCTTGCCCTCTTTGAAGCTGACATTCCCTTTTGTCCTAAGGATAAGTGCCATTTTCTCAACAGGTGCATTAATGCTTTGGGAATGTAATTTAATGAGAAATTGGCTGTTTGAGATGAGATGTCATATTTCCAAGAATGATTGAAAACCCCTCCACCCTTTCCTCAGTCTCTAATATCTTATTTCCCTGCCACTCTCACAGCTTTGCATTAGTTACACACCGCTTAGCACAATAGTATTCATGAAATGGACTATTTTAGGCTATTATGCAGCAGTTTACATTGTACAAACTTGTCATAAGCTCTGAAAATATCCCACTACCACCACCCAGATTTGTTAGTACAATGAAACAAATAGCAACCAATATTTGCTGCAACATACTTTCCCCATGGAGGTAACACTAAATAATGTGGAAAGATGAACCTCTGACTTACAAACATGAGAAGATGGGCTACTTTCTCTGAGCTAAGCTCCACATCTTAGTGGACTGGTTTCTTCCTTTGGTTTCAGATTGAATCTGTAACAACCTACTGGTATCAACTTCGTAAAAGAATAGTTCAAACAGTCTACCTTTGCTTAAGATTTTTTTTTAAGGGCATTCCTAGTTTTGTCCTTTCAACTTAAACGATACTACTGGTTTTCAAGAAAGCAACAGGTTATAAATAAGATACATATCTATTGACTCCATGGGCACATCTGTCTCATTATTCAAAACCTCATAACCACTTTCACCATCTTCCTTAGTAAGGGATCATATTCTGTATCCTTCTCCCAATATTGGGAAGCTGAATACCCAATATAGCATTGCAGTCAAAGTTAATGAAGGTATGTTATCAATGATATTTTCATTGCATAGGATTTTCATTTTATAAAATATTGTACCATTCTTAACTCTTATAAAAATGGAGGCACCTCCCATCGACTCTACACGGGACCTTATAGAAATGCATCCCTCTCTCTTAATGCATCTTATCCCCATTTTTTTTTAAAAAAACCCAATACTTTAAAAAATCAAAAACAAAAAAACACACCTGAAAATACTCGTAGGCCTTCTATAATAATTTTGGACCATCCTGGGCTGTTTTACGACCAAGAGGTCTTTTAAAATTAGGACATAAACTGTATGTTGACTTCTTGGCCTAAACAGCACAGAAGATCAAAGAGCAAAACTGCACCCACACTCCCCATAGGGAGTGAGAGGCTTTTTTAGTTGTTTGTTTTTTTATTTAAATGGGAAGGTACTGGTGATTCTTGGTGCCCTAAAAAATAGCCTTAGGATTGCATGTGACCTGTAGGATGCATGTTGCCCTATCTTAGGCCATTTCCGTGTGCAGCGAGGGAATCGCTCCCTGCTGCTACTCACAAGATCTTCTGTTGGTCCGGTCCGGTCCAGGCTGAGGAGGAGCAGTGCGTGGTCTTAGATCTGCACTGCTCCGGCGTCCAAAATGGCGGCTTCCAGTTGGTCGTGGATCTTGACCAACCCCTGAAGCTCGCCAGCCTAAAGCCCGCCCTCTGCAGATTGCAGGCTCGCATTGGTGCGAGCCTGCGAATCTGCATCAGAGAGCAGGCACGCAATGGCGTGTGCCGGCATTTTGAAAGATGTGAAAAATCAGGTCTTTCAAAAACACGATGGAGGACAACTAGGGGTCGTTCCGGAGCAGACTGAGGTGCGGATCTACAGTAAGTAGTCAGGACCCAGTCCGCTCCAAGGTGCAGACGTCCTCCGTGGAGGACGCACTGCACCGTTTTACTTACCCCGTGTGGAAATGGCCTGAGACATATGCAAGAACTGCTTTTATAGACCATAGAAGTTCCCTCAAGTTCAGTGCCTTGTGTATTCAGCTGATGGACAGTGTTTCACAGAATCATAGAGCTGGAAGAGACCACAAGGGCCATCAAGTCCAACCCCCTGCCATGTAGAAATATATCATCAAAGCATTCTCAACAGATGGCCATCCTTGCATGTGCCTCTGTTTAAAAACCTCCAAACAAGGAAACTCCACCACATTCCAGTGGCAATATTCCATTGTCAAACTTCTGTTACCATCAGGAAGGTTTTCCTAATATTTAGATGGAATCTCTTTTTCTTGAAGTTTGAAGCCATTCCTCCATGTCCTAATCTCTGAAATAGCAGAAAACAAGCTTTCTCCATTTTCCATATAACAGCTCTTCTAATATAGGCATCATGTCACCTCTTAAGCTTCTCTTCTCCAGGCTAAACAGCTTCAGCTCCCTGAGTTACTCTTCATAGGGGACAGTTTCTAGGTCTGCTACCATTTTGGTCGCCCTGCTCTGGATGTTTGCCAGTCTCCTGTTTCAAACTAATTTCAAGCTTTTGCCATCTTTCCCTTCCTCAAACAGCTAACAGACATATGTCTGGAAGAGAGTGTGCTAGAATGTTCATCATTATTACTACTGCAAGAAAGAATTTCTGCAGCAGCTCCATCATGTGCAAAAGCTTTTGGATATTGAAAGCTTATTGCAGCATTAACTATTTGTTTCTGAATATTTGGAATATCAATATAAAGTGGAAAGTAAAAATTTCTAATTATAATTTTTGCTTACTCATTTGGGAGAAGGGGAAAATCAGTTTGTCTCCTACCAACACTCCTCTTTCACAGGACAGTGATTATTAAGCTATTGGTCTTTAACATTATTTGCTCTTCCTTTCTGTCATCTATATTTGTAATCTGTATTTTTTAAAAAATTGTACGTGTATCAGTTTGGGCCCTGCAAATGGTAAAACGTAACTGGGACGGCAAAAGAAGGATTTTTCCCCTCCAGGCCCTTTCTTCCACATTTATCTATTAGTCTAAAATATCTGACTTTACTTAGCATTATTGTGGGATTGTAATACAGACTCTCCTATTAGCTTAGCTACTGTACTTTAAAAGCAACAAAAATTACAGTGAGTGCATCAGAGTGATGGAAGCACTGATTATCAGGTTATTGGAAGAGTAATGACTGATATTGGAGCTAGGCAATTTAGGAAAATAGCTAATGCAGTGTTTCATAAGGCAGCATTATGATATATGCCCCTTTATTCAAAGATATCTCAAATTCTTACTAATCTAATTACTAGCACAACTGATTCGGCTGAAATCTTGAATTCTGAACTGAAGCTGGATGATTCAGACCACTTATCAGCTCCAGTTTACATCGGAAAGGCCCTGTACAATTTTGGAGCAGAACAGCACTGTGTATGAAATTACTCAGACAAATCTGGGGATTTTAATATGAAAATTAAGTGGAGAAAAGTAGGGACGGGATGAATCCAGAATTTTCTGGATCCGAATCCCTGGAAGGTTCTGGGAATCCATGAATCTCACGAATCTCGAATCTTTCGAATCCTTTTTTTAAAAAAAGAGTTTAAAAAACAAGGGAAAGAAGGATAATCTTGGGCAAGACACACTATCTCAGCCTTAGGAAAAGCCTAGGCAGAGGCAAACCTTCCTCTGAAGAAATCTGGCCAGGACAATTGTCATAGTTTTGCCTAAGGATCTCCCCACATTGAAAATGACATGAAGGCCCTTTCTACACAGGCAGGAAAATGTGGCTTAATCCCACATTTTCCTGCCTGTGTAAACAGGACCACACATTACAGTACAGAGATAATCCAGGTCAAAACTAGCTTTTCTTTTCATAGCTCCTTCTGGCATCCTGGGGTTTGTAGTTTGACGATGCGCTAGCACACTTTGGCAGAGAAGGCTGTGACACCTTGTAAAACTACAAACCCCAGATTTGTGTATGAAAGAGCTTTGCAAGGGAGCAATGCAAAGAAATGTTAAGATGTCCTTGAAATCTCAAGAAGACTCTACCTTCCAGTCAAGTCTCAAGTCCTGCAACAAGGAAGGCACTTAAAACACACAAACAAACAGCCTCTAGTCCAATCTCAGTTCTGCACCCTGCAGTCTCAAGAGCCAAGTCTCAAATCCTGCAACAAAGAAAGCACATACACACAAACACATACACACACATATACACAAAAACAAGCCTCTAGTCCAGTCAATTCTCTCCCCTCAAGTCCTGCAAGGGACACTCAGGCCAAATCTCTAGGCCTGTCTCAACAATTCCCAATCCCTACCCTCCAGTCTCAAACCAAAAATAATACAGATTAATGCATGCTCAGTAAACGATTCTGGAGGCAGCTACTGTTCACCTTGTTTGTTGTAGACAACACATACTTCTCCTATAGAATCAGCTAGAGTAGAATCCCATTCTTTCCCAGCTCAGGTTTTTCAGCATTCATTGTTTACCACAGAAATGCTGCTGCAACACGAGACCAAAAGTCTGTGTTTCTCCAGCTCTCCTTTGCAACCTTTCCAATGGCAATGCTGTTTATAAATTTGTAGCTAGACAAAGAAAAAAAGGGGTTGAGAAGCATAAAAAGACTTTCTAAAAGGGAGCTTCAAAATGGGTTAACTGAAGTATTCATGTATTCAAGACACAGAAACTAAGAGAGGAAGTGGCATCATGACAATCTTAGTCCCAGAATTGACCAAAGAAAGCTGGTGAAGGGGAAAGTATGACTGGCATGGCTTGCATGGAACCCCTGAACCCCTTTTTGCAGTCTTTGGAACCCCCTGGGACATTCCCACAAGCTCCTAGACCCCCACACAAACTCAGTTTTGCTCCTCTGTTCCTCACCTCCCAATCCCTATCCCAAAATTACCTTGCAGAGGGAGGCAGCAGCAGGGAGAGGCAGCACTGGGGGCACAGGCAGCAGGAGGGAGAAATGGTGGCCTCCAGTGCATGTGAGGCTTTATGCTGGTCTGCCGGCCAATCACCCGTGCCCACGTTGGGTGGGGAAACACGTGAGGCGCGGATTCCCGTCCTGTTCCCGAGTTTTCAGATGTCCTGGTCTCCCAAGTTTTCAGGCATCCTGGTCTCCCAGGTTTTCAGGTGTCCCGGTCTCCCAGGTTTTCAGGCATCCCGGTCTCCAACAAACTGTTTGAGTGGTGGATTCGAAAGATTTTGTTTGCCTGTTTTGGTACATGGATTTGGATTCCCAAATCTTGAATCCCTGCCAAAGATTCGAGGATTCGGTTGGCCTATCCCTAGAGAAAAGTCAGAGAGTGTGTTTCCAACATAATCATATAGGGGAAATGCCAAAATGGTGTGTTTCAGAAGCAGAAAGGAGATGGGCTTTGCTCATCGACACCTGTAACATGAAATTCAGGGAAAGAATTACATCAAGAGTCCCCAACCACAATGTTAATAGGATGCAGTGTGTAAGATCATTGAAATTCTATAGTCAGTTGTCTCCTGCATTTTCTCATTCATTTGTTTGATTTTGTTGTTAGTAGCAGATAGTAAAAGTGTTTTGGTGAGGGTTGGTTTGATTTTTGATCATCATCTGAGTTTAGTGTCTTCTGTTTTGTTTGAGGAGCACAGTTTAAATTTCTCTTTGACTTTCTTGTTAATTCACACAATGATTTTTTTCTTATTATGCATTAATCTGAGTCTAACCAGGGAAACCTATCCCTACCCAAATCCCATTTTGCTACTTCTTATAAGATTTCTCATTTTCTTTCTCAGTACACTGATTTTTTTTAAAAAAATAGCTCTTTGTTTTCTTCTGCCTCTCTGTGTGAAATTTTACATTCATCATCTTTTTTTACTGACAATATCCATACATTTTTATTATATTGCAAATTTAATTCATATCGTGAAGCAAAACAGATCAACTGCTATTATTTTATTGTCCATTTCATTAATACTGTTTGAGCAAACCAGTAAATTTAATTGACATTGTTTATTATTATTAACATTTACAGTTTTACCAACTGCTATATTATTAGAACTAGTATATCTAATTGTCAACTGAACTTAATAAATCATGAGATACCTCTTCAGCAGTCATACAAATGCAAACAGTGCCTCTAGTGCCAGAAGGAAGCATACTGGTTTGCTTCCACCCCTCACAAGACTGTAAGGGGCAACAGTTTTGGTTGTGGTGGGAACAAATATGCTTCAGGAGAGCTCTATTTGACCTGAAGACCAGAAGCAGAAGGAGACAGAAACAGCAGCAGCACCATAACAAATATAGTTCCTGAAACAGAGGCAAGCACTCTAAATCATACAAAAAAGCAGAGCACTGTCTGTGACCATTTTAAAATGGGAAGGGATTCCAGGATGTCTTACCTGCTTTCTTTGTGAGCGGTATTCATACGGCATAGGTAAACACCAGGATTTATATCAGTAGCCTGTTTAAGAAGTAACGGGAAGTTTTAGGAGAGAGGTAGAAAAGTTCCAGCAGTCAGTCAGGAAGGGCATGATCAACAGGACAGAGACAAAACATGCTGAACCCCCTTCTTTGTCAATCTCAGCAGCTCTCAAATTCTCCTCCTCAACAGAGCACTTAGGCAGGCATTCATGGAGGAGAAATATGGACCCTTGAGAAAGAAGTTTCCAGTGACATCTCAGATGACCAAATGCCTTGGTGAGCTTGTGGCAATGTATAAGTAGATGGTCCTTGCTACGCTCTTCAATCCAGTAGTCTATCTCTGAACCTTGAACATGTCCTAAGGGGATCTAACATTGGGCTTCTCAAACCAGGAGGCTATTCCAGCCTAGAAGGATTACTTACCCATCCATTACTCTATTTATCTGATTTACTTAGCAATCCCTTCATCTGCCTACCTGTCCAACTCTGCCAATCATTTCTGGCTGCCTAGTACCCATCCAGTGGCCACCAAGCTGCCTTCCAATGAACTACTTCAGCTCTGACTATTCATTTGGTCTTTGATGTAGAAGTCAATATAGCAGTATATCAACTTGGGGCCTTTGGGATGGTCCTTGGGGTTCTGCCATAGTGTCTCCAAGTAGGGAGACTACTTGGACCTCCTGGGAAGCTCTGTCTCTTAGCCTCTTCTCTCACTTCTGTCAGGCACTGCAGTCTGCTTGCTCTGTGCCCGTAGTGCTCTCTTTCACTACAATACTTTAACCACCCAATCTCTTTCTTTTGACTAGCTATTCTTTGGTGCCATTCTTCAATGGTAACACTTCAGAATGCAGGGCTGAGAATGTTCCAGAGCCCAAAGGGCCATGCTGGCTAGTTTTTGGCTCTCTCCAAGCATCAGTTGGCCACAGCCACATCCTTGTTGCAACCATTCTGGCAACCTGAAGAGAAATTTCATCACTCCTCGTTGCCTATTAATGTTTAACAACTTTTTAGGGGATTTTTGTTTGACTCAAAAGTGATTTTGCTCATACAAAATATATGGGAGTGTGGTCGAGCCTTTGTGGGGGAAACTAATTGGGAACAACAAGATGTGAAGCAATGACGTAGTAGTGTTAAATTAGCCAATCACAGCTCATGGAATTCTGTGAAGTGTGAGCTACGGGAGGAAAGTCTATAACTTAGAGGCTTGATGGTAAAAGAGTTAGGGTACATCCAGGCTGATTGAAAAGTCTCTCTCTCTCTCTCTTTTTTTTCTTTCTGGGGCTAAATACCTGAAAGGTACCAGGTCGTGTGTGATCTTGAAAGCTAAGCTGGTTAGTACTTGAGTGGGAGATCACTAACGAATACCAGATTCTGTAGGCTGTATTTCAGAGGAAAGAACTGGCAAAATCACCTCTGAGTATTCCTTGCCTAAGAATAGGCAAGGAATGGGGTTGCCAAAGTTTACAGGTATTTACACACACATAAATAAACTAACCGGGGGAGTTAGTATAAAAAATCCGCCATCATACTGAGAGCTTACCCAAAATATTCTAGGACAAAAAAAAAAGTGTGTATGGCACTCCAAAATAAAATTAGAAAGAATAAGAAGAAAGAAATTGATAAAATTTGAATAGGGTTTTTGGAGCTGGGATTCAGGAAAGAGGTCAGTGAGTTCATGTTTAACTTTTTTCTTTATTTAATAAATCTTCACTGCTGTTATTTTCTAGAACGGTGTCTGACTGTTTTCATTTAAGAATTGAAAGGGAAATCTGCTAACATTTTACTACACTGATCAACACAGGCACTTGTCCAGTACAGTGGTCATCTTGAGGCCCAAATAACAGGTTCAGGGAGGGAATGTGAGGGTAAAAGGGCAAAGTGAATGACAGTAGCCCAAGGGCTGGAACTACAGGCCAACCTCAATAGGCATTCTGTCACACAAGGGCTTCACACAACCTGCCCACGGGGCCCTAATTAAAGACACCTAGCATAAAATCATGTGAAGTTTTCTACTTGCAGTTTTGCTGAACTAATTCTCTCGATAGAAGCTATCATATCTTCAAATCTCATGCAGATGTTTCACACAGGGGGAAGTGTTACAGCTTGTGCTGTTTCCAAATGCATGTATATGAGACAGTGTTAATCTGGATTTCTGAAACTTGAATTTGGTGCCTAAACTGAATTGATCTGGATTGAATTGGAGCTGGATCTGAATGGCAAATTGAGCTCTGAATTGAGGAACCCTTCCACAGCCTTTCTGATCACACTAGTACTGTGAACATTTCAAACCATGTCCTCCCAAACATTCTCCAGGAAGCCCCAAGACTCTCAATCTTGGCTGATGATATTGCTCTCAGTCAGATTAATTAACAGAAATAACAGTTTATGCACTACTGTGAGGTTTTACCATGAACACTAAAATGAAAATCTGAACATATAATGTCATTCAAAATAATTGGTTTGTTAATATCCCATCCCTAGGCTTCCATTTAATTACTTAAATGGTCTGTGCATTTTGATCTGCTTATTTACTAGGATACTTGCTTAGACACATTTGTTACATTAATATTGACAGATGTCCCAGTGAGATAATGAGTGAAGGCATATCAGTAGCTTTCAGCAGTGCAATATTAGCATATAATGCAACTTAATACACATTTGCCATTCATACTGCTCTTGTGAAAAATTAATAGCTTGGAAGATTGTTGAAAGGTTGTTTTTTTTTCAAATTAAGTTTGATATGTTGCATTTTATTTAGCAGAAGCTAAACACTTTAAGTATTTTTCACCCTCAGGGCAATAGTGGGGAGGTGACATTTCAAACATGCAACTTCATCCTAGAATCTACTCTAGGAGAGGCAATTAATGGTTTTCACATGAATAGGATGGTACTGGGAATGAGTCAGAACTTTAAAGGATTTGAACCAGGTTCTGAACCTATTTTGGGGAAAGCTCAGCTTAAAGTTCAGACTAAAACCCAGAGTGGATTCACTGTTCCACTGTTCCACTTACACAGAAGCCACCAGCTTGTACTGGTGGGAGGCAAGTTTTGCCACCAGAGGTATAAGGCAGCATGTAGGCTGGACAATGGGGAAGTAGGATTTGAACAGAGTGAAGGCATTGCTAACTCATCAAGCTTATGGCAGCCTAACAAGTAAGTACAGCTCTTGGAACTGGAAGCACTAAAATGACAGTTTCATTTTCATTGAATTGTTCAGAATTCCACCAGCATTTTCATTCCGTATTGAATTTGCAATGTTGTTCTCTCCCGCTTACCACATGTCCATTCATGTATACGTTGGTATGTCTTTTAAGATTGGGTCTTGGCACATATTTTTCAAATACATACTCTATTTAATTATGGGCATTTACTTACATGTATTAAATGCTTTGAAGATCTGTGATTTCATTGGTCTGGGTACTTCCTCAACTGATAGGGATCACAGCTGTTCTGCGCCATCATTGTATTAATAGCTGGTAAAGCTACTTCCTCACCAGGCAGTTGACCTTTGCTGCAGTACATTTCAGTATTTAGATAAGCTGATATTCAGATATGAAACCTCATCATGGAGTTATATTCAAAGCCTTACCAAGTTGGTTGAGCCTATCAGAGGTTGCACTCCACTGCCAGGATGAGATGGCTGAATAGGACTTTGTGGAAGATTTTAGTAATATCTCATTTGAAGGCATTTTACCTTACTTCTTTTCTTCCAGTTATAAGAAACAGAAGGAAATGCATCAATCTTCCTTAATTGATTTACTATGAAGGTCATAATTTTTTTTACAATAGTCTGGATAGGAACTTCTTACCTATCCCTAAAAGTAGCAGCTGCAGCAGGATATATAACAAGGATGGGAATTCTTCAGCGGTCCAGAAGATGTTCAACTGCAATTCTCAGCAGTCCTAGTCAGCAACAAAGAATGCTGTATGTTGCCAGCCAACAACATCTAGAGGGCTGCATGATTCTCACTTTGGCTGTACAGCTTGACTGCAGCTTGGCTTGATGGCATGGTGTCAGAACTGTTAAGCGCAGGCATGCCCAAAACAAGACATAGAGCTCTGGCATCATGCAGCCCAGCTTTTAGGCAGTTAAGATTAATCAGCTGTAAGGTTTGGATGGATCCTTTGGAAGCATTTTTGGGCTCACATGTCACACACATGCACCACATTCATAAAGATAGTGGCTGGAAAGAATTTCATGTTACCCTTTCCTCCTGGCTTCTTACCTATGGCATCCCTAGCTCCCCTTCCAACTGAACAGCTGTGTGATCATTATATAAGGAAGAGGGCAAAGAATCTTTGGAATACAGCGGAAGAGAAATGGTGACAATTTTCTGTTTTCAATCCCACATAACCCTCAACAAGCAGGTCACTGTGAAACATAGATTGAGAGTCAAGTAAGAGAATGTAAGCTTTATTACAAAATTTTAGTTGGGGAATGCACTAAAATATGTTGGAAAAAACTGTCCTAAACCAAAAATATCACTTCTGAATTAGCTTTGAGTCAGAAAAGAGGAAGTGCATTCTAAAGTGTTTTTTTATGTGTGTGTGTGTGTGTGTGTGTGTGTGATCAGTTTAATAAAAATCTAAAAATTTGTGCTAAGATTTATGTGTGTTCTGATATTATTTTTACTCTCTTATTCAGTGCAGAGAATATTTCTAATCGCTTAAACAAAACAAGCACAAACCACAAGCTGATATTAGTTCATGAGCCAATGAGTCAAATTGTTCCAGTCAAATTGTCCCAGTGCCAGTAGTTCTTTAAAAAAAATGTTGTCCAGTCATCTACTGTTAAATAAAAGTAGAAACTATGCTGTGAGATTGTTACTTTTCTTTCTTTTGAAATAACTCATGTCAGCTCCCCACTTACATTCAGCATACATGTTTCTTCCTTGCTCTAAACAAGAAACAGCAAAAGCCCACATATTCCCTCCAATATATGTGACTGTGAAAATCCAGTCAAAGATTAACTTCTCTTTCAATATTCCTCAATGCCTGTCATGAACGAATATTCAGTCAGAAGTGCTGAAGAATCTTTTCTGTAGAAACTGAGAGATTCTGATTACATTAAATGTGGGCAGCCTGGCAAGAACAAAGATTGATCCCAAGATAGCTCTCTTCCTTCTGTCTTTTCCCCTATCATTCTGTGTCTTTACTTCTGTGTGGCTTAGATTTTTCTCCGTGGAAAATATGATTGATTTTTAAAAGACCTTGTTCCCACAAATAACAGTGGGACACATTGCATCCTCCTATAATATATCCATTATTATAAAATTGGAGAAAAGCAAGATCAGTTTTCTTAACAACCATGGTGATTCTTCTTTGCCTATCAGCACATGAAGTACAAATAAAGGAAAGAATATTAAACAAATTGGATGAAGGTTGCAGTGCATAGCTCTCTTGCTCATTGTTCAAGTCAGTTAGACACGCTTACTTCTACTCCTTTCCTCCCTCAATCTACTGTCTTCTCTCCATTGCACTCAAAAATAAGAGAGCAGTCTGTGTCTTCTGAGCACAGTCAGCCCACACTGATATGTATATGGCTTATTTTTAGAGTTTTCTTCCTACGTATTCTTTGCATACCTTAGGATTCCTCCAACTCTCCTGAAATCCTATCCAAGTTAAAGAAAAAACAGAACAACCACGTAACAGATACATACAAGATAAGTATCGGAATCAAGAGAGCCAGCGTGGTGTAGTGGTTTGAGGACTCGACTGACTACAAGACATGAGTTTGATTTCCGGCTCGACCATGGAAACCCACTGGATGACCTTGGATGTATCACACAGTCTCAGCCCCCAGAACACCCCATAATAGATTTGCCTAGGGGTTTACATAATTCAGAAATGACTTGAAGATAGACAATAACAACAACATCAGCATCAAAAATTATTTCTTTACCATCTAAAGCAAAATAAATCACCATTGGGTTTGTTAATAGCTTTATTATGAGACTGAGGAAGAGGAGGAGACTAGGGTTTTTCAAGAGTTTTGAAGGAAAGGAGTGACAGATATCTGCCCCAGATGTTGATAGGAAGAAGGTAAAACAGAGCTTTCTCTTTTGGTGGTGGCAGTGGCATCTTTCTCTTCTGCATGGGCAATGTTGTTAGTTTGGTTGTTTGATGCTGATAAAGTGGAGTTCACTCTTTTCTGGAACAAATAAATATGTAGTTTAAGCTGGGGCTATGTTGAAATCTGTCCTCTGATTTCTCCAAAGTTTTCTTCTTCTGTTAAATATGTCTACATCATTAAAGCATTGCTGTTCTTGCTTGCTCTCAAGTTGTTTCCAGCTTATGGCAACCTTAAGGCAAACCTATCACAGGGTTTTCTTGGCAAGATTTTGTTCAAAGGGGCTTTGACACTCCTCTGAGCTGAGAGGGTGTGACTTGCCTAAAATCACCAAGCAGGTTTCCATGGCTGAGTGGGGATTTGAACCTCAATCTCCTAGAGTCCCAGTCCAACACTCAAACCACTGCGCTCTACCATTACAGTATACAAGAGTTAAAATATATTTAAACTATAGAGAGAATGGAAAATTTAAAACATATTGATTAAACAACAAATACAGGGAATATAGCATATTATTGAAATACCTTTCCCATCATTAGTGAGTTCCTGAGGACCTTTTAAAATAAATAAATCCTTGCCTGTTTCTAGAAGGATACCATGGAAAGCATTAGTTTAGTTTTTCTAGAAGTGACTTCTAGAGCTTAGGAGCTGCCACAGAGAAAGCTTTCTCTTATGTCCCCACCAGATATACCAGTGAGCATGGTATTTGAGGATCTTTATATGTGGGGATACTTATATGAAATAATACTGTCATTCAGGTAACTAGGGCCTGGGCCTGATTTGAAAAAGCCCCGTAGTAAATTCCTTTTGAACTGAGATTGCAACCTATTGAAGAGTGGACTGTTCAGTGAAAGACAAGACACTGCCTCATATGCCTTGGCCTACTTAAAACTGAAGTAACTGCTAGAACCTTGCATTACAGAAATTGCAACAATTTAAAACAGTTTTTAATCTTTTTAAAAGATCTTCTCAAAGAATGCATTGCACATTGCTTTGGAAATCCTGGTAAGCAGAAAAAGCTCTTAAAACATACTTAACACATACTTTAATAGGTAAATAAATATTGAATGAGAATGACCCAGGCTGAGGATGTGACACAACACAAGGTTAAGTAACCAGAGGTCTCTGTTTACCCATTTACAATTGCATTGTGTGACCACTTCCAGACTGAACTTCCATAAGCTGCTGTTTATTTATCTATTTATTAATATATACTCCTCTATTCTCCCAATAAAGGGAACTCAGAGTATCTAACAATTAAAAAAATACAATGGTACTAGTTGAGGGGAAAAAACTGTTTTAATTAAAACAAGCAACTTTTTAAAAAGTTAAGAACAAATCAATTAAAACAAACAAAAACAAGCCAAAGAGCAGCAGTCACTTGAATTAAAAGTCTCTTTCCAGTAACCTACCCTAATTTCCAAAGACATACCTGAGTAAAAAGGTCTTTGCAGTACTTCACAATAGTTTGCAATGTGACTGGTTCACACACTAAACCCTCAGCATCAAATGATGACTCAATTAGTGATGCATACTTTGATTACAACCTGCTTTCTATTAATTTTGTGTAAGCTATTTTATAATGTTGTTCATAGTGGAAAGATGACCTCCAGCCTATATGCTCCAATTCAACATGCTAGTTAATGAGGAACAATATATTTGATTAAGAAGCAACTAACTGCACATTAAAGTCACACCACATTTACTGGAGAATATGGGGGGGGGGGGCTTGCATCCTGCTTTAAAGTGGAAACTGAAATTGACCAGTGTGGAATGACCCCAACATTTTTGGGATGTATTTATTTGGAATCTAATTCAGGAGCTTATGTGATGTCGGAAACACATCCCCTTGTGCTTGCTGTTCCATCTGTCCCTATTGCCTGTTTTCTTGTTACAAAGATAACCTGTCCCTTTCCAACGGTCCTGTTTAAAACTTTGTACTGTTAACTTCCGTAAGCTGCAAACTGCATGACCTATGGTCTGGAGTGATGGGAGCCATGGATCAAAACAGCTGGAAGGCATTATGATTTAGTTAGCCAGGAACAAGAAATGGTCCCAGACATTAATTCTTCGTTCCAGTTTTCTTCCTTGTTCATTCCAACTGGCATGAAAATTTTGTGACGGAACGAGACGAAAGCCATTTCCTCACTAGACTGTTATAGTGCTATGATTCCACTTTCAACATCCTATGGAATCCTGGGGTTTGCAGTTCCAGGAGGGGCCAGCTGCACTAGTTTGTTGCTGTTTATTTGTTTCCATTTCTTTCAGCACAAACACCGGTTTATTGTGTACAGTTTGGTAGTCAAGATATGAAATCAGGATCAACTCTTGAAAGAATATAATGAATTGTAAACTTATGCTAAATCATAGTTCCATGTTTCAGATTGTGAAATTGTTGAGCTATTAGCATCTATGACCTGAGCAAAGCCAGCCCATCACAGCCTTTGTAATGCTTTGAAGAGTGGCTGTGGGGAAATGAATATAAAATTAGGAGCATGCTAAACTGTCAGATAGGGCCAGATAGAAAGAGAGAGAGGGGGGACAGATAGGAATGAAGTACATCTTGAGAGGAACAGCTAGAGATAAGTCCTATTAGGAACTCAGAAATTGCTAGAGTTATGAATCGATAAGATCACAACAGGGACTTGGGTGTGATGGGGAGCAGAGTGTGTGGTAAGAGTTTGGGGGAAAGTGTTACTTTGTTTAACTGAGGGATTAACTGAGGGATTATTTTGTATTGTCTAGGAGTCAACATAATGCTAGATCAGGGCTTTTCAAATAGTATATCAAGAAACATTCGCGTATCGCCTGAAGTGTGTAGGTGTGTTGCCTTTCCCAGCCAAAAAAGACCTCCCCACCACCTGAGCCTTTCATGCTGCTGCCACTCTTGCCGGGGTCTTGAGGGCAGGGAATGTTAGGAGTTTGCTCTAGCACTCTCATGCCCATTCATGGGGGCAGAGGGAAAAGAGTTTGCTTACAACTCCATCCCTGCAAAGACAATCAGAGGGATCCAAGTAGCAACCGCAACCCCTTCCACTTCACCACCCATTCCAGCTTGCTTGGCCCTCCTCCACCCTCCCTCCAGCCCCAGGAAAGTTTGACAGAGAGATTTTCTGCACCTTACCTTGATAGTGCAATGAACCAGAGCCCTCACGATATTGCTAATATCACAAGAGGCTCAGTAGAGACCCCCTTACAGTCCGCATACAGCAGGGCATTGGCGAGAGAGCACCAGTCCCCGCCCAGTGGCTTGTCTGCATGTTGGCATCCTGGGACATGCCTAGGTCCCGCCCTGTCCCTGCCCCACTGCCCCTGATTGGGCGGTGGTGTTTGGTGTTTTGTTTTGTTTTTTTGCCGGCTATCGTGCTAACATTAGCACGATAGATGCTGCCAACAGGCTGTTTCATACTACGTTGATAACATGCTAATCTGCTAATGTGCTAACGATAGAACCTTTTTAAAAAAAAAAAAAAAAACACAGTTGGCTGGACCCTGGGGGCTGCTATTGTCTCGAGTGTGAGTGGCGACGCAGCCCCGGGGTGGCCTCTCGCGGTGATGTGTCGTGCAGTATTCTCTACTGCAATGGGGGCAGCGGCCGGCCTGCTGCTGGGCAGAGCATCCCCTGGGAGTTGCTGCGTGAGGGACAGGCAGCAGGGACTGCCCACACCCCGCGCATTCCCGGGTCCTTCCCAGAAGCACACCGGACGATGGCTCTGCAGCCCCTCTGGTCGCGTGACCGATGCGTGAAAGGGAGGCTATTTTTGCCTTTCAGGAGAAAATAAGAAAATGCGCTATCAGCACTATCCGTGGCCGTGATAGCACCTAGTTCGCCAGAACGTCATGCAGTACGGCGGTTCGTGAAGGGGGGAGGGAGCGTGCCTAATACGCTTTAAAAACACCATGCGAAAAGGGCCTAAGCAGCTACCAGCCCTGTTTGAGTAAGAAAGCAGCAGCAGCACCAGAAGGGTTTCGCTGGTAAAAGGAGCGAGTGAGTGCCTGGAAGTGTGTGAGCCAGGGAGAGCACCAGAGAGTTCCAGCCAAAGGCTTTGGAGATCAAAGCAGCAATCATCTGATTGAGAGTCGCGGGGTAGGACTAGAAGATTCTTCTCTGACAATGCGCTCCTACCTCAGTACTCCCTCCCTTGGTACCACCCACATGGCCCTGCTTTCTTAGGTGGCTACTGCTTTTAACAGAACTCGCCACATGCAAAGTCTGTTTTGGGATGAGAATATGGGAGGGCATATTTTTCTTTTTCCACCTATCAGTAAAACAAACGCATGGGCAAAACCACAATTTCAGAGGTCTCTGGGATTTCATTGCTCCAGACGCTCCACCAGCACCAGGGAGTATCTCTGCAAGACTTTTCCCCTGCCTCCCCAATCCTTTGGGGATTTTGCAAAAAGACTTCCCTCCCGTAGCCTGACACTCCTCCTCCCCCATTCTCTCTCTCACACACTCCCCTCTCTTTCATACAGTCTCCAAGGTACAAGTGTACTTTCAACAAGCATACACATATACCTTACACAGGCTCCTCCCCTTCACAAACACACAATCTGTTTCCATCTCTGCCACACATTCCTCTTTTCATGTGCACACACACATACATACACCTTTAACACACACAAAACTTCTTGTTTCATTTCTCACAAACACTCTCCTTGGCAAGGGCAAGGGCAGCAGACCAGAATCGCATGGGGAGGAGCTGCCTTTCCCCACCGTAGATACACCTCTGGGTATTGCGCATACGTAATTGGTTAGTTTAACCTCTGGTTTGCTAGTAAAACTGAATTACTGTGTTGCAAAATGATGCATGTCTAAAAAGAGTGTCACCAATATGAAAAGTTTGGAAAGCTCAGTGCTAGATGTTTATCTTATTTGTTATACAGTAACTTTTTACTGTTTTATACACGGATATATTTTCATTTAAAAATCAATGGAGCAGAATTAGCCATGCTGCTATCAACAGTATATCTTTCGTTGTCATTATTGAGAGAAACATATGAGTGTCCAATTGACTATAACTCAAAAAGAAAGAAAGAAAGAAAGAAAGAAAGAAAGAAAGAAAGAAAGAAAGAGAAAGAAAGAAAGACATGTTCATGACTAAAAATGCATGTATTTCAAATATGCCCACAAACATGCACAGCAATGCATTTGCTGAAAAATATACAGCAATGCTTGCAATAAGGAAAGACAAGAGTACACCAAAATGTGCACAAGTTTTCATATGATAATTAAAATGAAAAGCTGGCAACCTGACACAGCACTTGAATGGGAAGAAAATGCTGGTGGGATTTTCAGAAATGCGATGAAAACAAAATTGTTAAGATCTCCACATCCTTAGGTCCACTGAGAGTTTCTTGCCCAGAGATGCCCCAAACCTGGAGCTTGGACTGATTCCTGTTGTTATTTTCCTTTTATCCTCCCTTTAGCAGCCTGTGGGAAGAGCCTGTTGCTTCTCCAGAGAGTTGACAAAACAGGAGTTCTTGTTTTGCTAGATTACTTGAAGGCACTTGATTGCCCCTGCTGAATCCTGTTCCACTGCTCCCCACCCACTGACACTGTCAGGGCTACTGTTAAGAATTCCTGTGTCACTATGGCCCTTTCCACATGTGGGGGGGGGAATGGGTGAAAACGCCCAAAAACGGAGCTTACCGGCAGCTGGGTAAGTCCGTCGCGACATGGAGCAGCGTGAGCTCGCTGCTCCGCAGTCCTCCGGTGTCCCAAATGGCGGCTTCTGGTTGGTGGAGGCTCTCCACCAACCGGAGAAGCTCGCCAGCCGGAAGCCTGCCCCCGGCAGATCTGCAGGCACGCACTTGCGCACGCCTGCAAATCCGCGTCAGAGCCGGGCGACGAAGCGGCGCGGGGCTGCGCGCTCCATGCTTTTTAAAAACCTCAAAAAAGAGGTTTTTAAAAAATATGCAGTGCAGCTAGTTCCGGCCACTCCTGAGTGGATTCTGGTGTGGAACTACAAAAAGTAGTCCATGCCAGTCCACTCTACGGTATAGAAGACCTCCGTGAGAGGTCGCTCTGCACCATTACAGAAGCCCGGTATGGAAATGGCCTATGTCACAGTACCAACATGTGCCACCAGTTAATAGAATGTTGAGCCTTTCTTTTTGTTCTTCACCAGCCACATAACTTTAGATTCGTACAAAGAAAGCCATTCTAAGAGAGAGAGATCAGCAAGAGAAAGACCGAATGCTGTAGCCACACAGGGTACCATCTAGTGACAAACTGAGCATATTATATGAGCAGTTTTATTGTAAAGATGCACTGTATTAGACACAGTCAATTTCATTGAAGTAGCTTTGTTCCATTGCTTATGCTTAAAACAGTGGCAGATTAAATTAAAAAAAAACATTCAAAGATCTCAAGCCTTAGATGTCACACATAGCACTGCCTTGATAACAAATAACAGGAAAGTCGCTGTGGGGAGATAAAAATTTTGCAAGCAGCATTATTCACTAAAAACAAATTCAGCGGTTTTACCTCAGTACATTTCTGTGAGAGCTGAGCCAGACATCTCCGAACTTGAGGTACATAGAGAAATTTGCATGTTCAATGAGGAAGAATATTTCATCAAACAGCTAACCAAATGACACTAACAATGAGTTTTTTCTCTGTCTTTTTTCCCTTCAAGTCCCAGTAACTGATTACAGCTCATATGGAGCTGTGAAAAAGTTCTCAAAAGCTTATTTTTAAGTGTTCAGGTAATTGTACAAGTCCTTCAATAAACCACAAAACACAAGTCAAAGAAGCCATTTTAAATGTTGTGCAAGGTGTGGTAGCTGCTGACTTCTGTCTGTGTCAGTAGGACAGTAAATCCACTCCAGGTGTTAGCCCAAATTTTAAACAAAGTATCTGAATTGCTAACACCTATCCCCCCATAATTCCAGCACTTTGGATATTTCATTTAAAGTTTTGACTAAAACATGGAATGGATTCAAGAGATTTGTTGATATGGAAGGCAGGAGCTAACACTGGTATTTTCCCAGTTAAGTGGGCTCCATTTGTGTATGTGTGTTTGAGAGAGAGAGAGAGAGAAACAGAGAGCAAATGTACAAAAGAACTCTAACCTAAAGTTCAAACATTCTCAAAAAGTCAGAGTTTGCAAAGATTACACTCAGGTTTCATCTGGGAAGGGGCGAGGGAAGAAAAATAAAAATACTAAATACTGCCCAGCACTAGAGATCTAGTCATGAATGAACAGGAAGGAAAAAGGTTAGGTCTTGTGATGTTATTTTCTTTTTAAGATATTTCAGATTTTTCCAGAGCTGGTCAGAGGTAATGTTGGAAGAGAACAAACAACATCCTGAATAGTGGATTGCTGACCTGGACCTTCTGGATGAACAAAGAAAAAGAGAAAATGAGAGACAGTGTGTTTCTCTCAGATTTTGGAATGGTAGGTTTGAATTTGAAAATGGTAGAAATTGGGAGTATGAGACATTGCCACTATCACTAATTATTAAAATGATCTAGTTAGGTAAATTATAGCTGATTAACTTGTTATTTGAAAGGCCACAAACTGAATTTTACAAGGAGTGGCATGGTGGTTGTCAATATTGATTGCAAGGGCACATTTCATTATTGGCTCCTTCAAAGATGTTGGGGTTTTTTTTGCCATTTTAAAATTGTTTTCCCCATACCTGGACATATTTCCTTTTCCAAGGTAGACTACAAAGCCCAGTATACAATTGTTACTAGGGGGTGGTGGGAAATGAACATTTCTGGTAGCTGATTGATCAGGAAAGGCCATTCTAAAGTATGGGACATCATTCACATTGATCTGCATTTTTTGAGTCTCTTTTGCCTCCCATCTACTTTCTGAGAAATAATAAGCATACTAAAGGTTTACAAAGGGGTTTATTGAAGCTCATCTCCAATAATAATTTACAATGAAAGCAGAATTAAATCTAAAAGGAGAGGTTTGAAGAGAGTCACAAAGTACCCTTCCACTCCTAAGAAAGACATACAGGCCAATAAAGAAAGGGAGACACCAATCTTTCAGGCCTAAAGTATCTGACATTTGTAAGTTTGTGACTACATGAAGATTAAGAAAACAAATTGTTCTCCCATTCTGCAACCAAGATTTTTTTTTCTTCCCTTCTATTCTTCTTCATTTATTCCCCAGTCTTAACTCCTCAATTACTTTTCTGATTACTGACTGTGCAAACAAACTGAAGGTAGGGACTAAGGCCATTTCCGCACGAGGCGAGGGAATCGCTCCATGCCGTTACTTATGATCCTCATAAGCATTCAATAATTATACATAGGTTTCTCAAGGTATGTTTTCCAATGTTTTAAATAATTTTAGATTTTGTGCATTGCCTGAAGCCTACAGACAAGTAAGATATAAATATTTTAAATTCCTAAGTAAATATTTTAAATATATTAAAAAAACAGGGGTTGTGCAGAAAGATTCAGCTCATACTTTCAGAGTCCTGAGATGCCTTACTTTTCTTGGGAGGGAGACACAGGAAGAAAGAGAAAGAAGTGGCAAGAGAGTTTAAATTGCAAAATGCGAAAGTGCCATGAGGCAGAAAATGGAAAGAAGGCTGGGTTTGCCTAATTAGTTTGTACAAAATCGTGTCACTCTGACTCTTTTGTCATTCTCTTCACAGCTTTTCTGTTCGCTGCTATTTCATTCGCATGCCAGACTAGTCACAATATCTGCTGGGCAAGATGGAATGGGGGAGGAGTGGGATCCCTTTGACCTACTCACTGTCTGAATCAAAACAGGGAGGTTTTTTTTCTTCTTCTTCTTCTTCGCAGTAGGAGAACATGCTAGAAGGTGCAACAGCACCACTCCTAGACTACTGCCTGACTGACAATTTTGTGAGGATATTTCTACCTCTTTACTTTAGGGAAGAAGGAAGTCCCCGTCTGTGGAACAATTCCACAAAGAATAATGAAGCGCAAAGAATACCCTTTCCCCAATGGTATAATGGATTATCTTTCTGGTCATTTGCCAGGGGTGAAGAGAAATTGTCTCTGAATTGTTCTGTCTTCCTACGTCTCTGTAGGAGGCATCACAGAGCTTGCAAATCAGTTCTTCCGGGACAGAAACAGCTTTGGCATGCACTTCTATGTTTTTTGCCCCAGTTTTTTATTGCCAAGAAAGGTGATGTCAGTTCTGCCCCGGTCCTCTTTAGAGCAAGGGAAAGAGCACAGAAGCACTGCTGCGTCATATTATCTGTGTTTCTGTGTGTGTGTGCTAAGAAGCTATTGCTGTCATCTCTCCCAGTTTTAAAGGATGTTATGATTTGAGTTAAAACAATGTTATCAGTTTTACTTTCTCACTGTTGGAAAAAAATAGCCTTCCTGTTTTAAAGTATCCTTTTAAATTCCCCTTTTCAAAAATGGCTTCCTTTCTCTCAAATTCAAAACTCATCTATTCTACAGCAAGTGATTGAGGGAGCCAGCTATGAGACCTCTAACCTGATGTAAACACTCTCCCTTCCCTGAACTTTATTCAGTCAAGCTGCTATGGGCCCTTGGAGTGCAGCATCAGTGCATTATTTTTCATTTGCTTTTCAACTTGTTAGCTGTGATTTTGCTCAGTGCCAGTCCCATTAAATTTATTTCACATTTATTCAATTGACTCTTTTGAATTTTTTATCAACATCCATCCATTTATCCATCACTTTTTTTATATACCACCTTCCTTTCAAGCCGGAACTCAAGGCTTTGTAAAAAAAAAAAAAAATACGCCTCTACTCATACCCCAAAAGAGAGTGCCTTTTCAATGGTTATTGTTATCTACTTTGAATAGTTTCCCAGGAAAAGCAGCATATAAATGTATTAAATGAATCAGACCTCGGAAGTAACACATTACAAGCAATGTTGTTATCTGTAACTCATTAGTTTTTGAGGTAGTATGGGTGAAACGTTGCATTTCAAAAAGATGAGAATAAGGGAGAATACCTTTTTGTGTAACATTTTGCATTAATTTTTCATTTTAACTGGTACTGTTAAGCATTTTGAGAAATATTTTGAGTAATTTTTTAAAAAAGATTTATACCACTATCGTATCAGTCCTAAAGGACTGATATGGAAGCTAATAAACAGTGAGAAGTGTTAAGAAGTCACTGAAATGTTTTTATGATAATATGCTATCCAAATTAATTTGGGATGGAGATTCTGGATGAATTACATGATTTATTACTTTTATAAACTAATCTTCCAAGTTATGGAATACATACATACAATACTATCTTCTTGTGAGGGTTTCACTGACTGCCAGTTCATTTCTGGTTGTGATATTGAAACCTGTATATGGCTCAAGTTCAGGGTATCTGAGAAACCATATTCTTCCATATCAGTCCTTCTGTGCTTTGAGATCCTCTTTGGAGGGCCTTCTCTTGTCCCACCATTCTCACAGATATATTTGGTGGGAACATGAAAGAGGATCTTCTCGGTGAGTGCCTCCAGGCTCTGGAAGTCCCTTCTTGCTATCCTTCCACAGGCAAGTTAAAACTTACTAGTACTAGTATTTCAGCAGGCATTAGAAGACTGACTGCTAAAGGGGACTGAGCCTTGCAAAACTGTGCTGAACTTTCTGTCTGTGCTTTGTTTATCTGTTGTGTTTAGTAGCTCTTTTTTAAAAGCCAGTTTAATTCTGTGGACAGTTTAATGATATTTTTAACTATTGTGTCTGTTATAGGTATTTTTTTATTTGTCTTTCTTTTAACTGTTGTAAACCACCTTGAAGGCTGGGAAGAAGTCAGGATACAACTGAATATAGTAATAGTTTCTGTCAGGAACTGGATTCACACACACAAATATAACAGTTCATAAACACTATTTATTCAGAGCGTGATACATTGTACAGGACTTCAGTGAGTGAATTGGAGGCAATTAGCAAGATTCAAAACATAAAAGGCAAAGAGTACACCATCCCGCCCGCAAGAGACTTTGAAGTTTCTGCTGTGGCCTGGTTGCACTTATCACTACATTCCTAGCTTTGTTTACCTAACAGTCTCTGGTTCTCATACCTTGTTACAAGCAAGTTGCTACTTAACTCCTACTACGTATCCCATAACTAAAATATGGAGGGCTACCCGACAGTTGCACACACACAGAGAGAGATCATATTGGGACCAATATGATCATATAATTCCTGAGCTTGTGTAGCCAAGATTGGAGAAGCTCCTAACTAGAATGAAGTAAACATTGAAAACTGTTCATATGTTTCTGTGGGATGTGTTGGAACAATGCCTTGGGTATGAGCTGAAAAGTCCTACACAAATGTCCTTGCTCCTGTGGTTATGCATTCATACATAGTCCACAGCCAAATGGTATCATACCATGTGGAAGTAAAAGACACTGGCAAACCATGTGGTAGTACAGGCTAACTAAAGAAAGTTCTTCTCGGAGTTATAGGTCTTAAGATGGTTAAGGGGATCAGGCAAGAAGATAAATTTAAAGACTGTCCCTAAATTGTTATGGGAGTTATAGCAAGATTGTATTCTGGTGTACCAAATTGTAGGATTCGAATCAATAGGTTCAATTTTTAAAAATGATTTCAAATAAACATTAGAAAGATCTAAGTAAAGCCTGACTGGTAGTAGACTAAATTACCTTAGAAAGTGAGGGAGTTTCCTCCATTGGCAGTTTATAAAAAGAAGCTAGATGACCAGCTGTCAGACATGTTTTAGCTGTGGATTTCTAGCACTGAGATGGGATGGTCTAGATGACCTTTCTAATACATCCCAACACTACACTTCTGTCATTCAAAATGGCACATTTTCATTGAGACTAAAATAGCCAGAAGTTAAATAGAATCTTTTATGGGACTGATAAGAGCAGCAGAACAATTCCATGTCTCCTTGAGGGTTTTATTAGTTTTCTCCCTTTTTCACTGTCACTTCAAACACCCATGAAACTTTTCATGAAAGCCAATTAAAAGCTATCCTGTTGGCTCAGCGTGAGAGACATGTACATCCCCCCAGTGCTGTCTTTATTAAGGAATGATTAAAATAGGGGACAAAAAAAGAAAGAAAAGAAAAGAGTTCTAAACATGAAAGTGACAAGGAACCTTGTCACAGAGCAATGGAAAGGAAGAAGTAGTCAATTATAATGCCTCTGAATCTTAAAGCATATGGATTATAGTCCTGTACAGTATGTGAATATCAGAGCTGAAGTGGTTGAGAGTTGAAGAGGGGGAGGAAGAAGAAAAGAAAGCAGAAGTAGAAAACTAAAAATGTGAGCACCAGTGGTGCCATTTAAAATTTTGCAAGCTTAAAGTGATTTTAGCCGGTGAGGAAGAGAGTAAATGCTTTGTGTTCATTCATTCATGTTTCAACATCTTTCTTATAGTCAGGGCCTACTATGTGAGCTTTGCTTACAAGGGACAGGGAGTAAGTTCAGATCTTCCTCAGCACTGAAGTAAATTAGGAGTAGTTACAATAACTACTTATCGTGGAACCTAAAACATGTTTCAGTATGAGAAAGGAAGTTTCTTCCTTAAAACTGTACTCCTCTAATCAGATATTCTAATATGAAGAACAACGGGTGTTTTACTACTCTGGCATCTGTGATTCATTGCATGTGACAGTCACAAAATACTGTGGTTCCCAAATTGCTAAAAATATTACCATTGGTAGCCATAGTGGGTTGAGGTACCCTTCCCTGCTTGTCCCATGGGCCACCCTTGGATATTATGGGCTTTCAGATTATTTCTTTGGTGGAAAGAAGGAAGGATAAAAAGGTCCATAAAGTAGAGGAATGGAAATCTGTCAATTTCATTGTCTTTGACAGAATTCTGTAAAATTTGGTTCATTATTAATCAAAGTTTTCATCCATCTCTGTGAGATGATCAAATCTGTCAAATTAAGGTACACATATTGTAAATGTTGACACATATTATAAATTTTTGACACATGGAAATGGAAATGGAATTCATGTACATACTTCTCATAATCAAATGGGCCCTTCAGGATACGTTGAAACTTTGGTGACTCAGGAATATTTCCGAAATTCTCCTTAGCCACATTTTCGAGTTATAAATTACCTGGTTTTATTCCTCAAGTGATGCTCTGAAACTCTACCATGTTCATTTTCTCTGTCTCTCTAGACATACACTTGTTTTGCTACAGTTTTCATACCCCGAGTTATTTAACAAGTTTTCTTCACCTGCAGAAAACACTGAAACACTGCAGAAAAACAATCTTGACTGTAACAAGGGTGAGGAGGTCATAATAGACAACACCAATTCTGTACCAGCAGCATGGTTTACCACTCTGCTTCTGGACCCAATTTCAAGTTCTCATTGTCACTTTTAAAGTCTGAAATGACTGGAGATAAATGGGTTACATGCCCTATGAAAAGAAAGAAGAAAGATGATTTGATATTTGCTTGCCATCTACCAACATCAAACCTTTATTAGATGAAAAAAAGGGAAATCTTCAAGGAAGGAAAGAAAGAAAGAACGAACAAACCTATATTGATATGAGAACATAGCTCCACAAAAATGAAGGAGGTATCCTTTTCTCAAACCTTTAGAAAGATAGTTTAAAATCCACACAGACACCGTAAACATATGGCAATCATTTTTTCCCCAGGCAGCTTTAATTGTCTCTTTGGTGGAATTTTAAATAACTTTTCAAAAGGAAACGAAAACATCTTGTCATGTTTGAACTAACACCTACTAATATGCGTGAAAGAAACTTCAAAGGCAGAGGTAAGACTGAAAAACATAAACCATCTACACAGTAGGCAGCTCTTAAAAGCTAGTGGATACATTGTTGAAGCATCATCTCTCTGTTAACTTATGTGTTTATAAGGGTTGCCATATTGTGTACAATATTAAAATTGTCAACGAACAGATGGTAATTTTATTTAACAAGCCAGATGTTATAAATAAGCATATTATTTAAGAACCTGATGAAACCAGCTTGCTGTTACACATGTTGGAATTGCTGCAAATTAATTTAAAAAAATATTTATGCTTGACTTCTATGAACCTTTTGTTGTGTAGAATGGAGATGGCTTAAATATTCAAGCTGATCTTAAAATAAACAAAAGACATAAAATATATTTGTTGGGGAACAGAACATTTGCTTACTGTATATTACACACACAGAGAGAGAGAGAGAGAGAGAGAGAGAGAGAGAGAATAATAGTTATGGGATTATCCTGGTGGTCAAATACCTATTACTAATAAAATAGAACCTGCAACTCTGTGTTTTCTGCTTGCTCAAAAATAAGTGTAGGTAGCCTAAACAGGACTGAGATTGCATTGTACATGTTACAGGAATCTGAAGTTAAGTATTTCCACCTGAAGCTAAAATTTCCCTGACCTCAAAAGCTCCCTAGCTGTTCTGCAATTCAATCATGGTGTGAACCTGCATTGGCAGCTAGGTAGTACTGCCCCGGCACGTGTATATTTACCTGCCTGAGAGCTAGACTCATAATAATTGCACATCCAATGGAAATATGAGAGTATATTACCAGAATCTGAACTAAAATCAAACCTGCAAAATCTGACTTTCTTCCAAAAATTCTTCCTATTATATTATGTCATGAATATCTGTAATATAATTCCTTTTGGCACACTGGGAAGGAGAAGCTACTTATGTTATAGTTTAATGCATGCCGGTTTTCAGCCTCGTGGGATAGCCAGCATGGCTTCAAAGCACGTGCACATATAGATGTACACACATAGGTTTTCTTTCCTAATGTTCCACTGAATGAACACATAAGATGACAGTACAAATTGTCTGTATCCTTCTAAGGATTATTTTCTATCATGCAGCTGATCATTCAGAATTAAAGATGATTCTAGATTACTCTAGACTTTATGACATAGGCATTCAAAACAAAATACGAAAAACAATCGGTCAACAAAATAGTCTGAATTCTTCTTTTTATATGCAAGGAGCAGGTTTTAGAGCTAGTGGCATGCCTTATTGGTTTTAACTCTGTTCAAAATTCTCCACCCAAGAACACAGGTAACTCCTTTTTATCCACGATAGATATTGGTAATTGTGAAGCATTCTCCCCAGGAGTTAGTATAATGAGCTGAGCTATTTCAGAGAACTGAAATGAGCAGAGGTCAATTGTGCCATCTAGAGCATCATGTACTATTTGTAAAATATTTTGCTGAATTCTCTGTTAGCATAATCAGATTTCTACCAATATGGCCAGAACTAATTTCATTTTTCAAAAGAGGGAAGTCATTTTGGCCTCACATTGTGATAGATAATGATGCTGTGATTGAGGAGCAACTGATTCTGCAGGGGGCTGAGCCAGTGAGTGAGCAAGTCAACCTGCAAACATCCCCTGCACTGGAAGGTCAAACAGAGACTGAGTTGCCCCAGCCAGCTCAGGACGGAGAGGGAACCAGCAGTGATGCAGAGGAGTTGCAGCCAGCCCTCAATCACGCAGAAGGCTCAGACGGGTGGCAGAGAAGGAGGCTGCTTGGACTAGGCTGAGGAAACAATAACGAGCCCAGCACCTGCACACAGGGGCTATTTAAGTCTGCTGGCATGACTGCTCCTTGCTTGCAGCAAATTATTAGCAAGCCCTCACAACCTTTGTGTCTCCTGCTCCCTGAAACCCTCCAGACGGATCTCTGCCTCCTGAACCTTTGGACTGGACCTTGACCTGACTCGGCTTGTGTTTTCCTGATGTTTGGTATATTCGGACTCCCCTAGTGTTTCTGACCTCTCTCCTCCCTTGCTGGCTGTGGCCTGACAGGGAGAGATTCCTGACACACATTGACTATGCACCCTGTGCCAAATGAACTCTGTTACTTTCTCATGGCAGTTTGAGATTTGAATCTTCTTCACTAGCCCTCTGTGAGTTAAAATGTCCGTGCGCTGAAAATTTAAAGTGCATTTGTGATCTCTGTCTTTCTTATGACTTCCATCTAGAGTCCAGGGACAATTCCAAGCTATTAAATTTCAAACAGATAATGATGTAACTGTGGTTGAGTCAACCTAGATATTAATGATAGTTTTAGAGTTCATGCTGTCATCAGCTTAAATTCATATACTTTACAGAAATGGATATTTCTTAACATCTTCCTTTTTCTTATTATTTTTTCCTCTTTATTTTTTAATCAGGAACTGAGACTATGGAAGTAGGGCTTTTAGTACAGGATTATTCCACTCCTGGAGTATTAAGATTGGCTGCCTCTCCCCATCCTCATCTATACTTTAGAACATTGGAGGATCAGTGTCCTGGTTTTTACAGAAAAGAGGACAATCTGTTTCAATAATATGCACTGGGAAATTAGTTTATGAGCCTGAATCAAGAGTGGAATCTGTGATAGGGAGACCAAAGCTGATTAATTGTGGTCCTGTTAGGAAATGTCATTGCAAATTAGAAGTCTTGGCTAGTTGTTAGGAATGGAGATATAGGCTTATCACTGAAAAAGTGCAAAGAAATTAAAGACAAATCCTTTCCATTTCAGCAGTAGAAGTAATATTTATAATCCCCTGAGATTTATGTCTTTATTTTAAATTTCATCCTTCATGATGTACTAACCTTTGGGCACTTCCTTGGCCTCCAGGAATGTTCCAAATTCAACCCACTACTTCATCATAACAAAACTTATTTCAAGGTACATTAGGCTTCTCCAGCAGGAAGAAGTATAACTGAAATATTATATGTTTATATTAGGGTGGGAGTTTTCTTTTTCTCAGCAGCCAATTAGCTCAGGTGAAATTAGCACTGGGTTGAACTTTTTACGGGTCACCACCATCATTCAGTGTGAAGAAAAGAACTTGGAAAGTTGAGTTTAAAAGTTATTTGACTATTCAAAAGAGAGAAACTCATTCGTTCTTGTTAAATTTAGGGATACTTGGGATATAATTTGTTATATTTTCATTACTTGGTCCTAGATCTTGGAAAAAGTTAGCTAATTAATTTGTTAAGTTGTGGCTCATCTGATTTTTTTTTTTAGTATTGTGACTTAACTCACTAGTTTTTATTAATTAATCAATTAATTAATCTGTGCTTTAGCGACTTAATGAATTTTAGTACAGTTGAATTTGTCAAGTAGATCATTCTGTTCCTGTCTGATTCAGTAAAACAGAGAGGCCCAACGAGAAGATACATTGGTGTCAATAGAAAAGTATCACATGGCACTTTCACTAGGCAGACCAATCTGCTTATTGTACGATGGCTGTCTTTGAGAATAATGAAAAAGAGGTGATTTTGTAAATCTAGTGGAAAAAAAATTGGGAAGCAACTGAAGATTTGGGATTGAGGAGCAGTCGAACAAGAATGAAAAGGAGGAACTAAAATGTCTCTTGAAATGGAATGGGTGTGATTTGTTTGCTTAGCTCCTGAATCAGTTTTGGACCTTGGAAAGGGTACTGTTTCTCCGCAGCTGCATGTGCAGCTGTATCTTTTTCTGTGTGGGCAGAGGGTATATTGTGAATCTCTTCAGTTTTCTTCCTATGCTTATTTTATTCTGGTTTCTATTTTACATTATCTGTAATATGTAATCTTATATATTATTATTTGGGGTCAGCCACTTTGTAATCCTTTAGTATGTTTCTTTTTGCTCTGGTGGTGTAAGCTATTTAGATAATTAATTTAAAAATTATCCTCAACCCAATCCCTTTTTCTTCTGTCTTGTCTTCTCTGTCTTTCATACCTACTTTTGAGAAGGCCAATAATAGTGAAACAGTATCAGCAGTGACAATGATAGTGACAATATCCATTCCATTCTGTATAAATCCCCTGGTCTATCCTGGAAACCGACCAAAATGGTGAAGAGTCTGGAACTGTGCCCCGTGAGGAGTGACCTTGGGAGCTAAGTATGTTTAGCCTGATGAAGGTTAAGAAGTGACATGATAGCCATGTTTTAATATTTGAAGGAATGTCATGTGAAGATGGAGCAAGCTTGTTTTCTGCTGTTCCAGAGACTGGGAAACAGAGCAATGGATTCAAACTACAGGAAAATTTCATCTAAGCATCAGAAAGAACTTCCTGGTGGTATGAGCCTTTCAACAGTGGAATGCTGCCTTGCAGTGTGGTGGAGTCACCTTCTTTGCAGGTTTTTAAACAGAGGCTGGATGGCCATTTGCTGGGATTGCTTTGAGTGTGTGTTCCTGCATGGCAGGGGGTTGGACTTGATGCCTGTTGTGGTCTCTTCCAACTCTATGATTCTATGACTTTAAGAAGCAGCTGATTGGTGGGAACTCAGCTAATTAAGCAAATTAAATATCAGTACTGGTGGTAATTAATTATTTTCCCAGTATCTAATATTTACATTATCAAAATCATTTTTAAACATAAGGTTCCATTTTTGTTTGTATTACCACAAAAAATAGGGACCTTGAGGTCTACCAGTGTCTCCTTATAAACTGGGGGAATTAGAGCTCAAAGGAAGCTGGCGATAGGGAGATAGCAGCAGGGTTTTTTCATCTGCGTATACTATTACTAACTGTAGGACTAAAGTTAAAGGTCTAAAGAGGGTATTTTTATTGGAAATTAGTAGACACACACACAAGAAACCAAACAGTGTCATGAATCATACAAAGCTAGTGAAGGGAGAAGTGAGAAAGGTTGAATAAAGAGAGATTTCAGATGCAGAGGGTGATATCTACAGGTCCTAGAGCAGAAGATCAAAGAGGAGTGGCTCAAACAACAGTGTGAGGGTAGCATGGAGGAACAGGAATCTGGGGTGCAGTATGACACCCAACATGCTAGCAAATTATGTGGGCTTCACCTGTGGTTTACGTACTCTATTTTCCACTAAGTGGTGCATGTTAATGGCTCTCTTGCAAAGTAAGCAAAGGGGGTCCAAAACTGACTCATTGTCTTACTTTGGGTGACAAAACATCAGTAGGAGTCCTGACAACCTCTTAAAGTTCTGGTGTCAAGGTCAGAGACCTGGGCAGCGAGCCAGCCCAGAGAAGGGAGTGTAAGAGCCAGCAAAGTCCAGCCGGGAGGTGACAAGCAAGCATTTTACACAAGGGAGTTCATTTACCAGATCATCAAGCAAAAGCCATAGTCAGAGTTCCAAAAGCCAAGGGTCAAGAGTCCAGAGATCAATTCAAGGTAGCAGGAACCGGGTGCAAGGAACAGGCAAGAGGAGGGCTTGAAAGAAGTTTGCCACAAGCAAAGGAAAGCTTCCAGGCAGGCAGTTATATAGCCCAAGACACAGGTGTGGCTAGTCACTGCTTCTTGAACTTAATCAAGGAAGCCTTCCTTTGCTCAGCTTTCTTGAGTCTCTGCCTTGTTTGTGGGCTGATTGGCACAGGCTCCAAACCATCTTCACAGTCGGATCCCTGTTGCCCTAAAGGAGCAGGCAGAGGAACATCCAAGCCTGCTTGGTCCATGGCAGCAGAGGTTGCTGCCGGAGTCATCTCCAGCCAGAGCCACAGGGACCAACAGCTGCTGCTCGTCATCTCCACCCTGAGCAACAGGGACCAACAGGGCCTCTGACAGGGGCTTCAGTTATCACACCTGGTTGGGTAAGGTGAATGGGAAGGTCTCTGTAGGAAATGTGCACAGCAGGGGTGCTTGCCTGCCATACCTGGACAGTATCATTTGCTATTGTCTTGGTTGCCTGTACTATTGATAGGAATATTGGAAGCCCGTTAACACTGAGCTTTCTCACCTTATTCTCTTGAATTTATGGCCTTGCCATGCTTAGGTCATCATGACCTAGCCTATGCTTACAGCCAGTGTCCTGCTTACTGCATGTTTCCCAGGCATATGTGTCCAGTTCTTATATGTAAATGATATTTTATGCCAATTTTGCTACACTGCTGGAAGGGGAGTGTAAGGTGTGGTAACACTTGAGTCATTAGTTAACCTGTTGATTGTTAAACAAATTATTTACTTTATATCTCACCGTTCTCTCAGTATGGAACCTAAAACTCAGATTTAC
This sequence comes from Cyclura pinguis, assembly GCA_030412105.1. Classification (NCBI taxonomy): domain Eukaryota; kingdom Metazoa; phylum Chordata; class Lepidosauria; order Squamata; family Iguanidae; genus Cyclura; species Cyclura pinguis. The sequence goes on along the minus strand of CM059599.1, from coordinate 310,480,031 downwards.
AGAAAATGTTATGTTGGATTGTCTCTGTAGCTCCCTAAGAGTATGCTTGTTATTAGCTCCTACAAAAAGTAATTTTTAATTTTACTTAAAATAATTGTTTTCCCCAACCTGCCATTTAAGATATAGGAGTACAAATACCGCAATCCAACTGATGGTTCAGAACAGTGAGATTTGTTGTACAAAGCATCTAGACATTACCAGGCTGAGAAGGATGATCTGCAAGCAAGAGATCTAACAGTAATATTCAGTTTTGATTTATTTATCTACATCTTTCTTCTCTTTCTTCCACCCAACCCTCTTTTCAAAAAGATCAAAGGGCAATATGGCAGTAGTTCATGTTATTTAGCAACATCATTTTATCACATACAACAGCATCTTCTTCTTTGGTATAAACACATAATATGGTATATTCTTATTATAGATCTGTCACAGTGATTATTTGGATGTATTCATGACTCATAGCCATTGGTATGGTGAATGTTTGACATGCATACCATTCCTGGACATATATACAAGGTATCTCCGGGCTGGGAAATGTTTCCTTTCTGAACCCTTCAAGAACAATGGCTAATTTGGGACACTAAGTATGTTTAGGAAGTATGTTGGGAAGACTATACTGAGGTAGATAGACCAATGTTAGTGGAAGACTACTTCCTATGAATGGGACTCATCTGACTGTCCTTCCCTGAAAACTATAGAGTATTCTTGGGTATTTCATGAGCTTCTTAGCTTCTACAATCTCTAGTTTCTCCATAGATGCCAACTCAAAACATTTGTCTTTTTCTGCTTCAGTTCACCCACATAACCTTTCTTATTCCTGGATCCCACTCACTCTAATTTGAAGTTACTTTTCTGGACTATATTTCACATAATGCTCCATCCTACATAGCTGCTGTCTAAGTTGGTTGGAAAAAGGAGTGAATTGAGTTCAAATAAGTAAGTTTTCCAAGTTCTGCTCCAGCTCCAATACCCCACTTCCTCTACTTACTTATCAGTTCACTATCCTTAGAGAAACAACAACCATATAACAACTTGGCATAGCATCCTGTTTTTACCTTTTGTACTGACTTACTGAACAATGAGTTTGGATAGTAGGCAGAGGGCGGGTAAACGGTGATGTTAATATTTTACTATTTTGTTCTCACAAGTGAGGATGAATAATTTGCATAGTTTTCTCACTGCTGCAGAGAAAACAAGTATGTCTCTGACTGGCACCATTGAAGTCCACAGACGACAGATAGGAGGTACTATACAGAGATAATTTTATTCACCACAGCCTTTATCCAAAGTGAATCAAAAGAATCTAGCAAAGTTTTGGATACCAGAGAGCTGGGAGTGAATGCTAGACAGCAGCAAAGCCAAAAGTGAATGGAGCAAATCCATGCAAAACATTTTAATGAATCTAAACCAGCCTCCAGATTAAGAATGGCTCAAGGAAAACACTTGGAGACACTAAACAGTAATCTTAAAAGGAAAGCATGAGTTTATTCTAAAGAAGTCTTAAGGAAAGGAGACCAAACTGAAGCCACAAGAACAATCTTAAAGACAATTCAGTACAGCACAGAACAGCTCCCAGGGGATTCTTCCAACCCTTCAGTATAATTCAGCTTCAGTGTGAGACCAAGGCCCTTTCATATTACACATTATAGTCATACAATTCCACTTTAATTGCCATTGTTGCTTGCTTTGGAATCCTTGGGTTTGTAGTTTAGTGAGGCACTAGAGTTCTCTAGCTGAGAATTCTGAATACCCCTTCCTAAAATATAATGGGCCTATATGGGTTTAAAAGATGAAAATAGTTACAAAAGTTACATTGTATGTGTGGTTGTGCATGTGAATATGCCTGTGATATGTATGAGTGCTGTTGTTGTGTGTCTTCAAGTCATTTCTGATTTATGGTAACTCTAAGAACCTATCATGGAGTTTTCTGGGGCTGAGAGCATGTGAGGGACCCAAGGTCACTCAGTGGCCAAACTGAGAATCGAACCCTGGTTTCCAGTGTTGTAGTCCAGCACTCAAACTACTACACCACACTGGATCATGTATATGATTACATAAACATAAAAATATATACCTGTCTGTGCCTACATATATTTGGACAGAATTCAGACATTTAACACAATATTGTATATATTATATATGTGTGTATATAAATTCTTATATAAAAAGTGGAATATTTGTATAATTAATAAAACTATATTTAAAAAAGTCATGGATGTGTTTATGTTTTTATGAAGGAGAAAGTAAAATAGCGTTTGTATGTTCTGATCTCCAAAATGCTTGTGTTTCCATTATTTGTATGTCTTGATGCTAGGGAAATTCTTTCAAAAGAATAAGCTGACACTGTGAACGTTATATAGCATATTCTGTTCCATAATATAGCAAGAAAGTGGGGAACAGGTTGTTTAGCAAGGACTGGAGAATGGTTATTTACCTTTCAAGAGGCTATATGACCAACTGACACCTAGACATTTTGATTTCTATCAAATTTGTTAGCTTTGTGGAATTTTCCAAGCACATGCCCTTTCCAATAGTGACTTGACAACCTTCCCTAATTATATTAGACTGTAAGAACTCAGAGTTTAGGGGTCCCATTCTCTGTGTTCCAGTCTGCCAGGGTGGAAGATAGAAATGCATTTCTTTACCCCAAAATAAAGTTGCATCTTTGATTCACCAGGCCTGGTCTTCTAATTTCTCTTAGAACTGCAAGAGAAAGAAAATCTCGTTCAGCTGTATTCTTTTTTTCACATCTCTTCTCTTCAGAAACTTATCATGTGCATAGGTGACAGAAACAGCAATGGAAAGGGACGGGGCTAGTGAGATCCCCCTTCTTCTACATTTGTTGGTGACATACACAAGTACAAACTTTTGTTACACATTGTTATTGTTATTATCTGTTAATAAGTCAGCTTCAACTTTTGGTGACCCTATGAATGATATGTTACAGGCTGAGTCCTGCATGATTTGGTTATATTTTGAAAAATTTAAGTCACTGACATTTGGATAGCAATGTAACATGCATGTTTATAAGGTATAAAATATAAAGGTAGTAAAATATAAAACAGAAATTTTTGTGTAATGCCAAAGCCATAGATACTGTCTGATTCTAGGTGGGAAGCCAACCTAACCCTAAACAGAGATAGGCCAGTGAGGAAGTGTGAACGAAAGATTGACTCATAATTAATGAGAGGATAGTAGTGCATTAAAATAGTGCATTAGTGCAGCGTTAAAGGCTAATACAATCTGAAGGAAGGCAGCCAAGAACTACAGCTCCCTAACTGTTATGCTACAAAAGAAAGACTACTAAGATTTTTTTGCTCTGATTGGAGGAGAACAATCTTTGCATAAGTGGAGACCAGTGAAGATAATTCTGAGATATTGGATAGTTAGTTTGATGCTGAAAAAAGATATAAGATCAGCTCAAAAGTGACAGAAGTCAGACTGGCCAACTGTCAGCCTCTTACACGGATATGGCTGTGTGAAATAGCTCATATGCTGATACTTCTGTTCTTGGCGGATGAGACCCAGGCAATGCTCATGAGAAATATGCTATGATAAGAACATATTTCCCATTATGTTAATAGTGGAAGGTGCAGAAATTTGTTTACAGTGGTCACAGAAGTTCGTTATCTTCATTTCATGCCTGTGTATTTCCTCCACAGATGTTATATTTACATTTTTCAATATGTTAAATGAGAGCCAATGTGTTTTAGAAGTTTGAGCATTGAACTACGATCCTGGTGAGCAGGGCTCAAATCCCGCTTGGCATGGAAACCCACTAGGTGACCTAGGACAAGTTACATTCTTTCAGCCTCAGATAAAGGCAAAGGGAAACCTCCTCTGAACAAATCTGGGCAAGAAAACATTGTGAAAGGGTCACTTTCAGGTTGGCATAAGTTGGAAATAACTTGAAGACATACAGCAAGTGTTTTAAATATAAATATGTCTGCTATGGAAAACCAGAAGATATAAAGATTCAGTCCTGATCAGAGTATGATGACTTTCCTAAGCGTAATATAATGTGCTTAAACTCTGAAAACCCTGAAGGAAGTGTATATTTGTCCATATATTACGTTTAATAAAATAACCTGAAAGCATACCAGATAGTGAGTCTGTTTTTTTCTCCATATTCAATACCATGAGATTCCAAGATTTAAGAGTACTTAAGTGACATTTTGACATTTATCCTTCCTATTTGTACTGTTCTGTTGATAATGTTGGGAGCCCATATGATCAGGAAGTGATAAGAGGACCTCCAGACAGATTCAGATTTAGTGGACAGATAACAAAGAACCGTCAATCCCTCAGTCTAAAGATATAGGGGTGGGAAACTATACCTGTTCCAGATATATCTTCAAAAGTTCTTATTAGTAACTGCCTTATTGAGTCTTGCAAACTCAGAGAAATAGTTTCCTTGATTGAGTCAATCCAGCTGCAGTGAGATCTCCCTGTTTTTCTATTGTTTTCAATTTTTTCCAGCCTCATTGTCTTTTCTAATAGGTCAGAATTCTTCATAATAAATCCAATATATGGTAGCCTCAGTTTGGTCATTTTCCTATTACGTTATTTTTTTTTTTCCAGTTTTTCTCCACTATCACTTGTTGGCTGTTTGGAATAGTATTTCATTCTGACATCAGGCATATGTTTACACTCATGAACACTCACACACCAGCAAATACACCTGATGGATTTTGGACACAATAGCCCAAAATAGTACTACGTTGTGGAAAGGCCTTTCTCCACCCAAAAAAAGGGAAGAGAGAATGACAGAGAGAGGGAGCAATGTTCTTAGATTGAGTTGACTTTGTAGTACAATACAGAAAGAACTACTTCCAGCTATTCAAAAATTAATAATGCTGTAAGAGAAAGACAATAGTTTTTCTCAGAATGTAGAAGGGATATGGCAGATACATCACTGTACATACTGTGTACAGTCATCCTATTAATTTTCACATTGTTTAGTTCCTTAAAAACCTGAAGAACATGAACCTGTTTTACCAAAAATGACTGGGGAGGAGAAATTGGTGTGAATACAGTGGACAAATCACCCTATATATCACTGTTCAACCATAATAATGAGACTAGAGGCAGAGAATTGGGTTGAAAATGGCCATTTTATTTAACCTAGAACCTATTTAAACTGAATTGAACCTGGAATGGTGCAGAAGAGGGGAGCAACTTAGCCTAGGATCAGCTGAGGCCAGATGCCACTCTATGACTTCATCCTCAGTCTTCCTCTGGGCAAACTGTCTGAGCCCCATCTGGCCATCTACTGGAAGGCAGACCCAAGGAACCTCATCTCCAAGTCTCAACTTAAGTGAGGGCAAAGTCCCCCAGTCGAACTCAAGGATAGTCTCCTTCCCCACTCACCTCTGGGTTTCAGGTCCTGAAGAAGAAATCCCAGAGCCCTTTATCCTTACTGAATTTGTCCAGGAGCTTTGGGAGGGGGATTGTAATTGCTCTAGGAAGCATTTTTTAGGAAGCTGGGTGTCACTCATACTAGCCAGCTTCAGCCATTATAGGGCTAGAGCCACATGCACACCAGCTTGTAGAGAGATTAAACCAGTTTCAGCCCTTAAGAGGGGAGCAGGGGTACTTTTCAGGGCAGCCAACAAAGATTTCGAAAAGCGTTTTACACACTTTCTAAAGGGAAGGTGTTATCATATCCTCAGATCTCTGCACTATACAATAATTATGGGACAGTTTTCTTCTGGAAGACCTTGACAGTAGGAGCAACCAAATTCCCCCCATAGAATCTATAAAACCTCAATAAGCAATTAATAGAATGGGAGGATTTCAGCTTAACTGCATGGAAATGAGTTTTCCATGACAATTTTGAGTTAGAACCCAAACCCAGATATTTAAAATAAGGTTACTGTTCTATGGGATTTGCATTTAATCTCCAATGGTGTGATTTTCTCTTCCCAAAAACCACCACTTTGGTTTTAGACTGGTTTACTATTAACCGCTCTTTTAAACAAAAGGTATTCAACTTCTAAAGAAGTCTCTGCATCCCAATCAAGGTGGCAGAGATCAAAACTATGTCGTCAGCATACAGGAGAACTGAGAGTTTAACATCTTGGATGGAGACTGGAAAGCATTCTGGTCCAGTCAGTTCTTTGACAATATCGTTTATATAAAAGTTGAATAAAAAGGGAGCCAGAAGACACCGCTGATGAACTTCTCTATCTGTAGGGATAATATCAGATAAAAGATAAAAGACCATTTGCCCTGACTCTAACCCTAAGGGAAATATTCGTATGTAACAGCTGGCTTAAAAAGAGCAGCCTTCTATCAATATTAGTGGCAGCTAACTTTTGCCAGAGGTGATCACTGTCGATAAGGTCAAAGGCAGAGTTGAGATCCACAAACACAGCAAAAAGTTCTTTTCTGCCTTTTTGGGAGTATTTTTGAATCACGTGATGAAGGATGAAGCATTGATAAATTGTAGATTTCGTAAAACCTGCTTGTTCTTCTGCAACAACAGTGTTTTCAGTAGCCCACAACTCCAACCTACCCAATAAATATTTTGAATATAATTTAGACACTATACTTAGTAAGCTAATAGGCCTAAAAAATTTTGGGTCATCCTTGGAGCCTGTTTTTATGAATGGGGACAACTATGCTCACTCCCCACCTCTGAGGGATTTTCCTGTGTTGGTTAATATAGATGAAAAGAGAAGCAAGGACTGGAGACCACCAACCAGGATTTGATTTGAATAGTTCTCCAGGGAGCATGTCTTCTCCAGGGGCTTTTTTAATAGGAAGGAATTAATCAAGATGTTAATTTCATTGAGTGTTACTGGTTCCCATTCAGGGTAGCAAGAAAGCACAGGGATGACCAGACTGTAACTGGGCTTCAAAATGGACCCGAAGATAGACTGGTTGAAAAAGGCAAAGAAGTGAGCTTGTAATTGTGCAGAAGTAATTTGGTTATCAATAGAATCATGTACACTCCTTGACCCTTTTGCCACCATGGCCCAAAATCTAGTAGAATCCCTTACTACAAGTGCCTGGCCTAGCTTTATCCAAGTCTGCTGTATATATTCTGCTCTTTTTTCCTTGAGTAGATTGTTATACTCTCTTTGAAGGTGTATATAGAGCCTGTAATTTTCTTGTGAGTCTTCCTGTCTTAATTTTCTTATAGCTTTAGCTTTAGCTTGCTAAAATACACTTCTGGGTGACACACTGGGTATCAAACCAGCAATATTTGGATTGTTTAGCTGGATACCTGGGTTTAGTGCTGACCACAAAAGGTCTAATTTCCTGAACTAATTTATGAAAAGACTTCAAGGGATCAAGGTGAGTTAAAAGGTGGTCTCTTAATAAAAGATCATTAGGGGACATTAAAAAGGAGTTTATAGTGTCTTGTTCCTTCCCGTTCTAGCGAACCCCTTTGCCTCCTTGGGTTGTTAAATTTACCGGTGAGGCCATCAATTTTTTATTTATTTATTTATTTATTTATTTTGAGATATTGAGCTGAATGAGGGGCGAAGGGAGAATTGGATTGGGTCTAGCCAAGACTTCAACATTTACTAGCAATGCGATGGTTGCTTGTGAAAGAATTAGATAATCAATCATACTTTTTCCCTTTAGGACTTATATGTGTGTACAGATCTGACTCAGGATCTCTGACTGTCCCATTACACAGGAATAGCTGGAATTTAAAAATAAGGAGGAAATTGGCCTGCCTCATTGGTCTCTTGATTCCTTGAAATCCTGATAGGGAGATGGTCCAAATCCTCAGGTGTTAAACCCAATTTCTCTGCTATTTTATAATTATTTGGGCCCAATCTAGCATTCATATCTCCAGCTATTAGAATTAATGGATCAGCATGGAAGTTAAAAAGAGATGTAAGAACTAACTCTAAATCAGTCCATCTGAAGGCACACTCATACTTTGAATTCCAAGGAGGACAATATATATTAATCAAAAAAAAAAGTCTCACACCACTGGGCCAATCAATTTGGAGAGTAAGATTATTGCTGTGAGCCTCAATGTCCATTTGTGAAATTGTTGGATTAGAATCAACAGAAACCATGGTTGCCAAGCCGCCATGAGGTTGGCCTTTAAACTTTGATTTGTTAGCGGGGACAGAATGTACTGCATACCCTGGGAAGGAGGGGAAATCTAGGGAAATGACCCAGGTTTCTTGAATACAAATTATTGCAAAATTTGCACAAAAATCTTTAAAATTTGTATCAACTAACTTCGAGGACCATCCTGCCACATTCCATGATAACTTTTTGAATGTATTGTTGAGCCTAGGTTGATTTTGGGATTGCCCTGTTACATCTAAATTAGGGTAAAAGGTTTGAACATTTAGAGGCTCCCCAGAATCAAGTTCTACTATTTTGTTAAGCTTTCCTTCTTTGTCCAGATAAACAGACCCTCTCCCAGCTGAAGCATTAAAACATTCCCTGTTAAAAGAAGTAATTTGGTTTTCAGGTAGCGAAACAAACTGTTCAAGTTCATCTTTGGTGAGGAATCTTCTTCATAGCCATTCGTCCAAGGACATGGGAAACTTGGTTGGCAAAATAAAATTATATTCAATGGGCAGGAGATGTTCTTAACTATTTTCATTAATTTCTTTTAAGGTGTTTTCCCCTCCTTCCTGTTGCTTGTTTCCAACACTGTCTCTTTTAGTCAGCAAGCTTATCTGTACAACAAGGGTTGGTCTGGGTTCTGCTGATAGCAGTATTGTATTAAGAGTGTCATGCAAAGTGGCTAATCTGGTGATGATTTCTCCCTGGAAGTGTGGAGGAAGGGTAAAAAAAGAGCTTATCAAACTTTTTTCCTCAGTTGTAATATAGTCATCCTTTTTGTATATATCCCTTTCATTAGAGCAAGAGTTATTTATCTGGGTATTCTCTAAACTTATCAACGTACCACTTTTAAAGTTCTGTGAGGACTGAAAAACACTGTGGAAAAGAGGCATGATGATTTTGTTCCTAAAGTATCTGCAAACTTCCATGCCAGCTTCTGCAAATTTGGTTTTTTGACTATAAATTTCACTGGTGATCAGTTGATTATTAAAGGTGACAACTGCACGAGCTCAATGTTGATTGTAGAAAAGATATTCTATGTAGAGATGGACCAACCGAATCCTCAAATCTTGAGTAAGGATTCGAGATTCCTGAATCCAAATCCCTGTGCCAAAATAAGCAAACCGAATCTTTCGAACCTGCCTACTAAATAGATTGTTGGAGACTGGGACGCCTGAAAACCTTGGAGACCAGGATGCCTGAAAACTTGGGAGACTATGGCCCTTTCCACACGATGCTGGTGAATCAGTTTGTGCCATTTCTTACCGGATTTTCTGGGCTCAAAACAAGATGGACTTTCCCTCATTTCCTTCCACACAGCTACTGTGTATGTTCCATTCTGATTCGGAGGAGTGCAAGGAATCCACACTGCCTCCACCGTGGCCACTCCTGCTACTCCCCTCACCCTGCCCCGTTGGCTGTGACTGGCCTTTTTTTTTTTTCCATGGTTTAGTATGTCATTGCATACATGCGTACGTGCATACGTGCGCAAATCCATACTACCCCCTGGTGCCTCCCATGAGCCCTCCCCTGACCACCAATTCGCATTGGCGCAAATGTACGTGTCTGCACCACTGTGAAAGTATGAATTGGATTGATCTGGAAAATTGGAAAACTAATTTCTTCTGGTTTTCAAATAGCGCGCTTTACCACCACATGGGGGCGCATTTAGTCAGAATTACGTGCGGAATGAAGGTAAATAAACCAAACCTAACCCACTCCAAGGTGCAGAAGACCTCCTTGACAAGACACATTGGCCTGCCTTAATAACCGCATGCAGAAAGGGCCTATATATACAAGGAAAGATAGTAAGTAGGTGAGGTTTTTCCCTTGGAGTAATAATGGCCTTTGCTAACAATTTCACAAATTACATCTAGGGTTGTATTCTAAGATATTTAAATTGAACATTTCGTATTTAAGTACAGTACTTGACCGGAAGCTACAGGCTTCAAGGACAGCTGAAACATTCCTTTGCATAGCTCCCTTGCAAACCTCTTTCACACACAATTCTGGGCTTTGGAGTTTTACAAGGTGTCACAGCCTTCTCTGCCAAACTGTATTGGTGCATCATCAAACTACAAACCCCAGGATGCCAAAGGAGCTATACAAAGAAAAGCCAGTTTTGACTTGGATTATCTCTGTACTGTAGTATGTGGCCCTGTTTATTAAACCACATTTTCCTGCCTGTGTAGAAAGGGCCTTCATGTCATTTTCCATCTGGGGAGATCCTGAGGCAAAACTATGACAATTGTCTTGGCCACACTGCTTCAGAGGGAGATTTGCCTTTGTCTAGGCTTTTACTAAGGCTGAGAGAGTATGTTTTGCCCAAGATTATCCTTCTTTCCCTTGCTTTTTAAACTCTTTTTTAAAAAAGGATTTGAAAGATTCGAGATTCATGAGATTCATGGATTCCCAAAACCTTCCAGGGATTCGGATCCAGATTCCAATTCAGAAAATTCTGGATTCATCCCATCCCTAATTCTATATTACGAATGTTCTCTATATTGATGGCCAAAGATATTTCCTCCCCAATTAACTGCATAAAGTGTATTTTGTGTTAAAACTGTGATAGGAAACCTCTTGGTTTCGGATAATTCAGGAAGACCAATTTTGAGTGTTCTAAAACCAGGTTCCAACTATGAGGAGTTTGTTTGATTTTGTAATTATCTGATTGATGTTCCTTAGGAACTTGTGTATGACTCTCAGTGAGCACATGTTGCCAAGGGCCCTGAATTAAATTTGGGGGAGATATTGAATCATTGGGTATATTTTTTGATAGATGGTTTTCTAAATTGTTTGGGTCCATGTGTTGGGTAGTATATGATGCAAGTCTTTTTTTTTTTCTTTTTTTTTGCTTTTATGATATTTTTGGCACATTTTGGAACATTTCTCAGGATGAGCTTCTAAAAGTTTAAAAGGCTTCTGGAAATTCATGTTTTTGTTATTTTTAACTTTGACTTTTTTTTAATATTCTTTTTTTCTTTTGAATATTGTTACTCCAACTTGATTTCTTTCTAGTTTTAGATATTTTCTTAAATCCAAGCTTGGAGAGATCTGTATTTACACTTTTTTCACAGATACTAATTTGCATAACCGGGCAAACTATTTGCTCATTTCATTTATACATTTCTACCAAAGTGACCAAGAGAGCATAGCATTCTGACAAGAAATTCTTAGTTGATTTCAGATCTTTAATTTCTTCAGAATAGTATTTTCCAAAAAGCTCTGTTAATATATCCAAACGTTATTCTACACAAGTCTTGTACAGTTTGTTTTCAGGAAACTCATCAGCTCAGTCTAATTTTGCTGGAGAGTCACTTTGCACTAGAGTAATTTGATCTATTTGCTTGTGATTATATGTTTCTCCTCACAGCTATTAGTGAAGTGTTGTGTTGGTCCTACCAAACCTTCAGCTTCAGCTTTTTCATTTGCCAAATCTGTTGCTGGCACAGGGGCCTTGTTACCCTGTGTACTGGGGGTCCCGGGAGGGACACCAAAACGTGCTCAACTCAAGGTGGGGAAAATTAGCTCAGAGCACTGCTTAGTGTTACGAGAGGCAGGGTAACGTAGCGAGATCTTGAACCCTATGTCTATGGGGTCAGGCCAAGTCAAGGAGCACACAGAAGTTGAAGCAATAAATGATATTTTATTAAATACAGGCAAACAGTGTATGCGGCACATTCACACAAGATAACTAAAGGAAATAAAGGTTGGAGTGATATAGAGGGATTTTTAGAGGGATTGTTGGTTTGGGTGATACTTCACCTGTCCTGAAGCCCGGAAAAATAGAGAACAAAGCTGGGGTGCGATGTAGCTCAGCACATGGAGCTGAGGGGAGGCTTGCCAAGCAAAGCAGCAGCAAGGCGGGATGAAACTCGGAAGCGTTCCGAGGAAGGTCTCGGAATCAAGGGTTTTTATAAGGAGAATGTGACTGCAGGCTATGCCGTACTTGGGGGAAAACAATAGATTTGGAATTGGAGACAAAGCCTCCGAAAGGTCAGAATCTGAATGATTGAGTTATCGCAGAGGTTCTCAATAGAGTAGCCAGTATGCAAACGCAGAGTACTTGGGTATTGCATAGTTTACCCATCAAGCTGCCATCACGGGGCAGAGGCTCTTTTGTAGGTTGCATGCATACCTAATTAGAGTACTTGCCTGGAGGTCTCCTAAAGCAGTGAGTCAGCTATTTTCTGGCCTGCCTGTATTGTCCAGGAATATTACAGCGATTAATGGCCGAGCTTGTTTACGTGCTTGTCCGGTGGCCTCGCAAGCACGTGGAAGGGAATAGAGAAGTGCAGCTGAATTGTGATATCAAAAGGATATCTTTTGATATCCCCAAAGCTCGGACTAGCCAGGGCAGTAACAGCCTCATCATTTGTAAAAAATTCAAGCCTTCTCAAGGAAGATTCTATCAACCAGTTGAGAGGGTTTTGACAAGCTGTGACGTGGCTTTCATTGGGTTCAACCTTAGAAGGAAAGAAGGCAGGAATTTTTGTCTGTTTCTTCCTCTGTGGTAAGTCAGACACAGGAGGAGAGGACATTCACATTTCTCTGCCGGTTTGTTTTGTAAATACTATATTTAGAGCCAGGAAAAGATAGCCAAGACTCTATTTCAATCAGGAGTTCCACAGAGTTATCAACAATGTAGCAGAATAGAATTAACTCCCTCTGCCTTCCTTCATTATCAACACCAATTAAAATGCCCAAGCTAAAACAATATATCAACAAGTAGAGCAAGTACGAAGATAAAATGAGACTAGGGAGTGGCCCAAGGATAAAAAAACTAAAAGCAATAAAGAGCAGGCTGGCAAGAAAAAATAAGAAATATTTTAAAAAAGGCAAAACAATGGGTAAAACATACAGAATATCAAACGGAGGTTACTTCCCTGCCACTATCTTGGCTTCTCCTCCATCTGAAAGTTAGATCACAAGGTTGTTTTCAGCCTAAAAGAAAATAATTTCCAGGGAAGCTACCTTGAGCTCTGTGGAAGAAGTGTTAAATGTAAATGTACTAGACCATGTGCATCCAATTCTACATATGTATGATCTGGAAAACACCAGAATTCTCAAATTATTTTGTTGTGAAAAGGTAGGTGAGGTTTTTTTTTTTTTCATTTTTGATCATGTGGTAGGAGAAAAGTGAAACTGACATATTTTTCCATTGAGACAGAGAAGTTTCAGTACTCAATATGTACTGTCCAAGAAAGAGCCAAAGTGACATATCAAGCAAATGAATCACCAGCACCAATTCCATCTTAATTGGCTTCACTGCCATATTGGGCATCAGTATATCAGTACCTCTAAAACTGTTAATTATCTATCCCAGTAGCATAATAGATATGCTGATTAAAATTGGTGAGCTTAAAATTTCCTCCATGTGGTGGCTGTCCTATTGCAGACCAGATTGTTAAAGAAAGAACAGGAAAGTACATAAAACAACCTAAAAGCATAGAAATGTTGCTGCTAATTGAAGTTGAAAAAGCAAGACTTTGATACAGTGTTTTAATTAACTAGAAGGTGACCTTGCAATACTCCACTTAACTTTCATTGCAGGTTATTTGAGACAAACTACCACTATGCCTTGGCCTTGATGTTTGCCATTAACGAGTTGACTAAAAATTCTAGAATCCCACTTAATATCATGCTGGACTACAGCTATGGAGAGGAAATTTTCACTGCAAGAACAGTCTATGATAGCACAATGAATATGTTATCCACTCATCAATAGGAATGGGACGGGAATTAGCCAATTTGTCAAATGGGGTTGAAACTGGAGTTCCCAAAACTTTTGAAAATTGGTGCAAAAAAACCCCCATCACTTTCTCACAGCTTTGATGAGACTTGCTTCTCTCTCTCTCTCTCTCTCTCTTCCCAGCTATCATTTTCCAGCAGCCACATGCTGAGTACTGTTTTTCCACAACTTTCCATCCATTCTTCCCCCACAACCCCAGAACTGCACATAAATGATCATCTGTGAAATGATGTTACAGCTATCAAACTGGTTGAAGGTGCTAGAAGAGTAGGGAGGTTGCTGAAAAGTTGACAGCTCTCATTTGAAAAATGCAACCTCTTACTAGGATTTCTTTGAAAGCTTGGGGAGGAAAGCTGAAGAGAGAAGTTGTGGCCAGGGGTTGGGGGGGGAGTTGTGGATATTTGGCAGCTGATGATCTAGGTTCTGTTTTTCTCCAAACTCTCCCAAAGCCCCAATCCTGACTAGAAGTTTGAAAATACATATCAGTTTTCTCTTCTCATCATTCTCTCAGTTTTCCCAAAGCTGGTTTGATACCTGAAACATCTTTTCTAAACTTCTAGTCAGGATTTCTGTGAATAATTAGGGCAAGGATATTAACAATCTATGTGGATATTAAGAATCTACTCTCTGTTTTTCCCACAGTTTCCCTCCCAACAAGCCTCAGCCTTTCACAGAAATCCTGACTAGAGGCTGTGAAAAGACATTTCCATTTCCCCTCCTCCCAACTAATTTGACAGCTGAAGTGTCTTTTCATAGCCTCTTGTCAGAATTGGGGCTTGAAAGGAGAAAGTTGCAGGAAAAATGGGAACTAGATTGTTAGCTGCCAAAAATCCACAACTCCCCCTCCCCACTCAACTTGCCTCTACAACTCTCCTAACTTTCACAGATATTCTGCCTAGAGGTTGCAACCCTCAAACTAGAGCAGCCAACCTTCTGACAACTCCCCTCCCATCCCTCAGCTCCCAGTTAGTTTAACAGCTGTAATGTCTTTTCACAGCTGATGATTACTAGGCAACATTGGGGCAGGAGGGGGGAAAAAGGTGGTAAAGCAGGGGGAAAAAAGTGCTAAGTACATGTAAACTTGAAAAGTTGAGCATGTTTCAATGTTTCAGTGAAAACTGTTCAGTTTCCAGAGAAAGCTGCACAGCTTTCTGACATCTCAGGGAAAAAAAATCCCAACAGTGCAGGAACAAAAATAGTTGTATTTTTCCCAGTATTTATTGTGACAGAGAAAATTGAGAATTACTATCCCTGCTTAACAACAGTCCTTTAAAAATCCTTCACAAGTGAAAACAAAAATAGTTGTTTGATGCTGCTTTTGGTGGTAGCCTTGGCAACATCTTGCATATTTTGCCAGGGCATTCAAAAATCCGCCAGATTCCCGACACTGAAGTGATGGTTTTTAAGGACATTGCTGTTGTGTGCGATCAAGTTGTTTCTGACTTATAGCGACCCTAAGATGGGTCACAGGGTTTTCTGGAGCTGAGAGTATATGACACATCCAAGGTCAATAGGATTCCATGGCTGAGTGAAGAATCAATCCCTGGTCTCTAGGATTGTACTCCAACATTCAAAGCACTACACCACCCTGGCTCCTTTTAAGGAAACACCTATGAGAATGTGACATAAGAAAAAAAAGTATGTTTTCCTGGCAGATAAGCTGAAAGAAAATTTAGATGGGAAAAACTGTAGGGGATTTCTTTTACCTTCAAGCAAAGATGAATTAGAGTGAATACTATATTTTTCTGCATGATTTTTTGGTTTGGTTTAAGGTTTGGATTGCACTGACAAATGAGATATTGTTGGATTTAGAAGGGCATTAATTGAGGTTTGAGTGGCATGAAGTGAATGAAGACTCAGTGGGTCTCATCATAAGAAGTTTTTTATAGGAAAGAGACAACAGCAAAGGAAAAATGGGCAATTAACACCATCACTGATGTTCTCCATTGGCTACTCAGTGACATCTATATAACTAAGTAATGTCTCCTGGCCCAGTTCCAACCCCAGCCCATCTTAGCAGCCAGCAGCCAGCTGAGGTGAAGAAAGTCTGCTCAGCTGCCAATCAGGGTCCAAAGAGAAGCACATTTGCGTTCCCCTTCTGCCAGACAGCAAGGCCATGTTAATCAAAAGCATGAGCCCTGCTACAAGTCTTTGTTGCAGCCTCACTCATTGGGAAGGTGGGGAAGGAACTGGAAATGTCATCATCCTTGTGCCTTGATCAGCAGATAAGCAAACATCCTTCATTGGATCTGGCTGCTGGCTGTTAAGGTGGACTGGGGGGAGGATTGGGCCAGGAGACATTACTTGGTTACACAGATATCACTAAGTAGTCAATGGAGAATATCACTGATGGTGTTAGAAAAGGTATGCTGCACAAAGGGAATCACTCTTCTGATTTAATGGTAAAGCATAATGCTAAGGGGAAAAAGTCATCTCATCGTAGTTGAGGATGATGAATATCATCGGAACAGACCTCCTTCACCTCATCTGGCTGGCGGCGTATAAGGCGGGTGGGGTACATTTTTTTAGTTATGGATTTACAAGTCTAGGCATTGAATCTGTAATTACAATACTGGCCATTTCTGCACTAGACTGTTACAGTGCTATTATTCTATTTTCAACACCCTACGGAATCCTGGGGTTTGCAGTTTAGGGAGGCGCCTAACAGTGTAGTGTGAAAATGGCTACTGAATGCCAGACATTACTGTTAACATCATATGAAATACACTTGTGTTTAGTATGAAGCATCAGAATTATTGGCTATTTGGATGCTGGACTAGATTCAAATGTAATCTAAAGGTTGGCACTAATGGAAGCATTGGGTAAAATTCCAGGAGATTTTGGGATACCTGCGATTTCATGACTGGAACCTTAGACTTTTAACATACAAAAGTATGAATAGATGTGAAGATAAAATAGAATTCACCATACTCACTTTGAACACTTACATGATAAACCACCACAGTCTGATGGGAAGAAAATCTCTCTGGCTTTCTCTGAGTTCAATATAGCTTTATCCCTCCAGGAGAAAATCTATATCAGATAAACTAAACATTTGAAAAACTGACAGAAATAGTAGGAGAGTGAGAAACAGACAATTTCTATTCAGACACCTTCCCATTATGTTGCCATATGAAGGATGCTAAACGTACCTCTGTGCTTATCTTATCTGCAAAATACACAGCTAATATTATTTAATTTAAAACCAGTAACTCAACCTGAATGTTCACCTTACACGTCTTCTATTGAACACTTGGCTGCATTAGATTCTCTGCTGGCTACACATTAATTCCCTCTGTTCTCAACTCTTTTAATTTTTTTTAACCCAACAATTTTTTCCTAGAAATATTGTGCTTAATATAGATAATCAAATAAGCAGCAGCAGCCTCTAATTCCTTCAAATAGTGACATTTGATGGGTGGCAGGGGGGGAAAAAGAGTTCTGGTGATAGGGAAAGCAAACCCTTCAGGAAGGAGAAGAGCCATAGTTCACTGATGGATTGGAAAAGCTTAGCATGCAGAAGGTGGTAGCTTTATGGGGGAGACATTCTTTCAGATATCGTGGCCCCAAGCTGTTTGGGGCTATGTAGGTCAAAAGCAACACCTTGAATTGACCTCAGAAGTTAATTGGAAACCAGTGTAGTTCTTGTAAGACCTGTGTCATGTGGTCTCTAAAATGTATCCCTGACACCTGTCTGGCTGCTACATTTTGCACTAGCTGCAGCTTCCAATTTTTTTTCAAGGGCAGAAACATACATATAACACATTACAGTAGTCTAATCAAGATATAACTAAGGCATGAACCACTGTGGCAGTTATGGTCTTCCCTAGGAAGGGGTGCAACTGACAAAAGCATTCCTGGGTACCACAACAACTTGGCTTTCTAGCAGCAACACCTATTCTAAGAGAACCACCAAGCTATGAGCCTGATTTTTCAGAAGGAGTGCAACCTCATCCAGAACAGGCTGTGATCCCAACCCCAGGTTAGTTTTTTTTACTGTTCAAACAGTACTTCTGTATTTTCTGGATTAAGCCTTAATTTATTACCTAATGAATATCAGGTACTATAGGCTATACTTCGAAGGAAGGAATTGGCAAAACCACCTCTGAGTATTCCTTGCCTAAGAAAACCCTATGAAATTCATGGGGTCCCAATAAGTCAGCGTGCAACTTGAAGGCACACTCACACACCAGTCCTTCACTGCATCCAGAGATTCATTCAGGACATCCACAGGCTCTTTGGCATCAGTTTGAAGGAACAGATGTGCTGATGATGTCCCGCCCCCAAACACTGGATAACTTCTCCCAGCAGCTTCATGTAGATGTTAAAATGCATAAAGGACAGTACTGACCCCTGTGAAATCCCACAGAATAATGGCCGAAAGGATGAATAGCAGCCCACCAACACCATAATATTCAGCCAAGAAAGACTGGAACCACTGCAAAGCAATGCCCCAAATGCCATATCAATGAAATGACCCAGAAGGATATCCTGATTGATAGCATCAAAAGCTGCTGAAAGATCCAGGAGAACCAACAGGAACCCACCCCCTCTGATCAAGTCCTGGTATAGGTTATCCACCAAGATGAGCAAGGCTGTTTGTCAGATAATGGCCTAAACCCAGGTTGGACTGGTCTAGGTAATCTGTTTCATCCAAGAAAGGCTGGAATTGTGATGCTACTACTCACTCTGAGACTTTATTTTAAAAGGGGAGATTAGAGACTGGCCAATAGTTATCTAGAGAGGAGGATCATAGAATCATAGAGTTGGAAGAGACCCCAGGGCCATCGAGTCCAATCCTCTCTATGCACGAACACTCATCAAAGCATTCCCAACAGATGGCCATCCAGCCTTTGCTTAAAAACCTCCAAAGAAAGAGACTCTCCCACACTCCAAGGAAGCATATTCCACTGCCGGACAGCTCTGACTGTCAGGAAGTTCTTCCTGAGGTTCAGGTGGAGTCTCCTTTCCTGCAGCTTGAATCCATTGTTTCTTGTCCTAGTCTCTGGAGCAGTAGAGAACAAGCCTGCTCCCTCCTCAAACATGACATCCCTTCAAATATTTAAACATGGCTATCATGTCCCCTCTTAACCTTTTCTTCTGCAGACTAAACATACCCAGCTCTCTAAGTCTATCCTCATAGGGCATGGCTTCCAGGCCCCTCACCATTTTGGTCGCCCTCCTCTGCACACGTTCCAGCTTGTTGACATCCTTCTTAAATTGAGGTGCCCAGAACTGTACACAGTATTCCAAATGAGGCCTGACCAATGCAGAATAGAGTGGTCCAATGAAGGTTTTATTGATAAAGATCTTACAATTGCATCCTTTAAAGAGCCATCTTTCAAAGCAGCATTTAAAACTTCTAGCACCCAACTGGCCAGTCCTCCTCTAGGAGCTTTAATTAGTCAGGTGGTTGGCACGAACTCTCCAAGCCCGACCATGTTGAATAAACTGAAACTCATCCATCAAAGTCAGACAAAAATGTGACTGTTACTTCTCCAGCTTCTATTTTCAATGTGAATTCCAAGACAGAATGTATTTGAATTATTTTCTCCATAAAGTATTTGGTAAATTAATCACAGCACTTTTCTGAGGACTTTTACTCAGCAGTCTAAATTCTTGGATGTAATAGCTCTTCAACTATCTCTAACAGCTCCTCTGGGTGAGGTTGAGCTAATGTAACAGAGACAGAAAAGAATTGTTTATTGCCTGGGTCATCTACCCATTCTATAGATAAAGCAGTGCATTAATAGAACTACCAGTTCTAGCAGCTGGAACATTTCTGAGAACAATTAGGAATCCCGCTGAATCCATTAGACCATTTTTGACCATTAGATCATTTTAACAGTTTTCCCACTCCTGCAGAGGTTGTTTGTGATCGCAAATTTAAATCTTATCAGATCATCCATGATATTAGATCTATTTCCACATCACAACCCCCACCACACAGATCACCGTTATCCTGCCTCATTGCCTTACTACAAGGTAAACACATTCAAACCTTGGAAATTGTTGGACAGGGTGCCCCAACAGAGGGGTAGACTCACGACAGATTGCTGAAACTCCTCCTCCCAACCCATCAGATCTTGCCTGCTGCAGCACCTGGAAACCTCTCTTCTCCTCTCCCTATGGCTTTCTCTGGCAGTGAAAACTCTGGAGAGTTTTGGAGCCCTTTGGAGCATTCTTTTAAAGTCTTTTTATGAGGGGCTGAAAAAAGAAGAGATTTTCCCACTTCTGTTCATGAAAGCAACCATTGGTTCCCCACCTCTAACACAGAGACATGCCCTCTATATCTCGTGTCTTTTAAGAAGCCCACAACATTTTATAAACTCTTTTTCATTACTGTTATTGATATTTCTTTGCAATATGAATTCCAGCTTTGGCTGTGTCCTGTCATCCCAGCAATGTCTACCTAATTTCTGGCTTTTGCTCTGATAGCCTCCTTTAGTCAGCTGAGTTGATGAAGGGCAGGGCAACTTGTCTTGTTATCCATAGCATAGTCTTTTTCTTCTCCTGAAGTTTCGTAGGTCACTCTTTGGTCTCAATTTGTCTCAAAAATATTCTGCACAGAGATGAGCAAAAGATTATTGCAGCACATACTTGATGATCATTGACAATCACCATTGTCCTACCAATCCTGCATTTTGACTTTTCCTCTATTAAACCACTTGATCAAATGTTCGTATCATGACAAACAGTCAGTGCCTTACAAATGACTTCCTCTCCAATTACTGAGCCAGAGCTGATTCAGCCCTACTCACCGGCAGTCTTGAGTCATGTCTTCCTAGAGAGCTATAATGCTAGGAACAAAGATGCCTGAGTCATAAAGCCATTTGTTCAGTGATTCACAGAGCTTGCTGACCATCAGAGGAGTGCCTCATGCCTGATTTTGGAGTCAAATCTTTTAATATTCTCTCTTAAAACCTTTCTTCTTACAAAGCTGAGGTAACTTCACTGAGACTTATTCTAGTTCTTATTCAAGCCAAAAATCTCCATGTGTGCTGTGTAATTCATAAATACCTTTTTTAGTTTCATATTGATTGTGGCTAGAGTACCAGAATTATGCAGCAATTGTGCACATGGTATGTATTTTGAAATACATCTGTTTTCTTTATATTATTTTAAAAAAAATGGAGTTTTTGAGCACTCAGAAATTTATTTAGAAAAATACTTTCTTGGATTTTTTTTTATACTTCCCTCACATCCTTTCTAATTTTTCTCTTTCAAAAATATATATGCATATGTGTATGTATATACAAACAATCAGAGTAAATAAATCTACCAGAGAATTGGCAATTCCTGAGCATTTGGTATTGTGAATATATTGCTGCTGTGGTTTGTAAGCGTATTTAGTGCTTATTTATCCACACTATGGCCATTTTCGCAGGAGAGGGTAGGAGTGGTTCATTGTGTATCAAGAGCGGTGTTTCTATACTCTGAAACAGAAACTGTGCTGTCTGCAGACCCTCCATTTACATTGTACTCCTTGGAGAAAAGTGGTTGCTGCATCCACACAGCAAGACCCTACTCACTCCCATTCTACTTCCTCACCCCGCCCCACCTTGCCATCTCTGATTGTTTCTTAAAGAAAAAGAGACCAAACACATTTTAAATGGCTGGGTCAAAAAGCAAACATCCCCAAAATCCAGGCTAAACTGAATTGAGAGTCCAAAAAGGGAAGAAAATCAATACCAGTATCCAAAAGATCCACTGGCAACATCCAAAGAGCAAAACTGTACAAAACAACTCCAAACTGGTCTTTCAAAGTAAGCTGTCAAATTAAGTTGTCAATTAGCTGTCAAATTAAACTGTCAAACTAAGTTCACTACTTCACAAAGTGAAAGCTAAGGTTGCAGTGCAAAGGTTATTCCTCAGCAAGTGAGGCAGCCTGAAAGAGAAACAAAAAAGAAACAAAGTTGCTTGAGGATCTTCCTCTAATCAATTACCTTCATTCATCAAGCAAGATCATGTCTTCCGCAGATTTCCTTTGCTACGTTTGTGTGGTATGTATTTTTATTGATGTGAGGGGGGAAAAGACCTCTTAACAGTCCATTAGACTCTCTTCCCACTGTCCTTCCCAGCAACCTGTCCTTTGATGAGTGGAGAAAGATAAACATGGAAAAGACAGCCTGGGAATGCCCCTAGCCAGGCACTTTTGCATTGTGAATTGCTGTCACAGTTCTGCATGTTGCAAAAACAAAGTAGAAATAGTTTGGCAGATTTGCATCGGAGCTTTTCCAGTTTTACAATACAGCGGTTTCTCATCTCATTGAACCGTGCTGGGAGCTGAAAACATGCAGAACTACGAGGAAAACTACAGAGCTAAACTGGTACAATGTGCAGATGGGAGGGTGAGAATTTGAAGAGACTACGATGTATTGACCTTGTGTGGAAATGGCCTATGTCTGGAATCCTGTTAGTGGTTTACACATGTGTAAGTGCCAGTATGGTGTAATGGTTTCAGCATTGGACTATGACTCTGGAGACCAGGATTTGATTCCCTGCTCAGCCGTGGAAACCTACTTGTGATCTTGGGTGTGTCATACCCTTTCAGCCCCAGAAAACCCTGTGATAGGTTCACCTTAGGGTTGCCATGAGTCAGAAATGATTTGAAAGCATACAACAACAACAACAACAACAACAACAAGTGTGGATTATGTACATACATGTCTCTTTTTAGATGGGGCACAGGAAACTATTCACTAGCATCTCCAAGCAAAACATCACTCCAGGGAGCTGTCAAGTCCTCAGAGGGGACACTACTACTGCTTAGCAGTGGGGAGGGGAGAGGGGAACTCATAGGAGGAAGATATATCTGACCTTCACTCCAAAAATAAGGGAAACAAGTACATCCTCATTTGGGAGCACATCCTCATTTCTTTTCCCCTCACAATCAAGACCAGATGTATATTCCTTCTCCATGTTGCCTTTTCCTGTCCCACTGGTAAATGTAGTTGCCGCTGCAACAGCATCCCTTGGGCTTGACAGCTGCTGGGACAGGGAGAAAGCACAGAACTCTTCCTCCCATACCTCTTGGATCCAGGATCTCAATTATTATCTTCTAATATAGTCCATCTGATTTCTAGACTGTTTAATTCATAAATGGATTTTTATTTTTACTTTTTTGTTAGCTTACCTGACTTTCCCCGGTTTTCATCTCAGTCTACCAAGCAAGTCTATAATATTGAAGCAATCTTCATCCAGTTCTACAGAACTTGTTCCTGGGTGAGAAAGAGAAAAAAAAAATCTGTTATGTGGGGAGGCTGATTACCAGTGGCTCCCCCCAAACACAGACACATGCATGTTGGATCTAGCTGCCTAATAGTAAATGGCACCTTGCAAATGGTTTCTGGATTTTTAACATATTGCCAGTTGACCTTTGAAAGCAGAAAGTCTTCCTTAATCCAATTTGGAATCAAATACTGATTAAGCAGCAGTAACATTTATGGCAAGTGAAACATAACACCTGAGCACTGTTACTGTTCTTGTTACTTAGACCTTAAAGAAAATTCAGAAAGACGTATAGCCTAGCTTGAGACACATTTCCTGCTCTGGACTGATGTCAGGAAAATCTAAGGGGAAACAAACACTGTATTATAATATGAAGCAATGCAGTTTATTGCTCTCTTTGATAGGTTTGTTCCTCTTAAATTCCAACCAGCAAGGGGAAAAAAAGATCTCTTTGGCTATCTTGCGATCCCTAAACATTTAATTAGAAACTGAGATTGGCTTCAGGTGAATGCCAGACACAGAGCTTTATATGGAAAAAAATGGGGAATTTAAACCTTTGGCCAGTAGAAATGTTTATCTCAAACTTATTATCAAAGTCTCCTGTAATTTCTTCAAAATCCTCCAGGAAGACCTGCTGCCCATTTGACTTTTTAGATATGATTTTTTAAAATATAGATGGTTAATTAGAAACCTTTTCCCACTGTGGTTTAGAAGACAGAAACAATAAATACCACAGCAGCTTTCTTATTTTCGGTGTATTTCTCTGCTTTGTTTGAAAGAGTACAAGCAAATAGAAAACATCAGGTTCAAACTCAATGTGTTTCAAATACCATTACTTTAAGAATTTCTGGAATTCTCTTGCAATTTCACTAGATTTGAAGAGCTGTCAAAGGATATGATTTACATATCATTCCTACCAATGATGCTTTTATGGAATTTATTTTTGTAGATATCCAACACAAAGAAAAGGGGAGAAATCTGCTAAATCAGGATTAGTATTTATTATGTGGGCATATATTGTCTGTCCTATCTCAAAGGCATGAGATCAGAACACAATAATTTAAAACTAAAAACAAAATCTCATTAAACTATGAACCAATCTGAACAGCTAAACTTAAATCAGAAAGAAAATACAGAAATGTTGAAGATAGCATACACACATACTTTAACTACATGCTCACTCACTCTTCCTTCCTTTCTTGCCTGCCTGCCTGCCTTCCTGTCTTTCTTTATAGAATGTTTAAGTTTTCCAATGCATAAAAGAAGTTCACATGCTATAATATTCCAGTATAATAAAAGCAGAAAAATCATCATCATCATCATCCTCATTATCACAAGAAGAGGAAAAATGCACATTAGTCATACATTTCTATGAAAGCTGACCAAATCTAAGTCCCTTTGTAATTTTTTTCTCTTTCGTCTATAAGTCATTCTTTTCAATGTTGTAAACATTGGATCATGCATGGAAAAATTATCTTTCCAATATTGAAATATCAGTCTTTTAGCAGTCAAAAGGACATGAAAAACCCATTTCTGCTGGGCATTTGTTAATTTCCAAGCATGATAAATAGTTCAAAAGAGCATGCTCATCCCTAAATAGCAAAGAACTTTCCAGTACCAAGTTTATTTGCATAATTACTTCCACCCAAAATGAGGCAACTACAGGACAGCTCCATTAAGAAATGCTCCATTAAGGACACATTAGCAGTATTACATCTTCAACAATTTGCTGATTTAGATAACACTTTCCCATTGTGGTGACCAATATTCCTGAAACAGCAATTTCTGCTGGGTAAGTTGTAATGCATGTTATAGATGTTAAAATACTTGCCCCTTGATTAGACAGAATTGGTCATTCCCATTCTCTCTTCCATTCCTGTTGTAAAACTTGCATGTCATATTTATTATAGATAACAGAAACTTATATATACAAATCTTTGGTTTAGATACTTGGTCAGCCTTAATTAATGTGTTTAAATATTTATTTCATTTTATTTTATTTTATTTTATTTTATTTTATTTGTATGTCATCTTTCTCATGGAGTGAGATCCAAGATGGCTCAATTAATCAATTTTTAAAAAAACCTTAACAATAATTTTTTTAAAAAAAAAAACAATGTAAAATCTCCACAGGAAACAGTATAAGGCCCTTTAAAAAACATACTGAGGATAAATAATAAATAAAATGCACATCCCAATAAAAATCTTCCCTTAATATTAAGAGAATCAAGGAAGCACTAATAACTATCAGGCCAAACCTAGATTGTAAAAAATGCTTCAGTGGTAGCTATTGCCATTTAGCAAAAACAGGTAAATTAAAACTGGTCTTTGCAGAGTTGAGAAAAATAGAAAATTGTGATCAGCACCACGTACTTGATTTAAGATAACAATCCCACTATCTGCCCATATCTTCCATAAAAATGTTTGCTTATAAATTTTCACATCCAGATTCTGTCATAAGGTCAATCTGGCATGAACATATGGGTCAACTTGTAATTAATAAGAAAATATTTGTCACACAGCTCTAACAGCTGAGATTGTTGGCAAAGCATTGTCTTTTTCTATAATATGAAAGCCAAGCATTGTTCATTTAAGGTGCCATTTATTATTAGGCAGCTAGATCCAACATTCATGTGTCTGTTTTTGAGGGGAACCTCTAGTAAGCAGCTTCCCCACATAGTGTTCTTTTGTTTTGCTTTTTCTTCGTCTCACTCAGAAATGAGTTCTGTAGAACTAGATGAAGGTTGCTTCAATATTATAGACTTGATTGGTAGACTGACATGAAAATTGGGGAAAGTCAGGTAAGCTAACAAAAAAAAATCTAAATATGAATTAAACAGTCTAAAAAATAAACAGACCATATTTGTATTAGAAGAAGATAGTAGCTGAGGTCACCAAAATAAGTTGGTATAATGATTGATTTTGTGCCAAACCTTTTTTTTTAAATCGAACAAAGATACGATTGTCAAATTTTCACCAAAAAAGTCCTAAATGTGAAAAATTTTCAAACAATAACCAAAACTCACATAATCTTGCTCATTGGAGGAGAAAAAAAATTGTAATTCTTCTGTCTTGTATGTTAGAACTTGTATCCCTAAACCAGATTAGACAACAGTGAGCAAGACAGAGAAGTGAGCTGAGCAAGTAGCTTGCTATGAACCTGACAAACAAATATGGTACTAAAGTAATTGGGCAGATGTCATCTTATCTCACATATAGTCATACTATTATAAAACATGATAAAACATAAAATATATTGTTATATAACATTCTACTCATACTTAAGGACAGGACTCATGTGTGTCCAGTCCCTAATACATGTCCAAAGCCAATTATATACCTCATATTTAAGCAACCAGAGTAGTAAGAAATTACAGTGTCAATTAAATATATAGATGATGCTAAGGGTATTTCCACATCATAAAATTATAATGCCTCAGTACCACTTGAACTGTTATGATTCCATCCTATATAATCCCAGTATTGGTAGTTTTGGGCAGTGCTTAGAATTCTTTGTTAGAGAGCTAGTACATCTCCAAATTATAGGTCCCAAGATTTTGTAAGATACAGCCATGATGGTTAAAGTAGCATTTAACTGCAGTAATTTTAGATTGTGGACATGCTGTTATCTTTGCACCAAAGTTCATTGGTGCACTGTTTAGACCTCATTTGGAATATTGTGTCCAGTTCTGGGCACCTCAATTCAAGAAGGATATTGACAAGCTGGAGTGTGTCCAGAGAAGGGCAACCAAAATAGTGAAGGGTCTGGAAGCCATGCCCAATGAAGAACAGCTTAGGGAGCTGGGTATGTTTAGTCTGCAGAAGAGAAGGTTAAGAGGGCACATGACAGTCATGTTTAAATATTTGAAGGGATGTCATGTTGAGGAGGGAGCAGGCTTGTTTTCTGCTGTTCCAGCTCCTACACACAAGGAGAGAGTCAGAGAATATCCAAACAGAAAGGTAGCTGAGAGCAAACAAATCCGAAGGGGCAAATCCAAACTGTAGTCCAAACAGGCAGAGTTCCAAAACAACCAGATCCAAGAGCACAGCACAGGGTTTCATAGCCAAAGAGACCAGTTGCTGACCCTGGGAGGAAAGGCCAGCTGGAACTCTCTTTTATCTATGGTTACTTTCACCACAGGTGCTCCCTCATTAGGAATCGTCTACTATTTAAATGGGCCGATCGACGCAAGCCTTCCCTTTCATGGTATCTCTGCTGCAGGGTAGGTGTGTCAGCTATGTCGTCCTCTATTTATTCCCCTGGCTCAGGCTTTTGTTGTTGTGTATTAATTCCCTCTGGACCAGCTTCTGGGGACACTTGAGCCTGTGGGAAAGTCTCTGCCTCAGAGTGAGAATCCTCCTTCTCACTGCCACAGTCCCCAAGGAAGGGCATGACACCAGGCTTGTTTTCTGCTGCTCCAGAGACTAGGACAAGGAGCAATGGATTCAAGCTGAAGGAAAGGAGATTCCATCTGAACCTCAGGAAGAACTTCCTGACGGTCAGAGCTGTCCGGCAGTGGAATATGCTGCCTCGGAGTGTGGTGGAGTCTCCTTCTTTGGAGGTTTTAAACAGAGGCCGGATGGCCATCTGTTCAGAATGCTTTGATGTGTGTTCTTGCATGGTAGGAGGTTGGACTGAATGGCCCCTGTGATCTCTTCCAACTCTATGATACAATGATTCAGAGTAAAACTTCAGTCAGGTTTAAAGGATTGAATTCAAGTCAGTGTTCGCCAATGAAGATGCAACCAAAAATAATTTTGATATCAACAGTGGTATATATTGATGAGGATGTACTGGGCAGAGCTTGTAATGTGTATATATGTAGTGTGTGTGTATATAATATATATGTGTATGTATATATGTATATATATATGTATGTATGTGTATATAAATATATATATAGACATACATACATAGCTTGTAATGTGTGTGTGTGTGTATACATACATACACACACACACACATTTATACATATACATACAATTTTCAGAATTACACAGCAGCATGACAAGTGATCAGTCTGACTGAGAGATTCAGGTAATCTTAAAAAGTAACTTTCTTCTGCTTTGGTACTGCAACATTTATAATTTTTACTAGGGAAGTGTTTGTTTAAATTTTGTTCCCAAAGAGAAGAACAAGTTTTCTCCATGTTGCATGAATGTCTTTGAAAACAGTACAGTGAAGTAATGGTTGGCAGGAAGGAGAACAGCTTCTCCCATTGCTGGCTATCTGAACTGGTGAGGGGTAATTCTCTTCTCTCTCAGGTCCTCTGACCCCATGTCACCTACATGACCACATAGTCAGCTGAAGAGAAGAGGTGGACAGCCAAGCAATGAGGCCAGAGTCAGATGAGCCCTGGTCAGCTCCCTTCCTCTTCCACCCATACAGAGATGCAGTGGCTGTGTAAGCAGGAGGGAACAAGGGGCAGCTGAGTGAGGAGGATCACCTATCACCAGATATGACAGCTGGCAAATGAAAAGCCTCCTTGCTAACTTTCCCTCCACAACCTGGCCACATATCTGACTGGGAGAATCAGGATGGACAGATGAGCAAAGAAACTCATCTGTCACTGGCAATATCTACCCTACACTATTATAGTGCTGTGGAATCCTGGGGTTTGTAGTTTACTGAGGTCCAAGAGCTCTTGGGCTGAGGATTCTAAACACCCCTCCCTAAACTGCAAACCCCAGGATTCCACAGGATGTTCAAGGTTGAATAGTAGCACTTTAACAGTGTAGTGCAGAAATGGTCACTCACTAGCTGGCATGAATGAGACTCAGTTAGCTACTCTGTCCTGCCCCCTCCCATCTACACAACTGTGGTGACCCTGGTGGTAGAAAAGGACAGGAAGACAGGTGAGTGAGGAGGATTGAACTTCATAGGCAGTACAGACTGATATAGGCATTCTCTGGAACTTTCTAGGGATTCTCCAGAGATCTTGCAAGATGATGGCATCATGTTGTATAGGCTAGACTGATGGTAGACCTCGTTGGTCATTTGTCCTTCCCTTTGTGTAAGACACTACATGGCAATGCAAGTGAGAGGGAAGGGAAAGTTTGAATCCGGACTGGCAAGCATGGGAATGTAGTCTTTGGATTGGAAAAAATAAGAAAGAAGCTTCAGGAGGATTCTCTCACTGAAGTTTCTAGATACTTGAGTTCCTGCCCACTCCCTGCCTTAAATATTATTTCCATCCATAGTTTTCACCAGATTCCACCAGGATGTAAGAAGTATAGAAAGAAAAATAATCAGGTAGTACTGTATTTACTGTCCTATAAGACTCACTTTTTTTGCCCTGAAAAATACTGTTTGAAAATGGGGTGCGTCTTATATGCCAGTGTGTCTTATATGCCATCAAATAGTATTTGCCAGTGTATAAATGAGGTGTGTATTATACGTGGGTGCATCTTATATGCTGGCAAATATGGATATTTCACTAGGAACTGGAATAATTTCAGTAAGATTAGCAGCATTTCTTATACAAAGGTGGTCACAGATCTCTAGTCAGTGTCTCTTAACCTTTTGGGGATCCCATTTAAGAAAGTTAAGGCTATGGACTCTGCCTCAAATAAAGCACTTAAACATAATTTTCAAAGTCAAGGAAGAGAAATCATTTTTGTGACTGGTTCTTGCTCTTACTGAAGCCCAGTCATAAACTCTGTAATGTACATGGATCACAAATTAACAACCTGTGCTCAAGCATGGTGAACACAGAAAAGCAAGGTGATACCTTATCTATTTGTTTATTCATGTCTCATCTTTCTCTTAGTGTGGACTTCAATGTTACTCTAACTTCTGGAGGTCCCTTGGGGGGGACACTTGATTTGCTCCAAGTTATAAAGGTTGGGGAAATTAGCAGAGCACTGGCAATAGCAAAATGAGGGGCAGGGTAACCCAGCAGGATCTTTTACCCAACTTTTATGGGGTCAGACCAAGCAAAAAACCAGACACGCATATCGAATAAATGGATTTTATTAAATGAAAATGTTCTCATGCACCAACTCACTCACTCTCTCTCACACACACACACACACACACAAGACCTTATTGAGAAGCAAAAGAGTTGAAAAATATAGCAAAGGAATCGTAGATGGGGGGATACTGCACCTATCTTGAAGTCCTTGGTCCAGGAAGCAGCAAGCAAAACAGAACTCAGCTACAAGATGGCTGAGGGGATTACTCAACTAACAGAGTCCCAGTCTGCTAACATGGCAGGGAGTTCTCCAAAGAAATTATCAAAAACTAGGACTACTTGTAGGGCAGAAAGTACCTTGAGGGCAAATCCTCTCCTGGGGAGGACAATAGTCATAGCAAAGAAAAGAATTGTCAACAAAGGCAACTTGGTTTGCATGATGGTTTTATGACGTGCTGCCAACGTTTCAGGATCTTTGGTTGCAATGGGTTGTAGTGTAAATTTATGTAGATGGGCCTAACCTTGTAGGATTTTTCCAGAATCACAGGTGCCCAACCTAGAGAAAACAAGCTAATCCTCACAAGTTGGCTCCTCTTTGGCTGAGGACCTTTTGTTTTCCTGAGTTTGCACAGCTTGAGGTCTCCTTGGGCTATGTGACTGGGGATTTTTCTGGCCTGACCTAGTTCTTGGTCATTCAACCATTTTCGCCTACGTGTCAAGGTCAGAGACCTGG
Source organism: Cyclura pinguis (assembly GCA_030412105.1). Taxonomy (NCBI): domain Eukaryota; kingdom Metazoa; phylum Chordata; class Lepidosauria; order Squamata; family Iguanidae; genus Cyclura; species Cyclura pinguis. Next base: position 310,449,355 of record CM059599.1, on the reverse strand, counting down.
GCGGCAAGCCAGCCCAGAGAAGAGAGTGTGAGAGCCAGCAAAGTCCAGCCAGAAGGAGACAAGCAAGCACTTTTTTTCATTTACCAGAGTTCATTTCAAGCGAAAGCCATAGTCAGAGTTCCAAAAGCCAAGGGTCAAGAGTCCAGAGATCAATTCAAGGTAGCAGGAAACAGGTGCTGGGAGCAAGGAACAGGCAAGAGGAAGGCTTGAAAGAAGTTTGCCACAAGCAAAGGAAAGCTTCTAGGTAGGCAGGCAGGCAGTTATATAGCCCAAGACACAGGTGTGGCTAGTCACTGCTTCTTGAACTTAATCAAGGAAGCCTCCCTTTGCTCAGCTCTCTTGAGTCTTCACCTTGTTTGTGGGCTGATTGGCACAGGCCCCAAACCATCTTCAGAATCGGATCCCTGTTGCCCTAAAGGAGCAGGCAGAGGAACGTCCAAGCCTGCTTGGTCCATGGCAGCAGGGGGAGCTCTTGAGCTGCAGGACTCATCTCCAGCCAGAGCCACAGGGACCAACGGCTGCTGCTCGTCATCTCCACCCTGAGCAACAGGGACCAACAGCTGCTGCTTGTCATCAGCAGCTCTGACAGGGGCTTCAGTTATCACACTACGTGCTCCCTGGCATGGTGAGCACATTTGATATCAAAATTGTAGTCCCCAGGATAGAGTGTGCCAGTGGGGTAACACCAAGACAATTCATGACATGGATTAAAACAAAGTACAGCTAAAATATGATTATGATGAAAAAGGGTGTTCTTTTTTAAAAAACAAAACACTATCCTATTAAACAGAACTATGTTTTAATGGACTAGCTAGTAAGTACTAGGAATGTTGCCAAAAGGGAATAGCTCAAAAATTATGCACTTTAGGTTTGTAATCCCCAAATGTTTAAAAAATGTTGAATTTAATCATTACTATTTATTTATTTATTTATTTATTTATTTATTTATTTTTGCAATTTCAGCCTGAGATTGATTATGAGATCATCTTTTGTTTGCAAGTTCTGCATGACTAAACATCAAGACTCCATCATTAGTGCATGCTGTGATGCTGTATTTACTTTATTTTCTGTATTTGCTTTACTTTCTGAATGAAATGTAATCATCTGTTTGAATGTATAACCACAAAGAACAATTTCACTTTTATCCTTTCTCTTGTTCAGTGTACCAACATCATTCCAACACTAAGATAAGATTCTAAAATATGAAAGGTGTCTATTCTGCCATGTCCAGACAATGGATGCGATATTTTTCATTTTTTTTTAAGAAAAACAGGCCAACCACCCAACTTTTTAATAAATAATGTTATTTCATGGCAATCTTCCCCACTAGATAAATTGCTGTATTCTGAGGAGTTGAGATTTAAGTCAATAGAATGATAGTTTTTTCTTATTACCAACAGAGGTTTCTAGAATTGCTATAGCCACATTAAAGTTTGTTTCCTGTTTTTGTTTTTTGGTATGTCATTTTATCATTTATCAAGTATCATTTTAAATTGTTACTATAATTGCAAAAATAAAAGCTGAATAAAAACAGTTGTTTTCAAGTTCAAAAGCTTTATTTACACTATCCTCAAATAAGTAACACATATATTTCCTATATATATCTTCCATGCATGTAATCACTGTAGTTAAATGGAGATAAATATTGGCCCAAATGTATTGTTAATCTCAGCTAGAATAGACCTGTTTAATCAATAGGATTTGCCTAGATATTGAACCGCTCAACAATTGATTCAGTAGGTCTGTTCTAGTTGGACTCACCAACAGTATTCAATTCATTTTTATCAGAAGTTTTTTTTTTCTGAGACCAGACTCTTTCTCACTTTCTTATTCTCTCATTTGCTGTATTTGATCTGCAGCTTTCCTTATGTTGCTCATTCAAAAGCCTGTGCATAAAAAATGTGAGTCAAAGCCATTGTTCAATGGGAGAAGGCAGTGCAACAATTGTCTATAACCCTTCCCTAGTTTACATTGATGGATTTCTCTAGGTCAAATGGTTCATTGTCCTTGGAAGTGATGCATGTAGTTCAGTAATCTGGAGTAGCCTGATCACTGGGCTATTTCATTTGCTTCTTGATCAATATGATGCCTTTTGATCACAGATGTTTTCCATATACATTGCACAGCCATCCAGATTACATGGCTTAATTGATGCCAGTGTCGTCATAACAGAAACTTGCTTGAATGAAGAGTCATGAAGCATTTCTTCTCAACTTTTTTCCTATTGTACAAAAAGCTAGCAGGCTGGGACTTCTCCCTGATCCTTCTGACATCATACATTATTTGTGCAGCCATGCATGATGCAGTAGTCCTCCTCCCCCAAAGAAGCAGAAGAAATAGTTTCTGTTCTGGGAGTTGAGTGTACAGGTTTATTGGAATCATTAGAATTAGTGGTATATGTACTATGGAATATAAGAGACAACCCCACCAAGACATTGACTGAAGATGCATTGACAGTGTACCTAAAGTATGAAGGCAACATTTATGTAAATGGTGAAAGTCATTACCAAAACTGGAGATGTAAAGAATTACTTTCTAGATGTCTAGAAAGATTTCTAGGCATCTAAATATCTAGATTTCAAAATATTTTATCCTTTGGAGTTGGCCCAATAAAGGTATCACAGCTTGTGGATTTTGGATTTTGTTGCATTTTGCTGCACAGCCAACATAATTATCTCTGAATATGTTTCTAGATGTCCATGAACCCTGCAATTGTGATGTAAAAAAAGTACTGGATGCAAGTGGCAATGCCTGCAGCAATACAGTTGGATCCAAAGCAGATAGACATATCTTTATGAATGTATCCTCCTTGGCCAGAGACGGAACAGTGAGGTATTTGGTCCCAATAATACACTCTTGATATAAAGTTATGAAGGCTGGGAGGTAAGTACAGTGGTTTTTAATTTCTGCTTCTTTATCCTTTTCTTGCCTATTTACTTATTGCTGATTAAAGCTCACGTTGCCTCACATATTGCATATTTTATTTTTCTACACCCACCCCCCCCCCAAAAAAAGTGCCCCTCTGCATATTAGAATGGTGCTTGGAGATTTGATGGTCTTTTAATATTATCAGCCTTTCCTGTTAAATCTTAAGCAATGCAAACTATGCACAAAAAGCAAATTGCAACCTGGTAGTACCGCATTTCTAAGAAGATTAAGGGGAACCAAAACAATCAAAGCCCTTCTCACACTTTCACTATGACTACATGAACTGGCAAGGGGTAACTTACAGGACTAGCCCCACCCTTCAGTGTCAGAGGATGTATTCAGTCTGCAGGGTACCTTCTTCTATACGCAAAGCCCGAAATCCAAACCTCAAGCCAGTACAATGAACCGTCCTCTTGTTGAGGAATCGAGAGATTTTTAGTAATAAGTCTCCCAATCAGCAAAGTATTTTGTAATGCTCTGGTAGACATTGAACAAATTACCAGTCCCACTTTATCATCTTTACCCCAGACACGCTTAATCTAGCTCAAAATAAACCTAAACAGTTTGGTTAAAAATATGAAAAGTTTACTCACAAAATCATGTGCATAGTCTACACAGGTTCAATTCTTGAAGAAAGGTAAGATGAAAGTAAGAACTCACATGCTTACAAGAAAGCATGCTTGTCAGAGAATTGGAGACTACATGCTTGCAGGGAAGCCAAAGAACAAAAAGAAAAGAGGAAAAGAACATGCAAGGGGAAGTGGGTGTTGACCAACCAACAGGAAGTTTACTCTAGGCAGTCTCCTCTATGCCTACAATAAACATGCAAACTAACTAGCCAATTAATTATGCATGCTAAAGTTGCCATTCCCAACACCTCTCTCCCCAGCACCTCTTGGCACCACCCAAACCATTTATGCAGTACATACAATGGAGAAAGGAAATCACACCCTTCTGATTCTTTGGATGGAATCACTGGAAATCATCCTTTGGATTTAGGCCAGAAAGCTTCACTTCCTGGAACAGTTGTACCCAGAGGAATAAAGAAGAGGTGTGAAACAAGTAATGTATTTCACTCGGAGCACATTTGATTAAAAAATAAATTTGCATATGCAATGAGAGGGGGACCTTGCAGCAATTCTGTTCTAAGCACTCAACAAGACTGATTAAACAACTGGGCAAGTACACTTAGAGGTGGATCCAAAGAGTGCATAATCCATCTGCAGTCTCAATACCAACAATGGGGTAAAGAGACCTCATGTGTCACTCACTGCCTCGAAACTCCAAATACATGAGGAAAATTGGTACCAAAAATGATCCCCTATTCTGACTCCAGAGTCTTGAGCTTTGAAGCAGGAATCATGAAACATCAATAACCTTAAAGATACCTGTAACACCAACTCTAATGCCTTTAAAATGCTTGCAAACCTCTATTTTGGGGGAGCAATCCTTTGCTTAGTCATTCACCCACCCCATCACAGAATAAAGTCCATCAGCTCTGAATGCAGGTTATCCAGTAAGATATGGTCCCCAATGTCTGACAAACACACTGCATCCGGTCAAGAACACCAAATCCATGATACCAAAATGTCGGAATGAGGAATGACACTATCATCCTAATTTAAGAGCTGAATCTGAATCTCTCTTCTAACTTTTTATGTGTCTGATATAAATTTCAAGGAACATCTTCCTCCCTCAACATGGGAACATAGACTGGACCATAAAATGGCTATTCTTTTTTTTCTTTTTTTTGGTATATTTTTATTGTGAAAAAAGATTAAACCACACAAACTGGAACTGCAGAGTACATAACACATATCTTTGTACAAACATAACATACACGTACATACTTGTATTTACATACATACATACACTTAGTAATACTCTAAATATTGACCCCAAGAAGGAAAAAAAGAAGAAAAAAAAGGATAATAAAAAAAGGAGAAGGAAAAAAAATAAAAGAGAAACAGAGAAAGGAGGAGGAGCTTCCTCCACAGGGAAGAATACAGCTTGTTCATATTATTTTTTCCTGCCTCCCTCCAAAAACAAATAGAGAGGAGTTTGTAATGAGGAGATTACTGATCAGCTGGTTATTAATTACACATCTCCCACTTTAACACTATCAGTATCATTAAATGACCTCCACCTCTCAGCTGAATACTATTTCCCTTCACTTTATAATCATAATATAATTACCGAAAAGAGAAAAAGAATCAGAAAGAGGGAAAGCGCATCTACTTTTGAAATTTATTTATTTTTATATATATATATATATATATATATATATATATATATATATATATCCCAAGTATCTCCATCTCAATGTTAAAAAAAAAAGAAACATTTTTGTGGGCAACATCTTTTTTACATCCAATTCGGTTCCCAATCTCCTAAACTCTTACTTTGAGTAATCAAAACTATGCTTATCTACCTATCAGTTGACTCCATAATGCTAGTTTTGTAGGTAATCTGTCAAGGGCTACCATGTTCTTAAATACTCATTGTTAGATTTGTTATTTAACATATACATTAACCTGTCCATTTCTGCAACTTCAAACCACTCACCTTCTGTTGGGACCAACCTACTTTTCCAATATCTAGCAAATACAATTCTAGCTGATGTTGTCTTGTACCGTATCAGTCTATCTAACCTCCCTTTCAAATTTTTTTCCAAATTGAAAATTCCCAATAGAAAGAACTCTGGTTTTAAATCGATTCTAATACCCAGCATCCTCTGCATTCTAGACCAGATCATATACCAATATTTCTTAGCATGACTACAGCTCCACCAGAAATGAAAAAAAGTTCTTATCTCTTTCTCACACTTCCAACATTGTTTCTTAATCTTCTTGAACACATTGGCCATTTTTACTGGTGAGAGGTACCACCTGAACATCATTTTTAATGCATTTTCCTCCAACTTATACGATCTAGTATAATTCCTATGAATTTTCCAAATTTTTTTCCATTCATCGAAACTGATTGGACGCCTGATATCTTTAGACCATTTTACCATATACTCTTTAACAGATTCATCAGCAAGTTCATATGTTAACAACAAAGTAAACAGCTTTGATAACAGATGCTTTTCTCCTTTACAAAGCAACCTTTCAAACTCTTTGACCTCCAGATCAATACCTCCTGTTTCCATGTCCTTTTCTAAATCTTTCTTTAATTTGTAAGTAGGGAAACCACTGTATATTATATCTTTCGTTTTTCAACAGCAACTGGTCTTTCAACAATATTTGTTCCTCTCTTTGGTGGATTATCTCTCTATAAGTCACCCATTCACCTTCCCTTCTTAGCCCTCTTATTGACAGGGCTTCAGCTGGGGAAACCCACGATGGCAATTTTGGACAGAGAAAAAATTTATACTTGACCCATATTTTATACAATGATTTCCGAATTACATGATTGAGAAATAACTTCTGTACATCGGCTTTGCCATACCATAAGTAAGCATGCCAGCCAAAATATAACTCATGCCCCTCCAGCATTAGAAGCCTTCTATTGTCCAACAATATCCACGGTCTTATCCAAACCAGGCTAAAATTGCTTTTCCTTGACAGCAAATATAGACCTCCCTAAGGGCACTGAAATCCTACAAAATTAGTGCTTTGTCCTTCATTAAATTCAAATCATTTCCACTTGAATGAATCACAAATCTGTGTGGTGGAAAAAAAGCAAACCAAGCCAGAATAGAGCCATCAGCAGCACATCCTACATCATGGATCCATTCAACCACTCCCCAAACCCAGAGCACTCCTGAAACCATAGCTATTTACAAGTTCCTTGACATAGGCCCTTTCCATATGGCATTTGCCATGCGAAAGGGTGCCTGGAGCATCACGCAATTGTAAGGAGCGATCTGAACGATGCACTCTCAATCGCATGATGCTCCAGGGGCTGGCAGTCATCGATTGCACACCTTTTCATTTTCATTCCACAGGCTGCACTGCGGAAGGAAGAGGCAGGGCTCTCATGTGAGTAGGCAGCTCGTGAGGGACTGAAGCAGCAGGGACGTGAGAGCTTCTCACCGGAGGCTGCTCGCGCGATCCCTGCACCCCAGAACCAGAAAAAGGTAAGGTGTGGAAAGGGCCATAGTTATGCCCATGGATGAACACATGCATGAGTTTCTTCCCTTCCAACAATCTGGAAAGACAGAAGACAATATAGACTAAACAGCTTTCCTCAATCATTGTCTCCTATACAGCATGGAATGAAGACAGTGGTGAAAAGAATGCCAGTGCTCAACAGATTAAATGGATATGCTGGTGAAACCAAGGGATGAGCAGTAATAGGAAGGCCATTCTGAAAAGCATAGTACAAAAAAGAAATGCTTCCAATATACAAGGGTCAGCGAAATCTACTATATAAAAGTCAAAGTTTATCTGTGAGTTTGTCTGTTTGTCTGCATCAGGCAGGCGAAGACTTCATACGGTTGACTATGTGAGGTGAGAAGACCTCATATGATTGGCTGGCTGTGAAGATTCTATGGAATCCTGGAGTTGGCAGTTTGCTGGGGGGGGGGGGGCTTTAGAATACTCAGCTGGAGAGCTCTTGGGCCTCAGACCAGTTGCTATGGAGGTGAGGCCCAGCAGCAAGAAGAAGGCAGTATATTCCCTCAGAAACCAAACCTCTGATATGTTAATAACTCTGAATACGGATTGGATTGGGGAATATGGGGATAAGTTACAGGTACTAGGATAGGCTGGTTGCTATGGAGATGAGGCCTATCAGCAAGGAGGAGGAATTGTATTCCCTCAGGAACCCAAACTCTGTATGTTAACAGCTCTGAATACAGATTGGATTGGGGAATATGGGGAAAAGTTACAGGTACTTGAATAAGCTGGTTGTTATGAAGACAAGGCCTAACAGCAAGGAGGACAGTGTACTCCCTCAGGACCCCAAACTGAATACAGATTGCATTGGGATAAAATATAGGGAAAAGTTAAAGATACTGGAGAAGACATTTTGCTGAGTTCTTAAGAGGAAAATAAAACCCTGGGCAATGCTGGGTAAATATGCTAGTGAGGCTATAAAACTTGTTCCATCAATTACCATACATGGGAGGATACGTATGCACATCTGTGCAGCTGTTTGACTCCTCATTTGTCCCTTCTTGCAACTTGTGCTCATCAATTCTCTGTTGGCTGTCCCTCTGCAGTGTCTGCAGTGTCCGGGCAGAAGCTTGGCACATCTGTAGCTCAGTGCAGCCCCAGCTATATGCTCTGAACAAGTCAGGCAGAAGATGCTTTACAGCTGCTGGAAAAATTGATTACCCACTCTGTGAGAGATGGTCAAGCAAGCTCAAAGACTCTGCCCTGTTCATGAATCCAAACTACTCTTCTGCATGTCACCCCCACCCATCAATTTTGGTTCCCTAGTGTCTGATTGATACCCTGCCTCTCCACTTCTGGATCGCTAGTTAATCACATAGCTTCTCAGTTCTCCAAGTGAATTACAACACTCTCAACCACTCATAGATACCAAACTCCTCAAAAAGGCTCAAGAATGCCCAGATTATGAACTCAGGTGTTGGATGAACAACATAGACTCTTTTAAAGTAGAACAGAAGTCTCCTTCATCTGTGAGGGCATTCTTGGAACAGTTCAACAATATAAATACATATTGACTTTCATCAGACTTCAGAGGTCACTTATTCAAACTATTTATTGTTGCTGCTCCAACACTGAAATATCACCTGCCATTTCTGGTTGCAAATCTTAACAACTGATGGACTTTTGTCAACACTGACTCAGCAGTTATGTCCAACTTTATGTTCCATATTTGCATTAAGAATGAAGGAACTGTGATGGGTTGAATTAGTGATGGCAAGCTAAATTCCAGTTACCCATAAAAGCTAAAGGAAAAAATAAATGGTGATTGCCAGAAAATTAATAGCGAATGGTAGCTTGGAAATAAAATTCTTCCATTAATTTTTCCCCTTATTTTAAACTTCATTCTTTTGCTTATGAGGTTTTGAACAATAAACAGGAAAATAAAAGGAGCCAATCAATGTCAGGTAAACACTGTACTCTTTACCAGAATCTCCCATAGTTTTTTTATATTCTGCAGATGATCAGAATTCTTTTTATGGACCGTGCCACTGAAACTCCTGACACTCCCAAGGCCTTTTCCCTTGTGTTGTCTATATTTCATTAAGAATCTAAATCACCAAATATCTTCATGATCTTGTTGACTGCAAACCCACCAATTGTGAAATACATTGTTATGCCATCTCACCTGAGTTTTCTGAATGATGAGAACTCTTAAGGAGCTATGTGTTATCCAGGATTTTGGTTTCTTTAAGTGAGGAAACTGGAGCCTTATTGCATTTGTGACGTGTCATTAATTTCCACATATTTACATGTTGAAGAGTTACAATATTAATATTCTGAAAGATGTCTCCAATGATCCAAGTTAAACAATCTGACATCCACCTAGTGTTATCAGAATCTCTCAGAATTACAGTTTTCCCGACTCCTCCGAAAGCGTGCATATAGACTTCCAGTGCTGGGAAATCTGGATTCTTGTTGTTTTGGATATGGGTTTCCACATTCTTCAGCTATCTGGAGGATTCTGGAAGTAGTAGTTCAAAAAATGTTACTTTTTCAAGCTTTGGCATTTTCAGCACATTCCTTAAGAATGGAAAGATGGACCAGAAGATGTTTTTCTCAATATCTGGTGGCATTAAGATCCACTGTCCAATTAAGATCCATTGCTCTAACACAATGGGGATTGTCAGAATAAACTTGTTCAAGTGAACTTGCTAATTCTGAATCATTTCACTGTAAGGTAAGAATATAGAAAATGTATCCTATAGAATCTGTGTGATTGTGTCTCTTTTTTGCTGTCCCCTAAGTACCTACTGACTCCTCCAAACCTCCAATCTACCCCCAAAGAAACTAAAAATGGGAGGCAAATAACCTAACAGGAGAAATTTCTGCTTCTGAAGAACTTCAGGAGTAGTGGATGACCTTATTCAACCCCCAACCCTCCAAAAAAGCCTCCACCAACACCCTGGCAACAAATCCAGGTCTAGGAAATTAGTGAATTGCCCCCTATTTTTTGGGTGCTGATTTTTCTAGCATATGTTAATGTTCAGGGACAAAATTTAGTTCCTCTCTTCACAACAGTTGCTCACTACTGTAAGAGATTCTTGAAAGGTCATCAGTTTCATGTGTCATTGAAGTGCAAAAACAGAAAGTTTACAAAGCAAGTATGTGCATGCTCATCCAGATGTAAATCCCATCATGTTCAGTTACACTTAATCCCAGGCAAGTGTCTAAGAGACTACTGCCTTTAACTTCTCCCTCTGGCTACAATACAACATCCGCCCTGGCACAGTGCAAATATATGCATGTGGAGATGCACCACTCCAGCACTACACAACCTCCATGCAGAATAACAATATTGTGCAACACACATCAATTACTGGGCAACATTCTGCAAAGTATAATGCATTTCCACTACATGTAGCTTGCCTTTTAAATTTTTTAATTGTTTTTATAATGTAATATCATCTCAGATCCCCCCCCCGCTAACAGTGATACACAAAATTACTTTTTAATTAAGTTATTGGATAAGAAATAGTGTGCTAGATATCTCCAGTGTACAACTCAGTTATGAGCTTGTCAGTTGTGCTGACAAGCTCAATTGTCAAAGACAAAGAATAAAAAGACAAGAAACAGATCTTATCAGGCTGCTTTCAGCATGCCTCCCACATGGAAGACCATTGTCCATTACAACCCTCATAATAAACAAAAGACTGATAACTTCCCTGATATAGCACTGTGAAATGTTGTTTTATGTGGGTAGTGGTAAGGTTATAATAAGAATATAGATACTTATAGTAGTAAATGCTGCCAAGAATTAAAAACGAGATTAACCCTTGACTACCTGTTAGAGAAATCACAAAACCCTGTTACAGTTGTGAATTCTTCAGACAAATGAGAAGGTATTCACTCATTATTTTAGGCTAAGTTAGATCATTAAGAGGATAATGAATATGACATGAAATAGGATTGTATATATGTAAAATGCTTAAAGAAATGTCTGTATAATGCCATAGCAAACACTAATAGGCACTATGAAAATATGGATAACCTTGGTGATAATATTTATGATGGATAAAAGACTGTGTTAAATGGTCAAGAAAGATGATGTTCTTACATGTGTTAATTATTCTCAAACCTGTAAAAGAGATGCATAAAGGTCAAGGGCCTTTTTCACATGGCATTTTGGAAGTGAGAGGGCCCCTTGAGCATCCCATAAATGTGAGGAGCGGTCTGCATGACACACTCACAGTTACGCGATGCTCAAGTGCTGGACACAGAGCGGGCATGAATCTTTTCATTTTCGGCTTCAAGCCAAAAATGGTATGCCGTTGCTCAATGCTCCTGGGCCCTGCGTGCACTCACCTGCTATGCGAAGCCTCCTGAGTCGCTCTGGTCGCGCTTCCTGCCCCAGCACAGCCTCTAACTCCCAGGCTGCACTGCGGAAAGAAGGAGGACGCGGGCGGGGTGCTCATATGACCAGGAAGGAGCTGTGGATCCAAAGCAGGAGGCTTGCGAGAGCGTTCCTGCTAAGCCTTCTCACACAAAAACCCCAACCCAGCAGTACAAAAAGGTAGTGTGTGAAAAGGGCAAAGGATCAATATCTATAAAAGTCCCTTTGAAAATATAGTATGGGTATACAATATGATGTAATGATGCCTTACATGTAATTTAATGTTAAGCAATGAAGCTTGACTTCCCAGACATTGTCCTACGTATCTCTTTCTAAGGCAAGTGTGTGTGTGTGCTCATGTGTGTGTGAATACTTGTCATAAATAGCCTAAAAAGTACAAAAAGAGCCTACTCAATTTCCATATAAATATCCTGAAATTCCAGGACTTAAAAATGCTTAAGGGTAGTGTTGGTATTGACTGTTGGTATGGCCTGTATGGTTTAATCACCATCATAAGTTGGGAACTCTGGTGGCCAGAAGCTGACCAAGTGACCCTAGACAGTATAAGAGATCAGGGAGGGAAACCACACTGTTTCAGAGCAGCTGAACAACTGGGACTATGCAGGAAATGAAGAAGAATATAAAGTATGAAATGGAATGGGAGGGGGCTGTTGTTATTGTTGCTGCTGTTGCTGTTTGGTTTTAGTCTATTAGCCCAGTTTCTGAAGTTTAATGTTATAAAGTTTATTTTCAACCTTAATGTTCCAATCTCTGTATACAGGATGGTCCTCTGTATCTCAGGAACAGCTTTATCTATAAAATTTGGCCAGTAATATGGAGAAAAATTCACTTCCATTTATTTTTGAAGAATTTATCAAAATATTGTAATTTTCTTCATATTAAGGTGAAAAGAACTTCAGTTTTCTTTTCTTTTTTTTAAAGGCAAATACGTGAAAGAAGAAGACTGCACAACTGACCCATTTTCCTACCCTTCATCCAACATTTCATAAGATGTTTCCATGTCTGAAGGAAATGTGGGTCAATATTGAACCTATTTCCATTCATTCTTACTGAAAGAAGCCATTAACAAAGTGGTGATATACTTTCAACAGGCCTTCACAGGCTTACGTCTTGTATAGAAAACTGGCTTTTGAGCAAACATTTACCAGTGCTTCAAAAAGAGCATATTGGTAAATCTGATATAAATTCCCAGCATCAGCCATATATAAGTTGGCAATGCATTTAAAACAAAACCAGTCCCTAGAATCTGTATCCCTTTTTGTAAGTGGTTGGCCCTGGGCATTTGGTCAGTGTTCATTTCTGCAGCAACAGCCTAAAAAGTGAACTTGTTTGGTTGTGTTTATATAGGCCTCTGCTTCATATTTCATTAATTTCACACAGGGCAATTTATCTCCCAAAACACTGGTGATAGATCTTCTTTAAAGTTTGCAGTTGAAAAGTTTGCTTGAATAGCCTTGAAGCTTTCCTTAATATGAATTTTCATGCTTTGCACTCAAAACAGGTGGAAAAATAAGTCCCATAACAGTTCTAACAGTTAAGAAAAATCCACCTGATGTCGTTTCCCCTAAAATATGTGGCACATAATTAAGAGAATTAAGGAAAGTCAACATTTAATTTTTTTAAAATTATAGCTGTAAAAAAAATAATTGTTGTTGTTGTTTTGGTTGTTGTTATTATTATTTAAAAGATCATGCACTTTGTCTTAATGGCAAGCATGTTAAACAAAATCTAAAACTGTGTACTACAAATGCATATTTATATGAATTTGAGAATGAAGCCTCCCAGAATTTGCAAAGCCCTCGACAAGATTGTAATTAGATTGTAAACCTGAAGGTGCAGAACTGTTTTATTGTTTTTACTCATAAATCTTACATGGACCTGTGTGATGAACATCGCTGCTGGGGAAGGTTACCATTTGATGGTCTCCATGAGAGAGACCAGGTAGTTGGTGATTGGTACCTTGTGCCAGATGGCAGAGCATGATGAGGGTGGGGCCAGAAGCTGTTTGAGCCTGATCGCCCCTTCACGTGCAATTTTGATCTTGGCAGCACAACCTACCTACCCATCTTCTGTGCAGTGTGAGACTCACCTGATTGCTTCAGGGCCAGATAGGACTTTTCCCCCTTTTGCCATTTTTTTTCATATCTCCAACTGCATCTGTGGAACATGGACAATAGGTTTTGCTGGTATCCTTAAATAGGCTTTTGGCAGCAGATTCAGTGATCACCTTTTGGCACCCTTTTGGTATAGGGAAGGACTCTGGACCCCCCCCCCCCCTTTAGGGCCATGCATCCCAGGGGGTGGGGAAGGAGGCTACAGTTGACAATAACCTGGGATTCAGGCTGTCACTTATAGAGTTCTGCAATTTGGGTTGCAGTCCCTGGGTTAGCTTCCAGTTAAGGTAGACCAGGAAGCAACCCATAACATTCGGATTGCCCTCAGGGCTTAGGTATATTGCCCAAGTGAAGCCTGAGGAAGTTGTCAGGGGGTTGGCAGCTGGGCCTCAGCTGGACTTACATCAAGTTTCCCTCCCTCACCCTTGCTTTGTTTCTAGGTCAACACAACTTAAATTGATTAGGTCAAATAAAGTGGCCCTTATTTAACCCAATTTTCTGTGTCTGGTCTCATTATTTCATGGTTGATCATCAAAGCACCACCTACAGTGAAGAAGGAAGAGGAAGAGGAAGAAGAAGTGCTCTCCTTTTCCCTATCTCCTCCCCCTAAAACATGCTCGAAAAATGAGAGAGAGAAAAGGCAGGAGAAGAACTGGAGCCCCATCTAATATGATCAAGTCAGCAAAGGTCTTAGCCATAAAAAACAGCTGCAAGTGGACTTCTGCTCTTTCCCATGCCCATTATGGAATATTCATAACTTGCTGACATAATATTATAATACAGTGGAATAAACTGGGAGTCAGCCATGTTTAGTTCATACCTATTCCCATTCTCCACATTGTTGAACTCCAAAGAAACTGGTAGCTGCGTAGTTGACCAAAATGTTGGTTGTGATTCCTAGGCCTCTGATCCAATAGCTACAATAGTTTTGTACCAGAGTGACAGAATAAATTAGGCTAAAAAGATGCTTCCACTCTCAATAATCAGGCTTCAATAATCATACACAGGACATTATTCAATATATTTATACATTACTTATATTCCCTAGTAGAATACCTGTTCTCTGTTTTCACAGCCACCCAGTGAGCTAGCTAGGGATAGGATTAGTGACTAGATAAGTCATTCCACGAGCTTCATAGTTGAATCAGAATCTGGATGTCCAATTCTCACAGTCCGATGCTCTAACCACTATGCCATACTGACTTTCTACTATCTTCTTTTTGATCAAAGGAATAGGCTTGCATATGAAATTATTTATTCCTGCTAATGAAAAGTAAAAGTTTTTTTCCCCCTGCATGAGGTCATTATGGTTTTTGTATGTTTTTAGTTGCATGTTAAAAAGTTTTCTTCTGTGCAAAAGCTTGCACCAAAGAATGCTTTTGTACAAAAAAAGATAGAAAGAAAACAATATAATACAATGTTTTCTCTGAAAAAAAAATTGAATTTCATGTAAAACCTAACATTTTATGCAAATGATTTTTTTCACAGAAAATTGCAAGACATAAAAAATGTTGCAGCCACCAATTGATGTGGAGTCTCAGGCCACTTCTACACGAGAGGGGAGGAGCGGTTCACTGTGTGTCAAGAGTGGTGTTTTTATACTCCGATTCAGAAATTCAGAAACTGTACTGTCTGCATCTCCTCATTTACATCATACTACTGTGGAGAACAGTGGTTGCTGCATCCACAACAGCAAGTCCCTGGCTCCTCTCATTCCCCTCCCTCACCCTGCTCCTCCATCACTGATTGGTCTGGTTGTTGTTGCTTTTTAAAAAAAACAAAAACAAAATGCACACATTTTTAACACATTTCTGCATTGCTACATTTGTGCGTAGGAATGTATACTCATTGATACATGGAAAAAACACATTTTAACAGTTAATTACCAGATCCGCTCTCTTCCTGCTTTCTGTTTAACACATTAAGACAATAATGACGGTAGCCTGTCCTTTGATGGGCGAAGAGAGATAGGGACGGAAATGATGGAAAGGACAGCCTGGGAACGCCCATAGCCAGCCACTTCTGTGATGTAAATCAATGCCATGCTTCTGCATGTAGGCAAAAACTGAAGCAGAACTGGTTTGGGAGATTTTCATCGGAGTTTTTCCGTTTTTCACATACTGCAGTTTCTCATCGCAGTGAACCGTTCTAGGAGCTGAAAATGTGCAGAACCACAAGGAAAACTACAATGCGAAAATGGTACAACATGCAGACTGGACGGTAAGAATGCGACGCTGCTAAAATGTATCAACTTCGTGCGGAAATGGCCTCAGCATGTCAAGATGCCTGCTGTCATTGACAATGAGAAAATTTGCAAGTATTTCAGTTCAAGAAATAAATGACACTGTGACCAGTGTTTCATTCAAAATGCCCTTCAGAAGTTTCAACAACAATGGAAAAAGCATTTTTCTATTATCTCAACCCAAACTGTTGTGATATTTCAAGAATCATCCTAGGTGGGGAAGGCCAACAATACGTTTCTTTACCATTGTGTTATTGCTGTATAATACCAGTTGATTGTGTGATGAGGTCTTCCAATATTATATCAGTGTTGACGGAGCAATGCACTAGAGAAGGGTGAACCATGTGTGACTTACATTAACTTGGTTTAGAAATGAAAATGAGATGCACCTCCCCACCACCAAAATGGGCAACAGTTTTTTAACTTCGCTTGTTTTTAAGGAATCTGAGCCAAGCTGATTTCAAAATCCCCGGTTTCCATTCAGAATTTAGATTTTAATTCTAGTTCAGATACTGATTTGAGATTTCACAGTGCTCATTTTTCCTTTTAAGGTGAGCATGATTAAGTGCAGTAGAGAAATAAGAGTCTGGGTGTAGTCAGAGCACGGAGAGTCATCAGAGTTAGAAGCACAGGTCAGAGAAAGTGCTGTCAATAAGTAGTCCAGCATCAGATTAATAAAGTGACATCAGTTCCTCAATCAATAGATAGCAAGCAGAAGAGAAGTCCAGTAAAGGTGTCAAGGGTCAATGGTGCTCAGGAAATCCAACATGACAGTAGAGTGCTAGAGTGTGAGTTCAGACAAAGCCGAGACAGATATTGACTTAGGATCCAGTTTTTCAAGGATGTGTTCTAATATGCAATGGGGGGGGGGGGGCAGGCAGCTGTTGCTTATCATGGTAGAATCTGCCTCATTAGACTCTGTTGAATTCATGCACTCCAATGCAGCTGAGCTCCTTTATATTGTCCTACAGCTGTCTCTCTTTGGACTGTGGAGCCTTTTTGCCTCTGTCAGTGTCTTCACTCTGCTTCTGTTAGGGCAGTGGTTCTTACCCCTATGACCCCCTTTACATTTCTATGTGGATGTTGTGTCCGCACTGCTAGACATCACAACTGTGTCCAACCCTATACCCTCTCTGTCTCACAGCCCCCTTGTGATACACATGCCATCCATTTTAATGCTGATTTCTTGTGCTTTCTGCCTCCTCTCTTCACTTCCCTCCTCTGCTACACTGAAGAAACTCTCTTGTGGTAACTGAGGGGCATGTACCTGCTCTGTCAACAATTGGATGTTCTGAGAAACTGAGTGGGAAAAGCATAAAAAAAAAAAGAACCTGATTTTTGCTATGCCTGAAAGATGGGGGAAGACACTTAGCATTCCTCTTTTGCAAGGACTAGTCAGTTTTCAACGGTGAGCACGCACACACACAGAGGCTTTCCCTTTTTCACATTTGCTGTACTTGCAGTTTGATTTTTCTTGCACCTGTTACTCTGTTTACTGGTGGTCCCATGAGGGACACCAAAATGTGCTCAACAATAGGTGGGGAAGATTAGCTCTGAGCACTGCTTTAGCGTTACAAGAGGCAGGGTAACTTAGTGGAATCTTGTAACCCAGTGTTTATGGGGTCAGGCCAAGTCAAGAAGCAGACCGGTTGGAAAATAATGAATGATCATTATTAAATACAGGCACACAATGTAAGCAACACAAGCACACAGATAACTAAGGAAAATAAAGGTGTGAGTAAGATAGCAGGATTTTCAGAGGGATAGTTGGTTCGGGTGATACGAAACCTGTCCTGAAGTCCGGAAGAAAATGGAGAGCGAAGCTGGAGTTCGATGTATCTCAGCACGTGGAGCTGAGGGGAAGCTCGCCAAGCAAAGTGGCAGCAAGGCGGTCTGGAACTCGGGAGCGATCCAAGGAAGCGCTCAAAATCAGGGGTTTTTATAAGAAGAATTGTGACCGCAGCCTAGGTCTAACTTAGGGGAAACCAATAGATTTGGAGTTGGAGACAAAGCCTCCGAAAGGTCAGAATTTGAATGATTGAATTGGAGCCGAATTTATCAATAGAGTAGCCGGTATGCAAACGCGGAGTTCTTGAGCATTGTATAGCTCGATCATCAAGCTGCCAGCGCGAGGCAGAGGATCTTTTGAGAGTTGCTTGCATACCTAATGGAGGTACTTGCCTTGAGGTCTCCTAAAGTGGCGAGTCGGCTGTTTTCTGGCCTGCCTGTATTGTCCAGGAATATTACAGCGATTGTCGGCCGAGCCTGTATGCATGCTTGTCTGGGGGCCTCACAAGCACACGGAAGGGATATGTGAAGCTGAATTAGTGATATCAAAAGATATCTTTTATATCCCCAAAGCTCGGGCTAGCCAAGGCAGTAACACACCCCCTTGAGAAACCACCCTTAGGGTCCTGCCCACAGTTTGAGAACCACTGTGATAGGGAGATGGCCCAGGCTCAGCTTCTGTTTTGGCAGTTGGAAGATAGCCAGACAATGGAGTCACCAGCTCCTTCTCTGAATCCTCCTGATCAATCTTGCCTTCTTCCTCACTCAAGGAAGACCTCTGGAGGTAAGTTATGGCAAGAGCCAAGTTCACACTATGGGATGCAGGTAGGTGAAGAATCTACTTTTCTAGTATCCACTAGCCAGCCACCACATGTTCTCTCTTTCTGGCTTTCTCCCTAGGTAAGAAATGGGGCACCTATAGCATTCCAAAGGCTGTTGGATTACTAATCTAAGCATCCCTGACTATTGTCTATGCTGGCTGGAAGTGATGGGAATGGGAGTTCCACAATGTATGGGCAATCACAGCTTCCCACCCTTTGACCTAAGCAATAGTCTCCCTTCTTTGTGTGAGAAATTCAATTAAACCCGGGTAGATGAGGAGGAGGAGGAAGAAGATTTAGAGAAACAAGCTGTGTAATCTCTGTCAATGCAAAATACATGAAATCTAATGACCAAGAGAAAAAAGCAGCTTCTTTACAATAGCGAAGAGATCTAGAGAGACTAGTTAACAGTATGATAATTTTTAAAGAAGGCACAGTTATTTTTCATTTTAAAGATTTTTATAACAGCATCTTGTCTTCAACATAGGCTATGCTTAGGGTGCAATAAAAGCTTTACAAAACTTAAATAGAGAATGGAATTTGAGCTAAAGAAAGAGATCTCATATCAATTAAAAGAGAGAAAGATACCTCATACAAAGCTCCCTGTGAAAGGCTACAAAAAAAGAAACAGCAGGCATAGTTTATCACAGGCTTACTTAAAACTCAGCGACCTACTGAGACCAGAAGTATTCACCCTTTATAGATGCTTTATAGAAATAACCCCTATTTTTATTTTTTTTTCCCCTTGTTCCTCTTTATTACTGAATTTATTAAGAACTTTTGTGATTTTAATATGTGTTTTAGGACACATTTACAAAAAACAGACTCACTTGTCCAACAGATATTTTATGACCACTTATGTGTTGCTGTCTACTCTTCATAAATATCTTGTGATACAAAAAAATCACACAAATCTGCTGTATCTGTGTGATTAACAATGCATAATCCTTAATTCCTTTTACTAGTAACAAAAACTATTTTTATTTTGAGGTGACTGGGGTTCCTTCCTTCCCTCCTTCCCTCCTTCCCTCCTTCCCTCCTTCCTTCCTTCCTTCCTTCCTTCCTTCCTTTCTTCCCTCCTTCATTTTTAAAATCTATTGTAAATTCTCATATCTTCGTGGCTGTATATAGTCCTTCAATAGGCTTCTGATCAGGACTGGAGTATAATTTTGCTTGTTCACTTTGTAGTTGATTTTGCTTGTTGCCTTGGTTCATTTTCCTAGCAGTTCATGTTCCTGCTGTTATGTTTGCTGTTTATAAATATGACAACCATATGTGACTATTACAGTCTTTCTTCCTGCCATGATGCTAGTCACTAGACCTACTGTGTTACTACACTTCAGGTAACTTCTGCAGTCCTGTATTTGCCACTCAGCAGCTTCTCAGTAGCGGCTTCCAGAATGTGGAATTTCATAACAGTATACCCTCAAATAGTTCACAGTTGAAAATTGAGACACATGTGGCCAAGCAACATTAGAATATGATCAGGATGCCAGTGCACACAAAGTAGAAGAGGCTGCAACTGTTTGCATTGGCCTGATTCTACAGGGAAAGGCAAGATTCTACCCTCCTCTTCTTTCTCTCCTGCTGAGTCTACTCAGGCCATTTCTACAGTAGACAGTTATAGTGCTGTTATTCTATTTTCAACATCCTGTGGAATCCTGGGGTTCGCAGTTTAGGGAGGAGTGTTGAGGCCTCCTTTTTCTTAATATTGTGACTGATTTTAGTTGTGTTTGGTTTTAATATACACTGCAAGCTTCGTCGGGTTCCACGTTGACTGAAAAGGGGCTGCAAATAGGATAAAATAAAATAAATTGATGAATAAAGTTTGAAAAGAACATCTCCCATTTCCTCAAAAAATGTGCCTGTGAAAGTTGTGGAATCAAGAGAAACCCTTACCCTACAGATTTCAAAAACTCAGGCAAAGCTCACGTGGAAAGATATGGTCTTCCAGATAGCCTGGACTAATGCTTTACAAGCTTTATAGGTCATGACCATGTTACGCTGATTTCTGGGGTCCCTTGGGGGACACCTCAATGTGCTCCAAATAATGAGGAATAGGAATTAGCCAGAGCACAAGTTGTAGCACTACAAGAGGCAGGGTAACCTAGCGAGATCTTTAAACCCAATTATTACAGGGTCAGGCCAAGCCAAAAACCAAGCAAAATTGTCTAATCAAATTATTTTATTGAGGGAAATTCACTGATGCATGCACACAAAATACACACAATCACAGATTCACACAAGAGCTAGCTGAAAGAGAAAGAAAGGAAAAATTATAGAGAGGCTGAGGGATTTGGGGGAGGGGATTTATAATTACCAATCTAGAAGACTAGTGAAGAGTAGAAATGTATTTTGGCTTAGCCAATGATCTTCTGTAATGGCAGAGTTGTATGTTCCATGTAATCAACCATGATCAATAGTCTGGTCACAGCATTCTGGCCCTACTGAACTTTCCAAACACTTTCCAAAGGTAGTCCTAAGTAGAGTGTGGTACAGAAATCCAAACAAGATATAAACAAGATGTGTTACCATGCCCAGATACTGACATTGAACAGTAGATCCCCTATCAAAATTCCATGCAGAAGACAGCCACATTCAAGTTTATGCTACAGTGTCACAGGGACAGAACCAAGTTCCTTTTCCAGAATTTTCCCCTTGTCCTTATACTAGGACCGAAGTTCCAATACACAGCACAGCATGCTACTAGTGCCATCAAAAACAACATCAATCACATTTAAATATCCCAAACCAATCCAGAGCTCACAAGAATTGGGATTTAAAGTAATTTTAAATGTTTAAATATTTATAAAATATTGATAGTGGTGACTGAAGCCAATTCAGGAGAGCACACACACAGTCTATGACTTGGAGTCAGTATGTGTAATGTCAGTAAAAATTGCCTTCAGTAGCAGAAAACATAAAAAGCTCTCTTGTGTCAAATATTTATTTGTCGGTCTAATTAGTATTGTATTTTCTGCCTGACAACAGCTTTCCAAGATTTCAGACAAAGGTCTTTCTTATCACTGATTCCCTGTGCCAGGCTTGGGGAATGTTTAGTCAGGTTGACTAAAGAACTCTCAGTTGAGCTAAGTGTTAAGAGAAACATGTACAGGAAATGGAAGAAGGGGAAAACCACCAAAGAAGAATTTAAGCAAGTAGCTAGGAGATGTAGGGAGGAGGTCAGAAAGGCTAAAGCACAGAATGAACTTAGGCTGGCCAGAGACATCAAAAGCAATGAAAAGGGCTTTTTTAAATATGTCCGTAGCAAAAGGAAAAAGAAGGAGACAATAGGGTCGCTGCGCAGAGAAGATGGCGAATTACTAACAGGGGGACGAGAAAAGGCAGAACTACTTAACACCTTCTTTGCCTCAGTTTTTTTCCAGAAGGATACAAGCACTCAACCTGGAGGTTGGGGAGCAGGCGAGGAAGCAGGGGAAATGAGGCACATAATAGGTAGAGAGGTGGTACAGGAATACCTGGCCACACTGGATGAATTCAAGTCTCCAGGGCCAGATGAATTGCATCCTAGGATATTAAAAGAACTGGCAAGGTCATTTCGGAACCGCTTGCTATAATCTTTGAGAAATCTTGGAGGACAGGAGAAGTTCCAGCAGACTGGAAGAGGGCAAATGTTGTCCCCATCTTCAAGAAGGGGAAAAAAGAGGACCCAAATAATTATCACCCAGTCAGCCTGACATCAGTACCCGGAAAGATTCTGGAGCAGATCATTAAGCAGTCAGTTTCTAATCACTTAGAAGGCAACGCGGTAATCACGAGAAGTCAACATGGATTTCTCAAAAATAAGTCATGCCAGACTAATCTTATCCCTTTTTATGATAGAGTTACTGGCTTGATAGATGAAGGGAATGCTGTGGATGTAGCATTTCTCGATTTCAGTAAGGCCTTTGACAAAGTTCCACATGACATTCTTGCAAAGAAGCTAGTAAAATGCGGGCTGGACAGGGCTACTGTTAGCTGGATTTGTAATTGGTTGACCGACCGAACCCAAAGGGTGCTCACCAATGGCTGCTTTTCATCCTGGAGAGAAGTGACTAGTGGGGTGCCACAGGGTTCTGTCCTGGGCCCAGTGCTGTTCAATATCTTCATCAACAACTTGGATGAAGGAATAGAGGGCTTGCTTATCAAATTTGCAGATGACACCAAATTGGGAGGGGTTGCTAATATGCCAGAGGACAGGATCAAAATTCAAAATGACCTGGATAGATTGGAGAGCTGGGCCAAAGCTAACAAAATGAAATTCAACAGAGAGAAGTGTAAGGTCCTACATTTAGGTAGAAAAAATGGAATACAGAAATATAGGATGGGGGACACGTGGCTGGATAGCAGTACGTGTGAAAGGGATCTAGGAGTCCTAATAGACCACAAGCTGAACATGAGTCAGCAGTGTGATGCGGCAGCCAAGAAAGCCAATGCAATTCTCGGCTGCATCAATAGGAGTATGGTGTCTAGATCGAGGGAGGTACTGGTACCACTCTACTCTGCTTTGGTTAGACTTCATCTTGAATACTGTGTCCAGTTCTGGGCACCCCAATTCAAGAAGGACATGGTCAAGCTGGAGCAGGTCCAGAGGAGGGCAACCAAAATGGTGAGAGGCCTGGAAGCCATGCCCTATGACGATAGACTTAGAGAGCTGGGTATGTTTAGTCTGCAGAAGAGAAGGTTAAGAGGGGACATGATAGCCATGTTTAAATATTTGAAGGGATGCCATGTAGAGGAGGGAGAGGGCTTGTTTTCTGCTGCTCCAGAGACCAGGACAAGGAGCAATGGATTCAAGCTGCAGGAAAGGAGATTTCACCTGAACCTCAGGAAGAACTTCCTGACGGTCAGGGCTGTCCGACAGTGGAATATGCTGCCTCGGAGTGTGGTGGAGTCTCCTTCTTTGGAGGTTTTTAAGCAGAGGCTGGATGGCCATCTGTCGGGAGTGCTTTGAGGGTATTCCTGCATGGCAGGGGGTTGGACTGGATGGCCCGTGTGGTCTCTTCCAACTCTACATTTCTATGATTCTATAATTCTATGATTCAACCTTTCCTCATAAAGACGTAAATCCTGTATAGATTAAACCCTGAGTGTTTCATCAAAAAAAAAAGGGGGGGGGATACATCCTTACCATAAGACTAGTTCTGGTGGTAAGTATATACTTCCCCTTTTTTGTCAATTTCTATTTATTTGTAAATATTTTTATTTGTTTCCTTAAGAGAAAAATGTCTCACCTTATGTTTCTTTCCTAGCTGCATGAACAAGATGGCATGGATTTTTAATGAATATTGAATCTTGCAGCGATCCTATAGAAAAATGTCTGAACACTTGCTTCTAAGAAAACTGTCTATTATTGTTTTCGGCAATAAGAAGTTTTGCACATGTTGCATTTATCATTTTTAAACATTAGGCTTACTCAGTGCCTGGGCACTGCACTTGTATATTGGCATCTTGGTCTCAGACTGAAATTCCTCAAGGACTTGCAATGTAGTTTCATCATGGAAAGATGGCTAGATTAGAGAGATAAAAACCCTCAGCAATAGCAAGATTCTTTCACATCCCTACCTCCAGATGTTTCAGATTACAATTACCGTGATCTCTCTGGGCATGTTAAGTAGTGCTGACATAAGTTGTAGATCAAAATCTGAATGGCCAAAGACTTCTGTCTATAATTTCAACTAAAACAAAACAAAGTAGAACAAAACATAAACCTTGAAAATTCTTGGAACATTCTGCAGGTAAAGTATATGCTATCACTGGGTGATGATCCATCTCTAATATGATCTAGTGGTGTGAAGGAAGAAGATGGATAAAATGAGTCCAGCCATTGCAACTCTAAACTGACTATAGGCTTTCTTTTTGTAGTCTGAACTGGTTGCTTCATCAGCCTTTTCAGACTTTTGTCAGACATGACTGCAGCTTTGTGTGTGTGTTGCCTACCATTAAACTGAACTGAACTGAACTGAAATAGGAAGCATTGTGGAAGGGAAAGATTATTCTAAGGTTTCCTATAAACAGACATCCAAGAGTATAATTTGAAACAAGACTTTATGTCATGAAAACCAGAAGAAAATTGCTTCAGGGCATAAAGAGAAATAATATGCAAGAGACTCTGAGAAGTAAATAACATTCTAAGAAAAATTGATGGTCTTATAAAAATCCATAAAACCTAAGGGCCATCTATTTAGTTGCTCTGGGATTTGACTAGAAAAAGGAATGCCTTCCCATTTTGCTAGTCATTGAAGAGATGGTCAAATGTCAAAAAGAAAATATCTTTGGATTAAATAGGCTAAACTCCTCAGATTCTAACTAGATCCTGTCAGCTAGTATAACCTCTGGCCAATAAATGCTTGTTGTTAGAATCTTGAGAATATGGTTAATTACCTCACTGCCCAGAATTTCAACAACACAGTTAATCCTCCTGTTATTCAATAGAAATATAGAATACCCAAGCATTACCAGTGAGCATTTCATTCCATTGCATATTTGTTCAGACTATTGTTAGTTTTCTCTTATTTCCATGATAGACATTTCAGTTTACATTTGCCCAATCAAACACAAAGTGTTACAAGAATGATTTGTGGTGGAGAGGAAATCTGATCTTATTAAGGGGAAGGGAAAAAGAAGAACCAGAGCTAGATATTGAGCATGTCCCTAGATAGTTCAAGCAATAAAAGTCTCAAGTATTTCTTTAAAGACGGGATTTCATTTTGGATTCCAATAAAGCTGACAAATTCATCACAGTCTTTCTTTTGTCGTCCACTCTCTTATCTTTCCATTTTCTCTTTTGTTTAAGAAGGGGCTTTAGCAGCATGGCTTCACATTCTATCAGAGGATCTAATTATTTTTATTATGAATCTTGAAATGCTGCTAAGATGTATTGAGTTACATTCAGTTTCAAATCATATTTAATTATGATGATCAGCTAAATAAAAGGTAGGAAAACAGTATATGAAATTTCCCTTGATGCTCAGACCAAACATGTCTGCTTAAATTTGTTTTTCCTCCACTCGGAGTTACTTATTTGATGATGAACAAAAACTTTTGAGTGACTACTGATAGCTACCACAGTAAATTTCATTGATGATTCTTTTTACCTAGCAACCACAGTATGTTTGATTCTTCTGGGGATTTTAACAAAAGTTTCTTTTTCAAACATTGGAGAAGCTTATGCTGCTCTAAACTGCACAACTAACAAGAGTAGGAATGAGAATGCTCAGTTACAATGGTGGTTCTATTCTGTCAGATGAATTTCTTATGGATTGTTTCATGAGAAATATGTCAAGTATAGCACAAAACAAATGATTGTCACCAGCAATGTCCTTCTATTAGTAGAACAGACAGCATGAATGGATCAAATTATCTCTCCCTTTTTCATCACTCTATGCATTTCCCTAGATCTTCTCCAGGGGAGTGGAGGACAAGTGGATGTACTTGAGGTCAAACAGGAGACTATGGGAAGAGGAGGGCAAGGGAAACTCTTCTTCTAGAGGATCATATTTGCATAATATTAGCTTTAACCCATGACTATTTAGTATAAAGGGACACCAGATTATTAATTTATTTGTCAAGTTCTGAATTTGCATGGCCACCATAACTAAGAGAGTACGGAAGAGGCATACTTGTTGAATATAAACAGGATTTGCAGCTTTCAAGTGGTGTCTATGTAAAAAGTTGATAGATTCAAGACTGACTTAAGGACAGAAGCAATAGAAGAGATAGATAGTGAATTTGACTTCCTAATTCTGGAAAAGAAAGATCATATAATAACAAAGATATATAGAACATTAATAAAGTTAGAAATGAAACAGGAAATAATAAAATAAAACATGAATACATGGGCTCAGAACATTGGACATACAACACAACTTGAATATTGGGAAAAATGTAGCATAAAAAATTTAAATTTACAGGATGTTCTAATTTAATAGAGAGCTATTATAAAATGTTTTACAGATGGCATTTAATATAGGTGCGATTTATCAAAAACTTATTATATGTGGTAGCTATGTTCTAGAGCTAATAAATTCTAAAAAAATAATCCATGTATTAATAAGAAGAACACTAAAATTTTAATTTTGAATGTCCCCAGAACTTTATCTGTTGAATATTTTGAAGGGTTACCGGAAAAAAAAAAAGGAAAAAACTATATTCTGCTGGTAAATGAATAGCACAGAGTAATACGTGAAGAGAAGGAGCAGGAGGAAGATTCAGCAATATGTATGTATGTATGTATGTGTGTGTGTGTGTGTATGTATGTGTGTGTGTGTATTTTCTTCCAAGTATAAAAGAGAGTTGTTGTAGAAGATGAGAGGAGTGAGGTTTACTTTTTCCTGTAGTTCCTTCTTTAACAAATAATATGTTGCAAGCTCCTTGTAAGCAGCAATGTATCTCATCTTTTATTTTGTAAAATTCTCATCACAAGGCACTCAGAGAAATTCACCCATTGTGTGCTGCCCTAAACACCCACACAATTGGAGACAATGTCAGCTGGATGAAGCCAACTGTGAACCAAGGAATGCTCCAAGGAGAGAAAGCATGAAGGAAGCAAACTTTCCCATTGTCGTTGCTGAACTGTGACTGGAGATAATAGAAGGATTACCACCATGTAGGGCCTTATCACACTACACTCTCATAGTGCTATTATTCCACTTACATTCTATGGAATCCTGGGATTTGCAGTTTAGGAAGGGGCATTTAGAATTTTCAGCTAAAAGAATTCTTGGGTCTCAAAAACTACAAACCCTAGAATTCCACAGAATGTTGCCATGAAAATTAAAGTGGAATAATAGCACTGTAAGAGTACAGTGTGATAGAGTCCGTAGACTTTTTTCCTGATGAGTGAGGTTATATATTGTGGGAGAGAAAGAATCCCAGAGGGAAGGGTTTGATGATGGGACTGTTATGCCCCCTTCCATCAGCTGGATTAGAACTGCTTACCAGTTGGGCCTGCAGTTTCCCTTCTGCTGCTCTGCATCATCCTAGAAGGCTAAGGTATAATCCTCACTGTGTGCAAATCACTCCCTCCATCTCTCACTGGTAGAGGAACATTTAGTTATTTGAAATCTAACTTGTAGATGATTGTACTCCACTGCTCTGATGATTTTATTGGTGTGACACATTAATTGGTAGATATGTTTAATTGACATAAAATAGAAATCATATAAATATAAGGCCATGTTGAAAGAGGAACTGACTGGAAAATCAGATCAGAGGTGCCCCAGCACGGCTAAGAATGGATCTTGCAAGGAGAACAAAAGGGATCTCAGAGAAGAGCAAAAACTCCTGTGGTTTGCATATCCCATGGAAAATCAAGCCATAAAACTGGCTACTAACTTACTTTGACACCTAATTGCTGGAAAATTCAAACAAAGAGCTTTTGCTTGTTTGATAACTCTGGTTGAATAAAACAAGAAGATTTCAAACAAATCCCTAATCGCACCATCCTCACGCCTATAATCTTTTTCCTGATCTCTGATCACACTGCCATCAAAATCTTTTCCCATCCACATGTTAAAAATCATCACCACACATTAACAACTATTAATCCACCCTGTCTCTTTTGATCACCCTGGAAATCCTTTGTTAAAGTCACACCTCCAGGGCACATTTTGGGATATAAAGAGACCCTAATTTTAGGTCCTTGACATAGCACTTCAATTTCAGGGGACCTTCTCACTGGCTTTTTGGGGTATCAGTCCAAGCTACATCACCATTTCTCTACTTCTCCTTGTATGGTAAATATCCCTCAAAATCCATTTTTTTCTATTTCCTCTATCAATTTTCCTCCCTTTCTTTCAAGTTAGCCTTGTGTGATTGCTTGTGTGGATCTATTTGTGCATGCATGTATATTTTCCCCCAATAAAACACATTTAAATTGTACTGTAAGTTTTCTGACTGGTCTCTTTAGCAGTTCCTCATAAACATAGGTGGAGAGATCCTAGAGTTACCCCCCTCTTACAGAGTTCTTAATTTGAGTTAATTAATTCCCCATTTTTATATTTTAATTGTGAGTTCTCATATAGGACCTCACGGGGTCCCATGATTTGGGGGTAACAGTACCATTTGAAAGGTGTCAACCAGAAGTAGATTTACCATTATATCTGCTGTCTCTAAAAACTAGTTCTTACATGCGGACTGAACAGAGGGAGATATATAAGCCGTTGGTAAGCCTGCCCCCTTTATGTGAAATCAGACAGCATTAATGCACACTTTCTCTGGCCAAAACCAGACTCCTTCAACTATACATAGGCAGACCAGTTTCAGACATCTATGAAAACTGTCCCTGGCCCCACTAAAAGCTTGGAAGGTACTTGGTGCTGGATATCTGTACTGAGAGCTGGAAGCAATGGATCACTTGTTTTGAAGGATAGACCATTGAGCATCTACACTATTTTTTTCCTGCTGTTTTATTCTTGCTGAAAAAAAGAAGGTTGTCTTTGTCAGCAAGAATAACACTTCAATGTACCTATTTTAAAGTATTATTATTTTTGTTATCTAAAAGATGACAGTGGAAGAACCTGATCAAAACCAGGACCATGACAGAGAGTGTGGATACTTAACTGTTTCCTTCCGTGATCCTGAAACAGTAGGAACTTTGGTGGTTGTGAGAAAAAAAAAAATCACTCTGGACATAGCGAAGTGGGAAATGCATAAGCAAATCCTCCTTATGTGAAATATTCCTTGCTTTGGGTACCACCATGGTTTCTGTATTATTCTGTATTATTATTCTTCATTTTTGTTGTTGTTGTTGTTTTTAAATGTGAAATGTATTCACAAATCCACATGCATCCACTTTGTCCCTTACATGATTAGTGTTTCCATAGTAGTCATTATTACTTAAAACACACACACATACTGAGGGAGGGTGAAGAAAGAGAGAGAGGGACCTTGTTATGACTACACAATATTACAATTATATACTTTCCTGAAAAAAACAGGGGAAAAGAATTTTGGGGAGCTGGGAAGTATCCTAGTGTACAGGCAGTGATAGTATATTCTTTCTTTCCTTCTTTCTTTCTTTCTTTCTTTCTTTCTTTCTTTCTTTCTTTCTTTCTTTCTTTCTTTCTTTCTCTCTCTCTCTCTCTCTCTCTCTCTCTTTCAAAAAGCAGACAAAATGCCTCCTTGAAGTCACTGAGCAATCGAAAGAAATGCCTAGAATAAATTAGTCAGAGTATCTCCATGACAGTTCCTGCATTTAGAATGGATGGACAGCTTCCGAATACCCATTGTTTGCTGTCCTCATAGATAGGATTCAGCTAATGAAACAGCTAATTAGATTTTTGTAATCCTGTTATCATTGTGTTTGAGGGGTGACATTTTTGCCTGCATTTCTCTTGTGGTTCTCTTCAGTCTGTGAGGGACCATTTTACCCTGGCCAATTTGGCTTCTGTCACTTTGCTGGAATGACAGTTCTCTCTGTTGGTGTAACAAAAATCACTGCCTTTGCCGATGACAACGATGTCGCTCCGCAATTTAAATAGAGAAGAATAGGAAAAAAATGATGATCCGATTAATCAAACAGGCCCATGTTCAAAATCCATTTCCCAAATCAAATAATGGAATTGGATTGAGTTCATAATGGAAGAATTACTTAGGTATTATTACATACTGTATTACATATTCATCGACTTTGCTGAATGTGAATGGATTTGCAATTTCATTCTTTTCTTCTTTTCCCTACTCTGCTACATGTGCAACATAGTGGATAAGGACTCAGTTCAAAGGCAAATTAAAAACTGAGAGGTTAGGGCAGATTTTGGGAGGTGCGGGACTAGGTTTAGTATAAGTTGGTCTGTCCTCTGTGGTCTTCTGAAGCCAATAGGTACTAAAATATTGGGACTTAATTTGGAACACAGGGCTTATCAAAGACTGATTTACATGTAAGTGGAGTCCAGGGTTCAAATCTCACAATTTCTGGCTTAGTATTGAATGAAATATATCTACTCTTCTCTACAAAACTTGGCCAGTTGGTTTTGGCCTCCAGACTGATTTTTCCAAAACACTTTCTCTTGTCAAAGTAGACTTTAGATCAGCCCAAGATGTTTACTTGGGCTACATTAGTTTCCTTTTGTACTTCTGAAAACACAAGGAAAAGTTCTTTAAGGCACAATCATCCTTAGTGTATTCTACAATGAAAAACATTGATATAATCACCCACTCAACATAGGAGAGTCCTTCAGATGCAAATGATGGTACAGTAGGTTATTCCTACTGAAGATACACATCAAGTGGTGATTTCACAGTGTGATCCAAGCAGAAGGAAGCGTAATTCTAGTGCTTTCCAATGAGAAGCAGTCTTCCCTCCAAGATAGCTACAGCAAAACTGGAGCCTGGACAAAGCTAATTGATTATTTGGTACCCGTGGGGACTGCATTGTTGCTGTCTTCATTTCTCTGCTGTTGATGTTATTCTGGTTTCTCTTATATATTTGGTATAATATGCAATATTATTATATTGTTGTCTACTATAATGAGATGTATTATTTTTTAGGATGGGCTGCAAAAAGACCCTTTGTAATCCTTTAACATGCTTACTTTTGCTCACAGAGTGCTAGACAGTTGGCTAAAGGAAAAAAAAATCGTCAACTCCATTTCCCAGTTTCTCTTCTCTTTCCATATCTCTCAATTCTTGTCCCCTATAACGGTTTCTATCCATTTTCTGATTCAGTGAGTTGAAGATTTTGAGGAGTTTGGTGCTGTTGATGGTATTAGATTGGAGTCAAAATATTCATTTAACTAAAATGTGCCCTCTCTATTCCTAACCAGGACTAAATTGTGTTGATCCCCTTTTCATTTTTTTCCCTAATACTCACACAGTGCTGGTCATTTGGATAATTAAAGTGGGGATTTTTCTCTTCTCACTCCATTTTCCTTTCTATCTATCTGTCTGCTTCTTTCTCTCTCTGTCTCCATCTCTCCCATTCTGCTTTTCACTCAACCCTTCTCCAGTGGGCCACAAAGATGTACTATACTACAATTTGTGCTTCTGAATTAGGAACCAGAAAGTATGAGGTTATTAAGTTGTGCAGAAAAAGAATCTGCATATGCTCAGAGGAACTGAAAATATTTTTGATTGAGACATTCCTCCCTGAATTCATTGAACAGTCTTTGTAGCCAGCAACTTATTTTTTCACTTGCAGTAGATCTAGCTGAAATAAAATCATCATTGTTCTCAAATGTTTTACTAATTTTGAAATAAACAAATGTTGAATAATAATAATAACGAAGAAGAAGGAGGAGGAGGAGGAGGAGGAGAGGAAGGGGAAGGGGAAGAAGAGGTAGTAGTTTGAAGGATTACTGAATGTGTTGTCAAGAGTGGCAGAGAATAGAGAAATTATTGCTACAGAACGGTAAGAAAACTTAATTGAACAAGTGAAGGATGATATCCTATACATTTGGATAGTTTTCTCAAGCTGACTGTTTCAAGACTCCTACCATCCTCAGACAAAAAACTATAATATGGGCTTGATGTCTATCTCTGGTATACATTCCAGTTTTAGAGAATATAACTTTAAAACAAGCAAATGATGTTTCCAATAACCAAATCTTCCCCTTCAAAGCGGCAACCTCAATGCCGTTGTCTGTAAATCTCATTGTGTTCCCCAAAACTGATATTTCAGCTTATGATTAAAGTGGTGTTAGCCAAAACAGTTTCAATTATTTGGCTTGTTGGCCATGGGTTAATTTCCCAATTTCTAACTTTTAACATTATCAAATAAAATTTCAGACCTAATATCTCAAGCTCTTATTTTGTTACCGCTGTGATTTCCACAGGAAAACCACTAGCAGGATATGAGTCCATCCTTTTCCTCCTGTTACTCCTCCTGCCCCCCCCACCCCAAAATGCTGTTATACAAAGATATACTGTCTCTAGTACTGGAGGAAACTTATATCCACCATGATTTAATGTCCCATCCTTCTTCCCTTTCTAAGCCAGTTCAGTTCATATTACGCAGCTGCGTGTGTTGATAATCTTTACTCAGTAATGTAATGGACAGTGTCCCCCTTAGACTTTGCTTATTATCCTTCTATTAGGAATTGACATTTTTAGAATCATCTTTCCTGTCTTATACTTGACATTTCTAGCAATATTGGGGTCTCCAGTGCCAGTGGGGCAGGAAATCCATTTCATGATTTATTCTGAACTTTCAATGACTTTTCCACTGTGCTGAACCTATGTTGGAGATAGGGTATAGCACCTTGAGTAGCTCCTTTCAAGTTCATATTCAGCACCCCACTGACAGCAGCACCACCAGCTTAAACTGGACATTTCATAAATGTAGATATGGTGTCAGTTTGACCCAGTCTCCATGGAAATCAGCACCTAAGTGCACCTGTTCATATGAGAGCCTTTCTGTATTCTTAAAATGTTTGCTTTCATGACTGCCATAAAAGGGAAAAAATAAATCCTTTGAAATAAAAAAATGGAAATTGAAAATAGAAATAATGTGCAAGACAGAGACATGGACACTGAGGGAGGAGCATACAGGGAAGGGGAGGTGTTGTGTTCCTGGAGTGGATGGCATGCAGGCTGTTTTTGCATTACATTTTCCTTTAACACTGGTCATTGACTATGTTAGCTAGGGATGATTGGACTGTCCATTCTAATAGCCAGAAACTGCCAGGCTGGGGAAGTTGCTTGTAAGTTTCATTGAAGAAACCACTCAGCCACTCAGAAAATCTGTACAATGACTAGAATGTACTGAGAAGAATAGACAAAGCACTTTTTTCCAGTCAAGATCACAGAATGCTACAAGTGACACAAACTTGGTGTGACCACACATATGCATTTTAATTTTTACATATATATAGAGAGAGAGAGGGGGGAGAGAGTGAAAGAGAGAGAGAGAGAGAGAGAGAGCACTGAAGATCATGGACAGGATTTTGTCTGTGGTAAATAGAGAGAGAGGAATGATTCTCCTCCATTGTTCCCAATGATCTGTCCTAGGTGCTATTACTTTTGTCTGATAGGAGGTACTTTCTGGGTATTCTAGTAACTTCAAGGGTAAAAGTATGGGTAGGGTACCACATGAAAAACAGCTGACTATCTACCCTGTTTGCCATAGTGCTATTCCTGCATTGGTCCTAACCTGATCAGATAGATAGATAGATAGATAGATAGATAATATACATTCATATACTCAAGGTCACATACCGTTTGGCACCTCAAATCTTTTAAAACAAATTATGTATTTCTAAAGGAATATCTGTAAGTGATGTTAAAAACATTCTTTTTTAATTTTTACAATTTAAGTGAATTTGAATTTTTTTTTTTCATTTGTATTTTTAGAACATAATCTCTTGCACTAAGATATGAACAGATTTCCCATGGATTTATTTCACAGGGAAGGTCATCCATACTAAACCTAGCAATGTCACTGAAAGAAGCATAAAGCTGAAAACAATAACAAAGCACTTCAATTAAGGGATGTTAACATTCAGCTCAAGCAAAATCATCATTCAGTTTAATTTAATCTGCAGCCTCTTTAACCTGAATATAGGAATCCATGAGCAAAGAAAAACTGAGCAGAAAAGTAAGGTCATTAGTCCATGAAAGGGAAGGGAAAAAAACTCAAAAGCTAATTATTATTTAGATTACAGTAGCATAAAACTGCAGTCAAAATAAAATGCTGTTATGCGTGACCCTGGGCACAATACAAGATCTAACATGTCAGAAAAGAACTTCTAGGTTAATTAAGGAAAGGAGAAGAAATATGGAAGAACATGGTCAGCACTAGTATGTGTACATAAATTTAAAAATGGAATGGCCGTGGCCTTGAGAAAGAGTATGTGTTTTGCATACAAAAGGCCCTAGGCTTAATTCCTGGTATGTTCAGATAGGGCTGAAAAGCTGCTGCCAAAGAGACAACAGAGAGTGAGATAGTCAAATAGTGTGACTCAGTTAGGTAGTGGGCTCCTGTCATTCAATATATGGACATTTTCTATATGTGCTATACTACAACTCCAAGAATTTCTTATCTTTGATCATGCTGGCTGTAGCACATGAGAGATGTATTCCAAACTATGTGGAAAAAGAGTGCCAGGTTGCCTATTCTTGACAAAGGCAATATAGATAGATGAATTAACCATCTTGCTCAGTAATAGCAGTTTCCTAAATTGGCAGGGGTGCCAGCCAGAAAAACCTAGTCATTTCATACCAAAGTCTAAGGCCCTTTCTATACCCTACCATTTCCTGTAGTCTTCTGGTTGCACTCTCAGCAGTACTGTTACTGCCATTGCTAGCCCGAGCTTGTGGGATATAAAGATATCTCTTGATATCAATAATTCAGCCTCCTATACCCATTTCCCTCCACGTGCTTGCGAGGCCACTGGACAAGCACGCGTGCAGGCTCAGCCGATAATCGCCATAATATTCCAACACAATACAGGCAGGTCAGAAATAGCCAACTCGCAGCTTTAGGAGACCTCAAAGGCCAGTACTCTATTATGTATGCACGCAGCTCTCAAAAGATCCTCTGCCCCGAGCAGGCAACTTGATTAGAAGAATCCTCATCGGCCAAGCACTCTGTGTTTGCATACTTGCTACTCTATTGACAATTTGGCTACAACTCAATCATTCAAATTCTGACCTTTCGGAGGCTTTGTCTCCAGCCCCGAACTCATTGTTTTCCCCAAGTACGTACTAGCCTGAGGTCACAATTTTCCCTATAAAAACCCCTGACTTTGAGAGCTTCTTCGGATCACTCTTGGTTTCCATCCTGCCTTGCTATCGCTTTGTCCAGCGAGCCTTCCCCTCAGCTCCACGTGCTGAGATCCACGCTCCCCAGCTTCTCCGCTTCCAACCGGGCTTCAGGACAGGTGGAATATTACCCAAACCAACAACTCCTCTAAAATCCCTCTATCCCACTCCAACCTTTATTTCTTTAGTTATCGGTGTGAGTGTGCTGCATACACTGTTTGATTGTATTTTAATAAAACCACATTTATTATTTCAACTGCTGAGTGCTCCTTGACTCGGCCTGACCCCGTAAACATAGGGTTCAAGATCTCGCTACGTTACCTTGCATCTCGCATTGCTAGGCTGTGCTCTTGGCTAATTTCCCCAACTTATATAATTGAGAGCGCATTTAGGTGTCCCTCTCAGGACCCCCAGAAATCAGGGTAACAGTACCTCTGCTGGGAAGGGAGCATAATGGGACTGCTGCCCTCCACACTGGACAAGCTCCCTATGGAAGGGACCACAAGGGACTTGCCTCTTCCTTCTGCAGTGCATCTGGGCTCTTTCTCATGCTGTGCTGCTGCAGGAAGAACCTCCACTGCACTTCCAGGCCTTCCACAGGACAGGTAAGTGTGGAAGCATCATGTAATCAGAGGTCATTGATGGACATCTGTCAATGATTTATTCTGTGATTGTGCCAGCTGGTGACATGAGTAAGACAGGAACACAACAACATCTTGCAGAAGCATTTGTTACTGCCCTGGCTAGCCCGAGCTTGGGGGATATAAAAAGATATCTTTTGATATCAATAATTCGGCTTCACGTATCCATTCCTCTCCACGTGCTTGCGAAGCCCCCGGACAAGCAGGCATACAGGCTCGGCTGATAATTGCTGTAATATTACAACACAATACAGGTAGGCCAGAAAATAGCCGACTCGCAGCTTCAGGAGACCTCAAGGCAATTACTCAATTATGTATGCACGCAGCTTTCAAAAGATTCTCTGCCCTGAGCCGGCAGCTTGACGATCGGGCTATACAATGCTCAAGAACTCCGCGTTTGCATACTGGCTATCCTATTGACAATTTGGCGATAACTCAATCATTCAAATTCTGACCTTTTGGAGGCTTTGTCTCCAGCCCCAAATCCATTGTTTTCCCCAGGTCCGAACTGGCCTGCAGTCACAATTCTCCTTATAAAAACCCCTGACTTTGAGAGCTTCTTCGGATCACTCTTGGCTTCCATCCTGCCTTGCTGTCACTTCGTCCAGCGAGTCTTGCCCTCAGCTCCACGTGCTGAGATCCACGCTCCCCAGCTTCTCCGTTTCTGACCAGGCTTCAGGACAGGTGTAGTATTACCCAAACCAACAACTCCTCTAAAAATCCCTCTATCCCACTCCAACCTTTATTTCTATAGTTTCTCTGTGTGTTTGTGTTGCATACACTGATTGATTGTATTTTTAATAAAATTCACATTTGTTATTTCACTCCAGTGTGCTCCTTGACTCAGCCTGACCCCATAGACATTGGGTTCAAGATCTCGCTACGTTACCCTGACTCTAGCAGTGCTAACTTGTGCTCTTTGACTAATTTCCCCAACTTGCATAATTTTGAGAGCAATTTGGTGTCCCTCCTGGGACTCCCACAGGGTAACACATTGTTACAGTCCCATTCCATTCTTGTCTCTATGCCGGGATGCAGCTCTCCTGTGAAAAGGATCTAAGACTATTAGAGTGGCTTGGATTCATACAGCTGGGTGGGACCACAAGGGACTTGTAAACTAACCTTCTAGGAAGGTATCCATAGATAGACCACAGAAGTGGTCACCTAGTCCCTGTTTAAAACAAAGCAGAATCCACCATCTTCCAAGGTTGTCTATTCTACTGTTGAACAGCATCCAAAAGAACCACAAATTCTTCCAGGTATTTACTGTCTCATCTTGTAAATTGAATTCATTGATTCAGATTTTGCACTCTGGATCAGCTGAAAACAGACTCATGTCACCTTCCTGAAGACAACTCTTCAGATAGTTAAATATGACTACTGTATCACCTTTCAGTCTTCTCTTCTCCAGACTAATCCTACACGTATCTCTTAGCTATGCCTCATAGAGCTT
The DNA here is from genome assembly GCA_030412105.1 of Cyclura pinguis. Classification (NCBI taxonomy): domain Eukaryota; kingdom Metazoa; phylum Chordata; class Lepidosauria; order Squamata; family Iguanidae; genus Cyclura; species Cyclura pinguis. Next base: position 310,412,195 of record CM059599.1, on the reverse strand, counting down.
GATCTGCCCAAACCGCATACAGTGATACTGTTACTTCCCTTTATCTGGGCATTATAATTCTGTTGATGTAGCCTAGAAATATATTTAGCTGTTCCTCTCTGCTGCATCAACTTTCTAACTAATTTTTAGTTTGTGGTTTACTGAAACCCCTAGATCCTTTTGACACATTCTGCTCTCAAGCCAGGCACCTGGCACCTTGTACTTCTTCACCTGATTTTTACTGCCTAAATGTAATACCTTACATTGTTGTCTACTGAAATTCATTTTGGTAGTATTAGTTCAAGTGTCCAATCTATTAAAGTAATATTGAATTTCATGTTACCCTAAGATGTGGGGGACTATGAGGTCCACCCACAATGACAGCTTCTCCTTAGAATCTGGGGAATTATAGCTCAAAGGAGCTCTGTGAAAGAAGGGTAATGGCAGGATCTTTTCACCTGGGTACACCAGTACTAACTGTAGAGAGGACTCCAGTTAAAAGTTAAACAGAGTATTTTATTTGGAATTAACAAACACACAAGAAATCAGACACTTCCAAGAACTGTACAAGGCTATCAGAAAGTGCGGCAAGAGTAACATCTGCAGTTGTCAGTGAGTATATTGAGGACGCATTGTTACCCTATTTTGCGCTTTCTGAATGATTTGATCACTGTGTGACTGCCATTTCTTATAGGTAGCAGGTACCTTTGGGTGATGATCTCTACAGTCTACAAGGGATAAGATATTGTGTGGTAAATATGCAACGTGTTCACCATGCTTCATCATAAGTCAGAGAAAAAGGATAAGGAGGAGATAGATGACAAGGAAAAAGAAAAGCTGAAAAAGTGTAAGGTATCTGGGCAAATGGGTTGCCTGGTGTGAAAGAATCCATGGCCGGTTCAAGGTGACCAGTCACACAGTGCTCATATTGTTCAGAAGGCCCAAGTTAGAGTAACAAAGCATCCTCAAGGTATCCACTAACAACTGCAGATATTACTCTGCTAGGAATTCAGTATTCAGTGTGTATGTGCACATCACTTGCATAAGTTTAGTCATGAATGCTTAGTCTACAAAACTGTCCCAAAGAGAAGGATTGTCCAGCTGGTAACAGGGACAAGCAGTCAGGGAAGTAGGGGCAGGAAATGCCCCCCTCAGTTCCAAAAGGGGCGTTAATTTTCAGAGATTACTGGTTTTGTTACAATTGTACCCTGACAATTCCATCAGCTGCAGGCATATGGGAAGGACAGAAGCACCATTAAGCACTTTCTTCCTCAATACAGCCCAGGAAGAGGCTGGCTGTACTATGGAAGGAACATATCCTGAATGCTACCCATCTACCAGCAGCCAACTGGTGTGGTGAGGAGTGTTTGGGTCCTGATCCAGTCCCATCAATGGCATTGCTGAGATTGCAATGGGGCAATGCAGGATCACAGTATAGTGCAGTAACTGCCTGGGTTACAATATCCTTTTTATGGTGTTCCATGTGGCTTTCTCCTTCACAGATAGAGCACTTCAGACAACTGCTCTGGATCCAGCTAAGATGCTAGACTTCATGCCAGTGGACCTACAGGTGCTTGGAAGGGTGGGGTAGTGAGAGCTATTAACTTATCTTTGACTTCTAGCAGCAGAAAGACTTGTATTAGGACAGTGAAGGACTCCTGTGAATTTAGAATGTGAGAGGGTTTGGATGATGAATGGCCTTTGCCTGTTCCTCATCATTTGCAATGTTGTGTCTCTCTCAGTAGGAGGGGACTGACTCCTCAGTCTATTAGAATCCAGTTTTCACCTTTGGCTTTCTGGCTCAAAGCACAGGCCTTCATAAGGTTTTAGAAGGGTGGTCTTGTGACAGAAGTACTGTGGTAGATGAGATAAAACCTTTCTTTCTGGATATCCTTAAGGGGTTGGGAGGGTTTTGGATTGGTATCTGCACCTCCCAATATGAAGGCATTTTATTTTATGCAGCTTCCTTAATGGCCTTCTTCGGTTTTCTTAGAATAAGTGAACTGTTGGTTCAATCAAGGGGTGATAATTCAAGAAAGGCTTTGGAATTCAGAGATCTTTGCTTTGGAACTCAGGATTTGTTTCTCACTGTATGCACATCCAAGACAGATCAAAAGCAGGTAGGATCCTGTTTAAGGTTGCAGACATGTTGTGATTGGATACTATGTCAGCTTCTGGTTTAGCAGAGCTATGTGTAGGTCAAAGGGTCTCAGCCTGAGTCCTTATTTTTCCATGCTGATTTGTCACCTTTGACTAAATATACATTCTGATCCATTACCTCTAGGGCTGTACACCTATTAGGTATTAGAAAAATTAAATTTGGCACCTACTTGTTCCAGACTGGAGATACATCAGTGATGGATATGGGTCCACATCTTATTTAGAGGATTGGGTGCTGGAGGTGTTCGGCATACCAGAGACATGTTAGTTCCGTTTGTTACCCTGTATTCTGGGGGTCCCGGGAGGGACACCTAAATAACCTTGCAATTACACAAATTGGGGAAATTAGTCAAGAGCACTGGTTGGCAAAACGAGAGGAAGGGTAACGCAGAGGAATCTTGTAACCCAGTGTTTACGGGGTCAGGCCAAGTCAAGAAGCAGACCAGTTTGAAAGTAATGAATGATTTTTATTAAAGACAGGCAAACAATGTAAGCAACACACGCACACAGATAACTAAGGAAAATAAAGGTGTGAGTAAGATAGCAGGATTTTCAGAGGGATAGTTGATTCGGGTGATACGAAACCTGTTCCTGAAGCCCGGAAGAAGATGGGGAGCGAGGCTGGCATTCGATGTATCTCAGCATGTGGAGCTGAGGGGAAGCTCGCCAAGCGATGCGGCAGCAAGGCAGTCTGGAACTCGGGAGCGATCCAAGGAAGCGCTCAAAGTCAGGGGTTTTTAGAAGAAGAATTGTGACCGCAGGCTAGTTCGTACTTGGGGAAAACAATGAGTTTGGGGCTGGAGACAAAGCCTCCGAAAGGTCAGAATTTGAATGATTGAGTTATCGCCAAATTGTCAGTAGGATAGCCAGTATGCAAACGCGGAGTTCTTGAGCATTGTATAGCCCGATCGTCAAGCTGCCAGCACTAGGCAGAGGATCTTTTGAAAGCTGCGTGCATACCTAATGGAGGTACTTGCCTTGAGGTCTCCTAAAGCTGCAAGTCTGCTGTTTCTGGTCTGCCTGTATTGTTTTGGAATATTACGGCGATTATCGGCCGAGCCTGTGTGCGTTCTTGTCCAGGGGCCTCGCAAGCATGTGGAGGGGAATGGGTATGTGAAGCCGAATTATCGATATCAATAGATATCTTTTTATATCCCCCAAAGCTCAGGCTAGCCAGGGCAGTAACACGTTCTATACTGAAATATTTATGTTGTTGTTTTTTGTTGCTTTTTTCAGATTCTAGGTTATGGCCAGTGAGACGCCAAGCTTTGATCTGTGGCCATAGGGTAATCTATTGGATAGTGTGCCAGGCCTGCAATTACTATTTTGAAATCCATATGGGATTGAACGATTTGGCTGTGGTCAAGCAGCTGGGGAAGAGGGGTCTTTCGAGATATGGCCTGCTGCCCATGTTGTTTAGGGAACACTAGAAGCCTTCACCACATATTTTGGTCATTTACCTGTGGGGTGATGACCTAGGTTTGTTGAAGGGCAAGGCCTTGACTATTCAAGCCATTCACAATATGTGGATTGTGCAGTCAAAGTGGCCTGGTGTTTTCATACTGTGGCCTTCCATTTTGCCCCAACAGGTATGGCAGGGTGAAAGTGACCCTTAGTGCATTGACAAAGCCCAGAGAAGGATAAATAGAGAAATTCAGAATCCTTAATGAAGGAGTTGGGTCACTTTTTGTCATATCCTCAAATAATTATTCAGAAGCCTGAGCATTACAGAGCATATGACGTTCATTTTTCAAAGGCCAGTAATTTTTTATTATTATTATTTATGGGAGATCTGCAACAGGGAGCGAGGGCTCTTTTGGGCAGCCTGGTGGGGGCTAGAGGTTAAGCAGATGCTTGCCCTTTGTCTGTAGCAGATTGTGGGGGAAAGAAGTATCATCTCAATGAGCTTCTATGGCACCCATTTGGTGAAAGGGAGGGATCTGGATCTTTTTCAGGCCATGGGACCCGGGGATGGGGAAGGAGACTCTCCTTGGGGCTAGTCTGGGGCTGAGCTCTCACTTTGAGTCATGTAACTTGCGGGGGAGCTACTCAGTTTGGCCTTCAAACAGGGGGGCAGACAGGGAGCAACCCAACTTTTGGGTTCTCCATGTACCACATGTGTGTTCCCCAGAGGAAGGTAAAGAGATGGTCTGGGTAAGACCACCTGTCTCAGCTGCTCCCATACTAGGATGCTCACCCCTTTTCTATTTCTCAGGGGTTATATATCAATTAATAATTAAAATAATGTGGCCCTTATTCAACCTAATCTTTGTAGTCTCATTTCTTTATTTCCATGGCTGGTTAGCATCGTTACATTTCTGAGAGGTTTTTTTGGGCCCCATATGGGGCTAAGAAGCAGCACATAAATACTGATATAAATTTATTTATAAATGTATTGTGCAGTTCTGTTTTAAAGCCAATGGCAAGCAAACAATAAAAAAAAATCAAACAGTTCAGTCACTTCTTCGCTCAATTGGGCTTATATCTGGTGAAATCATTTTGTTTTTCTTTGAATGAGAAAGTTTCCAAATTTTTGCAGCATTCTTAACTCTCTCTATATTTTTAAACGATATGGGAACACTGGCTGGCTAATCCACTGTGAATGTACCCATAAATACATTGCTTCTTCATTTCCCATAAAAGCCCAACTGCAGTGTTTATCTGGCCATAGATGTGGTTTTGAGAAGCAGATTTGCTGTTCTTCACATCTTTTGTTCAGAACCCTGCAGGGAATGAAGTGCCATTCTTTCTTTGTATTTAATACTGAGTAAAAGGGAAGCTTTCTGTTTGTAGCTAAATAGCCATGTCGTTTAAACCTCTATTACTACTGCAATTTAAGGTGAGCAAAGAAAATAACTTTATCTAGTGAAATATTAGTAGAGTTCTGCCAGATCTTATTTCAGATAAATCCCTGTTACGATGTGTTTGATTATTTCAGTTGGGTATTATTTAAAATGCTTTCAGGAAACAATGTTTTTTTGTCCTACTAATAAACTAATCTATCAGAGCTGCTCCAGGGATGATAGGCTGTGGTGTACCAAACATCTTTAAAGACAGATGGGCCATAGAGTCATTTTCCTGCACTTCCATGTTGATCTCTGCTGGGTTTGTTCCCCTTTCGTTTAATCATTTTGATTTGCATTTCTTGGAGGAGAAACATGGAGTTAAGCATAGGATGAGTTGGAAGTTTCTCATTCATAGAGTCACCATAAATTGAAGTCAACTTGAGGACAGTTAACAACAACAATAACATGATTCCTGTCAAGACAAAGCCTCTTTAAGTGAAACTGTGCTTCACAGGACATTATACTGTCTGTGTTGGGCAAAGTAACCACCTTGAAAATGATCATGCACTGGCACTGGGAAATCGAAGTGGGAGCAACAAAGCATGATTTGGCCTGAGGCTACCAATAAATAGCAGAGCTGGCTGAATAAAACAACCACAGAAGAAACCCAATTTCATTGCAACTCAGAGGATAAGTGAACAATGCTGGCGAGAAAGTTTGTAGAATCAGTTTCTGATTCATCACACAGCAGACAAAACAGCTGTTGCCCATTAGCAATGACCAAAAAGGAGTTCACAGAACTGCATTATGCTTGAGACCATAAAAAAATATTCATTTATCATACAGTTTGGTTTGATTTGGTTAATAAGTTTGTTAAGTAGGACATTTAGACTGTCACCGAGCTATGGATTGTCCACCACCTACTTGTTACAGCATCACAATATTTATAATTTCCCCATTAGAAAAATGCTCTTTCATTCATGGTTTGTTTGTTTTTCCCCTCAATTTGGCTTTAGTATAAACCTTCCTTGTTCATTGAAGAGTATGGGGAATATTAGAAGCAGAGTTGTTCTTTAGTGGTTCCCACCTCAGAGAATGCTCTTACAGGTAAGGTAGGGTAAATCTGTGCATGTTGCTGCTTAGGATATTTCATCAAGAAACAGCTGTTTGAGAAGGAATTTCACTAAGGTCATTTCTGCACTACATTGTTATAGTGCTATTATTCCACTTTCAACATCCTATGCAGTCCTGGGGTTTGCAGTTTAGGGAAGGGAATTTAGAATTCTCAGCCAGAGAGCTCTTTGGCCTCAGTAAACTACAAACCCCAGAATGCCACTGGATGTTGAAAGTGGAATAATAGCACTATAAACAGTGTAGTGTGGAAATTGCATGAATATTCTACATTTGCACTATTCTTTTTAAAGAAGTCTTTCATTTACATTGTTGCTACTTCCCATCAAGCTGACTTTGACTTACAGTGACTCTGTGAATGAGAGACTTCCAAGAACCCTGGTAATCAACAGTCCTACTCAGCTTTTGCAAACTCAGGGCAATGGTTTCCTTGTTTGAATATTCCTTCAAGTTTCTTGTTATGGTGACCACTTATGGTGGCCCCATGAATTTCATAGAGGTTTTTTTAGGCAAGGAATACTCTGAGGTGATTCCTTCCTGTGAAATATAGCTGACTGCACCTGGTATTCATTGCCAGTCTCCCATCTCGATAATTAACCATGGCTGACCCTCCTTAGATTTCAAGATCAGATGGAAAATGGTTCCTTTAGGGTATTTAGACCCTATGGCTTCCTTAGAATCTGGAAGTGACTAGAAGGGCCATATAATCCAACATCCTGCCCTGCAGAAATACAGAACTACAGCACTCCTTAAAGATGCCCATCCAACCTCTGTTTACAGACCTCCAAAAATGGAGTCCTTCACACTTTGAGGCAATCTATCCCAATGTCAAACAGCTCTTACTGTTAAAAAAAATGTTCTTCCAAATGTTTAAGTGGAATCTTTTCTCTTGCAATTTGAATCCATTATTCTGTGTTCTAGTTTCTGAAGCAACAGAAAACAAACTGGCTCCATCTTCTACATGACATCCCTTCAGGCATTTAAAGACGGCTATCCTATCACTTCTCAGTCGTCTCCTCTCCAAGCTAAACATACCCAGCTCTCTCAGTCATTCCTCATAATGCTTAGTTTCTAGACCTTTGATCATCTCAATTGGCCTTCTGTAGGCATCTTCCAGCTTGTTGATATCCTTCTTGAACTGTGGTGCTGAGATCTGGACACAGTATTCCAAGTGATATCTGAACAAGGCAAAACAGAGTAGCACTGCCACTTCACTTGATTTGGACTCTATATTCTTGTTCATGCAGCTCAAAACTGCATTAGCTTTGGCCCTTTCCGCATGGGGTGAGGGAATCGCCTCGCACCACTACTTACTGGACTTTTCGGCTCCCTGGTCTGGTCCACGCCACTCCGGAGCAGTGCGTGCTCGTTGATACGCACTGCTCCAGCATCCCAAATGGCGGCTTCTCGACCAACCACTGCAGCTCACCAGCCTAAAGCCTGCCCCCAGCAGATCGCAGGCTCGCATTGGGACGAGCCTGCGAATCTGCATAAGGGCGCAGGCTCACAGTGGTGCGCTCCATGCTTTTGAAAGACCTGTTTTTAGCGGTCTTTCAAAAGCACGCTGGACACCACTTGGGGTCATTCTGGAGCAGGCTGAGGTGCGGATCTATGTTAAGTAGGTCCTACCTAGTCCGCTCTCAGGTGCAGACCTCCTCCTTGGAGGACGGACTGCACCATTTTAAAAACCCTGTGTGGAAATGGCCTTTGAGAAAGGAAGCAAAAAAACAGGCTCATTAGAAACATACAGAACACATTCAAATTTTATCAGTGCAATGGAGAAAAAAAGTTTTGCATGGGACTGGGCCAGTAAAATTTGTTGTGGAAAAATAAGAATATCATTATTTCCCTGCTTTACAAGATGCCTATTCCTAATGTTGACATTTGTTAAAACACTGAATAAAAGGGGTAGGGGGGGCCGTAAATGTTCCAGTCTCACCACATTTCTGCACTACAGTGTTGTAGTGCTGTTATTCCACTTTCAACATCCTATAGATTCCTGGGATTGGAAGTTTAGGGAGGGGCATTTAGAATTCTCAGCCAGAGAGCTCTTTGGCCTCAGTAAACTACAAACCCCAGAATTCCACAGGATGTTGAAAGTGGAATAACAGCACTATAGCAGCGTAGTGCGGAAATGGTCTCAGACATGCACTTTCTCAAGGCTGGTGTTCTTTCCTAAACCAGTTTAATGCGTTCTGTCATGGTGTTTTTTGTCTGTTTGCTTGTTGTTGTTGTTTTTTGGCAGGGGAGAGGGTAAGTTTTGTTCATTGGCATTGCAATCCTCTGAGGCTGAGCAAATATCACTTGCTCAAGGCTACCCAATGGAATTCTGCAGCAATCTGCAGAGATCTTCCAGAGTCCTGTCAAACCACTAGGCCACCCGCTCCCTTGTTCACTTAGAATTCCCATCTTCTAATTCTAATTCCATCTTACTTACTCAGTTGTCTGCCATGGGATGTGTCACACATCTGGAAAAGGAAGCTCACCTGTCTTATTTCTTCCAATGGCATTTCCCAGCAGTAGATGGCATGACTTTTTGGATTATGTGACCTTTCCATCTCAGTCTTCTGATTACTTGTCCTTCACACTCTGCTACTGAGAGGAGACTTTTGTAGGTTTGTGTCTCACAGCTTACATGATGCCATCACACACTGATTAGGGGACTCAGGGGCTAATACCACATCCGTAGGCTCTGTTCATAAACACATCATTTGGATCGGAAAAACCAAGTTCAATCTGGATCTTGCTTCTGTCTGATTATTGTATATTGTTCACGCTATAGTATCTGCAAGAGTTTTAGATGCCCCCTCAAGTTTGCCATGATTACAGTTCTAAAAGTCACAGCCATACATTTCCCACTTATCTAAATGAAAGAAAAAGTACATATAAATAAAATAGAGGGGTCATTTAAATTTGCATTTCCCTTTCCCAGTATACTTTTCTTGATTTATTTCTGGTAAGGGATTCTGTAGGTGCTGTCAGGTTTCTTTTTAACCCAATTAATTAGCAGTCAGGCTGAAGAGATAGAGGTTTTTTATTACTATCTCATCCAAGTCATTTAATTACTTCTCAGCATTAAAAAGTTATAATGGCAGCAGTACTATTAGGATTACACTGCAACTGGTAGCAGGAGTCTAACAGTACAACTGTAATTTTGAATTTAATATGACTTTAATGCTGGATGGTGAACTATAACCTCCCGGGAAGTGTTGGAATGACCCTTTGATAGCTTTCTATGACTATGTTCACTTCCTCAGAGTTCTGCAGATTCCAAGTACATACTAATTTTGGACCTTTCTACATAAATTCCAGAAAAAGTGATACTTCTGCAACAAATTGAGGAAAAATGGAGTCTTGATTTTCATTGAAAATTAGTGAGTGTCTACTGAAAAACTTCTGCTAAATATGTAGAAGGACCATTTCAAAGTTTTCTGTTTATTCAAGTGAGTCACAATTATAATTTATTCTCAGTAAACACACCTGGGCATCCCCTACCCATCATAAGCACTGGGCCCACTCAAAATGAATTTGTTGTTATTGCCATCAAGTTGACTTTGACCCTGAGCACTGCTCAGGTCTTGTAAAATTCAGTGCTGTGGCTTCTGTCATTGAAGTGATCCATCTATAGTTGAGTCTTCCTTTTTTTCCTACTGCCTTCCATTTTACCAAGCATTGTTATCTTTTCCAAGGAGCCATGTCATCTCATTATATGGCCAAAGTATGACCACCTCAGTTTAGTTCTTGGGAGATATCAGGCCTGATTTGCTATTCATTTATTTTTCCAAGGCATCCATATATTTGAAATGTATTTTTTTGTGTCATTTTAAAATTTATTTACTTTCTAGCTTTCAGAACCATTCACAGAAACCAAAATGAATCACCACCACTATAATAATGCAAAATTTAAAGTAATTTTTTGTGCTTCTCTTCAAGTGACACAAGTGCTTAAATTTGAGAGACACCAAGCAATTTCAGCTGATAGAACAAAATTTTCCAGAATTTCAGGACTTCAGATACCTTCATGCTATTGGTGGATTTTACAGCTTCAGAATTCAATCTGAAACATCTAAATAAATCTTAATATTGTTTAGTTATGAATTGGATCATTTTTTCTCTTTTAAAAATATGTTAAAATACTGAAACCCTCTGTTCTATTTCATCTTTAAAATACAAAGCAGTTTTATACAGAAAGCAGTTTATGAATTCAAATATATATATATATATATATATATATATATATATATATATTTGACTAGCATATATTGTTACAGCCTACCTGAAGGAGGCCTCCTTGGACAAAGAAGCGGGGAAGAAGTGCCAAGATGATAGGCCTTAGTCATTGCTGAAGGAGGCTGACATTCCTGTCATGCTCTGCTCCATCCCAGGCAGCAACTGCAGTTTGGGAAGAAGAAGAAGAGACAGAAGCACCATATCCTGTCAAGCAACATACAGTCATCCATCTACATTCGCTAAGGTTAGGGGCACAGGATCCCCATGAAAGTGGAAAAACCATGAATAACTCTAGGCCCTCCCAAACCATATTTAACACAAAAAAAAGTATGACTGCCATATTTGACCCACAATGTATTCCTTTGAGGCATCAAGGTTCCTTTGTAAGGCAGAAGTAGGTGGATGGTGGGGCTTACTGCCACCTCCACTGCTGCCCCACACCATTTTTAATAACTTATAAGCCTCATTCACAGTTTCTCAGTCTCATGAGGCTTGAAGTTCCTATTAAAAATGGGATCGGGAGGCAAAAGAGGTGACAGCAAATCATTCATGAATAATCAAATCCACAAAAGTAAAGCCCACAAATGTGGAGGATTGACTGTATATTAAAGCTGCAGGAGAAGGGAATCAAGCAATACCCCATTCCACTTTAAATACAAGATGCAGAGCTAGCTGGGGTTATTTACTACTGGCTATAAATTAGTTCAGACCAGACCATTCCATTCCTGTGGAAAACAGCTCCACAACTTCTGTGCAATCCTGCCTCATACCTGTGACTTTGTGGGTCTCTGACACTTACCTTTGGAATAATCTTTCTGACAATTCCCTTCTTAGCTTTGAGCTTTGTTCGGAACTATTTTTCACCTTTTAAATTTTGAACTGCTTGGAACATGTTTTTGCCTGTAACCATGTAGGAACCCTGGGACTGGTCTAGTTTTCCCATTCAGGTTTCTGTTGACTGTAGGTGTGCTCTCTGAGTGTTGTGGGTGATTGTGTAAATATCATTGGACAAAAATACCTGACTGTCTAAGAAGTAAATTGCTTAAGAAGGCACATAATAACGACTGCTTAAAAAGGGAGTGGGCGAGAGAAAAGGTAAGGGAAAGAGGGGGTAAATAATAAATTTAAAAAGGGAAAAAAATAGAAAAATATATAAAAAATTAATTTATGAACTGACAATCCCTTTTAAAACATTTAAAGTCAAACTAGCCTTCTGAGTTTTTGTTTGATGAATTTCTGTGAATGTGATTGTGGTTCTCTGATTAACTAGTTGTGACTTTGATTAACAAGTTGGTTGGATATTTGAGTATCTGCTTGGGTTGGATGCTATGAATGTATATTATATACTGAGCATAACTATACAGTTCAGATGTTATAGAAGCGGATCAAGAGAACTTTAGGGTGAATAATATTGTCACATCAAATGATTTAAGGAAATCTGGTAATCTGAGTTAGTTGAATAAATAGACAGATCAAGGAGGAATCAATTTGTGAGAAGTGCAACATAATTAGTATACTGTTCCAAAATAGTATACTGAAACTGAATCGAATCCAAGATGAAATCAGGGAAGGCTAAAGGTGCAAATCTTCAGAGTAAAAGAGACTCAATTGATGAGCCACCTGAATATCAGAGAAAGTTCATGGATGAGGTCCGATCTTATATGGTAGAAATAAAACAAGACTTGAGGGACTTAAAATCCCAAATATCTGAGGCAAAATACCTTAGATCAGCTCAAAAAAGATGTGAACTGTAATAAAAAAGAAATTGATGCTAATAAGAAAGAAATCCAAGCTCTAAAGCAAAAAGTAGATTCTTCATCAACTGATATTGAAAAGCAACTAGACAGAGCTGCATTGGTAGAACAGCGGCAGATGGATTCTTGGATGCGTACAAATGGCCTGGAAGAAAGAAGTAATGAAAATGTAAGAAAAAGAATGGTGGGTCTTATGGCAGATCTCTTAGAGATAGAAGAAGATGTGATGGATGGGGAGATAGATGCTGTCTATCGGGTTCAATCCATAATGGCAAAAAAGAAAGGTCTACCAAGAGATGTGGTGGTTCAATTCAATAAAAAATCAACTAAAGACCAACTGATAGAAGAACATAGCAGATCCCCCTTGGTAGACAAAGGCAAACAACTCATCCTATTAAGAGAAATTTCTACAAGAAATCCTATGGAAATGAAAAGATTATGACTTGGTGGCAAAACTTAAGATTAATCAGATCATGTTTAGGTGGGCTTGTTTAGAAGGGGTAATCTATAACTTTAAGGACCAGAGATTTTGGATAAACTCTATAGACAAAGCACAGGATTTCCTAAGAAGATATGGACAGGAATTGACCAAACACACCTCAGTATCATCCATTGGACCACAGAGACATGAAAATAAACAGACTAAAAGCCTGAAGGATAAAAAAGATAAAAATAGAAACCAAAGATTAAAGGGAAATCTGCCTGATAAAGAAACTGTGTCTGAGGACAAGGATTTGGAGACAAGCCTTACCAATTTGGATATAGACGAACCGATACCGCTGAAATGTAAGAGAAAATGACTTGTGAGATTCTTTCTTGGAATGTCAACAGTTTGAACTCTGTGATCAAAAGGAAAACAATTTCACATCTGATCAAGAAATGGAATCCTGATGTCTGCAGGAAACCCACATAAAAAAGAAAGAGGTTAGATTTTTGAAAAGACTTTGTGCAGGGGAAAACTTTGTTTTAGCAGCTCCTGTTAAAAGAAGAGGGGTAGCAATGTTTGTTAAGTCGTCCTTAACTCCCAAAATGTTTTTTTTTTCTAAAGAGAAAGGGAGGTTCTTAGGAGTAGAAATAACTATAAATGGCTGCCCCATTTTGTTGATAACCCTGTATGCTCCGTGTAACAAAAAAAGAAAATGTTTTGAAGATCTTTACAGGCATATTGTGAAAACTCAGATTTGAGGATGGCTTGGTTGTAGGTGATTTTAACGGAGTGGTCAACCCCCAGATGGACAGATTTGGAAGTTCCAAGATAAAGAAGCAACAAGAGAAAACCTCAAAAGAATTTCTCTACATTGTGGAGGAATTACAGTTGACGGACACGTGGAGATTTAGAAACCCATGATGAAAGACTTCACTTTTTCTTGAACCGTCACAACTCTTGGTCTAGAATAGACATGATGTGGTCATCCAAAGAAGTACTTGGTAATGTTAAAAAAGTTGAGATAATGCCAAAATCATTGAGTGACCATAATCTGGTTAAATTAACACTAAATCAGTATGCAAGACCAAGAAGTTGGAAGATGGATGAAAGTGTTTTGCAACAGGAAAAGACTGTGAAAAATTGCAAAAAGGAACTAAATGAGTTTTTCAAGTTTAATATTGACAAAGATGTAAATATAACTACAGTATGGGACACAGCCAAAGTGTAAATGAGGGGTATCCTTATACCAAAAAAATAAATAAATAAAGTGAAAAGAGGAGGAAGGAGAAAAAAAAAATAGAGAAGTTGTTAAGTGAGATTCAAGAGGCTGAAGCCCAGCTAAAAATGAACCCCAAGAATAAAAATATAAATCAAAACTTGAAAATCCTTCAGAAACAACTATCTTTTACTTTGACAGAAGAAATACAGACAACTGAGATTTGTAAGACAGAACTATTTTGAAAATGCCCAGAAACCAGGCAGATGGCTGGTGCACAAAATAAGAAAGGAAAAGAAGAGAAGAATTTTTACACAGATTAGAGACGGAGATCCGAATATTACTGATGGCAAAGAAATTAGGAAGATTCTGCAGAACTTCTTTCAGAAATTATACTCTGAGCAGAGCCAAGTGAACAACCCCAATTTAGAAGAATATATGAGTTCCAGAAATCTCCCTAAAATCTGCCAAGAACATAGGGAGTTACTGAATAAACCAATTGTGCTGATGGAAATAAGTGAAGTGATTGATGGAATGAAACATGGGAAAGCTCTAGGACCTGACTGCTTCACGGCCTGCTTCTACAAATTATTTAAAGACCAACTCATAAAACCAATGCATAAGATGTTTAACTCGATAGCTGCAAATGAGTATATTCGCACAAGCTGGAAAGAGGCAGATATTGCTCTCATTCCAAAGGTGGAATCAGGAGTTGTAACTTGTGCAAACTTCAGGCCAATATTGCTCCTAAATGTTGAATTTATGCTTTGGTATTGGCCAATCATCTTAAGAAGATTCTCCCCAACTACACTGATGCCGATCAATGTGGTTTTCTACCAGGGCATTTGATAAAAGAGAATAGGAGGGTGCTATTGAACAGACTAGAGAATCTTAATGTTCATAATGAGAAGAAACGTACGTTAACATTCTTAGATGCTGAAAAAGCCTTTGACAACCTCAGATGGACCTTCTTGATCAAAGTGCTAGAAAGAATGAATTTTGGAGCAACCTTCATAACATGGATCAAAGCTATACATTCAGAGCAAAAGGTGTCACTCCAAAAGGTGTCACTTCTCTGTCTGGAAAGACAGAGAAAATATCTATCCAAAAAGGAATGAGGCAAGGGTGTCCACTCTCCACTTCTGTTTATATTTGTTCTGGGAGTACTTCTAAGGGATGTCAGAAATCAGCAAGATATTCAAGGAATTACAATTGGTAAAGATGTTTATAAAGTAAGGGTTTTTGCCGATGACGTGGTACTACTTATGGAAGACTCCTTACCTCAAATAGCCAAGCTGAACAAAATGTTTAATATATATGGTCAGGTGGCTGGATTTAGAATCAACAGAGCCAAAACTAAAATTCTAAGAAAAAATATTAAAGATCAAGAGAAGAGG
Organism: Cyclura pinguis; assembly: GCA_030412105.1. Taxonomy (NCBI): domain Eukaryota; kingdom Metazoa; phylum Chordata; class Lepidosauria; order Squamata; family Iguanidae; genus Cyclura; species Cyclura pinguis. The sequence goes on along the minus strand of CM059599.1, from coordinate 310,397,115 downwards.
CGACTTGAGGCTATTTCAGGTCTCCAGTGTGTAGACAAAGTCAAATACTTAGGTATTCAAGTTCCAGGTAACAACAATCAGTTGTTTCAAAACTATTATTTATCTTCATGGAAACAGATTCAGAACAAGCTTGAAAACTGGAAAAGAGTAGACTTGTCTTTACTGGGTAAAGTGTCTCTGATTAAAATGAGTGTCCTTCCCAGATTAGTTTTTTTTATATCAAATGATTCCAACTGTAATTCCAAATAAGTGGTTTGAGAATTGTAAGAAACCTCTTCAAAAATTTGTACGGAGTGGAAAAAGACCAAGAGTGAGATTTAGAGTTATGATTGATTCAAGAGATAGAGGAGGGTTTGCAATGCCTGATTTGAAGATTTATCATGCAGCATCGTGTTTAGTGTGGATGAGATCATGGGTGTTATTGGAAAATGGTAAGCTCTTGGTGCCGAGTTACACTTCAGCTGGCATGCCTATTTATGGCATGGCAAAACTGAAGTACAAAAAGTTTTTCTTAATCATATTATATGAAAATCCGAATATAAAATATGGTCCAAGTACAAATATTTCTTGCGTCCCAAAATACCATCTTGGGTCTCTCCAGCAGAAAAATCTCAATAAGAACTTTAAGAAGGGAAGGTGAATGGGTAACTTATAAAGAGCTATTGTATCAAAAAGGGCCACAAGTATTGCTGACAGATCAACAGCAATTGAAACAAGAATGAATTAACATAAATTGGTTTCCCTATTTACAGATTAAAGAAAGATTTAAGAAAGATCTAAATATAGGAGGTATAGAATTAGAAATGAAAGAGTTTGAGAAATTGCTACTAAAAGGTGATAAACAACTGCTGTCTAGTTTGTATAACCTGTTGCTGAGATATGAGCTCACAGATGAATTTGTCAAAGATTATATGACAAAATGGTGTAAAGATATTGGACATTCAATTAAGTTGGATGAATGGGAAAAAATATGGAAAAACTGTAGAAAATATACTAGATCATACACTCAGCAAGAAAATGTACTGAAAATGTTGTTTAGATGGCACTCTCACCAATGAGAACTGCTAATATGTTTAAAAATGTCAAGAATTTATGTTGGAAATGTGATAAAGAAATGGGATCTTATATACACCAATGGTGGGGATGTAACCAAGCAATGAAGTTTTGGTGTATGATCTAATCAAAAATGCAAAAGGTGTTAGATATTAGGATTGAGTTAAAACCTGAATTTTTTCTACTTGGTATCCACAATTTGGACAGAAATCAGGAAGGAAGGTTAGGAAGACTTATATGGTATGTGGTAACATGAGCCAGAATGATATATGCTAGGCATTGGAAAAGCAATAAGATCCCAACAGAAGACAAATGGTGGGATAAATTAATAGAAGTTGCAGAAATGGATAAGTTAACATATATGTTAGATAATAAATCCGATGACCAATGCTTGAGGACATGGCAGCTGTTACAAGACTATCTTAAAACAGATCTTAGAACATCAAAGTAGCAGAGGAGTAATTGGAAAATTATAACAGAAGTATAAAATCTTGTGAACCAAAGAGTTGACAATATGATATGATCTACAAAAATGAAGGGTCTTTTTTTTAATTTTGAGTCTAGAAATTTATAGTGTCAAAAGTGATTCTAAACAGAAGACGTAGCAGAAGATTTTGTATGTCAAAACTCGAGATGTTATGTATGCTATGTCTGTTATGTATAAGCTTCACTCATCATATAGAGGAGGGGGCTGAAGCTATAACAACAAGGAAAAAAAACACCCGTATCCACCCCTTGGGGGGAGTCTCTTTTTAATTATTTTTTTTAAAGATAGCTATGTGATTGCTTTTTGTTTTGTCTTGTTTTTTTGTGAGATGTGACTTGTTTCTGATATGATTTGTTTTTGTGATGAAGAAATGAAGAGTTGATATGATATGATGTGATAAGATGTATGTATAAACTCTTCCTTTACATACATACATACATACATATACATACATACATATATATATATATGTATGTATGTATGTATGTATGTATGTATATATGAAACTGAGGAAGCTATCTAGTAAAATAACTTTTTCCCCTGAGGATGCTAGAGTTGGTAATCATATAAGGTGACTATTTATCTCCAAGATGAGTCAGCTGGCTTTGCAATAAAGCTGCAGCAGCTGGGTTCTGGGCTAAGGATATCACTTCTTTGGACCAGTGGTTCCATTGCGCAATGAACTGAAACTCATTATGAAACTCATTACAAACCCTATCCCAACAATATACCATTACTTTTACACAATTATATAGTAGCTCTCTTTGTTAATCATTTGTTTTAGCCCCCTCCCTTTTTTTTGAAAACATAACACTAAATAAATAAGAAAAGGTCTTAAACATTGAAAAAAATCTACTCAAAATGACCCCAAAAACATTTCTCCAAAGAATCAATCAATCAATCATGTTATTGAGTGAAGGCATGAATAAGCCTTGGATGCACAACTGCAGTTCCTTTTCTGTGAACCCACAAACAAACAAGCAAGGAAATCTTCAGTTAGCTACAATTTCTGGCCTTGTTAAAATCAGAAAACAATGGGTAATGGTATTGGAAGTTTTTGTTTTCTGACTTATTTCAAAAGCATTATTCATAAAGAAGAGAAAGGTGGCACAGCCATAAGATTTCAACAAAGATATCATCATCCAAAAATGTACAGAGGAGCAACTTCTTGTGTCTTCTATGACCTTCATTTCATTGCCCAAGATCCACCAGTGTACTTCAGTAGCCAAGTTTAGAATTCAACAATAGTGGAATGTAAACTTCTTCTATGTCTTTCTTTGGGATAAATAACTTGCTTCAGAACTCTGGAGAAGCTTTTTAGGATACAGAAGGAACTGAAGGAGGAATGGGGTTTGCTACTTTTAGTGGAAGGAGTGGGATCCAATGGAAACACAACGTTGGATCCTGCCCCTTAGGTACTTTTCACTAGCAATGGTTGACAGTAGGTGTTTAAATCCCAGTCTTCCATTCAGTCCTCTGCTGCATGGCACTGTGGCCAAAATAGCTGCAAGTATGTTCATTAGGTGGCTTATATGGCTCACTGGCAAATAAGTAATTAAACCAACTTTTTTAAAAACATATTATACAAGGTTTTCAGTATGCTATTTAGTTTAAATGAATAAAAACACCAGTGACATTTCAGAAACCCACTGGAATGCTAGAAATACTTTTGCAGCCTGAATTTCATCAGAGTTCTGCAAAGATCACTTGTAGAATAGGCTTTATACATTGAGGAATAATCTTAAAGCTCAAAACAATGGGGGGAAATCCACTGCAACATAATTCCAAATGGAGTGATAGTGTATTCTTTTTAGGCTATTGCGATTCACTCCTTTATGTGAAAGATGTCTCACAGGTTTGATTTTGTTTCTTCAGCTTAAAAATAAAAGTTTGTTTTTCTCTTCTCTTCTCTTCTCTTCTCTTCTCTTCTCTTCTCTTCTCTTCTCTTCTCTTCTCTTCTCTTCTCTTCCTTCCTTCCTTCCTTCCTTCCTTCCTTCCTTCCTTCCTTTCCTCCTCCTCCTCCTCCTCCTCCTTCTTCTTTGTTGTTCACCTGATACTTTTCTCTTGTATTTAGTTTTAGGTAAACAAATACAACAGAGAATTGTGAGGGGGGGAGGAGTAATAGTACTTCTCTGGTTCGGAAATCAAATAGAAGCATTTATTATATGAAATGCGTTCCAAACTTTGAGGATGGATTTTTGTGGAAAACTATGGATTTCTTATTCAATTTCATTTTTGTGCTGTTGTTTAATATTCCAGGCTATCTGAACAAGGAAGGTCTGATGCTCTGTTATAAGTATCTTGGAAGCAACAAATCCTAGTCCACATGGAATCCACATCAATAGAGTGGAATCAGATGTTTCACATCTGCATAGCAGATCACAATAACAAAAGGACAGAGTCTCATTTCATTTTTGCTTTCAGTGGGATTTCCTCATGAGTAAATTTATTCCAGGATGGCACATACAGCTCTCTTTCAATGTAATCAGTCAATATCAGAACTGTGTGCTAGACAAATATTAAATACTCATCACATTTTTCAAAATCTTCAGAGACAATGTGAAATGTATTTTATTCTTTGCAGAGAGCAGAAGGCAAGCGTTTTTTTTTTTTTTTCTGAAGGAGCCAAATAAATATTGCAGCACATTGCTGGTATAATGATTTTCATTAACAGAAGGAATTTATCCATATGTTGGAAAGAAAAAAAATGGAAAAGCAAACGGCATTGCTACAAGAAATTAAATTGGGAATTGAAGTGTATGTGTAGGGGAAAGACTATTAAATCGTATCCCTTTACAACCTCCTTTCCAGTGGAAACAATCACAATAGAAGTAATCTTATCCAATAGAAGCAATCACAATCATTGTATACATTATGGGCAAGAGAATTTTCTTCTCCCTTTCATCTTAAATATGACCAAAGACCTTAAACCTTTAACTGGGTAAAATATTTTGCCTTCCTACCTCTGTGTTTGAGAGTCATCATGGTTTAGTGGTTTGAGCATTGGACGACAACCCCATAGACCAGGGTTTGATTCCCCCTGAGCTGCGAAAACCCACTGGCTGATCTAGGGCATGTTGCACACTCTCATCCCCTGAAAACCCCATGCCTTAGAGTCACGAGTTATTACAGCGTATTCTTATTTAAAATATCTGAAATGTCAATTGCAATTTAGTTAGTGTTATGATGCATTCCAACTGTAATTATGGCTATCAGTTATGTTTCTTCTTGTGAACTTCTTTGAGCACAGTTCATTGTGAGAAATGTAGTATGACTGTGAAGTATTTAACCTATCACATGAATTTTGAGATACAATTGTTACTGGAACATCTGGCAGTGTTTTTGCCTTGCACTGTGCAACTATTCCCTGTAAGTTGGTATAAGCATAGTTTTGTCATGCTAAAATAGTAAATAAATAAATATATAAACAAACATAAGTGCAGTTGGGTAACTTTAGTTCAGGATCAAAGTACGCCTTTTAGTGGGAAATTAGGTATGCACGTATGCACAATGATCAGTCCCCATATGATTCATTCCATATGAGTTGTGTAATTGGTAAAATAACTTCAGTCTATAAAGATATGGCTGCCTGGATTAGAGAAATCAGGCAATCAATGAAGAATGAAAGTGAGAGTGTTAACTAGATGGGTCTCCCAATGCCTTGTAAGGGTGGGAAGGAGAACTAGGAAACTGAAAGGCTGAATGAACACTGAGATAGAGAGATAGAGACCAGCAAGACAGACTGGGGAAAAAAGAGAAGAGAGATGGTGCTGAAGTGAGGGGAACAAATGGGCTAGTGGTGAAACAAAGCTGACATAGGCTGAATGAATGCCAGGGCAAAGAGTAAAAGTTCTTTTAACTACATTAAAAGAATGTTGAAGGAGTATAGCAAACAACACTGGGATGAGAAAGTGATTAATGGTTTTTTAAGACATTTTCGTTAATTCTACATAAAAACTATGACTTGATTCATATGTAATGCCACTACTTGCTCAGTTTTGCACTACATGATCCCTGATTAACCCTCTCTCTGCTTTGATTAAATGATTAACTGTATCTTCAGCACAAACTGTGGTTCGCTATCTAGCTACAGCAAGTATTTGCCATCCAAACTGGGACAGTGAGTCATGATTTCAAGCTCGTTTGGAAAGCTGGGTTAGAAGACAAACTCAAGCAATTGTCATATTCTTTGAGGACAGCATGGGAGATGAGAAAATAACAGCATATCTTAAAACAAAACATGTATTAACATTTAAATAGACTCTTACATCAAAAATGTAAACAACCAGTGCATGTGGCAACGTTCACAATCTAAACTTGGTGTAAAGAAAAGATGATATCAGTTTTGAAGAAATTCTGGAGACAGAGCAATGAAAGCATAAGCAAAGATGGAACTTCCCTTTTGTAAATTGGGTGTGTAATCTTATCTCCATCATATCATAATTCACAATGATAACAAACATCTCTCTATTTAACTTTGTTCTCAGTGAGGCATGTTTGTTTGCAAGCAACTCCATAGGTTCTGCATTTGTCCTTTATTGTAGTCCTTTTAAAAATTTTAATAGACTTTATAACTGAGGGGAATCATGAAGCCCACCAGATGTTCTTGGATTTCCAGCATTCCTCATTACAGTTTGTGTTGGCTATGGGTTCTGGGAGTTCCTGTCCAACAACATTTGCAAGGCCACAGAATTCTCTCCCACTTTTAAAAATGCTCAATATAAATAACCTGCTCACATAGGTTTCCCTCTGGAAATCATTGGATATTTTTGTCCAAATTGGAACATCTGTATTCTGTTCAAATTTGCAGAAGTAGATATGCCTATGTGCTACTGCTGAATACACTTGTGTGTGTGATACACATGCATAGGAATGCAAAGAACATATTCAAGTGTTCATTCAGTTGCACAGCATGAAGGCTGCACAGCAAAATCAAACTGGAACTTCACATGAAGAGATTTATGTTACACACCCAGTATAGGATCTTAAAGCCAGTTTTATAATTATCATTTCTTTGTACTCCAAATTTCTCTCCAAAAGAAAAATAAAACAAATCCAATAATATCAGACACAATATCAAATGAGAAACCTATGAAAAATTATCTTGACTATAAAAAAGCTGTAATGAACTTTGACCCAAAACCTAAAGACCAATTAAGTTAATAAATGTAAAACTAATAAACTTATCAGCAAAGGGATAATATTACACACACACACACACACACACACACACACAAGCAATAGTTTGGCCAGAAGCATATGCGTAAACTCCAGTCTGTAAGTCAGTATGCTAATTCATTTGAACATACCATTACGCAACATGGATCAATGCTAGAGATGGCTGGTGTTACCCTGCTTGCTCAGGGTCCCTTAGTAGGATTCCTCATGCTTGTCAAAGTTATCACTTTTGGGGAAAATTAGCTAAGCACTGCTATAACAATGCAAAGAGGGCAGGGTAATTCAAGGGATCTTGAGCTCAGCTTTACGGAGTCAGATCACAGAGAATTAGGCTAACTATTCAACTTTCAGTATTTTATTGGAAAAGATGTCAAAATCCACACAAGCACACTGTTGCATTCACTCACACAAGCATACAAAGGGCTATAGAGATTTAAAAAGAGGTGAAAATTCAGAGAAGCATAGGGTTTTGGGGTAATACTATCTGATAAGAAATCCTGAAGACATGTGTTGAAGCCTACTCAGTACAGCAACTGAAGAGAGATCTTCAGAAAAATGGACAGTGTGGGGATCTCTCTCACTCTCTGGGGGCTCTGAAGAGTGAAACAGAAAGGGGGTCTCCTATAGGGAAAAGTATGTGGGGGGGCAGACCCTTTCCTGGGAAGACCACATGGCCAAATTTTATGAAGATGGATTTCAGCTTTGCGGTATAAAGAAAACAAAGCCAGGCATCTTTGTAGTTCCTGCAAGATTGCTCTGGAGGATACTCAGGTGTAACATTCCTGGCTGTTTGAAATATTAATTTGATTCCAGAGACCTCTTTTCTCCTGTTGGCTCTATTATTGCTGAAAGTCCATTTAAACGGTCTGTGGGAACCATTTCCGAGATTGACCTAGGATACATGATAGGAACCAATGCCAATTTTAACCTTTGATCTGTTTCCCATCGCTCAGCTGCCTATATGTCCCTCCAGTAGATCTCTCTGGATCACTATTATTTAATATAAAGAACAATACTCCTCAGGGCGGGGTCTGCAAGGTGGGGTAATACTGGAGCCAACAACAAAAAAAAGGCACAACCAATTAACAGAATAATCATCATGTAGGCTACAAGAAGCTACCATGTCCTCTTAACTTTCTAATGTCAAAGCTTCTGTCTCAATAGATACTAACATGGAGATAGCCATAGACACTAACATGGAGACAGACACTAGACACTAACATGGAGACAGTCTCATGCCAAATGAACACCCAAATATTGCAGTTGGCTGTAACTTTCTAGCCCAATAAAGAATATAATCCCAAGGTGCCAATAACACACTTCTAGTGGGTTTAGGGAAATGCAGAACAAAGCCATTCACCTGAGAGTGGGATAGTCTCCTTAAAAAAAAATAAAGGCTCAGTTTATTCCACGCCTTTGTTTTGTCTGCTGGTGCAGCTCAACCCTCAATGGTACAGCTAAAACTGAAGCATGAAGATACTGATGACAACCTTCCTCCAGATTGGGAAGTGAAGAACAGCAGTCCCAGGTACTCGTCAGATGTGATTTTTCCATGAAAGAAATTACCTATATGAGCCTGTCTGGTTTCTGATATACAGAATATAGTAAGTGCACTTTAGGCACCTGAAGACAATGGACAGTCCAAGTTATCAAGGGAATGCAAACATAGCAAATAAAAGAGTACTAGGCGAAAGTGTCATGGGGGGGTAGCATTTTTATTGGAGGCAATGCCCCCTCGTTTGCCTTCCTAACTATAACCCATTTTACCTCACTCCTTTTACTAGACTAGGGATGGAAAGAACATTAATATTCAAAAATATTCAAAAAATGGTTGGAAAACCTGTTTTTCAAGTGTTGAGTAACCCTGATGAAAAGAATCCTGAACTGATGCGAATCTTTGCAGTTCAAGTCTGTGTAAAATTCACACATGGTTGATTTGCATGAAAACAGCATTTTCTGCATAGAAAAAGGTATTTTCTGCACATTATTTCTGCACTGAAATATATTTTCCATGCAGAAAATGCTGTTTTCTGCACAAAACAACCATATGCTAATTTTGTGCGGAATAAATCCTGAATTGGAAATAGTCTTTGAAAACAGTGTGGTCTTTGAAGACTTTCTCGTGGCATAAAGCAAATTATTGAAGTTACTCATTGCTATCTTCAAGAAGAAGCTTAATGAAGAATTCCTATGTGGAACAAACCTATTCTGACTGTTCCTTGAAGCCACTGCTGCTTGTATATTCTCATCATCCTTAACACTTTAAGTGGATAAAATGTTTTGCCTTCCCTATCTTTGTGTTTACAAATACAGAGAGCATCGAATTCTGTCTTTTTATTTTCCAATCCTTCTGAATCTAGATTGATTTTGTATCTTGCTGCCAGTTGCTTGCACAGAAACCACAAACAATTTATTCCTCCTGTTAGTAGTTCTTAAGTTTGTTTTTAACTATAAATTTCCCCCAACTTATTTGATCAAATCATCATATGTTAATTATTTATCTTGGGCAGTCTACTTGCTTTTTGTGAAATGCTTGATGAGGTGATACCCAACATGGCATTTTGGTCACCTCTGCTTTTTTTAAAAAAAATTCTGTTGACATTTTTATTTAATTGACAAAATAAAATGGTTGCTTTCTCTACACTCAAAAATATATACAGAGAGACTCTCTAGACCACTTCATACGTCTGACCAACAGACAAATTGTACTCTGTAAAAACTTGTGTAAGTCTTTATGCTGCCCAAGAGTGACACTAATTATTAGGGGTAACCCATTAAAAGCAGTTTGGAAACCTTTCTTTTTGCTTGTAACAGTATCTGTGGTTGTGCTACAGTCCTCCAATGATTTAAAAGCAGTGCTTCCAAGGGTGATAAAAACAAACCTAGGGAAAAAAAGCTTGAGTTTTTCTGTGACTATAGAGCTAACAAAACTTTCCAACCACAGAAATGTTTTTCCATCTGTATAGTTTATTGTTTTATTGTTATTATTATTATTTGAACGACAGGCTGTGAGCAAGTGTGGTTGATGCTTAATGTATCATGCTGAACAGCATCTCTGGAACCAACCATCTGTGAGATTGTTAAAGGTCATCCCCTAGTCTCAGGTTTGGTCTCTGAAATCTTAGCACCCGGGATGCATCTAATATGGCAACTCTACCATAGCCTTTTACTTTTATTGTTAAACTGATTATTCTTGAAATGAGTCAAACTTTGTTTCAAATGTGTTCAGAATTCTTGCTGTAGAAGGTATTTAAAAGTCCTTATTTAATTTCCCCTCAGCTAAAATTCCTAATAAAAGCTGCAGTCATTTTGCATGAACACAAAAATGAAGACTATTCATTACTTTAAAGCATCTAGTCATTGTCTATGGCTGTGTGAAAAACTGAAATCGGGTCCAGCATGCATGAAACATTTCACTACTCCACATTGCTACAAAGACAGAAAGGAAGTGAAGCTGAGGGGATTGCATAGGTACACGTACTTTCATTTCCAGGGAACATTATAAAAGATCTGACAATCTAGATAAGCTCCTTTTTGTAGATTGCATTCTCTCCACAGGCCATGGGAACTGCTGATAGCCATCATTTGCTCCAGTAAGCCTGTATCCTACAGTTCCAGTGCTCTTGTACTTCTAACACTGACTCTTATTCTCTCTCCTTCAGCTGAAACAATGCTGCTATTTTTGTGCTGTCAAGAGAACTGTGTAAATGTGAATTTGTGAAGGAATCTGCTTTGACATGGGAAAGAGTAAACAATTTGATGCTGTTTATCCTGATGAATAAACTGATGGGGCTTTTGTTCTTTCAGCCTGTCTGCCTTTCTTTCTTCCTGGAGAGCTATTAAAAAAAAAAAGAAAAAGGGAAAACACTGGTAGCCAAGATCAGATATTTCAGGTTGTATCCAATCATATCCCTCTACTGCTGGAAGGCTCTTTGATTCAGCAGAGGCTTCAGTGAACAGAAGATTGTGGGGGAGTGGAGAAACAATTTTTACAAGTTCCCTCTTTCTTCTGCATGCCACCTTCCCCACTGTTCTGCAGGATCCTCCAGCCATCTAGAGGAAGTATAAGGTCCATGGAGAAGGAAAGAGAATTAGCATGCAAGCATACAATCAATCAATCAATCAATCAATCAATCAATCAAATGTCGCCTTCCCTCTCAACTCTGGAAGCCCCAGTGAAAGGAAAACAGTTAGAATAATGGACATTATTGTTATAATAAAGAGCAGTGGTTTCGGAAGAAAGCCAGCATGGTGTAGTGGTCTGAGCGTTGGACTATGACCTTGGAGACCAGGATTTGATTCCCTGCTCAGCCATGAAAATTCAGTGGGTGACCTTTGGCAGATCACACACTCTGAGTCCCAGAAAACCCATGATAGGTTTACCTTAGGGTCACCATAAGTTGGAAACAATTTGAATGCAAACAACAACAACAACAACAACAACAACAGTGATTTTGGAGGTTTACAAGAAAGCAAAAGAATTTAAAACTACTTTGCACAAACTGGCACTTGACAGCATGTCATGTAGAAATATGCATCTCTCTGAAATACAGAATTAACAGTACAAGTATGTGGATAGATGGGAACACAGACAGACAGACAGTGCTCTACAGAAAGGCCTTGGTTCAGCCAATCAACATCGCTGTAATTGGTTTCACCAGGAAATCTGAAACAGCCCTTTTCTAGTATGCATAAGTTTGCATGCGGAAAAGTTAAGCAATGTGAATTATTTACAGTGATCATTTGCACACTGGGGTGGAAGTCTAGAACAGCTGCAGTGAAGGCTCTAGCTGTGTTATGTTTTTCAAAATTGTTTTGAAATGGAATTGATGAAAGATCTCTGGAAATTGTAGTTCTGTGAGAGTGAGCAAAGAATTTTCAGCACTGCTAAGCAAGCACCCAGAATTCTTTCAAACTTGCTCAACTTTTGCATTCTTTTGATGGCTGTGGCATGGTGGTTTGAGCCTGTGTGTCAGTTATGATAAAATGTGTGACATATTATTTTGGTAAATTAAAAGTTAAGGTTCTTGACAGCTGTCATCTGTCTTTCAGCAGCAGCAATATAAACTAAAAACTCCCTGTTGTGAGTTTTTCCTGTTAAGAAGGACTATTGTAATCGAAGGCTGTAGACCTCATTGATTTTCATACTTAGACAAGCACTTAATTTACTCTCTAGCCTCTGCCTATACTTTCTGGAAGCCAGAAAACATCAGGAAATCTCTGTTACAAGACACAGCAATGACACAAGAACTTTGTGCGTTTCCCTTGAGAGATTCTCTACAGTTTTGAATGGTAGAGCAAAAAAATCAAGCTGCTACAAAACAGATTTTCTGTCGGGTTTTGTAGAAGGTCTAGAATGTATCGTTGTTTTATTCAAGTAGTTTTTTTGTTAACCAGAGATTTACAGACTGACATTAATGTAATGCTGTTATCTTCTTTTGTGTGTATAATCACTCTTTTGCATCACTGAGTGACTTGATAGTGGACTAGAGATTGAAAAAATTACTATTTCATCAATAATTTGTTATAGTTATCATTCTAACACCTTCAAAATATTTAGTTACATTTACAGTTAGACTATTTAAAAGAAAGAAAATTTGCATTACTTCCTCAAAAGTAACTGTTAACTTTTAGTTACTTTAAAAACATGCATATCTTGTCAGAGTTGGTAAACTTTTCTAGTTTTCTTGGTTGCAGACTTCCTGTTTATTTGCTTCACCACACCCACTGTCATCCTGCATCACTCTAACCTGCCATCATTTTTCCTTTACTTCTCCCTCTTGCATGTATGGTGGTGCACAATTAATTTAGTAAATAAAGTTACTTTTTATATGTTTCATAAAGAAGAAAGAGCCTATGTCTTTTTTTCTGCTAGGACCTGTTGAGAGTGTGTGAGACTGGTTGTTGATCGGCTTCTACCCTACAAATTTCATTATTCTGTTTGTGGAAACAAGCATTATCTCCACATTTCCCGACAGAAGCTATTGGGCCTGTGGTAGTGAACATACTCTAACCTCTTTCAGCGTATTCTCACCTCAAATCTACTATACAGCATGAACTAGCCCTTGAACCATATCATTCTACCATTTAGCAAGGCCAAACACCATAATTGTAAAAGTAATAAAAGTTATTAAAAATAATTGAATATAATAGTATATTACTACAATAATAATTTAACAGCTAAATTGCAAAAGAGTGGAATTATTCCTTAAGCTGCACATTTAACATAATGTTTTCAGAAAAGGGAACTAACATGGCACTAGACACACTATTCCATACTTTACAGTGACATTTCGAGCCTAAGAAAGGTAACCTGATTTTTTCAAACAACAGATAACAGAATCTGTGGCTTTTTCACCTTTGAAATTTCACCTTTCTTATACAAACAGGTGAGAAAATAATTGATATTTAGGGTTTCCAGTAAGAAATTGTCTTCAAAGCTGTTTTCAGTCAGTCATGCAGCTGAATTTTCTTGGCCCAAAACCAAGATTGTGAGACTCTTTGAGACTGTCAGATCACCTCGGCAAGAGGGCAATACTCTGAAGAACGTGGTAAGTGTCCTCACTGCCTTTCTTTATCCAACCACAATTTCTTCCTGTTCTGTCAACACCTATTTGTTTGACTGGAGCCCATTTCCTATCTTATCACTGCCAGCGGCATTTGGTTGCTCTGTTGTTATTGTGGCAGTGAATCTACTTTGGTTTCAGTCTAAACTTTAAAGGTGCTTTCCAATATACTAGGTGCTCAGCTTATGTTGGGGATGGTGTTCAGAACCCTGAATAGCTCCTTCAAGTATAAAGTTTAAATTCAAAGTAACTTCATCATTGTACTGACATCACATGCACTAGCTATTAAAGATTGCTCCTCTGTCTAACTTTCAGGCTAAATTATCTGATTTGTCTTCCTGCCCCGATTTTAGATAGTTGGATTAATCCTGTTTCTCCAAGAATATATATTCCACTTCATTTTACAGTTACATGTACTTCTCATGAAGTCTCAGTACCATATTATAGAGACTATTTGGTACAGACACAAAAATATATCCACCAAAGAGGGTGCTAATGGTGCCTAACTGTCTAAGAGGCACTTGCACCAAGACCTCAACTGTAATGTCTGATATCTTGTAACAATCTTTTGATTCTGCAGTTCACAAATTCTGGAATTCTTCATTGTTTGTTCAGGATGCTGGGCATGCATTGGAGTTCTTCTTATAGAGTGAGAAATTTAAGATTGCTTAGTTATGCATTATATGTGGGGGGCTTTTTAAACTATTATCAATGTTCTTTGTATGCCTAGTTTGCTTTGTCCCACTCACCTTTCTTTGGATGACTAAACTATACTTCTAAGCGCTGAGGTTTGATTTATTGATATGCTGGAAAAAGTTTAGATGGGGTTTACCACTTGAGATAGTGTCCTTGCCAGTATTTGCCTCCTTGTCACTACACTTCTGATTATATGTATAATATAGAGGCTTCCTAGTGGTTCTGTGGAGAGTACCCATCCTTAATACCAGTTCTCTGTATTCTAGCATATCTATATTGGGATTGAAAGAAGCAGAGGGAAGAGTTCAAACAGCATAGCTCCCATGAAGTAGGAAATGACCCTAAATCATGTTGCTGACCATGTGCAACAACAGCTTAGTCAACATAATGATCAATCCACTTCAACCACCCATCTATTTTGAGTGAGACAGTTTACATTTAATGCATGCTTTCTCGCACAATAGAAGGCTATTACTTGAGTGTGCTTTTATTTCACTAGTAATATTTATTAACGTCATATAACACATAAATATTGATAATGAAAGTTAGACTGGATTTAAATTAAAAAGGAAAGTTCTATGTACTATTATATTATAAAACTAGAAGAACACTTATAGTTTAATTTGGGCATATTCAATTTCCAAGCTGTGTGAGAAGCGTAATCTTCCAGGACAGGGACTTTGATAGGAGGGGAATGAGTGGGACATTTCAGAAGAATAAGGGAGCTCATCTCTCTTTAGTAATATCTCATACACTGGGAGGCTCATGTGAATATGGCTGATGGCTAAGTAGTGAAATGAAAAATATTAAAAGCCAGCCCTTACTAGATCAGAAAAAGAGTTTGACATCTTCTTTACAACAATTGGCAGCCAGTTACCTTTAGGAAGTGACCCTCATCCATTGTTTCTCCTCAGCATCTGGTATTCAGAAGTATGCTGCCTCTGAACTCATTGATTCTGACCAGGAAGGGAAAAAGCTCAATTTTGTTCTGTGCCAATCTATCTATCCTTAACAGGCCTGGCCTGTTTTGTGTAATATTTATCAACTGCCTGTCCAAGCAATCTGTCATTCAAGGTGGATAAGCATTGTCATGTTTAGTCTAAGAAGTCAAGCTTTATCAATCATTGTCTTTTCAGATGTTTGCTGTCAGTGAAACAATTTTGCATAGGTACAGTATTGTTCAACTGTTGGTGGGGGACTTTTATATCGGAGTATAGTCTGCTGTTGTAAAGCTGTTTTACCCATATATATCACATTGCTAGTATTTCATACTTAAATAACGTTAATTTTAAGAAAAGATTTATTCAAACAAAGGGCTGAAAGGATCTAGTACCAAATTTACAAGTTTAATCCTGAGTGATGGGCAGGATGCTTTCTTTCCGGAGACTTCATTTGAATCTGCCATAGAAACACTTGATCTGGAGTGCTTAATTGGTAGAGCACACCAGCATATGCTGAAGGTATTGACATGTTGGATCAAAAACTGAAAATCAATAACAGTGTTTGTTTCATGTTCTGAAACAGAAATTGAAGGGGGGAGCAGAAAGTTCTTCCCTTTGCCAATGTCACTTGGATTATATATTGATATGTCAGGCAAGGTTTTCAAAGAAAGAGAAACGTGTAAATGTGTGCATTTTGTTAGGTACATGTTACTTTTATATGTATAACAGTAAAACATCAACAAAGATTCTATATGGCCACTCCAAACTATTTCATAGTATTCTTTTGCTTCGAAACTCAAATATCTGACCTGCCCCATCATTGCAAAATTGTCTAGAATCAGTTGTAATGAGACTTTTTGCATCTTCAAATTGTTTTCCAGTTACTCTGAGCGGTGAGAAGCCTTTTGGGGTTAAGCTTAGAGAGAGCCGTGCCTTTTCACACTACACAGTTATAGCACTGTGATCCCACTTTAACTACCATGTTTCCATCCTATGGCATTCTGGAATTTGCTACTTAGAAAGGGATATTGAGACTTCTGTTATATCTAAGCTCTGGGATATTGACTTTCAGCTCCACTTTTTTGGTGCCCACTTCTTTCTTGACTGAGTTAGAACTTAATGTCATTCACTAGGCAGCTGATTTTCAGGATGGCCACTTGCATTCTCTATGCAAATATGCATTCCCTGTCCATGTGCAGGGCAGTAGTTCTCACACACCTCTAAGTAGGAAAGGTGGGGAGCAGAACTAGTAGTTTG
Organism: Cyclura pinguis; assembly: GCA_030412105.1. Lineage (NCBI taxonomy): Eukaryota > Metazoa > Chordata > Lepidosauria > Squamata > Iguanidae > Cyclura > Cyclura pinguis. The sequence goes on along the minus strand of CM059599.1, from coordinate 310,380,937 downwards.
GGGCACAACTTACAAGACTCTGTTTGAGCTAGGGATCACCAGGCATATACACTGGGATCTCTGTTGAATATCAGGATTGAGTCCTTGTGGGGAGAAAAATGATCCATTTTCTCTCTCCTCCTCCCACTTTCAGCTTTGTCTTCAGTTTACATCAGTTGCTACCAACTGACTTCGAAGTATGAAAGTATTTCAAACTCAAAAAAAAAGAAAGAAAAGAAACCAAACCAAAAACAGCCTGTGAAATAAATGTTTAGTCCATAAGCAAAAGCAGAATATAGATTAAGGTAATATTGTGTGTGTGTGTGTGTTTGTTCCTTCAAGTCGCCTATCTACTTACGGGAACCCCATGAATTTCATAGGTTTTTCTTAGGCAAGGAATACTCAGAGGTGGTTTTGACAGTTCCTTCCTCTGAAATATATCCTTCAGCACCTGGTATTCATTGGTGGTCTCCCATCCAAATACTAACCATGGATGACTCTGCTTAGCTTCCAAGATCAGATGGGATCTCATGCCTTTATGGTATTTAGGCACACAGTAATACCAGACCCACTGAAATGCCACAAAAGTGACAAAAAGATGGTGTGAGCTACTAGAATTCTTCATCAAGCATGGAAATTAAGGGATGAGGGAAATGGAAGAAATACAAACTCCTGGTCTTATGGACTGGCCATTATATATTTCTGTGAAGTTGCAAGGAAACAGCTGCTGGTTCTCTGAATGGGAAAGGTGTTGAACTTTAACAGCCATTAAGGCTATTCTATGCTTGCACCAATCAAAGAGCTGCCTGAGATTCAGGCAAATTCTCATTGTCTGTTTTGAAGCACAGAGAAACCTGACTTGACCTACAACATAGACACCAAGGTGCTTCTGAGTATGTATGTTATTTTCTTTGTTTTCTTTCAGCTTCTCATTGCCCTGTTCTCTGACTCAGTTTTCTAGAGGAAAAATGAAGACACAATAGAGTGCACACTTTCTAAGACTGGAAGTAAGAAGACATCAATGCATACTATCAAGTAATCAGTGGGAGGTAGCAATGTGTACCCAGTGCCTCTCACTTTCTTCATTATAGTTTCATAGAGCTATGTCTCAGGTGCCTCCCCCCCCCCCTTCTTGATGAGGTCACTTTCTTTTTTTCTTCAAGGAAGATAATCTTTTGCGGGGGTGGGTGTACTATTTGTTTAAGGAAGAGGCAGCATTGTGTCGTCACGTTTACTGTAATGGCTTCATGTGACCAAAGCTACAGTAATTCGTTTGTTTATCTTCTTTGGTATCTTGGATGTACTTCTTGAGAAAATAATTTTCCCCACAGTAATGATTTCTATTTTTAACCAGCAGCTCACATTGCACATTGCAGTAGCCCTTTGCACTTTGCTAGCATATCCTTCTGTCTCACATTTTAGATTTGGCGTCTACGCTTGCCAAAAACTGTCAGTTACTACTGCCACCATAAGTGGTTAACAAAATCTGTCTCAAAAGTTACACTAAAATGACTTGTGTCCACACTACACAATTACAGCTGTTTGTTTCCTCCTTGATCGCTATGGCTGCATTCTGTGGATCCTAGGACTAGTATTTTTGGGGAGGATTCTCTGCCAGGACTTCTCTGCCAGAAAGCTCCGATGCTGTATTCCATGGAACTGTAGCAGTCCAGTAGAAAACTGTAAGCCCTTGACCAAGTTACAGATCTCAGGATTCTATAGGAGGGAGCCATAACTGTTAATGTAGAATCATATCATAATTCTGCAGTTACTGCACAACATAACTTAACCAGTGGAAACATGTGAGTTTTCTGGTGTGCAACTTTACATCAATTCCACAGGCAGATGAGGAAACTGGTATGTCTTGTCAAGCAAAATTGTTCATTCTGATGATGATATTTGTGATGATGGCTATTGTAACAGAAGCTGGCCTGTAAGCAAATACTTTTTTTTCCACAATATAAGCTATATGCATGTCTTCCATTTAAGAGATTAGATCAATTGTTTGCATACTTTCTGGACTAAACAGATGCAAACAAACACTGAGCACATTATCACCCAAATTAAAATTTTGTTTCTGCAGATTTAAATAACCCCATCTGGGTAGCTTCACGCAAGTTTTATGATGGAATCTTGAATGCCAGCAGCTGCTGCACATTGTCAGTCATTTTTGAAAAAGCACAGTTCAAGCAGATTTCTTTTGTTAGTATTTTCCAATGTTCTTTTTTTTAAAAAAAATGCAATGTCTCTCCTAACAAAGCAGTGATGCCCTAAAAGGTAGGGGACCTTGCAGTCCACCAGCAGTGCCAGCATCTCCTTAGAAATTGGGGGAATAAGAGCTCAAAGGAGGCCTGTGAGAGGAGGGTAACTGCAGGATCTTTTCACCTGTGTATACCAGTACTTACTGTAGGACTCCAGTTAAAGGTTTAAACAGGGTGGTTTTATTGGGAATTAACAGACACTCACAGAAGAAATCAACCAGTTTCATGAATCATACAAGGTTACTGAGGGGAGAAGTAAGAAAAATTGGATAGAGGGAGATTTTGGGTGGAGAAGCTGATATTTACCTGTCTAGAAGAAGGTCAAAATGGAGCAGCTCAGACTACAGTCCAAGAGTAGCAGAGAGCACAGGAATCTGGGGGCCAAAGTGCAGAGTGATACTCAACATACAAAAAATTGGCAGGTCAGAGCTAGGGTTTAAATACCCTTTTTCCTACCCTGAAGGGGTGAGTGTTAATGGTTTAATCTCTGGTAGAGTAAACAAAGGAGATCCGGAATGGACTGATTGTCTTACTTTAGGTAACAAAACATCAATGGGGTTCTTGACAGCCTCTTAATGTTTTGAGTGTGTAAAGTGCATGGGGGAGGTCTTTGTAGGAAATGCACACAGCTGGGAGTGCTTTCTTGCTGTACCTAGGCAATTCTGCTTACTACTGTCTTGGTTGCCTGACTACTGAAAGGATTATTGGAAGCCCATTAATGCTGGGCTTTCAGGTCTAATCCTCTTGAATTTATGACCTGGCCATGGTGAGGTCACCCGTCTTAGCAAGACACTTATAGCCAGTGCCCTCCCTGCCACATGCTTTCTAGTCATAAGTGTCTAGTTTTTATATGAACATGATATTTCTTGCCAATTTTGTCATTGTGCAGGACGGAGTGTGCAACAGGTAGTAACAGTAGTTCTCAAAGAAATCTATGGCAAAAATGAGAGAAAGCGCACACTATTTGGACAAAACCTTAAAAATATAAACACAAATTTGTTTTTAATTTGTTTGTAGTATTTTGGCTGCCTGCTGATTCTGTTCATTAAAAGTGTGATAATAGTTGATATGTCTTTTCTATAAAACTATAGAAGAAAAAATAGAGCATGGTCTCAGCCACCATGCAGGTGGATTTCAGAACTCACGTTAACATCATAGAAAAATGTTAACAAATGTTCAGTGGCACACAAAGTGTTAATTTGTATTTAGCAGACTCTTCTAGATAGTTATGCTTTATCTTGACAATTTGAGATTGTGACGAGATATGTATGTGGGAATGGATGGGGAAAGGGTATTTCTTTCTAGCAACCTGCTTGTACAGTTTCAAAGCTATTTGAATAGGACATGGCTCATGCCTGTACACTTCAGTTTTACTTGTTTGCTTCTGCACTGTATAAACCTTGGGAATCCAGTTTTCCTGGGCTTTGCCCAAGGAGGCAATGTGCACACCAACTTCTGGGTTCTTTAAGCTAGCCATGAAGATGCTGAGCATTAGTCATGCAATATTTTGGTAGAAATTAGTTGTGTTGGAAGTCTTGGGAGAGCCTGCATTGTGTAATGGTTTGAGTGTTGGAGACCAGAGTTCAGCTCCCTGTTCAGCCATGTAAACCCACTGGGTAAGCTAAGGCAAGTCACCTTGTCTCAGTCTTAAAGATGAAGGCAATGACAATCCCCCTCTGAATAAGTCCTTGTGATAAATTCACCTTAGAGTCACCATAAGCTAGACATGACTCAAGGGCACACAACAACTTCGGAACTAAGGCCTTGAACTGCAGTCAGTTCCAGTTCAGAACCTATCTGTTGCATGAGAAAGGAGCATCCTTAAATTTTGTTCTTTTGTCTTTAGAAGGCCCAAAATATCTAATGTGTCTATTCAAGTCATTTTCAAGGAATTAAGAAACTGCATTATTTTCTTGCTAAAACAAAGACAGTACAGACTTACATGACCATTAAGATGTCTTCTGATGTTTTCTATTGTAATCTATTCTTTTCCCTGTTCATTTTTTAAAAAAATCTTCAGTTCCCCCTGTTGGCGATGATAGGAGTTTCAGCCCCATGGAAACGCAGCGGAAAAAACCAGAGTTCAGCGGGCCAACAGCAGCAGCCTTGTTCCCCAGTAAGGATACTCACACGCGGAGGAGTTTCTTCCAAAACAGGAGGCACTTTATCTTGCAGCAAAGTTCCGTTATATACAAAACATAGGACAGACGGACAAAAGCTTGCGCCAGGCACCAGGTTTGGTCAACAGACAAATACAGACTGGCGTTGCTTTGTTATATACGTATCTACAACCAATCAGATAGAGGTTTGCACACCTCCCTCTACCATCTGCACGCGACCCCAGCTTCTTATGCAACCTTGCAATTACCCACAGCTGGGGCATGATGCAACTTCTTTGCAGTGGGCTGATCATTTTCCCAGGGTTCCCTGCCTTGAATCCCTGACACCCCCAACCCCCATCTCATTAATGAAGAAATCTGAAAACCTTGGTAGGTGAACCAAGCTAAATTGAGACTGCCAATCCTTTTCTTATCAAACATAAAACTGCTAAAATTCAATAGCTGTGGCAAGTTTTGAGAGAATCATACCTATAACATACCACAGATGAAAGCTGGCACACAAGTGACCAAGTAACATGAGAATATGGCCAAGATGACAAAAGTTATTAATGAAGAAGAGCACAAAGCTAGGAGAGGCTACAGACATTTGTTTTTGCCTGGGCCTACTGGGAGGGCAAAAATCTTTCCCTTCCTTTTCTCTCCACCCTGTTGATTTAATTGAGTTTGAAATACTTTCACCTGAAAAAAGTGGAAATGGCAGAGGATTAAATGGGACTGTACCTCCCAAATCAAGACAGTATGGAATCAAGGAATAGCCACATTTGTTGTAGTTTTAAGATGAGATGCTGCTGAGAAAAATAAGGTAACAACCCTAATTCAGTACCATAACCATGGTTGATTATACAAGAATACAAAGCCAGACTTTTAACAGCTAAGCACTGAAAGCCCTTTGGTTGGTTGAATCCACCAGTTTCACTTTCTCCCCCCCCCTCCAATTTTTTTTAAAGATCTCAACTTCTATCAAATTAAAGAAAATATATGGAGATTTGTTTTTGAAAGTTGTCCTCAAAAATGGAAGCAAATGAAATTATTACACAGCCTAAATCAAAATGCACAATGACAAGCAAAATATTAATATAAAGATACAGTTAGCAATTCAGATTCTGGGACCTTGATGAGGATACTTCAACAACTTAATTGGGAGAGGGGATCAGAGACCTTTAATCATTTTCTCTACTGCAGTCCTAGAGAGACTAGTTGTCCCCTACCTGTAATTTGTATTGCCAAATATCATCATCATCATCATCATCATCATCATCATCATCTTTATAGATCATCATTATAGTACTTTCATTCCACTTTAACTACCATCACTACATCCTATTGAATCTTGGGAATTGTAGTCTTGTGAGGCATTCAGTATTTATTGACAGACAGTTCTGCTGATGTACAAAGGATTCTATGTAGCACAAATCTCAGAATTCCAGAATAGCATGGAGCTGTGCCGTTTAACATGGTATGAAGCTACAGTTGTGCAGTGTGGATACCCCATCATATGTTTTATTTGAATATCAGTTTGTAATGCAAATTGCCAACATAGGGGGGATTTACTGTGACCCACATTTACTTCTTTAGTCTGGCGTGCATTCACTGATTTTGTCCCATTTGGGGACATTTATATTTCAACTATAAAATAACTGTGCTGAAAGCAAAATAAAATCAGCACTAGCAACTTTCACTCCTACAGAATCCATAATAATCGTGATGGGTGCTTAATCACTACACACAGTACTTTTCCTTAAAAAGTCTCAGCCATATTTACATTGGAAAGCAATATCAAGCGTGCATAACTACAAGGATTAATACTATTTCTTTCCTTCCTCTGTCCTCCTTCTCCATTCCACCAGTAACACCACAGGCAGAAGGAAGCTTCTTTTCTGTGATATCCTTCTTGATAATGCAGCTAAATGATTGGGCCTGTCGCCTTTATAAGTAGGAAACATCAATTCAAGGTAGACTCATGGTAGATAATAAATTTCCTAAAGGGAACCTCTCTGTGCTCTACATTTAATACATAATTAATATGCATTGACATCTACATCTATTATTATTTTTGGCCTATGCAGAATGAGGAGCATCAGTCAGTGAAGGAAGAACTCGGATGTGAAGTCAATCCATACAACCTTTACCTTGATTCACTGTCTCTGTTGGTGAAGAATACTCACTTTATCTGGAATAGCTGTAAGTCAAACATCCGAGAACTGGCCTGTTTAGACATTTCACATGCTGATGTTATTCTGTAGGCTGTACTGGAATATATTCATCACAATCATTCTTGTCCCACTTCTGTCAGCAGCTGCATTCCACCACCACCAGCCCACCTCCAATGTTTCACAGATGAAAGCCAGGACATTTGTGGCCATGCAACTTCAGAAAGTGTTCAAGATGGCAAAAATATTAATGAGGAACAAAACAAAAACTAGGAGAGTCTGCAGCAGCTTGCCTTTGCCTGAATTACAGGAAAGAACAAGGTTTTCTCCCCTCCTCTCCTTCTCCTGCTCCTTGCTGAGTTACAACAGTTGCCTCCAGAATCCCTTACTGAGAATATGTGGAGAGCAAAACAGAGAGAAGAAGAAAAAGAGAAGAAAGAAGCCTGCCACATCAGCTTGCTCCTCAACGCACACAAACACATAGCATGTTAAAAACCAGAGTGCCATAATGGTTGGCGAAGTCTTGACAGTAAACCAAACAGAATATTGAGATTCTCTTTGTGATTCTTTTTGCTTTGTTAACTTTTTTTTTAATTAAATTGCCTTCTGTTCTATTTTGTTTTAAAAGGCATACATGAATAAGTTTATCCAACAAAATGGAAACCGTAAGAAAAGTAGTAACTCCGGGAGGAGGAATATTCCTGTATGTATTTTGGAAAAAGCTTTCAAGTAGCCACCCAATAGTTCAAAATGTTTTTGTTTGTTCATTTAAAGCTTATCTGATCTGGCTGTTTCATTTTACAGATGCATATTGTTCATATCAAATAAAAGCTTAGCCAAAACATGTTGCACTGCTATTCACCTATCCCTGTTCAGTTCTTGTTATTTCTGGCTCTGGTACCAAATTTTATGTTAAAGCATCAATGGCTGGGAACACATCTCCTTTGTTAACTGAAATATATCTGTAGTTGGATCCTTCAGATGTGCAGTTATAAGGCTAATCATCCCTACCTTCTTTTTCATTAATTACTCTTTTAGTTAACACTGAGAACAATAATAATATAGACAAAACATGCTTTATTTTCTGGAATATAACATTTTTGTAAAATTTAAAGGTAAATGCTAACGAGATGAACCTTTTTCTATTGACTGCTTGGGAATGCAGTGGAAACAGTTCAGTTACAGATATGTAAATCAGATCTACTTCAGTTCCATTTCAAAGTATAAAAACACTTCATTTGAAGTTCTAGCAGACTTTGTCTAAACAGCTCCTGAGACCAACAAAATAATAAAAAAAAGCCTGTAAAAAAGAGTAGTTCAATTGATTGCTAAATGTTAAATTCCAACCTATAAGATGGGCTCTTGACTGCTAGAGGTGTATTTTGTTTTTTTGATAGATTTAAAGGCAGTTCTTTCGTGAAAGCTTCTGGCTCTCCCACAGATTTGAGGCTGCCTTTTATCTTTTGTGTCAAAGCCTTGCTAGTTGGCCTCAGGGTATGACAAAGTAAGTAAGCAGGAAGGGGGAGTAGACCTCAGCCAATTATTTGTGACAATAAATATACCACTCAGTTGTATCCCCTTTGAATGGCTGGCACATTGTTTATCATGTTGGGATTCTGGAGTAAACTATGACAAAGCTAATCACATATTTAGAATGTAACTAATTATCAAGGCTCTCTCTCATTTAATTTGCTTTCCTTCAAACATTTTACTGGGAGTTCCTTCAGCAAAGAGGGGAGTGGATAGTTTCTTAGATTAATAATATTTGTTCTTATAACTGCTAAGATAACAGTGAATAATGAAATCTTATGCTTCAGCATGTCATAAATTTTAAAGAAACCTTAGTCCAGCAAATTGTGTTAGCTACACTGTGGCACATTTTGTTTTCTACTGAAATTCAAGAAGTCAGTGTCACAAAGTATTTGGAGATGCTTCTTGCGTCCTTACAGAACATAGGAAGTGAGTCGTACTGTTACCCTGTGTACTGGGGGTCCCGGGAGGGACACCAAAATGTGTTCAACTCAAGGTGGGGAAAATTAGCTCAGAGCACTGCTTAGCGTTACGAGAGGCAGGGTAACGTAGCGAGATCTTGAACCCTGTGTCTATGGGGTCGGGTCGAGTCAAGGAGAACACAGAAGTTGAAATAATAAATGATGTTTATTAAATACAAGCAAAACAGTGTATGCGACACACTCATACAAGATAACTAAAGAAAATAAAGGTTGGAGCGGTATAGAGGAATTTTTAGAGGGATTGTTGGTTTCGATGATACTTCACCTGTCCTGAAACCCAGAAAAATAGAGAGCGAAGCTGGGGTGCGATGTAGCTCAGCACGTGGAGCTGAGGGGAGGCTCGCCAAGCAAAGCGGCAGCAAGACGGGATGAAACTTGGGAGCGACCCGAGGAAGGTCTCAGAATCAAAGGTTTTTATAAGGAGAATTGTGACTGCAGGCTATGCCATACTTGGGGGAAAACAATAGATTTGGAGTTGGAGACAAAGCCTCCGAAAGGTCAGAATCTGAATGACTGAGTTATCGTAGCAGTTCTCAATAGAGTAACCAGTATGCAAACGTGGAGTACTTGGGTATTGCATAGGTTACCCATCAAGCTGCCATCGCGGGGCAGAGGCTCTTTTGTAAGTAGCATGCATACTTAATTGGAGTACTTGCCTGGAGGTCTCCTAAAGCAGTGAGTCAGCTATTTCTGGCCTGCCTGTATTGTAGTTTGAATATTACGGCTATTAACAGCCGAGCTTGTTTACGTGCTTGTCCAGTGGCCTCGTAAGCACGTGGAAAGAAGTGCAGCTGAATTGTGATATCAAGGGATATCTTTTAATATCCCTCAAGCTCGGACTAGCCAGGGCACTAACAATCCCCCCCCCCGAAAATGGGCGATGTTGGGGACAATATCGGACATTTTCCAATCAAAAAGCAAAAATTAATTTAGAGCCAGATAGGGCTTGCAGGTTGGTAGCCATATCACTCCTCAGGAAAGGGAATTCGGGAAGAGCAAAGGATTACTATCTTATAAAGACATTCCTGACTAAAACCTGAGCCTAAACACACACACACAGCAATGTAAACAATAGCGCAATAAACAATTAAACAATGTCCAATGTCCAATGTCCCGTTAATAGGGAACTGTCGAAGCATGAGCAATGGCAGTAAAATAGCAAATGCAAAATGAAGCAATCAACAGAATTCAGTAAGTCCAGTGCATGGTCTGGCAATGAAGGCAATCCAAGGAGTAACACAGTTCAATGTGGAATGAAAGTTGGTAGTCCGGGGGAGGTGAGGTGCAAGCAAAAGTCTTGGCACCCCCCCTCGCAACAGGAAAAGTCTTGTAGCTGGAGCGGCTGAGCAAAGCATAAGTCTGTCCAGGCAATGGAGCAGCAACAACAACAAAATGTCCAAGTCGGTGCAGCCTGGCTTGCTGCAAGTTCAGGAGCAAAGAGTCTTTGCAGAATTTGGAGCCTGGAATAATCCATAGGTTTTCTCGGGTCAGCAAACGGTAGTAGGAATAGCAAAAAGTTTGTTGTGGCACGCAGAAGGCTGCGGGGCCACCTTCCCTCACAGTCACGGGTGTCATAGAAGCACCAGGAATCTCCAAGTCCCGGCCATCAGATGGAGTGGCAACTTTCTTCGTCACGCCCCCCATGGTATTCTGGGGCGATGGTACAACCTCAGGATCTTCCCAGTCTTCTGGATTAATTGACCTATTACAGTTTTAACAGAAGAACTGACATGATTATTATCCAGTGTGTATCATTAGTGCAAATGGCCGGCTCAAAACCTACTGGGAATGAATTGAAACTGGGTCATCATGACTGAAAAGACTAAGAGTCCACGGGGACATTTTACCTTTTAAAGACACAAAACACGTACAAAGAAAGAACTAATTACTTAAACTCTACCAAAACTAACAAAACTATTTACATGGCGGGACTATTTACAGAAACTGGGCACAGAGGGGTCGCCACTCCACCTCTATTCCCTTCAGGTATTCCCTTTACCCATTGTCAAATGCCTCATAAATTGAAGCAAACGTCTCCGATAAATTAATGGCAGGCACTTCCTTGAGACTCAAGGAAGCCTGGCAAATCATGGAGCTCACATTGGGTCTTTGGGCACTGGGATCTTCTGGGTTGGGGATGACCACCACTGCAGGATCAACCGGCTGACCCTTCCATTCTTTTAGTTGTGTTAGTTGGTGGGTCTCTGAAATTACCTGCAAGAGCGGCAGTGGCCACTCATTGCTGGAGACCCTTTCAGCCAAATCAAAGTGGAAGCTGGTATCTAATCCACGTGCCTCCCGAAGTAATGTCTTTTGTGTCATAATGGTGACCGAAAAAGATCCAAGGACTGTCTTGGCCCCTCTCAAAAACACTAGTGTCACAATAAATTGGGTACCTTGAAGCGTGAAGACACGCTGGCACCAAAGCAGCCACGCGGAGGGGAAGGTAGTAGCCATGTCCGCCTCCGTGTGGCATTTAGAACTCTCCATTATTGAAATCTCCCCTGCTGGACTGCAGTTAACGGGAGTGCGTAATGTCAGCACTGGGTGTGAGAGAGTGAGTGTCTGCGCTAGCCTGTGCTCTGGTTGAGCAGGAGCCTCTTGCTGCTTGGATCTGTAATCCCACAGGAAACTCCCCTGAAATATGGCATGGAGAGAGTGGACTCTTCTGGCCAAGGCTTCAAGGAAATCCCGGGGACAACTGTTGGTTTCTAGCCGGGGGCTCAGAGCAGGGACAATGGAGAGCTTTGGAAGCATGGGGCTGGCTTCCCCTTGCTGTGTGTTCTCTGTTTCCTGGCTCTCACACATGCTGGCAGTGCCCTGTGTCTTGTTAAATTTGGTGGGGGCTTCCTCATCTTCCAATTGAAATAATAGTGCTGCCTCCTGAACCTTAGCCTGGTGCGATCATTCTAGGTGCTCTGAAAGCACTATGGTCTCGGAGGTGGCTGGATTCGCACTCAGGGCTGAGTCAGGGGGAGGTGCAATCTGCCTTGTTTTATTGCGCACTGAGTGCTTGTGTCCTTCAAAGGACTTAGATTGCCCCCCCCCCCGCCATATCCGGTCAAGCGGATAGCGTCAGGGGTGGGTTTGCCCTGTCTCATCAGGTTAGGGAGCAGCACTTTTGGTGCTGCTCCGGAGTCTGCAGGAGGGGTGGCAGGGGTCTTCTCCCTATTGGTCCTAGTGCCTGCCTTCACCCTAGATCTACCCCACCCGTTGGGCTTCAGCTGAGCCACAATCCTCTGGGGGAGATCCCGGGACTTAGGGCACCCCTATCCTGACAGCTCTAAGTCAGGGTAATATCCAGCTGGAGGGGGACCATTGGTCACTGCATGGACTGACTGTTTACTTCCCGCCTGAAGCAGTTTATCTAGAGCTTCCAAAAGCTCCAAAGTTGGCCGCTTATCGAACTGGCTTATGTCCAGTCTGAACCTTCTGAGCATGCCTCAGACTCTTACTCTATCCGAAGAGTACGTCTGGGCCATGGGATCATACCCACCAGACGTCTCCCAAGGAGAGCCCGAGTCAGAGAGTTGTTTGGGGGCAGTGGGCTGCTGCGGGGGATTTCCTGCCTTGCCAGACTGGCTGTGGAAGTCTCTTCCCTGCCACTGCCTATTGTCCTGTCTGGGAGCTGGGCATGGATTCCAGTTCCCCTTGGGAACCAAATTTGGCGCAGTTTTCCTGTGTTGGGAATGGGGCCCATAATTCGAGTACGTGACCTCGGATATAGGTTCCCAATTCCCGGTGTCCTTCCTATGCGTCTTAGTGGGAAGTTTGAGGGATCCTGCCTCGTGCAGCAGGTCGGAGACCCTCTGGAGGTTGTTCCCAAATTCCTCCCAGCTAGTGGTGGCTGGACCCACCAAACCTAAAGCCATCTTGGTCTCGTGATTAAGACCTCCGTACAAGAGCGTCTTAAACTAGAGGCTGTTAAAATCATATCCACTTGGTCCCCAGTGCTGTCGAGGTGGAAAACTGGCCACAGACCGGGCATGATCCAGCTCAGCCTCTAAGGCGTGGGCTTTCTCTTCCCATGTTTGCGCCACTACTGTGATGTTATTCAGCTTCTGGGCAGACGCCTGTGCTACGGACGCAAAAGTTACTTTGCCCACACGCAACGTCTCGACCTCGGCTTGAAGCTGGGCATCCTCTTTCTCCACACTAGCCAACTTTTCTCTGGTCTCTACCAGGGCACTACTAGCATCTCTGGCCGTAAGCCAAAGTCCCCAAGCGGCCAAAGCATCGTTAGACGGCCCAAATGGGTTCTTTATCTTTGTCTTTGTCTTCCTTGCCAGGGTGTATGCTTCTCGGACTGTGTTAAAGGGATCGGCCGTCTGGAAGATGGTGTCCTTCCAGGGGCATTTCCCCTTACTCGACACCCATCTCTCTAGTTTACCTCTGGCCTCTTCCTCCAACATAAGGTCCTTGATGGTGACCTTATTACTGTCTGCCATTTTTAACACAAACCACAACTATCTCTAACACTACCTACAAACCACAAACTACAAACGGGACCAGGAACTGGAGTGATGGGAAGGATCACCTAGACCCCTGGAGGACTGTAGGGAAACGAACTCTGCGGAACTACTCTAGGAAAGAGGGATGGGAACCTATCTCCAGCCTGCCCAAACAAAGTCACTTTTTTACTCCCAGGCCCAGTTTTCCACCTCGACAGCACTGGGGACCAAAGGATGAGGAAACAGTTCAGGGACAGGGAGGTCACCTAGACCCAGGGAGCCCTCAGGAGTACTCCACCTACCTGAAGGGGGGAAACGAACCCAGTGGAACTTACAGCGCTGCCTGGCCAAGCCAAGCAGCGGGGAAAAAGGGGCAAGGAACCAAAACCGAACCATCCCTAACTGGTTTTCTGGGTGGGGGGTGCCTTCCTCTACCACGGGCAAAATCTCCAAACCCTAGGCTAGGTCGGGACCCTCCACCCGCACCTAGTCGGCTAGCCACTCGGGACGCACCCGAAATTACACAGCGGGACGCACCTGAGCTTTTCACAACTACTAGCGGGATGCACCCGCACTCTGAAAGCTACCCAACAACAACAACTGACGGGACGCACCCGTGCTTTAATTCCTAACAAGGACGGGATGCACCCGTATACAACTCTAAGGGGGGAGTTTCTTCCCTAAGTGCTATTTTTGCCTTACTGCTATGGTGTTGGATGAGTGTAGACTGTTCCTACCGTGCTAACACTCTAACACTTCGGATCCCAGCCCACGATAGACCCCATGTTAGGGATGTGATTCCCAGGACAGCTTGTGCACACCCCTTGCTTTCGGACGATGGTTCACCCCCTAGTGCTAGTGACCACGCCGGAGCGGCTCACATACACAAACCAAGCAAGAAAGGGGAACAGATTTCCACCCAGATAGAATAGCTCTAGACCTCAAACACACAGACTCCACACACACGTATTCCTGCCTAACTGCGCTCTAGCAACTTGACCGACCGTCACCTAAGTCAGTACCGGCCTTATTTGAGGAGGTTCGCGACTCCTTCTCAAATTAGGGGTACCGGGGTTGCCCGCGTTGTTCCACCACTCTGTTACCCTGTGTACTGGGGTCCCGGGGGAGACACCAAAATGTGTTCAACTCAAGGTGGGAAAAATTAGCTCAGAGCACTGCTTAGCATTACGAGAGGCAGGGTAACGTAGCGAGATCTTAAACCCTGTGTCTATGGGGTCGGGTCGAATCAAGGAGAACACAGAAGTTGAAATAATAAATGATGTTTATTAAATACAAGCAAAACAGTGTATGCGACACACTCATACAAGATAACTAAAGAAAATAAAGGTTGGAGCGGTATAGAGGAATTTTTAGAGGGATTGTTGGTTTGGGTGATACTTCACCTGTCCTGAAACCCAGAAAAATAGAGAGCGAAGCTGGGGTGCGATGTAGCTCAGCAAGTGGAGCTGAGGGGAGGCTCGCCAAGCAAAGCGGCAGCAAGACGGGATGAAACTTGGGAGCGACCCGAGGAAGGTCTCAGAATCAAAGGTTTTTATAAGGAGAATTGTGACTGCAGGCTATGCCATACTTGGGGAAAAACAATAGATTTGGAGTTGGAGACAAAGCCTCCGAAAGGTCAGAATCTGAATGATTGAGTTATCATAGCGGTTCTCAATAGAGTAGCCAGTATGCAAACGCGGAGTACTTGGGTATTGCATAGGTTACCCATCAAGCTGCCATCGCGGGGCAGAGGCTCTTTTGTAAGTAGCGTGCATACTTAATTGGAGTACTTGCCTGGAGGTCTCCTAAAGCAGTGAGTCAGCTATTTCTGGCCTGCCTGTATTGTAGTTTGAATATTACGGCTATTAACGGCCGAGCTTGTTTACGTGCTTGTCCGGTGGCCTCGCAAGCACGTGGAGAGGAATACAGAAGTGCAGCCGAATTGTGATATCAAGGGGTATCTTTTAATATCCGCAAAGCTCGGACTAGCCAGGGCAGTAACAGTACCAGTGCATGTCAGTACACCATCTATAGCATCTGCAAGCTCAATTCAGTATTTGAAGAATGAATTTTAAGTCACTCGTTACTGTATTTGATACATTAAAAATGTAATATGATTAGGTCTAAAAGATGGAGTGACTATCAGACTGGAGTTGAAACAAGGCTTACTCAAATATTACAAGGTATTTTTACTAGCAATGGAAAATGGAACAGACTTTGGTGTTAGGGTTATGGGGCTTCTCTCTAGGTATTTCAGAGATAGTTAACAAAAGACAATGAATCTGATGGTCTAGGAATTCTGTTAATGCTACACCTTCTGTAACTGCTTTCCACATCTAGGAAAAGGATTGCTACATCCCTTTCTGATCCAGACTTATGTGTAGAGTAGACCCACTGACATCAATGAGACTTAAGTTGGGCCCTTTTCGCATGGTGTTTTTGAAGTGAAAGGGCCCCTTGAGCATCGCGTAAATGTGAGGAGCGGTCTGCATGACGCATTCACATTTACGCAACGCTTAAGGGCCTGATGCAGACTGCGCACGGATTTTTTCATTTTCGGCTCGAAGCCGAAAATGGTGCGTGGTCACGCCCCGCTCCAGCACCCCACGAGCACTTACCTGCCGTGCAAAACCTCAGGAGCTGGGCCAGTCACACGTCCTCTCCTCAGTGCAGCCTGCGAGGTCCCAGGCTGCACTAAGAACAGAAGAGGAGGGGTGCTCACGCGACAAGGAAGCAGCTGCAAACCCGAAGCAGCAGGGACGTGGCAGGGAGGCGGCAGCATTCCTCCCAAGCCTTCATGCGCAAGCTGAGCAGCCTAGCACCGATAAAAGGTAAGGTGCAAAAAGGGCCTTAGACATGTATAGTTTGTCTCAATTAATTCATTGTGTGTGTGCGTGTGTGTGTGTGCATGTCTGTGTGCGCCTTCAAGTTGCCATTTTACTTATGGTGATCCTATGAGTTTTTCATAGGGTTTTCTTAAGCACGGAATACTCAGACTGGTTTTGCCAGTTCCTTCATCTGAAATACAGCCTACTAGTGCATATACCTGTCGTTGCCTGGGATTTTATTTTCTCATTTTCTCATTCTCTCATTTTATTTTTTTATTTTCTCTTATATTTCTAACAATACTTGTTAGAAGTAACTAGATGAGGTTGAAATACACATGAATTTGAGATCTTGTGTCTCTAATTTCCCAAACTGTCTTGTCCAGTACATGTAACTTTTTCCCATATCATTGTCTGCTTGTTTTTGTTAGGTCTCCTTGTGCTGGCCGTGTGCTCTCCCTGAGCACACGGTCTGACTAACGAGGGGGAGGAGCCAGCTAGGGGGGGAGGAGTCTTATTAGGGGCTCCCAATGGCGCGTGCCAAAGGCGTGCGCAGTTGAAGCCCTCTTCTTCAATCCTTCCAATTCATCCCTTGGCGATCAGCAGAGGAGACATACTTGATTCAGTTGAATTTTAGAAAGAAAGCCCTGTTATTCTTTCTAGACCTACTCCCTGTACTACTCTCTGTAGTATCAAGGATGGAAGGTGAGGGAGCTGCTGCGGTCAGCTGTAGCACTTGTGGGATGTTCCTTTTCTTGTCACAAGATCTTGTTGGGTACACCTGCACCAAGTGCAAGCTGGTGACCTTCTTGGAGGAGAAGGTTCGCCAGCTGGAGGCACGAGTTTCTAATCTTCGTCTTATCAGGGAAGGTGAGGAGTTTTTGGATAGGGCAGAGAAGACCTTCCTGAAGACCGAATGCGCGGGGAAGCTGCCAGATCAGGAAGTCAGCACACTGGGCCACGAAACGGATGCTTGGAGGAATGTCACATGGAGGAGTAGGAGGACCAGGAAGGAAACAGAGACTCTCAACCTACACAATCGCTTCAAAGTTCTTGGCCTTATGAACGATGAGGAGCACCAGGAGGAGGGGACAGAATGTCAACAAGAAGGAATCCAACTTCGGCAACAGGAACTAGATCAACACTCCCAGCCTCAACAGAATGCCCAGGCAGTCCTAGAAGAACCTGCTCATCGAGGAGCCCCGGACAAGCCTCAGAGGAGGTGAGTTCTGGTTGTTGGGGACTCCTTGCTCAGAGGAACTGAACTGGCAATTTGCAAACCCGACAAGTTCAATCGAGAAGTCTGCTGTCTTCCTGGGGCCAAGATCAACCACATAACGGGGAGGCTAACCAGGCTGGTCAAGCCCACTGACCATAAGCCCCTCATTGTGGTTCATGTCAGAACCAATGACACTGCGAGGCGCAGCTTTTACCACATCGCAAAGGACTATGAGCTTATGGGGACAAAGCTTAAGGACCTTGGTGCGCAGGTGGTCATTTCATCTCTCCTCCCTGTTCAAGGATATGGCACACAAAGGGAAAGGGCAATAGCAGAGGTCAACAGCAGGTCGAGAGCATCTGGGTAAGAATTAAGGGAGCGAGAAACAATAGGGATATTCTGGTGGGGGTTTACTACAGACCTCCAACCCAGACTGAGGACCTTGATGACGCCTTCCTCAACCAAATGACCGCGCATTCAAAAAGGAGAGATACAGTAATAATAGGAGATTTCAATTACCCAGATATATGTTGGCAGTCAAACTCTGCCAAGACAGCAAGGTCCAGCAAGTTTCTTGCTTGTCTTGCAGACAATTTCATGGTCCAGAAGGTGGAAGAGGCCACAAGGGGATCAAATATTCTAGATCTGATCCTGACCAATAGGGATGACCTTGTTAATGAAGTAGAAGTGGTTGGATCTTTAGGGGGGAGTGACCATGCCCTATTGGAATTTGACATTCAGTGGGAAGGAGAAAATAAGTGTAGCCAGACACTCATCTTAGATTTTGAAAAAGCAGACTTCTGTAAACTTAAGGAGCTGCTGGCTGAAAGTCCGTGGTCAAGAATAGTGAAAGAGAAAGGAGTTCAGGAGGCATGGGAGTTCCTTAAAAGGGAGATACTGAAGGCACAGTCTAAAACTGTGCCAATAAGGAGGAAAAATGGAAGGCATCTGAAGAAACCAGAATGGTTGACTAAAGAACTCTCAGCTGAACTAAGCGTTAAGAGAAATGTGTACAGGAAATGGAATAGGGGGGAAACCACCAAAGAAGAATTTAAGCAAGTAGCCAGGAGATGTAGGGAGAAGGTCAGAAAGGCTAAAGCACAGAACGAACTTAGGCTGGCCAGAGACATTAAAAACAATAAAAAGGGCTTTTTTAAATATGCCCGCAGCAAAAGGAAAAAGAAAGAGGCGTTACCTTATGGTCACTGCGCAGAGAAGATGGCGAATTACTAACAGGGGGAAGAGAAAAGGCAGAACTACTTAACACCTTCTTTGCCTCAGTTTTTTCCCAGAAGGATACAAGCACTCAACCTGGCGGTTGGGGAGCAGGTGAGGAAGCAGGGAAAATGAGGCACATAACAGGTAGACAGGTGGTACAGGAATACCTGGCCACACTGGATGATTTCAAGTCTCCAGGGCCAGATGAATTGCATCCTAGGATATTAAAAGAACTGGCAGAGGTCATTTCAGAACTGCTTGCTATAATCTTTGAGGACAGGAGAAGTTCCAGTAGACTGGAAGAGGGCAAATATTGTCCCCATCTTCAAGAAGGGAAAAAAAGAGGACCCAAATAATTATCGCCCAGTCAGCCTGACGTCAGTACCCGGAAAGATCCTGGAGCAGATCATTAAGCAGTCAGTTTCTAATCACTTAGAAAGCAACGCGGTACTCACGAGAAGTCAACATGGATTTCTCAAAAATAAGTCATGCCAGACTAATCTTATTTCTTTCTATGATAGAGTTACTAGCTTGATAGATGAAGGGAATGCTGTGGATGTAGCATATCTCGATTTCAGTAAGGCCTTTGACAAAGTTCCCCATGACATTCTTGCAAAGAAACTAGTAAAATGTGGGCTGGACAGAGCTACTGTCAGGTGGATCTGTAACTGGTTGACTGACCATTCCCAAAGGGTGCTCATCAATGGCTTCTTTTCATCCTGGAGAGAAGTGACTAGCGGGGTGCCACAGGGTTCTGTCCTGGCCCAGTGCTGTTCAATATTTTCATCAATGACTTGGATGAAAGAATAGAGGGCATGCTCATCAAATTTGCAGATGACACCAAATTGGGAGGGGTTGCTAATACGCCAGAGGACAGGATCAAAATTCAAAATGACCTTGTCAAATTGGAGAGCTGGGCGAAGGCTAACAAAATGAAATTCAACAGAGAGAAGTGTAAGGTCCTACACTTAGGTAGAAAAAATGGAATGCAGAAATATAGGATGGGGGACATGTGGCTGGATGGCAGTACGTGTGAAAGGGATCTAGGAGTCTTAATAGACCACAAGCTGAACATGAGTCAGCAGTGTAATGCGGCAGCCAAGAAAGCCAATGCAATTCTCGGCTGCATCAATAGGAATATGGTGTCCAGGTCGAGGGAGGTACTGGTACCACTCTACTCTGCTTTGGTTAGACCTCATCTTGAATCCTGTGTCCAGTTCTGGGCACCCCAATTCAAGAAGGACATGGTCAAGCTGGAGCAGGTCCAGAGGAGGGCGACCAAAATGGTGAGGGGCCTGGAAGCCAAGCCCTATGAGGATAGACTTAGAGAGCTGGGTATGTTCAGTCTGCAGAAGAGAAGGTTAAGAGGGGACATGATAGCCTTGTTTAAATATTCGAAGGGATGCCATGTAGAGGAGGGAGAGGGCTTGTTTTCTGCTGCTCCAGAGACCAGGACAAGGAGCAATGGATTCAAGCTGCAGGAAAGGAGATTCCACCTGAATCTCAGGAAGAACTTCCTGACGGTCAGGGCTGTCCGGCAGTGGAATCTGCTGCCTCGGAGTGTAGTGGAGTCTCCTTCCTTGGAGGTTTTTAAGCAGAGGCTGGATGGCCATCTGTCGGGAGTGCTTTGAGGGTGTTCCTGCATGGTAGGGGGCTGGACTGGATGGCCCGTGTGGTCTCTTCCAACTCTACATTTCTATGATTCTATGATTCTATGATTCTATATTCCCCAATCCAATCTGTATTCAGAGTTACTAAAATAAAGAGTTTGGGTTTCTGAGGGAATATACTGCCCTCCTCTTTCTTGCTTCTAGGCCTCATCTCCATAGCAACCAGCTAGGCCCAAGAGCTCTCTGGCTGAGAATTCTAAAGCCCTCCCCAACTGCAAATCCCAGGATTCCATAGAATCTTCACAGCCAGCCAATCATATGAGGTCTTCTCTGCCTGACATGGACACACTCACAAACTTTGACTTTTATTTTTTATTTACCCGGCATTGCCCGGGGATTTTATTTTCTCATAGGTAACACTTGTTAGAAATACCATAGGAATTACCTCACCTTACTTTAGGAATTAGATGTGGTTAAAATACACAGGTTTGAGATCCTGTTTGAGAAAACACAGGTTTGAGATTCCCCAAACTGCCTTGTCCAGTACTTGTAACTTTTCCCCATATTCCCCAATCCAATTTGTGTTCAGAGTTGTTTACATACAGAGTTTGAGTTCCTGAAGGAAATACAGTGTCCTCCTCCTTTTCTGCTAGGCCTCATCTTCATAGTAACAAGCCTGAGCTCTCTGGCTGAAAATTCTAAAGGCCCCTCCTGAACTTCCAACCCCAGGATTCCATGGAATCTTCACAGCCAGCCAACCATATGAGGTCTTCACCTGCCTGACACAGACAGACAGACTAACTCACAGACAAACTTTGACTTTATATAGTAGATAGCACTTAGTATTCATTGGTGGTATCCTATCAAAATATTAACCAGGGTCTTAGCTCCACAATCAGACAGGATCTGGTGCCTTTAGGGTATTTATCCATAGAGTCCACTATAAATGTCACTAAGGAGGACTCCTGCTGCTGGTTGCTGTATACATTACCGTAGATCTTGCTTTATTTTAACAAGCAAACAAGCAGATAATATTATTATTCTCCAAGAGCTTTCAGTGGTAATTCCCAGCATCTGCAGCAACATTTTATTTCCATGCAAAGGATTTTTGTTTGTTTGTTTTAATTACAGGATATATCAAATATATGCACACACACACACACACACACACAAAGTCTTGAAAGGACTTCTTTGGTTTTATACTTGTGATTCAAGCAGGTTCGTCAGGCATTTCTCCTTGTTGGATGGGAGGGTAAACACAAGTCCCTTTGCAATAGTACAATAAGATTTTTGGAACACTGTAACTTTTAAGAAGAAGACATGTACTTCCAGGTCTCTGACACGGAAGAGATCTGATGACTGCACCAATTATCTACATACAGCATTATGAGATCTGAATGACAACTGACCATACCATAGAGCTTCTTCTGTCCACTCCTCCCTTCCCTCATGGTACCAACAATCAATATTTGCCAAAAGATCACTTGCTTCTTTGGTGTAGAAGAGTTCTTTTTCTCTGTCCTATTTATTACAGTAAGTATTTGTCCTATCAGAAGAACCTCATGGTGTCACTGATACAATATAACCATTTACGGTGTAAAATGACTCAGAAGCATTTTTATGTCTCATGTTCATAATTAATTTATTCATGCATCAAGAATGAAAATATAGCAAATTAGCAAGTATAGCACAGGAAAGTTTCAGTTTCTTCAAAACCAAGGAATCATTTTGTACTAGAATTAGTATTGTGATAAGGGGAATTCGAAAGTCTTTTTTTTTTAATGTAAAGCTTTATTAGTAATAAAGAGGGAAATAGCTTTTAGTATTAATACCCTACTCTTCCAGCATCTTCTGTAAAAATCAATTATGACCACAAAGAAACAAAACTAAAACCTGTAACTGTAACAAAAAAAAAAAAGGGTTAAGATTTCCCCTTTTCATATGACACTTGGAGAGAAGGAGAATTGTACTTACTTTCCAGGGAAAGTGGAAAAGAAATTCAGAACCAACCTCCTGCGGTATTTTCAATGATGCATAGTTAAGGACAGTTCCTGTTTAACAGCTAAAAACTCCAGCATTAGCATTTGTACATCAGTGTACTATGCAATGATATACTTATGTGAGAACTTATGTTATCCATATTAATGAAAAGAAATACAGTACAGTTTGAACTGAAGCTTGTGTGGGATGCTAAAAATGTGCCTCCACTAAAGTCTGCCTACCAGATTCTGAAAATGTGTTTTTTCCATGGAAGATATTTCTGTATTGCTGCTTCATTTCCAGGGTACATTAGAATTACTTTTTAATTTCTCTTGTCGTTCCTGCACACCTTTATAGGTATGAATGTTTAGACGCTGTATTTCTCCCATTTCTATTTCAGATCTCCTTATTGCTTTGTAGCCTCACTTGCTCTTGATACTTTCTGATCTGAAAAAGACCCATGGTCAAAATTGCCTCTACAACATCTTTATTTGAAGAGCCCTCAGGCTTCAATTAAAATATTCAGTTTGAAGAGGCAGCATCACATGACAGACCCAATCTATGTCGATCGTTTGCTTTGCTCTCCTCCTCAAGAAGAATTACATCTGAATTTGGAAAAGTAGATTATATTAATTTTGGAAGGGTTTGCAGTCCATGACAGGCAAGGAGACATAAAATTTCAAGTGCATTAGGAACATAGAAGTAACTTCCCTTGTTTTGTTACCTATCTTTTATTGCCCCTTGTCCCCATTCCCAAGAAGAGGAATGACCTTTACCTGCATTGATATTTTTCTAGACTGTCTTAACTGACAACAGAAATAAATCTGAGACAAAATGTAGGCCTGGGACTCTAACATCATCACAATTCTTTTTCTGTATGATTTTTTAAACATCTGTGTCTGATGAAGAAGCCAGTGAAATTTCAAAAGTTTGCATGTGTTTTCAGCTTCTTAGGACCTTTACACATTATACTGTTACAATGCTATTATTCCACTTTCAACATCCTATGGAATCACAGGGTTTGTAGTTTAAGGAGGAAGATTTAGAATTCTCAACCAGATAGCTCTTTGGCCTCAGTAAATTACAAACCCCAGAATTCCACTATATGTTGGAAGTGGAATAATAGCACTATAACAGTGTAGTGCAGAAAGGCCCCTAGTTGGCCAATGGTATCACTTTTTTCTGGGTTTTGGATTTTGTTGTGTTTTCCTGCATGGTCAACACAGCTACTTCTGAATGTTTCTTATGTATGCACTACAAAACTTTTAACCTACAACAAATTACTTGCTGACCAACCTGGGAAATAATGAAGAAACACAGAAAGTTGGGTAGCAAATGGGCCAGTTTATTTAATTCTAACCTATTTTTGTTTCCCTTTTAAGAGTAGGAAAGTGGAGAAGGCGCAACCTAGTGTGAGAGCAGCTGAGGCAGGTAGTTTCCACTCAAGACCACTTCACCAGCTTCCCCCAGCTGAAACATCTGAGTCGCAGGGAGAATCCAAGAGCTGGGTTGCTCCCCAGCTGGCCAGTATATGGAAGGCTGACCTGAGGTTCCCTTTCCAAAAACCAGAACTTTTTAAAGTGAAGATTGAGCGTTCAGGCAAGCTCCAAGTATTTTTCCCCACCCCACCAGTGCATGACCTAAAAGGGCAATCCTGGAGCACCAGAAAAGTACCAAAGTGTTCATAAGATTTTCCCCTAGCACTCCTTACATCACCCTGGCCAATTCTCAAAGTCCCCTTCAACAGTGTGGTGGGGGGAGGGAGGGAGGAAAAGGGGGGGGAATCCTACTTTGCCCAAGGTGACCAGTAAGCTCACACAATATTAGAGGTGGGATGAGTCAAAGTTTGCAGAGGCAAAAAGAAGGAGCTGGCAGTGGAGGGGCCTTACATAACTCCTGACTCCAGTCACGGCACAGCACATGGCTTCCTCTTCCAAGAGACCAGCAAACATGCCTCACCTCCCTCATGGCTGCGCTGGATGCAGGGAGACAAACTGTTACATCTTTATTGGGTAAAGCGCAGAAAATGTTAATGAAAACCTAAAAAATCAGTTTCCTTAAAGGAGAATAAAGAATATTTCAGTTCTTTTCAATTTCTTACCTAACTTCTGCATGTACTGCATCACAGAGAGCTGTTTCTTCCTCTGCTCCCCTTTCCTGTTTGCCCTCTTGCTTTGCTAGTGAGAGGTTTCTGAATGCTTACGAATTTAAACAGAGCACTAACTAGATTGGTGATATAATGTCTAATGTCCAAAAGGTGGAGGTGAACATAATCTTGTTCTCAAGTGCTTCACACTACATTCTAATCTTAGAACTTCATCAACAGCAGGGAGTTGCTAAAAGAGCTGTGAGGGAGATATTTATTTATGTGGATAGATAAAAGAGTTAAATATGCATAACTTGATTGAACAGTAAATGATAATGAAGTGTAATAGCCTACATATATCTCAAAGGCACAAGAAAGAGCATGATTTTTTTTTAAAGAAAGTTAGCTTCAGATATATAGTGAAATCAATATGATAGACATAACCCTGCACACAATTAATCTGAATATTTGTGGTTGATCTGGTTTTGTTTCTGCAGAGTAGAAGCCTGGACAATATAAAAAAGAAATTTCAGTTAGGACTTGCTTTTGATTATCATGCTCATGCTGCAGATTTTTAAAAGTGACTTTTTAATACGTATCTGTGTGTGTCAGATAGCAATTTTTGAAGGTGAGCCTTTGTCCATTCCTTGAAAATCTGTAGCTGGACCCCATGTAAAAAGGTAATTAGTTGATAGTAATGCATTATGACTGAAACATTATTTCCAAGCTGTGCGCTGATTTAGAGAATATATAATATCAACATAAAACAGATTCACTGGCTATCAGTTCATTTCTGTGCACAATTCTAAATGCTGTTCATGACCTATAAAGCCCTATATGGCTTACATCTAGATTATCTGAAAGACTGTATTTTCCCGTACAAACCTGCCAAGTTTTAAGATCTGCAGGGGAAGGTTTTCTCTCAGTCCCACTACTATTATGGGTTCACTTGATAACAACATGGTAGACATCTTCTCAGTGGCTGCTCCCACCCTCTGGAACTCTCCTCTGCAGGAAGCTATATGGGCCCCCTCCTTACTGTTCTTTCACTAGGAGACAAAGGCCCTTTCCGCATCTTACCTTTTTGCGGAGGTGGGGTGCGGCGTTCGCTCGAGCAGCCTCTTGCGCGAGGCGCTCACTTCGCTTCTCCTTCCTTACCGCAGCTGGCTTGCCAGTCGCTTGAGAGCTGCGCGAATGCCCTGCCCCTTCCTACCGCAGCGCAACCTGGGAATTGCAGGCTAGCGCTGAGGCAGGAAGCGCGACTGGCCCAGCTCCTGATGCACCGCACACCAGGTAAGTGTGCGCGGGCCCCAGGAGCATTGCACGACTGCGCACCATTTTCGGCTTGAAGCCAAAAATGAAAAGGTGCGTTCGCGGTCCGCTTTAGGCTCTTGAGTGTCGCGTAAATGGGCGTGCGTCGTATGGGCCGCTCATCCCATTTACGCGACGCTCAAGGGGCCCTTTCGCTTTAGAAACGGCGTGCGAAAAGGGCCAAAGACATTTTTGTTTAAGCAGACTTTTAATGCGTAAGCACAGGAGCTGCTGTTGAGAGACAGGTAGCATAAAAGGGAAATAAATAAATAAAATAAATAAAATTTGCAATAGCGTTTGCCATGTGAACTTTTGAGGAGTAAACGGAGTCATTGTTGCAGCTGGAAAAATGATTTAAAGAAGGTGCAGCGAGCCCTTGGTATCTGCTTGGGTTTGGCTTGAAGATCCTCATGGATACCAAAATCTGTGCCTGCTCAAGTCCCATTATGTATAATGGTGATTTAAAATGCATTCCTTATATAAAATGACAAATCAAAATTTGCTTCTTGTTTTAGATAGATAGATAGATAGATAGATAGATAGATAGATAGATAGATATTATGGTCTGGGTTTGTAGAATCCATGCATGCAAAATCCAGGGCTATGGAGGGCTGACTGTACAGACACAGTGAATACATTGCTCCTAATGAAAGTTTCTATTAGTTTTTGCATCAGATATTAAATTATGAAAATTGCATACTTGCACATCCTTTTAATTGCTTAAACCTCACACACACATGCACATACTTCTGCACACAAATAGAGGTGTTTCATTATATCGGTTTCTATCTGTATCTTTATTTTACTCATCTCAGAAAAATCCAAAAGACTTATGAATTAAGCATTACAGAGGTACATTTTTAACCATACATTTATGTTCTGTGGCCATCTAGTTTCCCCTATGTGTTTTTTATTCTACTTCTTTTTGTTCCATGATATGTTTTAAACGAGTTAAAGGAGCATTCATGAATACAAAGCAATCTCTTCCGTTTCTTTTTGTATAGTGGATATACATGTTGCAGAATGAAATTTTTGCATAAATTGAGTTTTGAAATTTATTGTCCCTCTTTTCTCATTTTAATCTCTCATGTCTATGCTACTGAGCCACACAAATATACATTGAAGCTTGAGTAAGTTATAAAGGAAAAATTTATCAACCCTGCTTTGTACAGTATTTGTTATCCTAACAAATGAATTCTTGGTTTACTACAAACTTTGAGCTGCCATAGATCAGCATAAATTAAGCCTTATACTAGGTGTGCATATACATTGTATTTGCTGCTAACTCCTAATATACAGGCTTAGGCTAGAAATGAGGTGGAAAGCAGTAGACGATTCCTGCCACAAAGAAATGACTGAAGGGTAGAAATGGGTAGAAATGTCCATTTTATTACTAGCAGGCATCTGTTGGGGGCATGCAAGTCATAAGAAACCACCATGTTGGATCAGATCAAAGACCTGTCTAGTCAGAAGCCAATTTGCTGCCCACCAGCAGCATATGAACATGATGGCCTCCACTCTTTTGTGTTCCAGCAACAGGTACAACAGAGGCATACTGCTTCAGATGCTTCAGTCAATTTGATTAGCAGCCATGAACTTATCAAATACCTTTTGTAATGTGTTTCAGAAACAATTTGCTGACATTTCACTGATGAAAACTGGGATGTGTCTGTACGAGCAAGCAACATCAGGATGTGGTCAAGATGGCAAAAGTTATTAATGAGGAGCTAGGAGAGGCTGCAACAGTTGTTTCTGACTGAGAATCTGAGCAAGGCTAACAAAATGAAATTCAACAGAGAGAAGTGTAAGGTCCTACACTTAGGTAGAAAAAATGGAATACAGAAATATAGGATGGGGGACACGTGGCTGGATGGCAGTATGTGTGAAAGGGATCTAGGAGTCTTAATAGACCACAAGCTGAACATGAGTCAGCAGTGTGATGCGGCAGCCAAGAAAGCCAATGCAATTCTCAGCTGCATCAGTAGGAGTATGGTGTCTAGATCGAGGGAGGTACTGGTACCACTCTACTCTGCTTTGGTTAGACCTCATCTTGAATCCTGTGTCCAGTTCTGGGCACCCCAATTCAAGAAGGACATGGTCAAGCTGGAGCAGGTCCAGAGGAGGGCGACCAAAATGGTCAGGGGCCTGGAAGCCATGCCCTATGAGGATAGACTTAGAGAGCTGGGTATGTTCAGTCTGCAGAAGAGAAGATTAAGAGGGGACGTGATGGCCATGTTTAAATATTTGAAGGGATGCCATGTAGAGGAGGGAGAGGGCTTGTTTTCTGCCGCTCCAGAGACCAGGACAAGGAGCAATGGATTCAAGCTGCAGGAAAGGAGATTCCACCTGAACCTCAGGAAGAACTTCCTGACGGTCAGGGCTGTCCGGCAGTGGAATCTGCCGCCTCGGAGTGTAGTGGAGTCTCCTTCCTTGGAGGTTTTTAAGCAGAGGCTGGATGGCCATCTGTCGGGAGTGCTTTGAGGGTATTCCTGCATGGTAGGGGGTTGGACTGAATGGCCCATGTGGTCTCTTCCAACTCTACATTTCTATGATTCTATGATTCTATGATAAGATTCTACCCCTTTCTCTTCTCTCTCCTCTGCTTTTGAATGCAAGCCACTTTTACACTTTGAAGTCAGTTTGTAGCAATGGAAATAAGCTGAGGACAAAAGGGGAAGTGGGAGGAGGAGAGAGAAACTGGGACATTATAAGAACAATTGGAAAAGTGGGATGACAGAGGATTTCCTGGTACTGTCCCTGCCGAACTGGACCACTTAGAGGGTATGAGGCACATTAAGTTGTCACTTGCTTCAGAAGCAACATTTACTCTTCAGTCTGAGGCCATTTCGACCCTACACTGTTATAGTTCTATTATTCCACTTTCAACATCCTGTGGAATTCTGGGGTTTGTAGTTTACTGAGGCCAAAGAGCTCTCTGGCTGAGAATTCTAAATGCTCCTCCCTAAACTGCCAACCCCAGGATTCCATAGGATGTTGAAAGTGGAATAATAGCACTATTATGGTGCAGTGTGGAAATAGCCAAACTCACACTTGGAAAAATTTTTCATTAAAATTGGATCTAAGTAAAGTGGATACTCACAAATCCACTACAACATGCTATATAAGTTCACCCTACCATAGGCCTAGGCTGCTAGGCCCCAACATAAGTTAGGTGTGCTCAGGAGATAGGATACTTCATGGCGCAGAAACCCTTGAGACTTTCAGACAAATAGATAATTGCACATATTTCTAATTATATTCATGTTTGTTTCTGAGAAGGATAGATCACTATTCAAATTTGGGTTGTAAGTTCTCAATTATTTCATCCTCACATGTGAAGATGAATAATTTCCAAAACCTTTTCTCTGTGTGTGGGGGGGTAAATAAATATTTCCCTGTTGTTTTCACCCAGCATTGGAATATGCCATGCTGTCTCAAGAATTTATTCTTCATGGAAATACCCATGTAGGATAGGATTTTGTGCAAAAAACAAACAAACAAACAAAAAAATACAAGATTTTTTTGGGGGGGGATATTTTGGAAACAGTGGGAGTGGGCGAAATGGTGTTTTTTGCATAAGAATATTTTTGAAACAAAAATGGCATTTCTAGAAACAAAGTTTTGTGCAAAAATGGTGGCTTTTTATGTAAAAACATTTTTGCACAAAAACATTTTTCTGTGCAGGACATCCCACCCCTATAGAGAATAATACTTTGTGTGTGTGTGTGCACACACACATATAAAAGTTTTTATATGAAACGTGTTTCTTGTGGAAAACCCATCGTTTGAGAATAAATAAATAAATAAACAAACAAACAAACCTTGTATATATCTCCGCATAATAATTTCCAGAAACGTATCACGACATGCACATACTGGGCAAGAAATGTGCTAAATTCACAGTTTTGTTTTATTTTTCCTGACTGTGTTTTCAGAGTGTCAGGAAACCCATTTCTGACCAAAAATTAATAATAATTCCTCGCTTTCATTACCAGATCCAGCAACTTCTGTGCTTAATGCATGCCCTTTTTCCAGGCATAGTGTATCCAGATTCTCATGCATGCCTTGTTTCACTAAGGAGGGATAGGATCTTCCTGTAGTAGTGCTCCAGGGAACTCCTTTCTGGGCAATATTATCAGTGGGAACATAGATCATGAGCTGAATGCATCGAAACCTCTCAACAATGAATGCCAGAGGCATATTGTAGACTTGTGTCTTGGGCGCATGAATGTATATGTTTCGATGCCTGCATAATCAGAAAGGAGGAAACTGAAGAGATAACATGTTTTTACTTCTCTCTTAGGCCTATTCAGTCATTAGGATAATTCCCCTGAATAATATATCATTAAATTAAGCCAAAAAGCACATAAATATTCGTAAACTAAATGTCAAAAGATGACATAATGTATCAAGAGTAGATTATGCTGATCTCTTTTATTAGACTAGTTTATGGAAAGAAGCAAAAATAAGTGGGCTCTTGAGATCTGAACAGAATTTATTCTCCTACATTTATCTCATCGGTCTTGCATTGGGATGTTGGGGATGATAGGAGTTTCAGCCCCACGGAAACGCAACGGAAAAACCAGAGTTCAGCGAGCCAACAGCAGCAGCCTTGTTCCCCAGTAAGGATACTCACACACGGAGGAGTTTCTTCCAAAACAGGAGGCACTTTATCTTGCAGCAAAGTTCCGTTATATACAAAATATAGGACAGGCGGACAAAAGCTTGCGCCAGGCACCAGGTTTGGTCAACAGACAAATACAGACTGGTGTTGCTTTGTTATATACGTATCTACAACCAATCAGGTAGAGGTTTGCACACCTCCCTCCACCATCTGCACGCGACCCCAGTTTCTTATGCAACCTTGCAATTACCCACAGCTGGGGCATGATGCAACATCTTTGCAGTGGGCTGATCATTTTCCCAGGGTTCCCTGCCTGGAATCCCTGACACAAATTTTATATACTGTATTTTAAATTTTCAATAGGTAAAATACATGCATAACTATTTTTTTCTGTTTCAAAACACACACACACACACAAAATGTGCCATTTCATTACAAGAAGAAATACCCAAGTGTCATTGCCAGAATTCCAATGACGAAATGAGAATTCAGTTGGAATTAGAAGAAGTGCTTTCACATTTTTTAATTAAGCTTTAATGTCCATGCACATAAGAACAATTGCATTAAAATATGTAAAATATCAATAAACTATATGAAGCATATATTTAATGAGAACTATCTGACTGGCATAAATAAGCCAGAGATGATAGAAACATTGGAAAAAAAAGTTCTTTGCAACAACAACAACAACAACAATAAAAATTGTTGTCCATAATATTGGTGTAATGGTTCTCAAACCTAACAAAATTGGTCATACAGTGAGTCTTTTTTTAAAAATGTATGTATGCATTTATTCACATCTCACATTTTCCCAAGCCTTGGATTCAAGGCAGATTACAAAAATTAAAAAAAGTACAGATACAATTTCACATCTCTAAAAACATACTCAAGTTAAAATTTAGGCCCTTTCCGCACAAGCCGAGGGAATCGCTCCGTGCTGTTACCTACTGCTTCTTCTGGGGTCCGAAGCAACGCAGACTGTCCCTGAAGCCCTTCCGCAGGGCTCCTCCTCGGTCCAGGGCAAATCGGAGCAGTGCAAGGTCTGTAGATCCACACTGCTCCGGCTTCCAAAATGGTGGCTTCCCGCTTCCAAAATGGTGGCTTCCAGCTTCCAAAATGGAGGTTCCGGCTTCCAAAATGGCAGCTTCCGGTTGGTCGTGGGTCTCAACCAACCACTGAAGCTCACCACGCCTAAAGCCCACCCTCTGCAGATCGCAGGCTCGCATTGGTGTGAGCCTGCGAATCTGCACAAGGAAGCAGGAATCCAATGGCGTGTTCCAGGAAAATAAAGACCTGCTTTTTGCGGTCTTTAGAAAACATGCTGGAGTACCACTTGGGGTTGTTTTGGAGCAGACTGAGGTGTGGATCTCCGGTAAGTAGTCCACTTCTAGTCCACTCCAAGGTGCAGACGACCTCCGTGAGAGGACGCACTGCCCCGTTCTAATTGCCTGGTGTGGAAAGGGCCTTAGTTAAAGTGTTAATAGAATTGAAAACAATTTGAAAGCATGCCTATTTAAGAAGCAAGAAATATGGACAATATAGGACATTATTAAAAACTGTTGTCAATATTCTACATCAAGTACTATAGCCCTTTCCGCACCTTACCTGGTCCCTATGTGGGCGCATGGGGATCATGCGAGCAGCCTCTTACGAGAGGCACTCATGTCCCCTCTGCTTCTTTTCTGGAGCAGCTCCCTGCTGGCAGGCAGGAAGCATGAGGGCTCTGCCTCTTCCTTCTGCAGTGCAGCCGGGTACTTTCCCAGGCTGCACTGGGGAAAAAACACAAGGGCTGTGTCTCTGGAGGCTCCACATGCAAAGTAAGTGTGTGTGGGGCCCCGGAGCAATGCGTGATCATGCAGAATTTTTGGCAAGCCGGAAATGATGTATTCCACGATCACCACCTACTGGCCCTGGCAGCATCGTGCAATTGCGAGGACGTCATGTGAAATGGTCCTCGCAATCACGAGACACTCTGGAGGCCCTTTCACATGTGAAACGGTGTGTGAAAAGGGCCTTAGTTTCTAAATAACATCTCCTGACCCGACCCTTCCCCTAGCCTGCCTTAACAGCCAGCAGCCATGTTAGCAAAAGAGCTGCCAAGTGGAAAACAATGAGGATGACATTTCTAGCCTGCTCACACGTGTGAGTGAGGCTGCAGTGAGGAATTCCAACAGGGATTCTCCTGATTATGGCAGCCCCACTGCTGCTATGAAGGTGGGCTGGAGGAGGCAATTTCAATCATGGCAATTGTGCCATGATTGGGACTGCATAGTTTTCCTGAATGCAGAGTAGTTATAGATCTGTAATTCTAGGCTACTGCAATACAGAATGCCAGCCCATATCCCCATAGTCAAATCCCAGAGGTTGGTTAAAACAAAGTTGCTGCAGAAAGACATCACAGAGAGGGCCAATCTAGCCTTTCCAGGAAAGGAGTTCCAGAGACTTTATTCCCCAATAATCCCCTAGTTGAAGTGGTTTGTTTTGAGGCATACTATTTCAAGGAGATAAAACTTTTTTTATAGAATAAGCCAGTAAAACACTCTTTAATAAATTGCTAGGATTTGTTCAACAGGCATATAAATATGTGAATGCTCAATAAAATCACATTAATAAGAATTAATGAAAATTGCTTCCTTAATATCACATATTATATCAGAGTACTGGGTGCTATCTGATACAATGAACATTATTTTCAAAGATTCACAGGGGACCCTAGAAATTAAAGCTTACTGAATAGGATTTGATGTCTGGCTAATACTTCAAAGCTATGGCTGTGATCCAGCAGACTCCATGTGTGGAAAGGGAATTTAAATATCAAAGAAGCTTACATAACTTTAGAAAACTAATTCATTGTGACAAGTGTTTTCATAGGGAGGACCATACTTTATCAGATGGACATATCATATTTTCTTTCAGATGGAATACACACTTAGTTTGGCCATTCTACTAGATAACGTCAACAAAGTTCATAATTACATGGCTCAGAAAACAGATCTGTCTGGTACATAGTGTTCAGGCATATTATAGAATCAGTATTGTTGTCTCCTATAAATTTATCTCCAACCCAGAATGTAAAATTAGATAACATCTGACGTCTTTATCATGTAGGTGGTAAATTACACCATCAGCCACACTTTCTGACCCTTTTGACCCTGAAGAAGGAAGCTTTCCACTGCCGGAATGCACCCCTTTGCTGGCCAGAAAAGATGGGGAAGCTGCCCAGGCAAAGTCTGCCTACTATTTTGCCACTGGAAAAGACTATATCACTTTCATACAGTGCGAACTCTAGCCATAGAATTGCAATATGGGGCTGAGTATTTTACTTCCATGGAAGTAAGCTGGCATGAAACCGTATTGATCATTGCTTTCTGCAATATTCTGAAAACTGTATACACTAGTATAAACCCAAGTGAAAGCAGAAGATGGAAATATCCATTCTCTGAGTAAAAAAGAGATCAGCTGCACATAGTGGCCCAGATCATGATCTACCATCAAAAATTAGAGTAAAGCTAAAGATGACTAAACCAACCAAAAGACAGTCCTGGAGAATTTAAAGAGAATGTTAAAAAAAACAAACAGATATGCAGTATTAAGTCTAATTGAATGGGAACTCTGCACTGAAGCTAAAGACATTGACAGGGAGGAATGCAAATATACAGTATCTGCAGCCGGAGAGCTCTCTGGCCTCAGTAAACTACAAACCCCAGAATTCTACTGTATGTTGGAAGTAGAATAATAGCACTATAACCGTGTAGTGCGGAAATAGCCATTAATACCTCTTTTTCTTTTTAAAAGAGGTAAAAATTGTCCAAGCTGCTGAAGCATGAAGAAAGGTACATATTTATTTTATAGTGCACTAGCATATTTACCCAGCATTGCCAGGGATTTTATTTTCTCATAGGTAACACTTGTTAGAAGTACCTTAGGAATTACTTCACCTTACTTTAGTGTTACTGCCCTGGCTAGTCTGAGCTTTGGGGATATTAAAAGATATCCCTTGATATCACAATTCGGCTGCACTTCTGTATTCCTCTCCACATGCTTGCGAGGCCACCGGACAAGCACGTAAACAAGCTCGGCCGTTGATAGCCCTAATATTCAAACTACAATACAGGCAGGCCAGAAATAGCTGACTCACTGCTTTAGGAGACCTCCAGGCAAGTACTCTAATTAAGTATGCACACTACTTACAAAAGAGCCTCTGCCCCACGATAGCAGCTTGATGGGTAAACTATGCAATACCCAAGTACTCTGCGTCTGCATACTGGCTACTCTATTGAGAACCGCTACGATAACTCAGTCATTCAGATTCTCACCTTTCGGAGGCTTTGTCTCCAACTCCAAATCTATTGTTTTCCCCCAAGTACGCCATAGCCTGCAGTCACAATTCTCCTTATAAAAACCCTTGATTCCGAGACCTTCCTTGGATCGCTCCCGAGTTTCATCCCACCTTGCTGCCGCTTTGCTTGGCGAGCCTCCCCTCAGCTCCACGTGCTGAGCTACATCGCACCCCAGCTTCGCTCTCTATTTTTCCTGGGCTTCAGGACAGGTGAAGTATCACCCAAACCAGCAATCCCTCTAAAAATCCCTCTATACCACTCCAACCTTTATTTTCTTTAGTTATCTTGTATGAGTGTGTCGCATACACTGTTTTGCTTGTATTTAATAAACATCATTTATTATTTCAACTTCTGTGTTCTCCTTAACTCGACCCGACCCCATAGACATAGGGTTCAAGATCTCGCTACGTTACCCTGCCTCTCGTAATGCTAAGCAGTGCTCTGAGCTAATTTTCCCCACCTTTAGTTGAGCACATTTTGGTGTCCCTCCAGGGACCCCCAGTTCACAGGGTAACATTAGGAATTAGATGCTGTTGAAATATATAGATTTGATATATTGTGTCTCTAATTCCCCAAACTGTGTTGTCCAGTACCTGTTACTTTTCCCCATATTGCCCAATCCAGTCTCTGCATTCAGAGTTGTTAACATACATAGGTTCAGTTTCCGAGGGAATACACTATCTTCCTCATTCTTGCTGCTAGGCCTTGTCTCCATAGCAACTAGCTAGGGCCAAGAACTCTCTGACTAAGAATTCTAAAGGCTCCTCCCTAAACTGCCAACCCCAGGATTCCATTGAACCTTCATAGCCGGCCAATCATATGAGGTCTTCTTGCCTCACACAGCCAATCGTATGAGGTCTTTGCCTGCTTGACACAGACAGACAAGCTCACTCACAAACTTTGACTTTTATATAGCAGGTGTTCACATCCTTCGCAAACGTGCTGTCAGTCATAGTTTCTCAATATATATATGTATCTTTAAAAAGGAGAAGTATATGAGAATTAAGCAACATGGTTTGAATGATATTCCTATTTCAAGGAGAATTGATAGTAAAGACTATAAAAATGGTGGGTGAAGTTGTCCTTATGAAGTAGGAAAACTTAGGCATAGAATCTACATCTACCATACCAGAAGAATCTCAGTAATAGATACACACACACACACACACACACACTATGCCAGTTTAACTGTTTTTCCTGCCAGTTTGGCAGGGGATTTTTTTCATAATAACTGTGGGTACTTTTTCATATTATGTAAAAACAATTATATTTTCAATTGTTGGAAATATCATATGTTATCATTTTCTTGGATATTATCCAGGTGGTAGTCATAGTCAATTAGCTCCAAATACCAAATGTCATTTCAATAGTAAGAATGGAATTATGTATCTGAATTAATTGCCAAGCAACTAGTGTAAAATGTATTCTAGTCTAATCTTTATAGCACTACAAAGATTTCCATGTTCTTGCAAGTGGGGGGGGGGGGAGGGATGACATCTCTTTCACTATCATAGCACAGCTTTATATTGCAGTAGAAAGTCTGTTATTCTTCAACATGTTCCATTATGTTGCAATGTCAGAAAGCAAAAAATGGGAATCAGATCTTACACTGTGATGTGAAAGAGAACATTTGTCTTACA
Source organism: Cyclura pinguis (assembly GCA_030412105.1). Lineage (NCBI taxonomy): Eukaryota > Metazoa > Chordata > Lepidosauria > Squamata > Iguanidae > Cyclura > Cyclura pinguis. The sequence continues at coordinate 310,345,111 of CM059599.1, read as the reverse complement.
ATGACAGCAGGCAACTCTAAGATTTCTATTACAGAAAAAGATATGAGAATGTTGACATCTCTCAGACTGATGATTTTCCACCACTATCTGCCATGTGGTTCTTATCATGCACCATCTAAATTACTTTTGATAAACATTCAGAAAGATAATCCATATCAGAAAACCTTACAGACACATAATTCTGATTGCTAAACCCTTTTCCCATTTCTCCCTCTGTAGCCTTCATGGACTTTTAAAATATAAAATTCTATTTATTGAGCCTTCACAATGTGCAATGTTTGTATCAGATAAATGCTCAGTTCCAGTGAACATTGCTGATACATCACTATGATGCTTAATACTTTCAACCAAAATCTTGCAATGCATCTGAAAGTCTCTTTTCCAACTTCTAGGGTTCTGGAGGCTGACAGAGACCTTCACAGTAGTGAGAATCAAAACACTTGGAGTATTAATTTCAGAATTTATAGTATACCAAGACTGCTAAAGAAGAGTCACAAGTAAGGTAAATAAGGAAGAAAAAATATAGCATCCCATTCTTTAGAGTCAATGCAAGAGTCCAGCTTTAAGCACCAGCAGGAATATCACCATCTGGGCCTAAATACTTAAAGGCATCAGCTCTAGTCTGATTTTGGAAGTTGAGCAGGGTCAGCCAACAAATACCAGGCACTGTAGGCTGTATCTTAAAGAAAGAAACTGTCAAAACCACCTCGGAGTATTCCTTGCCTGAGAAGATCCTAAGAAATTCATTAAGTTGTCAGAAGTCAACTGGTGGCACAAGCACACACATGGAAGTATCACTGTTAATTGATGTACAAATGTACTGCTTGGTAATTTTTCAGTCAGTTTTGTCCTTGAACAAGAGTTTAAGAAGCATATGTTCCTGTAGAAAAATATTATCAATCTTGGCTGTCTTTTGGAAAGCAGAGCTGATTTTAAACAGCAGAAACAACAACAGAGGATTTTTGACAAACAAATGAACCTGTGCTAAAATGAATTTTACCTCAGAGTTCCCAGGAGAGCCAAGTAGATACCATTTTGACAGCCAGTTCCAGGGATGAGAGGATGAGATCAGCTCTAAATTCATTAAAATCATAGCAAGATTTACAAAAACTATCACAGTTAGCATTTTTGCCTACATATTGTAGCCATATTAAAAAGAATGCAGTTTATTAGTAGTGGGTGAACTGTAGTTCACCGTTTACTTAGCTGTTTTCTTGGGAGTCTTCAGAATCTGAGTTCCTAAATCCCAAAATGTGCTAGCAGAGCAAATATCCATTACCTGTTACGTTCCACTGATGGGAGACAAAAAATAATTGTTAACATTTTCTAAATATTTCCCATCAGCTTACAATTTCTGTACACACTTTTTTGTTTATTTAAATTGTTGTGTATAAACCATCTCCTCTTTGCAAGGAAAAACAGAATTCTTTATTCAGATATCCCCTGGGTCACATCTACAATGCAGTCATCTAATATTTTATTTCCTGCTCTTGCATATTAACATGGCATCATGAAGTTAGACTGTAGCATTTCAAACCAGATCTGTGCAGTGAAATACATCCTCTTTAGTACCTCTTCCTCTGCGTATTTATTCGTACGTGTGTGTGTGTGTGTGTGTGTGTGTGTGTATGTACATATATGTACATATATGTATGTATGGAGGAGGATTGAGAGAGAGAAAGCTTCTAGCCAAGAAATGACTTCTCCATTCTTATATGCCAAATATTATTAGCAATCATTACCATTGTCTTAAATTAAGCCTCTCAACATTTAGATCTAAGTTGTTTGTGATTCTCAGGACTGGAACATTTACTTTTTGTCTGCTGCCTTGTGGAATCAGTCAATCCCATTTTAGGTAACTTTCAGCATTTACTGTTTCATTACACATTTCACTCTAGATCTGTCCTTACAAATGCCCACAATTTCTGATTCACTCATATCACTGCTGATTGATTTCATATTGTCTCTTTTTCTCCATTTCAATCATTATAAGATAATTTGCCATCTTCTTTAAATCTTTCCAGATAATTTATTCAACACTGATCACTGTAGCTACTATCATTTCAAAATTGTTTTAACTCTGATTCAGTTATCATCACTGTTTTTGATTCGCTTCATTTGCACTACATCAATTTTACTTTGCATCAATTTCCTTGACCATGGATCATCTCCTACTGTTTTGCAATACATGCTGAATTCCTCTTTTCTTTCTCCTAATTGCCACATTTGCCTATTTGATTTGCATTCTTCAGGGATAACATATTCCCATCCTTGTGCTAACGACTACCAGCTTCATAAAGTTCAACTTACAATTGTTTAGAGTTTGCCTACATTACTGAATTTTACCCATATAATGTTGCACTATCATTTAAGGCAGAGTTATTCCTCAGCCTTCATGCCAAGGTCTATCCCTTATCTCTTTGGATCTAATAATCATAATTATCAAATCAGCTTAAATGCCTTTAGATTCAGTTATATCTTTTAGGTTAATTTTATATTGTTCCATAGTCATTTAATGTCTAGCGCATTTACCTAGATTTCACACCAATTAATTTTCTGTTACTGCTATCCCATTTCCACTCTTATGGTCCTGTGGCCTCATTTCATTTTGTTTAAAATTTGATTATCTACAATTATAGATTTCATTACATTTTTTCCTATTCCAAGGGAATAAACTTCTAGTCATTTTTCAGAGTACTATAGTTTTAAGCTACATTTTGTATTATTATGTTATTATGTTATTTTATTTTCATTCTGACTTATTAGTGATATGGCATCCAAGGTGGCTTATAAAATGAATTAGAACAGGGTCCATCTAAATAAAACCCTGCTAATAAAAAAGTTTTATTTTTAAATAAAAAACACAATTTAATTAGCTACTACAAAGAAGACCTTAATGAAATTTATGGGTTCACCATAAATCAACAAGTGATTTTGTTACAACTCATACACTCCCATACCTTGATAAGGTTTAATTGGTGAAATATGATTTAGGTTATATATATATATGTGTGTGTGTGTGTGTGTGTATTGGCATTAATATAAAATACACCCTGATATGACTGAATGGCCATGCTGGGCACAGTGAAGAAGCTGGCTGAACATATGCACTACAGACTAGATCAGAACCCCCTCTACCATAGCCAGGTCATAGTCAGGAGATCACCAGGTAACTCCAGAGATAATAGGCTTAAGCTAGCTTTAATGACTCTGTCTTTTGGGACAATAGTGACCAGGAGATTCCCCCAAGCCACTGATTGTCTTACCTCCTTTTCCTTCAGCCTACAAACTTCCCTATTATCCTCAAACCTGTCTGACAAGCACTGAGCTATCGAACAACCATTAGCCCTTTCTCACCTAATGCTAAGACATTAGCCTGTTCCAGACCCCATTGTTCAGTCTGTGAGCTCCATTGTTTACTCTACTGGAGATCCATTCATACCCTTTCCCTCCAGGCAGAAATCATGTATAAAAACACCCCGTTTTGGCCAGCTAGCTTACAGTACACCAAGTGCTGGTTGCCACACTCCTACTCTGATTCTCAATTTACTGTCCTTAAATGTGAGTCTAAGCCACATCACTGCTTCTTCGCTGCTCTTCAAGATTGGTAAATATCACCCACTATGCCCTAAAATCTTGCTATCTTAAAACTTCCCTTCCTTTTTCTTCAGTTAGCCTTGTATGATTGTGTGACTGTTTGAGATCTTGTGTGTGATTAATTCTCCTAATAAAACATAATCTAGCTTACTTTTGGATCTCTGGCTGGTCCTTCCCTGTACAGACCCCACAAAAATTGGGGTCAAAGATCTTGTTAGGTTACCCCCTCTCACAGGCCTCCTAATTTGAGCTAATAATTCCTTACCTTTTCATGAAGGTACTGGACCTCTGTGTCACCCATGCTTTGGTGTAACAACTTGAAGGTGTACACACACACACACACACACAAATTTACATCTTAAAACAACAGAAAATATTTTAAAAACATGACACTAAGAATAAATGCACAGCACAAACATCCATTTCTGCATAGCTAGTTAGTCACCAAATATCTGTCCATTTGTTATCTGCTGGTAGAAGGAAAATAGAAAGGTCACCAGCCAAGTCTTCCATGGAAGAGAATTCCACAGCTTGGAACCAGCCATGGAGAAGGGTCTTTCCTGTGTCTCACAAAATGTACCTGTGACAGTGGCAGGACCAAAAGAAACCCCTCCCCCGAGGATCTTAAAATTCAGGCAGGCTTATATTCTATCCTGTTACTTTTAACAAATACATTTGAATGTATTTCTCAAATATTTTTAGTATTGATATTAACTGTTTCAGTTGTTGAGTCACTAGATAATTCCACTAAAACTAGTCATTTTAAGTTTCTCGATACTGCATATACCATAAATAGTACATTCTATAGGATCCTTTAATATTTGTTCAAAATTAAACTCTTGATATTGGATGAAAGGGTCCTGTCAGTGGAGATAAATAGGAACAGGTTTACCATCATCAGGGTTTCTTGTACTTTGTCCTGTTAATTGAACTGCATCTCAGAGATGTACAGAACCTCTTCTTTATTGTCCATGTCCCCAAAACATTGCTGTTCTATTTTTCATAGATTGAAAGGACATTTTTATTCAAAGGACATGGAGAAAATCCGTATGCAGAAGCAAAATGGTGGGGGGGGATGATGAAATCTATATCATATTAATGCCCATGAAAAGTACCCCGAATCCCACACATAACTGTGAAACATTTGGGGCTTTAATATGATGTATCTGTGTGTGTGTGTGTGTGTGTGTGTGTGTGTGTGCGTGCTCTCACTATATTCTGACTTTGTGGTGGAAAAACACAGAAGGAAATAATTTCATTATCTGTCATATTTGATCTTCATATGCTTTATAAAACTTTTCTATTATCCCTTTCTTGGGAATTTATGAGCTACCAAATGCAGTCAAGAAAGTAATTTGAAGTAATGTTGTGATCTTAATGCAAGGAAGTAGTAAAACCTGTAGTGTTATCACAGGTAGTACATCAATATGACCCTTAATATATCCTAAAAAGATATGCCACGTTGGAGCTCTGCTAAAGGTAAATTGCTTTTATACATTAAAAATGTAAATAAAAACATTTTTAATGCAGCAGTATATCAGGGGAAGATGTTATGCTTTATTTATTGTTCAACCATTTAGAGAAATCCTTTAAAAAGTACACTTGAAATGCAAGAGAGACTGTATCTTTTATGGAATGAACGAATCTCAAAAATGCTGGAAGCAGTTTTCCAATTTTTATTGAATTCTTCTTCAGGCAAACAGCTCCGTCCTATGCATATTTACTCAGAAGTAAGTTCCCCAATGAGGATTACTTCCCAGTAAGTATTCATATAGATTGCACTCTTATAGCATGCTTTTAGCTATGTCTCTAAATCCCACTATGTTTTATACATAGTTTGCTTTTCCATGGAAATATCTGGCTCTATCAGTTTTACTGATGGGCTAAGGTTGACTGTGTAGAAAATGGAAAAGGTCTCGGCATTTTGATGTTTTCAAAAATGCTTCAGTGCATAGATGGGGAGGTGAAAAACAGAAGTTCTCAGAACAAGACAGGACTTGAGCATAATAACTCCTTCCCATTCATGGTCCCCAACAACTCATACTGAGAGGCATATCACTTCCAGTACTGGAGTTAATATAAATCAACATAACTAGTAGCCATTGGTAGTCTTATCCTCTAGGATAAAAAAAGAAGGAAAGGGAGAGGGAGAAAAAAAAGAAGAAAGAAGGCAGCACCTTTAAGACTAACTGATTTTTATTTTCTCCTGACCTTTCATGGATATAAATCCTCTCCTTTGGATTCAATATTGAGTGGTATTAAGATCTCAGGTATAAAGCATATTTTATATAGTTGTGGGGTTGGGATAGACTGTGATAGGATCCAGACATATCTGAATCATGAAAATTGCCCTAAATTTCAAAGGGCTGCATAAAGTGAAACAGGTCCTTTAGATGTTTACAATGTTGATGTATGAAAGTAATACATCTGTTTATCAAAAGTCAGTTTCCCAGGTTTCAAAACTCTCTCTAAGCCCATTTCTGCACTAGACTATTACAGTGCTATTATTCCACTTTCAACATCCTATGGAATCCTGGGGTTTGCAGTTTAGAGAGGGGCCTCAAAGTCTAGTGCCAAAATGGCCTAAGACTGTTTTTGTTACATGTATTAATATATGTACTGTGCCATGAAGTCCTTGTCTTTGTTCAAACCTCTGCTAATGGATTGGAATTTGTGATTAGAATTCGATCAGCAGTTTCTCTTAATTTCATTCTTTGCAATTTCCTTGTTCTATTTCCTGCTGAATTGAATTATATTCACAAATTCAAATCCATTGGCAGAAGTATCAACAAAGACAATGGCTTCCTGGCACACTGCGTATATTACTACAAGGATCCCCACATCCACTATCTCTATGCCATGCAGGCTTCTATTCACTTCCATTACGCCCTTTTCCTTTGACTTTTTTTTTTAACTGAGCAGCCCCAAAGAATATAACCTTTCCTTCAAAAGGAATTTGCTACAGCCCTTTAGATATTTTCTTTGTATCTTTGTATCCCTTTGTATCTTCTTCAGCCCTCCAGTATTCTTTTTGGTAGGGTGATTAGAACTATGCACAGCAGTCCAAGTATGGTCACTGAAGGGATAGAAATCAATTCTGGATCCTAGACACTGACACTCTTCATGAGGGCCAATATGTTGGATGCATGGCTGGATAGCACTAGGTGTGAAAAGGATCTAGGAGTTTTGATAGATCACAAGCTGAACATGAGTCAGCAGTGTGATGCGGCAGCCAAGAAGGCCAACATGATTCTTGGTTGCATCAATAGGAGTATGTTGTCTAGATCAAGGGAGGTAATGGTACCACTCTATTCTGCATTGGTTAGGCCTCATTTGGAATACTGTGTACAGTTCTGGGCACATCAATTCAAGAAGGATGTCGACAAGCTGGAACGTGTCCTGAGGAGGGCAACCAAAATGGTGAAGGGTCTTGAAGCCATGCCCTATGAGGAATGGCTTAGGAAGCTGGATATGTTTAGTTTGCAGAAGAGAAGGTTAAGAGGGGACATGATAGCCATGTTTAAATATTTGAAGGGATGTCACATTGAGGAGGGAGCGGGCTTGCTCTTTGCCACTCCAGAGCCTAGGACAAGGAGCAATGGATTCAAACTGCAGGAAAGGAGATTCCACTTGAACCTCAGGAAGAACTTCCTGACAGTCAGAGCTGTCTGGCAGTGGAATATGCTGACTTGGAGTATAGTAGAGTCTCCTTCTTTGGAGGTTTCTAAGCAGAGGCTGGATGGCCATCTGTTGGGAATGCTTTGATGTGTGTTCCTGCATAGCAGGGGATTGGACTCGATGGCCCCTGGGGTCTCTTCCAACTCTATGATTCTGTGATTCGATGATTGTATGTTTTTGGTCTAAATTAAGATGCTCGAGATGACAGTTAAAAACCTAAACAGCTTGGGTTTTCAATACTTGAGGGAACACCTCTCATTATATGTGCATGTCTGGTGACTATGGTTTGCTGTGTGGGGGAATCTTTCTCTGTTCCTCACCACTGAGGTCAATATGTTGTGTGAGGATGTATGAGAGAACTTCTCAACCATAGGAACCCAATGATGGAATACCCTCCCCTCTGTTCCTCCCCGATTGCACCAACACTGGTCACCAAATGGAAACATGGCTATCTATTAAAAACTTTGGGCCTCCCTGATTCATCTAAAAATTCTAATGAGACCAGGGCTTGATTCCCCACTTGGCCATGGATTGCATTGAATGACCTTGAGCATGTCACACACTCTCAGTCCCATAAAACCCCTTGATAGGATCACTTTAGGGCCACCATAAGTCAGAAATAACTTGAAGGCACACAACAACAACAAATCTGCTTTAACTTAATAGCATTTGATATGTTTTTAGTTCATTTAAATTATTCTTATTGTTTTAAATTGTTTTAACTTATTTTTATAGATTTTTCCCATACACTGCTGTGAGATCTTTCAATACAGAGCAAGACTGAAATAACGAATAGGTAAATAATTAAAAAAAAACAAGTACCCATGGGCTACATATAGCTTTTGCTTTTCGAGGTGTTTCCTTCACCATCTTTCTTAACCATTGCAAAACACTCTGATTCTATAACATGAAAATTTACAAACCCAAGAATTGTTTTTAAACAATGCTCAAGAAAATGAACACATTGTTGTTTCTGTTGTGGCTGCTGCCACTGCTGCTATTGCTGTTGTGGAACAGGAGAGAAAAATGTCATGCTGAGCTAAACCTTAACCTTTTTGAAAATCTCATCTATCACTAGCTGTTTGCCCAGTGACTTTTTTTCTTTTTTGGTGGCATTTTGAGCTATGATATTTATGAATATACATAGCATATTTGAGGATTGTCTATCTCTTTGCTGATGAATGGTAATTTGCAGGCAGTTCTTTTATATGCTATCATGTTTGATTGACAGATGTAATAGTAGGGTAGTGGGGGAAAAAGAGAGAGGGAGAGAGAGGCAAATAACATTTACTCCCAATATTATTGTTGATCTTCCTGACGTCTCTTTATTTCCTCTGGGAATACATTTCTAAGAAGAAACACATCACATTTTGTACTCTTTTGAGAGGCCCTAGAAGGTAGGCAGTCTTCAGGAGGTCTCTCTTACTTCGGCTTGTCTTTCACTACCTAAAGCTTCAATAATTACATACTCTCTGTAAAACATAATAAACCAAATCATGGCTTACAGTGTTACACCCCAAAGTAACCCTAAGAGAGGGCCCCTAAATTGGCATGATTTCCTCCATATTGGATATTGGCTAGCAAAGGTCAGTTGGAAGTAAAATTGATTTTGAATTAAATTCTCAAGACCAACAACGCCTTTGCTGCTCTATGGGAACGTAGACAGTGTCCCTTAGGTCAAGGGACAACGACCTATTGTTCCCAGACACGTATCTCTAGGCAGCCACAGTAGACTCTCTCTTTGATTAACAAAAAGGTTGCCGCAGCCCCTAGCCACGCTGATGAACTTTGCGAAGATAGACAATCAAAGTCTATCAATTTGGAATGATAATCCTATCATGTACCTGGACTTTCCCGGGAAAAACAATACCGAGGAGAGGTCGTGATATGTGCCTAACATTATATTCCTCAATCATCGCCCATTAACGCCACTTTGCTAGCCTATACACAGCCTGAGGACAGAAATTGGCTATAAAAACCCTTACTTTTTGAGCCTCTTTGGAGAGCCTCCCAGACCAGACAAGGGCCCGTTTCGCTGCTACCGAGGTGTCCCACTTAAGTCTCTCAGACGCTGCTGAGAGCTAAACACGACTTGTGTATCCAACTCGCCACAAAACCCCTCTCCCTCCAGCCTTCCAGTCCTGGGATCCAGCCTCCCCTTGGTGCTTTACCCCGAGCCTTTGCTAATCTTCTCCTTCTCCAGGACGCCTAGACTAAGGTCCGTATGCCCTCTCTCCCTAACTGTCTCTCATTCCCAATTTCATTTCTGTAGCCCTTGTGTGATTGTAGGATTATTTGTTAATGTGTGCTGTGACTTTTCCTGTTAGTGTTAATAAATTCACTTTAGACTGTTCCTCTGACTCTCACATGGTTCTGACCCCGTAGACATAGGGTTAAAGATCCCTTGCCCTGACCTCTCACAAGCTTTGAGTGTCTCTGTTAATTCCCTTGATTTGAAGTCCATTTGGGTGTCCTCAAGATACCCCCAATTTTCAGGGTAACAACAGAATGGCCAAGTATTTCTTCTCAGTTTCAAGGAAAGCTGATACCTTTCCTCTGAGAGAAAAATATTTCACTTCATAAGGGGAAAAAAGAAAAACCAGCCTGAGTGAACCTTGTATGTCAGGGATGGCTAATTGGTGGTCATTTTCACAGAGGACCCAAAGAATTTCTCTTGATCCTCCTGTGACTCAGTCATATTTTAAATGAGGTATAGGTTTTCTCACAATCGCAAAGGAAACGTGTTTTCAGCTTGGTACACCTCTTTTTCTATTTCTCTGTATAATAATGCAATGGGTTGGCTCACCACAAGACATTTCTGTGTATGGAAAAAGAAGGGATGCCATAGAAGGTCCTCTAGTGGTAAAGGGAAGACCTTTCCCTTCAGGTTTCTTTCTACAAACAGAACTTCTGTCAATGGCATAAAGAAAAAGAGATTGAAGCAAGGGATGGGTGAATTTTTGTTCAGTAGTTTGCTCCCCCTGCTACCGAAGGCAGTACTGGCAACACTCATAGATTTCTTCACCAATTCAACAGAAAGAATTTTAGCTTTTTTAAAAAGTGAATGGGAAAGAAAGGAAATCAATGCACCCATTCAGGGCAATGGTTTTATGTGCTTTATCTTTTTTTTTAAAAAAATTACTCTTTTCAATTCCTGTGTCTGTCTATCTATTATCTCTCTATATCATCACCTGCCCTCTAAATCTAGGCAGTTTACAGTTATAACAACTTGGAAGAATTTCATATTTAAGCAATACAAAATTTCAACCATCCTAAAAACATATTAAGCAATTTAACTATTTCAGGAAGTGAAAATACTAGTGACAGCATGTGTATTTCTATACTGCTTATCAGCTAAGTGCTCTTTAAGAAGTTTATAATTTGTTAGCTGATTGCCCCCAGCAAGCTGGGTACTCATTTTACCAACCTGTGGAAGGATGGAAGGATGAGTAAATCTGAAGCCTGGTAGGATTGAACTCACAACCTTGTGGCTGCAGTACGGGCATGTAACCACTGCACCACCAGGGCTCCTTTATTTATTTAATTTAAAGATGTATAACCTTCCTTATCTCATAAGATCTCTATGTGACTTGCAATACTATCAATTTAAACAGTTTAAAATTTAAAATGATAAAAATGATTCAAATGTAATCCCTATGAATTATCGGTTTCAACCAATGAGTGAGAAAGCCCTAAGGAAGGGGTTGTACTTGCTGTATGAGTTCAGAGAGAAAGGGATTTACCAGTACTAGCGAGTAAGACCTTTTGACCTTAAGTAAAGTAGTGGTAGTGGTATTTTCAGTTTTGTGTTTAGGAGGGAACAAAAAGGGTAAATTCCTTGTGGTGACATTTCTCCTTTGAGAAATTGGGACAAGAGGTTTTGATCCCCCAGTCTTCAGAAATATGTAGTGAAGAGACAAAGTGAGGTGGTGGCTTGCCTACCCTAGTGCAAACATGACATTGAGATAAAGGCTTGGTTTTTCCTTAAAGTTTCATGGTATGTTGGTTGCAATAAGGGAAAAGAATGAGCGATTAATTCTTTGCCCTCCTTATGTAAGATAGAAGTGTTCACTTATAATTAATTAATTAATTATAACTATCTATTCTCCAGTGTGTTCAAACTTCTGTATATGGGTCTCCTTCTCTCTTCACTTTCCCATCACATCATCCCTGAAAGGTGGCAAATCAGTCAAACTATTGTCCAAAACAGAACTTGTGAAGGCCTCTAGAGAAGTGTGTCATCTGACTAATACCAGTACAGAAGCACCATTTAAAAGAGGTGGTGCTGAAAGATCTACAGCACAGTGTGTAGAAAATAATCACAGCAAAGGTGATCCTACAAGTATGATGTAGAATTATAGCTCAGTTCCTGGAGCAGACACTCCAATAAACTGCCTACTTACAAAATTTTGATAGCTGATAGCTATCTGAGAGCTCTTCCTTCCTTTTTGCCCCAAATTCTATCTCTATGTATTCCTCAGTGGGAAAGGGTTGGAAACAAACAAAGGGTGCAAAACAACCATGTGCAAATTACATACACAGTAAATCCCAAAGATTCCTGTCAGTGAAGTAGTCTTCTCACCAATGTATCTCAACACTTGAAAAATATTTTTGGGGGTCCATTTTTCAAATATTTCCAAATGTTCGTCCCATTCCTGCTTTTTGGCCAACTCTGCATAGACGGTTTCTCCAGGGACAAAAGCGTTATCGGGACAAACTAATGCCCTTTCTGCAGCTTACCTGTTCTTGGTGCTGGGGTGTGGGGATCGTGCAAGCAGCCTCTTGTGAGAGGCTTTCGCATCCCCGTTGCTTCAGCTCCACAGCCGCTGCCTGCTCGTGAGCAGGGAATGTGACAACACCTCCTCTTCCTTCTGCAGTGCAGCCTAGGATTTACCCAGGCTGCACTGGGGCAGGAAGTGCAAGCACCATGGCTTTGGAGCTCCACATGCACAGTAAGTGTGCACGGGGCCCTGGAGAAATGTGCGATCGCGCACCATTTTCGGCTCAAAGCTGAAAATGAAATAGTGTGCAATCGGCACCTGCCAGCCCCGGCAGCATCACCCAATTATGAGGATGTCATCTGGATGGTTCCTCGCAATTGCGCAACACTCCAGAGGCCCTTTCGCATGGTGAATGCGAGTGCCATGCAAAAAGGGCTTAAGTGTCAAAGCAGAGGACCCATATTTTCCTCTACCCCCAAAAAAAGTCTTAATAGCAGCTCTTTGGATTTGATTGGGTCCCCAGTGCTTGATACAGAGGAGATAATGTTTTCCCCATGAACTTTGTTTCAATGAAAATAAGTTTCAAAAGCTGTAATTTCCCTTACAGGACAATATATCCACATATCACAGTGTTACTTGTATGTTTTGCCAAATGGAATAAATAGCAGCTTAAGCAACCATTTCTAATCAAGAAAGCAGTGAAGGGTAAATAGTTAATTGATTTATGTAATCCTTCAATTGATATTCTTCTGGTGCTTCCAGGAACTCAACATTGAATACATCTTTCCATTTCCATTTCTTTTCTCAGAATAGTATTGTGAGATAAATAGTCTATCAGTGAATCTGCAGTAATGGACCAAAATCCACAAATGCTCAAGCTAAAAGTAGTCAGCTAGTTTCACCAGTGCTGCTTGATTTCTTCATTCGACATTTCCCGTGTTATGTTGAAACAAACTAACCTGGTTATCTCTTTGAAAATGTATGAGATAGGTGAGGTTTAGACTGTGGTGTAGTGTTGGATTGAGTTGAGGGTGTTATCCTCCAGTAAGAATGCAAGTATCCCCAAATGAAATTTTCCTTCAGTCCTCACATTTCTAGCACTGCAGTAATTTACAAATTTCAGTTCAACATTTGGAAATACTGTTTAGGCATAAAATATAGCCAGTACGGTGTAGGAGTTTGGGAGCTGGGCTAGGGCTCCTGGAGTCCAGGTTTCAGTCCCCTATTCAGCCATGGGAACCCACTGGATGGCCTTGGCTGAGTCACACACTTTCAGCCTCAGAGGAAGAAAATGTCAAACCGCCTGTGAACAAATATCGCCAAGAAAACCCAATGGTAGGTTTAACTTAGAGTTGCCCTAAATCAGAAACGACTTGTAGGCAAACAACGACAACAGCAGCAGCAGCAGGAAATCCAAAGAAATGGGACAGAAAAAGTTACCAATCTAACAGTTCTAGCTGTGAACCATTTCTTTCAATATTTCATTCTCAGCAAGGGTAGAAGTTTGGAGACTGGAGGAAAATTTCATTTTGGAGGAGAATTCTTTTGCGGGGTGGGGGCAAGGCCCTCATTTTTTCCCATTGCAACATCACTGGGCTTAGAGGTTGTAGCTGGACCAGTACATCTGGTGAGCTTCATGGCCAGGTGAAGGTTTGAACCTAGGCTTCTGGAATCCTAGCCCAACACTGTCACCATTAGACAACTTCATATTACTTAAACAGCCTCTATGATTTCTACTAAACTTGTTTAAAACGAGGAGAGTTCTAATCATGGCTGTCCTGTGGCCTTTCCTAGTTGTGCCCTCAATTTTCTAATTCAATCTGATGACTTCTAACCTAACTTCAGAGTTCAGTTTTCAAGCCCCACCCCAGTGAAGTGAAACTTGCATGCTTTTAAATAGCCTTGCTTTCATGACAGTCCATTTATTTGTAAAAGCTTCTTTCCTCAACGTGGTTTCCTTCAGTTGGATAAAAACATAGGTAGGAACAAACGAAAGCTGCAGGAGCATAATGCACACAGTGCTGCATAAAACGAGTCCCATTGCCTTGTCTTTGTAAGTAATGATTCAATTAGCAGAGCATTTTTCTTCCAGTGCTGTGCAATTCTATACTCCATAGAAATGGAAAGAAGACCTTAAAAATAGCAGTGGGCCCAATTATATTTGAAGGCTGACAGATAACTGCAACTTTTCAGTGATGAAACAATTAGTAGTACAGCACTTTTCACAAAGGTACTATGGTGCCTTTCAAAAAAAAAAACTTAAAAGAGCCTTCAACTTTCCTTAAAAACAGCAATTATTAGGTCCTCCTTAGTTTCTTTTTGAACTATGAGCTGGTGTTCACTTTGAGACTGAAACATTGAAACATGAAGAAATGTTTCACTTTGATTGACAAAGCACAGTACAAGATCTAGTTGTATTTTAGATGGCAGATATAGAAACATTCCAAGACACTTAAGGATCTGCATTTGTGGCATGGGGGAGGTAGAGGACATCATACACTACCTATTGTTTTGCCCCCTATATCAAAATCCTCGAAAGAGATTTTTGGGACATATTCTGGCTCCCTTGCAAGGTGAGTCTCCCTACATAAAACTTTGCTGGTTGCTCTCAGATTGTGATTCACTGGTTATATATAAAACAGTTCTATTTGCCAAAGCTGCTAAAAGTATTCGTGCATATTATTTGAAAGAGGTTGCCATAGACTGCGCCGGGGACTCTTTGATTTAATATCTATATGGATGTATGTATATATACTGTTATATTGGTTTTATGGTTCTTACCTATATTTGTAATGGCTTTTAGTCAAATACAATAAATTATTACTACTACTAAAGATCTAGTTGTAATGCTGGTTCCCCCAATTGTCATCATCTAAAAATGGAGCAAATTAATTTTTCCCCACGAGTGTCCCATATCTGTTTATTCATTAATTTATAATAGTCAGTCTCCACCCTTACTTTAAAGAAGAAGAAAATAAACCCTCAGGGTGGCCGCAACAACTACACTAAACAAAATTGCTAAATTATTGAAAGCTATGCACCATGTAACCCAAGGCACAGCACAACTATCAGTTACAAACAACTCACAAAATAATGTTGTTCTGGTAATAAAAAACTTATGATGATTTTGTGACAAAGATATAACCTGCAACTGCAATGTCATTCCTTCTGCCTGCCCTTCAGGGACAGGGAAAGCTGTGGAAGGGATAAATAGTGGGGTTCACTTCACTGGGAAAGCCGAGAGATTGACTTCCTAATTATGGGGACTGATAATTCTTAAGAATGTGCATTAAGAACATTCTGTTTTCAACTTATGGCAGCCAAATATCTCTTAAAGCTCAGGTCATGAAGGGGATGATTAATGCTTCTTATTAATTTTACTACTCAGTTCTATTTTCTACTGCTCAATTCTATTTTGATACTGTCATTTTAAGCCACTGACTCAAACTACATTGATTTCAATGAACAATATGGCCTAAACAGAATTGTTAGTTCCAACTAGAGTAAACCTATTGAATCAAATGCAAACTCAGTAAATCAATGTTAATGTAAGTTCGATGCATTCTATGGATCTACTTTAGTTTGGCCTAAAAGTTGGATATTGACCTATAAATGATTAATTGTGCATGCATGTTGGCCTTGTGTAACATTTACCTGACACAATGTTCTGTGGTCCTGGGGAAAAATCCTAAAATACTTCCTGTGTTCTCTTTTATAAAAGCCCTGGACATTTTAATGATACTAGACAATATAAATGATAATAAAATGATGTCATTCATTTCTTGGTTCCAGTACTTCAAGCAAGGCAGGGACTTGAATTCCCAGGACCTTGAATATATAGTGTGGCAATAGCTTTAATGAACAAATCAAGGGCAGACTAACTCAGCAATATACTTTGGGGCACTGAACAAGGGGTTAAAATGTAGATATTTTAATCATGATTTAAATCATAAGCCAGGCACAGTTCATCCAAAAGCCTATCTTTCTAATTTGTTTAATAATGAATCAACTTTCCAGATATAGCAGAACACATGCTGGGTTAAGTTACCTGGCCCCCTGGTAATGAGGTACTTATGCAATGCTGGATACAAGCATGCAGAATTACCTTTTTATTCCATTTTCAAGGTAACTAATTAAGACATCTTATTTCCCAATTAGCAAGAATATTCTGCCTGACTGAAGTCCTTACTGACAATTTATTAAACTAATTTAATCTGTGATTTAATCTGTGTAAATTCTTCACCCAGATCAACTATGTGAAAAACAGGGAAGAAAGGAAAAGAAAAAAATAAATCCATGGTTTCTTCTTCTACCTACCCCCTTTGGTTTACAGCACCTATTTTGTTAACCTTTTAAATTTTCACTTTCAGGAACATTATGTCCAGAAACTGACTGCTGGGATAAGTACTTTTGTATATAAAGCTGTAAATCTATACAGGATGAAGTCCACCAACTTGGTGAGAAATTTATAGTTTTATGTGTGTGTGTGTGAGAGAGAGTGTGATTAAAAACAGAACTTAAGAAATTAGCAGTGGAGGGGGGCATCTGCCTGTTCTAAAAATGAAATTAAGTGGTTTTCTATGAGGAACACTCTATTGCCAACATTCTTAAATGGATGATGGCATCACATACTATCCTCAAGCCTGAGATCTTGAGGTGTTAAGATGTTCAAGCCATTGGATCCAAAAATTCTTCCTTACATCCAAAGTACTTCAAAGGAGATGGCACCTCAATTCCAAACACAAATCAGAGAGGCTGTGGTGTTCTAAGTTAAAACATCTGCCCACTGGTTGCTCAGCCTTTCTGGTCAAAATTGTAGACTTGTGATTCCTAAAATGCAAAAACAAGCCTGTAGTAGTTTTCACGATGTACTGAAGATAACATTGAGTCTATCTGCATTCAAGAACATAAATAAGGCTGAAGGAACACATGCAGATGTTTTCATAAAATGTATATATGCTTTGAATGTATATGCTAGTAAGGCTGTAGTACTTACTATATGCAAAGCATATGTACAGAAAATAAGCATTACTGGAGGACATTGGTCAATTAATTTTTGGCTTTCCTAGAAGCTGTTTGACAGGCAGAAAGGAACATAGGTTACAGAAGTACATATTGAGCGTTCTGCAAACAGTGTAGATCTAATGCAGCAAACCATTTTGGTGCATGACTCACATTAAGTCCTAGATTAATCTTGTTCTTGTTCAGCAACAATCCTGACCTTCTTCTCAAGTATAGCAATTCAAAAATATGTATGCAATTCTTTTGCAAATGTTATATGTTTGGGGAAATAGAGAGCTCTGAAAATGCTCTCTTTGTGTTAGGGATAGAAATGCTGACATGTTTCATCCTCATGAGGTAAGCAAGGCAACTTCAAAATATTTTGTCCTTGTTGGTGGTGGTCTCAGAGAAAAAATGTGCATGAACCTTTCACACAATACAGGGACCCTTTTACACAACATAGTTATAGCACTATGATTCCATTTCCTGGTTCTATGCTATGAATTCCTGGGATTTACAATTTAAACAGGAGATATTTGCCATTCTCAGAGAGAGAACTCTGGTTCCTTTCTTCAGGATTCCATAGTACATTGCCACAACAATTAAAGTAGAATCATTGGTGCATCCACGCTAAAGAATTAAAGCATTTTGCTTCCATTTTAACTGGCACAATTCCAAAGGAGTCCTGGATGTTGTAGCCCGGTGAGGAACTTAGGATTCTCTGGTGCAGTACCTTGAACTATATCACTATAGCTCTTTGGGTTTTTCCCCCCTAAATCTAAGTATCTTGCAAAACTACACATTCCAGGATTCCATGGGTATAGTTGTGTAATATAGATGTACCGCATAGGACTATGATTGTGTAGTGTGAAAGCATTCTGAATAGGCTCATATGGGAGGACATGGGCCTTCAGATAGCCTAGACCCAAGCCATATGAGTCACAACCATCATAACCAGCCAGTTAGAAGTATATCACAGTGGTTTCTTTGGCCATTTCTCCACTACACTGTTATAGTGCTATTATTCCACTTTTAACATCCTATGGGATTCTGGGGTTGGTAGTTTAGTGAGGTCAAAGAGCTCTCTGGCTGAGAATTCTAAATGCCCCTCCCTAAACTACAGATCACAGGATTCCATAGGATATTGAAAGTGGAATAATAGCACTATATATAATAGTGTAATACAGAAATGGCCTTTATTACCATACCAACAATATTGTAGATGTCATTTACCAAATGGCTTTAGCAGCAAGCATGACAAGGAGCTGCTTTTTCGGAAACCAGCAAGTGGGTGTGTAAGAGACAGCTGGTAGTTTGTTAGAAATAGAGAAATATAAAAAGCACCTCCAGGATAAAAAATTTGAGAATAGCTGATACTTCACAGTATCAAGAGATCTACAGTAGTATGTATACAAAAGGAAAGAATATCTATAGGTAGTCATCTGAGACAAAAAGAGTCAGTTGAAAACTGCAGTAATTAACTCTTTTCTCTGTGCCATTAGTATCATGTAAAGAACCCTCAAGGACACCAAGAATAACAGAAAAAGCAATTAATTTGAGCTTTATTCCCATTACGTCCCCATAATTACATTCTGAAGATGAAATGCATTTATACAAGGGTCAAGTCATTATATTTTGGGCATGATGTTCTCTAGATTCTTTCCTACTGGAGCTATTTGTTCTCTCCTGGGGGGCAAGTAAGAGTGGCCATTTCAAATGTTAACAAAAGCCAAATACAAAGAAAAAAAAGTCACCTGAAAATGAACAAAGAAACCAAAGCCTTCTCATACTGCACATTTCAAAGGACTCAAGCAAAGATACTGTTTCTGCACGGTACCATTTCTGAAGTGCCGAATTCTGTTTGCATCCATTAGGTTCACAACAGAGAAAGCAAGAAGGTAAAGTAGATGTGAGAGGAAAAAGAGAGAATTGTAAAATTCATCTCAATGATGACAATTTGAAAGATCACAAAATTCCTGCTACCAATATCAGACTGTGTTTCAGAATGAAACAAAGAAATGGGGGAAGGGAGATGCTGAGCTGAAAAAAAGAAGCAGATTCAGCTGTATATAAGATTAAGACTTGCAAAAAAAGAGGCTTGGTGGAAATGGGTAAGAATTACTGATAGAGCATTACAACTTGGATATGCAACAGGAGAGGGGATCAATTCAAAACACATTAATTTTATCTTTCATTTCAGCATGCTGAGAATTTAAAGAAACCTGCCCTTGGAGTAAGGAAACTGAGGAAAATTGTTCAGAGGACTGCAGAATACTCAGCATATATTGAAAGTAAAAATGAAATGCTTTTATAATTTCAGCCCTTGGGAAGAGCCTGCTCCTATTAACACAGGCCATTTCCTCACTACACCATTGTAAGTGCTATTATTCCACTTGTGATATCCTATGGAATCCTGGGGTTTGCAGTTTAGAGAGGGGCATTTGGAATTCTCAGCCAGAGAGCTCTTTGGCCTCAGTAAACTACAAACCCCAGAATTCCACAGGATGTTGAAAGTGGAATAATAGCACTATAACAATGTAGTGCAGAAATGGCCACAGAGCAGGCAACACTAAATATTACTCATCAGAGGCAGAAAAAGGTGAATATGCCCAGTCCTTTCCATCATATTCTTATATTCTTATATATCTTTACACTTCAGGATCATGTCTGCATCTTTCACAGCAACCCTTCCAATTCCTAGCCTTTTTCTGATTTCTTGACTGCAGTCTGCATTCTGATTAATGATTGAGCCAAGGCAGAGCAAATAACTGACTATCTCAATGTCTTCATTGTTTTCTTTAGAGTTGTAAATGTAAATAATCTGTGGTCAATAGTTATGTTTTCTTAATATTTTCTTAATGTTCAGTTATAAACTGCCTTTGCACTTTCTTCCTTCACTTGCTTCAGTAATCATTCCAAATCATTGCAATTTTCTGCTGGTAGTGTGTGTCATCTGCATACCTTATATTGTTGATGTTCCTTCCTCCAGTTTTCATAACCCATTCCTCCAAGTCTAATCCCTGCTTTACATGTATGTTCAGTATACAACCTAAACCAACAGGGTGATAAAATACATTATTGCTTGATCCCTTTGCCAATTGGCAACTGCTCCTTTTCCATTTCTCCATACAGGTTATGCATCAGGATAAACAAATGTTGTGATACATCCGTGTCTTTAAGACCCACTCATAATTTTTCATGATCTACACAATCAAAGGCTTTACTATAATCTACAAAGCATAGGCTGATTTTTTTCTGAAATTCTTTGGTGTGCTCCATTATCCAATATATGTTTGCATCTCTGTTCTTTTCATGAACCCAGTTTAGACACCTAGCACTTGTTACTCCATTTGTTGTGGAATTTTAAGCATCACTTTGCTTGGATGAGAAATTAAAGCAATGGTCTTGTGGTTACTGCAATCCTGGTGTCCTTTATTGAGAATTGGAATGTATATTTACAATCTGTAGGCCATTTTTTTGTTTTCCATTTTTGCTGACAGATTTTAGTAAGAATTTGAGTACTTTCTTTCTCTGTTGCTTTGAACAGTTCTACTGGTAAGCTATCTGTTCCTAGTGATTTATGTCTTCAAAGTGCTTTGAGTGCAGCTTTTATTTCACTTTCTAAAAATTTGTTGGTTCATTTTCAAGTGCTTCTTAATTGTACGAATCTGTCATCCTTTCATCTCTTTTATGTAATTCTTCTGTGTATTGTTTCCTCTGACTTTTTATTAATTCTTGATAAGGTAGTGCATTCCTGTACTGGCCATAAAGCACCCCCAGTCTTGCTTTAAATTTCTCTTCAATTTCTTGGGCCTGTGGAAGAGGTCTCATGCTGTACCTTTTTTCTTGTCCTCTTCTATTTTTCTGCATTGATTGTGATGGTAGTTCTCTTTGTCCCTGAGGACAAGTCATTGAACAGCTCCATTCATGGGTTTGACCTTATTTCTGTCCTCTTTTACTTTTGCTTCTTGTTTCTCCTTAACTGCTTGAAGAGTTTCATCCGTCATCCCTTGATGCTTTTCTTTCTTTTCGGGTACAGATAGTGTCTTTTTGCCTCCCTCCCTCCCTGGCAATGTCCCTGGCTTCAGTCCACAGTCCTTCTTGTTCCCAGTCAATTTGGCTTAATAGTGCATATCTATTTTTTGCATTCTTTTAATTCTACAGAAATGTTATTCAGTTTGTATTTTGGGATGACGGTTGGTTTAGTGTTCTTTAGATTTAATCTAATTATAGATATTAACGGTTCATGGTCTGTGCCACGATCTGCTCCTGGTCTTGCTTTTGCAAAGAGATTGGAGCTTGTCCATCTTCTCTTTCTAATTATGTAGTCTATCTGATCTGTATTTTGTCCGTGTATGGACAATTTATGTATTATCCATGTGATGTTTATATATGCATTGCCTCATTGATTGCTTGAAGAATGGGTTTGCAATGAACAAAATGATGTTCTCACAAAATTCAATCAGGCAGTCTCTAGAGTCATTTTTTGATCCTAGGCCAAATTCTCCATATTCTTTTATAATGTTTGGTTCTGTTCTATTACTTACTTTTGTGTTTCAATTTCCTTTAATTACCAAGATATCCTGTTTTGGTGTGTGATCATTTTCCTCCTAGACTCCAGTGGAGACTTTTTAAGTTTCTTTCTGTTCCATCTCTGTAGTTGGAACATAAACTTGTATTATGGTTATATTGTTGGGTTCCCCCTGAAATCTTATTGATATAATTAGGTCAAATTTTGCATTATATCCCTTGACTTCGTTTGCTACATCTCCCTTCACTATTAATACCATCCCATTTCTTCTTAGATTTTCATTTGCTGAATAAAACACTGTGGTAGCTATCTGCTTTCAAATTTCCCCTTCCTGTCTACTTAAGCTCACTCACCCTGAGTATTGCAATGTTTATATGTTCCATTTCTTATTTTATAATGCCCAACTTCCCCTAATTCGTGTTTCTTACATTTGATATTTCTATAAAATGTATTGTGCAGTTTTAGACTTTCCTTTCACCTCTGAGCATGTCAACAGCTGAACATCCTTTTGGCTTGAATCCAACTGAATCCTTAGCCACAGTTCTGCTTGTACTTGTCCTCTGCTTTTTCCCAGTACCTTATTATGTGCCTTCTGATCTAAGAGTCTCGTTCTGCTACTATCCTGTTTCATTTTGGACTGTCTCATCATAGGGTTTTCAAGGTAGAAGCCTTCAGGAATAGTTTACCATTGCCTTCTTCTACATCATGTTTTTGTGATAAAAGACATTCGAAAGGGATTTACTGTGCTTCCTTCTGCATGATACTAACAAGTGATAGCTATGGTGTCACTGCCATTGTCTTTGAGAGATCTGTTTGGCACAGTTTGTCTGGCCCTCAGCAAAAACATGTCTGACATGGGAGATCCTTCAGGCAGCACTGCCACCATCAGCATACCCTCTTCCCTGACAAGAGCATGCAACCAGCATAGAAAGTTATATAAACTGGTTAAATGAAGCAGTTCTGATTCAATTGATATAGTAGTGTCATTTCTCATTATTTCTGGAGTAGGTCTCAGCAAATGCTTCTTTAGACCAAGCTGGAAAGGCCCCTAAACCATTTCAAGTCTCTAGTGTCAGTGTATTCTGTGAGAAGCAACATTCTGCTGTTCCTCAGTGTCTCTGTGAAATTATGCTTCAGGAATTTAGTCTTTCTGATTTTCTCTTCTTGGACCATGAGTTTTCACATTTCACCAATGTTTTAAATGTTTAAATGTTTTAAAAAATGCAAATTTTGAGACGAAATGTGATTTGAAAAACATATTTCTCAGAGAAAATACATCTACAGGATGATCCTGTGCATCTCTGTTAAGGATCAAATTCCATCCAAGTTCAGATGGACTTAAGCTCTGTTTGGGCATTACTGCTTTCTGTCACATTCTTCAACACAGAATGAAGGTTCCCCTCTGTTGTTGCTTTCCGTATATGGAAGCAGGTATGCCTGAAAAGGAGAGGTTCCTCTTCACATGAAAACTTACCATACAAGCAAAATCTCAACTTTTCTAGATGGAGGTTATCTATATGAGGGAGCAGGGTTAGCCTTTCACTTCACCCATGTTGAAGAAAATGGGAAGGAGAGAAAAATCTGAAGAGGGCTTTATTTTTAGGACACTACAAGTAAGATTGTCCAGTTAGGTTGTAATGCTTTACCCACCTGGGTGGAAGTTAAATCCCTTGGAACTTAATAGATCTTGCCTGCAAAGATACATATAGGATTGAATGGCAAGAAATCCATATGTGTTCAAAATATGTAAGTATATACTAATTTGTACTGAAACTTTCATGGATTTTTAAAATCTCTCTCTCTCTCTCTCTCTCTCTATCACTGGAGAAACATGATGGTTGGTGAACCTATGGGAAAATGAAATGTACTGGGAAAAAACTGCACATTTCTTATGTGTCATCTGATATCTCATTCTTAATTTGTTTGTTGTCTGCCTCAATTTTAATGGACAGATTTTTATTTCCTTCTAATGTGCTTAGTTTGATATTGATTGCATGCTAGTAAGGAAATAATTACATTCGACAACAAACAACTTGTTCTCAAACAATTCTGTTAAGCCATTCAAAATAAATGACACCACATGTTTTGTTTTTTTTCTCCCAAGCTCTTTTTAGTGTGAAGAAAGCTTTCCTCCAGTGCTTTAAGTATCAGAGGAAAAGAAGGACAGAGGGCAAATATGTTTTTTTTAAAAAAAATGGTGTAACGAAGTAATAAAAAGCAGAATTAAAGCATAAATAAGGATAATAAAAAGAGGATTACTTCCTTCTGTATGGATCAAAAGATCATCTGTCTGGCACCACTGAGATTTTGCATAAATCCTGCTTGAATTTGTAGGCACATCGTTCTGTCGTTCACAAATTAAACTAATGGTTCACACTGCAAGCCAACCATTTGCTGCAGTGCCATACAACCTGGGAATGTTTAGCCTCAAAAAACTGAAAACAAACAAAAAAAATGCACCCCAGGCAGATGGCTTAGTAAATTAATCTATAAGCAGCAGCTTGGCATAAGTTGAGTTTCTGACATTGACAGAACATTGTGGAAGGTGGAGGTGATGTGACGTAACAGTATTAATTGGAGACAAGCATCAAACATTGAAGGGACGTTTGCTAAGTACAAGTATAAGAAGGAACATGTTATAAGACTTATTATTTTGGACAAGTAGGCATTATAATCCTGTCAAAATTTTATTTCTACAGATGTTAAATTAACCTTGAACAGTCTGTTCTGAAAGATTTCTAAGTCCCAAGCGGGTTCGTAGAGGATAAAATGGTTATGCAACTTCCTGCCTCCACCCAAGAATGTTCCTGGTTTTACAGGTCAAAAGCAGACTGTTGAAATTTGAACATGCCCCGAAAACAATCTTGGTTAAATCCAGCTCTAGGTATTTTGTACCTCTTAGCTCACATGAGGGTTACCTTTCTCAAGTGCTTCATTGTGAACACTTTTCATAGGCAGTCCTTGTGGTGCTTGAGAAATCCACTCCATGTACTACTCTATACTGTGGAATGTGACTAAAGTAACATTTGGTAGGAGAAACACTTCAGATAATTAGATCATTAAATTACCTGTGATAGAGAGAGATGATAAAGATGAACTTATATGTTGTATTCCGATCTTCAAACAAATGATGTTGTTGTTATCAGCTCTCAGAATTACTCGCCCAGTGTGCCATTGGTCACATTGACTGGAGATTGTGAGAGCTGTAGTCCACACGTGTACTTTCTAAAAGCTGTGAGTAGATGCTACAAATGCGGACAGTTTTCTCTCTATCAGCTTAAACTAAGAATAAGATATGAATCTGATTTGTTTTAAAAAGAGGGAAGTCACTAATCAACTATCACTAACTACCTCTTCTCTACTAGGGGAACTGATGTCATCTCATGTCACGAAGTTGTCCACAAAGCAACCCTTTCTCTCTCCAGTAAAATAAGCAACATACTGACTCAGTTGCCAGTCAAGAAGACCTTCGCAAATGTCACTGTTGCAACAAAACTCAAAGCCTTCCATCCAAATTTGGCTTTCTATGAATGAGAATTAATATCTCATAGTAAAAATAATGCATCTCAGAACAGAGTTCCTTAGTAAGTAGCATCATTTTATTTAAAACTATTAACTGGAAATGCTCATAGCAAGACCTGAGCTTGTTGAAAATATCTCATTACAGCTAGAAAACTAAAATATTTGGACATTTTTCACAAAAAGTTAAATCGCTTCACACAGTTTAACTCTTGAGTTGTCTTGAATCTGCAGGGAGAAAGGTCAGGGAGTTCTCACCACAGGGTGGCTGCAACATCTGCCTCTCAGCAAGAAAAAAAACATGGTTGGAGTGAGACCAGTCCAGCCCCATCTGTCAGTCAGTGAGGAGAAAGCTGCGCAGAGACCTTCCCTTCTCCCTTCCGGGAAGTACTCAATCTTGGATATTATTTTTAAACTACAGCTCCTAAAATTCTAGGAGGTTTTTTAAAAAAATAGTTTTCCAGGTTCTGGAAGCAACATTTACAAAAACTTCATAACTGCAGTTTGAAACATTTACAATAATTTGCTTACTATCCCTATATTACTATTTTTCACCTCTAACCCAATTCCTTTTTCTGTGTGTGTATCAGAGGATACAGACTGTCTTTCTTGTTTTTTGTAGGTATCACTGGGAAGTGAAGATTCACTTAAAAGAGGTTAAAAAGGATTTTCAAGATTGAAAAAAGTTGCAATAGTTAGATTCGAGACTGCTATGAAATACTGAGTTCTGCAGACCAGAAAATGCAAAACGAAGTATAGCAGTACCCACATACACCAAAGATCAAAACTATTATTGTCATTTTACTTCTTCTAAAATTACCTGTCAGTAGCATGGATATTTGCATATTATGTCCGCATGATGAATTAAAGAAATGACTGAAATGCTGCATTTTACTTGTGTAACATAAATCTACACTGATATAGTTACACTGTGTTTGTGCTATACTACTCTTCTAGTGAATATTAGCACTACACAATATGGTAGCTATATTGGTCATGCAGCAAAATACAACAAAATCCAAAATCCACAAAACAGCAATATCTGTACACAAAATATATCACACAAATTTTCAAAGCTTCTCTGGTTTCCTCATCAAGCAAAGATGTTAAAAATCTGCAACAAGATCCCTCCAGATGATCTTAAAGACAACAGTAGTAACATCTGAAATTAAATATAGGCCTGTAACTCTAACATGGTCACTTTTCTTCCCCTTTATGATTTTTAACTTCTTTTTGCCTGATGAAAAAAGCCAGTGAAGCTTTGAAAACTTGTACAGTTTAATTTGTCCCTTTTGCTTAGCCTATAAAGGTCTCGCTATTTTGTGGATTTTGGATTTTGTTGTATTGTACAACTGATTGGTATCTACATATTGTTCCATTTTGCAATGATCAGTGCAAAGGGGCTGTTTCTGTCTTCTAACTGAATCAAGTGGCACACTGAAAGCATTAACAAATAGTT
The DNA here is from genome assembly GCA_030412105.1 of Cyclura pinguis. Lineage (NCBI taxonomy): Eukaryota > Metazoa > Chordata > Lepidosauria > Squamata > Iguanidae > Cyclura > Cyclura pinguis. Next base: position 310,318,605 of record CM059599.1, on the reverse strand, counting down.
ATGCACCATCCAACTGCACAGCTAGAATCTTCCTGGTTAGTCCCAACTAAGCCAATGAACCCACCCAGCTAATCCAACTAACCCAGTATACCTGTTAAATCAATTATTGAGTGGTAAATCAACAAGTAGAGAAATCCGTCTGATTTAATGGTTCTACTTTAGTTAAGACTGGCAATAGGTTTTAGGTCCATGAGAAATAGCTACCATATTTGCCAGCATATTAGACACACCGGTGTATAAGACGCACTCTATTTTCAGATTGCTTTCTTTAGGGAAAAAATATTAGTACCATGTTCCCCATTCCTGTCATTTCTGCCTCCGTGGGGAGACTTCTAATTTCATTTTCAAAACAGCAATCAGTTACTTCAGCAATTTTCAGTACTTATTCTGTGCTAAATTCACACTTTCTGGCACCCTAAACAGCATCTTCTTTACAGAAAGTAGTGACCGGGCGCAGATGGACTTGGGGGATGGCAAGTGGGTGTCATGGTGGTAGTGAGTGGACGCAGAGAGGCACGGATTGTGGCAAGCGAGGGCAGCGAGGCACGGGGCGTGGCGAGTAAGTGCAGAGAGGCGCAGGGGGGTGGCAAGCAAACACAGAGAGGTATGGGGGGCTGGCGAGTGGGTGCAGGGAAGTGGCAGCCAAGGCAGAAAGAACAGGAAGCGGGGGGTAAAAGGAGCTCCTTTCTCCCCATTCCTGTCATTTCTATCTGGGTGGAGAGAACTCCCCACAGAGGCAAAAAGGAACAGAAAGGTGCCTTTCCTTTTCTTTTTGCCCTAGCAGGCAAGAGTTACCTATTCCAGCGTATAAGACACACCCTATTTTCAGAAGGTATTTTTTTGGGGGAAAAGTGTGTCTTATATGCTGGTAAATATGGTACTTCTGAAACTCTACTTACATAAACATGAACTGAATACACTCATTGCACAACAGCTAAAAAGAAGAGCCTGAGTGTGGTCATTTAATTCCGCGAGAGAAAATAGTAGAGTTGTATCTGGGGATATTACTGAAGTGGGGACAAAACCTGTCACTGCTCATGAGATATATGAAGATCTACCATAGCTATTCCCAAGGTTTTAACCCTCTGTTGGACCTGTTTAACTTAGAACAGTGGTAAACAATTCCAGTGCGTTTGGACCAGTTTTATAGCATCAACACGGACTGCTAAAAATGGCTCCCCAAATTTAGAAATCACCACTTCTGCTTAGGAAAAGTAGGCAATTTTTCAATCAAAAGTAGTAGTAGTGGCAAAGGAGTAGGGCTTAGTAGAGAAAACTGTTTCCAGCAGGGCAATCTAATTTGCCCTGAAGATTACTTTTGCTGCTGCATCTCCTGTTGTGACAATGCTCATGGCCATTTTATCTGTGCTGTTGCATTGCCTCTCACACTGGTATAGTTACACCAGGTGATACAAGAACTATGGACTATGCAAAAGTGTTTTTTTTTCCCCCTTTTTATCCAATAATTCTAAATCCATAAAGGTTTTTTTTTTTTTGTTTTTGTTTTTTCTTTTGGCAGTACTTGTAAATTCATAAAGAAAACTGCTGTAATTTTGTCCATTTATAGCAAGAAGTGAGGAGAGTGTGGCTCTCATAGCCACCACTCCTTCCAACAGATTTGTCCCCCAAAAAAACTCCCCCTTCCATTTTCAACCCCTAATGACTACTTGTGCCACCAATCCATGACATTATTGGTCATTTCATCCCATCTTTCCCTGGATGTGTTTTAGCCATAAAACAGGGTTGGGAGGAGGGGATAAAATGACCCACCAACCTACCTAAGAAGTGTGATTGCTCATTTGGAGTGCGAAAAAAGAGAAGCATCTTAGGGTGTGTGGAGCTCAGCTTTGCAAGTCAATTTGCTATGACTTGAGCCCAAAGTATATATGACAAGCATAATTATTTAGGAAGTTTTTTAGAGATTTAGGAAAAAAAGTATTATGTAACACATAGGAAATTAAGTAACTTTGTATCACCTGAATCGTTTTGGTAGTCCAAAAGAGATTCACTAAATCAATCTTGGAATAGTAAGTCATCACATAACATCAAACTAATTTATTCAATGGGTCTGCTTTATTTGGAGCTATAAGCAAGATTCATGCCACTGTGTGCATACACCTATTCTGTATAAATTTTTAAGATAAGAACTTGTTGTGTGCCTTCAAGTTGTATCTGATTTATGGCAACCCTGAGGCACACCTATCTTGGGTTGTTCTTGGCAGTATTTGTTAACAGGGGATTTGCCTTTGCCTTCCTCTGAAGCTGAGAGGGTATGATTTGCCCATGGTCACCCAGTGGATTTCCATGGCTAAGCATGAATTCAAACCATGGTCTCTAGAGCCATAGTCCAGTGCTAAAACTGCTATACCATACTGGTTCACAAGAGTTGAAATTCTCTGTTTTATTCTGTGGAAAAGCTAAGCCAGCAGTGTTGTTTCTCCCATTATATTCTATTAGTATGTGTCATTTATCACCATCGTTTACCATCACAGGGAGATAAAAGGGCACATTTCCATCATTGGATCTGATCTCTTCACTGACTTTTCTGACAAGGATTGTAACATAAGCTCCATGGTGTCTATGTACAGGATTGTGCTTGTTTGCATGACGGATACTGAAAAGAGGATGCTATGTGTGAGTTGGACAGCTCCCACAGGGGGAATGTGAGGAGCTGCATGAAAAATCACATAGTATTTGAATCTCAGTTCCTGGGCCCAGCTATTCAAATGATTAGTGTAATGAAATTAGGAAGGGTCAGTTAGGACATATTCCTTGTGCAGTGCAGTCTTCACTCTGGGAAAATGCATGTCACATTAGCTACGCAGCATGCAGCTTGCCCTAGGTTTTTGTTTTATGGTAATCTGAGGGACAAAATTGAGAATAAAGAATAACATTAACACAGGGGGCATCGATGTACATAGGGAAGAGAGTTTAATCCTTCCATATCCAGTTTCAACTCTCTAAATTCATCTTTCATGACATCCCCCCCACAACTAACTGTTGCAGAGAGGGAAGGCAATTTGGAGTAGCACAGTTAAAAGGAAAGGACTAACCTTCACCTTCTTTTTTCTGCAGTCCAGTCTGCACTGTGTCCCTTTATGCTTACTTTAGAGTAAAGTGAAAACAGACTAGAAACTTCATTCTATGTATATGAAATAATGTATAACTTAACCCTCAGGGTGAATTCACTCCATCCATCTGTGCACATTCATCACTCAGTGACTGCAACATAAAATGGTGAGTTCCTTGTGTCAAACTGCCATCATAGATTGAAAAAGCAGAAAAAGAATTTTCATCTCACTTCACATCACCACAAATAGGATACATTTCATTGGAGGCTGTCATTAAAGAAGACGTTTGCTTATGAAAAATGACAAGTGATCTGCACGCTTGTGTGAATCAGCCTCCCATCTCATCAAACTGCTAAAACTTGTATAGACTTGTTTTATGAATATGAGATTAATTACTAGAAAATCTAATTCATTTGCTTACTTTAGCTATCATTACCTAATACCTGTAAGGCACAAATTGTTCCTAAAGATGAGTTTGCATAGAGCCCTGCCATGAAACAAAATCCAACCTGTCCAAATATATTGTCTGATATATAGAAAAATGTAACCCACTGATCATCTGGATCAAGGTTTGTACAAGCTGCACCATAGCTCACCAGAGTAATGATCAGTTCTTCAAGGTTAGGGGGAGGCCTATGGTCATAATTTAGCCACTGGAATCCAAGGAACCCATTACAGAGGAGTTGGACTGTGAGGAGTTTCTCTCTTCAGATGACTCCCTCCATGAATCTGAGAACCTGCTGGCTGAAGCAGCTAAAACAAGGAAAACTCCATAGGAAACACTTCTTGAACAGAAGATGCTAACTAATCAAGTATCTGGAGTCCAGAAGCACTCACCTCTAAATCTCCTAGCAGCTATGGGAATTCCTTATTGATTGCAACCGTTCAAGCTCTTTGAGTGGCTGTTCTCTTGGTATTCCTGTATTTCCTGGCATTCCTGACTCCTGGACTGGCTATGCTTAAAAATTCCTTGTCTCATCTCTTCTTGACTTTGGATATCTGGACTATTGGCTTTATGTAACAACCTCTGAACTGGCTGAGAGCTTACCTCTGTGCCTTCTGGCATTTTTGGGGACTACACATATATGACATAGGCTATTTCTGCACTATGCTGTTATAGTGCTATTATTCCTCTTTAAACATCCTGTGGAATTCTGGGCTTTGTAGTTTGCTAAGGCCAAAGAGCCCTCTGGCTGAGAATTCTAAATGCTCCTCCCTAAGCTGCAAACGCCAGGATTCCATAGGATGTTGAAACTGGAATAATAGCACTATAATAGTGCAGTGCAGAAATGGGCATAGACTAGATTGACTTCCGTGGAGCTGCTTTTCTAGAAGAATCTGCCACTTTGGACACTTGCTGCTTGTAGGCATAGAACATCAAAGGATATAACAAAACATCAATTAGCCTGGATACAGATTGTGCTTCTGACATTATACTTTGCCAGAAGTCATGTTCACTAGCTACTTAGCATTAAAAGTATCACAAATATATTGTTGTGACAGTGCTAGATAGAGCCATTGGACAATCAGTGCAAGAGATGATGGCAGTGCACTTTCACATTGCACAACAGTTGCTCCAATCTTCACCCCCCCCCCACACACACACACGACATGCAATTTTTATAAATTGGACTTATAAATGACTGGAGAACACAGTCGGAGTCGCACTGGCCAGAAAACATGTTCAAGATTACACTGACTGAAGACATATTCAAAGTCAGGACAGTTCAGATAGGATTATGCAGAAAACCCAACACTAATCCTTTCATCACTTTAGCCTCTTGGCATTTGTGAATACAATGAAAGATGAACTGCCCAGATTGGTGAGCAGAAACCCTCCCTCGATTTTACTCTGTGGAGATATTCTCTATATGACCTACCTGACTGAAGATTAAGAAATTGTCATGAATCCCATCAGTGCTTTGTCGCTCCAGAGGTAAAGCAATAAGCTCATTCCCAACCCCTTTGTCAGCCCTATGGCTTTGTCAACACACCCTTTCAGTGTGTGAAATAGGGTATAAAAATCCTATCTTCAGCTACAGCCCATTCTAGTACATAGAACATAGTTACGTAATACGCAGTACATGGTACCCAGACTACCCTTCCTCTGTGCTATCCTCAGACACTGTCTGAGCCCCTCTGCTGTGTCTTCCTTCTTCACGACTGGTAACTATCAGCCTTTTCACCCCTAATCTCTCTCTATCCAACATTTGCTGCCTCACTTTCTGATAGCTGTGTATAATTCTTAAGAGTGTCTGATCTCTTTCATTTTTTCAATTAAAACAAAATACTTTGTTTAACTTTAACTGGAGTCCTCTTTACAGTTAGTACTGGTATACATAGGTGAAAAGATCCTCCCATTACTCTTCTCTCAAAGGCTTCCTTTGAGCTATAATTTCCCCAAATTCTAAGGAGATACTGGCATTGCAGGTGGACCCCGATGTCCCCCCCCCAACCTCTTAGGGTAACACCACCACTAAAGATCCCACTTACAAGATCTCCTAGACAGTATTCTTTAGGCTTGCACAGTGCCTTACTTTGACATTACAGGCTTAGTACAACCCTGAACAGCATAGTACTCTTGCACAGCCTCTGAGAAAATGGAGCCACTTATGTAATGACATCAATGCTACCGTAACTCCATAACAAGATACTAGCCTTTCAACTTCACCTGGTGGCAGTATCCATGAGCAGAATTCCACTGAAAAGTGTTTTATCCAGCAGGAGAAATCTCCAGTTCTTGGTCACTGTGATTTCCTTCTAAATAAACACGCACAGAATGTTGCTGCATGATCCACCATGCATTGCTCGGAAAGCCAACGTAAGTCCAAGTGTTATCCACTGTGAATATCTGTTGAGTAGTTGTAAGTCTTTTATATATTTGAGAGAATTGAGAGCTGGATAAGGAGAATCAATGAACAGAAAAAAAAGATGCAAAATTCTTCAAATAAATCATTCACTATGAATTGCTTGCTTCGTTCTAATGAGTGCTGTGCATATTGCAGTCTTGCCAGCTCTCTAACAAGATTTGCCTAGACACTAATGCCTTTATCATCAAAGCTTTTTAAGAGGTGCTGAATTGTTATCTGCTTACAGTGTCACTCTGAATAGTGGATAACATTTTGTGGCGGTTTCTTAATCACTATTGAATACTGCAAAGATGAATGCAGCTTTCCATACATTGCCATTGTAACTGGCTGTAGTCAAAATCCTTTATCATCACTGTCATTAGATTGTTGTCCCTGTCCTTTGAGAATATTAGCAAGCAGCTTCTCTTCTATCAGACATAGAGAACCTTATTTGTAATCAATAAGTTAGTAATGAACTTCTTATACAGACTGAGGCGTTGTGTACTTATCAAAGGGCACTACACTTTATTTGCAAAGCAGGCAAAATATTAATTATTATTCCTCCTCCACCACCTCTTCCTCCTCCTCCTCCTCCATTGCCTATATTTTTTTCTTTGGCCATTCAGTCAAAATAGTTTGGTTGTAAATAGAAGCATTATTGCATCTATTAGGGCTTGATCCAAATACCCAATTCCATTTCTTAAAATATTCTTCGTCTCCAGAAACAGGGACCTATTTTCTATTGATTTCTTCAGGGTGAGGGGAAGACATTTTATTATAATATTCTGGGAAGCTGGTTGTTGCTTATCTGATTCAATATTATGGAATGACTGAGGGTTTTCTATTTTGCTTTTTCCATAGCTTGGCACTAGCTGCATTTCTAGGAATGCCTATGGTGTGATGCAACACCATGTGACATTATGTCCCTTCTAAGACAGGAAGCTAGGGAAAGCTCATGCTACTTCCTGTGGATGGTTCTTCTGAGAAAACCTTGGGGGCAAGACAAAGTGATGAGGCATGGCATATGGCCTTTTCCCACTACAAAATAAAAGCATTATGATTCCACTTAAACTGCCATCCTAGGGGGATAAAAAAAGATACATAGATACGCACATACATACATACATACATACATACATTTTTGTCTAATAAACAAACATTAAAAATTTTCAAAAGGTCAACCAAACAGTCATTAGTCCATACACACACACACACACACACACACACACACACAAATACACATTCAAAATAATTATGTAACAATAGAAGTGAAGGCCCATAGGACATGAATAGAGGAATATTGGTGACCATGGATCTTCATAAGATGTCAATAAAACAAAGACATTTAACGTTATTGTCTTCCTCAGAGGCCAATGTTACTGTTCTTTTAATCTTCCCGTTCTTCCCAGCATACTATGCTGAACACATCACTGTAGAATTTCTCGTACAAGTAAACACATCTCTTGAATGGAGTACATACAGCTATTCTACACTCTTTTGCAGTCCTACACTTTTGTGTTCACCTTAGTTTGTTGAAATATATCTGGCACTTGGTTTATTGAAGTCCTGTTTAGATTCATGTTTGTTTATATATGGGCTATTGACTGTTTGATAGATCTATTGCAACTTCCTAATTTGATGATTACATTACTCATTTCCATATTTGCTCATTTACACACTCTGTTGGTTTGTTTTTGGCAGGTTTTTGTGAGTCAGGTCCTATACTCATTTCTTTCTATCATCCTAGAGAATCCTAGGGGTTGGGGGGGGAGTTAGAATTCCCAGTGAGAGAGATCTAGTGCCTCTCCAAACCCCAGGTACGCCAAAAGATGCAGTCAGTTAATGTGAAATCATAGTGCTATGATTATGTAGTGTCCAAGGGCCCATGCTGTCTCTCCAGAAGTAACTTTCCAGGAGTAGTCACAGTTGGAAACAAGAAAGGAAAACCATAAACTAAATCATAATATTAAATTGAGTAAATGGCACATCTTCTCACATGTTGGAGAAATGTATTTGTTTCCACCAATAACACTTTTTAGGGAGTTTCATTTTACCCTTACCCACCAAACCAATTGTTTTTGTGCCAAAAGAGCAGAAGAAAAATGTGTTTATTTTCCAGATTTGTAAATGATACTGTTTTTCTATTTTTCATCTTGATGTCAGAAACACATCTACACAGTTTAGAAGAAGCTAATTCAGGAAATCCCACACAGGTATTTTTAAATTGCTGGGAAGGTGAGTTGTTCTTAAGGTAGTTAATGAGAACCAAGTTTAGTTCAACATCTCTCTTTAGTCGGACATCTGTCTTGACTTCCCCTTGTATGTCATTTGTTCTGTGAGCTACACCATTAGGCAGATCTCCTAGTGTTTTAACAGATGTTTGGGAAGCAGTGGTAAATTTCCTATTGCTGCCTAGTTTCTTTAAAGATTTCAAATGTTCTGTATGAATAGAATTAATGTTTCTTGTGAATGTTTTTAAAATTGTTATAAAATAATGTGAGAATTGTGATTGAAAAGGGAAAAAAGGCCAAAGCCTAAATCCTATTGGTAGTCTCAGCTAGAGTAGATACATTGAATCAATTGGATTTATATAAGTGTCGATTTAATTGACCTACTCTAACTGAGACTACCAACAGGATTTAGGTCAATGAGAATTTTTAGGAAGGGAACAATTTCACCAAGAAAACAGAGTGGAGTAAAGATTTAATCTCTTGTCTGTGGAAGTGGCTTGGAGGGAAACATGCAAAGAATCATAAACTGAGAGGAAAGAAGTATGTATGTTTTTAGTAACTTGTTGACTCTAGAAAAGTTCTTAGCTTTTCTTTTGGTTGTACAAAAGCCCCTGTACTAAAGCTTCAACTACATTATTTTCACAGCATTACTAGTTTGAAAAGTCAGTTTTCCAACCCAGAGATACAATCAAGCAAAAGCCCCAAGTACAATTAAGTACAATTACACATTGGCATCAAGAAATGCTCTTATGTGTACAAGACTGGTTTTAAACATCTCACATCTTACTAGCTACTCTTACTCTGTAACTTTGGGATTCTGTCCAATAGATCCTGCTTCATGTCATGAAGAATTCTGAATAATTGAGAGGTATGCTTAATGGTTTGTGTGTTGGACTACAACCCTAGAAACCAGGGTTCAGTTCCCTACTTGGCTATGGAAACCCACTAAGTGACCTTGCACATGTCACACATTCTCAGACCCCAGAAAACCACATGATCGGTTTGCCTTAGGCTTTCCATAAATCAGAAACAACTTGAAGGTACACAACACCAACAAATGCTTAGTGTTGCACTGACAAAAAAATTATCAAATTATCTACTACGTGTAGGACCCTGACTTTCTCCACCATGAAGTTGAAAAGGTACTTTCAGTCATTGCTATTTTTGAGAAGGCAGGCAGCTCTAAAGCAGCCTATTTCTCCTTTACCTGGCTTCCTGGGTGGGTCCTAAGAACTGGTCAGTGTGGTAACTGCAGCATGAACAGTGGTATGTCCCATGTTACAGGTGATTGTCCAAGCCAGCTGTCCCAGAACACAATGTCCCTGAGGGCACACATACACAGACTGCTTAAGTCAAATATAAAAGAAAACTCAGAGCCAGAAGCTTTCCCCTCCAGACGATGATAATGACTTCATCTTTTTCTTTTTGCTGTCTCTGAACCCATGGTCATCTTATCCCTGCAACTGAGACCATCACCCACACTGGCATAGTAACACTTGTAGAGTTATTCAACACCATTTTACACCAGCATTTAAGAACTGCAAAATACTTTGCTTATTAGCAAACCCACATGCAATCTGAACAATAAAGAAAACTGACAAGAAGAAAAGCAGCTCATTTGAAATGTGGTGCTGGAAAAGAGTTCTGTGGATACAATAGACTGCCAAAAAAGACAAGCAAAAGGGTCCTAGAGCCAATAAAGCCTGAATTATTCTTAGAAACCAAAATGACTAAACTGAGACTGTTGTACTTTGGACGTATGATGAAATGACATGATGATAATGCCTAGGAAAGTGAAAGGCAATAGAACAAGAGAAATAACACATTATAGGTGGATAGACACAAGGAAGCGACAACCTTGAGTACTGAAGATCTTAACAAGGCTATTAATAACATGGAGTTTTGGAGGTGGCTCATCCTATACACTATACACTACCATTCCTCCTACAAGATATGTGATTTTCATAAACTGGACTTATTAATGACTAGATTGGGGTAACATTGGCTGGAGACATGTTTGGAAAAATCCAGTGATGATCATTTTGTGCTAATCCGTTCACTGCTTCAAGCTCTTTGCATTTTTGAACAAAATGGAAGATGAACTGCCCAGAGGAAGCAATCAGAGACCATCCCTCAATCTTACCTTACAGAGGTCTTACCTATACAACCTGTCTGACTAAACATTAAGAGATTGTCATGAATCCCATCAATGTTTTGTCACTTCAGAGTTACAGCAATGAGCCCATTCCCAACCCGTTTGTCAGTCCTGTGGGAAAACCAATACAGCTTTGGTCTGATTTCACACATGTTTGTCAATTCAAATAAAATATTTTCCTTAACTCTAACTGGAGTCCTGTCTATAGTTAGGACTGGTATACATAGTTGAAAAGATCCTGCCATTACCCTCCTCTCACAGACCTCATTGAGCTATAATTCCCCAAAATTCTCGAGAGATGCTGGCATTGCGGGTGGACCCCAACATCCCTCACCTCTTAGGGTGACAATTCATGGAGTCACCATAGGTTGAAGCCAGCTTGACAGCAATTAACAACAATACATGTACTTTTAAAAACATTTTAAAAAACCCCAACAGATCCTTCAACAAGAAGTTTCCCAGCTTTCTCTGAAAAGATGTGGAAAGTGAAACACAGACCAGACTGCTTGGAACTTTTTATTTTCTATCACTTTTCATTTGTCATTGCTCCCTAAGAGTCTAATTAGAGCGTATAAAGGAAATTAAAATATGTAATGTTGTTTAGCCACACTATGGATTTTACGCAAGTATAAAACATGAAAAACAGAAATTTGTCACCATTTCAGATAATCAGTAGGTATAAATGCTTCGTTCTGTTTTCCATCACTCACTTTTTTCTTACTTTTTTCCCTGAGCTGGAACTTCAGTTTAATTCACACTCCTTAAAACCTAACTTTAAAGTCTTCAAAGAATTTAGCATGGTTTGTGGATCAGAAAGGCATGTGAGAAATCAATTTGCTAGTGAAGCTAAAGAGCAGGTACTGAGAAAGAGGCGATGGGAGAGATGGACTTTGGGATATGGGTCAGTGGAGAATGTTTGATCTTAAGTGATGAGATGGGATGCTGATGAAAAAATGTACTTGAAAAGGAACGGATTGCAAAAGTACTGTAGCAAAAGAGGCTGCAATTGAGTAGATAGGAAACCATCACACAGTTTCAAATGGCATTGCTGTTCCAAGTGCTAAGATATTTTGTCCTAAATAGCAAAGATTGACCTTTGTAAATGCTGAATTTCTTTGATGATATACCTCAAAGTGAGATGTTATCCAGAGCTTATCTTTGCAGTCCAGGATCCAATCAGTGTCTTCATGAGTACAAACTATCAGAAAATTTTTGTGTAAAACCCCTGATTACAAAGAAAAATAAATATAACCTTCCTTCTGCACCTATGCTCATATCCCATATGTGACTTGTTCAAGTAAAGATTCTATAGGGTATCAACTAACAATTTTTATTTGATTTGATTTGATAAAATATTTATATCTCATTCTGTGTTTACGGATCTCAATGCAGCATCCTTGATTAAATTAAAACAGTAAAAATAATTTAAACAGACTACACATGTTAAGCAATTGAATGATTTAAATCAATACATTTTAAAATTATTTTAAACAATGTAAAACCATTTAAAACCAAGCACATGTTTTGATTTAAATAAAAGCAATTGGGACCCAAAAGATTTAGGAGACTGTGTTTTTACTTTCTGTGAGAAGGACGCCAGTTTTGTGCCCATCAGGTCTCTAAAGAGAGGTCATTACACAACAGAAGCCCCATGGCAGAGAAGACTCTTTCCCGTATAGTCCCACAGTGTGTTGTCTTGACTTGAGGGACACAGACGAGGGGCCCCAAAGACCTTAAATCTTGGGTGTACATATATAGGGAGAGGTGCTCTTTTAAATACTGAGGTCCTAATTCACTTAGTTGTTACAACGTTCAGTGCTTGCTTACGGCCTTATATTGTGTTACACATAGTGGTTTTACTATCTAAGTGTAATTATTTCTACAGGCCTAAATGCTACCTCTCATGCTGTTCCAGAGACACCCTTTTCGCACAGCATTTTCCATGCGAAAGGGTGCCTGGAGCATCAAGCGATTGTGAGGAGCGATCTGCACAACGCACTCACAATCGCGCAACACTTCGGGGGCCGGCAGGTGCCAATCGTGCACCTTTTCATTTTTGGCTAAAAGCCAAAAATGGTGTGCAATCATGCATTGCTCCTGGGCCCCGTGCACACTTACCTGGTGTGTGGAGCCTCCGGAGCCATGCCAGTCTCACTTCCTGCCCCACTGGAGCCTAGGAAGGTCCCAGGCTGCACTGTGGAAGGAAGAGGCTGCTCACGCGATCCCCGCACCCCACCAGAAAAAGGTAAGATGCGGAAAGGGCCTATACTGACCAGATCTTTGAGGAGCATGTGGGATTCAGCTTGCACCAAGAAGATAACTGTCTTAGTGCAGAAACCTTATCTAGTACCACATATCCACAGCCATCACTGCGTAAAAATTACAGAAATGTCCTTGCTTCGTCTTTGCCCTATTAGTGCCAACAGAGAAATTTTAAGAGCTTTTTCTTTTTCTTTTTCTTTCTTTCTTTCTTTCTTTTTTTTTTGAAAACACGTTATGGGAAAGCCAGTGAGTGATGATTTTCTAAATCAGACCCAAGGGTTGGGAGGAATTAAGCATTGTTTACAGCAGTGTTGAAAACCATTTATAACTCCATTCCTTTAAATGGTCCAAGATAGCAATGTTTACCTCATAAAGCAAATGTTTAGTATCTTCTGATAACTAATTCAGCCACAAATGCATGCATTAGGCAGCTTGCCTAATATGCATAAATATGCCTGTCACTGAATGAAATGGTATAATATGAACAAGCAAGACTCAGAGTAGGCTGCATTTTCTGATCTTAACTGAACTGCATATAACCTTGACTTTCAAAAGACTCCATCCGACTTTACTGAAAGAATTCCCACAGATAAAAGCCATTACATTTGTTTTCTGCTTTCATCACACTTTAAAATGCTTACATCTCTTAAAAAATGGCCTTCAGGTAGTTGTACAGACAGAAATGGAAACACACACACACAAACACAGAAGATACTTTGATTTTCTGTAGGTTGACCTCTACAAACTAATATGTCAAAGCCTTTAAGGCTTCAGTGAAAAAGTGTTCTGAGTACATGTTCTGAGGGATCAAAAGATGTGGGATATGATTGCTGTTGTTCTCGATTCAGTCTGATTTTTTTTTTCTGAAGCACTAAAAAAAAGAGCTTCTTGCATTTGAAGAAACCATGTCAACACAAGTCTCCAGAGAATGTGTTCAGTGTCAGGTCTGTAAGGACATGTTAATCCTAGTTGGCGAAAAACAGTATTACAAATGAGTCATCTTCTCTTTGCCAGATAGTTCAGATTGTTTTCCTCTGTTCATTTCTACTCCAACCCAGTGACACCAAAACATGCTTCCACCTTGTGGCAGGAGAAATTTCTTGTTCACCTCAAAGTGGCTGTGGAAGGGTTCCATCTTGTATTTTATTTCCATCTGATATTTTGTAGGTTGCACTGTTATATTTTACTATTGCAGTCTGGAACTTTGGGAATAGTTACCTGCCTAGGGCTACCCAGGCAGCAGTAGAGTCAAAGTAGAGATGTAGGCATGGATTCCACAGTTCCAGATCCATCGCTCTAGCCCAGGTGCAGGCAACTATCTTGGGTTCACAGACCATTTCTGTCAGGATCAGACTCGTACACAGGATCAATAAACTTACATAGCAGATTTATTGAGAAGATGCAGAGCAGTGAACACAAACGTCAAAAGACAGAAGTGGCCAATATTCCCAAAGTCTCTAGGGTTAAAAAGTTCAGTTTCACATGAGAGATAAGTGAGTGCATATTTTCTCTACTGCAGGTCAGGATGACCACCAGGCCACCATAGCTACTATCTTTTCCTCTAGGGAATATTTTGAGAACTGCTACTGAGGAATGTACACCTGCTCTATCTGTACTACAAGGCCATTAGGAAAATCACTAACAGTGATACAATCTACACACTAAACCATAATCCCCTCATATGGAGGGCAATCCCGACATCCTGCCCGTCTTTAAAAAGAAAGAAAGAGAGAAGAAGAAAAAAAGAAATACAGTGGCATGAGTACAGGGAACAGAAGCAAAAGCAAAAACAAGCAACGGTAAAGGAGATTCAACCAGAAAGACATGAAATAGATCAGTAGAAAATCAGTGCAGTGGAATCATGGGATCAGGTGTCGAACAGTCCAGCGAAGGGCCCCTCTTGAGCAGACTGGAATGGAAAACAGGATGGATACTCTTAAGAGATGGGGGTAATTGCAATTCAAAGGAAACATTGTTTATACCACGCTTTACAGAAAAAGGCCCCAGGTATTTAGGAGAGAGCTTTTTTGAAGGTGAAGTAGAGGAAATGTGTTTGGAGGAGAGATAGACCAGATCACCAGGTTTGTAAGCAGGGTTCGGGGAACGATGAGCGTCAGCGAAATGTTTATGAGAGGCCTTAGAAGCAGTTAAAGATTTCGAATCAGCTTGCCAGACAGAGGAAGACTTGTCAATCCAGGCAGTGAGAGAGGGGGGTGAGGCAGGGGATGGTGTGGGGAGGGAAGGAAAGGGGGTGGGGTTGAAACCATACACAATTTCAAAGGGGGACTTTCCAGAGGAAGAATGCACAGCAGAATTAGAAGCAAATTCAGTGAAAGGAAGAAGAGAAGACCAACTATTTTGATTAGAAGATACAAAACAGCATAGAAATTGCTCCAGTGTGTGATTAACCCTTTCTAATTGACCATCAGTTTGCGGATGATAAGCACTACTGAGTTTTTGTGTAATGTCCAATGATTTCAAAAGAGAAGTCCAAAATTTGGAGGTGAAAACAGGGTCATGATCAGAAATAATAGTGGAAGGCAATCCGTGAAGTTTCCAAACATGTGTAATGAACAAATCAGCAAGTTTCTCAGCTGTGGGAACTTTTTTTAGAGGCACAAAATGGCATTGTTTTGAAAAATGGTCAGTAATGACCCAAATGCAATGGTAGCCAGAGAAGGAGGGGAGACCAAGAATAAAGTCCCATGCAATAACATCCCAAGGTCTTGAAGGGATGGGAAGGGGTTATAGTAACCCTTGCGGTCTGGAAGTAAGGGATTTACACAAATTACACGTGGCACAGTCTTTAATGTACATTTGCTCATGAGAATTCAAACTTGGCCACCAAAAAAGCTTGCGAATGGAGTGTAAAGTCTTGAGAAGTCCAAAGTGACCAGCAGGTTTGGTGTCATGGTAGTGATGTAAAATAGCAGGGCAGGCATCAGGAGGCACGTAAATCTTAGGGCCATAAAAAGGGAGGCCATTTTCCCAGGCGATGGAGTCTTTGTGAGAAGAAAGCCAAGGGTCTTTGTGAGAAGAATTTTTAATGAGGTCTCGAAGAGTTGTATCACACAGGGTGGAAGCTGAAAGGCGGGCTTTGCTAAGCGCAAGAGTGGTGACTTGAGATGCAAGAGAGTCAGATGGAAATAAAGTTTTTTCAGGAGTGGAGGCAGAGGGGAGGGGTTCGTGACAAGGCAGACAAGAGAGCGGGTCAGCCAGAGTGTTAGATCTGCCAGGTTTGAAAACAATTTTAAAGTGGAAGCGTTGGAAGAATTCAGCCCAGCGAGCTTGTTTAGGTGTCAGCTTTTTAGCCGTTTGCAGAGCCTGCAAGTTCCAGTGATCAGTCCAAACTTGGAAAGGAACATGAGCACCTTCCAGCAAATGTTGCCAGGTTGACAAGGCAAAGTGAATAGCCTTAGCTTCCTTTTCCCAAATTGGCCAATTCAATTGTTGAGTGGAAAATTTCTTGGAAATAAATGCGCAGGGCTTAAGGGCTCCATCAGTGTCATGCTGTAAGAGCACCGCCCCCATAGCAAAATCTGAAGCATCGGTTTGGATGATAAATGGTTTAGAGGTGTCAGGGAAAAGAAGCAAGGGCTCTGAGGTAAATTTTTCTTTCAAAGTCTCAAAAGCGGTTTGGCACTCATGGGACCAAGAGAGTTTGTGGTTTTTAGTGGATTTGGTCCCTTTAGGTTTTTTCAGTAAATCAGTGAGAGGTAAAACAAGGGTGGCAAAATCTTCAATGAAGTTACGATAAAAATTGGCAAATCCAAGGAATTGTTGTAGTTGTTTAAGAGTTTTAGGAACTGGCCAGTTAAGGATTGTTTCAATTTTAGCAGGATCCATGTTGAGAGTGTTATTGGAAATACGGTAGCCAAGATATTCGAAAGACTGGGTGTCAAATTGGCATTTATTTAAGTTAGCAACCAGTCTGTTATCAATCAATCGCTGCAACACAGTTCTAACCAGAGAAATGTGTTTGTCTAAGGTTTCAGCATAAATCAAAATGTCATCCAGATAAATAACCAATCCTTCAAATAGTAAATCATGAAAAATAGAATTGAGAAACATTTGGAAAACTGAGGGTCCAGATTGTAATCCAAAAGGGAGAACAGTCCATTGAAAATTGCCCAAAGGAGTGGAGAAGGTTGTTAGCCACTCACTATCAGGGTGCATTCGAATTCTGTGAAAAGCTTCCTTAAGATCCAGTTTAGTGAAAAACTTGCCTTGAATCAGTTGATCCAAAACATTTTTGATAAGTGGTATTGGGTAACAATTTGGCATAATTACTTGGTTAATCGAATTGTAATTGACGATCAGTCTGGGGTCAGCATTTGGGTCTTTTCTCTTGCGGAAAAATACCGGACTGGCCGTAGGGGCAGTAGACGGCTTTATGAACTTGTGTTCTAAGTTTTTGTTCAGGAATTTTTTTAAAGCTATGAGTTCTTGGCGATTCATAGGATAAATTTTTGGCTTGGGGAGCTTTGCACCATCAATTAAATTTAGCTTACAGTCGAATTCTCTGTGGGGGGGGGGCAATTTATCAGCCTCCTGTTCATGGAAAACCTTTTGCAAATCCTGATAGTGTACTGGAATGTGAGCCAATTCCTCAGGGGTTAGCGAAAGTGCTGGGAGCTGCGGCCTCGCAGCTAAAGATTTATGGTTTAATAGCTTCCCAGCTGTCCAGTCTATATTTGGGTTGTATTTTCGTAGCCAATCAATTCCCAAAACTACTTGAAATTGTACTACCTTAGGCACCAAAAACTGCATTTTGCATTTGTGGTCCCCTACCCTGAAAGAAAGGGGAATGGAGATTCGCCTGATGGCTCCCCCTGACATTGGGCTTCCATCCATTTGTGTCAGTTTAATGGGTTTTTCTAGAGGTTGATAATCCAAATTAAGTTCCATAGCCAAATCTGGGTGTATGAGGCTTCTGGAACAGCCAGAGTCAATCAAAGCTCTATGATTTCGAAGTTTTTTATCTTTTCTCGCCAAAGTCACAGTTGCAAACAAATGGGGGGTCTTATGGTTACTTACATATGTTGTTCCGGCAGTGTCCCAGTCCTCACAGCCACTTTCAGAGTCTTCATCCGAAGGTGAGGAAGAGGAAGAAGGGCTCTCCTCCTGTTGAGGGCAATCTCCTGCGGCTGCTGCTGGATCTTTGATGTTGCATTTAGTTGTCTGCTTGGGAGTAGTAGATTTCCAAGGGGCGATCTTCCCTTTGGCAGTATCAGGTTGCAGTTCCTTGGAACTGCTGGAGGTTTTGTTTTCAGGGCAGTTGCTGGAGAGATGTCCCGGTTTTCCACAAGAAAAACAGATGCCCAGACGGAGGTGTCTGTTTCTTTTCTCACTGTTGATGAATGTGGATTGGCGTGGGGGTTTTCGCGGTCCCATTTCTTGATCTTGTCGTTGCCGAGTTAGCTGGACGGTTTGAGTTATCCCTTCAACCTCCGTGGCTAGCTTAATCCACCCAAGCAGCGTTTGGGGGTTCCCTTGAGTTAAGCAGCCATGCAGCACCGTAGGGTTCAATCCATCCTTGTACAATTCCCTCAGGACTTCATCAGACCAGGGTACTTTTGCTTGCAAGTTTCAGAATTCCCTGGAGTATTCTCCCACATCCTTCTGCCCTGTCTCAATTTTTTCAGCTGGTATCTAGTTTTTTCTTGCAGGTGTGGGTCTTTGAAGAGCTCGCGGAGATGGTTCATAAATAGTTGCAAATTCTCAGTCTCTGGGGCACGTGAATCATATAGGTTAGCCACCCAATCAGCTGCCAAACCTTTCATCCGTTGACTAAGATATCTGATTCTGGCTGCATCGTCTTGGAACAGATGCCCATAATCCAACATATAATTGGATGCCATGGTAAGGAAAAAGGAGAGTTTTTCTCCCTTTCCGTTAAATGAAGGTTTCAGCTCACCAATATTCCGTGGGACTGCAGGCAGTAATGCGGGGGCAGCTGGTGGCGCTAGCTGTACGGGCTGTCTGTCTGGTGGTGGAGCTGCTGCTGCCAGACCGGTGGCTGGGTATCGTGGCTCCCTGGCTGGGGTTCTTCCCAATTTTGGCCCCATGGCATGCATATCACGAATCAGAGCCTGGAGTTCCAATATTTCTTCATCTTTTTTCTCCATCTCTTCTTCTCTGTTCAGTAGTTCATCCATCAAGGCCAGTTCTCTTTCTGAAGTGTCCCATCTGGCTGCTTTTGGCGCTGTCTCACTGTAGTTTTAGGCCTCTCTCCCCAAGCCCAAGTGTGACCACTTGTGGAGTGGTGGTCAGTAAGGACAGCCATACTTTACGTCTAGTGTCCAGAGGCAATTCACTGGCAGTAGCCCCATCAGAATCAGCTAAATCCTGTTCCTCCTCCATAGGGAGGTTTTCCACCTTTTCAGTAGTTTGATGCATGGTGGGCTTCTGTCTTTTCTGTCAGGATCAGACTTGTACACAGGATCAATAAACTTACATAGCAGATTTATTGAGAAGATGCAGAGCAGTGAACACAAACGTCAAAAGACAGAAGTGGCCAATATTCCCAAAGTCTCTAGGGTTAAACAGTTCAGTTTCACACGAGAGATAAGTGAGTGCATATTTTCTCTACTGCAGGTCAGGATGACAGCCAGGTCACCATAGCTACTATCTTTTCCTCTAGCGAATGTTTTGAGAACTGCTACTGAGGAATGTACACCTGCTCTATCCGTACCACAAGGCCATTAGGAAAATCACTAACAGTAATACAATCTACACACTAAACCATAATCCCCTCATATGGAGGGCAATCCCAACAATTTCTGTGATTTGGCCAAGTGCCAAAGATGACACTTTAGAATCTTCTGCTCTTTATCCTCTTGTTTTGCTGCTAGGGGTTTAATTTCTGCACTGACACAGACTGAAGCAGTTATCAATTGACTGAACATATCCTTCCTTTCCTCCTTTGCTATAAAAAGGGCTTCTTAGGAACAAAGCAGAGGTAGAACCACAGTAATAAACTGCATAACTTCCCAAGAATTAATTGCATGTTCTATATCTTCTGCTTGTGCACAATTTTGTAATAAAGAATTATAATATGAGGACAGCTGACAATGGTGGAACACACCGTGGTTTGCATGCATGCATTCCAAGTTCACTTTCGTGCATTTCCCCAGTTTATTTGCTTTGTTGTTTCTTAAAATAGAACATGCTAATTGTTTGCTTAGTGTTTGTTATATGTCAAGTGGCACAGAGCTTCTAAATCCTGTTTCACTTGGCGTGTGTTGCGTGGTAGCTGAGCAGCGGTGTGCCACTCTTATACATTACATTTTTCAATTGACGTAACCTGGGCCTCTTTACAAAAGCCTGTCTTCATAATCATCTTTGTTATAGCAACTATAAAAACAACTAAGGATGCATAATAACTTCATTTCTATTACTTCACAAATTTCTTCATATTCTGATAGGTGATGGCATCTCCCTGACAGTTTAGGCTTGAATGCTTATGTTTTCCACTATATTTGTGCTGAATTTCTACAGCTTTTTTTTATGCTTCTTCCATTCTGGAAAAATCTCATGCTGTTGAACTTGAATGGTGAAGATGCAGGAGCCTTTTGTTTCACTTCATTATTTAAGGCCCTAGTGAACTCACACATTTCTTGATAATTAGTACAGAAACAAAATGAGGTTTAAAAAATTGAATGTGATGAACAAAGCTGACCAATTTTCCCATCTGTTCTTCTGAGAAAGTCTCTAAGGTTGGTCTCTATATGTGACATAGGCCCTTTTCGCACAGCATTTTCCATGTGAAAGGGCCCCTCTAGCGTCACACAAATGTGAGGAGCGGTCCACATGATGCACTCACATTTGCATGATGCTCCAGGGCCTGGCAGGGACCGTTCACACATTTTTTAATTTTCGTCTTTAAGCCGAAAATGGTGCACAGTTGTGCATCGCTCCAGGGCCCTGCATGCAGTTGCCATGCGTGTGGAGCCTCAGGAGCCGGGCCTGTTGCACTTCCTGTCTCAGTGCAGCCTGGGAAGGTCCCAGGCTGCACTGTCAAAGGAAGAGGAGGGGCTCTCATGCGAGCAGCCAGCACATGCAGAGCTGAAGGACCTCGGATGTGAGAGCCTCTCTCTGGAGGCTGCTCGTGCGAGCACCGCACCCCAGGGCCGAGAGAAGGTGAGTTGCGGAAAGGCCATACTCTGGAGGTCAGGTAGGTTGCTACACTACTGTCATCTTCTGGTTTTAGTGTTTGTAGTGGTTGAATATTCCCTTACATGTATGTCATGACCTAGGCTCTTTTTGCACGGCGTTTTGGAAGCGAGAGGGCCCCTTAAGCATCGCGTAAATGTGAAGAGTGGTTTGTGCGATGCACTCACATTTACGTGACGCTCAAGAGCCTGACGCGAAGCGGGCATGCACCTTTTCATTTTCGGCTCGAAGCCGAAAATGGTGCATGCTCATGCATTGCTCAGGGGATTGGGGTGTACTCACCTGCCGTTCGAAGCCTCCTGAGCCACACTGGTCACGCTTCCTGCCCCAGCACAGCTTCCAACTCCCAGGCTGCACTGCGGAAGGAAGGAGCGGGGCGCGGGCGGGGCGCTCGCGAGAGCAGGAAGGAGCTATGAAGCTGAAGCTGGAGGCTTGCGAGAGCATTCCTCCCAAGCCTTCTCATGTGAATACCCCAACCCAGCAGCATGAAAAGGTAAGGTGCGAAAAGGGCCCTAATGTTCTTGTTCAGTTCTCATTCCTCAATAGGTATTCTTTTTCAGCTCTGCTGTTCTGCAGAGATTTGTATATATAAAACAGCATGCTGAGCCACATGAAGGATTTACTGTTCATTGTTCATTATGCCTTCTAATGGGGTTCTTGCATCATTGCAAACTGTTCAGGCTTTCCACTCTCCCTTTATGATACCATCAAAACTCTTTAATAATTTAAGGCTTTCTAATCTACCTCTCTACAATTACTGCTATCATCCAATATGGAATGTCAGTAAAAAGGACCCTCTTCCACAATAAATAGTGTCAACTAATTTCTGCAAGTATTATTTAGTTGTGATTGTACTTTTCCACTTTTAATGCAGAACAAATTGCCCATGATCTATAGTGACATGTGGCAGATAATACAGCACATTTACAACAGAGCCTTAACAGGGAGAAAAGGTACATTGAAAAGTTAGAGCAGCAAAGCATTTTGGCTTTGATCCCCATGAGACAAGCTAAATATCACTTCTCAAGTCCCCCTTCAAAAATCTACAAACATGATGAGCTTACTGTGATGGTGTAGAAGGTAAATGAAGAGGAAGCAGTGCTGTATGAGAGCAGCAACAAATGTAAGGTTGTTTGAAGAGAATTAAACAAAATGGTGTGGTCCCTTAAAAGTTACTGAACATCTATAACTCTGTGGCTTGATGATAATATTTGTCTTTTATTGGGTGGGGTAGATTTGTAGATTACCTTTTTATCTATCTGAAAAGGTAGTTGCAGATGCTTGATGCATCACAGATCAACTAGGTGGTCACAATTGTGCACAGAACTTTGTATAGTAAGTGAAGGGGCGTTAGCCTGATTGGATTTCAGAGGTGTGTATGGGCAGAGGAAACTGAATTAGCACATCCTTGGCCCTTTCTGCACCTTATCTTTTTCCGGTGCTGCGGTGTGGGGATTGTGCGAGTAGCCTCCAGCGAGAGGCTCTTGCATCCCTGCTGCTTCAGCTCCGCACAAGCTGCCTGCTCATGCAAGAGCCCCGCCTCTTCCTTCCGCAGTGCAGCCTGGGAGTCTCCCAGGCTGCCCTGCGGCAGAAAGCGAAACCAGCACAGCTCCGGAATATCCCCATGCCAGGTAAGTGCACGCGGGGCCCAATCATGTGCACAATTGTGCCAATGGTGTGCACAATCACACACCATTTTCAGCTTCCAGTCGAAAATGAAAAGGTGCACAATCAGTGCCTGCTGGCCCCTGGAGTGTCATGCGATTGTGAATGCTTTGTGCAGATCTCTCCTCACAAACGTGCGACACTCTAGGTGCCCTTTCTCATGGAAAATGCCATACGAGAAGGGCCCTTGACTTCCATTACTCTAGATCAAAGATAGGTACCTTACTGAGGTTAGAGGGCCATACTGTCACTGACTTTGATGCCACGGCTTCCAACATTTGGTGGCTACCACCAGATTTGAAATATAGCAGCTGTCTGTGGTAAATAGAAAGGATAAAGGCAAGAGTACAACTTGAGAGGTGGCAGGAATCAAGAGGAAGAAGGACAGAATGTAGGAAGCAAGAAGAATAAAGAAAGCAGGCTCATTTAAGTTGCTATTGGTTTAAGAAAATGAATTTTAGCTTGAGTCTGTTGTAAGTTTACTCCTTTATATGTGAATTCACCCAAAAATATGTAAATGACAAACAATTAAAGAAAAGATTCCATGTTTCCAAACACCCAGTTCTTGATATGAGGGCCATTGCCATTTGTGTTTATCAGCATAATGAAAAGGAAAATATACTAAAAAGATTCAACACAATTAGGAAGTTGATGACATTTCTTATTTAAATTATATGCTACAGTCTGTTTCAGGATTTTTCTGCAGTGAGAAAGAGAGTCAGAGAACATCTCATCAGCTTTGTTTCTCTCAGCTCTTAAGATAAATTCAAGGTTCACATGCCTCTGAGTGGTGCTTTAGCCAGTGATGACAGTTACAGCTTTCTACAATTATTCATTGATATTCCTAACGGATTACTTCTGGTTTGAACTAG
The DNA here is from genome assembly GCA_030412105.1 of Cyclura pinguis. Lineage (NCBI taxonomy): Eukaryota > Metazoa > Chordata > Lepidosauria > Squamata > Iguanidae > Cyclura > Cyclura pinguis. Next base: position 310,295,325 of record CM059599.1, on the reverse strand, counting down.
TTTGATCTAAATTCATTTCTAGATCTATTTCAGGTTTGATCTAGATTCACTTTAATCTTGTTTCTAACATGGTTATGTGACATGAGACACCTTTGTTCAGCTTGGTGGATAATCTATGCTGGAATCAAGATAGAAAAAGTATGCTCCTGTTAATTCTATAAGGCGTCTCAGTGGCTTTCAGAACTATCAACCATGGCATCCTTCTGGGCAACTTTTCTGGAATGAGACTTGAAAGCACTGCTCCAATCCTTCCTGGAGGGATAAACCCAGAAGGTCTTGCTGTAAGACTCCTTTTCAGCCCTTTGGCTATGATAGTTCCTCAGGGCTCAGTTCTGTGTACAATTCTATTCAAGCTCAAGTTTCAGTGGTGCATTCACATAGATAAACTGTGTACATGAGCTATGCCTGTTGCTTGAGATGTCAGATCTGACCACAGTGACATACGTCTTAGTTATGTCCTGGTTGTGTTACTGCAGCACATTCTGCATGAAGCTGCCTTTGAAGAGTATTTGGAAGCTTTGCATGGTCAAAGAGCTTCAACTATCTTGTTAACTGGGACTGGCTTCAGGAAGTACACAACTCCCCTTTTGCAACTGCTCCACCAGCTGCCACTTCATTTCCAAGAACAATTCAAAGTGCTGGTTATGACCCATGAAGCTCTATATGGGTCAGGACTATGTTTTTGGAAGGATCATATTCTCCCATATGAACCTGTCCATGTTTTGAGATATTATGGGCAGGCCCTTCTCTCTGTTCTACTACCTTCACAGGTTCATCTGGTGAAAAGAAGAGGGCCTTCTTGGTGACTTCTCCCAGGCTCTGGAACTCCTTCCCCAGTAAGATTAGACTGGCAACCCTACTGCTATCTTTCAGCAAGCATGCAAATACCACTTTTTCCCCCTCTTTTGACAGTCCTAGGAAGGCTGGTTGTTCAAGGGAAAAGGGCTTTGCATAATATACTGGATATTCTATTTGCTGCTTTACTTTTAATAGTTTATATTTTTAACCAGTTTCAACTTTTTGACACTTCAATTCCATTTTTTAAAATTTTGTATGTTCCAATGTTTAGCTATGCTTAACTGTTGTAAACCATCTCGAATTCTGAACGGGAAAGAAGGTGGGATGGTGATGGTGGTGGTGGTGGTGGTGGTGGTGGTGGTGATGGCAATGACAACAACAATAATAATAACACATATTTCCATTTAAATATTGAACTGAACACACAAACTTCATATAAAGTGGTGATATCTAATCTTCAATTTTATACCCAATTAGCAAGGAATAAATGTAATTCAGCACAGTGGGACTTACTTCTGAGGAAACTGTGAACAGAACAAAAAGAAACAGGCAACTATAGGAGGTTGGAAACTGCATTAATCTATCCACCCACCCACAACCTGGAAGACTACCATCCCACAAACACTGCAAAAAAAATCAGTTTTGCCCGCAAATGCCACCTAATATCCTCTAGCAGATATGGGACATTTTTGCCATGTTTTAGGGGAGCAGGACATTTTAGGCCCAAGAGACAACTTTGAAAGCCATTTTGTGTTCACTTTCTGTTTTAGAAAAGATCCTTTCCTGGGCCTAAAATGGCCTGAGGGGCAAAACAGTGATGAAAATGCCCCCAGATGACCTTTTTTTGGGGAAAAAAACCTCAGAAAATGTTCATTTATTTATGTAATGTATTATTGCTTCCATGAGGCCTACAGAAATAGACCCGCAGGCTCCATGTTGGCCACTTTCCCTACCCTTGATTTAAATCATGAAAAATGGCAATGAAGAACAATCTATTTGAATTATGTACACCCAAAAAATATGCAACAGGATGATAATTACAGAATACCATTTGCATATAACTCTGCGCAGAATTAAAACTGAGCTTAATATGCAAACCCACTCAGTGCTGTTTAAAAAAATCATTCTGCTTATTGCAAGAAAGAAATACAAAAAGCAAGGTGAAATTAGTAGCTCCATAAAAATCTTTTTAGTTCTTGTCCATTATTTTAACATATAGGAGCCCTCTTATGCCCACAAAGAAACAGATCCGCCTAATGTTTGGGCAAAAATAGCCAAAATAAACTGTAAATTTTGCTATCTTCACCTTTGATCTTTAGATCTTATGGCTCTTCTTTGAATTTTCAACGAACTGTAACTGTGTTACAGGCACTTGTTAAAGGCTTTGATCATCAAATGACTGAGACTAAGGCTATTTCTGTACTACACTGTTATAGTGCTATTATTCCACTTTCAACATCCTGTGAAATTCTGGGGTTTGTAGTTTACTGAGGCCAAAGAGACCTCTGGCTGGGAATTCTAAATGCCCCTCCTCTAAACTGCAAGTCATAGGATTCCATAGGAGGTTGAAAGTGGAATAATAGCACTATAACAGTGTAATGCAGAAATGGCCTACGTACATGCCTAAATCTTAGGGAGGGTGCCTCAGGTATGAAACACACACACACACACACACACACACACACACACACAGGGTTTAACTGATATGTGAGCTCTTAATTCTTCCAACACTGCTACCCCTGAATATGTTTCCTGGATATCTTAATTCTTCCAGACTTTGTAGATTGTATGCCTGCATTAAGCTGGATCCCCAGAAAAACAATTATTTGTACATTATAACTGTTATGGAATTATTATGTGAAACTTTGGTCCTTGTTTTGTTTTTGTTTTTCTCAGAGGGAGATGATCAAGGGGAAAAAAACATTGCTAGGACACTGCTGGTTGTTATTTTATTAGGAATATTGCATAAAATGTGTATCACTATACTCTTTATAAGCTTCAATCAGCAGGGGAAAAAATAGCCTAAATCTACTTGTTAGTCTCAGCTGGAATAGATCTACTGTATCAAGGGAATGTACGTTGACTTACTAACTTTGTATTAATTTAATGAGTCTATGCTGGTCAAGACTAACCATCGTATTTATGCCTGTCTGTCCAAGCTTAGATATTGGAGAAAAATGTTACATTTATATGTCACATGTTTTATGTGTTTTTTATTGTAAGTAGGCTACATTGTGTGTTTCCTTATTTGTGCTGATAGCTGGAAACCTGAGAATCAATTTTATGACTCCAAGCTTGAATATTCCTTGGTTTTCTAAAAAACAAATTATTTGTATTATTACTGTTCCTCACTCCCACTCACCCCCACATCTCAAGGTTAACACTTTATTTTGCTTGTGCCCAAGAATCGGAGATATGTCCTGGTACTGAACTTCAAATGACATGCATAGCAGCACCCACAAGTTAGATGTGAATTTATATTCAAGTGCATCCTCAAGATTCTGCTAAAATGAGGAGATACCAAAAGTTCATCTCAGTATTTTGAAAATTAAACAAACACTTCCAAACTTTTCTTTTAATTTTGTAGGGCAGCTTCTACAATAAAGAACAATGCTGTTATGAGTGGAAGAGACCTACTGGAATCATACTGCCAAGAGATGTGATTTGAGAAGGCTTAGCAATAGCATATGTATATTCATTAGAGAAGGGAGAAAAACTAATTTCATTTACCAGGAGGAGGGTAATCACTTTACTATGCATATTCTTTAAAAACCTTTTTGAGTCATAGATTAAGCTCTTCTATATTTAGCAAGATCTCATAGATTAATCAAGCTTAGATGTACAGAAATGCGCGCACGCACACACACACAGAGTTGACAGAAGGCAAAGGGTTGTAAAAGTTGATGCATTAAATATCCAGGGCTTGGCTTCACACATGGAAGAAGTTCCTTGTTGTATGGAGTTCCGGGTGCATAAAGTGATCCAATATACGTGAGCACATATTTGAATAAACCAGGTTATTGTGTAGCTGGTGTGGACCAGAAGACCTGTACCTACAGGCTTCTGAAGTGGAGGAAAAGGTAAGTCAGTTTCTAGGTATGTGTATGCATGTGGTAATACAAAGAAATCCAACTGATGAGTCAAGATATTAGCATAATCATATTCAAATTAAGGGGGAAAAACTCAAGGTCACATTCCAACTTCAAATTGTAACTGGGCTGTGGCCAGTAATTCTTAGATCCTTTGCTGACATTCTATGTATAAATACTGAAAGAAGATAGAGAAGGATATGTACTGCAGCACTGAGGTCCACCCAACAAAAACTCACTTAACCTTCATAGCTCCTGTTCCTGTATGTTCATACCTCTATTTACTCCAGTGCTCAATGCACACAAAGAGGAACCTTCAGTATGGGCCAGTGGAGACAGTTGATAAAATGCATGCAACTGTTGCAATCCTTTCTTTCCCTTTCTGTTCTATGCAAATATGAAGAAATTTGCTCTTTATGCATACATTTCTCAGAAACTGCACAAGAAAAAAAAAAAGAGGCATATGAAGAAGAAAAAGAAGATGAAGCAACCTTAATTTAGCACTAATGTGGAAAGCACAAGGATTCAAACCCAGACTTGTAACAGTTAAACACTCCAAACTTGGCTTTGGCTTGAAAGAATCAGTCAGTTTTTATTTCTCCCAGAACCTTAAACAAATTGGATAAGGAAATACAGTAATCCACAATATGAAATTAGGAAGGATCTTCTTTTTTTCTTTTTATGGTATGTATACTTTATTTAGTTTACTAATCTAGAGTTCTATTACTTGTTTCTTGAGGTTTTATATATATATATATATATATATATATGTATGTATGTATGTATGTATGTATGTATACGTATATGTGTGTGTGTGTGTGTGTGTGTATATATGTATATTTATACATACATGCATTTTGGAAGTACCGTAATGTAAAAATTTGCTCAGCAGTTTCTTTGTCACCTTTTGCTACTGTTCATGTTTTGCAAAAGTAATAAAAATATATTAAAAACAAACAAATTCACTCAATATTCATTTTGAATATGATGAAGATGATGATGATGATCTTTATTTACATCCCACTTTTTTCTTGATTGAGACTCAAAGTGGCTTACAGTAATTAAAAAAAATAGTTAAAAATTACAGAATACAAAAGTTAAAACACAAATTAAACAATCAAATAAGAATTAAAACAAAGTTAACATGCATAATTAAAACTTATACAACTATAAACTCAGCACAGTTAACAACATCCAGCACCTTCACACACTGAACGCCTGTCAGAATAAAAATGTCTTTGCTTGACTGCAGAAAGAAAGTGGGGAGGGATGCCAGTCTGACTTCTCTGAAAAAGGAGTTCAAGAGCCTGGGGGCAGCCACTGAGAAGGCCCTCTCCTGTGTTTCCACCAGATGTATCTGTGAGGGTGGTGGGCCACTCCAGCAGATCTCAGAGCACAGGCTGATTCACAAGGGAAAACATGGTCCTTCAAATATGAAGAATTCTGTGAGCATTCGTAAGTTTTTATCAAAATGAACAGAAACAATTTTCTTATCCTTTCCTTTGTTCATTTAGCCTCTTCAGATTCAGTTATCATTTACTCACACGCCAGTAGCTTATCATTATCATATGGGTCTATTGAGCTATACAATTCATTCTGCTCCCAGTCCTTGAACTTTTTTTTCCCCCAGGATGTGCTGAAACCCATTTTCAGCCTGGAAACAAATAACAGCTAATATTCTTTCTATCCCTAGTTAAGAGGGCCAGTACTCTACATCAACGACCTTGTTATGTATGGTGAAATAAATAACCTCTCCTGGTCTGACCTCCTCCCAAAACCTGGTGAAAACATCTTTCACCCATGATCTAGTTGCTGGCAGAATGTACCTATTTCATCGCATGCAGCTGAAACCTGGTAATTAGAGGAGGAGTTATGATCATAGCAATAGTGTCACAATCATGCCTAAGTAGTGATTATGAATACTGAATAGATCATAACTGGCCCCAAATCTACTTTACTGGGCATCAGCTGCATGGAGAGAAGGAACTGCGTTCTTTTGGGGACTGGAACACAGGTGAATGATATTTCTGTCAGTTTTTGAGGTGGGTCAGATCAGGAGAAGTTAAAACCACAAAGGTCATACTTACTTCTCTAAGTAGCTGATGTAGAATATTGGTTGAGTGTTATTCATGGACTGTATTTCAGATACTTGATTAAGAAACTGTATATGTGTACTGCCTCAATTAAAACCAAAAATGGACTTTGTTTGCAACTTGTTGGCGTAACTGATGAACTAGACACCAGGGAAGAAGTATAGAAATCCTTATTGTAATTGCCTTCATATTCCTAAGAGAAACAGCAATTCAAACTGGTCAGTGTCTCCACCTGTTGCATTTTGTCATTATTATCCAATGCCACAATTTTGGTTGTGCTTTTGAAACTGAAGTGTGGGAAAACACTGTTTTTAAATATTTCAACTTTCATAGCTTTTTTTCCATTTGGAATCTGTCCTGGACAAGTGAATGATGGAAAACAGCAGAAATTCCCTCCACACTTGGAAATGGTCAAGTGAAAGCAAGAACTGGGGAGAAAATAATTGTATTCCTCACTGTACCAGCAATGACTGGTAGCCCATAGTTGGCAGAAGCCACTAACTCCTATTGATTTTGAGGTACTTAGTGGCCTTTCAGACCTAAGTAATTGTTGTCATCAAGTTTAAATCAGTGCTTTTGGATAGCCCATTAGGGAAGCGTTTAGAGAGTCATAGAAGCTGATTGTATTAAAATAAGAGCTGTAGAAAGTCAGTAAGCTAACAGGAGTTGTGAAGCAACTGCCCTGTCAAAGAGAAAATTGCCAAACATCTTTTCAGTAAAACAACTAAAATCTATATAGCCTGTACATTTGGGGGTTCTGTTGATGTCAACTTCAGGTTACTACTGTCTGAAATGAATTGATTTTGTAGAATTTCTTTGAATATAAGATAGCTTAGAAGACCAAAGTCAAAATAAACAACAAGGTGTACACCATGGGAAACTGACAAAGGGCTTTATCTTCAACATCTTCTCCCATTGTTTCAGTTTATCCTAACTGACATATATCTGAAGGAAAAGAGTCTCACATACAATAGTCCACAGTAAAACATCTGTCTGGTACCACCATAATTATTTTACCTAAAGAAGTAAAACTATCACTGGACTGGATTAAGGATGTCAATTCTGAAAATGGAAGTGGGCCTCTGTTTTTTGTTTTTAAAAAAATCAGAATCCCCCCAAATAGACAAAATTTAAATGCATGAGAAAGCAAAACTGACAGATTCACTCACTCCTCCTTGAAGAAAGTCTTTGGATTTCTTGGAAGTTTCTCTGACTGAAGTGGAGAAAAATTATATTTCTTTTTCCCTTCCCTTACAGTTTTCCTTTACTGCCTTTCACACTGTTCCAGGGAGTTCTGAACCCTCTATATTTTGGGTCTGACAGGGGGCTGAAAGGGAAAAAAAATAGATTGGAATGCTTTCTTCAGCAAGTGAAACTCTGCTTCTGGACTCAACCCAGTAGAGAAAACAGTGCTATGCAAAATATTTCCTGAAAAATTAGGATGGTTGATGAAGGATAATAAATTATCAGACACTTTGCTGAACTTCATTTTGCTCTGATGATCTTTGATGCTCATTAATCTCTTTGACAAATGTATTATCTTCGTATATCGTAGTTCAACACCTCACCATGGCAAATCAGAGTGGCTTAGGTATAAAATCTTCATTCAGACTGTTGTTGTTGTATACCACCAAACTGACATCAGTGAATGGTAGCCTTATGAATAAGAGAAAGAGATTCTGTTACTAGCAGCCCTGCTTGGGTCTTGCAAACTCAGGGCTATGGCTTACTTTATTGAACCAAGCCATCAGTAATATAATCTTCCTCCTTTCCTACCACCTTCAGCTTTTCTAACCATCACTGTCTCTTCCCATGAGTAATGTATGCTCATGATATGACCATAATATGTCCTTGTTCAAAAGCAACTTTACAAAATATACATATTAGCAAGAGTTTACAGATAACTGTAATCAACATTAAATGTGATGCTCCATTATAAACTTTGTACAAAAAAATCAAATGCTGAAAAGTAGATCACCATAGTATTTCCCTGAATGAAGATTTAGAATAATATATGAGTATTAAGATAATAAATAAAATCAAAATGTGATAATGTGCTGTTTTATGCTTCATTTAACTTTCACAGCTTGGATTGTGAATGTCTGCAACTTCTTAAAATCTGAATATGGTGATTAATAAAAGGTGTTAAAATATTTGTTTGTGGAAGGTAATCCATGCATCAATTTTTTTAAGTGATGATGAGACCCTTGAAAAGTGAAAGTATCATAAATCTCTGGGATTCATGAGAGAAGCTAGTTAATCAGATGGGCAAAAATTCTCCATCTTATATTATCTCCAAAACTATCAAAAAGAATAACATGATGTACCAAAGGGGGGGAAATGTCAAGGTTTTCCTGCCCCTGTATATTTTCTTTACAGAGTGATCCCCCTTGTTCTGTCTTGAGTACTTCAGTCCAGCAAAGAAACAGAGTAAAGTAGAAATGGACCCAAGAGGCTTAGCAAACTTCAATCATCTTTATGCCAAAACAGAAAAGAAACTTACAAATATTATATACAGAAAGAAAGAAAATAGGAGGCAAAAGAAAATACACACACACACATATGAAATTCCTGTTAACTCTATAGTATAAGGATTAGAGGGGAAATTTGTCTGGAATTAAAATGTCTCTGGCAATTCCTCTGTGAAACCAAAAAATCAAGAGAGCTGTCTTAAGTATTCTGAATTTTAGTGATGAGTAGGAATCTTTGCATGTCAAAATAGAAAAGAACTAAGTAATTGGCTTAATTGTTTCTATATATGGAAAGGACAAGGAAAGAGAAGGATTTTTATTTAAAATGTGGAATGGCTTTTTAGATATCAAAACTAGGCAAGGCTGTTGGTTGGCATAAAGACATCACAGAAATTTACAGTGAAGTTTCCACTCTACCATAATGATAATGTCTCTTTGTGTACTATATTTGTTGACTGGAACAACAATAGGAGTCCCAGTTATTAAACTTTACAGCCACACTAAGCAGTGTGCTTCCACCTTGGGAAGTACTTAATTGTTATGAGTTCTGCCACTTTATTCTATTGTATGCAGCTCCCAACGTAGTTACCTTTACGTGTTGCTTGAAGTATTCTCAAATAGGGCATCATTCTTCTGTATATTTCATATGCGCTGTCTAATAAGGATTCCAGTGCTATTGCTGACATATGTGATCACAATTACTTCTATGAATATTTAATACTATAGCAGTCTTCTTAGATGACACTTCTTAAGCAATTTTTTTTGTGTGTCATAGATCCTTGATTCTTATTTTTTTAGTCACTGCAGAAAATAATTTAGACAGAAAATTATCTGATAATGGTTCATCATCTGGTGTTATTGGTCGTTCTTATTTTTAGAAAAGTTAATTTCCCTTATAACTTAAGTTCCACAATGACTGCAGATGTAGAGAGCACTGGATCAAGCAACCTAAGACAATATTAGTCCTCTGAAAGCAAAAATAGGCTTAAGTGTACATTTTGCTATTATAAGCACTAGATTGATTGACTTTCTGTTGAATGTTGAGATAGGAAGTTGATTATGATTGTTCTAGTCTTCTGCTGTGCTTGGAGATCTAGTTTAAAAAGTAATTAGTTGCTGTTAACAAAATCCAAAGGAAGTTAAAGAAAATCTCTTTATTTTCACAGTATTCCAAAGTAAGTAATTACTTTTAGTTACTCAGAAAACATTAGAGTGCTACAAGCCACTGGCTTGTGGCACACCTTTGTCCATATTCACAATCCCTATATGTTCACCATTTTAGGGAAAGTCTCCCAATTCCCACTTACCAGGCAGCAGCCACTGCCAGTGGCAAGGATCTGTTTCCCTGTCAATCAGGAGATTGCTCATGGGAGCGGGGTGGCAGCTACTGCCTGGTAAATAGGGATCAAAGGGTGTTAGGCTGGGAAACACTACTTAGTTATGCAACTAATATGTGTAGCTAAAAAGGGGAAACAAAATTATACACATTATATCTAAGCACTGACTCTGTCATGGTGTTCTGCCCCTCCCCGATAGCTGCCAACAACTTCTGTTGATTATATTGCTGTATAATCTATAGACATCTAAATCAAAGTCTTTAATATTGGAGAAATTGTCCTTATGCTAAAATTATCTTAAAGACAACAAAGATATGAACAGCAATATATTATAGCCTAAACTGCATAGTTAGTCCCAATTACAGTAGATTCAGTTAAACAACAGAATTAGAAAAGAGCCATTGAATTAATGGCAACTTGTTAAGTCAACACTTTTCTCAGGTTACCAAGTTACCATGGATTCAATGGGCCTTTTCTAGTTGGGACTAGAAATTGGATTTAGAAATATATATGTTGCTGATAAGGGAGCCCTGGTGGCACAGTGGTTAAATACCGGTACTGCGGCCACAAGGTTGTAAATTCAATCTTGCCGGGCTCCATGTTGACTCATCCTTCTATCCTTCCACAGGTCATTAAAATGAGTATCTAGCTTGCTGGGGGCAATTAGCTAACACTTTGTAAATTGCTTAGAAAGCACTTAGCTGATAAGCAGTATAGAAATGCACATGTTATTGCTATGCTATAAGTTTTCTGTATCACAGCAAGTACTGAATTTTCTTTCCTAACTCAAACATCTTGAGAATTCATCTTGTGGTAAAAGTTTGTGCTTCAAATACAGTGTTACAATAAAATTATTCTTAAAATTCACCTACTGAACAGAATTTAATAGAAATTCCACATTGTCACAAATAATGACAAACTTCTATCAATTTGAAGATATAATAGTACTAAACGCTGCAAAGAGAATAGACTTTGCTGACCAACCCATGAAATGATGAGACCACACAACAAGTCTTGGGTTAAACATGTGCAAATTTATTTGAACTATTACCTTTTTTTCCAGGCTGGCTTCCGTCTGCCAGCACCCCAACCTTGTGTTTGCCTTTGTTCTCCTTCTTATCAGGGTTCATTCAAACAACATACCTTTGTCTGCAAAATGCTGGTTTTCTCATTCAGTTTCCATGGCATCAAACAGCAAAGCACTACATGTATGATCTAATATGAAACAACAAATACCCTGGTATGATATTGCATGGTGAATTACAGGATGTTATATGAAAGCAAACCTCAAAACACTACATTTCATTAGGATGGCATTAGGTTGTCATGGCAGAGAAAACAAAGCAGACCTGATATCACCCATGCATCTTGTATTATCTTTGTATAAACGTGTGATTTCAGCTATTGCAGGAGATTCATTGCTTCCCTAGGTTGAATCCAGTTGGTTTTTATTTTTTAATAACCGGTAGCATCCCTCATTAGCATTCTACTTGCAGTGTTTTTGCTCGTGGAAAAGAGGAAGAGGTGATCTTTACTGATTCTTCTTCCTTTTCTACCTTTTAATGCCAGCTTTGCCACTGCTTCAGAGGGAGCCCGGACCAGTGGAAATTTGAAAGGCCACAGCAGACTAAGTGGGGGGAGAGGATATGTGAAAGTCACTATTTCATCTATTCAGCCAGCATGATTTCTCTATTGGATCAGAAGTCTTCAGTGAATGAAATAAGTCTTTCTATCTACAGGGCACATTCTGAATCAAGTCCCTATCTACTATTAAAGACGACTACTAAAAAGAACAAAAGGAGCACTTCCCATATGAAATAGTTTAAATTCATATATATTTTTATGCTGTTCTGTATGTTATGTGTATCTTTTACAATGACAGACAAGTCATATCTAACTCTAGAGCACATTTGTTATCACCAGAATTTTGTTCATTGGTCTCTGCACAGTTCATGGCTAATCTGGGAAAAAGGCAGCAGGAACATTGAACATCACAATTTTGCTGACCAGCCATGGAATAACAAGAACATATTTTATTTAACCTAGAACCTATTTTAAAGAAATGAACCTGTAGAGCAGCAGGAAGAAGGAGAGCAACCTAATGCAGGATCAACTGAGGCAGGTGTCACTCTCTTACTTCCTCCTCTGCCTTCCCATGGGTGTGTCACCTGAGCCCTGAACACAATCCAATAGTTGGGTTGCTCTCTGTCTGGCCACCAACTGGGAGGCAAACTCATGGAACACTGTTTAGACCACACTGGGGCATACCAATATCATCAAAAATATACCCTAAAGGCAATGGAACCTGCTACAAAGATACCTTTAAGGAATCCTGGACCCTCAACTCATCTTTCCAAAAAGAAAACCCATTAAGGAAGCAAGAAATTTTTGTCATACCCTCAGATCTTCCCTGATCCTTTGTGTAATCCTAACCCAATGATGGAGCTTATAAATTCCACTTATATACACACATAGTCACCGCAAGAAAGCCCTGCCAGGTATCATAACCCTACCTGCAAAATTGAAATGACCAGTGTGCTCCCAGAATTCCTTAAACATAGCCTTCCTATACCTTCCTCTCAGATCCCTGACTGTCTCCACTGGGAGTCTGCAATGCCACTACAAAGTATCAGTCTTGATACTAAACAGTGATTAAGTTCTTCCGTGGGCTAGTGGCACACCCAAGTCTGATATGAAGGAGCAAAACTCCTTCATCAAAAGGTCAATCTGTCCCATTCATTGTTGCCTTATGAACAAAAAGTCATCCAAATAATGGATAACCCCCCTCTACCTAGACCTAAGCTTATGGGACCATTCAAGAAAAGTATTGAACTTTTCAAATGCAGCACAGGACATCACAACCCATAGAAAGAGTCCAATCCATGTACAAAAGCCCATCAAAAGAAAAGCCCTTTTAATTCAAAGTCCCTTAAATGAACAGGCAAAAGATGAAATGCAAACTTCATGCCATGTTTTGTCAATACAACCTCATTCTTCTTCCTGTGCACCTCCAGATCTGCATCATCAAAAGATGTATAGTGTATAGTGAACCTCAGGAATAACATCATTCACAAATTCTCATTTAGGATAAGATAAATGGTGAACGAATTTGTAATTGCCTGGTGATTTTTGGGTACAGGCCCCATAGATGACACCCTCAAATTAGGTAAAAGGGAAAATATTAACCTACATCCCTCCCCTGATACAAATGGCTCTGATACATCCTTATGTATTATGTCTTCAAAAACAGTTTCCAAACCAACCACCGAATCTAAATTCTTAAACTGGAAAGGATGCTGGAATCCTTGAAATGGAATTCAAAGGACCTCCCTAAACCCTTCCCTCAGATAATGGGCTAAAACTCGGCAAGGGTAAAACTGCAGTAGAACATCCAACTGACCCAATTTAGTCGGGCTGGGTCCCTTTGCCATTGGAGGGATGCCCCCTGTTCCCCAGTTGCCTGACTGCTAGTCCCTATGCTCTTCTTCAACTTTTCCTTTCAGGCAGTTCTGAAAGGAATGAGAATCCCCACAAATGGAACACTCATGACATAATTTGCAAGGCCAATATATGCACACACCCTTAACCCCAAATTTTCAAAATAGTAAATGGAGCTGCTGTCCAATAGCAGCTTATTGCTTATTATTAACCCCAGCCTATGCCTATTGGACAGTATGGCCACTGTGCAATCTCTCACTATTAGTTGGTTGAGCAGTTGTCATCATTTACATCCATAACTGTGGCTGCATCTGATCCCACCTGAATGCAGGCTAAATAGATGACATCATACAGAAAGCCTTATTGTACTGTAAAAAGATTGAACCTGCAAAATCCATTTAGGCACGATAAATTATACCTATCTACTGAAGGAGAAAATACCATCCATTGCTGCACCCTGACAATAACCCTGCATAATTCTGAGAATAATCCCCTCAAAATCCCAGGCAATGAATTTCTCCAGGTCCTGTGTACCCTGTGCCGATGCTGTTTCTCCTTCCCCTTGTCATCCAACTCCACTTTATCCTTTGTCTTTAATTCATGATAATGAAGAGAGAAATCCATGTATTCACCCCTTAGAATTTTATCTCTAGTAATCTGTGACAAGTGGTCCCCGGAGGAACCAACCGGTAACCACTACTGGCAAGATACTGCATACCCCCTGCCCCAAAAAAGCAAATTGGTTGCATAAGCCCCTTGATAAGCACTTTGAGGGTAAAAATGCCAAGAAGAAAACTGGAACTGTCCTTGGCTCAAATTCTGATATAAAGGCAAGCAAACACGCCTGAGATTCCCACTGCTGCTTAACATACTGGAATGCACCAAACCCTTCCCCCATGGTGAGCAGTGCATTGCTATATGTTGCTGATGGGTCAGTGTAACTGGTGTGCAATTCAACCATAGTAAGGTCCACTGATGCAGACTTATCTGGGCTTCCTTTCTTGTCAACTGTGGAAGTTATTTAAACTTCATCTATGTCACCCGATACACCACTATCTTCAGTGTGGCTCTATCTTTCCAGTGCATCTAGACAAGCCAAAATCTGTTTAGTGAGACTGATTTTACCCCCAAGTTGACCCTCCCACTTAGCTGGGGAAACAGGTTTCTGGGAAGGGAACTGAGTCTTCTCTAAAGCCTTCAATATAGCTAGAATGGCAGACAAACCATCCCTCCTCATCTTCATCTGAGAAAGTAGACAACTCAGGAAGGGGTTGCTCAGCCATCTGTTGGTTAGCTGGACCATTAGCCTTAGGTCCTCCACTACTCTTTCTGAAAGCCATTTCTCCAAAACCAGACTAGCTATTAGTTCAACCCTCAAACCATTCACCTAAGAGATTGATGGCCACAAACAGGTGTATAAGTCCTAATTGGGCCTACCAGACACTGACTGATCACCCCACACAAGCTTATTGAGGCCAAAGACACCAGGCCTAACCCAACCTAACTCAGCTCACAGAGCCTATGGGATCTACACACTTATATCTCACTCTACAGAACCACCTACAGGGCTTAAAAGAGGTCTATAGGCCTAACTGGGTCCACAAGGCCTATGGGGCCTACATGAAGCCTGTGACCTGAACTTTGGGACCCACAGGAGATGTAAGAACCTATATGGCCTAATTTGGACTACATGGCCTTTGAGGCCAAGCTATTTGGACCTAAAAATATCCCAGAGAGCTTCTAGGACCTAACATTCCAACAAATAGGCCTCACTCAGCCTGCTGAGACCTGCAGGCACCCACTTAAAAATAGGTCAAACCAAGAAGGGGCTTCCAGGACAGACGGGGCCTAACACTAGCCTGCTGGGCCTACTGAGGCCTGCAAGGCCTATAGCCAGGCCAACCAGGGAGCAGAGGAAAAGGGGTCCGGGATATACACAGCCTGCAATTATACCAGTCATGACTTCCGATCACTCCAGTGATCACTGCTTAAAGCACTCACAGCTTGAAGAACACAGCAGCAAAGTGGAAGCAAGGAGAGACATGAGGATTTCAGTGTCTTCTAACTCCACATCTTTCTTTTGACATCCGGGTGCAACTGCACCTGATGAACTCATACCTTGCCTCTCCCTGTTGGAGGTTGGCAATGTTGGCCAGCAATTGGAGAAGTACTTTGCACAGGAATGGAGCTGTATTTGTTCATCACAAAAGCACAATATTTGCTGAGAGAAACTGATCTCTGGTATTACTTACAGAAAGGTGACCTCAGCTAAGCATTCTGCCCAGTAGTAATGCAGGATCCTTAAAGCAGTATGCATACAGACTTTGCCTACAGATGATTCCAGATTCCATCCACAATACCTCCAGTTAAAAGGATGTTGGACAATAGGGCAAAGAGTTTGGAAAACTATCGTCCTCAATTATATTGACTTATCTAATATTATAAGGCAGGATCATATATGTCCAACTACCTGTCTGTGCCCCTCTGCCAGCAAGGGAGGGGAGGCAAAGGTACTTGCCCAAGAAGAGGAGGAGACAGCAGGGAGTGTCCAATACAAACAACAAGTGGAAACACTGAGGTGAGTTGAGCCAAGTCAAGGTCAAATACAAAAGGTCCAGAAAGCCGAAGGTCCATCCAGAGGGGTAGAGGGAGCCAGAAAAACAAGGGTCGTCCATGTTTGCATAGTAATTTGCTGTAAGCAAACAGCAAGCCATGCTGGCAGACTTAAATAGCCACTGAAAATAGGTGTTACTCGTTATTGTTCTGTTTCCTTAATCTAGTCAAAGCAGCTTCCCTCTGAGCTGTTCACTTCAGTCTCCTCTGTGATTGGGAGCTAAGGGGCACAGGTGAATGTAATTCATCTGAATCACTGCTGGTTCCTTCTGCCTCTGGAACTGGCTGGGACAACTCTGCCTCCACTTGTCTTTCAACTGATGGGGATATTTGCAAGCTGGTTTGGTCAATCACTGACTCTGTTCCTGGCATAATCAGTTGCTCATCAACCTCAGAGCCATCATCTATCACAATATAGAACACTGATCTGCTGAAAATGTGTCATGGTCCGCTTCTAGGATCCTCTTCCAGGATCAGTTGGCTGTATAGCACGTAGTTAAGAAAAGGAACCAACAGTCAATTGTATATTCATTAAATACCCATAAGGGTTTCATGTCTTTAAGGCAAAACTATACAAGAAATTATTACTCTAAGATAAAGAAGAAGAAACAGTCAAAGATGAAATGATAAAATGGACCCAGAACATTGGACATACAATACAGTTGAGTCAATGGGAATCAAGTTGGAAGAGGACCTTGAAGTTTACAACAGCACAAAACCTGAAAGAAAACTATTTCAAAATCTTCCGTAGATGGTATATGACTCCGGAAAAAATACAAAAAATATACAAGACAGGAACAGGAAGATGTTGGAAATGCCACACTCAGACTGGTACAATATATCATATGTGGTGGACCTGCCCAAAGACACAAAGTTACTGGAAAGAAATACACAAAAATATAGAAAATCTTTCATATTCAATTCACTAGGGCCCCAGAAATTTATTTATTAAATATACTTGATGGAATAGATAATCAAACCTACAAGGAGTACTGGAGAATCATACTATATATGGTAACATCTGCGAGGATAGAATTTGCAAAATTTTGGAAAAATGAAGATGTTCCCAAAATTGAGCAGTGGTTTCAAAGTATACAAGAGATGAAAATAGCAGATGCTCTTTCACAAAAATTAAGAAACCAAACAGAAGAAGGCATAAAAAACGAGTGGGCTCCAATAGATAATTACCTCCAACACAAAATATAATTAACATAGAGAGAGCATTTGAGAATGAGTAGTTGGGTAAAAATACATTATTATATTCCAAAGGGTTTTAAGAAAATATGTACTAAAGTGTTAAGGTTATTTAATAGAAGATCCAGTACATAAGGACCTGGATTGATGGTTTTTAAAAGACAAATGTTGTAGTACATAAACAACTGGTAACATTTATGTTAATACTAAGATTCTAAGTAGAAATGTAGGTGGATAAGAAAATACAGTAAACTTTCATGTATGTAGATAAAAATATGATGGAGAAAGTGTTTTTAAATATTTGTTTTGTATTAAAATAATATACAAAAATGATAAATAAAAAAAATAGAGTTTTGCTTTATTTCTCAGCTGTATTTTCATCCCATGCTTCAACCAAGGAGCTGAACGTGGAGTGCATCATTCCAATCACCCTTGTTATTTGAAGTAGATTAGGCGGAGTGTGTTTGACCCTAGATAGACCAAAGAGTTTTCTAATTTATCTGAGATATGAATTTATGTCTCCTCAGTTCTAGTACAGTAAAATAATTACTATACTACACAGTTTTTTTCATCACTGAGTGCATACATATGTACTCCTCCCAGCATCTCCTCTCTCTTTCACTCTCCCACTTCTATCAATTGCTAATAGTGAGTTGTGTTTCAGTATATCTTTGGGCAGGAAAGTCTTTAAGTATTTGGCAAAGTCTTTCTGGTACCACTGAATACAAAGGTGCAAAGGCAATTCAATATCACCAAAGAATCCTGTGGTGGTTTAATAAGAAAGTAGAGTGGCAAGGTTAAATACAGTTAGTCTTTCTATCAAAAACATCAATGTCTTCCTTTTCTCTGTGGTTTAGTGTACTCAGATGCCCTCAGCTACCCAGATTGCTCCTCCTCCATATCTGATCACTTTCAACAGGGTGACACCTTCACTGTAGGGCTAACCCATGTTCCTTTAAGCACTTTCATACTGAAGAGAATAGCTTTTGAGCTGGGCCTTTGACAAAATACGCACTGTCAATCTGATCTGCTATGTGATCACTGTGTCTTCCTTTCATATCCTCTAGCAAACTTACCCTCAAAGAAATACAACTTGGTGGTAGGGTATGACACTACATTCACAAAGGTCATCAATATTTCCTTGTCCATGGCAGGTTTCAAAGCTATTCCTCCTCAATTTTCTACTTTAAAGGACTTTAGAAAATTCTTTCACACCGATGAAGTTCAAAATGACTTCTCTATCATTGTTAGGTGCATCCCAAATTGTTTGACATATTGAGTCTTAGCTATGGACAAGTTGAGTTATTTTTTTTAATTTTCAGTAGCCCTATCTAGTTCTTATGCTGCTACTCAGCAAACTAAGAACAGTTGTCTACATGTTTGAAATCTAAAATTCCAATGACCCTTCCATTCATCCATCCTTAATTTTCAAGTGGGCCAATGTCTCTAAAGTGATAGAAATTTACCATCAGTAATTTTAGAACAATGGTGGTCTTGGATGAGTGACCTATGGTAGACTGGGTATACTATGCTGTACTAGACAACTAGTATAGTATAGTAGCATTATAGGAATATTTCTCAGGTTTTATCTGCCCCCCCCCCAAAAAAAAAGTTGATATGTTTCTTGTATGTGACCTCTGATTGTCCTGATGTATAAACTCTACTCAGGACAAGATGCTATTGTCAGGAAAGAATACAGAGTAATGAATTGGTTTCCTGTTGGTACAGAGTTAAGGCAAGCCTGCATTTTATAAGTCTAACTGTTCAAACTTGTACTCTCAGTAAAGCATATGTAAAGCAGGATTAGATACTGAAGAAGGAGACATGAAAATTGGAAGAAGGAGCATCAACAATTTAAGATAATATAAGTGACACCATACTACTAGCAGGTAGTAGAAAACACTTAGAACAATTATGGAAGAACTTCAGCGAAGACAGTGTAAAGGCAGGTTTGCTGTTGAACATTAAGAAAAAACAAAAAATAATGACAACATATGATTTACATAACTTTAAAGTAGATGATGAAGACATTGAAATAGCTCAAGATTTTCCATCCCATGGTTCTTGTTATTCAGAATAGAGACTGCAGTCAAGAAATCAGAAAAAGACTAGGATGTGAAAGGGCTGCTATGAAAGAACTAGACAAGTTTAGTTTAATTTAGACTGTCCATGCCATCGTATTTCAATATTTCCAATATATGCTTGTATGCTTGTGAAAGCTGGACAGTGAAGAAAGCTGATAGGAAGAAAATCAACTCATTTGAAATGTGGTTTTGGACAAGAGTCCTAGGGATGCCATGGACCGCTAAAAAGACAAATAAATGGGTCCTAGAGCAAATCAAGCCTAAACTCTCCCTAGAAGACAGGATGATTTGTGGCACTTTGGACATAAAGACACAGCTCACTAGAAAAGGTGATAATGTTTGTATGGGAGAAGGCAGAGGAAAACAACATTGCAGATGCATGGGCTCAATCGAGGAAGCCACATCGCTGAGTCTTTCAGACCTGAGTATGGCTGCTGATGACAGAAGGAGTCAGAGGTTTTTCATTCATAAGGTTGTCATGAGGTGAAGGCAACTTTTTGACAGTTGACAAGTTATAGCATAAAGAGCAGGATGCTACTTGTACCATAATGTGGCACAGAGATGGGGATCTTGGGGTGATTGCCTCTTGCAGGCTCCCTTCTCCCAACTTACCTGCAGGCCCTGGGGGACCTCAGAAGGAAGACAGAGGGGAGAATAACACTCCATCATTTGGTTTGAATATCCAGCCTTTCCTGCAAGGCACTGTTGTCCCAGCATGGGGACAGGAGAGGAGTGGGACTATGACAATGCTTCTGCATGACATTGTTGCAGTCCCATCCTTCTCCCATTGCCAGGTAGTATGATCATGGATTAAATCATTAATGAGTTTTCCCATCAATGACTTGCAATTGTGCCACCATCCCACACTTCCCTGGCCTGCGGGAGCCCCAGAAATGCGATGGAGGTGTTTCCTGTCCCCATGCAGCCTGGGAAAGTGTCTGGCTGTGCTGTGGAGGGAGGGAGGGAGGGAGGGAGGGAGGAAGGAAGGCAGGCAGGCAGGCAGGCAGGCAGGCAGGCAGGCAGGAGGCATGTCCATTGCCCTTCCTTTGGCAGGCAACCAGTCTGGTGTCGAGAGGAGTCCTCCTGTTGCGCTCCATTCCTGGCAGAGCTGCTGCTGCTGCTGGGATCTCCGCTGAAGCATGAATGGACAATGTAGGGTGTGGAAAAGGCCTCTGACTGGTGTATTTTGGTTGGTGGTCCTTTTTTGTTTGAGTATTAGTCACATTAATTCTTCAGTCGTGTATAGGACATGCTACCCTGGGATAAAAAAAGTATAATAGCCATCTGCCTTGTTGTCATCAAGAGTCTAACTACGAGGAATGGATCCATAGGCCAGAGCGAGACTAGTCTCCTTACCAGGGAGTGGAGGCAGGGCCACACATAGCAAAACAGTTTTCTGTTGGAATCCAAAATGCTTGAAGAAAGCAACGTATCAGTGACAAAAAAGTTCCTGCATGACAGGAGGTTGGACTTTTCAGTCTCTTCCAACTCTATGCTTCTATGAATGTATGTAGTGTGGTACAGAGCATTCAACATAATAGGTAGGCATAAGCTTCCTGTAATTGTAGTGTTGAGCACCAGCCCATCAAGATGATAAACGAACATGAAAATATTTGATTGAAAGTAATAGTTCCAATGCAAACAAAAGCATATTTTCAACTGCTGAAACTTAAGGGTTTGGCCCTGTGCCCTGCTTGCATGGGAAACTATGCATAGTCCACATATAAGCCATTCTGATCTCCTTGGAGGACTCACAGGATACAAATAAAATAAATAAGGTGCCTGCACTTGTATCATATGCAATAACAATGTAATCTTCGATAGGTGTACCCAAGAGAAACATGAAGTATCACTCCTGGAAAGCAATTCTAGCACTTACTGTGTCTGAAACAATACTCCGCTATGAAATTCCGAGCAGAGACAACTAGCATCTGTGCAGAAAAAAATACTGCAGATTTTCCTATGACTTTAGCTCTTTATCATCTTGTTTTGTCCTATATGCAAACAGAGAACATTGATTCATCAAATGTGTGAGCTAATACTAACAGCTGATTATTAAATTATAGTCTGTTGATTATCTTTGAACCAAGCGGCCAATTATTATATATTGTAACACATTTTTAGATGCTGTTTGTCACCTTGGATACATTCAGCTCTTGAACAGATGAGTAAACAAGAACTTGACCTACTGTGCAAGGATCTCCAAGGAAAGTGAAATATATTCAAGGTCATAATTCCCCATCTTTGCAGTTTGGCTGGTTGCTGACTAGTTTATTGAACTGATCTCAATAAATATTTGGATAGCACAAGATTAACAGAATGAAAAAAGATTAACAACATAATAAAGCAATCTATGTGCATAACAATCTTTAATTCCATAACAATTATTCTAGCATGCAGGAGCCTCTTACCTTTGTGTGCCTTCATTTCCAGCTTATGGCAACCCAAAGGTGAACATATCACTGGGCTTTCTTGGCAAGATTTGTTCAAAGGGGGTTTGCTTTTACCTTCCACTGAGGTTGAGAGAGTATGATTTGTGCAAGGTCACCCACTGGGTTTCCATAGCTGAGCACGGATTTAAACCCTGGACTCCAGAGTCATTGCCCAGTGCTGAAACCATCATATCATGCTGGTCCTTAGGCTCTTATTGCATAACCTCATTAACAGAATGGCTGTTTTGTAGCCTGCAGGTGTTCTGAAGTACTGTATCTATTAAGACCAACTGTGACAGTGAGAAACCATATCAAAACCTAACCTTGTTGTTCCGAATTCTTCCACTCACGGGCTTGGCTGGTAAATACCACGCAAAGATAGAAGGTGGATTTTTTTTTTTAAATGCAACTCCCAGAATGACCTAGCCAGCATGATCAAGTTCTGTCTTTAATAGCTACTTGGCTGGGGCACTCTAGACATGGTAGTCAAAAAAGTAACTTTACCACACCTTTGAGTATAACAATCACTACAGTTTGCTAGGCAAAGGCAAAAATTCATACCAGGCCTGATCAATGCCTTGTGTTGTATTTACCACCAGCAAAGGACAATATATCTCCCTGTCGGTTGTGTTCCTGAAATGATTTCAGAAATATCAGCAAATATGATTCATGATAATTTGCTGGGTCAAACATAAATCCTACAATCCCCAATTATGGAATCTCCAAAAGAACTTTAGCAATTTATTGTTCAAAATAAGGTAAAATAACAATCAGTTTTGTGTGTGGCATGGAATCCTTACTCAGTCTTCCAAACTTGACAATTACCTTTGGACTAAAGCAAGGATTGCTAAATTCAAGATGCTTATTGTAGCCAGGAAACTATGTACACATTCCAATGAATATGAATGTGAAAATCACCATTTTGTCTCTCTCTCTCTGTGTTTGTCTCTCCAGTAAATACACAGGTATGTGTACAGATTCCCATTAGGGAGAAAAAAAATACTTTATTTTTTTATAAGCAAAAGGCTAAATCACTGTCTTGCCATATGTTGATTAAAAGCAAAGAATATTATGCTGAGAGATGAATTTGGCTTGCAGGTTGTCAATTGCCTATAATATTTATTTAAAAAATCATCAGTTGTAATTCAGAACCAACAGAAATCAATACAACCATATTATTGAATTTGAAGAGGAATGTTTTAACTGAAACTGGATTTTGTTGCTGTTCTAGCTGATCTCTTCATTTGCAGACTTGCATGCAAAAAATCAGATATGCACTGAGGGATTCCACAGGAATGCCACTTCATTTTCACAAGTGTGTATAAGGTATAGTTTATTTATTTATTTATTTTGCTTTGTTTTGTTTCTTTTCATGGCAAACCACCTTTGCAGACTTCGTGTTCTGAGTTTCTAGAACTGCAATGGCTGTCCATCCCACTGGCAATGCTTCCTTGTAAAATCAGAAGCTGTATTTAGCTTCTGAAAACTATCAATATGTGGCAGTTAGGAATATATGAGTACAAAAGGACATGAAGCACTCACTTCTTCCAAGAACTATCAGTTTATTCCATCAATTGCTTGTATTGGCATCCATTTGCATGTTTCAGGATGGACTTTGAAATGAAAAGTGCTTCAACTAGAGAGAAAAATGATTGGAAAAAAGTAGCAAATAAAACTGGTTCTCGTGTTTTACAGACTGAGAAATGTCATTTCAGAATTCTTTGCCAACTGTGGATTTTATTACATTTTACAGGTGTCTGGGATAGCCAAACAATCTGAATGTGCCCCTTGATATGTATTCATTTAAGGTTGTCTTAATGAAGTACTTGTTTGCAATTGCAATTGCAATTTGGCTTCTGGATTCTGTAAAGAAAGACCCCAGTTCTGCATGCCAAAAGATGTTAAAGACTTCAGAAAAGATCATCTAGAGGGAAGGAAGCATGAAGGCAGGTTTTGCCTGGGTGCTCTTTTTTATAACCCTCACCCTTCTGCTTGTCACTTCCAGTTATATCAATGACACTCTTTGAAGATGCAAGCTATTACTTATGTGCTAATAACACTTTCCATATTCATTCCACTCCCAGAATCAAGAAGAAACCTACCAAATATTCTGCTAAGGAAAACATTTTCTGCCTTTGAGGCATGAGGAAGGTGCGTTGATGCTGCCTTGACTTTTTTTTGTTCATATTTTCCCACCCCAAACATATGACCAATATATTCCAAGGCTATGTGTGGTATTTCAGTGAAGTGAACTAAGGTCATTTCTGCACTAGACTGTTATAGTGCTATTATTCCACTTTCAACATCCTGTGGAATCTTGGGTTCTGCAGTTTAGGGAGGGACCTTTGAGGCCCCTCTCTGAAAACCCCAGGATTCCACAGAATGTTAAAAGTAGAATAACAGCAGTATAACAGTCTAATGCAGAAGTGGCCTAAATCTATCTACCTCACAACAGTGTCAATTGGGATGGAGAGAATACCTGTATGTATTAAAATCTTAGAGAAAAAGGGAGTTTCTGCAGAGTCAGGAAACCAATAAGGAGTATCCTGGATGGATGAGAATCTTTATAGTTTGAGCTTATTCTTCACAAAAAAGGCATGTGAGAGTTTTTGCATAAAAAATAGCATTTTCTGTACTTGAATTGATTTTTCTGACTAGAAAGGAAGTTTTCTCCACAGAAAACATGACTTTATGTGCAGAACATAATGTTTCCGTACAAAAACCCAGCATATGGATTTTTTGCAGAATAAATCCTGAATAGTGAATAGTCCTTTGAAACCACACAGTTTTTTTGCACAATTTCTTGCAGTGGAGAGAAAAACAGCTGCATTATTTTGTTTTGCCCACAAAAATGAAATTTACAAAGATTTGCATCAAAGTCATCTGTCTTTGTAAAATGCAAAAAAAAACCCAACCTCTGTGAAAATGGTATACCATGCTATTGTAAAGTTTGTATCCCTGTCTGAAAATCTCAGCACTCACCATTAAGGAATGCATTTTGGTAATAAATGGAAAAAGCAGAAGCTTGTTAGGAGACACCTGGGTATGATGGAACATACAATCATGACAAGAAACTAAATTTACCAATTGATAGACAAGGGTTAGGGTTGTGGGAATTATAGTTAACCAAGAGAACTTAATATCAATCTGTCTCTCCCTGTCTCTGTTTCTAGAGACTGCAAGCCTGCTTGCTTGAATAACAATTACTTAACAAACTATGCTGTATATCCTGCTAGTTGGCTCAATGACCCTGTGATCTGCAGCATCCTGACCTGGCCTGGGAAGGAGATACAACATAAAAGAAGAACTGTGAGTAAGGACTGCAAAGTATAAGATAACAGAGAAGGGAAAATGCAGGCATGAAACCTCTCAACTTTGGACCTTTTCGCACCTTACCTTTTCCCGGTGCTGGGCTGCTCGGCTTGCGCATGAAGGCTTGGGAGGAACACTGTCACATCCCTCCTGCTTCGCCTCCGCAGCTGCTTCCTCATTGCGCGAGCACCCCACCTCTTCCGTTCGCAGTGCAGCCTGGGACCTGCCAGGCTGCACTGAGGAGAGGACGTGCGACCGGCTGGGCTCCCAAGGCGCTGCATGCCAGGTAAGTGCATGTGGGGCCCCAGAGTGATGCACAACCACGCAGCATTTTCGGCTTTGAGCCGAAAATGAAAAAATGCATGCGTGGTCTGCGTCAGGCTCTTGAGCACCGTGCAAATGTGAGTGTGTCGTATGGATCACTCCTTACATTTACAGGATGCTCAAGGGGCCCTTTCACTTCAGAAATGCCGTGCGAAAAGGGCCTTTAAAAGAAATAGCAGAGGGGTGCAAATTGTCCCACCTATTATGGAATGTTGGGTATATGTTGGGCTTATTATGCATGCCCATGGACAGCTGATGTCCCCCAGATTTACATGGAAGTGATATAATTGTAGATGTTTTCTCATTAACATGTAGAAATATAAAAATGATAATGCCTTCTCTTTGTTTGTCATGCCTGCTTTCTGGGAAGTCTCCAGGCATCTTCTTGCTGCAGCAAATATAGTTATTTCTTATGCTGCCTCTGGTGTGTGTTCTTTGGTTGGTCATGGACCACAATAAAAACAGAACATGCTTTTATCAGTATCAGGCTCTTTGCCCCATTCCTCTGCATGTTCAGATCCTACTTAATGGAACAAATTTGCTTTTGTTTGCAGTGTATTTGTTTGTAATGTTTCATCGACCCAACACTGGGGATATTCACTGGATTGAAACCAGATTTGAGTGTGTGCAATTGAACAGACATAGATGGACGTTGCTATCCATTTGTCCTTCTGCAGCAGCTTCTTACCCTCTGAAAATGCTAGACAGAAGATCAGAAGATCAGAAGTCCTGCTAAATGGGTTGAGCTGTGGTTCATGGAGAAGCATATCTCCCAAAGCAAACATTCAAGGAAGGCAGATTCTAGATCCAACTAACTGTGGCCAGAATCATCTTAAAATATTCCACAAGTACAACCAGAGATTCCACTGATCAATCTATTTTTTCTGCTAGTGTGTTAGGTGGTATTCTGAGGCTTTTACAAAATAGTATTGCTGACCAATGGAATGGCTGTTAGATGGCATCCCAGTGCTGTGTTGTTTCTGAACTTAATGACCTCTCACTGGCCATAGATATGTGTCAGGAAAGCTGTTCCCTGCCGCTATGGGGCTGGCTGCTTTCATGCTTCCTCTGACCTCTTTGTTGGCAGAACTTTATACTTTCCCAGCTGTCAGAACTTTATGCTTTGCCAACTTCAAATAAGATTTCAACCCATGTTAGCATTTTTCTGACCCAGACAATCAGTAAACAAGTGACTTGTAAACATGCTAAATTGAATTTCCCACACACTATTTTATCTTCCAGTAATATCAAGACGCACAAGCTACACAGAAGTTGGTGAAATGAGAGAAGCAGTTTGCACTGTTAATTATGGCACACTGAAATATACTCCCAAGAAATGACTCTTAAATATTTGCTATCAGGCATATCTTGTCTCAGCTGAAGATGCTGCCTTCTCCTCTCCTTCTCCTGTTTATATAACACCATCAATAATAGCACCATCACAGAGATAATAAAATCACAGCAAATTAACAGTAATAGAGAACAATAAAAGCACATATCCCTACTAGAAGTTTATAATCATTTTTTAAAAAAAATTAGAAATGGGGATATGGCAAGGATTTATACAATACAGAAAATAAACAGCCCAGACAAACATGGTCTGAATATACAAAATTGTAAAGACAAAATTAAATTGGAGTTCTGTAGGCTTTGGAAAACAAGTTTTTAAATGCAATTAAAAATAGTAATTGAAAGAGCAATCCTCAGATATTTGAGATGACTCCAGAAGTATGGAGCAGCATGGAATAAGTGACAAAGTCAAGCTAAGGAGATAAAAAGTCTGGGTTGGAACAAAATGGATGAGGGCAGTTATGAGAAATATTGACTGAAAATTTTTTGGTGGGAGGCTAAATCATGTGATTTATACTCAGTCCTATAAAAAGATAGACAGCCAATGAAGGGTCATCAAAAGTGGCATGACATGATCACAACAACAGGCCAAAAAGATAATTGTAGAAGCAGAACATTGGAAAGAAACCAGGGGATTGAGATAAGTTAATGGAAAACTGGTCAAAGAAAGATTGCAACTATCAAGAAGAGAAATGACTAAAGTATGAACTAAGGTCTTTGCAGAGGAAGCAGACCAAAAGAGTTGATTCTGGCAATATTATAGAGGGAAAAAAGTGACATGAATTATCTATAGCCTCAAAGTGAGGAAAGGCAAAAAATGATAAATAAAATGAAAGTTACAAGTAGGATAGAAAAGAACATTTTAAAGAGTAACAAAGAATGTATGTTGAAAAGAAGGCTTTGGAGGGAAAAAAATAAGCCATCTTAGCCATCTTAAGCTTCAGCTGACACTGAACCATCAATTCTGAAATAGCTGAGAAACATGCAGTAATAGACATTGGATATCAGAAGCAAGTCCTAGGATGGAAAGATATAGCTGTGTTTCATCGACATAAATACGATCGTGAAGGCCATAGAACTGCGTAGGATCACCTAGGCAATCTGTGTGATTAAAAAAAAAAAATTGAAAACTTAAATAAGCAGTTCATACAGTTTTTGATACTAATTTGTAAAATAATTAATATACTTGGTCCTAGGGGTCTAATTCTGATTTTCTTTTCAAAGACAGAAATGAATAACTTCAGCAATTTTCCTTTCACTGCGAGAAAGTCTTAAAAACTCAGGCAGTTTTTGAAGGTTATTCACAATTCAGGACTCTCTTTTCTCAGGGGGTAAACGTTTTCTATTTAGGCAGGTATTTGGGTTTTAACTGGTATGGCAGTATACTGTATAATGCAGTACAGTAATCCCTCCACATTTGCTAAGGTGGAGGGGTACAGGACCCTCATGAAAGTGGAAAAAACATGAATAACTCTGGGCCCTCCCAAACCATATTTAACACACACAAAAAAGTATGAACACTATATTCAACCCACCATGGATTCCTTTGAGGCATCAGGGTTCCTTCATAAGGCAGAAGTGGGTGGCTGGTGGGGCTTACTGTCACCCCCACTGCCACCCCACAGGCTTGCAGTCTCTATTAAAAATGGCATAGGGAGGCAGCAGAGGTGACAGCAAATAATCCATGAACAATCAAATCTGCAAAAGGTAAACCTGCAAATGTGTAGGGTGGATTGTACTGGGTTTTTTCTTCTCAGCTTCACATCTGCAATGTCAAGAAAATAATTTATTTATTTTAAAATGTTGTATGAATCACCAAGGTTCCTGCTCTGAACTGTAAAACTGTATGTATAATTATTAGCAGCTAATTTTTTAAACAGTAGTACAAAATGTATTAAAGTCTTCACTAACATTTAGCATCTCAGAGCCATTAAATCTTACCATTCGCCTCCTGTTAATGCTTAGCTCAACAAATTGCAGGTACAGTTGTTTGAGCGTGCAATACTGTTGGTAAAAGGGCTGTTACTCATTGGATAGGTGATTATTCATTGCTCCCATATCACATCACCTTAGCATATGCATATTTCACATTTAGATTAGCACATTGCCTTGTGTTTTTTGCCCAGACTTGATTGACATACAGCATACTAAATTACCTTAGTTTTTGAATATCTTGAACTGATTATAGCCTTGAGACAAAACCTGATAAATGGCTGTGCTCTAATTTTCAGGAGCAAACATTCTGATAATCAAAGGAACCTTCTGTTTATGCTGTCTTCATTTGGTAGCATCACTAAACTGCTTTCAAATTAGGCTGGGAGCTTTAAAATTTATAGGCTTATAAATACTACTATGTAGTTACATGTTTGAAGTTATATAAATCCTTTTTTATTCTATGTCACTCATTTTGTTTTAAGTTTATTCAGATTTCCATATCCTCTGACAGGCGTTGATTTCCAAACAATCTTGTTTGTAGAAAGCCATGCTTTTTAAAGTAAACTTGTGAAAAGACCTAATTAAGACAGTCAGTATTAGGTAGAAACCCAACACAACCATCCTGAGGAGACAACCAGCGTGTGATCCCTGTCTTCCTGTGCCGTGCTTATCCATTATATTCCCCATAAATCACTCTGTTCTATATGAGGAGGTGACAAAGAGGCCAAACAAAGTAATAGATATAATCTCCAGAGGTTTAAAGATATTTCACTCTGTCTGAACTGGGAATGTTTTAAGAGCAGACTAAGTTAACCGAGGTAGAATGTCTATAACCTTTTCAGACCAAGAAGAATACCATTTTCAAATGCATCAGCAAGGTGCTAAAGAACAACCAGCAATCCAAGAACTAACTAGTGATGTCTGTCTTCTAGACATATACTTTCCAAATATGAGGATTCTGTTGCCAGCTCTTAACTTCTTCTAGAACATTACTTTTCTGTCTAGCTTCTTCCAGTGAGCCATGCATGCTGGATTATAGACACTGTAAGCCAGCATTCTTGAAGGACATCAAATTAGGGAAAGCTGGTACAGAGGTAGCAACTAACTAGTTAAAATCATTAAGGCTTTCATTTAATTTGGTCATTGTCTAGCTCAAAGAGGCAACTCAATTTGCTTCACTTTACACAAATAGCCTTAATCCCTTCAAAAATAAAGTAGGACATTTTTAATGATTCTGAAAAAAATATGCAGTTTAATGTCCTGCCCAGGGTATAGGGAAAAAAAATGTTGTATCTGGTGAACATTAGCATCAACCCAAACACTATTACATTTGTATTGCCTTATTTCCCCAAGAACAGAAGGTAATATTTTCATTTATACACAACTAATGGTTTTAAAAATCATCAGATTCATAGGGGAATACGAGATATTACAAGAAGCAGCTTCTCTTTGGACTTCACAGATTGCAACAATGAGATGTTAAAATAAAGGCAGACAGGTGATATAGAGAAAGTTAATATCAAGCAACATTTCATATCAGCCTTGTGAGATTAATAAAACTGGGAATATTGAACACTGACCTCTATGAATTGCTGCTCAGGAAACCTTTCAAATTCCCACTTCAATCTGCCCTTAGCCAATAGGCAATAAATATGATCTGCTTGCCCCTTACCCCAAAAGAATATACACTTCAACTATATTGTCTTCTGCTGACATGAAAGCAGTGGGTTTCTATCTACATTTAGGTTATATTCTGGAAATTATGGAATACCTCCTATCTAGGGACTGAAAGCAATTTTCAACAAAACCCAGAGCTCTGTA
Organism: Cyclura pinguis; assembly: GCA_030412105.1. Lineage (NCBI taxonomy): Eukaryota > Metazoa > Chordata > Lepidosauria > Squamata > Iguanidae > Cyclura > Cyclura pinguis. The sequence continues at coordinate 310,265,034 of CM059599.1, read as the reverse complement.
CATTTATTCCGTTATAATGGACAATGTTTTGACTTCTTAGAAAGGATCCTTGTAGCTATTCTGAATGCTAAAGTATACAAAAAAGCCTCACAGATATAGATGTGAATATTTTAACTTACTAGGATGTTTTTTTGCGTTGAATTTGAATTGCTAATAAGCATTATTTTTCTTCCAACTCTGCAAACTGGGGGAGGTTGGACTACCAAGGGCAGCAAGTTGGTCACTAAAAGTAGAAGAGTCACAAGTTGAGTTGAGTCAATCCATCATTTATTGCCAAGTCAAGTCCAAGTTGAGTCATTCAAGCAACTTGAGTCTTACTCAAGTTTGAGTCAATACTTCTAGACATAAGTAAGAAATTGGTGTAGGCTACTTCAAAGTAGGACATTGACACACTATTTTCAAAGTATTGATCTAACACATTTGTAAAAATGGATCCTGCTTTCCAGTGCACAGACACTTGTCTTTTCTTCTGGTGGCAACACCAGTGGTGACTACTCTAGTGGTGACTACTTCAGTGTTCCTTCTGGTCACCACTCCAGTGTTAGAATAAATGTAAATGTGATCTTGAATATATGGTTATATTTAACATGTCCAGTTTCTTCCTTCTAGTTATAGTAACAGAAAAGAGAGTTAATATCTGGATAATTGTGCATGAGAAGAAGGGAGTTTAACCTTTTAGCACCAATTGGAACTTCTGTCACAAGGCTAATAACAGTTTGAGGACCATTTGAATAACTGCAGCAGGGAAAAGAGACAGACCCCATCCCTTGAATGGGTCTGCCCTAGAAAGCTGTTTATAAGCTGCAGTTACTAACATAGTTGTTGGATGTGCAGTTTAGGGACCAAATAACACTGGTCTTACAAGAACTGCACTGGCTTCCGCTTTGTTTCCAGACTAAATTCAAGGTGTTGCTTTTGATCTAGAAATCCCTAAATAATTTGAGGCCAGGATACCTGAAACACTATCTCCTCCCATATGAGGCTGCCTATAATTTAAGATCTTCAATTGAGGCTCTGTCATACATTCTGCCACTAGGCTGCTGGGTAAGCATGTAAGCATGTCAACACTTTCTCTGTAGCAGTGTCCTGACCATGGAATTTCTTCCTAAAGGCTGGCTTCATTCCTTCCGGAAGGCAGCTAAAACCATGTTATATTGATTGGCTTTCAGTATTCAAAATTAGGTGTGTCTGCTTTAACTGTTTTTTTTTAATTGTGCCATTAGAACTGTTTTTTTAAACAGAGTTTTTGGTTTGCTTTCAAATGCATTTTAGTCATGTCTTTACTGTTTTAAATGCTATTATCCACTGAACTTCATCTCGGGGGCCCTGTTGGGCTGAGTGGAAATAAACAAATTTCTTAAATGAATAAATAATAATCACCCACCTGGCTGCCAGAGTCTTTCATATCAATGGTGCAGTGAATCTGCTCCAGGTTTTGTTGCAGAATGTACAGGAGCTATCCAAGGTTCTCAATCTACTTTAGGAGATACAGTTCAGTACCTTGCACGGCTCCTTTAAGTCTGGAGTAAAACCAAAAGCAAAGTCACCACATTCTTGACATGATGGCTGCAAGTTGCCCTAATCCTCATATGCAATACCTGGTCCTAGTTGCCCTGTTCTCACAGATGGCATTTAAAAAGAAACAGAAAGGAAAGCAAATGTCAATTCAACAGCATTTTTATCTGTATATTACGGGTAGAAATAATTTTCATACCTTTTCTTGTCTTGTACAAGAAGAGTTTTTGACCCAGCAAAACATTCTATTGAGAAATTGTCACGTGCCGCAAGATTGCACAACACCCCTTGCAACAGTGAAAAAAACAAGCGCTTTTTTTCATCATCTGCAGCAAACTATTTGTGCAGAAAAGTTGTATTCTAACAAAAAAAGTTCTGTTTAGAAACACCATCGTATTTTGAACAATAACTAATGTATTTTGCACAAAAATGTTGCATTCTATGAAAAAGCCTGACACTAAATCCTTGCACAAAGAATTCCACCAAATATGTAAAAAAATTTATTTGAAAAAGGAGCAAAAACTCATTATCTTGCTCAGTGGAGAGAACACTTCTGAAATTGAAATAAGCAAAGATATACATCCCTGCTATTTACAGGCACTACAATATCTCATGTAGTAAAGCATCCATGGTGATTAACTTAAAAAAAAAAGAGGAAAGAAAAGACAGAGTGTACTGTATAAAACTGTGCATGGTGTGAAGAGAATGGATAAGCCTTTCTCATAATACTAGAATCTGGGGTCACTCACTGAAGCAGGTAAACATTCAGAATAGATAAAAGGAAGTACTTATTCATACACTGTAGTTAAACTGTAGAATTTTTTACTCAAAGATGTAATAATGGTTGCTGACTTGAATGCCTTTAAAGCAAGATTGGCTTTAAAGCAAACTAATTGAACAGGGGCTTCCAAGGGCTATACATTCTCTCTTTCTCTATATGTCTTTGTGTATCAGCTGCTGGTATAGCAAACATACTCTTGTTATACAGAACAGAAGAAGAGCCATGGTAGATCTTACCATCTACTTTTTGTGGATGGAGAGGATATTTAAAGAAATATTTGAAAAATGATTGAAAAAAATGTCCTTCAAATATCAAGAAACTCTGACAAGAAGAAGTGACAAGAATCTTCAAAGTTCAGGAGTGACAATTCCTGGAGTGACAAGTTCCTGGAATGACAAGAATCTTCATAGTTCAAGAAGTATTCTGTCCAAAATTCACATGTGGTTGTTCTGCAAAGAAAACAGCATTATCTGATCTGGAACTAGAATTTCCACTAGGGGAGGGGAGACTGTTTTCTGTTCAGAAAATGCTGCAATTGGGGCCATTCCATGCAAAGTTCTTTATACACACACACACACACATACTTTTTGTTACAAATTTAATAAATAATAATAAAAAATACATGAATAACGTACAGTTTTACAATATATTGTAGCTCATTTAGTGTCATTAGATCTTCCTCTCATCCTTACTAAAGTACATTATTATTAATAAGTATATCTTAAATGTACTACTCTATAAAAAGGAAACCTTGTGAATGTTTGTTCCTGTGTAATCATATCTATCAAGTCCATAAATATGCTTATTAATGTCTCATCTATCAAATTTAATATACCTCAAAATATTTTCTACTTTACTAAGTCCTATAATCAATAACACCTCTTTCTTCACATTTTTAATTACATGGTTGTTACCTCACTTTTATTCCAACATATCCATTACTCCTCAAACTCGGTAGGTACATTTGTCAACTAGTTTTATGTTCTTTGTTTTTGAAGAAATTGACTCAAGGGAGTCCAGTCCTTGTCTATTGTTTCATCTATCAGACTTTTAAGTCTTTGTGACAGAGTATCTGCTGTTTTTATTTCTGACAAACTTTGGACCCGTTCTATCTTAGGGATCCCTTCATTCTTCCAAAATTTGGCATATTCAGTTCTAGCCACGGTTGTCATATAAAGCATAATCCTCCAATAGTTTTTCTTTATATTTTGATCTGTCATATGAAGCATGTTTAATAAATATATTTCTGGGTTTTTATCAAATTCAATTTGGAGAATTTCTCTTATTGTTTTATGTATATCATTCCAGTACTCTTTAGCTTTTTTACAGGTCCACCATAAATGATACATTGTACCAGTCTCTACTTGACATTTCCATCACTTTCCCATGCCCGAATTGTAAATTTTTTTCAACTTGGTCGGAGTCATGTACCATCTATGAAAGATCTTAAAGTAATTTTCCTTTAAATTCTGAGCAGCAGTAAATTTTTGGGTCAATTTCCAGCTGTATTCCCAGTGTTCCAGTTGTATTGGGTGGCCAAACTTTTGAGTCCGTTTGATCGTTGTATGTTTGTTTCATCTTATCTCTCTTTTAACAAGAATACCTTGCATAGTTTGGCCAACAAGTGTGGTGGGTTTTCCATCATAAGCTTTATCACTTCGTTCTGCTCTTTCATGTCAAATCCTTGCAGTTTCAAATCTATCTGGAATCTTTCCACTAATTGTCGGTAGGGGAACCAATTTAAGACTATTCACTCTTCCTCCAGTTTTTCTCTAGTTTTGATTGTTGGTGGTCCTGATGTAGATCTGGTGATTATGTCTTCATATCTCAGTCAGTTTGACGTGCTTTTCCATCTACCATAGAAAGCTTCTTGAGGGGAGACCCACATTGGAATTGATCCAGCAATCAAATGTTTATAGTTATTCCATATTTTCAACAATGCTTTTCTAATACAGTGGTGGGTAATATCTTTATCCACCTTAGCTTTATCATAATAGATATATATTCTGAGATCTGCCCCTTCTAAAGTTATTATTAACTTTATTAACTTATTATTAAGTTATTATTAAGTTAATAATTGCTCATTTCGTAAAGTAATCCAATCCGAAATCCAAATCATTGTGGCAGCTTTATAGTAAGTATATATGTCTGGTGCGTCAGCTCCACCTCTGGTTTTTAAATCAGTAAGGGTTTTCCAGCTAATCCGTGATTTTTGTCCCTCCTAAATAAATTTAGTCAAATCTTTTTGCCATTGTAAAAATGGCTTATTATTTGTAATAATACGTAGATTTTGAAATACAAAAAACAAGTTTGGGTAATATGTTCATTTTAATCAATGCCAATCTTCCCATAAAAGAAAGTCACTTTTTAGACCAAGTCTCTAATTCGTTTTAAATTTCTTTCCATTTGTTTTCGTAATTATTATTGTACAGTTGATTATTACATCTGGAGATCCAAATTCCCAAATATTTCATTTTCTTAACTCTGTTGAAACTAGATGTCTCAGTTAATGTTTCTCCTTCTCGTTTACTTATATTTTTTGTCAAGATTGCAGTCTTGTCTTTATTTGCTCTGAATCCAGAAAGGTCTCCAAATTCATTCATCATTCTGATGAAATGTTTCAAGCTATTTAGTGGATCATCTAGAAACAGTCCCAAATCATCCGTGAAAGCTTTTAATTTAAATTGATTTTTTTCAGCTGTATTCCCTTGACTGTGTTGTGTTTATGTATTGCATTGTTTAAAATTTCCATTGTTGTTATGAACAATAAAGGTGACAAAGGGTAACCTTGTCTTGTTCCTTTCTTCACTGTTATAGGTCTTATTTTTTCCCCATTGATAATCAATGGAGTTTCTTGTTGGTCATAGATTGCGTCAATCCAGGACATAAATTTGGGTTCTACATCTATCTTCTTTAAAACTGCTTTCAGAAAAGGCCATTTAAGTGTATCAAATGCCTTCTCAGCATCAAGAAATATCATGGCAAGCTTTCTTTCATTATGTTTTTCATAGTATTCTATTATGTTTAAAACTGTTCTTATATTGTCCTTTAGTGTTCTTTTTGGTAGAAACCCATTTTGGTCTTCGTGAATTAATTCTGGGAGGATTTTTTTTTTTTACCTGTCTGCCAATATCACCGTGAAGATTTTATAGTTGACATTTAGTAAAGAAATCAGATGGTAATTTTTAACATCAGTGAGATCCTTACCTTCTTTTGGAATCAGTGTAATGTTGGCTTTATTCCAAGTCTCTGGTATTCCTCTAATAAGGGCTTCATTTATTGTCTTTTGGAGTGGTAGGGAGAATTCATGCTCAACCATTTTATAGTATCTCACCGAAAACCCTAATCGCTTCCATAATTTCTACCATGGCTACCAGTCAATTTAAAATTCCTCTATGTTCATCAGTAAGTTTAGCTATGTTGCTCTTTTCTAAATAGGAAAATATCTTTTGTTCTTCGATCTGGGAGATTGGATGTGCATCAAAAAGCTTTTTATAGTAATTGAAGAAAGCTTGCTTAATGCCTTCTTGTTGTGTAATCCTGTTACCCCACTGGAATACCCTATCCTGGAGACTATAAATTTGATATCAAATATACCCACCATGCCAGAGAAGTTGCCCAGATGGACACTTAGGCAAAGAGGTCAAACAACTGAAAACAGGTCAAGACCAGAACAATCCCCAGTCAAGTAGCCCAAGGAGACCTCAGGCAATACACATCTACATAGACAAAGGGTCCTCAGCCAAGAGTAGCCTTCTTGAGGGGATTAGCGTTTTTTCCCCAGGTTGAGCAACTGTGAATCTGGAAAAATCCTACAAGGCGAGGTCCATCTACATAAACTTACACTGCAACCCTTTGCAACCGTAACCCTGAATACTTGCAACCCAGCATAAACCAATCATGCAAACAACTGGCCCATTGTTCTTCCTGGGAGAGGGCCTGCACTCAAGGTATGTTCTGCCCTATAAGTAGTACTAGTTTTTGAGGGTCTCTTCAGAGAACTCTCCATGCTAGCAGACCGGTACTCTGTTAGTTGAGTGATCCCTTCAGCCATCTCTTTGCTGAGCTCAGTTCTTCTCATCGCTTCCTGGACCAAAGACTTCAGGATAGGTGAAATATCAAAATATCACTGCCTCTACATTCCCTTTACTATATCCTCTATCCATTTTTCACCTCTTTTGCTTCTCAATGGGCTTTGTGTGTGTGAGTGAATGAGTGCATTGGTCCGTGATACTATACTCATTTAATAAAATTCATTTATTTGGTACGTTTGTCTGGCCTTTTGCATGGCCTGACCCCATAAAGTTGGGTAAAAGATCCTGCTGGGTTACCCTGCCCCTCGTTTAGCTAATGCCAGTGCTCCGCTAATTTCCCCAACCTTTATAACTTGAAGCAAATCAAGGTGTCCCCCACAGGACCCCCAGAAGTCAGGGTAACAATCCTGATGTTACCCTTCTTGATTTCTGAAATCATTTTCTTTTCTTTTCCCTTCCATATTCTAAAAGCCAGCCATTTTGATGGTTTATTTGCTTGTTCAAATTTTTTTTTGTCTAGCTTGTTTGATTTGCTGCTCAATTTCAAACAAATTTTCTTTGTTTAATTGTATCTGAAGGTTTTTGAGCTCCTTAATGATGGTATCATTTGTAAGATTTTTTCTCAATTGTTTATCCACCTCCTTCATCCGATCCAAGAGCTTTTGAATTTTTTTATTCTTTTTCTTTCTTAATTCGGAGCCCCATTTGATAATACAGCCTCTGAGTACAGCTTTACTAGCATCCCAGATCAATTTCATTGGTATTTCTAGAGAGATGTTCTCTTTAAAGTAGTTAATAATTGCTGCTCTGGCTTTTTGGATATACTCTTCTTTCTTTTCTGAAGTATGTCATCATTTAGTCTCCAAGATTTTTTTTATCACTCTATGTTATATTTGGATGGAATTATGATCTGAACATAGCTTTGGTAACATGTCCATTTTGTTTATTTTGATGAGAAGATTTTTGGAGGCTAAAATTAAGTCAGTTCTGGACATTGTCTTGTACCGGTTGGAAATAAATGTATAGCCATGCATATCTCCATTTTTATAGCTCCATGTGTCGAATAAAGAAAGATCGTCAACCATAGAAAAGAAACTCTTGGGAAGTTTTCCATTACTTCTCAGTAATTTTCTTTGAGAGGATTTGTCTGTAGTGGGATTGATGACACCATTCATGTCTCCCAAAAGAATAATGCTACCTTGATTGGAGTCTTGGATATATTTTGTTATCTCAGTATGTAATATAGTGAAGAAATCCCCTTTAGCACCATTTGGTGTGTATGTTCCCACGATCAATAATTTGGTCTGTAAAATATTCACTTCCACACCAAGATATTGTCCATTCTTGTCCTTAAAGATTTCTTTAGCTGGATAATTTTTATTGATTTACATTAATACTCCTCTTTTCTTTTTTTCAAAAATTGAGGTGAAACATTTTCCCAGTTTGGGATTTCTTTCATATTTTAAGTCTTATGCACAAAGACTCACTTCTTGAAGACAAATTATATCAAGATGTTGTTTTTCAAGAAAGTGAAATATCTGCCTCCTTTTAAATACAGAATTCAAGCCTTTTACATTCCAGGATTGTATTTTAATAGCCATCTTAATTGTATTTTATACTACTTTAGCATAGTTTAATTTTCCCAACCTTCAAGATTCTTTTTCTTCTTCTTCCTCTGTCTCTTTCACCTCTCTCTCAAGTTTGTAGTTTTCCATTTCACTTTCTCTCATAATTCCTTCTCCCACCATTTCGCCTTCCCCTAGTTCCTATTCCTGATTAACAGTCTCTTGCATTTGTTTTTGAGTTTTCTCCTTTATTTGGCTTTCTTCATCAAGTCCCATTGCCTTTTGGTGATCCTTCTTCAGTCTCTCCAGTATTTCTTTTGTTTTGTATATTGAATTAATCTTGTATCTCTGCTGTCTATAGCAGAAAGAGAGGCCTTCAAGTTTTTCCCACTTATAGCTGATTTTGTTTTTCATGAGAAACTTGCCAGAGGTTTATATTCTTGTCATTTTCTGAGGATTTGATAAGGTATATCTTTAAATATTTTCACTTTGTCATCCACCAGGAATTTTTTCTCATAACTTGTCTGTAATATCCTTTCCTTGATCATTGTTCTTGTAAAACAGGTGACCACATCCCGAGGCAAGTTTCTTTCTCTTGCAATTTTAGATGAGACTCTAAAAATCCAGTCAACTGTTGCTTCTAGTCTTTCCCCTGGTATGTCAGTGAACTCTGCCAATAAAGATATCAGCTTCTCATATAAATTTTCTGGTGCATTCTCAGAAAGGCCTCTCAACTTCAAGCATTGGTCGTGATAATGAAGTTCTTGAGATTCTAGTTGATATTCTTCTTCCTCTTGTTTCCATTAAGTGTCGAGACCAATTCTTCTACTTGGTGAGTTTGTTCTTTTAAAGATTTAGTTTCACATTTTAACTTAGTTATATCTTTTGTTATATTGCCTATCTTTTTTCCTTTAGTTTTAATTCTTGTTTCATATCTGACTCAATCTTGGATCTAGTCTCTTTCAGTTCTTGTCTTATCTCATACTTGAAGCTTCTAAATTCTTCCATCATCTGCATCATCAATTCCAAAGGTGGTGCATCCATTGTAGGTCTTCGAAATGTTGTATGCATTGAGGATGAAGTGGATGAACTGGTATTTGCAGTGACACTGGCTGCAGCTGCTGCATTCGCTGCACCTTTCCTGGTACATGGGTCCATTATTGCTTTATTTTATTGAGCTAGACTAAACTGAATGAACTATATAATGCACAATATATTTAATCTATTGATCAACATTTGCTATTTTCAACAATATAGCTAATAAAACTAAAAAGCTAAAATCTAAGCAGCTTTACACATGCAAAAAATGTAATTTCAATGTCCTTTGTTTTCCCAAATGGGTTAGAAACGTAAATCAGTAAGTAAAAAAAAAAAGAATTATTATTTTACCAGAACGTGGCAGTATTTAGTCAAGGAAAAAAAAATTCAGTTCCTCACTTCACTTGACACCCTTCCCCCCCCTTTCCCTTCCCCTCCCTTTCTCTCTCCTTCTAGTTGTTTATTTTCCCTTTCAAGGACAAACGGATATCTAAATGAAGGACAAATAAGCCTACATATTTTAATTGAAGTTCTATCTAAATGCACAATCCTGTAAATGTTTCTGTATGATATCCTTCAGTTCCTGTCAGTTCAATTGTGTTTGTCTTCCTTCTATACAGTTCAATTCATTGCAATATAGTTTAAATCAATTTAGCGCATTAAATCAGTTTGCTAAATTCAGCTAATTCATTAAAATAAAGTAATATATCTAATATGAATTATCATGTATATATGCCACTTGATTAGCTTATTCTAAACTAGAATTAATGCAGTCTCCATTGATGTTATATGAACAATAGTAATTAAATTATACAAGCAATAGTAGTGTACCAATATGTCTTAAATTAATGTTTTCTTACTATTTGATATCTGACATGTAAATAGGAAAATTATGAATTAAATTAATTACTTGATTTCGCTTAAACTTAAATTGATTACTTAACTGACTTTAAATAGTTAAAATATGCAAAATATTGAAAACGAGATTCTTTCCAGATATCAAGGTATTTGAGATATTAAAATATTTAAAATATCCCAAAATATCCCAGGTCATTAGCAAGCATCAAATCACCCCGCAGTACTATTAGTGATGAAAACAGAGGGGAGGGATTTGCAAATAGTTGAAAGGAAAGATCTAATGTCTTATTCTTTTTACTGATGATTACATAGATCTGGAAATTGGCTGCAATATGTCAGAGAAGAGGGTCTTCAGTTAATCCTCTCTGAGGTCAGCAAACTGGTACATTCGAAGCTCCAAAGTCCTAGTTTAGAAAAGTTAAGAAATTAGTCTGTTTCTATGATTGAATTCTAGCCTAAACTCCACAATCAATTTAAAGTCTCCAGTATTTTAACTTGTACTTGTAATACAGTATAAAGCATTGTAAAGTTCTCTCCTGACTCTAATTCACTTACAGTGTCCACGTTGTTTCCTCCTCTCTTTTAGGAACTTTTCAGACACTTTGCATCCTGGTGCTTTCCAATAGTTCTAAACGGACTTGTTTTAGCTTCTTCCCTTTGTCTTAAAGCTCAGTCAGTCGCAGTAGAAATGCAAGTCAAACTTTACACCTTCTGTGAGTTTTTCTCTTTGAACTAACTATTTTAAAGAATAATGTATACAGAAAATAGAAAATTAAGTCCTGTAGTTTGCTTTCAGTTTCAGAAGGATTTCAAAAGAACAATTCAGTTTGTTAAGTTTTCTTCAAAACAATAGTGTCAGTTCCGCTTGGCTTAATGCCTTATGCTGGGATGGTGATATATAGTATAGATATTAAAGGATAGGGTAACTTACAATTTACTGTCCACTTCTGCTATGTGTTTCAGGAACTGAAAAAGTTGTGTCTTAAATGTTACTTGTCCTACTAAGGATCTCTTAAAATTGAAGCTTATTGAAGTTTCAATTTAAAAGTCGGTGGTGGTGCTTCTGCCGATTAACCAGTGACAATGATGTGGCTGTGGATGGCTCTTCGATCCCTTCAATCTCCATTCCCTCTTACAAGGAACTTTTGTAAGAGCTAGGAGTCAGAATCTGAACCCCCTTTGAACCCCTCTGGACCCCCTTTACCAGGAGGGTACAAAAACTGGTTTTGATGGAAAATTCACCAGTTGGTCCATGTCGAGTGACAACTCAGAATGCAGCAATCACTCTGGGCTGCCTTTCGCGACCACCATGCTACCGGAAGTCAATGCAAAGTTCTCACATGGCTGGTTTGCACCAAGAACAACATTTTCTGTGCAGGAAGCCTCTTTTTCTGCTTATAGAATAATACTTCTGTATCAAATTTTATTTTCTGCACAGGAAAAGCTGTTTCCTTTGTATAAAATGTTGTAGTTGGGGCATTCCATGCAAGATTAGCATGTGCTTGATGCACTCAAAACAGCTATTTGATTGTGCAGAAATATTGTTTTATGTGCAGAAGATACTGTTTCCTTTGCAGAAAATGCTGTGTTGCATGTGTGAATTATGCTCAGAATAAATCCCAAATTGCAAAAAGGCTTCAAAAACTGTGTGGTTTTCAAAGACTTTCCCTGAACTTCTAAAAAAACAAATGTATGGATCCTTGAGAAAATCAAGCCTGAATTCTCCTTTGAAGACAAGATGACCAAACTGAGGCTGTCATACTTCAACCATACCATGAGAAGATGTAACTCACTAGAAAAGACAATGATGCTTGGTAAGGTAGAAGACAGTAGGAAAAGAAGAAGACTGTATTACAGGTGGATAGACTAAACCAAGGAAGAAAAGACAGGAGAAAGATTATTGATAATAGGGTGATTTGGAGGTTTTTCATCCATAGGATCACCATAAGTTGAGATCATTATACATGACTCAGATATTCCATGCCTGTGAGGAATTGCTGGATTGTTGAGACTGATTGAGTTGAGTTGATCAAGTTGAGATCTACTTGAGAACAGTTAACAACACAAGAACATAGCTTCTTAAACTGGAAGGGCCATACAGACATTCTAGTTGGGCATCACCTTCATGAATTTATCCAATCTTACCGTAAAGCCATCTGACTAGACAGCCATTGCTAGATCTTGTGGCACTGAATTCCCCCAGTTTAACTGGGTGCTGTGTGAAGCACTTCCTTTTATCCATCCCAAAAGTCCCACCATTTCAGTAGGATGACCCCAGTTTCTATCACTATGAGAGAAGAAAAATAATTTTTCCCTTTCAGAGAACTCTGTACTTGTGGGTCCTCATGTAGGTAAAAATGGTCTTACCTACATACAAGAGGGACAAATTCACAGACACCTGAAGGCCTCAAAGTTGTACAAACCAATTCTCTAAACATATATTTGCATTTCTGCAAATCGTAAGGTGTTGCTGTTGTTGTTGTTGTTTAACTAACAAAGCAACACTGATCATCCCCAATGGCAACAGATACTGACCAACTGTTAGAAGGAAACAAAAACTAAGAGAAGATGGAATGTTGAATGAAGCAACATACCCTGGAATAAAGTCTTCCCTGAACAGAGCAATCCAATCTCATCCAATTTGGAAGCTAAAAAAGGTCCAATCTCTTTAGTACTTGACACGGAATCCACTAGGGAATAGCACAGTTTTTCCTGAAAAACTGTTGCCAGTCAGAATTGATAATACTTACTAATGTTTGATAATACTTGATAATTAATAATATCAATTGATAATGCTAATAATACGAAATAATTTTATATGGAATTTTTATATATGGAATTTTTATTACTCATAACATGGATGAATTCAGAGGAAGACATCTAAACTTATGAATCCTTCACCAGTATAAAATGTTAGTAACATATGGAGGTGCAGATATTCTCCAGTGTACCTATTTTCAGTCACCTTTATCTTTATTATAAGTAAAACCACAATGGAAGAGGGGGAAATACTACACGGAATCTGGAATATACTGTTTGGTCTGTTTCTTACCTGTCTGAACACCTTTAAATGCATTTACATTACCAATGACTTCCAAGGTCGCACAGCTCTCAGAAGGCTGTTCCTTGACAGTCCTTTTTCAAGCAGTTCTGACAGCTGAGGGAAGAGCAGAGAGGCTCAGACCTCACAAGTATAATTTGAAGTGTTAATTGGAGAACACCTCACTGACCTTGGCAGCCTTATTCTCTTACTATTAATGGTAGCAACAGAGTCCAAAGATGTTCCAGTTGCAAGAAGGGGGAGGTCAGAGGAGGAAGGGTGTAATCAAGCATTTCAAGAACTGCTTGCCTTTTCTTTGTAATGTTACACAGAAAAGAAACATATCAAAGATAGCCAGTTTCCACAATCCAGAAATTCCTCACAGGCATGGAATATCTGAGTCATGTATAATGATGCTCTCCCCCACAAAGATGGCCCCATTTATTGCTGGAGGATACTGGAGGATACTGAATTTCCAAAATTGGGTACAAAAGCCTTTCAAAAAGTCTTGTTTTAATTTTAGCATCCTATCCAACAATTGGGGGAGGCAGAATAGCATACTTTAAATCACAAAAGACTTCCGGTGTGGATACTGGGAATCTCAAGCTCTGTGTGTGTTCTATGGTGTGGCACTCCAGAGGGTATACTACAGATCATCCTATGTTCAGGCTCTCTTTTTAGTAACATGACAAGGAAAAGAAGCATGGCGACCAAGAATGGTTATCTACATGAAAGGTTATCCTATAGATTATGGATGAAAATTGTATCATGTGGACTTTGTCTTTCTGACATATTGTAGGAATATAGGCTGGATAGCTTTGGGTCTGGGGGTCACTTTTATGTCCCACTCAACTCTGGGGGCCACATGGATTAATATAACATTTTTTAAAAAACCAAATGGCTGGAAGTTTAATGGTATTTTTAAGTTACATAGTACAGGGAGACCTTGAAACCTGTTTAAATGGTTTAATCTGGAGACTTCCAGTAACAGTGCTTAGTTTCTCTCCCTCCCCCTGCCTCTCTTTCTCTCTCTCTCTTTGTTTGGACAGAAAATGAGTGGTGTCAACATTGTGGAAGTGCCAACGGCTAGAAACATCCTCGGGAGCTGCATGTAGCCCTAGGCTTGTGCTTTGCTATCTCTGATCTAGAACAATACTGTCAAGTCTGATTGGTAATGGCTCTCCAAGTTTTTAGGCATGATTCTTTCCTAGCTGCAGTAAGAGATCTCTGGCGTTCTCTGGTCATCTCCCATCCTAATACTAGCCAGGCTCAATCCTACTTAGAATCAAAAATCAGACAAGGAATGTTCAGGGTGCTATGGTCATTAAATTGATAAGACAGGTAACAAAATTTGCTGCTGCAGACATGCCTATTTTTGCCTTATTGATAGATGTTTCATTCCTATCTCAAAGTACAGAGATTCTTCCTAAACTATAAGAGCATGTGAAGCTATCTTGTATTGATTTAGAACATTGATCCATCTAGCCCAATACTGTTATATCTAAACAAAATAGCTGTCTATGATTTCTGGCAGAATTCTTTCATAACTCTAGGATTGAATCTAGAATGTCTTCATGCAAACCATATGGCCTACTATTGAGCCAGAGCACTGTCTGCATCTTGTGTTCAGTTCTAGGCACCACAAGTCAAGAAGGATATTGATAAGCTGGAATGTGTCCAGAGGAAGACAACAAAAATGGTAGAAGGTCTAGAAACCATGCACTATGAGGAGTGACTTAGGGTGCTGGGTATGTTTAGCCTGGAGAAGAGAAGGTTAAGAGGTGATGTGATAGCTATGTCATATGGAAAATGGAGTGAGCTTGTTTTCTGCTGCTCCAGAAACTAGGACAAGGAGCAATGGCTTCAAACTTTACAAAAAGAGATTTCACCCCAAAATTAAGAAGAACTTCCTGATGGTAAGAATAGTTCCACAGTGGAATATGTTACCACAGAGTATGGTGGAGTCTCCTTCTTTGGAAGTTTTTAAACAGAGGTTGGATGGCCATCTGTTGGGAATGCTTTGATTGTGTATTCCTGTATGGCGGGAAGGGGGGGACTTGAGGCCCTTGAGGTCTCTTCCAGTTCTATGATTCTATGATTCTGAGGAGGCTCCTAACAGAATGGGGCAAGAGCCTCAGCAGATTTGGGTCATTATGAGAAAACCTATTTATCATTAATTTATTACTGTTGTAATCTCACTTCTACCTGGAAAAAGGTGCTTGTGCAATTTTCTGCCTCAGTCTCTTTTTTCTGTCTTGCTCAGCTTGTGCTATGTACCCAAGACTTTGAAAAGTGAGGATCATGTAACGTTCTGCTTTAGGAAAGCAAGACATCTTGGACAACAGCTTTTTAAAAATGTGTTAACTCTTTCCATAATAATGCGCATGAATCTGGTGGTTTGTCCCTGCTGGAACATTTCTCATTAACTCAAGTTTAGTCAGGGGGTGGGTGGATGGGATGGGGTTTCCATGGCTTTGTCAGTTTTATGACAAAATCATGGTAGAATGATGATAAATGAAAGTCAACTCTGACTTTGGTGGACTATTTTGGCGTTCTCTTGGCAAGTTTTATTCAGAAGAAGTTTGTCATTGCGTTCCTTTTAAGATGAGAAAGAGTGACCTGTCTAAGGTTACCCAGAACATTTCCATGTCTAAGCAGGGACTCAGACTACAGACTCCCAGAGGCCCAGTTCAATACTCACACTACTACAAGATAAGAAAAATATCTACTTCCATTTCACTGGATTTTTCTAAACCCTATCTGCATTTTCTTCCCAGTTTTGTTTTGTATTAATCCGTGAGATTCTGTTCTTAGCTCTCAAAGGGAAATTCCAGTATATTTCCTAACTTAAGACTATTCCTAATGAATTAAATACACATTTTTTCCCTCAGGCTAAAATCTATCACAGTGCAGGCAGAATGTAAAATTTGGCCAGTGCGCTTATGCTGGAGGGGGAAGCCTTGCTCTTTCCCTGGTTGCACACCTCTACCTGGCCAATTAATGGTCAAGAGGATAGATCTTCACCTGGGTGGTTTCCAGTTGTCATCATGCTTGTATGATGCATTCATGCATGCATGAAGAGGCATAGGATACTACTTTGTTCAGCGTCTCTAAAATTACTTACATTGGTATTGGCACAGTGCTTCCCAAACACAAAGAAAGCTTATCAAGAGAAAACCAGCCTCAGTGTGTACATTTTAACACATTTTCTCCTTTGGCTGAAGAATGTTTATCTACATTTTTCAAAAATTAAACATTTTCTGCTGTCTACATGTATTTGTTTATGACTGGAGAGGGAGGAAGAGTTTGACAACCTCAGTTTCTTCCTAATGACAGGAAACCAGAAGAGACACACAGGTTCCCATTAACAACCTGGCAGACCAAGAACTAGAAAAAAATGTTTTTAAAATGAGGTTAATCAGAATTTATTCTCATCCAGAAGTGATGGTGAAGGTATTCCTTAGAAGAAACTAGAAGCATGACTCAAGAATCAAATGCCCCAAAGACGGTTGTAACAACAACAACAATGCCTGACAAATTTCGGCCTGTGTGCACTCTTGAGCCATTCCTCAGGATCAATTTAAAATCATATAAAGGCAACATGTAAATACATGATATCAAATTACCAAAGCATTTTACATTGGTACATTGCCTGTGCCTATACATACCTGTTTAGAATCAAAGTTCAGAAAGTATTTGACCAACAACTCACAAACTATTTACTTTGGTGAAAACAGCCAAACAAAGGTGGAACATTTGCTGACCTACCACTAGAATAATGAGACCAAACACAAATATTTGGGTTGAATAGGGCCAGTTTATTCATTTATTTAAACTAGAGTCTGTTTGAACCTGTGAACTGAAAAAAGAGGGAGCAACTTAGCATGGGGTCACCAAGGATGGTGTCAGCCCCTTTGATCTCTTGTTCCCCAGCCAGCCCAATGCTGGAAGGCAAACCCCAAAAAATCCTCCTTGTCAAGTCACACAACTCTAAATAAGGAAACCCCCTAAGCAAGCCCTAAGGGTAGGCTCCTTCTTCACCCCTCAGATCTCATAACCAGAGGGAGCTTCCATTCATCACATGGGTGGCAGTGCCATTTACTGGAAATCCTTGACCAGGTGTTGTTTACAGGCTTGTGGGGCTGTGCTTGTTTGTTTGTTTGCTTGTTTGCTTGTTTTTGTTAGGTCTCCTTGTGCTGGCCATGTGCTCTCCCTGAGCACACGGTCTAACTGACTAAAGAGGGGGAGGAACCAGCTAGGGGGGAGGAGTCTTATTAGGAGCTCCGAACAGCCCTCTAGCTCATTTCCCAGAGGAGAGAGCAGAGGGTGAGCTGGGTCTGTGAAGACATCCTTGACCAGGTGTTGTTTACAGGCTTGTGGGGCTGTGCTTGTTTTTGTTAGGTCTCCTTGTGCTGTCCATGTGCTCTTCCTGAGCACACGGTCTAACTGACTAATGAGGGGGAGGAGCCAGCTGGGGGGAGGAGTCTTATTAGGAGCTCCGAACGGCGCGCGCCTTTGGCACGCACAGTTGAAGCCCTCTACTTCAATCCTTCAAGTTCAACCCTTGGCAATCAGGAGAGCAGACATAGCTTAGACAGCTGAATTTGAGAAAGAAAGTACAGTTATTCTTTCTAGACCTACTTCCTGTACTAATCTCTGTAGTATCAAGGATGGAAGGTGAGGGAGCTGCCACGGTCACCTGTAGCACTTGTGGTATGTTCCTTTTCTTGCCACAAGATGTTGTCAGGTACACCTGCAGCAAGTGCAAGCTGGTGACCTTCTTGGAGGAGAAGGTTCAGCAGCTGGAGGCATGAGTTTCTAATCTTCGTCTTATTAGGGAAGGTGAGGAGTTTTTGGATAGGGCAGAGAAGACCTTCCTGAAGACCGAATGCGTGGGGGAACTGCCAGATCAGGAAGTCAGCACACTGGGCCAGGAAACGGATGCTTGGAGGAATGTCACACAGAGGAGTAGAAGGACCAGGAAGGAAACAGAGACTCTCAACCTACACAATCGCTTCAAAGTTCTTGGCCTTATGAATGGTGAGGAGCACCAGGAGGAGGGGACAGAATGTCAACAAGAAGGAATCCAACTTTGGCAACAGGAACTAGATCAACACTCCCAACCTCAACAGAATGCCCAGGCAGTCCTAGAAGAACCTGCTTGTCGAGGAGCCCGGGACAAGCCTCAGAGGAGGCGAGTTCTGGTTGTTGGGGACTCCTTGCTCAGAGGAACCAAACCGGCAATTTGCAAACCAGACAAGCTCAATCGAGAAGTCTGCTCTCTTCCTGGGGCCAAGATCAACCACATAACGGAGAGGCTAACCAGGCTGGTCAAGCCCACTGACCATAAGCCCCTCATTTTGGTTCATGTCAGAACCAATGACACTGCGAGGCACAGCTTTTACCACATCACAAAGGACTACGAGCTTATGGGGACAAAGCTTAAGGACCTTGGTGCGCAGGTGGTCATTTCACCTCTCCTCCCTGTTCAAGAATATGGTGCGTGAAGGGAAACGGCAATAGCAGAGGTCGACAACTGGCTCCGGATATGGTGCCACCAGCAACGGTTTGGGTTTTTGGAACACGGCCTGAATTTCCATGAACATGGGCTTCTGGCAAGGGATGGGCTGCACCTCACAAAACTTGGCAGGAATGTTTTTGCAAACAGTCTCACAAGGGGGATTAAGAGGTCTTTAAACTAAGTTCCGTTGGGGAGGGAGACAATATTATTCAGGGCAAGGACTTGGCGAGTGCAGGGGGAAAAGGCCCAAAGGATATTGGCCAAGTAGTAAAAGCGTCCAGTGGTGGGAGGAGTAGAAACTATAGTACAGGACTTGCAGGTAGGGCCTGGGGACTTAAGTGTCTCTACACTAACGTGCAGAGTATGGGAAACAAGCAAGATGAACTTGAACTCCTAGGACAACAAAATAAATATGATTTGATAGGCATCACTGAGACCTGGTGGGATGAGTCTCAGGATTAGAATGTAGGAATAGAGGGGTATAGCCTTTTTTGTAAAAATAGACCAAACAAGAAAGGAGGAGGAGTAGCCTTGTATGTCAAGGATGTTTTCACCTGTGAAGAGATCCATGACTTAAACCCAGAAAGCCAGGTCGAGAGCATCTGGTTAAGAATGAAGGGGGTGAGAAATAATAGGGATATTCTGGTGGGGGTTTACTACAGACCTCCAACCCAGACTGAGGACCTTGATGACGCCTTCCTCAACCAAATGACCACACATTCAAAAAAGAGAGATACAGTAATAATAGGAGATTTCAATTACCCGGATATATGTTGGCAGTCAAACTCTGCCAAGACAGCAAGGTCCAGCAAGTTTCTTGCTTCTCTTGCAGACAATTTCATGGTCCAGAAGGTGGAAGAGGCCACAAGGGGATCAAATATTCTAGATCTGATCCTGACCAATAGGGATTGGTCATGAGGTTAATGAGGTAGAAGTGGTTGGATCTTTAGGGGGGAGTGACCATGCCCTATTGGAATTTGGCATTCATTGGGAAGGAGAAGATAAGTGTAGCCAGACATTCATCTTAGATTTTAAAAAAGCGGACTTCTGTAAACTTAAGGAGCTGCTGGCTGAAATTCTGTGGTCAAGAATAGTGAAAGGGAAAGGAGTTCAGGAGGCATGGGAGTTCCTTAAAAGGGAGATACTGAAGGCACAGTCTAAAACTGTGCCAGTAAGGAGGAAAAATGGAAGGCATCTGAAGAAACCAGAATGGTTGACTAAAGAACTCTCAGCTGAGCTAAGTGTTAAGAGAAACATGTACAGGAAATGGAAGAAGGGGGAAACCACCAAAGAAGAATTTAAGCAAGTAGCCAGGAGATGTAGGGAGAAGGTCAGAAAGGCTAAAGCACAGAACGAACTTAGGCTGGCCAGAGACATTAAAAGCAATAAAAAGGGCTTTTTAAAATATGTCTGCAGCAAAAGGAAAAAGAAGGAGACGATAGGGTCGCTGCGCAGAGAAGATGGCGAATTACTAACAGAGGGAAGAGAAAAGGCAGAACTACTTAACACCTTCTTTGCCTCAGTTTTTTCCCAGAAGGATACAAGCATTCAACCTGGTGGTTGGGGAGCAGGTGAGGAAGCAGGGGAAATGCAGTACATAAGGGGTAGAGAGGTGGTACAGGAATACCTGGCCACACTGGATAAATTCAAATCTCCAGGGCCAGATGAATTGCATCCTAGGATATTAAAAGAACTGGCAGAGGTCATTTCAGAACTGCTTGCTATAATCTTAGAGAAATCTTGGAGGACAGGAGAAGTTCCAGTAGACTGGAAGAGAGCAAATGTCCCCATCTTCAAGAAGGGAAAAACAGAGGACCCAAATAATTATTGCCCAGTCAGCCTGACATCAGTACCCAGAAAGATTCTGGAGCAGATCATTAAGCAGTCAGTTTCTAATCACTTAGAAAGCAATGCAGTAATCACGAGACGTCAAGATGGATTTCTCAGAAATAAGTCATGCCAGACTAATCTTATTTCTTTTTATGGTAGAGTTACTAGCTTGATAGATGAAGGGAATGCTGTGGATGTAGCATATCTCGATTTCAGTAAGGCCTTTGACAAAGTTCCCCATGACATTCTTGCAAAGAAGCTAGTAAAATGTGGGTTGGACAGGGCTACTGTCAGTTGGATCTGTAATTGGTTGACTGACCATTCCCAAAGGGTGCTCCCCAATGGCTGCTTTTCATCCTGGAGAGAAGTGACTAGCGGGGTGCCACAGGGTTCTGTCCTGGGCCCAGTGCTGTTCAATATCTTCATCAGCGACTTGGATGAAGGAATAGAAGGCATGCTCATCAAACTTGCAGATGACACCAAATTGAGAGGGGTTGCTAATATGCCAGAGGACAGAATCAAAATTCAAAATGATCTGGACAGATTGGAGAGCTGGGCCAAAGCTAACAAAATGAAATTCAACAGAGAGAAGTATAAGGTCCTACACTTAGGTAGAAAAACGGAATACAGAAATATAGGATGGGGGACACGTGGCTGGATAGCAGTATGTGTGAAAGGGATCTAGGAGTCTTAATAGACCACAAGCTGAACATGAGTCAGCAGTGTGATGTGGCAGCCAAGAAAGCCAATGCAATCCTCGGCTGCATCAATAGGAGTATGGTGTCTAGATCGAGGGAAGTACTGGTACCACTCCACTCTGCTTTGGTTAGACCTCATTTGGTATACTGTGCCCAGTTCTGGGCACCCCAATTCAAGAAGGACATGGTCAAGCTGGAGCAGGTCCAGAGGAGGGTGACCAAAATGATGAGGGGCCTGGAAGCCATGCCCTATGAGGATAGACTTAGAGAGCTGGGTATGTTTAGTCTGCAGAAGAGAAGCTTAAGAGGTGACATGATAGCTATGTTTAAATATTTGAAGGGATGCCATGTAGAGCAGGGAGAGGGCTTGTTTTCTGCTGCTCCAGAGACCAGGACAAGGAGCAATGGATTCAAGGTGCAGGAAAGGAGATTCCACCTGAACCTCAGGAAGAACTTCCTGACAGTCAGGGCTGTCCGGCAGTGGAATATGCTGCCTCGGAGTGTAGCGGAGTCTCCTTCTTTGGAGGTTTTTGAAGCAGAGGCTGGATGGCCATCTGTCGGAAATGCTTTGAGCGTGTTCCTGCATGGCAGGGGGTTGGACTGGATGGCCCGTGTGGTCTCTTCCAACTCTACATTTCTATGATTCTATGATTCTATGATTCCTGCTTTCTTCCCACAGTACCTGCCAAGTGATCACCTATTTAGAGACACCACCTAAAGCTAATTAACCAATTCACCAGAATACAGTGTTGTTGTTGTTATGTGCCTTCAAGTCATTTCTGACTTATAGTAACCATAAGGCTAACCTATCACAAGGTTTTCTGGGGCTGAGAGCATGTTACTCAGAGGGTTTCCATACCTAAGCAGGGGACTGAACCCTGGCCTCCTGGCTCATAGTGCAATCACTACCCCATGCTGGCAGTGTAGAGTAGGCAAAAAGGCAAAGCAAAGCAAAAGAATTAGAAAAGAGGAAGAATTCTTATTCAATGTTTGAAAGGGAGCAGACAAATCTCACATTGCATACAGGAGTGGTGAGGGTGGTGGCAATCACTTGAGCAGCACAGAGGAGGGTGAGGCAATGGTCAGAGCTGATGTAGCCTTTACTCTCAAGCCCTTATACCACTCTCAGTGTGGTCTCACTCTGAACCATAAGCTGATTTCTACCCAATCAGGTGTCAGCAAAGACTGGTCCCTCCACACAGCTACCTGTGTGTTTCATATGTCCAGGGCTGGTTTTTTTTTATACCTTGTAAGAAGACAGTAGAAAAAAAAAAAAGTAACATTAAAGGATACACAGATGTATCTGGACTAAAAAAAAAGTGACCACCAGAAAAGATTTTACAAGAGTGGGAAAAGATGTAGATCCTCATTCGGGCTTCTGGTGACCAGTTTTTCTGTTGATATACTGAACATACTCCTCATCCAGTTTGCTTTCAGGCCACTAGAAGGTAACTGCTGAGTAACAACACCCACCATTCACATATATATTTTTCTTTGCTCTGGGGTTTTCAAGGTGCATTGTATGGACAATATGGAAGAAAAAAATAGAAACCACAGAAAACAGTGAATAAAATTTACATGTTAAATCTAGTTCCCACCTTGCCTTCTTTCCTCTTTCCATTTCAATAACTGGAATAATTATACATTCTTAATGCAAGAAATGCCACAACATACTTTTTGTTACCTTGTGAACTGGGGGTCCCAGGAAGGACACCAAAATGTGCTCAACTCAAGGTGAAACTCGGGAGCGTTCCGAGGAAGATCTCAGAATCAAGGTTTTGTATAAGGAGAATTGTGACTGCAGGCTGTGCCGTACTTGGGGAAAAACAATAGATTTGGAGTTGGAGACAAAGCCTCCAAAAGGTGAGAATCTGAATTATTGAGTTATCGTAGCGGTTCTCAATAGAGTAGCCAGTATGCAGATGCAGAGTACTTGGGTATTGTATAGTTTACCCATCAAGCTGCCATTGCGGGGCAGAGGCTCTTTTGTAAATGGTGTGCATACTTAATTAGAGTACTTGCCTGGAGGTCTCCTAAAGCAGTGAGTCAGCTATTTCCGGCCTGCCTGTATTGTAGTTTGAATATTATGGCTATTAACGGCCGAGTTTGTTTACGTGCTTGTCCGGTGGCCCGCAAGCACGTGGAGAGGAATAGAGAAGTGAAGCCGAATTATGATATCAAGAGGATATCTTTAATATCCCCAAAGCTTGGACTAGCCAGGGCAGTAACATTTTACTTAAATCTGTTTCCAAGGTACTCTGGCAGAATGCTGTCTGCATTTTTGGTGATGCCTCAGTCAGATATGATGTATTTTTGTGTGGTCTTGCCGTGATGCCTCATCATCAGTTGCTTTGGAAAAAAATGCTTTTAAATGAGTCATAACTTACATTGTAATCTAGCCTCTGAGTAATAATTTTTAGGGGACTTGATGACCTAAAGAGTTTTATTTTGTATCAAAAAAGAAAAACTACATACACAGTATCTTTCATACATGGAGATAGTTTTCATGAAGGGGGAAATTTGTACACATGTACCTTTTGTGAGCATCAACACCTCATGTCAACCATCACATGTAAAAAGTATATGCAAATAAGAGTTTATCTATTTAATGACAGATGTGAGAGGAAGCCAATCAATATACTGAAAGCTTTTAGAAAGGGAATGTAATGTCACCTTTAGATGATCTGATGGATAGACCACACTTCTAAAAGCCACATCTGGATGATAGATTCTTCATTCATCAAAGTAGTCCTCAGTTAGCAATCCTTCCTTCCTTCCTTCCTTCCTTCCTTCCTTCCTTCCTTCCTTCCTTCCTTCCTTCCTTCCTTCCTTCCTTCCTCCCTTCCTCCCTTCCCTTCCCTTCCCTTCCCTTCCTCCCATCTTCCCTTCATATTCTGTTTGGAGAATGTGGGGCTAAATCTAGTGACCAGTCTCAAACACAGCAGACCACTGGATCAATGGGAACTTGACAAGTTATCACTTACATAAATTCTATTAATTTATTGTGTATGTTCTAATTGAGATAAACTTTTAAATTCTGTTCTAGTTGTGATTAACTTCTGGATTTAGCCCTCAGTTGCTTGGTTGGTTTTTAAAGATCTTACAGACGAATTGCTGGATGAAATGAGATTTTTGATCCCTCTTCACTGTTTATTATTATCATTTAATAAATTATTTTAATATTGATTCATATTTTTGAATACGTTTTATTATATTTCATGCTTCTCCTTAAGAAGGCATTGGATTTTCAAAAGTGGTTTATAAATTGGTTCTATGAGTAAAATAAACATGCTTTCAGACATTCTGAATGATTTAAAGGTCTTGGAACTGCTTATGTTTCCATTTTTATATATACATGTAGGTTTGTAATAGGAGTGCTCAGAATATGCATGTTTTGACGTAAAGGCCCCTAATGCACACATCAAACAATTATCTACAGTAGGTTGTTTGGCATATCTCTTTACCCAACTACCAGGAGTACAAAGGGACATATATGGTTTTGTGTAGATGTGCCATCTATATAATTTATGTGGTAGGGGTCTTGACTCTTTTCACCAGGAATCAAATCAGACAAGAATAACAGCACAAACTGAGGTGCTGTTTCACTAAGAGCCATAATCTAACTTCCTAATGTTATCATAATCTAAAATTAAAAGGGGATGAAAATTGCTATAGGTGGATTGCTTTATCTGTCTTACAATCAGAAACAGCAAAAGGGCCAGTTTCCCTCCTCTGACCACACCATGGGTTGTCCACCCCCAATAATGCTCTTACTTACCTACATATTTAGGAGTCCTTCCCAAAATGGCAACTAGAAGTGGTCCTGTCGCCATTGTGAGAAAGAGACCAATAAAAACAGAGGTATCTGAAGGTTTTGAGAGGCTTTCTATTTGGGATCAGGGGTATTTTTTTCACATATAGAGGCTATCCATATAGTTTATGAGGCTGAAAATCATGCCAGAAAAAAAAATGTGAGTGTGGACTCCAGGGGACTGAGGTGGCTTCAGAAATTTGATCAATGATCTATATAATAAATTTTGTCCTTATAGTAACTATATAAGCCAGATGTTCCCAATCTTACATTTTCAGCTTTGAAGTTGACCTGCTCAAGGCTGTCTACAAGATGACTGAATTAATCGTACATGAAACATAACTTTCCTACCATGTATGTAACTGTTCATTTTTTTTAAAAAAATATTTCAGATAAGCAGATGCAGGACTGACATCCTTATGATATTTCGCAGTTTCATACATTGTACACTCAGTAGACAAAGCAGTAAAAATATGAAACTGAGCAGTAGCACTATGTTGCCCCCTTGGTAAACCCTGTCCTGGGGTCTACAACTTTTATTTAAAATTAATCTAACTGACCAGAGGGATCACCCGAATGTGCACATAGGCAATAACGGTTGTACGATTGAACAAACCAGGTCAGGCTAGTAAAATCCCCAGTCACGTAGCCACAGGAGACCTCATGTTGTGATAACCCATGGTGGACAAAAGGTCCTTAACCTTTAAGGAGTCCACTTGAAGGGAGTAAAAGTGTTCCCGGAAAGTTGGGCACTGGAAGCAATAAAACCTTATCAAATCCATCTCCAGAAACTCACACCACAGCCTCAAAGCGGAGGAAGATCCTGTTGTTTAGATGACACTTTGTTATCTTCTGAAAAATGCCAGTGTGGAGTTGTTTTTCTTTTCTGTCCCTGTTTGTTTTCCCTGGAAAAGGATTTGCCTTCAAAGTAAATTTTTCCTACAAATAGTCCCTGTTTTTGGTCTAGTTAGGAGAGAAAGGTGAGGCAAGGAGAAGGAGTATGATGTCTCCTGGTCATACGAACTGACCCGTCCCCCCCCCCGACACCTGCGCAATCTCCTCAGCGTCTCTTCGCTGAGCTGCTGTTCGATCGCTGCTTCCAGGACCAAGGATTTCAGGAAGAGGTGCAGTATCACCCAAGCTGAGAAACCCTCAACAACCCCTCTATCTTATTTCCACTCTTTATTTCTATTAGCCCTTGGATGCGTGTGTGCGTGTTTGCGTTAGTGCGAACTATTACTATTCAATAAAATCATTCATTGGACCTTTTTGTGTGATTTCTGACTGAGCCTGACCCCATAAACATTGGGTAAAAGATCCTTAATTACCCTGCCCTCTTTGCATTGCTAAAGCAGTGTTCATAGCTAATTTTCCCCACAAGTGATAATTTTTACAAGCATTGGGAATCCCCCTAAGGGACCCCCAGCAAGCAGGGTAACAACTAAGTATCTTACACTCTGATCCTATAAATTTGCTTCAGTTGTGGTGGCACATATAGTAGATTCATAACAGCATTTAACCTTGGCAAATAGAACAGTGTCATTTCCTGAAGAGAGACCATAGCTCAGCGTGGAGCACATACTTTGCTTTAAAATAATTCTGTGCATTTTCCTTAGCACCTCTGATTTAAAAAAAAAAGGATTCTAGAATGCATAAGGCCTCTAGCAAATACATTAAGATAAACCAGGGATGGGTAACATCTAGCTCACTGTTTTCCTATCCCTAGTACTTGTTTCTTCTGTGTCTCTGCTAAGACACAAAGGTTTTTCTAAAGTTTCCAAAACTGTTGTGGGGAACTGAGCTGTGCCTTATAGTCTGGGAACATCTTGCATAGATCTCCTTTGCAAGCTGGAGAACTGTAGCATGCAATTAAGCTATACTTTGCAACAGAAGGAACTTACAGCTGAACAGAAAATTCATAGAACTGAACTGTCCTTTACTTTTCATGTTTCATTCCATGCCTTCTCCTTTTATTTTAGGAAGGGAAGTAGACACTATGTCTTATGGTATTGTAAGGTTGTATGTTGATAGAGGAAGTTTTAGCATCACTCTACCTTCCAGATAGACAATGCTATTGGGACTGGATTTTGGTAGTTGCAGCAAATTCATTATTGGTACATGCTGAATTCCACGGTAGACTGAGGTTTCTTCCCGAGTCTGGGAAGTTGTCCATCCCTGATTTGAATTCACATTAATTTTTTTCCTCTCTCTCTCTCTCTCTCTCTCTCTTTTTTTTTACCAATGCTACAGAAGCAGAGCCATTTTATTAAAAAATCATTATATTTCAATAAAACACATGACTGTATTTCAGTTAATAAGATGCTACAGATGTGTCATCAATGGTTACTTCAATACTTGTACCTTTACAACATCACTGTTACTTCCTATATCAATTAAAATATGGAGACACTTTTGTGCTAATGATTTGAAATTTCAGTTGGGGGGTATTTTGATCTTTTCTCCCTAGGATGAATACTGGGGGAAAATGAATACCAGCTGCTACAGAGAAAAGTGTCCCAGGGTTTCAGAGTTTCTCTGAAGGGCTCATCTCATGCAGAGTGAGCTGACATTCCCTTTAATGTGCTCAATATTTTTTTTCTCTTTGCATATATACTTTTTAATGGTGTACAAAGCCCATTTGAATCTTTGGTATCAGCTTCTTTTAATGTTTATTTTAACTGCTGGTAAAATATGATTTCTGGCCTTCTCTAGGTTCATTTCTTCAACCCACTCTTGTGCTATGAGCGGCAAGTGCTTTAATCATGGTGTTCCCAGAAAGGAAGACAGAGGGAAAAAAAAGAAATAAATCTTTACCTGTATAGTTCAAATTATGCTTCTTTCTCCTTGAGCAGAAAAACTCAGAACTATTGGCTTCTCCTGAACAGCAAATGACTCTTTTGTTGCTGAAAGTGACTGAATCATGAAGTTCTTCAGACAGGACATTAATGGTGGAAAGTTGTATTGAATAAAGGTGCTGTAATGGTGTAGAGGAATACCCTGTTGAGAGCAAAGAGTGATTCTTCAGTGTAGCACACCAAATAATGCATTGGGCCAGACTCTAGGATCAGTGGAAAAGCTTGGCACCAAGGCCTATAATTAACACACAAGACCATAGTTTGTACAGTTATACTTTAAAACAAAATCATAGCTATACTTGAAAATTTGAAGCTAAAGTAGACCAAGTGAAATTAATGGAACTCAGGTTTGTCCTGATTAACTTAAGTCCTATTGATTTCACTGGGCTGACTCTAATTATTGTGATGTCTAGATCCAATGAGTTTTGTATTTCATATTAACAACAATTTTCACTAGTTTAGATTTTCAAGGATCTTCAGTGAATGGAAAAGTTAATTACTAAACCAACATCTCATTACCTTGGATCCTTATTATACTGAGGTACTGCAGCAGTTCCTTTTGGGTGAGCCCCTTTGATCTTGAGATTCAGGCCCTTTTCACATGCCTTTTCTCATGCGAAAGGGCCTTTGGAGCATCCCGCAATTGCGAGGTCTGTTCCACATGACATCCTTGCAATTGCGCTGTGCTGCTGGGCCCAGCAAGCACCAACCGCACAATATATCATTTTCAGCTTCTGGCCAAAAATGATGCATGATCGCACATTGCTCTGGGACCCCACATGCACTTACCATCCATGCAGAGCCTCTGGAGACACGGCCCTCACACTTCCTCCCTCAGCGCAGCCTGGGAAAGTACCCGGCTGTGCTGCAGAAGGAAGAGGTGGAGCCCTAAGGCTGCCTGCCAGCCAGCAGGCAGCTGCTGTGGAGCATAAGCAGAGGGGACGTGAGTGCCTCTCAGAAGAGGCTGCTCGCGTAATCCCCATGCTCCCACGCCAGAAGCAGGTAAGCTGCGGAAACAGCCCGAGAGCAGTTGTGTTGCTGCTATTAGCCTTTCCTCACTTGTACTTTATTCAGAAGTAGGAGTTCCATCTGAATCACCTTGTAGTTTATGGGCCCTTGAAATGTTTGAGCTACAATTATTTAATTATTTGTTTTTTGGTGGACTGGGTGTTTTCTATGGCAACAGTCCCTTCTCTGCCAGGGAATTCCAGGATCTAATTTTTCCATTTTATTTTTTTTTTTAATTTTCATTTTTATTTTTGATATGGTATAAAATACAGATTCCTCTGAAGGATGGAGATAGTTCTGTTACTTCTTTAGTGGGTATGAGTGAAGTATCTTCATTGAACTATCTGACCCATTCATTGACCAGGCTGGCGAAACTTGTCACGAAGAGAAAGAGGCAACATACTTGATAGCTGGATAGTGGTCACACAGTACCTTACTTGGTTAACCTATAGTGGCACAATTTTGTGCACTATTAAACACATAGAATTTTGTTGTAGTATGTTTTGACGTTTTGTGAGGAGGAAGTATGCATGGTGAATAGAAGTAATTCCTTATACACAATCCAGAAATTCCAGTGCATTTCTCAACTGAATGGAGGGAACATCACATTCATTTCATTGTCATGTAATGGTCCATATTTTGAGTGAGTTGGTATGATATCCACTCACACAATGTGACATGGTGTTAAAAAATATTGAAGAAGTCTTCCAGACTTGTGAATTGCATTAACCCTTCCCCAATATACACACACAAATATGTATATACACACATTCCTTGTTATTATCTGGGGATTATGAAACGGCGGTATAGATCCTATGTTAAAATAGCTTTAAGGATTATTTATTATCCTGAAAGACTGTGAGTTCTTCTTCACTGAAGAACTTCTGGCATAGGCTAGACAGCCATCTAAGCACTTTGGCTCTGGCTTAGGATTTCCTGCCTTGAGAATTAAACTAGACAACATGCAAGCCTCCACATCACTCAGAAGATGTGTTAAAGATTTTGTTAACCCTATTAAAACTCTTTCAACTTTTCTCAAAATCCCCACAGATCACGTTTCAACTGACCTATCAAGGACACAAAAAATATTTGCCAGGGATTTTTTCCCCTTGAAGCCAAATTTCTTCTCATTGACACACTCTGCTGAAAAAGCAATATATGGCATGATTTTCCATCTCCCATGCAAGAACAATAGAATTAACATTTTTTTTCCCCTGAAGGTTTTCCACCGTTTTCCTAATAACTTAATTCCCTCTTCCCCAGACTAGGGTCTTTTCCTTTTGGGGAGCAAAGCATACATAAAGAAATAGAAACAGAGAACGGGAGAAAGGCAGGGGTGGGTGGAGAGTTAATGAAAACACAGAGGGCCTGGTTGATGAATGAAAAAGGTGCAAATAACCAATCTTCTACTTTTAAAAAGTCAACACAACAAGCAAATCTAGCTTGCTTAAAAACTGTTGAGGAAAATCTTTGCCCTGATTCTTTATTTTACAGTTTCTAACAAGGAATCCGAAAGCACCTACATCTTGCTTGCCTGTCTCTTGGCCAGGATACGTTGTCCTGGAATTGGATTGTAATCCACATTGGAGAAAGAGGCAGTAAGTTGTATTGTGTGTACTATTTCCTGAAACTTCAGTTTGCCTGAAAACTTTTATTTTCTCCAGCCTTTTAAAACATTAACTGTATTACCAGTTTTTTGATGCATTGGCTTCATTTCATAACAGCTCTTTTTCTCATTGTTTCATTTGATTCCATTGACCTTTTTTTTCCCAGTGAGTGTGTCTGTTGTTGCTGCTGCTGTTGTTGTTGTGTTCCTTCAAGTGGTTCCTGACTTAAAATGACTGTAAGGCAAACCTATCATGGGGTTTTCTTGGTGAGATTTGTTCAGATGTGTCTTGCCTTTGTCTTCCTCTGAGGCTGAGACAGTATGACTTGCCCAAAGTCATCCAGTAGGTTTTCATGAGAGATCAGGGATTCAAACCTTGTTCTCCAGAGCTGTAGTCCAACACTCAAACCACTACACCATACTGGTTCTCTTGAATGTCTACATCTATCGATTTGTCTATGAAATTGTAGATATAGCTACATAGGTGGATGTGTGATATAATGTGAAATATGAATATAAGAACGAATTGTTTTAAAAAATCTTGAACTCGACTTGCACCACTGCTTCCACAGCTTTAAGTAGTAGAGTTGAGTTACAGTGTTTAATTTAATTCCCCTCCTTTTCTGCAGCTATTCAAGCATATAAACAGTATAAATGTCTTCAGATGGTTCCTGCCTTGCACGGTATATATGCTACTTACTTGTAATGATTGTAGAGTTCAGTTTGGTGGCTTCATGATTATCCTAAACACACTGAATCTGATTCTAGGCCCCTACCTACTCATCTCATTCAAACTTTTACTAGATGTCTCATGTCAGTGTCATCATTAGGCACTTAGTGAAAAGCCTGTGGTAGTGCAATCCTTCAGCATTCTCAGTCGATCTTCCTTTCTTGCGAGAAAGACTGAATGAAGCATGAAAATGAGGGGCATACAGTCAAGATAAATGCACAGATAATTCAAAGCCTCCATAACAAAACTCCTTTTTATTACCTTTTACTGAGCACAGATGGCGAAAATGTCCCTATCTTGTGCTCATTTTTTTTTAAAGAACATCCAGTGGAAGATTTTGCTATAAGTCTTCATGATTGTTCTACCATCTCTCTTTGTTCGCAAACATCTTTAGCAGTAGGGAGTGTGAAAAGTAAATGTTTTCATGGTTTTACTGCTCTGATGAACCAACATAACTTAATTATTTCATAGTCATAGGAACTGCTTCCTGAATTTCTATAAATAACATACTGTCCTTAGTTTTTTTTCCCCCCTCTTCTTCTTAACAGAGTGCTCCCATTATCATTTAAAATAGTAAGAAGAAGCTCTAATTCCCCTCAGCCATACAAGAATGGATTTGGAACATTTTATGATCAATTATATATTAAAGAGGCAATGTTTTTCTAGTTTGCAGGCACAGACATAATCCAGAATCTCCAACTACTCAGACTGTAGAACATAGTTAGGTTTATTGCAGACGTATAGCTGGTATAAGTATCAGGTTTGGGGAGGGAAGCGGTTAAGGAAGATTCTTTCAGTAGCAGCCCAACCCATAGGGGAGCCTGCCTTCTTTATTTCCTCCGTGCTGCCGATTTGTTGATGCACCAACTTATGGTGGCCATATCTTAGGGTTTTCTTGGCAATATCTATTCAGAAGAAGATTTCCATTGCCTTCTGACACACAGAACATGTGACTTGCCCATGACTGAGTGGAGATTTGAACTCTGGTCTCCCAGAAGCCTAGTCCAATACTCAAACACTACATACCATGCTGGCCAAATTTTACATTCTGCCTGCACTGTGATAGATTTTCTGAAATTAAAATAGGTAGGGAGTTCATCATATATATTATTTTGACCCCTTTGGATGCAAGGAAAATACACGGGAGCAGTTACACTTCACAAGGGATATTTTTGATCTTCGATTCTACATTTTTTAATCCTAGTAGAGGAGTGATTTCAGATTTGGGATCTATGTTTTGTTTTCAATATGTGCAATAAGAATTAAAGAAGTTCTGAAATCAGAAATTTGTTTCTCATAGACTTCAGTACAAAAATCTATTTCTATGTATACATCCTTAATTTATTTCACTAGTGTAATTTACGATATATGGGAAATAATTTTGTTCTTGGTGCTATGGAACATTTGGGCTTTAATTCAGTGCTGTGCTGATGTCACACAGACAGAGCAACAGAAATTTCTACCGCTTCCCTTCAACTTATAGCTATTGGCATCACCCAAAAATTGACTCCCCAAAGTTTCCTACACTTTTGGAGAAAGCTTTTTAGGGTGCATGAGGGCTGCAATGAAGATGAAAGATATCCCTGGGCAGAAGCAGAAACTGTTCAGATCCTCTATTAGATTTAGGCCCTGGAAGCCAGAAATCCTTGCTGATTGAATGCAAATCACTCAAAGATCTACAACTAGAAGTAGGTTTATCTTCCAGTTGCACCTTTCTAGAAGTATGTCCAAAACACACCCACACTACTTTTAGGGGAAACTGTGGTTGCAGGTTAAACACAAATGGCAGCATTTTAGACTGCTAACTGAATAGTACATCAACAATCTGCATGAGATACCAGTGCTAACACCTTCACATCCTCTTTTCTCAAGGAGACAAAAGTTCTATTTCTTGTCTACAACTTTTCTTTTGGAAAGAAAAACGTTGAGTTACGAACAAGGCCAGTCAACAAAAAAATATTTTCAAATAAAAGAACTAAAGCACTTGATTTCATAACTGTTCACCAGTATCACTCCATAGACTTGAAAACAGTAGGACATTTTTCCTTAGGGGTTTTCAGAGTTTAGTGGGAAATTAGATGCCATTCATTCTCTGTTCTCAGTTCAGAGGTGAGGTAACCAGCGTGTGGGCAATGTCTCTGGAGCAGGTAGCACAAAATTGCATGTTTTGGAGATTATATGGGAAAGTGGTTTGGACTGTGCCACTTGCTTTTCCCTGTTACAATGTTTGTGACAGGAATGGAGTTGCATGCTGCTATTTTCTGGTCTTGTTACAATTTCTCATGAAGAGATTCAGATGTCAAATGTGTGAGAACAAAGAAAACATTTTAGGCATTGGAAAATGGCATGAAGCTTGACATGGCTGCCCTTTAAAATGCAATGCTCAGTAAAGTGTGTGCAAGACAGGCAATAATAGGCTTTTCTTTATGTCTTGTATATTACTTTGTTCATGATCTATTGGTTGACTATTGGTTGAGATGAAGACTGTAATGCCAGTCTCTGAGCTACTCTTATTTTTCCAAGCTAGGATTCAGGTGTCAGCCTCTCTTTCATCATTATATGTTATAAAAGAGTGATGAGACTGATGGGACTAAGTTTAATCAGATGTGTGGCATCTTTGACTTGTTAATAAATCACCTATTATGAAATCACACATGTATCTTTTGTTTTCATGACAGCAGGAGGAGACTATAACATATTATTCTTCCTTTTTTCTTTCTCCAAATTATGCAAGTAAATGCACATGACTAAAAATAAGTATATGTGAGAAGTACTCAGATGTATTTATTTATTTAATTTATATCCCAAATGAGATCCAATAAGCCCACACATGTTAAAAAAAGAAGAAGATACCAGTGCTTTAGGGGGAAATGTATATAGGTAGAAACATTAAGAGAATCATGTGTCATACATTAATTTTCCTGAAGGAAATGGAGATGTATGGATTTTTAAATTCACTATGTAATTTGGACAGGACAAAAGTTCTTGTGGGATTCTGGGAAACAAATCTAACAGATTTCAGTTCCTTATCCTTGGTGTGCTTTCAGCAAACCAAATCCTCTATTTTTTCAGCTGCATTGCAAAGCTTAGAATACTGTGCATCTTTAGAATTAATCTCATCAAACAAAATCAAATAATTCACATTGATTTTGACCTATTCATGGTGATGCAGTCTTCTACCCACCCATACATATCTAGCTGCATGTAGCTAGCAGGAAGAATTTCTCCCACATTTTGGTCTTTTTGTGGGAAATGGTGATAAGACTGCCAGAACTGAACTCTTTTTTTTTTCCCAACAGTGAAATTATTCTACTGAAGAGGAAAAAAAATCTTTCCTAAAAGACATTTAACGGTATCAATTGAAGAATTATCTCCTTTGATTCAGTGCGGAGGCATTTCTCAAAGGAGCAACAGCCAACGTATCAACAGAGAACCCTGAAGAACTCTAAGAAACTGCTTGGAAAACCCAACTTTCAAACCACTTATCAAATATACTGGAACTTCTTTGTCTTGACAGGTGAAGGGAGAAGAAATAGCAAGTGAAGAAAGTTAATCTCTCATAAGGAACACTTCAGCTACATTAAATGACTTTCACATATTTCATGTTCTCGTCAATTAATTCAGAATGCTACAGAATTTGATCACAGCACCATGAAACTAAAAACTTATAATGGTATAAGATATTGTTTATGGGTGGAGGGAGCACAGAATTGAGTGATGGAAGCATAAGATAGTGCAGATAAATGTTGATGTTCGAACTGAAAGTCAGTGCTCAACTAACGGATTA
Organism: Cyclura pinguis; assembly: GCA_030412105.1. NCBI lineage: Eukaryota > Metazoa > Chordata > Lepidosauria > Squamata > Iguanidae > Cyclura > Cyclura pinguis. The sequence continues at coordinate 310,230,357 of CM059599.1, read as the reverse complement.
CTTGGGGTTGCTGAAGCTACATTTCACAAAAGAAACTGTGATTCACTTTGACCAGATCAAAGATGTATCTAATTTAGCATTTTCTTTCCATATTACCCAAGATAATGGCCACTGGAAGGCCACAAGAGATGTGAGCAGTAGCACTTATTTAACTGGATTTCTCAACAGCTGGTCTTCAAAAATATGCTGCCTCTGATATTGAAAGTAATATAAAGTAATTATGAGAAGCCATTGATAGTTTTTTTTTTCTTCCATGGGTCTGCTTATTCCCTTTTAAAGACCATTCACGTTCACAATTACTACAGCTGAATATCCATTACTAGTCTTCAATGTGGAGGTGGCCCATAAACTGTACAAGGGGGGGGCTGGTCCTCACTCTAAGAGAGAAGGAAGGAGAATGGAATTCAGACTATAGAGAAGCAGCTGGTCTCAGCTTGGTCAGAAGGGGAAACATGAAGGTGCGCTCTAAAACAGAGTCCCTCAAAAACTCAGATCAGCCAGCTCTTTGTGGTTTGAATTGTCTTTCCCCTCTGATGGGAAAAAATACAGTGTTCTCTCTTCCTTATCTCTTGGCTGGAGTGGCCTCTCTACAGTTGGCCTGTGTGTATGTTTATTGGCTGAGGCACCTAGACACTGCACTCTGCTGTCTGTGATTGACTTAGATTAGAAAGCCACCTCTCTCACTTTGTCACTAAGAACTCTGTTCTTCCTTGACTGCACATACATACATACACACACTAAGCTAACTGCTTGTAAATGTCAACTGGTCCCTAATTACATACATGCTACCTGTAACTTCTCCTCTATATGCTAAGCATACCTCTCAACTAGTTAGTTGGTGAATTTAAATGAGAACATTATATTTTCCCAAATACATTATTTAAATTCTTAGGATCAAGTTTCTTCAATGGATGTACAATTATAAATTTTGTTAGTAAATGTTTTAATTTTGAAATCTGCTGTCTGCCTTATTTTCTTCAAGTCAGCCGTCATTTTAAGAAGCCACACCTAAACTGGGAAATGTCTTTCTCTGCCACTCTGCTGATATAGAGTTGTCATAGGACTAATCACTTGTGTAACTCTCAACTCCCAACACCCTCCCTTGCTGCCAGAGCAGGAGGAGCCACTCCTGTGCTGAGTGGTGGGAGATTTTTTTGAGTGGAGTGAAAGGGTAAGAAAATAGCCCTCTGTGTCCTGTTCTGAAAAGGGACTAAGATGTGCATAGGCTCCACTTACACTCAGTTACTAACTGTATGCCAGCCTCACAGTATTTGCAACAGCAGAAGAATGCATTTAGACAAAGCAAACAAGAAAAGAGTGGTACCAGACCAAACCAATTAAGACTAACATTGAAAGCCATCCTCTAACCTAATCCATACATCCCTTTTCCTCCTGCCTGAAATATTTGCTTGCCACAGGGCAGCTTGAGGGAGAGACAGCATGCAGCTGCTATATTAAAGTACTTTTCAAATGTCACTTTAAAATTCTACAGGAAGTTAGTTGAATTTTCAAGGTATCCTGACTAGGACTTTCAAAAGTCCCTTCTAAAAGGTTGTTTGAGGATCTTCCAAAATTTGCTGGCCAGTTTTTAGGACACTGTTTATCTTTCTTGAAGGCTAATCAGCCAGCTTCAGAGGTATCAAAGAAATTCAGGAATAAGATTGGTTTACTTTTTATCATGGTAGCATTTCCCTTTGCCATCTTTTTTTAAAAAAGTTATGGCTGCTTCTAGCAATTGAAACCTGGAAAACTGAGTACCTTGAGGCTGGGACCAGAATTATCATAGGAATAATGCTATTTTCTTATGGTAATTTTGCCTGGCTCTCAAGAATCACCCCTGGAACTTGCATTAGAGGGAGGGTTTTAAAAAACTCAGCTTTTTTAAATTAACCACAAACTAATAAAATTAACACACACACACACAAATTAAGCACAAATTTCATAAACACATGTGGAATCCCACACATTTACCCAGTTGCCCATCTTTGCAGGTGCATTTCCCCATTCAACCTCTCTTCCAAAAAGTGAACCTTTTGTTCTATCTCAATTATATTTCTTTCCCCATATAGCTAATTCAAATATGAATATTGTCAGCTAAAGTTCCAGGGATTAAGATCTTTGCAATAAGCATGGTGCATCATCCTTTCAGCAGACATTTGTTCTGCCTTGATCCATCACACAATACTATATATATAATTCCAAAACTTTCATTGCACATCTTCCATTCCCCCCCCCCTCCACTGTTCCTTTGTGTAGAGGTCCTATTTGGGGGGGGGGGAGTGGCTCCTGATTTGCATATCCTCCCATTTTCTGTTTGCTTGGATGTGTACAGAACAGCGTTTCTATGGCTTATTTCCTTTTTCCAGGTCACAGTAGTTGTCTTTTTGCCTGTTGTCTTGATGAGAGGTAAAGAAACTGTGCAAAATGTTCTCCAGATTTCCTGAGGATGTCTGATTGCAGCATGTTACAGAAATGAAGAAAATATGTTGTGTATTGTTTCTTAGTTGGGTCAACGTAGATGAAGAACATAATTTTGGGCCACATGGGGAAGTTCAGACTCTGGTGTGTGTAGTGACTTCCTTGTCCCCCTGTCTGAATATTCAGATGCACGAGAATGAGATCCATTTGAACATATGAGCAAACACAAGGGGACGATCAATGTGGGATGCTGAAGATCTCTATGTGCGTATGTTTGTAAGCACGCACATGGTGTTGAGTGTCTTCAAGTCATTTCTGACTTACAGTGACCCAAATGCAATCTTGTCATGGGTTTTTGCTCAGGGGGGCGGGCGTTGTCACTGCCTTCCTCTAAGATTGATGAACATGACTTGCCCATGGTCACCCACTGGGTTTCCATGGTCAAACAAGGATTGAAACCCTGGTCTCTTGAAGTCCTAGTCCAACACTGACTACTAAAGCACACTGGCTCTCATTAAGCATGCACATACGTTGGTGTATTTGCAGGTATATTTAATAGCAGAGCATACCACCACAAAGAGCAGGTATGTTATGTCAGGGATTCCAGGCAGGGAACCCTGGGAAAATGATCAGCCCACTGCAAAGATGTTGCATCATGCCCCAGCTGTGGGTAATTGCAAGGTTGCTTAAGAAACTGGGGTCGTGTGCAGATAGTAGAGGGAGGTGTGCAAACCTCTACCTGATCGGTTGTAAATATGTATATAAGAAAGCAATCCCCAGTATGTATTTGTCTGTTGACCAAACTGGTGTCTGGCGCAAACCTTTGTCCATCTGTTCTATGTTTTGCACATAATGGAACTTTGCTGCAAGATAAAGTGCCTCCTGTTTGGAAGAAACTTCTCTGTGTGTGAGTATCCTTACTGGGGAATAAGGCTGCTGCTATTGGCTCGCTGAACTCTGGCTTTTTCTGCTGCATTTCTGTGGGGCTGAAACTCCTATCATCCCCCAACATGTTAGTGGTGAGATGGTTGTCTGCACCGGTTACTTTACTTCACTTGGAAGAGAAACTGATCTAGGCTGAATGAGAATACACCTCTTTTGTTCAGCACAGGTAATGATACAAAACTTTTGTCTTGTGCTTAGACGTGGTGGCCAAGAACTTTTAAGCTCCAGTTTTGGTTTCTCTTCATCGGTTGTCCATTCTTTTAAGGATTCAGTACAAGCTACTTGTTTTATTAACACCTCCATCCCTTACTTCTTTTTAGCAGCCTGCCTGAGATCTGCATTCTAGGAACTCTAAGCTTCTCACCCAACCAAGAGTTTCCTCTTCTTTGGCTTGGCTTCACCCTTTCTCACTCTTTGTTCCATACTTTTGGAACTGCCTCTCTGAATGTATGCATACTGCCCATTCCCTCAACTCTCACTTAAAAACCTTTGTATTTTCAAAAGATTTTAGAGTTTTAGTTTAATATTGTTTTATAACTTTGTATAGATTGATTAATTGCCTTTGTCAGTTTGCTTTATTCTTGGTTTTTTTGGTCCTTTATCTAGATAATTTGTTTTACAATTGTATGGGATACTTAAATTATTTTGTTACTTCCCTGGCTAGTCCGAGCTTTGGGGATATTAAAGATATCCTCTTGATATCATAATTCGGCTTCACTTTTCTATTCCTTTCCACGTGCTTGCGAGGCCACCGGACAAGCACGTAAACAAGCTCGGCCGTTAATAGCCATAATATTCAAACTACAATACAGGCAGGCCGGAAATAGCTGGCTCACTGCTTTAGGAGACCTCCAGGCAAGTACTCTAATTAAGTATGCACGCTACTTACAAAAGAGCCTCTGTCCTGCACTGGCAGCTTGATGGGTAAACTATGCAATACCCAAGTAGTCTGCGTTTGCATACTGGTTACTCTATTGAGAACCGCTACGATAACTCAATCATTCGGATTCTGACCTTTCGGAGGCTTTGTCTCCAACTCCAAATCTATTGTTTTCCCCCAAGTACGGTATAGCCTGCAGTCACAATTCTCTTTATAAAAACCCTTGATTCTGAGACCTTCCTCGGATCGCTCCCGAGTTTCATCCCGCCTTGCTGCCACTTTGCTTGGCGAGCCTCCCCTCAGCTCCATGTGCTGAGCTACATCGCACCCCAGCTTCGCTCTCTATTTTTCTGGGCTTCAGGACAGGTGAAGTATCACCCAAACCAGCAATCCCTCTAAAAATCCCTCTATACCACTCCAACCTTTATCTTCTTTAGTTATCTGGTATGAGTGTGTCGCATACACTGTTTTGCTTGTATTTAATAAACATCATTTATTATTTCAACTTTTGTGTGCTACTTGACTCTACCCGACCCTGTAGACATAAGGTTCATGATCTCGCTACGTTATCCTGCCTCTCGTAATGCTAAGCAGTGCTCTGAGCTAATTTTCCCCTCCTATAGTTGAGCACATTTTGATGTCCCTCCAGGTACCCCCAGTACACAGGGTAACAATTCCTTCCTTCGTATTTGTGTAAATACATGTATATGTCAGATTGTACACTTTGGCCCACTGTTTTTATTGTTGTGGTGGTGGTGGTAATAGTGGTTTTACTTGTAAACTGACATGTACATAGATGGCACTATATAAATAAAAGATAGCGATAAGAAAAAGAAGAAAAAAAGGCCCAAGTAGACTTTAAAAACAATTCCTAACTATGCATGATATCACAAATGTAGGAATCACCACCAGCATCCTTTTGTCCTTTTACTACTTGTGAAAATGAGGGCAGTATGGCTCAAGCAAACCTTTGTTGAGAGGATCTGACACCTTGTCAGAACGTACATTATCAAGATTTTGTGGCCACATGTGCAACATAGACATAAGAATGTGGCCTGTGTGGAGGTGTTTTTGTGGTGCGGGAATCAAAGATACTGAAAGAAGATATTTTATATCTGTTTTATATTGCAGGCATTGGGATCAGGCTGAATTAGAACAAGATTTAAAAGAACACATTTTAAAAGAGAGAGGTGGTGAGGGAAAAAGCAAGAGAGGGAGAGAAAGAAAACTCCAAAGGTCATTTTCAATCCAGTAGCTTTACTGCTTTTGATTATACAGGATGCTTTTTCAACTCTACAACACACTTCAGAGAGATACAGCAGTATACAATTCTGAAAACAACTTTATGCATGTTTTACTTAGCTCTATAAAAGGCAGCACACAAATACTACAAAATAAAATGCTTTTACCTTGACTCTTCTGTTGTCCCTAGAGAGATTTATATTCCATCAAATGGAGTCCCTTTTTCATCTCCAAATGGTATTGCCCATTTTTCTGAGTCAATATTAAAGGCAGATTTAAGATTTCAAGATTTCTGTGTTCTCTGGCTGCTGTTATGAGCGGAGAAAAAGAAGTCTCATAACTTCTCAAAATTGGTGTAGGTTCATCAGTAAGCAGCTATGAGTATCACAGGTGGTGAGATTTGTCATAGCAAATACTATCTGAATCTGTGTGGTTTCACATTATACTGCATTGTTTAGAATTTGGGTTTTCATTTCTTGCCAGTACTTGTGTGTGCGTTTTACCGAAGACAAGGTAGAACTTTTCATTTCATCTCCCCAGGCTTTTTTTATTCCATTTTATAAATGTTTAAGAGTTTATTCTATATAATGAGATTGTTAAGGCTGTTTAAAAGCCAAACTTTAGTATGAGACTGAAGCTTTAGCATAGGATCCATGTAGGTCTCACAAATGTTAAGTGTGACACCACAGATTAGGAGTTTTGCACAACAGACACTGAGGGCCTTTCTGCACTACACTGTTATAGTGCTATTATTCCACTTTCAACATCCTATGGAATCCTGGGGTTTACAGTTTAAGGAGGGGCATTTAGAATTCTAAACCAGAGAGCTCTTTGACCTCAGTAAACCCCAGAATTCCACAGGACATTGAAAGTGAAATAATAGCACTATAATAGTGTAGTGCAAAAAGGCCCTGACCTTCTAACTGTTCTACAACCAAAGAAATTCCTTTAGATTTCAGTCTGAACTTTAGAGGAACTGTTCAAAGTACTGAATCTATTTCAGGGAAAAAATTTGGCACTTTGAAAATCCTGTTTATAATTTAAACTGAAACTTGTAGCAGCTTCGCAATTTCACTGATATGACAAGGACATTTCAGCTGCTCAGTCTAAGCCATTCTTCACTGAATGAAAACACTAGGGATGGGACGGGCAACCCGTGGCCCTACAGCAACATACATCTCTCAATATAATTCAAAATCCCTCTCTATCAGTTCAGATGTCTGGCCAGTTAGAAGGAATGGGAGGGAATAGGAGATGAAAAGGAAGATGGTTTAAAGAGAGAGAAAAGAGAGAGAGAGAGAGAGAGAGAGAGATTTCCAGATAGAAACAGAAGTTAGATAGACAGATAGAAACCTTTGCCCACTTTGGGCTACGATCCCATCCACCAGTGGCTTTGGACCCAGTCTTATTTTATTTATTTGTTATATTTGTATGCTGCCTTTCTCCCAGAATCAGACCCGAGGTGGCTTCCAGCAACAAATTAAAATATAAAAATATTTAAAATAATTAAAAACATTAAAAGCATATAAAATCATAAAAAAAATCTAAAACAATATTCAATTTAAAACAAATTGATAAATAAAGCTCCCCAGCTTACATAAAGGCCTATTTAAAAAGAAAAAATTTCACCTACCAGGAAAAGCAGGGAGGGGCCTGCCTAGCCTCCTATGGAAGAGTGTTCCACAAGGTGGGACCAGCCACTGAGAAGGCTTTCTACTGTGTCCTCACCAGGCCAGATTGGGATGGTGGTGGGACAGAAAGAAAGCTTTCCCCAGCAGATCTAAGAGCTCTAGCTGGTTTGTACAGGGAGATGTGGTCTTTCAGAAAGCCTAGACCTAAGCCCTTTAGGGCTTTATAGGTCATAACCAGCACTTTGAATTGTGCCTGGAAATGAACAGGTAGCCAGCGAAACTGTTTTAACAAGGGAGTTATGTACTACCATTAACTGGCCCCATTCAGCATTCTGGCTGCCACATTTTGAACCCACTGAAGTTTCCAAACAGTTTCCAAAGGCAGCCCCATGTAGAGAACGTTACATACAGTAGTCCCAATAAGATGTAACCAAGGCATATGTCACTGAAGCCAGATATAATGTCTCAAGGAATGGGCACAGCTGGCACACAAGTTTTAAATGTGCAAATGCACTCCTGGCCACTGCTGAGACCTGGGTGTCCAGGCTCAGAGTTGAATCCAGGAGAACACCAAGGCTGTGAGCCTGAGATTTCAGAGGGAATGTAACCCTGTCCAGTACAGACAAAGTCCCTGTTCCCTGATCTGCCTTTTGATTGTCCAGGAGCTCCTCTGTTTTGTTTGGATTAAGCTTCAATTTGTTTGCCCTCATTCAATCCATCACCAACAGCAGACATTGGCTCAGGACTGAGAAAGTTTCCTTGAGATAGAGCTGGGTGTCATCAGCATATTGGTGACACTGAACCCCTAAACACTGAATGACTTCTCCCAGCAGTTTCATGTAGATGTTAAACAGCATGGGGGGAAAAACAGAACCCTGAGAGACCCAATAGGCCAACGGCCAAGGAGTTGAACATGAGTCCCCCAGCACCACCTTCTGTGTTTTGTTGATTATGCAGCCGATTCTACCATTTGCCTTCCACAGAAAAAGGTTCCTCACCCATGCTCTAAATTGTTCCACTGTGGTTTGTTGGGTTGTGCATATTCATGTTTGTACTGAATGTTTTGTCTTGCTTTTCTGTGCTATGCTTTGCTTTATCTTTCCTTGCCTTCTTATCCCCTCTTTCTCTTCTTTTGAATGAATTGGGCAGATTGTGATATACTATGCTAAGAAGCCTGGAATTTTCTAAAAGTATAGTAAGAAATGGTAGAATCTCGTTAAAAAACAAGACTCATCTCCAGCATGTTCCTGATAATCAGAAACACTGGAGATGTGTGATTGTAATGCTGCCATTCTTTTGTTGAGGACTCTTAACACTAACTCCAGAGTTCTGGCAAATATCCAAATTTGTAATTATAGTTTACCTATCTTGAATTCCTCATTAGTGGGAATTGAGCATGCTGTTTTCTAGCTTCTGTCACAAACCATACTTCTGTTAACTATCTGGTTTTTCAAAGACTGTTTTTCCTCCATTGAAAAGGGAGCTGTGTTTCAGTGATAGATTCTACAGAGTAGCTTGATCTCTAGGGTTTCTTCACGTCTTGATCTCAGAACTGGGATAAAAATAGTGCAATGATAGTTAATAGCAATTACGTATCCAAACACAATTCATTTAATTTCCCGAATCAAGCTTTCTATCAACTCTATAATCCCCATCCTTTTTTATGAGCTCACAAAGGTAGCTTGCTGAAAATATGATAATCTGGGGATTTATTAAGGATCCAGCCTCATCAGACTTATTTGCCTTGAGCAGTTCTATGAAATCATCAGGAGAAACTGGGGCATGGACCTTGGAAAAGCAACTTGCTTCAAGTAACAGAGGGTAAATATTTTAGACATTAGTTTGTATTTAAAAGGATTTGTGCCTCTTCTACTGATATTCTGCTTCAGGCAGCAAATTATCCTGGTTCAGCACTGTGAAGAATGCCTTCCAAATGTTAATGACAATAACATTTAAAACAGTAACACAGGTCTGGGAAACAAGGGGCCACACAAATGTTGATGGACTGCAACTCCCATAATCTCTGCCCAGTTTAGCTCAGTGAGAGATGGTGAGAGGAGTGGCCCAAAAACATCTAGATGCCACAAATTTCCCTCCCTGTTAGAAAACATAGGGTACTTGTTATACCTGATGTATTCAGTACCGTGAAAACGTTTTATCAATACAGTAGATGAACCTGCAAGCTCTACCCATATTATTATGCAGAAACAAGCCACACATTAAACCAGCAGCAGGCAGGTGGCATAAAATCTTCAAAGGGCATTTTTGCTCATCTTGAAATTCGTAGTTTACATTCTTGTCTTGAACATGGTCAAGGAATATATTTTCCGGGATGTCAACTTTTAATTTTCCAGTGAACATAGTTTAATTAGCACAGTCTTGGACAGCCACCTACATGCTTGCCCTGGAGGGCCTTTTGTACAAGTAGGCAGTTGGCCATTTTTGTCAAAGTCAAATGCAAAGGCCTTGCCATCAGAAAGGCAAAAGCAAAAGCAAGCTAAGGCCATGTAGATGCTACTTGAGCTACAAGAGCCTGGGTTTATGTGTTGTGATCCTGAGTGTCTCTTTAAAGCAAAATCATCTCATTAACCTAGGGCTTGCCTAGGAGGTCTAGGATCAATGTTAATAATACAGCTGAATTACCAGGCAATTTAATGCAAGTACAATGAATGCATGATAATATCAGATGCAGATGCTATCCATGTGTGAGAAGCATCTGGCTTATTGTGTTCCCTGCTGTTAGGCACTCAGATGCCACACTGGTAAGTCTTATGTACAAGGAGGGTTTGTCTTGGTCTAGCAGAAGGGTTCTCAATTCCATTGTTTGCAAAGGTCATATAGTGAATGAAGAGAGATGCCAAGTTAATGGAGCTAATTATAGAGTTAACTATAACTCTATTAACTATAGAGTTAATGGGCCACACCTTTCACTGTGTATCTGCCCACTTACCTTATCTTTCTTGGCCTGTTGCCTGCCTTGATGACCAATGTGGTTACAAAAATATGAGAAGCAAACACCAAAGCTAGTGCAGAACTACTCTAGCTTCTAAGCAGACAAAATAGTTCTTTTTGTTCTCATCTACAACTGGTAGGTGCAGTGAAAAGCCCCCTTTCTCCTGCAGCTTCCAAAGTTTCTCATTGGTGTTGCATAGGGGCTTTTCAGTGTTCTGCTGCAAATTTTGGAGATCCCTGGAGGCTTCACAGGAGTGGATGGGGTAGAGAGGAAAGTGAGGAATGGAATTTTTTTCATGGAACTGAAGAATCAGTGTATGGATTTGTGTACTTATTACAGTAGGGTAGTATTGCAAACATTATCAGTCTTGGTGAGAAAAGGTGTTATGATCGCTTGAGCTGGCCTATTGAAAAAAATTGTCAACAGCTGAAAGATTTTTATCTTGAGGAGGGACTTCCTTGACAAAATTTTGTTTATGCACAAGCCCGAAACCCCACAAAATAGTTATTTGGAGTAAAAAACACTGAATTTTGAGCAACAGCGTTTCTGTGCACAAAGTTTTTTTTAAAAAAAAGTCTTTGAAAAACGCACAAAAGCTCATTGAGCAGGTAGAAAATTGTTGAAATTCTTCATTCTTGCGTGTAAGAACAAAATAAGTGAAGATGTACTAGCTATGTTACACATAAACAAACACTGTCATTTGGTGGCCTTGTGGTTGGTAAACGTTTTTTTTTTAAAAAAAATGGCTGGGCTATATTTCATTCTAATATCATAATGTAGAACTAGTAAAAATGCCTAATTTCAGAGGCTTTAAAAAATCTCTGACAGTATTGTTTGTGGACATTGTATTCAGGATATTGTATTCAGTTGCATTTATTTAGTGTCAGGTAAATTGGGAGTCATATCTTAAATCCAGGAGTTCTTCAAAGACTATTTTACTATATTTGAACATTGTGCTGTGATTGTGAAAAAGTTCTGTGTAGCCTATTTCTCATTACTTTCCCTGTAATTATAAAGACCTTGAAGTATCAGCGAGAGTCTGTGAAGATCGATGATAATCTACATGTTATTATCTGGAAACTCTGACATTGTTTTGGCATAAAACCAAACGGCTTCTACACTAACTATCCTATATGGCTGTGGAAACCAAAATAACTAGAGGCAGTAACTGCCTCATTCTCTCTATAGTCTAATCCCCCCCCCCTCTCTCTTTTGTCACATACCTGATGAGGGAGATGGCAGCCTTTGAAAACCCAGGCCACAGTAAAATAGTTAGGCTGATTTGGTCTCACATGTGGTACTTCAATGTACCTGACAGCTGTAACAAAAATGAGAATTATGATGATTCCTGTAAAATTTCCTACTATTTCAAAACTGTAGCTGATGTAGCATGGATCATGAGATCCAAAACCATGACATTTTTTTTTCTTTATCTTTATTTTTGGCAGAGAATGGTGACATTTGGGGATAAAATTTTGTTCTTCCAAGACATTTTTGACCTAAAGGAGAAGATAAAGTTACCATATTTAAAAGTCAACTGGATTGGCAGTTTTGTCTTATACTATCAAGGCAAAGACAAACATGCCTAAAAGCATCAAGATTGCAGAGCTGGCAGCATCGTCCACACAACTCTCTCTCTCAGCTCCTTGCTGCTGTTTCATATTTTTCATCATTTGCTGTGAAAGCTGCCTCACTCTGCCTTATGGTAGGGTTGGCTTTGCCTGAAAAACAGAAATGGCATTTCTCCCACATAAAACCAAACGCAAAACCAAATCAACTTCTGTTGTTTTTCCTCTCCTGGAAGAGGATTTCAAAGTGATTCCATTAGAACAGGCCATTTAAAAAGCACTATGAGCAGCACAGCATTGTGGTGTAAATCTGAATATGGATTATTGAAGATCAATAAGCGCAATGATAGTAAAGCATATAATCTGGTCCAACACCCTGTTCATTCAGCAGCCAACCAGTTGCCTATCAGAAGCCCATCTGCAACTTGAATGGAACTACACTCTCTATCTCACAATCCCTGGCAATTCATACACAAAAGCACACGTACTTTGGTATTAGAGACAATAAATAGCTAGACATTGTGTCTTACTGTCTTTGCCAGTTTGTTGTGTAATCCAAATGTTACAGAATAAGAAAAGAAACTTGGGCTGACTGACGTTGCAGTCACATTTTGTTTTGGTGTGCAGTATTTTGCATAACATTTTTGTTATGCAGTGTTTTTATTCTGCAACATTTCTGATGTGTAACATTTGTTTTCAAAAGAAAAATATTTGTTGCACAAAAAATCAGCAATGTTGCACCAAAAATAGCCATGTGGGTTTGTTGTGTAACATTGTTGATTTTGTGCAATATTTTTATTGTGCAACCTTGCTGTTTTTGCACAACAGAAATGTACAAAAAGAATGTTGCTCAACAAAAAATATTGTACAACAAAAATGTTATGCAAAATCCAGCAACATTGCATAAAAAACAGGCACATGTTTTCATTATGAAACATTGCTTTTTCCTATGTTAAAAAAATAAAAGGAACCTTGCAGAAAAGACACATATAGTATCCTGGAAACAGTTCTTTTCATGCCAAATGTTTTCCGGGAAGGCTCCACAGCTTCCAGGAAACTGCAAGTTTTTAAAGCAAGCTGCACAGGTTTTGTAGATAAGCCGTGCAGTTTTCTGTCATTGCAGAGAAAAAAGAATCCTGAGCGTCTCAAACCTATGGGATGAAAAACTATTTCTTTGATCTGTTGAGACTTGGACAAATTGAGAATTACATCCTTAATCCTGATCAAGTAGCCAATGACAGCCTTAACCGCTGTGAATTTAGCCATTCCTCCTTTAACATCATCCAAGGCAGTCCTAACTAATGCTCATGGGAATGAATTCCACAGCTTAACTATAGACTGGATTAGCTTTGTTAAAGAGATTGTTAACAACTACTTTAAAGAAGTATATTTATGCAAACTAATTCCCCTTCTCATTTGGAAATTTATCAGGAACAAATCACATGAAGAATACCCAGAAAGATCAGTTCCTATGAGGAGGCCATTCAGGATATAAAATCACATGATGTATCTAAGAAACAAATTATCAGTGTCTGTCTAGCATAACAATATACTCTGAAAATGAATAGGTAAAAATATGTGATTAGAAAAATGTAAAATTGAAACAAATTTGTGGGAGATCAGTGACAGTACAGAATGACTGGACATGAAAATTCTTGAGCTAAGGTAATGAGCCAAGCTGGGAAAATAAAGAGGAAAAGATCTCACCAAAATGGAGAAATTTATAATAAAGGCTCAACTAAAATGCATGCCACAAGCCAGGAACGATCATACAGAGTTATGTAATGCTGCAGTTTTATAGAGAAAAAGAAGTGTTCTTCAAGGACTGAAGGTCGTGCCCAAATGAGGAGAATAAGTGTGTGGAAATGGAAGAAGACTATAAGATAAATCGAAAACCAGTTGATACAGGTCCTTCCTAGTGACCAGCCGGAACTGAGGTTTGATAAACGGCTGGTGATTCTGTGGCAAATGAAAACACTTAGACAAAGAGCTCCTCAACCATCCACAGATTCTTTAAAGGTAGGATGAAGAAGATATACATCCAAGGACTCCTTTCGTTAAGCCTCAGCTCAACAGCTCTGGAAAGAACCTCCATGGATCCAACCAAGCTCCTGGCCCAAAGCCTGTAATTGCTGCTTCCTGGCCAGTCACATAGTCTTTGTTCCTCCACCACTTAGCAGGCTCACTAATGCTGTGGAAGGTACTGGAGGGCAGTGAGTGTGGCACTGCCCTTATACTAGTATGACTTCTCACACTGATGACATACACATCATGATAGTGGGCTGCAAGCTTCCGTCAGTGATCGCGAGCAGTTGCCCCACTGTCCACTGCCCAATAGCTGTCACAAAATAAGGCTGAGTTAAAGAGTTAATTAAATTATTCTGAAATAGAATGAGTAGATTGCAGAGAAGCTAAATTAATTCCTTTAATGTGTCTTCAGTACAGAATAGCATCACATAATGCTATTAAGGGTATATCTTGTTAATGTTAATGGTGTATCTTGACACCAAGGGCTTATGAGGCACAGAGCATGTTTTTGCTGGGAGTGTTTACCATTATATATACACACATATATAGAAAGTGCTTCTGAGATTGTGAAGAATGCATTTCAATAACTACTGTGTAACTGCTGGGAAAGATTTGACTTTCATGAAATATTGAGGAAACAAAACAGTGCCATACTAAGTATACTAGTATTTTTATTGGTGATCTGATGCTGCAAAATTCCTTCATATCCTTGTGTATGTGAGTCAGAACCACACTGGGAAAGGTTTGTGTAAGTTGTACTGAACACATAGGGGGTCTAGCAGCCATTTTGTATGCCATCACTAAGAAAAGTGCAAACAAGTATGTTTTTAGTGATATGAGCTTTTATCTGTGTCTGTTTTAATTTTTGTAACCCGTCTTGAGTTTCAAGTCAGAGAAAAAGGCAGGATATAAATAACACCACCACCACTGCAGTCCTTGAAATTAAAGTCAATAATGTGAATCAGTACAATCAAGATCAGGCTAGTTTTTTCTTCACATAGCAATATGAATTACTATGTGGTACTATAGGTTTTGTAGCTATATATTATACTAACATATTTTTTTTTTGTCACTTGGTCTTGTTTCAGTAATGCCTATTATGTTCTGGATGAAAAACAAGACTTGCCAAGGTGATGGATTAAACCTACAAAATGTTTCTTGTCACTGTTGAACATGACTCATGTCTTCTTACAAAGCCTTCTCAATATTTATGCTATGCTTCAGCTACCCATATATATCTGTGTCATTCCCTAATGTGCATATTTTCATATATATACTTGGTACAAAGAAAAAAGCAGGAGTCTCTTCCCCACAAAACAGTAAGTACCAAGGTCTTAAAGAATTTTATTAGTGCTTTTTCCAGCAGTTTCATTTCCACACTAATTCCTTTGGCTTTAGTCCACACCTTGCATTAATGAATCCTCCCTGTTATAGACTTCTCTTCTTCCCTGGATGACTAAGAAAGAAGGTAAGTATATTCATGGAAATAAGAGCTGAGTGAGAGTAAACTGGAGTGGAGACATTTATCGTGCTGTGAATAATTTTTATTCCCGGACGTCTTGTTTTGAAGTATTCACTTCTGCAAAAGCAAGACACTCATTTCTGCTTGCTGTGCAGGAGCTAATGGGAACTGCAGTGACATTTTTGCAGATGTGTATGTTGAACAACTATAACAAGATCAGAGGGACAGAGCATTTGCCCTATAAGAAAAGCTAATAATTCAGGTCTCCCTTAGACACTGCAAGTAATAGAGTACATGATAAAGGTTTTATTTTGTGCATGGCGTGGAGAAAGAAGGTAGGAGACTTTTCTCTTTCTTCCATAAAACTGGAACCTAGGATCATCCAATGAAACTGAATGGTAGGAGATGCCATGCAGATAAAAGGAGTATGCATATTATTCAGACAGCGCATAGTTACACCACAAAATTCACCACCACCATAACTAACTATGGTGACCAACTTGGATGACTTTGGAAGGCGATCAGTCATGGAGGAGAACGTTTTCAATGGCCACCAGAATAGATAGCTAGATTTACATCCAGTATCAGAAACAGTTGCCTCTTATTATCAATTGCTAGAGAAAGCAAGTGTCCTTGTGTTCTGTTGGTGGTTGGTCACTGTGGGAAGACAGTTCTGGACTATATTTGCTTCATTCTGATCAAGCAGAGCTGTGCTCATACTTTTAGAATGTGTATCTTAAACAAAGGTGAACAATTGTTCAGGGTGAACTGAACCCCTCATCAGACCCTGCTCTTCCCCCTACCTGCCACAAAATCAACATCAAAGAATTGTAGAATCATAGAGTTGGAAGAGACCCCAGGGGCCATCGATTCCAACCCCCTGCTATGCAGGAACACCCATTAAAGCATTCCCAACAGATGGCCATCTAGTCTCTGCTTAAAAAACTCCAAAGAAGGAGACTCTACCACACTCCGAGGCAGCATATTCCACTACCAGACAGCTCTGACCATCAGGAATTTCTTCCTGAGGTTCAAGTGGAATCTCCTTTCCTGCAGCTTGAATCCATTGCTCCTTGTCCTAGTCTCTGGAGCAGTAGAAAACAAGCCTGCTCCCTCTTCAACATGAAATCCCTGCAAATATTTAAACATGGTTATCCATTCCTTATTTACTTTTTGGTCATTAGGTAGAGAGCAGGTATATGGAAGTAGAGAGTGGTAGCCCTAACATCATTATGGTGATGAATCCACTGTGGGCTTTAGTCTAGTCTAAATTCGAAAGAAGATATCCAGGCTGTTGAAGCTATCTCAAAAATAGGCTCAACACCTCAGATAGCTCCTTTAAAACTGAGACTAAAACCTGGAGTAGATTCACCACCCCACTGACATCAGAGCCACTGGCTGCCACTGGAATAAAGTTTCAGTCTTGCAAGGAGGGCCAATTGTGAAGCAGCTGGCCTAATAAGAAGACTCTCCTCTCTGAGAACAGTAGTAAAACCAGGCAACAATGATCTCTGGGGAAATGAAATTAAGACTTTCTACTACTAACACTGTGAAAAAGTTTATTTTGATTTCTCTGAGTGCCAGTTTTTGTTTCTGCCCTGCATTTATTATGAATTTAGTCTAGATTATCTCACTATGATATTGAATGTATGCTTTGTTGTTATTGTTATTGCTATTTGCCATCACATTGGCTTCAACCTTCATATGCGACCCTAAGAATGTGAGACAGCATGTTTTGAACATTGGACTACGACTCTGGAAACCAGGGTTTAAATCCCTGTTTGACCTTGGAAACCCACTGGGTGACCTTGGGCAAGTTACACTTTCTTAGGCCATTTCCGCACTAGACTGTTATAGTGCTATTATTCCATTTGCAACATCCTATGGAATCCTGGGGTTTGCAGTTTCGGGAGGGACTGGCCGGCCCCTCCTGAAACTGCAAACCCCAGGATTCCATAGGATGTTGCAAGCGGAATAATAGCGCTATAACAGTCTAGTGCAGAAATGGCCTTAGTCTCAGAGCAAGGCAAAGACAAACCCTCCTCTGAACAAATCTTGCCAAGAAAATTCTGTGACAAGTTTAACATTATTGTTCTTTGCTGTTGCATGCCTTCAAATCATTTCTGACATATGGGGACCCTCAGGAGAAACTATCACAGAGTTTTCTGGGGCTGACAGCATGTGACATATCCAAGGTCACCCAGTGGGGTTCCCTGGCCAACTGGGGAATTGATTTTTGGTCTCCAGGCTTATAGTCCAGTGCTCAAACCACTACACTACGTGGGCTCTCATAAGAAACAACTTGAAGACACAGAACAACAACAATGAATGAGAAACCTCTATGAGCCCTGTCCATCTGCTGTCCTGCTCAGGTCTTGCAAACTCAGGGCTGGGGCTTCCTTGATTGAATCAATCCATCTGTAGTGTATTCACCCTCTTTTCCTACAGCTTCTTACTTTACCAAGTATTATTGCCTTTTCCAATGAGCATTGACTCAAATATGTCTTATTTGGACTATGTCTTTTAACATATTTGAATTTATTCATATATTGTTTTACAACCTAACAGCATGACAAGTGATGAGCTGTTTTTGCAACAGTTTACTGTATTAAAAAGAACATATAATCTAAACTTTTAAAAAGGCTAAGTATACCTGGGAGGAAACCCCACTGCAGAGCTTATGTCTGAACAACCTTTTATAACATTGTTGCTCTGAGTATAATTCTACATAAGTGTCAGTAGATACTGGAGAAAGAGGTCATCCCTCATGAAAATATAGCCCAAATATATCTTTGGTTCAGAGGTCATTCCATTTCAGAAATTTCAAACAAAGCTAATAGAGAGAGATTGTGGGGCATTTCAAGAACTGCTCATAGATATTGCCAACATCAGCATGCTACAGTGTGCTATGCCTTCTGATCTTTTAAGTCATTCATATCAATGGCTCATCTTCAGACAACAAAACATGCAGAGGAGGAAGCAACAGAAGAAAAGAGGCACTTCAAAGCACATTTGAAAATCACCACAGCCTTGTCCCATGCTATCCAAAAATATAACTTGAATCAGTCACTGACTTTAGTGTTTTGTGTGTGCGTGTGTGTGCCTGTGAAAGAGACAGAAAGAGTGCTTTTCTTTCAGTTCTCAGAAGGGTAACATGCAGGAGCACTTTACTATCCACAGCCATTCTGAATTATCTCTGTTTGAGAGCCTTCCCATTGTAACTGACCTTAACTTCTAGGGAGACATTCAGCTTGCTTGAGGAGACAGCTTGACATTTAACAATGCATTCAAGTGAAAACCAGGAGCCCCTTGAAAAAGAGAGGACTAATTCAGTTCTCCCTCCCCATGGAAAATAGTTGCAAGATTTAATTGAAATCAATACAGTGAAATTCTAAACCTGGTGCTTCTTGTTTGGTGGATGTTATGTGTGGTGTGTTTGGGTCCAACTCTGGGCCCTTTTCTGCTACAGTTATAACATTATAATTCTACTTTAACATCACAAATAGCTACTATTTGTGGGATGCAATTAATGTCAATCAAAACAATCCAGGAAACAAAAGAATTTGAGAAAGGCTGTCTGAGTCAAGCAGAACTAATCAGATGGAGCAACATCCAGAAGGATAGTGAGAAGAAGTAACTACAAGAATTCACCAGGAACCAAGCCAAAGTGTCAGAAGTGGGAGGGACATCTTTGATGAGCTGTCTCCAATATTGTTTCCAGCAACCAACCTATGTGTCCAGCCATCTTTTCTTCAGAGGTTGATTATGAATAAGGAGTAGCTGGAATTGTTCTGATTGTGCTGCAGATTTTTGTTTCAGTGCTGGGCCACTTGCCAAACATCCATGCTCATGACTGGGCTACATCTGTCTATCAGGGAAAGGCATGACATTTAACTGCTACAGTGAAGTACTAGATCTCTCTGGCTGAGAATTCTAAATACTTCCCTAAACTGCAAATCCCATGACCCCATAGGATGGAACCATGGCAGGTGAAATGGAAACATAGTGCTAGAGTATGAACATGGAGGTGATGAGCCATTAAAGTAAGCAACATAAAATGTATGTCTATGCCCGTTCTCTTTTGTCTGCCCTGAATATCGCACTATCTCTTCTAGCAGCAGAGGCAGCCAGTGGTTCTCCTGCTTCAAACTGTTGGACCCACTCTAAATTTTACAGGAGCTACATCCACAGCTCAGCTCTTGTATCTGCCAGTAAATCCCAAGGTTTTTTTTTCTTTAAATTATGGCATCTCAAAAAATTGAAAACAATGAAGGGAGAAGAAAAAAGATGGGGAAGGAGAAAGACATACCTTGACTATATTTCTATGATTTCAGATTTAGCTGATACGCAGTATGCTTGGATCCTGCATACTTTTCCTCTGGCTATTGATTACTGTTTGAAGGTCAGAAAGACATTTTCAGCATCTATTCCTCAATTGTAAGCAGTTCTCACTGCTTTAGCCAGGTATTAATGTGTATTCTACAGATGTCAGTTCCAAGTATTTTTTGAGGGGAGGAAGGAATGTAGTCAGCTTATATGAAGGGATATGCCTAGCTCACTGAGTTATTCTGTGCAAATTCTATAGTTTAATTATGTGTTGCATGGAAAAATTATTTAATTTTATCAGTCCTGAATTTCCCACCATCGAGCTTCAGGGGATAACCATAGGTTCCACTATCATGACAGAGGAACGAGTTGAAAATCCATCATGCTAAGCACCTTCTTTCTATCCTACATAGTTTTATTAACTTCTGTCATGTCTCCCTTACTTTCCTGTTTTTCCCCCCTAAGCTAACAAGTGTCAAACATAACCTGTTATGATGGAAAATGTTACTCCAGCCAACTGGTAATTTCTTCTGCCTCTTCCTCAACCTTTTCAGCTGCACAATATCCTTTAAAAAAATGTAGTGACCAGAACCATACACCGTACACCATAGCTTTGCATAAAACCAGATACACATTTGTATGTTCCAATATACTTTCTCTCTGTTATTTAAATAACATGTATATCTATGTAAAAAGATTTTTCAAATGCAGATTATCATAACTGCATACATGCAAAGTATCCCATTGTATCTCTTCTTACAAATAGTTCAGGCACTGTCAAAAAAAGTAGGAAAAGAAATCCCCACAATTTAAACTCTATGTTGCATTGACCAACTACACATCAGTATCAAAGACAGGTGTGTGAGAGAGATGTCCCTTTCTCACTTCCCTTGTGAGCTCACACAAGCATCCTACCTCCATTCATCCGAATTCTGTGAGCATGCATATCATATATAGCTGAAGAACCCTTGGTTCTCCAGTGGTTTTGAACTTCAACTCACATGGTCCCTTAGCACTGGGATGATGGAAGTAATAGACTAAAACAGCTGGATAAGATAATGATTCTTTTTCACTGGTACATAGAAATTCTTGAGGAATTTGATCTTTATAAATTCTGGTATGAACTGACCTCATGCACACACTGGACTAATGAAGATTGAAATGTAGCTATTCATGTGATTCTGTGCTTCCTCAGATAGTTTTGTCCAGTCATTAGTTCAAAAAATGTATCGAACTCAATTTAAAATATACATTTTCAGGAATCTCAGTTTATGCCCAAACTCCCAAACTTTATTTTCTAAAACAGACTGTATAATTAGAAGTAGCACTTAAATTTCTGTGTGTTTGTGTATTACTAATTTGCCAGGATTAAAATTCAAGCAGCATTTGCAGTTCTGCTGTTGAAAAAAGGGAAGCTATTTTTAAATTCACAACAGCATGATCTTCCAAATTCCAGGGTATATTTCAAAATATGTTCCCTTTATTGTGTCTCATGATAAAAAGTTCTCTCTGCTTGCAGTCACAGATCAACATCTTGTGTCCAAAAAGAAAGGTGAGGAGATTCAGTTCTAACTATCTTGGTGTAATAACCTGGAACCTTTATTGACTCATTAAATTTTAATCTGTAGCAAACTAGTCTGTGTCTCATAAAAGCAGATAATATAAGCATTTTATTGCTTATTATATTTGAATAGCAATTGATTTATTACACCTTCTGTTTAGTTTATGGATCTACTCCATTTTCCCACTTGCACTGAAGATACTGATGTACCTAATGAGATTATGATTTCTGTATAAGGACTGAATATTTCGTATAAGTAGAAAAGTGAGTTTGATTAAAATCAAAGAGATTTCATGCCAGTTTGGTTCTTCTTATCCTTCTATGCATTTTATCATAGCAAAAAACTTTTCTATTAGTATGCCCTGACCTTTTGCTATCTGTCCTCATTAACAGATTCCAGCTGTTTGTCTATAGTGCCTGCCTTTTCATCCCATCTGCTAGTCTACCTTGCTGTGGGATGTGTGCCACTGCAAGCACAGTATGCTTACAGTATTTAGATGCAAGAATACACTTACCTCTAGTTAGATGAGGCAAAGATAGTTTGGCCACAATGAGTTTTTTTTTTTAAGAAGTAGAAGACAAAACTTAGAATAGTTTTTCTTTTCCTTTCTTTCTTTGACAAAAATTGCTGGAATAAAATACGTGCTTCCCTTCACATAGATTTAAAAGGTAACCAACAAAGGATAAAATTGTGATATTTTCCAGAGTTTGGAATTTACACTTTTAAATTTTATTTATTGATTCATTTTATTACAACATTCAAAATTTCCAACAGGCATGAACACTGCCCATGTTGACTGAGCAATCTGGGGATTTGTAGTCCAAAATTTTTTTAAAAAACCTGTTCAACTTCACCTCAAGCACAGCAAAGAATTCTACTTTTATAGCAAGAAATTATTTCATGGAGGAACAATAATGATCTTGTTAGAATCCATGTAGTAATAAGTAATCTATTCCTTGGAAGAACTGTAGCTTTGCTGCATGCCATATGTATCCCGAGTCCTTGACGCAGATGTGTGCATGTGAAGCCAGAAGACATATCTGTTCATATTGTGAAGCCCACTTTCTAATTAGCACCAATTTATTTGAATTTATTTATTCAATTTATTTGAAGATGTCAGTTTGCGCTTTCAAAACACAGTCTGCTCCATCCCTGTTCGATCTGAAGAACAGCATAGCACCTAAAAAAGTAGAATCTGATCCCCTATTGAAAACAGAAAAGTTCCTACCACTTGTAGAAGGAACTCTACTGGAGGAAAAGGTTGGAAATCCTTTTCAATGGGACTTCCTCCTTATACATTCCAGGAAGTCCTCTTGAGGATATTTGCAGGATATATAATTAACGGTAGAAAAAGGGGGAAAGTTACCTCTTTCTCTTCTGCCATTGAAAGATCCCACAAATGATTTTTAAGGGAATATTTTTGCTGCTGTATTCTTTTCTTTCTTTTTTTAAGATCCACACCACAATATTTGTCCATCACATCTATAAGGAAGAAATAGTTAATATTGACTTTTCATAGGTGGCCTCTGCTTTCTGCAGACTGTTTCAGAACTGTAATTCTGTGGTTTTATGCTACTTACTGGTCTTCTCCAAATTCATCAAGTTGACTTTTGTCATCATTGATGGATTCTATTTTGGGGAAACTGGGCACTTACAAAATGGAGATCAATGTACCCTTAAGGATATAAGTAGGAGCAACTGTAACAACACGTTTATATCTAGATCACATTGTACTGCTAGTCTTCATAAAGAACAATGGGTTTCTACATTTCTGTATTTCCTGTACTGTGATTTCTGAGGTGCTGTGATTATAATGTCTTCTGAATCATTGTTTAAATGCCCCCTTGGGTATGTGTGCATGCCTGCACTCAGTGCTGGAATCCCTAAGCTCTCATAAGTAGCTATGTGTTAAGATGATAAATGGGATCCTATAGCAATTGCAGTCAGAAATGATGAGTTTACTCTGTGTTTACTTGTATTGGGCTAAATGTTCTCCCATAGGGCTATATATGCCAAGTTAGTTTATTTGGTAATAAATAAAACTCAAGGAAAAGTCAATGTGTTTGGCATACTGGAATATGGAGTGTTTTTCTGCCCATATGGTAAATGCTACTATTACTGGTTTTCCTTTTCTCTGCCTCCTTTTCTTTTTCTTCTTTTCTTTTTGTTATAATGACTCAATTTTTGTCCTTTTAAAATATCTGGCTATTACTTTGTTTTCTGTCTGGAGTATTTGAGAAGAGCACAAAATATTCCAGTTACCAGAAGAAAAAAAATCATGGAGCATGTGTGGGATGGTGTTATTTTATTTAAGGGGGAGGGAAGGATGAAGATGGATGGATGGATGCACAGGACAAACTTTCCTAAATTCACATTTTTTTCCCCATAATTTCATCTTCTGTTTAGAGGGAAAGAGTGGTGTTTTTTGTTTTTGTTTTTTAATGAATGTGTGGGAAAGCAAAACTCAGATACCCCTATCCAGGCAGTACTGATTAGCATCCTGACATAAATTCAATTCATAAATCCAATTATGATGAAACACTACTCACTTTTTTGGTCATTATGGATGTCAGAATTATGTTCTGACCATGTCATGACCAAGAATCTCCCTCCCCCAATCTACTTCGCAAAGGCACTGCAATCCTCCTCAACACAACTAACTGTTACCCTGATTACTGGGGTCCTGTGGGGGACACCTCAATGTGCTCCAAATAATGGGGAATGGGAATTAGCCAGAGCACAAGCTGTAGCACTACAAGAGGCATGGTAACCTAGCGAGATCTTAAACCCAATGTTTACGGGGTCAGGCCGAGTCAGGAACACGACACAGTAAAGTTGTAATTATGTTCTTTTATTTGTAAAGTCACAGCACACTTGCATACTCACTGACACGGAACGAAGAAACACTGCGTACTTGTGTGCTCACACACGCAGACCTTAGAAAATAAAGGGAGGAAAGAAAATAGGAGATTTTGAGAAGGAGTTTTGGGGAAATACGACACCTGATCCTGTAGCCTGGGTAGCCTGAAGAAAGTCTGTTGGAGCGGAGGTTCTCAGCACTTGGAAGCTGAGGGGAAGGCTCAGCGAACGGAGTGGCAGCAAGGCGGGATGGAAGCCAAGAGCGATCTGAAGAAGCACTCAAAACCAGCGGTTCTTATAGGGAAAATGTGCCTGTAGGGTAGTCCATTCACAGGGAAAACAATGGGTTTTGGGTTGGAGACAAAGCCTCCGAAAGGTCAGTATTTTGAATGATTGGATTTTTACAGAGTTGTCAATAGCGCAGACAGTATGTAGATGGAGAGTGTTTGACATTTGAGTAGTCAGAAGCGCTAATCTCATCAAGCTGCCTATTGGGGGCAGAGAACCTTTTGTATGCTTGGTGCATACATAATTTAGGTTTAAAGTGTACTTGCCTGGAGGTCTCCTGAAGCTGCATGCCAGAAAATTACTGGCCTGCCTGGATTTGTTTTGTATGTTTCAGCTTGTTCGGCTGTGTCCGTATGCGAGCTTGTCTCGGGGGCCTCGCAAGCACGTGGAGGGGAGCAGTTTGGAATGGCCAATTCTCTGATATCAAATTATATTTAGTAGACCTCGGGCTCAGACTATGCACCACAGTAACATAACACAATGCAAGATCCAATACCGGAACCCAAGGAATCATTTTTACCATGATGTCATTTCCAAGCTCAGCCTAACTCAGATGGTAAGGAGACATTAATGTTCTCTATTGCAATACAGTGTTTGTTTTATTTGCAAATATTTGTTTACAAAAATAACACTTGAATGAATGTACAGTCTGAGCACAGTGATTTTTCTCTGTACATTAGCAAGTAGGGGAAATAATTTATGTCCCCAACTGCATAATCCATCAGATTGACCAGAGATGCGAGCAGAACTAAAGCAAAATTGCAGGATGTTTTAAAATATACTTTCTTGAGAAAGAGAAATCTTCAGCAACATCCAAAACAAATTGCAGAAGAATCAAAAGCATTCCTTTCTTTTTCACCCTACTACTAGGTTGCATTCACAGCTCAAGAAGTACCATGAAGAAGCCAGAAAAGGCCAGGAGTTAGCTGCAGGATTCAGCTGATGAACTTCTAATTTCTTTGAAATTCTTGTCCTCTACAACTCCTGGATCTGTAGATAGCAGAGGGGTGTGGCTGGGTGCATTCTTACTAGGCATAAGAAATGCTCTATCAGATAATATGAAAGCTTTATGCAGAACTAATGTATTTGGTCAGCTTTATGATGGTGTGACAGTGCCTGGGGGACTCTGGGGTGCCTTTCGATACCCACGACACAAAACCTATCTTGCTTTGCTTGCCATGACAAAGAAACAGAACTTCCCAGGGCAATGACAGCAAGCAGGGGAAAGGAGGACAAAAGAGAAGCTGTGAAAATGCTGGAGAGGAAAGACAAGAAGGGTGGGGCCAGAGAAGGCAGCGGGGAATTTGAAAGAGAAAAGGAAGCTGAAGAGGTAAGGGTGGAGAAATCAGAGAAGGATAGGAGTGATTATGGCAACAGAGTGAAGACAAAGGCAAGGAGCACGCAGAGGGAAGTTAGCAGATGAGAGGAGTGGCCAGAGAAAAGGAAAGGCTAGGTGAAAGGAAGAGCGAAACGCCAAAGAGGTGACTCAAAAAGAGGCTGAGCTGGGTTAGGAGGAGAGTTATGGGGTGTCTCTGAGGTGGAAAAGGCTAAGAGTCTTGGGCTACTCCAGTAGGGAGTTTGCTGGAGTAAACAGTATTGACTTGGGTTAAAAAGAGAGCCCACAACAACCTCAGGAGGAGGGACCTCGGGGTCTCCACTTTGGGAAAAGGGGGATAAGGAGAAGGCAGAGTGGGAGGCTAAGGAAAAGAGATTTTAAGGGCCTAGATGGGGTTGCTGGTTTGAAGGAACATTGTTGTTTCTTTCTCTGGTAGATGCAAGCTCCTTTTCTGTTATACCTGGGAGTGGGTGAACCTTTATTTGTGGGCCTAGATTTCCATAGCAGCGCCAACTACATACCCTGGCCTATGGTCATAGAATCGTAGAATCATAGAATCATACAGTTGGAAGATACCCCAGGGGCCATTGAGTCCAACCTCCTCCTATGCAGGAACATCCATTAAAGCATTCCCAACAGATGGCCATCCAGCCTCTGCTTAAAAACCTCCAAAGAAGGAGACTCTACCACACTCTGAGGAAGCATATTCCACTGCCGGACAGCTCTGATCGTCAGGAAGTTCTTCCTGAGGTTCAAGTGGAATCTCCTTTCCTGTAGCTTGAATCCATTGCTCCTTGTCCTAATCTGTGGAGCAGTAGAGAACAAGCCTGCTCCCTCCCCAACATGACATCCCTTCAAATATTTAAACATGGCTATCATGTCCCCTCTTAACCTTCTCTTCTGCAGACTAAACATACACAGCTACCTTAGCCATTCTTCATAGGGCATGGCTTCCAGACCCTTCACCACTTTGGTTGCCCTCCTCTGGACAAGTGCCAGCTTGTCGACATCCTCCTTGAATTGAGGTGCCCAGAACTGGATACAGTATTCCAAATGAGGCCTAACTAATGAAGAATAGAGTGGTACCATTACCTCCCTCGATCTAGACGCCATACTTCTATTGATGCAATCAAGAATCACATTGGCTTTCTTGGCTGCCACATCACAGTGCTGACTTATGTTCAGCTTGTGATCTACCAAGGCTCCTAGATCCTTTTCACATGTACTGCTATCCAGCCACACGTTCCTCCATCCTATACTTGTGACTTTCATTTTTTCTGCCCAAGTGCAGGACCCTACATTTCTCTCTGTTAAAATTCATTTTATTAGCTTTGGTCCAGCTCTCCAATCTGTCAAGGTCGTATTGAAATTTGATCCTATCCCCTGGTGTATTAGCAACCCCTCCCAGTTTGGTATCATCTGCAAATTTGATTAGCATGTCCTCTACTCCTTCATCCAAGTCATTGATGAAGATGTTGAGTAGCACCGGGCCTAGGACAGAACCCTGTGTCACCCCACTAGTCACTTCTCTCCAGGATGAAAAGCAGCCATTGGTCATCACCCTTTGGGTGCGGCTGGTCAATCAATTACAAATCCCACTAACAGTAGCCCTGTCCAGCCTGCATTTTACTAGCTTCTTTGAAAGAATGTCATGTGGAACTTTGTCAAAGGCCTTACTGAGGTCAAGATATGCTACATCTACAGCATTCCCTTCGTCTATCAAGCTTGTAAGCCTATCATAAAAAGAGATAAGATTAGTCTGGCATGACTTATTTCTGAGAAATCCGTGCTGGCTTTTAGTGATTACGGCATTGCTTTCTAAGTAATTACAAACTGACCTGTTTAATGATTTGCTCTAGGATCTTTCCTGGAATTGATGTCAGGCTTACCGGGTGATAATTATATGGGTCCTCTTTTTTCCCCTTCTTGAAGATGGAGATGACATTTGCCCTCCTCCAGTCTGCTGGGACTTCTCCTGTTCTCCAAGAGTTCTGAAAGATTATTGCAAGTGGTTCAGAAATGACTTCTGCCAGTTCTTTTAACATCCTTGGATGTAATTCATCTGGCCCTGGGGACTTGAATTCATCTAGTTTAGCCAAATATTCCTGTACAAGTTGTCTTCTTATTCTGTGCTGCATTCCCCTCACTTCATCACCTGATCCCCACACCCCAGGTTGGGTACTTCTATCCTTTTGGGAGAAAACTGAGGCAAAGAAGGTATTAAGCAATTCTGCCTTCTCACTCTCCCCCATTATTAATTGGTCACCTTCTCCACGTAGTGATCCTATCATTTCCTTGTTTTTCCTTTTGCTGCGGACATATCTAAAAAAGCCCTTTTTATTGTTTTTGATGTCTCTGGCAAGCCTGAGTTCATTCTGCGCTTTAGCTTCTCTGACTTTCCTGGCTATTTGCTTGAATTCCCCTTTGGTGGTGTCATCATTCTTCCATTTCCTGTACGTGTTTCTTTTAAAACTTAGCTCAGCTGAGAGTTCTTCAGTCAACCATTCCAGTCTCTTTAGACATTTGCCATTTTTCCTCCTTATTGGCACAGTTTTCAATTGTGCCTTCAGTATCTCACTTTTAAGAAACTCCCATCCTTCATGAACTCCTTTCTCTTTTAGTGTTCTTGACCACGGGATTTCAGCAAGTAACTCCCTAAGTTTAGAGAAACCAGCTTTCTTAAAGTTTAGGATGCGTGTCTGGCTACACTTGGCTTCTCCCTCCCACTGGATGACAAACTCCAAAAAAGCATGGTCACTCCTTCCTAAGGATCCCACTACCTCCACCTGATCAACAAGGTCATCCCTGTTGGTCAGGATCAGATCTAAAATAGCCGATCCCCTTGTCACCTCTTCCACCTTCTGGAGCATGAAATTGTCTGCAAGGCAAGCGAGGAAGCTGTTGGACCTTGCTGTCTTGGCAGAATTTAACTGCCAATATGGTGGATGGTTAAAACAGCAAAACAGCATTGGATAATTATCCAATGGTGGATGATTAAAGCAGCATAACCAAATTTTTCTTTGAGTCTTTCTCTCATGGATACTCAAGGGTGGGTGAGTGGGTCCCAGGCGCATCCCCAACCAGCTGGGACCATAGATGGACACATTTCAGACAAGACTAGTACAAATAGAAAACTGTTGAAGATAGGGAGACAAATTTTGTTGACATTTGTGCCTCCTCAGTTTTACAAGATGGTCAAAAGATTCCTCCTCCCTTTTTTTTTTTAAATGTTTTAACTTTTTTAAAAAAATCAGTGGGCCCAATGGCCTGCAGTGGCCCAGGACACAAGCAGCATGTACAGCGACTACCAAGAGAACCAGCATTGTGTAGTGGTTGGAGTGTTGGACTAGAACTCTCAGAGACTACCATTTGAATCTCCACTCATCCATAAAAACTCAATGGGCAAGTCACACTTTCTCCACCAAAGATGAAAGCAGTGATAAACCCTGTCTGAATTAATGCTTCCAAGAAAACTCTATAATAGGATTGCTTTAAAACATAGTTTACTTGATAGGCATCACTGAGACCTGGTGGGATGAGTCTCAGGATTGGAATGTAGGAATAGAGGGGTATAGCCTATTTTGTAGAAATAGACCAAACAAGAAAGGAGGAGGAGTAGCCTTGTATGTCAAGGATGTTTTCACCTGTGAAGAGATCCATGACTTAAACCCAGAAAGCCAGGTCGAGAGCATCTGGGTAAGAATTAAGGGCGTGAGAAACAATAGGGATATTCTGGTGGGGGTTTACTACAGACCTCCAACCCAGACTGAGGACCTTGATGATGCCTTCCTCAACCAAATGACCGCGCATTCAAAAAGGAGAGATACAGTAATAATAGGAGATTTCAATTACCCGGATATATGCTGGCAGTCAAACTCTGCCAAGACAGCAACGTCCAGCAAGTTTCTTGCTTGTCTTGCAGACAATTTCATGGTCCAGAAGGTGGAAGAGGCCACAAGGGGATCAAATGTTCTAGATCTGATCCTGACCAGTAGGGATGACCTTGTTAATGAGGTAGAAGTGGTTGGATCTTTAGGGGGGAGTGACCATGCCCTATTGGAATTTGGCATTAAGTTGGAAGGAGAAAATAAGTGTAGCCAGACACTCGTCTTAGATTTTAAAAAAGCAGACTTCTGTAAACTTAAGGAGCTGCTGGCTGAAATTCCATGGTCAAGAATAGTGAAAGAGAAAGGAGTTCAGGAGGCATGGGAGTTCCTTAGAAGGGAGATACTGAAGGCACAGTCTAAAACTGTGCCAATAAGGAGGAAAAATAGAAGGTATCTGAAGAAACCAGAATGGTTGACTAAAGAACTCTCAGCTGAGCTAAGCGTTAAGAGAAAAGTGTACAGGAAATGGAAGAGGGGGGAAACCACCAAAGAAGAATCTAAGCAAGTAGCCAGGAGATGTAGGGACAAGGTCAGAAAGGCTAAAGCACAGAACGAACTTAGGCTGGCCAGAGACATTAAAAACAATAAAAAGGGCTTTTCTAAATATGTCCGCAGCAAAAAGAAAAAGAAGGAGATGATAGGGTCGCTGTGCAGAGAAGATGGTGAATTACTAACGGGGGGAAGAGAAAAGGTAGAACTACTTAACACCTTCTTTGCCTCAGTTTTTTCCCAGAAGGATACAAGCACTCAACCTGGCAGTTGGGGAGCAGGTGAGGAAGCAGGGGAAATGAGGCACATAATAGGTAGAGAGGTGGTACAGGAATACCTGGCCACACTGGATGAATTCAAGTCTCCAGGGCCAGATGAATTGCATCCTAGGATATTCAAAGAACTGGCAGAGGTCATTTCGGAACCGCTTGCTATAATCTTAGAGAAATCTTGGAGGACAGAAGTTCCAGCAGACTGGAAGAGGGCAAATGTTGTCCCCATCTTCAAGAAGGGGAAAAAAGAGGACCAAAATAATTATCGCCCAGTTAGCCTGACATTGGTACCCGGAAAGATTCTGGAGCAGATCATTAAGCAGTCAGTTTCTGATCACTTAGAAAGCAACGCAGTAATCACGAGAAGTCAACATGGATTTCTCAAAAATAAGTCATGCCAGACTAATCTTATTTCTTTTTATGATAGAGTTACTAGCTTGATAGATGAAGGGAATGCTGTGGATGTAGCATATCTCGATTTCAGTAAGGCCTTTGACAAAGTTCCCCATGACATTCTTGCAAAGAAGCTAGTAAAATGCGGACTGGACAGGGCTACTGTCAGGTGGATCTCTAACTGGTTGACTGACCGTTCCCAAAGGGTGCTCCCCAATGGCTGCTTTTCATCCTGGAGAGAAGTGACTAGCGGGGTGCCACAGGGTTCTGTCCTGGGCCCAGTGCTGTTCAATATTTTCATCAATGACTTGGATGAAGGAATAGAGGGCATGCTCATCAAACTTGCAGATGACACCAAATTGGGAGGGGTTGCTAATACACCAGAGGACAGGATCAAAATTCAAAATGACCTGGATAGATTGGAGAGCTGGGCCAAGGCTAACAAAATGAAATTCAACAGAGAGAAGTGTAAGGTCCTACACTTAGGTAGAAAAAATGGAATACAGAAATATAGGATGGAGGACACGTGGCTGGATGGCAGTACGTGTGAAAGGGATCTAGGAGTCCTAATAGACCACAAGCTGACCATGAGTCAGCAGTGTGATGTGGCAGCCAAGAAAGCCAATGCAATTCTCGGCTGCATCAATAGGAGTATGGTGTCTAGATCGAGGGAGGTACTGGTACCACTCTACTCTGCTTTGGTTAGACCTCATCTTGAATACTGTGTCCAGTTCTGGGCACCCCAATTCAAGAAGGACATGGTCAAGCTGGAGCAGGTCGAGAGGAGGGTGACCAAAATGGTGAAGGGCCCGGAAGCCATGCCCTATGAGGATAGACTTAGAGAGCTGGGTATGTTCAGTCTGCAGATGAGAAGGTTAAGAGGGGACATGATAGCCATGTTTAAATATTTGAAGGGATGCCATGTAGAGGAGGGAGAGGGCTTGTTTTCTGCCGCTCCAGAGACCAGGACAAGGAGCAATGGATTCAAGCTGCAGGAAAGGAGATTCCACCTGAACCTCAGGAAGAACTTCCTGACAGTCAGGGCTGTCCAGCAGTGGAATATGCTGCCTCGGAGTGTGGTGGAGTCTCCTTCTTTGGAGGTTTTTAAGCAGAGGCTGGATGGCCATCTGTCGGGAGTGCTTTGTGGGTGTTCCTGCATGGCAGGGGGTTGGACTGGATGGCCCGTGTGGTCTCTTCCAACTCTACATTTCTATGATTCTATGATTCTATGAAGTCACATTAAAAACAACAAATCAGGGCCATCTGAGCCAACCATGTCAATAGTTGGCTGGAGTGCATATTCTTCTCACAGGCATGCAGCCAAGTCAAGAGGTTCTGGCATACCTTTTGTCTTTTGGGGACATGAGGATTCTTTCCAATTTTAAACTAAATGCATAGACACATACAAAGAAAAAAGATCCTGCTCTCAGCTACGATATAGGCAAACATCTTCTGCTATGGACAATTTTGGTGAGAAATAAAAGACCCTTCTGAAATGAAAAAGATACCATTCATTCACTTTTATGGAGGATGAATGCTAACCTGATGTCTCTGGGAAGTCTAGAACAAGGGTATGAAAGCAAGAGTTCCTTCTTGCCATTGTTCCAAAACAATTAGAATTCACTTTTATATCAGCCTTGTTGTACATACTGAGAGGTTTATCTTCCATGGGGCTCTGCCTAATGTGCATCTAGTAAGGGGGCTTCCTAAGATTTCAGTAGATAAGCTTAAGGATTGTAGAGATTAACATCTCCCATAACTTTACATTATATACTACGTGGACCAGGGCATAAAAAGAACTATAGTAATTTTTTAGAGACATTTTAAAATATCTTTCCCATTCCTTGAAAAGGCATTCAGTGCCATAAATGATAGAAAAGCAAAACCGAAAATAAATGCATAGGTTCTACTCAGCCTAAATGTTTGGTTTGGGGGACCACCATTCCTACCATGAGGCAAAGTGAGGCAGCTGCCTCAGATAGCAAGAAGGGGTGCAAATCTTTATTTTGTTATCACACATGAGAATGAGAAAACGTCACGTTTTATTTTGTTATCACACATGAGAATGAGAAAACGTCACGTTTTCTGCCCTAAGGGCAAGATTATATGAATTCTTGCATGTTTGCATTTGAAAAGTTCTTTTTCTTAAAAAAAAAATTTGTTTATTTAAAAGAAACAGTGCTTTCTGGCAGTTCCCCCACCCCCCAGGGGCCACTTTTGTTACTATTGGTGCAACTGGCATAAAAAGCACTGGCCTTTCACTCATGTGAGAAAGAACATCTCATGGTATCACTCTATTCTGCATTGGTTAGACCTCATTTGGAATACTGTGTCCAGTCCTGGACACCTAAATTCAAGAAGGATATTGACAAGCTGGAGTATGTGCAGAGGAGTGTGACCAAAATGGTGAAGGGTCTGGAAGCCATGCCCTATGAAGAGTGGCTTAGGAAGCTGGATGTGTTTAGTCTGCAGAAGAGAAGGTTTAGAGGGGACATGATAGTCATGTTTAAATATTTGAAGGGATGTCATGTTGAGGAGAGAGCGGGCTTGTTTTCCGCTGCTCCAGAGACTAGGACAAAGAGCAATGGATTCATGCTGCAGGAAAAGAGATTCCACCTGAACCTCAGGAAGAACTTCCTGATGGTCAGAGCTGTCCAGCAGTGGAATATGCTGCCTCGGAGTGTGGTAGAGTCTCCTTCTTTGGAGGTTTTTAAGCAGAGGCTGGATGGCCATCTGTTGGGAATGCTTTAGTGGGTGTTCCTGCATAGCAGGAGGTTGGACTCAATGGCCCCTAGGGTCTCTTCCAACTCTATGATTGTATGATTCTATGGTGAATAACAGTTTGTTCATTGGTGTATCTCGGTACATTGAGATACCTATTCTAGTCAAGAAATTTTGAGGATATGCTTTACATCTCTACTTGATGACACACACTAGTGAATGATGAACAGCAAGAAAACATCAGACAACAGAACTATGAACTTCATGCTCATAGCCTATCCTATGTCCCTAGCCAAGCCTTACTACCTCAAGAGAACTGTTGCGTTGACAGTATGAATCAGCTGCCATTCCAATTGTTTCTTTACATATAATTGAGGGAACCAGTATATTTTTCCTTTGCCTTAAGCAGAAAAATGACTTGGGTGAGTCCTAAAAATTCATAAAAGTGTAAAATAATAATCCATATATAATTGACTATAAAGTTCTGGCTAGCAAGTACAGCAACAGTATGGAGGAGGGAAAAGGGGTAAGTGGAGGTGTAGAATGGATGAAAAAAAAATCAGACTAGTACAAAAAGGCAGGAGGTGCCAGGTTATTTGCCAGAGATGGGAGAGACAGGAGAAAACACGTTCTGTAGAGAATTAGAGACTGGGCAAAAGAAGAGAATTAAGTTGTGAGTAGAGAATGGAGCTTATCAGGAGAAAGAATTGAGAAGGGGAGAAAAAGGGAGATAATTGAGGGGGCGTGCTCTTGCTCAGGATAGTAAGTTGCACTTCATAAACGTGCAGCCAAACAAGGACTGTGGGACTGGTAGCTTTCCTTACCTAAACATAGGGTGGCAGTCCTAAAGAAGGGTCAGTATAAATATGAGAAAACTGTGCACAGTACTTTATAATTTGATAGTAGTAAAGAGAGTTTCCAGGTGCCCATTCACACTACAAAATTATAGCACTATTATTCCACTTGAACTGTCATGGTTCCATCCTATAAAATCTTGAGACTGGCAGTTTAGGGAGGAGCATTTAAGATTGCCAGGCAGACTGCTCCAGTGCCTCACCTACAAATCCCGGGATTCTATAAAATGGAATCATGACAGCTAAAGTAGAACAACAGAGCTATTCTGTAGTGTGAAAAGGTCCCAGATCACTCAAGTTGTCTCTTTTATTCCTTCCATTGTCCACATCTTTGTATTTCAACCTCGGCTTCAGTCTCGTTCTAATCAAATTGCTATTTCTCTCCAGTCCCAAGAATATTATTTCATCTTCAGTTCGGATACATACACACATCTCTTTAAAGACTCAAATTGGCATTTGAAAGGAAGAAGTCTTTTGCTAATCCAGGCTGCTTGTGTTTGTGTGCCTTCAAGTCACCTGTTGACTTATAGCAACCCCATGAATTTCACAGGGCTTTCCTCTTGTTAAAATGTTCACTCTCAAGCTTCTTTGTCTTGTGCACAGTCTTTGTCATAAATAAAACACAGAATAGTGTTTAATACAGTAGCTAGCATCACAAACCCACAAGTGACACAAATTACAAATCATATATTTGTGGGTATTACAACTATTACATCAATTACCTAATCAGTGATATTATGTATCTGATAAAAGTATTAAATCCAAAAGAAGAGAAATATGTTGCTCCTGCAGACCATCCTTTCTCTTAGCTCCCTCCATCCATGTCTCTTCTTGGGATGCGAGACTATTTAAATGGGAGCTTGTCCTCCCTCACCACAGTCCCTCTCAGGATTCCAAGTGGCTTTCATGTGGGCCTCTGAGTTCTTGGAATATGTGTGGGCACTTAAAGTGTCACTCCTGTTTGCAGTCGCAAATGGCCCAATCCATTCTACAGGTTTGCAGCTTTACCACCTCATTCGCATCTCCTGTCTGTTACTTGTGCCAGGGAGCCCAATGTTATGATGTTAAAACCATTTACTTCACATTTAAAGTAGGCAGCAATTCTCTGCAACAGTTCTATGGACTAACAGGCATGTTCTCATGCAATTTAACACTTTAACAGAGAATGTAGGATGCAGTAAGGTTTGCAGCTTGGAAGCCAGTTGTTTATATGCTGGCAGCATCAGCTCCTAGCATTTTTGTGCCTCTGAATATGTCATATTAATGGCATATTTTTCTAAAAATATTTTGTATAGGCAATGAAAGTCAGGCTGACTGCAAACAATTTCAGAAATATGCATAAGAGATCTCTGCTTGTTTGCGTGCAAAGGGAATGGTTGTGAAGGTGTAGTGATTTATTCTTCTTCCTCCGACCCCCTGCCCATGTCTTTAAATGACTAACTGTGACTTCAACTTCCTTGCCCTGCTGACAGAAAATGGCTTGATTTCATTACTTCCTCAGGATGGAGTAAATGTCTCCCACTGTGTGTGTGTGTGCATCATTTCTCAACACACCTACTGTTAGCCAGGATCCCTTTGAATCACTGGGGTGTTTCATTTCATTGCACCCCCATCAGAGCCTTGAAGGAAGTGAAGATACGGTGCAGAGAATCCCAATTGCCCACACTACAAATCCCTGCAGTGGGCATTGGCAAGCGAAACACAGAGCTTGGTGGAATACACTGATGTCTGGAGGGAACAAAATATCTTGACAGCAGGAATGTAAAAAATACTTAAGGTTCAGAATCTGCAAATCCTGACAGCTTCCATTTAGCCTGGGCACATCTAGATTCCCACAGTGACAAAAATAACTATAATCTCTCTCTCTCCCTCTCTCTGTCCCCGCCCCAGAGAGAGAGAGAGAGAGAGAGAGAGAGAGAGAGAGAGAGAGAGAGAGAGAGAGAGATATCCTTTAGCTTTGCATCTACTGAAATGCTAGTAAATAGCACCAGGGGACAGCAATGAATTTTTGCCTTTAAACTGTTTATCTCTATAATGCCTTCTCCCGATTATGGTAGTACTAGTGCACCATAACTGAGCATGCATTTTAATTACACACCACACAAAATCAATGTCGCTTGCAATGTAAATAGCATCACACTGCAGCTTGTTAGCTTGTCAGAAGCTTTTCAGTATGACTTTCATATCGTTCGGCGATGTTTGTTGCATATGAAATAACCCAAGGTTTTGACACCATGTCAGTTCAAAAAGGTGATGATCATACCCCAAGTGTGCCACTGGGAAGACCACAAATCACAAGTTCTTAAGTAGAACGCAACAGCTGCCTTTGCAAGATGTTTTCTTCCTCTGTGAGGTCTGCCAGCAGGAACTAAATTGGTCTCATCTCACACTTCTTTCTCTTCTCTCTGCTGACTCAATATGGTTCTCACTTGAGCTCAGCCAAGTTTTCTCAAAAGAATTTTTTTGTAAGAAAAGAAAATCCCCAGATATTTTCCCGTCTGCCCTTCATTCAACTCAAAATAAAAGAGCATTTTGTAAATATTTCTCTGAATATTTTCCATTCTACTGTGTCTGTGGTGGCTGCCATTTCCCCAGTAATATGCGCTAGTGACACTGAGTTTGAGGCATAATGGATAATTCAAAATGAGGGCCAGACTGTCAACACAATTGCTCATGCTTCCACTGGTCATAGCAAGGAAAATAGGGAGGAAAAATAGGCTAATGCCCAGGAGTGACTGGTTGTCAGTGAAGTTGTGAATCTCTCTGTTTCAGTCTAGCCTTTAAAAGGATTAATCAAGGTTCTGAAACTATTTTGCAGATAGGGTTCACCACTTCAAATGAATTGTTTAAAGTCTCAAGTGGATTCATTGACCCAGTGACATGGTACTTGATGTAATGGCCTATGTAAGACCATTTCTGCACAGGGCAAGGGAATTGCCCCGTGCCGCTACTTACTGGACTTCGTGGCTCCCGGTCTGGCCCGTGCTGCTCCGGAGCAGTGCGTGCTCGTCGCTCCGCACTGCTCCGGGGACGAAAATGGCGGCTTCCGGTTGGTCGAGGGTCTCGACCAACTGCTGAAGCTAGCCAACCTAAAGCCCGTCCCTGGCAGATCGCAGGCTCGCACTGGAGAGCGGGCATGGAATGGCACGCTCTGTGCTTTGGAAAGACCTGTTTTAAGCGGTCTTTCAAAAGCACGCTTGACGAACACTTGGGTGGTTCCAGAGTGAGCTGAGGTGCAGATCTACGTTAAGTAGGTCCGACCCAGTCCACTTCCAGGTGCAGACATCCTCCCTGGAGGACGCTCTGCACCGTTTCTATTAGCCCGTGCGGAAATGGCCTAAGTACCACTATAATGGGAATTTTCTTCCAGAGAAACCATCAGGGTATTTGTCCTCCCCTGGAAAAATTCTCTTACCCTTCCCATTGTCTCTGCCCAGAAACAGGGTGGATGCTTTCAAAATGCCATGTGCAGTCAAGTGATTGCTTTGAAGCAATGAATTAGTTCATATATTCAGACTGAGCATTAGGAAATTTGCCAGGGAAGAAAAGCATTTTCTACAGCAAAACTTTGCATTGTGTCACACTTTGTTTGTTTGCTTTCATGTATAAGCTGCCTTTCAACATTAATCCTTTCAAGATAGCCCATGACCTATTGAAAGAAGAAATGGCATTGTAAGATAGTTTGACCTAAATCCAATTGTTATTGGCAATTGATATGTTATCTCTTACTGTACTTAAGTTCTCCTGACTTAATAGATCTATTCCAATTGGGACTAACAATTATATTTGGGCCTATATATTTTGAAAGCTAGGAATGGATTACTTTTTTTCAGTTGCCACAGGAAAAATGGCTTTGGAAATGAATGCTGAAGTAGCAAATGCTGAATATTTATTAATTACACTGGGATAAGTAGAATTAACTGAAAGTGAAGGGCCTCAATTTAATATCCCTTCAGTGTAGCACAAATACCTGCCTGTGGATCTAAACTACTCTGAGACATATTCCTTCTGACCTCCTGAAAAGCTTCTGAAACTGCCCTGCACAGCTGTTTCAGGCAGGCTTGTTTTGTGGTGACCAGACGAGCTTGCATCCATACAGAGATGCAAAATGACAACATCAACACTGAGATCTTCCAGGGGTCTCCAGGGGTCTCAGCACTGCTGTGATCATTTCACAAATAACTATAGGGTCATAGGTAGATGCTTCTCCAAGCCTGCCTACTCACCTTTACATGTTTTGTAACATGTAATGGCCATGCAGGGTGGCTTCAGCTGCTTTTCAGTATTTTGTGGGTGGGCCTTGGATACTGTGGAAAGAGGAGGGGAATAACAACCCTCACAGCACCTGGGGGGGGGGGGAGACATCTACACATCTAAGGGAAACTTGTTCCTGTGCATGTCCCTAACAGAACTACAGCCAAGGTCTGATTCTGTACTAAAAAGCTAGAATTTCCCCTGAAGACAGAAACCATTGTTGTCATAACAAAGATACCAACAAAAAACTGTTGGATTTGATTCCTTCGATGGCATGCAGAATTTGAAAGACCTTTTCTGTAAATATATGTGTGTATATGTGAGCACATGCACAGCTCCTGTGTATTTTTTTTTTAAATGCAGACTATTTCAACTGAAACTAAGGGGAGTACAGGAACCTCATAAGTACAGGAACTTCATAACTCCTAATTCATCTTGCATCATTCTAGCCAGGACAATCCTATGCCTCTCAGATTCTAAGAGGATGTGCAAATTAATTTTCCACATACATTCTCTAACATACTCACATGCCAACCATGTACTTAGGGATGGGGTAAATAGCAAACAAAATGAGCCCAGTTAGAAATGAAATTTGTGAAAGATAGTTGTCAGCTTAAATATTTATCTAGAGAACTAGGAGGCTTTAATTTAATTCAGATCTACAATGGAGTGGTTTCTGTAATGAGAACATCCTGTAATTACATTTAATTATAGATATACCAGTAGCAGTAGTACAACTGTAATTAATGGATTGCCAGTATGCGAGCAAGCCTCTATTTTAGCAATTTATAACCACTTTTACCAGACAAACTTTGTATATATTTAAGAAGGATTTGGGGAAACGATTGTTTGGATTTCCTGCAATTTTACTAAGATTTAAAAGTATTTCTGTTAAGGTACCAAATCCAGTCTGACCTTGGAAGCTAAGCAGGGTCAGCACTGGTTAGTACTTGGATGGAAGACCACCAATGAATACCAGGTACGGTAGGCTATAATTCAGAGGAAGGACCTGGCAAAATCATCTGTAAGTATTCATTGTCTAAGAAAACTGTATGAAGTTCATGGGGTCACCATACGTTGACAGGCAACTTGAACACAAACACACATCTGCATTGTGATGCAGAACACAGAAAAATCCTGTTCAGGCATTCTGTTGTTTTTGTTTGTTTGTTCATTTGTTTGTTTGTTTGTTGTTAGAAAGCAAGGGATTCACACTTCATCCCCACCCTAACCTCTCTATGTTGACAGAGAATGTCTGGAAAAAAAAAAAAAAGGAAGAAAACTGTAGTTATGTTTGGCTGAATGTAGTTACAAGGCTTCATGAGACTGTGTGCCCACTCACATGGCACTTAGTAACCTATTTACATAAACACGGTTGCAACATATGCAGGTTAGGATTGTTGGGAGCATTGCTAGAACATCTGTTCCCAATTCTCTCCACATACTTCTTATTGGTGTTGGTGATGTTGTTGTTGTTGTTGTTGTTGTTGTCAGTGTGTGACTTCAAATCATTTCTGACTTATGCTGACCCTATGGTGAAAATATCACTGGGTTTTCTGGGGCTGAGAGTATGTGACATGTAAAGGTCACTCAGTAGTTTCCATGGCTGAGCAGGGAACTGAACCCTGCTCTCCGGGGTCACAGTCCAATGCTCAAACCACTACACCACACTGGCTGTCACAGGGCCAAAAAGAGTTTAATAAAGACCTTATCCAGCCTATTCCTATTCTCTTTCTAATGTGATCTGATCATGGCCAGAAATAGGAAGGTGCTGAAAGTTCTTCCAGGGCTAATGTCTCTGGCTTCAGAACTTGCTTGGAATTTGCTCATTGACCACCACCACTAGCATGCAGGAGAGAGACAGGAAGAAGGGCATCTCTGGCTTGTCAGGATTGGTTTGTTCACAGAGTATTTTGACACTATTTGGGGATTTATACAACCCTTGAAGTTTTTGAATTAAGTACACAAAAATGATTTAATACTGTAGATATTGTATGCATGTGCTTAAATATCTGAAAACTGAAAATACACATTCTCATACCTTCATAGGTTAGTTGTTCTACAGTATCACAGTTTCTTTAATAGTACATGCCATTATTTCATATGTATTCTGGAGACCACTGGACACAGATAACTATTGCTTCAAGATGGAATTAAATAAATTCATAGATGCAGAATGTAGGTTTTGGTGCATAGGCATAGCTTAGAAAGTTCCAACACAGTGTGCTTCTTGGTACCACAAATAATGGTAAAAGACTAGTGTCCAAAGTGTTGGTGAGCTTTCCAGTGATTTCTAATTGACAACTTTTGGAAACATGAGGCTGGAGCAAGTCTTCATCAGATCCAACTAAGTATTTATGTTCACACATGTATGATCTTACCCCTCAAGTTAAATGGATGTATTGTGAATTTTCAGTTGTAGCTGAAACTATATGATGTGCCTTCACTCCACAGTGCATTACAGCTGTACCAGAGCTTGCAAAATTATTTTTGAACTTCAAGTTCCAGAATCCCCAGTCCATCATATCTATGCCAGGAATGAGATTCTAGGAGCTATAGTACAAAAAATAATATCTGAAATCTCAGATCACTACTATAATGCAATAAAGGTAAGTTGCACATTCAAAGGATATTTTAAACATTTATCCTCAGTGGTCTCACATAGCCACAAATATGAAATGAACAGAAAACTGCACTTAAAAAAAAATCAGTTAATTTTTTTGCTATGAACATTGCATACTTGACTACTGCTGAGACTGTTATATTTTGGACACATCATGACTTAACATGACTTCTTGGAAAAGATGATGCTTGATAAAGTGGAGGATGGATGGAAAAGAGGAAGATTACATTACAGGTGGATTGACGCAGTGAAGGAAGAAAGAACCCTGAGTTTTCAAGATTTGAGTAAGGCTGCTCATAAGAAGGTTGCCTGGAAGTTTTTCATTCGTAGGGTCACCATAAGTTGAAAC
The DNA here is from genome assembly GCA_030412105.1 of Cyclura pinguis. Classification (NCBI taxonomy): domain Eukaryota; kingdom Metazoa; phylum Chordata; class Lepidosauria; order Squamata; family Iguanidae; genus Cyclura; species Cyclura pinguis. The sequence continues at coordinate 310,189,017 of CM059599.1, read as the reverse complement.
TGGCTAGGTAGCACATAACGGCAACGACACTGAAAACATTTTACATATTGTATAGGTTGTACACGGTTATCCTCATAGGTTATCCTCATAGATTAGACTATTTAATTTGGTGGACTCAAAAGTATGGCAGAAAGACATATATCCTTATTCACCAGAGTTTAGTTATGTTTTGAATCCCTGAATAAGGAAACAAGCTTTGCCTTTGACCTGCTTTGGGTTTTCATTCTGACCTGTAAGAACAAGAGTTTGTTGTACAATTTCATCATATTTTACACACAGCAGTGTGAAAAATGGCCTAGTGTCAAATGTTGAGAGGAAAAGGTGGGAGGGAAATGAGGAAAGTGTTATTGTCTTACTTAGAAAAAAACAAAGAGAGAAAGTCAAAGTAAAAGATGAAAATCGGCTTTCCCACTCAAGATTGAATTTACTCTGTGGACTGTAAAGATGTCTCTGCTCTGTCAAACTGGTGAGAAATTGCTGTAGAACTGAAAGTATACACATTCCTGTGACAGTCAGTGTATACAGTCAGTCATCAAACATTTGCACATGCTATTCGATATACAAGTGCAACATGGAATTGGGTTCCCTTAGTTCATGCCACTGACATACATCTAAAATGTTGGCAAGAATCTATCACTCTTTCCCTTGGACCAATGTATCCACAAATTCACCATGCAAGACTTTGCCCCTAGTAGACTGCAATAAAAATGGTCCCACAGAATAAGTGTCTGTTCCTCATATGGAACAGTACCAGAGACTGTACTGTGCCCACTAATGTTGGGCTGCTGCATATTCCCTAAAGCCACATAAAAAACACTGCAGATTAGGCTCCTTGGGGATTACAAAGCCAAGGAGTCATGTGGGACTGCCCTAGATTCAATCTGGGTTGTGTGGGAAGTACACCACCTAACAGATCCACTCCGTCTCTGCTAGCGCCTACAGATGCCTACCTTCCTGGAGTGCACTAGACCGCCCCCCACACACACACACACACAGCCAGCATATAGATCTGAACGTGTGGTGTTGGTGATAGAAGCTTCACCTGACTTAAGTTTCACTGATGCAGACTCAGCAACACCACCCTTGACACCAGCCACCAGATCCTTTTCTACTTCCTAGGCAAACTGCTATCCTTACATTGGCTCCACTTTCCCAAAGTATCTGAACAAACCAAAATCTTTTAAGTAAGACTCACTTTACCCTCAGATCTGGTTTATCATTTAGCTAGGACCACAGTCTGCTTAGAGGGAATCCATGCCTTCTGAAGACTTAGAAGTCTGGCTAGATAGCAGATAATCCACTTTTTGCTTTCCTCATCTGAAATATCAGACAATGTTGAAGATGTACACTTGGCTTATTGCTGCTTAGCTGAACCTTAGCCTCCCACTTTTTCTGGAAGCAATTTTAAATTATTGGGGCTAGCTGTTAGTCCTATCCTCAAACCACAGAGAAGTTGAGGGTTAACATTTCCCGGCCTAACTCTACCTTTCAGTGGGACTACCAATCCTGAGAGAGAGAGTACTAGGCTTATAAAGGATCCTGCCAGCCCTCAAAACAGCCTAGTAGAGCACAGTATGGCCCTAAGTAGGCCTAGTGGAGCCTACCTGGGACCTACCAGGTCTATTAAGAGGTCCAGTGGGGACTACCAGTCCTCAGGCCTGCAAAAAGACTCAGTGAGGCTTACCTAGCCTACCAGGGTCTGTTGGGGCTTTCCACAGTCACGCAGGAAGGCCTACTCAGGGTTAGCAGTGCTTACCTTCATCCAATAGGCCTATGACAAGGCTTAGTGGGGCCTACCAGCCCTATAGGGCCCAGAGATGTCTACTAGGGCTTAGTGGGGCCTACCTAGACCTCTCTGGCTTGTGAAAAGGCCAGCTGTAGCCAACTTGGCCTACCAGGGGCTAAGCAGTGTTATTAGCCTGTGAAGGAGTTTACTGGTACATGCCGTGGAAATCTACAGGGCCTCCAAAGGCCTATCACAATGCATAGGCCTAATACAGTCTATGGGACCAGTCTTGGGTGAAGGAAGACAAATCGCAAAGGGCAATGCAGGCTGGGGCCTAGTGAACCTAACTGTGCCCTCCTGGCCTTTAAAAGGGGGAGGTCTAGCTGTAACCCCTCCACACAGACCACTAAAACAGGGGGTGAACCTAACAGGGCCTAAACCACATGCCTAGGTTGCTGCAGTGGTATAGACAGACCTAATAAGGTAAAAGACTGACCGCCAACCATCTTTCTCCCTCAAAGCCTCTTGCCATAAATTCAGTCAGATTACACAAGCCAACCACCCAATCCAACCTCCTTCTGATCACATTCTTCTAAAAACTGCCCCTGTCTTGTCCTGCTTTCACCTATTGCTACTGCTCAGCCCTGATGTCTTCAAAATTCCATCCAAATATGAAGCAAAAAAGGGTGGAGGGCCTTAAAAACACCTTAGATCCACCTACAAATATTTGCATCATGGCACACTGTGCTTGATCCTATCAATTCTGGCCTCTCCTCCATTGGAAGCCAGCAAAAACAGATCGTCCTCTGTAGTGCTTCATGCTGTATGGGTCAGGATTCATATTTGTCCTCAAGGCCTTGTTCTCTGCATCTTACATTTCACGTCATGCTTTTAGCTGCTGTCTCCTAATTAGTTTTCTCACCTTCACATTTACTCAGACTATTTAGTTTATCTCCCTTTGCAGGTAGCACTTTATTTTTCTCTTCAATCTATCCAAGACATTTTTGATGTTTTTCACTTTGTAGCATGTCTCTGTTTCATGTCCAGATTTCTTACAGCCATCTTTAAACTTTCATGCACAAGTGAAACTTAGGTCCTTTTCAAACACGACTTCTAATGTGAAATGGCCACGGGAGCAATGCAGAATTGTGAGGATGGTTCCGCATGATGTTCTCGGGATTGTGCATCACTCCCGTAGCGATCCTGTGGCAATCGTGCATTATATCATTTTCGGCTCTTTGCCAAAAACGATTGCACATTCCTCCCGCACCCCTCCCGCACTTACCTGGCATGTGGGACCTCGGCAAGCACGATGGTCATGCTTCCTCCCCCAGCACAGCCTGGGAAAGTACCTGCTGCGCTATGGAAGGAAGGGGCAGAGCTATCACACTTCCCTCCATCCAGCACAGAGCTGGTGCAGAGGGAAGTGCAGGAGATGCAATCCCCTCCCAGAGGACGCTTTTTGCATGATCCCCTCGTGACGCCAGCAACACCAGGTAAGGTGCGAAAAGGGTCTTAATCAAGAGGTAGAAATGAGTATCCCTACATGGCAAGTATGGGGCAGCTCCTATGCCTCATTAGAGACCTGGTGGGATGTCACCATACTGAAAGTGATATTCTTGATTAACCTGAAGTCTTCTAAAAACTATGGTGGAAGGTTAATATCCAGTTTTGTTACTCATAGCAGCTTCTGTAGGTATTAAGAAAGAGGATGACAATCAGTATTTCCCCTCCATCTCCCACTTTAAAAAACCTTAAAAGCTGATGATGGAGACTGGAAACTCTCTGGAGCAGGGTGTGGGTTTGTTTTTTGTTTTGTTTTTAAACAGAAAAGACTGGAGACAGGTGAGGGAAATACCTAAAACCCTCACGTTACTGTGAGTGATTAAGTTGGAATGAAGACAAAATGCCTATTCTAGTTCCAAACTGGAATTTGGAGCCCTAATGGAAAACCTATGACTACAATAAAATATAATCTAATATATAAAAGTCAAAGTTTGTGAGTTTGTCTTTGTCAGGCAAGTGAAGAACTCATATGATTGGCTGTGTCAGGTGAGAAAGCCTCGTATGATTGGCTGCCTGTGAAGATTCTCTAGAATCCTGGGGTTGGCAGTTTGGGGAGAGGCCTTTAAATTTCTCAGCCAGAGAGCTCTTGGACCTGGCCAGTAGCTATGGAGATGAGGTCTAGCAGCAAAAAGGAGGAGGACAGTGTATTCCCTCAGAAACTGAACCTCTGTATGTTAACAACTCAGATTAGATTGGAGAATATGGGGAAAAGTTACAGGTGCTGGACAAGTCAGTTTGGGGAATTAGAGACATAGGATGGCAAATCTGTGTATTTCAACCGCATCTAATTCCCAAATTTCAACTGCATCTAATTCCTAAAGTAACGTAAGGTAATTCCTAAGGAATTTCTATGAGAAAATAAAATCCTGGGTAACACTGGGTAAATATGCTAGTAGAACAGAACGGAACAGAACAGAACAGAACAGAAAAGAAAAGAAAAGAAAAGAAAAGAAAAGAAAAGAAAAGAAAAGAAAAGAAAAGGGATTTTGGTCATGAAAATGAAGGGTACATCTGATAAAGAAATGACACAATTCTGGGCTAGACATATGGGTATTTAGCACTGTACAAAAATGACAATGATATTCAGTTAGAACAATTGATCAACCAATCATAATTATTGATCCAATTAACAAACTCCATGTCAAATCAATAAGTTCTAAATGTCTAGTACTTGGTAAGGAAATGTCAAAATTGGTATGTCACGCTGTTCAGTGATGGTGGCAGTTATAGTCTGACACATCTAGAAAACTTCAGACTTAGAAGTATGATCAAGAGGTAATGTAACTCCAAGGCAAGTTCTACTTTTAAACTCTGTTTTATGGGTACCGTAAAAAAAAAAATGAACAGAAGGAGCTTTTTACATTGCAGTGAAATTTTCATTAAAGTAGCACTACAGCAGGCCAATCGATGTGTTGCACTTCTAGTTAGTGTATCCATTCCAAAATTCTATTTTCCAATTGTCTCATTTTATGTGCCACTTCACCATCCCATTGAGTGATCTGAGATGGAATTATGTAAAATATGCTTATCTCTAAGGACCAATTTATTATGGAAAATGTATAAATATTACAGTCTTGGAGCAATTATGGTGCAATTATGATGTAATTCATTACTAACTGTGTACACATGTAATAACACTAAGCATTTTTCATATTTATGTATATTTGTATAGTTATTGAACATGACAAAATTGATTCATTTACTCCAATAATTTTTATTTCCCATCATGAATGGTTTGTACATCATCAACTTAATTTATGCAATTATTCATTATGTTCATGAAATAATAATAAAAAAATGAACTGGTAATCTACTAGAACAGTTGGTACAGTCTTACTTCTGCTGTGAGAAATGAGGGCTAATGATAGTGTAGAAGCTGTTGTCACCCAATTATGTCAGATTATGTTGTTTGGCATGCCCAGCTTATGCAGAAGAAAATATGCATTTATTTATTTATTTTAAAGAACAGAACTCACAAAGAGGAATTGCTATTCAACTTTCTTCAGAAAAAGGATGTTACAAACATCTGTTATGTTCTACTTCCAATGCAATTCATAAAAAAGTTATGTATTCAATCCTGGGGACTGTCTCCCAAACAGTTTCAGTTATATCCTAAACAAATTTGGCAATATTAGCATCATGGTCTCCCAACTGCCAAAACCAGGGCTGTAGCTATGGGGGCATAAAACTCTTAAATAAGAATTCTGTCTCCTGGATGAAATTCCTCTTCACACCCACATTTCCAGCATTGCAGAGAATCTTTGAAAAGCAATCACACCTAGAACTGTGAACTATTTATTATGCTTTCATTTTTGCTCTCAGTGCTTTTTGGATGCCTAAACTATATTTCTTAATTCTCAACTGAAATGTTAAGTTACTGAAATGCTAGAAACTAGAAGGAAAAATTCATTTTTCTCTTATTTGTGGTGAGGAGCATCCTCATTTTGTGGAATGAATCTTTTAACACTGGTGCCACTGATGCTTGGTAAAGTAGGTTGAGGGGAAGTTACTGCAATAATGTCACAATCATGACCAAGTAGTGACCATGAATACAGAACCGTTTTGTTCTCAACTGATGTCGAGTCAACTTGACTTATGGTGACCTTATAGATGAGAGACCTCTAAGTCAACCTATCATCAACAACCCACCTCAGGGACATGTTTCCCTTGATTGAGTCTATCCATCTGTAATGTGGTCTTCCTCTTTTCCAACTGCCTTCTACCTTACCAAGCATTATTAACTTTTCTAGTGAATCATATCTTCTTATGATATGGCCAAAGTACAATATCCTCTGTTTAGTCATCTTGGCTTCTAGGGAGAGTTCAAGCTTGACTTGCTCTAGGACCCATTCATTTGTCTTTTTTTAGCATCCAGGGAATCCATAGGGCTCTTCTCCAGAACCACATTCCAAATGAGTTGATTTTCTTCCTATGAGCTTTTTTCACTGCTGAGTTTTTGCATACATACATAGTCATACAAAGAAATTGGAAATATGATGACATGGATAAACTTAACTTTAGTATTCAGTGATATACTTTACACTTCAGGATCTTGTTTACAGATGAGTAAATCTAGGTAATGGTATCATGACTCCATTTCCATGATTGTAACTCCCTCCCAACCTACTTTAACAGGTATACTTAACTAAGTAGATGATGTAAAATACTGGCTTATTTTTATGTATTAAAATACTTACGTCATACCTAATTTCAAGATACCTTAGGGCGTCATACAATAAAATCAATTTTAACATTTAGAAAAAGTAAGACAGTAAAAGATGAATTAAACTAAAAACACATTACGCGATCTTATAAGTTAAAATGATCAATACTCCTAAAGACAACTTAAGAGAAATAAACCTGCACATATGCAGACTTGGATGAAATCTACTCATTTTCACAGGTACATTCAGCAGAGGCAGATCTGGGGTGGGGCAACTGGGGCACATGCCCCAGGCACCAATGTCAGGGGGATGCAAAAAAGAGGAATCCCCCTGCTTGCTCCCTGCTGCTGCTCACCCCACCCACCTCCAGCTACCGCTGACACCCATCCACCTCCACTCACCTCTCCCTTGCGCACCCCGTCCCCATCTACCACTTTCCCCATCCCCTTGCCCTGGGTGCTGTTAAGCCTCGGTACGTCACTGACATTCAGTGAGGACATGATATAAGATCTTCTTGGTGACTGGCCCAAGTTCTGGGACTCCCTTTCTAGGGACACTATAATGACCCCCTCCTTTCCATCCTTGAATCAACAGGCAAAGATTGTTTGTTCCATTGGGCTTTTGAAAACTGAAGGTTTTTAAAGAAAGAACTTTAAAGAGGGTCCTGTATTAGTATTCGGAAGGGGAGGAGCTTATGTAAAAAAACGAGAAGGAATGTTAAAACTATGTACAATAAAGAAAAGACACTTTGAAATGGTAAAGTCAAACTGAGATAAGTTGAATAAGAAAAGACATAGGTAAGCTTCTGTTTATTATTAAAGAAGAGATTTGGGAGTTTCAATAAAATAAAGTAGCACAGAAAAGACTCTAGGATAGAGGACAAGGAAGTCAAGGAAATGTAATACAATAAGAAGATACAGAAAGTAGAATGTAAGAAGAGAAAATGGTACACATTTCCACGAAAATATGTAAATATGTAAATACTTGTATATGTAAGAAAACATGAACGAAATAATATGTATGTTATGATTTTATTATGTAATATTTAATAAAAGTAAATTGGGGAAAAAAACTATCATTTATCATTTCTAACTACATGCTTTAAATTGTTTTTTAAGTGTTCTTAATTGTTTAATTCCATTTTAATACTGATCTTTAATATAATGTTACTATATTGTATTTTAATTTGTAAGCCACCGTGAGTCCTGTTTCTGGGGGAGGAGGAAATATAAGTGATGATGATGATGTTGATGATGATGATGATGATGACGACGATGATGATTTGTTTCTCTGTTGTGTGCAAGTTTTAAGTTTGGTAGCCATTTTCATTCTGAGTGTTATTGAGTGTTCCTCAATAATTGTTTCTCTACAACCTCAGTTTTTTGAGTCAATAACAATCAATATTACTTTTATCAAATTTCCATTACGTTTGCTGCATTTTCTTGGTTTCCAGCATCAATGGTTTTCATTTGGTGGTCTAGATTTCTCCTTCTCTAAGTTAGCAGTTTGCTCTTATTCTTTTACTTTGCCTTAAAAGTTGCACCAAAGAGAGAGTAGAAACAAATTACTGAAGATGTCAGCTTAGTAATTCCAACAATTCCAACAGTTACTCTTCAAGATACAAACCAGCTCCTATATAGTATACAGCAGTAGTTACTGGATGTAAGATTGACAAATCAAAGTAAATAATATAATATGGAAGATCAACGTGGAAAACTCAACTTGAATTAAAATGTTAAAACTTCATCATCCCTATTAATGTTGATATAGTTATATTTTGAGAGAGAATTTGAAAGAACTGAAAATGGCATAATAAAAATACAACCTGGGTTAACAAACATGGCAGTAGAATTAAAGTCAAAAGAAATTGAAGATAATGTAACTACAACAGAAAAAGGAAATACTGAGTTAGCACAGGAAATGAAGGATTGGACAGCCAATCTGGCTGAAAAATCTAGCCAGCCTTCATCCACTGTTACTGCAGCCTGAATGATAAAGGAAGAATAATATTAATTATGAAAGATGGAGTGGGAAAGGCAGCCACTCCATCAAATTACCACTTAAAACTGCCTGTTTGCTTACAATTATTAACAGGAATAATAGTGAAAGCAGTCTAGGTTCCATTAATTCAATATACCCTTTAACCAAAGAAAAACACAAGTAATTTTCCCAATTCCAAAAAACTAGAGGAGGAGGAGGAGGAGGAGGAGGAGGAGGAAGGGGAGGAAGAGATGGAGAAATATTTCCAGATAATCTGGAATGGATTGACTCCCAAAAGTATTTCATGTTTAGCCTCACATGTACCTTGAAAAATGTCTTGAAATGTTATGATTCAGTAAAAACATCAGAAGATTCCACTCAGCTATGATGAAATCAGGGCACACCACATTACCTGTAAATGGAGAAGAATGTGTCAGAATTAGAATTAGTTATAGAATTTTTCAGGATAATTCCTTATTTCTCTTACTATTTATCACACTACTTTCAGTAATACTGAAGAAAACAAATCTGGAATGAGAAATACCGAAGTAAACTCAGAAAATAAACCATCTTGGGAAAGAAAGATAGACTACAAAATGAATGAGAGCAAAAAACCACTTTATTTTGTTACCCATGCAGTGGAATAGTGGGCTTGCTAAATTCCTTTTCTTTTAAACTGGGGATGCCATGTATTAAACCTGAGATGTGTGGCTTCTGCGTTAAGAAAAGGAAAAACAAAACAAAACTTGATATCCTCTTCAGATCATGATTCCTGTTTGAGAATAAGGAGGCAAGTAGGATGCAGTGATTCAGTTGTGCAAAAAATAAATAAATAAATAAAACCAAAAAATGTTTACAAGCACTCAGAATATATATGTTTAAAAATTGTCCACCCCTAGTTACTGAAATGAACTTTGAAGCTCAGTCACAAATTCTTGTATTTGCTGTGGATCAGTGTTTTCCAGCTGGAACAAACCTATCATTCCTTACTAAGTGTTACCGTTACTCCTTATTAACTTTTAATGAGTATGATATTTGAAGGATGAATGAATGGTGTATGTGTTGGCAAGGGGGCTGAATAAAGAAAAGAGTTACAGATTAGTGATCAAATTTTATTGGACAGGCAGTGTGATGAAATCCCATGCTTTAGAACAATCTTTCTACCTTTTCTGACATTTAAGACTCCTGCTGACTGCTGGTTATTATGGTCTTTGTAGTCACCATGGAAATAAAAATCAGAGATGTGTGAAAGGCAACTTTAAAATGACAAATAGAATTTTTGAAGGAGCCAATAACAAAATGGGATTGGAATGAAATTCAAAAAATTTCCAAAATTAATTTTGAAATGGTACCAGAATTTTATTTATTGAATATATTGGGCAAGAACCAGGAGATCAGAAAACAACAGAAGATATTATTGTATTTGATCGCAGCAGCATAGCTGACGTATGCACAAAATTGGAAAGATAAAACAGATGTTCAATCAGATGAATGAAAACAAAAATGTTAGATATGGTAGAGACTGAAAAATTAACTAACTCCCTTAAGAACAAAACGATTCAAAATTTTGAAAGAGAATGGAAAAGGGTAATGCTTTCCCTAAATCTGTAAATGTCTGTGGATTGAGTATATTGGTATTTGACAAGATAGGTATAAAAGGAAGATAGATTCAACTGGAAACCTCTGATATATAGAAGTGGGGGGGTGGGGGAATAGAAGAATTATAATAATGATATACATATTTGTGTCAATATATGCTTTTATGTACATTGAATATAATAAAAATTATATATTAAAAAAACAAACAAAATGGTTTTTGAAGTGGTCCCTGATGACAGCTCTCATGTCATTCTCTGTATATTCCGTGGTCTTTTCTGAAAAGTAATTATTCAGATAATGAATCAGTTACCACCATTATAAAGAATCAAGTGATTTCAGTCCTTAGTTTTATTCATGATAACAAATTTATCTCCCTCTTTTCAACTTCTAAAAGAAATATATTTGTTTTCAAGCCAGAATAGATCTATCAAATTGTGCTGCAAATTCCTGAACTGAATGTACCATAGCTTGGGTAGTACTTAAAACTATGCTAGAGGGTGGCCTTGATCAATGCTTTTGATACTTTTTTTTCCTTTAAGAGGATTTATTTTTGCTTTGTCTTTTTTCCCCTTCTTTCTATTTCCCTCTTTTCTTGCTCTTAGCCATCTCTTACAGACTAAATCAAATCTCTGAATTTCTTACCATGATATCTCTCTTTCCGATAGTCAATTAGTCATTATGTAAATACAAAGCTGATGCAATGAAAACCTTCCTGTGTTTTTGGGCAGAGAAATTAACCTTTTCACCTTTTGCACTATTTCCAGCAAAGCAACAAAACATGTATAACGCACACATTCTGCCCATACATTTTCAGTTGCTCCTGTATGTATTTTTTTCCTGTTAATTTGATATAATGTGCTCCATTCTAATAGAAATAAACATCTTGGAGATAAATACGTTAAAGACAGGTCTTTGCCGATTGCTTGTGTTTCACCTTGACCCCACTGTCTGGGTAATTTTGCCTTCCTCAAGCTATTAGTTCAAAATTTTGACAAGCAAGTATAGAAATGAAACGAAAGGCCAGTGGACTCAATTTGTTTCAGGCCTGTGGCCTACCATCTAGGAGAATGAAAGGATAAAAAGAACTTCAATAAAATGCACTGCAGACATACAACTCATATAAAGAGAGATCTATTCTTCTCCACAACTGGGCCAAGAAAAATGATTACACCTTCTCAGCTGGATAGTTTTGTGTGGATTAGGGATGAAAATACTTGAATATTTCATCCTTACATGTGAAGTTGTATAATTACAGTACTTTTCTCCCCACAGACGGAGAAAATGAAAATACCACTATAGCATTTTCCCTTTATTCAAACATCCCAAATTGTTTGTGGAAGGATTATTCTGTGTAGAAATGTGTGTTTGTGCAGGGGAGGTGGTGGTATCTGTACAGAAAAAAAACCCCTCTGCTGAAAAACAATTTTCTGAAAAACACAAAGCCATGTTTCTATGCAGAATAATTCCTCAGCAACATTTTAGGATATTCAAATTCAGGGAGGAAATTGCACAGGATTCTCAATGGTCTTTTATTCTTCCCAGAGGGGTTCATTTGTTTGATGTGGGAAGAAATAATAATGAATATCCCCTCTGTCACTAATGTAGATACCAAATAAGGAGATCCATATTTTTTAAAAAATGCATCTGATCTCAACCAAGACATGTATTTTGTTTATTTGTACTTTGGAACATTTAACTCTTCAATCACAAAGGCTCCCAGTGATGAATGAATAAATAAATAAATGTATAAATCTGTGGATGAAATGAAAAGGTGATGAAGAAGGAAAATGAAGGAAAAAGTGCTGGTCAAACCTCATAGTATGTTCATATAGAGTATTATGCATGTGTGTTTGTATGTTTGTATAAGTTCCTTAGATTTCACAATACAGGGCTTCCCAGGTCCTTTCTGCTCAACGCACCCAACTCGCCATTGGGACAGGAGAAGGACATGACTGGAACAATGTTTATGCATGATGTCATCATGGTGCTGTCCTTCTCCCATCCCCAGGTGGTGCGATTGTGCCACAGATCATTGATAGGTTTTCCTTGTCAATGACCAGCCATTGCACCACCCTCCTTGTCAGGAACTGAATCCACACGCAAACAGTAAAATGCATAAAGCACTATTTATTTGGGGTGAAGTACTTGTAATGACTTTAGTGAGGAGATTGAAGGTAAAGTGAAAGTACATGGGTTTAAGATTCCCAACATTCCTCCCCTCTGCTGAGAGACCTTGAAAGCCAAGCCATGGTTATCAGTACATTCCTAGCAGTGTTAGGCATTGTTTATATAATAACCTCTGGCTTCTACTGCTACAAGCCTCCTAATATATTTCACTTGACTACATATCCCATTACTGTATATGGAGGGCATCCTGCCACTCCTGCTATGCACCTGCACTTACCTTGTTTGCAGAGGCCCTGGAAGCACAATGGTTGTGCTTCCTGCCCCAGCACAGCTGTGCTGTGGCAGGAACAGGCACGGCCATTGTGCTTCCTGGATCCTGGAGGCAGCCAGTGTGGAGGGAAGCACTCCATCATGCTCTCCTCCCAGGAAAGCCACTGCCACCATCGTCACCCAGGAGAGCCGCTGCCACCAGGGCAAAGGTAAGGTATGGAAAGGCCCTCAAATTGGTGGACAAGTTCCAGTCCCAAACCATTGGCTGCTGGTTCCTCAAGAGTTTTCAGGTAGGAAATAAACAATTGTAGCCCATTTGCACAAATATGGTACCTATCCCTGGCATATTGGAAAAATAAAATGCTAGTCCTCTATACCAGATAGATAAAGAAGAACTGGTTTAGTGTGTTTTTCTTGTGAAAGTGAAGAAGAGGAGTATTACCCTGTTAAGTCATCCTAAATTCTATGAAGAATTAGTTGGATGACATTGTGCTCACCCTGAAGACATTTGATCACAGCTTGGATGTATTCCTGGATTCAAACTTCAACCTGAAAGCTCAGATTTCTGTGGTACCCAGAAGCACATTTGAACAGTGTGCTAGCTATGCCCATTCTTAAGAGAATGTCTGATCCGGCCAGATTGATGCAGGTATTAGTTACAAGCTGTTTGGATTACTGTAACAAGTTGTGCATGAGGCTGCCTTTGAAAAATGTTCAGAAATTTCATCTGGTCCAAAGAGCTGCAGCCAGACTGTTGACCAGAATGCTATGGGTAGCAAAGTCCCTCACCACAACAACCCTACTTATACCACTTTGATCACGGATTTTTTTTTCACATTTATATATTTAGTTCCAATCTTTCCATAACATCCTTCATAATATCTGTTCCGAGGTCATTTATAATATAAGTAATAACCAGCAGTATACACTTTCACTCAGACTTTTCAAATCTATCTGTCTCAAATAGCATCATAAAACTCTTACTTCAAGCTAAATTTGCCACTTTAGTTTCAGTTGTCTTGGATACCCAAATGAAACATAAGGTGAAGTAAAGTAATCTGACCCAAATTTCATCTTGGTGTGGCAAAACATTCAACCACTATAAAAGATGAGAGATTACTGCAGTTCATGCTTTAAACTTCTAGCAAGGGAATTTTAGAGAAAGGAAGTGTACTTTTCGTTTTGTCTCCTTCAGATTTGCAGGTTTTCCGATCTGTCTGTATAGCCACAGATTTTGTAATGTTGAACTCTAAAGCTCATGCTTTTTACAGTTAGCTTCAGAAATGTTCCCACATCACTGACAGTCAATTTCTTGCCAGCTCACATATTTTTCAAAACCTTCTGTCAGTTTCCAGAAGTCCTCTCAAGATCCAGCTACTCTAGTAGCCAGAAATAGAAGCCACCAACATAGTCCTGAGGAACAGAAAACTGTGGAATGGGACTGACAAAAACTGACTTCCTCTTCATGGCAGCTCCTGAAAACATTCTACCAAGGGGTGGGGAATGCTTCTACAGGGAAATTGTAGTGTTCTAGAGGAGGAGGCTGTGGTGTGGGAGACCCCTTCCAATCAGATAGAAACTCTGTGCTTGAAAAGCACATCTATCCTTTTTTTGTTGTTTGATACCACATCTTCCTATTGGCAAGGAACTCAAAGCAGCTTACTAAAAAAATTAAAACATAGTCTAGTTAAAATTGTATTTAAAATTGTATTTTTTTAAAAAAAATGTATTTTTTGAAAAAAAAACTGAACAGGGTATTCTATTTAAAAAGTGTACAGTTAAAACAGCTATGAAAACATTTAAGACATAAAAAAAAGATAAAACCAAAGCACACAATATTGAAAACATATTTCTGCATCATAATTCAAACACAAAAAGCCTGCCTAAATAAAGAGTATCTTGCCTACCTTTGGAAAGAGAACAGCAAAGAGGCAACTGAAACCTTCCAAAGAAGGGAGTCCTACAGCCTGGGAGCAACCACTGAGAAGGCTCTCGCTTCACCAGATAGGATTGTGACAGTGGTGGAATCAAGAGAAAGCCCTCCTACAAAGATATTAAAATTCAAGCATTCCCCTCAGGTTGCATGTGAGAGCCCACTCACATCTCGTATCTACGAGTCATTGACATTCAAGCTGGGTTGTTCTTAAGGGTGCTTTAATTTTCATGGTAGTTCATTCACTATTGGTGATGCATTAACAATTGTGTTTTATGTTTTAATAATATTTGTGTCTCTTCAAGTTAATTTTGAGTTTTGAATGCCATCATTTATCAGAAAAGATATAAATGTTATAAATAACAACAACAGTAACTAATGCTTGGTCTCCATAATGGGTTGGATGACAGCCAGTGAGCTGATTCTGAATTCTGGTAAGACGTAGACATTGTCTAGAATTCTGCTGGTGTATTGTACAACTGGTCGCATTTTTTCAAGGGTCATGTAACAGTGAAGAAAGAAAGCAGGAAAAAGTTACCAGCTACAAAGAAAGTATTTCTACAGTGCCTTGCTTCCTTTATGGCCACTGCACTCATGTGTTTTCTCCTTCTTCTACCACCATTGACACTCCTGCAGTTATGCTGACACAAGGCAAATACCATGTAAAACAGAAGTCTACAATATACAGAAGCAAGTGCTGTTTCTGTTTCATTTTATAAACCAAAAGGCTGCATTACAAACATGTATGTGTTTCTCAATCAACAATGTATTTATTTATGATTCCTTGGCTTTTTCCTGTGCAGGTATAGAATGCCTTTAGGAAGCTACCTTGTGTGTGCCTTCACAAATTCACAGTAGGTGCAAACTATCTGCCCATAAGGACTTTGAAGAAATGGTATAAAACACTGTTTTAATTGGTTTTAAATGGTATTGTTTATATGTTTTAGTCTGTTTAAATTGTTTGAATTTTTTTTACTGTTTTAAAATCATTTTAACCTAGTGAACTTGTTTTATTATATGTTGCCCTATATCACTGGCTGATACAGGGTGAGATGTAACTATATGAGAAAAAGAAAGAAAGAAAGAAAGAAAGAAAGAAAGAAAGAAAGATTTTTTAGTGTAAAAACATGTTGCAAGTCTATGTTCACATTGCTGAGCACCCTCCACAATTAGTTGCATTATCTTCTCAGTATCCCTTGTCAAAGCTGAAAATCAACAGGTATGCTGCCCTGAGATCTTTTGATGCAGGGTGAAATAGAAATATTTTAGTATTAATAGTAGTATTTTTCCTGTTTTCTGATTTATGCTCAAGCAATTAGATCATTCGGTTTTTTGAACAGGCCTTCCAACAACTGTAAAGTTTTCTTATAGGATGAACACTTGACTGTTAGAGCTGGCCCATGACATTTTTCTGACAGAAGTGAAGGACAAGATATCTGCCTCACCTTCATTTAAAAATCCAGCTGGACAAGATGTTGAATTTACTTCAGTATGGCATCAAAAGACCATGCCCAAGGGCAAGAAGCTCATTTAGGAGATACAAGCCCCATAGCACAAAAAACTTTTTTCCCCTTCCCCAAAACCTTGCTGTTGCTCCATATCCTAGCATGTTCTGCATCAGGCAGCTGTCTTACTCTCTAAAATGGTAGGAATAGCTGAGAGTACTTTACAATACATTAAGGCCTTTTATCTGGACTTGACTGAGGAAGACTGAAGTTGAGGAAATGTGGTTTAATGTGTATATTTACAAGTCCACTACAACTTTGACAGGAAAAGGTATGCATATGTTTTAAATTTATTTTCACTGGTTTTGCACAGCCAGGATACACAAACAAACAAAAATATGTTCTTTTCAAAAATGAATAAATAGCACACTAGTAGAGGCATCACCTTAGCCTACAGAAGAAAAAATGTAGTAAAACTATTGCATATATTTATGATTCTATGTGGTACTATTGGGAGGGGGTAGAGATAAAACATGTATAGGTCATCTGCTAAAACTTTTTCTTTTCTTAATGGCTATCCATAGGAAGCTTCTCACTTTTCTTCTTTATATTCAGAAAGAAATATTAATTCTGAAATTTTCTGTAGGATTTCAGTCACTGGATATTGTAGTTGAACCAATTATATGTATATATTTCTCATAAATTTAGAGTTAATCCAGCAATTGCTCTTTGAGTGGAGGTACATTCCTGCTACTTAGCCATGCCATGCTTTACTCAATCAACCTTGGCTTGTCACTAAAAGCTACAGTAGAGATAAAAATGATTCTACACTCAGCAACAAAATAGTAGCACTTCCTTTCTTGTAATAAGACAGTATATTGCGTTTTCTCCTCTCTAGTCCCTGTTCAAACCATCAAAACAGTTCTATGTTGTCCAAAAGGCATGTTTCACTGCTCAGTATGGTGTATGAGAACTAGACTCACATATTGGGTTAAAGTACTTCTGGAAAAGAGCCTCTTGCAACGAAAGTAAAGCCTTAAGTTATAATTTTCTGCTTCATGGCAACTTGCTGTGGTTGAATGAACTGAACAGCAGGCTTGCAAGATTGACTATGTGCTAGCACTGGCAGGATCCCAACCACTAGCCAGAGGCAACCGTTTATGAAACTATGTGTAACCACAGACCTTCAGTAAGACAAACACATTGATCAAGGCTGCTGTAGCAGACTCCTGTTGCTTTCTTACAGCGTTGGCATATTGCTTGAGGTGCTTTTTTAGTGTGGGACATGGGAAGATGACTGAGCATGGGTGATGGAGATAGAGATGACAGTCCTCAAGCCAGTTCCAGTGTTATTAACACTGAAGCTATGAACAATGTTCAACCACTTCCCATTAATTTAGCATTCTGGACATGTAAAGACAAATAGGACAAAGGAAAACCTCTTCATTGCTTACTTGAATAAGGCTATAGTGATAGAACTGATTAACACCTAGTAAATTGCAGCTTAGAGAACTTAGGAAAGATTTAGGTAGCAACTCCAGATAAGTGATATTTACATGATAAGAAAGCTATGGTCAATATGTTCCACCATGGTTTCTCACTGTGAATCTATCTACAGGTGACACAACAAAAATCAAGGCAGTGTCTCAGCTAACTTCTAATCATGGAATCAGGTTGTTCACATTTCCTCCATTTTAAAAAAGAGTGCATGCTTTTCTCCTCCATTAGTGATATAATTAGTGATGTGTGAACTTTTTATCTGCCCATCATACATGACATCTCTGGGGAAAAAAGTGGTTCCCATGACAGGAAGGTATAATGTGATTCTCTTCATGTAAGGACTATCTGTACCTCTTGGATTTCTCCAATGCAGATAATCAAGAATTTTGTCTGATTCATTTTGATAAAAGCTTTCCAAAATTACACGTCTAATGTGCATCCAAGATGAACAACCTAAACCAACTAAGCTATGCATTTTGCATATTGTGCACTTCACTATGGATTTTATGCATCATTATTATACCGCACAAACAAAGCGCTTCGTTGCCAAATCTGCAAGACTGAATTAAGGTTGCTGAGACCCTGGAGTAGTCTCCCAAATGGTCCATTTGTGCATGTGTGCCAAGGTTCCCTCTTGGAAGTGCAGTATGACACTGCACAGCTGTTATGCCAAGTGACACTGCTAGGTTAGAAGAAGCCCACAGCAGGGTCAGAGAGAAATGTCAGAAATAACCTGTTATATATACAATGGATAGGAGCCATTGGCAGTACCTGAAAAAGTGAGGGGGAAGGGAGAAAATAATCTGGACCTGACTGCATAAAATATGTGGAATGTAAAGTAAAAGTAAAATAAATATTTGATTAGAATTAGAAGAGATTAAGACTGTGCCATTACAAAGGCATTAGACAACTCTCATCATAGGAGCATCTTCGTCAGATTATTTCATATACAGCTTAGCCAACATTCACTAAGAGTCAATATGCAGTTGCTTCACACTTGTAGGGAATTGCCATCTTATATGATATTGGAAGATCCATATTCCATCTGTGGAGGAAACTCACAGCCATCCATGGAACATAATAATCTTACTTGGGTATTGCAACTTATTGCAGCATTCATTATAATTATAATGGATATTTATCTATTCAGACAAATTATATCATTATTACATTTTATTTGAGGTCCCCTTTTCCTCTCTCTTACTGGCATTACACCATTAACACAGTTAATGTAATTGTTATTATCTCATTATCAGCATCAGAGCTGTTACAACATCCAGATTCACAGGAAACTGACTCTTGTCAGCACGACCTTTTGTCTCTCAAAAGCTGGTTTATGGCATCATCAGCCTCTGTCTGCCCAATCCGAGGCAGATCTTGACTAATCTTCAGTACAGTCTTCCCTCTACATTTGCAGGTTTGACCTTCAAGAATTTGATTATTTGCAAGGGGTCTGTGTGTGTGTGTGCACCTCCCCACAATTCTTCTCCCATTCCCTTTTGCCTGGTGCAGAGAAGGAAGGCAAGGGCACCCAGGAAAAAGGCAAGGGAATGGGAGGAGGTGCATGTGTGCCTTCCATCTCCCCTCCAGAGCTCCCTCTCCTGCTGCTTGCCTTTTGCCCCAGTGCAGAGAACATAGGCCAAGGCAAAAGGCAAAGCAATGAGGGGGAGGCACATGCACACATACCTTCTCCCCTCCAATACTCCCCCTCCAATCCCCTTCTCTTTTGCCCCAGCATGGAGAACATGCACTGAGGTAAAAGGCAAGGGATTGGGAGCGGGAAGCCCCAGAAGGGAATGGGAAGGGTAGCCTGAGGAGAAGTTATTTGTGGTTTTTCTACTTTCATGAGGTTTCTGCACCCTGAACCCTTGTGAAAGTGGAGTGTAATGTAAACTATATTCTTTCATCCAATTAAATGAGATCTTACTGGACCTCATTCAGTGAGTCACCACTTGGAAGTCACTGTTTCCTGGCTGTCTGCCATCAGATTACACCATTCATCAGATCTTAGTAACCCTTTCATACCAATGCAGTTCACTTTCTCATGTTCACGATAGGTCAGCCACTTTGTTTATGTTCTCTTTCAGGCTTATAGCTTTGATTTTGTTAGATTAGCTTTTTGCCCAGAATAGCCTATACTTATGCTTTTAACATTATGCTGTCACACATAATTTCTGCTTTATGCTTTAAAGAGACACACTTTTTTTCAACTACTCTGCCTTCAGGGGCTTTAATTTTGCATCTTTCAAGTGTCTTTCATATTGTCTCCAGCTTGTAACAGTATTTTGTAACATAAAATTTTGTATGC
This sequence comes from Cyclura pinguis, assembly GCA_030412105.1. Classification (NCBI taxonomy): domain Eukaryota; kingdom Metazoa; phylum Chordata; class Lepidosauria; order Squamata; family Iguanidae; genus Cyclura; species Cyclura pinguis. The sequence continues at coordinate 310,169,399 of CM059599.1, read as the reverse complement.
CATTCTTATTTTCTTTGAAATTCACCTATTTTATAATGACTGTCAAAAACCATTGACAAATTATGATGCTGCTGAGAAAGACAGAACTATATGCAACATAGTCAGGTCCTAGGTCATCTTCAGGATCCTGTAATTTCTATAAGCTCCTCTATCCCTCTACCTTGTTTAAAGCTTCCTAGGCCATTTCCACACGTGGCAGTGGAAACACCCTGTGCTGGTACTTACCGGACTTCTTGGCTCGACACTGTAGTCCAGGCTGCTCCGAAGCAGTGTGTGGCCGCCGCTCCACACTGCTCCAGGGATGAAAATGGTGGCTTCTGGTTGTTGGAGGCTCTCCACCAACCGCTGAAGCTCGCCAGCCTAAAGCCCACCCCCGGCAGATCTGCAGGCTCGTACTGGTGCGAGCCTGCAAATCTGCACCAGAGCGCCAGAACAGAGTGGCGTGCTCCGTGCATTTGAAAGACCTGTTTAAACAGGTCTTTCAAAAGCACACTGCACAACCACTTTGGGACGTTCCGGAGCGGACTGAGGTGCAGAATTACAAAAAGTAGCCCAACCCAGTCCACTCTAAGGTGCAGGCGTCCTCTTTGGAGGATGTTCTGCACCATTTTTTTTAACCCGTGTGGAAATGGCCCTAGTTTTTCAAAGCCTGTCCTCATTCACTCACACAGAAGATTGCCCACACTATTTTATATCCATGCTTATGCTTCTTTCCTTTAAATCAATGGAGGACAACCAGGGCATGCCAGAGCTCTGTATGCGCATCTCAAAATACCACAAAGGTATGGATTCATAGGAAAGATTTATCACTGCTCATAAAGAAAAGGGTTTATTGGCTTCATGCAGCTCATTCAAACTGTTTGTTGAAACTTACGTCAACTTATTTCAAGGCATGATCTAAACCCGAATAAATCACAATCTGCTGAAGGAAGTTCCCCAAGTAAATGAAGGAACTAATGTTTAATCAATCATTTATTAATTATGCTCACTTTTTACTCTACTATAATTATTAGAGAGAGAGCGGATTATTTAACATTTATAAGCATTTGGTTCAAATTACTTTCTTTTTTCCTCCCTTGATTCATTAATGGCAGTGCTCCATTTTGAGTATATTGAGGAGATTCAAGAAAGATAATTAAAACCCCTTCTAAAGAACTGTCCTCTGCAAGACTTTCCCAGGAATACTTTGACTGCAACATGTCAAGCTTTCATCACAGCAACAGTTTCAAATAACTGCAGTTGCCATGCTGATAGATTTTTTCTATGTCAGAAATGGAACTTGAAAACATGTTTTCTTTATAAATGGATTTTGTTATCTGAAATCTGGTGCTCTCTTTGCAACATCATCCTTGCTTTTATGTACTTTTCTGTACTGGCTATTTATCAGTTGTGGCTTTCCAGTGCTGTGAATTGAATATATTAATTACCCAAGGATCTTACTTGTTGAGTATTCTCCTACTCAACACTGGCATGCTGAAACAAAGTACTAAGCTGAACAGTGGTGAAAAAGATCCTTGATAGTACTTCCTTTCAGATTTTTCCCAGCTCCCAGATGTTTCCCAGGTAAGTAGGCCCCAACCAAAAAAAAAAAATGTTTTCCAACCCAATTGTAATTTTTGTACCACCTCAAAATTTAGATATGGGTCCACATGATTGAATGCTTCTGTGTGGTACATAGAAAAATAACATATTTTCCTTTTTCTTGACAGAGAAAATGGTCTAAAATATTCAGAAATATTTCATTGTTAACAATTTTACAAGTATATTCAAAAGATACTTTTGAAAATAAAGTGTCTATTATTATTATTATTATTAATGAAAAAGATGTTTTTAACTTTGTTTTAGAAATTTGGGGAAAGTTCATTCATGTTGACAGAACCATTTGTCCAGTCAATAGGCTCTAATTATGTTGCGAGGTTTTTAAAAATTAAACATAAGGGAAACTTGGCTTAACTTCTTTTATGTGTCTGCCCACTGTCTGCCTGCCTGCATGCCTGCCTGCCTGCCTGCCTGCCCTTCATTCCTTCCTTCCTTCCTTCTCACTCTGCCATCATCACTAAAATCCACAATAACTGATAAGTATTTTGTTAGTAGTGGCAAACTTTCTTTCCTTTTTATGTGAACTAAGGTGTGCCTAACTCTGTTTCCTTTCATCTGAATGCACAGAGCTGTCACTGCTTGAATATTCAAATCCTTCAGTATGATGGAAAATGAAGCCAAGGAGATGGTGACTCAAGGGACTACAGCAGTTTAACAAAAAGTGATTCCAGTCCCACAGCCTGTGCTACGAGCCATGCTTTGAAGACTAATTTTCCAGCTCCATCTGCCCCTCTGCTACATAGATCACCTTCTTGGGATTCTGGGGAAATTGTGCAGAAAAGCACAGACATAAAAGTAAAATTGGTTCCCCTGATTTGCCATGCTTGGCAAGATGTTAGAAACATGCACATCTTATTTCATCATTCCTCCAGTGGCACTGCTGTTTGTTTTATATTTAGAATAGAGTGTATTTATGCAGACAAATAACTACAGTGCTGCAGTAGATGCACACATTTATAGAAAATGATTGGAAAGTGCTGATGCCAAGAGGCCTCTTATTAAACTAGGTTCTCAAGCCTTCCTAAGAAGATGGAGTAGTTCTGTGGCAGTTCTGTGCCCCTCCATGATTGTGCTGTCTAAATCCATAAACAGGGACAGTATCTGTCTTCTGTGCGAGTGGGATGATCCATCTCCTCTGAGCTTTAGATTTATCTTTAAGGGAGCTATCCAAAGTACTGACCCTATTCCCCAAATAGGTGCAGCACCTTGGTTCAATTCCTTTGAAGTTTGAATTAAATAGATTCAGCTCCTTTGAAGTTAGACCAAATTCCAGAGTTGATTCAGCGTCTCATTGGCATGAGTACAACCATCAACCACTGTCCAAAATAGGTGATATTAGGTAAGCATAAAAGATAAGAAACCAGTTTCAAGCAACTACCTTTGTCAAAAAGGCTCTTGCTACTTTTTTCTCTCACAAGAACAGGCCATAATGTAGAGCACCTAAGTACCTGAGATTTCTATTGCTAGGCAGAGAATGTCTCCCAAGCTAAGCAGGCAATAAATTAAGAGTAGCTGCACAGTTCCTACTCACACAGCCCAAGCCAAAGAATGCCCAAATAGAATGTAAGTCCAGAGCAAACAAATCCAAGGGGTGAATCCAAAATGTAGTCCAAACAAACAGAATTCCAAGGTAAACCAAATCCAAGAACACAGCACAGGGTTTCAGGACCAAAGGGAGCAATTGCTGACCCTGGGAGGAAAGGCCAGCTGGCGTCCTTTTATCTATGGATGTTGTTGCCATAGGTGTTCCCTCATTACTGCTTACCTGCTACTTAAATGTGCCAAGCAGAACAGGCCCTCCCTCTCATAGCATCTCTTTTACAAGGTAGGTGTTTCTGATATGTCTTCCTCTATTTGTTCCCCTGGCTCAGGCTACTGTTATTGTTGTCTATTATGTCCCTCTGGGCCAGCTCCTGGGGAAACTCCTGCCTCTGGGGAAACTCCTGACTCTGTCTCAGAGTCAGAATCCTCCGCCTCCTCCCTGCCAAGGTCTCCAAGCCAGGGCATGACAGGGAAAAGGAGATGCATTGAACACATGAGATCTTTCCTGTAAACACTGGCAAAAGTCCACATTGATGTCAAAGCCCGTGTTAACGTGGCCTATAATATAGCCAGTATAGCAGTCTGAATTCACACTAGACTAAAAGGAAACCTACCTTTTGGTGAAATAGCCTCCAGTTCCAAAAAGAAAAAAAAAGTAATAATATAGTTTAAATGTAGTTTACTGTTATAAAGATGATTCATGTGATTTACTGCTGCTTCTCATTGCTCTACAGCAAACATTCATTTTACCTCACTGCATATGTAAATAATTCACCAAATAGTTGCATTTATGAAAATTATGGAATAATTTTTACTTCATTGTGATATTTTCCAAAAAGGTTTGCTAAATTGTTGATCTGTCTGTCTGTCTGTCTGTCTGTCTGTCTGTCTGTCTATCTAGTCTCTCTTAAACAGCTAAATTGAATTAAGGAAGGTGATAAAGTCTGTGAGTTTCAGAAACCCTTGGCAGGGGCTAAAGGTGAGCTAAAGTCTAACAGCACCTTGAAGGCCATGGACTCTCCAGCCCTATGCCATACTAGTGAGCTTGATAAAGATTTGGATGTCTTGTGGCAATCATAGGGCTTCTCCTTTTATATCAGGTAGCAGGTGAGCTTGGGTTGCCAGTGAATAACTGGCAGCGCTAAATGAGAAAAAACAAACAAACAAACAAACACCCTGTATCTTATACTTACTTGAGTATGGTGTCTTTAATGGAGATGATGGAATATGTGTTCTTCAGTGAATCCTTCCCTATGCAGTCATATAAGGAAAACTTTCCTAAAAGTAAGAAAAGTTGCTAAAAGTGTTTAAACAGAGCAGGGATGCCTATGTCAGCTGTGCTGAGCAAGGGGTCTGACTAGGGAGCCTTTTACACTGTACAAATAGAATACTATATTCCATTTTAACTATTGTGGAAACATCATATAGAATCCTGGGATTTGTAGTTTAGAGAGGGACATTTAGAATTCTCAGCCAGAGAGATCTAGTGCCCTACGAAGCTGCATATCCCAGATTTTCATATTGGTATGACAGTTATACTGCTCTAGTGGTGAAGTGAAAAGGGGGGCTTCAGATTTCTTCCAACACTGTGTTTCTGTAATAAAGTCTCTCCACTTTTCCCATTTTCACACGGCCCCACTTTCTTTGTATTCAAGATGTAACTCTTCTGAACAAACACATTTTTTTAAAAAAAAATCCACTTCTCATACTGAACCATACATCTGCTTCCAGCTGTGATTCAGCACTGGGGAACGAATGTGTATGGGTGGCATTGGCTGCCATTTTTCTAAAATAGTTAATCAGAAACCAGATGGCATTTCATTAGACTAAAACTTTAATATGTTTTCTCAGTTCTCAAGATCTAGGAAAAAGAATTGAACTCATCTTCTCTTTTTCCACAAGTATACTTTCCCCCCACTTTGTTTTGTTTTGCTGCCGTGGAAACAAGAATTCAATCTGGGAAAACCCCGGTGGTTTCAGAACTTCAGAGCTTTATTATGTGTTTGCCTTAGCATTGTTTCTATTTCATCTTGCTCAAAAATTCCTGAGTCTTGTCAATATTCAAAAGAAGGTTGAGGACACCATGGTGTGGTAACTAATATATGTTCTTTTTTAAAATCAGAATTAACTTTAGTTCATTTCAGCTACACTGGAAAAATAAGAACTACATACCTTTGGTGGATCAGTTTGTAAGGAAGTGGTTATGAACTCAAATATGTCTGGTTGTATATACATTGAAATTCAGATACTATAGGACTAAATTGGGACTAGCTTTTCTATTTGATTATTTTATTACATTTCAGTGCCCACTTACATCCAAGGAGTTCAAGCAGGTGCGTATGGTTCACTGCTTTCCACATTAACTCACAAACAACACTGAAAAGTAGATTAGATACATGGAATATTTTATCCTGTTGGGTATGTGAGAATGTACCAAATAGAGTAACAAAGAGAATCAGAGAGGTAGTGGAAATGTTTCAATAGCCAGAAATCCATAAATAGTAATATCATATGGTCCATGTAGTAAGGGCCTAAAGCCAAAGTTTAGTCACAACCAAAGTCACCCATTCCTATGGATTTAATGGGTCTGCTTGAGTTTGGGCTAACAATTGGCTTTAGTTCATGGAAATGGCACATTATTCTTATCTAGGCACATTTTCTTGCCAGTCACAGTAATATAAATATACAGGCTGAGATCCTACATTTGCAAGATGGTTGTGCTACACCACCATCCTGATGAATACTGACATTGTGCAGTCAGTGGTGTGGTATGTGGTGGAGTCTTCTTCTTTGGAAGTTTTTAAAAAGAGGCTGGATGGCCATCTCTTGAGAGTGTTTTGATGTGTGTTCCTGCACGGCAGGGGGTTGGACTGGATGGCCCCTGTGGTCTCTTCCAACTCTATGATTTTATGAGTCTATGATTCTACAGTATGCCTACTTATTGTGCTGCTGTACACTGAAGGCACCCATGAATAGCTATGCAACCTCCAAGAATGCTCAACTACATGGCTGGAATGCTTTTGGTTATTCGCAGCAAAAGTAAAGCCGCTGAATCAGTTGAAAGATGTATCAACATGTAGACAAATTCAGTGAATCCACAGACTCTGTTCCAGGATGACTACAACCTTGGACTACAACCTTGGAGACCAGGATTTGATTCTTCATTCAGCCATGGAAACCCACTGGATGACCTTTGGTGTGTCACACACTCTCAGCCCCAGAAAATCCTGTGATAGGTTTGCCTTAGAGTCACCATAAATTGGAAACAATATGAAGGCATAGAACAACAACAGTTCTAGTCAGGATTAACAATAGGATTTAGGCCAACGTGCCTTCAGTACCCTTGCTTATACAACCATCACCTGAATACCTACATTGAACAAGGGACAAAGTACAACCATATATGTAGGAAAACTTAAGCATGTGCCTGACATCAACAGCCATTTCTCTTTTCAGCTCCTTTAGCAATTTAGCAAAATCCTTTTTTAAAGTTTTAGGGGTTTTTTTAGTTTTTAAAACAAATTAACTCTTAATTATTTGTTCTTGTGTACCTTTAAGTCATTTCAGACTTATGGTGACCCTTATTAATTGTCAATATACAACTAAAGACATTTTTATTTCAGCAGGCATTCAATATGTGATCATTACCTGGCTGAAGAAAGGTGTTGGTTATTTTTAAAATTTTAAAAATATAATTAAAATTTTAATTTTTTTAAAAAAAGTTAAAAAAATTAAAATTAAATTAAAAACTAAAATTTTAATTTAATTTTGTTGTTTTTAATATGTATTTTAACTTTCTTTTAATAATTACTTGCTTGTATAATTTGTGTTTTAACTTTTGTGTGTTTTTTTTTATTGTTTGCCTTCAAGTCATTTCTGACTTATGGCAATGCTATCATAGGGTTTTTTTTGGCAAGATTTGTTCAGAGGAGGTTTGTCATTGCTTTCTTCTGAGACTGAGAGAGTGTGTGACTTGCCCAAGGTCACCCTGTTGGCTTCCATGGCCAAGTGGAGATTTGAACCATGTTCTCCAAAATCATAGTCCAACACTCAGACCACTATAATATGCTTGCTTCCATTTCCAAAATAGCCAAGACAGCATGGTCATGATCATGTTGACTGGGAGATTCTGGGAATTTGACTTTTTAAAGTAACTTATCTGTATATCTACTGTCTAAGTCAACCTACATGCCTCAAAAAATATATGGAAGAGCATCAGTCCAAAAAATGTAGATCACTCAGATGGGAAGAGATTTGATGGCAGAATTTAGAAATGAATTGAAATCAGAGATGAAAGAAGTGAAACAGTCTCTAGCACAGATGGCATCTGAGGTGAAAAAACAAACGAAAAGATCTAGGACTTTTTCACACACCATTTTCCGTGCGAAAGGGCCTTTCGAGCATAGTGCAAATGTGAGGAGCGGTCCACATGACGCACTCACATTTGCGCAACGCTCCAGGGCCTGGCAGGCACTGCTCACGCACTTTTTCATTTTCGGCTTTAAGCCAAAAATGGTGCACGGTCGCGCATTGCTCCCAGGTGTGCGGACTTACCTTGCATGCAGAGCTTCAGAAGCCAGGCCGGTCGCGTTTCCTGTCTCAGTGCAGCCTGGGAAGGTCCCAACCTACACTGTGAAAGGAAGAGGCAGGGCTCTTGCGCGAGCAGGAAGCTCATGCAGAGCTGAAGAAACCTGGATGGGAGGGCCTCTCACAAGAGGCTGCTCACATGAGCACCGCACCCCAGCACTGAGAAAAGGTAGGATGCGGAAAGGGCGCTAGAGTCTGGAACTAAAAACAGAGAGAGTGGGGAAATAAGAGAGAGAAAATGGGTAGAGAACATAAGCATGATTTGTATGTTTTTGCCTCAGCAGGAAATGGAGAACTATTTATGTTTAGAATCATTCCAGAACAATCTAATGAAAATATCTAAGGAAGAATGGTCAAAATCTTAGTAAATTTATTGGAGAAGCAAAAGGAGGACATGAAATTTGAACTTGATTGCATTTCTCACATTTCTACATGTTTTGTATCAAGAGATGATGTCTACTATGTTTGAAAGCAGGTTAGAGACAGAGTGTTGCAGCACTATTTTGAAAATAGAATAAAGGTGGATGAGGTTGAGATCACGGTGTTCAAGGAAATAACTGCCAGGATCTTGTGCAAAAGAAGGGAATATGGCTTTTTGATTGGTAAGTTGAAGCAAAGTTGAAGCAAAATAAGATTCCATTTAGATGGGAGAAAATTAGGGGGCATCTATTTTAACTTCACACAAAGAAGACTAATAGTGAATTCTCTAAAAAAAAAGGCTAAATATTCTTTATGGAAATATAAGAAAGAACTGGAGCAACCTGAAGAGTAAGAGAGAGAGAAGTTCAAGAGGGCACATTGGTTAAAGATCTGGACATGGATAAGGACCAGGCACCAGATGAAGAAGAAGAAATCAGAGGCACAGAAGGTCTGGACTTTTCTGAACTTTCTACCTGACATGGAGCTGAGGTGTATGACATGGAAAATAATGTGTATAAATAAACACCAGAAAAAGACTAAAATATTTTACATGAAATATTTTACATGAAACAAGATCTAATTTACTTTCAAGAAACACACATCTCAGTGGTATCTAGATAATCCAGGATGGATGTCTAAAAAGCTTTCAGTGGAGCTAAAATTTAAAAGAAACATATACAGAAAATGAAGAAACAAGAAAATCACCAAAGAGGAATTCAAACAAATAGCCAGAAAATGTATGGAGAATGTCAGAAAATGCAAAATGCAGAATGAGTTCAGGCTTGCTAGACAGGTTAACAACAATATTTTTTTTTTGTTATGTCTGTAGCAAAAGGAAGAACAAGGAAATGGTAGGGCCTCTGCATGGAGATGATGTTGAAATGTTAACAGGGGGAAGAAAAAAGGGACAGCTATTTAATTTTTTTTTTCTTTGTGTAGTCCCAAAAGGAAACTAATGCTTTTCCTGGGTAAAATGGATCAGATGATGTGATATGCAGCACAGTATAGGTAAAAAGGTAGTACAAGAATGCTTGGCTATTCTAAATGAATTCAAGTCTCCAGGGCCAGATGAACTATATCCAAGAGTATTAAAAGAACTGGAAAAAGAAATCGCAGAAATATTGGCAGTTATCTTTGAAAATTCCTGTAGAACAAGAGAAGTCCTAGGAGACTGGAGGAGGGCAAATATTGTCATCGTCTTCAAAAGGAGAAAAAAGAGGATGCAAGCTATTACTGGCCAGTCAACCTGACATCAACACCAGGAAAGATTCTAGAGCAGATTGTTAAGCAGACAGTCTTAGGAAGGAACTCCATGGTTACTAAAGTCAACATGGGTTTCTCAAAAACAAGTCATACCAAATTAATCTTTTTGATAGAGCTACCACTTGGTTGATGAAGGGAATACTGTGTATATACCATATCTTGACTTCAGTAAGACCTTTGACAAGATCCCTCATGATATTATTGCAAACAAGCTTGTAAAATGTGGGCTAGACAATGCTATTTGTTACCCTGATTTCTGGGGGTCCCAGGAGGGACACCTAAATGTGCTCACAACAATTGGGAGGGAATTAGGACAGAGCACAAGTTGGCAATGTGAGAGGCAGGGTAACGTAGCAAGATCTTGAACCCTATGTCTACGGGGTCAGGCCGAGTCAAGGATGAGACAGATGTTGAAATTAATAATTGTTTTATTTAAGCACAATCAAAGAAATATATGCAACACACTCACACAAGAAACTATGGAAAGAAAGGTAGTAGCGGATAGAGGGATTTTTGAGGAGGTTTGGTATGGGAAGTACTATACCTGTCCTGAAGCCCCGTTAGAAGCAGAGAAGCTGGGGAGCGTGGATCTCAGCATGTGGAGCTGAGGGGAAGGCTCGCTGGACAAAGCGACAGCAAGGCAGGATGGAAGCCAAGAGCGATCCAAGGAAGTGCTGAAAGTCAGGGGTTCTCATAGGGAAAATTGTGGCCACAGGCTAGCTTGTACTTGAGGAAAACAATGAGTTTGGGGCTGGAGACAAAGCCTCCGAAAGGTCAGTACTTTAGATGATTGAGTTATAGCCAGATTGTCAATAGAGTAGCCAGTATGCAAACGCGGAGTGCTTGAGCGTTGTATAGTCTGCTCATCAAGCTGCCGGCATGGGGCAGGGGATCTTTTGAAAGTAGCGTGCATACATAATTGTGGTACTTGCCTTGAGGTCTCCTGAAGCTGCAAGTCGGCTATTTCTGGCCTGCCTGTATTTGTTTGGAATATTACAGCAATTATTGGCCGAGCCTGTATGCATGCTTTTCCGGGGGCCTCGTAAGCACATGGAGAGGAATGGGTATAGGAGGCCGAATTATTGATATCAAAATGATATCTTAATATCCCACAAGCTCAGGCTAGCAATGGCGGTAACATACTGTTAGGTGAATTAGCAATTGGTTGACTGACGGCATCACAAGAAGGCTCACCAATGGCTCCTCTTCATCCTGGAGAGAAGTGACTAGGGGTGCCACAGGGTTGTGTCCTGGGCCCATTTCCATTCAACATCTTTATCAATGATTTGGATGAGGGAATAGGAAGCATTCTCGTCACATTTGCACATGACAACAAATTAGGAGGGGTAGCTAACACTTCAGAAGACAGGATCAGAATTCAGAATGACCTTAACAGATTGCAGAGCTGGGCCAAAACTAACAAAATGAATTTCAACAGGGATAAGTGTAAGGTGCTACACTTAGGCAGAAAAAATGAAATGCAGAGGTACAAGATTGGCGACACTTGGCTTGACCACAGTACATGTGAAAAGGATCTAGGAATCTTAGTAGACCAGAAGCTGAACGTGAGTCAGCAGTGTGCTGTGGCAACTAAAATAGCCAATGTGATTCTAGGCTGCATTCAGTGGGAGCATAGTGTCTAGGTCAAGGGAATTAATAGTATTACTCTATTCTGGTTTGGTCAGATGTCTCCTGGAATACTCTGTCCATTTCTGGGCATCACTGTCCAAGAAGGATACTGACAAGCTGTAATGTGTCCAGAGGAGGGCAACCAAAATGGTAAAAGACCTAAAAACCATTCCCTATGAGGAGTAGCTTAGGGAGCTGGATATGTTTAGCCTGGAGAAGAGATGGTTAAGAGGGGACATGATAGCTGTGTTTAAACTAGCTGTATTTAAACATTTCAAGGCTTGTCATATGGAAGATGGAGCAAACTTCTTTTCTGCTGGACAGAGACTAGGGCCTTTGAGGCCCCTCCCTAAACTGCAACCCCCAGGATTCCATAGGATGTTGAAAGGGGAATAACAGCACTATAACAGTCTAGTGCGGAAATGGCCTAGGACATGGAGTGGCTTCAAACGGAAAAGAGATTCCATCTAACACTAGGAAGAATGTCCTGACTGTAAGAGCAGTTCAACAGTGGAATGTGTTGCCTCAGAGCATGTTAGAGTCTCCTTCTTTGGAGGTTTTTAAACAGAGGCTGGATGGTCATCTATCAGAAACGTTTTGATTGTGTCTTCCTGCATGGCAGGAGAAAGGACTCAATGGCCCTTGCGATCTCTGCCAGCTCTATGATTCTATGACCTGTATAAACATGATGCATACATCTAGTGTGTCCTCCATGTAGAATTTTAGATTGTTAGCTCCTCAGGGCAGAAACCTGTTGTACTACACAGTACTTTGCTGGTATTATAACAATAATACTATAGTGACGACAATTGTTAACCATATTTCATTTTAATATTTCTTTCAAATAGCTATATTCAGCCTGTAAGGGTTATATAGTCTTCTCAACACAGTCTGTAGTAGGCAATTTTTGTAAAACAAATACAAATGGAGTAATTACAAATTAATGCCCCCTCTGTTGTACATTGTTGCATCTGAAACTGGAATTGCTACATGTTTCTCTCACCTAAAAGCAACAATCTAAATGGATGAATAAACTGTCAAATATAATTTGCACACCAATCAAATGAAATATCCATTTGAACCAACCATTTCAAAAGTTTGATCACAATCAAAAAGCATTTACAGAGCAAGGCAATGGCAGTCATTTCCCAGGTGACAGGCAGAACATATTCCTTTCTCATCCTTTTCTGCTTCGTTTGCCCTGAGAAATCAGAACATTACATTAGGTACAATTGTGTGAGCCACTGATCTGAAAGGAAGACCTGAGTGAATAAGGGAAGTCAACTAAAAGCTTTTATAGGGACTCTTGTACTGAAGACACGTCTTTTGAAATCTGCATTGGCTCAGAGTGACTTCTACTTCCAGTATTTCAGTACTATATTTCAAAAGTATAAATTGCTGGACAGAGTATGAGGAATTAAGAGAAGATTCTAAATGTTCCTACAGAGAACTCTAAGGACTCTGGAGAATTCAGTGATACTGACTGATTTTAAAGCCCTTAAGGCTTTATTGCAGTTTGAACCTCTCCTCCTCCTCCCCCCCTCCACCCTCCCAATTCTGCCTTTTTGGTCAACTTCTGTGTATGCAGATTGGCCATGCAAACTAGTCATCACTGACACAAATTTGCTTGGAGTTAGCTAGTTCACAGGACTGAAGTATTGAGACCTGGAAAATTATTTTTTGGGTTACATATCTAAAAATCCTGAGGTACTCTTGGAGCTGTAGCCCAAGAAGTAACGTTTCCAAGTTCTCGTTGGGCATTATCTAATGGAAGTCCTCTTGCATGTTGAAGGCCAGTTTTGGTTAATTCATATTCTAATATGGGAGACCAGATTTCCAACAGTTATTTTTGCATCATTATCATTTTAGGTAAATAGAGTCATACATCAATCCTGTTGAAATGACTTGGTCCCACAATTCTTGCTCAATTCTTGTACAATGAGAGTTCTCATTGTGTAGCAGATTAAAGGATTGTATACTGAATGTGCATAAGACATAGTTTCAGAAGTACTGGGGGTTTTGGGGGGGGGGTTGTTTTGTTTTTTTAAAAAACAGAACTGTATAGATTTTGCCTCTTTCTGGTTGAAAAAACAAACAAATGGCCTCTTCACCTTTTATTATTTCTCTGCCACAGACTATTTTTCTTCAACATTTTTAGGCTCTTGCATCAATGTGTCAGCTTGTGATATATCAACCATCCCAGTGGTGCAGTAAAGTATATACAATTCTTCCTGTAGTGAATCAAAGGCAGCGGTAACCCAAGTGCTTTCTTGTAGAAAAGTTTATATCAGAGTTGGATTACATCTTTATAACCTCCAAATATCACCTTTATTCAGCTAAGCACGTTGGATGCTGCAGGCCCTCATACTTCAGGGTCACTTGCCCACCGCCTGCCATAGTGAGGGAAAGGAAGGTATCTTACCTTAAGTACACGTCCTTCTCAGAACATATTTTCTTTTTTTAACCATCATTAAGCTAAACAATAATTTTCTGTGTCAAAGGCCATTTCCACATGACAGGGCTAAGCTGCTTTTGGGACAGGATGACAGTGGTTGGCAGATCATGCTTCCACATGACATTGTCGCTGGCCTGTTGCCTTCCTGTCTTTGAGCATCGTGCTTGTGCAGTTTTTGAAAAAAAACGTTTTTCACGTGTGATTGTGCAGTGCTTCTGTCAGTCCAAGCTGTATGGAAGCGCAATGGTGACACTTCCTTCCATAGTGTGGCAAAAGAAAGTGCCCAGCTACACTGCAGAAGCAAAAGGCAGCACCATTGCGCTCCCTTCTGCAGGAAGCCGGTGAGGTTCGCGTTGCTGACATGCTCCCTTCTGGACCCAGGATTGCAGAGCAACGACATGGAAGGGCATCATTGTGCAGAAATGGCTTAAATCTCTCATCACAAATATTCAAATCCATCAGAGCACTGACGTGTAACAAATCACCATATTCTTAAGCTGAGATCATTCCTGAGACCAGCTTGGGTATAGCCTTTATTATACAACAAATTTCAATACAAAGCAAAATTTTAAAGAGTGTAAAAGCAGAAATTTATCATTGAGCATAACTAAAAATGCAAGGATATAATGGTACTTCGGACTTACTGGCAGCACTTTTTGCAGGTTGGGTGGGGAGCACAGCCAGCTGGGAGCCATTTTCTCCTGGTTTGACGAGTTTTTCTTTCCTAGGAGTAAACGTAGCTTTCATGGGTTTTGGGAAAGCCATCTGACAAGCCTACCAGCACAAGCAGCATGTTTGGAATTTTTTTCTTTGGTTGGAATATATGCATGTAAAAGGCACCAACAGAATTCTGGCCACTGTGTTTTAATGTTTTGTGACTAACCTAGTAAATTTGTGTTATGGGCAACCCAGTATAAATACAGTAACCAATAAGTAAATGTTATGCTGGGTCTATGGAATGTAAAATAAAGTTTGACTTGAACAAGTAAATGTATGCCATGTGCATGTACTAGAATATACCTAAATACATCGATGGATGCATACAACTGGAATACTAATCTGGTTCATGTAAAGACCTTTCAATTCAGGCTCAGCTGTACTATTGGAGGTACATATCAGGCTCTAGAGGTACCTGCCAAGGAAGTCCAGTCTGGATCTTTTTTTGTTATTCCATCAGAATGGAAGTCACTTTGTATCAGACAACTCTTAAGCAATTAAAACAGATTTTGCTGAAGGGGTAGGATTTAAATAGTGAGGTGCTCCTTTTAATCTCTTTATTACTGTGCTTTTCATTGACTTGCTTTTTTAAACCAACAACAATAACAAGTGGGATTCCATTTTATTTGGTGTTATATGTTTTGCTGGTCTTCTAGCAAAAAGAATTTTGCAACCAATGAAAAACTTTTTTTTATGTGATTTTGAGCAGTGGCACATCCTAGCTTTAGATTCTAAATTTTATTGTAATGCAAGATCATTACTATTACCATTATAATTTATCAAGCTGTCCAACTTGGTGATTCCTCCCCCCAAATTAGTCCAGTAGCTTCACATTCAAACTAAAATCCAGGTTGGCTTCACTAGCCTACTGAAACTGGAGGCACTAAATGAGTAAGAGCTGGGCAACTTGCAGCCCAGGAGATGCATGCAGTTCTCAAGGGTGCTTTTCTAGCCCTCTTTCTTTTATTTTGTTTGCCATTTTTGCTAATCTATGTGAAACCAAGAACATCACAAGGGAGAAAATTGCTCCAAAACCCACCACAGTTGCACATCTCTAATTTAAATGGACATGGGCTCACTGTAATTCTCACAGCATTATTTGAAGATTAGAAAAGATTCTTGTGCCTATCTGTAGCATTTTTTTCCCAAATATTCTCACTGGTTATCCTTTAATGCCTTTCAGCCACTAACAATGCTTAAAAGTTTTCTTTAGATATAATCAAGGACAACCTGAGTTTTCCCCACAGTTGTGTGCAGTGCTGCAAGTCTTCTGAAAACTCTTTGGGGTTCCCACAGATATCTGTTACCCTGATTGCTGGGGGTCCCGGGAGGGACACCTAAATGTGCTCAAACAATGGGGAGGGAATTAACACAAAGCACAAGTTTGCAATGCGAGAGGCAGGGTAACGTAGCAAGATCTTGAACCCTATGTCTACGGGGTCAGGCCGAGTCAATGATAAGGCAGAAGTTGAAAATAATAATTGTTTTATTGAGATACAATCAAACAAGTGTATGCAACACACTCACACAAGGAACTATAGAAATAAAGGTAGGAGTGGGATAGAGGGATTTTGAGAGAAGGTTTGGTCTGGGAAATATTATACCTGTTCTGAAGCTCGGTTAGAAGCAAAGAAGCTGGGGAGTGTGGATTTTCAGCACGTGGGGCTGAGGGGAAGGCTCGCTGGACAAAGCGACAGCAAGGATGGAAGCCAAGAGCGATCCGAGGAAGCGCTCAAAGTCAGGGGTTCTTATTGGGAAAATTGTGGCTGCAGGCTAGTCCGTACTTGGGGAAAACGATGAGTTTTGGGGCTGGAGACAAAGCCTCCGAAAGGTCAGTACTTTAGATGATTGAGTTATAGCCAGATTGTCAATACAGTAGCCAGTATGCAAACGCGAAGTGCTTGAGCGTTGTATTGTCCGGTCATCAAGCTTTTGTAAGTAGCATGCATACATAATGTGGTACTTGCCTTGAGGTCTCCTGAAGCTGCATTCGGCAATGACTGGCCTGCCTGGATTGGGGTTTGAATGGTTCGCC
The DNA here is from genome assembly GCA_030412105.1 of Cyclura pinguis. Taxonomy (NCBI): domain Eukaryota; kingdom Metazoa; phylum Chordata; class Lepidosauria; order Squamata; family Iguanidae; genus Cyclura; species Cyclura pinguis. Next base: position 310,153,152 of record CM059599.1, on the reverse strand, counting down.
TATTGTCGGCCGTGCCTGTGTGCGTGCTTGTCCGGGGGCCTCGCAAGCACGTGGAGAGGAATGGGTACAGAAGGCCAAATTATTGATATCAAATGATATCTTAATATCCCACAAGCTCGGGCTAGAAACAGCGGTAACATATCCTTAGATGCTTTTCCTGGGAAAAAAAAACTCTTCAGGTGAAATGAAGGTGCTGATTCCACCCATCTGTTCATAATATTGGGGATCCTAGAAAGGGAAATCTTAAGATGTTCCCCAGACTTGAATGTGAGGATTTGGACTCAGTGCAGCTTACTTGCTGTATTCCAGAGTTAGATAATTTATCTGTGATTCCCTCATTCTGAATTTTCATGTCATCACTACTTGTGATTCTTTGGGTCTGATTTTTCTCCAAAAAGACTTGCACTCACTCTTTGGGTGGGAATATCAAGTAACAAAAATTATAACATGGATAGAAGATCCTCTGAGTGGTACTATGAATGCCAGTTTAGAAGTAAAACTCTCAGGATACATCAATATACAGTCATTTTCCCTTATTTACTTTCTTAGAAAGAAACATATTCACTGCTCATGAGAGACTGCTGTTTGGAATGAATCTTCCTCTTTGGTGGATATACAGACAGACCATTCAGCCAAATTTGGCTAGAGTCTGTCTGTATAGCAAGTCCATCCTTTGTGATTAGTATCAGTTGTTCATGAATAAAGAAGGGTCTTTAAGTTACTCTTACATTTGTTGCTTCTTAGCCTTACTAAATCAGGCAGGTTGGAGGTAATTTCACACAGTGGGTATTCTCCATCAAATCCACAGATGTAAATCAGAAGCCTATCATGAGGTTTTCTGGGGTTGAGAATGTGTAACATGCCCAAGGTCATCCAGTTGGTTTCCACGGCCAAGTAGGAATTGAACCCTCTGGTCCATTAAGTATAATCTGCACAATTTTGTCTAAAAGTTCCACAATATCCAACGTCTATTTTGGAGTAACTGTATACTTCTAAGTAAGGGTACATAAGATTGCAACCATTAAGCAAAACTAGCTAATTTGTGCTCCCATCTTTAAACTAGCTAATTTGTGTTTCCATCTTTAAAAGATTTGATATTCTAGGAAATCATTAAACACCAAGAATAATTCGATGCAGGAACACAAATACCAAACTTCTTCTCACAAAAGAGAAGGGACAAGTAAAAAACCCCACCAAAGCATAATTGACAGAGATGAAATGAGATGGAAAAATTCCTTTCACAATATAAAGGACTAGTATTGATGAGAAGCCAGGCTTTCTAGGTGTTCATGTTTAAATAAGCCTACTAAATTGCATTAGATCTGCTAGGAATTTTCATCTAGGTGAACAAAACAGAAGAGAAGAGTGAGAAACAGAGTGAAAAAGAAATGAGATATGGATTTTAATCATCCCTGAAAAAAGTAACACCTTTAGAAATAGAGAAAATACCCCATCATTATATTTGAGAATACCCCCATCTCGTGTGTGTGTGTGTGTGTGTGTGCACAAAAGAGAGGGGGGAGGGGGGGAGAGAAAGAGAGAGAGAGAAAGAGAAAGAGAAAGAGAAAGAGAGGGACGTTCTAAAGTTTGAAACAAATCTTCAGCACAGAAGGATTTGGAATTTATTTGTGGAACCCAGTAAATTTATTTGCTAAAACTTAAAGAAAATGGTCTAGAAAAACACAGGAAAAAAAATAACTGCTCAGCCTACATGTGGTGCCGGGATAGGGAAGGCAAAATGAGAGGAAATGTCAAGGCAAGTGACAGAGGAGAGGAACTCCATCTGCTAGGAACAGCTAGCGTTCAATTCTAGCATCATGATCTCCAGTCCTGAGCCCCCAGGCATCCTTTGACTACAGCTCTCGGTCCAGCTCCCTGGCTATTGACCACACAGTCTACGATACTGGGAGCTGCAGTCCAATAGTATCTGGGTATACAAGTTTGGCATAAAGTACAGGACTAGTTTTCCCACTGCCTTCTACCTCTTGTGAGTTACCTCAAAACTTATGTTGAGCATTTCTGCAGAGTATATAGAGCTACAGTTTTTTTCCACTAGCTTTTGCAGGCACCAAGAACCACTCTGCAAATAAAATGTATGTTAATTATAGCATGCAGCAGACCAGAACACCACTAAGTGTATAGTACAGCTGAGTGTGTGTTTAGGATATGAATTATGTATGTTCCAGACAGAACAATCAAATCTGTCTTTACACATATAATATGCCACTGCCTTATCTTGTTCTTTCTCTGTTTCTTTTTCTCTTTAGGTTCCAAGAAAATAGTTCATATCAGGGAACAGAAATAGCTAACTGTTTATTAAATAAAGAGGATTTCAAAAGCTTAGTTTTAGAAGCTTGAAAAAAAATGCTCAAGAAGTTTAGGCTTTCACATTAGAAAAATATTCACTGAGCAACATTTACATCTTGTTTAGAACAGTCAAATGGATTTCCTTTCCAAGGAAAGGCAGGAGCTGGGAAAAAGTATGTTAACTACCATGTGGGAAGAGAAATGGTTAATCTCTTCTTCCTTCTCATGGTAAACTTGGGCACCTCTTCTGAAGAGTGGCCTACAATTTTGTCCCCAAGTGTGAGAATAATTTCTATGTGTGTGTAAAAAATCTATGGTATGTGGTTTGAAAACACTTAGGGGCTGTTTCTAAAGCAGAGGTGAGCATCATGCGGTCCCACAAATGTTGCTGGACTACAACTCTCATATTAGCCAGCATAGCTAATAGTAAGGAATGTTTGGAGTTGCAGTCACCTCCCCCCTCCCCGCAAAAGAAAGAAAATCTGGAGGGACAAGTACACAAGTAACATGTGGTGAGGCATCTGTACGGAGGGAACCAACCCCCGTTGGCCTTTGAGTAGATTCACACTATTGTGTACTGTCATTAGCTAAAATAGGAAGCCTGTCTGAGCTTCTTATAGAGAGGTCTGATAACTTTGTTCTTCTTCAATGTCCTCTCACGTAGCTGGGAAAAAGGGCTTTAGCTAATGGCTTTTTGGGAGGGGCAAAGCCTGCATCAGTGCAAGACACAGGCATAACCTTTACATTAAATGTTATAGGGAATCCCAACACAGTGACTATGACACAGTACAATCAATGTCCAAGGAGTCGTAGGTGAGGGGGTTGAGGGGGGAAGCCATGTGCAACTGTGGACCCCACAAAGTAGACTTTACTGTGTTATGGACTGCAGCACATTTTTTTCCTTATTTTTAAAGCCTTTTTACAAGTATGTCTACCAGGGTTATATTCTTTTCCAGGAATGACTAATCTTATATTATGGAAGTTCCTCCGTTTGAAAATCCTTAGAGATGGCATATTTGGATGTGGTGATATTTTTCTCTCCAGCAAGCAATGGACTTAATTGTTCACTGGCATCAAAAATTTTTAATAGGATGCATACAATGAATAATTAATGCAAATGCTATCATTCTGAGGCACACTGGCAAAATGTTATTCAGCCAGATAGTTACTGCACCTGCACCAAAGTACTGACTGCACCTGTGTTCTTCTGTCATGTTAGAAAAGAACCTGCAGAACAATAACAACAACAACAATAAGAACACCTTGTTTGTGATCTAGTTAAGGAAGGTGAATAGAAAAATACTAGGTATGGATCTCTTCCACCTGGATCTCTTCCACCTGGACTTTCATGCTCTAATATAGCACCCATCTAGGAATTCTTGAACTTCAACTCTATCAGTTCTACCTAGCATAGCCAAAGGTAAGGGATGATGGGATCTGTACTCCAACTGCATGTATAGGGCCACAAGTGGTTTACTCCTGATACAATGGAAAGGTGTTTCTCCCATCAAGCTCTGTATTACAAGGGTATGTTGTAGGTGTTTCACACTGTTTCTTGTATATATCATTTTCATGTCTGTGTTTCTTCTGGTTCCCTGCTGTGAAATGTTGCTGTTTAGGTTCACGAAAACACATTTAAATATTTATATTTTGGACAAAATACACTTTTGTACTTTTAAGGTATAGAACGGCATCATGACATTTGAAAAGTTTTGAAATCCAATTGACACATATGTTTGGAGCCAAATATTCATTCTGGAGATTCAAATCCAATCAGTTTTTTAATGATTCATGAAGGATGAATTTCTGAAGTGTCAATCACTGGATTTTGTTCAGTTTTGTTCACATTTATAACAAATTAATAATATAGTAGTCATATTTGTTAGAGAGAGCAATTGTCTTGGAAACAATTACATCTGTTTTGGATTACTGTAACACTATCTATGTGGGTATGACTTTGGAAAGTGTTCAGAAACTTCACTAGGTCCAAAATGTTGTGGCCAGAGTACTGCCTGGCTGATTACAGAGAACACATGTCAGATCAGCTTTACTGGCTAAGTTCATTTCCAGGCACAATTTGAAGTAGTGGTTATGACCTCTAAAGCCTTAGATGGCTTAAGTCTTGGCTATTTGAAATACTGTGGGCTGCACCCTGCTAGTGGGATATACATGCGTGAGTGTGGTTTACACATGGGGACACAAGGAGTTGTGCTCTATCTATTTTCAGCCTGTTTAAAATCTCCCCCTTGGCAGTTGTCAAACTCAGATGGCTGGTACTAGCCATTGATGTTGACCAGTAAGGAGGTGAGAGAGAAAGGCAATTGAGATGGTTAAGAGAAGGCTGCTTTGGGATCCCAAAAGAAAGAAAAGGAGGGTGCATTCCATCTGTGATTGCAGCCTTATTTCTTTTCTCCTCCTACTTGACACAAGGTACATTTTCATCATCTATAGTCCCTCCTAGCTTTGGGCAACTGCTTTGATAGAAGGACACAGAACTTTGCAGTTGGGATATAATTCCTGACTACGTTTCTTCTTGGAGGTAGTAATTAATAAATTCAGCAATTTTCTCCCTGCCATGAGAAAGCCTTAAAACACCATGCAGTTTTCAAAGAGTATGTGCAATTCAGGACTTATTCTGTGCAAAGGTTGCAGATGGATGTTTTGTGCAGAAAATAGCATTTTCTCTTCAAGAAACAGCATTTTCTGTTTGGAAAACAAACCTTCAATGCAGAAACATTAATTTGTACACAGAACATTTTATTTCATGCGCAGAAAATTATGTTTCCTAGGAAAATCAATCATGTGGGAATTTTGCATGGAATAGAACTCCCATTAAAGCATTTTCTGCACAGAAAGCACCCTTTTCTGCACATTAATATTTCAGCATTGAAATATAATTTTCCATGCAAAAAATGCTGTTACCTGCACAGAAAATCCTGTTTTCTACATAAAACAACAATATGTGAATTTTGCGTAGAATAAATCCTGAACTGTGAACACTGTTAGTCCAGGATTCCTCTCATCACAACTTCTCAATACTCAAAAAAAAAAAAAATTGATCATTTTTTGAATATTTTTGAATATTCTTTCCATTCCTACTGTGCAGACAAGGCATTATATTGCACTTCCTCAGTGCAGGATCTTAGCTCATATCTCTCTATATGAGCCTGTCAGAATTCAAGAACCTTAGGAGGGATTTTCTCTCAGTCCCAACACCTTCATAGTCGGTGACATGGAAGAGGACCTTCTCAGCAGCAGCTCTGATGCTGCAGAATTCTGTCCCACTTGAGACTAGGGTAGTCTCCTCTCTACTGTTCTTGTGCTGAAAGTTAAAGACCTTTTCAGATGAACAGGCTTAGGGCAAACAGCTGGTACAAATTATGCTAAGCAAATATAGTACATTTCTGTCCATTATAATGTAATATACTGGGACAAATGATCTTTGTGGTTAAAGCACAATACAGAGAAGCTGCTGTGAGGGCTCAGCTGAAAAAAAAATATCAGAGGGCAGGAAGTGCCTGCTCACTTGATCTCATCCATGAAGGATTAAGCAGAGGTACTAATGTCATGAGAGGAATTGCTAGAAAGACCATGTGCAGACAGCCACAGTAGCGAAGGACAGACAATTCAAACATATCTTCTTTTTTTTATAAAAAGGTCAAAAATGTGTTTCCTAAGTGTTGGGAAACTGGGATGAAAAAAAACCTGGTGTGACCAGATTCTTCACAGTTCAAGACTTATGTGAAGAAAAAAAAAATAGATTTTTTTCTGCAGAAAGCAGCATTTTCTGCACAAGAAACAGGATATATTACTTTCCTGCCTAAAAATGCTGCTTCCTGTGCATAAAATGTTGCTAACATCACATGAAAATTTCACACAAAATAAGTCACAAACTGCAAATAGTCTTCCAAACCTGCGTAGTTTTCAAAGACTTTTTGCATCAGGAAGAAAATTGCTAACATTATTTGTTACTTCCTTCAAGAATGAAATTAGCAAAAAATGTATATCCCTGAACCACAGACATGTCAAAAATCAAAGGAAGTTGCAAAAAAGGCATGCTAAGGGCTTTTGAACTGCTCCTCACAAAAGGAATTTTTAAATCATATAATCCATGAAACAAACAGAGACAAAGTGTGTATTAAGGTCATAGAACAAGACAACTCTACTGAGGCCCCTTGACCTTGCTAAGCTGTAGATTAGCCTACTGCTCCTGGCAGAGGAGTATCAATGGCAACATGAAGCTTTGGAAGAACTGTCACATCCAGTTTCACAGTGCTGCCACTTTACAGCAATTGTGATACTAAACAGATTTTGTGCAGTCAAAAGGCACTCGTGGAAACAAGAGCAAGGAGTATAGTCAGAGAAATAGGCTGTATTATGTTTCTTGAGCAGCTTTGAAAGTGGTGCAGAGTAGGAATGGATATCATATCAGCAGTACATACCATATATGTGAAGTAAGGATGATATAAGAAGGTGGTGTTGCTTCAATGACTTTATAGCATATAGAGTCAAACAATTACACCAGCTTGTTTAAAGTATGGTGATAACAGAAGCTGAATCATATTCTCATATTGGATGAGCTGTGTTAAGAGACACTGGTTGGCATCCTCTTTGTTATTTACATGACCATGAGCTAGACTTATGATCTCATAACTTTTGGAATTCATGTTTATGATTCTCAGTGGCCAAATGTGACTTCCGAAAGCTCCCTGTTAAGCCAAGCAACTAACCAACCAAAAGATTTCTGAAGTGCTTCAAATCAGGAGTCTGGGCAATAACAACTGCAGTGTTCTCTTGGTCTCGGGGTGCATTGGGACAAACCACTGTGGCAGAACTACGAGGGGTCTCTCCAGCTGCCTTCCTCAGCATACCCCACAACTGCAGTCATCATTTCCCAGTACCCTCACCTGGAGTGCCTTGGAAACCTTTGAATTGTGGCATTTCCTGCTTTAAGAGATGGATTGGTGGGTCAGAATTGGCTGAAGTAGCTACAGTAACAGAACTCCATTGTCATAGCTATATCTGCTATTGTCGGGGTTGCCCTCCATATGCCTTCCATATGTAAGGTAGATGGTATAATGAGTACTGTAACAATTAGTTGTAGCACTAGGGCTTCGCCTTGCTTATTAGTTTACAGTTATAGAGCAGTTGTGCTTGACATTCCATTCTCTCCTTTCTCATGACATTCCCCAGTAGAGGAGATAGTTACTATAGCAACACCTAGAGGTCATCTTGACCTGAAAGTTGAAAGAAGACCACCCCTTATCTCTGTGTGAACCTGTGAAGCTTAATACTACAGGGCGTAGGAAATCTCACCACTTGGCTCTTTTAATGTCTGTAAGTCATAATGCTCAACTTTCAATAAACCTGTTTGCAAGTTTATTGAATTGTGTATGAGTCTGATCCTGACAGAAAAGAGCCAAGTGTCACCATCCATCAATTAAGTGAATTGGAAGAGAAACCTTCCGAGGAAGGGCAGGACCTCGAGGGCATGGAAGAAGCTGGAGCCAGTGAATTGCCTCCTGATGCTAAACTCAAGGTGCGGCTATCTCTTCCAACTGGAACTCCCACCAGCAGTCAAACTTGGGCCTGGGGCGAAATGCAAAAAACCACGGTCCGACAGTGCAGAAGAGCTGCTAGATGGGACACCTCTGCATGTGAATTAGCGCTTATGGATGAATTACTGAATAGAGAAGAAGAGATGGAGAAAAAAGACGAGGAGATCTTGGAACTCCGGGCCCTCATACGTGAAATGTGTGCCATGAGACCACGGATAGGCAGGACCCCGGCCAGGGAGCAGCAGATTCCAGCTGCAGGGCCTCCAGTGGCTGGACTGCCAGCAGATGGACAGCCGGCCCAGCCAGCACAACCTGTAGCACCAATTCCGCCACCCGACACTCGAAGGAACATCGGTGAACTGAAGGCTTCGTTTAACAGAAGCGGAGAAAAGCTATCCTTTTTCCTGACCATGGCCTCAAATTATATGCTCGATTATGGACACTTATTCCAGGATGATGCAGCCCGGATAAGGTACATCAGTCAACGAATGAAAGGCCAGACGGCTGATTGGGTCGCGCATCTGTACGACACTCGCTCACCCGAGACGGAGAACTTGCAGCTGTTCATGACCAACTCCGGGAGTGCTTTGAAGACCCCCACCTGCTAGAAAAAGCTAGATACCAATTGAAGAAACTGCGCCAAGGAAGAAATGATGTGGGTATGTATTCAAGAGAATTCCACCAACTCGCTGCAAAAGTCCCCTGGTCTGATGAAGTCTTAAAAGAATTATACAAAGATGGTTTGAATCCAGCCATCGTGCACGGCTGTTTGACGCATCCCCACACGCTGCTCGAATGGATTAAACTAGCTACTGAAGTTGAAGGAATATCTTAGTCTGTGCAACTGACTCGCCAAAGACAAGCACAAGAAATTGGAACCCATAAGGCCCCACGCAGATCCACATTCCTCAGCAGTGAGGAAAGAAACAGACGACTCCGTGAAGGCAACTGCTTCAATTGCGGAAAATCTGGTCACCTTTCCAGAGAATGCCCTGACAACAAAGGTACAACATCATCAGAGCCAAAAATGACTACCCCTAAGGGAAGACTCACTCCTCGGAAACCAGACGCCGCCAAACAAATCAACAAACGTAACATCAAAGAGGCAGCCGCAGGAACTTGTCCCAGTGAGGACGACAGCAGCACCGTTTCTTCGGAGCAAGATTCTGAAAGCGCCTGTGAGGAGTGGGACACTGCCGGTTCAACAAATGTAAGTACTCACAACCCCCCCCATCTGTTTGCTGCTGTGACTCTAGTGGGAAGAGATGGCAAACTGTGAATTTGCAGGGGTTTAATTGACTCTGGTTGCTCCAGGAACCTACTACACCCAACTTTGGTTAAGGAGCTTAATGTAAAATACCAACAACTTGAAAAAGCCATTAAACTGGCTCAAATGGACAGAAACCCAATGGCAGGCGGACCTGTCCATCAGATCTCTATCCCCATCACCTTTCATGTAGGCAACCACAAGGAGAAAATACGTTTCTTGGTACCGAAATTTGTACAATTTCAAGTTGTTTTGGGAATTGATTGGCTAAGAAAGTACAATCCAGATATAGACTGGGCTGCTGGAAAACTAAGAGACACTAAACCTTTAGCAGCAGCCCCTCAGCTCCCAGTGCTTTCACTGACCCCTGAGGAATTGCTACAAATTCCTCCACACTACAGAGATCTGCAGAAAGCATTTCATGAGCAGGAGGCTGACAAGCTGCCCCCACACACACACAGAGAGAGAGAGTTCAACTGCAAGCTGAAATTAATTGAGGGAGAAAAACTTCCAAAACCCAAAATTTACCCTATGAGTCGTCAAGAACTCACTGCTTTAAAAAAGTTTTTGAATAAGAATTTTAAAAGATGGTTTATAAAACCCTCTAGTGCTCCAACAGCCAGCCCAGTATTTTTCCGTAAGAGAAAGGACCCGAACGCAGACCCCAGGCTGATCGTTAATTATAACCTAATAAATCAATCCATTCTACTGAATTGTTACCCAATTCCTCTCATCAAGACAGTCCTGGATCAATTAATTCAGGGTAAATTTTTCACTAAATTGGACCTCAAAGAGGCTTTTCATAGAATTCGAATGGATCCAGATAGTGAATGGTTAACCACCTTCTCCACTCCCTTAGGCAATTTTCAATGGACTGTTTTCTCATTTGGCCTGCAATCTAGCCCCTCAGTGTTTCAAAGGTTTCTCAATTCCATTTTTCATGATTTGCTATATGAAGGCGTAGTGATTTATCTGGATGATATTTTGATATATGCTGACTTTTTGGATAAACATATTGAGTTAGTCAGAACAGTTTTACAACACTTGATTAACAATGGACTTGTCGCTAATCTAAATAAGTGTCAATTTGACACTCAGACCTTCGATTATTTGGGCTACCGCATTCTGCATAACACTCTTAACATGGACCCTGCTAAGATTGAAGCAGTCCTCAATTGGCCTATTCCTAGAACTCTCAAACAGCTTCAACAACTTCTTGGATTTGCTAATTTCTATCACAACTTCATCGAAGACTTTGCTACTATTGTTTTACCCCTCATTAACTTGCTTAAGAAACCTAAAGGTGCCAAAACCTCCCACAACGGCAAAATCTCCTGGTCTCCCAATTGCCAGGAGGCATTTGACAATTTAAAAAACAAATTTACCTCTGAGCCATTGCTCCTTTTCCCTGATACTTCCAAAGAATTTATCATACAAACTGATGCCTCTGACTTTGCTATGGGTGTTGTGCTGTTGCAACGTGATTCTAATGATGCCCTGAAACCATGCGCCTTTATTTCCAAGAAATTTTCTCCTCAACAAATGAACTGGCCCATTGGGGAAAAAGAAGCCAAAGCTATTCATTTTGCTTTAACAACCTGGTGTCACTTACTTGAAGGAGCCCATTTGCCTTTTCAAGTCTGGACTGAACACTGTAATTTAGAGGCGCTCAGAACTGCCAAAAAACTTACACCCAAGCAAGCATGATGGGCTGAATTCTTTCAACGTTTTCGCTTTAAAATAATTTTCAAGCCTGGCAAATTTAACACTCTTGCCGACCCTCTATCTCGCCTACCTTGCCATGAACCCCTTCCATCACCTATCTCTTCTGCAAAGACTTTGTTTCTGTCTGATTCCCTGGGATTACAAATCTCTACACGCTCCCTTCATAAAGCCCATCTTTCAACATCCAGCCTCTGTGATACAGCTTTACAAGACCTCATCAAGGACTCTTGTCACAATGACCCTTGGATTTCCACCCACAAAGACTCTGTCACTTGGGAAAACGGCCTCCCTTTTTGTGGCTCCAAAATTTACATTCCTTCTGACGCCCGCTCTGAAATTTTACATAGGTATCACGACACCAAACTCACGGGATACTTTGGCTTTCTTAAAACCTTACACTCCATTCGCAAACTTTTTTGGTGGCCCAGCCTAAATTCTCATGTTCAAAACTACATCAAAAACTGTTCTACCTGCAATTTATGTAAATCTTCCACTTCAAAGCCACAAGGATTGTTGCATCCCTTCCCAGTCCCTTCTAAACCTTGGGATGTTTTCTCCTGGGATTTTATCCTGGGTCTCCCCTCTTCAGGAGGTCATCATTGCATCTGCGTTATCACTGACCATTTTTCCAAACAATGCCACTTTGTGCCTCTAAAAAAGGTGCCCACGTCTGAAAAATTGGCCAACCTCTTCATCACCCATGTTTGGAGACTACACGGCCTCCCCTCCATGATCATCATGGATTGCGACCCTGTTTTCACTCCAATTTTTGGACCTCTCTACTAAAATCCTTGGATATAACTCAAAAACTGAGCAGTGCTTATCACCCGCAATCTGATGGGCAAACGGAGAGGCTCAATCAGACCCTGGAGCAATTTCTCCGCTGTTTGGTTTCTACTAATCAATCTAATTGGGCCACCCTCCTTCCCTTTGCTGAATTTGCTTTCAACTCTGCTTTGCATTCTTCCACCGGCAAACCCCCCTTTGAAGTGGTTTACGGTTTCAACCCCACTCCTTTTCCACCCCTCCCCAAGCCTTCCCCTAACGCCCCCCCCCCTTACGTCTTGGATTTCAAACTTTGCCTCTGTGTGGAAATCTGTCGCTGATTCATTGAAAACTACTAAATCCTCTCACAAGTGCTTTGCTGACATTAAACGCTCCCCTAATCCTGCCTACCAGCCTGGTGAACTTGTTTACTTATCCGCTAAAAATATTTGTTCTCCCTCCCCTTCCAAGAAACTTTCTCCTAAGTTCCTTGGTCCCTTCCCCATCAAACGTGTTATCAACAATGTCTCTTTTGAGTTGCAATTACCTCCTTCTCTGAAAAACATTCACCCTGTTTTTCATTCCAGTCTCCTCAAGAAGGCCACTTCGCAGGTCTCTTCGAACCCTGATCCAGTGAACCCACATATACCTGCTCATCAGTGATTCCTCATACTTCAGCATTGTACTCTGCATTTCTCCATGTTCCATCCTTGTGCTTTACTGCTGCCGTGTCTTCCCTTTTTTCCCCCTTCCTTTTTTTAATTTTTCATACCATTCTTCTTGTTGTATAAATTTTTTGGAGACGGGCAGGATGTCGGGGTTGCCCTCCATCTGCCTTCCATATGTAAGGGTAGATGATATAATGAGTACTGTAACAATTAGTTGTAGCACTAGGGCTTCGCCTTGCTTATTAGTTTACAGTTATAGAGCAGTTGTGCTTGACATTCTATTCTCTCCTTTCTCATGACATTCCCCAGTAGAGGAGACAGTTACTATAGCAACACCTAAAGGTCGTCTTGACCTGAAAGTTGAAAGAAGACCCCCCCTTATCTCTGTGTGAACCTGTGAAGCTTAACACTACAGGGCGTGGGAAATCTCACCACTTGGCTCTTTTAACGTCTGTAAGTCATAATGCTCAACTTTCAATAAATCTGTTTGCAAGTTTATTGAATCATGTATGAATCTGATATTGACAGCTATTGTGGAATCTTGGCCAATACAGATAGTATTTGCATAAAATCCTTAGGCTAGATCCTAGAAAACAAAAGCCATGAAGTAGATATTTCCATTAGGTCCATTAGTGTAGTTCCAGTCTACACTAAATATCACTGAGTAGAAAATGAAACTGAAGCAAGTTAATCTTGTGAGTACTTTTTAAAAAATATATTTTCTGGTACTATCTTTACTATTTCACATTCTCCCTTATCACTTTGTGATCCATGGGCATGTGAATATCATGAGTAAAGGTCTGCAGCAACATTTCATGGTACATGTCTAGTGCAGAATAGCACTGCAATGTGTGCTTCCACTGCGTTCTGTGGGAGATAATTCACTCATGGGTTTCACCAGAGGCTCCTTGTGTTTTAGAGATAATGACCACATTCTACAGGGTCAGCATTTCATCTTCATAAGCATAGTTCATCCACAGTGTGTTCCTCCTGAGCTGAAGATGGTTGTGCTATTATCTGATCATCTTTTTTCCTCTGTCCTAGTATTTGGCCTTTAGATTGCATCAAGAAATTATTACTCCTTTTCTAATTCATGACTGAAAAAGTTTGAGTTTTTTTAAGTCAAAATTTTATTGTGAAGTATAAACACAAAGCAAGTTGGTATTCTCATGACCTCAGATACTGAAAATTCTAGAACATCAGTTTTGTAACTCTGTTTCTGATGCATGATTAAGAGAACATCAGAACACTTTTTTTTCCTGTGCAAAAGGAAATAAATAATTTTCCCAGGCCACTTTCCTTTTCCTTCAATACTCTTTGCCATAGGCATCATCACACAGTGTGCTACTGGAATCAAAGTCTTTTTTCACACACAATTTGTCTGTTGGGTTTTTGGAAACTATAAATTGCTTCTTTGTCACTCAGCTGACTGACAGGCACCGTATGCTGAGATACAATATCCTGTTTTTAAAACTGACAGTACATTACTCTCTGGCATTAGCAACTCCCAACTCATTTTGGCTGTAAATTTAGTGCCCTGATGATAGTAATATGGTGATTTATCTTTGGAGTCAGATGATTTTTTTTTTTTTTTGGTAACCCAAAGAATGTACACAAAAAGTCTGCAACATTCCTGTGGGTCACATACACAGTGTGAATGGGCTATAATTTTCAAGAAAGAGAAAGGACAAGGTTTGCCCAACAGAGAGTTTCAAGGAAATGAAGTTTTGAGAGCAGAGGCCATCAATAACATGAAGAAAAGCCAAACTTCTGTTGCTAACTGGACTTCTTATAGTAAATATGACGTAACAGTGACAGCAGCTGAAACAGGGGCTATATTGTATTTCAGAAAAGAATTATAACATAGTTCACGGCATTCTGAACCTCTCACCATCTTCTCGGGAAGCCCCCCTCATCCTGAATGAGCTTGAGGCAGAGTAATCATTCATGTGTGGCAGAGACATTCTGCACATGCACAAAGTCTTACTTCTTTAGAAAACAGAGTTAGAATTATATACACATACACTATTTATATGATATGATTTATATATGATATGATATTATAAATTCTTCAATAAGGTTGAAGGTCCATAAGACATAAATCAATAATTGAAAGAAAATAGATGGTCAAAGCTTATATTTTCTAGTTCTTTGCTTCAGACAAAGGCTAACACAACAGAATAAATTCTCATAGAGTAAAATGTCTCTTCTCCTTCACCAGCAATAGCTGTGGAAAATCTAAAAATTTCACTGACCCTTGAGGAAGAATGCATCTGGCGTCCATTTGTATGCTCAGGGCCAAGACACACTGCCAAATAAACCACACAGACCCAATGGATAGAAGAAGGAAAAAACCCCACAACTTTGTTGACTACATTTGCCAGTAGGTGTGGCACACACATGGGTCTGGATGTGGGCATCGATCAACCTACCTCTTGACTGATGAGCTCAACCTTCCAGCCTGCTGCCAGAACTGCTGGGATGACAGAAAAGGCCCCATTCCAGGGGAAACTCCCCTGGTGGCCTCCCCTGCTGCAAGGGATTAGGGAGAACTGTGCCTCTCCAGCACTGTGTACAATCTCCCCACATCCGAGTCCCCATACTATACCTTGGGATACACTAGTAACCGCAATCCCGGATCCAGGACCCATGCTACCACTCCTTACAGGTTGTGACAAAAGAACAGCAAATACACAAGTGTGCTACTGATATCCCCTTTCCCTTGCCTATGCAAGGACAACCATCCACTAAGCCAGAGCTGCCCCCCTCCAACACATCCATACCCCCAAAACCAATGACAGACATAGATCCACAGAATACAAAGGCAAGTGGGTGGGTGATGGTTAGGAACATTCTGCCTGGAAGCTGGAAACATGGGGCAATATATACCCTCACACTCAACCTGCCTGTCCAGGAAGCTCCGGTCAGGTCCAGTTTTCCTCAGCCAATGGATTCAAACCAGGCTGCCAGTTGAATTCATTGGCTGCCAGTAATTCCCTTCCCAGGAGGCAGTGTAAAGCTGTGTGGCCTCCTGGCATTGCCAGTGAGGCCGCAGCAGTGTGACCACCCTGATCTGTAATCCCTGCTAGATAAGTCTGGTTGCAGCTTTGACAGGAAATCTTCCAGGATCTTCAGTTATTGATACATGCCTTATAGACTTTCATCCTTACTGCTGTTTTTAAGATTGGATTACACATTTTTTAAAATTTAATTTAATATAGTATCTGAGATCATACATCAAACACATATTCACAATGTCATAGCTACACTTTAACTCTCCATCCAACCCCTGAAGCCACCTTAAAAACCAGTCAGCCATCTGGAGCAATGGGGGTCTGTGCTTCTGCAAAGCAAGGCTCTGCAAGATGATGTGACCAACCCTCTTTCACCAGCAACTGAGGCTGCAATGAAGAGTTGTGATAGGTCCTTGCAGGGGCCCATGCTTCCACTCCTCTAGCTATGGTGTGACAAAGAGTTGTGACCATTGCTCATTGATGTGAGGAGGCTGGTCACATCATCCTGCAATACTCCATTGTACAGAACAGAACTGTGCCACTCTGGATAGTTAACTGAATTTTAAGATTAGTTTCAGGGTCATTTATAGTCATGGAAATCACAAAGGGGAATATGAAGCAATTATGATGTCATGAGTCAAGTGTACAATATTGTAACTGACTAACATGATGTCAGCCTATATTTTAAAATATTTATTACATGTGCACACACACACACACACACACACACACACACACACACAGGTGAAGATACACACTTATCCCCTAACCGTATGTTTTATAGTTTTTGGGCCCTATATCCTTTCCTTTCGTTGTCATTTCTTTATTTATGACTACAATATGTATCTTTCAGAGTTAAGCCAGAGTTGAGACACAAATCTTTTCCAATGTACAAGTCCTGTGCAATCTTTGCAAAGGATAAAGATCAACATTTTATGGGCTGGTCAATTCATATATTTATTTGAAGGCTGGAGAATTTCAAGAAGAACCAAGAAGAACCTTTATGACTTGTAACTATATGTTTAATTTAAGAGGAAAATAGTTACCTCAGTCTTTTTTCCAGCTTGATTGTTTTTAAGCAGGAAAGTAAGTCCTACCTCACTTCACCTGCTATCTGGAGACAAAGGAAGAAAGACTCATATCTGTTTTCTTTAATGAGGGGATGCTGCTTTCAGAAAGAGCATTCCTACCACTGTCAATTAAAAAGCATTATGTAGCTATCATGTCTCCCCTTCAACAGATATTTTCTGGTATGTAAAAATTTGGCCATATTGGGGGGAAAGGTAGCAAATTATTGTAAAGTCAAGGGCTTTCACGGCTGGAATCCATAGGTTGTTGTGGGTTTTTCGGGCTTTGAGGCTGTGTTCTATTAGTATTTTCTCCTGATGCTTCACCTGCATCTGTGGCTGGCATCTTCAGAGGATCTGGTGGCATGGAAGTGAGACAGAGTATATATACCTGTGTAGTCCCTGGCTGGGAGGAAGCAATTTGCATATGTTACAGTTGGCCGGTGTGATGGCCTATTGTTAAATGAGATATCCCCCAGGGTTGTATTGTTAGTCAGGGATATGCATAACAGTGCATTAAGGACATTAGCAATCCATTGTATTGTTTCCTGTAGAGGGACCTCCAGAGTCTGGGTGGTGTTCATTGGCATATTGAGGCTTTGATGGCTGGAATCCATGAAACTACAAAACTACAAAACGCAACATCCAAACACGAATTAAAGAACATGAAAGACACTGCAGACTGATCTAGCCAGAAAAATCAGCAGTAGCAGAACATGTTAGAAACCAACCTAGACACAGAATGCTTTTTGAAAGCACAGAAATTCCGGACCATTCTGACAACTATTATATCAGACTACACAGAGAGGCCATTGAAATCCATAAACACATGGACAATTTCAACAGGAAAGAAGAAACTCGGAAAGTAAACAACATTTGGCTACCAGTACTGAAGAACACTAAAATCAAGACTCAAAAATATGCCAGTGAATATGCCTTAATGCACTGTTATGCATATCCCTGACTAACAATACAACCCTGGGGGATATCTCATTTAACAATAGGCCATCACACCGGCCAACTGTAACATATGCAAATTGCTTCCTCCCAGCCAGGGACTACACAAGTATATATACTCTGTCTCACTTCCATGCCACCAGATCCTCTGAAGATGCCAGCCACAGATGCAGGTGAAGAGTCAGGACAAAATACTAATAGAACATGTCCTCAAAGCCCAAAAAAACCACAACAACCTGTAGGAAATTATTGTTATTTTGGTTGGTCCTTCCCAGAAAAAGAGATCTGACCACAGTGGTTCATGCCTTAATAACCTCCCAATTAGAACTCTGTAATGAGTTCTATGTGAGGCTGCTCAGGAAAAGTTAACGCAAACTATGATGGTAAGGCTTTTCTGGTGTTCACTTGGAGACCACAAATCACATACCTTGGATCAACTGTGCTGACCTCCAATTTTGTTTCCAAGTTCAATTCAATTTGCATTTTTAAAGACACACAGTCTCACACACAATGGTTTGTGGCCATGACATCTGAAAGTTTGTCTCCTGTGAAGCCATCCAGAGTTTGGAATGTTGTGTGTTTTGTATCCCACCTGTCCAAAAGGCCGTGTGGATGAATAAGTGAGATAAGACTGCTTCAGGGGCCTTAGCAGGATGAAAGGTGAAAAATGAATATTTAAACAAACAAACAAATCAATGAACTGGAACATCCTATTTCCTCTTCTAAAGAATTCAGTGAATAAAGCAGGTGATTGTCCTGTGTCTGGAAGCACCCTGTCTCACTCCCAAGCCTTCCATTCCTTTCTCTCACGTTTCCTTTTTCCCTTTTTCTTTTGCTATGACCACTTTTCTTCCCCTTGGCATCTAGATAGCTGCAAAATAATTTCTTTTCAGGCTATGACAAATCTATGGTTTTGCAGATTTAATTCCCATCTTCAACCTGGCCCCACTGAAAATGCATGGAAATAGTTTGCTGTTTGGGCTTAGAGAAAGTACAGCAAAGAAATCATTTGCAATTACTGTACTTTAGGACAATTCTTCAATTAACGGGGGGGGGGGGGAATCATGGTGTCTTATAGATGTGTTGGATGGCAACTTACAGCATAGCCAAAGGTGAGGTGTACTGATATTGGCAGTCAAATAGCATTTGCATTTGCAGAGTTGCACTAGTCTGATTCCAGAATGTACAATGTAATATTTTAACACTATGTTGAGAGGGAGGCAAAGTATAACCCTAGAGACAGAAAAAGTATAACCCTAGAGATTTTGCAGCCCTTGACCCCTCCAGGGTCCCTAAATTGGCTCAAAATGGTGAATTATCTGTCCTAGACGTATCCTGTATCAGTAATTTTACTAGAATGCAAATCTAACCCCACTATTCACATCAAAAATGCCCATATTCCAAAACTAAAAGTATACGTTTGGTCATTCACAGTTTTGTCTCCCTTTCCCTCCCTCCCCCACTGACATTTTTGGCAGTCTATGTCACTTCCCCAGAGGCATGAAACTGGCTCAGAGATTTGCTACAGTTGTGTATCCCTTCCCTAACTTAAACTATCTCATTTTGGCTTCCCTAGGACCAGTCAGTAAGTTCTTGACTAGGATTTCCTGCAGACAAGAACGAGGTCCTATGTTTTGTTCCTGTACAAACCAATTTTATTTGGGAGAACTACATAAGTTTTTCTTCATCCCAAGTATTTCCTGGGAACTCCTGGCATTACTAAGGACTTTTCATTTCCACCCCCCAAGTCATTTAATTTACTTTAATTTTTACTTAACTGGTTTATATTAATCCAGTATTTTTCAAAATTAAATGTATTTGTCTGTCTCTTTGTATTATCCCAGAACCAGGTAAGATGGCCATGATCATTAAATACAGCTATTAATTTCCAGGACATGGATTTGACAGAGATCAAGCAAGGAAAAGAAGAATGTTTGCACCAAAACAAAATGATCCTAATGTTTAAATAGTGTAACATTGCTGAAGCACTTCAGCACTCCAACCATAACTCCTAAATAACACTAATAGAGAAAGTTCAGTGGGAAGAGGTGAAAATCAATTTCAGAA
Organism: Cyclura pinguis; assembly: GCA_030412105.1. Taxonomy (NCBI): domain Eukaryota; kingdom Metazoa; phylum Chordata; class Lepidosauria; order Squamata; family Iguanidae; genus Cyclura; species Cyclura pinguis. The sequence goes on along the minus strand of CM059599.1, from coordinate 310,133,757 downwards.
ATGGTTCCTGAGTCTAAATGTGATACATGATCAGTTTGAGAGGGAGGAGGAAGAACATAAAGAAAGGGGGAATGAGTAAAAGCCAGGTATTTCAATAAAGAGTTTGAATACAAACCTGGAAATATGCAGTTAAAATCAGAACAAAAACGAATGGAAACTCTTGCTACTTCCAGGGACCTTTTTCTCCTTCTGGATCAGCTTAGAGTTGAGATTCTAACTGGGATTTCCCATTCCATTGTTCATGAAATTATCTATCCCCTTGTCCTATGCTAAATGGCCACAAGATGAAGAATATGTCTTCAAAGCACACGCATTGCTTAAGGTACTTCATAAGATCAGTGCATAGGGCTATGAGGAGAAGGATACAAAACACACATTTTTCTACAGTTTAGAGCACCAGACTGGTGGCATTGGACATTTCCAATTAGCATGAGCACAATCTAGTTAAACTGGACTGTTATTCGGCATCACTTACTAATGCTACCCTCATTAGGGATAGCAAAAGTAAATATCTTCAATTTATTTTACATTCTTCTTGTATTTTTGCACAGCTATGAGTAGATTTATGTAGTAATAAATCTATATGAAATACAACTTCTTTTTCTTAATCAGACTATAGTATTAATTACAGAAGACCTAAACATGATTTTACTATAATGTAAATGAGCCCATATGTCTTGGAATGAAATTCCACATTCTGTGATAAGCTGTATGTGATCAGACTATCCATCTCCTTTACACAGACTGGCAGAAAGTACCCAGCAAGGAGTGGGTTTCATCTGAGAAATTCTGTTACTGTGTACTGTTAGCATTATTTTCCCAAGCCCCTTCCCTCCTCTGAACATCCATGCAATAAAATCATGCATGTGCAAATTAACATTGCTGGAAGCTAAATTAGGAAAAGCAGATCATCAATTGAACCACCAGCAGCAAGTAAACTAAATTTTATTAATACATGCCATAGGTGATACAGAAAAGAAGTCTTCCTTGAGCTGAATGGTAAAGACAGGCAGGGCTATTTTCACACAATATTGTATAGCAACTGTGTCAGGACAAACTGATAAACAAGAAACTGGAATTTAAAAAATGATTTAGTTCACTTGCATACGCTTGTGAGTGTTCTGACACTCGCTAAATCAGTAATTAAAAAGGAATTTCCGATTTAAATCTTGTACACTGGTTTTATGGTATTCTCAGAATGACATCCTGTGATCAGAAGAATGAAAGCAGAAGTCATATTTTACATCTCTAATTACTTCCCATTCAATTCTTCTTGTGCAGGGTGCAAGGAGGCCACATGTAGTTGGCTAGCTCATTCTGAGTGCAGGGCCCAGGAGAAATGTGCAAAATGAAAACAGTCTTGAATTTCAGAGTTGGCTGAAAGGTTGCTGAGCTTATTAATTTTCAAAGTCAAAACCATGTTATAACAATACACTACGGGTCAACCTATACATTGCATTGCTTACTTTATTGGTAGTTCTCCATCTTATTTTTGTTTACTTCAGAGTAGGTTTATCATGCTCAGCAAGAAAGGGTGCCATTTATTTTTTTTAACTAACGGGACAATCACCTCAGAATTTTTTCACCTCTTCATGAGAAACAAAGGATAAGTGTTTTGAACAAAAATGCCAAAATGGACTTTAAGCCAAAATAATTCCTTTCTAAAAATGTTCACCAGTCCTAAAATGTGAAAAATAATCAAAAAATGGGGAAGAAAACTTGGGTACTCTCACCCAGTTGAGGGAGAACTTTTAAATTTTAATTTGGTCTTATGCTTAAGAAATATAAAAGTGCTGATTTGCCACAGCACCACTTGTAGCACATATGCGGTGCTATAATCTCAACATGTTCTGCAGTACACCGAGGGAATTAAATCCTATAGTCCACAAATACTTCCCATCAAAATCCTTCCCATCATAGCAATTAAAGGGGTTCTAAGTAAAGAAGATTTAATTTAAAAGAAATCATTTCTTTTAAAAACCTGCTGTGTGGTGGTAATAGGTTGATCAGCACCTGCATAGAGAATTGTTAAATTTCACTTTCTTCCGTGTAGTAGGGGATTGTAAGTTTACTTTAGAATGAACAAAAACAATAATGGTACAGGAAGCCTCTGCCTTTTGATGTCCCATTATCTGATGACTCATTCTTTTGGTGCTTCCAAATTAAGGACAAGTTTCATTAATTCATTGGGGGTTCCATTCTTTCAGCAATTCTTCTTGGAGGCTTGCTTGGAACTGCTCATATGCACTTGCTGCTTTCAAAGCAAGCTGAGAGGGGGAAAATGGCAGCAAGCCAGCTGAGACTTTGCAAGCAGTGTGTGCGTTGTTGATCCCGAGTGAGCCTCTGTAAGTCGTTCATGATTCCTACAGTACAGTACATGGGTTCTGCTTTTCAACCAATCCTGTTTTCTGACTGTTTCAGTCCTTAACCTGTCAGACAAGTGGGGTAAGCCTATATATGAACAGTAGATAATTAGCATCTTGTACAGTTGTCCTTAAGGTAAGCAATTAATACCTTTCTGGAAGAATACATACAAGAGACAAATCCTTTTTCACATGCATCACCTCTCCTCTTCTAACTAACACAATACTTCATGCGTTTCAACTAAATATATAAATAAAACACAACGATTACCAAACATGGTTTAAAAGCCAAACAATCTTTATAAGAGACTTTGGAATACATACACAACTGTATTGTGCTGTTCTAGAAGACTTTTAGGAACTGGGTCTGCAACAGCCATTTAATGGTGCACTCTTTCTTTTGATTTCTTATATAATGTTTTTTAATGAATTTTAAATTACTTTAACTCTATAGACTGCTGAGAGAGAGAGAATAAGGATTTTTAAAATATCTTTAATCTGTACTAATTTTAATAATTTGTAAGCTTTCTTGAATCCCAGTGTTCATGAAAAAGTATATGATATGAATGAATAGGATGATGATGATGATGATACCTGATTTGCGGGGGGGGGGGGTTGCCTTGATATAGTTTCAAACAAAATGTGAATAAAAAAGGGGGTTTTCTTCTCCTGAATAGGGATGGGAAAATCTATAAGCCTCATTTTCTCCCACATTGCATGATTTTGTTTCAGATAGGAAGAAATGTTGGAAAATTTTTCACAAGGAAACTCAAACTGTCTCCTATTTGCGCCAGTTAAATTAGACATAGGTATTCCCACCATGCAAAGGACCATGTTGTACTTATCTGTTATGTATATGTTAAGAATTAGGGCGGTAAGGTAGGGTATACTTGTATGTAATATTATTTGACCCAATCTGTATTATCCTTTCTGGGAACTATTCAGTACATATTTCTGACATACTAGAAGAGTTTGTCTGAGAGCTGAGATACTTCTGATTTTTATGTGCTATTATTCCCAGCCTCCCTTACCACTGATTAGCCAGCAGGGGCAGATAGAAACTGGACTCCAGTATCAGGAAGTCTACCAGTATCTCAGTCCACATCTAGCCAGATGGTAACCTCCTGTATTCTGGTTTAGCATTCTCAGACAGGCTAAGGGCCTTTCCACACACACATCATTGCACTATGATTGCACTTAAACTACTATGGCTGCCACCTATGGAATCCTGGCGTTTGTAGTCTTGGGAGGTACTGAAGCTCTCTGGCTGAGCATTCTAAATATCCCTTCTTAAATGGCAAATACCATGATTTCACAGAACAGAATGGTGGCAGCTAAAGTGGAATAACAGTGCAATAGTTGGAAAGGCCCTAGGAATTTCCAGGAAATCCCTGTAGAAGTCATGATGTTCCAGCAAGTCTTGGTTGGCCATCTGAAGCTGTAGAGAGAAACAAAGACTGATTTGCCCACTCAATCTTGTCAGCAGGGCACAAAACACCAAAACAACAATGCTTTGGAAGTGCTTTCCAAGGCCTGTGACTCCAAGCTTTATGTGCATTCTCTCAAGATGTACCCAATGAGCCACCCCATCTCCTGGTCAGTTGTCTCTTTCTTTCCTCCATCCTCCATCTTTATGTAGGATGTGCTAGTAAGAAATAGTGGAAGGCATTCAAATTAGGCCCAGGATGCTCTAACTGTCAGAAGACCAACCAGCTGTGATTGATTAATAGCAGAATCCATCTCATAGTGACGGGGAGACACCCTTCCTCCAACTGTAGTTGCTTAATAAGTTTCTGTCAGCAAAACCTGCTCAGCTGACAATCTTTATGGAACAGCCATCTGTTTCCAAGGATTAAAAATACTTTATCAAAATATTTATGACACGTTTCTCCTGAAAGATGATATCTTCTCCTTTTAGATAGATTAATGTCTGAGGGGTAACTGCAAAAGCTAAGTATACAGAGGGAAAATAAAGTATAAGATTTATCTAATTCACCAACGAGTGACATGGCCTGTAGCCTCAGTCCATTTATAACTGTCATTGGGGATATTAAACCAACATCAACACAAGCACAGCGCCTGTCATTTTAATAACAGATTTAAAGATCATGTTAAATCAAAACTAAGTAGAATTTAAAATGGTTAATTTTAGATTGCAAGCTTCCCAATCTCCAAACCCTCTGATACCACAATAAGTTGTAGGTATTTTTCAGATACAACAAAATACCCACAGTGCGTAAAAGAGAATCAAATGGCATCCTTGTCTTCAGAATTCCTCTCGGATTTAGGGTAAAGGCTTTGTGACGCAGAAAAAAAACCCACTTCTGTTCATAGAAGGTTTTTGTAGTGCTGTTATTTTAGATGTTACTCATTATTCTTTCAAGCATGGCATTATAGGTCTTCTTCCTATATCTTCAATGAAACTGGGCCCATAGTACACCCCTTCAGTTCTTTGTTTTGACTTATCCTCATTTAGAAAAAAACATGATTATCTAAAACCAACCAATAATTATTTGCAGGGTTTTGACCAATCAGCTCCATGGACAGGTCAATAAAGACTATTTTTAAAATTATAATCTCTTGGCAACTCTATTTCTGAGAGTGCACCATTCTGGCAAATCACTGGATAACAGATGAAATCAGGTAACAAGATGCCACAGCCAGAGAGGTGTACTAGTTTGATCACTTTCAACTCTATGATTCTATGATCTAGTACACTGACACTTCTACTTTATCTGTATTTACATTCCAATGAGTACCTGGAATTTCTCCCAGACTGGAGGCGAGCCAATGTTTTAGTAATTCTGACTGACACAGGCACACTCTCTCACAGATTACTGCTTGTATTGGTTCTTAAGAGCCAGATATCAGTGTTGGTCTACAACTGTGGTTGGATTCCCCACTCAGCCAGACACACTGATTCAGCCTCAGAGGAAAGAATAAAAAGGCAAACCTCATCTGATCAAATCTTGCCAAGAAAGCTATGTGATAGGTTTGCTTTAGGGGCACCATAAGTTGGAAATAATTTGAAGGCACACAACAAAAACAAGATGCCACCATAAATTCCCCTGAGCTCTATCCCATTCTAAAAAAGGTACCTCAAAGAGCCCTAAACTGACAATCATTCTTCTTGAAGGCCTTCATAAGCAGTAGTTTTGCCTAAAGTTCTTACAAATACTGCAGCTCCACAAATACGTAGAAGTTGCAACTGAAATATAAAGAATATCTAGAATAGCACCATCACCAGAACATTCTCCCCTGCTTTCTCCATTTTCCTTGGCAGCTCCTCTTTTTCATCCTGTGTTGGGTGGGGGGAGCAGCTGCAATGAGTGGGACAAAATGGCAGCAACAAGGAGAATAAATAGTAGGAGGGGAAGATTAAGAAGAGGAAACCTTCAGTATTGATGCAGCGTAAACAGAGGTATGCATGGAAAAGGAGCATGTTTGGGGTGGGTGATGAAGAAAAGAAAGAAAGAAGAGTGGAAGAAGACACAAGGAGAAAGAAAGTAAGACGTAAATAATGGACAAAAGAGACAGGATGTGGAGCAGTGGAGAGGGCATAAAGAGAAAGGAGGAAAGGACAAAGAATGGATGGACAGATGGACATGCAGAAAAATGAAAGAGGATCTAAGTGGGAGGGAGGCACAAAATGATCAAATGAGACGAAAGAGAGGCAATGAGAAAAGGTACTAAGGAAGGAGAACTGTAACAAAAACAAACATTGGATAACAGAAGAATTAGTGAAGATGATGGAGAAGGCTTTAAAATAGAGTATAATAGAGAAAGAAGAGCAGCCATGAAGAAAGTGGTGTAGAATGGAGAAGTATTCAAAGGTGGCCTAACCAAAATGTAACAGAATTCATAAAATCAGGGATCATTTTGTATGCAATACAATTGGTATTGTATTGCATACAAAATGGTACTAAATGGTACTAAAATGGTACTAAGTGGTGGGGTACTAAAATGAACAATTAATGTTCATTTTAGTAAGATTAGAGATTAGGTGTCTGAGTGTGTTCTGAGTATGAAGTCTTTTTTTTTTTTTTTTTTTGGTTGGTTGGTTGGTTGGTTGGTTGGTTTAAATGTGAAGTACTTTTCAATTTTATCTTAGAATTTCTTTCTCTTTTTAATCTTTCAGGAAACCACATTTCAATAAATTAAACCCTGGGGTGTTATTGGAGAAAGACAGGGGAATATGAAGACAGCAACAGCAGCAGAGTGAAGTCCATAGGTAGATACAGAAGATGATACTGGAGAAGTGGACATTGGAAAAGCCAAGTATAAACCAGAGCCTGAATGGTGGCTGTATGTTTCTTCAGAATATTTCTGAGAATTCTTTTTTCAGAGCTGGGGTGGGAGTTATGAGTCCTTCCATGTCTTTTTCTTCACTGCAATTCAAAGTAGTCCTAGCCATTATGGTTAATATGATGAGGGAGGCTGGGAGTTATAGTTAAACATCTGGAGGATTATACAATTTTCTTCCCTATTAAATGGTATTGTTGAGGGAGGCTTTCAGAGGGCCAAATTTTTGCCATTGCAAAAAGAAAGGCCCTTCTGCAGCACTCTCCCCTACCACAACGGGGACAGGAGAAGGACAGGACTGCAACATGCTTCTACATAACATCGTCACAGTCCCATTCTTCTCCCATCCCCAGGTGCCGTGACTGTGGATTAAATCATTGATGGATTTTCTCTGTCAACGACAAGTGATCATGCCACCATCCCAGACTTATCTGTCTTGAGGAAGCTGCAGAAGCACAATGGCTGCACTTCCTGCACCAGCGCTGCCTGAGAAAGTCCCAACTGCGCTGCAGAAGGAAGAGGCATGGCCATTGCGCTCCCTTCCACAGGGACCCAGCCAGTATGAAGGAGACTGCTCCTCCCACACTCACCTCCTGGCACGGCCACTGCCGGGATCCCCACTGGACAACTTCAGGAAAAGGTAAGGTGTGGAAAGGGCCTAAGACACTGAAAATTGTTCCTGTCTAGGACTCCTAATTTTCTGTGTTCACATTTCCTTGGTACCTTTGCCTTCCTCTTTTTCTGAAAAATATTTCTAGATATCCGACTGAACCTCTGAATTATTGCAATGCGGGAAATTTTGGAGACTGAAGGAAAATTTCATTGGGGAGCACACAATTCTCATTTGAGAAGGCAATGCCCTCATTCTCCCTCCAGCTATACCCTGTGGCCTAAGATATAGTTTCTAACAACTTCTGCAATTAGGTTTTGCTACTCATCTACCATATCTCTTTTCTTTCCAGCAACACCTAGACTTGGCAACACAAAAGTTGTTCACTTACCTTTCAAACATCATTTAACTGAGAAAGGCATGAAATTTGGGGGGAAAAAAATCTATCAAAATGTCTAGCAGACATAGGTCCTATCAAGGAGAAATGTGTTATATAAAATAAATACTTTAATATATAAATAAATATTATTTAAAATAATCTGAAGAAGTGAATAGAATATGTTTCTTGTTATACCAAAACAGGCACATTCATTTTCATTATGTTAGTTTTGCAAAATAACTTAATTACCCACCAAAAGTAATTCATTGCAGGTAGGTCATCACTTCCTCTCTCCAAAATTATTAGTTATCATTAGCAGCAAAGATGGACAATTAGGGAAATTCAATTTGAGAAACAATTATTTTCATTTCCAAAATGTTTTTTCCTTACCTTTTTTTAAAAAAAAAATTAAAATTGAAATTTAAAATTACTTTGAAGCTTGTTGTTCTCCTTGTAAAGTCATCTGAGATTTCTTGAGAAGCAAACTCTTTGCTGAAACTCCAGGAATGTTTTATCATTCTGTGTGACAAATCAATGAAATATGAAGAAATCCCACAGGCCAAGCAAGTAGTATAAAATAGTGCCTTAAGAGAAGCATAGAATTAATTTTCGCCATTGATTGCTCAGCTTCTGGCTTGGTGGGCTGACACTTGGGTATTCTTTGGAGTAGAGTTTATAGATTAATCAATACATTTTGGAAGTGTTATTCTAAGGTCAGTATATTCATTTGCAATTTAGTGTCTTCACCTTTTTTTATCATCAAAGGTTGTGTCAGAGGGATGAGGTTACAGCAATTCCCCTGTGACTCTGTTAACTTAATCTGAGATACAACAGAAAAGAATTCTATCCTGAAGGAGAGATATATTTAGAATTGTGCTAAAGATGCAGAAGCTGAGATTTTAAAGGGAGCATAAGTGTCAGGGATTAGGTAATGCAGTTTTCCTATAATGCTTTTGAGGTTTCATTTAAGTGCAATAGCACAGCTGAACTTCATGCATCATTAGAGAGTTTTTCACTGAGTTTCTAGCTCAGAATTCTGTTCTTTCTATGTAAGAGCACAGGTCCCAACTTTCAGTCATGTTCTAATGTGACTAAAACCCTTCCCAGAAATTCAATCACTCCTGCAGTGAGGTGAGAGAAGGAGTACTCTTGCTGGCCTCAACTTCCCCAGTGCACCCCTTTGGCCTGTTTTTGAATCCCACACTGTATACAATTAAATGCCCTTCTTGTGCTATCTGTCTGAGACATTGTGCAGGTTTCTTTATTAGAGAATGAACCAAATGCATACCCCCTGAAGTGCTTCACCCTTCAGTAAGTAGAGCATGGTAAGAGGAGGCAATGAGGGTGTGAAGAGATAGAGGTCAGCAAACTAGCCTTGACTTACCCTCAAGTAATTGTGGTTTTATGAGTACTAGAATACTTTGATAGGGCCTTAAAAACTCAAGTACCCAGTGGCTGGCTGGGTTTTTGACATGAGCCAAAAGCAAAAGCATAATATGTTCTATGGAGAATTGGAATTTAGCCTACAGAAGCTCATTGGTTCCCTGTCCCCTGTAGGCTACCACGGAAGGGAGAAGGAGTCACCAGTGCTTTCCCTAATGTCATACAGCAAATTACAGAGCATTGTACAGGGGATGGGGTGCTTGTCCGCAACACCAATGAGACACACCCAGTTTCTACACCACTGACATCCCATCCTCCAAAAAGCACCACCAGAACTCTCCAAGGCAACTCATGGAGGAAAGCAGCCCCATGGGGGATTTCGTTTTATTTAGTACTCCTGTCCCCTGATTTAAGCCTACATAGACAATTTTTTTTTTCACAATTGGAGCTGCTTGTGTGACCCTAAAACTGGGGGGAGGGATGGGGCAAAATTGCTAATTGTACCTTCCAAAAGGCTTCAGACTGTTACCATTTTTGTAGAGGGGAAAGGTGGAGGGAAATTGAGGGGCCACGGGAACAAACAAAACAACTTGGAGGGTATCTGAAGCCATGATGTAATGTTCTGTCTTAATCTAACTCAACAACCAGGTTCTGTGAATGAATTCAGCAAGGCTTTATTAAAGATTAACATAGCACAGAGACATTGCTTTTACCAGAACTGAAGATACAGCACAGGTTTCTGTTCTAAGAAGTCCTCAGTCCCCCCTCTCAGAGGTTTCATGTTCACATTCTTTCCCACACAAGACCAGGCAGTACCAGCTTTCTAAAATGACCTTGGTTCCCAGGCTCTGGCCTGCATAGCCCTCCCAATGCTGAGACAGCAAAGTGACCAAAGCAATATGGCAACAAAGCAGCTAAGCAGTCTAACTATTATGGCAGAGGAACTTAACTTGGTGGCCTCTCTGACACATGAGCTACACTTTGTCAGGTCAAATAATAGATAAAAGCCTGAATATGTCAACATCATGTGGCAAGACCAACAATTATGCTGATGCTGGAGCATGGTCTACCCATACACAATTGCTATTTGCCTTCTATGAACTTGATGAGATGCAGACAAAGTAAAGGAAACAACTGAAGCCATCAGTGACATAATGTCTTCAAGTGTATCCCTTTATTTGACCTCATATAAGTTAATGGCTATAACTTATCCCTACATGGGGGTTCGGAATCACGTGTGCCACTTGATGAAAAACATGCTTCCTATCCTCAATAGTTGATGGCCTGTTTCTTTTTGATAAAGGTACTCAGGGAAATTACATGTTTCTTTTATATTCATAAAGACATCTTCTAGTGCCTTTCAATACTCAGACTGTCCCTGCTCATAAATACTGTCCATCACAATGATCACAATTTTGCTCCTGACAGAAAATGTTAGTATTAATGTTGACAATGAGGTGGTGGGTTTTTATACTGGATGAGGCTTGCTGTTGTTGTCTGAACTAACAAATTGTTAGACTATATCTATGAATATCTGTTCTACAGACATAAGCATACTAAGTACTTTGAATAAAGTACTTAATCTGTAGATTAACATCATGCATTGGCTCTTGATAACATACACACAGGTAACTTGGAGTTATGTGTACATATGTCTTCGGGAACATTTTTTTTTGAAATATTTTTATTAAGAATTTGCCTTAAAAATTAAAAAAAAAACACCCTTCCCACTTCCAAGCTTGCATTTTCCAGCTGAATCTGCTTGTTTTCATGGTTTACATACATACATACATATATAATTTCTGCTTAACAGGAGAAAGCAATTACATTGTTTCTGTTTCATTGTTACATTGTTACATTACATGTTTTCTTTTTCGATCCTTATACCTTTATAACTTTATCCAATCCAAGACTCCTGTCCACTCCCTTTCAAAGTTCTGGACAGGTTTATTTCTCAATGAAAATGCTACTTTTTCTGCCTCTACCATATCCAGAACTTTTACTTTCCATTATTCTATATCAATATATTTCTTTTCTTTCCAATGTTGCGCATATGTCATCCTAGCAGCAGTTATTAAATACAGCAATACCCTCTGATAACTTCTTATATCTCTTTGTTACCCTATAATATTTAGGGAACACTTTTCAAGAAGGTATTTCCTATCTTCTCACACAACTTCTGAACACCCAACAATGCAACTGTCAAGCCCAGTGTGTGTGTGTATGTGTATGTGTGTGTTGCCACAGCCATTCATTGGCCAGGAGATGGAGGAGAGAAGACACTATCCATCCTTGCTATAGTCTTTTTCCTCCTCCTCCTCCTCCTCCTCCTCTTCTTCTTCTTTTTAAAAAAATTGTAGTGAATTTGGCCCTTATTATTCTGATGGGCCATGTTTTTGCAGGCAGCCAACTCTGACTTTCTTTTAAAAAATATTATTTTGATTACATAAGGTGATAAACACACCTCTACAAACCTTTGAAGAGAGCCAGTGTGGTGTAGTGGTCTGAATATTGGACCAGCCCTGCTGACCAGAGTTCAATTATTTGCTCAGCCATGGAAATGGATTAGGTGACCTTGGGCCAATCACATGCTCTCAGCCCCAGAAACCCCTGTGATAGGATCACCTTAGGGTCACCACAAGTCCAAAACAACTTGAAGGCACACAGCAACAACAAGACCTTTGAAATATGATGCAGAAAAATGCTCATGACTGAGAAAGCGTGTAAGAAATAGTTTCATTAGAGGGACATACAAACTAGATATATCATAAGCATTTTATCTGCAATTAGTGCCTAATTAGGGACTAAAGAGATTATATGAAACCATTAGAAGATTTTATCAACTGTTGTAAACAAAAAAACTTAAAATTTGTTTCATATATAAAACTAATTCTACTTTTGATTTAAATCTACAATATAAGCCAGTTTACTTAGAATTGTTGATGACTGCAGTATGAAAGACTTGCCATTAAGAAAAGCAGCATCAATTAAAGCAAGTTGGATGGCCTCTGAGTGATTATCTAGTTAGGAAAAAGATATTCAGTGGCATGCAAGCATGTTTACGAATATCATAAAGAATGCCAATAAACCTTTAGGACTCATACTAAAAACTTGCAGCTTAAGGATTGGCAAGACAGTTTAAATCAAAATGTGAATGTAACATTTTATGCCACTCTTTGACTCTCATTATCCCTTTAGAGCTGCCTTGTCACAATGCTGCAGTGACACAAGAATTGACAGCTAACAGAATACCTTTGTATAGGTTGATCCAAAAATTCCTGTTTAATAGAATTCCTACTCCTATAAACTCCCCTGCCTCTAAAATCATCCTTGCTTCCCCACTTCCATCTTGTCTTTTATGGTCAAAATGTTATTCCCTCTTTTCCAGGAGTGGGAAACCCTAAGGCTCTGGGACTGAATCAGGTCCAAATGAGGGCTCAAAATGTCCTTTTAAAATACTCCAGACAGCCATTCCCCCTCTCCTTCAATGTCATTCTTTAGTGGTTTCCCAGATTTGGGATGGGGTTTTCCTTGTAGTATTGTTGTTGCATGTCTTCAAGTCATTTCCAACTTGTGGTGAGTCTAAAGTGGCCCTATCATGGGTTTTCAGGGGGCTGAGAGTGTATGATGCATCTAAGGTGGGTTTCTGAGGCACAGCAGAGAAACAAACCCTGGTCTCCAGAGTTGTAGTCCAATGCTCAAACCACTATACCACACTGGCTCTCTCACTGTTTTCCTACCCTGTTATTAAGAGTTGAAATACCTTTCCTGAAGCTTAGGCCTTTTCTGCTCCACCCTCCCAACCTGCCATAAGGACGTGAGAAGGATGGGACCACAACAACACGTGTGCATGACATTGTCATGGTCCTGTCCTTCTCCCGTCGCCAGGCAGTGCGATTGAGACACAACTCATTGACAGCTTTTCCTCATCAACGGCAGGAAGAGGCATGGCCATCATGCTACCTGGATTCCAGAGACAGCCAGTGTGGAGGGGAGCACTCCTGTTGCACTCCCCTCCCAGCAGAGCTGACACCAGAACCCACACTAGATGTCTCCGTGACCAGGTATGGTGCAAAAAGGGCTTAGTTGTTAGCTTAAGAGTTTTGCTTTAAAGATTAGTAGTATTTTTGGAATGCCACTTTTGCCTTTGGTCTCACCCACCACTGGATGCAACCAAAAAAACAAAACAAAACAAAAAAAACACAAACTCCTTCCAAAATTGGATCCAGGCTGACAGACATTCAGCAATCTTGCCTTGTTTCCTAATTTCACTTGGACTCTTCTTTTCTTCATATTTTCACTCTCTATTAGTTTTTCCTGCTTCTGATTTTTCAGGCTACCTTCTGTTTCTTATTTCTTTTAAATGCCCTTCCTTTTAGCCAACCTCTCTAGTACCTCATCCTCTTTATAAATACCCACCGCTGATTAAATACTGAAGAAGTTCAGCCAGAGTTGTCAAATTGGTTTTTGTTTATACACTTATTTCTCTTTTCTGCTATTTCTTGAAGCTTCATTGTCCACCTGCCATATTCCATTCAGGGTCATTGTCTTAAAGATCAAATAATATATGAAATTAAAACTGTCTTTACATTTAAGGTACATATTTATAATGCAAATAGGCGCTTCAGGAAGAATAGCTCCAGGAAGATAATAGCCAAAATGGCAGCAGGTGGGGAGGGAAGTTCAATGATTTTTCTACCTTTCCATACAGTAACTTTCCAAATTGACTGCTTTTTGGTACATTATACTCATTCTGAGTGTAACCAGACTCTCTGTGAGCTGACTGTTGTTATGTTATTTTGTACCTTCAAGTAATTTCTGATGTATGGCAACACTAAGGCAAATCTAACATGGGGGTTTCATTGCAAGATTTGTTTAGATTTGTGCTTTCATCTGAGGCTGAGAGAGTATGACTTGGCCAAGGTGGACTTGGCCAGTGGGCTTTCATGGAAGATTGGGAAAGAAAGAGATGAATTTTGCTGATATTCCCCAGGAAACAAGAGTTCAGGCGCTTGTTACCTCAATTTAGATAGTAGGCTTTCTAATTATTGTATTGTATTGTATTTCTTGCACAAGGGGAAGGGAAAATTCTTTGTAGGGCTATTATGTGCTGCCTTTGGCTTTAGACCATTTGCTAGTCTCAGCAAGAGTAGGCCCACTAAATAATGCAATTCACATAAATGTTAACTTGCCATTCAGCAATTGGTTTCATATGTCTACTCTTAACCAGAACTATCAGTTGTATTTTATTGCAGGGATTTCATATTTTACTTCTTGGAAATACTGGGCTTTTTATGTTCAACTATAGTAAACAAGGGTTTGGGAGACAAGATTATTTTGAAAGTGATTTCTTCACTTTGAAAGTGAAAGAGATTTTGATAGACACTTCTCACAAAATCCTGCATTGATGCACTGTTGGTGCACTGTTGGTACATCCAGCTTATGATATATTTGTGTTATTTTTAGCTTGTTTTTGTTGTTGTTGTTGCTGCTGCTGTTGTTGTATCCCTTCAAGTCATTTCTGACTTATAGCAACCCTAAGGTGAACTCACTATGTTTTTTTTTCTGAGCTGAGACTGTTTGATGCAGCCAGTATCACCCAGTGGGTTTCCATGGCTAAGTGAGGAATCAAAGTCTGGTCTACAGGATCATAGTCCAAAGCTCGAACTACACCTCACTGGCTCTCCTTTTTTATTTTTTTAGCTTACTTGTTTCAAAGTGCAAGTTTATCATTATGTTTGCAATATTCATTTTAGAAATTAGATCTATAGAGCCCAAGACAGTGGTACCGGAGTAGGGGTGCTTACTTTTGCAAATATAGTACTCTATTATTTAAATAGTTGTTACTATCAAGAATCCATATATAGCTGAGTTTATACTTCAATGTCCTTCTCACTTTCTTCTCATCTATAGTACAGCAAAGTAATGTTAAGACTTTAAAGGACGATGGGTGTGTGATAAAATATAAATTATTACTACATTTTAGTAGGAGGTTCTATTAAAGGGCACTTGCCAAAAAACCCCCCAATGAATTATTATTCTCTGAGTTTATTGACAATAAGATTTACAAAGGAGTCTTTTAGTGATGTGTGTAAATACGGAAGTGGATAAGACATATTTCTGTTGAGAATGACACATAACTACATAATGTTATGATTGAATTACTGAGGTTTGTTAATAGTTCTTCTAACTCGACTGGAAGAAGTAGTATGAACACTTAAAATGAGCATAGATCATGTTAGAAATCCCTCAAAAGTATGTAAATTTATATCCTTTTCAGGATTTCCATTGTTCATTTAACTCAACTAGTGGGGAGCTTACTCTGCTCACCCTACCTGTGGATCATGTCCAACACCACCAGTGCTAACATAATATTGTGATGGTACTATAGACAGAGAGACAATTCAAAAGATAGCAACACACACACACACACTCATATACACATACAAAAGAAAGAGATCACATTGTTACCTGAAAATAACTCCCCAGTATATTGTTTGAACTGATATCAAAGAAGGTAATTAATAAAGAAACCATAGAAAACCTTTAAAAAAACAACAACAACTAGGACTACATTTATTTAACAAGAAGGTTAACACAAGCCAGAGGCATTCATGAAGTTCGTGGGAAGTCCCCTCTAGCTCAGGTGAACAACAATCACTTTTGTGACCCACGACATATTCAATCTACGGAGATCTTCCTCCTGGGACTGGTGAAGAAAGTCAGTTTCAAAAGTGATCCCTTTTCTGCCTCTAGGTCCCAAAGTCATAACCTGCAAGACTCTGAAACCAATAATCACCAAAAACTTAACTATGGGTGCTCACCAGTCCTATCCATCCACTGAATTCCCACACAAACCTGCTAAAGTAGAGCTAGATGTCACTGATCAGGATTTACAAAACTTTGCAATTAACTATCAAATGTGACTGAATTAACTGGAATTATCAACACCTATCCAGAAACACAACAACTTCATATTGTCTTCTTCAGTATGGAATAGGCAGAAAGACCTATCTCAGAAAATTGAGGACAAAAAGTTGTAGTTGGCTCCAAAGTAACCAATAAAGGTTGCACTAGATACAGGGAGAACGGAAGCAAGAAGTTCAGAGAGTGATGTACTGGGGTTATATTTTCCCTGTCTGTCCCCCACCCCAAGTAAGGAAGGATTGCATTTATTGGAATGTAGGCATGATGATATTCCTCCTCAAGGGCACTGGAAACATCAACTGAACACTGAAGGAGCCTTGCCTTGGAACAACCTTGTAGATAAAATGCATCATCCTTCACTCCTCATGGCCACCACTTCTACTCAGTTGCAGGTATCTGGTGTTTTGTCTTGTTTCAAGAATAGGAGGATGCAAACAGCAGCCCTTTTTTCATTGGTTTAATTCTCCATTTGCAGCCATGAAAGAACAGTTTTTCTTCATGCATATAAATAGCTCTTCATCCAGGTGGATTTATATGTCTGCTATCACATGCCAACTTGACCTTAATA
This sequence comes from Cyclura pinguis, assembly GCA_030412105.1. Classification (NCBI taxonomy): domain Eukaryota; kingdom Metazoa; phylum Chordata; class Lepidosauria; order Squamata; family Iguanidae; genus Cyclura; species Cyclura pinguis. Next base: position 310,117,225 of record CM059599.1, on the reverse strand, counting down.
AGCTAAGTAATTATACAACATTCTCAGCAGCTTATAACACTATAACTGTAAGTAGAATAAATTACTTGCATCCTATTATGCTAGTATAAGCCTATGGGCACTGTTTACTCAATCAAGAAACATGTCTGGGAAAAGTAATTACCTGAGGCAAACTATTATGAGAGCTGTATTCAGGTTTCCCTGGCCCATAGTGCTCCATATCACATTTACAGACATATTAAAAATTGACAAAAGGTTGACTGATACAGAATCACCCTTCTCTTCTGAGACAAGCAATTGGCAAGCAATAGTAGAAATGAATTGGCAGCTTATATCTTTCTTTACTTTCCCTTTTTATCTGCTTAGAAAAACAAAGATTGGTTGTGTGAACAATAAAAACCAATTACTGAGGACACAGAGCTCTGTAATTCTATCTTTCATTTATTTGCCTATTCCAAAAGATGTTGAAAGCTTTTTCTCCAGGGTGATGTGATTTATTTTCTACATCACAGAGAGGCAGACAAAGACTGGCCTTACAGGTCCATACTCCTATCAAAAGAAACCTTTAAGCAATTTTAGTTTCATAGCACATACACAAAAGCCAACTGGATGTACAGAAGAGAAGATTCTTATTATGTCAATTTCCTCTGAATTGCTTTGCAAAATTCTTGTCAGAGATGGATAGCAAAAATAAACTCTGGGGTCTGAGAAGAAGCACCAAAGTCACATAATGGCTATATTCTCCAAGCTTATCCAGACACACAACAAACTTTCTCACTTTTCACAACCTTTCTTTGAGGGATGTAGTTCATGAATCTCATATATTACTGGTCAAAAATCAGTCAGCTGATTACTTTGAATCTTAAATCTTTCGACCCAAGTTCAAATTCATTTTTTTTCTCTTTAGAATCATATTCTCAAAATGGCTGCTTATAGGGCATTTACTGGCTCCAGTGGAAAGTGCTCTGCCCTGAACATATGATCGTTTCTCTTGTAGTGTCTATCCAGAAAGTTCACTTATGCCCAACCACTCTGAGGTAAATCAGATCTCAACTTTATTCTACAAATGTTACTATACTCTACCACCCCTCCTAAGAGATATACAATTTTCATAAGTTGAAGAGAACACAATCAGGGTCACGCTGGCCAAAAAACATGGTCGGGGTTATACTGGACAGATAAATGCTTGAGGTCACAAAAGTTCAGATAGGATTATGTGAACACTGATGGGTTTGTGCTAATCCTTTCTCTGCTTCAGGTTCTTAGCATTTTTGAAAACAAAGAAAGATGAACTGCCTAGATCGCTGAATAATCAAAGACAATCCCTTGATCTTATCCTATGAAAACCTTCCCTATACATCCTACCTGATTGAACATTAAGAGATTGCCATCAATGTTTTGTTACTCTGGAGTTAAGCAATCATCCTATTTCCAGACCCCTTTGTCAGTCCTGTGGGAAAGCCATTATGGCTTTGTCAATGCATCCTTTCAGGGTGTGAAAGAGGATATAAAAACCCTAGCATCAACCCCAGCCATCTGTAGTATGTAGTGTCCCAGACTGCTGTTCCTCTGTGCTACTCAGACAGTGTCTGAATTCCTCTGTTGTGTCCCCTTCTTCAGGACTGGTAACTGTCACCCTTTCTACCCAAATTTTCTTTATCCAGTCTTTCTTGCCTCACTTTCTAATAGCTTTATATAGTTCTTGAGAGTATCTGATCTCTTGTGTGTTTGTCAATTCAAATAAAATACTTTGTTTAATTATAACTGGAGTCCTCTCTACAGTTAGTACTGGTATACATAGGTGAAAAGACCTTGCCGTTACCCTCCTCTTACTGGTGTCCTTTGAGCTATAATTCCTCAAAATTCTAAGTAGATGCTGGCATTATGGGTGGACCCCAACATCCCCCACCTCTTAGGGTAACACAACTCAATAGATCTAGCTAAAAAAGATGACAGAAAAGTGGTCTTGAATGAGGAAATGAGTGATGCAACTAGTGGCAGGATGGGTTTAAAAATGAGATGAGAAAGTAAGGCCCTCCAGATGACAGAAAGGCATGAAAACTGAGGAGAGCCAAGCCTGAGAAAGTAACATTAGGAACTTTTTTTTTCACATGAAAGTAAGAATTGTTCTGTTCCAGTATTTTTTTTTACAATGTACTGTGAACCTGTTGTATACTCACGGGCCTCTGTGAAGGGTTAGGGGTGAAACAAAGTTCCACTAAAGGGAAAGCAGTATCTTCAGCATACCAGAGGGTCCATTACTGGTATAACTGAGTTATACCAGTTGGGCTAGCTGAGGAATGTGCCAAGTTTGTGTGTTAATGCTAATCCATGATTCTTGTATGCAGATCAAAATGGGATTTATTTATCAGAAAAACATGACTTTTGACATTTGCCATATGACTATATCTCTGAATTGAGAAATTCAAGGCTGGGGTCAAGGAAAAAGTACCCATTTGGAAAGTGCATGTGGAAAATACATCATTGGACACTGCATATACGCTTTAATTAACAGGAGAATGCATATAAATAAATATTTGAAAAATGCGCGCACACGCGCACACACACGCACACACTTGGGGAAAAAAAGTAGAAATACATGCGCACATTTCTGCGGCAGGAAAAAAAAATAAAGCCAACAATCCAATACGAGGCAGAATCACAATGCAGACAGGTTAAGTGGCCTAGAATGATTTGCAAAATCCACTGAGAACTGGAGTTGCGTTGAAATGGAATGGTATCTATATCTATATCATTTATCTATATCTATATCTATAGAATCAGAGCAGAATCTACTGGTGTCATCCACCTACTCAAAGTCTGCAGACTACATGACAGTAATTGGTTCCCCATTAACTCTGTACCCAAAGCCACACTTTCCCCCTCAGATGACTCTGTGGCTGTGATGTTATCCTTTGAATATGTATGAGTTAATCATAATTATATGAAGTATAATTATATCTTCACAAGTACATAAATCATAAATAAATAATTATCAGGGAATGAAGCAATCAAACTAATCAGTTCTTCTGTCTAGACTTCTTTACAAACTGTGCAAACTCCACAAGTACTGCTTCTTTGTAAGTGCATGCTCCAAATATTAGTACTTTCCAGAGGTTAACTGTGAAATACCACTCTAGCACCACATTTCCATGCCCCTTCTGACAGCAAGGATTAACTCTTAGTCAGGAACCTGACGGACTATACTTATGGGAAATAGGATACACACCAAGGTGGGCACCTTCTACAGGCTGGGGAAATTAATGTTCAGGATTCAGGGGCTGCTCTTGATCCTGCTTCTGGAAACTCACAGGCCACAACTGCCTTATTTCTGCCATTTAACCCCCAGACCAACCTCCTGAAAAGTGGTTTTGAGAGCTTAAAATGGCTAAATGTGTTCCCAGAGGTCTTCTGAACTGTGATTAACTATTTTACTGTCTGACAAAAATTTCAGAATGGGGGCAGGAACAGAGAACTGAGGCCATCCCAGTAGGCACAAAAGCAACCTTGGAGCCACAAGCGTCCAGAGACCAAACTTTGCTTACTCTGGGATGAGCAATATACACAATACCAATAATCTATAATTATTTTAAAATAGTTGTTATTGTTATATAAAGGACATATGAATACTAGGTTGGCACTTTTATTTTAAACTGCCCATCATGAAATAAAACAAGAAAATAAAACAAGAAAACTTTTTTAAAAAAAGTATACAGGCAACAGCTTTTCATCATGTTCATTCCAGTGATCTGGAACATCTCAAATGCTTGTCCTTTCCTTTCCCTATATATCCTTTTTATATTAGATTATACACTGTTGGCAGAGATGTGGGTTTTTTATTGTTTTATTCTATGCAGCATCATGTGCCTTGATGGCACTACATAAAATAATCATAATCATAACAACAACAACTATTACTGCCACCTGCATGTGAAACAGAAAAAAAATATACAAGATTACAGTCCTTGGGCTAGCAATTGTGGGCACAGCAATGAATAAAGAGCTGAAATGTACATTTTTGTGACAGCTAGGGCAATGTGTTTTATTAACTATCTAAAACGGTTGAGCTGCCTGCAAAATGCAGCTGGGAGATTGGATTTTATATAACTGGTCAATGCCTGAATCATACAAGGCCTCATGATTGACTATTGTTCTTGACCCTTCCTGTTTATCTGCAAATCCACCCACCCAGCTTCTGAACAGTAGATGGGGAAGGTAATGCATCCATTGCATTTTTTGCTACCAAGATGTGCAAAAACCATTAATAGCAATGAAAAAGCAAGTTTTGCGACAGTTGTGGTCACGCTACATGCTGGACAGATCCTCAGTTCTTGGATTCATGATATGCACATCAAATTCCATTTTTGCTTGTATTCAGCACAGGCGTATTAACTTCTACTGGAGTCCTTTTATATATTATATTATATTATATTATATTATATTATATTATATTATATTATATATATTGAACTCCAGTGGTGCCTGTACTACGAAGAAAGAGTGGTTGTTTCTCAAAGAATGCACCTGGGTAATCAGTTTGGCCACAAGACGTACTTATCACCCCTTGGACGACCATAAAGATTTGTAGGAATATGCTTCCTCTACCAGTGGAATCCAGTCAATAAGCTAGCTGCTAGCCTAACAATAATGATGATGATGATGATGATGATGATGATGATGATGATGATGATGGTAATAATGGATCTTTATGCATTTACACAGAGGAGGGAATCAGAACCAATACAGATTGCATAGACTAACCACTACAGGGTGGGTTTTTCCTTATGTTTTGAGTAGAGGTTACAAAATAGGCTGCCTGAATTTTAAAAAGTACTAAAGCACTATCTCGTCTGGCAGGTCTACCTAGTCAATTTAAAACTATGAATTTTAAATTGATGAATTTAAAAAGTTTTACATGTTTTAGTGTCTTTTAATCTATGTTGTACCTTGCCTCCAGCCTTGGGGAGGGAGGGGTAGAAGAAATCATCATCATCATAATCTACTTTACAGAAGACCTTTGACCAGCAGTTGTAAACTCTTTGGCAATGCCACCAAAAATATGAAATAAAAATTTTACAGTTTCTCCAGCATTTGGGATTCATATGACTATCATATTAACTTATACAAAGGCTCATAATGTGACATCTGTGAATAACCTTCAGTCTCTGTTTCCACATTTTCACTGATTTAGATTGTAATGGAGCTGCTTTTCAGGGTAAATGTTTCTTACTATCATCTGTCTCAGGTTGAGCCAATTGTCAGAAGATTGCTGCATTCACTCCTTAAGGAACCGCACCCATTTCTACAAAAGCACTTATTTTTTCGGTCTCCCAGGGTTCCCATTGTTCCCTGAGGGTATAGGGGCAATTTTGCCAATATTTTGTTTATTTCAGGGCCAAAATTGGATCACTTCTGGGTTGTTTCTTCTGAGGAGACCAAAAATGTGGCAATTTTTTTCTTTGCAGTCCATAGGGGACATTTTGGGTATATTTTTTTCGAATATATATATATGTATATGTATATGTATATGTATATAAAATAAATAAATAAAATAGGGACGTAGTGGGCTGCATGAACCCAGAGGCCACACTTTCCCCACATGTGCTCTGTGGTGACATGTAAATCTTTTCCATTTCAATTTCAATTCCATGCTGTGGTCCTACCATTTCCTTATTCTTTTATTTTCCAAGGACGTAACTAAGAGTCCTTATTGTTTTAAACCTCTCTAGCAAGCCTGAGCTAATTCTGTGCTTTAGCTTTTCTGACTTTCTCCCTACACTTGCTGGCTATTTGTTTGGGTTCCTCTTCAATGATTCCCTCCCACCCTTCCCTCCCTCCCATTTCCTGTACATGTCCCTTTTAAATCTTAGCTCTGTTGAAAGTTCTGTAGACATCCATCCTGAATTATTTAGACACTTCCCACTTCTCCTCCTCATTGGAATTGTTAGCCACTGTGTCTTCAGTATCCCACTTTTAAGAAACTCCCATCCATCATTAACTCCTTTCTCTTTTAGTATTCCTGAACATGGGATCACATCCAATATTTCTCTAAATTTACTGAAATCAGCTTTCCTGAAGTCTAGAATGCATGTCTGACTATGTTTGGCTTCCCCTTTCCTCTGTATAATAAACTCCAGAAGAACATGGTCACTTCTATCTAAGGATCCCACCACCTCTACTCTATTATTAATCATTGTTAGCATCAGATGTAAAATAGCTGTTCCCTTTGTTGCCTCTTCCACCTTCTGGACAATGGAATTGTTTGCAAGGCAGGAAAGGAATTTGGTGGACCTGATACTCTTACCACTTGCCTGAAGTCTCTTGCCAGATGTCCATCTTTATGAAACCACAGACCATGGTTCAAGAAGTAAACCATTCCCTGTGTCACCATCTGCAGAGTTGTTCACTTCCAGTATTTTTGTCTCCCTTCCCAGGCTGTGTCCTTCAACTGGAAGAAGAGATGAAATCACATTCTGTGTATCAAGGTCTTTCAGCTTCCCAGTAAGAGGCTTGTAATCCCTTGTGATCTCCTGAAGGCTGTGCCCTGCAGTGTTGTTTGTTCTCACATGACCCAAAAGGAAGGGGAAAGTATTCATGGGTTTGCCTAGTGTTGTTAGTCTCTGTGTTCCCTCACAGATCTTTGCCCCAAGGAGACAACACACATCATGGGACATCCTGTCAAGCCCAAAAACCATTTGTTCTTCTCCCCTCAGCAGGGTGTCCCCTACAACCACCATTCTTTGGGAAATGGTAGGGCCACTCCATGTACTGAATCCTGAACATTCTCTGAAGATTGACACTATTGATCTTGTTCTTCTCCCTCATCCTCAGTGGTAACAGAGATCTTTAAATTAATTCTGTAGCTTCAAACTAAGAGAAAGATCCCTGGTCCTTCTATGTGTCAACATTCCTTCAAATGTATACCCTGTATTTGGGAACTGACCTCCCTATGTGTTCTTCATCAAGTAGTCTGTTCTGTTCTTTCCAAGAAAACCTCATGCTCCTGAATATGATGCTATTGGACATATGGTTTCTGGCTTCTTCTTTTTTTTTAATCCTGAAGTTTACCTTCTAATAGCTCAGCTCTTCTAACAATGCCTTCCTTTACTTTGGTTGATAACTTTTCCATGAGCTTCAGAAAGGTTCTCTTCTTATTTCCCTGTTAACTAGCCTCAATAAGTCTGTCTGATAGGTAATATCTATTCCTACAGCTTTATTCATCTTTAGAAGTTCATGTGCAAGTTGTCCATGACTAGTCTTTCTTTTAATGAAATGTGGTTTTATCAGTGATTTATGTTCAAATGTTCTGCTTAAGGATATCACAACTGATTGAAATAATCTGCTGTTATTAAACAGAGTAGGTATCCTAAGCTGGTTCATACTAACAATTTTTCTTATTTGTGAGTCTATTAAAGCTTTACAATTGAAATGAAGTTTAAAACCACCTTTAACAATGAGCTTACATGTTGTTTGGTGTGACATTTCAAGGCTCATGGGGTTATTTACCATTTAAAGGAAAGACAGTTATTAGAATTTATTTGTACCCAACGCTAGCTTCTTGTACCAGTAAATTGCTTTGCATGTGCATCCTTCACTCCTTCTTTGTACTTGTTTTCCCTATCACTATACTGTAGTATATATTTTCTTTTCTGAGACACTGGGCAAGAACAGACTATTCTCTTGCTTACTCAGTTCACTCAGCTGATATTAAGCTTATAACTTTTCTGGTGTAAAACAGCTACGGCCAAGTCATCTAACTTTGTTACTGTTCCTTCCAACTGGAAATACCATCTATGTACTTTGTTCACAATATTGTGAAACAGGTGTGGTTGCCCACCCTACCTCTTTAACAGGGAAGTGGTTAACACATATATGAGTATTACCACCTCAAAGAGTGTAATGATATATAATATGTGTAAATATAATCTATCCATCATCATCATTATAAGTTTTTTCATACTTTCCACTGTGCCTGCTAAACCATTATACAGACATTTCATAAAGGCTTTCACATGTACAGAATTCTGTCCCTTGTATCATACCCATAACCATCTACCCATCAAGCAATACAAGTCTCATCTGTTGGGGCACTGAGTATTTCCAAACAGGCATCTGTGAACATGGAGGCATTCAAGAGTTAATCTCCTTGAGTATTGCTAAATCTTAACAGCTTTGGTTACATTCATAAGCATCCTAACAGGCGTCCATTACACTCATAATCAGACATATATCTATTTCTGCATAGCCTGTCTTACCAGTACTATCTCTCAGCATATTTGGGCAGGTTGTCAGTCTATCAGGAACAGCCAAGCTGTTAAAGGCAGCAGTCCTTATTGGTGGCAACATGCCAAAGGCAATCTGGTATGTGGCTGTATCTTGGATCTTTTTATTCTCTCCGTAAATGCACCCAGGCTATCAGCTATCCAATCGAAATAAATCAAAACTGTTGACTGTACTCTAATTAATGCTTATCCAATCAAAACAAAGATCTTTATCCATGACCCCACCTGATGTACAGTCCTTAGAGTCCTTGGCTGCTGGTCATCTAGATTACCAAGCACCTGATAGAGGTTATTCTTGGTGAAATCTACTGGACTTCCCCTTACTTTGATTAGAAGTGAACATGTTATATCTGCTAATGGTTACTACAAATCAGAACTGCTCATATCCACAATGTGATGTTATTCATAATAACACTTTGTTGACATTTGAGTAGACATTTTTCCAAATTTAAGCTCCTGACAAGTTGTCAGTGATACACACACACACACACACATATACACACTCTAATACATCTAGCTTCATATATTATATCTTATAGGTCTATAGGCTCTATAGGTTACACTAGGTCAGCAGTCGCCAACTGCTGGTCCACGGACCACTGGTGGTCCACAAGAAAATTTTGGTAGTCTGTGGCCCACAAGGGGGCTGAGATCATCCCCCTGCTGTTCTCTCTCACTCACGCCAGCAGGATCGCTCTTGCAGTGGGGAGGATAGCGAGGGCGGCTATCTGATCCTCCTTGCTGTCCTTCTCCCCCAGTGATCTCACATGTAGCAAGTGAGAGAAGACAGTGAGGAGGACTTGTTGGCCCCGTCCACTGCCCTCTCTCACTCACGCCATCAGGATTGCTCCTGCAGTGGGGAGGACAGTGAGGGAGGCAACCTGGCCCTCCTCGCTGCATAGGCAGACCAAGGGGGGGAGCGATGGGGGTGGGGTGCCCCTGTGGCATTTTTTTTGGGGCGGAATTAAACAGAGACTGCCACCCAGAATCCAGCATTTATCCTGCCAGAGTAGAAGTGGCCAGGCAGTGCCTTTTTCTCTTTCTCTTTCTGTTTCCTCTTCCTTTTTCTCTTCCCCTCTTGGTCCTTCTCCCCCCTCAGCCTTGGCTTCTCCACTGCCCTTTCTGTAAAAACTGGGGTTCTCATCTTGAAGGGCTATGTGCTCTTTCTCCATAGGGCAATGTTCCCGCTTGCCCCATTGTTCTTTCACTCGCAGAGAAGGGGGAAGAGAGGTTTCTCAAAGGCTGTGTCAGCTTTGTGTTGTTTTTTTCTTTCCCCTTTAAATCCAGCAGAGCTCAGGCTCTCAGCAGTGGTGACAGGGGGTGGGGGGAGACTTACCTGGCTGTGTGTGTGTTTTGTAGTTCCTTTTGTGTGGCCAGCTTCTAAATGGGAATTTCTTTTTTACTAATTAAGTTTAGAAGCCATTATGAAGACTGTGCATGAGGAACGTTAAATCAAGGGAACAAAAATAACCATTACAGTGTTCTAAATCAATAGATTAACAAATGGGACCTGCAAGAAAATTTCACATCCTGGAGTGCTTAAGTTCATGTGTTCACTACACATGCCTTTTTTCAAGCTACTGTATTCCAAGCAGGACCATTCTTCTCCCCTTCCCCAGTTCCCATTTTTTATTTATTTTTTCCATACAGTAAAACAGAATCATAGAGTTGGAGGAGAGCCCCAGAAGCCAGCCAGTCCAACGCCCTTCAGCCATGCAGGAGCAAACACTCAAACCACTCCCAGTAAATGGGCATCCAGCCTCTGCCTAAAAAACTCCAAAGAAAGAGACTCCACCACACTCCCAGGCAGCATTTTCCATTGCCAAACAGCTCTAACCATCAGGAAGTTCTTCCTGAGGTTCAGCTGGAATCTCTTTTCCTGTAGTTTGAATCCCTTGCTCCTTGTCCTAGTCTCTGGAGCAGCAGAAAACAAGCTTGTTCCATCTTCAACATGACATCCCTTTAAATATTCAAATATGGCTATCATGTCTCCTCTTAACCTTCCTTTTGTCAGGCTAAGTACACTTAGCTCCCGAAGCAGCTCCTCAGAGGGCATGGCTTCCAGACCCTTCACCATTTTGGTCACCCTTCTCTGGACACGTTCCATCTTGTCAATATACTTCTTTAACTGTGGTGCCCAGAACTGGACACAGTATTCCAGGTGAGGTCTAACCAAAGCAGAATAAAGTGCTATTTTTATTTTCCTTGATCTCAACACTATACTCCTGTTGATGCAGCCCAGAATTGCACACCTTTCACACATTGTCCCTTTCACACATACTGTTGTCCAGCCAGGTGTCTCCTGTCCTATATTTGTACATTTCATTTTTTTCTGCCTAGGTGTAGGACCTTATATTTCTCTCTGTTGAGACTCATTTTGTTAGATTTGGCCCAACTCTCCAATCTGTCAAGGTCATTTTGAATGTTGATCCTGTCCTCTGGAGTATGATTTTGTTATCATTAAACAAGCTTTAATAATTTTGTTATAATTAAACAAGTGCATTTCATATCAATAAAATGGAACTTTTATGATCATTATTTTATAGATGCTTGTACCTTTTTTTTAAAAAAAAATCATGTTAGTGGTCCATGGGATTCAAAATTGTGAGTTTAGTGGTCCGTGAAGTCTGAAAGGTTGGCGACCACTGCACTAGGTTACACTCTGTACTTTATTGATTTATCCCAGGCCAGGCCAAAGTTGGCAAACAAAAATTGTCCTGTAACAATAAAAACATTAGTTAGTGTTCCCAGAACTAATTCTTTAAGTTTAAGGTCTTTGCTAATATCAAAGCTGTTATTGTTAGTATTATCATAACTACCCCAAAGTTACACTTGGACAGCCTAGATTCTCTATGGTGCTCTACACTGTCTCATATTCTAAACGAGAAAATCTATCAGATGTCAATAACCCAAGTATACATTCTATTACCACATGAGTGATGAACCTTCATTTTCACTGCTTGCCTTTAGTCTAATATAGAAGGGTAGCTCCAAACAAACAAACAAACAAACAAGGTTTTAACCAGTGGGATGATGCCCACAAGAACCTATATTTCTAACCCTAACAAGAGTAACAAACCTAGGCCCTTTTCGCATGGCATTTTCCATGCGAAAAGGTGTCTGGAGCATTGTGTGATTGTGAGGAGTGATCTGCAAAACGCACTCACAATTGCGTGATGCTCCAGGGGCTGGCAGGTGCTGATTGCGCACCTTTTGATTTTCAGTTAGAAGCCGAAAATGGTGCGCTATCACGCATTGCTCCCGGTCCCCGCGCACACTTACCTGGCATGTAGAGCCTCTGGAGTCGCACCAGTCATGCTTCTGGTCTCAGGCTGTGCTGTGGAAGGAAGAGGTGGGGCTCTTGCGCAAGCAGGCAGTTCGTGTGGAGCCGAAGGACCCCGGACACGAGAGCCTTTCACCAGAGGCTGCTTGCACGATCCCCGCACCCCAGCACCAGAAGAAGGTAAAGTGTAGAAAGGGCCCAAGATTCCAAAATACAGTGAAATATAAAATTCACAAAAGAGTTTATCTGTATTGGCCAACCAAAATGCACAAAATACATCATGCAAGCTTTCAAAGCTCCACTGTCTTCTTCATCAAACAAAAGATGCTAAAAATCATGCAGGAGAAGAAAAGTGATGGTATTAGAGTCACAGACGTACATTTTATATCAGGTGTTGTTTCTGTTGTAATTCAGTTCTTCTGGGGGGAATCACAATAAAGGCAGAGACTGCTGCTTTTCTTGCTTATGTGTGGACTGAGACAAAGGAGAGTAAAATTCAAAACCTATTAGCAGCAATAAAGTAACTTATCTTCGGATCCAGACTGTTTCTGCTGTCTGTGAAGCAATAGGCCCCTTTCTTAGGCAGAGAACATTTAATTTCTCAAGAAGTCTGTATGCTGCTACATCCAGACAAACTTTTAGGAGATGTACAGATAAGACTTGCCAGTTATAGGCAAATAAAGAAGTTTTACCTTTGTTGGAGGTAGAAACCTTGAGAATTAAGTTCCTGTCCTTAACTCCCTCTGGTTTAGAATTCTAGTTTCACTGTGTAATTCAAATACATTTAGCATTACATTTTTACAGTCTTTACAAGCTTTGTCATAATCTAAACACTTTCCACAACAAGAACCAAACATATGCACGCTCATTGGCCAAACTCTACACCAGGTTGCATAGTCTAAAACTCTGCATCCAGCTTACACACTGATTGTGCTATGGTACCCTTATGTTGAATGACAGCATTACATAATGGAATGTACACTCAAAATGTGCAACTGAATGCACAACCAAATGTGCATGCATACCCTGTTGGCACACTTGGACACTCATTTTCCTCCCATGTGCATGCACAGTAGTACTGTGTGTGCAAAAAAAATGCAGGTGAACTTGCATCATGCACATATGAGACACTGAGAGTTTTTCGGCAATAAGTCCCGGACAGTAAACCTAAAACAGATGGACCTTTCCCTGTGAAACTGAATGAAGCAGGACTAGGAAAATCACATATGGATTGTCAAAGATTGTTCTTCAATTCACACACCTATGATTTGCAGTCAGTTCCAGCTTGATGTTATCTTCTGAAGAGATATAAAAACAGCCAGGGTGAAAGGCCTGCCTGAGAAATGGCCCTAACCTGAATTCTAGCCGAACAGTAAAACAACACAGCTGGGAAGACAGGTATGAGAGACTAAGCAGAGGTTGTTTGAGAACAAGAAATACATATGTCAGTCACACCAAAGAACCATGGGCCTTGAAACCTTTAGATCGGTGTACAAAGCTTGGTAAGACATAACACTCTCTGGTCTTCTAGATCCACCAAGATTGATTTGTTTTTACAGGTTTGTTTGTCAGCAGCTGATAAAGCTCCCAGGCTTGAATTACTGACAAAGTTTCCAGGCTTCTAGCCAATTTGGAAGCAAAAGAAGGGCTTCTTCAAAACCCAAAAGGCAAAAGCAGCAACAGTGGCCGAACTGACAAATGCTAAGCTCTCTGCCTGGCCTTCCCCTTCAAAGCTTCCACGTGTAAATTAGCTGGTTGATGGAACTTGTCCAAGATTGATTAGGCAAAGCCACAGAATTATTAAAACAAAACAAGAAGAAGAAGGAATACAACCGCAAAATGAGGAATAAAAAAGAAGTGATCTACTAAACATATAGATCTTTTTTAAAAAAAAAATCTCCATTTTCAGCAATAGGAAACATTAGTTTGGAATGGCCCTTTGTCTCATGTGTTATTCCTGTTATCCCTGCAGCTGACCTGCAAACTAACAGATGTATAATCCCTGTCCTGCGTGCTCTGCCTCTGTCTCACTCCTCCATCATTTCATCATACCTCGCCCCCCATTTTCCCACAGAGAGCTACTTCACAGTCTCTCTCTCTCTCTCTCTCCCCCATACACACACACAAAACACACAAGTAAAGATGGTTACACACTCTTGCAGTAATTCATATAATGCTGTATAATGTGTATAATGGTTACACACTCTTGCAGTAATTCATATAATGCTGTATAATGTGTATAATGGTTACACACTCTAGCAGTAATTCATATAATGATGGGTATATATTTTTTTCTCTATAGATGCTACATCAGCACTTCTTTGAGAACAGGGGTGGGCAACTGTCAATACTTACTCTATTAATGGTCCTCCTTGCCCGAGAAAAAGAAATTACGAAAAAAAATTGCTCCCAAATGACCAAATGATCTAACCACATTTTCACAGACCTCTTGACTGTTTTGAGCCCAGGCTTCAAAAGAAAAAAAAAGTGACCATCTGTTCCATTTCATTTTTTTTTAAGACCTCACTTGAACCTAAAGCAGGGTGTAGGGGACAAGGTGTAGGGATGAGAGAACGTGTTGAAATTAAATTTAGAAGTATAAAAAAAATTTCCTTTTCAGAAATATTTTACAGTTGCTAAGAGGCTCTGGTGGCCTTAGAACAGCACCCTATGTGACTCACCTTCCCCACCCCTGTTCTAGAAATGGTTTCCACTGTGAATGCTCAAAAACAGAAACAGTTGTTGAAAATACTGTCCGGATAACTGGAACGAGTATTTTTTGTTCATATTCATCTTGTTGCTCTAATTACTTACTCAAAATTGCCTTCCACATTTTATGTTCCTTCCTTCCTGGTGTTTGTACATGTCAAATGTTTGTAGAAAACCCTCAAGTGCCTTCTTAATAACTGTCATCTATACTTAGTCTTTGCTAAGCCAGATGGCCTAATATTTAGCATACTATTTAGCCCCCCTTAATCTCTCTCTTTTTTTTTTCTAACACTTTTTCAATCTGCCTTTTTTTGGAAATGGGTCATAATGACATTATAGGAACATAAACATATAGTATTGCAGTAATATAGTATACATTTATAGTCGCTCCCATACTTTAAACACTGATGCATACCTGATTGAATCCATTTGGTAACATATATTCAGACCAGTGTACATAATAATACTGCTGTGCGAGAACAAAAAGCTAACTAATGAAATTTATCAAAAAAAGCAAAAACTGAGGAACACCCAATGAAATCCGCATAAGAAACTGGAGACGTATCTCAAGATACTTTTAAAAATATTTACGTTATTAGTTAAAAAAAAAGTCTGAAACATTTCAGCCTGTCTATGCTCTTAAACCATTCTACATAAAATCATAAAAGGATAACATGTAAATACACGGTATCACATTACACAGGGAAATACCTTTGTAATACAGAGAACAAGAAAACAGATGTGCCCTTACTGAATCAATTCTTCAAACATCATCATTGTACAACAGACCTCAGATTTTGGGTGAGAAGGGGACCATTTGGATGTGAAGATTCAGTTTTAAAGTAGGTGGAACATATTTTAAAATTAAACTGTTTGGTCCTTGGGGGTCTGAATAAGGATTAGATGTCTCTCCACTCTTGTAAAATCTTTCAGTATTTTCTGATGGTCAATTTCCCTTTAGCCCAGATACTTCTGAGTCCTTGAATGTTATCATCTTTTTTCTACCATCTGCTTACAAGTAAATGATCTGAGAATGCCTCGTTAAGAATTTCTGAACTTTGATTCTAAATAGGTATGTACAAGCCACAGACTATGTAATTATGATTTCTACATAATGTGATATCATGTATTTGCAAATGATTTTACATGGTCCCTTAAGATTACACAAAGGCTGCAACATGAGCCTTTTTTCCCCTAATAAAATAACCATCTTTTGAGCATCTTGAGACATGTTTCTGTTTTTTTCTGTTAATGACATTATTCACAACATTGGATTTAGGTCTTTCGTCTTTGATCTCAGAAGGTAATTTCTGGTCAGCTGTCCCCTGATTCCTCTGGAATGTGGATTGCACTGCATGTAAAATTATTCTTATAAACATGTATTCATATTCTTCCCTCCTAAAGACATGAGCGAGGGCAGGGTGGGAACATCCCATTTTACTACCACCCCATCTTTTTCCTCCTCTTATCCAATGCCAACACCGAGGGAACAAATTAAGCATGCTTATTTCAGTGAGACTTTTATGTCATTAACAACAGGCAGAATTGCAGCTGATGACATTTAGTTTGTCCCATTTATCTCCTGTCTATCTTTGAAACAACTCCAAGTGGCATATGTGGCTCTCCTCTTCCTTTCTGATCCAAAAAGAGATTATCCCAAAAGAAAGTAAGTGTCCCAAGATTTCCCAGTATGACTCATGGCACAGCAGGACTGTTAATATGGTTCTTCTGAGATTTAGATCAACATTCTAGCTTTTACATACAGATTTTAATTTACAGTTTGGAATCAATTCTATTAACACTTATTTCTTCAGAAACAGTACTGCACGACTTGCCATGCAGGCAGAATAGGGGGGCAGAGACATGGTGTTTGCCTTCTCCAGCATGGCAGGCTTCTGAGGCTTCCTCAAGCCCTTTCTGCACAAGGAAGTTAAAACGGGCCAAGGCGTCCTGTCACAGAGGTCGTCCGCACCTTGGATCGGACTAGGTTTGGACTATTTACCTTAATTCCACACCTTAGTCCGATCCAAAACGCCCCCAAGTGGTCCTCCAGTGAGCTAAGTGAAGACCAGAAAAATCTTTCAATCTTCTGGAGCGTGCCATTTCATTCCTGCTGGGTTGTGCAGATATGCAGGCTCGCACCAATGCGAGCCTGCGATCAGCGGAGGGCGGGCTGTGGGCATGATCAGTGTCAGCGGTTGGTCCGGACCCAAGAAGAACAGGAAGCCGCCATTTTCAGCCTCAGCAGTGCGGATCTACGGACCTCGCATTGCTCCGATTCGCCCTGCAACAAACAGAGGAGCCCTGCAGAAGGGATTAAGGGAAAGTCCGCATTGCTTCAAAGAGAGAAGAACCGGTAAGTAACGGTACGGAGTGATTCACTTGCTTCGTGCGGAAAGGGCCTCAAAGGGGCTCGCATGAGTGAGTGTGCCCCTGAGAGAAAGCAGGAGTGCACAGCCAGTGAGTGCAAACTGTGGTTTGCTTTGAATGAATTACCTGAACACTAAAGCATAGTACTGTGAAGTTTTACAACCACTAACCTGCACACTAGTTGCCCTGAAATTCTGTAAACATTTGTATCACCAACACACTTATTATATTATATTATTAATAAAATCATCTTTCCTTGAAAGCACTGCCAGATATTTTTAAGGAATAATTTGCAAGTCTTTTGAATAAAAGCTACTTTATGTGTAAATTAAGAATTTATTAAACATCTGTTTTCTTGTGTCTAGAACACCTACTTTGATTGGGGATATGAAAGAATCACTGAAACATGTAAGTCTGTTAGGAAATACAAATAGAAGTAAGATTAGCTAGCAAGTTCTCCATATGAATATGTGTCAGGAATGGATTCAATGGATGTATGCAGCAGTGATTAAAGTGGGGTGGCCAACTGTGGAAGATTAGGGGATGGCATTAAGCCCCAGGAGACCTTAGAGGGCCATACCTCTTTCCAGAAAAAAATGCCCCCAAACATCTCTGGAGGATATGCAGGAATTTTCAACATGTTTGGGGATTCAAGAAAGGCCTCCCCTGGGCCTAAGTTTGCCCAGGGTGAGCAGTAAAATGTGGTGGGAATGCATCCCATATCTCTAGAGAACATTTTGGATCCATATAGGGTAAAAGCATTTTTCAAATTGAAAAATTCTTTGACCCTCCCCCTCCCAGGGGACCCATGAGTGCCCTGACTGTGGTAGGAATGCCCCACACACACCTTATATTGCATTTGGGGCTATTCTGGAGCAGGCATATACATATGTATATATGTATGTATGTATATGTATATGTCAGTGTAGCATTCTCCTGTCTGAAGGAGTAGCTGCAACAAGCTTAGTCCTCTGTCACTCCTGGGTATCTCTGCAGTTCTACCAATATTCTATTTTTGTTACTGTGTGTTTTCAAGTCATTTCTGATTTATGGCAACCATAAGGCAAAACTATCACAGGGCTTTGTGAGTAAGATTTGTTCAGAGGTGGCTTGCCTCTGCCTCCCTCTGACACAGAAAGTGTGACTTACCCATACTCACCAAGTGGGTTTCCATGGCTACGTAGGGATTCAAGCCTTAGTCTTCAAAGTCATAGTTCATTTCTCAAACCATTACATCACACTAGGGCCCTTTCCGCACCAGGCAATTAGAACGGGGCAGTGCGTCCTCTCACAGAGGTCATCTGCACCTTGGAGTAGACTAGGAGCGGACTACTTACAGAAGATCCACACCTCAGTCTGCTCCAAAATGACCCCAAGTGGTCCTCCTGCATGTTTTCTAAAGACTGCAAAAAACAGGTCTTTATTTTCCTGGAACACGCCATTGCATTCCTGCTCCCTTGTGCAGATTCACAGGCTCGCAGCAATGCGAGCCTGTGATCTGCGGAGGGCGGGCTTTAGGTGTGGTGAGCTTCAGCGGTTGGTTGGGACCCATGACCAACCAGAAGCCGCCATTTTGGAAGCTGGAAGCCGCCACTTTGGAAGCCGGAAGCTGCCATTTTGGAAGCCGCAGCAGTGTGGATCTACAGACCTCGCACTGCTCTGATTTGCCCTCTACCAAGAAGGAGCTCTGTGGAAGGGCTTCAGAGACAGTCCGCATTGCTTTGGACCCCAGAAGAAGCGGTAGGTAATAGCACGCAGCGATTCCCTCACCTCATGCGGAAAGGGCCTAGGTCTCATTCTAACCTTACCCATTTGCAACATTTGCAATATTTCCAAGGACCTGTTGTCATGTTTCCCCTCTTTTCACTGACTATTAATCCCCCACCCCCAATACTCCTGTACCTTCCTGCTCAGGCATCATGAAATAACAGGCTGCTGTGAGGCGATAGGCTTGTCACATCTCCAATACTTCCACCAAATCCAAATGGAGAGTAACCAGTTACCTTCGAAATGAAGATCAGTTCCTGGTCATTCCAGATGAAATCTGGAGTGTTGGCTATCAGTATAAGATTGAACTGAAAGCTCTGATGCCCTAATGCCATCATACTGCAGCACTTTGTACAAATGAAAAAAAACATAAAAAGAACAGAGCTCTGGTCTGGTTCATAAAATTTCCTTCATCATTGAAACTCATGCTAGGAGTGCTACTTACATTGATGTGCTGGCTTCATTAACTTTGGAGCTCTTAATGAGTGGTGTCCTTGCCTAGTGTTTAAAGTAGACTCACAGGCACCAATATTTGTCTAAGACCAAAAAAATCTGAATCAGAGAACACTACCATCTCTCTTTCACAAGTCTCTGGTTCCTTTGAGCCAGGCCCAGCGCATCCTCCACTGGAGACACTGTTTTCTTGGCATCCGACTCCATGTCCAGCATCTGAGTGCTTGATTCCAAGGTCATTACAATATGTGTGTGCTCACATGCATGTGGATATACACACAGCCCCAAATCACTATCATGCCTTCTTCATGTACAACCCTCTGCCCCCAAAATATTATGTACCCTTCCTACAGGAGGAATCCTTTCAGACACTTAGTAAGTACAAAACAAAAGTTATAAGGTAAATGATTAAAATGCAGAAAATAAAACACAATTGGAAACACAAAAATCAATTAAAAAACCAGAGTATCAGTGATTTTAAAACAGGCAAGGGAGAAGAATTTGTAAACTTCTTCCCCACTTCCAGATATAATTCTGAGGACTGAATCACAGCTCCTGATATAGAAAGGGGACTGAACTGACATAAAAATGGATACCCCCAATTGACAACTACCAGCACATGGGATGGTTAGCTTCATCCACCCCTAGATAAGATTGTATCCCCAATGATTCAAATATAGGATGAACTAAAAAGAAGCATTATATTAGAGAAAGATGTATTGAACACTGAAATATATTTCCAAAGAATGTAACCAAATTCAGAAGTTGGGGAAACAGCAGCAAGTATGCTGATGTACTTAATTCTGCAATATAAAAATAAGAGGAAATTAAGGATTTTCACTTATGGGAAGGAGGAGCACTGGGGGAGAAGGAGAGAGGGAGAAAATAGAGTATTCCACAGATGGTGTCTTTCTGGCCTAGGAGCATTTTAAAAAGGAAACAGAGTTTCATTTCAGCTAAGTGGAAAGCTTGAAATAAATGATAATGGGTGTTTGAAAACCTCTTCTATGTGCAAAATTGATTTAATTTGTTCTATAAGCTCCAGCTTTTGACTACTTAACGTTGAAAAAGAATGAAATCTTTAGACTAAACTGTAGCACTAGGCAGGATAGTTACCAGCTGTGGTAAGTTATGCCATTGGATTGTCACAGAATCTAAAACTACATCGGACTGAAATGCATTGCAACTGGAGCTGGACAAACGTTTCAGTTCTAGGATATGATCATAAGGTCTCAACAGAGTCCACTCAGAAAACAAACAAACAAACGAAAACACTAATATGTTTTTGGCTTTGCAAAGAAAGAAAGCCAGCCAGCCAGCCAGCCACACCAGACTCTGGAAACGTGGATATTACTTGTCACCCTTGCAGTTTACTTCAGTACCACTGTTCCAGTAAAATAACCTCTGAATGAGCATTTCACCTCATTTCCTACTATATAACTTCAGGGCCAACCACACTGGCAGAGGCTGGGCAGTGTTTTGCTGCTGTGCTGTATAAGCCCATAGATCCTTGATATGTTATTTTATCTGTTCAGACTTGTCTGAAGCATAGGAACTGTGGTTCTGTCTCAAGACCGCCATACTTTCTATCAGCCTGTCCACCGACCAGCCTACCGTTAAACTAGAAGTGATTGTCTCAAGTACTATTTTTAGGGAGTCATGCCATATCTCCCAATGTTAAGCAGGAATGGCCCTATTTAATCCTTTGCCCTCTCACTTGGCATTTTTCAAAATGTTCTGGCTTCTATCTCCTCCCCCTTTCCCTCTTTGTTTCTGGCTTACTTCAGTTGCTGCAAGATGAACCTGAAACACAAAAACGACCAGAGCTCTGACTTGGTATAAGACAGCTTTCTTTGTTCACATGGCTCTTGTTACAGATGCTCAACTTCCTTCTTGAGAGAAATAAAACTTACAAAGTTAATTTTGTTAATCTCCCCACCATTAGGAGCAACAAAACATACCTGCTTTTTTCCTCAATTTCTCTGTCAATATTTGCTAATAGGACAGTTTTGTTGCACTTACAAGACATTATTATTTTCATAAATTACTTTCAAATATGAGCTGCCAAAATAATGGCAATAAATAATTAATGTATTTGCTAATTCAAAATTAACTATTTTTCACACACAATTCCTGTCTTCTTTTGTTGATTTTCAATTTATAACTGTATGCATAAAGTAGTTTGCAATCCAAAAGCCCATTGCAATGAAATGGTGTCACTGAACTCTACGTGACTGCTCCAAAATAAAACTGGTGCAAAATGGATTGTAGGTTTCAGACACCATTTTTTTTTCTGGACTTGGTTTCCTTTTTTACATTTTATACTTTGTTCCATATACAAATAATTTTGTGGTGAATTCCAGTAAGTAGAACTAAAGAAGCTGCTGTTTTAAAATTAAACAATAAGTGAATCTGAGAGCATTGCCACATTTGAGTTATGTGCCTCTGTGTGGTTGGGTCTTGCTAGCACACAACAAACTCTCATAGTTTATACAAGTCTAGAATTGTATATTGTGTATATTCCTAGCCTATCTATATTCAGCATGGCCCTGTCTGCCTGTCTTGTCAGTTTTTATAAAAAGATAAGCACTCACTAACTTGGAAAGCTGTAAAAGAAGAGACTAATAAAATTAGATGCATTTTTCTGTCAATAAACTTATAAAGGCTACCAGTCATGAAGGTTAATATTATGTCTACATATTACCTCTAGTATCAGAGGAAGTATGCCTTTGAATACTTTTTGCTAGGCTGTATAGGCAGAAGGGTGCTATTTCACCTTTTCTACTTGTGGGCCTCACATAGGCATATCTTTGGCCACTGGAGAAACAAAAGGCTACAGTAGATCTGGTCCTGATCCAGCACAACTCCTCTTACACTTTTTCATATGCTTGTATAACATGCAAACATGATGACAACATTTAGCAGATAGCAATAAGAGAATGCAGATTTGATGATAATATTGGCTGGTACCCCAGGGGCTGGTGGGATGGAGAGCAGAGTTTTCAGATGCAGGATCAAAGGCTCATCAGAGTCTGAGACAACTGCATCAATTGTACAGCTTCCTCTCAAGCTAAGTTTACATACACTGAATCCATCACAAAGAAAGAAATTAAGGAATTGTGTCATGCCTCAGTTCAGAAGAGTTGGTTCTGTGATGGGGAAAAAAAGTGTATGTCCTCCACAATTTTGTGAATCTTCTATAGAGTTTGAAAAGCAACTTTCAAATTAAGATTACAAACAAGTCTTTTTTTCCACCCCAATAATGAAAGTATGATGTAGGGATGTGGTATATTAAATTATTCAGTCCCACAAGAGAGAACAAATATTTTGATCAATTATCTCCCTCCTTCTAGATATTGCTTGGGTTGCTTATGGCTGTGTATGTTAATATAAACATCCTATGTTGGGCTTTGGTGGTTCACTGAGCACTAATGAAGATATTTCAAGATAGGAGCCATATCTGGTTTAACCCTTGCTGTCCATGTCACCATTTGGGCAGCAGCCCTCTGTACCCTCATCAAGGAGACCTCCATAAAGTGCATTGCAATAATCCAATTGGGAAGTTATTAGAGCGTACGTGGCCAGATCATTCCTGAAAAGTGAACTGAACCAAAAAATAAAAAAAAATCTTGTAATTATAACTGTAACAAGACTTTGAGCCTGCTCTCAGCCACATGTTCCAAGAATCCTCTGCACTCATATTATTCCTATTACTTTTTCATACTTTACATTGCATAAGATGAAACTGAAATGTATTCAAATTGACATACTGTTAGTGGTGTATGCAGGTGTAAGAACTCCTTAAGCCTGTGTACACCTCTTTTTTTTTCAGTCATTGCAAAGACTGGTATTCCACCTTCCATGAGAATTTGAGCCCCCATCCCAGCTTACTGTTGCGATACTACAGCCCACCTCACTATCATTCCACGATTGGTGGAGAATGGGTGGGAGAGGGGAAATCAAAGAAGCATCTGGCTTTGTCATCAAAGTGAGATGCGGAAAGATTACATTATCTGCTAAGAACTTTGAAGGACTCCAACAGATATTAGTCAATAATGTAATCATTTTGGGTCTGGCTGTGGGGTCATTGGCAGATGCTTTCCCATTCCCCTCTTTCTCCACCAGCCATGAGATGGACATGTGAAATCTGTAGTAGCAGAACAATCAATAATAATAATAATAATAATAATAATAATAATAATAATAATATAATATAATAATATAATAATCATAATCATAATCATAATCATAATAAGTGTGTGTGTTGAATGCCTAGCTGTAGTGTAATTCCTCATGCACAACTACTATGCTATGCTGTGCCACACAGAATCTTGGCCTGTGTGTCTCTTATGAACATTCCTGCAAAGCTGCATGGTTAGGACAAGGAGGAAGACTATTTTTTGAGAAAAACAGACAAAAGTACTTTGTTTAAACTAGCAGCAACCCACGGCAAAAAAACAAAACAGAAATGGCAGAGAGAGTTTGGATTGGATCCCAAAAATTCCACCCTCCCCCCAAAAAAGTGACTCTTAAACTACAGTCTGCAGGCCTTTGGGCCACAGTGTCCTCACAGGGGGTCTGCAAAGGCTCAAAGACTGCTCAGCCCATCTCTTCCTTGCAACGGAGTTGTCACCTAACAAGAATCAAGGTGAAGGTAGGCAGATAGTCTGGCTGGGCCTGCACATTGCCTATAACATGGTCACTCCATGGTAGGGAGGAGGTAGGCTGAGAAGCTGAGTGACAGTGGAGCTGACAGCCAGACAGCAAGAGTGAGATGGAAGAAGAAAGGAGGGAAGGAGTTTACTTGACATCATAGAATCATAGAAATGTAGAGTTGGAAGAGACCACACGGGCCATCCAGTCCAACCCCCTACCATGCAGGAACACCCTCAAAGCACTCCCGACAGATGGCCATCCAGCCTCTGCTTAAAAACCTCCAAAGAAGGAGACTCTGCTACACTCCGAGGCAGCATATTCCACTGCCGGACAGCCCTGACTGTCAGGAAGTTCTTCCTGAGGTTCAGGTGGAATCTCCTTTCCTGCAGCTTGAATCCTTTGCTCCTTGTTCTGGTCTCTGGAGCAGCAGAAAACAAGCCCTCTCCTTCCTCTACATGGCATCCCTTCAAATATTTAAACATGGCTATCATGTCCCCTCTTAACCTTCTCTTCTGCAGACTAAACATACCCAGCTCTCTAAGTCTATCCTCATAGGGCATGGCTTCCAGGCCTCTCACCATTTTGGTTGCCCTCCTCTGGACCTGCTCAGTATTGAGGATGGCTGCCAGATCCTTCACCCATCTTAGGCCCTTTCTGCAACTTACCTTTTCTCAGCGCTGGGGTGTGGGGATCATGCAAGCAGTCTCTTGTGAGAGGCTCTCATGTCCCCACTGCTTCAGCTCTGCAGCTGCTAGCAAGCAGGCAGTGTGAGGGCTCCTTCTCTTCCTTCCACAGTGCAGCCTGGGATTTTCCCAGGCTGCGCTGGAGCAGGAAGTGTGAGCGCCATGGCTCCAGAGACTCCGCATGCATGGTAAGTGCGCACGGGGCCCTGGAGCGATGCGCGATCGCACACCATTTTAGGCTAGAAGCCAAAAATGGAATAGTGTGTGATCAGCACCTGCTGGCCCCAGCAGCATCTTGCAATTGCAAGGACATCATGTGGACGGCTCCTCTCAATTGTGCGACGCTCCAGAGGCCCTTTCACATGGTGAAATGCCATTCGAAAAGGGCCTTAGTCTCCTCCCCTCCTGATAAAGAAGGCAAAAAAAAAAAGGTGGGGTGGGGAAGCATTTCTGGTAGCAGATACATTTGCAGCTAGTAGCATGGGGGAAGGGGGAGGGAGTGTGCACAACTTTGAGAGTCATCAAAAACCTACATGTGGGAGAGGAACAAGAAGGAAGGCTTGCCTGGCTGGACATGGCACCAGAGATATTTTTATTTTTATTTTTTAAAAAACAAATTTCTGGGGATCTCTGGCAGAAGCCTCGCCAACCCATCCTTCCCCCCAGCTTCCATCTAGCTTCAATGTGGTGGGGTGGCAGCAGTGTCTGTTGCAAAGATGAGTGTCCACAGCCAAATTCTCCCTGGCCTACTTTTTCCCCAAGCCAGGGCTGTGTTGTCATCCCACTTTGCGGGGCAGACTGGGGCAAGGGGAGGGAGGGGGTGGAGGAAACATAGATTTAAACAAAGGAAGAGTGAGTCACTACTGGACCTTGCCTGTTCCCCCTCCTGCTGCAGACTCAGGCATGGATCTCTCCCCCTGCCTGTGGTCTCCAACCCCAGGTCCGTCCTAGGCAGCAATTCAAAGTTACAGTTCATGTGGATTGGGTGGTTGGTGGCCTCTTCACATTGCCAGTGCTGGCCAATGGGCGGGGAGGTGTCTCACATGCCAGAGCAGCCTCAGTGTTTGTGGGAAGAAACAGGGTGGGAAGAAGCAGGAGAAAAGTCTTCTATCCCTCTCCAGTGCCTCTGAGGGAAGTGTGCATTTAATTATTTCTCCCTTCTCTCCCAATTTGAAACCCTTGGTGAACAATTTTAGGTAAATATTTGATGCACTTTAGTGTTTTAAAACTTGAATTAAGCCTTGGGGGTCTGCAAAAACAAAAATGTTTAAAGGGAGTCCCTCGTAAAGAAAAGGTTAGGAATGACCGCACTACCATGTTCTTTTGAACTCATATTTATCAGATATAGTAGCAGCTCATGGCACTGAAAGGGTAATCCAAGATATATTTAACTTTAACCTCAGGACTGGGTGAAACATTATTTCTAGCCCACAGAACTCCACCCAAAAGCTCCTTTTTGAGCCCACATTGTTCTGCTTCACCAACAGGCACTGTACGGCACTGAAAATATAATTCTTTATGTGAGCATTCCCTTCATAACTACCTTCTCTGTACACATTTTACTCAGATGTAAAACTGAGAAATGGTACAGCTTATGAACATTGACTCAGAAGCAAGTATTGACTAAATTACTCAGAAGTAAGAAGAAGCTGCAAGTTCTAAGGCTCCCAAATAGGACTGCTAACATCACTCCCATAAGCTTTTCTCTATATGCCTGCTTCTCAGATATCGCAGTTAGAACAGCACAAGTCAAAAATCCAGTTTCCGCATGCCTACTCATTTAATGAGTAAGAACTCATTTATTCTAATGCATAATTAACTGAAAAATTAACTGAAAACTCTAGAGCTTGGAAGCGATGTGGTTTAATTATTGTTAACTATAGCACATACAAAAATATTACCTTCCAACTGCCTGCTAACACAAAAAAGTTAAGGAAAAAAATTGTAATGTCTAATACTAGCACATTTGACATTTCCAGTAATGTTTTGAAACACTGGAAAAACCACCCAGAAGCAAATCTCACATTTTCCAAATTACAGTAAATAGCCTTGAGATCTGGTTCTTCCTTTCTTTGTGCATGAGCACTGACAGTTACCACAGTGACTAATTATGGGTATTGACTTTACTAGGAATTATTCACTATTTAACCTCATCAGCCCCTTAGGTGCCTGAAGAGGTGACAACTATGCATGGGTGTGTCGCCAGGGAGAGTGCTCCTATTGAATGCCCTGCCTGTCAAGCTATGTAAGGGTCAGGGGAGAGGCGTTCACAGAATGTCAATCCACATAGCATCTCTGCAACAGGCACAGTTCAGAGATATGCATGTATATGGCTCCTGCTGTCCTTTGCTCATGCACACTTCTTCACAGGTATATAAAGAATATTTGAAAATATTTGATTTTTTTCAAAAATCTTTTTTGCGTGTGTTGAAAAATCCTGGACATTGCTTGGGGCTTACTCTAAATAAAATTTGCTTGTGGTTATTTTATACAGAAAGCAGACATTTCTGCACAGAATTTTTTTCACAAAGATTTTTTTTTTCATGGAATAAGTTGATTCCTGTGCAGAAAAGGCTATAATTGAGGACTTAATCTGTGCAAAATTAGCATGGGTTGTTTAACTTGAACAATAGTGTTTTCTCCACAGGAAACAGCTTCTTCTGTGCAGAAAATGCTGCTTCATCTGCATATATATTCTTTTCTGGACAAAAGATCTTTTTTGTGTCCAAAACTGGCATGTGTGAATTTTTCACAGAACAACCCAAAAATTATGAATGTGCTCTGAGAACTGTGTGGTTTCGAAGACTTTTCACAGTGGGAAAAAAGTGGCTAAAATTATTCATTGTTTCCTTTAAGAAGAAAATTAGTGAAGAATGACATTTGTAGTTCCTTGATGCTGAGTCCTGTCTTCACTTGATATTTCCAATGCACTCTCTGGGATGGGTAATGTAGTCCCATGGAAATGATTACACTTCCCCCTATAGGGGCACATTGCACCTGATTCCCATGCTAACTCCTTTTCCTTTCGGTTCTTTTCAAATAAGATTCATGTTTGAACTAGTGTCTGGTGACAGGGATGAATACCAGCAAGGGCTAGGATTTTAACATCATATTTTTAATAGTTAGATTTCAATTTGATTTGTGTGTGTGTGTGTGTGTTTTCAAATAGATGTTTATGAGACCACTAAAAAAAATCTGTAAAAAAAAAACAGACAAAAGTAACACAGCAATGGCAAGGTTAGCATGCTGATACATTGTATAGATTCTGTGCGCTTATGAGATGTATTTTCTTATTGTGGAGAGAAAGTTTTTCATGAAAGGCTTATTTCTCTCCTTTTCAGAACTTATATTGGTCCTAAGCAGGAGAGCTGTTCCTTTTTTTAATGCATGTTCCCTTCTCTATTATTCCTGTGGGTATACGCTGCTATGTAGTAGAATATAAATACTGCTTTTCACACAAATAGCCTTTTGTCTCCTATCTAATCTATGGCAAAGGTTCAGTAGCTGCACAAAGCTTTTTGACCTTGGAAGGCATTTGTCATTTGTGTAAATCAGTCAAAATAAGTTTCAACTCTTTTCGAGTAATTTCATGATCTTTGTGGTGACAGTCATCAACTGAGGCTCTTTTTCAAAAAGTTTAATTTGCCTGGTAGTCTAATGCAGGTAGAACAGGAGTGAGAAAAGTATGGCCTATAGCCTATATAGAAATCCCAAGACCAGTTTTATGGCCCTTGGAACCCCTTGGGACAAAAAATTCCTAAATTTTGGCCAAGACCCTGCATCACGGATGGAGATCATAACTCTATGATGATGGAGTTAGATCACTGATTCACTTTATAACTATGTTAGAGCCCTGGTGGCACAGTGGTTAAATGCCGTACTGCAGCCACAGGGTTGTGAGTTCGATCCTGCAGGGCTCCAGGTTGACTCAGCCTTCCATCCTTCCATAGGTCAGTAAAATGAGTACCCAGCTTGTTGGGGGCAATTAGCTAAACACATTGTAAACCGCTTAGAGAATGCTTTGCACTGATTATCGATATAGAAATGTAACTGCTATTGCTATTGCTATGAAATGATGTGCAACAAGGACTCATACCGCATAGTGGAACAGTATAAAAGTTGGGGAAATTTTTCCAGTTGGAAGCAGGGTACATATGACTTTCCACTGCCCATCCATGACCCGTGGCTCTGTTGGGAGCCATTTCCCCCCCTCTTGCACTGTCATTGTGGAGATGGCAGCCCATCTCATAAAGTGCCATACCATTGTGCTTTGCAATTGTTGTGCAGCGCTTATACTGTTTACTCCACTTGTGAAACAGTTCAGATAGTAGAGCTATGTGGTGCTCCACTTCTGGGAATATAACTGCTGCATAACTCTGCAGTTAATTCTAAGCGGGTTTAGGACACTGTGAATTCCCAACACAACATCAGCCTTTGTTTTTGTTTTTGTTTGTTTCTGAAACAAACCCAAATGCAATTTTTTCCATGTATTCTACCCTTTTGGGACCATTTTAAGCACCCAGATGTTGACTTTCACATTACTTCCTGCTGGAAGAAAAATAAAAGCTCTTAAGGTATGAAAATGGCCCAGAGAGTGCCAGAAGCTTGCTAGCACTTTGAAACGTGTTCAGAAACAGACTGGCATCCAGTGGAGCAGTTGTATCAGGGAAACTGTATGGCCTCTAAATCCTAGTCCAGTTAACACCCTGAGTGGAGTTCTTTATACTAACTGAAGTTTCAAAATGTTTTTCAAATACACCCCTGTGATTAGTGTACTATAGTGGTCCAAAGAAGATATAACTAAGGCATGTACCATCATGGAAAAATCAGGAGTCTCCAGCTGTTGCACCAACTTTAAATGTACAGAAGCACTCCTGGCCATCACAGAAACCTTGGGATTCAAGCCTCAAAGCTGTGTCCAAGAGTACATTTAAAAAGCAAATCTATGTCTTCAGGGGGAGAATAATCATATCCAGAAAAGACTGAATTCATATTCCCTGATCTGTCTTTTGTTCTACTGGGAGCACCTCTGTCTTGTTCAGATTAAGCTTCAATTTGTTCACTGTTATACAAACTATTGTTGATACCAGACACTGATTTAAAACTGAAACAGATTCCTTGGCATTGGGTGGAAAGGAGAAGTAGATTTGAGTCTCATCAGCAGATGCATGGTATTGAAACCAAAACTGCCAGACAACCTCTTTCAGTGGTTTCATGTAGATGTTGAATAGCATGGGGGGGGGGGACAGACCCCTGAGGGATTCCACAGGGTAGTGGCCAAGGACTTGTGCAGGAATCCCTCAGCACCATTTTCTGGGCTTATCCCATGTAGAAGAAACAGAGTCACTGTGCAAAACAGAGTCACTGTGTAAAACAGTGCCTCTAAAGCCCTATCCTAGCAGGGTGACTCAGAAGGTATCAAAAGCAACCTAGAGTTGTAGCAAAATAAATAGGGAAATATTGTCTGTGTCCAGTTCTCAGTGTAATTCATCCACAAACATGGCTTAAGCCATGTCTGTTCCATATCCAGTCCTGGAACCAGATTGAACTGAATTGAGATACTCTGTTTCATCCAGGAAGTTCTGGAGCTCTGAGGCCACCACATGGTTCAAAATACCTTTCCTGAAAATGAGATGTTGAACATTGGCTGATAATTATCCATTCTAGAGGAATTCAAGGAAGGCTTTTTCAAAAGAGGGCTTACAACTGGCATGAGTCCTTGGGCACCTGGGGAGGAAGCAATAGTCTTCACTCCTGAATGCAAGTGTAAGTATATTGGTAGAGATTTGCATTGTGCCATAGATTCACCAAGCAGCATAGCTACTGGTCAGGGATTCTAGGAGTCGTTGTCCAACTT
The DNA here is from genome assembly GCA_030412105.1 of Cyclura pinguis. Lineage (NCBI taxonomy): Eukaryota > Metazoa > Chordata > Lepidosauria > Squamata > Iguanidae > Cyclura > Cyclura pinguis. The sequence continues at coordinate 310,087,186 of CM059599.1, read as the reverse complement.
CAGCTGTGGACTCAAAGTTGGGAAGTCCCAATGTACAGGAGCACCAATCCAAGTTTAGATCCTTGGGATATCTTGAAGAGCAGTTCTAACTAGTCTCATTGTGAAACTACTCCATTTACAGTTGTTCTCTGCTTCCTATATTCTGTATAGTATTATATATTACTCCACAAAGATTCTTAAATGGAAACCATATATTATTGCCAATACTAAGATGTTATGAAAATATTAGTATTCTACAAGAAGACTAGAAGATGACTGCCAGATAAAGCTTTTTAAATGAGCATAAATGAGTGGCATCCTGCAGTGATTTTTTCATCTGCATAATGTTATTTCATAAAATTTATCTCTCTCTATGGAGCAAGATGAAGAAATATTAAAATATTAACAGCTAGCAATGACTGCTTCATATTGCTAATGCTGGCTGTTACCCATTCTGCTCTTTTTGAAGAATTCTGCAAGTGCTCACTAATATGAGTGCTTCATCATTCCACTTAATCCACAAGTTGAGATAACGACAACTTATCTAATCTTTCCTATGTTTCAATGCACTTGCTGGGTGGCCCATTTATCTAGCAAAACTGCTGGCAGAGGCTCTCAGAAATGTATAATTTATTTCTTTTTAGTTATGATCAGGTTTCTCTGCTTAGTAACTTGTGGAGAACAATATGGATTTGTGCACTCCAATGTCAATGTTCCTAGGAGTCTTCCTGAAGTTCCATACTCTTACACTGTTCTGAGACAGTTTACAATGTTTAGAAGTTAACTGGCCTGCCTCTATATAATATTGAAAGCAAATACATTTCTATAAAACTTAGTTTTTTTTAAGTTTCATTAACTTTTGTTCATTCCCCAGAATTTTCCATTTATTATTTCATTTAAAAAAAAAATTCTGACCTTTAGTTCCCTCTGAGCTATTTGCAAAACAAAACAAATATAGATAAAATAAATATAAATCAAAAAGAGTGCTGTCATGAGTTATACTTTGTAAATATGGAATGCAAGTAGACTTTGATACATCAAGAAGGGAGTTTCCTCTTGCCATAGTCTGCAAGCTTTCAAGGTAAGACAATATGCAGTTGCCTGGACCCCATGTCCATCTTGGAGGACTCAGACCTCATTTTAAAATACAAGTTAGAACTTTATCAGCACCACCAACACCATCAACACACACACACACACACACACACATGCTGATAAGGGAATAGGTCCTTGATATGTCTGGGAGAACAATCTGTACTTAACTGATTTGTTTACTTCCACTGAATGGAAGCCCTGCAAAACTGGTTCAGACTTGTATAACTCCCATTGTAAGGTAATGTGCATTTTCCAGAGATGTTGGGAAAGAGATGTTGGGATAGAACAAATTGCACTATCAGACTGGTTTTGTCTTATGTGTGCAGAATCTACTTTTTGCATCCCCTCAGCCTACTTAAGAGTCATTACTAGTACCCAGAGGAGAATGAGCAGACATCATATTGAAATCTAAACTTTTGAACCTCCAGAGTATAACATTAAGGTCATATTAGCCCCTCCCAGTAGGTGTCCCCTTCAAGGCAGATCACAGCCCTCAGGTTAGGAAAAGGTTAAATACAGATACACACAGATTTGGAGAGGTGGCTGCTTCTCCTAAGAGAAGAGGAAGAACCTGCTTGCAGACACAGACTTGCAGATGTGCACCGTAGGTAGAAAAAGGCTGAAAAGAAAGAACCTGGAAGAATGGCAGAAGAGAGATTTCATGGAGACAGACCAGAAAGAGCCTGGAAGAATCACAGAAAGTCCCCCAAGAAAAGAACATCCTCAACCTCTGCTATAGTCAGCACTTGACATTCTCAGGTTTAGCTTCCATGAATTTTATTATTTGTGGATTATTGCTGCCACCTCATCTGCTGCCCTACATCATTTTTAATAGGGACTAAAAGCCTTCTGAGATTGTGAGAGACTGCAAACACTCAGTGAGGCTTGTAAGCCCCTATTAAAAATAACATAGGGCAACTACAGAGGTGGCAGTTGGGGGAAGCAGGCAAGGGCAGGCAGGTGGGAGGCTGGGGGGCAGCCGAAGCACCAGTAGTGTGCAGAGCCTGCTCCTCCTCCTCCTCCTCTTCCTCCTTCTCTTCCTCTTCCTGTTGCTGCAGACAATGTGTGTTCCTGTTTCATGTGGGCAATGCCAATGATGCCACAAGGTAGAGCATGTGAGAATGAAGTGGTGGCTCTGGGGATCATGCTCGGTTCCCCCTGCAGGAGAATGACAGCCCTGGTGGAGCAGCTTCAGGACAAGGAGGAGGCAACAGTGAAACCATGACCATCTGATGCCACCTTCATAGAGATGCTTCTGACCAGAGCTGCCACTTGCACACAAGAGAAATAAAAAGAGGTAGCAGAGGAGGGGAACAGAGAGGAGGAGCTCTGGAGCAGGGCAAAGCAGTGGCAGTGGCCAGACTCAGGCATGTTCCCATTAAGAAGAGACCCTGGTGGACTGGCAGCAGCCTCCACAGCCCAGTTAGTAAGTGAGGGCAATTTCACTGCTTCATCACTTTAGTTCTTATCTCCCATTAATTCTTTATTTAGCCTCATCTTTTTATCTGCAAATTGAATTGTATTCTCTACCCATTTTACTTTGTCATCACTCCATTGGTCATCTCCTATTGATCTTTCATTCAGTACCTGCTCCCATTTCTTTCTTTGCCTTCATATGAGATCGCATAGATCTAATCTCCTTCCAACATCTCCTCCAATGATTTCTGTAAAAGTAATTTTTCTACTTCTGTGGTAGTTGTCATGATTCTAATAGCTATTACATTTCTCCATCAACATCACAAAAACAGCTATCGGGTTAAAAACAAAGACCATCATGCAGACTCCACAGATTCAGCAAAGTTGTCTATTCTTGTCTTTTTAAAAAACTTACAAACAAAAACCTTCCATCTTCCAATGGAGATCTAATCTATTAAGTCTATGTTTGCCACAGTTCCACATTCCCAAAATACATTCCAAAAAGAATTCCTCAGTCTTTTTTAAAACTCACTGTTTTTTTTATCCACTGAAATCTTTACTAAATCACCTTTACTGTCAAGACTGTTTTGCTTTTAGGTCAAATTATTGTAAACAAGTTTTATTTTCTCAGTTCTTAGCAAAACAAGGCAGACTTGTCAAGAGATGGGTATTACCACTAAAACAGAAGATATCTCTCTGATGAAAGTTAAACAGTTAAAAAACTAAGCTTAAGAAATGAGGTTAGCAATTCTAGTGTCCTTTAAGGCTTATTTCAACAGGTGAGCATGACAATTTTTTTCCCCCTGATGACTCCCCACATGACTCACACATGCTTTAGACCATAATTCTTGTGGGCCTCCTCGCTAGGAGCACTAGTTCCAGAGTATGGCCCTTTTCGCATGGCATTTGCCATGCGAAAGGGCCTCCGGAGTGTTACACGATTGCAAGGAGTGTTTCAGACAACATCCTTGCAATCGCGCGACGCTGCTGGGGCTGGCAGGTGACAATCACGCACTATTTCATTTTCGGCTTGTGGCCGAAAATGGTGCATGATCGCGCAACACTCCAGGATCCCACGCGCACTTACCTTGTGTGTGGAGCTCCAGATCCACGGCCCTCATGCTTCCTCCCCCAGCACAGCCTGGGAAAATACCCGGCTGCACTGCGGAAGGAAGAGGTGGAGCCCTCACACTGCCTGCCAGTCGGCTGGCAACTCCTGCAGAGCGAAGCAGCAGGGACTCGAGAGCCTCTTGCAAGAGGCTGCTCGCATGATCCCCACACCCTCATGCCGGAAAGAGGTAAGGTGCTGAAAGGGCCTAAGTGGTTATCTCGTATCTCTCTCCCTTGTTTGGAGGTGGTTTTTTAACCAGCTAGAGCCTCCTCTTAGCCAGCAATTTCTTTTGTCAAAGTTATATCTTTCCAAAATCCACAGAGAGAACCAACTTGCTATATCCCTCACCAGAAGTTCAAAAAAAGTTTTTCAGAGAAGAATAGTGTGGAAAACACTAAGAAATAGGCACACCTTCCCTCAGGGAGGTTTTTTTTTGGGGGGGGGGTGATGAGAAGCTGAAACTCATAGAGAACTTTGTGTGTGTGTGTGTGTGTGTTTTCTAGATTTCATAACACTGAGGAGTCTTCCTATGCCTGCTCTAGCATACAAGCTGCTTCCTCACCAACTGTTGGTTTGGTTTTATCTCTGAACAACTGCCATTTCCCCACTGCACTATTATAGTGTTATTATTCCACTTTCAACATCCTATGGAATCCTGGAGTTTGCAGTTTAGGGAGGGGCATTTAGAATTCTCAGCCATAGAGCTCTTTGGCCTCACTAAACTACAAACCCCAGAATTCCACGGGATGTTGAAAGTGGAATAATAACACTATCACAGTGCAGTTGCATAGGGACAGGGAGGCGATGGGGTGGTTCGCTCCCACTGGCAATTTTTGGGGGGCATTCTGGCTCCTTGTTTGCCCTCCCCATGCAATGTAGCTCCACCCTTTCTGCCACAGCCCCGCTCCATGCACTGTAGCCATGCCCCCACATGCCGTAACCCCGCCTCCACAAGCTGTAGCCCCGACCCACGCACCATAACCCCTCCGCCATGCACCGTAGCCATGCCCCCACACTGTAGCTGTGCCCACACACACCATAGCCACACCCCTTTCCGCCTCCTCCCCCGCATTCCGAGCTCTGCCACTGTAACGGTGTAGGGCAGAAATGGCCAACCTGGAAAGGAGGCATCAGTGAAGTATAGGACAGACAGATGGGGGTTTAGTGTCAGACCTTTTTTGCAGGAGATTGGGGAAATGAATGGTCCAGGGAGTCAGGCCACACCTAGTTGTTCACCTTTAGTGCAGCATTTGCCAGAGTGTGAGAGGAGTGTTGGCGCAAGCCTCTGGAATAGCCACCATGGTGCATCCTTGAGGTTTTGGAAAAGAGCATAGTTCCCTCTCTATCTCTCCACAGCCTGAGGTGGGGGCTTCACCCTCTCTCATGAAAGAACTAACCCCACTAATAATGGGGGTGTATGTGTATACATCTTATGTATAAAAAGCTCATATCTCACAGATAATTCATCATAATGTTTATTAACTGGGGGAAAGTGCATAAAAAATACTACATACTACTAAAATTAAAAGTACCTTACATTTCTTCCTGTGTCTTTCCAAATCTGCCATTCATTCATATTTCCACTGAGTAAGGTTTTTCATTCTTCCTCCGCATATGTTGCATAATTATTATATTGCCCTGAAGAACCCTGAGGCCATTTCAGTGCAGGTGCAGACCTATAGGGTTGTTAAATGTAGTGAAATTGTGTCCTCGTGTTTGAATCGTACCAAGATCTGCATTAGATGAAATTATAACTAGAAAGTAATGCTGCTGGCAAAAGGCAAGAGGTCTAATGATTTTTTTGATATATCTAAATTAGGACTGCTAGACCTCTCATCCTGAAATCTCTTCTTGATATGTTCTTGAGGCAGCTAAGGCTTTATGTACTTTATATCCTAGCATTTTTCCTATATATTAACAACTATGTGTTTGATATTGTATAAAGATATTAGATCTTGGATGAATTACTTATTTGGTCTGCTATTTCTTGAATTCCTAGCACATCCACTGTGGAATTCTGGGAGTTGTTGTCCAAAAACATTACTTATCCAAGCTCTGAAATTACTACAGCATAGAATCCTGAAGTACAGACTTACGTTGATAGTATCAGGTTCCTTAACGACAAGCAATTTTGAACTGGAATACATTTATTTGTTACATTGGTATCACATCCTTTCTTTCACCTATTTTCAAGTGACGCAGAGTATGTTCATTAGGATTTTAGGTGGTCTTCTCCCATACATAATGATCAGGGTCGTGCCTGTTTTGTTTCAAAGGTGGGCTTGGATCAGACATTATAAACCTGTATTCTGATATAACCTGTTTCATACACTGCAATGGTGAGACACTGTCAGGGACTTGGAGTGTTTATTGCTCACCCAAGGAACACTCCCTTCCAAGCCCGCCACCCCCGAAAAAAACTTATAATCATTTGTCCCCAGTTTTCCCCAAAGTTCTTGTATAAGGTGTAAGGAGCATTATCAGCACATTTTGGAGGAGCCCAAGGCAGTATTAATGCCAAGAAAGATCTTTTTTAAAACAAGAATGACCTCATAATCAATGTCTGGTTCACTCCGCCGCCGCCGCCGCCGCCGCCTCCTCCTCCTCCTCCTCCTCCTCCTTTTTTTTTAAAAAAAGACCTCTCCTAGGCTTAAAATGACCTGGAGGTGCCAGAAGTATCTTTTTTTTCCTTTTAAAGAAAATCTCTAGTGGTGTTTGGGAGCTCTGGGTCAATCAAATGTAGCTTTGATGTCTCATATGGCCCACTTTTGCCCACTCTATTATATACTGATAGATTGGAGGATTTTAAAAATGTCATAAGGTATTTTACTGAAAGCATGCAGCTTGTACAGCATGATTGATTGACTGACAGTTTATGGAATCATAGAATCTTAGAGTCTGAAGGGACCACAAGGGCATATACTCCAAACTCTTGCTATGTACGAATATGCAACTAAAACACTCCCAAGTGATGGGAACCCAGCCTCTGTTTAAAGAAATTCAAAGAAAGAGTTCTGAAGCAGTCTGTTCTTCTGTTCTAACAGTTCTTACCGTCAGGAAGTTCTTCCTAACGTTCAGATGAAATCTCTTTTCTTTTAATTTGAGCCGACTGTTTCATGTTCTGGTCTCAAGAACTGTAGAAAACAAGCCTGCTGCATCTTCCACTTCACCAAATATTTAAAGATGCCTATCATTTCACCTTTCAGTCTTCTCTCCTCCAAGACAAACACATTCAATTCTATAAGCCAATCTAGACCTTTGATCATTTTGGTCACCATTCTCTGGGTACATTCCAGCTTTTCAATATCTTTCCTGAATGGTAGTGTCCAGAAGTGGACATAATATTCTAGGTGAGGTCGGACCACAGCAGAATAGAGTGGCACTATGACTTCTCTCAATCTGGATAGTATACAGAAGGCCCTCATCTCATGCAACCTCCATATGCACAAATGCGAGATTATGTGATATCATTGGATGCAGTGGGTGTGCATCCGAGCTGCTACAAGAGCATGCATGTTGCATCCATTGACTAAAATGTGGCACATTTTTTTTGTGTTTTTGTTTTACATGGGGGCTCCTGGAATGGGACCCCCACATATATGACAGATGCCCCACACTCCTGTTGATGCAGCTGCATTGGATCTTTTGCCACTGTATCACACTATGACTTATTTTAACTTGTGGTTCTACTAAGATCTCTAGATCCTTTTCACATATACTGTTGTCAAGTCAGGTATACATTTTATATTTAAGCAATTCATTTTCCCTGCCTAAATGTAGTGCATTACCTTTATTCATGTTGAACTTCATTTAGCTAGCTTTAGCCTAGTTATCCAGTCTGTCAAGGTCTGTCATACCTGTTCCCTGAGGGATTTACTGTCCCTCATAGTCACGTATTATTTGCATATTTGAGAAGCATGCCGTCTGTTCCAACATCCAAGTCATTTATGGAGATGTTAAACACTGGGACCAGGACAGAAATATTTAGCCAAAACTGAAGAGGAAGTAACTGAGGGTAGAAAAAGATAGTGAGTATCCCCAGACTTGCAGTCTAAACTTTAAAACATAAAATAAATAATAAGGAGATAAGAGAAGAACAAGCAAAGCCAGGAACCAGGATTGTTGCTACCATTAGGCAGAGTGGCCAAGCAGCCAAACCTGGAGGGTAGTACCAACAACCACATTGACTTCATTGCAGAGAATGGAAAAGGGCACATTTTCATCCTTTGCCTTTGGTCTTGAGCCACCCATCAGTATTCAATGTTTAAACTTTTTGCAAAGCTGAGATGGATGTTGGTCTCAAAAGTGGCAGAAACAAAAAGAACTGGTTTTTCATCAGAACTGATGGAGTGACCTTGTTTGCCATCTCTGATGGAATGTAGCCAGTAGTCCTGCTCCAGGCTCCAACACATGTGCAACTAGCTTATGTAGCATGTACAGTTTGTACACAGCTCTTTGACGATCTTGCTGAATAATCACAGGATGGAAGAGACACTAGCAGGAACAATCTCACATCATTTTGCACATATTCATAAAGTCAACTCATTTCATCTACTCTTTCCTTCGGAAGGGAGGCACTACCTTGCTTAGCTTCCTGACCAAAATATAGGACTATCCATTTATCAGGCATACCACCAAAAGACTTCTGTTATCCAGATCAGAGGACTTTCTAGAATAACAGGAAGTTTTTTTGGTGGAAAAAAAAAAGAACATGGACAGGGTAGATTCTTTTTCTTTGCACAAAATGCAAAAATGCAAATATGCACAATATCCATCCCTCAGGCTGTGCTAACCCCTGTTTCTTACATTGCATGCTAATGATTTTGATAGTAAAGAAATTTAAAAATGTCTATTTTGAAACTAAGTTTATTAATGCAGATTCAGATTTTATTTCTATTCTTTTAATTATTTCCCACAATGTAAGTTAACACAAAGGAGCTAAAACAATAGGAAGTAAAAAAGTTAGAAAGTGTTAGAAAGTTATAAAACATTAAAAATCAATCTAATTAAGACATTAATTTAAAAACAATTAAAGCATATTAACAACAAACTACATTTAAAAAGAATCTGTTGTGCATCCTTCTACCCCATCCAGTTAAAAACCGAAAGTCTGCTTGAATAGGAGTGTCTTTGCTTGCTGGTGAAAAGAGTAAAAAGAGAGAGGGCCAATAAAGCCTCCTGTAGGAAGAGGTTCCATGGTTTAGAGACAGCGACAACAATCATGCTCTTTCTGTACATGCTTTGGGTATAGTTATCTGAAACAAATACAAAAACAAAAACAAAATGATTTATTTGAAGTCTCCTTGGGAAAGATTTATACATTCCCCACTGTTATTATTTCACAAACACTTAAATTTTGAGGATTAAAGGGTTGTGAAGAGTTTAGAGCATACTGATAGAAGGCTGCTCTTTGACCTACTGGAAGTTTCCATCATCAACACAGAAGGAAGCAATTCTTGCTTTCTCCTACAGTTTTCCACACTGCCACTTAGAATCTGCTCTGAAGGGTTAAGAGATGATATGTGGGCCATTTCCACACTACACTGTTATAGCGCTATTATTCCATTTTCAACATCCTATGGAATCCTGGGGTTTGCAGTTTAGGGAGGGGCATTTAGAATTCTCAGCCAGAGAGCTCTTCGGCCTCAGTAAACTACCAACCCCAGAATTCCACAGAATGTTGAAAGTGGAATAATAGCACTATAGCAGTGAAGTGTGGAAATGGCCATAGTCAGAGAGGCAGTTGTTTTTGTTCTATGCCTTCAACTCTGACTCATGGTGACTTTATCATGGTGTTTTCTTGGAAAGAGTTATTAAGATTTACTGCATCCTTCTTCTAAGGGTGAGAGAGTGTGACTAGCCCAAAGCCACCCAGTGGGTTTCCACAACTGAACAGGGATTCAAAATCTGATCTCCAGAAGTCCTCTACCTAACACCCAAACCACCAGGAATTCTATACCTTCAAACCACTAGTTGTTCTATGCCTTTGACATTGACTTATGGTGATCCCAGCACAGGGGTTTTCTTGGTAATATTTGTTCTTCCTTGGTAATATTTGTTCAGAGGTTTGTTGTTGCTTTCCCATTTTCTGATAGAGTGTACTTTTCCCAGTGGGTTTCCATGGCTGAATGGGGATTTGAACCCTAGCCAGAATGGTTTAGTCTTTTAAGTGTTGAACTAGAACCCTGGAGACAAGGGTGCGATTCCCCACTCAGACATGGAAACTCACTGGGTGACCTCATATGCATGATACACTCTCAGCTCCAGTAAACCCATGATAGATTCACCTTAGGGTCTCCATAAATCAGAAGTGTCTTGAAAGCACGCAACAACAGCTCCAGAATTTAGTCCGGTACTGAAATCACTATGCTACACTGGCTCTAGATACTGTTATATTTTGAATATATATGCAATTTAATTTATTCTTGGAATAAGTATTTCTGACAGTAATTATTATCCAGCTAATTAATATTTAATGGACATACCCTCAGAAGACCCAAGTATGTACCAAAAACCATATCTCTAGAAGGCCTTTATGGATCCCCTCGTACATTGCATACAGGATAGATTGCAGAGCATTTCCAGTAATTTTTCAATATATATGCCCACAAACTGAACAGCAGTCAGATGGTAGACTTAGCACCACGGACATACTGATTTTGTGCAAATGTTACTTAACACACTCATGGCACATTAATTAGGCCTACTCTGGCAAGCCAGCTGATTGTTATGGCATGTAGATGGTAAATGGATAACTTTAAAGCTTAGGCAAAACAAAAAAACCAAAAAAACAAAACAAAAAAACCCCTGTGATATTGTAAGCTTCAAAGGAAGGTTCAGAGGCAAAAAAAGAAATTATGACCTAAACATTCTGATTTGTCATTCCTATGATTTACAATTATTCACTAAATAATCTGTCATTATTTTTTGTTTAGTGAATTACTTGAGCATATTATAAATGGACAAATTTGGCTGAGGTAATTGTTTCTTCTCCTGAATGGCATGTCCCCAGTATTTATTCTGAAATATTCATTCTCTTGAAGCCACAGGGAAAGCCTGATTAGGTATTTTATTTTAAGAATCTGTAACGCTAAAGGTCAGTGGACAGCTTGTTTGGTTCAGGTAACGATTTCCAAATTGCTTTCTCTGGAATAATCCCATTTAAAGTTCTCCTTCTAAAGCAATATAGGTAGTCTGAGGACTGGGAAAGTAAGGCATGCTTTTATACCTGTGGTGAACATTCTGATTGCTTACAAATGAGCCAATAGAATAAGAGAAGAATGGATCAGATCCCTACCACCTATTAAGAACTGTCATTTATACATAACCAGAAAAGAGGACAAAGCATGTACTAAAAAGAAAAAAACAGTATAAATGCTACAAGCCACTAGCCTATAGTACAAAGCACATTCTCCTTCATCCCCATTTGTGTTCCCTGAATACCCTTATAACACTTTCAGTCAAGTGACAGGTCATGACAATAAGTCTTTCTCATTTTAGAAAGAGGGTTAAATATGATTTGGCAGGATAGTGAAAAAAGAATGTCAATACCCATTTGAAGAATTACTGGAGATATGAAGGAAGCAAAGGAATTGGTGGCAAAATCTATAGAATGCTTTTAGATAATCAATTTAATTTGACAGAGGTTTATTAGGACTATGGAAAACAGATATTAGAATTAATAAGAAAGAAATGCAACAATGGCTACAAGAAATAGTTGAAAATAAAAATAATAAATTTAGAGAACAGATGAAATTAATAGGAAGATGGTACAGAACACCACATCAATGATCTTATATTTATAAAAGAATGCCATCTGAATGTTGGCATGAACATGGTTCTAAAGGAACTTATATTCATATGTGCTGGGAGTGTGAAAAAATACAAAGATTTTAGAAAGAAATTGAATAGGAAATCAATAGAATTATAGGGAAAAAAACAAAAATTAATAAAGATGGCTGATTATTAAGGATACTGGGGTACAAAAAGAGGAGGAATATTTAATTAGACAATTATTAATAGCAGCACAGGCGTGATTGCCTGTAGATGGGAGTATGAAGAAAAGTGGGACCTTAACAGATGGAAATACTATATAGCAGAGTATATGTTGTTTGATTTTATATTGGAAAAGCAGATGCTATATTTAAGTTAACTGAGAGAAGAGAACTGTTCCAGGAGGTAGAAGAAATTAACTGAGTTTATAAAGGAGAGAGAGGGCTATGAGGATATGGATGATAGAGTTAAAATGATATACCAAATAAAAGGAAAAAGAAAATAATTATAAAATACTGTTCCAGAGTTGGGTGGGGGGAGGGGGAGAAGAGATTAAATATAAATGTTGTACATAATTTCTTTGTATAATGAATAATTCAAATAAATAAAAACATCAAAAAAAATTAAAATATCATTTGGCAGCATCTGCTGAGCAGTAGTACTTTCAGTTGCAGTACTTGGGGAAGCTAAGGATGGCCTTTCACACTCAAGTCCCTCAGTTTTTGAAACAGTTCAGTACTAGCACATACACATTATTGATTTGTGAGTACTTTTTGTTGTTTAATAAATGTGGTTTTTGAGGATGTAGGGATAAATTGAATGAAAAATTGGATTTCTCTATTAAGCCCAATCAGTGGATTGTAAAGCTATCTTTTATATTTATTATGCCAGAGGATCATATGCACTTATTTATTCACTAAAATATTTTGTGTATCCTGGGACCTCAACACCATTTTATTACAGATCTGACTAACTTCTTGTGCCACAATTTCCCACCAATATTTTTTAAAGGTATGATTCAGTATCTCTAGCTGTAATTGTTCCTTTTTCTTCTCCTTCTCCTATGAATCTGCAACCACAATACAGCATGCCAGCCAATTAAATTAGCTAACATGTTAAGACACTTATAATTTAAAACCATATAAAGTCATTTGAAAAATATAACCTTAAAAAATCATCTGATTAGAAAACCTGTGTAAATGAAAGAGTGCTTGCCTTCTCGCAAAAAGAGAGCAGACTGAGGAGCAGCTTAGACTCCAGTGCAATGAATTTCTATGAGCTGGGAGCTCATGGGGAGGGATTGTCACACACTGGCTTTCACTTCTGAGTAGGCACGCACAGGGGTGTACTATGTTTTTCGTGCTTTCTGGGGAAATGTTTTCTCATGTCTCTCCACCAGATGGACCTGTTACAATGATAGGGCTGCAAGAAAGCTTTCCTCCAAGGATTTTAAGACTTGGATAGGTTCATAAAGGGAGATACAGTCATTCAGATAGTCTGGACTTAACTGTATTTCTGTTTGCTTGCTTGGTTAGCTGCTTGCTTTAGTTGATTTTCAGATAAAAATGAATGAAATAAGGAAAAGAACCACCCATAACAGAGTACAAGGCAGATATGTTGCTCCACCTATTTAGTGGAGCAAAACCTGCATAACGATAAATATTATAGATAGGCCACAACAGGTGTAAAATTGCCATTCATTTAGTTACAATCATGTTCCTTTTCAACAATGGAATTTTCTATCCCTTCCAGAGATCATTTCTTCTTTCAGTAAAGGAGAATGCTTCTCCTGAAGCTTCCTATGGTCAAGCAAACTTCCTTTGGATGTAGCACTGAGTAATGTATACCAACAACTCTTTGGGAAATACTTCTGAGTACAAATGTGCTGTGCTTCTGTGCCTGAAATCTGTTGCTGTGGGACTTGCACCTGGAAAAGTCTATATAGAACTGAACTCAGTTTTGCATACTTTAAACCTCTTGCACAAAGTAAACATGCCTAAAATTAACCTGTGCTTTGTATGCCTGAAAGCTGTCACACTGTGAAGCAAGTAGCTAGAAAAGCCTGGATACAACCAGCCAATCACAGTTCATGACATGCTGTAAGGTGAGAGGGCTATAGGGGAAAATATATATATAACGCAGAGGCTAGCTTGTTAAAGAGTTAAGATAGCAGCCTGATGAAACAGAGTTAGGGCAGTCAGAAAGATAGTGAGGGCTGGCTAAGTGAAAAGGAATGAAGAAGATCTGAACTGGGTTTTAGGGAACTGAGAATGGAAAAGGGATTCAGGGAGAACTGTTATTTTGTCTGAAACTGGGGTGCTATTGTGTTCTATGTGTGGAACCAGCCTAAGGCTTGAAGTTTATTTTGTTTATTTATATTTATATTTACTTTCTACTGCTCTCTGATGTTTTAGTTTGAAAATGAACAGGGAAAACTGGTCATGCTTTACCACACTGAACCCACTGATCAGCACAGCCACTTGTCCAGTATAGAAGTCAGCTGGTCAGAATACCAGATCCAGGGAGAGATTCTGAGAATAAAAGGACAAAGTGACTGAAAGGAACCTCATTGCTGGAACTGCAGGACAAACATGGGGAGGGATTGTCACACACTGGCTTTCACTTCTGAGTAGGCACGCACAGGGGTGTACTATGTTTTTCATGCTTTCTGGGGAATTGCTTCTGATCCACCTACTTTGTTTTGCTCCCATCTGTTGTGTCATTGGCCCACTCCATGCCTTTAGTATAGTCCACAGCTGGAATTCTGACCATTGTATCTTTCCTAAAGACCAATTTGGTCTATCAGCTGAAAACATTTTCCCACTCTCCTCTAAGGAATGTGGCCAAATCCATCCCATGTCTGCATCTGCAAGGCATCGCAAATTAGAACAAGAGTACAATTAATCATAGGAATCCTTCTTAGTGACAGAGTGTGTTTTGCATATAGAAGGTCCCAAGTTCAACACCAGCATCTTCAGATATGGTTAGGAATCACCCCTGTCTGAACTCAAGAAAGACTGCTGTTGGCAACTATTACTGCCCTGGCTAGTCCGAGCTTTGGGGATATTTGGGGATATCCTCTTGATATCACAAGTCAGCTGCACTTCTCTATTCCTTTCCACGTGCTTGCGAGGCCACCGGACAAGCACGTAAACAAGCTCAGCCGTTAATAGCCGTAATATTCAAACTACAATACAGGCAGGCCAGAAATAGCTGACTCACTGCTTTAGGAGACCTCCAGGCAAGTACTCTAATTAAGTATGCACGCCACTTACAAAAGAGCCTCTGCCCCGCGCTGGCAGCTTGATGGGTAAACTATGCAATACCCAAGTACTCTGCGTTTGCATACTGGCTACTCTATTGAGCATTGCTACGATAACTCAATCATTCAGATTCTGACCTTTCGGAGGCTTTGTCTCCAACTCCAAATCTATTGTTTTCCCCCAAGTACGGCATAGCCTGCAGTCACAATTCTCCTTATAAAAACCCTTGATTCCGAGACCTTCCTCGGATTGCTCCCGAGTTTCATCCCGGCTTGCTGCCGCTTTGCTTGGCGAGCCTCCCCTCAGCTCGACGTGCTGAGCTACACCGCACCCCAGCTTCGCTCTCTATTTTTTTGGGCTTCAGGACAGGTGAAGTATCACCCAAACCAGCAATCCCTCTAAAAATCCCTCTATACCACTCCAACCTTTATTTCTTTAGTTATCTTGTATGAGTGTGTCGCATACACTGTTTTGCTTGTATTTAATAAACATCATTTATTATTTCAACTTCTGTGTTCTCCTTGACTCGACCCGACCCTGTAGACATAGGGTTCAAGATCTCGCTATGTTACCCTGCCTCTCGTAATGCTAAGCAGTATTCTGAGCTAATTTTCCCCACCTTGAGTTGAGCATATTTTGGTGTCCCTCCCAGGACCCCCAGTTCACAGGGTGACACAACTGTAGACAATACTGAGACAGATGGAACAGTGTTTTGTCTTAGTATGAGTCAGTTTTCTCTGTCTCTTTGACACTCAACCATTTCTGGTTTTCCTTGAGACTTGATGACTATACAGGAAGCAGTGTCCCCCCCTTCCCCCAAAGACACTTAGTACCAACCTTAGATGAATTCTAATCTCTCATATTGGCACAATGGCTTCTTCACCTTTGACAAAGATTTGATTTTTGAACATACAATGCCATTAATGTTCGTCTGGCTGGTTACCACCCAGAACTAAGAACCCGTTCTTTGAAATCCATTTCTTATTTTCTGAAGATTTGGAAGAGCTTGGGATGAGCATCCTGACGTTGCTGTGCCTTTTTCAGATTTATCTTTCATACATTTGTATCTTCCATATGGTACCTCTTTCTGTGTATGCATGTACACTTTTTTTTCTGGGCACTTTCTTTTGAGATGTGAGCTCTGTTTACCACAGTCCATTCCCAAAGCCTGCAGGAATCTATTTTTCATGGCCTCATCCTGATTCATTAAATATGACTTAGGGTAAGCCTATAGAAATAGGTACAGGCAGAATGAGAGACAGGTAGGATAGATAGACAGACAGACAGAAAGATAGACAGACAGACAAACAGACAGATGAGCTGCACGTTTACCACAAACAAATGAAGTTATGAAGGACCCCTATTTCACCTAGAACTCTGCTATTATGTTTCTACCTGGTGCCCCCACTGGGTATATACTGAATTTTTGAACAGCACCAAGCTTTGAGTCTGCTCAATGGGGGGGAGAGCAGAATGCTGAAGGCAACAATCACTGTAAATGTCCTTGCTTTGTTGAGGGTGATTTGAAAGGTTTTTATCATGGAAATGGGAAGCTGGGCAACCTACCTGTTTCTGAACGGTTTTTGAACTTTCATTCATGCTCTCTCAACACTTCAAAAGTGACTACACACACAGAGAGACAGAATTCTGTTTTGAAGCTTCATTGTTTTGCCTGTTATAAGTGAAATAGTTATTACCTGCTGTTCACAAAAATCATTCTTCCTCTACTATCACTGATTCTCACAGGGGAGAAATATTTTTAAATATATTCTCTCACAACCCAGATCTAGTTGTTCCTCCTTTCAGTTCTCAGATCAAAACTTCATGCATGTGTGTGAACAAGAACATCAGGCAGCATTGTGGGTATATGCACCTCACTATGCCTACATGTGGGAAATTCACAAGGAAACAAACCTTTAATTCTAGTAGTTGAGTCTGCTCTAGCAATCTGCTTTCTCACAGTTCAGGTTTAAAGATGTTCATTATTATTTTAGAAATTACATTATTACATTATATAATCAGTGCTAAATTCAGAAGGAACTCAAGATGAAAATTAAGTGCCACAAAAAGCAAACTGAATTGGAGACAAAATAGGTGTGTGTATATCTTCTTTCAAGTTCCTTTGCCAACTTATGGATGACCTCATGTATTTCATAGAGTTTTCTTAGGTAAGGAATAGTCAGAGGTGGATTTGCCAGTTCCTTCCACTGAAATATAGCCCACAGTCTCCCTTGCAAGTACTAACCAAGGCTGGCCCTGCTTAATTTTCAAGATACAACAAGATTTGGTGCCTTTCGGGTATTTAGGCCTATCACAGAATAAATACTGAGGCAAAACTAAATTGAAACACAACTCAAGGTTTTAGCAATTATGCTGACCAACATTCAATGGTACAACACTGAGCCCATTTCTGCCCTACACTGTTATAGTGCTATTATTCCACCTTCAACATCCTGTGGAATTCTGGGTTTGTAGTTTACTAAGGCCAAAGAGCTCTCTGGTTGAGAATTCTAAATGCCCCTTCTTAAACTGCAAACCCCAGAATTCCATAGGATGTCTAAAGTGGAATAATAGCACTATAACAGTGTAGTGCGTAAAAGGCCGTAGTTTACATATAAAAGATCCCAGGTTCAACAGCAGCATTTTCAGGCAGGATTAGAAAACACTCTGTTGTAGTTAATTATAGGTCTGAATAGGAGACCATCTCTTAAACAATCAGATTTCTCACAAAATTTATTGTTGTTAATTACCATCAGGTCAGCTTTGACTTATGGTGACCCAATTAATGAGAGCCGTCCAAGCCACTCTGTTATTAATAGTCTTGTTCAGGTTTTACTGACTCACAGAAGTGGTTTCCTCAGTTTAGCCTCTCCACCTGTAATTTGGTCTTCCTCTTTTCCTAGTGCCTTCCACCTTGCCAAACATTATTGTCATTTCTAATGAGTCATGTATTCTCATGATATGCCCGAAGTGTGGCAGTCTCAGTTTGGTCATCTTAATTTCTAGGGAGAGTTCTTGATTTACTCTTGGAGTCATTTGTATATCTTTTTGGCAGTCCATGGTATCTTCAGAACTCTTTGCCAGCACTACACATCAAATGAGTTGATTCTCTCTCTATCAGCTTTCTTCAATTTCCAGCTTTCACAACCATACATAGAAATGTGAAATATGACGGCACGAATATGGTACGTATTTATATATCTTTGACATTTGAGGAACGTGTCTAGTTCCTTCATGGTTACCTTTCAAAGTCCTATAGAGCACCCAAAAGTTTTTCCAGATGTAACAGTACAGAGACTTCTTGAGAAATTCAATGTTCCGTGCCTGAGAAAGAGATAATTAGCCTTGCACAGGACAGAGTTTGCCTGGACCTCAGTAGAAGTTACTTTGCTGCCACCAATGGGTTTGAAATTTTATTGCCTGTGTTTTACTGCCCCTTTTCCCTAGTTCCCACATGGCCAAGAGTAGGAATGGTCTCTACCTGCCATGATATCTCTCCAGACCATCTTAACTGACAACAGAATTAACATCTGAGACAAAATGTAGGCCTGTGACTCTTAACATTGTTGCTTTTGTTCTCCTTTATGATTGTTAACACCGTAGCCTAATGAAGAAGCCAGTGAAGCTTCAAAAGCTTGCATGATATATTTTGTGCTCTCCTGATCAAACTCCTTACTAACGTGTAAGTACAAACAGGAGGTACAAGTAAAATGGGAAATAAAAACATGGATTTTTATTCAAGCATTTGGGATTTAACTGATTTGTTCAAAAATATACATGTCTTATGGTTTTAAATTGTTTGACCTTTTTTGCCCTTTTTAAAACCGTTAAATTTCCAATATGTTTTAGTCTCTTTAAATTGTTTTCATTGTTTCACATTTTAAATTGTTTTAACTGCTTAAATTGATTTTACTTCTACACCACATTGAGATCCTGAGATAAAGAGTGGGGTATAAATATTTTTTATAAATAAATGCAATCATAAATAAATTGCAGTCTATCTTGTAGTTAAAAACAAAACTGTGAAAAAGTCTTGTAAGTATCCGGTAAAAAAAACATAAAGGAGTCCATAAAAGTGAAGTTAGAATGGAAATGGTAACCAGTTGATCTGTCTGACTGAAAACGGAGTATGTTCTCTTCAACCTATTATTGTGTGCCTTCAAGTTGCTTCCAACCTATGGCAACCCTAAGGCAAACTCATCATGGGGTTTTCTAGGGCTGAGACTCTGTGCTGCAAGTAAGATCACTCAGCGGGCTTCCATGGCTGAGCAGGGAATTGAACCCTGCATCTCCAAAGTCATAGTCCAACACTCGTACCATTCCACTATGCTCTCTCTCTCTTTTCAGCTAGCACTTGTCAATAACCCAGTTGCTGCTTTTGTGACCTAGCTGAAATCATGAATATCTCGTAAGAGCTGAAATATCTTATAAAGATTGGACTATGCTGTCTTATGGCTGTCTATGGCTGATTGAAGTTTTTTCCTTCCAGAAAAACTTAGGGTGCTACCTGCCTGCCCTGCAGCATTTTGAGAATAAATATGCAGGGGAAAAAAAGTATGTCAGTACCATTTCTGCCAGGAGCAATCACACCTGTAAAAGCTGCTGGGTGATTTAACAGTGCTGACAGAAGCATTTTTGTGGCTTTGGAATTGAGGGACTAAATTGTTTGGGGCTTTTTAGGGTCTGGATGCAGGGAAGCAAGCAAAAAATCCTTTCTTTGTAGGTGCTAATTATTTCCTCTACTTTTCTGGCAAATTTACTGCCACAGTTGTTTAGAAAGACATGTTCTATCGGACAATGGCAATCTGTAGCATTTTAAAAAAAAACCTCACACACGGGACAGAGAAGGGTTTACCACAAATTTTTTGCCTTAATGCAACAAAGGCCAGGACTGCCAAGGGGCTATGATATAACAGTGCTTTTGAAGAGGCCCTGTTTGGACAGATCACACTATTGTAAGACTGGGGGAAGAAAACCCTGATCAATAAAATATCTTGAAACCTGGCAAGCTAAGTGCAGACTAGCTTTTCCAAGGCAGTGGGCTACAACCACACTCATCCCCAGCTCTTGCAGATTACCCTGCAGAGAATTGTCTTCTTCCTTCTTTGGGATTGTTGGGTCTGTAGTTTTTCATGAGTACCATAGACATCACTCAAGTTTCCACTGACTGCCTGAGCAAATTCTATTCTGGTGAGTCCTCTGGATTCTTACAACATAATATTCAATTCTGTGTGGAGTTTGTTTTAAAGTGACTGCAGGTGAACCACTCTGGATTGGAGCTACATCTTGTGGTGAGGCAAGACCAATTCTGCACTCTTTGGGATTGACCACTAGCCCCCCAGCATCCTTTGGATGAGGCAGTTAGTAGGAGTAACACAACTTCCATTGCTGCCAGTAGATCCTATTTTACTCTCTCTAATTGCCACATGGGGATGACGCATAAGGAGGGAAATGCAGCCAGAGAGAGACAGATTAAACCTCTCAGCCTATTGTGCTGTGGTTCCAGGCAACTTTCTCCCATACTTATTCTCCCATAGAGAGATGTGTAGTACAGTAAACAAAACATTTGTTACTGATGCAGCATGAGAGGAAGGAGAATTCTGAAGAAATTTTGAGCTGGTAAAAAGAAAAAAAAAAAGGCTCTCATGTGTCAATAATAAATGAGAAAGTTGGCCCTAAAATGAAGAGCTGTATTGTTTTGTTTTTAAATTATACAGTTTTCCAATACTTCTATATTTCTTGCTTTTCATCACTGATGAGGCCAGCTTTTTAAACTGAGATGAATGATTCAAGTACAGTAATGCCAGCAGAGACATATTTCTGCTTCAAGGAAATGTGGATTTCACAGAATGGCAGTTGAAATGGCTTCTTTGCTCACATCTCTGATTCCTGAGTGCAAGTCAGCCGCTGAATTACTTTGCTACACAGAAGCGATAACATCTTCAGGGAGAAGGAGGGGGCTCAACACAATTGCTAGGTGAATATCATACAAGATAAAACTCAAATAATATAACACTCAAATTGTACAACACTGTTCAAAAAACCTCATCAAGCAGCTCACAAAACGAGGATCTTGAGATTCCATAAGGCAGCAATTTTAACTCTGATTACTGAAAGTCACTTCATCTGTCTCATGGCATCAAATTGCCTGTAACTTCAGCCCTTTGTGTTGATGACGTTTGACACACACACACACACACACACACTTTCTTCCTTTAAGAGTACTGCTATATTTCCTCTACATTTTCAAAGCAACTCTTTTTCCTGGTTAGGCCTGCTGGATGAATCAGATTGCTCTTAAACCCTCTTGATTCTAAATAAATAGCATTTTCTTTATAGCTTGTTACAGTGGAATTAGAAAACAAAACAAAACATAACATGATGAAATTGTTCTAGCTGGCAAATGTTATGTTAAAGCCACAAGCTAGGTTTGTTTCAGACACATGGGCTACAGATTCTAGAGGAATAAAAGAGCATGTCTTCTTCTACATAACATATCCAATCTTAGTATGACATGCAGATGCCTATGCGTGTGCAAGTTCAAGTCATAAGATCTTTACACTACTAACACTGGATGAGCAGAATTGCACATGGAGCAACCACACTGAAAAGTATATTCTTAGAATGGGAGGAACAGCATTCTCTACAACTGGGACAGGATCTTCTACTACAGGGAAAATTTCCTTGGCCCGATTGAACACCAGAAATGGCACAAGCTAATTCCTATGTCAGGGTTTGTTTGCTTGTTTGTTTGTTTGTTTTAATTCTATTTGGCAATAAAATTGCAAATCTCCTATGTCAGGGTTAACTAGAGATGAGATCCCTACTCCAGTTTCTCTCTGTTTCTCCCTGCAGAAGAATGAAGGTAGGTGTTCTGTCATCAGGGCCTCTGCCCTCAGTAACATGTCACATTGTTTATAGTATTTAACTTATACTGCCAAGGTCCAGATCTGGGAATTTAAAGAATTAAGAGTTTCCTTCCTCAGCCTCATCCACCTTCCAAATCACCATATGGATACAGCTATTAGCAAGAGTAAAACAGCTTCCTTCATGCCTGTTGGGGTTATATCATTTTCAAGTGAACCAACTGCATTTTTAAGTGAAACAACCTAATACATATTTCTCAGAGGAATATGTGGATACAATTCCATTAATTTTGGAGTTCTCTGAATTTTTAAATAACAACAATGTCAGTTTCACAAGACTACCAGGTGTTACTGCCTGGAGTTTTGGACCATCAAGTATTTTGATCCTTTCCAAGAACCTAGGAATCCATATCAAGTTGCTACCCACTGATGAGAGAGACCAGGGCAGGTAAAATATCTAGGTACCCTGGCATATTTGCCATGCACCAAGAAAAGGAGGTAGAGTGAAGAGGCTTCATAAGCCTGTTCCAACTTGGACTTTCCCTCTTTATAACTGCTCAGCTCACTCACCCACCCTCCATGCAGTGAAGACTGTTGCTTATCACCTTATAAGCTGGGAAGGCATTCAGAAGCATTTTAGCTCAGGGGACCTCACCTTTCCCTCACTCTCAGATGCCAAGAAAGACATGCAATGCCATCATTTCTGACTTATGGCAACCCTTAGATGAACCTTTATTTTTTTACAAGATTAGTTCAGAGTGGGTTGCTATTGTCTTCCCCTGAGGCTGAGAGAATGCGACTTGGCTAAGGTCACCCAGTGGGTTTCTATGCCCAAGCAGAGATTTGAACTCTGTTCTCCAGAGTTGTAGCTGACAATACCACACTTGGTTCTTTCTTACATCCACATGCATTGCATATACTGCCATCCTAAGGGCATCTCCAGTACACATGTTGGAGTGGGAGTTCACTGGTTGAGAGGCCAATGTACCATTGCCACATGCTGCACTAAAACTCTGACAGCTATAACCAAGAAAAACGTGGCCATTTCAATTCCAACAAAGTGTTTTCATATTATGTTGTTACTGCCATGGCTAGCCCGAGCTTGTGGGATATAAAGATATTTCTTGATATCAATAATTCAGCCTCACATATCCTTTCCCCTCCACGTGCTTGCGAGGCCCCCGGACAAGCACGCATACAGGCTCAGCCGATAATCGCCATAATATTCCAACATAATACAGGTAGGCCAGAAATAGCCAACTCGCAGCTTTAGGAGACCTCAAGGCAAGTACCTTCATTAAGTATGCACGCCACTTTCAAAAGATCCTCTGCCCCGCACTGGCAGCTTGATGATCTGACTATACAATGCTCAAGTATTCTGCGTTTGCATACTGGCTACCCTATTGACAATTTGGCTATAACTTAATCATTCAAATTCTGACCTTTCGGAGGTTTTGTCTCCAGCCCCAAATACATTGTTTTCCCCAGGTCCGACCCAGCCTGCGGTCACAATTCTCCTTATAAAAACCCCTGACTTTGAGCGCTTCCTTGGATCGCTCTTGGCTTCCATCCCGCCTTACTGTTGCTTTGTCCAGCGAGCCTTCCCCTCAGCTCCACATGCTGAGATCCACGCTCCCCAGCTTCTCCGTTTCCGATCGGGCGTCAGGACAGGTGAAGTATCACCCAAACCAACAACTCCTTTAAAAATCCCTCTATCCCACTCCAACCTTTATTTCTTTAGTTATCTTGTGTGAGTGTGCTGCATACACTGTTTGATTGTGTTTTAATAAAACCACATTTATTGTTTCAACTTCTGTGTGCTCCTTGACTCGGCCTGACCCTGTAAATATAGGGTTCAAGATCTCGCTATGTTACCCTGCCTCTTGTATTGCTAGGCAGTGCTCTTGACTAATTTACCCAACTTATATAATTGAGAGCGCATTTAGGTGTCCCTCCCGGGACCCCCAGGAATCAGGGTAACAATGTCCTATAATTCCTTACATGTTCTCCCCCTCACCCCTCATCAAGCAAGTGTATTTTTAGGCAATATATGTGCAGACGTGTAATTTAGGACAGAATGTGTGGAAAATCTGTAAGGTAGGGTAAAATGTATTCAAATATATTTTTTGTGCATTTTTCTAAAGAAATCTTGTGTACTGGTTAGGAAAGAAGATGAGATGGACTTATCTATGAACACCTGTGAAATTGATTCAGACTGAAATAGACTGATCCATCAATCTCTAACCTCACGTTTATTGAGTTTGTCAATATATTCTTCTAAATAATAATTGGTATTTCAGCAGCTATATTTGTCTGAGACAAATACTTTGAATAATTAATACAGTAGCTGGAGCCCATTTCCTAGGCATATAATTTAATATTTACTCATAAATTATTGTTTAACATACAATGACATGCTCATCTCACCTTTTGAGCAAGGGGAATAGACTTTCTCATTGCTTGTGTTCGGTATCCGCTTTTCTTCAAAATCAAAATGCTGTGTATTAGGACAGAAAAGGGCAATAACAGTTCAAAATCTAATTGTTATAGATGAACTAGAGGTCTGATGGCTTCCTGCAAAAACTAAACTAAAATAAAAATCCTGCTTTGCCATTATTATCTCAGTGGTTTTATGAAGTTAAAAAAAAATGCATGTGCCCAATTACCATTTCCATTCAGTGAATATGTCAGTTTTTCAAAGAGCACACAAATAGTTTAGAGGTCTTTGCAGGATACAGGGTGGGGATGGTCACAGAAATGGTTTTCAGTAACAGGGAAGAGGGAAAGTTCAGCATGGATTTTTTTAAAAAAAAACACTTTTGATGCTGTATCAAAAAACTGATCTTAAGATCACTTGGTATGCTTTTTGTTGTTGTTTTTACACCTCATAATTGCTATTGATTGATTGATTGATTGATTGATTGATTGATTGCAAAATGGCATACCCAGCCCTATCAGCTTAGTTATCCATGCATCTTAGAGTGAAAATAATGTTAAATGTCAACTAAAGAGAGCCTTTTTAAGTAAATCCTATATTGACATATGTCTGTATTAGGGATGCTAAGCTAGCATTCACAATAATAAAAGCCTTGCAAATATTGGTCATTGATTTCATTCTCTTGAAATCAGATTGGTGCTTGCAGCATCAGTGTCTTTCCATGCTGAAATCAAATTGTGCCAATCCAATGCACTCTGGAGCTGGTACAAATAGGTATGAATCAAACTGATTAACTTCATTATTTGGATGAATTGTTTGAATAGCATTATTTAGATTCTGGATAAATCTCGTGCACATCTCTATTGTGAACCCTTCTTGCTAAAGCAATTTGAGGGGATGAGGCATTTAAATTGTGTGATCTATCTGCTACTACTATTACTACTGCTGCTATTTACAAAGAGATTCTATAGCTTTTCCCCAATTATTTCATTTGTGCTTCACTTGTAGTAGTATATGCATGCCATGCTAACCTTCAGATATTGCTGGACTGCAAATCCCAGCAGTCTTAGACTGCCTAGCCAATGATAAAGAATGCTGGGACTTGTAGTCCAGAAGCATCTGGGCAGTGGCATAATTCCCATCCCTGGTATAGACAAAAAGATAATTGATCTTTTTTCACAACTTCAAGTTGCTTGCTACTGGAAAGGAACTCATACATTAATGGGTATTTACATAATCAGGGCCCAAAGGTATGTGAGAATAACACCTGCCTTTCAGCTTATGTATATTTTATTTTTCTGAAGAAAACATTTGACATCTTGCCATAATCTGGATATCAGACATGTTCTTGTTGCTCCAAGAAGGTGCCCTGCTATGAACAGAGGATCAAGTGGAATGTGTCAAACAGCAGATTTCTGACTTTCAAAATTATGACATTCAAGCCAGAAGAAATATCTTCAAAATATAAACAAATATGTCATATGGAGCTTTCAGAGGTCCTGTTATATATGCTTCTTTTCCTAGATACAAGATATTATTTACCACATGAAACATTGAGTGACATTATGTGAATGCAATGGTCCAGGAAAAATCAGATCAAATTTTCACCTCCATTGCCACCACAGTAAAGTCCAAAGTTAGGTCCATACTTGTGTTTTGTCTCATTCATTTAAATGTTCTACATTTTATTCTCTAAACACCAGTGTAGTAGCTCCTTTTCACTCAGGTCTTCTGTATATTGAAGAACTGACATGGTTGCGTGGATGGGAGGACATTTGCATTTGTTGAGGAGACAAATGCCTCATTGTAACAGCCAACTGCAGGAGATCTTCTAAGGATCTCAGAAAATGAATTTCATTCATTGACCTTCGAGAAAAAAAAAATCATTAAAATCACTATTCCATTTCTTACAGATGACCAATCAATCAATAAAAATCCATCCATCCATCATGATCAAATAAGTAGCAACCTGCCCAAGACAAAAATGAAATGGCTAGGTTTTCTGTCAATAGATCATTCTGTGCCAAATCAGTAGAATAAATTATGTCTAACAGAATCTCATTCACATGTTTTGGGTCCAAAGTATTTGGAAATGTCCTGTGGTTTCTGTGAGATTTTGAAGTTCCTAGCTGATCCATGTCAGTATTAAATCCTCTAGTAACATCAGCCATAAGGTCATAAAGGTCACTCATAAACTATCTCTATAAGCTCTTATAGGTAGACTGTTAGGTGGCGTACTGTTAGGTGGTATACTGTTAGGTACACCAGAAGCCCTATCTTGTTTTTGGTTCTTGACACAACATGAGTGACCTCATTTTGCATACAGTCTCTAACCTCTGTTTCTTTCTGCTTAAGATCCCCCAGAGTCCCTAAGCATCTCAAATTGGGGGGGGTGGGGTGGTAGGAAACAATTACCAAAACAAAAATATACCTCAAATACCACTAATTCATCACCAAACACAGTGGTCCACTGTTCTCTATAATCTTTGGTGGTGGTGTGTGTGCTTTCAAGTCATTTCTGATGTACAAAAACCCTAAGGCAAGCGTGTCCCAGAGTTTTCTTGGCAGCATTTGTTCAGAGGGCTTTGCCTTTGCCTTTGTCTTTGTCTCTGTCTCAGGCTCAGAAAGTGTGACTGGCCCAAGGTCACCTAAAGCTGCCAAAAATGAAACACACACAACTCAAAACAAACAAACAAAAAGTGGCAAGAAATGTCATCAGTTCCAAGAAACTAAAACTGGAACTAGGGTTCTGGTCATTTTTGTCTGATTTTTCCTGAATTTTTGGACCACATGTATTTTGGCATAGATAGCATCATTTTCTGGAAGAAGAAAAGTTTGCAACATAGAAGGGGACTGACTGATGATAATTTAGAAACGGAACGTGTAAGAGTGGTTCAATATATGGCAATGGCAGCAAGAATACTTTTTGCTCACCCATGGAGAGAACCTATGATTCCATCTCAAAATGATTAGGTTTTGAAGGTACTTGATATGGCAGAGATGGACAAATTTACATGTTTATCCAAAGACAGGTCTTTGACTACATTTAAGAAGAAGTGCTAAAAAGTTATAAGCTATTTTAATGGTTGCTGGGGGAAAATAGCAATGATAGGATGAAAATAGTTTCTTGCAAAGAAGCTAGTAAAATGTGGGCTGGACAGGGCTACTGTCAGGTGGATCTGTAACTGGTTGACTGGCCGTTCCCAAAGGGTGCTCACCAATGGCTGCTTTTCACCCTGGAGAGAAGTGACTAGCGGGGTGCCACAGGGTTCTGTCCTGGGCCCAGTGCTGTTCAATATCTTCATCAACGACTTGGATGAAGGAATAGAGGGCATGCTCATCAAATTTGCAGATGACACCAAATTGGGAGGGGTTGCTAATACGCCAGAGGACAGAATCAAAATTCAAAATGACCTGGATAGATTGGAGAGCTGGGCCAAGGCTAACAAAATGAAATTCAACAGAGAGAAGTGTAAGGTCCTACACTTAGGTAGAAAAAATGGAATACAGAAATACAGGATGGGAGACACGTGGCTGGATAGCAGTACTTGTGAAAGGGATCTAGGAGTTTTAATAGACCACAAGCTGAACATGAGTCAGCAGTGTGATGCGGCAGCCAAGAAAGCCAATGCAATTCTCGGCTGCATCAATAGGAGTATGGTGTCTAGATCGAGGAAGGTACTGGTACCACTCTGCTCTGCTTTGGTTAGACCTCATCTTGAATCCTGTGTCCAGTTCTGGGCACCCCAATTCAAGAAGGACGTGGTCAGGCTGGAGCAGGTCCAGAGGAGGGCAACCAAAATGGTGAGAGGCCTGGAAGTCAAGCCCTATGAGGATAGACTTAGAGAGCTGGGTATGTTTAGTCTGCAGAAGAGAAGGTTAAGAGGGAACATGATAGCCATGTTTAAATATTTGAAGGGATGCCATGTAGAGGAAGGAGAGGTCTTGTTTTCTGCTTCTCCAGAGACCAGGACAAGGAGCAATGGATTCAAGCTGCAGGAAAGGAGATTCCACCTGAACCTCAGGAAGAACTTCCTGACGGTCAGGGCTATCTGGCAGTGGAATATGCTGCCTCGGAGTGTGGTGGAGTCTCCTTCTTTGGAGGTTTTTAAGCAGAGGCTGGATGGCCATCTGTCGGGAGTGCTTTGAGGGTGTTCCTGCATGGCAGGGGGTTGGACTGGATGGCCCGTGTGGTCTCTTCCAACTCTACATTTCTATGATTCTATGATTCTATAGTTGAGTAAAAACAATTTGTGGAACATTGTTTTATTATAGTATAGTTTTAACTTCAAGTGTAGAAGTGACTAACAGTATATAAGTTTATTATTATTTTAGGATTTTTCTTAGGATTAACCTTTTATGTTATTGGTAACCTTGAGGAAGTGTGTGATGATTCCACCTAATAGCCATTCTCTGGAGAGTTCAAAGTCTTGTGTGTAACCTATTAATCTTTTGACATTTGTTAGTGCTGTTTCGCATTAAGATTAGTTTTATGTTTAGGTTGTTAGTATTAGTATATTGTTTGTCTTTCCCCCCATGTGTTTTTTATATGCTATATTGTGATATATATACATATTTTTAAAGAGTATATCATTGTCTGAAGAGGAAGCAAGTTTCTGACACACACAAAAAACGTTTCCTTTGCAAAACCAAGTTCCTTGTGGAGAAAATGACATATTTTAGTGCAACTCCCCCATGGCTAAGTTGGAAAGAATTTTGTATCAAAAACTCCTAACTGTAAAATATCAGTGTAGAGATTTTCTAGGAAGAATTTCCTGTGAGTTTAGGAAACAGGCAAATGTTGTTCATATCCGAACTGGTGTTCCATTTAAATGTATTTGCCAGATTTTTTGTAACATGGGAGTTGCTAAGTTTCTTGGTGAGTCTGCTTCTAGCCTGCACAGGATCTGTATGCTTCCATTAGATGCAATCAAGGGTTCAATGGGTGACTGTCAGCCCTTTGTCTAGAGTCTGGATAGACAGAGAGACAATGAGGGGAAACTGATACCAATATACGTTACAGTTACATAGATATCATTACTTCACCATCTAGGTGGGATACTTTTTTTTTTAATTTTGCTGTTCATCTTCCCACCCCAACCCCTCACTCTTGAAGGATGGGTGAGGTGCAAGAGTACACAAAATCTTGCCTTTTTAATGATGTTTTAAGAGCTCTAAAGTGATTCAAGAAAGGTTCAATAGTAAAGGCACTACTGAACTCTTATTTTGGATTTTGCTCATGAGCCACATTCCTGTGCTGATTTCTTGAACCAACCCAAAATCTGTTCAGTAAATTGCTTTATTCATTTTACTCCTATGAAATCCTATTGAAGCTACTTGCCCTTTTTGATCTTTTGAGATAAGGGACTTCTGGGTGGTAAGAAAAACACTTAAGTCTAGTTTTGGATTTGTTAATATGGGTGGATCTTCACAATTGACTGGTTTAGGAAATGCAGAGGAAAGGGCACTGGTGGTAATGAGTCTGTAATTATTTCAAAAAATGAAAGAGGAGTTCTCAGAGAAGAAAGAAATCTCATTTAAAGACAATATTAATAGACGTCTCAGAGTGACTTGTGAAGTTTATTCAAAGTTGTGTAATGAGGAGAGAGGATTAAGAGAGGAATTAGAGAAAGCTGAAACAAATGTTATTCACGAGTTAAGAGCATTAGCTGAGCAAGTACATTATCTGTGCTACCATTGATCTTTAATGTAATAGAATAGAAACTTTATCTCATTAACTATCAAGGAAGAGTTTGTCAGGCTCCATGCAATACAATCCTTCAGCAACTTTTCAACTGCTGCTCAGAAAAGAAGTTTCCTTTTTTTAAATAGCTCTAATAAAATTACAGAAGGGAGCATGTGTCTGTGTGTGTACCTGTAGATGCCTATGAAGAGAAATTCATAGGTACTGAGCTTTTCTGTAAAACTTTTACAGAATGCATTGATAAGAGCTAGCCAGAAAAGAAAACAAGAATGGGTGTATAAAGTCACTTTGGTAACATAAACAATTATGTAGCATTCCTCTTCACCATAGCTTGGAGCATGAGCTTTGAAAATGAATATGTTAATGTTGGAAACAGGGACATTAATTCATTGCCAGTAACAATGAGAACTAATAGAGTATATTTTGCTGACTAGTACAAATTAATTCATTTTTTGATTTGTTGGTTTTCAAACTTATTGCTAATACCTGAAGGCATGTTTTGTTCTCAGTTCTTTCAAAAATGCCCCCCCCCTTTTGTCATTTTAAAGTTGCCGTCCCCACCTTGCACTTTATAGATTTGTTGCATTATAAATTGCTGAAGGTGATAGGGTATATTGTACATTGCACTGGAGGAAGAAAACATACTGGGGAAGCCTGTCCTAAGACATGGGATTTACCAAACTCTTAAATCAAGTTTCATCATTTCTATTCTTTCTCCTTCTATTCTCCCCACTTCCCTACCCTCAACATGTATTCATTTCATTCATCCCTCAAACACTGTGCGTTGTTTTTCTGGATAGAAAAAGGTGAATAAAGAATCATGTGTTCATTCTAGCTAGAGCAATGCGATGAGTGGCAACAACTTCAGCCGGTGAATCAAGAATGGAGTGCTGTTAGAAATATTTTTAAATTCTCCGAGCATTTAAATTCTCCGAGTATTTTTCTCTACTGTCAAATAACTGCATTGTTTATCTCCTCACTTACTTAAAATTACAAAGTGTGGTCTCATTCAGGGATAGCCATATTGGCCATGCGGCAAAATACAACAAAATCCAAAAACCGTAAATATGCTATACCTTTATTGGCCAACCAGAATGTATAAAATACATCATGCAAGCTTTCAAAGCTCCACTTACTTCATCAGACCAAAGATGTTAAAAAATCATACAGGAGAAGAAAAGTAATGATATTAGGGTTATAGGCCAAGATTAGAAAGCACATGTTTTGTATGTACTGTCTAGGAGTCCAAACTCTAATCCCTACCATCTTCACTTCACTTCCTAAAAGCCCCAGTCTTCTTCAGCATCTTCTTCCTCTTGATATCAGCTCAGCAATGTATGGCGAGGAAAAAATTCTGATGCATTACACTCCAGGAAAAGTGAACAATATTAACCAACTACTTGCAGTCTCTGATACTGAGCATGGTCAAATTCATATGTTAAGCCTCCTTGTGGAAAAGGTAACTAATTATCACATAAGTAGTTATATTTTACTAGTTCTATTTAACTAGTTGTTTTTTTTAAGTTCTTGTCAAACTTGGACCATTCCTGCACTACACTGTTATAGTGCTATTATTCCGCTTTCAACATCCTGTGGAATTCTGGGGTTTGTAGTTTACTGAGGTCAACGAGTTCTCTGGCTGAGAATTCTAAATGCCCTTACCTAAACTGAAGACCCCAGTATTCCATAGGATGTTGAAAGTGGAATAATCGTACTATAACAATGTAGTGTAGTGTAGAAATGTGTAGTGTAGTGTAGAAATGGCCTCTGTCTATCAAGTTTAAGCAGTATTGGCCACAACAAAAATGAACAATTGTTGTAAATTTTCTAGGCATAGATTATACCTATTTTATGAGAAATAGCATGGTGCAGTCATCTGAATACTGAACTAAGGCCCCAGGAGCCAAGGATCTGAATCCTTGGTCAACTGTGGAAATCTTCTGGATGACTCTGGACAAATCAGGTTCTCTTGCTCTTAATGTGATAACTGAAGCCCCTGTCAGAGCTGCTGATGATGAGCAGCAGCTGTTGGTCCCTGTGGCTCCGGCTGGAGATGAGTCCTGCAGCTCAAGAGCTCCCCCTGCTGCCATGGACCAAGCAGGCTCGGACGTCCCTCTACCTGCTCCTTTAGAGCAACAGGGATCCGATTCTGAAGAGGCTCTGGAGCCTGGTTCAATAAGCCCCCAATCAAGGCGGAGACTCAAGAGAGCTGAGCAAAGGGAGGCTTCCTTGGCCAAGTTTAAGAAGCGGTGACCGGACACACCTGTGCCTGGGGCTATATAACTGCCTACCTGGAAGCTTCCCTTTGCTTGTGGCAAACTTCTTACAAGCCCTCCTTTTGCCCAGCACTTGGTTCCTGATACTTTGAATTGATCTCTGGACTCTTGACCCTTGACCCTTGGCTTTGGAACTCTGACTATGGCTTCACTTGGTGCTCTGGTAAATGAACTTCCTTGAGTATGTGCTTGCTTGTCTCCTCCTGGCTGGACTTTGCTGGCTCTCCCACTCTCTCCTCTGGGCTGGCTCGCCACCCTGGTCTCAGACCTTGACACTTAAAGGAAGACAATGGCAAATCTTGCAAAGATAACTGATTCCATATTCCATAAATTTCTCTTCCATGGTGAAGGTTCATCCAAAGTTGCACACTAGAAATATGACAGGAACCTGTTCTGCTGTGATGGGCTGTGCTGCTTTTCAGAGTTCCCTTTGTTTGAGTTTTTGAATCTGTTGTGCTTGTGTATTAGATAGCAGTATGACAATGTTGTTGTTGTGTGCTTTCACATCATTTCTGAGTTACGGTGACCTTAAGGTGAGGTTATCACATGGTTTTCTTTGCAAGATTGTTCAGAGGAGGTTTGCCTTTGCCTCTTCTCTGTTTCGATTCAATGAAATAACTTGGGTGGTGTTGATATCTTTTAACTAAACAAATGTTGAGGGGAGTATGAAATAGTAGCTTTTTGAGCAGCAAACCACTAGATGTTGCTCTCAGGAAAATGGCCCACCCCCAGGATGCTACTGCACAAGGTGATTGCTGCATAATGTAAAATCTAGAGGACTATTTATGCAAATTTTCTACCTTTTCCCACAATTTGGCTAAAATAAGACCCTGAGCCAAAATGGCCACAACTCAATTCAGCTGTAGGAGCTAATTCTACATAACATTGGATGTTCCCAATAGGGACATACCTATACAAACACATCAAAAGACAGATCCAACAAGTTCAAAGAGATCTGACTGAGAAATATACTATGACTCTTCCATGAATATTTGAAAAAAATAATAAAAACAAACAAAGTGGTTTCTCAAGTATTAGGAAGCCATGGCAAGAAGGAAAGATGGGTAATTTTTTTTTCAGTTCAGGATTTATTCTAGGGGAAAAAACTCAATTGATCAACTTTATAGCTCAATTCCCTCATGGTCTGTTATCAGGGCTCAGGAATAGTTAATGCAGACAGACAGACACTGTGCTTCCAGGTCTGACACAACACCCTCTCTGCTATAGGGATACTTGTGATAACCTGGTGATTCTTGAGTGTGGATGGGTGGGTGAATTGGTCCTTCAAATGTGCAGTCTTTTTGAACACAAAATCATTTAGAGGAGTCCTTTGAAGGACTGGATGTTTGTGATTGATATCCACTGACTCTCACGTGAAACCTGTAGGAATTATGACATCACTGGGAGGGGTTGCTTAGTTTTGAGGTGATTTGGCCCAGACAATAGTTGGGACACATTGCCCCTCCACTTTTTCCAACAATATTAACAGACAGTTTATTTTTTTAAAAAAAAATCAGGTGTGGACAGTGATGTGCCTCTGCTTTGAAACAAGGATGGAAATGGAAACAGACTACTTTGTATGCAAGTGCAGTTTATTAAATGAAGAATACCAAGTACCTCTTGATGGCTGATGCTTGTCTTGATGTTTGTTTTGTTACAATAGTATGTTATTAAGGTCTTTTGGTAATGTTCTGGCTATTTATTTCTGGGCTGTAAGTCACCTTGAATTCTCTAGTAGAAGGACAATGGGCTAGAAATATTTTAAATTCAGTAAAAGGGGAAAGAAGGAAAAGGAAAAGAGATGAGTGCGGAGAAAACTAGGCAGTTGTTAATTGGGGCAATATGTGAAAACTTCTCTATCAATTACTCTGCAGGGATAAGGTAGGTCAAATCACACTTCCCTGCCTTTCTGGTATCAATAGTTGTCAATAGATGTAATTATCATGACGTATTCAAATGCCTATCCTCTAGCTGTCTCGATTTGGCAGGCACAGTCCCATGTACTCCTCTGGCAGCCCACTTTTTCAGCTGCTTTTAAAATGTCTCACTTTCTCTGTCCTGCTCTCATTTTCTCTGTTTGTTCTCAACTTATTTCAGTTGCTGCAAACTGAGTCCAAAGGCCAATAGTAGTTTGTGCTCAATTAACTCAGCAAAGGAAGAGAGGACATGAGAGGACAGAATCTTACCCTTCCCAGTTGGTGCCAGGAAAAAGCAAACGGCAGCAGCCTCTCCTAACTTTTCTGTTCTCACTCACTGATAACTTTTGCCCTCTTGACCACACTCCCGTGTTGCTTGTCCACACATGTCCTTGTTTTCATTTGTAAAACACTGGAGAGTATGCACATGTCTTGGCCTGGAGAACCACAAAACCAGAACAAGGCCAATCCACCTAAATCAACAGACACTTTTGACCCATAAAAGTACCAAACATTGGCTTGTATTGTTAAGTTGTCTTTAGTGGGCCCCGCATAAATAGAAAAGTGTCTAGCTATGTCAAGAGAGATTTGAATTGTAATCTGCTGGGAAACTCCAAGCTGTATGTCATTTAGCTGCAGGAAAATTATGGCCTCAGAGTGTCTGACTTTGTAAATCCCCTTTAAGCCCCTGTCAGAGATTTTTAAGCTTGTCTGTTTATCAAACCTGTATCTATAGGGGAAAAAATGGCCTCTCTTATGAAGTCAAGAAAAGGCATTTTATTCCATAAATTGTCTCTCCTGGACTATTTTTCATGTTTTCTCTTGACTCTCCCCAGTTAATAACATCTCCTCCTTTACAAATAATTCATGAGAACTCAAAAAAAAAAAAAAATCCACAGGCTAGAATGATGTGAAAATAATAGACTACTTGTCATCTCCCTTATAAATAGCAAACAATTACTGAGCTATTTAATATCTTTAATTTTAGTGCCTGTACATATTCGTACGCATTTGTGTTTTTTAAGAGAAAGTTATCTCTGGAAAAAAAAATCCTATGGCTGGGGCCATTTCCGCACTAGACTGTTATAGTGCTATTATTCCACTTTCAACATCCTATGGAATCCTGGCCAGCCCCTCCCGAAACTGCAACCCCAGGATTCCATAGGGTGTTGAAAGTGGGATAATAGCGCTATAACAGTCTAGTGTGGAAATGGCTTGAGCCTGACTGGAGAGCAATAAGTCTCCTTAGAAAATGTTCTCAGATTAGTCCCAAGAAGCCTCTTTTAAATGGCAAATATAACCATATTAAACTTCAGTCTGATCTGGATGGCTGTTTGAACAGCTTGAGAAGTGGCATTCTTTTTCACTACAATGTCAGTTATCTTGACCGTTCTGGTTAGCATGGTATCAGTTTGTACAAGCTAGGACATCTTTGTGACGACAACTACTGCTGCTGCTACCGCTTCTTTTTCCTCTCCTCCTCCATTTATATCTCATTTTTTCCCCAAGATTGGGATTCAAGGTGGCCTACAAATTAAAATGATTAGAATACAATTAAAAGCCAACACTAAGTTAAAATTAAACTATTAACCATATTCAAACCATTTAAAACATACACTTAAAAAAACTAGTTATGCAGTGTAAGTTAAAGCAATATAGCACCTTCTAATAGCCCTTTCCTTAAAAGCCTGAAGGACAGTGAGAAAGAGGCCACTGCAGCCCCCTATACCTCAAGGTAAGAAGTTCCAAAGACTAGGTGCAGCCATAGAGCAGATCTTCTCTCATGTTCCCACCAATTGTACCTGTGGAAGTGATGGGACAAAGAGAGCTACATGAGACTTCTGGAAGGAGTACAGGTTGGTAAGAGGGGATTTGGTCAGTCTTCTTTAAGATGCTTATCTAACCATGTTTTTAGGATTTGGGGAAAAGGCAAGCTTGACCAGGCCAAAGTCGATAATATCTTTAAGCGGCATTGCGTCAACTCTGAATTACTGAATATAGATTCTTTCCCTTATTTTGGCCCTGGTACATAAGAAACTGGAAAGCACAACATTGCATACTCCATTCTAAGCCAAGGAAGGAAAACAAAATACAGCACTCCAGATATTGCTGGTCTATAATGCCCATAACCAGTATGGGTAGGGCTTATGGGAGGTGCAGTCCAAAAACATCTGGAGGATGACACTTTCCCCATCCCTGATGCCTAACAAAATAGTAGCATATAAGAAGTTATATTTAGAAGGCCATCTGAATATGGTGTACCATTTTAAATTATTTTAAAAATTTTAATCAATTGCTTTATACCAAGATTGCTAAGGACCCATTTCATACTATATAGTTATAGCACAAAAACAGCTTCAAAAATTAACCTATGACCCATAAGGCTTCCTTAACAGCATCACTAGTTGTAGTCTAGTATTTAACAATGGGGTGAATAAGTATAAAGCTTTTCTAGTTTCTGCATGTAACTATCCACATCCCCTACGAGTCTCCTTATGATCCAGCACTGAAATCTTCACATATCTAGGGATGGGAAGGAGAATCCTATAGTTGTTCGTCCTTCTTTTGCTTTTCTACTCCCACCAGGATTCTTGTTTTTAGTGAAATTTCAAGCTGCAATTCTGTATACACTTACTTGGAAGTAAATTCCACTGAACTTGATGGGACTTACTGCTGAATAGGCAGGTGTAGGCCCATAGCACCTCATATTCCCCAAATCAAAGAGGGGAAACATGTAGCCCTCCCTTTGTTGTTCAATTACAACTCCCATAATCCTTCATAATTTACTATACTGATAGGAGCTGCAGTTCAACAACAAATGGAGAGTTATGTTGATTCTAGCTCCCATCATCCCTCAGAACTGGATCTGTTGGTTGAGGTTGAAGGGAACTGAAGTTGAACAGTATCTGGAGAGTCATACAACACACCTGAGCCTGTCATAAAAGCCTGCCTGTATGTTACAACCCTGGCTGTCCTGCATGGTTTTTGATGGTCTTAAGTTCTAATAGACAAAACATAGTGGATTTTAATTATGTGATCTGTAACTTATACATCAATATTGTAGCACTACCTTTTTCTTCCCCCTGCTTTTTCCACTGGAAGATTTGACAAAGAGCAAAAGAAAAGTGGACAGTTACTTCCATTTCCATGTCAGATTACAATAAATCTGTTATAGAAAAG
The DNA here is from genome assembly GCA_030412105.1 of Cyclura pinguis. Taxonomy (NCBI): domain Eukaryota; kingdom Metazoa; phylum Chordata; class Lepidosauria; order Squamata; family Iguanidae; genus Cyclura; species Cyclura pinguis. The sequence continues at coordinate 310,050,170 of CM059599.1, read as the reverse complement.
TTCTCAAGAGTCAGAAAGGAAATATTAAAGAATTCCTCTACCACAGTTGAAAGAATTAAGTCATATTAAGTCACTAGGCTGGCTGCGGTTACCCAGAGGACCTTCTCTTCTATCGCTCCCAAGTTATGGAATGGCCTGCCGGAGGAGACCCGGCACATTACCGGTCTTGACTGCTTTAAAAGAGCAGTCAAGACTGACCTCTTCCGACAGGCCTTCCAAGACTAGCATTTCCATCGCCTCCCATCAACTGTCTTGCTGTTCTTTTAATAGTTGATTGATTGTAGTGTGTTTTGGGGGGTTGCTCTTAGGTGGATTGGTGGGTGGGGAGGGTTGGGTATGTTTTTTAATGTTTTTAAGGTATTAATGTATTTAATGTTGTTCGCCGCCTCGATCCAGGTGGAGAGGCGGGATAAAAATAAATTTTATTATTATTATTATTATATAATTTCCTAAATGAGAGAGCTCAACCTTTCATTTTCTATGTTTATATTTTCCTTTTATTTATTGGCTAGAGTTTTAAATTTCCATGTTACTGAAAAGCTTTTGCAGCTAGCTAAATAAGGAAAAACACCAACATCACCTTAAAATAAAGCAATATAGATGAGGCTGGTAGTTTCTCCAGTATGAACGTTCTTGGTCAGTAAATATAATGCCAGTTTTTTATCTCAAAATATTAAGCTTAGAACATTTTTCAAACAAATTGTTTAAAACTAGATACTCCTGCAACAAAGAAGAGATATACTCCTATTCAGGTAATATAATAACAGTCAGGAGTTATAACATGCATCACACACAAATTCACAGTATAGGTGTATTTGTAAAATGAAGAAGAAAAGGATATTCATCTCAATTTGAAACAGACTATTCCCTTTTATAACAACCATTTGCTACCAACAGACAGAAACTGGGAGTTAAAGTTTTACTAGGCTTTTGTACCTAAGTCTCATGCAGTGGAGTCACTAACTGGTGACCTTGAGAAAGGATGGTCATGCACTTAGTTGCATGGCTTATGGCAGCAAAGTCTGGCAAATATGGTATGGCACCATGCAGGTGTATCCCAGAGGGCCATGAACTGTTGCTGGATACTGCATTAGCCTGTGCTGGTTACTTTCAACTGTTAATATCAGCTAGACCAGACTGACTAAATCAATGGAACTAACAGAAATGGTAACTTACCAAATTCCCCATGAGTTAATGGATCTATCCTAGCTGGACTAATTATAAAATGTGGACTACTGCATCCTAACCCTCTTCTTTTGCCGCTGCCAGTGCTGGTAAGTTAATGCAGCTGCCACTGGTACTGCAGATGTTGCTGTTCCTGGGAAGATTTTGATTACTGTATGAGAAAGAGGGACAGAGTCTTTTCTATTTTCTTTTCATCCAGCTAGCATCTTTTCAACAACAAAAAGCTATCATTCTTGATGCTTTTTCATTTAAAAATGGCATTTGACATAATGTGATAACATAAGAACAACAATAGGAGTCATGTGGAGAAACTGGATAAAAGATGTATCCCTCTCTATTTCTTTATACTTAATTTTAGAATCCAGGGTTACGTGTTTGATTTGGAGATTTCGGGCAGTTCTTTGCAAGACAAATGGCTATTCATGTCCTTCCAAAAGTTTAGAGTACTATTGGCCATTTCAGGGCAAGAATGGCTCCCGAGGGGGGGGGGCAGGAATGCTTGGGGGCTACAAAAATGGTCTCTGTGGTCCTGAAGGGTGGGGGCTAGTACCAAACAATAAACTATGGCTTTTGTCTCATCCCTGTGTGAACTCCTTGCTGAAACATTTGACTCACCTTGGTGGAAACACAATGCTGAGCTACTTAGACCAAATTTTGATCTTATCACACCTGCCAACTTTATTGTTCTCTTAGTAAGTTAAATAAGCAGTAAGTTGTAAATCATGAATTGTTGCTGTGTGCCTTGAAGTCATTTCTGACTTTTAGTGACTCTAAGGCAAATCTATCACAGGGATTTCTTTGCAAGTTTTCTTCATAGGGGATTTTCCATTGCCTTCTTCTAAGGCTGAGAGAGTGTGACTTGCCAAAGGTGACCTAGTGGTAACACTGTTCCAAACGGTCAGAGATTCAAACAGTAAATTAAAATATTTTATTGAAGGAAATTTAATCACTCATACACAAGATCTCAAACAGTACACACTCACACAAAGCTAACTGAAGGAAAGGAGGAGAAAGATTGATAGAGAGACTTCAGGGAGTGGGCAATATTTACCTATTTACCTTCAAAGAGCAGCGAAGCAGCAGTGATGTGGCTTAGACTTGCATCTAAGGACAGTACAATTGGGAACGAGAGTGACAAACTGATGTTAAGCAACCAATGTACTGCAAGCTAGCTGCTCAAAACTGGGAGCGAGGAGTTATACACAATTTCTGCCTGGAGGGCATGGGTGCAAATGGCTCTCTGACTGAGTAAACAATGGAGTTCGCAGAGTGGACAATGAGGTCTGGAATGAGCTGATTGTTTTAACATTGGGTGATGAAGGGGCTAATGGTTGTCTAATTGCTTAGTGTTTGTGGACAGGTCTGAGGATAATGGGACAGATTTCAGGGTGAAGGGAAGAGGACTTGAGACAATCAGTGGCCTGGTAGGAATCTCCTAGTTGCTATTGTTTAAGAAAGCAGTCATTCAGCAGTTTCCTGGTGATTTGCTGACTATGATCTCACCATGTTACAAGGTGTTTTTCTGGCCTAATGTCATAACACACATGTTCAGCCAGCTTTCATCTTGGCCAGCCTCGTTATACAGCCATAGCAGGGTACATTTCATATTTTGTAACAATTTTGATGTATGCCAATTAAACCATATCAAAGCATGAGGGTATATGGCTGCTAACAGGGGCACACAATAGGGCCTCCCCTAAAGCTCTCAAATTTCTGGGAGGAACATATGGGCAGTCTTTCAGATATCCTGGCCCCAAGTCATTTAGGGCTCTGTAGGTCAACATCAGCACCTTGTATTGAGCTTGGAAGCAAACTGGAAGCCAGGACAGTTCTTGCAAGACCAGAATCTTGCTACACTCCTTAAGCTGGCTACAGTGGATAAAAAGACAATTCCTCCATTGTCCAGTCAGGTTAGCTGATGCTGTGTGTTCAGTTCAGGTAGAGAGCTGAGGCAACCAGAATCAGCAGAGCTTCATCATGTGGATGAAGAAGAGTGGATGGAATTAGTGAGGAAAAGCCATGAGAGTTAGGAATGAGACAGAAAAACATCTTTCTATGAGAACGTCTGATCAGAGGAACAGCAGAAGGTGGTTGGCCTCAGGCAGCAATATGGCTTTGGTGGTGCCAAGGTACTTTTTCGTGGTTGTGTCCTTATCATCAATATTCTGACCAGAAGGAAGATTTAAGATTGAAGCAGGTTTGCCAGACAAAGCTGAGAGTGCACCATAACAGAGCCTAGAAACCATATTTAAAAAAAAAGAAAGTGAAAAAAACATATTTTTGTCATTCCCTAAAACTCTAGGAAAACTACTAAACATAAAGAGATCTTTTCAGAGAGAATGAATTTATGCAGCTGAGGGGGAAACCTTATAACTATTTCTACACATGTTATAATTTCAAACATAATAACAATTGTAACATACTCTTACACATTGATGTAAGACACTGATGTTTATGATATTCCCTCTCCCCCCCAAAAAACGGAAAAAAAACACTCAAAACTTGATTTCATCCAAAACATTTACATGGCTATTTAGAACCTCTTGGTTCTGATGCACTCCAAGAAGTCTTAATACTGTAAGAGATCTCTTTAAATATGTATTAAGGATTTTACCTTAGCTAGGAAATCCTATTTGCATACATTCTTCTAGTGAGGATTCCTCTGCAATTGAGAATTTCTTTACATTGCTAGACTGGTAAAGCACTGCGATTTGTATCCTCAAAAAGTGATGGCTGGTTATTCTAAAGTTAATGATGCTGGTAAACCCATTCTGGGTTTTGGTATGAACATTCAAAAAACTACTCAAGATGTTGACCTCATTTGGAAGGGGGAATTCTGTACCTGGCTCATTTAAAACTGAAACTAAAATAAAAAGCAGACTTATTATCCAGTAACATGGAAACCACTGGTGACACTGATCCAAACTCTAAGACTTGCCTCAGAAATCTTTATTGGTCCAGTGGGTGGTTCAAAGGAAAGGAAATGGTACCCCATTTATGGAATATCCTTCTTGGTCACTTTGCAGGCCACCAATTTTTAATTTCTTTCCATAAGGTTTCTAAAAGAAGATATTTAACTTTTACTTTTCTTTTTTAAAAATCATCTTCCAGAATACTTCCCTTACCGGTGCTACTGGTTATGTTGCCCTTGCTTCTGCTGCTTTCAATAATTTTATAGTAAAGGCTTTAATGTAAACACTTTGAATATTTTAAGTAACAAGTGGATAATAAAAATAGCAATTTTTGTTTTTGCAATTTGCAGTTTTGCAGACTTCCCAAGCCCAGCTGATCTGCTATTTCCCTTTTCTTCAAGTGTTCTCCAAATGCCAAGGTACACAACCCAGAGACAGCTGTATCATCCCACCTTACCAATTTTCCTCTGTCACCAATGAATCCCACTCCCCACACAGCTTATCTGGTTTGCTGCTTCTGCGCCACTCATCCTATCATGGAAGCATTTATCTCAGTCCTCATCTCTTGCAGGGACTAAAGCATTCCCCTCTCCTCAGAGATTTAAAGAAGCCATGAGGGATGCTTACATGGTGCCAAGGATGTAGCAATTTAGTTTTTGGTCAGCTTGTGAAGATTGCTTAGATTAGAATAAGGTCAATTTCCCACCCCTTCCTCCAGTGTGTATGGAACCATGTATGTATGCTAACACATACTGGTGTGCCTATTTGTGTTCACCTTCTCACTAAACACTGGCTGTTCACTTCAGGTTGTGAAGAATTTGCAATCTTATTACAAATGGCTGATTGAATATCTTCTACAATTATAGCAATAATAGCCGCCTCTTTCAAAGGCTGTTTCTGTACATTATTATAGTGGTATTATTCAACATCCTGTGGAATTTCAGGGTTTGTGGTTTACTGAGTCTCTGGCTGAGATTTCTAAGTATCCCTCCCTAAACTGCAAACCCCGGGATTCCACAGGATATTGAAAGTGGAATAATAGCACAATAACAGTGTAGTGCAGAAATGGCCAAAGTAGTCTCTCACCTCAGTTCAAATCATTTACCACTATATAGGCAGGTGTAGGGGAATGGGGTTAAGAACTTTCTAAAGATTGTGATCCAATGTACATGCATTGACCATTACTTATTTTTTTTAACACTTTGACATTTTAATTATGACTATAGTACAGTAGATGAAGGTGTATATATAGAAGGCCGGACTTCAAAGTAATAATGACTAATTTGCATGATTTATTGTCCCTGTCCACTATCTCAAGGCTTTTTGTGCTCACTCACAGCATGTCTCCACACAGATGCTATTAGATTGCACTAGAAGAAAGTATTTCCTGAAACAATCTTATGCTATGTCGTGCATATTGGGTCTCTGATTATATGAATAATCCAGGTCCAAATGCACAATATCTGATCTTCAATGTGTGTGGACTAGACAATCTGATGCAATTCAACTTAACTGAAAGGTACCCAGATGGAATGTTTCACTGAATCCCCAAATGACAAAGATCCAGGTCAAATTTTTTTTGAGATAGCAGTTAAAATGTAGAACAGTTAACAATAAAAGAAGCACATATGTAAATAGGATCCTCCAGCTTCCTTGTTACATGGTGGAGCTTTCCTTAATGAGAAGGCAGCCTAATGATGCTAATATATACCAAGTAACTACCAGAACATAGAATCCAATGGGATCATAGTGAACTTCCTTAAAATGATTTCTTTAGAAAAAGAATCAAAACCACAATTTGTATCTATCAGTTTTGTTTTCACTATAGTGTTCTGCTGTTCCTTTCCCCCTGGTGGCTGGTGGCCTCCATTTGAATAGGCTCATCATCTTGGATAGCTTCTTTAAAGTTTGAATTATAGCCTGGAGTGAATTCAGTGCCTCATTGGAGTGGAATCCATCAGCAGTCAAGCTTCTTCTTTGTTGTGAAGGTACAGAGCTGTCCTTCATTTCTGTAGTAAACATGGGTCAAAGACACGATAAATAGGGATCAGAAATGTATCATTGCCAAGTGGGGGAGCTGAGGGCATTGTATCCCAAAATAAGAATTCTGCCCCCTCAAATAAATTTTTCCTTCTATCCCTAAATTTCTATTATTGTAATAATTTAAAAGCTTCAGCTGAGCATTTAGAAAAACACTTTAGGTATGCAAAGAAAAGGTTGCAGGCAAAATTCCTGAGAAAATGCAAACACAGAAAATGTAAGAGCTCTGGATATCAAAAGTTTTGAATATTTCACTCTCTTCAAAGCTAGAAATTTGGGAGATTTCTGGGGGGAGGGTTCCTTGCCTCCAGTGTTTCCTTGAGGGTGCAGTATCTTCATTTTACCCTTATCCAAGTAGCTGTAAGGAGGGAGGAGGAGGAGGAGGAGGAACCTCCCTGGGTCCCAGTTTTGGGAAAACGTAAGGTATAAATGAAGTGATAGAATATAATGAACTATATGAAAATGCCTTTGTATTTATTCATTCATATTCTAAATATTTTCCTTATTGATATTTTTCTGGTAAATTTTAAATTTGATTGTGAGGGCAAGTTTTGCTACTTTCCTCTTCCATTCCTTCAATGCTAGCCTATGACACCTCTCCACAGCATTACTTTCTAGAATGGCTAAGAAGATAAAATTTTGATCACACTTCCAATGGACCACATAAAGATTACAGTTCTCAAGAACCATAATATCTTTCCTCTGGCATAGCTGTTATGCTGTACTACTTCTTGGAGACACCACTTTCTCCCATCACTGTCTACCATTTGTGTGTGAGGGAGGATTGCTGAGGCAAGGGAGGAGGACTGGAAATTCTTCTCTGGTTCAGATTTTAATCTGAAGACTTCGAGTCAGGTTACTATCATTGTTCCCTCGAAAAAGTGCTGTTTTTGACTTATGTGCACTTTTCTTTTTCTGTTTATTTTTTAACAATCATTCAATATTCATAAGTATCATAACAACTGTCCTCTAATTTTTTTCCATTCTACAAAAAAAATAGGAAATTGTAAATCTGTATATATGAAAAAACATAGTATATACAATTTCTTTATATTTTACTTAGTATCAATATTTTTGTTATAAGGGTTTGCTTATGTATTTTCAAGAATTTTTACTATACAAAAGTTCTATTTTCATTAAATTACCCCTTGTCTGCTTTATAACTGTACACTTTCCACTTCCATCCATCCTCTCGTTTGGTTGACTATCTTGTTTCTTACTGTTTCCTCTAAAATAGTATTACCTCTGTTGTCCTGCCTGCTTAAAATGTGATGTTTAAATTTCATCACATGTTCTGTATCTTTGCTTTATCTTTGCTCCGTATCATTCCTTCTTCGTAATCATTATTCTTTAATTTTGTAATGCCCATTTTTGTTTCATATAATTCTGGATTGGTGCCATTACTGTTTCGTTCTTACCCTGCACCTTGCCCCTGATAGCTATAATCAGCCTGTCTAATGTTATCAGTTCCATTAATTTGATCATCCATTCATCTATCTCAGGAACTACATTGTTCTTCCAATATTTAGCATATATTATTTTTGCAGCCGTTACCATGTAAAGTATTACTCTCCAAAGTTTCATAAATGCCTTATCTATTTGGTGCAACATGTTTAACAGAAAGATCTCTGGAGATAGTGGGATATTTATCTGCAATATTTCAACTATTTTGTTATGGATCTTTTTCCAGTATTTTTTTTTTTTTTTGCTTTGGAGCAAGACCACACCATATGGAAAAAAAGTGCCCTTTTTCTCCTGACATTTCCAACATTTATTTTGTGTCTTGTATATTTTATTCAACTTTGCCGGATCTAGATACCATCTATACGGCATCTTCAAGTGGTTTTCTTTCAGATTCTGGGCAAGTGTGAATTTTTGCATTTTTTCCCAGCTCCTTTCCCAGTGTTCCAGTTTAATTTCATGTCCTATGTTGCTTGCCCATTGGATCATGGATTCTTTAATGATTTCTGTTTCCAACTCCCGATTCAGTAGAATTCTATATATTTGCGATGTTAAATGTTCTGGCTTCTCAAAGATTGCTTTCTTAAACTCATTTGGTTGTTTATTTGTTTCAAAGCCTCCCAATTTTAAGTCCAGTTTGAATCTTTCCTTCAGTTGGAGATGAAGAAACCATTGACATTGAAGACCCTCCTGCTCTAATTCCTCTTTTGATTTTATTCTTAAGTTAGCTTTCCCTTCTTCAATTAATATATCTTTATAACAAAACTATCTTTCTTTCGGGTCTTTCTATCTTCTGTATAGGGCCTCATGTGGAGATATCCATAATGGAATTCTACTGTACATCCGACTTTTAAATTTCTTCCATATTCACAATAAGGAGAGTCTTAGATAATGATTAAGTAAGTCTTTATCCATTTTAGCTTTGATGTACCATAAGTACCCATGCCAGCCAAATCTCAGTTCTGGGCCTTCTAGCTTCAATATTCTTTCGTTTCTCAGTGTAATCCATTCCTTTATCCAAGTTAGTCCATTTGCTAAGTAATATAATTTCAAATCTGGGAGACCACATCCACCTCTTTCTTTCCTATCTGTTAGAATCTGTTAAAATCTTCCATTTTATTCTCGGCTTCTTGCCTCCCCAAATGAATTTAGACAGATCTTTCTTCCATTCCCCCAGACATCTATCATTTATAATTATCGGAAGATTCTGAAACAGAAAATTTATCTTGGGGAGGACATTCATCTTTATTGCTGCCATTCTCCCCATTAAGGATAATTTCAGTTTCGTCCAGTTCTGTATTTCCTTTTTAATCTCATTCCACAGTCTTTTATAGTTATTTTCAAACAGTTCATTGTTTTGTTTTACGATTGTGATGCCCAAGTATTTTATCTTCTTTTCTGTTTCAAATCCAGTTAACCGTATCACTTCTTCCGTTTCTCCCTTTGTCATATTTTTTGTTATGATCGTTGTCTTGTTCTTGTTGATTTTGAATCCTGCAGTCTCTCCAGACTTTTTGGTTATTGGCAGTATTTTTTCCATGCTCTGCTTAGGATCCTCCAGAAATATTACCAAGTTGTCTATGTACACTCTTAGTTTGTATTCTTGTCCCTCTAATCTGTTTCAGCTCTTATTGCTCTTAAAAGAACCTCTGATACCGTTATGAATAATAACGGTGAGAGTGGACATCCTTGTCTGGTACCCTTCTTAACATCTATTGGTTTTGTCTTCCCTCTGTTAATTATTATTTGGGCCTTACAGTCTTTATAAATTTCCCTAATCCATGTGGTAAATTTATAACCACAATTCATCTTATCAAATAATTGTATCATAAATTCACGATTGACATTATGGAATGCTTTTTCAGCATCCATGAAGATAATTGCCATTTTTTTTTTTCATTATGTTTTTCACAGTACTCTATAATGTCTATGACAGTTCTTGTATTATCTCTTATATGTCTTCCCGGTAAAAAAACACTTTGATCTTCGTGAATTATTTTCTTGTAGGATCAAATTCTTCTCTCTATGTTTCCTTAGTCTGTATGCTAACCACTTACCTGGTTTATCTGCGCTTTTGAAGTATCTTTGTTTAATTCTTTTTAGTTTTCTCTCAATTTCGATCAAATTTTCAGATCTAATTTATTCTTGCAATATCTTGATCTCTCTTCTTAATTTGTTATTAGCCATGTCATTTCTTAGTTTTTCTTCTTTATGTTTAATCTCCATCTCTAACTTCTTCATTTTCTCCTGTCTTTTGTTCTTCCATTCTGTATTCCATTGTATGAACAGCCCCCTCATCACAGCTTTTCCAGCATCTCAAATTGTTTTCATTGTTACATCCTCCACTGTATTCTCTTTAAAGTAACGTTTCAATGCCTCCTTAGCTTTTTTTTAAGTATTCTTCATTTTGAAGTATCAAATCATTAAGTCTCCAATTTCCAGTACAGTTTTTCTTTCTTGTATTCATTTTCAAGAGAATCAGATTATGGTCAGATGTAATTTTTGGAAGTATCTCCATGTCGTATATTTTAGCATGAAGTATCTTCGAAATTAAGAACATGTCTATCCTTGACATAGTCTGATGGCTATCCGAGTAATAGGTAAACCCTTTTTCTTTTCCATGCTTTAATCTCCAGACATCTGTCAAGAACATATCATCCAGTAGTTTAAAGAAGCTTTTCGGTAATTTTCCTTGTTTTCCTTTTTTTCCCCATTCTTTATTATTCGATCTTTTTCCAGCTCTAAAACTCCATTCATATCCACCATAATTAGAATATTTTCCTGATTCTTCTCTGAAGTGTAACTCTGTATTTCTTCCTCTATTTTACTATAAAATTCACTTTTTCTTTCTAGTGAGGAATAGATTCCTACTAATAGTAATGTGAGATCCGGAAATTGTACTTGTACTCCAATATAATAGCCTTGTTGAAGAACTTCTTCTGAAGGAAATTTGGAATTGATGTAAAAGACCACTCCTCTTTTCTTGTGGTATGCAGAGATATAGCTTTTTCCCAATTTTGGATTTCTTAAATATTTAACATCCGCTTCTCTAATCTTAGTTTCCTGTAAGCATGTCACATCTGGTTTATTTTTTTCTATGTAGTGAAATACTTGTCTAGATTTGTAATTTGAATTCAGTCCTTTAATGTTATACGATAGAAATTTTATAGATATTTTCTTACGCTTCTGCTCCTAAGGTTAACTTCTCCTCTGAGTCTGAGCCTAGCTGCTCCTCTTCGTGTTGCTCTTCTTCTATTACTTCTTCTTCTATTTCTTCTTCTTCTTCTATATCTATCTCTCCTTCCAATTTCTCCTGTCCCTCCGCAGTTTCTTTCCATTCTTTATGCTTTGTGTCTTTCTTTTTCTTTTTTGGGTTTTCAAGTAATTCTATTAATTTCTCCAACAGTTCATTTGCTTGAGACGGTATAGAAGCTTTATATCTTCTTAGTTTAAAAGTAAAAGAAACCCCTTCAATTCTCTCCCATTTATATCTTATTTTATGTCTCTATAACAATTGTATTAGATTTTTATATTCTTCTTTTGTCTTCTTTTTAGTATTTGAAAGGATATACCTTTAAATACTTTTACTTCTTTTCCTTTCATCGTTAATTTTTCCTCATAGTTTTTCTGCAAAATTTTCTCTTTTGTCTTTATTCTTGTAAAACATACGACCACATCTCTTGGCCAGTTCTTTTCTTTTGCAATTCTTGAGTTCAATCAAAAGATTCTGTCAATTTCTGCTTCCATTTTTTCCTCAGTGGTCTCTATAAATGCTGATAGCTCTGGAATTAGTCTTTCATAAAGATCTTCCCCCTTCTTTTCGACGATCCCTCTTAATTTAAGACATTTATCTCGGTGTCTCATCTCTTGGATCTCAATCTCTGATCCATTTCATTTCTGATTATCCTTTATCACCTTAATCTCTGTTTCTACATTTTTTGTCTCCTCCTCTAATTCTTTTATATCTGTTTTCATTGTCTTCATGTCCTTATTTATCTCTTCAATTTTCTTATTGAAACTTTCCAGTTCTTTTTTTATGTCCATCTTGATTTCTGCTCTTGTTTCTTTTAGTTCTTGTCTTATTTCTTGCTTGAAATTACATAATTCTTCTAATATTTGTTGACATAACTCAGGAATCTGTACTGGTTGCTTCATTGATGGCCTTCTTTCCACTGTTATCTGGGAATGAACGTATGTTGTTTTCTTTCTACTAGCCATTTTCTTGCTGTATCAAGTTTTTTAATTTTTCATTATTTCAATGTTTTAGTTTCTGTATTACAATATAATTCAAGATTTATTCAATATGGCTTGCAGTTATTAACAGCAATAGCTCTTGACACAGATTCTTAAATTTCTCCTTTTCTTTTTCCTGCATACTGTTCCACCACTAGGTGGGGTTCTTAGTACCTTCTATTACTCAGCTTTCTGCTGTTTTTTAAGTTTATATTGTTCCCCTTATCTTTTAATTCCTTTTCAAGGTCAATTTATGCAGCTGTGCTCTTGTCTTGCAATAACACAGTTAACCTCTTCTTTGGTTTTTCACAGACCTCAGCTCTATACCGGCACTATATAAATATAAAAACAAATAAGCAATATATCAAATTTTGCAATACCATTCAATATACTAGTATATCAAATATGTGAAATTTTCACATATACCATATACAATTAATTATTTGATTTAGGCATGTATAATTAAATATTTAAATTAGCCAAACTTTATCAGTACAGGATTCTGTATTAGATTCCTGTTAAATTCTTATCAGTTTATATTCATTTCAGTTCTTGTCAGTTCTATTTTCTAAGTCAGTATCTTATAAATTTAATGTACTTGAATTCCTTAAACAAATGTACCTATTCCCCCCTCCACCCTAATGGGTATAACTGCTCATTTTATGGTGTTCACTTATCTTCTTTTTTCTTCACTTCTCTTCTCAACCCAGGTCATTTGCTTCTCAAAGCAAATGCTCTATCAGTCTGTATCTTCTTCCTGTAGTTATGTTATAGCATCTCTGGTTCACTATTGTTACTTTGTATTGCTAGTTGCTTTCCCAGTCCCTTTGTTTTCTTTATTTTCTTAGTGTGAATACATCCGTGGTGTCCATCAGTTGCCTAACACAGTTCCCAGGATCTGGCCGGTTTTTTTGGTCTTTTTAAATCTTTTTCCTTTCCTCTTCTGTTGCTCCATCATTCTGTACTTTCAGTCCTCTCCAATCATCTCTCTCTCGCCTCTCCATTCCGAATCAGTTGTTCTCTCCTGCTGTTAGTAACCCGCCATCTTCTGTCGTCTTCACTGGTAAATACCTTACACATCAGCAAGAGTTTAATTCCGCCTTTCGCTGTTATTTTAATTATTATTTAATTGTCCTTATATTCTCTGATCTCCTTCCTTAAATTTTCTTAGAGTCTTTTGGTCATAACTGAGAAAGCCCTAGTCCTTAAATATGTCAACTGAATCATTGCTTACGATTGAATCAAAGTCTGAATGTACCTATAGTGTAGCCTCAGATTAATCCATGGCAAGGTCCGTAGACGTAGAGGATTCCAACCACCATCCAAGAGTCTGTTCGTTGTTTCTTAGAGATGCAAGTTTACTTAATTCTTTAAAAAGATTTTGGCGTTGCTTAAGCTGAGCTGCTGATCAGCTGCCTTCCAGTACATTTGTGGATACTCTTTGACCCCCTCGCTCATTGTCTTCTCCGGTCCAACTCCGGTTGGTCCTTGAAGACCTACGGGCTGTTTGGGGTCCCCTTTGAGTCCCTCTGAACCCCCTTTACCGGGGGGGTATCAGCCGGCTCTAATATTTTTATTCAAGCCAGCTAATCCATGCTGGGTGACAGTTTAGCGGCAAGCAATGGCACTAAGCTGCCTTTCATTCCGCCATTAAACCCAGAAGTCCGACATATGTGCACTTTTCATGTTGACGTTTTACTGTTGCTGAACATCAGTGGTGGAGCGTGAAGCGTGCAAAGGGAGGACAGGTGGAGGGGTGGGCGGAGGGGTGGAGCTGCGGCATGGGGCAGGGCTACAGCACACAAAGGTGGGGCTACAGTGTGTGGGGGCAGTATCATGCCCTGCCCTGGAGACCCTGGCAGTGAGGAGGAGAGGAGGATTTGGAATCTGAGGCAGAGGCTTCTCCAGAGGCAGAAATTCATTAAAATTCATTAAAAGACTATATACAGAAGAAGAAGAGTACAGCATAACCTTAAAAGCCCATCCCAGTCATTTTTTAAAAGCCAGTTGGCACAACAATGTTTTGACTTGCCAGCAGAAGAAGAGCAGATAAGAGTTCCAAAGAGGGAGAGAATCCTAAAGTCTGAGATTAGCTACTAAGAACACCCTCTCCCTTCCCCCCACCAAAACAAGGCAGAGAAGGCAGTGGGACAGAGACAAGGAGCTCTCCTGAAACTGTTAGAGCTCTAAGAAGAGGTTTACAAAGACCTAAAATGCAATATAATAATGTTTTTTCCCCTCTTGCTCTATGGCACAGGTTATATTTAACTTGCATTGTCTGGTAGTATTCTGAAATAGATTTTTTTGAACAACGACTTCTAAATACATTAAGGTAACATGTAGTCAAGAAGTCTGTGATCCCCACAGCTCATTAAACATACAACTTGGCTTAGAGTAATTGTTCTTCGTAATTACATACATAAAGAAATAGGCTTCTTGTAATAGAGTATTACTTGCCAATGTGGAATGAAAGGGAGTTCGAAATATATAATGCATTCTGGGTGACTTTGTGTGAGTTGACTGCTGAGAATGGCTGTCATAGACCAATTTTATAAATAGGTTATACTGATGCCCAGCTGGGGAACACTATAGTACATATAACAAAAGAGTACATCTTGGAAGTCTTCATTTTTCATGGAGTGTTTGCTAGTCACTTTGTACCTACAGAGCTTCTTATTACAACTATTGTTGTGTGTTATTATAGTTGTAGCATAATGGCATCTTCCTAGGTCTCTAATTTAACATTATTGTGGTCCTATACATTCAATATTTTTTTTCAAAGCTGAAAAATAAACAAGAGAAGAAAGTACAATCCATAGAATGAAAAAAATGTTTTGTAATCCAAAAAGATGACTTGTTTCTTCAAACGTAAAGGTAGGAGACATTGAAGTTCTGTCAGAAAGGCAAACATTTACTTCTGCTGATGCAGAATTCTGTTGAAGAACCAATAGTTTTACCTGCTTCAAAATAACTACAAAATAGTAGATCATAGTGGGTTGTTGAAAAAGTAAACTACTAGGGTTTGTTTTGTTTTAAAATAACTATCTCATTTGTTCAGAGCTATGAAAGAAGTTATTGGAAATAAGTTACTTGGAATAAATTGCTCCCCCCTCCCAATAATAAATTACATCATGGCTAAGTTACATTTCAGCTATAATGCTACAAGGGGTGACTTCAATTGGTTTGTGGCATAATGTTACCGCTATTTCTAGCCCGAGCTTGTGGGATATTAAGATATCATTTGATATCAATAATTTGGCCTTCTGTACCCATTCCTCTCCACGTGCTTGCGAGGCCCCCAGACAAGCACGCACACAGGCGCAGCTGACAATAGCCGAGCCAGTCACATCCTGATCTAGGCAGGCCAGTCATTGCCGAATGCAGCTTCAGGAGACCTCAAGGCAAGTACCACATTATGTATGCACGCAACTTACAAAAACATCCCCTGCCCCGCGCAGGCAGCTTGATGAGCGGACTATACAACTCTCAAGCACTCCGCGTTTGCATACTGTTTACTCTATTGACAATCTGGCCATAACTCAATCATCTAAAGTACTGACCTTTCAAAGGCTTTGTCTCTAGCCTCAAACTCATTGTTTTCCCCAACTACAGACTAGCCTGCGGCCACAATCTTCCTTATAAGAACCCCTGACTTTGAGTGCTTCCTCGGATCGCTCTTGGCTTCCATCCCACCTTGCTGTCGCTTTGTCCAGCGAGCCTTCCCCTCAGTCCCACCCTCTGAGAATCCACACTTCCCAACTTCTTTGCTTTTACTGGGCTTCAGGACAGGTATAGTATTTCCCATACCAAACCTCCTCTAAAAATCCCTCTATCCGCTCCTACCCTTATTTCTATAGTTCTTGTGTGAGTGTGTTGCATACACGTGTTTGATTGTATTCCAATAAAACAATTATTATTATTTCAACATCTGCCTCCACCTTGACTCGGCCTGACCCCATAGACATAGGATTCAAGATCTCGCTATGTTACCCTGCCTCTCACATTGCAAACGTGTGCTCTGTGCTAATTCCCTCCCCACTGTTTGAGCACATTTAGGTGTCCCTCCCGGGTCTCCCAGAAATCAGGGTAACAATAACTATTTTCAGGATTTTTAAAAAGTTTATTCTAGCACTACCTAACGCAGGCAGAGGTCATTTTTCCTTGTGGTCTGGTGCAAATGTGTCCTGAATGATGGTGCATTAGCACTCATCCTATGTTAGAGTCGAGTGTGTACTATGTTGATGGTTGGGATTCTAGTTTTGGAGTGGAGTGTGTACTTTAATGCCTTTTCTTCATCACAGTCTCATTTCTTTCAGCACAGTATGGGAAGAAGATACTACACCATGCTTAGCTTCAGGAGAAGTGTTGCAGCAGGACTCACTACTTATACCTTTGGACAAAGTTTGGACCACCAGTGTAGTCACAACAGTGTGTGGCTGCACTGTGGCAGAGGCATAATTCACCCTCCTGCAGCACTGCCTGGCTTAGTCATGAAGCTGCCCAGTTGCAAATTTAAAAGGAAAATGTGGAAGAAGGGGACAACATTAACTATACTTCCACTCTAGATTTGAAGAACTATTGCACAATAAGCAGAACTCAGCTGTCATAGACATTGGCTGTCTGTTGTCAGGCAATGGAATGCCAAGAAATTCAGCAGTTAAATGGATACAACTTAGAAGTCCAAATAAGCTTGCTTGGTCAGGGTGAAGCAGAAGCAAAGTCCAGTGTCAGTCCAAAGGTCAAGAATCTAGTGGGCAGCAAGTTCAGACAATCCCAAGGCTGGAGAAGGCAGGCAGATGGTAAGCAAGGGATCTGTAGCATACACCAAGACAGAGACCAGCAAACAAACACATTGTTTCTGGCATTGAGCCTCTGCCTTCCTTAAGAAGGCAGGAGTCACCTGGTTCCCATCCCAGTCTGATTAGCTCCTGGTGTGCTTGTATCTGCTTGTCCTCCTTCAAAGCCGCTGTTCACCTGAAGAAGTCAAGTACTGGCCCATGACATCAGCTGAGCATTGAGGAAGCCCTAGCTACCTAAGTAAGGCTGATAGACATCAATATATTTTAAAACAATATGGTATAAAAAAGCAAGATTGAGCATGAAGAGCATTGAGGGCCTGCATATTCCAAGGAAAGAGTTGCTCAGCCATTTTGCACCAATGAGAGGGAACCCTGTACATTTGGCCCAAAAGCAGCTGTCACAAGACCTTTCCTCAGGTGAGGTGGGGAGTCTCTGGCCATTAAGGCACTGCTTGAAACAAAGGAAATCATGTGACCTTCAGATGTTGTTGGACTGCAAGTTGTTAAGCTGTACTGTTGGGCTGCAGATGTTGTTGCAGTTCAAATGCCTTGGCCAGCAAGCTAGTAGTATGACATGCTGAGAATGGCAGTCCAACACAATTTGGAGAGCCGCATGATTTTCACCTCTGCTTTAAACCCTTGAGAAGGGTGAAAGAATGGGGGAAGCTGAAAGCTGAAGCCAGGTCCACATTTAAAACTGCATAAGAAAATCAACTAAAATCATTTTCTGTTGGGTTTCAGATACTGGAAGCCCTGGCACCGGAGGTATGGACTGGATATTATGGAATAACTCTGGCAAATAGCCCATCAGTTCCACTGAATGACAAAATATTACTAGCTGAGCCCACTCAACTTAACTGGCATTGGGACAAGAAATTGCTGTGCTTGACAGTGGTGGTATGAGGAATGAGCCATAAATTAACCCAGCTAGTACCATAGAATGGTTGTAACTATGGTCATATAATAGAACTGCATCCAGAAGATGTTACTACACAATACTTAGTAGCCTTTCCTTCTGCCAGAAAGTAAAATAATTTTATGCTATCAGGCTTTTAGAAACTAACAGAGATAGATTTTTAAACTGTCCTGTTTTTAAGGTTTGTATGTTGTCTTTTAATTGATGGTTATGCTTTTAATGTTAAATGTTTTTAGCTTTATCAATTGATTAATTATTTTTGATTAATTTTTATATTTATATTGAAACTTCTGTATAGTTAACTGTATTGTTTAACATGTTCTTAGCTGCCTTAGGTCTCATTATTGGGAGAAAGGTGGGATATAAAATAATAAGTATATAACAGCAGCAGCAGCTTGTGATATCCAGGCCTAGGAATTATCAGAATGGTAGCTATATTAACCTGTTTAGTATATAAAGAAAGAAGGATTCCTGTGATATCTTTAAGATAAACCAATTGATTTCAACATATTTCAGAGGAAGTGGACTGGAGTTTATGAAAGCTTTCATTGAAATAAACTGATTAGTCTTAAAGGTACCAGAAGACTCTTCTTCTTTTTAGACCTAGGAATGTATGAAGAAACTCATTTTCATCTGAGTCTCATTACACCTGTCTCAGACAGCACTTTGCAGATTGTGCATGGTACAGATTTGTACTCTAGAACCCCCATGGTAATGAAGGGCCCTTGAAACATTTAGTACAATTTTAAACTGAGCTCAGATCCACACATGCTTGATAAAAATTATAACAAACAGACAGATTTCATTGTATTATTTTTAAACAGAGTCAAGCACAGACTGGTTATAGAGATGGAAATTGAAGGATACCTGTGAACGTGGACTTTATAGATGTGCACATCACTATGCAGGACTGGATGTTATTAGAGGTATAATGTTAAGGGAATACTTACCTTTATTTGCAAGTTTTTGCAGCAGTGAAGGCCATTTCCACAACTTGTCACTCTGATGTATTCCTTTAAAAAAATCTAAAAGATATTCAGCAGTGAACATTAATACTGATAGATTTCTTGTGCAGTCTAAAACACTCGAGTTGAATTTAAAGCAAAATGTGAAATGCACCTCTTAAATGTTCTGGCATGCATCCCTATCTATAATTCTGTTTTACTTCTTTACAACTACCTGCACGGGATATTTACTAAGCTACTAGAGGTATGTGCAAAAAATAAAAATGATACGTTCTTTAAAGGAAACCCTGTATCTTATACTACTCAAACCTTTAAACCAGGGTTAAGTGAGATATAGATCTTGAGTTAGCCTTTTGTGCAGCAGAGGAGAATGTAAAGGGCATTCCAAGCAGAGGAATAGAGTTTGCTTCTGAACAGAAAATAGAGTGGTATCTCTGTAACTATGCTGTCTCAATAGTTTACTTGTAAAGTACATGGTAAGGGGGGGAAAACCCTATAGAAAATGCAATGTGCAGTATTCTACACCAGCAATTTAGTTAAATATACTAGGAAAGTATACGACCCACTGCATTATTTTACTCCTCTCCGAAAAGGGATTTTCCAAATATAATAAAAATCCCATATCCTAGTTATATTGTGTTGTAGCTCATATTCTGACCATATTTGGCCACACACACATGAGGTGAGGGAGTTCTTCAATTGATGTAGGTTGTGGGTTCCTGGTGATTGAAAACTGGCTTCTGGAGTTTGTCTGTGGGGAGCAGCTGAGAGCTATTGTGGTGTATTTGGACTCTGGGATACCAGAGTCAAATTCCCCACTTGAACATGGAAACCCATTGGTTGTACTTGAGTAAATTATATTCTGCCAGCCTCGGAGGAAGGCAATATCAAACCTACCCTGAACAAATTTTGCCAAGAAAACTCCCTGATAGGTTTGTCTTAGGGTCTCCATAACTTGGAAATGACTTGAAGGCACACAACAACAATGGCAACAACACCATGGGAAATAGGGGCCCATTATGGAACAGAAGCAGTACTGAAAATATGTCATTATCCCCCACTGAGAGATTATAATTGGAAGGTCTCGTCAACTAGTTCTTAAGTTTTGCACTCTTCACTACTACTGAATCATGACTGCCAACATTGTTAGAAGCAACTGAATTATGACAAAAATTAAGTATTAGGTACATTCCAAACTTGGCACACAGGAGCAACTGCTTCATATATATTCAGACACATTGAAATCCTGTGGTATATGAGGGAGATGTTCTGGAGAACCAGTATGGAGTAGTGATTTGAGTGCTGGACTATGATCCTAGAGACCAGGGGTCAATTTCCTGCTCAGCCATGAAAACCCACTGTGTGGTCATGGGTACATCACACTGTCTCAGCCCAGAAAATTTTTAATAGATTCACCTTAGATTTTCCATAAGTCAAAAATGTCTTGAAGGCATATAACAAAAACAAGTTGGTTAATCCCAACTAGAGTAGATTAGTTGAGTTAATTGTTGATTGGTAATTGGTAATTCAACACACAGTTAAATCTAATTGATTCAATAGTTCTACTCTAGCTGAATCAATTCTGGCCAGTGAAAATGGAGGTAGTATAGTTTGATCAACATTATAAGACAGAATTCTAGATCTTAGAAGGAAAAAAATGTGATTGTATATGAATATATACTTCATTTTCATTCCTAAATGATTCCACTTGTTTTGTTATCCATTTGCCAGACTGGGTTTTGTTTCATTGCAACATTTTGCTAGCTTTCATCATTTCCATTTGTTTTTGTGTCCATTAATTTCAACAGATAACTGAGCTGTTCTTCTTTTCATTCTTCCTTATATAACTTTTACAATTCCAACTGGCCTTAACTTTTCAGCCTATTTTCAGATTCCTGAGGTGAACTGTATAGAAGCATAGTGTGTTCCCTCTGTTTCTTCAAAGGCTATTCCCAAGTTGTTGGCTTCCAGCTCAAATGGACAAAGAATGGTAAATATTTAAGGCAAGAAAGTATGTTATCTGAAGCATGTGTGGGAAGGGGCAGGCAATTTAATCCTTATGTTTCAAAGGCTCCCCTCAGAGTTAAGTTGTTGTCTCAGATGTCTCCATGTTCAAACAGACTAGCAGTGATAAATATTCAAAGCAGAAATAACTCTGACCCTTTTAGGTTACTAAGAAGAAGATGACGACAGAAACAATATTCTTCTATTTCTTAAAAGACTGCCCCAAAATTCATCTGCTGCGGGCTTCCATAGCAAACAGACTAAGAAAGTGAATTATTGTTATATTCAGTGTAGAAGCATGAAAAACACTGAATCTTATATTTTTGATCCTCATGCATTGATCCCATATTTTTTTCAAAGCAATGTTTGGCGCCCAGACAAAACAGAGTGAAAAACTGAATAATGACACATTATATTGTAGTAGAAATCATTCTGACCTTCCTTGCTGATGAAAACTACTTCATTGGCTGGTACTATATTTTTAATTGGATTTAATTTAATTGTTTTACTATTACAAACATGGACTGAATCCTGTTGTCTTGACTCAGTTCACCATTCAACAATTGACCCAGTGGATCTGCTCCGGTGAATGAGAGGACTCCAGGATCCCCAGTCATCAACTGCGCTGCTCAAGTTCTGCAAACTCAGAGCTGAGGATTCCTTGGTTATATCAATCACCTGTAATGTGATCTCTGTTATTTCCAATTACCTTCTACTCTACAAAGCATCTCATTTTTTAATTAGTCATGCTGTCTCATGATATGTCCAAAGTATGACAATTTCATTTAGTCATCTTTGCTTCTAGTGACAGTTCAGGTCCATGATAGCTATAGAATTCTTCTTTATCACCTTTCAATTGAATTGATTTTTTCTATGCAGCTTTCTTCACTGTTTTAAGGGGGCCTCTTTGGGCTCCAGTACTGGGGAAAATGGAGGGAAAAATAAAATATTTTTTCTCGAGTGCTTCAGAAATCAAGTGCTCCTGATATCATGCCAAATGAGCTAAAAAACAAACAAACCCTGATTTAATACATTTAATTCAAGGTAGAAATAATTCTCACTCACTTCTGAAAGTGTTTGCACAGGACATTTTCTTTTACACTGCTATACCTGAAATGTCACGTTTCTCACCAAAACCAAGCAAAAATATTTCTCAGATGATGTGAGAAAATGGCTGTTCTAATAAAAGAGTAGAGACGTGTGATAAATGAAGGAGGGAATGACCTGATTTTACAGGATAAATGTCATGCAGTCAACATGCTGATAATAAAGATCAGATCCAAGTAAACATAGGAAATTAAAATACCAGATGCAAATACAAAGAAATGAGAGATTGTCCTTTCAATTTGCAAACACAAGTAATCAAGCAGAGAATGAAATGTTCTTTGTCCCTCTCCAAAGACTGAAGGGACTTGGTGTAAATCAACGAAGAAACACACTGAATAGAGAATTGGAGAGAACATGGCTAAAATTGTTGCTTTGACCAAAGAAAGAGGAGTATTTTGGCCTTCAGGAAACCATTTTGGAAAGGTGTGTGTGCTGGAGTGCTAGCACCACCGAACAGAACCATGCCTTGGATGGAGAAAGGAGACTTTGATCTCACTACTGCAACCCTGCAGCAAGTTGCTACCCAAATATTGGATTAAAAACCAGGAAAACTTGCTTTTATGACTCTCACAATAAGTGCCATCTTTTTCTAAATAAAACATTTTTGGGCCAAACAGCAGTCACAGCAAAATATTCATTTGAAGGGGACATTTTAGCTCAGTCTTAGTTGAAATTGGTTGAAGTTCTGGCACGCAAAGAAGATCCATCAGATTGAATGACAGTTTTACTACCATCTCTAAGTTGGTGACTATGGAATTAGGGGAAATTGGCCTTCTTATGTTCTCTTCTGTCCACTCATGCCCTCCTTCTCTTCTCTACCTTCCTTCAGACCTACCTGTAGCCGACTCAGTGCTAGCTTGTGTAATCAGTTTCCCCACCACCAACAAAGGAGGTTGAACAATGCCAAATGAAAGAGTAAACTCATTTAGTATGAATTTTTATAATGTTAAGTGACAAGCACAACTTAATACAGCATTTTTTCAGCTTTCTATTCATCCTAAAATAAATGCCCATCCCAAAATATCATGCGATGCACACAGAACCAGAACATCCCACATAGGAAGGAAGAAAAATCTAATCCACCTGTGAATAGAAATGACTTTGCTCCTTTGGAAGAGCATACAACCAAACAGGCTATATACACTGACTGTCAAGGTCAGAGACCTGGGCGGTGAGCCAGCCTGGGGAAGGGAGTGGGAGAGCCAGCAAAGTCCAGCTGGAAGGAGACAAGCAAGCACTTACTCAAGGAAGTTCATTTACCAGAGCACCAAGCAAAGCCGTAGTCAGAGTTCCAAAGCCAAGGGTCAAGAGTCCAGAGATCAATTCAAGGTATCAGGAACCAGGTGCTGGAAGCAAGGTACGGGCAAGAGAAGGGCTTGTAAGAAGTTTGCCACAAGCAAAGGGAAGTTTCCAGGCAGGCAGTTATATAACCCCTGGCACAGGTGTGTCCGGTCACCGCTTCTTAAACTTAGCCAAGGAAGCCTCCCTTCGCATAGCCCTCTTGAGTCTCCGCCTTGACTGGGGGCTTATTGAACCAGGCTCCGGAGCCTCTTCAGAATCAGATCCCTGTTGCTCCAAAGGAGCAGGCACAGAATCGGATCCCTGTTGCTCTAAAGGAGCAGGCAGAGGGACGTCCACGCCTGCTTGGTCCATGGCAGCAGGGGGGAGCTCTTGAGCTGCAGGACTCATCTCCAGCCAGAGCCACAGGGACCAACAGCTGCTGCTTGTCATTAGCAGCTCTGACACGGGCTTCAGTTATCACACCAACTACTAGATTACAGGTAGTCTCTGTACTGCACAATACTGAGATGAAAAAAAACCCAACAACATAAGAAGCAACTGCACATAGCCCACTTTTGTCTTCTTCTTTCTGACAGGGTCATTCAGTTTCCTTAGGAATGGAAGCTAAGCTGAATATGTTTGCTTTTCCCAGAAGACACACACACACACACACACACACACACACACAAACCAAAAAAACTATGGACCATACTTTGTTGAGAAAACTTAACTAGAAGTTCAAAGAATATTTATTATTCAGGAGTAAAAATCTCACTTTGTTGCTGATGAGTGTCAGCAGGTTTCTGAATTGTTACAGCAGATCAACAAAAAGTGCCTTGGGAAAGGATCATGGCTCAGTGGTAGAACAGTGGCACTCTATATAGAAGGTCATAAATTCTGTACCTGATATCTGTTGAATGAATCAGCTATGGTAACAGGTGAGGAAAGGACCTGCTGGAGACCCAGGAGTGCCTCTGTCAATCATGATAAACAAACACTGGGCTAAATGGGGAAAAAAATCCAGTGTAGTATAAGATAGCTTCCTGTGTTGTATAATTAATCCAGATGGTGAGCATCCCTGTTTTTACCACATAGATAAGTGCCCTCTGTCTTGCAGTATCAATTTTCAGACAATGTGGAAGACTTCATATATCAGAAGTTTTTAATGACTTTCTTCAACTGGGGAGACCATTCCACAGAAAACTAGATGACAGAGCAGTATAATCATACTTCACACTAACATTCTTGTATGGGATAAATGTAATTGTAGGTGATATTTTAATTTCAGTTACTTTAAAAACAGACAGTTCTGTTCCACAATGAACACTGTGTTAATTTTACTTGGCTTTCAGATTGTTGTCAAGCTATATACTGCATTTCATAACAAATTCCTGTTCCTTCACCAGTTGATCTTCTGATCTAACCAATTTATTGCTAGATTTGCAATGCTTTTTTGCCTTTTGCCTTCAGCATCACAAATATCCCTAACTAACCTACAGTGCCCTTGATAGTATTTCTTCTTGATATAAAATATCCTCCTCTTCTGCTTCTTTCTCCACCTCCTTCCACTCTGCATTATTTTTGTACCCCTTTCATTTTATAAGAATAAAGATATGTAAAGTCATTCATTGCACATTTTCACCAAGCACACCGTTAGTAATGCAAATGTGGCAATAACATGATCATCTTCATTATCTAAGCTTAAAAAAATGACATAAAATCTGTTTGCAGAATATATTTTGTTTAAATAAACAAAAGTCCGATGTTCAAACCCAGCAATCAAAAAAAAGAACCTGTATTAATGATGGAAGCCTAGAGGAAAGAACCACAACTAGTCCTTGACCTCATCAAAATTCATCTAAAAATGTGTTTTATCAGCAGTGAGCACTTAGAATGAAATTATTCAGACCTGAAGTGGTGTTAATTCTTCACATTATCCAAAACATCATCCATGTTTCCATTCTGAATGTCTCCTTTATATACAACTATTCTATTTGGTCAAGCTGAATATGCTACTTACATGCCTCCTCGAGACATGAGTTCAGTGCAGATAATGACCATTCTGCAACCACACAGGAGATTGCCTCCAAGTTGAAATGCAACACTTTTGCCTGTGAAAAGAATCTGTTAATTTCAGCCAGTAACATCACAGCCCTCCTTAACAATGAAGAGAATATTCACAGTTTTGGATGTACTGCGTGGAAATTGCCAAATGCTCAAGAAATGTAATCAATAAGAACAACAGAATGGTGAGAAATGTATGCTTAGTATTTGCACATACCAAAATATTTGAGGAAATCATTATGTAAAAGTATACTCATGGGAGTTTTGTGTGAAAATCATTTTGCACACACACAAAAAAAATGTTTCCACAAAGCTACTTTTTTTTTTGTCTAAGATTGCTTTTTTTTCCCCCCAGAAGAAACCTGGCTGAAAAGAGTGGGAGTTGGAAAAATCTTTTCCATAAAAAATGATATCGCTCACTTTGTAATTTTGATATATACTCATTACAAAGTGAGAAAATATTTTTCCACAAAATATGACTTTGCTCATTTTATAATTTTGACTTATACTCCTTGCTAATAATCCTTGCTGCTTGAGGATATCTCTTTCAATTTGAAGAAGAACAAAGAACCATCTCACATCACTTCATTGTCATCATATACAATAGATTACAATTAATTTAGGAATATATCATGTGTGTGGTTGTGTGTGTCTGAGTGTGTGTGTATGTGTGTGTGTGTGTGTGTGAGAGAGAGAGAGAGAGAGAGAGAGAGAGAGATTCATTGTTCCAAAACTATAAAAACTAGACTACTGACTTTTACCATCCTACCATCCACATATCTGAGGACATGTAACTCAAGTTCACTTTGTTTTCAAAATGGATTAATTTCAATTTATTTAAAGCTATCCATAGGCTGCAATGATGATCCAGCATGATGTAGTGGTTTGAGGGTTGGACTCTAACTCTGGAGACCAGCGTTTCAATCTATACTCAGCTATGGAAACCCACTGGGTGACCTTGGGCAAGTTATACTCTCTCAGACTCAGAGGAAGACAAAGGCAAACATCCTCTGAATAAATCTTGCCATGAAAACCATAGAATCATAGAGTTGGAAGAAACCCCAGGGGCCATCCAGTCCAAATCCCGGCCATGCAGGATCACACATCAAAGCACTCCGAACAGATGGCCATCCAGCCTCTGTCTAAAAACCTCCAAAGAAGGAGACTCCACCATACACTGAGACAGCATATTCCACTGCCGTATAACTCTAACTGTCAGGAAGTTTTTCCTGAGGTTCAAGTGGAATCTCCTTTCCTGCAGCTTGAATCCATTGCTCCTTGTCCTAGTCTCTGGAGCAGCAGAAAACAAGCCCGCTCCCTCCTCAGCATGACTTCCCTTCAAATATTTAAATATGGCTATCATGTCCCCTCTTAACCTTCTTTTCTGCAGACTGTACATACCCAGCTCCCTAAGCTACTCCTCTTAGGGCATGGCTTCCAGACCCCTCACCATTTTGGCCACCTTGTGATAGTTTCACTTTAGAGTCACCATATGTTGGAAATGACTTGAACAGACACAACAACAACCAGCAATGTCACATTGATTAACCAGGTGCCATTCAGGCAGTTCATCTCTAGGTGGCAGACACCAGATTCCTCAAGGGTAAGAGGTCTAATCAGGTCTACTGAAGTGCAGGAAGCATGGTAGTTTGGTAAAAATGCTTACAGCTTGCTCTATGGAGACAAAAGCATTTATAATACATACTAAGGCAGCTTGAGATCTCTGGCTATTAGCCTGAAAATAGATGAGCTTTAAATAAAGAGTTTTGGCCAAGAGAATTGGACAGATGAATTTTACAAACTAAAGTTTTTTTTTAACCCAGATGAAGTGAAGTAGTTTGCTATTAAATAAACAGAAAATTACTGACATAAAATTATACAGAAAGTGAGCTAATAGTATTCTGAGTAGTGTTTAATTCAAAATGTAAAACTCTTGATTCTTGAAAATACATTTTCCACCTACATTTTCCACTTCCCATTGTCACTCTGATAAATTTGAATTTTGGCTGTGCAATCACTTCAGATAAATCCTGAATTTTGAATGAAATCGGGCTGACTCAAGCCAATGTGGATGAAGAATGGAGCAGAGTGGTTATGGTCTATTAATTGACAGCTTTAGCTTCCAATATGGGAAAAGAACCTCACCACAACCCTTTAATCATAGTGTTCGGGGGAAGGGATAATTAGAGAACCTAGATCTCAGTCTGGCTACCTCTGATTCTCCTCCACATTGCCTCTCATTTTGAATATTCACTGTGACTTCTGATATTTAGCCATGTTTGACATTGCACCTGTACTTGATCTATCTTTCCTCTTTATTTTATCTCTTTTATATTCCTGTACAAGGCATATTCATCTACACAAAGAGACATAGACAGTAACAATTCTACAAGCATCAAACTTGCCACACTGACACTGGAGTACAAAAAGCAACACTATCCTGATTGGGCACTCAAATGATAGCACATTCTTTTAGGAAAGAGAGAGGCAGAGGGCTAGCATAAAAATCTCAGGTCTACAGTTTGACAAGAGCTGCTTGCTCTAAAGGTGTTATGTTATCATGTCTCCAGATTTCAAGCACCTATATAAATATTACAACTATATTTTGTTTCCCAGTGCCACTCACTGGGAGACTCAATGATTCAGATTTATTAATCATATTCAAACTTGAGATCTGAATCAGGTCAGACTGGGTATGAAACAGTTTGCAATAGATCACAGGCCAATCTGAATTGTGGGCCCTGGAACAGCTCTAATTTCAGCTGTGTGGTGGTAAAAACTCCCCACTCTTTTTCCTTTAAAAACAAGTTATTCAGAGAATATATGATTTGTTTTAGAGAAAATCACACTGCTGGGAGGCTTCTAACAGTGCCTTTATGCTTTAAAATGAGAACTGTTACAAAACAGAACTGTTTTGTTTTCTTTTGTTGCTACCACATCACTGAAATAATGTGTGTGAGACCCACCAGCTCACTGTTGCCTATTCCTGGTTCAGCAACACATACTTCATACTGTCTAACATTTCACAGATGAAAATTAGGACACATGTGTCCAAGCAACATCAGAATATGGTGAAGATAGCAAAAGTTATTAATGAAGAAGGACACCCAAGCTAGAAAAGGTGTCAGCAGTTTGCTTTTGCAAGTCTACAGGGAAAGACAAAATTCCAACGCTCTTCTTTCCCATTGCCGAGTTGATTGAATGCAAACTACTTTTGCACTTTAAATTCAATTGCACCAATGGAAGTAAGCTGATCTCAAAGGGAAAAGTGGAGGAAGGAGAGAGAAATTGGGACATTTTAAAAGCAGCTGAAAAAGTGGGACAACAGAATATTAATTAAGTGTGCCTCTGCCAAATCAGGACAGTTGGAGGTTATGATGCATGACAAGACATTTATAGAACATGAGTGTAAAAGAAGCCATATCCTTAACGGGGAGAGATGCAAAGTGATGGGCTAAAGGTGTTAACTTGCTGACACAACTTTGTGCCTGCCATACATCTGCACAGCGCATACAGAGCCAGATACCAGAGATATCCTTATATGTCATTTTGTATCCTCCTCTAGTGGAAATGGGGGGTATGAACTAAAAAATGCAAGGCAAAACTATAGCATGTCAAAGGAAAATTAAGATGGAATCAAGCAGTTTATGAACTGATGCAGTTGTACTGTGATATATTACATCTTGAGCATGAGAGAATGTGGAATATGCTGACATTTAGAGGAGAACCATAACTGAGGAAGATGGCCAGCCAAACCCACACAAGGACAGGTGAATCTTTGCTGGCAGTGTATCGTGTTGCCTGGCAAAGGCAAGCGCAAGAAAATGGTTACCGGGACCCCGAAAACCCACTTTCCTGAGCAGCGAGGAAAAGAAAAAATGACTCAAAGAAGACACCTGTTTCCAGTGTGGGAAAAAGGCCACATTGCCAGCGAATGCCAGGGATCAAAGAAACCCACTGAAGAAAAGTTGGGTACCCCCACAACTCGACCTGTATCCCACAAAGCTGACACCCGGAAGCTGACAACCAAACATCCCGCTGGCGGAACCACTGCTGCAACTTGCGATGGTGAGGATAGCCCACTGACCACATCTGAATTGGACAGCGATGATTGGGACCCCGACAAGTCCATGAATGTAAGGACAACCCAAACTCGTCATGTATATGTTACAGTAACCTTACAAGGAAATGATGGGAAATTACGAATGTACAGGACCTTAGTTGACTCAGGCTGCACAACTAGTTTATTGAATCCCACTGTGGCAAAAGAACTTGCAGTAAAGTTTGAACCCCTAAAAAAGGCTGTCAAGTTATCTCAAATGGATGGCTCACCCATGGCAGGAGGCCCTGTACGGGAAAGGACCAAACCTATCCTTGTTCAAGTGGGAAACTTTCAGGGGCAATTATGTTTCCTAGTGCCCACCAAAATTGGGTTTCAAGTAGTCCTTGGGTACGACTGGCTAAAAAACCACAATCCTCAATTGACTGGACACAAGGCTTACTCAAGCATAATCATGATGTAAATCTAGTGCCCATACAAACCCCCCCTGACTCGGCACTCACTTTGAGTCCTGAGGAGCTGCAGAAAATCCCATTAGAGTACTGAGACCTGCAGAAAGCTTTTGAAGACCACGAAGCGGACAAACTGCCCACACACAGAGACTTTGATTGAAAACTCAGATTAATAGATGGAGCTAAAATTCCCAAACCCAAGATATACCCAATGAACAACCAATAACTAAAGATTCCTGAACAAAAACTTACAACGTGGATTTATTAAACCCTCGTCTGCTCCTACCGCCATAAAAAGGATGGAGGAGAACCAACGCTTATTGTGAACTATAATTTAATTAATCAGGCAGTATTGCCTAATATTTATCTGATTCCTTTAACAAAGGATATCCTAAATCAATTGATTAAAGGCAAATTCTTTACCAAATTAGACCTCAAGGAGGCTTTCCACAGAATACTCATGGACCCAAAAAGTGAGTCGTTGACTGCTTTCTCAACCCTCCTGGGAAACTACCAATGGACTGTTCTCCCTTTTGGATTACAAGCTGGTCCCGTAGCCTTCCAAATGTTTCTCAATTCTGTGTTACAAGATCTCCTCTATGAAGGTGTTGTTGTTTACCTAGATGACATTTTGATCTACTCGGAAACCCTTGAACAACACACCGAACTTGTAGGTACTGTGTTGCAAAGACTCATAGACAATGAACTTGTTGTTAAACTCTCAAAAGGCGAATTTCACACTGAAACTTTTGACTACTTAGGGTACCATATTTGCCAAAATACCCTAAACATGGACCCCACCAAAATTGACACCATCTTAAACTGGTCTGCCCCCAAAACTAGAAAGCAACTGCAGCAATTCCTTGGCTTTGCAAACTTCTATCGTAACTTCATAGACGGATTTGCCACAATTGCTCTCCCTCTTACCGATCTCTTGAAGAAAACAACCAATAACAAAACTAACCGATGCAAACGCATCCTCTGGACTGAAGAATGCCAAACAGCATTCAACACCCTCAAACAAAAATTTACTTCTGAACCGCTTCTCTTATTCCCTGATACTGACAAGAATTTATAATTCAAACTGATGCCTCTGACTTTGCCATAGGAGCTGTTCTTCAACACAACACAGACAACCACCTAAAACCATGTGCCTTCATCTCCAAAAAATTCTCCACCACACAAAGCAACTGGCTGATTTGGGAAAAGGAAGCCATGGCCATCCATTTTGCACTCACCTCATGGCAACACCTCCTTGGCAACACCTCATGGCAACACCTTCTAAAATTCCATTTCAAGTCTGGACTGACCACTGCAATCTCGAAACGCTAAAAACCACCAAAAAACTAACCCCTAAACAAGCACACTGGGCTGAATTTTTCCAGTGATTTAGATTCAAAATTATTTTTAAATCTGGAAAAAGTAACACTTTGGCAGATCCTCTCTGAAGACTACCCTGCCACGAACCTCCCTCCTTTTCTTCTCCAACCACAGAAAAACCTCTATTCTCCCCAAACAATTTTGGATTACAAGTCACTACCCATGCACAACAGAAAGCCCAAGAATCAGCCTCAACACTACTTGATTCTGCCTTCCAGCACTCTCTGAAGTCTGCCTACCAGACAGACACTTGGCTACAATCACACAAAGACTCAATCACCTGGGTTAAAGATTTGGCTTTCATCGGAACTAAAATCTATGTACCACCAGCTTCTCGAATCGAAATTTTAAAGAGATACCATGATTCCAAACCTGCTGGACACTTTGGCTTTTTTAAAACTCTACATTCCATCAGAAAATTTTTCCACTGGCAGGTCTTACAAAACAAGTCCAACAATATATAAAAAGCTGCACGATTTGCAACACCTGCAAATCCTCTTCATCTAAGCCACATGGGCTTCTCCAACCACTTCCTGCTCCATCCTCACCTTGGAATGTTATTTCATGGGACTTTCCTGAGCAGCGAGGAAAAGAAAAGGCGACTCAAAGAAGGCACCTGTTTCCAATGTGGGGGAAAAGGCCACGTTGCAAGCGAATGCCAGGGATCCGCTCGCTTCCAGCTCACACGGGTTCCATAACATTTGGGTTGTCACCGATCATTTTTCCAAACAATCTCATTTCATCCCACTGAAGAAAGTGCCCACTGCTGAAAAACTAGCCAACCTCTTCATCAATAACATCTGGAAACTCCATGGACTTCTTTCCACAATCATTTCTGACAGAGAACCTGTCTTCACTTCCAAATTCTGGACTTCACTCCTTAAATCTCTCAGCATTTCCCAAAAACTCAGCAGCTCCTATCATCCACAAACTGATGGATGAACCAAATGCACAAATCAAACCCTAGAACAATACTTATGATGCTTCGTCAATTCCAACCAAAATAATTGGGCACTACTCCTCCCCTTTGCCGAATTTGCTTACAACTCTGCTCTACACTCATCCACTGGCAAAACTCCATTTGAAGTTGTTCCCAGCAGCACCCCAAAACCCTTTCCTTCACTCCCCACCACCTTCTCTACAACTCAACCTGCCTCACTCACCTCTTGGATTACAAAAATTTCTTCCACTTGGGACTCTGTACGTTCCTCTTTTGAAGCTTCAAAAGCTTCTCACAAATGCTTTGCTGACCAAAAATGGCAACCCAATCCTACACACTAACCTGGAGATCCTGTTTACCTCTCCTCCAAAAACATTTCCTCCAATGCCTGCTCCAAAAAACTCTCCCCCAAATACCTTGGTCCTTTCCCAATCAAACGTGCCATTAATGATGTCACCTTTGAACTTTCTTTGCCTAACACTTACAAACTTGCTCATCCTGTTTTTCATTCCAGCTTACTGAAACCAGCTCCTTCAAATTCTTCTTCAGACATTAACCCACCTACTCAACCTTCTGTTCCTGCATCACGAGTTTCAACACTCCACGTTTAACTACTGCATTTCGCATTTGCATTTTGACTGTTGTCTCCCCTATTCCTGTTTCTTTTCCACTCTCCACGACCTTTCCCTTTTCCCTATTCATCACTGCTGTGCTATATGTTCATTCTATTTTATTTTTCAGGATGGGCAGAATGTTGGATAGCCCTGAATATTTTAGTTATGGGACATGTAGTAGGAGTTAAGAAGCAGCTTGCTTGTAACCAGGTATGAGAACCAGAGACCGTTAGATAAACAAAGCTAGGAATGTAGTGATAAGCGCTGCCAGGCTAAACCAGAACTCCAAGGTCTCTTGCGGGCAGGGTGAGAAACTCTTTGCCTTTAATGTTTTGAATTTTGCTAATTGCCTCCAGCTCGTTCACTGAAGTCCTGTATATGTATCACGCTCCTAATAAATAGTGTATTTGCACTGTTATATTTGTGTGTGTGAATTCAGTTCCTGACAGTCTCACAAGTCATTATGCAGAATTATCCCTTTGATGAGGCATCAGTTAATACCCATACTTTGTTTACAGGATTCCTCTGAATTCATCATACATGTATTTCAAAATGCTCTGCTTTCTTTTATATAACTGCTTTGCTAGTTAGAGGGGAGAAAAAGTCCAGATGAATTGGGAAGACTCCAGGGAGTTTCATATAGCATTAAAGATGAAGATACAGCATTCACCTTCTTACAGGATGTATTAATTAATTCATGTTGTTTATAAGGAAAATGTGCCAAACACCCCTAGCAGAACGTTTCTTGCTGATGAAATCAATATTGTACAAGAAGAAGATTCCTTCTGTTTTTTTTTATTTACCTAGACCAGGAGGCAGACAGGCAAGCACAAGCTACCACACAATTCACAATCCATTATCATAACTAGATCTACAGACACTTGAAAGATAAAAGGCAAATAAAGGTTGTGGTATTAATTATTGGAGCTCAGGAACTAGAGGAATCTGTCAGAGGTGTTTTTGTATGTGGTCTGTGATTCTTCTTGTTGTTTCTTTACAGGAACAAATAAATGAAATCAAATTTCAGGAAGTGTGCTGTTTTTGTGGCGTATGTTTCAGGGATGTTGTAGACAACTTGCCAAAACTCATCAAGAACACAGATCAGTACTCCTTTCTCTTCATTCATATGGGCACCAATTGTATTCTAAGAACACATTTGAGGAGATAACCTAGAATTATGAAGCTTTAGACAGGAAGCTGAAGGGGTTTGAGGGAAAGGTGGTTTTCTCATCAATTCTGTCAGTGTAGGATAGAGGAGTACACAGGGTCAGAAAGATAGTAAAGGTAAATAGCTAAGTAGATAGGGTAGATGGGAGAAATTCAGCTTTTGGGACCATGGTCTTTACCTCTTAGACAGAGGACTACAGGCTACAGATGGACAGCACCTCACAAAGACTAGGAAGAATGTATCTGGTAGCAGCATGACGTTTGATCAAGAGGACTTTAAACTATGCACTTGTGAGAGTTGGAGATGATAGCTCAAACATCAGTCCAAAGGCATGCTCCAAACACAAGGATGTGAAAGCAAGAGGAGAAGCTGCAGGAGAGAACTGGATCCACAGAAAAACTGACCGTAAATTAATAGATAAGAACAAACAAAGCTTCAGATGTCTACACAACAGTGCACAGAGTTTGATAAACAAACAAGAAGTCCTACTGCAGGAAGGTAAATATGACTTTATAGGCATAACAGAGACCTGGTGGGATGACTCTTATGACTAGAATATCACAAATGATCACTATAACCTATTCAAAAAGAACAGATGTGGCAGAAAAGAAGAGGGAAATAGCATCACATTATATGTCAAAGACAAATTGTACAGAAAACCATGAGAGTGATCCAAGTGGACCAGTGGAGAATATATGCGTAAAAATTAAAAGAAAAAGAAATAAAGGCAATATTGTATAAGGAATTTGCTACAGGTCGCAAAACCAAACCAAACCAGGTCGATGCTTTTCAGAAACAGATCTCAAAAATCTCAAAGGTGTAATAATTAGTAGTTATAGGGGAGCTCAATTACCTTATCTGCTGGAAGACTCACTCTGCTAAACATAGGCTGTCCAACAAATTCCTGATATGCCTTGTAGATAATTTCCAATTTCAAAAGGTGGAGGAAGGAACAAGAGGAATAACAATCCTAGATATAATTATAACCAATAGAGAGAAGTTGGTAACTGGAATCAAAGTAGATGGTGCTTTGGGGGTGGCGACCGTGTATTGGTAGAATGCACAATTGTGGGACAAAGCTGATTTTGACAAGTTCATGGAAATACTGGCTGGAATCACATGACTATACATGCTAAAGGAAAAAGACTCAGGATGGGAGTTCTTGAAGCAGGAGCTGCAAAGAACACAATCACAAACAATGCATGAAGAATGAAAATGGAAAACATCTGACAAAGTCAATGTGTCAGTGCAGCAAACTCAAGGAGGAAGTTTAAAAAAAAAAAGAATATGTACACAGAATTGAAGGAAGGGCAAATCACTTCTTTGGTAAAGTACAGATGTGTTGCCGAAACTTACAAGAATACTGTAAAGAAAGCTAAATCTCACAATGAACTGCGACTGACTAGGCAAGCAAGGAACAACAGAAAGAAGTTTTTCAGATACATTTGAGATAAGAGAATGAGACAGTGGGACTGCTGTTTAGAAAGGTTGGCTAAATGCTAACAGATCACAACAAAAAGGCAGAACTACTCAATACGTATTTTGCTTCAGTCTCCCCCCCCCCCCAAAAAAAGAGAACTATGTGCTTTCATCCAGCAGGGTAGATATTAGTATGTTACTATTTTCTTGTAACTCTTCCTAGCTCAGGTTTCCTTCTTCCACACTGAAATCTTCCAGAATTGGTTTTCAGGAAACAAAGAGGTTTGCAAGAAGGAGGGCAAAAAAGTTTCATCATGCTTGGCTGGACACCATTGCAATGTTGACTTTAGGCTTATTATTCTTTCATACTGAAAGAAGGAAATTCTTTCATGTCATTCATGGACTGGCCTAAAGCACATGTCCAGTATTCATGGGATTAAAAGAAATATTCATTTTTATATATGTTAGATGATGGCATTTCTTCTATGAAAGCATGGAAATTACTTCAAGATATCTTCAGCAGTCTAGTGCATTGTGTATTAGTCAAAGTAATACTTTGTCGATGGAGAACAAAGATTCTTTAAGCCTAAGGACAACTGCTGCTGGTTCTGTATTTTTAATAGTAATATTAGTGGTAATCTATCCTTATCATTTCATAAAGAAAATCAGATTAGGGTATATGAATGACCACCTTGCCCTTTCACATCTTGCTTCAGTTTAAAATTTGTTTGGGAGGCCTTTCTGTATGTTTCACTACCAACAGAGGTTAGGTTGGTGAAACCATGAGGAAGGGTCTTTTTGTGACAGAACCTTGATTTGAGAATTCTTTCACTATAAATATTAGACTGGTATTTCCCAGTTAACATTTGGGGCAGAAGTGTTTGAACTTTTTCTTCTACAGAGCTATGGATGATTTTAAATGTTCCAGCTCCATGCAAAACATTGGAGTTTTTTTTTCTCCTAATCTTAATTTTCCTTTGTGCTGTAGTTTCAAAGAATAAATGAAATATGGATCTGGCTGGAGTCCATTCAGGTAAGTTTCATTTGATCTGAAATGAATGCCTGTAGAAGCAAATGGCTACATTTTTCATGACCTCATTTCATGTTCATCCATCTCTTGCTCCTAATATTCAGGATGAGAAACTGTCACCCCTCTGTGGCCATAATCACAGAAAAGCATATTTCAGCAGGTGATCAACAATACGTTCACCTCCTTCTCCACTTTTTGTGTGCACCAGATACTTCAGAGTGCTGTTATCTAAATGTCTGAAATGTTTCAATTAATTTGTCATGAAGCTGATATTATCATGTCCTGAATCCTACTTTTTTGTTGTTGTATCTGCTTTCTGTATCTGTATCCTATTTATGGTGACCCTAAGACAAACCTATCATGAGGCTTTCTGGGGCTGTGCAATGCACCCAAGGTCACCTAAGTGGGGAATTGAACCCTGCTCTCCAGGGTAGTAGTCCAATTCTTAAACCACTACACCACACTGGCTGTCATTGGTTAGTCCTAATCAGAGAAGATCAATTGTTGGATCAATTCCTAAATAGTTAGTCAACACATATAAATATAGTTATACCAGCGTATAAGATGCACCCCGTTTATACACCAGAAAGTACTATTTGCTGGCATATAAGATGCACCAAATTTTCAAACAGTATTTTTTAGGGAAAAAAGTGAGTCTTATACACTAACAACTACAGTAACTCATTAGGTATGCTCTAGTTGGGGCTACCAATACAATTTGGGCTGTTGCATTATAACTGCAGCTATGTGTATTGTACTTAACTGGTTTTGTGATTTAGTTTGAACACAATGTGTCATGAAAAAATGTGGTATACATATAAATTGAGTATGATTATGATTTACTTGCACTTGAGTTCAAACATGTTAATAATACAACATATGAAATGTTTCACGAAACCGCTTATGCTGGTGCTTAATTCCATTCTTAGACATATTTGCTAAAAAGTAAATCTAACTTATGTCATTACCTTTCAATATCACTAGAAATATGCTAAGCTATCATTACCATAAGACTCATGTGTGTTTTCATACTTGCATACCAACAAATTCTAGGTTAAATCAGTCATCTTTAAGGAAGAATAATACAAAACTATGCATTGAAAACTACCATTGGCTAACTGTCTTTTTCTTTTCTCTGATAGCAAGTTTAAAAGTCCCTGGCTGCAGTGTTTGATTTGCCATGAAGTGATTTTTTAAAAAACGCCTATGAATTCAGAAACTATTTGATAATTCCCATTTTATTATTTCACCAAAGCTATGACATTGCTTGCTGATACTTTTCATGCTAGCTACAGCATTGCAGACATAGAGACACTCACTGCAGTATAGTGGAATGGTCACAGAAGGGATTTATAAGAAAAAGACAGCAGCTTTTTCTATAAATAGAAATGACCTCAAGAAGTATACCATCTCCAGTTCTCCTGAAGCAAATAAATCCATTTATCAAAGAAAAGAAGAAAACATTGCTCACTTTAGTAAGAGCATTCACAAAAGAGAAATGAAATATTTTGATTGCATCCATAATTATCATGTTTGGGGGTTAACAAGAAAACCTGAATCATCCATTGAGAAATTGCTACTGGGAAAAATGTGGTAAGAATGAGAGTACATTGATTTGTGATGCTAGTACAGTGTCACAACTTTTTACTAGCTCAGTGCTATTGAAACTATAACTTTTTCTATCACCAGCTATGATACAGCATTGCTGGACATATTAATTATGCGGTCATGCAAAAAATAAACTGGTAATTTGAGTGGGGGGTGAGGCTCATTTAAGATGTGCATTAATGGGTACAGCGTCCCTATGCAGCATGGATAATTCCAGCCTGAATTTGACAAAATCCAGGCTGAACTTGTTATGTAGAATGCATCCCTCTCATGTGCCATGATTTCATCTTGTATATTCATATTTATAGACAGAAATTACAGGGGTTTGTGTGTGTATGTGTGGGTTTAACATTTGCTCACATATACTTTAGTGTCACAATCCTTTGGGCAGCACCAGCTATCACTGTCTCTGGGATCAATCTTATCTCTGTTACTAACATAAAGGGACTTCTAAGACCGGTAGTTTCTTGAAAGACAAATTCTGCATTTCTGGCCACATGGCCTAGATTAACTATAAAACCTCTCTGTTCTAGACATGGACCCAACAACAGCAAGAAGGTTCAATCAAATAATCAATTGCCTTGGTTCCCATCCTGGGAGAAAGGCATGAAAATGAATAAATAAACAGATGGATGGATGGATGGATGGATGGATGGATGAATGGATGAATGGATGGATAGGTAGATATCACTTTATTTGTATATCACCTTTCCCTCCAAGACTTATGTGGCTTGTTCGGCTCTAGCATACCTTCTCTGACTCCTCCAGTGCAGGATTAGGCACAAAAGCACAAATAGAAATAAAAATACACACACACACACACACACACACACATGCGCGTGCCTATATGTCTATCTATCTATTTATTCAGTAACTTCAGCCTGAGTTTCCCCTACCCTAATCTTTTATTTGTTTTTGTTTTTTAAAGTATATCTTCCTTCACCCACACTTGAATCTTGAAAGTAGAATAATAGCACTATAACAGTGTAGTGCGGAAATGGCCTTTTTCACCAGATCAACTCTGCAATCAATAAACTTGACACACTATGGGAAGTACTGGTAATGAGACTCAAAAAGCATGGAAACTATTTGTGTTACCCTATTGTTACCCTGATTTCTGGGGTCCCGTGGGGGACACCTCAATGTGCTCCAAATAATGGGGAATGGGAGCACAAGCTGTAGCACTACAAGAGGCAGGGTAACCTAGTGAGATCTTTAAACCCAATTTTTACGGGGTCAGGCCAAGCCAAAAACCAAGCAAAATTGTCTAATAAAATGATTTTATTGAGGGGAATTCACTCATGCATGCACACAAGATACACACAATCACACATTCACACAAGAGCTATCTGAAAGAGAAAGGGAGGAAAAATTATAGAGAGGTTGAGGGATTTGTGGGGGAGGGGGTATAATTACCAGTCCAGAAGAGTAGTGAAGAGTAGAAATGTATTTTGGCTTAGGTAGGACCTAAGGGCAGTTCTCATTCAGGAGCCAGACGGACAGAGTGATGGGTAGATCTTCAAGAGACTGCACTGGGCCTCCTCAAATCAGGGGTATTTGTACCCTGAAAATGGCTTGTGGCTGTGAAGGTTCCAGATGCAGGACAAAGGGAACCTGTTGTGGACAATGAGTCTTTCACCTGTTGATGGGCTTAGTGCTTTGATTCACACAGACATGATGAATTGTGGGTGCTGTGAGGACAGACAAAAGAATCCAGGTGTACAAGGGATGGATATCTGTCAATCAGTGTCCTGGTGGGCTCCTCACAGTTGGATTCTTTGGAAAATTCCAGCTTCTATTTAAGCCTATTATCCACAGGAATTGTGTGTATTTGCCTGACAAATGACTCAGTCTTACCTGGAGGAATTTTGGAGTTGACCTATGCTTCTCAAATTTACAGTCAAATTCTTTCCCTCGCTCAGTTTGACCTCTCTGTCACTTTTCAGGCTTGAATTTGAGATCAGAGCCAATAAAATGTGTTGCCAATTACATATGATGCCAATTAGGTATGGTGCCCATCCAAACCATACTGATATTGGGGACCCCCAAAGTGGGGCCTTACACCATTATCCTTCTACAAGAAATTTCTTTAGCAGCAAATGTTTGCCATCGTATATCAGGAGTTGGCAACTGCAGCACCAAAGTATTGTTTTCACCCTTTGCTCTCTAGTGGGCCCCACTGGGCTGCAAAATCTGAAAGGGATATATACTAACTTCCAGTTTCATTTTCAGATTTTTTTTTGTCCTTTGTCAACTTTGGCTTGCTTTGTATTGTTTGCTCTGGTTGTCTGGAGAAAGAAAAATTGCCATATTTTGCAGCAGTTATGAGTATTTTCACCATTTGGCAGTGAAAATATTGCCCTTTTGAAAACTTAGGTAATATGTGAAGGAGGCTTCAGGAATCTCTCTCTCTCTCTCTCTCTTTCTCTCTCTCTCTCTCTCACACACACACACATGTTGGCTAGCCATCTATGGCTCATTGGTCCTACTTTCCCAACTCTGCTCTGTATAGTAGAGATGTGCATTTGCCACAAAATCAGTTTTGGATCCCAATTTGGTACTTCAGAAAAGGGCCCAGGTCAGCTCAGTCAGAATCAGAGGCCATCCAATTTTGGCTTGGGTCTTTAACCCAGTTAAAGATTTAAATGTTTGTACCTCCCACTGACTATCTGTGACAAACAAAGTAAGTAAGGCTGATAACCTTTTTCCTTTGTCAGAACTAGATGAAACTTTTGAGGATAATAGCAATTTAGCAAGGGATGACAGTTCTCAAATTGTAGATAAGTAGGTTTAGAGGTTTTGTACCAAATGCCATAAGTTTTTTTTTCCACAAAAAACCTGGAATAGATAATAATCTTTTTATTGTCAGAACTGAAAGAAATTTGTAGGCATAGTCTATTCTGAAGGAATCGTGCCTTTAAATTGGTTCCAGGATTTCTGTGGGAAATCTTTCCACAGTTTTGTAACTCCAGTGTTGTAACAGATTCAATCCTGTCCTTTGAGGTTTGGAGGTATAAGAAGGACAGGGAGCATAGAAACATACAATTGGACATACTTCACAAGAACATTTATTGATCTGGTTGTGTTGTATAATTGTGAGCAGTGGCCTTCTGTGACATTAGAAACTTCCAAGTCATGAAGCTTGTGCCTACCATCTAATGCAGGTGAAGTATCACATATAGTAGTGAAAAGAAAAGAAAAGAAAAGAAAAGAAAAGAAAAGAAAAGCACCCCGGACAATATAGCTAACATTTCAGCAACAAAGGAAACAATAAATGAAACTAGATAGGATTAATCCTTTGAAGTATGACTGTATCAACAAACAAGCAAATGAACAAAAGATGCCATTCACTGAGAAGGAAATTCATGGAATGCTCAAGAAAAATGTCATGCATAAATCTTAGACCATTCTTTCACAGTATCCATTTATAACATTCTGCTAACCCAGGCTCCAGCTTTTTAAAGCTGCTGAAGTGAGATACATAAAAATCATCCTCGCCTCCATTCACCTGCACATGTTCCATTCTGGGGGGGGGGGGGGACACCTTAATTTGACATCTAAATCATGAGTTACAATCATTCTATGAGAGGCAGTTGGAAAATGGTGTGCATTGCCAATGAATGTCTTTTTAATATATGGGTAGAGCAATGAAGACTCCATTATGGAATATAGATAGGGGATCATGCTGAATGGCTAAGCTTTTAAGGTGGCCTCCAAACATGTCACCTCCAGTTTTAAAGCTATCTAAGGTGCAGTCTACTTGGTATGATGCAACATCTCACCTCTTTTCTTGACATCTCCTTTTATTTCATCAGCAAAATTGCAGCTCTCTAGTCATCTTCTACTCAACTGTCATGCTACCATACAGTGAAAGTGAAGTTGAAGAACTTTTCATATTGTAATTTGTTTCTGGTCCACAGAAGTACTCTGAAGGCTTGGAAATTTCACCCACAGTCACTTGGGGAAATTACCCTAAGAGAACTCCAGAGCAAGAAAGCTACCTCAGTCCATAAGAAAGAAAGAAAGAAAAATAATGCCAGTGTGAACTGAATAG
Source organism: Cyclura pinguis (assembly GCA_030412105.1). Lineage (NCBI taxonomy): Eukaryota > Metazoa > Chordata > Lepidosauria > Squamata > Iguanidae > Cyclura > Cyclura pinguis. Next base: position 310,008,478 of record CM059599.1, on the reverse strand, counting down.
TGAAGGAATTACAACAAGAAAGAGAAGGCAAATCCCACTTATTTTGACACACCAGCTCAAAATTTCAACCTACCATGCTCTTCCTTCTGTAGATGTGATGGGTGTATTCAACTCACAGGCCTTGAAAAACATTTATAGATGAAAATATTGTTCCTTGAGAGCCAGTGTGGTATAGTGGTTTGAGAGTTGGACTACAACCCTGGAGACCAGTGTGCAATTCTCTGGTCATGGAAACCCACTGAATGACCCTGGGTATGTTGCACATGTTCAGCCCTAGAAAAGCCCATGATACCTCAGGGTCTCCATAAGTCAGAAATTATTGTTACCCTAAGAGGTGGGGGACATTGAGGTTCAACTGCAATGCCAACTTCTCCTTAGAATTTGGGGAAATTATAACTGAAAGGAGGCCTGTGGGAAGAGGGTAACAGTAGGATCTTTTCACCTATATATACCAGTACTACGTGTAGAGAGCATTCCAGTTGAAAGTTAACCAATTTTTGTTTTCTGTTTGAATTGACAAACAAACAAGAAATCAGACACTCTCAAGAATCATACAAGGCTATTGGAAAGTGAGGTAGGAAGGGTTAGATAGAGAGAGATTGGGGTGGAAAGGATCCTAGTTACCAGTCTTGAAGAAGGAGGTTGGAGCAGATGGGCTCAGATAGTGTTTGAGTGTAGCACAGAGGAACAGCAGCCTGGGCACAATGTGATAGGTGACATGCATCAGACAGGCCAGGCAGCTGGTCAAAGGCCTCAAGAGATATTAGCAATTTGCAAGCTGTTTGAGCAAGGCTCTTACTCACAGCACAGAGAGAGAGAAAGCATTCCAAGTCAAGTCTGAATCAGAGCCAAAAGTCCAGAGTTCTGAGATTTCAAATCCAAAGGGGCAAACCAGAATCATAGTCACACAGATTGCTGCGCTGGAGAGCCAGCTCCAAACGCGCAAAGCCCTAATTTCGGCTGTGTGCCCAGAGCTGCTCCCAACGTTTGCGGAGGACTTTTCCGGGGAGGCACTGCCAGAGGATGCTCAGGCAACCGTTCCCCACAATCCAGACTGGAGTGACCCTAAGGTCCCAGTCCACCCTGTGGAGACACGGTCCATGACAAGACGGACCAGCCCCCTTGGAGAAGGCAATTCAAATAGGCCAGAGATGCAGGATACGCAGGTCACCAAGACTAGGGTCCCCTGCCGTGCTACTGAGGCCAAAGCTATTGCAGATCAGTTAGGTCCATTGAACAGGTCCACCGGGATCATGTGGCTAAATGCGGTGATTCATTCTCACCCTACAGCCAATGGTCAGGATCTGACCCAACTGGCCTGGCTTTGCATGTCCCCTTCCGAGCTCCCTACTCTTGAGTCAGCCATGGCGGCTCGAGGCCTGGTTAGGCTTGAGGCCCATGACTGGATGAGAGAGGTAGTAAGTATTTTGTGGCCCAGACAGAGTGCAGGTGTGCTCTATGTCGTGAAGCATCAGGGTCCTCGTGAGAACCCTGAGGCTTATGTGGCACGGAAGCAGCTCCTCGCCATTCTGGCCGAGAAGGTCCCCTTGACGCCCCGTGGATATGACTTTAACGGCCTCCAGTTTAAGACACTCTTGTATGGAGGTCTTAATCATGAGACCAAGATGGCTTTAGGTTTGGTGGATCCAGCTACCACTAACTGGGAGGAATTTGGGAACAACCTCTGGCGGGTCTCTGACCTGCTGCGCAAGGCAAGATCCCTCAGACTTCCCACTAAGACACACAGGAAGGAACCAGGGAATTGGGAAACCATGTCCAAGGTCACATACTCGAATTATGGGCCCCATTCCCAACACAGGAAAACTGCGCCAAATTCGGTTCCCAAGGGGAACTGGAATCCGCTCCCAGCTCCCAGACAGAACAATAGGCAGTGGCAGGGAAGAGACTCCCGCAGCCAGCCCGGCAAGGCAGGAAGTCCCCCACAGCAGCCCACTGCCCCCAAACTGCCCTCTGACTCAGGCTCTCCCAGGGAGACATCTGGCGGGTATGATCCCATGGCCCAGATGTATTCCTCGGACAGAGTGAGAATCTGGGGCATGTTAAGACTGGACATGAGCCAGTTTGATGGGAGACCCACATCCGAGCTCCTGGATACGCTAGACAGGCATCTACAGCTGGGAAATAGCCAGCCTGTGAATGTGGTGACCAACGTTCCCCCTCCAGCTGGATATTACCCTGACTTAGAGTTGTCAGGATAGGTGTGCCCTTGATCCCGGGATCTCCCCCAGGGGATTGTGGCTCAGCTGAAGCCCAACAGATGGGGTAGATCTAGGGTGAAGGCAGGCACTAGGACCGATAGGGAAAAGACCCCTGCCACCCCTCCTGCAGACTCTGGAGCAGCGCCAAAAGTGCTGCTCCCTAACCTGATGAGACAGGGTGTGCCCACCTCTGACTCTATCCCCTTGACCAGATATGGCGGGGGGGAAACCCAATTTAAGTCCATCGGAGGACACAAGCGCTCAGTGTGCACTAAAACAAGACAAATCGCACCTCCTCATGACTCATCCCCGAGCGCGAATCCAGCCACCTCCGAGACCATAGTGCTTTCAGAGCACCGAGAAGGATCGCACCAGGCTAAGGTTCAGGAGGAAGCACCATTCTTTCAGTTGGGAGACGTGGAAGCTCCCACCAAGTTTGACATTGCTAGCATGTGTGAGAGCCAGGAAAGGGAGGACACACAGCAAGGGGAAGCCAGCCTCAGGGTTCCAGAACTTGCCATTGTTCCTGCTCTGAGCCCCCTGTTGGAGACCTGCAGTTTCCCCAGAGATTTCCTTGAAGCCTTGGCCAGGAGAGTCCTTCCTCTCCATGCCATCTTTCAGGGGAATTTCACATGGGATTGCAGATCCAAGCAGCAAGAGGCTCCCGCCCAGCCAGAGCACAGGCTAGCACAGGCACTCACACTGGCACACCCTGACGTGACCATACCTACTCCCTTTTGCTGCAGTCCATCTGGGGAGATTTCAATAACAGAGAGTTCTAAATGCCACACGGAGGAGGACATGGCTGCTGCCTTCCCCTCTGCACAGCTGCTTTGTTGCCAGCATGTCTTCACGCTTCGAGGCACCCAACTCATTGTGACACTAGTGATTTTGAGAGGGGCCAAGACAGTCCGTGGCTATGTTTCGGTCATCACTATGACACAAAAGACATTACTTTGGGAGGCACATGGATTAGATACCAGCCTTCACTTTGCTTTGGCCGAAAGGGTCCCCAGCAATGAGTGGCCACTGCCACTCTTGCAGGTAATTTCAGAGACCCACCAACTAACACAACTAAAAGAATGGAAGGGTCAGCCGGTTGATCCTGCAGCGGTGGAAATCCCTGAGCCAGAAGATCCCGGTGCCCAAAGACCCAATGTGAGCTCCCTGGTTTGCCAGGCTTCCTTGAGTCACAAGGAAGTGCCAGCCATTAATTTGTCTGAGGCGTTTGCCTCCATTTACGAGGTGTTCGACAATGGTTGAACGACCCATGTCTGAAGGGAATAGAGGTGGAGTGGCGACCCCTCTGGATTCCCAGCTATTGTAAATAGTTCCGCCATGTAAATAGTTGTAATAGTGGTATTATTTTTGTTGTGCATTGTTTTTGAATTAAATGTCCCCGTGGACTCTTAGTCTTTTCAGTCATGATGACCCAGTTTCAATTCAAATTCCCAGTAGGCTTTGAGCCGGCCATTTGCATTAATGATATACCTTGGATAATAAACATGTCAGTTCTTCTGTTAAAACTCTAATAGGTCAATTAACCCAGAAGACTGGGAAGATCCCAAGGTTGTACCATCACCCCCGAGTACCATGGGGGAGGGCGAAGAAAGTTGCCGCTCCATCTGATGGCCGACACTTGGAGATTCCTGGTGCTTCAACGACACCCATGACTGTGAGGGAAGGTGACCACGCAGTCTTTCGCGTGCTATGAACTTTTTACCATTCCTGCTACCGTTTGCTGACCTGAGGAAACCTATGGACTATTCCAGGCTCCAAATTCTGCAAAGACTCTTTGCTTCTGAACTTGCAGCAAGCCAGGCTGCACCGACTTGGACATTTTGTTGTTGTTCCTGCTCCGTTGCTTGGATGGACTTATGTTTTGCTCGCCCGCTCCAGCTAAAAGACTTTTCCTGTTGCGAGGGGGTGTGTGCCAAGACTTGTGCTCCCACCTCATGTCCCCCGGACTAAGAACTTTCATTCCACATTGAACTGTTTGCACATTGGATTGCCTTCATTGCCAGACTCATGCACTGGACTTACCATATTTCATTGATTGCATTTGTTATTTTACTGCCATTGCTCATTTTTCGACAGTTCCCTATTGACAGGACATTGGACGTTGGTTATTGTTTAATTGTTTATTGTTGCGTTATTGACATTGGTGTGTGTGTGTGTGTGTTTAGGTTTAGGTTTTAGTTAGGAATGACTTTGTAAGATAGTAATCCTTTGCTCTTCCCGGAATTCCCTTTCCTGAGGAGTGATACGGCTACCAACCTGCAAGCCCCTATTCGGCTCTAAATTGATTTTTGCTTTTTGATTGGAAAATGTCCGATATTGTCCCCAACATCGCCCATTCTCGGAGGGGGGCATTGTTACAGCCTCTGCTAGTCCGAGCTTTGGGGATATTAAAGATATCCTCTTGATGTCATAATTCGGCTTCACTTCTCTATTCCTCTCCACATGCTTGCGAGGCCACCGGACAAGCACGTAAACAAGCTCAGCTATTAACAGCCGTAATATTCAAACTACAATACAGGCAGGCCAGAAAATAGCTGACTCACTGCTTTAGGAGACCTCCAGGCAAGTACTCTAATTAAGTATGCACGCTACTTACAAAAGAGCCTCTGCCCTGCGCTGGCAGCTTGATGGGTAACCTATACAATACCCAAGTACTCTGCGTTTGCATACTGGCTACTCTATTGAGAACCACTACGATAACTCAATCATTTAGATTCTGACCTTTCGGAGGCTTTGTCTCCAACTCCAAATCTATTGTTTTCCCCCAAGTACTGCATAGCCTGCAGTCACAATTCTCCTTATAAAAACCCTGGATTCCGAGACCTTCCTCGGATCGCTCCCGAGTTTCATCCCGCCTTGCTGCAGCTTTGCTTGGCGAGCCTCCCCTCAGCTCCACGTGCTGAGCTACATCACACCCCAGCTTCGCTCTCTATTTTTCCGGGCTTCAGGACAGGTGAAGTATCACCCAAACCAGCAATCCCTCTAAAAATCCCTCTGTACCACTCCAACCTTTATTTTCTTTAGTTATCTTGTATGAGTGTGTCGCATACACTGTTTTGCTTGTATTTAATAAACATCATTTATTATTTCAACTTTTGTGTGCTCCTTGACTCGACCCGGCCCCATAGACATAGGGTTCAAGATCTCGCTACGTTACCCTGCCTCTCGTAACGCTAAGCAGTGCTCTGAGCTAATTTTCCCCATCTATAGTTGAGCACATTTTGGTGTCCCTCCCGGGACCCCCAGTTCACAGGGTAACAACAACCTGGCACAATATCAGCTGAGTCTAGGTATCATTCCATGACTTACTGCTCAACTTTCCCCTGGACAAACCACCTGAGCCTTGAAGGCAACTCAGTAGCTGGGTTACTCCCCATTTGGACATTTACTGGAAGGCAGACCGACCCCAAGTTGCAAGACTTAAGTGAGGGCAAAGGCCCCCAGGCCAGCCACAAGAGTAGTCTCCTTCCCCACTTCCCAGGTCTCAGGACTTAAAGTGACAATTCCAAAGGCCACTCCATCACCAATAGGATGCCATGGTGTTCACTGTAACTCTTATCTCATTACCTATCAAGTGACTTCCTATTTAAGGATTCCACCCCTTACCAAAAATGTCAGAGTCCCTCAGATACAGTGTAGATTGGGGGGGGGGGCGGGGAACAGATCGGAAGGGAAAAATTCCTACCCAGCCCTAAAATGACCAGCAAAGCTCACACTGTACTTATTGAAGACAGGAAGGTGGGTTGAATTTAGACAGCAAAAGAGATGCATAGGGGGAGGGAGGACCTTAAATATCCCCCAGCTTTGACACACACACCCCGCTCAGTGTCCAAGCACAATTGCACCTGATGTAAAAACACCTGGCCTTTCTCCACTGTAGGCCAGCAAGGATGGCCCCTACCCTACAGTGTTGTATCGTGCAGATCCTCATTTTATCTAAACAACTTCAGCTGCCAATCAGTCAATTAGAATGTAAAAGCAAGAGGGAAAGATTACTAATCGAGTTGTCCTCTGAATGAAGAATACTGCAGCGAATTGACATCTAATTAACCAATACAGGAGAAGTAGAAACTATCCAGGCAAAAGCCAACCATATGGGCTGTTGTGACACAAGGCGGAAAATAAATCTACATTGGATTTCACAATCTCAATCAGTGTCAGCCTATGTTTTTGCTGAGTAGGGGACAGAGGAAATAGGCCTCTGCTCAATATTCTGCACTTCATTGCTATTAAAAGCTTGAAGTTGTGGTCCTGGTTTACCTCATCACTTATGCCATGTGTCTTATTTCCAAGTGGGGAGCAGTTACTCCCCTTTCGGTTGGAACCACCAGTATTTTATACACTATTCCAAATGCAGCTACACCTCAGGTGTTCTGATCTGTACAATGGTAACTAATGAACACAGCACAGTATAGTACAGATACCAGAGTCAGTGTAGTATAGAAGTTTCAGTTTGGACTAGGATGCTGGGAGAACAGAGTTCAAATTCCTGCTCAGGAATGGAAGTCCACTAGTGACTTGGACAAATCACATTGTCCCAGCTTTAGAGGAAGGAACTGGAAAGCCTTATGGTCACCATAAGTTGGGAAGATTGAAAAGCACACAACGTCTTCTACAAATTCCTGGAAGAAACTATAACTTGATTTCTTCAAACTAGCACTTTATTTATACCACCTGCTTCTCGCCTCTTTCTCTTTTCACAGTTCTCACATCATAAAGGGATATGTTCTTGAAATTGCCTGGGCAGAATACAGTGCAGAACTTCTGGTAGAACAGAAGAATCCAGTGGAATAATGAGAGAAGCAATCCTCCCTCCCAATCTTCACTGCTTGAAAATCCTCTGGAGCCATTGTTACTAGAGTCATAAAATCATTAAACCATAGAGTTCAAAGGGGCCTCATGGGCCATCCAGTCCAACTCTTTGCTCAATGCAGGATCTCCTGCTAAAGCATCCACAGCAGGTAGCTGTCCAGCCTCTTTTTGAAGATGTCCAGAGAAGAAGACCTCACTACCTCTCTAGGCAATTGCTGAACTGTTCTTACTGTCAAGAAATTCCTACTAATGTTCAGTAAAAATCTACTCTCCTGTAATTTCAAACCATTAAACCTGGTCCTTCCCTCTGGGGCAGCAGAGAACAAGCTTGCCCCTTCTTCTCTGTGAACTTCTCTGAGGATTTAAAGAATATGATCACTTCACCCCTCAGTCTTCTCTTCACCAAGCGAAGCATGCCCAGCTCCGTCAATCTTTCCTCATATGTTTTGTTCTCCTCATTGGCCTTCTCTGAACCTGCTCCAGTATGTCTGACTCTGTAGACTTCATTCAGGTCTCCAAGACTAGACAAATTACATCCAAGGATATTAAAAAAAAAATGGCAGAAGTCATTTCAGAACTACTCACAATAATCTTTGAGAACTCTTGGAGAACAAGAGAAGTTCCAGCAGATTGGAAGCGGGCAAGTGTTGTCCCCATCTTAAAGAAGTAAAAAAAAGAATAATTATCACCTGGTCAGCCTGACATCAATACTGGGAAAGATCCTAGAGCAGGTCATTAAACAGTCAGTTTGTAATTACTTTGAAAGTAATATCGTAATCACTAAAAGTCAACATGGATTTCTCAGAAATAAGTCATGCAAGACTAATCTAATCTCTTTTTACAATAGAGTTACAAGCTTAATAGATGAAGGGAACGCTGTGGACATAGCATATCTTGATTTCAGTAAGGCCTTTGACAAAGTTCCCCATGACATTCTTGCAAAGAAGCTAGTAAAATGCAGGTTGGACAGTGCTACTGTTAGGTGGATTTGTAATTGGTTGGCTAAATGAACCCAAAGAGTGCTCGCCAATGCCTGCTTCTCATCCTATGACTAGTGGGGTGCCAAAGGATTCTGTCCTGAGCCCAATGCTATTCAACCTCTTCATCAATGACTTGGATGAAGGAATAGAGGGCATGCTGATCAAATTTGCAAATGACACCACATTGAGAGGGGATGCTAATACGCCAGAGCAATAGCATAGCATGTGTATTTCTATACTGCTTATCAGCTAAGTGCTCTCTAAGTGGTTTACAAGGTGTTAGCTAACTGCCCCCAACAAGCTGGGTACTCATTTCACCAACCTGAGAAAGGATGGAAGGCTGGAGCCCGTCAGGATCGAACTCACAACCTTGTGGCTGCAGTACCGGCTTTTAACCACTGAGTTGCCAGGGCTCTGGACAGGATCAAAATTCAAAATTACCTTGACAGATTGGACAGCTGGGCCAAAGCTAACAAAATGAATTTCAACAGAGAGAAATGTAAGGTACTACACTTAGGCAGAAAAAATGGAATGCAAAATTTATAGGATGGGGGACACATGGCTGGATAACAGTACATGTGAAAGGGATCTAGGAGTCTTGGTAGATCACAAGCTGAACATGAGTCAGTAGTGTGATGCAGCAGCCAAGAAAGCCAACATGATTCTTGGTTGCATCAACAAGAGTATGGTTTCTAGATCAAGGGAGGTACCACTCTATTCTGCTTTGGTTAGACCTCATTTGAAATACTGTATCCAGTTCTGGGCACCTCAACTCAAGAAGAATATCAACAAGCTAGAGTGTGTCCATAGGAGGGCAACCAAAATGGAAGCCATGCCCTATGTGGAGCGGCTTAGGGACCCGTGTATGTTTAGTCTGCAGAAGAGAAGGTTAAGAGAGGACATGATAGCCATGTTTAAATATTTGAAGGGATGTCATGTCGAGGAGGGAGCGGGCTTGTTTTCTGCTGCACCAGAGACTAGGACAAGGAGCAATGGATTCAAGCTGCAGGAAAGGAGATTCTACCTGAACCTCAGGAAGAACTTTCTGATGATCAGAGCTGTCCAACAGTGGCATATGCTGCCTTGGATGGATGGAGTCTCCTTCTTTGGAGGTTTTTAGACAGAGGCTGGATGGCCATCTGTTGGGAGTGCTTTGATGTGTTTTCCTGCATAGCGGGGTGTTGAACTAGATGGTCTTATGTTATCTTCTAACTTTATTATTCTATGTCCTTCTGTACACTAGATGACCCACATAGAATGTAGTGGGACTATTGCTTTCCTTGACTTGGAAACTATGATTCTTTTAATGAAGGTTAAAATAGTATTCACCTTCTTAGCTGCATCCTCACATTGCTGGCCCCTGTTCAATTTATGATCAAGAGCAAATCCAAGGTTCCTTTTACGTGTAGTACTGCTGAGCCATGTATTTCCCATCCTATACCTGTGCATTTGATTTTTGTACCCTAGGTGCAGAATTTTCCATTTGTCTCCACTGAATTTCATTTTATTAATTTCTGACCAATTTTCTAGTTTGTCTAGGTCCTTTTGAATTCTGTTCCTATTTTCCAATGTGTAGCTACCCCCCAGTTTTGTGTAATCTTTGCACTTGATAACCTAGGTTGATAACCTAAGTTAAGTTAATGACCTAAGTTATTAATAAAAATATTGAAGAATATTGGCCCTAAGATGGGACCCTGAGGCACTCCACTTTAGACCTCCTTCCAGTTTGAAGCACAGCCATTGATGATGACTCTTTGAGCATGGTTTTCCAACCAGTTATGGGTCCATCTGACTTTGTTCTCACCTTTTTCAAGTGTAATCAATTTCCTAATAAAAACATTGTGGTGGACCTTATCAAATACTTAACTGAAATCCAGATAAATGACATCCACAGTATTCCCACCATCTTCTAAACTCATGAACCAATTGAAAACAAAATGATATAAGATTAGTTTGGCAAGATTTGTTCTTTAAAAAAAAAGGTATAAGGTTAGTTTAGCAGGATTTGTTCTTGACAAACCCATACTGGCTCCTACTAATCACTATATTGTGATCAAGATACTTGCAGACAAACTCCTGTGTAATCTGTTCTAATTCTTCTTTTCCTGACATTGAGCTCAGACTGTCTGGTCTGTAATTTCCCAGATCTTCTTTTTGCCCTTCTCTATCCTTTGGTTCCACTGATTCACGTCATCTCATGATATGTCCAAAGTACAATAGGCTTAATTTAATCATTTTGGATTCCAGCGAAGATTCAGGCTCGTTTGCTCTGGACCCCTATCTATATGTTTGTTTATTTATTTATATTTAATTATTTATTTATTGGTATTCACAGAACTCTCATCCAGCATGACATTTCAAATGAGTTGACTATCCTTGTGACAGCTTTCTTTACTTTCCAGCTTTCATAACCATACATAGAAATAAGAAATATTATGGTAGTAATGATTCTGACTTTGATATGTAATAATGTTTTTTGTAGTTAATTCGTCTCAGACTACAGCCCTGGAGACCAGTGTTTCATTGTCCTCTCAGCCATGGAAACCCACTGGATGACCTTGGGCACATCACATACTCTCAGCCCCAGAAAACCCCATGATAGTTTTGCTTTAGAGTCATCATAAGTGAGAAATGACTTGAAGGCATCTAACAATAACAACTTTTTAATATATTTTTTATTAAAATTTCTAAAAAAGATATAAAATGGGAACATTTCTTCTAAATGTTCCCCCCCAACTCCCATAACAAGTTTTCTTCTCCAGTTTTGCCCAGCTGAATCAAACAAAAGGTACAATACAATACAATACAATGCAAGGAGTCCACTCCACTATACATAGAATCTTTGGCATAACAATCGTAATTTGTCTTTTGACCAGTCAATACATTTTTACCTTTTTTATCCAATTATATTATTATCATCATTGGCTTGACAACTGAAGCCACTCTTTTATTTTGCTCCGTTCCCTGTCAAATCATTGAATAGATTTGTTCTTTGATGCATTTGTCAATTTTTCCATCTCCATCATATCTAAAACTTTTAATTTCCATTCATCTAAATTTATTTTAATATCTTTTTTCCAGTGTGGAGCATAAGTTAATCTAGCTGCTGTAACTAGATACAACATTATTTTTTTATGCTTTCTAATTTCTGCCTTTGATTTTATTATATTAGATAAATATAATTCAGGTATCATTTCAAAATTCATTTTGAATATTTTTTGAATTTTGTCATGTATTTCTTTCCAAAATTTCTGCACCTTTTTACAAGTCCACCACATACGATAAAATGTTCCCTCTTTTTCTCCTCACTTCCAACATTTCTAATTTCCATTCTTTGTAATTTTTTGTAATCTCTCTGGCATCATATACCTGTTGTAAATAAAAAGGGAATGCAGAAGACAAATAAAGAAAGAGAAATAGTCTTTTATATATTCTAGTTAAAAATAAGCATAGCATACAGATTCTTAATATGCAAAAGGTTAAAAGAGAACATGAGCAAGTTTGGCAAGTTAAAATACAAAATATATCAAAATATAATATAATACCACAATGAAACAGGATGATACAAACTGCAGCAACAGCAAATCAGGAAGTGGAAGTAAGTGTCCACTAAAACAATGCTACTCTTATAGAGCCTTTACACCTGCTGCCAATAACAGAAGCAGGTGAAGGTCCTCTATAACACCAATAGACCAATTAACCCCATAATAACTAGAGTAGTAAGTCTTGTCAATTCCAACAATACCATCTATGCAACATTTTACAATAGTTTTCTCTTAAATTTAAATTTAATGTAAATCTTAAATCTGTTTTCCATACCATTCTCCAACTCTCAATATCTATTGAGTGTCCTATATTTTGTGAGCATCTCACCATCATTTCTTTAATTTCTTCCTGTTCCATTTCTCTTTGTAATAACAATTTATAAAGTTTGGATATTCTTTTCCTTTGATTTTCTTTCATGAGTACATCCAGTTCATTTTCCTTCTTCTCAAATCCAAATAATTTTAGGTCCATTTTGTATCTTTCTGTCAGTTGTCTCTGCGGAAACCAATTTATTTCATGTCCACCTTCCTTCATTTCTTCCAGCGTTTTCATTCTTGGTTTATTAACAACAACAACTTTTTTGTATACATGCTTAACACCTGTGGAGAACTCCTCCAAATGATGGTGAGGCAGAACTTTCAGTTCCTTCTAGAAATTTCATATTTTTTCCTAGGTTACTAGCTTTCCTAGGTTACTAGCTTTAGAACAAACAAAGGCCATTTCCACACGGGCTAAAAAAAACGGTGCAGAGTGTCCTCCAAAGAGTACATCTGCACCGTAGAGTGGACTGGGTCGGGCTACTTTTTGTAATTCTGCACCTCAGTCCACTCCGGAACGTCCAGAAGTGGTTGCGCAGCGTGCTTTTGAAAGACCTGTTTAAACAGGTCTTTCAAAAGCATGGAGTGCGCCACTCTGTTCCGGAGCTCCAGTGCAGATTTGCAGGCTCGCACCAGTGCGAGCCTGCAGATCTGCCACGGGCGGGCTTTAGGCTGGCGAGCTTCAGTGGTTGCTGGAGAGCCTCCACCAATCGGAAGCCACCATTTTAGTCCCTGGAGCAGTGTGGAGCAGCGGCCACGTGCTGCTCCGGAGCAGCCTGGACTACAGCGTTGAGCCAAGAAGTCCAGTAAGTACTGGCACAGGGCGTTTCCACCGCCACATGTGGAAATGGCCAAAGAGATTCACAGTGAAAATCACAGCTACAGCCAAAGAAATATAAGTTCATAGAAACAGAAAAGGAACTAAAAATGAAACTAAAGCAGAATACCAGCACACTAAGCTAAAACATTGAACACTGACTTAAAAACTAGCCTACTAAAATACAAAAGGGTTCTGATCCCACAGACCAAACTATGATGAAAGAAAGTTAAAAAAAGAATGAAAAAAATGTTATTCTACCATTACAAAACCGACTAAGTAATCCTACTAGAATTACTAGTAATCACAGCTACTTACCAGTGATCACAGCCACTTGTTCTCTCTAAGAATTTCACATCTTTCTCCAGCACCTGTATATCTATTTCCCTTCCCCATGGGGTTAAAAGTACCTAGGACCAATTTGGAACTAAAAAACAATAAGAGGAAATGTTAACGTTGCTCCCCACCTTCTTTCTCTAATTATTCTACCCCTGAATTGCATCCTGGACAAGCGCTTTGCTGAAAAAATAAAAACACTAGATGGAAATCACATTTTCATGTGTAGTTTGAGCCTTCATTGCAATTTTGAAGAAAACATCTCCTGTTTTGGCTTACAGTATGGAGGATGTAACTGCTTATTGCCCTTGGTGAATCACCTCCTTTGTGTACACTTTTATTTAATTATCTATATCTCAGATGCTTACAGGGGACTTCTTACTACCCCAATAATACGGGACATAAAAAAGTAAATCTTCACAATTCCCCATAAGCCTCCTAGGAGAACTGAAACAGCCCCAACATTCAAATTTCTGTAAGACATGAAGAGAGTGATTTTCTACAATGGAATTTTATGAATCCTTTCCCTAATTGAGCTGTTGCACAGATGGTTGTTAGTGATACTATGAGTCCTATGAGAAATCTGAGGAGGGACAGCAGTGGAAGATCAGGAGCTTGTCTCCTGCTGTTGTGTAGTTGTTGTAGTACCACCAACTGTCCCAAGAGAATGACTGTTCTTTAAGTATCCCCCAAGGCAGTATGCAAAACTGTATGGTCATTACCCATCATTACCCAAGGTTTAAGGGTGTACAATTAAAGCAAGGTTAAGGAACACCCTTGGAGATTTCCACCAACTATTGTTCATTTAGCAAATTACACCCATATGTTTGTTTCTTTCAGCATGAAAACTAAATTACAAAGTGACACTAAGGGGATATTTAAACTCACTGTCTCAGAACCTGAAATCCAGTTAAGTTGACTCCTCATTTCTCTGAAATGAACATGGTAAAACAGCTTCAGAGAACCAAACAGAGAGCCATTTTAACTGCATGGGTGTCTTTGTCCAATAAATTCCTTTTAGGTGAGGAATTTTATACAGAAATGGCACTTTTTATGCTCCTTATTATCATCAACTTATATACTGACCACTCTCTCAAGAGTGGAAATGTTCTAGGCCTAACAGTATAAAGATTTTTCCCCCCTTGGAAAAGCAAGAGTGGTAGAAACCAAGATGTCTGCAATATTTGTTTTACAAAAGCATAGGTTTAGCACTGGTAGACACAAAGAGCAGGCAGTCCTACCAGGCAGCATATCCATACCTACCTTATATCAGGTCCTTAGGTAAGGACACCGCTGTCTTGTAAGGATCCTTCATCTTTTTCTTTTTACTTTGTGAGTCTGATATATTTTCACCCTTGCAAACTCATTTGCCACATCCCCTTAGCTGGGAGTAGGGAAAATCACACCCCCTCCAAAAGAAATATACTCTGATGGCTATCCCATATAAAACACTCCAGGTACAGGTGCACATCGAGAATGCATCTCCCAACATTTAGTTTCTGTAAAGAGATGCCCACTAGTAACCATTATGAAAGAATGTTAGCCAGAGATCTTTCTACCAAAATAAATTGTTTACCCATACTAGAAATAAACTGACAGAACAACAAACGTGGGAATGAGATAAGCTTTATATATAAATAGCTTTATTTAAGCTATTTAAATTTGTAAAGTATGTGGGACAGGGGCTAAATTCCAGATGAGGTAAGGGCTCCCATGCTAAACAGCATTCCTGGGCACCCAAGCCATGAGTTCTAGCCATATCAACTTGACACCAAGCCAGCTATATGTGAGGGAGGGCTTATCAAGGAACCTCTCCTACATCCCATGACTCAAGGGGAGGAGGATATGCCTCACACTGGCCCCAATATGTGATGGTGAAACTCACCAGAGCATGTCTGGAGTACTCCCCTTCAACAAACAGGAGCCTAAGGATGCTCATCATTACTATCCTTCCAAATCTGTCTCCACCTACCTGTGATGGACAAGGGGTGGATCTGCTCAACCCTTTTCCTCACCAGACAAGCCAAAATGGCTTGAACCCTTTCCTGCAAATTATTGCTTTCATCTGAAAGTTGGATCCTATCAGCTCCATATAGGTTAAACTTTTCAAATATTCTCCTGGGGGCATCTTGAAATGTTCCAACTCTGTTGCCAAAGTCTCCCAGATTTCTCTATTAACTTTCCTCTGTGCTCTGTCCAGGTGTCTATCCAGGTCCCACACAAAATGGGTCAAGAATAAATGGGTGAATAAACTAGGATAAACTTAGGCTACTAGGCTTTAGTTGGCCTGAAACCTGTAGGGCCTGGATTTCCTCCAATGTGGGCCCACTTATTCATAACACAACATGAGAGCATACCATTTCCTGCCCCTGTGCCAACCATTTAACAAAATTATCCCCATGTGGGACTTAAAATAACTGGAGCATATCTGTTATACATGTTGTGACTGCAAACTAACACAAGGCTTTTCTCCATTGGACCTTCTCAACCAATAAATAGAGAATTAAAAGGATGTAAACAAACAATAGCTCTTCCATTAGTGGCCAAACATAAGATTTAAACCTATCTTCCCAAAGATTTAGTCACCCCAAACTTGTATCCCATCACACCTGCAGTTGCTGCTTCCCCAGTTTGAAAAGAATGAAGTCTGTTCACAGAAGGTCCTTCAAAAGAAGAGTCAGAAAAGGGACCCCTATAATTCTTTGGGAACCGTTGCTCTAGGCTAGCCTTTCAACATTTTCCTGAAATGGAACTCGCTAGTGGAACTTGGAGGTTACTGGGACATGACTAAAAATGCAAGGCCCACCAGCCATCAGCCAATCAAGCTGGATGTGAATACTTTTCTTCCTAGTTCCACACCCAACAGTATCAAAAGTTCCAAAGAAATAGGTCAGGTCTTTTCTATACGATGGCTAGAATTCACTTGGGCGATTATAAATGCATAACCACTGTAGTTACACAGCTACACAGTGACTCCTGACCCTTCCCAACCAATTCCAAATTAACAGGCAGCAGCCATGATGTGTGATGGAATCTCTTCCTCTGTCAATTGAGAAGAAGCTGGCATGTTCCCACCTTCTCCCATGAGTAATCTCCAGTGAGACAGACAGAGGACAGAAATAGACTCCCTGTCACAATTCCCCCTTGCGCCAGAGACTGCACATGGGTGGGGGTCATCAGTCAGCCATGTCCCAATTAACAGGGGAACAGAGCTTTGTTGATCACAGTGGCTCCTGCCCTGTAAGTGAGAACTGGTGGGTTTTGATGGTTCCTGCATATGTAGGGACTGGGAATACAGAACCAGACATGTATGTGTACCTCTAGATTCTGCATTAATAACTGCCCAAGTGATTAGGTCCACATCTTTTTCTAAATTGGGGAAATTCTATTCTAACCGTAGCCTAGTTCTCATTAAATACTTGCTGCTAATTACAACCTGATGGATCCAAAGCTTCACCCCTCTGTCTTCAATCCTACTAACATCTGTTCTGAGAGTATCCTACTGCTGGAACCAACTGTAGAAAGCCACCCATCTGACAGAATTAATAATTATAAAAATGCCTATGTATTTATTTACTTACTTACTTACTTATCATGATAAATGAATCAATGAATGGCCAAACTCACAAGCCCCACCTGGGAGGGATTTCCTTTGTCCTGATCTTGGGAAGTGGAGAAGACTGCTCCTTGCCCAAGTACTTGAAGGCCCATCTAGAGCTAAGAACATTATATTTAGCATTACATACCTAGGGACCATTTGTACTTGCAGCTGTGTCATAGTTCCACCTGAAGGGACATGAGAACCCTTTATTTATATATTTTGTTTCAGCATATTTTTTCATCTGTTTGTCAAGCAGGCTAAGCAGTTCAGAAGGAGGTACAAATACTTGTGATGAGAGACCAAAAACAACCTGAAGCTTTGTCTGATCCAAGGATAAGCCTGCAGAAAGCTGAGAATCAGCTTAATTAAGTTTACATAATAAAACTTGAATGTGAAACTATCAGACCACTTCCTACCTAACTCTATACTCCAAAGTATCAGTTTCCACCCATATTAAAGCCAGGTTGCTTAGAAATGGCTAGAGGTATGGATTGCTGAGCCCAATGAGTTTTATTGCTAAGGTTTAAAAGTTGTCTTCCTTAACCCCCCAATATAGAAGGGACACTGGTCATACTGACTGCAGATGACTTGTAGTCTAATTCAACTGGTGGGCACCTGCCTGGTAAGGACTAGTCTATACACGGGAGGTTATTCCCTAATTCTGCCTGGGTATAACGAAGACTTACATAGAAACTGATCTTTTTGAATGTGAATTACTCACATTGAGAGTTAAGCTCATCTCATTTAATATAAATATCTATAAGAATGTATGTATTAATTCAGTTATGTTTTCTAGTGGACAGTTGAATTTATTTTTTATTTTCCTTTCACATTCCAGAACCCAGTTCAGATTGCCACTCAATTAGGGATGTTTTGCTGGTACCTGTGGCTATATAAAAATCAATTGCGAGCCAATTTTAAAACTCAACATGACCTCCCATATGGGAAGCCTGAAGAAAAAGCAGATAAGCAGAATAATGGTGTTTCATTACTGAGGATAGCCTCTGGAAGGAAATACAGTCTCACACAACTAGCTAATTTCAAAGCTTTCTGAACACTTCTGTTTATGAGTATTTTTTTCAGTGAGGAAGATAATATAATGGCACTCTTCATCTGAATGTTATAAAAGTTGGAAAGTTGCATTTCCAGCAGCAGTCCATACATTTATCAGACATCAGAACAGTTATGCCTTTTCTAGCAAAGATCTTGCGCATTTAAACAGCAAGAGAACTGACACAATTTGAACAGATAAACACTGTATCATCTTGTTTGGTTAGTTAGTTACATAAAGAAATGTAAATTAACAATGTCATGTTTGTAGTTAACACTAAATATTAGAAACCATAAAGGCCAATGAAGAAAGCCTTAAAAATCAAACAGGATAAATTCTGAGTAGAGATGAAACAAATTGAATCCAGCAAAATATATACATATATATAGCTTACAGTACAGTAATGAGAGGCATACTAAAGCAAGATAACTCTATGAGTAGAAACTTAGTTCCAATTTAATTCAATACGTAAACAGTACTTACCATGGTATTTACTATGTTAAGCTGCCTGACTTACTGGGCGGCACATTTGCGGCTCTGGTGGTGGTGGTGGTGGTGGTGCTACCTCCATGGTGTCCCCTGGTGCTGTTTAGTTGGTCCTGCTATGCCATGTGGTTTCCTGGCCATGTGCTTGCCCCCATTGGATACTTCCTCATACTCAGCAGACTTTGCATGGCTGGGGAAAGCTCCCAGCAAATCAGTTCAAACCTGCTGGTTTGAATTGATTGGCTGCTTCTGCTCAGGCCAGAGCTTGAGGAAGTCTTCCTTCTGGCCAGGGATTTTGTATTTAGCTGGGCTCTCCTGCCCCTGGAGCTCAGTTCTTCTTTGCACGTCGTCCCTCCTATCCCCACTTCCCATGCGCAAGGCAACCCTGTTTTTGCTGTAGCCAATAAAGTTGTGGCCTATTTTCACCCAGCTTCAGTGTGTTGCCTGGTTTGTTCCTTGCACTACACCTCTCAGTCCTGAGCCCCCAAATAGAACTACTTTTGGACAAGAATGCTGAAGTATATAAAACAGAAGTATAAAATATAGTTGTTGAATGAGGTGTTGGATATTTTCTGAATATTGACACTTATTGTTTTCCTTTTATTATTTTTTAATCAAAGAGTATTTTGCTACTGAGCCTTTATATGCCTATATACAAAACATAATAAAAATATGTAGAAAAGAGTTGTTTTAAAAAAAACTAGTATTAGATGATTTCCAAAATATTTTCAGATCTCATGGGAATTGGAAATATACCACATCATACACAAAGATCCCCTTTCCACAAGAGTGTTTCTGGGTACAGAATGAAGGATATTTCACAATATCCAGACAGCCAGAGCCAGAAAACACAAGTTCACATTAAATGGAATGTTTATTTTGAGAATCTGACATATCTCCTTTTCTGAAATAAACACAATGGTCATAATTACTATATCCTAAAAAATTAAAGCAAATAAATGCTACCACTGTTATTGAGACTAAAACAAAATAAACCTTACTGTGAACTCCACAAATTATGAAACTGACGTAAACCCTGAAGGGAAGCATTTTTTTCATGTATTTGCAAGAAGACTTAGTCTTAAAGGTATTATGAGATCAATTCTGTACCTCAGTAACAAAATAGTCCATTAATGAAATAAATGTTCCCCAACAAAGGGCCATTCTTTGTGCCAGCCACTCTATAAGTAAACCAAATTAAGTCCCTCGAATACTGTAGTGGCTTTTGGGTAAGAAAATTTCCCACACATCTTGCACCATCTGCTGGTTTTCTTACTGACTGTTTTACTGCAGAAGACCACCAGCAAGTTATACAGCCAATTTCACTGAATGGTTCCATGATGTATGATATCTTCTGCCAGTTCTAAGCTAGTGAAAAAATTCCTCACCATCACCACCACACTTGGTCCAACGTTAGAATATGTTTAATTGGTGTAATCAGCAGCTGGACCTTCCGTGATGTACCATGCTAAATCTGTTCTAATCCTTCAGAGGCTGTGATGTCTTCCCCTTGCAAAACCACCATACTTTTATGCCATATTTCTTTGGTTGGTTTGCCTATGCTTCTGGACTGGATATTTACCTCTGAACTCAACTAGATATTCATTAGTGATGTCCTCTGGTGCACCCTTCTAAATTGTTGAGTGCCATCCACCTGGAGTTTCATCTTTTGATGCTATCTCTTGTTACATTTTGAGTTGTCTCACTGTGGGGTTTTTGTGGTAAAAGACATTCAAAAGGGGTTTATCATGCTTCTTTTTGTACAGTACTAACAAGCATTAGCTATGGTACCACTGTCATTGTCTCTGAGAGATACTCCATTACTAATGTTGCTGCCCAGTAGGTGTTGGCACATTTAGTCTGGCTGCTAGGCAGAAGCCTGTCTGGCATGAGAGACGCTGCTGCCATCAACATGGCCTCTTACCTCCAAGGAGCACACACACCGTAGGTGGGCCCCTGGTCTATACTACTTTCAAAATTGCACATAATGTAGCCCATTTATGACATTACGTTACTGTTTCCTTGTAGTTGAACTTCAAGCATGAGCACACTAATCTGATTGTTGCCCTGAAATGGCAGGGCTCTGACATCCAATGCCAGACTTCCTCTCAGGCTTCATGTTGTATATGACCCATCCCTGCCAGGAGTAGTATGTGTACAATACGTGATCAGATCAGTGTTGTGAAGAGACTTCCAATAGATACGATTTGGACAGATAAATCTTATCTCATCTTATTTATTTGTTCAGTTAGTTACATAAATAAATGCAAATAAACACTGTCATCTGTTTTGTTAACAATAAAGGTTAAAATCCATAAAAGCCAATCAAGAAAGCCCTAAATAAGATTTATTCATCTATATTAATAAATGCAAATTAGCAATGTTATTTGTGAGTTAACAATAAAAGTTAAAAACCGTAAAAGCCAATGAAAGAATGCTCTTAAAAAAATCAAACAAAATAAAATTTGAGTACATACTAAATAAATTAAATTCAGGAAAAACATTCAAGCATTGCTGTACAGTCACATTTCTGGCAAGGAAGGACATTCTTTTCTCTTTTTTCCTAGACTTTTCTATCAAAAGAAAAGTTCCTGAAACAGTTATGTGGTATCTGATGGCAATTTTATACTTCCTGTAGCTTGTGTTTCTTCTTTCTTCATCGTACCAGTATATTGAAACTTCAGTTCCCACTTTCTGATCCCTTTTCACAATCAAGTCTCATCATTCATTGTTGGTGATAATGTTATTATGTGCCTTCAAGTCAACTCAGACTTAGAGCAACCCTATCATTGGATTTTCTTGGCAAGATTTATTCAGATAAAGTATGCTATTGCCTGCCTCTTAATTTGTGAGAGTGTGACTTGCCCAAGATTACTCGGTGAATCTCCACAGTTGAGTAGGAATTTGCACTTGATCTAATAAAGTCCTAGACCAATTATCAAACCACTACCACACAATAGATTTCACCATTCATTACTCTTTATATTTCTTTTTTTCATTTGGTATGCACATTTGCACATGTGTTGGTGTCAGTGCTTTTCTCTAATAATGGTTTTGTGAAGTAATGACACTTTCTGTATTCTTTTCCATCTCTATTTTGACCCTGTTTTTTAAATGTAATGTTCGGTTTGGATTTCAATCTGCTGAAAAGAATGAACACATAGCAAACAGAAGCCTCATTCAGGAGTTCAAAGGTGCTAAATTAACTGTATGAGAGGAAGGTGAAGATTAGCTTTGCCCTATTGTAGCCTTTCATATCTAACAGAGGCTGTCTTTTTCATACTATTTTTCGATAATGAACGATAATGAAGGGGAGCATGACCAGTTTCCATAACAGGTGCTAATGTGTTACCAGATTTGATGCATATAAGCAAGGAAAAGGTTATGTATATTTTTATAGGAAAAAGTTGCATGTGTGCATGTGCCTGTGCACATGCGCGCGCACACACACACTGGCCCATCTGTCTGAAATTTTCAATCTGTCTCCATATCTCATCTAAGTATGTTTTTTTGGAAAAGGTTGTAGCCATTTATATCTTCTAATGAAAGTCAACAGAAGCTAGAAAGATTTGGCTCACCAAATTTCAATGCAGATCCAGTTATAAATTAGGTTAGATCAGGTCCAAATTGCCATAAACCTTATTGGGTCCAACTCTGAATCATGAGTGAGATTCACACCAAATTGTGAGTATCTTGAATAGCCCTACTTTACACATTCTGGTTGGTTAAGGATTTATTTTTCTCACTTTGGCATCTGATTATCAAGACTAAATGAATACAGCTGATGGTGTCAGTAGTGGTGAGAGACACGTCAAGATATATAGTTATAATACCAAATGTGTCAAAAGACAGTGACCACTTTTGTATAAGTGTCCTACATTAATAATAGTTTGAAAAAACAAATGCTATCAGTTCTTACTGTTTCATTACCACAAGGAAGAGGACAATATGAAAAATAATGATGAACAATCAAATTGAGATTGAAATTGAGGAAGAAAGTGTTTAGGAAAAAAGAGCTATGTATAAAATCAGCATGCCCATGAATATAAGAGATGAAAAAAGAAGTAGGCAACACTGACACTCAAAGAAAAAAATGTGGGAACAGACTCGAAACCAGTATACCAGAACACTTCCATTTCCAAAGACAACAAAATGCAGTTAAGTATTTTCCCAACAGTGGCAATTACCAGGCACCACTTGAAAGAAGAATGAGATGGACCTCTAGGGTCTCAGTGAAATGCTACAGTTGGGACCTCATGTCTCTTGATTCCTCCAGCTGCTGAGGTTGGTGGAAAGCAATCACTGCACCAATGACATCTGCAGCCATTTCTGGGGTAACAACACATTGTGAAAGGCTATTGAATCATTTCTGTAGCAAATTAGCAAAGCTCCTGTTACTGTTGTGAGGTCTAAGAAGGGACACATCTAACAATAAGCAATCTGAGCAATGTCATGCGAATGCCCAAAGTTCCCACCATTTTCCTTTTTCCTGATTGCCATTGTCACAAGAATAGATTCAAGCTGTGTCCTTATCTGTTCTTATTATGATCTTTGTCACTGAAATGAGGCATCTGAATGTTAATATCCAATACTGTCTGGAAACACAACAGGCTGCAGTGTGGCTTTAACCTTTTCAATATTCGAGATTTGATTGTTTTTTGTGCTGCTGCTCTCTCACATACCTGCAATGAGGACATAATACAAAGCCAGTCAATGAAAAAAGAGAGATCCTTCAAATGGTTGAAGATGTGCATTTCTGAGAGGAATCACCTGGAACTGAATAAGACTTCTACAACACCTACTGCATGTACACACACACACATTCTCTCTCTCTCTCTCTCTCTCTCTCTCTCTCTCTCTTTCAGTTTCTCAGCCTCTCCTTTTTTCTGTTGTCAAACATAGCAAGATATAATTCCTGGTGGATGCAATTGTGGATTCTTCCATGCCATAATAATAATAAAAAATTACTGATCAAGATAAGCAACTATTATTATTTAAACAGAATTTAAAGGAAGAGGAACACATTGGTATGAGACATACTAATGATGCTTCCTGGCTCCATATTCTTCTTACGAAGCAGAAGACCTCCAAGTAGAGAGGATGCCAGTCTAAACTCTCTGGGAAGAGAGTTCCAGAGCTTAGATCCTGCCTCTGAGAAGACCCTGTCCTATGTTCCCACCAGATGTATCTGTGAGGGAAGTGAGGCAGAGAGAAAAGCCCTTCAAAAAATATCTCAAAGCATGGGATGGTTTATAAGGTGAATACAGTCCTTTAAACAGTCTAGTCCTGAGCCTTATAGGTCTTTATAGGTCAGAACCAATACTTTGAATTGTGCCTGGAAATGGACCAGCAGCCAGTGAAGTGGTTACAACAAGGGAGTTGTTTATATTCATAGCAGCCCCAGTTAGCAAACTGGATGCAGCAACTGAAGTTTCTAAATAGTCTTCAAAGGCAGCCCACATAGAGTGTGAAACCAGGATGTAGCTAAGGCACATATGACTACGGCCAGATCTGACATCTTAATGAACAGGCATAGTTGGTGCACAAGCTTTAACTGTATAACCTGAGTTTCCAGACTCAGAGCTGAATCCAGTCTGTGGACCTGCATCTGCAGGGGGAGTATAATCCCAGACAGCACAGACTGAAACCCTATTCTCTATTTTGTCTTTTGACTGACTAGGAACACCTCCCTCTTGTCTGGATTAATTTTCCACTTGTTTGCCATCATCCCATCCATTACTGATGGTAAGCACCTATTTAGGACCAAAATACCTTCCTTGTCTTGTGGTGAAAAAAGGCAACAGTCTTCGGTGTCATCAGCATACAGATGGCTCCAAATCCCAAAATTCCAGACTGCCTCTCCCAGTGGTTTAATTTACATGTTAAATAGTATAGGGAACAGATCTGAGCCATGAGAGTCCTCACAGGACAATAGCCAAGGGGTCAAGCAGGAGTCCTGAACCACCACCTCTCGGTTTGCTGTAAAGTCACTGTAAAATAGCATCCCAAGTCCCATCCCAGGAAATTGACCCAGAAGGATACCATAGTTGATAGTATCAAAAGCCACCAGGAATTCCAGCAGAACTAAGAGGGACACAGTCCCTCTGTCTAGCTCCTTGTTTAAGTCATCCATCAAGGCAACTGAAGCCATTATCTGTCCTGTAACCAGTTCTGAAACCAGACTGAAATAGATCTAAACAGTCTAACCCAGAAATCCCTGTGCTTCACCTTCTAAAACCTTACCTAAAAAGGGTTACGAGCTTGATAGATGAGGGCAGTGCTGTGTAGGTAGCATATCTTGATTTCATTAAGGCCTTTGACTAAGTTTCTCATGACATTCTTGCAAAGAAGCAAGTAAAATGCGGGCTGGACAGGGCTACTGTTAGGTGGATTTGTAATTGGTTGACCGACCAAACCCAAAGGGTGCTCACCAATGGCTGCTTTTCATCCTGGAGAGAAGTGACTAGTGGGGTGCCACAGGATTCTGTCCTGGGCCCAATGCTATTCAATGTCTTCATTAATGACTTGGATGATGGAGTAGAGGGCATGCTGATCAAATGTGCAAATGACACCAAATTGGGAGGAGTTGCTAATACGCCAGAGGACAGGATCAAAATTAAAAATGACCTTGGCAGATTGGAGAGCTGGGCCAAAGCTAACAAAATGAATTTCAACAGAAACAAATGTAAGGTACTGTGCTTAGGCAGAAAAAATAGAACGCACAAATATAGGATGGGGAACAAGTGGCTGGATAACAGTAAATGTGAAAGGGATCTAGGAGTCTTGGTAGATCACAAGCTGAACATGAGTCAGCAGTGTGAGCGGCAGTCAAGAAAGGCAACACGTTTCTTGGTTGCATCAATAGGAGTATGGTGTCTAAATCGAGGGAGGTAATGGTACCACTCTATTCTGCTTTGGTTAGACCTCATCTGAAATACTGTGTCCAGTGCTGGGCACCTCTATTCAAGAACAATATTGACAAGCTGGAGCGTGTCCAGAGGACGGCGACCAAAATGGTGAAGGGTTTGGAAGCCATGCCTTATGAGGAGAGGCTTAGGGAGCTGGATATGTTTAGTTTGCAGAAGAGAGGGTTAACAGGGGACATGACAGCCATGTTTAAATAATTGAAGGGATGTCACTTTGAGGAGCGAGTGGGCTTGTTTTCTGCTGCTCCAGAGATTAGGACAAGAAGCAATGGATTCAAGCTGCAGGAAAGGAGATTCCACCTGAACCTCAGGAAGAACTTCCTGATGGTCAAAGCTGTCCAACAGTGGAATATGCTGCCTCGCAGTGTGGTGGGGTCTCCTTCTTTGAAGGTTTTCAAGCAGACTCTGGATGGCTATCTGTTGGGAATGCTTTGATGTGTGTTCCTTCATAGCAGAAGGTTGGACTGGATGTCCCCTGTGGTCTCTACCAACTCGATGAATCTATGATTCTAGGGAATATTAGAAACTGATCAGAATCCAGAATCGTGGGATCCAGGGAGGGTATTTTTAGTAATCATTGCCTCTTTCAGGCAAGCTGAAGCTCAGACTTGTTTTAGTGAGATATTAACCTCCTACCTATTTACATAGTTCCCTGCTAGCTTTGTTAATAAGATAGGAAGGGCAAGGATTTAACAGACATGTGGTGGCTATCATCTCTTCAAGAATGCTATATAAACTGAGTAGTATCTGTTGCCCCTGCTATATAAACTGTTGTAGCATCCAAGTCCGATTTTATCTGAAAAGTGCTGGGCAAGTTGTTCAGAGTAGGCTGTCAAGTAGTCTGGATTTACCTTTCTTGGTCCCCTGTGTAAAAGACCCTCTGACCACTTGAAACAGCTCCACTGGCTGTCTCCTTGTAGACACAATAAAGGCAGAGAAAAAAGAAATGCCTTTGCTGCACGTATTGTCACCGACTGCGCCCTCAAATAAGTTTTAGCCTTTGTTTGATCAGACCCACTTGAAGTTTTCTGCAAATGCAGTTCTAGTTACTTTCTCATGTGTTTCAATCACAACCAGCTCCCTAGAAAACCAAGAAACCAGTGAGAGGAGACACTTGTGAATGATTATGTCTACTGCCCTGGCCACTTCTCCACTGCAGGACAACAGTATCACTTCTCTAGGCAGCAGGAAATGCCCCAAGAGCCATCTGGAATCCAGCAGGATCCATAAGTTATTTTAATGGATCTCCCAGCCCTGCAGAGGTTCTGAGTCCCAGCAGGTCTAAACACCACAAGTGGTGATCTGTTCATGACAATGGAGATATAGACAGTTCCTCCACTCCCAGATCATATTCACCACACCCAACACAGAAAACAGGGTCCAGAGTGTGCCCAGTAGCATGAGTAGGACCAGATACCTCTTGGCACAGACCCATTGTTGTTGTGGCAGACATGAAATCCTGAGACACTACCAACAGGATAGTTTCAGCATGGATATTGAAATCCCCTTGCACAACAAGATGGGGAATCCAACACCAATCCTAAGATCATCTCTGCTAGATCAGTAAGGGAGACTGTTTTTTTTTAATACTTTTATTTTAATTCAAAAACAAAAAAAAACATCCATATTACACACATATTACACATATTAATTCTTACATTCCCCACCACCCAATTCCCCCAGTGCAAAATCTTCTTTTCTATCACATCATCGAGACAAATATTCTCCACCACCCAAAACACTCACCCTTGTTAAAAATAAATTACCGACCTTCTCTTTTCCTTCCCCCCTTCTGAAAACTCAGGGTTATCCTATTTCCTTATCTATTCCTCCTTCTTTTACCTTCTTTTGTCTATCTGTCTCTAATTTTCTCAAACCTTTTTCTTTTTCTTATCTCCAATTCAATTCCTTATTCCTTATTACTCCTTAAACTTCTTAATTTAAAAATAATACCGCTCTTTCTCCCCAGCATTTTTTCCATATAGGGAGTACTGTTTCCCATTCTTCAAGAGTTTTCTTTTTCTGATTTTCTTTTAATGACTCAATAACAATATCTGCTTCCACTATATCATATAACTTAAACAACCAGTCTTTCAATGTTGGAGTAATTTTTTGTTTCCAGACTTTAGCATAACATATTCTTGCTGCAGTTATCATGTTTAGTGTTATTTTCTTTTGTGACTTATTAATACCTAATTCATCAATCATATTAAGCAAATAGATTTGAGGTGTCAAATCAAATCTTTTTCTTAATACTTCTTGTATTATCTTATGTATCATTTCCCAAAATCTTTTCGCTCTTTTGAATTTCCACCATACATGATAAAATGTACCACGTTCTTCACATTTCCAACATATGTCCTTAACATTCTTTTGCATCTTTGCCAATTGTACTGGAGTTATATACCATTTAGAAAGCATTTTATAATAATTCTCCCTTAAGCTAACAGGTGTTAATAACTTCCAGGTTGTGTTCCATGCCTTTTCCCACTTCTCCATAGTTATTATACTTCTTACATCTTGTGCCCACTTTACCATTGTTATTTTTACTACTTCTTGTTCGTTTTGTCTTGCAAGTAAAATCTTATAAATCTGACTTACCCTATGTTTAGTTCCATATTCTAATATTTTGTCAAATTCTTTTTCTTTGAATTCAAAACCTTCTTCATCCCTATCTCTTTTATATCTCTCCCACAACTGTCTGATTAGCAACCAGTGAGTATTCCAACCATCTAACTGAAGTTCATTTTGTGTTTTAAACTTTATTTCTTCCCCTTGTATCTTCAAAATATCCCTATATGTTATCCATTTCCAGTAAGGGAGACTGTTGAGTAGCAGGGTATGTAGTGTACCAACAGTAGGTGTGGGGAGAATTTTCAAAACTATTTGAAAAATTGTTGAAAAACAACTGAAAGATATCTTCCTCCAGTGTCAAGAAAGCCTGATAGGAATAAAGCTGGACTGATGTCCTGTTTCAGGTTTCAGCATAATCACACACAGTTGTTAGGGAGGAAGCATTTTTTTCCCAAGCTCTTGCAGATAGCACTGACTAAGGCAAGGCCAGTAAATCACACAAAGTCTCTGGAAACAGACTTTCCTGGAGGGTTTGCTTGCAAGAGGAGAGAAATCAAAAACCAGCCCAAGAGTCTAAGAGCCAAACAAGGTTATTAGTCAGTCCAAAGGTCAAGATTTCAGTTATCTGAAGCAGAATCACTGGAGCACCATCCTAGAGCTGGATGACATCCTAGAAAGTACAGTTCTTTCCAACAGCCATGGATCAGGGCTATTTCTTAAATTGGCTGCAGCCAGTTGTCCTTGACTAAGAGAGCTTCTCCCTTTGCTTAGCAAGAAGCCTCAGTGAATGTCTTTGTTCTGCTCTCTTTTCTCCCAAGGCTGAGGGGATGTGCCTCCTCATCTGATTGTTCCAGCTGTCCTGGTTGTGCCAGTGTTTGATCTGTCTCAGGTGAGTCCTGAGACTGCCATTCCAGGTTGGGTTGGAGAATTCTCCTCCTCCTTGGAGTCTGAGTCTTGGACCATGGCAATTGACAAGAATTGTTACAATTCTGCATTTATTCTATGCAAAATTCACATGCTGTGGAAAATAATTGTTTTCTGTACAGAAAATGTTGCTTCCTGAGCAGAAGGTGGTGTGGTGTTGTGTGGTGGGGGATCCACACAAAGACTTTTCTCCATATGGCATCCTATTTCCATCACTCCAGAGGCACTCAGCATGCTAGCTTGGTTTGGTGTTCATCAAAAGATAGGTGAGTTGGATGACATGGGGATCCAATCCCATATAAGCCATGCTTTCTACAGTTGTGACCAAATAGAAGTTGTGACTTTTTCTATCTCAAACCTTGGCGGTACAAAATGCCACCTCTCCCTATCTCACCACTGGACAATACAAGAAAAAAAGTAAATAATTACATCCCTAATTTTAGTGCAATGAATTCCATAGTTTATATAATGTGAAGAAGTATTTCCTTTGATCTGTCCTCAATTTCTCACCATTTAGACTCAGTAGGTCACCTTGAGTTCTAGTATTAAGGGAGAAGGACAACAGCTTCTTCTTTTCTCCACACTGTATAATGTTACACTCCTCTGTCATGTCTCTCTTCACTCACTTTTCTGAAAAGTAAGCAGGCTTATACATTGAAGCCTTTCTTCACAAGGTACTCTCTTCAGTCTCTTGATTATTTTGGTTGTCTCCTTCTGTCCTTAATTCTTTTGCAGCTTGAGCATACTCTTGTTTATTCTGAAATAAATCCTACTAGCTTAATTTATCCCCAGATGAATTTGAATTGGAATACAGCCTGTTGACCGCTAGAGTCTTTGCTTATTCTTCAAAGTGGCTAGCCAGGTATCTCCTAAAAGTAATGAGTTTCTTCCCTAATTGAATAGGTAAACAGCTTAGTAGTATTTTTTCCTTCCCCTCCCCCTGGTCTTTAGTGCAGTGTTCAGTGTAGCCTCTTTCCTTTAGGAACATCTGTAATGAGACAATTGGAAGAGAAGAGTGAGGGGAAGGGAAGGGAACAATTCTACACAGATGGAAACCAATCTTTTTTTCCTTGTTTAAGGAAAGAGTATTATTCTACCCTACCAACAGCTAGCAGGACATATTATACATACATACATATATACATACATACACATACACACACAAACAACAGCTAGCAGGATAAAGGAAGTCAAAAACCATGTATGTATGTATGTATGTATATGTATATGTATGTATGTGTGTATGTATGTATATATATATATGATTTTTGTCTTCCTTTATGCTCCTATCTGCTCCATGACAGTGCTTAACATCTCTTAGATCTTTCCACATGCTGTCCCAAGTGTTTGTCTTGGTGGAAGGATGAGCTGAAGGAATATCCCTCTTGGGTGGCTCTAAATGACTGATTGGGAAAGGTAACTCCTTATAGCACTGTTAGATGTCCTGTTTCACAAGTTATCATCTATAGTGATATTGACACTGATTGTGGCAGTTTGTCAGTGGTAATGGCAGAAACATGCAGTATCTGCTTACTTCCAACAGTGGGGTGAGACAACACAGCCTCCTAAGAAAGGGTCTCACTCCTACTTTGAACAGGGAAAAAGAAGTGCTCCTTTCCACAGCATACGGTTAAAGTACGAGATCTATCACAGTATGGAACAATTGCCAATACATTTGGTGGTTTTAAAGGGGGATTAGATAAATCCATGGAGGAGAAAGCTACCAACAGGTACAAGTCATGACTGCTGTACGTTATCTCTGGTATCTGAGGCACTGCTTAGTGTATAGAAATGTAATTGCTGTTGCTCTATTATGCTTCTCAGTACTAGTAGCTTGGAAAATGAGCAAACCTATTGGGCTATTAGTCTGCCAGCTACACTCTCTGTGTTCAAAGTTTCCTCTACAAAGTATTTGCCTGCATATAGCTAGAGATTTAATCTCCAAGTGGTATAAGGCAAAATGAAAAAGTAGGGCAAGATATTGGGTGAGAAGACAAAGACAATTCTGGAATTGTCAGGTACATAAACTCTGTCATGTTTAAGAGGCCAGAATGAAATGAATAGCAAAGAAATATGTTGGAAGAAAAGATGGTTCGGGACAATCACACCCAGAGGGTGATGTGAGAAATATACCTGAAAAGTATGCTTCAGAGATTCTTCAGGAATGATGAAGAGAGTGACATTTTGGAAGCAAAATTACTTCCCAAAATAGAGTGCAGATGTTCAAAGCCAGTTCAGAGTTCAGCACTCTGTGAGAATTTGCAGACTACTCCTGAAAGCTCAAGGCAAACAGTGCTTGAAATCTTTATTATCCCATCTTATGAATTGGGTCCCCTTGTTTCACCTCTCCATCCCTGCTTTGGTGACATGAGGTCAACTAATCCATGCTGTGGATAGAGGCTTTTGGAAAGGCTAAGAATAAGATTTCCACAAGACTGTTTTCTCAGAGACTAGTAAAGTCTCTTTCCACACCCTTCATTCTGTCTAGAATGCTCATGAATTATAGTCTTTTGGACTTCTTCAGAAGAAAGTGTAGAAAGAAATTAAATTGCCAAGGACTCTATTTCTCTTATTTTTATTTATTCAAGCATTTAAACAGCCAATCTATAATAGATGTTCTCTAGGCAGAATATGTACCTATAAAACAATTAAAATTATACAGACTAAAATATAATTAAAACCCAGATTTTACAGTGGCAGGTCCATTCCAAATTACTTCAGTTATCAAAAAAGTCTTATCTAATCTACTCTAAAAGTGAACAAGAAGGTCTTGGCATTGGACCAAAACCACCACAAAGTTGGTTATAGGTAAGCATCTTTGGTGAGGCTCTTACACAACTGGGATGTCAGAGCCCAAAAGGACTCCTCTTGCTGCCACCTTTCTCTCCTCACTTGACAAGGAAACTCTTTAGCCTCTGTAGAAGATCTTAAAGTTCAGATTGATAGATATGGTAGCCCTGAGACCATGCCAGATCAGATAGCTCCAATGCACAAACAATTTAGCTCCAAGACTAAACTGGAATTGTTCCTGAAAAATCTAGTCCATTGATTTTGCTTGACAAGCCATTTGACAAGTAGTTGAACCATTCATGTCAACTTGATTAGGCTTCCTGTTCCTTTTGCTAGTTGTGCCATTTGTTCAGCCTCCAGAAGAATAAAAAGATACTTGTACTTTTACTGATAGCCTGATGTCGGATGCAACCTAAAGAAAGGCAGACCCAGAAAACAAGGGAACAAGCAGGAATCATTTATGATGAGAAGGGTCATCAGCGTCCAATGAGTTGACAAGGGTAGGCCTGAAAAGGGGAAACAGAGCACTCTTTAGTAGCTGGTTCTTACAAGGCCTGCTTCTATCTTTTTGGTAAGCAATAGACTGCTACAGCTAAGAAACCAGTTGAAAACACTCTCAGAAGTCACAAAAATGTCACAGTGTGAAATGCAATTGTCTATTACATATCTGCATTTGAATAAATCCTTTCAGTGGCCTGTGGTTCAAGATGGCAAAGACAATTTACATATGCTGAAGGTATTTTCCTACTCAAAGACCTATTGTGCTTCTTCAGGAAATGAACACATGGGCATATCCCAGTTCATCTTAAGAAATGAATTAAGAGAGCAGCCAGCTTATATGAAATCTCTGTTTCAAGGGCACTAAAAAAAAAAAGAGAAAGACAACCCTTCATTTTAAATTGAATTCTATGAACTGTTATGTCGCTCCTCTTTATGCCAATTGTCAATTTTATTGAAGCAGAGGAAAGAAGAACCATCTAAAAGTCAAAACACATAAAAGAAAAAAAAAGTCATAGATTATATGTACCCTTTTTATCTATGGTTTAATTAAAGAAGGGGGGAGAGAACTGAAGCAGAAGCCTCCTCAAGGAGCAGCAAATTATGGGCATCCTGTTTTACGTGCTGTGATAAATGTGGTGATCTTCAAAGGTTATAATTTTCAAACAATAGGCATGATAAAATATAACCAGATAGAATGGAACATGGTACCCACAGGGAAATGCCAATTGACGAGAAAATAGAATGGAAGGTCTAAAAGGGGCAAAGGAGGTAAAAGAGAACTGCTGTGCAACTAGCCCTTTCCCTGAAAGTTTTTAAAAATACTTTTACGGATGAAAGAAAAGCTATGGACAGGGATACACATAAGTTTGTGTGTGTATCTGTTTGTGTGCACATGTGCTTTCAAGGCATCTGTCAACTTATGGTGACCCTGTGAATTTCATAAGGTTTTCTTAGACTAAGGCCCTTTTCACATGTGGGGGGGGGGGGACGGTGTAGAATGACCTCTCACGGAGGTCATCTACACTGTAGAGTGGACTGATGTGGACTACTTTTCGTAGTTTCACACCAGAATCCACTCAGGAGCGGTCGGAACTAGCCAGGCTGTGTGTTTTTTAAAAACCTCTTTTTTAGAGGTTTTTAAAAAGCACGGAGCGCGCAGCCCCATGCCGCTCCGTCGCCCGGCTCTAAAGCGGATCTGCAGGCGCGCGCAAGTGCATGCCTGCAGATCTGCCGGGGGCGGGCTTCCGGCTGGCGAGCTTCTCCAGTTGGCGGAGAGCCTCCACCAACCGGAAGCTGCCATCTGCGATGCCAGAGGAGTGTGGAGCAGCGAGCTCGTGCTGCTCCACGCGGCGACGGACTTACTCGGCTGGAGGTAAGCTCTGTTTTTGGGCGTTTTCTCCCATTGCCCCCCCCCGACATGTGAAAAGGGCCTAAGAATAGCCAGAGATGTTCTTGTTAGTTCCTTTCTCTGAAATATTGGCCATTTCTGCCTTACATTGTCACATTGTTATTATTCTACTTTCAACATCCTATGCAGTTTGGGGAGGGGCATTTAGAACTCTCAGCCAGAGAGCTCTTTGCCCTCAGTAAACTACAAACTCCAGAATTCAACAAGATGTTGAAAGTAGAATAATAGCACTATAACAGTGTAGTGAGGAAATGGGCATAGCCTACAACACTTGGTATTCACTGATCTCTATCCAAGTACTAACCACGACTGACCCTGCTTAGTTTCTAACATCAGACAGGATCTTGTGCCTTTTAGGGCATTTAGGCCCTACAAGATTATGTCCATGCATTAAATTAAAATTCTTTGGAATTCTGAATTTCCATCACGCATTTTGAACATACCATCTATGAACCCAGGTACAGTGACTAATCACATATTTTGAAGATGGCCAATGACCTGATTTTTACATGTCGTATTAAATTCTACCCTTGCAAGAAACCTTAGAATCCGCAGGCCCTGTGGCAAAAGGTGCTTTCTTTCCATGAGTGAAGCTATAGAGGATGGAAGCAAAACGAAGACAAAAGCCTACAATAAGAATTCTGTCCCCTTAATTAAATTTTCCTTCAGTCCCCAAATTCCTAGCATTGTGGCAATTTAAACTGCAGTTGAGCCTTCAGAAACCTAGTTATGCATCCAAAGAAAAGGGACAGGTAAAGTTACCAAGGCAACAGCAAATGTAGGAGTTCTAGGTGTGAACAATTTTCAGTTTCTCACTCTCTGCAATGCTAGAAATTTGGAAACTGAACAAACATTTCATTGGGGGAAGAATTCTTAATGAGGAGCAATGCTCTCATTTTGACACCTACCCCCCTCCAGTAGGTATATCCCTCTTTCCTTCAAACAAAGCTATCAGTTTCTTATGGCACATTTCTATGTACATTTCTAGTTGCTGTACAGGAGAATGTGAGGTGAGTTTTGTTTTGTGTATTTACAAATTAGACATTGTACAATATGTGACAACTTAGCAACTTCACAATCTCCTACATTCACCAGTTTTTATGAAATTGTTCAGAGATTGGTGGTAAATGATCCCAATAGGTGTGGAAACATTCACAAAAATACTTTCAATGCATTCCAATCCACTGAAAAATTCCTCTGGAATTCAACGGACCACATATCTACATCAATGATTTACACTAACAGACTTCCACTTCCACTAACCTGCAGCAATTCTGTTAGCAGCTGTACACCCCATGCTTTCATATGGTCTAATTGGCAAATATTAATTGGCATGAAATTAAATTATATACACTTATAGCTGAAAGGCCACATGGAGAAGGGACACTGGCTGGGAAGATGTGCAAAAGTAGATCAGAGGTGACTTCAGTATGGCCAGGTCACAAGTTCACTGTGGTTTAGCTGAGGAAGCCCAACTTAATGGCTCTAAGCTAATCCTCTCAACTGCCCAACCTCAGAAAAAAATAGTCAAATAATAATGCCCAGATGCAGCATACAAGTGCCTCTACTGTGCTCATTTCCTACTGAAACTTCCCCAGTCACATTACCCAACCAAGATATTGAGAAGCTGCCAGGACTCCCATCAATGTGTTGTCAACAATCAGTCCATTCCAGATCCCTTTTGTTTACTCTGCCAGAAAGCAATTAACTCATACTCCTTCAGGGATGGAAATAGAGTATAAAAAAATCCCAGTTTTGAGCAGCTGGTTTGTAGTCCTTCACTTGCTGGTAGCCATGCTGTCGCTCTGATTTCCAGTTGTATACTGTCCTTAGGCACAAGTCTAAGCCACATCACAGCTTCATTGCTACTCTTCTGGATTGGTAAATATTGCCCATTTCACCCTGAAATCTTGCTATCTTAAAACCTTTCCTTCCTTTTGCTTGAGTTAGCCTTATGTGAGTGAGTGACTGTTTGGATCTTGTGTGTGAGAGAGACTGGATTTCTTTCAGTAAAACATATTTTAATTTACTTGTGAATCTCTGAGTGGTTCTTCCCTGCAGAAGTCTTGTAAACATTGATGTCAAAGATCTCATTAGGTTATCCTCCTTTCGCAGCTAATAATTCCCATCTTTGAATGGAGGTACTGGTATAAAGGGTGCACCTCTGAGTCATTCATATTTTTGGGTAACACTTCATGTTCCCTCATTGGTACCAGACAGTCTCTCAGTCCTCCATAGTACAAGGACAAGAAATGCATTTTGACAGTGGTGTCCATACCACTGGTAGACAGAAATGCAGCCAGGTTTTAAAAAAAATCTAATCTGAATGTTCTTTTAATTTAACAGGTCACCATGGCAAACTCTGCCTTCCATTGACTCCTCACTCTAAATTGACAGGAAAAATGTTTTACAAATTTACCAGTTTTATTCATATAACTAAAACAAAACACTGCTATCCTTATGTAAGTATAAAGTGGGTGCTACTAAAGCTGTTTTTCTGCAAAATAAACAGTTTTTCCAACATATTGAATATTCTTATAGGATAGATAAGGGAACAGAAAGTACCTTTCATTAATTTCAAAGCCCTTCCTTTTACTTAATAAGCTAGGCATGCATTATTAAACAGTGCAGAATACATTAGAAAAACATCCAACAAGGTGCAATAGATCGGTTTCTTCAATATAGAATTAACTATTCAAGAGAGTAGTTGATATACATAATTAAACAAGACTAAATAATTAGATAGTCTTAATTAATGTTCATGTTCATGTTCAATTGCTGGGAACATATCAGTTCAACATTTTTGGCCATTTTTAGAAGAAGAAACAAAGCTATGCTGAATGAGATTAAATAATACCTTACCAGTACAGTGTTGGACAGCTTCTGAAACCTACACACATATATATTTAAGCTCAAAACTATCGTCCATTTTGAACAATTAGCACAGTATAGTAACTTAAAAAAACATAAAGGCATAAATTCTTGTATTCCAAACTAAGGTAGATCCACCAGGATTTACCTATGAGTTGACAACTGTGAATCAATAGGATTTTTTGTTTTGTTGGTAACTGATTCAGTTGGTGTATTCTAATTAGGATTAACCAACAGGATTCAGGATGCTGAGAGATTAATTTACTGTCAAAAATAGCATCTGAGTGAGAATGTCCTGAGTTCAGACCTACATGATTCAGGATAATGTCATCATGAAGCTCACTGGTTAAATTCAGCCAGTCACTCTTTCTCAGTATGGGTTATATCATGAGGTTTTTGGGATGCTCAGATCAACATGAAAAGAGATGTGTACTCATTGCAAGAAAGGCAGTATATAAATGCAACTAATAAGCAAATACTATTAAATAATAACTAGTGTGTTAATCCTCATTTCATTCTATAGCCTATGTTTTTACAAGGATATAAATTTGCAGTTCCTGCACTTGTTAACCAGAGTCAAAGGACTGTTAGTGTAGATCACTGTGCTAGTATCTACTTAGGGTCAATAGGGTTGCCAGCATTTTAAATGGTAATAACCTGGATGTGGAAAATGCAGACACTGCAAATCATAGTTAATAGAGAGAGAACAAATGGATCACTTTGATAGCAGGTTTCATTGCTGTACTTGCTCAAGTGTTTTCCAAGATTTGAGCAACTATTTGACACTCACAAAACAAAACAGAGTTCAACTCATATAATTCATTGAAATGGTTCATTTTTGTTGATTTGGGGATGTCTGATAGTGACATGGGTTGGCATGTTAGGTGACAGTGTGTCCAATCTCCCATCCTAGTTCTTCAGTTTCCTGTTGTACTTCCAGTTTGGAAATGTTGCACTTTCCTCCTCCTCCATTACATTTTTATTCATTTTTGTAAAAATAGTTCTCCATAGCATTAGCATTAAAATGGTAAGATGAAATTCTCTTGCTAATTCAGGCATTAATCATTTGATTCACAGTACCTTTCCCTCAACCTGTCCCCTGTCTGCTCTTCAATGCTCTTTGGTGCTATTGCCACCATTGCTTAGCTCAAAGAAAGGGAATGTGTATCCTGCAGGTGTTGTTGGACTGCAACTCCCATAATCTCTCACTGTTGGCTTCATTGGCTAAGGCTTATGATAACTGTAATCAGACAATTTCTGGAGGCCTATCCCATCCAATCATAGATATTATATTGATGCTGGTTTTGTTTTCTTTTTGGTCATTGTATTAATACAACTGAACAAATAAGCCCAATGCTCTATTGTTCCTTGTGATATTAAGTAACCAGAAATATCAACATATGTGGGTGTGCTCTTGATTTTTTAATTCCTGGTTTCTGAAGGTGAATAAGCTGGCAAGCTTTATATTTTGAATCTTGACCTCTGCAGTTGTCGTCCAGTCCCATTTCAGATAAATATTTTACATCAGTTGTCCTATGTCAGTCTGCTGTTACTGAATTTTCCCTGTTTTGAATGAGCAGCATCCTCAGGATGCCAGACTGCCTTGTCTCAACAGGATCTGTGGCTGAGCAGGAAGCATCCACTGCCGTTGAAATTCGTGAGCATATTTCCAAATACGCTTGAGAAAGTATTGTGTCACTTTTGAAAGTGATGGATGGTAATGAAAGAGGTGTAAAAGAAAGAGAAAAAACAGAGGCATATTTTTGTGTATACAAGTGTGTATGAGCAGTTTCATTATAGCACAACTTCTAGAAAAATGTGTATTATTTTCACATTATTTTCCAACCTCAAATCCACAAGCACTAAAAATAAAGAGCCCTCAGATGGCAGAGTAGATAAGCATGCCTGACCTGTTGAACATATGCAGAATGGATTATATTTGATTTGTATGACACTAGACCTGGCTTTCTATAATGTTCTGAATATAAACAGAAAGGCTGGCTTAAAAAAAATGTAAAGACCTAAATAGCTTGGATAAACTAATTTTTCATACTTTGATTGCTGATCCACCAAATAATGCCTGTGAAATACACTATATATTTCATTACAGTATAAATATTTTAATGTCATAAATATTTTAATGTCATTGAAATCTCTAGAAGGAAACCACCACATCTTGCCATGATAAAGGCCACAACAATGTTAGTATTAATACGAGAGAGCTGCAGTGAAATTGGGATGTGCTGGTATTGACTGAGCCAGTGTCGTCTTACAATCTCTTTTTCACGTGGTGAGTAAAGGATTAAACAGAACTTGTCCTGAGGTGGAAGCAAGGTATGAGCAGCTTCAAAGGCAAGCTGGTCACACCTTCTCATTTTGAAAGATGCTCACTGAAGCCTCAAGTACTTGACAGGCAAGTCTAGGAAGTCTCCAGTCATCATCAAGAGCACTCAAGATTCTCTTTTAGAAATCTCCTTTCTTGTTCTGTCCTGCCATTTTGCTAGGGATGCAATTCTTCATTCATTTTCAAAGGAAGCAATAAGTAATTTTAACAATTTTTCCCATTGAAAGAAAGTTTTTGAAAAAAGTAGTTCAATAAAAACAGCCTGTTCAATAAAAACAAACAAACAAACACCATTTTGGTGCAGAAAACACAGACTGTGTTCAAAGTTTGCACAGAATGAGTCTAGATCTGCAATTATTCTTGTCAGCCTAAGATTCACCCAAGAAACATGTTTTTCATCCATTTTTAAAATATTTTTAAAATATATTTCCTTTCTTACTCTGATATTTGACACCAACTTGATTAAAATCACACATGTTTGTAGAATCAGGTTAGAGCACGTTAAAAAAAAAATCTGTCTCCCATAGCAAATCAGTTCTACAGGGCTGGTTTTCTTTTTGGTTTTTTTTAAAGATACCTACTCTGCCTACAATGGAACAGATATGTGGGTGCCAAAATGATTAGAAAGAGGTTGGAAACAATCTCCAGAACTGTTTTGGGATTGCATGAACTTCTAATAGCCATTCTGACCCTGCCCTTAACAGCCTGAATTCAGAAGCAACATGAATCTACAGGTACTCTGTCCTGTCCAACCTCTTTCCAAGATAAATGCAAGTCTGCTCTCCCTCCAGCATACCTACTTTAGGTTGAGGGAGTTGGGAGGACCCTTGAAAAAATCCTTATTTTACCCTAGTCTTTTATTGATGGTCACATTCAATGTTTTAAAAAAAAAAATTTCTGACTCTTTGCTAAGGGACTGGAGGCTTGGGGAATTATGACCTTTGAGTTTTATCTGTGTTTTTTTTCCCTAAGCTGTGTTTTACATCCTGTTGTGTCATCATCCAATATATCAATAATATTACTGTGGCTGACTTCCCTTATTTTCTCTTGACAATGTCCTCAGGGTTGATAGATGACCACACTTTCTTGTAACAGGGGAATGCATTTATGTGAGGGCTATATATAAGTTTATGAAATCATCTTCTCGTGACTGAAGAAGGCACACATTCCATTTAAATCTCAACCCAGCCTCTCTCCTAGATAATATTCCACTGTTTATCCCTTGATGTGTAGGCTTGGGGTTCCACCATTTATATATGGTGTCAGAAAACAGTTGCAATGAATAGTAGCATTAAATATTTCAATGAATATTAACTATTGCAAAGGTAATCCATCTGGTATTCTCTATCTGTTTTGAATTATAACCTGTCCTAACCATTGTCTGTGCTGATTGGAACCAGGGCACAAGCATTAGGGGGATGGAGAGTAAGGCCACTTCTGTACTAGACTGTCATAGCTCTATTATTCCATTTTCAACATCCTATGGAATCCTGGGGTTTACAGTTTAGGGAGGAGCTGAGGCCCCTCCCTAAACTGCAAACCCCAGGATTTCATAGGATGTTGAAAGTGGAATAATAGCACTATAACAGTCCAGTGTGGAAATGACCTAAGAGGAAGGTAGTGTACAGGCTCCCTTCCCAGGCTGACAGCACAATGCCTCTTCCCACACATACAATCTTGTGAGTCATGAAAACATTTATTTTAACTGTGATCCTAACTCTGAAATGACTTTTACATAGTCTACATTTCTCAAAGAAAAAGCAGCCGAACCAGTCTTTGCTTTTTTCCACCTAATACTATCCAGCCTACCAATTTGCTAAAAGCCAGCATGGTATAGTGGTTGGAGTGTTGGACTATGACTGTGAAGTTCAGCGTTTGATTCCCTGCTCAACCACAGAAACACATTGGGTGATCTTGGGTGCAGCACAGACCTTCAGCCCCAGAAAACCCTGTGATAGGGTCTCCATAAGTCAGAACCAACTTGAAGGCAAACAACAACAACCACTTTGCTAGCTGTTTTGTTACTTTTAAAGACATTAATATACAGATTTATCCGGTCAAGATCTTTTTAAAATAAATTCTACTGGGCAAACATGCTGGCAAATATAAGAATAATTAGGTTAAAAATAGTTTTCCATTGGAAAATCCAATTCAGTTTCTCCCAGTAGGTAAGACAACTATGTGGTTTAGCCAATCTCATCTTGGATGAATGCTTGATGAAACTTTTTTCAGTTTCTGTTACAGTCATTGGCAGTGTACAACCTCCCCTCCAAATCATAGAAGTAAGTATGCACAGTAAAAATTAATTTATTCTCAACGTTGTTTAATCCAACAAGTAGATAGGATATACTCTTTTCCAAAGGCAGACTTGAAGACTGTGTGTGTGTGTGGGTATACGTCACTGTACAAGGAACATTCTCAGAATAATCTGTGGAGTACTTGTGAACTGGATATTTAGAAGCTTCTTCAAAATTTCCAGTTCCCCAGTCATATATTTTAGAACAAAATGAATCTGGACTCTAATGCACATATTACATTGACCAAAGGTACATTTAAATTGTGACTGTATGGCGCTTTCCACACAGTGTTGTCATCTCACCACAGCAACAGGTTGTTCCCGGTCCAGGATAAATGCTACCACACAATATCATCTCTAACCAGCTGCTGTCACATTTGCAAGCATTGCAAATCAGCCCTATTTCATTTCCAGAAAAATTCCATGAATAACCTCCTTTACTGCTCCAATATTGTCAGCTGGGAGAGTGCGGTTCCTCAATAAAGTTTGATAGCACTTCTTGTCATCACCAATCCAGGAATGGGTCAGGTGTGTGCATGCTCAGATTGTCCCTCCCTCAGCTACTCCCATGGCTTGGCAGGTTTGGATTCTACCACTTCTCCATGTTTATTTTAAATTTCTCCTTTGAATTTTTTTTTATTTTTTTTAAGTACTTTTTTAGTGTTATAGCACAAAAATGCAATAGTGTAGTGGCATATCATGACATTACAATGTGGTTGCACTTACAAAAAAAACGCAACAACAATCAGGAACAGTGGGGTGGGAAAAAGGTAGGGAAAGGGAATGGCCAATGATACTGTAGTGTGGAGGGAACACCAGTGACAATAACACTACTCATCTGCTTAAGGTGAAAGGGTGTGGTAGAGAGTGTTACTAACCCAACACCATCATGAAAATGACAATGTTGGGATTGTAACAAAACAATGTGCTATTGAGTTATGGTGCAGAAAGGACCTATATAAATTAGATACCTGTTCAGAAACCTGTAAATCTTGCTAGAAGACATATGCTTAACTTCTTAAATACCCCTAATCCTATTAAAGTTCCATACAATACTTCACTGAAACCATTTGGGATACTGGTCCTCAGGATGTGGATCTAGAACAGTTCTCTCTGGAATAATTTATTATACAGTTAGTGTCCATGCTACTGTCTTTACTTAGTATAGCTGCACTTCAAGATCATTTCTCCATGTGGTTCACAATAACCACTTAAACTTATGGATTCATTATGTAAAGCCATGTAGAAGGCCTGAAGATCTAGCAAAACCTAAAAAAATTCTTGTTTGCATAGGTAGCAAAGAGAGTGAATTGAAACCAGGAGACACACATCAAAGGGATGCAAGTTGTGTATGCACACCTGGTTTTTTCCCATTCTTTCCATTCCAAAGTTTCTTATAGTAACCAGTAAACTGCTATTAAAGCTTCAAATGAGAGGTTTCAAAGTGAACCAGCTTTGCTAAAATTAAATCTGCATTTCAGTGTGCTGAAATGACATGGAGTCAGAAAGAATCCAGCTGCAATTCTAGAGAGACATTGAAAACCTGACCCGCTGTAGATTTGGTTGAGAGCCCAGCTTTGTCACATGGATTTCTTCTCTGAGCATGCAATCGCAGTCTCCAACAAATGTAACCAATGAAATCAAAACTCCTAACAGACCAGAAGCTGTGCATCTGAGGCATCAGTTCTGCTGATCCTAATAATTATATGTATTAAATGACTGTGTAAGCAAAAGCTTAGGTGGTGATTACTGATTCCACACCAGATGCATGTTTATTGCATCTCTGAGTATTCCTCTCTGTGTTCCTCTCTGAGTATAAATGAATTAGGATTTTTTTTTATTATTGTTATTTGTGGTGTCATTTTACTATGTACAGTAATTGGGTTTCATACCATATGCCACCCAGGGGCTTATTTGTACATAAAAGGAGAACTGTTGTGCTCAATCCCTCTTATCAAGTGTGTTAATGAAATTAAAACAGCAGTAAATAAATTGAAGCAGTTTGCTGCTGAACATAAATGGCTGTATCACCGTTGCTGGAGAGCCTATCCTACTCTTATGATAAGCCGCAAAGGGATAGGTTTGGTTTAAAACAACCTGAAAGGAAACACAAGTCATTAAATTAGCTCCTTGAATTACTTTGGGTACACTCATACTCTGGAGCATACGTGGAACACACCCATAAAATTCAACCCAGTTATCTCTGCTGGAGATGTTGTCATTTCTACTCTGTAACCAGAGTTTCAGGCAATCCCTTTTAAAACTGCTGTAGCGTCACAGGCATGTGCATGGGGGGAGGGGGAGAAGCATGTTTCCTGCTGAAATTGGAAACTAGATATTTGGAATTGCAAGTGAATTAGATACTTAATTGTTGGATGTATTGCAAATGTATCTATCAAATGATATTGCATAGATGTTAAGAACTATGTTCTAAAAAGCAGATACAAGCTGCTTATGTATTTTGAAAACTAGCTAAAGAGATGCTCCCATTTTTCTGAAGAATAATAAAGTTAAATAATAAAGTTACCATCCACAAAGGAAAGTGATGCCAGGACAATAGTTTGCATATTAAAACAAAAATCTATAGCCATTGGCTTAGGAAGATTTAGCAGAGGATTAAGGAAGTTGCATTATAGAGAAGTATAACTTTTGTTTTAAGAAATGCATATTGGAGCCTGATCGGGGGGAAAAAAGTGGTCAGGTGTAAAGGAGAAGGTAAATGTGTATGTGTGAGAGAAAGGGAATATGATAGCCTGCCCGTGTCTAAAGAATGGAGTGGAGAGCAACAGTCTGAAAAACATGAGTGTATCTTATATATGATCTTGAACCCTGAAAAATCATTTCACATTTTACTGATGTGTGGGTGTGTGCATGTGTGAAAATTATACTGAATGTCAGGAACTGAATCAGCAATTTATATACTGTGAACATCAAATTTTCTTTAGTAAAAGACAGTGACGTAAAGTCGAAGGCTTTCACGGCTGGAATCCATGGGTTGTTGCGGGTTTTCCGGGCTTTGAGGCTGGATCTTCTGAAGGTGCCAGCCACAGA
Organism: Cyclura pinguis; assembly: GCA_030412105.1. Taxonomy (NCBI): domain Eukaryota; kingdom Metazoa; phylum Chordata; class Lepidosauria; order Squamata; family Iguanidae; genus Cyclura; species Cyclura pinguis. The sequence continues at coordinate 309,964,607 of CM059599.1, read as the reverse complement.
TGCAGGTGAAACATCAGGAGAAAATACTAATAGAACACGGCCTCGAAGACTGGAAAACCCATAACAACCTAGACAATGACATTGATCAAAAAAACATGATCATTATTGACATATTTCAGTGCATGTGGTAAGTAAGAAGCTTTGGGCACTAACCAAAACTATAAAAAAATAAAATTAGTTAACAGTTATTATTATCAGTTGGTTTCTGGTTGTTATATCTTCTGTCTTTATTTCATCTTACATAACCAATTAACAGAGAGTCTAGTAATTTTTTCTAAAAAAATATGATTCTTAGATTGTTTATGGACTTCTTCTTGCCCAACAGCCTCATGGATGCCAGAAACAATTTGGTAGTGCTCATTTCTGTGGAACAAGCCTAATTTGTGTATAAGTAGCCATATTCTTCCCTGATGTTTCCCCATATTTGACAGTCAAATGAATGAAAACTTTTGGGGAATGCTTCATGCCTGTTTCAAAGTGCACTGGCACCTACAATCAAGATATTAATCAAATTGGGCTCAGGCTGTTTGTCCCCAGCCATATGGTACACAGTGAAAACCTATGATGTGCACCCAGGAGAGCAGTAATTTGAGAGGTATATGAGGAATACTTTTTGTCCTACATCATCTATCAGAGAACTCAGGGAATACTCCTTACCTATTGGACCCTTGTGATTGATTCATGAGAATACATTCAATGATAATGAACTATCATTTGCCAACGGATTGACTACACATTAGATAACTAGAAATTTCAAGTTGTTTCAGATCATCAGACAAATGCGAGAAACCTGACAGAAGGCAAAACAGGTGACATTCCCAGTTATTTCCCTCCAATTGCTGACAGTTATGGTTCTAGTGCCATTACTTTGAAATTCTGAGTGTGTGTCTTGGGTTTGCTGATATGCCCAAAGCAGCACATAATGCTGTGCTGTAGTACCTGGAAAGGGCTTTTGAGGCAAGCTTTTATGTCATTACTTCTCTTCTCATTAAGGAACTAGTGAGATGCTTCTGAAAAACCTGAGGGTTTTTAGAAATACAGTTTGAAAAACTGATGAGTTATAGGAACAGGGTGAAAAAATCCTTCCAAAAGGAGGAAAACACAACAAGACAACTTCAGGATATATTACAGGGGGGAAAAGACAACAAGTCTTCCCTTAGAGAGCAATCTTATCTCATAATATTATTCCCTGGTCTTTTCAGAGAACCTTCATTCATTTCTCAGACCTTTTAAGAAAGGGATTGGGCTTTGGAGAAGATAGCATTCATATCTCTGCTTGGAAATTTTTTTTAAAAAAGCATTCTGGAAATTCACAATACCTGGAAAAAAGTAGTATACAGAAGCAATTCAACAATACATGCAAAGCAATGCTCTATGTGCTATTTTTTTCTAGATGTTTTTTAAAGATTTTGAAGATAGTGTCTGATGTCACCTCAACTAACTTTCTTCCTGAGGAAGCATTAGAAAAAGAGTTAATCCTGGTGCCAATAGAATGTGTGCCTATGAACAATCAAAAAGGTGCCAAAAAGACGAAACCAAGAGCTAAAAATCCTCAATGTAATTCTCAGGCAAGGCGTAACTTCCAAGTTAGCAGAAGCTAGACTGACACAGATCAGTCCCTTCATAATTTTTCCTCGCTGTCACAGACATGTCTATACCAAAGCAAGTCCCACTGTGTTCAATGGGACTTGCTCACAGGTAGTTGCATATAACAGTTCAACTTCAATGTGATAACTTGAGAGAACTCTTCCTACGGTTGACAAATATTCCTTTATAAGTGGAGAAACAGACATTTTAGGTTCCTGATGTTACGAGGAGATATCGATCCCTATGTGGTGTATAATACAACTTAGCTCTGTGGCAGAAGGGAGTCCATGCTTTGCTACTCATGGAAGATCTTACCATCAGGAGGAGATTGAGGGGGAGATGACAGAAAAGACATTGTCAAAAAGGTGACATCTCACAGAAATACAGGGATGAAACCCTATAATGACCCTACAGTTTTCCTCTTGGATGGGTGAACTTGTCATTTTTTCATATATATTATGTTTTTAAAATGCCTTGTTGGTTCTGCTGGATGTTTCAGAGGCCTTCAGCACCACCAATCATGGCATGGGGCTTGGAGGTACTGTTCTCTTGGAGCTTGGAGGCTCCATTCTTTCATGAATGGGGATCTCAGACAGTGGTGCTGGGAGATTCCTGTTTGACACCTTGGCCTCTGAAGTCCTTCAGGGTTCTGACTTGCCCTTTATGCTATTCAACACATACATGAATCCACTGGGAGAGGTTTCCAAAGCTTGGTAGTCAGAGTTTTTGGGCTCTATTACTCCTTTATACCTAAAGTTGTTTTTATGATAAACCAATGGCTGACTGCTATAATGGGCTGGATTAAGGTAAATAAATTGAAGCTCAATCTGCGTAAGACAGAGGTGCTCCTGTTCAGTCAAAAGACAGATGTGGGAGCTGGGATTCAGCATGTGTTAGATGGGGTTATACTCCCCCTGAAAATGCAGGTTCACAGTTTGGGGAAAATTCTAGATTCAGCCCTCAGCCTGGAGACCTCGATTTCAGCAGTGACCAGGAGTGCATTACACAGTTAAAGCTAAAATGGCAAATGCACACATTCCTGTAGAAGTTGGATCTGGTCATCATAATACATGCCTTAGTTACATTGTATTTGGATTACTGTAATGCATTCTATGTGGGGCTGCCTTTGAAAAGTGCTCAAAAACTTCAAATGGTCCAAATAGCTGCAGCCGGATTGACAACTGGGTTTGGCTACAGGAGCACACAACTCCCTTGCTGAAACAGCTCCACTGGCTGTCAGTCCGTTTCCGGGCACAATTCAAAGTACTGGTGATGACATGTAAAGCCTTCTATGGCTTAAGTCCAGGGTATTTGAAGTAACATTATCTCTCTTTATGAGCCCATTAGAGCTCTAGGATCTTCTGGAGCGGTTCTTCTCTCTGTCCCACCCCCTCCCAGTCTCCTTTGGTGTTAACAAAGGAGAGAGCCTTCTCAGTAATCATCATCATCATCATTATCTGAATAGTAATCTGAATAATAATCTCAGTAATAATGATCTGAAAGTCTGTGATATAAAAGGAAGCTATACCAACTCAGCAGTGCTGAAACAAACACTCATAAGCAGTTTTTCTCAAACTGCATAAACCACAGATATAGATAATATAGATATAGAAAGATATAGATTATATATAGATATAATTTGAGTTCTGAGATACTTCTAAAAAAACCTTTTTGGCTGTAATTCAGAAAAAAAACATAAACAACAGATTCATTCTTTTCTTTCTTTCTCTCTCTCTCTCTCTCTCTCTTTCAAATAATACATAAATAAATGCACACAACTCAAATGGCATATTTTTATAAAAATGTAGACAAGCACATTTTAGTAAATGGGAAAAACAAATACATAATAGAATATGCACACATTTCCCATAGGAAAGACCCCCTAGACATTTGGGGCAATTTTAAAAAGAAAAATCACACAAAAAATGCAAAATATTTCTTTGACATCTGAGGGGCCGAAAGGGGCTTCAATTGGTAGAAATGCCCTTCACACCTCCTAGACAGAATTTTGAAGCTAAAAAAATTTGTTGACAACCTGAGGGGCTTGACCACTTATCTTCAGGTAGAGATATACACGGATGTCATTTACGGGGAGTTACACAGATATTATTGGTTTTATAGGAAAAGAACACTGAGTTAAGACAACAGACAGTACCTATGAAAAAGAAAAGCTTCAAATAAATATTATATCATTTGGGATGTTTAGTTTGTGTCAGTGACGTAGCACAGAATGGCAGTGTTGTGATGCAGACCTCTAAGGACTTTTAACTGAACGACATTGTCTTCCATGTTAGAAGTTTGAGAATCAGAAAAACTTCAATTGATTTAGCTTTCAGACTTACATTGATTTTATTTCAAAATGCTCCATAAGCCCATGCAGACAGGACTGATTAAGAAGGCAGGTGAAGAAAAACACAACTTTTCCAGTGGGAAAGATTTCACTTCTCTCGGTTATACCAAAGACACTCACAGATGCTTATTTATTGCTTCTAATTCAATGCATATGGATTGTATCCTTTTTATTGTGCATTGTAATGGCAGCTCCTTGGTATACAAGAGGTTCCCTTTCCATATTGCATACCATCATCACATGTCATGGTCTGTTTCCCTTCCTTCCACATTCAATTTTGCTTTCACTCTCAAGCTGAATTATTGGGAGATGCACATTTTGGAAAGATATTATCAGAAATGATTATAACAAAGATATTAGCAATCTACACTAGCAAAATTCAATACAAACAATGATTTCCAACATAGGTGGAAATCATCTTGCACCCGTCTGGCCCTTTCTGCACTATATCCCATCAGCGCATTCTTCCGTTACAATCTCGGCATTGCCATTTGTGTGATGGTAGCAAGTTAGAAACATTTTCTTCAACCTTAAGTGGATGAATAGCAATTTTGCCACCAGTGTTCTTTCTGCACTACAGTGTCCTTGGCCACTCCTTTCTCCCACCTTCGCCCTGCTCCACCACACCTGATTGGTTGGAGGTTTATTTTTTTGGAAGTTGTATTAGCACAGCAATGCTGTAATGGAATGACATGCCAGTATGCTATTGCACTTTTGCACTATATGGCTTAAAAATGTATTTTAAAAAAAATAAAAAGTATTAACTCAAAGGAGAAGTTTAAAATAAACACAGAGAGGCGATAGATTTATCATTTATCATGCCATGGGAGTAGCTGAGGGAGGGACAAGCTGGGCATACCCACACCCTGCTCACTCTCGGATCCAGGAGGACAGGAAGCACTATCAAGTGCTATTATGGTACTGCACTAAGCCAGCTGACAGGATTGAAATGCTAGAGGATCTTAATGGATTTTTTTCTGGAAATGGTATAAGGTGGTTTTACAACACTTGGGGATGGGATAGCAGCTGGATAGCGATGATATTGTGCAGTAACATGACTCCTGGAATGGAAACAACTTGCTGCTGCTGTTGCAGGATAGCAATGTTGTGTGGAAATGGCCTGTGTCATGCCACGGTTAAAAGTAAAAAGTGTTTGGGAGGGTGTGTGTGGGAGAAGTGGCTACCCTAATTGAGAAGAAGCAGCGAGGACAGGAAACACTAAACGTAGTCCGTTGGAAGGACAGCAAGGGAGGAGGAGGAGGAGGAGGAATTGTTTTTATTCCAGAAGTTAGCCTAACACATTTCAGCTGAGAAATATTTGTATGGCTTTCTATTTAAAAAATAGAAGTTTAGGGATATTTGTTTAGAGCTATAAAGAAGTTTAGAGATATAAAAAAGGAAGTTTAGAGAGATTTGTCTCCAACCCTTTCAAATGGTGAACCCTGCGAAAACTGTTTGCATGCACTGGAATTTTAATCAAGACTTTCATAAATGAAGAGGCATCTACATAGATAACCATGACTTTCAATGTTGCTTTTACATTTTTTAAGTAATTTCAGGTTCTTTCTATTGTGTAAATGAAGTCATTTGTGGATTTGAGCATCTCTTAACAAATAACAAATAAAATTCTCATCCAACTCTAGTCATATCAACGAAGCAGGCTTAGGGTCAAGAGGTTTTCCATGAACAGCGTATTTCCAGTTTGCAAATACATACCACCTGTTTGTTTGTTGAACATGACAGACTCTTAAACTGGGACATCAGACTTCTTCAGTTGTGTTCATTGCTGGCTTTTCACATACTTGCCTGTGCATCTGTCTCATACATCATATGATATCTCCAGCTGCTGTTTACTCTTTTCTTTTTCTTTTTTTGCTTGCCTATTTTGTGTGTTCTGTCTATTCAAACCACCTCCAACAAGCCATAAGCACAACTTGATTTAATTTTGAACTGCTTGTGAATTTCTATTAGCTGTCATGTAGAGTGCAAAACTGTTGCCAGTCCTCCACCAGCTGCCAAGGGATGTGTTGTAAAGAAACACAACACTGCTCTCTGACAGGGGGAAATATAAGTTTAAATCTTCCCCAGACATTCATAGTTCATGCATTTTCCAGAGTTTATAAATCTATATTTTCCATAAAAACAAACTCTTAACCATTTTAAAGTAAGCTTGGATTTGTTTTTGTTTCTTCAAGCACCAGTAAGATGAAGGATATGGTCAATATAATGACTGCAAAATGTGAACTACATCCACAGGACATGGACATGGGTTGTGGTGGTAGAATGGCATGACTCATTCATGTGTTTGGATGCTCCTGTATACGAAAAATTCTCTGCCATTAAAAGATGAATCCAAGTAGATAAAAGTTAAAAAGGATCCTTTCTCCATGGTGCTCAGATGTGTTATCTTTCTCTTTCCAGTGAGTATTTTTATATTATTAAAACACAGAAAAGCATTCAAAAATGATGTTCCACCCCATGGTCTGAGTTGTTCAAAAGTGAAAGAAAATAAGTGTCTACAGAAACCAGAATAAATGTACACAGAACTTTCTTATGAGCAGAGATTTAAAAAGCGCATACACAGGAAATGGGAGAACGAGCAACTCACCAAAGAAATGACCAGTACTTGTAGGGAGAAAATAAGAACAGTGAAAGTTCAGAATGTGCCCAGGCTTGTGGGGAAGTTAAAAAATAATAAGTGGGTTTGGAGATGTTATTGGAGTAAGAGGAAGAACAAGGAAACAGTAAGAGTAGAGGAGATGGTGATATGTAAAAAGGAGTCAGATGGAAGATGGAGGACATTCTTTGTCTTAGTTTCCTCCCAAAAGGTAAACAATCTGATGAAAATAGAAAATAGAAAATAACGCCATCAGGGGACTGCAACCTAGGATAAATAAGAAGTATTACAGGAATGTGTAGGTATATGAAAAGAATTTCAAGTCTCCAGGGTGGGATGACCTGCACCCAAGAGTACTAATGAGAGTTGCAGAGGTAATTCAGAGCCACTGTCAACAATAGTTGTTTTTGCACGGGATCATTACTGCAGATTGCTGTGTTGTAGCATCGTATTGTTCTGCATGTGGGAGTGAAGTAGCCTTAGGTTATTTTCTGTCATTTTGCATGGAATCTGCTGTTAATGCATCACCATGTGGTGGGAAAGCATAGTATTTGAAAACTGAAAAAAATCCGATTTACATTCTGACATCGAAGTAAATTCGGTTTTTCACAGTGATGCAGAAATGTACATCTGCACCGATGCACATTGGTGGGCAGTGGAGGGTGGGTTGTGGGCCAGAAGTTTCATTCTACATAGGTATGCACAAATGGAATCACCCACCACCACCCCAAAAAAGCCAATCATGGCCACCAGGGCAGGGTGAGGGGACCCAGGGGAGTGGCCAGTGGCGACATAGTACAGATGCAGAAACTCACATTCCTCTGCAGGAAAAGGCTTTAAACTGAGGGATGTGCAGAAAACAATGAAGGAAAACTGCATTATTTAAATACGTGATGAAACGGTGCAAACCACTTCTCGCGCCTCATGCAGAAAAGACCAATGTTTGAGAATTCTTGAAGAACAGGACAGGTCTTAGTAGACTGATGGAGGGCAAATGTGGTCCCCTTCTTCAAAAATAGGAGGGAGAAGACCTGAGAAACTGCTGGCCACTTTTGTAGACCACAAGCTAAACATTAGTCAACAGTGTGATGTGATGCTCCAAAATTCACAATGGAATTCTAGCCAAGATAGTAAAAGATCTGGAAACCAAGCCCTCTGAGGAATGACTTGGCAGCATGTGTGTGTTTAGCTTGAAGAAAACAAGATGAGAAGTAACATGAGAAGTAACATGATAATCATTTTTAAATGTTAAAAGGGCAATCACCCAGAAGATGGAGCAAGCTTGTTTTCTGCTGCTCAGGAGACTAGAACATAAATCAATGTATTCAAATGATAAGAAACAGATTCCACTGGAACACTATACATAACTTATTGAGGGTAAGAGCTGTTCAGTAGTGAAATGGGCTGCCTTGGAGGACTGTTAACTCTCCTTCATTGTACATTTTCAAACAGAAGTTATCTCGTTGGGTGAAAATTTCCTTGGTAAGGAAAGGTAAGAGGAGAGGTAAGATTATGGGCCCTAGATGGAGCCAGAGAGGGATGGTAATCCTGTCATGGCACTGGAAGAGGAAGCGCTTGGTCCACCTAAGGCAGCAGCAGAACATCAGGCACCACCCTGCTTCATTTTAAATACAGGATGCTGACCTAATGAGGCCAGCTAAGCTGATTAACTGCTATCTACAATTTAGCCCAGCCTAGGCCATTCCATTGCTGTAAGACAGCAGCTCCCAAACTTCCATTCAACCCTGTCTGACATTTCTGGTTTTCTGAATCTCTGACATTTGGCACATACCTTTTGACTGTTTCTGGCAACTTCCCTTTTGGCTTTGTTCAGGACTGTTGAACCTTGGACTGCTTGGATCATGCTCCTGTTTGTAACCCTACATAAAACTTGGGATTGGCCTAGATATCTCCCGTGGATTCCTATCTGTAGGTATTCTTATCTGGGCACTTGCCAGCCTTAAACAGGACAGTTTGGATGACTGTCTCTCAGGATTTGATTTTGATCTCTTTCTGCCTAACAGGGTGTTAGATTAGATGACCCTTGGCGTCCCTTCTATGATTCTATGATTGTGCAGTCATCTCTATCTCTTCAGATTTCTCTGCTGCCTCATTCTGCTGCAAATATAGATCAGGTGAAGGACTAAACACATTTTAGTTGAAATTGATGAATATGAGCAAGATACATTCTGAGACAAATTGATATGAACGTACATATAACCAAAGATCTGTTCCTTCACTAAATAGTTATTTCATGATTTAGTCTTCCTAGAAACATGATCTTCTCTTCCCACTTTGTAGACATTTTTAGCTAGGACTGATTCATCCCTTTAAAAGTGTACTATGGATATAATATGTTCCATATTCATCTTTAAGCACAGTCTATTAGATGACGTGAAAGTTCTGTATAGCCATTCTGGTTGTTTACCCTGTTAATTCTGGCCTAACACCTTACTGCCTTCTGTTTCTCCAGCATGCAGACTACTAGCTGAAGACTGGATTGTGGATTCCATTTCTTCTGTATGTCTTCCAGTTTCACTGTTGGATTCTCTATTTGCTTAGAAATTCCAGTTTTCTGCTAGAGCGTAAGGCCAGTTAAGCCACGGTAGGTGACTATAATCACTCTTAGGCTGCAATCCTATGTTCATTTACCTTTGAGGAAATTTCACTGAACTCAGTACTACTTATATCTTAGTGGAAGTTGGTTTGTTCAAGAATGGGACATTTTAAAATTAATGATACAATGGTGGGAAAAAGCTAAATCTTGCCTCACTGATTTATGAATATTACCATTTACGACATGAAATGTGTGTCCAGCTATTCTTTTGCATAGAGAGGCCTGGTTTTCATGTACTAAATGCACAAGGCCCATTGCTAGGTCAACAAGTGAATGAGCCCTTGAATTTGTATGCAAATTTAATGAGTTCTTTAATAATATTACTGAACTAGTTATGGGGACAGAATTGGATTTGTTTTTCTATGACCTACTCCCTGTTTTCTGTGCAAGACTTTGTTGTGCAAGATTTTTGTTGTTCAAGATTGCTAGTTTTTGCACAGAAACCAGCAATCTTGCACAAAAAGAAAACAACAACAATACATGAATGTTTAAGAATAGGGTTTTCACTCCAAATCCGACAGTTTGAATGCAACCCCACCCCATGTATTTCTGCACAGAATAATTTCTGAAAGCACTTCAAGATGTCTGAATACCTAGCAAAAACTGCTTAAGGATGTTTGTTTTTTCCACAGTGAAGGACAAACTAGAAATTATTCATCTTCATTTGCAAGGATGAAATAATCAAATATTAATATCCCTACTGTTCTGCAGTAAATTAATCTATTGAACCAGTGTTTTGTCATGCACCTTCGTCACTTCATTGGTTGTAGTTTGAAAAATGACTGATGTACATCTTTCAGTTGTGAATATCTCTCCAATAATGTATTGCATAATGGACTCATCTCTACAAAAAACACCTCTGTCCCTTTTGTCCCATACCTTCTTCTGAGACAGCTACCTTCAATCAATCACAGCTTTGCATTCATCAAGTTTCCAAAAGATAGAGACTTGCATACTTATCTTTTTGTTTTGACAGCATGAAAATGGAAATCTCATAAGAACATATCTTGTGATATTTCAGAGTTCCTCTGCATTTGATTGTGCCCAAGAACAAATGGTGCTTTAGCATTTACATATCATCACCTTCTGAGAACTATAAATAGCACAGAAATGTTAAAAACACAATAAAATGGGGAAAAGATGAATTGAATGAAATATATCATCTTGGAACCCCTAGATTTCATGAAGGATTGTTGAAAGAAGAGAAGCGGAGAATATTTGTTTCATTTACAGTTAAATGTACTGTAGAAAGAAGCCACTTAGTAAACAAGAAGCAAACTGCTCTTTGATTGAAGTGGGCATTCTACAATCAAGATGGATTACCTAGTGCACTCACATCCATGCTTTTGGAGCTTTGACCTACAACTCTGATGTTTATCTAGACCACAATATTAAGCTTTTTGCCTACAGATGCAGTATGTATTTTTAGTTTTGCTGAGGTCGGTACCATGGAATGCCAAGCCTTTTTGCAGCTAGGAAGAACAGAAAAGAACCCACTTGTGGCTTTATAAGGGAAAAATGTATTGCCAAAACCCCTCTCCAGAAGAAAGCAGATGGGCAAGGGAAAGCTCTAGACTGCTTAATACAGATAAACTATATCTCACAGTACAAGCCCTGAAATCATTATATTTAAAGAATAGTGAAATGTAGTCTGGGTTTTTATATTGGGCTGCCAATAGGCCTATATCCTGAAAGGTGATTGACAACTAGTGCTGTACAAATCACACTTTTTCCATCCCTCACTGAGGCCCTTCCCCCCAACACAGATTTTATATGATTTTTTTCCAGCTTCTATTACAGATGACTGTGAAGGAATGTCAACAAGTGATGCATTTTGTGGTCTTGTGTGTTCTAAAAGATATGCTAAAAGAGTGATTCACGTGAATTCAGTACAACACCCTCCCCCAAGGTCCCTGACTGCCAAGAATGGGTTAATTGCAAGAAAATATGCAGCAGCATAGAGCTTTCATATGCAGACTTTTCCTAAAGTGTTCATACAGAAGAGATGGAAAGAACATTCAACAATATTAAAAAAAAAATAGTAGAAATGTACATTTCTCAAGCAATGGGAAACTCTAATTTGAAGACAAGAATCTTCACACTTTGAGACTTACTCTGCACAAAATTTGTACATGGATTTTTTTTCCCACAGAAAGCAGTGTTTTTGTGCATAAAATAGTAAATGCTGTTTGTTGAAGAGAAACTGATGCGTTCTTCAAAAAAAGAGAGAAAGAGAAGAAAAGAAAAAGAAAAGTGTGAACAGAACCAGCATGGTGTAGCTGTTTGGGTGTTGGACTACAACCTTGGAAACCAGACTTTGAATCCCTGCTTGGCCATGGAAACCCACTGGATGACCTTGAGCATGTCACACATTCTCAACTCCAAAAAAGATCCTGTGATGGTGTTACCTTGGGATCACCATGAATCAGAAACAACTTTAAAGCACACAGCAACAATAACAACAAAGTCCTGAACTGCAAATAGTCTAGGAAAACTGAAAGATCTTCCTACAGTAGGAAAAAAATTGCAAAAATTATTCATTCTTTCCTAAAAGAATGAAATTAGTGAAAAATTGCATCCCAAACATACAATGCTATTGTATTTATATGTTTGTCTGCAAGGAAAAGACATGGAGGAGACAATAGCGATCAGTTGCTTGTTGCATTTAAATGTATGATCCCACAGCAATGAAAAATCCTTTCTGCTTGCTTGGATTGGTTTGGTAGCTTGGTTTGTTTATAAGAATCATGTCTCAGTCAGGTGGTGTAGACCAATATGAAAAATAGAGAAACAGATTTTACATGGATATATCTTTGATAATTCCCTCCCTAGTAAATGTGATTCGGTTCATGTTAAAATGAGGTGTGTGAAACGTATTTTACATCAGGACTTGCACCCAAGTTGCTCAAAGACATCCACTGGCAACTGTGATAATAATATATTTGCTTTTCAAGTACGCAACTGTTATCACTTGAACAGAGGAATCAACTGAAGGGGAGGAGGATGGATCAAATTGTGAGGAAATGGAAAAGAGACACTGCAGATCTTGAAATGTGCATGTGTGGAATGTCTCAGTGGGAAGGAGGAAGGAGAAGAAGCAGGGCAGAGAAGGATAAGCAGTTAACTGTGTGGCAACATAATGATGGATTGAAGACGCCATACCAAGATGCAGGAAATTTCAACCCTACCATAAACTTTTTTAGAAATATTTGCATAAGTTTCTGTGTTATGTTTCAATGGCTGGTAATTTTATCTATGTTCCTACAGGCATTCATCTTTTTGTTAGAATTTTGAAAATTCATTGACAAAAGGATTCCTTGAAGATTTCTCCAGCATCCCTAATTCATGCCTACTTAGCTTGAACAATAATGTAGCATGAGATACTACCAGACAATACAGGAAAGCTATTGAACTGTGCATATCTGAAAATTGTTCAGTTGAGCTCAGTCTTGCATAGGTACATCCAGAACTGAGTTGCCCTTCATCTACTTGGTGGGACAATTTCTTGAGCGGTAAGAACTATATGTGAAACTGTACTTGTTGCTGGAAAGCATTTCCCAAGATTCTTCCAAATTAGAATTTGGTGCCTGGGCTAAAGAAATATTCTCTGCTCTAACATAAACATAAGGTTTTCTATTAACGATGAATCAGAGGGTTATCTTAACAAATCAAAGAACTGATAGTTTAGAATGCAGTTTACTGCTTTTTGCTGTATTTGAAAGAGGAAGAGGAAAAAATATTGTCAATCAGATTAAAGGATTTACAGAATTGATCATTGTTCCATATAAGCTGGATATCAAATAATCAATACATCAGTCATTTCATTTACATCATACCTTTCTACAAAGAGTAGGACCCAAAGTGGCTTACAGAATAAAAATAGATAAAAGCAAGACTATGATAAGAAAAAAGAAAATGTGAATCAGATTTAGTTTTATGACTGACTGGTAACTTAAACTTCATTTCCAGGCTCATGGTTCCAAACTGTATGGCTCTTTCTGCAGTTTACCTCCGTCCAGCATGGTCGTGCGGGAATCACGCAAGCAGCCTCTTCTGCGAGGCACTTGCATCCCCTCTGGTGCAGCAGCCGGCTGCTGGCCAGCAGGCAGCGTGAGGGTTCCGCCTCTTCCTTCCGCAGCACAGCCAGGTATCTTCCCAGGCTGCCCTGGGGAGGGAAGTGAGAGAGCCACAGCTCTGGAGGCTCCACACGGACAGTAAGTGCATGTGGGGCCCCGGACCAACGCACAATCATGCATAATTTTCGGCCAAAAGCCGAAAATGATATATTGCATAATCGGCGCCTGCTGGCTTCAGCAGCATCACACGATTGCAAGGACATCATGTGAAACGCTCCTTGCAATCACACGATGCTCTAGAGGCCCTTTCGCATGACAAATGCCATGCAAAAAGGGTCTATGTTTTCATGATCATCCCTCAGTTTGGCTAATACACTTCATAGGCTGGTTAAAAAAAATAATGTCAGCAACACCCAAGACAAATTGAATGTATTTGAAAATCACTGATTATAAACATGCATTCAAAATCATTTGTACCACAGCAAATACTAAGAAGAAAACAGAAAGGGTTTAGATAACGAACAAACAAAATCTTGATTGTTAACAACTATGAAATAGCTGCAAGCATAATTCTTGTCAATGTTATGAGATCTTATTCATATTGTGAGGCTCAATCCAGGATTTTTGAAAATTGTCTTCTGCCGTATGGCATTCCATGTTACCATGAGATGGGATGAAGAAATGAGGTCTTCTTGTGGCTTACACCATTTGTCAGATGTCCTCTCTCAGGAACATAACATTATCAAATAGTATCTCTGCCCTAAGTATTTCATTGGCCCTTTTAAGATGAGAGAGGGAAAAAAAAACTTCCCTGTCTCCAGGACTTTCTAATCATAAATTGATTAATTATCAGCTGATGTTCTCTTCTGCTTCTATTTGTCTTTGGTTTACTGGTTTTTTTACTTTTGTATTAAAAGTTAATGTTGCCAGAGACTTGGGGAACCTGCAGTTTAAGAAAAACAAAATACAAGGACTGAATGAGATTACAAGTGAAGAAAATATCAACAAAGTTTTACAGGTCAGAAAACATTCCTGGTAGGTGAGATTCGATTGGCTCAATCAAACAAAAATGAAGCAACATAGGTGCTATAGCTTACACTTCAAAAACTGAGCATGGAAAACATATAGGAATTATTTAGTCTGGAAGGATTGCACCCAATGGATTGGATCCAGAATCTGTCATAAATAAAGAAGACCCACTAAAATATCATATTTGCTGGCATATAAGACACACCAGCATATAAGACTTTTAAAATGTTTTTTTCTGGGGGGAAAAAACTATTTTTTAAAAAATAGCATAACTTCTCCTGTCCCCTTTCCCCTCTGTTTTGCAGAGGAAGGGAAAGGAGGGAGCTCCACAGGCAGGAAAAGAAAGTTCCTAGGATCTTTCTTTCCCCTCTGGTTTGCAAGGGAAGGGAAAGGAGGGAGCACCAGAGGCGGGGAAAGAAAGTTCCTAGGATCTTTCTTCCCCCTCCTTTTTCCCTCTGGTTTGCAGGGGAAAGGAAAGGAAGGCGCTCTGGAGGGGCAAAAAGAAATCTGCATGAACTTACTTCCCCTCCTCTTTTCTCTTCTCCTTCAAAATGGAAGGTAAAGTAGGGGTGGAGGAAGCCGCAAGGGTTACTTTCCAACTCCAGAGCTTCCTCTCGCTTTAGGTGCATTTTGCCTCTGTGCTGAGAACTTGCATGGTGACAAAATGCTTAGGAAAAGGGTTGGTTTTCACCAGCCGATAAGACCCACTGGCATAGAAGACGCACCCTATTTTTAAAAGTTATTTTTCAGGAAAAAAAGTGAGTCTTATATGCCAGCAAATATGGTAAATGGGAAAAGATAGTCAGACTCCCATTTGAAAATCAAATCCTATCCCACTGAATTTTAGTGGACCTGATCTGTCTAAGTGGTAGATCCAACTCAATAACTTTGGGTAGGAAATTGTTTAGGCCCTTCAAAACAAGTGTGTCACACTCACCATGCTATAATCAGTAATTAACAAGAATCTTTCTTTCTTTCTTTCTTTCTTTCTTTCTTTCTTTCTTTCTTTCTTTCTTTTAATTATAGGGTAATGGGAAACTAATGCTATTCTTCCATAGCAAATTCCAAGCAGTAACATTTACAGGATTACATATAGGCCATTTCCGCACTGGGAATTTAAAATGGTGCAAAGCAACCTCCAACGGAGGTCTTCTGCACCGTAGAGTGGACTGGGGTGGACTACTTTCTGTAGATCCACACCTCAGTCCGGTTCTGTGCGACCACAAGTGGTCACGCAGCGTGGTTTTTAAAAACCTCTTTTTTGAGGTTTTTAAAAAGCACGGAGTGAGCAAAGCCATGTAGCTCCTTCGCCCGGCTCCGGAGCAGATTTGCAGGCGCACGCAAGTGCATGCCTGCAGATCTTCCAGGGGTGGGTTTTCAGCTGGCGAGCTTCTCTGGTTGGTGGAGACTTTCCACCAACCGGAAGCCACCATTTGGGACACTGGAGGACTGCGGAGCAGCGAACTCACACTGCTCCTCGTGGCGATGGACTCGGCCGGCCAGAAAACAAAGCCGGTAAGCTCCGTTTTCGGGCGTTCCCTCCCCCCACATGCGGAAAGGGCCATAGTTCTGCCTCTTACAAATACCAAAGAAAGAGATCGATTTTTTTTTCTTTTCTATTGGAAAAGAATTTTTGTTAGAGAAATGATATAATTGTGCCAAGTGAAAGTATGGCTGCTGATTACAAATTGTCAAATGGTGGCTTCTGCAAGTTAATTGTGAAGGAAGTAGGTGTTTGTTGACACATCCATGGTCAACACATGATAACTGAAAAGAAGCAAGAAATAGAAAGAACTGTTGAATGGACTGCGAGAGAGAAAACATGTGGAAATACTGTAGCACAGTCTTCATATGAGCTTGGAAATGTTAAGTTTAACCATAATGCATAAATGGTGGATTGGCAGAGAAAACTGATTTGTTAACACTGAAACATTACGAGAAAATGTGAAATTAATTTGCTTCATTACTCACAATTAATTCATAATTATCATGTTGGTTTTATTTTTAAAAACAAAATAAATTAAAATTGCTAAAACAAAATGGCTACCTCCTCCTCCCAATTTTTCTCCTACGTAATGAATTTAATTAATGTGAAATGTCAATCATTACATAAAACATTAAAGGAATTTCATTTTAATGGTAGAACAATGAATTTTTTTAAAAAATTAATGATAATGATATAATTTTAAATAAGTTATTTCTAAGGTCTGGACCTGTCACGGGGAACGGTTCATGCTCCCATCTTTACCATAATAACATATGAAGGCAAACAATCCATTAAAAAAACTCAGTTGAATGGCAGTCTATTGAAGGAACATCAGTATCAGATGAATCTTCTTTTTTGAAAACATGCACATATAGATTTACAAATTGGTGTTCCCACAAATGCACCTGGTTGTTCTTCCTTTTTCAACTCTTTCAGTATAATGAACTTCTTTGTGTAAAGTGGTGAGGAAAGTTGTGAATAATTTTTCTTGCTAGTCCAAGGGTCATTAAAATCATGGACCCATCTCTGATGTCCTATCTCATGCCCCCAAATCCCATTTACACCAGTCTCCTGTCACCAAAATGCTTCTCATTCTGTTTTTTAACCATTAATTGATGACACTGTCAGCAGCATGAAAGGTGGATCATAAAAGGATAAAAGGGAACAGAGTTTTCCTCTTTTTTCTGCCCAGCACTCTGATTTGGGCCATTTCCGCACTGCACTGTTATAGTGCTGTTATTCCACTTTCAACATTCCTTGGAATCCTGAGGTTTGCAGTTTAGGGAGGGGCATTTAGAATTCTCAGCCAGAGAGTTCTTTGGCCTACTAAATGGTAAATCAACACTTATGTAAACCCTAAAGATTCAATGGATTTACTCTACTTAGGGCAAGAAGTTGGATTTAGGTCCCAATGTGTATGATTCTGGCCACACTGAAATTAATTTGAAGAATGAAATCTTTCATTAATGTTTGAAGGATAGAATTGATTTTGTTATTTCTATCCACTTAATAATGAACAAATGGAAAAAATTTTAAAAAAATGGAGTGAGATGCAGAACAAAAGTGCTAAGATCACTCAAAGTGTTTTAAGTGAAGAAATACTGTTGAAGTGTAATGTGTGCAGCCAATGGCTGTTCATATTTTACAGTTGTTTTATTTTACCCATTTTAATTGAAAATGGGGAAACACGATTGTCATATGGTAAGAGAAATTCTTGTTCCATTGACAGAAAGCCGCTGTTTATTTAATAGGTGCTTCTCTGAAATAAACATGCTCTTGGTATTTTTTAATTTCCAGCACTCACATGACTCATCTTCCTGGCAGCATCCCCTCTCATTGGTAAATTGTTTATCACTAAGTAAACATCATATTTTTCTACCTCTGAAAGGCAGTTTTACAGAGCTTTAAGATTTGCAGCTGCTAAATGAAAGTGATACATGGTTCACACCAAAACAGGAGCAGCATGCCTTAGAATTTCATTTGAAATAAATGGAAGTTACATTCTTTTACCAAGATGAATACACATTTTGCTTTATTGCTTTCTGACAATGCCATAGATACCGACAGACACTTGCTGAACCAGCAGCAAATTTGTACTCTTGTGATTTTAAGTTGCAGTATATTATACTGCACTTGGCCTAACACATCAGAGGGCACAATTAAATTTCTTAAACTTTTTTGTAATGTTTGATTTTAAAAACATGTTCACATAAGAACACCATACTTAGCAAAATGTTATTTTTAAAAGAAACAGTAACAGTGTTCTTAGATTTTTTTTGTGTGTGTCAGGATACTATGGTACACGTATATCCCTCAGTGAGCTATGCTAGTACTTCTTAAGGTATCTGATGAGGGGACTGGTGTGATATTTTTTCCCAATGTGTCAAGGACCAGCAGCATATTTGTGCCCATTCTATGCAAATCCATACCACCATGTTCTTCTGCAGGAATCAGTGTATTTTGCTGTCTTCCCATACTTTTCTCTGCAGAGAGAAAAAAAACAAAAAACATGTCTATGCTTATGCATACAAATTAATTTCTCCAGCAAAGACCTTACATATGGATAGCACTCATTGCACAGAAACCCTTGCATTCTCCTGGAGCAGGGAGAAAATTGTTGAAATTATTCATGCTTACACAAGGTCATAAATTAATAGATTGACATCTCTAGTGAGGAGGGACAGAAACCAAGCAACCAACTTAAGTTTGACTCAGCAGTGATGTGTCCATTTTGAATTGTATATGTCAGTTTAAAAGTGCAAAAATCTAAAGTTTAGGATCCATTGCTTGATGTCTTCTAGCAGAAGAACAAAATCAAGTTTGGAATAGGAAAGAGCAACCTCCCCACTGCAGCTTCGTATGTACCCTAAACATTCTGCTCCAGAGGGCTGAGAAGCTTCTGTAGCCCACTTTCAGGGGGTTTCATGGACTCCGATGGTGAGGGGACAGAGGAGGAACAGAGGAATGAATGAATACACATCAAAGGGATTCACATGCAACACAACCTTTTAAAATAAATATAACTTGTTTTGTGAGCTCATTTCATTGAAGACCAAGTTAGGGCAAGGTACTTAAAAGGAGATGCTATTTCAAGGTCCACTTAACCAGTAGTATCCTAAGAGATTTACATGGATATGTTCTTGTTTTATTACTAATGAACATTATTCTTGTAAATCTTGTCCTTCCCTCCCCTCAAGCCTCCCTTCTCTAGCCATGGCTACCCCTGCTACTTCTCATTCCATACCTTCTGGCGTCACTTTGATAATAAACTGTTTTAAATAGAAGGGAAAGGAACCAATAGACTAATTAACCAGACCTTTGGCACATAATTTTCTACTCTAATGAAGATGTTATTGAAATTCTCGTCAAGACTAATGATCCTCATTGTCAGCTAATATTAGAGGAAACTGTGTGCTATAATTTTGCACCATTCTGAGCTATGTCATTCTGGATGGAACCATTTTTTGCCTAAGGGCCATTTCATTCTAAGTTACAGGCAGCACATGGAGATCAATTTGTGTGAGCAGCTCCCCACATGGCTACAGAAATTTCTCTCATGTACTCTTCTGAAACTGTAAATGAGAAGTATTTGTGCAGGCTCAGTGAAAAGTGGCTGAAACAACATGAGAAATAACTTCACAGGAACTTTTTGCAGTATGGTGTGGCTTTCATTAGAAGATCATGTACACTTTTTGATTTCTCATCATTTCATTACTTGTTCCTGCTACCTTCAGAGATGTGGTTGGAGGCAAGAGAAAGTAGCTTCATGATGGTTGGCCCTACGCTACGGAACTCCTTACCAGGGAAGACTTAGCTGGTCCTCTCCTTATTATTCTTTCATGGCAATCAAATATAATTTTTTATTCAGGCAGGACTTTAGCAATTGACTGGCTATTGAACAAGAACAGCTTGGTGCTAAACTTTTTTTTTCTTTGTAGAAAAGTAATGTTTTTAACTGATTCTTAAAAATTCAATAAAATTTTAATACTTTATTTCTTCGGGTTTTAGTATTATCATCTTTGGTCTGTTTTTAACAGTGCCTGACTTATATCTGTTTTTATCTTTATGTGCTTTAAATTTCAGACACCTTGAGTCCCAGTCCTTTGCTATTGTTGTTGTTGGTTGGTTGTTTTTGTTTTTGCCACAATTGATTCAGGGGCATTCTGACATCACCTTCCTCTGAGGATGACAAGAGTGTGACTTGCCCAAAGTTACCCAGTAGGTTTCCATGACCAAGCCATTCAAACCACTACACCACATTAGCTTTCTTGCTTATAGTAGACTATAGCTATGTTGGATCCCTAATCCCATCTCTCCAGTCTTCTTTTTTTGCATTCTGTGGCCACATTCTACCATGGCATTTCATTTTAATAATCACTCTTGAGTCCTAATAAGTCTTTTCCTTGCAGTAACTCATATATTCCAGTGCCTTTAGCTTGTCAAGAAGGAGCAACGCATAACTAACTGAAAGTGCATTTTTTTTGTGTAATCACAAGCACAATTCCTGGTTGATGGCTTAGACGGTTTTTCTAGTTTTCTTCTAGAGTAGCAAGAATATGTTATTACATTAGACACTCCAAGGTGGTTTACATGGAAGGTTGAAAACAATGCAAAATTAAATACAAAATAAAGCAGACAACAAAATGCCATCAGCATTTTTGACAATTCAGCAAATACTTTGCAACTAAAAATGCATACCAAGCTCAAGATCCTACCTCTTTGCATAGTTCTGCATGGACTGTGCTGCATCCTTCCACCTCCTGGCAGCTGTCAAGTTATGGGACAGCCCCTGCTGTTGTCACTTACTGGAATAAGGGAATGAAGGGAAAGTGATTCAGAGCATGGAGAAATAGCCGGTCTCAGTTCAGCTGGAGGAAGGAAAAGAAATGTAGGTGTGCTCACAAGTGGAATGAACCTCTCTTTTCTTATCCTGGGAGCCCAGACAGCTGAGACCTTCATGGTCTAAATCACCTCCCCATCCCTCTCCCTGAAGCAGGGGACCTTGCCAGAGCTTTTTGATATGTGCCCTTGAAGTGAATTATGTCTTTCACCAGTAAAAATCAGCTGGTATGTATCCTCTCCTCCCATCTCATTATATCTTGTGCTGCAACATGGTGCGTATGAGAAGGAAAATAGGATTTCTGCTGACAGCAGTACCATGTAAGGCCTAGCAGTGTTATCGTCTTAACCACTGGGGCTCATGGACCCAGTCCATGAGCCCCAGTGCTTATAATGTGCTTATAATAATGGTTGCCTCTGTATGCTGGCAGTTTTTGGACAGGGTGCAAAGGTAGGGAAATGGCCCTTTGTGTGCCTTTCCAAAAAGGGATTTACAGGTTATGTGAATGGCACTTAATGGAAAGAAAGTCACTAGAAGCATGCCAGCCAAAATGTATGTATTAGGTAAAACTGTGCACAAAAATGTATTATAATAGGATAAGAAGTCCACACATTAAGAAAAGTGCATACAAGAACCCATATATTCAGAAAAATCCACATAGAATGCATATGAGTTCTTTTTCGGACAGTTTTTTGTCTTATTTGCTAATGGATGTCCATGCATGTTAAAATGATGCAAAATCATTTGTATCATTTCAAGAAACTTCAGATGATTCAAGCATTAGTGCAAAGAAAGAACCCTATTCTTTATTTTCTTGTCATGGTAATTATTTTCTTTCTTCTATATATTCTTGTCCAACTCTCCATTTGTATTCATATGTCTTCTTTACCAACAGCTTCTCTAAAGAGCCAGCATTTATGCAACATAGTTTAATTAATAGGATGTTATTTTGTTTATCTAGTAGAACCCAGAAAAGTCAATGAGATCTCTTAATGTTCAGAGACTACCAAATTGAGCTCATCATTCCTTAATATATAATATTCCACATGGTACAATTTATTTGCATATTTATTCTTTAAAATTAATATAAAATCCCTTTGTGTACAATAAAAAGGCGGGATATTATGAAACTTATTCTGCAATGCTCATAAAGCTGAAAAATCTTGATGAACCAAGGAATACTGTCTTCAGTTGAATAAACAGAATTGACTAACAAAATCCATCTTAAGTTAGAAATTCAGTTCAACATCTTCTTAGAGTCTTGTTAATTTAAAATAACGGAAATGAAGATCAACAAAGTGTCTTCAAACATACCTGATTAATGATCTTGTTAATAAACTAATCTAAATTCATGCTTCTGGGCATCTTCCAAATAAAAGATTTTTGGAAACAGGTCAAGTGAGAGGAAATGGTAATGTATAATGAAAGGCTTTGTGGCTTGCATCTCATATCTTTTACTGGAAATGATAGGTTTTAATAGCGGAAAAAAAATTCACAGGGAAATGGTTCCTTACCTCAGTAAGCCATCATTCAATAGATCTGACAGATCATTAACTCAGATCTGATACAGAAATAAACAAATAAACCTGACTGGAATTTACAACAGTCATTGAAGGCACTCTAGTGCTAGAGAAACTAGAACACAGCACAGTATGAGCAGCACAGTATAGAACAGTAGTTTCTCAAGAGTGGGTCTTTTCTGTAGCATCATCATAACTTTAGAACTCCCTGGTAGAGATGTAATTCTTCACTAATTTTATTCTTAAATGAAGCAATAAGTAATTCGATTAATTTCTTCCTACAGAAAGCCTTTGAAAACTGTACATTTTTGGACACTATTCACAGATTGGGACTTATTCAGTGCAAAATTTGCATGTGCTATATTTTTGTGTGAAAAACAGGTTTTCTTTCCCTATGTTGAAAATAATATTTCTGTGTGGATAGATGACTTTCAGTGCATAAAATGCTTTTGCCTGCACTTCAGCATGTCCTGTTTCCTTCCCCAGGGCCTGCATGGCTTTCATGGGTTCCATGGAGGGACAACAAATCAGAACACACCAGAGGTGGAAGCAGCCTTCACCTGACCTGAGACTGGAAATTCTCACTTAGGTCAGATTGAGGAGTACAAATTCACATCCAGAACAGCTCCTTTGGCAGCTGGGCTTGAGTACCCTTCCCAATCACCCTCTCTCGCTATCATTATATTTGTATGATTAAAAGGACTTTGAACTATTGTAGCCCTGTATTGTGTGTGTGTGTGTGTGTGTGTGTGTGTGTGTGTGTGATTATTTGACCTAATTTCAAAGCTTATTGAGCCATGTGGTATGGAGCAAGATCCAGTTTGGGGAGTGAGGCTTTGGTGGGAGTTCCCTTATGGGATCCTGGCACATGGGGGGACAAGGTCAAATCTGGGGGACACAGACCAGCCTCACTGCCAAGTGGCAGGGACCACACAGGAACTGTGCATCCACGTAACTTCCCATATATTATCCCATGGATTACTTCCCTGGTAGGCAGACTAGAGCGTTGGTGCAACTGGATAACTGGCAGATTATTCAGTACCAGGATCTGTGCCTCACCTCATGCCAACACTCCTCAGATGTATCCAAATCAGTTGTGACCAATTTGCTCTAGCTCAGGTAGTGTGTGTATTTTTCAGCTCCCAAAGCAATTGAGACAGCATTTAAACATCAGGGTTGCAATCAAGCAAACACAAAGGAGAAACGCTTAATAAATGTATCCAGATAAAGTGGGATGGGAAGGAGGAGGACTCAGTGGGGTTGGATGACATAGCCTTTCCAGTTCTTTGATTTTATGATTCTATATTGTGGCAAAGATGTGTGAGGGTGATCCTTAGAGTTTAATGCTGTAAATCCCATTAAGCTCAATAGGGCAATTGCTGTCAAAAATGTCAAGGACAGATAAAACACAGAGATCTGTGGGATTTACTGAGGTCAATGAGAGTTACCACATTAAAATGCTGGGGCAAAGAGAGAGAGTCGATGAAACGAAGATGATGCATGTAGAAGAAGTTAGGAAACCACTAAATTTTGGCACAATTGTCCCCTACTCTAAGAGAGATCTACCAAATTCATGTAGTTCAAACACTTAAGAACAACATCTTTTGAGTGGAGAAACTTTATAATGGGAGCTGGTAGTACTGGCACTACAGGAAGAGTATGAGTGTAATTACCTATGTCCAGCTATTTAAAAGTAACCCGTATTGAGTTTGATGGGTGCTACACTGCTAAACTGCTAAGTATTAGTCATGTTCTTTAAGTTCGTGGCTTATTTTTAGTGATAATTAATTAATTAATTAATTTGGTGTAGAATGGAGATTAGCAAGTACTGGTATGCCCACTCTGAAAAGTCTCTGTAAGCCAACTTAGAGTCCCAGTCTGGGGAAAAAGCAGGATATAAATTAAATGATTGAGGGCTGGAAGTAGCACCCCTCCATTTTAATGCATAACCTTCAACGTTTCACAGACAAAATCTGGGACACAAGCTCAAGCAGCAGCATAATGTGGTGAAGATGGCAAAAGTGATTAATGGGAAGAATGCACAAGCTAGGAGAGAGTGCAGCAGTTTATTTTTGCCTGAGGCTACTGGGAAAGGCAAAATTCTGCCCCCTTCCTCTTCCCCTGCTGAGTTAATTGAGTGCAAACTACTTTTGAACTTTGAACTCAGTTTACAGCAATTGAAGTAAGCTGAAGAGAAAGGGGAAAATGAGAGGGGTGGGAAACTGGGATATTTTAAAAGCAGATGAAGAAGTGAGGTGACAGAGGATTAATCAGGACTGTCTCTGCCAAATGAGGATAGTTGGAAGGTATATTCATGTCTTCCATCCTTATCTGCAAGTCCATGGAAGAGAAACTCAGCTTCAAAACTAGAGAAAGTATATTTCAAGACTGTTGGATTATTGCCACATAAAATGTCTGCAAGTTGTCTGCAGAAATGGTAGAACTTTGTTATTCCTGTCAGAAAATTCAAGCTATAAATTGTATAATTTTCAGTAGTGCCAGCAAGAAAGT
Source organism: Cyclura pinguis (assembly GCA_030412105.1). Classification (NCBI taxonomy): domain Eukaryota; kingdom Metazoa; phylum Chordata; class Lepidosauria; order Squamata; family Iguanidae; genus Cyclura; species Cyclura pinguis. The sequence continues at coordinate 309,939,974 of CM059599.1, read as the reverse complement.
TCGATTTTCTTGTTAGAATCATAAAAAGTAATAGAACCATTTGAGTTGAGCCTGCTTGAGAATAGGAAGGTCAAAGTTTTTTATCCTTAGATATGGCCTATGAAGTTTTATAGAGCTCAAGTCCAAGTTATCTAAAGGCCCATATTCTGCCATATGAGACTGTCTGGGTTTTGAGATCTTCAGGTTAGGATCTGATCTCAGTCCTATCACTTTCACTGGTACATCAGGTGAAAACACAGGAAAGGACCTTCTTGGTGGATACCAAGGCTTAGAAACTCTCCTACAAGAGAGATCAGACTGATTGCTTTCATGGTGTCCTTCTAATAGCAGGTGAAGTTATTTCTTCAGCATCTGATTGTTGTGGGAAGAAGGTTTATAACAAGGTTTTGTGTAGTCCGTATTTCTTGCTTTTTAACTAATATGATTTGAAGCTTCTTCCAATAATACTGACAGTTTAACTCTCTTTTAACGTTTGTTTTGTATACGTATCTCCTTTAATTTTTACAAGCCAGACTGAATTTCAAAGCGGGAGAGAAAACAGGATATAAATAAATAAAATTATAACAGTACTAAATCACCATCATCTTCATCATCAACATCATCATCATGGTTTGAGGTGAAGGTGAGAGAAAGGAATCTTTATCTCATTGCTTCACCCTCACAGTAACTTTGCACTGTTGCAAAAGTGTTTACCCTTATCAATGTACCAGGAAGAAATAGTTTGTAAGGCAGTCATAATTAAGGAGGTGATAACATCTAATCGTGAAGAGAGTACTTAGTGATGAATTTAATGGGCTTTTCAAGCAGTATTTTCAGAAAAAAGAGAAATGCTAACGCTGAATGGTTAACAACTGGGTTGAAGCCACCTTTAAATTTCTGAGAATCAGGTGTCCAGTGATGCAGCAGCATTATCTAATAAATATGTTTTTTGTCATGTTCACACATCCTTCATTTTTGCCAGCTGTCATATCACTTTGTGTGAAAGCCTTGTCAATGGCATTTTAAGATTCCATTAGTTGGCCCTCAGGACCCACCATTCTTATAAAAGCTTCTCTTGTAATTCCAAGGGTAATTTGTATCTCATTTTTCCACCCTGAGAAAGATGAATTCTATACATTCTGTGTAACATTATTTTTGAGTCAGTGTAGCTAGTTGAAACTGAAAACTAATAACAATTTGTAGTGCCATTTTGTGAGTGCTTTCTGTGAGACTTTGTTATACTATTGTGCCAAACTCCTTCTTGTCATACATTTTAAACAGCAACAGAAATAGAATATAGAATATTTTTGTTAATGGATGGATGCCAATATATGCTTGAATTTCAGTTAGCTTTAATTTTTGCCTTTATTTATCTTCTAATCTTTATAAAGATTTCTTCAAAATGTGAAAATGGCTTCTGTTGCTCCTCATATTAGAAACGAATATGTAGTACACCTCTCAACTTGTCACAACCTAAAAAGCATTTCGTCTTCAGTTTTGCAGCCAGTTTTGCTCCAGCTGGGAGATCACCATGTACAGCCCTTCTGCATCACGTAATTATCCAAACAGGCTAGGGAGATCCAGCTGTGAAAGGGATTCTTCTACAGGTAACATATGGCTGCTTGAAGAGTCCCACCTGTGGTGACTTCAACAACTGCTGACTGCCACATAAAAGGCTTCTGAAGAGCTAAGCTGCTTCGAGACAGTTCTCTTCTTTCTTGTCTTCCTCTTCCTGTTTTCTGTTTTGATCCAGCTTTGATTCAGAGCAAGCTGTATATTGCAGTACTATCCATTTTTAGAGTACTGTGAGACTTGGGAAGCACAACACAATTTTAGTGAAACTCATCCATATAACTGCACATAACTATTCTCATAACTGAACTGGTGACATGATATATCACAACTAATCTCTCATCTGTACTTTTTAGAGAAAAAAGAGACAATTATCAGCAAGGGAAGCTAGTGGTACTTTGGGATAGTGAACCTGATCTAGGCATTAGTCTGAATTTTCAGAAGGTACCTCTGGTGTATTAGGGGTAGCTCATTTAAAGTTCAGATTAAAACCTAGGATAGATTGACCACCTTACTAACATTAGCATCACTACTGCTTCTCTGTGTATCAATTTTGGCTCACGCTGAAAATTAACTCATTTTGAATTAAAACAGGTTTTGAAATGTACACAATCATCTCTGTGCTCAGTTATGTCACTGTTTAATGCCTAAGGATATACAAATGATGAATCGTCTGTATCTGGTCAGCAGAGGGATGATCACGTACAACCTCCATATAGAAAGAGAGGAGGGGAGGGGAGGAGAGGAGAGGGGAGAGAGGATAACTAGAGTGTAGCATTGAAATCAGAAATATCTAACTATTTGACTAGAAGGGTTAGTTTTCTGTTCCCATAGCAACCTTGGTTATTCAACCATTCATCTGTTCCTCACATCTTACTTCACAATTATCCTTATTGTGAATATGAAAATGTGTCATTTACAATTCTGTTTCTCAAGAATTCCACCACCATTCCAATGCTGTCCAAGTTCTATATCATGTTGCAAGTATTCTTGTCACCTTCCCATACAGAAATGCATGTGTATTTTGGTACGCACTTTTCCAAATGCATATATGTTCATTTTCATATCTTCCCAAAATTTGTTTGTTACTTCAGTACAAACCAACACTATAAGATGAATGTATTCATACCTTCTGGAAATGCATCATCTATATAAGGCATCTCCAAAATTCTCTTAAAATTTCTTTTTCTCCCCAGTTTGTTCATCTGCAAGGTGGCATATAGAAATGAATTTCCATTAGCAAACGTAATAAGAGGATATGATAATTTGTTAAAATATGTAATTATTTCCAGTACTATTAACATCCTCATCTTGTGAGTGAGTTCTTCTGGAAAGATAAGCTTCTATATCATGTCTAACCTGTCTTCTGTTTCTGGGCGCCCCAGGGTCACTTCAGCACAATGCAGTTTCCAATTTGACTGCAGCTAAGTGGTACTTAATCAAAGTTCTATGATACAGGTTTTTATTACTCCTTCAAACAAAGATTGTATTATTAACATCTCAATATAGTTTGATTGCTGGTTTATCTTCTGTTAGGTACTACAGCACTGTGTAGTAGTTTCAGTGTGGAACAAGGACACTGGGAGTCCAGAGTCTGAATCCCTGCTCAGCCAGAAAACTACTGGGTGACCTGAGGCAAGCTGTACTCTCTCTGCCTTACTGGTAGGCGCACAACAACAACCTGTCCCCACTCCAAGGAAACTACTGGGCAGAGAAACCACATGGGTAGAAGGGTATCAACATTTTTTGAATACATGCCAGCACACTGGCAATATCATTTAGTTGCTATGGTGGATTTTAGAAGGAATAAGATGTCATCTGTGAAAGAGTTAAGATGCAATACCTTAAGTTAGGCAGAGATAATTTTAGTTGGTGGTGTGAACCACAGTTGGCTCTCTTGAGGTTCAAATATAGAAGTACTCAAGTCCTTGTTCATACTTTTTTTTCCTTAATGTAAAATTTTGTTTACACATTTTTCTCACCGACTAAAGCAGGGGTGGGGAACCTCAGGTCCTGGAGATTAAACCATCCATCCTGGGTTCCCATTCTGGCCCTCTGGGTTCCCCTGGATGATCACCCTTTCTTTCCTATGATACAAGAATTTGTTAGTTTCCCAGCTTGTGTGTGTGTGTATGTGTGTTTTCTTATTCTAAAACACTTATTCTAAAACACCCATCCTGTGGCTTCATTACCTTTAGCTTCAAGCCAAAGTATGCTGGTAATTTTTGTCTCATCCTCTTGCCTTTGGCCATACCTGCTACTGGAACATGACCCGAAAGAACTTCTCTGAAACTGAACGGAGCCACTGGGCTGAAAGAGGTTCCTAATTTTTGGACTACCATATGTTGTGCATATTTACTAGTGATAATGAGTACTGGTTTGAGTTTTGGACTACGGCCCTGGAGACCATGACTCTGGAGACTAGGGTTTGATTCCCTGCTCAGCCATGGAAACCAACTAGGTGACCGTGGGCACATCACACACTCTCAGCCCCAGAAAACTCCTTAATAGGTTTTCCTTAAGGTCACCATAAACCAGAAATAACTTGAAGGTGCACAACAACAAAACAATTTACTGGAAATCTATTTTGTTCCATTAAAATGAAAAGATTAGAAAAATGAAGAGATGTTTGATTCTCCTCTGTAAATGATGGTCAGAACCCTGTTGGGGGGTTATGCGTTGTTTTCGCGGTCCCTATATGTTCCTTAAATTAGTGGACACATAAGGACCATGAAAATTCCCCAATCCCCACTTACCCGGTAACCAGCAATTGCAAATGATGAGGATCCGTTCCCCTGAAACTTAGAAAGTAGCTGGCTGATGTTGCCACCCACCCCTTGCATGAGTGACCTCTAGCATGGAGGGAATTGCAACAGGAACCCTGATTCAGCCTATCACCATGGAGATGGCTCACAGGAGGTTGTGGGATGTCAGCTGCTTCCCAGGTAGCAGGAGAATGGGCCTCTATCAATCACAGTGGCTGCTTCCTGGTAAGTGGAGATGTGGAGGAAAGGGCTTGAATTCACTACATAGCTGTATAACTACAGTGGTTACAGTTTCATAACTCCCGAGCAGGATTCCAGCCAATATTAATTACTATTCCTTCATTCACAGTACTCACAAAAGAATTTGTAACTGAATTAATCATTCTCTCCCCTGATGTGTTACTGCCCTGGCTAGTCCGAGCTTTGGAGATATTAAAGATATCCTCTTGATATCATAATTCGGCTTCACTTCTCTATTCCCCTCCACGTGCTTGCGAGGCCACCGGACAAGCACGTAAACAAGCTCGGCCATTAATAGCCTTAATATTCAAACTACAATACAGGCAGGCCAGAAATAGCTGACTCACTGCTTTAGGAGACCTCCAGGCAAGTACTTTAATTAGGTATCCACGCCACTTACAAAAGAGCCTCTGCCCCGTGCTGGCAGCTTGATGGGTAACCTATACAATACCCAAGTACTCTGCGTTTGCATACTGGCTACTCTATTGAGAACCGCTACGATAACTCAATCATTCACATTCTGACCTTTCAGAGGCTTTGTCTCCCACTCCAAATCTATTGTTTTCCCCCAAGCACGGCATAGCCTGCAGTCACAATTCTCCTTATAAAAACCCTTGATTCCGAGACCTTCCTCGGAATGCTCCCGAGTTTCATCCTGCCTTGCTGCCGCTTTGCTTGGCGAGCCTCCCCTCAGCTCCACGTACTGAGTTACATCGCACCCCAGCTTCGCTCTCTATTTTTCCGGGCTTCAGGACAGGTGAAGTATCACCCAAACCAGCAATCCCTCTAAAAATCCCTCTATACCACTCCAACCTTTATTTTCTTTAGTTATCTTGTATGAGTGTGTCGCATACACTGTTTTGCTTGTATTTAATAAACAGCATTTATTATTTGAACTTTTGTGTGCTCCTTGACTCAACCCGACCCCGCAGACATAGGGTTCAAGATCTCGCTACGTTACCCTGCCTCTTGTAATGCTAAGCAGTGGTCTGAGCGAATTTTCCCCACCTTTAGTTGAGCACGTTTCGGTGTCCCTCCTGGGACCCCCAGTACACAGGGTAACAGATGCATTTTTTTCTTCCTCCCTCTTGCATTTGGCCAATGGTTTAGAAGGCATTACTATTAAATCCAGGCTTCTCTCCAGTCTTTCCTTTGCAAATATATTAAATTGTTTACCTTAATATTAAGGGTGGAAGCTAAATTGTGCAGCTTTGGACAATAGTGCTCAGATAATGAAATTCATCATGATCAAAATTCAGATTCCATTCTCTTGCTTTGTCAGATACAAAGACGTGTAAGTCAAGGGCAATTATTGGAAAGACAATGCCTCTGATTCAATGACCACCAAAAATCCTCATCACTTTTTCTTTAGCTTCCTTAATAGTACTTTATGTAGTAGTAGCAAGTTTCACTTCTCAAAATCAGTTGTTAGGGCAGCTTGATTGGTGAAGACAATTATTTCAACTGTCCTTTGGTGATGGTCTTGTTACTATATATTTTGCACAAAGAAGAAAACTATATAGGGGAATGTCTGTGGCAATCAATCCACCAACCCTACCATCTTCACTTACTGCAGTGTTTCATGCTGTCTTACAGCAATATCTTAACTCTAAAATGTGTCAGCTGTAATGAGTTAGGGATAGAAAAAAGCCTCTTCTGCTGGTACAAATCTCTTTCTGTTGGCAAAAATGCCCTTTTGGTGGCAGAGCCTTCTTCTTCTGTCTGATTTCAGAGACTGACTGACAGACCAAACTCCTAGCAGAACTGTTCTACTGGCTAAGTTATGTTGACAGAAGAAGCCGAAGAGGGAGCAAGGGAGGAGCTGAATTACAACAGACATAAATTTTCTCCAACCCTGGGACAGAGCCATATGACTAACACAAAAATAAGGCCAGGGTGTGTGTTAGGCTTTTTGTTGTCATTGTGTGTCTCCAAGTTGGTTCCAACTCACATCTACCCTAAGTTGAACCTATCACAGTGTTTTATTGGCAGTGTTTATTCATAGGTTTGCCATTCCTTCCTCTGAGGCTAGGAGAGAGTGTGACTTGCCCAAGGACATCCAGTAGATTTCCGTGGCTGGACAGGGATTTGAATCCTGGCCTCACAGAGTCCTAGACCAGCACTCAAACTATTACACCATGCTGGCTAGTAAACTAAACTAAAAATGTGCTTTTATTAATAAAATTCCCACAAGCACGCAAAAGCTCAAACACTCACACACTTGCAAAATGACTAACTAAAGTTGAGGAAGGAAAGTGGGATAGAGGACCTTGAGTGATTTGGGCAATATTTACCAGTCTGGAGAGAAGGGGAGGATGCAGCAACGTGGCTTAGGCAGGAACCTAAGGATGGTTCTTGTTCTGGAATCAGATGGACAGAGTGGCATTTGGATCAGTGAGAGATTGCACTGGACAGCCTAAAATAAGGGGTATTTGTACCCAAAAAATGTTCCAAGGGTGTGATTGTGACTCGCACTTCCAGCTAAGTGGACAATGGGAGTTGCAACACAAACAATGAAGTCCGGATGGAGTCAATGGGTTTCATGTTTGAGTGACAAGGAGATAATGGTTGTCATAATAGCTGGATATTGTGGAGAGGTGGGGAAACAATAGGAAAACATCCAGGTGCACAGGGACCAGGGTTAAGTCAATAAAAATTTGGTGGGTACTTCCCTATTTGAGTTCTGAGAGTCCAGCTGGATATTTCACACATATTCAGAGGAGCCACGCTATTGTCCTGAACTGACTGGGTCTCTTGCTTATAGGGAGGTGGGGCTGACCTTCCTTGCCATGTTGCATTTGCAATTAGAAATTTCCCTCTTCCAGCGTGACCTTGCCATCACCTCAGGTATCATTTATATCAATGCCAATTAATATGGTACCAATTGAATATTATTTGCCAATTATATCATGCCAATCATGGGGACTGCATGGTGAGGTATCACTAAGTCCCTACAAGCTCATATTTTTAAGCCCTGCTGACTGTAAGCTGCATTGCCAGATGCATCTGTCCCATGCTGTCCTGCCTGGGAGCCTTGAGACACAGGTCAGTTTCAATGGGCTAACTAGGTTCTTGCGTCCTTCAAAACATTGCTTATGCCAGCATCAGCCTTTGGCCCCTTGTCAATCATCCCTCAAGAGCTTCCAACAGTCAAAAATCTCATTAGTAACTCTTATGCTTTGTGCTTGTGTGTTTCCCAGAGGGCAAGGGAAAGCAGTGATAGGGCCCTCTGTAAAGCTGCCATCTGCTATAAGACTGATGCTAAAGTTGCATCCTCCTTCATTTGTGGATGAAGGTGAAATAACCGGGGGAAGACACTTAATTGGAACACTTTTTCAGAGGCTTTCCTATTATCATCTCCTGCTGCTCTTGTGGGCTTCATTATAATTTCACCAGAGTTCTAAATTGTTATGTCAGAGGCAGGAATCAAAATAATCCCTTAGTGTATCATGGTATCTATACACATACATCAACATAACTGCATTTACATGCATTCGTACATATGCATATGCACACACATACACACACAACCTGCATAAACTATGCACACACACTTAAATCTTAGAGGAATCAATATGGTAGTAAGGTCTACATACACGCAAGCATGTGCACGAATGCATGCACACATGCACACGCACACACACCTGCACAAATCCCACTACACTGCCACTAATGCTACCACTGCATCACTGTAGTTGTTTTTGTCATTGGTTGTTGTTGTTTCTGTCTTCACTAAACTGTGACCCTAAAGAAATCAATAAAGTGTCATTATAAGGACTATAGGTACCAATCTGGACTACAAGGCCTGAAAGAAACAAGCAAGGTCTAGATATTAACCTCAGACCTTCCACCCCATCCAACTAAATGGAGGCCTGACAAGTCACCTGAAAATTCCAACAAGGCAGTGTTAGGACCCATGTCTGGCTACCAGTGATGGTATGGTTTGGATGGGCACCATATCTAATTGATATCATATTCAAATGGCAACACACTTTAATCAACACTGATATCAAAATCAAACCTGAAGGTGACTGGGAAGTCAAACCAACAGTGGGAAAACTCTGATTGTGAACATGAGAAAGAAAGGCTGGTCAGCCTAAGACACCCTCCAGGTACGACTGGGCCATTTGTCAGGAAAATAGATGCTGTTCCTGTGGATAATAGGCTTAAGTAGAAGTTGGAGTTTCCCAGAGAATGCAATTGTGAGAAGCCCACCAGGACACTGATCAAAATATAGACATCCCCTGTGCACCTGGACTCCTTCCTTTTTCTTCATAGCACCCACAGTAGACAGCTATTACAACACACATTATGTCTTTGTCATCCAAACACTGCAAACATTAGTGGGTTGATAGTCCATTGTCTATGCTGCAACTCCCATTGTTCCACACCTGGAACTGCACATATCTTCCACTACCACAGGCTATTGTTTGGGTACAAATACCCCTGATTCCAGTATGCCCAGCACAGTCTCTTGAAGGTCTACCTGTCACTCTGGCTGGCTGGCTCCTGAATGACAACTGTCCTTAGGTCCTACGTAAGCCAAGCCACATTTCAGCTTCTTCTGGACTGGTAATTATAACCCCAAACCCTCAGCTTCTCTATCTGTAATTCTTCCTCCCTTTATTCTTCATTTTGCTCTTGTGTGAGTGTTTGAATGTTTGTATCTTGTGTACATACATGAATGAATTGCCCCTCAATAAAACAAATTTTTAGTTTACTTTTGGATCTCTGGCTGGTTCTGTTCCTGCGTGAGTCCATAAACATTGGTAGAAAAGTCTCACTAAGTTCTCCCCCACCCCGTTAACCTCCTGATTTTGAGCTAATTAATTCCCCATTTTTGCAAGGAAGTATTTGGCATCGCGGGGTGGCCCTTGTGGCACCTACGTTTTGGGGTAACAGCAGGGGGAAAATCTTACACCACTAGCAAAAACTAACAGGCCACAGGACTAGCAGGCCTCCAGAATGAAGTCCAGCCATGAGAGGCCTCTATAAAACAATGTAGCCAGAAAAATCTACCAGGCCTCTGTTAAACCATCAGCCTCTATACGCTGCTAGGCTTCTAATCCCAATGTGCCCAAGGCAAGTTAAGGAGGCCCCATTTATGGGCCTTTCTGCTTTACGCTTGTTACCCTGATTTCTGGGGGTCCCTGGAGGGACACCTAAATGTGCTCACAACAATGGGGAGGGAATTAGCAAAGAGCACAAGTTAGCACTGCAAGAGGCAGGGTAACGTAGCGAGATCTTGAACCCTATGGCTACGGGGTCAGGCCGAGTCAATGATAAGGCGGAAGTTAATAATAATAATTGTTTTATTGAAATACAGTCCAACACGTGTATGCAACACACTCACACAAAGAACTATAGAAATAAAAGGTAGGAGTTGGATAGAGGGATTTTTAGAGGAGGTTTGGTATGGGAAATACTATACCTGTCCTGAAGCCCGGTAATAGCAAAGAAGCTAGGGAGCGTGGATTCTCAGCACGTGGGGCTGAGGGGAGGCTCATCAAATGAGAGACGGCAAGTCGGGAGGCAAGTCACAAGCAATCCAACGAGATGCTCAATGTCAGGGGTTCTTATAGGGAAAATTGTGGCCGCAGGCTAGTCCGTACTTGGGGATAACAATGAGTTTTGGGAGGGAGACAAAGCCTCCGAAAGGTCAGTACTTTAGATGATTGAGTTATGACCAGATTGTCAATAGAGTAACCAGTATGCAAACGCGGAGTGCTTGAGAGTTGTATAGTCCACTCATCAAGCTGCCTGCGCGGGGCAGGGGATGTTTTTGTAAGTAGCGTGCATACATAATGTGGTACTTGCCTTGAGGTCTCCTGAAGCTGCATTCGGCAATGACTGCCCTGCCTAGATCGGGATGTGAATGGTTCAGCTATTGTCGGCTCCGCCTGTGTGCGTGCTTGTCTGGGGGCCTCGCAAGCACGTGGCGAGGAATGGGTAAAGAAGGCCAAATTATTGATATCAAATGATATCTTAATATCCCACAAGCTCGGGCTAGAAACAGCGGTAACACGCTGTCATAGTGCTATTGTTCCACTTTTAACATCCTGCGGAATTCTGGAGTTTGTAGTTTACTGAGGCACAAGAGCTCTGTGGCTGAGAATTTTAAATGCCCCTCCCTAAACTGCAAACCCCAGGATTCCATAGAATGTTGAAAGTGGAATAATAGCACTATAACAGTGTTGTGTGGAAAGGCCCTCAGCCTAGGCTCCATAGGCCCCTAAGCAGCCACATAAACAAGCAGGCTTAAGAGGCACTAGTAGGTCTCTAATGGACCACATAGTAAACAGGTCGTGCAGTTCCTGCAGCAACAAAAGGTCTGATAGGCCTCAAACTGAGTGGTCAGTAGGCCTTTAATGACAGGCCTCAAAACCTAACAATTAAAAACTTAGGAGCCCAGGCAAAACAAAACAAAAAGAAAAAAGAAAAAGAATAATAACCAATTCCCTCAACAGGTGATTAACAGGAGCAACAGGTATTTTAAACCCTGAAACAGCTTCCACACATTAACCCCCACACAAAGCCTTGAAAGATCCTCGGGCTAGGAATGTCCTGGATTCCCGTGCTGTGAAGATCCAAACAGGCATGTGAGGGATGACCAGGCCTTAAATCGCCTCCAACTCTGCCCCCATCGCATGCAACCTGTGCTAGATGCAAACCACCCTGGTCTCTCCCATGGAGGATATCCAAATCCTCCTCCCCTGTAGCGTCTTTTACCATGCAAGTCCAAGTAGTTATCCTTGCTATTTCCTCATCATCTTTCATCCACCTCTCTTTCTTCCTGCCTCCTGCCTTCTCCCCCATAGTTTATATTTAGGTCGTAGGCTTCTTATAGCAGGAATTGCCAGTGCCAAGTCAAGTGGGATTTGAACCCACTCAAAAATAGTTAGGATTTTCAGCAACATAGGTGGGACTTAAACCCACAGTTGGCAGTTGCCTGAGTGACTCTGTTATTTTGTCTGAAACTGGGGTGCTATTGTGTCCTATGTGTGGAACCAGCCTAAGGCTTAAAGTTTATTTTATTTATTTATATTTATATTTATATTTACTTTCTACTGCTCTCTGATGTTTTAGTTTGAAAATGAACAGGGAAAACTGGTCATGCTTTACCACACTGAACCCACTGATCAGCACAGCCACTTGTCCAGTATAGAAGTCAGCTGGTCAGAATACCAGATCCAGGGAGAGATTCTGAGAATAAAAGGACAAAGTGACTGAAAGGAACCTTATTGCTGGAACTACAGGACAAACATGGGGAGGGATTGTCACACACTGGCTTTCACTTCTGAGTAGGCACGCACAGGGGTGTACTATGTTTTTCATGCTTTCTGGGGAATTACTTCTGATCCACCTACTTTGTTTTGCTCCCATCTGTTGTGTCATTGGCCCACTCCATGCCTTTAGTATAGCCCACAGCTGGAATTCTGACCATTGTACCTTTCCTAAAGAGCACTTTGGTCTATAAGCTGAAAACATTTTCCCACTCTCCTCTAAGGAACGTGGCCAAATCCATCCCATGTCTGCATCTGCAAGGCATCACAAGTGAGAACAAGAGTACAATTAATCATAGGAATCCTTCTTAGTGACAGAGTGTGTTTTGCATATAGAAGGTCCCAAGTTCAACACCAGCATCTTCAGATATGGTTAGCAATCACCCCTGTCTGAATGCAAGGAAGACTGCTGTTGGCAACTGTAGACAATACTGAGAGAGATGGAATAGTGTTTTGTCTTAGGCCTTTTCCGCACAAGGTGAGGGAATCGCTCTGTGCCATTACCTATCGCTTCTTCTGGGGTCTGAAGCAATGCAGACTGTCACTGAAGCCCTTCCGCAGGGCTCCTCCTTTGTCCAGGGCGAATCAGAGCAGTGCGAGGTCTGTAGATCCGCACTGTTGCGGCTTCCAGCTTCCAAAATGGTGGGACTCGAACCCACAGTTAGTGGTCACCCTTGAATCCAATAACAACAACAACACGGGGCCAAAGCCAAAATATTAGGTCTGCACGGACCATCCCAAGTAGGCTATGCGATTGCGAGTGAGCTCAGAACCAGCTTAGAAAGATTCCCAACTTTGCCCAAAGGGACTTCCCCGCCGCCCTCAGCAAGAATGAAATCAAATGACCTCTTATAGGTTGGGGGACAATGATCTCATAAAGCATACAGTGCATGTGCCAGAATATTCACTTTCCCAGGGCTAAAATGCTGTTATGTTGTTTATTAGCTACATCCCTGTTTGACCGTTTACAATGCTCTATTCACAACCCTCAAGCAAAATAGGTTACATTTCTCCTACTACAAAGACCCTGAAATGGGTACCTATAACAAAAAGATGACTGCAAAGCACTAAGAACCTGGCAGTATTGTAAAGTTAGCAAAAACAACATAATTTGAATAAGACACTGTAAACTGGATTAGCAGTGAACTGATCCCTAACATTGGTAAGATCCAAAATTGAGGAACTTTGGCTAGGAAACATTCAGGTAAACTCTTTTACTGCTCACAGAATCAATCTCTCTGCTGTGTACTTCCCTACACATTGCTGATGCTATAGATTATTAAAAATCAAGTTAACAATGGTAAACAAAGAAAACAAATATGGCATTTGTTAGACACTAATAACAATTAGGTATGGCTTACAGTTGTGAGACAGAATGTAGAACCAAACTGCAGATTATTTAACATCTTTACTATACACTCATCTCTGTCAAACACTTTCAAAATATTTAACTATGTTTAACTGAGGTCGTTTAGGATCCACTGCTGATAATTAGATATTGGTGAGAGATACCTTTATGATTGGCTCTTCAACAATAGCTGCATGAAGAGAAGAAAACATAGCATATATTAAATGAATTGGAGTATGCATGAATGCATGCTTTGTAAATCATAACATCAAACCCACATATCTTGTTCATTTACAACAAGATGATGTTGTATCCGCCATGTAGATATTGATCTGTCGTCTTTGCTTCCTTTGATGAATTTATATGCAACAATACAATCAGTTTTTAGAATGATCATTAGGATATTTAGTGACATTTACTACTCTTCAGCAAGTGATGCTATGGGTCTACTCAAGTTGGCAATAGCAGTTGGGTTTTGGTCACAGACTATTGAATTTTAGGATACTTCAGTATTATACTCTTATTTACTTTTATGTCTTATTCTCATACGCCTTCTACAGACAGCAGGCTCTCCTGATGTATTTATCTGCATTGTTTTCATCTTTCATTGCCTGAAGGCAATCTAATGTACAATGATTTCTATGAAAGTCTGCTTAATTAGTTCATGGCATTTTCCAAGTCTTTTCCCATTGTCTGTTTTCTCTCAGTCTCTGGGCAATGTCTTACAAAATGAATGCAAAGCATACACTTGTGTGTATGTGTGTGTGTGTGTATGTGTGTGAACAACAATAATCCCAAGCAACTGGTTCTCCAAAGTATATTAAAGCATATAGAAAACTGCACATAGATTTGGCTAGCACAATTCTGTACTCAGATAAAGTTTTTAAAAGGGGAGAAAAAAAGAGACCAAGATAGTATAGCAGCGAAGAAGATAATGGTAAGGAATGAGGAGGAAGTAAGGTGTAACAATATGCAAGTGAAAATGTTTTACAATACATAGCAACTTTTATATTCAGTATTTTCCTGGTTACTTTAAGAAAACCTGTGGCCTTCCACAAAAGCAAGCTCACATTCTAGTAAACAGACATATTTAAATCAACATATCAAAGACAAATCAGATTTTCATGGTTTTGGTGTTTATTGTGGTGATATTATTGTTCTTGTTCTTGTATGGTCTCATAGTCTGGGAGGTTAGAAGAAGTAGGAGAAGCCCTGTAGTAATATTTAATCTATCCACTGCTCTAATGATACCATGAATTCATAAACCTAATTTATGCCTATTGAATAGTCATTATAGACAAAAAAGGATTATTGTCTTGTTCAAGACTAATCAACACTCTAGATTTGTTGTGATAAGTTTTTTTAATGTAATGTTTTCTTTTTTGTTATTGGTGGTGCTCATGGTGGCTTGCTTATAGATGATGAAGATTTTTTCATTTCAAAGTGAACACATCTAACTCACATCTTCCATGCTGGGTGTGGTTGATATCTGTTGATGAAAGCATCTGGGCTGCCACATCTCTGCTTGAAATTAATTCTTCTTCACCTGCTCTTGCTTCATTCTTAAAGATAGCTGAGTCCTCCCCTTGTATTTAATAGATTTCTCCCATAATTAGAAAGATGTTGAATCATTTTCTGAGCCATTATGATTTTCTATTCTCTTCCATCACTACTCATTCTACAAACATCATCCTTGCTAGCTGCATAACCAGTAAATAAATCCTATTACTTTACTTATCTTACAGCAGCAGTCATCTGCTCCTACACAATATACATGGGACAAAATGTTGGTGGACTTGAAGATTTGCATTTCAGATGGACAGTAAAGTGCAAGAGATAGCTCTTCCTCCCCTATCCCTTGCATGCTGCTGCTGTTCACATCACTGCCACCACTGTTGAAGTAAGTAATGTGAAGAAGAGATATTTGAGGATGTTAAAAGATCAAGATGGGTTTAGACTAGAACCCAGGAAAGGCTGGCAAGGAGGAGAACCTGAAAGACTCCAGTTCAAATTTTGGTCTCAATGGGGAAATAATTAGATTAATTAATTAATCTCCTTCAATGGACACTTTTATGCACTCTATCTTGGATGAATTTTGCCAGTATCTCTGCATATTTCTCTGCCAAGCTGGTCCCCAAAAAGAAGTATCTTATTCTGTCTTTCTCAGCTTTTCTCTTTCTATTTCATTTCCTTACAAATGCCATCCTGTTTGATTCTACCGGGAAATAAAGCAAAGAGAAAGAGAACTCATCTGCTAGTGAGTGTAGGCAAAGGCTGAAGGTCTCAAGGAGATTATAAAGTCACGATTAAGAGATAAACAAGAAAGCTTCCAACTGCTGCTAATGTCAATGAACAAAGCTAAGGATGGGGAAATGCATTTAAATTACAAAGAAAATCCTTTTCTTTAATTAAGCTCACATGATTCTACAAGCTATTTTTCCTACCTTGAAAAGTTTGCAGTGCTTGACAACAAGATAGGGGTTACCTCTTTATAAAGGAAGATGTGACATAAGGAAGACACAGAGAGAAAATTTTTGGCCTCTGGTTCACAAATGTATCAGCACAATGAATTCATTTCATACCCGGATGGCAGTTTCTTCCCAAGAAATAAATAAGCAAAAAGAAAAGTAGAATAAAGGGTTGAAACACAATCTAAACATTTGGCTGGCTCAGAGCTTCCAGTTTGACATCTCAGGTTATAAATAATCGAGGGTCCTCATATTATCCCTCATGTAGAGCACAGGTATTCATGAATACTTAAAAACCAACTGACAACTGGTAAAGTACAAAAGGCAAATTAATATTGTTTTTTATCACCTTTGGGAGGAAAAAGATCAAAGACAAGATTTTCCCATCTGTGCTGGCCTGTCAATCTTTCTTCTTTGTTTTCTCCTTGGCACAATCCTCTAAAGGTTATAAATAGTAAAATAATGGTTTCCTTTCCCCAAAAATGAGTGTCTCTGACATTCCAGAGAGCTGTATTCAGCGATTTTAAAATGATTTATTTATTGGTTTATTGATTTAACACAAAGAACTTGAAAAAGATGGTAACTGTGCATTATAGTACCGTACTGGGTTGTGGATATCATTTCTTGTGTGTAAATAAAGGTTTTAGCTGTGCTGTCATAAGTCATATGTTTTATTCCCTTTGAAAACCACAACCATTGCTGGTCTCCCTTAATTCAGGAATGCTGAACACAGCCTAAGAAGAAACACCTCTAATTGTTAATGATAATGGCTGTTTTATGTAAATATAACATTAAATCAGACAGAGAGAGAGAGAGAGGAGAGAGATAGCAATATGATCTCAATGAAAGGGCTAGAATTACCATTCTAGTCAAAAGTCTGAATGTACACTGGCAACCTTGAGAGAAAAATGGTAACGTAAACAGATTCTTGTGGGTTCTATAGAGAACCTTCTAGGTTTTTTGTAGTCAGTACAGGGTTTTCAGACTACTAATAAACATGTGATAACTGATGTATAAGCATTTATTGAACTCAAGATGGTCAAAAATCTTATATGTGAAGATGAACCACACACAGAACACACAGAAGATAAGATTTCCTCTTTTCTAGACACAACGTGTCAGTAGCAAGAAAATTGTTTGAAAGAGGTGTCTACTTCACAAGACTTTGAACTTCTAATCCAAGAAATGTGTCAACCCCTTCCCCAAGGACTTCTCATCAGATGAGGAAAATGCCTTACTTTGCCAGTATGAGATGGAGGGCATCAATCAGCCATTCAGCCAGGCAGCTGAAGACTAACCAGGCCTCTCTCCTGTTGTAGAACACAGTTCAGGATCAGAACAGGATGAGAAATAACTATCCAGTCCCTGACAGTCCCTATGTGCAGAAATGGCTAGCTAAAATCTTCCTCCTCAAATGGAGTGTTGCGGCTACACTTAAGCACTGCTCAGGAGAAACATATCTAAGAATGGCTTGATTGGGTGGGGCTCAGAACTGTCATCTTTACAGCCTACCCCTGTACGGGTGGAGCACCTATTAAAATGGTCTGCCCTCAAAGGCTAATGGGTTCTTTGAGATTCCAAGAGGGCTTAGAGGGTATTAGGGCTGGTGACACCAATAATCCTGTTGAAGCTCTGGTTAATAAATGGTATCAAAATCTAACCAGGGCTATTGACACAGTTGCCTCCAAATGTCTTCTCCAACCTGTTAGTAAATAGGCTCCTTAGTATACAGAGGCCCTCAGGGATCTCAAATGGGAAGGACAATGACTTAGAACACAAATGGTGGAAAACTCAATTCCTATTGAACAAGACATGATATAGAGAACATCTTTGTTCCTATAAGGTGGCAATATGTGCATCAAAGAACTTTCTTCTCTGTACATATTGCATCTGTGAATTCATGCCCAGCTGAGCTATTCAGGGTGGTAAGAGGTCTCACCCAAGCACTCTCCCCCCTGATCCCAATCTTAGAGTATTCAGTAGCTCACAGTGATGCTTTTAATGATCATTTTGCAGATAAAATCTCTCCCATAAGAGCTAGCTTAGATGCCATTGTTCAAGCAGAAGTTGATACTGAGGTGTCCAGCAACTCAGTGGGTGGGATTATACTGGATCAGTTTCAATTGGTGAGTACTGCTGATGTGGAAAAGCTGCTGGGGCAAGTAAGAAAAATGACTTGCTTTCTTGATCTCTGTCCATCTTGGCTGGTTGTCCAGGGAGGAGATGCAATCAAAGTTCAAATGCAACATATTAGCACTGTATCTCTCAGGGAGGAAAATTTGCACCTAATTTAAAAGAGGCAGTGTTTAGACTGCTCTTGAAAAAACCCTCCCTGGATCCCTGGATGTTAATAACTATAGACCAGTATCTAATCTTCCTCTATTTGGGCAAGGTGATTGAGAAGGCAATTGCCTTCAAAGTCCAGGTGGTCTTGGATGACACACACTTTCTGAACCCATTTCAAACTGGCTTCAGTGCAAGATACAGAGTTGATACTGCTATGGCCATCTTAGCCTCAATAAGGGGAGTGTGTCCCTGTTGGTGCTTTTAGACCTCTCGGTGGTGTTCAATGCCATCGACCATGATATCCTTCTGGAATGCATGGGAAGGTTTGGAATCAGAGGCATTGTGTGCTGGTGGTTCCGTTCTTACCTCTCAGGTAGATTCCAGATGGTGGTGCTTGGGGACAGCTGCTCCTCAAAAAAGGAGCTGTTATATGACATAGCACAAGGTGCCATTCTGTCCCCAATGTTGGGAAAGATCATCTGGGGGCATGTGGTGGGGTGCCATCAGTACGCTGATGACATCCAAATATATTTCTCCATGCCTTCAAAAACAGTATTAGCTCAAGATAGTATGAATGTTGGGAAAAGGTAATGGGCTGGATGAAGACAAACAAATTGAAACTGCATCCAGACAAGACAGAGGTGCTTACTATTAATGGTCAGTAATGTTCTGCTTCCAGAGCATGGACCCCAACTCAGAGTCTGAAACAGAAGGCACGCCAGGGCCTGCTGTACAGAGAAAGGTTACAGTGTTGGAAACAGAACAAGGGACAGTGCCAGCTCCAACAGATAGTCCTGCCTCTTCAGATATAGAGGAAGACTTACCTTAACCCAGCTTCGCAGTGCACAGGCAGCAAAGAGAGAGCCAGTGTTGCTCTCTCAGGATTTATAACCTGCAACAATCAATCAAATGTCAGCTGCGCTAGGCTCAGGACCTATTTAGCTAGAGTCCTTTCCTTCCAGGAATTGTCAGAGCTTATTTGACCTGCTACCTTGCTGGATGCCTTGACAAATGCTTGGATTGGCTTTGGACACTCCCTTGCTGTGAAACCCTGCTGGACCTTGTTTAAGTCAGACTTTATTTATGACTCCTTGCTTACTGCCTGGAAGCAAGTAACAAGCTGGGAGATGTTCAGTTTGTTTTGTTTAATTTATCAGCTGTGCCAGGACTGAGATAGGACATGGTCCTAATTTGGGGTTGGAGATGTGTTAACCAGTTCTGGACAAGGTCACACTTCTCCTGAAAGACTGTGGACTCAGATAGATGTGATGGTTAGGAATGCTTATTATCAGCTTTGGCTGATACACCAACTATGCCCCTTCCTAGAATTGAAAGACCTAAAGATGGTAGTGCATGTGCTGCTCCAATGCATTGTACATTGGGCTATCTTTGTACCAAGTTTGGAAATTCTAGCTGGTCAAAAATATGGCAGCCAGATTGGTTACTGGTACAGTGAGGAGTGAGCATATTGCACCAATATTGAAATCTTTCCTCTGGCTGCCATTCAGTTTCTGGGCAAAGTATGAAGTGTTGGCTATTACTGTTAAAGCCCCACATGGTTTGGGTCCAAGCTACTTGCAGGATTGCCTCCTCCCGTACAATCCCCCCTGTACACTCAGGTACTCTGGGGACCATTCACTTAAACCAGCCAGGACTAGACTGGTAATGGTCATGAAGGGGACCTTCTCAGCAGCTGACCCTAGACTGTGAAATGATCTGAAGGAAGAGATTCATCAGCAAAATGCACTGTCTGAATGTTAAAAAGTACTAAAACCTATCTCTTCTAGCAGGCCTACCCAGTCTGTTTTTAATTATGATATATTTCTAATTATGATGTATTTTAATTATGATATATTTGTATTTTAAATGGTTTTATGTGCTTTTAGTTAATTTTAGCCAACAATGTGTTTTTAATTGTTATTTTAATTTATATTTACCCCACCTCAAGCCTTTGGGAAGAGGCAGATAAGAGATAAATTGTTGGTGGTGGTATTATTATGGCAGTTCCTTTGGCCAGTCAGGGAAACAACATGGTTCTTGATACTTTGTCTATCTCTGTAATTTCTGAATCCTACTCATCAAACTATTTTATAATCGTTGCTGTTTGTGGACCCCTTGGATCGTCTACCACTGGCATATTCTTGGCACACACTCTCTTTGCCCGTTCCCATTACAGTATTTCTGACGTCCTGGTAAGTGACTTACCTTTCCTAGACTTCTGCTTACCCATCTTGTCTCTGACCAGTTGAGAGCTGCACTAACCAGAACAGCACTTAGGTCAAATCACAACAAAATGTATAGTCCCACTGCAAGTTTTTATTGCAAGGTGCATATTGATGCTAAAAGTATATTGGATTAAAAAATGAAATGAAGCAGGTAAATGGCTGGCTCTAAGACTAAGGATGAGGAAAGCAAGAACTGTAATCAAGAGAACTGAAAGTGGGGGCAAAATACATGTGGACACAGAAAGAATTAAAAAAGTCTCTGTTAATTACTTCTCAAACGTATATAGAGGTAAAAAAAAAGTAAGAGTCAAAACCATCTGTGAATATATAAATAATTTGAAAATTAAGAAACTAATTGAAGAGCAAAATTCAGAACTAAGCCACTCAATAACAATAGCTGAAATCGTAGAGGTGACTGGATGTCAAAAGAAAGAGAAAGCTTTGGGCCCTGATGGCTTACTAGCAGCATATTACAAGATATTACAGGACGTGCTGATTCTATCCATTGAAGCCACTATGAACATGGTCCTTGAAGGGAAAGTTCCATGATCTTGGAGTGAAGCATTCATAACTTATATACCGAAAGAAAGTTGAGACATTACATCTGTAAAGAATTACCAACCAATCTCTCTACTCAATGTTGATTATAAAATATTTATGTCAACAATGGCTAGCAGACTTAAAAATATCTTAAAGGATTTGATTCAAGAAGAATAAGCTGGTCTTCTACCAAATAGATATTTAAAAGAAAACATGTGATACATTTTGAATGCTATTGGACATTTCGACCACCAACCTGGGAAAAAAACTTGCTCTTTTATTTTTGGACATTGAAAAGGCTTCTGATAGCCTTAGCTGGGATTTTATGTCAGAGACATTATCCAGTATGGAGATAGGAAACCAATTTATGACCAGCCTAAAAGCTATATACCAAGAACAGACTGCTTATATAATAGTGAGTGGAGAGAGAACATAAAAAATAAAAATAAAATAATAAAATAAAATAAAAATAAAAATAAAAAAAATAACCAGTGGGACAACACAAGAATGTCCACTCTCTCCTCTACTATTTGTTGCAGTGATGGAAGCACTAATAACTAAAATAAAAACAAATACCATAAGAGGGGTTAAAATAAAGCAGCATGTGTTTAAAATTAGAGCTTATGCGGACAACATAGTACTAGTGTTGGAGGAACTGGCAGAAGACATAGTAGAACTGGAAAAAAATACTAATGAAATTTGGAGAAGTCTCTGACTTGAAGGTGAACGAAGGTAAAACTAGTATCCTAATGAAAAATATGACTAAAGAAGAAGAGGAGAAAGATCTAAGCTATTTGTCAGGCTTTACCATAAATACGAAAGTAAAATACTTAGGTGTTCAATTAACAAAGAAAAACTCAGATCTCTTTAAAAATAATTATGAAAAGACTTGGAGAGAGATTAAAATTGATCTTCCAAATTGGAGGAAATCAAAGCTATCAGTTTTGGGTAGAATTAAATCTATAGAAAATGTCTGTATTGCCAAAACTAATGTTCCTATTCCAGACCATCCCTATTATAAGTAATTATTTTATCTTCAGGAAATGGGAAAGAGATATATCCCAGTTTAGCTGGGATGGGAATAAGCCAAGAGGAAAGATTAAAATTTTGCACAATTCAAAGGAAAGAGATAGTCTTGGTTTACCCAATTTGAAACTCTACTTCCATGCAAGTTGTCTGGAATGGTTTAAAGAATGGGCCAAACTGAACAATCACAAATTCTTAGAGTTAGAAGGTGATGGCTTCATGTTTGGCTGGCATGGTTATTTGGGTTATGATAAAGTCCACAGAAATTTCAATAACGATTTCATAAGAAAAGTGATATTAAGGATCTAGAAGAAATATAAATTAAGATTATATTTGAAAACACTGCTCTGGTTCTCATCACATAAGGCATTTTACAACAAAGAAAACATTACCCACCAGTGGTGGATAACTTACAAAGAACTGACAAAGTTGTAAGCAAATTCATTAGTGTTTAAAACCCAAGAATTTAGAGGTGATGGAATAGACTGTCATTGGTTGCTTTACAGACAGTTAAGAGAAAAGTAGAAAAATAGAAGAGAAACTAAATGGCTTTCAGAAAAAAAGAGGACTCGAGGAAATTCTATTTAATGAAAAAACAAAAACAGTTGAGAAACTGTATGTCCTTTTGCTGAAATGGGATACTGAGGAAAGGGTAGTTAAAGAATCGATGTTACAGTGGATCCAAGATATAGGTTACACGTTAGAGTTGGAAAATAACTGGAAAAAAAGAATTAAATACACAGCCAGCCAGAATGTGAAACCAGCTGTGAAACCAGCAATGGTGTACAAACATTGTAGTGACAAATGCTGGAAATGAAGCAAAGAAAGAGGAACATTTTTTTCACTTTTGGTGGAACTGCCACAAGGATAAGAAGTATTGGAAAACAATACATCTCCAGATAGAGAAAATTTTAAATCTTAATTTCCAGACAAAACTGGAGATGTATTTGTTAGCCATGCTGGATAAAAATTTGGAGAGGAAATATGGGAAATTGTTATTTTATGTGACAGCAGCAGTGTGCATCAATTACGCAAAAGAGTGGAAAAATCCAGATCTGCTAAAAGAAGATGACTAGCTATTACAGATTTATGATTTAGCACAAATGGACAAGTTAACTTTAATAGAGGAAAGACTTTGGATGATTTTGTCAAAACTGGGATCTGCTAATCACCCATTTAAAAGGCAGATGGGGCAATTTAGCAACAGTAAATTACAGATTAATTGTTGATGAGAATCAAATTAATATATTGATAACATTTAACTATTGGTTATAATGGTGAAAGGCATAAAGAATATAGAGATCATTCAATTATAGGAGATACAGAATCAAGATGAATATATGTGGTAAGGTAGAGCTCTTGTATAAAGAAGAAAACATAAATATAAGCCTGGGAGAAGTTAATGAATGGAATGTATGTAAGAAGAAAGTGAAATCAGATATGAATGTTAGAATAGAATGTAGAAGTTGTCATAGAATCATAGAGTTGGAAGAGACCACAGGGGCCATCCAGTCCAACCCCCTGCTATGCAGAAACACCCATCAAAGCATCCCCAACAGATGGCCATGCAGCCTCTGCTTAAAAACCTCCAAAGAAGGAGACTCCACCACACTCCAAGGCAGTACATTCCACTGCTGGACAGCTCTGACAGTCAGGAAGTTCTTCCTGAGGTTCAAGTGGAATCTCCTTTCCTGCGGCTTGAATCCATTGCTCCTTTTCCTAGGCTCTGGAGCAGTGGAAGACAAGCCCACTCCCTCCTCGACATGACACCCCTTCAAATATTTAAACATGGCTATCATGTCCCCTCTTAACCTTCTCTTCTGCAGACTAAACATACTCGGCTACCTTAGCCATTCCTCATAGGCCATGGCTTCCAGACCCTTCACCATTTTGGTCACCCTCCTCTGGACACGTTCCAGCTTGTGATATCCTTCTTGAACTGAGGTGCCCAGAACTGCACACAGTATTCCAAATGAGGCCTAATCAATGCAGAATAGAGTGGTGCCATTACCTGGTCGATCTAGACACCATACTCCTATTGATGCAACCAAGAAACGTGTTGCCTTTCTTGACTACCTCATCACACTGCTGATTCATGTTCAGCTTGTGATCTACCAAGACTCCTATATCCCTTTCACATGTACTGCTATGCAGCCACGCGTCCCCCATCCTATATTTGTGCATTCCATTTTTTCTGCCTAAGTGTAGGACTTTATATTTCTCTCTGTTAAAATTCATTTTATTAGCTTTCACCCAGCTTTCCAATCTGTCAAGGTCATTTTGAAATTTGATCCTGTCTTCTGGCGTATTAGCAACACCTCCCAATTTTGTGTCATCTGCAAATTTGTTCAGCATGCTCTCCACTCCTTCATCCAAGTCATTGATGAAGATGTGGAATAGCACTGGACCCAGGACAGAACCCTATGACACCCCACTAGTCACTTCTCTCCAGGATGAAAAGCAACCATTGGTGAGCACCCTTTGGGAACTGTCAGTCAATCAGTTACCAATACCTAACAGCAGCCCTGTCCAGCCTGCATTTTACTAGCTTCTTTGCAAGAACGTCATGGGGAACTTTGTCAAAGGCCTTACTGAAGTCAAGATATGCTACGTCTACAGCATTCTCTTCATCTATGAAGCTTGTAACCCTGTCATAAAAAGAGATAAGATTAGTCTGGCATGACTTATTTCTGAGAAATCCATGTTGACTTTTAGTGATTACAGCATTGCTTTCTAAGTAATTACAAACTGGCTGTTTAATTATCTGCTCTAGGATCTTTCCTGGTATTAATGTCAGGTTGACTGGGACATAATTATTTGGGTTCTCTTTTTGCCCCTTCTTGAAGATGGGGATGACATTTGCCTTCCTTCAGTCTTCTGGGACTTCTCCTGTTCTCCAAGAGTTCTCCAAGATTATTGCAAGTGGTTCAGAAATGACTTCTGCCAGTTCTTTTAATATCCTTGGATGTAATTCATCTGGCCCTGGGGACCTGAATTCATCTAGTTTAGCCAAATATTCCTGTACTACTTCTCTACTTACTCTGTGCTGCATTCCCCCTTCCTCACCTGCTCCCCATCTACCAGGTTGAGTACTTCTATCCTTTTGGGAGAAAACTGAGGCAAAGAAAGGGTTGAGTAGTTCTGTCTTCTCTCTTCCCTCTGTTATTATTTGGCCATCTTATCCACACAGTGACCCTATCATCTCTGTTTTTCTTTTTGCTGCAGACATATCTAAAAAAGCCCTTTTTATTGTTTTTGATGTCTCTGGCAGCCTGAGTTCATTCTGCACTTTAGCTTTTCTGACCTTCTCTCTACATCTCCTGGCTATTTGCTTGAATTTCTCTTTGGTGGTTTCACCATTCTTCCATTTCCTGTACATGTTTCTTTTAACACTTAGCTCAGCTGAGAGTTCTTTAGTCAACCATTCCAGTTTCTTTAGACACCTGCCATGTTTCCTCCTTATTGGCAGAGTTTTCAATTGTGCCTTCAGTATCTCACTTTTAAGAAACTCCCATCTGACATGAACTCCTTTCTCTTTTAGTATTCTTGACCACGGGATTTCAGCAAGTAAGTCCCTAAGTTTAGAGAAATCAGCTTTCTTAAAGTTTAGGATGCATGTCTGGCTACACTTGGCTTCTCCTTCCCACTGAATGACAAACTCCAAACGAACATGCCCCCCCCCGCAAGGATCCCACCACCTCCACCTGATCAACAAGGTCATCCCTGTTGGTCAGGATCAGATCAAAAATAGCCGATCGCCTTGTTGCCTATTCCACCTTCTGGACCATGAAATTGTCTGCAAGCCAAGCAAGGAACCTGTTGGACCTTGCAGTCTTGGCATAGTTTGACTGCCAACAAATATCAGAATAATTGAAATCTTCCATTAACACAGCATCTCTCCTTTTTGAATGTGTGGTCATCTGCTCCAGGAAGGCCTCATCCAAGTCCTTCGGCTGGCCCTGAGGCCTGTATCAAACCCCCACAATCATATCCCTATTGTTTCTCACTTCCTTAATTCTTACCCAGATGCTCTCGACTTGGCTTCCCAGATTTAAGTCAGGGATCTCTTCACAGGTGAAAATATCCTTGACATTATAAGGCTACTCTTCTTCCTTTCTTGTTTGGTCCATTTCTGTGAAATAGGTAATACCCCACTATTCCTACATTCCAATCATGAGATTCATCACACCAGGTTTCAGTGATGCCTATTAAATCATATTTATTTTGTTGTACTTAGAGTTGGAGTTCATCTTCCTTATTTCCCATGCTTTGTGCATTAGTGTAGAGACACCTGAGATGATATGCCCTTTGTGGAATTTCTATACTAAAGTTACTTTCCCTCTCCCTGTTGGTCTCTACTTCTACTTGGCCTGCCCTATTTATATCATTTGGGCTATTTTTTGCAGCACTCACTGAATCCTTACCCAGAATAATACTGTCCCCCTCCCCAGTCAAACTCAGTTTAAAGACCTCCTGACCCATTTTGCAAGATTGTTAGCAAAAACATTCCAGCTGACAGTTGTGAGGTTCAGGCCATCCCTAGCTAGAAGACCATCTCTGTGGAAATGGAGGCTGTTATCCAAAAACCCGAATCGCTCCCGGTGGCACCATCTTTGGAGCCAGTTGTTCATCTCCACTATTTTTCTTTTCCTTCATGGGCCATGTCCTTCCACAGGGAGGAGAGACCTGCGCACAAAGGTCCTTCAACTTCCTACCCAGAAGCTCGTAATTCTTTGTGATGTGGTGAAAGCTGTGCCTCGCCATGTCGTTTGTTCTGATGTGAACCAAAAGGAGGGGGTTGTGGTCAGTAGGCCTTGTTAGCCCCTCCGTTATGTCATTGATTTTGGCCCCAGGGAGACAGCACATCTCACGATTGATCCTGTCCAGGTTGCAAATGGTCAGTTCCATTCCTCTCAGCAAGGAGTCCCCAACCACTAGAACTTGTCTCCTCTGAGGCTTGTCCGGGGTTACTTGATGAGCATTTTCCGTCATGGCCGCCTGAACCTTCTGTTCATGCTGAGACTGTTGGTGCTGCTGCTGTTGGATTTCGTTCTGCTGGTGTTGGGGTTGCTGTTGCTGATGTTGCATTTCCTCTTGGTGACATTGAATTATCTCTTCCTGCTGTTCCACATCATCATTAATAAGGTCAAGAACTTGGAAGCGATTCTGTAGCTTGAGAGTCTCCGTTTGGCACCTTGTCTTTCTACTCCTGTGTGTCACATTCCTCCAAGCATCCATCTCCTGGTTTCGCGAACTGACTTCCTCATCCGCTAGCTCCTCCATGCACTCCATCTTCAAAAAGGTCCTCTCAGCCCTATCCAAGATCTCCTCTCCCTCCCTGATAATGCGAAGATTTGAAACACATGTCTCCAGCTGTTGAACTTTTTCCTCTAAGAGGGCAACCAGCTTGCATTTGCTGCAGGTGTACCCAATGACATCTTGTGGCAGGAAAAGAAACATGCCACAGCTGTGGCAGGTGACCGCAACAGCTCCCTCACCCTCCATACTTGATAGTCTAGATAGTTGAATTGGAAAAGGTAAAACTGGGCTTTGCCTTCAAAGTCCCCTGGTAAAACCTATGTCAATTCCCCTGTTTGCCAAGTTCTTATTGTCAACCTATCAAGAGAGAAAGTGCAATTCTATGGTGCTTGTAGTTACTCCCTCAAGGCGGCAACCCTACCTAGATGTTGTGAACTGAAAGATTGACTCCGAATGGCTTCAAGGAAGAAGCAAGTCTTGCTAAGCTTTTGTAGTAAAAGTGCATGCGCCAAAGGTGTGCATGTCTGGGAGCAAATATAAAGAGCTGCTAGCTCCTCCCCCTAGCTCATCAGTGAGTCACCTAGGACTAATGGCTGCTAGCTCCTCCTCCTAGCTAGTCAGTTAGACCACGTGCTCAGGGAGAGCACACAGTGAGAGAAAACAGACAAATGAACAAACAAACAATCTAACACATCTCCAGAAGTCTGTAAGTGTTAAGTATTAGAATGTCTGTCTGTTTCACTGTTATGTTGTTTTTCTTTTTAATATTTTGTTTGTAAAACTTTAAAAAAAAATTAAAATGACATGAAGTATTAAAAACAATTTAGGTATGTTATAAGGAGAAAAATCTTTGGATTACATTCTGTAAACACTAAGGTCACTAAAAACTGATACTCCTTCTTAATGAATTTACTTCTTTTCATAGATACATCACCCTTATGAAAAAAAATTTAAAAAAAGGAATAGAAATCCTATGACAAAAAGTCTTTAAGTGCCCAATGTAATCATATTTTGAGCCTATAAATGAGCTGATACGTCAATTCCTTGGAAAAATCTAAAAATAGATAGTTAACTAAGTAGTGTCTCCTGGCCTGACACTTCCCTTCACACTGTATTTACTTTATTGCCACTGCAAGCCACAGTTACCCTGTCAATCAGACCACAGGTTATTGATGTTTGCATCCCCATCCCAACAGCGATCTATGATGTGACAATCAGAAGTAGGATCCTTTTCACAATTCTTTCTCACACTGGAAATTGCTAGCAGGAGGAGAGTGGAAAAGTCAATCTGTTGTGGCCTGATCAATAGAGAGTAAAGATCTTCATTGCTCACAGCAGCTGCTGCCTTGTAAAGCGGGACTCGGAGATTTTTATTATTGTTGCAATAGTGTCACAGTTGTGAACATATAGGAATCACATATGTGGATCATTTACAGATGTACAACTCTAGATTATAGAGTTGTAACTGCAATAGTGAATTCCATCATACTTACTTGAGTTAGATGTGACCTAATTGTCAAGGTAAGTTAGATGTGTTCATTTTAAATTGCAAGTTTTGTGCTAAAGTACTTTTGACTGTAGATGATTTGGTTATAAAACTAAACTTTATAAAATTACTATTGCTGATGGGAGAGGGCACAAATAGACACTCTGAAGATGGTAGAAATGAGTTTGAACACGATTTTTTCCACCAGAAGTAAATTTCATGGAGTACAATGAATCTAAGTTCATTGTTGCCACACTTTAGGAAGCAAATCTTAGAAATAAGTACAGAAATACATTTTTAAAAACAAATTTGTTTATGGTTTAGTTACTTAATTTTTTATTTCTCTTTTCACGTTGTTTTTCCTCTTACCACCCTTTCTTCCCCCATCATATGGATTTGGCCAGATTTCTACTTATGATTTAATTTTCTTGTCTGATTACTTCAAGTGCATCATAAATGAAGTGTGAAAGTATATTTAAAATTTAAGACCATTTGTCTTCATTTCTTTCTTGGTGCAAGGTTTTGATGATTTTTTAGTTGCCCTTCTGCAGCCACTCTAATGAAAATGAACAGGTCTTTCATGACTATGATCAGCTAATTAATCAGAATTCCATATGGTTTTTTGGTATAAATATTTAAACTTTATTAAAATTAATAAGTATGGTTATAACAGATGACAGCAGCTTCATTCCGTTTTAAGGCAGCAGGCTCAAGTTCATAAATAGTGAATACTGAACAGATGTTTGGATAGTAAATCCAAATAAATGCAATTGTTATTGTTTGTATCTTGGAAACAATTCAAGTGATTCTGCAGAGAAATAAAATCAACTGACAAACCATACACCTGTTTCAATAACTCTTCTTGCCTGCAGACATTTGGACAGGTAAGAGCAAGAAACTGTTATGGAAAAAACTAAGTGTCAGGTATTTGCTTACAGGGTGGAAAATAAAAGTAAAAGCAAACTTGTTTCTTGAACATAGATACCACAATGCAATAAAGAAATGTGAAATAGCTCTTGTATGCAGCAAGCACACATTTATTGTGCATACTGGGACATAGAAAGCTACCATACATTGAATCAGTTTGGTGGTATGTCTAGGTCAGTGCTGTTTATACTGTTTTAACAGGCATGCCCTCAGTGTATATTACATATCCTGAGTACCTGTGCCAACAACGGATCTTGTTTCCTTGACAATATCATATCTTAGCAAATTGGCATCAACAAACCATGTTCACATAGAACTTTCTGAAAGGGGAATTTATTGAACACACAATAATCCAAATATGCACAATAATAATATTGAGGAATAACAAATACTATCATAAAGTTTCACAGAATACAAACAAGTGCTTAACAGAGTGCATTTGTTTTGGAATCATAGAGAGGTGGGAGAGACCAGAAGGGGCATGGAGTTCAACCTCTTGCCATGCAGGAATACAAAATCAAAGCAGTCCCAACAGATGGCCATCCAGCCTCCATCAGGAGTGCTTTGATTGTGTATTAATGGTGGAGAAATAATACTCAAATGAGCAAACTACACTTGATCTTAGCCAAAAGGCTGAGAAGCGACAAAAATGAGAAAACTTGTAAGCCTGTAAAGGTTTGGAGTTAAGCAGTGTCAATCTTGGGGGTTGCTAAGAGAAAAGTGAGAGGGAAAAAAAATAAGAGATTCAAAATAAATACCATATAGTATCTTCCATAACATGCACACAAACACAACATGCACGCACCAAAGAAAGAGGGGGGAGCTGAAATGTTCGGGGAAAGTACTGTCCAAAAGATAGGTTGATGGTAAAAGTTATCTCTTCTTGCTCCCATTGGACTTGTGAGAATCTAGGAAGGGCTGTCACTTCTGGCTGGAACAGTGGTTTTAAAAAATAAAAAAGTAGGTCGTCTGTACCAGATCAGCATTTTAAGGAGAGAAATACAGTAACACAATTCTGTGCCCCAAATCCTGGTTTCTGGGGTCTGAAAGAGTGATTTTAGTTTAAAAAGAGCAAGGCCTAGGCTAGGCAGTTATTTCAAAAAGAGGTCTCCAGGAGGAGAATGCAGTTCAATTTCTCAATTGTTACTTCAAGTAGATCCACCCCTCCCCACAGAAGAATCTACCTCTGAATTTGGGACCCTTTCACCCACGTAGCTTGGAGTGCAGGTGGGGGGAGTGGATGGAGGGGCAGGGCCATGGCTGCATCATGTGGGGGCATGGCCATGTCACGTTGGGTGCTCCCAAAAAACTGCCACCCAAGGTGCACCACCCTAATTACCTCCCCCCCAATCTGTATGCCAGTGGATCCTTTTAAAAGATCTTAGGAAGGGAAGAGCCTTATGGCTTATTTAAGTTTAGTTAAGTGTCTCAGGATATTGTATCATTTTGGTAACAGAGATTTTTGACAGAGAGATTATTAAATTACTCTGTCTAGCAAGGATAGAAGTGTTATGCAGATCACTCTATGCATCAAATGTGATATTCTTTTTCCACCATGCATTGCTTGCCAGCTACAGTATATCACATTTGTAGAGACAGAACGCTCTTTGGACAATATTATGTTCTGTCACAATAGCTAAATCAGTAATCTTAGAAAATCTGGTAATGGTAGATAATAGAATTCAGTATGAGGGTTAGCTGCTTGGCCAATCCTTCCTCTCCTAAGAGGTTCAATTTCTAGAGCATACACATGTGCATCCTGACCAGGAGTATCATATGCCTATAGCAGTCTCCTAACAACTAACAGTGGTTGTCTAGAGTTTCTTCTTAAACAGTATTTGAAGATGTTAGAAAACATACTTGAGATCTCTTGGAGGCAAGACCTATGTTCTACCACTGAGCTATGCTCACTCCCCATGTATATTTACATAGCCATTATGATGCATGCCTTGGCCCCACTGAAATGTTACGATTTATCTTTACATTGAAGATTTGAAGGGGTAGCCTTCAATTAGCTTGCTGTTGAATCTGACCAATGGTAGGACTATTTCCAAAGGTGACTAGAACTGGAGCAGGGACAGAAGGGTACATTAGGATTAAAAAGTTTGGAAAGGGTGCTATTTTGTTAGTGCTGCATTTTGGACATTTCTAGAAGCAAGCAATTGTGTTTCAGATCATGACATATATATGGAAAATGGCTTATTTCAAAATAGCAGATGTCACAAAGCAGGCTAATTCTTTCATGACAGTTCAATTTGAGATTCCTTATCATGATGCCTTCAGCAAAAGCGCATTGCATCTTATTAAGCATCTAGCTAAACCATTCAAAGCCCTTTGTGATGTGGCAAAGCTACTTTTAATGGCTTCTTACTATTGGCTTCTTACTATTTTTCATTGTATGTTTTAATTTTTTTAATATTATTTGACAATTTAACTACTTTTTAACATCAACCTTTGCTTGCATTATCTAGTATATTTATTTTAATGTGTAAACTATCTTGAATCCTAAAGTTGAGAGGAAAAGGTAGGATATGAAAAAAGTCAATAATAATAAAACTTTAACTAGCAAAGTCCTGTGGTCACCACTTTTTTCATCTCAAGAAATAGAACTGTTCCAAATCAATAAAATGACAGGAATTCTTACCCTTGTGGTTCTGATGTCCCTTTATATGCATCTAATGGGGGATGAACCATGAAGCTGCAAAATTATTTAGACACATCACACGTTCTAAGCATGGACTACTTTAGCATGGTTTCAGGATCTAACTATTCCCCTTATTTAACATTCACAACTAGAATGCAAGCTGCTGTGATACAACTGAGTCACAACAGACTCGTTTATGATACAACATCATCAGAGGCTCTGGAAGTTGCCTACTCTCTGTTTTGCAAGGTCTGCACAATACTATATTTACTGAATAATGCTAAATTCCAATATTATTATTTTTAATTGGAACTATGATGACTGTCTATGGTGCAGGAGGATATCAAAGTGTCTTCCTGCAACACAGTCTTTTCTGTCTGCAGAGCAGTATCACTTGTTTCCTTCCAGAAGTAAAGATGAAAAGACTGGTTTTCTGCACCCGTGCTGATCTCTCCAGCTATGGGGTCCTCAGCTAATCAATGAATCTTTATAGCTGCAGCCAACAACCAGCATTAAGAGTGTGGCTCTGGCAATGGCAATGGCATCTTTTATGACAGCAGCAAATGTAGCCCTCAAAAAAAAAAAAAAAAGTTTGAGAGCTGCTTGTGGGTCATGGGACATGGCTTGCTCACCTCTGACTTGCAAGTAACATAGTTATGTTCCTGGTGTCCTTGGAGGACAGAGTAACAATGATATCCTCATGGAATGTAGATGACAAATGAAAACATTCCTATCTACACATTTTCTTTTACCACAAGAGAGAGGACTTCCTAGCACATAACTGCTGTTTCCAGTAGTAGCCACACTGTACTTCACGTCTACTAACCAATTTGAGACTATGGTATTCAGGGCATGGAAATGAAGGATTCAGAACAGCCCTCATATATGATGTCATCTGATACCATTCAGAGAAGAGCAAAGTCATAGTACTGAATACATCTCATAGCTTATCTTTTCCAAGTGCAGTTGTGCCAGTGAAATATTTTTCTCTCATTTGCTTCCAGAGACAGAACAAATAGCAGCCCTGGTATAAATGTTACATCAAAGACAATTTATGCCAAAAATGAAAGGTAAATGCATGCCACAAGATATTAACAGAGATAAAGAGACAAAAGACAAAGAGACTTACTAGAACAGAAGCCATGAATGTTCCTCTTTCTGTCAAATAAATTAAAAGGCACTCTTTTAAAAAGAGCATCTCTTTGACAAGATGCAAAAACAGTCCAACACACCAGCCCCTGCTCAAGCTTTGATAAACTGCTGTCCACATAAGATCTGAATGGAAAACAACACGCAGCCCACAGTGCAGTTTCACTTCACCTTTGACATTATGCTTAGTGGCACAATTCTGCACTGTCATTGTGGCTGTTTGAAAACAAATCTCATACCAATCTTCCATAGTAATATTAAAGTATGCCTTGGAGCCTAAGGCCATTTCTGCCCTACACTGTTAAGGTGCTATTATTCCACATCCAACATCCTGTGGAATTCTGGGTTTGTAGCTTACTGAGGCCAAAGAGCAATCTGAGATTTCTAAATGCCCCCCCCCAAAAAAAATGCAAACCCCGGGATTCCATAAGAGATTCAAAATGGAATAGCAGCACTATAACAGTGTAATGCAGAAGTGGCCAAATTTGCTACTCTGGCTATATAAGAGATGGGTAACTTCCACACTGCATCTTCAGTATCTTACCCTATATCCTAAACTATTTCCAAGTCTCCTCAAACCCAAGAAACAGATTTGAGGTTACATGGGGTAGCACTAGGAAGCCAGAGAGTAAAAAGCTTTCTTCTATGACTCTTGCATTTGTGGAAGTTTGGATTTAAACCAGTGGAATGTAACATGATGCATCCAGATGTTTTGAACTACAGTTCCCATTATCTCTGTATTCAGAAATTGTGAGTTCAAACCATTTAGAGGCCACCATATTATTTACCCAAGTTTAAGTCTACAGTGGTGACTTGTTTGGTTTCTACAGCATTGACAGGCATGTTTAGGACAGAACTGCAAAGGGCTTGCACCTTGGACCACAGACTGCCCTGTCTTGTCCTTAACTTAGTTTTAGCCTAATCCAGTGGGCAACTTATTTGGCTGCCTGAAAGGACAGATTTCAAGAAATATCTGATTTATCAAGGGGGAGCAATACATGAGAGTGAGGAGAAAACAGAGATCCTCTATGGGATATGGGGGTTTACTTGTATATTTCTTTCTTTGTTTAACTGACATTTTTGAGGGACGAGATCATGGTAATCAGAAACGAAACATACAGATATATTCATGTTCCATCTTGTAGTGGTCAAATTCTGTGAGGAATGTAGAAGTTAAAGTGGAGGGCTGGGGAGCACTCGCACCCTGAGGTAGATTTGTAGAAAAAACTCTTGCTCTTGGTCTTGCAATTTTGCTTAAGATAAGGGTTACAGTTGGATGCTGGTCCTTTTCAGAAAAAGTATGGTTAACTTTTCCAGGAAACAATTTCTGTCATCAGTGAAAGCTTACCTAGTTCGTTTCCAATATACACATTATATCAGAATGAGCTGAAGAATTGCGCCAGGCAACAACGTTCCCCAACTTAGCAATCAACAATTGTTTGGAGTTAGTTAAAGCATTTCTCGCTTGGTCTTCACCCAAAATAATACCCTAAACTGACTTACGCAAGGTCAACAAAACAACTAACAAAGAAAACGTTCTCTTTCCACAGTCTTACACTCTGAAAGACATGACTCAAAAGGAGAAAGGAAGCAAAAAGGAAAACAGAGAGGCACAAACAGTGGTTCCTAACATTACAAATTCCCCATAATCAAAAGCTTGAATGAAAAATCAGTTCAGGAAGGGGAGGAACCAAATGGAGCTTCTTTCTCACCTAAGCCAAAGGAGTGAGCCCTGTTTCCCATCTCTTACTCTGCTGCAGCCAGGTTAGAAGGAAGATGAAAGATGTCACTTGAAGGAGAGAATTAAATTGAATTTCTCTTTCAGTAGAATCAACAGAATGGAGTGATGTGAGTTCTTCCCTTTAAAATCCACAAACACTTGAATATAAATATATTTCAGTTCTCTTTAAAAATTAATGTGTGTTTTTCGAGGGAGTCAGTGGTGTGCAAAACAGATGTACTGTGCAAATTCTACTTCTGATTACTCAGAAGTAAGTCCAATTTAATACATTTGGCTTACTCGCAGACAAATGAATATAAGATAGTAGCCACATGCTATTTTCCCTCATTACGTAGCCTATAATGTTTATTCATCTTCCCCATATTTATTTATGTATATTTTCTACCAATTTTACCCTTGTCAGATGGCACAATATGTCTTTTGCTCTCTCATATCTTTCCCAGCTCTGTAAGTACAAGCTGTAAATCAAAGTCACTTTGCTCTCTTTAAAATGCATTACTAATGCATACAGGTGCAGAGGGACAGAAAGCTACAGGATATAATCATTTTGACATCTAATTTTCTATCCTGTGGGTAAAACTGAATAGAAAATGTCTCAATCTGCCTTGAAAGGTTATCATGTGACATTGTAATTCCATTACCATCACTGGATTCTTTCCTTGATGTCACCAGGTAAATCAGCAAATTAAGTTAACTGAAAGGACTTAGAACAGTGTACCAAATCCTTAAAATCTTTTAAGATGTGTGTTGTTCAGTAAAGAAAAAAAATAAAGATGTTCATTTGCACATGTCAAGGTCAAGATGGAAAAACATACAATCTGTTTCTCCGTGGACCCAGGAGAATCACATGAGGACAGCACAACTTAAGAAAAGGAAGTAAAATGCATTAAATTATTTCCTCTCAAAAATAAATAGCATATTCCTTCCTTCCTAGAATGTGAAACATAATACATTTTATTTTATCCTTTCTATATTCAGGAAGTGTTGATGACTTGGTGGTGTAATCAGAAATAGTCATTTGGTGTTTGCTAATGCCTATATAAACTATTCAGACTGCATCACTCAAAATAAACAGAACTTAGTTTGCCACCAAATCTCACACTACTACAAATATTATGATTTAGTTCTTTCTCTCTCTGTATGTGTATGTATGTGTGTGTATGTGTGTGCGCGCGTATGGATATATGTTTGTGGTATGTATAGATATAAATATATAGATATACATATACACTGAGGAATAAATAACAAAGGGAATGTAGATGTAAAGAAAATCCATATTAGACATACATCAATTTGTCTATATAGTTTATAGTTTAATTGTATAATATATGTATATTATATGTAAGTTGTTGTGGTTGTTGTGATGTATTGTTGTAGTATGTCAATGTTTTTAAAGAAGAATTTAATAAAATATTATTTTAAAAAAATATAGAGATATATATCTCACACGCACCCTTACTCTCTATCCCCACATATCCTGAGAGGGCCAAAAATATGTTCTCAGATTAATTGGGGTGACAGAACTGACCTCTGTGTAAACACACCTGGAAGGACCAGCAAATAGAAATAAATTCATTGAGCAGTAGATAGAATAAAGATATTTTGGAGAACACATTGTTACTTCCCTGGCTAGTCCGAGCTTTGGGGATATTAAAAGATATCCTTTTGATATCATAATTCAGCTTCACTTCTCTATTCCCTTCCACGTGCTTGCGAGGCCACCGGACAAACACACAAACAAGCTCGGCCGTTAATTGCCTTAATATTCAAACAACAATACAGGCAGGCCAGGAATAGCTGACTCGCTGCTTTAGGAGACCTCCAGGCAAGTACTCTAATTAGGTATGCTTGCAACTTAACAAAGAGCCTCTGCCTTGCAATGGCAGCTTGATGGGTAACCTATGCAATACCCAAGTACTCTGTGTTTGCATACTGGCTACTCTATTGAGAACCGCTACGATAACTCAATCATTCAGATTCTGAACTTTCGGAGGCTTTGTCTCCAACTCCAAATCTATTGTTTTCCCCAAGTACGGCATAGTCTGCAGTCACAATTCTCTTTATAAAAACCCTTGATTCCGAGACCTTCCTCGGATCGCTCCCAAGTTTCATCCCGCCTTGCTGCTGCTTTGCTTGGCGAGCCTCCCCTCAGCTCCACGTGCTGAGTTACATCGCACCCCAGCTTCGCTCTCTAATTTTCTGGGCTTCAGGACAGGTGAAGTATCACCCAAACCAGCAATCCCTCTAAAAATCCCTCTATACCACTCCAACCTTTATTTTCTTTAGTTATCTTGCGTGAGTGTGTCGCATACACTGTTTTGCTTGTATTTAATAAACATCATTTATTGTTTCAACTTCTGTGTGCTTCTTGACTCGACCTGACCCCATAGACATAGGGTTCAAGATCTCGCTATGTTACCCTGCCTCTCGTAACGCTAAGCAGTGCTCTGAGCAAATTTTCCCCACCTTGAGTTGAGCACGGTTTGGTGTCCCTCCCGGGACCCCCACTACACAGGGTAACAACATGGTGGCTTGGGGCCTCTGCCCCATACCTTGGGTTGAAACTGTTTGACACTGTTCTGCAACAATTTGTGTGGCAGTGGTGAAACAGTGTTCTCTATTCTATTTTCTCATATCCCTTCTGGGCACTGAAACACAGAACTAGGCTTTCTGGTAAGTCAAGAAAGCTCAGACCAGTTATAAAGACTGTTCACCATTTTTGCTTGAATATATTATGAATGTGCATGATCCAGCACCATAATCTTGATTTTACTCGTGAAAAAGACCATCCACATGGTTTATATAACATGAATAGTTCTGTCTGTCTGTCTGTCAGTCTATTAGTCTATCAATCTACTTTTATGCAATGTTGCATTAGCAAAATGGAGATTGCAGAGAGTGACTTGCCCGTTCCTTCCCCTCATAGTACATACAGCTATATAAAAGAAACTTCTCTGAGCAGTGGTGGCCCCATGAATAGGATGAGTTATAGAGTGGAGAATGAAGGAAGTTTTTAAAGGAATAGAAGACTATTGAATAGTAGCTGTAATATATTTGGGGAAAGTCTACCAATCCTTAGGGCCTTTCCCAACCCTACACGGAAAAGGGTATTGGGAATTCACTCTCTAACCACATGATGATGAATGCAACCCTTACATTTCAAAATAATGCAGTCTCATTACACTACAGAATTGATTTCTTCAGTACCATACATGCTAGGGAAACTTAATAACCAACTTAATAAAAACTACTCATTGAGAGAACCCTAATGGTATCTCAGAATCAGTCTGGTGTTTTATTGCTGGTTGCTATTATCAAATAAAATGGTTTTAAATAAATCCCATATAGTAAACTGATTGGTAAATAAATTATGATATAAATATATCAATAAAATTCCCATCAGCAGCAACAATAACATGTCAGATACAGACTCACTTTATCCCTGGATTATCATATTAAGCCTTAAAGTTCCATCATTTTCATGATTAGTTAATTAATGGGCCATCACTGGAGCTATGATACCTTAATAAAAGATGTTGCACTGAGCAGTATTCATTTAATCAACAAGAAATGCACAGCTACCAGTGCTCTATTAACCAAAAAAGATTAATCAGCCAACAAAATGTTCTTTGAAACCCCCAGCTAGTAACAACAATGCATATTTAATGTTGAGATGAAAGAGTGGTGTACAGTGCTGGCAATTCACTCTCCTGACCTTCCTTTTAGGAAACATCAGAGCTTTCCTTTTTGACAGTGTCCTCGGGATTATTGGAAATGTACTGCTGAAGCATTAAGAAAGGTCCCTTTAATATATCTCAGAGTTCTGACTATACCACTCATGGAACATTGCTTTTATTTTAAACTTTTTTCTTATCAAATGTTACTGAGAAGCTACCTCCAACTTCTGTTCAAGCAAGGGAACATAGATAAGTAAACCATAAGTTGTGTGGCTGGTTATGATGACAGCTATATGTAGGAGCAAAATACTCTGATTATTTTAGATCAGGCCCACACAGTTTGTAACCTACAAACCTAACTCTACAATACACTACACTCTACACTAATGCACGGAGTATGGGAAACAAGCAAGATGAACTTGAATTCCTAGTACAACAAAATAAATACGATTTGATAGGCATCACTGAGACCTGGTGGGATGAGTCTCAGGATTGGAATGTAGGAATAGAGGGGTATAGCCTATTTTGTAGAAATAGACCAAACAAGAAAGGAGGAGGAGTAGCCTTGTATGTCAAGGATGTTTTCACCCGTGAAGAGATCCATGACTTAAACCCAGAAAGCCAGGTCGAGAGCATCTGGGTAAGAATTAAGGGCGTGAGAAACAATAGGGATATTCTGGTGGGGGTTTACTACAGACCTCCAACCCAGACTGAGGACCTTGATGATGCCTTCCTCAACCAAATGACTGCACATTCAAAAAGGAGAGATACAGTAATAATAGGAGATTTCAATTACCCGGATATAAGTTGGCAGTCAAACTCTGCCAAGACAGCAAGGTCCAGCAAGTTTCTTGCTTGCCTTGCAGACAATTTCATGGTCCAGAAGGTGGAAGAGGCCACAAGGGGATCAAATATTCTAGATCTGATCCTGACCAATAGGGATGACCTTGTTAATGAGGTAGAAGTGGTTGGATCTTTAGGGGAGAGTGACTATGCCCTATTGGAATTTGACATTCAGTGGGAAGGAGAAAATAAGTGTAGCCAGAGACTCATCTTAGATTTTAAAAAAGCGGACTTCTGTAAACTTAGGGAGCTGCTGGCTGGAATTCAGTGGTCAAGAATAGTGAAAGGGAAAGGAGTTCAGGGGGCATGGGAGTTCCTTAAAAGGGAGATACTGAAGGCACAGTCTAAAACTGTGCCAAGAAGAAGGAAAAATGGAAGGCATCTGAAGAAACCAGAATGGTTGACTAAAGAACTCTCAGTTGAGCTAAGTGTTAAGAGAAACATGTACAGGAAATGGAAGAAGGGGGAAACCACCAAAGAAGAATTTAAGCAAGTAGCTAGGAGAGGTAGGGAGGAGGTCAGAAAGGCTAAAGCACAGAACGAACTTAGGCTGGCCAGAGACATGAAAAACAATAAAAAGGGCTTTTTTAAATATCTCCATAGCAAAAGGAAAAAGAAGGAGACGATAGGGTCACTGCGCAGAGAAGATGGCGAATTACTAACAGGGGGAAGAGAAAAGGCAGAACTACTTAACACCTTCTTTGCCTCAGTTTTTTCCCAGAAGGATACAAGCACTCAACCTGGCGGTTGGGGAGCAGGTGAGGAAGCAGGGGAAATGAGGCACATAATAGGTAGAGAGGTGGTACAGGAATACCTGGCCACACTGGATGAATTCAAGTCTCCAGGGCCAGATGAATTGCATCCTAGGATATTAAAAGAACTGGCAGAGGTTATTTCGGAACCGCTTGCTATAATCTTAGAGAAATCTTGGAGGACAGGAGAAATTCCAGCAGACTGGAAGAGGGCAAATGTTGCCCCCATCTTCAAGAAGGGAAAAAAAGAGGACCCAAATAATTATCGCCCAGTCAGCCTGACATCAGTACCCAGAAAGATTCTGGAGCAGATCATTAAGCAGTCAGTTTCTAATCGCTTAGAAAGTAACGCGGTAATCACGAGAAGTCAACATGGATTTCTCAAAAATAAGTCATGCCAGACTAATCTTATCTCTTTTTATGATAGAGTTACTAGCTTGATAGATGAAGGGAATGCTGTGGATGTAGCATATCTCAATTTCAGTAAGGCCTTTGACAAAGTTCCACATGACATTCTTGCAAAGAAGCTAGTAAAATGCAGGCTGGACAGAGCTACTGTCAGGTGGATCTGTAACTGGTTGACTGACCGTTCCCAAAGGGTGCTCACCAATGGCTGCTTTTACTCCTGGAGAGAAGTGACTAGCAGGGTGCCACAGGGTTCTGTCCTGGGCCCAGTGCTGTTCAATATCTTCATCAACGACTTGGATGAAGGAATAGAGGGCATGCTCATCAAATTTGCAGATGACACCAAATTGGGAGGGGTTGCTAATACGCCAGAGGACAGGATCAAAATTCAAAATGACCTGGATAGATTGGAGAGCTGGGCCAAAGCTAACAAAATGCAATTCAACAGAGAGAAGTGTAAGGTCCTACACTTAGGTAGAAAAAATGGAATGCAGAAATATAGGATGGGGGACACGTGGCTGGATAGCAGTACGTGTGAAAGGGATCTAGGAGTCTTAATAGACCACAAGCTGAACATGAGTCAGCAGTGTGATGCGGCAGCCAAGAAAGCCAATGCAATTCTCGGCTGCATCAATAGGAGTATGGTGTCTAGATCGAGGGAGGTACTGGTACCACTCTACTCTGCTTTGGTTAGACCTCATCTTGAATACTGTGTCCAGTTCTGAACGAGAAGGACATGGTCAGGCTGGAGCAGGTCCAGAGGAGGGCAAGCAAAATGGTGAGAGGCCTGGAAGCCATGCCCTATGAGGATAGACTTAGAGAGCTGGGTATGTTTAGTCTGCAGAAGAGAAGGTTAAGAGGGGACATGATAGCTATGTTTAAATATTTGAAGGGATGCCATGTAGAGGAAGGAGAGAGCTTGTTTTCTGCTTCTCCAGAGACCAGGACAAGGAGCAATGGATTCAAGCTACAGGAAAGGAGATTCCACCTGAACCTCAGGAAGAACTTCCTGACAGTCAGGGCTGTCCGGCAGTGGAATATGCTGCCTCGGATTGTGGTGGAGTCTCCTTCTTTGGAGGTTTTTAAGCAGAGGCTGGATGGCCATCTGTCGGGAGTGCTTTGAGGGTGTTCCTGCATGGCAGGGGGTTGGACTGGATGGCCCGTGTGGTCTCTTCCAACTCTACATTTCTATGATTCTGTGATTCTAATACAATCCACTAGCCATTTATAACTCTGCCACGTGCTTCTCAATGCCATTCCCCAGGTTTTTAGAACCGTTTATGAAGATGGGAATGGGGAGACAGGTTTATGGTGGAATGCCATATATGGCTAGAAGTCTCAGTTTGTTTTGGTTGACTGTACAGGTGGGTAGGGATCCTACTTAAAAAGTACAATCACTTATTTGAGAAGCTTTTCGGATGCTCTCCTTTAAAATGGAGGCCTTTTCTCTCCTGTACTACAGCTCACACAATCTAGAAAGGTCCTTTGAACTTCTCTGTGGCATTTTCAGAGTTATCACAGGGAGAAAGAGGAAAGCAAATAACTTTCTGTGAACTCCTTTCCATCACTACAAAGTTGGATGAGGCCCAATGTGATTTAAAATTGCTTAACTTTGGTTGGATCACGGTCTATATATTCAATACAAGAGTAGATTAAACTGAGCTGTTGTAAAGGGGATTTATCTTACAGTCTAAAATTAATTAAAGATACCTGAATAGTTAGAAGATATATGAGCTGTTGTAATAATAACTGTGGTACTACTTACACAGCTCATATTTTACTGGATCAGGCTTTTTCTTTCTCCTTCTTTATAAATGCTTAAGACTGGTCTTGGAAATTGGAATGACAATGATTTATATTATAATGTTAGATTCACAGTTAATGAAACTAATGAGGTATATAACATAGTCTCAGAATTTCTTTTTCAACATAGATAATTTGTCTTTGGAAATGTAGAATCATATAAGCGAGAAATGTTTAGAGGTAATTGTTAATTTGTTTAATTTTATTTGAAATAGATGCAGAATGCCTGCCTTGTGATGGAATGCAGCTGAGAATATATGCCTATTGTCATCACTTTGGTCCTTCCACTGCATTCTTATCTCTCTGGCTAATTAACTAGAGATGGCCAGAAAATTCATTGGGAACATTTTCTTTTTCTTCGGCAGCTGTAGCATCCCACCCCCCCCCCCACAAACATAAATTATTAATTAATCAAGTTTGATTTCTGCAGTTGCTCTGTTGTTCAATGAGTCTCAATGTGTTAAGGACAATTTACATAAAAGTAGATTATTCTATCTCTAAATTACCACTTGGAAATTATCCTATCTTAATCTAAGTCGGTCACCCTGCTTTTTGGATTATTATTAAGTAAATTATTAAGTAAAGGCAAAGATCCCACACTAATCCTTTGAGTTACTTTTTGTTAATATTGGAGCTACATGGTGAGGAAAACACAAGGATACCATCAAAAATGAGATCCTTCCATTGATTTCTTCCCCCTCTTTCCAGTCACACTGAGGAATACTTAACCCATGTTTCTCTGGTCCATATCACTGGCTGTTGATAGCAGGGAGTAGGAAATTGAAGGGAATTTCTTTCCCCAGGAAATCCAGGAGAAATTAGAAGTCTTGCCCTTCTGAATCAGGAATCCAGCTTTATTGAACGAAATGTATTTCTATCTTACCCTGACAGACCAAAATCTGAACAGAATGGGGGCCCTGAGCTTGGTACCCATATAGTTTAATCTAAAAGTTGCCAAATTATCTTACATTGCACACTTGTGGTGGTAACTTTCCAGTCAACTAACACTCATCATGTTTGGTGGCACAGTGGTTAAATGCCGGTATTGCAGCCACAAAGTTGTGAGTTCGATCCTGCCGGGCTTCAGGTTGACTCAGGCTTCCATCCTTCCTCAGGCTGGTAAAATGAGTACCCAGCTTGTTGGGGGCAATAAGCTAACTGCATTGTAAACCACTTAGAGAGCACTTATCTGATAAGCAGTATAGAAATACACATGCTATTGCTTTTATCTTCCCAAGCTAGTTGTCAAAATTGGCCTTCCACAGATTCCTTGCTATCAGAAGACTTTAACCCTTATGCACCAGGGATAGAGAGACATGCTGGGTATAATTCTAGCCATGTCAATTTATTTTTTTCTGGAGGAAAACTCCCAAGGGATACAATTCTATAAAGATTCAAGCAGTTTTCTAGGTTAGCCCAAGTGAAACTGTATTAGCCTTCTCCTTCAAAACACAAAGTAGTGATGTATTAGTATGTAAGAAATTTTCCAACATGCTGGGGTGCACATGAAAAACA
This sequence comes from Cyclura pinguis, assembly GCA_030412105.1. Classification (NCBI taxonomy): domain Eukaryota; kingdom Metazoa; phylum Chordata; class Lepidosauria; order Squamata; family Iguanidae; genus Cyclura; species Cyclura pinguis. The sequence goes on along the minus strand of CM059599.1, from coordinate 309,896,041 downwards.
AGAGACACATCTTGTTACCCCAAAAGGTGGGTGTCACAAGGGCCAACCTGTGATCCCAGTACCTCCTTGCAAACATGGGGAATTAATTAGATCAAAATCAGGAGGCTAACGGGGGGGGGGGCACTTAGCGAGATCTTGCTACCAATATTTGAAGGTTCACACAGGAAAAGAACCAGCCAGAGAATCAAAAGTAAGCTAAAAATGTGTTTTACTGAGGTGAATTCACTCATGCATGCACACAAGATACAAACAGTCAAACATTCATGCAAGAGCTAACTGAAGGAGAAAGGGAGGAAAAAATTATGTATAGAGAAGGTTTTGGGGGATTTATAATTACCAGTCCAGAAGAGTAGTGAAGAGCAGAAATGTGTTTTGGCTTAAGTAGGAGCTAAGGACAGTTCTCATTCAGAAGCCAGATGGACAGAGTAACAGGTAGACTTCCGAGAGACTGCACTGGACATTCTGAAATCAGGGGTATTTGTACCCAAAAAATAGCCTGTGACAATGGAGGATCCAGATGCAAGACAAAGGGAACCTGTTGTAGACAATGGGTCTTTCGTCTGTTGACGGGTTTATTGCTTGATTGACAAAGACATAATGGGTGTTGTAATAGCTGTCTATTGTGGGTGCTATAAGGAAAGAGGAAGGAGTCCAGGTGCCAGGGGATGGGTATCTGTCAATCAGTGTCCTGGTGGGCTTCTCACAATGGCATTCCTTGGGGAAAACTCCAGCTTCTGTTTAAGCCTGTTATCCACAGGAATGCCATTTATTTGCCTGACAAATGATTCAATCTTACCTGGAGGGAGTTTTGGGCTGACCTGCTTTCACAGTCAGAATTTCCCCCCTGTTGGTTTGACCTCTCCGTCACCTCTCAGGTTTGAATTTGATATCAGAGCCAATTGATACAGTGGCCAATCCAATATGATGCCAATTAGATATGGTGCCCATACAAACCATACTGGTATCGGGGACGCCCAAAGAGGGGCCTTACAATCTCAAAGTGCTTAATGGATGGCTGCTTAATTATAGAGAAAGCCCAACACAGTATCTACAATAAAGTAGCCATCCACTGACATTTTGAGACATGTCTCCCATTTTTCCTATGGATTTTATTCTCCTACATGTTGGAGCTTTTTATTGGAGGACAAGAGAGGCAGTAAAGAAAAATGCAGTTGAAAAAAAGCCTTCAGTGAGAGCACATTTAGAGATATGTTTAAAAATGTTTTTCTTTCAATGCAGGTGGGCAGGTAAAGGATATGAAAGCCAGTGTGCTGTAGTGGTTTGAATATTGGACTCTGGAAACCAGGGTTCAAATCCCCACTCAGCCATGGAAATCCACTGGGAGACCTTAGGCAGGTCACAGCCTCAGAGGATGACAAAGGCAAACCCCATCTGAAAAAAATCATACCAAGAAAACCCCATGATAGGTTCACCTTAGGGTCACCGTAAGTTGGAAATGACTTGAAGTCACACAAGAACAACAAAGTAGGGGGAAGCTTCACAGAACTGCTTTAGCCTGAACACAGTAGTGTAAAAATGAGAACTTTTATGAGATTGGGTTTAAGAAATCTATCCAACCTTTTACAGTGTGAGTTACCTGCAGTGCCTTACTAGGCTTGCTGAGGGATTCTGGTTGCAGCAGCCATGTTTGGTGGAAAGTCTTGAGGTTATAACTGAAAAAAAAAATCAGCCTTTCTGAGCTCTGTGTCATCATCCCATTGATGGCAGATTAACAGTCAACATATAAATGTACATATTTAGGGTTTTTCAGAGAAACAAATCAGAAAGATTAGGTTATTCAAAAATTTGACTTATGTCTGTCAATCTAGCTACTCCTGAATTAGATACATTTAACTGATTTTAATCTCTTCTTTTGATGAAAACTACAATTCTAAAAACCCATAGAAAATATTAAATAAACTGAATGCTACTAAAGTATAATGTAGCATATATTTAATTCTCACTTCTCCCAAAATCTGGGAATGAATTATGCCTCTTAAGCATATAAAATTGAAATCACTCCAGCATACTGAAAGCAACTTAATTCATGCACCCATATCATTAATACATCAAATGGAGATTGTATGCAGCCACTGTGTATTCAGCATTGCTGTTAATTATGTTCCTGAAACAAAAATTAGATGCAACATATTTTACAGCTTGTTAAAGTCTTGTCTGCTCTGCTCTGTAATATACAATATAATTGTGTGTTTTAAGGTGAATTAAGAGGTCAAAATGTAAATTGCTAGTTTTACAGTACCTTTAAATAATAATCACCCAGTATGTCTAGATTTAAGGCTTGAGTGGATATAGTATTTAAGGAGCAATAGCACAAGTCATATTTTTATACTGGCTCAATATTTCCAGGGCTTGCAAAAATCGTCATCTATGACACTAAATTATGGTCTGCAGCTGCAAGGCTTTTATAAGACTTTAATGCAGCATCCAAGGTTTGTAACATATTGAACATATTTATCATTTTCAGGGCCTACTTTTTCCCCCAATAGAATAGGAGAAAAGGTTGCTCAGGGAAGGGGAAGACCCAATCAGATGTGGCATATGAGTGTGTTATGGTTTTGGACATGTGGAGTTTGACACTTAGGTCCTCTTGTATCGTATAAACAAAGAGTTGGAAGACAATAACTCTCGGCATCTTTCAACAATGCAGAAAGTTTGAAGAGAAGACTGGAATAGATTTACTATCTGCCTAGTAGAAAGAACTGCCAAGATAGAATTCTTGCTTGTATCCTGGAGGATGTCTGAAATGGGACAGAAGAGTCACTAAGGTAATGAGGAAAAAAGTCCATTTGTGCCAAGTACATTGATATTTATTTGTTTGTTTGTTTACTTATTTTAAGAGACAATTGTTTTATTCTCTGACTTTTCTCCATGTGCCTTTAGCATCCTGTGTAACATGGATGTTCAATTGTGGTATCTAAGTCATGAAAAAATAATCAGACACACCAAATACCCATGGGTAACTCTTGTGGAATGGTATCTGCATATAATAGGACAAGAGTTCATTCAGTCCTTCACCAAGCCACCAGTTATCTGAAATAGTCTGTGGTGCAATTATACTGCATAGATTCTCCACAACACAGATGGCCAATCTACAAAGTTATTTCCCTTTCTTCTAGGTAGGGTACCTTCCTCATCACCGTGCTCAGACCATGGGCTGCCAATCCATCTCATATGAGTATTATTTTCAGAGTAGAACAGAAGAAAATTCAGCTGCTTCTCCACAATACAAAGCCTTTTGTAAACCTAACAGATGTCTAAACTGGGCCATTCATTGTACAATCATGACATTGGTTGTTGTGGGTTTTCTGGGTTTTGAGGCCGTGTTCTATTAGTATTTTCTCCTGACGTTTCGCCTGCATCTGTGGCTGGCATCTTCAAAGGATATGGTGGCATGGAAGTGAAACAGAGTATATATACTTGTGTAGCCCCCTCGGTGGGAGGGAGCAATTTCCATGTGTTACAGTTGGCCTATTGTTAAATGGGATATCCCTCAGGGTTGTATTGTTAGTCAGGGGATATGCATGACAGTTCATTAAGCAGCCTATTGTGTTGTTCCCTGTAGAGGGACCTCCAGGGTCTGTGTAGTGTTCATTGGCATGTTTTTGAGTCTTGATTTTCGTGTTCTTCAGTACTGGTAGCCAAATTTTGTTTACTTTCTGAGTTTCTTCTTTCCTGTTGAAATTGTCCATGTGTTTATGGATTTCGATGGCCTCTCTGTGCAGTCTAACATATGCTCTTTTCGCACCTTACCTTTTAATGCTGCTGGGGTGTGGGGCTTGCACAAGAAGCCTGGGCAGGAAGGCTCTCGCAAGCCTCCTGCTTCGGCTCTGCAGCTCCTTCCAGCTAGCGCGAGCGCCCCACCCATACCCCGCCCCTTCCTTCCGCAGTGCAGCCTGGGAGTTGGAGGCTGCAGTGAGGAGAGGACGTGTGACCAGCCCAGCTCCAGAGGCTCTGCACGGCAGGTAAGTGTCCGTGGGGCCCCTGACCGGTACGCAGGCGTGGGTCATTTTCGGCTAAAAGCTGAAAATAAAAAAATGCATGTGCACTGTGCATGAGGCCCTTGAGCGTCACGTAAATGGGAGTGTGTCATGCAGACCACTTCTCACATTTACACGACAATCAAGGGGTCCTTTCGCTTGCAAACTGCCATGCGAAAAGGGCCATAGTAGTTGTCAGAATGATCCAGAATTTCTGTGCTCCCTCCCACGCAAGGGTTGTCAATGTCAGATGGCGGCTTTAACAGAAAACAGAGGCAGGGGCCGAAGTGTATGGCTTTTAGTAATAAGTAGTAAAATAAACAAGAGGTTACATCACCTAAACGAAAAGAGACAGCAAACTCAGCAGCTAGGGCTGGCCTGGAACAAAAAATACAGGATGCAGATCCTCCGGAGGGAAGACAGTTGTTGCCCCGTGCCCAACTCCCTCCAGCGTCTGACTTAAATACATAGTCCTTAACCCAGCTGGGCTGATCAAGCATCCGTTGGCCCAGCTCACAGCTGTAGGCCCTCAGACTTTAGACGCTTCTCCTGCAAGTGTTTTGATCTGCGAACCGCCTCCTTCTCTCGCCACCTCTGGAGGAATGTGGGGGGAGGGTCTGCAGCAAACTCCGGGCTGGAGTCAGGAACAGCAGCTTCTGTTGAGTCCGAAGCACTGGTCTCCTCTGCTGCAGGCACTGGCTCGGGGACCGCTGAGGGGTCGCTGGCAGGCCCCTCCCTTGCCTCTGCAGGAGCCCCCTCTCCCTCCCAGGCATCCACCCCTGCCTGGAGTTCCCCGTCTAGCTCAGAGTCCCCGTCTGAGTTGGCAGCATGCTCAGCCAGGCTCATGACAGGAAGGGTCTACACAAGTATATATACTCTGTCCCACTTCCATGCCACCAGTTCCTCTGAAGATGTCAGCCACACATGCAGGTGAAATGTCAGGAGAAAATACTAATAGAACACGGCCTCAAAACCTGGAAAACTCACAACACCCTATAGATTCTGGCCGTGAAAGCCTTCGACTTTAAATCATGACATTATTATCAGCCCAGATATGCAACACTTGTGTATAACTTACAGAATCACATTAACAAAAGAAAAGGAAAATGGTAGAGGTTGGGATGGAGGTGGGGAGTTGGACAATCTCTTATCTTGTTATATCTTCTCTGAATGAATGTGTGCATGTTTAGAATCAGAGAATCGAAGCATTTGAAGTGACTTGAAGAGCCATCTAATCCAACCTGCTGCCAATGAAAGAATCCATAGCTAAAGTACCCTGAAAGATGCTCATCTTCACTCTGATAAAATTTCTAATAAGTACTGTCTTCTGAGATACACTATTCCACTAGTGAATAATTCCTATCAGAAAGTTCTTCCTAATATTTAGTTGGTGTCCCCTTTCTTGTGATTTGCATCCATTTGATTCAGTTCTAACATCTGTTTTCCATAATGCCCTATCTTTCACACTGCATCCCTCCAGATATATAAAGATGGCTATTATATCACCTATCAATCTTCTCTTCTTTGGGATAAATATACCCAGCCCCTTCAAGAATTTCTCACAAGGCTTGGTTTCTAGACCCTTTACCAGCTTTGCTGCATATTTCTAAGTGAGTTCTAGCTTGCCAATATCCTTCTTAAAACTATGCTGCTATGCACTTGGACACAGTACTTCAAGCAAGGCCTGAATGAAACAGTGATATCATTATTTTTCTTATTCTGGGCACTACAGTTCTGCTGACGCAGTCTACAGTTACACTGGATGTTATTGCCACCATTTTACACAGCTCACTCATATTTAACTTGTGGTCTACTAAGATTCCTAGATCCTTTTCATATGCAGTGCTGTAAATCCATGACTAGAAACCTGTTGATTAAATCAATTGTTGACTGGTAAAAAGCAAAAACTGTGGCACACACAAAGAAAAAAGAAAGGAACTTGAGATACATCAGAAGATGCTCAAAAGATAATTGCCTTAGTGGGTAGGGAAGCCCAATAAACAAACAACTTTTGAGCATTTTGAAATGTGTCTTCAGTTTCTTCTCCCAATTTTGTGACACCTGCACATTTGAAAAGATTCCCCTCTTTTCTTTTATTCAACTCATTTATAAAGATGTTAAACAACAATGAGTTTAGGACAGAACTCTGCAATACTTTGCTTGAAACTTCTGTCTAGAAAGGCAAGGGGCCAATGGTGAGCATTCTTTGGTTCTGATCTGTTAACAAATCCACTTAACTGCACATTTTCTAGCCATCATTTTACTAGCTTGTCTAAATAATATCATAGTGATCCTTCATTCCTCCTCTATCAAACTTGCAATTCTATCAAAAAGAGGTAAGGTTAGCCTGACACAACTTGTTTCTGAGAAACTCATGCAGGCATTTAGTAATTATAATGTTTGGTTTTTACAGCCCAAGTGTTTAATTATCTAATCTAGAACCTTTCCTGATATGGTTATCAATCTGACAGGTCAATAGTTGGCACATTCCTCTTATTTTCCTGTTCCTGAATATGGGGAAAGTTGCCTGGTCTGTACCTATTCTCCAATAATTGTTATAGATTATAGATTACAGAGGTTCTGGAATTAAATTGCAAGGTCCTTTAGTGCCTTTGAATGAAGTTCATTAGCCCCTGGAGTTTTGAATTAAAGAAACTATGGGTCCTTGTACCATCTTTTTACCTACTTTTGGCTGCAGACCCTCGCTACATTATTTTTATTCTATTTTCATAAAATTGAATGCTACTCTATTTTTGGTAGAAGGTTGAGGTAAAGTTGGTGTTGAGTAGTTATGCTTTCCCTTTGTCACCTATTAAATTTTCTTCTTCACATAGCAAACCTACTTCTAAGGCCCTTTCCACACCATACCTTTCTCTATCGTCATCCAGGCATCATCCCAGCAGCACCTCTGCCGGGATGGGAGTGTGTCCCCATCACTCCCCTCCGCATCTGACCATCTGCCTGTGGAAGGGAGTGTAACGGACATACCCCTTCCTTCCGCAATGCTGCCAGCCACCTTCTTCTCATGCTGCAGTGGGGAAGAAAGAGTGTGATCATGCTTCCAGCCCTTCTGCATGGCCAACTACAATGGAATGCTCGTGCAATCGGGGGTCACTGATGGAGTTTCTCCCTCAATGATATACCTCATGATTGCACTGGCTGATGATGCAAGAAGGCGGGACCATGACAACATCATGCGGAAGCATCATCACGGTCCCTCTCCTCTCACATCCCCATGCCAGGATGCTGCTCTCCTCTGGAAAGGGACTAAGTCTAAGTTTGACTATGACTAAGTTCTCTGAAATGGATGGGAAAGCTCTTTCTCATTGAACATTCCAGGAACATTTAAGAAACTTTGGATTTGGATGTCAAGGTGACTGGGCAGTTACCAGTGAAGGGGAAACTTGTCTCTTTTAGGGTTTAAGAATGGCAGGCATTAGTGAGATAATAACAGCAGTTTATTTAACAACACATCATCACTCCAGATATCAGCATTCCAATTGAGCAATCTAGCAGTGAAGCAAATGTAGGCCATTTCCTCACGGAGTGAGGGAATCGCCCCTGGACGCTACTTACCAGACTTTAAGGCTCCCCAGTCCGGTCCATGCCACTCCGGAGCAGTGCGTGCTCATCGATACGCACTGCTCCGGCATCCCAAATGGCGGCTTCTGGTTGGTTGAGGGTCTCGACCAGCCGCTGAAGCTCACCAGCCTAAAGCCCGCCCCTGGCAGATCGCAGGCTCGCACCAATGAGAGCCTGCGAATCTACATAAGGGAGCAGCCTCGCAGTGGCGCACTCTGTGCTTTTGGAAGAACTGTTTTTAGCGGTCTTTCAAAAGCATGCTGGATGACCACTTGAGGTTGTTCCGGAGTGGGCTGGGGTGCGGATCTATGTTAAGTAGGTCCGACCCACTCCGCTCCCAGGTGCAGACGTCCTCCCTGGAGGACGCTCTGCCCCGTTTTAAAAACTCCGTGTGGAAATGGCTGTAAACTTGACCATTTACAGAGGTTTTGGGAAGCTTACCCAGAAACAGTATAGCACAGCATAGGATATTTGTTGTGTGTTAGCCAATTAATGAACAGTAATCATTAAGCCATAACAGAAAATCATTAAGAAACATCAAGTGAAAAGTATTCATGTTAAATCTTTCCTCTACATTTTGGATTATTTTTGTTATTAGTTGAGTGCACCAGTTAGTTGATGATAATGTCAGAATGCTCTGTAAATGCTTAGTCTGTTTTTATTTGAGACTTTTAAGAGCTTAATCACTGAAGTTTCTAAAGAAATTGCTGGCTAACAGTACTTCTCCATTAGCATAGTTCTACCCTATTTTGATTTTATAGTCCACCTCCACAATATTCCTTTGCTGTCATTGACCACAGATCACAAAGCACCTTCCTAGTTGTTGTTTTTTTCCTAATCCTGACCCTTTCTCCAAGAACTGACCTCTTTTCCCATAAAAAGGAGGTGACCTGCCTCTCTTGGAAGCCTCCAAGAGTGGTGTTTGTGCTACACTGTTCTTATGTTAAAAGAAAAAAAAAAGCTATCTACCATGGGTAGGAAAAAATGAGCCATAGACCCTCAGAGTCTCCCATCCCTATTCTAGATTATTGGTACATCCACAAACCAATGCCACAGAGGTTTTAGCACAGGATGAAACTGGCAACATTGATCTGTTGCTACTGTAGCATTTTGCATACTCCTTCCAAAGTCTTCTTTTGAAAGAAAAATACCTTTTTGACCTTCACAAACTTATCATTCATTTTGGTTTACAGATGTAAAATGGTCCCTTTATTGCTTCTACCAAAAATTGTGTTTGGCAAGCTTTGGCTCATGAGCAGTTTCTTAACTGCATAACCGCTTTTTAAACTGACTGAATTTTCGCCTTGTCATGGCCAGGAACCATATGCAAAATAATAATGAGCTCCTTTCCTCGTTAGGCAAAGGACCAATGCATATTGATAATCTAAATTACAAGTATTTAGCATGCATAATGAATTGCCTTCAGGAAAACTAACACATGCAGAGTAGCAGCAATATTCATTCTGCTCTTGATCTGCAGGAAGGCCAATCTGAATACATGAAGTCACAGCTGCCTCTTCTGATACCATCGAAAACAAAAACAATCTAGACAATAACAAAATCAGAGTTTCCACTGAGGCATAGCATATTATAACACCATGAAGTTGTCAACATTCCTCCAGCAACTAGCAATAAGCAGTGTTCAGAAAGTAGCTCCTTTATTGGGAATTCTGATTCCTCTGGGAATGAAAAAGCAATGTGCAGGAATGATTTCAACCAACTGGCTTTGCCTGAAATTGGGTGTGTATGTGTGTGTTTGTGCCTTCAAAGGCTCCAGTCAATTTATTGCAATCCATTAATTTCATACAAGTTTCTTCGGTAAGGAACACTCAGAGTTGATTTTGCCAGTTCCTTCCTCTGATATGTAGCCTACAGCACCTGTCATTCATTGGTGGCCTCAGACCCAAGTACTAATCAGAGCTGGCCCTGCTTATCTTCCAAGATCAGAAATTAGGGGGACATTAACTGTTTAGAACGGAGTTAAGCACAAGGCAGCATATCCATCACAGGTCATATTAGATCTGCCAAAGTCTTTCCCAGTCGGTATAGTTTGTTGAGGACTAGGAGGCAGATCAGCTTTGATAGAATGGAGGTGTTTTATGGACCTAAAGCCAACTGGGATGGTTAGAAGCTCAGGCCCTTTTTGCATGGAGTTTTTAAAGCATATTAGGCACGCCCCCTCCCCCTTTCATGAGCCGCTGTACCGCATGACGTTCTGGCGAACCAGGTGCTATCACGGCCACGGATAGTGCTGATAGCGCATTTTCTTATTTTCACCTGAAAGGTGAAAGTAACCTCCCTTTCACGCATCGGTCATGCGACCAGAGGGCCTGTGGAGCCATCGTCCGGTGTGCTTCCGGGAAGGACTCGGGAATGGGCAGGGTGTGGGCAGTCCCTGCTGCCTGTCCCCCATGCAGCAACTCCCAGGGGATGCTCCGCCCAGCAGCAGGTCGGCCGCTGCCCCCATCGCAGCAGGGAACACTGCACAACATGTCGCTGCGAGAGGCCACCCCGGAGCTGCGTCGCTACTCACATTCGAGACGATAGCAGCCCCCGGGATCTGGCTGTGTGTTTTTTTTTTTAAACCAGTTAGCACGTTACCGACATAGTATGAAACACCCCATTGGCAGGATCTATCGTGCTAACATTAGCACGATAGTCAAAAAAACAATAAAAGAAAAAGAAAACAACCACCTAATCAGGGGCAGTGAGGCGGGGACAGGGCAGGACCTGAGCGTGGCCCAGGATGCTGACATGTGGACAAGGCACTGGGCCGGGACTGCTGCTCTCTCACGAATGCCTTACCGTGTGCAGACTGCAAGGGGCTCTCTACTGGGCCTCCTGCGATATTGGCAATATCGTGAGGGCTCTAGTTCGTCGCGCTATCAAGGTAAGGTGCGAAAAGGGCCTCAGTCAGCATTACAGACTTAGCTTCTTCTCTTCTTCCTACAGTGAGGTACCCACATTGTTTTCAATTATGATATGAATCAATGCAATAACTGAAACAGACACATATTACTGGGAGAGAAATCAGAAAGTAACCTTTATTTTTTAAGAACTTATTTTTTTATAGTCTGTAATGCACTGAGAAACAGACTGTACTCTGATAACTTATAATAGAAAGTATTTACATTTGCATGTAATATAACTGCATTGAGCTTCTATCTTCCCTAGGTAGTCACAGGAAGTGAAGACATCAAAATACCTACCATCTGTTTCTTCTTCTGTTCTGCTTAGTACTTAGACTGGGGAGGGGAAAATCTCCAAAGATGTTATCATTCACACTAACTCCCCTTCATACAGTCCTAAATAAATGCAAATAAGCTTTTTAATCCAATGGAAACACATGCATACGCACACATGCATACATGAAGCTTATCCTGTCTGAGTCATTCTACCATTTATTACAGAACATTATAGCAAAGTCGAATAAAAACTAAATCTTAGGTTTTAACCTGTCCAGAAAATACATAATATTTCCAGCAACTCTTAAAAAGTTATTGGGATAACTCCCATTTGTCCTAACTCCAATTTGTTTTTATTTAAAATGGACATGGGGTCATCTAAAAAAGTAAGGGTTTTTTTACATTAAAATATCTTTATTGTATTTCTATATTTTTGGTTTTTGGTTTTCATTTTGCTATTATATGTATGTGTTTGCAACTTATGATCTGTGACACTTTTGAAGTCACATACACTAATATGACTAATGGTAGCTTATCTATATTAAAAACATTTTATGGGAAAGGTAAAATCAAGAGAAAGTTGTAGTAGAGAATATTTTGGCAACATGAAAGTAGTCTGAATCAGCAGAAAACTAATGTTAAACAATACCACCTTTGAAATTGTTGGGGATGATAGGAGTTTCAGCCCCACAGAAACACAGCGGAAAAGCCAGACTTCAGCGAGCCAACAGCAGCAGCCTTATTCCCCAGTAAGGATACTCACACCCAGAGGAGTTTCTTCCAAAACAGGAGGCACTTTATCTTGCAGCAAAGTTCCGTTATATACAAAACATAGGACAGACGGACAAAAACTTGCGCCAGGCACCAGGTTTGGTCAACAGACAAATACAGACTGGCGTTGTTTTGTTATATACATATCTACAACCAATCAGGTAGAGGTTTGCACACCTCCCTCTACCATCTGCACACGACCCCAGTTTCTTATGCAACCTTGCAATTACCCACAGCTGGGGCATGATGCAACATCTTTGCAGTGGGCTGATCATTTTCCCAGGATTCCCTGCCTTGAATCCCTGACAATCCCCTCCACAATGGTCAGGCCACTGTGTAGGACATTTTCACAATCCATACATGTCATACAATACATGTTACATAATACATACAGTACATACATTCAAGGGTACAATTCATCTTCCATCTTACAGCAAGGCCCAGTTTACCTGCCAACTTCTCATGGTCTACTACTGGAAGGGCCTTTGTAAGCAAATCCGCAATATTGTTTTTCAGATACCATACCCCAATGTAGTCCTACACTCAAAATTTCTGCCTCAGTCACACGGGACAGCAAAATACCGTCCTCCTGACCTTTTAGGGATAAGCATAACTTTACTTCCTAACTCAGCAAGTTGGGTACTTCCTGATCCACTTTCACTGGAACCACTGCTGGAACTAGTGCAGACCTCAGTGCGAGGCTGTCTCTTGACTGTAAATGCAGGTTCAGCACTAGGTGGCAGTGTTGAACTCTTTGGTGTGACGTTGAGTGAGATTTTTGGCTTCTCCTCCTCACTACCTTCTTCAATACTTTCTTCTTCATCATCAGCCATCACCGCCCCTCCATCTTCAGAGCTTTCAAGTGTATCTGGGACACTGTCCTTTTCCTCATCAGACATCACTGTCCCTCCATTCTCAGGGACACTTTTGTCACTTTTACCCAGGGGAACCAAAACCTCTTGATTACAGTGCAGTCTTTTCACGCTTTTCACACTTTTACCCAGGGGAATCAAAACCTCTTGGTTACAGTGCAGTCTATCTCATCCTGAATGGATTTCAAAGTTTGCACTCCTAGAATACACTATTTTGCCAGCATGGTGTAGAAATCTATATTTGTTACCTTCATATCCCACAAAGCGTAACCGTCTAGATTTCTCCTCTCCAGACTTTCTGAAACTTGGAGGAACATACACACTAGCAAACTGACCCCAAACACATAGATGCTGCAGGTTTGGCACTCTACCATACAATAGGTAATATGGAGTTTGCTTCACATTTGAACTCCACATCCTGTTTAAGTGGTAGTTTGCTGTCACTATTGCTTCTCCCCAAAGTCCTGCTGGGGCTTGGGCATCCTCCATCGTACAGTCCTTCATTTGTTTCAACAGCCCAATTCTTCTTTCTACAAGATCATCCTCCCCAGGACATGCGGGGTTGGTGGTTTTATGCCTTATGCCTTTCTTATGCATCCAGGCTTGCAGGTTATTAGACAGGAATTCTCCCCCTCGATCTGACACAAGACTGGCCACTTTATAAGGAAATTCCCTCTCAACAGCATACACCCACTCTTGGAACTTTTCTGCTGCTTGAGTTTTCTCTTTCAGTAGATAGACATAGGAGTACCTGGTTTGTCTGTGTACAATCACCAAGAAAAACCTATTTTGCCATTCAGTTGGCTTGAATGGCCCAGCCAAATCTGCATGTACAACCTCAAAAGGCCATTGGGTGACACACTTGCTTTTCTTGGCAATGGGGTAAGCCTTTACCTTAACCTTTTTGCACACAGAGCACTCTAGGAACTTAGGACAATTTCTGACCTGTAACCCAGGGCATACCTTTGCTAACTCTTGCAAACCTTTGTAGCTGGCATGACCCATCACTCTGTGGAGGTAATGTACACACTTTTCATGTAGAGGTTTGTTACACAAAGGGTTAACGTTTGCCACTTTTCCTTTGGGCAACATGTGGTACAACCCCTGCTTTTTCACCCCTTTTGCACAAAAAACACCATTTGCAGTAATTATACATTTCTCCCCTTCAAACACCATTTTGTAACCCTCACTGGCCAGTTGGGAGACACTCAAAATACAGTTCTGCAAATTTGTCACGCACAATACATTATTAAACGATTTCGCAAAACATGGCACATATGCAGTACCCATCTTCTGCACCTTGCTTGGTGCCCCATTTGCAAGGGAAATTGCTGTTATGTTTGTATTTGTAACATTACTCAACAGCTTTAAATTGTTCACCATGTGGTGAGTTGCACCACTGTCTAGCAACCACACACCACTCTCAGACTGTTCTTTTGCCACAAACACATGGCCTTCAGCCTGTGATGACACGCCCCTCCGCTTCTGGGCTGTCTTCTTCCCTCTGCTCGGCGCTGGCATTCTGCAGTCCTTGTGGAGATGGCCGGCTCTCTTACGTCTGTAGCAGTGTCTGGCAAAGCTGCACACTGCTCCTTCTTCCAGGTCAGATGCCTCCTTGGGAGCTACCTCTCCGTCCTGGCGACTGGCTGTTCTCCCCTCCAACTGCAGTCTGGAATCGAACTGCTTATGTTGGACTTCCTCCAAAATCCTCCCGGCTACCAAGTCTACAGTCAGCTCTTCCTCACGCACACCCTGGAGGCTGTACATCAAAAAGTCCCACTCCTTAGTGAGGCTTCTCAGCAGAATAAAACTTTTCTGCATTTCTGGGATATTTACCCATCTGTTGGCTGCCTCTTGAAATAACTGTTTCATCAGTATGAGGTGCTCTCTTACACAGCTTCCAGAACATAACTTTGTGTTATACAGTCTTTCTGTCCATAGCATTTTGGACAAACAAGAGGAAGATTGATGCACATGCTTCAGAGCCTCCCAGAGCTGATATGCTGTGTCCGCAGCAGCAGCGTGAATCAACTGGAAAGGACTTAAAGTAAGCACAATAACTGCTTTGGCTTTTTCGTCAGCAACCCTGAACGCTGCTATGTGAGCAGCAGTTGCTCCTTCTGGGGGCTGTCCCTCATTTTCCAAAACGTGCCACAAGTTTTCCTTCATCAAAGCGGCTCTCACATAAATTTGCCAGCTTTGATAATTAGCGTCGGTCAACTTTTCAAAACGCAGATAACCTCCCTCAGCCATGCTGCTGCCTTTGTAAGGAAAATTCAACAAACAAAGCAGCTAGCCGCAGTGACCTTGATGAGCTCCGGACTGCAGATTAGCGGTCTCTCTGCCAAAACACAGACTCCCGAAGCACCGGAGAGTCAGGCAAACAGTCAAAAACAGTCCCAGTATCCAGGGAAAAAACAACTACAGGTGCGCTGTGGATGCTGTGAACTCTGGGCCTGGGCCCATAACCACTGTTGGGGATGATAGGAGTTTCAGCCCCACAGAAACACAGCGGAAAAGCCAGACTTCAGCGAGCCAACAGCAGCAGCCTTATTCCCCAGTAAGGATACTCACACCCAGAGGAGTTTCTTCCAAAACAAGAGGCACTTTATCTTGCAGCAAAGTTCCGTTATATACAAAACGTAGGACAGACGGACAAAAGCTTGCGCCAGGCACCAGGTTTGGTCAACAGACAAATACATACTGGCGTTGCTTTGTTCTATACATATCTACAACCAATCAGGTAGAGGTTTGCACACCTCCCTCTACCATCTGCACATGACCCCAGTTTCTTATGCAACCTTGCAATTACCCACAGCTGGGGAATAATGCAACATCTTTGCAGTGGGCTGATCATTTTCCCAGGATTCCCTGCCTGGAATCCCTGACAGAAATGCTGCTTTGTGTCTGTGGGACCAACTGAAAGTATTTGTGTGTCCACATTAGGTATGGCTGTATAACCTGTGGCAGAGAGAGCGGGCGGGGGGGAGGGTGAGCGATCTGAGTAGAAGGAAAAAGGATGTGACCATTGCAAAAGACAGAGATTAACAGAAGTCCTAGATGTGAACTCCTATACCTGAAATTTTATTTCTAGAGACCCTCAATCCAAGTCCCTCAAGAACTCTTTAGAAAGAATGCACAGGGACGCGCTTCCGGTTGCATGGCCAGCGCGAGTGGCAGCTCGGATTGAAGCTGCGCAATGGCGCGGTTCCGAGCAGCCACCCGCTGGACTCCAGCCACCTCTTTTGCCACCACAGAGGCGGCAGAACACCCCTCCAGTACGAGGGGTGCAGAACGGGTCCGACGGGGACCCCAAAACCGGCGTTTGCTCTGCCCGGCTGGGAGAGCGGAAAGCGCCAGGGGGGTCGAAGGATCAAGACGGAGCCAGCGGGATCGCCGCCTGAGTGGCACAAGCGCCGCTGTCAACTTTTAAAAGAAGACATCAAATAACATGTAAGAATTTAATAAGAGTCATTTAACCTGTTCTGGTCGTGATTCTGTCAATATCGCAGCAGTTCTGGCATGCAACGGTGGGCAGAAGCGAAAGAATGGAGGGGACCCTGAGCCTGAGTGAGTTCGTTATGGCTGGGAGTTTTTCTTAAAGGGGCGGCTGCAATTTTAAGAAAAGGCTAGCTGGGAGTGCTGCTTACTCAAGAGGATTAAAGTTAATATTTTTTAAAGAATAAAGAAAGACTTATGAATCACAATTGGGACTTACAGTATAAGATGGCATATAATTGATCATGACTGTTGGATTACAAATGAGTTATAATCTCCATTTGGACACTAAATTTTCTACAGTATAATACTTCGATATTTTGGCTGGACTGAGAAGATCTGGAATTTGATTTATGGATCAGGGGTTTGGATTTTGGATTTTGGAGGAATATTCTGGGATTGAAAGCTATTGAGCTGCATGTCTCCTTTTTTTTATTCCTGTGGAGTGACTCTTGTTTCTTGATTCTCTTGGATTGTTGAGACTATGAGACTGTGCTGAAGGTCATCTAACCCAAAACATCCTCATTCCCACGGATGGAGCAGCCTGGAACTTAAGCGACAATGAAAATGCAATGAATCTTCTGAAATGAACTCCGGGCAGCTTCAAGAGGGGAGGAGGGAATATAAAGCGGATAAAGGCACAGGGTTCTGGATTTGAGAAGGGGCAATGTATTTCAGCAATGTCAAACAAGTTTACTATAAGTGATATATTGTCAGTAATATAAACAATGTGATGTCAAGGGTTGAGACTGTGAAACCTGTGGTGGAAGAGACTTGATTGGAAGATCCTTCCTCCCATGGACTGAGCTGCTTGGAATTTAAGCGACAATGAAATTACAGATAATCTTTAGAAATGAATTTTGGGTGGTGAAGTCCAAGATGGGAGGGGGGAACGGGGAGATTGTGATGGAAGTTAGTCAAGTAAAGACCCTCAGTTTCCTGGACGGAGCGGCTCGGAACTTAAGCGACTAGGAGCATACAGTAAAAATTCAGAAATAGACTCCGGACCACAAAGTCCAGGAAGGGAGGGGGGAAAAGGAGCGGATAAAGTCACAGGATTCTATACCCTCTCTCTTGGGTGCGGTGCAGCTTGGAATATAAGCGACTTTAAGAGTACAGAGAATTTGCAAATGAATATCCAGGCAGCAGGGCACCAGATGAGAGAGGGGAATGGGAAGATGATGATTGATGGATTTTTATTTTGACATTCTTGATTAAGCTTGCAATTGATGACATATCGATATATTTTATGAATATGAACATTGTGATATTGCTGAATGGGAGAAGGGGTTTAAAAAGTACTTAGGAGAAACAAGACATTTCAGTATAATGGAATTCAGGGTAAGAAGATGGGGGATTGTTGCAGTAATAATTGCTTAGACAGCCAGATATACAATGACAGAAATAATTAAAAATTTAAAGATTTTGGGCCGTAGGTAATGGAGAATTAAATGAATGAATGAATGAATGAATGAATGAATATATATATATATATATATATATATATAAAAAAAAGGAGAAAACAGAAGCTTCAAGAAAGTGATATGGAAATATTTTGGAACAGGACGATTTGAGTTAAGCAGAAGAGAGTGATGGTTGGGAACCGTCTAGCCAGAATGACTATATTATGATTGTTAGGAGAAGGAAATGTGTGTTCGAACAGATGAGAATAATCAATTTATTGTGATGCACTAATGTAACAAGTGGACTAAGCTGCGGGAAATGTTGACCAGAACAGTGTGGAAGAACAGAAGAAAATTCATGTAACAAGTACAAGTCAAATAATCCTTTTTTTATATGTGTGAAATTTAATAAAATTATATTAAAAAAAAAAAAAAAGAAAGAATGCACAGGGACCACAAGATGTGGAGCCAATCTACCACAAGGTAGAGCCAATTTTGCCTAGGAGTCTTTCAAGTCTTCCTAATGGTACATACAATTCATAATCCACCCTAATATGCAGGTTGCACAGTTGGCAGGGTTGAGAAGAACGTCTCTATAGAATGTTAAAAGAAAAAAGCTTGGCTCACGCATTTCAGTACTTACACACATATCTAGCATGGAATATTTTGGAACTTTCTGCAGTTTACTTCTAGCATAATGCAATAGCCTATACATCAGCAAGCCTCTTGACAGTATTATAATTTAACTTAATGTGTGTTTCCTATAAGAAGCAAAATATTCAGAAGTACTGTATACGAAAAAACACATTTTAAAGTAGATGAGTTCTTCCTTTTTACAGAATGATTATTCTGTAAAACAACTAATCATTAAAACACAATAATTGAGACTTATGATTATGGTCATTCCATGAATCATGGGGGCAGCTGAGTTAATTGCTGGAAGAATGGCAACTTTAAAAAAAATCTTTTCGGTTTATCCCATAGATGATTCTTAAATTGACTGTAATTGAAAACTAAAGGGAAAAAGCAAGCCAGATGGCAATCTCCTCCTATTATCCAGCTATCTTAGTATTTTGCAACTATTTTAATAAAATAGCCTTGGTGCCATATTCACTCATTTTCAATTTGAATAGAATTGAATAGGTCAGGTTTTTCCCATTGTCTCATAGATATATTTTGAACATAAGAACCACTGTTCTATATTGAATTACATTTTCTGACTCCAGTAACTTCAGGAGGACAGAGGCCTGATCCAGAGCTCTCAGCAATGGCATGGAGGTGATATTTGTACTGGCAAGGAGATGACAGCTTCATGTATTTATGGTTGAGGCAAACTATGACCCATGAACACAAACAATATCCAAGGTCCCAGGACCATATACACTACACTCACAAATGGAGGTTGGGTTAGAATAGCCAGGCATCCAGAGGTGTGATTTGTCACAGTCCTGGTCTCCTATACTAGTTTTAAGGTGAGGGGGTCCAAAACCAAAAGGGATAGCAGATATTTGTTCCAAGTGCTGTCTTCCACTTGCGTAGGGAATGCTCTTTGTTACATCAAGCAGGCATAGCACAATACTGTGTCCTCTCCACTTGTCAGGCTGTGCAAGGGGCCACTATGGCAGTGAAACAGTTGTGGTTCCCCATCCCTGTCTCTTTAGACTGAGGGATTGAGGATCTTTTGTCATTTGTCAGCTAACCTGCATTTATCTGTGATCCCTTTTATCACCTTCTGGCCAGCTGGGCATCTAACTTGTGATCATGATGAAATCCAGATGGGGTACAGTTAACATCAACAGTCTTAAGTATTAGAATCTCATAATAATTATATGGGAGAATGAGCAAGCTCTCTGTTAATCTTTTAGGCTACTTATTATATGCAATCATAGATGAACAAACATATGTTCTCCCTCTGGAGGGGGACACAGACATTTCCATGTCTGGCACATTGATTTCATTACATCAGATTGCATGTAAGGCATCATACTTTCATTACATTACATGGTTGTTTTCCAGCAAGTTACATCAGCCATCTGATTGCATCAGTGCTGTACTCACAACAAAGCAGCTGCTTTGAGTTTATTATCAGTTGAGCCAAACTGTTGGTGTTCTGCCTGGCACTAAGCTGTCTCCAGACTTTTAGTAACATACACACATTCTACAATACGCAGAGCTTTTTGTTTCATATTTTATATTTATTATGTGTTATGACCCCGTTATTTATGTTTTCCAGGACTTAAAGATCCTTTCCTCACCCTACCTTCTTGTGGTGGCGTCCAGTGGTAATCCCAGCAGTGGCTCTGCTGGGAAGGGAGTGTGACAGTAGAGCTCCCCTCCGCACTGGACCAGCTCCCTTTGGAAGGGAGCACAATGGCCACGCCACTTCCTTCTGCAGTGCGGCCGGGTACTTTCCCAGGCTGCACAGAGACAGGAAGTGCCATCATCAGTTTACTTGCCCTTCTGCAGGTCACATAAGTCTGGGATGGTACCACAATCACAGGTCATTGACAGGGAAAACCCATCAATAATTTAATCTGTGATTGTGCTGCCTGGGGATGGGAGAAGGATGGTGTGACTAACCTGATGAGACGGTGTCTTGACAGCAAAGCCTCCTTGGCAACTGAGAGTGTTTAAGCTGATTGGCTGGTGAAATGGAACCTGTGATAACTGAAGCCCCTGTCAGAGCTGCTGCTGATGAGCAGCAGCTGTTGGTCCCTGTTGCTCAGGGTGGAGATGACGAGTAGCAACTGTTGGTCCCTGCTGTTGGACAGAGAGAGACAGAGAGAGAGACGGAGAGAGAGATGGAGAGAGAGAGAGAGAGAGAGAGAGAGAGAGAGAGAGAGAAGAATGATGTGCTGTTTGTAAACACTGAGATACAAAACAAATTTAAAGCAACAGTGTTACAATAAATGTTTGAAGTTCTGTGCTCCTTATAACAGTGTCACAGAGTCTTATTTTGAATCCTGGAATATACACACTACCAATAATATCATCTTGACCTTAGTGCCAACAGTACCACAGTCTTGGAAAATATAAATCACTGCTGATCCTTACATCTGGGAGAAGGGCAGATTTAAGGAAGACAGTAAAGGGGGAGAGTCCTGAAAGGAAGAAGCCAAGGGGGGACAAGACTGAGGAAGGGACAGTGTTCTCAGAGAGGGAGAACGGAGGCAGACTCGTTTGTCCTGGCCCTGGCTTGATTCAGAGATCTCCCTGGCTGTTCAGTGCTGATCACAAAGAGGTGTCGGGCTGGGCAGGCCTTGAGTGCGAGGCTTGGGTGTGCCTTTCGCACTCGGCACTGACGGGCGGTGTTTTTTTCCACGTTTAACAGATGGGACTGTGACAACATCATGCAGAACCATTGTCATGGTCCCAGCATTCTCCCATCCCCATGGTGGGTTGGGGGTGTGTGTGGAAAGGGCCAAAATTTGCAATTTTAACCCAAACAGAGTGGAGCCTGGATCAGCAGCTCCATAATGTGGAAAGGGGAGAGAGTGGGAGACAACAGGAGAATGGTACAGCTGGCCTGCTTTTGTAAGGAAGAAGTTAATTTGATCTCCCAGAAGAAGTACACCATTCTTTTCCTTCTCTTTGCCTGCTTTAACACCAGTTTAGAAATTACATGCATTCTCCCCTCTCCTCCACATTTTTTTTCCTTCTAGGGCTTATCACCCATTGCATATAGTTGGTATTCTGCTGGTGTTGCAGCAGCAAATTCTTTTTCTCCCCCTCCAACCCCACTTCTCTCTCACTTCCATGGTAGCTTTGCTCAGTTGTTGCCTACTGTAAAATTTTGGATAAATTGTCCATATTCAAGCCAGAGAAGAATGAAAGAAAAGGAGAAGGGTTCTTCTTCTCCTTCTCATCAGGATATCTGTTATCTTCCTGTAGCTGAGTCACCTGAAACATGTGCCCTTTCTTCAGATACACACATACCTTCACAAACCTGTACCAGTATCTCCAAAGTCATAATTGTTTCAGTTTTCCACTGATTCAGACGGTTTACTTGTAAAAAGATTTTCTTTCAAGATGCCTGGACAAATCTGCATCAATCTTTGTCATACCAGGGCAGAGAAGAGTGTTCAAGGGTATGGTAGGTGGCATCATATAACTCCAATCCAAACACTGCTGTTATTCATATAATAAAAATTTTTAAAGCAGAGAATAAAATTATAGGATTACAATAGGAAAATCTACTTCTATGGGTAACATAACACTTACGTTACTCAGCACTGATAAAACGATAAAAAGAAATTCCTTTCCAGAAAGAAAATAATCTCAACATGGTTTCCTCCAGTTTTGGTCTGCAATTCCCATAATCATTGGTCACTGGCCATACTGGCTAGGATCTGTTGTAGTGCAAAACATTTATGGAATACCAGGTTGCTTCCACCTCATCTTCTTCCTTGTCTAAGTAGTAGCTTTCCAAAGGCTTTACAGAAGAAAGGAAAAAAGGCAACAGCCAGGCTTACTTGATAAAAAAAAAATTTTAGCCATCAAAATCAATGATAAGAATTAGGCTGATTTAACAACCTGACTCCTGGGGGCATACACTATAAATAGACAGAATGATGCTAACAAAAACATCAACACTTCAGTTCTATACACGTTTACTTAGAAACAGGCCCTATTGTGTTCAATAGCATGTCCTCCTTATGAAGTTTTGCAATCCAATCTTGGAATCTAATTCCAATTCTAATCCCAGAATAAGCAAGGGGACAATGAGAACACAAGAAGAGTCTTCTCTCAAGTTATGGAACTCTTCTTTTCCCTCTCCCTCCAGTCTTTCCACTGGCAAGTAAAGACCTCTTTATTTAAAGAATGTGGTTTTCAGTGTGATGTGCCAGATAACACTTTTGATGAAAAGTGTAATGTTATTATTTTATTATGTTTCAAGTGTCTTTTAATGCTATTTAAAATAGGTACTTAGCTTTTAAATCTTGTTTTAACTTTCGTATTGAGAGATTTTCAAAGGTATAGTGCTCTTAAAATGTTGTGTGCTGCCTTGGATCCCAGGCTGGGAAAAAGACAGCATATAAATAAAGTAAGGTAAGGTAAGGTAGATAAATCCTGTTCATTGCATAAAAACAAACAAGTTCCCTTTAGTATGAGGTTGTGCTTTTTTGGTCATTGCACAATGGCTGTATTCAGTTCACAGGTGTGCAAGCTGACTTTTGCATGCACAACTATTGAGCATATAGTTGTGCATTCTCAGCCAGTGTGTAAGTATTTGTCAGGCTCTTCAGTTTACCACACGATTCACTGATATTCTTCGGAACTATAGCCTTATTACCAGTTGATTATCACTCTGTGTTACTGTTGAGCAAGGAACAATGAGCAAACACATTGAGGGATACATGATCAGTTGTACAACACTGGCATTCACAATAAAGGTGGCATTACACAACCACCGCACCACTCTGTAAGCATAAATTTATGCTACAGAAATATGATGTAGGATCTCAATCTACGACTATAATCCTGTACGCATTGTTTTGGGGGTAAGTCCTGTTTGTTTCAATGGGGCTTACCTCTGAGTACATAGAATTGCCTTGAAATCAGTCTGACAAAATTCAGAAAGCATGAGCATCAGCTAAGAACAGCGAGCCATTTTTAATTAATAAAGCTGGATTTGTTGCTGCTCCATGCGTAATGTGTAAGAAATAAAATGACTACCTTGAAGTTCAAGCCATACACTTATACTTTGTATAAATACCGAAATGAATGGTAGTCCTGTGAAGCTCAGTCAGCAAGCAACGAATGAAAAGACTTCTGGGAGCAGAATTATGTTGCCTCATGGTTTACTGTAGATTTTATTTTAAATGAAATGACTCTTTAAGGAGTATCCCCTGAATACCTGGATACTGTAAATCTGATACACACATTAAAATATGTGTATTTTTAGGGGGAAAAACCCCCATAAATATAGCAATACTGTATAAATATAAGCATAATGGGGCTGTTTTTCAGAAAGAAAAAGAGAAAATCTAATCCTTGATTTCACAAGTTATAGAAAATCCCCATTCCCAGATAAAATCATTAATCAAACTCTGAGTCAGCAGCTGTTCCATTCTGAGAACTACATAAGGACAGCTCTTTGACAGCTTCAAGGTCAAAACTTCACAGGCGATTCACTGCAACTCAGAAGTGTCAATCATTTCAGAGACTCATCTAACACATTTCCCCACACACTTGCTGACTGCTTTTAATGTTCACAACATCTGTTGTTGACAAAGAAAAATAAAGGAAAATGGGTTCTGATTTGCATCATTTCACGATAATAAATTCTAAGCATGCGTACCTCTATTAAACTGCACCAGAAGCTTTGGAGTGTTTATCAGTTTTCTTGCTTTCTACAACAAATTGAATTACTAACCTGCAGGGTCAGTCAGCTGTAGTGGCCATTGATCCAAAGTTCATGTTGTCACTCAGATGAGGCCTAACTAAGGTATCTTTTGCTCGCTGGCCCAAGTCAAAGCTAAAGTAGGAGAAAAATAAGTAGACACATGATGATTATTTGAATTAGCATTTTCTGCACAGAAATAAATAGTAGACACTGGTCAGTAATTCTACATTATGTTTAGGGAGTGTTTGTTTTGTTTTATTTGTTCATTTTTAATTGATGGCCTCACTACAGCCTCTTGAAGGCCGGATGGAAAGTTGCTTTGCATCTGCTGCTGCTCCACTTACCCATTCAGCCGCTCTTCCTCTGGCTGTTTTAAAGCACCAAGAAGGGTCAGAATCCAGCATACATGTGATGTCTCACACATCTGTAAGGATCTTTTCCACATCCCCAGGCTGTACAATTTGAAAAATATCCGATAAGACAGGACAAACAGGTGTAAATGTTATATTCACTGTATCAACTACAGCATCTCATATTTGAGTCATTTTGTCTGCAAAGTGTTGTACAAATTCTTCACAGCAGACTCTCAGAGCTTGGTTTTTGAGAATTATGAATTGGTTTGCATCTAGTGTAAGATATATTATGTTATTTGGAAGACACAAGCATTGTGTATTCGCATCCTGCTTGTAGACACCACATTGGGAAAGGCGGGTGAATCTTTCTGTTTTGCTTTCTCTAATATTTGCATTTTAGCAAGTGCAGATTTATTCTCTCTTATTTCCGTATTACTTTGTGAATATTTGGTGGTGGTGGTGGTGGTAAAGGAGATGTCTGTAAATTACTGTGCATTTCTGTAAGCAATGCAAATCCTACCTTCAGTGCATTGTTTGAGAGAGTAATGGACATAAATCAGATCAAATCAAATCAGTTATTCCTTAATATGCCCTCACTTGAAAAGATTTCAACTCATATATGTCTTTTTGTGCACTGCTTTCCTTGATGCATACTTTCAAAAACAATCACAGATCTGCTTCAAAACATACAAATAAAAAATAGACAAGCACAGAAACCAAAGGAATTTGCATTTGCATTGCTTGTGTATTCCCTCAGGAAGCCTTAACTATGCCAGTTAAAATGTGAGCCAAAAACAACAACAACAACAACCCTTAATTATAGACATAGAATCATAGATCTAGAAAAGACAAGGGCCATCGAATCCAACCCCTTGCCATGCAAGAATACACAATGAAAGCATTCTTGACAGATGGCCATCCAGCCTCTGTTTAAACACCCCCAAACACCCCTGAGGCAGAGTACTGCACTGCCAAACTACTCTTACCATCAAGATGTTCTTCCTAATGTTTAGATGGAATCTCTTTTCCTGAAGTTTGAAGTTATTGCTCTATGTCCTAGTCCATGGAGCAGCAGAAAACAAGCTTACTCCATCTTCCATATGACATCCCTTCATCTGTTTGGCTACTGTGGGAACAGGGTACTAGACTAGATGCATCTTTCACTGGACTAGCAAAGCTTCTATTATGTTCTTATGACAAATATGGAAACATTCATGGAAACACTAGGGAGGGCTAATTGGTTGAGAAGAGCTGCACATACTCTAGATCCTGAAGAGGATTGCACTGCTTGCTTTGAGTTTATAACTAGTAGCTTGTGGTAGGAAAGAGAGGGTATCTCACTCCAAAATTTCAGTATGAGGTGCCCTCTCTACTTAGACAACAAGATTCCCCTTCTGTGTAGCCAAAAGCAGTTTACCAGACAAGATCATCCAGATCCTATATATCTCAGTCATAGTTGCTTGGTTTTCCGCATCCCAAAGCCGAACAAACACTAAATGTAGAATCATAGAATCATGGAGTTGGAAGAGACCACAGGGGCCATCCAGTCCCACCCCCTGCTATGCAGGAAAACACATCAAAGCATTCCCAACAAATGGCCATCCAGCCTCTGCTTGAAAACCTCCAAAGAAGGAGACTCCACCACACTCTGAGGCAGCATATTCCACTGCTGGACGGCTCTGACTGTCAGGAAGTTCTTCCTGAGGTTCAGGTGGAATCTTTTTTCCTGCAGCTTGAATCCATTGCTCCTTGTCCTAGTCTCTGGAGCAGCAGAAAACAAGCCCATCCCTCCTCAACATGACATCCCTTCAAATATTTAAAAATGGCTATCATATCCCCTCTTAACCTTTTCTTCTGCACACTAAACATGCTCAGCTCCCTAAGCCACTTCTCATAGTGCATCCCAAAGCTAGACAAACACTAAATGTAATATGGAAGCATCTTTCGCTAGAGTATGGTGATACCATGAGGTTGCAGTTTCTTTCTTTCTTTCTTTCTTTCTTTCTTTCTTTCTTTCTTTCTTTCTTTCTTTCTTTCTTTCCTTCCTTCCTTCCTTCCTTCCTTCCTTCCTTCCTTCCTTCCTTCCTTCCTTCCTTCCTTCCTTCTTTCTAGTATCCTTGTTTGGGATTCTCATGTTTTTATTTATATCCCAAACCTATTGGAATATGAACATCTATGGTGATTTTTGCAGAAATCCAGCAGAAACAGGATTTTGCCCTGTGGACCTAGCTCTATTCCCCTTGAAGACAGAAAACAAAATGGCAACATATAAGTTAGCTACCGAAAAGTGACCCAGAGAAGGTAGAGAGTGAATGAGAATTGAGATGGTGATAAAGCAAAAGAGGTTACAGGGTGGTGTTTCAGCAGTTTTTTGAGGGGAGGGTAGCGGATGGTTGAAGAAATGGAAATCTGAAAGCTGTCAGAACACAGAATTAGAAAAAGCTATATTTTTCCTTGTGTTCTGTTTTAAAAAAATAGAAAAGAGGGGAAGTCATTAGTGTCACAGTAGAGTAGGCCATAGAAACATGTTTGCTGGGCAAAGATTATTGGATAACAGTATTTTGGATGAAGGAATAGATACCCAAAACTACATTCCAGAGGTGATCAAGCTACTTTTATATAATAATGGTTCATGCAGTAGGTGGGTTGACCCCAAAATGGTGCCAGGCCCATTTCAGTCCATTAGCTGCCCATGGGTTAATTCCAGGAAAATATCTCTCCGAAAACAGACTGTTCTTGGGATCTCATGATGTCCCAGGAGCTAGCCAAACTGAAGTTATCTTGCCTAAAGCACTATCTTGATGTCTGAGTTCAGTGCTCCAAGACAATCATACTGTTAAGGAATAACAACAACGAAAAGAAAAAAAAAGGCTGCTTTTGGAAATCTGTTTCTCAAGTTATTGATTATCCTGTTTAACTAAATAAGTGTGTGTGGTTATCCTCTGGATTCTATGCACAAAGTTCAATACTAGCTGAGAAAATGCAGAAAATCTCAGGGCTATCAACAGTAAAAGGATAAGTGTCAAGGGGGCAACAGTGGAAGAATGTTGTGCTGAAATATAAAATTCAGAGATTTTTTTAAAAAAAACAAGTTCATTTCAGCTTTAAGATAAAAGCATAATATAAGAAAATCCGTCACATCTCATCATATCAAAGATCAATCTAGGCAGAACACAAGGTCACCTAGCAAGAGGTCTTCTAAACACTTATCCTGGTAAACTTCTACACACACACCCTTATAAACCAACACCATTTGTCCGTCTGAAGTGGTTTGTCAAGCCTTTACTATTCCCTGTTATAACTGTTAATCCTTATCTCTGCAGATTCCAGCTCTATGTCTCTAATTGCAATCTTTATTAGAGCTGTTAATAAGCTTGAATCAGGCTAATGACTTTGAAATGATCTGTATAAGATGACAACTCCCCTCATTGGCTGCTGGATTTATGATGCTAATCTCTAGTTCTACTGTGCAACAAACATCAACATTAGTAAGACAAGGGAGGGGGTTTTGTGCAGAATGATTGCCAAATTGATTTAGTTGCATGCAGCAAAATCCTTTATAAGTTCCCAACAAGTGATATCCAACATGTTCTGTAGAATACATTCAGGGACAGGAAAGTTGCTTATTTAATCCTTGGACTCCTCCAGATGGAGAAAATGTGTTGGAAATTGAAGTGCTGGTTGCTATACTTTGCAGTGCATGGTGGTTTTGTTTTGTGTGAAATAACTATGATATTTGTGTTATTCCAGACTATTTTCTGGGAATTCCCAGCACCAATTGCAACATTTTATTCCCTCCTTCAAGTGGATTTTTTTTAAAGAGCTGAACAAATAAAGTCTACTTTTCTCCCCTCTCTCTCTCCCCGCCTCTTGTTTAGAGTTATAATGTATGAATGCCTCAGTGAAATGGCACTATTGCACTATACCTCCTTTTTTAAAGAAAATTAAAAATTCAGCAAGGGCGAAATTTGTCTGTCAAAACAAAAGGCAAACCACCCAAGTTTAATAAAAGCTTTGGAGAGGCATAATGTACATCCAATTACTTGTGACAAAGTACTGTCCCAAAATCATGGAATGAGTGGGAATAACATGGAATAACTAGGAAAACCTAGCAAAATCTTAGAATCTATATTATAAAAACTCACAGTTCTATTGAACACTCTGGAAGAGTTCATTAATAAGATAACAAATACAATTCATTATTGGATGAGATTACTACATTTATGTTAAATTGGTATTTAAATTTATAGTA
Organism: Cyclura pinguis; assembly: GCA_030412105.1. NCBI lineage: Eukaryota > Metazoa > Chordata > Lepidosauria > Squamata > Iguanidae > Cyclura > Cyclura pinguis. The sequence goes on along the minus strand of CM059599.1, from coordinate 309,867,781 downwards.
AACTAGCGTATGTACCCGGCATTGCCCAGGATTTTATTTTCTTATAGGTAATACTTGTTAGAAAGATTTCAGATCTTTTGTCTCTAATTCCCCAAACTGGCTTGTCCAGTACCTGTAAGTTTTCCCCATATTCCCCAATTCAATCTATATTCAGAGTTATTAACGTGCAGAGGCTGGGTTCCTGAGGGAAATACACTGCCCTCCTCTTTGCTGCTAGGCCTCATCTCCATAGCAACCAGCCTATGCAGAGCTCTCTAGCTGAGAATTCTAAAGGCCCCTCCCTAAATTGCAAAACCCAAGATTCCATAGAATGTTCTTAGGCAGCCAATCATATGAGGTCTTCATCTGACAGCCAATCATATGAGGTCTTTGCCTGTAGCCAATCATATGAGGTCTTCGCCTGACACAGAGAAATACACAAACTTTGACTTTTATCTATTAGATGATTACACTAAAAGCCTTACCAGAACAAAGTGGTAACAAGCCATTCATTAGTTTAATCTACCTTCCCTGCAAGCTTTGTTTTGAGCTTGGATGAGAAAAAAATAGCTGTAAGAAATTTTGAAAATCTTATTTCCCATTCACCCTACTGAAAACTCTTATCTTGCATAGCTTTGCTTTAATCTATGTGCATGGATATAGCTTTTAAAAAAGAAGAGAGAATTATGCTTTGGATAAAGAAACCAGCTGGAAAATCTGAAATTTTATTCATTATTTTAAAATTAATTATTTAATTGATAATTTAATATTGGAATTAACTTGGAAACTCCAATTTAAGTCAATCGTTTTAGTTAAAATATCTTGCTTCTTTTCATTACAGGCAGAATTCTTCCATATATCTAGCATGGAACAGGGGATGTGGATGTACTCATGTACTCAGGTTTTCATAGGCAACTGGAAGAGAATTCTGGGTTAGGTAGGTGTTTGATCCAATCAAACATGCCTCTCTGAACAAACATTATTAGAGTATTAGATTTTGTTGAATTCTTATTTAAAACAAATTGAGATGAAAATCTTTCATACTGAGTCTTTGGCAGGTGGTCATAACATGTGTCCTCAAATGAATTAGAGACATTAGTTTTTGATCTTGGAAATTCATGGATGCAAAGCATGTGCTGTTCTATTGAGCAGATATGTTCTATTGGCTGCAGATATGATTGGGTCCATTTTACAGATTTTAGAATCCTGAAAGCAGCCATAGTGATTTAGGGATTATTTTATTTCTTTACTTGATTTTGCCATTTCTGTGAAGCATAAATATTTAATATAAGTTAGTACTGAAGACACCTTATGTCTCAAGTGCCACTTTTTCCAAGAAAAATAACCTGAGAGGTTCTCAGAGGAAAAAGTGCGGGGGTGGGGGAGGGATAAAATATGACAAACAATTGATACCTAGTTATGATGTCCTATCCGTGGAATATCCACAGAGATGTAATAGATGGAAGCATTTTCTTTTTGTCCTAACCAATTTCTACTGCAATGAAATATGCCTCCTTCTGAAGGACCCTTTAGCCCAAAATAGTCCTCCCTAGTGTGGCCTCCACAGTTACTCTAGGAGGCCTCCCATATCACAGGAAAAAGTAGCAATGCAAACATGAAGAAATACTCCTCCAGAAACCAGAAAAAATGTGTGATTCCTCCCCTTCCCATAGCTTTTTGGGCCTAAATACATCCCTTTCCCCATAAGTGACAATCCAGACACTTATCCACTTAATGAAAAACAGGTGGATGTGGCCCATGGGAATCCAGAGGTGTTTGGAAATTGGGGGCAATATATACCCAGACCCTCCACAGCTGCCCAATTCTAGCCAGGATAGTACACGGAATGCTTTGAAGGAAACCAGCCAAAATTTGTCAATGAATGGAAGATCCTTTTCTACCTTCAGAACAGCTAGTCTGGATCCAAAACCACACTGTCTGAAACTTCTTGGTGTGTCATGTAATGCTTGATAGCATAAGCCCAACAGTATTGCAAGGAAATCCCACAAACCACCTACTTTATCTTTTTTTCAGCACTGAATTAATATTTAACTTGCTTTTAAATATTTTAATCTATCCCTCTGACTCACATTTTCAGCCAAATCTATTTTTATTAATTTTAATGAGAGACTTATCATTTTTTTAAGTATGAAATTCAAAATCAGACTGACAAACATCTCTTAACATTTCTCTTGTCTACTGCCAGACATTTTAAAAAAATTAAATGATTTATCTTCTTCTCAGAAAAACAATTTAATAAGACTCAAGCCCTCTAGCTTCCTCTCTCTTGGAAATTAATATCTCTCTTTTCTCACAAAATAAGTTATATTCAAAAAGAAGTCAAGAAGCTCAAAAGACATTTGCCAATTTGAAATTCTAGTAAGCATGTCAGATTCGTTTTTTGGTTGCAAGAAATCAGAGCAAAAAGTTCCTCATTTTCTTCTATGAGTGCCTCCAGATGACTTTTAAAAAAAGCTCAGGAGGTATAAAAACTCCAATTATGTTGTTTTGATTGTACCTGCACATTCATGAGTTTACATCTAGGCCATTTCCACATGACGACACTCTTCCATGTCATCTTGCTGCAGACCCAGGTCCAGAAGGGAGCGCGTCAGCAACACTCCTCTTTGCACCCGCTCGGTCCATGCGGAAGATAACGTAATGGTGCCACGTCTTCCTTCTGCAGTGCAGCCAGGCTTTTTCCATTGCTGCGCTATGGAAAGATGTGTTGCCATTGCACTTTCGCAGCTTCCACATGACCAGAAGTGACGAGAATGCCACGCAATTGCAGATGCAACGGATTTTTTCCATTTTGCGAAAATTGCGCAAGCACGACGCTCTGCGACAGGATGGTAGTGGGACGGTAATGGCATCATGCAGAAGCATGACCTGCTGACGGCTGCCATCTTGTGGCAGAAACAAGACAGTGACTTCATGAGGAAAGGGCCCTAGTCTCTTTCTTGAAATAACTTTCCTTTTCTTTCCTTTCTCCCTCTGCCCCCAGAATGACAAGTCGAAGTGTTTGATCTTTATATTTTTTTTGAGTACCCTTCAGCTACAGAGGCAGAAGTAGAAGGAACTGAAAGATCCTGTGCTGGAGCCTAGAAGGAAAATGATCACACAACAAAACAAGTCAAGTCAATTATAGGTGACTGGAACATAAAAGCAAGAAATAGAGAAGCATTAAAAATTATAGAAAAAGTTAGCCTAGGATCAAGAAATGAAGCAAGTGAGTGACTGAATGAATTTTGTGAAGCCCACAATTATTTATCACAACAGTTTGTTCCTTGTTGAAGCAACTGAACAGGCAACTGTATAAATGTACACAGCACTTGACAGTCAATACGGAAATCTAATAGACTAAAAACTGGAAGTAGAACATGGAGAAGTTCCATTCTCTCTGCCAAAGCAAGACTAGGAACATATTGTGGCACAGACCATGAACTGCTAATATCAAAAATTAGAGTAAACCTAAAGAAGAACACTAAACCATCCACTATATCAAAATGCAACCTGAAGAAATGAATCCCTATAGAGTTTAAAGATAATGTAAAAATAGATTTGCACTATTAAGCCTAATTGACTAGAAACCAGAAGAACTCTGGATCAAAGCCAGGGACAATGTCAGGGTGGAATGCAAAAAGATACTATCTGCAGCCAAAAAGAAGGAGAAGCCTCAAGGGATGACAGATGAAACTCTTCAAGTAGTTAAGGACAGATGAGAAGCAAAAGTAAAAGGTGACAGAAATAGAGTCAGAACCCTGAATGCAACTGTTCAGTAACCTGTGCACAGGAACAAAAAGAACTACTATCATGATGAAAGCAGAAAAAGAAGATGACAAAAAAAAAAAAAGGAAAACCAGGAGACTTATTCCATAAGATCAAAGAAATTAAAAGGAAATTTTAACCAAGAGTGGGGATGCTATACAATCAGCAGGGAATACAGTACATGACCAAATAGAAATAAAAAGGAATTGTTAACAATTCAATGAAGAATTATATAAAATAGTGGAAAGGTTGACAGATTCACTCAAAGATGAACCATATGAAGACAAACCACTAATTTTAGAAAGTGAAGTGGAAGCAGCACTCAGAGCATTTGGGAGAAATAAGTTATCAGAAACAGAAGACATACAGGTTACATCAAAAACAGAGAGCAAAAGAATGCCCCACAGATTGGAAACGCTCAATATATATTTTAATCCCCAAAAAAGGGGACACCAGGAATTGCAGTAACCACAAGACTATTGCATTAATCTCCCATTTAAGCAATTTGATGGTCAAAATTCTACTACGAACACTTTTACCATATATGAACTGAGAAATGTCAAGTGTCCAAACTGGGTTCAGGAAAGAAAGAGGCATGAGAGATCATATTACGGACATATGTTGGATAATGGAGTACACCAAAGAATTTCAGAAGAAAATTACCCTGTGCTTTATAGATTATAGCAAAGTCTTTGATTGTGTAGATCATGAAAAATTATGGATGACTCTTAAGGAAATGGGTGTGCTACAACTTCATTTAATCCTCTCTTGAAATATGTCAGAAATATGTCCCTCCCTTCTTTCTTTGTGTTCATCCCCTTTCTCCTCTCACCAATCACATATCACATCCAGTCTCATGCAACATTTCAGAAATTATTGATGTTCCCTTATTTTTCTGCACCTTTAAAAAGATAACCAAGAGATGATTGAAGTGCTAAAGTGTTTATATTAGTTAACCTTTTATTTCAGTGCAAACATTCATCTTTCTCTTGCTTGGTCTCTGTTGAATCTGTTTCCTGGAAAACATAGCTGTGTTTATTTGGAGGCTACCAGTTCTATTGGCTCCCATGATAATACAGCACACAGGTAAAATAGAGACAATTAGTTTCAGAATGTCTGGATTAATTTAAACTGACCTGGGAAGTGGGGATAAAGAAGTCCTTGGTAATTCCAGGAGTGTCCAAGAAATATTTCAGGATGGAAAAAAATGATCTCCAAAATAAAATTGGTTTGTATAAAAACAAAACCAGGACTTTTTTTTTTTTTTGGTCATTTCAAAGTACAACTATGTTCTGATATAATAAGAAATTGCCTATGAGAAAGCATTTATTGCCTTATAAAACATGGGTGGACTATATCTGCACAGAACTTAGAGCACACATTGAAATTTTATGAAGCTCCAGGGCTTCCCATAGGCAACTGTGAGAACAGAATACAGGATGAGTTGACCTCCTTCTTTTCCAATCCTGCCAGTCTTCATGCTTGCCATTGCTCCATCACTCTATGGGACTCTGCCCACATTTGCCCCTAGAATGGTCATGTATCATTTTATTACAGACAACAACCCTGTATTTAAAGGCTTGTATAAAAAAGGGGGGGGCACTTCAATTTTTAAAGGTTTCTCTACTTGGAGGGCTGTCCAGCTCAAGCCCAAAGCACTATACGGAGGGAGATCATGGGCCTTGAATTTGCCCATCTGGAATTTCTAGTTGAACAGCAGGATCAGGACCACCTCATCATTGTTTTTCCTATGTGAGTGAGATGTATTCGAGTTCCACTAAAACTATAATAAACATTTCTATCATGGCATCTGAACATATAAATTACCATATACAACTTTATGCAAATTGGCATTCTCCTTTGTGCCCTTCTTCAGTGATTCATATACCCTCTTTGGTGATGAAGATTGGCTACGAAATTTTCACCTATATGGATATCATTCTTTTCTCCAGTTCTTGTTTCAGTTTTCATCTCATACCTTGATATACGATGGGCATTTCTATCTGACAAAACGTCTGTTTACTTCTTCTTTGGATCTCCACCTTGACTGGCATGTGCCCTGTCTCTTGATCATGTCTTCACCAATAGTGCTTTGTTTCTGACCTCCTCCCAGCAGTGGAATTTTCTTTCTTTGAACATTGTCGTATTTTCTGTAACATTGCATACAGTCTGTCTGCCCCACATTCTGCTTCCAGCTCCTTCCATGGGTCCAATAACCTCCTCCTCTCTCTGCTGCCCATCTACCTCTTACTGTTTTGTAAATTTTAAAGTTTACACCTTTATCTCATCTCTGTCATCACCTCCTGATATTTTGTCCCATTCTCCCAAAATGCGTTGCCTTGCCTTGCCTCACTGTTTCAGTTCAATACCTTTGTTCTTGCTCTGAGTATTGAGTCTGAAAAAGAAGAAAAGAAATCACTGACTTCATACATTGTAAGTGTGTGCTCTCTTTATCATCTGCCTTATACCTAGCCAAATGACAATACTGCATATCTCCAGTCTATACCAGCCCAAGAAATCGTTGCTGCTCTTTTTTCTATCTTTGATACTCTGCTAAGCTCTGAGTCCCTGCTTGGTCTCTGTGCGAGACTTTGCCTCTTTCTTCAGTGCTAAAAATTAAACTATCTATCTAATCTGTCTTCCTCTTTCTGCCTCACCATCCCCAAACATTTTGCCCTTGAGGGGCAAAGACAAAAATTGGAGTGAGGGGGCAGAAAGGTTTGGGCATTAGTCAGTATTAAAGAGGTTTCTGTGGAAAGATGTTTTCGTAGGTAACGACAAAAATAACCCCCAGTTAAGGCATTTTATTTAGAAATATGTTGTGAAGCTTCCAAAAAAGCAAATCAATATTTTCCACGTGCAATACAGTTGTGTTAACTAAATAGCAGTGACTAGGAAATAAATTAGTGTTGTGGAAGTCATCCTACTATAATGTTCTGAACTGTTAATAATGTCTAAGGAGCTGTGATTTCTCTGCAAACTGCCCACATTAAATTCCTTCAAATAAGTTACTTTCGAAAGCCAATATATATATCTGAGAAAGCATCAAATATCTGTATGATGTGAGCACGTATGTCAAATGGATTTTCACAAACTGCTGAAGACACATCAAAGATGTGTCTTGCAGCATTGAAACTATGCCTGCATGGATAGGCTCCTCTGTACATGCTGAGTATTTTTAAGAAGTTTGCTTTACAGGAATTTACCATGTTCTTTTCTTTGAATACCTAAGTTATATTTCTGAATATTCATCTGCAATGTTAGAAATTTGGGTACTGAAGGAAAACTTCATTAGAGGCAGAATTCTCATGGGGAGAAATGTATTCATTTGGCTTCCCTGTTATTACACCCCCTTATCACCTGCCTTTTCTTCCAGTTGTTCCTCATCCTAAAGGAGTGTGTTCACATCTGTATGAGGTCCAATCAAGGATCAAAGAGAACAGCTCACAAGAAACAAGAGGAAATAGGTTGTATTATAGACAATCTATTGGAAGATGGGATAATTGCTCAGCATACTGTGCTAGATTACATGGTAGGAGAGAGGTTGAAAGGGTTTGATGGGCAAGGAAATAAAATTATTCCTTAAAGTTTCAATCTACTACACAGAAGAGAGAGAATAGATAAACAAGAAGTGAAATGCCCAGGTCCCTCTAACTATTTGATTCCTCTGTAGACTTATTTTGTTTAAAATTCTATTGATTTGTTGCACTGTCCTCCAAACATCTTATATTTTTCCTCTTTTTTAAACTCCTCTTGCTCTCTTATCTCACTGGATATCTTTATTATCCTACTGCCCTCATGTAACCCTTCCATTTGTCCCTTATCCTTTCACTAAATGATGATCATCTGATTACCACCAGTTTGGAAGATTTTGAAAGCTGAATAGACAAAAACATGGAAGGCAGATAGTGCAGTCATGGTGGCCATGTACCAGATCAGAAATAGCATGCCTCTCAGTAGCAGTCACTGGGGAAAAACAGTAAGAGAACTATTGCTATTGCGTCCTCCATTAGATTTTCCAGAAGCACCTGAAAAGAACTTGCAATGCAGGATCTTCATTCTTCAATAAGGCTATGTTTGTTCTTAAAGTTTAAATGAAGAAGCTCTCATAGGTATTTCAGCTCCTGAGATTTAAAAGGGTCAGCCAAAATAATTTAAGAAAGAAAGAAAGAAAGAAAAACAGCCAGCAACATGAGTCCTTTTTCTCATTGGATTACTTGCATTGCAATGCCATCGATGGAAAAGTGTTTTGATTAAAGGGGTTGCACAAATTATTTGAATTTACATTAAGGCCCTTTTCACATGGCATTTGCCATGCAAAAGGGCACCTGGAGCGTCATGCAATTCTGAGGAGCAATTTGCATGACGCGCTCACAATCACGCAATGCTCCAGGGTAGGGCAGGCACTGCTTGTGCACTTTTTCATTTTCAGCTTTCAGCCAAAAATGGTGCGTGATCGCGCATTGCTCCAGGGCCCCGCACGCATTTGCTGTGCATGCAGGGCTTCTGGAACCACGGTAGTCGCGCTTCCTGCCCCAGTATAGCCTGGGAAACTCCCAGGCTGTGCTGCGGAAGGACGAGGCGGGGCTCTAGCGCTGCCTGCTCGGGAGCAGGCAGCTCATGTGGAGCTGAAACATCAGGGACGCAAGAGCCTTTCACTGGAGGCTGCTCACACGATCCCCACACCCCAGTGCCGAAAAAAGGTAAGCTGCGGAAAGGGCCCAAGAATGTTAGGCTAGAGTTACATACTTAGGGACACTGCTGTTGGATTTTCAAAATATATTAATTATGTAAGGAGAAAAATAAACCCAAATATGTCTGCCTCCTTCTCAGGGAAAAAAAAAACCTGGGTTTCTCTTCTGAATGGGCACAAGAAAAGAAAATGTGAAATATTGTTTTCAAGACATTTAGAACACAACAGTTCCTGAGACACCACAAGTTTATAGGGCCCTTTGAAGGTACATAAGAAGCTCCAACAATCTGAGATTACAAGTCCCACTGAATGATAAATAAATAAATAAAAAGTGTTGCATAAGAACTTCAGATTTCCTATGGAAGCATGTGATCTCTGTTGTTATTGTTGTTGTCAACTTATAGCAATCCTAAGGTGAACCTATCGCAGAGTTTTCTGGAGCTGAGTGTGTGTGAGACTCACCCAGGGGCACCCAGTGGGTTTCCATTGCTAAGTAAGAAACGAAACCCTGGTCTCCCATGTTGTAATTCAATGTTCAAACCACTACATCATGCTAAAAAATCAACTGTATGAAATTTGCAAACTTTTCATATACAGCTCAGGCTCAGTGCAACTAAGATAATTATGTTCCTATGATGAAAAATTAAAAGGCAGATGGGAAATTAACAGCATGCATTGATTAAGAACATCTCATAGATTTACCTTGATCCAAGAGCTTATTTGTTCTCTGTCATTTCCCGCATTTTGTTGTGAAGTGTAATTAACGTGTAGTTATTCTCATATATTATAGAGGTATTCCTTCTTTTACATTTCTTTCCTTTACTGAAATTCTTCTTTTATTTCACCATCCACAATGCATAATTTACACATCACAAAATTTTAAACAATAGCTGAATTCTATGATTTATATCTTAGGGCAAAGAGTGTGTGTGTGTGTGTGTGTCTGTCTGTCTGTCTAGAGACACCATTCAACTTCTGGTGACTCCATGAAATTCATAGACTTTTCTTAGGGATACTTAGAGGTGGTATGCCAATGTCTTCCTTTGACATATACATGGTATTTGTGGTCTCCTATCCAAGTACCAACCAGATCTGACCCTGCTTAGCTTCCATGATCACAAGGGATCTAGTGCCTTTAAAACACCATACAAATCCTATTAAGCTTTCTTAGTACATGTTTAGATCTATCTTCTTGAAATCACTGGTACTTAAGAGTGCTTTACTGTAGCTAGATCATGCTCCTGGTGTTGTGTTGCCTCTTATGTTTAATTACTCTCAGGAATGAGCTGAACTGAGAACTGTATTTTGTGAAAGCAGGTCCAAAATAATCATCTGACATCTGTGAGCAGCTGCCAGCCTGTTTCCACATTTTATTTCTGGTCTAGTACTGTAATTATTTCTGCTGGGTCTGACTGCCATTCAGATTTCACATAATGGCCCCAAACAATACCATATACTAGGCATTCTAAGACATTTAAATGTTATCTAGCTCAAAGTAGTAGGATACAATTGTTATCTGTTCTCACATGTAAGAATAGGAAACATCAACATTTTTCTCTTCACTTGCCAGATGGAAGTTTTTGCTTTTGTTTTTGGGTGAAGACAAACACACACCAATAGCTACTGTCATGTTGCATAGGCTTTTTGGCAGGGAAGAGACATGATGGGTTTTCCAGATCTTTTTGGTCAGTTAGACATTACTTCTAGGCTTGCTTTATGCATGTGATTAGCTTCACAAAGGACAAAGTTTTGCACACAGACAAGAAATTTTGATAGCGAAACTCATTTTTTCACTGAAGGCCAGAAAATGAAGCAAATTCTTGATAGAACATATCAACCAGTTGAGATGCGCTACTTTGATCAGGGTTTACACATCTTTTGGGAGTGAGTCTTGGACCCACTCCTAACACAGGCCCACTTTCCACAGTAACACCACAATCCTTCATCACACACACACACACACACACACACATCCATTCTAACTTTGAAGCTTAATTTTCTTAGCCATTTCAGTGCATATCTATGAGTTAACTTCCTAAAGTCTATCATCATCATCATCAATTTATTTATTTATATAGTGCCATCAGTGTACATGGCACTTTGCAAATAAAAGGACAAAAATGGCACAAAGGGAAAACGGAATGGCACTGTGGGAAGGGATTAAGTCCATCAGATACTGCCTCTTCTTCTCTCCTTTTGTGGCCATAGCAGTGACAGTCTGAATGGAGGGTGGCCTTTATCTGCTTATGGGCTTAGGCATGATGGAGCTGTGCCTACTTCTTAGTGTCTCCCTCTGAGACCAGGATAGATAACTCAGTAGGCAACTTGGCAGATAACTACTCAACTCTTCTTGACCATTATACAACACCTGCAGTTCTGATGAACGGTAGCTTCCTGAAACATCTTTCAGTTTATATCAGTCACTGGCAGTGTACAAATATATATATATATATATATATATATATATATATATATATATTTGTACTCTGCCAGTATATATATATATGTGTGTGTGTGTGTGTGAGTGTGTGTGTGTGGGGGGGGCCATACACACTTCAGTAAAAATTGCTACAGTTGCTTCTTGTAAATTTCATTTCATAATAGAGTTAATGCTAGCTGATACTGTTTTTTCAAAAGTACACCTGAAGATTTTTTTTTTCTGGTACAATATTTTACCAGGAAAATTCTCAGAAATATCTATGGCAAAGGTTATTGGTTGTTTTGAATCTGAGCTCTAATATGCAGCTGGCATTGTCCATCATTGAACTGAAACTGTGACTATGGCCCTTTCCGCATGTGGGGGGGGGAACGCCTGAAAACAGAGTTTACCGGCTTTGTTTTCCGGCCAGCCGAGTCCGTCGCCACGAGGAGCAGCGTGAGCTCGTCGCTCCACACTCCTCCCGCATCCTAAATGGCGGCTTCCGGTTGGTGGAGGCTCTCCACCAACCGGAGAAGCTCGCCAGCCGGAAGCCTGCCCCTGGCAGATCTGCAGGCACGCACTTGCACGCGCCTGCAAATCTGCTCCGGAGCCAGGCGACGGAGCGGCACAGGGTTGCGCGCTCCGTGGTTTTTAAAAACCTCTAAAAAGAGGTTTTTAAAAAACACGCTGCGCAACCAATTCCGGTCGCTCTGGAGTGGACTGAGGTATGGAACTACTAAAAGTAGTCTGCCCCAGTCCACTCTACGGTGCAGAAGACCTCCATTGGAGGTCGCTCTGCACCATTTAAATAGCCCGGTGCGGAAAAGGCCTGTGAGTGAACTATACATTTTCTTACGGGTCTCTAAATCCTACTAGCAGCAGCAACATTTGCTCCCACTGTCTTATGGTAGTTTACTTTCTCTGTCCCACTGGACATACCTCCCTTCTCCTTCTTCACAAAGAACCCTGGATCTTGTAGTTTTTGATACAATCATAAATCATATCAAAGAGAAGAAAACAAATATCTCTGTTCCTTAGTCTTGCGGAGTTCTCATTTAGCTGTAGAAGTACACTCCCCTCTATTCTAGGGAGTGGCCTAGGCTGGGGACAGGCCAGGAGGACTAAAAGTTCATCAACTGGGTTACTCTGTTTGATTGGCTTCAGGAAATCTCCAAAAGATGAGGACAATGGATCCATAGAAATAAGGGAAAAGTTTCTGGCACATGGCTACATTTGTTCTCATCTTTTTTCTTTTTTTTTTCTCTAATAGCAATAGGGATTGCATCATGGCCTTGACACCTCTGAATGTTTTGAAGCCCTCTTGATTTTCATACCTTAATGAAAGGATATCATCCCATTAGCCCCTTTCATATTGGGATCTCGGTCTTAATGAGAACAATTCATTCATTAAAATTAATTAATATTCTATCTTTCTCTCAGCACAGGCCTCAGGATAGTGTACAACAAGTTAAATCACAGCACAGCTTTAAAAACTATTAGTACAAAAGTTTTAAAAAAATTAAACAAAGTATATGTTTAAAAAAAAATAGTTAAAACTGTTTGTAAAACTAACTACACAAATAAGGAGGACAGCCAGTGTGGTATAGTGGTAACTTGGGTGATGTTGGGGACATCACACACACTCAGCCCCAGAAAACCCCATGATAGGTTTGCCTTAGGCTCACCATAAGTTGGAAATGACTTGAAGGCACACGACAACAATAACAGCAGCAACAACAAGAATTTCATAAGGGTTTTGTTTTTTTCTCTCATTTAGTTACTAACCAGAGCTAACCCTGCTTAGTTTCCAAGAGCACATAGAATCTGGTACTCTCAGGGTATTTAGGCTGCTGTGTCTGGTACAGATGCGATGAAATCTTAATTCAGAATTAACAAAATTTCATCACATCTGTACCATCACATCTGTACCAGCTACCTGGAGTTTTCTGGTTACTATCACCAAGCAAACCTCAGAGCCTCATCAGAAGAGCTCAGAGATACCTCAGACCTGGAGCCTATTTAATTCTGAGAACCTTACATTTAAATAAATGCATGCTAACATTTCAAAAGCTACAGTTATATTCATTTATATAAATAATTCCCTCAATGAACATTTCAATTTTTGTTCATCTTGAACGCATGTGTCTTTTGATTATCTGAATCTCAGGCCTGCACTGTAACTACTAAGCAATAGAGTTTCTAAGTTATGGCTTGTTTATTGTGGTATGGTAGTTGAAGGTTTTATAGTTACTGCAAGATTGCCAAAGTTCAGTATTAAAGCATTGTGGCAGTGAGTTCCTAGGACCTGAGACTCAATGTTTTGAAAAAGGGAACAAGAGAAATAGGTATGTTGTTCCATCTCACTCAATAACTATAGACTCAAATAAAATTTTCAGCACAGATTCTCACCTGTTGCTTTGTTGAATTTGATCATTCCCCTTTCACCTCTGCCAGTGCCTGCTACTTCTAGTGACAAACTGTTCCTTATATCCTGGTTAAAAAGAAAAAGTTTAACATGGCTTGATGTCTGTACAATAAATCTTCCTTATAAATCTCCTCTTTAGAGCAGTGAGTGATCACTTTTCCTAAGGGGAGGTTTGTTGTTAATAAAAGGAACTCCATGTTAAACACTTTCCTTATGCATTTGTGTAAAACTCCTCAGGTTAATTCCCTTTTGTCCTAGTTAATTTACAGAGGAAAAAAAACAGTCTAGCTGTAAAATGCTTAAACACACAAACAGTTAACTACTTCCCCCATGAAATGAGCTAACCTCCTGACTTTTAATGCTGTTTTCTGCACAGTGGTTTCCCTTACCTTCTTACAGGTTCAGTTCCTAAATTAGCTTGAACAGCCAGAATGTAAACAGTAGGGGTTTCTGGTACAGCTTCCAATTTGGATTCTCATATTGTCAAGTGGAGTTCAGACATCTTTTAGAATGGTTCTGGAGACCTAAAACAGACCTTGAGAGTTTGTGGGATGAAATTAACTAAGGCAGTTATGAATGAATAACTTAGAGTTACACATTTGTGACTGGCTCGTATTCATGATTTCTATGTATTCATTGTTGTAGGAAACACATAGGGAACCATCAGAGTCCCCAGTTGCTGAAATTGACAGGAGTCTGTTATTCTACCAACCGCAAAGCAGCTGACTGTTGTTCCCATCTCAGCTTCTCAAGGGAACAATCTATGGCCCTTTACGCACTTTACCATCTTCTGACACTGGGGTGCGGGGATCACACGAGCAGCCTCCGGTGAGAGGCTCTCACATCCGGGGTCCTTTGGCTTCGCATGAGCTGCCTGCTCACGCAAAAGCCCCTCCTCTTCCTTCTGCAGTGCAGCCTGGGAGTTTCCCAAGCTGCACTGGGGCAGGAAGCGCGACCGGCACAGCTCCAGAGGCTCCGCACGCCAGGTAAGTGCACACAGGGCCCGGGAGCAATGCGCGATCGCGCACCATTTTCGGCTTCTAGCGGAAAATGGAAAGGTGCGCGATCGGCACCTGCCGGCTCCTGGAACGTCGCTCAATTGTGAGTGCGTCGTGCAGATTGCTCCTCACAATCGCGCGATGTTCCAGGCCCTCTTTCGCATGGAAAATGCTGTGCAAAAAGGGCCTATGGTGTGAAGGGAAATTTTGACAGGGACCCTGCTTCTGCCTGTTACTCTGTAGATCAGTCATGGTAAGGGATGGGAATGTCAATCAGCTGCTTCCCTATCAATCAGCCCAGTAAATGGTGATGGTTACATAGGCCACTTCCACACTAGTCTGTTATAGTGCTGTGATTCCACTTTCAACATCCTATGGAATCCTGGGGTTTGCAGTTTCAGGAGGGCCTGCCAGCCCCTCCCTAAACTGCAAACCCCAGGATGCCACAGGATTTTGAAAGTGGAATCATCGCGCCAGAGCAGTCTTGTGCAGAAGCAGCCATAGCTACATAACTGATAGAGAATTCTGACCACTATCCTTAACATGTAAACATACACCATTTCTGAGCTACGATGTTTTAGTGCTATCATTCCACTTTCAACATCCTAGAGAATCCTGAGGTTTGCAGTTTAGGGAGGGGCATTTAGAATTCTCAGTCAGAGAGCTCTTTGGCCTCAGTAAACTACAAATCCGAGAATTCCACAGGGTGTTGAAAGTAGAACAGCACTATAACAGTGTAGGGTGGAAATGGCCATAGAAGATAGACCAAGTCCAGCATTCTGTTCTCAAGAACAGATGCTCACCCTTTCCTTTCCAGATAGACTTGAAACATTAGTATTATTGAAGTGACTGTTGTTCGAAAAAAGATCCAAAAGTTATGCAGCCATCCTCAGCAAAATAAGGAATGTGGCACCATTTTAGGAGGAAAAAACATCTCTCCTAGAACTTTCTAGTTCTGATTCAGATATATCAGACACATTTTACAGTACACTGGTAATTCTGACATGAAGTGACAGAAGGCTGCACTTACAGTTTTGGAAATGTTTTGATTTGTACAGCTACTCTCTGAATAACATTTGGTGCAAATGCATCCTTACATGAATGTGATGATGGGCCCCAAGATTGTTGCACAGATAGTCTAGACAATAGTTTTAATGATTAGAAGAGTCTTAGGCCCTTTTTGCATGGCATATGCCATGCGAAAGAGGGCCTAGAGCATTGCATGATTGCGAGGAGCAATCTGCAGGATGCACTCACAATCGCGTGACTTTCCAGGGGCCAGCAGGGGCCAACAGCACACCTTTTCATTCTCATCTTGAAACTGAAAATGATGCACGATCGCACATCACTTCCAGGCCCCGCGTGCACTTACCTGGCATGCAAAGCCTCTGGAGCCAGACCGGTTGCTGTTCCTGCCCCAGTACAGCCTGGGAAGGTCCCAGGCTGCACTGAGGAAGGAAGAGGCAGGGCTCTCGCGCAAGCAGGCAGCTCGTGCAGAGCTGAAGCAGCAGGGAAGGGAGAGCCTCTCAGCAGAGGCTGCTCATGCAATCCACGCACCCTGGCACTGGAACAAGGTAAGGTATGGAAAGGGTCTTAGTTATACAAGTAAAGTGCCCAATGAAATTTCCTTCATATTTGTAATCATCTTCCTTAAATCTCATGGAAGAGAAATTCCTTTTAGGGAAAAAAGTGGTCAAAGTAGATATAAATGTCATCTAAATTCTCATTCATGGCAGATCATCACCATCACCACCATTGTCTACTGCTGCTGGTAGCTTCTGGTAGATCAGCTGGTAGAATAGAATTCTGCCTGTAGAAAAGCATTTCTATCATCAGAAAGGAATTTCTGCCAGTGAAGAGGCCTTGTGCCTAACCCCAGTCCTTCAATTAGGATTGTATAGTCAGTCATGCTTTTCTCCCATTGAAATCAATGGGACCATAGAATCATAGAAACATGAAAGGATAGAATTGGAAGGGACCACAGGGACTGTCAAGCCCAACCCTCCACCATGCAGGACACCTAAGGCATTGCTGAAAAAGGCCCATCCAACCTCTGCATTGTTGCTGTGTGCCTTCAAGTCATTTCCAACTTCTGGTGCCCCATAAGGCAAACATATCATCGGGTTTTCTTGGCCAGATTTGTTCAGAGGCAATTTGCCTCTGCCTTCCTCTGAGGCTGACAAAATGTGGCTTGTCCAAGGTCACCTAGTGGATTTCCATGGCTGAATGGGAATTTCAGCCTTGGTCTCCAATCCCATTTGAACACCCAAAACACTAGACAACACTGTCTGTCAATCTCTGTAGAAAGATCTCCAAAGATGGAGATGGAGAGTCTACCATCCTGTGTGGCAATCTATTCAACTGTTTAAAAGTTTTTAGAGTGTGGTTTTTTTTTTCAAAAAAACAAGACCTCCTGATTAAGGCCCTTTCCACATGCGAGAAAGGAAATGCACGAAAACGGAACTCACCGGCTTTCTTGAGCGTCCAGGCGAGTCCATCGGGACGAGGAGCAGTGTGAGCTCATTGCTCCACACTGCTCCGGCATCCAAAAAGGTGGCTTCCAGTTGGTGGAGGCTCTCCACCAACCGGAGAAGCTCGCCAGCCTAAAGCCCGCCCCCAGCAGATCTGCAGGCATGCACTTGTGCGCGCCTGCAAATCTGCAGCAGAGCGTGGTGACGGGGTGACACGGAGTCACGCGCTCCGTGCTTTTTAAAAACCTCTTAAAAGAGGTTTTTAAAAAGCACACTGCACGACCAGTTCCGGTTGCTCCGAACCAGACTGAGGTATGGAACTACAAAAAGTAGTCCACCCCAGTCCACTCCACGGTGCAGAAGACGTCCATCAGAGGTCGCTCTGCACTGTTTTAATAGCCCGGTGCGGAAATGGCCTAATTTTCTAACTTTATGCATCATCACCAGTCAGTTATATCTAAGTAAAAGTTATCTCTCACTCTCCTATGTTCTCTCTCTCAGTCCAATCCATGAAGTATAGAACTCAAAAAGTCCCTTTTCTAAATCAGAAGTCTTGATGACATGTTTGCCAACAGCTATTGCCATAGAGAGAAAGAGAGAGAGGGAGGGAGGGAGAGAGAGAGAGATCAATTCAAGCAGCTGTGCTTCATGGTAAGTTTACAGAACACACCAGTGACAGCACTATGTTCCTTTTCATGCAATATCTTGGAAAATGAAATAAGAGAAGCTCACTGAATCTTGCCTATAGCTATTGCTTAATTTGACTCTAATCCTGATCAAACAAAAATCCATGTGAATAGCAGCCAGGAAAGAGAAAAATGTAAAGCTGTTGCCATGTGATTAAAGGAGGCATCTCCCATCCACAGTTCCTATCGCATTAGATTTGTTTAGCTGCACCTAATGGATGAAAACAGAATGGAACTCACCAGCTCATGCCACAAACTAGCACTGTACTTTATGGATTTGCTCAATGGGCTCCATTCACAGACCAGACTCAAAGGGCTGTGTTAATTAGGCTGGCCTGTTGATTCTGTCTAGATCAAGCTTCTGTTTTCAATACTTTGCACCTCATTATAGTTTCCCTTCACAGGCACTTCCTGTTGTCTGGCCTATGGGGGGCTATAACATGAAATTAGCTTTTACAAAACTGTAAGTCTAATTAGACTTCAATAAAATCTCCCTCAAGGAGAAGCAAAGGAGCAGCACAAACTGTATAAAAAGACCCCCAGATGAAACCAGGCAAAATAAAAGTGGCTTTCTGTAAAGAAGGGTTTATCTCAGAGCAAAGAGAGAATTCCTAGTATTTCAATGTCCAGGTGGTTATTTGTTTGCTTTGTAGAGACAGCCATGGAAAAACTGTATTGTATTTTCCATTGGCTTTGTGCTAAGCTAACATGATATTGATTTGGGGGTGGTGGTAATACTAGGAAAAGCAGCATGCAGCCATAACAGAGAATGAAGGGGGATAACAGACTCCTGGGGTATTAGTGGTGATCTCTTCGTATTCAGGTGACTTAACTCTGACAGTTAAGCCTCCTTTTGTCAATCACAAAATGTGAAGTTAAAAAGACAACCTAGCTGTTTCTAGCAAAGCCAAGAAATTCCTAATGGTCTGACAGTCTGTGCTGTTAGTAAGCCAAGTCCATGTTTGGTCTTTTGGTGGCTGTATATTGGTAGGCTATAAAATATAATCCAAAAGCATTTCTAGACTTATCCCTTTTTTTCTCCTACCTATTTGCTGACAACATCCATCTGTGCTGGGTAATGTAACAAAAGAAACACCATTTTTAACCTTTTTGCAATTCCCAGTTTACTTTATTTTTCAGAGTATTCTTTCCCCTTTTCAGTCTTTTTGAAGAGTTCCCTTCAAAATACAGAGTATTTTTTTACTCTTCAAGGAATTTGAAAAATTCTTTATTTTCTTTTCCATTGAAATATTTTGTTTAATTTTTCCTACAATATAAGGAACCATTTGGATTTCTTTCTTGAGAGGTTAAGGGCAATGTTTCAGTTCTTTCAATCACTGTGGCCATGTTATAAGATTACAGAGCTTAGAAAGGTTACCTTTTGGATTGCAGCTCCCATAATTTCCCAGCCAGCATGGCCAGTGCAAGAGAATGTATAAGAATGCTTTTGCTAATCATGTGTTATTCATATGGTTGCCATAGACCAAGAGTGGCTACACAGTCCTTAGAACAGACCACCTGGTCCCATGGTGAGGATGTTCCATGGCAAAACTTAAAATAAAATAAAATCCATAACCTTCCCCAAAGACACTTCAGCTATGGCTGCCAGTCCTGCTAAAGACCACAGAATTCACAACTTGGAAGTTGCCAAGATTTTGGAAATAATAATAATAACAACAACAACAACAACAACAACAATAATAATAATAATAAACCACATAGAAAACATAAGCCAGACAGCACCTACTGTCTTCCTACCTACCTACGTGTTTCCTCACTTATTCCCTAATCTAATATAGTTCTCCTTCCACATTTGTGGGTGTGATGTTTGTGAATTTGATTATTAGTGAGTGCATGTGCCTCCCCCTCATTCTCCTATTCCCATTCCCATGCATTTTGCCCCAGCACAAAGAATTCACATTGAGGCAAAATGGAAAGGAAAGGGAGGTGGGGGAAAGCTCGCATAAGCCCTCCTTTCCTACCTCTGGAGTTCCCTCCTTTCCCTTCCCATGCAAAACGGAAAGGAAAGGGGGATGGGGGAAAGCTTGCGTAAGCCTTCCTTTCCTCCCTCCAGAGCTTCCCCTGCCACCCCTATGCATTTTGCCCTGGTGCAAAGAGCTCGTGCAGATGCAAAACAGAAAAGAATGGGAGAGGGAGGTTCATGAGAGTTCTCAGTTCTGGGACAAATTGCATAGGAATGGCAGGGATTGCTCTGGAGGGGGAAAGGAAGCTGGTGTGAGTCTTCTCCCATCTCCATTCCCTTCCCTTTTGCATGGGAACAGGAAGGGGGGAGCTCTAGAAGGAAATGGGAGGGGAAGGAGGAGGGGGTTATTCACATTTGTTCCACTTTCAAAAGGGTTCTGTGCCCCGAACCCTGCACAAAAGTGGAGGAACAACTATAGAATGTGTTTCTCCTATATCAGAGCAAACATTTTGTTGTTATTTCAAAAGAACTCGGTACAAACTCTACCCTCAACAATAATAAATGATATACACATAAATAATAAATAGAGAACTTGAAAAACGTTACTTAAAAACTCTTGGGTACTAGGGTGTGAAATGAATAACAGCACATGATTCCCACCCCTAGTGTAAAGATACAGATCCCAATATCTCCCATTTCTCCAAAACCCAGCCTTCCAGAGTCACAAATAGTGACTGTGCTGGCTGGTTACTTGTAACTTTAAAGATGCTAAACCTGTTAAAGGGATCAGAATTCAGCTTAGAACCGTCAGCCTTTACTGAGCTTTTTTAAGCTGTTACCTGATCAAATTAATAAAAGGAACAAAAAAAAACAAAACAAAACAGGAATATCAGCTTCACATCTGGTATCTTGTCTTTTCAATGTACTAGCGATGGGGCTGATATTATAGTAAAGGCAAATAATTCATTTTAAAAGAGGTGGTAGCAGTTTTAACAGCACTATTGCTGCCTTACAAATGCAGATGAGTATTAATTTTAATTAAGATTCACACACACACACACACACACACACACACACATGATTTGGAGAAAATTCTCAATTCTGTTGACTTCAGTATTTTAGTATGGTTTGATTGGTGCTGAGAGAAAGCTTCAGTTGATCATACCAGAATCATCTTATACACACCTATCCTCCAGTCCATGGAGTATTAATTGTAATTACATGCTTTTCTATAAGACTGCCAGTTATGCTTGAAACAATTTTTCCAGTACTCCTTGGCATAGTTTCCTTGGCTCATTTAGCTGTATTTTTTTCAAAAAATCCTTTAGGGAGCCTCTCATTAAACTTGTAAATTTTGTGATTTATTTCCCAAGTTATACTGACCCCCAGGAAAGGGAGGGGGTACTAGCCCTGTTTAGAAGAATTCATTTGGGGAGGAAAGTCACAATTTTTATTTTCTAGGAAGTGCATCTCATCACCTCAGAAACTACAACAGCAGTCTTTGAAATAATTTATCATTAGTTTTATACCTTCTGTGATGTTGGAAAAAGATTACTGTGACTTTTGTTCCAAGTAAAAATACTATGATGTGCATGTGGGAAAGCACCTGGGAATAACTGTGCAAGTATGAGGTAATTCCCATGTGACCAGAAGGCTGAGTCATAGTGCTATGAAACCCGGGCAAGGGGTTTTATCAGCCATGGTGACATGTAATCCAGGCTGGGGTTACATCAGCTAGTCTCTGTGCATATAATGAGGTGAGCTCTGGCAGGTCTTTCTCTCGGTCTCTCTGATTCTGGCTGGAGGCTTTGCTGGAGCATATCTCTACTTGATATGGTGATGGAATGCTGAACCTGTGTTGAAGGATCTGGAAACCGGTACAGAGATATATATTGGAACTGAAGAATAAAAGACCTCCAGGTATATTTTTGGATGACAACACTGTGTGCTAGTGTTCTTAGTGGGCAGCTTTTGAGGTCAGAGCAGTACTGCATGATATACTCTGCTACACATGCTTCTTGTTGTTGTGTTTTCAACTCTGCTGGATATGTTGTTTTGCTTGCCTCTGAGCCACGTTGGTCAGAGGGCAGCAGTAGGAGGGAGGATTTAGTGCAGTCTGCCTAAGTCCCATCATCCACCTTCCCTCCACAGGGGTTATGGGCCCAGCATTAACCAGTTTTGCCCAGTTTGACCAGTTCAGGTCTGTATAACCCTGTTGGTTTTTGTTGTAGCAGCGAGATGGTGAAAAAGTTTGTGGCTGAAACTCCGGTGTTTGGAGTACCATGTGGGAGTGTTTTTCCTTTTGGCAGAGTGTGCAGCTGTGTTTTTGCCTGACCTGTTTTGATTTTGCTATCCACTGGGTGAAAAGTCATCCAAGTTTTGTTTTGGCTTCAGTCTGAGCTGCCAGAGTAAGTTCTGCATTTTTGTGATGTAGCAAGCATGGCAGCCACAAACAACACCCTCAGTTTCGCCAAACTGAATGATACCAATTACCAGGCATGGTGTCAGATGATTCAGAGCTTTTGATCAGGGAGAAATCTTTGGACTGTTGTGGAAAACCCTCCAGAGAATGTGGCTGTGCAGTTGGCAGACCAGCAAGTGAGAGCCACTATCATCCTAAGCCTGGAACCCGGCCAGCTTATTCATGTGCGAGATAAGCCCACAGCAGCTGAGGTTTGGCAAGCACTCAGAAGAGTCTATCAGAGAGACTCTTGCCTGTCCAGAATGATATGGACAAAAAGACTTTATAACACAAAACTTCAAGAAGGGGGAGATGTAAAGACCCACCTGGACACCATGAGAAAGCTGTTCCTGGAACTTGAGGACAGAGGTGTGGTGTTTGAAGAGGCACATAAGTGTTATATACTCCTTGGCAGTCTGAACTGGGACTGGGATTTTCTGCAATACAGTCTGCAGAGTCTGGCAGAAAGGGACTTAAGTCTGGACCTGGTGACATCGAGGGTGCTCGAGGAACAAGAGAGACTATCCTTTGAAGCCAGCTACTCTGATTTACAGTGTGCTACTACAGCCATTTCAAAGAAGGCTGAGAACAGCCATGTGCAGCCTCCATGCAGGGAGGAAGAAGTCACAGCATGCAGCTTTGTGAGGTGTTGTTTCTGGTGTGGAAAGCCTGGCCACCTGAAAAAGGACTGTAAGGCACCCCTGTCCAGTGGAAAGGAAAACCGGGCATGCAGAGTCTGAGGGAAGAAGAAGACTAGCAGCTGTTTAGTTGCAGTGACAGAGGAAGCTGTCTGTTGGAATTGGCTTTTGGACAGTGGGGTAACACACCACATTGTCAACTGTCTGAGTCTGCTGAGAGATGCCAGGAAAGCTCCGGTGCACAGTGTGAGCTTAGCAGATGGCGCCCACAGCACAGTGAAGAAAATGGGGACTGCATTTGTGCCCTGTTTAAGGAGGAGCTGTGAGAACGTCTTATGTGCTGAAAAACTTGAAGATTGTTTACTGAGTGTTTCATGCTTAACAAATGCTGGGTATGAGATAATGTTCAAGGGGAATGAATGCACAATCAGCTTTAGTGGGAAAATCTGTGCCAGGGGTGTAAATTAAAAACAGACTTTACTATATGTTACTAGCTGAGAATCCTAATGTAGCAAATGTGGTGACTAATGTGCCTTTACATGATAAGTGTTTTCACTATCTGCATAGAGTAATGGGACATGCAAATTTTGGTGGGTTGGCACAATTGGCAGAAGTATGTCCAAACCTTAAGGTCAACAAATTCAATAAGTTCTTAGACTGTTCTGTGTGTAAAAGGGTGAAGGTAAAATCTTTTCCTGTTGCCCAGGAAAGTAAGATTATCACCAAGAGGCTGTTCCAAGTTGTGCACGCAGACTTGGTGGGTCCTTTTCCAGAGAGTGAAGGTCGGTCTAAATACATCTTTGTAATTGTTGACAGGCATACAAGGTATGGGTATGTGCATTTGCTAAAAACAAAGGATGAGGTATTTGACAAGTTCAAAAACTGGGTCAGCATGGTGGAGAGGGAGTTTCCACACAAGGTTGCATGCCTCAATACTGACCGGGTTAGAGAATTTTGTCATTCCAAATTCCAAAACTGGCTCAAACGGAGGGACATACAGCATAAGACCACTAATCCATATACTCCTGCTGAGAATGGACTGGCAGAGAGGCAGATTGGAGACTTACAGGCCATGAAAGAGTGCATGCTGTTAGATTCCAAGTCCCCACCTGGTTTGTGGGCTGAGGCTGTGTTAGGACAAACCACGTGATAAACAGGATGTGGAGTTTGAGTGTGAATCAGATTCCGTACTTCATGCTGTATGGGTGCCCACCCAATTTGGCTCATTTGAAAATATTTGGCCAGTTTGCCAATGTGCTTATTCGCAGCTAACTGAGGAGAAAGGGACAGCCAAAATGGAGAAGGCTGCAGTTTGTTGGCTACTTGGGGAATAAGTACAGGTTCCACTTGAGTAATGAAAAATTGGTTTTCTCAAAGAGTGCCAATTTTGAGACTCACAGTGGTTGGGGGAATGTATATTGCAACCAAGGATGTACATTGCAACCACTTGAGCCTGAGCAGGTTGAAAGCCCCAGAACAGGAGGGGCAGGACCACCTGACATCACACCCCAGTCATCCAAAGCTTCTTCAGACAGATCACCTGACACATACAGTACTTGGGACATCCCCTCACCCAGGTTCCAGGTGAAGATGGAGCCGGAAATGGAGGGGGTAGCTGGCAGTTCTAGTGATGATGATCTAAGCAGATCTGATGTCATCATACCTAGAAGGACCAGGAGAGTAAGGAAAGTCCCTGACCGGTTTGTGGTGCAGGAAGCTAGGATTTGCATGGTGGCAGGTGAGGAACCTGAGAGTTTTGAGGCCACGCTGAAGTGCTCTGAGGAGGAGCAAGAGCGTTGGAACAAGGCCACGGATGCTGAATTCGAGTCCATCATGGACAAGGAAGTGTTTGAGGTGGTGGAGAGGTCCAAGGACCAGAAAGTTGTTGGATGCAGGTGGGTGTATAAGAAGAAGTGTTTGCCAGATGGCAGCATAAAGATAAGACCAGGTTGGTAGCGAGAGGTTTTTCACAGGAAAGGTTTGAAAATTTTGATAAGACCTTTTCCCCAACAGTGAAGCCAGAGAGTCTGCGGTTGGTGTTGGCACTGGCGGTGCGAAAAAGAATGGAAGTAACGCACTTTGATTTTCAGACAGCTTACTTGAGTGCAAGACTGGATGAAGTTGTATTCATGGAGCAAGCTCCTGGGTATGATTGTGCAGGAGAGGACAAAGAAAGCCATCTATGGGTTAAAGCAGTCAGCCAGATGCTGGAACTTGTGTGTGCATGAGGAGTTGTGCAAGTTAGGGTTTCAGAGGAGTGTGGCTGATACGTGTGTGTACACTAGGGGCACTGGTGCTGAGTGTGTTGTGCTGGTGATTTACGTTGATGACCTGTGTGTGGCAGCAAAGAGCATGAATCAAGTACGGTGTGCGCAGAAGCAGCTAGAGCAGAAGTTCAGATTGAAGGACTTGGGATGTCTAAGGCAGTACATTGGCACTGAGGTGGAAAGGGCACAGGATAGTGCTGTGTTCTTGTGCCAAAAGTGGAAAATTGACCTAGTTGTGGAGAAGTGTGGCCTGCAGAATGCCAAAGCAACCAGCACACCCATGACTGTAGATTTTGCAAAGTTGGAGTCAGAACAGCTGTTTGACAGGCCAGATTTGTTTCATTCTGTGGTTGGCAGTCTGCTGTACGTAGCAAACCACACAAGGCCTGACATCAGCTATGCCATAGGTCTGTTAAGCAGAAGAGTGGCAAAACCCAGAGTGGTGGATTGGACAGCTTTGAAGAGAGTGGTGAGGTATCTGAAAGGGACCAGGGATTTGTGTCTCAAGGTGACAGGAAGTGAAGCGGGAATGGAGTGTTATGTAGATAGCTCCTTTGCTTCAGAAACAGATAGGAAGTCTGTCACGGGCCTGGCAATCAAGTATGCTGACTGTTTAGTAGCATGGAGATCCAGGAAGCAAATTCAAGGTTTGGGACCCGGGCGGAGAGCCAGCCTGAAGAAGGGAGTGAGAGAGAGAACAGAGTCAAGCCGGAACGTGTCAAGCAGGGAATTAACCATAGAAAGTCAGTTTACCAAAGCCAGTACAACAAGCAAAGCTGAAATCAGAGTCCAAAATCCAGAGTCAGTGTCAAGGTCAGAGACCTGGGCAGCGAGACAGCCCAAGACACAGGTGTGGCTAGTCACTGCTTCTTGAACTTAATCAAGGAAGCCTCCCTTTGCTCAGCTCTCTTGAGTCTCCACCTTGTTTGTGAGCTGATTGGCACAGGCTCCAAACCATCTTCAGAATCGGATCCCTGTTGCCCTAAAGGAGCAGGCAGAGGAACGTCCAAGCCTGCTTGGTCCATGGCAGCAGGGGGAGCTCTTGAGCTGCAGGACTCATCTCCAGCCAGAGCCACAGGGACCAACAGCTGCTGCTCATCAGCAGCAGCTCTGACAGGGGCTTCAGTTATCACAGTCAGGAGCCAAAAGTTCAATCCAAGATATCAGGAGCCGGGTGCTGGAAGCAAGGAACAGGCAAGGAGAGAGCTTGTAGAAAGTTTGCCACGAGCAAAGGAAAGCTTTCAAGCAGGCAGGTAATATAGCCAAGGCACAGGTATGGCCAGTCACCGCATCTTAACCTTAATCAAGGAAGCTTCCCTTTGCACAGCTCTCTTAAGCCTCCACCTTGATTGTGGGCTGATTGGAGCAGGCTCAAAAGCATCTTCGGGATCACTGTCAGAACCCTGTTCCTTTAAAGGAGCAGGCAGAGGAACGTCCAAGCCTGCTTGGTCCACGGCAGAAGGGGGAGCTCTTGAGCTTCAGGACTCATCTCTAGCCTGAGCAACAAGGACCAACAGCTGTTGCTTGTCACCAGCAGCTTCATCAGCAGCTTTGCCGGAGCTTCAACCATCACAGCAGAGCTGTGTGGCTCTGAGCACCATGGAAGCTGAATTTGCAGCATTGCCAGAGGTAGCTGGAGAGCTACAGTGGATAAGGTAACTGCTATTAGATATTGGGAAGGTGTGTCAAACCCCAATAAGCGTCAAGGAAGATTCTCAGGCATGCATCACCATGGCAGAAGCAGAGAATCCGAAAAACAGTACCAAGTACATTGGAGTGCGGTACCAAAACGTTAGGCAGCTAGTCCAGGAGGGGCTGATCAAATTGGAATATTATGAATCTGAACACAATACTGCTGATATTCTCACAAAGGCGCTGCCAGCACCCAAGCACGAGAGGTTGGTGCAGGAATTGGGGCTGGAAAGGTACATTGCAACGCACTAAGTACTACATATGACATCAGAGTATTTTGGAGGGGACTGTTGGAATAAGATTACTGTGACCTTTGTTCCAAGTAAAAATACTATGATGTGCATGTGGGAAAGCACCTGGGAATGACTGTGCAATTCCCATGTGACCAGAAGGCTGAATCATAGTGCTATGAAACCTGGGCAAGGGGTTTCAGCAGCCATAGTGACATGTAATCCAGACTGGGGTTACATCAGCTAGTCTCTGCGTATATAATGAGGTGAGGTCTGGCAAGTCTTTCTCTCGGTCTCTCTGATTCTGGCCGGAGACTTTGCTGGAGCATAACTCTACCTGATATGGTGATGGAATGCTGAACCTGTGTTGAAGGATCTGCAAACCTGTACAGATGTATATATTGGAACTGAAGAATAAAAAGCCTCCAGGTATATTTTTGGATGACAACACTGTGTGCTAGTGTTCTTAGTGGACAGCTTTTGGGGTCAGAGCAGTGCTGCATGATATACTCTGCTACACACGCTTCTCGTTGTTGTGTTTTCAACTCTTCTGGATGTTTTGTTTTGCTTGCCTCTGAGCCACGTTGGTCAGAGGGCAGCAGTAGGAGGGAGGATTTAGTGCAGTCTGCCTAAGTCCCATTATCCACCTTCCCTCCACATGTGAAGCTGAGGAGGGAAGGAGGATGCTAGCTGATCTAGTGAGCTCTTTTTGCTTAGTACTAGCATCATCATCCTTTTTAAAATTCTCCACCTATCTCTTTACCCCCATTCTCCATCCTTTCTAAAAAGTATTTAGAAGATTAGATACGATCATTTAGTTTAAAAGTATGTCATACCAAAGACAGGAGCATCATGCCATAGTCTTTCCATGTAGGCATATGAAGGTTGTTTGGTGAAATAGCTGTGGGGGCAGCAGGGGAATCAACTCATCTGAAATGTTGTTGTCAAACTTCAAACACTTCACGAGGCAACAGGACTCACTGGAAAAGATGATGATGCTCACTAAAATGGAAGAGGGTAGGAAAAGAGGAAGCCCATCTTACAGGTGGATTGACTCAATCAAAGAAGCCACAGCTGTGACTTTGCAAGACCTGAACAGAGCTATTGATAACAGGAGTTCTTGGAAATGTCTCATTCATGAGGTCACTATTACTCCAAACTGACTTGACAGCACTCAACAACATCAGCACCAACAAATTTGCAAGTTTGCTAGTATGAAGAAGAATTTAGTAAAGGAATGTACTTAAGTTTAAAAAAAATTGATGCGACAGACAAAGTGAGTCTTAGGGTGTGTTTTTTGAAAAAGGTTTTATTCGACAAATTAACCCAGCGTGTTAAGCTGAGAAATATTTGTATGGTCCTCTTCAAGGACTGATAAAAGAGAAAAGGGGAAAGTGCTTATGTATTAATAACTATAAGCAAGGGCTTAGACTGAATGGGGACTAAAATCTATGTGAACATATATTAACTTGCATACAAAATACACTAAGTAATAAGATAATAAACCGCACAAAGTTAAATGCATGTAAAACAACATGCTTGTCAAACTTTATCTGGTTTGATGCATGATTTCTGATAAATGTGAAAGCATATGTATTGTCCCATCAACTTTCTCTGTTAACCTCTCCAAACAAAGCCATACAAATCATCATTATCACCACCACCATCACCACCATAATCAGATACAGAGAAAAGTTCACATCACTAAAACATTCAAAAGCTAAAATATACTACAAAACTGAAATAAAGTGCCCTAACTGGTCATATAACTGTTATTTAAATTTATCCTAAAACTCAGTCTCTCCTTCACATCAAGTTCATGTGCCTAACTCCTTCTACTTTTCTTTCTAAAAATGACCTCCCTGATATTTGAATGATCATCCAGACTGAGGCCTGACAGCCAGCTTAGCATGGGAAAACACTTAGCTTGCCATTCAACTAGTGGATAATAGTGGATAATACAAGCTGTGAGTGAGTTCACACTGTGAGGAAAGAAAATAAGATGAATTTTGTGTTGCTGGCTCATCTGTAGCAAAAAGAAAGAGAGATGAACTTCCACCAAAGTTATGTTCCTTAACAGCTTTTAATTTTAACAATATTTCCTGATTGTTTATGTTTCATGTCAAGCTTATTACAGCATCTATTGATTACATTTAGATTGTTCCAAAGTTATTGAATGGAATTTTCTTCAGAACCTGATGGATGGCTAGAATCTTGGAAAAGCTGTAATATGCAGTGACTATGATTTCTTTTCTCTGCTTAGAACAAATGAATTATTTCTCTGAACTGGTATCATTAGATTTAAACTGCATTGTACTGCATCTTCACTGCAATCAGCACTCATAAATGATGTAGTGTGGGGTTTTTCCTTAGCAACCAAAGACAGTTATGTCTTATAAACAAAGTAGAAATATACAGCTGATACTGTTAAAAAGATTTTGCCATATGACTTGAGACCTTTCATACTTTCTTTCATACCATTCTCTCTTTTTAAAGACTGCCAAAGCTTTAACAAGCAAGAAGCATCCATGCAAAATATTTATTTTATATTATGTTTTATTTCCACCTCACCTTTCTCCCAACATGTGGCTTACAACAAGATTTAAACAAGATACAGCTAAAAACTTGATTTAAAAAGTTTAAAAAATACATTAGCTGTAATACTGAAACACCAATAATTTTGCATTTCACCAAGAAGCTCCTTTCTACAAAGTTTTTTTTCCTGTCACTATAGTGGTGGTCGACGACCCTGGAGACCACAGTTTGATTCCCCACTCACCCATGGAAACCCACTGGATGACCCTGGGTACATCACACACTCTCAGCCCCAGAAAACTCTATAATAGAGTCGTGTTAGGGTTGCCATAAGTTGGAAACAACCTGAAGCCACAATAAAGCAAAAGCAATAATAGCTATGTGATAAACTAATAGACTGTACAAGCTAAGCAAGTGATAAAGGTCACCCATATCATCCTGATAAGTGATGAAGAAAATCCAACCATCCTTCTGCACCTAATTAGATTGAGGTTGGGGGAGAAGTTTGTTGAGTAAGACATCCCAAAAGATAACTTTAAGAATGATGGCTTGGAACCAATACAAAAAGCAAAAACTTTCTTGCAGTACCCCCAGAAAGAGGGAATTGTGTTGAAGAAAAGGTGTAGCGTGTGAGGGACAACAAGTGAAATGAGGTTGCAATTGGGCAGCAGACCAGGGCCAACAGAAATACGTTGGTGGAATACAATGGTTCAGTTTCTTTTGAGGAATAGAAAAAGGCAATCAAATTGTTTGTTCATTGTATTGTTTGGTGTTCCCTGTAATCACTGACACCCATAGTGTTGTTGGTAGCTGCCAAAATAAACTCTTGTTTGTACTGTGATGACCTAATCGAGAGCTTCACATGCACATAGTTCGTTCAAGAAAAAATGCCTGGACTCCTGCAAATGCCCCAGAGATAAATAATATATACATAAGAATTACAAGATTCCTCCTCAGATAACACTGCTTACCGAAGAAGAATGAAAATTATTATTAAAATGTTTGTTCACTTGTTGGTCAGAATTTAGGATTTGAAATTAACAGTGTAAAAATAAAGCACAGCAAGAGGAAAAGCTAAAAGGTGAAATATGAATTTAGTGGGAATGCTAAATAAATGAATAAACAGTGGACTCGACAGTCTCAAAGTGGCTGATTTTTTGTTAAATTGTAGCTGCATCTTCACAGGTTTGCATCTAATTCTCTCTTCAAATATAACAGATTGTCGCCCTCTCTCCTTGCCTTGTGTCCTCCCCCTTCCCACCAATCTCATATCACATCCAGTCTCATTTCAGAAAATGATTTTCACTAGTTTCTGTCAATCTTTTTTTTTTCAGTAGTTATAGTCAAAGTGCTATAAAGTTTTTAGTGATATTATACTAGTTAAGCATTAGGATCATTTTGTATTAGCACTAGCATTCCACATGTTCTCTATAGTCTGTGTCCAGGAAACAATACCTATCATATGCATCTCCAAAATAAAATTGGTTTGTACAGGAATAACACCTGGCATCTCCTGAGATTTGTTTCTTCCCCAGTCTGGAGACACCCAATTTGCTTTTGAAAACATTACTAGGGATTTCTTATTGCATATTTCTATAGTGTTTACTTTGTGATACAAAGACCACTGAATGCAGAGAGCACTTCATCAGAATGGTGTAGATGTAACTTCAGTGAAGAAGATGTTAACATCAGATGATGGTCCCTTAGCTAGTACTCTCACTGTGCTTTGAAATCTGCTACTCAGATGGCATGGGAGATAATTGCAAGCTTTTCTATGAGAATTGCAGTTGCTCTTGAAGCAATCTTATCCATTATCACTCCTCAGTGTGTTTTCCTTGGCTCATTTGGCTACAATTTTTATTTCTTTAGAGAGTCTCTCACTAGCCTTGCAGATTTTATGGATCATCTCCCTATGTATAGAGACCCATGGGGAGGGAAAAAAGACACTAGTCTTGTGTTGAAGAGTACATTTGGGGGGTTTTCTATTCACAAGTTTTATCTCCAGGAGGCATGCCTCATCCCCTCAAAGGCTACAATCCAAATGGCACTCTCTGTCAATGAAGTGATTTTTACTGTGCTGGTATTACCTTTTCCAATGGTTTCAATAAAGAAGGAAAAGGTGGTATAAAACCATATACCATCAAGCACTGCTCATTCCTTGAGAACAATTACAGTGAACAAAGTTTTCTTTCACAGTCTTGTTTTACACTTACTTATATACTAAAATGATTTGTTTCTTCCTTAACACATTGCAATCTCAGTCACTGACTATGAGCAACATAGAAAGCTCTCATATACTGAGTCAGGTGATTAGTTCATCTAATTTAATACTGCTATCACTGATGGGCACAAATATTCCAGGGTTTCAGCTGAGTATCTTTTTCTTAGCTGGTTTTTTTAAAAAACAAATGAAAAACATGCATTCTACCATTGGCCTATGGACCCTCTCCAAATTCTAGACCCAACTACTTAATTCAGTGTTGTCACGGTCTGAAAATTGTACTTTTCTGTACTCATAGAATTCTCTAGTTAGCACAGCCAAAAAAAAAAAACAACAACAACTTTTCCAAACTCTGCTCCCAAGATGAATGTGTGTATGACTAAGGCCCTTTCCACATGCAGTTATTAAGGTGGGCCAATGTGTCTTGCCACAGAGGTCTTCTGCACGTTGGAGCAGACTAGGTTTGGTTTATTTACCTTCGTTCCACACGTAATTCCAACTAAATGCACCCCATGTGGTGGTAAAGCACGCTATTTGAAAACTGTAAGAAATCGGTTTTCCGATTTTCCAGATCAATCCAATTCATACTTTCACAGTGGTGCAGACATGTACATTCATGCTAATGCGAATTGGTGGTCAGGAGAGGGCTCATGGGAGGGGCCAGGGGGTAGTATGGACTTTTGCACATATGCAATGATGTACTAAACCATGCAAAAACGAAAAGGGTCAATCACAACCGATGGGGCGGGGTGAGGGGAGTAGTGGGAGTGGCCACGGTGGAGGCAGTGTGGATTCATGAACTCGTACTCCTCTGAATCAGAATGGAACATATGCAGTAGCTGTGTGGAAGGAAGTGAGGGAAAGTCCACCTTGTTTCAAGCCCAGAAAATCCGGCAAGAAACGCACAAACCAATTCACCAGCCTTGTGAGGAAAGGGCCTAAGCTTCAAAGACCAGAATAGTTAGACTTCTCTGTCCCACATAATTCATGATCCAAAGAACAATGTTGAAAAAAAGAAAGGGAAGAGGGTATGGAAATGTGCCTAATGTGGCAACCTAGGGATTTAATTTGCTAATTTCATTCTTGAAGGGAGCAATGTGTGATTTTAAAGAATTTCTTACTATTTCAAGACTGTCTTTGAAAATTGCATATATTTGTAATTTAGTACTTATTCTGTGCAAAATTTTCACATGGTATTTTTGCTCAGACAAATGGCATTTTTTGTGTGTTCTGGGCAGAAAACAATATTTCTTCAGAGACAAACCTGTTTCCTGTACAGAAGTTCTATAGTTGCAGATTTTTTTATACAGATTTTGCACTTTTTTTCAAAGAGAAAAAGCATTTTCCATACAGAAAACAGTATTATGATAGAAATATTATTTTCTGCTCAGGGAAAAAAAAACAGGAAGAGAACAAGCTCAGAAGAAGAATCAGTGGATATCATTCCATGCACACTCCATGCAGTTTCTCTCTTTAGGCTTAGTTCGTGCCATGCACTCTCACTGCACACCTTCTTTCACAAATTTTGGAAAAGTTACTTTTTTGGCAGTTGTGGGGGGAAGGCTTGTCTTACTCGATGCTATCTCCTGCTCTCAAGTAAGAGACAGGACCCTTGTACCTGGAGATCATCTAGCTGCTACCACTGACTAATTTTTAATCCCTGTCATTGCAGTAACTCAGTAGGAAGCTACTGGGAGAAGAATCTCTAGACTTGCACCTCTGACTGCAGAGGCTTTCTTCTCCCACCCTCTGTGGGCAAAAGGAATTCTATCTGCATGCACAAATTGGCAAGGCATATGAAGAGAGAGCATGGGCAGAGGAGACCTTTAAAGAAAAAGGCTTTATTTTAAGCAGGCAAATACTTTGAAGAAGATATCCTGTTAATGAAGGCATCTTCCTCCAGGTGTTACTTAGCAGTTACAAAGTTACAGACAACCCTATTTCAGCCAGAAGTTTAAAAGAACATAAGTCCTTAACACAACTAGCTAAAATATTCTTGTTTTACTTGCATTACTATATCTGGATGCTGGGATAGTTGGGCCAGACTGATACTCATCCTTTGTCTCTCCCTCACCTCATGATCTCTTGAGGCCTTTTTTTATAACTTCTTGTTCAAGAAGCATCTTTGAAGTTTTTCACTTTGTTCCCCCATCTGATCTTCTTGATTGGACAATTGTCTTTCATGATCTCTGACGTCCCTCTGTGATGCTGACCCCCAATAAATGTAACTGAAACCCAACACCTCATTAACCCCTTGTTTACATGGAGGGAGAAATATCTCCCTTCAGCTATGTTGCCTAGATAATGGGAAGAGACCATTATTACAGCAAACCTACTAGCCAGTTGTGGGATTCTAGTAGTTGAAGAAGCAACTTCTTCAAGCTCTGCTCTCCTCTTCCCCATTTTGTTTGTAATCTATGGGAGATCTTGTGTCACTGAGAATTACTTAGTTCTATCACTGTTTTTCTTGCTAAGACATCTTTCAGTGCTGAGCTCTGTTGCATTCCTAAAGAATTTAACTCCCAGTTTCAGATTGTAGTTACCAAATTGGATAGGGCATGGCTGATCCACAGGAACGCAAATAGGTCAAATAGCAGCAACCCAGCAATAAAGCCTTGGGTAAAGATGAATTCATATAAAATTTATTTTACAAAATTAAATTACTTATGGAAGACAACCCCTGAAACATCTGATATAGGTAAACTGGGCAATAAATAAAGCAGGAGCTGAAAGGTGTTGAGCAAGTGCTAACAGATAAAACAAAGAAAGTGCTTGGATGTTGGAAGCCTCTTGGCCCAAAGAAACAAGGTTTGAGAACAAGTAATGAAAGGTATCTTCATTAAATGGGTGTGCTTTAAGTGTATAATATGTAGACATACACTATGGAGACCAGTTGTGAGACCTGATTTGCCATTTCACAAAATCATTTGGCTAAACTAGCTATTGAAGGAATATGATTGGATGGTAATATGGAGTTCTTCATTTATGTTCATTTTAATGTGTAATTTTTGGTTCATCAGATGTTTTGGACTTCAGCTCCCAAAAGCTGCACCCAGCATGACCAATGGTAAGTGACTGTGGAAACTGTAGTCCAAAACATCTGGAATGCCAGTGGTTCACCACTCCTGATATAACGTACATCAGAATAACACACTGAGAATAACAAGTCCCACACTTGTGGCTATTGATTGTAGTAATGAGTCCAATATGGTGGGAGTGGAGACATTGCTCAATAAAGCCAATAACATTTTCGAATGCATTTGCTCCTCACACATAGAAAAGCTCAACAGGCAATCAACAGAAAGCTATCCATTTGGTCACTTCTAATACCAGCTGCTATGTTCTCAAAATGCAGCCTTCTCTAGCTAGTTAAGTCATCCAGCACCTGGTGGTGATCATTTACTAATTATATTTCAGTTGTGAAAAATTACATATAATTAGCAAGAAAGTATTTACCATAATTGCAAAGTCAGCTTCAGAGTCTTGATGTCTGTCCCAGAAAAGCCAAATGTTGTGATGAATTTTCTCATAACAGCTTTACACATTTTTGAAACAAGCTACCTAATATGCTTTCAGGTGTAATGAGCAAGCAAATAATTGGACTGAGTTGGACTTTGCTATATGGCATCTGTTGAGATCATTCTTTTCCTCTAATTGCAATTAGCAATCTTGTTATTTTAAAAAAAATAGAGATGGTTTCTAAGTCAAGTAGTTCCTTGGTATGCATCTATCATTATTGTTTCTTATTATGTCCCAAGAGCTGATTTTTTTGTTTACTGGTATCTTGTTTGTGTGCATTTGTGGAACCTTACCTGCTTTGGTTCTGGACAGATGGACCTACTATCTATAGTGAAATACAGAACATGTAAAGTGGCACTGCTTGGAACTGGTAGGACCATTTTTCACATTAAAGGTAGAAAACTTGAATGTGATTCTGAATTTACTGTAGACTCACAAGGTTGTGAGCTTCTGTCCCAGCTTTCTCAGAGTACCTGCTATACACAAGTCTGTCACATCAGAATCTTATATTTTGAAGGATGCAGATGACCAAAGCCAATGGACTTCAGAGAATAGGACTTTGACTAGCATGCAAAAGCCCAATCATTCACTAAGCTTACTTAGTGATCTTGGGTCAGTCTCTCCATCTTACCCGATGTTAAGATGCAGTCTTCTAGGGTTTTTTTTTCTTTACTTCTTTTCTTTCTTTACTCCTCTCAGCCCTAATCACCAGAGCTGATGACAAGGGATTATGGGAGTTATACTCCAAAAACATGCAGAGGTGGCCATAGTAACATATTCCAGATCTAAGTCAACCTACAGGGTTATAGTGAAGAAGATCAAACCATGCAACACCTATTCATGCTTCTACTCATTTAAGTCTAATGTAAACATTTGGACCCTGGTTTTCCATCATTCAGTATCAAAGGCAATTTACATACAAAAATAAATCAGACAAACTGAGATCAATTTCACTAGCCAACCAAAGGAGAGCTTATCAAGTAGGGTTCATTATTTATTTTATTATTTATTTATTATTTGGGGCTTGCAAGAAGTAACATGATCTCAGGACTGGATCATCTACATAAAACTGTGTATAAAAAAATAGTTAAGACTTGATATGGCTATGGAGTAAAACCAATCTGGATCTCAACAGAGTACAATTCTTTTAATGTATACGGGGATGTATAACTGTCTTGACTGCTGCCAGATCTGAAGTCACTAGACTGCCTCTGGTGATTTCTAGTTTGTAAATATATAATTATCTGATGGTGTCCTAGATGTAATACTGTATCTTTTCTTTTTCTCCCATGTGTTGCTACCTTAAAAGTTCATTTGTACAGGGCTGCTGGTTGGACAATGGCCATTTCCACACTAGCCTGTTATAGTGCAATGATTCCACTTTCAACATCCTCTGGAATCCTGGGGTTTGCAGTTTCGGGAGGGGTCAGCCAGAATCATCACGCTATAACAGTGGAATCATCGCGCTATAACAGGCTAGTGCGGAAATGGCCAATGAATGGAACTGGGACATTCAGAGTACTGTTGGATGACAGATGAGCAAAATAGATTTAGGTGATGAAATATTCCATACGCAAGCTAGCATTTAAAACTCTGAAACCAAGTTTCACATTTTCATAGGGATTCTGCAAAGTCATAGAACTGAATAGAACATTCTCCTACTTTTGCAAAATCTTTCTTCTGCACAAGAACATTGTATCTTCTTTTTAAATGGCTTTAAGACTATAGACTGTTTAAACAAATTTTAAAATAATTGTTCTATGCTTATGCTTCTACTGATGTCTTAATCTGTATTTATTTTTCAATTTTGGTAATCCATTTTGAGTCCTATTACAGGGGGAAAAGGTAGGACTACAACAACAACAAGTAAGGTAAGGTAAGGTAAGACAACAACAACATTATTGACGCATCTCCACGTTGTTAAAGCCAGAAACATACAGAGACTTTGAAGCTCAGATTCTGTTTATACTATGTCAATGATAGTGACAGTGGCTAGAGTAAAAATGGTAGTGTCAGGTAGAGGAAGCCAAAGAAAGCCTTCTGTGTCACCACTCAAAGAAAAACCTGCCATCTCCTGAGGCCTATTTCCTACATGCTTGGCTTCCAGGTGTGTCTGTAAAGCTTTAGAGGCTCTGGGAACATTGTCTTAGAAAACTGCGTATGAAATGCACACCTGGAACCCAGACACAAAGGAAACAGGATGCAACAGAGAAGGCTTTGTCTGCCCATGCCTCATGGTACAACTGTGGAAAAAGTGTACTATACTGCTGCAGTGCACAACTGTAACATAATTGTAACAGTGCACCAGTGGGACTTTGACAAGGGAGGTTTAGATACCTCTGAACCACCTGCTCAGCCCAAACCACGCAATACCTGGCATGGTCTGTAGCAACAGCCCTGTTCAGGGAAATGAAGAGATCCAATCTCTTTAAAAGTACAGGACACCAAAACAAACATCAGATATCATTTAGGCCCGTTTTTTCCTAGAAATAGGAAACAGAAACTAACAGCTCATGCAGAAAACCACTAACAACTACACTTTTATGTGCTTTCAAATTTAAGAAAGAGTTTTCATTCAGAATTTGCACAGTATGTCTAGGAGAGTATGTGCAGACATCCTTGCTGTATTTATAGCCTTCTTTTTATATCTGTTGTTGCTTGAACCTCTCCCTCTCCCACCTTGGTTCCCTTGCATTTCTGGAGTCATCTGTATTAACACAAGATTTATAAAGCTTGGCTCATTTTGTCCTGCAGCTTATTTTATATTCAGATGGATAATCCTGTGAATGTAATACCCAAGCCAACTTCACAGCTAATTGTAGTGTTGCAAATGAGAGAGTTATAAATTCAAGAACAGAATCAGCAACAGGAGTAGATGGATGCTTAAGAAACAAAGGTCTTCTTTGTAGGAAAACATATTTTGTTTAAAAAGAACAGTGAAGAGGATAAGAGAAACATAAAAGGGCAAGATATCAATCTCATAACTGAGATTAATGTGAGATAAGAGTTGATCATTCATTTAAGTTTATTTATTTGTGAACAAAGTATATCTTAGAATTCCAACCTGCATAGATTACAAGAAAAGTGCTTACCCCTCCCCTTCAAAGAATTAGCCTTTCCGCTTTTTACACAATGCAATGGGAGATCTATTCGTTATTGCCACATAGTGGCAGGATGCAGGTACTTTCAATTGCTTAAAAACATTTTAAGCTATTAGTGTTGTCTTCTAGAACATATTCATATGCTGTCCATATTTTCTGAAGCAAATAGTTCTAGGGGCTCAAGAATGCTGGGAGTTTACCTTTGAGGCTTAATAGTCTCTCTGAGTTGGGTTTCCTTGTCATCACACTTCTGCTTTTTGCTTTTTTAATGAGAAACTGGGTTTTTAAAAGTGGTTATAAGGAAGGCTGGATAACAATATGTATGAAAGGGATTTAGAAGTCTTGGTAGATCACAAGCTGAACATGAATCAGAAATGTGATGCGGCAATCAAGAAAGCCAACATGATGCTTGGTTGTATCAATAGGAGTATGGTGTCTAGACCAAGGGAGGTAATGGTACCACTCTATTCTGCATTGGTTAGACCTCATTTGGAATACTGTGTCCAGTTCTGGGCACCTCAATTCAAAAAAGATGTGGACAAGCTGGAGTATGTCCAGAGGAGGGCAACCAAAATGGTGAAGGGTCTGGAAACCATGGCCTATGAAGAATGGCTAAGGTAGCTGAGTATGTTTAGTCTGCAGAAGAGAAGGTTAAGAGGGGACATGAAAGCCATGTTTAAATATTTGAAGGGATGTCATGTCAAGGAGGGAACGGGCTTGTTTTCTGCTGCTCCAGAGACTAGGACAAAGAACAGTGGATTCAAGCTGCAGGAAAGGAGATTCCACATGAACTTCAGGAAGAACTTCCTGATGGTCAGAGTTGTCCGACAGTAGAATATGCTGCCTCAGAGTGTGGTGGAGTCTCCTTCTTTGGAGGTTTTTAAGCAGAGGGTGGATGGCCATCTGTTGGGAGTGCTTTGATGTATGTTCCTGCATGGTCGGGGGTTGGACTGGGTGGCCCCTGTGGTCTCTTCAAACTCTATGATTCTATAATTCTAAGAAAGAAAAGAAAAAGAAAAATTATGCTAAAAGTGGAGAAAGATTGGGTGGTACATAAGACATGATCATTATCTGGGCATATAAGTTAGTGTAAGTTGCCCGTTCTTCCAAAAATCACACTTGCTTGAAATTTGTGTCTACAGAATTTACATAGGTAACTAAAGCAGGGAGATCTTCTAGCCATTGAACAATAGATAGAGAATGCTTATTTTTCTTTCCAGTCTTTGAGTTGAAGCCTTTTGGAAAAAGAAGCAGGGCACAGGATCCAATCATGCTGACCATTAGCTAAATTCCAATTCTTAGGGATATAATCTGCGATTACGCTAGTGCTGACAAAAAGGTATTCTTGTTATTGTGTATGCAGTCTGTTACAAGGCAAATCCTCATTGCTCCATGAAATAATTTGTAAGTGTAAACCTTCAGCTTGGAAAATGAGATGGTTTTTTAAGTTAAATCATTGTGTGCAGCTGAATAGCTGGCAAAGAGCTAGAACATCTCATTTGCCTGAACCTGTGCATTCAGTATGAATACATGTTTATTCCCACACATACTATTCTGTTTGTTGTTAACTGCCATCAAGTCAGTTTTGACATATGGTGACCTTACGAATGACAGATGTCCAAGTAATCCTATGATCAACAGCCCTGGTCAGGTCTTGTAGACTCAGGACCATGGCTTCCTAGATTGAGTCCCTCCATCTGCAATACGGTCTTCTTCTTTTCCTACTGCCTTCTATCTTCTGAAGCATTATTGTGTCTACTACTGAGTCATGTCTTCCACGATATGGTCAATACACTACAGTCTCAGTTTAGTCATCTTGACTCTAGGACTCATTCATTTTAGTTTTCAGTGATGTATCAACACTTCAGGATCTTGCCTAGTTCCCACATAGCTACCCTTCCAATTCCCAGTCTTCTTCTGTTTTCTTGACTAAAGTATCCATTCTTCTTAATAACTGAACCAAAATATGGAAAAATCTTGAACTATTGCAATGTCTTCATTGTCTACTTTAAAGTTACATAAATCATCTGTGGTCATTATTTTTGTTTTCTTAATGTTCAACTGTAAACTGCTCTTTGAACTTTCTACCTTTATGTTTTTCAGTAACCATTCAAAATCTTTGTTGTTTTCTGCTAGCATTATGGTGTATATATCTGCATATCTTAAATTGCTTAAGTCCCTTCCTCCAGTTTTCACACCTCTTTCCTCTAATCCTGCTTTCCACTCATATTCAGCATACAAATTGACCAGACAGGGTGATGAATTACAGCCTTGCCTGACCCCTTTGCCAATTGAAACCATTCCTTTTCTCCATACTCTGTCCTAACAGTAGCCTCTTGCCTGTGTATAGGCTATGAATCAGGACAATCAAATGTTGAGATGCACCTATTTCTTTAAGAGAGATCCTTAGTTTCTCAAAATCAAAGGCTTTGCTATAATCTATGAAGCACAGGCTGATTTTCTTTTGAAATTGTTTATTTGGTATGCTCTGTTATCCATTGCAAATTAATTGATTTTCTTCTTTTCAACTCCCTTCACTGTCCAGCTTTCATGACCATACATAGAAATTGGAAATACAATGCCACAGACAATCTAAATTCAATGATATATCTTTACACTTCACGATCTTGTCTAGTTCATCGCTCCACTTCCAAGTCCTAGTCTGATTACATGACTTCAGTCTCCATTCTGAATAATGACTGAAAATTTCGAACTATTTCAATATCTTTATTGTCTGCTTTAAAGTTATACAAATCATCTGGTCATTATTTTTGTTTTCTTAAAGTTCAACTGTATACCGGCCTTTGCATTTCCTTCCTTGACTGTCTACAGTAATCATTCTAAGCCTACATTCCAATGTATTTGACTATTGAGCTAGTGAGCTAGGAATGCAAATCACTGGTTTTTTTTTTCTTCCCACACTTTTTTCCCTCATTCCCTTGTGCGAGGAGGAAGATATTTTCTGTGAATCTCAGGGAGAGTTTTCACATTTGCAAGAACAATCCATATGCAAATTGTGTCAATTGCACAAATGGTGTAAATGCACACAGCTGAACTATCATTGCTGCTGCTTTGTTGTAGGACTTTCAAAAAATCAGAAACATCAGATGGGTTCTCTGCATCTTTGTGATCAGTTGGCCACTCCATCTGTTCCTGATGTATATGCTTTCCTTCATAAATAGAAAAGGCAGCAGTATCGCATATCACAGAGGCTGGAGATTTCTCAGCTGGCTTTCATTACCTGTCTAGAGTAGGAATGCCAGAGAAATCCACCACAGAATGGCATCAGATTTTCCCTATTCTAAAAATGCAGCAACTTCACAATACCAAACTTTTTTATCTCAATGAAATATGTGGCTCAGTGGAAAAGATTTCCTGATTTCGTTTTTTTTAACTGAGATATTTATGTGTACGCCTGTAGAAAAGAATTGCATAGGTTTTGAATGTGATGGATGATGATGAAAGAGATGCAAATACAACAGAAAGGAAAAAAAAACATTTTTGCATATAAAAATACATATAAGAGCTTTTATGTTACTGTGTCTTATACAAAATGCTATTACTTTGTGTATTATTTTCCATCCCAAATCTGCTTTCATTGAAAAAAAAAGACCCAGAAAAAAACATTTTGTGGATGCTGAAGCAGACAAAACCACCCGACCTGCTGAAACATATGTGAGGTAGCTTCTGTTTGATTCATACATTATTTATCTTGCTCACTGAGAATGAGAAATCTGGGTCCCATTCACTGTAGACAATAATAGCACTATTATTTCAGTTTAACTGCCATAGTTCTGTCTTATGGAGTCCTGGGGTTTGTAGTTTGGAGAGATACTGGAGGAACCCTCTGACTGAGAATTCTAAATGCCCCTGCCTACACTGCTATTAAAAGGATTACATAGGATGGAATGAGGACAGTTGAACGGGGGAAATAGCACTGTAATTATGTAATGTGAATGGGCTCCAGCTGAATATTCTTCACATCCCTACTGTGAACATAGCTGAGATTTTAATTTCAGGTATCTTGGTCCAATTTTGAGTGGATCTTTGCAAATAAACATTTGTCAAGCTAGAACCAAAGTAACTACTTTATTTAACACCATACAAAGCCAAAACCATTCTTTTCAAAACCATTCCATAAAGAAGTAGCAGCAGGTAGGGGCTGGAGACTAACAGCATCAGGAATGCTAGCTGCAATAGAACTGAACAATTTTGTTTTGCCTCTTAAAACAGAACATAACAAACATATCTGTGGGAAATGTTTAAAACTGGGCAGCCATTTTACAGACATGAACAATGTCTCACTGGTTCCCTTTTACCAGAAAAGCTGCCACCTGTATAAGCGCCAGCATTATTGTGAGAGCTGAATCCTAAAAGGAAAGCTACAAGATGAAAGACACAAAGTGCCACTTAAAGGAGAAAGGCACACCAAGATTAGAGTTAGAAGAACAACCTTGAGTGTGACTAAAAGTCTAGAATTTCCCACAAAACTAAATGTCTGAAAAACACAAAGAAAAAGTATTTTTGTCAGTTTCTCAGATTAAGGAGGGGAAGCAGATGATGTTCAGATCTTAGCTTACAGCTTGCTGAGCACAAGGTTACATGTGTCATAAAGGAGATTAATGACTGAACGTTTAAAAGAAAAGTCCGAGCAAGAGAGAGAGAAATATTACATGTAATATCTAACGGTGGTGAAGATTCTTCATTTGAAATGATCTTACAAGTTTCTTGTCCTGCCAGAATCCATTGTGTTCCTTGATGGCTTTCATTGATCAGAAGTAGACAGATGTCAAGCCAGAAGTTGAGAGAATCATACAGCTTTAAGGCAGTAAGCACACACACACACAAAGTTGATTGGCTCCAGTCTCCAGAGGGGCTAAAAAGCTTGATAGTTCCTTTGACAAGATCAGTTTAGTTTGTTTGACAAAGAGCAACAGAAAAGCAAAAGTGCAGAACAGCAAATCACAAAATATTTGTGTACTGCAGACATGATTCACAGGAACACATCTCAGGAAGGAGTTACACATTGATAGCAGTGGATTTCTGCAAAACATTCAGCAGGCATTTGTTCAAAAATAAGTCAATGGATATTATTGATCTTACTATATAACAATGTCAATAAATTTTTCTAGTGCCTAATTTACAGTTCAGACAGCAAGACACAGCAAGAAAGCCTGTTGAAGTTTCCACACCCACCAGAGTTCTAACTTCCATTGTAAAGAACAAGGCTGTTCCCCATCATGACTTCCACAACTTGTAGACATGTGCTATTCTTTTGCCTTTGTGAAGCATGTACATGCACAGAGAGAGAGAGAGACAGAGAGACAGAGAGACAGAGAGACAGAGAGAGAGGAGAAGAAGAAGAGGAAGAAGAGGAAGAAGAAGAAGAAGAAGAAGGGAAAGATAGGCTCATTGTTTACTAAGACACAAACAACCTATCGAGTACGTCCGAAGCAATAGTTGTTGTAGTTTTAAATTTTGTGATTTGCAGAAATGCACAAAATGTAGTCTCACAAATGTGCCAATTGTCTTTGAGATGGAAAAACAAAATTCCTCACTATCTCATGCTCAGAAAAAAAAAATCATATGCATTTTCCTTTAGTCATGAAAACAAAACAAGTTAACATTTATACTCCTACAACTAGGGAAGTATGGGGATTTGGCTAGTAGACCCTCTCTCTGTCTTTCTCACTGTCTCACTCTGTAACTGTATCTGTACATATATCAAACCAGAAGCTTAAGTTGTATGAATCAGAAATACAGGGGGATGGCCCTGGACAGCAAGCATTTGTGGCAGCAGCAAAT
Organism: Cyclura pinguis; assembly: GCA_030412105.1. Classification (NCBI taxonomy): domain Eukaryota; kingdom Metazoa; phylum Chordata; class Lepidosauria; order Squamata; family Iguanidae; genus Cyclura; species Cyclura pinguis. Next base: position 309,823,949 of record CM059599.1, on the reverse strand, counting down.
GAGAAGCTAAGAGCCACATAGGACTGAACAGAAAGTCCAACTAACAAGAGAAAATTAACTTAGCTTTGAAAGGGTATCATAACCAGCAGGATTAAGACAGCCAAATCTATCTAGCACTCAAAATGATGTGTCTTAACATACTCCAGAATGCCATTTGTCACTCGGATCATGTACCTTTTGGTTGAAAATGTTAAGCCCAAAATGGTGAAAGATTAGTACAGAGCTTATTTCAAGAGACTTAATGAGTCATACGTAAATCTTTATAAGCCAAGGCTACCAAGTCATATAACTAACCATTTAAAATGTTGCACATGGTATTGAATCAATAGGATACTAAACTGAGACTTCTCTCTACATAAACCAAAGCAATAAAACCAGGAGATCAAATGCTTTGTCTACAAGACAATGTGCATATTACTTTAAAGATGTAGCTAGCAGTTATGTCTTTTTCTACTTTTTTTTATCTAGAGTAATACAGGGGTCCATGATAAAGATTGAGACCAAGCATGGGGTCTGTTGAAAGCTTCAACCTCCCTCTCATCCAAGTGATACCTTCTGTACAAACATTCAAGGTAGAGAAGACAGAAGGAAGAGAAAGATCCATCTTTTCTGCCTCTGCTGGAACAGCATGCAAATAAGCAGATGGATGCAAGGGAAGCAGGAAAAAATATTCCTTGACTTGAAAAAAATCCTAGCTACAAAATAACTCAGGGATTAGAGAACTGGTGATGAACCTGTACCAACTTGTTTCAGGACCTGAATTGTCTACAGTAGGTGATAGATGAGCCAGAGGCAAGAGACATCACGGGACACAGGCTGCAGTCAAGTATTGGCCAAGAGTAAAAGGGTCAGAGACAATATTACAGTCAAAATGAGAAAGACAGAACAGGTAGCTGATCAGATGCAGGCAGGTGAGAAGTTAGGTGTCTGCATGGCTACTTAAGTAAGAAGTTGCTCTGGCTGCCAGAGTACCCTGGAAAGAAGGAATTAAGAGAGCTGTCCATTGACATGTGGGTCATCTGACTGTGTTCAGATCAGTCATGCAGCTGGAGAGCCTTGACTAACAGATCCTACTCTGATTGGCTCAGAAGTGGGGGTAAGGTGAGAGAAGAAAGAGGTAATTGAGGCTGACTGCTGGAGGTCCTGTTTCAGAAGAATTCTGGTGGTGCCTACTGTTCACTGTTCACTTACTGTTTGCAGTCCTTAGACAGAGACCATTTTCATACCGGGCTTCTGAAATGGTGCAGAGCGACCTCTCACGGAGGTCTTCTACACCATAGAGTGGACTGGTGTGGACTACTTTTTGTAGTTCCACACCAGAATCCACTCAGGAGCGGCCGGAACTAGCCGCGATGCATGTTTTTTAAAAACCTCTTTTTCGAAGTGGATTTGCAGGTGCGCGCAAGTGCGTGCCTGCAGATCTGCCGGGGGCAGGCTTCCAGCTGGCGAGCTTCTCCGGTTGGTGGAGAGCCATTTGAGACACCGGAGGACTGCGGAGCAGTGAGCTTGCACTGCTCCACGTGGCGACGGACTTACCCAGCTGCCAGTAAGCTCCGTTTTGGGGCGTTTCCGCCTGTTCCCCCCCCCACATGTGAAAAGGACCAGAGTCTATAGTAGCAGCCACAGTTAAAGTTTACAGAAGCTTATCAGTCAATTATCATTCTTACTTCAGCAGGCCAGGTCGGTAATAAATTCAGAATGTCAGTTCAAGGGAGTATCTAGCAGTGCAGTCAGCACACAAAGTGAGGGTCAAGGTTTTTCACGAACAGGAGCCAAAGATTAAAAGAAGACTATGTTGCTTCTGCCATAAATGGCAATTGTCTGCAATTCACTTCCCCCCTCCCATCTCTTGGATTTATTGGCCAGCAGCTTCCCCCAGCTGTTTGCCTACTTAATGCTTCTTCCCTATATAAGTGCTCTGAGTCTCAAAGGCATTCCTTTTCTCATCTATGCTGGTCTGCAGTAAGCATTGTCCTGTTCATGTCTTTGTGTTGTGGCTGTTGGGGAGGATCCTACTGGTGTCTGCACCTGGGACTGGAGTATGACAAGTGTCTGAAGAGGGGTGGGTGGGCAGCCAATCAGGGAGGTTCAGCTGTTGCTGGCTATCCTCGCTATTGCTGTATCAGCCCGCTACAGTGCTCTAGTGGCCATGCAGGCATTATCTTTAACAATGTTTCCACTAATTTACCTGGAACGGACATTAAGCTAATTAATGGTACTAATAATCCTCTGCCAGATCCCCTTCTAAAATATTGATGTTACATCGGCCACTCTCTGGGCCTTTTGTGCAAAGTCTTATATTAGGGATATGCCACAAATTTTAGTTATAATAATTGCACATTAGTATTCTCTAAGATTTCTTGGAGGAGTTTTATCTGTACCTGGTGATTTGTTCAATGACATTTGGTTATTAAAATCTAGAACTTTCTCTCCTATTTGTACTGTTTGCCTCAGCATATCTTTCTTTGCTCCTGGAACATTTCAGGTATAGAAGATAGGTATATCTTCAGCTGTGAAGACAACTACAAAGAATTCACTTCTCTGTGGTCTCCTTATCCTGTTCATATATTCTTTGAAATTCATTGCCATCCAGTCATAAAAATTCCTTCCTTTACTGGTTTCTTGAAGTTTGCACATAATTCTTTATCATTGTTCTGAATGCTGTTGATCCACTAAGTTCTTTTTTCTTTTTTTCTTTTTTTTGAAGGGGGGGAATCCCTAATTGCATTCTTGCATTTTCTCCAGCTTCTGTCAATATCTGCACTGTGCATATAATTGTGGTGCCCTATCTTACAATGGTGTTGGAACAGAAAAAAAGTGAAATTAGCTTGTGAAACCAGAGTAGGTCTTATAATAAATAGTACTCTAAGTGAGAGGTGCTTCAGTGCCTCCCTCCATCAATTTACAGTTTTGTTTTGTTTTTAATGCACACACACTCACACATGCCCATTATGGTATCTGTAGTGCTTAACAGTGGTTGGCCATGTTGCATCAAAATAAAGCCATGGTTGCTATCTAGAATAAAGCTGGCTGATGAGAATTCAAATTTGTGGTTAATATTGCCCAAACAACCTGTGTTTTAATATACAAATAATGAATAATTCCTCTGGAAAACAAAGTTTGAAGTTTCAGCCCTACACAATATTTTCTTAACTTGTGCCTTGTAAGAACTATAGCAGAGCAACATGTGAACACCACAAAGTCACTGCTGCATGTGAACTCACTGAACTTTAACCAATTCTCTAAGATGTCCATTCAAGCTGCTCTCTCTCTCTCTCTCTCTCTCTCTCTCTCTCTCTCTCTCTCTCTCTTATCTTTGCCTCATATTCAAGGTAAATTTATTCTTAAGTCTAAAACAAATTTTGACTTTTACACTCCTACAAATGTTCACTAATAAATGAGCTCTCCTATTTTTGCTCATTGTATTCCTTCTTATGTTCATCATGTGGGTCCAGGGGCATGCATTAGCTTAAAGGGAGGAGATATTTCACAATGGAAATAAGAAAGGTTAAAGACCACAGTAATTATCAGCAGGGGAAAAATCCAAATTGCAGGTTGCTGCAGAGCCACATAGTAAAATATTATGTTATTCTACAGTTGCCTAACAATGTCACTATTTCTTCTTCCAAGCTTTATAAAGTAGCACATTCTAATTTCTCTTGACAGCAGCATTATCTATTGTTAAGTGCCAATTATCATGGTACAGTCACTTACTTGCTTTTTTTTTTAAAAAAAAAAAAGTTTTACAGATTAATCAGAATAATTTTCAACCTCAGAGGAAGAGTGTAACATGCAGGATAATGTCAATACCTACAATCATTATCATTATTATTTGAACGCAGAGGTTGTGCTTTCATGGCTCTATTGCTCAGAAGATCCTTGAAGATCCCTCAAGTGAGGTGGATGGAATGGCATCACAGACAAGGCTTAGTTTAAAGATGCAACATTCTGACCTGATAAATAAATATTTTAGTAATATCATGAATTATAGGGAGCATTTAAACCACAGTTTCCCAGGTTGAACAACAGAAGGAAACTGTGTCTTAGGCCCTTTCCACACCACCACCCCAACCCACCATATGACAGGAGAAGAAGGGGACCACGATGACAGTTCTGCATGTCATCTTTGTGGTCCTGTCCTTCTCTCATTCCCAGGTGGTGCAATAACAGATGAAGTCACTGATGGGTTTTCCCCATCAATGACCCATGATTGCACTGCCATCCCAGTCTTACCTGGTCTGTGGAAGGCCTGCAAGCACAATGGCTGCATTTTCTGCCCCAGCACAGTCTGGAAGTTACCCAGCTGTACTGTGGAGGGAAGAAGTGGGGCCATCACACTTCCTTCATTGTGGAGCCAGCCAGCACAGAGGAGAATGCTCCTGTTACACTCCCCTTCCAGCAGTGCTGGTACGTGAATCCCCACCAGACTCTGCCACAAAAAGGTAGGGTGTAAGAGACTACAAAGGGCAGTGAGGCTGCGTAAAGTGATCAAGGGGCTACAAGTACCCCACTCTGATCTATAGTGCGAGTCCTAAAGTACATGCTCTTTTGGGGATGCTACTAGTATACAGCTTCTGTTCCATTAGATGTCTCATGAAACAAAGCACATGGGATCTGTATCACATTTTGAGAGTTTAATGCTTAGCATTAGCTATGGGTCTTGTTTTAGCTTGTGTGGCATTGACCCTTCCATCTTTCAAGCATATTTAGTTCAGGGCCTCTGAGGCTTGGAGAACTCAAACAGCCAGCTAAGTAATGGCAACACACAGCAGGAACAAATTCTTCCTATGCTCCTCAATGTACTATATTGTATGGTTATATCCTTAAAAAAATGCATTGGCACTACCTTTCTGAGGTTTTGGGACTGGGTACTCCTGTGAGGTAAGTGACTGTGCTGATGTTAGCAATGCTTTTGATAGGGTCTCCCACATTTTATTGCTGAAGAGCCAGGCTGAATGCACAAAAGCTATGAGACAGAAGCCATGAAAGGGGGTGAGACTAGCAGGTGATCTCTCAGAGACAACAGTAGTGGTGTTTTAACTAAATCCTGTTAGTGTTGTGTAGAAGAGGGCAATGGTAAACCACTCCTGAATTCCTTTTACCTAAAAAAATCTTTTGTTGATGTGACAGTCCAAAATAAAACATGAGATAGTGTTAGAAGATGAGACTTTCAGTTGGAAAGCCTTCAGCTAGCTACTGGGGAAAAGCAGGGGACAAGAATGAGTAATGCTGCTTCTATAAATAAATATCATAATATTTGGTGCAGGTGAGCTAAAATGGACAAGAATGGGACATTTTCAATCAGGTAATTATACAGTGTTTTATCCATGAAACAGCCATCTAAGAAGAAGAATTGTGGCATTAATAATGAGGCAAGATGTAACAAAAGCAGTCAGGGGATGTAATGCAAAGTCTGACCTAACAATATCAATAAAACTGCATGGAAAACCTATGAATATAAATATTATCCAAGTTTATACTCCCACCACAGAAGCAGAAGAAGAAAAAAAATGAAAGATTCTACACAGATGTTCAGAAGGAAACCAATCATACACAAAAATAGGACATGTTGATAATCACAGATGATTGGAATGAAAAAATAAAACATAGCAGAAATAAGCAGAAATAAACAGAACTAAACAGTGCAGTGGAATTTGGCTTAGGATCAAAAAACAAACAGGAGAACAACGTATTGAATCTTGTCAGGCCAGCAATTTATTCATTGTAAACACATTTTTCAGACCTCCAAAGAGATGATTGTATATATGGATGTGACTAATACAGAAATCAGATAAACTACATCATTAGAAGCAGAAGATAGAAAAACTCCATTGTCTCTGAGAAAAGAAGAGCAGGAAAAATTGGGGCATAGACCGTGAACTATTTCTATAAAAAATTAGAGTAAAGCTAAAGAAGTACTCTAAATCAATCATCATGTCAAAATACAATTTGAGGAATGTCTCTGTAGAATCTGAAGATGATGTAAAAACATATTTGCATTTCTAAACCTAAGTTATGAGAAACAAGGAGAACTTTGGACTAAAGTCAGGAGAAGAGTGCAAGGAAACATTAACAGTTGCCAAAACAGAAAGAACACCATATTGGATGACAGATGAAACTCTCCAAATGGTGAAAGCCGGAAGGAGTGCCTGAATACTGAATGTATCACTTCAGTAACTTGAACACATGGACAAATACAACTTTTATCATAATACACTGAGAATTTATATAAAAGTATATGAAAGACATGAAAGGATGCCACATTCCTTCAAGAAATGTCCTTTTTAGAGGAAGTTTGCTACTGATCTTCTCTAAGACAAAGAGGGTGAGACTTGCCCAATGGCACCCAGTGGACTTCCACCGCTGAGTTGGGATTCAAACCATGGTCTCTGTGAATCGTAGGGCAAAATTCAAACCTGGGGGTTTATTGAGCTTATGGTATTCTGCCAGAGAAAGTGAAAATTGGTAGGATAATAAAACTGAAATAGCTGAGACTCCGAGAACCATTCAAGATCAGAAGATTAAAGCCAACTTTCTATATCTGTTTAGGAACCATAATGTGACAATCTATATTTTAAAGGTTTGTCTTTTTTTCATATAAATCTACTGCTTAACAAAAACCTGCAATTGCCACTATTGTGGACATACTTTGTATTGAAAAATGGGATTTCAAAGACTGTGAATGAATGATGGGTATATACATGCAGGACTTCTAAAGCTGCATTATCATGTTCTTATTGTTGTCCAAGAAGAGGTTCTGGAGAACACATTACACCTTTGTATGAAAATAGTCAATAATTTAAGTTAACTAATGAAAGAAATATGATATATACTCATGTTTAAGTCAACTTATCCATGGGTCAATGTAAGTACTGTACCTTAACTTGGAGGAGGAGGAGGACCACCAACACCACCAACACTACCATCCCCTTCTCTGAGTAGAATGGTGAATGGAAGGAGTTTAGTCTATCCTGGGAGAACCTTAAAGAAGCACCAATTCCCACTACTATCTCTCTGCTACAGTGCTGCTTCTAGCTTTTTTTAATACCTGGCCAGGAAAATGGCAGTGGCTGTTTGGCACTTCCTCTCAGAGTTATGCCCAGACAGTAGAGTGGGAGTCTGTGCTTCTTTTAGGTTATTCCAGGACAGACTAAACTCTCACCTTTTGCCACACTTTTGCTGCTAAGAGAAGGGAATGGTTCCTTTTTTGATAAAATACCTTAACTCTTAATATCTTAACTCTTAATTTAAAAAAAAAATTCTTTTTATAGCAAGGTAAAAGGCCTTTTTGAATGCTTAAGTAGAAAAATGGGGATGTCAGCAGCTGGGAAAACTGGCCATGAGACAGCTGTCTCTTCCTCTTCTCTGCAAAATGATTCTTAACTTATCCATGGGTTATATCAAAAGCCATAATTTTGGCCTGAAAATCTGCTTTCAACTTAAACATGAGGTTGACTTATACATGATTATATACAGTAGTCACAAATTTGAAAAGATCCAGACAAAAATAGCTCTTTGTAGAACTTCCACAAGTTTACAGGCTGCAATTAGATATAAAAAAGTTGAAAAAATTGAGAATAATTAACATGAGACTATAGAATAGTTGTTACGTTGTTGCTAGAATCATTAGTACATTTTTTAGGTAATTATGCTGAAAGCTAGTGGATCTTAAGAATGCTTTCACTTTTGGAATTCTATTTGACTTTGACAAAGCTAATTTTCAAAATGGTATGCTTTTGTGAGGAATTTCTGAACAATAGTATAAGTACATTCATGTTGGATACACTTCTGCTTTCACACCATCTATTCTTACTACTTCTTTCTCAGTACTCCAAACAATTTAGAGCAATATTAGAAATTTTCACATCCAGATCCTTGTTGCAGTCAGTAATTCAATATACACTGGAACATTCTGCTATGTTTTACTTACGCAATTTCTGATGATTTTCATTGCTATTATGGAGCATATAAGGCAAATATAGTCACATTGGCCCAAAACAAAACTTCTAAAAGCTATGGTACAGCAGTACCTTTGTTAGAACAACTAAACTGTCAGGAAATTATGAACAAGATGTTATACTTTCTAGAACACTTCCTTAGGCCACATGAGAGAAAAAGGTCTTTCTGGTGTTGAAGCCCTTTTGTTTGTTTCAAATCACAAAACGGAATGTTTCCAGACATATGAGACAGGTTAGGTTCTATTGGGTGCTAGGCATGTTTTGGGCTGCACTCAGGACTGTTCTTGGTCTGCTGGGTAAAGAAACATACAGTGATTGCTAACCATTTTTTTAAATGAAATCAGCTATTATACACTTAAGGAAAAAATGGTGAGAAAAAAGAATTAAAGAGAAATTGGAAATGTTTTGTATTACTCAGTACTAATTTTTAGATGGTGTACTAGGTTAAGAAAAGAGGAGAGAATGTAAATAGAATGAAACTGGGTAGCTTTGCCTAATAGAAAGAAACAATGTACCTCCAGATAGTACAAAGACACCTTCAGGTAATACAAGGTGCTAAAACCTTGCTCCACAAGTTTAAGATCCCTTGAGGCAGCCTTCCCCAATCTGGTTCCTTCTAGAAGTTTTTATCTACAGCCTATCATATCTGGACATTGGTGTTACTTTATGGGACTAATATGAGTTGTACTCCTAACCATCCTGAGAGCATCTGGTTAGGGAGGACTGTCTTGTGATGCAAGGTTTCTAGTATGTTCCAGTTCTCCCTAACATTTTTAGTTCGATACTATTCTTACCTATCCCATTTTCTGGAGCATCTTCTTCATCTCTGAGGCACAATCCATGGGTAATGTGAGAGTCAGCATGGTGTAGTGGCTTGTGTTGGACTACAACCCTTGAAACCACAGTTTGATTCCCTGCTCAGCCATGGAAACCCACTGGGTGACCTTGGGTGCATCACACAATCTCAGCCCCCAGAAAACCCCATGATAGGTTTGCCTTAGGATCTCCTAAGTCAGAAATGGCTTGAAGGCACACAACAACACATAAACATGCTTCTAGGTACAAGCTATTTCCAGGCTGCTTGGGCCCTGGTGCACCTTCCATGATAGCCAATTGCATACTTCTGGGTTCAAGGAGGCATAATGAATTTTCGTAACTCAAGTTCTATCTCATGGGCTGAAGGCAGAAAGTCAAGTCTCTGATTTTAATTGTCAACATTCATCTGGAAAATAAAGATGTCATGTTGGGTGAGAAATGTATCTGGGAGATTCAGAGTGCTTTTCCAGCATCTGCTCTGCCTGGCTGGGCTGTTACTCTGTTAAACAGTGCATGAAGCTGGCTAGACATCTGAACAAGGTGATCTCCAGAGAATGCCCTCATCTGGTAGCCAGTCACAAACATTTAGCTTGCTTTCTATCATGTATACCCTTAATATCACTTCCTCCAGAGCTCAGCACTTTTGAGCTGCCAAGTTGTGGCAGTTTGGAGATTCTTTTTTAAATGTGACAATTGAAGTGAAGCAATCAAATGCATTCCTTTCATCTGACAAGATGCACCCATCCTATTGAAAAGAAGGTGGGGATATGGCATGTATTGGCTTTCTGGTTTCAAACACAATGAGTTTTGGTTTATTTTGAACATTTTGAACAAACAGCATTTTGAATATCGCTTGTGCTCCAGCTTCCCTGTGTAGTAAAATATTTTTATGAGCATTGTGATGGTTGATTGTCCTATGACAAATAGCAGCCACAGAGATCTACTGCACAAATATAAAACTGCAGGTGTAAAACAACAAATTAAAAACAAGAACCAATTAAAAGCAGCAGAGAAGAGAAGGAAGTAACTCTCTCCTCAAATAAAGGATTTAGTTTGGAGTCTGATTTGGTATTTTGGATATGGGTCTGACTTAAATTAAATCTATCTGGACCCACACTGGACCCAGTCTGAACTCTGAATTCAAACTGGGATTTGGAAATCCAAATTACCAGTCTTCTCCCATTGACTTACATTAGAAAACTAAAAATGGCCATGACTTTTGTTTTACAGATCTGCATAAAATTTGGAGTTATGGCAGACCTTGAAGAATGGATTAACCTGGTTGTATTTCACACAGGTCACATCAGATGTTTTTGTGATAGGCAGCTACTTTTCAAACATTAAAGAAGAACAGTTGAACATCAAAGAGCAAAGGCCATAGAACACCAGGGAATTCAGGCAACAGCACTTGACAGAGGCAAGCAGGCAAAGAGGTTGCAAATAAGCAGAGCATCATATGCATCCCACTTTTTGAACCAGGACATCATAGAGGAATGTTGAAATAACTTCTGTTAAAGTTAACTTAGAGTGAGATGAGTTAATGAGAATGAAATGTCAACTTACTTGAGGAGAATTTGCTTTTGCTTCATTCCATGACGCCCAACTGCTGAGATTCAGCACTGCAGCATAATGAAATAGGAGGCTGATGAGAAGTTATTTTACTAGCAGTCCAACTGATGAGAACCTCTTGATAAATGCCCTGATTTGCCTTAAAGAATTTGGTGAGCTGGACTGGTGTTGGAGACTTCAGTCTCATGGCCCCGTGCCTCCCCCATGCTTCCTTCTACCATTGCCTGCCTAGGTCTCTAAGTGGGGAGGAAAGACTGAGGGGTTGCTACTGCCAGGATATTTCAGCATGTTCTGTCTCCGTCCTATGAGTTTTGCCTCTATGCCTGGCTGCTCTCACTTTTTTGTCTTGTTATGGAACGTGGCACTTTGGTGATGCCTGGTACCCTATCAACAATTTACCTATGATCATTTTCTGCCTACGGTGGAGGCAAGTGGTGATTTTGAGATCCTCTCACAATTTATAGTGGCTCCAAGTACTGTACCTTTTCTGCAGTGACTCAGAATAACTGCCTTCCATTTAGGAAGCTGCCACTGTCCTGGTTGAACTGCCCTTGCTGCTTCCTGCCTGTCTCTTTGTCTGCTGCAAATCTGAGTAACCTTGCTTTCAACTATTAGCTGAGCTAGATCCCTTGATAAGAATCCTTGTTTTATTGGCATCAGGTCAATTCATTTATTTTTCTAACATTTCTTTTTTCATTGTAAATTGCATTGTGAGAGTTCACCCTATCAGACAGGGTTAAAACATAAATAATAAATAAATAAATTGTTATAAGTCAATCCATGTGACTATCTTTAGAAGAAAACAAAGATACACTTCTAATCTGAGAACAATTCTCATGCTGCTGTGAGCATATGCATGCTATTGAAACCATGCCCTAGATACCTTTGTTGTTATTTCAGAGCTGTACCTCTAGTTTGCCCTTGCATGTTAATAGATCCCAGTTGCAGAGCTTCCCTTGGGTTCCTTACAGTGGGCTTTTGCATCATCTATTCAGTCTCCATAATTACAATGATAGGTATCAAGCCATTTTCATAAATGTCATTATAATAAACAGACTATGTGTCACATGCTTGAAAATCCAGTAAGCTGATTATTACTGTGTTATTTTAACCTTCTTTTAATTAGTGAGAGCTCCAGTTAAGGAGAAAGGGAAGCAAGCTTGGTATTGTTGGCATTGTTATCCTGTAAAAGATGGGATATGGGTGATGATGATGAAAGAAGTTCCATGTCATTTATTTGAAGCTTAATTACTATCATATCAGCCAGCTGAGCTTTGTAACATATCCTTACCCAACCTTTGGAACGTTATGAAATGTACTCAAGGCTGCTTTCAGAAGTAAAAACAGGTCTCCTTGTTTTCTCTATTATGATCCAGTTTCTGGATCAATATGCAAGAGGAAGCCAGCATGGTGTTTAGGTACAGGAAGATACACTTAAAGTAAAGTGGTTCAAATGGATATTTGAAGTAATTTTAAACCACTCTTGTATTATTGCTGAAGATATAACATCAATTTTTGTTGTGCTTTAGTTAAGTAAAGCATATAAAAATTGATATAAAATCTCCTTGCTCAATCTACACTTTAATTCATATTCTATTCATCCTTCTGTCTGTCTCCACATGCTTGAACATACATGCTTGATTTGTTATCTGTTCAGACAGAAATAAAGACTAAAGCAAAAAAAAAAGACCCATTCTGTCAACTACTTCAGGTGCTTCATGAACAAATGCTTTAGTTTTTGGTATAAAATGTACCTTTATGAACCAATTTTGACCAAGCCTGCTATTGAGACTTAGGTTGACATTCCAAAAGAGTTTTTCTGCAAGTTCAAGAACAATCAGCAAACTCCAGCTTGTGGGGAAATGGCTGTTTTAAGTCAATTTTGGTGTGAAGCAAATTTTATGGATCAGAGGTGCTGTCAGTCAAACTTTGGTTTCATTCCAGTCATAAGCAAAATCATCAACATCAATTCAGAGACCACTGGGTAAATTTCACAGTATTAATGTAAACATGGCTTAAAATTACTAACATATCTCTTTTATCTATCTTAATACCTCACACAACTTTAGGGAAAGAAAAGAAGAGAAATTTATAGATGGGCACACTCGCTCCCCCCACCCCAAGTTCCTTGAAGAGAGACCAGGACTCATTTCATTACCACAAAATCAAAACCAATCAGTTCATTTTCCAATGAAGTGGCCTCCTCCACTTCCAGCCTTTCCCAAATCGATGCTACAAACAAAAATGTTTATGTCCATGCATTCTATTCTTATTGCTATCTGAGATGTCCTACACTGGAATAGAATCCACTTTTTCATGAAAAAAGATGCAGCTGGGAGAATAACATATCTCTACAGGCTGAATTTATCATATGGGTCTTGCCTATGACATGAGATTAATTTGAAGATCACATGTCCCAGATTTATGCCATCAAATATAACTGAACAGGACTACCTCAAGTCATTATGCTGCCTGAAGCACAATAGCAAATATTCTTTCTGCAAGCCAGACTACAAAATGCTCTGACCATGAACAAAACTGATTTCAAAGGGGTGCTCTTCAGACCAGTTGGTAGAGCAAACATAATCTATTTTTCTTTGCCTGCTATCTTCTCTTCTCACACAGCTGAAGATATGTCCTTACTCACCTGCCAAGGAATCCAAGTAGACCTCAGAGATAACTATTTTTCAAGTGTTACAGCTTCTTCTATGGCTTTTATTGCTGTTTTGACTCATGAGGAATTACATTTGCAGCCTTATCCTATTGGGGGAGGGCTTCCTGTTTCTCCTTCTAGAATATCCCACTTGATTCAGGAACCTCTTTTGCCCATTAGCAAGGCCATTGAAGTAGTGCATGTCTTGAGCCAATTATGATCTATCCTCTTAAATTTTCTTGATGAACTTCCAGTGACAATCCAACATCAAGTTAAGAGGGCTGGGCTTATGGATGGAGTCAACACTTAACAGCATGCTTCAGAATGTCTTTGGACTATCTGAATTGAGGAAAACTAAATTATGGACATTCTCATTCCTAAATTAACTTTTCCAGAACAGTCTAGCTGTGTAAAGAGCATGATGTGCTCAGCAGGATACTTTTTTAAAGAAATAACACCAGGACAGAAAACAATATTGCACATTTTTTTGGATATATTAAACCCAGTTCCCTTATTATTCTGCACTGGGTAAAAATGGATCTGATTTTTCATATGCAATAGTTCTGATCTCTACTACTACAAACATCTACATACTTTCAAAGAATCTGTTTAATCAAGATTCATGAGTCTTTTATTTTCTGTTTGTGCTCTTGATGCTACAAATGTATTCTCTGAATAATTTATGCAAACAAATGTCAATTAACAGGATGTTGGCAAACTCTTTAGTCTGCTTATTTGCATGTACTTATTCATCACATTATTGATTACTTAAAATCATATGGTGTTTTTAATCCTTTATTGGCTGCCTCAAGACTCTTGAAAAAGAAAACTATGAGTGGCAGAAAATAAACTTCATGATTCTATCAGTTTCATGATTATGTGCACACTTGACAAACTGATATGTATTTAGAACAATACTGAAACTGAGATTTTGCTTTTTCATACAAAGATGTGAGGCACACATTTTACATTTACATTACATTTTTTCACTAAGGGTACCATGAGAAGTACTTTTTCAAAAGGTGGGGGCATGGACCCACTAACGAAACTTGTAACATATTTGAAGCTTATTAATGTATTGTCTTTTTAACTCATCTTTCCCCTACTAGCTTCATTCTTATCTTCACAACCAAGAGAGTCATAGTTATCAGCTGTCATAAGAGTCCTACATTATATGCACAGTAGCTCCCCACACAAAGTTCTATAGGCCTAGTGGATACCTCTGAATCATGAGTCTGTAGAGTAAGGTCAATTCTTCCTTGATCTTTCAGCTTTAAGTTATGAATAAGACCATAGCAAGGGTGGAAGTCCTGTGATGCCCAAGATGCAAGTTGGACTGCCACTTCCATCAGCCCTAGTCAAGATAGCAAATGGTGTGGAATGCTGGAAATTGCTGTACATTGCTGGAGAGCTCCATGATTCCCACCCTGACTGTAGCTCAATGGAAGAGCTCATCCTAATTCTGGGTTCACTCCCCAGCATTTTCAGTTAAAATGAGATGGCATTGCTGGGAAAGATCTCTGTACAAGATGTTGAAGAGGTGTTTCTAGAAAAACTAGAAAGTACCTGGGAGGCTATGAAGTCATCAGCCAGAACTGTGTTCTGTTTTTTTAGGACTGGGAAGATAGAATTTTTTTAAGAAACTGAGTGCTTCTGATTATGAGCTCAGGCAAAATTTCATCATAATTTCTTTTCAGCTGTTGATGGTCCACTGCTAACCCTCTTCAACAAACAGCTCAGTAATAACCAGTGTCCTTCCTCCTACCCTTCTAAAACTTGCACATTGTGTGATAGAATAGAATAGAATTTTAGGGCTGGAAGGGACCATACAGACCATCTAATCTAATCCCCTACCGTTCGGGAATGCATCTCAAAAGCAGTCTTGAAAGATGCCCATTCAACCTCTGTGTAAGGACTGCCAGAGAAAGAAAGTCTATCCCTCTACCTTGAGAGATTCTGCTCTGCTATTGAACAGCTATTATAGTGAAAAAGTTCTTCCTAATGTTTAGGCAGAATCACTTTTCTTGTAATTTGAATCCATTAGTTCATATTCTGGGCTCTGAAGCAGCAGAAAAGAAGCTTGTTCCATCTTGTACATGATATCCCTCTGATATTTCAAGATAGCTATCTTGTCACCTCTTGGTCTTTTCTTATCCAAGCAATACACATTCAGCTCCGTCAGTCAATCCTCATAAAGCTTTGTTTCCAGACTTTTAATAATCTTGGTTGCGCTTTTCTGGGCACATTTCAGGTTGTCAGCATTCTTTCTGAACTGTGGTGCTCAGAATTGGACACAATATTCCAGGTGAGGTCTAACCAAAGCAGAACAGAATGGCACTACTATTCCCCTCAATCTAGTTACTTTTCCTTGTTTGATGCAGGCCAGAATTACATTGGCTTTTCTTGACTACTACACTACACTATTGTCACATATTAAACCTGTGGTATCCTAAGACCCCTAGATCCATTTTCACATATACTACTTTCAAGCCAGGTGTCACTCAACCTATATTTGTGTCAGTTGCTGGAGAGGGCAGCTATGAAGGCTGAATGAAGGGGTATCCTAAATTGTCCCTATATCACTTAAAGATTTTCAATTCAAAAAAATTCAAAAAAAAGAAAAAAGAAGCCTACTCGGTGCTGGGGGATATCAACCTATATGTGGATAGCTTGAAATTAGAGACCCCTCCAAAAAAATTGCCTATGTGTTTGTTCAAGTCAATGAAGTCTGCCATTACACAGAGTCCTAAAGCCTGTGTTTGTAGGCTTACTGAGTCTTTGATTGGCCTGCAGGTATCAAATGTCATTACACTAAGCTTACTGAGATGAAGATAATATAGCTGGCCCTTTTCTCTGCATATGCAATGATGACATCAGCACAGATATCTGCCACTACTATTTTGGAAAGAAAATATGAGAAATGACTCAGATTTTCTTTCTTTCTTTCTTTCTTTCTTTCTTTCTTTCTTTCTTTCTTTCTTTCTTTTCAGATTTAAATTTTTTTCCCCATTTCCTGTTGGGCTGGAGGGAATGGGATGGGAAAAGAAATTGGTAGGCAGGAGGGATTACAGTTGTGAAGGAGCTGCACATGATTTTTCTAACCTGTTTCCAAACTCTTTCTGGATAATTGTCAGAAATGGTTTGAACGGTTAATCTATTAATACTATTCTGTGTATCAATAGAATGGGGGTAATGTCTTTTCTAATGAAAATGGGATGAGTAAATAAACAAAATTAATGCTCTAATAAATTTTATATATTGTGATGAAAGAAGAAACGCAAACACCCAAGCCTCGCGCAAGGCCTGCCCAGCCTGACACCTCTTTGTGTTCAGGTCTGAACAGCCCGGGGGATCTCTGGATCAAGCCAGGGCCAGGACAAACAGCTCCGCTTCTATTTTCTCTTCCTGAGAGCGCAGCACCTTCCTTACTCTTGTCCCCCCTTGGCTTCCTCCTTCCAGGGTTATCTCCCTTTACTGCTTTCCTTAAATCTGCCCCTTTTCAGATATAAGGACAAGTCGTGATTTATCTCTTCAATGACTGTGGTACCATTGGAACTATGGTAAAATGGCACTATTGGTAGCTTGTATACTCCAGGATGTAGAATAATACTCTGTAAGACTGTTTTAAGGAAAACAGAACGTCAAACGTTTATTGCAACAGTGTTACTTAAATTTGTTTGTAACTTAATGTTTAGGAAACAGCACACCCGTCGTCGTCGTCGTCGTCGTCGTCGTCTCCTCCTCCTCCTCCTCCTCCTCCTCTCTCCCTCTCTCTCGCCCTCTATGCTTAATTCATTGACTATCTCTCGTACACCCTATTTCTCAGTTCTCTCAACACAGAGCTCTTCAGCTTTCTCTTCACGTCTTGCCTAAAACATTCCTCAAACTCTAGACTCTTAACTCCCACTTCAATCAACTCAACAGTCAGTTAAGTCCGCTATTCCACTCTCACCACCAGCCCCTCCCCTGAGCTATCCAACGTTCCATTTCAACAACCAATCACTTTTTAACACTCTCGGTTGCTAAGGCGGCTCTGTCGTCAAGCAACTCCATCAGGTTCGACACACACACACGTGCACACGCGCGCACACACACATAAATACACACACACACACACATACATATACATATACATATATATTATTGATGCTATGTGATATATTGGAATTTCTTGGACATTTCTTGGACATTTGGACATACACTGGAGGGATGACAGCGTTAAAAATATAGCTCTCTTTTGAAAAGAGAAGTAATAATTATAATAATAACCTTATAATTAAAGTAATAATTATAAGGTTAAATTAGCAATTGTCAAGTTTTCTATTGTTAAAAATGGTAATGTATATGGTTGATGTCATTGTTATTGCTAATTACTGCTTCTCCCTTTCTTTTCAACACTGCAGAAGTTAAAATTTACCCTTTTTTTGACAACTAAATAAGGCTGTTACGTCATTATAGGGGAAAGTTTCTTTTATATATGCTATATGTAATTGCGTTATTTGCATTTGTAATATGTTTTGTATTTATATTATTCGTTATGTGTTTTTTTCCTCTTTTTCAATATATGTTATATATGCATTATTCTTGATTCTTCATTTTTTGCTCTTTCTTTGTGGTTTAAAAATAGTATATAGTAATCTTTCTAGGTGTGTTTACTTTATGTCTGGCAAAATATCATTAAAAAAAATAAAAAGAAAGAAATGGTTTGGAGAATCATAAGTCAAAGATGGCACAATTTCTGGTAATTATCCAGAAAGGACTAGGAAACTGATTTGAAATTAATATAGGTGACTGTCACCAATCTTCTCCAAAGCAAGAATTCTACACAAACATGGAAACTTGTTCAACTGGATCCACTAAACTAGTCAGAAATTCTGCAGTATAGGAATAGATTCCTCTCTTCATGACTCCAGTCCAGAGGAGATAGCCAGGAAGGAGGAAATTGAGTAAACAGGTTGAAATTGTGTTTGTTTATTATTCTTTTTAATCCCACATTTCTCCCGAGATGACAGGGTAGCTTCCTGTCCTGATGGATATGACTTTCGTTGTGGTGCCTTGTCTGTTCATCTTCCTTACTAATACCAGTATCACTGCATGTTTGAGCAGATTATCGGTCTATTGAGGACAGCATGATTGTCAGGGACATCATTCTTTTTTAACACATTCTGAATAGCAGTCTAATATCTGAGGGCTATCTTAGCTCATTTATTCTCTTCTTAGCTTCCTTAGTCTTGCCCAGTTTATCAGTTCTCCAATCAAAACAAATATCTTTCCAACTCCTGTATGTTAGGAGCCCTTTGTCCGCTCGCTATCTTGATTACCTAAACCATGTGCCCTAGATAGATGACTTATTCAGTCTACTGTCTGTCTGCTCAGTTTGTATGCCAGCCACTCCCAGGTTTATTGAAAAAACTCAAAATTAATTTGCTTAACATCACTTTTTCTCAATCCCATTTACATTTATCAATAGCTGTCTCTGTAAGATCTTAATTTGACTAATCATCACCTCATCAGATCTTTACTTTTTTATCATAGAATCATAGAATCATAGAAATGTAGAGTTAGAAGAGACCACACGGGCCATCCAGTCCAACCCCCTGCCATGAGGGAACACCCTCAAAGCACTCCCGACAGATGGCCATCCAGCCTCTGCTTAAAAACCTCCAGAGAAGGAGACTCCACTACACTCCGAGGCAGCATATTCCACTGCCGGACAGCCCTGACCATCAGGAAGTTCTTCCTGAGGTTCAGGTGGAATCTCCTTTCCTGCAGCTTGAATCCATTGCTCCTTGTCCTGGTCTCTGGAGCAGCAGAAAACAAGCCCACTCCCTCCTCTACATGGCATCCCTTCAAATATTTAAACATGGCCATCCCAGCTCTCTAAGTCTATCCTCATAGGGCATGGCTTCCAGGTCCTTCACCATTTTGGTCACCCTCCTCTGGACCTGCTCCAGCTTGACCATGTCCTTCTTGAATTGGGGTGCCCAGAACTGGACACAGTATTCAAGACGAGGTCTAACCAAAGCAGAGTAGAGTGGTACCAGTACCTCCCTCGATCTGGACACCATACTCCTATTGATGCAGCCGAGAATTGCATTGGCTTTCTTGGCTGCTGCATCACACTGCTGACTCACGTTCAGCTTGTGGTCTATTAGGAGTCCTAGATCCCTTTCACACATACTGCTATCCAGCTACGTGTCCCCCATCCTATATTTCTGTATTCCATTTTTTCTACCTAAGTGTAGGACCTTACACTTCTCTCTGTTGAATTTCATTTTGTTAGCCTTGGCCCAGCTCTCCAATCTATCCAGGTCATTTTGAATTTTGATCCTGTCCTCTGGCGTATTAGCAACCCCTCCCAATTTGGTGTCATCTGCAAATTTGATGAGCATGCCCTCTATTCCTTCATCCAAGTCGTTGATGAAAATATTGAACAGCACTGGGCCCAGGAGAGAACCCTGTGGCGCCCTGCTAGTCACTTCTCTCCAGGATGAAAAGCAGCCATTGGTGAGCACCCTTTGGGTTTGGTCGGTCAAAAGTAGCTGCATTTTCCTGTCTGTTCTTTTTAAATTCTGTATTCTGTTGTATGAGACATCCTCTTATAAATGCCTTACTGGTGTCCCATACCATTCTGATGTCAATGCTTTTGTCCATGTTGTCTTCAAAATATTCTGCCAAGTTTTTCTACATGCTTGTAAAACATTTTCTTCATGAAGAAGAGTTTCATTCAATCTCCAATTAACCAACCCTCTTTTGTCCCTCAAAGTTAAGGTTGTAAGATTATCAGAGAAAGTCTTAGGTAAAATATCCATTTTTATAACTGCACTAGCTAGTGTCTTTGAAATAAATAACATGCCAGTTCTCAAAAATGATCAGGAAAAAAGGTATAATTTTTACTATCTCCATACATAAATCTTCATGCATTCACCAACCCCAAATTGTCTATTAACTAAAAAAAAAAAAAGATTGGGGGGTTTCACTTCTCAAATCTTTTATGTCTTTCTTAGAAGTCCTATCCATTTGAAGAGAAATCATAAAAATTTCAACTCCAAAAAAAAACAGCTAGTTATATCAGTAACTTATATGAATAACTCAGAATTTTATCCAATAACTTTTCATTAAAAAATAGCCTTATTATCCATGGGGTCATAAATCCCTGAAACTAGAGTCTTTGTCCCCAATTATCAATATGAAGCCCCACATATCTACCTTCTGAGTCTTCAAATATTATTTCTGGTGGTAAGTTTGCTTTCACATAAATAACAACTCCGTTTTTCTTCTTATATGACACAGTGGTAAATTCTTTACCCAATCTGAGGTTGCGCTGTAACTCCATTACTCTGATATGATCCAATTGGCAAAATATATTAATTGACAGATACATTTAATTGGCATAAAATATAAATCATATAAATATAAAGCCATGTGGAGGAGGAACTTTGACTGGAAAAACAGTTCAAGGTGACTCTCAGTATGGCTGGGTCTGACTTAATGAATATTTCAAAAAGAAACAAGCCATCTCTGAGAACAGCACAAACCCCTGTGGTTTGCATATCCTACAGGAAGGCAAGGCCATAAAGCCAGCTATCAGCTGAATCCGGCACCTATTTGTTGACGGGAAGATTTCTAACAAATCCATAATTGTCCCATCCTCACACTTGTGACATTTTTCCTGATCTCCAGTCAGGCAGACATCAAAATCCTTTGCCATCCACATGTTCAAATCATCAACTGTTTCCTTCAGACATTAACAACCATTAATCCATTCTGTTCCCTTTGTCCTCTCTGCAAGACATAGGAAAAAAATCATTAACATCTCACACCTCCAGGGCATATTTTTGGATATAAAGAACCTTGGGTCCTACACACAGCACCTCAGTTTCAGGGGTCCTCCTTGTCACTTTGCCTTTGGACTTTGGACATCAGTCCAAGTCCCATCACCACTTCTCTGCTTCTCTCTGGATGGTAATTATAACCCAATCCCCTTTCTATTCCTTCTATCAGTTTTCTTCCCTTCCTTTCCAATTAAGCCTTGTTGATTGCTTGTGTGTGTGATTATTTGTAGGTGTGTACATGTATATTTTCCCCCCAATAAAACATTTTTAAATTGCACTATAAGTTTTCTGGCTGGTCTCTTTTGCAGTGACCTTGTAAACAAAGGTGAGAAGGTCCTGAAGTTAACCCTCTTCTTGCAATATTGTTAATTAGAGTTAATTAATTCCCCATTTTTATATTTTAATTGTGGGTTCTGATATAGGACCTCATGGAGTTCTATGGTTTTGGGGTAACAGTGCAGATTTTGATGTCCCTCTTTCCAACATGACATCCCTCTTGATGTCCCTCTTTCCTGAAAAGAAATTACGTCTTGGTTTCATTTGTTCAAATAGTGAAATATTTTGCTCTTTTTCTGAGAGACGTTTATTTTCCTTAGGTTCCTGGTGATAAATCTAAACCCATATCAGTCTGAGACTCTGCACCTCTAATTTCCTCTTCTTCTCCCTCCAATGTTTTCTCCTTGCTTTTGACCAAATTTTGACCAAATCTTTATCTGACTAATCTTCCTCATCCTCTTTTTCTCCTCACTCTCTAGGTTGATCCATTTGCAAAAATATGTCTCTGTATAAACTCTTTAGCCTTTTGTACAGTATTCATTCTGAATAACTTTCGCTTGAAGGTAAAATAATCCCCTTCAGTTTCTCCCATCTAAATTAGATCTTGTTTTGCTTCAGCTTGCCTGTTAAGAAAGCATATTTCTTTCTTTTGCATCATAGTCCCTTTCCTCACGAGGCGAGTGAATCGCTCCATGTCGTTACTTACCAGCTCTTCTTGGGTCTGAAGTAACGCAGACTTTCTCTTGAGCCCTTCCACAGGGCTCCTCCATTAGTGAAGGGCAAACCGGAGCAGTGCGAGGTCTGTAGATCCGCACTGCTCTGGCTCAAAATGGTGGCTTCCAGTGTCTTTGTGGGAGTGGACCAACCACTGATGCTGGCCACGCCCACAGCCCGCCCTCCACTGATCAAAGGCTCACATTGGTGCAAGCCTGCGCATCTGCACAGGTAAGTAGGAACACAATGGCGCGTTCCAGAAAATGTAAAGACCTGATTTTTCCGGCCTTTACTTAGCATGGGGGAGGACCACTTGGGGGCGGGTTGGATCGGACTGAGGTGCAGAACTAAGTTAAATAGTCCGCACCTAGTCTGATCCAAGGTGCGGGTGACCTCCGTGCCCGGACGCCTTGGCCCGTTTTAACTGCCTGGTGCGGAAAGGGCCATATTCTGATGGCTATTTCCTTAAAAAACCACTATCTCAGTGACACCCATCTTCATTTTAATTTTGAAGTGTTGCTGTAGTACCTGATCTTTAATCTGCTTCAAATGAAGTATGCAATCACATCTCTTAGTAAGTTTCTCTGACTTGCCATGTAAGAAGAAATTTAGTGCATGTTGCCCAGCTCTTAAACTACCTCATAACTTTGTTTCTCCAAAGGGTTTGCTATAGCTTCAGTCATTCTTGTCCAGATCTTCTCATTTGGTTGTTCTGGAACAGCAATAAAATGTAAACAATTCTCTTGCGCCCTCAGTTCCATTAAGGCCATAGCATCCAGATTGTGCTGTCTAATTTCTTTGACTTTTACTCCAACTTCTCTGTTTTTAATTCCAAATTCCTTTTGTGTGTGTGTGTTTGTGGGTTTTGTTTTTTTTTGGTTGGTTTCAGCTCTGGTGTCATCTGGGTCAGAGACTATTTGACCTCCTTCATCTCAGATGTAAATTCCTTTCTAAATTCTGTTTTCATATCTCCTCCTATAGGAAACATCTGCAATTTTACAGACTGGAAATTATCAAAAAAAAATTAATAATAATAAAATAAAAAAAAATTGAGACATGTCTATTGATTTTGATGGCAGTTCCACAGATCCTCTCCTTTCAAGCATACTTGTCCTAGATCTTAAGCCAGAACTCATTATATCCATGGACACTTAAATGGAAAAAAAATTAATGGAAAAACGTTGTTCACTTCAGCAATTTCTTTTGACCATCACGTATCCTGCCTTGCTTCAATCTTTCTAAGCAGGCTGTTTTTTACAGTATTCAATCACATAACAGAGCAATCTGGCTTCCACTTTCAGTTCAACAAAAGTGACCATGCTCATATTATACTACAAAGGTAAACAACACTATAGTCTCACAAAAATGTTGTTGTTAATACCCCTTGGTTATTCTTCATGTTACTTATATTTCTTCAATTAAAAGTTTCTTAAAGTCCCTCAGTTCATATCTTTTGCTCTTTGTTAAAGCTGCTGTTTAAAAAGCCCCTAAAAATCCCAAGTCAGTTTACTCCAAAGTCTTGGTTGTGTAGAGAAGTATTTTTGGAGGAAGTCCTGGTCTCATCATCAAACTCAGAAACCTTCCCTTAAGTCTGACTCCAATGATTTAACTTCCTTGGTTTAAGAAGGAGTTTTTTTGGCTCTTCTTGCTCTTTACAGGGAGATTTCTCAGACAACAGGGATGTCTTGTAGCTTTGGTCCTTCTCCCCTCCACTCACAATCATTCATCACAATTTGAATGTCAGGAAGAGCCACTGGAGCCCCCATTAATCAAGGGGGCTTTTTTTTTTTTTTTTGCCAATCTCAAATACCTACAAAGAGCATCCCCTTACCACAGAATTCATGGAAGAGAAGAGAATTCATGGAAGCAAGTCACCATGCCTCCAAGAAGTCCAGGAATGTCCAAATATGATGAAGAGACCATGAGCAGATTTGACAGAAGATTTGAGACTGGAGATTGCTGGATTTAATGAAGAACTGTTGAGTGTGTAATGCAAGGGGAAGAAATGTGAGGCTAATCTGCAAATGAAGAATAGTGAAAATGATATGGATAAACAAATTCAAGTTGACTCAATGGAGGGATTAGCCAGTAAAGCTGAGGAAGAGAAGGCCCAAGTGGTACTGGATTGTAAAATAGGAAGTACACTGGGGCGGGGGGAGAAGGGGGAGGCTAATTTGGAATTAATGTTTAAGGAATTTATACTGATGGAAAAATGAGCTCATGAAGGTTTAATGAAAGGACTAGCCTGTAAGACTGAGGAGTGTAGGTAGATTAAGATGAAAAAAAGAAAGTACTCTGTCTCAAGATAATTTTTTAAAAGCAGAAAATTGGAAGGAAATGGGAATAATAAGAAAGTGTAAAGAAAATTTGAGGAGATTGGGGGAAGAAAGATCACAATTAGGATAGAGAAAGATGAAAGCAAGAGCTAAACTTAAAATGAAATAGAAAAAATAAGATGTGGTTGAAATAAGGTTATGGGTTTTGATTACAGATATAAGTCAATGAGAAAAGGACATGGACATGATCTTAAAGAGAACTTTATAGAATCACTCTGCACTACTCACCTACAGTGCCATTGCAGACTGGGACACCACAACAGTTTTGTCTCTTCTGGTTCCAAGTAGAGGTCATTTCCATGGCAGGGCAGTCTCACTGGATCCTCTGAGAGGGTCGCAGCCAGGCAGTCAATGAATTCAGTGTTTTTGTGAATTAATTGGCTGCCTGAACCCAAGCTGAATGAAGCATGCGGGGTTCACTCTGATTGGGTTCCAGAGTATATATAGCTAGCTAACTGCTATTCTGGTCAGTTTCTTCATGGGAGCAGATTGCCCACCAACCCTCTTTGTTGTAGACATATTCTTAGGTTAAGTTCACAGTATCTGTCACTGTGGCAACTATATTTGAATCACAACTTGTAAAGCAATCACATGGGCTTTCGATCTGGGATAGTAGGTACCAAGGACCACCTGGCTGTCATGGTATGGCAACACCAATTGGTTCAGGAGGTGCATGATGGTGGCAGGTGTGCGTGACTTGGAAGGACTCATATTACACACCCTCTGGTGGCAGGAGGAGAGGTTTGGGTGGTTCTCTCCCATTAATCATTAGATTCCAGCTTAGGGAGGAGACTTGGTCTCAACTGGTCAACAGGCAGGTTGACTGACGCCTGGATCCTTACCCATGCATGTGCCAACCCAATATATATCTATAGCCAATAAAAGCTGTGACCTTTTCTTTCCAACCACATGGCTTGTGTCCTTTTCTTCAGAGTGTATGTCACCCCTGATCACACAATGAAATTTGATAGAGATATTGGAGTTTAACTAGAATGGAAATTCTAGAGTTATAAGAGATTAAAAGTTGGAATGGAGCTAGTGATGCTATGTAACATGTAAGAAACATACAGCTACATTTGGTAATGATTGATATATAATTTGGTTAGTAAGTTGTTGTTATCATCAAACAGAGAAATTGGAATATTACTTATCATGATGCAATGCGATGTAATGGCTTAGATATTTGATAGGATTATGGAAAGATATTGATCAGTATTTTCATGCTAGATATGCCAACTTTGGGAAGATGGAACCTATTTTTGATTGCAGACAAATAATGAAACAGAGGGTAAAAAGAAGAGATCTGTTGGGTTTTTATTTAGAGAGGCTTGAAATAATTTGAATATTATATACTGCTGAAAGGAAGAATGGAAGTCATCTTTTTTTTCTTTATTCTCTAATCTTTTCCTTTTCTTTTCTTTCCTTCCTTCCTTCTAAGCTCCCTGACTAAGAATTCTAAATGCTCCTCCCTAAATGACAAACCCCAGAATTCCACAGGATGTTGAAAGTGGAATAATAGCACTATAACTGTGTAGTGTGGAAATGGCCTAAGATTGAAAATTTCTCAAAGTCTGGAATGAATCAAATTTAATTGGTAAAAATGGGAAATTCAAAGAAACTGGAGGTGGCAGATCTAGATTCATTTATATATGAATGCTCTCCAATACAGAGAAAAAGAAATGCAAGCTAGATTTGCTCCCCTGTATCAAGAAAAAATCTAACATACTAGAAAGAAGGTGCGCTAACATCATAACAAGTAACAGTCAGATTGAGCTCCTGTATCACTTTATATTTCATTTCAATAGCAGTAACTTATAGCTACTTGAAAAAGAAACCCTATGCATAACTTTTCTGTTGTTGAAACTTGTTAAAGACCCATACTTCTTCCGGTGTTGTTGAATTGCATTGAATAGTTAGAATATCAAGTAGAACAACCCAGACTAGTCTGTGAATGAGTTACAAGTGCCATTTCAGTGATCAGCTGTAATATATTTGCCTTCCAGAGAGGAAGTGGAGAAGCAGAGCTGCATTCTTTAGCATAATTTGAAGAGTTTAAGAAGGTGCTTCTAACCACTGTATTCTTAAGTACAGAATAATTTGCAGTTCACTGAACCTTATAGTGCAAGTACCACTGGAAGCAAAAAACTCACATGCATTGAGAGAACCTACCAAATAATACCTGGCTTTGAATATCTTATTCAGCTGTCAACCACAGGTCTGATATTTTGAATGCGGAAAGCTGCTGAACAAAATCATAAAGCTCAGACATAATGACAGCTAACCTTCCTTTCACTTGACATTTTATTCGTGCTTAGCATTTAATGCTATTTGTGAATTTCCAACATGAAGTCCCATTGCACTTTCAAATTTATTTGCTGAACTGTCCATTTATTAATGCATCTAGTATCCTCCATGAGACTCCTGTCTGAGTATAGAAATATCATGAGAAATCCAAGAGAAATTGAAAGGAAAAGTTGGGCTTTATTGAGGAATATACCCTCAGTGAGTAGAACTTTAATATATTCTTACTCGGCAACCAGTCTTGGTCAAGCAGAAAATTTTCTTTTCTAAATGCAGCTAATAGTTTTGAGAAGGAATTACATGAGATTTGAAGGAGACTTTTTTTAAAAAAATTCTACAAAAAGTTAGAAGTGACTTCTAAGAGGCACTCTTTGGAAGCAGGTACAGGCTACCTCATCCTAGTGAGAAGAGTGAACAATTTATATTGGAAACTGTGGAAGATATCTTCCATAATTTCATAATTAGATCTCAGCTGTTTTGACTACCATTCCACTTTCCCAGGTAATAATGAAAGCTCTATTTCTGTAACAGGAGGAACAATGGTAGCTATAATTCTATGACAGAAGGCTATGGTTCCCTAGCAATAATACCTTCGTCAAACAAGTCTCAGGATTCTCTAGGAGAAGCTGTGATATTTAAGTTGGTTAAAAACAAAACTCACAACCAATAAGAGTTTGCAATATATTAATTTGTAGTATAGAATAACTCTAGGAGCCCCCCCTTTTTTTTTTCTTCCTGGTGACAGCTATGTAATCACCATCTTCTTATAGCGGGCCTTTATTAGTGGCCAGTGATGTTACTGGCAAACTATTTGCCTACTTAAACTTTGACTAAATCTGTCTTGAATCATTTGTAGCCTTCTGCCTCTTATTTGGAGTTCAGTCATTTTAGAGGCATGCTACTGATCCAGATGGACCATTGATCGGGCACACTTAAGCATTTCATCTGTTGCACACTGTCTTTGTGCCTGCACCTAAAACTACAGATGAAAAAGGAGAAAGTATCTCTTCTGAGGCAGATAATCAATATAAAAAGTGAACCATTGCCTAGTAAAGAGGAACATAGAGACAGTACCACCTCAAAGCAGAATAACAGTAACACCTTCATGATGAGTCCCTATAGTTTTCAAAACAAAGCTGAGACCAAAGAACAAAAGAGATTGGGAATTTCAAACGACCTTGAATTTGAATACATTTGTGTACTTGAGACAGACAATAAAATCTTTTCCTCTTGCAAGTTAAAAGGTGTGTGATGTGAAGTTTCTAGCCTGGAGTAATACTGGAGGAACAGCAATGAAAAAGTTGAAAACATGGCCAAGTGGCTCTCCTTTCTAAATACTTTCATCAAGCAATACAAGGTTGTTGTTTCTCTCTTGAATAGGATCTTATACTAAGATAGAGAAACATTAAACACTTATGCCAAGATAGGGAAACATTAAACACTTGGAGACCTGTCTTTTATCCTCGCTACTGAGAAAGAAGCATCTGAGATGTTTTAACAATGGCAGAGCAACCTTAGGGAGCTGTCCTTAAATTCTTTTGTCTGAACCTGCAATCTGAGGAGATGGACCTTTGACCATTAGAAAATGAATTGGGAACTGAAGACATTTAGTGGAGGCTGTTTAGTGTATTTGTGTACAAGACAGAAAAGGACAAAGGGAAAATCAGCATGAGTAAAATCTTACTTTTTAAGTCTGATGAGTTGAGTAGTGCTTTGCTTTCTTTGCTTCCAGCCCTCC
This sequence comes from Cyclura pinguis, assembly GCA_030412105.1. Taxonomy (NCBI): domain Eukaryota; kingdom Metazoa; phylum Chordata; class Lepidosauria; order Squamata; family Iguanidae; genus Cyclura; species Cyclura pinguis. Next base: position 309,795,753 of record CM059599.1, on the reverse strand, counting down.
TGACCTGATCAGAAACACCCTTTGAAATCATGGTGACAACAGGACCCACATGTTCCTCTTTCTCTGCAATAGTGGTGCAGTGCTGCTCCATTTTCATCCAGGCATGAAAGTCATGGATGGAGCTTGCTAGCAGTGTGTGGGATGCATTTTTCTCACAGGACAGGGCTGACTACTCTTGATGTACGTTAAACTTCTTGTCCCAGTTAAGCTTCTTTCGAGGAACCATGTGCCTAATATATGCTGTGAAAGCCGCAAGCATCTTAGGTACCATTTTTTATTGGGTTCCTCTACATGGGTGAAAAATGGGATTTTATTTACATATGACAAACACCCAAAATCTAAATGAGCAGTTTGCATTTTTAATACATATGCTGCACATAAGCAGTTGGCATATTTTCAGTGTCAGCAAATGGATTCCAGAATGCACTGAAAAAGTAAGGGAAAGAGCTCTGAAATTTTCAAAAAGAAATAGGACTTTTTTTCTTTTCTTTTTTTGCAGACAATGCAATATGTTCATCATCACAGACTGAAAATTAGCTAACTTGCGAGCCAGAGTGTCCACAGAGACCATTAGAAGGAAACTACAATCAAAAATAACCACACAGCAGACACTAACAAGTTCAGTGTATTCTCAACTGTATTTTTAACAAGAAGTAAAATGAGAAAAATCCTTCAGCCGCCAATAAATGCAGTTCTAAATAAATTCCACTCCTCATAAGAGACAAAAAGTCAACAAGCTGGTGCTGATTTTTGCATAATGCCTGCCCAACTGAGAAATGTGGTAGCTATGTCTTTGTGATGATATCTACCATTTCTTGAAAAGTATGTGTAGATGAAGCACGGATTACATTACTGACATGGATCTTTCTTATCCTGTCATTCCCAGAATTTCTCCCATGTTGCTTTAAGTCAGGGGTTGGGAAACTGCAGCCCATTGGTTGCATGTGGACAGTGTGGTCATTTTTGTACCCGAGGCTGCAAAAACATCTTTTGCCCCCAAATGCCCCTAAAACTCTCTAGGGACTAGGAAGAACACTTGTGTTATTCTTTTGTCCACTCCTTGGCCATTTTGGGCCTGTGAGGCCTTTTTTTTCCCTCACATGGCATAACCCCAAAATTGACTTTCAGTTACTTCCTTTTTTAAAAAAAAATGTCTAATGATCTGAGAGGCAACCACGTAGCAAAAGTGTCCCCCATGCCATCTACAGGACATCTGGGGACACTGAAGGAGAAAGAACTGCATTCTTTTTGCCCAAGGCAGTGTGGCAGTGGGTACAGCCCTCTAAGTTCTCCTTGGGAGTCAACAAGACTCCAGAAACCCTGACAGTTGCTCACTCTTGCTTTAGTTCTTGGGGAAGGAGGCCTTTTTCTCGCTGATTTCACTGGGAATTAAGATGGGTATGAATGACATTGAAAAAAAAATAGTACATCTTTAGCTTCATCCCTATTTCCATACCACTGCTATTGCAAGATTTGCCAACACAGTAGTAATTGGCAATTGATGCTTTGTGCAGAAATGAATTTCTATGTATCCAGAGTTCAATGCACACAGGTGGCAGTCAAATGAATTACATATAGATGCATGTACAAATGAATGTGCAGGTGAATAGTGGTTTTTATGTACCTCAGAAAAGATGTGGTGAACATGGAAAGCATCCTGAATCTTGATGCAGCTGGCATGGAGAAGGGGCACCTACCTGGCACTATTCATCTTTTGCCCAGTGCCATTCTATTCACCTTCCCTCCCTAGTTTTAAGTATAGGTTTTTATACTTCACTTTTGAGTGAAATTGAATTCTTTGCTTATGTACCACCTGATTGATATCTGGAGGGTAGGGTTTCATTACACTAAACTACTTCTCCCTTGTCACCCCATTGAGAGAAGTATGATAGATTGAGACAGGTGACATCAGTACATTCTTAAACACTTTGGTCACAATGGCAGGATAGCATGGGGGAGAAAACAGCAGGCTGTCATTGATAAGTACTTGAGGACTTCTCTGGACTACTTCTTTTGGTGTGGGACCTAAGGACAGTCACAGGTATTTTTTTTTTGAGACTTCCCTTCATTGTTTTCCTTGATTCAAACTTCTGTAGTTTGTTGAGAAGTTGAGCCAAAAGGACCTGTCTCATCCAAGGAGGGTTGATAAGATGATCCGGAAACATTCAGGTTGCGGCATAGATGCTCTTGCCCAAAATACCACAATGCGGACAAGGTTCCAGAGTGACACTTGCCCTGTTGAATTCACATGCAGATGGCTGGCCTCCCTTCAGATCTTCTTTTAAAAACTTAATACAGTTGTCCAAGTTTGCACAGTACCATGGTCTTTCTTTTTTCTTCTGGATGTATTCAGTCATATTGTACACATGGATGTACCCCTTGGCTGATTTCTTTTCAATCAAGAAATACAGAGTGAGTAAATGTTTCTGTTTGTTGAAAACTGCAATGGTTGTATCAGTAAATGCATATTAAAAACAGTTTTGAGTGTGACAGTTTAATGAACCAGTGTGGTATAGTGGTTTAAGTGCTAGACTAGGGCCCTTTTTGCACAGCATTTGCCATGCAAAAGGGCCCCTTGAGCTTCACACGATTGTGGTGAGCGATCTGCACGATGCACTCACAATCGCACAATGCTTCAGGGTAGGGCAGGCGCCACTCGTGCACTTTTTCATTTTCAGCTTTCAGATGAAGATAGTGCATGATCATGCATTGCTCCAGGGCCCCGCGTGCACTTGCTGTGTGTGCGCAGCCTCTGGAGCTGCGGCGGTCACGCTTCCTGCCCCAGCGCAGCCTGGGAAACTCCCGGGCTGTGCTACAGAAGGAAGAGGCTAGGCTCTCGCACTGCCTGCTCAAGAGCAGGCAGCTCATGCAGAGCTGAAGCAGTGGGAACATGAGAGCCTCTCACTGTAGGCTGCTAGCGCAATCCCCACACCCCAGCGCTGAAAAAAGGTAAGCTGCGGAAAGGGCCTAGAACTCTCAGGGGATCAGGCTTCGAATCCCTGACGACCCATGGAAATCTTGAGCAAGTCACACTCTTTCTGCCTTAGAAGGAGGCAGTGATAAATCTCCCCTGAATAAGTCTTGTCACGGAAATTCTCTGGTAGGATTGCCATAAACTGGAGGCAGCTTGAAGGCACAACACATGACAATTTATCTACATGGAATGTAGGAAAAAAGCATGAAGTCTTATCTTAATTTGGAGGAGAAAAAGCTACTGGGTTTGGGTACAGCTTGTAGAATCTCCTAGACAGCGTGTCCCCCATGCAGTTTGGAGGATTTTAGGAACTGTAATACAAGCTCTGAAGCCTTTAAAATGCAAAGTCAGAACATTTTGGAAAGTCCTGTGCTGGGAGTGTTTCTTGAGCTTGGGAACTACAGTGTGCATCTCAGCCTTCAATGGGGGAATCACTGTGGCAAACCAGGTACCGCAGTTCTTTCTCACATATAAAATTGTAATTTATTCAGCCAGACTTCACTCATGTTCTCTGATTAAGCTAGTACAACAGTAAATTTAAAAGGACAGATTTTGTCCTATTCTCTGATGATTGCTAATTTTCTAGAAACATGTAAACCTCTAAGCCTGTTTTAATGTTATGAGGTCTGCTTTGCTTGTGTTAATTGCTGGATTTATTCTTTTTATTTCTTCCTATTTATTTTTCTTCCCACCTGGTTTCACAATCTGCCTTTTATCAGAAAATTGATGCAAGGTTGTCAGTCTGTTCCTGCATCCTTAATGTCTTCTGGTAGAGCACAATGAGTCCTATTAAATGGAGAATCATTAGGCGATAGCAACACGTCTCTTAATGTTGTAAAGTAAAGCAGATTTTCTTTGCTGTTTTGCAAAGAAAAAGCAGCGGGTGGCAACCATATGCAGTGTCAATTCAAGTAAATGACATCTGCTGTAAAATTTTGTCTTTGCCCCAGATATCCATTAATTGATGCCAGCACACCTTGGCTGCAGAAGTCTGGAACTATATAACACAGCAGGAATGACAAGCTACAACATAATCAATAATGTTAGCTATTAATAAAATACATATTAATTAAAACAGCAAGCTGTGAAAAATTCTAAAGCAGTATAGGTGATAGAAGACCAGAACTGAGCCCAAACTGCATGCTGGGCACTGTACTGCACAGTTATGTCCTTTTGATACCACATTAAAGATCCCAGCTTTGTCCTAAGGAATCTTAGGATGTGTAGTTTGATGAGGTAATTAGAAAATTCCAAGACACCCACAGAAGAGAGGAATTGACAATTAATTCAGTTTAATTCTATAATGTAGACCCAGGATTGACAATGTGCAGCCTGTAGATGGCAGGTGGTCCTTGGGACCTGTATGTACAGACACCCCCCCCCCCAGCGAAAGCCCTCTGAAGTTCCCAACAATTTTCAAGTGATATTTTTCTTGCCCCCAAACCAGCCAAAATGTGTCAAAGCACCACTGGTTTGCTATTGCTAACTTTTCAAATCTCCTAAAATGAGAAAAATGGAAAGATCAGCTGAAAATTGGCCAAAATGACAGCCAGAAATGATGGTTCATCACATTGAACATGTCAAAATGTCCTCATGTAGCCTGCCAATCATGCATAGAGTAGAAAAATGGCTGTGATCCTTGCAGAACTGACCAGCCCTGCTGCAGAGAGAAACTTAAAGTCATTTAGGAATTGTGGTTCAGGCTGGATTATCAGCTAGAACTCTTTAGCATAGAATTCTAACTGAGCAAAATACATAGGATTCCTTAGAATGTATGGTAACCATGATATTGACATAACTGTGTGGTGCATATATCAGAGATTGAAAGAAAGATATTATTAATAACAAGTTATCCCTGGGTAACAAGTTATTTTTGCAACAATGAGTGGAAATGGTACAATTGTCTACTTTTCTGCAAAGGTAGCAGTAGCTATATTGGCCAAGCAGCAAAATATAACAAAAATGCAAAATAATGATACCTTTATTGAGCAGAAGAAAAGATACAAATACATTATGCTTGTTTGAAACTCACTACAGTGACCCCTCCAATTTCATGGGGGTTGGGGCACAAGAATCCTGAGAAGGTGGGGAAAAGTGAATAAAAATAAAAATTGTGAACATGATTTTTAAAATTTTTACCTAAGAACACTTGAATAGGAATCTCTATGTCTTCCAGCATGATTCTATGGTCAGTTTCTGGTGGAAGTGGGCCACAGAATCACACTGGAGGACTTAGAGATTCCTAAAAAGAACATTTTTTTTTCCAAGGCAGGGGTAGAGTAAGAATTTTCTAAAATAAATAAATAAATATACAGGAAAAGAAATCTACTGATGTCGGAGTCACAGGACTGCAATCTTGTTTGAGATCTTTGCTTCAGTTGGTGTTTCAGGGTGGTCTCAAGGAAGGATTGATAAAGGCTACCCCCCTTCTTGTCCATGAGGACAAAGGTCAGCAAAAGCCAGGAAATAAAATTCCAGTTCCATTAATAGCAACAAAGCAACTTCCTTTGAGATGCAGATAATCTCTGTCCTGTGTGAGGCTACAAACCACTTTATAGTCAAAAACAGTGAGTTTCTCAAGAAGCCTCTGTATTGTTACATCTTGAGATATGTTTAGGTATCATAACATGTACAACTTGTATGAGATAACTGAAATCAGAGTGTTTTACATTTTCTGGAAGTAAAAACATCAGAAAGTAAGACCCAGTCCATTTACTCCCTCTATCCCCAGTCTCATGCCTGCAGCAATCCTACCTCAATACCTCATTACACACCAACTGAAGCAACCATTTTAAATAAGACACAAGCCTGTGACTTTGACATTGTCCTTTTCTTCTCCTGCTTGATTTTCAACATCCTTGCCTGATGAGGAAGACAGTAGACTTCAAAAGCTATTGTAATATATTTTGTATCTTTGCTTTGGCCTAATAAAGGTATCACCTTGATGTATATTTTAGATTTTATTGCAGTCTACTTTTCTCCATTACATAATGAGGTTTCTGCATGTTATGCATTACTGGGTGTTCCTGACTCCATCTTACCAAAAGGGCAGGAAGTTGGAAAAATCACATGGCTGCATTCTGCGACATCTTTGTGGTGTGGTATGGAGAGCCAGTGTGCTGTAGTGATTTGAACATTGGACTTCAACCCTGGAGACTAGAGTTCGATTCCCTGTTTGGCCATGGAAACCCACTGGGTGACTTTGGGTGCATCATATAGTCTCAGTCCCAGAAAACCCTGTGACAGGTTCAACTTTGGGTCACCATAAGTTGGAAATGACTTGAAGGCAAACAACAACAACAACGCTGTGGCACAGCTACAGAGTAGGGGAGCCAGAAACAAGGAAAGAGGGGTTCAAGGCTGTGTTTGTGACCCACAACTCCTTCAGACTTCCTAGACCTCTCTTTTTCTGGCCAAAAACAAGAGTGAATTGACACTCACATACTCCTGTAAGAATGGCTAGAAATTTAACTTTTAAAAAGATTGTAGGGGCCACCTGTGTGCTGTTTGACATGGCACCTGTTGCTCAAAATCATAAATGAACTTCCAGACACTCCTCTCTCTTTCTTTTAACCATTTTAGATAGTGCATGTGGCCCTTGGAGGATTATAGAGGTAAAATATTGATCCTGGACCCACCACAGTGATCCACCCCTGGCAAAAAGCACATTGCCTTTTTCTAAATAGGACGTGAATGACCATGGCCATTCCAAGAAAAGGAATCAGCTAGCATGCCAGCCCAGCTATTCATGTATGAATATTTAGTACCTATAATAAACGAACAGCTGGGTTAGTGCAATATGAGCATGTGGTAGAAGCAGGAGTAATTGCTCAAGTTGCTCCTATAAGGTGGAAAAAAAAATTATCATCTAGGGAAATCCAGGATGGGATACAAAAGGTGAGAGACAAAAGATGTTGTCCTATGCTTTGTTACAAGAGCCTCTAAAAGCTGGCTTTCATGTGTGGGGATGAACTAGGGACCATTATTAAGGTTTGAGCCCCATGTCTTCCCAAACAAAATCAACAAAGGGAGCCAGCACACTGGGGGAGAAAGAACACTACCACCTCCGCCCCAGGACAGTAGAGGTTTGCAGCTGCCTATTTGCTGCTGCTTACTGCATCTGTCCCTTTGGACTGCTGGTCGCTCTATAGACTTGCACTCCCCATTCAAAATTAGGTCCCAGGTATTGTCAGCTAGAGTACCATATGTCCCGTTTTGAAGGAGGATAAAACCTGACTGCCTGCTGTGGCAGGCCCACCGCTGAAGCAGGTGACACTAAAGGGAGTTGCCCATTTTGTGGAGCCATTTCATAAGGTGAAGTAAGGGCAAGGAACATTACCTTTGTCTGAGAAAGGGAGGAAGTTATGGGTTTTGTAGCTTTTTTTTGGAAGTTGTGGCCATTTTTAAAAACAATGGGAACAATTTTTAAAAACAATGGGAAATGGGACAGCCATAAGGTGTTGGTTGCCCCCAAAGTGTCCCCCATTTCAAATATTCTGGATAGCCTTGGCAACAAACTCCCTGCACTGAACATGTTGCTCCTCAATGCCAGGTAGGTAAATGAAAAAATACCCTTGATCTAGGACTTTTTGCTGAATGAGTATGCTTACCTGACTTGCCTTACAGAGAACTGGCTGGATGAAGCTGGTGTGTATGTATGTCAACCTTTCCCAGCTTTGTTTGCTTGGGTTCTGTGTAGCGGAGCAGGGAAGGCCTGGAGTGGGGGGTGGGAAGACAGTGATACAGTGGTGATTCAGTTTCCCTTACCAAGTGTCTCATCCCACAGTCTGCTGGGTCTGAGTGTGTGTCACAATGAAGACTAAGTAGTGATCATGCCTATGAAACAGTTATGGATGTGTAAATTTAGGTAACTGTTTCATATTCATGATTGCTACTTAGTCTTAATTGTGACATTATTGTTATGAGTATAGCTCCCCCTCAACCTACTTTACCAGGTATCAGCTGCATGACAGAAGGAGAACCATTCTCTTGGCAGTTGGAGCATGAGTGAATGATAGTCCTGCCAGGTTTGGAGGAGTAAGGCCAGGAGCGGTTATTTAGTTGTGTATACTTAACTAAGTAGCTGATACAGGATTCTGACCTCCATTTAAAAAAACAACACATAAAAACACATATTACATGTTGTTGTATTTATTTATTTTTTTAAAAAAAAAACAGCATACCAGTTCCACAGCCCTTTACCTCAATGGCTGAAGGCTTGTCAACATCGGAAGGTTTTTGCCTGCCAGCAAAAAGAGAGGGGGCCAACCAAACTTTGCTTGCCACCAAAAATTAAGGGGAGCCAACTCTGGAGAGGGAATTCCATAGCCTAGGACGGCTCTCTCCTGTGCCCTCACCAAAGAAGCCTGGAAATGTGGTAAGATGAAGAGAAAGTGCTCCTCTGAAGATCATAAGATTCAGGCAGGGTTATATAGGGATTTGCTTATTATCACTATATGGAGATGTGGGGGATATACATCCTATGGAGCAACACTTTTCAATACAGGCATGGTCAACCTGATATGAATGACCCATTTCTCAAAAACAGGAAGGGCAACTTTTCCTCCATCAAGTATCATGTTGCTTTGAAGACATTATCTTAGAGGCCTTGTGAAAGAAAGGCCATTTCCACACGGGATTTTTAAAATGGTGCAGAGCGTCCTCCAGGGAAATCCGCACCCCAGCCCGCTCCAGAACAACTCCAAGTGGTCATCCAGCATGCTTTTGAAAGACCGCTAAAAACAGGTCTTTCAAAAGCATGGAGCACGCCACTGCGAGCCTGCTCCCTTATGCAGATTCGCAGGCTCGCATTAGTGCGAGCCTGCAATCTGCTGGGGTCGGGCTTTAGGCTGGCGAGCTTCAGTGGTTGGTCAAGAGCCGTGCGGAAATGGCCAAAGTCATCCTGTCTCACCACCCCACCCAGATATTTTTTTCTTTTGATTCTTAAAAAGAAGCACACTTCTCTTTTTCAACGATGTTAAGAAAAAAGCAAAGAGAAAAAGTTGGTGATGACTTTTTACATGGTAAGCATTCCATCCTATTTATTGACAATAGTTGGGGAGGAGGGCTTTCTTAGCTATTCACTTTAATGAGACCTTTACTGATGACAACAGCATTCATAAAGACTTCATACAGCCCTAACTGTACACAGAGATTATATAACAGAAACAGCAGCAGCAAGAATGAAATGACTATCTACAGTAATTTGCCATTAAATTCTGTATGCACTGAGCTAGCTCTACAGATCATCTAAAGAGGACATGGAAGTTTCAGGCACGTTTGTATACATTCATTCCTTGTAACACAAATCAGATTTATGCTTACATTCCCTTTTGTATGGTGCAAGCAATCCAACAAATCTGTATGCAAGAATCCCAATGAAGATGATCATTGGCAATAGCAGAGAGAATTGTCAGTGTCATTACCGGAGTCATGTTTAGCTGCTTTGACATATTTGCTACAGCAAATTGCAGTGCTTGGAATGGAAACAAAAACCACTGAGAGTTGTAGGCTGTTATTCACAGACAGCAGCAACAGAGTATGTTCCCAGGGCTGGCATTAATCAGAGATGTTTACAATGAACGACTTCTGCCTTAATGCACTATCATCATTAACTATCCTAAAGTTCCAGACAGTATAATTGGGCACCCTGGTAATGCAGGTAGAATTTTCCATTTTCCTGCCATCTTAATTCAGGGTTTTATTTTTAAAATATCTACAAAAACTCTGCTCGTGAAATGTCTATATGAAAAGGAAGGTAATTGTGTGTGTGTGTGTGTGCGTGCGCGCGCGCGCGCGAAAGAGAGAGGTGGGAAGAGAACATCCTTGAGCATTGCGTATATCAAGTTATATCAAAGTAAAGTATATTCAAATTTTAGGTGCTGTATCTCGATTTTTTTGACATGCATATTATATGGTTTACCTGTGCTAAATTCAACATCTTAGAAAGTTAGCATTAAATATGGGCTGGTTTCCTCAAAGAAATACATTACATTGCATCAAGTTCAAACTGATTTCCCCTGATAGTCCCAATGTGTATAATATTTTTACCGAAAGTTTTCAGCTATATCAGATCTCAAAAATTACAAAAAAAGAAAAAGAAAAGAAAAGAAAAAAGACAGAAAAAGGAAAAGATTAAAGAATATAAAAATCCAATCTGACTTTCAATGGTATATAACATTGTTTCAAGCCTCCCTAAATCAAAAACCCATAAAATCCATTCTTTCCCTCCCCTATTACATTATTTCTCAACAATGAACAGTATTTCCCTTCCTCCAAGGTCAACATATCTAGCATTAAAATATCAATATATTCTTTACCTATATCAAACATCAAACCAGTGGTTCTTAACCAGGGGTCTGTGAAGCCCTCACGGGGGGATGTAAAACCCTGCGTCTGGACACCAGTAGCAGTGGTGGCAACAGTGGCTCAGCAATGAGAGGGTGTGAGTGCCAAAACTGCTCTCTCATTTGCAAATGACAAAGCACTTTGGGCCCATCCACATGCCTGCCACCATGCCCCTTTCATCAGGGACACAGCAGCTGGTGTGTACATGTGCCCAACTGCCCCCTCATTTGCAAACAAAGGAGCAGTTTTCACACCTTGCCGCAACTGCTGTTGGTATCCAGCAGCAGGGCTTTGCAGATCGCCTGTGAGGGCCCCATGAGACATAGTGGCTAGAAAGAACCTTGATCTGTCAGTGGGACTTTGTTATGTGCCTTCAAATCACTTATGACTTATAGCAACCCTAAGGTGAACCTATCACAGGTTTGTTTTTTATTCTTCTGCAAGATTTGTTCAGACAGGATTTGCCTTTACCTTCCTCTGAGGCCGAGAGAATGTGAGTTGCCCAAGATGACCCATTGTCTGAGTGGGTATTTAAATCCTAGTCTCCAGAGGCATATACCAAATAAATATTTGAATATTTATATCTAAATGTAATGTTGAATGTAAATATTCAAATCTTGAGTTACGTCTTGGGGATCCCCAGCAACAAATTATATTTACAGGAGTCCCTGGTCAAGAAAAGGTTAAGAACCACTGATCTAAATCATTACATCATATTGCATCATGATAAGTAATATTCCATTTTTTCACTTGTAATAATAACAGCAGTTTACTAATAAATTTCAGACTACCAAACCTTACTAAATGTAACTGTAACAAACTCTCTTTTAACTATAATTTTCATTGTATTTAAACTCCCATGCTTCTATCAAATTTCACCACATAAAACCTTTTCAAAATCATGTCCACTTCCACATGTCATTACCTTATATCTATAATCAGAGGTCATAACCTTATTTCAACCAGACACTATGTTCTATATCATTTTAAATTTAACTCTTGCTCTCTTTTTTTCCCTATCCTAGCTGTAATCTTCTACTCCCTCTTAGATTTTCTTTTTTACATGCAATTAATATTTCCATCTCCTTCCAATTTTTTTGCTCCAAAAATTTTGTATTAGGACAAAATATCTTCCCTTTCCATCTCACTCTTGACCACAATCTTACTTGATAATCCTTATTTTTCCCATCAATATAAAATCCTTAAAATATTTGGACATCAGTTCCAAATTAGCCTCCCCCCTTGCACTCAATTTTAAGGGCTAACTCCTCCATTAAATCAACTTAAATTTGTATATCTGTAAAATTCTCAGTATTCATCATTTCCAGACTAGCCCCATATTTCTCCCCTCTTTGCATTACTTCTCCCAACAGTTAAATCTAGTGATCTCCCTTTTCAGCTCTCATTTCAAATTCTCCTGCAGCCTTTTCCTCATGTTTGGTAATTCCTGACCTCTCAAAAATGATCTCGAGCAAAAGTCCTGGGAAAACTCCATCTTTATTCAGTGTCTCTTCAGTCCAGCACTCAAACAATTAATAGTTAGGATGTTCTCTTGAAACTCAGTCAAAGACAGTCTTATCAACTTAAAAGAGATAATGTTCCACTTTCCCACAAAGTAATCTCTCTTTACTAAAATTCAGTTCAATCACATTAAATGAAGAAAATGTAATCTAGTCACAAGATCATATGCTCTTAAATCCCTTATTGCATCCCTCTAAGTGCATCAACCTCCAAACTTTTCAAATAAGCCCCAATCTTGTAGGGTAAACACTCTTACTCAGTTCCCAGCTGCAAAAAAGAAGACAATTCAACAAGACTTCTTTCTACCATCTAAGTTAGAATAATTCTTCACTTGTATGCTCCCGAGGTTTTATTTGAAAATTTTAAGAAAACAGGTGCTGACTTAATCAGATCTTGCAGATCACAGTTGCTACTCATGGCAAGGGCAATGATGTGATTCCATTGGTCATTCCCTGCTCATTCCATGTTAACTCAAAAATTCCAATGTTCATGGGTAATCCCTGCACTCCTTCTTTAATCCAGGGTGAATTTCACCAGCCAGGGATCCCTCTGGTCAGCTCTTTCTCCGTGAAAGCTCTCCTTGTTGAAGTCAGCAAAGTCAGAGAAGTGTTAATCTGTCATTCTTCTGAGAAGCTGAATCCACTGACAGCCCCAATGTGACTGAGTGGACTTTTGTTGATGCATTTAAAATTTGTTAGTTAATCAGTGGGAAAAAAAATCAGCATACCATGAAGTTAGATTTGTTGGCATGCTGTCTATGTACCATCATATCTTATTGACTGATTCAGAGTGGAACTCTGGCCATTTCCACATGAGAGAAGAGGAGCAGTACACTGCATATCAAAAGCAGTGTTCTATATTCCAATTCAGAAACTGTGCTATCTGCACACACCCTATTTACACTGAATCACTCCAGAAAACAGTAGTTACTGCGTCCACAACAGCAAGTCCCTGGCCACTCCTATTCCCCTCTCTCATGCCATCCCACCATTGCTGATTGGTCTATACGTTGTCAAATTAAGTTGTCAATTAAGGCTGTCAAATTAAACTGTCAAAATTTTTCCCTGCTTCATCAAAGTGAAAAGAAGCCTTCAGGCTGCAGCACGAAGCTAATTTACAAGTAACTTCAAAGAGAAACAAAGTTGCCAGATCCACTCTCTTCCCGCTGTCCATACGATGGCAGCCTGTCTTTTGATGGGTAGAGAGAGAGAGGGAAGGAAATGATAGCTTGGGAACACCCATAGCCAGCCACTTCTGCCCTGTGAATTGACATTACAGTTCTGTACATAGGTGAAAATGAAGCAGAACTGGTGTGGAAGCTTTGCCTCAGAGTTTTTCAGCTTTTCACATACAGAGGTTTCTCATCACAGTGAACTGTGTTAGGAGCTGAAAACATGCAGAACCACAAGGAAAACTATGAAGCTAAAATGGTTCAATGTGCAGACAGGAGGGTAAGAATTCAAGGTGACTACAATGTATTGACCTTGTGCAGAAATGGCCTCTGTCTATCCCATTTTATTTTTATAACTCTGAAGACACCCTGTGCCAGAGTTCACAACTTGTAAACTTATCAAGCTGAATGAGCACAGGAAGGGTTTTCAGATCACAGAACCTGACCTTGAGTCTCTGAGGGCTGTTTCCATCTCCGGTCCTCATGCTAAGGTTTAGAACAAGGCAAGCACTCTGCCTTGAAAACTTTGCATGTATATGTACACACACACACACACACACATAGACATTTCCTTATTTGTTAGGCTAGGTGTTTTTTTTTTAATTACACATTCAGTGTAACTGTGATTGATGCTTATATTATGCAGTTATCACCATGGATTGTCCACTGTGAGATCACAAGGGCTTGGCTTGGTTGTATGTTTCAGGTTTCAGCAGAGAAATTTCAAGGAATGGAACAGTTCTCACCTGACAAGAATAGTCCTGTATGGGTAGTCTTTTTCTTAGACACAATGAGGCAGCTGTGTCAAAGAGCAAATTTGGGATTTCATAAAAGAACAGCATTTGTTTAGTTCTTTAGTTTGTGATTTTTATTATACTTTTATTGAAGGAAGGAGAAAAAAAAACTTATGAGTGCTTTTGCCTCTAAGCAAAATTAACTTGAAAGGTCAAGGACAATATTTCCCTTGAACTGGGGAGGGATCCATTTGTTCTGCCCTAAGCAGCAAAATGTCTCAGCATTCCTGGATTGCTTGTGAGTGGAGATATGAACAATATCCACAAATTTTTTCATCCTTCATGGTAAAGTCTGTCTCAACAGACTGAGACACCCTATTCCCTTCACAAAAAAAGGGAGAGGGAGAGAAAAAAATCTTGAAATGTGTAGGTTTGGAAAGGAGTGATTAGTTAGTTCTCATATTCAGCCTATAAACATGTTTTCTATTTTCAAAGGATATAGAACATAATAACTGGACCTTTACTAGTTAGTCAAGCATGTCTGTAGCAAACAAAAAAACTACAGCACAGCTTTCAGTAGTTGCAGTTTCGCAAACACATTGTGCAAGATCAGCTCATGTGGTAGAAATAGATAAGAAATTGCATGTGAACTTGTTCCTTTGCTAGGATAGGATGATCTTCTCTCTGTTTGACAGTGAATGTGTCAGCACTTTTCATAACAATTGAGATATCATATTGAAAGATCAGGAAAAATCACATCACTGGTCTGATCCTGAGGGATGCAATAGTCCAGCCTAGGAACCTGGTCCATTGAGGTGGCATATAGACCATCACACACACCCTAGTAAATGGCAGCCATAATGTGGAACATCTTCAATCAGCTGAGGGGTATGAACTAACTTTGTCTTGGGTATATTGCTGCATCTGTCTTGGGCCATTTCTGCACTACACTGTTATAGTGCTATTATTTCACTTTTGACATCCTATGGAATCCTGAGGTTTGCAGTTTAGGGAGGGGCATTTAGAATTCTTAGCCAGAGAGCTCATTGGCCTCAGTAAATGACAAATTCCAGAATTCCACAGGATGTTGAAAGTGGAATAATAGCATTATAACAGTGTAGTGCGGAAATGGCCTTGATAATTTCATCTAATCAATAATCCTTCATTCCAGTGCATCTGTGTTTCATTTTGACTGATCCTTGAGCTTTATTTGACCTGGAAGCTGAATAGATCAGCGCCCTGGAATGGCTTGCATTTCAGAATACATTGCAAAAAATATATAGAAAAATTTTGGATTGTGAACAAAACAAAACAAAAACAGGGTTCTGTATGGTGTATTTCGTGCAAAGTACAACTTTTTATGCAAACCCTGTATTTAAAAAATAATTAAAAATGAGTAATAATTCTCACTAGTGGGGAAGAACGTGTCTGAAATTATTTGTTCCTGTGTGTAATAAATGAAATAAACAAAGATTTACATCTCTACATAAGATCCTAGTCAGAACTGAGTTATCTGTAATGCATATGTTGCTCCACCCATGGCTTCATAAACCTGAATTTTTCCTTCATACCTAGCCCTGCAAACAAGGGGTAGTTGGCAGCCCCACAGCCATTGTGATGTGTTTCCCCTATTGGGTCACAAATGATGCAGATCCATATTTCTCAAATGAGTCTGAAGTGTGATACCTGATACATTGTATAAGTTAGATCTTCAGGGATGTAAGACCTCTGTCTCTGCTGTTGTAGTCTTCTGTAAAAATTAGATTACTGCTGACCTTCCTTTCCAGCCTCCAGGGTTTACAGAGGACTTGGAGGAGAAATCCTTCCATTTGTAACCCCATTGAGTTACAAATGTTTACTGCATCATTTCTCAGTCTTACTGTGATTGTTGCCAAGGAAAGGATTAATGCCATGCCATTTTCGCTACAGCAGTGCTGCTGTAATTTAGGAGATATGAACTACATTACACTCCAGATAACAGCCTTTGACTAGTTAAGGGGAAAAAATTATAGAAAATTAATCTTTTCAAGAGCCTCAGTGTAAGATTTGCCACTGCTCTGAAAGTAGTGTTACTGATTACACCACTGCACAGAACTAGCATTGCCTATTCTGACATGAGTGTAGCTTATGAGAACAATGAAAATGGAATGCTTAAAGCAATGCAGAGCGGTGTGTGAGCACTGAGCAAAATATGAAGGTTTAATTCTCTACCTCATTTGGTAATTTCATTCTGAGCTACTCAAATCCACTGAGTTGAACTGGAACAAATGTGGTATAGTACTGCAAAGCAAGTGCTTAAAGTCTAATTGCCCGACATATGTAACTTTGATTCCTGGTATAGTTTCATCTCTCATCCTCTTCCTTCTCTCTCCTTACAGTTTATATTTGAATGCAGAAAATAAGGAAAGTGTTTAGCTACAAGAGTAAGGAAAACAAGTGGCATGCAACGGTTGGGTGAATACGCACAAATGTGGCTATATTGGCTTTATTTTGGTTGGTCATAAGGACTAAAGTCTTAAGTAGAAGTATGGTTTTAATGGAGTGAGAAATATACAGATGTTCTTTCTGGGAGAGCAATCTGGGCATGAACGCTAAAGAAGAAAGACGAAGAGTCATTTACCATTTCACAGCCTGCAGAGTTGATAAAAGTGTGTCACCAAGCCCGGGAGACAAAGGCTGAACTTCAGACATAAGACTTTATGGACAGAATTGTCTCAGAGTATTTCTTCCATTCTCAGAACAGACTGAGGACTATAGGTTGTTGTGTGTTTTCAGGGCTTTGAGGCCATGTTCTATTAGTATTTTCTCCTGACATTTTGCCTAACATATGCAAATTGCTCCCTCCCACCTGGGGACTACACAAGTATATATACTCTGTCCCACTTCCATGCCACCCGATCTCTGAAGATGCCAGCCACAGATGCAGGTGAAATGTCAGGAGAAAATATTAATAGAACACAGCCTCAAACCCCAGAAAACCCACAACAACCGATGGATTCCGGCCGTGAAAGCCTTCAACTTTACATTAGACTGAGGACTGTATCTATCCAGTTGAGGCTTTAAGGATAAGCATTTTTCCTGTGAGCTAAATTGCACTCAGAAGAATTCTTAATTGTACCCCAACCATGGAATGAAAAAAAAAATGCTCAGACCCATGTCTCAGGGCAGAGAGAGATACAAACAGGGAGACTATTATGGGAGAGGAGATTGCAATAGGGTTCAACCCCCAAGTGTCCTCAAATACAAGCTAGAGCCAATTTGAAGGCCTATTCTGCAGCAATGTAGGCAGTAAAAATTTTTTCCTGCATCCATTGCATTCTGTGGAGATCAGAGTATGGGCAGGCTCATACAGTGAGTTACCCTTTGTCAGATTGCTGGACCTAAGTTATAAAGGGTTTTCTGAGTCCCAGTTAGGAATTGTGCCCAGAACCATACTATCGGCTAGTGCAGCTGTTGATCTCTGTGACCTGTTCCAGTTAACACTCTGGCTGCAGCTGTTTATAACAAATGAGGTTTTGGAATATTCTTTACAAGTAGCCCCACGTAGAAGATGTTACAGTAATCTAGATGGGATGTAAGTAAGGCAGGTTCATTGTGACCGTATCAAGCATCTCCAGGAATGTGAGCTCCCTACAGACTCAGGAAGACCTTGAACCTTTCCACACTACACTGTTACAGTGCTATTATTCCACTTTCAACATCTTATGGAATCCTGGGGTTTGCAGTTACAGGAGGGCCCGGCCAGCCTCTCCCATAACTGCAAACCCCAGGATTCCACAGGATGTTGAAAGTGGAATAATAGTGCTATAACTGTGTAGTGTGGAAAGTTTCCTTCTCTGCAGAGGTTAGTATGGTCTCCTCATTGCTGTCTTTCCATTCGCAGGTGAAGACTTTTTGATTCCAGTAGTCATTTAGAATTGAAGATTTTTAAGGAAAGAGCTTTTTAGAGGGTGCTGTTTTCTTGTAAGTTGTACTCTTTTTGCTGGCTTTTTATCATGTAAATGTATATTTCAAATTGTTTTTGAATTGTTTAATTCTGTTTTAATGATGACTATGTGTATGTTTTGAACTATATTGTAATCACTTTAATTTGCTAGCTGCCTTGAGTCCCAGGCCTTTATCACACAATGGGTTTGTTGCACAACTGCACTGGCTTAGTTGTGTACTTGACCTGTCATTATTACATGATGTTGCTTAAAGCTGCATGCGCAGGGGTTTTTAAAGCAGGACGCAAGGAACACCAGCACTGGTCACCTTAGTAAACTAGCTGTATTATATACCTTTGATTATTGTATCAACACTACACAGTTATAGCAGTTCATTATACTTTTATCTGTCAAGGATCATCTTACAGAATCTCGTGATTTGTAGTTTGGTGAGCTATTTAGAATTCTCTTCCATGGAGCTCTTGAGTTAGAGTTCATGAGATCACACTAGACCTCTCTAGTATACAATTCTAAACTCACTAGACTCCCAGGACTCCATGGGATGAAGCCATGCCGCTTAAAGTAACACCAGCTATGTTATGTTGATAACTACGTAGTGTTGATACAGAACCCCTTGTTTTGTGTGCAGCCACTTTCCCCATTGATCTTACTAGAGGGTGAAGTGGCATGCCTGCATTCTTTTGAGCACTACATTGAGAACCATTAACTCTTGCCTTCTTTAAAGATAGAAAGCAAATGTTTGTTTTTAATCTTGAAGGAATTCAGAGCTGTTTGAAAGCTTTGAGACTTGATAATATTGCTAATGTGATGCCAGAATCTGGTGATGTGATGCTAAAAGGATCTGACAGTTCTTTGCAAGACAGAGATGGACCTGAAAGCCAATGGGCCCTAACAGCCACTGGAACTTTTACAAGCCTCTGTATGCTCTGGGTTACCAATTACACACACAAAAGAAACAAAATCTGTGACATATTTATTAGTGTTATGATCTGGAGTTATCCTAATCACTCTTCTAATAAAGTGTTAGGTGAAGTGCAAATAAAGATGGAAAAAAATTTCCTCATTCATTTTCTCCCCCATTTCAATATTTTAAAAAAATCAATTACTTCCCATTGAAGTCATGAAGAAACCTGTGAATTTGGGAGGAATCTTATAAAAGTCAAACCAAAAGAAATTCTCAGACAGTTGTAGACACCAAATTTGCCAGGCACATCTGTTCCCAGCATGTACAGGATCATGTTGTACTTACCAGTCATGCAGCTATTCAATATGAAGACCATATCAGAAAAAGGGAGAGAGAGAGCTCTAATTAAGTATTGCAATCATGAGCAAACCCAGGGCTTCAAAGCAAAAATTCTTAAACCCTTGGGGTAAATGGACAAATCTACAAGATATACTGTAGGCAACTTTTTAAAAAAAATGTTTTAAGACTCTTCTCTTTGGGGTGAATTTATGAAGACATTTTGAATATTGGAAGGTCATATCAGCAAATGATATTCTCATCCATTCCTCATTGTACAAACAATTGGTTCAAAGAGATCCTAAAGAAAATGGAAAACAGATATAAAGTCACTACAAGTGTTTATTACACATTTGTCATTTTCCTGTTTAATTGTATGATTTTATTCATTCATTCGCTTATTTTTTATTTATGATTTATTTATTTATGATTTATTGCACATGCTATTTTCATTTTCTCCTCAGTCATCTCTGGTGACTTCTGTGTGTTCTCTCCTCACCTGTGCTCATATTATACATTTTCAGAAATGACTTAAATGCTTGCCATTCCTCTTGCTAATTATAAATGGATTGCCAATATCCTACATTGGCCACTTATGAATAGATAACTAAGTAACATCTGCTGGACCAATTCCTTCCCCCTTGTCTGTCTTAAGAGCCAGAGCCTGGACTGGATGATGGAGGTCTACTCAGCTTCTGATTGGGATGAAAGGAGGATGACATGTTAGTGAGGCAGTCTCAACAACTTATAGCAGGGATCTTGTATGTTATTGTTACAGCCTTGCTTGCTGGCAGCAATCGATGGAAACATCAGAGGATCTTCTCCTCAGCTGCAAATGGAATGATTTGCTGGAAGAGATTCGATGGCAAAATATGCTGTCTGAATGAATATATATATATATATATATGAGACCTATCTCTTCTGGCAGGCCTACCCAGTCTATTTTTAATTATGAGGTATTTTATTAATGATGTATTTTAATTAAGATATATTTGCATTTTGAATGGTTTTATCTGTATTTAGTGTATTCTAACTTACGATGTACTGGTATTTTTCATTATATTTTAATTCATGCTGAACCCTGCCTCGAGCCTTGGGAGAAGGTAGGTAACAAATAAAAATTTGTTGTTGTTGCTGCTGTTCTTGTGATTGTTGTTGTAATATAAATCTAAGTTATATAGAGCTTTAGAAGCATGTCATGTTGAAGAGGGAGTGGGCTTGTTTTCCACTGCTCCAGAGACTAGGACAAGGAGCAATGGATTCAAGCCGCAGGAAAGGAGATTCCACCTGAACCTCAGGAAGAACTTTCTGATGGTCAGAGCTGTCTGGCAGTGGAATATGCTGCCTCGGAGTGTGGTGGAGTCTCCTTCTTTGGAAGTTTTTAAGCAGAGGCTGGATGGCCATCTGTTGGGAGTGCTTTGATGTGTGTTTCTGCATGGCAGGGAGTTGGACTGGATGGCCCCTGGGGTCTCTTCCAACTCTATGATTCTATGATTCCTTTGTAACCCAACCTCCTTTGTTTGATCCACCTGCTGGCTCTTAAAGTGGGCCAAGGTGGCCCTTACACGGTCTTACAGTAAGATTACAGTCTTACAGACTACAGAACAGTTATACACTTATAACTCTAAGTTATGAATCCCAAACTGCTTTGCCATATGCTAGTCAATTTGTTGTTATTTGCTGTCTTGACCTTTTATGGCAACCCTACAAAATGGAAACCTCCCAGAGTCGCTGTCATCAACAGCCCTGTTCAGATGTTGCAGATTCAAGGCTGTGGCTTTCTTGATGGAATCAATCCATCTGTAATATGGTCTTTTCCCAGATCGATCTATCTATCTATCTATCTATCTATCTATCTATCTATCTATCTATCTATGATCATTTCCACACTGAACTGTTATAGTGCTATTGTTACGGTAGATTCTAGTCCGAACTTGAGGTATATTAGATATCATTTGATATCAAGAATTTGGCCTTCACTACCCATTCCTCTCCATGTGCTTGTGAGGCCCCCGGACAAGCACGCACACAGGCACGGCCGAAAATAGCTGAACTATTCAAAATAAAATCCAGGCAGGCCAGTAATTGCCAGACTGCAGCTTTAGGAGACCTCCAGGTAAATACCTTCTTAAGATCACATTATGTATGCATGCTGTTTACAAAAGATATCCTGTACCCCAAGCAGGCGGCTTGACGAGCGGAATATCCAACTCTCAAGCACTCCACATTTGCATACTGTCTACGCTATTGACAGCACTGTCATAATTCAATCATCTAAAGTACTGACCTTTCGGAGGCTTTGTTTCCAGCCTGAAACCCATTGTTTTCCTCAGGAACGGACTAGCCTACAGGCACATTTTCCCCTATAAGAACCCCTGATTCTGAGCGTCTCAACGGATTGCTCTTGACTTGCCTCTCGACTTGCGGCCGCTCTGTTGGACGAGCCTCCCCTCAGCCTCCACGTGCTGAGAATCTATGCTCCCAAGCTTCTTTCCTTCTGCTGGGCTACAGGATCAGGTGTAGTATTTCCCCAAAAATCCTCCTGAAAGTCCCCTACCTATTTTCCTCTCTTTATTTTCTTAGGACTGCGTGTGTGACTGTGCAATTCTGCAGTAGTTCTTAATTTTGAGTGAGTGAGTGCACAAGTTTGCTGTGACTTCATAAATAAAAGAACATAATTTGAGCTTTCTTGTGTCTTGGTCCTGATTCGGCCTGACCCCGTAAACATTGGGTGAAAGATCTCGCTATGTTGCCCTGCCTCTCACATTGCTAACTAGTGCTCTCGCTAATTCCCATTCCCCATTATTTGGAACACACTGAGGTGTCCCCCACGGGACCCCAGAAATCAGGATAACACTATTATTCCACTTTCAAGATCCTATGGAATCCTGGAGTTTGCAGTTTAGGGAGGGGCTAGGTGGCCCCTCCTTAAACTGTAAACCCCAGGACTCCACAGGATGTTGAAAGTGGAATAATAGCACTATGACAGTCCAGTGCAGAAACGGCCTATCTATCTAACTATTTTGCAAAGAGTCATATCATGTCATGGTAAGTACCACAGCCTTAGTTTTGTTATCTTGGCTTCTAAAGCAAATTCACCCTTCATTTTCTCTCAGACCCATTTGCTTGGCAATCCATGGTATTTGTAGAATTCTTTTTAGCACCACATTTCAGATGGGTTAATCTTCTTCCTGCCAGTGTTCTGCCCTCTCCAGCTTTTACATCTGTACGTAGAAATTGGAAATACTAGGTAGTACAGCTGATTCTGACTTTGGTATTTAATGATATATCTTTGTACTTTATAATCTAGTTCTTTCATAGCTGCCTTTCCAAGACTTAGCCCTATTTTTCAGATTTCTGGATTACAGTCTCCATTTTGACTAATGTCTGAGTCAAAGTATGAGATAGTTTTCACTATGTCTTTGTAACCCACTTTAAAGTTATATAAATAATCTGTGGTCATTATTTTTGTTTTCTAAATATTCAACTATTATATTATGTCTTATTTCCTACTGTTAATACAGTGTCATCCACATAAGTTACTGATATTCTATTTCTCAGTGTCCATGTCTTCTTCCTCTGACTCCTATCCTGCTTTTTGTATGATACGCTTTGTGTGTATGTTAAACAGGGTGATAAAATACAGCCTTTCCTGACCCCCTTGCCAATTAAAAACCATTCTGTTTCTCCATGTTTTGTGTTGATAGTGGCCTCTCAACCTCTGTATAGTTAACGCATCAAGACAATCAAATATTGTGGCACACCTATATCTTTAAGATTGAGCCATGATTTTTCATGATCTACACAATCAAAGCTTTGCTATAGTTTACAAAGCACAGGCTGATTTTCTCCTGAAATTCTTTGGTGGGTTCCGTTATCCAATATATGTTTGCAATATCATCTCTAGTGTCTCTTCTGACCCAAAGCTGGCTATCTGGCATTTCTCACTCCATAAGGGGCCAAAGTCCTTGCAGTAAAATCTTGAGCATGACTTTGTTTGCATGAGAGGTTGGTGCAATAGTCCAATCATTGCTGCAATCTCTGGTGTCCCCTTTCTTGGAAACAGGAACATATTGAGTGTTTGCAATCTGTCAGCCATTGTTTTGTTTCCTATATTTGTTGAAAGACTTTTTGTCAAAATTTGGATTTTAACAACAGCAGCAGCAACAACAAAATTATTTTTTCTCTATAAGCCTGAAATAGCTCTATGGATATGCCATCTCTTCCTGATTATTTATTTCTCCCAAGTTCTTTGAGACTCCATTCCACTTCACTTTCTAAAACTGTGGTTTCATTGTCAGAACTATCCTACCAAGAAGTTGAATTGAAAGCTCATAACACCACCAACAATAAAGTAATACAGGAATGAGGAGACCATGGCCCTTCTGATTTTGTTGGAAGTCAAGTCCCTCAACTTCATCCTGCATAGACAATGGCTATGGATAAGGGCAAGATGAGCAGTCCAACTTCTAGACAGATTTGGGGAACCTAACCTTGATGTAAAACAATTGCTTTTTCAATTGCAGAATATGTCATGCTGCTATACACACCAGGATTATAACGTTGCCTATGTCGTCTAATTTCCCAGGGTCTATGACTTTTAGGCAAATATTTCTTCCTATACATGAAGGAAAATAAGGAAACCCTTGGGTTAAGGGATTTTCAACATTTAACAGTCCTGAAGGGGAAATCTTAACCATGCTTCCTCCAGTACTGGTTCTTCAAACAACGCCATAGTCATCCATGCTTGTATTTTCCGAAAAAATCACTACCACCAGCATCATCAGGATTGTGAAACAGTCATATATTGTTAGAGCTTCTGAGCTGTTGAACACTGACTTAAATCCTTCAGTATTTGCTCTCAATACTTCTTTGGCTGATGCAGGGACTTTCTCTGCCAATGGCTAGTTTGATTTTCCAATCGAAAATATACTCCCAACACACACTCATCTCATAGGCCAGTTTAATGGAAGAAGGGGGAAACCACCAAAGAAGAATTTAAGCAAGTAGCTAGGAGAGGTAGGGAGGAGGTCAGAAAGGCTAAAGCACAGAACGAACTTAAGCTGGCCAGAGACATCAAAAACAATAAAAAGGGCTTTTTTAAATATGTCCGTAGCAAAAGGAAAAAGAAGGAGATGATAGGGTCGCTGCCCAGAGAAGATGGCGAATTACTAACAGGAGGAAGAGAAAAGGCAGAACTACTTAACACCTTCTTTGCCTCAATTTTTTCCCAGAAGGATACAAGCACTCAACCTGGCGGTTGGGGAGCAGGTGAGGAAGCAGGGGAAATGAGGCACATAATAGGTAGAGAGGTGGTACAGGAATACCTGGCCACACTGGATGAATTCAAGTCTCCAGGGCCAGATGAATTGCATCCTGGGATATTAAAAGAAATGGCAGAGGTCATTTTGGAACCACTTGCTATACTCTTTGAAAAATCTTGGAGGACAGGAGAAGTTCCAGTAGACTGGAAGAGGGCAAATGTTGTCCCCATCTTCAAGAAGGGAAAAAAAGAGGACCCAAATAATTATTGCCCAGTCAGCCTGACATCAGTACCCGGAAAGATTCTGGAGCAGATCATTAAACAGTCAGTTTCTAATCACTTAGAAAGCAACACGGTAATCACGAGAAGTCAACATGGATTTCTCAAAAATAAGTCATGCCAGACTAATCTTATCTCTTTTTATGATAGAGTTACTAGCTTGATAGATGAAGGGAATACTGTGGATGTAGCATTTCTCGATTTCAGTAAGGCCTTTGACAAAGTTCCACATGACATTCTTGCAAAGAAGCTAGTAAAATGTGGGCTGGACAGGGCTACTGTTAGTTGGATTTGTAATTGGTTGACCGACCGAACCCAAAGGGTGATCACGAATGGCTGCTTCTCATCCTGGAGAGAAGTGACTAGCGGGGTGCCACAGGGTTCTGTCCTGGGCCCAGTGCTGTTCAATATCTTCATCAATGACTTGGATGAAGGAATAGAGGGCATGCTCATCAAATTTGCAGATGACACCAAATTGGGAGGGGTTGCTAATACGCCAGAGGACAGGATCAAAATTCAAAATGACCTGGTCAAATTGGAGAGCTGGGCCAAAGCTAACAAAATGCAATTCAACAGAGAGAAGTGTAAGGTCCTACACTTAGGTAGAAAAAATGGAATACAGAAATATAGGATGGGGGACACGTGGCTGGATAGCAATACGTGTGAAAGGGATCTAGGAGTTTTAATAGACCACAAGCTGAACATGAGTCAGCAGTGTGATGCGGCAGCCAAGAAAGCCAATGCAATTCTCGGCTGCATCAATAGGAGTATGGTGTCCAGATCGAGGGAGGTACTGGTACCACTCTACTCTGCTTTGGTTAGACCTCATCTTGAATACTGTGTCCAGTTCTGGGCACCCCAATTCAAGAAGGACATGGTCAGGCTGGAGCAGGTCCAGAGGAGGGCAACCAAAATGGTGAGAGGCCTGGAAACCATGCCCTATGAGGATAGACTTAGAGAGCTGGGTATGTTTAGTCTGCAGAAGAGAAGGTTAAGAGGGGACATGATAGCCATGTTTAAATATTTGAAGGGATGTCATGTAGAGGAAGGAGAGGGCTTGTTTTCTGCCGCTCCAGAGACCAGGACAAGGAGCAATGGATTCAAGCTGCAGGAAAGGAGATTCCACCTGAACCTCAGGAAGAACTTCCTGACGGTCAGGGCTGTCCGGCAGTGGAATATGCTACCTCGGAGTGTGGTGGAGTCTCCTTCCTTGGAGGTTTTTAAGCAGAGGCTGGATGGCCATCTGTCGGGAGTGCTTTGTGGGTGTTCCTGCATGGCAGGGGGTTGGACTGGATGGCCCGTGTGGTCTTTTCCAACTCTACATTTCTATGATCCAATGATTCTATGAATTCAATTGCTCTTCCTTGGACCTCTTTTCAGAACAAATCAAGTACTCAGTGTGAGAACACAAACCAGCTCTTCCTCTCACAAGCCATAGCAAAGAAACCTTCAGTGTCCTGGTCTCATATGCTAGTATACACAATAGAGATAGGCAAAGATTTAAATATTTTGAACTATGTGCAGTCACATTCACATTGATCTTCTTTGCCTTAGAAGGGCTGCTTCTGAACAGAATCACCTTGAACAGGTCACTGTGTTACTCTTATTTCCATTACCTCTGTAGAAATAATCTGCTCCATTTTTGTCACAGCAAATTACACATGCAATTGGGAGACATAAGTATATAGTCTATACCTAAACTTTGTTTTACACAGGTTTTCCAGCCTGCTTTTCTACTTTCTTGGGGACAAAAGTTCATTATTCTTATTAATGATCCACTTCTTTTTCACCCTTGCCCAGTATCTTAAAGTAGATCACATAGCTGCCCAATTTCACAGGAAAGGGTTTATAAATATGTAGCCTGACAGTGCTGTCATATAAGGTTTATGTAGAAGCAAAGCCCTTGGGTTTTGATGGCTTATTAGCAGGAAAATATCCATTGAAGTCCAGTCTTAGCCTGTTTTCAATATGTAACTGCCTTCTCTTTTATGTAGCCTTAGAAGGTTCAGATACAAACTCAGTCTTTTGTTTCCTGTCTATAGAGCTAGTTTGAAAGGGAGATTTAGACAAGAGGAATTGGCAAGAGTGAGGAGATTGGTTATAGGAATAGTCTGGTTATAAAGACAGGCTGTTCAGCCAGTTGGTTTCTAAGCTTAGAGGATAAGCAGCCATAAAGAGCGTGGAAGTAGCACATTCTCCTCCTCAAGTGTTTACTATTTCCACAGTTATGATGCCTGAATATGGTTTGAGAGATCTGAAACTGACTGATTCAGTCATACCTACTTTTCCCCAACCCACAGTGATTTACATAATAGTGAAATACCTTACATCATATGCAAATGAGGCTCTCTGGATTCATAGAAGAAAAACAGTACCACCACAGTTACCCAAAAGTGGGTGACTCAGAGGTCCACCAGAGATGCCAGTGCCTCTGTGAAACAGTGGAGAGTATTAGCTCAAAAGGGAGGCCTGTGAGAGGGGGATAACCTAGGAGGATCTTTTGCACCTATGTATACCAGAACTAATGAAGGAACACCAGCTGGAGATTCAAATATTTGTTTCATTAGGGGAATTAACAACCACACATGCACCAGATCCAAGCAGTCTCACAATCACACAAGACTAACTGAAGGAAAAGGGAGGAAAAATTGGATAGCAAGAGTTAAGGAGAAGTGGGTGATATTTACCTAGACAGAGAGAACAGACAAAATGATGTGGCTCAGACTAGTGTCCAAGGGTAATACAAGAACGGGAATTGGAGCAGCAGCGTGACAGCCTATATCCAGAGTACTACAAGCTATCTGGCTCAGAACCAGGGTTTAAATACTTTTTTTCTGCCCTGAGGGGAAGTTTTTAATAGCTCTCTGGCAGAACAGACAATGGGATCCAGAATGAGCTAATGGCCTTAGCATTAGGTGAAAAAGGACTGGTGGGAATTGTGATAGCTCTTTAATCACAGGACAGGTGAGGGGCCAAAAGAGGAGTTTCAGTGGACAGAGGAAGAGGGTCAAAGACGATCAGTCACTCTGTAGAGGCAGTCTCAGGCACCATTGTTTCTAAAGGTCAAGTAGTCAAGGGACATTTACAAAGTCACTATTACTGGAGCTTCCCTGAGTATGACCTGAAAATACCCTGAGATCCTATCTGACCTACTTTTGCATCCCATATGTTCAGCCAGTCCTTTCTCACTAATATGCCATTGCAGCCATTAGCAGTGTATAATTTATATCTTACACCAATTAAATGATATTTGCTGATTAAACCATAACATGGAGTGGGAGGGTATTGCCTGATAACATCAGTACATCACTAACTCAAACTGTACTCCCCTCCTCATAATAGATCATGCATGGAACAACATTCATATTTACATAAACCAGGGGTTCCCACCTTCCAACTTCTTGCTGCAGACCAGCATTGTGCTTTAAAATCTGTTTCTGGATGCTGTGGACCCATGGGATTGGTGTGGGATAATGGAAGGGAAATTGGCAGAAATTAGTTACTTCCTAACCTGAATGCAGAAGCAATTTGGGATTCTGAATAAAGACTGTTTTCATGATATCTATCTAGATATCACTTATGAGATGCCAGTATTCACCAATTGTTGAACATTTATGGGCACATATAAACAAAGCTTTGTCAGATGATGACATATACCATTTTCTCAGTAGCTTGCATGTAAAATACTCATGTGCATCAGAACCTTTGGAAATGAGGCTGGTTTTGGGATGATTTACAATCAGTTTGCCTATTAATTACTGGATTGTCTGTAGATATAATTTTTTTCACATTCTCTGAATCAATATGCAATTCTGTCCAGTGTGGAATCTTTTCCACTTTTATTTTTGTATGAATTTATTACTCTCCATACAGTGCTCTGGAGCTTAATTAAGTCAGGGACTGCATCTTGATTATTCTAATTATTCCACATTATGTTAGTGATGTGTTAACATCACTATCATTAAGCATTCATTAGAATTTCTGTCCTAAACCCTCCCACCTTGAAGAGATTTATGTACACTATTGCATCACAATCTCTTGCTGGTTTAGAGTCAATTCACTTAGGGATCCCCTGATTCTATTCATCATTGTCATCTCATTCACTAACTATGAACTCTCATTAATCTTTATGGACATCTAAAATCAACAATAAGGGAGAGGGATGAAAATACCAACTTAAGGATGCATCTTTGAGTAATTTCTTTACTTTCTTTATAAGACCGCAAATACATTAAAAAAAACTTTTTTTTAAAAAAAAGGGGGGTTGATAAAGTATTTTTGCAAATTTAATATTGCAGCCAGTATGCCCCAATCAGAGCCATGTCACTGCAGGTTGTTTCCCATAGGTTTTCTCTGCCAGATAAGCTTGGACTTGGTGGGCTGGGATTTGGAGGGTGGGGGTGGGGGTATGAACTTCATACAGGAAAGATCAGTGATACCGCAATCCACATCAGGGCGGATAATCAGTTCATGATGTTACTGGTAGTAGAGCTTCAGTGCACAAGCGTCCTCTTCAAGTCTGAAAGCCATTCCTTTTTTCATCAAAACAGAGAATCATTCAAGAGCATCAGTAAAGTAGAACTGAAGTTCCATATGAACTCAGGAGGCAGACAGAATATGATAAGGCTGATCCGAAGAGCAAAGGAACTGGGAAAACGCCGTAATCTCTAACTGATGCTTGTTCTTCTAAAATAAATACATAAATTAATGAACCCTATTATTATTCCTCAGGGTTTGGACATGGCAAGATGTGTGACATTGCTGATGCTTACAGTGCCTTTGTAAAATCTAAATATTGGCTAACTTAAAATAATGAAACCAACTTAGAGTCCAAGTAGAAAAAGAGGAACTGTTTAATACCTTCTTTGCTCCATTCTTCTCCTGAAGGGAAATCAGTTCTCTAACTGGTAAAAATAGAACAAATCGTGGAGTAAGTGGACTTCTGCTTAGGATAGGTAAAGAGCTAGTAAAGGAATACCTAGCTGCTCTGGATGAACTGCATCCAAAAGTAATAAAACAACTTGGAGATGTAATCTCAGAGCCACTGTCTATAAATCCATGAGAATTCTTGGAGATTAAGAGAGGTCCCAGCTAATTGGAAGAGGGACAATGTTGTCTCCCACCAAGCAACTACCGACCATCAGCTTGATGCTGATACCAGGGAAGGTTCTAGAACAGATTGTTAAACAGTCTGTGCATACTTCGAAAGGAATGTTGTCATTACTAAGAGACAGCATAAATTTCTCACGTGAAACTGTTCTTATCTCCTTTTTTGATAGAGTTAAATGCTTGGTAGATCAGAGGGAGTGCTGTGGATGTAGTATATTTTGATTGCAGTAAGGATTTTGACAAGGTCCCCATAATATTCTTCCAGGCAAACGAGTGAACTGTGGGCTAGACAGTGCTATTGCTAGGTTGTTTGTAACTAGTTGGCTGACTGAACCCAGAGAATGCTTACCAATGGTTGCTCTACCTTGGAGAGAAATGACTAGTGGGGAGCCGCAGCCTTCTGTCCCAGACCCAGTTTCATTCAATATCTTTATAAATGATTTATATGATGGAATAGAAGGTATGCTTATCAAATTTGCAGATGACACCAAATGGAGAGGGAGGAATACTTCAGAGGTAAAGATGAGAATCCAAAATGAACTTGACAAATTGGAGAACTGAGCCAAAACTGACAAAATTCATTTGATAAAGGAAAAATGTAAGCTTTTGCATCTAGGCAGGAAAAAATGAAATTCACAAATGTTAGATGGGTGACACTAGTTTGAAAGCAATAGATGAGAAAAGGATCTAGAGGTCTTAGTAGACTACAAGATAAGGCCCTTTCCGCACAAGGCGAGGGAGTCGCTCCGTGCTGTTACCTACCACTTCTTCTGGGGTCTGAAGCAACACGGACTGTCCCTGAAGCCCTTCCGCAGAGCTCCTCCTTGGTCCAGGGCGAATTGGAGCAATGTGAGGTCTGTAGATCCACACTGCTCCGGCTTCCAAAATGGTGGCTTCCAGTTGGTCGTGGGTCCTGACCAACCGCTGAAGCTCACCATGCCTAAAGCCTACCCTCCGCAGACGGCATGCTTGCATTGGTGCAAGGCTGCGAATCTGCAGAAGGGAGCAGGAAAGCAATGGCACGTTCCAGGAAAATAAAGACCTGTTTTTTGCGGTCTTTAGAAAACTCGCTGGAGGACCACTTGGGGTCGTTTTGGAGTGGACTGAGGTGTGGATCTTCGCTAAGTAGTCTGCTCCTAGTCCACTTCCAGGTGCAGACGACCTCCGTGAGAGGACGCACTGCCCCATTCTAATTGCCTGGTGCGGAAAGGGCCTAAATATGAGTCAACAGTGTGATATGGTGGCCAAAAAAGCAAATTTAGTTCCAAGCTGCATCAACAGGAGGATTGCGTCCAGATCAAGAGAAGTGCTATTCTCCTTTGGTTAGATCTCACCTGGAATGCTGTGTCCAGTTCTGGGCACCACAGTTGAAGAAGGATATTGACAAGCTGGAATATCTCCAGAGAAGGGCAACTAAGCCTTATGAAGATTGTCTTTAGGGAGCTGGGTATGCTTGGAGAAGAGAAGATTGACAAGTGACATGAAAGCCACCTTTAAATATCTGAAGGGATGCCATATTGAAGATGGAGTAAGCTTGTTTTCTGCTGCTCCTGAGATCAAAACATGAACCAATGTATTCAAGTTACAAGAAAAGAGATTCCACCTAAAAATTATTTTACTGTAAGAACTGTTTGATAGTGGAATAGCATGCCTAGAGTACAGGGATGGACTCTGTCTTTGGAAGTCTTTAACAAAGGTTGGATCTTTCAAGAGTGCCTTTGCTGTATATTCCTGCATGGTAGGAGGTTGAACTAGAAGACCCTTGTGGTTTAGTCCAACACTTAAAATTCCACAAACATCAGAAAGAGAGAGGCTGACTCAATCTTTGATGCATAAACTAAATATTTTGCTATAATATTGTTGGATGACACTACTCAAGTTTTCATCACAGAGTTCGGTTTGGGATGTTTGTTCCTTTAAGAAAACACTGCTCCAATCAATCCTTCTCCTCTCACTTCCTCTCCCATTTGCTATTAGATCAATGAGAAAGTTTAGGTGGTATAAGGATTTTCTCCACAAATCTATTCACATTATCTCTCAGGTTTTCCCCATTTGCTCAGCTCTAAATTGTAATGTAAGGTCATTGACTAATCAATGTATCTAGACAACCAGATCATGTGATCTCAGAGACTTCCAGATATCTACGGTCACATAGACTCTTCCCTGTCTTCTTTTTCTCTTCCTTCTACACAATGAATGCAGCTCTGTTGAACTCCTTCTCTACACGAAACTTTATTTAGTCAGAACTTAAGCAATCTACGTATATACATTCTTCATGCATGTTTCTGTGTAACCGGTAAACTTTCCAATTATATAACTTGAATACAGCCTATTTGGCTTGTTTTACTGAAGTAAGTCTCAGGGGGATATTCAAGAGAGTCAATGCATTTCTCTGTGAATTCTGCTAAAGAAGGCTGTCTCCTAATTGAAGCAGTCTTCACCTTTCCCAAACTAGGGTGACCAGGAGCCCTGGTGGCTCAGTGGTTAAATGCTGGTACTACAGCCACAAGGTTGTGAGTTTGATCCTGCTGGGCTCCAGACTGACTCAGCCTTCCATCCTTCCACAGGTTGGTAAAATGAGTACCCAGCTTGTGTGGGGCAATTAGCTAACACATTGTAAACTGCTTAGAAAGCACTTAGCTGATAAGCGGTATAGAAATACACATGCTATTGCTAGTGCTCCAAACAGTGGAAGCAAATTTGTTGGAAGCATTAAAAAAAGACATAAAAAAAGAAAAGATACACTTCAGAAAAGTACTTATGGTCGACAGATTGTAATCGTTTGTAGCTTCAAAAGTAGAATAAAAAAGTATATATATGCCCATTTCTGAAAAAATTACAGCCTGCTCTCGCCATGGAAATACATTAGATCTGGGGGGGGGGGGATTTAAAAGTGTATTTGTACAGTGAACTAAAATGCACTCACTTCAAAAGAATAATTATCTTGAATAATGTCTAAAATGGTCAGAAAATGTACAGCATGCAGTTTAGAAGAACACTTAAAAATTCATATCAAATTTATTCTGACTGTAAAGGAACAAATTAAGTCCCTACACTAAATCTTGCTAAAATCCATGTGAGTAAAACTGCTATTAAACTCACTTACTAGTGTGCAAGTCCTTTTATTTCGAAGTCTGAGCAGTGCTTGAATTATATCTTGTTGATTATTTATAAGAAGTCCACCAAGGGAGGAAAGGAGATCTATACACTTCATCCTTAGTCCTTCCTTTGAGGCCTCTCTCTAAACTACAAACCCCAGTATTCCATAGGATGTTGCAAGTGGAATAATAGCACGATAACAGTCTAGTGCAGAAATGGCCATAGTGTTCCGGAAACAGTAGCTAAATAGGCCAACAAAAGAGTATCAGGCTGCTGTCCCTCTGCTCCATTGTAATATGAACACTTCCTATAAATACATAATATAATAAGAGAGACAGTGTGGTTTAATGGTTTCAGCATGAACTGTGACCCTGGAGATCAGGGTTTGATTGTTCAGTCAGCCATGGAAACCCGACCGACTGATCTTGGGTGCATCACATACTTTCAGTTCCAGAAGACTGTGATAGGTTCCCCTTAGGAAAACAACTTGAAGGAAGACAACAATGACAAATAAATCAGGGCTACCATCAGATTTGTCATTTCCAACCAACCCATGAAATGACAAGACCACACAGCAAGGCTTGGGTTAGATATGGGCAATTTATTCAACTATTGCCTATCTAAACTTGGATTATAAACCTATGCAAAATTGGGGGAGGGAGGATAAACCTACTGTGGGAACTGCTAGGACAAGTGGTCTCCTTGTGACTTCTCCCCCCAGCTTCCTTTTAGTGAGATATCAGGGCCGTTTTTGCACGTTACCTTAATAGCAAGATGAACTGCTGCCATCACGGTATTGCCAATATCGCAAAAGGCCCAGTACAGAGCCTATTTCATTCTGCACGCACCAGGGCATTTGGGGGAGAGCACCAGCTCCCGCCTGGTGCCTTTTCCGCACGTTGGAATCCTCGGCCATCCAGCCGATCCCCATGTAACTATGCATGCCTGGCTGGGACCTCCTGCACCCCCGGAGATGGTGGGTCAGGACCCATGTCCGACGAGACTGGTACATCAGAGAAGTGTTGGTGACTTGGGATAATGAAATGTAGCTTTACCATTTCAGAATTACCCAGACCACCCTCTTTGAGATCACAGAGCATCTGTGCCCGCACCTGCAGCACAACGCCACTGTCATGAGGGTGCCCGTCTCCGTAGAGGAGCAGGTCACCATCGTAATCTGGTGGCTCACCATTCCCTTAATCTACAGGAAGACTGCCAACACCTTTGGACTCAGCATCTCAATGGTGGCAGAGATCACAGTAGAAGTCTACCTCGCCTCATCCTGCTGGGCACCATCGTCTGCCTGGGCAACCATCGCACAGTGAGTCTACCCTGCAGTAGCAGCTGTGCTATAGGAAGCATGGCCATCTAGGGACTGCCATGTCACACACAGCCGTAGAGGATGCCCCCCCAAAGCCGAGATGGCACACTGCTGTGAGGAACACATAGACAGGGCAGATGGGCAGGCGACACCATTTAGGGGGGCAGCCATTTAACCTGTCAGACATTCCCTACCCTCCCCAACCCACGTAATGTCCCATGCATGTCACTGATGCCACCAGTGCACTGATGTCTCTGTTGATGCCACTTTCCCTTCCAACCGTTAGATCATGGAAGACTTCGAGGCCATGGGATGTTGGATAAAAATGCGGTGACATTTGCCCAGTGAAAATACATTTGATGAGCATGTGGAACACCTGGGGAATGACTTAGCAAGTGATGACACATTCCCTAGGGGACAAGTAGTAAGGGTTGAGTCACGATGCTGAAATCATGGCAAGGGGTTGCATCAGCTAAGGGTCCTGACTGATGACCAGCAAGCAGGTGTGTATAAAAGAGGAGAGGAAATGCTTGCTCTCTCTCTGCATCTGAATCTCTGACTCCGTCTCTGACTCCAAATCTCTGATCCTGACACTCTGACGCTGAACCTCTGCTTGATGTGTCTGCATGAACCTCTGCCTGTGGATCTGCGTATCCTGTGTATAGATGTATATATTGCAACTATGAAAATTAAAGCCTCCAGGTATTTTGGATGGCAAATTCTGTGTCTATGAGTTACTAGCCAGTGGGTAGAGGGGTCAGAGCTGATGCTGTAGTTGTACTCCGCTGCACATGCTTTTTGCTGTTTGGAAACTCTGCTATGTTTATGATTGCCTCTGAGACACTGTGTCCAGAGAGCATCAGTTCTGGGGATAATTTTGTGCTGGTGTTGTAAATCAGCTCCCGTCATGGGATTCCCACAGTGTATCGGCGCCCTGGATGCTACCCCTGTCCCTGTACGGCCCCCAAAAGGACAGGCACAGGAGTTCCTCAACAGGAAGGACATCTTCTTCATCCTGCTGCAAGGCCTGATAGATCATTCTGGACAGTTTCTGGACATTGAGTTGGTGTATATGGGCCGCACCCATGATGCCCATGTCTTCTGTCACTCAGCCCTGTGGCAGGCCATGGAGGCCAGGCAATTTATCCCCGGCAACCCAACCATCACCATCCATGGCATGCAGGTTGGGCCCATCATCCTGGCAGATGGAGCCTACCCCTTGGGCTGGTGGCTCATGAAGCCCTACAGAGGTCAGTTGGACCCCTGGAAGATGGCCTACAATAGGGTCTTCAATCAGTGCCACAATGTTGTAGAGCGTGCCTTTGGTAGGCTGAAGGCCAGATGGGGCTGCCTGTCGGCTCCACTGACCATCTCCAAGCCAAATTTTCTCCCGCTCATCACTGCCTGCGTGGTCCCACACAACATCTGTGAAACCAAGGGCCATGCACTGCATCCCAACCT
Source organism: Cyclura pinguis (assembly GCA_030412105.1). Lineage (NCBI taxonomy): Eukaryota > Metazoa > Chordata > Lepidosauria > Squamata > Iguanidae > Cyclura > Cyclura pinguis. Next base: position 309,760,287 of record CM059599.1, on the reverse strand, counting down.
CCGTCCACCCGCACCAGTCACTATCCCCCTGGGTGCCTATGTCTACTTGGCACATGATAACAGGAGGCTCAGGGAGGGCCAGAGGGTTAGGGATGCCATCGCGAGGATGATCGCTGGCTGTCATCCCCGCTCCCGGCTACAGTTGCAATGACACCATGCCCTCTACCTCCCTTTGCCCCCGAAGCCAGCAGGCATGCATGCTCCCCTTAGGGGATCTGGTACCCAAACCCAAAACCACAACAGGTATTCTGAATACATCTCCCTTTGCCTCTGTGAACAAAGTGAAACACATGTTGCCCCATGAACTGTGTGTAGACCCTCACTGGCATAGCCACAGCATGCTCATGCTCCTGGCATCATCCGTGGTCACCATCAGGAGATGGAGGGGGTGCAGCATGGCATGGGGCACTCACAGGCCATTCAAAGGAGCAGACATTGGAAGAGAGACGTGCATGACATAGGTCTCCCTTTCACACCCACCCCCAGCTGCTGGGCAAAAAGAACGCAGACACAGTGGCAGGAATGTGCTTTTATTGGGTAGTCTCCCTGGTTGGTTACAGGCAGGCGTCAGAAGCGACCTGTGGTACATAGTGATTGCCAGATGCAGTACTATGCCTGCCTCCAGTGGCAAAGCTCACCGGCAGGGGAGAAGCAGGTAACCACCGGGGCACCAGAAGGCACAAAGCAGAAAGGCAGTTAGCATCTAGCAGAGATGCCGTCACCCCCCCCACCTCAGCCCAGCCAAACCAAATCATGGGCTATAGCGCTGCACTCTTTTTTTCACACATCCCCCCCTTCCCAGTGGCAGATCCCTCTAGGGACAGCCTCTCAGGCAGCAGCTGACTAGCAGAGGGAACTCTGGCCATCTCATGTTGTGATGTGGAGGGGACCACAGAGGACATCAGAATGGCACTGCCACCAGAAGGGCAAGACTGCAGGTTCTGCAGTATGGCTGACATGAGCCTGTTAGTGGTCCGTATCTCCCCCACCACATCCTCCTAGCCCTCTGCATTCCTCTCCATATCCTCCCTGTACATGTCAACCAGTTGCCAGAGAATGGCATTGGTCACTCTCAGTGCTGTCGCCATCCCTCTCTGGTGTGCTTTCTGCTCAGCTGCCAATGCATTATGCAGCTCTCATGAGTGCTGCATGATGGCCGTGGTGATTGCCTCGCCCTGACAGCCTATCCAGTCCCTTGCCTGAGCAGCCTGCATCCTTGAGCAGGGGGACATCAATGCAGCACTGATGGTGGTTCCGCTCCTATTCTCATTTGGAGGCAGCTCTGGAAGGAACACAGAGAGGTTGACAGTCCAGTGGGCATGGCACTCCCTCCCCAGCAATGCCCTGGGGGGTCCTCACACATTTGGGGACATCCAGTGATGAGGGAGGGGACACAGCCCCTGCAGCACAGGTATCACGCTGCCAGCCCACATGCTTCGGTGGCCTGGTATGGCAATGTCCCTATGGGATGGATCAGCAGCCCCTGGACTTGGTGTTGAGGTCATTTGTCATCATGCTTACCAGGGCAATGAAGCCCTGAACCAGTGGCTGTCCCCTCTAACATGGCATCCTCGTCATCCTCAGATCCTTCAGTGCCCTTGTCGCGGCTGCCGCCCTCACCACTACCCGCACTGGCTCAACCACTGGACAGGAGTTGGCTGCAGCTTCCCATGCTGTCCTAATCTGGTGTAATGTCCCCTGCTCATGCCACAGATCCTGCCAAGGAACATGTCACCACACCATGAAATCGGGTGGATCAATGGTGACGGACCCCCTGGTACACAGTGAGAGCTGCGGCCAGGAGCCCCAGATCACCAATGGTCATCCCCAATGACAACATGGCCATCCATGCAATGCATGCCTGGGGTGGCAGGAAGGGGCCTGGGTGTTGAGCATAGGGGGCACATGGGCATAGAGGGGGCCTTGGAATCTGTGGGGTGGCCACGGACAGGTTCCCCATGGAGTGCCATGTTATTGCAGGACACACACACACGCAGCTATGCGCAGCAGCAAACTCATCTGGCAGCAGTGCCAGAGTGTGGCACAGTGCCATAGGGACCTCACCGGGGGATCTGCTGCAGCAGCAGGTACCTGGTGCTCACCTTGGCACATGGCATCACAACACCTACCATATTGTTCCAGGCCACACCTCCAGAGTTCAGCCTCTCCTCAGCCTCACCCCCCCTTCCTCTGCCTGCTAATGAGCCACTGTCCCATGTTTACCCAATGCCCGATCAGCTTACATTCCTCAACTGCAAGGCCTGCCAGCATGGGAGCCACTTATCAGCAAACCACATTCCTGTTCGGATGCCTGTATGTTTTCCTGGACATGCACCTGCATCCAAGGCCTGAGAACTGCCCTGCTTTTGGCACAAAGTACCCTCGTTCAGCCATTTTCCACCAGCAGCTGACAGCCCAGAGGGGATGCACGGGTGATGGGAACCTGAATACAGGGAGGTACTCTAACTACCATCACTTCCACAGTGCCAGGAGGCTTGTGGGGGGCAATGGGGCATGGCCTGACACCCCCCCCCCCGTGTTACCACCGACAGGCAGGGCTGCCCGTCCCCCCAAGGAAGTTTGTACCTGTCGACACTGTAGGGGCCTCATCCATGCTCTGGGAAGCATCCATGGGCTCTTCCTCAGGTGCAGCGACCCTGGTGCCCAGGTGGCCCCCGCCGCCCCCACAGACCACTTTGAGGCTTGAGACCACACGCTTCGGCACCACACTAGCATCCCCATGCAGGATCGCATGGAGTTGCAGATAGCAGGCTCCACTCCTGTTAAGCAGTTATAGGCGAGGATCCAGTGGTACTCCTGGCGCATTGTTTTTGTTTTGTTCCTGCATTCCACATCCGTCCATCGGTGTCCCTTCCATCCCAGATGTGCTGTGATTTCCTCGAACACTTGCATGTTCCTCTGGCTACTTCACAGAAGCTCTTGATACCTCGGTTGCCCCCAGATCTCAAGGAGGTTCTCAATCTCTGTGGGTTGCCAAGCTATGCCTCTGCCCTGCACTCTCTGAGGGGAGCTGTACGCATCCACGCCGCCTTTTCATTGTGCGCCGAGGGGGCACACATTTCCCTGTGGAGCTTCAGCTGCAATCGAGGGCAGGCGGGAGTGCTCGTGGCCACCTACCAACATGCTAACGATAGATCTGGTGAACTCCTGGCAGGGGACTGGCATTCATCCCTATGGGCGACTTCAGACATTTACAGGGCAGCCTGCCTGGGCTGTCTGCCTGTCAGTGGGTGATGACACCTGTGTCTGTGTGGTGAAGCCCCCTGGAGGGCAAAGGAAGTGCCCAGCTCAGGACGGTTGGGATCAGGGGCAGAGCTGAGTGTGAATTTGAATCGAGAGGCGAGTGTGTCCATTGCAGGGTGTGTGAGTGGTCGTGTGTTTGAGTGTGTGTGCGTTGTGCCTGTGGTGTGTGTGGAGATGCTGAGAGAGGGGACTCTGTGGGCCGATGACAAAGTGAAGGTCCTCCTTTCCCTCTTTGCAGCCAGCGAAGGCGTGGATGCGCTCATGAAGAGCACTCCACTGCCCAGCAAAGCCTAGCAGCAGGCCTCACTGCGAAGAGCTTCGAGAGGATGGTGGTGCAGGTAACAAACAAATTCAAGGCCCTAAAGTGTTGTTTTTTGGACACCATGGAGCTGTTTGATGGCCATCTGCCCCCTCACACCAGGCCGAACTTCTTCACCCCTATGTTCCACATATGGAAGGTGGCAGGAAAGTCCAGGTGGGTCGAGTGCCACAAGGGCAGTAAGTGGCATGACACATGTCACATGTTGTCCCTTCTCCCATGACACCATGGTCCTGTGGGTAGGTGGGGGCCCAACAACCAACCCATGGAACTCCTGGCCACTGTTCCCCTTCCCTTCCATGTGCCACCCAGCCACATTGCTGGCATCAGGGGTGGGTGAGCATCGAACAGGGCTGCCCACGGGGACAACCGTTGGAGGTCAGATGCTTCACTGGTGTCCCCTCCCTTCTGATGTTTCCACAGGCGCCCGGAGATGGCCAGTCTGCACCCAGAAACCCACTGCGGGAAAGCCTGGGATGAAATGAGGAGGTAGGTGTTCCCTGGCCAAGCTGCCCATGGGTCTGGCCATGCAAGAACAGCAGCAATGCCCCTCTTTGGAAACACTGCCATGGCCCCTGGCACGTCCCATGCAATGGACTCTGTCCTAGCCACCCAGATGAGATCCACTTTATTCTCCCTGCAGGACGAATACCGGCCCCTACCAGAGTCCTCCCAGTCCTTGGAGAGGGAGAGGACATCGGCAGGACTGCGCCAGGCCAGTTCCCCCACACCAGTGGCGAGTGAAGTGGCCAGTACAGGTGAGTACCCCCATTGTCAAGGTCAGAGACCTGGGCAGCAAGCCAGCCCAGAGAAGGGAGTGGGAGAGCTAGCAGAGTCCTGCTGGGAGGAGTCAAGCAAGCACTCTCTCAAGGAAGACCATTTACCTAAGCCAGAGTGACAAGCGAAACCCATAGTCAGAGTTCCAAAAGCCAGGGGTCAAGAACCAAGAGATCAATCCAAGGTATCAGGTGCTGGAAGCAAGGAACAGGCAAGGGGAGGACTTGTAAGAAGTTTGCCACAAGCAAAGGAAAGCTTCCAGGCAGACAGTTATATAGCCCAAGGGACAGGTGTGGCTAGTCACTGCTTCTTGAACTTAATCAAAGAAGCCTCCCTATGCTCAGCTCTCTTGAGTCTTCGCCTCGTTTGTGGGCTGATTGACACAGGCTCCAAAGCATCTTCAGAATCAGATCCCTGTTGCCCTAAAGGAGCAGGCAGAGGAACGTCCGAGCCTGCTTGGTCCATGGCAGCAGAGGGAGCTCTTGAGCTGCAGGACTCATCTCCAGCCAGAGCCACAGGGACCAACAGCTGCTGCTCGTCATCTCCACCCTGAGCAACAGGGACCAACAGCTGCTGTTTGTCATCAGCAGCTCTGACAGGGGCTTCAGTTATCACACCCATCCTGCTATGCTGCCCCCCTGAGCAGCAGGACTGTCTGCTGCTTGTCCCCTGGTCCCCACTGTGCTCGGCGGCCGCCCTGCATTTGTGCAGTTGACACGGACTTATGCCTGGGCTCACCATTTCCTCTCCAGAGGGGAAGACTGGATGGCTGAAGCCGTGGCTGATCCTGTTTTCTTTGGACTCCCAGCTGCATCTGTCCACCACAAGCCATGTGCACAGTGAGTTGGGGCAGTACTGGTTTGCTGCTGCACACATAGCCATGTGTGTTCATCTCTCCCAGCTTCCCTGCACATGAAAGATGAGGGAGTATTACTCACTGAGCCTGTGCTGTTTTGTCATGCCTGACAGGAGAGGGGCGTGTTCTCCTCCAGCAGGGGATGGCTGGTGCAGGGCCTCTGAGGGCAGCTGTGGGGCGTGCAGCCTCTCCACCAGTGGCAGCCGGCGAGGAAGGTGAGCGTGGGAAGGGTGGTGCTCTGAGAGCAGTGCACTTCTAGGATGTGCTCCTGTCCCAGGCCCATCTGCAGTGATGGATTGGTAGCCATGGTAGCTGACTGTGGGAGCTGATCCAAATCCTGCACACCCATCGTAACTCACTGGCGAACTGTTCTTCCAACAAGTGCAGCTGTGGTCGTCCAAAGGTCAGAGCTGTCTACTGTGCCAGACTTGCTGCTGTGGGTGCAGCAGCTGGAGGAGAGGATGGCTGCGTCAGAGGAGCACAACAGGAAGGAATGTAAGTGTCTGGCTGGCTAGTGCTGAACCACCCCTTGGAGCATGACCTGGGGCCTTCTGCCTGGCTCATCATGGTCTGGACTGACACCTTGTTCCCACCTGTCTTTTCCCTGCAGATAAAATCCTCCTGAGGTCTCTGGCCCAGCAGATGGGCTACTTGGCAGTTACAGTGCCCCATTGCTTGGCTGTACTGGAGCAGAGCATGGCGCAGCTGCTCCAGTGGAAGGAGCAGTTCACGGGGCACCAGTGAACCATCCCTGGAGGTGGGAAAGCTGGCCTTGTACATAGTTTTGTGCCTGACTGTTTGTTTGTGTGCTTGACTGTTTTTTGCTGTTCTTTGATCTTGTATGTATTTTTGTCTTGAATGACTCATTGTTGTCTGCCATGTCTTTATCTGTCTGTGTAATAAATCGTTCTTGTTTTGTACCAATCTGTAGTTCCTTCTGTGGGGCGGGGGGGAGTTGTTTGGGGTGGGAGGTGGAACAGTGTGGGACATTAGAGTTCCCCAGGGTGTTGGCCCTGTAGAGAAATCCTATGGGAGCTGGAACTGTAAGGATTCAGCCTCCCTGTAGCACAGTAGCAGGAAAGTCATGTCTAAATTTGGATATGCCTTTTCTGTCCTCAAATTGTCTGAAGCACAACAATGAATGCAGGCAGTTCCAAGGTGTAGGGGAGTGTACATCCTAACTAGCTAATCAATAGTGGTAGCTTCATTCTTCACTCACCATCTTCTGATGCACATGCAAAGCATGATCAGAGAGGAGGAAGCAGGAGGCAACAATGAGGAAGAAGAAGAGAGAGCTGAGGAGGGGTCTCTTTCTGTTCAAACACCTATGACCCAAGCAAGTGTCTTGGGGCACATGATCTACTCACCTGAATACCAAAGGAATTGATGCAGATACCATGAAATGACAGGACAGCAAATGGTGGAGCTTTGGCATGCAAAGGAGGAAGGGAGCCCTATGCTAGCTATGCCCACTTGCTCTAAGAACAGGATGGGGGGAGGGGAATGCTGGTTATTTTTCCAATGCACAGCTGCTGTCTGCTGTGCTGGGGAGGGTGGGCTGGGCTCCTGGGGTCATGGGATTTGGCATCCTACAGCTGAGAGGGTGCACCCTGGCCGTGGAGTGCAACCTCCTGCCGTGCATGACGAGTCCTGCTGAGGGACCATCCAGGCTCTGTTTGTGCCACTCTGAAGAAGGGAGGTGAGCCCACCACATTGAGAGGCTAGTCCATCAGTCTAGACGCCCCAGGCTTCCTGAGGCTTTCCTTGCAGGGGTCCATGGTTTTCTGGGCTTTTCATCCTTTGTGTCTTCCAGTTCTGGACACGTTCCAGTGTGTTCACTATTGTTCTTGCTTTGCAGTGCCCCAAAACTGCACACGATATCCAGGTGAGGTCTCCCCGTGGCAGAATGAAGTGCTGCCACTACATTCCTCGGTCTGTATAGTACAGTCTCGTGGGTCCTGTCCAGACTTGTAGACTCGCAGTGGCCTTTTCAGCTGCCTCATTGCACACAGTATGGCGTTCCTTCCAGTCTGTGGACTCCTAAGTCCCCGGGGTGCCTTTCACACACCGTGCTTCCCAGCCAGGTGTTACCCACCCTGTGTGTGTGCAGTCCATTCTTTCTGCTGACGTGTGGGTCACTGCATTTCTCGTTGGCAACATATGTGTTCGGCATGTTGGCTTGACTCCCCGACATGTCCACCATGTTTAGCAAGGTTGGAGGTGTTTGGCTGTTTGGGTGACATGGTGCGGCAGACATGGGAATGGTGGGGGGGGAGAGGTTTTCGCTCTGGGGGCTCCTCACCGATTCCACTGTGAGAACTAGGCTGGCCGTCAGCCCTGAGGGCACGCTGCTCTGTTCTATAGTGTTAACGTGCTAACGATAGCACCAATTTTTTTTTAAAAGAATTGTCAGCCAGCCAGACCTTGGGGGCTACTGTCGTCATGAGTGTGAGCGGCAACGTCAGCCCCAGGGTGGCCTCCCATGGCGACATGTCCTGCATTATTTCTCGCTGTGATGGGGGCAGCAGCCAGCCTGCTGCTGGGCGGAGCTACCCCGGGGAGTTGCTGCATGAGGGACAGGCAGCAGGAACTGCCCACACCCCGCCCACTCCCAGGTCATTCCTGGAAGCACACCAGATGGCGGCTCTGCATGCCCTCCGCTCACGCGATTGATGCATGAAAGGGAGCTTATTTTTGCATTTCAGCTAAAAATGAAAAAAAAGCGTGATCAGCACTGCCTGTGGCCAGGATAGCACCTGGTTGGCCAGAACATCATGTGGTACGGCGGCTCCTGAAGGGGGGAGGGAGCGTGCCTAATGCACTTTTAAAATGCCATGCGGAAAGGGCCCAGGTCCCGAGGCAAATCAATGAGGCTGGGTTGTGACCTCAGACGACCCTTGTCCGGAGGAGGGCCAAAAGTTATAGCCCACCTTGTCACAAGACCTGAAGTGAGGGCAGAACCACATGGACCCGCCTCAAGGACCTTCTCCTTCACCTTGTCTCAGGATGTGTAGAAAGAACTCCAGAGGCTTATCCTTCACCAAATGATGCCATAGGTATTCACCAAAACCCTAAACCACTCCTATTACCTGCCATCAGGAACCTATTTAAGACACCACCCTAACAGCCAATCATCCACTCCCTGGAATAGTGTAGGGTAGGCAAAAAACAAACAAAAACAAACAAATAAACAAAAAACCACCCTACAAAAGTGGGAGAAAATTCCTACCCAGCCCCAAAGCAACCAGCAAACTTATACTGTATCCAGGAGCAGGATAGTGGGTCATGCCAAAGGCACAAAAAAGGGCAGGGGAAAGGGTGGCAAGGCCTAAATAGACTTGCTCTCTCTGCTCTTCTTCCATCCACTGCAAGTCCATGCAACATGCAGTAAAGTGACATGGTCTCACCATGTGTAAGGCCAGCAAAGATGCTTCCCCCTGAGCCACTATGTGGCCTAATGGCAAGGGGGAGGGAAGCGAATTCTGTGGTAGCTCCCAAAGCACTCAGCAAAGCTGCTACCAAACATCTGAAGTGAGGTTTTGTTTTAGATTCTATCCAGTGTTTTAATTTCCCCTCATGTCCCTGCTTGAGTGTCATTCAGGAGCATTTTGACACATTACAATGGCACTAGTCTCCATCCGCCCCATACTGGTTGAAGCCCTGTTGCCGCTGTTGCCATATACTGCCAACCATCACCAGCTATGTTTGCCAGGGCCCAGTAGTAAAGACAGAAGTCCCCCAAAGGTCAAAAAAGGCACTCAAACCTGCATCTCACCCTGTACATAAGATGACCCTCATCCTCCTTAAATTTCTAGTTTTTCAAACAGCCAAGATGAAGGGAAGCATATTGCCCAGTTCAATCACAAGTTTACCCCATTCCCATGAAAATTTTGTGTTAACAAATCATAACCTATCAATTGCTTATATAACATTTTTGCCACTGCAGATTTGCAGATCCAATTCCTTAAGTACACAGATTGCTTTTCTTCCTTTCAACGTACCAGTGATTTAGACTTGAGTCAATTGACTTGGATTCAAGTTGGACTTAAGTCACTTCAGTGACTTGACTTGTATTTGACTTGGCAAAAAAACACATTGACTCAACTCGACTTGAAACTTGCATATTTTTAGTGGCTGATTTGCTGCCCTTGGTTCAGAAACATAACACATACATCCAGAAACCTTACAATTTAGTCATCACATGATGATCTGTCTCAAGCCAAAAAGGTGGGCATATTTCTTAGAGGGAACAGCAACTGGGTTAGGCAATGAGCTTGAGGTCTGCTCAGCATCCTGTCCCTGCTTCATGTAGGAAGACATTTCTAAGAGCAGATTTCTAAGATTTTCCTAAGAGCAGAAGGCAAGACTCATGCTGAGTGCAGGGTGCGAATCTCAGAGGGGAACAGAAAATGCGTTAGACAATGGGCTTGAGAAGGAAAGATCCTTCCTTCTAAAGCTCTTGAAGCTTCAGTAATGGAGAATAAGAAGGATCCCATTTCCCACTTCTGAAAAAGTCTCTGGCTTTGCAAATGGGAAATAAGAAGGATCCTATTCCCCACTTCCAAAGCTGCAGATGGCAAAATCACAAAAGTGGAGGGCTGATTCTACTTAAATTGTTGAAACCAACTTTACATGACTCTGTGCAGAAATTGTGTAATACAGGTTGGGGTGTAAAGTTGGCTCCCAGACTTGAGACTTAACTTGAGACTTGGAGTAAAAGACTTAAATACATCACTGTAATGTACTTTTTCAACCTACATGACAAACAAATGTTCCCAGTAAAGGCCTCATCCCATTTCACCCATGTTCCCTCTTATTCTGTTCTCTTAGCCAGATGCTCCTCCATTGGCTGCCATAATGCACTGCTGACACTGTTTACTATCAGTATCAGGACAACATCTTACTTTTAACTGATTAAGACCATAAAGTCACAGTTGACTAAAAACAACCTATTGCAGGTAAGTATTTCTGTTAAATGGTCCAGTCATCCAGGACATTCCATTCACCTGCTTTCCCCTTTTCTTTCTCCAACAGACACTCAGAATTCTGTAGGTGCTGAGCAGTACTCACTCATCAGGCTGTTGGGGGTGTTTTTCAACACTTGGTTTACTTTTAAGATGTTCTTGCCACACACACACAAAAAAGCACTTTTTGGTATTACAGTAAAGGAGATTAGGAAGATTAACTGTGTTAACTGCATTTTTAAAAATTAACACCCCCCCCCAAAACAAAAACAAACTTAGACTAGGTTTTGACAGGCCTTTGACCCAACTTTCTGTGACAAAAGGGTTGTTTAATAGAGTGTGCTATGCTTTTATCCTTTCTACAGTATTTTTACCACTTTTAAAGTAGTGTGTTACACTTTTGTCATTTTCACAATATTTTATAATGTTTCTATTTTTTTTAATGTATTGCTTTTGTAGACTTGTCGGATTTCCGCACGAGGCTGTTATAGCACTATGATTCCACTTTCAACATCCTACGGAATCCTGGGGTTTGCAGTTTTGGGAGGGGCCAGGCGGCCCCTGTTGAAACTGCAAACCCCAGGATTCCATAGGATGTTGAAAGTGGAATCATAGTGCTACAACAGTCTCGTGCAGAAATGGGCTTGGTTCTCTATATTTTGGTAACATTTTGCATCAAATAGGCTTTAGCTGTGAGCCAATATGGTGTCACAGTTTGAGTGCTGGACTAAGGAGACCAGGGTTCCAATCTCCACTTGAACATGGAGACCCATTGGGTGGCTTTGGGCAAGTCACATTCTCTCAGCTTCAAGGAAAGCAACAGTAAACTCCCTCTGAACAATTTTGCTAAGAAAACCCCATGATAGGCTCTCCTTCTGACATAAATCAGAATTGACTTGAAGGCATACAAGAGCAACAGGGTATTAGCTGTACTTTGTTTTAACTTCTAAGCCACCTTGGGTCTCATTCCAGGAAAAAGGTGGAATCGGAATATATCACAGGTATATCACAGACAATAAAGGTATATCACAGACAATAAAGCATTAAAAAAAACAGGATTAAGATTTAAAAATCTATTTAAGGGTGGAGTGATCAAACTGTATTCTCAGATTTAAGATCAGATTTATGATGGAAATATATTTTTGCCTGAAAATTTTGCAAGTACAATATAGGGTTAACCAACACAGTCAATATGATTCTTTTAGAAACTGTATGAAATTTAAGAAGTTAATTTTCAGGAATGATCAAATAGGAAGACTGACATATGTGTATAGCTATTTAAAGGAATTGGAATAACTTCTTAATAATTGTAAGACCAAATAGGAAACACATTTTCAGAACGATTATCTTCAAACAGTTGGAAATGTATCTAGAAACACATATCTTCAACTACATTGTGCCCTTAGACAGTTGGAAATGCATATGGAAACACATAACTTCAACTATATTGTCCCAGAACTTAAGAGAAATCTTTTAGAAATTAGAGCATAGAGGATATCTGAGACCATGGTGGTTAACTAAGATTGACTTAAATGTTATGGATAATTGTTGAGAGGCGGAGCAAGAGATGCCCAAGTTATCATAAAATATATTATTATATTTTATATTATATATTATATAAATATATTACGCTTATTAATAAGAAAATTTTGGCTTTCTGTTTTGGAAGAAAGTATAGCCATGTTTTGCCTTTGAAGCTATTATTAGCATTTTGTTATCTAAAAGGGATAGTAGAATCAAAAAATGGACAAATAAATGTACATATTAACCATTAAACAAACGTGCATTTCTAACAACAGGCAAAAGAATTCTCTCTCCAATGGATACAGAATGGATATGAGAAATGGCTTCCATGGCAAAATTAACAAATCTAATATAGAATCTGAGGAGACAGACAACAAGCCAGAGTTTTACAAGCAAAGCAAATAGATTACAAAATATTAAAAAAATCAGTAGCTTATAACTTATAACTTCATATGTGACCACTGGGACTTATATGTTCCATAGAAAAGATTTACCCCATACATTCTCTCCATTATTGTACTTGCAGAGAGCTTACAATATCAATCCTGATATGAAAGACTGCTGTTCTCTGTGGTAATTTTATAGTTAGAAGAAGCAGTACAATCCACTTTATGGTATATTGCAGAAGAGAAAGATGACCACACTGGGTGAACAAAACAGGCTACAACTTTATTACAACAGAAACACATGAAATCCCAGAGAAGAGTGAGTAACTGTATACGAATACCCACAGCATGACCTTGCAGACCAGAAAGGACAATCAGTGGCTCTGAGTCCTAAGGCACATCCTAACTAAATCCTGAATCCTAACAAACCAAGGATGTGTCAGGGACCAATTTTCTAGCCCATGGTGTATCATTGCTTCAGTTATCCAAACCTGCAGAGTAGCCACTCTGGCCCGTTTACGCAACTTCCTAGCTGTTCCTCCTACCAGTTTATCGCTCCGGTCCCTGCAATTTCTTCTTCACCCCATCACTTACAACATTATTACAGCAATTGTAGTTATAATTTTAGTACAACAGTAGCTAAATACAGATCAAGAAAACAGTGTATGAAGAGAACACATGAGGAAAATAAGGGAGACAAGAAGGCATAAAGCATGCCACAATGCCATAAGAAAATTTATTCCCAACCCTCAAAGGTGAGCAGCATCTGCTTACGGTAAACCAGATCTAGAGAGGATAGATGGGATGTGCTGAAGTTAGATGATGAATGGCTGAACTGTATGAGAACTGCTCACGAGATCTCTCATAAGATCTCAAGGTGAAGACAAGATCTTGCACTAATAGTTTCTTGATGGCTGGGAATCTTGGCCATTGTAAGACCATAACAGCCCTGTCTTGCTGATGAGTAAGGAGATATGCCTGGTGTTGGCTTCACATGCCAAAATGTTTTAAAACTACAGTTTTTGAAAATGCAGACGATACACAATGATTTTTTTTTTTGACAGGAGCGGAAGAATGTCTGAAAGACTGGCCCATGGCTGCTGTCAGCTTTAATATTCCCTGTGTATTTCCAGTGCACCATTAAACCAGTCATCTGCTGACAAATAATACATATTTAGTATTTTGTTCTGGAACAATTGTTTTTACATTAAACCAGAGGTCTTCCCAGTTTTCCAATGATACATTAATCCTATCCATAGGAGTAAGTCTCAAAGTGGAGCTTATTTTTGAGAAGCCATGTAGAGGGCAAGCTCTTTCTGCACATTTAATACTGAGAAAGAACAGGTACAGGTGTTCTTTTGGAGTGGCTCCTGCTTCATTATTTCTAATGCGACCCTCCAAAGATGAATAATTTACAGCAGAGTAATTGTCTGTATTCAGAATGCCGTACCAGTATTCCTAAAATAAATGTTTCAAGGATAGTTGAAGGTAGTATAGGAACCTGAAGGTCAGTAAATAGGAAAACAGTAGCCATATAGGAACTACCTGAACCTAGATAAGCATGGTGATCTAACAGGGATCTTGCTGGATAGAACTAGGTATGAGGTTTTAGGCACTTTGCCCCAGCTTTGCCTGTTGGAGTTCAGAGGGAGATAGCACACTATACATGAGAGATTGGGGGCAGGAAGGTGGGACTACAGTAGCCTGACACGATTCCATTTCCCTGATAAGTGCTCTGTCCTGGACTCCACCAGTTTTGAGTGTATATTTTATTTGAGTGTGTTAGATTGTGTATTTGTTTTGAGTTTATTTGATCTGAGTGTGTGTATTTGTGTGTTGGACTATGGCTCTGGACACGAGGGTTCGAATTGCCACTGGGCAATGGAAACTCACTGGGTGACTTTGGGCAAGTTATACTCTGACAGTCTCAAGACAAAGGCAAACCCCCTCTGAACACATTGTGCAATGAAACCCCCATGATAAGTTCACCTCAGGGTCACTATATGCCAGAAACAACTTGAAACCACACAACGATTTGATAGTCTGACATTTTTGGCCATCAAGAAAACAAAAATCAAAGAAAAAGAAGGGAATCCTGTTTGCAAAACCAGAAATAGATTTCTTTCCACACATCATTTTTTTTTTATGGGTGGGCGCATTTTCTGCAGACCTTGCAGTCCCCAACTGCCAGCGTGGGTAGAAAATAGCCCCTGGACCCACCACGATTGCCTACCCAGCTTTAATTTTTTTTTTCTGGTCTTTTACCATTTAAAAATCATTGGCTTCCCAGCATCAGTTTCATTGGCAAGTTTATGGTCATAAACATGATGGCAAGGTTGTTCAGCTATTCTTGCCCCATTACAGAACGTGCATTTCTTGATGAGCTTTAGCTTGCTGAAACTTCTTTCAGCTTTTCCCCACTGTCATTGGCATTGTACAAAGAGTCTGTAGGGCTGGAATGCTTTAAAAAAATGAGTTAAACTTGTTTTTGTAAAACCTCTTTGATAATATAAATGAGGTTAGTTCATATTCTTTACCAAAATTAGATTGAAGGGTTTTTTTTCCAGGTTAAATATTTCATGAAGAAAATCCTTAGCAAGTTCTGTGAGACTGAATGGAATGTGATTTTTTTTTTAATTTGAAGATACATTGCCTATAGCTGAATTGAAACTGTGACTGCTTTGTCCCACACATCAGATAGTAAATGTTTCCATCTGCCTACTTGTTCAGAAGGAACTCTGGAACTTGTAGTTCTTGTCAAATTGAGGAAATCTGAATTTTACGTTGTATTATATAATAATTGTACAGTCTGGAACTGAACAGCGTCACAATGCACCGCCTTCCCAAAAACTCCAAACACCTTCTTCCCATGCAAGCCTATGGGGATCATTCTGAAACAGTCCAAGTTGTATGAGGGGTAAGCAAACAAATCATTACCTTCTAGCTCAATTTCCTTCCAAGATTCAGCTTCTTCTTCTTTGCCATTCTTCTATTTTTTTCCTCCTTCCCATATTTAACTGTTCTCCCCGCTATGAGTCCAGCTTTCTGACTTAGACTCCAGAAAGCCCTCATCCTACTTGCTGTCTTCTACAAGTAATCTCACAGCTAAGTCTACCTAACCACAGAGCCATGTGACACATTTCTTCCAATTCTAATATTTCTTCTGAGATGACAGACATTCCTTGTTTTACTATGACAAAAGGAAAGGTACTCACCTAAAAAAAATTCCTATGAACTCTAACAATCTCATTTTCTAAAACATATTGGTTTTAATTCCAGTGTCAATTGGGTAAACTAGTAAGTTAGATGAAATCACTAGAAAAAAGTGAAATCATAAATTAAAAAACTAATCAAGAAGTTCATTCCAAAGCTATATTCTGTTTTAGAGAAAAGTCTTAGGCTGAGAATGGGCCAGAAGCTAAGCAGTTCAGAATGTTTCTTGTGATTGCTGTAACACTACTTCCATTCAGCTCCTGAAAATATCAGAAGGCATGGGCAATAGCTAGAAGGAAATTAAAACCCTCTGTCATAATGTACAACTCATTCTTTATATTTTCCTTATAGTTACAGAGATTGCAACAGGGGTAGGCTTACTCTGGACCCCTCGGCTCTGGTAAAGTGCACCCTCTCCTGTCTGTGTGGGAGCCCCATGGGAGAATGTGCTTCTCACTTGGACTGCAAGAGCACAGTACTTTCCTAGTGGCACTTTCTGGGTAAATAGAAGCTCAGGGAAGAACCAGAATTTCTGGCCAAGATTCAGGTCAAGAACATGTTATAGAATACACAACTGTTTTTGCATAGCTTCTGCCATTTCACAGATGAAAACCTGGACAAGCGTGGCCAAGCAACATCAGAGTGTGATCACTATGGTAAAATTTACTGATGAGGAAGAACAGGCAAGCTCTGAGAGGCTGCAGCAGTTTGCTTAAAAAAAAAAAAGGATTAATCTCCCCTCTGCCTTTTTTTATATACAAATATATATAAAAATTATAAAAATCTGGAATTTCATTCATTCCAGACAGTATTTGTATCCCTTTTCTATCCACAGAGCAAATATACTACCTTTTCCACATCTATTCCCTCCCCCACCCCATATACAAGAACATTTCTCTTTGCAGTGCCTCCCAGTTATCAGAAATTAGGTTATGGAGAGAGATTAATACCTCAAGATGATCTTTGACTTTGGTGTTAGAGAGCTTAGGAAGAATCAATCTGTGTCATTAATGAAGACAACAAAAGATTAAAGGTAAGCTGCTTAAGGGTCTTGTTCTAGAGACAAACTTTTTTCCCACTACATTCTTAAAGGAGCACAGCCAAAAATCTCTGTTACGGCACAAAGTGGTTTACATATTGAGATCAGGCATTGTTGGGTCCCCCACTCCCATTTTGTTAGTGGTAACAGTAGTGGAAGCTGTGTGATTATCACTGTTGAAAAAGATGGAAGTGTGGAAATTTGGCAGTCCAGTCTGACAGTCCAGTAAAGAATGACTTTGTTCTTTAAAATAAATAGAAGATTGCAACCATCTGAGAAGAACAAAAGAAAGTATGCTAGCCTCTAAGGACACACTCCTCCTGTAATTACTATTGAGTTACTCAGTCTGTAAAATTAGTACTGATGTGGGTCACATCTCCTGAGAAATATACTGAATTCAATCAATGATTTTTCACAACATACTTGAACGTTTGTTTTGCGGTATGGGGGAATGATATGCTATCTTCCACTTCCTTATACAAGTACTGTTATGGATTACTGTTATTTGATGAAAGCCAGCATGGTGTAGTGGTTTGAGCATTGGTCTATGACTCTGGAGGACAGGATTCAAATCCCCACTAGGCCATGGAAATCCACTGGATTACCTTGAACAAGTCACACTTTCTCAGCCTCAGAGGAAGACAAAGGAAAACCCCCTCTGAACCAATCTTCCCATGAAAACCCCATGGTCATCTTCTGGTCCCTTTAGGGTTGCCATAGATTTGAAATTACTTCAGTGTAAAACTGTACATTGTACAATGCACAACTTCAACAACAACTGTTGCTAGATTCAGGTCAAGATTCTTTTGATTCTGGGAAAAGATTCCTTTATCTGACCTTTGAGTTCTATGGGGACAGCAGTGGCACAAGGCAGCTGAACAGCACAAGGTGTGCCCCCATGGCTGCTAAGTGGCTGGGGCGGGGACTGCTGAGCACCATTCAGATAGACTTTTGCAATCAGAAGAAAGGAATGGATCTTGCCCTCCTGGATTTTCAGTGATTATGCTGGATATCTGGAAGGACAATGGCTCTTCCTTTATCCTGGGTGTTCAGGACCTCATCCAGTGCTACTAATTAGTCACGGCTTGATGAACCTTGTTAAGTATGTGCAGATTTTTGAGGAAGGAGGTACTGAATGCCTCCTTTTGCAACAACCAAGAAAGCAACATACACTAGCTTATGTCACCAACAAAATTCTAGACACATAGGCCCTTTCCGCACAAGGTGAGTGAATCGCTCTGTGCCGTTACTTACCAGTTCTTCTTGGGTCCGAGGTAACGCAGACTTTCCCTTGAGCCCTTCCGCAGGGCTCCTCCATTAGTCCAGGGCGAACCGGAGCAGTGCGAGGTCTTTAGATCTGCACTGCTCCGGCTGAAAATGGCAGCTTTGTGGGTGTGGACCAATCACTGACGCTGGCCACACCCACAGCCCACCCTCCGCTGATCGCAGGCTCGCATTGGTGTAAGCCTGCGTAACTGCACAGGTAAGCAGGAACGCAATGGCACGCTCCAGAAAATTGAAAGATCTGATTTTTCCAGTCTTTACTTAGCACGCTGGAGGACCACTGGGGGGCAGTTTGGATTGGACTAAGGTGCGAAACTAAGTTAAATAGTCCTAACCTAGTCCGATCCAAGGTGCAGACGACCTCCGTGCCAGGACGCCTGGGTTCGTTTTAACATCCACGTGCAGAAAGGGCCATAGCTACTACAGTATTTGGTTTCTCTGCATCCATTAAGGGAAAAATTATTTTTTGGAGATTCCCACTCCAGAACCTAAAAAGTAAATAAATACTTGTCCTAGTACTTGCCTTGCCCATGGCAGGTTCCTCTAAGGTTCACAGGTCCAAGAATTTGCTTTCCTTTACTGTGCACATTTGCACAGTAAAGTCAGTACGTGCACAGTAAAGGAACATGTGAACAGAATTGGAATGATTTAAGTAGAAAAGGCAGTGGAAACAAAAATGTCAGAGAGCTATTTTCAAAACACAGCCAAGGTGTTACAAGTGCTCTTAATCAGTTTGCCAGGAGGCACTCCAAGCTTCCTTTTTATAAGGGCTTCTGGGAGAGCTGAGCCAAAGAACAGATGAAAGCTTGTGGCCTTGCATTTATTTATTTGTTTATATAATTTCTGTTGTCCTTCAATCACATTCCCAGGGTGGTTTGCAAAAATAATAAAGTGATTAAACTGTGAATGCACAACAATAACTAAGTTTCACAAAAGCATGATAGGAACAAAGCAGTCAGTAAGATTTAAATGGTACTTTGCCTGGAGCTTGAAAGGTAATAAGGTATGCACCACTCAAATTTCTTCAGACAGAGCTTTTCTCCAACCAGGGGGCCAAAATCCAGGAAGTTTTCTCTCTGGTAGCCAGCTGCCATGCTTCTAGTAGTAAAAGCATGGGAACCTGAAAATTTTGGATCTTGTGCAAGGAAAGTGGGATATAAATCAAATCAAATCAAATCAAATCAATCAATCAACCCTTCAGTCAATTGTACTATGTGAATAAGGATCCACATGGAGACAAATGGAGTATCAAATCCCTAAAGCAACATTACTATAAAGTTTGTTACCCCCCAAAAAATGGGAGACGTCAAAGTCCTCCAACAGTGTCAGCATCTCCTTAGGAAGATGAGGAGTTACAGTTCAAAGGACACCTGCAATGGTCAGGTAACCATGGGACCTTTTCATGCGTGTATACTAGTACTAACTATAGGACACCAGTTGAGAGTCAAAAGAATGTCTTTATTGGGGGAATTCACTCATAGATGCAAGGAATCAAGCAATCTCACAAACCAGACAAGGCTACTGAAGGTAAAGGAGAGAAAGGCTGGATAGTGAGAATTTTGGAGTGAAGTGGGTGATAATTACTCTTCCAGAAGCAGAAGATCAAAGCAAGACACTGGCATAGGGACCAGGGGGGAGATGAGGGTGGGCTGCCCTGGGAGAGAACTTTTGGGGGGGTGCCCCACATGATGCAGTCACACCCCCACAGTGGCACGCCCATGCCCCTACCTCTCTGTCCACTTCAACCCCCCCCCCATCTGTACTCCAGGCTATGCAGCTGAAGCAAGGTGGTTCAAACACAAGAATTTTAGGGTAACCCAGAGTACGAGAATCAGGGAGCCAATGGACAGAGTAACAAGCATACGTGTGTCCAAGGTGCTATGAATCATTGTGCTTGAAGCCAGAGTTTAAGTCTTTTTGTGTCCTGAAGGGGAATGTGTTAATTGTTCTCTGATAGGGTAAACAAAGGGGGTACAGAATAGACTAATGGGCTTAACATCAGGTCACAAAGACCTAATGAGAGTTGTGATAGCTGGTTAATGTCTGGACAGGTGAGGGGACAAAGGGGAGTTCTTGTGGGAAGATGTTACAGGTTGATGACCAAAGGTTGCTCTTTTGAGGCAGTTTTGTTTGTTGTTGTACTTGAAGTTTGAGTCATTGGGGGGATTATCACAAGCCTATCTGTGGCAGGGCTTCCCGACTAATCCTTTTGAACTTACAACATGGCCATGCTGAGGTCATCTGTCTTAGCATGAAACTCCTAGCTAAAGTCTTTTTTCCACACGGTGTTCAGACATAAGTGTAAGATTTATATTTATTTTATGCCAATTAAACAATATTTGTCACCAATTATACTGTATCAGCAACTGGGAATGTACAGCATGGTAACAGGGTCACTACTAGCACTTTGAAATTGTAAAAGGCAAGTATAGTATCTTCATAGTTTTTGGTATCTAGCAACAGTATTCTGCAAAAACTGCATTTTCCAAGCAATCTTCAAAGAAAGCCCCTATATAGGGCACTACAGTAGATCAACCTGAGATTATCAAGACACAGATAATTGAGGCCAGGTTCAAGGTTACTTAGAGCTGCAGTTGACTACCAGCTTAAGCTGCAGAACCCAAGCCTCAGAAACAACTTTTACTTCTTGTGGCAAGGTCAAACAAAAGAGCATAGACTATGGAGTTTTTCTTTCAAAGGAAATGCAATTCTGTCTAGCACAGGATAAGCAGTCCCCTGGGCAGATGAACTGCTGTTCACAGTATCTCCATCTGGTCTTGATTGAACTTCAGTCTATTGGCCCTCTTTCAATCTATGACTGAATGTAGGCTCTGATTTAACACTTTCACTGCTTCACCTGAATCTGATGAAAATGAGAGAGTTGAGTGTCAATCTGCACATTGATGATGCCTCATCCCAGACCACATCTAGTTATTTCAAGCAAACGTTAAATAATATGGAGGGTGAGATAGAACTTTGTAGGATTGTATAGTATAAATTCCAAGGATTCAAGCAGCAGTATACATTCTAGAATCAGCTGTCAAGGGTCAATTAGAACAGCAACATAATGCTTTCCATTGAAACATGGACCAGTATATACTGAAAGAGGCTATTTTAAAGCTATATGAAGCTGATGTGAGGTCTAGAACAATCACCAAGGTCACATTTCACCCATTTTTCAACTGGCATGGGTCATCCATCAGGATGATCCAAGCTCCCTTGGTCCTAAAACTAGTCTGACATTTCAAGGCAGAGTGGGGTTAAGATCTGTTCCTGGCACATTCTTAAGACCACAAACTTATATGTGCTTGATTGGAATATATCGCATTAAACTAAACTGACTTATTTCTGAGTATAATAGCTAAAAAAAAAAAAAAGATGCTACACATTTTACCCGTCCATATGCATATTCACTGTAGAAATTATTGCTTGTGCCCATGGCCCAGATGCAGATCAAGTGCTTGGAGTGTTGCATACAGTCTCACGGACCCATTCCAGACAGCTATCAAACACCATAGGGTGCTATTATGGCCATGTAATGTCCATGGTAACTGGGGACAGAGTGAGAGAAAGAGGTGATTGAAACTCCAGCTAAAACAACAGGCTAATTATGTTCAGTTTCATAAGCTGTCTGTCATAGGACTTGGATTCCACTCCTTTTACCACCTTGGCCACCCTCCTCTGAATATGTTCCAGTTTGTCAATATTCTTTGTCTACTAATGTCCAAACTATTCTAACATCCAAAATGTAGACGCCATGACCACAATACTGTCACTCTCTTTCTCTCCTGCTGTTTTATCATCTTTGGCTGATCTTTGCTGTGAAGCTTTGAAAGTTAGTGTGATATATTTTGCATCTTTTGGTTAGCCCAATAAAGATGTCAGCCCAAGATGGATTTTGGATCTTGTTTTGTTTTGTTTAACAGTAACAGTTGTTATTCCAAAGGTCTCAGGTATTCTGAGATCAGTTGCCAATGTGAGACACTTGCCAATGTGAGATTGCTGTAAAAATCTTGGTCATCATTTGAATTCATATAGAGTGGGGGGAAAAGAAGGAAATCAAGGCACAGTCTTTGATCTTTGCTTATCTACAAAATGTTAAAATTGGCATTTGTTTAGGATCACTTCCCTATGCCATTTGTAATCCCTGACAACATCAGTTGTCACCCAGCAACAATCATGGAATTAGTCTTCATCAGTTAGTCCTTCAGCAACGGCTGCATTACAGTTTTGAATTATTAAAACACACATGCATTAAAGGAGACCACAATGTAAACCTGCAGAGCTATAGTTACCATATAGTACAATTAGGCTCCAATTTAATTCATTTAGATCTCCCTCAGTCCTGCACACCAAGCATTTTTGAAATTTAATTGGCATGAAAGGCAGGGTAAACTATGCACAACAAATTGAGTGTGAAACAATGTTAATTTAGATAATGCCTATTCTGTGAAACCACATCCTCAGCAATATTTAAAAGACACACCAGTGGAAAGGAGGTGCTGGTTTTTTGCCCTCTTTTACCAGTGACTCTATGCAGTGTCGCAGTTGAATTTCCATGCAGGATTATGTTAACATTCAGCATTTAAACACCAATCTTGTTTGCATTTATTTACAGTGCCAGTGAAAATATGATTTCATGCTATATATAAGAAGTCATAGATGAAGGCAAAAAATATATATGCTTTGAAATATCTGTGGCTAGAAACAATACTTCTTGGCCTTTTTGCTGTCATTAAACTCCTACTCTTGAATAGTGGCAGTTGTGCACTGAGAAAACTCATACTAGAAAATTGTGTGTATATGTATGTGCCTACTTGTAGAACCAGAAAGCTGACTTTGATACCAATGCAGTGCCTGGTCTTTTCAGTCACAAAATGTAATGGGTTTTCTGTCAACCGTAAATTACATTCAATACTGAGTTCTAAAACTGTAAAACTTTTTCATACTTACATGTTTACACACTTACCTAAATATCTTGCCATTTTCCTTTAGGAAATGTTCTCATGTTTAAACCATGAGAAAGTTCCCATACCAACTAATGCCTCAACAAATGTATAGCCATTAAAAATAATAGTCATGTAATTTAACAGCAAGCTTTCAACAGAAGTTCAGTGGCCATGCCCTAGAACTGAAGAGGCAAACGCCCAATGGAATTGGAGTTAAAAAGGGGAGACATGTTTCCAAGAGCTCAGCAGATGGATTTTAATTTTTTTGTTTCAGAACAACCCTGATGCATTTCAGCTTACGTATATATTATAATGGTCTTTTTCGTGGGCTACATAGAAACAAATACAAATGGAAATGTCAAATAAAAAAATTAAAAGGACAACACATAATTATACCATAATATCTACTTACAACATAGTATGCTTTACATTTTGTATACTGTTACAAGCCTAAAAAACCCATATGCTATTTAGCTGAAATTTCTAGAGCTGAAAATCTCACTCCAGTTGCTAGTCCAACAATAAACTAGAGAACCAGGCTCAAAGTGTCTGTCTGTTTGTTTCTTTGTATTTTAGCGGATGACCAGAAAAAAGGGGAAGGGAGACAAGAAGGAGAGAAGGAAGAGAGAGGAGGGAAAGAAGGCTTTCTCCCCCTTTTTCTTCACATTAACAATACAATAAGAGGTAAGGAATCATCATCTTGAAATACCTTTTTTTGGCAAGGCCAGGGAACAACAGAAGTATATCACCTAATGAAACAACACAAGCTAATGTCTCATTGGCTTCTTTTAATGAGCAAGTTTCAGACACTGGGAAGCCTTGTGTGGAAACAGAGGCACTTCATTCACATAGCGGGATAAATTACTCTAAGAAATATCACATTGTACATTTCAGGTATTTATGGCAGTACACTTTTCTAATGGAGCTTGTGGTGTTCTGGAGATCCTGAGGTGTATTGATTTGGCACAATTATATGATATGGCAATTTAGCTGTACTTGAATAGTTCCTTGAAATTTTCTCCCCCAGACAGAGAAACTTGGATAATATTTTCACGGAATTTCTCATGGAGAAGAAATTTTTCCCTTGTTTTTTTCCAGTGGGAGAGTCCACCAATTCCAATCGCAGTAGCACAGCTTCCTACAATTTTTCTTGAGTGTTTTTAATGCTTTCTTTGCCACAAGTGTGGTAAGAAAAAAAACTGTATCTTAGAATATTCCTCAGAAAATATATTCCACGTGAAATTTTCATTCCATTATAGACACCTTTCTCAGGAAACTAGCCCCTGCCCAAGTGCCTCTTCAGTATTAAATTCTGAGGCATTATTGCCTCTAGTATATCTTGCATCCTACACAGGTGCCTATAATGTTTTCCCTTTGCCATAATCCTATAATTTAATATAGTTACAGGAGGGTTACAAAGTTTAAAAAACTACAGCTAAAAAGTTTTTATCAAACAAAAGTTAAAAAATAGAATTATACCAACAGGATTGACAGCAATTAAAGACATGAACATTAAAAAGGTGACAAATATAAGCACACAGTGAAATGGCCTTTCTCTCTCAGCAATCAGACCCTAAGCCACATTTACACGTCTGAGAGGCCTGTTGAAACCTGCCTATTTGGAAGGACAACAAGGAGGTTGCCAGTCTAACTTCTTCAGGAAGACAGTTCCAGAGCCTGGGAACAGCTACAAAGAAGACTCTCTCCTGTATTCCCACCAGATGAACCTGTGTGGATGGTGGGAAAGAGAAAAGGACCTACCCACGAGACCTCAAAACATAGGCATGCCCATATGAGAGAACATAGTCTGACAGATAACATCTTCATTTGCTGCTATTTGCTTTTCTGTAGGTGACAAAAATTCTAGATCAGGGTGGCAAACTTATGACTCGCCAAATGTTGTCACCATTTCTGGGTAAGGCTGATGGGAATTGGAGTCCAATCACATATAGAGTGTGTGATGTCCCCCATCACTTCTCTTAATGCTACAGTCAGAAAATGGTTCTTGTAACTTGCATGTGTTGCAGAGGAAAATTGGTTTGTTTCCATCTGAGGCCTCACTATGGAAGCATCACTGAAAGACTTCTTCAGATGATCTTTCTCCCTGGGCAGAAATGAGAAAGAGAAATAAATCCTACTTTCTATGTGAATATATGTTAATCTGGCTGTATTAGCAGTCACCATATCTCCAGTTATGTGAAGCAGGTTTAATTATTCTCTGGTATATTTACTCAGAGATACAGAAAAAGGAAAGCAGAGTTATAGCTAATATTTGCATTTAACTTTTTTTGAAAATATTTCCTCTTGTACTCTTAATGATGACCATGGTAGAGTTAGGCTTTTCAATGATGAAAAGGAAAGATGGATGGAGAAGAATCCCTCCTTGTAACAGGAACATTTTAAACACTTTCATTTCAAGCTATATGGAATCCTGGGATTTGTAGTATGTTGAGCCACTCGAGCATTCTGGCTGAGAATTCTGGCTCTTTCTAAACTGCATTCTGGCTCTTTCTAAACTGCAAATCCCAGGATTGTATAAGATGGAACCATGGCAGTTAAAGTGCAATAATAGCACTATAACTGTGTAGTGTCAATGGATCCAGGTTGCCCTTTCTTCCATGCTTGTTGGTGTCTTTGTCACTGCCAGTACTGACTACAAGGACTTTGAATATGCTGTTCTACTGATTTTTGTCTTTTTAAAGAGTCTGTTTAAAAGGTTTTAACTCTATGGAAAAATTGAGAGCATTTTAACAATGACATTCTTATGAATTTGTGGTTTTATCTATATTTAATTGTTGTATGCCACCTTGGGTCCTAGTTTTGGGGGAAATGCAGGATCTTAATGTAGCTTGTTTGAAACAAACAAAAAACACAATAATAATAGCTTTGTAACAAGCAATGAAATGATTACGCTTTCTGCTTGGTGACTCACTGTAAACTGAGAACCATTTGGAAGCCTAAGCAAAATAAAACTGCAGAATGTCAGGGACTGGTGATATGGGCAAAGGATGACAAATATTTCAGCAGTTTTAGTTTGATGAGATGTTATTCTATTTGACCAGGTCTGGTCATTTGATTTTTCTTAATTTTGATTAACCTTTTTCCTGCAAGATCTCACAATGATGTAGGGCAATCCTGAAGATGTTACTTCACCATGTCAAGAGGGCAAGTTTTGACTAAAACTTAAGCTGTGGTGAGTTTTTATCAAATCGTTAGAGATAAATCAAAGTCCATTCTGTGGGTGATGAAAAGCAGTAAAGAAGTAGAAGAAACCTGCTCTAGTACTTTTTAAAAAAAAGAAAAAAAAAGAAACAAACTTGTCCTGCTGTATATGCAGCAGATGATTCATGGTGGTAATGGTGGTATGAGTAATAACAAAAACTGGAAAGCATGTGTCTGGTCAATAAAGGAGAAGGAGAATAAACTCCACAGGCTTGTAGATGGAATAGATTTTATTCTTTGAAAAGCAACTCTGATTGATTGATTGATTGATTGATTGATTGATTGACTGATTGACTGATCAATTGATTGTTGATTGAATTTATATGCTGCCTTTTCTCCCAAGGTTGGAGAACCTTAAGGCAAACCTATGTGGTTTTCTTGATAACATTCCCTGGGGTTTACCACTACCATCTTCTGTGACTTGAGAGAGTATGATTTGTCCAGTGGGTGACCTCAGTGGATTTCTGTGGCCAAGTGTGGATTTGGACTCTGATCTCCCAGAGTCATAGCCCAGCACTACACTACTCTTTCTCTATTGTCCATGGGTTAGACACTACATGCACACTGATAGCCTACTGTGGCTTCTGGGGGAAAAAAATTGTGTATTTGAAAAGCACACATAGAAAAACGTGCTTGTTTATAATATGCACAGCGCTTAAATGATATACTTTGCTTTCTCTTCAGATGATATAGAACAGAAATATGGCAGAAGCATGGCAGGTACATTTTGGACCTTGCCTCTGTGTGACCATTCTCACACCATGCTCTGGCTCAATAAATCACTCACATTTCAAGAAATAATCGGCAAAAAGCCCCTTGTACTGTTCAGCTTAATTTATCCATATGGTGATGGACTCCATCTGCTGACTAGATTAGAAATGTTCAGTTTGTGACAATATAATGCATGATGTATATTTTTAATTTAATGTTAGATGTCCCTAAAAACATACCATAAACACTTTCTTATTCAAACAGTATTGAACTGAAGGCAAGCTAATTACTTGGTCCGTAATCCTCCTCACATTTACCTGTGCACAACAACCATTAAAATCAAAGTCTCATGCAACGGAATGCCTTCTAGTGTACTCAGATGCTTTACTGCTGAATGGGAAAAGTAATAAAATCTCCAGATTTGTTACAAATTTGCTTAAATGGATGGCTGCTTCCTGGATGAAAATGCTTATTAGCAATTTGTGTTTTTAAGTAAGAGACTTCAGAAATGTGTTGATACATTATCAACTACATGTCATTAGTAAGCTATGACAATAATAGAACATGAATTAAGTTTTGCTTTGGCTGCATCTCCTGCTGGTGGGTTTGTTTGTTTCCTGAAAAAAAAGAGAGAAAACCTAACACTGACAACAGCAATGGCTTGAAAATGAAGTAAAAAATAAAAAAGCAAGCCTGGCACTTCAACAAATGAACAGGTTATCTGGGATTTGTTGTATCTGAGTGACCATTGTCAAGTCTGTTCATTCACTTTTACCTGTTATTATGGACCAGTGCTAGTTTTAAGGTTCTTGCGCAGAGGTTCTTCTGCGTAGAAGAAACTCACAGAAAACCTATAGTCAAATTATTGTTATATTTTAGATCCCTACACAGATATTCAGTTTTGGTGAAATGAAGCAGTCCTAAAGATGATTCATATTCATCCTAAGCACTGATCTAATATTTATTTGATTTTGAATGAGAGCCAATGTTGCGTATTGGTTAGGGTGTTGGACAAGGATGTTGGGAGACTAGGGTTCAAATTCCCACTTGGTAATAGAAACCTACTGAGTGATCTTGGTCAAGTCACACTCAGGCCATTTCCAAATGATGGGGCTCTGGCAAGTCCCTCTGTTGCAGTCTCAGCAACAGAGGGGAGGGGAGCACACCAGGAACTCCAGCTCTTCACCTCACAAGGTCACTGCGGAGGGGAGTGCACTGGCCCCACCGCTTCCTTCCACAGCACAGCTCAGCACTTGCCATTGCTGCGCTGGGGAGAGAAGAATCGCCAGCACACTTCTGCCCTTCTGCACAGCCAGGAAGGGTGGCAGCGCCGTGCAATGATAAGTGTACAATGGATTTTTTTCCCATTTTGCTAATAGCATGCATACATACTGCTTGGGGAAAAGATGGTTGGCAGGCCGGTAACGACATCATACAGAAGCACGGCCAGCCAAGTGCTGCCATTCTGGCCTCACAGCAACACAACCGCATCGTGTGGAAAGCAATGGAAAATCTCCTCTGAAGAAATCTCACCAAGAAAACCCTGTGATAGGTTCATCTTTGGGTGACTGCAAGTTTGAAATGACGTGAAGACTGACTATCACCACCACTACAACATTTCTATGGAAGATTATTTTGGCTTTCATTCTCTTCTTTCCCTGTAATTTTTGGAACACTGCAATCCATTATTTAACCCTACTGAATGTGTGTTTTGCTATTCGATATAGGTCTGATGTGTGGCAATTATAGTTCACCTCCCAAATTAATATCGTTTTCCATTCATTTTCAGTTAAAGTTTCTGTGGTTTAATTCCCTCACTGTTGCACAGTTGCCTTAATTCAACTGGCTGCATGTTCTCTCCTGTGGTGGGCCACAACCAAATGACCAAAAGCCCCATTCCAATTATAAGTAATCCTACAAAGAAATGAATAAACACTCAATTACAGAGTGTGTTAAATGCAGGCTGCACTGTGGTTCCATTGACACGTCAGCCTGTAACAGCACTGTGCATTGAGAATGGTGATTGGGTCTCTAATACAAATTAGATTATCCACATGCTCACTTAAGAGTCCATTTTTCCCCTTCAAAACAGCTCCAGAGGCAATTATCTATGTTTTAAGCCCCTATTTCATTTAATTTCTTCTAAATTCCTATGTGCCTCATTCAATTTCTGTAGATTACTCTTTGGCAAACTTGATAGGTCATTTTGGGTTGTGGTTATCCTTTATTTATAACTTTTATTTTGTAACCTTCAAAATAAAAGCCAGGGGTTTGTTTCCTTTAGAATCCTTTATTTATAATAAAGGAGTCTAAAGGAAACAAACCCCTGGCTTTTATTTTGAAGGTTACAAAATCCTACTCTGTATAGCATTGTCTTTTGTTCTTACAGATTACACTACGAGACAACATTTTAATGAAGTGCTGGATAAAAATGTTTGTTTCTTTTGTTCTCTCTCACAAACATGCACAAATGAAAAATATCCATAATTTATTCCTCACTGGCTGAGACCATTTTTGTTGGGTGCCTTGAAGTCATTTCCAATTTATGATGAACCGATCATGGGGTTTGCTTGGCAAGATTTGTTCAAAAGGAGTTTGCCTTTGCCTTCTTCTAAGGCTGAGAGTATATGAAATACTCAAGATCATCCCCTGGGTTTCCATAGAATAATCATAGAATCATAGAATAATAGTGTTTGAAGAGACCACAGGGGCCATCCAGTCCAGCCCCCTGTAATGCAGGAACACACATCAAAGCACCCCCAACAGATGGCCATCCAGTCTCTGCTTAAAAACCACTGAAGAAAGAGACTCCACCACACTCCGAGGCAGCATATTCCACTGCCGGAGAACTCTGTCAGGAATTTCTTCCTGAGGTTCAGGTGGAATCTCTTTTCCTGTAGTTTGAATCCATTGTTCCTTGTCCTAGTCTCTGGAGCCATGGAAAACAGGCCCGTTCCTTCTTTGATATGACATCCTTTCCAACATTTAAACATGGCTATCGTGTCCCCTCTTAACCTTTTCTTCTGCAGATTAAACATATTCAGCTCCCTAAGCTACTCCTCATAGAGCATAGCTGCCAGACTCTTCAGTATTTTAGTTGCCCTCCTCTGGACATGTTCCAGCTTGTCAATATCCTTCTTGAAATGCGGTGCCCAGAACTGGACACAGAATTCCAGATGAGGTCTGACCAAACCAGAATAGAGTGGTACTATTACTTTAATTGATCTGGGCACCCTACTCCTATAGATGCAACTAAGAATTGCTGAAATAGGATTTCTATGGCTGAGATGGGATTTGAACTCTGGTCTCCAGAGTCATAGGCCATTTCCATATGACATCGCTGAACCGCTTCTGCCATGGGATGGCAGCATTGAGCAGGTCGTGCTTCTGAACGACACCATCTCCGTCCCGTTGCCATTCTGTTGTGAAGCACTGCACTCATGCAGTACTTGAAAAATGGAAAAAATCCATTTTACACCTCCTATCAGGTGGCTCTCCTGTACTTACCATTGTGTGGAAGCCGCGGCCATGCAATTGCAACATTTCCTGTTCCAGTGCAGTAATGGCAAGTGCCCAGCTGTGCTGCAGAAGGAAGCGGCAAGGTTATCCCTCTCCCTTCCACAGGGAGTGAGCAGGTGCGAAGGAAAGCATTGCTGGTGTGCTCCCTCCTGGACCCAGCTTTACAGCTCAATGACACGGAAGAGCATCATGATGCAGAAAGGGCCATAATCCAGTGCTCAAACCACTATACCACTTGCTTTATATTTTAGGAGTTTGACAACTTAACGAAGGAAGTTTTGCATACAGAACATTGGATTTGGCACCAAATTCCAATGTTTTGTATAAAACCTCTTACATAAACTTGAACCACCCCCCCCCCCAAAAAAAATCTCATAAAGGTTCACAATATGTCCAACAGGGAGTTTCTACATGATGAAGAAAATGTATGAATATTTTTATGGCCCTAAGATTATCTGATGCTCCAGTGCCACACCTTGCCCACTCCCCCTTTGGCACTTCCTTTCCATGGTGGTGAGATTGCAAGCTTCTGTGAGGCAAGAGGCCATGCTGATGGTAGAGTCTCCCATGTCTCACAGACTTCTGCTAAATGTGCCAATTGTGCAGAGAAAGGCACTGATAAACTACTTCTGAATGTCTTTTACCTTGAAAACCCCAAGATGAGACAATATAAATGAAACAAGACATAGTGCAGCAAGATGAGACTCCAGGTCAAAAGGCACTCAACCAGCTTGAGCAGAGGACAAGGACAAGTAGTGCTGTGTCTAATGATGCAACTAGAGTCAAGCTGAAAGGACATTCAACTGTTGAGGTGGAGAAAGATGAAAGAAAAGTCTGTGCTGTATAACATCTGTAGTAGAAACATGGAATGTGAGAAGCATGAATCAGGTAAAGCTAGAAATTGTAAAGCAAGAAATGAAATGCCATAGCCATACTTGGTGTGAGACAGCTAAAGTGGACAGGAATGAGAAGGGTCATTTTGGATTGTGGAAAATTGCACTGTGTTTTACAGTCAGATAATTACAGAGGGCCTTTCTGCATTACACAGTTATAGTGCTATTATTCCAATTCAAAGTTTCAACATCCTGTGGCATTCTGGGGTTTGTAGTTTACTGAGGCCAAAAAGCTCTCTGACTGAAAATTCTAAATGCCCCTCCCTAAACTGCAAACCCCAGGATTCCGTAGGATGCTGAAAGTGGAATAATAGCACTATAATGGTGTAGCGTGAAAAGGTCTGAAGTGTTTTGTTCTGGAAATATTTATAATCAAATAAGAAACAAGATAGCACTAAAAGTAGGACAAGATTATCAAAGGCAGTCACCCTGGCTGAATAATATCAATAAGACTCCAGGAGAACCTATTGATATAACAGTGATTCAAGCTTATACGCACACCACAGAGGTAGATGAAGAAGAAATTGAAAGATTCCACACAGGCATCCATGAAGAAAGTGATCACACACCAAAACAAGATATGTTGATAAGTTAGGCAATTGAAAAAGAAGAAAACAAAGCAGAATTAAACATTGTTGTAGAATTCGACCTACGATCAAGAAAAGAACCAAGAGAGTGACATTGAATTTCATGAGTCCAACAGCTTACTAACTGCAAACACATTCTTCAGGCAACCAAACAGATTACTGTACATAGAGACATCAGATGGTCAATACAGAAATTAAACAGATTATATAATTGGAACCAGAGAATGGTGAAGCTCCTTTCTCTCTGCAGAAACAAGACCAGGAGCACACTGTGGCACAGGGCATGCAGTGTGAATATAAAAATATAGAGTAAAGCTGAAGAAATACACTAAGTCCATTATATGTCAAAATGGAACCTGGAGGACATCCTTGTAGAATTTAAAGATCATGTAAAGAACAATTTGCCCTATTAAATCTAATTGACACAGAACCAGAAGAACTCTGGATCAAAATCAGGGACATTATCAGAGAATAATGCAAAAAAGAACTATCTCTAGCCAAAAAGAGTTGAAAAACTCATTGGATGCCAGAAGAAACCCTTCAAGAGGTTAAGGACAGATGAAAAGTAAGGAATGGTGCAAACACAATCAGAATTCTTAATGTAATGGTTCAGTGACTTGCGCATGGAAAGAAAGAGAATAGTTATAATAATGAACACACACATACACACACAAAAGAAGACAACAAAAAAGTAGAACAAGAGACCTTTTCCACAGGCTCTGAGAAATTAAAGGAAAATTCAAATTAAGAATATGGATGCACTATGTGACCAAGAGAACACATTATATGATCAGGACAACAGATATAGTTGATTGAAGTAATGCACTGAACTGCTGTATACAGGAAATGGAATGATGATTCCTTGAAGGAAGGACAATTTGAAGAGGAACCTCACAACTTTAGAAAAAGAAGTAGAGGTTGCATTGAAATCACTTGGAAGAAATAAATCACCAGGAATAGATGGCATACCAAAAGCTGCTTCAAGCTACAGAGACATAATCTATTAAATTCCTAAATAAAATCTGTAAATAAATACGGAAGACAAAACAATGGCCCATAGGTTGGAAAGGCTCAATATATATTCCAATTCCCAAGAAAGGTGATACAGGAATTTTAGTAACTGCCAGACCATTGCATTACTCTCTCATGCAAGCAAAGTGACACTCAGAATTCTACAACACAGACTTATGGAACAAGAAATGTCAGATGTCCAATCTGGGTTCAAAAAACGGAGAAGCATTATGAATGCAAGGCTGAATGCAAGGCTGCATTTTATCAAGCTATCTGTACAAGCTAACTTGTACAGTGAATTTATCATATGTTAAGCTGGATTAGACTTTGTGAGAGGAGGTGTAAAAATTAGAGGTAGGAACACCGACGGTTTAAGATATGCATATGACACCATACTACTAGCAGAAAATAGCAAAGATTTGGAATGACTATTGAAGAAAGTCAAGGACAAAAGTGCAAAGGTAGGGTTGCAGTTGAACATTAAGAAAACAAAAATAATGACCACAGACAATTTATATCACTTGAAAGTACACAATAAAAACATTGAAAAAGTTTAGGATTCATATATTTTGGCCCAATCATTAACCAAAATGGACACTTCAGTCAAGAAATCGGAAGAAAACTGCAACATGTAAAGGCAGCCATGATGGAAATAGATAAAATCCTCAAGCATAAAGATATATCACTGAATACTAAAGTCAAGATTGCCCATTGAATTGAATTTCTAGTTTCTATATTGAGTTGTGAAAGTTGAAAATGAAGAAAGCTGATAGGAGGAAAATCAACTCTTTTGAAACATAGTGCTGGAAAAGAGTTCTAGGGATCTCATACACTGCCAAATACAAACAAACAAATAAATCCTAGAGAAAATCAGGCCTGAAATCTCACTAGAGGTGAAGATGACTAAACTGCAGCTGTTGTACTTTGGACCTATCATGCAATGATGTGACTCACTGAAAAGCGTATTTTTGATTATGTGACAGAACAATAAAATATGATAAATGTGATGAGTAGAGAGGAGTTGGTGTAACATATGATGACTTAGAGTGAGCGTACAACTCTTCAAACAGAGTTGTTATGTATGCAGCACTAATGGTAACACAGTGAGAATGTATGACAACAATTAGGTATACTGCAGAATCCATTCTACATCCCTGGGAATTGTTTTGCCTGAATTTTGAAAGGTTTTGTAAAAATAAACCATGAGTTTCTGGATTCCTAAGGCAGAACACTAGTAAAGTTTCAAAAAGGAAAGACATTAGTAGCATCCTGTCCCCATTTCACATGAGCCTTGCCTGTTTTGAGCCTACAGTGTCCTTTCAGCACTAAGTACTCTGACTCCTATGGATTTGAGGAAAAAGATGTTATGAAATCGGTCAATCATAGCACACTTTCATGGACCCAATATGGTTTGGTTACCTGCTCTTGAGGTATATTGTGACAGGCTTAGGTTTTAAGACAGAATTCTGTCCTCCATGGTGTCTCTGGGACTATTTTATTTTATTTCCACTAATATAATAAATAGGATTGGTTGTGAATTCTTGTACTTCCCAATGGTGTTGTCACTGAGCTCCAAAGTACTTCCAACAGAGCTGATCTGTTTGCATTAACAGTAATTAAGAGTGGAGCAGTAATTTCCCTTCAAACTGAAAAAAATACGCTGTGTTGCATCCTGTCTTACCAAATTGAAATTTGTGATAACAACTCCTTGGCAAGGCATTATGCTGTTCTTTGATTTCTGCTTTGATTGGACTACATTTGCTCCAGTTAGTTTCTTGTCATGATGGAAACTGATCTTCTGAGTAGAAAGTTAAACATAAAAAGCAAAACAAAACAAGCCATCACAATGAAACAGGATTTCATTGTGATGGCCCTATATGTCCATCCCATTTCCACTGTAAGACACATGCAGTTTTGCCTAAAGGCTTAAATGCAAATATAAGTATCCAAATCTCTCCTTTTTGTTGGGAGAGAATGACAAAGAATGGTGAGTTCTGGAGTGGAAAAGTAGTGCTGGTACTGAACTTTCATCTGCCTGCTGCATTTTAGCTCAAAATCCTTTTCTCCTGCTTTCCTTCCTAGGGGTTCCAATGTGTTTATTTTCATGCATTGATCCTAGGGGAATAATGAAGGGTAA
Organism: Cyclura pinguis; assembly: GCA_030412105.1. Lineage (NCBI taxonomy): Eukaryota > Metazoa > Chordata > Lepidosauria > Squamata > Iguanidae > Cyclura > Cyclura pinguis. The sequence continues at coordinate 309,725,632 of CM059599.1, read as the reverse complement.
TATTTTGAGGGCAGAAGTGATGGCCTGGGAAATTAGAAATCACCAACATCCTCTAATGGTCCTCTTCTTCAAATAGCACCTTCCTGAAATGGCTTCTGCCATTAAAGGCTATTTGAATGCCATTACATGTTTGTGTGTAACTTTTACTTAGGCCCTATAAGAGAATTGTTACAAGCATCTTAACTGCATGCTTATTCCCTCTCTCTTGGATTGTAGCTTCAATAAAAATGTGAATAACTGTCAGAGACTCTGTGATTCTTGCTTAATTACTAGAAATGTGGTTGGAACTGTGGTCCGCGAAGTGTAGAAGTATATGTACCAGTAAATCCATGGCCCTTTCTGTATGACAATGGCATCTCAGCATAGGGAAGTGAGAGGAGTGGGACAGTGACAATACTTCCACGTGACATCCTCACAGTCCCACCCTTCTCTCGTTGCCAGCCAGCACAATTGCAGGCTATATCATTGATGGAGAAAGCCCATCAATGCTCCCTGGTCACACAAACCTTCCACTGCAGCTGGCCATGCATAAGGGGTAGAAGTGTAGTCTATGCGCTTCCTCCTGTACTGCAGCATGGGAAGAAGGCTGGCTGCAGTCTGGAAGGATGGAGCATATCCCTTGTGCTCCCTTCCACAGGCAGCCAGTCACGTGTGGGAAAGAGCATTGGGAACAGGCTCCCATTTGCTGGGATTGTGACAGGACGACATGCAAGAGCATCGTCATGTGGAAAAGGCCCATGTGTTAGTCAACGGCAGAATACATCCATTAAACGTGGGGTGGGAAAATGTTAGGGGCTGCATGGCCCCCCAGAATACTTCAGAGGACCCCACCCTACACAACAACTCCCCCCAACACAATCAAATTTTTTCCCTCAAATGCCTTCTGGGGGAATAGGAAAAACTTTTGATATGTTTTGGGGGCCCAATGACCAATTTTAGGCTCAGGGGATAGTGTTTTGTTTTGTTTAATACCAAGAAGTGACCCAGAAGACAAATTCCCATTAGGCTCTTCCCCTGTGCCTAGAATGGCCTGGGTAACAAAAGCATGGCAGTGTTGACCCCATGTTCTCTAAAGGACATTTGCAGGCAAAAATGGTTCTTTGTTTGGATCCTGCAAAAACAGTTCCATGGCATACTTTCCCCATCCCTGCAGTAAATCAATGTGAATCAATGTGAATTTGGTAAATTAACACAGTGGCTGCAATCCTCCATGGCTCACTGCAGTATAGTAGTTCTGCAGGGGAACCTACAGTAGACTGAGCCATACACCAACAACAACCCAGACATACTGTTCATCAGACTCTGACGCACACATACACGCATAGCACAAGACAATTCTGTCTTGTGGGGAGCAGGATTGGAGAAGTGTCTACATATTGCACTGTAACCAGCATTGAGATCCACTGGGGTCCTCTGGAGGTCTCCTCACTGCTGTAGTCATTTTGTGTCTGGCTACCGGATGGAGGGGGCACTTCAGAGACTGTATAGTAAGTCCAAGGGGAATTGGGCACAGGTGGAAAAAGGCAACACCAACCTCTGCAGTGTCCCCAAAATGACACAGGCATAAGGGGAACTTATGGACGTGTATGCCACTAACAAGATGGCAGCTTAAGTATGATCTATTAATTAAGTGGCTCCACTCTAATTGGATCTAACAGTTGGATTGAGGCCAAAGACTGCAACCACAATTGGATATAAGGGTAGAAATAATAAAGTTATCATATTGTTAGGAGAAGCCTGTGGACAATGGCACTTAGAATCATGTCAAAAAAGCAAATTAATCAGGATTCTTCAAGACTTCTCTCCCAGTTTCCTAAAGTTACAGGCCTGTCTCAGTGGATTAACAAGGATTTTTAAAACATGGATTCTACTTTTAACATCCGGCATCTTGAAGCCTAGGTTAGTAACCCTGAGAAGTAACATCACACCCTCCGATAATAGAGACCAAAGAAGAATAGAATGTATAGTGCTGATAACAAAAAGGACACTGGTGCCAGGCTCAGGAAGAGAAATGTAAGCATCCCTGCCTCAAGAGAGATAACAGGGAGTACTAATTGAAAAGGTATTATGGGATGTTGTGCACATAGAAATGCACAACAACATTGCAGATTTACTCATTATTCTATAGAAATATATAAGCAGTTGTGCTTTTTTTTTTCCTTTTTCTTTTTTGTCTTAGAGTGTCTGTTTTGTGGAAATCATCCCCAGACTTTTTTATTCTTGCTCGAGCTAATAAAAGAAAACCTCTGGATCTCCTTGACTGGTCATGTGCCAGGATTTACCCACTTGTTGGTATCAATATCAGCAGCTCAGCTAGGAAAATAACAATGATTTTATGCAAAGCACATAAAAGTCCACTTTCCCAATACTGGGCCCAGACACACCTTATGATCAAGAATGAACTTCAAATAACACCAGTTGGATTGTGAGTATGTATTTGTGACATTAAGTTGAAGGACTGACACCTGTCAATTTTGAGAAAGGGAAAAATAGATCAGAAATCTCAAACAGGATAAGCACCTAAAGAGTATTAAACTCTTCTCATGTCTTTCTTTTTGCTTAATTGGAACTTGATCTAAATGCTGTTATTTTAAAATTTTTATAATAAGCAAATGATCTTCTTTCCTTTAAAAAAAATTCCTACATTTGAAAGACACAACAGCAAATGCTATTACGTGCCTATATTGAATATATCAATGAATATCATGGTAAGGATTGTCCATGCCGTAGTATTTCCAATTTCTGTGTGTGGTTGTGAAAGCTGGACTGTGAAGAAAGCTGACAAGAAGGGGAAAAAAAATCCTCACTTAAAATGTGATGCTGGAAGAGAGTTCTGTAGGTTCCATGGATTGCAAACAAGACAAATAAGTGGGTCCTAAAACACAGCCAGGCTTGACTTTCTCTAGAAGCTGAAGCCCAAATGACTACATTGAGACTATAATACTTTGGGCATATCATGGGATAACATGACTTACTAGAAAAGAAAATAATTCTTGGTAAGGTGAAAGACAGTAAGAAAAGAAGAAGACCCCATTATAAGTGGATAGAGGCAATCCAGGAAGCCACTGCCCTGAATCTGCAAGGTCTTAACAGGGCTGTTAATAACAGGATCTCATGGAGGTCTAAAATTCATAGTGTCATGCTACCTTGAAGCTAACTTGATGACAATTAACAACAAGAAAAAGAAGTCTATATTTCTTTGGGGAGGAAAAGCATAGGAAACTGTAAGGAATAAGGAATATCGTAATATGGAGACATTTATAAGCTTTATTGGGTCTCTTTCCCCTTAAATCTGAAACTGATGTTTTAGTGAAAGCCAGAAGCTAGGAATAGGATTGGGTGGGGTTTTTTAGCAAATGTTACAAATTAACATGAGAAACTAAACTACAATAAATTGAAAAAGAAAATTCCAAGTCTACAATGACAATAGATTCTGAAGCAGCAGCAATGCAAATTGAATAATAATAGATAATGTGAAGATAGATGTATGTCATAACAATGGTATTCAATAAAAGGAAAAAAAAGAACAACTTAAGATAAACCTAATGAAATAGAAATGACAATTTTTCCCCTAACCATTATATAAAATCTAATTTCCCCAAACTCAGCTAGCAGGGTTGAGGAGAAAGCAAGATTCCTAAAAAGCTTACCCAGGTGAGCTTATTTCATCAAGAGAGGAAAGAATTTCATTTCAGATGTGCAAATTAATCACCTCTCCTAAACACGCACAATACATGATATAAAAAGATTTCCAAGTAACATAGTACTTTTTTTTAACACATTATGACTTCTGTCATTTCCAAACTAACTGTCCCCCCCATTAAGCTGTGTGCCACCTGTGAGGTTTCCCATGCATATAATACTTCTTGTAGTTGTCCATTTTGATTTCAGCTGTGCCCTTCTTAACATAAGGCACTATCATGAGGCTAAGTGAGGTAATTGCCTGAAACAGGACATGGCAAATTTGAACCCACAATGGAAAATTTGTTATTCCCCATCCCACACTACCTGCTCACCTGAAGAAGTGCCTTGCTTCTCTGGACACCTGACACTAAGCTCTCTAGAGCTGGCAACGTTTATAATGTTCAATACCTTCCCCTCCAGAGAATATGGGAACTGAGTTCTTCCAGTTCCAGCTGAGTAGCTCTTGCTCCTACCTTCCTCTTATTTCCCTCAGTTGGTGTCACAGCCTTCATCCAATTCACACTTTGCAGGGTTGTAGTGGCAATGGGAAGACAGGTGGGAGAATGGTGAGATGTCTGACTCTGTGTGGAAAAAGTGGCAGAAGAGTAGGAAAAAAAAGAAGCTGGGAATAGGCAAATACAAGAAGAGAGCGAAAAGAAGCCATCATGGTGTAGTAGTTTAAGTACTGAACTAGGGCACCAAGAGACCAGGATTTGAATCTCAGCTTAGCTATGGAAACCCACTGGCCAAGAAAACCCTATGATAGAGTTGACATAAGTCAGAGTTGATTTGAGGCATATGAAAACAATAAAAGAAAAGAAGAAAGGAAAAGAAGCATGTGACAAATGGAAGAAGGGAAGGGAAGAGACATTAAAAATGAGGAAAGAAAGGAGAAATGAGACATTTACAGCATATTGGAACTGGAATCAAGGAAGGAAGGAAAGGTATGAAGGGTTGGGAAGAAGGGTGAAGGTGTGCTTGGGACAGACTAGGAGCAGCTTTCACTCTGTTCCTTCTGCTTATCACCATCTTCTACTCTTCTGTTGCAGTTCCCCACGTAAGTGCATCAGCTGCTTTCCAAGCAGAACAACTTTTGCAGCCAGACTTAAAGATGGAGTATGAAGACGAATTTGAGGGAGAAGGCAGCACTTTCTTTTCAGGGAAGGGGGAAAAAGGGAATTGCTAATCCTAGTTGCACTAGGACTCTGCTTGCCCCACTGTATCTTCAGACAACAGTTCCTTGTCTGTCTCCAAGATGATAAGGAAGTGTCTCAGAGGAACTTTTCCCGCAAGTCTGACTTTGAACTGTCAAATTCAATGAGGCAGAAGGAAAAGTTCTGGTTGTTCCCATCCCTCTATACTGACGAGGAAACTGTGTTCCCCAAAGAACGCTTTTAAGCAGATCACTTTTCATTTAAAACTTCACAGAACAGGGTTAGCTGGAAGTATTAATGTAAAATTCCACTTCAGACTTACAGTTTAAATCTTCAAATCAGCCTGGCTTGGCTCAGTCTGCTAAAAATATCCAGCAACCACACATTTTGCTTCATGAAGGCAATACAACTTATTTGATCCACATTGGAAGGAAACTCTCAAATGTTGAAATTTTAGAGAACAGGAATTTCCTGGTTCTTTCTTTAGGCAGATAGTGCCTCCATACAGTGAATTGTTGATGTGATTAGAAGCAATTGCACTGACTTGAATTTTAATCATGATTTCTTATTCTATATGTTTCATTGGTAGGCTTGGTGAGAAGCACTTGTGGAATTCTCCATTTTGTTTTGGTTGACTTTGAATATTATGCACCATGACTTGGGGTGAAGGAGGGGTTTTTCCACTTTCTGTTCTGACTCAGACAGCAAAATGTCTTCAGCTGGCCATGAAAATAAGCAAAACAGAGGCTGGATGTGCAAAGCAGATGCAACAATTAAAACAAATTTGTGGGTCCCCTCCCACTTTCCCGTAGTTTCCTTTCTTTCTTTTCTTAGCAAATGCTGTAGGTTAGTACTATCATTCCTTGTTAACTTTACCACCCTCCTCTAAATCCATTGTTGGCTCTGCTATTTTTAAAGTGCTTATGGGTAATATTGGGTGCATAGAAGTCCTCTGATGAGAAAAAGGGAAGCAGTTAGGCACAGGGCTATGTAACAGTGTACTTTGAGTTTATGTATTACAAATACTACAAGTTTAGTTTATTATGGTCCACAACCGCATCAGTACCACCAACACAATCAGAACAAAACATTTACGGCATTAAATAGAGATAGCAAGAAATTCTGCATAGCATAAACACAAAAGATAGTCATATTAATTGTGAACATTCTAAATACTCTGACCATATGAAAGAGAAAGACCAGCTCTTTGCTTATGGGCACCATTGGTTGCATGGATATCTTCTAATAAGCAAAAGGGGAAGTAGTTAGGCATAGGTCCTACCCTATGTAACAATATGCTTTGAGTGTATGTGTGTTTTGTAAAATACGATATATACTGGAGGCAATATGTCAGAATTAACAGCCTCTTCCCTATTACTCTGGGCAAAGTTATGGGAGGACATTAAAATTTCAGCTGGACAGATAGATGCCACACCCAGAAAGCATCCAAGATTGTAAATATACATCTTCTGCTCTTTGCATTGTTTGCATACATATGTGCGTGTTTATGTGTGAGAGCTCTGTAAGTAAGTCAATCATAACTGTTTATGAAAGGATACAAAATTATTTTCATGGAATCCTCCCTAAGGTTCTCAATGTTTCTCTACAAACAATCATTTCTTAACACATTTATCTCTCAAGGAATCCCACTGTGTTGAGTTTACTGCCTGTGCCTTATGAAATGAAAGATGTAGAAATTCGAGTTGAATGGGTCACATTAGGTGCACACATTTGAATGCATGACGAAATGTCTTAATATGACACTTCATGAGCCTTCACATCAGGCAGGAAATTTGGAACAGAAAACAACCCAGCAAAATTTGCCAAAGGAAGAAGCTGTTGGCGCTTTAATACTGAAGGATATATTACAGTGTGATTTGATTTTGTTTTCTTCATATCTCTGAAAAAGCATATATTTTGGCACGAAGATACTTCATAAAAAATCACAATCAAAAATATGTTCTGTTATATAAGACAGAAGATAAAAAAGATATGCTGGTGGATCTATCAGATGGCTTTCTTTATTTCTCTCCATCATTAGGTATCTCTGTCTGAGTCAGAGAGAGAGAGAGAGAGAGAGAGAGAGAGAGAGAAGAGCTTTCAGTAAAGAACACACTACTATTCAAAGTTGGATTTTTTAAAAAATCAGCTTTTAACAAAGTCTAGAAGAAAATCTACTGGTTAGCAGCAATACTGGGCAATGACATTGTTGGAAGATCCCTTTTAGACAATAACAGTGGCACTTTAGCTAACTCTTGTTAGCGCTATGCAGAAAAAGGCATTTCTGAAAGTCTTTTACATTGATCTCCCTAAGGTGAAATGACTCAAAATAAAATGAGAGTGTGCTGGAAAATGAGATTTCCAAGTTGGACAGTACTCAGCCAGCAACTGGAGAAGAGTGAAGATAAATCAGCTAAAGACAAAAGGACATTCTGCTGCCATGTTCATGGTCACCGTAAGCTAAAGCCAGTTGTACAGGATATAGCAATGTTAGCAACACATAGTTCCAGCTCTGCTGTTTATATGCTTGAGTAAGGAGGTCCAATATCTCCTTACACAAACAGTTTCCCATTTGCGCCCAACATAGTCAGCCATCTAAGAGGAGAACAGGTGTGCAGCCATAGCCTCTAAGATTAGGGTGGCCTCCTCTTTAATCAAATTCCATTCACTAGTAAAAACTTTGGCCCTTACCACACTATGGCCCCATAGTGCTTCATCCTGGTGGGATCCCAGCAGTGCCATTGCTGGGATGGGATCGGGACCTGAAAGCTCCCCACTGCACATGGTCAGTTGCTGGCAGATGTGTAGTGTACACTCTTCTTTCTTTCACAGTACAGCATGAATGGTGGGTCCCTTCCCCACCTTCCTGTGCTATTGAGCACACCAGCCCTTAGCATACACCTGCAGCTGATGGGATCATTATGGCAAAGGGGGCCATTACTGTTTTTTTTCCCCCAGTAATGGTATACAGCATGTTTACAATGCATGTGGATGCAACAGCACCTGGTCAGCAATGACATTGTGTGATAGCACCCATCCCAGATAAGGAGCAAAACACTGCCATGCTGGGATGGCAGTAAGGGCCTTCATTGTTCCAGCAGACCTTTGTCCTGCTGAAAAGTAGACATTTTGAATTGAGTTTTGTTTTGCATCTGTATGATGTCTTCTGGTTCATTTTCTGGATAAAGTTGATATTGATTTGTGATGTGTCATGATGTTAATTTAAAGTAAGTCACACTGAGAGATGTGCATGTTTTGTAAGGTAAGATAGATTTTTTTACATATGAAATGAATAAATATAATCTCTCCTTTTATGAAACCCAAAAGTAACAGAAGATATAGAGCAAGACAAGATTCTCTTATCATTTCCTCAGAATTTAGGATTCCTTTTTACCTTAAAGAGCTTTGTTCCTACTCTTTTTGAAATAGTTCTTGATTCACCGTTGTAAGGAATGAAAGGTATGTCTTGCTCTAGTGGGACACTTAAACCTTATATTGGTCACTTAGTAGTAGAAGTATGAAACCTGGCACAGTTACTGACCCACAGTAAGGTTGTTGTTCTTTTTTTAAGGGTGGTGATAGAGGTATTGGTGTTAGTGTAGGACAATATGGATAAATAAACAAGGTGCCCCAGGGCAGGAGATGACTGGAGATGAAGAAATGAAGTATCCTGTTCAAGCTGTTTGCCAGTGGAACTGACAGCCTTTGAAGGTGATGGATTCTCCATCTTCAGAGGTCTTTAAACAGAGGTTGGATGGGTGTTTGCCAGGAATGCTTTACTAATGTATTGCTGCATGGCAGAGGGTTGGACTTTATGGCCCTTTCAGATCCAAGATTCTGTGATTCTCTTCTAATTGCTAATAAATAAACCGAGATAATGATGGTTACCATAAGGGATGAATCATGCTGAATGTGATTTTTAGCAAGGTATAAACCACAAGAGATGGTCAACAGGAGGCAGACCCACACAAATCATCTGGTTTTGTATTTAATTACAATTTGCCCAAGACTGCCTCTGCTATGTAGTTAAGTGAAGTGATTTGTTTAATACAGGCTTGGGGTTATTTGGGTTTACAAAACCCAGAATGCTTTTTCTGACCACCCATACAATGATCTCTGTGACTTTCTACAGCATTGCTTCTGGTTCAATGTTTTGGATTCCAAACATTACTTTTTTTAAAACAAAAAAGAAATCTGCAGCCATGACAACAATAGCCAAAATTTGTACAAATGTTGATGGTTTCTACTAATTTATACACTTCAAATAATAAACAGATTTTGATTTTCAATATAAGCCTTGCGCAATTAACATTTCTTGCCAGAACAAAACAATAAAAGAATGGACAGCATAATAGAAATATAGACTAGTAACAAACTGAAACTGAAATGATAAGCTCATTTTTGTCTGAAATGTTCACCAAAGAAATCTCTGTGCCTACCTTTTGTGCCTCCTTTCACTTCAATTTATTCTGCATCTGTTTCAGTTCCACTTAAAAATAAAAGTTTTCTTCCTCTCAAAAGTCAGGGAACATAAAGACACTGTAATATTGAAGCACTGTGGTATTATACTGTAACCAAACATGTCTAGCTTGGTGACAACATTATACAACCTCTTAAGAATGAGAATAAGACTTTGTGATATCACCTTGAATTAGTTTTGTGACACCAGGTGACTCAGGTATCTTTGATAGGTCCAAGAGCCAATTTTATGCCTTTGGGTTTCCCCGCCGCCCCCCCCCAAAAAAAAAACCTCCAAACAGGACAACAAATATGGAAGTGGCAGACAGACCATTTCTATTATTTTTTTTAAAATGTATTTTCTAATGTTGAACAGCGTGGAAGGGAGCCCTGAAACCTATTTAAAATGTGAGTTACTGCTCCTGGAAGCTTCAAGGAGAAGCAATTCGTCATATATATATATTGGGCAGAAAAATAGAGTTCCAGAGGAACCTTGAGAATCAGAGGCCACAGAAATAGCCTGAAGGCCACATGAAACCCTAGGGCTGCTCTTCATTCATTCCAATAAAGATGATTTTTTTTTCAAACAGTTATAGAACAAAGCCAATCCAGAATGAGAGCAGGACTCATCCCTCTCACATTTGGCAAGTGGTTTCATATTTGTTTTGTGGTTCCTGCTCCACCTGGATAGATGCCCAAAGGTAGGAGGTAAAAGTATTTCCAAAACGTATACTACTATTTAGCTTGATGGTTTAGTAGATGCTGTTTCTTCTAGATCACTGGAACTGGGAACAGAAGAACTGGCCACTTATTCCTTGTGTTGATGTCAGGCTACCTGTTTACCCCAAAGTCATTTCAGTCACACTCTGCAGCATCTGCAATTAATGTGTCCAAGTGAACTAAAAAGACCAAATGTGGTCCTTTCCATGATGGGTCCCAACCTTCTGACCTGGCATTTAAAGCAACAATATCTGCAAGATGCTTCTGGACTCTCTCTGAGATTAGACCATCCTTTCTTGTAGAAACATAATACACAAACCATTTATTTGCTAAAATGATACAATCAGGAAAACAAAGAGGAAAACACTGTGTACAGAATTTCAAGTGCCTTCGGTGACAAACCATTTAGCACTCTATCCATGACTTCGCTAATGGGGAGGATTTGTCGCTTGTACATGATGAAGATGCTTATGCTTTCTTCTCCACCCCCATTTAATGTATTGTCAAAATATGATGTAAGGGACTATCATCCCACTCGCAAACATCCAATCACTTTTTACGTGCCTAAGGGATAACTGTTGGGTTAGAAGAAATAATATTCCCCCTCCTTAATTTTCCTTCGGCCATGGTCACTTATTACACATAAAATAGGATGAAAACAATTTTGTTCAGTTGCTGTAATTTTATGTGTTAATTCACATATTATACTTCTAATTTACATCCAATCCCCCCCTCCACAAAATCTTACTGTGGTGTGTTATGTTAAATCATCACCAGCTCATCTCCTTCAGACTGAAACTATGTTTTTATTCTCCAGTCTGTTACTCAGAGATGCCTGTTCCTCCTCATATTGAACACCACTTCCCATGCAGGATGTCCAATAGCTTCTCTAGACAATAGAATTCAGATAATCAAGCTGCAATTAGTACTGTAGTCAACAATCTGTGCTGTCAATTATGCCTCCCACCAGCTCTTTCAAGGATGCATGTCTACAGAAAGAAAAGATGACACAAAAAAGGAATTATAAGGTTTTGTTGCTGTTGTGTACCTACAAGTTACTTCCAACTTACGGTGACCCTAAGACAAACCTATCATGGGGTTTTCTGGGACTGAGAGTATGTGCAATGCCCAAGGTCATCCAATGGGTTTCCATGGGTGAGTGGGGAATCTGATACTAGTTTCCAGAGTCCTAGTCCAATACTGAAACCATTACACCATTATACAACACTGGCTCTTATAAGCCTTTTGTTCTTCTTGTTGTTGTGTATCTTCAAGTCATTTTTCAACTTATGGTAACCCTAAGGTGACCCTATCATGGGGTTTTCTGGGGACTGAGAGTGTGTGACACATCCAAAGTCACCTACTGGGTTTCCATGGCCAATCGAGGAATCAAGCCCTTGTCATAGTCCAGTGCTCAAACCACTATACCATGCTGGTATTTAAGACTTTACCTAGGTGTAATTTTTTAAGGGCATAAATGAAAAAAAAAAAAGAGTGGTTTTACAACTGTGGAATATGGTAACCCCAAAATGATATATTACTTGTTCAGCAGCAGATGGGATGTTTAGGTAATAGTGACTATGGTGGAACAGTTAGAAGTGGGCCACACTTTCCTGGAAGTAGCTCAGTGACATTACATGACTTGTATTCACTGTTTATCCAGGTAGCTATTAAGGTATAGCTACACCCCAGAATTGGTGGGATAAAAAAAATAACTGAGCAGAAGCAGAACTCAATGACCAGAAGGTTTGAAAAGCAATTGCTATCTGAGGTACCCATCTATTGTTCCATCACATCTTTGTCAACCTATAATCTTCATCTAAAGCAAAAGAGTCTTCAGACATCAGCTAGATGGCAAACCATGGGGCCAAACACCAACTCTACCAAATGATACTCCATCGTTCTCACTTACCAGTTCAGACTGCTAAATCACTCCTATAAAGAGGGTCAGTAGGACCAATCTGTTTGGAGGCGTCTGTCCCAACTGTTGAGAGCCTGTGAGATGTAGTTGTTTGAGAGCTGGACAACAATTTGGAAGAGCCAGGTTTGGATCCCTGCTTGACCACAGACACACATTGATTTTAGACAAAGCTGGAACAAATCTTGACAAGAAAACCCTGTGACATGTTTGCCTTAGGGTCACCAAAAGTCAGAAATAACTTAAAGGCAGACAACAATAAAACCAGCTGCTAGTCAGAGATGTTTTCTATGGGGAAAAAAACTACAATTTCATTTTCTGTTCTGTTGTACAACAAACACACACATAGACAGAGAACTATTTAAAAATGAAATTCCTTGCTGCATTAAAGAATGATGTACATGTGTATAATGTTAGGATAGGTCACCTGGATCCTCCTGTTGCATTTATATCCTCCTTGTGGGCAGTTGGTTTGGAATAAGATTATTGGACTAGGTAAGCCTTTTTTTCTGATCCAGCAGGGCTCCTCTGTCGTTTTTATGTTCTTTAGACTGCATGCAGAATTTAAGATAGCAACATCTTCCATTCAATTCTAGTCCTTGCAGGGAACAGTGAACATGAAACATGAACTGGCTATGTTGCCTAGATGTTAGTCCCAGTGCCATTCTCCATCCTCCATGGGGTATGCAATGTTCACAAGTTTTATTTTTCCTATTCCTTTGTCTATCTGTTTGTTTCTTGTGAAATCCTTATGTATCATATCCAAAATAGAACCACCTGTGGCATAATTCTTACGGATAGAACTGTTCCTACCCCTATATCCAACCCAGCTGTCTGTGTTTCAAAAATATACTGTGAGGCGGTTCCAGGAATTCTTTGCAACCCGGTAGATGAAAATGGAAGCAAAGTTTTGCAATTCAAATGAAATCATCATTAGAAACCTGCATTCTCATTTCCCACTAAATGATGTGACTAGATGATGCTTTCCAACTCTCTGCAGACTGTAATGTTGAGCAGGAAGCCAGCTGAACGGCTAACAGATTGGAGCTGCACTGTCACCATTTCAAAGCAAAGAACCTTAAAACATAATTTCAGTGAGACCAGAAGAAAACAATAATGAGTTTAATGTGATTTAAATTAACTGGACACATTGCTCACAGTGAGAATTATGCAAACGTGCTCCAGACCTCTTGGAGCTAACAAGGAAATTAGGCTGTGAATGAATAGATTTAAATACCCTGAAGGAAAAAAGAAACATGTTCTTCAGACAAGTGGTCATTTCCTGCCAAATCCATTTAAACTAATTGAACAAAATGGTACCATTTCCAATACACTTAGTCAAATTTATTCGTGGAGAAACACCTTTTACAGGAGTCACCCTAAGGCATGATTTAATTCCATGCTTACAACAATTCCTCACATTTCCATATTTCTTAACAGGACTGCACACAAACCTCTTCACTGCACAGATTTAGAGGATAAAAATAGTTTTCTACTGGGACATGAATGCTGTGGGTGGGGAACACATTTTCATTCTCATTTTCATGTTTTGTGTGTCTTCACAGCCCTCAATTATAGGTCTTTCAGCACCATTTTAAAGTTTATGTTTCACTACCCTAAGTGAGCCCATCTCCTCAAGGATCGGTATGGGTAAAAATTTCATTCCAGTTAATTTTTCATAAAAAATTACTAAAATGAACAAATATTTTTCTATTCAGGATGGGGAGAAATAACTTTTAAAATCTAAATAAGGAAGTGAGAGAAATTGACAGATAAATCCATTTGTCTAGGCCCATTAACTTTGCTTAGCTCTTAAAATTCTAGCTTTCTTTTTTTTTTCCAGCCGTATTTATGGAGTTAAATAAAGGTGATGGTGTCATTGCAACAAATAGATTGGGTTGCATGATGATATCACTGAGTCCAAGCAAAGTTTGTTCCTATCGCTAAGTCAGTTATGCTTTATTCCCTACCACAGTAGTTTCACTGACCATCAGTCAGCCTCTCACTTGAACCCATTCAAGTGAGATCCCTCAAATAATTTACTTCCTGAGGTAGAGTAATAAATGTGCCTATGATGGAACTCCTCCAATGTTGGTATCTCTAACCTTGCCCTTTTACTCTCACAATCCCACTTTGGGTCTAATCCTTGTGCCTCAAGGTGACTTCTGTACAAGACAAGTAGCTGTGTTGATCAGTGGCTTCAGTATGGCAAAGTGTGACCAGTTGCCTTCATTGATTATTAAATTAAAACATTCAAAGAGATGTAGATAATAATGACAGTGAACATTCATAATATTTATAATAAATAAAATAAACATTTAGCCTTCACCTGGTTTCACACACAGTGCACAGTAACACCTCAGATTCAAATAAAACAACACTTCTCCCTGAACGTTTTCCACATTCTCAGCTCCCAAAACCCTAATCAGATTTTATCAATTCCTTTCTCTTTCTGATTGGCTCCAACTATCCCTTTAAGACACAATCCTGTGGGTTATATCCTTTCCCCCATAAGCTTCCTCTCTTAGCATTCCATGAGCTGTGATTGGCTGGTATTACCCCAAAATGTAAGTGACTGAGGGATCCACCCATAATGCCAGTACATCCATGCAAAGGTGGGGAATTATTAACTCAAAATTAGGAGGCCTGTTGGGGTAGTGGTGGGGGTAAGCTAATGAAATGTTTCACACCAATGTTTACAGGGTCTCAGGCAGGGCAGAATCAGCCAGAGATTCGAAAGTAAACTAAAATGTGTCTTATTCAGTGAAATTCAATCAGTCACACAGAATATCCAAACAGCTACACAGTCATGCAAGGCTAATCAAAGGTCAAGGAAGGAAGGGTTTGTAGACTTCAGGGAGTGGCTGATATTTACTGATCTAGAAGAGTAGTGAAGAAGCAGTGATGTGGCTTAGACTTGCATCTAAGGACAGTACACAATTAGGAATCAGTGTGGCATAATGACTGCCAACGATCAATGTACTGTGAGCTAGCTGATCAAAACTGAGAGTTTTTATACACAATTTCTACCTGGAGGGCATAGGTATGAATGGCTCTCTGGCCAAGTAAACAATGCCATTTTTCAGGGTGAACAATGTCTAGAATGAGCTGATGGTTTTAGTGTTAGGTGACAAAAGGGCTAATGGTTGTTCAATAGCTCAGTGTTTGTGGACAGGTTTGAGGATAATGGGATACAGTGAAGGGCAAAGAGAAGAAGACTTGAGACAATCAATGGTCTGGTGGGAATTTCCCAGTTACTATTGTTTAAGAAAGCAGTGTTGTTAAGGCTAGCAGCATCCTATCATCTCTAGAGTTTTCTGGTGATTTCCTGACTATGACCTGGCTGTTCCTAGGAGGGTTCCTCTTGACCTTAGATTTCATAAAAACACATGTTCAGCCAGATTTCCTCTTATTCAGCAGGGTCGTCCATCCATATCAGGGTATAATTTATATTTTATATAAATTTCACATCAAAGCAAGGGAGGGGTATGGCTGCTAACAATGGCTCCACCCAGACTTGCCCAGCTTCTTGCTTCAGAGTGCCTCTTTTCTAAGGTAGGTTTCACACTATTCAAACCAACCAAGTTATTCTGGCCCATGAAGTTAAAAACTAAAGAAGCATCATTCCCCAGTAACAATATATTAACACAAGATAGTAGATAGCAATTTAGTGCCCTTTCATCTCATGCTGCATGAGACTATGGTTTCACTTTGCTTAATGGCAGGGCCAGCCCTGGAGGGTTGTACAGAGCCTGCTGAAAGATCATTCAAAGATCAAAGAAAGATGCTTCCCTCATTTGAGTTCAGCTGTATTTGTTAATATATTCCTTCATGGAAGTATTTGGAGCTCTGCTCTTCTTCCTAATTGCAATGATAAACATGAAATCTGCTTCAGGCACTTGGAACTGGTTGAGCTATGCTACATATGGATTGGATCAGAGATCATAACATTACTGACACACAAGGGAAAAAGAGAGAAGCAGTGACAACTTGTGAAAACATCTGCCTCTACCAGTTTGGGTAACTACGCCTTTCACAGCCAGCAAGGCTCGTTTTGAATTCTTCCTTTCCTTTCCTTTCCTTTCCTTTCCTTTCCTTTCCTTTCCTTTCCTTTCCTTTCCTTTCCTTTCCTTTCCTTTCCTTTCCTTTCCTTTCCTCTCCTCTCCTCTCCTCTCCTCTCCTCTCTTCTCCTTAAAAGTAGTACAATATTTCAGTCACTACATTAAAAAAGAAACTAACGACAGGAGAACAACATGGGGTCTGATGTCAAGCGTTTTAAAACAGTAGAAGTGGGGGTTTCCTCTTAGTGAAAAAAAGAAAAAATACATAACCAAAACAAAAACAAAAACAAGTTTTGAAGTGGAAAGGGAAAACTAGTAAAGCAAAAGATGCTGGATGAAGTTTGATATGGTGTGGGACTGGATTCTTTTTTTTTTGTCAGCCTGAATTTTTTTTTAAAAAAAAGAATTCCTATTGTGAATTGAGACAATGCAGGAAACTGAAAAGACCTTCTGCTTTGAACTGGATTTTTTGAGACAAAATGGATGCTATGAAATGCTCAAATGAGCTTCTATAAGAAAGCAAGGAAGACCATTCCAGGATGGTTTCTTTCCAGTCAGTTTGCTGCTTCTCCTTTGTTTGATAATGTTGAACTCATTTCTGAAGTGAGCACTGCACACCTTCCTCATTTCCATGGATACTGCAATATGAGTTGGCCTTGAACTGTAAATACAAGCTCCAGACATTGCTTTTTCATATTAGCAAGAAAGAAAGGGGTACCATATCAGGCAGATATTTATCTCACAATTTTAGTGCCTGCTTTCTTTCTCCTGCTATGTTGCCCATCAAAGAATTATACTTTCCCTACATGTCTTTGTTGTGTAATCTGAATGGGATCTTCAAGGAGATGTCTATAATATCCTTCTTTTCAGAAATCCTTTGCTTTCTATGGGTTAATTGTTCTATACAAGTCCAATATATTTCTGATTCATAAGAAGGAATCTTTGTAGTTATGATAAAATTCCCCAATATGAGATTGTGGAAAGTGCAGCACATCACTGTTACAGGTCAAGCTCCCATGACAAATGCTGAGTGCACCCGCTATATTTTTGGATTTTTCTTTCTTTCTTGGGTGTGTCTCATGTATCCATGAGTCCATTTGAAAATCTCCATTGCTATGTGGCATGGAGAATTGTTTTTTCAGACCCACAAATCCAGCTCTTCCTTGAGTCTAAAGAAATTGTTTTACTTGCTAAGGATTACCAGGTAGTCTAGAGACCATAGTGATAGAGACTGGGGGGACAATCAAGCATTTACTATCACATCTTTCTTCTGACAGCTCTCTCAAATAGCAAGTCTTCAACAAAAGCTATGGCATCCACTATAATATTGCTGATTTTGTTGTGGCCAGAAATTGAGTTGCTTCCAACCACTAAAGATAGTAGAAGTCTCCAAGGAATAATTTTAATCAAGCACACCTAGAATATTCAGATGGATCCATACCATACTGAAAGAGTCATAATCAACAGTGGCATTTCAAACTGGAAGGAGGTCTCAAGTGGAGTGCCTCATGGTTCTGTCCTAGGGCCACTATATATATCTATATCTGTGTGTCTATGTGTGTGTGTATATAATATTCACCAATGGTATCCTATACAAATACAAATCAAGGCTGACCCTGCTTAGCTTCTGAGATCAGATGGGATCTGGTGCTTTTAGTGTATTTAGGCATCCTAGGGACCTTACACTTCAACATTTTTATCAATGATTTAGATGATAAGGTGGAATAAATCCCTATCAAGTTTGCAGATGATACAAAATTTGGAGGGATGGCTCATACGTTGGAAGATGGGAACAAAATTCAAAAGGACTTTGATAAAGTAGAAAATTGGGCAAAAATTAATAAAATGAAATCCAATAGTGAGAAATGCAAAATTCTACATTTAGGCCACAAAAACCAAATGCACAGGTATAGGTATAGGATGGGGGAATACATAGCTCAGCAGTACTACATGCAAAAAGGACCTTGGGATTATGGTTGATCATAAGTTGAACATAGCGAGCAGCATGAGGATGCAACAAAGGAGGCAAATGCTATTTAAGCAGTTCTGGGCACTTCATTTTAAGGAAGATATAGACAAGTTGGAGTGGATTCAAAGAAAGATAACAAGGATGATAAAAAAAATATGGAAAATAAACATACAAGGAAAAATGGAAGCATCTGGGCATATTCAGCTTGGTGAAGAGAAGACTGAGGAGTGAAATGATTGCAGTCATTAAATACCTCAGGGGTTGTCACAGAGACAAGGGGGCAGTTTCATTTTCTGCTGCCCCAGAAAATATTCCTGACAATATGAGCAGATTGTCAATGCAACAAATTGCCTAGAGAAGTGATGGGGTCTCCTTTGTTGTTTGTCTCTGGAAAGAAGCTTGACTGCTACCTGCTGGGGATGCTTTAGCTGAAAATCCTGCATAGAGCAGAGGAATGGACTTGATGGACCTTCTAACACTATGATTTTATTATTCTGTTAAGAGCCAAATGCTTCAAATCAACTTTAATTTCATTTATTCTTAGCATTGTATCCATGGAAGGAAATAGGAATGGAGAGAATATTAGAAAATGATCAAAAATGTGTTTCTTGACCATAGAGAAACCTTGATGAGGAGAATTCTGGATTGGTCAAGAATCTTCACAGATGGGAATGTATTCTGCACAAAATTCATGCTGTTTTTTGTTTGTTTGTTTGTTTGCAAAGATAATGTTTTCTACACAGGAAACAAACATTTTTTTGCACATGAAACAATATTCCTGAGTTCAAAAAAAACAAAAAAATGCAAATCTTGCACAGAATAAGTCCCAAACTGTGAACAGCTTTTGAAAAGGGTTCTGTTTTCAAGGACTTTCTCACAGAAGGTGGAAAATTGCTAAAATTATTCATTGCTTCCTATGAAAAAGGACAAGTTATAGCATTCCTGGTTGTCCGTGTCTACTTGTTCTTTGAAAACTTCAAGGACATAGCAGACTATTCCTAAAAACTTTTTGTATTTAGAAGAGGGATAACACAGCAATTTAGAAAAGTTGGGAGAGAGATAACATACAATTTAGAAGCAGGGTAACATACAAAAGGCAGGATTTCTGGGAAATTTTCTTGTTCAAATATTATTGAAACCAGTGCTGTTCTGCTAGATGTTTCCCCCCAATGGGAGCTATTAAGAAGAGTTTCTGATGGGTTTTCCTCAAACTACTCCTACAAAACAGTGGGAATCACTAAATAGTTGTTAAAGCAGTTTTAAACCAGCCAGGTGGCAATCCTAAAACATACAAGCAGAGGTTATTAACAATTTCATAGGACTTGCTTTAATATTGAAGAAGTATTAGCTATATATTTGCTGGCCAGCTTCCAAATTGCTTAATTATATTTCGTGTCCCTAAAGTTCCCCCTGCAGCTTCAATTAACAAAGATATTAATTATTTCCTTCCAAAGCAACACTGCCCAAGAACACTTAATGACATTCAGTCTAATATTTATATATCACAGAAACTATTTTGGGATCTATATGTGAAAAGAAAGTGTATTAAGATGTTTTTATGAATATTATTATGTCAATAGTACATGGCAGAATTGCTTGTGTTTGCATTAAATACATGTTATTATACATTTTTTGGTAGCTTACAATAAAATGATGCTGTTTAAAGTGCAGTAGAAATTAACAGACATGAGCACCCACATACCGCCTAATTCTATTATTTCTTTGCATGAATGCCAGCTAAGCCATAGTACAACTAACTTATTATTCTTACTGTATTCTGTGTTATATATTATCAAGGGATTGAATTTCCTTTACAAGAATAAGATACTATTCATATGAAAATATCTGGCATGCAGTTCTCAACTTTGGGACAAGATTTCGAGACTGCTGATTGGTGTGGTTAAAGTGAATAGCCACCTGTGATAGGCACCTCCTAAGCATAGTTCTGATATCACTTCACTAAACAACTGAAACAAGTGATACAAAAAGGTTCATGTTCACAAGTAAAGCTGATGGATGGATGGATGGATGGATGGATGGATGGACGGACGGACGGACAGACAGACAGACAGATTAAAAGCAAATAAACAGTACTTCTTACAAGTGTGTTCTGGATACAGTTAATCACTTGAATACATATTTATTGGAATGATTCATAAACAGAGCTTCATAAATATTTTAGCAAAATGTTTTGACTTCTGCCATCTTCAGTTACTCAAAATAAAAATGAGTGGCATTCAAGGTGTCAGAACACTCCATTGTCAATATGGATATTGCATATTATCCTCTAGGTTGAGGTCTTGTAATCTTAAGCTTTTATATTTGTGGATCCTGAAATTCTTACTTGTATACAAAGTACTTGAAAGAGACTGCCCTTCAATTACAAACACAGACAAATCAGAGACACTGGTGTTCTGAGTTAAAATATTCTGGTCACTGGTTGTTCAAGCTTCCTGGGCAGGATTGCAGACTTGAGATGCCTGGAACATGTATGCAGATCTGTGGTTATTTTCCCTATGTACTGAAGATGGCATCCTACACAACTGCATTCATTCATGAAAAGCAAGTTTTCTGTACCAGGTAGATCATGAAGTCTGCTCCATTGATGTAGATCATATTTATTCTGTACTTAATTGTTATGGCCTTCACACCTGGTGGCCCTCCTTCTGGTAACCAGCCAGAAGACAAAAGAGACTTTTGTGAAGACAAATAACAACAAAGAATACATTACACTTGTGGTAGATTTCCATTCAGCATCTCTGAAATTAGAGAAAACTATCAATTTTTAACAAATTCAGAACATTTAGCTAGCACCATCAGCAAGCCTCCAGTTATAGCTTTCTACTAGCCCACCAAATCTAAGGAGATTTCTGGTGAAAGCTATCCTGAAAACACAACCCTGCAATCCAGGATCACAGTCTTGTGATTCAAAGCATTACATCACCTGTAAATATCTTAAGTGGACTGTCATTTTGGAGCAAAGTGACTGGCAGGACCTACTATATTAAAAGAGTACATCATCTGCCAGTCCTGCAATCTTATTTATGTGATTGAATGCAGGTATGAAAGATGATATCTGCAATATTTGGGCAAAACAACTACAGACCTACATGAATGCTTAGCAACACAAGTCTGCTATTCTAACCAGGAAGCTAGAGCAAATATGGCCAGGCATTTTAATTTGGAACATCATAGCCTCCCTGGTTTGTCCCTGTTTAGCAATGAAGCACCATCCCCTTTAGACATTTTAGACAAAAGGGAACTTTTTTTGATTTATAGACTAAAAACATCATATGGCTTCAACTCAGAGGATAATACCAACATCCATGAAGAATGCTGATAACATAGTGTTCTAAACTGCTATCTAGTATGCAGCCCAGTTTCATTTTTGGCAGTTGAAGAAGGTGGAAGCTGAAATGTTTTATTCTTGATATGAATTTCTAATTTCTGTTTGTTAATCACGTCAATAAATGCTGTGAGCCACGACCCTTCTCCATTGGATATATTCATTAGAAGTAACTGGAGTTGTAGGCCAAAAGCATCTGGGGTTCAATCACTCAATTGCTCACCCCACAACCTAGAAATATCTGAGGGAAGAAAGTATGATCTAATAGCTGATGTACGTGAGCAGAATGGGGGAGGGGGTAAGCCTTGCTTAATTCTGCGGAGACCACAGGGACAAAAGGAGATTAAACCCTCTCTTTTTTTCCAAGGAGAGACAAAGGTGCCACCACCAGCTGCCAAAAGGTGCGTAGCTACCAATGTTAATCCCCCTTCACCCGTCTTTACTCTCCATTCATGAAATGGCCGAACACATTTCCCCCAAAAAAATATTGCAGATGCAACATGGAGGTGGGTACCTTAGTTCAGCCCATAATATTATTGACAGGAATGTATGGAGTGACATGTGGACAGAACCCTTATTTGCATAACAAAGAAGCTGCAATTGTGGTCACCCAGATGCTTGTGTCCTACAACTCCTGTAACCTGAAAGCAATCTAGTTAATGTGAAGGATCATGGCTCATACTTTCCCATCCTGGTAGACTTTTTCTGCCATTTTGTTATATGTTTGGATTTGAAAAGACCTGATATATTGTAAAAGCATGACTGTGAAGAGAACATAGCAAAGGAGGAGGTCACTCCACATCTCTTTAAACAACACACTATGTGAGGAGGAACTGATAGTTGCTTGAAATTAGAGTGGCATAGAACAGAAGAGCATGGAGTCCATAGTGAACAATGTGATAGAAAGTGTGCTGTGCTATTCAGGTTAAGGCTCTGGTGAAGTCTTGTATATCCTATGCAAAAATGTAATACTTTTCATCATCATGTACAGAGGCCCTTTGCTGTATGTTTTTAAGAATGTTTGCCCATATAGCAAACTTGCTTGAAGATCTCCTTACTCCCTGTTCTGGTACCTTCTTAAAATTGTGTCACCACAGCTGTACCATGGTTAGTTTATTTACTCTGATTCAATTTTTAAAAAGAAAGAACAAGACATAACTACTTATTAGCATTACAACAGATTCAGATATCCACACACTGATAAAGTGGTGTGTTCTCAAATGCTAATATTTAGATGAGTATTTAATCTGAATTAATGTACAGGTTCAGATTTTGTGTGGCAGGACCTATGTTTGAAAGTATCTCCTTCGACAATTGCCACAACAACCATAGTTTATCAAGCTAGAATGAGATAGCATACAAAGTCTTCTTCCTAAAATGAAGAATTATACTAACTCTTGCATGTTAAAACTGAGAAGATTCCATAGCAGTGCATATTTGAATCAAATAGTACCATCAGTGATGTTTTTTACACTTTGTTCTATGTCTAAAAATAATGTGTTAAATTGGTTTTCCTATCCCAGTTTAAAAAAAAAAACTTTTAAAAAAATTGATATATCTAACCCATGAAAATAAATGTAGCATATCTCAAGGAGACATTAAAAATGCTGAGATGAAGGAGTAGCAAATCTACAGAACTTGCCACCTCCAACTGTATTTTTCTGCCTCTGTGATATAAACTTCGATATAAATTCAGTTCTGCTATAGAAAAAAAATATCCACAGGCAATCAACATTTTAGAAATATATGAAACAGGTGCACTTGGAAAGTAAATGCTTTGCACTAAGATTTCCAGTTTATCTCTTCTTCTAAGCCTAAGGTATTATATGTTTTCTTTCCTTCAGTCTTTATAATCTATTAGCATTCACATAAGTAGCATCTATGGAACAGTGAATATAAGAAACTTTTAATTAAGTGTTGGAGTATCAAGGAAGATTTGAAGATTTTGTCAGGTGATTGTAAGCTCAGTTCCCATTTAAAGTTTCTTCAGTTTCATGTCCCCTTATCCCAAATATTAAGCTAATCTGAGAGAAGGTTCCCCTAGCTTCCTTCTCCTCGCCCCAAAAAGCATCAAAATCAGTTGACTGTATGCTTCAATACAGCACTGTTCACACTGGCCTCCAAGAACCACTAGATATTAAACTGGTAAAGAAAAATGGTGGGGGGGGGAGTAAAGTAGATTAAATTGAATATTTGAGCCCCTTTCAGTTTAGGACTTGTGATGTCCTGGAGAAGAGCATCACTTGCACTTTGGAATCCTGATCAGGTGCTTTCTGTTATGGGATAAAGAATATTTATCAACATTTTGGAACATGTTGTTCTTGTTGATTTGCACACGCTAAGGAAGTAGAGCTAGGGGTTGGAAAGTTTGCAGCACTTCTGAGTAAAACTGATTTTCAAACTGCATTCTGTAGGACCCTCGAGGCTGTCCCCTCCCCTGGAAGTTTATTAAGGGTTATTCATTGTTAAGATCACTAAAAGCAGACTTGCTTCCCTGAAAGACAGCTTGCCATTAGCAATTTTTCCTTTGAAATGTGCAGTCACAGAACATGGTAGTATGTTACGGTGGCACTTCCAGTTCACATGAGACTTGACCAGTGGTCCGCTGAGACCTGCGTATGCACACTAGAACAGGCCATCAAAATAATCTAGAGGGTACAAGGTTTTGTGATGCATGTGTTGACGTTCCTACATAACAGCATCATTATGAAAGGATTCCCTTTGAAAGACATTAACTTACAACAGGACTTTAAGTTAAAAGATGTACATGTCTGTAAAATCTGTATCTGCAAACACTCTTTTTTTTTTCTATCTTCCTGTGCCATCCATATACACTTCCATTAGGTTTTTTGTTTGTTCACATACAGGATGAGAGCTGTTCTCTCCATTGTTTCCCTTCACAACTCTATTCATATTTGTGAACATGATTTAAATGTTGCATGCTGCTGGAACACACTTCTCCCATTAAATAGAGGGTGAGGTCCTGGATAAGGAGACATATACCCTGTGGCACTTAACAGATAAAAAGTGTGAGATGTGTGATTAAACAGCACTCAAGTGCAGTGAAGATGGCCAAAGCTATTGTTACCCTAAAAAGTGGGAGATGTTGGGAGAGGCCAGTGTCTCGTTAGAATTTGGGGAATTATAGCTCAAAGGAGGCCTGCAAGAGGAGGATAACAGCAGAATCACCTATGTATACTATGTATATCTATGTATACTATTACTAACTGTAGAACAGACTCCAGTTAAAATTAAACAAAGTATTTTGTTTGAATTGACAAACACAAGAAATCAGACACTCTTAAGAACCACATAAGGCTATTGGAAAGGGAAGCAAGAAAGGTTGGATAGAGATTGGGTGGAAAGGGTGATAGTTACTAGTCCTGAAGAAGGGGTCACAGCAGAGTGCCTCAGTCAACATTCCCCCGTACTCTCCTCTGCTGAGTTTATTCAGTATAAACTACTTTTGCACTTTGAATTCAGTTTGCAGCAATTGAGGTAAGACAAGGATAAAGGAGCAGGGAGTGAGAAGAAGAGAGAAGAACTAAGATTTTTCAAAAGCATCTGAAAAAATAGAATGGCAGAGGATTAATCAGGGCTTTCCTCACCAAACTGGGATAGATGGACATCATGGTAACTATGGCATTTCTTCTGACCATCTCCGCCTCCCCACAAAAATGGGCCTTTTTTCAGTTGCAACTCTCCCATGGCCTTTTCCAGATTGGAGGAGAACAAGCGAGTATCTCAGAAACATCCACCTATCTTCCTATAGCTCAACACAGAGCAATGACATAATTTTCAGGGACCTCTGGACAACCCCAAGAAGGACTTGAAAGATAACAGTAGATACACTGGCATCAATGAGAGTTATACTAGTGTAACTCAACAATAGAATGCAATCAACAATCAGAGTGTTAAGCAGGGTTTTATGCACATTTCAGACATAAGCACTATTTTTCTTTATACCCCTTTCAAATATTTGCATGTGAATTGTGGTCTAAGACAAGCTTATTACATTTTCTTCTTCACATTTCCCTAGTCCTGGCATGTGGTTGAGTCAGATTTGTATGTGTTCCAAGAAACTATGTTGTTGCTAGACTAAAATGAGAAAGAATATTTACCAAAGCAATAATTCAAATAAGCATGCTGGGCCATACAAGAATGATTCTTCTCTCTCCATGCACCTCTTGATGAAAAGAGGTAGGGCAGAGGGCTTAGAAATGTGCTGTTCTGTATCATTTTCAACATGATCTGCTAAACTTCAGCTGGCCTCCAAAGGAAAATTCTCCTCTGAATCAAAACAAGGTTCATTAGGTGTGAGACTGAAATGTGATTTGAATAGAGCAGGTTAGCTATTGTGTTTCAACTTTGCTCAGTGTAGATATGTTGAGCTGTCAAGTTGCAGTTTAAATAAGCTTGGCCAGTCTCTAGGAAACCATTTTGAAAGAAATTTCAACATTACACTTTAGCTGAAGATATGTTATAAATTATGTTGTTTCAGAGGACGTATTGTCTCAATGAAGCTAACCCCATGATACTAAATAGGCAGTACTGTATATGTAGGAACCAATCCAAAATTGTAAGTCAGTTGTACAACAGATGCCTACAGGAAATACCTTCATAACCTACCTACTATTGCCTGTGGTGTGAAGTTAAGGAGGGGAAAATGAACTTGACATTTACTTTCTTTATTAGAATGCTTTTGACCTGCATTTAGATTCACAAGGTCAATGGGGTAATGCCATTTTGCTGAAGTTGCACAGGACTGACTTTGTTCAATGGCTGCTTGTGAGACAATCTGGGATTCTGTGTACAGCACCTTGAGTTCCACAATGGAAAAAGAAAACAGACTATGCATGATGGAAATTATTAGATGCAATATCTGTATGAAAAGCTGAAGTCCAAACAAAGCTTTAGCATTCCAATATCATGTCACAGAATCAAAGAATTGAAAAACTGGAGGAGACCCTAAGGTCCATCTTTTGCAAGAAATCTGCAGCTATAAGCCAGACTCCTATTAACCAGTTGCATACAGTGACATAGAAACAGCAGAAACAGAAAATAAAAGACCAGCATGTTATAGAAGACCCATTTGCCCTTCAAAAAAAAAAAAGCAGTTCTCAAAGGCATGACAGAACAAGATCTTCACTTGCCTAAAGAAAGACAGTAAGGAAGGTGCCAGCCTGATCTCTCATGCAGGAAGGTCTAGATCGTCGGGGCAGTGACTCCAATGCTACTGCGAAATGCACTTCTGAGGATGGTAGGACAGACACAAGGGTCTCCACAAAATATCTCAAAATACAGGCAGGTTAATAAGGGAGAATATAATCTTTCAAATAATGTGGACGTGAGTTGTATAGGACCCTATATGTCATAACCAACACTTTTAATTGTGCCCACAAACAACTGGCAGCCTGTGGAAATTTTGCAGGAAGGGAATTGTGTGCTCCCTGTAGTCAGCCCCAGTTAAAAATCTGGCTTGAAGCAATTTGGATCAACTGAAGTTCCTGAACACTCTTCAATGGCAGCCCCATATGTGCATTACAGTAATCCAAACAGGGTATAACTAAGGCATATGTCACCATGGACAGGTTTGATGTCTCAAGGAAATGGGTACAGCTGGAATAGAGGCCTTAGCTGTGCAAATGCATTCCTGGCCAAATACTGAACTTAACAGGCTCAGGATTGAATCCAGCAGCACACCCAAGCTGCAGACCTGCATCTTGAGAGGAGTAACACCATCCAGCATAGATTGAATCCCTATTCCCTGATCTGCCTTCTGACTAACCAGACTACCTCTGTTTTGTCTGAATTAAGTTTCAATTTTTTTTGTCCTCATCCAGTCCATTACTGATGACAAGTACTAGTTTAGGATCAAAACAGCTTCCTTGGATTGAGATGGAAAGAAGTAACAGTGTTGGGTGTCATCTGCATACTGATGGCACTGGACCCAAAACCTCAAGACATCCTCTCTCAGTGGTTCCATGTACATATTAAATAACAAGTGAGAGGAGCAGAACTGAGCTCTTTGGGGTCCCACAGGCCAGTGGCCAAGGGCTCAGACAAGAGTCCCCCAGCACCACCTTCTAGATACCCTCCTGGAAGAAACAAGAACCACTGTAAAACTGGGTGTCCAAGTCCCATTCAAGCAAGGGTGGGGTTGGGGAGCAAAATGGGTATCTTAGTTGATGCTCTTGAAAGCCACCAACCTGCCCTGTCCAGTTCCTAGTGTTTCAGTTCACCAAGGCAATCAAAGCTTTCTCTGTCCCATAACCAGGCCTGAAACCAAATTGAAATAGATCTAGATAATGCATCTCATCCAGAAATCGCTGGAGCTAGGAGGATACCACATGTTCTAGTACCTTGCCCAAAAATTGAACTTTGGAAACTGGCTGGCAAATGGTAGTCATCCAATATGATGGGATCCAAGAAAGCTTTTTTCAGCAATGGTTTTATAACTACTTCCTTTACACAAGCTGGACATCTTCCTTGTTTTAGCAGAGCATTAACCACACTGTCCTTTTGTTTTGCATGGCAATAACTACTCCCTGTAGCCACTCAGCCAGTGTCCCCACAGTTTTTTAATAATCCAGGAAGGGCAGTGATCCAAGATACTTGTGGTGGCTCTCACCTCTCCATGAATCCTATCCACATCTTCAATCTGTACAAATTGAGGGAAAAAATCCATTATCAATAGACAAGCAGCGACCAAGATTATTGCTTTGTATCAACTATAGTATCCAAGTCAGAGTTGATCCAAATGATTATATTTGTAAATTGTTAGGCAAGTTCTTCACAATGGGCTATCAAGTAGTTCTGGATTATACTCTTGTGGGCCCACAACTGAACTACTGCAGCACCAGCGAAGCTGCAATGGAGCTATGCTTGAATGTACCATTGCAGAAAAAAAAATCACAAGTACTTGCAGGGTTGTATCTAATTGCAGATTGTGTCATGCCTTATCCTAAGAAGTCCTCAGAGAAGGAAGAATGTTGCCAGAATGACAGAAACTAGAAGAGCAGATTCCACAGGAAGCTGGGGGGCCTGGTTCATAGGCTTCCTCTAGGGTAGGACAGATGGAGCCTGGACCTTCCAGCATAGGTCTTTCACCTCGTCTATAGAAAGAGGACCCATACCACTACATTCTTAAGAGCAGTGCAGGCAAAAAGTCCAGCTAGAACCAATCTGACTGATTAGAAACTTCCAATTATAGGAAGCTGTAACACGGTAGAAAACAAATTATTTTGCTTCAACTGCCAGTCATCATACATCTCCACAGTTAGTGCTACCTCATCTCCTCTTCCAGTTTGGTGTCAAGTGTAGCCCTGTGGCACCCCATTTGTTACTTCTCTTCAAGATCATTAGGAACTATTTTTGAGTGCTCAACAGATATGGTCTGTCAACTAGCTACAAATCCACCTAACAGTATTGCTTGCACTTGACCAGTTTGTCCGCAAGAATATCATAAAGAATTTTGTCAGAAGCCTTGCTAAAATTAAGTTACACTTCCATAATATTCCCTTGATCTACATACAACTAGTCTTCTATGAATTGTTTTAGAGAAATGCTGGCTCTTAGTAATCACAGTGTCGTTTTCTAAGTAATCATTGACCAACCATTTAATTATTGTCCTAGAACCTTTCCTTTTCTTGGTGTCAAACTGGTTTGCCAGTGGTTGCCCAGTTGCTTTCTCCTTTCCCTTTTATGAAAATGGTTTCTGTTTTTGAAGAGGGAATCTCCCAGGACTTTGCTTATTCTCTAAGAATTCTCAAAGATAATAGGCCCATAGAAGCAAAGAAGCTGCGAGACTGCATTGCCAACTTCCTTTGCACATAGCTCATCTGGTTGGAAATACTTGAAGGCATTTCACTCAGCCTGATTTGTTATATCACTTCTTAAACCATCTTGGGCTCCTCCTTGCATTGTTTATTCTATTTTCCCAAGCTTGAGCACTTTTTTTTTCTTATTTAGTAAAAGATCAAAGCAAAGTAGAAGCTGGCCAGTTTGCTTTCTCTCAGTCACTTATTGTGTTTCCCTTAAAAATGCAGGAAGTCATCCTCCCAGACCAAAAACTTTATTATTATGCAAATAGACTGACCTGGGTGACAGATTAGGTCACACTGCAGAATGAAAGACTGCTGAACTTAGAAGGTCCAGACCTGCAGTTTGGGTGGCATGCATACCTTTTTTTACAATAAAGCAAAGATCAACAAGGATTTCTCACACCATTTTATAAGATGCTCACTACTTAGAATGTGGACAAAATTCAAATGTAAAACCTAAAGAAGAATTCCACAAAGGTTATCTCCTCATGGGGCCTTATTTGGAAGATGGAAGGACCCAAATAAAAGATGGATTCAGTATAGAGACATTCCTGAACACAGTTTGAATTGCCAGTGGTTTCTCTACTTACAGTTAAAAGAAAGTTTCAAAATGGACTTAAAGCTTGAAGAAGATAAAACTCATTTCAGACTAAAGATGAGATGAATTACAAACTGACAGTTTGAATTGCCAGTGGTTTCTCTACTTACAGTTAAAAGAAAGTTTCAAAATGGACTTAAAGCTTGAAGGCTTTGAATCAAGCAAACAACTAAATGAGTTCAAAAAAGCTATTTTTGAGAAACCAAATCATTTGTCTTTCCAAATTTACAAAATCCTCTTAAATCAAAAATTGCACATGGAAGTAGTCAAAGACGTTATGATAAAATGGGTCCAAAATCTAAAATTATTATCCAAAATTATAATAGAAATGAATTACATTTAGAAAATTGGGAAGGAAGCTGGAAAAATACCCAAAAATTTACGTTTGCACAAAGTTTGAAGGAAAATTATTTTAAAATGATGTTTATATGGTATTTGGATCCAGCCAAACTTAATAAAATTTTCAAAACAGGGAAAAATAATTGTTGGAAATGTAATGAGGAAAATGGCATGTTCTTCCATATGTGGTGATCTTGCGCTAAAGAAAAAAGTATTGGAAGTATGTACACAAAGCCATGACTAAAATTTTACAGGCAAACATTCCACTATCCCCAGAATATTTTTGTTGAATATGCTTCATAAGCTAGATTATGCACAGAATTTGAAATACTGGAGGATGATACTACATATGGTCACGGTGGCCAGAATTGTCTTCGCCAGATATTGGAAGAACAGACATATCCCAGAAACAGAAGAATGGTTAATTAAAATTTCTGAATTTAATGTATTAGATACATTAGCATTAAGGGGAAGAATACAAGGGAAAAAATGAAGCTTAAAGAGCACTTGAAGCAAAAGCTGGGTATTATGTCATTGTACAATTGACAAAACTATAAGTAAAATCTGGATTGGACTAAAGAAATAATGTAACTAGAACAATGGAATTAAACAACTGTTAAGTGTTAATCATCCAATCTTGATAAGTTTATTTATATAAGTTTGTATGTTTCTAGGCAAACCATCTGTGTTCTGTTGAAAAAAGAAAAAAATTGGGAAGATAAGAATGATTATTAGTTGGTACTGGGAAGAGAGAGGTAACATTTAACGTCAAGTTATAAACCAAACAAGGGAAAGTAGTAAGTAGATATGTGTACTTTAAGAATATAGATAGAAGATCTTAGAAGGTAAATTACTTACAAAAATACAGGATAACATTATTGTACCTATTATGGAAAGGGATATGGGGAAAAAATAAATAAGAACTAAGAGAAATGGTGTATGTTTGATGGTAATTAATGTGCAGGTTATAAATTAACATATACAGATCCTAATTTATATAGTACCAATATATGCAAATAACAGTTTCATATATTTGTATTTTTAACTCATTGTGATGGATTTATAGATAAGACTTGTTATTGATCTTACTTTATTTGTTTTCTATTTTAATAAAAAATATTTTAAAAATGCAGGAAGTCATCTTGCATATGGATAAAATTTTCAAAAAACTATCTTGGTTTGATCAGTTCCAAAACTATACCTTAATCCCCCTCAGAATAAAGGATTTATGCATGATGCAGGAAGAGAGAATTTTGTGGCCAAAGGATCTGTAACCTTTTATTATCTAGACTTCATTTTGTTTTTCGTTATTTTGTTTTCTATAGTCTTTTCTATTTTATTATATTTTCAAATTTATTCTTTTTTATTGTTTCATATGGAGCTAAATCCACTGCAAATACTATGAAATTAATGGGAAGTCAGTTAGTTGTTGCTAACAAGACCCATTTATTTCAGTGGATCAACTCTAGGTAGACCTACTGCTGGATTTAAACCATGGTCTTATAATCAGTGATTTGTTTAACTTAATTACTTGTTTTCTCATTGTTAAAGATAGAGCAGACATTTTAACACACAATCCCGCTTGGCAGTGATGATGTTAATTACTACATTTAATAAAAACGTGGCACATTTATGTCAACTTTATAAAAGAGTTTGGATTTTCTGAGCAAGGGGAAAAGAAAAACCTTTATCTTATTTAAAAGAATGCTACATTGGAGAAACAATGTATAAGAATGAAGCAGATGATAATAATATAATAAAAAATTGAAGTGTAAAGCATGCTAAGTATATCATAGCAGCCAGCACAAAAGAAGGGAACCAGAACGGTGAAATAAATCATGGTTAGAAACTCTTGGCATCAGAATGTATGGTGGAGTAGAGCTCTGAGTATCTTTGGCCCTTTCTGCAATGCACCTTTTCGCGGAGCTGGGGTGAGGGGATTGCGTGAGCAGCCTCTAGCGAGAGGCTCTCAGCTCCCAGTTCCTTCAGCTCTACAGCCGCCGCCTGCTCACACGAGAGCCCCACTTCTTCCTTCCACAGTGCAGCCTGCGAGTTTCTCAGGCTGTGCCGGGGCAGGAAGCATGAGTGCTGTGGCTCTGGAGCTCTGCACGCACGGCAAGTGCACGTGGGGCCCTGGAGCAATGCACGATTGCGCACCATTTTCAGCTCACAGCTGAAAATGAAAAAGTGTGTGGTCGGCGCCTGCCAGCCCCTGGAGCGTCATGCGATTGTGAGTGCGTCGTGTGGACCACTCCTCATATTCGCGTAATGCTCGAGGGGCCCTTTCACATGGCACATACCATGCAAAGAGGGTCTCTCTCTCTCTCTCTCTCTCTCACACACACACACACACATACACACACACACACACACACACACACACCTGGGACAAAGAAGTTGAAAAACATCCAGATCACCAATTTTATGCATTTTTTCACTTAGAATATTTAAAAAATTTAACCAACAATAATTACTCAGATCAGTATCCCTGAAGTGCACATACTCACTTTAATGAACCTCTGCCAGATCTGAGAAAACACTCCTTTATGATAACTTTACCGCAAGATATAAGCTTGTCTGACTGTCTCCAGTGAGCTGCTTGGTCTAGTAACCACTACCATCTTAAACAAAAAAAATTTCATAATGAGAAAAAAATTGAATTAGATTTGAATGCCTGGAGCCATTATAATAGTCAAATCATATTTCTCTATTTTGAAGCCAAGCATCTATATTTCTGTTACATAAAGACATTGGAATTCAACGGAGGGACAGGTAATAAATGAGTGAATGTTATAAGGTAATAACTACAATTCTCTTTAAAGGTCATCAACAGCTGAGAACATATTATGTCCTGCTAATATTCCTTGTCATGTTCTGTCTTGGCTCATTCCTTTTCGAAAGGTAACTTGGGACTTCTATCATTCTCCCTTTTAAGAAACATAGATTAACATCTGAGAAAAGCATCAGGCATTGAAGAATTTCTTACTTCTTAATATAGTTTGCTAAAGTACAACCTACTTGTAGTTACTGAGGGAGTACTTCGGAAACTCTTCTGCAGTAGAAGGGAATGGAAATAAAGTCCAATTGATTCCTGCCAGGACTTGCTGCACTGAATGGACTGTATGATGGAGTGATCCTGCTGAACCTAATCATTTTCGCTCTTTAGTATCTGAATGGAAGGCTGGCCACCAAACGCTGATATATATTCTTGAGCTTTCTGGACAAGGGGTTTAATATGCTTTCTTTCTCAATGTATTTATTATTTCAGAGAGAATGAAAGGTTCATTGTGGAATTGGGCTATTCAATAAATAAATAAATAAATAAATAAATAAATAAATGCATAAGTTTTGGCATTCCCAGAGCCAACCATACCATTAGACAGTGAAGAGATCACCTGAGGGAGATGTTGAGAGGTGATAACAAAGTGTTGGAGAAGAGACACAAGCATTACATGGTCTAGTCTGCACTCTGTAAGATAGGCTGCCACTTCCAGATATAGGGGCAAATGCTGATCCTTTGACACTGTTGAAGGAAGATTCTTCAACCAGTCAGGTCAGCTTTTGTGCATAGAACTGGAGTGAGGTGTTATCTTGTTCCTTGCATCTAAGCAGCAATATGACTTGAACTATCCTGCTAGGCAGTATAGTGTTATAATGTCTGCTAAAAGACAGGGCCTTTCCACACTATACTGTTATAGTGTTATTATTCCACTTTCAACATCCGGTGGAACTCTGGGGTTTGTAGTTTACAGAGGCCAAAGAGCTCTCTGGCTGAGAATTCTAAATACCCCTTGCTAAACTGCAAACCCCAGGATTCCACAGGATGTCAAAAGTGGAAGAATAGCGATATTACAGTGTAGTGCAGAAAGGTCCCTAGACAAATCATATAATAGGTTAACATATCTAGTAAAGAATACACAATTAATCTGAAGTTGTTATTTCGGTAATGGAAAAGGGCACATTTCCCACAGAAGGGGATGCAACAGCAGCAGGTGCGTGACAATGGCATGCGATGGCACGCGTCCTAGACTGGAAGCAATGCATTGCTCTGTTGGGAGGACAATTTTGTGCAATAAGGGCCTAAGACTCTGGAGACCAGGATTCAAATCACTGCTTGGCCTTGGAAAGCCAATGGATGACTGTGGGCAAATCAGGATAAGTCACATCCTCTCATCCTTAGAGGAAGGCAATGGCAAATCTTCTCTGGACAAATCCTGCTGAGAAAACCCTATGATAGGCTGTTTGTAGGGCTACCCTAAGTCAGAAACAACTCAAAGGCACACACAACAACAACAGCAACAGCAACAACAACAGTAGCTTTTACGTTTTAAATTTCTTCACAAAATCATTTACTCCAGCTCTATGCCTGCTGCAAATTTCATCCTGTATTGGAGTGTTTCTGCAGAGTGGGAAAGCTTTGAATTATATTGATACAAAGAATCCCCTAACACAAACCTACCACCCTTCCTGCCCTCCTCTTTTTTCCTCTCACTATGTGGGGACTCCAACAAAGGAGATGCAAGGCCTTTTAAAATTTCCAGGGGACTGCAAGGGGCAGAATATGGAGCCAGATCTCCCTTTTCAAGAGTAGAACTTTCTCTCTGCCTGAAGTTCCTAAACAAACTATGGTACTTGAGGTGTCCTCTTAGCTACCATCCAGTCTTAGCACACTAACATTAACATGTGCCTGCTTCAAGTGTATGAAATTCTGTTACAATTACATATTAAAAGGTATTATTTATCTATCCTTCACTATGTAAGACTAAATCCAAAATCCAGAGGGGGCAATATCTTTATTAGGACCATCAATAATTCCACAATAGTGTGAAAGGTTTGAAGTTGCACACTGATATCATTGGCCACAACTGCCCACTTGTGGATTTGTGATTTTTCTTTGTTTTTAAGGATCAACATGGTTACCTTCATGTTTTTTAAAAAATAAAACTAGTTTCTCTGAAAATTCACAAGCTGCTGCAGTATTTGTGATACTTTGAGGATGTCTTTTTATTTGAAAAAAATCCTTCATGTAAAAGTAGATCTTCAAGTTTAACCACAAAACATAAAGCTACCTTTAATGACATTTCACTAATTACACCCCGCAGGGATACAAGTCATGTAAGTAATACAGCAAGAGAAAAACTGATGCCATTTCATTTTATGTTCCAAGAGCAGATAGTTCTCAATAATGTTTGATATTATGCAGCCCACTGGACTCTACAGCTTGAATTGCAATATAACTGCCATGAAGACAAGTGGAAATCTTGGAATGGAGAGAATTCAAGGTCGATCCATTTTCCCCAAGGTGAAGTTTACAAGCAAAAAAGGTTGAAAAGTCACATTGCGTGAATTTATCTTTTTTAAAAAAAACTCATAATAATGTTAAATTCTTCTCCAGTTTCTAACCTATACACTCTGTTCTTTCTTTATTGCTGCATAGAAATACATTTCTTGCTGTTCTTGTTGCTGTTGCTGCTGTTGCTATGTGACTTCAAGTCATTTTGGACTTACAGCAACCCTAAGATGACCTGTCACAGGGTTTTCTTGATAAGATTTATTCAGAAGGGATTTGCCATTGCCTTTCTCTAAGAATGAGGGAGTTTCACCCAGTGGGTTTCCAAGGCTGTATGGGGTTTCAAACTCTGATCTCCAGAGTTTTAGTCTAGCACTCAAACCTCTACACCACACTGGTTCTTGGAAAAACATTTGCTGCTTCCAAAATGTAAGATAATTCAGAGCTATTTCTCTGCTAAGTATGGCAAGATCATTTTTTTTAAACTCACAATTCTGCCATGTAAGAAAGTGGGACTGTTGTCAGTTATTGCAAGCCAAATGTTTCTGTGCGCTTTAAGAACTCTAGCTTTTATTGAGGCCATTTCTGCCCTACACTGTTATAGTACTGCTATTCCACATTCAACATTCTGGGGAATTCTGGAGTTTGTAGTTTACTGAGGCCAAAGAGTTCTCTGGCTGAGAATTCTAAATGCTCCTCCCTATACTGGAGAGAGAGGTAGAAGTACCTGAGTAACACATTTGGTGGAAGCATGTTCTGGAAATCGAATTCATGCTCCAGGCAGAAAATAGAAGGTACTACATATGTTACTGAAAGCCAACATTGTGTAGTGATTTAAGCATTGGACTATAACCTTGGAGACCAGAGTTTGATTCCCTGTTTAGTCATGGAAACCTACTGGGTAGCCTTGGGTGTGTCACATACTCTCAGCCCCAGAAAACTCTGTGATAGGGTTGCCTTAGAGTTGCCATAAATGAGATGTAATTTGAAGACGACAATAACAAACACACATTACTACACCGCAGTAAAGTGTATTTGTTTTTATTGGTTCTTGAAAGCTTTAGCTGCCTATTATAGACACAGAAAAGGCATGTACAATAAGATTTTCAAGCCTTACTCTCAAAACATGCATCTAAGAAGAAGAGAAGGGAAAAGGACAGTCTCACTGATAATTTATCTTTAGATTCAGGGCAGCAGAAAGGGTGTCAATTAGTGTCACTGCTGATACAGGTTTGTAATGTGCCTGTCTTTGAAGAACTAGACCTGGAATAAACTCTAAATGGAAATAAATCTTATTTGTTCCACTAACCCACTGGGTATGCAGCAACATGGAGGTCAAAAACATTATACCAGAATGATAAAGGGATTCCATAATAGCATTCAATTATTTTGCTACAGATCTATGTATGCTCTGTTTAAATGGACTGTGATACCATGAAAGAGGTATCTGCTACCTTGGAATGACTCCCAGAAAATGCTTTGGTATGTAGGTCAGAACTAAGTGATATACCACTAAATCTGCAGTGCAATTAAATAAATGGTTAGGGGAATGAGTTATACTTTCATCACACAAATATCTCTTTAAATTGCTTCAGCACAATAGATCATCTGTGTTGTTGTGGTATCATGCAGAGCCAAATTACAACAGTATTCTTCTGCATCATTCATGGACCCCCCCCCCCAGACACACACTGCTGTCCAGTCTGAGATTGTTGATGGTGCCTTCAACAGGGACATGGCACTGCGTGTGTTCATGTGCATGTACATGTGTGTGTGTGTGTGTGCGCGCGCGCGCGCACGTGCCAAGCCTGCTTTTTCATTCCTAAATGAAAAAGTAGGGTCAACACACATACACTCCTACTGCTGTGTCCCTGCTGAAGTCTATGCCAACAATCCCAGGCCAGCCAGCACTGGGGGTGGGGGTTGCGGGTGCTGATCCTGCTCTCTCATTTGGGAATGGAAGAGAAGGATTGGCACACACTCATCCTACTCTGTGTCCCTGCCAAAGCCACTGGACAAGGTGGGGGCAGTGCCAACAACCACGGATCATCCAGTCATTTCAGCAGGGACATGGCGCATGTGTGTGTGAGAGAGAGAGGATCCTGCTCTTCCATTTCCAAACAAGAGAGCACGACTGGCACACATACACCCTGCTCTGCATTTCTGCTGAAGTCACTAGATGATCTGTGATTGTTGGCATTGTCTCCAACAGTTCCAGGCCAGCTGACAGCAGGGGTGGTGTACTGACCCTGCTCTCTCATTTGGGAACAAAAGAGCAGCATGGGAACACGCATATACCACTTGAGCCACTGGGTGGTATATGATTGCCACCTCATCCAGTGGCTTTAGCAGGGACATGGAGCAGGGATGTGCATGTGCTGATCCTGTTCTTCCATTTGCAAAAGAGAGAGCAGGATCATCATACCTCCAGTACATACAGTAGAAATTGTGTTGAACAAACTCACATTCAATGTGAGCCTACTGTATTTATGCTACAGTTACTTAATACCGTGTTTCCCCGAAAATAAGGCATACCCATAAAATAAGCCGTAGCAGGATTTCTAAGCATTTGCACAATATAAGCCCTACCCCGAAAATAAGACATAGTGATAGGCGTGGCTATGCAGCGTACCGGCGCGGAGCGGTAAAGAAGATGGGCAGCCCTTTTCATCCACCCCATCGTGACAGCTGCTATCTCAGAGGTGACCGAAGAGGTACGGGCAGCCCTATCAACAAGGTCGGCTCCCCCTGTCAGATCCCGATCGTTCTGTGCATGCTGCAAGCTGAGGCATAGAGGGAGACAGGGTAGAAGCAGCGGGAGGAAGAAGGGGGAGCGAAAAACCAAAAGTTCCCAAGTTTTGGAAACTTTCTTTTTCTCCTCCCTCCAACCCCCCCCCCCTCGCAGAATCCATCCTGGATATAGAATTCCTTTGGATGCTTTCCTTTAGTCACTCCCCCCCTCTTTCCACTGTACACTCCGGACCCCACCTCTCCCCTCCCACTTCGCTCCCCTTTACACAACTTTGTAAGACAATCCCCCTGCCCCAGCGTTCCCCCCTTTGTGCTCTTGAATCTAGCAAAGGTTAAGGAAGGCGAGGGGAAAGCCCCAAAACAGATCCAGGAAAGGAGACCCAAAACAACGCGCCAGCCCGCCCGATCCTCCCAACAATTGGGGGGGGCGAGGGAGGGATTACACCACCACACTGAAGCTGAGAGTAAGGAGGTTTGGGGAGGGGAAGGGGAGGTTATCAAGGGGACGCGCCGCCTTTCCCACTTACCCGGTCATTCTGTGCATGCTGCAAGCTGAGGCATAGAAAGTAAAAGTAAAAGTCTCCTCAGTGAAGTGAGGAGCAGGACGCTCTGCTTTAGGTATTGTGTGTCCTCAGGGGCAAGAAGTAAAGCTGTGGCTGCTGTTCTACTCAGCACTGTGGGTCTCTCTCCCCCAGCACCAACCAGCAACAGTCTGTGGGTCTCTCTCACCCCACACAAACAGCAGGGGATAGGGGAAAAGCTTCAGCAAGCAGTCTGCTACTGAGCCCAGAGAGATCATCCCAGCTCCACTGTGCAGATTGGACCCAGTTCTCACTGGATCCCTGATAAATAAGCCAGCCCTTACACATCAGCTTAGCTGGCCTATCTCTGCTTTTCCTGAGTGTCTGTATCCCTAGACAAGATGAGTGCAAAAAGAAAGAGTTATTCTGTTGAGTACAAGAAAGGAATTGTGGAGGACTCCCAGTGCAAGAATCTTACGGTTTTCTGCAAAGAGAAGAAGTTGGATATCCGAATGGTCCAAAAATGGTGGGCAGAATACGATAACCTCAGTCTACAGGTGGACAGAGGAAATGCTAAGAAGCGCAAGTGTGGTTCAGGTCGACAACCTTTATTTCCTGAGCTGGAAGACATGATCAGTGAATGGATTGCTGACAGGAGAGCACAGGCTTTGGTTGTGCGCAGGGCTGATGTTCAAGCATTTGCCCTTGCAATGGCACCACAATTTGAAATATCCCCAGAATTCAAAGCATCACAACACTGGCTGGATGGCTTCCTTCAGCGGTATGAACTGTCTCTCAGAAAATCAACAACACTGTTTAAGTTGGAAGATGCTGAAGTTATTAAGCGAGCACTTGCATTCAAGTCCTTTGTTGATGGCATCGACTTTTCTAAATACCAACTTTGCAACATGATTGCTATGGATGAAACTGCAGTGTTTATGGGTCAAGGAGCCCAAACGACAATTGAACAGAGGGGTGCCTCCTCAATCTACGTTCCCTCCACTGGTCATGAAAGTTCACGTGTTACCTGTATTTTGGCAATTCGTCTGGATGGAAAGAAAGCCACACCTCTTATCATCACTAAGGGCAAGAAAGATAAAATTGAACGTGTTTCCGGCATTTATGTTCTTGAAACTGAAAAAGCTTGGTCCACACAAGCAGTTATAAGGAAGTGGCTTGATTTAATGCTGTCACTTGTTTTGCGAGGTGGCCAAAGAGGTCTGCTAGTCTGGGATTCAGCCAGCACTCACCGTGCTAAAGACATGAAGAACTTCCTTGCAGAGAGAAGAATAGATCAAATAATGATTCCTACAGGAATGACTGCCTATCTGCTGACTCTTGATATTGCAATAAACAAGCCATTCAAAGACCACTTGCGTATGGAAATTAACGACTACATTGAAAATAGAATGACAAGAAATCAGCTTGGAAACTTTGTGAAACCTAGCCTGCAAGAGGTCGTGATTTGGGTGAAGAATTCATGGGATAAAATCACTGACAGTGTTGTTGCCAATGCACTGCGAGCAGGTTACATGGATAAGAGCTGCTCATTTAATGAGAGCTCTATTGCTCGACATGAAAGATTGGGGCCAATGGTTCTAAAGGAAATGGAGTCGCAAGAAATTCAGGATGGAATTCCGGGTTTGGAGAGTTATGACGATGTTCCAGAAGAAGACGACTTAACTATATTTGAATAAATGTAGATTGTTGTACCATACTTAATAAAAATAAGACATCCCCTGAAAATAAGCCATACTGTGTCTTTTTGAGGAAAAATAAATATAAGACAGTGTCTTATTTTCAGGGAAACACAGGTAGTAATTGGTGGTGGCACAGAGTTTCATAGCATCACATATAACTGTAAAGTTGGAAGAGACACCAAGGGTACTCTAGTCCAACTCCCACCAATGCAAGAATCCACAGCTAAAGCATCCCCAACAAATGGCCATCCAACTTCCTACAAAGGGCAGTCTACCACCTCTGAGGCAGTCTATTCTGCTGTTGAACAGTTCTAACCAATGTCATCTTCTTAACGTTTAATCAAAATCTTCTTTGTTGCAGTATGAATCCAATGGAATGAGGTCTCACCCTCTGGAATAGCAGAAAATAAGACTGCCACATCTTCTGCTTGACAACCCTTCAGACATTTAAATATCTCAGCCGCTGGCTTAAATATACACACCTCCCTCATCACTTCCTCAAAGTGATTTCCTGACCTTTTAATATTTTTGTCACCCTCTTGGAAATGTTTATATAGTTTATCTGTAATTTGTGGTGCAATGAGATGATTATGATCCTGATGATGATGTAAGTATATAGAGAGGTCTAGATGGTTATCTGTGAGCTTGGAAAGTTACTTTCTTTGGATTTAAATTTTTCTGTGTACTGCCCATGTGGGCTAAGGGATTTTAGATGAGTTAGTCCAAAATAGAAACTTTTCCAAGCTCTCAATCCATCTTGTTCAAATATGAGCCAGAGACTCCATAGTAGGAATAGGGGGCTTCAAAGACACTACTGTTAAACATCAGAGCAAAAAAACAATTAGAACAATCACATACCCCTCACCTCTTCCTTGGACTGGTGCAGACGACAGACTGTTCTTTCTACAACTTTGAAATGTTTGCTTGAAAAGATCTTTGTAAACTAAGTTTAGAGATACAAGTTACTCACCCCTTGCTATATGAAACAGAAGTGCTGCAAGAAAAATGTGTAGAGAAAGAGCCAAAGAAATTGTAGTGGTTACATGTATATTCAAAATTATCTGAGACACTTTCTGAATATGTTTTTACCCACCTAGCTATCAATCTTTCTGAGTACATGTTTAAGCTCATTAGTAAACACATTATAAATATTTGTCCCCAGCTAAAGTGATGATGAAAACCTACTTTAGGTTGAGAACATAACTGCCTTACATGTGACCACTTTCTCATGGTGCACAGTTTATAAAATAACTAACACATCTGAAGCAGATATCACTAAAGATGACTGGATATCACATGTTACATTTGTTTAGTGTTCAATGGATTCAGTGTTCCTGAATTTGGGTTTAAAAGAGAAATTTCTAAAATAACTACAGAAATGAAATGTATATGATTTGAGCTAGTTTTCAGCTCAATTGCATATTTCTCCCTTCGTGTTACTAATGTGCATGTTAGCATTAACAAAACAGTACCAAAAAAAAAAAAAGACAAAAAAGAGAATTGTGGATGTGATCATCCACAGGATGACATCAAAGTTCTATTTGTATAACAGCAGCAGGTAAAAAAATAGAAATTTACTCCTTCTTCCACTCTTCAAGCTAAACATAACTCAGCAGTGTGATGCAGCAATCAAAAATGTCAATACAATTTCAGGCTGCATCAGCAAGATTATAGTGTCCATACTGACTGAAGTAATAATCCCACTCTTTTCAGCTCTGGTTAGAATCAGAGAATCATAGAATTGGAAGAGACCACAGGGGTCATCCAATCCAACCCCCTGCTATGCAGGAACACACATCAAAACACTCTCAACAGATGGCCATACAGCCTCTGCTTAAAAACCTCCAAAGAAGGAGACTCCACCACACTCCAAGGCAGCATATTCCACTGCCAGACAGCTCTGACCATCAGGAAGTTCTTCCTGAGGTTTGGGTGGAATCTCCTTTCCTGCAACTTGAATCCACTGCTCCTTGTCCTAGTCTTTGAAGCAGCGGAAAACAAGCCCAATCCCTCCTGAACAGAATTCACCTAGAACACTCTTATAAGCACCACAACTCAAGAAGGATAGCCTAGACACAGAAGCAGATGAAAGGCCCTCCCTCCATCCCAACTGGCACTGCCCTGGCTGCGAGGGGAGAGAAGAAGAGGCAGTATCTGCTGGGCTCAATCCCCACCTACACTACCATCCTCTTTTCCTTTTGTGTCATGTCTTAACAAGATTGTAAGCTTAAGAGCCTGGAACTGTTCTGTTGTTCTTTTACTTGTAAAGAGCCATTGACAGTGATGGCACTAAACAAACAAACAAACAAACAAATAAATAAAGCATGTCCAGAGAATGGTGACCAAGATGACAAAGGGTCTGGAAACCAAGTCTTATGTGCCTTAAAGAGCTAGATGTGTTTAGCTTGGAGAAGAGACGATTGAGAGGTGATATGATAGACACTCCCCTTGTAGGAAACTGTGATTCATTCCCTTGCATTAGGAACACAACAATCTCATCATCTTTCTATACAGTCAACAGACCATTAAGGTATCATAAAATACACACAGACAGATTTTAGTAAAAAAAAAAATCACAATACCTATGAGTATGTTTAAGACAGATTCAATAGTATATTAAATATAATGATAATTACACAATTATAAATGATCTGAAAAAAATAAGCATATAGCTTATTATGAAAAATAAGCATACAGCTCCTTGGTGACACTGATGTCTATTTTCCAGCAGCCTCAGCTTAATACATTTGGAATCATCTAGGTCAGTGGATAACTTACAAGACTGAATGAAATCTACTGAGGTAATTTTACACACCACAACATTCTCCCAGGTTGATTCAAAAGAATCTGGCATTATTTTGGACACCAGTGAATTAGGAATAACTACAAGGCAAGAGTAAAGCTGGAACAAATAGAATAAATACATCTCAAACATTTTAATGAATTTAAACTAGCATAAAGGTTTAGAATGGCTCCAGAAATGCATCTGGGAACACTGAATATTGACAAGGGAAGGGAGGCCTAATTCCTTCAAGAGCTCAAAGTAAGGAAACATGGTAAAAAGAGTACCTACTTACTTCAGACAAATGAGCAAAGCCCATGAGTTGCTTTTTTCCACTACCAGTTATTGTGGATACCCAAATCACCACAGCAAAATTTTAGGAAAATGAGTAACAAGCTGACACTTCATACCAACTAATGCCACCAAAAGTCAGTTTAGTTGCTTCACTGACTTGCTTAGGTTATTTTTCAATGGTTAGAAAACACACAGAAATCTAGAACAAAAGCTAGGCTTTTGCGTTGGTCAGGATAGGGGCCCCAAAAAAGTATCTCCAGGAAGAACAATTATATTTCCCAAGCCATTATGTCAGTTCCTTCTTAGATCCAAAAGGTAGCTTTGTTTTTCAGCATGGTATGAAATATGAAATACCCTGGAGAGACTTTTCCCTTTCTTTTAAAATATTACAAATCAAAATGAGCAAATTTGTCAAACTGTGCAACCCTGGAACAGGTGTTCAATCTGAACTGGAAAATATATGCCCCCCCCATCCAACTCCTAGCTACATTTAAGAAAAGTGATGTGATTATGGAGCAAAGCAGATACAATTTACTTATATGCTTGTCAAAACTCTTTAAGGCTAACCTTTTGAAATATATACCACTCCTAAGTGATATAGTTTGGGTTTATGTATATACACATGCACAGCACTCTGAACTGAAGACAGGCCAAGGACACTCTGTTTTTCACCAGTTTACTTATATAGAGAGATTGTATTACTCCTTCATTTGTTTGAACACATTTCCATCAGTCATTTACCTCTGCAAAATCTTCTGAAAACCTGGGGAGAGAAGCAGGAATCGCAAGGGCATTAGCTGTTCTGGGAGATTAGGTGGAATGCATTGTGTGACCTAAATATGCTTTGTAAACAAGATGCTTATTTCTTATCATTGGAAGCCTACTAAACAGTTTAGCTGTGATTGACAGCATTCTCCATAACTTCCAATATCAGTCAACGGTTATAGTAAAGTGGCACAGGAAGGCACTTACAGCATCGAGATAAGAAGTACAATTCTTCAACAGATTTACAGGTCTTGTTTTTAGCATTCCCTTACCTGAGAAACTAGGTATAGACTCTGCTTCAGAAGTAAGAAAAGGGAGTGTGTATCTGTTGAAACAAAGGGGGTCACCTTTATTCTCATTTGCTTTTGTTCCTTACCTGTGAATTGCAACAACCTATAATGTCAGTTATTATATTATACTATTCAGCCATCATAGGCCCTTTCTGCATGTGGGGGGGAAACGGCCGAAAACAGACCTTACTGGCTTTCTTTTCCAGCCGGCTGAGTCCGTCGCCACGAGGAGCAGCGCGAGTTCGCTGCTCTGCAGTCCTCCGCATCCCAAATGGCGGCTTCCGGTTGGTGGAAGCTCTCCACTAACCAGAGAAGCTCTCCAGCCGGAAGCCCGCCCCCGGCAGATCTGCAGGCATGCACTTGCACGCGCCTGCAAATCTGCCCCGGAGCCGGGCGATGGAGCGCCACGGGGTTGCGCACTCCGTGATTTTTAAAAACCTCTGAAAAGAGGTTTTAAAAAAACATGCCGCGCGACCAGTTCCGGTCGCTCCAG
Source organism: Cyclura pinguis (assembly GCA_030412105.1). Taxonomy (NCBI): domain Eukaryota; kingdom Metazoa; phylum Chordata; class Lepidosauria; order Squamata; family Iguanidae; genus Cyclura; species Cyclura pinguis. The sequence continues at coordinate 309,680,676 of CM059599.1, read as the reverse complement.
AGTGGACTGAGGTATGGAACTACAGAATGTAGTCCGCCCCAGTCCACTCTACGGTGCCGAAGACCTTTGTTGGAGGTCACTCTGCACCGTTTTACTAGCCCGGTGCGGAAATGGCCATAGTTTAGCAATACTTCTTGAGATAATCATGGAAAACAAAACAAAAATGTAGTCTGTTCTTTAAAAAATTATTTGGAGTGAATGTTATTTAAACTCTCTTTTATTACGATTTGATTTATATTTACATAAAATATATTTTATATTTCTGGAAGTCAGAATAAAAAGCAACAAGGACTGGTAACACTGAATGAAAGACATAGAGAGAAGAGACAAAGGCCTTTTCGCACCTTACCTGTTCCCAGCAGTGTCCTGTGGGGATCCCAGCAATGGCTCTGCTGGGAGGGGAGAATGACAGGAGCACTCCTCTCTGCACTGACTGTCTCCGGAATCTAGGCAGCATGATGATCCTGCCTCTTCCTGCCACAACGCAGCCAGGTACTGTCTCAGAAGCTGTTGCGCTTCTGGACCTTCCGCACACCAGGTAAGCGTGAAATGGCAGTGCAATCATGGGCCATTGAAAGGGAAAACCCATCAATGATTTAATCCATGATCATTCTGCCTGTGGATGAGAGAAGGATGGGACCACAATGACATCATGCATAACCATCATCACAGACCCATCCTTGTCCCATTCCTATGGTGGGACAACAACATCCTGCAAAAAGGGCCAAAGTCTCAGGATACTGAAAAAGATTATTTTATTTTTCCAATGAGCCCAATGTGTTTCAGCCTGGTTATATTTAATGGCCTTCTTCAGGAGAACACAACTTTAAAATCACCTGTAGGGATTCCAAAAAGAGTGTTCTCCAAGCTTATGATCAGTTGCCAGGTTCCCTGAGTCTTTCATCCTTCCCGCACTACACTGTTATAGTGCTTTTATTCCACTTTCAACATCCCATGGAATCCTGGGGTATGCAGTTTAGGGATGGGCATTTAGAATTCTCAGCCAGAGAGCTCTTTGGACCCAGTAAACTACAAACCCCAGAATTTCACAGCGTGTTGAAAGTGGAATAATAGCACTATAACAGGTATAACAGGTAGAAATAGCTAATGTTAAACAAGGTGGTCACAGCTCCTTGATCAGACACCCTGCTTCTTTCCCTCCAATTTTTCTGCATAGTGAATTTTAGTAACTGGTGCAGTGCTTGAGGGAAAAAACCCAGCTTTTTGGTCTACCGTTCCCTGGATCTTCCAGTCAGTAGTCCAAGAAGGTAAATTTTCCAAGTAGTAGATAAGCAAAGAAATCATATTTTATTATTACAGTAATATTGTTGAATGGTACCCCTCATTGTCATAAGTCAGAACTCGTAAGTCAGAAATGACTAGAATGCACACAACATCAACAAATAAATTCCCTGAGACTTGTTTTCATGGAAAATCAAGGACTTTGACCTTTGAAGAACTCTTTTACCTGGAAATGTGTCCTACCTCTGAAAATATGACACAGATAGCCAACACCAATTCTAGTTTTAATCAAACATCTGAGTATTGAAAAATACATTGGGTGAGCACTTTTAAGTACAATCCTAAGGGTATAAATGTGAATCCAGCCCCACTACAGATGTCACAGTTGCAGACAAAATAAGCCACTTTTAATACTTTAGCATGCATGTTAAATGCCTCATAAGGATTTTCATCATTGAAATCCATAAACATTTAATATGCTGAATTTAAAATCCCTGGGGAAAAAAAGTAAAAAAGCCATCCCATGCTGGGGACTATATTAGATGTGAGTTTGAGAAAAGTATGTACTCATACGGAGCACTAAGATCACAAGCTTGGGGAAAATAGCTGAATAGCTAGTGATAACATGGAATTGATTCTGATAGAATGTTTTATTCAGCAATTTTTCACAGTCATATCTCCAGGCATCTTCAGGCTTATGTATGCAGATCAGGGAAGGCAATTCATGTTCTAACAATGTAAATATCAGTTCAGATCTGATCTGAACTGATGAAATCTCTCGGTGACCTGTCAGCCACTCAATACTAGGAGGAACAATTTAAATACAATAGCTCATATTCATTATTGCAGTTATGGATTCTTAAGCTAGAGCTGCAGATCTATAACTGCTCTGTATTCACTAATCCTATGCAGTCACAGCCAGCCTTAACAGCCAGCAGCCCCAGTTCACCTTAAGATAAATCTACCAAATTGGACAGAGGAGGTCAATTCAGCTGGGGACTGGAGCAGGAGGAGGACATTTCCACCTCCTCCCATCAGTGATTCAGCATCAGAAGCAGGACCCTTGTTGCTATTCCAGGTTGCAGCCTCTCTCACTGGTAGGAAGAGACTGGAAATAGCCTCCTTGTGTTCCAGTTGCCAGATAAATGGACCTCCTTCACACAGTGCAGAAGCTGGCTCTTAAGGAAGACTGGCAATAGGTGAGCCAGGAGGTGTTACTTAGTTATATTTAGGTATATCTTAGTCAAACGACATTCATCTTATGTGATAATATGATTGGAGTATGCAGAAGATTGAAGGCCAGTCTAATGAATCGGAAGAAATAAAAAAGCCTAATCCATCTGGGACCAATTCAGAAGATGCTTGAATTTACTATGATCTGAATCTAAAACCTGATTTGGAAATCTAAAACTTTTTTCCCCCCATTGGTTACCATTGGAAATCAACAAATGCTTAAACTTTTTTTTACATTTATCAGAGTTGGCAGAAATTCCCAGGCAGACCTCCTCATGAAAAGACTAGGCAGACAAAATTGGAAGCAAATAAACGTAGTATTTGTGTGTGTGCATGCGGGCCCAGCTAAGAAGCCTGCAAAATTTCAGCAAGATCAGTATAGCAGTTTCTGTGAAAGGGGTGAATTCTAATTTGTGGAGGAAGGATTCATTTTTCTTACCTCTCTTCCTTGTTTTTGGCAATTTGAGCGAACCTAAATCATATAGATACCCTTAGGTAAGGAATCTGACAAATTTCAAATTAGGTCCAGGGTCTAGAGAAATACAGGAATGAAAAACTGTTTAAGGCCCTTTTTGGTTTGTTTTCTGCTCAGCTGGCACTAAAATCTTTGAAAGAGCAATAAGATAAGGTGGGTGATTGATGTGAAGCATATAGTGGAAGAGACAGAATGTCTTGAATATCCAACATTTTCCAAGCAAGCATCCATTGTTACTCCTTCCCTAGAACTAGAGACACCACAAAAACTCTTTTCCAGTCTCTGATTGTTGGAGACGCAAGGGCACTGAATGATGAAAAATTCTGCAATGTGTTACTTTAACAACCCCGGCCCAAAGCACTGGTCTTGATGAGCCTGATAAAACTGTCCATGATGATTAGAAGCTAGATCTGTCAATCACAAAACTACAGACCACCAACCCCTGTTCCCTGCCCCATCTTCATATCCTGGTCTTTTCCTTATATGGTGAATGTGGGGAGATATGTATCAAGTTTTGTAGGCAAATTGGCCAAGATCCTGTGTCAGGCAAGTGGAGCATAACACAGTGCTGCAAGGCCCCATGGAGTGCTGCTATGGCTGAAGAAGGAGAGAGAGGTGGAGAAAGGGAGAGAGGTGTCTTTTCCTATCTCCTGTCCTCTAAACAGAGAGAATAAAAACAAGTTAGGTGTCCCAAACAAGACCTAGCTCATTTTCCTGCCTAGAGATGGGATGGGAAACAGTCCATACCATTTGGTGACCTACTTCCTGTTAAATGGCTCCAGTGGAACCCTATAGGATTTGACAAACCATCAGGGGGAAGTTTGAGGTGGTACATTAGTGGCTCTTGAATACCGCTCCTTGCAAAACAAAACTTGCATGCATATAACTCCTGCTTATATGATATGCACATGCCACCAACAAAATTCTAGCCACTATCTGGACCTTTCTGGCCCACCAAATCCATGGCCCAAATTCAGTTGTTAGTCCAAACTAAAGTAAACACTTAAAATCAACAGCAAATGTGTATGGGTTGACCTACCAAGGTGTCTGCTTACAACTAACAACTGAATGGAGCCCTGAAACTCTAACAAGTCTTACATTTCAATTTGGTCCTCCCTGAAGTAGCCCCACTTCAATGTGAACATCTCCTGAATCAGTGTGATTCACTACACACTCAAGATTCCGTAAAATTGAAAATATATCCTTAGTTAATATAGTTGGGAACTCCCAACCCAATGAAGTTAGGCTGGCTCCAGCTCTCTGAAGCTTCCAGTTAACAGCCAAAACTGTGCTGATCCTTTTTTTTTTTTTTTTTTTGTCCTATCTTAAATAAGAACCTGGCTACTATAACATCATAGAGGAATAAAACAGATTGTGCTAACTCATTAGCCTTGTCTTGCAAAGGCATGGCTAGACATAAGCAAAGAAGCTGATACTTCCCATCTGTGGATAAAATAGGAAGATCCTTCATCATGCAACCGCACTTCCCACTAACATATAAAGAGCAATACACAAATATCCAGAATGTAGCTCAAGGAGCCACTCTTAGGGCCTAAAAAAACAGAAGATTGTATGAAAATGATTTTTTTCAGAGTATTTTGGAACCAGTTAACTTTTAAAAATGGAGTTTGCTGAATAGCAACAAGATTATGCACACACACACGTGCATGCTCACGTGCATGAGCACACACAAACATATCGATACCACAAGCCAGAAATTACCAGCAGCAGAAGAATGGAACTGAGGCAGATTCACCATCCTCCCATTTTCTGCCAGTCTAGATTCTGGCATGCTGAAAAAGAAGATGAACTTTTCAGCATCTCCTCCAAGAGCACAATGGAGTTGAAAGAGCTGGGTGAAGGGGGAGCTAGTAGTGGCATGGCACTATCTGGTGGGGGAGGGAAACAATGGAACCCACTTTCCCCCATAAAGCAGCAGCTTTCTATATCAGTAGGAGCAGCAGGGCTTACAGAATAAGGAACACACAGGGCTCAATTCAGCAGCCACCTGGCAGGAAATGAATAACATCACTAGTGAAGCTATTGTGCTACAAAACCTATCCTGTCCTATCTAAAGTATGAAAGTGTCCGTACTTCACCTGATTCGGAACACAGTAGCTTAAGAACTGATCAGAGCTGCACCCATTTTGCCAGGGCCTCCCAAGCTTCCTGTCTATTCTGATTCAAAGTGCTGCTCATTACTATGAAAGACAAACAAAGGGAGAGGATCAATAACTGATGCCTGCTTAAATAAGCTGAAAGTCTAAATTTGTCTCAAACAGTTTTTATCAAGAAGCATCAAGCAGTCCCTGGATAAAGAATTTCCTCAAGATGTGTTGGGAACCTCCTCTATTTTGTGGCCTTGCTTGTCTCTTTGTCGATTACTTTTAAAGATGTAAATGGCTTAGGACAAAAACACTACATCTAAAATAGACATACACAGTGATTAAGATCTACTGGAGAGGCTCTTCTCCACATTATAGTGACAGCAAAGGCAATTGGCTGGGACATAGAAGAGAACAGCCACTCTTAGGCCCTTTCCACACCAGGCAGTTAGAACGCGGCAGTGCGTCCTCGCACGGAGGTCGTCTGCACCTTGGAGTGGACTAGGAGCGGACTACTTACCGGAGATCCGCACCTCAGGTCTGCTCCACGACGACCCCAAGTGGTCTTCCAGTGTGTTTTTGAAAGACTGGAAAAAACAGGTCTTTATTTTCCTGGAACGCGCCATTGCATTCCCGCTCTCTTGTGTAGATTCACAGGCTCGCACCAATGCAAGCCTGCCATCTGCGGAGGGCGGGCTTTAGGTGTGGTGAGCTTCAGCAGTTGGTCAGGACCCACGACCAACCAGAAGCCGCCATTTTGGAAGCCGGAAGCCGCCATTTTGGAAGCTGGAGCAGTGCAGATCTACAGACCTCGCACTGCTCCAATTCACCCTAGACCAAGAAGGGGCCCTGCAGAAGGGCTTCAGGGACAGTCCGCGTTGCTTCAGACCCCAGAAGAAGCGGTGAGTAACGGCAAGGAGCGATTCCCTCACCTCGTGCGGAAAGGGCCTTAGTCCCTGAAACTCTCTATCTTGTAATGGGGAGGGGGTTCTTCTTTCCTTGTTCTTTGATTACCCTTTCCCTTTGTTTCATGGATTTTTTCCCCTTCTCAGTCTGTGATTGGCCTGTTATAAAACTCATCTGTACATCTCCTGTTTTTAATGGGGGATATGCACTTGGTGAATTGAGGGTTTCTTAAAAATATTTTAACTGCTCTCTCCTTGCCAGTTTTTGTACTTGTTGTATGCCTTCCAATCACTTCCAGATTATGGCAACCCTAAAGAGAACACATCATGGGGTTTTCTTGGCAAGATTTTTTTTTGGAAGAGGTTTGCTTTTCCCTTCCTCTGAAGCAGAGAGTCTGTGACTTCCCCAAAGTCACCCAGTGGGTTTCTATGAACAAGCTCAAACCACTGTAATGTCTTGGCTCCTGCCAGTTTTTAGCCTCATGGATTTTATTTGTTTGTATTATTTTCTGTAAAGCACTTTAAACTGTTGGTTATAACCTTCAAATGAGTTGTACATGTTCAAGTAAAATGGAAACATGAATCACAAATATTTTAAATACATAAATAAACATATAAACCTTCATTCAGTTAAAATGGATATATGGAGCAATAAATAACTAACTGTTCATTGTATTCACAGATTATGATTGGACTCACTAGAAGCACCCTTTTCAATTCCACTTGCAAGATATTTTTTTTCTCTGTTCTGTCCTCTGCTAATATTGATAAGCTGATAGGTTACAGTGTTTGATTGTGCCCAGAGCAACTGTAATACACTGTAATTGTGATTGTTGGAATTATGCAGCCTAGGGAAACACAGAATAACTATCTACTTTCATCTTTGTGTCATTATACCTAAACGGTAAGTGGCCTTCTTGAGTCGCAGGCCTTGAGTTTGAATGAGAACCTGATTAGCATATAATATTTTATGTCCAAGGTTCTGAAGAGGTAGAGGAAAACTCTTGGTACAAAGAAGGGTCAGATTTAATTAGTTTTAAGTCTCACTGATTTAACTGGGAGGGAGTTAAGTACATTCTTTTTATTTATGGAATATTATCCTTGAAAAAGATTACTATAAAGAGTAGTCAAAATGTTTCTCCACATGGATGCCTTTGTCTAGCTTATTATTAATAACTGCTCTCCACCATGTGAATAAGAGGAATCACATACATGATTCTTCTGTACTGAGAAAAAAATCTTTTTTTCAGAGACAAATTCTGTGTGCTTCTCAGAAGGCTTTCTCCTTAGAAGACTACTGTACTGTTCCAGATGCTGAATTGCTCCGCAAAAATCTTCTGAGAAATTTCAGTCTTTTGAAAACGCCACATACTGATTTTCATTTAAAAGTGTCCTTGGAATGTGTTTTCCTTTATTGACTTTCTACACTGAAGTCAACATTAAAAGTTTAACAGCAAACTCTCATCTATTCTGCTGTCATTTCAATAGCCCATCTTGAACATCGTTCCATTTTTCTAGTTGAAGAGACAGAATAACTACTTCTCAAATACTGCTTAACACATATTGTTTACTACACAATGCATGGCTACCTAGCTTTTGACTCTTTTGGTTTTTTTTTAAAATGTAGTTCCTAGTAATTAAATTGAGAGCCACTCTGGAGTAGTGGTTTGAGCACTGGACTACAACTCTGGAGAAGTGTTAGAATACCTACTCAGCCATGGAAACTCACTGGGTGGCCTCAGGAAAATCACATTCACTCAGCCTCGGAGGAATGCAAAACCTCCTTTGAACCAATCTTGCCAAGAAAACCTCATGACCGGTTCATCTTGAGGTCATTATAAGTTGGAAATGAAGTTGGAAATTGAAGGCACACAACAACAGTAATTAAATTATAAAAAACAAACACACACACAAATCAGGTGTAAAAGCCTGAAAAAGAATTATATTAGAACAATTCCAAAACACCCACTTGAGCAATACATTTATTAGTATCAATGAAAATGTCCCATAACAGTGAGGGAGCTTACAGTTTCCCGAAAACTCTTCATCAGGAGTTGTCAGACTCAGCAATATCATCCTCTGCTAGATATTAAGTAGATTTCAAATTGTACTGCATGCTTCTGATAGTCGCTCTTCCCCTTTCCAAATGAACTCACTCAGAAGAACTATATCCCCACAATGCTGTTGATAGCTATGCAGGCTGAGCCTCCCTTATTCAAAATACTTGAGTTCAGAAGTGTTCCATATTTTGGATTTTTTTATTGAGATTCTTTCATATACGATAAAACTTTAAACAGAACAATATTAAAGAAGAAAAGAAAAACAGAGAATAAGGAAAACAAAAAATGAAGATAAAAACGGTATAGACAAAAGAAGAAAAGAATGAAAAGAAACAATAAGAGTGACTTCCAGTCTTCCCATCACCAGTTATTGGCCATTTTCGGACTAGACTGTTACAGCGCTATTATTCCACTTTCAACATCCTTTGGAATCCTAGGGCTTGCAGTTTAGGGAGGGGTTAGGCCCCTCCCTAAACTGCAAACTCCAGGATTCCATAGGATGTTGAAAATGGAATAATAGCGCTGTAACAGTCTAGTGCGGAAATGGCCATTAAAGTACATAATCAATCGAAACCTTTCTCCTTGATCACAGTAATTCTTCATCCTCCTTTCTATAACACATACCTACTAATATTTGAAGCTAAACTAACAAAATCTTCAATATGTTTTCTATGCAATGTCAATAAAGGATTAGTACTCTTTAACAAATGCTACTATTATTCCTTCCCTAAAGTAAGCTAAACAAATTACCCTCTTCTTCTAATTTAACAACAATCTATCATAACAATACATCATTTCATCTTCATTAAAACAGTTTTCCCAATTCCTTTTAACTGTTTCTCCCTCCAACTCTTTTCCAGCTGTGTCCCTCTAAAAACAAAATTTCACCTCATTATATTTTCACCTCATTATAATTTCTTTCTTTTTTCTCTTTTAATTTGCCATAGTTATTTCTAAAAAAATAGCCCTCTTGCAGGTTAACATTGGCCATTTCCGCACTACACTCTTGTAGCATGATTATTCCACTTTCAACATCCTATGGAATCCTGGGGTTTGCAGTTTCAGGAGGGTTTGGCCAACCCCCCCCCCCAAACTGCAAACCCCAGGATTCCATAGGATGTTGACAGTGGAATAATCGCGCTATAAGATTATAGTGCGGAAATGGCCATTGTCTAAACCTCCAGCCCACATATAAATCAGTCTTAATATCATTTTAAACAGTTTCTAAAATTTCATATACCCCCCAAAAGAACTTAGTTTAAGACAGCTTCCTACAGACTAAAACAACATTGAACATTAAGCACCAATATCTGCAAACCAAAAAACCTAATCATTATTTTTTTATCCCTTCATATTTTAAATTAAACCTTTTTTGCGGTGGGGAGGCAAACTTCTTCCATTGTACAAATTGATGCTCATGAAATTCCACAAAACTTAGGGAGGGAACATCCTTCCATAAAACACTCTCCCACCGATCTTGTGGTCTTTGTCCTCTTCTTTGTCTTTTTCCAAGTGATAAGTCTACTGCTCTCCTCTAGCGATTCCAGGATCACTTCCACATTTCCAAAATCACCTTGGTCTGGCTACACGTCACCATCTGTACTTTTCTCACCACAATCCAATATCTCTTCTTCATCTGTGATTTCCATCATATCATCAAATAATTTGAATCCCTTAAGATCATTTTTCAACAATTCAAATTCCTTCAAAAGCTCCTATCAAATTGCTGGATTGCATTCATTTTCTAGCTTGCATCATTGCCATTTGTCTATTAAACAAAATTTGACATACATAGGGTTAATACTTTTATCTCCACAGTGACTCCCTTGATAAAGCATGGCCATTTCCACCCCATGCCCCTAAGTCCCTTAAGGGGACCTCCATTCCTACCAATGTCCCAAGAAAGTGGGACTGGATATCCTGGATCCAGGACCCATGCCAACTTCCCCTGAAGAGTTGCAAGAAGTTGACAATACAAATACAATACATGGCAAACACCTAGGTAAAAAACATTATTGCAACAACACATTACCAATTAGTGGGTAGATGGTCAGTGTTCAAAGCATGAATGCCCATGTATGCAAAAGAGCCAAGCCTCTAAAGCCCCCACTTGATCTGAGTGAAGCCTTCATTGAGGTCATTCATGAACCCTTCCTGTTTACTATTGGCTGCCATATTGGGATATACTCAGAAGAGCTGCTGCCCACTTGATGTGTGGGAGCATGAGAGATTAGGATGAGGTCTGAGACAGACCTCACAGTTGTGGTCAAACTTACACCAAGTCTGCTAGCACTTCCCTTGCTTATATTCCCAGCAAACTCACCTCCAGGAATCCTTTTTATCCATCCAACAAAAAGACTTCACCCTCACCTTTTATGTGGAGGCCAACAAACACTCTCCAGAGTATATCATTAATTAGGTCTCATCTGGCTTTCTCACCTAAGGCACAATGCTTAAGACTGTTACCCAGGTAGTTCAAGAGATGCCAATCACACTTAGGGTAGGGCAAATGCACCACACTCATCAATACTGCGTAACCTGATAAGCAATAATTAAAGAAGTGTTCAACCATCTCCCCTTTCTCCTCCTTCCTTTCTTTTTGTTCGATGTGGGTATGAATCCTTCCTTGCCATCCAGTTTACATAGCAAGAAAATGGTAGCCATTCAAAATCCTCTCTCTGATTTTCTTGTCTAAGTGGATGCCTGGAGGATCCTTGCGATCACTAAAGGTGGGATAAGATGTCATCATCCTTACCTCATTCTCCCCATCACATGCCCTCCAGCAGCCCTTGGCTGGCTGTCCCTCATTTTCTCTCCTCCTGATCACCCACAAAAGAAGCCCAAGATAGGTATGGTAGCCTTCCAATAATTCCTCTTACCCTTGCATTCATCCTCTGAAGACTCTCCTGTAGAACTGACACTGTCTGATTCCCTGATAGAGCTAGACTTCTTGTGCCTGTTAGCCCTTCCCTTTCTCTTTTGCCTACTTCTCCTCTCCTTCAGAGTTGGCTCCTCTTCTAGATCTGAAATGTTGGTTCTGCTCCTACTGCTGAACAGTGAATGTGGCCTGCACCACCCCCATGAGTTCTCCCCCAATCACTGAAGCTGGGTTCCAGTACTGCTGTCCCTGGAACCTGTACGTGGCAAGCCAACAGCTCATGCCTTTGTATGTGAAGAAACCAGACCAATATATCCCCTCATCTGACCTGAGTAAAACCCACATCTGGGCCACTCAGGCCATGCTCACCAGTCAATGAGTTCAAACTGAGGTTTCAACTCATTGGCTGGCATTTCCACCTCCCTCAGAGGCCTTGCAAGCCACTCAAGCCTCTATGATGAAGAAAGTGGCTGGCTACCATTACAGGTGACTGCCAGCACTCTGCTCCCACCCTGAACCACAAAGATACCATGTAGGTGAGTCACACAGTTTTCTTTATTTTGGACTTCATTTTTCAGGCTCCTTTAGTCAGTGTGGCTGTTTCCAGACCTGGAAAAAGCAAGCATCCTGTGATGATGAACAGTGAAGCCATCTTCCTCTTGTACTAGAAGGATCTGAAAGTTCTACACATTATTCACGCTAGCACATTTCATTTCTTCCTCTTTCAAAGTTGTCAACACACATATATCATCACCTCGGAACAGTTTCATAAGAGATTGGTGCATGAAAAAGTGAAATAATTACATACAAGATCCATGAAAAAAAAAGTAAGGTAAACCACCAGTTGCCCACGCAAAGGGATCAAAGTATGAATGGCAGTCAGATGAAAAGCTTTTGTGTGTTCTTTGTATAGAAAAATTCCCTTCGCTTTATTTTATACAGGAACTTTCAAAAGATCTTCTGTCTGTTCAAAAGAAAGCCTAATGAATAGCCTACGTGAGGCCATTTGTGATGGGAAAGGGGTGCAGATCCTTTGGTAAATTCTTCAAGTATGCTGCCAAGGCGTCTTTCGTTTCTGAGTATGCTTTGGTGGCTCTTTTTGAAGCTTCTGGAAGCCTTTATCTCTTGATATTTTTAGTTGTATAGATTAGGCGATTTGCTGACAGATACTATTGTAAGTAGCACAATAATAATAGAAGCTGGCAGTTATATCGTGCATTAAAGTTCCAAGGCCCTGCAGAAAACATCACTTAATTAAATCTCACAGCAGCTTGGTAAATGTTTATAGTTGTATGTTTTTTCTTCAGAAAGAGAAACTGAAATAGACCAAAAAAAAAGTGATTTGCTTTGGGCCTTTCAGTTGCAAGCTGAGGAGAAGAGTACAGGCTAAAAATAAGTAGTCCAGGATCATTTGTCCCCATGTACAGACCCTAATATCTGCTGGCATTCTGTGAATCACTCACCTACCCTATTTCTCTGGCAGCAAGGTCTAGACACTCAAACCAAAATACTAAAACAATCTAACTCAAGGAGAGCATGTTGGTTTGGGGGCAGCAATTTCCTTGGTTAACTACAGTGCCTTGCAGAAGTATTCACCCACCCAATCCCTGCTGAGAAAAACCACCCCACAAGAGCATTCTGCCACCACCATGGAGATGGTGTTTTCAGGATGATGAGAACTGTTGGCTTTGCATCACACATAGAATGCCAGGCCTCAAAAATTTAACTTTGGTCTCATCAGATGAGATAACCTTTGATGTCTCCCACATGACTATTTGCAAAAATGAAACAGGCTTTGATGTGGGTTTGTTGATTCAATAGCTTTCCTTTGGCCATGAAGCCCAGTTTAATAGAGTGTCCAAGGGACAGTTGTCACATGGACAATTTCTGCCACCTCAGCAGCTGATCTCTCCTTCAGAGTTATCATTGGAATTGTGTTGCTTTTCTAACTAATATTCTCTTTACCTGTAGCTCATTCACATTGCACTATTATAGCACTACTGTTTCATTTTAACTGCCATGGGTCTATCCTAGGGAATCCTGGGGTTTGTGGTCTGGTAAGGCACTAAAATTCTCTGGCTAAGAATTCTAAATTCTAAATGGAATAACAGTGCTAAAACTGCAAAGTATGAATGGACTTTTAGTCACCTGATGACCTTTTTTAAGCAAAGCTGCAACTGAGCTACACTTACTGCATTTTGCAAGAATGGCTCACTGTTATATATATATAGAGAGAGAGAGAGAGAGAGAGAGAGAGAGAGAGAGAGAGAGAAGGAAGGGATAGATAAACACATATAACAACTAAACAACATGGCATAAACAGGATACTTCATAGAAAAATGTATCTCAAGAGTTCTATTCAACTAATATGACAGGACTGTAGGACTGTTAACTCCAGGGCATTGAAATTACAGACTCCAGGCTGGAGGTGGCCCCCTGCAAGCTTCTTGAGGCTCCCAAGCCTCCCCAAATGTCTGATTTACTTCTTCCCTTTAAAAAGAACTTTTTTCCCTGATATATCATTGGAAGGATGGCATGGTGAAATTGCCTCCCTAGAAGAGGGCATCGGTGGACAATTTGAGTAAGAACAGCAGCAGCAACAAATCAAACAAAAATATTTTTGGAAATGAGGGTGTGGTAGAAAACAGAGTGTCTTCCTGACAACTTTGCTACCTTTCAAAACTTCCTCTTGTTCACATCAAGATAAACAGAGTAGTTCAGATAGATAAACATTTAAATCCCCAAAATAAAAATACAAGGATAGATAGAAATGAATAACGCCTCTACCAAAAAAACATACACATGCACACTTCTATTTCCTCTTGAATACAAGGAAAGCAGCTCCTTTTCTCTGCACTCCATTTCTCCCTTTCTAAACTAACAGTTTGCAAGCACAGTCCTTTTGTCAAGGATTTCCCACCCACTGGGCCAAATTAATTAGTCCATAAGGGTTACACTGGTACTTGAAAAGGGTCACTTTAGCACAGCAGGGTTATTGTGGGTTAGACCCTATCCACCTAACCCTATGGCTGTGCCTACAATTACATAAAACAAAGAGACTAGGAAAAACAAAAAACACCTGAACGGTTGTCAAGACAAGCACTCACTTTTTGTATGTCTTTCCACCTGTCAGTCAATCATATTACTTGATTGATCTCCTCATATAAATAGGGATTGAATTTCTAATGACAGATTAAAATAATATTGCTTAGAAAGAACACATAATCCCATTCAATATTTTATAAAACCTTGACTTAGGTAATAAATTTGTTTGTCTTCCTTTCATAAGTGAAGATTTGTAAGGCTATAATGGCACTGGCTTTTTTCCTACTTTGCTTAGATAGCAATTGCTTCTCATATATTTCAATAATTACATGATCAATCTCCTAAATTATTATTATTATTTGAAAGCATAAAACACATCACAGCTCCTAAAGGAATTTCTACACTCCTGCTCTACCCTCTGCCCTTCTACAGCTTATCACTATGATCTCTCTCTCTCTCATTCACTCTCTCTCTCACACACACACACACATACTCACACTCACCATCAAGTCTACCTGCATTTGATTCTTCTCTCAGGAGTTGTTTCTGAGCTCTGGATTTAAGCTTGCAGGGAAGGTTAATAATGTATATTTCTAAAGCAAGAGTAAAAAAAGGTTCCTCAGGGTGACTGGCACGCACATGAAACATTGTTCTACCTATTGGTATTCATCTCCAAGTAAGGTTGACCTATACTTGACTTTCACAGAAATAACTTAGCCCATGCAAGCAGTTTGCACAAGCAGTACTCTTGACGTTTATAATTCCCTGGCTTGGAAACAAATATGTGTAGCCCATGTGAGCAACCTGTGGGCTACACATTGTCTGGTCAAGTTTTATCATCTGAGTACTCTATAGACAATAAGGCAACCTGAAGAACTCACCTTCCCTGGCTGGACAGTGTTCATATCTTTCCCCACTCCATTTTCATCCCAATCACCAGGCCAGCTACCAGCCAAAAGAAAAAGGGGGGGCACATGGAAATCTGTAGGCTTGAAAAGCCTCCCATCATCCTTAATTCTCTATGGTACTTGGAACGTCAACATCACAGGCCCAGTAGGACATGTAGGTGACCTATACAGGTGAAGATGGAGTTAATGCCTCCATTTCTACTTCTTTTTTGACCTTGTAGATGTAGATATCCAATATCACAAGGCCCTCAAAGTACCAAGCAACAACTTTAGGGGTATGCTAGATGTAGCTTGAACTTCCCAGCCACCAATTGGCTGTGGGGTCCACTGATCAGCTCCAAAGAAGGAAGGAGGAGCCTTTCACAATCAATGGAGATTATTCTTTCTCTTCATACTGAAGAGCAGCCAGGATAAGCCCAGGCAAACACACACACAGAGAGAGAGAGAGAGAGAGAGAGAGAGAGAGAGAGAGAGAGAGTGCTGATAAGTGTCAAGGAAGACAGAACTGTTCCTGGCAGGCCCCTCCTACTACCAATTGTTTTTGTCTGCCAGACGAAGCAGCCAAGCATACGAAGGAGGTAGGGCAATGTCTGTGAGCATCCATGATTCCTGAAACTCTGCTGTATGCCTAATTTACTACTTACATGCTACTCATTTCTATGACATTACAAGGACAGACTCTGATAACATCAGATCAAAACCTAGCCCTAAAATCTTAGGAGTCCGCTGCATGGGAAACCCTCATTTCTTGGAAGAATGACTAGAAAATTTACCTGAATGCCTGACGGATATTGAGCATAATTCATGGCATAGCTTTTAGTAAAGAATTATGTCTGGTTACTTCAGTGCAGACACAGAGAGTTCAGGTGGAGGTTCAGCTCAGCCAAGCAGCTTTGTGACCCTCATTTGCAGCCTGGAATCAGCCTAGAGGGTCACCCTGCCCCCACCCCACCCCACCCCAACCGTAAGAAGAGGACCTTGGAAAAGCTATCTATTCACTTGACCCACAACTTCTGTAATCACAGGCTGAAATCCTGCATGGGACACATAGCTACAATGTTGTGGCTGTGGCATGTCTCCTCATCTGGCCACCCATAATCTACCTTAAAAGCCAGGCAAGCCATACTGAACTAATGAGTTCTGCAGGGCTGGTGAATGGGTACTAAAGCTCTCATCCAGCTTTCTCCTATCAGTCAGCCATTGTGTGATGAACCCCTGCAGGCTCCTGTTTCAGCAGCTCATCATTGTTTGGCTCACTGGGAGGAGGCTACTGAGGCCATTTCCACACTAGATGCCATTAGCATGTTATACCATTATAATGGCAGCATTGCCATTTGCATGATGCCGCCAGGTTACAGACACTCTTTTCTGTACCCTTCCCCCTTAAAGATCCGTGGCTACTCCCATGTCCCACATTTGCCCTGCCCTATCACTCCTGATTTTTTTTGGAAGCTGTACTAACACAGCAATGTTGTAACAGAATGACATGCCAGTACATTATTTCACTTTTGCCCTGTATTGTTTAAAAATGTATTTTAAAACATAAAAAGTATTACTTAAAGGAGATATTTAAAATAAACAGGGAGAGGTGATAGAAAGTTTCCACGCCATGGAAGTCACTGAGGGAGGGACAAGCTGGGCACCCCCTCAGCCTGCCCACTGCTGGATCCACCATAACAGGAAGCGCTATCAAGTGTTCTAATGGTACCTCACCACAACGGCTGACAGGATTGAAATGCTATAGGAGGCTCTTAACGGATTTTATCTGGAAATAGAATATGGCAATTTGGCAATGCTTGGGGACAGGATAGCAGCAGGGTAGCGATGATGTCATGTGGGAGCACAGCTCCTGGACCAGTAACAATCTGCTGCTATAGCATTATAGCAATGTAGTGTGGAAATGGCCGTGACGTACACGTTCACAAGTGTTACAACACTCCTTTGTAGAGTTGCCTGGCTTTCGGGGGGAAGGAGGTTAAGGCTACTTGAGCTTGTGGCAATGGTGCCATGATCATAAATGTGAATACGAAATGGTTATGAGATTGCACATTTAGATTATGATATCGTAAGAGCATACATATTGATGAATTTATATGTAGTCATACATATAACACACACACACACACACACACACATTTTAACATAAACAGCCTTCAAGAATGGGTAACAATTGCATAGGTGGAGACACTGATGGTTCATCATCCAGGGGTGAGGGACTTATTCTGAGAAACTACAATGTGTCCCCAGTGTGTAGCCAAAATATGCCTCTACAAAGAGAAGAGGTACCCAACTCATATCTTGCCTGATCTGGCAAGATATTTCTCCTGGTAGCATTAAGGGGGAAACAAACTTTACTAATTCTCTTTTCCCCCTTCATTCTCCTATGCTGCCTCCCCCTCCCAAAAAAAAATTGCTCTGTAAGTTTGGGGGAACCTCAAGAACATAATGGGAGGCAATGTTGAGGCTGTAAATGGGAGGGATCAGTAACAATTGTTCCTCTTGCCTGCCAACTCTTTAGTGAGATGGCTGTGGCACCCATGTCAATGAGATATTAAATCCATTCTTAGGCCTTTCTGCAGGATGACACTCTCGTGCATCATCCTGTCACAATCCCAGTAGCACCTCTGTCGGGATGTTAGTGTGTCTCCAACACTTCCCTCTGCATGTGACCGGC
This sequence comes from Cyclura pinguis, assembly GCA_030412105.1. Lineage (NCBI taxonomy): Eukaryota > Metazoa > Chordata > Lepidosauria > Squamata > Iguanidae > Cyclura > Cyclura pinguis. Next base: position 309,663,151 of record CM059599.1, on the reverse strand, counting down.
TGCTTGCGGAATGGAATGTGAGGAACACACTCCTTCCTTCCTCAGAGTTGCTGGCATTCTTCCTATCATGCAGTGGAAAGTGCATGATCACATTTCTGGCCCTTCTGTGTGGCTGGCTGTGATAGAAGGCTTGTGTGATCAGGGGTCATTGATGGAGTTTCTCTGTCAATGATATACCCTGCAATCACACTAGAGGGAGACATGAGAAAGGTAGGATCACAAAGATCTCATGTGGAAGCATCTTTGCAGTCCTATTCCTCTCGTATCCCCATGGTGGGATGCCGCCATCCTGTGGAAAGGCCTTAGCTTCCATCAGAACTTTAAAAGAATTACATAAGGTGCTGAACCTATTAGGGGATAGAGTTCTTCACCTTGGTTAGCTCCTTTAGTGTTCAGACTAAACCTGAAATTGATTCACCATCCTACTGATGGTGAAGCAACCAAAAAAGAAAGAAAGGAAAGGAAAGGAAAGGAAAGGAAAGGAAAGGAAAGGAAAGGAAAGGAAAGGAAAGGAAAGGAAAGGAAAGGAAAGGAAAGGAAAGGAAAGGAAGAACCTACTATACTTTCTACTCACCAGAACGTCATGGAGCCCTTTTACGCTACCAAGTTACAGCATTATGGTTCTACTTGAACTATCATGGCAATGTCCTCTGAAAACATGGGGTTTGTAGTTTGAAGAGGCACTAGGGCTCTTTGGCTGAGAATTCTAAATTGTTAGGTGCTTTCAGGTCATTTCTGACTTACAGCAACCCTAAGATGAACCTGCGATGGGAATTTGTTCAGAGAAGGTTTGCATTTGCATTTGCCTTTCTCTGAGGCCCTTTCCTCACCAGGCAATTAGAACGGGGCAGTGCGTCCTCTCACGGAGGTGGTCTGCACCTTGGAGCAGACTAGGAATGAACTACTTACCGGAGATCCGCACCTCAGTCCACTCCAAAACAACCCCAAGTGGTCCTCCAGCGTGTTTTCTAAAGACCACAAAAAATAGGTCTTCATTTTCCTGGAATGCGCCATTGCGTTCCTGCTCCCTTGTGCAGATTCGCAGGCTTGCACCAATGCGAGCCTGCGATCTGCGGAGGACGGGCTTTAGGTATGGTGAGCTTCAGCGGTTGGTTGGGACCCATGACCAACCGGAAGCTGCCATTTTGGAAGCCGGAGCAGCGTGTATCTACAGACCTCGCACTGCTCCGATTCACCCTGGACCAAAGAGGAGCCCTGCGGAAGGGCTTCAGGGACAATCTGCGTTGCTTCAGACCCCAGAAGAAGCAGTGGGTAATGGCACGGAGCGATTCCCTCACCTCGTGCGGAAAGGGCCCGAGACTGAGAGTGTGATTTACTTAAGGTCACCCAGTAGGTTTCCACAGCTTAGTGGGGATTTTAACCCTGGTTTCTACTACACCATGCTGGCTACCAGAATTCTAAATACTGCTCCCTGAAATGTTCATCCATTATTTTACAGTATACTGCCATGGCAGTTACAGTAGAATCATATCACTAAAGCTGTGCAGTGTGAAAGGGGCCCTGATCACAACTGAGAAAGTGCTTTCACTAGCTGGGAAAAACCCAGAACCAACTCAGTGTGAACTTTAATGAATAACAGTGAACTTACCTACATGTAGCACCAGTCTCTTCTCATGGAAATTCTTCCATAGCATAGCTCGTCACAGTGAAAACTTCTCATTAATTAATTGATTGATTGATTTTAATCCTGGCATTTCTGAATATAAGTACACAGAAAGTGTTTAAAACAAATTCTTTAGATATGGCTTAGCATTCCATACACATCAGTTTAAAGCAAAAAGAATTAAAATAATAAGTGTAGGCAATTCCTTTCAAGTTGAAAAATATGGTGCTGAATCAGAGATATTTCAAGGGAACCAAAAATAATTTATGAAAGAATGGCAGGCAGGGTGTTTGGGACAATTTTTTTGCTCTCTAAAAGAACAGTATTTGCACTGAAAATATGAATATCATGAAAATATAGTTCAACATTGCCTCTCCCCATGTTTAGAGGCAAGACTGCAGATATATCAGGACACACAATGAAAAACCCAGATGTAATACAGACACTTCTTAAAGGGAAACCTCTTGATACAGTGTGCCTTCTCATGCATAACCCATTTCCAGATAGATAATGCTACAAATATGGGTTGAAAAGGGAAGGAGGGAGGTTTGAGCTTGCAAACAGTTTGCATTTTTCAAAAGAAAATATGTACCACATAACTGTATCTGGAAGTCACTATTTTACCAGGCTGTACATCTCCACTCCATGTTATGGTTCAATTGGTAAATGTTAATTGGCATGAAATATAAATTATATCCTGCTATGACTAGGAACCTTACTGGCAAAGAGGAACTGGCTGCACACGTGTGTTGAAAAACTCAGGCCATTTCCACACAAAGGGGCTCTTGTGAGTTGTCCAGCACAACCCTGGTAGGGAAGGAAGCGTGACAGGAATGCTTCTCTCCACATGGGACCCTGTGGAAGGAAGCATGATGACCTTGCCTCTTCTTTTCACAGTGCAGCTGGTTATTTCCCAGGCTGCACTGGGGAAGGAAGCATCGTCATCACACTTCCTGCTCTTCTGCAGGACAAGTAGATGTGGAAGCATCTAAATGGTGATTTTATCCATTTAGCTAATACCCTTCAAACTCAATGCATGGGGATGGGATGGCAGTGGACTAGCAATAATATTATGAAAAAGCACAACCAGCTGACCACTGTCATCCTATACCCGTTAGCAGGACAGCCTTGTCATGCAGAAATGGTCTAAGTCAGATTAAGACCTCAGGGTTTGGCCAAGTCATAGTCAGAGAAAGTCTGGACATAATGGACTTGCAGATGTCCCTCAGTGACTTGACCTTTAAAAACAATAGTGCCTGAAACTGCTTCCATGGAATTACTGATTCCATAGAATGACTGATTGCCTTCAACTCTGCCCCGTTGTCCACAGAAACTCTCCTTTCACCTCCCATTTTGGGAGTTACTGTACTATTATTAGAGTCATTAGACGTACCAGTGTATAAAGATGCACCCTATTTTCAGACCGTGTTTTTCAGGAAAAATGTTTTTAGTACCCCACCAAGGCAAAATGCATAGGAAAGGAGGGGGGCGAAAGGGGCACTAGTTTTCCCCACCCAGGCAAAACAACAGGAAGGGGGGGAGAAAGCAGTCCTCCCCCGCCTTTCCTTTCCTTTCTGCCTTCACGGGGACTTCTCCCCATCCAGGCAAAATGACAGGAAGGGGGAGTTGAAGGAACACTCACACAATATGGCAAACATGGTATCACAATTTCCATCAGACCTTTGTCACCTAATGCTAAAGTGATTAGCTCATTCTGAACCCCACTGTCCACTCTGCAGACTCCATTGTCTACTCTGCCAGAGAGCCACTAACACCTTACCCCTCTAGGCAGAAAAAGAGTATTTAAACCCTGACTCTGAGCCAGATAACTCATAGCTCTTTTGCCTGCTGGCCGTCACTCTGCCTCTCCAATTCCAATTTGTACTACCCTTGGACTCTTAGGCCCTTTTTGCACGCAGTTTCTTTTGCAAGAGGACCCCTTGAGCGTCTCGTAAATGGGAGCGGTGGTCCGTATGACACACTCCCATTTATGTGACGCTCACGAGCCTAACATGAACTGCGCACACATTTTTTTATTTTTGGCTTCAAGCTGAAAATGCTGCATGGTCGTGCAAGGCTCCCGGGGCCCCCGCGCACTTACCTGCCCTGCAGTACGTCGTCCCAGGCGTGCCGGTCCCACTTCCTCCCCCAGCACAGCCTACAGCTCCCAGGCTGCACTGCGGAAGGAAGGGGCGGGGCGCTCACGCGACAGTCGCTTGACCAGGAAGCCAGCTGCGGGACGAAGGAGCAGTGAAGAGAGCGCCTTGCGCAAGAGCCTGCTTCCGTGAACGGCACCCTCCACCTCCGCGATAAGGTAACATGCGGAAAGAGTCTTAGTCTAAACCACATTGCATTGTCTCTTCTCTCTGGATAGGTACTCATCATCCACTTAACCTTAAACTTTTTCTATCCAACTTATCCTCCCTTTTCCTTCAGCGAGCCATGTGTAATTGCACAACTGCTTGGATCTTGTGTTTGTATGATTATTAATTTCCCCCAATAAAACATTTTAAAGATATTCTTTGAATCTTCAGTTGGTGTTCCTGTATTAGTACCAGTATACACAGGTATAAAAGATCTTGTTAGGTTACCCCACCTCTCAGAGGCCTCCACTTTTGAGCTAATATTCCCCACTGATTCAAGGAGGCATTGTGGGTGGACCTCTGAGTCACTCATGCTTTGGATAACAACTATGAACACGTTTTTGTAGTTTCAAAATAACAGAGATTAATTAACTTTTCTCTTGAGTGAAAAACCTTTTTCATACACCCAAAAACAGCCCCAGCTCCACTATGAGTTGGAAATGCATAACGTCTCACCTGTTTCTTGCTCACTGTAAGAAGTATATCAAGATCTTTGAGATGTCCATGATAATATGGCACAGTTCATTTCTTAGTATCTATTTGAAAAGAGGTTAAATCCTAATGCGTCACTTCCTTGGGTTCTACGGGACCAACTATAAATGAACAGAGCAAGCACAATCACAATATTTTAAGGGGTTTGCACATTTAAATCCAGTTTTAAATTTAACATCTTCTATAAATCAGCCCCTATAAAGTCTCACAAAATTCCCAAAAAGCACCAATGCAAGACTTTCTTGCAAAAGACTTGCTCCTCAGCACTTTTGCAGGCAGCCTTGAAGTGCTAAATTAAAATACAAATAGACACAAACAAACACACACACACACAAAATACCAAGTCAGCTAGAGGTAATGTACCCATCCATTCCTTCCTGAATCTATACATTCAAACCATATTCCCTAATTCAAGGTTACCAAGACCCAGTTCTTATACCTGGCAAGCACAGCTCCTTTCCTCTCCAACTGTCTTTTCAAAATGAACTGATAAATACAACCCCTTCCTCAGAATTTTCCCACCCATAGGGCCCTATCAATAATTCCTAGGGGCTAACTAACCTATTGCCCCTCCCACAAGACTCTTTCTGTTGTTGAAAATCTCTGTCACATAGCATCCAAATGTCACATAGCATCCAACACTTCACAGATTAAAATCAGGACACTTGTGACTCTGCAACTTCAGGTCAGGATGAGAAAAGTTATGAATGAGAATGAACACACAAACTAGGAGAGTTTGCAGCAGTTTCCTTTTGCCAGAATTTACAGGATAGGGCAAAATGCCATCCTGCCTCTCCTCTCCCCCTTGCTGTGTTAACTGGGTTGAAACTACTATTGCACTTTGAACTCACTATGCACCAACGGAAATAAGTCTGGATGAATGGAGAAAGTGAGAAGAGAAAAGAGAATCTGAAACATTTCAAAAGCAGCCAAAAAGGGGTGACAACAGCAGAGGAATAACTGGGACTGTCCCTGCCAAATTGGGACAATTGGGGGTATACTTTCACACAACTGGTGTAGCTAGTCCCAGGGCACCGAATCTCTGAAACCTTTCTCAGCCTGCCCCAAAAACACTTTAACTGTGGGTGCTAAGGATTAAGTCTTAAGTACACATACTCTGTTGTATGCAGTGCACATACTCTGAGCAGGACTAGTTCTATCAATAGGCTCAAATACGTGACTTTCCCAGATATAAGATTTGGTGACATCTTTAAAACGCATCCAGTATCTGTCTCAAACACTGAATCATCCTGAACCATCTTGCCATCTTTGGCCCTTTCCACACGCGAGAAAGGAAATGTGTGAAAACGGAACTCACCGGCTTTCTTGAGCATCCGGGCGAGTCCGTTGGGATGAGGAGCAGTGCGAGCTCGTCGCTCCACACTGCTCCGGCATCCAAAATGGTGGCTTCCAGTTGGTGGAGGCTCTCCACCAACGGGAGAAGCTCGCCAGCCTAAAGCCCGCCCCCAGCAGATCTGCAGGCACGCACTTGTGCGCGCCTGCAAATCTGCAGCGGAGCGCAGCGACGGAGCAACACGGAGTCGTGCGCTCCATGCTTTTTAAAAACCTCTTAAAAGAGGTTTTTAAAAAGCACGCTGCACAACCAGTTCCAGTCACTCCGAACCGGACTGAGGTATGGAACTACAAAAAGTAGTCTACCCCAGTCCACTCCACGGTGCAGAAGACCTCTGTCAGAGGTCGCTCTGCACCGTTTTAATAGCTCGGTGCGGAAATGACCAGAGTCTATCAGTTCTTTCCAGAACTGGGGCTTCTTCCTATAATAAAATGGTATCAGTTGTTAAAACAGAGTACTATGAAATTTTAGATACATTAGGGCAGATCTGTGGATGACAAATTGTTCAGATCTGTCACTGACCCTCCTTGCCTCTTCCACTGTGTCCCCCGCTCTAAAATATCCATGATATAGCCAGAATGGCATACCACTTACATAGCTGACTTAATTGAAGGACAAAAAGTCTGAATACAAACCATTTAGTTTCTTGGTCTTTTTAGATTCACTTACTTTGTATTCCCCATTATGGTTCATGCTCTACAACTCAATTTTTCTTATTGGTTTTCCAGCATCATATCTCATCATGCTGTAGAGAAATGAGATTGAAGTTTGGGCTCTTTCTTTCCCCCTTCATATCCAAGAACAGCTAGGAGATTCTGTGATATGATTCTCCAGGCTATGATGTTCAATGAACCAAGCTTTATTTCCCCAACAGCTTTAGTGAGCTATCTAACCAGGCCCCAAATATTAGTTGAAAATGTACTCCTTAAAAGTGACCTTTGGAACCTACGCTGGGATAATCATTGTCAGAAAACCTTGATTTAGTTGGCTTAACATCATTCTGGAAAACAAAAGAAGCATTGTTATCTCATGTTTTATGAAACATACACACATGATTACAAACTATATTAAAGAACAGAGACAACAAGACATGAAATCTCTTCTATGGCTTAGTTTTATTCTAGATCTTTTCCCTACATCGGTACAATCTTAAAAGTAGTAAAGTGATACAAGTATTAGAATTCAATGTGTGCGCCTGCACACTCACACACTACAGCATTGGATTTGCTTGTTTAAACATGCCACAGATAAATTCACTGACAGAACAAGGTTCAAAGGTAGATTCTTTCAATCATTTTATAAGTTATTCAAATGTCAAGTAAAAATTGAATGGTTTTGCTGAATAGTGTGGTGCCATGCAAAATAGGTACTTTCTAATTTCAGCACTTGGATTAACCTTAGTCTGTTAAATATAGCACTATGAATTACTGGAAAACACTAATCTAACTGCATGTATGCATTGTTCACATTGTTCAGATGGTATTCTGTCCTATTTTGCCCCCTTTTTTCTGCAACCGTAACTTTGATTTGACTTCACTCCCCTAAGCTGCATTTAACCTCACTGTCATTTCCTGAGTGGCCATAGTGACCCATGTGATTTCTTTTCTTTTCTTTTCTTTTCTTTTCGGACAGATACATGTGCATCACCTGTTAGTTTAGAAGCAATGTAAGCATGTGAACAGTCAAGTATGGCTGAAAATGTAAGGTGCCTTTTACAGAAAAATAAACATGAAACTATTGATTCATAAGCACAGTCCCAAGATGATACATGTGAATTACAAGTGTTTTAAAAGGTCAAATTTGTGCCTAGTTCCTCAGTCAACACATTTTTGATACACCAAAAACACACAAAGCTATGTTAGCCTGGAGTCCAAATAAAGTCCCAAAGCAGAAATGGATTTGCAATTACAGATGACCCTGAGGACACACGAAAGAGTAAGTTTTTGTAAAGTTCTAAACCAGTCCATAGTTTTGCAAATACATAATGACTGCTTTACTGTGTCCATACCTTTTCTTTTGAGCCACTAGGGAATTACAGGGAAGTTGCAAGGAACATTAAAATATGCTTTCAATTCTTCTGTTAGGGAACAGTTGCAATTCTTCACCGTGGTGGACTATTGTAAATGACTTGTGCTAACATTTCTTTGTTTGATGGTTTTTTCAATTATCTGGAATGTTATTGACCATGAAACAAATGCCCTTTCCACATGAGGAAGTTAAGATCGGCCAAGGCGTCCTGTCACGGAGGTTGTGCACACCTTGGATCAGACTAGGTTCCGACTATTTACCATAATTCCACACCTAAGTCCAATCCAAAAAGCTCCCAAGTGGTCCTCCAGCGCGCTATGTGAAGACCGGAAAAAAACAGTCTTTCGGTTTGCCGGAGCACGCCATTTTGTTCCTGCTCAGTTGTGCAGATGCGCAGATTCACAGCAGTGCAAGCCTGCGATCAGTGGACGGTGGGCTATGGGTGTGGCCATCTTCAGCGGTTGGTCCGGACCCACAAATAACCAGAAGCCGCCACTTTGTAAGCCTCACCAGTGCAGATCTAGAGACCTCACACTGCTCCGCATCACCCTGGAACAAACAGAAGAGCCCTGTGGAAGGGCTTAAGGGAAAGTCCACATTGCTTCAAGCCAAGAAGAACCAGTAAGTAACGGCACGGAGCGATTCATTCACCTTGTGCAGAAAGGGCCAAAGTCTGCAGTTCTCTGAATAGCTGAATTCCTGATCAGGATTCCTCATTTGCCATTAAAAAGATAATATTTCCATGATACATGTTCCATCCTTTGGACATATAACTTCTTGTGTTATGAGTACTTTGGATCCAGGATATTTTTCTATATGTTATGTCCCATATCAAAAAGGTTAGGTCATCTCCCATTGTTACAAACATATGCCAACTTAACAGCTGCCTTCTGAGCAACGATTCTAAGGAATGCAAGCCATCATCTCTGCAGCAGTAGATCCAGTGGATAGTAAGACTTAGATAAATCCCACTAATTGAATGAATCTATTCTGTCTGGAACTAGCAAATAGGCATCCATGCTCTGAAGCCCAGAGAGCCATATCCTCTCCCCAACCATTTTTGCTACCTACTGAATTCTGGAAGTTCATGACCTTGTACCTACCATTTTGGGCAATCAGAAGTGACATCACAGAATTCCCAGTTGCCTTCAGGGTCTTTTCCAGGGTTTTGCAGACTGTTTTTGTGTGAGGACACCACTCCAAAGAGCCTTGTAGCACACTTTGGAGCTTAAGGAAGGTGGAAAGGAGAGTTGGCCATGTTGTTCTATTGTTGTTGTTGGGTGCTAAGGACTCGCTGGGATGGTCAGTGAGAATACTAAGAGCTACCCTGGTTCTCCCTAAAGACTGAATCTTCTGAAGTTCTTACCTCTTCTCTATAAGCTCTTCTAGAACTTTCTTTTTTCAGATTCTTTCTAAAGAGAAATAGTTTATTTTTTATCTTTTTTAAAGCAGAGGACAAAAAAAAAGAGGGAAATTTTTGAGGAATTCACAGTTAATTTGTGAATTCTAATAAACTGATCCAGACTAATGTACATATTTAAACACAGCTGTCCATTAGATTTCACAGTTTCTGAAACTTCCAAACAGTTCTTTGTTCCTATGCTACATATGCAGCTTTTGAGCACAAATACATTGAAAATTATGCATTTATATTAGTATGGTACAATGGATTCCACCAAATCCCAAATTCTGAAGCAAATTGAGCCAATTTGGATATATCTGTGGTACTCCAGACTGGATGTGATTGGCCTAATTTGATTCGAGAGCAGAACGACATTCTCTGAAGTATTTCAGACTGATTCAGATATCAAAAGTAAATCAGAAAAAGAGTATGGAGAAAAGCAGCATGACTTGCCCAGAACGATCAGTCAAGTCTTTTTAAAAATTGTGTTTAGTTATAGAAAAGCATGAAACTTTATAGGTGACTACCACACAAAACTGTAAAGCTGTCCATTTGATTTTTTTTTTCTGGATTAATCCCCCTCCTTAAGATTTATGTTGTCTCTAAATGTTATGCATACGTAGAAGAAAACAAAATAAAAAAGTTTTGACAACATGAATTTTCACAACTTGTTTCTAGATTCAGGGTAAGAATCAGTCTTGAATGCATTAGGTCCAAGTACAAATTGTCAAATCAGGCTCCAAGGTGAATTAAGGATCCCATGCACTTTACATTGGTTCATCTGACTGACATTTACATAATATGGACTGCCAAGATGTTTAAATGTTTGTACTTTTTATTGCAAACTCTTGGGATATTATAAACAGTTTACGAATACACAGAGAATAAGACACTGCTTCATCCACGCATTCTCTCCTGCCAGAGAATGATGACGGAAGAAAATCTTTATTAGACACAGAATCACCATGGTTTTCTTTCCATAGCTGTTCCATTCTGCAGTAATCAAGACAATAATTTTAATAATCAAGATTGTGTCAGCATCAATACTTGAGATCAGTGACATTAATCATAATGAAAATATCAGGCAAAGCTTCAGCAACTCTTTGTAATGTAGAGAGTTTGAAGAGAGAAGCTGTTGACAATGATTCATGGCTGCAAATTCAGAACCATCTGCTATTTCACAGAGTTCCCCCAGCCAAGGTGAGAAGGTGAAGTGTAGCAGCTGCATCATCCTTGCTTTCTAAAGTCTGGCTAAAACTGGCCACTCTTGCGAACAGCAGCAACATTCTGTCTCCAAGAAAACTATTGAAAGCAAAGTCCTCCACAGGTCCCGAAGATCAATGAGATTTCTGAGAGCCATTGGCCTGTCTTGTCAGGAATTACCCCTTCTGACTGAATAGCCCATAGTTCTTTCCTTTTTTCCTAAACTTTATAATCATAGTCACTTTCTTCTTTAACAAAACATATTTGTCTCCTTGATCAAAATCTCATGTAAACTTTCACTCAAGGAGGCTACAGATTTCTACAGTCACATCGTGTTTTGTCCATTCATATGAACCTGTGTGTTGTGGGATGGTGATGATGATGATGGTCATAGTGATAGTAATGATGATTCTTTTTACTGAAAAAAAAAAGAGAAGTGAATGGTATTAAGAACTGATCTTAAATCAGCTGAGTATTTTGCTTTTGTTTTCCTCTCTTTTTTTGCTTGCCTTTGAAATACATTTTCACCAAAATCAGACACAAACTTAAATATATCTTTGCATTTAACATACATGTTGTAAAAAATGCAAATAGCATATAATAGATTAATCAGGGTACAAGAGAATGCATGCAGTAGCACCTGGTGGTTCCCATGTTTGTGAAGTGGTGAATCTACTGTGGGCTTCAGTTTGAACTTTAAAGGAACTGTCCAAGGTGCTAAAGCCACCACTGAGTCCTCCAGCTACCACTGATTGTAACCTCTGTTCCTCTCACCTCCTTTGAATTAGTATTTCCTTGAGGGGGAAATACCCATTGGCATCATTAAAAGGTGATAAACTAATACATTAGATAGAAAGTTGTAGCATAGGGTCTATTTTACATACAAAAATATGATAGCTACACACACACACACACACACACACACACACACACACACATGGCTGTAGTCTTATAGGAAATAGTTCTGAAATTCAATCACTTCAGTCTAGCACTTCACGTTAAGAATCTTGGCCTAGTTATAATTAGCAAGCTTGCTTCTGAGTGAGAAATGAGCTGTAATAAGGTATTTATACTTTTATTGCAGTTAGTGGAGATCAAGGTCATGGGTAGAGGCTAATAAAGTGGTAGATGAATACCTGTGAGAGGACATAAAGGAACATAAGTAGATCACTTATGTGAGCAAAGCATTTCTAAACATGCAGAGCCAGGAGTATCATGGAAAAATTAAATTATAATGTGCCAAAGAACAGTGGGAAACTATCATTTCCTGTAGCTATTCACTATAGAACTCTATATTTATTAGAAATAATTAGAGTTCATTAAGTTCAATTTTACAAAAGTCAGGAGTCTTTCAAACTTATTGAACTGTCTAGCCCTATGAAACAAATAGAGGTTTAGGAGAACTAAGAAATAAGAAAAGAGACTGGGGATAACGGTCTATGTGAACACACCTTCCTAGGCCATGAAAGAACGCATAGACACAAGACCTTGCCTCAGCTTCACATACTTGGGGACCATTCACACTACAGAATGATAGTGCTGTGATACCACTTTAACTGCCATGGTTCCATTCTAAGGATTCCTGTGATCTGCAGTAGAGAGAGGATTATTAAGAATTTTCATCCAGAGTGCTTCAATGCATTAAAAAACTACAAACCCTAGGATTCCATAGAATGAAATTTAAGTGGAATAATAGAGCTATAATTTTGTAGCGTGAATGGCCCCTGGTTACATCCCATTTGGATTACCTTATAGAACTGCCTTGAAATATCTATGACTTTGGTGAAAGCTTTGTCTGTCCCCTTTTTTTTTTTGCCTTTGATTCCTTTTTTCCCGCCAGTGTTTTATGTTTATATTCTATTACATAATATAGTAGGTCCTCCGCATTCACAAGGGATATATGCACAGAAACCCCACAAATGTCAAAAAATGTGAATAACGCCCCCCAGTGAGCACGCCCCCTCCCTCATTCTTTCGGCTGCTGCCTCCTGGAGGAAAGGTAGAAGAGTGCAGGGGGGGGGAATTCTCCTGCTTGTTGCCCCTGTGCCCTGCCTTGTTTTCATGCTTTCATGTGGGCAACAAGCAGGAGAGTGAAGGAGAAGGAAGGTTGTCCCTGTGCTCTCCTACTTGCCATTTACTCTCCCTTCCTTTTTTCCATGTGCCTGCACAGGGGACAGACAGGGGAGTGTGGAGAAGCGAAGATCTTCCTCTCTGCACCCTCCTGCCAGCTGCTGCCAGCACGATCGTGTGGGTGACGGGTAGGACAGTGCAGGAGATGCAAGATCTTCCTCTCTGCACCCTTCCAACCACCACTCCAAGTGCGATTGCACACACGACAGGCAGAACAGTGCAAGAGAGGCAAGATCTTTCTCTCTTTACTCTCCTGCCAGCCACTGCCAGCATGATTGCACGCGCAAGGGGTGTGGGAGTGCAGGAAAGAAAAGATCTTCCTCTCTGCACCCTCCTGCCACTGGCTACCAGTGTGATCATGCAGGAGATGTTTGGGAGGAATGCAAGAGAGGCAAGATCTTCCTCTCTCCACCCTCCTCCCTGCTGCTGCCAGAGCAATAGTGCACACGTGACAGGTGGGACCATGCAGGAGAGGCAAGATTTTCCTATCTTTACTCTCCTGCCAGCTGCTGCTAGTGCAATTGCCCACACAATGTGGGGGAGAGTGCAGGAAAGGAAAGATCTCCCTCTCTGCACCCTCCTGCTCACCACTGCCAGTGCAATTGTGCGGGTGATGGATGGGACAGTGCAGGAGAGGCAAAATCTTCCTCTCTGCACCTCCTGCCCACCACTGCCAGCACAATTGCATGGGCAACAGGCAGGACAGTGCAGAAGAGGCAAGATCTTCCTCTCTGTAGTCTCCTTCCAGTTGCTGCCCACAGGCCCACACAGAGGGCATGGGGGGAGAATGCAGGGAAGGGACAATCTCCCTGCCTGCACACCTGTCAGCCCCTGCCTGTGTGTCCCTGTGGCCAGGGGGTTGGGGGAATGTAAGGAAGTGAAGATCTTTCCTCCTCCCTGCACCTGAGCAAAAGGCCACGGAATGGGAGGGGGAGAATGGGAGGAAGGCAAGCGGACACCGCAAATAATCAAATTCGTGAGCGTGAAACCCACGAATGTGGGGGGCCTAATGTACATTGTAGCATATTTTTCTTCTCACATTTATTTCCCGTTGCAAGGATGCTCATGAAGGGCTGGCATGTAATTCATATTTAGCAGTGCTGTACCAGTTATGTTGCAATTCCATTCATTTCCCCGTTTCTCATTAAAATCCTGGTTGCTGACATTTAAAGTTCTCAATAGTTTGAGAGTAGAATTGTATCCAAATAGTTATCATCTGGTCAAGCCCAGAAGTCAGCTTCAGATGCCCTGTTCTTTGGCCCATACAAGTAATCACTATACCAACATTTTCAGTGTTAGCTCCACATCTTTGGAATTCCTTTACCCAGGAGGTATCTGTGGCCCCTTTACTGAGCACTTCTAAGAAAATGTAGAACATGCATTTAATATAGTCAGCTCGGCTTCTTACTGACGACTATGTATAACTTAATATTTTAGTTGGGGCAATTTGGGTTTTTTTTTCTGTCTTATTTTTTTCCAGTTTTTAGTTACTGCTAGCTTCCTTATCAAATCATTGTTTAAAAACATACTCTGTTTGTCATTTTGTAATAATTTTGTAATATTACAAAATAAATTTTGTAATAAAGGGAAAAACTCTTTTCTAGGTGGCCAACAAAAATAAGAGTGGAATGCTTCCAAGCACACTTAATTCTCTTCCTTCCTTTTATTGCTCCTCTCTTACAAAGGAGAACTTCACAAATCCTATTGTCACAGCTCACTCAGTCTGAATTCAATCTCTTCCCTCCCCATTTTCATTCTGTCAACAGTTGTTTTAACTTGACCAAGTGGGAGATTTCTTCTCCTCAAGGCTTGTGACATCAACTTAGTTAAAGAGACTAACACTCCACTCTATCTCTTCTTTTGTTACCCATGTGTGTCAAATAATATGATTCATACAGAGTGAAAACTTGCAACACTGCTTTGCTTTCGTAGTACAACTTGCAATTGATTTCCTATTTATAATGTTCTTTAGGGGGAAAGATCCTCATAATGCAACTCTGATAAATAGCTCCCTTTCCCTTATCTGTTATCATCTCCTTATTACTCCTCAGCATTTTTCTTTTCTTTTGTCTGCTCTTCCCTTAACTTTGTGGGGTGCAATGTGCCCAACTAGTTTATGTTTCAGTGTACCACTTTTTAAAAGGTGATACCAATAAAAACACTGGCTGACATTCAGTATTGCAGTTACAGAGTCATAACCTAGACCGAGGATCCATAACTGCTCTGTATTCTAAGCAGTAGTCATGTTTCAGCATAAAAAGAGGAAGGAAGAGGGAAGGGGGGGGGGGAAGAAATGTGGCAGCACCTTTAAGACTAACTGATTTTTATTTTCACATGAGTGTTCACGGATATAAACCCACTTCTTCAAATGCAGAACAGTATGATAATAAATGCTCAAGTATATTTACACAGTTGTGGAAGTGGGATAGAATGCAATAGGATTTAGACAAATGCAAATCGTGACTCTTGCCCTAAATTTTCAAACAACTGCACAATATGATACAGGTCTTTCAGATCGTTACAGTGACCAGTTAGTGTTGGTGTGTGAAAGCAATAAATCTGCTTACCAGAAGTCGGTTTCCTAGGGTTCAAAACTTTCCCTGAGAAGATTCCTTTTGTTGTATACGCAGCAGAGGAGATATTTAGATGAGTTTATGTAGTGTGCCACGAAGCCATTGTCTCTGGCCATTTCCATACTAGACTGTTAATAGCCTATGATTCCACTTTCGACATCCTATGGAATCCTGGGGTTTGCAGTTTTGGGAGGGGCCGCTTGGCCCCTCCCGAAACTGCAAACCCCAGGATTCCATAGGATGTTGAAAGTGGAATCGTAGCGCTATTAACAGTCTAGTGCGGAAATGGCCTTTGTTCATACCTCTGCTAGCAGATTGGGATTTGTGAATATAATTCAATTCAACAGTTTCTCTTTCTAGTCTTCTGCTGTAATTTCCTTGTTCAAATACCACAATCTGTAAAGCCCTTACTGTATGTCCAAGAAGGTTTAAATGTTCTGTAACTGGTTTTGGGTTATTCCCATCCTAGTGCTATTCTAATGATATATAGTGGCATGATGTTTGCTTTCATATAACAGCCTGTACTTCCCCATGTACCATTATACCAGGGCATTTGCTGTTTCCTGTTTGCTACCATAGAATACTTATAGTGTTTTGCTGTCTGACTCTACATAATACATGTAGTTCTGTTCTGCTTGATACCATGTAAAAGAGGCTGGAGGATGGTGGAAACTGAATGAGAACTGAGAAAAAACACTGTTTGGGGAATGACAGCACGTTGATATAGCTACCCTTGATAATGAAGAGAACAAAGGCAACATTTCTAGGTGGGTGGGAAGCCAGCCTGGGAAAAGAAGTTGTTTTCATTAGCTAGCAAATAAGGCCCTCACACGTGCAAACTTGTAATATTGCTGCTTACAAGACACCACAATTCTGATAAGGCCTTTAGTCTTAGAAATCACCGGTATGTGTCATTGGTACTTCACTGTTTCTTGAATAAAGCTTTGCGGACTACTAAGCTTATTTCTTGGGATTGGAGTTATCCTGTACATGACAGCCATTTCTAAAGTCAGATTTGTGTCCACGAATCCTCTTGCACAGAGACTGCCCTGTTTGTCCAAACTGATTGTAGAAAATCGTTGATGGCATAGGATGGCATATATCAATTTGGAGGAAGAATAAGTAAATGTACTTCTGATGTTGTGAGTGATGTTATTTGCCCCTGTCATATTGCTTCCAAAGTAGATGTGGGGACAGAGTTGCCATCTTGGTTTGTGGTAGGGTCTGTATTCAGTAAGACTATTTTGTCTTATTGCAAAAACCACATAAATGCCCCCAGTTCACTGTAACAGCCAAAGGAGGCAAAGGAGATCTGTTAAGCTGGCAATTGGGGCACAAGCAGGATGACATTTCCAATCCCCTCCCACTAGTATCAAGCTTGTGACAAGGACTAGTGACAGGGAGTCCTACTTCTTGATTGTCCCAGCTTCACTCACATGTGAGAGTTTAGTTGACAACATCTTCCTCCTCGTGTTCCAATCACAAGTTTGACGAGCCTCCTTCACCCAGTCAGGCACTGGCTGCTGAGGTGGAAAGGGAGGATTGGACCAGGAGATGTTACTTAGGCCCTTTCCGCAGGAAGCGAGTGAATCGCTCCATGCCATTACTTACTGGTTCTTCTTGGCTTGAAGCAATGGGGATTTCCCTTAAGCCCTTCCGCAGGGCTCCTCTGTTTGTTCCAGGGCAATGCGGAGCAGTGCGAGGTCTTTAGATGCACACTGGTGAGGCTTACAAAATGGTGGCTTCGGGTTGTTTGTGGGTCCGAATCAACCGCTGAAGCTGGCCACGCCCACAGCCTGCCCTCCCCTGATCACAGGCTCACACTGTTGCGAATCTGCCCATCTGCACAACTGAGCAGGAACGAAATGGCGCATTCCAGAAAATTGAAAGACTGTTTTTTTCTGGTCTTCACATAGTGCACTGGAGGACCACTTGGGGGCTTTTTGGATTGGACTTAGGTGCGGAACTAAGGTAAATAGTCCAAACCTAGTCCGATCCAAGGTGCGGATGCCTTGGCCCATCTTAACTTCCTTATGAGGAAAGGGCCTTATTTAGGCATACATAACTAAGTAGTCAATATAGAATATTGTGTATATTTTCTATTAAATTGGAATCATTTTAAATTCAAAGATAATCTTTATTTTCAGCTAGTACTTTAAGGAGGAGTCAGTTGGATTCTCATCAAAAACTGATATTGACAAAAAAATGGAATTAAGAATCTTAACATGGAATCTTAAAATGGAAATAAGAATCGTAACATAGAATGTAAGTATTAGAAAACTGATTTCTATAAGTGTATTTAGAGGAGTTCTTTGAAAAGTTAAACATAAGGAATAGTCAGAGAGACAGAAGAATGTGTTAAATGTAGAAATGTGATTTATTTCACTAACCAGTACAAGTTCTTCCTAATTACTGTGTTCGGTCCCATTTAAAATATCCTGAAGACTGGAGGTTTTTGATTATTTCCATTATTGATCCTGAGATCAATAAAACCTATCCAACCCTTTTCTTGAATGTTCTATGGTTTTACTTGTGCAAAGTTAAGTCAGCCTCTGCAGTTCTTCAGTTCTCTAAAACTCTGTATTAGCTAAGGCTTCATAGAACATTTTCCTGCTAGATTCTCAGACTGAAGAAAGAGAAGGTTCTTTGAGTTATTAATATTCTCAGAAATCTTCATCTTACTCTGATTTGGCTTTATGACACCACCGCATAAAGAAAATTATTAACTTCTTATACAGTATTACCTGAAAACTGAGAGTGGTGATAGGAGGGGAAATGGCACAACTTAGCAGTAGAGAGCAATGGTGACTGATGGTTCCTATGTCGTGGGAATGGTAAATCCATTCCAGGTTTTAGCTAAATTTAATGGTGGTATCCAAGGTGCTGCACATATTTAGTGAATTCTTTTAAAGACTTGATAAAAACCAGGAATGGATTCTCTGCCCCACTGACATGGAAGCTGTCAGCTGATACTGAGGGAGAGCATCCTCACTGTTTAACCCATGTTCAAATAGCCTCTCAAAATTCTCCATCCTACTTTTGGCGAGAAACACTGGATGACTTATTTCACTTTATTTTTGTAGGTGGGAGAGAAGTTATTCAACAGTTTCTTAGGGAAGGGGTTCACTCTAAAGAGGGCTTCACTGGTTGTAGCACAGCTTCATTCTTCTTTTGCCTAAAGATTTTTGCTGTTTGGCAGGTTGTTGCAACATCAGCTATGTTGCCAGCTTGCCTGAGGTTTGGTTTCCCCCACAGTGCCTCCACAGTATACTCTGCTTAATGTCATTCTAGGACACCATGGTGTTAATAGGGAGACAGCCAGTCAACCAGACCCACACAGACACACAGACACACACATCAAAATGGTGGGCAAATTTACTCTAAGTAATGAATTAAGCCCTGGACATTAGAAGCAAAACAGTAACACCATTCCTGCTCATTATGGCAAAAAGAATGTACATAACAAGTAACATATTACTTCCAAGCTCTGAATATTACATCTCTTTTTTAATTCCTATTCCACATCTCTTTCTGACTGTATATCTTCTCCAGCTTTCCACATTTCTGAAAAAGGCCTCTATGAAGAGTAACCTTACAGCATCTTATTCTGAGGTTTAATTGAAATGTTGGAGCTTTAATTGAAATGCTCAAAAGGCTGCTGGCTGCTACAGATATGAATGTACAATGAAAGAAAGCATATTCATGCCATCGCTTTAGCCACCTCATATGTAAAGTATGGAGAATAATCCTGAACCTTAACCATAATATTTTCTCTGAGATTTACCCTTCCTTGAAATCCTTTTTGTAACAATTTCTTTTCTATCACATTGCATAAAAATAATGCCAAAATACAGAAGAAATGTTCAGCACAACACTCACCACCACTGCTGCCAGAACCAGTGCTGTAAGATACACAATCACTTCACTCCTATTTGCATGTCTTTCAAATAAAATAGCTCTAAAGGGTGATCTTCTTCACATTGAAGGTGATGGAGAAGTTGGGATGCCTATTGTCCTATATAAGATTATTATACTTCAGCTGCTCCATAAAAGGATACTGGTACGCTGGTAGCTCCCATATTGCAGGGGGTATCATTCAGGTTTGAGTCTGAACTTCAAAGGAACTATCCAAGATACTGAGATTATTTTGGAGAAAGGTTCAGCACCTTAGATAGCTCATGTAAAGTCTGGGTAAAATCAGAGACAGATTCACCACTCCACTGACATGGAACTCACCAGCGACCGTATGACCAGTCACAGTGTTTTGTTGTGGTATTTATTTATATCCTACCTTTTTCACTATTTGTGACTCAAAGCCACTTACAAGAGATTAAGAAAAAACATAAAAGTCACAAAATACAAAAGTTAAAAAAGAGATCACATGGTCAAAAAAAAATGGAAACCAGTTAAAACATAAACCATTTTACACACACTCACCAACACAATGAGATGGGTCTTGTACAATTGATCATAAAACACCTGTTGAAACAGAAAAATCTTTACTTGTCTGCAAAAAGAAAGCAAGGAGGGTACCACTCTAACTTCTCCAGGAAGGGAAGAGAGACAGTTCCAGAGCCTGGGAGATGCCACTGAGAAGGCCCTCTCCCATGTATGTGTGAAGTTGGTATGACAAAGACAGGTGTCCTTAGCAGATATCAAAGCATGAGAAGGTTTGTAAGAAAGAATACTGTCCCTCAAATAACCTGGACCTCAGTCCTATACAGTTTTACAGGAAAAATCAGCACTTTGAATTGTACCTAGAAACAGAGTATTAACCAGTGGAGCTGTTGCAACAAGGTAGTTGTGTGCTTCCTATAGTAAACTGGATCCAATTAACAAACTGGCTTCCACTCTGTGGACCACGTGAAGTATTCAAACACTCTTCAAAGGCAGCCCCACAGAGAGCATATTACAGTAATCTACCCATGATGGAACTAAGGCGTGTGTCACCATGGCCAGATCTGATGTCTCAAGAAATAGGCACAACTGGTATATAAGCTTAACTGCACAAATGCACTCCTAACCACTGCTGAAACCTGAGTTTCCAGTCTCAGGGGCGAATACAGAAATACACCCAGGCTATAGACCTGAATCCTTATTCCCTGATCTGCCTCTTGATTGATCAGGAACACTGCTATCTTATTTGGATGAAGTTTCAACTTGTTCACTATGTCCATAATCCAGTTCAGTACTGATGATAGGCACTGGGTTAGGACCAAAACACATACCTTGACATGTGATGGAAATGAGTAATAGAGTTGAATGTCATCTGCATACTGATGGGTACCAAACCCCCGGACTCCAGGCAGCCAGTTCCAGCTGTTTCATGTATAAATTAAATAACATAGGGGACAGTACTGAGTCCTCAGAGACCCCAAGGCCAATGGCCAAGGAGTCAAGCAGAAGTCCCGAGCACCACTTTTGGGTCGGCCCATCCAGGAAGGAACGAATGCACTATAAAACAGTGCCCCTACGTCCTATCCCATCAAACTGACCCAGAAGCATGCCATGGTCAATAGTACTCAAAGCCAAGAAGTCCAGCAGAATCAACAGGGAAACATTCACCCCGTCTTTTTCCCAGCATAGATCATCTACCAAAATGACGAAAGCAGTCTCGAAACCAGGCCTGAAACCAGATTGAAATGAATCTAGATAAGCCTTCTCATCCAGAAACCCCAAGAGCTGGGAAGCCACTACACACTACAGAATCTTCCCTAAAACTGGAATATTAGAGACTGGTTTATAATTATCCAGAATAGCAAGATCCAGAGAGAGCTTTTTAAAACAATGGTTTTATAACTACCACCTTCAGGGAAGATGGTACTCTTCCTTTTTTTAGTGAGGAATTAACTGTACTCTCTACCCACCTGGCCAGTTCTCCCGCCCTGCCACCTTTTTTAATGAGCCAGGAAGGGCAAAGATCTAACAGTGTGTTAGATGGTATAAATTCTGTAATCCTTGCCATCTTTATAGACAACAGCAGAATAATAGTGTCTTTGGCTGGGACTTATCATATGACATTGCTCCTCTTCTGTTCTCCTAATGGGAAAAGTGTGTGGGTTTGTTTGCTTGTTTGTCTGTTTGTTTTTTCAGAATTTTCAAAATTTCTTCAAGCAACTCTGCTCAGAATTACCTTAAAACACTCTCAGAGCCTTCTCAGAAAGCCCTACAGTTCACTTCAGAGACTGATAAGAGCCAAAAAGTTCTATACTCCCAACAATCCTATAGAGGGCAACACTAGATGGTGCACATTTATACAATAACATGAGCAGGCTTTGACTATATTGGAATGAGGGTTCATCTAACTCAACATAAGTTTTTAAGTAATGAATATCTAGATATTTTGGGAAAGGCTT
This sequence comes from Cyclura pinguis, assembly GCA_030412105.1. Taxonomy (NCBI): domain Eukaryota; kingdom Metazoa; phylum Chordata; class Lepidosauria; order Squamata; family Iguanidae; genus Cyclura; species Cyclura pinguis. Next base: position 309,641,626 of record CM059599.1, on the reverse strand, counting down.
CAATCAGCCATAAAGCTAAGAACCTTTCTGCATTGTGGGCTGTTTCACACTCGCCCCTTGTTCTGCTAAAGAAGCTGGAATTATCTTAGCATTAAGCAGGACTTAGCAGGATTTTAATCTTACTTTTCATGCTTCACTTTCAGTCCCATGATTACAGCAATGATTTGCTGTTTAACTTTCACACACCAAGTGCCATTTGGGGGTCTCACCCAATATTTCCTAGTCTCTCCACTACACATGCATCCCTGCCCCATGGCCATTTTTGTCTATAGTACTAGAAGTAATCATCACTTATCTTTGTCCTATGTTTCCCCCACTTTTTTTTCAAATGGTTTCATCACATATGGGCAATCATGCATCTCTCATCAGAGAAAAAGGAAACAAACCCCCATAAGACTGCAATCATGGTCCACTATCAATAAAGGAGTGACGGAGATGGAGTGCTCCAAGGAGGAAAGAGCGAGGCAGATCATCAGATGGGAGGGAGAAGGAAGGAAAGAGATTGTCAGATGAGACGAAGGAGGAGTGGGATTGTGACTGTGTGGGAAATGTGAGACATTCCATCTCTCTAACGAGAAAGAAAGCAGAAATGGGGGCTTGGGGCATTCCTTTGAGAGTCACATCTATTGCATGCCCAGAACTTACCCATCTAGAACTACCTGTTCCCTAAATTAGGGATACACATCACTGAGATCTTTCACACCAGGAAAGAGAATAATACTTTAATTGGGTATGATACACAGATTGGAGGGGGCAAAAATTTGGAACTACAACAGGAGGAAAATGGAACCACAACAATGTCATGTGTAAAGACCCCCAACTTGCCAATGCCTTTCTGCCTATATTCCACTGTAAATCTTGATGAGGAAAAAAACCTGCTCATCTTCAGAATTTAGAGATAAACTTCTGAATATGAATGTTTTGCTTACCTATATATGCCTACTGCCCCATGAATCCCTGACTGTTGAAGCTGTCAAATCCTTTAAAAAGGATTAAATATGGTTATGTGTTAAAGGTTTATTTTCCCACCCCACCTCAACATCAAGGAACCAGAGGTCAGAGACTCAACTCCATGCTTTGTTGCAAAACATCTCAAGATCTTTGGTGATCAAGCTAGGAAAGATTTTGGCTCAAGATGCTTTGATACTGCCAGTTAGAGCAGAGAGTAGCAAACTGCATGGACTAATGGTCTGTCTCATTAAACTTTTTGGTAATCATTTCTCTCCATCTATAATCACAATATAAATTATAAATGAGGTGTGTGTGTGTGTTCATGCAGACACACCTACACACCCTTTCCCCTACATACTGCCAGGTGGACTACATATATGTCAAGTTAATGAAACAAGAGCTCACACTGAACTATTTTTCTTTTCATCTTAGTACCTAGTCAGTTGTCATGGCTCCAGGGCAGCCTGGAAAAAAATGCACTCCTTTCATTTACTGTTTCTCATTTGTGACTTTTCAAGGGATATGGGCTGTTTTTGTTTCTAACTTCTTTCAGCTAGCATAAAGCTTCAGAGATGATGAACCTGGAAAGTGATGAGAGCTAGGCTATGATAAAGGCTGACACTAGAGAGATGCTTTCAGCTGACAACTTAATGTTCTCCCCTTACACTGGTGCCAGCATCCTCTCTTTGAAAATGCATCTGTTTTCTGTTGGAGTTAGGATGCAGAGACCAAGATGTCATATTTGCAGTTTAAGTGATTTGAGTGAAACTGGCTTCTGTGTAGTTTTCAGGACCAAAATGTCAAAATTATGTTATCTTCTTCAGCTGACTTCATCTAATTGCTTCACGCAAGATGCCTGTAGAACATAAAATCCAATTATTTATACACAGAATGGGGAAATTTTTTTTTATAAAGTTAGCACATGTGCACCCCAATTATAGAATTTTTGCAACTTTCCATGTTTGTCATGGCATGGTAAAGAATACAACAACTCATACTGAAGATGTTCATTTGGTACATGTGGTACAAGCACTGAACAGCAATCCATAAAGTGTGGATTCATTCGCATCTAATTTTACACATCAGTAACTCCAACAGTAAAGCATTTCACTTCTCTTCTGCTTATGAGCCAGTGTGGTATAATGGACTCAGGAAACAAAGCTATGAATTCCTGCTTGACCATGGAAACACAGTGGGTGACCTTGGGCAAGTCACACTGTCTCAGCCTCAGAAAAAGGTAAAAGCAAACTCCTTCTCAACAAACAAAAATTACTGAATTACAATCACATAGTTTTTGTCGCTAACTGCCATGAAGTCAACTTCAACTTATGGTGACCCTATGAATAAAACCATACATCACAAATACTTCATAGAACATGGTAAAAACAAGGCAAACCAACCCAAACCAACCCCTTTTTATTCCCTAAAATCTTATGCAGATAAATGGTTAGTACCTCCCAAGTCCTAAGATTTCAGGGTGGAAATCTGGGACTAAGGGAGAGCTCTAGGTGATTTCAAGTAGAATAACCTCTGGTATGGTTTAACACGGTAAGTGTCAATCACAGATTCAGAATCAGAACCTCAAAACATTCTTGCGTTATTCCCCTTTGTCCCCTCAACAGTCCTGAGGGAGTATGATCTGTGGGGCAGCAGCATGGAGCACAGCACAAGAAGTGCAGGAACAATATAATACTCCTCTTCAACTGTTTAGTGAGGCTCCATGCTTGCAGCAATCAAAGTAATTCAAAAGTGATAGTTACATCACAAAAGGAGTGAAATTATAATTGTAGTGTAGCAATACTTTCATTATGGGAGGGGGTGAGAATTAATCTAATATATAAAAGTCAAAGTTTGTTTGTCTGTGTCGGGCAAAGACCTCATATGATTGGCTGCCTAAGTAGATTTTATGGAATCCTGGAGCTTGCAGTTTAGGGAGGAGACTTTAGAAATCTCAACCAGAATGCTCTTGGGCTTCAGTCAACTGTATCTGTCTTGAATAGGCTGGTTGCTATGGAGATGAGGCCTAGCAGCAAGAAGGAGGAGGGCAGTGTATTCCCTCAGGAATCCAACCTCTGTATGTCAATAACTCTGAATACAGATTGGATTGGGGAATATGGGGAAAAGTTACAGGTACTGGACAAGGCAGTTTAGGGAACTGGAGACACAGGATCTGAAATCTTTCCAACAAGTATTACCTATGAGACAATTAAATCCTAAGCAATGCCAAGTATATACCCTAGTTATAAATAATTTTTTGTAACATTTATTCTTAGTCACTTGCAAGGTCTAGTGGGAAATAGACATTGAAGGAGATGGACCTTTTGTCTAATCTAGCAGGTCCCTTCTTAGCCCACTATAGCATTAGTCCTAGTTCTATCAGTAAACAGATAGAAATACTTCATCTAAGTATACTATATTCCTCTCAATAGTGGAAGGGGTAATTTGAAAAAATAAATCCATTATACTGAAAGCTAAGTGTAACCACCACACTGCACTTTGCACCTGGCCCAACAGAAACCAACAGGATAAATTTGAGATTAAGTGATAAATCCAATCCTTCAGTCTTCCCTGCCCCCACTTGGAATTGCATAGTTAGCTATGTTGTGTAGAGTCACTGGAACATCTTAAAATGTGCTTTTAACATGATAAGTTGTCTAGACATTGTAAGACTGTAATATGTCCCCAGAGACTCATTTGCACCAAGGTGAGAGTCGCCTTTTAAAGTCTAATCTTGCTTTTATAAGGTACTTACTAGTATATTGTGGGTATCGCTCCCGCACAGTCCTCCCTTATATACATATCCTTTTTCTGAGAATGAGGACAAAGACCCCTCCATGAACTTTTGAAAAACATTAATTTTGACTTAGATTAATCCTAAATTAAGGAATCTAAAGCTTGTGCTCTCCTCTCCCCACCCAATAAACTTGTCACATTAGAGTTGATAGGCGTTTCAACAGCCTTTGGGCTGCTGTGGAAAGTGCAAAATAGTAGCTTCCACAAGCTAAAACTGCAGCTCAAAACACACAATGTTAAAAAAAGGAATGTCACTACCACTGCTAATGGTGACCTCACCCCACCCCATCCAATAATATTCCCAAAATGGACTCCACTGTTCTAGCTGTCATTAATCTATTTAGAACTTCATGAGATGATCTTTCACTCTTTTCTTGTTAGAATTGAACAAAAATGCCTTACCAAATTTTCTGCTATATTTCCAGGTGTTAACACCAAGGAATGGTCAGACTTTGCTGGATATTCCTCAGAGTGAGACAGAATTTTCCAACAGAAAAGGAGCAAGAAATGCTCACACTTCTGACTGAATGAAAGTATAGCTTTAACTAACAGAATGCACTTGGAGATAGATTAACAAGACAATGGCCATTTTGACATGGGCTTAAAGAAATGGTGCAGAGCATCCTCCAGGGAGGACGTCTGCACCTGGGAGTGGGCTGGGTCGGACCTACTTACTGTACTTACCCAGAAGAGAAGGTTAAGAGGGGACATGACAGCCATGTTTAAATATTTGAAGGGATGCCATGTAGAGGAGGGAGAGGGCTTATTTTCTGCTGCTCCAGAGACCAGGACAAGGAGCAATGGATTCAAACTGCAGGAAAGGAGATTCCACCTGAACCTCAGCAAGAACGTCCTGACAGTCAGGGCTGTCCGGCAGTGGAATATGCTGCCTCGGAGTGTAGTGGAGTCTCCTTCCTTGGAGGTTTTTAAGCAGAGGCTGGATGGCCATCTGTCGGGAGTGCTTTGAGGGTGTTCCTGCATGGCAGGGGATTGGACTGGATGGCCCATGTGGTCTCTTCCAACTCTACACTTCTATGATTCTATGATTCTACCTCAGCGCCACTCCGTTCCCGTGCTCCGGTGCAGATTTGCAGGCTCACACCAGTGCGAGCCAGAGATCTGCCGGGGGCAGGCTTTAGGCTGGCGAGCTTCAGCAGTTGGTGGAGAGCCTCGACCAACCAGAAGCTGCCATTTTCGTCCCCGGAGCAGTGCGGAGCAGCAGCCATGCACTGCTCCAGACCAGCCTGGACCCAAGCGTGGAGCCAAGAAGTCCGGTAAGTACTGGCACAGGGCGATTCCCGCGCCCTGTGCAGAAATGGCCAATGTCTGAGATACTGCAGCTGCACCCACCAAAGGAATTCTGAAGCACCAGAAAGCAGGGTGCTGAATGATGACGCATCCATCCCCTTCCTGCCAGCAAAGCAGAGTATGAAAAGAAGCAACAGCAGTATGAAAGGCAACAATTGCTTTTCACACCATACCTGCTGGCTGGGCAGGGTGGGGGCTTTGGTCAAGTTACTAGTCCATGGCATGATCTGTGGGACATACAGAGCAGTATTTATCCTGTGCACCATACACTGAGTTACTTTAAATGTGCCCAGTAAAATGTTTGAGTCCTACCCTTTTAATATCTCTCTGCTACAGACACAGACACGGACACAGACACACACACACAATATGCAGGATGGAACAAGCCTGCTTTCTGCTGCTCCAGAGACCACTGGCTCACATGTCAGGAAAAGAGATTCCATCTAAACATTAGGAAGAACTTCCTGATGGTAATAGCAGTTCAACAGTCACATACACTGCCTCAGAGTGTGGTGGAGTCTCCTCCTTTGGATGTTTTTAAACAAAGGCTGGATGGCCATGTGTTGGGAATGATTTGATGGTGTGTTCCTGCACAGTGGGAGGTTGAACTCAATGGCCCTGTGATCTCTTCCAGCTCTATGATTCTCTGAGCCGATAAATACTTTGTTCCTATCAAAATTGCCATTTTTTACCATACTGTCTCATAACAAGCACCAAATTGTGGCATTCCATAACCATTCAGTTCAAGCAGGAAGAGAGAGAATAATCATGTAAAGAGCTTATACAAAATAAATTTCAGAGATCGAGGACATGTGCCACCAGCACCAAGTTTTCTACTGAGGCCACATGAAGCTGTCGCCTAGCAACGTAAACCCTGCTCAAAATAACCAGAGAGAAATGACAGCCACTGTTAATAAAGAGCACCCTTCTCTCACATCCAAAGTAAATTGCTCTCTTTTCCTCCCACAAGTCTAACAGCCTCTGTTTCGTTCAGAGCAGAGGGTATTGACTCTCAGCAAACATGAAGTCAGGTCAACTGTTACTAAGGTGAGGGACGGGATCAAAGTGAAGAGACAGTGTCTTTTCACTCTTTTCCATTCTGGAGCTCTTGAGCAATTGTCATTTAAAGAAATAGATCAGAGTAGAGAGTTGAGAGAATCCTGGATTGTCATTTCCTATTAGTTAGACCCGACCCCAGCCAGCCAGGTAATTAGAGCTGTAGCACAAAGCTGCACTCAAATCACTGGCATTGTGGGGAATTGGGTCATTTGAGATTTGTACTTAATATCTGCAGGAAGAAATTAAAGCTTGAGCGGAAAAGAGAGACAGGAGAACCAGCCCCACTGAGAAATTAATAGCTTAAAATATGGCCTGTGCTACTACAGGAGCTAAACAACCTCCTTTCATATGTTGGCAGGCGTGAGGGTGAGGGTGAGAAAAACAGCCAGCAGTAAAGATCAGTCACAGAATAATATGCTTCTCATAAAACTACTGGGAGGGTGGCTCAAGGACTGGTGTAGCTCTACTGAATATTACATAAAGGTGCATTGTGGACATCAGATGTCTTTTGAAGACATCTGATGAAGTACTCCCTTGATATCTATCAGGTATCAAGTAAACTTAGGTGAAATAGTCTTAAGAGACTTTGGACCTTTCCACCCTACACTGTTATAGTGCTATTATTCCACTTTCAACAACCTGAGGAATTCTGGGGTTTGTAGTTTACTGAGGCCAAAGAGCTCTCTGGCTGAGAATTCTAAAGGCTCCTCCCTAAACTGCAAACCCCAGGATTCCATAGGATGTTGAAAGTGGAATAATAGCACTATAACAGTTTAGGGTGGAAAGGTCCTTTGTGAAATGAATCACATTTATCATGTATGGAGGTCATGGTTGTGGCTCCTTCTCAGTGGCTCATGTGAGGCCACTGTGATTCTTCTGTTCATGCTCAACAGCATCTTTTGACATTTGCTAATTTGAACATAACTTTCTGAACTTGGTCTCTTTATTCCATTTTGTCTTTTAATCCTATTCAGTGAAGCATCATGACCCCACTCTATTTGAAGATTTGTGTTTCTGAAACCAAAGAGACCTTGACCTGGCCAGTACTTGAATGGAAGACCACATAGTGACCCCATGCCTTCTGTTGTCAGAAAAGCCATATTTAAAGAAGTTGTCTCTGACCAGTATCTGGAGACCCAGACTACACCATAGCTTAACCTATTCATCATGTTCCTCTAATGCTCTGCTTAACACAGCCAGAGTTTGGAAATGCATCTATGGAGAGAAGAGGCAGAAGTCTACTTCTTCCAGCATAGTTGCAAATACCTAAGTCTAGATATGATTCATAATAACTTTAAAAATTGAAAATTAAGTTCTCTGCTTCTCTGTTTCAAGAACTGCCATCCTGTGGTGAGCAAGTGCCGGAGGGGAGCACATTAGCATTTAAAGAAAAATAATTTATGACAAAAGAAGGAGGAGGAGGAGGAAGGAGGCCAAGTAGTGTACCTAAGAACTATTAGTGGGTGTGAGATTTTTATACCACATCTCATCTATTCCAAGCCTATAAGGACCTTATTTCAAGTTCAGTATTCTCAGAAAGTTTGACTTTGAATTGTTCTTGGCGTGTATAAATAATATACAAGTGCTGGGCAGTGGCAGTTTAAATGGAATGCACCTTCTATAACTGGGTGATATAGATACATTCTGTTTCTCATTTGTTTCTGGAAATGCTTTTATAAAGTAGGTCCCAGTCAGAGGCTTTGAGGCCCTGAGTAAATATACCTGCTTCCCAACTACTTCACTCTCAAATTCTTGGGGGAGGGGGATGAAATGAAAGAAAGGACCAAAAAAATTGGGGGAGGAGATCTTTTCAAACTAAAATCAGATACCAAGTGAAATGCATGTCTCCAACAGACAGAACAATAGCAATTCTCTCTATAGAATGAAACAATGATGTGCCTGCTGTTCATAATGGCAGTTCTAGAACATTAGGTACCTGCACACAATCTTATTACTAGCACTTGTAATGTTTCGTCTGCTCGAGAAGCTACCGTTAGTGAGATAGCTGACTAAAGTAATTTCTCCCCATTTTTTGTGCAGAGAAACTGAATTCTTATTATACTTCAGCTTCATAAATTCAGTTCATGAGATGGGCCCTATACCAATGATGATGCTAAAATGTAGAAACATTTTCAGGCTTCATCAAATGCAGTTTTATTAAAGTGTATCTTTACAATGTCCTCAGAATATTTCTAGACAAATAGTTAAGACTTCTTGCTGCCTGAGGAGCAGCAGCTGGTGGTTCACTTAGCCCATGTCAAGCTGAATAGCAGGGATGCCATTCTTTGTTAATTTCATTCTTGGAGGAAATAAGTGATTTTAGCAATTGTCTTCCCTCTGTGAGAAAGACTTCAAAAACTGCAGAGCTTTTGCGCACTCTTTGCAGTTTGGTATTTATTATATGCAAAATTCAGGCTTTTTGTAGAAAACAGAATTTTCGACAAGGAAAACAGCATTTTCTGTATAAAAAATAGTGCTTTAATATTTCTAACAGAAAACACTGTTTCTCAAACAGAAAATGCGGTAGCACAGACATATTCTGTAAAAAACTCACACAGGTATTTTTGCACAGAAAATAGTATTTTCTGCACAGAAAAAAAGATATTTCTTCACTTGTTTTAATTTTTTTTTTTCCTGAGCAAAAAAAGGCTGCGTTTTGTGCAAACATCAAGGTATGTATCAAATAAGTTTTGAACTGCAAAGAATTCTTATCAGTCCAGGAACCTTTTTGTCAGGATTTTCCAACACGCAATAAACTTTCTTTACTGTTGTTTTTTTTTCATATTTTTCCAAATATTCTTTCCAACCCTTGTGCAGAGTCTATAAATCCAGCTATGTTATTATAGCACCTGAGGCAAGCAGTCCCATAACTACCTGGAGTAAGACAGTAAAGAAGGGGGGAAATGCTCTGAAAGGTATAGATTTGGAATTATAATTTTGTTGAATAATGAGTACTATTTACCTATTACTTTTACCTGGCAAAAATTGTTTTGGGAAACAGTTTGAGCGGATTTTTTTTTTTTTTTTTTTTTTTGGTTTTAGACTATTTTCATACCATTTTGGATTGATTTTTTTAAAGAGCAACTGAAAAACAAAAACTAAGGTAATGAGTAGCTTAAATAGTTTTAATCATTGCAAGAAGTAAAAGTAATGATTTACTTTCAAGAATTTGTTGCTGTTGTTGTGTTGCTTCAAGTCTTTTCCAACAGATGGCAACCCTAAGACAAGCCTATCATAGGGTTTTCTAGGGCTGTGTGTGTGAGAGAGACATGCACCCACAGTTACCCAGTGGTTTTCATGTCCAAGCAGGGAACTGAATCCTGATATCCAGGGTTATAGTCCAATGCTCAAACCACTACACCACTCTGGCTCTCACTTTCAACAATGATAATGAATAATGGTTATTTAAAAAAAATTTTTGAAAAAGTAGTTTTCCTATCTCTAGCAATAGTTTTTTCCCCTCCAGGAACTCAAATTACGCCTCTATAGAAAGCAATTCATTGCAAAGAGTTTTCATGTCTCTTTGAAGGCACAACAACAGAAATGGTGCAGAGTATGATCACTTATTGCAACCAAGGTGCCAGAATTCTATGTGTGTGTATTGGGTTGGCAGTATTAGCACATGATATTGTTTTCATGTGCCTTAGTATTCAAATAATTCCTTCCATCTCCCAAGAAATGAGGGTATAGGGTCCATCAGCCATTGTAGTAGATTTTCCCCTCTAAGAACATGTAGCCTGTAATGAGAATTGGTCAGAGGTTTAGCAGTGAAATATTCAGTGGCAGGCTGTCAATAATACAATATAAAGCGTGGAGAAATTGAGTTGAGGTCCATGAAAATTAGTGATTTTTCACTAAAGAGACTCCAGGCAGATTTTACAGAAACTGTGAAATCACTGAGGCTAATATCTTCTGTTCAAGTCATTATGTGCATATTTTTCATGTTTGTCTCATATCTATGCAACCCGCATTTTCAGGCTTTTTTTTTTCTGAACAAAGGCCAGCTACTTGTCGCTAAATTGATGTTTTCTTATCTTCTGTTTTTTTTCTAAAGAAAGTCAAATTATTCACCTGGACAAGTGACAGCATTTGCATTTATGTTAACTTTTATTTTTAACACTTTGACTGAAGAATATAGTGTCTGAAAGACTGCTTGTTGTATTTTACTCTCTAGTGTGTTATTCTGGAAAATGATAACAACCACTTTTTCTTATGATTTTCCCACTGTATTGGAATGGGATGTTTGCTGCAGACTGTGGCTGGCATCCTGCTAGTGACATATACAAGTTTTGAAACACATGCAGAGTGCTTATTTACCCAATTCCACAATTGCTGTATTCAGCTGATGGTGGCAGAAGAGAAGTTGTGCATACACAACCATTACACATGTGGAAACACAAAACAGTACATTCATCTGTGTCTATCCTTGTGCATTATACACTGTGCATTGTGCATGTTTAGTGGGGTCCATTCCTGAAAATGTGTTGCACACTATTGCTATTCTGCATGCAGATTCGATCATGCAATTCTGGCTTAATTCCATCAATGGATATTAATACCATACTGTGGTGATGTAGGATTGTGACCTATGTTAGTCTGTTCATCTTGCTAGTATTCTTGTTTCCTGTGAAGAGATGAACTATAGAAGTGCTATAGAAGGCTGTGTATTTGCATTAGTTACAGGAAGCTGTTAACGTGGTTTGCAATTATAATTCAACAACTGAAGCTTTATTGATTTCTTTTATTGAACGTAATTTAACACCTGTTCTTGGCTGGGTTCCAGTTTGCTTAGGGATTCTGATCACTGAAAGAATATAATGTAATGCATTGTTTCATCTACTGATGTATAACCCATGTCGCTGGTCCATTAATTTCTTAGAAAACATTCTATTTTGGTTAGTTTTTAAAAAGACATGTTCTAACACCTTTTATGCACATATCCCCGATAGTGATGTCACCAAGTACATTAATGTTTTGGATTGCTGAACAGCTCAGTACATGGGAAGGGATTAGGAGTGGCTACATCCATCAGTTTAGTTTTCTCCTATATGTAAACTTATTAAAGCTCACATCTTTCCTTACAATTTATAAAGAAATCTATGAATTTTGAACTCACAAAGAGGCACAATACCAGCCTGCACCCTGGAGAATGAAAGAAATGAAAGAAAATTCTTGTCTGTCCAAATCCATACACTATCCATGTTCCCAATATATTATCCATATACTGTGTATATCCCCAATATGGATAGTACGTGTGTGTGTTTCAAGGTGCTTGTCAACTTATAGTGACCCCATGGATTTCATAGGGTTTTCTTAGGCAAGTCATACTCAGAGATGGTTTGCCAATTATAATATATTCCCAAATACTATCCATATATTATTCTTATTCCCAATATGGGTAGTAGCTAAGGATGAGGAGCCTTTTAGGAAAAAAAGAAATGGCCACAAATATGGTTAAAGAACCAGGGCTCCAAATATGGGTTTTAAAGAGCTAAGCACCCAAAAAGCACTCTGCCTGGATGGAGGAATCTACTAGTTTTTCTTTCCTCCACATTTGATTGATTTAAATTTCCCCTGAATCCGTATTTCCCACAAAATGCATCACAATATGCCTTTTGCAAGCATCCTCTTGGTGAATTGCACCAGTATAAATTGTGCTACATTTGTCAAGTGGTTTTGTGTTTGTGACAAGGAGTAAGAACCATATCTAGCTGACAGCAGGATAAGCAGAGTTAACCATGTGGGACCAATAAAGTACATAAGTAGAGTTATCAATATGTGAACACTAAAGTAAATAAAGTAGCATGTGAATGCACATTTCTTCTATGCCTTACCTTATATAGGAGTTGTATAATGTACAAACCAGGACACACATGGCCAAGAAACATCAGAGGGTGTTAAGATGGGAACAACTTATTCATGAGGAAGAACATACAAGCTAGGAGAACTGCGGCAGTTTGCTTTTGCCTGACTCTACTGAGAAGGGCAAAATTTTGCCCCCTCTTCTCTTTTCTTCTTCTCTCTGCTCAGTTAACTGAGTTCAAACTACTTTGCTTTGAACTCAATTTGAAGCAACTGAAGTAAGCTGAGGACAAAGGGGGAAATAAGAGGTGGAGGCTGAAACTGGGACATTACTGAAGCAGCTAAAAAGTGGGATAACAGAGAATTATTTAGGACTGCCCTACCAGTTCCAGGTCAATGTTAAGTCAACACCACATTTGATTCAGCCTTTGATTCACATTTGATTCACCCTTTGATTCAGCAAGTCTCCTTTGATTTGGGACTATCCATTAAATGTAGGTATAAGCTTCTAAATCAAAATCAACCTTGAATGTGTGTGAATCTACACAAAAAAGATGCAATTCATTTCAGGAACAAAATGATAGCACACAATGAAGAAAAAAATATTACGTGACTCCAATGAAAATTAAGTTCATGTTAAAATATTTATGTAGATATGGCAGAAACATTCTGCTTAGTGATAAATCAGGCAGGCCTTTGGCATTTCCCAGACACATAATTCAGCTCCTCTTCTTTGCCTTCAGATTTAGTGCTTACAGGATGTTAATAGCTGTTCAGTTTTGAGGACAGCCTCGGCAGACTATTTTAGCTCAGCAGGTGGTGAGGATTTGCATCCATATTTCACGTATATTTCTTTCTCATTACTGGCTTCTTATTTCTTTGTGATTTATATCTGGATGAAATTCTAACTTGAGCAATGGGGAGCAGGTTTCAAAAAAAAGGCAAATTCTATGTAAAGTGGACATATATCACTTCAATTTTTCTCCTTCTTTCAAAACTTCATTTCTTGAGAGAGGGTAGATTTTAAAAAAAATATATACCTGACATCTCAAACAACATTTAAAAAATGCTGCATTCATCCACCCAAACCATAAAGTAGGCTAACACTGAGACCCCCTATGCATGGGTACTCAGAAGTAAGTCCCACTGACTTCAGTGAGGCATACTTTCTGATAAGCTACTAAGTGATAATTGCTAGCTTTAATGTGACTTACTTCTGAGCACATATGTATAGAATTCTTCTGAAAGTTTATTTTAAAAAATGCACACACACAGAAGGTAGGAGTGTACTCTTGTCTAAAATGCCACTCCTCAGTAAGTGGCAAGATTATTTGCCCTGTTATTTCCATTTAACTGAACTGTGATCTTTAAATAATGTATGTATATTGGCAGTAGGTTTGCTAGGGTAACTGTTAATTTGTAAGAGTTGTAATCAGTGCAAAATTCAGTAAGTGCTTTTTATAATAGGGCTGAACATAATGAATCAATTTGGTATTCATGCAGATGTCACATGTAATTTCAGAGCTGTTATACTGTAATTTTGGAGCACTTAATAGAGATTATGGTGATGGCAATTTTATCACTCTAGAGAAGGGACTTTTCCATCATATATTTCCAGCTTCTCACATTTGGAAGGTTTATTGTGGAGCCTAAATAAAACTTCTCTGACTAGGTAAAACCACTGTACAAAAAGCCTCTTTCCATGAGCAAAACTGGGCTGAACCTACATTAAAATAGATTTTTAAAGACTAGTAATTTGTCCCTCCTCTCCTGTGCAAATAAATAAATAATTCATGGAGACTCATACATCCTCCTTATCGGTCCAGGAAAAATAGCTAGTGTTTATGATCCTAAGAAACAGTTTTTTTGGAAAATGAACTATCAGCTTTGTGCTGAGGGGCAAATAATACTGTAATTTTGAGTGTATGACATACAGTAATTTCTTACAATACATGAGACAGCTGGAAGGATTCTCTATAATGTTCTAATAAATCTGAAATAGAGACCAAGCATCATATTATATTATTATTATTATTATTATTATTATTATTATTATTATTATTATTGCCTGTTTAAGTATCTTTTTGATGTATGAGCAGGGAAGCTTCTTATTTGTGATGTGTGTTATTTATAACTTTTGCTTGTCTTTTAAATGATTTTATTCTATTTAATGAGAGGTTTTAATTCTTTTTTAAAATTTTATTGTTAAGGTTTTTTAGCTGACTTTCTTTAAGAGCCACCTAAGGTCCTTCTCTGAGGAAGAGGCAGCATACAAATGAAATAAATAAATTATTATTATTATTATTATTATTATTATTATTACTACTACTACTACTACTACTATCTTTATTTACACCAGTGATGTAGACTTGAGTTGATCAACTCAGACTCAAGTTAGACTGAAGTCTCTTCAATGGCCCTTTCCAGAAGTGGGGAAGGAGCTGCGCGAAAATGGGACTCTCTGGACTTCTTCTCCGTGTGGGCGAGTCCATTGGGAAGAGGAGCAGTGCGAGGTCATCGCTCTGCACTGCTCCGGCGTCCAAAATGGCAGCTTCCAGTTGGTGTAGGCTCTCCACCAACTGGAGAAGCTCGCCAGCCTAAAGCCTGCCCCCGGCAGATCTGCAGGCACGCACTTGCACACGCCTGCAAATCTGCTCCGGAGCACAGGGATGGAGCGGCATGGAGTCGCGCACTCCGTGCTTTTTAAAAACCTCTAAAAAGAGGTTTTTAAAAGGCACACTGCACGACCAGTTCCGGTCGCTCCGAACTGGACTGAGGTGTGGAACTACAAAAAGTAGTCCGCCCCAGTCCACTCCACGGTGCAGAAGACCTCCCTTGGAGGTCGCTCTGCACCATTTTACTAGCCTTGTGCAGAAATGGCCAATGACTTGACTCATACTCAACTTGTCAAAAAATGACTGACAGACTCAACTTGAGACTCATCTTTTTTTTAGTGATCTTCTTGCTGTCCCCCTCCCCCTCCAGCCTTTCCCCAATCAGCAGTGAGGGTATGTTATGCTGGTGACCCAATCAGAGCTGCACAGGCTCCTTTATCCCCACCTCTTTGCTTCTTTTTTGTTTCCTGCCTTTCTCCAAAAGCTGTTTATAGGAAAGCAAAAGAGCAAGACAAGTTAAGAGGGGGAAAACAGGGTTTTGCACCTTTTTTTCAGGGGAGTTTGGGCAAGGAATGGTCTCTGCATCTGGGTTGAGGGGAGGGTTAGGGGTTGAAGTCCCATTAATGTTAATGTGAAATCCTCCTCCTCCTCTCTCTTCTCCATTTAACCCCTCAGCTCAGTCAGAAGCAGTTTCCTTCAGTTTGCCTTTCCTGTTCCTCAGTGGCTGAGGGCTTCCTTCCAAGCCTCCTTGCTCATGAGTAAATGGGTAAGAAAAGGTGTCCTTTACAGCCACAGCACTGTGGAAAGCAGTTTCCTCTAGAAGGGCTTTCCTGTTCTTTCATGGCTGAAGGCTTCCTTCCGAGCCTCTTGCTCAGGAATAAATGGGGGGGAAAGCCTGCTTGCTCATGAGCAAATGGGAAAGAAAGTATGCTTGCCTGTGAGCAAACAGGAAAGAAAACCTACTTGCTCATGAGTAAATGGGAAAGAAAGCCTGCTTGCTCATGAGTAAATGGGTAAGAAATGGTGTCCTTTACAGCCACAGCACTGTGGAAAGCAGTTTCCTTCAGAAAAGCTTTCCTGTTCTTCCCTGGCTGAAGGCTTCCTCCCAATCCTGCTTGCTCTCAACTCAACCCCCTCCATGCACAGATCACCAGCTCCTTTTTTTTCTGTTGACATTGGCTCCTGGACCTGAGACTTGACTTGAGACTTGACTTGAATTATCTTGCAAGGACTTGAGACACGATTTGAGACTTGGAGTAAAAGACTTAAATGCATCACTGATTTACACCGCATCAAAACTTGGTCTTCAGGGTGACTTTCAAATTAAACCAGGTACAGTATAGCTGAAACATCAGAAAAAAGCAACACTAAAATGGAATTAAATGACTAATGATGCCAAAAATTGTTTAAAATACACAATTAGAAATAAATAGCAGATTTAAAAACAGTGCATTTAAAACAGTACAGTGTGCTCTTAAAAGTCCCTTCTTTAAAAACCTTCCTTTCTCAAAAGCAGGATTTTGTGAATACCAGGAATCCTGAAAGGGATGTGAAGAAATATGTCAGTATTGCTTATATTGTATGTGTCACAAACCCAGCATCATTCCTGCCCTCTCCCAGTTGCATGATGGCTTGTGAGATCCCTCACCCATGGAAATTAATGTCCATAAAATACACATTTTTCCTAAAGTGTACATTTTTTAAAATCCATTTTCCTCATGTATGCAATCTTTACATATGCTTTGCATTGACTAAAACACACTTGTTCCCCCTTTTTTACTCATACATGTTTTCTTCAATGAACATATGGCTGAGTTTTTTTCTTCCTTTCCATCTCAGTACTTGAAAATGTATGGATTTCCAAGGCAAGCTGTGCCTCGTCTTTTTGCCAGTCTTGGAAGGAACAAAATGGATGCTTCCATTGTATAATACAAATGGGAGAATACACACACACAGACACAGTATTCTGAAGTGGAAGAATTTCACATAGGACAGCCTGATACTGTAACTGTTTCTCAGAACTCATGAAAGTTTCAATTTTGCTATCCTTAAAGACAACAACAAATTAATGCGTATATCAAAGATTTATGCACAAGTGGAGCCTATTAAGTTCTGCTATGCTTTAGTCTAGGGAATGGGTGAGAATTTCATTCTGTTCATTTCTAAAAAATAAGAATAGTCTCAAATTTGCAAATTACTTCATAAGTCAAATGGAAAGATCTTAAGATATTTAACTGTGTGCAACAGTCTGCAGAATGATCATCTGGAAGCACCATAACACCACAGCAGTAAATACGGTAAATTAGTTTATATTGATTAACCAAGCAATTCCAGTATTGTTAAAGTAGATGTCTCAAAATAGAGGGTTCCTAGCAGTACTAATCAAAAGATGTTTGAAAATTATTCCTTTTGCCCTTCCCCAATGGATTTCTTTGCAGTAACAACAAAACAACAAAATATGTGATGTAAAAAGCACAGGAGAGTTATAAAAGGAAATCTATTACATGGCTGGAAGTCTACTAGTATACTATGTTAGTTGTTGTACTTTTCCAAGAGTTGAGTGTGAGGAAAAGCAGACAACTCTGTTGGTGTCATACCCATGCGCAAGTTCCTTTTTATAGGTACTTGTGCTTTTGTTTTGTTTTGTTTTGCCATTGTGCAATGGGAACATTGAGTCCATAGTTGTGTAAGCAGAGTTCCACAAGGCCCTACAATCTATTGTTAGTCACAATTGGAGTACAGCCATTCAGCAATTGATTTGATGGGTCTAATCTAGATGGGACTAAGCAACAGCATTCAAGTCATGCAATTGTACATTCATGGATGGTGTTTGTTAGTGCCTTCAGTGTACCACTTTATTCTTGAGATTTGCAGAAATAGACATTGTGCACTGCTCATTTCACAATGAGAGAAGATGTGCCCCACTGAAAGAAACAAAGTCAGTTGTTTAATGTCAGTATTCAGCAGGGTTGTGAAGGGTTGTGTAGCATAACCACTGTGTAATGTAAATTTATCCTGCAGAAGCACAATGCAAGATCTTGCCCAAAATCTACTAGGTCTGAGCAGCATGTTTTTCCAGTGCCTTCTTATGTCATGTCTATTGAACTTTCCTGCCACCAGTCTCCACTTAATCAACTAGATTCCAGTGAATGACCCCAGGACATACATACCTGATTCTATGAATAAGGTAGGATGATTGCATGATCATTCATTCCATCCATTTTGGTCCATTATATAAGATTGCTGGCTTATTTGAGCAGTAAAGCAGTTTGTCTTGGGATCATGCTTGTGGCTATCACTGCTGAGAGGCAAGCAAGAACCTTAGCAGGCAGTAAGAGGAGTACTGCAGAGAGCATAGAAGCTAAGCATCCACTACACACCTACAAAGTACTGAATAAGCTTCACCCCACCTCCTACAGGTCTTAGCACTCAGCAGTTAGGACACAGGATCTTCTCCCCTTTCAGCAGACACTGAGTAGAAGTAGTTAAGGCAAAATAATGCCAGCTTGCTGATCTGGCAGGTTTACACGCAGCAGGCAGGATATTCCTTCAATGCCATTCACCTCATAAATTTTAATCATATTTTGAAATCAACCCAGGAAGGGCTTTGCCCTGAAAAGTATCATATAAGTAGCATAAATAAATAAGTGGAATTCTTTCAAGGCCTTTGAATGTACAGCTTCAATGACAAGGCTAGTGAGAAAGAAAATGAAGACTTCTCCATTCTGCTCTTGTGTGCTGCCACAAACGTTCATGTCATATATGAAAATGCTCTCAGATGAACACTTCAAACCTGACCTCCCTACTACTTCTATGCGAACACAGACAATCTAAAGGATCATGTCCCATTTGTGTGTCCCCAAAATACATGATACAATGCCTGCACCTTGGTCCTAAATACTTTATTAGACTGTTACAGCAGCTGTCGACACATGGTGTCAATATTCCTGCACACTGTTCTTGTCTTTAATAAAGCTCATAGCTCAGGGAAACTTTGCTTCTCTTCTCTGTGGAACAAGAGAATCTCTTTGCTTTTTAATTCAGGCAGAAAAGTTTCCATTGTAAAAGATTGCAAGGACAGCAGCTTCTGAGAGTTGCAAGGCCAAAACCTGGGATCAGGAGATGGTTTCTCGCAATGTCATGAGTGGGTCTTTATGATATCACAATGGTAAGTCAGGAAAGAGTTGTTGGGGGGAGAGTGCCCCCCCCTTCGAATTAGGGGAAAATCTATTTCACAAGACAATATGGCAAGCCAGAGCTAATGGAATCTAACTGGAAATCTTTTCTGTCTGAAAAATTGTATCTTCCAATACAAGCCAGCACGAGTTTTAAGATGTGCAAGGGAGGGGTTTCTCTCACAGGCATATTTGGCGAGAACATGGGAGAGAGCATTTTCTGGGGCTGTCCTCTGGTTATGGAATGCCCTCCCACGGGAGGTGCAGTTGGCCCCCTCCCTACTCTCTTTCCTCCAACAGGTGAAAACCTTTTTGTTTAGGCAGGATTTTGAATTGTGAATTGTGTTAACAGCAGAAAGTATGATACATTTTACTTTCTAATTTTTATTAGTAATTTATTTTAAATATGTTTTAACTCTCTTAATCATAGTTTTAGTAACATTAGCCCTTAATTCTTTTTTAACTTTTGTAGAATCAGATTTTTAATGCAATATTGTTTTGTAATTTTGCAAGCCGCCTTGGATTACATCTCAGGAACAATGCAAGGCAGACATTCAAGAAATGATATAACAAAAATAAAATCCTTTGTTCTGGAAAATGTGCCCTGTAGCTGCAGTAGTTACCATCCTTCTTGTGAGGTCTTGGAGTCTGTACGGCCTTACCAGCAACACTGCTCGGGTCTGCAACCTGTATGGCCTTCCCTGTGAGGAATTTTTATGCCCCTGCTATTGGGGCTTGTAGAAGGCCCACTGCCAGCTCGCAGGGAGGTGTGGGTTTTTTGGTTTTTTGTTGTTTGTTTTTTCAGGCCTTCCAGCACTATTGAAAGCGCTTGAAGAACAAAAAGGGGTTTGAGTAACAATAGAAAAGTTTCACTTCCACCTTTTTTTCAAATGAAATGGTGGGCCCAGATGTTCCTTCTTTTGTACCTGGGTGTGCTGACCCTGTGTGAATATGCATACCCTGGTAGACAAAATGTATAGCTGTTTTAGCATAGGATTTGTAGCGGCTGCTTTAAACTTTAAAATGAGTCTTGTAGTGCTAAGCATCTGCTTCCTTGAACTAGAAGATGGGTCAAAGGACAGCCAAGAGATAGAAAAACACATAGGCCATTTCCCCACTACACTGCTATAGTGCTATTATCCCACTGTCAACATTCTGTGGAATTCTGAGGTTTGTAATTTACTGAGGCCAAAGAGCAATCTGGCTGGGAATTCTAAAGGCCCCCTGCCTAAACGGCAAACCCCAGGATTCCATAGGATGTTGAAAGTGGAATAATAGCACTGTAACAGTATAGTGCAGAAATGGCCATAGTCCTTGGTACCAACACCTGGGAGCTTTACTCTCATCTTGTGAGAAAGGTGGAGTATGCATTCAATAAATAAAGAAAATAACTAAATCAGCAATTTCATATTCCAAGATGTGTGGCTTTCAGGGATCAAGGAGCTGTGCTGATCAGAAATGCCTGAAAAAGTACCATTCCTGAAACAGTTTAGCTATACCATTTCACATATGACCCTAGTAATAAATCACTGATGGAAGCTGTCTTTTATGCCTACATACAAGTATGCTATAAACTGTAACTCCATATCCCAACAACGGGGTTCAGACCAGCCAATTATTCTGTGTAGGACATCTGGCTGTCTCATATTCTTTTTTTAAAAAAATATTTTTTTAAATTTTTATTAATTATGAAAGAAAAAGAACAAAACATAACACGTGATTACCATAAAAGTCAAAAAGAAAACATTACAACAAAACAGCTTGCATTATTATTTCTTTCCAGATCCTTATCATCATGTACTTATGCCACATGTTATATATCATATTGCTTATATACTTTTGTTACATTCTTAACTCTATCCTTTTCAACTATATTTAACCCATTGCTGTTACTGAATATGATCCTATTTCTAAACATATTAATACTAATCCTAATCTTAAATGTAACCTTAAATATAACCTTAAATGTAACCTTAAATGTAAGCCCTAACACTAAGGCTATTTCCACACTACACTGTTATAGCGCTATTATTCCACTTTCAACATCCTATGGAATTCTGGGGTTTGCAGTTTAGGGAAGGGCATTTAGTATTCTACACCAGAGAGCTCTTTGGCTTCAGTAAACTACAAACTCCAGAATTCCACAGGATGTTGAAAGTGGAATAATAGCACTATAACAGCGTAGTGCAGAAATGGCCTCAGTGTTAAACCATCCCCCAAGCCAATTATCTTTCAGCTTACTCTGCTTTCCAAAATTGTAATTCTTCTTGTGGAGGTGTGACACTTCCCTCTTTATTTAGGACCTTTTCCACAAATATCTTCCATATTTCTTCAAAATCATTCCCTTTCATTATTCCTTTTTTGACTTTAATTCAACATGTTAACTTATCATTAATTGCTATTTTCCACACTTCTTTATACCAATCCTTTATTGGAAAATCTTCCTGCATTTTCCATTTTCTCGATATAATTAACCTTGCTGCAGTTAATAAATTTGTAGTTAAATCCTTCATTGCCTGAGTACAATTAACCTTATCAAATATAAATGATAATGCTATACTTGGACATATTTGTAAATCAATTCCTGTTATCTCTTTTATCTCTTTAAACACAATTTGCCAAAATTTCTGTACACTTTCACAATTCCACCACGTACGAATATATGTGTCAATCTCTTGCCAACCCCTCCAACATAACCTTGAGTGTTCTTTATCTATATGGTTTAATGTTACAGGCGTTAGGTACCATCTCCAGACCAATTTATAAGAATTCTCTTTTATCCTTACTGATAAATTTTTTAAATGAAGCTGATTCTAAATCTTTCCCCATTCTTGAATATCTATTTTTTGTGCTAATTCTTCCTCCCATATTTTTCTAAGATATTCATCTTCATCTTCATATATTGACAATATTTTATATATTTCACTTATGGTACCCTTCAATATTTCACTTTCCTCCATTCCATCTCTTTGCTTAATCATTTGTTCAAATCTAGTGTATTCTCTAATATCTTTATTATTACTTTTCCAATTCCTTGTCCATTGCTCTAACTGAATATAATTAAACCATGACATCTTAGTATCCTGCAATCTCTCTTTTATTTTATCTTTATTCGTCATGATATTCATCCAATCTTTTAACTTATATATTCTCTGCTTCTTCAATTCCTTCTCTAATTCATCTCTCAAATTCTTTGGAAATTTTTCCGTCATCACTACTGGGGTTAATGGTGAAAGCTGTCTTACACTCTTTATTGTGAGAAAAGCCTGTAGGTACTGAACTTTTTCCCAAATGAAGATTTATCTTCTGGTAAATAAACCCGGAGCTGGCTTATTGTTTTCTTGGTATCTCCCAACCTCAGAGACCTGCTGTCACATGAAACAGACTGCAGCACACATATAAACTCCTTCCTGCTGAGCAAGAAAGACCCAACACCAGCTAGAAGTGGAGATGGGTGTTCAGGTTTGAAAGCCACTTCACAGGTAAGAATCAAAATATTTCTTCTGCCATTGTTGCTCACCCTGAGATTTTTATCTCCATATAAACCATCAGAGGAACATAGAAATTCTCTGAGTCTTCAAAAGTTGAGAGAATGGGAAAAAGAAATCTAACAGGGAGGATATGGGAAAAGTTAAAACAACTGACTTCACATTTGTTTTGAAAGATATGAAATACAGTCTCCTTGTTTTCGAGTTTTAGTCTTCTTAATTTAATCCTAAAATTAAGTATTCTTTCCAGAGTTTACCAAGAGGAAGACTGGCAGCAGGTAGAATTATCTAGACATGGATACAATGAGAAACATACAAAAAAGGGAATTGGGTGGAAAAAATGGTTTGCTTTAAAAGGCAGTAGCATAGGGAGGGGGGGCAATGAGGGTGGTTTGCCCCAGGTGGCAATGTTTTGGGGGCATCCCTGCTTGTAGCTATGCTCCCACGCACTGTGGCCCTGCCCCCATGTGCTGTGGCCACACCCCCTCCCAGCCCTCCTCCACACACTCCAAGCTCCACCACTGTAAAAAAGTGGAAAATTATTTTCCATTTTCTGTGCGGTAAGACTGTTTTCAAAGCCCCTTCCCCAAGCAAATCAAGCTTTGACCAAAAGAAAAGTCCCAAAAAGAGAAAAAAAATCAAAACAATATGCAAGAGCATTTGTAATCCAGCAGAGGAAAAATTTGAAACCTTTTTTTCTTCCATTCACAAATGCAATAAGTAAAGATTTAAATCCCTAAGACACGCAGTTTCCCTTAAAAGAAACTGTAAATCATTTCAAAACAGGCTGATCAACTCTGGATGTGTCTGAAACTGCTACGATATGATTCAAGCCCAAACCAAATAAGACCCAATTGTTCCAATTCAGTCTGGAGTTTGGGCATTGCACAAAGCAATTACACAAACCTATTTTCAACCTTGTAGAAGACCTGACATGTTTTAAAGCTGTGCTTCCCTTTGCTTCTCTTTTATTACACTTGACCTCCTCTATTACTTTTGTCATTTCCATTAGACTTTTTTTTTGTTCTTACTTTTCCACTTGTGTATACTTTCCATTGATTACCATTTTTGCAAACCATTTTTTTTTGCTACTACAGGTACAGAAGCTGCTGCTAAAAATATTTTTTAAAAGGTAGAGTTGGGTGTTCTCCATTAACTGAATTAACTCTATAACTGAAGACAATATTCATAAAGCTAAATAAAAGGTTGTAATTAGAATTTCTAGAAGCATATTTCACAATCCAAATCCCAATTCTTAAGCCCACTAGGGCTCTACGATGGGGTGGAGAGGCCCTTCTCTCTGTCCCTCCACACTCTCAGACTAATTTGTTGAGAACAAGAAAGAGGGCGTTATCGGTGGCTGTTCCCAGTCTTTGGAACTCCCTGCCCAGGGAGGTCAGGATAGTTCCCTCTTTGCTCTCCTTTTATTGCCCACTGAAAACATGAAATGGGATGGACTTTTAATGATTTGCTATGCATGGCAAATGGCAAAGTTCCCTCAAGAAGCTCCAGAGGCATGATTTCCCATTTAAGTGTTATTTCAGACCTTCTTCTAGGTTGTTATTCAGAATGAAAGCTACCAGGCTTCTGCTTTCTTAAAATTGCCATTTCCAGTGTAAAACAAGCCAAAATAGCCTTTAAATTTTAAACCAATTGAAAAAGGAATAATTTGTATTTTTTCACTGAAAAAGGACTATATTTTTGGCATTGGGTTAGACTGCAGAGGCCTGGGGAACTGTGAGAGCACAGTAGAGGCCTCAAGGTCCTGTGCAGCCCATGGACTATACTTTCCCCTCCTGTTGTAAATTCATCCCCTCAAACACACACACACACACACACACACACAAGTGACCCTCAGCGGGTGGCAGAGGGGAGATGTGGTGATTTGTTCTGTATTGTTTTTGCAGTCAGTTTTGACTTATGCTACTTCTATGAATGAGAAACTTCTAAGGCACCCTGTCATCAACTGCCCTGCTCAGGTCCTGCAAACTCAGGGCCATGGCTTCCTTGCTTGAATCAATTCACCAGTAGTACGGTCTTCCTTTTTCCCTACTGCCTTCTACCTTACCAAGCATTATGGTATTTTCCAGTGAGTCATGACATCTTCTGATATTTCCAAAAGACACCAGTCTCAGTTTAGTCACCTTTACTTCTAGTGAGAGTTCAGGCTAGATTTGCTCTAAGACATGGCACACAATAGGAGCAAGGACAATAGGGACCCGGCATCAGAATATCACTGAGTGGAAATTGACAATGTTGAAGACGTCAGTAGACCAACCTTCCAGTAGTTCTTAAGCCCAGAACTGGAAAGAAATCTGTTAGACCAGATAACTGAAGCAAGTTCCATCTTTATTTCCCCAGAATGACCAACTGCCTTATCATAGCACAGCTATAACGCTGTTATGCCACTTTAACTGCCATGGCAAAAGCCTATTGAATCCTGGGATTTATGGAAGGACATTTAGGGAAGGGCATTTAGAAGTCTCAGCCAGAGTGTTCTTGGGCCTCATTAAACTACAAACTCCAGAATTCCACAGGATGTTGCCATGGCAGTTAAAATGGAACAATAGTGCTATAACAGTGTAGTGTGATAAGGACTCTAGTCTCTGGCACAGCACTGTAGAGAGATGAGGACAGAAGCATGTCAAGACAGCTACAGTTACTTAGCATAAAGTTTCACTTCACAGATGTAGGCCCTACTGTTTTCTTGGTTCCCCAAGAAGAAAAGGAAAAGGAGTGAAGATTATGACAACATTTGTAGTAGGCCTTCCAAGGGGCTGTGGGCCCAAGCATTGCCTGATCATGCCATATGCAAAAGCCTGGTCCACTTACCTTTCATTCCAACTTTTGTCCCCATTTTTGTTGTATGTCTTCAAGTTGTTTCTGACTTACAGCAATCTTAATGCGAACCTATCACAGGATTTTCTTGGCAAAATTTGTTCAGAGGGAGGTTTGCCTTTGCCATCCTTTGGGACTGAGAAAATGTGACTTTCCTAAGGTCACCCATGGGTTTTTACGGCTGAGTGGGGATCGGATCTCTGTTCTCCAGAGCCCTAGTCCACAGTACATCATGCAGGTCCCTATACTGATCCTAAAATACAGTGCAGACTTCATTAACAAATGAAACTTTCATGCCATAATCTAGAAAGAGGCAGTAGGCAATGATACTACCTTCTAACAAGAGTCAAAGTGCTTGCATTCATTATTCATCAATCTCTAGGGCTTTCAAATCACTCAGACTTAACTGCCATCCTCTATTAATTATCTGAAAAGTTGGAGTCCCATGTTGATAATGAAAAAGAAAATGGCTTCTATTTATGTAACAGTATGTTTCTGGGAGACCTATTTTTGTTGCTATTGAGTTCAGAAGAGCCATCCCACACCCACATAAACCAAATTCATTGAAGGGGCAAACATGTATTTCAGCCAAGGTGTCTGACATGAATATGAAATATTCTGTGCATTGCTGACGAGCAGCCAGTAAATGCAGACTGAAATGCAGTCATCCGTTCATCCCTGCAGAGCTATAAGACCTAACTGGTAAGAAGTAGGCTTGATGAATGGTGCAGAATTGAAATTACATGGACAAACAGAAACAGGGACCATTTGTGGCAGAATAGACTCATTGCTTCATTAATGAGCCTTCTGCTGCATAATGTGTCTCAGAGCTTCCAAAGGGACAGTTGAGTTAAGTCCTTGCAGTGAAAACAAGAGTCTCATGTTTTGGTGTGTGCAGAATCTGGAACATCAGGCTTGAAAATTAATTCAATAAAGTTAAACGATAGAAATAGGAACATTAATTCACTACACAAATAATTCAAATCATTTAATTAGTTCAATTATCATGAATTAGTTAATCACTTAAAATGTTAATATTAGGTCAGACTATGGAAGTCATAGTGAATAGCCTGGAGAATGTCACTGTTGGCCTTAGAGAGGCATATTTTGTTACAGACTTCTTCAGAATGGCTGTTTTTGATCTTTAAAATGTTCTTCCTCCAACCTAGAATTTTTTTCTCACACAAACTACAAAGCTCATCAGGGGATTGCCTGGGAATGGAGAATTCAACACGTCTGGCAACTATCAAGTTCTTAGAGGCTGTTTCAAAGCATACAATCTGATCTTACCATCTCGTCAATTCAGTTTGTCACTCATCTGCATCTCTCCTCTATCTACCCTCCCTAAAAATCAAACTTCACCCCCTCTCCAAACATCTGATTTAAGTTAATAAGGAACGATGTATTTCATTTAGAGGTTATTGATCACTGAAAAATCGAGCAATACATGGATAGCTGCAATTCTGAGCCTCCTTCCACATGATGATGGCATCCTGACATGGGGATGCGAGAGGAGTGGGACCATGACAATGCTTCCACATGACATCATCATGGTCCCCCCCTTTTTGCATTACCAGCTGGTGCAACTGTGGTCTATATCATTGACAGAGAAACTCCATCAATGACCCCCAATCACGCAAGCCTTCTGTTACAGCGAGCCACGGAGAAGGGACAGAAGCACGATCTACATGCTTCTTCCCCTACTGCAGCATGGGGAGCAGGTCAGCTGCAATGCAGAAGGATGGAGCATGTCCCTCATGCTCCTTTCTGCCAGCAGCCAGTCATGTGTGGAGAGGAGCATTGGGAACACCCTTCCATCCCAGCAGAGGCACTGCCGGGATTGTGACAGGACAATGCACAAGAGCATCATCATGCAGAAAAGGCCTTAATTGGAAATGTTCTGAGAGTCTCTAAGCATATGTTTTGGGCACAACTGAATTACTGCATCCTTTCTCCCTCTCCAGTCCCAATCAAGCAGTGGTAGAACATATGTCTTGCACAGAGGAGTTAGGAAGCCTAAGTTCAACCAGTGGCACCTTCTATTTTAATGATCAGGTATATAACAAGCCCACTTGTTATCTATATATCGATGGGGAGGGGGATGAAAAGGAGAAGGAGGCGAGTTAGCAAGCAAAAACCAAAATGGGAAGGTTGGGACTAGAAACAGAAGGAGAAGCCAAGAGAGAAATGAGGGATGGGTTTGAGGAAATTGTTTCACTTAATTATCCAAGTGCGGAGGCAATAAGAGAGTTGAAAATGGATAAGACACCAGGACCTGATGAATTTATGGCATTGGATTATAAAAGATTTATAAAAGAAATAATACTTCCATGTCAGGCAACTTTACATGAAATTGAGAAGGAAGCAAAGCCACAGACATGGGGAGAAGCTAATATATTGGTAATACCTAAAGAAGACAGAGATAAGAGGGAAATAAAGAACTACAGGCCAATCTCTCTGTTGAATGTAGACTATAAAATATTGGCAATGAAACTGGCTAAGTGACTGAGACCTGCAATACAAGATAAAATACAGGAAGGACAAACCGGTTTTCTCCCAGGCAGGCGAATTAAGAACAATATTAGAACTTTATTAAACACAATTGAATATTATGATAAAAATCCAGGGAAGAAGATAGCTATCATTTCATTGGATGCCGAAAAAGCATTTGATAATGTTTCCTGGAATTTTATGCATTACTGTTTAAGAGAATATGGCCTGGGAGAAGTATTTTGCAATTGGTTGGAGAAGATATATCAGGATCAATCAGCGAAGTTAATTGTAAATGGAGATAAAACACAAAGTTTTGAGATAAAGAAGGGGGTACGGCAGGGATACCCATTATCACCATTATTATTTATAGCAGTTTTAGAGGTATTACTGCTAGTAATAAATGAAGATCCACAAATAAAAGGATTAAAAACAAAAAGGAAGGAGATAAAGTACAAAGCCTTTGCAGATGACATTATAGTATTTCTTGAGGAACCACAAGATTCAGTACAGAGGCTGAAGGAAATCTTGCAAAAATATGGACAAATAGCGGGTTATAAGATAAATAAAGAATAGATGAAGATGATGACATTAAATATATCAAAAAAGGAACAAGAAAATTTGGAAAAGAGATCAGGTTATCAAATAGTAAGGAAAATAAAATATTTAGGAATAAGTATAACAAATAAAAATCAAGAATTATTTGATAACAATTACGAGAAGGCATGGAAGGAGATTCAAAGCAAAATGGAAAAATGGACAAGTATGAATTATCTCTTTTAGGAAGAATAAATGCTTTTAAAATGTCTCTATTGCCTAAGTTAATGTTTCTTTTCCAAAATTTGCCAATAATAGGAGAAGAAAAGATCTTTAAAGAATGGGAAAAAAGGTTGTGAAAGTTTATCTGGCAAGGCAAGAAACCAAAAATAAGATTTAAAACATTACAAGATGCAAAGGAGAGAGGAGATTTTGATGTGCCATAGTTGAAAATATATTATCAAGCATGCTGCTAAGAAACAATTAAAGATTGGATTCAAGTGGAGAACACAACAATAAAAGAAGTTGAAGGAATAGAAAATAGATTTGGTTGGCACAGATACTTATGCTATGACAAAGTAAAGGTGAATAAAGACTTTAACAATCATTGTATCCGAAAGACTCTATTGAACGTGTGGATACAAATAAAACACAATTTTTATAGAGGACTTCCATTGTGGACCTCACCCCAAGAAGCATTTAATACTGCTCCCACAAAACAGGGAAAACTATTGATGTATCAAAAGCTACTGAAAAAGGATGGTACAAAGTTAAGAATGAGTACAGAAGTGGAATTAAAAGAGCAAGGCCATGAATTTAACTGGTTCCCATGGAGACAATTAAAAGAGAGATTTAAAATGGATCAAAAATTATACGGGTTTGAAAGAAATGAAAATGAACTGGATGTATTGATGAAAGGGGACCAGAAGAAGAGAATTTCCAGATTTTATAAAATATTGTTACAAAGAGAGATGGAATCAGAAATTGTTAAAAATTACATGGTTAGATGGGCTCAAAATATAGGACCTCCAATTGAGTTGGATACATGGGTGAGGGCATGGAAGACAGATATAAAATTTACACCAAGTTTGAATTTAGGAGAAAATTTCTAAAAAATGATATATAGATGGTACATGATGCCTGTAAAACTGAAAAAAATAACAAGAAATGGGAATGAAAAATGTTGGAAATGTGACGAGAAAGAGGGATCTTTTTTTCATATGTGGTGGACCTGTAAAATAGCAAAAAAGTTTTGGAAAGAAATACATGATGAAATTCAAAGAATGTATGGTTTTAACTTTGAAATGAAGCCAGCACTCTATTTATTGAATATGTTAGGGCAACAAAGAGAAATAAGAGCTCATCAAAAGACATTGTTATATATAATAACCGTAGCAAGATTGACTTATGCTCAACATTAGAAAGAAAGAAAATATATTGATATAAGAGAATGGAAATTCAAAGTCCTGGATATGGTAGCGACAGAAAAGCTAACTTTTTCACTCAAAAATAAGCCAATCCAGGGCTTTGAAAGAGAATGGCTAAAGGTATTGAACTGGATAAAAGAATGAAATAGGGGAAAAGAAAGAAAGGCTGTAAGAAAGGGGGAAGATAAAATGAGGTGACAAAAGATAAAATGTAAATAGTTAAATATAAGCTAAAAGTAATAGTTTACGATTGTTGTAAAAAAGAGATAATGTATGGAACGGAATGTTTATACAGAATGGAATGTTAAACTCAGATTCAACAGGGAAAATTGATGTTTGGAAGTGGGGGGGAGTATTGTTATTCACTTAAAATTTTAATAAAAATTATTTTAAAAAAAATTATCCAAGTGTATAGCACTATGTTTTCAGGTTTATAAATAAGTTCATTTCATTGCTTCCCCATGATGTTATGAAAGATTTATATTATACCATATTACACCATAATTTACAATAGAAATCATTCCCATATATAATCAATAGAGAAGAAATTACACAGTCATAGTCACAGTGTACCCCCCTTTCTTTCCATAAAGGTCTGGGGAATGGAGACAGGTGCCTATCTTTCTAAAAAGGCCCTTGGCTGTTTCACGGCCTTAGCTGCCTGCTAAGGAAACATATGACTCCACACCCACCTCAGCCATTCAGTTCTAGTATCATTTTTTCTTCTTTTCCATTCTATTAATTTTCTCCAAAAATTCGTCTCTCCTGCTCTGTTCCAGAAAGTACTCTTTTTTTTTTGTTACTCTTCCTCTTCCCTGCTCTCTTCCCAAAGAAATTACACAGATTAACCTGCCTAACCACAGAGCCATGTGATCCTTCAATTCTAATATTTTTTCTGAGACAGCAGAGCTTCCTTTTTTCCCAAAAATGATAGAGGCAGAGGCACCTAACAAAACAAATTCTAATTTATTCCTATGACCTAATTCACTGAAGCATACTTTTTTTACTTCAGCACTTACTGGGCAATCTGCTGAGTTAAACAAAATTGCTAGAAAAACTTGGCAGATAAGTTGCTTAACAAGTTAATTACGGACTTACTTCCAGACTGTGTGGATGTGTGCACACAAGCATGCCTTTTAGGAATCAAAATTAGTTCAAAAACTTAAACATCCTTTCCAGTTTCAGTTCTGCAACATTTTCATCATTCTGCTATGATTCTCCTTTGGGTTGCACACAAGGATACAAGAATTAAATTCTGCAGCTTGCAAAGAGTGGAATGCTTACATTATATTCCCCAATTGATAAATACCAGTACATAATAAACCTTGGCATGGTATGTTAAAGAATGAAAGCTAATAGCAGTAAAAGACAATCTGGGATGCTCAGACTTTTATTTTAAAACTTGTTTCTAGCCCTCAGGGAGAACAGTCCTTTTTCCCGTTGAGTGAAAACAATGGCACTTCTCTAGATGGGTTATTGCTGCTGGTATAAACATGTAAAAGGGCTCAATTTCTGTTTGCCCAAAAACCAGAAAATACTGGCTGGCTGTGCTCATACTGTTGTTACAGTTATTGTGAACTACTTTTTAAAAAAAATAATAGAAAATTAATGTAGAACTCATAGTTTGCATTTTTAATAAGTTTTAAATTTATTCAAGCATGGGTATTTTGAGCCTACTATGATAGTAAATAGAAAGGCAGTATGGTGCAGTGGTTTGAATATTGAATTAGGACTCTGGAGACCAAGGCTGAAATCCCCATTTGGCTATGTAAACCCACTGGGTGTCCATGGGCAAATCACATTCTCTCAGCCTCAGAGGAAGGTAAAAGCACACCTCTTCTGAACAAACCTTGCCAAAAAGACATCTTGTGACAGGTGTAGTATAGTGGTTTGAGGGTTGGACTAGGAATCTGGAGAACAGGGTTTGAATCTCCACTTAGTCATGGAAACCCACTGGGTGACCCTGGCCAAGTCAGAGTCTCTCACCTCAGAGGAAGGCAAAGGCAAACTCCCTCTGAAAAAATCTGGCCAGAATACCCTGTGACCTATGGCCGTAGGGTCACCATAAGTGAGAAATGACTTGAAGGCGCGCGTGCGCGCGCACACACACACACACACACACATTCCTCATCTCTATAAACTGAAATTGTAAATAATAAACAGAAAGTGAGCTTCTTTATGTGAATTGTGTAGCTCCATTGCCTCAAAATGAGCTATATTTATTACCTAAGGATCTTGCTATATGTAGAATAAAACAGGAGCCTTCATTTTGCCTTTAATGGGTTTCACTGCACTCTAATTCTAAGATAAATGACTGTAGTATACCATTTTTATTTTTGCTACTCTGACCTTTCAGTCGAAATTGGCATGTGGGTTGCCTTGCTAATTGTTATGCAAGGAATTCAAAGACTTTTCGTTTATATTGAAATATAAATATGCTTTCAGGGAGTGTATGTGTAGCTAAAATTGTTCACTTTGTTCTACATTTGACTTACAAAAATCTCCTCTTTCAATCTCATTCATGAGGTAATTTAGGAATTTTAGAAAGTGGCAGGGATGATGAAAATGATGGGGGTGGTCGTGATGATGATTTCCATTTCTCGGACAGCTTTTCTAAAATAGATTTGCAACTAAATGTACAAAAGATTAAAAAAGGATAAAAGCAATGTATATTGTAAAACAATCATCCCAGCACACACACAAACAAAATATAACCAATTGGCTGAAGACCAATATTTTAAAATCAGCCAGACACATCCTATGAAATGCACCCTGTACCACTGATATCATCTGCACCTCCAGTAACAATAATGGAGACAAGCTATGGATCCATTTCTTCAAGTGAATTGCAGTCCCACCTAGAACAACTTGAACACCATGCATTCAGGCAGAAAAAGTAACCACCAGCAACATCTCAGTCTTCTGTGGATTAGACTGCAGTTTATTGGCCCTCTTGCTGTCCATGGTTGTAGCCAAGTGACCCCAGTCAATGGTTTCATGTGGAAGTTAAGCAGCATAGCAAACAAGCCCAGCCCCTGCTGAATCCAAATTGAAGAACTGGCAGGGGGACAATATTCCCTAAGCAACACCCTTTGGCAACAATCATATGAGTCAAAGCAATACTCCCCCATTTTCATCTACTGGAAAGTAATACCTTGCATTTCCAAGGTATTCCAGTCTTTCTTTTAAAAAAAAAACAACTGACAAGACGGAAAGCCACCTGTGGAACAAGGAGAACAAGCACAGTCACATGACCCTTCTTTCTTCTGACACAGATCACTGTACGGTCTAACCAAAATATTTTGTGTCTAGATGGGAAAATGTTCAAAAACATTCAGAAAATGGTTGAAAAAAAACTTTTTGAGTGTTGACAAACCCTGATGAAAAGTATCCTGAGCTGATGAGAATCTTTGCAGTTCAGGCCTTATTTTGCACAAAATTTGCAATTAATTTTAGTGAATTTATCTAAAAATAAGGTAGTAAATTCATATACAAAATGAACCAAACAAAATCCTTACACAACCCTACGAGAACTGTCTAAAAAATGCAAATATTGACAGCCTGTATCTCTCAACTGAGATACAAAACATGCATAGTTCATATCTAAATGTGAGGGAAGTCTTCTTGATCAATATAGTCCCATAAACCTAGGGCTTCGTGGCTGGTTGATAGTTAAGAGAAGAATGGGAAAAGGAGAGAGAGAGTTGCTGCTCTCCCTTCCTTTTTACATTTGGCTGCTACTGCTGGAGCAAGAAAACAGGTAAGAAGGTAGAAGGGAAGTATACAAACCCATAGATGAGTAGAAGAGAGGAGGAAGAGAATTTGAAGAATCATTAGGGGAGCTGGAAAAGCAACCCACTGTACTCAGATAATACCATCTCAAAATTTGGCTCCAAGTAGCAGAGTATTTTCTAAGTTGGAGAAAACTAGTTCAGTGAACAAGGAAGTTTGTTAACCATTAGCTACTTTCATTTGCTCAGCATTAGGGGAATTTCTACCTTATATGTAATATCTGAGATAGTAACAAGAAAATGAGAAGCTTAACTAAACTGGGCTTGTCTTTCCTTTCTCTCAATAGCAGTAATATTCTGAGAAGTCTCTGTTTCTGTCACTAACACTCCAGTTCTAAATCACAGCCAGCTGCTGTAGTTTAAAACTAGGCATCCTCTTCTGTTCACTGAGCTTAGAGATCCGTAAAAAGATCAATCCTCTAGCAAAAAGAGTCCAGAAAGGAGTGAGAGGAGAGTAGCTGAGTTATGTCCAATCCAAATTTCTTCCAGCCCAGGGATACAGTCACAATGCCAACATGAGATTAGGCCAGAGTATCCATCCATCCGTCACTTTATTTATAACCCACCTTTCTCTCCAACTGGACTTGAAGCAGCTTATAAAAGAGCAGAGAATACATTAAAAACACATACAGTTTAAAAAATACAAAATAAGATGAAAACAGTATTAAACATTTAAAATCATATTTTAAAACAAAGAGTGAAAACAGTACAGTACTATAAAAAGCCCTTTTCTTAATAAACAATCAATTTCAGGGATGGGACAAATAAAGAATTTTCTGAATCTGGATCCGGATCCGGATCCAAATCCCTGGAAGGTTCTGAGAATCCACGAGCCTCATGAATCTCGAATCTTTCGAATCCTTTTTTTAAAAAGTGTTTAAAAAGCAAGGGAAAGAAAGCACCTCTATTGAAAAGTGTTTTTGAAGCAGAATTTGACATCTTTGTTTAGTGAAAAAGGAATAAATAAAATAATAGTTTTCACTTTCTGGAAAACTTTCAGGATCCCCAGATCGCACTGGCACTGGCAAGAGAAGAGTGGGGAGCATGGGATCGCACTCCCTGCAAGCTTCTCACACCTGCCTGGGGAAGGATTGGCCTGGCAGTGGGCAAGAAAAGGGTGGGGAGTGCGGGATTGCACTCCTCGCAAGCTTTTGCCTCCCACTCGGGGTAGGATCTGGCTGGCGGTGGTCCGGAAAAGGGTGGGGAGTTCAAGATCACGCTCCTCGCAAGCTTCTGCCACTTGTCCAAGGCAGGGGCAGGCTGGCAGCGGGCAGGAAAAGGGTGGGGAGTTCACCTGCCACCAGCATGATTCAAAAGATTTGGTTTGCTTATTTTGAAGGGGGGATCAGATACCCTAATCTCAAATCTTTGCCCAGGATTCAAGGATTCGAGGATTCTGTTGGCCCATCCCTAATCAATTTCCAAAAGCTTGCTCAAAAAGAAAGGTTTTAACCAGCTGCCAAAAGGAAAAAAAAAAAAAAAGAAATACCTTAGGAAGGAAAGTTCCAAAGTATGGGAGCAGCCACAGAGAAGGTATTCTTCAGTGTTCCCACAGACCATACCTATGAAGATGATGGGATAGAGAGAAGTGCTTTTCCTGAGATCTTAAAGCTCATGCAGGCTCATATGAGAAGATGTGGTCCTTCAGTTAGCATGTGTATGAGTAGTTCTTAAAAAAATTCAAAATACTTAGCCTGGGAGAGTTTGGATTCAGTACAAATTTCAGCTGGTCTTCTCTCAGCTCAGGGAGGATTGTGGTCTAAGGTGGCTGAAGCAGGAGGAGGAAAAAAAGACAGGTACCAAATAACAGTAGCTAATGTTTTGGTATGAAGTGGCATCATTCACATCTATACCAGAAAATTACTAGTAGGCTGGCGTTGTTTGAATCATGATTGCATGCAATCACACTGAAAGAAAAAGGAGCAACCTAAGGGAAAGAGAAATTGTGAAGAAAGTCTTCTTCTCACTATCCATGGTAGCAAATAGAGCCATGATTAAGATGAATAAAAATATTCCTGCCTAAACACACCTGTACATGTCAGCAAGAATGGCTGAATTCACAGTGTGACAACTTTGCAAAGGAAATTTTATTTGGCTATCAAAGGATGAGAAACACTGGACAGAGATAACTGTTTTATTAGACCAAAGTCAGAATGAAAGGATCTTTAACTACTGGGCAACATTCACCAATATCATCATCATTTTTTTTCCTTCATGTCCCTGGCTTCCTCCTAAGAGTTGTAGCTGTGAGTTCTGCTTGCACCCAGGACCATGAATTAGCTCTGCATCCCAAGTGAGCCTTGAGATTGCACCTACTGGCTTCTTAGAAACTCTTCAAGGACAAAAGCAAGAAAAAGTCTAGTTACAGACTAATAGATTCTATTTGGCATAGCTTTCATGGACTGCAGCCCACTTCATCAGATGCATGAAATGTTCCCTGAATTGGCAGATATTTATACACTGCTTTGGTGGAAAGGATGAGTGTATAAACATCTGCCAGCTCAGGCAATGCTTCATATGTTTGATGAAGTAGGCTGCAGTCCATCAAAAGCTGGCACCAAATAAATCTTGTTACTCTTCTAAGTTGTCACTTGACTCATGACTGCTATTTTTTGGTGATGGAATAATGTAACTAGCCCCTTGGAATTTTTTTCCCAAAACCAAAGTAAACTTATGTTGCTCCATTTTCTTTCAATGTGAGTGGCTATAAATGCAAAAATTTATTGAACCATTAGTTGTTGCCAATCAATGTTTGGAGTCATTTAACTTAGAAAAAAAAACAAAGGGTGTTTGCATGGTGGAGAGAGAATGTTTGCATGGTGGAGAGAGAACAGATCAAGAGAAGATTTGAATGTTTGGCTATTTAATTTATATCTTGCATTTCTCCCAGAATGTGACCCAAGGTGGCTTACTGACAAAGATCCCACACTTATTCAGAATTCCATGTGAGGTGTCCCTCAAGCAGAACTTTGGAAACTTAGTATTTTTGCCAGAACTTTGGAAACTTAGTATTTTTGTACTACAATTCCCAAAGTTCCTCAGTCAACACAGTCAGTGGCGAAGTCTACTGGAGGATTCTGGGACTTGTGGACCAAAAAGGTAACTTTCCTAAATTCTAATTAGGCAAGTAAATATGATGACCACCATGCCATAGACATTGTGATTGCAAGCATTTCATTAGTAGAAAAGTTGGATGCTTTAATAGGAAAAGATCCATTGCTTTCCTAGAATTTTAGAAACTATAATCCTACCAACAGCAATATCTCTTTGACTAGAGTCAGTAGTGAAACAGATGTGGAAAACATCTAGATGACACAGACATCTGAAGCAATGGAAAATGTCCAATTTAGAAGACAAAACAAACATTTTCCCCCAAAAATCTTTCGAACTGCATTTCAGCTCAGTTTTGTTGCAATATTTCCTCTCAGGGGATATCATACTGCTTTGTCTTCTTTATAATTTATTTTCAGGCTTAAAAGTGACCCATGTTGTGAATTTTTTTAGAAGAACAGTAGTTCTGTGCAGATACATTGTAAATGACTATAAATGGAAGGCTGGTTTTAGTAGTTAACTGGTTACTAATCTACAGAAGAGAAAGTTAAGAGGGGACATGATAGCCATGTTTAAATATTTGAAGGGATGTCATGTCCAGGAGGGAGCAGGTTTGTTTTCCGCTGCTCCAGGGACTCAGACAAGGAGCAATGGATTCAAGCTGCAGGAAAGGAGATTCCACCTGAACCTCAGGAAGAACTTCCTGACAGTCAGAGTTGTCCAGCAGTGGAATATGCTGCCTCGGAGTGTGGTGGAGTCTCCTTCTTTGGAGGTTTTTAAGCAGAGGCTGGATAGCTATCTGTTGGGAATGCTACGCATTCATGCATAGCAAGAGGTTGGACTGGATGGCCCCTGTAGTCTCTTCCAACTCTATGATTCTATGATTCTATGATTACTGTAGGTTATCCATTGTCTCCAGTGACCTTACAACTGCTTTGGGAAGGAATGGAACCTTATTAGACCGATTTAGAAAAATAAGAAGCAGCTGGGAATTTCAGTTTGACCAGTATTATTTTGGATTTTGTGGGTGCCCAATCCAATATTGTGGATGCCTAATTCATAGCCTCTACATCAGCATTACTCAAACTGGTAGTCCATGGACCAGTACCAGTCCATGTGTCACAGACTGCTGGTCCCTGTTGAGCTTCAAAGGAAAGAAAGAAACAATTATAGCCAATGAGCATAAATACAGTACCAACCTCTAGAACATTGCAAATAAATAAACAAACAAATAAATGACATCCTCCCACATCAAATAGCTGGGGAAGTACTACTCTACATAAGTTATTCTCTAGGCTTTCATCTCTGGGAAAGGGAAAGAAAAGGCAATGTTGATGAATAAATCATACAATGTGGCAATGGTTGTTATTAATTATCAACAAAGGTTATTCCAGCTTTCCTCTAAACCAGTGCTGGAATACACAACGTGTATTGTTATCTGAGATCATCCTCAGTACTTGACTGAAAATTCTCCTCCTCAACATTTTGCCCAGGGTCATGGCATTGTCCAGGTCTGCAGACTGACTATGTGTGATCCACCAAGCTGAATGCAAACTATGTAGGGCAAGTCAGTGTAAATCTGGGGCAGGGGGCATGATCCAAAAGTCAGAGGGTCTTTTTTGGTTCCTCCAGACCCATAGTAGACTGTACTACCATGTCTGCCAGCAACCCGAAGTGATATTTCAGGCGACTGGAATTCAACTTTATGTCAATGTCAAGTGGATTTTTACTGATTTGTGGATTACAGGATCATTTTCAATTTTAAAGAAAAGCAATCACCTTAAAAACGTGAATGTTCAGTGGGATTCAGGGGTTCAAGAGCTACAAGCATCACTCTGTGGTTTACAATTCCCACGGTGAAACACAAGAGAGATCATCACAATAGGAAGCTGTTTCATACCAGTTTGGAACATTCATCCACCTATACTGCATTGAACAACCTGGAAGAATTATTTAGGGTTTCCTTCAGGAATCTTTCCTAGCTTTGCCAGGAAACACCAGGGATGAGAGTGAAGTATATACTAAGTGCATAGAAAGTACTTTTTGTGCTTTTGAGCTAAATACAAGGCTGGTGAATTACATCCCATTTGGTTAGGTTAATACATGCTACTTTCACTACTAACACAACTTCTTTTCTTGTTGTTATTAATTGCCATCTAGTTGTCTTTGCTTAATGGTCACCCTAGCAATGAGAGACCTCTAAGACACCCTGTTTTAACAACCCTGTCAAGATCTTGAAAACTCAGGGCTTCAGCTTCCTTAAATGTATGCACTTGTATCAAGAAAATGGAAAATTCAAGGAGATTTTCAAATGGAGGATTGGTATAAAGACGTGTGGAAAAGTGACAAGTTAACATGTGAAATTAAGGTCAAAAAAGGAATAATGAAAGGGAGTGATTTTGAAGCAATATGGAAGATATTTGTGGAAAAGGTGTTAATAAAAGAGGAAGGTGTGACACCTCCACAAGAATAGTTACAATTTTGGAAGGTGGAGCAATTTGAGACAGAATTGACTCCAGGGGTGGGGTACACTTAGCAATAGTAATAAGTTAAATTTAGTTTGAAAATGATAGAAATAAGAACGAAATTATTAATAGCATATTTTTAAAATGTTAAGTATGGGAATAAATAACAACAATGGGTATAATGAGAATGAGATTTAGATGTATATAACCAAAATATATAATCAGTATGATTTATAATATGCTGAATAAGCAATATTATCTAAATGGATTTAGAGAGAAATAGAAATGTAAGCATTTTTTTTTGTTGAAACCTTTTTTCCTTCACTTTTATGTTTATCATCTTATGTATTTTTGTGTGTTTTTTTCTTTTCTTACAATTAAATTTTAAAAAAACAAAACAAAACAAAGTCTACATACCTCTCTTTTTCTACTGCCTTCTGCCTCAGTATTATTTTCTTTTCTGAATCATGTCACTTCATGACATATCCAACACAAGATAGCTTCAGTTTCATCATTTTGACTTCTAGGAAGAATTTCAGCTTCGAGTTGTGCTGGGACCCATTTATTTGTCTAT
Source organism: Cyclura pinguis (assembly GCA_030412105.1). Taxonomy (NCBI): domain Eukaryota; kingdom Metazoa; phylum Chordata; class Lepidosauria; order Squamata; family Iguanidae; genus Cyclura; species Cyclura pinguis. The sequence continues at coordinate 309,602,262 of CM059599.1, read as the reverse complement.
TTGATATCCATGATACCCATAGAGCTCTCTTCCAGTGCCACATTTCAAACTAATTTATTCTTTTCTTGTCATATTTCTTCACTGTTCAGTTTTTACAACCATACATAGAAATCAGAAGTCCTATGACATGGGCAAACCTGACTTTGGTGTTCAGTGATATATTGTTGCACTCTACTTTTACCAGAGCATTTTTTTTACGGACATTCATATTCATAGTGCTAGGGATTGTCTGGCTAGCATTCAACTTACTCTTCATAATGGAAGAGCATGCAGCAGAGATCTGTTTATTTCATAACACAGCGGAAGGCCCCAACACCCCCAAATCCTCCATGCTTTTCACAACCCCTAAAAAACTCTCATTAGTGTCAGCTAATACAAGCAACTGTACACTTCTGATTATAAAAGATGAAACCCAAAACACAGAAAATAGCAGAATGATCAAAGCTTAATATTTAAAGCACAAAGCCTAGTAGATTTCTAAGAAAGCTACAGAATTTGTGAACATACTACCTGAAATCAAGAACAGTGAAAATTGGCATCAAAAAAAGTTTTGGCTGCAATTTTATATCAGTTCATGGGTATGGCTGGAAAGAAGATTCTTTATTATTCATTTTCTGGTCAAGACAATGATTTCTTGATGCCCAGAAAAACCAGTTAGGAAAAATAGAGTTGGCTGCCACAAGATTCCTCATGTTTGAGTAAATATGCAGCTGCAGGTATGCAGAAATACAGTTCTTCTGTGAAGTGAGCATGTTCTCCCTGACTGCCCCCTGTGCAGAAAATGGACACGGGGTGCATGTGCATTTATGTGCAGCACCTTCTGCTCGAGTTAATGCCTCTCTTATAGGAATGTAAATCTTTACTTTGTTATGCTCCTGCGTGCAAGATTGAAAAACTGCAAAAGTTTCCCTCTCCCCACCAGTGGGCAAGTTTAAGACAGTTTTTGTGAGTTTTTGATGATTTTCACATTTCAGGATTTATTTGTGAAATTTTTGCAAAAGATTTGTACAAAATAGTATTTTGGGGAAGGATCCACTCTGTACTGAACAACACAAAAGGGTTTGGGTGCAAAAATGTATCTGTGTGTGCAAAAATAAACAAACAAAAGTCCTTGCAAAAATATTATAACTAAGTTCCGAAATGCGGCGGGGGGGTGGGGTGGATCATATTAGCTGACTTTTTTCCAACTTTTTTCCCCATTTCTTTCCTCTCTTATTCCCACATTTTTTTCAATGTGGAGAGACATCATTTCATCTTGAGGACAAGGAAAAATCCTAAACATTCTTTGAATTTAATACTGCACACTAAAATGTCTCCTTACATGTACTACCTTTGCATAACCTCTATGGAGATGCAATAGGAAAGAAATCTCTACAGAACAAATTGATGCACAGCAAAGTTCACAGATCAGGCACATGAACATGTGAGTGACTAAGTGTTGAACACGGAGACAGGTGGAATTTTCCTGCAGCAAAAGCTATATAATATGTCTGGCAGGAGATTGATCGCGGGTAGGAAATTTCTTCTGTTAATTCTAACTAGTGGAATATTGTGTGACATATGGATCACCTCTCTGTGTACTGAAGCTATGAGTTATCCCTGTTGTGAGATACCATGTGAGAATTCTTATGTGAATGAAAATGTATTTTATAATAGGTTTCACAACACTGCTCTTAGGTTGAAATAGATTCCTGAAAAATTAATTTCACAAATATAGTGGGCATTAGGAAAACTGATGTATTGCATCAATGGATCAGAATGTCCTTTCTCACCACTATGGCATGGCAAGAGTGCAAAAAAGAATATATGCCTTTCCACATCTTGAATAAAGCAGCCTTGAAACTTCAAACATTCTCTTGTCTAATCCCAATCATTTAAATAATTACAGCCTTCCCAATTTAGCTGTTTTAATTTATATTTTTTCACGTCATTTCCATTGTACTCAAGTGATTTCATCAAGGAAAAAGTACACTGCCACTAAGAGATTCCCGCAAGCCTTCATTTCTTTAAACATGTCTTTAAACCGATAAGCTTTAATTGAATATGCATTTAACATTGTTGCAAAGATTACTGTGAAGGTTTCACAAAAGTCATATGTTCCTTGGCAGGGATATAAAATCGGAAGCCTCCCTCCCCCCATCCAAAAAACCTGACTTTTTTTTTAAAGATGCACAGAAATTGGTAAAGTAAAAGAGAATTTGGTAAAATTTACAAATAAATAAATAAATAAATAAAAACCTGCCTGACAAGAACTCAGAGCTTGGGCTATCAGCTTTAAAAGAATATATTCACCTTATTCAGTATTCAGTGTTACTTGTTCCGATGTTACATTATTCAGTGTTTTCTCCTGACTTTTCATGACTTTTTATTATTTTTTTTTAAAAAATTGCTTTTTGTTGTTTTATGCCTTCACGTCATTTCTGACTTATGGCAACACTAAGGTGAACCTATCATGGGGTTTCCTTCGCAAGATTTCTTCAGAGACAGTTTTCCTTTGCCTTCCTCTGAGGCTGAGAGAGTATGACTTGCCCAAGTCACCCAGTGGGTTTTGAACCCGGGTCTGTAGAGACCAATGCTCAAACCACTACACCACACTGACTCTCTTGGAGAATTATAATACATAAGAAAAGAGTATAATGAAGTATTTCTGTCAAAATGCTTTATGATACCCTTTAGATATAACTAGATAGAATTATTATTATACCAGAAAAGTAATTTTTCCTCAATTATTACGTTAATTTGAAGTGTAACTTTGACCTATCCTTGTTACTAGAAAAAAAGTAGCTCCACTCTAGCTTGTTTACAAAATTTTAATATATAAGAAAAGAGTACATGAAGAATTCCAGTCATAATCCCTTAAAATACCCCTTAAAAGTAACTAGAGAGAATAACTTTTCTCAAGAAGTGTTCATGTCAAAATGCCTTACATACCTTTAAAAGTAACTAAATGAAATTACTTATTACATAAGAAAAGTAATTTTCACACCACATTACATTACTTTTGAAGTATGACTTTGCTCCATCCTCATTACCACCAAAAATAAAAGGTAGCTCACTGCAGTGAACCTTGTTACTAATGACTCCTTATTTCCAAGCTTGACAAGAAACCAGTTTTGAGAAACCTGGTGGCACCTGAACCAGAGCGAGAAAAAAAAAAGAAGAAGAAGGATTTAAAACAGAGCCACACAATTTCAGTATATCCAGGCCAGGCCAGTTTTCTGCCCTTCCAAGGGCTGCACAGACTGCCAAAAAGTATGAAAACATAGGCTGACATCCTGTTCACAGCAAATACAGGTGTAACTGAAAGTTACACATATGTATTGAACTTCTTCATTATGGCAGAGAGAGGAACGTGCTACCTCCCTCACACAATAACCGAAACTTCTTGAAGAATCCCCTTCCTCCTGTGCACTCACCCACCCATTCCACATGCGTTTAATAGCTGGTAAGAGAGAAAGAGTGTCAGAGAAGCACCTGGATCTGTCCTTGTAACCAAACATGGAACAAAAAAGGCATCCTCCCAGACCTCCTGGGGGTCCCTTGGAAATCACAGAGGGTGAGATCATCACTGAGTGCCTAGTTATAGACACACAGCCAGATGTTTTTCTGATGCTGTCTGCTTGAATGAGAAAGGTGAGTTCTCCCAGAGGGAACAGGGAAAATTTATTGTAATTTGCAGAACTTTACAATATGTCTCCTGATGCAGGATCTTGGTCATAACACAAAAGAAGCAGTGGGGGTGGAGAACGTTAGAAAGAGTTGCAAGTTCATTTCTGGTTTTGAAAAAAAGAAGGTAATTTTGTGCAGAAGGATTGTGCGACCTATTTAAAAGGTGAATTGCTAATCCTAGAGGCTTCTGGAGAGGCAATTTACCTTTTTTTTTTTTTTTGCCAGAAAAAGGGCAATCCAGAAGATTCTTGTGGCAACTGTGGTCTGCAAACAGCTTTTGTATGAATATATTATAGAAGCAATACACAAGTAATTAAAAATCCCATTGGAAAAGGAGGCAGATGTCACAGCAGTATATCATTCTACTGACCCCAAAGTCTATGCATAAAATATATGCATAAAAGATGCTGATTTCCATGAACTATTCTCCCAGGCTCTTATAACACTATGCCATTGATTTTAACATGAAATATGATTAGTTAGCATTTTGCTTCTCTCCTGTGACTTGCTGCCAAGTGATCGATAATGTTTTAATTTAGTCTTGAAGCTGAAGTAAACCAAGCCCTAACACCCCCCTAAACAATGTTTTCAGTCAACTGTTTGATTTTATCAAAAATGTGTGGCTCTTCTATTTTTTGTATTTTGTGATATCACAGTGGTCACCATTCTAAGCAAGTAGCACTTGCTTAAAAACAAATTCCAGAGTTTGGCAAATGTCTTTCCATATGGCCAATATTTGTAGGAAAATATTTCCTCTTGTCTGAAATCGTTTCTTACTACCATGTTGAGCACTGTGGAATGATTTTGGATTATCTAGAAACACTTACTTTGTCTGATGAAAACTATGAACATATCCTCTTATCCCCAAATAAATCTTATAAAAAGATGGAGTTGCTTTCTACGTATACAAATTCTTTAAATCCAGATTATGGATCTTTGTATTAAGACTGGATAGAACAGCATTGTGATGAAATTCCTTCACTGACATGAGTTTTTATGGTAATTACTGCATTGAACAAAAATGAGCAATGTTTCCCTCAATTAACTGAGCCAAAGCCATCGTTTTCTGAACTTCGTATATGCATTAATATGCCCTGTCAGTGTGATGCATTTCTGATGATTACAAAGTAGGAAAAGTACAGGCTTTGGAGAGAAGATTGAATCTCAGAGACTTCTCATGTCTTTGCCATGTTTTATTCCATATTAAAGTCAACTGAGATCTGGGCAAGACAATGGAAATTGGTTTGTTAAGCCGGGCTTGCACGTTATTTTCAAAGACTTTTTGCTGTGTAAGGATGAATATTTTAAGGGTGATCACATCGGAGGTGATAGGGGAATTAACCCTGTTTCCTCCAGATGTTAATTTCCATGAAAATCTTGTCCCCTTCATGAAGTCAAGAGAGAAAGAGAGAGAGAACCAATTACCCATGTGTTAACGAATGGGTGAGAGAAATGTTGGACTATGAAGCAAATGAACGTAGGACACTGAATATAAAAGAGGAAAAGTTTACTCATCACCTTCAAACTACTTTCTCTTGATGGTGATAGAAAGTGCATGCAGAGATTTGAGATCCTAACTAAGGAGTAAAGACACCAGTGGCTTAGAGAAACAAACTAAAGGCTTTTTTTTTTATAGAAACTCCATTCTAAGATAGGAAGATTATTCAGGGTGCTGATCTAATCTAGCTTCTTTCTAGAGAAGAGCATTCATCATGACACCCATGGTGTGATCTTGGGTCAATCATTCTTTCTCAAAAAGTTTACCACGCTGAGGTTAAATGAGATCAAGGTAAAGAACCATGTTACCTGACATTCATGGAAAAGAATGAATTTTTATTTTAAAAAAAGGTAACAAAATAAGAAATCTGATTGAAAAGCAAGACAATTAGTCCCAATAGACTAACACAATGCAAAAAGACAAGATAAATTTTGAAGAAAGCACTTAAAGATATCTAGCTAATGCCATAGTCATATGCCAAAGAATCACTTAGAGTTGAGTAATTTCATGCAGAGCAAGCACACATACATATGGTACATCTAAGAAAATTCTGCACTTGATAGGTATTTTGTATTTCTCTATATAGAGGAAAACCAATGTACTGAATCACCACAAACTGCACGCCAATGAAAATTGGACAATATAGGTTAAGTGAAGTGGCTTTCACTACTGCTATGAGTACTAGAGCACTATAATTTCCTTAAAACAGCCAGTAGTCAAGTTTTCCATATGCAGATGGAACAAGAAGAAATAGAAACAGAATTCCCAGGCCATCTGTTTTTATCTTGATGATTGTCTGTATCAAAGAACTAGTAAAGACACTATCTATTGCTTTACTTTATAACAGTTTTGTCTGTTACTGACTTAATAAAAACAGCTTGATTATTATAAATTCATTATTTCCCACTTGGTGCAATAAACTCTGAAGAGAAACACTAGCCCATCCTCTTCTAAGCAGTCAATACAGAACATCTTGTCTACTTATTTTCATATTTTTATACAAACACACATGTGTGATGTAGACTAATAATGTCTACATATCAGGTGGGAGTAAATGTAAGGAAGAGTTTAGGAAAAAAATATCTAACAAGTTACAGATGTGGAAGACTCTTCAGAGGACACATTAAATCGAAAGATATATGGGGACAATGCAGAAATCATCAAAAAATATCATTGAGAATTCACTGTGCAGTTTCATAATGATGGAGTGACAGAGCCATGACTAGAATCAATATTTATGACTTTGCTCTGTGGAATAATGAAGCCCAAAACTGAACATGCCTCAGAAATTCATCCAGGTATTTTCAGTTATTTTTGGAGAGGTTATGAATTGAGGTAGCTTGCCCATTTCCAATCAAATAATATATTTAAAATAAAATAAAATAATTAATAAAAATAGAAATCAGCTTTGTCAAAACTTCAGAATTAGATGATGAGAGAAGGATACCTATTTTCAATATGAAGAGTATCCTTAAAATGCTAAACCATATATGATTGCATTACATTTCAATTATGAGTACTCAAATGTTACTGATTTATATTCCTGACTTTTCCCTCACAAAGTCAGTTCAAGTCAGCTTCTATGCTCTATAGTTATTAATATGCTGCTGATGTAGTAACACACTTTTATTTCTCTTTGTGTGTATGCTTAAGCTAAATATAAAAGCAATATTCCTGAGGTCAGTGCCAAACTATTCTAGCTACCCTGGTCTCATTAGTTTTCCATGATTCTCTTTATGACTGGTTCTCTTCTAACATCACAAAGGATGTTCTATATTTTATTATTTGAACAACACTGTTATTCCAACACTCTCATTGGCACTTGATACATTAACATATACTAGGAATGCATAAGAGGTTTTTGTTTATTTTGTTTTGTTATTCCACCCATTTTTGTAATTAAAAACCTCATTCGTGTTGTTATCCATTTGTTATTATTTCATTTGTTTTCATTATTCTGGTAAATTTACATTCTCATCATCTTCCAAAGCAATACCTAATGGTGTTTCTGCTGCCTGCAAAGTCTGTGTTTTATACCTAACCATAGGACATTTTCAGGTATTATATCTTCTTTCAAGTTATCAGACCTGTCAAATATTTGACAGATAGAAGGCAGGGTCTCCATGGTGCTGAAAACTAAAAACACACTGTCTGATTAGTAAAATAGGAATGGGCAATTGTAGAACTGTGGGATTGTGTTGATTCTCCCAGGAGATCTTTGAGGGCCACACCCACCTCTAAAAAAAAGTTTTGTTTTTCCAAAATGCCCCAAAACATCATTTTAGGCCCAGGAGAGACCTTTTAACAACAAGAATTAAGCAGAAATCACTTTCTGTTCATTTCAAGGCTTCTCCAGGGTCTAAACTGATCTACACACACACTGCCTAAAACCATGGTATAAATTCCACCCCACCATGCACTGAGGAACAATTCTTTTTTAAAAAAAGAAATCACAGAAGGTTTTGTCTGAACTCACTGGGAAGGGCAAGATTCAGCCACCTCCTCTCCTCTCTCCCTGCTGAATTAGTTGAGTGCAAACTACTTTTGCACTTTGAACTCAGGCCACTTCCACACCATACCTTCTTCCATGGTCCCTGCAGTGCCTTTGCTAGGAAGAGTGTGTGATGGGAATGCTCCCCTCCACACTTGGCTGGCTCCCTGTGGAAGGGAGTGTGAGCAACATGCACTTTCCTTCTGCAGTGCAGCCAGGCTCTTTCCGTTGCTGCGCTGGGGAAGAAAGCGCCTCCACTACACTCCTCGAATTGCGCCTGTACCATGGTCACTGCTGACATCAGTGTAGTTACACTGGCTATCTAGATGTAATGCCACATGGAAGCTGGTCTTTCTGAGATGCCTTCCTATGGTGCTTTAAGATGTATGTGCAAACAGCCAGGTTCTTGCTCTTAAATGCACCTGAAGATAAACATTGGCCTCATTACAGTGACGACATATGGAATTAACACTCATGCAGGTGAGATGAATTGCCATTTTCAAAGAAGGTTTTTGCAATTAGGCTCTAACAATCAAGGAATAATATCAAATTCTCTCCTGGGTGCTGACATTATATCCTATCTTCTTCTGTATTCTTCAGGATCCCAATTCCCACAGTACACATATATATTTCACTCAGCAGCTCCTGCAGGTATATATTTCTCCATTTACTTTTGCTCCTCTCACTGCAGTTCGCATCAACAAGGTAAATGATCTTTCAGATTTATTAAGACATAAACTCCTCAGCTGACATTTATACCATAGGCATTTAGATGAATGATAGCGTATTTTATTATGACATGCATGCAGATGAAAAGAAAAAGAAAAAAAAAAGACATGTCTTGACTGAACTGTCCTAGAACACCACGGCTCTTGTGTTTGGTGGACAATGCCTGACATCGGTTGTAGGCATGGTGAATTGGTAAATCAGAAATGCTTATAAAATAATTGGTGTGAGAGAGGGATGGAATGAAAATTCAAATATAATAAAAAATGGTCAAAAAAGTAGTGTCAGGGAAACTCTGATGAGGTAAGTCTTAGGGCCTTTCTACACCACACTGTTATAGTCCTATTACTCCACTTTCAACATCCTGTGGGGTTCTGGGGTTTGTAGTTTACTGAGGCCAAAGAGCTCTCCGGCTGAGAATTCTAAATGCCCCTCCCTAAACTGCAAACCTCAGGATTCCATAGGATGTCGAAAGTGGAATAATAGCACTATAACAGTGTAGTGCAGAAAGGCCCCCTAGTCAGGCAACAATATTTACAGTTCTTGATATATTTGCAAAAAGTACACATGGAGTTATATATCCCTACAGAATGGAATTTTAACTGTAGAAAACAGCTCCCTTGCCCCCAAAACAGAATTTTTTGCACAGAAAAAAATTACTAGCATACAAAACTTGGTTTCTGTACAAGAAATGTGCTATTTTCTGTGAAAAAAAATATGACATTCTCACTGAGAGAAGGAAAACAGGGAAATTATTCATTCTTGCATGTGTGAACAAAATTAATCATGATTAAGCTTCCTAGTAAAAGAACAAAGCCTAAGGGTTTGTCCAGAAGCATGCTACTTACAGTTCTAAGGCCCAATCAAGCCCTTGGCTCAGTTTCACACAGCCCTCAACCTAACGTCAAAATCTCTGTATGTGATCAGTTCAGTCTACTTCAGGACCAATTCATCCCCTTCCCCAGCAACCTACCAAGTAGGTTTGAAGAAAGAAACAAAGAATGTAGTCCCAGAGAAAAGAACACGGTATCAGGGAGAGAGAAAAAGAGACAGGGTCACCCTTGATTTTGGCTGTAGACCTACTGGCTTGAGCTCCATACCCTGCCAGCATGCAGCTCCCAGAAGCTTATCCCTGAAGGACAACATTCCTTGGTAAGGAAGAGAAAACATATATGCACATGAAGATAGACTGCTTCAGCTTTTTAACCCTTCTCCTTTTACATTGTTAACTCATGGACAATTAAGTACCCCTATAAAAGTGATGTGGCAACCTCCTTCCCACAAATCAGAGAGGATTAGAATCCTAAATGTTTCTTAAAAGTGTAATAGCAATATAATTGTGTAGCGCAAATGGGCCACTGCACAGGTAAAGGGTTGGGCCAGATGACCCTTGGAGTCTCTTCCACCTCTATGATTCTCTAACTCTTTAATTCTTCCAAAATGATGCAGTACAAGTGTGGCACTATGAGACTGAAGAATAGGGAAATGCCCACCTGTCCTATTTTCTGTTCTGGGCTCCTTTAAGACTGTTAGACTAGTTTCAAACAGTGTGGATGATTTGTTCATTTCAACTTTCCTTAACTTATTCAATATCTCTGCCTCACTAGCTTGGAAGTCATCCATGAAAGTGGATACAACAGGCGGCTTCAGATGGCACATTTTTAGTGTTCTTTTTCCTGTAAAGCACTCATTTAATGCTTCAGTTTGTTTGCCATCCTCTGTGACTTCATTTCCCATTCATTCCTGTAATGTTGCCACTTCCTCTCTCACTGATTCCACAAGGAGCTAGTCAATCTTTAAACATTTCTATCCATCGTTCAGATTTTCTTCTCATCTCAGCAACCACAGTTCTTTAGCATTGTTCTGGTACAACCTCCATTTAAAAATGTTCCTCACAATTAGAGGTGTTCTTGGCAGGAGTATACATATGCAAACATATCATCAGCATATGGAAAACAATTCATCAGTTAAAAAGTTTAATAGCCTTATGTTCTAAGTATCCAGTGGCACTGAACAGTGTTAATGCTGAGAGCTGAGGTAAAAACATTTGCCAGCCTGTATTTTGCAACATTGACTAGTACAGCATCCTGTTTTATTCTTATAAAGGGTAATTTCAGTATGAGGAAATCTTTGGCAAAGTGATGATACCATATTCTAAATCAGTAGGACTTAGGAATGGAAAGGATATTCACAATTCTTCATTTCGAGGTCAAAAAAATGGCTTTTCTAACAGTCAGGAAATGCTACCAGAAAGAATATTAGAGGAGTGATATTTCTGTGCAGTTTTCCTTGGTATTTGAATGTACCAAAGTGTCCCAAAACAATAATTCTATGAAGAAATACAGCTAGCTTTCTTGCACCCCATCCCTCAAAAAAAAAACCTTCAATTTTTCTTCACAGAAGACATTGTTACCTGCACAGGAAATACATTTTTCTCTGCAGATTATTATTATTATTATTATTATTATTATTATTATTATTATTATTATTAGGTATTGTTGTTTTTGTTGTTGTTTATTTGGCACAAAAGTCATATTTTTTCACAGAATAATTCCCACACAATACTTTGGAACATCTGCATACCACAAAATTACTGCAGAGCAATATTCACTTTCTGCTTCAGCAGGGAGAAAACTATGGTAATTATTCATCCTTGGATGTGAAGGTAAAACAATTAGGGTCTATCTACCCACTAGGTCCCCCTGACAGGTGTATTTGGCAAAAGCAATACTTTGACAGAGCTACGTGCCCACAATATTCTCTGGAGTATTGGTGCATCAGCAGCACTACAGGAATCTGAAGAGCTGTCAGCTGAGAGGAAGGTGTCAACTTGGGCAATTGCAAGTATGGGCCATGGTGGACACTGGAAACTTGTCTGGGGATTCAGATGCCCAAGGATGTCACACACTGACACCACACCTCCTGCTCGTCTTAACATGCAGTGTAGGCTTGTTCAGTTTGATCACAGTGAACCACTGCCCAGAGACCTGTCAAAGGAACAGTTATATTTATTTCTTGAAGATGGTTTCCTGAATGGACAATTCAGGGCAAACTAAATGGCAATCTGAGGCCTAAATCCTAAATGCTAATTCCTAACAGGCATTGAATACACTCCTATTGGCTTCTACCACCCCATGGAAACAAGAATAATAATAAAAGATAACACTTTTTTTAAAAAAAGTTAGCAACCTTTGCATGCTTATACTCACAAACATCTAGTTTGCAGACCTCTTCTTTGTCTACTTTTGCACAGTTACTCTCTTCCTGCATTACTCTAACCTGCAACCATTTTACAAATTACAAAATAATTACAAAATAATTTGTAAGTAAACTTCATTTATATATTTTACAAAGAAGATGAAACTTGTTTTCATTCTCTGCAAGATATCATGGCTGAGGTTAGGGTGGGACTGATTGTTATTCTACTTCTGTCTTAACAGTTTGATTGCTCTGCTTGAGAGAGCCACTACTATCTCTCACATATGATGTTCAACCATGGAATAAAGAGACCAGACACAAAGATGGGTTAACTAATGGCCACTTTATTTTTGACTTGTCCTTTTTAAAATCACATTGGCCTGAAAGATACAAAGGTGGGGAGCAACCTGATACAGGTGCAACTGATGCCAGGGTCACTCCATGACAATCTGCTCAGCCTTCCCATGGGCGATAACATCTCAGCCCCAGGGGCAACCTAAGTTGCTTTGGTAGCTCTCCAGTCCAGCATCTTGGAAGATAACCCAGTGAACTCCCATCCAATGCATGGGACCCTAAAAATGAGAGCCTTATTTCCAGGTTAACCTTAAAGGTAGCCTCCTTCTGCAACCCCCAGGATATAGGGCCCTAAAGAGGGGGTTCCAGAATCCTACCCTACACCAAAGGGTTCCTAAGAGGTGATCACCTGCCAAAGGACCAACTCCCCCATTATCTGCCAATTGCCACCTAATTAATGACACCACCCTGAACCAATTTCCCCAAGCCCATCAAATACGGTATGGGATAGGCAAAACATGTCCCAAGAAAAAAAGGAGGAGAAAAATCCTATCCAGCCTCAAAGTGACCATACTACCTCACACTGCATTGAGGATGGGCGAGTAGGTCAACACCAGAATAGAATGGCACATATAGAGGATGAACTGTTTAACTGAATTGCTTGTCCCTAGCATGTGCCTTGATCTGGTACTTGGCGCCAACCAAATTTAACACCCTGGTCTCACTCCACTGAGACCATCAAAATCTTACCCTCCCCTGCAGCAACATTTGCCACGTGAGTCCAGGTAAGTATTTCCATGATTTTTGACCACACAACACATTGTAGAGAGGTGGATGCAGCATCTCTCACAAAATGTTTCAATTTTCCATTGTACTGTGTGAAAGAACTCTAAGCAAAGACCCTTTCTTAGCAAGACACACAACAGGATACATGTTTGTCCCCTGAAGGAAGAACATGCACAATAATAAAACTACTGAATTTGATGCAAACCCCTAATAGTTAAAATGAACAGCATCATCTTATCCATGTTTATTCAATGTAAATCCTTTTGTATTCATTGTTAGTTATTGCCAGGGAAGTGGGTGCAGGATTTCAACCTAAATCTGTCTATTAGGTACAACATGATCTCACTTGATTACTCCCAGTAATGGGTGTCCACTATACCCTGTGATCTCTTTTTAAAAATAATACATGCACACACGTGCACATGAACACACATGTCCAAGTTCAGTGGTTATGAAATTTCACAGTGCATGATTGGTACACGCAAAGTTATAGGTAGAAGGAGGGAATGAGGGCATTGCCCTCATATAAGATTTCTGCCCTTCCAAATGAAAATTTCTTCCATAACCTAAATTTTTAACATTGCAGAGAGTGAAATATTGAAAATTGTCCACACTTAGAACTCTTATATTTGATGTGTTTGCATTTCCTTTGTTGTTATGTGCCTTCAAGTCAACTCCAACTTATGGTGACCATAAGGCAAGCCTATCATGGAGTTTTCTGGGCCTGTCCCTTATCTTTGGGTGCCAAAACTACAGCCCTTTCCGCATGGGGAAGTTAAGATGGGCCAAGGCGTCCTGTCACGGAGGTCTTCTGCACTTTGGATCAGACTAGGTTCGGACTATTTACCTTAGTTCCGCACCTAAGTCCAATCCAACCCCCCCCCCCCCAAGTGGTCCTCCAGCACACTATGTGAAGACCGGGAAAAAACGGTCTTTCAATTTTCCAGAGCGTGCCAATTCGTTCCTGCTCAGTTGTGCAGATGCGCAGATTTGCACCATGCGAACCTGCGATCAGCGGAGGGCGGGCTGTGGGCTTGGTCAGCTTCAGCAGTTGGTCCGGACCCACAAACAACTGGAAGCCGCCATTTTGTCAGCCTCGCCAGTGTGGATCTAAAGACATCGCATTGCTCCGAATTGCCCTGGAACAAACAGAGGAGCCCTGCAGAAGGGCTTAAGGGAAAGTCCGCGTTGCTTCGAGGCCAGAAGAACCGGTAAGTAACGGCACAGAGTGATTCACTGGCCTCGTGTGGAAAGGGCCTACACTTCTAAATCTTCAATTTAAGTTTTAAGTTAGTGCAAGGCAAGAAATTTGGGAAGTGAATGAAAATGCCATTGGGAAGAAGAATTCTGATTTGTGGGGACAATACCCTAATACTTCTGAGAGGCAGCTCATCTTTAAGGCAGAAAGGTACAATGTCAGATTTTCCATATTGGGAAAGTACTGCAGACAACTGAGAATTTTCTTTGCTTTCTTCTCTAAGAACATATCAAAATTTGAATTTATTTTTTGGTAAGAGTAGAAACATAATCTCTTTGTAAATTTGATGGAAAGAAATATTTTGAGGTCTAAAAAACCTGGAATAAAGCAGAATTGATAGATTCATGCATCCATGCCCACTCTGACATCTTGTCTATATTTCTAAATAAAGAATTGTTACAAAGACACTCTCAAGTTCTTCTAGCTACAAAGTACATAAAACCTGTAGTGCTGTTCCTGGAACTTAACAGGAAGATGGAAACACCATGCAGTTGGTTTTTATCTTTTCCCAGTCTGAAGACATTTAAAGAGGAAAGATTTTGGAGAAGGATGGTGGCAGTTCTTCATCTCTCCTCCTCAAGAACAAGGAAGGACAAAGAACAACAACATTGCCGCAATGGCTCAGTGACATACTACACTGTCATCTTCATCCTCATAATGATGGGCTTAAGGAAAGCAGAAAAATGGCACAACACTAATCCCATCTTGTGGCAATGATGGTAATGAGAATGAAAAACTGAGATTTAACCCATTCTTGTTATGCGCTTAGAGCTGTAATCTCATAAGCCTCTTTACATTATGGACTTTCTGAAATGGGAAATAACAACTTGTGATGATGTCATCTAAACCATTTAGAAGCATGAGTAGCATGCTGTGTGAAGCACTTAACAAAAACTCCCAGAGCATACAAAATTTAGGATTTTCCCATTTCTGCCCAAGTTCTGAAAATGCTGCAAATGTGTACATGTAGCTTTACAGAAACACATTTATTTAATTGTCTATCTTATATTCCACCTTTATCCTTTAGAGCAGCAAGACACCAGATGTCAGTTCTTGAGCAAAAGTGATGTGATTTTTCCCATCTCCAGTCTCAGTGCAGATACGCAAGCAGCCATTAGCACTCTTCTGCACCTACATGCACGAGGGTAAAAGCCTCCTAGGGAAAAACCGAGGGCTCCTACATTGTCTAAAGCCAGACACATTCTCTCTGTTTGCAATGTATCAGTTCTTGGAACATGTAGAGAACAAAGCAGGCCTGGTTAGTTTGCGTTCCAATAATCACAATTGCAAAGGTGGCAACCTCCAGAGACTATGGGTCTAAAACAAGTAGGTGAATCAAAATAGGGATTAACAGGGCAGGGACCCAGCAAGCTACAGGGGAAATCCTTAGAGCTGCATGTTACCTGTGGGCAATACTCAGAACACATCTGTCATAGAAAATCCAGTGGCTTTGTTTGCAAAGGAGGAGATTAATTTTTCCTGTTCAGCTCAGGTCAGTCCCCAAAAAGGTAACAAAAGTGGGCTATACAATAGTCTCTGCATTAGATGCAGCAGGCTCCCACTTCTAGGTCCATTCCCCACTTGTGAATGCATCTTATTGCCAGGAATCCTATTGGGCAGTTACAAATGCATAACCTAGGCTTTCGCACTCATGACTATTTCATATTCATAATTCCTATGGCACTAGGAAAGTTCCCCAATTTCCACTTACCATAAAGTAGCTGCTACAATCAACAGGGGCCTGTTCCTCTGTCAGTAGGGAAGCAGCTGGTCAATGGTTTCATCCCCCCTCTCACAAGCAATCTCCAGCACAACAGGGAAACTGTGACGGGGCCTGTTTCTGCCTGTCACACTAGAGATTACTCACAGGAGGTGGTGGAAACACCCATCCGCTACTTTCTGAGTGACAGAGGAACAGACCCCTATCAATCTCAGCAGATGCTTCATAGTAAGTGGAGATTGGGGGAATCGATCTGAGCTTCACTGCATAGCACCATAACTATGGTGCTTATGCATTTCTAAATCCCATACAAGATTCTGGTCTTTTTTTCTTTCTTTTCCTCCCAGTATCCTGGCTCTTTCCACACCACCCTCCCAACCCACCACGGGGACAGGGCAAGGATGGGACCACAATGACTCTTCTGCATTACATTGTCATGGTCCTGTCCTTCTCCCATTCCCAGGTGGCACAATCATGGATTAAATCATTAACAGGTTTTCCCTATCAATGACCTGTGATTACGCCACCATCAGGGACTTACATGTCCTGTAGAAGCGTGGGAGCACAATGGCTGTGCTTCTTGCCCCAGTACAGTCTAAGAAAGTACCTGGCTGTGCTGTGGAAGGAAGAGGCATGGCCATCGTGCTTCCTTCACCATGGAGCCAGCTGGTGTGGAGGGGAGAACTCCCGTCGTGCTGCCCTCCCAGTTGAGCTGATGCCAGGATCCCCACCTGACATCTGCGTGGAAAGGTAGGATGTGGAAAGGGCCCATGAAAAAACATATACTTTAAAAACAGAGTTTGTTTGTTTATTGCGCACCATTCTCCCAGGACACGACCCAAGATGGCAAACACATAATGAAGACATAATACACTTTTTAAAAACCCTGATGTCAAAGCTAAAACCATTAATAAATATTTCTATTAAAAACAGAAAATTGCATTGGTTAAAACACTTTAGAACATAGTAAAAAATTATAAAAGCATAGTAATCACCATTAAAAAGATCCCTCTGCCACATAAATTTGAATTATGATATTAAAATACAACCAAACAGATTATCATGTCAAAAATACAATTTAAAAATACAATTGCACAAAACTGAACTCTGGTTTTGCTACACATTGTATATTAATTTGTTTAATTAATTGTTTCATATCCCAAATTCCTCCTGACATAGGACCCAAGGCAGCCAATAACAAATTCAAAGTACAGCAAAATTTGCATTATACAAAAGTTAAAGCACTCTATTAAAAGTTAGTTTAAACATATTTAGAAGTTAATTAAAAAGACTGAAGTACAGTGCAACACATTTAAACAAACACCCTTCTGCTACATGAACTAAAAGCCAAAGACCTGTCTAAATAAAGAGGTCTTTGCCTGCTGGCACAAGGAGAGCAGAGGAGAGCTTAACCCTCCAGTGGGATGGAGTTCCACAGCCTTACAGCAGCTACTGAGAAGGCTCTCTCCTATTTCCTAACCAAGAACAGCTGTGATGGTAGTGGGACTGAGAGAAAGCTCTCCCCTGAGAATTTTAAAACTTGGGCAGGTTCATATCGGGAGATATGGATCCAGACTGTACTAGGCTTTTAAGGTCAGAACCAACACTTTGGATTCTGCCTAGAAATAGAATCCTAGCCAGTGAAACTCTCACAAGCTGCAAAGACTTCCTTTCAGAACTGCTTTAGTGAATGTGGGTGAAATATCCACCATTCTTAGCTCCATAGGTCCTGGTAGTGGTGGTCATGATGCTGCTTCCTGCTGCTTGATTAAATTCATCTCCTTCCTTACTACCTGTTTGAGGGAAGAAAATATCACCCACACCTCAATTTCTGGTTAAAATAATCACATTTATCCAGTCAGATAATTTGTTACTCGATAACATCACCAAGTGGAATCAGAGTTAATAGCAGTGCTCCGTTCTTTCAGTCTGGAAGAGATGATTGAAAAATATCCCCAAGACAACAGGTCTAAATGATCACCATCCACCCAAATCCTCTTCCCTGTGTGGAAATGAAGCCTATTCTTTACCAGCGTGGATTACCATGGGCTTTCATACTCTACAATTATAGCATTATGAGTCCACCCTAAGTTCCGTAACTGCATTCTATGGATTCTTGGGGTTTATAATTTAGTGAAGCACTAGAAGACCTCTCTGGCTAAGAATTCTAGATAGCTCTATACTGCAAATTCCAGCATTCCATAAAATGCAGCCTTACCAGCTAAAGTAGAGTCATAGCACTACACACAAAACTGTATAGTGTGAAAGGGA
Organism: Cyclura pinguis; assembly: GCA_030412105.1. Classification (NCBI taxonomy): domain Eukaryota; kingdom Metazoa; phylum Chordata; class Lepidosauria; order Squamata; family Iguanidae; genus Cyclura; species Cyclura pinguis. The sequence continues at coordinate 309,584,351 of CM059599.1, read as the reverse complement.
CCTGCGAAGTGGAAATTGTTCTTACATAAACAAATTAGGACTGAATAGCTATTGTGTCTCCATGAAAGTTGATTGAGACTGGACTAAAATGCAGATATGACAAAGAAGTAACAAATTCTTTTGGAGACTAAGGGCCTTTCCGTACTACACTGTATAGTGCTATTATTCCACTTTCAACATTCCATGGAATCCTAGGGTTTGCAGTTTAGGGAGGGGCACTTAGAATTCTTAGCCAGTGGGCTCTTTGGCCTCAGTAAACTACAAACCCCAGAATTCCATAGGATGTTGAAAGTGGAATAATAGCACTATAACAGTGTGGTGCAGAAAAGTTCTAAATTAGGGATTAAGGTAATATTTTCTGAGTTTAGGGCAACAAAAGCTACCAAACTAGTCTGATGACATATGGAAAATTACGGGTATCCCATGGAGTAAATCCTCTCCATTATTGCAAATGGAGTATGGGTTCTTGACTTATAATTAAGCATTCCAAACAATGAAAATTCATATAACAGACTACTGTTTGTAATGTTATCAATAATTATTAGCAGAAGGTACCCTGCTGCCTTGGTCTAGTTACAGTACTAAAAGTTGAGGCTGAAATACAGAATCAAGCTGCCCAAAAAACAGGTGTGGGCTTGCACATCTTTTTTTCTTTATTCTGTCCCACCACCACCACAAGACTAGGGCCATTTCCACACTAGACTGTTATAGTGCTGTTATTCCAGTTTCAACATCCTATGGAATCCTGGGGCTTGCAGTTTAGAGAGGGGCCAAGGCCTCTCCCTAAACTGCAAACCCCAGGATTCCATAGGATGTTGAAAGTGGAATAACAGCACTATAACAGCCTAGTGCGGAAATTATCTGGGTTTGCCTTTAGTGCTTGACGGGTCAAAGTTCCTGTGCAAAGGAAAACTGGAAGGAATTAGTTACAAAATGTACTTTCATGGAGTTCACTCATCTGCCATTTGATGCCTCCTTTTGTGTCCCCGTTTGCCAATGTGAAGTCCTCAATTAAACGTTCTTCTTACACAGTTGCATACATGCACAAAAACTTTTGTCAAGTTTAATTTGTAGGTTAGACAATGAAGGGTAATGAAATAGCTTTGAAAGTATGATAAAAAAAAGACTGATAATTCTGATTATTATTATTTTTTTTAAGAAAAAGGAGGAAAGGACTAAGAACACTGCTCCAAGCACAGAAGACCAGCTGTCAGTTGAATGTATAATTAGAAGGATTTTTTAACAGCAGTGAACAACAATTAAAAAAAAATCTTGATGAAGATATTCAAAGAACATTTTGCTTTGCTATCAGGTGTTTCAAAAATTCAAGCTTGTCCAAGGGGATTAAAAAGGATGGTGTGTGCTTAGCTTCTGAATTGGTGATGATTATTTCTTTTCTCCGAGACATGAGATAACTGTCATATTGATTCATTAGCCATGCCTACACTGATGTCTTTTTAATATGCATTTAGCACACATCTCACTTGCAGTACCTCAGAAACCTCAGAAATGTGGAAATTCATATACCTGTTCATAGCATTAACCATTCAATGAAGGATTAACAGCACAATCCTGTACATAACTACTCAAGTAAATTCAATGGGACTTATTTCCAGGTAAGTGAGTATAGGATTGCAGCCTGAAATATGTAAGAAAATAGGAACAAAGAGAAAATGCTATCAAAGAAATGGACAATCATCCTCTAGGAAGAGGGGTATTTAATGAATCTTCCCTAGCCAACTTTTTTTTAAAAAAAAAAACTTATTTATATAATCCACACTTTCTAGTCTGTCTGTGGCTGGATTTAATCTTGCTCCTGAATCCTCACATTAACAGACAGCTACACATTTGAAAAGTACGCACAGAAAAATATGTGCATTGTAAGAGTTCACAAAACACTGGTTGCCCACACTTCAATCCACAGGGAGGAATATATTCAACCTATCTGCACAATTGTGAACATATACACAAACTGCATGTTATTGGAGGGGAGGAATCCCTCCCCCCCAAAAAAGAGATGGATTTCATCTTGTTAAGAAAAGGGCAGAAAATGGATCAGACATGAGGGTGGGAGTGAGACAACATTTGCTGATGGGGTATTTATAGATACGTAAATCTTTAGTAAAGGTTTGCTGTCAAATTTTACAAAGCTGGCCTTGCCATAGCTCATTTTTAACTCTTGACACACGTTTGTTCCCCACAGGCCTTGGTGAACAATCCCTCATTCCTTCTTTCCCTTGAAAAAGCATGGATTGTCTAGAGAATAGCCTGCCTAGAAAACTTTCACAAAGTCATGGTAATTGTCCTCAGAAATCAATGGAACTATAAGACAAAGATCATTGATTCTTAAAGGAGTTGCTTACAATCCTTCTGTGTAATCCTGTTTATGGGGGCAAATTTCAGAAAAATGAAATGGATTTTATATTGGGAAAAAACATAGATGTTTCCTTGCTCCCTTGTCTCTCTGAATGCAGAAGCCAGAGCAGGAAGTGGAAGCTCTAGTACAGCTATAGTCTTGCAGGAGACGCAATAGGATCAATGTATAATTCTACATCTTCTAGATGTTAAAAAAAAAAAAAAACAGAGGACAGGTGGATTCACCCACTGAAACATGTTAATAACAGGATACAGACTGAAAAGGAAGCTTATTCTTATATCATCAATCTGTATCCAAAAAACAGAGCTAGGAAAACGTAATTCTTTATATTATAGCTCCCATGGTCATGCTAGTTGAGGAACTATACCCAAAAGAAATAACTTAAGAAATAAGCTTTGTCAGAAATGTACATTTTCTTTTCTAGATAATGCTCCACAGCATTATATTCATATAGTTCTGCTGATCATTTGATGTATATTGTTGTTACCCTGTATTCTGGCGGTCCCGAAAGGGACACTGAAATGTGCTCAACAATAGGTGGGGAAAATTAGCTCGGAGCACTGCTTTAGCGTTACGAGAGGCAGGGTAACTTAGCAGGATCTTGAGCCCCATGTCTACGGGGTCAGGCCAAGTCAAGGAGCACACAGAAGTTGAGATAATAATTGTGGCTTTATTAAAACACAAGCAAAACAGTGTATGCGGCACACTCACACAAGATAACTAAAGAAATAAAGGTTGGAGTGGGACAGAGGAGTTTTTAGAGGAGTTGTTGGTTTGGGTGATACTTCACCTGTCCTGAAGCCCGGAAAAATAGAGAGCGGTGCTAGGGTTCGATGTGACTCAGCACGTGGAGCTGAGGGGAGGCCCGCCAAGCAGAGCGGTAGCAAGGCGGTATGGAACTCGGGAGCGATCCAAGGAAGTGCTCAATGTCAGGGGTTTTTATAAGGAAAATTGTGACCGCAGGCTAGGTCGTACTTTGGGAAAACAATAGATTTGGGGTTGGAGACAAAGCCTCCGAAAGGTCAGAATTTGAATGATTGAGTTACAGCCAAATTGTCAATAGGATAGCCAGTATGCAAACGCGGAGTACTTGAGTGTTGTATAGTCAGATCATCAAGCTGCCAGCGCTAGGCAGAGGATCTTTTGAAAGCTGCATGCATACCTAATGATGGTACTTGCCTTGAGGTCTCCTAAAGCGGTGAGTTGGCTATTTCTGGCCTGCCTGTATTGTTTCAGAATATTATGGCGATTATCGGCCGAGCCTGTATGCGTGCTTGTCCGGGGGCCTCGCAAGCACATGGAAGGGATATGTGAAGCTGAATTATTGATATCAAAAGATATCTTTTTATATCCCCCAAAGCTCGGGCTAGCCAGGGCAGTAACATTGTACATTCATTCCATTGCAGCAAACCCACATTGCCCACCCAATCTGAAGAAACAGATAGACATACAAATGTATGAGTTAACTAAGGGCCACTTTATTAACTACCTAAACCTGAAGCAGGCCTGCTTGGTGCAATGCCAGGTGTGTATTTACTTTTCCTTTCAGTATTTCAGTATTTCAAAGGCAAACAACCCCAGCCCCCTGAGAAAAACCAGTAAACGTAGCTTGCCTCCAGCCAGTTGTTTCAGGAAGTCTGAACACACTGATCTCCCTCTCAGACTCTGAGCCCTAAAGGAGAAAGCCAGTCAATGCTACTCTTAAAAGTTCCTCCTTTTCCCATCCCTGAGTCCCAGGACCCAAAAGGCAAATCTGGAGAACTCCCTTCCCCAAAATTTGCCCATAGAAGCTCACCAATATTTATCCTCTTTCTGGACTATGTTACTCCTATGGAAAAACCCTAGTCTGGGGTCTACAATTTTTAATATTATTCCATGTGCCTGAGAGGTCACCCGAATGAGCACGTAGGCAGACACAGTCGAACGACCGAAAACCAGATCAGGCCAGTAAACTCCCAGTCACATAGCCCCAGGAGATCTCAAGGTATGTAAATCCTCAATAAACAAAGGGTCCTCAGCCCCAAGACACCGACTTGAAGGAATTAGAGAGTCTGCCCCAAGTTGAGCAAATATCCTATCAAGTGAGGACCGTTTACATGAAATCACACCACACACAAACACAGCCGAAGATCCTGAGGCTTTGGCAAACCCTTGCAATCCCATCATGCAAAGGAAATTACCACTGTGGAGCTTTATTATCGCTCTAATATCCATTGTTCTCCTTGGAACAGGATTCGTCCTCCAGGTACTTTTCCCCCTACGAATAGTCCCAGTTTTTGAGCATTTCTTCAGACCGCTCCCGGTCTTCCCAGCAGACCGTTGCTCCGCCGTTGAGTAATCCCCTCAGCCCTCCTTGTTCTGAGTCCCTTCTCTCCTCTGCCTTCCTGGACCACGGGCTTCAGGACAAGGTACAGTATCACCCCCAGCTATACCCCTTCAATGTTCCCCTCTCTTTTACTTCTGAGTAGGTCTTGAGTGAGTGAGTGTGTGGGTGCGTTGGTGCGTAAGGTTGTATTCAATAAAATCATTTACTGGAACAATTTCGTTTGGTTTTTGGCTTGGCCTGACCCCGTAAAAACTGGGTACAAGATCCCGCTAGGTTACCCTGCCTCTTGCACTGTTGTCGCTTGTGCTCTGGCTAGTGTCCATTCCCCATAGCATGGAGCACGTTGAGGTGTCCCCCAAGGGATCCCTGAAATTGGGGTAACAACTAACCCGCCAAAAGTGACCATGATGCTAATTATTTACAATTAAACACCAATTTAACACATAAAAATGTATAATGCAACAAATATTAAAGAAGTTTAATGAATCCAGTCTAATTATATTAAGGCACACCCAAAGCAAGTTGTCCCATATCATCATGGGCAATCAGGACAAGGTAAGAAAAACACCTTTCTCTCTGTCAAGGAGAAGATAGTACTAAACCTGAAGCTGAGTGCTTAGGCTGAACAACTACCAAAGAAAACAGAAGAGTGATGAAGCTGGGCTCTTACCCAGACATTTAGTCTGCCCTCCCATCCTGCATTGTGATGCATAGTGTCACAAAGCTTCTTGCTTTCTCCCATTCTTCTGGGAAGTCAAATGGATCCCTCACTCTGTATTCACCACTGTGGGTGACATCCAGATATGTGGTTAACTTTTATAAATGAGTGAATTACAACGTCCTTTTAATTTTCTGCACACCAGTTTTTGTTTAATAATAACGCAAAAGGTGATCAATTTTTAACTGTACTTTTAAAACACTCTGTTAAAACTGGGGTGCATCAAAGTGTTTCTCACTTCCATTTAATGTACCTACAGGGCATGTGTGAAAACATAAGTATAAACTCTTGAGTGTTTCTCAATATGATTTATATACAGTTGTTAAACTGAGTGTTAAATCTTCAGGGATTTAATGGCCTGCTCTATAATCAGCTAGCTGTGGTTATAATTTCATATCACTCTCTTCACATAGCCAAATTTCAGAGATTTAGCTTTGGGCAAAGTAAATCCATTAAGCTTTTTTTAGTTCATAGCAGCATTGAAAAAATTATTAAATATTCATATGTATATTTAGGGATTCTGTGGTATTTATAAAACAACATAATTGTAACACAGTACATTAGCTGTTAATGCTCTTACTATGGAAAGTGGGTGTTTAGCAATGTGTATTCCAAATAATTTGAACAGTAAAAGGGAAAAATAAATCCTTGTTAGGTTTGGATACTCCACCAAGCCAGTAGATTATATCAAAGAGTGGACTTCCACTCACACAAATTCCCTTTACCTCAGTCTTTCTGAATGATCCCTGCACGCCCCTTCTACCTATTTTGAGGTGCCTCTGGGTTTGCATGAGAGATTTACAGAAGGGGAGTTTTATTTGCCAACTGGGTCTCTGACTAGCAGAATAACACTGCTGAGTACAACCCAAAGCTTCTGTAAAATCTGCCCTTAGAATGAACAAAGAACAAGCACTGAAGTAATAAAGTACTTTCTGTGGTTGAAAAGCTAGTATAAAGAGCTGTAGAATATACATGAGCACCAGCATAGTGTAGTGGTTTGGGTGTTGGACTAGGACCCTGGAGATCACAGTTAAAATTCCTGTTCAGCCATGGAAACCCACTGTGTGATCTTGGGAAAGTCATAACTTCTCAATGTCAGAGGAAGGCAAAGAGAAAATCCTGCTAAGAAAACTCTGCGATAGGTTCACCTTAGGGTCACCATAAGTCAGAAACAACTTGAAGACATGCAGCACTAACAATCCTACACAGAATAGGAGGGGCAGGAAGAAGCACCCAGTGAAGTCACAATAATACACATAGTTCTTTTGCTTCCCATTTTATCGTCACAACACTGTACAGTAGATGAAGCTGAGGAGAACAAATGGCCCAAAGTCATCTACTGAGTTTCATGATTCATTCAGGATCCTGATGAAGATCTCCAAAGTCACAGGCCAGCATCCAAACCACTACCTCACACTACTCTCAGAATAGCTTATATCCTTGCACCACTACAAAGACAATTTCAAAGTTTTCTATTGCGCTTTCAGAAACATCAGATGTTATATTCCAGTGAAAATAATAATCCATTTTTAATGCAAAATGGGCTGAAAGTGGAATGGGTACATTTGTCCACTACAAAAGATAGAATCAACACAAAAAGATCAAACACATTAGTGGAACTTAGAAAACTGATCATGCTCAATCCATTCTCTCTAGCGTGCAGTATAATAAATTATAACAATACTGAGATACAGAAAGCAAAGACTCTCATAGTTCATAATCCAGTTATACCAGAACAGAAAATCTTTAAGGAAGAATGATTGTGGAGTGGTAGAATTTGTAGATTTCTTTTAAAATTGGAAAGAGTGAACAATTGCTTGATGAAAATACTGCAAAAATTCAAGCAGGTTTTTGCACAGAGCTGTCAACATTTATTTATGAATCATTCAGTCACCCTTCTAATGTAGAACTTATTCAGTAATGTGAAACAAGTGAAAAGGGGACAAAGTCAAGTACGCTGAAATCTCCATGGAAGATATTTATGTATTTATGTATTTGTGTATTCTTACTTCTTTAAAATGAATGAGGTTTCAAAATGCTTAAATCTTGTGGTTATTCCCTGTAATAACAGGGACCAAAGACAAACAGTATGCCATTCATTAACAATTGTGTAATAACTGAGATAAACTAGAGAAGATGAGTCAATGCCTGTAATAGGATATCTATGATCTCCCACAGGAAGGAAGTTTAATCCCACCATCCCCACGTACAGGCATCCTTCCAACCCACCTGTCTAGTAGTTAAATAGCTATCCTGGAGGAAACATTCTAACTGGATGGTGTGTGTGTGTGTGTGTGTGTGTGTGTGTGTGTGGGCAACACTCTTTTGGTAGTACTGTGGTTGCAGGCTGAATGTGAACGAGGTCCTCAGGAACGGCTGGGGGACGTTGATCTACTGCAATACTGCAGTGTAGTAATAGGTAGCTACAAAGGTCAGTTGGTGAATTAAGGGTAGAGAATCAGTGCTGCATGGAGAAGCCCAGGGGGGTTAGTCCAAAAAGTAGCTTTCCCATGCTCTCTGGTGAACATGTGACCCTCCCTAATGTTGAACTCACTAGTGGCCCATTGCCCAAGTGGGGGAACTCATGTAACCCCTGTGGAGTGATATGCTCCCCTGGTCAAACCATGGCCTGTTACTGGTTGAACTGCAACTCACATCTCCCCTCATCATTAGCTATGCTAGCTAGGGCTGATGGGAGCTACAGTCCAACTAGACCTGCAGATCTACACTCTCCCTCCCATCCAAAGGGGATCAATTTCTATCTGCACGGTAAATTGTGCTGGGGGAAGAGACTGGATTATATCATTTGTTCATGAGGAAAGTAAGATGGACAGATTAGACTTCTAATATGTTCTGCATCAGAGAATGTTGACCAATGTGGCCTCTTATTCAGAGTTCTTAATTTATAAATGTGTACGCCTGTTTCAAACATTAGTATATGGTCTGTGCTGGCAGTAACTGTGTCTTTCAAGTAAACAGCATGCCTTCAGAGTTGGTAAAGGGCAATAAAACTAGCACGGCTGTCTAAACTAGAGGAAAAGTAATCAGAGGTTTAACAGTCCATTGCAAGACTGCATTACTGTTTAGGATAGCAGATAAATAATAAAGGGTCTGATTCATCACTGTTCTATCCCAGTGTTATGCCAGGTTTATTCTACAGATTGGAATGAGGTTACAATGCAAAGAATGGCTATAGCAGAGTTTCGTCTTTTAAAAAAAAATCTATTCTCATCTATTTTTTACAACAAAAGCAATAGGAAGAAAGAATTATGTTTCGGTAAAATAATATATTACTTTATTTATTTGTCAATGGAAACTTTCTGATTCTATCAAGACTGCCAAGGACACCTTATGGCACAAGAGCATTACAAGCTATCTAATTGCCAGTATTTCCTACCCAGAACAGAAAACCAAAGCAATTACTTGTATGAAGTCGACATGGTTCTGCTGCCTTTAATGCAGAGTTGCTTTCTTGAACCTTTCATCAGTCTTTTGGCAATTATTTAAAAAAATGAAAGCTTGTAACTGGTTAGTTGAAAGACCAAAGACCAAAAACATCATGGCCTAAAATCAGGCCATTTCCACACTAGACTGTTATAGTGCTATTATTCCACTTTCAACATCCTATGGAATCCTGGGGTTTGCAGTTTAGGGAGGGAATTTGATGCCCCACCCTAAACTGCAAACCTCAGGACTCCACAGGATGTTGAAAGTGGAATAATAGCACTATAACAGTCTAGTGCGGAAATGGCCTCAGTTTTCGTCACTTTTCCCTGTATAAAAACAAAACAAAAAAAATCTCACATTTGCTCAGTTTTCACCTTAACTAACTTCCAAAGGTGATTGTAATAGTCTATATCTAATTGTTATTCCCAACTGGAAACGACTAAATGAATCAATGGGACTTCAAGAAGTGTTAATTTACTGCATTCCGTTTGCTTCAGTGGCCTGGTATGCTTGGGAGTATTAATTGGATATAGGCTATCATAACAGATATGGCAAAGAAATAAAAATAAAAGTTGTAGCAAAGTTATATGCAAAGTCAATGAGGGAGAACTGGTGATAACAGATTCCTGAATGTATGCACAGATTCAGAGTCCAGATCAATCCAGACTGAATCATCAAGTTGGCCTCCAAACTGAGGCCATTTCCACACTTCGCTATTATAGTGCTATTATTCCACTTTTAACCTCCTATGAAATCCTGGGGTGTGCAATTTAGGGAGGGGCCTTTAGAATTCTCAGCCAGAGAGCTCTTTGGCCTCAATAAACTACAAGCCCCAGAATTCTACAGGATGTTGAAAGTAGAATAATAGCACTATAACAGTGTAATGTGGAAATGGCCCAAATTAAGGATCCCATGCACAGCTCTGTACATGACATTATGTCAAGCCATTAATTAGGAATTATCTGTACGGAACTGTTAGGACAGCACTTGAGATAAGGAGCAAACTTCCTTAGGCATAAACCCTATCCAGAATACACCTTTTAGACCAATTGTTGAATGGTTAAGTCAGAACTTATATACATTTCATTGACTCCGTGTCTATATTAGTTGGGTCTAGCCTTGAAATCAGGAGTATCTACTGGATCTGCCACTATGGGGGCAGCAAATCCACTCTGGGATTTTACAATTAGTCCTCCTGCAGCTGTTCCAAGTTTAGTGGGAATTCCACTGATAGCAAGCTATGATTCAAAACAAAATAGGATATGGAAAAGAAGCAATAAATCGAGTGGGTTCATGTGAACCAAACAAATCTACTTGAAATCATCATCTGTGATAGAATTAGGTTTCTCTGATATGAACAAAAGGAGAATGACACTTGCTAGAACATTCTCATGCAGAGACCACCATTTCACTTTGAACTTCAACTTTCAGAATTTCAAAGCCAGTATTGCCATTGGCAATACTGTCTGAGGAACTCTGGGAGTTGAATTCCAAAGCCATAACTTTTTCAAGATGGATGAAAAAACTATATAAGTTTTTAAAACAAAGCCATTATACAAGAATTTCCCTTACATTGGTTTTCTTCTGCCTTGCTATTTGAAGGATTTGTAGAAACTTGGGAATAGGATGGCCTTTACTAAAGGCCACTGAAGCTCACTTAAACTTCCTTCCACTATGTTAGAAAGAAAGTACAAGAATAGGCTGTATTCTGATCATATCTGCTTTGTGGCTTAAACACATGAAAAGCTATATACATAAACTGGCCTAAATCCAATTGCTAGTCCTGACTAGAGTAGACCTATTAAATCAGTTGAAACTTTGTAAATCCAAATTTGTATAAGATTGAGTAGATATACTCTAAGTGGGACAAGAAATTGCATATAGTTCACTTGTACAGTGTGTTGAGGGAGCAAAATTTTTGTCAGATTTAAGCGTGATATTGGAGCATTGTTCTTGCGATTATAATCCGTCTGCTTTGAAAGCAAGATAGATGTCTCTTGGGAAAGGCTGCATATTTTCTGTTTAGAGTAACTGATGTTCTTTAAAAGCTTCTGAATAGAAAATTTTGTGCTATATAAGGAACATTCAGAATTTCATAATGAATTGTTTTGATATAATAATTGGTGTGATATAATTTGACATAGATCAGTTTATTTTATTTTTATTTATTTTTTTGGCCAAGGATGCAGACTTGTACATTTATACTATATGCTTTGTATTTGCATCCGTTTTTATACTAATATCAAATTTTATATAAATATATAACACCCTCTGTTCATTGTTTTCGGATGGTTTGTGTGCAGAAAAAAATCTAATCTTCAGATATATCTAAATCTAGCATTCCCAGGCCCATACCTAATGTACCCAAAGGAGTTTATGAAACTGGCTTTTGTTTGTTTGTTTGTTTGTTTGTTTGTTTGTTTTTAAGGCCTCTTACCAACAGGACTTCAGAGACACCCCTCCCACTTTCCAGCTCTGTTCTAACCTCGGCAATCCCAGCAGCAGAACCTCGGATCTCTCCTGTTTTATGCACTCCTCACCACACACTCACCTCAGGAGTCCTATCAACAGCTCCTCAGAGCACCTTCTCCTTTTTTCTAGCTTTCCAGTGCTTTCCTGGTCTGTTCCTAATACCCCCAAATGGGGTCCATGAGGCCCCCCTTTTCGCCACACTCTTATCTGCCTCAAGATCTGAGACCTTTCTCCCACTTTTTGTAAACCTAAGCGATCACAGCGTTGTGCTTTAGGATTTGCCACCTTTCTTTCCTATCTCAGGAATCTTGGCAGCAGTGCCTCAGTTCATCCACTCCTGTTTTCTAGCCCTCAAAAAAAGTATTTCTGAACAAGTGATGGGAGACCTCTCTTTTGGCTTCTAGAAAGCTCTATATGGAGCTTAGAACTGAAATTGGCCACTGGAATCTAGATAACAACTGAAAACTCTGTCAAATCCTACGTCATCTGTCACAATTTTTCAACGAGATATGGCAAGTGCTCTTTTACACTTCCACGATGCCTCCCATTCAGAATTTTGAATTTTTTTCAATTCAAAATTGGTTGCAGTGCCTTGCCAAAAAAAACCCCCAAAAAACCCCACTCATGTCCAATTTTAAAGCATCTGCCATGCTTTTCTGATGAGTTATGATTGGTTCACCCTTCTTCCTTCTACTATGTCTGGAATTTGGAAAGTCAGCTTGAAATGTTGTACTTTGGTGACAATTTGAATGAAAACCAAAAACTCTATCTCAAATTTTACAGTATCTATCATGATGTCCTACTGAAATATTTAACACAGATATGCAGACATTCACTTTTATTATTATACCACTGTTCTAAATACTCAACAAACCCCCCATACATTATATCAGCTATCTTTACAATATCCATGTAAGCTTGTTGTTGTTCTATGCCTTCAAGTCATTTCTGACTTGTTATTGTTGTGTGTCTTAAAGTTGTTTCTGACTTTTGGTGACCCTAAGATGAACCTATCACAAGGTTTTCTGGGGGCGAGAGTGTGTGACATGCCCAGAGTCAAATGGTGGGTTTCCATGGCCAAGTAGGGAATTGAATGCTGGTCTCCAAGATTGTAGTCAGATGATCAAACCACTACTCCATGCTGACTCGCCATTTCCAACTTATGGTGACCCTTAGGCAAATCTATCACTGGGTTTTCTGGGGCTGAGAGTATGTGGCACACCTAAGGACACACAGGGGGCTTCCATCACTAAGCAGGGAACTGAACTCTTGTCTCCAGGATCATAGTCCAATGCTCAAACCACTATACCATGCTGGCTACAGAATTAGCATTTTGACCATATTACATATTAAGAGCCTGGGTCTGAAAGGGAATGGTTTGCCTATTCATACCAGATACAGTGGCCCCTACACTTTCATGAGGGTTTGGGGCACTGAACCTTCATGAAAGTGGAAAAACCATGAATAATTCCCCCTCCCATTCCTATCTGGAGCTCCTTCTGCAGTTGTCTTCCATTTTGCCTCGGTATGCATTTTCTGTGCCGGGGCAAAATGCATGGGACTTCCAGAGGGGAAAAGGAAGGCTCACGTGAGCTTTCCCCAATTCCTTTGCATTTTGCCTCAGTGCTAGTTCTCCACAGTGGGGCAAAATGCATGGGAATGGGAGGAGAAGAATGAAGAAGAAAGGAATGCATGCTCACGAACAATCAAATTCACGAAGTCAAACCAGTGAATATGGAGAGAGGACTGTACTTTCAGAAAATATTAGAGTAACTACTGGATGAGCTGAAAGCACTTCATAAGATGTATAGGATTTTCACCTCTGAGGTAAATAAAACAGCAGGATATATCATATCTCCCCTTCCCAGGGAGATAAACCAGTATCAGCTGTACATCATTTCTGGAGGTGGCATACATCAGTTCTTTCTCATTGGTTCATTGGATAACTCTGTTGCTTCCTAATATCAAAATTTCAGATATTGCTTATTCCATTCAAATTTAATAGCAGCCTCACACATAAGCACTTAGGGATGAAGGAAATTGGGAAAATGCTTGGGAATGGGAGAATTTAAATTGCATCCCTATAAGAACATCATTATTGTACTGTATGGTTTCATACCAGCAAATTTTTCACATAAAGGTTCCGAGGCCATTTTCGCATGATGTTTATGTCCCATGATGGGGATGCTTTGCTGGTGGTCCATGAGTTGTACTTTTGCACGATGTCATCATGGTCCCACTGCCCATGCATCCCCAGCCACCACAATCACAGGATATTCCATTACCAGAAAAAATCCAGCAATGGTCCCAATCGCACGACACTCCCACCACCAGCGGCTGTGTGGAAAGGAAGGAAGCATGATCTATGCATTTCCTTTCCAAGTGCAGCACAGGAAGTGGCTGGCTGCACTGCAGAAGAAAGGCACGTGTCACTCACACTACCCTTCCACAGGAAACTGGCTGGGTGTAGACAAGAACATTCAAGTCACACTACCATCCTAGCAATGGGATTGCTAGGATTGCAATGGGACAATGACAGAAAATAGTAAGGTGAGCAAAAGGCCTCAATTAGGAAGGAAGGAAGGAAGGAAGGAAGGAAGGAAGGAAGGAAGGAAGGAAGGAAGGAAGGAAGGGGGAAAAACAACTTTCACCCTTTCTTACTGAGCACAAAAATATTTGCAAGTATTCTTTACATCTCTAGAATGATGTTTTGTGCTCCAGCAACATCCATTGGAGGGCTGATGCTTTCACCTGAAGAAGGATATAGCCTGGCTGCACATAGCAGGTAAAGGAGTCATTTGGCTTGGACTCCACCTGTACCCATCACACTGCTGATGGGCAAAATGCATTTCCCCACTTCCTACTTACAGCTTAATAGGATGTCAAGATTGTCATCTATATAAAAACATGTTTAACTGCCACATATCAATCAATACAAGAGGAGGATGACATATTTACTAGTTATGATTTTTATGACAGAAATGAATATCCCAGAGGTCATTTTGATGCTTCTGAAGTGGCAGTTTCACAGAACCCTTGCTCTGCCTCTTCAGAAAATGAGTCCATAAAATGGAAAATTGATTAAAAATGTAAGATATACAGCTTTGGTTAGATTTCTATTGAAGTAATATTTTTAAAAAATACTGCATCATATCAGTTTATCACAGTTCCTATATCACAGGAGGTCCCTCTAATGGTTTATTTCTTGATCTGGGGTGCTTAGATTGATTGACTTAACTGTGTTAAAAATTGGATTTTTTGGTCTGTGCACATGATGTTAGGTTTTTCTTTGTTTGATCCCCCCCTCCACTTGGCATCCACAGCAAGACAACAGAGCAGCAGACTGAAGCGCATTTTGTCATTTGATCCTGTGCACCTAAAGCTGTCTCTGTAGGAATGCTCAGTGCTTAGTAAAAGCCAGAGTTCACAAGTGCTGAGCTTCCTAACCTTTATTCCTAGCAGGACCTGAAGATCAATTGTTCTGGATCTGAGGAAAAGAGTTACAGTTGCTGCACTTTGTGTCTTCCAAGTACACACACAGTATGACAGACTAATTTGAAACCAAAGAACAATAAACAACCTCTGTTATGCTGTGCACATTGTATTGGGTTAGGTTCTATATACCGTAGTCTTCATTCTGAAACATTTGTCAACACGACTTCCTTTCATTTACATTAGGTGTTCTTTTATATTTGTATTCCATTGTCTACATCATTAGAGTCCTGAGTAGCTCTGGGTAGAAAATATAGCCAAACCAACAATCTCATGAACAGCTAATATTCAGTATTGCAGTTATGGATTTATAGTCTAGAGTTACAGATCTGCAACTGTTCTGTATTCATTAACTGTACATAGTCATAGCCCACCTTAATAGCCAGCAGCTAGTCCACCTTAAGAGCCAGCTGCCAGATCTAGTGAAAGAGTCCCTTTGGCTAGTGATGGAGGTACAAGTAGGAGAGTGTTTCTACTCCTCCCATCAGCAAGTGAGGTTGTGACCAGCAGAAGCCCTGTCACAAATCCTTGTCACAGGTTCATAGGCTCTAAGTAGCTAGGGTTCTGGTGAACTTCTTTAGCCCTGGCATGCAATGCAGATAATCAAAGCTATATTGAGACCTTGGTGTTGAGAGGCTTTTTGTCCCTAGAGTAGTACTAACTGGAATTACTCCTCCCCAAATGCCTATTGGGATGAATAGGAGGGAAGTGCCCGTATTGCAAAAGGGAGCAGGATGTCAGGCCTGTGCCAGGTGCAAAAGTTTAGGATTGGGCTGCCACACCATATAGATGGCCACGTTAAATCCAGGTTACAAGCATGCCACCCAGGGCCTGTTTGTATCATCATCTGATTCAAACTGCAAGCTCCATTTTTTAAAAGAGGAAGTCTCTAGCACTGAAATGTGAGCAAAAATGCATAGGCACTCTTTTGTAAAGTTATTCTGCATGAAACAAGTCCACCCTGCCTTTCAGACACGAAGGAAGAGAGAGTCAGTACTTGGTGGGACCAGTGGAATGAGCTTACAGTGGGGGTATAAGTTGAGGCAAAAAAGAAAGTGGGATGGGAGGAAGAGCAAGTGGTAGAGTGCAAAAAGTGAGGATGGGCCTCATTGCAAATATATGAGGTGTTGTTGGGGAGAGAAGGAGTACAGGGAATGGAGGGTGAATGATGTGAGTAGCAGAGTGTACAATGGAAAGAGTGCACACTGTGAGGGCACAATGTGAGGCAAGGAAGGGAGCAGGAAGGAAGAGTCAGTGAGTGATGCAAGTGACAAAGTGCAAGAACAGAGGGAGGATACACTACAAGGGCATGAGGAAGGGAAGGGTGGAGAAAAGAGTGAATGCAGGAAGGGAAGAAGGTGAAAGGAGGGAAGGGTAGATGGGAAAACTAGTGGCAGAAGCTTCCTTGTAAGGAGGAAGGGAGGGACACATTGTGAGAGCATAAAGTGAGTTACAGGATGGAGAAGGAAAGAGTGATTTTGTATGATTAGAATAATTCTCATAGTATACAAATTAGGTGCCTACATTTAAGGAATGAGAATATGGCAATTCTACCATGACTTAATCCAATGCAAGTTCCAACTAGAGTATGTCATAGTAACCTGGCTATAAAATTCCAAGTTACCACCAATTTTCTTCCAGGAAGGGACTTCCAATATGCAGCCTGTCCCACTCAGAGCCAAAAGAGACAAAGTGAACCCCTCTAATCTAACCCCCTTAGGAAAAATAACTGTAAGGCAGTTATTACCAGAAAGCAAGAGTTGGACTGTATTCAGTTCCAAAGGACTGCCAGAATGGGACATGCACAACCAAAGTTAGGAGATTGATTTACTTACACAGGAAAGGCAAGGGATGGTTAAACACATATAAAGTAACCCTTTGAGAAAATTATAAAGCATACTTAGATTAATTAAAGCTGAGCTGACAAAAGGACATCATTAAATAGGAGCCAGAAAAACAGAAACAAAAACATGCACAGAGTACAGGACTTCAAGCAATAAATTTAGGCCCTTTCCGCACCTTACCTTTTTGCGGAGGTGGGTGGCAGCGGTCGCACGAGAAGCCTTTGGAGGAAGGCTTTCACGTCCCTGCTGCTTGGGCTCCGCAGCAGCTTCCTGGTTGCGCGAGTGCCACGCCCCACCTCTTCCTTCCGCAGTGCAGCCTGGGAGCTATAGGCTGCACTGAGGACAGGAAGTGCGACTGGCCCGGCTCCAGAGGCTCCGCAGGGCAGGTAAGTTCGCCCCAGGCCCCTGAGCAGTGCGCAAGCGCACACCATTTTCAGCTAAACGCCGAAAATAAAAAGGTACATATGCGCTGCGCATGAGGCTCTCGAGCGTCACGTAAATGGGATTGCGTCATGCAGACCGCTCCTCACATTTACGCGACGCTCGAGGGGCCCTTTCACTTAAGAAATGCTGTGTGAAAAGGGCGTTATAAACCTCAGGTTTCCAACACAGCATGAAGACACTGAGCTAAGAGGAAACTGGGATGGCTAAAGCTGGCCACTCAACTCCAAGTCCTGGTGAGTCTAAACCCCATCTAGTAGTGATGAATTCATGACAACGGAATTATAGAAAGTTCTTCCACAGTCAGATCAATGCCCAAAGGGGATTTACATATTTCTGCTTGTTATGTGCCATCAAGTCAGCTTCTACTGATATCACCCCTATGAATCAGAGACCTCCAAGAAACCCTGTTATTAACAGCCCTACTCATATTTTGCTAACTCAGGGCCATGGTTTCCTTGATGGAATTAATCCATTTAGGAAAAAAATACCAGGAAACAAAGCAAGGAGCAGCCATTTTTCCCATTAGCCTTGAGTTGAACATAACAATGAATCCCATCTTAGTTACAGTTACAATATTTTTCAGTGTATTTTGTGAACTTAAAAGATAGGTTATACCCAGAGTTAGTCATGCTTAGAGTGGAGCCTTGAAAGCAATAAACAATAAAACCTAGCCCATAGTGTCTGAATGTCAACTGATGCCTCACTAAATTGCATATTATATACCTTTGGAAATTATTATATATCTTCACTCTGCAAACATGTCATACATATATTGGAAGCATGTTTCCTACAAAGATTTTTGTATGGTTTTATTAGAAGTGATAGATTTGTTAGGCTTTTGGCATGAAGATTTTAAAATTTTCCTATCTGGGCAGCATTTTCAGAACTTCAGGACAGAATTTGGAAATATGCTAATAAGTAACACAATTTATTTCTGATTCAATTGAATGGATCAGTGATACTCAGAAAGATAGAGATAATTAATAATTAAAATAATTTACCTATTGATTGGTAAATAATAATTCATTTGTTTGTATTGCATTTCCCCCAAGAATTTGTTTTTTTGTTTAAGCACAAATTGAACTGTGTGACAGATACATATGTTGTTAACAGGTTTTTAAAAACTTATTTTATCCAGCTTTTTAAAGGAAATATTTCTCCTTCTGATAAAGACCTAGCTCACCCTGAGAATAGATGTTCTACAGTCCTCTAAAGCCCAGAGGCCTGATAGAATAAGTACAGCTAAACAGCTGATAAATACAACAGTTCTAT
Source organism: Cyclura pinguis (assembly GCA_030412105.1). Taxonomy (NCBI): domain Eukaryota; kingdom Metazoa; phylum Chordata; class Lepidosauria; order Squamata; family Iguanidae; genus Cyclura; species Cyclura pinguis. The sequence goes on along the minus strand of CM059599.1, from coordinate 309,565,959 downwards.
GTATTTATCTACAGCAAATAACACATCTGTGCCACCCTTATTGGGATCCAACATAATTTGTATGTCGGAAAACATAATTTATATAGTTACCATCTCTCCACTTCAGTAAAGTGAGGATAATTGTATGACAATTTGTTATTTGCAAACAACAGCAGACAACAATAGAAGCCCTGTGGCGTAACAAAGACCAACACATTTATTGTGATAGAATCTTTCATGGATTAGAATTTTTGATCACTAGAGTTTACTTCATTTTTATGAAATCTTATTAACAGACCACCCCACCCCACCCCCAAATATCACAGACACAAATCAGGACACATGTGGCCAAGCAGCATCAGAGTGTGGTTAAGATGACAAAAGTTATTAATGAGAAAGAATGCACAAGCTAGAGGAGTTGGCAGCAGTTTGCTTTTGCCTGAATCTACTGGGAAGAACAAGGTTCTTACTCCTGCCCAAGGACTTAACTTTGAACTCAGTTGGCAGCAACTGAAATAAGATGAGCACAAAGGGGTAGAGTGGGAAGAAAAGAAAGAAACCAGGACATTTTAAAAGAGGCTGAAAAAGTGGGATGCCAGAGGATTAATTGAGACTGCTCTTGCCAAACTGGGACAATTATAGGGTACATTATAAGGATGTATAAATCTATAAAGCTGACTATATAATACTTACCTGGACCTGCAGAACTAGCATCACTACTGGGAAAGATAATCATTTGGTGGTCTCCATGGAAGAGACCAGAATGATTGAGTGGTTGGCACCCTGTGCCAGATCACAGCACAATCCACCCTCCCGCCCTCAGTGCAGTGTGAGACTTGTCTGGTCACTTCAGGGTTAGATAGGACTTTTTCCCCTTTTACCTGTTTTTTTTTTCCCCTACCCCATACTGTATTTGTGGGACTTGGACAATCGGCTCTGGGTTGTGTCCTTAGACTTCCTTTTGGCAGGTAGTTGGAGGGGAATTTAAGACTTCAGTGATCACCTCGTGGCATGCTTTTGGTGTGCGGAGGGCTCTGGAGCCCCTTTTAGGGTCCTGCATCTCAGGGGGTGGGGAAGGAGGCTACCCTTGAGGCTAACCTGGAATGTGGGTTCTTACATATACAGTTCTGCAACTTGGGTACAAATCCCTGGGTTACCTTCCAATTAAGCTGGACCAGGAAGCAACCCAACTTATTCACATTGTCCACAGCGCTTAGGTACTTTGCCCAAGGAAAGACTGAGGAGGTCGTAATGGAGTTTGACACTCAGTTCTCAGCTGGACCCTCTTGAGGATGCTCCCCCAACTTATATAGGCCAGGTCAAATAAAGTAGCTCTAATGTAACCCAATTTTCTGTGTTTGGTCCCATTATTTCATGGCTGATCACCAAGCTCCCCACAGAGAGGGACACTGCCTCCCTTTTTGAAATTCATAACTCATCGGTTCCTGCCCCCCCCCATTTTCCTCTAGATTTCTTTAAAAACAAACAAACAGGACACAAGCTACCATTTTAACCAATATCCACCCCCTCAAAAAGAAGTTTGCATTTGAAAAAATTGTATGCACTGTTTGAATAACTAAAGCATGCTTTTACCCATGTTCTCAGCACATTTGAAATGCACTGGGTTTTTTGTGTAGAAGAAAAAATTATGCCTTCGCAGCCATCTGTCAGTGTGATGATGCAAAGTACATCCAGCGTTGGCAGTGCATTCAAAGACAATCTCATGAAATCTTGGATGAAAACCGGATTCCTCAGCAACTCCTTTAAAAAAATATTCTTATTAACATGTATTTAATATATAAAACAACATATAGGGGATTAAAAAGACAACAGTAAATAAACAAATAAAGAAATTCTAATATCTAACCTAATACAAAATTAAAATAGACAACAACTAAACTAAAAAAGGGGCAAAAATACATATAAATTACTTCTAACTCACCAGCTTTTGGTTTTAAAATAATCTATGAAATATACTTCTGCTAGTGTGTCTATCATCATCACAATACTGCCTAGTATTTAATAAGTTTACCCTTCAAAACCAATAATTGTCTTGTTTCCCCCAACAGTCTCTTAGATTTGCAATTAATTCATCCTATCATTTTTAAATTTAGTCAAAGAACCTTCCTTAACTAAAATAGCTAATTTATCCATTTCTGCCACATCCGGAATCTTCTACAGCCAGTCTTCATGCAGAGGAATAGCCACACTTTTCAGTTTCTCTGCATACAGCACTCTTCCTGCAATGATCATGTAGTGAACGATTCTTCCCAATTTCTTATCAGTCTATTCATCAGTCAGACCTAATAAAAAAAGTTCAGGTTGGAGTTGAGTCCAACTTTAAGATGTCTTCCATCATTTTATGTATCATCACCCTTCTTGGCTTTCTTACAGGTCCAACATATGTGCTAAAAAGTTCCTTCTTTTTCATCATATTTCTAACAAACATTTGAAGAACTTTTATACATTTTAGACAATCTTTCCGGTGTTAAATACCTTCTCTATATCATTTTGTAAAAATTTTCTCTAAGATCATAACTCAGAGTATATCTCAGATCTTTTACTCACATCCATTCCTTGGATATGATGCCCCACATTTTGTGTCCATTAATCATACAAGTTTTCACTTGTTCATCTTCTGTTTCAATTTCCAACAATAATGTATACATTTTGGCAATGAAATATTTCTTATCAGTACATAATTGTTCTTCAAATTCAGGTTTAGGTATTTCAAAATCAATATATTTCTTATTTATTTTAAACTGTTCAATCAACTATCTGTATGAAAGCCAATACACATAATACCTTCTTGGATGAGTTCCTCATTTGATTTCATTTTAAATTGCCCACTTTCCATCATTAAAAGTTCTTTTTAAGTTAACCGATTATCTTTAAAAGTTATTTGTCTGTTCAGCAAAGCTTCATGTGGCACTTTAACACATAATCTCAGCTTATATTTATTCCATACTCTTAATAAAGCATATCTGACATAATGATTATTAAAATCAACATTAGTTTTAAGTTTATGATACTAGGGAAATGCATGCCAGCCAAACCTCAAATCAAATTCTTCCAATTGTAAAAGCATATCTTTCTTTAAATAACCCAGTCTTTCAAGCAAACCAAACATGATGAGAAAAAAAATACAATTTTAGATTTGGAAGAACAAGTCCTCCTCTGTCTTTTGAACCAGAAAAATCTTGAGTCTCAATCTTGGCTTCTTCCCTTGCCAAATAAAATTAGCTATGTCTCTATGCCATTGCTTGAATGCCACTTCATTGTTCAGAACTGGAGTTGTCTGAATAGAAACAACATCATTGGTAAAACATTCATCTTTATAGTTGAAATCCTACCTAGCAGGGAAGGTTTCAGCTTTGACCATCTTTGTAAATCTTATTTGATCTGATTCCAAACTCTAACATAATTATTATGAAACAGTTTGGAATTCTTACCAAAAATCACAGCTAGATATTTCACTTTTTAAACAATCTTAGATCCTGTTTTATCCATGATACAAATTCCTTAACACTTCCTAAATTCTTGTGCCATGTTTTTGTTGGTCTTTAAGGTTCAACAAGACTTCCTTCCTCCCTCTCTCCCTCCCTCCCTCCCTCTCCTGGTTTCACTGCAATACAGACTAATACTCCTACCTCTCTGGAAACTGTTGCTCTGGAAAGTTGAGAGAATTAAATTAGATAAAGATTGCAACAAACTTTGTGCATAAAAACATGTTTTTAAATATTTGTTTTATATTAAAATAATATACAAAAATGATAAATAAAAAAGATAAATAAAAAAAATCTATATAAATGATAACCAGAAATAATAATTGAGCTGCCAGACTGATACATTTTTTCACAGTTGTTTTCGTAATATTTCTTTCAGTTTTATAATAGTCTTTCAAGGAGAATCTTCCCTGTAACTTTTTTTTAAAATGTTTTTCCAGTGATGAGTTTGGATTTTGTTCTGTTTATTTTCTACCCCTTTTATCACTAAGCAACAAGATATTTATGTTATACAATAGAAAGCCCTCAGTCTATCATAAAATTAAGCACTAAGTGAAATAGAGAAAACTGTTGGCTGCAGTCCTTTGCATAGTTGTGTTGCTTAAATCACAGTGAAGAGACACTTGAAATAAATAGCCATCATCAGCTTTCCTAAAGGCTTTTCAGATGTTCAGAGCAGAGTTACTGAATGTGTCTTGCTGGGAAGAACTGGAGAACCATAGTTTAGTCAATCTAAATACATTCAGTTGGAGACTGAATAAAATCTACGTAGGTAACATTTGTATACATGGCTAATGTAATGTGATCTTAACTTGACTGTATGTAACCCAAACAAAAGGGCCAGCTGCCATGGTTCCACTCCCCTGTCCCAGTGATGTATTTAAGTCTTTCATTCCAAGTCTCAAGTCAAGTCTCAAGTCTCTACCTTCAAGTCTCAAGTCAAGCCTCAAGTCCTTGAGGATACTTTCAAGTCAAGTCGCAAGTCAAATCTCAAGTCTCAAAGCCCACTTTATACCCCAACCTATATTCCAGAATTTCTGGACAGAGTCAAATAAAGTCAGTTTTAACAATTTAAGGAGAGTTGGCCCTCCACATTTGCGATTTTATCATCTGCAGCTTCAGAAGTGGGGAATAGGATACTCCTTACTCTCCCTTCACAACACTGGAGACTTTTGTGTCAATGGGCATAAAAGAGTCTGCAGTTTTGGAAGTGGGGGAACAGGATCCTTCTTACTTCCCATTTCCAAAGCTGGAGGCTTTTTCAGAAGTGGGGAATAAGATCCTTCTTACTCCCCATTACTGAATCTTCAAAAGCTTTACCAGGAGAGGTCCTTCCTCCTCATGCCCATTACCTAAAACATTTGCTGTTCCCCTCTGAGAAATACACTCTGCACTTTGAGAGCAAGTCTTGTCTTTTGCTCTTAGGAAATGTTTTAGAAGGCTCCTCCAATATGCAACAGCATCAGGCTGCCGAGCAGTCCTCAAGCATGCCTCAAACCCATTGCCTAACCCGTTTGCTGTTCCCCTCTGAGAAATGTGCCCACACTTTGGGCTTGAGACAGATTGTCATGTGACTAGCAGGCAAAAAGAGATGGAAGCATTGTTCAAAGTTATAAAGTTTCTGGATGAATGTATTATTTTACTGAACCAAAGGCAGCAAGTCAGTCATTAAAAATATGTCAAGGTTGCTGCCAGGCAGGCAAAGATTTCCTATGAGTGTACGGCAGAAGGAAGAGGCGGTGTGGCCAGACAGCCAGGTGCAAGGCCAGCAGAATTGTTATGGCTATGTCTTGTGTATTAGAGAAGGCCACAAGCCAGAGCACTGATTGGGTCACCCCACTTGTTCCAGGGTGACAAGGTAGCATAAAAAGGCTGGTGTTTGCCTTGACCAGCTGCCAGTTAGACTCCCTAGCTGGACCTGCCATGCCATTGGCAGTATTCTGTTTGTAAGGGGAGATGCTGCCTGATTTTTCTCCATTATCTTCTGTTTTTCCTCTTTGCCTAATTGCTGGAAAGCTAGCATGTTTTTGCTAAGCCTTATCTTAGAGTGCGGCAATAAATCAGTACTCTAAGGCCCTTTTTGCACGGCGTTTTGGAAGCGAGAGGGCCCCTTGAGCTTCGCATAAATGTGAGGAGCGGTCTGCATGATGCACTCACATTAACGCAATGCTCAAGGGCTGGACGCAGAGCGGGCACGCATCTTTTCATTTTCGGCTTCAAGGCGAAAATGGTGCACTGTCGCACAATGCTCCCGGGCCCTGCGCGCACTCACTCACCGTGCAAAGCCTCCTGAGCTGTGCCAGTTGCGCTTCCTGCTCCAGCGCAACCTCTAACTCACAGGCTGCACTGCGAAAGGAAGGGGCGGGGTGTGGGTGGGGCGCTCACGTGACCAGGAAGGAGCTGCAGAGCTGAAGCAGGAGGCTTGTGAGAGAGTTCCTGCTAAGCCTTCTCGCGCAAAAACCCCAACCTAGCAGCGCAAAAAGGTAACGTGCGAAAAGGGCTTAAGTCTTACTTAATGAGCCTCAGTAATTTTTTCTGCTTCACTGGGACTCTCTGCTGTGGCGAAGCCTTGCTTCACAGATAGCACTTTGCTCATGCTCCTGACAAATCCTGACAAAATATACATGTCTCAAGTAAAGTCAGTGCATCATTTATTGCCAAGGTGAGTCCAAGGCCATTTCTGCACGCGGCGAGGGAATCGCTCCCTGCCCCTACTCACCGGATCTCCTGTGGGTCCGGTCCGGGGTGAGGAGGAGCAGTGTGTGATCATAGATCTGCACTGCTCCAGCATCCAAAATGGTGGCTTCTGGTTGGTCGTGGGTCTCAACCAACTGCTGAAGCTCGCCAGCCTAAAGCCCACCCTCCACAGATCATAGACTCACATTGGTGCGAGCCTGCGAATCTGCATAGGAGAGCAGGCATGCAATGGCACGCGCTGTCATTTTGAAAGACCTGAAAAATCAGGTTTTTCAAAAACACGATTGAGGACCACTTGGGGTCGCTCCGGAGCGGATTGAGGTGCGGGTCTACAGTAGGTAGTCCGGACCCAGTCCGCTCCGAGGTGCAGACGTCCTCCGTGGAGGACACACTGCACCGTTTATTTACCCCGTGTGGAAATGGCCCAAGTCAAGCCACTGAAGCAACTTAAGTCCAACTTGAGTCCAAGTCAATCACCTCGAGTCTATATCACTGCCCTGTCCACCCATGTATATTCAAACACGGCCTGGAAATGTTGTGTCCTTGTCAGACAAGGAAGTTGTCCAAACAAGGTCATCTTTGAGTAGAGATTCCAATGATTCCTGATTAGTTCTGAAAATAAAGGGCTTGAAACCACACCAGAGTGGGGAAGCTACGATTCTCTGGACTATGGATTGGGAAAGCGTTTCCCCAAAAGATCACTTAAATTTTTTCTCAATGAGATTTTTAGGCATTTTTTCATTCAAAAACTGAACACTTTAAAATAGATTTTTAAAAAAACTCCCATACCTCACACTCACCCTAAAAGCCCCTTTTGACCACATACCCAAAATAATGTATGAAAGTGCAAGCTGAGTGGTTGTATAAAGAGCTCCAAGAACTAATGGCAACCACCATAAAAGCACTGTTGTGGCCTAATAGGCTGCCAGTGGACCTAACAGTACTTAAGCAAAACCATTTGTCAGTTGTTTGCTGGACTATAAAATAATATAAAAATAAGACTTTTCCAAAGAAAGGTCTACTTCTGCCAGGGTCACTGCAGACAGAAGGGGGTGACACCAAAGGGGAGGCTCACTCCTTTTTCGACAGACAACACATTTAGCATGTTGCTGCCTTGGGCCTCTGCTTCCAAGTGGGCTTCCTGTTCTTTGTAGTACTGAGACCCTGGTTCTGCAGGCTCTGTTTGCCAACAAGCTGTGCTGCCTGCCTGCCTGCCTACCTGGACTAAAAGAACAAGATTCTTCTGTGGGCATTTCTGTATCAAGTATCTGGACCCTTCCATGCTGCTGGGCAAACTCTGGATCTTCTTTTCTGTGCTGGATGGGGTGATGGTGATCTTGGTATGGAGATACTTTCTGCAGTTTGACTGTCATGGACAAATCATTACTTGGTCAAGTTTAGACTCACTGGCACTTGGAATCTTTACAGGGGTGGGGTACCAATAAGGATGCCCCCCAGAGGCTGATGGATCTGGATGGGTTCTTGATGGCTCTTGAGGATTTTCCAGTCACTTCGGCAGGCAATTCTGTTGCAACTGTGGCTGATCTCTGGAATAGGGAAATGGTCAGGGCAGTCCACATAGTTGCTGCTGAGCATCCCCTCTAGCACAGTGGAGCCAAACCAGCACCCTGCTTTTCCAATGAGTTGGCAGTGATGAAACAAGTGAGATGGAAACAAGACTGACATTGAATCAGACCAAACACAGGCTAGAGCTTATTTGAGCTTATTTGAGCTTCTCCTGTGGCAGTGTGGAAAGGAAAGAAATTCTTATTTGCCGCCACCTTTGCATCTGCATGGAGCAGTCCAGCAGAGCTGTTTTGAATGGTCAGATGCTTATTACACATTGGTCCTCAAGTAGAAAGTGGAGACCACTAGATAGCCTGCTGTGAAGAATTTGCATGGCACTTTGCAGATAAAACCCTTCAAATCCACTCCAACTTGGACGCTGCAGATGATACAGTTCCAGTGGATGTAACCTGGGCTCCTGCTTGTCCTGTGTTACTGGATTCTTTTCAATTTGTGCAGCCTGAAGGTGTGTACAGGATCCTTGGAGTTGTGAGAGGTGAATGGGTGAAGGGAGTAATCGATGCTTCCTTACAACAAGGCAGAGTTCCAACTTGCCTAAAGGTGGTGAGATATAAATAACTGTAACAGCAATAGCAGCAGCAGCAGCAACAACAACAACAACAAACAACATAAGTGGCCTCCATGTGGCTGCCATATTTTGCTGGATCTCTGCAGATATTCAAAGCCCTCCATTTTTTTATGGCATCTATGTATGAACTTTATCAGGTTGCAACTCTTACAACAGTCACAAGTACTGCCAAGGCATTCTTGTGCAACTTCTATCAATCACTAAACACAGTAGGATCAATATTCTCACAATATTAGCTTTCCAGAAAATATTGATTTTACATGAGTGAGAAACTAAATATGTATCTTCACTATACAGTTATATTTTAACAGTCATTGTACCATCCTATGGTGTCCTGAGATTTATATTCTCTGAGATACTTAGAAATTCCTGATGGAAGGCTCTAGTCCACTTCTCTGAACTGCAGCACTAGCAGAATATTCTAAGTTCCCCGTCAAACTACAAATCCCAGGATTCTATTGTTTGGGGCCATGACAATTAAAATCATATCAATCAAACTGCTAAAACAGAGTAACAGAAATGCACACAAAGTCATCCTCACTCCATTTCTTGTCTCAATCAGTAATTTTACTTGTTTCATTCTTCAAAATTTGTTGGACTTGGGGATATTTCAGAATATAGGAGTATTCTCTTCCTTTCTCTTTGGAAGGAGACTGATTATATTTCTAGTAAACTAAAAAGATGGCTTACTAACTTTCACCTGCACTGTCCTTTTTTATTCTTCACTCAGTATTATGGCATACCATTTCCCTCATGTGTGTTCAAGAAAATCAGCTAATCAGAAATAGATGGAAACTTACATTGTTTTAAGAGCAATAATCTTGTGAATCATACATCAGAAGACTATTTTGCTATTGCTTTTGTTGATGAATACTGTAAATGGCCAGGATGTGAAGCGAAATGCCATAAAAACTCAAGGATACCCAGTGGGAAATAGTACCATAAAACTGTGATGAATTGTAATTTGCCAGAGCATTCCATGTTATCTAGTACAGCAAATAGAATGTGTAAGGGAAACAGTGTTGCCTATCATTTTACTGTTATAGTGCCATTTTTGGTCAGTTTGTTTTTTATATGAATTTGATTTAATGTCTTTTATGCATTTAAAACAAAATAAATATTGACGGTCTCAAATCACATTTACAGCAACTGCCTGAAGGGGCAGGTAGCTGTAGCATACAATATTAAGAAGCAAGCAACACTGCGATACACAAGAGTCCACGCAAAGGTACCATAACACTGTGAGAGCCTAACAATATTTAACATCTACCTTTGAGTATGTATGAGGTTTCAAGTTGCCTGTCAACTTATGAAATTTCATAGGGTTTTCTTAGGCAAAGAGGACTCCGAGGTGGCTTCAGTACCTGGTATTCATTGGTGGTCTCACATCCAAGTCCTAATCAGGGCTGACCCTGCTTAGCTTCCAATATCAGATGGGATCTGGTGCCTTTAGGATATTTAGGCAGCTAACATTTATATTAAAAGATTACACCATTATGAAGTGAACAGAACAAAAGACAAAAGGTTCTCTTGGTCAAGTCCTTTGGTCAGTCTACCACCAAATTACAGATCCACTTAACTGTAGCACTGTCTGGCCCACAGTTTACCAGCTTGGCTGCAAGAATATCAAAGAGGATTCTGTCAAATCCTTACTGAAATCAAGACATATTGCATTCACAGCACTCCTCTAATCATCTAAGCTTGTAATCTATTAAAAAAAGAGAGAAGATTAATTTGTCATGACTTGTTTTTGAGAAACCCATCTAGCTCTTAGTAACCACACCATTCCTTTCTAAACGTGCAGAGACTGACTGTTTAATAATCTGTCAGTCGTGCCTAGTCAAATGCAAGTTTTTATGTAGGAGAAAGAGAAAAAGGAAAAATGGCTTAGGTCAGAGTGAAAAGAAAGGGTGGAAAGGGGACTAACATATAGAAAGTCACTATAAATATGTACTGTACGTAAGCCTTTATAGAGTTCCATGCAAACTAACAGTGAGTATACTCATACTCAGTGACTCAGTTAGTGAGTTAACAAAGATTGCTAACTCCAACAGGAAGTTCCAAAGAATCAGGAAACAATTTACTTCCAAGCCACTTCTAGTTCTCCTTTCCTGCCCACTACTGGCCCAATAAAGCAGCTTGATAGGGGAGTGGCCAGCCAAAGAGAAGATGGAGGAGAGGGAAGCCTCCCTTTGGCATACAGGTCCAGTAGTTAGTGGGAGAGGCAGAGAGGAGGGAGGAAAGAAACATCATCTTTTCCTTGGGAACAGTGATAGCCAGTGGCTCCCACATTAGTGGGGCAGTGAATCCACTCAGAGCTCCCACCCATACCTTGAATTTCCACACTTTGGATACCTCTAAACCATTTACCATTTTTACCAGTACCAGTATATTTTTACCAGTATATTGTATTGTATCAATGGGAATAAAAGTGATCACTGGATGAGCTATTCATATAGTCTAACTGGCAATGGTCATGAACTGGTGATTATATACCCATGACATTATCAAATCTATACATTTGGCTATTATGGTTAGGGAAGAACTTCCTAACATTAAAAAAAAAATGGTCTGTTTTGCTTGGGAGGCAGGCTCTTCCCTAAGAAGCAGGAAGGGAATGTTGTGGATATAGCATATCTTGACTTCAGTAAGAACTTTGACAAGGTCCCAGATGATATTTTTGCAAACCAGCTAGGAAAATGTGGACTAGACAATGCTATGTTAGGTGGAATTGTAATTGGTTGACCACTGTGGTTGATTCCACTGAGATATTTCACCAATGGCTCCTCTTCATCATGGAGAAAAGTGACTAGTGAAGTGACATAGGGTACTGTCCGGGGCCCAGTGCTATTCAACATCTGTATCAATGCTTTGGATGAGGGAATAGAGGGCATTCTTATCAAATTTGCAGATGACACCAAATTAGGAGGGATAACTAACACCCCAGAGGACAGGATCAGAATCCAAAAGACCTTAACAGATTAGATAGCTGAGAAACAAAACTAACCAAATGAATTTCAGCAAGGAGAAATATAAGATACTACACTCAAGCAGAAAAATTGAAATGTACTGATATAAGATGAGTGACACCTGGCTTGACCACAGTGCATGTCAAAAGGTTGTAGGAGTCTTAGTAGACCACAAGTGAAACATGAGTCAGTAGTGAGCAGTGTGATGTGTTAGCTAAAAAAAAAAAATGTGACTCTAGACTGCATCAATAGGAGTATAGTGTCTAGGTCAAGGGAAGTAGTACTACCCATCTATTCTTCTTAGGTCAGACCCAACATGGAATACTGTGTCCAGTTCTGGACATCACGGTTTAGGAAGGATATTGACAAGCTGGAACATGTCCAGAGGAGGGCAACCAAAATGGTACAGGGCCTAGAAATCATTCCCAATGAGGAGCAGTTTAGGGAGCTCGGTATATTTAGCATGGAGAAGGGAAGGTTAAGAGGGGACATGAAAGCTATTTTTAAATGGTTGAAGGGATATAAGGCACAGAGCAATGGTTTCAAACTTCAGGAAAAGAGATTCCATCTAAACATTAGAAATAACCTAACAGTTTGGCAGTGGAATATGCTGCCTCAGAGGGTAATGGAGTCTCCTTCTTTGGAGATTTTTAAACAGAGGCTGAATGGCCATCTGTTGGGAAATTTGTGTATTCCTGCATGGCATGGGGTTGGACTCAGCAGTCCTTGTAATCTCTTCCAGTTCTATGATTCTATGTTCCTTTTCCATCTTTTATGACATTTGTTTTTGTCTGGTTATTCCGCCTGTGGCTTAGCTTTTCCCCGCCACCAGGAAACACAATCAGGAGCCTTATTTCAAATCAAGAATTTAGCATGATCTAACTTCTTTCATATCAGCAAAAACGAGCACTGTTCTTCTGAACAGCTTCACCATACATGGGTAAGGTACAGCCATTTATTCATTCCAGACTGCTGTTCTCAGAAATTGTATCTTGGACCCATGCACACACTCACACACAGGGGTGGGAGGGTGAAATTGAGAGAGAGAGAGAATGATACTGAGATTCTGACTGTTCATTGCTGCCAGTTTTACTCTGAGCAATTTGCATTATAATGTTTATAGTAAAGCACTTGAGCCCTTGCCATATGCTTGTTATCTCCCAGGATGCTCATGGAAATGAGGCATGTATCTCCTAAGGCAATGATAGCAAACACACAGTTAAATAAGTATGCAGCACCGGTTTAAACCTAAAGGAGGTAGAGGTTGATATTTGTAGGCTTACATGCTTTTAAAAATGTGATTCCACTGAGATATTTCAGCAGTAAGCAGAAAGCCTCTCTCAAGATGTTCATTCTTTACATAGGTGGTTGCTAAAAGAAGATAGCTGTTCAGATACATTTTGGGAGGAATGATACAGAGCAGTTGAACCCAAATTTCCTGACTCTAAATGCAGGCTAAAGATGCATGTTCTGCACCCTTCTCTGTCTGTGTCACACATTCACAAATGGTATGCAGTTTTCTTCACATGCTGTCACACTCCCTCGCCATCACAGCTCATCATAATCATGTACCTCATGCTGCAAGCACAAATGCACCTTCATGTCAGAAATAATTTCTATCGAAAGACCAGAGTAATTTTATTTGGAAAGGAGGCATGATAATAGCTGAGGACAAATGGAGCTCTCAATTCAGTCCCTCCCAAGTCCCATCACTCTGTTAACCTGAAAGGTGGGGGACCTTGAGGTATACACACTTCCTGGATTCCAGATGATCATAGAATCATAGAGTTGGAAGATACCACAGGGGCCATCCAATCCAACTCCCTGCCATGCAGGAACACACATCAAAGCATTCCCAACAGATGGCCATCCAGCCTCTGCTTAAAAATCTCCAAAGAAGGAGACCCCACCACATTCCAAGGCAGCATATTCCATTATCAGACAGCTCTGACTGTCAGGAAGTTCTTCCTGAGGTTCAGGTGGAATCTCCTTTCCTGCAGCTTGAATCCATTGCTCCTTGTCCTAGTCTCTAGAACAGCAGAAAACAAGACTGCTCCCCCCTCGACATGACATCCCTTCAAATATTTAAACATGGCTTTCACGTTCCCTCTTAACCCTCTCTTCTGCAGACTAAACATACCCAGCTCCCTAAGCCACTCCTCATAGGGCACGGCTTCCAGACCCTTCACCATTTTGGTCCCCCCCACCTCTGGACACACTCCAGATTGTTGATATCCTTCTTGAATTGAGGTGCCCAGAACTGCACACAGTATTCCAAATGAGGCCTAACCAATGCAAATAGAGTGGTACCATTACCTCCCTTGATCTAGACACCATACTCCTATTGATGCAGCCAAGAATCATGTTGGCTTTCTTGGCTGCTGCATCACACTGCTGACTCATGTTCAGCTTGTGCTCTACCAAGACTCCTAGATGCCTTTCACATATACTGCTATCCAGCCATGTGTCCCTGATCCTGTATTTGTGCATTCCATTTTTTCTACCTAAGTGTAGGACCTTACATTTCCCTCTGTTAAAATTCATTTTCTTAGCTTTAGCCCAGCTCTCCAATCTGTCAAGGTCATTTTGAAATTTGATTCTGTCCTCTGGGGTATTAGCAACCTCTACCAATTTGGTGTCATCTGCAAATTTGATCAGCATTCCCTCTACTCCTTCATCGAAGTCATTGATGAAGATGTTGAATAGCACTGGGCCCAGGGGAGAACCCTATGGCACCCCACTAGTCACTTCTCTCCAGGATGAAAAGTAGCCATTGGTGAGCACCCTTTGGGTTCGGTCAGTCAACCAATTAAAAGTACGTAAATGATTATATGCCTGGGACACTGCCACAAATGCGGCGGGGGAGGATGATTATACATGTGAGATGATGATCAATCTTTGATGTGTGTCCTAATTTTCAAATGAAAATGTATAAAGGTTGTGCTCAAATGCAATGCTCTAGTCTCAGCAACATTTTGGTAATGTTACTGTGTTGCATGCTTTTCTGATATAAATATTTCTGCTTTAAACTCTGTGCAAACTTAGTCAGAGCAAGTTTGCCAGGACATGACACCTGGTAGCTGGAGATCTCTGTAATGCTTTGCTGTGCCTGGCCACCTTGAAGAAAGACATAGTCCTGTAGCTAAGGGAAGGAAGAAAATGTGTGCCTATGCATGCACACGTGTGTATACCCTCTTTCACACATTAGGCACATGAAGGAGGGGACTAGGATCATAACAATTGGTTTCGTCTTACTTCACACACAAACTCGTGTGAACATCCAAAAGACACAGTGAGAATATGAACTATGCAATATGTAGGTTCTATCTACATGATCAGGGATTGTTGCCTAAGCTGTTACAGAACCTGTGCAGTTTCAGTTTACATCTGTGTAAGCATTTTCATATTTTCCCCTAAACATGTACTGAGTAGTGTCAGAGCCTATAGTTCCAAATGCATGTTGATTTGTTTTCCTAACTTGCATATTCAAATCCAGTGTGGTACGGTGGTCTGATGTTGGAGTAAGACACTGGAAGTCAGAGATCAGCCATGAAAACCCACTGGGTGACCTTGGGCAAGTCACGCTATCTCAGACTCAGAAGAAGGCAAGGTCAAACTAGAACAAATTCTGCCAAGAAAATCCTGTGATGGATTTGCCTTAAGGCCGACATAAGTCAGAAATGACATGAAGACACGCAACATCAACAACAACATGCATATGCAGCTTTATTTTTTTGATGTGACAGTGATTCATGGCTCAATGGTGTGACAGTGATCCATGGCTCAATGGTAGCTTCTCTAGTCTGTTGTATTACTCTCTGAAGTGTGAAATTTTAGCTGGTCCAACATGTTAGGCAGATTGTTGATCAGGGCCAGCTACAAGGAGCACATGACCTGCTATGACAGTTTCGCTCATTAATGTCTTGCTTCTGCACAGACACAATACACATTTAATTAAGGTGGTCTGCCCCAAGAAGCTTATAGATCCATATGGATTCCTGATGTCTCTTGAGGAGTTTTCTGTTGCCTTGGCAGGTGATCCTGTTGAAGCCCTGACTGATCTCTGGAAGAGAGGAATGACCAGGGTAGTGGACACGATTATTCCTAAGTGTTCCCTCCCACAAAGTGGAACCAAGTGAGCTCCCTGGTTTACTGGAAAGCTGATGGTGATGAAATGAATGGGACTAGAGTGACATTGGCTGAAGACTCAGAGTGAGTCTGACCGAACATGGGCTACAGCCCATTGGAAGGCCTACACCATGGCAATGGTGGTAGTGAAGAAATTATACTTCTCTGGACTCTACAGTGCACTGTGTTGAATTTGCAAGACACTTTGCAGACAAAATTGATCATGTTCTCTCTGACTTGGATGCTGTAATTGAGACAGGTCCAGTGGATGTAATCTTGGCACCTTCTTGTCCTGTATTATTGGATTTGTTTCAACTAGTGCAGCCTCAGGATGTGGACAGTATCCTTGGAGAAGTGAGAGCCACCACGTGTATATTGGATCCTTGCTCCTCCTGGCTTTTGAAAGCAGCTGATTGACTGGGTAAGGGGAGTGGTGAATGCCTCACTTCAGCAAGGAAAGTTTCTAGCATGCCTAAAAGAGGCTGTTGTGAGGCCATTGAAAAAAGCCCTTCCTGGATCCCACCATTTTGAATAATTATCAGCCAGTCTCCAATATTCCATTTTGAGCAAAGTTCTGAATCGTGTGGTGCCCCCCCCCAGGTCCAAGGGTTTCTGGGTGAAATTGATTATCTAGATCCATTTCAATCTGGGTTCAGGCCTGGTTATGGGACAGAGACATAGGGAACTAAACAGGGATAGTATGTCCCTATTGGTTCCACTGGACCTCTCACCAGCTTTCAATACCATCCACCGTGGTTTTCTTTTGGCCTGACTCTCTGGGATGGGACTTGGGGGCACTGTTATACAGCAGTTCCAATCATTCCTGGACGGATCAACTCAGAAAGTAGTGCTGGGGGACTCCTGTTCAACTCCCTGGCCATTGGCGTTCCTCAGAGTTCTGTTTTGTCCCCCATGCTGTCTAACAACTACATGAAACCACTGGGGATGTCATCCAGAGTTTTGGAGTTCATGCTGATGACACCCAACTCTATCTCTCCTTTCCATCTGATTCCAAGGTGCTTGGTGCTGAACCGATGTCTGTTGTCAGTAATGGACTGGATGAGGACAAAGAAACTGAAGCTTAATCCAGACAAAACAGAGGTGCTCCTGGTCAGTCAAAAGGCAGATCAGGGAACAGGGACTTGCCTGTGATGGATGGGGTTACACTCCCCCTGAAATCTCAGGCTCACAGCCTTGGTGTTCTCCTAGACTCAACTTTGAGCCTGGATGTCCAAGTTTCAGCAGTGGCCAGAAGTGCATTTGCACAGTTAAAACTCATGTGCTACCTGCACCCATTCCTTGAGACATCAGATTTGGCTTCAGTAACATATGCCTTGATTACATCTCAGTTCAACTACTGTAACGTGATCTATATGTTGCTGCCTTTGAAACTGTTCAGAAACTTTAGTAGCTTCAAAATGCAGCAGCCAGAGTGTTGACTGGGGCCAGTTACAGGGAGCACATAACTCCCTTTTTAAAACAGCTTCACCGGCTACCTGTTCATTTTAGGGCACAATTCCAAGTGTTGGCCATAAACTATAAACCTCTCTATGGCTTAGGTCAAGACTATTTGAAAAACCTTATCTTCCTATATGAACCTACTAGAGCACTAAGATCTAAAGGGAAGGCTTTCTCTTGGTCCCACCACCACCCCAGGCTCTCCAAGTAAGTACACAGGAGAGAGTCTTCTCAGTGGCTGCTCCCACCCTGTGGAATACTCTTCCATGGAAGGCTAGGCTGGCCCACTCCCTGCTTTCCTTTTGTAGGCAGGGAATGAGATTCCATTTCAAGCAGGCCTTTAATAGGTGAGCTGGAGACTTTTTACTTATTTACTTATTTAAACATTTACTGTTACTTCTATAATTTTATATGTCTTCTACTGTTTTAATTGTTTATATGCTTTTAATGCTTTTTTAAATGTTTTGTAAGCTGTCTTGGGTCCCACCTTGGGAGAAAAGGTGATATACACATTCATTCATTCATTCATTCATTCATTCAATCAAGTACAATTCTGCTTATAACTCAGGCCCCAGGCTGTCTGAAGTGCCATATCCTCTCATGTAGGTATGCCCAGTCTTTTGACATCTTTGGAGAAATCATTCCTCTTGGTTCTCTCTGGAATGTCTGCTGGAAATGTGGGCTTTCTTGGTGACCTTGCTTAGGTTTTGGTATTTCCTGTGAAATGAAAGTAGGCTGCCCTCTTTCTTTTTTCCTTGAGACTACCGGCATTTTTTTCTTTCTCTTTTTTAATCAGACATGTTTCTGTTGAATCACTGAGAAAAAGACTTTCTATCAGAGGAGCATACTGCAGTTTTAAATTGTGTTTTAAAATCTGATTTTGCTTGGTGCTTTCATCATTTTTCTTTATTCAGTTTTATTGTGAGCTGCCTCCAAAGTCCAACAAATAAAAAATAAATAAATGTGTAAAAGTGGGTTGCACAAAAATAGCTTCAGCACATTGAGAGTGAGAAAGATCTTTGAGTTATATCAAAACCAGGGGACAGAAATCTGACATAGATCTGATATAGTGGATCACTGACCAAGTAGAGTACTTATGGTTTAAGAACCTAACATACAGAAAGCAGTGGTGGATCAGAACAAAGTTTTGTCTAGTTCATTCACAGATGGTCTAGGAGATGTTAACTGGAAATCTTAAAACAGAACTTCAGTGTCATAAGACCTTCTACTCATGGTCCCCAGCATCTGATAATCAGAGCCATTTTAACCCTTTTATTGAGATAATCCATGCCACCTTGATTATTAAGAAATGATGATGATGACGACGATGGTGATGATGATGACAACAATGACGACGATGATATTTAGTTGTATCCCACCTTTTTCCCACTTCAGGACTCAAGGCAGCTTAACAGCAGTTAAAATAAACATAGCTAAAAATTGCAACATACAAAAGTTAAAAATGTAATTTAATACCAAAATTATTAACATCAAACATAAACTATTGAAAGGAAAACAGCAAATTGAAAATCCAACACATTATGCAAGATCAACTAGTCTTCCTGGAACAAAAAGGCTTCCTGGAACAAAAAAACAAAACAAAACAAAAGTCTTTACCAGTCTGTTGAAAGATAGCAAGGAGAGTTTCAGTCCCCTCTCTGAGAATGGAGTTGCAAAGCCTGGGATCAGCCATTGAGAAGGCCCTCTCCCATGTTCCCACCAGAGGTACCTGTGAGAATAGTGGGATAGAAAGAAAAAAGCATTTTGGGAGATTCTCAAAACATTGGTTCATATGAAAGGATACAGTCCTTCAGATGAACTGGACTTGAGCCATTTAGGGCTTTTTTGATCATCGGCTCATCCTCCTCAGATTTATCTAATCTTCTTTTAAACCAGTCCAATTTGGTGGCCATCTTATCTTACACGGGTTGATTGTGCACTGTGTGAAAAACACTTCTATTTTTTCTGTACTGAATCTTCCTTCATTCAGTTTCATCTGATCACCCTCAGTTCTAATATTATAAGAGAAGCCAGGGAACCTTCCCCCTATCCACTTCCTGTCTGACTATAATCATTCTCAATGTCTACATCTCTAAGGAAAGCAAATATGAGAAAAATACCATGGAAAAACACTGCTGTCTTATATAAAGAAACCAAACCCAGACTGCATGTTCCCAGGAATACCTCACAGGGTGGGGAAGTACAAAGCCAGCAACAATACAATCCTTTTGCCTCAGCTGCAAATCTGTTGTATACAGATCATAACCCTGAATTATTTCACAGGTTTTTGTAATGATTAATTGCTCAGATGCTGCAATGGAAGTAAGCAGAACATTATAGAGCAGTGCGTATTTGTGGGTATATTGATGACATAGGTATAATTACATTAAAGGTTATCATATCAAGGAAGATTTAGCCTCTTTGAGATTGGCCGCTAAGGTAGATATCTATTTGAGGTTAACTTTCCTAGCAGAGACAAGTATGTGTGAACCTGTCTGTTTAGTGAACAGTGAACAAGACAAAGTTTCTTCCCACTGCCCCTGTCTGTTTTGAACCACAAATACTGTAACAGGATATCAATTCTTGCAAAAGGAACTTTAGCCCCACTTCTCCCTCACAATAATTACCATGCTGTTTCATTTTACTCACTCCAAAGTCTTTGAAAAATGTCCATGAAGCTTCTTTTTGATTATTCTAGATGTCCAAAATGAAGATCATACTTCTTATCTAAACCATCTCTAAACTTTCAGCATTGTTGTACTGTTAATTAACTATTCCCTGACTGCTAAACACTTCCCCCCAACAGACATTCACAAATCAAAGAAGGAAAATATCAGAGAAATCATAAATTACATTAACACTTCCTTCTGCGTGCCTGAATTCTTATGGATCCTTCCATGTTCAGCTTTAGCTGAGATGCAGAATTTCCTCATTAGCTGAGTTTTAATTGAAGTTCCCTCCTACAGATGTCCATGGCAAACTAGATGAAACCTTGTATAGTAAATGATGTAATTACCATCCATTTAGTAGAGTCTCATATTTTGAGAGAGTGTAAAAGAGTTCAAAGACTATAATGTCTTCCCAAAGGCTTCATTTTTATCAATAAGGAGAGAAAACCAGCATCCATTTTATAACTTTAATAGCCTCCTTGTAACAAAGCAGTTGGGTGACAGACTTTTGGTCTGCTGTGCTTATGATCACTGTTTAATTTTACAGTACTCATGACAAGAAGAGTTTGATAAAGGCATAAGGCTTCTCCTGTTTCCCAAGCTCTCAAGTGTTATCTGTTAACAAGATCTGCTGAAAGCCTGTGTGGTTCAGTGACCAGAAGCCATGACTTAACATGTGAGCTATTCTTCATTGATTCAGTGCATCAGGTTAAGCATGTGACTTACTTTTTTTCAAAGCTCAGTTCCCTAAGTGCAGTGACAAAAGGATTCAGTGATGTATCTCAGGTGTTTGTTCTGATAGTAAACAAGATCAGAATTCACGATATAAGTTCAAGGTGCTCTAGAAATGAGAACTCAGTTTAATGGAAATGTTCAAATTACTTCACCTTACTATAACGACTCTTCGAGAAAAGATCTCATTTTTCTGTGAGAATGATACTTAACATAGGAATTTAATATTGAATTCTATTTGAGCTTATTTGGAGGTTCTAGCAGCGGAGTGCGGCTATTGTATACCCTTGAATATACTCCTTCTATCTGGGATAGTTGTCCTCTTCCATAGAGCACACAGATTTGGGAAGGATGCACACGGAGCAGTGAGGAAGGAAGGAGACACTTGCCTCACCAACCAAATCAACCAAATCAACCCTGGTGATCAATGGGGTGACAGATATTGCACCCAGATCACCCTCACATCCAGCCCTTTCCAGACCCTTTTTGTCCATTTGTGGGACAGCAATTACCGCTTTGTCCATACATCCTCCTTCAAGGCAGGGAAGGCACAAAAACCCTGGTACCAGTCCAGGTAATTTGTTGTACGTAGTACATTGGGCACTATGCTGCACATGGCCTCCCAGATTCCCGTTTCTCTGTGCTACCCACAGACTCTTGAGTGACTCTACTTTGATCTTCTGCTTCAGGACTGGTAAATATCATCCCTTCTACCCAAAACATCTCCCTAGCCAAACTTTTTAGCCTCTCCCTTCAACAGCCTTGTACGGTTTGTGAGATTGCTTGATTTCTTGTGTGTGTCTATTAATTTTGAATAAAATACCTTTTAGCTTTTAACTGGAGTCATCCCTGCACAAATGAAAAGATCCTGCTGTTACCCTCCTCTTGCAGGCCTTCTTTGAGCTATAATTCCCCAAATTCTAAGGAGAAGCTGACATTGCGGGTGGACTCAAAAGTCCCCCACCTCTTAGGGTAACACTATGATAACATATATTGGGATATGATGGGTTTCAATTATTCTTTAATACCTCCTTCATACTATAAAACCCATGTGGCTTTGTAATTGTTCTTCATACAACACAAATATCCATGACTTGTAAATGATGCAATACACTTATTGAATGAATGACTAATTTGTTAAATCAATATTCCACAAGGAGGCAAGGCAACTAAAAACAATAAAAATAAAATCAAAAATGTAAAAACAAGGTAGATAAAGCATTTGTGTGTAAAACTGATTCCTAATGTAGATATAGTGTCACCAAATAGGGATAACAGGATCTGATGAAATCTCACCATTGCTGTAGTTGAGACTGTCATCTTCAAAGGATGAAATAGCAGCTCAGGGATTCTTTTATGCCCTCAAAAGATCTCAGTCCAGAGATGCCAATGGGATTTTCTAAGTATAGTTTCTGTGTTCTGCTTTGTATAACACAACCCTCTCTGTGAAAAACTGGTATCTTTTTCTTTTCTTGAAGCTAAGCATTCAAGCACAATGCACACACACTGCAAGTACAACACACTGAAGTCTTCCTCAGGATTACCCTGGATTAATTTTTATTTATTTTTGCTCCTCTCAGTCTCGCTCATCTTGGTTTGAGAGTCATGAAGGCGGATGATTTGGTTCCACTGATGTGCCTTTTGTGTTTGCAAACAGGTTTCATTTTCTTTGATCCAGTGTATGCTTAGGTTTCACAACATGCAATCCACTTCCTCTAGTGTAATGAATATATAATATTAAAGTGCTAAACTTAATAGATGCACTCTTAACAGTGTACATGCTTGAGTGCATCAACAAAATTGGATGGAGAAAATGGCAATTACAATAGCACTGGCCTGAAAAATACTGGTGGTGTTAGTGCAATCTTGATCTGTAATCCTGTTCTGAGATTGATCTGAGATGGAGTGAATGGCATGTGCCATAAGAGGGTTAAATGTGGGACTGAGTTGTATTTGGGGGCCCAATGTAGATTAGGCTGATTAAGATTGACAAAGATGCAAAGAACCTATTTAGCATTACTACTTTTACAAGGCAACAATTATTGCATTTTCTAGTACTGCACATTTTACGCAAATGCCCAAAATCACATTTGTGCAAATTTCCTCCAAGACCATGCCCTGCAATCTCATATCTTTTAAGGAAAAAAAAAGTCGTAAATTGTCTAATTTGCCATGTGAGGATGAAACCTCAGGGGTAAACATTTATAAGAGTCTATTAGCTGCTCTTCTTCACTGACCCTAGAGTTATTAAATGGGTCTTGTGGACAGCCTTTCTCAGAAGAATTTGTCAATACAGGGTGTTGCTGCATACAGTGGAATTCTTTGTTATGGGAGACCACGGGTGAAACTTTTAAACTACAATATTCAAACTTAAAAGTTGATTTAGAACCATATTCTCCCCAAACCCTGGAATTATTCGATACTGAATGGGGTAATAAAGGTTTCTTCACTGTATCCAGAAACACTCGGGTAGGTACCACACCCAACCTAGTAACAGAAACTTTCCTCTTCATAAAGATGGAAGGTATTCTAGCTGACCTAAATACTAGGATAAATTTTTGTATTTGGGGAGGGGCAAACAAAAAAATAATAAATGAAAGATCAACTGCCTTAATTGGTAAATGTAGTATAGTACTGATATGCTTCCTAGCACAGCTCATTGTGTTCCACCGAGGAATAAATTGTCTATAAGGGAATATAGTTAAAGCAACCTGATTAACCTGAAGGGAGAGATTCATATCCTTTAGAAAGCTCTTAGCTACAGGGAATGAAGGAAGCTGGGTTATAGGAATGGTATTTGCAACTTTGATACCATCCTGCTTCTTAGTGATCGTTTTCAAAGGAAATGTATGAATTTCCCTTTTTATAGTGGAGGTAAGACAAACTAGTTTGTCTGAGATATTTCTTAATTCCCTGTAAATACTTTTTACAGTTACCACCACCAAATTATACTTTTTCTGAAAGCATCCTATCATTAGAAGAAGAAATACTCTCCTGAATGTCATCATGTCTACTCCCATCTACTGGTTGCTTTTAATTATATTGTTTCTGCCTTGTAAATACTGGGGCTCTAAGCTTTCCTCTTCTAGAGCATCAAACCTATTAAAGGTAGGAATTGTAAATTTAGAAACATCTAATAGCTGCCTATTGGGTTTAAAAAACTCATCAATTGTGAGATGCTTATTTTTTGGGGGAGAACAGTAAGTAGGACTCTCTAGAAGTCATATTAATTGGCTTTCAACTAGAAGTTAAAAAGAACTGAATTAAGTAAATAATGATTAATTAACTAAATAATTAAATAACTAAATAATTAAATAGCTAAGCAGATATATAAATATATATATATGACTATAAAAATAAAAACATATAATCGGCATATATCTGAAGATCTAAAAGAAACAAAAAAGAAAAATGGAGTCTAAAAAAATACTGTTTTCACAAAGAAGGCAGTGCAGTTCAAATTTATGATCCTGAAGCAAATAGGCTGAGTAGCCTATAGGACTCAGAGTACACCTCTTGAACTCAGGTCTACATCCAGACTGTAGTAGGCAGCAGCTGTTCATGCTCTTCCTTCCTCTTCGTTCACAGGCATTATCAAAGTTTCATCAGAACACCCCAGAGGTAATTCCTCATACTCAAAAGCAGCGCTTATCAGTGTTTGTTACTGTCAATATTCACTGGTAGTTCAGTCTCTTCTCTACCAAACGCTGCAGGATGCTCAGACAAAGGGATAATAAACAGTTTGCAGTTCACAGCCGCTGCCCCACATCATCAATCAGTATCTGGCCTTCATGGGATGGTAGAAAAATTCTATATCCTCCCTTCCTCCTCCTCTTCAGCCAACCAACAGGTCAAAGATACAACCTCAGACCTCAAACCTCTGCTCACCACTTTAGCATTTCAGCTGTGAGTTCCAAATTGTAGGCAAATAAAGATGATAGAGACAGTGCCAGAAATGCAAACAGCTATTGAGAAAGACTGTTGTATATAAGCATCTTCAACTTGGGTAGATATACCATCAACAGTCCACAATCCAGACGAGAACGGCAAGGCAGCAGTGCTTAAGGAATAATAGTGAATAGAAGTGCCTTCTCTGATGTAAGCAACCCAGCTGTTATTTGCCTGGGCTCCACTCTGCCAGCACTCAGCTAGCACTCAGCTGGCCTTCTAAAAGCTTCAGGTAGGTTAATTGTCAAATGATCACACCTGCTCAGGCAAATAAAGTCTTAAAATCTTAGAATCTTATATAATTAAAGCCCTAAGTAATAAAAATTGTGATGTTATTAAAACCTCAGATCTTTATAATTAATGTTTAAAAGTTCCAATATTAAAGAAGTTAAAAAAATAACAATAGAAAACAATTAAAAAAGCATCAGCTTGTCCACTAAAATCCAAGTTAAAAATCACCATTAAGGACTAAAAAACTACCTACAGGGGCAACAACTGCCAGAAAACACTAAAAGGCTGGAACCTAATAAAAACGCTATATAACTATAGAACATACAAACATAAGATTGGGCAGTCCTCTCAAACATTCCCAAAACAAAAATCACAAATCAGGATTCAAAGTTGATAGAAGTAACAAAAATATTAATTCGAGCAGCAGCTTCATAAACTATACAAAAAGGCAACAAAAAGATAACAAAGAGATAAACTTTCAGAGGAGCTCTTTACAGCAGCTGCTGCCTCAACATAACAAGTTGTTTGGCTTTCAGAAGGTCTCAGTATCTGTCTTGAAAAGTAACACCTTCACTTTCTATTTAGTATCCAACAGAAAGGAAGATGGTAAAGTTCCTCAAAGAAGGGGTTTGAGAAGTCTTGATGTCCAGATTTAGTCATTGAGTATAGAGGAAAGTAAAAATACACAGATTTATTCAACTGAAAACAATCTGTGGTCAGGAATCTGTATATTTCTGGGTTTATGATGTGTTTAATGAAAGAAAGAAAAAATCTGTGTTTGACAGCATGCATGTGTGGGGGGTAGTGCTAAAAATACTGTGTTTATTTCTAAGGCGTCAACAAATATGTTCCAGTAAAGAGTGACATCCATTCTTTAATCTATCTGGTTAATTTATCTGTTTGAAATGTTGGGAATGGCAACCTTTGCATGCTTAATTAACTGGCTAGTTAGTTTGCATGTTTATTGTAGGCATAGAGGGGACTGCCTAGGGTAAACTTCCTGTTGTTTGGTCAACACCCGCCTCCCCTTGCATGTTCTCTTCCTCTTCTGTCCTGAAAGCATACATACAGGGATTATTTTCAGCAAGCATGTGACTACCTATTTTCGTCTTACCTTTCTTCAAAAATTCGAACCTGTGTAAACTATGCACACGATTATGTGAGTAAATCTTTTTTTACATAATTTTAACTAAACTGTTTGTGTTTATTTTGAGCTGGATTAAGTGTGTCTGGGGTGGAGATCATGAAGTGGGACTGGTGATTTGTTCAGCTTCTGCCTGTGCATTACAGAATACTCAGCTGATTGGGAGACTTATTACTAAAAATCTCTCAATTTCCCAACATGAAAGACATAAAAATGCACATACGTTTTTTTAAAAAAAAAAATCTGTGCAGAACCAGTGTAGAATGTAGAATGAACTTGGAGCTGGAAAAGGAAATAAATCCACGGAAATGAACTTGACAGGATGGCGTATTGCTAGGCTAGCTCAAGCTAAACATGCATAGCAGCCATCACAAATTCCAGCTGTCTGAGCTAGAGGGATAAAAGGAAGCAAACTCATGGGTCCTTTACAATCAGAAGAAGATGACTCAGACCTGTTCAATCTGAGGGGAAAATCAGGGTGAAAGAAACATACCTAGCTCCATGGTTTGGAAAACTGAGGGCAATATTAAATACACAGTACGAATAAGAACTTGATCCATCCCTCATGCCATTAATTCCTTAAATCTCTTTCATTTGAGCTTTGTCTCCCTGTAACTCTTAGCAGCCTCATTTTGACTTCTAGATAAAAGTGAATCTGTCAGACAGAGGAACTATTGTGTTAGTCAACTTAACAGCAGGGTGAATAATTGGCCTTGATTCCATCCAAAATGAATCTCTACATTGGGAGTTTTCTTTTCTTTTTTCCTCAGGTTAGCTTCTCATTGTATTCTTTTGTCCTCTTTCCAGCGCAGCCATTGCATTTTCAAGATATTCAATTTACATAATTGAGGACATCCAGTTAATTTTAGGAAAATTACTACTTTATGCAGGGAAATAACTGTTATACAGTAATTACACTAAATATATTCTGCTTTGTGTCAGGCACAATGAAATTAGTGGGTTTTAAAAATTAAAAACACAGGCTTCTAAGCTCTCAATGTCACTTTTAAGAGAAGAACAAACCCTGTTCAGAAACAGCTTTGCATATTAACCACAGTGCTTAGGCACATGTTGTGTGCAGATATATGATTTTCGAACACTGCTAACAAAAACATGAAAAAGAGGGCACTGATTTTCGTTATAGTACGTTTGCCTGTCAGACTGTCAGGAAGTGTTTCCTCTGTAGATGCCCATTAAAGAAGATTACTTTGCAAAAAGCCCGATGAGACTTTGGTGTGCTTCAGCCAAGATTTATAAAACATATTTTTATTCAATGAGTTGGATAGATAAGTACAGCACATCCTTTCTGAAGCTGGGGTCAGAAGCAGCAGAAGTAAAAGCAGGAAGTGGAAAACTTCACAACTTCTCTTTTCCACAGATGCATACATCACTTATCAAGTTACTTCACAGCATTAGTAGCCATGAATGCAAATAAACAAATCTGACTAATTTTTCCCTGTGCTGGTTTTTAAGCCATTATTTTACAAATCATCCTCTGCCCCTGAATACCAGTTGCTGGTGGAGAACAGCAGCAGACTGTTAACTGCTCTCATTCACCTCTTATAAGCATCTGGGGCACAATATATTGGACTGGGTCCACTTTTTCTCTAATTCAGCATGCTTTTAAGTAAGACATCAGGGTTCCAAACTATGAACTGTGGCAGCAAGGCCCAGGTGATCTATGCTATACAAGATCATAGTATAATTGCAGCATCAGCACTGTGAATGCACGATGATTTTGCAGATACAAGCACAGATGTTCATATCTAGAAAATCCTCATACACAGGTTTAATCCTTCCCACCTCTGCATCTGTGCCATGCCCAATTATATCAGGTTTTTATTTATTTGTTTTGCAGAATGGAAACTGTATCTCTGAAGTAAGCTTCTTTTCAAATGCATGCATTTTTGTGGACATTTTTGAATAGCATTCATTGCTTCAATATTGATTAAAATGTTGTTGGGTTGGGTTTTGTGCACATACATTTAGGCCACAATGCACCAAATGCACACTTATAAGATGGGGGATACTGGGCTTAGCAGTGAAAAGGACCTTGGTATTATTATTGACTGTTAAGTTGAACATAACCCACCAGTGTGATGCTGAAGCAAAGAAGCCAAATAATATTTTAGCCTCCATTAATAGAACTATAGCTTCCAAGTCGAAGGAAGTAATATTCCCATTATATTCTGTGCTGGTCAGGCCTCATCTGGAGTACTGTTTTTAGTTCTGAGCACTTCTTTTAAGAGGGATTAGAATGATGGAGACAAGTTGAGCCTAAACACCCTAAAGACACCAGATATCAACTGATTTCGGAAGCTAAGCAGGGTCTGCCCTGATTAGTACTTGCATAGGAGACTGCCAATGAACATCAGATGCTGTGAGCTAATCTCTATTTCAGAGGAAGGAACTGGCAAAACCAACTCTGAATATTCTTTGCCTAAGAAAACCTTGTGAAAATTATGGGGTTGCTATAAGTCAACAGCCAACTTGAAGACATATAAACACACATACATAGACAAATTGGAACAGATTCAGAGAAGGGGAAAAAATGATGATGATGATAATGATGATGATGATAAGAGCTATGGAGAGCAAAACATATGAGGAAAGGAGCTGGGCTTGTTCAGCATGGTGAAGAGAAGACTGAGGGTAACATGATTGTGCTCTTTAAATATTTAAAACATTGTCACAGAAACATGGCTGCAGCTTTGTTCTCTGTTGCACCAGAGGGAAGGGCCAGGTCTAATAGTTCGAGGTTACAGGAGTGTATATTTTGATAGAACACTAGAAGGAACTTCTTGACAATAAGAGCTGTTTAATAATAGAAACACTTAGCATTTGCACAACCCAAATGGTACTTAGACAATTACCTAGAAAGATGATGGTGTCTCTTTCTCTAGATATCTCTTTCTCTGGACATCTTCAAAAAGAGGCTTGAAAGCTACTTGTTGGAGTTGCTTTCAATGGATTTCCTGCACTAGCTAAGTTGGGCTCAACGGCCACTGGGGTCCATTCCAACTCTATGATTTGATGATTCTATGAAATAAGTGCATTTTTTGTTTTCACATTTTTCAGTCAGCTTCCTGATTTTCTGCCCGAACACTATGATCCTCAGACAGTGACTGTGTTCTCCAATTTCCTCTGCCTCCCCACCTGTATCACCTTCAGACCTCCAATCCTGATCCATATACTAACATATCAGAGGCACTAACACTTAAATATTACAAATAGCAAAATTTCTAGAATTGTAGGTTTTGTCTGTTATGCAAGAAAAATAAATTGTTGGACAGAGCCCTCAACTGTATATACAGAGCCTATATGTGCATAGTTTATATGCTGAGGCTCTGTTCAGTGTACAGCACTACAGCTACAGAAAGACAAATTGGGGGAATGAACCCAGAACAGAAAGAAGGAAGGAAGGAGGCAGAAAGTATCAAATTTGTATGATTATATTCCTCCAGAAACATGAACGTATCCAGAATTCCAATACCTATTTTAGCCTCAGGAGATCATACAGTATCCTTACCCTTTAAGTCTGAAGATTCTAGATTAGAAGCTAACATACAAGATAGTCTCTCTGCATTGCCACTGAGTCAACATTTGTTCAGTTTGGGGGAAGATTCCTTTAGTCAAGAAACGCTCCACAGCCTTATCACTACACCGTTAGAGCGCTATTATTCCACTTTATCTGCCATAGCAATATCTCATGGTATCATGGGATTTGCAGTTTAAAGAGAGACATTTAGAATTCTCAGCCAGAGAGCTCCTGCCTCACCAAACTGCAAATCCCAGAATTCCACAGGGTGCAGCCAGGGCAGTTAAAGTGGAATAATAGTGCTATAACAGTGTAGTGTAATAGGGACCTAAGTTCAGCTCAGTTTCAGAGAATTCAGTACTATTCTAGGGCTATAGCTTGGGGAGGGAATGAGGGAGTTCTCTTTAAATCAGAATTCTGTCCTTCCTCCATGAAATATCCCTCAGTCCCCGAATTTCTAGCACTGCACAAAGTGAGACCATTTCCACACTATGGCTCCATCCCGGCATGGGAATGCATTGAAACCAGTCCGTGACATATGCCACCACATGATTTTGTTGTGGTCCACTCATGTCTCCAGCCATTGCATTTGTGCAGTATGCTACTACCAGAAAAATCCAGTAATAGACCCCTTTTTCATGATGATAACATCAGCTGGGTCTGTGCAGGAATGGCAGAAGTGCTATCAAGGTGCTTCCTTCCTTATGCAGTGCCAGAAGAAGCTGGCTGCATTGTGGAAGGAAGGGGCATGTCCCGAATGTTGCCATCCACCTGCAGCTAGTTGGGTGTGGAGGGGGGCATTTAGCTCCCATTCCCGTCCAGGCAGTGGCACTGATTCCAGGAAATTGCAGAATCCAGGTATGGTGTGGAAATGGCCTGAGACGCTGAAAATCATTTACACTTAAGACTCCATCTTTGTTATTTTGCATTTCTTTCCTCACTGTGCCTGCTGCTTTCCTTTGGAAGTCTCATCTGTATTTCTAAATGCTGAACCAAAATTTTAAGTTAGTGCTATGGTAGAGATTTGGGAACTGAAATAAAATTTCATTTGAGGACAGAATTCTTGTTTGGGGAGACACACACTCATTTTGACACACCCCAATAGCTACACCCCTGATTCAGAACTTCAAAGGAATGCATATTGCTCAGTTCCAAAGTTGGAAGGCATGATTCCATTATTTTTTTGCCAGCTCATACATGCCCTTAAATCTGCATAGCACTATTAGTATCCATAACTTACAACACTTTGTTTGTAAGGTGAGTTCTCTATCTATCTGTCCAGTTCCCCATCTGTCTTCATAGCAGTAATGTTTAATTTTAGTATGACCAAATAAAAATAATAAACCTCTATGCCTCTGATCCTCCCCAAGCACGGTGTTATAAATTTGCATATTTCTCAACAAACTATTGAAAAAAGAACAATGCTGTGAAAAACCCCTATGTATTTGAATCACGATTTCACAGAAGGAAAAAAGCATTTAGAATCCAGATATCCATGGCTATTGTCCCCAGCTTAACCATCAAGAGGAAACAACAGCCAATATTTTTGCATTCTACCATTTAAATTTTAAACTAACCTGAATTCCTTCTTGTGTGTGTGTGTGTACAGATGGGTGTTGATTCTGTAGTATGTACAGACTAATATTGACTTTAATTTTCTCTTTCAAATGGATTTTACTGCTCGTCAGTAATTCACTCTCAGGTGCATTCTACTGATTATATTTTTGATAAAACTACTGAACTCTTGTAGGCTGTTAGAGACAAGCATTCAGTTCATCCTGTAGTTCCATTTTTCTCTGTAGTGTATTCTACTAGAAAACACAACGGCTGCATATTTTACACATCTATTCCTCCAGTTCAGATTACCCAAATCTCTCTATGTGTATGTGAGAGAGACAGAAAAAGAGAGAGGGAGAGAGTTCAGCCAACACACTGTATGAAGTCTATTTTTACAACTCTCCACAGTCTTAATGTATTTGAAGTGACTACAACTTGTAACATATGGTTTAAGGTCTTTTTTACATAACTTCCTTGCTGATGAATTCTGAAAATAGCTCAAGGGGGACAATCTGGATAAGCTATGGACTAAGTGCTATGGTTTGATCCAAATCCTCATGTTTACCCCGTGAGCACTGAATGGTTTGATTTTCTGTCTATCTAGTGTTGCTTAGAGTTACAAACAGAATACGGTGATAACGCTATATTGGAAATAATAACTTCTACTAAAAAAGGTGCTAGTTACCAAAAGTTTATCCTGAGGGCTTGTATAAATCAGAGATTATGTGCATGTCCACACATGCACCTTTCCACACATTTGCCCAATGACACAGATGAAGATCTCACCAGAGAAGCCCACAAAGGTAACCCCGTGTGTTAAATTTGCATGTATTAACATTGACCCAGAGCCGTTACACTGCAAAAGTTGTTTTTCTTCATGGCACAAAGCTGCAAATTCTTGTGTTCCTAAACTGAAGCTCACTGAAAGATCTAACTAATAGGTTCCTTACTACTGCTGAGCAGGCATATGCATACTCTTCAACATTTCAGAGATGAAAATTGCATATGTTTGGCCAAACAATAAAAGGGTGTGGCTAAGATAGCAAGGGTTATTAATGAAGAAGAACACACAAGCTAGGAGAGACTGCTACAGTTTGCCTGAGCCTACTAGGAAGGGAAATACACTACTGCTTCCCTGCTTTCCTGCCACTGAATTAATGGAAATCAAACTACTTTTGCACTTGTTAATCATGTAATATTTTTAACTTTAAAGGTTCATTTTGTTGTAGGCAAACCATCAATGTTTTGTTGAAAACAAAAAAATCTGGGAAGATAAGAATTATTACAGTTGGTATTGGGAAGACAGAGGAAGCATTTAAAGCTTTGGTTATAAACCAAGCAAGGAAAAGTAGGACGTAGGTAAGTGTACTTTAAGAATATAGATAGAGGATCCTAGCAGGTAAATTATTTTCAAATTATATAAGATAACAATACTTTTCAGGTTGTGGTAGGAGTTGTACAATGGCAATGGTAAATAACATGTGGGTTATAAACTGAATGCAAATAGATCCTCATTTATATTGGACTAATTTATGAAAACAATAATTCCAGTTTAAAATCTGTATTTTAAACTCATTGTGACAGATTTGCAGATATTACTTGTTATTGATCTTAGTGTATTTGTTGCTTTTAATAAAAAAACCTACTTTTGCATTAGGAACTCAATTTGCAGCAATTGAACTAAGACAACGTGAGAAAGTGGGAGGAGAGAAAAACTCGGATATTTTAAAGACAGGTGCAAAAGTGGGAGAAAAGAGGATCAATGGGGGTTGTCTCAGCCAAATCAGCACAGTAGGAGGCTGTGGGGATGTTTACTTTGTTTGGAAACCAGGTAATGAGATTCTGAAATGCTAACTGGTTCCCAAGCAATATGCATGCTTCCTGTATGTCTTTTTTGGAAAACAAGTAGACTCTGTAGGGGTAAAAAATTGGACTTTTCTTCAGTACACTTGTAGCAATGACATCAGGGATGTTTATAGATCTGGGGATGGAAAAACAGCTTGGTATTGCCTGTAAACGGTAGGCTTCATATTCACCTTGACATGAAATATCTGTGTCCTTGAATCTGAACAGAGATGAAATTTCTAAACACACAAAGTAATTATGGAAGGAAATTTGGAATTTATTACCTAAGTAACTTCCCAATCACCTTCCCATCCAAATTTTGACACACATTACAATGGCTTGGACACCTCCCCACCTTACCATACACACACACACACACACACACACCTTCCAGCACTCATTTCCACATTTTTTCAGACTTAGAAAGTTGTAGGAAGAAAAGATAACAGATGAGGGGTTGGTGAATACTCTTCTGAAGCCTGACTCTGCAGTGAAATTTTTTGAGAATACCTGAGCCACTATTACCCATGGGAATTGTAGGAATCCTATTAGCAGATAGGATAGATGGTGTTGGTGAGATGGAGCTTCTCCTAGACTGGGACATTTCCTGAGCAATTTGGATGTTTTCCAGGAAAAGGCTCATTTTAATTAGTGTTACAGTTAAATATTTTCCTTGAATTCTGTTCCACTAACTCCATAAACAACAGTGCTTGTTTTTAAGTCACATCAAAGACATGATATACAAATGTCTGTTGTCAATTCATTTTCATAGATTATTTGAGGCATGCTTTTACATTCTGACTTTTCCAGCTGCTCTGGGAAGGGAATAGAAAAATACTGTTTTTTTTCAGGGAGCCATTAGGGTTTTTGACTATTATAGTATTCAGAGATGTGTTTTACACACAGCGGTAGCCAAACATGAAGTGTTAAATGGTTGTACTGGGGCCAATACAGAGGCAATTTGGCATGCAAATTATTTGCAGGGATGCTGCTGTTTTTCATGAGTTTGATACATTCTGACTGTCCCTGAAGATACTTCTGAGAGACTGAAGTGAAAATTACAGAACATTTAAGAATTTTAATGTGATTTTTATTGCATTCTAGTTTTTAACAGAATTCATAGCTTGAAAGTGTAGTTGAAAAGCAGGTATGACTAGGTTTTCTTTACACTGCTGCTTTTACTTTAGAATTCTGAATATACAAGCATACTTCCTTTTTATAAAGTCTTTTTATGTCCCTGCCCCTTTTCCTACTTATCCTCTGTCTAGCTGGAAGGGTTGTTTGTTTGTTTGTGTTTTGTTTTGTCTTGTTTTAAAATTTTAGCAGCAGTGATATTAGTAAGATTGTGAGGCACTGGAAGGACAGTGAAGGAGGGAAGAAGAAACACAAAGTGTTGGTGGTGAGAGAAGTGAAATCTATTTTCGCTTCTGCACTGGGTATACAGTATTAATAACATGTATTAGAAGCATATATATTAGCTTATATGTGTAACATGTCTTTTAGATATATTTACACATATATTTCAGTATATTTTATATTTGAGCTTCTGTAATACACTAAGTCTAAGATAACAGCTTTCTAAAATTGGCAGCTGAACAGAAGAGCGCCTCCCAACGGCTTGAATCTCCAGGTGTAGATTCTGTCCGAGTGACAAGGACAAGGCTGTCTGTAAGGAGTAAACTGATTGATAGGGACATACCAGAGCACGAAGGGGTACTTTGAAACTGCTGATAAGACACCTGGAATGTAACATGAGAAACAAAGATACACGAGGGGAACACATGGGCAGCTCGTGATCATTCCTTTTAAGGAACACTGTAAATGAGAGTAATGGGCGCTAAATAGTGGGGAGGTGGAAATGTAACTTCTTAGGCAATCCTGATAGGCTGTAACCTTTGGGGTCCTATCCAATGGGATCCCAGAGGAGGGAAAACCTGCGACTGTGACGGGGATAAAATATGAGGTATTCAATACCGAGGGTGTCCTCCTCTCTGGGGAGCACCCGCTTCTGCAGAAACGTACTTTTAAATAAACATTAATGCTTCAGCCAATCCTGTGCTAAATTGTTTTATCTTTTCAGCTATTTCTCGCCGTGGTGGGCTACAGCATCATGTCGGTAATAAAAATGCAATAAAAGCCTTAATTGAAAAGAATGGGATTTTATTCTAACCAATCCTACTGTAGCTGTGTATGCCTGCCTACAACAGACGAGATAAACAGCAGCTGTCTCCAAATTCCCTTATTGAACATGCATGAACACCGAAACAGAGAGAAAACGGGAAAACGGATAAGTCAGCGTCACCAGCTTGCCCTGCCCTCAAAAATGTTAAAGGAGGATAGGTCTATAAGTCTGTCCACTGAAATAGAAATCATAAGAAATATAGAGGCTGATGAAAGAAAAAAAACATTCTTAATGTATAATGACTTTGCCTGCATATATTGACTAATAATTTATAGTTTTTCTTCATCATCAATAAAGCATTAATCTTACAAACATTAAATCGAGCCATTTAAGTAGAAACATGGCACTTCTTGAGAGTTTTCGGGCTTTCAGGTGCTTAATCCTGCAAAGTAATCCTACAGTTACCAATTCCATACTTTTATTCTGACATTTCCCAGTAGCTAAATCATTGATTTGTATATCTAGATCTATATAGATAGATACACATTCACACTTCTCTCAGTATTTTAAAAGCAGGTATACCATTAATTTGTGCTTTTGCCCTACTTCCCTAGTCCTCTACTGGCTGAGCCATTCCAGACTGTAACCAGGAGACTAGCAGAGCACCCCCTGTTTTCAAAAAGCGATCCACAGGGATTCCCTAAACATAAAACATTTGCCAGGCTTTTGAAGGGCAATTCATTTCCCCTGTAACTCCAAGAGAAATTAGGAGACCAGGCCTGATGAATCAAAGATCTAACATAGACCATTTCTGCACTAGCCTGTTATAGTGCTATTATTCCACTTTCAACATCCTATGCAATCCTGGGGTTTGCAGTTTAGGGAGGGGGCCCCCTCCCTAAACTGCAAACCCCAGGATTCCATAGGATGTTGAAAGTGGAATAATAGCACTATAACAGGCTAGTGCGGAAATGGCCTTAATTGGGAGGAAAGAAATGCATTTCTGTCTCCTACCATGACAGACTATAACCTGAAGGGAGTGGGGGCCATGAGCTTATACACACTACTGTTCTCCCTCCACATTCACAGGTTTGACTTTT
Source organism: Cyclura pinguis (assembly GCA_030412105.1). Taxonomy (NCBI): domain Eukaryota; kingdom Metazoa; phylum Chordata; class Lepidosauria; order Squamata; family Iguanidae; genus Cyclura; species Cyclura pinguis. The sequence continues at coordinate 309,530,181 of CM059599.1, read as the reverse complement.
GTGAATTTGGTTCTTCGTGAGGTGCCTGCTTGCCTCCCCCCATTCTCCCCCTCCCATTCCCTGGCCTTTTGGCCAGGCACGCTGCTTTCCTTCTCTGTGCCGGAGCAAAAGGCAAATGAATGGGAAAGGGAAAGGTTGACGCGTATGCAAGCCCTTCTCTCTCTATTCTCCTGCCTGTCCTCTATGCAGGCAAAAAGTAGCAGGGCCTGCAGGTGAACAGAGGAAAGAGAGAGTATTCTTTTTGATTTGCTTGCCTGTGGCTTGTAGAAAAAAAGGCAGATCGCACAGGCAGGCAAACAGAAGTTGGGGAGTGTATTCTCTCTGATTTTCTTGACTGTCATGCAGGCGTGGGTGATGGGCAGGCAAATGAGGGGAAGTGTATTCTCTTCCATTTGCCTGCCTGTCACTCACAGGGGCAGAAAAAAGGTGGCACATTTGGGCAACGGTCAGATAAACAGAGTAGGGAGAATGTGTTCTCTTCCATTTGCTTGCCTATCGCCCACACGGGCAAAAAAAAGGTGGGTCACATGAGCAATGGGCAGGCAAAGGAGGGGAAACTGTATTCTCTTCCCTTTGCCCGTCTGTTGCCCATGCAGGCAGAAAAAAAGTGGTGTGCGGATAATGAGCGGGCAAACAGAGTGGGGGCGGGTAGTTTATTCTCTCCCATCACTCACACGTGCAGAAAAAAGGCAGCGCATGCAGATGACAGGCAGCCAAACAGAGAGGAGAGGGGAGTGTATTCTCTTCCATTTGCTTACCTGTCACTCGTGCAGGCAGGCAAACAGAGCGGGAGGAGTGTTTTATCTTCCCTTCGTCTGCCTGTCGCGCACAGGCTACAGGAAGGAGAATGGAGGAGGGAGCCCTGGAAGGAAATGGGTGAGGGAGAGCTCACTCCGGTGGGGGGAGTTATTTGTGGGTTTTTTTACTTTTGTGGGAGATCTGTGCCCTGAACCCTCACAGAAGTCAAGAGGCTACTATAATTAAGTTTGTAAGATTGCCAAGTCACTACTGCAAAATGCATGTGCTGAGAACACTTACCTGGACTCACGCATGGAGTGAGACTGGAGGGTGATCTTTGATTGGTACTAAGCGTCAGATCAAGGCACATGATAGGGGCAAGTGAGACAGCAAGGAGTCTGCCCCCTACATGTGTCCTTCAACTTCCAGCATTCAACAACTCCTGATATCAGTGCAGTGTGAGTTAATCTGATCACTTTGGAGCTGGATAGGATTTTTTTTCTCCCTTTTCCTTACGGGTTTTTTCACCTAACCCATATTGTCTTTGATGGAATTGGGAGAATTGGCTCCAGGTGGTGTCATTAAATAGGTCGTCCTCTGGCAGGATATTGGGTGAGCATAAGACTTTGGTGATCATCTCTTGGCACCTCTTTTATGTAGGGTAGGGCTCTAGAACCCCCTCTTTAGGGCCCTGCCTCCAGGGGACTGGTAAAGGAGGGTACCCTTGAGGTTAACTAGGAATGAGGTTCTCATTTTCAGAGCCCTGAAGCTTGGGTGGGAGTCCCTGGTTATCTTCCAAGATGCTGGACTAGGGAGCAACCAAAGCAATTTGGATTGTCCCTGAGGCTGAAATGTTATCGCTCATGGGTAGGTTGAGCAGGTTGTCACATAGTGACCGTGGCATCAGCTGGATCTACATCGGGTTTTTAAATAGAACAGGTCCAAATAAAGTGGCCCTTAACTCAGCTTTGTGCCTGGTTCCTTTATTAAATGATTGAACATCAACATTCCACGAAGCTAACTAATTCAATAGAAGTTTTGATTTCTGATTGTGAGTTGGTCATGTACAGCCTCTTCTAAGGTAAATAACTGTTCCCCAAAGCATACCATGTCACCTTGACGGCATCAGATTATTCTTTCAGATGACTTTTCTCAGAACTAAGATATGCAAATAGAAGAATCATAAGCATTTGGGGGTTAGCACATATGAAGCCATGTTAGGAGACTTCCCCTTCACATTATTTTTTAAATGATTATGATGACGATGGTGAAGATGTTTCCTCCTTCAGGTTTCCATTCCAATTTCTTCTGTCTGTAAAACTTGAGTAATAATTATGTTCAATTCCCTGATCCCTTACATGTGGCACATGGTTTGAATAAGTCAATATAGAAAATACAGATTGCTTTCAACAGCTGGTGTTTACTGACCAAAAAAGAGTATAGCATTTTTGTGGGATTAGGCATGACAGCACGTGGAGGCTTGGCAGTGTGATTTGACTTTTGTGATATGGATTTGTGTTCAGAGGTGTCACAGGTATTCTCAGAGGCATCTCTTTGAAAAAAAAATGTTTAGAGAGCACATAGCCCAAAGTTATCTGTATTTATCTGTACTTTGTTTTATAATTATAAAGCTTTCCACTACCTTCTTTTAATTGATGTCATTGCTTTAAAGACATTGTGCTGATAGGAATGGTAAACAATTCAGAAAGATTAATGAAAATGAAAATAAATCAGATGTTCTTTTAAGAGACAGATCAGGACTTTTCTCAGTGGATTTACCATGACAGAATGTGTACATGAAAAGCAGTATTAGATCCTTATTCAGTTATTCTTTATTTTTTCCACTGTGAGAGGGAAACAAAAGCAGTGGTAATCACATTACCCTAAAGACCTGACACAATTAGCAAGCATGCTAAAGCAAAAAGAATTCACTTTAGTGCCCCTAGAAGCTTTAGTGCAGTTAGCAAGTGATCATTTTCATAATAATATAATTGCCAGAATGGGAAATTACAGGTAATGGCTGTTGTTGTGACCTTGATCTTTTGGTAATGAAATTACTGATCCAGATTACTGCTGGTTCAGGGTTTTTATTTTTTATTTTTATCGAAGTCCGATTTATTTTTGCAGCACAAACAACAAAGTCTACTTAAAACTAAAATTGTATATTTTCTCTGTAATGGGTTAACAGAAATATTTCAGATGGACTTTTGTTTTTCTTTACCCGGTTGCTATCCATTGCTGCTATGGAAAGAGACTGTCCACTCTTCCAGGCTGGAATTGTGAATTCTTAAAATATAGCTTCTTAGCTTTTGTTATATTTTACCCATTCTTGTCCCCTCTGCATCCACTTGTTCCAGTGGGGGGGGGGGGCATTGTTTGTAAGATTTTTGGACCTACACCAGGGATTTTCCAAAGGGTTATCTTTTAAATTTTAAAAAAAGGAATATGGTGGTTTGAAGGGCAAATTTTCTCCTTTTTCAAAAATTCTCTTGGAGTTCATTTATTCATTCATTCATATAATTTCTATTCTGCTTTTTTCCTAGCATGGTATCCAAAGAGGTTTTCAAAAGTCATAGTGTAAAAGTACTGTTTCTCATTAGTATCACAGTGCTATAACTCTTCTTATTTTTTTTAAAAAAAAAGAAGAAGAAGAGAAAGATACATTTTTGTTTCGATATGTCTCAGACTTAAAGAGAAAACCCACTTGAAGGTGGGAATAAAATGTTGCAGTTGGTGCTGGGAACTACCAGGAAATGATCCAGGATGACAGAAATGTTTGGCTATTTTAAAAAAGTTTCACAAGGTCAACAACAAACACTGTAATATTTAGTATATCTGGAGGAATCCTACAATTCTTTGTCAGTATCATGGAAACACTGATGCTAAATTCCCTTTTAGCTTATATCCAAAAAAGTGATACAATTAATTTTTCTGCCACATTAGCACATCAAAGAGAAGGCTCTGCCCTTCATGCTCAGTGAGCATCCCTCTGATGGCAATAACAAAGTGGAGCAGGATCTGAGTAGATTACCTGAAGAGATGGGCAGATTTATATGAGTGCAAGCAATGCTTAAGATGTTCTGAACTCACACTATGTATTATATACTCCAGTGCATTTTACTCAGAAGTAAGTTTTGCTGCATTAGCAGGGTTTATTTACAGGTAAATGCACACAGACTTGCAGCTGTAGAGGTTTAAAAATCAGAATCAGCCCTTGAATTTGTGCTTGGAAATGAACTGGTAGCCATTGCATGAGACAAGGTATCATTTGATCCAATTATTACTAGTCAGTTTGGTCAGATGATAAGTGTTCCAAAAATACTTAATATCTGTAGCTGGCATACTGTGCTCAGCAATGAATTGTGCAAATGGAATGCAGGGACTGACATAATTTACTAAAATTGAATTATTGGGTGCAAGTAGAATTGGAAAAATGTGAATTACCATGAAGAAAGGAGCATGTGCAAGTAGTGGAAAAAGTAAGAATCAGTGTGATGAAATGAAAATTTTCAGAGTGATAGAGGTACACACTAACATGCAGGAGTCCAGGGCCAAAGTTCTTCCTCAGCTATGATGCTTATCTGGTGACAGTGAACTTACCTCACAGGGATAGTGTGAAAATAAATTAGAAGCATCTATTTGGTTCTCAAGAGAAAAGCTAACACTGAAACAAATAATAGCCACGTGCTGTTGAAATGTAGTATGAATAAAAGGTGCATTATAAGAAAACAAGACTCAGCCCTTTGCCATATCATTCTTAGATCAGGAACCACTGAATGTATGGTCATTCAAGACAGACTGTAGTATTGTAATGACCTAGATGGAAAGGCTTAATGTAGAAAATGATACAATTAGAAAAGAGCATAGCCTCCAGTGTGTACTGTCTTGGAGACACTTTGTTGACACAAGCAGAAAATTGGACTAAGTGAACGAGTGGCATTAGTGTTTAGGAAGGATATTAAAAAGCTGGGATGTATCCAGAGGAAGGCAACCAAGATGGTGAAGTATTTGTAAACCAAGAGGTATGCAAGGAGCTGGATATGATGCAATAGTTCTCCAGATACAATTGCTTAAGAAAACAAGAATACAAAGTGAAAGGAAGATCTGTCATGCAGAAGATGGAGAATGCTTGTTTTCAGCTTCTCTGGATGATAGGATCTGAACCAGTAGATTAAAAAAAATGGAGATTCTGACTAGTGAGAGAACTGATGGTAAGAACAGTTCAGCGTTGGAATAAATTGTGTTGGAGGTTGGTGAAAAGTCCTTCATTGGAAGCTTTCAAGCAGAGTTTGGACAGAGACCTTTCAGATGTTCTTTCGTTGTGTTTTCCTGCACTGGTGAAGGGGTGGACTAGATGGTTTTGTGGTTCTGTTTCAGCTCTACAGTGTTATAATATCTGATACAGAAAAGTTTGTTCTCTTTCCTTCTTTCTAACTCTTAAGTAGTTCATGGTGCACATCTATGCAATTTTCATTACAACACTGCAAACCAGCTTTGATTGACTGAGCAAGTTCATAACAAGTTCGGGGAGTGAACATCACAGCCAAAAAGGGGTTTGTACATAGGTCATTCAGGACCTAAGGCTGTTACTACACTGGATCTTTTGTTTTCCTGATCTGATAAGAGAACTTAGGTTACCATCTTAATTGCAAAAGCCAGAGAATCTTGGAGCAGTTCAGAAACAATGAAGTCTATAAACATGCTAGTAAAAGGATGCCGATGTCTCAGCCAGAAGATGCATGGATAAATAGACAAAAGGAATATTTTAAGGTAGGGACCTTAACTTTCTCAGGCTAGTTGTCATTAATTTTTTGCCCACTTTCAAAGGACAGTAAATTCCTTTTCCCATACATTATCACTGAACCATCCTCAAATATGAAGGGCATTTCTGCACTACACTGTTATAGTGCTATTATTCATAGAATCATAGAGTTGGAAGAGACTACTGGGCCATCCAGTCCAACCCCCTGCCATGCAGGAACACACATCAAAGTACTCCCAACAGATGGCCATCCAGCCTCTGTTTAAAAACCTCCAAAGAAGGAGACCCCACCACACTCCAAGGCAGCATATTCCACTGCCAAACAGCTCTAACTGTCAGGAAGTTCTACCTGAGGTTTAGGTGGAATCTCTTTTCCTGTAATTTGAATCCATTGCTTCTTGTCCTACTTTCTGGAGCAGTGGAAAATAACCCTATTCTTTCATCGATACTACATCCTTTCAAATATTTAAACATGGCTTTCATGTCCCCTCTTAACCTTCTCTTCTCCAGAATAAACATACCCAGTTCCTTAAATCACTCCTCACAGTGCATGCCTTTCAGACCTTTCAGCATTTTGGTCGCCCTCCTCTGGACATGTTCCAGCTTGTCAAGATCCTTCTTGAAATAAAGTGCTCAGAACTGTACACAGTATTCTAGATCAGGTCTGACCAAAGCAGAATGCAATGGTTGTCAGGTAGCCCTCCATATTTTAGTAATGGGATATGTAGTAGGAGTTAAGTAGTAGCTTGCTTGTAAGAAAGTATGGGAACCAGAGACCATTAGATAAACCAAAAGCTAGGAATGTACTGATAAGCACAGCCAGGCTGCACCAGAACTTCAAGGCCTCTTGTGGGCAGGAAGATGAACTCTTTGTCTTTTATGTTTTGTATTTTGCTAATTGCCTCCAGTTCACTCACTGAAGTCCTGCACAATGTATCATGCTCCTAATAAATAGTGTTTATGCACTGTTCTATTTGTGTGTGTGAATTCAGTTCCTGACAGTGGTACTATTACTTTCCTCAATCTGGGCACCATACTCCTATTGATAAAACCAAGAATCGTGTTGGCTTTCTTGACTGCCAAGTCACACTGCTGACTCAAGTTCATCTTGTGGTCCACTAAGATTCTTAGATCCCGTTTACATGTACAGTTGTCCAGCCAGATGTCTCCCATCCTACTTTTATGCATTTCATTTTTTCTGCCTAGATGAAGGACCTTACATTTCTCCCTGTTAAAATTCATTTTGTTAGCTTTGGCCCACCTCTCCAATCTGCCACGGTCGTTTTGAATTTTTATGCTGTCTTCTGGTATATTAGCAACCCCTCCCAATTTGGTGTCATCTGCAAATTTGATCAGCATGCCCTCTACTCCTTCACTGAAGTCATTGATGAAGATGTTGAATAGCACTGGGTCCAGGACAGAATCCTGTGGCACCACACTGGTCACTTCTCTCCAGGATGAAAAGAAGCCATTGATGAGCACCCTTTGGGTTTGGTCAGTCAACCAATTACACCTAACAGTAGCACTGTCTAGCCCGCATTTTACTAGCTTCTTTGCAAGAATATTATGGGGAACTTTGTCAAAGGGCTTACTGAAGTCAACACATGCTATAGCCATAGTGTTTCCTTCATCTATCAAGCTCATAACTCTATCATAAAAAGAGATAAGATTAGTCTGCATTACTTGTTTTTGAAAAACCCATGTTGACTGTTAATGATTATGGCATTGCTTTCTAAGTAATTACAAACTGTCTGGACCTGCTCTAGAGTCTTTCTGGGTATTGGTGTCAGACTGACTAGGTGATAATTATTTGGGTCCTCTTACCCCTGATTCTGAAGATGGGGACAATATTTACCCTCCTTCAGTCTGCTGGGACTTCTCCTGTTCCCCAAGAATTCTCAAAGATTATTGCCAGCAGTTCTGAAATTACTTCTGCCAAGTCTTTTAATATCTTTGGATGTAGTTCATGTGGTCCTGGAGACTTGAATTCATTTAGAGTTGCCAGGTATTCCTGTACTACTTCTCTACCTATTCTGTGCTATATTTCCCCCACTTTCCCACCTGCTTCCCACCCCCTAGGTTAAGTACTTTTTCCCTTTTTGGAGAAAACAAAACAAAGAAGGTGTTGAATAGCTCTGCTTTTTTTCCTGCCCCCTATTAGTATTTGGCCATCTTCTCCAGGCAGCGATCCCATAATTTCCTTGTTTTTCCTTTCACTACAGACATACCTAAAAAAGCCCTTTTTATTGTTTTTAATCTCTCTGGCCAGCCTCACTTCATTCTGTGCTTTAGTTTTTCTGACCTTCCCCCTACATATCCTGGCTTTTTGAGTTCCTCTTTGATGATTTCCTGTTCTTCCATTTCTTGTACATGTTTCCTTTCAACACTTAGCTGAGCTGAGAGTTCTTTAGTCAACCATTCAATTCGACTGTCAACATCCTATGGAATCCCAGGGTTTGCAGTTTAGGGAGGGGCATTTAGAATTCTCAGCCAGAAACCTCTTTGGCCTCAGTAAACTAAAAACCTCAGAATTCCACAAGATGTTGAAAGTGGAATAATAGCACTATAACAGTGTAAGGCAGAAATGGCTGAAGATTCTTACAAGTAGAGTGCACAGTTGGAGAAGTCCCTCCATGTGTTCAATGCAGGTTTGTTACCCTGATTTCTGGGGTCCCTTGGGGGACACCTCAATGTGCTCCACCTGATGGGGAATGGAAACTAGCCAGAGCATGAGCAACAGCAATGCGAGAAGCAGGGTAACCTAGTGGGGCTTTTTACCCAGTTTTTATGGGGTCAGGCCAAGCCAGAAACCAAACAAGAATATCCAATAAATGATTTTATTGAATGAAAGTCTCATGCAGCAACACAGTCACGCACACACACACCCAAGAGCTATTTACAAACAAAAGAGAGGAAATTGGATAGCGGAGTATTGGAGGGGTATAGTTGGGGTAATACTGCAGCTTTTGCTGAAGTCTTGGATCCGGGAAGGCACCGGAGAAGTGAGGCTCAGCACAGAGAGGGTTGAGGGATCACTCAACAGACAGAGCATCAGTCCAACCACTCAAAAACTGGGACTATTTGTAGGGGAAAAAGTACATGGAGGACTAATCCTTTCCCGGGGAGAACAATGGGTGTTGGAGCGATAACGAAGCTCCACCGTGGTAATTTCCTTTGTGTGATGGGATTGCAAGGTGTTGCCAAAGTCTCAGGATCTTCGACTGTGTTAGTTTGTGGTGTGACTTCATGTAAATGGTCCTCGCCTGATGGAATATTTGCTCAACTTGGGACAGACATGCTAATCCTCTCAAGTCGGCTTCTCAGGGGCTGAGGGCCCTTTGTTTATTGTGGGTTTACACTTCTTGAGGTCTCCTGGGGCTACGTGACTGGGGATTTTACTGGCCTGACCTGGTTTTCGATCTTTGACCATTGCTGCCTACGTGCCCATCCAGGTGACCTCTCAGGCACATTGAATCATATTTTAATATCAAAATTGTAGACCCTGGGATAGGGTTATTCCAGTGAGATAACAGGTTGCTTTCCAGTAAGCGTGCATCGGCTGGATGGCAAGCAGCTTTTCTTTTTAATGAGATGGCTTAAGTACAGTAGTTCCTTTTATTTTTCTTAGTGCTTAACCATTTTGTACACTTCTGATTGACAATTTCAGGGGACACTGAACCATGTAGCAATATTGGTGGTCCAGTTTTGCTATTTCATTCCTGGAGGGGCTCAGCTGCCCCCCATCCTGGTCGAGGGGGGCTCAACCCTCCCTTTACTCCTGTTTCAAGGTCCATGCAAAAATAGATTAAGCTCCATCATTAAAAATGGACTAGAGAAGGAGTGAAGAGATGGCACATATTTGTGAAGCTATGCTTAATAACTGAAGAAGTCTGAGACGGACATAACCTTCAGCACCAAATCATTGAATAGCTTGTTTTCTTGCTGGTCATTTCTTGTGCTTCTCTTTGTTTTATTTTTATTTTATTTATTTATTTATTTATTTATTTTGCTTTCAGTTAATTCCATTCTGTTTTCCTGACATTCTTATCTGTATCACTGGCATATTGCTAGCAAGCCATAGCCAATACTGAAATTGTAGAAAGTTGTTAAAGACAGATCCAAGAACCTTCATTTCCAAGATTACATGGATCCTTGCAATCATATTCCTAATTTAATCCAGAATGCTCACTTTATCCTCCATGTCTTTCTGCTTTGTTCTTTCACAATGTAGAAATATAAAAAGAAGGCTTTTGCTGTATGTCTCTTACATTTATTCATTTAATTGTGGGTGGGTAAGTGTTGCCTCCAGGGCCTTTTTTGTGGTTTCAAACATTTTGCTCCCACATTTCCTCAAACACCGTTAAGGCATCATCCAAATAAAAACATTCAATAAAAGTTAAAGTCCCAAGGAAATAAAGACATTAGAATGAGTATCTGGAGAGAGCATTCCAAAATGTTGTCATAAAATAAAACAAAACAAAAAACTTCTTCTCGATAACTATTCACTGAATCCCAACTGACAGAGAATGTCTTGACAAAAATGCAAATTCTGCAGGACAGAAAAAAAATTCCAGCAAAAATCATATTTAATTAATAAGTATATTACAGATAAGCATAAATCTTTCCCTCCTGCTCCTATCTTCCCACCAGTCATAAGATCATAAGAAGCCCTGTTGAATCTGAAAAAAGACTAATGTGATCCGGTACCCTGTCTGCCATAGGAGCCATCTAGATTCAGACAGAAAGCAGAACCTAACAGCAATAACTCTCTTCCATTGTTTCTCTTCCTGACTTCTTGTTGTCTCTGATTCTTAAGGCAGTATACAGCTGTCCCCGCTATTAGCCATAGTTGTATTCTTCATGAGTTTGTCTTTTTCTCCTGTAAAGCCATCTAAAATGGTTGTCACAGCCATATATGATGGTAATTTATTCCATAGTCTAACTGTGCACTGTGTAAAGAAATACCTCCCTTTGTCCTTTCTTTATTGACTCCACAGTGATGCATGGACTTAATTACAGACTAAATATACAAATGAATAAACAAATAGAACCATCTATTACCCACATAATAAATAACAGGACCATCTGTAACAAAGCAAGATTTTTGTTTTTAGCCCTCTGCTTTTCCATTTCTTTTGGAACACAGATCGAAGTGACCTAAAGCAACTCCTGTCCATTAATAGTATCTTTATTTATTAGTAAATCTGCAATTATCTCTTATATAGTGTCTAAAGGCATAAAGCAAGAAGGCTAAAACAAATAGGTAGCTGTTATAAAAGCTGCCGAGCAGCACAATGAAATAAAATGCACTGCTGCTTCTTCAGAGCTATAATGAATTCTCACAAGAGCTAGAATGTTAAAGAATGCCACTGGCATGTTTGAAAAATGGGAGAAAAAAAGAGAGAACTCTGAAAGAAGAAAGCTTTTGCTAGCATCAAAGAACAAAAAAAAAAGGACTATGACTGGGATGTAAGGAAAGCAGAAATTATCTTTATTTTTGTAGAGAGGGTGATCTTTTCAATGGAGCCATTACCTGCTCCCCAGATTGGTGTTCTAATGCCAGTTGCAAATAAAGCACAAACCTCTGTGATTAGGAGCAGCTTTTCCCAAAGGCACCACTGCCACCTACACAAGTGGGTTTATGAATAAAATATATACAACATGGAGCAGTTTGTTAATGAGAGAAGTTTATGTGCTTTTGCTACTATGGAACAGCAGCTAACAGCCATGAAGCCAAAATCCATTCTAGTTTAAAGCTTCAGGAAGGATTATTGGGAAACAGTAGGTGTCAGCTGGAATGTTCTTAGGTTTGGAAAAGAATGTGACAAGAATTCATGTGTCAGTGCCATGTCTCCTGCCCATTTGATTTGCTCTAGGCAATACTCTGAGCAGTACTATTGCTTTCACATCCTACGTGTGGAAGAGTAAACAGTTTCAAGGTAAAGTTTCACTTTTTCATGCGTGAAAAGTTAAACTAAATTCTCAGAGGAATGTCAGGGAGTTGTTTATTGTCGTTTATGAGATAAAGGCAGGATTAATGTTTCTGTTTATCTTTTACGCCATACAAGCGTATGTGTCAACATTTTGGGGGTGTTACTCTAATCACAGATAACACAGGAAAGTTGCTCTCTCTCTCTCTCTCTCTTTTTTGTTTTTAATGTAAATCTTTCAGACTCTGTCAACCAGCCTGGCTGGAGGATAATGGTAGTTTTAGTTCGAAGATCGGCTTTTACATGCTCTGGCTAAAATATTTCCTTGATATTATAATTTAAAGAGTTTGCCTACCTGTCTTTGTTTACCTGTCATGATATACAAATCCACGTGCTTGATCTCAGGGTCATCAAATCTGATGTGTTAACTGAAGTGACCAAAATAAAGGCTATTAAAGTTTTTGATGCAATCTACCAACTACTTCAGGTAGCTCCTTAACAAACACTTTGGATTCCTCTATTTTTCACTCTGAAATGCACAGTTATGAACAGATTTTAACAGAATTTGATATTTACACTTGGGTTCACTTCCAAAAATATTTCTATTTAAATTCAGAATTAGCTTGCAACTGTCTTGGCTTGCATTTTTGTGTAAAAACAAATCTTAAGGACTGGAGATACTACCAAGCAAATATTTCTTTCATTCAGATCATAAGTGTCATCATCAGCACTGACCTGAGCAACACTGAATAAATTTCTTAATCAGACTATAATCAAAGAGTGGATAAAATACAAGGAGATCAGAATATTCCTCTGCAGTAGACAAAAGAAATTTATCCATAGAGGCTGGAGAAAATGTGTTTAAATAAAACTTGCTAATGATCAAGATGATGGCCACGTAATTAAAAAATTATATAAATACTTTTTGAAACTAGAGACAGAGGATACATATATTAAAGAGTATATGACGAGAAAGGCCCAAAATTTTGAACATAATGCTCAAATGGATGTGTGGGGAAAATGTGGTATAGAAATGTAAAATTTACTTTTTGCAGCAATTTAAAAGAAAACATGTATAAGATGATGTATAGATGTGTTTTAAGCCCAAATAAGCTGTCAAAGATATCCCAGAATGTTTTGAAACAATGTTGAGGATATCAAGATAAGGAGGGTTCCTATTTTTTTTCATATGTGGTGAACTGGTAAGAAAGCAAAAAGTTATTGGTCTAAGATTTAGATGATAATCAAAAGAATTCTAAAAGTGGATTTTGTAATGTCATCACAGATGTTTTTGTTGGGTATTATAGATAAAGAACTGGATAGTAAATGTAGATTGCTTCTTCCTTATATGATAACAGCAGCAAGGATATTGTTTGCTCAAACTTCAAAACAGACTGAAGCACCAACAATGGAAGAACAGACTATTGCAGTCACTGAGTTAGCTCAAGTTGCCAACTTAATGTGGGTTTTAAGGGATAAACCAATTGAAGATTCTTGGAAGATTAGGAACTGTGTATGGGCATTTTTGAACAATAAGAAATCTAACAATCCAGTAATTTGTGGTTATGGTTATTAGTAATTTTAGCAGGATTACTTAGCTGGATCTAATGGTAGAATATTATTATTAGTATTATTATTACAGTTTGCTTTAGGATGTTGTGTGTTACCAAGTTAGTGGTTAATGTTTTACTTAGTTGCTGTTTAAGATTAGAATGTTAGCATTTTTTATAGTGTCATTCATCTTTTAGTGTTGTTTGCTTTAAAACTAAATAAATAAATATAATAAAAAAGAATATTCCTCTGTAGTATTCTGGAACCCAAATCTTATGAGGAAAGGCTTAGGCAGCTGGTTACCATTAGTTTGGAGATGACAAGACTGAGAAATGAGATAACAGCCCCATTTAAATATCTGAAGGGATGTCATGTAAAAATTGCTGTGAGCTTGTTTTCTGCCGCTCCAAAGACTAGGGCCCCTTCTGAGTGATGACAGCATCCCGGCATGGAGATATGGGAGGAGCAGGACCACAATCACGCTTCCACATGACGTCATCACAGTCCCGCCCTTCTCACATCACCAGCCAGCATGATTGCAGGCTATATCATTGATGGAGAAACTCCATCAATGACCGAGCCTTCTGTTGCAGCCAGCCATGCAGAAGGGCCAGAAGCGTGATCCATGTGCTTCCTTCCCTACTGCAGCATGAGAATAAGGCTGGCTGCAGTTTGGAAAGATGGACTATGTCCTTTGCACTCCCTGCCGCAGGTAGCCAGTCACGCACAGAGAAGACCATGAGAATATGCTCCCATCCCAGCAGAAGCACTGCCAGGATTGTGACAAGACAACATGGGAGAGCATTGTCATGCAGAAAAGACCTAGAACATGAACCAGTGGGTTCAAATTATAAGGAAAGAGATTCCACCTAAATGTTAGGAAGAACTTCTTTACTGTAAGAGCCACCTCAGATTGGAATACACTGCCTCAGAAAGTGAAGGATTCCTCTTCTTTTAAGGTCTTTATACAGATGTTCAATGGGCATCTTTCAAGATTGCTTTAGCTGTGTGTTTCTGCCTGGCAAAGAGTTGGACAAAATGGCCCTTGTGGTCCCTTCCAACTGTATTATTCCATGATTCAAATATTCAAATATCCTAGGTGTTTTGGAGGAGTTATTCCGAAGAGAAAAATGCAGGGTAAGGATTGCATTTAAAAAAAGAAGAAGAAGAAGAATTTTCGGTGCAGGAAACAGGGGTTTTTTTGCACAAAAAGGGCCATATGCTTTCTCCATAGAATATTTGCCGCATGACAGTGCAGGACATCCGACCACTGAAAGAATACCGTAGAAAATTTCACTAGTCTATTATTCTTCCAACCTGGATTTCCCAACAGTTGGAAAAACTGTCTCTGTGTGCATGCTGAGAATGTGTAATTATGAGCATTCTGTCAATCCCTAATTTTGTTTCTGTACATACATATATACTTTTTAGTAAGCCTCACTGAGCTAAATCCAGTGCACCACAAGCACACTTGTATTTGTCACTGGAACTTCCCTTTCCTGTGCTTGACTTCCCTTTGCAACTCACCATGCCTTCCCCAGAGGGTCCCGCAAGCCTGCAGGTAGAAGGATAGCATTGGATATAATCAAACAAATATACTACTTAACAAAGTAGATGTGTTCCTGGGCTTTTATTTCTTTAGCAGGAACTTTGGTACCAGTGGTAAACAGAAAGTAAGAAGAGCAGCGATAGGTTCTTACACCACACACAAAAAAAGGAAGAGGAATTCAACATGTTTCTGCAGACTTTTTATTCAATGCTAACATTACGCACATGTAAAACAAAACAACCAGGTCAGATAAGCTACCATAAGTAAATAATAACATTTTGAATCGTCTATAGACCACTTGAAAGCTTCTTCCAAAATGCATCCTGGAATTATTTTTTTAAACCTTTCATCAGTCTCTGATTTTCTTATGATTTCTATTTTGTTTGTGAAATTTATAGAGATCTGTTCTTTTCAACATGCCAGAGCACCTGGTGAGGCAGGCTAACCTGCTTTGCCCTTTCCTTTCTATTTGTTCTTTACACATGCTCACTTAGTGATTCTGCCCTTTCTCAAGTCAAGCTTGATTGCACTGTTTATTTCAGATATGCCACCCTAACCCAACACTGAAAGTCTGTCTTTATCCAGCTAGACAGAACTTCCAGCTAGACAGAAGACAAGAAAATGGGAGCTGGGCTGGGCTGGGTGCTCTTTAAAAGCTTTAAGGCCATTTCCACATTACACTGTTTATAGTGCTATTATTCCACTTCCAAAATCCTATGGAATCCTGGGGTTTGCAGTTTAGGGAGGGGCATTTAGAATTCTCAGCTGGAGAACTGTTTGACCTCCGTAAACTACCAACCCCAGAATTCCACAGGATGTTGAAAGTGGAACAATAGCACTATAACATTGTAGTGGGGAGATGGCCTTTGTAAAAAAAGCACTTCTTTGTCAGAGGCTTTGTTAATAGAGGTATGCCTGTAAATGTAATAGAATCCCATACACAGACTTCATCCTTAATAGTGGTAAAATGGGAAGGTCAATACTGCTGTAAAAATTCTGCCACATACCTATGAAAATAAACATTTTTTTTAATTTCAAGAAAGCAACAAAGTGATGTTTAAAAAAAAAAAAGCACCAGGGAGGAAATTGACTGTCATAAAACAGAGGATTTGCCCATCACTAAACCTCACTTTCAACTTGATTACGTTATTTAAATGACACCTATCTGCATTTTAATCCTTATGCAAAAGTCTGCTGGCAGAATTAATAATTATGATCAAAAACCATGAAAGTCCATGCTAATGATAAGATAAAGAACTTATTCCCACCACCTACAGTGAGAAGCTAATCTTCCTCTATGTCCTAATCTACTGACATACAGGTTTTGATCTGAAATAAGCTCTTAATAATGAATAATCTGGCTATGAATATGATTCTGCTGAGCAGAAAATGGAGGATTAAAGCAGGAACTTGGGAAGAATTTGTTCTCCCATTGCTGCCACCTCCTCGTATTTTAAGGCAGCTTCTTTGGAAATACTTTTTTGATTGTTGCTGCCACCTTAAGGATGCCGGTATTCCACTGTGTTGTTACATTCACTGCAGTAATTCAGGGAGTTTTTCTTCTGCCACAGAATAAAGACGGTGGCACTTTGCATTTATCGACTCCAAGGAACAAAAGCAGGAAAGTGCCATTTACTCAAGTGCTGAGTCTCTTTAATTGAAGGGTATCTGGGAAACAATAAGAAAAAATGCTTATTTTAATAAAGATTCGGTTTGTGTTCAGTCATCCTGGGAATAGGCTGTCTGTTATTTGCAGTAAAATTAATCTTTTTCTTTGTATGCGTTTATGGGGTGTAGTTTTCTTTTTTCTTTTTTTTAAGAACATACAACAAAGTAAGACAAACTGCAAGAAAACTGGATTTCTTTGTACATTGCAATATTTCTAAGTAACAAAGAAGAGTCTCGTTCGGTCCTCTTAGGCCATTTCCGCACGGGGCAAGGGAATCGCCCCATGACGCTACTTACCGGGTCTTTTGGCTCCCCGGTCCGGTCCAGGCTGCTCCGGAGCAGTGCGTGGCCGCCGCTCCGCACTGCTCCAGGGATGAAAATGGCGGCTTCCGGTTGGTCGAGGCTCTCTGCTGCTGAAGTTCGCCAGCCTAAAGCCCGCCCCTGGCAGATCGCAGGCTCGCATTGGTGCGAGCCTGCGATTCTGCACAAAGGAGCAGGCTTGCACTGGCACGCTCCATGCTTTTGAAAAACCTCAAGAAACAGGTTTTTCAAAAGCACGCTGGACGACCACTTGGGGTCGTTCCGGAGCGGGCTGAGGTGCGTAACTACACTAAGTAGTCTGGACCCAGTCCTCTCCCAGGTGCGAACATCCTCCCTGGAGGATGGTCTGCACCGTTTCTAATACCCCGTGTGGAAATGGCCTTAGTCTTCTTTAGCTTACCTTCCATATAATGAAAAAGAAACTAGTGACTATAGATGGTGAATGATTGATTTTGTCAAGCAGGTGCTCTGTCATCTTTTGCACCAGTGCACGCCAAGTAGCATCAAAAAATCTTGTGATTTTGTCTGAGTCTAAATATTTCTGATGCTCAGTTTTAAAACTATTATCCCTGAAGTGCCCAGTATGTATTTATGTATGTATTGATTGATCGATTGCAAATAGGGGGTGCTGCAATCTGGATGAGGGATCAGGAGGGGTTGTCTCTTGTCATAGGTATGTGTGTATATACAGAGAGATACACAAATATATACATCCTTCATCTGTCCTGATGTGGTAGCGGCAATTCTGATTAATCTTCTACCACCACACTTTTTCAGATGCATTTAAAATGTTCCAGTTTCCCTCTCCTCCTCCCACTTTCCTTCTTTGTCTTTAGCTTACTTTAGTTGCTGCAAATGGATTTCAAAATGCAGAAATAGTTTGCACTTTGAAAACTCATCAGGGAGGAGCGGGGATGGAATCTTGCCCTGCTCAGTAGACTCAGGCCTCTGAAACCTGTGCATTCTTCCTCATTAGTAATCTTTTGCCAGTTTGATCACACTCTGATGTTCCTTGGGCATCAAAACCATGTCCTGGTTTTCATCTATGAAATGTCGGAGGGTATGCACACAGAGAAAGAATGTGTGTGAGAGAAAACATAGATCTACATAGTGGGCTAAATTCTGTTATTAGTCCCAATTAAACTATTTGATTGTAACTCAGTAAATTCCATTGATTCAATGTTCTACTCAAGATGGGATTAACAACAGGATTTAAGGATTCAGACTGTTGATAGAAATCAGGGTGGGCCAACTGTGCCAGCCAAGGGCCTATTTTCAGAGGTATATCTAGGGTAGGGGAACTGGGGTGTGTGCCCTGGGCACCAATGCCCAGGGTGCACCGTCCTACCCACCACCACCACTACCACCCACTGCCCACCACACCTGCCCATTGCCCCCACACGCCCACCACCGCTGCCCCCTGCTCACTGCCACCCCCGGCAGCTGCCACCACTACCCCCCACCTGCTACAACCACCCCACTCACCCCCTTGTGCCCACCCCCACTGGGGCCTTTCCTGGCCTGATGCAGAGGCGGAGGCGCAGCAGCAGCAGCACCTAGGGGTGCAACTTCCACACTTGCCCTAGGCATTGGTGAACCTAGATACTCCCCTGCCTATTTTGCTTCCACCCACCAGCACCACTCTGGTTGGTCATAGTAGCACATATCCAGTGACCAAGAAATCATGTGAAGGCACTTACAGTTTCATTTTTGAGCAGAATGTGGCCATAGGGAGGTTTTTTGTTGGGTGGGACTCCAAAGTCCAGCAAGCTACCACACTTTACAGTTATTTTCTTGCAATTTGGTCTATTCTAGTGCAATTTCCTACCCACTTAACAAAGTTAAAATAAAAGCACACGCATGTGCAAAAAAGTTGTTCAGATATGTGGCTTTGATAAGAGAAATAATCTCATGGAAAGGGATGAGACTTCCGTAGAAGATGAAAAGTTGATGTTATGTCAGGACCTGGATATGCTTATCAAATTTATTAGGTAAGAGGAAATGAAATGCAGAGCTGTTATTTTCAGTGTTGTCTAAATATCGAAGGAAATGGCAAATTTACCTTGTTATGAGAGTATTAATTTGACTTGTGGAAAAAGATTTCTGAGTTTAGTGAGTATATCCTGAGACCAAAATGATGTAGTATGTCTTTTGTATTCAGATTTCAATAAAGTGGTCATGTGAGGGATTTTCAGGTGCTCAAATGTTGCTTACCATGTGAGCAATGCTTGCTGAATTCCCCACTTTTATGCAACTTTTAAAAGTACAAGAGCTCTCTTGCTTATTTCATCCAGCAAGCTTGGACTTTAGCATTGTTTTCAGGGTGCATGAAAAAAGCATACTGACTTCTTAGAAAAACTGATCAAAAACCATTTGCCAGGTAGTACAACAAAGGAATGGTCAGATCCAACTATAGTCATACTTAGGTAAACTCACTGAAAACAATGAAACTAAAGTTAGTCATGAATAGTGTAATTCTCATTGACATCACTGCGCATTCTCTATATATGATAAGGCCTGGATCCAAAGTGACATAATAAGACAAGGACAAGAACACTCAGTAATTCTGAACTACAGCCACAAGGGAGCAAAATGAATTATAGAGTATTTTGCCTTCATGAAGTTGTGATATATTACACATGAAATCTGCTGTAGGCTAAAATCATATAAAACTCAACCTAGGAGTAAGTTCTCTTGAATTTGACGTCTAGGATTGTACTGAAAGGCTGCAATTCTGAATGAAGGAGCCTTAAAGCTGCAGCACTCTGATCTTGGAGGTTCTGATCTATCCAGGAGTATGCCAATGAGGAAGGTGGCAAAATCAAGGTGTGGTCCCCCAAAAAAGAATTCTGCCCACCAATGAAATTTTCTTTCACTCTCCAGATTTCCAGCAAAGCAGTAATTTAAAACTTCAGTTGAGTATTTAGAAATATAGTTTAGGCATCCAAAGAAAAGACGCAAGTAAAGTTGCTAAGGGAATGAGAACACAGCAAATATAAGACTGCCAGGTGTGAATGATTTTGAATGCTTTACTCTCCAGAATGCCAGAAAATTGGAGAATGAAGAAATAAATTCATGGGGATCAAAATTCATGTAAGGGAATGTCTTCTTTTTGCTCAGCACCCCTCCCCCCCAAGTAGCTACACCTCTCCCAGACAACTTGCTGGGTTCTTGCTGGTGGGGGAGAAGTGCTAAAGGAGTTAACGATTCACTTTTTCTCTCTGTGAGGCTCTATCTTCCTTTTAAATAAAACTTGTTCCCACTGAAAACATTCAAAGGAATTTCTTTTGCACTGGCCTCTGGATTGGTCTAAATGTCCTCCCTGTTGGGAGCATGGCAAGAGATCAAGTGGGTTATGGGTCTGTTGGATTCACACCCTCACCTCACCCACAGAGGTGTCCCTGACATTCCACATCTATGTACCTCTTACCACCACCACCACCATCACCCTCATTCTCTTAGTCAGTACTTTAAAAGCAGGGACACTAATGCAGTGGATGAGAGGGGCCATCTTGTACCAGAAATCCAATCTATCTCTCAGGTGAGAACTTCACTGAAGATTTCAGATGGGTGTTTACATTCCTCCCTGTGCCTCCTGGGAGACAGGACCAGGGACTGTAGGACTTCAGGCTAAGGCATTTCCGCAATAGCCTGTTATAGCGCTATGATTCCACTTTCAACATCCTATAGAATCCAGTGTGATAGATGGTGATGCTGCTGTGATTGACGAGCAACTGATTGTGCAGGGGGCTTAGCCAGTGACTGAGCAAGTCAACCTGCAAACATCCCCTGCACTGAAAGGTCAAACAGAGACTGAGTTGCCCCAGCGAGCTCAGGACGGAGAGGGAACCAGCGGTGATGCAGAGGAGTTGCAGCCAGCTGTGCCCATCAGCCCTCAATCACGCAGAAGGCTCAAACGGGTGGCAGAGAGGGAGGCTGCTTGGACTAGGCTGAGGAAACAATAACAAGCAGCACCTGCTCACAGGGGCTATTTAAATCTGCCGGCGTGGCTGCTCCTTGCTTGCAGCAAATTATTAGCAAGCCTTTGTGTCTCCTGCTCTCTGAAACCCTTCAGATGGATCTTTGCCTCCTGAACCTTTGGACTGGACCTTGACCTGGCTCGGCTTGTGTTTTCCTGGTGTTTGGTATATTCGGACTCCCCAAGTGTTCCTGGCCTCTCTCCTCCCTTGCTGGCTGCGGCCCAGCACGGAGAGATTTCTGACATCCTGGGGTTTGCAATTCCGGGAGGGGCCCACTGGCCCCTCCTGAAACTACAAACCCCGAGATTCCATAGGCTGTTGAAAGTGGAATCATAGTGCTATAACAGGCTAGTGAGGAAATGGCCTAAGAAACTATTTTTCTCAACAGCACATTCAATTAGGGAACATTGATGCAGACTAGAATTTCTACAGTTTTGTCCTACTGCCCCAGGGCACGACATTTTCTGCACATTTCTCAGTTGCTATGTAGACTTTAGTCAGAATTTGCCTTTGCAGAAATAAGCTCGTTTGTAATACAATAAACATGTATTTTTCATAGAGAATTGTCTTTTCTTCGGAAAGTGCACCCCTCTGTACTCAGGAAACATATTTTCTATGCAAAAAAGAAAAAAATGTGTTTTCTGTATAGAAAAGTCTTGTGCATTTTTGCACAGAAAAATACTTAAAATCAGAATAATCTCCTGGCAGACTTGTAGCTGCCTCTACTCTTCCTCTTTTCTTGGCCAGGAAACAATAATAATGAATATGCCCTCCATCTCAATGTCTGATCCAGGTTGCAAGATGATTACAGTTACATAAAAGTCAAATTTAGTTTCTATCTAGCAGATAGGTAAAAACAAAGGGAAAGGAATAAAGTTTCCCAGAAAAGCTTGGAATAATTCCCCCAAAAGCCATGATGCCCATTTATCCATTTACTTGCTCTATATCTCTGACAAACCAGCACTTGAAGTTAATTTAACTCACACGTAAGCACCCTTTTAGTTCAAATAAAACAACAATAAACTGACATATTCTTGCCACTAATCCTATTATTATGATATTTCACATTATCAGGCTACTTGAAAGTAGAGATGTAAGAAGAATTTGTGAGGAGAATAATGGAATCTTCCATTCATTAGGGGTGAGCCAGCTAGAAAGGATTAATTTGAATGAGATGTGTTCTGAGCAAGTGGAAGTTATGAGAAGACAACACCAGCAAACTCTTAGTGGATAAGCTAAGTTAAAGAGCCAGCAGTTGGACAGGACACCACAAGGGCAACATCAGTCAGTCAAGCAGATGCACAGGGCAGGAGAAGGTCAACTTCAGTCACTCAGCATCTGTCTGTGGAAACAGCAAGAGCTTGCCAAAAAGTCAGCATGTGAATAGGGAAGCTTGAGCCCAGTTACTCTTGTTGCTTCACTGTACATTGCGTGCAGCAGCAAAGTTTTGAAATTATTTAAGAAGAAAAAGAGTCAACCATGTGTGATCCCTCTTGATTTCATGGGTCTCCTGGAAAAAAACAAGTATCAAAATAGTAATTCTTCAATCTAGGTAAATTGTGTCAATATATACAAATTTATCTGCATTATCAGCATCAGTTATGCCAAATAGGCTAATATATAAAAGTAAATGTTGCGTAATTGGTGCTAAAATTCACATAGAAAAAGCAAAAGAGCAGGGGCTCACTGAAACTTCATTCTATCAGGACCATTGGCTGGTAAATTTACTTCTTTGGACTACAGCTTCCTGGATCCTCCAGCCAGCATGGACAGTAGGCATCCTGGTCAGGTGATTATGAGGAATCTTGATCAATAGAATTTCCAAAGTCTGATTGAGGATAAAGACAGGTAACAAAAAGTGGTTGTACCTGATTCCACATCTCTAAGTGAGAGATAGAAATTCTGGAAACAGAGGAATATGGAGAATGGCTTTGATTATGTAGATTTGGTAAGACTGGTCTCATTGCTTTTCTGGCATCACGCTCATTCTGCCTCAGGTCAGCATCAGGTTGTCAGCTTTCTTTGTACATTTTTCTCTGCATGGTTTTCAAAATGGGCGCCTTGTGCAAATTCTGAAAATGCACGTATTTTTGTACACATGTTCCCATTGACTCCAGAATATCGATGCACATTTCTCAAATCCATACGTTTTTCCATCTTCATATTGCAAACATGCTCTTTTTTTACACATTTTTGTTTTATTATTTATTTAATTACTTAATCCTTGCTTTTCTCCTATAAGAGACCCAAGTCAGCTCACATCCTACATTAAAACAACACAGCTAAAAACATTCTGGAAAAAAAAATAGAAAAGCATTAAATACAAACCACTGAATAATAATAGTTGAAAACAATTGAAAGCACATTAAAACCTACCTGTTGTATTATCCCAACCAGTTAAAAACTGAAGGCCTGTTCAAGCAGAAAGATCTTGGTCTGCCAACAAAAGGAGAACAGGGAGGGGGCAACTGTTTTCTTTCACAGAATGCATTACAAGTTCAGTAATGTATAAATTACCAGCTGCAAACTCTGTTCAGTTTTTATGTGGTTCAAGGATGAGTGAAATGGATAATCTCACAATAAAATACAAAGTAAAGACATTTCTCACCCATCCCTAAACAGATATTCAGTGGTGTTGGTTAATTTATAAGATCACATTAATAATCTTATCATCTTTACAGGCTTTCATGGGTTTTTTTTTAACTCATATAGTAGTATGGGAGCAATTAAGACGGTCCACAAGGTGAATCTTATGGGACAGACAATTATAGACAGCCCTTTGGGATTTTTCTATTAGGATCTCTAGTGAAAGAAGTAGAGGACTATGATGGCTAACAAAATTGTTCCAAGATAGTTCTTTTCTCACTGGATTAAGGATGGAGGAGAAATTCCTCAAATTTGTATTAATTTTATCAAATTTGGACCTATCAAACCTCCAACAATGTGCTAGGACAGCCCCATGTTCATCATGGTAGCTGTGAAGTCCTGATCCAGACCTGTCAAAACATCCTTGGTATGGAAGTTGAAGTCCCTCAAAACCAGAGTCCCGGGATTTTCCAACACCACTTCTGAGGCCAGTTCTGCCAGCCACAGCAAGGAGACTCCTGGGCAACAGGAGGGGTAGAACATGAGCAGCATCCATGTTCTATCTCCCTGTGGCCCAACAAAAGGTACAAGCCCTCAAAAATGATACCAGGATAGATAAGGAAGATGAAATCATGTATGCTGGCAATCCTCCCCAGCTCCCCGTTCTGAGGCCATTTCCACACTACACTGTTATAATGCTATTATTCCACTTTCAACATCCTGTGGAATTCTGGGGTTTATAGTTTAGTCAGGCCAAAGAGCTCTCTGGCTAAGAACTCTAAATGCCCCTCCCTAGACTGCAAAGCCCAGGATTCCATAGGATGCTAAAAGTGGAATAATAGCACTATAACAGTGTAGTGTGGAATTGGCCTAAGTTGGTTCTGCACTGAGTAACTGGGACAAATCCACTGCATCAAGCTCATGTGCCCAGGTCTCTGTAATAGATACCTGGTCAGCACATGCAGCCACTGAGACTGTTTTTGTGCTCCCTGGTGCCCCCCAAGGGTCAGAAAATGTCCCCAAATACCATTAAATGCCCTCTGGGGAGCATGAAAGGCATTTTTGCCACATTATTGCCTTCCCTTTGGCGTATTTAGGTCCAGGAGTGGCCTTTGTAAAAAACTAGAAGTGAACGGGAAGTGATTTCTGTTCACGTCCTGATGCTAAGAAAGACTGCTCCTGGGCCTAAAATGGCTGGGGGGGGCTAATAACATAGCAAAAATACCCCTCATGGCACATTTGATGGAAAAAATGTGTGTGCATATTGCACAGGTGGTGTTCAGCCCTTCAAGGCCTCCTAATGCTTCCCCTAGCCTTCCATGGTTTTCTACCTCTGTCTAAAGCATCCTTCAATGGCTATATAAAAGTATAAAAGAACAATACATAACAATTGTATTGAAACCACAGAAACATAAAAGATTATGATCAGACAATTTCACTCAACCTTTGTTCATCTCTGGGCTTAAATATTCTCTGATGAGGACATCTCAAGACTGCCTGTTCCCATACTAACCTGTCCATCTGCTTACATCATTATCTGAAATTGCATGACCTCCAGTTTTTGCTTCCTTCCTTTCCAAAAGTGGGCATCAGATTGTAGAATTCTTCTCTATTCTTTCTCAAGACACTTGTTAAAGAAGGATGAGTATTGCACGAGCTCAGTACGGAATTGTTTATTCTGCTGTTAAGATATTGTTTATGTACTGTTAAGGTGGCTCTTTATTTATGATAGACCTAATTTATTTCAGTACTAGCATATATACCTAGCATTGCCTGGGATTTTATTTTCTCATAGGTAATACTTGTTAGAAAGATTTGAGATCCTGTGTCTCTAATTCCCCAAACTGTCTTGTCCAGTACCTGTAACTTTCCCCATATTTCCCCATCCAATCTGTATTCAGAGCTATTAACATACAGAGGTTGGGTTCCTAAGGGAATCCACTGCCCTCCTCCTTGCTGCTAGGCCTCATCTCCATGGCAACCAGCCTATTCAAGATAGACACAGTTGACTGAGGCCCAAGAGCTCGCTGCCTGAGAATTCTAAAGGCCTCTTCCTAAACTGCAAACCCCAGGATTCCCTGGAATCTTCTTAAGCAGCCAATCAGATGAGGTTTTCGCCTGACACAGCCAAGCATATGAGGCCTTTGCCTGACACAGACAAACAAACTTTGACTTTTGTATATTGGATGTGAATATGGCTGTGTAGGTTGTCAGCTGCCTTGGACACATTATAAAGGGAAAATGGCAGAGTACAACTCAGTCACTGATCAATAGTCATAATTCCATACATTCACAGGGGCTAATGTTAGTCATAATCTCTTCTATGTCTGAAGTGAACTTTTGCCCCTTTGTAAAGTTGTCCCCTTTGTTGATGCCTTAGAGCTGTCCAATGAGTTGTTATTTCCTCAAGTTTCTGAACTTTGCTTATTTTCACTCTTTACTTTGTTACTGCTGTTTAATGAGAGCTGAAATACCAGCATAGTCACTTCTGTGTCTACTGTTAGTCTGTGCATTTGCAGAGTTCAGTCATAGAGTTCATTTCATATTTGCTATTCACTATTAAAAGTGTGGCTAATTGCTTTACTTATGGATATCTTATGTTTGTTTTATAATTACATTTTTTTTAAAAGCAAGAAATAAAAAATATAATTGAAAGCATAGAAACATTGAGACTCGATTATTCATGCTTATTTGGATTCAAAGAGATTAGGTTTTCCAAGCAGCGATACAGCCAATGACAAAGGGTACCCCAGTTATAACTGTGTTTTTTCAGTTTTTTATTGACTGTTTTTATTGATGATGGTGGTGGATGTTTTATTGTTTTCATTGTTGTTGTTTTCAATTGTGTTGTGCACTGTTTGTAGTGCCACTTCTTGGCAAAAATGTGGTTTATAAATGTTTAAATAAATAAAATCTTAACCTTAGTTATCTTACCCGACACACACAAATCTCAGAACCCATATTTCACTGGTATTAGCTTCAGTAGAAACTGCCTGAACTCCAGTAACTAGTTGTGTAAATAGCATTTTGCTAAACTTTCAGACTTTTTTAAGACCTATGTATGACAGACAGTATGATGCAGTAGATAGAATGCTGGACTTGCACACAGCCCATGGAGATAATTGGGCAAATTGGACTTGCCATCATGCTTAGAAATAATGTGAATTGCAGGATTACTGTTAGAACGATAGAAGAGGGCTCACAAATGGTAGTTTCACACAATGTCCATTATGCAGTGACCACTCTGGATCTGCAGGGGTTAAGTTGCATGACCTTCCACAGATGTCAAAAATATGAATGATCACATCCCATAGTATTAAATGGTGGCAACACACACACTGATGCTTTAGTGTATCAGTGTTCACGTTACTGCCATTTTATCTATAGGATGTGATGACCCACAGTCTGTAGAAATCGCAGATTCAGAAGTCACGTATGTGGAGGGTCTATTGTATACCATATCTGCTTCTTTTAGCATTTCTTTTGCAAGTTATTTCCAAGCCCCCATGAATTCTAAGAAGTTGGCAATGTGGTACTTGCCACAACTTTTATCTAAATCTATAACACAGAACCAGTAAAATCATGGAAGTGGGCTAATAAAACTGCCTTATATCCTGTACAAAGTAAGAAGTTGGATATTAAGTTTTAATAATTTTTTAAATTAATTTAAAATATTTATTATTATTAAAAACAAATATCAAACAGAATAAAACAGTGTAGAAAGAAAGGGGGGAACAAAACAGTACATTAGAAAACATTCAAATAGTAAAAGAACACACACCTAAGAAAAGGCAGGGGAGAGAGAGAAAAAAAAAACCCTACAAAATTTATCTAATAAAAAACAAATACCTGAACATCAAGCACTCTAAACGTAGATTTCCCACTCCCCGAGTCATGGTTGTAAGTAAGTTCTGAAGTAACTATCTTTACTGAGATAGTTTAGAATCAATAATATAGATATATTTTCAAATATATGCAATAAGTAAAAAAAAAATAAACAAGAAGGATATTAATTAGTTAATAGGATGTTAAATAATTAATTAAACAGAAACTTAATCCCAGCAAGAGGGAGGTTCACTATCTGATTACAACTGACAAAGATATAGTTGATCAACACCAGAACGAACACTGGTGGGCAAAATTCTAGCCGGGCCCTTCATGATCGCACACACAATCTGAATCCTGTTTCATCTCTGGAAGCTTAGATAGTCTCTGCAGCAAGAGAGTGATAATTTCTTTTTAATTCATTTTTAAAATCAGAATTTACCAATATTCACGGGATTTTAATGTGAGAGAAAGTGAAGCAGGTAAATTTGCCTATCTATTATTTAATGTATAATAATATTTTCTCTCTTTAAATATTCATTTTATTTTTTTCTGTATTTTATCTTGTTTTTTATAAAATAAACCAGGAACTCTGCTAAAGGAAGAGTTTGCATGCTAACAGTTGCTGTGGGACATTATTAGAAGAGGGCAATTGTTCCCCAGTTGTGGATATTCAGAGTTATGCTGCTTCTGATCTTTAATATTTTAATGGTAAAGCATAGTTCTACTCATGATTATGTTTAAATATTGAGATGGCATCACATCACCTAAAACACAATTTTTGAGAGGCTCCTGCTGCTGCCTGTCTGTTGAAATGTGCCCTTCGGCATGCCAAATTACATATTCATGCTCCTCATCTTCATTAGATAACTAGTACTACAAACTGTGAATGAAGGAAAGCTTTTACAGACCTACGCTTTCAGTTTGTAAATGCTGGTGTAGTTAAAGGAGCAATCTTCAGATTCCTTGGGAAGACAGACTCTGGCCCTTTTCACATGTAGGGGGGGGAACGGTGTAGAGCGACCTCTCACGGAGGTCATCTACACCGTAGAGTGGACTGGCGTGGACTACTTTTCGTAGTTTCACACCAGAATCCACTCAGGAGCGGCCGGAACTAGCCGGGCTGCGTGTTTTTTAAAAACCTCTTTTTAGAGGTTTTTAAAAAGCACGGAGCGCGCAGCCCCGTGCCGCTCCGTCGCCCGGCTCTAAAGTGGATCTGCAGGTGCGCGCAAGTGCGTGCCTGCAGATCTGCCGGGGGCGGGCTTCCGGCTGGCGAGCTTCTCCGGTTGGTGGAGAGCCTCCACCAACCGGAAGCTGCCATCTGCGACACCGGAGGAGTGTGGAGCAGCGAGCTCGCGCTGCTCCACGTGGCAACGGGCTTACCTGGCTGGAGGTAAGCTCCGTTTTTGGGCGTTTTCGCCCGTTTCCCCCCTGACATGTGAAAAGGGCCTCTGGTCTGGGATTTGTCAGGATCATATGTGCAGTGACAGATTTATAGTGGATTTGAAGGAAGTGGCAAACTTTCAATGCTAAAAACGGGACTCAGCATGACCTGGGCTAGAACTGGGAGGTTTTAGCTTGGTTGCTTGGGTAGAGACTAATGCAGAAGCTGACCTGGAATCATAATGCTTCCATGCAGGTTTGAACAGCATGTTGTCAGTTAAATCTTGCTTCTGCGTTCATCATATGTTTATTTCAACTAGTAATGTGAAAATCTTCCAGTGTTGTTTTACTTTCATTTCTCAGAGAACTGAGAACTGCATGTCATAGGCCTAGCATTTTTTTTCTTTTCTATTAGAAACCCATTTTTCCCCTGCACTGTACATTTCTGTACATGTTGTCCCCTAATGTATACATTTATTTCTGTCTTTCTCTCTCTGACGTTAGTCTGTAAACACATTTTTAACTGTGCATATTTTTTCAGATGAATGCATGGTTTTCTGCACATATATCTTCACTAAAATGCATCATAAGCCTTGGTAATGTTTGGATTTCCAAGACAAGGCATGCTTTGCTCCCTCGTCAATCTTGGAAAACATTAAGCGTTTTGTTTCCAAAAAGAAATCTGAATCAATGAACTTTTTTTTCCCTGTCCCTAGTTTCAGCACAATAAATTGAAAGAAGAAAGGGCTTCATGATGTCATTATTATCACAAAAGTGTAACAGCATTAAAATTCTCAGAGAATATAAAATGTAAGGATTAGATGGAGTTTGTTAGGTTTATGAGTTTTAGTGTACAGTGTTTATGGAATAAACAGGCTTTAATAACAACCGGCTCAGATAATTTATGGATGCAATTGTCAACAAATATTAAGAATGAGTTGGCAATAAATCATCTGGAAATATTTAATCCTTCAGAATAAGAATATCTTGCAGTGTTCATCATGGAAGAATGAGCTACTATTTCAACCAAGATAGAATTCCACTCTTGCTTCCACTCTTTTTAAATTGCATGTTGCTTTTTAAAGAAATAGCTGATCTGCCTACTAAAGTGCTAATCTGTTAAGGATTTAGAAACAAAATTATGGTCAGCACTACATAGTGACATCACAGCTGGTAAGATTACCACCTAAATACTCTAAATACCCCAAAGGCTCCAGATCCTGTCTGATCTTGGAAGCTAAGCACGGTCAGCCCTGGTTAGTACTTGGATCAGAGACCGCCAAGGAATACCAGGTGCTATGGGATCTATTCCAGAGTAAGGCACTGGCAAAACCATCTCTGAATATTCCTTGCTTAGGAAAAGCCTATGAACTTCATGAAGTCATAATATTTTGACAGGTGACTTGAAGGCACATACACGTACAGTCTCATTTGAATTATATTCTACAGTTCTTTATTGTGTCTGGGTTCTAAAATCAATTTGATAGGTTCATGTTGTAGATATGTAAAAGCTCCATGTTATAGAACTACATATTACCTCATCAAATATATTGGCATAAATCTAGTGTGTGTTTATATAGTTGGACTTTATTCTCTCTTGCTGACTCCTGAAATCCTACTTGCTGCCTGAGACACTTCTCCACTTTCTCTGAGACACTTTCTCTGAGAAACTTCTCCTAGTTTTCCAGGGCAAATTTCCAGGGGAGCAGGAATCATCCCTCTTCATGTTCTACTAACAGAAGCAGTTTCATCTGCTAAATAATCTCATTGGTTCCTGCCCATTATTTTCAGGCAATTGTGGGTAAAATCTAATTGTTGTTCCCAAAGAAAGTAATCCCACTGAGTCAATGGGAACTTGGTAAATCAGTATTTATATAAGTTCCATTGATTCAATGGGTCCACTCCAGTTGATACTACCGGACGAAATTTATGCCAATTGATTACTTCAGAAGGGAACTTGTACTGGTCTTGGAACATATATATGTCTTGATTTATCATGTTCCCATACAGAAAACATGGGGAAGTAGTAGCAGAGAAAACTAGCAGGTGGAAATAGGTTTAAGCAATTAGGCTCTGATTTCTACCTTGAAATGCTTTGTTGCTCACATTACTTTTAGGTCACAAACCCCATATTTGCCACATCAGAGAGAGTTATTCACTTAATTTAAAGATTATTTGTTTCAGTTCAGGTTCACCATTTAATTAGAATGAAGATTGCCTCTTTTAGTCCTGTGTCTGCCATAATGATATCCCCCCTCCCAGCACTGGGCAACCTGAACTGTAAAGGCAAGACCTAGTGACACTGAGGTTCTTTCCGCATAACAACTGCGGGAAGGGTCTCAGCATGGGAACACCAGAGGAGTGCGACTGCGATGATGCTTCCACATCACATTGTTGTGGTCCCACCCTTCTCCCATTGCCAGCCAGCACAATGGTGGGGTGAATCATTGATGGAGCCTGTCCATCAACGACCTCCGATCACACAATGCCCCCATACTTACCTGCCATGCAGAAGGGCCAGAAGTGTGATGGAGGTGCTTTCTGCCTCAGCGCAGCATGGGAAAGAGCCCAGCTGCACTGAGGAAGGAAGGAAAGAAAAGCCATGTCGCTCATGCTCCCTTTCATGGGGAGCCAGTTGGGTGTAGAGGGGAATGTTCTCTTCACACTCCTTTCCCAACAAAAGTGCTGCCAGGATTGCAACCAGAAGATGACAAAGCAAAGTAGCATGTAGAAATGGCCCTACATTCTACCTATTTTTAAGATATATGTCTACACCCACACACACACACATATACATACACACACATACACACAGAGAGGCGAGAGAGAAAGAGGTAACCTAGATATAGAAAAGGAAAAACATATGAAGTACAAATAGGAAATACAAAGAAAAAAATACAAATTTTAAACACAGAATGAACAATACTTGACAGTAAAACTAAATGCAAATGCTTACATTCAAACACTTAACAATGTAAAATAACTAGTGGAGGAACAGCTTATATTATCATTCTTCATTATATACTTTTCTTATCCAGAAAAGAAAAGGGCAAATTTAACCCCTATTAATCATCATAGTCCTTTCTCTTTTTAAATTAGGATTTCCCTCATATGAGACAAAAACAGTAATGCGTTAAGAGAGGATTATTTCTTCCTAAACATTTCAGCTTTACAAAACAATTAATAAATGTACAACTATGGACATTAATCTTTATTTATATATAATGACATAGTTGTTAGATAGGCATCCTGTCCCTGGATATGACAAAACAATTTAATATTCCATTCAACCCAAAATATATAATAACTAATTATTTAGTCTTTAAATCCAACTATTGTTTAATTACCAAATTTCTGTAGCAAATATTTTTAAACAATTCCCAATCTTTAATAAATTTATTGGTGGCTTTACCATCTAGGATATAATTAAGCTTAACCATTTCAGTGATATCTGTTAGTTTTTCAATCCATTCTTCTTTGGTGGGGATTTTAACTATTTTCCAATTTCTTGCTAAGACTATTCTAGCAGCTATCACTGCGTGCTGGCAAAGTCAACCAATTTCTTTATCTGTTCTGTTACTGAATCTAAAAAGGCCTAATAAAAAAAATCTGGGTCCAAATCAATTTTCTTCTGTAAATTTTTTTGCAATTTTGCCCTTCTCGTGTGTCAACATTTTTTTAACAAACAGAAAAAAAAATTCTGCCTATTGTTTGGTTCTTACTTCCTTTTGCTACTATTTATATAGTATATAAATTTACCAATTTATACTATTGGTATAGTGACAACAGTGAGAAAGGGAGCCGTGTCTTAACTTTAAAACAAGCTGTATGGTGAGCACATACTTTATTTTTTTAAAAAAAAACAACCTAATCATAGTCCTGGAGACTCCCCCCCCCCCCCATCATAGCTGCATTGCTGGATTTTGGCAGTGTAGCATCAAATTTGGCAACAAGGAGCCAGGCTCTGGTGAGTTTAGGAAAGCCCAGTGCACTCCAGGTTGACAAAGGTTGCCCAGACTGCCCCAGGGCAACCTGCAGGCTTCAGCCTAATTTCAAATTTCAAATGTCCTCTGCAGATAATCATTCAGACCTCTTAGAACAATAATCTAAGTACTCATTAGGTGGAAAAGAAGCAATAAAGGGAAGGGTGGAGAAGGTAATTCCAAAAAGAATGAGAAAAAGAGGAAGAAATAGATAAAATGAGCCACGCAGTGCCAGCCTGCACCCCATCAAATTCTCTCTTGAATAAACTACTCCTTGATGTTGTCTAAATGTGAGGTGAAATTATGTGCAACAGGCTGTGATGTTCTTCACAGGAAACAGATACGCTCTCAAGTATTCAACAATGCAGTGTAGAGACTAGTCTACAATAAAACTCTTAGATACTATTTGTGAACATGCTTAAGAAGAAGGTGCTCTCCTGTATGTCCAAGGTCCCATGCTAATTATCAGGCTAAGCATAGAAGGAATAGTATCTTTATTTATTGCCTTTAAACATACAGTACACAGTGTTGCTGATTTATTCCTACACAGCTTAATTGATTTCATATTTGGAGGGAGATGGAATATGTGCAGATGATATAGATCTAATTATCTCAAAATTTAACACAGCTGATTTGAGAAGTACATTTTATTCAGAACAAGGGGAAGCATAACAGCTCATGCATCATGTTGCACAGAATCGTATTGCCAAGGTACTATTAATTTTCAAACTTAAAAAAAAACATGCAGAACAAATAGGAACCTGCACACCCAAAAACAAACGATTAATCATTCCATTACTGGTGAAAAAATTACCTGGGCAAACTAATTGCTGAAATCTGAAAGGCAAAATATTAATCCGATTAAACATGTAAATGGGGTGGTGATGTTGTTCATTTACTTTGTCCCTTGAGCTAATAATTAAAATGATGGATTTTCAAATTAATTGCCAGGTGAAGTCAGCTGTTTGTCTAAATGCACAGTGCACTTAAATGAATGGCATGCCTCCCGTTGCTGACACTGGGGCCATTTCAGCACTAGACTGTTATGGTGCTATTATTCCACTTTCAGCATCCTATGGTATCCTGGGCTTTGCAGTTTAGGGAGGGGCCCTGGTGGTTAAACTCCTTGGATATTCTCTCTTACCAACACAAGAGTCTGACATACATGCATTAGCACACTGCTAAGCAATGTGGTAAGAAGTAAAGAGTGATCAAACATTAAAAGAAACTAGCATATTGACTGTAGGTGCCCCGCAGTTTCCATCTGTACAGTCTTCCTCACCTGATCTCTGTTCTATCATTTACTTAGGATTCCTCTTAATATGTCTCTGTTGCTGCCCTGATAGTTTCGCGTCAGAAGTAGGGCATGTGGTATCATGAAACAGAAACAGAATCTTATTACAGTGTAAGTGCTGTCAGTTATGGCATATACTCCACAAGAACATTTGACTAACACCAATTTTATTTTGTCTTCATTTCAACAGGAGACCATTTCACTGACTTGGGCTTATAGCTAGTCATGTATTTCCTGTTTGTATTTATACATTTATTTATCTCTTTTCTGTGCTGTGCAGGTCATGACATGACTTTTTATTAAAGCTTTGGGGCCTAATTTACTGTTAAGCAGGTGTGTGCTTTCTAATAACTCTTTTAGCCTCTTTTGACTGTTTTAACTTGTTGAGTAGTTTAATATCTTTTTTTCTTTTTTAGTGATTCCTTGATTTTCATAGAACCATAGAGCTGAAAGACAGCATGAGTAAAATTGAATTCAATCCCTTGCCATGTAGGAATACACAATCAAAGCATTCTCAACGGATATCTGCCCATTCAGACTCATAGAATCATAGACTTTCTATGATGATTCTATGATGATTCTATGATGGCCAGGGGCCATCCAGTCCAACTCCCTGCCATGCAGGAACACACATCAAAGCATTCCCAACAGATGGCCATCCAGCCTCTGCTTAAAAGCCTCCAAAGAAGGAGACTCCACCACACTCCGAGGCAGCATGTTCCACTACCGGACAGCTCTGACTGTCAGGAACTTCTTCCTGAGGTTCAGGTGGAATCTCCTTTCCTGCAGCTTGAATCCATTGCTCCTTGTCCTGGTCTCTGGAGCAGCAGAAAACAAGCCCACTCCCTCCTGGACATGATATCCCTTCCAATAATTAACCATGGCTATCATGTCCCCTCTTAACCTTCTCTTCTGCAGACTAAACATTCCCAGCTCCCTAAGCCGTTCCTCATAGGGCCTGGCTTCCAGATCCTTCACCATTTTGGTCACACTCCTCTGGACACGTTCCAGCTTGCCGATATCCTTCTTGAATAAGGTGCCCAGAACTGGACACAGCATTCCAAATGAGCCCTAACCAATGCAGAATAGAGTGGTACCGTTACCTCCCTTGATCTAGACACCATACTTCTACTGATGCAACCAAGAAGCATGTTGGCTTTCTTGGCTGCCACATCACACTGCTGACTCATGTTCAGCTTGTGATCCACGAAGACTCCTAGATCCCTTTCACATGTACTGCTATCCAGCCACGC
The DNA here is from genome assembly GCA_030412105.1 of Cyclura pinguis. Classification (NCBI taxonomy): domain Eukaryota; kingdom Metazoa; phylum Chordata; class Lepidosauria; order Squamata; family Iguanidae; genus Cyclura; species Cyclura pinguis. Next base: position 309,495,358 of record CM059599.1, on the reverse strand, counting down.
GTCCCCCATCCTATATTTGTGTATTCCATTTTTTCTGCCAAAGTGTAGGACCTTACATTTATCTGTGCTGAAATTCACAGATTTCAATATACAGTGTTGAAATACACAGATTTCGGATCCTGAGTGTCCAGTACGTGTAACTTTTCCCCATACTCCCCAATCCATTTTGTATTCAGAGTTATTAATATGCAGAGGTTGGGTTCCTGAGGGAATACACTGCCCTGGTTCTTGTTGCTAGGCCTCATCTCCATAGCAACCAGCCTGAACTCTCCGGCTGAGAATTCTAAAGGCCCCTTCCTGAACTGCCAGCCCCAGGATTCCATAGAATCTTCACAGCTGGCCAATCGTATGAGATCTTCTTGCCTCTCACAGCCAAGTCAAATGAAGTCTATGCCTGCCTGATGCAGACAGACAGACAAGATCGCTCACAAACTTTGATGTTTATATAGTAGATGTTATTGGACTAATGGTAATAGGTTATATATTAATTGGCAGGCAGTGATTAAAAATCTGTTTAAATAGGCAATTTAGAAAATTTTCAAATGAACTAAAAAAAAAAATGGAACATCTCTTGCTACATCTTCTCATTTCAGATGACCACATTTTCTAAAAAGACAAAGCCAGCTGCTTCCTACTTGGCCAGTCTCCAAATGTATCAACCATGCTGGAACAATGATCTTTTTCATTTTGAAAGACACTCTTTCCCCTGGAGGACTGGTGCTCCATTGCTATCACATATTGAAGCCAACAGGAAACTGCCAGAATGCAAAGATTTACATGGCCGTAGCGTTTTTCACAAATGACTTCAGATAAATTGTGTCTTTAAAAATTTATGGGAACAATTTAATAGCATGAAAACAGCATGAAAACATACCACAGTTTACATCACGTTGCATCTGTATCATCCAACTTCTTTCTTTGGGAACAAAAGGTTATAGTAGCATTTAACATAATGTTTCTTAAAAACAGCATATGCTTTTTACATATACATAAATAGCTATTGCAGTTGCTTCTGTGTTTTAACAGAAGCAACTACAATAGCTAATTATGTATATGTAAAAAGCATATGCTGTTTTTAAGAAACATTATGTTAAATGCTACTATACATCCTCCTATTACTATACTTATATCCTCCTACTAAACAATTAATTTCTCTTTCAAAAAAAAATCATTATGCTACTTGGAAAATGTGCTGGAAAAACAAATCTGGATGCCAAAGTAGTTTGCATTTAGAATTTATAAGCTAACCAGTTATATGGGATGGGGGGAAAGAAGAACTATTTTAGGTGGATCACAATTCTGACCAGGTTGGGTTTCAGGAGGGTATGCACATAGTTGAAGGGGTGCTTAACTTTACCTGCCTTGTGCCTTTAATTGCCCAGGGCATGGTCAAGCTAAATCCGACCACTCTTGAGTCCACCCAAATTCAAGTAAAAATCCCACTGATTTCATATACTTCTATCTACCTTTGTAACAGATATGGAACATCTTTTCTGCTATCTGTCCTTAAAGAACAGCTATTCCTTCTGTATAGTTCTCCCCCTTCTTGGGAAAATGCTTTATTAAAATGTCAGTTGCTAGATTTGTCATGTTTTACATCCAGCCCCAACCACCTTAAATCTCTGAGTTGAGGATGGTGGTGGCACATCATGTCTATAATTCTGATATATGTCAGTTTACACAGGAACATGGACATAATGTAATGTGGTCTTGCCCAACCGAGTTCACTCTAGATGCATTAGCCTTTATCAACCATGCAAACAAACAATGCCCCAAAGCAGCAGGGACCTATGCTGTTCTTGTTAAGCTTTTGTTTATATCCTTCCTCTTCCTCACTCCAAAAACAAAATTCAAAGGAGCTTACAAAATAGCATCCCTACAATCTCCAGCCAACCAAATCTGGAGGATACTAGGCAGGACACAGCTGATAGAATATATTTCTCATCATTTCACACATCAGTGAATCTCATTTTCAGCATTTCATTACAGGCCGCTAAAGGTTTTCTAGCATCTTTAGCCACAAGAAGAAGCAGGGTTATCTCTGGTATGCATCCTGCTTGACAACCTTACTTGACAGCAATGGCAGTAGTAGACAGCAAGGGAGCAATACTCCAGTTCAGTGTTGAACAGCTAGGGCCAGCCATTTTAATTTCCCAGAATGCCCTAGAGCAGCGGGGACCAATGGGAAATTGAAATAGCATGTGCGAGGCCCAACTGTCAGAAGTATATTGGAGCACAAAGGTGAGAAAAAGTAAATAGCAAGTATCAGCAGCTCCTGGAGCTCAGGAGAGTGTCATATAGTCACACTAATCCAATCCTTGCATTGGATTGTTCTTGTTGTTAACTACCATCAAGTCAACTTTGACCTAGAGTGACCATATGGATGAGGGTCAGTATCATCAACCACCTTGCTCAGGTCTTGCAGACTCAGGGACATGTCTACCTTGATTGTCTGTCTATCCCATGGCATTTCAGGAATTATGCCTGGCAGGAAGGAGTGTGAGACTCTCTCCACAGCTTTGCACCATCATTATTTTTCTCAAATGATTTGGGAGAAAAATTGTGTCACAAAGTTCCTCAGTGCACCTGCATCTTCCAGCCCTGCCCTCTACACATATAACCTTCATGGTTGAATTGGAAGGCATGTAATGTGCTTCTTTGAAACGTTAGAAAAGCAAATTTCAAGGGAAATCTTTGACCACTTCACAAAGCTAAGTAAGGTCAGCAATAGCACCTTCTCAAAATAATTTTTAAGTGAAATTTCTTTCTCCGTTCCCTTCCCTGAGGGGGGAAAAACCATAGAAAATCCTTTTTTGAGAGAGAGAGAGAGAGAGAGAGGAGGAGGAGGACAGGGGATCATTTTCCTGATTTTCATTACAATTTTTTCCCATTCTTAGCTGACGCCAGCCGTCTAATAAAAAGACTTATTGGCTTTTAAAGCAGTAGGGCACTCATCAGCAATACAGAAGGAAAACATTCAGGTAATAATCTTTAGTATGAGAATATCAATATTTTAAGTCCTCGTTTTCATCTCTGAAATACCGAAGGTCTTGTGATTCACTAGGAAAAAGAGTTAACTTTGTTGGTTCTGTAACACAGAACGTCTTTTGGAAATATGGTGAGGCACTGTGCAACACAAACCCACAGGTCAGTATGGTAAAGGAAGACATTCTGGCAGCCTTCTGTACAACAGAGAGCCAGTGCAGTTAACATTACATTTCAGCGACAGCTACAGTAGTAACAAACATCTGGAGCCTAAGTGTTTTCAGATTGCAACTCCCATCAGGTCTAGGCGGTTGAGGAATGAGGGATGATGGGAGTTACAATCCAGTAATATCTGGAAAGCCATTGTCCCATTCCTGTCTGTTTTTCCCCTCTTTTCTCCTGTTTAGCCACATTCTCATAAATGGAACACTGATTAACATTATTAACCAGTAATCCGAAGAAATGCCCTAGGATTTCTTGTTCTGTCAGAACAAAGGACTTGAAACTACTGTATAAAATTGCTGTCATTTTGCAGATTAAAAACAAAAAAAAATCATCTTTCTTTATTATTGCCTACATTTGTAGACCTCAAACAATTTCAAGGATTGAATATAGATGTTTGTGGTTCCTGGCTATATTTCTTGGGAAGAAGGATGTGCATATTTTTATGACAGTCTCTACAGAAATAGTTTACTGTGGTCCATGGTAGGGGGTCATATAGTGCTGGTGAAGGAAATTTGCATCAGTTCTTAGAATTTTATTTTTCCTAGCATGGACAAACATGAAAGAAAGAAAGAAAGAAAGAAAGAAAGAAAGAAAGAAAGAAAGAAAGAAAGAAAGAAAGAAAGAAAGAAAGAAAGAAAAAGAAAGGGGGAGAGAGAGAGAGAGAGAAATAGTGGCATCATCATAAAAAAAAATACATTGCAAGCTGGAAGCTATTCATAGTTGTATCTCCTAATCCTGCGATATAAAAGGAACCACATAAATCTAGGATTAGGCCAATCTTTTGGCTTATGGCCAAAACTGAGTGACTATAAGAGCATTCAAAATCCTGTTATCCAGATTTCATAGGACTGCAGCTTCTGATTCTTAATAAAACATCGAACTCTGCTTCTGTTTCTTCTTCCTCCTCCTCCTCTTCTTTTTTCAAAAAGGAGCTGCTTTGTTATCATCCTCTGGAAAATAATTTTTTGAAAAAAAAAAGTTTTGTTTTGTTTTTTCATCTGAATCAATTTACTACTACATGTTTCAAGGCATCCTGACCTACACTCTCTGCCAAGGGAGAAAGAAAAAAATCCCACTCAGTCCTCAAAGTAGTGGAAGCTCAAGGTTTCCCAATGATTTCTCACTGTGAAGGGAAAAGGAGGGGCAAAAATACCCCTAAGTTTATTTATATGTTTATTATGTCACAGGATTGGAAAGAGGAGAGAATCTTGATTTCTTTGACATCAGCAAAACTGAGGATGATGAGACAAAGAACAAATTGGAAATGTGGCCGTTGTTTACGCAATTTGCCAGCTTTAACGAATTGCAGTCTTCTTTATCATCATTGGCAGTATGAGCATTTATTGAACAGCGGACTGAATGTGCTGTACATCCTGAGGAGAAAGTGAATGAACATGCTTTAGTCTGGTTGCTCAGAGAGGAATGGCAACAACTGGTATTTTCTGATTTGAAACATGAAACCCTGAAACATGGAATATTAAAGGTGGTAGCTTTTAAAAGGGAAGGGGCAACAACATGGCCCATTAATTAATCAGTTGTTACTTAGAGCCTGGAGACTATTTTCAGCTACCAAAGCTTGCCCATCCCCATCATGGAATGTCTTCAGGAATCTAGGAAGCTCTCCAGTACTGCCAACAAGAAACCTGATGGAATCTTAGGGTGACTGTACTCCTATTCTTATATGATACAAACATGCCTACTGGCTAGGGGATTCTGAAAGGGGTAATACAAAAAAGTAACTTTTCCATGCTCTGGCCTCTTTTTTTCTGGGTGAGGCTGCAACTTCCCTTATGTCCCAGCTTCGCTGTATTGAATGGGATGGTTTGCAGCAGAGTTCTACTTGTATTCGTTTCAATATATGCTGAACTAAACAAATGACTATGATGTCTTGTTTATCTGTGTTATGCAATGTGAACATTGTTTTACCTATGTACAAGCAAATACCAGCAGAGGTCCAATGCAACCTTCCCTGATCAACACTGAGATGTTGTAGGCATGGTTGGCCTGCTCTCCCTCACTCCTTTTACCTGTTCTAATGTATCCTGTTGTGTTAATGTACCCTGTTAAGGCATAAAACCTGAATTGGACTCATGTACCATTCTTTAGACAGTATTTTCAGACCTTTGTTTGATGGTGTCTTCTATTTTGAAGGCTGCCCAGTCCATGTCTTCATTAATGGTGATAAATACAAGAACAGTGAAGGGAAGGCTTGGCATTGCTTCTCAGTGATTAGCTCTTGCATACATGCACACAAGGAAGCTCACAGGTCACCTGGATGCAATGATCTCCACTGTAATGAAATGCTCTGTATTTACAGCCTTAATAATGTAGGCACCAAGAGTGGAAAGAAAGAGTTATTGAGTAAATACAGCACTTCATTTGTTGAGTTTCGAATAGCTACAACTGTTTTGGCTACAGCCACAGAAAACACATGGCACTGAACAGGGTAAGGATCCAGTAATTCGTTGGCCTGCCTGCTAGCCAGTTCCCATCCTAATCCTTGCTGAGGTACCAAATGGTGGAGTCATAGTTCCCCAATGATATGTACCAACATGTGGTTCCCCCCCACTACCAGGGGCAGGTCAGGAATGATTGCTTGCCCTCAAGTCAGGCATATGCCTAAATACTTCAAGCTCCTGAGGCACCCTAGGAGGAATAATCCCTTTGGGGAATAGATAAGCCTGCCTTCCACCCCAGAAATGACTCCTGCCTTACAACCACAAGACTGACATGGCAAAAAACTGTGACAAAAGTAAGACATATGTTAAGAATAAACAAAGAAATGTAGAAACTGGCGACATGCCACAGAGAAAGCATTCAAATGTTGATACTAAAACCCAACTCACTCACTCACTCACTCTCTCTCTCTCTAACTAACCGCCTGTGCACCTTTGTTTCTGACCCTAAAGCAAACTTATCGTGGGGTTTTCTTGGCAAGAATTTTTCGGGGGGGAAGGTTTGCTTTGCCTCCCCTGAGGCTGAGAGAGTGTGACTAGCCTAAGGTTACCCAGTAGGCTTCTATGGCTAGCCGGGGACTCAAAGCCCCATTGCATAGAGCTGTATCCAGTGCTCAAACCGCTACACTATGCTGGCTGTTTTTTGATGGGCAAATATTCCTACTAATTTTAGTACAAGCTGAAAGCAAGTCCTGCTAGTATTGGGACTGCTGGGCTTGCTTATTACATTCAGTATATAAGCAGACCCCTTCCCAGATTATCTTGTCCAGAGCCTGTTCAAAGTTCCCATTGCAAATGGAGTGATGTTCCAAACAGTGTGTTGTATCCAGACATACCCTTTCACTAGTGGATATCCTACTGGTAGATCCAATCCATAGGTTAGAGGTTATGGGCAGGGTCTTCAAGAAGAAAACTAGGTTATGGTTAAGTGCAGGACCAGCAAGGGGAGAAGTAGAAGAGGAACCCCTTTCACACATGCAGAGATTCTATTGCATAAAACTGGATTTAGTCAGGGGACACTGAATTTAAACTAGATTTAAAGTAGACTAAAATGCATATGTGCTATGCTTGCATGCCCATGATAACTTTGAATACTCCTTTTATTTGGACACTTAGGGCCTTTCTGCCCTATACTGTTATAGTGCTATTATTCCACTTTCAACATCCTGTGGAATTCTGGGGTTTTTAGTTTACTGAAGCCAAAGAGCTCTCTGGCTGAAAATTCTAAATGCTTCTCCCTAAACTGCAAACCCCAGGATTCCATGGCATGTTGAGAGTGGGATAATAGCACTATAACGGTGTAGTGCAGAAAGGCCCTTAAACTATTTCTAAATGCTTAAGTAAAGTTTTAAGTTGTTGCAATGCTGGGAATTTGGGGACCGAAGGAAAATTTCCTTGAAGGGGGTAGAATTCTTATTTGAAGGGGATGCTCTCATTCTGCCCTCCTCCATAGCTACACCTCTGGATTTACAGACTCCTAGATCCATTGTTCAATTATAAGCAGATATGCAGCATTTATACACAAATGCACACACATCACAACTTCTGAAAATGTAAGTGCATGTGTGTGCACGCACATACACACAATATGTGCATGCATACGTTTTCAGAAATTCAGAAGAGCGTAAATCTAATTGTCAGTCCTCACTAGACTAGACCTGCTGAATCAATGGAATTTACACAAGTGCTGACTTCCCACGTTTCTATTGATTCAAATGGGTTTACTCTATTTGGGACTAATAACTGGATATAGGCTTTTGAATTATTATTTTTTTTACTTCACCTTTGAAAACACTGAAGAATCATACAAGTGGAAATAGTGGGTTTTTCTAGAAGTTTTCAGACACTTTCTGGTTATCACAAAAGCATATTAGAATCTTTTTAAGGTCAGCTGCTCATTTGTATGCACAGAGTAGAGGAGCAAAAGAGAGAAAGAAAGCAATAGAGAGAGAACTAAGCCTTGCTTTCATTGCTGGAGACTTTGGCCTCAACATGGCCCAGCATCAAGTGCCACTAATTAACAGCTGCTGCCTGACCTCTAGAGTTGAGCTGGGGAATCATTATTTAGCTCAAGTAAGCACTGGGAAATCTTACATCACCATCCTTCCACATTTTGCACAGCCGATAAGCTTAATGTTAACTTTTAATTTTTCTCAATATGCTACGCTAACTTAATTGAACAAGGGGGAAGTGGAGAAAAATATCAAAGGCAAGTATTTGATTGCCTCGGGCTGCTAAATGGCAGACAGGAGAAAAGATCAGTACACAATATGATCTTTTTAATGTACAAGTGTATCCTATAAATTTGTGAATTTTTAATAAGTTTTTATCCTTTTAAAACCATTTTTAATTATAACCTGATCAAGTTTATTGTCACGAACATTGCCCTGAGATGTTTAGATAGAGGGCAGGATATAAATATTTTAATCATAGGTAGATAGGCAATGGCAGAGCCAGCATGGTCTAGTTGTTTGAAAGTTTGACTACCGCCCTAGAGACCAGGGTTCAATTCCCTACTGAGGCCATTTCTGCACGAGACTGTTATAGCGCTATGATTCCACTTTCAACATCCTATGGAATCCGGCCGGCCCCTCCCTAAACTGCAAACCCCAGGATTCCACAGGATGTTGAAAGTGGAATCATAGCGCTATTACAGTCTCGTGCAGAAATCGTCTCAGTCATGGGAACCCACTAGGTGACTTTGGATGTAACTCACACTCTCAGCCCTCAGAAAACCCTGTGATACGTTTGCCTTAGGGCTCCCATAAGTCAGAAACAATTTGAAGGGATACAAAACAACAATAACACTACAACTACAACAATTACAACACCAAAGAAGGCAACGACAAAGCCTCTGAACAAACCTTGTCAAGAATACCCCTTAATAGATTCACCTTAGGGTCACCATAACTTAAGAACTACTTGAAGGCGTAAAACAAGAAGTTGGCTACCAACACGATGTCTTCAGAGGTCAGGACAATCCTGGACCTATTTTGGCTGTGCAGTTATGTTTCCTTCAGTCAGATGTTGCTTGATGTTTGAGAAGGTTTTAATAAGTAGTATTAGTCCAACCTAGCTATAAGTAGTAGTTTCTGATATTGAAAAAAAAAAATTCAACCATTAATTTGTCTTTACCATGCTAGTTTTATTTGTATTGGAACATCATTGCTCTTGTTAGCTTTAAGTCTTGTGAGCCCCTATTTGAAGTACAAAAGTCAAGTTGGCCACATAAGAACTGGATCTCTCTCTCTCTCTTTGAAAACAGGATATTCTCTCTAAACCTTTGCAGAAAATCTATCCAAAGAGCTTCATTGATAAAATCACAGATGAATCATGTATGGGTTCGTTTCCTGGAAAGGTCTAGAAATTAACAACTTTAAAGATAGTTTGGATTTTTGGGCAGATAATTTAATAGGGACTTTCTTAATATTTACTTTCCTCCCTATGTTTTAAACCTTACTACTATTTTCTCACTGAGTGTGCATATCTTCCAACATTTCACTATGAAACCAGGAACCATGTAGCCAAGCTGCCATCAGAGCATGAACAAGATGGTAAAAGTTATTTATGAGGAAGGGCAGACAAGGTATGAGAAGCTGCAGGAGTTTGCTTTTGCCTAAGCCTACTGGGAAAGGCAAAGTTTACATTCCTTCCTACTTTGCCACTTTGAATTCAGTTTGCAGCAGCTGAAGTAGGTTGAAGAAAAAGGGGGAAAGTGAGAGAAAAAGAAAGTGTTGGAAATTACAATAGTGTTCTCTCTTCCGCACCTAGGGTTCTCAACTGTCAATCAGTTTCACCTCACTCTGGCCATTTCCGCACTAGACTGTTATAGCGCTATTATTCCACTTTCAACATCCTATGGAATCCTGGGGTTTGCAGTTTAGGGAGGGGCCTCTGAGGCCCCTCCCTAAACTGCAAACCCCAGGATTCCATAGGATGTTGAAAGTGGAATAATAGCGCTATAACAGTCTAGTGAGGAAATGGCCTCTGTCTCTGAGAACACTGTTCCTTAAATGTCATGATGTACTCTGACTCTGACTACATACATATTGATTTAACTGCTGCTTAAATGTCAACTGATCTTAACTGCTCTTAACTTCTAAAATATGCTAAGCATATCTCTAATCTAATTAATGAATTGGTGAGTTTAATGTTTCCTTATACATTTTTTTAGTAAATATTTTCTTTTACATTTTGAATTCTGCTGTCTGCCTTGTCTTTCAAGTCAGCCATCATACAGAAAGAAGCCACACTCAAACTGGGAAACGTTTTCTCTGTTACTCTGCTAATAGTGAATTCCCATATGACTAATTGCCTGGCTAACTCACACCTCCCAACAGAAAGAAATGGACATTTTAAAAGCAGGTGAAAAAGAGGGATTGCAGAGGGTTAGCTAGGACTGTCGCTGCCAAAAGTGGAGGATATAGGTATGTCTTGATTTTGTAGTATATGGAGAAGTGAGTATATGCCGGTATGTGTGTGTGCCCTTTCATTTGTCTCCCTAAGAATGGAAACAATTGGAGTCTCAAACAGCAAGATGGCAAGTGATTCCCTGGTTAGCGATCAGAAAGCTCTCAGACAACAGCTTTTGCAAAGAATTTAGTTGCTCAAATATTTGGCTAAGGCAGGCATATTTTCTCAGTTAATTAATACCACTGAAGAATTGCTCAGCTTTTAATGTCACCAAAGTTACCATCTTCTGTGTCTGTGCAGGATGCCATTAAGAGTGTGGTTCACATATCCCCTCTACTTTTCCAGCATACACAGAGACACAGCACTCTCCCTCATGCATTCTTTCCAAACCAGTCTAGGAAATGATACCAATGCAACAACAACAACAACAGCAGCAACAGCAACAACAACAACAACAACAAAGCGAGATAAATTAGATTCTGCCGAAACACTGATGGCAACATTAAAATTAAAAATATTTGTTTATTTTTATATTTATTTATTTATGTAGAATTCCTGGAAATAATAAACCGATCAGAATTCTGTTGGTGACATATCTGCGCATAGACCAGAGTGTGCATGTGTTCTTCTTCCGATGTTACAGAAAGAGGTTTCAGTACCTTCTTCCAAAACATTCAAACACCTCACACAGGTGGGCATTCAGTATGTCCTCACAGAAGTATGCATTACCTCATACAGCTGCTTACTAGGTGGGGGAGCTGCTCAGGCAGCTGCCATCTGCAATTCTGATTCCAGAACGTTGCTCCCACACACACACACACACACACACACACACTCCTATATGTCTTTGGGAGTTACATTAACTCTCTTCTCCTGGCAGAAAAAGGAGCGCTGCCTGGAAATCTCCACACGCCCATCCCAAACAGCAAATGGCTATGGCTGTATGCACTTGGTGCTTGGAAACTGTCCCCTCTGCTGTGGGGGCGGGGGGAGACAGAGAACTGTGCAGGAATGGTATGACACTCTACTTGTACCTTGCAGGATGCCAGTCAATGTGTCTTTAGGGTGGGGAGCAAGCTTTTCCAGGCACATAATCCAAAACCTATTCATCTGACTGTGCAACACTGCTTTCTCCATACAATTGGCTCTGATGCTTTCAAAGTACCAGGACCAGGTTTTTCCCCAGCTTTGCAAACTGTGATGCTTTAATCAGTGGCCAAACATTGGAATGGCTATGTGAAATATGTTGCATGTGGATGAACCTTGCTAGCCTGTTTAGTTCTAAGTAAGCACACAATGCCCTAAGCCAGAGTTGGACAACCACCTGTACCCTTATCTGGGGGTTTTTAACCCTAAATTTATCTCCTCACCACATAGACTGGAAGAAGGGAGAATCATAGAATCATAGAGTTGGAAGAGACCCCAGGAGCCATCCAGTCCAACCCCCTGCCATGCAGGAACACACGTCAAAGCATTCCCAACAGATGGCCATCCAGCCTCTGCTCAAAAACCTCCAAAGAAGGAGACTCTACCACACTCCGAGGCAGCATATTCCACTGCTGGACAGCTCTGACCATCAGGAAGTTCTTCCTGAGGTTCAGGTGGAATCTCCTTTCCTGCAGCTTGAATCCACTGCTCCTTGTCCTAGTCTCTGGAGCAGCAGAAAACAAGCCCGCTCCCTCCTCGACATGAGATCCCTTCAAATATTTAAACATGGCTATCATGTCCCCTCTTAACCTTCTCTTCTGCAGACTAAACATATCCAGCTCCCTAAGCCATTCCTCATGGGGAGAAGAGAAGAGGGAGAAGAAAAAACATTTTGTTGCCAATCGAGGTTTTTCCTTTTTTAACCTCAGTGAGAGGGAGGTGAAATGGGTGCAAGGGTTGAATATCCCATATAGTGCTGCTGATCCAAACTGGCATCTTGTGTACTCAACTGAAAGGTTTTAAAAGAGTGTGATTCTCAGCTACGTATTATGTACTTAACATAGTATATAGTTTATCTCTGAAGGACAGGATTGAAGCTGAGTCTGATGCATAAAAACATGAGCTTTGCTAAGTTATGGGCCTTTCTTCTGAAGTTTGGGCTGGGTGCCACCTCAGATATGGGTTCTCCATGCATAATTTTGTGCAACTTTTGTCTCTGTCTCTTAAGATATATAAATATTCTAACACTGTCCTGAATGGAAAGTGGCAATAAGGCACATGAGCAATTGCTATCTAAGTTTGCCACCTTTTTACTGAACATCTCTTACTGCCCACATTTCTTCCAAGTCAGATCTTTTGCAGCATTCTGACAAAACTGGGTTTCACTTCTGTCAGCTCTTGAGAGCTAATGTCACTAAGCAACAGCAAGCTGAATCCTCTGCCACCTCAAAATTCACCAGAAGAACTGACAGCTAAAGACTTGATTATAGACAGTATTATTGTGGGTGGCAGTTGGTGTTGTGGAAGGAGAGCAGCTTGGATATAAAGGCACCAGGCTGAGAAAATCTGCAGTGCTGGCAGTTAGAAAACTTTGCTTTTGACCTTAGGCTCTGATGGAAACCATAGTGGCACTTTATGGACTCCTGATGGCTTTCTTCCTTAATGAGATCTGTAATTAGAGTTCATAACACTACTGTCTTTGCATGACATGTAAAGAGGTACACTGGGAACAGCAATGAGAGTTCCAAAAATTCGTTTAGGAAATGTTCCCACATACTATATAGCTAACAATCATAATGCATTTGCAGCAATGTTCAATCCAAACAGAGGTCACTTCAATGTGACAAGATTTATAAAGCCTAAAATCACCGGATCTCATCTGATCTTGGGAGTTAAGCAGGGTGAGCTCTGGTTAGTACTTTGATGGGAGACCATCAATGAATATCAGGAACTGTAGGCTATATTTCAGAGAGTATTTTTTGACTAAGAAAACTCTGTGAAATTCATGGGATCACCATAAGATGACAGACAATTTAAAGGCACATACACAGAGAGAGGTTTCCTAAATGCCCTAAGGGCACAAGATGCCATCTGAAATTGGAAGCTAAGCTGAGCTAGCCCTGGTTAGTGCTTGGATGGGAGATTGCCAATGAATATCAAATGCTGTAAGCTATATTCCAGATGAAGGAACTGGCAAACCCACTTCTGTGTATTCCTTGCTTGGAAAAACCTATGTAATTCATGGGCTCCCCCTAAGTATACAGGAGACTTGAACAAATACACAGATAAAGGTGTGACACTAATACGTTGTGATAAATAGATGTAACTATGCAGACGAACGTGCTATGATCATTAAATAAACATTCACTGTTTGATATCTAAATTAGAACACTCAGTCTGAATGTAAAAGGTACCTTATGACTGTCTGAAATCGGTTAGCGATGTTATTAGCATTGCTAAAGCTGTTGTGCAATCTGGAGCACAGACATTCCTAAGTCCCAGTTCTTGACTATCTCTGCATAGTGCACTAAGACACTGACTACAAAGTCTTTACTTATTACAACCACACTGACTTACTTCAAGGGTAATGGGTTGTGGCGCATGTTACATATGCTCTGTTTCTACCAAATAATATAGTACAGTCAGGCCTCCACATTTGCGGGTTTCACTTTTGTGGATTTGATTGTTCACAGATTATTTGCCGTCACCTCTGCTGCCTCCCTATGCCATTTTTAATAGGGACTGCAAGCCTCGTGAGAGTGAGACACTGTGAACAAGGCTTCAAAGTCCCTGTTAAAAATAGTGTGGGGCAGCAGTGGAGATGGCAGTAAGCCCCTTCAGCCACCCACTTCTGCCTTGTGAAGGAACCCTGATGCCTCAAAGGAATCCACAGTGGGTTGAATATGCTGATCATACTTTTCTGTGTGTTAAATACAGTTTGGGAGGGCCTAGAGTTATTCAGTTTTTCCACTTTCACAGGGGTCCTGTGCCTCTAACCCTAGTGAATGTGGAGGGATGGCTGTAGTAACATAAGAAGCTGCTTTGTAATGCATGAGATTTTCTGTTTAACCTGCCCAATATTGTCTCCTTTAAGTAGCTTTGTGACTTTGATGCCAGTGGAGTGGCAAGTTTGCTCTAGTCTAGACTTTCGCCATTTCCTCACAAGATGGGAAGAGCAGTTCACCACAGTGTTTTGTACCCCAATTCAGAAACTGTGCTGTCTGCACCCCCCGCATTTACATCGTACTACTGTGGAGAACAGCAGTTGCTGCATCTGCAACAGCAAGTCCCTGCCCACTCCTATTCCCCTGCCTCACCTCATCTTGCCGTTGCTGATTGGTCTGTTTTTTTAAAAAAAAAAACACATTTTAAACACATTTCCGCATTGCTACATTTGTGCATAGGGATGTATGTTCATTGATACATGGAAAAAATACGTCTTAACGGACCATTATCAGATCCACTCCATTGTCTGTTTAATGCATGAAGATAATAATGATGGCAGCCTGTCCTTTGATCAGTGGAGAGAGACAGGGATGGAAATGATGGAAGGGACAGCTTGAGAACATCCATAGCGAGCCACTTCTGCACTGTGAATCAATGTTACACTTCTGCATGTAGGTGAAAAATAAAGCAGAACCAGTTTGGGAGATTTACTCCAGAGTTTTTCTGGTTTTCAGATACTGCAGTTTCTCATTGCAGTGAACTGTGCTAGGAACCAAAAACGTGCAGAACCGCAAGGAAAACTACGATGCTAAAACACTACAATGTGCAGATGGGAGGGTAAGAATTCGAGGTGACTATGAAATATCAACTTCATGTGGAAATGGCGTTAGTCTGAACATTAAAGGAGCTATCAAAAGAGCTGAATCTAATCCCCAAAACAAGTTCATCACTTTGGATATTGCTTTAAAGTTTGTCTAAGTGGCATTGGAGTTTAGTTTAGAGGTTATTCCAGTCAGAGACACCAGAGACGAAACTCAAGGCCACCTGTGTGCATTCTGCCAATGAGCAATGGTAATTCCGTATTTCCCGAGACCTTGAATATTGCAGAGGATAAACCTGATATGTCTCAGGACATAGTAAATCATGACCACCGTAAATCAGTGGCTCATACAAAAGGAGTAAAATGTGGCAGATTTTACAATTGCATTGTGAGACTCTGATTCCTGACATTTTCGGTTAAAGAATCAGCAATAGTAGGACAAGAAAATGCCTTTGTATAAGACCCTGGAAACTTGGTTTTGAGATCTCTTGCCAATCAAACTAAATAATGATATGTTGAAAAGGCCAGGGGTATGACTTGATGCAAGGCAGTCTTCTCCAGTATCCTAACCAGCTGAATCATCCAATGCAGCAGAGTAATCCAAAGGTGTAAACCAGATATTTCTCTTCTTGTAGTCTTATAAAATGCCAGTGTTTATCACTTCAACTGAAGGCATTTTTAGATTTGAATTGTAAAGGTTTACCTGATAGAAGATTATTTCTCAAGATTCACTTAATCTGTATTGCAAAATGAGAAGTCATCTTTAATAAAGAGTCATATTGCTTTGTGCCTGTCAATTGAATATGTATTTAGAATTCCTCTGTGGTGCATGTTTTCTTATGTGACAGTGTGTATATGCTAAGCATTTTAAATATTTTCAGCCAATTTTTATGGTTTCAAAAGAAAAAAAAGGGAAAGGAAAAGCCCTGCCCCTGTTTCTTCTCAAAGAATTACATTTGATGGATGCCTCTTTTGTGTCTGCAAAGTGGAAACCATATTTTTCTTTGTCATTTTATTACGCTAATTTGTCACACTGCTAGGATCTAATACTAGAGAACTGTGAACTGTAACACTTTATATTTTGAATTGTAACTAGTGGGCTGGGTTCATCCTGGTGAAAAGTGTTACAATTTCCTCCTCGTGAAAGGTGTTAGACAGACCCCCTGTGGGTCTGTTTGCAAGGACACCAAGTGTCATCTTCAACAATGTTGACTGTTTTCTGTGAATCAGCCCTTCCTTCTTCTTTCTCCTGCAAAATAATATTTTTGGTCCAGACACCATCACCATCCCACTTAAAATAAAAGAGCTCTGTTGAATACATGATGTGGAGAGTTACCTTGCAAAAGCCACTCAAAATACAAGAGCAGTGGACCTTGTAAATCAGCCTCTTGACAAGCAGATTGAGGTTGTTACTAGAACTATGTTCTTCCCATCTGTGTTTAATATGGAGACTGGTCTATTTCTTCCTGGAAAAAGGAAGGATCTGCTATGTCAATCAGTGGATGTATAATTCTCACAGCATCGGGTTCCATGCAGGGACCAGTGAGACATTTATTACAGTTAACCTATTATTATTATTATTATTATTATTATTATTATTATTATCATCATCATCATCATCATCATCATCATCATCACAAAAATTCCACTATTTGAATGCAAGAGGAGCTGACGGATTTGTGGTGTGCTTCAGCTGGGATGAATTCCCTTATCATAGTTCTATGACATAGCATCTCTGAAGCTCACAGTTCAGTCCATTAACTTGGAAGCCAGTTCCACAATGTTCAATGGAACTTACTGTTCTAGGGTCGAAGATTAACAGTGCAATGTTATACATGTCTACTTACAAATAAGTACTACCAAGTTCTATGGGACTTACCAAACTAATTTTGGATTATAGAGAGACCTTTAAAGCCCATCAGTTTCTTATTCATTTCTAGATCAAAGCCTGCCTATTCAATTACTATAGCTAATGAAACATTTTGGGACTATAAAAGATCTAGAAGAAATACAGTGGTAATTGACTAAAAAGCAAATGCTTAATAGTTTAGATCAGTGGTTCTTAACCTCATGTCTGCAAACACCCAGGGGTCTGCAATGTCTTCACAGAGGGTCTGCAAAAGGCTCAAAGGCTGCTCAGCCCATCTTCTCTCCTGCAATGGGGTGGCAAGGTGACAAGAACCACAGTAAAAGGAGGTAGGCAGGCTGGGCAGCTGAGCTTGTCCATTGCTAGTCGTGGGCCTGCTCTGCTGCAGGGAGGAGATTGGCTCAGCAGCAGAGTGACAGCATAGCTGACAGACAGCCAGTCAGTGTTTGCCCTTTCTGTCTCTTTCTCTCTCCCTCCACTCCTTTCCAGCAGAGAGTAGCCCAGTGTACTTTCAGAGGAGTCTCCTCTCCTCCTTCTTCACCAGAAGGAAAGGAGACTGAGATGGCCAAAGGAGGGAGGAAGGGAGGGGAAAAGGCAAAAAAGCGGGGGGATTGAAGGTAAAAAAGGAGGATTAGAGCAATTTCTCTATAAAATACCCTGAGCTCACCTCCTCATTTCCATTCATAAGTTCAACGCATTCATCTGAATTGAGTGGTGGTTTATTTTGCCAATGGTGATCCCTCACTCCAACTTCCAGTGTCTTGCCTCCTCTTCTCATCTGGCCCCACTGCTCCATCCCATCCATTCTCCGAGTTGGCCACCATGCTATGTTGAGGATCCCACTTGGAGTGGGGCCAAATGAAGAGGAGGTGCTTCTACAGCAGGTGCCATCCCCTGGAAACACAGTGGAAGTTAGAATGATGGATCACTGTTGGCAAAATAAGCTGCCACTCAGTTCAGACGAGAAGACACACAATTATGAGTGGAAATGAGAAGGCATGCTTAGAGTCTTTTATAGAGGGGTTGCTTCAACATGCCCTTTGTTGCCTTCATCCCCCCCCCACCCTTTACCTTTTTTCCTCTCTCTCTCCTTTACCTGTCTCAATTTCCTCTTCTCCTGGTGAAGGAGGCAAAAAAGGGGGCATTAGTTGAGCATTTCTGATAGATTGGATGTCTGGAAAGTAGGGGAGGGAGAGACAGAGAGAGAGAGAGAGAGAGAGGAGCAAATGCTGGCTGCCTGGCTGGGCATGCACATCGCTGTTTAGTCTATTCCAGCCTTAAACTGGTAGGAAGAAGCAGGAAAAATGTCTTTCCTCCCCCTCCAGCACCTCTCAGAAAAGTGTGCATTTACTTATTTCTTTCTTCTCTCTCAACTTGAATACCTTGATGAGCAATTTTAAATAAATATTAGATGCACTTTAAGGTTTTAAATCTTTACTTAAGTCTTTGGGGTTTGCAGCAACAAAAGATATTTAAAGGGGGTCCCTGGTAAAAAAAGGATTAAGAACCACTGCTTTAGAAGACAGGCAAATTAAAGAAAATAAAAACATCTGGGAGACAAAAATTAATCTGAAAGAACCGGATATATTTAATCTCATCTATATGTGGTCATAGTATATTAACTATTTCTATATATTGAAAGGAGTGATTCTAATGGCCAATTGCTAACCACAACAAACAAGAGACAGATAGGTTTCATAGGGCTGGGGACTAATCGTCCCTGGAACCTACCGTAAGCTGTATAAACTACCCTAAATTTTGCCAGTAAAAAGAAATTTGTGAGTTAAAACAAGTTGCCTGGGGAATTCACACCTTGCTTTAAAGAAGAACTGCAATTCCTGCAGACTCTATCAAATTTGATTTTTATTTTTTAAAAATGCATGCTCACCACATGCTTTTTTTGAAAAGCAAGTGCATGGTTTGGTTTGGTTTTTACTGCTACTTCTGTACCATCAGGTTTTTGGCACCAGCAAAGGATGCAGAGGAGGCCCTGATCAGGACTAGTTATATAGAAAATACAACTTCCTTGTTACAACAGCTCCACTGGCTATTAATCTGTTTCCAGGCACTGAATACAGGACTGTATTCTCCCATATAAGCTTGATCCATGTCTTGAGATCATCAGGTGAATCTCTTCTCTTCATCTCACCATCCTTGCAGGTATATCTGATGAGAGTACAGGAGAGTGCCTTCTTGGTGGCTTCTCTCAGGCTCTGGAAATCCCTTCCTAAAGAGGCTAGACTAGCACCCTCTTTGTTATTGGTAGGTGAAGACTGTTTCAGGAGGGCTTTGAGGACTGCTTGCTTTTAATAATGTGCTGCATTGTCTGTATTTGTTGTTGCTCTTGTTTAAATGGATATCTTTTTTAAAAAAATTTAATTATACTTATACTTTAACTATATTACAAGTCTTGTATGAGTTAATGATGTAGACTTTTATTCGTACCTGTTTTAACTTGGTAAGCCACTTTGAGTCCCAGGGCTGGGGAAGCTGGGATATAATCCAAAGGAAGAAACAAAATTGTTCATATGTATCATCCTGACCTTATTCTACTCATACATAACATTAATACCCATGCTTTTCTAAAGGTGCAGCCCTAAGCATATTCACTTGAAGTAAAATACTTTCAAGATTGAAATCATTGGTGTGTAATTTAAGGATGGGGTTTTCATTTTTTTCAAAGGGTGAACAAATAATTGCATAATGGGCATATGTTTCTTGTAATCCTTGATTTAAGGTTTCAACAAAAGAACTAATTTTTTATCCTGACAGTGAGGGAAAATAAATAAAGCTGTTATTTAATGAATGCTTGGCAGGCGACAGGTGAAAGATGTTCTGTAAAAAAAAAAAAAAGTAGCTATTTATTGATATTCAATTAAATGAAACAAAACAAGGTGCTTTCTTGTGCAGAGCAGTAATTCACAAGATCTATTACCCTCCAAATGTTTATACTAAATAAATCATAAACCCTGTTGAGTAGACCCAGCTGCCATGAAAAATTGTTAACCCAATGCTTTCCTTGCAACTTGGGAAGGAAGGAAGCCAAAACCAAATGTGGGAAGGGAAGGACAGTTTGGGTACCCTGGGTTATTTAATTTTCCATTCATTATTTCATTGAGGTGCCAAGACATATCTTTTCAGTGGTATGACATCATATGCGTTACTTTTGTTGTTGTCACATGTATTTACACTTATTGAATAATAGCTTTGAAAAAACACATTTTTTAGTAAGGAAGAAGTCCTTAACACAACATAGGGCCAATTTCCAACATGATCTCTTTCCTCCCCAGAAGAATGTCTGTGGGGAACTGTACAAATCCTGTCACAATTTGAAAAGCCTGTGGCTGAAGCTAGATTTATGGTCTCATCCACTTATAAATGACTTCTGCACAAACCCACATTGATTTACATTACTTGCTTATATATTTTTCACACATATTGCACCACATATTTTCTTTACTGAAGAAGGAATGCTTTGTTTTATAGAGGCAACAATTCAAAGTCTACATCATGGACAAAAGTAAATTTGGATTTTCCCTATCTATCAGTAGGTGCAATGCTGGAACTTCTAGATGTTGGGACTATAGCTCCCATCAGCACCAATGAGCATGGCCAATGGAAGACAGATTCTAGGAACTGTAATCCAAAATATCTGTAGGGCACTAGGTTGCATGCCCTTGATCTAGTGCATCTTCTCTCTTAAGGCCTGGCCATAAAGGCCATAAAGACATCACATTCTCAATCATAACACAATACTTGGGAGTTCACAGTTCACAGATTTCAGGACCAAATGAGACAAGGCAATAATTGTGTGAAAGCAGTAGGGGTGCACTTCTTTACTACATTTCTTCTCAAAGGAAGCCATAAGTAATTTTAGCAATTTTACTATAGTTATGAGAAATTCTTTAAACTGACATAGTTTTCAAGGCTTTTTCAAGACTTACTTTACGTAAAATTTGCATGTCACTGTTTTGCACAGAAAACAGCATTTTCTTCACATGAAATATCATTTTCTGAGCAGAAAAAGCAGTTTTCTATGTGGACAATGGTGTTTTCTATGCAAAACAAACACTATGCCCCGAAACAGAGCGCCAAAGTGGGGTAGTGGTTTGAAAACTGAATTAGAACTCTGGAGACCAATTAGAATCCCCACCTGGCTGTGGAAACCCACTGGGTGACCTCAAGTAAGTCATACTCTCTCTGCCTCAGAGGAAGAAAAAGGCAATATACACCTTCCCCGAACAAATCTTTCCAAGAAAACCACATGATAGATCATCCTAGGGTCACCATAAGTTGGAAATGACTTGACGATACACCACAACAACAGCAACAATTTCCTAAAACATGAACACAGTGATTCTCAACACTCAACACTCAAAATAAGTGTTTTTCAATGACTTCTTTAATAATTTCTTTAATAATTTCAAAGATTTTTTCCATTCCTAGAATGTAACCAACCTTCATTTACAGGACAGAAGGAGAGACCGACCAGCAACTGGAACAAAAGGGTTGGAGAAGGAGACTTTTACCTTTTCTCTTCTGCTCCCCCCCCCCCCAGAAATCTCCACCTCCCAAGTTGTTACTTGCATTGGAAGGGAAGCCTTTATTGCAGGGGTTAGACTGTTGTGGCCCTCCATATACTGTTCAATTGTATCTCCAGACATTATTCCCCACTGGGTATTCTGCCTAGGACTGTTGGCACTTGCAACGCGACAGCATCTAGAGGCAGTGTCATGATTTCCACCATTGCTGTATTGGCAATCATGGGGGCAAATACAAATATCAGCTTGAAAATTAGGATGGTGGGCTCTGAATTTCAAATGGAGCAAGAACTAAGTTCTACTTTTCTTGGCACTTGCCCCCAGCAGTTGCAAACCTTATCAGACCACCCAGAATTTTGATGCCATGGGAGATTCCCAATGAACTCTCTCTCTCTACACTTTTTGTCAAGCTTCAGAAATTCCAAATCACCCATCTTCCATGCCCTCTTTTGCTTGCTGTGCTATCAAATCATGCAAGTGTTCAGTTGATTATGTCATTTTAAATAGTATAACTATGTTTGGGTTTTAACAGTATAACAGTGTTTGAATTTTTATAACAATGTATGATTCAATAGTCTCTGTCTTATGTGGATTGAAGGACTACTATATACAAGATACTCTGCTCACAGATGGTGCCTCTGCACCACTGTCAGAATCCATGGCTCTCATCTTCTCCTTTCACTGTGATCCTCTCCATTCAGCAAGCGTGCCTGAATCACAAACCCCTGTGTGGCACTTTTAGGGGCTGGAGGAACTTCTATGGAAGGTAGAGATGGCCCCACTTTTGCCATTCCAGTTGTTTGCACTTGAACCTGATGTTGAATGTGACTGAAATACCATTTCACTTGTTTCCCAGGTAGAATCACAGAGCCCTGGATCAGGTTGGGAAGGAATCTCAGACACGGGCACACACACACAATTATTCTTGGCCAAGAGGGAACATCTTCTTAGCCCCTGCTCTCAGCATGGCTGCAACAGTAATCTGATTAGATAGACAAAGCTTTATTGAAACATCAGGATTTTTGTAGAGCTTCCAAAGAGAGAGAGTTGCTTAACACAAATTGCAAAACAGAGAACAGATCGTTCTAATATTCCAATGTAGGTGTCATTTTTTCTCCATTAGTTTTCTTATTGACTTTTGGCATAGTTTTTGCAAGAAGACAGAATGGCTTGTTTAGTATTGCTTAGTAATTCAGAAACAAAATACTAAATTCTTGGAAAAAATTTTACCCCCAACATGGATGAAACCCATAGCATTTTAAACTGGAAATTTCAATTATGTGTTTGGAAATCATTTATCAATTTTATTTTTGAAGAAACTTGTGTAGCTGCTTCTTCTTAACTGAACTAAAAGCTTTGGGATACAACTAAATGATTATAAATGATTGTATTGATAAATTGCTTAAATTTTTGACTGATAAATTTTCCACAGTGATAAGAATATCCATGTTCTTTTCTCAACAAAAGCTTGAAATTACCTATTTAGGATTAGGAAAAATGACACCAGCACTTCATCATACCTAAGCACAAAGAAGCCTATCTCTTATGGTTTGTTCATAGATAAACTAGGAGGCTGGAGAGAGGAGCTTCTTTATGACTAGTGAAACACATAAATGTCAAATGAGGTGATATGTTTGTAGCAGAGATAGTGCCAAAATTAAAAATTACATGGTTTGATGTTATACCAATATGTCCAGCTCATAACATTCAGCTATATCATGAATTAAGTAACAACACCACAGAAGTTTTTCTCTAACTCAGTATATTAAATTAGATTCTTTGTGTGCGCAGTTATCATTCAGTAGACCAGGTGCCCAATGGATGAAACTTTCACTGTGGAATTTTCAGAATCTTTATCCACAAATTCTCCTCATACTTGAACAGGGAATGAGACTGTTACTCTGATTGCTGGGGGTCCCGGGAGGGACACCTAAATGCACTCTCAATTATATAAGTTGGGGAAATTAACCGAGAGCACTGCCAAGCAATACGAGAGGCAGGGTAACGTAGCGAGATCTTGAACCCTATGTTTACGGGGTCAGGCAGAGTCAAGGAGCACACAGAAGTTGAAATAATAAATGATGTTTTATTAAAAACACAATCAAACAGTGTATGCGGCACACTCACACAAGGTAACTAATGAAATAAAGGTTGGAGTGGGATAGAGGGATTTTTAGAGGAGTTGTTGGTTTGGGTGATACTTCACCTGTCCTGAAGCCTGGTTGGAAGCGGAGAAGCGGGGGAGTGTGGATCTCAGCACGTGGGGCTGAGGGGAAGGCTCGCTGGACAAAGCGGCAGCTAGGCGGGATGGAAGCCGAGAGCGATCTGAGGAAGCGCTCAAAGTCAGGGGTTCTTATAAGGAGAATTGTGACCACAGGCTAGTTCGTACTTAGGGAAAACAATGGATTTGGGGCTGGAGACAAAGCCTCCGAAAGGTCAGAATTTGAATGATTGAGTTACAGCCAAATTGTCAATAGGATAGCCAGTATGCAAACGCAGAGTATTTGAGCATTGTGTAGTCAGATCATCAAGCTGCCAGCGCGGGGCAGAGGATCTTTTGAAAGCTGCATGCATACTTAATGAAGGTACTTGCCTTGAGGTCTCCTAAAGCTGCGAGCTGGCTATTTCTGGCCTGCCTGTATTGTTTTGGAATATTATGGCGATTATCGGCCGAGCCTGTATGCGTGCTTGTCCGGGGACCTCGCAAGCACGTGGAGGGAATGGGTATGTGAGGTCGAATTATTGATATCAAGAGATAGCTTTTTATATCCCTCAAGCTCGGGCTAGCCAGGGCAGTAACAAGACCAGAATAAATATATTTGAGCCTCTGACTTCACAGTCACATATTAATACTGAGGTTCCTGGCTCTGAAGGAGTGGCCTCTTTTCTCCAGTCCTTGGGGCTGAGATTGCTGTCTTGCAAAGACCATGTGCCTACATTTTCCTCATTTGTTGGGCTGTTTTATTTGAATACCATAACACTGTGCAGTTGTGGTTGATGTCAACACCAGATCCTGCCTCCTGTAACATCACAAGGTGTTTTTCCTAAGTTTCAGTATTTGGCTCTGCAATCACAGGGTCTGATATAGTCCTGAGCTGGCAAATTTAACTGACATCCTCCCATTGATAACTGTGTGCAGCACACAAACAGAACAGGAACTTCTATGGCACATGATCTAGAACCCCAATTACTCAGCATTCTAGATCACATGGAAGCCTTTATACATATAACTATATATATAATGAAGGTTCTCTCCTTGCTAGTATTTGTGCTCTTCATGCAAGTATCACAGGTGTAACAATTTCTTCCTCTTCCTCCTCCTGCTCTTCTTTTTCTTCTTCATTCATTTATATGCCACTTTCTTCCCAATAATGGGACTCAAGGCAGCTAACAACATATTTAAAACAATGGAAATTTAAAAACTCTACAAAAGCATTAATAAAAGTATAAATATAAGATTTAAAAACAATTTATCAAGTTAAAACATTAGACATTAAAATATTAAAATTCATTAAAAACCTTCATACAGATCTTAAAAAGAGCACAACGCAGCATTAAAAGCCCAACCCTAGTCAACATGTAAAAGTCTGATGACGTAAAAATGTTTTGACTATCTGATGAAAAGACAGCAAGGAGCAGGTCATCCTGACCTCTTGAGTGGAGGGAATTCCAAAGTCTGGGAATAGCCACCAAGAAAGCCCTTTCTCTAGGAAGGTGGTGGGACAGAGAGAAGGCTTCTTCACATGATCTTAGAACTCTAATAGGCTCAGAAAGGGAGAAAGGTCTTTTAAATCACCAGAACCCATTCCATATAGGACTAGGTCATGCAAACAAGACCGGAGGCACAACTGCTTGGTGTTGTCCTATTCCACAAGGACACTTTTAGGAACTTTAGGGAGTGAAAAAATACCAACAATGTACTACCAATTAGCTCTCAAGAATCTTTATGGCTGTTTATCCCAACAGATGACACTTCAAAGGGACCAGTGCTATTACTCAACAGACAACTGGAATTTTATCCAAACTGTGGGTATTTATTTATTATCAATATGGTCCTCTCCCCTTTTTTTTTCCTAAAATTGACCAGGTTACATGGGCTTTCCATTGACCTCCCAGCCACAGAGCAGATGTGAAGTTAAAAGACTAACAATAGGGGTCCTTTGATGCTACACAATTGCAGTACTCTGATTTTATTCGACTTTAACTACCATGCTAACATCTTTCGGAAGCTTAAAATATCCTACGGAAGCCTAAAATTTTTGTAAGGCACTAGAACTCTTTGGGAAAGAATTTTAAATCTCTATCCCTGAACCTAAGGCCCAGGATTTCATAGGATGTTTCTATGACATTTAAAGTAGAATCATATCACTATAACTGTGTACTGTGAAAGAATCTGTGGATATCATGCACAATATTGTAGCACCAAATGGTTGCAGAACATTCACTGCGTCCTGTCCACTGTTTGTATATGTGTTATCTCTGATGTGGATATGCCTTTAAAATAAGATTCCCCTTTAAATTAACTTCTCTCAGCCCTATCTTCGACAGCAAAGCTTCAGGCTACTGCTTTACTTATCTACAAAACTAGAAAACAGCTGGTAAAACAGCTTTTCTGGCTTCTGCATCCAAGGTGTTTTGTTTTGTTTTTTTTAAGCTCAGGTCTGGATCAAGTGTCACAGATATGGGATTTACAGTGTCATTAGTGTATATTACTTAGTATATAGCTGTTTGCTGAGATTTTAAAATGTATTCATTACAATTATCTCTCAGCAGCTGAATCATTATCTACTTAAACCATGCAGTTAGCTTGCCAGAAACCTTTACATATCATTCTTGGCCATTCCTCAACGGAAGCAAACTGTTAATCCATATAACCAGAATCTCCATTACTGAAACTGCACAGACTTTGTGCACTTCCCAGGGGAAGACTTTGACCCCTCTAGTATTTGATTTTTTTAGAGATGCCAAGGCTCAGATTTAGTTAGAAGACCTCATTTTTTGAGTTTGGAGAATTTCCCACTAGCATAACATGTTGTAGTTGCTCAGTTGGGGTCAGTCCTACCATTGAGCAATGTGAGGCAGCTTCCTCAGATGGTGAATATTCAAGAGAGGGCATCTGCAGATCCCTCTAACGCCATTCCTCCTGAGCCACATCTTGTTGTCCTTTCCAGCCCTTGGCTTTTGGCCATGCTGAGAGACAGGGTGCAAAAAGTAACTTGAAGCTCCATTTTCCTCCTGAGCCATTGCTACAGCAGCAGGACTTGGGGAGTTTCATTGATTTTAAAATAATTTCCTCCTATTACAGAGTTCAAAACAATGATCCATTGGCATTCCTCAATGCAATGTTGAAAAAGTAACTTGCTTTATTTGCATATCACAAATGAAAATGGCAGCATTTCCAGAACTGGTGTTATCTGTTGAAGATGCTAGGGGTAAAAATTTGGCCACACGATGCCATCCTGTATTAAATATTTGGGGATTGAGCTGAAGACATATGTAGGTATCTATGCATTCCTGTCATGTCTTCCATACATAGATGTATGCGTGTTAAAGATATAGATAGCATACCCTCCAACTGACCCAATCTGAGAAGGACAATCCTGATTAATCCTCAATCATTCCACCTTTTCAGTGGCTTTTAAAATATCCTAGTTTCCCTCTTTTCCTCCACTTTCTCCCTCTGTCGTCAGTTTACCTCTGGTGCTACAAAGTTCAAAGTACAAAAGTAGTTCACCCTTAGTTAACTCAGCAGGGAGAGAACAAGGTCAGAATCTTCAAATTCCCTGTAGACTCAGGGAAAAGCAAATTGCTCCTGCCTCTTCTCATGTGTCTGTTTTTCCTCTTCAGAAGCTTTTGTCATTTTGACAACACTGGATTTCATTGTTGTACATATGGAGGGAGGAGGAAAAGAGCTAATAAATCAGGTCAGCCCACTGAGTGCTTTAAATCTCTCCTCAAAATGAACTTAACTTGTGAAATCATTTAGGTGGCTTGAACCACACTGAGATCCAGAGTGGTCCAATTGTCTCATTTTCCTTGATCTGTGCAAATGTTTGTAAACTTGGCAGAAGAAATGGTGTTGCCACTCCTCCTACAGAGTATTCTAATTAACCATTGCCCTAACAACCTCCCTCATTTAGCATTTTTCTTCCTTCTGCCACAATATGAAGCAGCACTGAATGAGTCTATATTATGGTTAAAGTCAAAAGCCAAGTTAATTATCCCAAATTGCACTGAGCAGAGCTCAGTTTCATCACTAACACGTCAAGTACATCTATCAGATATGACTTTCGAAAATATGTATCCTGATCCCAGTTATCTGTCTTGCAATTATCTCCATTTTCAAAGACCACAATTATGCAGTGAAGAAATTATAAAACATGAGAGTTGGTAATGGGATCTCATCACTGATGGGAAATTATCTTTGTTTAGCCCTTTCTTCCAATTTAGCACACAAAGGGCTCATTTTTCAATGTACTACACATGTTAAAGGAAATGACATAATGTATCAAACAACATACTGTTTGTTTTATGTCATTGCTGTGGTGTTCATGCACAGAACTCTGTTTTGCTGTTCCATATGAAAGTATAAATGAAGTAAACACATATTATTCAATTGGAGCCATAAAGCAAAAGAACAAATCATTCAGGCTTGTTAACAATTTGAGGTTCAGGTACTAGTAGTCAATGTTGCTGCTCAATAATTTAGGAAGTCCCGAAGATCAAGAAAAAAAGCAGTACCAGGCCAGCCTCCTTCTTGCTCGTATCCTCCTTCTTCAAAGTATTACCTGATTGATCTAAAGTCATAAAGTCAGTTTTTCAGTATAATAGTTCAGGGTTAGCTCTGCAGAGGTGGACGTGCCTTCCAACATTTCACAGAGAAAAACTGTGTCCAAACAATATCAGAGCTTAGTCAAGATAGCAAAAGTTATTAAGGAGGAAGAGCAAACAAGCTAGGAGAGGCTGTAGAAGTTTGGTTTTGCCTGAGCCTACAGAGAAAGGCAAGATTCTACCCTCTCCTCTCCCCTTTATGAGTCAATTGAGTATGAATTGCTTTTGTACTTTGAACTCACTTTGCAGTAACTGAAGTAAGGTGACAACAAAGGGGAAAAGTGGTGGGAGAAAAGAGAACGTGGGACATTGTAAAAGCAGCTGGAAAAGTGAGACAATAAGGGGTTAATGGAGACCATCCCTAACAAATCAGGACATTTGGTGGTACAGGCAGAGTGAGGTGGCTTACTCAGGCAGCAGATTTTGTGTGTCATGAAAAGATGGCAAAATGATGTCTGCTATGTTTTGTTGCCTTACTATATTTGCTGGTGTATAAGACTCACTTTTTTTCCTGAAAAATACTGTTTGAAAATGAGGTGCGTCTTATATCCCAATGTGCCTTATACACCAGCAAATAGTATTTGCTGGCGTATAAATGGGGTGCATCTTATACAGGGGTGCGTCTTATATGCCAGCAAACACAGGTATATGATCTTGACTTAGTTGAGTGAACTGTGCCATTTGGTGCTCCACCTGAGGCAACAGTGTACTTGTTTCTGCTTGAGGTCTTGATTTCAACCCTATTTTAGATCATAGGATTCCCCAAAAATCTTATAGTGACCAATACAGCTTTTGTTAACTTGTCTTCCACGCCAGTTACCCCATCAGATCTACTCAGCATCCGAACCAGATCTACCTGAAAAATGTCATAGCTCCAGATTTCATCTCTGTATCTCTACAGAGAAAATTAATGATATGTAACCAAAACTGTCTTAATGTGGTAGTTTGTTATTTTCTCTATTATACATTTTTTTTCTGTTGCCAGTGATAGACAAATGATACATCCTGCTCTGAGTATGCATGTGATTTGCATGGGAAGGAGCAGATAAATTCATTTGTGCACATACTAACTATCTACATATGAAAGGGATAGCATGTAGAACAAGCCATATATATGGATGAAGTTGTGTGGTTTGTGGAGATAATTGTGTAGATGGAGGAAGATGGTTTGGGCAGACACCTCTACTACAAGAGCTATATATACATTTTGGAAGATATAATTTAATAAGTTTACTGATTTACATCCCCTTCCATGTAGCCATGTACAATACTGAGGATGAATTTGTCAGTGTGAATTATCTCATACAGTTCTACAGGGAAATAAAAGTCTTGGCAGCATTTCAACAGGAGAAAACACATAGTTCTTCCTTTGAGTGATCAGAGATAACAGTAGGTTTCTCCCACACATCTCTTAGGACAATTTTCCTGTGCCAGTTGGCAGAGCTTACATACCCTCCGTCATTTCACAGATGAAAATGGGGACAGATGTATCTAAGCAACATCAGAATGTGGTCAAGAAGGCAAAATTAATAACTTATTAATAAGGAAGAACAGACAAGCTTTTGCCTGAGCTTACTGGAAAGGGCAAGATTCCACCCCCACTTCTCCTTTCCCCTTGCTGAGTCAATAGAATGCAATCAACTTTTGACACTTTGAATTCAATTTGTAGCAATTTAGGCTGAGGACAATCAGGAAAGTGGAACAAGGAGAGAGAAACTGGAGCATGTAAAAAGCTGTTGAAAAAGTGAGGTGACACAGAATTAACCAGAACTGTCCCTCTCAAATTGGGACAGTTAGAGGGTATGGGCCAGCAGGAGGGAACCCTAGATTCTAGTATAGCCCATACTGAAAAGGTATATTAAAATGAGCACAATGATAACCTCTATAGCACAAACCAAATAGTCTCTTATGCTATTTATTTGGCCCATCTTCCTTCAATACAGAATGGAAATCATGACAGCTTTTATAAGATTTCCCAGTAGACAACCATTCAAACAATTTACAAATTCAAAACTGCTTAGATTCAGACATGAAGTCGTACCATGTTTTATGTCTTCTCATCATTTGTGTAAAGAAGTCATGCTTCTAAAATTTCGTTAGATGATCAGAAGCAAAAGACATATCTGGTGTACCTATGGACCATAGATCTCCTGTTTTTGAGCCTACAGGTAGTGTTCATATTCTAAGGCTAAAACTATTTCAATCAAAAGTTCACAATGGATAATTAAATTTCTAATTCCATTACATTTAAGGAAATGTAAGCATTTTTGAACATATAACACTATCCTTATTCTTGATACCTAAGTATGGAAAAGAAGGGTGTAAAACTATCTGGAGAAAGTGCTGTCACTGTAAATAAACTAAAATTGTGTTACAGCATAAAGGACAGAGATGGATGCTTGGCCATGGCAAATAGTGTATGTTTTACCATTGTGCTAAATGACTTTCAGAGTTGTTTGGCTGCTAATGAAACCATGTGGGAATTTAAGGTGACCTCCATAAAAGAAAATAAAGAATGAAGCATGTGTCCTGCTCTAAAAATAAATCAACTGAAAAAAACAAGCTTTTCAAACTCAGTTAACAAATGTTAACTCTTTATCTTCTGAGTGGGGATAATCAATAAATAGACATTGTTGCCAGTTCCTGAGTGTAAGGGCAATATTTTCTTTATCAGAAACCAATTCAGCAAGTCCCATTGTGTATTTTTTAGCAGTATGAGTACCAACCATACAGTGAACTATATGTGCCATATTTCAGTGTTCTTAATGATCTAAATACTAGAGAACTTAGCTCTACATCAGCTCATACTTGGGGGGGGACCAGCATTTTTCCCCCCAAATGTTCCATGGAGTAGGACCATATGTGTTCCATATTATTATCATGTCTTTTTTTACTCCCTGGAAAAAAATTACCACGGACTGGCAGCTGATGGCTTATGGATTGGCATGACACCATTTTGAGTAGCGCTAGCTTAGACATTTTGTGATTTAAACACGAGAACCTCATAGAACAAGGAGATGGCCTACATTTCCATAATTTTGAGAAATGATGTCTCCTGTGAGCACCACTGGGAAGAAGTTAATTTTCATATTATGGTTGTCAGTAACAATTTTTTTAAGCAATACTTTGTTTTTTATGTAACTGAGGTACTTTGTTGTTGTTTTTTTGTTTTTTGTTTTTTTAATAATTTTATTGAAGTTCCATCATATAAAACACATATATATATATATACTTGTACAATTCATTGAAATATTTCTGAGGTACTTTGGACAGCATCTAAATTTATACCCACAGGGAAGTATCCATATGGTTAGTATCACCCACAGTCAGCTAGTGAGTGAGATAATATATAGAAAACTTGATAGCAGCTGCAGTCTTCTGCTTCATGGTGATACATATCCAACAAGGTTATCAAATACTGGCAGTTTTTTTACTTCAAAATGCATTTTCTGTGAAAGTACTGTAGCCAGGGTATTGCATAGCACAAGGGTAATGGGATATACAGCCTTTGGCCTTAAGGTTACTTTTACTAATCCAGCAGAAATCTCAAGCAACTGAAAGTTATTTAATACCAGTGGCCTATGTGCAATAAGCAATGAGTTTCTCAACTTCTTGTGGCTGACAGTCAAAACAGGAAAGCAAACACTATAGATGGAAATGACTGGAACTGTCACAAACAATGTCACAAAATGATGTAGGACTGAAACTAATTTTCTTTGTCTCTCTACCTATTGTGACAGTGTCTACCCCTGGCCAAACTTGCAAATTAAGTCCTCTCTAATTTCACGGGGTGAAATTATCCAAGGCACATTGTCCAAGGCATATCTTTTACTGAAAGGAAGGAAGGAAGGAAGGAAGGAAGGAAGGAAGGAAGGAAGGAAGGAAGGAAGGAAGGAAGGAAGGAAGGAAGGAAGGAAGGAAGAGAGAAAGAAAGAGAGAGAGAAAGAAAGAAAGAAAGAAAGAAAGAAAGAAAGAAAGAAAGAAAGAAAGAAAGAAAGAAAGAAAGAAAGAAAGAGATATTGCTGACCCAAACAAAGGAATTTACTTTTATCATGATACCAAATGGTACCAAGGGAACAGCTCTCTTGAGAATAATGAGAGGGTTGCTCTCCCTTATTCTATGACCCTCACAGTTGTGACTACTGGGCCATTTCTAGTTCCCAAACTACCAGCTGCAAATCCAAGGAGAAAAGAAATACATGATAATAATATGGCACCAACATGATGCAGATCCCTGGCACTTTAGGGGAAAAACTTCAGGTGCCCAATGTTAGGAAAATTCCCTTATGCTGAAAGAAAAGTTTAACCCAAATTCTACCCTTGTCAGAAATCATACTGTAGACATAATGGTGGACAAATTAAATAGAAATACAAAATGTCCCAATATAATAGGGAAAATTATGACCTGTGGACTGATTACATTGACAAACAGCTCTTAACCTCAAGGTCCTTGTTACATATGTTTCATGATTCCTTTTCTTTGTTAAACCAGACTTAGACAGCACTTCAAAGAGGATGTTTGTTGTCTCTAAAGTAGGATACATGACTGCCCTAATTCACACATGCAGGAGGCACTCTTCAGGTGAACATGTGTGAGCCGACTTTAACACTCAAAAGGCAGAGGCATCTTTCTTGCAGTTCAAGTGCAATTTCTGGGAAGACAGTGAAAGTAAACAGGATTAAAACAAAATCCATATTGTGCTTATACTTTTATTAAGCCAACTAAAAAGGCATGACATTATCTGCAAAAGTATACATTTCTTCATCAGGTAAAGATTTTTTTAAAAAAAAATCATGCAGGGGAAGACTTTACATTAGGGTTCTGTAGTCTATGTGTTTTTTGAGATATCATGGAGCATGCTGTCCAACATTTCAGAGATGAAAACTGGGACAGGTGTGGCCAAGCAACATCAGAGTGTGGTCAAGAAGGCAAAAGTTATTAATGAGGAAGAATATACAAGTTAGGAGAGGTTGCAGAAGTTTGCTTTTTCCTGAACCTACCAGGAAAGGCAAGATTCCATCCTTTCCCTTTCTCTCATCCCTGCTAAATTAATTGAGTGCAAATTACTTTCGCCATTTTAACTTACTTTGCATCAGTTGTAGTAAGCTGAAGACAAAGAGAGAAGTGGGAAGAGGGGAGAAAAACAGAGACATTTTAAAAGCCACTGGCAAAGTGGGATGCCAAAAATACTAATTGTATTTGTCCTTGCCAACTCAAAACAGCTGGAAGATATGATGCAGAAAGGACCAATAGAATATCAAAGTAAGTCCTCAGATCACACTCCCCACAGCACTGAGCTCACAGGGAACAAGAACAATAAAATATGATTAATGCAATTTGGTTCTTCACTTGGAATTGGAAAAAAGTTCTTTGAAAACTCAATCCTGCCTTTGTCCAGTATGATATAGGTCTCTTTGTAAGGGGAAAAGCAGTGCATTCCTCAGAAAGTCTCTATATTTTCAGGGGAGCTGGAAAAAATGGAGGTGCTTGATTAGGAAAAGAATGAAGGCAAATTGGGTAATTCCATCATTAGCTGAAAGAGATAAGCCCTCCGAAAATGACACCCCAGTTTAAGGTGGTATAAACTCTTTTTCCTCATGTGTAAGAGTTGAGTTTTATTTGGCTTTTGCCATCTTTTTCTGATGAAGAAATATGTGGTCTAGAAAGCTTGTACAAAGAATTTTATTCCAGGGGATATTACCTCATACTAGACTTTGGGATTTGTGTAATCATCAATATGGCTACCCCTACATTAGGATCAAAACAAGATACTTGGAATATACATTTCTTTTTCTCTCCACATTTCCTCTCCCAGTCATACACTGAGATGCAAGAGGAGAGAGGGGTAGTACTGGTAGCGACATGTTCTAAGAAGACAGCAAAGAAGGTGCATGAAAAGATTTTGAGGAGCAAGGAGTCACTGCAGGAGCTGGAGAGATGCAAGGTTCTTATAGTCCAAGAAAGGCCCAAAACATGGTGACAACAGCAGCTATAGTGCAGAAAGTTGGTCTATGATATTCCCAAGTACTAAGTGACTTGATAGTATATGTCATTGTCATCCACCCCTGCCATCATAAGGTAATTTTAGCTGATGTTTATACAGTCTGAACAAAGGAGGTTTCAGATAAAAGAATGATAGCCAAGTTACACTCAGCTCATGCTGCAATTAGATTAGTTTTATAGTCTCACCTAATGACCAAAAAACTTTGTCTTTTTCCTGATTTATGATGATAGGCACATGTAAGATGGTGGTGCTACCTTTTATTCCTCAAGAATGGCTCTGGGAACAAGGCTAGCCTCATTCCCATTGGAGCATTCTATTCAAACTAAGAAAGGGGCACTGCTAGGCTGTTTTGCCATTACTTGAAGTTATGGCAAAAGATCAAGGAAAAGGGACAAACTTTAAAAAGCCTTTTAAAAAATTATTAGATCTTGAAGATCACCTTAGGATGGCATTTTTGCCCTCCAGGCCTTGCTACTGAAAGGGTTGTGGGAACTGCAGAAAAAAATAACTTCCCATACTCAGTGGAAAAATTTGGGCTGACTTTCCGGTCTCACTTGACATTCTGTAGCCAGGTGATATGCTCAGTCCTTGCTGGCTATTTAGGAAGAGAGGAGCTTGTCCCTTAGATTTTTTTGCCCCCCTAAATTCCTTTTTACTACTCCTACATGGACCAGTGTTGCTTCCACAATTCTGACAACTCTTTTCTCTTATTTCTCGGTTATTACACCTATTGTATTTTTATACCTCTTCTGTTCCGGTTTCAAACCTGCTGTAAAGTTAGTATGGAAACTTGTTATGACTATGTGTAAGTACAAGTCCCATAACTCAGTAAAAACAATAGAGGAATTTAATAACACAAGTGCACTAGGATCCGCAAGTGACACAAAGATAATGCGGTTTTCTAAAATTGACCTATATTGTTAATGGGGAGGAGAGAAGAGCTCAGACTCTACATTTTGTTTTAAATATCACCAAACTTAACAGGCTAATAATAATAGTAGTAGTAGTAGTAGTAGTAGTAGTAGTAGTAGTAGTAATAGCAGCACACAATATGCACTGGATAATGAACAAGGACCAAATAGTAACTGAAGGGGAGAATCATAGAATCATAGTTGGAAGAGACCGCAGGGGCCATTGAGTCCAACCCCCTGCCATGCAGGGACACACACCAAAGCACTCCCAACAGATGGTCATCCAGCCTCTGTTTAAAAACCTCCAAAGAAGATGACTCCACCAGACTCCTTCTTTGGAGGTTTTTAAACAGAGGTTGGATGACCATATTCCACTGCTGGACAGCATTGACCATCAGGAAGTTCTTCCTGAGGTTCAGGTGGAATCTCTTTTCCTGTAGTTTGAATCCATTGACCTTTGTTCTAGTTTCTGGAGCAGTGGAAAACAAGCCCTCTCCCTCTTCAATATGACCTCCTTTTAAATACTTAAACATGGCTATGATGTCCCCTCTTAACCTTCTCTTCTGCAGACTAAACATCCCCAGCTCCCTAAGCCATTCCTCATAGGGCATGGCTTCCAGACCCTTCACCATTTTGGTTGCCCTCCTCCGAACATGTTCCAGCTTGTCGATATCCTGCTTGAAATGAGGTCCCCAGAACTGGACACAGTATTCCAGATGATGTCTGACCAAAGCAGAATAGAGTGGTACTATTACTTTCCTTGATCTAGACACCATACTCTTATTGATGCAATCAAGAATTGTGTTTGCTTTCTTGACTGCTGCATCACATTGCTGAGTCATGTTCAGCTTGTGGTTTACTAAGACTTCTAGATTTCTTTCACATGTACTGTTGTCCAGCCAGATGTCTCCCATCCTATATGTGTGCATTTTATTTTTTTCTGCCTAAGTGTAGGACCTTATATTTCTCTCTGTTGAAATTCATTTTGTTAGCTTTGGCCCAGCTCTCCAATCTATTAAGGTCATTTTGAAATTTGATCCTGTCCTCTGATATATTAGCAACTCCTCCCAATTTGGTATCATCTGCAAATTTGATCAGCATGTTTTCTATTCCTTCATCCAAGTCATTGATAAAGATGTTGAATAGCACTGGGCCCAGGGCAGAACCCTGTGACACCCCGTTAGTCACTTCTCTCCAGGATAAAAAGCAGCCATGGATGAGCACCCGTTGGGTTTGGTCAGTCAACCAATTACAAATCAGCCTAACAGTAGCCCTATCTAGCTCACGTTTTTCTAGCTTCTTTGCAAGAATGAAAAGAGTTTGACTTTGCTACAAAAAAAAGAAAAGAAAGAAAAGAAAGAAAGAAAGAAAAATCCAGTGCTTAATCTGATGCAAACATAATTTGTTTCAGTTAAACACAAGGCAAGAACAAGCATGAAATTTATCATTTTGGGCATTTAATACCTGCTGGAGAAGTAAGCAATTACATTTTCATCACATAATGCATTACATCTCTTTTTGGTGAGGGTTAGGGAATCCTCCCTTTGCTTTCAGAAATGAATGTGAGCGCAGTTACTTCAAGTGCTAAATGTAAGCCTCTCACTTTGCCATTCTTCATGTGAGCTTTTCACTTTTCCACTCTTCTACATTACCCCTCTACTCCCTCTCTCTTTCTGCATTTGGTTTTGAGGACCTCTTGTGAGAAATTGCATTTGCTCAATTAACCTGTTATAAAAGTTGTCTTTTACCTTTGTGATTTGATCCATCTTCCTTGTTTAATACCACATTTATCTTAGCACATTGTAATTTCCATTAGGCTAAAAGAATACATTCTGGCTTACCCATGAAGGAGAAAAAATAGCAGGGGCTTCTGATGAATTCATCCTGTCCTTATTTATGGGTACCACCCTATGCTTAGAACTTAAGCAGATATACCACTTGGGGCCTGCAATGGACCACATTAATCACTGATTATGGTGCTTATCTCTGAGAGTCAAACTACATATCCTCTGGCATCCTGTTAATCTGTTACGATGTTGCAAGTTAGACTTGATACTGCAGAACTGTTTCCTATTCACATTGATGATCATGGTACCATTGCCACAAATTGCCACAAATGTAAGCGCCCCCCAGAACCCACCTTAAAAGCCAGCCAGCCATCCTGAGCAACAGTTCTGCAGCACTGCAGCACTGGCAAGCAGGGCGCTGAAGAATAGCATGGCCAGATGCCTCCCACCAGCAAGCAACAGTGTGAAGATCAGAAGCATAAACCCCCACAGGATCCTGTGGCAACTCTTCATTGCATAATTGCTTGCTGGTGGAAGGGGGCTTGACACATCATCTCATAGTGCCCCACTCACCATCACAGTAGAGGCCGATTGCTCAGCATAGCTGACTGGCTTTTAGGTGGATTTAAGGACATGGTTCAGGAGATCGACTGTAGCTATGACGTCACAGCTATGCATCTGATGCAGGATCTTGACCATTATGTTAAATATCTGCATTCCATGTAAAAGTTTAGTTACTTAAAAGTCTAATTAAGATCAAGACTATAGCATGTTGGATAGGAAAGTTTAACCTTTTCTTCTCTGCATTCATCCCCCATCTCAAAATGTTCTACCATGGACTCAAATCTAACATTTAGCAAGCATTTTGTTTTTGTTTTTTTAAAAAAATCCTCTTACTAACTGCTTTGAAGTGAAGAATGACTTGATAGGGCACTTGACTAGAGAGAGGGGTGAGAGTTCCCAGTCCCCTTATGCCAAAGTCCTCTCACTTGGCCATCTTCTCATGCTTCCACCCCTCCCTTCCAGGAATACTACTACTCTCCCAAAGCACTATACTTTATGGAATGTGTGGGAGTACAATAGAAACTTTATAGCAGGTCTGTATGGTTTAATTTAGTTCACTTGACTTATGCAGGATACTTTTAAATATGTTATGCATCTTTCTGCTACAGTGCTTTTAGATTCACTTGGCCCAGAATATATTCACAGTGCACAAATATAGCAGTTTGATACTACTTTAGCTGCCCTGAGTCCATCCATGGAATCCTGAGGTTTATAGTTTGGCAAAATGCATAGAGATAAAAATAAGAGTTCTCTCCCAATGAGCTGGATTGCAGGGCAGTGGACTACAGTTCTTTAGCAGTGAATGTTTAAGTACCTCTGCAAACTGCAAATCCCATGATTCCTTAGGTATTAGCCATGCTATAAGTGTGCAATGAGGATACTCTGCTGGTTAATACCAGCTGGGGTAGTGGTTTTTTTACTCCTCTATGGAAGAGTAAAATATGGAATAGTCAGTGTTATAAACATGGAAGAAATAGTGCCTGAGCTTGAAGTTTAAGATGTGGCATTAGGATCCATATGATGGTACAGAACCAAAAAGAACTTAACATGAATTGTGAGCAATAACAACAGTAATATGTGTACAAAAGGTTCAGTCACTCATTTCTGGATTGCTGCCTTCACAAAAGCTCCAAGATTGGGTATGAAATGATGCCAACATCTATCTGCCCTTGGCATGTGTTCCTCTGCTGACATCTGGGTAAAGGTTGAGTGAGTTGCTGTCAAACCCAGGAATCTCAACAAACAGCAGCTCTGTTCTACATTACCATCAATTACTGACAATCCTGCTGACATCCATCTGTCAAGTTTTGATACTGATATGAAAAAATGACCCTTGAAATTGCATTGTGATATAAGAAATTATCTCCTATATGGACAGTAAACCACGACATAACAAGGTGGGCAAGGCTAGGAAAAAAATTGACAGTTACATATCATTGTGTCCCACTCATTTTAATGTAGGGGTAAACTTAATGTGCCCTGTGTGGGCCCTGTTTTGCAATTCTTGAAACTTTCCACTGGTGCCCCAAAGCCACCACCACCAACAAAAGAAAATAGAAACAAATTTTGGTGTGTCTTTAGGACAATGTTGCTCCCAACCCATACAGAAAACCTTCCAAACACATAAAAATATCCCCACTCCACCAACATAAAACACCCCAAAACCCGATGTTATTTAGGCATGTTATTTCTGTTTTGTTTTTGTTTATTTTCTGCAATCCCTTTCAAAAAAGCAACTGGAAATGACATGACATGACGTTCTGCCATGATTCTGAGAGGAAATGAAGGGGGAAACAGAAGTATTAAGCCTTGCTGGAGCGATGTAGCCTGTGGGGGTTCTGGTGGCAAGATTGGTCCTGGGCTGCTATGCAGTTAGCTATCCCTGGCCCTTTCTGCACGAGGCTAGTGAATCGGTTCATGCAGTTTCTTACTGGATTTTCTGGGCTCGAAACAAGGCGGACTTTCCCTCATTTCCTTCTGCACAACTACTGCGTATGTTCCATTCTGATTTGGAGGACTGCGAGTTCATGAATCCACACTGCCTCCATTGTGGCCACTCCCACTACTCCCCTCACCCCATCCTGTCAGCTGTGGTTGGCCCCTCCTTTTTTTTTTGCATAGTTTAGTACATCATTGCGTATGTGCATACGTGCGTACGTGCGTAAGTCCATACTACCCCCTGGCCCCTCCCATGAGCCCTCCCCTGACCACCAATTCTCACTGATGCAAATGTATGTGTCTGCACCACTGTGAAAGTATGAATTGGATCGATCTGGAAAATTGGAAAACCGATTTCTTCCGGTTTTCAAATAGCGCACTTTACCACCACATGGGAGTGCATTTAGTCAGAATTACATGCAGAACGAAGGTAAATAAACCAAGCCTAATCTGCTCCAAGGTGCACAAGACCCCCATGGCAAGACGCATTGGCCCGCCTTAATAACCGCGTTCGGAAAGGGTACCTGTTTCAGTGCAACTGGCTGCATGGACTCTGAACCAGGCTGCAAATTTGGCAAAGGAAACATTCATATTTAATTTAACTAGCATTCTTGAAATGCGTTCACCTGGCTCAGTTATATGACTGTATCAGTACAGAGCTTGGAAGAAAGTGTGTTTTTTTTATTTATAGTTGAAGGGCCTGCATTGACAGCACTGATTGGTGAACCCTTGTGCAGCCCTTTGTTGGGTATATCAAAACTGCATAATTATAGCAGTTTGATACCATTATAGTTGACATGGCTCCATCCTATGAAAACCTGGCATTTTTAGTTTTCTGAACTATGTAGCAGGCACCAAAAGAGAAGAACTGAGGATTAAATCAGTTTAAATCTGTAGTATAGGCTGGTACTCAGAATACTTTCAGAAATATAGCTCAGGGGAGATAATTAGGGCTGTCTGGCAAATTCTACTCTGAACTACAAATTCCAATATTCCATAGAATGGAGCCTTTGTTACCCTGATTTCTGGGGGTCCCGGGAGGGACACCTACACGTGCTCTAACAAAGGAGAGGGAATTAGCAAAGAGCACTAGTTAGCAATGTGAGAGGCAAGGTAACGTAGCGAGATCTTGAGC
This sequence comes from Cyclura pinguis, assembly GCA_030412105.1. Lineage (NCBI taxonomy): Eukaryota > Metazoa > Chordata > Lepidosauria > Squamata > Iguanidae > Cyclura > Cyclura pinguis. The sequence goes on along the minus strand of CM059599.1, from coordinate 309,455,007 downwards.
CCTATGTCTACAGGGTCAGTCCAAGTCAATGATAAGGCAGAAGTTAATAATAATAAATGTTTTATTGAAATACAGTCCAACATGTGTAGGCAACACACTCACACAAGGAACTATAGAAATAAAGGTAGGAGTTCGATAGAGGGATTTTGAGAGGAGGTTTGCTATGGGAAATACTATGCCTGTCCTGAAGCCCGGTAATAGCAAAGAAGCTGGGGAGCGTGGATTCTCAGCACGTGGGGCTGAGGGGAAGCTCGTCAAATGGAGAGACGGCAATTTGGGAGGCAAGTCATGAGCAATCCAACGAGACATTCAAAGACAGGGGTTCTTATAGGGAAAATTGTGGCCGCAGGCTAGTCCGTACTTGGGGATAACAATGAGTTTCGGGCTGGAGACAAAGCCTCCAAAAGGTCAGTACTTTAGATGATTGAGTTATGACCAGATTGTCAATAGAGCAGCCAGTATGCGAAAGCGGAGTGCTTGAGAGTTGTATCGTCCGCTCATCAAGCTGCCTGCGTGGGGCAGGTGATCTTTTGTAAGTAGCGTGCATACATAATGTGATACTTGCCTTGAGGTCTCCTGAAGCTGCATTCGGCAATGACTGGCTTGCCTGGATTGGGATTTGAATGGTTTGGCTATTGTCGGCTGTGCCTGTGTGCGTGCTTGTCCGGGGCCTCGCAAGCACATGGAGAGGAATGGGTGAAGAAGGCCAAATTGTTGATATCAAATGATATCTTAATATCCCACAAGCTCGGGCTAGAAACAGCGGTAACACCTTGGCAGTTGAAGTGATATCAAACTGCCATAATTCTGCTATGTTCATACACTCTCAGTTAAATCTGTGATGCACTTGGAAAAAGTAGTTAATTCTGCCTAAAGACAGAGCCATTGCAGTCAAAATAATTTAAATGTTAGGCATTCCAATGTGCAACTAGGGTGGACCAGAACTTGAAAAAAAAAATTTGGGGACAGAGTCTACTGGGAACTGTTGTCCAAAAAGTAATTTTTCCAAACCCTGGGTTGACCACATGTCTTACTTTAGAAAGTCTGATCCTTTGTTTTTCAAGGGGTGCAAGAGGACTTTTCTCTGATTGAAAGCATTCTTCGTCTGAAGGTTGAAAGCAGTTAAAGAATCACAGGAATTCATCCTGTGCTGGTTGGGGTTGCCTTTTCCCTGAAGATGCAGGCCCACAACTTAGGTGTGATCTTGAACTCAAGTCTGAGCATGGAAGCTCAGGTTTCACTGGTGGCTAGGAGTGCTTTTGCACAGTTAAAGTTTATGCACCACCTGTGCTCATTTCTCGAGATGTCAGATCTGGCCATGCTGACACGTGCCTTAGTTATATCCCAGTTAGATTATTGTAATGCACTCTACGTTGGACTGCCTTTGAAGAATGTTGGAAAATTCAACTGTCCAGAGAGCTGCAGCCAGGTTGCTAACCAGGACTGGCTACAGGAAGCATACAAATCTTTTGTTGCAACAGCTCCACTGGCTGCCAGTCCATTTCTGGGCCTGATTCAAAGTGCTGGTTTTGACCTATAAAGCCGTATTTGGGTCAGGTCCAGATGATCTGAAGGATCTTATTCTCCCTTACGAACCAGTTCACACTTTGAGATTTGCTGGGGAGGCCCTTTTCAGTGGCTGCCCTCAGGCTCTGGAATTCCCTGCCCAGCAAAGGTAGACCGGCACCCTCCCTGTTTTCTTTCTGCAGATAAGTAAAGATTTTTCTGTTTAGACGAGCATTTGATGAGTGGCTCTCCTGAACACTATGCTAGAGCTTGCTAATTGTTGTGCTGGGGTGTTTGTGTGCTATTTCAACCTGGTTTTAACTTTTTGTTTGTTTAACTTTATTTTAACTTTTGTATCTTGTGAATTTTTTGCCTAAGTATTTTTTAATTTGTTGTAAGCCACTTTGAGTCCCAAACTGGGAAAAATGTGTAGAATTTCTGTCGAATTCTAGGGTTTGTAGTTTACAGAGGCCAAATAGCTCTCTGGCTGAGAATTCTAAAGGCCCCTCCCTAAAGTGAAAACCCCAGGATTCCATAAGATGTTGAAAGTGGAAACATAGCACTATAATAGCATAGTGCAGAAATGTCCTGAGAGAAAGACGTTGGTAGCATAAACTTTTATAGACTGAGTGTAGACATCTGATGAAGTAGACCTAGTCTACAAAAGCTTATGCTACCAACCTCTTTCTTCCAATTAGTCTCAAAGGTGCTACAAGATCCCTTTATATACTACCTTACCTTATTTATAGTTGTGTTGGAGTCGTGTCTGGAACTGAGCTGTCTCTAGGCTCTTCGCAACATACACATATTCTATAATACACACAGTTTTCTGCATTATTTTTATAAACTTTATATGTCTTATAAACCCATTTGTTACATCACATCAAATTTCCAGGCCTTAAAGTTCACAGTGAAATCCATGTGGCCTGTTAACAACTGCTAGAGTGCTCTTGGGCATACCACTGCCCAGACAGTTGATCAGGAATAAAGAGCTGCACCCATGAGCCCTCTGACTGCTGTTGCATATGCAGGTAAGCAGCAGAGGAAAGGGAACAGGTTCTACCCCTTCCAATAAAGCCATACATCAATAAAGCTATACATTGGAAAGTTAATTCCGTCAGCATTTTACAGGACATTGATCATAACCAGGCATTTATTTAGATAATAATAAAATGATCATTGAAGAAATATAGAAACCAGTTTTCCAGCCACAATCCCTTTGAATTGGAGCCACTGCCAGATGGCATTGTTGAGAGTTCAGATTCATTATAAGAAAATCAAGTGAAATTGTCACATCAGAAGTCATCAGTGGCATGCTGGTAGAGCAGAATACATATTGATAGGCAAAAATCACAAGAAACATTTGATCATCAGTACTGTTTGGACCAGAGTATTTGGTGTCCAATCTAGCTATTCCACTGTTTAAGACCTTTTTATTTCTTGTAGTTGCATTTTCATTCCTTATGGAGCTGTTGTTTTAATTCTGTAAACAGTTTACATTTATTTTAAGATATCATATTTATGTTTTTAAGTTGTGTTAAGTTGTGAGCCACTTTGTGTCCCAGTGTTTGGAAAAAAGAAGGATACAAATAATCATAATCATAATCATAATCATAATCATAGCAGCAACAACAACGACAACAATAACAGCAACAGCAACAACAGTTTGGGGTTTGGATCAGACTATTTGGGGTTTACATTTGTTGTAGGATTTATATAGTGGGAATCATATTTCTAAATTCTACTTCCCCAGAATACATACAGGAGAGACTCTGGGCCACATCTTCAGGGATCAGAAACTGTTTCTTAACATCCCAGTTTCCTGGTAGTATATAAATCAGCCCACAGGAAATGTTTGTAGGATTAAAATTACAATAAAAGGCAGAAGTATTATATGAGCTGGAGACCTCACATATGTAAGTCAAATACAGGAATCTCCTTCACTGAGAAAAGGATCACATATGCAGAGATATGAAGTCAAATGGCATGCAAGTTCTGATTTCATACAACATGACTGTTTCAGACATGCAAGTTTTTATTTCATACTGCAGTGACTGACAGATATGCTGCCTCAGTTCTTTGACCACTACACAGACATAGCGTTAAGCATGAGCTGCTAGCACATAAACAAAAAACTTTTGTAAAGCAGAACTGATAGCATTTTGTGATAAGGTAAAATATTGTTTCAGAATACTGTAACTATAAATCTGTGGCGCTCAAGGAAATATTCCTGAGTTTCATGAGAGTTCAAGAAGTCACACAACAGAGACAATTTTCTGTCAGAAAGAAGAATGTAAACTTAGTTTTCATGTGGCTTGAAAATGGGGGATCAAGTGGTAATGATTTGATAGAAATGATGTCAGTGGGGCTGTGAATCTGCTCCACTTTTTTACTCATTCAGTATCTGGGATCATTCCTTTAAAAAGTGTAAAGTAAGGCATTGGGGTGAATTCACTGCCCCGCTGACATGAAAGCCACCAGCTTCCACTGGTGTCAGGGAATGTGATAAAGAAATAAATTCTGTGACACTAGCAACACTAACATAGTCCAAAAGAATTAACATATTTATTCTTCTATTCCTTCTCTTTCTGATGTTCAGGAATGAACAAATGCCCATTTGTTATGTGGTCTGGACAGCACAGTCAACATGGATCAGGTATCAGCAGATTCAAGATCACCGCCATTTGCTGAAGGACCTAAAAACTTTGGAAAAATCAAAGTCTAAAGACAGGGATAATCAAACAGTTTGCTAAAGTTAGTGGCCACAAAATGCTGTTTGACTGTTGAGGAAGAAGCAAAGCAGGAATTGAATAGAGTACTGTGACAGAGGCATGACTGGAAGATATGGCACTGCACCACCCTGAATATATATTATATCATTAAATTATAGAATTATAGAGTTGGGAGGGACTCCAAGGACCATCTAGTCCAACCTCTTGCCAATGCAAGAATGCACAGCTACAGCATCCTTGACAAGTCACCATCTAACCTCTGTTTAAGAACCTCCAGAGAAGGAAGAGAGTCTGCTACTTTGTGGTGTAGCCTATTCCACTGTTTCACAGCTCTTATCATCAGGAAGTTATTTCTACTACTTAGTCAGAATTTTGCAGTGATGTAGACTTGAGTCAGTTGACTCAGACTCAAGTCAGACTCATGTCACTTCAATGACTCGACTTGGCAAAAAATGACACACTGACTCAACTCAACTCGTAACTTGTATATTTTTAGTGACTAACTTGCTGCCCTTGGTTCAGTAACATAAAATATTTGTCCAGAAACCTTACAGCTTTGAACAATGCTTCCATCTCTTTTTGCCTACTGGCCATATGACAATCTGTCTCAAGCCAAAGCTTGGGCCATTCCTCAGAGGGGAACAGCTAACGTGTTAGGCAATGGGTTTGAGGTAGGGTTGAGGTCTGCTCAACAGCCTGTCCCTGCTGCATATCAGAGGAGCTTTCTAAAATCATTTCTAACAGCAGAAGACAAGATTTTCCCCCAGAGCACAGGGAAGGATCTTTCCTTCTAAAACTTTTGAAGTTTCAGAAATGGAGATTAAGAAATACACTATTCTTCACTTTCAAAAAGGTCTCCAGCTTCAGAAATGGGAAGTAAGTGCCCACTTCAGAAACCAGTTTCCAGACTTGAGACTTGATTTGAGATTTGACTTGAAAGTATTCTGCAAGGACTTGAGACTTGACCTGAGACTTGAAGGTAGACATTTGAGACTTGAATTGAGACTTGGAGTAAAAGACTTAAGTACATCATTGGAATTTTGTTTCTTGTTATTTGAATCCATTGGTTTGAGACCTACTCTCTGGAGTGACATAAAAAAAACCCTCCTCCATCTTCTGCACAGTAGCCCTTCAGTTACTTAAAGATAACTACCATATCACCTCTCACCTGATTTCAGAAGCTGAACTTTGACAGTTCTTTCCAATTTTTGGACTTTTTTGCAAATATTTCTTGAAGTTTTTTTTTTATTGTTGTATGAGCAATCTTCTGGCAAAATTCAATGTGTTTCACTAAAAACAACAAAATATATACAAAATATGTTTTTTCTTCTTCGCCAACTTTTTTAATGGGTTTTTTTGATGCATCAAGTCAACCTTTCTCATTGAGGAAGAAAATACAATATATTATACCCATAATAAAGTTTCACTGTATCAATGGAGGAAGCCAGAACAGCATTTTACTGTAAGAAGGAGATAAACTCAGCAGAAGAAAGCTTGTTGTGAAATTGTTAGTATAATTAATTAATATATTTTTATTGCCAGGGCAGAAGAAATGTGGAATTTTCTCACTCATCCGTCAAAATAGCTTGGCTGATATTGGGTATTATGCCTCTTGACTGGGAGCGAGGGGCATCTGCTACTCTACCTCAGACAGCAAAATATCTTGGGCTGGCCCCACAGAGGAGGGAAAAAGGGGAACAGGCTTTCAAACAGTAGAGACATTCTACAAAGTCCTGTGCTCATTTATTTCTAAAGGATATGCCAAACTTTTCTAAAGCATTTTTTTCTAAAACTGGATAGAGATATGATGCAGCTTATACCCAGCAATTTGCATAGGCCAATGGGCAAAACTCACCAAGATGTCAGAGGACCTGATCAAATGGGCCAATATGTAGGAGACAAACGATGTTTATTATTATTCTCATTATTCAGCTGTAGCTTTTTAACCTGCTGTGGCAATGTATTTTTAAATTTACCCAGGTGCTTTATGTCCCTGTTGCGTTGCTGTTACAGTTGGTTAACTGATGTTTTACACCTGCATTTCTCTCATAACTTTACTGTGTACACATTTTTAATCTGAATGTCACCTTGTGGGCACTTTCTGTGGATGAAATTTCATGTAGGAAGTTTGTTTTCAAACAATGTCTTAAAAACCACTTTACACAGTAGCAAGGTATTTGTTTGGATTGCCCAAAGAGTTCTGAGTGTATCTTCTATGCTGGTCATCCTGTGCTTGATTAAAACGCGCGCGCGCACACACACACACACATTTTGTTCAGCCTAGCAATCAACAAAATGGCCCAAGCCATTACAGGGCTAATATTCATTGGCAGATGCTGAAGCTTTACTAATCTCTGTTCATGCCAAGTAAAGGCAGAATGCAAAGTCAGACTAAGAGATGATGTTTTAAATAAAGTCTCCCATCAATATAGGCAGGAATCCTACTGGGGAGTTATGTCTCTGTAAATGCACTGACATCTGCAGGAATTAGAATTGCACAGTTGCACAACAGCTGTGTCCAATAAAGGGCTGCTGCTTTGTTACTATGTTGCAGTGCCAGCAAAGTGCCCAATGAAGAATGGTGCCTGATGCACTTTGCAGCCCAATGCACAAGGGGACCAATACTCAGTGCTCCAATGATGATGCACATTGCATGGGTCCTGGCGAGCATCAGGCACCAACACACGTTGGGTACTCTTGCTAATGTCCCATTACACATCTTTACAATTCAGGAACCAGGAGTTTTAGCACCTCTGCTACTTACCTAAGTAAACACAAAGTTACTTAAAAAGTTACATAGGATTCCAACAATAGATTATATGATCATGCTCCTCAGAAAGATCCTCTATACTCATTTCATAATCCTGTCCCCAATTACAAGCAAACCAAATTACACAAGGATTGCATTGCTTTCATGTTTGCATAGGTTTGGTTTTAGTGAGATTCAAAACAAGCAAAGCAGCTGCTGAGAGTAATTTTTCTTCTCCATGTATGCCATCTTGGCACAGGTTCTGTCAGGAGGGTACTCCTGGGCAATCTTCAGGATATGACCAAAGAGCCCAAGCTACTTTTCTTGACCTGAGAAACAATACCCTAAATCATTACCAACAGCCACATGAGATCAGTGAGACACTAATTTAGAGGATCAAGGTCACATTAGATATGTCATATAATTGACCATGTTAGCCAGATGACTTTGTATACATGTGGTTTGTATCTTGATGTTTGTTTGCCATCATCATCATCATCATCATCATCATCATCATCATCATCATTTTGAATACATGTTGTCGCTCCAATCAAGACTAAATAATCCAGAATCTCATGAAAGCTAGGAGCACCATAGAAACCTGTTGTTAATATGTCTGGTTTCATAACCTTTTTGCAACTGAAGTTCAAGACCTATATGGCCTTTACTATGACAGAGTTCAAAGGTGTTGCTCTGATGCAATATGCAAACCATCCGGAGTCTGGATAGATGCAAATGCTTTCCTGGCGATCAAGCTCTGTCCATAGAAAAGCTAAACATGAAGGCACTTTTATATTAGCCAGTCTATGGTAAGAATAAGGAGAATGTTCACAGACTTGTGGGAAGAAACAAAAAAGAGATTTCTCATGTGCTGATAAAGTCCAGTGAGACAAATCAGCCCCAAAAATAGACTGATTTGCCCATCCTCAAGGACAGCCTTCCCCATCTTGCCTTCCATACGTTCTGTATTTGAACTCCTAACCTACAGGTTGATGGGAGTTGCCATCCAAAATATCTAGAGAGAGAGCACCAAATTGGGAAATGCTAACTAACTCAGAGAAAGACTTTTCCACTGGTGCATTGAGGCTCTAGAAATTCCTACCCTAGGAGACCCTTACCATTGAGAGCAGGCGTTCAGCATCACAGTTACAGATGTACAACCTGAAGTTATACATTTGTAACTGTTCCATATTCATGATCCCTAGATTATGATACTATTGCTACAATCGTAACTGATCCCCTAAACTTATTTCACCAGGCATCAGCCACACTGAGAGAAGGAAGTCTGTTCAGCTAAGGGATTGGGATGTGAGCAAATGACATTTCTACCTCCTTGCACCAGCAAAAAACTAGGAATTGCAACAGGTGACCTGCTTCTGATTGTTGCAACCTTACTCACTGGTGGGAGGGGGTTGGAAATGTCATTCAGCCATGCCCTGGTTGACAGAAGAACATACCTTCTTCTTTTGGTGCAGCTGATGACTGATAAAGCAAGGTTTTTTTGGGGGGGCAGGGGCTTGGAGGGGAGGTCAAGCCAGGGGACATTACTTATTTGCATAAACATAACTAAGAAGCAATGCAGAATACCAGCTGTGCTTTTAGTCCTAGGTGCGCAGCACTAACCTGTGTATGTCTACTCAGAAGTGCAATCCTGTAGGTCACCATTCAGAAATAGGCCTGTTTAACCTCAATCAGACTTATTCTCAAGCAAGCTTGCATAGAATAGCTATCCCAAGAATCTGATAATGTGTGCTTTAGACCAGTGTTGCTCAACCTTTTTTCCGACTGTGGCCCCCCTTCCGACCTTGTTTCCTTCCTGGGTCCCCACCCCCATCCTACCGGTAAAAAGGTAACTATTTAAATGTTTTGTTTGTAGAAAGAACACATTTTATTTATAATTTTTGTAATTTATACAAAGCATAATTACATAAAAAATTATACTTTAAGTATTTCTCAATCAATATGACCCTTGTGCTTGATAACCAGAAACAAACTTTGTTATATCTGGTTCTATTGCTGTCAGAGATAACTGAAGATCACCTTTGTCCATTATATTTCTTCACTTCTCTGTTTTCTTTTTTCTCTTCTGTTTTCTTTTCTCAGTCACTTCTCTGTTTTCTTCACTTCTCATTTCCCTCTGTGGCCCCCTAATCTCATGCTGTGGCCCCCCATTTACACAATTTTCACCTGTAGCCCCCTTGGAATATCCTTGGGGCCCTCAGGGGGCCATATGACCCCTGATTGAGAAACGCTGCTTTAGACCATAAAAGCTTGCATGATACAAAATGCTCATCTTTAAGGTTCCTCAAGATTCTTCCTCAAGTAGATATAGAAGTAATATTGCAGTGTTGCAGTTAGACCCAAGAACAGGTGATATTCTTGCCTCTTAAATTACAATCATGTTCTAAGCTATACCTTTGTTATTGACGAAAGGAATTAATTACAAGTAACTTGTTCATAACAAGCTACTTCCCAGCCCTAGGAAAAACAACTTGTTGAAAGCTGCTGTCTCTGTCCCAGCCATCAGTAAAAGATGTAATAAATGGAGCAGAGCAGAAATACAATTGTGTAGTGAGCAATTTCAAAACTTTAATGAACCATTTACAATAAACTCATTGGAAGGTAATTTAACAACATCACTTTTACAATTAAATATAGTGTTTTAGCATGCAAATGCAACCCATTAATTCCACGTCAGGATGGAAAATGAAGTAAAACTGAAGGGATTCTGATACATGAAAGTCATCTCAGTAATTTCTCATCACTCCTTGATGCTCTTAAAGCAGTGTAATGAAAGAATGGATTGATTTAAACAACATTTTGTTGGAGCAGTGGTGTTTGTGGAATTAAATTAACTTGATGGTTTGTTTTGAGAGCCCAGAATGGCATTCTGTAACTTCTGAAATAATGTCTTTCCTTCTCTAGAACTGCTTTTGTTGTTGGAAGGTCCTCTTTTTGTAAAACTCCTTTCTTTATTTCCTTAAAAACAGCTAAGGACTTCAGCATAGGTTCATCACTTCTTTAGAAACAGTGTAAATATGCTCACTTACATCTGTGCTATCTGACTTGTAAGAATGTGAAGATGTGAAGGAATTGTATGTGCCACTTTTAACTTTCCAAGAAGGTAGGGGGGAGGAAACTTCCACATCTTCCCTTCCAACTGACTGGATAGTGGGGTTTTTTATGGGAACCTTTTAAATATTTGGCAAATTTGAATCATTCTCCCATCTATTGGAGGACCTGGCATTAATGAGAAGAATTAGCAAGTCTCCAAATGACCAGGGATAGTTTGTCTTCTGACAAACTGCAACGGAAGTAATAAGAAGAGAACATGAGGTGCTAGGCCAGGAAAGGGGAATAGGGATCCCTGATCTCAAGGCCTGGCTCGTCTTCTTCCAGGTGAAAAGGAGGTATCTTAGGATGAGAGCACTACCTTGAGAAGTATACAGACCTGTTTCTTTAAAAAATAATTTAATTTGAATTTTGAAAAATAGTTGTTGATACTTAAGGTATTACATTCAGTTGCTTTAATGAACCATTTACAATAAATTCATTGGAAGGTAATTTAGCAAATCACTTTTACAATTAAATATTGTGTTTTAGCATGCAAATGCAACCCATTAATTCCATGTCAGGATGGAAAATGAAGTGAAACTGAAGATCTTGTTACCCTAGAAGATGGGGCACCCCTTGAGGTCTTCCAGCAGTACCCACAATTCAATGTAAAAATGAGGAATTAATTAATAAGGTTGCAAGAGGAGGGATAACTAGCAGGATCTTTTCACTAATCAGCGGCAGAACCCCCCTCCCCCCTCCAGTGTGTGAAGGGGGGAGGGGAACTACAGTGCAGGGTTGTGGCCACAATGCATGGGGTTGTGCAGTACACAAGGGGTTGGCCACAAGCTGGAATGCCCCAAAAACATTGCCGCCGGTGGCAAACTACCCCATCACCTCCTCCGTCCCTAAGCAACTGTCACTAATATTTATGGGGTCCTTGTAAGAAAACCTGTCAAAGACTCAAAAGTACACTAAAAATATGTTTTTATTGAGAGGAATTCACTCACACATGCACAAAAACACAAACATTCATGCATTTACACAAGAGCTAACCAAAGGATAAAGGGAGGAAAAAATATGGATAGCAAGGCTGAGGTTTTGAGTTATAACTACCAGTCCAGAAGAGTAGTGAAGTAGCTTAGATTTGTATCTAAGGGCAGCCAAAATCAGAGATCAGAGCGATGCAGTGATGCCTAGCAAGTGAAAGAGCTGCAGCTAGCTATAGATATGGGGAAATTTTATATCCTAAATCTACTTGGAGGGCATGTTTGCAAATGGCTCTCTGGTAAGGCAGATGAAAGAGTTTGCACCTTGGAAAATGGGATACGGAATGAGTTGATGGTCTTAGCATATAGATGACAAAGGGTCAATAGCTGAATTGGTAGCCTTATATTATTTTGGGCAGGAAGGTACACAAAAGAATATGTGTCAAAGGAAGGAGATGATAAGGGTATACCAATCAACTCTTCTGTGGGAGCATTGCAAACTTTTCATCTCAGTGATGGTGAAGTGGAAGTTTGTTAGCACTTGGAAGCTTCCAGTATGATTTAGCTAAGCCTATGAGGGGCTTGTGATCAGCTCATCTGGCCAACTTGCCTCTTATTCAGCCTGGCATCCAACCATAGCAATGTGTGATTTATATCCATTAAACCATATCAAATGTGGGGGTCTGTGCCCCTCCAACAGTCTCACATTTTGGCCTTGGAATCTCAGGGCCTGTTAGGGGGCTAGCATGACTACCCCAGTGGGGAATTTCATTGAGTAGTGATTTTTTTTTTTTTTTTTTTTTTTTTTTAGAGTATGGGAGGGGCTGAATTCTAATTTCAGAGTGGTCTTATGGGCTGCATTTCAGTGCTGGAAAGTGCTATGTGACTTTGAGGTGAAAATGTCCTCCAATTCTAATTCTTTCTTTTAAAATCCAGATCTTAAAGATATGTAGATAGCATGCTGTAGTGGTTTGAGCACTGAACTAGGACTCTGGGGAGTAGGGTTCAGATCCCCACTCATTCATGGAAACCCACTGGGTGACCTTGGGCAAGTCACACGTACTCAGCCTCAGAGGAAGGCAAAGGCAAACCCATTCTGAACAAATCTTGCCAAGGAAACATTGTGATAGGTCTGTCTTAGGGTCACCAATAGCAATATCAATAGCAGTTACATTTCTATACTGCTTATCAGTGCTAAGCACTCCCTAAGCTGTTTATAATGTGTTTAGCTAATTGCCCCAACAGCCTGGGTACTCATTTTGCTGATCTACAGAAGGATGGAAGGCTCAGTCAACCTGGAGCCCTGCAGGATCGAGCTCATGTCATGGCTGACGTACCGGCATCTGACCACTTTGCCACTATGATTTGAAGGCACACAACAGCAAAATACAACCCTCCAGTACATCTTTTTGTCTGCAATTTGGAGGCAAAATCCCATCCTAAAAGAACACCTAGCCTGCCAAACTCACTCAGTTCTTATAAAAAGGAAAAAAAAGTGGCCATCTATTGAATTCTAGTACAAAGGCATGAGGTCTAGGATTTCCAAAATAGCTTAGATTTTGATTTAAGAAAACTAAGAGCCTCAAAATAGTTCTAATCTGAAGTGGACTGTATTCTGAACTACTTCATTGGGGTCCAAACTGAATCTTGTAGTTAGTGCCCAACTCTGTCTGGAGATGTCAGAAACTGAATCTCCTGACTCTATATACAACTCATTTGCTTTAGCACTGATTTATCCATTTCCCTTAACTAGAAATCAGAATAAATTAATGAATTACATTAATGAGATCACTGGCCTCCCTTTCCCTCACTTATTTACACTGAAGTGTTTTTCCATTGTGCCCTGATCTACTTCTGTCTTCTTTTAGAATCAGGAGAGAGAGTAATTGGAAGAAAAGGAAGAGCAAAAACCAAAATAACTTTGGGTGTGTTGGGAGGTACATGACAGTTTCATTCTCTAAGATGGCTCTGCTGTGAATAGAGGTGCCTCAATCCCCCATTAACCCTTGCAAGAGGCCAAACCTTCTGAAACTAAAATGTTCTCTCCTGGAAAACATAAAACTTCCTCTTCATTTAAGTTTTTATTGCAAAGGTTTACAACTAGACTGCATGGCCCTGGGATAATTAATTAAATGACATTCTTTCTTTTGTTCTTTGATCAACTTTGCCCATTTTCAACCCTCAATTAATTGTGCTTTTTTTAAAAAAAATCATCTGCTGCCTGTATCTGTGAGTATGCCATTCCTGGCTACAAAATCTGCCCAAGAATTGCCTTGTTGACCTGGGTTTATTGGCAGGTACACGTACCCACCGTTAATGGAAAAATATATGCTTCTGCCCCCTTGTAATGTCACTCCTGTTGATCATGAGCCCTCTGTAAATCACCAGTCTCTGAATAATTACAGAAACTTCATTTACCAGAGAAGTCCTCCTAGATCATGTTATCCTTCTTGGGTTAACTTGTACATCTAACCTATCAGAGTGCAAACAAAAACAGCTTTCTCTAAGCACAGAAAAAGAACTGCAATCATCCCTCCACATTTGCTAGGGTTAGGGGCACAGGACCCCTTTGAAACTGAAAAAAAGTGAATAACTCTAGGCCCTCCCAAACCTTATTTAACACCAAAAAAAGTATTATCACCATATTCAACCCACTGTGGATTCCTTTGAGACATCAGGGTTCCTTCACAAGGCAGGAGTGGGTGGCTGGTGGGGCTTACTGCCACCTCCACTGCTGCCCCACACCATTTTTAAGAGGGACTTACAAGCAGTTTCTCAGTCTCACGAGGCTTGCAGTCTCTATTGAAAATGGCATAGGGAGTCAGCAGAGGTGACAGCAAATAATCTGCTTAAAACCAAATCCTCAAAAGTGAAACCTGCAAATATGGAGGGCTGACTATATAAAAAAATATTAAAAGTAGCTGGGTGGTCTTGAGAGTTTATGTTTGCTCTTGGTTGGTTGAATCTTGTGGAAATGGAGAACTGAGGCAGAATACTAGAAAGCTCTACTTCTAAAATCAGAGGCTAAGGAGAAGTTAAAATCAGAAGCTAAGAATATAGTGAGACTGTTGAGATAGAATCACTATTGCCAGTTCAGCGGGGCTACAACTACAACAGTGCACATGCAGATTCAAAGATTTCCTGTTCACCATCATAAGGTACAGCTATGGACTCATACATCCCATTACATATGTAAAGTCAACCCTTCATTGCAGTGAAATAGGAGATCTCTTCCATGAAAAGTGGTGTCAGCACAGCAGGACTTTGGAGGCAAACATCCATGAATGAGGTTGCTTAGTAACAATGAGCAAGCAGAGTGCCAAATGCAGCAGGGTAACCTGCCACATTGGGAAATGTGTGATGTATTTCACGTATTGTCTTAAGAGAGTGACTTCCTTAAACCTGTAGTCTAAAATTATTTAAGTGCACTATCATCTGAATTCACTGAGCTTGCATGCCCCACAAGAAAGCTGCATTATAGTCACCATCTACTATATAAAATCAGTGTTTGTCTGTGAGTTTGTGAGTTTGTCTGTTTGTCTGTGTGAGGCGGGCGAAGACCGCATACAATTGTCTGAGTGAGGCAAGAAGACCTCATATGATTGGCTGGTTTTGAAGATTCTATGGAATCTTGCGGTTGGCAGTTCAGGGAGAGGCCTGTAGAAATCTCAACCAAGAGCTCTTGGGCCTCAGGCTGATTGCTATGGAGATGAGGCCTACCATCAATAAGGATGCCAGAAAACATTTGGGAGGTACATATGAGAAAAATTAAAGTGACATACACAACATAGTTACTGAGGTCTTCTCTCCTCGCACAGTAGATTGTATGGGTTCCATATGTGAAGAATCTTAAAGCTGAACTTCAAAACAAAAAATGCTTCCAGAAAAATGTTAAAGCCATTGCACAAATTCAGCAGAAAGCAAAAAAATCAAAAGCTAGTACATCTGCATCACCAGGCCACACAGATTGGATTGGGGACTATGAAGAAATATTACAGGTACCGGAATAGGCTGGTAGCTATGGAGCAGTGCTTAGCAGCAAGGAGGAGGACAGTGTATTCCCGCAGGAACCCAACCCCTGTATGTTAACAGCTCTGAATACAGATTGGATTGGGGAATATGGGGGAAAGTTTCAGGTACTGGAAAAAGCCAGTAGCTATCGCGATGAGGCCTGGCAGCAAGGAGGAGGTCAGTGTATTCCCTGATGAACCCAAACTGTGTATGTAAATAACGCCGAATACAGATTGCACTGGAAAATATGAGGTGAAGTTACATGTACTGGAGAAGATAGTTTGGTGAGTTCTTAAGAGGAAAATAAAATTCCAAGCGAAGCCGAGCAAATAAGCTAGTATTATATATTTATTCTCCTCAAAGTTCTACTCTGCCGCCTCATCATGGCAGTGAGGTGACATAATCCCTAAAGTACACATCCTGGCACAGATTCTCAAACTAGTAAAGCTTTAGCCATCTGAGAACTACACAGTCTTGCTCAGTACAGAGAGATTCATCATGAGGCCGTTGGGCACCAGGTGATGAATTCGTCACAGTAACTGTGAAGATGACAGTTAGGAATAATTGTCATTTGTTCTGGTGATGAGGCTACTTGCACAATGAAATTACAGATTCTTTCAAGTTGTTCAAGGCATCTATCTATTTACTCAGGCAACACGTACATTAAACATGAAAATATTTCTCTGTTTTTTTTAATGTTAGTGCCACCATATTTATAACAATATATCCTAGTTTAATTCTATCAGTGAAAAAGGTATCTTTTAGTCAAAAAGATATCTTCAATTTACTCTATAATCACAAACAGCTGTCCATCTCAGTATGAACGTTCCTCTTAATGTTAATTTTGCAGTGAATTGGGCTTACTCCAGGCTAACTCAGGTAGAAATACAGACTTAAAATAGGATAACATACCATCATTAATTGGCTTGACTAATTACAAAAAAATGTAAAAGTTACTGTTATGGTTCAGACCAAATAACTAACTGATCTAGCTTTCTATTCCCAATGACAGGCGAACAAAAGTAGGGACTGGAAATACACTTGTTCATATTTTATGTGACACTAACCAATACTGCCCTTTTGAATAAATGCACAAGCCAACACTCAGTTATTTCTCAAAAATCCAAACTTTTCCCTATCTTGCATTTGAGTTTTCCAGTTTTTAAAAAAATGTATATTAGGGTAAAGTGTACATTAAAATGTGTACATTAAAATGTGTACATTCATGAAAAGAATTTAAAAAGGCATTGCAGTGGGGTATTTGTTACAAAAGTGTACCAGCAAAACAGCAACTGAGAGAAACTATGATTAACAGGTTTGTCCATCCCTAAACAGAAACTTCTGGGAAATTTATAAACAGGTCATGAAGGCAAAAGGCCTCTCCTGCTGTTTCCCCAGACATGTGTAACTCAGGAAAAAATTCTTGCAGATAGAAAGGTTATCTTGAGCTAATAGCTATGGATTAATCAGGCTTTCAGCCCTTAAAGATAATACTGAGAGTTTGTATGTGCATTTGAGAGAGAGAGGGAGAGAGGAAAAAAATGAGAGAGAGAGAGACAGAAGAGAGACAGAAGTCTGTGTTGTTGTTCTCGTTGTTGTTGCTTGTTACCCGGTCAGCATTAACCCATGGCAATTCTAGGAGTGAGCCATGTTCATTTTCTGCTTTTCCTAGTGTCACCTTCTACGACCTTAAGAAGGACAGCTTCTTCTGAGAAACAGGAAAACTGACCACACATTTCTTGGTTCAAAGGCTAAAGGCCAGATTTATTAAGTACAAAGGTATAAAAATATAACAATCTGCTGCAGCAGGGTGCCGGAGGTTCGGAACAAAGACCAGGGGCTTGGCAAGGGTCTTTTATCCAGGTAAACAATCATCCACGCCCATTGCGGCATTTTCCCACCAATCACAGACCACCCGCCCCATATTAGGTAATGTCCAGAAACTTCCATCCATATAAGGAAATGTCCAGAGAGACGCTTCAGGTGAGGTAGAGTCATGAGTCAGCAGATAGGAGGGGCTAGGACTCCTGTGTATGTGACTACTTTACTAGCTTATAATGGAGGTTGTCCTTCCCTTACTCACACTAGTGCCTTCCATTGTCCAAAGCATGATCATATTTTCCAATGACTTGTATCACCTCATATGTTCAAAGTACAATAGTCTCAGCTACTTTTGCTCTCAGTGAGAATTCTGGCTTGATTTGCTGTAACATACAACAAGGAATAAATAGAATGGCAGGCAAGATTCCTGCTTGAGGCTCATCCTGATTACTATGAAAGATTACTCATTGGAACATTCTTTGCACAAAAGCAAAGATTATTGTGAAGATATTAGTAATGGGATTTCACAAATATAATGCTCTGCTTTTTAAGATGAATATGTACCAAGTCCTTTTAGAGCTGCCAATTTCCCTCAGATTTTTCTTTGATGGCTTAAGGCAGATTTATCACTAATCCTGAATGCTTTAATAGTAAACAGCTTCATTAAGATATATTTTCCACTTTCTTGGAAAAAAAATAGCACACATAGCTTCAGAAAAAAGTCATACAGATACAAGGGGTTTCAAAGGGATTCAGAAAATGCTGTCAGCAACAACAGAATTTATTAAATAGTCCATTCCTTCTTGATTGTAATTTTTTGTTTATTCTTCATGTTGGACAAGTTTTGATAATCAAGTGGCATTTGATAATCAAGTGGCATTTGATAATTGCTTGGGCTACTGTGACTCTAAGGGGCTCCAGGAAAAAGAATATTTTACTCTCTGTCTGCCATAGGAGAGGTCTACAAATGGAAATGTGCCCGTATAGTCACTCTGTTGCAGGTACAAACACAGAAACCTTGGCCAACCTTGCTGTTCTCCCTTTGGTGTTCCAATGGAGGCAACAGAAAGAAGCTGTTGTAGGCACCAGCTGTCTATTGTCAGGCAACAGAGTGCCAAGATATTCAGCAGCCAAATGGATACAGCTTAGCAGTTCAATAAAGCCTTCCAGGTCAGGGTGGAGCAGAAGTACAGTGTCAATCCAAAAGTCAGGAATCCAGGAGGCAGCAAAGTCAGACCATCCAAAGGTCAGAGAAGGCAGGCAGATGCTGAGCAGGGGATCTGTAGTGTTACCCTACTGGAAAACCCTGTCCCGGGATCTACAATTTTGATATTAAATTATGATTCCATGTGCCTGAGAGGTCGCCCAGATGAGCACGTAGGCAGCAATGGTCGACCGATTGAAAACCAGGTCAGGCCAGTAAAATCTCCCGTCACATAGCCCCAGGAGACCTCAAGCTCTGCAAACCCACAGAAGACAAAGGGTCGTCAGCCCCTGAGAAGCTGACTTGAGGGGATTAGCGTGTTTGCCCCAAGTTGAGCACCGATAGCAATAAAATCCTATCAGGCAAGAACCATTTACATGAAGTCACACCACAACCCAATGCAGCCGAAGATCCTGAGACTTTGGCAACACCTTGTAATCTCATCATGCCAAGGAAGTTACCATTGTGGAGCTTCTTTCTCGATGCAATGCTCCTCGTTCTCCCCAGGAAAGGATTAGCCCTCCAGGTACTTTTCCCACTACAAATAGTCCCAGTTTTGAGCTGTTCTTTGGATCACTCCTGGTCATCCCAGCAGACCGTTTCTCCATCCGTTGAGTAATTCCTTCAGCCCTCTCTGTGCTGAGCTCCACTTCTCTGCTGTTTTTCCTAGACCAAGGACTTCAGGAAAAGGTCCTGAAGTTACCCCAGCTACAACCCCTTCAATATTACCCCAGCTACAACCCCTTCAATATTCCCCTATCCAGTTTCCTCTCTTTTGCTTCTTAATAGGCCTCGAGTGAGTGTGTGAGTGACTGTATTGATGCGTGAGACTATCATTCAGTAAAATCATTTATTAGACATTTTCATTTGGTTTTTGGCTCGGCCTGACCCCGTAAAAACTGGGTAAAAAGACCCCACTAGGTTACCCTGCCTCTCGCATTGCTATTGCTCATGCTCTGGCTAGTTTCCATTCCCCATCATGTGGAGCACATTGAGGTGTCCCCCAAGGGACCGCAGAAATCAGGGTAACAGTAGCACACACAAAAGCAAGGGCCAGCAAACCCACATGTTGTTTCTGGTGTCTAGCCACCGCCCTTTGCCTTCCTTAAGAAGTCTGGAACGTGAATACTCTCATCCCAGCCTGACTTGCTCCTGGTGTGTTTAGGTCTGCTTGTTCTCCCTCAAGACTGCTGTTCACCTATGGATCCAAGTCCTGACCCATGACAGAAGCATTCTGGGAACAACTCAAGAGTAGATAACAGCAGGCTTTGTATCTAGTCCTGCCAAAGCTCTCCTATTTCCTCAACACTTCCCCAGATTGAGAGGGGCATGCCACACTCAGGTACTGGCATATTTAATTGCCCCCCTCCCTTTGAGATCAGTGCTAAAAAGATTAGGGGGAAGAAGGGAAAGGTCATTTCCACCTTCTGTTCTGGCTACTATGAGACCAGTAGGCTTTTGGATTTAGTGATGTCTGCACCATGGATCTCCACCATATAGATGTGATGCAATATATATCTTATTTTCATCCACTGTAGTTTGTATTTGTGCTTTGATCCACAATAGAAACATTCAGCAATGGATGTATTGGTTCTATGCTGGTTACTACTTCTTCTTAACATCTGGTAAACATACCAGGCTACCTACTAAGGCTTTCTTTGTGTGGTATTTGTATGTGATGAAAGTGCAATTTCTTTAAGGAAAGAAGGGGGGCCAAACATTTGTTGTCAAACATGGTTTTATTTCATCCATACACAAGCTTTTTCCAGTCTTGTGAATACAAGTATTAGATGTGAATCCAGGAGTTCATCTCCAGTTCTTCTGTGGTAGCTTGGGGCAAGTCTATGCTTTCTTCTCCTATTATAGAAACATAATACTGGTGATCTTGCTAACTGTTGTGCTGGTATATGTGTGTGTTTGTGTGCCTGTTTGATGGCATATATTTTCATCTGGTTTTAATTTTTTTTAAATTATTCAATCTCTTTTTAAGTTCTATATTTTGTGAACTTTTAAACTATTTTTTTATTTGTTCTAAGCCACTTCAAGTCCCGAATGGGTAAAAGGCAGACGAGCAATAACAACAACAACAATATGCTGAGAAGGAGCATAAGATGGGAATTTGCAAGTAACCTATGAGCCAAAAAGATACTACAAAAATGCTAATTAAAAGAGAGTCCAATATGTGGTAGGTAGTACATGCTCATATTTGTCCTCATTCATCCATACTATGGTGCTTATAAATGGGGAATTTATTTCCCTCTACTTCTCCCAAAGATCCTGATGAGGATAGCAGCTTCTACACTGCTACGAGTGGTTTACTAATCTGTGGGTTAAAAGCTCTTACCCCACCACAACATTATCCTCCTGATAAAGACCGGGTCCCCCATACTTACTTTTGATGGGGGGACACTGTGAGGCTCCTGGGGCTACTTGTAGCCATGAGGTTGTTTTTAAGGCCCCCAACACACCCAAACCACCATTGTTCTACATTAGGGCATCTGAAAACCTGTTTGAACAGAGATTTACCTTTTAAAAAACAGAAGTGAAATTTCAGCTGCTTCTAGCTTTAGTTTGCTTAGTCCTCATTATCTAGAATTTTTTATTGGTCTGTGTAGTCTCTATAGAGCAGGGCTTTCCAAATGGTGTGTCACGACACATTAGTGTGCTGCCTGTAGTGTGCTGGTGTGTTGCTTCCCCGGCTGAGAAAGACCCCCACACACCCAAGACTGGCCCGCTGCCATTGCTCCTGCTGGAGCCTTTCCCTGGCAAGAGTGACGACAGTGGCAAGGATCAGATGGGAGAGGACTGTCTTTCCCCCTGCCATCACTCTCGCTGGGGCCTTTCCCTGGCAAGAATGATGGCAGTGGGCCAGGATTGGGGGGGTGCCTTTCCCCACCCTAGAGAGGCCTCTGGATACCTCTGGTTTGCTAGTAAAACTGAATTACTGTGTCACGAAATGATGCATGTTGAAAAAGTGTGTCAACAACATGAAAAGTTCGGAAAGCTCTGCTATCGACTCTCAGGACAGGAAAGTAGTCTATAGGGTCATCCAAGTTGTCCATTGCTAACTATGTTTTTAAACTGATGTTTAATCTCATCTTTTGAGGTAGATAATGGATGAATTCTTCCGCCTCCATCAAAAGAGTCATAGAAGAAACAGACAGAACAGTTCCCTCTCTCCACAATGAGTCCTTAGTGAAAACAGGCCTAAAGTGCAAAAGACAGTCATGTGCGAATATGGAGGCAAGCTCCTAACTTTAGGCACTGTTTACCAGTGAAGTGTACAGTGTGTTTTGCACAGTGTTTTCCCTCACCAGGGCTCTAGATAAGCCAATGAGTAGGGATGCCAAGATAACCTTATTTCATTAGGAACCAAGTGGAAGAGAAGGTGTATCTACAATTATGATATTCCAGGCCCAGGATGGGAAGAAATTTTGTAGACAGTGTTAATAGAGGTCAGCTAATTTATGTTTGTTGCTTTCTTGCCCTGGAGTTCAAGCCTCTTAACATACTGTTTTCAGGCAAAATTGAGCTTTTGAATCCAATATGGTAGGCAAATGTTGGAACTGGTGGTGAGACATACCCTTTTGTCAACAGAACCCTGACTCAAGTCAAGGGAAAATTAAATAAAAGTGAGCAGCAACCAACAAATCTCAAGTAATCCTGATGGAAACCTATACAAAAAATGATGTTGCTCTTCCACAGATTCAATCCCTGGCAGTTTCAGGTAGGGCTAGTAGTTTCCTGTTTAAAATTTTGGAGAGTTTCCACCAACCAGTGAATAATGAAGATGAGAGACTAATGGTTTAATTGGGAATAAGTTCAGTTCTCATGAAGAACAGTTATTGTGTCTTACCAATAGCTTCATCTCAGAGATGGATATATCTTGTGCAGAAACTATGTCATCCTACCACCTGGAGTTTTATAGTTTATAACATAAAAAAAAAAGGATGCCTCCTACCCTCAAAAATTTCCAGTGTACACTCAAAGCACAGGGATCTCAAAAACAAACTTTGGGCCATGTATGATCCCAGGGGCAAAACTTTGGCCCTTTTCGCATGGCGTTTTTTAAGCGAAAGGGCCTCTGGAGCATTGCGTTAATGTGAGGAGCAGTCCACACAACGCACTCACATTTATGCGACGCTCAAGAGCCTAACGCAGACCGTGCACGCATTTTTTTATTTTCGGCTTAAAGCCGAAAATGCTGCGCGATTGCTCCGAGTGCTCCGGAGGCCCCGCGCGCACTTACCTGCTGCGGAGCCTCTGGAGCCGGACCAGTCGTGCTTCCTGCCCCAGAGCAGCCTACAGCTCCCAGGCTGCACTGCGGAAGGAAGGGGCGGGGTGGGGGCAGGACGTTCTCATGACCGGCAAGCCAGTTGTGGTGACGAAGGAGCAGGGAAGTGAATGCCTCAAGCAAGAGGCTGCTCATGCGAGCGCCGCCCCCCCACCTCCGCGAACAGGTAAGGTGCAGAAAGGGCCTTCATCCACATCTGCTCAAGTAAATATGTAAAGGGAAAACACAGATACCACCATTATATTGGTACCACACCATTTATCGCCATTGCTTCCCTTTAGCAAGCTTTTCTGGACCAGCTAAGGCTGATTGGCAAAGAAAGCAGAAAATCAACACTCTACCTTAGCAATATGAATGTAGCCATATAAAGAAGGGGCCTACTTTCATAGCCATGAAAATAGTAGCAGAAAATATTACTACTACTACTACTACTACTATTATTATTATTATTACTACTACTACTACTACTACTACTACTACTACCACTACTACTACTATTGGATCTGTTGGTCATAAGAAACAGCCCTGATAGTTGGTTTGGTGGATGGAGATTGCAGTTTAAAGAAAAGTTATCATTCTCGGAATTCTTCAGCTTCTCACAGTGTTTCTTGAAGAAATTCTAAGCACCATGTGATACATTGCACAGAGCTGCAATGGCATGCTTTTAATTATAGCTGCTCGTCATAAGTTTCCCTCAATTTGCATTTCCTAGTTTCTTGTTTTACAGCCCTGGTGTCACTGGAGTGAATTTGTATACATAGTTCATTGTCTTGTTTACAAGATAAACCCAATCAGAAGGCTGCTATTAACCCAATTCATTTACAGGAGGTGTTTTCTAAGCAAAGTTAGATTACAGCAATTGTTCATCATTAATTTTGTTAATAGATGTTTATTCATTTGTATTACCTTGTAAACAAGGCACTGTATTATACAGTAGACACATTGCCAAACTTCAGATGCTGCCTAATGTCCTCATTTTACTTTGTATAATCACGACGCTTCCAAGAACCCATGACTAATATCCTTGAGGCAGAATCCTTTGTGAATTTTGAAGAACTGAAACGCTGGGCTTTGGAACCAATTCTGAATATTACAAATCTTTACCTATATCAAAACCTAGAGAAAATGGAAAGTGAATTATTGAAGCAAATAGCCTAGCAAGATTCAGGAAAAGGGAGGATTAGACACATAAGAATTCTGTAAGAAAAACATCTGCAGTTACACTAGAAAGGATAAAATTACAAGGTCTACCAGTCCCGATGCTTCAAGGCATAAGCTGATCTCCAGCTTGAGTCCAGAATACATTTTCCCTCAAGGGAATTTATAATGCAATTATTTGCATTATATGAGTTTTAAATCTTCTTCTGATAAATTCACCATACACCCCTGGAGACATGACACTACACTCATCTGCCAGGCTGTTTTAGTAGGGACTCAACAGACAGATGGGTTTAAGCAACAAGAATATAACCTACACATGTTGGATAAATGTGCGACTTTTGTGCTCCTATGGCAGTTCAGCCAACATTCTGACAGCATTATCTCATAACTGTTTATTTGGAAGTAAATTCTGCTGAGTTCAGCAAGGTCATCAGCATCACTGTAAGTGAGCATAGTGTTGCAACCAAGAGATAAGAAATGATAATATATATCAAAAATTATAGATAACTGGAAATATATTAAGACTTAGCATTAGAGTATATGAAATTGTTATTAAACTATATAAAATTACTGTCATTAATTTATTTTATTTATTGAAATGCTTATGTCCCACCTGATACCATGAAAATTCAGGGCAGCATATAAATACAATAAATGTAAACAATTTAAAGCAATTTAAAGTTTTAAACATATCAAACCATTTAACAAGTATACACAATTTAAAACCATGCACATGTACAGATTTGAACCAATACTATATTATTCTCAGGCATTTTCAGTCAATGTTCTATGTTATTTTAATACACTCCATAAAATATTCTATTTAAATGAATATTAGACATCTGCAGAAAACTGACAATGGCTGTTAAGTATCAATATATGACATTCATGCATATACTGTTTCCTGATGCTCAATGTCCAGTTAGCAAATGTATGTATTTATTTAGGAATTTAAAATACTTGTATGCTGTTCTTGGTAGTCTCCAATTTAGAAGAAAAAACTAGAAGCAGAGTTTAGAATGTTAGCCATGGAGATTAATTCAATAAAATTATCCATTAACATTTGGGAAATCACTTCGCTACCAAAAATATTAATAATTGAGATAGGTTTGTTGGCTACAGTATCATTATAGGTTGTCAGGCTGTTAGATTACGAGATTTACGTAGAATGGAATGGAGGTTGTTGCTATTGACTTTGGAGGAGCACATTTTGTTGTTGGTTCCTTCAAAATAACTCTTTTTGTCCTTTTAAAGTTGCTTAAATTAATTTTCTTCCACATGGAATACAAAGCCCATAATACAATTACCGGCTGGGAATGATGAAGTCTAACACATCTGAGAACTGTGAATTTGGGAGAAGCAATCAAAAGAGAATTTCTTCCGATCTTACATCCTCTTTGATAAAGTTTGTGACTCATCTGCACCTCCTTTCTACCTAGGTGCTGTTACTGCCCTGGCTAGTCCAAGCTTTGGGGATATTAAAGATATCCTCTTGATATCATAATTCGGCTTCGCTTCTCTATTCCTCTCCACGTGCTTGCAAGGCCACCGGACAAGCACGTAAACAAGCTCGGCCGTTAATAGCCGTAATATTCAAACTACAATACAGGCAGGCCAGAAATAGCTGACTCACTGCTTTAGGAGACCTCCAGGTAAGTACTCTAATTAAGTATGCACGCCACTTACAAAAGAGCCTCTGCCCCGCGATGGCAGCTTAATGGGTAACCTATACAATACCCAAGTACTCTGCGTTTGCATACTGGCTACTCTATTGGGAACCTCTACAATAACTCAATCATTCAGATTCTGACCTTTCGGAGGCTTTGTCTCCAACTCCAAATCTATTGTTTTCCCCCAAGTACAGCATAGCCTACAGTCACAATTCTCCTTATAAAAAAACTTGATTCCGAGACCTTCTTCAGAACGCTCCCGAGTTTCATCCTGTCTTGTGGCCGCTTTGCTTGGCGAGCCTCCCCTCAGCTCCACGTGCTGAGTTACATCGCACCCCAGCCTCGCTCTCTATTTTTCTGGGCTTCAAGACAGGTGGAGTATCACCCAAACCAGCAATCCCTCTAAAAATCCCTCTATACCACTCCAACCTTTATCTTCTTTAGTTATCTTGTGTGAGTGTGTCGCATACACTGTTTTGCTGTATTTAATAAACATCATTTATTATTTCAACTTTTGTGTTCTCCTTGACTCGACCGGACCCCGTAGACATAGGGTTCAAGATCTCGCTACATTACCCTGCCTCTTGTAATGCTAAGCAGTGCTCTGAGCTAATTTTCCCCACCTTTAGTTGTGCACATTTTGGTGTCCCTCCTGGGACCCCCAGTTCAGAGGGTAACAGTGCCAAAATAAAAACTTCCCCAACTCTTCAAATGCCTTGTTTCTTAAAGGTTGGGACGATGTATTTCAGTTCAATGTCACTGATCCACTGCAGGTATGAAAAGGAGGGGATAACTGCAAAGATTATTCACTGAATCAAGGATAGGGAATTGTTAAACAGATATGGTTTGAGAGCCTTTGAGCATGTGTACAATTTAATCCTTTTTGCTTTCTCACACCCAATCAAGAAGTACGGTCTGCAAACCCCAGTGGGAGAGCACATATTTTCTATGCAGGTGCCAAAGATCCCAAACTCAATCTGTAGCCACTTTAGTTTTAATGAACAAACTTCTTCTCTGCAACTATTTTACCGTAATTATATAATTAGAAAGAAGAAGGAAGAGGAAGATGGAACTAAAAAGCAGAATAAGAAGGAAGGAGTGGGGCTGGAAATCAAGAAGGAAATGGGGGCTACGGTTTGATGAAAACTTCTCACTTAATTATCCAAGATCCTAGCATTATGTGAGCAAAATTCAAACTGATACATTGCAGCTAACCCCAAATATTACTATATAAGATTGTATATAATAGAATAGTATGAAATGAAAACCAGACCAGAATATAGTCAATGGAAAAGTCACCGAAGAGAATCACAATATATCTTCAACCCACTTCTCCAAAAGACTCCAAACAATTTCCTTTTACAGCAGTCCATGAGGAAGGTGAGGAGCACACCTGCTTCTCAGATCTAGATGACCTGACATTCTGAAAGAGACCTGGCTACATGAAGGCCTTGGTTGCCTGCTAAGCAAACAAATCTATCTCCGTGTTCCCTTCCAAGACTCACTTTTGTCCTTTTCATTCTTTTCCCCCTCTTCTTCTTGCCCAAACTCAATTCATGTGTTCTACAAATGCTGTGATCTGAGATCCACAGTTCTTACTTAATCTCTCCCATTTCCCTGCTGCCTTCTTTAAAAATAATACAGATTAGCCTAAGACCAAAGTCATGTGATGCATTTCCTTTAATATTTCCTTTCCAGAGACAGCCAGACTTTCTGTTTTACTGAATGTGACAGAGGGAGAAGCACCAACCAAATGATGTTTAACAAATTCTGATGAACCAATTCACTAAAGCATATTGTTAATTTCTGTGTTAATTCAGGAACCTAATGTTGGAAGCAAAGAGGCATCAACATTTGTATAATGTGATTAGTGAGAGGGAATCCTAGAGAGCACACCTGCCCTTTTGTTTCTCCTCTCTGTTTCTTTCTGAACTACGTACTCAAGCCATTTTGTTCTCTTCCTGCCTGCAGAAGCCACCTCTCCTTTCTTCCAAAAGTTAATTAGTCTTTTGTGTGAGAAGGGAGCATCCATGAGGCTCCTGCCTTAGGATGGCTTGTATCCATACATGAGACCTAGCTTTTAGGAGTTCTTCTACTGAAATTTAAGTAATCTTCATTTGTCCATTTTCTATCCTATCCCAACATGGATTTCCTGAAACAATAAAAGTAAGTTTTCCTTTTTTTAACCTTACAAGAGCATCCTATTTTCTCCTCTTTTTTTTTAACCATAAGCTCATATTACTCTAGCTATGTTGCACTCTGTTTGATGTAGATACCAAATATTTCTACAGTTAAGAAGTTAGGAAAGATTGCTGTAAAAAGCTAGTGATTAATAAGTTAATGAGTTGATCATCAAATTAACTCTAAGCTCTGCTGGTAAGTCTCCAGTTTACCAAATGAAATAATAAAATAAAAGAACATAGAATACATGAAACATTCATTGAACACCTACAGTCAGAATTCTGATTCGTAAAATAAACCCAGCAGTCATGACTTTAAAATCAAACTGGAACATTCAGGTTTTAAGGGTTACCTCACCACCCATACAACATGTGGTAAGGTATTCTGTAGGAGTTATGTCACTACAAAAGAGACCCACTCTTTTGTCCTTCCAATCTACTATTTTCTCAACAATCACAAAGGAAAGGCCTCTGTGATTGATCTGAGGACTTGGGCAGAATCACCTAAGTGTGGTCACTCCTTCAAATAGACCAACCACTTCCATTTTGTCTTTAACTCAGAAGCTTTCAGTTTTTCTTTAAAAGCAGTCCCATGTACAGTTACAGTATTATAGTACAGTACAGAACTACTGTCATCTGTTCTGGAGGTAACCAGAACAACAAAGATTATACCAAGGTCTATTCTCTTTAAATAGGAGTGCAGCTTTTCACCATCCTAAACACATCTGTTCAAAACTGCAACCTCACATTTGCATTCTATAGAAACAGGTTCAACAGTCCTTGTGTGACTTAGCTGTTCCCAACATCTAATGCTCACTGACCCACAATCTTCAACCCTCAACTTTATTTTCTATCAAATATAGGAATGAATTCTTGACTACGGCCATTTCCGCACTAGCTTCTTATAGCGCTATTATAGCAGGCCCCTCCCTAAACTGCAAACCCCAGGATTCCATAGGATGTTGAAAGCGGAATAATAGCGCTATAACAGCCTAGTGTGGAAATGGCCTAAGTTTCTTCTTGGAGTGATGACTAATTTCAGCAATTTTCTTCCTGCTGCAAGAAAGTCTTTAAAAACCACACAGTTTTCTAGGGCCCTTTCCGCACCTTTTTTCGGCGCTGGGGTGCGGGGATCGCGTGAGCAGCCTCCAGCAAGAGGCTCTCGTGTCCCTGCTGCTTCAGCTCTGCATGAGCTGCCTGCCTCCCAGCAGGCAGTGCAAGAGCTCTACCTCTTCCTTCCGCAGGAAGAAGAGGCAGGGCAGGAAGCATGACCGCCGTGGCTCCAGAGGCTCTGCAGGCATGGCAAGTGTGTGCAGGGCCCTGGAGCAATGCACAATTGTGCATCATTTTCTGCTGAAAGCTGAAAATGAAAAAGTGCATGAGTGGCACCTGCCCTACCCTGGAGCGTTGCGCAATTGTGAGTGCGTCTTGCAGATCGCTCCTCACAATCGCGCAACGCTCGAGGGGCCCTTTCATATGGCAAATACCATGCGAAAAGGTCCTAAGACTACTTGCAATTCAGGACTTATTCTGTGCAAAATTTGCACAAAGTTATTTTGTGCATAAAACAGCATTACTACATGGAAAATAATATTCCAATGCACAGGAATGCACAGGAATTAGGATTTCTGCACTGAAATACTATTTTCCCTACAGAAAATGCTGATTCCTTTGCAGAAAATGCTGTTTGCTGGACAAAACAAATATATGTGAATTTTGCATGAAATAAGTCCTGAACTGTTAAGATTTTGGTCAATCTAGTATTCTTATCAATTTTGAAAATCAGTTTTTCAAAACCATTTCTGAATATTTTTCAAAATTCAAAATTCTTTCCAGCCCTAATCAAGCATGCCTTGCTTTTCCTTCTTCTATGTTCTACATGTGGTTTTGATCTACATGATTCTTGGCTCTCCCTTTCTTCAACTCCATGGAATAATAGCACTATTCCACTTTCAGCATCCTATGGAAATCTACCGTTTGCAATTTAGGTAGGGGCGTTTAGAATTCTCAACCAGAGAGCTCTTTGGCCTCAGGAAACTACAAACCCCAGAATTACACAGGATGTTGAAGGTGGAGTAATAGCACAATAACAGTACAGTGCAGAAAGGCCCCATGTTTCTAACAATTATTGCTTTCTTGACAGCATTTGAAGCCCACAAGGACAACTTTTTGGGGAATGTTTGCACTGATGATCCAAAGACCAAGAATCAGACCATGAAGTGGCAGCACTCCCCCTTCTTTAGACCCAAAGAAATTCACAGAAGATTATGATGAATGTTTCTGGGAAACAGGGGGCTGATTTTGCTTGAGTGTGGGACAACAATGAACAGTGACCACTACATCGCATCACTCCAGAAATTTCAGGAAGTCGTCCATAAGGAAGGACCACAGAAACAGCTGGATGCAATCCAGTTACACCACAATAATGCATGGCCCCACACTTCTTTGGCAACATCACAGACTCTTGCATTAATGGGATGGTCATCCCTTACAGCCCTCATCTGACACACCTTACAGCCCTCGTCTGACACACTCAGACTTTCACTTATTAGGTCAGGTGAAAGAATGCCTCCAGGAATAGCGCTTTCAATGATGTAGGTCAGGTGGAAGACACAATCAGACAATGGACCAGAGAGTGGCTGAAAGAGTTTTCCAAAGTGGATTTGATAAGTGGCTTCAAAGGTAGTCCAAATGTACCACCATTGGTGGAGACTATTTGGAATGGTACCACGTTGTACACAAAGAGTTACTTTACACATGTATGCAGCTACATATGTCTCATGTTGCTAATAGGGGAGTTATGACCTGACAGGCATTACTTTCAGTACAAACCTTGTATTTCTTTGAGTTAGAAATTTCTATTCTATCCTCTTAGTATCTCTGCAGAAGCCAGAGTGGCTTATACACATTTAAAATCAAGGTATCACATAAAACAATACATTTGATAACATACAACAGGTGCAAAGACAGTAGGTAAGCCACACTCTTTAAAATGAGCGTAACAAAGCAAAAACTTGCTAGAATAAAGATTCTTTAACAGTGTGTGAAACACTCTGAAGAGTGGGGGACCTGCAGGTCATGGGATAAGATGTTCCATCATGTTGGAATAGCCACTGAAAAGGCCTTACATCATGTAAAAATTGGCCATGCCTCTTATTTGGGATAGCAAGGAAAGACTTTCCATCCAACCTAAACAGAGCAATCAGATTGACATAGAAGGAGGCCAAACTCATTTGGAGCTTTAAAGGTAATCACCAACATCTTGAATTGTTCTTAGAAGCATATTGCCTATCAGTGTGAGTGTCGCACAATAGCTGGTGGGTACAAATGGATGCCCTACGTGGCCCAGTCTGGACCAGTTGCAGTGTCTTCAAAGACAGTACCCTGTATAGCACATTGCAGTAATACAATTACTTTAATATAGCCAAAGCATTGAAAGAACTTGTGCACCAGCCTAAGCTTGATGAAAATACTATTCATTGCCATCTGGCAAATCCAAGAACAACTCCAAATGACATACATACTTTTTCAAGGGACAAACAACTCCATTCAAAACAAGGTTTGAATTCATATTCCAGAACACTTCTCTGTTTAAATCCAGAAAGCACCTGTCTTCTCTGGATTAAGCTACAGTTTATTAGCCTTCATTCTGCCCATTTCTGCTCCCAGATAATCACACTTTTGTAGGAATAAAGACCATAAAAATCATCTACAAGCAGTTCTGCTTTCTGAGAAGCTGTGTAAGTGTGGCATTGTGCAGCCAATCATTCTGAAAGCACCCACACATAGATTTCTTTTTTACTCTTGGTTTCGTGAGTGGAGAACTAATCACCAGTTGTGAATTATGTTATTCACCTGTTGCTGGATCAGTTGCGTAACTGTGGAATCCAGCAAAACTATGCTGGTATGTATTTCTGCTGTGCTAAAAGTGCATAGGATCTTGGCCAACCCTTTGATGACTTGCACTAACTAATTTAGGTTGCAAGCACATACCATTTACTCAACATTTCTGAGTGTAAGTAGATACAAGAGCATAGGCAGATGCTTTATACTGTGTCAAACCACTGGTCCCCCTAGCCCAATATTGTCAACTGTGATTGGGAACAGCTTACAAATCTGTCAGGCATGTATGCTGTCATTCTATAAAGACTGTGACCTAGATCCTACATCACATTTGTAAATTACTGAACAAATGACCTTGGGAATTGATCCTCAAAAGCCACCTTAGGTTCAAGGAAACTGCTCCAAGTGATTGAAGTCTTAGGTGCAGGCAAGTGGGGCACTTCAGGATGATGCATCTTTCCCCTTCCTGTCTGCCACTCGCAGATGACTTTATATCA
This sequence comes from Cyclura pinguis, assembly GCA_030412105.1. NCBI lineage: Eukaryota > Metazoa > Chordata > Lepidosauria > Squamata > Iguanidae > Cyclura > Cyclura pinguis. The sequence continues at coordinate 309,423,296 of CM059599.1, read as the reverse complement.
TGACTCTGGGGCAGGAAGGGGCTAGCTGTGTCATCCTGGAGTGTCCCACTCACCTGTCATGGACCAGGACTCAGCTTTCCCAGGTGAACAGCAGCTTCAAAGGAGGACACGCAGAAGCAAGCACACCAGGAGGTAATCAGGCTGGTATGAGAGCGAGCTGGAAGGCACAGGGCAGTAGCTTGATGGCAGAAGCAACTTGTGTGTTGCTGGCCCTTGTCTTGTGTTCTCTGAACTCCCTGCTCATTGCCTGCCTGGACTTTCTGACTTTGGACTGTCTGATCATGTTGCTTGCGGGATTCCTGGACCTTTGGATTGTTTCTGGGCCATGAACAGGCATGCTGTACTGACTGTTAGTGTCTCTGTTTACTGTGAATGGCCTCCTGCTGACCCTGCACTCTGTTGCTTGGCACCAACAGCTGCCACCTGCAACATCACCCATACCATAGACCTCCTTCAGTCAGAGTGGCTCTGAGGTGAATTGAAAGTGGGTCCCAGGGGCTATTTACAATTTTGGCAATAGTGCCACGATCATGAATGGGTAGCATATCTAAGTATGGAGCATATGGATCTGTACCTCTAGGTTACAAATACATAACTGCTAGGCAAGATGCAAGCTATTAATTCTAAATAAAGAGCTTTTGTCTAATGTATATTTCATACTGCAATTTTAGCCAGTAGTCTTTAGTATACATATTGTACCCCACTCTAAGATAGATTGGACCAGGTTTACTCCACCACTTTCTTTCTCCTTTTTTTATTTAAGAGACAGAAAAATGGGGTAAGAGTACAGGGGAAAAGAAAGACAGGCAGAAAGAAAGGAAAGGATGCATCTCACGTTTCCTTATGCTGCAGGTTGGGGGTGGGGATCTCGGAAGATTTGCTACTGTTGTAAACAGGTTTTTAAGAAAAAACAAACTATCCTGTCTCTTTTCCATTGCATTTGATAACATTTTACATGGACTTTGGCATTTCTGTATCTACTAAATCACTGCAATAATTATGTGCCATAATGTTAAATATCTTTCTCCCCAGCTGTCAAAGACAAGATATATCAAGACTATTATATGCTTTATTGACATATGGGTGTCAAATCAAATCAATTGTTTTGCCCAATAGTAGTTAAATCTTGTCATTTAGTCTTCATACTTTGGCAGAGTGGGAGGAGGACTTTGAAGTGAGACAGATGGAATGAAATCATATTTGATATTAAAGCCATGTAAAAGTTGATGAGAACAGACCCTTCATGTTCTGAGACAGGTTCATCAATATGTGCACTCTGTGAAATATGGTATGGAGATAATTTGGAGATGAATGTTCTATGAAGAAACAGAACTGCAAAACTTGATGTGTGTGATAGCTTGAATAAATGATGCAGCTGGAACTTTGCTGAGGATGGTTAATAACTATTAGTGCAACATTAGGGCACTTCATTCTGATGAAAGAGCATATCCTGGTATAGGAAATGTATACTTTTCCAGACATTGCTGCACTCCATTTTCAATCAGCCCTGGCCTACTAATGGCTCTCCAGAGTGAAGTCCAATATCTGGAAGGCCACGAAGTTCCTATCCCTGGCTTAAGTCCTTCTGAGTCTCAATGAAGGCAACATGTAAACATTTGCATGTGCAATGTTACCTTAATATTAAATTCTTCATGATTAACATTTTTGAATTATGTATTTGGCAGATTTACCATTTGCAAATTTTGCTTTTGAGATGAAAAATCAGAAAATTTGTTTTTTTAAAAAAATATTATTGTTAATTACCTTTTAAAGCAAAAATGTTATATCTTTCCAGATTCAATAAATCCCCTAAATACATACAACAATCAAAGTTAAGAATATTGAACAAAATTCTAGTTAGGAGAATATGTTTGTTTGTTTTTTATAAGTGTCCTGTTTAGAAATCCAGCCATGGTATACAGACCTTAAACAGAGTCTATAGTAGTAGCCACAGTCAAGGTTTACAGAAGCTTATCAAACAATTACTGTTCTTGTTTCAGCAATCCAAGTCAGCAATAAATTCAGAGTGTCAGTTCAAGAAAGCATCCAGCAGCATGGTCAACACACAGTCAGGGTCAAGGTTTTTCAGGAACATGAGCCAAGGATCAAAAGAACACATTGCTTCTACCAGAAAAGGCAGTAATCTGCACTCGACTTCTCCCCACCCCATCTTTTGTATTTATTGGCCAGCAGCCTCCCCCAGCTGTTTGCCTAATTAATGCATGCTCCTTATATAAGTCTCTGAGTCTTGTTGGCTTTCTCAATCTCATCTATACTGGGCTGCAATAGGTTCATATGTGTATGTGGTGGCTGCTGGGGAGGATCATGTCTATGTTTGCACCTGAGACTTGGGCAAGACAACAAACAAGTTCACATGACTGTTTTTAATATCTTTGATAGATTCAATTTAGATCTTGCTGAATCATCTGGTGACTTTACCATATTATAAAGAGCTTGATAATGAGACCCTATGCATTTCAGTTTTCTAGAAGTACTACAAATCCATTATCTAAATCATTGAAAAGAAGTATAATGTCCCTTATTTGTAAAAATTAAGGGTATAGACCACACAGAGACCACCTACATATGTGTATTCTGTTTGTGTTACACAGAACTTCTGATGAATATGTGGTGACCAGGCCCAGGCCCTTTCTGCACCTTGCCTTAATAGTGCAATGCCCCACTGCCATCACAGTATTATCAACATCACAATAGGCCCAGTATAGAGCCTATTGCATTCTGCACACACTAGGGCATTTGCGAGATAGCACCAGCTCATGCCCGGTGCCTTTTCCACACCTTGGCATCCTGGGCCACTCCCAGGTCCAGCCCCTTCCTCACCCCACCACCCCTGATTGGTCAGTGGGGTTTTTTTATTTTTATTTTTGCTGGTCATTGTGCTAACATTAGCTCAATGGATCCTTCCAACAGACGATCACAGCAGCTCCAAGGGCAGACCGGTAGCAGAAGCCCGCCACTCCATAACAGGCTGCTCTGGAAAAGGCAGACACTGGCAGGACAGATTGCAGCTGTGACCCAGCTCAATCTGTAGCTGTCTCCACCACCCCCATGACCCACAATGGAGCCTGACCAGATGGAGCTCCTCAGGACACTGGCCATACAGCTCTATATGAACAACATCACCACTCTTCAGACCTGGAGGGCACGACAGCAGCAATAGGTGAGGGGAGCCATCCCGGTGGCAGCCGCCATCATCTATACCCGAGCAGGCAACACCATCACTGCCACCGTAGCAACTGACAGGGAAGATTCCACTGGTCCCCATGTCACCGTGCAGCTGGGAACCCTCCCGCGCCCCCGGAGATGGTGGATCAGGACCCATGTCTGACAGGACTGGTGGATCAGAGAAGTGTTAGCAACCTGGGACAATGAAATGTGGCTTTACCACTTCAGAATTATCTGGGCCACCCTCTCGTAGAGCATCTCCACCCGCACCTGTAGCGCACCCCCACCTTCATGAGGGTGCCCATCTCCGTAGAGGAACGGATCACCATTGCAATCTGGTGGCTCACCACTCCCTTAATCTACCACCACCAGAAGGGCGAGACCACAGGTTCTGCAGTGTGGCTGTCATGATCCTGTTAGTGCTCTGCATCTCCTCCACCACATCCTCCTGGCCCTCTGCGTTTCTCTCCGTATCCTCCCTGTACGTGTCGACCAGTTGCCGGAGAATGGCATTGGACTCACTCAGCGCCATCACCATTCCTCTCTGCTGCACTCTCTGCTCGGCTGCTGACGCATCATGCAGCTCCCATGAGTGCTACATGATGGCTGTGGCAATTGCCTCGCCCTGATGCCCTGTCTGGTCCCTCGCCTGAGCTGCCCTCATCCTCGAGCAGAGGGACATTGATGCAGCACTGATGGTGGTTCCGCTGGTACTCTCATTCAGAGGCGGCCCTGGAAGGAACACAAAGTGGTTGACAGTCCAGTGGACACAGCACTCCCTCCCCAGCATTGCCCTGTGGGGTCCCTACACATTCAGAGACATTCAGTTATAGCGGGGGGGACACAGCTCCTGCAGTCACAGGTGCCATGCTGCCAGCCCCTATGCTTTGGTGGCCTGGGATGGCAACATCCCTATGGGATGGATCAGCAGCCCCTGGACATGGTGTTGAGGTCATTTGTCATCTTGCTTACAAGGGCCCCGAACCGGTGGCTGTCTCCTCTAACACGGCATCCTCGTCATCATCAGATCCCTCAGTGCCTTCATCGCGGCCTTCTCCCTCACCACTACCCGCACTGGCTCGACCACTGGGCAGGGGTTGGCTGCAGCTTTCCATGCTGTCCTCGTCTGGTGTAATGTGCCCTGCTCATGCTGCAGATCCTGTCAAGAAACATGACACCACACCATGAAATTGGGGAGATGGATGGCGATGGGCCCCCTGACACACAGTGAGGACTGTGGTCGGGAGCCCCAGATGCCCAATGGTCGTCCCCAATGACAACGTGGCCATGTGCGCAATGCATGCCTGGGGTGGCAGGGAGGAGCCTGGGTGTTGAACACAGGGGGCACATGGGCATAGAGGAGGCCTTGGAATTGGTGGGGTGGCCATGGACAGGTTCCCCATGGAGTGACACGTGACTGCATGACACACACATGCAGTTATGTGCAGCAGCACTCATCTGGCAGCAGCACCAGGATGTGGCACAGTGCTATAGGGACCCCACCGGGGGACATGCTGCAACAGTAGGTGCCTGATGCTCACCTTGGCACACAGCATCAAGACACCTACTGTATTGCTCCAGGCCACATCTCCAGAGTTCAGCCTCCCCTCAGCCTCACCCCCCCTTCCTGTGCCCGCTAATAAGCCACTGTCCCGTGTTTACCCAATGCCCAGTCAGCTTACATTCTTCACCTGCAAGGCCTACCAGCATGGGAGCCACTTACCAGCAGACCACATTCCTGTTTGGATGCCTGCATGTTTTCCTGGACATGCACCTGCATCCAAGGACTGAGAACTGCCCAGCTCTTGGCACAAAGCCTCCCCTTGAGCTCGAGAGGACTGTACCCTCGATCAGCCATTTCCCACAGGCAACCAACAGCCCAGAAGGGAAGCATGGGCAATGAGAGCCCAAGTACAGGGAGGTACTCTAACTGCCATCACTTCCGCAGTGCCGGGCGGCCTGTGGAGTGGCCAGTGGGGCAGGGGCTGACACCCCCCCGAGTTACTGCTGACAGGTAGGAGTGGCCACCCCCCAAGGGATTTAGTACCTGTCGACACTGCAGGGGCCTCCTCCATGCTCTGGGAAGCATCCATGGGCTCCTCTTCAGGCGCAGTGACCCTGGTGTCCACGCGGCCCCTGCCGCCTCCACAGACCACTTTGAGGCTCGAGGTCACACGCTTCAGGGCCACAATAACATCCCCATGCAGGATCGCATGGAGTTGCCTATAGTAGGGGCAGGTGGCAGGCTCCACTCCCATCTCTCACCATGGGCACGGGGGGAATGGCCTGGTGCAGACTCGCTGATGTCCCCTCCCTCTCCAATGACTGAGAGGACTCTGGCAGGGGCCTCGTCTTGTGATGAGCTGCAGGGCAGAGGACAAAATGGATTTCACCTGGGTGGCCATGGGAAGTGCCAAGGGTCACGGCAGCACTTCTGAAGAGAGTGTTGCCACTGTCCCTTCATGGCCAGACCTATGGACAGGTTGGCCAGGGAACACCTACCTTCTTGTTGTGTTCCAGGCTGCCCCGGAGCAGGTTTCGGCATGCAGACAGGCCATCTCCGGGCACCTGTGGAAACATCAGAAGGGAAGGGACAGCAGTGAGGTGTCTGGGCTCCAACAGCTGTTCTTGTGGGCAGCCCCTGTTCGATGCCCACCCACCCCTGATGCCAGCAATTTGGATGACTGGCACATGGAAGGGAAGGGGAACAGTGGCCAGGAGTTCCATGGGTTGGTTGTTGGAGCCCCCCGCCACAGGGCCATGGTGTCATGGGAAAAGGGATAACGCGTGACATGCGGCGCGACACTTACCGCCCTTGTGGTGCTGGGCTTCCCCGCCGCCTTCCGTAGCCGGAACATGGGGATGAAGAACTTTGGCCTGGTGGGGGGTGCAGGTGACCAACAAAAAGCTCTATTGTGTCAAAAAAATAACACTTCAGGGCCTTGAATTTGTTGGTCACTTGGGCTGCTGTCGCTCGAAGCCCTAGCTGACTGTGGGTGCCAAGCCAAATCCTGCACACCCATGGTCACTCACTGGCGAACTCCTCTTCCAACAGGTGCAGCTGAGGTCGTCCAAGGGCCAGTGCTGCCTACTGTGCCAGACTTGCTGCTGGTGCTGTGGCAGCTGGAGGAGTGGCTGGCCGCATCGGAGGAGCACAATGGGAGATAATGGGAGTGTCTGGCTGGCTGGTGCTGAACCACCCTTGGGGCATGGCCTGGGGGCTTCTGCCTGGCTCATGGTCCGGACTAACACCCTGTTCCCACCTCTCTTTTCCTTGCAGATGAAACCCTCTTGAGGCCCATGGAGGCCATGGCGACAGCCCTGGCCCAGCGGATGGGCTACTCGGAGGTGACGGTGCCCCACTGCCTGGCTGCACTGAAGCAGAGCATGGCGCAGCTCCTCCAGTGGAAGGAACAGTTCATGGGGCACCGGTGAACCATCCCTGGAGGTGCCAAAGCTGGCCTTGTACATAGTTTTGTGCCCGACTGTTTGTTTGTGCAATTGACTGTTTGCTGTTGTTTGGTCTTGTATGTATTTTTGTATTGAATGAATCATTGTTGTCTTTCATGTCTTTATCTGTCTGTTTTCTTGTCTTGTACCAGTCTGTGGTTCCTTGTGTGGGGCTGGGGGGGAGTTGTTTGGGGTGGGAGGTGGAACAGGTTGGACATTAGAGTTCGTCAGGGTGTTAGCCCTTCAGGGAAATCCTATGGAAGCTGAAACTGTAAGGATTCAGCCTCCTTGTAGCACAGTGGCAGGAAAGGCATGTCTAAATTTGTGTATGGCTTTTCTGCTCTCAAACTGATTGAAGAAATAAAACGAGTGCAGGCCGCTTCAGGGTACAAACTTAGAAAAGTTTACTAATGGCTTCTACATTAGTGTTGGGGAATCTACGTCCTAACTAGCTAATGAATAGTGGTAGCTTCGTTCTTCACTCACCATCTTCTGATGGAGATGCGAAGCATGGTCAGAGAGGAGGAAGAGGAGGCAACAATGGAGGAGAAGAAGAGAGAGCTGAGGAGGGGTCTCTTTCTTTTACAACACCGATGACCCAAGCAACTGTCTTGGGTCACATGATCTGATCACCTGAACACCAAAGGAATTGATGCTCATACAATGAAATGACAGGCAAATGGTGGAGCTTTGGCATGCGAAGGAGAAAGGGAGCCCTATGCTAGCTATTCCCACCTGCCCTAAGAACAGGATGGGGGGAGGGGGAATGCTGGATTTTTTTCTAACGAACAGCTGCTTTCTGGTGTGCTGGGGAGGGTGGGCTGGACTCATGGGGTCATGGGATTTGGCATACTAAGGCTGGGAGGGTCGACACTGGCCACGGAGTACAACCTCCTGCCGTGCATGACGACTCCTGCTGGGGGACCATCCAGGCTCTGCTTGCACCATTCTGGAGAAGGGAGGTGAGCTCATCACATTGGGAGGTAGCACATTGCACCATCAGAAAGGTGTGCCCTCCAGGGATTCTCCCTGATCTTTGGGTGCAATCTGTTTGTCTGACATTTGGCCCTATTGTACCATGTCCAGGTCTCTGCAGCAGTAGGAAAAGGGATAGCTCCATCTTCACTGTGATCTCCCCTCAAACCTGACAGCATGGCTCTCCTGTCTGCTGGCAACTTGATTTCCATTGAGCTAGACACCCCCAGCTTCCTGAGCCTTTCCTCACAGGGCTCCATGGTTTTCCGGGCCTTTCATCCTTTTTGTCTCCCAGCTGTGTCTGCCAATGAAGCAGCTGCTGCCTTATTTCCAGATCAGTTTAAGAATTTGATTGAGGAGAAAGGATACCATCCAAATCAGGTGTTCAACTGCAATGGAACGAGGCTCTTCTGGGAAAAAACGCATACTATAACCCACATTCATAAAACTGCAAAGCAGCACCAGGACATAAAGCATGGAAGGACAAATTAACTCTGGTACTGTGAGACAACTCTGCAGTGCATATGATAAAGGCAGGTGCAGTGCACAGACTAAAGAACCCACAGTCTCTTAAAAACAAAAACAAACTTTATCTTGTTCATGTTTTGGCAGTACAATAATAAAGCATCGGTGACAGCGATCTTTTTACAGAATGCCTTCACCTATACTTGATCCTAGAAGGAAAAAAAAGGCAACAGGAAGGTGTAGAATTTAAAGTCCTATTGAAAGAAGACAATGCATTTGGCCATCCTAAATCTGTTTGCTTTGAAAATGAAAATTTCAATTTTTTTAAACCTCACAATATAACCTCATTGATTTAACCCGTTGATCAGAACATCATTCATCTTGTCAAGACCAAGTACAGGTATTTGATCACATGCTATCAGCAGATGATGCAGACCCTAACGTGGACATAATGTGATACTGGAAATCCTTTAGTATTGCTGACACAATAGCAGTAATCAGAGCTACAATGGGTAAATTAAAACCAGAAACTATAAATGCCTGCTGGAAAAACTCATAGAGTGATGTTGTGGATGATTTTCATATCCCCAGGGACTGATGGAGAAATTAGGAGAATCATTCATGCAGCAAGACAACCTGGTGGAGAAGAATTTGCCAACCAGTTGAATGAGGAGGTGGAGTAACATATTGATGGCCATGAAGAAGTGCTAACCAATGAGGAATTGGAGGAACTTGTTAAGACATCTTTAGAGGAAGAGGAAAAAGAAGAAATGAAAGCAGAACCAGGAATGTGGACATTAGAGAAATTTGCTGAAGTGTTTCAAACTGCACAGGCATGAGGACAAAATTATGGAATAAAAACCTTTGATGGAATGCAGCATTAAAGTCACCCATATGATCACCAAAGGATTACAACCTCTGCAGCAATAGTTTGATGAGTTAAAAAAGAGACAACAACTTCTGCTTGCAATGTTCTTCCAAAAGGTTCCAGAAGGGGGAAAAAAACCTTTAAACAATCCCCAATCATTGACATCATTCACTCTTGACATTAACATCCAACCATTGGCATCAACCTGGCACTATAATCCGGGATCACCTTCTCCTTTTGATATGATCCACCTTCTGAAGTATCATCAGAAGATCAATGCCAGCCTAACACGACAGAACTGAGATGCTGTGACCTACTGTTGACCTTTTGCATATGAAAACATTTGGTTCCTACCTCTTTTTACCATATGTTGTTAATTTTTACATTTTTATCAGTTGTGCACTGCCTTCGGACTGCAAATTATAGCTATAAAACCTTCTTTCTCTTCAATTCTAACATTCTGTCCAGTTTCAGGGCCTCTTCTCTATGCTGAATACCTGTCTTGATACTTATATTTTTCATCTCATTGAAAAACAAAATAGTTTTCGCTATTATATGCATTTTTAAATGATCCACAGTAAATCTGAGAGCGTATCCCCCAAGGATACAGGAGACATACTGCAGTTATAACAAAGATCATTAAGGAACAGCCCACTAATCTACAGTCTTAGGTGCAAACAGACTACTAAATGGAATCTGGAAATTTACCTCTGAACTGAGCAAACTATATAAACAAGAATATATCTAGAGGTCTGTGTGAGAGTAGCTCTCCATGTGTCTTTACATCTAAGTAAGGTTTGTCTTGCCAAGTCTCCAGTTTCAGAGTAAATCATTTACCTGGTCTTGCTAAATTATATCAACTGACATTCTTCATGCAACATAAAAAGGTTACCCAGGCCCTATTGTAACCCATGATGGATGGTCCTTTGACAGCGAGAGGAGAATATCTATTGACTAACAACAGACCTTATCTCAGGAAAGAGAATCTTTTGATGTCCATTAAGCCAGAGGTTAGCTGGATGGAAACATAGATATTCAGGTCCAAAGAACTGGAACCCCCCTTGGTGTAGGTCGGACCAGGTAGCCCCAGTTACGTATCCAGAGGAAGACCTTGGAAAAAACATGTATACATTTCAAATGGGCCGACTGCAACTTTGACACCTTGAAAGACTACGGATCTCCTGATTGAAGTTAGTGGTCACAAATTGTAGGAACTACAAAGCTGAGGTCCATCTGCATAATCCAGTTTCTATCCTTTCCCAAGAAAAGGGTCTGCCCCCCCCCCAGGGATGTTTTGCCCTTAATTGGGCTCCATCTTTTAGTTTTGGCAGACTTCGTCTCATTTTCTTTCTGGGGTCCATTTGTACGTTCATTCGTTCTCTTAATCTGTCTCTTTGTTTGACAAGCTGTCCTGTTTTTCCCGAAACAGCAGCCTTCAGTATCGGGAGCAGTATATTTGCTGTGTCCCCTCAATCTTTCTCCTTCTTAAGGCTCTCAACCTCAGTAGCCCTTGTGTGCTTATGTGAGTAAATGCTTTGTGTGTGTATGAGGAATTTTGCCAGTTTTATCAAATAAAAGACCATTTAAACAAGACACTTGACTTCTCTCTTTCCCATGCAATCTGACCCCGTAAACATAGGATAAAAGATCTCGCTGTGTTGCCCTACCCTCCATTTTGCCAAGTTGTGCTCTGCTAATTTCCCCAACTACAGTAAAATCCAGTTGTCCCCCAGGGACCCCAGTAGCCAGGGTAACACTATCCAGCCATTCATTACTTTCTATAGCTAAAATGGTCCTGGTACTAGTGATTCACTTTGTAAGCAATTATGAGCAGCATTAACAAACATTAGATTATCCAGACCTCAACTAGACCAGGGACATAATTGTAGTAGGTCATACAGAGAGTTTAGGAAGGATGAATTCCAGACTTTGAAAAGTTACTTGTGAAGTATGTAATTATAGTTTCATTTCCCCCGAAGGTACATAGTTAATCTTATAGTGCAAGTTTTTAAAAGAACTCTTGATTTTTCAATTTATGAAAAGTAACTATAGTTACTTTTAATTTCTATTCAAAAACAACTGGATGATATTAGGCACTAGCATGTGGTACCAAACAGATTCTTATCCACTTTCTCATTACCTGAACACTCACAACAGAGCGTGAGGCAGCATGTAAACAATGTGATATTCCTTTTTCATCCTCTAGAGAGGCCTCACTCTGAAACTAAAAAAGTTAACTTTAAATGGTTTGGTTACATTATAAATGAAATAAAGCTAACCTTTAAATAAAATGCATTGTTGAAATGTTGAAATGTAATGTGGTTATGCCTTTATAATAGGGAGGGGAGAGTTAATTGCAAGTAGCTAGCAATTTGTAGCTTGGCACTCTCAAACACTTATATAATTCCTTTCTTGTCATAATGTCAATGCATTCCCAACTGTGGTATTAACTTCAGTATTTTTTTTTTCCTTCCACTTACTTCATGGTGATTTCTCAGCAAAGTTTGTCGTGTTACAGATCATTATATTTTCCACTCCCTCCCTCTTCTCCCCTTCCCCGTCAACCCCACTTTTAAGCTGCTTCTTCCTTTTGGGAAAAAAAGTAATCTCTGAAAGTCTGATGTGTAAACAGAACAGCAAATCAGCTACAGGGAATACATCAAATGAACACCTCAGATGAAATACCTATCAAATTTTAAAACCCTGCCAGAGTATGTTCTCCCTAGATTCCATGTTCCAACTGTGTCTGGAAAAATGCTCGTGACTGTCCCTGTCTGAATTTCTTTTATTTGAGGTTTTGGGCAATGTGAACATCTGTCAAAACAACAATGCTAAACATGCAGACTCAATTGACAAAACATTTAAAACTGTGATTTTAAAAAATACATTTCCTTGGGTTGTTTTAATTTAATTTAAATGATAGGATGTGACATATATAAATATGATTCAGTAACTAGTTTTCATTTTCCAAGAAGTTTGGAAATTAAAAGTTACTGCTTTAGAATAATCCCTACATCACAGTTGATGAGCATTCTTTGGCTTGTAAGAGAGCTGGCCAAATTGTGCCTCCCATCTTGACCTCATGTGGTCAGTGGCAGCTGGTGGCGTTTATGTCAGTTGGGCAAGTTTATTTTGGATTTTAGTCTGACCTTTAAAGGAGTTATCCAAAGTGCTGAAACTCTTTTAAAGCCAGTGGGCCCTTTCACACCCAACGTCATAGCAGAACTTCTGTGACTTCATTCTATGGAATCTCAGGCTTTGCACTTTAGGGAAAGACACATAGAATTCTTGGCCAGAGAGCTGTAGTCCCTCATCAACTGCAAATCCCAGAATTCCATAGTTCAAGTGGAATCATGCAGCTATAATTTTGTAGTGTGAAAGGGCCAAGAGTTTCAGGGCCTTTGACAGTTCCTTTAAAGTTTGAATTAAACTAGGAATAGTTCACTGCCCCATTGACATGGAAACTACCAGCTGCCACCACATTTAGCCTTTAGGCTAAATGTGCAACTGTAGCAATTTGATGCCACTTTAACTGTTCTGGCTATATCCCATGGGTTTTGGCTTTCATGAGGTTCTTACAGTTCTCTTCCAGAATTCTCAGATCTGTAGGTCATGAGAGTAGACTACAGAACTCTAAGCAACTCACATAACTACAAACCCTGGGATTCTGTAAGATGGAGCCATGACAACATACTATCAAATTACTATAACTGTGCAGTGCAGATGCAACCTAGTTTCAAAAGCTCTCTGTACATGATCCTTTCAGCCCTATCTCAGGAGTCTGCTGGGAGAATGAAGATACGGGAAAGACTGTTGGAAGGTGCGAAAAAGAGAAATCACCTTGTTTTGCGTCTGGATTCATCCATGGCTGCATAGATGAATGGGTTTTTATCACTGTTGTTTAATGGTTTATGATTTTAACTGGTTTTAATTTTATGGTGACCTGATTGCTCTCTAGCCTCTGTAGGCTATTAATTTTAACTATGTTTGTTTTAACTGTTGTAAGCTACCTTGAGTCCCAAACTGGGGAAAAGATGGGATGATGATGATGATGATCTCTGATCTATGATCATCATCATCATCATCATCATCATCATCATCCTTTATCGAAATAATCCTTTATCAAATTAATATAATATGAATAATGCTTTATCAAAATAATCCTTTACCTAATAACAATCCTTTATCAAATAATAATCCAACCCTGACCCTTGACCATAATAATTCACGAATAATTGAAATAGCAGCTAGGATTAAATCTGGCATTTATTACCATCCTGAAAACTGTTTTGCTTATTTTACATTTATTTCATAATTTTGTAAGTGTCATTTGACTCAAGAATGCTCCCAAGTACCTGAGCAAAATTTGAAAACAAAGTAAAACCAAGAAAATTAAACAAGTTACTTTTAATTATTTTTAAGGCAAAGCACAATTAACACAAACACTTCACAAAAACCTGAACAAAACAAAAGGAAGCAAAACCAGTTTTAAGTATCTGTTCAAAAGGGGCTGGGTAGGATCATACTGAGAAAGATGACCGTTCAGAAACCTAACACCAAAATCGTAGAGGATTTAAAGTTCCAACCAGCAGCTCTTAAACTGAACATAGAATAAATGCAGCTGGCACAGCATTGGTGTGATATGATTACAATAACTTCACAAGCAACTTGGGGGTTGGAGTCTATAGCAATTTATCTTTTTGAACTGCTTGGAAAGAGAGTTCTAAATAAACCATGATAAACTAAGCTAGCCTGGGTATAACAGGATACGATACCCAACTGCAGTCATGCTTGCTTTCTTCTGCCAGTTTCTGAGCCAGCCTAAGCTAATAATAGGTGCTTATGACACCATTGTTGTCTCCATAGGTAATGGGAGAACCACAGGACCACATAGCTAGCTTTTCAGAGGGAAAACAATAGTGATGGTGGTGGTGATGGTATGTCTTCAAGTTATTTCCAGCTTATGGTGACTCTAAGGCAAACCTATCAGGGGGTTTTCTTTGGCAAGATTTGTCCATAAGGTGGGGGGTGGGGATTCCTTCGCCTTCGCCTTCATCTGTGACCCAAGGTCATCCAGTGGGTTTCCATGATCAAGCAGGCATTCACACCTTGATCTCCAAAGTCATGGTCTAAAACTCAAATCACAGCACCATGCTGGCTCTCTAATATCATTATATCCTAAACCAATTACAACCCTCCATCCATACCAGAGCTACCTGTCTCTTCTCTATCACTAAAAATTCTAAATGCCAGCATACGAAGAACACTAGCAGATGGAGAGATTGTCCTGGGTATGGCCATTGCCTTGCAACTTTCCATGATTGTAAAACAGAATGGGAGCCAGTTATAGTCATTCACTGTAGTCGTTGCAGCAGCAAGGTGGCATCAGAGACTTACAAGGCTCTCTGAAGCTGTTGCTGTTTTTAAGAACCTCCCAATAATCACAACTTCTGTGGGGTTTCTTGCCCATAACATTTTTAGAATGCTTTAAGGCCTGTCAGTGCAAGCGAGTGAGCCACAAAGTTCTACATATAAACCTTTCTCCCTCCAACAGCTTGCAGCTGTACACGACATGGGTTGGCATGTGGTCAAAGCAGCCCCTCAATCGTGCATTTTGAATACTCAACAACCCAACATGCAAAAGGCTATTCAAGGTAACTGATTAAATGTGGCACTCTTTCCTGTCTAATGCCTTTGTTATGTTTCAGTTGCCTTCTTTTTTCCTGTATGACTGTCATGGGAACTCATTAGACAGGAACACAGAACACATTCCCACTCATAAGCCTGCATACATTGGTGAAATTTGGGGGTTTTGCACAGCATGAGTGTCACAAGTGCTTATGTCGCTCTTAAAAGCAATGACCAGGATCAAAGAAAGCTATCTCTGTTGCCTCCAAAGAAAGGAGAGGCATTAGAGAGAGAAAAAATCACTGTTCTTCTTCCCTTTTTTATATGCATTTAGTGGATATCATAATTTTAAAAAGAATAATTGCGGGGGAGGAGGAAGGAACCATCTTTTTACCAGCAGCTTCTGGCAACATGGCCATGTTGCCAGAATCAATAGCATGTAGGAGATCATGGGGGGGGGGGCTTATCCTAAGGGGAAATGGCCCACTGTGGCTCTTTAAAAAGACTGATTGTGAGTGTTCTATAAAGCTAAATGCATCCCTTCCCTTCTGAAGCACCGTTTTGGTTTACAACTGTAACATCTGAAAGTGATCAGAGTGTGACATTGGCAGCTGTCTTGTTTATCATGTGAACTGGCTTACTAAGGCAGAAACGATGCTTCCTTGGTTTGAAATGAAGATTGTCTTGCTCAGTGAAAGGGGAAATGGTGGGGATGGGAAGAGGTTTCCCTGGTTTTGCCCTGCAAATCTAAACCCATTCCATTATAGGAAGAGGGCAGCAAGCAATATTCAGGTTGCATCATCCTGTAATGCTATGTTTATAGAAACATGATTCTGGAGACCATGAATAAAAGATAATGCAGTACATATGTCACCCCGCTATACGGGAAAAAGGTTTGATTTGATATTTATTTGAAGAAGGCTCCTGGTGATTGTCTATTGTCACAGCATTCGATGAGAGGAGAACGCAAGTGACTCTTTGAATGTGACAGCAGCAACAAGGAGAGCCTGCAGTCATGTCTTGTTAATTTACCATGGAGGAGAATGTCACATTTACATTTCAAATTATCTCCCTGCACTGCTCAGAACTTGCTAGGATTAGCCAGAGTTTTAAGCCATCAAGATTCAGGTTTTTATTGTTTATGAAGACCATGCTAATCTTCTCCTCCTCCCACCATTTCCCCCTTGACATCTCTCATTCCCCCGCCCCACTATCCTCCAAAAACAAAACTAATAGAAGCCAGTCTCCAAAATCAAACATTAAAGGAAGTTGTCACACTTCTAAGTAAATACAGGGTGATTATCCAAGCAGCACAGAGGAGGGAAATGAAATGTCACTTTCTTCTCCACCCCCCATCTGCTTTTGCAAGCAGGCATCAGCAATACAGCAATGTGTGTTTTTCCCAGCTTGATCTGGAAGGATAAAACACTGTGAAACCCTATTACACTTGTTAATGGACACATTAGTGCTGTCAGTTCAAAGCAGTTCCCTGTGTACATACATTTTAAAGCTAGCCTGAACACTCGCACTCCTTGGACTGCAATGCTGTATATATGTCTACTTAGAAATAAATCCCATTCCACTCACTGGGACTTACTCCCAGGTAAATGTGCATAGGATTAGAGATGTGAAAAGCCATCAGTTTTCATTTGGTGGCATTTCTCCAATTTCTACCTGCATTTTATCCTCAGTCTTTTTTTGTTTTTGTTTTGTTTGTTTATTTTGTTTGTTTGCTTATTTGTTTTTATTCCAGTTAACAAAACTTGAGGGGAATGGAATTTCTTGTGCATTTTAAGCATTTATTCTAATGTGCTTGTTTGTTTGCTTATTTCCCTTACTGATGCATTTTTTTAGCCCAATGGCTGAAATGTATTTGTGTAAGGGTTTTTTTTAACTGTACATATTTTTTCCATTTGTAATTTTTGAAATTCACATTGTTTTGTGTGTACTTCATTCCTGAGAAATGTCCTATAAACTTTGCATTGGAGGAATTTCTTGAAGCAATGAGCATGTCTTCTTATGACGACATTCAGACAGTGTGAAAAGGCAACTTTTGTCAGGTTTGTCAGATCTGCCAAAGTTATCTTCTGTTCCTAATAGGATTGCAACTCTAATGTGTATCCCAGTTTTAAAACTGAGGAACAGTTTTGACACAGGTGGTAAGCTGATATCTGAAAAGTTTCAAACTGTTCATGGGAGGAGTCCTGAGAAATGTTGTCGTTACCTATGCATGAGAGATCTCCAAGTTGCCCTGTTATCAACAGCCCCACTCAGATGTGCAAACCTGGAGCTGTGGCTTCCTTGACTATTTCCACTCATAGTAGAAGCCATTTCTGCACTACACTGCTATAGTGTTATTATTCCGCTTTCAACATCCTGTGGAATTCTGGGGTTTGTAGTTTACTGATGACAAAGAGCTCTCTGGCTGAGAATTCTAAATGCCCCTCCCTAAACGGCAAACCCCAGGATTCCATAGGATGTTGAAAGTGGAACAATAGCACTATAACAGTGTAGTGTAGAAATAGTCATAGTCTTCCTCTTTTCTTACTACCTTCTACCTTGTTAAGCATTGTTGTCTTTTCTAATGAGTCATGTCTTCTCAAGATATGTCCAAAGTATGGCAGTCTCAGCTTAGTCATCTTGGTTTCTCAGGCATGGTCAGGCTTGTTTTGCTCTAGGGTCCATTTATCTGTCTTTTTGGCAGTTCATGGCATCCACAGAAATCTCCTCCACAGGATGTACTCTCAAACAAACAAACAAACAAACAAACAAAATCTCTACACAGGAAAAAGGCAGCATATTTGAGTGAAGACTCGGTTAGAAGCTTTCTTCTGAACATCTAAGCCCTGTTTAAGCATTTAAATATCAGTTTATAACAAAATGTGAAGAAAGATGGAATGACAGAGCATGCTGATGTCTGAAGTGGAGGATCCCTTTTACTTCTGGAGACCCTCTGTGCTGTGCAGAATCTTTGAAAATCAGGGTTTTGCATTGTGCAGAGAGTCTCCGGGAGTAAGAGAGGCTCTCTGCTGCAGACCTCCCCTCAACCCAATGATAATTGAGACTCCTGCCTCTCCATTCTCCTACTCCTGGAGGCTTTCTGCACAATGCAAAACCCTGATTTTCAAAGATTCTGCATAGCACAGAGGGCCTCCAGAAGTAAAAGGGGCCCTCCACTTCAGACATCTACCCTCAACACAATTAGTGGGATGACAATGTGGGCAGAACAAACATAGTCATGCATATCATCTCTCCTTGAGTGTTGTTAAAAAGTCGTATTTCAATACCTAGTTGGGGCTGTAGTCTTAAGTGAAAAAGATGTTTAAAAAGATGAAGAGCATTCAGTCATATGAGGCCCCACTTGTAACATAAAGTAAAACTGGACCAAAATCTCACACCTTCTCAGTTTGAGCTATGAAGATGGGGAGGTACTTTATGGGAGCTGTCAAAATTCCAGGCATGTTTCAGTAGATATTATCTTTCAGTTGAGATGGCACAAGATTTCTCTCTCTCTCTCTCTGTTGAGAGGGGAAAAGATTCTTTCCCAGCAGTCTGAGTGGCAGCAGAGCTTCTCAGGATCTTTGTTAGGATGCTAGCATTTTCCCAACAGATGGCCACTGGGAACACGAAGTTGTATTGTAACATAATCCCAGGGCACTGCATGAAGAAGAAAATAGCCAAAGCCATGGACAGCCCAAGGGTCTGGTCATCTTTATTTCCGTAGAATGCCCCCACAAGAAACTTCTTCAAGGGTCATTGCTACTGCTGCTCAAAGTATGGCAAATGTTTTTGTGCATGAAAAAGATATTCACCTTCTGACATCTTGTCTGAAAGAGAGCCCCCCGCCACTGCATATACAAAGTGTCAGCTCCCTCACACACAGATTATCCTATTATTTTGTAAATATTTTTACTCTTGTCCTCCCTTTTCTGCTAAAGGTACCAAGCCCAAACCTTCAGTTTTGCCAATTTCATGAATACGCCTTCCCTATTTTTATAGTTCAACATTCAACAAAAACACGAGATCTTGGTAAATCACATATGTGTCAGTTGTGAAGGATTTGACTTGATAGATCACAAGTTGTACAGACCTTGGTAGATCACAAATTGTACAGATCTGAACTGAAGGGTTTGATTCAGTTCACTCATGGGCTGAAAGAATCATAGAACTATAGATCTGGGAAGGATCTCAAAGGTCGTCTAATCCAACCGCCTGCCAGTACAGAAATGCACAGTTTAAGCATCCCTGGCAGATGTCAGTCCAACCACTGTTTAAACGATGATAGTGATCTAAATGCTATTTGTAGTTCCAAACAGAGTAGATCCTTTGAATCAATTTGTGAATGGTGAATGGTGTCAATTTGTGGATGATGACTCTAGCAACAGGTTTATTGTAGCTGGAATTACCAATATGATACAGTATCTTGGAAGATGAAGCACCTGTTCCAGCTGCAGTTATGATCCTGGAGATCCAGAAGAGTCACCTCATCTCTCTTCCCCTAGCTGCTAGCTCTTATTCCTTTCCTCTGCCTCCATGTCCCTCCCCCTGCCAATAAACAGCAGTGTCTCCTGGAGCTTGACATTTGCCAGATGGGATAAATTCTATGAAGTTATACATACAGAACGTTACACTTCATACATTCCACCATAAGATCTTGGCCTTAATAGGATTCCCTTCTCACTTCAACAGCTTCTCATTTTTTTAAAACCAGTGTTTAAATTTTAATGTACTTTTATTGTTTCGTATTGTACTATTTTGATGTAGACTTTGCATTGTATACTATGTACATGCATGAGCTATGTAAACAAAAGAATCTGTTATTATAGGTGACCTTTAGATCTAGTCCACCCTTTCAGCAATCTTCAGCATTTTTATGTATGACATTCAGCATTAGTAATTTCAAATCTCAAATGATGGTCATACCCTTATCTGATGCTCTTTAGAGAATCTATGCAGCAAAAAGTATGCTGTTCATGCATTTTTTAATAAAAGACTTCCCTCTAAAGACTTACAAGCATTTGATAGATGTTTTTCTTTTTCACCATTCAAATTAAGGTTTTATTTGAAAAGAAATCTGTCTTCCTAAATGTGAAAAGTAAATAAATACCAGTTCCACATTATTATAAAAGGGGATTGGGACAAGTTGCTTCTCAACATGCTTAATTAACAATTACATTGTTAAATGGATCCATCCATGAGACATCATCACTGATGTTAGAAGAGATCTGTAATTGTCATTGGGAATCTGTCAAAACTGCAGGAGTGCTGAAAATCCCTCTTTCCTGAAGCCTCCATGGCCAGAGGCAGTTGATAGACAGAGGCCCTTTTTGCACCTTACCTTTTCATGGCGCTGGGGTGCAGCGATCGCGCGAGCAGCCTCTTGAGAGAGGCTCTCATGTCCCCGCTGCTTCAGCTCCATAGCCACTGCCTGCTAGTGAGCAGCCAGCATGAGGGCTCCTCCTCTTCCTTCCACAGTGCAGCTGGGGCAGAAAGTGCGAGCGCCATAGTTCCAGAGGCTCCGCACACACGGTAAGTGCACGTGGGGCCCTGGAGCGATGTGCAATCATGTAGAAGCCGAAAATGAAATAGTGCGCGATCAGCGCCTGCCAGCCCCGGCAGCATCATGCAATTGGAGGACATCATGTGGATGGCTCCTTGCAATTGCGTGGTGCTCCAGAGGCCCTTTTGCATGGCAAATGCCATGCTAAAAGGGCCAGAGACAGAGGCCATTTCCACACTAGACAGTTATAGTGTTATTATTCCACTTTTAACATCCAATGGAATCCTGGGGTTTGCAGTTTAGAGAGGGGCCTTTGAAGTCCCTCCAAACCCCAGGATTCCATAGGATGTTGAAAGTGGAATAATAGCACTATAACAGTCTACTGCGGAAATGGCCAAAGTCTTCGAAACAATCAGAGAGGGTATATATAGTGGTGCTCATCCTGTTCCTGCTTCCCAGAGTGGAAGTGTTCTATCCTTATAAACAAGAAATGATACGTTTCATTTGCTTTTATTTGCATAACATTTTATCTTTCATTGCAGCCCTTTACTGGTCCTGTACCGATATCAATATGCTAGAGCAAAAACTTCCTGAGCTATGCGTAAGTTTACCTGCTCACTTTGGCTTGTATATAAAACCTGTCCCCCATCTTTGTCCCTTTTAGCAATCTTTGTGACCACCACTCAGTCTGACCATGTTTCCCCAACACCACAAATACACATTTTACATTTCTATTTTACTTTCTGTATCACAATTCACCTGCTCCTGTCAGTATATATATGTTTGTCTGCAGAGGCTTTGCTCCATGCATCTGATGAAATAGAATATTAGCATTTTTAAGCACAAGATTGCTACTATAGTTGTTTTTCAGTAATAAGAACAGCAAAAAAGGTAATGGTGGTGATTATCTCCCTGTGTGCACAGGAACATAATTCTTTGCTAATCTTGTTCCTGAAAGTAGCAACAGTGGGTAATTTCTTTCCACTGTGCAAAAATCTTCAAAAACTGCAGTTTCTGGAATAGAAAATGTTGTAGTTGGGGACTTACTGTGCACAAAATTCACACACTTTTTTTTGTACAGAAAACAGCATTGTAAAAAAATATATATTTCCATGTACTTTTTATTAAATTTTATATATAATAAAAGTTGAAGCAAAACATACATACACAATGGTTCATCCAACAGTCCCAGAAGAAAAAAATCATGTTTTAATAGGATGTCAGTCTTCAAAATTCTCTGCATCAAAACATGTATTTGTATCCAGTATCTTTTTAGGTTTCTTGCGTATCAACCAGATATGGCAAAATGTTCCTTCTTGTCAGTCATATACCCAACATAAATTCGAAGTACCTTTATACATTCTAGACAATTTCATGGGGCTCATATTCCAGCAGTACATCATGTGTGTGGTTTGCTTTAACTTTTATTGTATGTGTGTAAAATTTAATAACATTTACTTAAAAAAGAAAGAAAACAGCCTCTGTTAGTAGACTTTTAGAGCTGGAAGAGACCAAAAGGACCATCAAGGCCAAACCCCTGCAATGCAGAAACACACCATTAAAACATTACCGACAGATGGCCATTCAGCCTCTGTTTAAAAACCTCCAAAGAAGGAGACTTCACCACATTCCAAGGCACTCCAAAGTATTCCACTGTCCAGCTGCTCTTACTGCAGGAAGTTCTTCCTAATGTTTAGATGGAATCTCTTTTCTTGAACTTTGAAGCCATTGGTCTGTGTCCTAGTCTCTAGAGCAGTAGAGCTATCCTGTCCCCGATTAACCTTTTCTTCTCCAGGTTAAACATACCCAACTCCCTAAGGCATGGTTTCTAGGCCTTCTATCGTTTTGGTGGCCCTTTTCTGGACGCATTCCAGATCATCAATATACTTCTTGAACTGTGTTGCCCAAAACTGG
Organism: Cyclura pinguis; assembly: GCA_030412105.1. Taxonomy (NCBI): domain Eukaryota; kingdom Metazoa; phylum Chordata; class Lepidosauria; order Squamata; family Iguanidae; genus Cyclura; species Cyclura pinguis. The sequence continues at coordinate 309,401,310 of CM059599.1, read as the reverse complement.
ACACAGTACCCCAGGTGGGGTCTGACCAAAGCAAAATAGAGTGATTCTATTACTTCTCTCAATCTAGACACTATACTTCTATTGATAAAGCTCAGGGTCCCATAGGCTTTTTTTGCTGCTCCATCACACTGCTCACTCATGTTCTGCTTGTGGTCTATTAAGACTCCTAGATCCCTTTGACATGTATTCTGGTCAAGCCAAGTGTCACCCATCTTATCTCAGTACATTTTATTTTTTCTGGCCAAGTATTGTACCTTATACTTCTCCCTGCTGAAATTCATTTTGTTAGTTTTGGCCTAGATCTCTCATCTATTAAGGTCCTTTTGAATTCTAATCCTATCCTCTGGGGTGTTAGCCACCCCTAATTTGGTGTTATCTGCAAATTTGAGAAGAATGACTTCTATTCCCTCATCCAAATCATTGACAAGATGTTGAATAGCACTGGGCCCAAGACAGAACCCTGCGGCACCTCACTAGTTATTTCTCACTGGGATGAAGCAAAGCCATTGGTGAGTACCTTTTGGGTTCAGTTGATCAACCAATTGCAAATCCACCTAATAGTAACATTGTCTAGCCCAGATTTTATTAGCTTGTGTGCAAGAATATCATAAGAGACCTAGCGTGCATGTCTTGCTAACATTTTAGGCACACCCTTAGCCACACCTTCCCTCTCTCTTCATTAGTTAGTCTGTAATTAGTCTGAGTTTGTTCATCCTACATTTTGTAGTCTGTGGTCCTCTCCCTGACCTCCATATCTGAAGATCTCATGTTTGCATCACTGTGAGATGATATATAAGCTTGGTGAATAAACATATTTTCATATACATTTTTACCAAAGAAGATGGGCCCAGTCTACTCCTCTACTAGCTCCTGTGGGGTGAAGAGTGACACCAGTTATTGCTCATATTCTACTTGTGAATATCAATTATTCTGCATTTGAGATACACCACTATCTCTAACACTGCTCAACAGTGTCTCTGAAATTCCATACCCTCAACCATCCACTTGTTACTGGTGGCAGGAATCCTTTTGGCTGTTATTTTCCATCTGTGGAGCTTTCCATGGATGGAGTGGGTTATTAAAGTGAATAAAGCACTCTGTTCCTCTGCCTCATCCTAATTCTTTCCAGAAGCTAACTCCAAAGTCTAGGATTGCTTTGATAATTATGTACACTAATTCTTCCTCACAATCTTCCTCTGCTGGAAGAAGCAATTTAAAATTCTTGAACATCAACTTTCTTAGGATTTTGTGGAAGCCAACAGCTTATGCATTAAAGGCAGTATTCAATTAGCAACAGAACAGATCACATAGAGACAATGCTCAGCCAATTTGGGGATTTAGTCTGGTGCACACAATGCCTTAGAAAGTGTTAATGGAAACTTTAAAAAGAATGAAGACTCAAGATATTCTATTACATTTTTGAGTTAATACTGTCTTCTAAGAACTAATTAACTAATTAATTAGTCAATCTCAGCATAACTCTCTAGATGTACCTTGGAAGTGCTACAGAGGTTTAATTTTCAATTGAGTTTGCTGCTAGAAATATTTTATTACAGTCAGGGGAATAGACAGTCATCTCTCCTGTGGCAGTGAAAGAGATTAAAATTATTTTGGATTATGCCAGTAAAATTATGTCAAGAAAATATCATTTTTCCCATATGTTGCCCTAACCAATCATCTTAAAGCTTTCTTCTTTGGCAGTTGTACTAAGGACTTCCTCAGTCAAGAAAAACAGTTTGGACTTTAGTTGTATCTACCCAAAGGTTGTATCTGCACAAAGGTAGCTACTACTAAATGACTTTACTGCTTGGTGGTAACCACCCACACATCAGATGGAGGAGAAGACAACATTGTTAATCTTGGTTCCAAGTTTAGAGGGGGACAGCGATATGAGGCCTGCTGGTTGATCCCACCCATGGTGGTATGCTCCATGTCCTCAGACAGCCTCTATGTTACTGGGAAGCCCTTCCATGTATTTTATTTATGTCCTCCTTATTCTCTTCATAAGGAACCTAGCAGAGGAAAATAATGGTAGTAGTAAAAATGTTGGAAATTGGTATAATAACTGTTGCTTAGCACTTGTTAGAGAAGTGCTACAAGGATTGCTGGTCAGCAGACCAAACAGCAATACATTTTTGATAGTTGCCAACATAGGCACCGAATGTTGATGCTAGACCTAAAAATAAATGGACTCAAAAATCCTGTAAAAGAAAAAGCTAGTTCAATCATAGGCATTCTCAATAGACACTTTCACCCTCTTGAAACAATGGTCTCTATAGAGTACATTGTCAAGTGCCATGTCACTTTCATTAAATATATTTGATAATTAAGCAGATGCTGGCCTAAAATGTCTGAACTAAAAACTGTTTCCTGTTTTCTTCACAGGATGTTTTTGAAAGGAAGGCTATCAAATTTTGTTATCAGACTGCTTATAGGGAACACAAAGGACTACCTCTCGAGAATGGAGAGGTAGCTACTTTTGGGGGGAATTGTCTGAGACCTGAGAATCCAATGTCTTGGAAGGAAGCCAAAAAATTATACAAAGCAAACTGTGAGAGGAAGGGAGCATTCAATAGATTGCCTTCAATTCTGAAACCTATGTGTCTCTAACTTTTTCAATCAGTAGGATTTAAAGATAAGGCTGTTGTTTTTGCTATTTACACACACACACACACACACACACACACACATATTATATAATTAAACAGGATTTACTCTGTGATTCATTTTGTATTTTTTTAATCTGTGAATATTAGTATTACTTTTATGGATGATCTATTTTTTAATATTAAAACAGAAAATGCAAAGGAATAGAATCCACAGTTGTTACCGCTGTTTCTAGCCCGAGCTTGTGGGATATTAAGATATTTTGATATCAATAATTTGGCCTTCTGTACCCATTCCTCTCCACATGCTTGCGAGGCCCCCGGACAAGCACGCACACAGGCGCAGCCGACAATAGCCGAACCATTCACATCCCGATCTAGGCAGGCCAGTCATTGCCGAATGCAGCTTCAGGAGACCTCAAGGCAAGTACCACATTATGTATGCACACAACTTACAGAAAGATCCCCTGGCCTACGCAGGCAGCTTGATGAGCGGACTATACAACGCTCAAGCACTCAGCATTCGCATACTGGCTACTCTATTGACAATGTGGCTATAACTCAATCATCTAAAGTACTGACCTTTTGGAGGCTTTGTCTCCAGTCCCAAACTCATTGTTTTCCCCAAGTACGGACTAGCCTGAGGCCACAATTTTCCCTATAAGAACTCCTGACTTTGACCACTTCCTCGGATCGCTCTTGGCTTCCATCCCGCTTTGCTGTCGCTTTGTCCAGCGAGCCTTCCCCTCAGCCCCACGTGCTGAGAATCCACACTCCCCAGCTTCTTTGCTTTTACCGGGCTTCAGGACAGGTATAGTACTTCCCATACCAAACCTCCTCTCAAAATCCCTCTATCCAACTCCTACCTTTATTTCTACAGTTTCTTGTGTGAGTGTGTTGCATACACATGTTTGATTGTGTTTCAATAAAACAATTATTATTATTTCAACATCTGCCTTATCATTGACTCAGCCTGACCCCGAAGACATAGGGTTCAAGATCTCGCTACGTTACCCTGCCTCTCGCATTGCAAACTTGTGCTCTGTGCTAATTCCCTCCCCATTGAGCACATTTAAGTGTCCCTCCTGGGACCCCCAGAAATCAGGGTAACATAGTCCTTTATAAATTTAAACAATGACTTTTGTTAATAGATATTGACTTATTCTAGTAGAGATTCGAACGATCTGAAATTACTGAATATCTCACCCTGCCTAAATTCCGGGAGTTAGCTAAAGATCTCTATTTAGAATTGGTCAGATTTATAACAACCAGAGGGGCAGAGGGAGGAGTTATATTTAAGTGGTTACAAAGCTAATTTGTATTGATGAGGCTTAACAAGTTAATTTTTTGTTTAATACAACTCCCTAACTGGCTTCAAAATATGTGCTAATTCATTTCCCCTTTCCCCAATGTGACCATTTATTGTCCCTGTGGGGCAATGAATAAGAGGTTTTGGCTGGCTGTTCATTGAAGAGGGTGATTTCAAGAGGACAAGGGGAGCCACATGGTCCAATGCTGGCTGCTTGATTCTAGTAAAAGAAAAACAGTTTGTCTTCCTAAAAGGAAGAGTACAAAGAACTATAGACAGAAGGCTGAATCCTAATGTTAGTCCCCAATGAAAGCAGAAGTATCAAATCAGTAGGATTTACTATTGTGTTGACTTTATAGTCAACAATTGTTTCAATGGGTCTACTTCAGATGAGATTCAAGTCAGTGCCTCTGTAGTGCTGTACTGCACTACATGAAAGAGTGAAGAAGACAGAAATACTGATGTTGTTAGAAATGGAATGGGAAGAATTGAATATCAGACCCCTGACCTTTTGCCACCTGCAAAATATATGTTCACGTATTGACATATGTTGGCCACACCTCTTGGGGCTTAGTGAGTGGGGAGATGGAGGGTTCAGTTGTTCAACAGAGGAGGAAAATGCTCTGCTAATGCTCGAAAGGAATCAAAATATTTCTGGCTAAAAATTTTAAAGAGAGCCAGTGTGATGTAGTGGTTTGAGTGCTGGACTACAACCCTAGACACCAGAGTTCGATTCCCCACTCAACCGTGGAAGCCCACTAAGTGACACACTCTCAGCCCCAAAAAACCCTGTGATAGGTTTGCCTTAGAGTCACCATGAGGCACCCAACAACAACAGCAGCAGCAGCAACAAAGAATTCCAGACTTTGGCCCTTTCCGCAACTCACCTTTTTGCGGAGCTGGGGTGCAGGGATCACACGAGCAGCCTCTTCTGAGAGACTCTCGCGTCCTGGTTCCTTCAGCTTTGCAGCTGCTGCCTATTCACGATAGAGCCCCTCCTCTTCTTTCCGCAGTGCAGCCTGGGATTTTCCCAGGCTGCGCTGGGGCAGGAAGCGTGAGTGTTGCGGCTCCAGAGCTCTGCACACACGGCAAGTGCATGCGGGGCCCAGGAGCAATGCGTGATCAAACACCATTTTCGGCTCACAGCTGAAAATGAAATAGTGTGTGGTTGGCACCTGCCAGCCCCTGGAGCATCACGCAATTGCGAGTGCGCCATGTGGACCGCTCCTCACAGTCGCGCGTCACCCCAGGGGCCATTTTGCATGGCAAATGCTGTGCAAAAAGGGCGAGTCAGCAGCTGGTCTTTGTAGCCACTCAAGGACAGCCTCAAGGACAGCCTGTCCTACCTACCCTCACATTTCTCCTGAATTTCCAGGTGGCAGTCAGATTGCAACAAAAATAACAGTCTTGTTTGATGAAGCAGTGTGGTATAGTGATTTGAGTACAGGACTAGGACACCGGGACACCAGGGTTCAAATCGCTGCTTAGCCATGGAAAAAACCCCTTGGGGAAGTCACACTCTCTCAGCCTCAGAGGAAGACAAAGGCAAGCCCCTCTGAACAAATTCTGCCAAGAAAACCTCATGATACATTCAACTTAGGGTAATCATAAGTCAGAAATGACTTGAAAGCACACAACAACAACAACTTGTTTAGTGAAACTGCATTTCACTTTTTCAGATGTAAGGAGTATAGCCTAGGGAGAGAGGCATTTATACATACGTAAAGTGGGAAATAGAGTAAGGGTGAAATGTATGAGAAATGCAAAAAGATACCAACAGTCCTTGGAATACAGAAATCGTACAACTAGTAGTCCTAAGATTTACAGCAGCATTGGCAATACAGACAAACTTTCACAGATGTGTTTAAAACCATCACCATGCATTTCTGTGGTGAGGCACGAGATTTTTATACTTACGAAAAAAAATGAGTAAAATACAGTTGAGAAACACTGATCTAAAGAGAAAGATGGAAGAGAGACAGACAATGCTAGAATGGATCAAATTTAGTGCAAATTTATGGTCTTGCCCCTCCCTTATAAAAGTAACTATGGAAGGTACTTTTCATTCACGTGACGAAGCCAGACCTGGGTATTTAAGGATGGTTATCACCTGGTGTCAGTTGCCGACTCGCTTGTCAGGACATGGTGAATCTGTTCCAGATTTTAATCCAAATTTAAATGAGCTCTCGAAGGTAATCAACTCTATCCCCAAAATAGGTTCATCTCCTTTCAAGCTCAGGTTAAAGCCTGGAGTGTTTTAACATAGGCATCACCAGCCATCACTGTTACTACTATTTTTATGAACTGGGGGAAAGACAGGAAGACTTCTCAGCTAGATTGCTCTTTTCCTCCTCCTTAAGGAATATATTAATTGTTTATGAAAATGCAAGAAGTCTTTTTTTTCCCAAGAGTGGAAATGGAAAAGATACACAGCACCAGAATTATTACCTTCAATAATGCTCTGGTACAGATGCCACCCCTGGAAATCTAATGGGGAAGCTGTACCTGTCAAAGTAGGTTTCTGTAGTGAGCCTCACACTATGCTCAAGTTGGTTTAGAGGCTTTTTTTTTTTTTTTTTGGCAAATGAATAAAAATGCTATGAAATGTCAAAAAAACCCATTGACCTTTCATTTTTTTTAAAAAAAAAAATTAAACCCTGGGCAAATGCTTGCACTTAGTTATCATCCGCACATAAGAATACAGATGTGCACATGGAATATTAAGAGAGAAAAGGCAAGAGGGTTTCTGTGCAATGATCTTTTCAAGCACTCAAAAAGTGTGGCCTTTTCCACAATACACTGTTATAGTGCTATTATTCCATTTTTAGCATCTTGTAGAATTCTGGGGTTTGTAGTTTACTGAGGCCAGAGAGCTTTCTAGCTGAGAATTCTAAATACCCCTCCCTAAACTGCAAACCTCAGGATTGCATAGGAGGTTGAAAGTGGAGTAATAGCACTATAACAGTGTAGTGCAGAAATGGCCTGTATGATGACACCACAAAAGGCTCTTCAGGATCCTAGTCACTGGTACATACAGAAATATATTATGACCTAATTAGAAACACAATAAAGAAAATGTCTTGATATCATGAAATGGTAGGTAACTACAAAGGAGGGAGAAGTGGTGGTTGTTGTTGTTAAGAGCTGACAATTAACCCATCCAGGCAGAGAATTTTGAGTGCTTAGCTTAAAATTCTAGCCCATTTCCACACTAGCCTGTTCTAGCGCTATGATTCCACTTTCAACATCCTATGGAATCCTGGGGTTTGCAGCTTTGGGAGGGGCCAGCCCTCCCAAAGCTGCAAACCCCAGGATTCCATAGGATGTTGAAAGTGGAATCATAGCGCTAGAACAGGCTAGTGCAGAAATGGGGTTTGTTTTGAATCCCTACGTGTTCATGTTTCATGTTTGAGGTGCTGAATTAGAGTTGCCAGACAGACCCTTCATCTCTTCTCTCACTGTTCTAGGAGTTCTAGAACATTGTTCTCTATTAAGTTTAGTCAATGCAGATGGAAACTCCAATTGTTTTTGTTTAAGAAAAAGATTTCAAAATGTACAAATTCTACATGATGGACAAAACTTGAATTTGATGGACTTTTAAAAAATACGAATACGATTGTGATTGTGATTGTGATTGTGATTAAACTTTATTAGGCATACTATAACATATGTATTTACAATAAAACTTCAACAATCGTTTTTAGAAAATTTAAGCCATAAGTTTGTTGCCTCCACCAGAAAATTGGCCATTAGCCTGGTAATATACGGATTCCGATCTTCCAATAAGTATTCCACTGATAACCTATCCAAATAGATATTTCTTTCCAATATCCTCCTTAACAACTTTTCCCTTGGAATTATATACAATGGGCAGAACAATACAATATGATGGAGAACATCAGGAGCTTGAGCACAATAGCATATACAATCCAGAAAAGGGGTCTGTAGATATCTACCCTTAGTCACATTGGAAGGATGTACATTCAACCTTGCAAGTAGAAAAGCCTTCCTTGCCACCAACAAAGAGAGAGTTTGAAAATAATCTGGAATCCTACCCTGCAAGGGGGGAATACCAAGCATCGACGGGGAACAAACCCTAGGAGGTGTTGGATATGACAGCTGATATTCCCTCTCTGCAAGGCAGGCCCTGATAATCTCAAGACACTCCTTTTCAGTTGATAAGAGGGGAGAATCCATATTTAAATCCACAGACATTATTTTACTTTCATAAAATGTAGCCCACCTGGCGTAGTAAATGTCAGGTTGAAGGAAGCATAAAAGGCCAGATCTAAACAGGCCTAAAATGAATCTTAAACCAAGATCTATAAGTCATCAGCCAGGCTTCAGTTTCAAGAGAATTCAGGTCCAATTCTGCATAAAGAGTCAGATGGTGTACACATGGGGGAACAGATAATATTCTCCCGAAATAAAGTGTCTGCAATCGTTCAATCTCCTTGTTAAAGGCTGGAATCCAGGTGAATATACTATAAAGTAATCACAGTCTTAATTTGGTTTTGTAAATTTTTAAGGCCGCCAGGATATCCTGGTTGCCTTTTTTATAATAGAAGGATTGTATAACAGGCAAAGCTCTTTTCCCTGCCAGAATTACCTTACCTCTCTGTTTGCACTAGTGCCCATTAAAATGGAAAAGGATACCAAGGTAAACATACTTCTTGACCTGTTCGATTGTCTGGTTACCAACCTTCCACGTTCTCGGGACAAATCTCTTAGAAAATACCAGTATTTTGGATTTATCAGAATTTACCAGCAGGTGAAATTTATCGCAATATTCAAAAAATCTTTTCAAGGCTCTTGCCAAACCCACCTGAGACAGGGAGAGTAACAATGTATCATCGGCATACTGAAGTACAAATAGCGGCCTATTACCCAAAGAAGGTGGGTGTGAATCTACAGTGGCCATAAAGGCAGGTAGATCAGCCACAAATAGATTAAACAGGTGAGGAGCCACACATCCTTGTCTAACTCCTACACCTGAGTAAATAGGATCTGTTAATAAACCGGTTTCAGAAAATTTCACTCTGCACTGATTGTTTGTATGAAGTTGGGTTAAAAGAAACAACAGTCGGGGATCTATATTAAGCTTACCTAGCTTTTCCCATAATAAGGGCTGGTGAATTGAATCAAAAGAGGCCTTCAGGTCAATAAAAGCCATGTATAGTTTGCCTTTAGGGTGCAACAGGTATTTATTTACAAGGAATGAAAGCACTACTATATGATCCACAGTGGACATGTGTCTTCTAAATCCCGCTTGCTCCTGCCCAGTCAAAGCCTGGACATTCATCCAACTCAATAGATTCAAATCCAAATAACTGGCATAAAGTTTGCCCACTACCAATAGAAGACTTATTGGGCGATAATTGCCAGGGTTCCGTCTGTCCCCCTTTTTAAAGATAGGAATTATGATGGAATCCTTCCAGTCAGCTGGAATCTCACCAGAGTTATTTACAAGAGTGAATAAATTAGCCAATGCCTTTATCCATTGCTCAGGGCGATATTTCAAAATTTCTGCTGGGAGGCCATCATATCCTGGGGATTTACCAGATTTTAGTTTAAGGATCAACTGATGCACCTCATCGGCTGAAACTGAGCTCCATAAATTAGGAGGGGTTTTTTATTAGTGAATTACCCACAGATGTTTGAGTTCTCATTTTATCGGTAACATAAAAAAACCAAGTCGAGGGGGGTATAGTAGGAGAGATCATAGAGTTCTCATTCTTCATATGTTTCTTAACCACCACCCAAAAGGTTTTCGCATCTTTAGATTTCAAAGCATTATCCAGAGACGTCCAATTTTGCTGGAAAAATACCTTCCTTTTACCCTCCACCAATTTAAAATATTCTTTATGGGCCTTGTAATAGGGCCCCAGATTAACCACCAGATTGGCCAAAGCCTGATGGAACATTTGTCTTAACTTCTCTTTCTAGATAAGACAACTTTTATCAAACCATGTTCTTCTACTTTCTACATGTTTAGGGGGATAAGAGGCCTTATTTTGAAAAATAGTCACAATATCCCTATATGCCATCAAAGCATCATCTATCCTAGTACTAGTAGTTAAAACATTAAAACAATTTAAAACCTTCCTAATAAATAATCTTCCATTTTAGGATCGCAATGGATTCACTTCATTCTTTCATATCTATGAAGAGTCAAATCAGTCCTAGAGAGTGAAAAAACTGACTCAGGTAGATTAAGGGAAACATATAGAGGTAGATGGTCACTTTCTGTCCTATGACAGATATCAAAATCGACAATTAGACTCAACAACTCAGGACTGATTATTACATAATCGATAGTACTTCTCCCAGTGGGTGAATTATATGTAAAACCATCTGTTTTTGGGAACCCTTCAGAGCCATTTAATGTTAAAAAGGTGTTGCTAATACAAAGATTGATCAGGAATGACCCATTATTATTGACTTTTAGATCCTTGCCAGCACGGGGAAGATTTAAGGGAAAGGGTGGCATGTCTGGATCAATCATGAGATGCTCACAAAGAAAGTCATTAGAGGGCTCAATTCTTGTGTTGAAATCACCCAATAAAATGCACCTCGAAGAAACGTACCTATTGGTGATATCTTCAACATAGCTAAACAGTTGGTCCCAGTACGTGGCTAAATTAGGCTCTTTAATAGTAGGGGGAATATAAATATTAAACAAAACTATCTTGTCATTTCTTATTTGCAAAGAGAGATTCTGTGCTATTGGTACACAGGGTGGCAATACTGTATATTTGAAACAACTAGAAAGTTTTAGAAGTATGGCCAACCTCCCCTTATTTCTACCCCAATTGGAGGATCTACATGCGGGCACACAGAAGGATACAAATCCTGGGAATAGGATATCATATGGGCACCATATTTCTTGTAGACATACAATGTCAAATCTACCAATATAGTTAATAAAGTCCATATCTGAGTTTTTACTCAGCCAACCAGTTATATTCCAAGAAAGGAGTGACAGTCCTAGGCTACCTCCTTCTAGTCACTGAACCGGATCTGATGAAATTGCAGAAGAAAATGCTTCCTCAGTTTGGACACAACCATTCATGTTAGAGCAGGCGGAGTCATCAGCCAATGTAGAAATAGATGGATCAGTTTCCAGCTGAGGTTGAATTATCCTCCGGAATTTGGTTGTTGTATCCTCCAGCTGGGCAGTTACCATTATTTGATTGGCAGCTGAAAGATCCTGTAACCCCTGCAAAGCCTGTTCCTCCACGGACTTAAACTCAGGAACAGCATCAGTGACCTGCAAAAGACCCATCGTTGGTGTCTCATCTTGCGGGGTGTCAATAATATACCGATGCTCAGAGGCTAATTCTTCCAATTCCCTAGCCCAGGATTTTCCCTGTACTTGCTCAACAGGCGTTTCCCCAGTTCCAGATCTCACGCCAATCTCATAATCGGGAAGAAGTGGAGAATCCTCAGCTGCAAGTTTTGCCTTAGGAAAAAAATAAGCACTAGGTGGCAAATGTGCTGTACAGGCCTGGGCAGGATTAGCAGGAAGCGATGACATGTCAATGTTGAGTGCATCATCTCTTTCGCCCCCATCCTCCATTATCACAAATGGCTGGACTGACCAATCCAAAAGTTGTCCTTTGGTAGCAGAAGCTGATTTAGAGGGCCCACCAAAATCGTCATTTAGTTGTCTAGATGTCTCTGTTTCAAACAAAGCCGCCATTAAATGTTGGCTATTGTTAATCCTTTCTGTTGCCTGCTTCAAACTATTCCATTCCTCTTTAAGTTGAGTAAGTTCATCCAACTTATTAGGCCTACTCCAGGTTGAAAATACATGATGATCCGAGTCTACCCCTTCGAGTTTTCCCTCCTTATAGGCCACCAACGTATTAATCGCACTATTCTTAAAGACCCTAGAGCAGTGAATATCACACTTTTTTGCCAAAAAGTTCTTTTTAGCAAACAACAAAGTAGGGCCTGAGGAAGAATCGAAGGACATAATCAGTCTTTGATAGTGTCCCAAGTTAGAAAGAAACTGAAAGGACTTTAACCTAATCCTTCTGGGCTCACACCTCAACAATTTACTTAAAGAGACCTTGATATTATAAAAATTAGACCACTTGCCTTTATTAATAGGGTTTTTGCCAACTGCAATCATCACTTGAGATGCTTGTAATGTCAAAGCCAAGGGATATTCAATGGGATTAGGGTAAACAAATGGTGAAGCAGCCTGAAAAGCAGTCCTATTATTAGAATGAGTAGAAAACTCCTCCTTGTAAAATTGTTCTGATAATGTCTCTATTCTATTGTTGATAGAAATACAACTAGTCAGCAACAATTCAAAAGTCTTAGAGATTAGAAACGCCTCTCTTGCCAAAAGTTCCTTCCAAGGACATTTGGATGGTGATCCCTCGGAGCAACCACCATTACTAGAAGGAAAAAACGAGACTCACACATTCTCTATGCAATCATTATCTAACGTAAGTGCTTCAGCCTGCAAAGATTCCAGAGTCACATATCTGTTGTTTAATTCTAAATCAGTCTGTTGGACAGAAGGCATTTGCCTATTTGCAAAAAGGGAATCTCTCTTTGTCTGTTTAGAAGGTTTGTTGCCTAAGTCAGTATTAGCCTTAGAACGCCGACGTTTCCGTAGCTTCATATTGCAAACTGCAAACTGAGGATAAAAGTTAAAAATGCTCAGGGCTAAAGAGAGACTAACAAATAAAATAGAGTTATAGCAACATTTTAAACCTTAAACAAAATTTGGCAACAAAGCAGTTTGGGTTTATAGTAAGACTGATAAAAACCTTATTAAAAAGTTAACACTGGAACTCTAAAAGCAGCAGCATCCCGCCATCTTGTGATGGGGAGGAAATTTCCACCTTGGGAGTTTAAAACACCGTCAGGTCACGGTCTCACAAGCACTTGTTTGTCTACGAATATGAAAAAAATTAAATACAGACATTCAACCATTCCTATTGCAAATTAGCAAACTGGTAGTGAAGAACTTTAACAAACATCTAGTCATACCAATGCTGTTGCACTATAGAAACTCACTGGGTAGCCATGGACGGGTCACACTCTCTAAGCTACAAAAGAAGGAAATAACAAACCACCTCTGAACAAATCTTGCCTTAGGATCACTATAAGTCTGAAATGACTTGAAAGCACACAACAACAACAACAACAACAACAACAACAACAACAACAACAAGGGTCTTTATCTTCTGTCGGATAAAATTTGCATATAACTCCCTATTTGACAGTTAATTGTAACAACTCTTTTCCCATGCTTTTCCTTCCCCCTCCCATTTTCCCATTCAACTTGCCAACAGTGTGAGTGTGTCTGTTCATTCTTATCACAGATTGTTACCATAATGTTCCTCCATTCCCAGCACACTGTTTCTCAGTTGATCTCATCATCCCTTCACAACACAATAAAGCCCATTTAAACATCATTGGAAGGTGACTACCTAAAAGCATGGCAGGGAGAGCAAAGCCAAGCTGATATTTTAGCAGGGATAAAAGGATACACATCAGGCATGTATGCACATTTGTATGCACAATAGCACTGCATGCACAACTTTGCTTCCATGACCTTAAACTGAATGTGGATGTTGTACATTGGACAAAAAATGTCCAGCTGGATCTGTAGGAGAATTTATACATGCAGAAGACACTAACAGGATACCAGCCACTGAGTACTAGAACTAGTGGCTACAGCTAACCTCCTCTTCACTGTTTAAATTCCACAAAGGACACCGCATCAGTGTTCTCAGTCCACTGATCCTGTTGTATTTCTAGTGTCACAACCCCCAAGTTACAACTGATAGCCAATTCACTTAAAGTGACAATATATCTGTTTATAGTTTCTTTTTCTTTCTGTGCCACTGCCAAAATTCAGTACAATCTGCAACAGTGTTAGCTTTTGGGGGGAAAAAGAATTTCTTAAAGCAGACAAAGCTTTCTTATACTGATCACCCAGAACAGGAAAAGTATAGAGGATTCTCTGAGCTTCTGGTTCCAAGGAGTGCATGGGGGATGCATTCTCCCTTGCCTCTGGAAGTTCTTCATTCTGAAACACACAGGTATTAAATGTTCTGATCCAGGTAAATGAAAACACGGGGCTATCTGGAATTTTGAGGAGCACGGGTAGTGGAGTTAAAGGCAGACTTTAATGAGAGGTCAAAGAATATCTGAACAGATGGTCTCAGATAGATTCAGTTAAAGATTCCTGGGCAGGGGGACTTCTATTCTGAAAAATAACACATACTGCCTAGGATTTTGTTCTTAGCTTGAATAGCCTACCTCACGTTACTGTCCCATGGCTAGAAAATTAATAAGACACAGTGTTAGAGTTTATCTGGACAAACATACATCCAAGAGCAGCTGCTTCCATCTTGTATGAATCAGCTTATATATTAATAGAGAAACTCTCACTTGTCTTCAGCTAAAAAGAACCTCTCATCATTCATTTTGGATGTCACTTGGAGAAGCTCCAAATTCCACTTGGAAAAAATTCCAGAATTGCCCAGACAACATGACCAGATGACCAGTTGACAACAACGTTTTCCAAGCTCTGAAGTGATTTTAGAGGGATTACATTTTTCAGCTCCTTCAAAGAAAAATAGTAGTGCTAGTATAGTGAAAAAGGAACATCCTCATTTCCAGCTGGTAACAAACTAAAGAGTGACTTAAACCCAGTCAGTCCCTCTTAATCTTGAAAAGGTATAAACTTGGGGTGTGTGTATGTGTGTATTTGGGGATAGAGAGCAAGAAAAGTATGTTTTATAGTACATTGCCCAGCACAAAACTGAACACCTTGCATCTATGCATGTGTTGCTGTTTTGTGCCTTCTATTTGTTCCCAACTTACAGCAATTCTAAGGGAAACCTATCATTGGGATTTCTTGGGAAGATTTATTCAGAGGAGGTTTGCCATTGTCTCCCTCTGAGACTCAGAGAAACCCAAGGTCACCCAGGGATTTCCAAGATTGAGTCAGGATTTGAACTCTGGTCTCTCAGAGTTCTAGTTCAACACTCAGACAACTACACCATGTTGGCTGTCATGTGTACTCTAAGGCAAGTCTTTGAAGCAAACCCATTTCTAGTTCTTGACCTTGCATGGGTATTTTTTTTCTGACTGATGCTCCAGTCTGAATAGCTGTTTTAGGTCCTGAACTGTTTATGAACTTGTTTCTTATCTGTGCCTTCTGAAATTCATCTCACTCTTCATAAAACATCGCTGGGATATCCCCGACTTGGCATCAAACACCCCTGGTATTGACCTTGACATTCTTGGGCTGCCTGTTTTCATTTGGCCTTGGCTATCTGAGTATTCAGTGCTGCACTCTTAAAGACTAAACTAGAACTAGAGAAGAACAAGCTTACTCTCTATTTTATGATGTTTTGATGGGTCCTTTGGTTGGCTGGCTGTTGATTTTTTACTTTTTCCTTGAGGAATAGCACTGCTGCTTTTGCATTTTTCCTATATGCTACATCCTAGCATGCTAGGTATATGCTAGGAAATATATTCATATATTCTGCCTGAGCTTTAAGATCTGTGGGAGAGGCCCTTCTCTTGGCCCCATTACTACTATAGGGATGTTTGGTGAGGACATAAGAGACAATCTTCTAAGTTGCAGCTCTCAACTTGTAAAACTCCCTTCCACAGGAGGTCTGGTTGCCCCCATCCCTGATGTCTTTCCACTGGCAGGCAAAGACCTTTTTATTTGGGCATAAATTTGGTTTTTAATTTGTTGCAGCAGATGTAGTTGAGGGAGGTTTTGTGCTTTTATTTTATTCTGTTTTTCATGTCTTTTTAAAACTGTTTTAAATGTGTCTTTTAACTTGCATGTTTTAAACAAAACTGTGGATTAATCCTCATTTGACTTTAATAGTTTTTAAATAGTACTGCATATTTTTTTAAAAAAAAAAAAAAGGATTGTGAGCTTCTTTGAATCCTGTACCAGGAGAAAGGTAGGCAATAGATTAAATACAGAGCTATATATGCACATACATACATAATATACATACATAACAAGAGATCTTACTTTTAAAAAGCTTGTACATTAGCTTTGAATTGTCATTTGCTTTGTAACCATAAGAATTCAAGGTCTATCTTCTCATTTGATACAAATGGAAGTATTAATTCCTTGGTCTTGCCATACGGAGAATGTGAACAAAGTCGATGTGTGGTTCAGCTGAAATCCAGTGTGGGCTCCTTCTCTTTTTAATAATCTTGTCAATTTGAACAGGCCAGTTTGCCTGATGGCAAAATTGCTTCCCAGCCTTATTGCTCTCCTTCTGTGTTACTACCAGGCTCAGTCTGCTAAAGAACAATGTTGCTTAACTTTTTTTAATCTCTTTGAAACCGAGTGTGATGTTCAATCTTTCTTACTTTACCACTTTCTTCCGTCACATTATTTCATGAGGATTATATTTCCTACTGTGAAATAGCCATTGCTATATAGTGTGGGTGGGGGATGCATCGTTGCTTCTGGTTTCTTCCCAAAGCTTTTGATCATTCTCAGAGGCTGGAGAGATCATCAATGTACTACAGAAGAAGCGGAAGAATCACAGTTGCATAAAATGATCTGAGGCTGTTTGAAGAAATGATCTTAAATCAGCCAATTAATGTCTAACCAGTAAAGAATGAATGACTGCTCTCATGCCCTGGTGCTCCTCTGATGAAGTACATAATAGTCTCTGTTCCAATAAAACCTGTTGCCTTATGATGGAAGTATAAGTGCTGTTGTTGTAGCATTGCTGGTCCCTTGCTGTACTGTGCTTGTATGGCAACCAGGGCAAGTCGGATATAGTTGCACTCTTCTTTCAGATGCCTGATCTGACCATTGTGACACATCTTAGTTACATTCTGTTTGGATCACTGTAATATCATAGGGTTTTTGAGTCAACAGCATCCCCTTGGGAGAGATTTTGGGGCCAAGACCTGATACCAGGAGGGTAGGGCTTTGTGATGTTACAAGGGTGAGGCCCTGTGATGTCACAGGGGTGGGCAAGGCAGAACTGCTTCTTAGTAAGCTGGTTGCAGAAACAGGCATGAAGGCAATATGGGCAAATGAGAATTTAGGTTTCAAAAAAACACAGTTAACCAGGTAATGTCGCAATCCCAGGATCATTTTCACTGGTTCAGCAAGCAGTCACAATTCCCACTGGGGCTTGTATCCAATAGCGGTTGGGTGGCTTTACCTACAGCACATGTAGCATGTGGAGAGTTTTTTCCAGACTGTACACTACTGCTAGGGCATGTGGAAGGCTTACTGCCAGCATTAAGGGAGCATTGTCCAGGTTGTTCATAGCTACCTCCAAGAAGGTTAATGATTCATGATGCTGGTGCTTCTACTCCCTACCTTCCTTCCATCCATCGCTTTACATGCCTTGATTTGGTGTAAATGGCAAGAGGTGTCCAGGTGTATGCACCCACCTCTTTCCCCAGTCCTCTCCCATTCCTTTGGTGCACCAACCCTGAACAAGTGCAGCATGACTATGAACACATTTGAACTGAGTCTGAGAAGGGTGATTGTACTTTAAAGCCACATTATGGATAACTACTTTTGTCTCCTGCAGATCTGCTTGTGTGGTATTTGTCTCTTCTCCTGAAAACCCAAAGAAGCAGAAAAAATCCCTGAAAGTTCAGCGAAGGCCCTGAGACCTGGCAATCCTAGTACTAAATTGTATATGGGTGACCTTTGAAGAGTATTCAGAAACCTCAGCTGACTGAAAGAATTATAGAAAGCCTGTTGACAGGGTTGTTTAGCCCCAACACCCATTAAGTTCCCTGTTTCAACAAGGAAGCACACAACGTAACAGCTCCACTCTTTGCCAGTCTGCTTCCAGATACAATTTACCAGGCTTATTATGACTTATGAAGCCCTACAAATTTGAGACCAGTCTTTCCAAACAACAATATTCTCCCGTGCCAGCCTGCCTGTGCTTTGAGACCTGAAGGAAAGGCTGGCCCCAGAGGCATAGTTGGTGATGATATGAAACAGAGTCTTCTTGGTGACTGTTCACAGATTCTGGAACTCATTTTCAGGAAAAGTTAGACTAGCCCTCTTCCTATGGTCCTCCTGGTAGGTAAAGGCTTTCTTGTTCAGACAAAACTTTGGCAAGGAACTGCTTAATACAAACAAGAGTTTGAAATGGGCATACTGTTATCTTTTTAAAAATCATTTTGATTTCCTCTGTTGCAGAATTTTAAATCATGTTATCTTAAACTGAGATAAGCTGAGGTCCTTCATCACCGAGACATAATATAATTGTCCCACAAGTAAAACTATGCTAGGTCTCCCCTATCCAGGCCCTCAACCCATCTTTTAGTTGCAGGAGTCCAATCTTCCTGGCCATTAGTTGACAGGTGGAGAGCAGGGGACATCAGAAAAGTGTCTTCCTATGACACAAAGCTAGATGCAGAATAATCACATCATCTGCCAAGCTAATATCCTTAAAAGTTTGGAATGCTGGGCCAAGACTAAGGCCATTTCCACACGGGGCAAGGGAATCGCCCCATGACGCTACTCACCAGATTTTAAGGCTCCCAGGTCTGGTCCACGCTGCTCTGGAGCAGTGCGTGGCCGCCGCCCCGCACTGCTCCGGGGACGAAAATGGCAGCTTCCGGTTGGTCGAGGGTCTCGACCAACCACTGAAGCTCTCCAGCCTAAAGCCCGCCCCCGGCAGATAGCAGGCTCGCACCAATGCGAGCCTGCGAATCTGCATAAGGGAGCAGGCTCGCAGTGATGCGCTCCATGCTTTTGAAAGACCTGTTTTTAGCGATCTTTGAAAAGCACGCTGGATGACCACTTGGGGTTGTTCCGGAGCAGGCTGGAGTGCGGATCTATGTTAAGTAAGTCCGACGCAGTCCACTCCCAGGTGCAGACGTCCTCCCTGGAGGACGCTTTGCACCTTTTTAAAAACCCCGTGTGGAAATGGCCTAAGAGAATGAATTTCAACAGGGGTAAATATAAGGTACTGCATTTTTGGTGAGAAAAATTAAATGCACAAATATAAGAGGGGGACACCTACTTGGACAACAGTGCATGTGAAAAGGATCTAGGGGTCATAGTAGATTACAAGTCAAATATGAGTCAACAGTGTGATACAGCAGCCAAGAAAGCAAATGGCAAGTAAAATTCTAGGATGCATCAGTAGTGTTCTGATCAAGGCAAGTAATACTACCACCCTGTTCTGCTTTGGTCAGACTTCACCTGGAATACTGTGTCCAGTTCTGGACAACACAGTTCAAAAGAATATTGACAACTCGGAACATGTCCAGAAGAAGGTGACCAAGATTATCAAAGGTCTAGAAAGCAAGCCCTATAAGGAACAGCTTGGCGATCTGGGTATGTTTAGCTTGGGGAAGAGAATATTGAGGGGTGATGTGACAGACATCTTTAAATGTCTGAAATGATGCCATGTAGAAAATGGAGCAAAAATTTTTTCAAGTGACTAGGACATGAGCCAATAGATCTAAGTTACTAGAAGAGAAATCATAAATATTAGGAAGAAATTCTTAACTGTAAGAGTTCTAAAAGCAGTAGGATAGATTGCTTCAGAGTATGTTGGATTCACCTTCATTGAAGGTTGAAAGAGAGTTTGGATGGTCATCTCTCAAGGGTGCTTTAGCTGTATATATCTGCATAGCAGGGGGTTGGACTGGATGGCCTTTTCAGCTTCTTTCAACTCTATCATTATATGAATCATCCGGAAGCAACTAATGTTCATTGTATCTTGGAAGAACTTAGAAAGTAATTTTAAGAAGAATGAATATAATGACATGATAAAATCATCCACAATTGAGTACTGATTGGGGGATATCCTAAGACTTCTAGTAGCTTCAGTATGGGATCTGGAATATCCTCCTGCCCTTTCTCCATTATGGATGGTGTCATCATGTCATTATGCTTTCCAGGAATTGCATCCTAAGTGATGTGGACAGGTCTCCTAAAGGCAGTAATCAGCCTTTAAAGTACCTGTAGCAAAGTATTTCAGTGTTGCTAATGTGTTTTTAAAACAAATTACCTTTTGCACCAAATGACTATAATAATTTTATTCAATTGTACCTTATCACATTATTCAGGAAGTGCAGACTTGCTACTGCTGCTATTATTATTTCCAAATTTCTTTGCAGATTATTAATATACATTGTAATATACATTGAAAAACATCAATCTATGTGATGTCTGATTAGAAACCTAAACAAAACATGGGTCCCAGTGTCAAGGAGTTCACAACCTAGTGCTTTCCTTCAAAGACACACATCAAGTTGGTAGAATGTTCATATCAGAAATTGGTTTGCAAGTCCACATAACAAATTGACAGAAGTTAGTGAGACTTGAGACTCACACCTCCAAGATATCAGCCCAAGTCATGGCTCACTTGACTACCCTGGCAGTCTTTCCATATTTTGGCTCAACATAACTAGTTCCAGCTCTGAATAACAAGCCCTGAACAGCTCCAGTTGAGACAGTTGCCAACAATGAAGTAATTATGGCTTTCTGTATTTTTCATCTCCAACATTGGAAGATGAAAGATGAATTTTGTACCTCTTGAGCCTAAAGCTGAAACTGGAAAGTCCCATCTCTAATTCTTTGGTTGGCCATTTTTCAAGGAAAGACAGGTGTCTGCAAGAGCTCTCATAGGAGACTTCCATCTAGTTAGCCTTCTTCTGAATAGCTAAAAATGTCCATCTTTTGTTCTTAAACATTACAATTTTCTGCCTAAAGCAGCATTTAGTTTCTATTAAGACAAATGTTTTGTGCAGAGGCTATACCTTCACTTCACTGAAAAGAATGATTAAGACTGTGCTCTGCTTTTACGTTTTATGCATCTCTTCATGTGCTTTCACAATAATGCCACATCTTCTAATCTCATTAGTTCTAATAGACTTCTAGCACTCGAGTACATTATAGGAGTCTTTAAAAATTGTAGTCATGCATTGCTATAATTTTTTAAAAAAGAAGTTCTTATTGCACATCCTATTTCTAGGTACATGTTTATTAAATTTTGTTTAAGTGTTAAATGCACCCACACATTTCAAAAATGAAGAAATAAAATAATCATAAAAATATTCATAAAATAACAAAAGCAACAACTGTTTATAGCTAGAATTACAGTATTACAAAGATGGTAACCAGGGTTTGTAATCAGGTAAAGCCGCTGACATAAGTATGTTGTCATAATCAGTTTGTATAATCTTATCAAAGGATTGTGTCAAGCAAGCAGGCAATTACCTTTTCCAAATGCAGTGAAGTGGTGCCATGCTTGATAGAAGCTATTGTTCCTCTGAACATTTCTTGTTACTTTTACCTTGTGAATTTTTTTCCATCAATTCAAGACTCCAGAACCTGTCTCTGTATTGTTCAATTGTTGTTGTTTTTTTAATCTGTTTCCTTAGCCAATGCAATTTCAGATTTTGCCAAAAGTCACACCAAAGGGTGGAGAAGAAAGGGAAAACAGTATTTGATATTACAGTCTCTGAAATAAAGAGACAATCAACTACTTCTGGTTCAATAGGTATATCTTGTTAGATCATATAGGTTCTGCTTGTTGCAAATTTTCTAACATGAGCTGCCACATAACATCATACTGCCATCACATATTCGTGGAAGCTCTCAATGCTCCACAACTTCTCCAACAACAAGGTCTCATAGAATTGTTTGCATTAGACTCACAGAATCACAGAGGTGGATTCTATGAGCCATCAAGTCTAACCCCCTGCTCAGGGCAGGATCTCCATTTAGAACTTCCCAAGCAGCCTCTTTTTAAAGACATTCACAGAAAGAGACTTCACCATCTCTCTCACTGTCAAGAAGATCTGTTATGGCCCCACCCCGCCCCCCAGATTGGCATGGTTTAATTGGCAGTATTATTTAATTGACACTATTAATTGGCATTGATATGAATTATACATGTGGTGACTGGAAGGTCAAGCTGGAAGAGGCAGATTACTGACTGTAAACATAAGATAGCAAGACTGGTCAGCCCCACCCACCTCCTAGGCAGAAACCAAGTCATTGTCAGGCTAATAGCATGGCCACTCTTAAATAGGTTCTCTCTCCCACTCTCAATAGGCTTAAAGCTAACGAACCAGACATCTCAGAACTGAAAGGGGAAATTCCCACCAAATTGTTATTGTTTTATCCTTGATCTTGCACACCTGGACATTTCCCTATTGTGTTCTCAACCTCCCCACGATATTAGGACAGTCATTATCCTTTTGTCATCTAAACTCTAACACCATTAACTCTGTCTGGACTTCATTGTTTGTGCTGCAACTCCCACAGTCCGTGTGACAATTCACACTCATACTCACAGGATATCTTTTGGGTATAAGAACCCCCAATTTTGGGTGGCTCAGTGCAGTCTCTCACCTTTCTGAACACCATGCTGTCCATTTGATTCCTGAATGAGAACTATCCTCAGGTGCCTACCTAGGCCATGTCACTGCTCTCCAGACTGATATTTATCTCCTTGTCTCTGAAAGTCTTCTATCCACACTTTCCTCCCTTTCCTTTGGCTAGGTCTTGTGTGAGTGTGTGTTTGGATCTTTGTGTGCTTGTGTGAATTTCTTTCAATGAAACACATTTTATTTTATGTTTGGAATCTCTGGCTGGTTCTTTCCTGCAAGGACCCAGTAAACATAGGTGGTAGATCTTGCTAAGTTATCCCCCTCTTGCAGGCCTCCTAATTTTGAGCTAGTTAATTCTCCGCTGTCATGTGGAGGTACTGACATCATAGGTGGACCCCTGAATCACCCATGTTTTGGGGTAACACTTCCTTCTAATGTTCAGTCAAAATCTACATTACTGTAACATAAACCAATTACATCTGGTTCTACTTTCTGGGGCAACAGAGAACAAGCCAGCTCCCTCCTCTTTGTGGCAGCCCTTGAGGTTTTAAAAGAGTGTGATCATGTCACCCCTTAATCTCCTCTTCACCAAGCTGAACATGGTCAGCTCCTTCAACCTCTTCTTATATGTTTTGTTCTCCATACTCATTGCCCTTCCCTGAATTCACTCCCAACTGATCTATATCCTTCTTAGAATGAGATGCCCAGAACTGAATGCATTACTCCAGATGACGCCTGACCAGCACAAGTACTTCCCTTGACTTGGAAACTAAGTTTCTACTAATGCTGGCTAAGAAAGCTTTTTTTTCTTTTCTTTTTTTTTTTTTCGTGTGCTTTCTTTCTTTCTTTCTTTCTTTCTTTCTTTCTTTCTTTCTTTCTTTCTTTTTCCCCCGTAGCATCACACTTTTGGCTCATGTTCTACTTATGATCAATAGTTATCACAAGGCCCTTTTCATATGTAGTACTGCTGAGTCGAGTGTCCCCAATTCTTTACCTGTGCATTTGGTTTTTGTTGCCTGCATGTAGCATTTTGCATTTGTCTCTGTTGAGTTGCACTGTATTAATTTCAGCCCAGTTTCCTCATTTATCAAGGTCTTTTTGAATTCTTTCTTCCAATGTGTTAGCTACCCTTCACAGTTTAGTATCATCCTCAAATCTGATAAGGATTCCCTCCACCATATCATTTAAATCATTGATAAAAATATCAAAGAGCATCAGCACCAGGACAGAACGCTGGCACACTCCATTTGAGACCTCCTTCCAGTTTGAAGTGCATCCACTGAAGACAATTCTTTGAGCACAGTTTTCTAACCAGTTAAATAGATCCATCTAATCGTACTTCCATCTATTCCATATTTAATTATTTGCTAATCAAAATATCATGGGGATCTTACTGAATGCTTTGCTGAAATCCAGATAATAACATCCTCAGTATTCCCACCAGCTACTAAACTAGTGACCAGATCAAAAAAAGATACGAGGTTAGTTTGGCAGGATTTGTTCTTGACACATCCATCCTGGCTCCTACTGATCACTGCATCAACATCAAGATACTAGCAAACCGGCTCCTGTATAATATGTTCCAATACTGTACTGTGTTGTAGTTATGAATAGGGTTGCCAGGTCAGGACTATACCAGACCTTTAGCTTTCAGTCTGAAAACCTGAAATCTAAGGATAACTTCCTAGGTGGACCCTGATGATGTCATAAGGGTCATGTCATTAACATTATGCATCAGCCATAGTTGCACTGAGTATGCCATTCACATAAAAATGCCTATTCTTTGAGAAAAAAAGCACATACACACACATACAGACACACAGTTTTCAAGAGAGTGCTCTCATCCTGAGATTCCTCCCCTTCATTCTGAGGACTGTTGTCCTGGGATCTGCGAACCCTAGCTAAAACCCATGGTTTTAGCATGGATTCATTGCTCCACAGGGAGTCCCCCATTTTGATCTACCATATCATTTTAAGATCCTCCTCCTAAATATTTATAATTGCCTCTAGATTACTATACTTACATCTCATTTTATGCTACATATTTCAGAACTGAAGTGATTCCATGATGTGGGGTTGGAGGGCCATTTTCAGGAATCCCATCCCTGAATGGACGATACCACATTGTTGTAGCTGCCATTTTCCACACCCAGAAATGATGTTACAGCCTTGGAGTTAACAGTTTTGCTATTTAAGGAGATGCCATTCTGAAACATAACTTAAGTGCAAAACAATATCTGCAAAGACCTTGAGAGATGGAGGGGAAGGAAGGTTTGGAATGTCTAGATGACCCATGGCCTGAATGTCCCCCAAAGCATTGCATATAGTCCATGATATATATTATTCTTATGTACTTTAGAAACTGAGTCTTTGGAATTAGCAATTTTCTGGATAATTAAAATCTAAAAATGATTTTATGATCTCATTACCTATGCTTTAAGTCCTGAGGTCTATTTAATTTCTGGAGACAGAGACTCTTTTATAAAAGCTTTTAGGCACCCACTGTTTTTGAGAGGGGTGCTGAATATAGAAATATGACATTCTACACTGCAATTCTCTTTCCTCTTCTTTTTTAAAAACTCCAAGTAATTATTGATGATGAATGCTAGGCTGTTGAGATTCTGAATACCTGGAAGTACCCTTCTTCCTTAATACCCTTTGTAATGGAAGCGCTCTGGTATGATTCCAATGATGGCTCTTACACACAGAGTGCTGAAAAGACGCCCAACTTGTGAAAATGCTCAGTCCCATCGACAAGTGCCTCATTAATCAACTCTGTCAATAGCACCGAAGGACAGGCCAGCTAAGGTGGCTGGATAAAAACTAGCTTGCTTCTTCTATTACTGCACAGAAGTTACTGGTGGATATAATTCTGTTCACTCAAAAGATACTCCTGACAAGTACTGGATCAGAAAAAGGCATTGCTTTCTCATTTGTATTCTGTTTAGTCATTGGAGAGTTAATGATGGGAGGGGGAATGACTCTTGACTTCATCAGCACCATGCTTTGCAATTATTCAGATCTTTTCTTTCAAGGATATGAATGCCTCCCGCTGCATTAATTAATGAAGCCTGCATTTGCATGCAGGAAAACACAATCGCACACTCATGATCTCCTTAAACACTACCTCTATAAAGACTCTGTGACTCCTTAAACTACATCCAGCTGTCACCAACATTCCCAGTGATGGGTGCAGAATTCTCCCCATCAGTGCTTCTTTGCATGTGGTGTTTCATTTTCAATCCATGCATGCCAGTTTAAAAAGCTGCCCACTGAATATGATGAATAACTTTAAAAAAAATACTAACAGGCAGGTTCTCAAACTGCTTTAAAATTAGGTAGATGGCAAGCAAAAGCACAGACAGCAAAATAATAAACATTTAAAGGAAAAAATAAAATTCTATGTATTCCTAGGCATGTTTAATATATGCTGGACATCACAAGTTCTCTCTCCCACCTTATACCATACAATTTGTGATTTTAAAACACTGTTTTAAATTGTGATTTTAAATTGTGATTTTAAAAAAACTGTTTTAAATTGTGATTTTAAAAAACAAGAATATTGTAGCATGGTCTTGCTAATGTCCTTTCCCCTTCTACCTCATAGGTCACCATCCCCTCTCATTCAAAGAAACGAATGTGATTTCACATTGTAAAGCAAGGCCAGCAGTAGAAGGTAGTGGCTCCAATGTAAGTACAGCCATGAATCTGCTAAGGGTTTTAGTCAGAGGTGGACAAGTGCAAAATAAGGGCATTTGTGGGCAGAGCTGCATTGCCTATTACAAATCAGCTATGTGTACAACCACTAAAAGGGAGGATCAAAATATGTTAACTAGTCCAACATATCCCCATCTGTTTTTACATTTTCTTAAATGCAGATCGAATCATCAAGTATGTGGAACCCAAGGGAAGATGGTCTATCCAGTGATCTATGGGTCCGATTCTCCCTGACAGTAGTCAATAGTGGCCCCAATGTCCATAACTGTATCTAATCCCCTTCCAAAGCTCTCCAGGTAGAGAGACATTACTACATCCTGTGATACCAATTACATAGTTTACCTATGTACCTATGTACAAGCTAAATTCCTTTTATTCTTTTTTTCATTTTATTCCTTTTATCCATCTTGTCAGTGGAGAATCACAGGAACACCTAGAACTGAGATAAAAATTTCTCCACATCTGCTCAATCCATCCCATGCATAGCTGTATATACCTCTATCATGTCTCTGCTTAACTGATTTTTTTCTAAGTTAACAACTAAAACATGATAAACTTTCCACATAGACAAATTGCAGCAGCCACTGATCTTTTTTCTATTTTTTTCTTCTTTCTTTCTTTTATTATTTTTTCTTTCTTTTTTTTCTCCCTTTTTTTGCTGTTTTCCTCCGTCAGTTGTTCACAAGTGTCCCCATCACCTGAAGCAAGGCAGATGACTAGATGTTAGAAGATCTTCTCAGTGGTAGTGTGTTAATTATACTATATACTAAATAGAACACTTGTGCAAACCTAAGCACCTAGCTGCCAAAAGGACAACTGTGCAGACAAATTGTAATGAAAGCATTAAATTACCAACTATTTCATTGTCCAGAATTAAAATAAATATTTGTCCATCCCATCCCACCCCTAAGCTGAACCCTAGCGATTCTTACAAACACTGGAATTTTAGAGGCTCAGAGAAAAGCACGTTCAGTAGCATGTGTTTGTCTTACTGTTCTGAAGTTGTGCTTCAACTTTGACCTGAAAGGATTGTTTTCTACTAACAAGATGATATTTCCATCAGTGTAAGCTGTTCTGTCTTTTATGTGCTGGCAAAAGCAGAAAGCACATCATGAGCTGATTTGCATGTTGAACAGGATTTTTGACTCATACATAGCTATTGCCATCTTAACTTTTCTTTACAAGATATTTTCACATAAGTTTTCCAGTATGCATTTTGAATAGTGGACAAGCAATATGCATGCCTCAATTATCTTCAGATTGTCACCAAAAAGCAAAGAACAATAAATACGGCAGCAGATGGTCTATATAGTGTTCCATCCCCGAAAAGGTTTTCATTGCATTTCTTCCCACAAAACTAAAAAAAACCTGTATTGAACTAACAGAGACAACACAAGGCAGGACAGCAAAATGATTCCACTGGATTATAGTTTAAAAGGTAGAAAAAGGAGACATTGGCAGAGCAAGTCTCAAAGGTTCCATGAAGAAAAATTTGTTTCCAAGGAAATAGTAAATGAACTGAAAAAGAGTAATGATACTGCTGATTTGATAAGGGATAATAGTCTTAACAATAAAAAAAAAGAATAATTCAATAGAACACACCTTAGCTTTCAGAACACCTCCAACTATGGCCAGCCCAACACATTTTGCTTCCTGAAATAAAAGATCAAAACATTGTCCCCCTCACAGCTACATTACAGAAGCTGACTACATTTCTTCTTTTTGCACGGATGATTAGGATTCCCAGATGTCAGGGCCTGGCCCTCTCCTTCAGACCTTGAGGTAACAGGAAGAATCTCAGGAAGAGAGTGCTTTCTTGAAAATATGTTTCACTGCCTTCCTTGGCTGGCCATACTCCTAATTAGCCATGTTTCACCTGTTCTCTAGGCATGCCACTCATTGCCCCTTCGGAACATCATCTGGATTCCAGATCTGTTTTGTGCACTCCTTGCTAGGAGCTATTGGAGTGAAGGGATAGGGATGCAACAAGAAGGGAGTAGAGATGCAACAAAACAGAGTAAAAGCTGCAATACAGTGATTAATATTAAGGCTCTTTGGAGTCTGTTGCTTTTCATGACTTGTTTGATGTAGCAATAACCTGCATCTTTATGGGTGCTCAGAAAAAAAAATAGAGCCCAGAAAAAAGGTTTCATTTATGAGGGACAGTTAGATTTTTCCCATTGCCTGGCAAGCAGTAACATGAAGTAAAGCAAGGGGGAGAGAGGAAGTGCAGCTACAGCTGCAAAGGAGAAAATGACATCACAGAGGCAAGGAGAAAAAGTTGGGAAAAAAGGAGAGAGGATAGGAAGTGGGGACCAGTTGCAAGAGAATGGAGATGCAGTGGTATAAAATGAAGGGAGAGGAAAGGGAAGGAGGAAAGGAACCCAGTAAGGTAGATTAGCTGAGAAGCAGTGACAGGCCAAGTTGATGTGGTAAATTTCATGATGAAGCAGGAATTTGCCCAAATCTGGTGCCTAAAACATTATCCTTTACTAGTTCTTTGAGAAGAAGAGTTAGTATAAAATGGTAGCAAGGCTGAAACACAGTGGTGTGAAAAAAGCAGCTATTAAGCTTTTGAATATACATAATTAGAGTGAAAATTAGTAATATGCATTACTACAATACTTTGCTTAATACACACTTTAGATGTCTAGATATGAGCAGCTGGAATATAGTAACAGTGGATGAGGTGATGCTGAAGGTAGCAAATAATTTGATTGGTCTCACGGGTCACAGATAAATGCAGAAAGCCAATAAGATCACCACATAATTGCTATTGATCTAAAGCCATCTTCTGAGGGAAGTCTTTAAGGTACCATTCGTGATTATTTTGTTGCAACAGAGTCTTACAGCTACCCCTGTTGAGCTTAGAATCATAGAATCATAGGGCCATTTCTGCCCTATACTGTTATAGTGCTATTATTCCACTTTCAGCATCCTATGGAATCCTGAGGTTTGCAGTTTAGGGAGAGGCATTTGGAATTTTCAGCCAAAGAGCTCTTTGGCTTCAGTAAGCTACAAACCCCAGAATTCCACAGGACGTTGAAAGTAGAATAATAGCGCTATAACAGTGTACTATGAAAAGGCCCATAGAGTCTTATGCCCTTACCACAGGACATCATCATCCCAGCAGAGCAACACATTGCTCCTGGACCAGGACATATGTCATCACATGATGTCATTGTGGTCCCACTGCTGTCACGCCCATTTTCATCACTGGAAAAAATCTGGTAACGGCCCCATTTCCCACCATGATTCCATCAGCTGTGGGCATACAGAAAGGGCCAAAGCAGTTGATCGTGCTTCGTTCCACGGTACAGCGCAGGAAGTGGCAGGGAAAGGGACTCACCATTGATGCTGTACTGTGGAAGGAAGAAAAGGGTGCCTGATGCTACCCATCCACTGGTAGCTCACCAGGTGCAGTAGGAAGCTTTCAGGCCCTGATTCCATTCCAGCAATGGCAATGCTGGGATCCTGCCAAGATGACGCGCTATTGGGGCATTGTGTGGTAAGTTCCTTAGAGTTGGAAGGAGTTGCAACAACCATCTAGTCCAACCCCCTGCCATGCAGGGATATACACCTATAGCAATCCTGAAAGATGCTGTTCCAACTTCTGTTTAAACATCCCCAAAGAATAGAGGCCACCACCGTACCAACCAAAGCAGTCTCTTCCGTGCTTGAACAGTTCTTGTATGTTTTAAATTTTCCAGCTGAATATTTTCTTCACTTATCCAAACTGCAAGCCTAGGCTCATTTCCTGTGTAGAGACAGAATTTCAAACACTAGATGGACAAATATTGAACTTTAGTCTCTGAAGCCAAGAAAACCAATATAAATATACTTGAGTGTTGCATTGACAGAATATCATAGCCACTGGCTGCTCAGGTTCATTCACCATTACTAAATGGCCATCAACGGTTCTTCTTGATGTTGCCACAGTACCTAACAATCTGCCAGTGATGTTTGAGCCACAGCACTAATATCTGCTTAGTCCACATCTCTGATGCTTTTGACTTCATTTCATTTGATAATAATGTACTCTTCAGGCAATACATTTCTTCCATTAGTGGATTGCTTCACTTCTGAGGTGGTTAATAAAGGTTATCAGACTTTGGGTTTTTTCTGCTGCAATACCACCCAAGGCATGCCATAACCATTCCAACCCAGACTACCTGCTGAGCCTTATTGCTTAATTAAGTAATGTTCGAGTGTTAAATATTAATCAGCCTATAATGTTTAAATCCTTTATTGACAGACCAGAGCTCACTGTGGATAAAAGTGTAGGTTGCTGCAGGAACAGTGCAGAAAGGTTTGGTGGCATTTCACTCAGAAAGAGGGTTACATCTTCTTCTAAAATTGATATCCCGGAACTGCTTCAGGGATGGAGAGCATGGTTTGAGTATTATGAGATATTTTTGCTTGAAAGAAAAGAACAATTAATGAAGGACAAGAACAGTTAATGAACAATGAATTAAACAACTGAAATGAATGAAGAGAACAATTTTAAAACTGGTTAATTTTTTCACTAAAAAAACTGATATCCATTTAGTGTCCACTTTCCATAGATATATTCCATACACATATTTACTAAGATATCTCAGTTGTGGCATTCAGTAGCTGTAAGTTGTATTTATGTATAGTTTTGTTAATCTTTGGTCCCACTGCTGCCTGAAGTCTATGGAAACATGTTGTCTCCATAGACAAGTCCTTGTAAATCTCCTCTTGTCAGCGGATTTAGTTCGCTGATTGTCAGCCCTGAGATACTTCATAAAACAACTCGCAGAGGAATATTGCCTTCTGCCTCTGCTTTTGCTAGATAGGTTGTTACACTAGATAACCTTTTAATGACTGCATTCCATTTTAACTTAACTCTAGAGACATAATCAAAAGAAAAGAAAGCTCCAGCCTTAATATGATGCATTTTTCATATTGCTTCTCAAGCAGCAAATTAGGAAAGATTGATCATGGGGGCTTTTTCTACTCTGATATGCCAGTGCCCTAGATCATGGAAATTTGCATGGTACTCCTAGAAGGGATTGCTAGCCAGGGAATTATCTTGCATAAAACTGGAATGCTGAGTGTTTTTTATCTTTTCACTTGAAACAAAAGTTCTTCTATGAATTCCAATGCATCCACAGCCACAAAGAAATATGTGCCAGGAAAATTAAATTCTCAGAACTGAGTCAATCACGTCACAAATTCTTTGTGGCATATAAGAAGACAAAATTATACCCTACATTGCCAAAAAAGAAATGTTAACACAAAACAGCAGAGAAGGTAACAGTATAACATGGTGTAAGGGTACAATTCCTGCTGTATGATAGTGAGAGGTCTCAGATTCAAATCACAGGTGACACCTCAAAGAGAAGTATTGTTGTACCATTAAAATTCTATATGGCTGTGATTGCTAAGTGGAATGTAAACTGTGTATTTTGCAAACAGAAGATTTCAAATTCAGCCCCTAGCATCTCCATAGAACTGCAGTTCAGGTTGAGATAGCTGAGAGTCAAACTAGATAGTATGTTTAGCATATTTTGTAGTAGTATTCCCCCAACTAGTGAAAAAGGTAAGTTCATCAAAACACATGATTTTCCTCACTATATATCTCAGCTGAAAAACTGTTGAGCAGTTACAAATATGTAACCTAGAGTTACAGACTCATGACTATTTCATAGTCATGAACCCTGTGTAGCCCCTAGTTTAGGGGCTACATAGGGACCATGAAAGTCCTCTAATCCCAAATTACAGGGTAGCAGTCTCTGTGATCAGTGGGGTGTCTGTTCCCTTGTCAGTCAGCTAGCAGCTGGCTAATGTTTCCAACTCCCTCACACAAGCAATCTTTGGTGCGAGGGAGAATTGTGACAGGGGTCCTGCTTCTGCCTGTTGCATTAGCAATTGCTCATGAGACAGGATCAGTTAGTTGCTTCTTGATTGAGAGGGGAACAGACCCCTGTTGATCATTGTGGCTCCTGCCTTATAAGTGGGGATTGGGGAGATTGGGACAGAATTAAGTAGCACCATAAACCTGATGGATGGAGCATACAGGCATACGTTACTTAGCAAGACCTCTGATAGTGAAGCTTCTTCTCAAAAAGCCTTTTTTACACTTTTCCTTTTCATCTGGAAATTATTTAGCAGTATCAGCACTTGGAAGCAAGAGTCAGAGAAACACAAATTTTCAGTGTCGGGTTGCAGGATCATGTTTACACTAAACAGTTCTATAAAGCTTGAGCTGGGAAAGACCAGGATTCTGTTTTAGCTGATCCTCCTGTAGTTGTGCATGTCTAAATCCAACTAGCAAGGTAAACTGCAGCTGCCTCCAATATCACTTAGTGACCATGTGTGAACAATAAAATATAGAGCAAAGGCAAGAGTGAGAAAGACACATCAGCTGCCCCCAAAACAACATAGTTTTGTTTGGTCGCCATAATGGAAATCATTAAAAAAAGTGGTTGATTGTGTCATGCCCTGCATTGAAGACCCTGACAGTGAGGAGGGGGGTTCTGCATCTGAGGCATAAGTTTGCCCAGAAGTTTGCCGAGAGAAAAAAAAACAACCAGCGGCAGGGGCCTGAGCAGGAGGAACAAGTAGCAGAAGATGAAGCAACACAGACTCCTACCTTGTTAGAAAGATGATGTGAGAAAGAAGGTCTCAGGCATTCAGGTCATTTATGTAAACAAATGAACTTTAATGAAGAAACACCTGTGGCAACATCATTAACCTATAAAAGGCAAAAGCTGGCACATCTCCTCCCAGGATCGACAACTGATCTTCCCAGTGGTTGAAGCCCTCTGTCTTCCTGAATCCTGACTCTTTTGGACCTCCGCTTGCCTGATGCCAATTTGGATTTGCCATGGTGGGTTTGTCTGCTTTGGGACTTTGAATTCCTGACCTGAACTTTATTTGAATGACTCCCTCTCTCTGCCGTGAGTAAAGTGGTACTCTGCCGGTCTGCTGGTTGGCTGCCTGTTCTGTCCAGGACATGATAGATGGTTAGAAAAATTTACAAGTTTTGCAAAACTTGATCTGGCTGTTTCATTTCGCATGAGCATATTGTCAGTTTTGAATAAAACCTTTGCTGAAACATATTGAACTGCTCTTCTTTTTCCCAGTGTGGGAGCCTATCCCTATGCTTTCTGTGGCATTTCTGCCTCTGATATCACATTTTCTGTTAAAGAAGTAATGCCCAGGAACACATCCACTTTGATAACTGAGGTATATCTCTGAGAAAATCACCTGTTGGATGGAAAACAGACTATTCCTGAAGTGTAGTCATTCCCCGAATGTTTAGCAAAATTCTCAGTCCTGTGAAAGCCGCTGTGAGTTGGCACAGATAGTATTGTAGCAGATCAACCAATCATGCAATTTTTAAAAAGTTTGCTTGACTCATTTGTTTGATTTGTATCCTACATTTTCCCCAAAAGTGAGACTCATGAAAGTTATATATAGACATGATATAGCCTTTTTAAAAAAATGGCCAACATCCACATCAGAAGATGTATGTCTATTATGTGGATACATCTCTGTAGTTGCATATTCTGATGGATTACTCCAAAATGTCACCTTGTAAGCAGCACATGCCCCCATTTCTGTGTTGTCAGAAGCAACAGGATAGGCAGGGACACATCAAGCTATTTTCCTATAGTCAGACATGCAATAACAGACATCTAAAGAAATCTCTGGGGGACCTTGTGACATCCTTGCAAATGACAATCTTGCAGCATGTCCAGCTACAGGGAAATAGCTAGACACACCCCTGCTCATCCCACTGTACTCCAACAACACAGAAATAGTCATAGAAGGGTTGTGTTGCTTACAGTGTGGGATTTGGAGGGGATTTTGGTCATTGTGTGGGCAGAACAGAATTCTGAAGTAACCAATAAAGTTATTTGCAATGGCATTAAGTCCAACTTGCGTGTATGTATGTGCATGTGCCTTCAATTTATGGTGACCCCATGAATTTTTCATAGGGTTTTCTGAGGCAAAGAATACTGAGAGATAGTTTTGCTGGTATCTTCCCCTGAAACATAGCCTACAGCACCTGCTATTCATTGGCTGTCTCCCATCCAAGTCCAACTTACACCATCATAATTCACCAACAGGATGCCAGCCATTTTCTTTTTATAGACATAGCCAGCTACCACACATGCTACGAGTTAAGAGCAGAGTCTGCCCTTTGGTGCTTCTACCTGTAATATAGTAAATCATCTAAGAAACTCTTAAATTTACAAAATGTTCTTATCTATCTCATTGTTTTTCCATCAGTGTGAATGATCCTTCTATGAGGAATAAATCAGGGAGTAGTCTTTGCTTTTGGAACAGGAGATTGGGCATGTTGAGATTACCTTATTCCAATGGTTTCACTGCCATTACCCACCCCAAGTGATGGTCTAGCCCTCAAAGAAGTCTTCTGTCCCATCCCCCTTGTTGTATTACCTAAAGAGGCAGTTTCAGAGCCCTTTGCTTCACCAAAAGGGTGCTGTAGGTGTTCACCAAATTCTTACTTGTCTCCCTCCACTACCTACCAATTGAATGTCTATTTAAGAAACCACCAAAAGCCAATTGTAGGTTAGGAAAAAAATGGAAAAGGGGGGCAAAAATCCTACCCAGCCTGAGAGAGAGACCCAGAAAGTTTATGCTGTTTCAGAGATGGAAAGGAGGGCCAACAAAAATCAGATAAAGAGGGAGAGAACGGATGGCAGGGTGTTTTAAATCTTCTGATTCCCCACCACCCCATGGTCTCCATCATGATGCATTTGCCAGGCCTGTTTTCCCATGGAAGCTGTGGAGATGTCTCCCCACCCATTATGCTGAACTGCAATGGGAAGGATTTTGGCCATTTGCATTTTTAAAACATATGCATCTCTATGAAATGCACTGAAAGTCTCTAAATGAACATATTTCTGAGGCAAAGTATCTTGCAATGATTCTCATGAAGTACAAAATGAAACATTTCTGTTGGAATGCCTAATCACTGATATGCTTTTCCACCCCTATGAAACAGCTACATATTCAGAATTCATTCTGCTACCTAAATTTAGCAAGGGAAGAGAGGAAGACATATATATGGCCAGAGAACTGTTTCCTGGACTCTTCTTCCTTCCAGAAGCCAAATGGGCATCAGAAGTTCCTCAAGTTTCACTGTTGTGTAGAGCTTGCTACTAGGTCTAGAATCAACCTGGCTCCAAGATGCCTATGTATCTCAATGGAGATGCTACTTGTCAGGAAGAAGAGGACAGGTTCTCCATCTGCCTGTTTAATCCAGGTCTTCAACTTAAGTATTTGATTCACTGTCTCTAGAGTCACATTACTTCATAGTACACCAGAATTGAATGTCTTGCCATTATATCTGATTATGCAGAGAAATGAACAACATTCAAACAGCAGAATAAATGCTCATGCTTGTTCTTTTTTCCTAGGAGGGGACCCTAGTTATTTTCAACTGTGTACTCTATGATTCATATCACAAAGGGTTCTCGTTATTTTTTTGCTATGGTTCCCTCATTGGGGTAGCACAGTCTTTGATAACATACGTAGATCTTTTATTCTGCAAATTAGCTATGAATATTTGTAGCTATTCCACAAAGGGATTGTGTGAACAATAAAAGGCTGTGAGTGCTTTCCCACCCATCCCAAAGTGGCTGAGATATCACCTCCAATGCAAGCACTCTCATGAATATATTTAATATACACCATTATTTGTGATGCTAATGTGCATTAGCATTTTTGTAAACAAAGCCTCATTCACCTGAATGCTCACAGAAAGGTGAATAAATGGGTCATGAATACCATCAAAATGAATAGATTGAAACAGGATGTATTCATAATAATCCTGGAACACTCCAACCCACCAATCCACCCAGGCAGTCATCTTGGCCTAGATTTTAAGTCATAGCTTAACTTCTGGGCGGGGGGGAGGGGGGTAAAGTGAAAAATGTAGATGACCAGCAACAATCCTTTTGAGTATGAGCAGTACATAAATAGCAAATATTTTTTGTACAGTCAGCCCTCCATATTTGAGGGTTTCACTTTTGCAGATTTGATTATTCACAGATTATTTGCTGTTACCTCTGCTGCCTCCCTATGCCATTTTTAATAGGGACTGCAAGCCTCATGAGACTGAGAAACTGCAAACGACGCTTGTAAGTCCCTATTAAAAATGGTGTGGGGCAGCAGTGGAGATGGCAGTAAGCCCCACCAGCCACCCACTTCTGCCTTGCAAAGGAACCCTGATACCTCAGAGGAATCCATGGTGGGTTGAATATGGTGATCATACTTTTTTGTGTGTGTTAAATATGGTTTGGGAGGACCTAGAGTTATTCATATTGTTTTCACTTTCACAGGGGTTTTGTGCCACTAATCCTAGCAAATGTGAAGGGATGACTCTCATGTGGTAGCTTATGAAACAGAAGAAACCAGATAGCTGGTATACACAAAATAATTTTCTGATATCTGGCTTCCTTTTAGCCCTACACCTTCTTAGGCTATGTCCATATGGCATTGCTAAAATGTGATACCTGTGGGTTGTAGTCATTTTAGGGGCCATAATTCCACATATCATCACCATCCAGAAGCCAGCCGGTCTGCAAGCATTGCTAGAATGCCATATTTCAACTCTGGAAAAATTTCCAGAAAAAACTCCAGAGTTGAAATACGGCATTCTAGTGACGCTTGTGGATGGACTGGCTACTGGATGGCTACTGGATGGCAACAACGTCATACAGAATTGCAGTCCCTGAAATGACTACAACTCTTAAGCATTGTGTTTTAGCAATGCCATACGGAAATGGCCTTAGTTCGATTAACATCAGTAATGAATACTGACAGTGATGATAAGATGATACACGTTGTTGTTAACTGCCATCAAGCTGACCTCAACTTATGTCTTCCCTTTAAATGAAAGACCTCCAGGTCATCCTATCATCAACCACTCTGCTTAGGTCTTGCAGACTGAGGGCTGTGTCTTCCTTCATTGAATCTATCCACCTGTAATGCAGGTTTCTTTTTTTCCTATAGCCTTCTACCATAACAAGCATTATTCTCTTTTCTAGTAAGTCATGTCTTCTCATGATATGGCTAAAGTACAACAGCCTTTGTTTAGTCATCTTGGCTTCTACGGAGAGTTCTGGCTTGATTTCCTCAAGGACCAATTCATCTGTCATTTCAGTAGCCCGCAGTAACCATAGAACTCTTCTCCAGCATCACATTTCAGATGAGTTGATTTTCTTCTTATCAACCTTCTTCACTGTCCAGCTTTCACAGCCATACATAGAAATTGGAAAGGTGTGGAAAATCTTGAATTATTTCAGTGTCTTCAGCATCTACTTTAAGGTTATGTAAATCATCTGTATTCATTTTTGTTATTTTTGTTTTCTTAATGTTCAGCTGTAAACCTATGTTTGCACTTTCTGCATTGACTTTCTTCAGCAAACATGCCAAGTCTTTGCTATTTTAGGCTAGTGGTACGGTGTCATGTATGTATCTTAATTTGTTGACGTTCCTTCTTCCAGTTCCTCTAATTTTCACACCTCCTTCCTCCAAGTCTAATGCTACTTTATGTATGATACATCTAGCATACAAGTTAAACAGATAGGGTGATAAAATGCAACCTTGCCTGACCCCCTTGCCAATTGGAAACCATCCCATTTCTCTGTACTCTTTCCTAATAGTAGCCCAGAGCTTTCCA
The DNA here is from genome assembly GCA_030412105.1 of Cyclura pinguis. Taxonomy (NCBI): domain Eukaryota; kingdom Metazoa; phylum Chordata; class Lepidosauria; order Squamata; family Iguanidae; genus Cyclura; species Cyclura pinguis. Next base: position 309,363,644 of record CM059599.1, on the reverse strand, counting down.
AACTTTTCATGTTGGTGACACACGTTTTAGAGATGCATCATTTCGTGACACAGTAATTCAGTTTCACTATCAAACCAGAGGTTAAGCTAACCCCTTATAAGAAATACAAACACATACAAAAATTATAACAAAATGTATGGGGACACAATATATCTCATGAAAACCTTTCATATATGTTTTAAAATATATGATTTATAACATAACATACATTTCCAAGATTGCAGGCAACACATCGACACACTTTAGACGACACACTAATGTGTCACGGCACACCGCTTGGAAACCCCTGTAGTAGTCTCTTGTCCTGCATATGGGTTATGACCATGCCACATACAATGATCTATTAGTAATCATCTACAGTCAGTTATATTGCTATGCACAATGTAAAGCTACTAAATACACATTAGCTGCAGCTTATTCACATACATCGTCAGGTGGATCAAATTCTTGGAAGGCAGCCTGTCCTCTTCTCCTAATTTGCCCTCGCAAAACAGAGACATAGTGGAGTGATCAATGTGTGATCGTAAGCAATAATAAAATGATACTTTGTGGTACAGGACCTCATCATGACATTCCCCCAGATAGCACTATGCATGATGCTTTTGTGAACACATGCACCTTTTTATAACTCAGTGCCATCTTTCATTCAGGCTGTGTATGTGCACTACAATGTACTCTGAACATCCCCCTGAAGAGACATTCATTGCGCGAGTCCAGATAAGTATTCTATACAGAAATAATATTTCCTGCAGAGACAGTGCTGTTTCTAACTCAAAACATGTTGTCTTCTATGCAAATCAACCACACATAAATTTTGCACAGAATAAATCTCTAATTACAGCATTTTCTGTGCATTAGATAATATTTCTGAATACAAATATTATTTCCCAAGAGTAAAACACTGTTTTCTGCACACACAAAAAAAAAAACCCAAAAATGAGAATTTTGCACAGAATATGTCCTGAACTGCAAAAATACTTCTCAAGGACTTTTCTTGTCATGTTTTTTCAAGACTCAAACAACATTTTTTCCACATTTTTCAAATATTTTTGAGAATATTAGAATATTGAATGAGATTTTTTTTTAATATTTTTTCCAGGAACTGGCCATTTAGAAAGTTAATGCATATAAATTTCCCCTTCAAGACCAACAACTCCAGAATGCTTGGCATGATACCAAAGACAGCAGGTACATTTTTCTGGGCCTTGGACTGATTGGTCAAGGGAGAAATGGCATGTGTAATGTGCTGGATTGTCTATTCGCTGTTTTAATGGTTCATATTCTAAAGAGATTTTAATTTTTTGATAGCTAATTATATTTTTAACTTTTCTATGTTGTGAATCTTTGGCTATATCTTTTTAAACTGTGGTAAGCTCAAACTGGGGAAAAGGTGAGATATGACTTAAACATATAAATGAATGAATAGCTCACCGCATATGTTGTTGGAGGTAAAATTGATCCTGCACCCTCCTACTGTGAGGTAGACTCACGGGGAAGAGAGGAGCCTTGTAGACAAGTGACAAATGAAGTCATCATGCCCACTTCAAAGAAGCCCTGATGCTTCAACTATGGGAACCCTGGTTCAGTTGCACTACTGATCCTAAATACATTCACCTGTAATGAAGTCCCATCCCATTCAGTGCAGTTTACTTTTGTCATAAATAGGACTGCCCTTTAAGTACTATACAAAAGCTGACTTTGTATTAACAGGAAGCAATTCTGTTCAAACAGCTTACTGTTATGTGCCTTCAAGTCCGCTCTACGTTATAAATGTTCTGTCATAGGTTGTTGTTGTTTTTTTGGTTTTGTTTTTGACAAGATGTATTTAGGGGAGGTTTGTTAGTGCCTGCCACTAAGGCTGGGACAGTACGACTAGCCCAAGGTTACCCAGCAGGTTTCCATGGCAGAGTGAGGGTTCAAACCATGATCTTCCAGCACTAAAATTTCCAGCACTCCAACACTAAAGCTGTTATACTACCCTGGTTTTCTCAAACAAGCTGACAAATATAAGTTACTCCAGTTTCCTCACTTTCTGCCCCATAATCCATACTGTTTTAGAGGACCAGCTTATTAAAGTGGGGTCAGGGGACTACAGTGGTTATAGGAGAACTGATGAAAGTTGGATGACTCACCTTGCACATGTAGAAGTATTCTCCACAGGGGCAAAACCAGAATAAGATATAATCCCAAGGATTTATCTGTCCTGCATAATTAAGCCTAAGGAGCCCCTGCTTGAGACCTCAAGTTTTGAGAAATCTATACACTTAATCAACAAAAATTGACTGCAATTTTAAAAACACAAAGCTTCTTGAGCATGGGAGCCTAAAAGGGCCTATGACTAAAAAGATCATAACATTAACACATTGACCCTCCAGTCCCCAGAGCTTGGTACCAAACAAAGAAACAAACAAAACAGTGTGCTTTCTTTCCAAAACAAATCCAAAACTGGTTGATTATTGTAAGGTTCAGCTACTACGGTTTCCATGCTGGCAAAGCTATACTGAAGTCAATGGCATATATTCAATGTTGCACAAGTGACCATCTCCTTCCATGATAGGACCCTTCTCCTATTGTCATCCAAATATACTTGCCCAAAAAACTGATCTGGAGAGTTTGCAGCTCTCCTAAGTAGGTTGCAAGGGCACACATGGAATTGGGGGGGGGGGGCCTTGGACAACTGCCTCCCCCCCCATTCTGCTGAAAGGAATAGTTCTACCAGTCTGACGACCCTATTGGAGATTGACCAATAAATTAGGTGGATCAACCTTGCAATGACTCTTCATCCACTAATTATTGAAGTTGGGAGCAAGGGAGAGAGGGTGTTTGGAACCCATATATTCAAAAATAATTATGGATATTTTCAAGGATTCATATTTTTAGAAATCCCTGACTGTCAACTTACTTTGTGCACTGAATGTACCAACTTACTTTGAACAAAGTCTTCTTGATGGCTTAAGCTTCTGTAACAGGCAGTACTTTTTTGTCTCTTGTGCAAGGAGGTATCCAGTGTTCCTTATATACCACTTTTGTCTGGATAGTGCAGTGGCAGCCAGACGAAGCCAGGTGCATCTCTGCACAGGCACAAGGAAAGTTCTCTGATTGGCCAGAGGAAACCCTCCATCTCAGGCTCCTTGTATTACTATATTGGCACCAGAAATAAAGAGGATTTTGGCACCTAACTTTATTTTCCTTCCTATCAACCATTGTTGGTTCAGTCTTTTATTCTCCTTATAATAACAGTGGCTGGCTTAGTCTGCGTACATGAGACAAAAGGTCAGACAATTTATTTTAAAGTTGAACCAAATATAATACAAAACGTATTTGCAGTATAAAATAAATAATTACCTAAAAAGTAAGATAATGAAGTTAGGCTTTGTTCAATGCTTGCTTAAATATTATTGTAACAGAAATTCTCAATCTACCTTACTCAGTGCTCATAGATTAGTTTAGAGGTTTAAACTTTCTTTCTAGTCAAGGTCTCTTTGGTCAAGATTCAGCACAAAAGTCATTTGCTTGCTTGCAGCTAACATGTTTGGCTTCAGAGCTGTTATAGTTTAAGAGGTTCCTCTGCAACAGTGTCTTGCTTAAGCAACCAGGTCTCTCTGAGTCCTGGCATAGTTCTGTGCTTTTGATCTATGCTCTGGTTCTAGCTTTCCCTGTGCCCCTGCAATGTTTGTTCTTTAACTTAGATTCCTGGTTCCCACTTGTCAGGGTAGCACGAAGTAGCTCCTCAGAGCATGTGCAAAGTGCTGACAGTGTGATAGATGATGATGCTGTGATTGAGGAGCAACTGATTGTGCAGGGGGCCGAGCCAGTGACTGAGCAAGTCAACCTGCAAACATCCCCTGCACTGGAAGGTCAAACAGAGACTGACTTGCCCCAGCCAGCTCAGGACGGAGAGGGAACCAGCAGTGATGCAGAGGAGTTGCAGCCAGCTGTGCCCATCAGCCTTCAATCACGCAAAAGGTTGAAATGGGTGGCGAAGAGGGAGGCTGCTTGTACTAGGCTGAGGAAACAATAACGAGCAGCACCTACTCACAGGGGCTATTTAAGTAAGTCTGCCAGCGTGGCTTCTCCTTGCTTGCAGCAAATTATTAGCAAGCCCTCACAATCTTTGTGTCTCCTGCTCTCTGAAACCCTCCGGATGGATCTTTGCCTCCTGAACCTTTGGACTGGACCTTGACCTGGCTCGGCTTGTGTTTTCCTGGTATTTGGTATATTCGGACTGTTACTGCCCTGGCTAGGCCGAGCTTTGGGGATATAAAAGATATCTTTTGATATCGATAATTCGGCTTCACATATCCCTTCCACATGCTTGCGAGGCCCCCGGACAAGCACGCACACAGGCTCGGCCGATAATCGCCGTAATATTACAAAACAATACAGGCAGGCCAGAAACAGCCGACTCGCCGCTTTAGGAGACCTCAAGGCAAGTACCTCCATTAGGTATGCACGCAACTTTCAAAAGATGCTCTGCCTAGCGCTGGCAGCTTGATGATCGAACGATACAACGCTCAAGTACTCCGCGTTTGCATACCGGCTATCCTATTGACAATTTGGCTCTAATTCAATCATTCAAATTCTGACCTTTCGGAGGCTTTGTCTCCAACTCCAAATCTATTGTTTTCCCAAAGTCTGACCTAGCCTGCAGTCACAATTCTCCTTATAAAAACCCCTGATTTTGAGCGCTTCCTTGGATCGCTCCCGAGTTCCAGACCGCCTTGCTGCCGCTTCGCTTGGCGAGCTTCCCCTCAGCTCCACGTGCTGAGATACATCGAACCCCAGGTTCGCTCTCCATTTTCTTCCGGACTTCAGAACAGGTTTCGTATCACCCGAACCAACTATCCCTCTGAAAATCCCGCTATCTTACTCACACCTTTATTTTCATTAGTTATCTGTGTGCTTGTGTTGCTCACATTGTGTGCCTGTATTTAATAAAGATCATTCATTATTTTCCAACCGGTCTGCTTCCCAGCTTGGCCTGACCCCGTAAACACTGGGTTACAAGATTCCGCTAAGTTACCCTGCCTCTCGTTTTGCCAACTAGTGCTCTAAACTAATTTCCCCAATTTGTGCAATTGTAAGGTTATTTAGGTGTCCCTCCCGGGACCCCCAGAAAACAGGGTAACAGGACTCCCCAAGTGTTCCTGACCTCTCTCCTCCCTTGCTGGCTGCAGCCCAGCAGGGAGAAATTCCTGACAGATAGGACAGTGACGTCCAGCTGCAACCAAGCGGCTCCAGGCAGGCCAAAAAAGTTCCAGAGACTCATATAGATAAACTCAGGGCTATTAATTTAGTTAAGCACACTGAGGTTAATGTTAGGGCTTCTGGCAGCATGCCAGGAAGCAATAAGTAAGACAAGAACAATAAATCAGCAGGTAAAAACACAAACCGGCAGCATGCCCACATACATTCCATAAATTAGTCAGCAGAGCGGCATGACCACCAGGAATTGACCCGAACGGTAAAGTACAGTGCTGTACCCAAGCCTTTTTAAGGGCTTAACATCACCCCAGACCCTCTGGGGTGATCCAATCACATTTACAGCAGGCGACCTACCCATGTTGACAAGACAAGACCTTCCAAGCCTGGCTATCCAAAACATTCTTGCAGTTGCACTCAAGGTTCATTAATTCCTGCTATCCACTTAGAAAAATCTTTTTTGCCACACCACACTCACACTAAATGCCTCGACACCACCTTCTGGATCATTCTAAACTGCTGCCTATAATCCCTTCTTGACAGGCTTCAACAGGTATAACCAACTTGGAGTTCTCCAGGTGTTTTAGATGCCTATCAGTCCCAGGTAGCACAGCTTACAGTCAGATATCACATGAGTTTCAACCCAAAATATTTAGAGAATGCTAGACTGTCTACTTTTGGTCTAGAGTGAAGGCAGACAAGTGCAAGTGAACTGGTGAAAAATTTCCTTCAAAAGCAAACTGCCATGGGTTATACCGCCTCCCAAACTATGAAGCTAGGTTTTGTTTTGTTTTTCATTTCACCAATTCTGCTATACCCACTGTAGTCCCCTGACCCCACCTCAATAAATTGGTCCTCTAAAACAATATAGGTTATGGGGCAAAAAGTGAGGAAACTGGAGGAACCTGCATCTGTCAACTTGTTTGAGAGACAGAGGGTGGTATAGTAGTTTTAGTGTTGGACAAGGATTCTGAAAGACGCTGGTTTCAAAATTTTACATACCATGTAGTGCATTTGATTCTAGAATTTTTTGGCCTTTTCACATGTCTACCATTTATCATTAAAATTTCCTACTTGTTCACGTTTTCAACATCTATTAAAAATCTTTTATTAGAAACCTTTTTATGTATTTTGGCCAATTTTTCAGGTATCATATTCCAATGATATATCATCTTACAAAAATTATCTTTAAGATCATAACTCATAGTAAATGAAATTCCCTCTGACCATATTGTTCCCATTGCACCAGCTGCGTGCCGTACGTCCAATATTTTGTGCCAATTTTATCAAACAACCCTTCTTCCAACTCAAGTTTTAGCAAAAGTATATACATTTTGTCTATCAAATGTTTTTCATCTGAAAACAACTGTTTCTTAATGTCTGATTTAATCAATGCAAAGTCATACAGTTTTGATCTGATTTATACCTCTCTATTATCTGTCTATAAAACAACCATTAAAAACTGTAACCTTCAGGCTTTAATTGTTCAGGTGATTTGATTCAGTGGTGTTCTTGCTCAATTTCTAAAAAATATTACTCAGTTACTCATTTTTCCTTTGATGTCATCTCCTTCCTATGAAATGCCTCTTATAATGACACCCACAAGGGTGTTTGGGACATAACTTTAATTTATATAATATAATTATGTATAATGTAATTATATATAATTATATATGATATAATATTAATTATAATATATATATACATATATAATGGTTTAATTTAATTTAATATATATCTATTCCAGACTCTTAGCAGAGCTTTTTTCACAGAAGGATTATTAAAATTTACTTTGGCTTAGGTTTCTCATACCATAATATCCATGCCTCCCAAACTTCAATTCATGTGTCTAAACCCAATAGTATCTTATTTTTCAGCAAAATCCACCCAACCAGACAGCATGCAGAGAAATACAATTTCAAATCTGGCAATTTTAAATTGTTTATCATTTTCTTCATTGGCTATCTTGGTATTTTGAAAGATCTTTTCTTGCTGAGGATAAGAAAATTTACAAATATACTTTGAAAACCACCACCACCACCTTTTTTTGGTTTTGGTTTTTGTTTTGTTTTTTGGCCTAAGGACCTGAAAAGATGCTTGTTTTTAAACTTACATAAACTAGTATGACGTAAAAAACATTTACATTAGTGTAAGTACTCAGAATACTCCAGCTCACCATTAAAAAGAAATATTCTAATATGTTTTTTCAACATATCTTAGTGATAAATAAAAAGAAAAATATTCTAAACTAATGTATAGCATTACTAAATAGCATAAACATAATCTAGGTCAGCTGTGTTAATTATGCATAACAGTGGTCAAATGGATATTTCAAAGAATTTATCCACACATGTTCCAACATTTCATTTTCAACTTAAGATATCACTGGAATGATTTAAGATCAGCATACTTATAGCATTTTTAACACTGAAATTATAAACACATAGGCTTGCATTCTCTTTTTGAATTATGATGGCCTAAGTCAGGCTTATACCATAACCACTCATGTTTTTAGTTGTTGGAATTTTGTCCCAACCATGCAGCAACCAAACTTCCTTCCAAAAAAATTTGTCTTGCAAGCAGGACCTCCCCCACTCCCTGCACACACAACATGGCCATTTCTATTGTTGGGGAGTGGAGAGGGGGTCAGTAGCATCATCACACTATTTTCCTATGCAAGAATGTCATTTGCTGAAACTTTCCTAAGGACCCCCAGAGATCTCTGCAGATGCCTGTTGCAGCAAATGCAGCTACAAGAAAATAGCTGGACATCCCCTGCTAATTCCCTACTCTCCAACAACATGGAAATGGCCATATTGGAGAGGCTGCTCTGCTTTGAAGGTGAAGACGGAGTGGATCAGGAGATGTAGTTATGGAGATGTACCATAATTTTAAAATGTTGTTCTTCTCTGAGCCTGGAATAGCCACACAACATCTTCAATTCATGGTCATTATTCACAACCTGGCCAAGTATGGACCTGGTGAGATAATATTATTCGTGCCGTCACTATTATTATGTTGGTTTTGCTTTGTTTTTGTTTTAAGATGGGGGGAAAGAAACAAGGAGAAGAAAACAGATAAGCATATGATTGCACATGTTAAAAGTAGTACCTACCTTGCAGGCCAGTGTTTTAGATGGTACCCTCTTAAAGAGTTTTGTTACACAGCCTAGAAGCTGTAGTGTTAGTGATCTCTAATAAGACTTTGAATTGGACTCAGAGTGCCCAACCTACATGGCAGATATACAATGGAATCAAAATAGCATGAATCTCCACCAATATACCTATGATGGTTATATGATGTATGGAAGATCCTCCTTCTCTGTTTCTTCTCCAAGTGCCCAACATCACTGGAAGACTGTGGTGGATACCACCCTCTGCAGTCTTTCAAAAAGTAAACATACTGGTATAACAAGCACTCTTGTCACCAACAGGATTATAGCCAAAAAGTCTGTGTAAGATATTTATCGGTAGTCAACTAACACCCCCACCAAAAAAATCCCTTTCATGTGAGGCATATAAATTCACTTACAAACCAACTAAGTCTGCTTGTTCTCTTTGATGAGGCAGGAGGCACAAATCACTATCATTCAACAGTGCCTAGGACTCTATTCTTCAGCCGTGCTTGATCCTTTTAAATGCCTTCCAGTTTCACTTGTAGGAAGGATCTCCATTTTCAACAGGCTCCCATGTGAACTGAACTAAATTGTATTCTCATCATATAAATGTAAAATATAGTACATTCTCTAATGCCTACTGAAATTTACTGAAAGCCTTCACACCTCAATGACCTGGAAGAAAGAGTCCTTCCTTAATATTAATAGTATCTCAGCATCTTTAATGGCATTAGATACTTAACTGCAATTATTCTTACCTTCATTCAGGAGCCAAAATTGATCCTTTAATTTGAGGTTAATTAATGACATCCCCCAGGGATAAATGGACATAAAGTGGGGTAGACTCCTTTTCACTTGTTCTTTTTTGTACCAAACCCAAGGGGAAAATCTATTCTAGTCAGGAAGAAGCAAAAGATCAATTCCCTGTGATCAAAGAGGTCAGGTGACGGGAGACCTCAGTTCATTCGTTTTTCTTTCCAGTGGTCCTTGGGACATGAAAGGCATCCAATTTTGCTTGCTTTTCTTAATGAAGCAATGAATTTTGACATTTTGAATTTGGGACAGGATGGAATTAAAGATGATGATGAGTCGTTGCCCCCTGTCCTTAAAAACAACCTTAGGACATCACAAAAAGTCTAATGTTTCAGAAACCTCAGTTTCTTGTAATGCACACTCCTGTTCAGATTTAATACAAGAAAACACAGCTTTACTGACAAGTAGCAGTTCATTCCATGCTGTGGGTGTTGACTATATTCAAACAGGCAAGCCTGCAACACCAATTTATTCTACTCTGAAACTAGGGATGTGATGTTGTCTGTGCCAAGAAATGGCCCCATGTTGTATTTGATTAATTATACAGCTCTCTCTCCATGGATTAATTACTAGGATTTTGTATGTGTGTGCGTGCGTGCACAGCAACTGGCACAGATCCATCCTCCAAGCAGCCATCCTCAACTAGTAGCTTTTAATGCCTTAAAGGCAGAGCAATTTTTCACCTATCTCAGGTCATTTTCCTGTCTGTGCCTCTCACAATATAGATGGTGGTTTTGTTTTGTTTTTTGCTTCAGTCAAAAGGATTTCACTTGGTGAAATGCAAGGAATTGTGTGTGTGGTTAGGATGTAAAGCTTTGCTTATTTTATTTTTGCATGGAAGAAAAAAATCAAACTTTTCCTCTCATTGGCAGGAATTTTTGTGCATTTTTATAACTTTTCACATTTCAGAGCTTTTTGCAAAATCATTCATTTATGAAAAAAAAGCAAAGTTTGAAAAATATTTTTACACAGGAAGCAGTGTATTCTGTGCAAAAGGAGTTCTAGGAGCAAAAACACTGTTGTTTGTGCAAAGTCCCAAAATGTGGAGGGGGGGAAGCTTACAGAATTTTACTGAGTTATTGATAGAGTTGCTTGAACTGTCAATGTACCCTTTCCTCCTGAAAATAAGAAAATGTTGAGTACCTTCTGCATTTTTAGTGTTGCAATGGATTTTGCATGGTTTGGAATTTTGCATTATCTTTTTGCCTTTTGGAGTTTTGCCATTTTTCACATTTCTGGCTTTCAGTCATGATCAACAGCACATCCAGTGCCACTGGCCATCCTGGCTGGGGAATTCTAGGAGTTCTAGTCCCCCCAAAAGTCACTTTTCCAAACAGACAAGAGTATTGCCTATTTCTCCCATGCTTCTCACGTGAAACCAGGATTTTAAAAAGCCATTTAGCCAGGAAAACATGGAAAGAAACCTTCCATTTCAGTAGCTACTTTCACAGCTCTCCTTTACATCCCACACATTCCTGCCTTATTTGACAGCATTAACCTGTTAGCCAGACACACTGACCAGAGAGCAAGTCCTATTGAACACAGTGGAACATTCATCCAGGTGCTCACTTATACAGTGCAATTATAGCACTATGGTTCCACTTTTAACTTTCCTGTTCCATCCTCCAGAATCCTAAGATTTGGAGTTGAAGGAAGGGTATTCAGAATTCTCAGGCAGAGAAGTCTAGTGCCTCTCCAAACTACAAACCCCAGGACTTCATAGAATGTTGCCATAGAAGTTAAAGTGAACCCACAGCATTATAATTTTGTAGTGTGAACTGGCCTCAGATAAATATTCAGCAGATTACATTTGTTTCCATGATAACCACCCCTACAGAGGAAGCAGCTGTTATTTGGTCATCGTGACTCTTTTTTTTTTCCGCAGCACCTCCGAGGCTGTTCAATGGGGCACCAACTATTGCATGAACAGAGCAAGGAAAACATGCACCGCTGAGTGTAGTACTTGTAGTGGCGCAAGAACTCAAAGAGCCGGAGCATGAGAATATTTTGATGAGCAGGAGCAATGACTTCCTCTGCCATCCTTCCTTCTGAATTTAACTATAATCCTCATTGAAGCTGGGGTGAGGTAGGGGGTTAAATTTTTCTATTTTCTATTTTCTATTGTTGTGAGCTGTTATCCCTGCTATGATGCAAAACATTTGGGAGCAGATTGAGCCTTAGTAGATGATCATTAGGTATACAAAATGCTGCTTCTGGTGGAAATGAAAGTTTCTTTATCAGCACAGCTGCCTGTATTTTTGGAATAGTTAAAAGAACATATTTGATTATTGTTTACACCTAAACATTTACCACTAGCTCACGGAGGATACTAAAGCTGCCTGTAAGTATGTAACACAGGCTATTTTTAAAATCTTTTTCTACAACAAAGGACTATATCACATAACTGCACGACAATGACTTGCCACTTTTGGTCAACACGCTGAGTCCATGCCTCTTCCTAGTACTATCAAGCCATGTAAAAATACATCATTCTCTTTTGAAATACTTTCCACTAGCGTGTACAGCATGGAGATTCATCTACTTACTTGCTGACCATGTTGAATTTCCCTCTATTTTGGTGCTTAGAGACATGAAATATGGCTCCTCCAAAACTCAGCACTATAGTTAAAGTTCTACTTTTCTGACATTTAATTATATATCTCTCTCATCCTTCTCCTTCTCCCTCCTATCCCTCACCTCACACAGACAATTTTGCTCCTGTTCTCATGCCTGCACAAAGTATCTTTTACTATATTCCTTTATAGCTCCTGAAATACACACCATTAAAGAGAAGGCATCCTGGGATTTACCTGACCGTTAATGCTTCTTGCAGTTTATCCCTAAGGAGAGTGAAACTAATCTCTCAGTTTTATGGCAATCAGACAGCTTGGTGGTCTTTCCAAAAATCCAGTAGTCTTAGCATTTTAAAATTTGAACTCTCTGTACTATTTTGTGGATTCTTTTAATTTATTTTCTGTTCTGCCAGTCCTTATGGTTTACAGTGAGTTGCCACATTTGAAAACTGAATGTAGAAGCAGGAAAAGAATGAAAAAGGTTGCATGACTGCAAAAAAGTTTTAAGAACATGGAGACCTAGTAGCGAAAATGAGAAGTACTTGCTGGAAATCTACTGAAGTCTAAGGCAGATGTTCAAGGGGAAAACTGCCCTCTGAGGCAAGTATTCAAAAAAAGTATTAGGCATGCAGCCACATTTTCATGTAACACTCGCCAGGCAATTTTACACACACACACACACACACACACACATCATTTGCTGCCACTGCCAGAACACAATTTTTCTAACCTCCCCTCTTGGCAGAGAAGCAAACACTCTGCCTGCTAGTCTGAATGACTCAATGGTGTGAAACAGTGTTCAGCATCTTCCTGTACCATAAAGAATTAGTGCAGTTTTAGCCAGATCTCAGGAAAACTGCTAGAGTGCAGAGACATTAGTGGTTACCACTTAATTTCAGCATCAATGGGATGTCCCCCAGTGGGCTCTGAGTGGCCAAACACTGTCCCCATCAGGAAGTTGTCCACCACTAAAAACAGCAGCTGTAGTTTTAGCTCTGCCCCAATTCTGATTTCATCTAGAAGAATCTACCTTGCATTATAGTGATGCAGTGTTTCCTCTTTTGCTTCCAAGCTAACAGTAGACATGTGGGGAGACAGAGAGAGGTGAACGTACTTCTGGCCCTGGCCAAAGCCCCACATTTGTGCATCTGTCTGCTGTAGCCTTATAGCTATGAACCCTTTAGTCTAGTCATAACACATCTGTATTCAACAGACTTAAAGGACAGCCAACCTGTTGACTGCAGTGAATTTTGGAGAAAACATTCCAGACACAGTGGTGCACTTTACCAAAACTGGACCGTCTCTCCCAAGTCCTGAGCTTCATGAAGTGATACGTGATCAACTAATCAAAGAGACTGAATTTCCAATTAAAATGAATTAATTATAACAATAAACTAAACCATTGTTTGTTTATTTATTTAATTTTTTTCTATATCACCTGCCAGCTCACAAGGATTCCCAATGTAATGAACAAATAAAATTAATTAAAATAGTACAAAAATAAAAACATTTTTAAAACTCATTAAAATGATGTCTAAAAAGTTTTAAAGCAGTCTGAAAATAGACTTTAAATAAAATTTTAAAACCATTAAAACAGAGCAACTTCAAACATTGAAGGTCATGCAGAACAGTACTGATTTGCCTGCCTGCTGGAAGCTCAAAAGAGATGGATCCAGCCTAACTTCCTTGGTAGGGATTCCACAGTCACATTGCTGCCACAGAGAAAGCCTTGTTATGCATGCATATCAATGTAGTGTCACAAGGTGATGCGACAGGGCCTCCTTTGAGGATCTCAGATTTTAGGGAGGCTTATATGGGAGGAGACAGTTTTTCAGCTATACTGTTCTCAAACTGTTTAGGATGTTGTAGGTCAAAACCTGCAGAAGTTCAGAAGCAAATTGGAAATCAATGCAGTCCTTGTAAGACCAGTGTTATATGGCCTCTAAAATGCATACCTCACACCAGCCTGGCTGCTGCATTTTGCTTTAGCTGCAACTTCCACTTTCTAAGGTCAGCCCCATATAGTCTAATGGGGAGGTAATGAAGACATGAACCACTGTCACCAAATTTGCCTTCCCCAGCTGGGCAAAGGTACTCCAGAACACCATCACAACCTAGCCTTCTGGAAGCTGCACTGAGTTGAAAATCACCCTGAGGCTACAAACCTGATTTTTCAGAAAAAGTGCAACTGCATCCAGAACAGGCTGTGATTCTAATCCCAGGTTGATTTTCCTCCTGACCAACAGTGCTTCTGTCTTCTCTGTATTAGTCTCCATTTATTCACCTGCATATAGTCCTTCACTGCATCGAGACAACGATTCAGGACTTCCACAACCTCTTTGGCATTAGTTGTGAAGGAGACAGAGAACTAGGTATCATCAGCATACCGATGGTGCCCAGCCCCAGACCTTTGGATGACCTCTTCCAGAGGCTTCATGTAGATGTTAAAAACTATAGGGGACAGTACTGACCCCATGTAGATCCCTACAGGATAACAGCCAAAAGGCTGAACAGCAATTACCCAGCACTATCCTCTGTGAGTATTCCAAGAAATACTGGAAGTGCTGCAAGGCAGTTCCCTCAAGCCCCATATCAATCAAATGATCCAGAAGGCTACCATGGTTGATGGTATCCATCCTTCAGATGACATCCATTCAAATATGGAAACTTGGTTATCACATCAGTTCTTAACCTTTTCTTCTCCAAGCTAAACATATCCTGCTCCCTGAGCTGCTCCTTGTAGGGCATGGTTTACAGGCCTTTTACCATTTTGGTTGCCCTCCTCTAGACATGTTCCAGCTCGTCAATAGCATTCTTGAATTGTGGTTCCCAGAACTGGACATAGAACTCCAGGTGAGGTCTGACCAAAGTAGAATAGAGTGGTACTATTATTTCCCTCAACTTAATCACTATATTCCTATTGATGCAAGCTAGAATTTTTTAGGCAAATTCTGTCCCAAAGCCAAGTCTAAACCCAAATTGGATTAGGTCCAGGTAATCCATCTCATCCAAGAATATCTGGAATTGTGTTATCACCACTTATTCTAAGACTTTAAAGCAGTGGGATGCTGGCTGTTAGTTATCTAATCAAGTGGAGTCCAGTGAAGCTTTTTTCAATAAAGGTCTTACAATTGGAACATAACTTTCTTTTAAAGAAGCACTTACAACCTCAACTACCCGTTGGCCAATCCTCCTCTGGCAACTTTAATTAGCTCTCATAAACAGTCCAAAATACCAAGATGGACAGGTTGTAAGAGGACAAAGTATATTTGTCTTGCTTTACTGTCCACTGTATCTGGGTTCGGTAAGCAAAGATGTTCCTCACTGTGCCCCAGGCTGCAGCCAAAGGCTAAGAAACCTGCCTTTAAAATACTTGTAGGAGAGAGGAGTCATGAAACAGGTGTGGTTCCCTACTCTTATCTCTTAAGACCGAGAGACTGAAGGTCCTTCTCACTTATCAGCTAATTTGGTTTCTGTCTGGGGTCCCATCACCTTCTGGCTACCTGAAGTGTAAATTTGTGATAAGAGTTACCATCAACATTCCACTTCAGCATTCCTAAGTACTGGAATATCAGAATATTTATATGGGAAATGATCAAGCTCTGCTGGTATTCATTTAGGATATTTATTATATGCATTCAGAGGTATATAAACATAAACAAATACATTCCCCTTGGGGAGAAACACAGACATGCAATGTCTGGGTACTCCATTACATTTCATTGCACCGTTAGATGTAAGGCATCTCACTTTACATACATTATATGGCCATCATGATGTTACTCTTCCATAAAGACTATTTTAGGGACTAAACCTATATCCCTCTAATTAGCTTTTTCACAGGCTTGTTCCTCCCATAGCTTCAACAGTGTCTGCTATGGCACTATACAGTCATTTCTTAAAGGTTTTCATATGTACAGAATTCTGTCCCTTGTATCATATCCATAACCATACGAACAATACAACTTACTCAGTTATCCATTCAGGTGTACATTCTTATTCTGCTTGAGGAACTAGACATCTCTAACATGCTTCTGTGAATACAGAGGCATTCAGGGGTTAATCTCATTGAGCACTGTTAATATCTTAACGGCATTCATTACTACATAAGCATATATCTATTTTAGCTTAGCCTAGATGTTATCAGTACCAGCATAACAGCACGTTTGGCAGCATGCCAGGGCTTATTATTTATCAGGCTATCCAGAACCAGGCAAATGTTTATCAAAACAGTCTTTGTGTGCAATGGAAACATGTCAAACAAGAAGTCTAATTTGTGCTATTTCTTGGCTTCTTTTTATTCTCTCCTAAACCCAAACAATTCATCAATTGTCCAATCATTACCAAGATCTTTATCTAGTACTCTGCCTGAGTACACTAGAATTGTCTTTGTCTAACGATCATGGTGTAATTAGAAGCCTATTGCTGCCAGTCATCAAGATTCATCATGTAGTGTCATCTAGTATATTGGCTAGCAGGGTTATTCCCAATCATCTGTTTTCTCTAGTCTCACAGGATAAAGCTAGTAGTAGTGGTGTTTTTCCATCATCTTTATTTAGATTCCACTGAGTATCTGGCATTTTTTCAGCCTAAAACCAAAGCCATTTTCTCAATGATACAGAAAAGAAGGTAGACACACACTCTCACAAATCAAACTGCCTGTGCTAACTATGTATCTTCCACTTTATGAACAATATTCTGTACTTTAAAGGTATATTCCCAGGTCACAATGATGGCAATAGAATACCCTGACCTATAACAGCCAAATACAGGCAATTTCTGCACAATTTCTGCACTACTACACTACACTGTTGTAGTACTATTATTCCACATTCAACATCCTGTGGGATTCTGGGGTTTGAAGTTTACTGAGGCCAAAGAGCTCATTGGCTGAGAATTCTAAATGCCCCTCCCTAAACTGCAAACCCCAGGATTTCATAGGATGTTGAAAGTGGAATATGAGCAGTATAACAGTGTAGTGCAGAAATGGCCACAGTCTCAGGAACAAAGGTGTCTCCTCCTTGTCAACAAGCCTTCCCCAGTCCCTCTGGCAAGACACCTGCCTTAAAAAGAACCTGCAAGGGGGAGAGTCCAAACATAGGCCCTTTCCGCATCTTACCTTTTTTCGGTGCTGGGGTGCCAGGATCGCGCAAGCAGCCTCCAGCGAGAGACTCTCGTGTCCCCGCTGCTTCAGCTCTGCACGAGCTGCCTGCTCCCAAGCAGGTAGCGTGAGAGCCCCGCCTCTTCCTTCTGCAGCGCAGCCTGGGAGTTTCCCAGGCTGTGCTGGGGAAGGAAGCATGACCGCCGTGGCTCTGATGGCTCCGCACGCACAGCAAGTGCACGCGGGGCCCTGGAGCAGTGCATGATCGCACACCATTTTCAACTGAAAGCCGAAAATGAAAAAGTGGGCGAGCAGCACCTGCTCTACCATGGTTTTATGAGTGCGATTGTGAGTGCATTGTGCAGATTGCTCCTCACAATTGCGCGACGCTCCAGGTACCCTTTCGCATGCCATGCGAAAAGGGCCATAGTCTCAAGAACTCAGTTTCCTGTAGTGTAAAAAGGGATACACATTGAAATATATGTAAACAAATCAATACAATGAAATTAATTTGCAATCGTAGCACACCATACATATATCTTTTAAAAAGAGAAGTCAGGCAGTTACAACTTGGGTATTGAATATCTGGAATTAAGCAAAACCGAATTAGTCACTCTCACACATTTAGCTTACTTGAAAGATACAGATCATGACATAAACAACGATTGGTTCTGCAATGTGAAAAAGAGGCTGGTAATATCCCCCTGATGCCCCCACCTGCACTGCAGTGCAGAAAGAAATATACATTCATATTGATGCTGTGTACTGTGAATGGACACTTCATCCTGTGACCACATGTATATCAACATCCAGTCTGCTTATGTTGTCCCAGATCAGCAAGAAAGCCAAGCACAAGTACAAACTGTTTCCATATTCACATCTCAGTCAGTGAACAGGGTAGTAGATGTCTATTTTCTCACTTATGGCTATATCTGCACATTTTTATTTAGGATGTTAATGTACATTTAATGTACAATAAGCAATAACAGTGTAAATTTACACTCACAGGGTTACACGGTGTTGCACTACACCACCTGTCTGATGTGTATTAATGCTGTCAACTGATATGCTTGCTTATTGTCTCTTGTGCTATTCAGAATGTGAAACGACTGCTGCTGTTACCCCAGTGAATGAGTGGTACATTGAAGGCCCTGGTAAATACTTCCATGCCATCCAAGAATATACAACCACATGTGAAATGGTTACACTTGTAGAATTCTACTTATACAACCGTGAATTAAATATGCTTCTCATGAAAGAGCACCCCCTCAAAAAAAAATCAACTGCATGTGTAAAGGAACTTACATATGTGCATGACGCCAACAGGATTCCAGCTGTTCTATTTGATATGATATGATATGATATGATATGATATGATATGATATGATATGATATTGTATTGTGTTATGCCAGCATTTACATGCAACTTATCAGGTAAAAATCCTGAAGGGATTTTGACCCCTTAAAAAAATTATAAAGCAATAAAACACTTTAAAGTACAATGTGACAAATGATAAGGGTCCTTTAGACAAAGAATCAAACCAACCTAACCAACTGATAATTAGGAAAAGCCCAATATTTCTTAAACCTTTACATCTCATGATATTTGGTAACTTGACATATTACAGAAGGAAGTCATTCCAGAGGAAAAGTATAACCATAGTTAATGTCAATTATAGCAACATTGTAGACCAAAGTACTTTATTGTCGTGGAAATTCTGGATTATGTAGCAGGAAGTATAATACAGGCCATTTCCACACTATACTCTTATACTGTTATTATTCCATTTTCAACATCCTGTGGAATTCTAGGGTTTGTTGTTTACTGAGGCCAAAGATACCCCTCCCTAAACTGCAATTCCCAAGATTTCACGGGATATTGAAAGTGGAATAATAGCACTATAACATTGTAGTGCAGAAATTGTCATATTCTGCATCATTTGCACAGTGCACTGTTCTGTATATGTAGCTTTGTACTTCTACTCCTTGGCAGCTATCAATCCCCTCATGATGTGTTTCTTTGGGAAATAACTGAGCAGCAAGGACTGTCTCTTCACCCTGGAATCCTCGCCCCAGGCTAGAAGAAGAGGAACAAAGCTGCTGTTCCCCTTCCTCTCTCCATGGAAAACTTCAACAGGGATAGAAGGCAGTCCCCATTCTTCAGTCACCTCCCTCCCTTTGGCCATTTAATCCCCCTATAATTCTTGGAAGAGGGAGGATTAAGTGGAACACGAAGGGCTAGTGAATAGCCCCAAAACAAAACACATGCATGCATAACTTCAAGTTATGCAAACGCATGTTATTAATTCTGATTGGTTCTGAGTTTGTCACATTGCACTTCATTCTGATAAGTTATTGGTATGAGTAGTACATAGCTTCAGTACCGAAGCCTAGCAATCTAGTTAATGTACAATGTTGAAGAGGTGTGAGGTGTAGAAGAACGTTGTGGGCCATATGTGACTCCCAAGGCCATTTTGAGCACACCAAGAGCCCCTCAACCCCATCCCATGCGTGAAATTTTCCTCTCAAAATGCACCTTGCACTCTCAGGAGGGACATGGATGGCAATTTTGCCATGCCCTGCCACACTCTTTCAGGCCTGGGGAGGCTTTTTCAAAACTGGTTGTGACATCTGGTTTTCTTTTTGGTTTTACAAAGGCCATTCAGTTCCCAGTTTTAGGAAAGGTCTCTCATAGGCCTAAAACATATTTCATGGGCAGGAGGTTAGGACCTTCCAGTGTCTAGTAAGAGATAAAATTTGGGACATAAATTTGGAAACTTGGGCATGCATTTTCCGAAGACTAACTCTCCTCTCCCAAATGGGGTCTTGCAAATCATAGCCTGTGAAGCAGTGATCCATGAATGTGACCACACAATTCAAGGGACTGAGTTTTCAGTGAAAGTAAATGAAATACACTTTATTATGATGATGAAATAGACTATAAAAGGGATGTCCAATAAATCAGTAAAATATATGTAAACAAACCAATGCAACAAACCCTCTGCTTTTAATGAATCTGATTCTATTGACAAAGACTTAGAGGTTTAAGGACAGGCTGACAGAGAGAGTCAATAGTCCCAAGAGTGGGTGGAAGCAAAAATGGGTAATTGATTTAGGTCTGAGGTGGATAAGGGCAAAGTGGTAGACTAAGGGCAAAGTGGTAGTGCTAAGTAAGACAGCAAAGAAAGGACTTAGTGGAGAGTCTTGAGTTTGAGTTGTTGGGAAAGACAAGCTATGTGACTTAAACTATTTGATGCCACAGGCAACATTTGTCTTTATGATTCATAGATATGAAACAGGCAAAGATACACAAGAGGTCTTGTCTATGTCTTATAAAATAACTTTAAGCCTAAAGGAACCAATGCACAATTCAGAAAAGGAAAGGGGGCCTATGTCTTATCTTGGAGTTCAAATCAGCTCATACAACAAAGGTCCAAATGTCAGTAGAAAATGGGAGCATTCTTTTCAGAGGTATTTTCTCTTTGAAGTTGGCAAATTTGATCTTCAAGAGCTTATACTCAAGCTTGAATCCAAATTAATACAGAAAGTGAACTTTGCAGTGGTAAAGTTCAGACTCAGAAAAAGAAGAGCTACTATTTGGAGACCAAATAGACTGAGAAGACAAGATGTCTTGTTTACCCAGGGCAAAATATGGGTATTATCTGTGTACCCCTTTTACTGAACATGGCACAATCTATTCTTGAAACCATCTAGTACACCCGTCTTCCAAATGCAAAGACGTGGAGATGACTTTTAAGCAGAGGTGACCCTTTGATCCAGGTCAAATCCAGCAATTCAAATTTAACCCTCTATTCAGTTTGGATGCCTTGAGCCAAGAAGGATCAATACAAACTATAATAAACACAAAATGGCCACCAAACTTCAGCAAGCTATTTCAAAGAGTTCCTGTTGCTAACAGGGGATTTATTAATTTATTTCTTCCGTTTGTCCTAACATGGGATCCAGGACAGCTTACAATAAGCTGGAGCCAAAAATATGATCATAAAAAGTTAAGCCACAATTTAAGCAAGTGAACATATTAAAATGTCATTATTTTTTTAAAAATTTTAAAGTATAAAATCATTTTAAAACATAACAAGAAAAATAGAAATATACACACAGCCACAAAAAGGCCCTTCCACACAACCAGTTAGTTACCAAATGCCTATTTAAATAAAATGACTTTACACACCAGCGAATGGAGGGCAGAGAGAAAAGTGGTCCAGCCTCCCATAGAAGGGAATTCCATAGCCGCAGGACAGCCACAAAAAAGGCCGTCTTCCATGTTCTCACCAAATGGACCTAAGATGATAGATAGACATGGCCTTTCAGAACTAGCAAAAGTTACAAGAGAGATGGAAGATTCATTGGCCCTTTCCACATGTGGAGGGGGAAACAGGGGAAAACGTGCTGAAACGGAGCTTACCAGCAGCCGGGTGAGTCCGTCCCCATGCAGAGCAGTGCGAGCTGGCTGTTCCGCAGTCCTCCAGCGTCCAAAATGGCGGCTTCCGGCTGGCGGAGGCTCTCCACCAACCAGAGAAGCTCACCAGCCGGAAGCCCGCCCTGGCTGATCTGCGTTCTGTGCTTTTGAAAAACCTGTAAAAAGAGGTTTTAAAAAAGCACGCTGCGCGACCACTTCGGGTCACTCCGGAGCGGACTGAGGTGCAGAACTGCGACAAGTAGTCCAACCCAGTCCGCTCCCAAGGTGCAGACGACCTCCGTCAGAGGACGCACCCCCCCATACTACTTACCCCGTGAGGAAAGGGCCATCATTTCTGTCCAAACCTCTTTGAAAGTGCTATGGCAATACCTGATCCTGACCGGAATTGTCCCGTCTAGAAATGTCCATATGCACAATCTAGCTCCCCTCATCACTCTAGTATTTTCTTTATATTGCACTGAATATAAAGAGATATTACCTGACTTTCTCTTAGTTGAAGTGTCAGGATTTAAGTCACCTACATGTACAAAAAATGAAAAAGACCACACCCTCATAATTAAGATAAAGAAAAGTAATACGATACATGACAGATATTACCTGACCTTCTCTTACTATAGGTTTCTGTTAAATCCAGTCTGAAGAACCCGAAGAAAAGATTGGCTTCTCCCTTTTTAGAAATGACCCATTGCTTATTTATGGACCTCCAGTTACTAATTGGGGTAGTCTTCCAGCTGCTAAACAAGGAAAAATATTAAATAATTATTAATTACCTTTTCTACTGTGTTATTCATTCATAAAGACTTGGATAAATCACCAAAGTGGTTTCAAGATCATTAATGATCAGATGTATGTAAATGTGTCCTCATATAAACTCAGAACATTAGCCAATGGAGAAGGGTTTTTTGGGAGGGGGCTGTACTACAGTGGTCCCTCCGCATTCGCAAGGCTTCAGGGTGCAGAATTCTTGTGAAAGTGGAAAACCCATGAATAATTATCCCCCATGATTCCCTGCCTATTCCCCTCTGGCACTCCCACTCCGACTCCCTTGCCTCTGGTGTTGTTGTTCCTGGGGGGGGGGGAGGCAAGGTAAAGGGCTCACTGGTAGTTTCTCCTGGAAAGGAGTGGAATGCTGAGTTCTGGCATTCTAACTACTTCCTATTGCCGTCTTGAGAAGGGGCAGGAGCAAAGAGAGCACCTGAACAACCAGGGACCATTTCACAGCAGAATGTTCAGCCAATGGCAGAGAGGACACACCTCCAGTAGTGAGGGGAGGGCTTTGCTTACCCAAAAGGATAGCTTTTAACTACTGTAGCAAAATCTGCATAATAGCATATTTCCCCTATTTCATTAAAAAAACTGGGTGTGGAAACCAGGCTGTTTCAACTTGGACTAACACAAAGATAGTCCAATTTTTCTTGGATTTGAATCTGATTCTTGATTTGGAAGTCCAGATCATCCGACCTTTAGCAATCACTGGGAAATAAATAAAGAACTAAATCCATCCACCCCCCAACAGCCCACTTTTCAAAACTGGATATGTCCTTGCACAATATACTGTTAAAGGGGGATTACACCTGATAAATTGCAGATGCAGAGGCAGAGGGGCGATTGTGCTTTATGTCTTTAATCTGTGGTGCTGGTGGTGTTTAAAGGAACCACAACTTTATTCATTTATTGCAAAAATGAATGACATTTGCCAGAATAACTGTATCTTCTAAAGGGATTAAGACTTTCAAGATTCCAAAGAGCAAACAGACATGGAAAAGCAATATCCCTGAAGGGTACGCTGTTTCCAAAAATAAAAATAAAGTAAAGTGAAAGAAAAGAAAAGAAAAGAAAAGAAAAGAAAAGAAAAGAAAAGTGTTCAACCTCTTAGGTTTTTCATTGTCAATTGTTATGAAAATGACATACCACATAGTCAGTGATGGAGAGAGCTTAGCCTGTGGACTACATGGTGGCTCCCAATACCATTTCTTTCAGCTTTTCAAGAATCCTCAAGTCTGCCCCATTACAACATTTAGGAATCAAACAATATTTTGGTTTTGCTCCCAAAATAGCAGGTAGAACCAATGTCAAAATCTCTAGATGGAGCTACTGTCCTTTTTCACTGTGTTAAGGGCCTTTGAGGAAGGCTCATCTTTTTGAGAGCCAGCATGATATCATACTTTGAGTGCAGAAATAGAACTCCAGGAAAAGAGAGTTCAAATCTCATCTCAGCCATGGAAACCCACTGGGTGACTTTGGGCAGATCACATTCTCTCAGTTTAAGAGGAAGGCAATGTAATCCTCTGAACAAACCTTCCCAAGAAAACCTGGTGATAGGTTTGCCTTAGGTTTACTGTAAGTTAGGAATAATTTGAAGGCATACTACAACAACAACAAAAACACTCATGTTCTTAAAGCCTGGACAGGGTTTTGTTTTGTTTTTAAAATGAACTGACTGTCCAGACTGTTTGGATGATGGGGAAATACGAAGGGGTGCAACAAAATGGCCAGAAGAATCCCAAAAGGCTGGTAGACCTATTGACTAGTTAGGGTGAAGCAAACAACTTTTCATACCCCGACCTGCAAGAGTGAAAAAGGAAGGGTTAGCCCACAAAGATCCCATGGGAAAACTGATGTTTTTTTCAACCTTTGGCAGTTGCCCATCCCTGACATCGGGGCAGGGGAGACCTGGTTAAGAAAGATGAATATTTTTAAAAGGATAGATGCATTGTTTTTACTTTGCCTGTTTGTTTTGTTGCCCTTTATGGAAGGGGAGAAATATTCTATTTTTGGAGGAAAGTAGTAATTTGTTGATCCTTACACCCCTAAAGAAGGTTTTTAGTAATTTGCATGAAAATTGGATATCTGATAGGATATTCCCTAGGCAAGGAAGTGTCAGAATTTCAGAGGAATATGCACACAAGGTTAGAGATTTATGATGAGTTTAAGGATTTCAGGATTTTGTTTGGTTTCAGCTCAGCTGTCACCAAAATTACAAAAAGTGCAGTAGGATAGGATGGAGGAAGGATTTGGAACATTACAGTGATAGAGACGTAAGGATTTTCCATGCAAGCACCAAATGCTGTTCTTTCCCAGGTTCCCCAGACTTCACAAAAAATTATCTTGGTCCTGCTCCTGGAGAAGGAATTATCAATGAATATTGCACACTGGAGCAGTCCTGCAGTATATTGTTTCAATATTCCCCCTCCAAAGCACTGTAACGGGAGAGACCTGATAAAAGCATTCACTGTGATTAGATGAAAGAGCTGCCATTCACAAAACTACACTCCCTTCTGTCTTTCCCCCTTCTCTTTATCCTGATGTTTTCCTTATTTGAAGAGCTTCACTTTTTGGATATGTGCTGTCTATTTTTATATCTCCTTCTCCTCCTAAATTGAAATTGCTAATAAACTTTCAAGAGTGTTCAGATTCCTCAGAGCCCTCACTTTGGTGCAGAATCTGTACAGATCAACCCAGATTGGTTCTGGGTTCTCTTTTCTTTCGAAACTGATGCATACCCCTATTTTTATAATATATTTTATAATTTTTATAAAATATAATCTTTCTGTTGCACCCAAGCTATATCAAAGATGGCGTGTCTACAGACTTGACTCTACTTTTCTGACAGTGCAATCCAATACATGTTTACTCAGAAGTAAGCTCTACTGAGTTCAACATAACTTCCAGATCAGTATGCCTAGACTTGTTTACTTGTAAGCAAACATAGCTAGGATTAAGCCTTAGCTCTTAGTGGTACTGATCAGCTTACAATATGCTAAAATGTTATTGTGTTTCCTGATATATTCAATTCCATTTGGAACTGCAGAACAACTAGGGCATTAATTTGGCATAAAAATGCATGGAAACAAGAACATTCAATGGCAAACCCTGTCGTTCCACCCTATTTCCCAATAGGCTGCTTTCATACAGACGCTTCGCACAGCAGTAAGTCACAGAGGCAAACTCTGTCTTCAGCAAACTGTTTTGCATTCAACTTCAGGCAGCATTAAATCTCATGGCAACTGGGGAACTGTTAAAAGTAGCTGAAATCTGTCCCTAGGACCTTCACAGAAAATTGGCTAAACAGGCCTGAGAGTCTGCTACTTCTGGTAAAACTTGCTCATTCAATGAAGTTTTGAACAGGTAGAGATATTTTCAGAATACTTTCAAAAACTGTAATCTGTTTCAACTACATAGGAATACACTGTTTCACTAAGCTGTGGCTATCCTACTCCTCTGAAGTCTTGGTTACTAACATCTCATGAGTAGACTACAATCCTGGCAACCACTTAATAGAAATGAGAACCGTGCAACCCTCAGATGCTGATGGGCTGCATACAAATGTGGACAGATGAAATCATAGTGTGATTAAGATGGCAAAAAGTAACCAAAGAGGAAGAATACCCAAGCTGTGGGGAGCTGCAGCAGTTTGCTTTGCCTGAACCTACAAGTAAGGGCAAGATTCTGCTCCTCCTGTCCTCTCCTCCCTGCTGGGCCAATTGTGTGTGGATTACTTCTGCACTTTGAACTCAGTCTGCAGCAACAGAAGTAAGCCTGGGATAAAGCTAGGAAGTGGGAGTGGAGAGAAAAACTGAGATATTTTAAAAGCAGTGAGATGCCAGAGGATTAAAAAGGAGAGTCACTGCCAAATTGGGACAGTTAGAGACCATGGGACTGCAGTTTCCATCATTTTCCACCACTGGCTTTACTGGCTAGAGCTGCTGGCAATTGTACTTCAAGAACATTTTAGAGGGCCACACGATTCCCACCCTTGCACTAACAGAATGGAGAGGCAAGTTTCATTGATTCCTCTACCCTGAACTCCCCTCTACCCCCAGAAAATCTAGTACAGCAAACTGGAAAAACCTTGATACTGGAGTCTGCCTGAAAGGTTTCATAGAAGGAGTGGTGAAAGATTCATTTTCAGGATGCTCTTTCCATTCACTGAAGGAAATTTAGATCCAACCTACAGCTTACTTATCAACCATGTTACCCCAAAAGGTGGGGGACCTTGAGGTCCACCAGCAGTGCCATCATATCCTTAAGAATTGGGGAATTACAGTTCAAAGGAGGCCTGTGAGGGACAGGGGGTAACGGCAGGATCTTTTCACCTATGTATACCAGTAATAACCATAGGACTCCAGTTAAAGGTTTAAACATGGTGTTTTTATTGGAAATTAACAGACACACACAGAAGAAATCAAGCAGTCTCATGAACCATACAAGGCTAGTGAAGGAAGAAGGGAGAAAGGCTGGACAGAGAAAGATTTCGGGTGTTGAGGGTAATATTTATGAGACCTGGAGCAGAGGATTGAAGATGTGTGGCTCAAACACAAGGGTTTGAGGGCAGCATAGAAGAACAAGAGTCTGGGGTACAATGTGATGCCCAAAGAGCTGGTAAAATACTGATGTTGGAGCTAGAGTTTAAATACCCCTTTTCCTATGCTGAAGGGGCGAGTGTTAATTGCTGTCTGGCAGAGCAAACAAAAGGGGTCTAGAATGGACTGATTGTCTTACTTTCGGTGACAAAATATTGATGGGATTCCTGACAGCCTCTTAATGTCTTGGTTGGGTAAGCTGAATGGGGAAGGTCTTGCACACAGCATGGCTGCTTGCCAGCCACACCTGGGTAGTTTCATTGACTATTGTATTCAGATGTCAGGTCATTGGAGGTATTACTGGAAGTCTACTCTCTCCATGCTTTCCCACCTACCTATTCTTGACTTTATGACCTGGCCATGCTGAGGTCATGCTGACCTAGCCCAGGTGTACATCCAGTGCCCTGCTTGCCACATGTTCCCAGCATAAGGGTCCAATTTATATATAATATTTCATGCCAATGTTGCTATCCCACAGGATGAGGTATTTAAGGGGTGTAACAACCTGTCTTGATGTATATTTGTCATTCTGTGTGTTTTCAGAAAAGCTTTGTAGCAGATTGCTCTTGTCTTTATTTTTATCTCTTAATATCATTTTTCAGGAAAACCCATTCAACAACAATTAGGTATGTTGTTTTTGCATCACTTGCCTCATTCATCCTTAAGTGGCCAAAAAAGGGGGAAGGATGTGTCGTCATGCTGTTTCTAAATGAGGGGCAGTGAGCGGGAAGACTGGATTTCAACTTGATGAAGCATGATTTTCTGCACTTTACAAGCTATGCTTTCAATCTTCAGGACGTTTTAAAATATTTCAACTGCCTCATTCCAAGCTGTGATTATCTGTGAAACTCCAAAAAAAAAAGGGGGGGGACCACATTTACTGTCTAATGCTTGTTGCATCTCACTTCCCTCCCCTCTCCCCGCCAAATTCACCACTTCATTGCCTGGTGGGTTCCTGTGTTTCAACATATGCCCTTGACAGCCTGCTAGTCAGTCCAAACCATTAACTCAGCAGGATATCTGAATGCACAGGCAACTGAAAGGGTATTAATGGCCCCTGTCTATACATCTCCAGACAGCTAGAGCTGACCTTAACAACTCTCATGAAATCTCCAAATATCATGCAAAGTGGAAGCTGAATAAAAGGCCTGGCATTTTGATATTCATTCCCATTTGCACAGTGCTGCTACCTCAAACTACTTTTCAAAAATCCCCTCTAGGACAGATCTCAAGAAGGATGTGCTGAGTTGCTTTTGGTACAGTTCCAGTTTGCCACATATGCAAGGAGCTCCTGGGGTTTTAAAGAGAAAGACAGTTGTTACAGTCAAGTGTACGATACCTCTTGATTTTACTTCTGTACCGAATGGCAATGAACTGCCTACATTTTACATTTCATTTTACAGAACAAAATGAGTGTGCATAGATGTGTGCAACTTTGGAGTCATTCTTTTTAGGTTTTATGCCTTCGTGAACCCTTTCCCTCACTCTTTTTCCACCAGCATCTACCATGGAAAACCATAAGCAATTTAGATGTGGTCAAAAGCATGCTTAGTGAGTATGGGTCACATCAGAGCAAAAGGCTCTATCCCCTGCCTATATGTAGTCACTGAACCCATGGAGATAGCCACGGTGCTGTGCATATGACTGTACACCCAAGGGCTCTGTTCAGGTATTCAGTAAATTTATCTGAATCTGCTGCCTGTCTCTTCCCCTATTTATAAAAATTCAGTGAACATGGCTTTTTTGTGTTGTCATACCTGAAAGGGATTAGCATGTTGCAGAGACACAAGGGCACATGCTCAGCCGTGACAGAGACAGAATAAATGTTGCTAATGGTGGTGTTTTGTTTTGCTTGTAATTTTCAAGAGTGGAGGTTAAATAACCAGATGACTTTTTGGTTGTCCCAGCCTATTCAGTGGCAATTCTTAGCATCAGCAGCAACATTTTATTCCCTCCCAGAGGGTGGTTTTGTTGTTGTTGTGATTTGGTTTGGTTTTTCTAATTCTAGGCTATAACAGGGGGAAAAAATGTGTGGGACTTTTGTGGTTCGAAACTTTCAGTTCACACTGGGTTCCTTGTTCACTCTCCCTCACTGCTCATATCAGGTGAGGCAACTGGCAGCAGTTGTTCCCTTTCAGTTCACATGAAGGATTTGACACTACTATTCCTTCAGAAAAGGAGATATGCCAATACCATCTCTCACAACATCCAGAGCCAATAATGAGAAAAGGTGCTAAGGAAATCTGATTGGCAGTTGGTCAAACTTCCTATGATGTCACACAACTCCTTTTGTTCTTCTCTACTCCCTACTATGTTTTACAGGGATTAAAAATGCTGGAGTGGCTTAAAGTGGAAGCACAGGTGCCTTGAACTGGCAATAGTGAAGGAGCTCTGTTGCAACAGCTCTTGTTTCTTTCCACTAGTCCAGAAGATCCCAGAAATTTCATAAAACTGCTGAGTATGACTAATGAAATTGTGGCTCAGAAGGGCTATAAAATACTCTACCTATCTGTCTAAGAAGACCAGTAGTAAGGGGTGTAATTGTTACCTCTATGGAAATCTATTATTACCAATTAGAGACAAACCTCTAGTTTCAAGGGACTACTTTTAAGGGACCTTGGGATTCTTCAGCACAGTTTTAAAGAACATTGCATTAGTGCAGGGGCAGGTATTGTGAAAGCCTTCAGAAGTTGTTGGCTGCCAGCTTCCAGTGTTCCTCAACACTTGCTAGGGCAGCTGGAAGTTTCAGTTCAAAATCTAGAGGATTGCACAACTAATAAAACTAATAAAAGTTACAAAACTTTTCATATGCCCTAGTCATGTGTTTTCAAAGCAAGCTAACTTGCATTTTAAAAGCAAACAAAAAGTTAACTGTGTTTTGAAGAAGCTATCTTTTCAGAACATTGGCTGTGGGTTTTAAACTGGAATCTTTTGAAGTGGGTGGAGGACACCAGCAATTGCATTTAAGAATACTTTTTGTGCCAGTTTCTTTTCTTTTTCCTAGTTATTGCTAAGTAGAATTGTTTACAGAGCTACATGTACAAATAGGAAAGAGATCATATCTCATAATCAAGATAAAGAGAACTAATATTAGACCATGACAGTTTCTTTGTTTGCCTTGGTGAAGCTCTATAGTTGCATGAGCAAAAATTGTAGCTTTTAGATTTGGTTCATCCTTTTTGCCCTTCTCTGATTCCACTCCAATTTATCTATACCCTTCTTAATATGAGGCACCCACAACTGAGTGTAGTTATGATGTTCAGAAAAACATGGGTGATAATTCCCCTGGGTATCTACAGTAAACATGACTCCTGTATTCCATTGGCCTTGTTACCAGGCCTTACACCCCCAAGCTTTGATATGAGTTGCTGAGCCCATAATCAGGACAGTTGAAAGGTAGCAAACAAACCAGCATGGTGGTCCAATCTATGCATTAATCTGTACTAGTCATTTTGGATTTACGTTGATTTAAGCATGATAGAAAGGTGATTCTCATGAAGTATATTCCCATAACCACTAAACTAAACCATATCACCTTGAGTGACTGGGTATTGCAGTAGTTTTGAGCTCTTTCTTTTTTAAAAGAAGTTGACCATGGAATGGCAAGGTGAACAAAGGCAGAACAAGCCATTTTAAAATGAAAGTGACAGAAAATATCAAGCCATTATTCTTCATTCTTGGGGGTATGCCACCAACATTGCTGGTTCCTCAGCAGGACCCACGTGATTTTCCTTCAAACAGTAGCACAATCTCCATGGAACACAGTGAGGTTTGTTCAACATTTTCCCACATTGTAGCCATTATTAGGCAAATGTAAGCACTGTTTCTTTCTTTGCCATTTCAGCAGCAACACTGAGGCCATTTCCACCCTACTCTGTTATAGTGCTAATTCCACTTTCAACATCTTCTGGAATCCTAGGGTTTTCAGTTTAGGGAGGGGCATTTAGACTTCCCAGCCATAGAGTTCTTGGGCTTCAGGAAACTACAGGCCCCAGAATTCCATAGGATGTTGGAAATGGAATAATAGCACTATAACAGTGTAGTGCGGAAATGGTCTGAAAGCATTATTGGAGAGTGAAAAGGGTGACTGTTGTATGCACAAGATTTTTTGCCCAAAATATATTTTACAGGATATTCTTGACCCGTAAAACTCAGTCCTGCTATAGTTTGGAATGATGAAAAAACATGGTTAGATTTTTGCGGCCCTTTCACACAATCACAAAACTATGATTCTACTTTAACTGCCATGGCAGCATTCTGTGGAGTCCTGGGACTAATAATTTGATGAGGCACTAGAACTATCCGGCCAAGAATTCCAAATACCCCTTCCCTTATCAGCAAATCTCAGGATTCCATTGGATATTGCCATGGCAGTTAAACTAGAATCATAATGCTATAATTGAGTAGTGTGAAAGAGCCCCTGGTGTGAGATAAATGACATGAAAATAGATGTTTGATTGTAAGTGGCAGTGGAAGAGTGCATGCACTGACATTTACACATAGATTTAAATGAAAGCAAAAGGGATGAATGTATATAGGAACACAAATAAAGATAAATCCAAGTGATGAATTTAAAACATATAGCAAATTATAACAAGAATGAAAATATTATTTAACCCAATGGGATGATATGACCTTATCTTTACATTACTGCAATAGACATTACCAAAATACATGATCTTTTTAGAAATGTTAGGAGCAGTTACAATGTGTTTCAATACGAATCCCTAGGATGCAGAGAGAACTAATTAATTAAGACATGCACAGATGCATATAGAGCAGGATAAATGAAAGTGATTAACCTTTGTGGAAGATTATGATGTGCTCAATTAAAGTTTACGTTGGGCACAATCAAAGATCATGAGTGCAAAGAATTCGAAGCTTTAAAAAATACTGGATAATTAATGTTTAAGTCAGTCAATATTCATTGGTTCTTTAAATCAGAAAAAACTGTGTGAATGTATTCTATTTCCACTGTATTTTCAAAACATGGCCTTTGATTACATTTTCTTCTAAATATTCCCACAGACACTGATTTGAGGGTGCCATAAGAGCATTTCTAGTTGTTCCCCCCCCCCCATCCAGAATAACCCTGCATGTCCAGAAACAGGCTTCCATGCGTACTTTCTCTGGTGGATTAAAAATTGCAGAGCTACCCAAGTTCACAGCAGATGGCTTGAGGCCACAGGAAGCTTCTAGAACTGCACACATGAATTAGGTGCTATGACCAGGAATGCTGCTGTCATTTCTTATAGTGCCAGAAAGACATCAAATCCTTTCTCCCTCTCCAAATAGATGATTGGTACAATCAGTATTGCTTGAGGAGGAGGAGAAGGAGGAGGTTTTTAAAATATTGTTTTCTGTAACTCCTGAGTTAACTTTTAATGGGAACATCAGACACTGTCCTGTACCATATGAGATATTTTTCTGAGGCACTAAAGCTCTCTGGCTGAGAATTCTGAATACCTACAAATCCCAGGGTTCCATAGGTTGGAGCCATGGCAGTTAAAGTGCCACCAGAGTGCTACCATTGTGTAGTGTGAAAAGGTTAAGTTTATGTCTGGGCTGGACTCTTTGGTTTGTGCTAGACTGCCCATCAGTCTGTTCTTATACTCTGATGAAGCATCCCAAAGAAACAGAAGTTATGGGGAGTTGGTTGCATATGGCTTCAACACACCCTCCAATTTTTCACACATGAAAATCAGGACTGCCATCCTCTTTTCTCTTCCAAGCATGGCAGCTGGCCTCAAAGCAGCCACCACTGTTGCTCTTTCTCTTGTGGGACCACACCTGCTGGCATCACTGCTGTTTCCTTACCCCCCCCCCACTTCTTACCCAAGCACCGACTATTGCTCCTCTACCATCCAGGGGGAGTGGTACAGGTGGGGGGCTCCTCCTGAGGTGCTAGTGAGGAGCTCTCACTTGGCATGGTTGGTGAAGACTTCGCTACGCTGTGTGGAGGAAGCAGCAGCAGCTAAAATGAGAAGGCGACCACAATTTGGCCCTTAGCAACATGTTGTTGCTGGGGCACAGTGGTAACTGTGATGATGGAGGATGGCATTTCCTCCTCCTCCTCCTCCCCATCATCATCTTGCAAAGCTTGACAGGAAGAGCCACTGGTGTTGCTGCTGCCACCATCTCCACCATACACCCCTCCACTCATTTCCAGTCCCAAGCAGGGGGGAGCTACCATGGAACTAATACAAAGCCAAAGGAGTTGCAGTGGTGACAACAGTGGTGGCAGCACCGCTAGCAGCAAGATGCAGTCCCCTGCCCCTTCATCTCATGATCTGGGGGTGGGAGGGGAGGAAGCAGTTGCCTCCATCATCACTGTCACTACAACAACATGTTACTAAGGGTCAAGTTGGAACCCTCTTCCTCCTCTTCACTTTTGTCAGGTTTGCAGAGGATAGGGAAATACATGATGTGTAAGTGGGTGCGTGGGTGTGTGGTGAAGGAATTAATGAGAGAAAATAAATGGATAATGTATGAATGAATGAATGAAAAAGAGGAAAGTATGCAACTGTGAGTGAGAAAATTATGGAAGAGAAGACTAATGTAGCAAGCCTCCTCTGTTCATGTTGGTGTGCAAGCCCCAACCTCTTGAAGGAATGGGGCTCTCAGCTTCCTGAAAGGTTGTCCAGATTTAGGTTTCAGGCAGGGAAATTATTTCCCCGAACTAGAAGTGCCTGGGATAGAATACGGAATGCTTTGCATGCAAATTAGGGACTGTACCATCAGGTCAGGATCTTCTCCTGCCAACAATCTCCCATTGCACCAGAGTTTACTTTCTGTGCCTACCTAAACTTTTCTCCGCTTTCCTCTGTTTGCCTAGTTAGCTAGATGATCTGCAGACAGTCTTCTTGTTAGAAACAATGAAGCTACTTGTCATCTATCATCGTTGTTTTCCTGCTGTCTGGCTGTTGACCCCAAGAGCAGTCTTCAAGAAAGTCCAATTTTGAATGTGTCTGCCCCTTCAAAATGAAAAACAGAATGGGGACACTGTACCAATGCACCCCAATTACTTTAACCGCCTATACATGTTGCAGTACTCATACTGTGACTCCTAATTGAATGACATTGTTGGTTCTGTGTTAGTGAACTGGGCCTATAAACTAGCATGTCAGAAAAGCCTGTGGCTGACCTCCCATGTTAGTTGGATGCCAGTGGAGAAGAGTGAGCAGCACTTCCTGTTTTTAGCATGTCCAGGATAGTATTAGAAAGAAAGCATATATACTCGTTTAATATAATTACCCCACAACTGAAGCATTCAGGCTGACGTACATAAACACAAAATAAAATGTAATGGAATCTAGTTGATCGAATTTTTTAAAACTAAGGGCTAACATAAACAATATTTGAAACATCAAAAAACTAGTATATATATTGAAAAGGAAAGCCTATAAAAGATTGAAAAATATACACAGAAGTAAAACACACCCAAGGCACAGCTATTAAGCTGTTTCTTGTTGTGACGTGTCTTCATGTCATTTCTGAGTTATGGAGACCCAAAGGCAGCCCTATCATGGAGTTTTTTTGGTACGATTTGTTCGAAGGGGGTTTGCCATTGCCTTCCTCTGAGAATGAGAGAAGACCACATGACCAAGGTGATTGCCATAGCCAAGTGGAGATTTGAATCCTGACCTTCCAGAGTCCTAGTCCAATGCTTAAACCACTACATTATGGTGACTACTAAGCTAAGTACTGAGAAGTTGCTGGTTTTGTATGCCTTCAAGTCATTTCTAACTTATGACAACTCTAAGGTGAACATACTACAGGGTTTTCTTGACAAGATTTGTTCAGAGAGAGTTTGCCTTTCCCTGAGGCTGAGAGAGTGTGACTTACCCAAGATCACCCACTAGGTTTCCATGGTCAAGTGGGGATTCAACTCCCAGTCTCCAGAGTCATTATCCAGTGTTCAGATCACTACACCATACCAGCTCTCTACTAAAATACTGCTGACCAATAAACGTACAGCAAGTTGAAAGGCCTGAAAGCTTGGCACCACCACCATCCCCCCCAAAAATATAAGTGGCAGGTGGTGGACTTCTCTGAGAAGGGCAGAGAAAGAAGAGGACAAGACCCACTGAAAATACCTACTCACTAAATCTCTACATGTTGGGCCACTTCCCTATGGCCTTAGAGTGTTAAGGGCATCACAGGTTTAGTGTTTAAAGACAGAGCTTGGAAAAGTTACTCTTTTGATTACAACTTACAGAATTCTCTAACCACTATGGCCACTGTGTGTGCCAACCTGAAGTTTCTGAAAGCAGCAGTCAAAAAAGAAGTATATTCTCTAAAGTCTGGTTGTGGATCATACAGAGTTTGTATCTATCTCAGCAGACTGGGTATTCTCATTGTACAAAAGCAAGAAGTCTAAATTCCTATTTTGACCACTAAAGGACTCATGATGCAAAATTGTGTGAGGAACAATAGTGAGAGTATGAATGACGCCCCCACCCCACCCTTATCACATCCTTTTTATACATTCCAGGCACTGGAATGGGTACACTGGGTGTGTAGGGTCCCTATTTGACAGAACACTCTGATTTTCTCAGTTTTTACATCATGCAAAGGGCCTGCAACAGAAGTACCTTTCCCAATGCAGTAAATATAGGATGCAGGGGATAGGGAATCCAGAGAAGGCAGGCCTATTTTTCCACCTCCTGAGAGGTATATGACATATGCTTGAATGCCTGAGTATGGGCCATATGTTTCATATTTCATATTGTTTCATATTCTTAGAGGGAGCTCTGCAATTTGTAGAGGATTTGGGGTGTCTGAAATGGCAGCAAATTGTTTTATTTTTTCATTTTTACTTAAGATATAAGACAGTAATGCATCTGGGATTTAGGGGCTCAAATACCACTGTCAGTTGGCTAGATTTGGGTACTTTGGGTACTTGCATATGTTATGTGGGTAAATTGTGGTGTAGTTTGCACCATTCATTGTTTCAGCTCAGCAAATTTCTTGGTCTGGGCCTGATCCTTCTCCAAACACAGGTAACGCTTGAAGCAGTTCTAACAAAAGAGCAAGTTACTTAGCAACCCCCTCACATCTCATACTTCAAAATAACATTCGATTCCACCAGCTTTTTCCAGATTCTGTTCACATCTTCCCATTGAGTTGTCTCTTTTCCCATGGCCCCAGAATATTAAACTTCAGACTTGTCTTGGCTCTTTTCATCTGCCCTCGTGGCCTTTGTTCTCCCATCTCTCTTAATATTATTTATTCATATTGTACTATGAGTGTACATGGAGTTTTACAGTGTAAGCAAAAGAAAAAGGCAGGCACTTGTCCCAAGGAAGAGTCTCGAGTTTGAATCTGTTATTGAGGGTGCAAGCAAAGGGAAGGGTGGAATGAAAGAGGCAAGAAAATCATGTCAGCAAATGCATGTATTTAGACTTCAGAGTTGTGGGAATGAAGACGAGACAGTTAACCAAAGGTTTCCCAGAGCTTTGAGAGGAATAAAGTGTGTAACAGGCTGTGGGGAAGATGCCACCATGCAAATTTTCCAAGAAGGACAGAGAGGCAGTATAGAGAGCAGCAGGGGGAAAAGGAAACAGCTGAGAGCAGAAGACTTTCAGTAGATGGCTGAGTAAGAGTTCTCGTGGTCATGGTGATGATGATGATCATCATCATCATGATTATCTCTTTTTCCCAGTCTGGGACTTGAGGCACTGTAGAAATACAGATTCAGTGTTACACAGAAATTAAGTATATACAGTTAGTCCTCCACCTTTGCTAGGGTTAAGGGCACAGGACTCTTGCAAAAGTGGAAAAACTGCAAATATCAAAATGTGGGGGATGGAAGGGGTCCAAGGTATGGTGGGGAGGGTAGACACCCAGGGTCCACATCAGGACAGGGAAAGGAGAGGAGAAAGGGGCTGGATCAGCATGATGCCCCTATACGTCCTCTCTCCTTCCTTGGGTGTGTGAAAGAGAGAGTTTGTGGTACTGAGAAATCAGGCTGAGGGCTATCCTTAGCTAGCCAGGCAGCAGCTGGTAGAGAAGGAAGAAGTCCAGAGGTGGATTTTTAAAAGGGCTACACAGCCTGAGTGAAGCCACCAAGAGGGAAGATTCCCCCAGAAAAGAAGCACTTGAGGTGGGTGGGCAAGGACTGGAAAAACTCGCAAATAATGAAATCCATTAAAGTGAAAGAGCTGGCTATTCTTAAACTAACATCAGAATTAAAAACAGTTAAAAGCAAAACCATTAAAAAGAAAATAGCAACTGAGGAAAGAAAGTGAGGGAACAAAGGGGAAATTCAGTGAGAAGAGGGAGCAGGTTGAAGACAATTAGAGGCACTTTTGGGTGTTATTGTTTCCAAAGGTCAAGTTGTTGAGGGACATATGGAAGTCCATTATCACAGGAGCTTGCCTGAATATGACCCGGTCATGCCTTGGGGTCCCATCTGACCTACTTTCACATTGCAGATGTTCAGCTGAACCTCTTTACCAGCATAGCTTTACAGCCATGTCAGTGATTAATTATATTTCATGACAATTAAATGATATTTGCCAATTACACCATATGATGGAGTGGCGTGTACAGCCTTGTAACAGTAGCTGCAGCTTTATTCTGCACAAAATTTGCATGTACAATAGGCCCTCCACATTTGCAAGGGATAGGGACATAGATCCCTTGCAAACGTCAAATAATCACAAATATGGCACCCTTCCTACACGCTTCTGGCCCGCAGGTGCACCCACCCAGGTGGTGGGCCAGGGAGGCAGGAAACAGGTGATCGCACTCCATGCACCTTCCTGCCACCCAGGCGAGGCACACCTGCACCAGTGACAGGCAGAATGAGAGAAGCAAGCAGAGTGGGAATGGGAAACAGGGTGGGAATGGGGTGGGAAAGGGACAATGGGGGAACAAGCGAGCACCTCACAAATAATCAAATTCACAAAAGTGAAACCCATGCATGTGGAGGGAGAACTGCAGTTGATAAAACAGCTTTTCTGCACAGAAAATATTGCTTCGCATGCAAATTTGGTGCCAAATTAGTCCTGAATTGTGAATAGGTTTCAGCAGTTTGTGGGAAGAAAACTGTCAAAATTAGTCATTGCTTCCTTTGAAACATTGTGAAGGATTACATTCCTGCTCCTTCCAAAACCAGACTTATTTGGTGACTGCAGACAGGACTGTAGCCAAAACTTGGCCAATAAGAAACGTAAGTAGGACTATAGATCAGCATACTTATAGGAAAGCCATATTTTGCAGAAGTATATTTTGGAGAAAAAAAAACCTGCAAAAGCAAACTTCCATGGAATGTCACTTGTAGAGTGACAGTTGGAAAAGAAAAGTACAGGATAGTGGAGTGGAGAGTTTTTGTTTGGAGAGAATGTCTGGCTAAAATCCTAAATAGGAACATTCATTTTATAAAGTGTTTGCATGATATGCTGTAATATTTTATCATAGATCTCACTTACAAGGTTGCCATATTATCAAATTGGCCAGATTTTACCTGAATTCTAGGCATGCTACTAAGTGCATATTTGGATCATCAGTTGGCCTGGATTCCAAGCTTTAATTTAAAAAAAAGTATTTTGCCCTTGTAGGAATATAATAATGGGGCAAAATTCTCTCTCAGTTCCTTTATTCTCAGTCTCACCATCTTCACAAGCCCATCTGAAGAGGACACATGAGAGAGTGTTCTCAGAGACTGTTTCAAGATTAGTGAGCTCCCTCCCAGTGAATATTCAATCAGCCCCTTATCTATCCTATTTTCTCAGGAGGCAAAGCATTTTCTCTTTAGGCAAGTATTTGGGTTTTAAATGGTAGGACAGTATACTGTATAATTCAGTATACTGTTTTTATATGTTGTATTAAGTTTTAAATGTGTTTTAAACTGTTTTAATTTTGTGATTTTAATAGAATTATTTCTAAATTATTTTTAACTTTTGCATAATAAAATTTTGGGTGTAATTTGTCTTAATTTGTTGTAAGCCACATTAGGTCCCATAATGAGAGAAAGGCAGGGTAAAAAAAATAATATAATGTACATTCACTTTTCTGCCCCCGTGTTCTGCAAAAGGCAAGTGTATTTTCTAAGAAGCAAGCCTGCGTGTGTTTAGCCTAAAAGCAAGATCTGATACTCATGACTGAAATTTGTGACCTGTCTTCTCTCACTTTCCTTGGTCAGTGTTACAGCTCTGCAGCCAAGTCTAGCTTTTGGATAAAGGTCTAGATAAAGTCTGTTTTGTAGAGCTCCTTGTAAAAATTGTACAGAAAGCAATTGATCCATTGAAGCGAATGAAAGGGGATGCAACAAAACAAGATGAATGCAGCAATACAATGATTATTATTTAAAGTTCCATGGAGTCTGTTATTTTTCATGACTTGCTTGTTGTAGTAATACTGTGCATTTTTACTGAGCATTTGGGAGGGAAAATCAAGCTCCATTTTAATAGGGGCAGGTATGATTCTTCCTGTACCTGATGTGGGAGAAGGCCCACTCCCACCTTCTTTCCACTTCACTTGCCTCCACACAACCAGTGCCCCTGCTACCACCTCCCTCTGCCTTCACTTTGTCACCTAATGCTATGACCATTAGCTCTTTCAAGATTTCATTGTCCGCTCTGCGAACTCCATTGTTTACTTGGCCACTGAACCATTAACACCCTAGCCCTCCAGGAGGAAACAGGGTATTTAAACCCCAGTTTCTGACCAGTCGCCATTCTGCCACCTCAATTCCCAACTGTGTACTGTCCTTAGACTTGCATCTAAACCACATTGCTTCTTTGCTGCTCTTCTAGATTGGTAAATCTTACCCACTTTGCCCTGAAATCTCACTATCCAAAACATTCCTCCCTTTTCTTTCAATTAGCATTGCATGACTGTGTGACTGCTTGGACCTTGTGTGTGTCATTGCAATTCTCCCACTAAAATGCATTAAGCTTTCTTTTGGATCTCTGGCTAGCTCTTCCCTGCAGAATTACTGGTAAACATACGTGTAAAAGATCTTGTTAGGTTACAACAAGGCCTCCCATTCTGAGCTAATAATTCCCCATTGTTTCACAGAGGTACTGGAATCATGGGTGGATCCCTGAGTCACCCACATTTTGGGATAACAGTTGCTCAGTTGACAGATTATTACACACATAGTCGAGCAAGAAGGTGTCATTAAATGAAGTGAGAGGAAATTAAAATGTAAAAAGTACAAATATTTATCATTGCCTCAACTGGACACTACCAAAGAATAGTTGGATATTAGTATAGACATCCTAGCACAGATGAGCTTGTTGTGAGAAAAGTTAAAGAGGACAAATAAAGTTTGACTAAACTCTTTTTCTAGAAAAGCCATCTCAATTTAAGGGACTGGAATACGGTAGCTTGATGACTATACCCACCTAGTCATCTGTCACCCAAGACAGTGAAGCATCCATTCAAAATGAGAAAAGGAAACTCAGTGGCACTCTATTGAGGTACATTTTTACTTTTTTTGTATTGTCTCCCTCCCTTTTGAGATAACCAGATAAATCCTGTTTTATTCTGAATCTTTTTTGAGAGTTAAGAGGACCTGTCTAGAGAGGTGGAACAGGTTGAGACATTTTCTTCCTAAATTAGTAACCACCATCACCACATTATCTCTCCAAACCTGCATGTGTTGAACCCATGTGCTCTGCTTCTTAGCAAGAGAACTTTCAGAATTCTTAACTGGCGGAAGAAGGCTATCCTACCATGGCAAGTGTAACCTATAGTCCAGCTTCAGAATCTTGTGCCCATAAATGCAATCCACAGATGTCTCCCTGTCATCTTAAGTTTCTATCCATATCATGCTAATATTCTATTTTCGTTAAGCTTACTGTGTTAATGTATTTGCATCTGGCTCATGTTTTAATCTCTGCAAACTATATGACATTTTGTCTGCTGCACACCTAGGTGTAAATGATTGCTTAATTCCTAAGAGCTTATGTATCATTCTAAGCTTAGCCACTCTGAGTTAAACAATATTTCTCTTAGTAGCAGCTTACAAAATAATGCTGACAGTAAGAGAGCCACTTGCAAATGGAAGAGTAATGAAAGTCTTTTGTTTTAGTTTAATTGGCATAGCATATATTTCAGAGCTCCCAAATAGTTTTCATTTTTCATAAAAAATAGCAATCATACCTTGAATTATCATTGGTAGGACAAAACACTGTGGCACAATGAGATAAAGGAGTACATTGCATCCCCCCCCCCCACGTCTACTTCAGTTTTATTTCATCCAGAGAGCTGTATGGGACTGCTTCAGGTACCCCAGTGTTGTTGCTGTTATTTCCTATCTTGATAATACCCTGAACTAACAATTCAGCCAATCATCTCTGACTACTGGTCATGTAAGTGAAAACCAAGAAAAGTGATCACCTTTGAAGTTAATGGAAAGCAGAAATTTTCAACAGTGGTTAAGATTAACAGTACAAGAACTATCCCATGGCTTTTAGTAACCACCGTGTTGTCTTTCTAAACTATCCGATTGTTCTTCTGTTGCTAATTGAGTTGAAATTTTATTACCTATCTCCTATCGCTCTTTGTCTGTAGCCTCCATACAGTTAAGAAGAGGAGTGGCTTCTGTCTAAATTAGATCCCTCCAGACAACAGAAGTAACATCCGAGACAGAATGTAGCCCTGCGACTCTAGTAAGGAGCTTCCAAAGCTTGCATGATATATTTTGTGAATTTTAGTTGACCAATAAACGTATTGCTCTTTTGTAGATGTTGGATTTTGTTGCATTTTGCTATATGGCCAATACGGTTACTCCTCAATATGTATCCCATCAAAGATACCTTAATCTAATTCTGATAGTTAAGTCTTAACTAAAACAAATTCATTAAATCAATGGGAATGTAGTTAGTTAACTTACATAAGTTTTAATGATTTATTGGAAGTACTGTAGATGGGATCAACAATTGGACTAAAGCTCTTTATTACAAAAAGACTTGAAACTGTGGGTGCTGGCACTTCTTTATTTGTTTATCTCCCACTTGTGTGTCATTTTAAGAGATCAAAGTGTTCTTCTTTTCCATAACAAGATTGCTGAATTTACAGAAGTTATTTTTAGATTAGCAGAGCCCTCAAAAAAGCCAGGGGAATGTAGTCTAAAAAGGAGGATCTATTGGTGCTAATCAGTCAGAATAATATATCTGAGGCCCTTTCCACACCGACCTATTAAAACGGTGCAGAGCGACCTCCAACGGAGGTCTTCTGCACCGTGGAGTGGACTGGGGCGGACTACTTTTTGTAGTTCCACACCTCAGTCCGCTCCGGAGCGACCAGAACTGGTCGCGCAGCATGCCATTTAAAAACCTCTTTTAAGAGGTTTTTTAAAAGTATGGAGCATGCATCCCCGTGTTGCTCTGTCGCCGCGCTCCGGTGCAGATTTGCAGGTGCGCACTAGTGCGTGCCTGCAGATCTGCCGGGGGCGGGCTTTAGGCTGGCGAGCTTCTCCGGTTGGTGGAGAGCTTCCACCAACTGGAAGCTGCCATTTTGGATGCCGGAGCAGTGTGGAGCGACGAGCTCACACTGCTCCTCATCCAGACGGACTCACCCGAACCCACCAAAAAGCCGGTGAGTAGCGGCAGGGAGCGTTTCCCTCGCCGCGTGTGGAAAGGGCCTGAATGGATTGCTTACGTACTGATTGGAGTCAGTACACAACAGCCAGTTCCTCACTACACTGTTATAGTGCTATTATTCCTCTTTCAACATCCTGTGGAATTCTGGGGTTTGTAGTTTACTGAGACCAAAGAGCTCTCTGGCTGAGAATTCTATATGCCCCTCCCTATACTGCAAACCTCAGGATTTCATAGGATGTTGGAAGTGGAATAATAGCACTGTAACAGTGTAATGCAGAAATGGCCTTTAAGTTCATGCTCAAATCCCTACTCTCCAGCTTATTAACATGAATCACAATTCCTAAGAAACCTAACTGCACAGGCCCCATTAAAATGAGACTCTGCTCATTTCTACTAGATTGCACAGAACTATGCAACTTCTAGCAGGTACTGATTGTGCCCTACAGTCAAGTTTCCCTGTCTCCTGCATATGCTGCATATACTCTCACAATTGTCCTGATTGTTGCTCCCCTATTCAGTTTTTGTCTTTAAGAAAATCTAAAGTTATCTCCATCCTACATATGGAAGCTGACACCTTTCTATAGCATTGGGTCATCTCTATCAGAAATTTCCATGTTAGTTCACCTCTGCGCTGCTCTCTTTGGCCTCATTTTTTCCTGTTATTCATCAGCTTCAGATTTCTATTATGTGAAGGTATTTTAAAGCACTTTGTTGTTATGTGCCTGAAAATCATTTTCAACTTATAGCTACCCTAAGGGAATTGTTACTGCCATTGCTAGCCCCAGCTTGTGGGATATAAAGATATCTCTTGATATCAATAATTTGGCCCCATATACCCATTCCTCTCCATGTGCTTGCGAGGCCACCGGACAAGCATGCACACAGGCTCGACCGATAATCGCTGTAATATTCCAAAACAATACAGGCAGGCCAGAAATAGCTGTCCAACCACTTCAGGAGACCTCAAAGGCAAGTACTCTATTATGTATGCACGCGGCTTTCAAAAGATCCTCTGCCTTGAGCAGGCAACTTGATTAGAAAAATCCTCATCTGCCAAGCACTCTGCGTTTGCATACAGACCACTCTATTGACAATTTGGCTATAACTCAATCATTCAAATTCTGACCGTTTGGAGGCTTTTGTCTCCAGCCCCAAATCTATCGTTTTCCCCAAGTATGAACTGGCCTGCGGTCACAATTTTCCCTATAAGAACCCCTGACTTTGAACGCTTCCTCGGATCACTCTTGGCTTCCATCCCGCCTTGCTGTCGCTTTGTCCAGCGAGCCTTCCCCTCAGCTCCATGTGGTGAGATCCACGCTCCCCAGCTTCTCCGCTTCCAACCGGCCTTCAGGACAGGTGGAGTATTACCCAAACCAACAACTCCTCTAAAAATCCCTCTATCCCACTCCAACCTTTATTTCTTTAGTTATCGGTGTGAGTGTGCTGCATACACTGTTTGATTGTACTTTTAATAAAACAACATTTATTATTTCAACTTCTGTGTGCTCCTTGACTCGGCCTGACCCCGTAAACATAGGGTTCAAGATCTCGCTACATTACTCTGCCTCTCGTACTGCTAGCCTGTGCTCTTAGCTAATTTCCCCAACTTATATAATTGAGAGCGCATTTAGGTGTCCCTCTTGGGACCCCCAGAAATCAGGGTAACAGAAACATATCACCAGGCTTTCTTGACAAGATTTGTTTCGGGGTTGGGGGTTGCCTTTGCCTTCATCTGAAGCCGAGAGAGTGTGATTTGCCCAAGACACCCAGGGGTTTCCATAGATGAACAGGGATTTGAAACCTGGTCTCCACAGTTGTAGTCCAACACTCAAACTTCCTCCTATAAATTAACAGAAAATACTGAAAATGTGCAGGCCTTTATATGTTGTTGAAACTCAGATCCCAGCATTCCTCATCACTGGCTGAATGTTCCAGAGACTTTTGAGAGAGAGAGAGAGAGAGAGAGAGAGAGAGAGAGAGAGAGAGAGAGACTACCAAAAATGGCTCTCAAGGGCTTCAACAATGTATCTCAAAGTACCCATACCTTCCAAATCCCATGTAACCCATGTACCTCCTACCCCCCCACCCCGCCCATGTCTACACTATCCACCACATAGGATCTGGAACACAATGATAGAAGCACAGAATTGGAAGGGACCACAAGCGGCATCTTGGCCAAACCTTTGCCAAGTTTTTGCATATTTTATTTTCTGCAAATAAAATATTGAGGTGTTTTGATGTCTTGAGATGTCTTTCTCATCCAGGATGAAAAAAATTGTTGAGTATTCTTTACATTCATATAGGTAATTTGCTTAACAAGTTGAGATTCACAGTACCTGAAGGACCAGCTCCTCCCATGTGAAGCTACCTGTCCATGAAGACCAGCTCTTGTAGCCTTTCTGAATTTTCCATTGCTTTCCTGAGAAGGGAAATCCTTTCAGTTTTGCTTTTCCATTACGTTTGACTTTTTTAAAAAATTCGAAAATGGAAGACCAAGCAAGAAGATATTTCAGAATTTTATTAGAATGCCTTTTTTTTTTAAGCTGAAATAAATTTCTGTACTACTTGTACTGGATAAATTCAATAGGTACAACTATCCCTTGAATGGAGAGGATCTTGTTGTGTCCACCATATAGATTTTTAAGATGAGAATCCTCTCAAAAGAAAAGAAAAAAGAAAAGGTGACCCTTGTGGAGATTTAAAAGGGAAAAA
Organism: Cyclura pinguis; assembly: GCA_030412105.1. Taxonomy (NCBI): domain Eukaryota; kingdom Metazoa; phylum Chordata; class Lepidosauria; order Squamata; family Iguanidae; genus Cyclura; species Cyclura pinguis. The sequence goes on along the minus strand of CM059599.1, from coordinate 309,318,767 downwards.
ATAAGGGACCCCCTCCGACTCAATGCTTCCTTCTGCCTTGAACAGGAGTTAGGAATTTCCCCCCAAAGCTCTTAATTCTACTGCCACCACCCACTGAATTCTGAATTACCTGAGCAGTACAGTGGGACTCTGCTCTGCGAGTTGCCAATCTCTATGTTTAAGGTTCTTTCCCTTCCTCCACCTCCCCCTTGTGAGTGAGAGAAATCCTATCTAAGTGTATGCCAAGGAATGGTGTGGGAATGGAGAGGAAATAAAGGTTTTACAGACAAGTATTTATTTTAAGACATGCAAGTAAACAAGAAGATACTACTCATGAGAAGCTCCCCCCTCTTAGGTACGCTTAAGTTACAAATAGTTATAAAAACAGATACATTCTCCAGATCAGCCAAACTTCCAAAATAATAAAAGACCTAGCGCAACTAACTAGACTTATTCTAAGTTACTCACAGCAAGTTGGTCACTTTCTGAGATGCTCTGCAAGGGCAGGGCCAGGAGATGGTCTACCCAGCATCCATGCACTTTTTTTGATGTTTTTGCATGTCCCCCTTGTTCTCTCTCTACCGCATGGTCTCTCAAGGATTTTATAACTTCTCCATCGAAGCATCTCGAAGATTCTCACCTTTCTCCCCCTGATTGGTCACCTATCTCTCATGACCTATGATGCTAACCCTAATAGTTCATTAACCCTTTATATGCCTGAAGAGAGAACTATCCCCCTTCAGCACTGAAACCTGGATAATGGGAAACCCCATTATCACAACCCTAAATCAACACATGCTTAAACATGCAGGGATGAAAACTCAGATTTCAAAGAGATAAACACTCAGAGCCCACTGACAGGATAGATGAATCCAGTTGAATTTCATGTTGAGTTTCTCCCACTTTCAGTTTTTTTCTTTAAAAAAATCTTTTAAAAAATCTTCCATGAAGAGTTTGCAATATTTTGGTAAATTCTTACCAAAAGCAACTAATTGCAACAAACTACTCACACATTTGCATTGCCTTTTGAAGTGTGCCTGTTGGCAAAACAAAGACTTTTCTGTGGAACTCTCTTCTGCAAGAAGTTATCTTCTTCTCTGTTTCTGTTGGGCTGCCACAGAAGAAATTTTGGTTGGCATCCTGTTGGCAAATTACAGGGGCATTAATTGGACTTGTGCCATCATGACTCACTTTTTCAGTCATTCAGTCAGGATTCTATTTCGATCTGTTACCCTGTTTTCTGGAGGTCCCGGGAGGGACACCAAATTGCTATCAAAATTATACAAGTTGGGGAAATTAGTTCAGAGCACAAGTTGGCAATACGAGAGGCAGGGTAACTTAGCAGGATCTTGCAACCCAGTGTCAACGGGGTCAAGCCAAGTCAAGAAGCAGACCGGTTGGAAAATAATGAATAGTCTTTATTAAATATAGGCACACAATGTATGCAACACAAACACACAGATAACTAAGGGAAATAAAGGTGTGAGTAAGATAGCGGGATTTTTAGAGGGATAGTTGGTTCGGGTGATACCAAACCTGTCCTGAAGTCCAGGAGAAAATGGAGAGTGAAGCTGGGGTTCGATGTATCTCAGCATGTGGAGCTGAGGGGAAGCTCAGCAAGCAAAGCAGCAGCGAGGCGGTCTGGAACTCAGGAGCAATCCAAGGAAGCGCTCAGAGTCAAGGGTTTTTATAAGGAGAATTGTGACCGCAGGCTAGGTCGGACTTAGGGGAAAACAATAGATTTGGAGTTGGAGACAAAGCCTCCGAAAGGTCAGAATTTGAATGATTGAATTAGAGCCGAATTTATCAATAAAGTAGCCAGTATGCAAACGCGGAATACTTGAGCGTTGTATAGCTTGATCATCAAGCTGCCAGCACGGGGTAGAGGATCTTTTGAGAGTTGCTCGCATACCTAATGGAGGTACTTGCCTGGAGGTCTCCTAAAGCGGCGAGTCGGCTGTTTCCTGGCCTGCCTGTATTGTCTAGGAATATTACGGCGATAACCGGTCAAGCCTGTATGCGTGGTTGTCCGGGGGCCTCGCAAGCACGTGGAAGGGATATGTGAAGCCGAATTAGTGATATCAAATGATATCTTTTATATCCCCAAAGCTCGGGCTAGCCAGGGCAGTAACAGACCACACAAAAACAAACAAAAAATTGAAAACCCTTTAAAATTCACCTTGTAAGCTATGAAGCCCTCCTCCCCCCCCCACCACCACAACACAACCATTTCTGTGTTGTCATGTGTGGAAGGATGAGCAGAGACACATGGAACTATTTTCCTGTGGCTGGATGCACTGAAACAGGCATCTTCAGGGACCTCCTGAGGACCACCAAAATTTCCTACACATGCCTGTCATAGGCCATTTCCGCACTTAACTGTTATAGTGCCCTTATTCCATTTTCAACATCGTATGGAATCCTGAGGTTTGCAATTTAGGGAGGGGCATTTAGAATTCTCAGCCAGAGAGCTCTTTGTCCCCAGTAAACTACAAATCCCAGAATTCCACAGGATGTAGAAAGTGGAATAATAGCACTGTAACAGTGTAGGGTGAAAATGGCCATAGTGTGTGTAGAGGGGGATGCCTGCAAGATGAATCATGGGAATAGCATCTGAAGACATACAGAGACAGAGCTATGTGACACACGTATGTCTCCCAATGCAAGATGTTGGCCTTCATTTTAAACAAGACTTCTTGTTTTTTGCATGTTCATTTTTGCTTCCCCTGCCCCCTACTCGGAATACTGCTATTAATCTGGTATTTATTTATTCACTGGTCTATGGCTATGTTGGTTTTATTTTTCTGCTTTTATATATTGCTAATGACTTTAAGAAACTCTCTTTTGAGGTGAAAAGTAGTATATACATTTTTTGTAGAAATACCAATGAAATAAAATTCCATATCAAGCTATCTATCTATCTAGCCCTGTACTGTTTCAAACATAGAATGTGGAGAAATTGTTTCGGGACTGCAGTTTTCAGATTCTCCCACTAACCATTTTGGCAAGGCAATTCTGAGAGTCTGTAGTCCAAAAGACGAAATAATTTACACCCTTAGGCAGAGACTTTCATTCTGACCTTTTAAGTGCAGTTACATACCCTGCAACATTTCATGGATGAAAACCAGGATGTATATAGCCAAACATCAAAATGTGAATTAATCAGGATGGTCCCTGATGAATTAAAACAGTTGCGGGGGGGAGGGTTATGCAGTTACTAAAATTGGAATTTGTGCACTTCTGCATATGCACAGGTACTGTGTCACTACAGCCTCTCTTTACATTGCATGAAAATGTGCTTTCTTGTAGGCTTCAGGATTGTGGTCCTATGTAGAAATCCTCAAGCGTTTTCCTTTGAAATAGGCCCATCAGTTCCTATCAAACTGCTGCAGCTGTAAATGGCCTACGGAATCCAGCTATATTAAGTTCAACTCATGTTGCTTAATACTCTTTATTTAGTTGTGAGGTCTGACCCATTTCTCTTTTTGGAATTTGGCTGTCCTTTGTGTGACCCCAGAATTCAGGTTTCTGATGACAAGAGCAGCAGGCTGGGACTGAGAGTGCTTGGAATCAAAAAGAGTTTCTGATCTTAAAGGAAATAAGGATTAAGGGGCTCTACTCTAGCTGAGGCTAAATATCCCCAAACTTTCCTGGTTTGTCCAGGACGCTCCTGATTAATCTTCTGTTGTCCCACTCATTCAGCTGCTCTTAAAACGTCTTGGTTTCTCTCTCCTTTTCTCCCCACTCATTTTATTTCAGTTGCTGTAAAATGAATTCAAAGTGCAAAAGTAGTTTGCACTCAGTTAACTCAGGAGGGTGAAAAGGACAGGAGTGGGCAGAATCTTGTCCTTCTCAGTAGAATTAGGCAAAAGTAAACTGCTGTAAGCCTCTCCTAGCTTGTGTGTTCTTTTCTTGCTGTTTTGACCACAACTTGACATTTCTTATTCATCTGTGAAATGTTGTGTTCATCTGTGAAATGCTGAAGGGTATGGGACTAATAATTTAGGCCCTTAACTCTCACCCCACATACAGAAGCCTAGGATAGGCAGTGCAACACATACAATGGGCTGGTGTCCTCCACCTCCCTGAAGGAAAACAGATCTGACCTCCAGTAAAGTGTTTATTAATAATGAGGATTTGTGTATCCTTTCCAACATACACTATTTGAGGTGGTTGCTTTGTTTTGCCTCAGGGTAGGACTGGCTACACCAACAGAGAACCAGTCTTGCAACCTCTTTTGCCTCCAATTTCATTGCTTAATATAAAGCCCAGTAGTAAGCCAGGCTTCTTACTCTGAAACAAAAAGCAAGAAGGCCATAGTCTCTCTGCATGAAAGAATTTAAGTCCTACAATTACATCAAGGGGGATGTGTTGGAGTGCACACATGGATATCTAATAAAGTCACAAAACATACATGCAGCAAAGATCATTGCAAATTGCCTACCAAGAGTGGGAAAGGTTTTTTAACAAATAACCCTAATCTAACATCTTCGATAATTTAAAGGAAGCTATTAAAAAAAACTTACCCCAGTCTCCCTATGCACAAAAAAAAAATTTAAAAAAAATCCTGTACTTCCTAGACTGTAGCAGGCCTCATTTCCTATGTCGAACAAATTTAATCTAGTTCTGCAACAAATAAAAGTGCACGTTTTCAGAAACATAAGTTCTCTTTAAAAAAAAAAGTTCTCATTTATCCAATAGTTGACAGATTTCCCATTTAAATGGTTACAGTTTCAACTTTAAAAATGTTAGTGTCAACTTTTAAAATGTTTCAACTTTAAAAATGTTAACCATCTCACCATGCTACTCAGTGAGGAGACATATGAAAGTTTCCAATTTCTATTCATCGTTGGGCCTGATGAAGCTGATACCCTCAGAGTAGTCCAGAGTAAACCAAGGGCAGCTATCTATGCTGCCTGTAAAATGATTTCCACACGATGCATGGGGATGAGAGAAGAACCGGGCCAGGATGACATTTATGCACAACATTGTCCCAGACTTGTCCTTCTCTCATGCCTAGGTGGCACAATCACGCCACAAATCATTGATGGGTTTTCCCCATCAATGACCAGTGACTGCACCACCCTCCCACAGCGTGTCTGCACTTACCTTCACTGTGGAGTTCCAGGAATTGCAATGGCTGAGCTTCCTGCCCCAGATCAGCCTGGGACAGTAACCAACTGTGCTGTGGAAGAAAGAGGCATGGCCATCATGCTTCCTGGTTCCTGCAGGCAGCCAGTGTAGAAGAGGATGCTCCGTTGCCACTTCTCTTGCAGGAGACCCACTGCCGCCATCGTCACCAGATACCACCAGGACAGAGGTAAACTGCAGAAAGGGCCTTTGTGACTGAGGGCCTTTCTGCACTACCCTGTTATAGTGCCATTATTTCACTTTCAACATCCTATGGAATCCTGAGACTTGCAGTTTAGAGGAGGGGCATTTAGAATTCTCAGCCAGAGAGTTCTTTGGCCTCAGTAAACCACAAACCCCAGAATTCCACAGGATGTTGAAAGTAGAATAATAGCACTATAACAGTGTAGGGCAGAAAGGCCTTAAGTCTCTGATGTTCCAGGCATTACCATTCCAGGATTAAAAAATAAAAGAGGACACGTGAGAAAATTGCAGCTCCTCTCTTGTTCCAAATGCAAAAGCCAACTGGGTAGGCGAGTAAGATCTTTCTTCGACACTGATGAGAGAACTACATTCTCCATTGCACTTCTGTGTATCAGGCTAGCTTCTGGATTGCTGGACGGTCTACAGGTTACATGCATTTCCATACCACAGCACCTTGTGATTGTTCTGTCCCTCCTGTTCAGCTTATATCACCTAATATAACTGCATCACTCTGCCAAATGACAGGCAGTGCCCTGATTCCTGGTAGCTATTCTTACTACTCTGTTAGATAAAGGTCATGTTAGAAACAGGATAGAGCAAAGCTCAGTGACTCATGGAATTGATGATGGATGTTAGAGGCTAGCTATCTAGTAGGAAAGCTACATAGTAGGATTAAGGTGTTTTTCTCGGTGTAGTTGCTGGTACTGTTGTGGAAAATGGTCCATATTAGTGAAACTGAATTCTGACTTGAGTGAAACAGGCTCATCCATCACTACAGTGAAGACAATCCTGTCTGGCTGGGTTTCATCTATTTTTCTACTCCATTTGGCTTCCTCCATCCCCATTTCCTGAACAATTCAAAGATGGGATGTTATTATCAAAAGAGTTCTCTTACAAATTGAGGTAGAAAACAGTAGCCCTCCAGCTGTTGCTGAGTGCTGATTTCATAATCCCTCACCTTTGTTTTTGCTGAGTAGGACTAATGGGAGTTGTAGGCCAAAAATTGTGACCAACAGAGAGATCTGAAGCTGCCCACTCCTGCTTTAGGAAAATACTTTCTCCCCTTTGACTGATTTCAGATCTTTGCAAACATTCAAGCTACGGTGTGTATTTTTTATATATATTTGTTACCTCTAGGGCTTTTCTATGAGCTCTTGTCTATGATTTTAGAAGCCAGTTGTTTACTTTGGTTACTCTAATTGCAAAAGCATCTTAGGACATTATAGTTGGTGGGCAGAGGCACAGTATAAAATGTCAGTTCTTCTTGCTGCAGGATAGGAAAGAAATGCTACTTACATAACATTTGTGTTAGAGACTGAAAAGGACAAAGTACTTCTAAGCCAGAGTTTACTGGCAAACCTTTATCCCTGAAGTCCAACCAGTCTAACAGCTGAATCCAAGTGATGACATTTGCAGTTGCTTTGAAATATCCACACATACCTCAAGGGATAACATTTAAAGAAAACAAAATGGGAGGCCAAAACAGATTAGCCCATGTGAAGGACAGTTCTTCATCCTCTATGTCTCCTAAATGTCTTCTGCTGACAGAACAAGCATTTCATTATAGGAACTGTGAGCATGGTCAAGATTATAAAGAATCCAGAAAATGATATATACTTAGCTCACAGTTCACAAAAGGCATGATTGTCTACATGATCACCACTGTTGTTGTTTTTTTAATTCACCTTTCTAAAACTATATTTCCAGGTAAATTAAGGTATTAGCGCTACCTTACTCAGGAGTCCTGTCTCAGATTCCTCAATAAATTAATCAACTTAGGTCATAACAACTTACTGTCCTGCTCTCTGTTTGACACGTAAACAGAAATCAACCAAAAGAATCTGAATTGTGTTCGTTGTTAAAGTATTTCATTACATCACATCTAAGATTTTTCCTAATCTTAACTTTCTAGCTCCAGAGCATAGGTCTGTGGACATAAAGCCCCTTTGAATTTTCCACAGGACTACCAAGAAAGAAAACACATGACTCATACTTCCTTCATCCTCACTCCTTTTAAGGTTTACCTCCTACAATGGGATTGTGTAGTATAAATTCACACATGCAAAGTAATTCTTGAGTTGTGCTATGTAACTCTTGTGTTGAATCGCAACAATATCTAACTGAACCAAAAAAACAGATAGGCAACCAAATATGCAGGTGCTTCCATGAACAATGTGCAATGAAAATCCAAGTGCAATGTGCATTCACATGCAATGGCACCACCTGAGCAACTCCACTTCTGTATTCTTGAATTGAACATGCCCATTCTACATTGGACACAAATAACCAGTATAAGACACTGACAACATTCACACCTACCTCTGCACAATGAGAGAACAGCCATTTTCTCACCATCTCTTAGTATCCTTTGCACTAAAAATGAAAAGGGGGGAATCATGCTTGTCTCACTGTTGGGTTGTGTGAAGCATAAATTTGTTTTCAAATTGGGGTCATGCATTGATATGTTGCCATGGGGTGGTAAATTCACACTTGATTTTATTGCTGTTCCTCCCTCTTCTACAGCTGCTCTGAGTTGTATGGGAGCTCCTCTAGTGATGAACCCTATCCTTTGCTAAGTCTGGCACTAGAAAAGCTTCCATAACAACTCAGAATGGCAGCAGAAGGAGAAGGAGGCATTTTTGTTATATGGGTACATTTTTTGCAGTACATACAGCAAGAAATAGTTTTCATGCAGTTGCTAATGTACGGTTTAGTAAGGAACAGGATTCTTAAATAGATGAAAAAAAGAAATAGACCATTAAAATGACTACCATTATCTTTTAGTCTTCACCACTTTTTCTTAACAGTATATTATTGAGAACATTTGTCTGACCACTTGTTCTGAAATCAAGAATCATCACTGATGAAGACATGCTTAGCTGCTTTGGACCCAGATGTACTGCTGAAGTCATTTCATCTGAACCCAGCACTCTCTCTGTACCATGGATGCAAGGTTCATTTGGATCTATAAAGCCCTGCTTTTCATCACCAGATTTTGTAATGACTTTCATCATTACAGAATTTTTTTCAATGTTGGTTGGGTCCACAGTGCCATCAACACTTCAGAGGCAGTGCCAGTGTATCTCAGTCAATTTCTTGGTCAAGCTATTCTTATTATCCCTAAGACACCATATACCATATGTAATTTACGTTATATCCAGGAGGAGAGTGTCCAAATCTAAAGAACCTTCTGTCTTCAACTTTCTTAAAGGAAGATAAACTTTTTCTTTCCCTCTCCTCATATTTTGCAATCCTCTCCTCTTTCCTTTCTGAGGGCCTTTCTGCCCTACACTGTTCTAGTGCTATTATTCCACTTTCAACATCCTGTGGAATTCTGGGGTTTGTAGTTTACTGTGGCCAAAGAGCTCTCTGGCTGAGAATTCGAAATGTCCCTCCCTAAACTGCAAACCCCAGGATTCTATAAGATGTTGAAAGTGGAATAATAGCACTATCACAGTGTAGTGCAGAAAGGTTCTCAGTCTCGTAATCTTTTGAGTCATTCCGATTTTCCTATCCTTCTTTCATAGTCCCCCCCCCCCTTACTATATCCAGAAAAGCCTCAGTTTTCCTCATTTCTAGAGGGACAGGACTACAGGATGACCACATCATGTATGGCCATACAAAATACTACGTGGTACCAAGTACATTGCAGAGAAAATTCTCTTTGACGACGGTCCTCTGGCCTCTTGTGCAGTTTTTTGTTTTTGTTTTTGTTTTGTTTTTGTGCTTTTGAGGGGGAAGGAAGCTTAGAATAAACCCTGGTAAGTAGTAGCTATAAAATTAAACAAAGATTCTTTGCCCCATGGCAACAGATCCACTAATTCCCCTCTGTTTCAAGTAAGGGGATTTAGAATCGCTGCCCAAGGCTACAGTCCTACACACATTTATCTGGGGAAATGTAATTGTACATGCTGCAATTGGACTTATTTCCACATAAATATACACAAGATTGAGATGAAAAACCAATTATACATCTCCTTGGAAAATAAGGATTGAGAGAAATGGATCCATTCCTGATGAAGTTCATATTTAGCTTGCTCCTATAAAGGAAAAAGCTGCAGAGTCAATGCAAGCAAGAGACATGCTATCTGCTATGGTTTATTTCTAAATAACAGAGCTCTTATATAACAACTGCCCTTCACAATTGTGGTTCTTTTTCTTCTGAACAATGGCCAAATCAAATTGCTGACCAATCATGGAATAACAAGAGCAGACACCAAGAATTAGGTTGTAAAGGGTCATTTTATTTAACCTAGAACCTATTTAAACCGAGTTGAACTTGGAAAGGTGTGAGAGATGGAGCAAACTAGCCTGGGATCAGCTGAGGTTAGCCTTCACTCCATTATTTCCTCCTCAGCCTTCTCCTGGCCAAACCACGTGGGTCCCGAGGGAAACCCAATAGCTGAGTTGCTCCCTGTCTTGCCATCTACTGCAAGGCAGACCCAAGGAACACCCTCAAGTCACAGGATTTAAGTGAGAGCAAAGCTTCCCAGGTCAGCCCCAAAGGCAGTGTCCTTTCCCACCCACCTGAGTAGAAGGACCTAATAGGGCAGTTCCAGTGTCTTCTCCTTCACTAAAAGGGTGCCAAGGTGTTCACTGTAAGTTTCATTTCTCCCTCCACTACCTGCCAAGTGGCCACCTATTTAAAGAAATCATCCAAAGTCAATTGACACAGTGTCACAGATACAGTGTGGAGTAGGAAAAAAAATAGGTAAAAGGGGGTTAAAATTCCTACCTGGCCCTGAAGCAACCAAAAAAGCTCATACCACACTGGAGGCAGGAGAGTGAGTCAAAGCATCATCCAAAAGGAAGCAAAGAGGGGCAGACAAAGCTAAAAAACCCTTAGCTCTGCCCCCAAACGCCTCGTGTCATGGTATATTGCACCTGACATCGATAACACTGGTCTCTCCTCCATCAGAGGCCAGCAAAAGTGGGTCCTACCCCTGCCAGTGCCTCATGCCACGCAGTATCAGATGCATATAATGTTAGTGAAGAAGCATATCTCAGCTCTTTACTAATGGACAAAAAACTACACCACAGTGTCGGTAATGTTATATTTGCCTCCAATACTTCTCAGAACCTGCACACTGAGCTTTATTGTTTCTAATGACGATTCGGTACATTTCATGCCACATAGTAGAAATAAATCCAAACTGGAAGGAATCCTTGCAAGGCATTGTGGGAGTTTACTAGCTAAATACAAAAACAACTCATGCTATCCATTAGGCAAGATTGGCAGAAACTGCTGTGGAGGATCATTTCACCATTAATATAAAGTGCTGGGAGCATAATTTGTTCTTTTAATCAATAATGGAGCAACTGATAAATGTTTCTTTTCTTAGCCCTTGTTTGAAACCACAGAGCTAATACATTTCACTAGCGTGTAAGTACGGGAGAAAAAACAGCCAAAGGCCATTGGTTGTTGGATTTGAAAGTAGCAAGAAATTAATCTTCACATTTACTTTTATTTTAAATGAAAAATGCTCAACCTTGCACCCCTCTGGTACATAAGAGGCAATGTGTATTTTACAAAAAGGAAAGGACTATGTTCTGGTTAATGGGAATGAATTGTTTCATTTCATTTTTTTTCCCTAATCAATTTAAACTCAGATTGCAATAAAAGAAGAGGAAGGAAAGAGGAAAAGTCAGACTGCCAGGAGAGAAAGGGGAGAGGTATTATTTATTTATTTATTTCCCATGCTGGTATCCGTGTACTGAGATCAACAACACAAAATGAAGCTCCTCCTGATCTGTTATCCTCATAGGACCAATAGAACAGCCAGAGAGGCAATAAGTATTGAAAACTGCACAGTGTAACCCAATCGCAATGTATTATTTATGGAAGCATACTGGAGGTAGGAAGTTGGTACAAGTAGAATAGAGGAAACAATGGAATATACCTTTGATTAAGGAACTAGAGGAGAGTTGTGGTTATTTTATTGAAGAAGGCAAGATGTTTCAAATAACAGTTTCAGGGAAACAAGCAAAACCTCCTGGGACTGGTTGCACATTTCAAGGACAGTAAGTAACCACAGTAGCTATTGATCAAGAGTCATTACCATTGAAAGGCCGTTTGGAGGCCTGTATAAATGTAATCTGACAGCCATCTACCCTAATCTAGAAAAACCATTGTGCTTGCAGGCCTCTGACCAGAGCTTCTTGCACAGCAGACAGCTGGAGACATAGGAAAGCTGAAAGTCCTGTGGAGTCCAAAAGTCAAGAATTATCAGGCGTATTCAGAATCCTTGTAACTATTCTGAGCTGTAGTTTTCTGAAACATTTGATAGTTTGCAGAATTATAGATCTTGCAAATTTGTTCACCATTATGGAACATTTCTTGACCTCATACACTCTACTTGCCCCCTTCACACTAGTTCCTATATTTGGGCTGACTTCCAGGTGAATATACAATATAACAGGACAAACCCATGCTCTGTATAATACTTGCTGAGATCCTGCACGATGGTGATATAGCATGAAAGTTCCACAGGTAGAACTACACCATATCTCCTACCTGCTCTCTTGTAGACCCGTCTTTTGTATGCTGCCTGCTCCTGAAACATCCAAGAGCATAGGGAACATCTGATAAGCATTTGGCTATGTTCCTATAGCCAGAGTCATCCTTCATGACTTCCTGGGGATTCATTGGAAGCCTTAGGGCCTTTCTGCACTACACTGTTATAGTGCTATTATTCCACTTTCAACATCCTGTGGAATTCTGGGGTTTGTAGTTTACTGAGGCCAAAGTGCTCTCTGGCTGAATTCTAAAGGCCTCTCCCTAAACTGCAAACCCCAGAACTCCACAGGATGTTGAAAGTGGAATAATAGCACTATAACAGTGCAGTGCGGAAAGGCCCTTAGAAAAGGGTGGGTAAAGTGTGATCCACAGGCTGCATGCAGCCTCCCTCCAGGTCTGTTTTTGTGGCTCATGGAATCATAGAAATGTAGAGTTGGAAGAGACCACAGGGGCCATCCAGTCCAACCCCCTCTCATGCAGGAAGACCCTCAAAGCACTCCCGACAGGCTCCAAAGGGTCAGAAATGTTTTTGCCTCAATATACATGCAGATACCTGCTACAGTGTGTCAGAACATTTTCACTCTAGGGTTTAGGCCCAGGAAAGGCCTTTTAAAAAAAGTCAGGGGGAGTGAAGAAGAAGTAAGTTTCCAGTCACTTCCTGTTCTAAAAAGAGACCTCTCCTGGGCTTAAAATGTTGCAAAATGCCCCCACTCTCCTTAGAGATTGTTTGGGGGCATTTGGAATCTTGTCAAGAAAACCCCTTAATAGGTTTGCTTTAGGGCTGCCATAAGTCAGAAACAACTTGAAGGCGCACACAACATGGGTTCTGCAATAGTGGTGTTACCCAGGCTGTACACCCCTACTCCATGATATGCTTTGCTTGGCAAATATTAATTGGCATAAAATATAAATTATATCCTGCTGTGGCTGAGAAGCCTGTTGGCCAAGAGGAATTGACTGCACATGTGCATTGCAAAACTAGGGCCATTTCTGCACTATACTCTTATAGTGTTATTATTGTACTTTCAACATTCTATGGAATCTTGGGACTTGCAGTTTAGGGAGGGGCATTTAGAATTCTCAGCTAGAGAGGTCTTTGGCCTCAGTAAATGACAAACCACAGAATTCCACAGGATATTGAAAGTGAAATAATAGCACTATAATAGTGTAGGGTGGAAATGGCTTCAGTCACATTGGGACCTCAGGCCATGGCTAGGTCATAGCCAGGAAATTCCAGTGACAATGGGCTTGCAAATATCCCCCAAAGATTCAACCATTAGAAACGATAGTGCCTGAAACTGCCTCACAGAACGACTGTCTTCAACCCCCTTTCTCTGTCCACCAAAACTCCCCTTTTGTCCTCCCACCTATCCTGCCATTAAGAAGTTATCACGATTCCCATCAGTCCCTTGTCACCTAATGCTAAGGCCATTAGCTTATTCCAGACTCCATTGTCTACCCTGCTAGAAAGCCATTAACACCTTCCACCTCAGGGCAAAACTAGAGTGTTTAAACCCTGACTCTGAGCTAGACAGCTTGTAGTACAGTACTTTGGACATAGACCATCACTCTGCTGTTCCCGTTCCCATTCTTGTACTACTCTCAGACTCCTAATCTGGGCTATATCACTTCATCTCTTCTCTCTGGATAAGTAAATATCTCCCACGTAACCCTAACTTCTCACTATCCAATTTTTCCTCCCTTTCCTTCAGTTAGCCTTATGTGATTGCAAGACTGCTTGGATCCTAATTCCCCCAATAAAACAAATATTCTTTGAATCTCTGGCTGGTGTCCCTGCATTAGTACCAGTATACACAGATGTAAAAGATCCGGTAGGTTATCCCCTTCTCACAGGAGTCCCATTTGAACTAATATTCCCCACTGTTCCACAGAGGCACTGACATCACAGGTGGACCTCAGAGTCACTCGTGTTTTGGGGTAACAGTGGCATGTCAGGCGGTCACTTTTGTGCTACAGGATACTTCAGGGGTCCAGTAGCACAAAAAAAAAATGGGAGATTCCCCAAAAAAGAGAATTTTCCAAAAAAGTTGGGGGGGAAAACAAGCCATAAGTCTGCTTCTGGTCCTCAGAAATGAGGGAGGTTAACGTTAAGCAGTCCATGGAGGCCTCACAACCTCTTTTAAAGGCAAACTGTTGCACTTAGAGGCACCCAAGCACAACAATTCACCCTCTGGTTTTTTCATCAGAATATGATCTGGGTTTTCTGGAGATATTGAGAACAACATATCCTTAGGAGACTACATCTGGCCCAAAGGCCACACTCTGCCCATCCATGCTCTTTCTGTAGGTCTTTCTATCCAACAATATTATAACACCAAGGACTCCCATCCACAAGGATCATCTACAGAAGATGAGCTTTCAGCCCACACATGCTAGAAGTTTTCACCAGTACAGGCTCCTCTTCAGCTCAAGTGCTTTGTGCAACTACCCAGCTGAAGCTCTTCTTTCATATTCAGAATCATGGAGAGCATGACAAGCAAAAGGATGGAAAGGCTGTCCAATTCAGAATGGCTTGAAAATGGGGTGAGCCATTTCCCAATTTAGTCTGAAATGACCCAGCTTTGTAACACCCAGTCCAGCAGCTGACTGTCCCCTGTTCTCCAGATAATAAATACTTTGCTTGCATTTTGAATAAGCAAAAGAGCTAGAGCGCTAAGGATTTTAAATCATCCCCTTCAGCAAGCCAGCAACAAAGCATGTTTAAAAGTGTTTTATAAACTCGTTGCTCCCTGTTTGTCACGGCTGTATCTCTGATTACTTTGGCGCAGGCTCAGTGTGGGTGAATATAGCTATTATTTATAATGACCCTCTTCAAAATCTGACATTAATGTTTGTTTATTCCCCAAACCTGTTACATGTGGGTATTGATTGTTCATAAATGTCAAGCCACACAAATGCTTTGGTAACATACTGCTCCTGAACGTGGGGCTAAGCACCTGGGCAGTCTGTGGTCTGGCTTTCAACGCTCAGCTTGCAGCCCTCATTGATTCAAATGAAAAGGGAAAAGAAGACAGAGGACCCCAATCCCAACCTGTTTCCAGTCTTACTGCAGCAAATGTGCTAGTCCTGGGTTAAAATGAGTCCGTAAATAACAAAGTAATTTTTAAAAGGATAACAGCAGCAGCAGCAATGTTGCCATTGCTATTATTACCACATCAAGGAATAAATACAGCTATTTAGGAAGTATGGTGCCTGAGAGTGTGGTGGAGTCTCCTTCTTTGGAGGTTTTTAAACAGAAGCTGGATGGCCATCTGTTGGAGTGTGTTGATGTGTGTTCCTGCATGGCAGGGGGTTGAACTAGATGGCCCCTGTGGTCTCTTCCAACTCTATTACTCTATGATTCTAAGGCCCTTTCCACTCCACCTTCCCAAGCTGCCATAGGGATGAGAGAAGGATAGGACTGCGATGACGCTTATGAATGATGTTGTCGTGGTCCTGTCCTTCTCCCGTCCCCAGGTGGCACGATCATGCCACAAATCATTCATGAGTTTTCCACATCAACAACCGGTGATCATACCATCCCTTTGTGCATCCGCACTTATCTTAGCTGTGAAGGCCCTGGAAATGCAATGGCTGTGCTTCCTGCCCCAGTGCAGCCTGGGACAGTACCTGGCTGCACTGCAGCAGGAAGAAGCAGGGCCATCATGCTTCCTCCTGCAGTGAGCCAGCTGGTGAGGAGGAAAATGTTGATGTCCATGCTCCCATCCCAGAAAAGCTGCTGCTGGGACAACTCCAGACCCACCCAAGCTGCAGAAAGGGCCTAAGTCTGAGATGATCATCCAAAGGGACCAGCCTAATTCACATTCTACCAGCTTTGATAAAAAAAAATCTAATTCTGAACACAAAATGTGGAAGTTACAATCTGATAAAATGAAGAGCATTTTCTCTCCTTCCAGCCACAGTCAAAGCATTATAGAATACGAGTGCCTTAGTAGGTACTATAGAAGACAGGTCAGTAGTGTCAAACTTCATTGCCTCCTAATAATGTTTATTAAAAGAAATATGTGAAATGAGTGGTCATTCTTCTCAATTCTTTTCCTTTCCCATTTAGGATAGCCATGTGTCTTGCCTTACAGAAGATACTTACATACTCTCCAACTGTCCCAGTTTGACAGGGAAAGTTCTGATCAATCCTCTGTTGTCTCAATTTTTCAGCTCTCCTTCTCCCACTTTCTCCCTGAGTCCACAGCTTACTTCAATGCTGCAAACTGAGTTCAAAGTGTAGAAACAGTTTGTATTCAGTTAACTCAGCACATACCCATCAACATTTCACAGACGAAAACTGGGACACACTACCAAGCAACATGAGAATGTGGTCAAGATGGCAAATGTTACTAGTGAGGAAGAACACACAAGTAGGAGAGGCTGCAGCAGTTTGTTTCTGCCTCAGCATATTGGAAAGAGCAAGATTCTGTCTCCTCTTCTCCTCTCCTTCCGCTGAGTTGGGAGGAGGAGAAAGAAAGATTTTCAAAGCAGCAGGGACAGGAGGAGATTTGTTGGAAGGTATATCAGCCAGGAGAAGGAGGAACGAAGGGGGGGAAATATTGTCCTTTCCTTTAGGCTCAGACCTAATCAAGCTGCTGAAACCTCTTATTCATTAATAATTTTTGTCATGTGAATCACACACTAATGCTGCTGGGCAGAACACATCCCTCTCATCTGCAAAATGTTGGAGGGAATACACTTAAGTATGAAGAGGGTTGTCCAACTAAAATCTGATTTAAAAATAAAGAACTATGGGAATAAAAAGCAGAGACTTTGAAGATATCCATCAATCATCATTTCTTTATATTATCTATTTTTTTAGGCCATTTTTGCACAACGTAGCTATAATGCTATAGCAGTGGGTTGTTACTGGGCCAGAAGCCATGCTTCCATGTGATGTTGTCACTATCCAGCTGCTATCCCATCCCCAAGCATTGCCAAATTGCCATATTCTATTTCCAGAAAAAGTCTATTAAGAGCCTCCTATAGCGCTTCAATCCTATCAGCCACCATAGTGTGGTACCATTATGGCACTTGGTAGTGCTTCCTGTTACGGCACATCCAGCAGTGGGCAGGCTGTGGGCATGCTCAGTTCATCCCTCCCTCAGTGACTTCCATGGTGACGTAATTTTCTATCACCTCTTCTTGTTTATTTTAAATGTCTCCTTTGAGTCAAAAGTTTTTAAATATACTTAATACATTTAATAAATTTTTAAACATTATAGGGCAAAAGTGCAATAGTGTACTGGCATGTCATGCTGTTACAACATTGCTGCATTAGTACAGCTTCCACACACACACCCCAAAAAAATCACCACCCAATCAGGTGTGGTGGGGCAGGGTAAGGGAGTGGCCAAGGACGCTGTAATGCACAGGTGGCAATACCACTACCCATCTGCCTACGGGAAAAGGGTACAGAAAAGAGTGTCCCTAACCTGATGACATCACATGAATGGAGATGCTACCATTATAATGGCATAATATGTTATACCTTTCAGCCAAAAGGGCTTCCAGGGCAAATTGTTAGTTTGACAGCTCCCTGCACTCCCTGCCCTCAGGCCTACAGCTAAATAAGGTAAAGGAAAAGAAAAGAGGACAGCAGTGAGGAAGAGGATTAAGTTCAGGAGATAAGTGCCTAGGTTTCTCTCTCTCAAAGCCCCACAGCAGTGGCAGCTGGGAAGGAAAGAGAGAGCTGCTGGAATCAAGGCACAATGGAGTTGTGTCTGCCTTCTCTTTTTCTCCTCTGCAGCCAGAGCAATGGCAGTTAGTAGACTGAACAAGCACACAGGTCACTTGGTCAGGTAACGCCACTATGGAGATGAAATGTATTTATATTCAAATTATAGTAATTATTTCTAAATGTCTACTTCTACAGTCAGCCCTCCACATTTGCGGGTTTCACTTTTGCAGATTTGATTATTCACAGATTATCTGCTGTCACCTCCGCTGCCTCTCTATGCCATTTTTAATAGGGACTGCAAGCCTCGCGAGACTGAGAAACTGCAAATGAGGCTTGTAAATCCCTATTAAAAATGGTGTGGGGCAGCAGTGGGGGTGTAAGCCCCACCAGCCACCCACTTCTGCCTTGTGAAGGAGCCCTGATGTCTCAAAGGAATCCATAGTGGGTTGAATATGGTGATCATACTTTTTTGTGTGTTAAATATGGTTCAGGAAGGCCTAGAGTTATTCACAGTTTTTCCACATTCACGGGGGTCCTGTGCCCCTAACCCTAGGCAATGTGGAGGGATGACTGTAAATTAGCACAGACGGCGGGGGGGGACTGCCAGGAATTGTGCAGCCATATTGACCCTGCATGTGACCTCAGAGGACAGCACAGGCATACCCCACATCCCATAATGCCCCCTCTATTTAACTCTTTTTTTAAAAAGTCCTCGTATACCCCAGGGGAAATGGAGGCAATGTTTCCATCTTTCACTCCAGCTGGGCTGTTTCAGCCCCCAGAATGGCGTGAAATTAGAAATTACAGGAAATTAACCAGAAATTCAGTTCAATACAACAGAAAACTAACCAGAAGTTCAGTTCCTGTGAGCTCCTGTTGAAAAAGTCTTCTCTTAGGCCCAATAGCACCAGGGAGGAACATTATAGGGTGCATTTTTAAAAAAAAATCAGAAAAAGAAACAAAATGGAATGCTGAGGAACTTTTTAAATAGCCATGGGGAGCCTTGTATAGTACATAGGACACACCTTCCCTGCTCTTGGCATTTGCAAAGTTATGGCCTTTGGAGATGAGGTCTTCTTTTTTTTCCCTAACTTCTAACAACAATTATATTAGTTATTTTTATTGATTTACAATATTTTTGGCCACCCATAAGAATAAAAATTCTGTCAAGGTGGCTTACACAGTAAAACAAAATAGAATAAATATTTTTTTAAAAAATATAATGATGAAAAACAGTGTTAATAGTAAAACAAACAGCCAGCCCACAAATTACTTAGGGTTAAGATATAATTGCAGTTAAATTCCTTCAATAGTTTGATTAAACAAAATATGAGGGGAAAGCCATGAACACTGCCTCCTCTCATTTAAAAATTAGAAGCCATGCTTCAAAGTAAACTTGGAAATTCAACTGGAGCAGCTAGTGCTATATAGGAGGAATATGAACTGACCACCTAGACTTCACAAATGTTGAGATGGTCAAATTCTGCAGCAGCTGATGCTTTTGAATTCCAACCCCTTGAAATTCAGTTCCATTACTTTTGCAATCCAGCCTAGATGTCATTCGTACACAGATAACTGAAGAAATTGAGGATGCCCATGACTGTTTTCATCTCAAAACTAGGCACCACATTGAAATGAATCTTACAAATCTTTCAAATGGCACATTTTCAACATTTTGATACCACTTTAACTACCATGGTCCATCTGAGGGCCTTTCTACACTGTACTGTTATAGTGCTATTATTCCACTTTCAACATCCTGTGGAATTCTGGGATTTGTAGTTAACTGAGGCCAAAGAGCTCTCTGGCTGAGAATTCTAAATGACCTCCCTAAACTGCAAACCCCAGAATTCCATAAGATGTTGGAAGTGGAGTAATAGCACTATAACAGTGTAGTGCAGAAAGGTCCTTAGAAAATCCTATGACTTTTAGTTTTTTTGAGCTCCTAAGAATTTTCTAGTCCGTTCCCTTGAAGTACAGCATTAGAACTGTATGAGAAAATTCTAAGTACCTCAGCAATGTTCACATTCCATGACAGTATATCCCATATAACAGTGCAGTGAGGGAAACACCTTTCAATCTGACTTTAAAATGCCATGTAGGAAGAATCTCATAGAGGTAGGATACAGGCATATGAACAATAAACTAGCTTTCACATTCCAGCACAAATGCAAACTAGGAAAACCAATATTCCATCTTTATCATGACATGTATTGGAACAAAAGAATGTGAAGGAATAAGACACTGAATCAGGGAACATGGAAATGAGAGGGGGAAGAAGTCAACTTCCCCATGGACCAGGTTTTCTGAATATCAGTAACTGCTTGAATGACTGCTTGGGCTTCTTCTAATCAGGGAGTCTTCTTGCTTTATAATTGACAGAAGACCAAAAGCTATTATTAAATGAGAGAGGGAGAGAGAGAGAGAGAGTTCAGATCAGGATTTAACAATAGAACAATAGAACCTTTTCTCTGTGGCCAAAGAAGAACTTGGAAAAGTTACTTTTTTTGGACGACAGTTGCCTAAATCTTCCAGCCAGTATAGCTTAGAAATGAAGCTTAAAGAGGTAACTTTTCCAAGCGCTGCCCAGAACTGGCACTGAAATATATTCCTGAATTCAGTTAGCTGTGATGTGGTCATGAATTCTAATTCAAATCTCTCTCGCAGCACATAGTCCAAATTCATGGTCTCTCTTCCCCTTGAAGCTTGAAGTCAGGGTCAAATTCCCTTCCCACTTGCACATCGACTGGCCTCCCAATGCCAGTTCTTCAGCTTCATTCTCGCATGTACATATTTTCAAGAAGAAGAGGGAATACTTATGCATTACAGTGTGAACATTTCTGCTTAAAGCGCTCAGCCAGCAAATTCATGATAATGTCCTGCCTGGCTTTTTTTTTTTTTCCTCTGAAGTATATTCACCAGCTCACTGCAGCAGCATCTCAGAAAAAGTTTGGGTTTTTTTTGTTTTTTGCTTATTTTTTGTTGTTGTTGTTTTATTTAGATACTTAGTTATGGGGAAGTTATGGGAAATATTTAGGGGGAAAATATGAAAAAGGGAGACAAGTGTTTGATGAGAAGTTAAAGCCCTTCTCTTTCCCTTTCCCCTTCCCCTCTCCAGGATCAAAACTCTCTGCTTCACCATATCCATTTAGTGAAATTTCTGTTGCTTTTCTTGCTGTATGGTTACTTTTCTTGCATTAAATTGTTATTTCAATCAGGTGGTGTTCCAGGATGTTGGGGTCCCCTTTTTGGGACATCTTCAAAAAGAGATACCTTCTGCAGATGCTTTAGCTAGAGATCCTGCACTGAGCAGGGGGTTTAGACTAAAAGATCCATAAGGCCCCTTCTAGATCTATGATTCTGTAGGAAGAAGAGGAGCTGGGGGAGGAACAGGCAGCAGCATCATTGCTTTTCTTTTCTTCTACTATATATTTTAATAGAAAGACACAATCAGTGCAGCCCAATCCAGAGCTAATGTTCTCCAGTTAAACTCCTTTTGTATTGCATCTCCTTATTTATTGTTTGTTAAATGAATAGCTTCTAGAAGTAACTGAGAAAGTGTACTTTCAGGGATGGTGCAACATTGCCCCCATGCGTCCACAGAAAGCAACTCCATTTCTATGGAATTTGTGGCTGATTTTTAGTGCCATTGCACACAGCAGCTAAGGGGTTTCAAGTAACAGTTTCCCTTTGTTATGAGTCATTTGAGTGTCACAGCTGGAAATCCAGAGAGATAGTGATCTCCACAGATCGTTCATTTATATTCACAATCATTCATTTAATACAGTGGTATCCAGATGTTGTAACTAAGGTGTTTTTTTTCTTCAAATCATTTCCAATTTACAGAAACCCTAAAGCAAACCTATCATGGGGTTTTCTGGGGCTGAGAGTGTGATGTACCCAAGGTTACCTGATGGGTTTTCATGACTGCGCACGGAATTGAACCCTGGTCTGCAGGGTCATAATCCAATACTCAAACCACTATACCATGCTGGCTCTCACTGTCACACTACAACTCCCAGAATCCCCAACCAGGATGTCCAGGGATTCTTATTCCAGCAATATCTGGTGGCTCAAACCTGGGAATCACTGGTTTAATATTTGTGTACCACAGCAAGAATCTCCACATTAGTGCCCAGTATATTATTCTCTGTGACTCAACATTCTCTCCACACTTTAAAGTTATCCATTAACCTGTTGTGCACATGCAAGACACTTCAGAATCTCCTTTCGTCCTTTCTCAATTCCAGTTATGAGTACATGATCACAAACCTGAGCATAAGGTTCCCAAGCTGACGTGAGTGAAAAGTCCCTTTTGTCTTTTGTTTTGTTTTCATTTTAAAAGAATTGGGACCCCAAAATGGCAATGTTTGCTGAATGTCATCCCTCTAAGGCAGAGGGGGGCAAACTGCAGCCAATAGCCAAAAATTACAATAATGGTGGGCTAGAAAGATGTTACTCACCTCCAGTGCACTGAAACACAATGATGTGGCCCACAAAAAAGTGGTGTGGGCAGTAAATTGCTCCAAGGTTTGGGAGAAGGCGTAAGCCTAAATACCCTAAAGGCACCAAGTACCTACAGGGTTCCATCTGATTTTGGAACCTAAACAGGGTCAGCCCTGGTTAGTACTGAGATGGTACTCCAATGGTACTCCAGTAATAAATATCAGTGCTATGACCTATATATCTGACGAAGGAACTGGCAAAACCACCTCTGAGTATTCCTTGCCTAAGAAAACCCTATGCCTTTGCCTACCATCAGATAAAACTTGATCTGCACTAGGATGTCTTTAATCGATTAGGTTCTGCAAAGTTGGAGACCAATGTGACAACAATACACTAAATAATTTTGGCACTAAGGTCAGAGTTTCAGACCATATGTTTAGGCGCAGCATTTTTGGTAGAGCTTGAGATTTAGACCCTTACTGCACCATACCTCAATAGTGGGTTGTTCCATTTCAATCCTGGCATTGCCATTTCTGTGATGGTATTGGGTTATGAACGTTCTCTACCACACCCTTTCGACTTAAGCAGATGAGTAGTGTTATTGCCACCAGTTTTCCCACTGCATTACAGCATCATTGGTGGGTCCTTTTCCCTTCCCCACAGTTCTTGATTGGTCTTTTTTAAAAAAAAACAAACTACTAGTACAGCAACATTGTAACGTCATGACGTGCCAGTATGTTATTGCATTTTTGTGCTATAATGCAAAAAAAAAAAAGGATTAAAAATATAAAAAACCTCAAAGGAGAAATTTAAAATAAACATGGAGAGATGATAGATTTCGAACTTGCCACACCATGCGAGTAGCTGAAGGATCAGCCATGACAAAAAACTGAAGGGATTGTGTCAGGAAAGGAGGCTATTACTGGATTTTTTTCAGTAATGAAAAAGGGCTGATTTGAAATGCATTGGGATGGGAAAGTAGATGATATGGGACTATTAGATAGGAAACAATGCATGGCTTTGGTAGGATGAC
The DNA here is from genome assembly GCA_030412105.1 of Cyclura pinguis. Taxonomy (NCBI): domain Eukaryota; kingdom Metazoa; phylum Chordata; class Lepidosauria; order Squamata; family Iguanidae; genus Cyclura; species Cyclura pinguis. The sequence continues at coordinate 309,295,772 of CM059599.1, read as the reverse complement.
AACATTGTGCACTAAGGGACATATTTTTTGCCGCAAGACAGACTAACAACTCCAAAATACATTTTCATTCAGTATTGAGAACAAAAAAAATAGCCATTCTTAACTCCATTTCAATTTCCAGTTCTTCTTGCTTAGTGTGGCCTACAATGCTCTCCAGAATTTTAGAAAAAGATCTACCTGGAAATGACATAAACGGAACCTGGAACCTTCTACATGTGAGCAATAACTTGCAGATACTCCCATAGCTGTGACTAGCTAGCCATTTCAATAGAACCTATTCATTTTCCAGAAAAGGAGAAAAAGAAGTTCAGTCCTACTTAATCATTCCATAATGTAGTTTGGCACCACTATAGTATGGATGAAATTAATTAAAAGGCTTTCCTCCCCATCAAAGGTATAATCAACACAATCTGCTTCCAAACATAATTGAGAATCTGTGTAAGGGGAGCTTACCCATATGAAGCACTTTTTCATGTGGAAAATTAATTGAATTCTGTGTCTGATTTTTTTCCTCCCTCTTCTGTGAGATTGAAATAAAGCATTATCAAAATGTGCTTTTATGTGTAATTGGTACTTTTGAGCTTGAAGAGGTTAGTAGGAATTAGGCAAACAAACTATTTCTCCCACTCCCCACCCCTCCTGTCTAATATCTTGGGAGAGATTGCATCAGTCTTCCATTTTTTTAAAAAAACAAGTGACCTGAAGGCTGCACATAACTCTAGCGTACTGAAAACAATTAACATTTTAGAAAGAGAAATCTCACTGTGAGGTGGCAAGCAGCACCTTCTGCCTTTTTTTTTTGAATTCAGCAACAAACGCCTTTTCGGAATGCTAAATAGGCAAGAGACTGTTGGAAGACTTGCAGCCTTTTGTTTTCATCTGTGCTGTGGACCCCAGATGAAATTCCACAGAGAAGTAAAAAGGTAAAGAAAGGTGAGCAGCAAAACAAAACTGGCAACTGATCCACAATCTGCTGCATCTGCAGCATCCAATCTCAATTGCAGATGAACTCTGCCTACTGCCATGGCTATACTACCTACTGTACTACCTGGACTTTGGGGAAACCACAAAGCATAACTTCCAAAAAAATAAAATAATAAAATAAAGCCCTAGCTATAAAATCCTTTTCTTGGTATTTCTCAAGACAGAACAAGCAAGCTGCTAGAAGATGAATATCCAAAAGCTTGTTTCCCATAAATAGGAGCAACTTGGGGCCAAATTAGATATGCCAACAGTGACAGACTCTTTTATTTAAACCTAAGTCTTTTTGAAACCCTCATAAAGTGATATGCAGAGGTGTGAAATGATTTTAAGAGCCACAACAGAAAGTCTGTGAAGTCAACTAAACCATGACTCAGAAAAAAAACATATTTCTTAAAACTAGAACGCTCTGAATCTCCTATCCAGAAGGGCCAGTAGGGCAGAGGTGAGAATCCCAGGCCTACAGACATAATCCAACCCACTGATGGTCTAGATCATGCGTGGGCAACTTTGGATGCCTGAGGGACCAGTTTTCAGATCTGGGGCCACACAGAAAAAACTCCCGGAAAAAAAATAAAATAAAATCAGGACTAGATAGAATCTCACTTCTGATTTCGAAAAATTGGCATTTTTTTTTATGTTAGGTTAGACAGGAGGTACAATGTATTTCATAGATGAGTCCTTGGTTCCTCAGGTTTCCAAGACAAACAATTCACCCTTTTTGCCCCCCCAAAAGGGCCAACTGGCACAGAGCTGGTGAATTCAGAGGCCACATTCTGGTCTCACCTTGTCTAGATCTAGCTTGGAGAGGGTTGAAGTGCTCCACCTCTTCCAAAGCCCAACCCATTCCTAGAAGGAAAAGGGTACACTCTCTGTCTCTGATTAGTGAACAGAGGTACCATGCCTTCCACTGCATCAATTTGGCAGTGATGGTTACAACCCTCTGTTATCCCATTTTTCTCTTCCCACTTTACCCCTTTGTCCCTCACTGGCTGCAAACTGAATTCAAAGTGCAAAAGTAGTTTCTATTCAATTAATTCAACAGTAGGGAGAGAAGGAGAGGTGGTGGAATCTTGCTCTTCCCAGCAGACATAGGCAAAAGAAAACTGCTGCAGCCTCTCCAGTCTTGTATATTCTTCATTGTTAATAACTTTTGCCAGTGTGACCACATTCTAATACTGCTTGGCCACATATGTCCCAGTTTTCATCTGTGAAATGTTGAATGGTATGAGATATTAGGGACTCTGTTCCACTTTCAGCCAGTGGGGTGAGAGTAATTTGCTTTCATCGTACAGGGAAGGGCTCTCAGAGAGTCTCTGAGGAAGATTTCAGCTGGTACTTTCAGGAACAACTGGCTAAGAGTGGTTTCTCCTTTGCCCCCTTCAATATGCAATGGGCAGAAGGTCAAAACCTAGTTCCCAGCCAAAGCATTGAGTGAAAAGTCTCCCAGGAGAAAATTAGGTGGATGGAGAAATGAAGGATTCCACCAAGCCACCTCCTAGGTTATAAATTGTAATAAATATAACTACTTTCAGTTCCTCGGATGACGTTCAAGCTAATAATTCAATGGGGGCAAATTTAGGATGTGAAAGTGCATGATTGGTTTTCAGAACTAAATTCGCTTTAGGTATATTACTGCAATGAAGCAAGATCATGAATCTAAAAATGATATCCTGCCATGTAAAAAGGGAATTATACATTAAATTTCATTCCTGGTTTTCTCATACTTATTTTTTCAAAAGGTTATTAGATTTGGCAATGTATATCAATTAAAAGTGAAATTATGAATCTACTAAGAAAATCTTTAGTTGATGTGTAAAAGTAATTTATCGCAGTGTCCCTTGCCATTTAAGCTTCCTTATTTGTAAGGAATGAAACAGACTCTTCAGCTAATACACCATGGACAGGATTTCTTTCTTCTTTTCTTTTCTTTCTTTCTTTTTTTTCTTTTGGAAGTTTGGTTCTAGAATCTAGGCAACAACCACCATGTGGGTTGTGCGTAAGTCACTAACAGGATACCAGCTGTGGTTATTAGTTGGAATGCTTAACCCAAAGACCTCACAAACAAGCTGTGTGCTTGTTTTAAAAAGGGGAGTCTGCTGTTAGGGGTATGTTTTCAGGGAGGACGCTATATACGTAGGAAGGGATAATGTATAGATTCATGACAGGTGGAAAGAGAACTTTGTGTATCAGAAGATGATCTGTCACCTAGAAAGCCAAGATATTCTAATAATGGTAGTGATGTGACATGGTGAACCCCAGCACCTTCTTATACAACCTGTTGTCCATCCAAAAGCTGAGTAGGAGAGACAAACAGCCTAAAGACTGGCATGGAAACCAAGAACTCATACTACCAGTACAGTCAGCCCTCCACATTTGCAGGTTTCACTTTTGTGGATTTGATTATTCACAGATTATTTGCTGTCACCTCTGATGCCTTCCTATGCCATTTTTAATAGGGACTGCAAACCTTGTGAGACTGAGAAACTGCAAATGAGGCTTGTAAGTCCCTATTAAAAATTGTGTGGGGCAGCAGTGGAGGTGGCAGTAAGCCCCACCAGCCACCCACTTCTGCCTTGCAAAGCAACCCTGATGCCTCAAAAGAATGCATGGTGGATTGAATATGGTGATCACACTTTCTTGTGTGTTAAATATGGTTTAGGAGGGTCTAGAGTTGTTCATGGTTTTTCCACTTTCACGGGGGTCCTGTGCCCCTAACCCTAGCGAATGTGGAGGGATGACTGTATATGACTTTGGAGATAATGACAGTCCTGTAAATGAAGTTAAAACAACTGGGCTTCCTTCTCCAGTTTATTGACTTATTGGGTGTTAGCCAAGAAAATTAATAAGAAAATTAACAGGGATGGGCCAACCGAATCCTCAAATCCCTGGGAAGGATTCGAGATTTGTGGATCCGAATCCCTGGGCCAAAACAGGCGAATCGAATCTTTCGAATCCCTGCACGCCTGGAGGCCTGAGCTGGCACAAGAGCCCTGGATCAGCCCCTCATGGGCATCCAGGGGTGGTGAGAGCTGCTTTCCTGCACATCTGGAGGCCTGAGCTGGTGTGAGAGCCCCAGATCAAGCTCGCTTCTGCTGCCTGTCCCTGTGGCTGCCTCCCTCTGCAAGGTAATTTTTCTCTTCTTCCTATTCTTTTGACTTGAGACTGGAGGGTAGGGATTGGGACTGGAGGCTGATATTAGTTTGTTTTTGTTAAGTGCCTTCCTTGTTTTAGGACTTGAGATTGGTCATCAGGGTAGAAAATTGAGACTGGGCTAGAGGCTGGTGTTTTTGTTTTTTTAAAGCGCCTTCCTTGTTGCAGGACTTGAGACTTGACTGGAAAGTGCAGTGTTCTTGAGATTTCAAGGACAGCTGAAGAAGATTCCTTTGCATGGCTCCCTTGCAAAGCTCTTTCATACACAATTCTGGAGCTTGTAGTTGGACAAGGTGTCAGAGTATTCTCTGCCAAAGTGTGCTAGTGCATCATCAAACTACAAACGCCAGGATGCCAGAAGGAGCTATGCAAAGAAAAGCCAGCTTTGACCTGGATTATCTCTGTACTGTAGTATGTGGCCCTGTTTACACAGGCAGGAAAATGTAGAAAGGGCCTTCATGTCATTTTCAATCTGGCGAGATCCTGAGGCAAAACTATGACAATTGTCCTGGCCAGATTTCTTCAGAAGGAGATTTGCCTTTGCCTAGGCTTTTGCTAAGGCTGAGAGAGTGTGTCTTTCCCAAGACTATCCTTACCTTTTTTTTTTTTTTTTGGTAATAGTCAACCCAGGAGATGGCATCATCTTGAGCATCCTCCAACATCTGGAGCTGCTTCCAAATTACATGTAATTCTTAATAAGAAGTATATCAGTATGTTTTCCTGAAAGTGAAAACTATTATTTAATTTGTTTTTCATTAAACAAAGATGTCAAATTCTGCTTCAAAACACTTTTCAGTAGAAGTGTTTTGTTTCCCTTGCCTTTTAAAGCCGTTTGTAAAAAAGGATTCCAAAGATTCGAGATTCGTGAGATGTGTGGATTCGCACAACCTTCCAGGGATTTGGATCCAGATTCAGATTCAGAAAATTCTGGATTTGTCCCATCTTTAAAAATTAAAATAGGCCTGAATCCTGTTGTTAGTCCTTCAGCTCCAGTAAATTGTAGTACTTGGATGTAATACAAGGTGCCTAGACTCTGTTTATTCTTCCTACCCTCAGACGCACTGTTTGAGCCACCCCGCTTCAAGCTTTTTCTTCAGGACTGGTAACTATTATCCTTTCCACGCAATTTCTCTCTATCCAACCTTTCTTGCCTCACCTTCTGGTAGCCATGTATGATTCCTAAAAGTGTCTGATTTCGCATATTTGTTAAATCCAAATAAAATACTCTGTTTGACTTTTAACTTAAGCCCTCTCTATTGGTATATACAGGTGAAAAAATCCTGCCGTTACCTTCCTCTTGCAGGCCTCCTTTGAGCTATAATTCCCCAAATTCTAAGGAGATGCCTGCATTGTGAGTGGACCTCGAAGCCCTCCACCTCTTAGGATAACACCTCCCTCCAAGTTAAGGCTTGTGGGAGGGGTTCTGGTTTTACATATCACTCCCATCTTCTATCTATTCAACACCATCTCCTTCACCATCTACATGGCATTACACATACAGTGGGAGGGGACAGAATGACAAGCAACTAGATAGATTTTTAATAAAGGCACAAGTAGAGTGTATTTATGAACATTTCATTGTTTTATTGCATAGCCATTTACTATCTATTATAATAATAAATTGTTTAAGATCTATTATAATAACAGACTATTATGTGTTAGTATGGGAATTTTAATTCATTTTAGCTGAAGATTCTGTCTCAGATGTTAGTCAAACATCTTCGTTTCATGAGTTACTTTCCCACACTCTGGGTTAGGAAGAAAAAGGACCAAATTGGAAAAGGGCCCAGTGTAACAGATACAGCTTGAAGAATCAGAGACAAACATGAACTATACCTTAGGTACATTGAAACTAAAGCAAAAAAGGCTAGATATGAAAGGGAATGGGAAGTGGATGGATAGATTTCAAGATAGTGTTGAATTATCTGAATGCCAGGAGGAGATCTTACTTTGGCAGTGGAGTTATGGACTGAAGTGACAAAATGGAAGTATGACTGGGAAACTATGAAAGAAGAGGCTTGTGATAACTAAGGAAACTGATGACCAGGGCATGAACCAGAATTTGTACTAGCTGATAAAAGGAATAGAAGAATGTTTACAGTGTTTTACTGGAGAAGTGACAGCAGCAAATGCATACAGTAAAGCACAATGCAGAATCAAAGAGCAAAGGGATGGTGTGTAAACAGACAGCAGATGATGTTGACGGATATAGAGAATGAGGGAGGCAAAGAAGGCTAGTGAGGGAGAAAAAATAAGCAGTTCAGTCTTGGAGATGTTAGACATACTCTGTCTCAGTGGATCGACAATCTTCCTAGTTTTGTTGCCTATTGTAGAGAGCAAAACCATAAGGTTTTTCAAGTGCCTGGCAGACCATAATTCATGGTTTTTGCATTATGTAAACCTCGGTTGGTTACAGTTGTGCGGGTCTGATGGCCTGGTTCCACTTGACATTCGCACACACTTTGAGGAAAAATACTCTCTAAATCCGTGTATCTACCAATTAAATAGAAGGAACGATAAATTGGGAACATGGGAGAAGATTTTGAAGAGTTAATTATGCTGTGGTCTCTGTCAACCCACTCCCACATCATGGCCAACCTGGAATATTTTGAACTTTCTTCTTATGACCCCACACCATTACAAAATAAGAACATTTTATGAAAGCAATGCCCTTGTCCACCTGAACTTCAGAGATATTTTCTCATGATATATAGATTATACCACATATATTTTGCAGGAGATGCTTTAATGCACTGGGCTGCCACAACTAGAAAAGTGGTGAATCAACTATTTCCCTTCTCTTTCTTGTGCCATACAGACTGCAGCTTGATTCTCTCATAGTCATTATAAACCAAGTTGAAATTGTGCATGAACAGAGCTGTCATTTAGAAGGCTGAGTCTGAGGTCATTGTGGCTATTTAATTAAAGTACTTTAGAAACTGAGACGCAGGATTTCCATTTTACTCCATTGTAAGAGAAAGGATTACACTGAGAGGCTGACATTCTGTTAGTGAAATATGCATGTGTAAGTAATGCTTCGTGTACAGAGCAAATTATTCATCAAAGCGTAATGGACATATTCTGCTGAGAGCAGCAGCAAAGTTGTCAATATGGCCATGTTGCATTTTGTGATTATGCATTGCAATTTCGCTTTGTGTACTGGCGTTGTGCGTTGAATTGTTCATTGTTTGTTATACATTACACATTGCACAACAGCACCCAGTCATTGACACGTGTTCCACAATGTTGTTATTCTGCATGGGAGTTGTATATTGCTGGCATGGCATATCTCTACCTGCAGAGATTTATATCACACAGAGAGGATGTTGGACTGCTTGTAGAGTGTGTTGAAAAGTTCATTCCTCAACACATTTTCCCCATTAAACTGTGGGATTCCTATTAAAATAAAGAGTAACAAGGTATGGGAGCACCTACATTTCCAAGGAACATGGCATGACATTCTCATGCTCATCTTGTTCTCATGATTTTATGGGAATTGAATTTCCCATATGAAAAAAGTGTAGTACGAATGGTTCTTATCCCCATGCACAACAAAATAATGCTTGGGGATGTCTCTGCTGCATGCTACAGGCCATGCAGAATTACTAGTAGTATATAAGAAAAGAAGCAGGCTTGTACTTGTTAACAAACTTGCATTAAATTTTCATTTAGCAAGGTCTCTGTTCATTTTTCTTTTCTGTTGGTTTGTTTCTGAAACGTTTGTAAATGTTAAACTCACACATAAAAAAAATACTAACACAGCACCAACAGCGCTTGGATTAGGCACCAGCCTTCCATCTTCTTTACTGTAAAATTTTATCCAGCAAGAAAGTGGCTCATTGGATTAATGCAATGTCTTGTCGCATTTAAGGGAGCTGGTTGTAAATTCAACTGAGGCAAGACACAGACACACAAAATGCATCTCAACTTTCATCTTTTAAAGAATGAATGTGCAATTTGCAGCAAATCTAAATGGTGGAGTCGACAGTTCAAAGTAATGGGTGGTATTCATTCTCTAGCTGAGTTATTCTGAGGAATAGCGGTAAAATGATAAACAGTGTTTGCATCGTTCTAAGGGTTGTACATATTAGATATGCAAAAGGTTTATTCATATGAACAAAACAGCAGATAAATTTGGCAGTAACCATGAATCTTAAGGTTTATGTAGTGTTGAGGCCATTCCACATGATAAAAGCAACCCACTCAGAGGGAAAGATGTTCCATGCCGCAGCATAGCTGGGGTTGGCATCATAAAAGGAAATCTCTGTGGGACTGTAGTTCACCCATTGTGTGTAATTAGGAATACAAGTCATCAAGTATATAAGCCTTTTGCCTATCCTATTCAATCAGAACAAATTGCAATGTTTGACACTATTTTGAAATTGTCCTTTGCATTAGTTTCTAACAAAATCAGAGTAATTTAGTGTTGCTTTATATGCCTGTTTGATATTTGCCATATAAACGGCTGAACTGACAGTTTTATGACAGGCCATAAAATTACAGTGGAGTAAATAAGAGCATTTGTTGTTTAATATAAGAGTTTTTAGACAACACTAGCCATTCCATCCATGTCTGCAACTTCATCCCAGAACACATACTTGATGATATCCATCTCCTTTCTTTCCTTCTTTTCTTTCTTTTCTAAAAATGAATCTTTTTGTGAAGCCTATTGTAGAAGGAACATCCTACTTAACATTCTCAACAAAAGGGAATCATATGTAACTGACTGCCTCCAGACAATGTTTATATCATGCAATCACCCTCTGCACTTACAGTATTTTACACAAGGTCCAGACAATATCTTTCTCCACTTGTAATCCCATGATTTTCATTGCTTTTTTGTTTTTATTCCCATGAAAAAAAGTCAGGAGGAAAAGATGACTCACCTGCAGTTATAATTGGCAGCACTAGGAGTTTTCATTTGGAAGCACTCAACTTGTGTTTTGGTCTGACCACTTGCGATAGAACATTTCTACATATGAGTTGCACAATAAAATGCTAGCCAACAACTGTATTGTTATCTCAAATCACTTTTTACAGCCCCATAACATTCAGAATGCTGAAGCTCATAAGTTTCTCTTCCTTCTTGTGCCTTTAAAAACACACATTGCTCTTCTCACATATGCACATGTGGCCATTTTGCAGCACACTAAACTGTTTCTGAAGATTATACTACCACAATACACTTTCCTTTGAAAACAAGTATTCCTGCTTCCTTTCCTATGTAATGTCTGCACGGACCTTATGATAGGAGCAGTTATGGTCACCCTATAATTTCAAAACTTGATATCAGAAACATTAGATTTCTCTGGGCTACCAGATTAAACATGCTTAATTTTTTCTTTTTTATTGATATTTCAGATATTGAAATGATTGCAGTCAGTATGTCTTTACATTTTTCCATTCACATGTACAGTTTTCTTCATATCATGCCACCTCCTAAGCTTCTGAATTTTCACAGTACTACCTCTTTTCCCATATAAAGTAAAGTATTTTCTGGTTACCTGGAGATGAAATAGGATTTTTTTTTCTTGCCCAATTTGTGGTAAGAATTTTGTGTGTGTATCTTATTGTTTTTGTTTTGTTTTCTTTTGCCTACTCCACACTGAAGTAAGTTAGATAAAGGGGGCTGTATTAGATACCAAGAATTTGGGTTACTTTGGTTATGTTTGATATTAATGTATCATTTGCTCTTTCAGCTTGTTTAGTTGATTTGCCCACATTTGGAAAATGTTTCTTAAAATATGGCTTCTTCTGTTTGCCCAGTTAATTTTGTCTTATTTGGTCAACTGTGGCAGATTTATGCTAAAATTCTTTTATGAGGGATGACGGTGATCCCCGCCATTTTCCCAGTTCAGGACACAAGGTGGCTTACAACAGATTTTAAAAAGTAGTTAAAGTTTACAAAATGCAGAAGTTAAACAGTGATTAAATAATAAAAAAATTAAAACCATTAAAACATAAACCACAAAAAATACAATAGCACATCAAAAATAGTAGTTAGAAAATCCTGTCCTGCCCAAACAATCCGCCTTCCAAAGCCTGTCAAAACAGAAAAGTGTTCCCTTTTTCATAAACAGAGCACAGGGAGTGTGCTAGTCTAACCCCTCTGAGAAGGGAGTTCCAGAGCCTGGGAGCAGCCACTGAGAAGGCCCTCTTCCGTGTTCCCACTGGATGTACCTGTGAGGGAGCGAGACAGAGAAAAGGGCCTCCCTAGCAGATTACAAGACAGGGTTGCCAAGCACCCGTGGGCTCCTTTATGGTGATTGCTTGTTTCTAAGAGTTGCAGCTCAGGGTTTGGAGAACTTTGGGTAAAATAAAAATGGGGGCTAACTTTGCTCAACTGTGGGATCCTAGGAGGAAGCAAGATTTGACAGTCCCTCTATACTTAGAATATGGAGATGCAAGGCAGTGGTGATCTCTATTTATCACTTAATCAAGCCATGGTGGCTTTGCCCAGGAATTTTACACAGGTGTCCAGCCTGTGGTGATGAAGTTTCCTACATGATCCCTTGTTAAATAACTGAGCCCCTAGTTAAAATGTTTTCCTGTGTCTCATCTCTTTAATCCCTTCTCTGGCTGCATCAAAGAATTCACACGCCAGCAGCATGAATGTCTCATGTTCTGAGGCTCCAAGGACATTCCCTTTCCGAATGGCCTCAAAAATCTCAAACTCATAAGCATATGAGAATTATTGGTCACTAATTGCCACATTCAGAAGTGTTTCTTTACAGAAAGAACATGTGGAGAATCAACACCTGTCATAATTTCAGGTGACAGGCATGTTGGATGGCAAGCACCCGGCCAGTCAGAACAACAAGTAAGAGGAACCTTTTCGAGATAACACCATACATATGGTATCTCACACCCACCTGTGCTAACTGGCAGTTTAGAAGAAGTCAGTTGTGGTGGGAATGCCCTCATTTAATCTTAGTGGTTGATCTCTGCGGTACAGGGAACCCATCTTGAGAGACTGTCAAAGATCTTTATCAAAGGTTCCACAGCTTTCAGGTATGGTTTTGATGTGATACAAGCTCATCTATAACAATATGTGAACCTCATGTTATACATAAAGCATCACCACGACAGTCCTTAGTGTAGGTCAATCTCCAGCCACAGCCCACAATGTCTGCAGAGTTGCCACTCACAATTAAGGATGAATGATTCCCTTCTCAGCCATGACAATAGATTCACAGCAATTCAGTTTCTAGTGGGACATTTTGGAAGGACAGAATCAAAACAGGGCAGGGCACCTGTGTCCTTAAAAGCTGTAAAGAACAAGAAATTTCAGCAGGTGTAGCTTTCCTAACCCTGCATGACAATGTGCACTGTCTACCTGAAAGACAGAAGAGTGGGTTTTTTTTCTTTTTTTGAAGAGCTGAGAAGAGTCCCATGTGAACAGTAGCTGAACTCAGGAAAGTCACTTCTGAGAGCCAAACAAAGCATGACACTGGAGGATATTGAATGCAAAACTGGTTTGGACCAGAACTGCAGCATGAGGTTATGGAGAGAGTTGTTTGTTTGTTCATTTGTTTTGAGCATTTATCTCTCATCCTTCATTTGGAAAATCTTCCAGTACAGCTTACTTATAATGACCAACCACACAAGTCCATATTCTCTAGTTTATAACTCAGAAGGACATGTCACTAAAGGAAAGAGGGAAAGGCAAAGAAAAGGAAAAGAAGGAAACTCAGGCACTTGTTCTTAACATTCCAGAATTTTTAATGTTTGGATGTAATGCAGCTGCAACACTGGAAGGGATACAAGGTAGCCTGATCTTGGTCTTCATAGCACAACCATGAGGAATATAAATACAAACATATCTCCTTTAACAAGGCCTCTGACAAAGAAGCTCTTTTAGAAAAGTCTTTTTTATCACTGCTGAACTCCATTCCCTCCTTGTTCTCTGTCTAGCTGGATGTTTTTCAGCAGCATACTCCAGGGGAGATGATGAAGGAGAGCTGGAGAACCATAGACTTTCAGTGTTGGGCTGCAGCAACATGTCCACAGTAAAAAGTGCAAAAAAGCTTGAGCTGGAAGGGAATGCAATTGTGGTCTAGCTGATCCTGCTGTAGTTGTTCCACATTCCCCTTACTCACTTTGCAAGGACAGCAAAACAGAGAAAAAAAGCAGAAAGCAGATTAGCCTGCTTCACCAGCTACCCAAGCACTTGATAAAAAAATAACTCTATAATTTTGGCCATCAAAATGGAAATCACAATGAAACCGGAGACTAATGAAAGAAAAACATGCAGCATCCCTGTGTGCATATTGGAAATAGCTTTCACCTGGTCTTTAGAAGGTTTCAAAACATTTTTGTTTATTTGTGCAAAGTTTATCTGATCTGGTTGTTTCATTTCACATGTTCATGTTGAATAAAAGGTTTCCTGAAACATGTGGTGTAGGAATCTATTCCTATTATTTGCATGTTGTTCTTTGCAGGCCTCTGGAACCAAAACTTCTGTTAGGAAAGTAATGTCCAGGGCCACATCTACTGTGTAAATTGAGGTGTACCTGTATCTTAAAGATGGGAAAAAACCACGAACTGCTAGTCTTTTACCTGAGTTGATAAAACGGCTATGCTTTGATTCTTTCCCTCATCTAAAGCCTACTGGAACAAGCCCTTGCTCCTGTACTGCAGCACTGTACATACCAGCCTCCTTCACAGCTGCTTTTAGCAGCAGGAGCATCTGCAGCAGCAGCAACAGACAGATGTGACATCTATGTTGTCCCTAAGGGAATCTGTAACACAGAACTGTCTCTGCTTATCTTGCTGCCTTTTCAGTATAGGTCTCCTTGCCTTTCTCCCAGGATTTTGTTTCTTCCCCATATTTGGTTTTGCAGTCTCTGTTCAGACTGAATAGCATTTAGCCTAACTGCAATGTCCACAAAACTGTAGCTGTCCCTATGGCAGCAGTGACTTTTTTTTTCTACTGAAAGGAGATATATAAATAATTTTAGTCAATAAATACATTACATATTGTGTATAACAAAGGTTTTCAGTGATGCCAACAACAACTGACCCCTTAGGTGAAGAGCAAGAAACGTGAAGACCTCCAGATGTTGTTCAAATGTAAATCCCAGTATTGTTCACCATTGCCTATGCTGATTATTAGGGCTGCTGGGAGCTGCAGTAGCAGCACATGAACATTTGTGTCAAATTGCACAATCCTGCTCATCCTAAAATATGAGAAGAAAAGCACATAGATACACAAGCACCCACAAAATGCAAGCGCTACAATGTGCACGCTTGGACAAAGGGGAAGAAAAGAGTGTGTGTGTCAATCTCAGTAGTGCTGGAGGCTTTGTCTGGAGGAAGAATTGCATTTAACCAGCTACTTCTAGGAAGGGGACCCAGATCTATCTTTCTCTCTCTCTCTCTCTCTCCCCCTCTCTCCCCCTCTCTCCCTCTCTCACACACAGATACACATATACATATACATACATACATACATACATACATATATATATATATATATATATATATATATATATATATAATCTGCACCACTGTGGTTAATCCTTCCCATATCTTGCTTAATGATATCGCAGGGATGTAGCTACGGGTGGGTGGGGTGGGGCATTATACACCAAAAATGAATTCTGCTCCCCAAATGACATTTCCCAGATATCTAGCATTGCAACAACTTAAAATTTCAGTTGAGCTTAAAGAAATATAATTAGGTATCCAAAGGAAAAGGGCAGCCAAAGTTACAAAGGGAGTGTGAACATGGCAAGTATAAGAGTTTTATGTGGGAATGACTTTCAATATCTCAATCTCTGCAATGCCAGACATTGGGGGACTGAAGGAAAATTTCACTGGGGGAGGACAGAATTCTTACTGGGGCCACAATTTCCTCATTTTGTTCCCCATCCATCACTACACCCCTGCATTAGTGCATCTCCTTTGTGACATTACAAAGGCCTGCCACCTGCGACATCAGAAGAGGACATCCCCAGGTTTCAAGTCTGGTTCTAAAATCACAGGGCCTCAGACAGTCCTCTTCTGGTAATCCTGCTTCAAGATGTAGTGACAGTTCTGGATTCCCAACGTTAGAAGTACAAAATAGAGGAGATTTTATTTGTTTGTACTTTTGTTTAGTACCCCACTTTTTTCCCGTACTATATGTTAAAACAAAATAACTAAAACCAGCTGTAACATAAAAATTTAAGAAGTCTTAAACAATTCACTTTAAAACATTAGTTTAGAACAGTTAAAAACACCTTAAAACTTGGATACAAGCTATGTCCTTCATCCCAAGGGCAGAGGGCATGGTCATTTCTCAAAAGAAGTATAATCTGCATTTATGGAAACAAAGATTTACTATCAAAAGACAGCTCATGCTTTTTGAGTATGTTCAAATTACACACACACACACACACACCATCCACCATAAACTTTCCTGCAAGACCTGCCATCATCCTGCAGCTTTTTTCTCCCTTCCTATGTCCACTCCTATGCACACATACCCCTCCAATCTTCCCAGAGCTTTCTGCAGTGATCTTGACCTCTGGCTCCCAGTAGAAGTCAACAGCTGATGCTCAGATTCATTGTCAAAAGAGATGGGATGAACTTTTGTTACAAAATGGCTGCATCTTAGGGAAGGAAATGGCATACAAATAAAAATGCTATAGGTGATTTTTTTTAAACGGGCACCAGAAGCAACTCTCCCCTCTGATTAATATTTAATTAAACTATTTTAAGACTCTTGCACTCTGAGCTGATTAAGCTGTTTTTAAGTTAAAGGAACAAATTCAGTTATTCAATTTGACCTAATTTAAGCCATTTAATGTGCCCCATTTGTACTGTACTGTAACTGAATGAATATCATTAACTAATTTTGCTCAAGGCAAGGAATCAGAAAAGCCTCCTTGGCACACACTGAATACATTTTCTACGTCTTGGATCAGTACAAATTAAGTAGAGTTCTGTTAAAATGTAAGGATACAGCCTAGCTCTTTAAGGTCATAAAGTGCCCAGTTATCCAACTACAAAGTACATTTTGCTGTAGTTAGAATACAGAAAGGAAGCACACAAATATACTGAGAATTTAGCACTAGGCCCTAACTGATCCTGGTACCAGAACAGATGGATATGTGAGCTCTTGCCTTTTTCCTGGGTGCACTTGCCTCCCTTCTCCATGTGTGGCAAAACACAAGGGAAAGGGAAAAGGAAAATGGAGGGGAAGGCACACATGCTTGTGAATAATCAAATTTGTGAAGGTCAAATCGACAAATGTGGAGGGAGGACTGTAGTCTGGCATGACTTGTTTTTGAAAAACCCATGTTGACTTGTAGTGATCACAGCATTCCTTCATGCTTACAGACTTATCATATCATATTTACTTTGCTGTGCTATGAGTTCCAGCTCATCTTGTTTATTTCCCATGCTCCGTGCATTAGTGTAGAGGCATCTGAGACCATGAGTCTCAGAGCCAGTAGTTTACCTCCAACATTTTTCTCTCCTTTTCTTGGCTATGTCTTTCAACTGGGAGGAGAAACTAAGTGACCTGTGCATCAAGGTCCTTCAGCTTCCTACCTAGAGTCTTGAAATGCCTTATGGTCTCTTGAAGGCTGTGCCTTGCAGCGTTATTGGTTTTCACATGGAGCAAAAAGAAGGGATAATGGTCAGTGGGCTTGACCAGTTTTTTCAGCCACTGTGTTACATCAAGGATCTTTGCCCCAGGGAGACAACACACCTCATGATACATTCTGTCAGGTCCACAAACCACTGCTTTTATCCACCTCAGCAGGGAGTCCCTCATCACCACTACAAACCTCCTTTGGGATTGTTAGGGGCCAATCCCAAGCTTCACTCCCTCCCATCCTCTACATACAAATCCCAAACATGGGATTCACAATGATCAAAAATACAGAAAAAACACTTGAGCTTCCTGTTCTCATTCTGGAATTTTTTGAATTTTTACTGTGAATTAAGCTAGCTACATTTGCTGGTAGGTGGCCACTCCTATGTCAGTGAAGCATGGAATTAGTTCTGGGTTTAAGTTGTAACTTTAAATGAAGTAACCAAGTTGCTTAGCCTAATTGGTATGGTTTAGCCACTTGACTAGCTGTTTCTGACTGAAAAACAGAGTGGATGCACTTCCCTACTGAGGTGGAAGCTACAAACAAGCTACTAGCTACATTTAAAAAGAAGAGCTTGCAAAACTTAGGATAAGTCACATACACCCCCACCAGTAACCTTGTGATATAAAATCTGATACAGGCAATACAACAGATAAAAGATGTGAAAAGGCAGAGGTAAACAAACACCAGTTTACCAAATCCCTGGTTCCACACAAAGCCTTTTCATCACTTTCTAACTGTGACTTCAAACCATAATTTGCATATGTATTTGAACTATCCCAGATCTAACACTACAGAGAGCGCTATTATATTACCACAGATCATCTGAAACATAATGTCCCTGTTATCTCACTGGTAAACCCTGTCCCAAGGTCTACAATTTTGACATTAAATATGATTCCATGTGCCTGAGAGGTCACCCGATGTACACGTAGGCAGCAACAGTCGAACGATCGAAAACCAGGTCAGGCCAGTAAAATCCCCAGTCACGTAGCCCCAGGAGACTTCAAGCTGTGCAAACCCACAATAAACAAAGGGTCCTCAGCCCCTGAGAAGCCGACTTGAGGGGATTAGCATGTTTGCCCCAAGATGAGCAAATATCCTATCAGGTGAGGACCATTTACATGAAGTCACATCACAACCAAATGCAGCCGAAGATCCTGAGACTTTGGCAACACTTTGTAATCTCATCACGCAAAGGAAGTTGCCATTGTGGAGCTTCATTCTCGTTGCAACAGCCATTGTTCTCCCGGGGAGAACATTGAATGCTTGTTTAATGTCCAGCAGAAATCAAATGGAGATAGCTTTGCAGCTGAGTGTGACAATCTTTCACTGAAAGGTTTTCAATTACAGAAAAATCCCAAAATATGCACTTCAACCCATATATTAAGAATTCCGTGTGTGTGTGCGCATGCACACACGCATGCCTTCAAGTTGCCTGTCAACTTATGGTAACTTCATGAATTCCTTAGGATTTTCTTAGGCAAGGCATAACCAAGAATAGTTTTCCCAGTTCCTTCCTCCAAAATGTAGCCTACAGTACCTGGTATTCATTGGCAGTCTCCCTTCCAAGTACTAACCAGACCTGGCCCCATTAGCTTCCAAGATCAGACAGGTTCTAGTGCCTTCAGAGTATTTAGGCCTGCTTGAGAATTTAATACACTCTTTTAAAATGCCAAATTAGAATCATTAATCATTTCCTGTTCTCAGAGGCAATGAGTTCTCCATCCCATTGACAACTACAGTAAAGAAGAATATCAAACTCCTCTGGGCAGGAATCTACATAGAAACATAACTGGGAGTAGGGCCACTGAACACTAAGGGGCTGACTTCTAAGAAGGCATGAGTAGGCTGAGATTAGACATAACTTATTACAGATAAGTAGTTGGTTGTAATTAAGGGTGGGAAAGGAATCATCAAAGACTCAAGAAAAAAAATGAAAGGAGGGTTTCTCAACCTTCCAGGAAACTCCAAGAAGGACATTCCTCTTGAAAACCTTTTTTCATTTCTCCCACCAAGTCTTTGAATAGACTAAAGGACTATTCCTTCCAACACAAGTGCCCATTCACCTTTTCCCACCCTGCCAATACAGCGATATAGGGGTCAGTAGGAGGACTGGGGTTAGCTGGGTAAGGAGAATCATTGCTGGCTATGTTTGGACAGCTGGTGTAGAATGAAACTGTCATCCTCCAGGACCCCCAAAGGACCCCTGGAAGGTCTTGGAGAATGGCTGCATCATCTGTGTCAATTATCAGAGTACTGATAACTGTACTCTATAACCACTGATGTCCCTCTTCATTTGGGAGCCCTCGCCATCTCACTGGTCACTACATGGTCATGGAGGAGGGTTGAGGCGCACCTGAGCAACAATTAGGAATAAGGAGCAACCAACAAAGATCACTGCCACCACCTATGTCAGAAGAACAAAGGCAATGCTGGTGATCCAACTTGCTCAGCTGCTTCCTACCAGACACTGGAGGGAAGGGACACCAAATATGGCCTCCACTGCCTTTTTAAGAGGAACATTGCTGGAGGCAATAACCCTTGTGGCTCTGCTGCATGAGAACATTGATTCTGAAGGAAGGTATTTCCCCTTGCCATGCAAAGATGTTCCTACAGTGGGGAGAACATTGATTAAATTATGTGTTCTTCCCAGCAGGGATGAATATTAAGGATGCATATCCCAAGTAATTAATTCCTTTCCACCATTACATGGTTGTTTTAACTTAATGATAAACTTCACTTCCTTTGTGGTGGAACTGTAACTTTTTGTTACTTTAGATTTATGGAGGTATGACCTCACTAATGGTAAAAGAGGAATATCTCATCTTTCTATTGCTAGCTCAACTGTGACTCACACTGCTGGTTGAAAAACAGATTTAAAAAAAAAAGTAAAAGTGTTTGTTTCAGTTACAGTGGGACCACAGAAATGAGTGGGACCACAGAAGTGATCAAAAGAGCCTGCAACTTTGCTAGGGTGAAAAAAAATTGTATGAGAGCCAGTGTGGTTTGAGCACTGGACTGTGACTCTGGAGATCAGGGTTCTAATACCCACTCAGCCTTGGAATCCCACTGGGTTACCTTGGGCAAGTCATACTCTCTCAGTCTCAGCCAGAAACAAAGGCAACCCCCTTCAAAATAAATCTTGCCAAGAAAATCCCATGATAAGTTCCCCTTAGGGTCACCGTAAGTTGGAAATGATCTGAAAGCACACAATCACAATATTTATACATTATAATTATACATTATAATTGATTAAATCATTACCAGTAACATTGCTAAAGTTGCAAAGCTATGTGTTATGTTGCATGTGCTTAACATATTGAGGATATTCCTCAGTCATGGTAAAGCACTTTTTTGGAAATTAGAAAGGACCCTAATGAGTGCTCTAGTACAACAAGTTACTAATCTAGCACTGTAGCTGGAGCGTGCTCCAAAACTCCCACAATTAGAGCTCCCAAGAGGCTTCCTTGAACACTGTTGCCTTTCAAAGAAGCCACACAGTTTGGATTTCACTGTGGGTAGCTACAACCCCCATCATGTTTGATTTTAGCATTTATGGAATAATGAGCAATTGCTCTACTGCAAATTGAATCAGGCTGTATGCATGTGTGTGTGAGAGGGAGAGAGAGAGCGGGGGGGGAGAGAGAAAGAGAGAATGAGAGAGAGAGCGAGAGAGAGATGCGATGGAGTGTTCCTCCTCCAGACTGGCTCTGCACTTCTAAACTTTGGGCTCCTGTCACTCGCCTTGACCTTTTCCCCTCAAAATCCCTTCCTAGATCTGTTTCTTGGGCTTCAAAGTTATCATTCTCACTGCTCCCATAGGCCCTTCTTCACCGCATCCCTGAACTTTTACTGTAGTGACAATACACTACTTGCAAGCTTGGATAAAGAAACACTTTACAAAATTGTCATTACAGTGTAGCTAATTACTTAAGGGGACTTGGAGCAATAGCTATAACTAATTGATTTTTATAGTAACTTTCCAAGCACTACATACAGCATTGCACTTTTAAGACAGCAAATATTCAAACTCAGTACATGATCTCATGAGATGAGATTGTTACCCTGTTTTCTGAGGGTCCCGGGAGGGACACCAAATTGCTATCAAAATTATACAAGTTGGGGAAATTAGTTCAGAGCACAAGCTGGCAAAACGAGAGGCAGGGTAACTCAGCAGGATCTTGCAACCCAGCGTCTACGGGGTCAGGCCAAGTCAAGAAGCAAACCGGTTGGAAAATAATGAATAGTCTTTATTAAATACAGGCACACAATACATGCAACACAAACACACAGATAACTAAGAAAAATAAAGGTGTGAGTAAGATAGCGGGATTTTTAGAGGGATAGTTGGTTCGGGTGATATGAAACCTATGCTGAAGTCCGGGACAAAATGGAGAGCGAAGCTGGGGTTTGATGTATCTCAGCACGTGGAGCTGAGGGGAAGCTCGCCAAGCAAAGCAGCAGCAAGGCGGTCTGGAACTCGGGAGCGATCCGAGGAAGGTCTCGGAGTCAAGGGTTTTTATAAGGAGAATGTGACTGCAGGTTATGCCGTACTTGGAGGAAAACAATAGATTTGGAGTTGGAGACAAAGCCTCCGAAAGGTCAGAATCTGAATGATTGAGTTATCGTAGAGATTCTCAATAGAGTAGCCAGTATGCAAACGCAGAGTACTTGGGTATTGCATAGTTTACCCATCAAGCTGCCAGCGTGGGACAGAGGCTCTTTTGTAGGTTGCATGCATACCTAATTAGAGTACTTGCCTGGAGGTCTCCTAAAGCAGCGAGTCAGCTATTTTCTGGCCTGCCTGTATTGTCTAGGAATATTACGACGATTACCGGCCTAGCTTGGTGGCTTGCTTGTCTGGGGGCCTCGCAAGCACGTGGAAGGGAATAGAGAAGTGAAGCTGAATTGTGATATCAAAAGGATATCTTTTAATATCCCCAAAGCTCGGACTAGCCAGGGCAGTAACAAGATTATGACAATCTTCTACCATCCAGCTTCTTCTGTTAGGACTCAATCCCATGACATCAGGCATCTTTCCAAACCTGTAGATTATCTTGAGCTTGGAAAGTTCAGTGTAACACAGGCCCTGAAGATGGAAATATATTTGAAAAACCAATCTGTTCATAAAAAACACCATAAAAACCATTTGAATCTCCAAAGTGGTCCTTCACCTAGTGAAAACTTCTTTTTCATATATTCAGGTCATTGATAGCAAGATGTTTTGGCTGAGAACCTGCTTCATGGTTGTAAGGGCTTGTTAGAGGGTGCTGTATTGCTTTAAAAGTACTGTGTTATCTGCATTTTATCCTTTGTATGTTTTAAATTGTTTTAATATTGTTAATGGCTTAATTCCATTTTAATGTTGACTTTTGGAATCTTTTTAACTATATTGAAATCATTTTCATTTGTAAGCCACCTTCAGGCCCAAATGTTAATGAAAATGGTGATGATGATGATGATGATGATGATGATGATGATGATGATGATGATTGTCTCTACAGTCACAGTGGATGAAATGGTACATTAAAGGCATGGAAGAATAGTTAAGCACCATCCAAGAATGAAAACCTGCATGCAAAATGGTTATATTCGTGGAATTTCAATTAAGCAGCTGTGGACTAAATTCATTGTGTAGTGGCCAAAAAAGTATAACCACATGTATAAGGGAATTTACCCCAGGAAGACTCCAGCCTCTATTTCCTGAGGCAGAACAGCAAAAAGACTTCAAATTTCATGAAATATAGTATCAAAAACAGCCACCTGATTTTGGCACGTGAGGCAGAAAATCCCACAAGCACCTTTTCCCTTCCCTAGCAGTAAAAATGCAATAACAGAAAAGTAAGTAAGAAAAAAAAGGCTTTCTTTTTATTACAATCAGATGCTGTTGTTGCTGTAATAGACAATCCCTGTGCTACCAGTCCCAGGTAAAAATTACTGTTCCTGTTGATTGACCCTCAAGTTTGCCACATTGAAAAAAAGTGACAGAAGAGCAGAATATTAATATTTAAAATAAGTATGAAGAAATGTACTTAGAAGGGGGGAAAAACCGGTAATTTTAATAAAGATAGGGCAGTTTGTTTTAGAGTTAATGAAAATGCTAATAATAAGATTACAACAACTATGATAGTGACAGTGGTAGTGATGGTGGTGGTGGTGGTGATGATGATAAAGATCAGTACCTCTGAAATATACATGTATTCCCAAATATAGAAAGCATAGCATTATTATAACAATAGCTTTATTTTTGACAAGAGATTCTGGATATCTCTGTTAAGGAGGTCATAGGATGAAACAAATATGATCTATGACCAAACACACACATAAGATCTACGGACTCTGACTAGGACTAACTACCCATCCTTTTGGGTATGTTTTATAATCACACTCATGTTTATTAACCCAAAAGTAGCACAGATTATGCACAACAGCCACTTTCCTGTTAGTAAGGTGCTCATGTATCTGCCTTCAAATCACCTATTCACTTATGGTGATCCCAGGAATTTCATCAGGTTTTTAGTAGAGCTTCTACAGCAAAACAGTGGCTCCAGAGAGAAGGGGGTTGCAGGTATAAGGACGACTTACCTTTGTGTATGTTTGTAATACGTACACCTGCAACCCCTCCTCCCCACCCAGAATCACTGTCTTGCTATAATAGCCCCACTGAACAGCCATTCTGTGGCTGGTGATGAGCATGAGAGACTGGAGAAGTTCTGCTTATGGCCCAATAACATCACCAATAACCTACACAGACCAATAACATCATCTGCGAGGGAACTTGCACTCCAAAATCAACCACAGCTGATCCCATAGCCCATCAGTACCACCAAGCCTTCATCCTCTGACCATATTTACAGACACACACACACACATCACCATATTTCTTGCCAAATTTACCAAAGCATGAGAAGTATTTTTTGAAATCATAAATTGGCAACCCTGCCAGAATTTTATAAAGGAAATCTGGATGGCAGAGGATATTAGGCCACTGGAAGTGATTGAAATGAAAGAAACCCACTCTCTAATGCATTTTTCCATTTCCTCTGAATGTCACAGGTGGTGTCCACAACTGATTCTATGTGGAGATGTCATTATTCTCCATGATTTGTCAGGAGATTTTTCAAACAACCAATTACATATATAAGAGGTTTCATGGTTCTGAAAAAACTATAAAGTTCTGCAAGTGTATGTGACAATCACACAAGAAAAACTATTATCATGCCAAACCAGCATGGTATAGCTGTTCGAGTGTTGGACCAGAGTTTGAATCTCCACTCAGTCACAGACACCCACCAGCTGATTTTGGGCAAGTCACACTCTCCCAGGCTCAAGGAGGACAATGAGAAATCTCTGAAAAAATCTTGCCAAGAAAATTCTATGATAGGATCACCATAAACTGGAGTCAGTTTGAAGACACATAATAACATAATAATAATCCCAGTGAGAATGGCCCTGGAAGGAAGCATATACCTTCTTAAGTCTTTGCAACTTGGCAATCACTGACAGAATATATTGATAGGGCTTGCAGAAATAATATAGAAAGAAGACAGGAGTACTAAATAGATTATGGGTGGGTCGACATGGAACACTACCTTTAATTAAATCTCATTACCTATATATTTCAGATGCATGAACATCAAGGTGACATTCCAAGGATTCCATTCTAGGCAAGAAAAGCAGTACATTTAAACAAGTTGTTAGGAGTGACATAGGCTGAAGCTGTTTCATTCAAGCTCTTGAGTGTGGCATAAATCTTGGATTGTACTGACATGGCCACACTCTTGGGGAGAATGTACAACAAAGAATTTAGTTAACATTCTTGAGACTCTGTTCAATGTTCTACGCTTCCTCCCCCCTCCCACTATTTTATGTCAATTACTCTGAAGTCTAGAATTTGATAACTGAGACTTTCTTATGTGCCAGCAGAGTCAAGGTAGACTGTTTGCTTATCGATCTGTTGTACCTTAAGGTGAGTCTATGTATTACTTCAATCTTGTAATGAAAACCAAAATCCATCTGGAAAAGACAGTTTTGCCATTCCATCACCACAACTAGTAATACTGCTGATTACAGAAGAAATTTAAGTTTGCCATGCATAGCTCTTGTTTCTCCAGATGAAAGTAATCCCCAGCATCTTTTGATTGGAAATTGAAATTCCAATTTATTTGAAAAGAAAGAAATCCCGCTATGGAACACTGAATCCCTCAAAGACGAAGAAAACCTACAGTGAATCAAATTATTATCGTGTTATTTTTGCCTAAGGAGCTGAAAGAAATATGTGAGTTTCAGGTGTCTAATTTAACATCTAATTGAAATCTTTTTGGGAGGCTCTCTGGGAATAGAATTTGTGCTCTATTAAAGAACTGCCAGTTTCCTTAAGATTGCCCATGTGATTTACGTGAACAGAGGCACCTCTGAAAGGGGGAATCATTTTCTTTTGCAGCCACTACACATTCAAATTAAAGGGGCAAAGCATCTAATGCTCATATTAATAACTGGAATATTCTGCTAGAGGCTTTTTTGGATGGGAATGTTGTAAATAAAGCACCCTAACCTGATAATTCCCAAAGACTATTATGTGTTGGCCATTTTGTCCCTTTATTTAACATGTGGGAAGATAAGAGTGGATTAAAAGGTTGAAGCTGTCCCCTCCCGACCTCTACTTCTACATCACTTGGGGTTGTCTGCAGCTTTTGATCTTTTTAAATAATATGAAAAATGTTCTTTCTGTCTCTGGTCCCTGCCCCCATTACTATTGGATATTTAAGGAATAAGTGGCCAGAGCAATCTACAGGTAGAAGATGAAAGAAGATACATAGAGATAGAAGGAGATGATCCAAAGTACCTGAGACCAGACAGAGAAACATTCATATGTGTCACATCCAGTGATGATTGATACCTTCCACATCAGCAGAGCAATGAATCTGTTCCAGGTTTTAGCCTGAACTATCTAACATACTGCAGTTACTTTGGGGATGGTGTCCAACACCCTAGATAGCTCCTAAAAATTCTGACTAAAAGATGGAATGGATTCTCTACAACACTAACATGGAAGTCACCAGCTCCCACTGGTCATGCTTAGAAAAAGAAAAATCCAGACAATTTATCATGCATTACCACCTCCCCGCCAAGAAAATAACATAGATCCAAGAGTATCATTTTCTCACTGTTTGGTCCGAGATGGCTTCAGCAGGTGGCTTCAGTTATATTCATTCTTCTTAAGAGAAACTTTCTTAATTCAGGTCCCTGGCCCTCTCCCAATTGTTAGAGCATTGGGAAGGGGCTCTGTATATTTACAGGCATATACGTGTAGACTTCTATCGTGTAAGGGCAGACCCTGCAGCAGTCAGAATCTCTCCTAGGTAAAGAAATTCTAGAATCCCTTGTCACCCATATTAACTATGAATGATTATGAATGGCAATCAGATGGCAGCAACAATAGAGGATGGGGCTAGTCTATAACAGTATTTTTCAAACTTTGGTCATGAAAGTATTTGAGATTTAACTTCCCAGAAATCCCAGCCAGCTTGATTTATAGACAGAAATTCAGGGAGAGGAAGTCCAAAACATCTCAGGGACCCAAGATCAAGAACCAGTGGCTTATGAGAAGTTTTAACATTTTTGCAGTTCTTTGAAGATATGAAAGTGATTGTTTGACTTTCCACATCACATTGAAATGTTGTGGTAAAGTACTGGATTCAAGCCACACAATTTGGAAAAGACATGCCCATATTCTTGACACGCTCTCCAAAATTTAAAGATGAAAACTCAGACACATGTGGCCAAGCAACATCAAAAGTTATTAACAAAGAAGGACCTACAACCTAGGAGAGGCTGCAGCAGTTTGCTTTTTCCTGAGCCTACTGGGAAGGGCAAGAGTCTGCCCCCCTTTCCTTTCCCTGTTGCTGAGTTAACTAAATGCAGACTACTTTTGCACTTTGAACTCAGTTACAACAATTTAAAGTAAACTGAAGACAAAGAGGAAAAGTGGGAGGAAAAGAGAAAAAGTGGGACATTTTACAGCAGCTGAAAAAGTGGGATGATAGAGGACTAATCAGGATTGTTTTCAGAGATGCAACACTGGCACATCTTCATCCAAATTGTCTCTTCTCTGTAGACAGTACGCAAGGTTGATAATCAACTTCAGAAACCATTTGGAATTCAAAACTGGCAATATGACTTTAAGATTAAGTCACACTCCCCACCTTTTCCGCTCCTAACATCTTTGCCTGCTGAAAGGACTTGATGGAACTGAAAACTTGCTCAGATTTTTGTATTTTTTTGGCTGGCTAGATTAGGGTATTGCTGCAGTATGCATTTCAGAAAATCAAAATCATCAGTGCCTGGCAACATGGAAATGAGCATAAATATCGTGGTAACCAATACTAGTTTTTTAATGTATTCTGTCACATTACAAAATGCAATCTGACACTGAACAGGGTGTTT
Organism: Cyclura pinguis; assembly: GCA_030412105.1. NCBI lineage: Eukaryota > Metazoa > Chordata > Lepidosauria > Squamata > Iguanidae > Cyclura > Cyclura pinguis. The sequence continues at coordinate 309,269,604 of CM059599.1, read as the reverse complement.
GGAGAAATGTTAAGTAGTCTTAAGTAATGTCAAACGTATGAATGTATCTATAGGTCTGTCTGGGGAAAAATTTTCTGCAGCTTGATGTAGCATTGATGAAATTAGGGCAAGTTTGTTGAGGGTCTTTCCACGCTACACTATTATAGTGTTCTTATTCTACTTTCAACATCCTACGGAATCCTGGGATTTACAGGTTAGGGAGGGGCATTTAGAATTCTCAGCAGAGAGCTCTTTGGCCTTAGCAAAATACAAATATAAAAAGCCTAGAATTCCATAGGCCATTCCATCCTTCAATATAATGTAAACAAAAAAATTACTGGCTGTTATTCACTTCAGGGCTAGTGCCTTTGTGGGAAATATAATTAGGTGGTTTCACAACATCCAGACTCAACAAAGATTGATTAGGATCAATGCACAACAGGATGCCAGCTAAGGAGTGCCATTGGCAATTTCTGATCCACACTGGAACATTTTTCTGAGCTCCCATTACACATCTTTGCAATTCACTAACAAGACCTTTTAGGACCTCTGTTACATAGCTAACTGTATGTAAAATTACATAATACAGGCTGCAGTATGGCCACAGCCTGGAAAATATTCCTCAGCTAAGACCCCCATGAGGCACAGTTTAGAAAAGGGAGAGGTCTTTTCCAAAACTGCAGTCATTCAAGACACATCTTTTGTAATCCTGTTTTAACTCATACCGATCATTTGAATCTTGTGCTAGTGCTGCATCTGAGGCAGAAGCAATCTTCAAATTGCAACTTTCTGATAGGATGATTAAATTAAAAACAGGGGGGAAAAACCCTCTGCTCTAAAATGAGCACTGGCTCTAGTTCATCTGTCATGAAACTTAATGAGCTGAAATAAGCTAGCAAGCATTCCATGCCTTCCTCTCCATTTTTTTAAAATGAAATTCTGATGAGGGAAAAAAGGCCATTTTAATCGGAAATATATAATGATTGCTGCTGATTGTGCGCTTCTGCTCTTGTTTGGTGAATTACATCACTACCTAGCTAACTTCTAAAGGATAAGGTCCACTTTCTGCAGTGGGGATATAGTGAATGTGTATGGTTTCTGAAGTAACACTTTTCACATGATTCAGTAAATCCCTGAGGTACCTCAGAAACTTTTCAGAGGTTCCTCAATGAAAAGCTCAAGAACAATACACCATCAGGGCTGTCCCTAGAATTCCTCTGCCTGAGTCAAAGAATAGAATGGCATCACTACTATCCCTCTTTTCCATACCCTCCAACAGCTCCAATTTGGGATGGACAGTCCCACCATCCCCCTTTTTCAACTGCTTTTAAAATGTCCCAGTTTCTCTCTCTTTCTCCCACTTTCACTCTTTTGCCCTCAGGTTACTTCAATTAACGTAAACTGAATCAAAAGTGCAAAAGCTGTTTGTGCTACATTAACCGAGTAGCACGGGCAGAAAGAATCAACTCTCCCCTTCCAGGAGTCTCGGGCAAAAGCAAACTGCTGCAGCCCCTCCTCATTTGTGTGTTCTTCCTCATTGACTGTTTTTGCCATCTTAATTACACTGTGATGTTGCTTTGCCACGCAGTCCCAGTTTGCATCTGTGGAATGTTGAAGGATATGCTATCCACATATAGGGATCAGCCAGAATGATAGTTTCATCTTATTTCAACACTGACATTGAGATCGCATCATCCATGCCACCTGAGGATGCCAAGCTAACTTAAGGCAAGAGTGAACATCTACTGAAAGCTGGAGGCCACATTGGCCTTCCATGGAACCTTGGAGAGGTGCAAACCCTCCTACCATGTGTCCCAGATTTGGGGAAATTCTGCCATGCCTATATGGCCTCCTGGGTTGATTAAGGCTCAGGAAGGGCCTTTTTCTTTTTTAAACCAGGAAGTAAATTGGAAGTCAACTTCTGATTTACTTCCTGGTTGAAAAAATAGTCTCTTCTGAGTTTAAAATGGCCAGTTGATGGTATAAAAACATGACAGAAGTGCTCATTATGCCACCTTAGGAACACAAAGGACAGTTTTAGTAAACAAAAGTGCTAGTGTCCACGTAGTGGCCTTAGAATTGCCTTGTGGATCATATGCAGCCCAAAGATTGCACTTTCCCCATATTTGGTTTAGGAGGACACCTGACAGACTGGAAAGCATCCACAGGTTTGTTCTCTAACCCAGTACTCCTGCTCCCCAAATATTGACATTGTAAACCAGCTGCCTCACTTTGACTAAGAATGGGGCTGGTCCTATTTACATATCAAAACTGGGATTGATTAATGGATCAAGAGGAAAAGATGTTCGAGAATTCACCCATTAGGAGATTTAAAGTGGGAAATCTAGGAATTAGGGGTTCAGAGAGGGTGGCTATAACAAACTATGCATGAATGTGGCTACTCTACAACCATGAGACTAGGAAATTTTCTGTATATACTTTGCTAACAAATATACATATATGGAAAGTGAAATCGACCAGTATACAGGTGTGTGTGTGTGTGTGTGTGTATAAATGTATATACATATACACATTCATATATATTTATACATATAGTCTCATTTTTAGCTTGGAGGGGGACTGATAAGAAAATAGCACTATGCTGTTTTGTCATCAAGAGGGGGAGGTCCTCTTTGTAATTATCTGTTAAATGTCAACGGTTTTTGTGTAACCCTAAGCCCACGATTGCTCTTAAGTGCTTGTTCAACTGAGTAACATAACATATATGCACATAGAACATAAATAACAACCTTCAGTTTTAAGAGTTTTGAAAAAAAAAAAGTATCAATGATTTGGATGAGGAAATAGAGAGCATTCTTAGTAAATCTTCAGAGACACCAAATTTGGAAAGGTAGCTAACATCCAACAGACAGGATCAGAATTCAAAATTATCTTAACAGGTTGGAGAGGTAGGCCAAAACTAACAAAATGAATTTCAACAGGGAGAAGTGTAAGGTACTATACTTGGGCAAAAAAAAAAAATGAAATGCACAGATATAAGATGGGTGACACCTGGTTGGACCACAGGGTATGTGAAAAGGCTTTAGGCAGCTTAAAAAGTCAACGTGATTCTGGGCTGCGTCAATGGGAGTGTAATGTTTAGGTAAAGGATAGTAATAGCTCCACTTCATTCTGCTTTGATCAGACCCTACCAGGAATACTGTGTTCAGCTCTGGGCACTACAATTTAGGAAGGACATTGATATGCTGGAATGTCTCTAAACCATGCCTGTTGAGGAGAAACTTAGGGAACTGGGTTTGTTTAGCCTGGAGAAAAAAGATTAAGAGGGGACATCATGGCTATGTTTAAATATTTGAAGAGATGTCATATGAAGGATGGAGCAAGCTTGTTTTCTGCTGCTCCAGAGATTAAGACATGGACCAATGGCTTCAAACTTCAGGAAAAAAAGATTCCATCTAAATGTTAGGAAGAAGAGCAGTTTGGCAGTGGAATACGTTGCCTCCAAATGTTGTGGAGTCTCCTTTGGAGGTTTTTAAACAGAGGCTGGATGGCCATCTGTTGGCAATGCTTTGATGGTGTATTCTTGTATGGCAGAGAGTTGGACTGGATAGCCCTTGAGGTCTCTGCCAACTCTATGGTTCAAGCTAATTAAATAAAATATCAGAGTAAAGCACCACTAATTTAAAATGGTATAAAATCATTGGAAAAGCACATTAACACACCCCATTAAAAGACCCTTAATCAACAAATCCCTGTTAAAAGGACACCGGAAAGGAGACCAGAAAGGGAAGGACATCCACAGCCTGGGAACAGCCACCAAGTAAGTCTTTTCACATTTCCACTAGAAAGACCCATGACACCGAAGGATCCGGGAGAAAGCCCCTCCCCAAGGAGGTTCATTGTCATTTAGGACAGGAATGGGCAATATGTAGGCTATTGGCCACATATGGCCCACACAGGCATTTTTGTGACCCACCTACAGCTTCCCAAAATGCCCTCTAAAGGATATATGGGGTGTTTTGTTATGCTTTGGAGGCCGCTCCATTTTTAACAGCAGGAAGTGAACAGAAAGTTACTTTCAGTCACTGTTGTTAAGGCTTCTCTCTGGGCTTAAGATGATCCAGAAATCCCCCATGCCCCATAATTTTGGAGTCATTCGGAGAAAAAAAAATCTAGAGGTGCAGTGTGAGGGGGCTATAATCCAGAATGTTTCAGGGGTTCATGTAGCTCCCTAGCGCCCCACAATCTCTAGTATAGGGTGATACAGAATTTCAAATAGTCTGTAGCCAAGACATATAGGCCTTTGTATACAAGCAACAGTTTGAATTGTGCCCAGAAATGAACCAGTATCCAGTGAAGTGATTAGATAGATAGATAGATAGATAGATAGATAGATAGATAGATAGATAGATATGGCCCCAGTCAGCACTCTGGTCACAGCATTTTGGACCTGCTGAAGTTTCCAAGCAGTTTGCAAAGGCAGACCCATGCAGACTGCTTTGCAAGTAATCTAAATGGGTTGTAAAGAAAGCATATGTCACTATGGCCAAATCTGATACCTCTAGGAACAGTCAAAACTGGCACACTAGCTTTAACTATGCAAATGCACTCCTGGTCACTAATGAAATCTGGTCATCCAGGCTCAGGGCTGAATCCAAGAGAAGAGCAAAGCTGCAAATCTGCATATTCAGGGAGAGTGTAACCCCATCCAGAGGAAAGGAAATTCCTGGTCCTTAATCAGCCTTTCAGCTGACCAGGGTAGCTCTGTCTTGTCTGGGTTAAGGTTCAATTTGTCCATCCTCATCTAGTTCATTACTGACAATGGACATTGGTTTAGTAACAAAACAGCTCTCTTAGAATTAGATGGAAAAGAGAGATAGAATTGGATGTCATCTGCATACTGTGACATCAACCACCAAAATTCTAGAAAACCTCTTCCAGTGGTTTCATATATATATTGAACAGAAAGGGGGACAGAATCAAAGGGCCCAACAGGGAAGACCAGATCTACTTGTTACTCCAAGGGAGAAACCCTCTCCCGGGGTCTACAGTTTCAATATTAAAATATAATTCTGTGTGCCAGAGAGGTCCCCCGAAGGGGCACGTAGGCAGGCATGGTCGAAAGACTGAAAACAAGATCAGGTCAGTAAAATCCCCCATCACGTAGCCCCAGGAAACCTCAAGATGTGTAAACCCACAGTAAACAAAGGGTCCTCAGCCCCAAGATGCTGACTTGAAGGAATTAGCGTGTCTGCTCCAAGTTGAGCAAATATCCCATCAGGCGGGGACCAGAAGTCACACCACAAAACACAACCGAAAATCTGGAGACCTCAGCAACACCTAATAATCCCATCATGCCAAGCAAATTACCAATGTGGAGCTTCGTGCCCACTGCAACATCCATTGTTTTCCCCGGGAAAAGATTAGTCCTCCAGGTACTTTTTCCCCTACAAATAGTCCCAGCTTTTGAGCGGTTCTTCGGATCGCTCCCAGTCACCCCAGCCGACTGTCACTTCGTTTGTTGAGCAATCCCCTCAGCCCTCTCCGTGCTGAGCCCCACTTCTTCGCTGCCTTCTCAGACCCAGGACTTCAGGACAAGGTGCAGTATTACCCCAACAACACCCCTTCAATGCTCCCTCTGTCCAATTTCCTCTCTTTTGTTTCTTACTAGCTCTTCGGTGCGTGTGTGCGAGAGTGTGTTGGTGCGTGAAACTTGCAGTCAATAAAATCATTTATTGGACATTTTGGTTTGGTTTTTTGCTTGGCCTGACCCTGTAAAAACTGGGTGAAAAGACCCCACTAGGTTACCATGCTTCTTGCAGTGCTATTGCTTGTGCTCTGGCTAGTTTCCATTCCCCATCACGTGGAGCACAGTGAGGTGTCCCCCAAGGGACCTCCAAAATTAGGGTAACATACTGTAAAACAGTGCCCCAGATCTCATTCCCAGAGAGATGGCTCAGAAGGATATCATGGTTGATAGTATCAAAAGCCCCTAAGTCCAGCAGAACCAACAGAAGCACACTCTCCCAATCCAATTCCCAGTATAGATCATCTTCCAGAACTAACAAAGCCATCTCCTAGGCTTGTAACCACATTGAAACAGATAATCTGTAACTGAATGCATAATTTAAAGGAAAGAAAGTAGGGGTTCAGTTTTGTCCAGAATTTTTTCAGATCTGTCAAGGGAGAGAGAAATGGAACATTCTTGCAGTGATGACTTGTTAGAAGATGAAGAGCCATGCTGCTTTATTCTATAACCACTTTATTCAATAACCACTTCAGAAAAAAAAATGCAAGAAGGTGATGTTCTTTTGAAGTTGATTTATTATATTACATAATGACATGCATGAGAAAACAGAAGCCCTTCCAGAAAAGAGAATAATTATTGCAAATATTTATTTTTAAAAAATAGAGAACTACTTGTTTAAAAAAACAAAAACAAACCTCCTCAGGCTTTTTCTGTATCTTTGTGCTTCTCTATACAGGAGGCATAATTAAAATCTTCTCTAGCAGAATAAAGTTAGAAAACTCCACTTAAATAAATGAGTAGCTTTTTGTCACTTATGTTTTATTATGTTGAGAAACAGACAAGGCCCTAGGGTCCAAACAAGCTCGTGAATCTAGCTGGAAAAGATGTTGCAGGTACCTGCTCCTCTTCCTTTTCTCCTTATATGCATGGTCATCTATCACCTTCTGCTGCACAAGGAGGATTCTAGAGGCAAGAGGAAAGCAGACAGAAATAATATCATCTACTTCTGGTGCAAATGCATTCCCTCCTTTCTTCCTCTCACTCAAAGAATCAACTGGGATATAAATTACAAATTAGCTTGATCTCAGTGAGAAAGGTATCTTGACACACTGAGACATCTCATCTTAAAATACAGAGAGAGAGAGAGAGCAGGACTTCTTGTGAAAATTTCAGGCATTTTGTAAAAATATTTGCATGGAAAACAATGCATTCTGTGTAAAATGTTTTTATGCACATTTTTTTTTGCGCAAACAAAAATTTTGCAAGAAATCCAGTGATTGCAAAAATAATGCAGAACTCTCATAATCTCACATTTTGAATTTTTAAATTATTACATGCAAGACTGAAATCAGCAAAGACTTTCACCTTGAACTGACACCAACTGTCATATGGAAAAAAATATTGATATCTTTATATGTTTTGAAGTATTTGTTATAATTTATTCATTTATGCGAATGACATTCACCTCTACCTCCCTTTTCCATCTGTTTGAACCGGGGAGATAGTGGAAATTCTGAGCATGTACCTGGGGAGGTTTTAGAAACAGAAGCGGCAGAAAACAAGAACTTCTCAGCAACAAACTTGCAAAACTTTTGGCAAGGGCCAACCTGCCACCCAAGATGGTGAAGCATATGCTTCAGGTGTAATCTTGAGGCAGGAAAAATAAGACAGGAATTAGTACTGCATAGTGCAACAAGATTATATCTAAAAAGTTTTAGGCCTAACTAGAGAATGGAGAGGGGACGAGAAGCATTTGGGCTTAGCAGACTTGGACTGGCACTGCCTCTGAAAGGCATTAAATACCCTGAATGCACTATATCCTGCCTGATCTCAGAAGCTAAGCAAGGTCAGACATGACTAGCACTTGGAAGGGAGGCTAGCAGGGAATATTAGGGAATACCAGGTCCCATAGGCTATAGCCAGAGGAAGACAATAGCAAACTGCTTCTGAATGTTCCTTCCCTAAGAAAACGCTATTACAGTGGCGCCATAAGTTGACAGGAAATGTGAAGGCACTGAAAGGCACTGCTTAAGAAGTCTAGCAAAAGCAGAAACTGTAAGTGCTCTATGACATTCAGAAGATCACCTCTGATTTGTAAAGGTTATTAGCAATGCAAACAACGTTTCACATCTCTTTCCATCATTAATGAAGGAAAGTGGGAAGAAACTGGCAGCTAATGCATATGGGGAGGCAAGAGAAATGTCAGAAATGATGGTTGTCCCCTCCCAATCCTGATTTGCTAGCATCACAGGACAGCCTAATCAGTCAAGTCTCCTGTTCCTGATCAGGGTTAATCAAGAAATTCTTTCCAAGACACCAAAAGTGGGAGGGGGGGGGAGTTGACAGCCTTCTGCCCCAGTGGGAGATTTCATGAAAGCTGTAGGGTTTTGTTAAGATCTAGCCAGTATCTCACAGCTGGTTTAGACTGCTAAAACAGTGCTATGGGATGATGATCCTAATTAAGCTGCTAATTACATTCTCAGCGGAGGTGATTAATTAGAAACAGGGATGCCATGGATGCTGCCAGTGGCACCATATAGGGAGATGGAGTTGAGGAAGCATTGATCTTGAAAAGCTAAGGAGGATTTGGATCCTGCCTTGTTTACTCCCACAGAGCAGTGCCTCTTTGGATGATATGTTGACGTAATCCTGGGATTCTAATAGCAGCTTGGCATAACAAATTTAGAAACCCTGCATTTCTGTTACCTGCCTCACTTTAAAAAAATATAGATACAGTATGATGAGCAGCAGGCAGTTACTAAATCAGTGAACATTGTTAATTGAGTCACTTTATTAGATAGTGCTCATTAAACTCTCTAAAAAAAAAGACTAATATCATAAATCCAACTGAACCTCATAAAATGATAGACCTGTCCATCTTGGATATATCTGCTTTTATAATCCCAGAGTGTAGTGCCTACTTTCAGCACAAGCTAAGTTTTCCTCTATCTGAATACATCAAGTTCAATAGCAGTGGAAGCAAGGAGGTGTCATCCCTAAGCACTTAGCCTGAAACTCTCCATTCATGTTTTTTCCCCACTAGGGTTGCCCAGTGTCCCTTATTATAAGGGATGCCCCTTATTTAAGGGCCAGAGAGCTTGTCCCTTATAGGGATGGCAGAGGCCCTTGATTATAAGGGATGCCCCTATTTGAGAGGTGAAAAGCTTTTCCTTTCATATGGACTGAACATGATATCAAAATATCTTATATTCTGGGTTGAGAGCCATATGTATATATATGCATCATATAGTTTATGAATGTGGAAAATACATTAATTTTACAAATAAATACATAGCTAGGTTAACAAAAATCAACACTTCCATTTGTTATTTAGAGGGAACACAAACTTCTTAATAGCTACTTCCTGATTGTCAGCCATATGTCTCATGAATTTTGATTGTCCATTACTGCTTTTTGGAAAATTTGGCAATATAAATTTCCATGCAAGTATGTATAACATGGTAGAGCTAGCCTTGGTGCTTCTCTTTAATAGTTGGTACTTTGATATGATTAGTTAAGTCTCATATACCTGCCTCTTTCTCTTATCTTCCTTGCCTGAATTTTGCAAGTGAAGGCTGCCAGCCTACAATACTTGCCATCACCCAGTATATTGAGACAAGAAGGAGAGAGATGGTGGGCAGAAAGAAAAGGGCTGAATTAGAGCTAAGTGTTTTCCTGTGTAGGATTACCCCCTGGAACACTTTGCAACATTTGTATACGGGAGAATAGGGCACAGAAATACTTGTTTTTGAGAATGAAACTGTGGTAATTATGCATTCTCACATACATGGGTGAAATAGTGAAGGATTTACATCCTTACTTAGGGAGCACAAATATTGACTCTCCTAAGTCTCATCAACCCTCCCTGAGGCAGAACAAGGAAGTGTTGAACTTTGATCTGGAGTGCAAAGAGAAGAGAACAAACTAACCAAGGTCCTCTTGGCCCAGAACAAGGAATTTAAGAAAGAGAATAAGCTAACAAAATCCTGGATTCTAGGAAAAATGGGTATATGAGAGACAGCAATTTAGGTCAGGCTTCAGTAATTTCAACTTAAAGCAGGGAGAGGTTAGGCAAGGTCTAGCCAGGAGGTTGAGCAATGTTCTAGTAAAAAGCTTCTGACAGAGATAAAGGCAGCAAGCAGATCTTTCTCCCTCTCTGAATGAATTCTCTTGAATCTAGGCTCTCCTTTTATGTGGTTTTGGAGTGAAGAAAAGATACTTCAGCAGGTTATCTAAAACAAAGGAATCAACAACACGGCTGGGTGGCCATTTGGCTTTCCTTTGGGACATTCCCAGCTACTTAGCCTAACCCAAGTACTGCTATCTCAGGTAAGCTGTCACTTACCTGATAATCACTCACATATCCTGCTGCCCATCTATCTTTCCTGAGACAATGCTAGTGACTTGGTAGTAATTGCTCAGACCCTCAAGGCTCAGACTCATGGCTATATTTAGACCAGAGGGGAACTGAGGAGGGGGCAGGAGTCACACGTGGTCCTGAAGGGCCACACAGGTCCTCCCAGAGCAGCCATAAGTGGTGTAATGTCATTTGTGCGACATAGCCAAAATCTCCCCCTTGGTCTTTTGTTTGCTTGCTTGCTTCGATTTGATTTTGGGGGATATAGAGAGAGCCAAGAGAGTCAAGGTGCCACATTTTTCTTGTGGATTTCCTGTGGTTTAAAATATTTTTGTCTGTTTTGGGGCCATTAAAAAAAAACACAGAAGGCTGGAGGATTCAGAGGTCTCTGGTGGGCTCCAGGGACTAACAAACGTCTCCTTTGAGGCTACATTGAAATAGACTAACAAGAAAGAAGAATGTTGAGTTGATCATCCCCACCCAAAGGTGACCTTCCATATAATTTGCTGTCTATAATGCATTTTTGCCAACTGTACAATGTCACACTGGGAGACAGAACTCTTTGCTTAAGGGTATTCTTGTATAACCTCTAATTGCTTCCCATATCCTAGAAGCAGTCAGCATTCAATATTTATTGTTATTTTTGTGTGGGTGCATGGAACATATCTTTTCAGTCATTCATGCAGCTCTTCCTATCCTAGCCAAACAAGATTCCAGTTCAACCAGCAATTACCAGGGAGCAGTCATGTACAATATACATGTCTTTCCAGAAGCATATTAGCAGGCATATTAGCAACACTCATTTGGCATAACAGTCAGCTACAGCTCTTTGCTATGCTATTTGTCTTTATTCTAGATTTACCAATAGACATTTGGGCCAATTCTGTGACACCATTCCTGAAGGATATGATTACAGCACAAACAAATTTGTATTGACTTGGAAGCAAATTCTACTCTACTCTTGTTCCAAGGTAGATACATGATAGCAAAAGTTCCAAGTTCAAACCCTGGCATTTCCAATTAGGGCTTGGAAAGAATCCTTCTAGAAAACCCAGAGGTGGCATAAAAACATACAAAAAGCCATGTTGAAACTGAAGTAAATCAAGAAGCATGTTAAAAGCTTGCTCTCTAAAACGTTTTAAAAACAATAACAATCTCATTTAAAGTAATGCAGCACTAACAGCCCTTTTTCAATTCTAAAAGCCTGTCCGAATAAAAAAAGTTTTGGCTTGTTGCAGAAGGACATTAAGGAGCTGGCCATTCTAGCCTCCTTAGAGAGGAAGTTCCAAGGTACAGGGGCATCCACTGAGAAGGCCCTCTCATAAGCTGTACTTATGGTGTCAGAACAGAAAGAAGGTCTTACATTGAGAGATATGGTCTGATAGCTGGCTTGGACCTCAGCTAAGGTATATTCACATTACACAATTATAGTAGTTTGATACACCTGAACTGTCCTAGGTCCATCTCTGTGGAATACTGGCATGTTTAATTTTATGAGATACTTAGATTTTTTTTTCCAGAGAGCTCTGCAGGGGGCTAGAGAATTCAAAGATACCTTACCAAATGTAGGATTCTGCATTGTGCTGCAGCTGAGCAGGGCACTGCAAGATGTTTTAACCTGCCTCTTTCTGTCAATGAACAACATCGCAATGAAAAGTTGCAACAGGGCCCTGCAGAAATCTGCAATTTTGCTCCTTGCAGATTTACTCATTGGCTGGAGAGTGCAAGTCACATCACTGTAAATTACCCTGCTTGGCAGGAGCACAGACTTCTGTTATTTTGGATGGCAGGTCGGCTTTTAAAGTGGGTTTCAGAAGTTGGTTAAGGAGCTATAACACTGGCCCTTTTCACACCTTACCTTTTCACAGCACTGGGGTGCCGGGATCGCACGAGCAGCCTCTTGCGAGAGGCTCTTGTGTCCCGGCTGCTTCAGCTCCACAGCCGCTGCCTGCTAGCAAGCAGGCAGCGTGAGGGCTCCTCCTCTTCCTTCCGCAGTGCAGCCTAGGATTTTCCCAGGCTGTGCTGGGGCAGGAAGTGTGAGTGCCGCGGCTCCAGAGGCGCCACCCAGTAAGTACGTGTGGGGCCCTGGAGTGATGTGCGATCATGCACCATTTTCCGCTAGAAGCCGAAAATGAAATAGTGCACGATTGGCACCTGCCGGCCCCGGCAGCATCGTGCAATTGCGAGGATGTCATGTGGATGGCTCCTTGCAATTGTGCGATGCTCCAGAGGCCCTTTCGCATGGTGAATGCCATGCGAAAAGGGCCATTGTGTCTGCATATCTTACATAGGATCTTGGTCAGCATTATCATGCCACATCTTCATTTAAATCTAGATTTTCCAAGGAAAGAGAATGCTACCATTATACAACCAAACCCTACATTCTTCAGTGTCAGATTTGTAGGACTATGGGGACTGAGTAATAGCACCATTTGCTTTCCATGTATTATGGCCAGGCTGACTCCAGATGAAAGAAAGTCATGCCTGCTCTACATATCAGCCAGTTGCAGATCGAAAGCATTGTGCTCATTTGTTGAATGGCTCAATTTGCAGGTACTTTTAGTTATATGGGGAGTAATGCTCACGCTTCTGCTATTTGTGATCTGCATGCTTCCTGAGGGACCAGACATCATTTGTGTTACATGAAAGCACCACAGCATCATAAGAAACCACATGGTCTTAAAATATTTTCACATACAAGTTTTCACACAGGAGCTGCAGCAAAAACAGCTGCGTCATAGCTACTCGAGGTACAAGTGTCTTAAAAAGTAATCCCAATGGTGGCATAGATCTTGTTCATTAAAAGGACTGCCTCTACTCTTTAAAATAATCTTTCTCACCTGGCACCCCATGAGCTTGTCTTAGACAAGGTTTGGTTGTGTGCTAGTCTCTTAGATAAGCTTTTTAAAAGTATTAACCTCACAGAAATATTTGCCATTATTATTTTTCTAATTTCACTGCCAGGTTAAAAATAGGTTGCAAATTTGTGTAACTAAAGTAAACAGTATTTTAGAAATAGGGTTAGACAATTAGGAAAAAAATCAGAAGAAAGCTAAGGCCATTTCTGCACTACACTGTTGTAGTGCTATTATTCCACTTTCAACATCCTATGGAACTGTGGGGTTTGCAGTTTAGGGAGAGACCTTTAGAATTCTCAACCAGAGAGCTCTTTGGCCTCAGTAAACTACAACCCCAGAATTCCACAGCATGTTGAATGTGGAATAATAGCACTATAACAGTGTAGTGCAGAAATGGCCTAAGACTTGAAAAGACAGCTATCAAGGAATTAGAGGATATCCTCAAATATAAAGATATCAAAGTCAGAATCATCCATATCATAGTATTTTCAGTTTCTGTTCGTGGTTTCAAAACCTGGACAATGAAGAAAGCTGACAGGAAAAGAATCAACTCATGTGAAATGTGTCAATAGAAGAAAATGGTATGAACACCATGAACTCTCAAAAAGACATATTAACGAATCCCAGAGCAAATCAATCCTGAACTCTCCCTGGAAGCCAAAATGGCTTCTATCATACTTTGGACATATCGTGAAACAGCTCACTGGAAAAGACAATAATGCTGAGAAAATAGGGTGGCAATAGGAAAAGAGGAAGACCGCATTACAGATCGATGAATTCAATAAATAGACCTACACTGCTGAGTTCAAAGACCCGAGCAGGGCTATTGATGATCAGGACTGATGAAGATCTCTTTTCCATAGGGTTGCCATAAGCAAAGGCAAGGTTGAGGCAGATAACAACAACTCACCATGTTGGTTAGATCTGCTTAAACAGTGTGCTTAACCCTCACATTTATCACTATAACACCCAGAGGTTTTGATCCCTATCAAGTATCTTAGGCCATTTCCACACCTTTTCCACTGTTGTCCCAGCATCATCCCAGCAGCGTCTTTGCCAGGATGGGAGTGTGTCCCTAGTGCTCCCCTCTGCTCCCAGACAGCTACCTGCAGATGGGAGCATGAGTGATGCAGCCTTCCTTCTGCAGTGCAGCCGGCCTCTTTCCCATGCTGCACTAGGGAAGGAAGCACCTAGATCACACTTCCACCCATTCCGCATGACCGCTGGCAATGGGAGCATCACGCAATCATAGGCCATTAACAGATTTTTTCCTTTAATGGAATATCCCGTGATCACGATGGGCAGGGACACCTTGGTAACAAGACTATGATAACGTCCTGGATCACCGGCAACACATCCCCATCATGGGACACCAACGTTGTATGGAAATGGCTTTAGTTTCCAAACTCAGATGACATCCAACAAATCCAGAATGAGAAATGAGAAGGCTTATACCATTTACTCTTACTACGGCGCTGTAACAGGGCTCCTTCCACTGTTGAATTTATGTTGTATATCTGCAACATAAAGAGTTGGCTCTAAATTCTATTTTCCTGGCTTTGGGAAGTGTGATGAGACAACTTTATTAATGGTCTTAAGCCATGACTTTTTTAAAAAAAAAAATCTGAATTGTTAAATGACTTTTGATTATTAAGGCATAGCTTATTTAATACAAAGATTTTACAACATTACTTTGTCTCAGAGTAGTAAGGGAATCTCTCTCTTTTTTTTTTTTCCAAAATAAAGTCTCCTCAAAAATCTGAAATAAGAAAAATACATACACTACAGCAAACAGACAGCAAGCTGTCATGGTCGAAGAAGATAAACACATCTATACATATACTTTGGTTAGAGTCTTCATTTGTGCCAAAAAATGAAAAATAATTTTGAGTAATTGCTTACCTGGATAGATGCCCAGTACAAATCATAAGGAAATAAGCTATGCTGTGCTTAATTGTTCTCCTGTAGCTCAAAGCAAAGACCTTCAAACAATACTATGAATTAATTAAAATAAGGAAATGTATGGAAATGCAAGACAGCCAGCATGATGTAGTGGTATGAGCACTGTATTATGGCCTTGGACACCAAGATTTGATTCCCCAGTTGGCCATGGAAACCCACGGGGAGAGCTTGGGCATGTTACACACTCTCAGTCCCAGAAAACCCTGTAAATCAGAAATGACTTGAAGGCACACAAACAACCACAATGGAAATGCAAACTTAAAAGTTTCAGAAAGCTTAATGCAAATAACATTGATTTCATAAATATTAAAAAAACCCAAATATTTATCTAACAGGAAAAACAGAAAAATTCTTTTTATCTTCGATAAAACCCTACTATCTAAGTTTTGAGGCAACTGATGTTTGTTTTACCATTGGATTTTAGGGGGCACTTTCTTCTTCAGCAAAAAGTTAACATACTTTTACATGCTTCTAAACTGATACGTTTTTTTTTTTACCTTCAGCAGTGTTCATGAAAAATTGCACAATTTTGCTTACATATGCTTATGTTCATGCAAGAATAGAAACACCCAGTGCTTTGGATGTGAAATTTATTAGCAAAGGATAAAACACACTAACTGAGTATGGGTTAGGACTGCATTTTGTTTATTTTTTTTTAATTTACTCAGCATCATGAATATTCATAGAAACTGTTCATAAGAATTGTTTAACCCAATCTAAAATATGCAATGGAGAAGACAAAAGGTATAGACAGAGTGTTTGAACATGGGGAACAGACACATAGATGTCTTCAGCTAAAATTTATCAAAGTCTTCTGAAACACAGAGTAACATCTGACTTTAAAGCCGGAAAATTTATCTGAAGAATTTTTCCAGGTTACTCATCACTTAGGCTGAGGATTGGCCTGCCCCCTATAGAGGTGATGCAGGCCCCAACCACATTCACTAGATTTTAAAGGAAAAACACTGAAAGCATTCCCTTCAAAAATTAAAAGCTATTATGACCTGGGCTTGCCTCTTGAAAAGGCAGTAGACAGCAAGAATGGGAAGGTGAGGCAGAGTGCATGTTTGAGACATTTTGTTCCCTGAGGCAAGAGGAAAAGCCGGCATCCAGATATTTGACAAAAGTGTACTGAAGCAAATTGGACTGCATGTTGATTTTATCCCTGATACTGATAATAAGACAGTATCCTCGAGAACATAAGAACCATGTTCAAAAACCTCTTTAATTCAAAATTCTATCCACATAGTGACCAAGCAGTTACTTATGGGAAGCCCACCAACAGGAACTCTTTAAGTTCACTTTCCATCTCATGCTTCCAACACATGATATAATATTTCTGGCTGTGGAGGTGACCTATATCCACCGTGATTAGTAGCCACTAATGGCTCCATTCTCCATAAATTTATCTAATCCTCTTTTAAAGCCATCAAAAGTGGAAGCCATAAGTATATCTTGTGACAATGAATTCCACAATTTATCCATTGCCTAAACTGCTTCCTTTCACCTGTCCTGAATCTCCCCAGCATTTAGCTTCAGTGGATAACCTTGTGTTGTATTATCAAAGAAACAGAAAATTCTCAGCAGAATCCTTGAGGTCTTACATTTTTGTACGTGGACTTATGTCTTCAGAAATTAGAACTGCACAGTTGAATGATGTCCATATCCAGTTTAGCGCTGCTGGCAAAATGCATGATAGTGCATTTTGTGCATGCAACATTGCACATTGCACACCATATAGTAATGTACATTGTACACTGATGTGTGTGCACAGTGATGTGCATTGTGTACCAATACACTTTGTGCAGTGGTATACACTGCACACAGATGTGCATTGGACACTCTTGTCATTGTCCTGTTACACTACTTTGCAGTTCAGTAAAGAAGATTCTTAGAAACTCTGCTATATGGCTGGATATATGTAAAATGATGTAACCTAACCAGTCATACAGGATTCTGGTGTTTACCTTTTTCTACATTATATAATTGTCCCTCTACATTCACTTGTTTCCCTTTCATGGATTTGATGATTCATGGATTTTATTGATATGTTCTATCTAGGAATCTCTAGGTCCTCCCGTGTGATTGTATGGTCAACTTCTGCCAGAAGTTGACCATAGAGTGATGCTGGAAGGCCTAGAGATTCCTAGAGAATTGTTTTCTCAGGTTAAAAAAAATAGTGCTTGCAATTTTTATTTGTCTTTGTGTTTTTTCCATTTCCATGGGGGTCTTGTGGCCCTAACCCCTACAAAAGTGGAGGATCCACTGTACATAATTTTATCACATCTCCACTTACTCATTTTTAAAAAGCTGAATAGCCCCAAGGCTTTACTTCTAGATCAGTTATTCTAGTTTCTTGGTCAATTTAGTTGCTTTTTTTCTTCTCCCCATTCTCTTCTTGATTTACAATATTCTTTTTAGGTGAGATGACCAGAACTGAAAGCAATATTCCAGATTTGGTCACACCAAGAACTGTATAAGGGTAGTACAATATTGGCAATTTTAGAATTGGTTCCCTTTCTAATGCCCAGCATGGAATTTGTCCTTCCCTCTCACTCTTACTGAGCTCCAAGTACAAGTTCTACAATTTCTGTAGAGCAGGGATAGGCAAAGTGCAGGCTTCATGCATCCTCTGTGCCCCCCCCCCAAACTCCAGGAAAAATTTAAAATTTCAGTGTCATATTTGGTCCATTTTTGCCCCCAAACCCATACAGAAATCTCCCCAACCATGTAAAAATATGTAATAATACACCCACCTCCCACAAGCAGCTCAGAACTCCATGTCTCCCCCTAAATACCTCCATTTTCCTCTGTCGTCCCTCTCGAAATGGTGACAGGAAACTACCATTTTGAGACAGACTACAGAGAAGTATAGAAGTATTTTGATAATGTAGATGGGTGGGGCCCATGGGGGGGGTCAGTGGGAAATTGGCCTCTGGCCTGATGCAGTTGCCCACCCCCACTATACAGAATTTATATGAAAAGATAACTGCATCCCTCTGTTTTCCTCCACTTCCCCAGTTTTCTGTTATGCCCACCATTCTAGTTTTTCCCTCAGTTCCAAACACCCCAGTTGCCCCATTTTAGCTTGGAGGCTTCAAGGACTTGTAAAATGTATAGTAGTTTGCTCCCATGAAACTCAGCATAGGTTCACTGCCCAAAAACAAGAGAGCCAGTGGTTGCCTCTGAAGATAAGAGTGTAAGGATTTTCCTTTAAAGCACAATTGACATTCTCATTGGTGTCTATTTTTTATTTCCTTTTCCTACGGGGGGAACATAAAGGCTTTACAATCAATGCACAGCAAATACTTCCTGCTGTAACTTCAACTGTTTCCCCCACTTCCACCCCATCCCGGTGCATCCAGTTATTGCAGCCTTTGTCTCACCAGCACTTAATGTGACAAAAATGTGTAGTCATGCCTGAAACTTTCTGTACTGTACTAGCAAAGACAAATATTAGGATGTTCTATTAACGAAGAGATAATGGCAGCATTATGGTGCTTTATGAGGCAGAAATCTAAATCTTGTGAGGCTAAAGTAAGTCCAGAAGGCAGTTTATTGCAGTGAATGGACAATATATTTAATCAGAAAAACAGCAGCAACCTTCTGCTGTTGCCAGCAGTACTCAAGTTGTTGTGATGCAGAATATCCTTTAAAAAAAACTACCTTGAGCCCATTAGGCACAATCAGGTGAGGAAGTTAACATCTGGATCTAGATTAATTTAATCTAGATTAAACACCACTGATCGGATTTCATATCACATACATTCTTCTAGCATACCCTTCTGAGGCTGTTTCTACATGCCATCGTAGTCCTGCTATGGGGACATGATGGCAGCAGTCTGCCGGTCATACTTTCACATGATGTCACTGCAGTCCTGCAGCCATTGTGTCCCCACGCATTGTGATCGTGGGATATTCATTTAACAGAAAAATCCATTAAGTGCCTGCAATTGTGCGACACTCCTGTCACCCCCAGCCATGCAGAAGGGGCAGAAGTGTGATCGCATGCTTCCTTCTCCAGTGTAGCATAGGAAAGAGGTTAGCAGCACTGCAGAAGGCAGGTGTGTGTCACTTGCGTTTCCTTCTGCAGGGAGCCAGCCAGGTGCAGAAGGGAGCGTTCCTGTCACACTCTGATGGGGTGTCAGCAGGACCCAGTCAGGTAAAGAAATGGCCTCAGTCTCGATGAAAACATGTCACTGAAAGTATAAGAGGGTTAGTTCATCTGTATAAATATATATACACATACCGGTATCATGGTCATGGCACCTTAAAATGATATTGTAATCCTGAAAAAGGTACCAAAAGGGGCAATTAAAATGATCAGGGGGTGGAACAACAACCTTGTGAAACAAAGCTGCAAAGTACAGGACCTTTTAACTTACAAAACAAGTAAATGTGAGGGGGCATGACAGAGGTGTACAGCCAGAGATTATGAGAAAGAGAGCATGTTTTCCTGTACTGCTTTCTTGAGTGTTGAGTATCAGGTGGATGGGGTCTGGGAAAGAAGGTGGCAAATGAGGGGTATATCCACACTACATAGTTTCAGTATTGATACCACTTTAACTGCTATGGCTTCATCCTAAAAAATCCCATGATTTATAGTTTGAGGAAGGACTTAGCATTATCTGCCAGATAACTCTAGCCTTGCAGTTCAGGAGAGTGGAGAAGAGCTCCCTTAGCAGCAAGGGTATAGCTATGGAGAACAGAGGGCAAAATGAGGGTTCTGCCCCCTAAAATATGAGATCTTCCATCTTTGTGAAACTTTCCTTCAGGCTTTACATTTTTAGCATTATAGAAAGTGAGAGATTGAAAAATTGTTCATATCTAGAACTCTCATATGTGCTGTGTTTGCATTACCTTGGTAACTTTTCCTCCTCCGTTTCAGGTTGGTCCTCTTTCACACAAATATTCTATGTATTGTTGCTCTAGAAAGTGTCCAGCATGTAACAAAGAGGCAGCAAGATCTTCCCTCTACTCCGTATGTCTTCAGTATGTTTGGAAAAGAAGGTCTGAATGCACAGAACTTTTGGCAACTACCAGATAACAAATTATTCAAGCAGCACAAGTGACCAAACCCGGCTGAAAACCAGACTGGTATGGATCCAGAACATTGTTTTCCTTCAGCTACCTGCTTAAGCATCTTGCCCAGAAGTGAAGACTTACTCTCTGTATTGGACTGGAATCTGGGAAATTCAAGTTGAAGTCCCTCTGAGCCATGAAACTCGCTGGATCAATAATTTCCTGTTCTCTTTCAGCTTGACCTACCTCACAATATTGTTGTGAACAGACAGTATAGAGGAGAGTCAGTATTTGCACCACAATGAAGGATGGCAGAATATCAATGAATATCAATCAGTTCAGTCTTCTCACACATTGTGCAGCAACTCCTTGTCATCTCCACAAAAGTATAAGGAATTCCTTCTTTTCTATGCATACCTACTGCTGTCTTTTTTTTCTCCCCCATAGTCTGAGTTAGATTACCTGTTTTCCATAAGAGGCTGTGATGGGAAGCACACTGACAGTTTTCTTGTATCTCAGAGGAGAAAGATTTGTTTTATTTGTGTTTGACCCTTCAAGAATAGAAAATGTGTTCCCTTCCTCAAAGGAATCCATATGGGATATTTGGCTTTTCATCTCTTCATTCACAATGAGGAAGAAAAAGAAATGGTATCATTCAAAAAACAGAATATACATATCCTCCCAAAAAACAGGTGTATAATAAAATAGAATAAAGAAGAGAAGAGAAGAGAAGAGAAGAGAAGAGAAGAGAAGAGAAGAGAAGAGAAGAGAAGAGAAGAGAAGAGAATAATACAATAAAAATTCTTTCATATATTTTTAAAAACTGGACGATTTAACCTTTGTTTTCAGAAAACTATTCCATTTTGAATATAAAATGTATAAAAAGCTGGGCAAAACGAATCTGATGAAATAGAAAAGGGGGAAGGTAGATTCTGAATGACGTATACTGTCAATTTTTCCTAGCTATCACATTTTCGGAAATGAACCACTGCTGTTATGGTTTGTAAAACTGAGCATTTAGATGTTATCTTATTATATGCTATTATATAAATGACACCAGTGCTTATATAATGGAACATTCTGCACTATATGCTTTGCACTAATTCTTGGGAAGCTAGCATATCAAATGCCATCCTATGGTTTATGCAGAGCAGGAGGTAAGCCAAAATAGTAAGCCAAAACAAGGCAGACAGAGAGATATTGTTTGGAAAACAGGAAAATTGCCTGAGTCAACAGAGGCTGCAGACAACACAATTTTTCAAAAGGCTGTTTAGGTCTGTGGGGTTATGTGAAAATATGTGTGTACATTATGAAACTGAAGCAAGAGCTTGACCTCACCTCTGCCCACTCTACTCATAACTGCTGGCTGTGAGTCATTCCAAATCTCCAGTAAGCCATGAAGATATCTACAGGAAGGAAAAAATTCCCTCTTTGCCTGTTTCTCCTGCCTCATTCTGGGGCATATTGGGCAACTCACCAGCCTCCGGAGGTGGCACACTGCTAAGATGGAGCTTGGCCCTTCCTTCAAAATTCCCCAGAGAGACAACAAGGATGATCAATACAGTAAATGCCCTCTATGGAGAACTTCCTCCCAGCCCATGTGTATGCATATAATGAAAGAATGCATGTGCTGGATATGAATGCATGTTTGATAACCCTAGAGAAAGAAGCAGCAATGTTACCAGAGGGAGGAAGAAGCTACAAGGTGGAGACTAAAAGAGATATGAACCAGCCCAGAATCTTTTCTCCAAAAGTAACCATCTTCACACTTTCAGAGAAGGCTTACTGAGAAGCAACATTGGACCTGCATTAACACTCCAAGCCTATGACATTTACCCCATTATCAAAAGAACCAGAATATCTTTGCCAAATCTGACCCAGATATGGATCTTAAATTTTTGGAGGGGATAAAAGAAACACTTTGGTTTAATAGGAGCTTTGAGAAAGCTCTCTCCATTGAACTAAAATAGAATGTGCAGGTTTGTTCTTGACATATACTAGCATGTATGCATTTGTGTTTCCTATGCAGAAATGTTATAACGTTATTTCTGCACAGAAAATGCTGTTGCCTATGCAAAGAAACCACACAAAGTTTTCATGGAGAACTTTGTAGAAGTGTATACAGCAGTGGAGAAACTTTCTGTTAGCCTAAACTATAGATTCTTTGGTTAAATTGCTAAGACGTGAAAGGTACCTTTTCATTCCCTTGCCAAATATTTTACATTTCATGGAGTTATATCATTTTCAGCCTTTCATTTGATAAAAAGGTAATGGATATTTGCCAGTGAAATTAGGAAATGCATCAAAAACAACATGCTACTGCTACCTAATATATGATTTTGGGGGGACAAGTAAGAGTCACTTCCTTTGACACAGACACACAGACACATGCTCACACACATAGTTCAATGCAACACAGCTAAGTGTTTGGTCTCACGTAAAATGCCTGCTGCAGTAGCAGTAATTAATAAGGACCCAACAGAACAAGATGGTCTCCTAGCCAGGGGCCAGTGTAATAAATGTGAATTTTGTCTGAGACTTCCTATGGCGTTTTGCCCTAAATAATTTGAAAATATTCCCTCATAAATTTAAAGAAGTGTTTTTGAAAGTAGTACTGGGGCAGTTTGGGGGCTAAAGTACTCTATCAGCATGTTGAATAGTGCCAACTTGTGTATTTTTGTCCTTACTTTAGAAAGAGATGGCAAGAGGGAAAAAGTCCCCTCAGCACAGGCAGCAAAGGGAATTGTTCTACCTTTCCCCTGGCTAGGTGATAATTGACTCATTATTTGGAACTATCGTTTTCAACTTGCCAAGATCCAAACCCATAACACTAGCCTTTGGAACATGGTACAAAGCAAGCCCCAAACAAGAAGACAGAAGATTGAGAGGAGAGTAGGGAAGAAGACTTCAGTGCTGTGAGAGCATTCAACTGGAACACACACTTTTATTTTCATAAGCTGTTTTTGCAGCTCAGAATTTCTGCTGCTGCTATCTCAAACCCACTAACAAAGTGATAACAGCAAGGAAGAGATTGTGCAAAGTTGAATTATGTCTCTGAGGAATGTATGTACCATGTTCCATAATCAAATGTCATTCAGAACTATTTCAAGTCACAAAATATTTTTCTTTCAAAAACATACATGACCATTCTTTTCCTTTACTTCTCCATCACATTGCTGAAACTCTTTTTGGTCTACCAACTTCATCTGAAGGCCAATGGTTTATCACTGATTTGAAAAGTTAAGGGGGTAATCACTTGCCACCATCCAAATGGAAAGCATATTGGAATTAATAGCCTTGATGAAAGCCTTGATTTGGAAACCTTTATACATACTGAATAGCATTGAAAAAATATCTTTCAGATAGACATAGATCCTTCTCACACACAGTTGTCATCCCAGCAAAGTCACGCATTGTTCCCAGTCCAGGACTGATCCTATCTCACAATGCCATCCCTAACCAGTTGCTTTCCCAACATTTTCCATTGCTAATCAGTACTTTTTCATTACCAGAAAAAAATCTGGTAATGGCCTCCTTTCCTGCCACAAGTCCATCACCTGTGGTTCCTCATTTGCACTTGATAGCACTTACTTTGTGTAGAGAACATTTGGAACCCGAAACAACACAGAAATGGCAATGCTGGAATTGAAACAGAAAAAGATGCTATTGAGGTATGGTGTGGTAAGGGCCTTAGTAAATCTCCGTCATCCAAAACAATGACTTTTCGATTAAATATAACACACAATGAAGCAACTTTTAAAATACCCCAGCTACAAAATGCTCGTTGAACAGGTTCCAGAAGAAATTTTACCCCTGTTACCAGTTTTGTAGAGGTACAGCTTTCAGTGCTCAATAGATGCTACATTCTGATTTTGTTTACAGCAGCACAGAACAAAGGCTGGCCCACTCTTAAGCAAGTAAGGCAGATGTTTCAGTCAAGGGCCCTTTTCACATGGCATTTGCCATGCGAAAGGGCCCCTCAAGCATTGTGCGAATGTGAGGAGCGGTCCACACAACGCACTCACAATCGCGCAACACTCCAGGGGCTGGCAGGCGCTTACCGCGCACTTTTTCATTTTCGGCTGCAAGCCGAAAATGATGCGCAATTGCGCATCACTCTGGGACCCTGCACACACTTGCCATGCGTGCAGAGCTCCGGAGCTGCAGCGCTTGCGCTTCCTGTCCCAATGCAGCCTGGGAAATATGGTTAATATAGAAACTCCCAGGCTGCACTGTAGAAGGAAGAAGTGGGGCTCTCACGCGAGCAGGTGGCAGCTATGAAGCTGAAGGAACCGGGACGTGAGAGCCTCTCCCTAGAGGCAGTTCGCGTGATCCCCGCACCCCAGCTCCACGAAAAGGTGTGTTGTGGAAAGGGCCAAGGAGTCATGGACCGAGACAGGAGCAATGTTTTGGCAAACAGAAGTCTGTCTCACATGGTCTGCCCTCTACCCCCTAAGTCCCTTCTAGTGTGATGGAGGATATTCTCATATCATAGCCACTGCAGTAAGAATCAAATACCAAATCAGTTAAACTCTGTATTGTTGTATAAAGTGATTGGTGAGACAGGGAAGTCCAGATAACATCTGCTCTTTGTTTCACCTCTCTGTGTCTTTCTTTGGTCTATGTACTCAAGCCATTTGTTTCTTTCTTACCTGTTGAGGTCACTTGCCTCTTCTTCAAGAAGTTAGTTACTTTCTTTGTTCTCTGTGTCAGGGAAGAAAGCATCCATGGTGCTCTAGCCCCAACTAATGGCTGCTAGCTTACTGCCACAGAGGCTCTTTTAACCAAACATAGGTCAACTTCTTTTGTCTGTCTCCTTTTCTATCTTAAAATGGATTTCCTGTGACAAAATGTACGTTTACTTTACAAGAACATCCAGAATATTTACTCCTGTTTCTACCATATGTTAATATTGCACTAGCCCAGCTGCACACAGCTTAATATAGATACCAAATATTCCTACCTGTGCAAGAAATGACATCTTACTACCTTTCATTTCCATCAGCAATTCCATCTCACAATGTATCTTCTTCACCCTTCTAAATACACTTTTCTTTGTATCTCAGGGCAGAAGACTGGGTCATATCCTGATTTTGTAGCAAGTTAGTGCCAGTAGGAAAAGCTTAATGCATCACTGAGCTAAAAAGATTATGTTAACATGAGAGGTTAACAAACTGAGTAGCCACTATGCTGACTATTACTGTTGGTTAAAACCCAGAAGATTGAGTGAAAAACTGGTATGTAGTAGTTTGGTTCATACTGTTGCCCCCAGATGGCAGATTTTTGTTTTTGCGTTCTTCAAAACTCTTTGGAAAATTTAGGTTGCCTTTACCAACCTGGCCCTTCCCAGATGTGTGTAAGACCCACAGGGTAAATCGAGACCGATTAAAAAGATCAGAAGTCACAGATTTTTTCCCCCTCGTTCTTTTATTTTGGAAACCCATACATGTTTTGTTTATTCCAGAATATTTTCTGTGACCTCCCAGTATGATGAGAGACTTTGTATAGCAGCTCTCCAGGCTAGTTACTTTGAACCAGTATAAAACCAGAAAGAACAGGAACAAAAATTGGGACTTTTCAATCAGTCTGGATACAACTGCAGTGTGATTGCTGACTAGAGAAGGATTGCTAACTGGAGAATACAATAGATCCAGGAAATGCCAGGTTAGGAGATGATGATGATGATGATGATGATGATGATGATGATGATGATGATGATGATGATGATATAATTATAATATAATAGTAGTTGTAACAAAAACAACTTTCCTCATACTGCCACATTTTTACCAAAACTGGGACCCAAGACATAATAATAAAGGCATCCAGCAACCCGTGCAATTAAGTCCAACCAGAAATCTGTTGTGTCTCCTTCTTTTGATTACCATCCACCCCTGCAACAGATGTGATATTCATCTACCCATCAAAAAACATCTCTGAGATAAAATGAGGATAAAACTCTTGGAAAACTCCTGTTAAAATGGCTTTTAAAAATAATGTTGAAGCATAACTGCAACATGTTATGTGTTGCACCAAAACAAGCAAAGTTGTTACCTTATGTTTCATTATATTTGAAATATAATTCTGTTATGCCCTTGACACACAAAAAAAGGGTGCCCTTTGCAAGTAACTTCACTTCAGCTTACTTCAATTTGTTACTTCCCATCTGTGGTCTCAGCAATCTGAATTTATTCCTGTCAGTTATCACTGCAGCAGTCCTATATGTTAAAAACCATTTCCCGTGTGCACTTTTAGTGTCTGGTTAGACTTTATCAAGGAAATATTTCCTGTTTGCTAGTCCTTGTTCATCTGAGCATATGAGAGCAAAACATCATTCTTCCATGGTTCGGCAGTAGCATTTGCTAACAGCCTTCTAAATTTGACTACATGCAGTCATTCAGTTGAATCACAAGGCTTCTGCTCATCTGACCATTATTGTTTTTTGCAGGAGGTGGGTCAAACTTTTCTGTTGTCTAGCACGCACACGTGCACACACACACACACACACACACACACACATATACATGCATACACACACACTGACACACACACACACAGAAAGAGAGAGAGAGGGTTCTTTGACAAATGTTGATCATATTGGCATGAATAAGATTTTTATTCCCAAACAATGTACGCTCACTGAATCTTTGGAAACTTGATAAGCCTTGTTATTAATTGCCATCAAGTCAATTCACCTTACGGTGGTGCTACGAATGAGAGACATCCAAGTGTCCCAGTCGTCAGCTGCCCTGCTTGCGTCTTGCAATCTAAGGGCCATGTTTTCTTTGATTAGGTCTATCCGTCTCTAACGGAGCCTTCCTCTTTTCCTGCTGCTTTCCACCTTACCAAGTATGATTGGCTGGAATTCACTCAGGCAATTATGAATGAGTAACTTAGAGTTACAGATTCATAACTGTTTCAAATTCACAATACAATCCTTACGTATTTCCTAATTAATTGGATACATAGGGGCCATATAAGTCCCTGCAGTCAAAGATGCTGCAGTCAATGGGTGTCTATTCCCCTGTCAATAGGGAAGCAGCTGATTGATATTCCAAAATACACCCCTCACACAACTGATCTCTGGTGTGAGGGGGGATTGCAACTGGGACCCTGCTTCTAGCTGTTGCACTGGAGATCACTCACAGGAAGGGATGGGAATGTCAGTCAGCTGCTTCCCAGTAGACTGGGGAACAGACCCCAGTCAACCACAGCAGCTTCTGCCTGGTAAATGAGGATCAAGGGGGTGATGACGTTAAGCCAGGAGACACAACATAGCTATAAAACTACATTGATTACACATTTGTAACTGCCTCAGTGAATTCTGGTCATAGTCTTTTCTAATTAGTCATATCTTCTCATGAGATGTCCAAAATACAACTCTTAATTTAGCCATCTTGGCTTTAGAGAGAGTTCAGGCTTGATTTGCTCTTGGACCCATTTATTTGTTTTTTTGGCAGTCTGTTGCACGCACAGAACTCTGCTCTAGCACCAGATTGCAAATAAGTGGATTCTTTTCCTATCAGCTTTCTTCACTGCCCAGCTATCACAACCATACATAGAAACTGGAAGTACAAATGTATCTGTCAGTCTACACTTGATTTAAGTTTGATAGATTCAATGAGGCTACTCTAGTTAAAACTAATATTGGATTTAGGTCATTCTGTCTTTGATTACATCTGTGCACCACATTATAATTTGGACAGAACTGTAAAGCAGCCTTGAAATGTAACATGAGTATTATTTTACAACAGACTTTACCTCAGTATAAGAGTGAAGTGAACGAATCTGAGGCCATTTCCGCACTACACTGTTATAGTGCTCTTATTCCACTTTCAACATCCTGTGGGATTCTGGGGTTTGCAGTTTCCTGAGGCCAAAGAGCTCCCTGGCTGAGAATTCTAAAGGCCCCTCCCTAAACTGCAAATCCAGGATTCCATAGGAAGTTGAAAGTGGAATAACAGCACTATAACAGTGCAGTGCAGAAATGGCCTGAGTCCTTTCCTATACAGCTATAATCCTCCTTTCACTTGTTTCGAAACAAAACCAACTAAACCCACTGGGCTTCCTTTCACAAAACATACACAGAATGTCTGAACATTTCTAGCAAAAATATAGGGGTTCACAAGTTACAGCAGAGTTACTATCACACCTGTCTTTTTTTTTTTTAATGATTCCAATTCTCTTCCACTTCTCTTTTATAATGCTAGAAAATTATAGCAATTTGCCGGTTGGTGAGAGCTGGGAATACACAGGCTTTGGAATTTGTTTAATCGGAGAAAACTGTTGACAATGAAGTAACTCGTTGATACAACAGGAGCCTGGACACGTAAGGCAAAGTATTTCTTTTACAAGGTCTCTAACCAAACGATACCAAGTCTGTAACCAAATACTGACTGACTGATTGATTGTATTTATGCCCCAGTCTTCATCCAGAAAGGCTCCCAGAGTGGCTTACAAATTGTCAATGTGACCATTTCCTGCCCTCAGGCTTACTGTCTAAATAAAACATGATGCATAAGGAAAGGAGGACAGCAAGGGATTGAGGGAAAGGGACTGAGTTTTGAAAGTACTACCTCTTCTTCCCTCCCTCAGAGGCCAGGACAGCAGCAGTTGGAATGAAGTGAGGGCCTTTCATCCATTGCTGGCCATGATGGAGCTGTGCCCGCCTCTTCTTCTTTTCTCTCTAGAGACCACAGGAGTAGATGAAGGGCATTTCATCCATTGCTGGGCCTAGGTATGATGGAGCTCTTCCTGCCTGTTATATATTATGCATTATGTATAACACTGACATTGACTAGCAAAGAAGAAATATTATTTGTTTGTCATCGGTTTCTGGAATCCAAATACGGCCTTGAAAAGAGTTGAAAGTGCATGTGAGACTATATTCCTGGCATAGAACTATCTGAAAATAAGATGAGGGAAATGTGGTTTTCACTACCATTTAAATCTATCTTTGCTTCTTTAAGAGAAACTGTGTTGAATGCTACCTATAGATGCACAGGTGTCCTGCTTAATTGTTGAAATTCTATGCCAACATGTCACCATAGTTGGAGGGGATGTGCTGAGAGAAGGACTCTATGGTATATGTGGCTGGATTATCTGAATGTTCAGATAAGTTGTTGATTCCTCATCCTAGTTGATTAATCAGACAACCCACAGAGGGAGTTGTTAGTATGTTCCATTTTCTTAGAGGAAAGCTAGGGCTTTTCTGGTGGCTGTTAGAGCAGGAATAGCTAAAAGATGGAAGTAAGCCCAGAGTTTATCAATGTGGCTGAACAGAGCGTGGGTAATGGCATTATCAAAAATATTAACCAGTAAAATGAAATACAACAAAAGAGAGAGAGAGGCAGACAATACCGCACCTGTTTGATTCCCATTCATGTTGTAATGAATTCAACAGAAAAACAGTTTGGACCTCCAGCAGTGCAATCTAACTTGTGGAGAAATAATAAAAGACTTGGACTCAGTTTTTATGAACTACTCACTAAAACAAATGGTCTAACAAACGTTTAACTCGCTAGATAAACAATACATCTGAATCTGATGAGGTCACCATAAGTCAATAGGCAAATTGAAGGCACATAAACACACACTGGCCTATGCAATAGTCTTCAGACTATGACTGAAATTTGTAACACTTTTAATTAATTATAAAATTGTTGATAGAAGTTAAATAAAAAAATGTTCATTCAGTCATCCATCATGCTTCTCTTATATTCAGTGATTGGAGTCCCACAGAGATCTGTGGAATCTGAACACAAAAATACGTGTTTCTATTTCCACATCTCTGTTGGCCACTCTCACTCAGGAATTTTAGGAGTTTCCATACCCCAGAACTTTTTCAAATTCTGTTCTTAGCAAGTGCTAAAGGTCAGCTTGGAGAGAGGTGGGTGCTTTAGTTATCCTACTAAAGTTGAAAGATCATTTGGAAAGTGGTTTGGCTTGCTTGCATGAACCATTTAGTGGAGGAGTTGCAAACACAGGCATTTCTACACATTATCGTATCTCGTCTTCCTCCCGTCACAATCGCAGTAACACCTTTGCACCAAAGGGAGGGTGATGGAAACACTTCCCTCCACACCTGGCTGGCTCTCTGTGGAAGGGATCACGAGCAACACACACCTGCCTTCCATAGTGCAGCCAGGCTCTTTCCCATCTGCGGTGGGGAAGGAAGCACTTCCATCACACTTCCTGCCCTTCTACATTGTTACTGTGGTGAACCAGTTCCAATCGCAGTGTCTACAATTTAATATTTTATAAGACCTCCACGTGTCTGATATTAAAAATCACTCCACATGTCTGACAGGGTCCCCCAGAAGAGCACGCAGGTAGGCACAGCCGAACGGCTGCAATTAAGAAATATCAGGTCTGGCCAGTAATCAATCTGTCATGTAGCCCCAGGAGCCCTCCAGATATGCAAACCATCAAACAGACAAAGAGTTCTCTGCCCTGAGAAGCCAGCTTGAGAGGATTAGCAACCCTGACAAACAGCCTGTCAAGCGAGAGCAATTTACGTACTGCCGCGGCTTTTGACGAAGCCCAGCAAATCTAATCACACTACGCACTCTGACATTTTGGAGCTTTGTGCTCCAAATCAGGCCCATTTTGGAGCTTTTTCTTAGCTCCTCAAACCATTGTTCTCCCCGGGAAAGGATTAGCCCCCAAGGTACATTTTCCCCTATAAAAACCCCTGATTTCAAGCAGTTCTTCGGATCACTTCGGATATCCTCCCCGCTTGCCATCACTCCATCTGCCGAGTGTTCCCCTCAGCCTCCATGCACTGAGATCTTTCTCCTCGCTCACTTTCGTCATCCCAGAATCCCGAACTACAGGACCAGGTGCGATATCACCTTGATCCAACCCTCTTCAAGCCCCCCCATCAATTTTCTCTCTTTTATTTCTTTTTAGCCCTTGTGTGAGTGGGTGAGCAAGTGCACATGTGCGCAGTGACTTATTTTTATTAAAAATAAAATAAAAATCATTTCTCTATTGATTTGGTGTGGTTTTTGGTTTGGCCTGACCTGGTAAAAATTGGGCTTTAAGATCCTGCTATGTTACCCTGTCTTTCGTGTGCTTTAGCCTGTGTTCTAGCTAATTCCTATTTTCCCCATTATATTGAGCACATTGACAGATCCCCCACGAGACCCCCAGAAATCAGGGTAACAACATGGTAGGTAAAGACAGGAGCTCCATGAGACCACAGGTACTTAATAGATTTAGTCCATTAAGTGAATATCCTGCAATCATGAAGGGTGAGGACAGAATGACAGCAAGACCATGACAATATCGTGCAGAAGTGTGGCCTTCAGACAGCTGCCATTCCATCCCCATAGTGGGACTATGATGCCATGTGGAAATGGCTATAGTCTCAATTTGCTCTCCTTTCTCCTCCTTTGCTGAGTTAGGGTGCCCATAGATGAATGTTTTGTCCATACTCGCTTCACTCAATAGTAAGTTAATACAGTAACAGTTTTTCAGTTCACACATCTCAACTGATACTTGGTTTTTATATGATGAGAGAAGAACATTACAAGATGGCCACTAAATTGTGACCAATAGGAAACATCAACATTCTTATTCTCCTGATGGATCCTTTCCAATGATTTGATAAAATACATCAATTTAAAAGGGGAGGGAAAAAACACAACTTCCGAGCTGAAGCTGTTTCCTTATTTCATGCCCTGCTTAAGTTCCCTGGGGATGACAGATTAATTTAATTAGTTTTATTGAACTGCCTAGTTGCTTTTATTGGCAAATCCACTCATACGAGGCCTCCTACAAATTCCTCTGGAGGATAACGCCATCCTATTGGCCCATTTTTTAAATTAAAGTAAATTTATTGCCCTGCCTTGTGTTATTTTCAGCTGTAGCTTGTGCCATTAAACTCACATTTGTACAGTGCCTTCATGGCCACTTATACTGAAAAGCTGAAAGTTTGATTCGCTGCTTTCTGCCACCCCCAGTCCTCAGCATGATTAACGAATAATAGGAAGCAAACAGATATTGCCAAATGGACTGTGAACTGAAAACACTGCTCAGCATTCACTGGGGAATTAAACAATGCTGACCAAAAACATCACAGCAGATGCCAGTTGAATGACACCTGGAAGCACAAGACGAGTCAGTTCCTAGCTTCCTGTTTGGTTCGGTTTTTCTAAGCAGCCTGTGAAAAACAATATCATTTAAAAGGTTTGTTGGCAGACAAACACTTAGCTTTCTTAGGCACTGCAACAAAGACTGCCACTTCTGTAACTCTTCAAATCAAAGAATAAAGGCATCGTCACTGAAACTAAAGACAAGCTGCCTCAGAGTTAAACTGTGGCACCTCAGTTTGGAGATGCCTCATATCCACTATGTCACTGGCAGATAGTAGGAATACTATGTATTTGAGGTTTCGTGCATGTGATATGATGGCTGTCAAAGTAACTAGTTTCATAGATACACCGTTACTAGTAATTAATTCCTTTTCCCCGTAACAAAGCTGTACTATACTACATTACAGTTGTAACTTAATCAGGGATAACTGCACTAGTTGTAGTTGCAAGGGAGTATCTTTACTAAATAAAGGAGGAGGTATAACACAGGGTTCAAGCGCTGGCTCATGCTATCTCTCATACTGTTGCATCATATGCTATTGCGGGCATTAAGATGATAAAAAGGTAGATGGAAAGAGAGTGCATGTTGTATTCTAGTTCAAAACATTTGTAGTACAATGCCAACACATGGCTTCTAGCATTCAGATTTCTAAGCAGCTAAAATTCATATTACTTTTGCAAAACAGGGAAGAAAATAGTTACTTTTTAACAAGGAGAACTGTACTGACAACTAGCAGTTCTTTGGACAAGTACGTGTAAATAATTAAAGTAACTTTCCAAACTCTGGTCTCCAGGTGACAATGGTCTGTTGTGACTGCTATTGCATCCTGAGGTATTCATGATTGGAGTGACTGGCTAATTCAAGATAAAGGGCTGTTAGTGCTGGCACACAAAAGACATAATGCAACACTTCCCTCTTTTTCTCTTTAACTGTGTAGGTATGAGTACATAAAAAAATTGAAAAAGTAAAGGGAAAACATGGGGCGATGTCTTGAGAGAAAAAGGATGTCATCTTGACTGTCAATAAGATAGCAAGTTCCCAATAAAAGCCTTGTCTGGATGTGCTTCTGCCTAACAGCTGCTTTGTGTCAGCAAAATTACCCCAACCAAAAGGTAAATATGTAGCGAACAATGCAGGAGGAGATCTCCAGCCTATCCAAAAGGTGACCTGCTACTCCAGGAGGTTTCTAAGAGAGGTGATTCACTCCTCCCTTTTTTTTTCCTGTCCCAAAAAGGGCCATCCCGGGGAAGCTGAAAGGATTGAGGGGTACACAAACAGCTCTGAAGGTCACATCTGGGACACTTTCACACTAGAAATTGTAGCACAATGATTCCATTTTAACTGCCATGGTAACATCCTATGGAATACTGGGATTTGCAGTTCAGAGAGGCCAGTTTAGAATTCTCAGCCACCAAACTACAAAACCCGGGATTCCACAGGATGTTGCCACGGCAGAATCATAGCATGATAATTGTTGAGTGTGAATTTTATGTCTATAGTTTCTTAGGGGGATCCAGGAAGAACAACAGAAATGCAGAAATTGAAAGAAGGGAGGAGGTAAAAAGAGGGTGAATAATAAATATTGATCAACATGCACCTGGGATTCAGAAACTTAAGGTACAGGACTATCTCAAGACATTTTGTCACCTGAGTGAAAAGGCACACCACATACAGAAGTGAGCTGGATTGAAGATCAAGAGTGTAGCTATCGGGGGGGGGGGGGGATAAAATGAAGGCATTGCCCCTCCCCCATTAAAAATCTTCCTCCCTTAATGAAATTTTCCTTCAGTCCCCAAATGTCTAGTATTGAAGCAATTTAAACATTCAGTTGACCATTTAGAAATGCAGTTTAGGCATCCAAAGAAAGGGAAAGGTAAAGTTACCAAGGGAATGTAGCCAAAACAGAAATCATTCCAGGTGTGAACTATTTTCAGTGTTTCACTCTTAGCAATGCTAGGAATTTGGAGACTGATGGAAAAGTTCATTGGGAAGCAGAATTCTTATGGGGAGGCAATGGCTTCATTTTGAGTTTTCCCATAACTGCACCCTTGTGGCAGGTGAATTCTACCTTGACATAGGTAATGAGACACTGTCTTGTGATTGTAAAATGGGCTTGTGGGGTAGAGAGGTCTAAAAATGTGAGAGCCAGCATGGTATAATGGTTGGACCATTGGACTAGGACTCTGGAGACTAGGGTC
Organism: Cyclura pinguis; assembly: GCA_030412105.1. NCBI lineage: Eukaryota > Metazoa > Chordata > Lepidosauria > Squamata > Iguanidae > Cyclura > Cyclura pinguis. The sequence continues at coordinate 309,235,419 of CM059599.1, read as the reverse complement.
TGAATCCCTGCTCAGCCATGGAAACCCACTGGGTGACCTTGGGCAAGTTACACTCTCTCAGCCTCACAGGAAGACAAAGGCAAATCCTCTCTGGGCAAATCTTGCCAAGAAAACCTTGTGATAAGGTCACCTTAAGATCACCATAAGTCAGAAAGAACTTGGAGGCACACAATAACAGCAACAAATCTAAAAATACAGCTCGTGGAAAAGAACTACAATTCCCAGAAGGAAATATAGGTACATTTGTGTATTCTCTAACTCTCCTAATTTGGCAAGGGCAGTCCCAATTAATCCTCTCTTGTCCCAAATGTTTAAGCTGCTTTTAAAATGTTCCCATTTCTCTCTCCTCTCTCCTCTTCCCAGACACCCCCTTTGTCCTCATCTTACTTCAATTGCTACAAACTGAGGAGAAGAGGGAGCAGAACCTTGCCTTCCCAGTAGGCTCAAGGCAAAAGCAAACTGCTGCAGCTTCTCCTATCTTGTGTATTCTTCCTTGTTGATAACATTTGCCATCTTGATCACACTTAGCTGTTGCTTAGCATTACATGTTCCAGTTTTCATCTGTAAAATTTTGGAGGGTATGGAGTTTATTGTTCAAATGAGCACTCACATAGGAATGAACCAAAACCATAAGCAGACACAACCCACAGGTCATAAAGCTTGACAACTGTATCACTCATAGAAATAAAAAAGTTCTATCTCTGAATCTGCAGCTAGCCCTGTTCCTTTTAAAACCTTTGTTTCATTAAATCTAAATGGCTAGTTCAAGCAGGCAAAATGAAAGAAATGGAAATGCAATACAATGAAAAGTCGTCTTTTGCCATGTTACAGCTTTGAAAATCTTTTCACTTTAAGAGAAATTTTTTTGCAGACCATAATGAAAACAGAAACATTTTAATGGAAGTATTTTAAAAGTAGAAACCACAACAAACATTTGTTTAGAAACAGGTTTTTTTTTTCAGGAACAGAGAAAGCTGCTTAGTCAAATAATTGGTTCGTCTAGTTCTGTGTTGTCTCTATAGACTACCAAGGGCTCTACAGCATTTCTGACAGAAGTCTTTTCCCAGCCTGAACTGGATATCTCAGGGGCAGAGGATGTGGTATTCTGCATATCGAACCTGTATTCAGAACTTGTTCTTCCATTAGGAAGAATAAATCCACTGCCTTAGACAACAGATTTGGGGTGCTATTTTACCATTTTAATTTAATTTAGTTTAATTTTTGCAGCTATGACTGGGAACACATTTCTGAGATCATCTCCCTCAAATACTAAAGTCTGGTTTTGGGTACTATGTGCATCTTGACCTGGTGCCCTTTTGCAGTAAACAATTATAGCACTATGTTCCACTTTAAATACCATGGAAATATTATGTGGAATCTGGGATTTGTAGTTTGGTGAGGTACTAGAACTTTCCAACTGAAAATTCTAAATACCTCTTCCTATTAGGGTATAGCAAAATGGGGGCTTTGCCATTCCGAGTAAGAACTCTCCAAAAAAATTTTTCTTTAGTTCCCAGATTTCTAGAGTGTGAGGACATTGAGTGAGACATTCCAGAAAATGAGATACTGTAACTGTATTGCTCAACTGAAATTTTAAATTACAGTCGTGTTAGAAATTTGGGGACAAAAGGTAAATTTCATGGGGAACAGTATTCTTATTTGGGAGCAGTGTGAGCTCATTTCATCCACCTTGTAGCTACATCTCTGCATAAACTGAAAAGTCCAGAATTCCATAGGATATTTCCATAGCAGTTAAAGTGAAATATTGCATGATAAATATATAGTGAAAGACCCCCATTTGCTATTCTGCCTCGTATACAAAAATCTCTTGGCCCAGCCCTGCTTGTGTTCTGCCACTGAAGTATAGCTCCTCCTCAGATTGTTGTAGCCATTTACTTTTGTTGGATACCAAAGATAATGAAAGGGAGAGGGAGAGAAATATATAAATATAAGCATATGCACATGTGTGCATATACATACAGTCGCACACATGCATACTTGTTTCTTGAGTTGGACATCAGTGTAGAAAAGCAAATTGGCTGGTTTTTCAAAATTATGCTTTGAACGAGAAACTGGTCTGTGGCCAGCGCTCACAGAATATCAGTTGTTTGCTCTAAGGTGTTCTCTTTGCTGGGTTTTGTGAGTGACAGTATAGTGTCGCCATGGGAGCAAAACTGAGAGAGTATTTGCTTTATCTTCCTCTTCCACTGCCCTCCCTCCCTCTTTCCCTCCCTCCCAGCTTTCTCTCCTTCACAGCCAGTGACTGAGTGATGCCCAGTTCTGCCTGAAGGACAAGGACAAGTGAGGTGCTGAGTGCCAATCAGTGAAGCATGCCACGTGATGTAATTGGAAAACACATTGCTTCTGGAATACGAGGAGGACATTACTCTTAATAGAATGCGGTTGGGCAATATGAACCTGACATGGTCATTTTCAAAGGCTGATTTAAAGAACCCATCGGTTTAGTGCTTATCAATGAGATAAGTCAGAGCTACAGAGTTTGGATCCAGACTAGAATTTTGCAAAGGCTCGGGGGTATTCAGATTTGTGATGCTATTTTAGATCAGAGGCAGGGGACTGATGTAGTACTGAGGGCCTTTCTCACATTTTCCACCATAATCTAACACAAAGTTTAAGATTCTTACAAAATACGTCTATTTTGGTCTTATTCAATTAGTTAAAAAAATATTTACATATTTCCTTATAATAAAAGTCAAAGATTATACGTGGTGGTTAACAAAATAAAACCAGCAAGGTAAAAGCCAATTCAATAAAAAGAACAATTAAAGACTACAGCTGATTATCCCAAAGTGTTGATGGTAAAGATCAGTACCCAGTAAAGCCCATATATATAGGACTTTAATTACTTTTCCATAGATACCTGTCATATGGTTAGCAGAGCAACAGGAACTGTTTGGGCCATGTGTATTCCCAGGAGGAGGAGGAGGAGGACTTGTTGTTGTTGTTCTACAGATCCCAGAACCCCACCCCCTTACACTGTACAAAAATGCAGCAAAAAATGAAGAATAACATCTCCAAAGGCTCTAAAGGAACTCTATTCACTATTTAATTGCTGTCCCACCATACTTCCTCTTAGTCAAAAATAGCAATTTAGGGAAACCAGAAGCGGTCATCCTCTGGTTTTGAAAATGAGGTACATGTCACCTGCAGGGGTCCAGGATGAGCTGGTAAACAGGGCAGATGGAGCACCCAGATTCTCCACAGTTTCCCACTTCTGCTCTAATGTTAGTAAGTGCCATATGCAATATTTGGGGAGAGACTCCAAAGAAGGGAGCTTAGGTAGACTTTTAGTTTGACAAAGCATGGCTCTTTTCATGTTCTGCAATGTCTGGCATATGAAGTCTTGCTGTGGCTTCTTGATTTTTTTTTTTTAATTAAAGAAATCTGTGTACAACAAACAGTGTTTTCAGCGAGCGACTACAGTTCCCTAAGTAACAAAGTAATTGGGCAAGATCCTACATGAGTGCAGCAAGGTGTAAATAGCTGCCAATAGAGTTGCGTTCCACATGCATTACATAATTCCTCTACTGGATACCACTGTAGCACAATGTGTGTAAGTCTAAATGCACATGGCTGACACCATGTTGTGTACATCAAAATACACATCAGTACTGGGACTCTGTGTGTTCTGCAGTGGGGACTCATGCCTCACTACAGAATGAGCAGAGACCCACTTCAGACAGCATACACTACACCCCATGAGCCTATTCCCAACAGTCCTGTTCTTCCCTGCGGGCCTCTGCTTCCATCTCCATCAACTGGATAGGGTCATTTTACCATATCTATTTAAAACACTCCATGTGCATAATGCAGATTATACCTGCATATCATTAAGAACATGCCGTCCATAATGACTCACTCTCACTGCTGTAAACACCTTGGCAAGAGAGCACCCCTGCACCCCTCTTTATATTAGTTTGTACACGATCATATAAAACCTTTCTCATCGTCATCAACAGGACAACATCAGCATGAACAGACATTCTTATAAAAAAGTAAATTCACTGCAAAAGGAGTACTCTTCAACATGTGCCTTTTATTTACCCTTGATAGTTTGGAGACCCATCCATAATCCTAGGACTCTGGCAGACTGGACTTCTAAATTAAATTCTAACGAAAAAGAAGCAATGATCCATATTCATGAAATATGGATTGTTGGGCCCTCCAGGCAAAATGTTGGCTTCTAGGCAACCGTGACCCCTAGAACTTTTGCAAATTAAATACCACTGATGATATACATACAAAAACATATAAAATGCACTTTGTATTTGAATAGCTCATACCACAAGGACACTCAAAATCAGTTGGTAATGTTTTAATGAAGCTCTCAAAGTAATTTTGTTTCAGTCTCAATCCACTTCCCTCTTTGCACTGCCATGTTTCTTCATGGATAACTACTCCTCAATCAGGCACTTCCTGTGATATTTCCATATCTTTATATATTGTATGTATTCGCAAAAAAACCAAACATCAGTTACTTTCTGGACAGCCCAGAAATCCTAGCTTTCACAGCAGATGGACATTATCTGTGAAGGGTTTCATGCCAAAGCACCTGAGATGCTAGTCTGTGCATTGTAAGAAACTGTTTGTCAACACTGGACTGCATCATGTGGCATTGCACTACTGTCATTGTCATTCTTACATGATAGAAGGCATCTACAGCCTATTATCTAGAAATCAAGTGGTTCCACTCATAACAAAAGCCCAACAATTTATAGGAGCACACCATGAATATTATTGTAAAGCCCAGAGTATCACCAAGGTCATACAATGTAGTTCCAGTTTGAGTGAACAAGTTTGATGATCCAACCAGGTTGAGAAGCCAACATTCTGATTCATTTTCCAGCTATTTATTGTCCAACTTCAGCAGTCCAGACAGACAGCACTGAACTCCCAAACAGGCTTTCTAGTGTTCTGGGGCTCCAGTTTTGGCTATCCTTAACCATGTTGACTAAGCCTGAAGGGAGTTGTTGTTATCACCATTATTTTAATTTCTTAGATCATTTTTTAAAGAAAGACTCAACATTTTTATAATTAAAAGACAAAAGACCTAGAAAGAGAGGACTAAATCCAATAATTAATCCCAACCAGAGTGGACTCGGTGAATTTACTGCTGAATAGTAAGTCAACAGTTATATATATCACTTTTATTAAATGGGTGGTTTACTGAGATTGAGACTATCAGTTGGAACCAGACCAAAAAATCCCCCCCTCCACTGGAAGGGGTGTTTGTGTGTGTATTCAGAACTTGGAAATGTTATTTTGTATCTAAAATTCCTACAATCCAAAAAAATAGTGAAAAAGTATTTTCCATGCTCTGATAAAATTACATGTCCTCCACAGAACAAGTTCTAATTCCTGCAGTTCAGAAATACTTCTGGACTACAGCTTCCCAAATTCTCCAGCCACTCATGCTAGCTAAAGGATTCTGAATGCCGCAGAAGTTTCCCAGGCTCTGCAAATACATACATGAAGTTATCAGCGCAGGATGTAGCACTCCAACAAAGTTTATGGGCAGATTAAGTGATCCAACATAGCGTAATCCTCTGGTAAAAGGTGAAGTAGGACATTCATATCCATTTGACCATGGGAGAACAATTTCATCTCCCTAAGTGACAATTACAAGATTTTTAATGTATTATGCCTTAATTTTCCCACTTCTTTTCTATTTGTAATATCGATTTTACTGGTGCATTTTATTTTACCCTCATCAAAATCTTCGTAATTTAAGAAAGAACAAGGGGAAAAGCAAATCTGAATCTTTGTTGCATGTTTAAATTTGGGCACTTTTAACAATCCATTGCTTGCAAAAGATGGGGAGGGCTATTTTTTACATAAGTTATGTATCTATCCTTTTTTCCCCTCACTATTTTATCTGTTTTTGATAGCAGAACTGTAGGAAAGGAGGCACAGATTCTCTACTTATGCTCTAATATGTCTAAAAAATGAATTAATTAATTAAGCCAGGTGCAATTTACTCTAACAATAAGCTTGTGAAGTAAGTTGGGTTGAGAGACTGGTTTATGCCCTAGACATCCTCATAGCCAAGCTAGGATTTGAACCCAGCTATCCGTAATCTAATCTGAATTCACTGGTCCAATATGCTTTACAAAACAGGCTGAAACAGAAGAGTTTCACCTGGAGCATCAAAATAACCATTATCATTAATGCCACTTTAACTCAGTAGAAAGGTTGATAGGAAAAAATTATTTGTGATATATGCTTTTGAAAATACCAAAAGATGTTTTTATATGGGTGTGTGAGAGAGTTTCACAAAAACAAAGCTAATATTAAACTCTCTAGGGAATGAGTGTGCAGATAATCATTTAGCAAACCATTGGAGTGGTTTATGCAAATTCTTGTGGTTTTACAAAAGGAAGAAATGTTGTTTTATTTTTCATTACTGTTCCATTATTGCAGACGTTATTCTAAGCATCATGCAACGTGTGGTATGCTGGGGTTACAGTATGAGACCTTTATGAAAGGATATATTTTTAAAAAAAAATATGAGCACCCAGGCAGTAATAAATAATCAAAGTAATCATTGTTAATGTCTTGCCCTTCTACATCAATTCCCATTAGAGAATGTGAAAGAGCACCACAGTATTGAAAAATCGTATCTTGCATTGTTTCATGGGTGGCAACCTTTATAATGCTTACTAGGAAAATACCCCTTTTGCATCAGCCATGATAGATGACTTGAGCTGAAGTAAAAAGAGAGAGATCTTGGATAAGGCACTGCAGTCTCCCTGTGCTATATACTCTCTGTATTAGGTGGCACAGTTTGGAAACTAAGCCCAGTTGTTAGCACTGGCTGGAACAGACGAAGGAACTTTTTATTACTTATTGAGTTATTTGCATGTTGCCACTCAATGGTGAAGTGCTCTCAGCACAAAGTGATGAGTTAACACTTGTGTAACTTCCATTGATTAAATGGGTCTACTTTAGTTAGGTAAAACAATTGGATTTAATATGAGCCAATGTAGTGTAGTGGTTTGAGCATTGGACTACAACCCTGGAGACCAGAGTTCGATTCCCTGCTTGGCCTTGGAAACCCACTGGATGACCTTGGGCACATCATACACTTTCAGTCCCCAGAAAACCCCATGATAGGTTCTCCTGAGGGCTGCCATAAGCCAGAAACAACTTGATGGCACACTGCAACAACAACCCTTATGCTAATCTAGTGTCCAATTTGCAATCGAGAGTAAGAATTTACTTTTTTTTCCATAAGAGTAAATGAAACCATTCATTTCAGAAAACAAAGGGTAAATTAGGAAAGAGGCACTGAGATGCTGGTTAACTCCAGCTATGGCAAATTTCCATTGCCCCCAGCCACTAAGAATCAAACCTACTCCAATCTAGATGTACTAATATTCAGCTCTGTTCCTTGGTCACTATAGAGGAACCACTAGAGATCAATCCAGGCTTTTGTGTCTCCAGTTACTTCACCAATCCTTGAAGTCCCTTCTTCTACCCAAAGCTTCATGGAGGGAAAGTAAGAGGGAAGAAAGCCAGATGTGCAGAGCCAGCTAGAAAAGCTCCCTGTCAGTGAGATGTGTTATAATGAAAACCTATCCATGTTTACTTGGAGCAAGGCCTACCATTGTTACCTCACTGGTAAACCCTGTCCCGGGATCTACAATTTTGATATTAAAATATGATTCAATGTGCCTGAGAGATCACCCGGATGTGCACGTAGGCAGCAACGGTCGAACTATCGAAAACCAGGTCAGGCCAGTACAATCCCCCGTCACATAGCCCCAGGAGACCTCAAGCTGTGCAAACCCACAGTAAACAAAGGGTCCTCAGCCACTGAGGAGCCAACTTGAGGGGATTAGTATCTTTTCCCCAAGTTGAGTACTGATAGCAATAAAATCCTGTCAGGCAAGGACCATCTACATAAATTCACACCACAACCCAATGCAACTGAAGATCCTGAAACTTTGGCAACACCTTGTGATCTCATCATGCAAAAGAAGTTGTCATCGTGGAGCTTCTTTTCCATTGCAACACCCATTGTTCTCCCCGGGAAAGGATCAGCCCTCCAGGTACTTTTTCCCCTACAAATAGTCCCAGTTTTTGAGAGTTTCTTTGGATCACTCCCGGTCATAAAAGCGAACCATTTCTCCATCAGTCAAGAAATCCCCTCAGCCCTCTCCGTGCTGAGCTCTACTTCTTCACTGTCTTTCCCAGACCAAAGACTTCAGGAAAAGGTGCAGTATTAGCCCAGCTACAATCCCTTCCAGTTTCCTCTTTTTTGCTTCCTCATAGGTCTTGAGTGAGTGTGTGAGTGATTTCGTTGGTACGTGAGACTTTCATTCACTAAAATCATTTTATTGGACATCTTCATTTGGTTTTTGGCTTGGCCTGACCCCATAAAAACTGGGTAAAAAGACCCCGCTAGGTTACCCTGCCTCTCACATTGCTATTGCTCGTGCTCTGGCTAGCTTCCATTCCCTATCACATGGAGCACATTAAGGCATCCCTCAAGGGACCCCAGAAATCAGGGTAACACTATGTCCATTTAGATTTCCTCCATTGTTACCCCAGCAGTGCCAGCATCTCCTTGGAAAGGTGGGGAATTATAGCCCAAAGGCGGCCTGTCAGAGGAGGGTAACCACAGGACCTTTTCACCTGCATATACCAGTACTAACTGTAGGACACCAGTGGACAGTCAAAAAGAATATTTTTATTGGGAGATTTCACACACACACACACACACACACACACACACACACACACACAAGCAATCAAGTAGTCTCATGAACCACAGAAGGCTAGCAAGGGTAAAGGAAAGGAAAAGTTGGATAGCAAGATATTTTGGGGTGAAGTAGGTGATAATTATCATTCCAGAAGCAGAAGATCAAAGCAAGATGGCTCAAACACAATAGTTAGAAGGTAGCCCAGGGCATGAGAGTCGGAGGGCAAGAGACAGAGTGGCATGCCTATGTGTGTCCAAGGTACTACAAGCCAGGGTTCCAATACCCTTTTTCTGACCTGAAGTGGGATGTGTTAATTGTTAATTGTAGAGTAAAGAAAAGGGGTCCAGAATGGGTTAATGGTCTTAACTTCAGGTGATAAAGAACAGATGGGAGTCATGATAGCCTCTTAATATCTGAACAGGTGAGGGGACAAAGGTGGGTTTTCACAGGAAGAGCTTACAGGTTGATGACCATCGGTTGTTCTGTTAAGACAATTTCATTCACCTTTGTACTTGAAGGCTGAGTTGTTGAGGGGATCATTACAAGCCCGTCAGTGCCAGGGATTTCTGACTAATCCTTTTGAAACTATGACCTGGCAATGCTGAGGTCATGCATCTTAGCACGAAGCTCCCAGCCAGAGAGTTTTTTCCACATGGTGTTCGGCCATAAGTATTAGATTTATATTTATTTTATGCCAATTAAACAATGGCCCTTTCTGCACAAGGCGCAGGTTCATGCTGTTTCTTACCTTGTCTTATTGGATCCAATTAGCGCAGGCTTTCCCTCATTTGCTTCCGCACAGCTCCTCTGTATGTTTCCTTTTGAGTCAGAGAACTGCGAGTTCATGCATCTGCACTACTTCGGCAGTGACCACTCCTGCTATTCCCCTCACCCTGCCCTGGCGGCTGTCATTAGCTTTTTTCTCTTTTGGATTGGTACCTTTGTATGTACCTATGTACCTATGTAGGTACATATTTGCCACTATGTAAGAGGCATTCCCTCCCCCAAATGCCTTCTGAAAATGGGGTATGAATATGGTAACTCCCCCCACCCAGGCAGATCACCTGGCAGAGCAAAGTTGGGAGAGCGATCTCGTGCTCCCCATTCATCTCCGCCCTGCCGCTGGCATGATCCAGCCCCAGAGAGGAATGGGGGGAAGGAGCTTCTTACACACACTCACTCACTCACACACACACACACACACACACACACACACGCTCCCTCCCTCCCCCCTCTCCCCTTCCTCTTCCAACCTCAGCAGGAAAGTTTACTCGCAAGGAGGAGAGAGGAAGGAGCTTCTTACACACACACACACACACACACACACAGCGTCTTCTTTCTGCCTGGGCAGGAGGGTCCCCCCACCCAAGCAGATAGGACAGGAACAGAGTACTGAAATATTTTTTCCTAAATAATATAGTCCAAATTAGGGTGCTCTTATAGGGCAGTGTGGCTAATACCGGCAAATATGGTAAAACATTTGCAAAATAGAAAACAGTTCTCTCCTTTTAACATGCCTGTGCTGTATTTTGTCCAATTACTCCATTTTCTGAAGTTTGCTAAACAAAACAAAAATGGTGCCTGCCTGTCCTTTGTTGGGCGGAGACAGCTGGAGAAGGTGAGTATGCCCACAGCCCACCCTCCGCTGCCCACCAATTGGCATCGGTGTGAATGTACGTATCTGCACCACTGCAAAAGTCCGAATCTGCGTGATCTTAAAAATTGTTTTGGATTTTTTCCAGTTTTCAAATAGAGCGCTTTCCCACCACATGGGGGCACATTAACTCGGGATTACGTGCAGAATGATGGTAAGTAAAGTGAACCTAATTCGCTCTCACATGCAGAACAGCTCCGTGCCAAAATACATTGACCCACGTTAATAACCCCGTGTGGAAAGGGCCAATGTTTATCACCAATTATACTGTATCATGGATTGAGGGTGTACAGCATGGTAACGCCATTATAAATGTGTTTGGGATTAGAGCCTTAGGCAGAAAAATGGGCCAAGTTCAGCCTTCCAGATATAGCTGAATTGAAACTCTTAGCATTCATCACCATTGCCAGTACTGGCTAGGGCTGCTGGGAGTTGCTGTTAAAACAACACCTGGAAGGCCACACTTTTTCCACATCCACTTAGGCAAGATATACTTCTGTACCCAGTGGTTTTAGTTCCATATCCAACATAAGTAGAATCAGGCCTTTCTTTTTCTTTCCCTCCCCAAGGCAGCTTTCTGTTGCAATGAAAGCCTACTCCAGAGGGTTTCCCTATGTGTGCAAAGAGATTGCAGAAAAAAGAGGAAACTGCTAATTCTAGCAGAAGGAGTAGGATCCAGACATCCATAACTTGATCCTGTCCTTGGACTCCTTTATACTCTTATTTTTTTTTGTGTGTGTAGCTAACGGCACAATCCTGTACTCTCTGACATTTCATAAACAAAAACGAGGACACATGGCCAAGCAGTTATCAAAAGGTGGTCAAGATGGCAAAAATTACTAACAGGGAAGAACACACAAGCTAGGAGAGGCTGCAAGAGTTTGCTTTTCCCTGAGCCTACTGGAAAGGGCAAGATTCTGTCCCTTGCTCTCCTCTCCCTCCTGCTAAATCAATTGAGTGCAAATGACTTTTGCACTTTGAATTCAGTTTGTACCAATCGAAGCAAGTTGTGGACAAAGGAGGTGAAAGTGAGAAGAGAGTGAAATTGAGACATTTCTAAAGCAGCTGAAAAAAGTGGGATGGTGGAGGATTGTTTAGGACTGTCGCTGCCAAATAGGGACAGTTGGAGGGTACACAATCTTAAACACTGATGCATCCACATCAGTTAAAAAAAAAAAAAACCTCAGAAAGTATCAAGACTTTCCAATTCTTTTTGTATTGATTGTATCAGCATATTCATGAGTTTGCATTCAGACTCTGTTTTGAAATATCCCAGGAATCTTTCCCTCCCTCCCCTCCTTCTCCTCTCCACTCGCACTGATCACATGTCACATCCAGTCTCATGCAACTTTTCAGAAATTGATTTCACCAATTTCCACTGCATCTTTTTTTAAAGAAAAAAAATCAGGAATTATAGTCAAAGTGCTAAAATGATTTAACAATAATATGCTGGTTCAGCATTAGGATCCTTTTGTTTGCATGCTAACATTCCTCTTTTCCTTGCTTGATCTCTTTTGAATCTGTGTCTTGGAAACAAAAGCTGTGTTAATATGATGACATCCATCTTTACAGGCTCTTAGAGGGTACAAACAGAAAGGCAAGTATGGATTCATTTTATTTTGCAGAAAGAAGTTCTGAGAAGTTCTGAGTTAATTTAAACTGAGCTGGGGAGAGGGAATAAGAAGTCCTAGGTAATTCTGGGAGCTGTCAAGATATACTTCAGGATGAATAAAGCCTCATGTGCACCTCCAAAAAAAAAATTGATTTGTACAGGAACAAAACCTGGGACATCCATTGATTGATTGATTGATTGATTGATTGATTTGTCAGTCATCTGGAGGCTCAGCATGTCTCTTAAAATGAAAGTCCCATTGATTTCAATGTTGCTTATTCTCAAGAAAGTGAATATAAAATTTCATCCTAAATCTCAACAGGATATAAATGTATCTGAGTGTTTGTGGATCACAGTCATGATCTCTTCTGTGCAAAGCTGCATTATTTTATTTTATTTTTTGAAAAAAAATGTCTCCTACCGTTAGTAATAACCATATCCATCCTGAAGAGGGTGTAATTCTGTTTCTTACTATAGGAAGATTGAAGGAGATTTTTCTGAAAAAGATTCATTGAAGCAGAAACAACTTTCTTTTCATTTGAAAAATATGCATTTTTTCCTGCTCATCCATCCAAGTTCCTTATAGTGAGGTTACTTGAGGCTATCATTCATTAAGCTTTGCTGATCATCAGCAGATTGTGCAGAATCAATTTATGCTCCCAAATGGGAGTCTTCCTCCCCACTGTTTAAGCCAAATGAGGAACGCCACTGCTGAATCATAGAGGCAAGTCATCTGAGAATTAGCATGCTTTCAATTACACAGTTATTAATTCCATTAAACAATGAAAAATGTAGCGTGGCCCTGGCAACAGGCTTCCCATTATGTGCAGCGTACTTGAACATTTCGTTGTGATTCTTAATGGCCACTGTATTTTTAGCTGCTTGCAAAAAAATTAAATGGTGATAATAATAAATGTGTGCATTTTCTAAGATGCCACTCCATAGAACTGTGGAGAGAAAACACATGTGCCCCCTTTTATCTCCACCTGTTTTGGACAAATGGCCAGTTCACACATTCACATGGCAGGGGGATAGCCTCCACCTGTGCCAATTTTACAGAGACAATTAATACTCTGTTATCTCATTTTTCAGGTGCTTTTAAAATGTCCCACTTTTTTTCTTCTCCTCCCACTTTCCCCCTTTGTCCACAGATTACTTTATTTGCTGCAAACTGAGTTCAAACTGAAAAGGAAAAAACTCTGCAATCAATTAAGTGGAGAGAAGAGGGAAGGGGACAAAACCTTGCCCTTGAGTAGGCTCTTTTCCTTGAGTAAGCTCAGGCAAAAGCAAACTGCTGCAGCCTTTCTTAGATTATATTCTTTTTCTTCAATAACTTTTTCCATCTTGTCCAGACTGACATTGCTTGGCTGCATGCATTCCATTTTGCATCTGTAAAATGCCAGAAGATATACAGAAGATCAATGTTCCAGACACATACTCCTTTCTGTTGTATGCCTAAAGCTCTATCATTCCTCCTTATTAAAGTTTAAGTAAATTTCACAGCAAGCTTATGCCTGCCTGTGTCTATTCTGCCTTACCCCAGAGATGGGCAATTTGTGGCCCTGCCAGTGTTGTTGAACTGCAATTCCCACTAGCCCTAACCAGCATAGCCAATGGTGAGATATGACTGGAGCTTATGTTCTACACTAGCCAGCCACAAGTTGCCTATCCTTGCCCTATATGGAAGGAGAAGGAGAAGGAGGAGAAGAAGGGCCAAAATCTAAGTAGCTAAGGCTTTTAATAGGCTGTATAATTCTGTTGCTGTACTGCACTTTTTCAGGACTTTTATCTCTGTAATATTTATAGACCATTCTATGTTTACCCTTTGTTGCTTTTAATTGATTCTTTTTATTGTGATTAATTGATTGTTCCATCGTGATTTTGGATTCTCTGTGAATTTGTGTCACCTGAAAAGCTATTAGCTTTAAGGCAATATATAGATATAATGAACTTAAAATAATAAATGTATAAATATGCAATTCACTACCACATTATGGATTCACATTCATGTTCCTACATATTCATGATTTATTACTGCCATGATCATAAAAGTCTCCCAGTCCTGCATTAGCAGGCAGCAGGCTCTGCAAGCAACAGAGCTCTGTTCTCCATCAATCAGGGCTCAGGATATGGTCATTTCCACCCACTCCTACCAGCAGTCTCTGGTGTGAGGAGGACTTGCAATGAGGATCCTGCTTCTGGTTATTACAGCAAGGATTGCTGCAGGGGGAGATGGAAACATCAATCTGCTGCACCCCAGTTAACAGAAGAACAGACCTCCATCACTTGCAGCAATTGCTGCCTAGTAAAGCAGGATTGGAGAACTCAGACCAGGAGACACTACTTGATTAAGTATGCTTAATTAAGTAGCTGATTGAAGATCTTGGCCAATAAATACAAATAATAAATACTAATAATAAATCAAAAATAAATACGATTTATTAGTTGATGTTGTTCTTGTTGTTATAGTAATAAGAGTATATACGTGGCTGTTCCTCCAAAAGAATGAGTGTATAAGCTTGTCCTAATTTCATCAATGCTACATCAAGTTGCAGGAATTTTTCCCCAAAATACATTAATAGACACAAATCTAGATATAGTCACAGGGTTGACATTACTTGAAACAGCTTAACATTTCTCAATACACCCTGTTCAATGTCAGATTGCATTTTGTAATGCGATACAATAGATTAATAGGCTAGTAGTGTTTACAAAAATATTTATACTTATTTCCATGTTACCATGCACTGATTTTGATTTTCTGAATCCGTACTATAGCACTACCCTAACTTAGCCAGCCAAAAAGGAACAAAAATCTGAGCAAGTTTTAAGAGCCATCAAGTCCCTTCAGCAGGCAAAGATGTTATAAAAATCAAGGAAAAGAAAGGCAAGGGCAGTGTGTATACATTGATGTTAAAGTCATATAGTAAGTTTAAATTCCAAGTGACTTTGAAGTTCTCTATTAGCTTTGCAAATTATTTAGACAGAGAAGACAACTTGGATGAAGCTTAGGAGAATATTGCACCTCTGATAACAAAAAGACTGCTACATTGCAGCCTTTTCACACCTGATAAAAGAAACAATTTCTGTGTCTCTTCTGGCACTGTAAAATTCTAACTTGTTTCACAGAAGGATTACCCAGCTCTTTGAATACAAGCAGTTCTTATTTTATTCAGTGCCCTAATTCCAGATGTTAGTCATAATTACTATAGAATCTAGATTGTAGATCTCCTGAATCAATGGTAACTTGATAAGTCAATGCTAACTAAGGTAGATGGATGTTCCTTATTATTAAGATTAGAAAGCTTCTGCCTTGTGCAGACTAAAGTGGACATCAAAAATCCTGTATTTTGGGATGTAGGAATAATAATAAGGACACATGTTGTGAATATATATACCAAATATGAGATTTAATTACTCTGAATTTTAACTGTAATTAATTAATTAATTAATTTTAATTTAATTTTAACCATAATCAATTTTTTATATTCAGAATTGCTGATTCAGAATTGCTGATATGTTCCAGAAAAAGAGGAAGGAAAGAAGGAAGGGAGGGAGGGAGGGAGGGAGGGAGGGAGGGAAAGAAGGAAGGAAAGAAGGAAAGAAAGGGAGGGAGGGACAGAGGGAGGGAGGGAAAACAGAAAGACCAAATAGAGATTTTCATAAAGTATGTTGTGTCACAGAGTGACAGCTGTTTGGGGAATGTGGGCAATATGTTAATTTTGCTGAGAAGAGAATGGCTAACTTAGCTGAAATCAATACTTATATCTGTTATTTATGTAAAACACTTTCTTGGTAATAGCCACTTCCTGATTGTCCATTATTGCTATTTTGAAAGCACAGCAACCCTAGTCAAGACCTTTGTAAGTGTCAGATTTAGCAGGTTTTCTCTAGCTGGGACTAGCAATAAGATTCAGGCAAGTGGTGGCTCATGTGTCAGTGGGATGATAAAGCCACACTTAGGTCATTTCCACACGGAGTAAATAAAACGATGCAGTGCGTCCTCCACGGAGGACGTCTGCACCTTGAAGCGGACTGGGTCCAGACTACTTACCGTAGATCCGCACCTCAGTCCGCTCCAGAGCAACCCCAAGTGGTCCTCAATCATGTTTTTGAAAAACCCAATTTTTCAGGTCTTTCAAAATACCGGCACGTGCCATTGCGTGCCTGCTCTCCGACGCAGTTTCACAGGCTCGCACCAATGCGAGCTTTAGGCTGGCAAGCTTCAGCAGTTGGTCAAGACCCACAACCAACCGGAAGCCGCCATTTTGGACGCTGGAGCAGTGCAGATCTATGATCACGCACTGCTTCTCCTCACCCCGGACCGGACCGGACCCACAGAAGATCCGGTGGGTAGCGGCAAGGAGTGATTCCCTCGCCGCGTGTGGAAATGGCCTTAGTTTTAGTCTAAACTTTAAATGAGCTGTTTGTGGTACTGAACCTATTGGGAGACAGGATTCAGCATGTTGGTTAGCAACTTTATAAGACAGACTTAGCCAAACTTACTGCCCCACTGACATCAAGGTCATGGCATGTGTTTGTGAATATCATATGTTGATGAATTATTTTTCTTACAGGTATAAACAGGTCAGCACCTACTAAAGGGGCTAAATTTGCTACATGTAACAATGCTACATTGTTTTTCCCACATATATATAAAAATAAATCCTAGTCAATAGAAAATGCGCAGTAATCAAAGGGTTACAAGCATACTTTGGACCACTGCATCCAATCCCAGTTTTAACAATATCATGAAGCTAATCCTTTTCTGAATTCTAGGCAAATGATAGCCAAGTTCCTACATTACTTCAGCTTAGTGTAACTATCCACTGGTAGAATTACATTGCACAGCCCCTATGTTGAATGTTGATATACTGCAACATTGTGGATCAATAGTCAATGCATATGGCTGACAAACCATGTGCAATTGCAGTGGGCCATGAGCAAAGGCAGTGCATTGAAGCAACTTGAACTTACATACTACTTTATGTAGTTTAACACATGCGCAATGGTTCCACATGTGCAACTCTGCTTACACTGCCATGAGTTGGATATGATTGTTGAGCATTGTACAAAAAATTTACTCCACATGTACAGAGCAGCTTAGGCCTGTGTATATCAAGACAAGATGCTGGCCATTATATGCTACGTTCCTACAATATCCCATTCCAAGATCCAGATGGCTTTTGATATTTGGCCAAACCTGGGAATAGAATTAATGAAACAACCAGAATTTCTTATATATGTTTTTATATATTTCTTTATGATTTGTGGCAAAACAAGGCAATCATCTCTTACTTTTCTAATACCTTACATATTCTATAATATAAGATAGAAGTTATGTATTTTATAGGAATAACTCTCAAACGTTATACAAGTTTTCAAATAATTGGAGATACCACATTACCACGAAAGAAAAGGAAGCAGCATTTCTCCACACATACATAAAACGTAAAATAAGGCTATCGTGAAGCAGGGCTGATTGGTCCCAAAAGGGTTAAAGCTGCAACTCGGTGGTGGGTTTCCTTCTGAATCATCTGGAGTGGGGGAAATGGTCACAGTCAGTTAGTCACATCAGTGAGCACTCAGAAGCACATCTGTGTTGGCTAAGCAAGCAGTTTCCCTGCTTGCCTCCATTCTGTGATACAAAGCAGTCAAAGAAACATCCGTAAGTGTTGACATTTGAATCTCTTTTGTGGTACAAATATATCAGTAGGAAGCAAACCCATCCATCAGCCAGGTAGGTCCTGATCCTATCATATTCCTGTCCAGGTGCAAGATTTTTTTTTTTTTTTCCATTTCTTTTGAGAAGTGATATAGGTGTACTTCAGCAGCAGGAGAGGCATGACAGGCTAGCTGGACTCAGAAGACAGACTGTAAAGCCTTAGGATGTTGCATTGTTTTAAGTGAAGTGATTATTTACAAAACTAGCCCAGGACTTACCCATAAATCTTAGGGATTTTTTAGAAAGGAATCTTTTCATATGTGAGTGCAAAACTACATTGTCCTATGTTTTTTCATGCTTACATTTCATAGAATGTCTCTCCTCCTCTTCCTCTTCCTCCTCCTCCTCCTCCACAGCCTCCCTCTCACATATTGTGAGCGTGGGAGAGACAGTGCCTGGAAAAAACTGCTCACTACTTCTGGACTACAGCTTCCCAAATTCTCCAGCCACTCATGCTAGCTAAAGGATTCTGAATGCCGCAGAAGTTTCCCAGGCTCTGCAAATACATACATGAAGTTATCAGCGCAGGATGTAGCACTCCAACAAAGTTCATGGGCAGATTAAGTGATCCAACATAGCGTAATCCTCTGGTAAAAGGTGAAGTAGGACATTCATATCCATTTGACCATGGGAAAACAATTTCATCTCCCTAAGTGACAATTACAAGATTTTTAATGTATTATGCCTTAATTTTCCCACTTCTTTTCTATTTGTAATATCGATTTTACTGGTGCATTTTATTTTACCCTCATCAAAATCTTCGTAATTTAAGAAAGAACAAGGGGAAAAGCAAATCTGAATCTTTGTTGCATGTTTAAATTTGGGCACTTTTAACAATCCATTGCTTGCAAAAGATGGGGAGGGCTATTTTTTTACATAAGTTATGTATCTATCCTTTTTTCCCCTCACTATTTTACCTGTTTTTGATAGCAGAACTGTAGGAAAGAAGCATATCTACAGAGCATCTGAATTACTTCTTAAATACTATTTTTCATTCACATAATGTTATATTTTTCGTATGCACATTGCAGAGTCTCAGGTTCACTTCTCTCTGCAAGTTACCAGTCCTCTTGACTGAAAACATTCCCAGCAGCAGAGATGTATTGCAAAGGGCATGAAGGCACCAGAAGGTGAATGGACACTCAGAACAGATTTGGCTCTGCCCTTCATGTATTTCTCTTATCAAACACCCTACATACTAGAATGTGTGCATCTGCATATATTTTTCAAGAAGATTTAGAAGGCCCCTTTCACCCCCACACAGTTGTAGCACTTTGATACTACTTTAACAGCCATAACTCCATCTTGTGGAACCCTGGCACTTCCAGTTCAGGGAAGGATATGTAGAATTTTCAGCTATAAAGACTCAGTGCTTCACCAAAGTCCAGGATTCCACAGGATGGAGCCATGACTTAGTGCTATCAAACTGCATAAGGAGCCAATTGATTTTGAGAACTAACAGTGGGCACTGATATTAAGAAATGACCACGAGGTTCCACTGGGGAAGACCTTATGATCTTCCAGATACTTTTGGACTCCAGCTCCCTATCATCTTCAGCCATGCCAGCTAGGACTGGAGGCATTTCAGATCTAACACTCTGTCATGGCCCAATTCCCTACCACTGCACTACATGCTGTGAAGGGGGGGGGGTCAGGAACTCAACCATGTTTCTGTATAACAAGGTTATAGTTAGGAAACACTTCTGATTATTAAATTTATTGGCATTTCTGTAGTGCTTCTAGTATGAAATATTCACTGTATCCGTGTCCATGTTCTTCTTCCTGCCAAGCATTCACATGCACATTGTGCATACAGAGATACAGATGAGAGATGAAGACATGGCAGTTGCAGTAAAATAAAATGACTCACTGTGTGGAGAGCACACCACAGTTCTAGGTCAGCACACATATTTCTTTGTGGTCAGCTCCTGCCGATAAATCACTGACTATTCAAAATCTACTGCTAGTCCAGGATTTGAAGACATTACTTTTGAGACTATAGCTCACGTAATTCTTCCCCCCATCCAACAGCATGGCCCATTGCCATGGATTCTGGGAGCTATAGTCCAAAAAATTAAGGTTCCCAGTTTCTGGCTTCCACACAGTGCAATTTGAAGTGACCTCTATGTGGCATTTCTAATGTGTGCACTAACTGGAAATACTTGACAGGTCATCAGAACTAAAATGCAGTAATAGAAACTGGAATTTGAAATGCATTTCCAGCACAGCATCCATGGAAATTCAATCATATTCAAAGCTTCAGCATAACTGAAATCAGGGCTATAAATACCTCCCTGGCATTTTTTTAAAAGCAGCCAGATCAAACAGAGACAAAGTACATAAATGAACATTTGTTGTGAAGAGGGCAATCAGCTGCAATGTTTCCAATGTGCCAGGTTGCTCCTTTTGTCATAAAAGCCTGTGTTGTTGCCATGAGGTGGATTAAAAACAGAATGTCACATGGAGATAACAATTAAATATAAATGGAGATGAAAGGCAGGTGGCTTAGTGCTGTCCATCCAAAATGAGAACAGGGATTCAAGCTGCAGGAAAGGAGATTCCACCTGAACCTCAGGAAGAACTTCCTGACGGTCAGGGCTGTGTGGCAGTGGAATATGCTGCCTCGGAGTGTGGTGGAGTCTCCTTCTTTGGAGGTTTTTAGGCAGAGGCTGGATGGCCATCTGTCGGGAGTGCTTTGAGGGTGTTCCTGCATGGCAGGGGGTTGGACTGGATGGCCCGTGTGGTCTCTTCCAACTCTACATTTCTATGATTCTATGATTCTGTGATAGTAGGTAATGGTCTTATTGACTCCACTCTCTCTCTCTCTCTTTCTCTCTCTCTCTCTCACTCTCTCTCTCGCTCTCGGTCTCCTTCTCTCTCTCTCTCTCTCTCTCTCTCTCTCTCTCTCTCACACACACACACACACACACACACACAGAAACATACCTCTTGATTCCAAGTTTCATGAGGACTGTGAAGAGTGGTAGCTGATGGCTCCTATATCAGTGGGATGGTGAGTCCACCATCTAACAAGGGTGTAAGAGTCAGCGTGGTATATTGCTTTGAGTGTTGGAATTGGTCTTGGAAGAGCAGGGTTCAAATCCTCATTCAGTCATGGAAATACCAAATAAAAGTATTGATTTCAGTTACCTTAGTAATACGTTTCTCAGTAAAATTAACATATTGCCCACATTCTCCAAACATAATTTACTTTATGATTCCTTTGAGCCAGTGTTTTGCCGTGGCTTGAGAGTTGGACTAAGACTCTGGGAAACCAGATTTTGAATTCAGATTCAGTCATGGAAAGCCACTGAGTGATCATGGGCAATTCACACCTGCTCAGCCTCAGAGGAAGGTAATGGCAAACACACACACACCAAACATATCTTGCCAAAAAGACCCTATGATAGGGTCATCTTAGGTTGACGTAAGTCAGAAACAAGGCACACAACAGCAGCAACAACATCCAGGGCACTGGTCTATTTGGAGGATAAGGTTCAATAATTTGGAAATCTCCTTCAGAGTTCAAACTAAAACCCAGAAGCTGTCCCACAACCCCCCTGACATGGAAGCCATTGGTTGCCATTGTCTAGAAAATACCAGCTGTCATAAACTATAACCTACAAGTCTCAGCCATTGCACAATCTGCTCCATCATGTCAAGCTATTCCATCCACAAGTTACTCCATCTACCTCCCAGTCATCTCCCACTCTTGGGCATTGCCTTAGAGACCAGAAGAAAACTTACAGTCACTTCCTTACAGTCCTGTTTTAAAGAAACACAAATTTTGTGCAGCTATGCAGCCTGTAGTGAATCACAGTGTGGCCAAAAATGGCGCCTGAGTTCACCAAATTCTTCCCCACCCAATTTCAGGCCCTACAGTTTATTTAAATATATTAGAACCAGAGGGTATGAGGTAAAAAAAACCTTTTGCATCTAACATTGGGATTGGTCACAACTAGCTTGATATCTCTGCTCTCTAGTGAAAGATAGAGTTATATTTCTTCTGTAAGGCAGAGGTGGGCAAAGCTCTGTAGCTTCCAATACCCCCAGGCCACCTTTTTCCGGGGCACCCAGGAGCAGCCATTCACTTCTTCAACAAGTTGCACAGGCCCACCTGCACTGTTTGACGTTTAAAAAAAAAACACCTTTTTGCAAAACCAAGTACTCCCAATTAAAAAAAATACACAGTTGCCATTTGTGTGACAGCAGAAGGGTCCAGCAGCAGAAAATGGTCCCCAGACCACTGCAGTTGCCCACCTGTGCTATAAAGGTATGTTCTGTAAATATTAAGTTCTGTGTTAAAAAAATTTATTTTCCTGTTCAAGAAATCTCCAGAAGACAGACAGTGAAAGACTTTCTAGCTGAGTTCCTGGAGTGTTGAGGTTGACACTTCTGCCCAATGTGTACAGTTAGTGCTGCTCAGCCAGTCATCTCTACAATATTATGCTTTCGCGTGCCTTAAAGTCATTTCTGATTTATAGCTACCTTAAGGTGAACCTATCATTGGGTTTTCTTGGCAAGGCAGAAGGGGTTTGCCTTTGCCTTCTTCTAAGGCTGAGACAGTGTGACTTGTCCAAGGTCATCCAGTGGATCTCCATAGCTGAGATTCCATAAGAGTCAAATCTTGGTCTCCAGATCATAGTCCAATGCCCAAATCACAATACCACACTGGCTGTCTTGAACTTATATAAATAAGAATAAATCTGAAGCCAATGTAAGCTCAAAGACTCTTCTTGAGCTGCTCCAAACATACATGAATAAACCTGGTATCTGCTCATTCTGGACACAAGAGGGATGCTGTCTCTGAGATTCCTCCTCCCTGCTCCCCTGGCAGTGTTGTGGTTCTCCTGAAAACTTACCACACAGAACAAGGGAATCCTCTGGAGGACTATAAGATGCAGTCTAGAAGGCTGTATGGAGAAGAAGGAATCAGAAAAAAAAAATCTTTCCATCTTCTTTCTTCAGATCCTGATATCCTTTGCTAAGGTAAGATCAGAAGAATGGCCCATTTGGATCTAATCTATTAAAAACCATCCAGACACAACAATTTGCACTTCTGATTGAGTCAGGCCAAGGATCACCATATCAGCGTGAGCAACGTGAAACTCATAGACCACATACAGCTCCCCAAGGCCATTTTGTTGCCTCCCATGCCCCCAGAATCCCCCATCTCCATGCCCCCTTTGATATTTTTCCCATTTATTTATGTATTTATCTTATACTATTTTAATTAATTTATATATTAATGAATTTATTTATTTTAATAAATTATTTATTAAATTATTATACAATTGCCTTTTTCCCAGCAAGGGACTCGAAGCAACTTATTAAATAAAAAAGTAGTTTACCTTTCCTTTAGCAGAAGGTTTTTCTTTTTTGCCTGCTCCTGGCAGCCTCCCAGAGTGTTGGGTTTATACTAAAATATGAAACCAGCCCCCCAGTTTCCCTCAATTAAAATTTGATATGAACCTTCTGTCCACTTCCAGTTTCATTTTGTTTTTTGGTATTGTTGACATTAGCTGGATGAAGCTCTTGGTGGGTCCCGAGGCCAGGAAATGGGCCCCAGACTTTCCAAAGATGTTCATCTCTACTCGCTGCACCATTATTGTAGCTGGACATGTCTCCTGTCTAAGTCATCATTCTCACAATATGCTGTTGCTGATCATGCATAAAGGTCCTGAATATTTGGTTCTCAGTATCTGGTTTCAGCTTAAATCAAAGACTCTGTCCTTCATACAGTGCCAGTAAGAAATTCACACTGATCAACAAGGTCAATTGCAAGATGTTTGACTACCCGAAGTAAAGAACAGACAGACCGGCAGCAGAAACTCATCTCCATGCTGGTTGCTTCCACCATACCTGACAGCAGCAGGTTAATTTAGGAGGTACAGGACTAGCTGTTCGGTGCACGTACAGTTCTTGCATCCAGTAATTCACCACCACTCTCCACCCTGCAGCATCTGCTAAGTAGAGAGACAGTTCTCTCACTTTGCCTTATGGCCGATTCTGCTGATTAGATGCTTAGGGAAGGAGAAGGCCTAGGTCTTCGGACCTGGGCTATGCCAGTGCATCTCTTTCTGTTGCCTTTGCAAGACACCAGATTGAGATCAATGGTCTTTCAGGCTCAGACTATTGGCAGTTCCACTGACCTGAAAGGGGGCTCGGGAAGAGCATGGTGATGCTCTAGCATGTCTTCTTGTGTCTCATTCATTTCCCCATAAGTTATACAAGAAGATGTTCTGAAATACTGTTTCTTAAGTACACAAAGACCTGTACATTTAACTAAATGCTTTGTTTTCTATGTACCACCCACCCCTCATTTCTTAAAAGCTCTCCCACAAAGTAGAAGCTGGTGCAACTTGCTCAGTTAAACCCAAACTGTCTCTTTTTCCAGCCTCTTTGTCCTTGATGCTCTCCTGTTACCATTGACATATGATGACATTTTTGCAGGTTTATGTTGCTCTGTTTCTGTGAGAATCTCACTGAAAACCATGTCAGTGAAAGTTTACTGCACTGCATGACTGCTGAGCCATATGGTGCTGCCATCTCTAGAAGTAGATTTGTAATTTCAAAATGTCACATCTTATTTAGCCCTTTGATTACCTTTTCTATACTATTTTTTTTTTCTGGTTGTGGTTCCCATTGCATTTATATGAAGGAATTGATTCCATTGACAGGGAGTGATGCTGAGGTGAGGAGAGTTGACCTGATGCATTCAAGAAAGGTCACATAACCAAGCAGTAAGTGATTTGATCATCTTGCGCTTCATTTTCTCATTCTCTTTTTCAGATATTGACAACAGCATCATGGCTTGTTTTCCAGAGAAAATGTCCCTACAGATGATATCAACCATTCACAACTCATCTTTGATTCAACCAGGATTTTCTTTGCTGAATTTTGATGGCCAAGTTTTCCTGTTCGGACAGAAAGGCTGGCCAAAGAGGTCCTGCCCCACTGGAATTTTTCTTCTTGATTTCAAAAAGGAAGAACTCAAGCTGAAACCAGCATACTTCTCCAAGGATTCCTGCTATCTTCCACCTCTACGATACCCTGCAATCTGCATTCTCAAGGGTGGTGAAGCACAGTCTGAAAAATGCCAATACATCATCCATGGAGGAAAAACACCAAACAATGAACTTTCTGATAAACTTTATATCATAAGCTTGGTCAGCAAACACAGCAAGAAAGTCACATTTAAGTGTACTGAGAAAGAATTAGTTGGGGAGGTCCCCGAAGCAAGATATGGACATTCCATCAATGTGGTTCACAGTCAAGGTAAAAATATGATGGTTATAATTGGGGGAAGGTCATATATGGCTCTTGGACAAAGGACCACTGAAAACTGGAACAGTGTGGTAGACTGTATGCCAGATATATTCCTGATTGACCTTGAATTTGGGTGCTGCACCTCATATAACCTACCAGAACTTCAGAGTGGGTTCTCTTTTCATATTTCCCTTACCCAAAATGATACCATCTATATTATAGGAGGTCATACTATTCAAAATAATAGCAGACCCCCAAATCTCTATAGGATAAAAATTGATCTCCCCTTAGGTAGCCCGGCTGTCAACTGCTGTGTCTTGCCAGGAGGGGTTTCAGTTTCCAGTGCCATTGCCACCCAGATCAGCGACCAAGAATTTGTCATTGTTGGGGGCTACCATTCTGACAACCAGAAGAGGATGGTTTGTAATACAATCAACCTGGAAGATAACAAGATAGAGATAGTGGAAAGGGAGGCACCGGAATGGACCCCAGAAATCAAACACTGCAAGATATGGTTTGGGAGTGACATGGGAAATGGAGCTATACTTTTTGGAATTCCAGGAGACAACAGGCAGCTAATTTCAGATGCAAATTTCTTTTATGTGTTGAAATGTCAAGGAGAAGGTGATCAGGACTCTGAACAAATGGCCCAAGTGTGCAGCCAAAGTTCTACAGAAGATGCAGGAGAATCTACTCCATTTGAAGATTCAGAGGAGTTCACTTTCAGCTTTGATCTCAAGGACATTGACACTTACAACGAAGATGATGAGGAAGATGAGTCAGATGCAGGGTACTGGATCACTTGCTCTGCAGGCTGTGGCATTGATATAAACACCTGGGTGCCTCTGTACTCAACAGAGCTCAACAAGCCTGCAATGATCTTCTGCTCCAATGGAGAGGGCCACTGGGTCCATGCTCAATGTATGGACCTGTCTGAGGACACGCTTATTCACCTTTCTCAAGTAAACGTCAAGTACTTCTGCACTGAACATGTTCATTTAGCCAGGGGACTGCAAACTCCCAAGGAGGCCCCTCCTCTGGAAAAGAAACCTATGAAATCATTGCGTAGGAAAAAAACCATGAAAATATTCACTTCTGCAAAGAAGTCTTTTATCCGGAAGCTGTTTGAATAGATTCATAAAAAATGGGCAATAATGAATATAATTCTGGGATGCAAAGCTGTGGCTCCAAATTCAAGGCCAGTGATAGCTCAAATAGTTTTTAGACTTCTTAGGAGTGTTTTGGTTCCACATTTTCTTCTTAATCATTTGGTGGCAAAGGAGGGAAGCTGAATTAAAAACCTGTTTCCTAGAGTTTGGCCCTTATATAGTAAGTACAGCTACAAGTCAAGATCCATTTTCAATGTTGTTAGACCCTTCCTCCTGGATCATCATTATGACTTTACTTAAATACAGCAAGGGCAAACCCTGTCATTAAGATAGGGTATAAACCAGGAGCCCTGGTGGTGCAGT
Organism: Cyclura pinguis; assembly: GCA_030412105.1. Classification (NCBI taxonomy): domain Eukaryota; kingdom Metazoa; phylum Chordata; class Lepidosauria; order Squamata; family Iguanidae; genus Cyclura; species Cyclura pinguis. The sequence goes on along the minus strand of CM059599.1, from coordinate 309,208,961 downwards.
GGTTAAATGCCGATACTGCAGCCACAAAGTTGCGAGTTCGATCCTGCCGGGTTCCAGGTTGATTCCGCCTTCCATCCTTCCACAGGTTGGTAAAATGAGTACCCAGCTTGTTGGGGCCAATTAGCTAACACACTGTAAACTGCTTAGAGAGCACTTAGCTGATAAGCAGTGTAGAAATACACATGCTATTGCTATAACAAGTGTAGGATGGTATTCTTCATTAATGCACTTTACATGGCTCCCTTTCTGTTAAGAATATAGCAAGCTGTCATATGCCAAATTGACTAGGTATAGTCTACAGCAACAATGGAAAATCTTTTCTGACCCAAATGCCGCACTGGTACCTAGGAAGCATCTGTGTGACCATTTGCCAACAATGTGCAGGATCAAAGTTTACACCGGACTCTACACTGGCTGGCAGCAGCTCTTCCAGACTTACTTGGAGGTGCCAGATTTAAAACTTAGACCATCTTCTTGCAAAGCATGTTGCCTACTGAGCTACCCCCCCCCCCTTCTGTTGGCCTTCAGCTGACTAGAATATTTCTCTACAGACTGATGAATTTCCCTGAACTTTGTTGTTACTAACTGCCATCAAGTCAACTTCAACGTAATGGTGACCCTATGGATGAGAGATCTCCAAGTCACCCTGTCATCAACAGCCCTATACCTATCCTTTGTTATTCCGCGAAGATATCTTAGTTGCTAAGTAAGACATCTTACACGTCTATCAAACTATCATTGAAAAATTGAGACCCAAATTGGTTTGCAACAAGCATTTTAACCCTAATAGGGTAACAACCAATAGATGGTTTGACTTAGAATGTAGAGGTGCCTGGAAAGCATTAATGGATTTCTCCCGACAGGCACTTAAAAACAAGAATACTAGTACCCTTAACACTTTAGCGGTCATGAGGTCATCCTATAAGGCACTCCTAAAACAAAAAAAAGATACTTATTACAGAACACAATGGAGTCATTTGGCCCTAGCCGTGAGGACCAAGAATGAGAAGCAGTTTTGGGACATTGTTTCTATTGGTATGCACGTGATTAGACCAGTTATTATTGGACAAATTTCATCGCAAGAATGGCATACTCATTTCAGCGGGCTTTATAGAGGTATACCCATAGAGAACCACCCTTCACTCATTTTGAAGACTGTTAGCTTGCCTTTTTGGCCACCTGTGTCTGTGCTAGAGGTAAAGAAGCTGATTGCAGCTCTCACCTTAAGTAAGGCACCAGGGGAAAATATGATGCCCCCTGAAATCTTTAAATGTTTCCCTGAGTGGTGAGCCCCTATATTAGCAAAAGTGTTTACCCAGATTAACAATACAGGCACAATTCCAACAGGCTGGAAACAGAGTATAGTTGTCCCCATCTATAAGAAGGGAGATAAGCAGGATCCCAAAAATTACCGGCCTATTAGCCTCTTGGATATAGACTCCAAGTTATATAGCAAATATCTGTTAAATAAACTAGAAGATTGGGAAACTACCAATCATGTCATTCACCCCGAACAGGCGGGCTTTAGGAAAGGTCAAGGTACTATCGACCACTGTCTCACCCTTTACTTCCTAGCACAGCAAAGTGTTATGGGCCCCACCAAACATTTATTTGTCGCCTTTGTAGATTTAGCAGCCGCTTTCGACTCTATTGATAGAAACCTGTTGTGGCATAAATTGGCTAACACTGATTTAGATTCTCGCCTGTTGTTCCTAATTAAGGAACTTTATTGTAACACAACTGCCACAATAAGAGTAGGTATCTCTGGTTCATTAACAGCTCCTATTCACATAAATAAAGGAGTTAAACAAGGCTGCCTGTTGGCACCTCTACTCTTTAATCTATACCTCAACGACATAATTCCAGCCCTGTCAGGCTCAGAATTTTTTCCACCCTCTGTTGGTTCAAAAAAGATTTCTATCTTGTTATATGCCGATGACATGGTTCTAATATCACTCACCCGTGTAGGTTTAAAAAGGTTGCTTTCGAAGCTTAGTGTTTTCTGTTCTAAAGAAAAGCTGAATATCAACTACTCTAAAACAAAGGTGATGGTGTTTGGGAAAAGACACTTTCCTTTTCAATGGTCAATTAATGGCCACCAGATTGAACAATGCCGAGAATTCAAATACCTTGGCGTTCATTTCACAGAAAATCTCTCATGGAAGCCCCATATAGAAGCCACCAAAGCAGTAGCCCTGAGATCTATCAGGGCAATTCTCAGATTCTATACTACTGCTGGGGGTCATCTGGTTGTTCCAGCACTAAAAATATTCCAAAGCAAAGTTATCCCTCAGATTCTTTATGGTTCCGGGGTATGGGGATGGGACGATTCTCATATATCTAAACTGGAATCTCTCCAGAACACTTTTCTTAAGAAACTGCTAAGACTCCCTCCAGGCACCCCAGCAGCTTTGGTTCGGGCAGAGGTCGGGTTTCCATCCATCAGAGCCCGCATTCATTTGGCTCTATTTAATTATTGGAGAATAGTTAAAGATTCCCCAGTTAGAGCTTTTCCCAAGTTATGTTTCAAACAGCTACCTAATTGTAAAGTATGGAATTCAAGATATCATAAGTTGCTTGAGTGGTATTCTAGCCCACCAGAAGACTTTTTCATCTTGAATTCCAAAGAGAAGCTCCAGGATTATATATTTCACCATACCGCTCAATCAGACAGACAGGCTATCAATAATTCTAATTTTTTTAAATGGTACAAATTTTATAAACTTGACCATCAAAGGGCCAGTTATTTGACAAAGCTCACCTTTCCAAAGCTTAGGCAAGCTTTTACAGCCCTTCGCTTTCAAAGTATGCCTACTGCTGTGATTGATGGCAGATATTCACATACCCCTTTGGCTCTCCGTTTATGCATTTGTGGGGCCCCCGAAATAGAGCATCTGCCTCACTATTTGTTTTCTTGTCCACTATATTCTGATCCAAGAGCCAAATTTTTGGGATCTATCCTGCCTCATTTGGAATCTAATACTGTTTTAGAAAAGATTTTTTATCTCCTTGCTGATATTGACTCCACGGTAACTCGTAAGGCCTCTCTTTTTACTCTGGCAGCTATGAAGATTCGGGCCAGACATGTTGCCAATATCGCGGTTGATTGTTCTGGAGATACACTCACTTAATTATAGTTTTATTGTCTACGTTTTAACTAAACCAAATTTTAAATTTCTCTCACACATGTCTATTATGGAGCTTAATATATGATGTATTTTAGCTATGCTGTTTCTATATGTATTTTATATTATTTTATACTAACATTTTGTATTGTATTGTACTGCATTTTAATACTTTGTATGCAAATAGCCTTTGGTCTATGCATTAAATAAATAAATATATATATATCCTTTGTTATTACATTGTTTTAATCTACTGTGATCATGGCAAAGATCCTACACACTTTTAGTGCAGCATAAACATACACTAGCATAGTTTGCTTGGCTCCCATAGTTGTGCAACCGATTCAGATCAGTCCTTGAGATTAATCATTGCACAGCAGTTGACTAGCTTCCCATACATCAAGCCAAAAGTATGAGAGCGATCTGTGGATGTGCTTGCAGGATGATAGGGACCACCCCTATCGAGGCTCTGAGACAGCACAACTGCTTCTGCAACTATTTTGATGCTAATATAGTGATTCAACAGGATTCTGGCCTACTAGTTATTCACCTTTGATGTATATTTTGGGCTGTTTTGATAAATGCATCCTGGGCATTGTTTTTCAGTGAATGAAAAGACTTTAAATAAATAAATACTTGTGTGATGTGTGATGTGCAGTGGGAAGAAACCATCTCATTTTTGCGTCATACAAAAAAGAAGTGACCATGATACAGGTCTCACCAGTGGCGGAGCTTGGAGCGTGTGGAGAGGGGGCGTAAGGGGGCAGGGCTATGGCATGAGGAGTGTGGCCACTGTGTGTAGGGACGTGGCCAGGGTGCACAGGGGTGTGGCTGAGCCGGGATGCTCCAAAAACATTGCCACCCAGGGTGAACCGCCCTCCCACCCCTATGCAACTGGGTCTCACTTAGCTTAATTTCCGTAAATGGGTTTTTGGTTTGTTTCCAATAGAAGAGAGGCTTGAGGTAAGGAGACCAAGACTGAGCAGATATGGTGATACTTGAGATTTGGGCTTTGGTCACAATGGCATTTTGTACTGATGGGCAATTACAGAGCAGATATTTGGGCTTTGTATCGGTAAACTCTTGCTCAACACATGTTTAAAGCTGTCATTTTGTATGACTAAGGGTGATCCCTGATGAGGGCTGTGCAATTGCCCTTTGATGGGCATGGATTTTTCTCAGGCCATTTCTGCACTAGCCTGTTATAGTGCTATTATTCCACTTTCAATATCCTATGGAATCCTGGGGTTTGCAGTTTAGGCCCCTCCCTAAACTGCAAACACCAGGATTCCATAGGATGTTGAAAGTGGAATAATAGCACTGTAACAAGCTACTGTAGAAATGGCCTCAGGCTCCAGAGATTGCAATGCCTACAGAAGACTTGTAAAATGGAGGAATGCACCAAACAACAATGGAGAGAGATTAGTAAAAATCTTGCAGCTATTAGACCTATTGGGACATCCAATCTTCATATGTAATTAGAATCATGGCTGGCGGGGGAAGCAAGGCCCTGTACCTTGTCCAGCTGCACTCCACACAGTAGAGAACCTGCTGGACTCATGTAGACTCCCAATATAATTTCAAAACCTCATTGAGTAGGTTATACACTGTCAAGTTGGAATAAACAGGCTCCTCAATTTAAAAATTCCAAACCTGCCTAGGAATGGCGGGGGTCAGGTATGGAAAGAACTCTCTCCTCATACAATTCTAAGTGTGCAATTATAACTGTGTAACAACTTCACCCAAGTCTGCTGTTCTCCCACACAGCATGGACAGTGAACACTGAAGAAAGGAGATTATCGTGGCCTCTTTTTTCCCTATCTTTTTATCTTTATATATTTTAGTAATGAAGAGTGCTTCAAGGAAGAATGGAATAGATGAAAGACTGTAGAGAGGCTGAGAGACAAAGAGAAAGAAACTGAGAGAGAGAGAAAAAAAGAGAGAATGAAAAGGAAGGGCAAGATCCTGGAAAAAGGAAGGGAAAGGGGGAGAAAGGAATCAAAATGTGGTTGATCTTTAATTCACCTTCCAACATGTCCAAGTGTGTGTGTCTGTGTGTGTGTGTACATGTGCACATGTTTCCTTCTAATGGTGGTCTTATAATCTTTATCCCTATCAAAGGTCCAGTTCATTGCATCAATATTTTATTATAAGCATACAGATTCACCCCAAAAATGCAGTTTGCACAATTTGCTCCTGTCTTTGATTATAACCATCCTATTTCCTATTTTTCTTATAAATTATAAATCATTCTTTTGCTTGGAAATGTTGTCATTCAATCATTGAAAAGATACCTATGCAAAAACATTACAGAGCTGCTTCAGAGAGAGCAGAAGGACTCCCACATCCTACCACCATCTTGTTGGAAATATTGGTCAGAATTACGTGGTTGCACAACACCAGCATAGCTGTACCATAGCAGTCAGCGGCAGCAGGAAGAAATGGGCCATGGACACATAATCATGAAGGAAGGAAGACACTGGAGAAGGACTCTGCTCAGAATTGGTAGGTTGTGTCTGCCTTCCTTCACCACTGCAGGGAAAGTCTGGGAAAAATGCAATCATTGTAAGAGTACGTAAACAGAATTGCAGCCATTTAATTCCCCTCAATTAGAATTTGTTTCATAGATTACATGATTACCAGTAAATCACCAGCATGCTACTGCACTTCTGCCTTTCTGGCACCTTGATAGGAGGAAGGGATCCCCTCAAATGAGATGCGAAGTCTGGAAAATGCTTGAACGACTTGCTGATGGCCTCCATGTCAGAGGTGCTATTAATCCATTCAGGGTTTTATTCCCAACCTTAGAGCTAGCACAAAACCTTGAACTCAAAATAAGCCCATTGCCAAGCTCCTTGAAAGGTTGTAATAAAATCTATAGTAGATTCACTGCCCTAATGGCATGGAAGCTTCTAGCTGCTGCCATAGTCCCTGCTTTTCATGATATAATGGTTAGTGTGGGACTAGAACTCCAGGAGACAAGGGACTGAATTCCCTGCTCAGCCATTGAAATGCACTGGGGGATTTGGGGCAAGTCACATTCTCTCTTAGCCTTAGAAGATAGCAATGAACAACCTCCTCTGAATAAATCTTGCCAAGAAAGCCCTGTGATAAGGTCAGTATAAATTAAGGTCTACTTGAAGGCATATAACGACAACAACAAAGTAAAGATAGAGCTGCTGCCATGGTGGCACACAACTGAGTCAGGAGCAGGGGCTTTGTGGTGGAGGAGTGATAGAATTACTGGCCTGACACTTTCTTCCTGGCATTTTAAGACCTGAACGTGCTCAATAGGCACATCAGTCCGTGTGTCTCAGGTCTCATTTTGAGCCAGATTCCATTTTGCAAAGATCAGAAAGTTGAACTACAGCTGTCAGCCTTTCTCAGCCAGCATGGCCAGGGGCCACGTTGTCTGGGGGATTCTGGGACCCGTAGTTCAAAGCAATAACTTTCCTAACCACAGGAGTACATAGGCAACTGCCTTCCATGAGACTATTGTAAAAATTACTGTTACTATTAATTCACAGTAAAAATTATTACTAATTTGTAGTAAGCCATTTGAAAAAGAAAAACAAAGAGCTGTTACTGGGTTCTTTGTTGTTCGTTCTCAAATGGCTCAGTACAACTCACTCTGCTCTAAAAGTGCAACTTCTCCAAAAAGAAAAATAATTAAAGTTCTCTCAGCCTCTTAAATTAAGCAGATGCCTCCTTATTTGTAGCTTTCAAACTCAAAGTGCTCTGTAATTCCAATGCTTACCTGAATCAATCAGACACAGTGCTCATCACATCAAGATGTCATTCTAATCAAGGTTTTGTTCTTGATATGAAACTGCTCTGTATCAAGATGGGATTGTACAAAACTGTGTTCAAGTTGGGCCACAGAACAGCACTCATTCATGTGGCTCTAAAGCTCTTCACCACTTAGGATACATCTGACTCGAAAACCCTGTGGACTCTCTGTTATACCTCCCTAAGTATCTGATCCGTAATAACCCTTTCCTATTCTTCCAGCGTACGTTCTGTGCTTAAGTGTGCTGTGGTAGGATCTCAAGAACCACCTTTGCTGAAGATGTAGGTCATCTGTGGTGAGCCCTAAGATCTGCTCCAAACCCTTCAGATCAGCTCGCCTGCTTACCTGAGAAGTTTTTAAATGTTTGCAACTTTTTAAAATTAAAAAGAAGAAGAAAAAAACAAATATGCAAAGAAATGCATATATTGTGTTGTGTTTTCTGCAGGAAAAACAAGAACCTTTAAAAAGAGTTCATACTGAAAGCAGGTCTAGCAATTCGTGGAGCTGAGTTTATGTCACAGATGTAGAATTCCCTGAGACCGTTGTTGAAAGCATTATAACTGACTTACAGCAATGAGTTGCACTGTAGGAACATGTCTACTCTGTGGGAAATGTTATATGGGGCAGTTTATTTCTGTGCAGGAGTCACTGCTGCCAGAATTGTACAGGTTGATGTGGAAACAAGATGGATGTTCTTGCTTTAAGGAGAGTGCTTGTGGGGCTAACTCAAAATTTTTGCCTGAGACAAGGACAGTGTTCTACAAGGAGAGGAGGATAGATTAAGGGAGGAAGGATAGGGCAAGTGAACACACAAGAAGCCCCCACCTTTTGACACCCCATTATTTGACAACTCATTATTTTGACGCTTCCAAATTAAGGACATGTTCCATTAATTTAACAGGGGTTCTGCTCTTTCATCAGTTCTTCTTGCTTATGAGGGCTCACTCGGAACCACTCACACATACACAGTGCTTGCGAAGTGAGCTGAGCTGGGGAGGGGGGAAGGTGCTAAGCTGGCTGAGAAACTTTGCAAGCAGCATGCATACAGTCAGTCCTAAGTGAGCCTTTATAAATCATTCATGCTACCTGTGGTATAGTACATGGGTTCTACTTTTCAACCAATTTCCTTTTCTGATGGTCCTCTGGTCCCTAACCTATCAGATAAGTGGGGGAAGCCTACACAGCACTTTCCATTCTGCGCCCCTCAACATCTCTCACATGGCACAGTTGATTCATTTAGCCTGATGGCAGGGCTGCAACTTGTGACCAGAGACTAGAACACAAGAGACTAGTACACAAACAAAAGGGTTCAAATTACAAGAAAAGAGATTCTGCCTTCAACAGGGTACCTCAGAAAGTGGTGGACACTCCATCTTTGGAAGTCCTTAAACAGAGGTGGATTGACACTTTTTAGAAGTGCTTTAGTTGTGCATTCCTCCACAGCAGGAGGTTGGACTAGAAGACCTTTGTGGTATCTTCCAGCTAAAAGATTCTATGATTCCATGACTATCAGTTTTTTCTTTTTACATGCATTTGCCACAGAATTCAGCAGTGCCCCTGGGTAAATGCATCTTGATCTTCATTGTTGCCTAGTATGGTGGGATTGGCACTCTTTGACTCCATATCTGAAATAGTTCCATCTCCTCAAGGCAACAGGCTGTGGAGCAGATAAGACTCTACATGTTGCAGGGTGCTTCACACTCTCTGAGATACTAATTTGACAATGACTTTTCCTTCTTTATTACTGTGTGAGCTGAGGAAGAATAAACATGTCATGCCAACAGAAGACACAAGAGCCAGTGTGATAAGAGATAGGCCACTTGAAGAGGACTCCGGGACATACTCTCTTTTTTTGCATAAGAATGGTGTTTGAGAAACTGGAAGTCATATGTGGCTTTATCATGCACTTGGCCTCTTCCTGTGGGGATCTGTGTGGGGAACAATGCACTGTTCTAGCCAAAAACAACACAAGAGGAACCTATGCACTAGTGCTAACCTGCCTAATACCTACGTGAAATGAACAGGGCACCTCATCTGAGTATCAATCAGCTTAGCATTAATAATCTGAAAGTACCGTATGTATGCCCTTATAGACAAATACATATTTGGAAGCCCATATAAGAATATCAGGTTTAAAATAAAATGAGAAACAATCAGTTGTGAAAGGATTAAGCACCTTATTCCATCCCCTGGCTTCTTCACTTCATATAGCTTTTTTCCTTAAACAGTCTTACCCAATCATACACATTCCAGGTGCCTTTTGATTACAACTCCCATAATCCCTGGCCACCAGCCATATGGTTAAGGGCAGATGGCAGCTATAGTCCAACACATCTGGAAAGCAGCAGATTGAAAAAGGATGCCCTAGGCAAACCAGTGACCACACTTCTCAAGATGCTCTTGTGTGTGATGTGTACTTTGTGCATCCTTAATGGAGTGTTTCTCATTCACTACCCCAGCATTAAGCAAAACCCACAGGGATGGAATGCTGGAGTTCTGAACAGAGAAGCTGCAGGATAAAATGGTTGTGAGGAAGGAGGAAAATAAAAGGAGACCATTAATTCACACCCTTTTCCCAATAATCTTTTCATCCCATTCATATAATTTCTGGGTTTTTGTTAATGGGATCTGTCAAGCAATGAAATGGGAGAAAACCCAAGAATTTGTTACTCAATGAGTTTATTAAAATGTAAAATTTAACAATAACACAGCATACAAAGGGGAAAAAATTCATGACAATATATTTAACATTTGAAAACCTCTTGTTAGAAAAGAGAATATGGATCAAATGACTGAACTCTGAACACTCTAGTTCCATTACAAAACAAGGAGCTGCTAGCTATCATGGTGTTATCATCTCAAAGAAGTTCCTAAACATTAACAAAGTTAAAATACAACTAACAGTTTGGATCATACAATTGCAGGATTAACACAATAAAAATCATTGGATAAAATTATAAGAACCATTCCCACTGTTGTTTTAAATAAAAGGGATGCCCTAATAAAACAAGGAGTACAAGGAGCTTTATCCCACAATGGTATGAACTGTTCCTGACATGCAGGAGACAATTCTATGTTTCAAGAATTCTAAATTTTACAGACAATGTTTGAATATGGAATTTCAACATACTTTAGAACAGAGGTTTGCACTGGTAGAGTCTACGGACTATGTGTATCACAGGATGCATGTAGCCCCTAGACCCCACCAGTCCCCATGGAGTCCAATTTTAATAAATGGTGTAATTTTGTCCAAAGTCACACAGAAAGCCTCTCAAATGCCTGAAAAAAATACCTCCTCAAGCACCCAGAACTCCTTAAAGCCCCCCAAAATGCCTCCATTTTCCTTTGAAATCCCTCTAAAAATGGTGATAGTCAATAACACATTATTTCCTCTCACCATTTTGTGAAGAACTGCAGGGAAAAATAGCATATTTAAGTTTGCTGGATATGTATAACTCATTGGAATGGAGATGGAGGGAAATCAGCTTCTGACTCCTATGCAATTGTCCACTGCTGCTCCAGAGCCTTGGACACCAAACAAATTGAGCCTCCATATTTGTTTTTCATTTTGGAGCAGTGCTTAATCTCAACATTTGGAAAAGGGAGGGCTCCTTCTTGAGTTTAGGACATTTATTATTGGCCCAAATCCATTTCCTGTAACTAGAATGCAATAAAGTAAACAAAGAGTAGAGTGGGACATGAGAAAGCAATGTTACTTGGTAAGATGTCCATCATGGCCCCTGACATCTACCTGCCTCCAAATGTACCATCTAGTTTAATCAAAGTGACTTTGGTGGGAGTTCAATCAGCTAAATTAATGCACTGAATTAATCAAATTAGCTTAAATTCAGGTTTCTTGGCTACCAGTCAGGGTGCCACTTGAAACACCACACATAAATCTTTAAGACAATAAAACTAGAGAAAATGATTGCCAAAAGCCAAGTTTCAATACAATTTAACAACAACAAACTTCTCAACTCACAGTGTGAGCATCTGAGGTATTTACACCTATTTCAAATAAAAAGGAAGTGTGATTCTGAACAGAGAGAATGTTAAGTGCTCCCAGTTATTTAAAGCTACTTCAAAGCCCACCCAAAGCACCACAAAAAAAAAACTTTCACCAAACCATGAGTCAACAGTGGTGCATCTCTTGACAATAAAAGGGGGGGGGGAATCATTCAGATGCATGACTGTGTGTGTCCTGTTGTTTTTCTAACACCTTTTCCCAGAAATAATCATTTCAGGTATATTCTTTTTTTTTAATCAAATAAACAGACTCCACTATCGACATAATATAATGACAGAGGTAAAGCCATCACAAAGTAAAAATCAAGTTGATATAGAACAAAGACCTCCCCACCCCCACCCCAATCCAATAAAAACAACAAAAGCATCCTCTGCTTTCCTCAGTAGCTTGTGTGTGCAAAGAAAACCTGATATTATCCCTGCCAAATGTCTTGAGGGCCTAATAGTGTAACTTTCAAACTAATATCTCAAATGAGAATATTGGCCATAACTTGCACTCCTTGAGTGCACATATCACAAAGAAGTTGTGCAACTCAGAGTGCCCAAATTTCTTCAGAAGGAGGAACAGAATCCTCACTCAGATTTATATTTTTTCTGCTCTAATAAGTAAAATTCCTGGCTGCATGAATATTTGAAGAAGAAGTCTTAACACTGGATTTATCCACAAGCTAAGTAAGCTCCAGCTCAGAGCCTAACATTATGATTGTTTTTAGGACATCTAAAAAATTTTTTTATTTATTTATTTAGAAAAAGCTACCAGAATAATGCATGTTGGGGGTGGGACAGTGCTGTGGGACCCCTTAAATTTGACATGGCTCAGGGCCTTAGTTTGTCTTAATCAGGTCCTCAGGATACCAGATTGCTGTATACCAGGCATACACATTTGTGACTCTCAACCATGGAGGCTTTGCATCTGAATATATTTTGGAAACAGATTTGGCATGTGATGCCGAACTGACAACAATTGTGCTATAGATCCCAGATCAACGAGTAGGCAAAAGAGATGAAGTGTAGGTAGTTTAGGAAATATTCGTTTTGAACCAATTTCTGTGGGGAAAGAAAATACCGAGTTTATTGAGCGTTCCCACCATGTCTGTAAATTATCTGGTCTCGCACAATTGGGCCACAATATGCCTTTATCCATTCACCAAGTTTATTTATGAGAGAGAGTGTGGTGTAGTGGTTTTTGAGTGTTTGGCTAGAATTGTGTCAGACCAGTATTCAAGGCTCACTCAGTCACAGAAACTCACTGGATGACCCTGGACAAGTCATACTCTGTCAGCCAGAGGAGAAGGCAATGGCAAGCCAAATAACTCTTGCCAAGAAAATACCATGATAGGGTCACTATAAATCAAAGCTGACTTGAAGGCAAAAAGCAATAACAAAAAGTTTGCTTCTATTAAAATGAATTTACCACATGTCCACTCAATAAAGCAGAGGCTTGTAAGAGTCACAAAATGTAAGTTCTGTACACTGACATTTGTGTCAGATCTGCACAGGATGGAAATTTGATACGATGGATCAATAATTCACAGGCTGATTAGTCCTTTTTACAGAGGACAGTCTTGTTTTTTGAAGGGCTGTCAGAGGACATCCTGTCAAAGGACATGAAAGCATGAACCCTTTGTCTGAAGGGTGGCTAGCATATCAATAGTAGCACATGGTCAACTGCATGAAAAATGAAGATCAGCTCACCAGATGGAATTTATTAACATACATTTAAAAAACTAAGAGCAGAAAATAACAGTGCATATGAGGGTATTATCTAAAGCGCTGAAACATCTCTCAGAATATAACCAGCTGTGGCAAACTGGGTATATAAAAATACAACGTAAGAAAACACTTTTTAGAACAACAACAAATGGCTAAAAACACATTAAAAGATAAGATTACTGCTGCTGCATCAATTGAATTTTTTGTTCAGAACTTGTCCACAAAATATAAGACAGACTATAATAAAAAGCATATACTGTAGTTGTTTGAACAGCCCTGATAGGCATCATCCTAGTGTATGAACAATTTAATAAATACTGTAATGAGGGCTAATAGATAAGCAGCACTGCAGATATGTAAATTACATTAATCAAAGTCCAAAAATGCAGTCAAAGCAATATGCTTACAATGAAGCAAGCTGCACTAGTTACAATGAATTCACTGGGAGTTCTTGCAAACCTGTAAGAGATTGCTAGTGTTGATGGCAGTAAGAAAAAGGTTAGGCATCAGAAGTCTTCTAGCAAAATAGCAACCATTCACCTCTTTCTCTCTATATAGGTCAAATATAAGCAGATACTGTGGCATCAAGTTCTCCTGTATCACTGCTGTATTTTTTTTAAGCCTACTAACAGCTTCAAAATTATTTACCTAATGTATACTAGCCAGAATACAGGAGATTTGCTGTTTATTTGTTTGTTTGTTTCTTTAATTGCCTATACAGTGTGGTTTAAAGGTTTGAATGTTGAAACTGGAGACAAGGGTTTGAATCACCACTCAACCACAGAAACCCACTGGGTGACCTTGGGCAAGTCACAAACTCTCAACTTATACGGAAGGCAAGGTCAATAAATCTGGTTGAGAAAACCCTGTCCTCCCAATAACTCTTGCAAAGAAAATTCTATGATGGGGTCACTATAAGTCCAGTCAACTTGAAGGCACAGGAGAATAGTAGTTGCTGTTTCAAAGTGCTTGACCAAGACTAAAAGGGTTCTTGAAACATTTTTTGAGGTGTGAAGATAAGCTTTCCTTTTACTGAATTTGGGACGCGGAAAAGTTAAATCATGGGCCATTTCCGGTGGAAATCAGATTACAGTGTTACAGTTTTAGCACCTTGGACAGAGAACTGTAAAAAGTCTTGCTAATTTGTTAACTCTGATATGTCAAAAATAATGATGTGCGCTTCCTTTATAACAACCTTCACAAAAGTATTGTGGGCCAGATGTTCACCTACTTATCTCCAGTCCAAATAAATTAACTCTATCTGAATTCCACTCAGAGCAATGGGCTTTATGACAACTAGTTTGTCTCATTAATTATAATTATATTTAAGCAGCAGTGACTTTCTCTGGATGGAAGACTACGAATGGGATCCAAGTTTCACTACATGAAGCAATCAATGGAACTTAACAGAGTCCAAAGTTCGATTGCTATCCATGAGCTTACTCTAAATATGATGAAGTCCAGCCTTATGTGCTTTAACTACTGATATTCTTATGTATTTACATTTCCTACTTTTTAGACTCATACAGCTACTGATTATTATCAAAATGTAAAGAACACCTTAAACAGAAACCAAAGAGGTATTTTTAAAATTCTGATTTAACAACACATAGAATAGTTTAAAATGAATTGCAGAGATTATCACTTCAAACCTACTTTTATATGTATTCTATATCTAAAACATTAGGACCCATTTAAAGTCTAAAACTGCTTCCCAGTTAAAAACATTTAATCAACATTTTCATGCTCAAATGTTTTATATGCTACTAATTCTGTATATAAATGCCTTAATATCATGGATTTATTAGAAACTAAAGGGTAGTGGCTATTAATATGCAAATGTTTTAAAAGGAAGTTAAATATTTATTTATTACAGGAATTAACATCCCACCCTGCAAACAGATTCCCAGGGCAGCCAACTTTACAGTTATAAAAATAAATTTTAGTTAATAAGATTTATAACTAGCACTTTTACAGACTTTTATCAACTTTCTCAGATTTGCCCCCACATAAAACAAAAACAAAACCAAAAACCCTTCATAATATAGTGAAATCGGGATAAAATTACTCTTTCCATGCTCCACTTACAAGCTGGACACACCAATCTAAGATACGCTAACCACTTTCTGAAATCTCTTGTCCGGAACAGCCCACCAAATGCCTTTGATCAAGCGCAGTACTCTAGCATTATGTGTTAAAAACAAATGCTATACGCGGCTCTGCCTGCACCCCATTAAAGGCAATTCCATTGCAAGACAAAGGTAGATCGTTCCCCCATTTAAAATTCCATAGAATCAGGAATTTCCAAAGACTCATCCAAAGTCATGAAATCTCCTTCATTTTGTTCTGGACTAGTTGTCAACCCCTGGCTTTTCAACATATTATGAGCATTCATGAACTTCTGCAAATGTTTTGAGGTATACAGCCAATGGTGCTTTAAGACATCTTCCATTTCATAGCATTTTGATTGTCTGGCATTCATTTTTCGAAAACGTCTGAAAAGTTTGTTCCCAGACTCATTTCCCTCACTTGCCCAAGCACCAATAGATCCATCTCTCTCAATAATTTCTGGAACATGAGCAAGGGTTTTGTGAAAGTAATTGGTAATCTTGCCCTCATATCTATAACGGAATTTGGTAGCCAGTAGCTCTGCAAAACGTTGAGAATTGAAACTATACTGGCATACGAGTTCTGGGCATTCTTTTGTGGGACATGAAGACCGCCACACTGGTTTCATCTTAAGGTAAAGGTCCATGAGTTCTCTAAGGGCTTCCTGTCTCTCCTCACTCTTTATTAATTCACAAACTGCTTCCACAGTGTCCTTGGTCATGAGCTTTCTGGCAAAATTCCCATTCATCCTTGTTACAGGCTTCAAGTTCATCTTCTTTCTGAGGTGTTTGTCAAGAGTGGACTGCCATCTCTTTCTCTCTTCCCTTGATGCATCAGGGTTTTTGTAGACTTCACCAATCTCAAACTGGAATATCTTGTAAAATTCAGCTGCATTGCCAATGTCACAGTGCAAGGCATCTATCGAAGGAACAGTCTCAATAAAAGGTTTTGCAGAAACCCCCTTCACTCTGTCACGTAGTTCATCAACAGTCTCATGGTAGGGATTGGATCGCCACACCTCATACCGTTCTAGGTTTTCCGCATGACTTCTTGTGATGGAATGAAGGATCAAGTTCTGGGAAGCTTCCTGGCGTGTTGCATCACACAGAGTGCAAATATAAGTAGAGCCTGAGGCTTCAAGGCCCTCTACTTCACGGACAAGCTTTTCATCATATCCAGTGCCCCTAAAGATGAATTTGAATGTTCTTGGGATTCCAGCCATATCAAGTATCAGTACACTGTCTTTCATGGCCTCTCTTTCTGCCACAAGAGGACTCAGGATGGCTGTCAGTGTCTCATGGTCTGATTCATCAGCAAGCATAAGGCACAAAGGTTTACAACACAGTTCTGAATTGGGCTTGTTTTCCTCAAAAATCCTTATGCTTGCATTGTCATGAGTGACAGAGATGCTCATGAGTGTGAAAGAGAATCGAACTGCTTTCTCAGGGACAACTGGGCCACAGCCATGTTTCTCACTAACATCTCCCATTCCATCACAGGACTCTTTAATCACCACAGTGAATGGACCTTTGAAGTAGTCATCCAAATCCTGACTTTTCAGGCCTTCTAGGATGTCTTCTTCCATATCCATCAAGGCAGAAGCCAAAGCTGCATCATATCGAAATCTCTTCGCAATTGTTTCCACTGGGTAATCATCAACCGAATGTTGTATGCCTGAAAGCCCATCAATAATACCTACTTCTGTGTTACTGGAAACATTTTTCAAGGGTGGTTTCCACTCAAATGAATGGTAACCCGGCAAGAGGGACTTTTCAGCAGTTCGAAGGGCATGGAGTGGCTGGAATATCTGTCTCCCAGTTACAGCTTTCACAGTCCTGTACATTTTGTGGTACTGGCTACAGCTGAGAAAAGTATTGACTCTGATTGCCAAGCAAACAGCTGGATGAAGGCCTGACCCCTTCCCTTGCATTATAGCTTCCAACTCATCAGCCTGTCTGTGTTCATTTCTGGCTCTCAGGGCCAGTAGAAACAAAGTTAGACACACAGACTTGACATCTCCCCCTTCTTCTTTCTCAGCAAAAGCTTTTACTTGTAGCTTGAGTTCTCTTAGGCGGTGCTTTTGAGCTCTCCTTGTCAAAGAAAGTAAGTGTTGTCTCGGTCGGCCACCTTTGTTTACGTACACATAGCCCTCTCCGTTTTCTACCTCTTTGTGTCTGGAAAGATGGTGACAGTATTTTCCCAAACAAATCTCCTCCTGACAATCATTCACCGGACATATCACTGGCAGACTGTTCAGGATGTTCAGGAAGGATTTCACAGGGCTCACCAAATCAGTAGGAAAGCAAGGATAGCGACAAGCTGGACAATAGCTTCCCATTACTTTGAGACATTTAAGGATGCAGGCTCTGCAAAATAGGTGCTTGCATGTTGTTTCTACTGGATCAGCTAGGATATGCTCACAGATCTGGCAAGAGATTGACTTTACAAAGTCCGCAGGATAGTCTACTGCAAGGATCTTGGTACTGAGGTGAATCTTCTTGCAGTTGGCAATTTTTTTCATTAAACTTTTTTGGTTGACTTGTTTTGGATTCTTTACCTGCCGTATTTTTCTAGCACGTCCAGCCACCAGCCTCAGTTTTTTGCTCAACTGTGGATTAAGGACTTGCTTCTTTCTCTTCATTCCATGGGAAGAAGTGCCACAAACATCGCAGCTCGAGGCATGGGGATGCCATTCCACTGGGGCTCTCCTTGGAAAAAATGCTTCACATGGGGAATTGCTTAATTTCTTTTGAACCACAGTCCAACACTGGTGACAGAACTTTGTAGGGTGGATTGTGTCAAGGTCTGCTTTCACATCAATCTTAAAAACTCTAGCAAGGAGATCTGGCCAAGATGTTGCTTTTTTCTCTTTCTTTCTGAGAAGGGCCTGAGTCTCATCATCTACTGGTCCATGAACTGGATGGCTTCTTTTACAAGGTTCAGTTTTAAGTGAGCCTCCACAGATGCGGCAGAGATGCTGCAGGTTTCCCTGGTGTGTTTCAGCCTCTCTTTGGCTCATATGAAAGGCGCTCTTATCTATTGTCTGAACACCTTTGTTCAACTCAGTGTCTGCTTCAAAGGGTGGGTGTGACATTAGAGCCACCACCTCAGTCTTTTCCTCAATGAGTTTGTCCAGAGAAGAAACCGCTTTTCCTTTATTGTTGTTAGCCAGATGGCTGTCATCAGGAAGTAGCTTCTCAAGTGATCGCACTTTGAAGAGCTTGAATTTCCATTCAGAAAATTTCTTATATGGCTGTTGAGTTTGCTCAGACACAAAGCACAAATTCATGCTTGGAGGTGGAAGCATCTCCATTCTGGCAAATGTTTAGTTGCCTATGAATGAGGGGAAAAGGAGAAGTTGGTAAGGAACTTTAATAAACCAAAATAAATGATATGATGAACAATCAATGGATACAAATGCTAATGTTAAGTATCTCTCACTGATAAATAGGGTGGCCTACATTATTTTATACCTGGGTAAAAATGCCAATGCACCAATGATCTTATGGCTGCATCATCTTGGTGTCATATACAGGCAGAAGTCCAACTTACACCCATGCATGTCTTTTTATGTTTTTTTTTTAATGGGAAACTACCTCATGCAAGGATATGCACCCACTAATTTCACCTTCTGCCCCATACTCCACTGGCTGCAGAATCCAGATACATTCTTATAGCTGGAAACAGCTTCAGGACTTCATCATCTTGGACCTTGTAAACATTCTCTAGAAGACTCAGACTATGATCTCACCATTGTGCAGCCAGCTAGGAATGCAGTCAGATGCTATGTGACTATCCCCCTGCTATCCTCTAGCCAATAAACGACTGGGAGGTGGGAAGGTAAGAGGTGAGTTCTTCATAAAGGTAGAAAGATGGGTCAGACTTCCATCTGAAGGCCTGCAGGGGTCTGGGGCAATTACCCACCCTTGCTTTCTAACTGAGCTTGGGAAAACCAGTTCTGAAGCTTTTCTGAAATAACCAGTGGTGCACAGTGCTAATTTGCCTGACATTTTGACATCACAACCTCACCCTGGAACAATTGAAAAATCAAGGTATAACAACAACCACAATTCCATTGAATTTTGCTTATCTGTATATAAAATCAGCTTTGAAATGTTTAAAGCTAGTTAGTTTCTTACACAATGGAAAAAGAGGAAGGCAAGACCAGAAAAGCAGCAATGGAATGTACTAGGTAAATGTTCTATTAATCATTGTTTGGAAACACTACTTGTTGGACCACAACCCCCAGCATCCCCACTCAACATGGCCCGCAGGGTTATAGGATTTTGAGTTCCAAAGTAACTGTTCTGAGCTCTGCTGCCCATAACTTTATCAAAGGCGGAGGGAACCAAGGTTACTGTGCAGAAAAGGAAACATATTCAGAAGTAGCTGTGGTGGCCATGCAGCAAAATACAACAAAATCCAAAATCCATAAAGCAGCGATACCTTTATTCAGCCAGATCAAAAGCATAAAATACATTATGCAAGCTTTTGAAGTTTCATTGGCTTCCTCATCAGGCAAAGTTTTTAAAAATCATGTAGGAGAAAAAAAAGGTGAGGATATTAAGTACCACCTTTTTTTCACCTGCATGATTTTTAGCACCTTTGCCTGATGAAGTTTTGAAAACTTGCATAAGGTATTTCTTGCTTTGAAATTGGCTAAATAGAGGTATCACTGCTATCTGGATTTTGGATTATTCAAGAGAAAGAATGTGAGTATTTCATTTGAAAGTAGTGCTCTATACATCTTAGAACAGAGCTTCTCTGTGCAGCTAAATTAGACTATCAAGCACAAAAGAGTTGTTGTTATTTTATTGTTCTTTGAAAATTGGTTATGTTTGCTACTGTTGAGCTTTACCAACATGCAACTCTTTTAAAATATCTTAGGTTCCAGTTCTTACATACTGGACTCTGCAGTTTTATACAGCCTAATTCTGCACAGTAATGTGGTTCACTTACCAAATCTTCAATATTTACACAGAGGTAAGACCTGCTGCGTAAAACAACAGTTACTGTTAGGAAGAGTGAATATAGGACTGGAAGCCAAGCAGCACACTCCTATGAACATTTCCTTAGAAGCAAATCTGCTCTGTGTTTACTCTTAAGTAACTTGTGTCTCAGATCAGAGCCTTAATATTTCAGAATGTAGTTCTAAAATAAAGACCTCCTCATGTAGCAATAGGGCTGCACATACACTGATGTGCAGGAGGCTCTGCCCCAAGCAAGTACTAAACAGATGGCCAGCATTTTAAGACTGAAAAGTCCCGTTTTTGTTTGCAAAGGAGTCAAGAAACACAAGCAAGCAAGACTCTAGACTAGTAAGTCTCTCCTGAAGAACATGCATGATTCTGGAATCTCTTGGATTTGGGGGAAAGCTGCTTCAGATATGAGATTCGTCTTACATATAGGGAAGTTCACCGACATTTCTTTTGTGCAGTACCCTCTTCGCTCTCCAGGAACAGAGAAATCACAGGCAGCTGAATCCTGGATGTGGGATTCAGTGTCTACACAGAGTTACTGGACTGAGAGAAAGATCTGGTGGCACTTTAAAACATCCTCTTCTAATCTGAACACCTAATCTAGAACTCCCAGTATTCCTGACATTGATCATCTTGGCTGGGACTGGACATCTAGAGTCGCAGTCTCAAATGTCTGAAGGACACTAGCTTGAAGAAGAATGTTTTAGGAGCTGAACTATTCTACGAACTGCTTGAACTTCCGTCGAATACTTCATCAAGGTACATACCACTTCCTAGGGTTATGGTACACAGGAGCATTGGTTCCCAAGCTTGGTTTTCCAGATGTGGTTGGGCTTTAACTTCTGGAAGTCCAGCCAGCATGGTCAGTGGCCAGGGATTCTGGGAGTTTCAGTCCTGCAAAATCTAGAGGCCCAAGTTTTGGGAGCTCCTGCACAAGCAGATATGCCAATAGAGTAAGATGCTCATTATGTATATGAAAGAAACCTCAGTGACTAAACAGCAGGACCTAACATTGGCAGGTAGAAATTGCCATTTAAAGGGAGAAAAGCTGGAATTCACAATTCTACCCAAATATTAATGGACCAGGAATCTAGTCCATTATTGCTATCTGTGCCCTGTAATATAAATTGATATTTTCCCAATCATATCATGCCTCACAGAGTGCTATCCTAGAAGCTTTTGAACTACTCCATTTGATTACCTTTTAATCCATAGAATTAGCAGGTAATATTACCTCTATCAGTCTGTGCAGATGCTCAAAGTAAACAGACATGCGGCAGATGGATCAGAATCACATCAAACATCCCAACACCAACTCCACACATAGATAATTTCTTGGTCACACAGCCTCTCAGTGTAAATGCTGTCTCCACACAATTTGTAACTTGCAAGTATGGCAGCACAAGGAATTTGCAACATATAGTGTTTGAAGGGCAGGGTGAGAAGATGTCATCAATTCAGGGTGAAGACTTATAACTATAGATGTCATTGTTCTACAGCTTCTACTGTATTTCTCTGTTGGCTGAGGTTGATGAGATTTGGAGTTAATGAATCCTAAAGTAGAGGTGGGAATCCCTGTTGTTTCAGTGTAACTTCTAGCAACCCTACCCAGTGTAAACAATGATAACAAATTCTGAGAACTGCAACCTAACAACACTTGGAAAGCCACATGATTCTCACCTGTACAGTTTTGCACCCATATCATAATCCCCTGTCCACATGTAGTAGTTGGTTTCACACACCTACATAGGCCTATCTGTACAGGTTTGTCACCATGCTCTGAAAAGCTCCACCTTCTGGTTTCTAGATACCTTATTGCTATTAAAAGGACACCAGCTAAGGCAAGCTTAGGCACTGTGTGAGAAGGAAAAGGGATGAAATCTTTATGACTGAAGAACAAAATCTGTGTTATTATAGAAGATAAAAATGCAATAAATATTAAACACCAGGATAGCCATCCACTGAGTCTTTCTCAGAGAATGTTCTAAACCTAAGGAAATTGTGGATCATAATACATACTTGTAAAGTATCTCTGAACTAGGTCACTGATACTGAATGTAATACATAAACTGGTAGTACACTAAATAAAGAATAAATGCTGCCTAAACCTATGCAAAACTCAAAAGCAAATGCAGCATCAGTTCAGAGGGGCTTACAGCCCTAGGGAAGTACGTACTGGATTTTTAGTTACTTCACAATAAATCTCTATATTTTTGTGCCTTTAGGTGATGATCCACACCTCCACTTAATACACCTCTCAGTTGCATTCCACAAATCGTTCAAACCAACTTATTTTGCATGTGGTACTTCTAAGTCTCATCTTTTTCAACAGGTTAACGCAACTTAAATGAAAATGTATCATGTAGCAAACAGTTTAAATGGAAGTTTCTCATTTGTTCATTATACTATGAGATATGAACTGACAAACTCATCAGACTAAGAACTTATACCCCAATTCTACTCATGTTGATTGAAAACAGCAAGAAACAGTAATCTGTATCCTCTTTGTTTTGAGTCAACAAGGTAAAATGAAGTGTTTCATAGCTAACACATTTGTGCTATGATGAATCTGGCCAAATGTTCGTCCATCCTCTCCAATACTGACCAGTTACTAGGATTTGTTTCTCATAAATAACAGATAAATGAGCAAATCTATGACTAAATCATACCACTTCAAATTGCAGGCATGAGCCCAGCTGATTAAGAGCAAACCCCTAAGTAAAGTCAAAGTCCCACTGAATTAAAAGGGATTTACTGAACAGCAGACTTCCTGAAGATTGCTGTGCTGACGGCCATCCATACAAAGATATACCTTACATGCAGAAAAGTGGCTTATTAGTCAAATAGGTTCATTCTTACTGCTTGTGGTGAACCACTTTGCAGTAGATGTCATTAAATCAAAGCAGTTCATAACGTCATCTCACCTTGTCTCACCTTTCCACAGTGAGTCATCTAATATCACCCACCCAGGCCTAATTCTTGCTGTGGTTATGCAGCTCAGGAGTTAACATGAAATTGGTTTCATCCCCTTACTAAGGAAAGTTCAAAACTAAAATGCCAGTGGAACATTTCCTAATCCCTACGGCCTCATCATTAGATACTTTATCTGGTCTCAATGTAGCTCCTATCTACTTGCTTAGGAGATTATACAAAAGGTCTCCCCATTAGGGATTTTTCCTCACATGTTACATCTGCATGTATTCGTGCTTTGATGGTTCTAATTAGGAGATGAGATAACCTCACCCAAGGGCAGAAGCCACTAGTAAGATCTCCTATGCAAGGCCCATGCACAGACCTACTCAACCTATTTTGGTCCTGGTATTCTATTTTGTCACACAATTACATATTGTTACAGCTATCTTCATATAACCTTCACATGACTTGGGATGCTTCCAGATGGATGCTTTCTAGTGTTACTAATCAAAAGATGGAGCTGTTCCACCTTTCTATCCTTAATAAATTTCCTCCAACAAGAATAAAAATACTATGGAAGCAGCAATGAGAAAACACAGGAGGGTTCAAATGACAGACGATGCCATTTGAACCCCTGATAAAATTTCATGAATAAGACCAGGCAATTGGAAAATAAAAGCCTCATCTGGAAGCAAACGTAGTCTGACAGCTTCTTTAACCCTCAAAAGACCAAAAATAATGCTAAAGCTATTTTACGTTCCTACTTTACATGCAAAGTGTCATGAAAGATTTTCCTTTCACTCTACGAAATTTAGATAGAAAGACAAAATCTGATATTTTTTAATGGAAGATTGGTTTCATACCAAAATATCAGATCCAATGTCAGGATAGAAGATGCTGCTATTTTTCTGTTACTTCTACTTGAGAATTATACTCTTAAATGGACTGCAGCCAGAACTCTTATTAAGCTCCTTAACTTTTTCCATCAGATGGACTCTGTTTTAGACTATAGGTCTTCATTCTGTGAGGGCTAGATTATAAGAGAAATAAAGCCAATATAAGCTTTGGAAGAAGAAAATAATGTAATCCAATATGAGTGTTCCCATTACATTGTAGTAAATTCTGTCAGCCTACCTTGCTCCCACTCCCAATTTTGTATTGTCGTTTGTTAAATCTTCTCAACTGGCACCAAGATCTTTGTTACACACACACAGATGTGCATCCTTCTCCTTTCCCGCTTTGTGTTTATAAAGCTCCTTGAGGTGTTGTTTATCTTATTATATGGCTGTTCCTCCTCCCAACTCCCTGTACAGTTTGGTTGTTAACCACAAGCTGCTTACAGTCATCCACAGTTGAGATGTCCCAGCTCCAGCTGACACCTGGTTTGGTTTGGTGTATGTTTTTCACACACCAGAGTTATACTGCTTATCAAAACAACATCTTCCTGTGGGAGACCAGGAGGTCACTGATATATTTCAAATGTTGCAAAGTGCTTACCAGTGCTTTTCTAACCCCAGCTATTGGGGTATTTACATCATGTAGAAAACTGGACTGTCAAATTAGTTGAAGCCAGGGAATGGAATGTGCAGCTCTCCAGATGTTATTGGACTGCATCTTCCAGCCAGAAACTGAGCATTAACAACAACAACAAGTTTAAGATATTTTGTTAACCACTAGTAAATACAAAAATCAAACCTGTTTATGTTAACAATGAGTGGGAGAAAAAGTCTAAATGACAATAGGTAAATACATAAAGGAGTTGAGGGAAGAGATTAGATAACTAAAGGAAGCAAACGAAGCTCTAGGCTTTTTATCACGTAAAACTACAGAGAAGGCTCAAAACTAACGTAAATTAAATAGGAAAGTAAGTCAACAGCCACACATTATAGTTTGAGTCACAATCTTAGGATCAAGGAATTATGAATTAATGAAGTATTTATCTATTCCCTGTCTTGCCCATCCACCCAATACTTTTTCTTTCAAAGATATGCATGATTCCTTTCTTGAAGCAACTCACCATAACATGTTGTCCTACAACAGCAATCATCCAGCATATCATGATAATTGGAATTGTACTCCAAACACATCTAGAGGACATGACACATGGTGGCAGCTGCTCTGATGGCTGTTACTCTCTTTACCTTCACATTTTTAAAAAAAAATCAGGAAATTGTTTTATTTATTTTTTATTTTTTGAAAAAAAGTTGTGTTAAAAAAAGTTCATGTTTATTCAGAAAACAATATCACTCACTGACATATTTAACAACCTCAGTTAAGTAACAACATAGTATCTCCCTGCCTGACCACCCCTATCCTTACTTTCCAGACAACAGCCACTGTGATCAACAGGGATCTGTTCCCCTGTGGATCAGGAAGCAGCTGACTGACATTCCCCCCTCCCTTTTCCTTGAGAGATTTTGAGTAAGACAGGCTGAAGCAGGATCCTTATTTCAGTTCCCCACTGCATTGGAGAAATAGGACAGCGGACGGAAACATCAGTCAATTGTTTCCTGTCAATAGCAGAAGAGATCTCTTTTGCTCACAGTGGTTGCTTCCTGGTAAATAATGACTGGAAGATTCTCATGGTCCCTACATATTCCCTAAACTAGTGAATACAAAAGGATTGTGAGTCCAAAACAGTCATCAGTTAATAACTCTAGGCTACACATCTGTAAATTCTGGCCGGGGGCGGGGAGGGCGGTGAGGTCTCAAAATGTGAAAAACCTCCATTCTATCAATGAGGCATTTTGATGCACCAAGACACTCTTTTTCATCAAGGATTGACAAGTATGTGAGTGACCTGTTGTGTGAGTAACCTGTGCCTTCAAGTTGTTTCTGACTTATGGTGCTCTAAGGTGAACCTATCATAGAGTTTTCTGGGGCTGAGAGTGTGTGATAAACCCAAGACCACCCAGTGGGTTTCCATGGCCGAATGGGGAGTAGAACCTTGGTCTCCAGAGCTGCAGTCCGGCACTCAAACTACTACACCATGCTGGCTTTCAACACCACCTGTACATCCCTACTAACATTGTACACATATGCCTGTCCATACGCTTGGTTATAACTGCTAACCAGAGACAATTTGGACTGGACATGTGGTATTGAGATTTATGGTCCTCTCCTTGCCTACAGGTTCTCCACTACAAATTATGTCCAACTTGTTGTTGTTGTTGTTATTTGGTTGGGTTTGGTTTTATTTTATTTTGACTTTCTAGCTTGCCTTCAACCTTTCTCTTACTTTTGGATCTTTCAAAATCAAAGTTACAGAATAGGCAATTTGGAGAGAATACGGAGAAAATTATTTTGTTTTTAAAAAAGAGAGGACACTGGTAATTCTTTTATGCATCTACTATAATCTGCCATTACTGTAAGACCGTTATAAGTGTGTTTGGTGAGAACATGGGAGACAGCCTTTTTGGAATTGTGGAATTCTTTCTTATGGAGGTTCAATTGGGCCCCATTTGCTTTCTTTCCACCAGCAAGCAAAGACTTTTTATTTAAGAAGGCATTCATCTCTTGTGAAAGAAGGGTTTTTTAATGGGGTCTGCTATGCTTTTATAGTTGTTATGCTCCATGGAATTTTTTATGCTTTAATGCCTTTTAAAACTGTTTTAATTTACTTTTTTCAATATAATTGTTTAATGGTTTTTAACTTTTGTATCTAGTAAACCTTATCTGTACCTCGTTTCAATTTGTTGTTAAGCCATTTTGAGTCATTAAATAAATACATATAAATAAATAAATGACATATGAGCCTTGTCTAGGGAGAGAAATTTTGCTGGATTCAACAATTTCAATGACTATAATATTTTCATACTTCCCAAGATTAACTGTGAGGAAATTATCTCTTTGTCTTGACCACATGAACATCTGAAAAGGGTATATGACATTTCAGAGAAATAAAATCTGCACATTTTTTAAAATCTCAATGGCTAAATGTGCATAATCAGAGCTGAATACAGACACATGGGAAACCTTTCACACTACACAGTTATAGCACTATGGTTCCACTTTAACTTCCATAGCTGCATTCTATGGTTGACTAAGGCACTAGAGCTCTCATACCGAGAATTCTAAACACCCCTTCCCTAGACTGCAAATCCCAAGATTTCATATGACCTTGCCATGGCTGTTAATGTGCAATCTTAGTGCTGTAATTGAATTAAAAGACCCATGGTGTAGCCAGTGAAGAACAGTTCTATAAATTTGGCAGACTTTGCAAATAAATGAAAGAAAACATTTCAGAATGTGCAGATTTCAAAATATTCATCTTTCTGAACAGGAAGAAAAAAAAGCCATTTCCTCACGAGCCTGTTATAGCGCTCTGATTCCATTTTCAACATCCTATGGAATCCTGGGGTTTGCAGTTTTGGGAGGGGCCACTTAAGCCTAAGTCTCACAACCTGATACAAAACAAAGGAATGGAAATGGAAAATGAAAGTGAGATTTAGGAAACTTCAACCAAATTAAGATGGAGAGATTTCACATCCTTAGGCTTTCCTCACCGACAAGATTGTGCCTGACTGTGGTAACAGAAGAGGAAACCAGATGTCACAAGGACATTTTTGAAAGAAGAAAGTGATGTAGGCAAGGGAAAGTGTGGTAGTTTCATTTGTAATCATGAGACTGGAACCAGTAAAGAGTCCCAGGAGGAATATATGTAGAAATACAGGGAAGATCCAGAAAGAACAGATGTACAAGAAGCTTAAAGTAATGATGGGAGGGGTGGAGGAAGTTATTAAAGGAAATGGTACGAAAGAGTAACATAATCTAATGGCAAGCAGAAAATAGCCAAGAGACTGCAGTTTTTATAAAGCAAACATATTTTTAAGAATAGAAGCAAAAGAATAAAAATTACAATAAATCATATAGAAAATAAGCAAAATCATCCAGATATTTAAGATCTCCTTGTAGTTATTTCAATAGTGAGGAAAATGCATATCAACAAGGTCACAATTCACATCATTTGCCTTATTATATCACACATATCAGGACTTTCAACCCTGGCACTGCAAATTAGGACCTGATTTTGAGTCTTTCATTTCTAGAATTCTGACAAGCTTTGGTGCTGGGAAAGTATTTATAAACAGGCTCCATGTATATCATAATCAGTTCCCAAAGGAAACATGTCATCCTATTCCTCTCTCCATATTTTTAAAGGATTTTTTTTTAAGTGAAGAACTGAACAAAAACTGCACCTGCCAAATATTTTCTACAGATACACAAGTTCAGTCCTGATAATGCAATCCTGTACAAACAGGATTGTTTTGAAATTAATTCCACTTTATGTGCCAAGATTATATGTTTCAGAATTCAGTGGATTGGGCACTTGTGGGAGTTAACCCTCCCTCCTCACCCGCCCCCCCCAAAAAACTGTGAACACTCTTAATAGTTACCACAAGGCTGAGACTAAGCATTCTTTCTCTGTTCACTTAGCACCATCATGTGGTGGAAAGAATCTCTGCACTGTGAAATGTCACAATACAGATTTGGCTGTGATATCTTTTCCCAGTTTGGTGCTCTCTGATGTTTTGGACTATGATCCCCACGTTTCCTGACCATTGGCCATGCTGGCTTGGGTTGATGGAAGTTAAAATGTCAAACAACTATAGGATACCAGCTGATAAAAAGCTGGATAAAGAGGTTCACTTCCCAGTTTCAAGTCAAATTGCAAATATATGCTTACAGTGGTTTCAACTAGATTGCCTTTTCTTTTTTAATTATCTTTTTGGTCATATTCAACAATCACTTATCAAGAACATGCCATTCCAGGATTATATTTGGTTCTGATAGAAAGTAAAGAAGATGCTACTGCATGCCTTCAACAAAAAAAATCGATATTTTGACTAGTTTTTTTCCATAAAGCCTTAAACTTTTTTTTATAGCAATACTCAGTTAATTTCTTCAGGCATTTCACATTAGCCTCGGATAGGTCACATGCATACAATACAATTTACACATTCAAGGCAATGGCAGCATCTTTCACTAGACACATTAAGGTGAAATATTAAATAAGCTTGTATAATGTTGACATAACCTAAGCTGACATTTTCCACCCATACTGTTGTTGTTGTTGTTGTGCTCCTCAGATCAGCTCCAAATACAGCATTTCAGAAGTAGGTGGTAAATTACTTACCCCAGGAGTAAATGTCAACAAGACTTGAGCCAAAATTTCTCAGAAGAGATTGTTCAAAAAAAAAAAAAAAAAAAAACCCTGACCTCTCACACACAACAGAAAGCTGTTTGGCAGGATATTCTCCAAATACTGTCTGCCAGTTCTCCCCCCATGACTTTTGCTGCTGCTTGTGTGTGTGTCTGTGTGTGTGTGTACACACATGTGCATGAATTCCTTCAAGTCACCTGTTGACTTATGGAGACCCCAGGAACATCATAGAGTTTTCTTAGGCAAGGAATACTCAGAGGTGGTTTTCCCAGTTTCTTCCTCCAAAACAGAGCCCACAACACCTGATAGTCACTGATGGTCTGCCATCCAAGTACTAACCAGCGCTGATCCTGTATGGCTTCCAAAATCAGATGGGTTCTGATGCCTTTAAGGTATTTAGGCCAAACGCATGATGGAAGAACACATGTTGGATAACCTCTATTTTACAGAGTATATTTGCCAACATGTTAACCCCAATTTCCTTGTTAACAAATCAGTTAGAGAATCTGAGATCATTTTCATTTAGCACTAACACTAGCAATAGCTTTTCTCCTTCATGCAGGGTATGAGGTCAAAAGGTTCAGATGCTGAGTAAGTCTGAATCTTCATATCACTGCACAGCTTCAGAGGGATGCTATATTGTCTTATGAAGACAGGTGGTGGCAAAGGAATAGAAACAATGAAAGAGTTGCCGCTAAGTGCTGTTTGCTTGTTTCTTCTTTATAACACCTGTTAAAGTGTCTCTCTGGAATGAGTATACTTACTTATCTTTGAGACCAGAGGTAGTGATGTGCTTTTGCAGACAAACTGCTTCATCTATGTTTTTTAAGATCTACTGGTTAAAGATAAACCTCTTAGGACCTTTGAGCTGAATCTACACATAATATGCCTCTGCTTTTCCCATAACTGAAAGGTCAGCTCCAACTGTGTGATATAAAGCCATTGAGTGCAATGGCCAGTTCCACTCATACCCTTGAACAGCTACTAAACCCGATAAGGCAAATGACGTGAATTCTGACCTCGTTCATATGCATTTTCCTCACTATTTCCTCATGTTCCAACACTCAACCATTACAGCACACTGGCTCCTTACTAGATGGTAAACACAATCTGATAGGTGTGACTGAAACATGGGGTGATATGACTAACTGAAATATTCCATATTGGACATTCCATATTTAGCATTCCAATATTCCATGCTGAAATATGATAACTTCAGAGAAGGCCTTTTTCAAAAGAATTAGATCAACCAAGGAAAAGAGTAGCATTATATGTACAGAATGTATACATTTATAGAAATTCATAATTTGGAGAACAGATTGCTTGTTGAAAGCATTTGGGTAAAGACAGGGGGACAGGGAGGAGAGAGTGATATTATTGTGACAATACACTAAAACTGCCCAGCCAGCCAGAAGACATGGATGACACTTTCCTGGAACAAATGGCAAAACTTTCACTGAGACAAACAATAGCAGTAATGGGAGATGTCAAATACTCTGACATCTACTGGAAATCCACCTCTGCTAAAAACAGAATGTCCAATATGTTTTTGACTTGTCTTGCTGATAACTTCATTCCTCAGAAAGTGAAAAAAGAAACAAGGGAATCTGCTGTCTTAAGCGTAACCTCCCCAGCAAGCAAGAAATAACAGATGAAGTGAAAGTGGCAGGCACCTTAGGGGAATCTGACTGTGTTTTTGTGGATTTCGTGATACAGTGGGCTGTGAAAACTATGTTTTGCTGGATGTGTACTTTGGACTTTGTGGACTTTGGGAAAGCCAGCTTCAAAAAGCTCAGAGAAAAGCAGAAAAAGTTCAAAAATGTTAGTTAAAAGGGCACACATCTACACCCTGACCATCCCAGTGCCCGAGGCTGCTAGTTGAAAAAGTTTCCCTTCACCCAAGTCTGACGTCTGGACAAGATATAGCTAACTAGCTGCTAGTCACAGTAGCAGCATGTCTCTTGCCTTGCCTGCTTCAAGCACATTGTTACCCACTCAGCTGCACACTCATTCTTAGTAAGATAATTTGAAGGAGAGGAGGAGGAGGGAGGAGGAGGAGTCCACCTTCTAGGTACTATAGATCAATTTTAAGAAAGTGACTTGGGCTCAAAAGGAGAATCTGCATTCAGGAACAATAAACACACTTTCTGACTACATCTGCTACGAGAATGCCTATGCAAGGAAATTATTCCTGCACTAGCATTGTTTGTACAGTACATTTTGTACAGTGCAAAGCCTGGAAAAGTTACCTTTTGGACTACAACCTCCAAATCCCCCATCCAATATCATCATTGAGTGGAAAAATATGGGAATTGTAAGCCAGAAAAGTAACTTTCCCAAGCTCTCTGCTGGTCAGTTCAACACCAGCTTTTCAGAAATGATCTCAAGCCACTTAATGCCTTTTTGACATTGGTGAGTAATCAGGCAAAGCTGTGATGACATTGATGGGAATAATGAAAATCTCTTAATGTCTGGTTGGGCAGGGGGTATAGGAAAGATTTCTGTATTGTGAGATCAAGGGATGGTCCTGGTTGCTTCATCTGGGCAGTTTTGCTTTGCATTGTTTCTGGGCGTGCACGGAGTCTGAAGTGTTGAAAGGATTAGCATAAACTCATTAGTGTCTCGGTTTCCTGCCAAATTCTCTCTGAATTTATGACCTGGCCGTGTCTCAGGTCAGCTTGACTTGGCAATACGTTTTCCAGTCAGCATGCCCTCAATCATGTTTTCCAACCATAAATATGTTCAATTATGAAAATAGCACATCCTGCAGAATGGGTGTGTAGGGTATGGTAGCACTCCCTATATTCTGTACTGGTCAGGCCTCATCTGGAGTACTGCATTCAGTTCTGGCTACCTCATTTTAAGAATGATATCGACAAGTTAGAATGAATTCAAAGAAGGGCAATGAGAATGATAAGAGGTATGGAGAACAAAATATATGAAGAGAAGTTTTAAAAAGCTGGGCACATTCAATTTGGTGAAGAGAAGCCTGAAAGGTGACATTGTTATCCCAAAATGTGGATGATTCAGGGGTCCACTTGCAATGCCAGTACCTCCATGAATCTGTAGAGAATATTAGCTCAAAATAGGAGACCTATGAGAGAGGGGTACCTAAAGAGATCCTTTACACCTATGTTTACCAGTGTTTCTGCAGGGAAGAACCAGCAGAGATCCTAAAAGTAAGCTTATTTGTATTTTATTGGGGGAATTGCAATCACATGCACAAGATCCAAGCAGTCACACAATCACACAAGGCTAACTGAAGGAAAAGGGAGAAACATTTTGGACAACAAGATTTCAGAGTGAAGTAGGCGATATTTAACAATCCAGAACAACAAGGAGGTGATGTGGCTTAGATGCAAGTCTAGGGACAGTACACAATCAGTACTCAGAGTGGCAACCAGAGTACTGTGAGTTGACTGGCCAAAAACTGGAGTTTAAATACCTTGTTTCTGCCTGGGGGGCTAAAGTCTCCAGCCAAATAAACAATGGAGTTTGCAGAGTGGACAATGAGGTCCAAATTAGTTAATAGTCTTAGTATTAGGTGACAAAGGGCTAATGTCTGTCCTGTTAGCTCAGTACTTGTTGGACAGATGTAAGGACAAAGTGGTAAGCTTGCTTGGGAAGCTTGCTTGGTCAGAGGGAAAGGAATTAGGACAATCAGCTGTCCTGTGGGATTCTTCCAGAGGCTATTATCTAAAAGGTTGGGTCATTAAGACTAACTGCAAGCCCATTATCTCTGGAGTTTCCTGGTGATTTTCTGACTATGACATGGCTATGCCTGGAGGTTTCTTCTGACCTAATTCGCAGTACACATGTTGGCCAGCCTTTTCCTCTTATCCAGCTTGGCCATACAGCCATAGAAGGGTGTGTTTTATATTTATGTCAATTAATATATTTGCCAATTAAATCATATTTCACCAATTAAACCATATTGAAGTGTGGGGGTGCATGGCCTCGTAACAACATGATCACACTCTTTAAATAGCTCAAGGGCTGCCGCAAAGAGGAAGATGCAAGCTTGTTCTTTGCTGCCTCAAAAGGTAGAACAAGGTTTAAGGGTTAAAAGTTACAGGAGGACAGATTTAGACTGAACATTGGAAGGAAGTTTTTGACAGTGAGAGCAGTTTAGAAATGGAACCAATTGCCTAGAGAGATGGTAGAGTCTCCCTCTCTGGACAGCAACCTGCTGGTGATGCTTTAGCTGGAGATCCTGCACTGAGCAGGGAGCTAGACCTAACAGACCATAGGGCCCCTTCATACTCTATATATACAATTTACATTGCTGCTGCATTTTGACACCAAATTTACAGAATTTGTGATGATTAAGTTACATGAAGCACTTTGAACATTCAACAAGGACATTATAAACTAAAAACACAATGATAATTCTTAATTATCCTTTCTCTTTCATCTCCAAAATTCCATGAGAGACAAGAATTTATATCAATTGCTGTCATTTTTAATATGTTGTTGTTGTGTGCCTTCAAGTCATTTCTGACGTACGG
This sequence comes from Cyclura pinguis, assembly GCA_030412105.1. NCBI lineage: Eukaryota > Metazoa > Chordata > Lepidosauria > Squamata > Iguanidae > Cyclura > Cyclura pinguis. The sequence goes on along the minus strand of CM059599.1, from coordinate 309,175,635 downwards.
TAACTATAAGGCAAACCTATCTTGGAGTTTTCTGGGGCTGAGAGTATGTGATGCCCCCCCAAGGTCAGCCAGTGGGCTTCTGTGTCATAGTCCAGAACTTCAACCACTATACCACACAGCTAACATTGATGATTCGCAGCTTATTTTTTCATGTCACCCACTGAGAATACTTATGGCTGTTTTTCAAAGGAAACACCACAAGATGGCACTGTTGACTTGTGTCTTGTGCATACTTTTTGTACATAGACAACACATGTCAGAACACACAGTAGAAAATATATATTTGTAAAAGACATTTTACAATCTACTTTTAAGTCTGCTTTTCTAATCATTTCGAACAAAAATTTGCTTCCAGACTTTTGTCAGCACTGGCACTAACACGAGGCAGACTACTTGGCTACCTCTCATGGCACATGTAGGGTGTTACAGAAGGATAGCAAATCATACTATTTATTGTGTTTTTGCCATATTATTATTGCAAGGAACTAAGAGGAGTGCTTGTGGGATCTCCAGCTCTAGGTGCCAAAATAACTAGGCTGGCTAGGGACTTTGGCTTGTGTGAGCAGACAGTGGCATTTGCTCTGTCTCCATCACGAAAATGTCTTGGGCACTCCCTACCTGCTGGTTTGGCATAGATATTATTTTCAAAAAAATCAATGAATTCAGAACCAGAATTAACATGTGGAATTCCTAGGTGCTCCTAAGTTACTACACAGCATTGTCCAGAGACCATCTGGCATCTTGTTTATTCTTATTGTTGTATGAATGCAGTGAGAAGAAATAGGAGTCAAGGATTGCTTTGCAAATAACATTTTGAAAGCAGAAAGGCGAGCAGCCTTCACAATGCAAGTCCAGTGGCTGGAAAGTGAAAGGAGCTATCTGTTTAGAAATACTGAGCCTTTCTCCAAAACTGCCAGCTTCTTTTCAGACACACAGCTTGAAAACTCCCAAGAATAGAGAAGACAGAGGAAGAAAAACATTTTATAAGGAATCTCTGCTTCCTTCTCTATGTCTTTAGTTTCAGCTAAAGCTAATCCTGTTAACAAATTCTAGAGGGATAGCCTGGTTGGTTATGTTTATCTGCTGTAGCATTCAGATGCTTCTGACAAAGACAGCTTATGCTACACGATTTGCTAGTCTTCAAGGTACCACAATATTCCTTGATGTTATTAGTTTTAAAGAGAGAGAGGCTAAGGGCCATTCCACGCTACACAGTTATAGTGATATTATTCCACTTTCACCATCCTATGGAATCCTGGGGTTTGCAGTTTAGGGAAGGGCATTTAGAATTCTCAGCCAGAGAGCTCTTTGGCCTCAGTAAACTACAAACCCCAGGATTCCACAGGAGGTTGAAAGTAGAATAGCACTATAACAGTTTAGTACGGAAAGGCCCTGAGAATGTGTCCTAGGCAATCTTAACATGGTTCTGGCTGAGCATGTGTCAGGCAACCATAGTAATATAAACCAGTGATGCATTTAAGTCTTTTGCTCCAAGTCTCAAGTCTCTACCTTCAAGTCTTAAGTTGAGTTTCAAGTCCTCGCAAGATACTTTCAAGTCAAGTCTCAAGTCTGGGAGCCAACTTTATACCCCAACCCGTATTCCAGAATTTCTGGACAGAATCGAATAAAGTCAGTTTTAACAATTTAAGTATAGTCAGACCTCTGCTTTTGTGATTTTGCCATCTGCAGCTTCAGAAGTGGGGAATAAGATCGTTCTTCTTCCCCACTACTGAAGCTTCAGGAGCTTTAGAAGGAAGAATCTTTTCCTCCTCAGGCCCATTGCCTAATACATTTTCTGTTCCCCTCTGAAATATGCACCCTGAACTCTGGACAGGAGTCTTACCTTCTGCTTTTAGCAAAAGTTTTAGAAAGTTCTTCCTATATGTAGTGGGGACAGGCTGCTGAGCAGACCTCAACCCCACCACAAATCCATTGTCTAACCCATTTGCTGTTCCCTCTGAAAAATGTGTCCACACTTTGGGCTTGGGACAAATCATCCCAAGCAAACTGTAACATTTCTGGATGAATGTGTTATGGTACTGAACCAAGTGCAGCAAGTCAGTCACTAAAACTATACCAGTCTCATGTTGAGTTGAGTCAGTGTGTAATTTTTGCCAAGTGAAGTTCAAGTGGAGTCACTGAAGCGACTTAAGTCTGACTTGAGTCTGAGTCAATTGACTCTAGCCTACATCACTGATATAAACCCATTCACAAAATACTGACTGAAAACTTAAAACATTGACATGGCACAAAGTAAGTACGGGCAAACTGAGCATGAATGCAGTTTCAGATAAAGGATGGAATCCCATTCCACTTTTCACTTGTGTAACTGGCCAAGCGTACAAGCAGTCAGATCTTTAAACAGCTTACATAAGTCTCCTGGGTTACAGTAGCACTGACAGAGAGACCAACAGACACTACTCTATCCTTCCACAGTCCTGTGGTGTTATGCTGGGATAGCATAGTATAGCAATCTCTGCCATGGTATTTATCATGCCATCACATCACCTCTGAATTTTACAGAGGCTTCAGATGAAATTGTTCTCTCCTTGTTAACACCATACCCTCCAGCATTTCACAGATGAAAAGCAAGATGCATGTGACCAAGCAGCATTGGAGTGTGGTCAAGATACCAAGTGTTATTGATGAGGCAGAACATACAAAGTAGAAGTTGCAGCAGTTTGCTTTTGCCTGAGCCTACCAAGAAGAGGTAGGACTTTATCACACTGTAGACTTGTTGCACAATTGCACTGGCTTAGTTCTGTGGTTGATCTTTCCTTATCACACAATGTCGTGACTCTCCCAGTGTTCCATTGCATTTCCATTATTGGATCATATCATTCCATTGACAGGGAGACCCCATTAATGGCTCCAGTACTGCTGCTGTTCAACTATTGCTTCTTGGTGTGATCATTTCATTCCACTACAGTTCCAATATTCCCAGCAATCATGTGCTGTGAGAGGCAATGGTTCTCCTCTTCTCTTTCTTCCTATCTCCAAGCAGGGTGAAGTCACTCCACTTCCAGTGTCCGGATGAAGATGACATCATGGTGTACAGGAACTATGCTGTTTTTGCTCTGTTCCCTGGTACATATTCCTTTTTTAAATTTGTTTTACTGTAACTGTGCAATTGTGCTACTGTGGTAGTTGCCAGCATGCCAGAATTATCCAGTTACAGCAAATTAATTTTAAAAATGTACTCATGAATTTAAATTGTACAATTGCGACCAAAACTAAAAATAAACAGCAACAATGTTGCTTCTACTCTGTTCCCAGAACATACTTCTTCTTCTTCTTCTTCCTCTTCCTCTTCTTCATCACCATCATCTATTAATTTTGCCATAATTGTGCAATTCCACTGCTGTGGTGATCACCAGCATGTCATAATTATGCAATTAAGGCAAAAAAAAGTAAAAAGAAGAAATATGTACTCACAAACTGAAAATGCACAATTGGGGCAGAAAGGAAAAAGAAGAAAATAAACAGCATGCATGTGCTATGTAGCATGGACATGGATGGGAAGGTAGGGTCACTGAGGCAATATGGTAGACCAATTGCAGAACATGCATCACCAAAGCAGCACCATAGCATTATTGCAGAGAAGGTATGAAAGTGATTGTTTCCATGGCCATTTCTGCATTACACTGTCATAGTACTATTATTCCACTTTCAACACCCTGTGGAATTCTGGGGTTTGTAGTTTACTGAGACCAAAGAGCTCTCTGGCTGAGAATTCTAAAAGCCCCTCCCTAAACTGCAAACCCCAGAATTCCATAGGATGTTGAAAGTGGAATAATAGCACTATAACAGTGCAATGTGGAAAGATCCTGAGACAACAGGCTGGTTCAATCAAGCCACAAGATTCTCTTCTCCTCTGCTCTCTGCTGAGTTAACTGAGTGAAAACTATTTTTGTACTTTTAACTCATTTTAGCAGCCATTGCAGGGAGAACTGTGAGAAGCTGAACATTTCAAAGAGAAACTGGGCCATTTTAAAAGGAGGTGAAAATGCCTTAGGCCACCTCTGGACAACTTGTCCCTGCTTCCTACTGGCCAGAAAGATCTATTACCCTGATTTCTGGAGGTCCCGGGAGGGACACCTAAATGTGCTCACAACAATGGGGAGGGAATTAGCACAGAGCACAAGTCTGCAATGCAAGAGGCAGGGTAACGTAGCAAGATCTTGAACCCTATGTCTACGGGGTCAGGCCGAGTCAATAATCAGGCAGAAGGTAATAATAATAAATGTTTTATTGAAATACAGTCAAACACTTGTATGCAACACACTCACACAGAGAACTATAGAAATAAAAGGTAGGAGTTGGATACAGGGATTTTGAGAGGAGGTTTGGTATGGGAAATACTATACCTGTCCTGAAACCCAGTAAAAGCAAAGAAGCTGGGGAGCGTGGATTCTCAGCACGTGGGGCTGAGGGGAGGCTTGTCAAATGGAGTGGCAGCAAGTTGGGAGGCAAGTCACGAGCGATGCAACGAGACACTCAAAGTCAGGGGTTCTTATAGGGAAAATTGTGGCCTCAGGCTAGTCCGTACTTGGGGAAAACAATGAGTTTGGAACTGGAGATAAAGCCTCCGAAAGGTCAGTACTTTAGATGATTGAGTTATGACCAGATTGTCAATAGAGTAGCCAGTATGCAAACGCGGAGTGCTTGAGAGTTGTATAGTCTGCTCATCAAGCTGCCTGCACGGAGCAGGGGATCTTTTGTAAGTAGCGTGCATACATAATGTGGTACTTGCCTTGAGGTCTCCTGAAGCTGCATTCGGCAATGACTGGCCTGCCTGGATTGGGGTTTGAATGGTTCAGCTATTGTCGGCCACACCTGTGTGCGTGCTTGTCCGGGGGCCTCACAAGCACGTCGAGAGGAATGGGTGGAGAAGGCCAAATTATTGATATCAAAAGATATCTTAATATCCCACAAGCTCGGGCTAGAAACAGCGGTAATAGAACTCTCAAAGAATAAAATAGAGGCGCAACCAAAGACTCAAGGAGGGAGAGCAAATGTAACCCAACAACAGAACCTTAGTCAACACATTTATCTGGGGAAATTTGGCCCAATAGAGTTTGGCTTCACTTGTCTGCCTCCTTTAGGGTTGCAAGAGTGAGGACTCCTATAGCTTTAATGACTGTGTAGAAGATGGCATATCAGCAGTTGTTGCTTATTACCTGGTTGCCACACGTCCCATATTAGAAAGAATGTCCCTTATCTAAGTGTAAAAAACTAATCCCTTACTGTAATGTTTCTGAGGCTTTTTGCCCATTTTTTTTTTCCAGTGTAGCACAGACTGGCACTAAATTTGTGCCCATTGGCTAGAATTGCTCCTACACATTTTGCAAGTAGCAACAGCCACTGACTCAGAAACCATCATCAGTTCAGGGACCACCACTTTGAGTAGCACTCAAATTGCAAATTATAAGGAATATCCCTTATTTGAGGGTTGGAAAGCTTTCCAATTAAACCAAACATGATGCCAAAACAAAATTTAAAGAAGCATACTTTTGGGGTGTGGCCACTTCATAAAGAGAAAAATGTGTTGTATCATGTAATATATGAATGTGGAGAATATGTTAATTTTACAGAAAAATACAAGGGTAATCAGTCTTTCCATTTGGTATTTAAGTAGAGCAGAAACTTGTTAATAGCTTCTTCCTGATCAACGCTATACAAACGTGCTACCGTCTTCAAATCCTCAGAGGCAGGTTTTCCCACAGGATCCACACCATCTTAGGTTGGTTCCACCAGGACATGGAGGAGATACTTCTCAGCAGTAGCTATTGCTCTCTGGAATTTCCTTTGGTCAGCAAAGAGCTTCTTGTTCAAGCAGGTTTTTAATGAGTAATTGCTTGCAGGAAACTTTCTTACAGGGGTGTGTGCTTACTCTAGTTTTACCTTCTTGTATTTTTTAAAATGGTTTTGTTTCATTTATTATTTCAATATGGCAATCTTTTCATTGTTTTGATGCATTGTTATGCTTTTCGCTAACTTTGGCCATTTCTGCACTAGACTGCTATAGCGCTATTATTCCACTTTCAAGGTCCTATGGAATCCTGGGGTTTGCAGTTTAGGGAGGGGCCGGCCGGCCCCTCCCTAAACTGCAAACCCCAGGATTCCATAGGACCTTGAAAGTGGAATAATAGCGCTATAGCAGTCTAGTGCAGAAATGGCTTTTGTTTTATCCTTTATGGGCCACCTTGACCCCCATGCTGGGAGAAAGGCAACATCTATGTCCAATAAATAAATAATCCCTGCAGGTTACGAATTTTGACCGCCCTTTATATGTACAGTTGGCCCTCTACATTCACTAGAGTTAGGGGGCACATGGTCCTCGCAAAGTGAAACAACTGCAAATATCAAAATCTGTATTTCTGAGTCTGTGGAAAGGGGGTCGAGCATGGCGGGAAGAACAGGAGGACCTCAGCGTCCAAACCAGGTCAGAGAAAGGAGAAGGAAGGAGGGAATGGTTGGCCTGGTGCCCCTGTACTTCCTCTCCTATCTCCTTTCTTGGGTTTGTGGTGCTGAGGAATCAGGCTGGGAGCCACCCTTAACTGGCCAGGCAGTGGCTGGCGGAGGAGGGCCAGAGGCAGGTTTCTAAAGGACTGTGTGGCCTGATCAGAGACACGGAGAGGAAGGGTCTCCCCAGAAAAGAAGCGCCTGAGGTGCGGGGAAGGCGTAGGAGAAAGGCGCAAATAATAAAATCCGTACAAGTCAACCACGCGAACGCGGAAGGCCGCCTGTCTTTTGGACACCTGGCAATACTAAGCAGGGAACACCATCTGCTGCCCCTCAGGCAGTGAAATGCTTTGGGCCGGTTCTGGGAGACGGAACGCTCCCCGCCCACGAAAAAAAGACAAGGAACAGAGGAACCGGCGACACCAGGCTTGAGCCCTCTGCAGGCGACAAGGAGCAACCGCGCACGGCCGCCGCCGCCCGCCCAGCTGCGGGAAGACCGGCGGCGGAAGGGGCGCTGTGACGCGGCCTCCCCTTCCGACTAAGGTCCCTCTGGCGGCCGCAGCGTGCTCGCGCTTTCTCGGCCGTGACGGAGACGGAAACTCCTTTCCGTTTTCTGTTTCCGTAGCTGCCTCCCACTTCCCTTCGGCCGTCTGCGCGATTCTCTCGGAGCGTTTTCCGCGGGCGAGCGATGCGTCGTGTCGGCGGGAGGTGACAGCCGGGCTGAGGTGGGCGCTCCTCTTTTCGGCTCCGGGGGTGGCCGGGCGGGGGGGGGGACCCCGCGACTCGGCCCTTGCCTTGCCGCCGGGGCTGCTTCGTGGTCGCGTCTTCCGCTCCTTCCTCCCTCCCGGCGAGCCGCCTGGTGCTCGGGAGCCGAGGCCTCGCCGCCCGCGCCCTGTCTCCGCTCTCCGGTGAGTCTCCCGGAGCCCCGACGGGCTTGGCCGCGCCGCTTCCCGCTTGCTGGAGAGCCCGCTGTCCGGCCGCCGCCTTAAGCCCGGTCGAAGTCGGTGTTAATATTCGCGCCGGAACCGGGACGCGGGTGGTTCCGTCCGCTTCCGCCGCCGCCGCCTGCCTGTTCATGAGGTTGGGAGGAGGTTCGGTCGTAAACAGCCCCGGGCTTATCTCGGCAAAACTTGGCCAGGGGGAGTTTGGCTTTGCTTGTCTGCCTCCCCCAGGGTGGCCACAGTGGAAACTGGCGAGGGCACCCTTCTGCCCTTTGATGACCGCCTAGAAGAGGGAATTTCAGCAGGTGTGGCTTGTTTCCTCTTTGCACGACAAGCAACACCTGCTGAAAATCCCGTTTCAAGACAACCATTGAAGGCGTAGGAGCCCTGTCCAGTTTTCACTCTGGCAACCCTAGCCTCCCTCCGTCCGCCCGTGGTGCTATATTTGGGTTGTGGTTTATAGAAAGAGGAGAGGCCGAATCAAAGAATCTTTTTTTTCCCCCGGATGGATGGGTGTTCTCGTCTTATCTGTTTAGCCAAAGATAATTTTATTGATCAGCCTAGCTTTGGGAGGCTGGAGTCGTTGATTTTGGAAAGAGCGTTGTTTGTAGTGACAGGTGGAACATTTCTGAGGCAGGTTATTTGAAAAGAAAAGCCATACGGGATTGGGTTCAGTCTTTCTCATCTTACTGCAGGATTACCTGCCCAGACTTGATGTTTCTCAGGTCCTTCTCTTCTCACACTCACCTCCTTTTTATCTTCTATCTCTTGTGTTAGCTTCTTGGGTTTGGAGTGGAAGGGACCACCAGGTTTGTGTTTTTCAGCAAAGCAAAACAGGGCTAACCAGAGAGAGAGGGGGATATATATGTGGGGAAAACCCAGAAGGTTTGGCTGCTTTTTCTTTGGTGTTTTCAGCTGAAGATCCCCTAATCCTAAGAGAAGAAGTGAAGCTGAAAGAAGCTTTTAATACTAGATCTAGGAAATCATCCATCTCCCTAAATCTTTAGTGAAGTAATCACTGAATCATGTAGGAAACCAATTTCTTTTACTAGGGCCTTGTTTTCCAGACGTTCTGGCATCTGAATGAGCTATGTTCAGTCCTCCAGGGTTTTCTGTGTGGTACAGGTATTAAGAGGCAGCGTAGTGTAGTGGTTTGAGCATTGGACTGTAACCCTGGAAACCAAGGTTTGATTCCCCACTGGGCCATGGAAACCTTCTGAGTGACCTTGGGCGTGTCACACACTCAGCCCCCAGAAAACCCCATGGTAGAGTCACTTTGGGATTACTGTAAGTCAGAAACAACTTGAAGACACACAACAACATAGGCATTTCTCAAATGTTGTGCACCTCTCCCTCCTCCCCTTTTAAGTTCATAATGGAATTAGTTTACTCTTTTTCTAATTCCGGAGTAGCAGATTTGATTTCTTCACTTTTTAGGAAGCCCACAGATCTGCTTTTCCACTAGTCAGCTGCATTCAGTGAAGTGGATCATAGTTCTGTGTTCCCCAAAAGTTAGTCTTGCTAGCTAAGGAAGCATATTGCTGTGGGTGGATGTGCTGTGTAGTTTTCTGTTTATTCGGGCTGGCTATTTAACTTATTTCTGTTTTATCGTGAACACCAGGAAAAACTAAGTAAAGTCGAACATTGCACTGATTTTACCATAATGTAACATAAAAAAGGTTAAAATTTCTCATCCTGGTTTGCCAAGCCTCTCAAAGTTTGTTGATGAGTTACGAATATAAGAATAGTTGTGCGACATCTAATCAAACGTCCTTTTCACATAGTGGTTGATCAAATTGCCCAAGGCCACCAGCAGTAGAACAACTGTTGAGGAGGGAGCAGGCTTAGTCTCTACCGCTCCAGAGACTAGGACAAGGAGCAGTGGATTCAAGCTGCAGGAAAGGAGATTCCACTTGAACCTCAGGAAGAACTTCCTGACAGTCAGAGCTGTCTGGCAGTGGAATATGCTGCCTCAAAGTGTAGTGGAATCTCCTTCTTTGGAGGTTTTTAAGCAGAGGCTGGATGGCCATCTGTTGGGAATGCTTTGATGGGTGTTCCTGCATAGCAGGGGGTTGGACTCGATGGCCCCTGGGGTCTCTTCTAACTCTATGATTCTGTGATTCTATCTGCATCTTCTTTCTCATATTCATTAGCATTCATGTAGATTACAGCCATCCCTGGCTCTAATCTACATGAAATTACCTAATTTCCTCCTAAAGTTGTTAAAACTGGCAGCTCTTACTATATCTTGTGGCAGTGTTCTATGCTTGAACTTTATACTTCATGAAGACCTTCTTTGTATGTGCCCTTTCACATCAGTAGATTGTTCCAGGTTGAGTGTTATTGAGACAGAGAGAACTTCCCTGTCTACTTCTTGCACTCATGTGTATTATTATATATCTTTATCATGTTGTTTCTCACCCTTTTTTTCCCCAAGCTAAACAGACCCAATCAATGAAACCTTTCTTTATAGCAAATTTACTCCAGGTTCTGGCTTCTGTGATTTATTGACAACAGTTGGCTGTTGATGCTGACCACATAAGTGAGACCTCATGCCCTTTCTAAAAACTGTCAAAAGGGGCAGCAAAAGCACTACAAGGCTGCTCCTTTTTTTGTGTCTTATTAGCTGTATTTATAGCCTGCTCTAAGATGGAGTTCTTATCGTGGCTAACAAAAGGAATAATTTAAAAGGTAGTTAAAAAAATAACAGAAAAAGTTGCAGAGAATAAATGTGGCTTAAATCTGAAAGAATGTTTAGTTCACCATGGATGGGTAAAATTTGTAAAAGTGGTAATCTGCTAGTAATTGCCTTATGTGTCACTAATGTTAAAAGCCAACTCAGGCAAAAGTCCTGTGTCTCATCATTTAGAAAATGCTCTGATAGGGATACCTATTTATACAGCTTTAGAGCAACTATCTAGATAAATAGTTGTTGTAGGTTTTCCGGGCTTTGAGGCCGTGTTCTATTAGTATTTTCTCCTGACGTTTCGCGTGCATCTGTGGCTGCCATCTTCAGAGGATCTGGTAGCATGGAAGTGAGACAGAGTATATATACTTGTGTAGTCCCTGGGTGGGAGGGAGCAATTTGCATTTGTTACAGTTGGCCTGTGTGATGGCCTATTGTTAAATGGGATATCCCCTAGGGTGTATTGTTAGTCAGGGGATATGCATAACAGTGCATTAATTACAAAGCCCAGAAAACCCACGACAACCTATGGATTCCGGCTGTGAAAGCCTTCGACTTTATATCTAGATAACTGTCTGTGCTTTTGCTGTTTGACTTTTGTGTGCTGAAATCATAGACAAGATTTCTGTCAGTCTCAAAGACTGCAGCTGAATACATTGTACCTTCTATATCTGCAGAGATTCCATTCTGGGACCCACAAATAGCAAAAAAGCATGAATGCTTATAGTCCATATTACTAAATGGTGACAGCATGCGCATAGATGCTTCAGTCCACCTGCATTCACATTGCTGCCCTTTTAGGTATAGGAATGCAACAGCTGGAAGTCGCAGGTGCGGAGGTCATTTACGGAGGGTCCACTGTACAAGTAAAGTCTGACTCTGTACCAAAGTCCAAAGTCACTGAAGGGTTTTTTGTTTTTTTTTAAAAAAACTGGGTTTCTTTTAGAAGATATTTGAAAGCCAGTGTGACCACTAGAGCCCTTGTGTAATATACTTTTGAAACTGCCCACCTGAGAGCGAGGTATCCCAACATTAGCAAAAGCTGAAATTTCTGTAGTCAAAGAATAGCATCACCTGGTGTTTGTCAGAAATAATGTAGGTGAGTGACTTGAAGATTTGTAGGTACATGGGAGACATATTCAGGGGTAACTATGTTGGCCATGCAGCAAAATACAACTAGTACAGGCTAAACAAATTTTAGTGGGCAGCTCCGCAGCATATACCATTAAAATGTTAACACACGAGTAAATAAGGACATATAACCTGGTAAAGCATGTAGATGATAAAATAGAGAGCCTTAGATTCATTAAGCTTCTGCCCCTCTTCTATCTAGAACAAAAGAAAGGGGAGGGGAAGTTTTGTTTAGGTTTCAAGCCTAGGAGGAATGCCAGATGCTCCTTTAAGGAATGTAAACAAAAACCATAAAGAATAATCTCAGGTCACCCTCCAGGTTAGTACATTAGAGACACCTGACAACAAGTAGTAGGGTGTACAGTGCACCCTCTTGTGGTGCCACTTTGACACAGGCAAACTGAGGTTGCACAAAGTGTTGCATCCATTATCATCCATGGATGTGCTGGGCATGCCCCTGTGCTGTCACAAGCATGTGCACATCACATCCACTGAACATAATGGGATGTGAGCATTCCCTTTTTCTTTTACATGGGGGTTCCTGGAACAGAACCCCTGCATATGTAGAGGGCACACTGTACTCTAAAAGTAGTGTACCAAACAAAAAGTGTACCAAACAAAAAGATAACATGTGAACCTGTGATTGGATAACCAAGGCACTGAGTGGACATCAGAAGAGAGTAAAGGAGCTAAGTAAGAGCCTTGTACACTAGGGTGCTTAGGCATGCCTCCACTATGGGAAAAGAAGACTACATGTAGCCTTTGTGAGAAAAGTTTCTGGTAAGCCCTGTCTCCCTAGAAGCCTGTTGTACTTTGGCCAAATCATAAGAAGACCTAACTCACTAGGAAAGACAGTGGCCATTTCTGCACTAGACTGTTATAGTGCTATTATTCCACTTTCAACATCCTATGGAATCCTGGGGTTTGCAGTTTAGGGAGGGGCTGAGGCTCCCTAAACTGCCTAAACTCCCTAAACTGCAAACCCCAGGAATCTATAGGATGTTGAAAATGGAATAATAGCACTGACAGTCTAGTGCAAAAATGGCCAGTATTGCTTGGTAAGGTGGAAGGCAGTAGGAAAGGAGGAAGAGGGCATTACAGATGGATAGACTCAGTCAAGGAAGACATGTTCCTGAATCTGCAAGACCTGAGCAGGGGAATTGAAGATAGAATGATTTGGAGAGCTCTCATTTATAGGGTGACCATAAGTTGCAGTTGACTTGATGGCAGTTAACAACAACAACAAGCCCTGACATGCCACCATAAAATGCTGATTCTGGTAAGGCTCGGAAATACATGCTTATATGTGATTAATGCAGTTAAGACTTGCTTAAGGTTTAACCCCTGGATGCCTGTGTTATACAGAAGCTTGTTAGAGCTGTAAAATTCCTCAGCAGATCAGATTGGTGAGGATAATTGGTTAAGTGTAAAATGGTTAAAAATGTGTTAAGGAACAAGACTATGTACAAGCCTTTAGGAATTGTCTGTATAATGACTTAGCAGACACTATGGGAAACTATGTGATTAGAAGGATCCTGATTGTGATGACACAAGGAGAATATTACATGTTAACTAGTTTAGAAGGCTGATGTTCTTAGATATGTACTTATTGCTAAGTCTGTAAAAGAACTGAATAGAGAGATAAAATCCCTATAAATGTCCTGATGAGTATGACATGATGGCTATATAATTTAATATAAGATGCCTTTTATGTAATACAGTGGGATAATAATGCCTTGTGTGTATATATCAATGAATGTTTGTAATAGTTTAAAAGAATACCAGAAAAAGAAGTCTGTTCCTTCCCATCCTGGAGCTCCAACACTTGAAAAATATTTAAGTGGAGTGTTGATGTTAATTTAAACTGTCTGGGTTTAACCATTATCATAATTTGGGAACTCTGGTGACCAGAAGTTGATAAAAGTGACCCCAGACAGGACCCAGAATTAGCTGACAAGTGGCAGAGATCCTCAGTCCCTCAGGTTCAGGGATGAGAAAGCATACCTGTTTCATTACAAAATACGAAATCCACATAACAGTGATACCTTTATTGGGCCAACCAAAAAAGTAGAAAATACATCATGTAAACTTTCGACACTTAACTGGCCTCATCAGGCAAAGGTGTTAAGAATCATACAGGAGATTGGAAAAAATGACAATGTTAGAGTCAACAGACCCACATTTTGTCTTAAAATGTTAGTTTTGTTAATCAGTTGAGATGGTCTTCAGTAATATCAGTGCAGGCAGAAGCTACTCCCTCTTTGAGCATGTAAGGACTGGGAAACAAAGACCCATAAAATCCAGGTAATCAAAGTTCAATTCCATTAGCAACAGAAAAATAACTCCCCTTGAGATTCAAGGTGCCCCTTTCCTATGGAGGCTACTTGCCACTTTCTTACTCAGAGAACATTGAATTTCTCGAGAAGCCTCTGTACTGTTACATCTTGAAAAAAAAGTTAAGGTCTTGCAAACACAGAGCTGTGGTATCCTTGATTGAGTCTATCCACCTGTAAGTGCAGTCTCCCTCTTTTCCTGCTGCCTTCCATTTTATCACATATTACCATCTTTCCAAGGATTCGTGTTGTTTCGTGTTATGTCCAAAGTACAACAGCCTCAGTTTAGTCAGCTTCAGTTCTAGTGAAAGTTCAGGCTTTATTTGCTCCCACACTCATTTATTTGTTTTTTTTAGCAGTTTTCGGCATTGTGGAACTCTTCTCCCATGCCACATTTCAAATGAGTTGATTTCTTTCTTTCAGCTCTCTTCATTATCCAGCTTTCATAACCGTACATAAAAATCAGACATGCTGTGACCTAGTTTATTTTGACTTTGATATTTAATAATGCATCTTTACACCTGAAGATCATATCTAGTTCCTTCATGGCTGCCCCTCCAAATCTTAATCATCTTTTGTTTTGTTGAGTTCAGTCTCCATTTTGGTTAATGACTAAGGCTAGACATAAGAAACCTTTCATTATTTCAATGCGTTTGTTTCCCACTTTAAAGTTATGTAAATCATATGCAGTCATTTTTTTAGTCATCTTAATATTCAGCTGTAATCCTGCTTTTCAGCTTTCTTCTTCAACTTTCATCAGTAGTTGTTCCCAGTCCTTGCTATTTTCTGCAAGTAATATGGTGTCATCTCTGTAGCTTAAATTGTTAGAATTTGAATGGATTCCCTTTGTACAGCTTGAAAGAGCTCTACTGATATACCATCTGTTACTGGTGATTTATTTTTCCCAGGTAATTTGAGAGCCTTTTTCACTTTAATTCCTCAAATTTTGGGTTCATCTTCAAGTGGTTCCTCGTTGGAAGGAATCTGTCCTCACTAAATGTCTTAGATATAATTCTTCAGTGTATTGCTTCAATCAACTTCTTATTTTGTGCTGATCACATAATTTGTTCCCCTACCAGCCATATAGCATCTTTATTCTAGGTTTGAAATTCCCTTTAATTTCTCAAATCCTGTGGAAGAGGTCTCTTGTTCTATTTTTTGTCTTATGTTTCTTTGCTCTGATTGTTGCAGTAGTTTCCCTTGTCCCTACAAGTTGCTGGATATTTGCAATCAGGATTCTCATGATGTTTCTGTCACTTTTATCATATAAATCTGTGAAAAATTCTTGTTTAGCTGAAGAACTACAAAAATGTGAGAGTGAAAGAGTAAAGTTACATATTGATTTATCTTCTACATTAATAATAAAAAATGTGTCTGTGTGTACACCTGTCTCAGCCGTAGCTCCAAAATCTAGGCATCTGAAATTTATCAAGGATACTAAGAAGGCCAGGAACTGTGTATCTCGGGATTATTTAAGTTTTTTTCAATCAATTAATTTTATTTAATTAAAATTTGTCTATTGTACTTTTTTTCAGGCCCTAGGTGCCAGAGATTCTCTGTATTTGAGAGGCAAAGCTGGAAAGAGGCCTCAGAGATTCATTTCTTCACAGGACCTCTAGGAAGTTCCACATGATGCTTTCCTCTTCAGTGCCCCAAATACTTCAGAAAGCGGGTAGAGGACAAAGATCTGCTGTCTTATGAACAGCATTGGAGGTGAGCAAAGAAAAAGCCTGAATGAGTATCAGAATGGTAGGACCAAAATATCAGTAAGAATGAAAAGGTGGAGGAAGAGAAAATGAAAGAAAGACAGACAGACAGACAGAACAAACGAACATTGGGAATGGAGTTGAAGGCTCAGGCCATTTCTAAGCTAGGTGAAGCAGGGACAAACATTAGTATTTCATGATATACTATTCTTAGCATATGCAGAGTGTTGATAAAAATCTGTCTGAAATCTATCATGTTGAATAGGGCCTAAATGTACCAGATCCCATCTGATCTCAGAAGCTAAGCAGGGTAATCCTTGATTAGTACTTAGATGGGGACCAGCAATTAATACAGCATGCTATAGGCTGTATTTCAGAGGAAGGGACTGGCAGAACCACCTCTGAGCATTTCTTGCCTAGGAAAACCCTATGAAAATCTTGGGGTCTCCATAAATCAATAGGTAATTTGAAGACACAAACACACACACACACACACACACACACACAAATGCTAGCATGGAAATAGATGGGGTACAATGGTACTGTTTATTTCCCATTTCTCTATTCAGTGATGTAGTCCGTATTTCAAAACAGTGTGTTGGACTGTGTGGAATATAATTTCTTCCATGAGTGATTGTAGTCTGCTGTAATTAGACAGCAAACCTATGGGACAGGAATTACTTTTCAACTATTAAGATCTAACATATATCATATTAGATATATTTGTTTAATTCTGAGATTTGTTGTAAGGTGTTTCAAGAAATCACACTGGGCCTAAGAAATAATATTACTTATAGGCTTTAATTCCTGAATCTTAGGAGATATTAGCAATGGGATTTAATTCTGTCTTACAGAAGGAGGTGTGCTTTCTGAAGCGTTCGTTGAATTTATTACCTTCTAGAGGTGAAATAAGGGA
Source organism: Cyclura pinguis (assembly GCA_030412105.1). NCBI lineage: Eukaryota > Metazoa > Chordata > Lepidosauria > Squamata > Iguanidae > Cyclura > Cyclura pinguis. The sequence continues at coordinate 309,159,457 of CM059599.1, read as the reverse complement.
CAGGGCTGCTGTCCTTTTAAACATCGTACAGAAGAGAGAATTTCAGTGTTGCTTTTCAGACAACCAGATAACAAGCATCACTTGCTGAAATTCTCCCTTTTGCACAACTGTTAAAGGGACAGCAGTCCCGTGCCATATTTCATGTAGCAGTCCTGTTGATTTCTAAAAATTATGAGATAGCTTTGAAATTATTATGAGTTAGTGGTGAGTATCATGTACTTGTACACATTATTTGTTCTGTTCTTCTCTTCACGATAGAGAGGAAACAAGCTGGAAAGTTGTACTTAACAATAGCTTCCCGTCTGAAGTGAGAGGTTATTATTGATGCCTTCCAGATAGGTCAGAATGTGAATCTAGTGCTTAAAACTGTGTGGCTTGTTTGAAAAATATTAATCACAGTTCCCAGTTTGTACATAAAAGGAAAGATTCTATTAAAATTAACTTTCTGATCTTGCTGCCACAAATTGGAGGAGCAGAGTAGTTGCAAAGTGGGGCTATATGTGAGTTCCAAGAGCTCACATGTGTGTTGATTTTATTGTACCAGATTATGATCATTCAAGTGTGAATATATCAAATACTCTAGTTAGCATGCATAGTATGCTTTTTTAGTCGTAACCTGTGTAGGTGTAATTTCTCTGAGAGGATGGCTACATTCTCATTCTGTAAGAAGATGTAAAATATTGCTATAAAGTGCTTAGTGAAGAAGTCAAAGCCAATTTGATATTTGAAAAAGATCAAGATACCAGATAATACTACCAGTGTTCTACTAATTTGTGAAGAATGTTCATTCTTTGCTTGTAAATTAGTAGAACATTGGGAACAGTGAGTGTGACTGGAAGTCATGTGATATTTTTGATTCCTTTTTACTTAGTCTGGCATCTTTGCCTTACTGTTGCCATAATCTCCAATCGTTGCTTGAGGTATTTTTAGGCAACTTGATAAAAGCAAATGATTTGCTTAATGTTGACTTTAATTTACATTTAAAGCTGAAATGAAAATGAATGAGACATTTTTTAATCTCAGAAATGTCTTGCATATAAGACATGCATTCTGAAAGTTGCAGTCTGTTTGAAACTGAAACTTATCCAACCCTGTTTTGATTTTCCCTAATGGGAATGGGATTTTTTTTAATTGGTAATAACCACAACTGAAATTGAAACTTGTTAAAATGACTTTCTAATATTGTGTACATAGAGAGCCTCGTGTCATAGCCTAAGGGCAGCACCCAGGAGCAACACTGCTGCACTGAGGGTAGCACCTTCACATGTTACAGCAAAATACAGTTTTTCCACATGTGCAACAATTGGTGTGGCGGAATGTGGAATTTGACAGTCCAGAAGCATGGTCTTCCGGGGAGTGGTGGGTCCAAACATAGTATAGATTCCAATGTGCTACAAGCAGTAACTGAAAACTAAAAGAAAAGGCTCCAGGGTACATGGGTAATGGTGCATAATAAGAGGGAGACACAAAATATTGAGAAATGCCCTGTGTTTATACCATTCAGATCTTTATTTTACTTGTGAGAAACTGTGCTTTAATTTAAGGTTTCTATCAAAATATGTCTTCTTTTTTGCCAGCTCTGAGCTGCAGAGTAACTCTTTACCAAACTAACTGCTCTATTCAAGGAGAATAGCTTATCTTTAGTGCATGGGCACATAATAATTAATTTGAAAGGAATCTCTCTAAGACTAGATTTATCCTTTATTTCTTTTAGTGTTAAGTTTATTGTAATACAAAGGAAAATTGTCTAAATATAGAGTAATATATTAAAAAATGATATATTGTTCCTGTACTGCCAGATCTATGAAGACGGATGTTATGCCCATTGTTTTGTTTTTATGTTTGTGCAATAAAATTTTAAAAATTAAACATTCATAACAAAACATATCAATCATCCTACCACAAATACTCTTGTTGACTTCCTCCTAGCAATTCTTAGTATATTTCCCATTATATGTGTCATATCTTTTCTCCTGTTTTTGCCCTCTGACTAACAAATACATAATGAAGATAATTAAATATTCTGTATTAACTCAATATATTTAAAAGAAAAAATTATAATCACAATACCGTAACATAAAAAAATACACGTCTTAATGATCTTCAATCTTTAAAGCCAGTTATCATCACTGATTAATCCCGTGTATTACATATATAGGTAATTACAATGTCCCACTCTCTCTTGTAGCTATCCAGGCTCCCTTCTTTTATTAGACGGGTCAATTTATCAGTCTGTGCCATATTTAGTAATTTCAGTAACCAATCTCTTATCTTCACGAGTGAGCTTTGTTTCCACTTTTGAGCCAGTAAAATTCTACCGCTACTGTTATATATAAAATATGATCTTTCCACGTCTTCTTTCTAATTTATCATCTAGTATCCCAATTAAATATATTTAGGGAGTTGTATATATTTGAAATTTAAGGGCTTTTTTTTAATTTGCAGGTATATTGACTTCCCTTCTTTTTTCTTTTTTTTTTCCTTTCTCACATGACCACCAGACATGACAATATATTCCTCTTTCTGTTTTGTATTTCCAGCGTCTGTTTAAAGGTTTTTGTACCTCTTTGACAATTTATATGATAACATATACCATCTATAGTGCATCTTATGAGGATTTTCTCTAATGTCTTGAGATACTGTGTATTTCATTTTTTACACCATGTTTTTTCCCATTGAGTCTGATTGATTTGGTGGCCATTCTGTGCCCATTTTATTGTTACTTCTTTGACAGTTTCTTCCTCCATTTCCCATCTTAGTAATATTTTCACATTTTGTATAAAGTCATCTTACCAGTGGAAATTATGATTTCTAGTTCTGTGTTTTTTTACCATTTAGTTGTAATTCCATTTTCAACTTTTCCTTTAGTTGTCTGTACAAGAGCCAGTGACAGCTGATTCCGTCTTTCTTAAGCTCTTCTTCTGTCTTAATCATATAACTTTCCTCCTGAACTGTCAACATATCATTATGGATAATCCATTTTTCCTTCAGTATATTCTCTCTGTTGTAGAAAGCTTCATGAGGAATCCAGAGGGATGTTTCAGGGCAACTGCTGAGTTTGTATTTTTTCCAAGCTTTTAGTAATGATTTCCTTATGTAATGATTATTGAAATCTTTATTTACAGTCTCTTTATTGTATCGTGAATGTGCATGCCAACCTAACCTAAGATCTTCTCCTCTGAACTAAAGCAATTGTTTGTTCTGTAAACACTGCCAAGCCTTTAGCCAATCTAAACAGCTTGCATGCTAATATAATTTAAGGTTTGGTATAAACCATCTTGGCAAATTTTCAATTTAATTCTAAGTGTTTTTCCATCCCATATAAACTCCTGGATATCCTTTTGTCATTTCTTAAATATTATATCATTTCCAGTAATTGTTTGAAATAGGAATAGTAGCTTCAGTAGTACATACGTCTTGATTGCAGAGGGCCTTCCTAAAATCAATAATTTTAAGTTCTTCTAAGTTCTTTTTTTAATTTCTGCCCATATTTCCTCATAATTATTTTTTAAAAGGTCAGATTTATTCTTCATTATTACAATTCCCAGATATTTCGCCTTCTTATTTATAGTGTATCCGGATCTTTTTTGTATCTCTTTCTTCTCCTCTTTTATCATATTTTTAATTAGTATGTCTGTCTTATTCTTATTAAGGCCAGATATATTTCCAGTTTCTATTAATGTGTTTCTCAGTTGCCTAGACTTTCTAATGGATCTTTTAAGATTATTAGTAGATCATCCGTAAGTAGTTGTGGCCATTTTTATAATTAAGAAAAACAGTCAGTCTTCTTTTCTGCCCACATTTTGTTCTGTATTCAGTTTTAATCCTCTTAAAAAATATACTTATTTAATAATGTTTATGCTTTAATTGATAGTTTCTTATTCCAAATTGTACATTAATTAAGACTTTTTTTTACAAAATATAGATGCAGATTTCTAAAATACAGTAGTCACACCTCCATTCTGCCCAGAAAATATGACAATGTATTTACAACACATGTATCCTTATCAACTCACATTGTTCATGGCTCTTTGTTATGAATTTTCTGACAGTAGAAGTGACCTGATTTTTAGCCTACAGTTCTAATATCTTTATCAAATTAATAACATTGACAGAGTAATATAAATGACAAATGACACGGATAGGACTAGGTATTATTTCATAGCCTTGATCTATGTTATTATGTTTAAGAGAGGAAGTCAGTTATGCAGGACACCTACAGATGCTGCTTTGTTGCATATTCTTTTTGAAATCACATTCACACCATATTATCCGAACTATCTTGGAGACCTCCTGGCTAGCTGATAGAGTATACCCAATGGCATATATGATGTATACCTGAAAAACAGTACGGCAGACATGTAGGTAGATAGCACCAGATCAGTAGTTGAATTTATGGCTAAAGCATGTGTGTGCACATGCACCTTCAAGTTGACTTGAATTTCATAAGGGAAGGAATACTCAGAGGTGGTTTTGCCAGTTCCTTCCTCTGAAATATAGCCTACAGCACCTGGTATTTGTTGGCAGTCTCTCGTCCAAGTCCTAACCAGCACTGACCCTGCTTTACTTCCAAGATCAACCCGGATCTGATGAGTTCAGGTATTTTGGCCCATGACTAAAATATCTGAATTAAAATAATAGTCTACCATCCTGGCAGGTAAATTTCAGCTAATGAATGTATGATTTTGATGTGTTCCAAAGTCTACCCTTAATAACCTCTACTACCATTCCGGAAATCTAATTGTTTTCTTCTTTTGGATTTTTTCTTCTGACTTTTTTCTAATTTTTTTCTTCCATCATTTTTAAAAAGGCACTTCATGTTTCTAATTAAAAAAAAAATTTTGCTAGTATGTTGAAGGAGGAAGTGTGAACCAGAAAGCATTCTCCTAACCCAAGTCATCCTGTTCTTTCCATTCACCTCTCCTTGCAGTTGTGGGAGAAGGAGCTAAAGATCAGTGAGTCAATAGGAAAAAGATATATTTTGCTGACTAACACTAAGGGCTTGGAGCAGATTTGGGGAAAGGCTGTGGATGGAGGAGAGAACAGGAGGTTATTGTACTACGAGTGAAGGTCTGCTCTCAGAGTGCTGGTTCTCTTTTTTGCTTGTTAGACTACGTAATTTGCAGATCAGTAAAATGTCATCAGATGCAGTGTTGGTCTCATAATCTTTAGATTCTTGAGTACATGCAATGTATTTGGGTCATATATACAAAAGGGGAATATATATGAAACCTCCTTTTTTGGAGGTTTTTAAGCAGAGGCTGGATGGCCATTAGTTGGGAATGCTTTGATGGGTATTCCTGCAAAGCAGGGGGTTGGACTCGATGTCCCCTGGGGTCTCTTCCAACTCTATGACTCTGTGATCACTTGGTAGGCAGTTCATATGATACCTAACCGGTCTTTAGCTATCATTAGAATGAATAATGTGCAACAACAAAAAAGGAGAGGTGGGGGGAGAAATAGACATCTGGAAAAAAGGAGAAATTAAGCTTACTGTAGATAAGTTCTTGGGCTTCAGCAGGGATGAGGAATTTGTGACCTTTATTCAATTTATTCTATTGATTTTGCTATTGTTGTTTTGTTATTGATATTACCTAGTGTTCAGGAAATCATGACATTTAAAGAGTGTTGCTCCAAACGATCTATGTTATTCCCAAGAGGAAGAGGGGATGATGAAGTGCTATTTCCATCATCCTTTACAGTATCAAGTGAAAAGTATCCATGAAAAATAATAAAAATACATTCAGTAGTTAAGCATGATTAGAATTGGCTCTAGTGATGCTTCAATTGCTGCAGTTTTAGTATTTAGTAGCAGAAACTGAACATTCTCTGAGGGAAATATTTTGGTAATATTGTATCTCAGAGTCTGAATATATTTATCACAATTTTTCTGGAATAAAGGCAGTGTCTTCCAGGTAACAAAGAAGATGCTGCTTGTCTTGGAGCTTGCTTGGGCACACAGTATTTAATGCATTCAATAAAATGAGAGCTGTCTTTATGAGATAATTAAGGTATTCCAAAAAGTGTAAATAATCTGCCTAGCAGTGGTATTATCTGTTTTCCTGCAGATACTGATTAGAATTAATTAAGACAAAATTATCTCCATTTAAGTTAAAACTAGGTAGCCTTTTTCTGGAAATACCCACAAAGAAAAACAGCACCAGTGGCTGGTACAGCACCAATAGATGAAAATACAGTGGTGTTATGACAAAATAACTATTAATTGTTTGATTTTTCTGTTTGAGAGCATTTTTTTCTTTTTTGGTTGTTTTTTTTTTTCAAAATCTCAGTGGAACAAGTAATTGCTGTTATTGACCCACGATGCTTAGGTTTAGAACTGACAGTCCTGTTGTATCAAGGAGATGTTCTGGAATGTATGTATATGTATGGGAATGTACAAGAGACAGTTCTGAGGAGTTATCTTATTCTATTGATTTTGCTATTGTTGTTTTGTTATTGATATTACCTAGTGTTCAGGAAATCATGACATTTAAAGAGTGTTGCTCCAAACGATCTATGTTATTCCCAAGAGGAAGAGGGGATGGAAGTGGGAGTGTGATGGGTAAAGTACAGAAAAGAGTAATTGTATAATCCCTACTGTATGTGGTATGCATATTAGTATTTACTGCTCAATACAGTACAATGCCTAGTGATATACATAGCTGAGATCATGCTTCTGAGAAGTCGTGTGTGGGGAAAACATTAATATCTGACTTGGATGCCAGAGTTGATACAGATCTGGTGGATATAACTTTGCTTGTCCAGTGCTGATGGATACTTTTCAGTTTGTGCAGCCTGAGGATGTGGACACAATCCTTGGAGAACTAACAGCTATCCTTGCTCTTCTTGGCTTATTAAACAGGCCAGAGGGGGACTGACTGTGTGGGTAAGGGGAGTGATTAATGCCTCTTTAAAACAAGACATGATCGCAGCATCCATCTTCTGAAAAATAACCTTTCCTGGATCATGCTATACTGGATAATTATAAGCCAGTCTCCAACATCCCGTTCTGGGGTGAGGTACTGGAGCATGTGGTAGATTCCCAGGCCAGGAGTTCCAGGATGAGGCAGATTATCTAGATCTGTTTCAGTTGGTTTCAGGCCTGGTTATGGGATGGAGACATCTCTGGTCACTTTGGTGGACAACCTATACCAGAAACTGAACATGGTGTGTGTGTCCTTGTTGGTTTTGCTGGACTTCCCGGTGCCTTTCAATACCATCAGCCATGGTATGCTTCTGAGCCACATTGCTGGGGATGGTGCTTGGAGGTATTTTTCTATAGTGGCTCCATTCTTTCCTGGAGGGATGTTCTCAGAGGATGTTGCTGGGAATTCCTGTTCAGCTCCTTGTCCATTAGGCTGCAGAGTCCTTCAGGTTTCTGTTTTGTCCCTATGCCAGTGGTTTGTTGTTGTTTTTTACCCTTGTGACCCTCTTTACATCTACGTGAAGATGGGCACCCCCTGTTCCATATCACACACCCCCACGTCCTACACATCCCACATCATACATACCCACCACATCACACACACACCACTCTCTCCCACAAGCCCCTCATGCCACGTGCATCCTTCATCTTAATATTGAGTTCCTTGGTTATATCCCATGTAGTTTACAGATGTCCCCCACTTTTTGGTGGTCTAGTTTTTGACCCTTTTCAATTATAGCTAGAATCTATACATGCAGGTGGGTTTTTTTTATTGTAGCTTTGAAGGGGAAATGCCAGCAGTAGAGCATATGAAAGCAATTTAACAGTTTTTATTGACTCAGTGTTGCAAAAGGAAAGGCTTAAGCATGGGTTATTTACATAATCTCTAAGTTCCTAGAATGTTCCTTTATTTCTTTTTCTTTTACAATATTAGTATAATCGGGGAATCCCTATGAGGGTGGCAGAGGGAGAGTAGGAAAGCGGAAGGACTTCTAGCAAATAATACCCTATCTGTCAGGCAATATGTATTTCAAAATGCTGTCCACTTGAACTTTTATCAAGTAGGTGGTCATGATTATAGGTAGTACTTTTGCCAAAACTCTTTTTTGTTTTCCAAACACAGCTCCTTTTTTTTTTCCTTTGTGTGGTATGTTTTGTGAATATTTGTGTTCTAACTCGTGTACAGCACATGCATTCTTGCACTAACAACAGCTGCCTGCTGTTTGTATTCTCAAGTTGAATTTTGTTTGGAAGGTTTAAAAAGCTATTACAGTGGACCTACTGTATCCATGAGGGATTGGTTCCAGGACCCATCACAGATAGAAAAAAAATTACATGCTCAGATCAGCCTCACAAGATGAGCTGTATACAATAACTCCGTATTAAAAAGAGTGTAGGGCAGCAGACCATTCTGCCAGCATATTGGAACAGTTCCATCAGTGTACCCTTTGTAGTTGTGACGTATCTCTTGTTACACTAGTGTAATGGAAATGCCATAGGGTGAAAATATGTAGCCTGTGTTGGGTGAAAATTGCCCTCCACTCCCACTGCAGTTGCCTGTCATTGCTCAGTACTTATTGCAAGGAACCTGCAGTGGAGGTAGAGGTTCGAGCGATTTTCATCCAATCATAGGCCACAGTTTTGTATTTTCTGCGATATATAGCCCTGGAAGTTATCAGAAGTCTACAAAATTATCTGTCAGATGATTTTCTGCTTGTTTCTGAAAAATTTTGTAAGTTACAAGTATTAGGATAATCTTTTAAATCCTACCACTTCTCCAGGTGGTGGTGGTTTGCTGTGAGCCTTTTTTTAAAAAAAAAAAATGGAGAGATTAAGAGGGAGTGTATTGCTGTGTGGAACTGTGGAAAGAGATTGGCGTTCTCTTTAACCCACAGGCCACAGTTCTTCCACCCATGCTTAAGGGGATTTGCAAGGCCTGATCAAATTTATGTTCATAACATTTCCACCTGTTCTTATTAGCTATCCGTTGTAACACTTGAAAATTTCTGTTGTAATAACCTGTGCACACCTCCTTACCCTGGCAATTATTGACTGCTATTTGTCTTGTTGAGTTGTCATTTATTAAGATTAATACTTCAGGTATCTGAATTCATAAGCGACAGTCAAAAATCAAATGTATGTAGGTATATATATGTACACAGAAGAGGAAGCTTGGAAAGACATTCTTGTATGATTGTGAAAGCAACTGAAAAGAGTGTGCGTTTTCTAGGAAGCAACAAATTTAGTTCTTAAAAACATGGAAGGTAGAATCAAAATTGGGAACAGAATGTAGTACTGGGAGGTAAATTAGCTGAGCAGTATGTTGAATGAGATGGTTTTATCATTTGTAACTGTGAAAGAAGCAGTACTGCAGTTTTATGGAGCAGTATAGAAATGAAGCTAGGATAGAGACTAAAGCAAAACCTAAGTTTCAGAAAAGCAAACTTCCTGTATCTTCTGAAAAATAGTTACAGCACACTGATGGGATGGGATTGTGGAAATGTAGCCCTTGGAGTTATCTCTCTCTCTCTCTTATCCTCCCCCACAGGTTATCCTCTGGCACGTTACAAATTACTATGAGTTTGCTACATAGCAACACCAACTTCGAAACGAGTAGCCAAGACAGTGGCTGCTGTGCAGCCATGGCCAGTGCTTGCAGCGCTGTGGCCAAAGAAGAGAGCATCAGTGCGAGTGACAGCAATGGCACTAGTGCAATACTCTCAGATTCTTTCACAGAGGAAACACAAGGCTATGATGTGGAGTTTGATCCACCACTGGAAAGTAAATACGAATGTCCTATCTGTTTAATGGCTCTGCGGGAAGCAGTGCAGACACCATGTGGACACCGTTTCTGCAAAGCATGCATTGTAAAATCTATCAGGTAACAGAGGCGTTGTGGGAAAACTAATCAGGGGAGGATATAATTCCAATGATAGCAACTATCCTGAACTGAAACTGAAAATAAATTATAGTGTTTACTCTAATGCGGATAGAAGAATCTTAGGCCATTTCCACACCGGGCTTCTGAAATGATGCAGAGCGACCTCTGACGGAGGTCTTCTGCACCGTAGAGTGGACTGGCGTGGACTACTTTTTGTAGTTCCACACCAGAATCCACTCAGGAGCAGCCGGAACTAACCATGCGGTGGGTTTTTTAAAAACCTCTTTCGAGAGGTTTCTAAAAAGCACAGAGGGCGCAGCCCCACGCCGCTCCGTCGCCCGGCTCCGACGCGGATTTGCAGGTGTGCGCAAGTGCGTGCCTGCAGATCTGCTGGGGGCGGGCTTCCAGCTGGCAAGCTTCTCCAGTTGGTGGAGAGCCTCCACCAACCAGAAGCCGCCATTTGGGATGCCGGAGGACTGCGGAGCAGCAAGCTCGCACTGCTCCGCGTGGCGACAGACTTACCCGGCTTCAGGTAAGCTCTGTTTTCGGGCGTTCTCACCCGTTCCCCCCACACACACACATGCAGAAAGGGCCTTAGAGATACTGGATTCATGATTATATATACAGGCCTACCTCAGTTAACAAAGCTTCTGGTTAAGAAACTCCTTTTTACAAAGTCCAGTTAGCTCCCGCCGCTTCTTCCTCCTCTGTTTTTTGACATTGTCACCATTTGAAGGAGAGCAAAGGAAGGCTGGAAAAACAGGCTTTGGGTGTAAAATTGCAGCAGTGTATCTGCAGTAAGCAATTCAATAAGGCTTCAGCTGGGAGAGAATGAGATTGTATCCTAGCTACTCCTACTGTAGCTGTATGTGCCTGTTGGCAACAGGCAAGGTAAATGGGTGTTGACTCCAAAACCCTTTACTGGGGATGCACAAACAGCAAAACAGAAGGGAAAAAGGAGAACATATAAACCTGCTTCATCAGATACCCCCAGCACATCAATAAAGCATAGATCTCTAAGTCTGGTCACCAAAATAGAAATAACAAGTAAAGTGGACATTGGTGAAATAACTAAAAAAAATAATTGCTAGAAGCATTTCAGCAGAAGCTTTTAAAAGGTCTTTAGAAGGTTCAGGGTGGTTTTATTTGCTTCTACAAGGCTTACCTGCCCTGGTTGTTTCATTTCACACATCTGTATTGTTAGTTTTGGATAAAAAAGAGTTGCTGAAACAAAAAAAGAATTGCTGAAACAAAGCTTCTTTCCTTTTGTGGAGTGTCAGAACCTGTCTCTGTTCTTTCCATGTTACTTCTGCCTCTGGTACCAAACTGTCTATTACTGAACTAATGCCCAGAGACACATCCACTTTATTAACTGAAGTACACCTGTACTTGCTAGTGATAAGTTGATCAGTTGTCTGTGAAAAACTGAAACTGAAACAACAACCCAAAAAAAAAATCCCACACATGGGGAACACAGGAGAGCAAGTCTCCGTGCATCCAGCAGATTCCTGCGTATCATGCCTTCACATACAAGCTGCTAATCATTGTGACCAACATTTTGTTGCTTAGGGCCGTGCAAGGTTACCCCGCAACTCCTTAGTTCAAATTGAACTTCAGGTTCATTTCAAACCTGATTTGGGCCCAGATCTGGATTGAAATCATCCCCATTGACTTGCATTGGGAAAATAAAACTGCCATCACCTTTCTGTTTTTTCACGCATGTTCATGAAATTGGAAACATGATAGCCACTCCAAATTGAGATTGATCCTTCCAAATTGCATAGAGGTCGATCCGGGGATTTTTGTGCTAGTCACCTGAAAATTTGCTGTAACACACTTAAAGTTTGTCAGTATATGTGCTGCTCTATACCATGGTAGTAGCATTTGTGTTCTATGCCTGCTGTTTCTACACTAACACTTACTCTGTATATATAACTAAGACAGCAGAGTACAGGCTGGAGAAGAGGAAAGGTAAGACAAAACAAATACACTAAACAGTCCACACAGATTGAAATCAAAATCAAACCCAACCTAAGGCAACAAGTAAGGAAGGATGCGACTGGCTTGGGAAGGGATTATGAAAGAATTGAATGTTGGATACTGGTAGGATAAGAGAAGTAAAAGCACAAGCTGCAATATACACATCCAGTTGTGACCAACTTCCCAAAAGAAGCCTGCCCCCACCCCCGAACACCCTTGCTTTTCCCCAAGGGTTGTGATTAGAGAGTGCTGATGAAATTCTTGGCCAGATCAGAAGCTACAGTCTCAGTGAGCAAACTCCCTTCTCTCCACCTTGGTGTTTTCAACATATGATGCCATTTTGTATCATTTTGGAGACATGCTTTCTACCTTTCTTTCACTACTCCTTGATGTCCAGGTCCTGAATTGGTCAGACTGATACAGCTCAGATCTTTAGATAGTTCTGATTCAAATGAAATCCAAATCAGCCTAATTTTACTCAAGCTTCATGTAAAAATAAATGGACACTACCTGTGGTTCTGATTTTTTTAAACTGAATCTGGAATAATCAGATCCTTTGTTTTCAATAAGCAGATCCAATCTTTCCTTACTAAAAATGGAACTTGAATATTTTCATGTAGACTACAGAAGGTGGTATACACTTTACAACTTGAAATTAGGTTGTTATTGTAGCAACTGTGTTCCAGCAGCAGGATGTTTTTATCAGACTCTGTGATCTGAAATTGTTCTGTTAGTTTGATTTTCCACTTCAGTAGCAAGCTCCTGAGTCACAGTCCCTATCCCTCTGGGAAAAAAAAAAGAAACTTAAAACTATTTTAACAAGTTCCTCTTGAAGTTCATAGTTTGTAATGCTATAGACAAATACTGACTGGATGCAAGCTTTCTTTCCCTCCCCAGGTGAAAAATAGTAGTTCAGCGTTTCATCACATCACCCATGTGTATCAGCTTTGTAAACTAAAGACTAAAAATAGAGTTCCTTTTTGTGACTTGGTCATTAGAATTAGATGCCATCATTCTATTTGGTAGTATAACAATAAGTACAGAGCAGTGTCTATTACTTTGTCCATTGCATTCAGCTTGATCCAACTGTATACAAAGGCTATATCTGGAGAAGTACTGACCCAAATAGGTAAAATTTATGGCTGTAGAGCAGATCAGAAATCCAGCCCATAGTTCCTCTTTGTCATCAGTTGTGTGCTTAACTGCTGTTCAGTTCTTCCATTTCAATTGTGGAAAAAGAGGAGGAAAAATAATTGGTGGAGGTGGGAAGGGCACCTTAATCATAAAAGAGCAAATATTTTTCTTGACTGATAACCTTAAAGTAGTTTACAGATATCATATGGGTACACTTTGACGATGGGATATAGGGAGAACCTGTCTCAAGAGCACGACTTGCACAGCAAAGTTTTTCTTTGTTCCTCCCCAGTGTAGCTCCCAGTGCCCCCTGAAAAGCCCTGTGGCCCTGGAGCTCTCTGGAATAGTGGGATAAGGATAACATGCAGCAGGCGAGGTAGCATAAGCAATGTTTTTGCAAGGAGAAATGGCTTCATGATCAGGCAAGACATTGTTAGATCCAAGCCTAAGCATAAAAAACCCTTACTACAATATGAGTATATGTTAACTGCAAATAGGATTGGTATTAACAATTGTACATATTTCTTCTTTTCAACAGAGATGCTGGTCATAAATGTCCAATAGATAATGAAATTTTACTAGAAAATCAACTGTTTCCTGACAACTTTGCAAAACGGGAAATCCTCTCATTGACAGTGAAATGTCCTAATAAGGGCTGTAACCAAAAGATGGAACTAAGGCATTTAGAGGTGGGAACTTTAAAAAATGAAAATGTTTCACTTCAGTTTTATGTTATTCTGAACACTAACAACACTGCTTTTAAGACTGCTGCAAGGAGATACCTTATACCTACCCCCTACTTTTGAGTAGTACAGTTCTCCCCCCACATTCACAGGTTTCACATTTGCGGATTTGATTATTTGCGGGGTGGGCTTGCCTCCCCACATCTACTCTCCCATTCCCTGGCCTTTTGCCCAAGAGCAGGGAGGGGGAAAGATAATCACCTCTCCTGGCTTGTTGCCTGCTAGGACACACTGGCAGCAGGGGGCAGGAGCCGCAGGCGTGAGCACACTCACAGCAGCTGGCAGGGGCATGCAGAGTGAGCGATCGCCCCTTCTCTGCACGCCCTCGGCCACCGCCAGTGCAGGTGCTCCAGAGGCGGCCTGCAGGGACGTGCAGAGTGGGTGATCACCATTCTCTGCATGCCCTTGGCCACTGCTGGTGCAGGCGCGCTGGTAGCAGCTGGCACGGGCCTGCAGAAGGGGGTGATCACCCATTATCTGCATACAGTCCGCTCACCATCACCCTGCCCGCTGGTCTGGCACGATTGCCCTAGCAGTGGGCGGGGAGATGGTGAGCGGGAAAGATCTTTTCCCCCCACTCACCATCTGACTGCCTGCAGCTCCAGAAGTGATCATCCCAGCAGTCGAAGGGTAGGAGATGGCAATTGGGGAGGAAAAGATATTTTCCTCCCACTCACCATCTGCCCGCCCGCCACTCTGGGGGCAGTTGCCCCAGTGGGTGGGGGGAGATGGCAAGTGGAGAGGAAAAGATTTTTTCTACTTGCCAATCTCCCCAGCATCAGAGGGTGGGGAGAGTGAAAGGGAGGGAATTTTTTTTCTCCCCCTCCCATCTCCTGCCCGCTGCTGCTATGGCCAGTGAAGGCAGTGGACAGGGAAGGAGAAGTGCTGGGGGGAGTTATTCATGGTTATTTCACTTTTGCAGGGATTCTCTGCACATGTCCCCCGCTAATGTGGAGGGCCTAGTGTAGTTATAGTCCTTCTTTTAGCAATGCACTGAAGAGGCTTTAAGAACAACTGAATAAAAATGGGAAAGGGTTGTCAGTGGCCTTTATGCTGAGGTCTGTGGACCACTGGATCAAATCTATAGGAACATCAGAATATAGCAATAAAGAGGAGCTTGTAAAGGAGCTGTTCCCTTCATTTTGTAACAGATAATGGGTCTTGTAGTTGTTCACAAATCTGTCTGAATACCACAGAATAAATGACTCACTTGAGCAATATTTTATACTCCTTGGACTTCCCATCGTGCAAGAGAAATTGACAGGTGCAAAGAGCCAGCTTGATGTAGTGGTTAGAGCAATGGACTATGACTCTAGAGACCGGGATTCAAATCCTCACTTGGCCATGGAATCCAACTGGGTGACTTTGGCCAAGTCACACACTCTCGGCCTCAGAGGAGGTCAAAGACAAATCTTGTCTGTACAAATACTTGCCAAGAAAACCCTTTGATAGGGTCACCATAACCTGGAAATGACTTGAGGGCACACAACAACAACAAAAGTAGTTTAAGTCAGGTTGGCTGTGTTCAGTGTTCATTTAGTTTTGTTTACATTATTTATACGGGTGATAATCTTGACCTCATTTCTGGTGTGTCCCTGAAACTGGTTTCTGTTCTTTCTCAGGATCATCAGCAACACTGTGATTTTGCTTCCAAAAAGTGTCCCCAGTGCCAAGGTATTTTCCAGAAGAATCAGCTGCATGATCACATCGAGAAAGAATGTCCACGGCGGCAAGTCTCCTGTCCAAACTGTGCCTTGTTTATACCTTATGAAGAACAAGAGGTATGATCAAAACATACAATTCTGTTTTATAAGACTGTCAGCTTGGTGATACCTTTTAAATGAAGCATTGATCATTTTTATCAAGGCAGGAGAAGTTGCCATCTTCATGTATGGTCTGATAAGGTAATGTCAATATTTATAGTTGTGAGAGAAGAATATCATTTAGGAGATATTTAGAAGGATTTGTCAGAGATTTTGCCTCTTTTGTGCCCCAGAATTTCCTAGATTTGTATTTTTTTCCCTCTTTTTCTTTAATAAAGAAGTCTCAACCAAGATAGTTCTCTCATTACCTTTTCTAAAACAATTATTTTCCTTTGAATTGTGGCTCACTTACGGCCTTTGGGCAATTTGTGTCACATTTTGAGTTTTCTCTTTTGCTATGCATTTATTATTACAGTTCCAGCTGGTGATCCACTGGTTAGATTTAATCAAAGTGATAATATTCACTTTTGTCAGAAAAGAATCTTTTATGTTATTTGCCAAGTAGACTCTTTTTGGGGGGTGGGGGCTTCCACAGTGCTGCCACCATCCTGGTTTAGCTTGAGAGCACATCCTTCCTACTTTTGAAATCTTTACTGTAGGCTAATATCACTTTTGCTATAGATTTGGTCACTCACAAGGAAATTATCTTAGATGGCAAAAGAGACTTCTGGCCTATTTCTCAGCACCTACCAAGAATACCAGTCAGACATATTTGACATATTTTAACACTATAATGAGGTGGTCTGCTTGAGAAATGGTTTGGATATCTCTTTCAGGAATTTTTGCTTAAGGATAAAGTTTCTTAGAAAAATAGGACTTCTGAACATTAACTAAGGGCATGTCCTTAGTATCACTAAGCCAGATGCTGCAAAGATAAGGTATTTGATTTTACAAATGCTTTATGAAATAGCATTTCTGTGAACTTTTGAGGAATTATTTTTTGATACTCTGTTGCTGTTTCTCAAACACAGAAAAGTGATAAAGAAATCACATTCTAGATGGCAGTACTTCTGATAATACTTGTGATCTGTCAATTGTCTTTTGCATAACTTCATTCTAATTTACTTATTGCTTTCATTGAAATGAAGGTGCATGATGGCGTATGCCTTTTGGCGAATGTTTCTTGTCAGTACTGTAACACAGTACTAATCAGAGAACAGGTAAAAATATTCTCTTGGCTCTTCTCCCACTACCCCTAATCTAATAGATGTAGAGTTAATCATTCATAGATGTGATATTTGCAAGAGGCACAATGGTATTGGGATGAAGGGTGAGTTACCTTGGTAGAGATAAATAATTTTAAGGACCCCGTATATATTGTGTTTCTGGTTGGGTGAACATTTTCTTACATGGGAACTTGCTTGGCTTCTATCATAGATGATCAAAATTCTAATTAGAGTGTGTCTGTGTGTATGAAGCATGTGTAAGCTACAGAGATTGAAACTTGGCCATTTAAAGGACTGCCGTTTCTCACATTCACTGAATTGCAGTTCTTTAAATAACAGATGATTACCAGCCACCTTGCTTCAGGTGTGTGGTCACTTTTGAGGGTTGGAGAATCAGACCTTGAGATCTGCTGGAGGTCTCTCCTCTGCATGGAGCAATGTATCATGTGGAAGCATGGAAGAGGGCCTTCCCTTCTGTGGTATATCTCAGAAATACTCCTATTTTTAATATTTTAAAATACTGTTCAAAATCAAACAAAACAGAATACTGTATACAACACCATCTGAAGTAGAAGACATGGCACATGTTCTGTTTAACTGTCAGTTCTGCGCCCCAGTAAGGGCCAGTATCTACAGACGCTATTTGACAGAACAAACAATTATCTTATTTTCTTCAGGACACTAACACATACGTAGTCCTCAGAACTGCTAAGTTCGTAAGTAAGACTGTCCAACTGAGAAAACAATTTATAGAACATATTTGGATTGCATACAAGGGTGATGAATTAATCTAGATATGTACTATCTCTGTATTTTACTGTTTTCATCATATCACAAGATAAGATGATAGCCTATTATAAGTTTTGGTATTTTCTTATAGTTTTTTACATTATTCTTTTTATTTCATCCTATCATATTTTATCATATCTTACCTTATTTTAGCTTACTCCACTGTATTTTAGTTATCTCATTGTATTGTGTTTATAATATTTGATGTTATTTCTTTTGATATGGTTAATTGACTAATCTATAAATTTGTATAGTATTGTGTACAAGACAAATATTAAAAACCTGTGAATTATTTGCTCTGTGGAAAAGACTGCTATTAGCTTATGAAAAATAACAAGCATCTGATGCTGTACTGAAACTGCTCCACAAAGTATTTTTATTTTCTGTTGAACTTTTGGTGTTAATTGTAATATTTTACAGTATAATCCTGGGCATATATACTCAGGAATAAGTCACCATTTATTTCAATATGACTGACTTCCAGATAAGTAGGTACAGGAGTGGACTCTTAAAAATCTTTTGTATTATTTTGTTTTGGAAGCTTCAGCTGGAAGGCGTCATAAAAATCTGAATATAGTATAATAACATAACAAGATTTGCTGTGAACTAGCAAGTGGTTTTCTCAGCATAAAGCATGCTACTTCAAAATATGTTTGATAATTTATCATTACATAATATTTGTTATGGTATGGGTGATATGCATATTCTCATAAATACTGGCCTCTTGTGACTAATTCTTAAAGTTTCGTACTGTCTGTACTCAAACTATTCTGTTTAAGCAGGAATTTTTTTTTTGTTTCTCTAGTTGCCTAATCACTATGGCAATGATTGTCCTACTGCACCAGTACCATGTACCTACAGTGATTTTGGATGTCCAGAAAAGGTAAGTTATAGCACAGTCCTGAACACGCATTATGAAAAGCAAGCCCAATATGTTTAATTGCACTGTACTGTCATGTAAATAGGTATAAGACTGCACCCAAGAGTTTTACCTCAACACCCTTTTTTTTCAGTAGAGATAAATACCCACTTTTATAGACAAGGTGCTCAGAACAATTTGCTGGTAAGACTAATCAGAAGAGTTGGTTCAGAGCAAAGTTTATCTAGTCCAATATTCTCTTTCCAGAGAGGGCTGGAAGTGCAGGGCAGTGCAAATATCTCCAGTCCCTGCTGGAGTTTCAGTCTTGTATATAGCAGTGAAAACCAGATGCCTCGCTTTGTATAAGTGGAAATGCTTTCCATTAGTGAAAAACTACTATTGGATATAACTCATAATTTTCCAGTTTGGATAAAATGAGGAACTATAGAAATGGAAGATATTCCTATGGATTTTGACAGCTTGCGTGAAAGGAGGAGCTGAGGCGCTAATTTACACCAAGCATCCAAACATAATCATTTACTGAGGCAAACCATTGTGGTGTGTTTTGATTTCTCCTCATTCATAGTATTACTTAATTTTGATAATTGCCAATATACAAATTTTTGCATAGTCATCTACTTTCCTTTTACGGTCGTTTCTTGCTGCTAAGTATCACAACTAGCTTTTTACTTGAATGTCTCGTAGACTAATGCAGTAGCTTTCTGTATTGAGTTTATCTTCCTCTGTTAGAGTAAATGATTATAGACAGACCAAAATTATACAGTCCAGGGAGTCTTCCAGTTTTTATGCAGTAGTCATGCTGTGAAGTGTGACATGAGCTGCTAATCTCCACATGTAGCGATCACATGTAGAATCGCAGTCTTAGTGTTTACTTAAATCAAACCAAACTTTCTTGCTGTTAACAAATTCTTGAGGAAGAATGTAAAGTAATATTGCTGTAAAGCAGTGGTTGTCAACCTCTGGTCATGTATAGGTTTTGCATTTGAACTCCCAGAATCTCTCACATCCTTTGGCCATGCTCTTTGAAGGTTTTGGGAGTTGAAGTCCAAAATATCTGGATGTCCCAAATTGTTAGAACTATTGTTCCAAAGGCATCATTAGCCTGTTTGTCTATGTGGGGTTCCCAGTGATTAAGGACAAAACTCAAAATTGAGGGCTTGCCCTGATACAGAGGCGGGGATTCCCACCCTTTCGATTTCAGTAAACCTCCCACAGTACCTTCCTATTGTTTATTCTGTGCATTTTTTTCTAGAGCAGTGACATTGGCTGCCTTGAGTCCTTTGGCAGAACTAAAACAGGATATGAGTAGATGAATACTGTATTTATTTAATACTGTGCCAACATGGGACCCAACAACAAATTAAAGCAAAGTATTCCTAAAATTGTATTGAACAAAAGTTAAAGACAAATAATTCTGTTTAAAGCTCAAAGTGAAAATGATTTAAAACACATTTACAACATAATTTTAAAAAGAGAACAAGACAGAACATATTAATCTTGATGGAATGTGGGATAATTATTACAAGTAGTAGGTAACAGATTTATTGCCTATGGTTGCCACACATTTTATCAGGTGTTCAACTATATGTTTATGAGCTTTTAAAAGTATGCTGTGGACATATCCTAATTCTTAAGTAATTGGAGAAATCCTCTACCCCTCTACTCTCAAAAAACTGAGTAATAGAATTGCAATAGTAGGAGTGATTTAGGTTTAACCAGGAGGTTAGATTGTGATCATTGTAAATCTGTTCCTATTCTCTGTCGTAAAAACCTTCAGAGAATTCTGTGGAAAATGTTAGGAGATTCCTTTGAAAGACAATAGAAATATTCAGTCAATAGAAATATTGTCATTTACCCTAGAAAGCTAGATCCTGTACCTCAAATACATCTCTAATGAGCTCTAAATTATAAGGGGGTCATTTGAAAACCAACACACTAAAATTGGTAGGATGGTCAGGCCTGTATTTGCCTGTATTACTGCAGTTCATGAACAGAAGATGCAGAAGGGACACCAAAAAGATCAAAGGAGTAGAGAAGCTACCCTGTAAGGAAAGGGGCTGTATAGCTTAGAAAAAAGATAGGGGAGACCCAATACAGCCAGGAAATTCCCTTAAGGCTTTAATTGCTTCCCATAAATGCATTTGAACTGATGTCTCACCTGCACAGTAATAGCACTTTTTCATGTTCAGTATTTCAGTTCTTGTTTCAGAGAATCTGTGGAAGATAAAGTCAGTTCTCCTTTTAATAACAATATTTTCCTCTTTCCTATTAAGAGCCAGCACTTGATCAAAGTCAGAGGAAAAACCTTTAAGCTATACTTTTTGTATAATTGCAGATGCAGAGAAATGAGTTGGCACGCCACTGGCAAGAGTTCACTCAGGTTCATATGAGAATGATGGCTGAGACTCTCCGGAATGTCAGTGTTACTACTCCAGGTTCTGTAAATTTCCATGGAGGTTTATCATTTGACCCATCCCTCTTCTCTCAAACCATGCCACCATCATGTGAATGCAGCCCTGAAGTCCAGACCTTCAGGGAGACAATTCAGCAACTGGAAGGTCGCTTGGTGAGACAAGATCACCAAATCCGAGAACTCATTGCAAAGATGGAGACACAGAACTCTCAGATGGGTGATATGAAACGTACTATTAAAAATCTAGAGGAGAAAATCACTGAACTGGAAGCAGAGCAATGTAATGGTATTTTCCTATGGAAGATTGAACATTTCAGTGTTTATTTGAAAGCCCAAGAAGAAGAAAAGCCTGTTGTGATCCATAGCCCTGGTTTTTATACAGGGAAACCTGGCTATAAACTTTGTATGCGTCTCCATATCCAGCTGCCAAATGTTCCACGGTGTGCCAACTATATTTCTCTTTTTGTTCATGTTATGAAAGGGGAATATGACAGTCATCTAGCCTGGCCATTCCAAGGAACCATACGCCTGTCTATTCTGGATCAGTCAGAAGGATCTTCAAGGCACAACCATGAAGAAGTAATGGATGCCAAGCCTGAGCTGCTAGCTTTCCAGTGTCCAACAACCCCTCGCAACCCAAAAGGCTTTGGATATGTGACTTTTATGCCGCTGCAAGCTCTAAAACAAAGGACATATATAAAAGAGGATACTCTTCTGGTACGCTGTGAGGTTTTAACACGCTTGGACTTAACAAGTCCCCGAAGAGAGGGTTTTCAGCCTCGTAGCACAGATGGGACAGCATAGTGCACCTTGCCTTCAGCCTTGAGCTGTTGTTGTTTAATTGTGAGAATTTCTCCAAAAGGATAAAGGGTTCCATAGGAATGACAGACCATTGAAGTGGAAATAAAACTTCTGTTTGGAGAAGGCAGTGTATTTGCAGGCAATGGAAAGTGTTTCCTTTTTATCTTTTAAGAATAGAAAAAATGTGTGCCCCCTGTTGGTCATAAGAAGTAATTTCAATTACTGCTGTGGTATGGGAAATCCAAAATTATGCATTAAAGGCGCACTATTTCTATTGCAATAGGGGATGGGTCAGAGTCTGCTTTTATTTCCATTTATCAGGTCCTGCGGTTCTTAATGCCTTTAATCTTGGTATCTCAGAGGAGTTCAACTTACTAAAATTTAAGTGAGAACAGTCTGCTGAATAAGCTTTGATGATGTCATAGCACCATTGTAAGCCTTGGCAAGAAGATCAGTGTTCAGTTTGCCATTCAACTTTCTGCAAATCCAAAATGAAATTGGGCATAAGTCATCAATGTGATAAAGTGTTGAGTTACCCAGATCAATGAGTCATTCAGCTTCGCCATGTCAGAACTCCACTGAGTTGTTTAGATGCATCAAAAATGTCTAGCCTCCCTCATTTTAAAGCCCAATCATTGTAAGTCTTGACAAGAAGATCAGTGTTCAGTTTGCCATTCAACTTTCTGTAAATCTAAAATGAGACTGAGCTTTAAAGTGAGGGAGGCTAGACATTTTTGATGCATCTAACAGCTCAGTGGAGTTATACACATCCTTCCTATGGTATAGTTTGGCTTAAAGAACTCTAGTCATTGATGCTGACAGAATAGTTTATAGGCTGTTCTGACCTCTGTAGTAGCCATGTGACTTCAGCAAAAAAAGAAGGTGAAAGATAATTGGGGATAGCAGTTTAACTGTCAGTAGGAGAGAAAAAAGAAAGGCTTACTCATAATTGCCATGAGTGTACATTCCATGTTGCATATAGGCAGAACACAAAAAGTGCCTTTTTAATAAAGAAATGATCTCTTTCATGGGTACTAATGCGCAATATGAGTTAATCACTGGTGACAAAGACGTACTGTATCACTTTATAATACTTAACTAAATATATTTTAGAACTATGCACAACAATTTCTTTTTTAGACAGTTATAGAATAATGTTAGGTGGACAAGGTCTGAATCTAGGTAACTGCATGACTAGGATCTTTTTACCCATTATGTAAATGTTTTGATCAACATACAGAGAGTGTGCTAGCTCCACCCTCTGTCCATCTCAGTATGTCACATGCCTCATGGAAAGCAATGGAGCTTGAACAGGAGCTACGTAACACTCTTTCTTGTGGCAAGTGGCAGTCCTGTTTTGTTGTCAGTCCTGTGGACAATGTCCTCCCATTTGTTCAAACTCATCAAAACTTAGAGAAATGCAAGGACAGTGTGTTCCCCTCCTGATATGGTAGTTTGACAGAAATTGTGAATGAAAAGGGCTTAGATCCTTCATTAGGTATTTCATTTTGAAAATGAGAAGAGGGAGCTGGATGAATATTCTCCAGCCATGCTCTTCCACTTTCACTTTTCCCATGTTGACTATGAAATTCTGCAGCAGAGATGTAGCTAAGTTCAGTTGAACATGAATATAAATCTCACTACTGTTAGGAGCCCTGTGGTATCAAGTTTTTCTGATTGCATCAAGTTTTGTAACTGAATTCGTCTAAGCATAGTTCCATCTCTGCTAATGGCATGGGAATGTGGAATATGGGGCTAGAGTGCATATCCCTCCTGCCTTCAGTGCACATACACTGATGTCATTACAGCAAACCAGTCTTGCCTTGCCTGTTCACAGGAAGAAACTTAGGGAACCTGGCAGTGTGTGCAAACTCTTGCTGAATCTCAAGGGATTTTCTGGATTATGGCCTTATCTACTTAGCTCATAGGACTTTTTTAAAAAAAACCGGTAACAGAAGTCTGTTTACACCATGGCTTTTAGTATAACTTTTTGACATTTTTATGAGTCGCTTTAGTCAGTTGGATATGTTACACTTCTGCAATCAACAACTGGATGGTATGAACAAGTTCCTCATTTTTATATTTCTCATAGTGGATAAATTACACTAGCCATGCCATGTCAGCTTCTTCTCTGAATTTATTAAAGGTTTACCTTCATGATTTCTCCTTTGCTTCCTGTTTTGAGTGCAAAAGAAAATACTGAAGAAACGGCATCACTTCGTGCTTACTTATGCTAAGGTGTACTGTGGATGCAAACTTACACTGCAGTAACTAGTCTGAATTTCAGTGGTATTCCTAACTAGAGTCAGCCCATTGACTTGTTACAATTTGCCATTGATTCAGTAGGCTTACTTTAGCTGGGACAATGAATAGTGTTTAAGCTTTTCACTTAAAAAGAAAATACTATAATCCTGTTTGAGGAGTTATGGAAACTTTATATGGAATGCTTTAAACTTTTTAAATGCAAAGCCAGGGAACCTGTGAACTTCAATATACTGCTGGATTGCAGTTACTGTAATCTCTGACTATTAGCCATACTGGCTGAGGTTGACGGGATATGAAAATTCAGTGATATCTGTGACATAAGATGCTGTATACGTGCGTGACAGATGACACCGAACTCTGCTTTTTTTTACCTCAATCCAAGGAGGCTGTCCTCATTGTAAGCCAGTGTCATCAGTAATTTACTGGATGAGGGCAAACAATTGAATAGGGATGGGCCAACCGAATCCTCGAATCCTGGGTAAGGATTTGAGATTGCTGAATCCGAATCCCTGTGCCAAAATAGGCAGACCGAATCTTTCGAATCTGCCAACCAAATAGATTGTTGGAGACTGGGATGCCTGAAAACCTGGGAGACCAGACATACCAGGGAAGATAGTAAGTAGGTGAGTTTTCCTCTTGGAGTAATAATGGCCTTTGCTAACAATTTCAGAAATTAAAGCTGGGCTTGTATTCTAAGATATTTAAATTGAACATTTCATATTTCAGTACTTGACTGGAAGCTACAGGCTTGAGATTTCACAGACAGCTGAAACATTCCTTTGCAGAGCTCCCTTGCAAACCTCTTTCATACACGATTCTGGACTTTGGAGTTTTACAAGGTGTCACAGCCTTCTCTGCCAAACTGTACTGGTGCATCATCAAACTACAAACCCAAGGATGCCAGAAGGAGCTATGCAAAGAAAAGCCAGTTTTGACCTGGATCTCTCTGTACTCTAGTACATGGCCCTGTTTACACAGGCAGAAAATGTGGGATTAATTCACATTTTCCTGCCTATGTAGAAAGGGCCTTCATGTCATTTTCAATCTGGGGAGATCCTGAGGCAAAACTAGGACAATTGTCTCGGCCAGATTTCTTCAGAGGGAGGTTTGCCTTTGCCTAGGCTTTTGCTAAGGCTGAGAGAGTGTGTCTTGCCCAAGATTATCCTTCTTTCCCTTGCTTTTTAAACTCTCTCTTAAAAAAGGATTCGAAAGATTCAAGATTTGTGAGATTTGTGGATTCCCAGAACCTTCCAGGAATTCGGATTTGGATTCAGAAAATTCTGGATTCATCCCATCCCTACAATTGAAAATTAATGCAGACATAACAAAGGTACTCCTGGTCAGTTGGAAGGCAAATGAAGTAATACGGACTCATCCTGTGTTATATGGGGTTACACATACACACACACACCCATGAAGGCACAGGTTTGCAGTTTGGGAGTGCTCCTAGACTCACCTTTGAATCTGGAGACCCAGATTTCTGCAGTGGTCAGGAGTACCTTTGCACATTTAAAGCTTGTGCACCCAGTGTGCCCATTCTCTGAGACACCAGATCTGGCCACAGTGGTACATGCCTTGGTTACATCCCATTTGAACTACTGTAACACGCTCTGTTTATGACTGCCTTTGAAGAGTGTACAAAAACTTCACCTGGTCCAAAGAGTTGCAGCGAGACTGTTAACTGGGACAGATTATAAAAAACATACTATGCCCCTGTTTAAACAGCTCCACTGGCTGCCAGTTTGTTTCCAGGCACAAGTCAAAGTGCTAGTTATGACCTATAGAGCCCTATATCACTCAGGCCCAGACTATTTGGCAGATCATATCTCCCTATATGAACTAGATGGGGTTCTAACATCATTAGGAGAATCCTTTCAGTCACACTGTTGCAAGCACACTTGGTGGGGACACAAGAGAGGGCCTTCTCAATGCCCCTAGATTCAAACTCCTCTCCCAGGGAGACCAGAATGGCTCCTTCTTTGTTGTCCCTCCAGTGACAGGCTAAAACCTTTTTATTCAGGCAGGTTTTTAATACACAAAAGTTTTTAAGGAACAGACTGGAAGGTGCCGTACTGTTTTAATTGTTATCTTTTTATGTATTTTTAATCTGTTCTAATCTTTAACAGTTTAATGCTGTTTTAATATGCACACTCTATATATCTATATATATGCCTTTAAATTGTATTGTTTAAAAGTATGAGCCACTCTGAGGACCAATTTGATACAAAATAATTAGAAGTTTATTATTGTTGCTGTTGTTGCATAACAACAAGTGCTTAGAGCTTATCTCAGGCCATAAATCCACAAATAATTTATATTGCTGGGCATCTGAAACCTGAGATTGGGGAAAGTGAAACTCTGCAGTTTGCTTTTCAGCTGTTTGAGCCTCCTAGCAGATTTTAGGAAATAAATTAGCTGATGAAAACCCCTTCTTGTATAAAGAAGAGGTGAAATTAGTAAGAGCTTGGAAGCAGGCAAGTCCCTTGGGGTTTATCCACCCAGCATCTCTGAATATGAATGAGTTGGGAAAGTATCATCAGCCTGCCTTACAAGAAACAGACAAATTTACTAGCTGATTGTGCGATGCATTAGTGGTTTGCTACTTTCTTGATCAGAAGACAAGTCAGTGAGAAAAATGTAACGCTTCTAACATGACAAATGCAAGTATGGGTGAGGATGGGACTTTTTGAGTCCCAGGGCCATGTGTGTATGTGCCTTCAAATTGCCTGTTGACTTTCAGAGACCTGATGAATTTCACAGAGTTTTCTTTGTCAATGAATAATCAGGGGTTGTTTTGTACCAGTTCGTTCCTCTAAAATATAGCCTATGTCACCTGGTATTCACTGGCAGTCTGACATCCAAGTATTAACCAGAGCTGATACTGCTTAGCTTCCAAGATCAGACAGAATCTGGTGCCTTTAGAGTATTTAGTCCCTACGGTTCCCTGGCTAGAGCTTTCATATAGGGCATATCACTGGCCCAAAGGGAGGTGGGCATCCCAACCCACCTAGTTGCCTGGAAAAGTCTATTTGTTAACAAAGTTAACATTAGTGAAGACAATTAACATGCCTTCCTTTTGCTCAATAAATGCAAGGTGGTGTACATGACTCTCTTCTTTCCCATTTTTGTCCTCACATGAACAATTCAGATTATACTGAGTGAGTGGTCCAAGATACCTTGGGCTACAACCATCAGTGACTATTTACAACTCTTGTGCAGAAGAATTATTTTAGTTAATTTTTCTCTTTAGGACAATATTGCTGTGCAGGTGCATCTCAGTTAATGTAGTAGTTGTGCTGCTGGGCATTACTATTTTAACAAAAATTGTAGTACCAGAGGCATCTTTCAGTGAAGTTTTTATTCAAAACTAATAAAATCTACATATGAAATGAAATAACCATTTCAAGTGTGTCCTGCATAAGTTAAAAAAAACAGATTTCTAACGTTCTAGAGACCACTTGAAAACTGCTTACAAAATGCAATGCAAAATACAAAATGTTTTTTTTCCTTTCACCAAACTTCATTTTTCTTATGATTTCCATTTTGATGGCCAAATTTAGAGTTATCTGCCAGAATCCTGTATCACCTGGTGTGTAGTGTAGCTTTACATATTCTTAGATAAGTAGCAGAGGTACTAAGAAACCCTGATGATGAATTGAATTAATGAACTGTGAAGGACAGCAAGAGTGCCCAATGCACATCAGGACCGACGCACACTAGTGTATTATATTACACATCAGACTTTTCATTGCTGGCTCCGCTACATAATATTGTTACAGCAGCCCTCTACTGGATATGGATGTTACAAAACTGCCCAGTTCTGATTCTTGCATATGGAAACACAACTCCAATACAGAATTCTGGTCGACACCTTTTAAACTTGTTAGGGATAACTGGTGAGGAAGGGCTTAGCTGAACTCACTTTTTCTTGCTCTCTCTCCTGCTATTCATATATATTATGTAAAGGAATTGGAAGACAGCCGATGTTTACTTGGTCTGTTGCATTAGTCACACACAGCTCCTACAGGACCAGCCAAAGTAGAATCCCAACATTTCCTAGCTCAGGCTTCATTGCATTGTTTACAGCAACCATGCTACTGCACCCAGAACCAAAAGTGTTTCCCCAACTCTCTTCCACCATTCTTGCAGTACTGACATTATGGGGGGAGCCCTTCCAGCTAGAAAAAGGACAAGGAGGAAAAGGGAGGATGGAAAGGCCTAAAAACATTTTGTTAAAAAGTTTCTTCTTTATCAGATGCTTTCTTAACTGAAGTGTACCTATATTTTTTGGCTTCTGGATTAGTGACTGTCATAGGTCACATGAATTGTTTGTTCCAGGCTGCAATCAGCCTTCTAACTGGTGTTGACATTACCAAGACCAAAAGCCTGTGCAAGCAGACACCAGTAGCATAGTGATGCATTTGAAGAAGGAGAGAACAAGAATGCAACCACTGCCTCTCATATAGCCAACCTCCATGTGTTCACTCTAAGTGCATACTTCCTATGGAGTTTGTTGACACGTTCAATAACTGTGCTTGCAAGAAGGGTAAGATTCTATGCCCCACAGGCTTCTAGCTGTTCAGTCTGATGTAAATACAATTAGAGTTGTTGGGAAGGAGAGCTAAGTTACACTTCGGTGGCAATTGTGTGTGCATATGCCTTTGGATGGAATTCAGCTATTCTTTAGTCCTTTACTCTCCGTTCAAAACCTCTCCCTGGCAGCTGACAAGGCCTCGGAATGAGGCTGCTAATGCTAATGCTAACCAGGGGATACGGGGGCAAGATTCAACCAAATATGATGCAGTTGATCTGGGCTTCAAAGGAAAGGAAAAGATTAGTGGACTCTATCTGTACTGCCTCATTTTGGCACCCTCTGAATCGAGACCAACTCCTTCTTTCTTGTCTGAAGTGCCTCCCGCCACCCCATCTATAAAAACCAGTGACAGCAGCTCCTCCTGGGGCTTGGACATGACACTGTGTGTCAGAGCATTATCTTGTTCTTACTTTAGAAAATGTCTCTGTGCCTGACTATGGAAATGTGAAACTACTGAAAAATGATAACACAGATAATCTTCATAAAATTTGCTAAACATTAGCTTGAAGGTATGCATGTAACAGTGAGCTTGATGCTGAATATTCCACTTCTTTTAAAGTAAATTACTGAATATGCAAGGAGTTGCATTTTTAGTACATTCAGCCTTGGTGCCAGCATCTGTATGCAGTTGCTAAAAAATAAAGCTAACAGCAGGGGGCAGTGTTATTCCACTAAACTCAAAGGAGGGGGCCTCGGAAAACTAGAGAGTTTTGCAGAGCTTTGTGTGATGGTAATTTAGCAGCTCAAAAAATAAAATGGATTCTAAAATTGTGTTCGGTAAGTTCACTACAGTTCTATTTAAATACATGCTTGGTGTAAACCATGAAATTCCCCCTTGTAGCACTTGGCAAAGAAGTGGTAAGTAGTCAGATTTTAGTGTTATTCTTTCACATTAATATTGCACATCTTAACCCAATGCTGGATGTTGAGTGGAAATTCAGCTTGTCAAGGAAATATGGAAGCATGACAGGCATGAGGAATCAACCTTTAAATACACTCTCTGAATGCTGCAGGGAACTCTCAAAGAACACCACCTCTTCACCTTGTTAACAGGCACTTAAACCAGAGCAGATGGTGGTTTGTACTTTATAAAAAGAAGTGGTTAAAAATTCAGTGACATGACAAGAACATTGCAAAAGTTGTAAGTCTAACAGCTGCCAGACGCAATCTGCATTCTGTTCGTGGAACATCTGAGCCAAGCACTTGGCAGTGGCATTGACCCTCAACAGCTGTTCATGCTGCAACCATGAGTAAAGCCTTCAACAGTTCAGGTGCACTTTCGCTCAATAAGAAAGGGAAGAATGATGAAAAATGGATTAAAAAATCAGGTTCTCCAATGGGGATTGGAGGAACTATGATACAGAAAAACCATCCCTGCCCACATTGTCCCAAACTGCTTTTCAAATAAACAGCCTTCAGGGACTAACCCTGCCAAGGAGTTTCAAATCTCCTACAAAAGAATTTTTTAAAAAATTTTTATTTAAATTTTAAATTTTTAAATTTTTTTTAAAAAATCTATAGGTTTTGTAAGCAAAACCTATACTGGAAGATGTTCCAGGAAGTAATGAACTCTTTGTTTTTAATTCCTGCTAGCCTAAGTGTTCCAAAGTAACAAGACTATGGTAAACAAACTGCTAAACATGTTCGCCTTCCAGTTTAATCCCCACTATTGGAAGGAAAGGTTGGTTGGGATTCAAATAATGCAGTCAAGTTCAACACAAAACTTTTAGGTCACATTTCAGTGATCCATGCCTGGTAAGGGTTGTCATCTGCATAGAATCTCCAGCCAATTGTGAGAAATGTTGGGACCTGCAGTTCTACATCTGGGAGCTGCATAATTCCCATCCTTGGTTTAGAACCATCATCATTAAAATATACCAATCATATGATAACTTTTGATTCTTCCTAATATAGTCCATATGAATTGGCCTTTTAGCCTTTTCACAATTCGTTCTGAGCACTACACTGTGTGATTGTGATGCAACTTTATGGAGAAAGTAGGTGATAAATATAGTGACCGACCACTTGCAAGTGAACCTGCACTGCTGTGGTTCAGAGCTGTCTTGCTTTTTTTTCTGAAATGTTGCCACTCCATTGTGAGGGAGGAGACACGCTGAGCATCCTTTAAGGCCTTCACTGATCCCCTGTGAGGGCATTGTGGACCCTGGAGGTCCACGGACCCCAGGTTAAGAACCACTGGCCTAGCACACAGGAGATGTACCAGAGCTAGGCAGTTAGCACCATCCTCCTATATGGGACTATAACATCTATAAGCATTGACCATGTTGCATGAAGCTGGTGGGAAGGTAGTCCAATGTATCTGCAAGGCATCAGGTTGTCTTATCCTGCTGATGTGAATGATATGTTCTTCTAGAAATATGAAATTCAGAATACCAGTGCAAATAAGGTGGGAAAGATTTTGTTTTGTTTTAGTGAATAGGACTTGAAGTTTTAATAGGTGAGAGGAACATGCTATGCACACTTCCATAATAATGTTCAAAATGTCTTAGCCCATTATAGGCATTTTGAAAAGCATGCCAAATCAACAGGTGATTGAGGAACCACATTTTTAAGGATTCCAGATCATATGGAGAATCTCCAGCCAGAGCAGATAATCTCCTGGTCAGACTTACTATACATGTGAGAAAAGCAACACAACTCGGGAAAGAGCAAATTAGACTAATGTTCTTCTCTCTTCATGTGTTAATTCAATACATTTTGCAAACAACTGGGTAGTGTTTCTGTGTTACAGAGGCACAGAATGAGGGTATCCAAGCATTTTTCCCCTGCTCGAATTATTAGATAAAGGAGGAATACATTAGCTAGTGTGCTCAACCCTATCTGTCATGTCTCTACTGCTCTACTGCTCTCTACCCACCATACTTGGAACCTCACTTAATCGTGATTCTGAATCATACGGGGAACTGACATAAGTACACCAGACTCCTCATTATCACGTTTGCTACCCAATGGATGGAGGCTGACAATGGAAATTTGAAGGAGGGTGCAGAGTTAAAAAACATCCATCAAGAGGAAAAGAATGCCTGAATTGGAGTAGCATCTTGTACAAATTTAGAATTGGCATAGCAAGAAACTAAAAATAATATTTGGATTGGTAGATGGTCTTTCCTGAGCATTGCACAAAATTATTCATAAGTCCTCAGTCTGTAAGATCAAGGTGAAAGCAACCCAGATCTGATTTCCCCCCAAGCCATGGAGAAGAAAAATACAAAAAGACGAAGACAGCAACTCATGCCCAAAAGTAATTCCAAATGCAGTCCATGCCACAAGGCACCTGTTACTTGTAATGACAGAATGTTATTAGTAAGGGATTTATGAGTTCTGTCCAGATTAAAATTTAATATAGAAACCAGATTCTTTCAACTATTGGAGAAGAATGTGCTTGTTCTCAGCAAAAAACTACAGCATTCACACAAGCTAGGATGTAAAGAGGAAAACATGCCACTCACACAAGATGCTTGCAAGGGAAGCCTCTTCTAAAGAAACTGCATTACACACCATGCTGTTAGAGCAGGGGTAAGAGTCCTGTGAGTCTCCAGAGGCTGGGGTGCAACTCCTAGCAGCCCTTGCCAGTATGGCCAATGGGGACAAATTCTCGGAGTTGCAGTTTGAAAACAGTCTCCTCCCATCTTAGAGGTTGCTTGAAGTGGCATGAGGAAGCACCCATTCTGGGAGTCAGCTTCAGCAGGATAAGACAAGGGCTAAGCCAGTAAGTTTTTTTTTCTGGCAGCCTGAGCAGGGAGAAGGTAGACCAGCATGTCTATGTTCCAGGTAGCAAGGGCAGGGCCAGCAAGTGTTTTTTTGCAACCTGGGCAGGAAGGAGGTAGACCAACAAGTCCAATGCTGGGTAGAGTCCCATTCCAGCAAGTGATTTCAGCACACTTTCTGTGTATTAAACATGTGCAGAAATGATGTCTCCCGGCATCTTCAAACCTGTTTCATCATGTGAAGGTGTACAACAAAAGCTGATTGTGCATTTTTAGAAACAAATATACCTAAAAGGATTTATATGTAATGGGTTACTACTGGTTACTGTTCCTACCGTATTCCATTGCCTTTGGTCTTTGCCCTAATTCCAGGTGCAAATCAAACTAAAGGACACCTACTGCAATTACTGGGAACTTAGTGAGTCATCATCGATTTCACCGATTCATTGACTCAACTCTAGGTGGGACAAATAGTTGGACCTGCTAGGCCTTTCAGTACTTCCAGTACTTTTTTGAAGTAAAAGAGGCACCAAGCTAATCTTTGCATGGACTAGAGCAATGGTTCTTAACCTGGGGTCTGTGGACCCCTGGGACTCCACAGAGCCCTCACACGGGGTCTACAAAGCCTTGCTGATGGGAACCAACAGCACCTTCAGTAACAGGGACACAGGTATGGGGGAGTATAGGTGCCAAAACTGCTCCCTTAATTGCAAACAAGGGAGAAATTTGGGTGTGTGCACATTCCTGCCACCATGACCCTTTCATCAGGGACATGGCAAAAGGGAATGTGGGTGCCAAGAGATGTGGCAGCAGGCATGCACATACACCTGGACTGCTCCCTCACTGGCAAACAAGGGAACAGTTTCAGCACCCATGCACCCCCTGCTGCCGTGTCCCTGATGAAAGGGACACTGTAGCAGGCATATGTATATGGCCAAACTAGGACTCTGGAGACCAAGATCTGAATCCCGACTCAGCCACGGAAACCCACTGGGTTAACCTCAGGCAAGTCACATTCTCTCAGACTCAGAGAAAGTTAAAGGCAACACAGTTTTCCAAGGAAACCTCAATAGGTTCACCTCAGGATCACCATAAGTCTTTTTTTAAAGGGGGGAGACACGATGACTAGAATAAACCTCCCCTTTCAGCAGCAGTTTATTGTTGCATGCTTTCAAGTCACTCCAGCGTTATGGCAAACCTACCATGGTTTTTTTTCAAGATTTGTTCAAAGGGTTTTTAACTTTCTTCTGGGGCTGATAGAACGTGACTTGCCCAAAGTCACCCAGTATCTGAGCAGGGATTTGAATCCTAGCCTCCAGAAGCCTTTAATATATAAATAAATATTTGAATATTTATTAAATATTTGAATATTTAAATCTAAATGTAAATGTTTAAATCTTAAGTCTTGCAGGACCCCAGCAACAAATTATATTTACAGGTGGTACAATGATACAGGTGGTACAATGAAATATATAATCCTAGTAGGACTAGCACCTGGAAATGCAGTTGAGTGTTAGTTTTATTTTGAGCCTAATTTAGAATCACTAGAGTCAGGCACAGACACACCCTTTTATATCAACTTTATTCTGCAGATCTTTTAGTAGAATAGCCATTTGACAGTTCAAAATTCATCAAGACAAAAATGCACCAATATGCACAACAGACTTTTCTCTCTGTACCTATATGTTGAACCTTAGTGGTTTCCTTCTTAATTTCATTCAAAGCTGGGCCTAACTCCTTGGATCAAAGTCTGCTTCCAATAAACAGCAAAATACTGCAGAACACAATATTACAAAATAGATATTACAAGAAGAATAAGGTGTGACATGGCATTTAAAAAATAATTTAAAAATCTGTCTATTCCTGTGAACCAACAGAAGCTGCACCCCATCCATATTGTTGGGGAAGATCACCCTCAGGGGAACACTCCCATGTCCCAGCTCCCAAAAGTACTTGGGAAGTAGAGCTTTGATGTGACTGAAACCCGATGTTCCTAGAAATGGGAATCTTCCAAGTCCAAAAAGGCAGCATCAACTAGCTCTAAGAAAGTTATCCCATTTATTGTGATCCTGGAGTTGAGTGGCAGATACAAGAAAATGAGAACACACATTCCCTAGATCAGTCCCTGACTTCTTCAGCTAGGGATGGAAGATCTGCACAGGAGGAGAGCTGCCTCTGAAGAAGCCTAGTTCTTCACCTGCCTAAGGACCTCTACGTACAATACCATCTCATTTCTACAAAATGAAAACCAACTTTCTTTCATTCTTGATGCTCATGGGACTATTTCCGAAGAACAATTTTATTTCTGAGGCAGACACTTTTATACTTCAGTCAATCACTTGTAAAATGTCTTCAAGCAGCACAACACAGTTGTTGGGTACTTGACAGCTTGTCAATGATGTTTGTTCTTTTGCTACCACAGGCAAGCAGCCAAGGCACCTTTACTCTGGAGCCTAGTGAAGATCCCCCCCCCCCGCCTTATTGTGTCTCCTTAAATCTAAAATACTCAGATATGTCTTTGGAACATACATAAGTGATCCCTAGGAAGGTCCATGTAGAAAATAAAATCTTAACAAAATCCACAGCACAGCTACCAAAGTAGCATAAGAACCTTTCACTCTCACCTGCAGATAGTAGATGGAGTTCACTAAGTATTCCAAACAGCTTCAGTTCCGGAGATGGGGCACATAGTTTCACAGCTCCTGTGTCTACAGTTCAGATTTGCACAGTCCCTTGTCTGTAAAGATCATCACTATCCTACAAAGTGACAGACCAGGACAAAGCCCTTGCAGTCTCCATGGGCTATAAAAAATATCCAGAGAAAGGGGAATGCTTAAACTGAACAGACATGCATCTTTGCTGGAAAAAAGAACAAGATACATAAAATTGCAATCTGAAAATTTCCAAAGTGTGTTAATCCCAGGACATGGCATGTAAATTCCATTCCTGAAGTCTGAATTTGTTTTGTTTGCAGCAATCAATGACTTGTTTAGTGCACGTGAGTCTTCTCTCCCTCCACCATATATAGCATTTCAGCAGACAGACTTACAGTTCAGTTCTGTAGATTCCTGCATGGTCGGAGTCCCAAGTCCTTCTGGTCCATCTGCTATACTGGGCTCACTGGAACACTGCCTGTGGTTTAAGCTAGGCTGCAAAAGGAGACGTTTGTCACCATTGTCTGGCTCTTCTACCACCATCCCTGAGTGCATAATGGAAGCCATGGCCAGTAACTGGATATCAGAGTGAGCATTAGCGACAGTGTGGCGACGGATGCTCCCGCATTTCTCAAGGTAAGCCTCGCCTTCCTGCTCAGTCAGGGGTGTCAAGGCTGTCTCGCTGACCTGTCGAGTTGCCATTGTGTGAGAAGACAAGCTCAGTCCACTGGGCTTGGGACAAGATCTATGATACCTTCTCTCTGGAAAATAAGAAGTGAAGTATGTGAGTTAATTCTGGATTGTGCATGTGTCCAAGAACAGACTGCGATGGATTATTAGAAGGAACTCTCCAGTGCTGCTCCTATCCAGAAATTAAGGCCACATGCAAGATATATCTGTCAAAATGTACAAAAGTAAAAGCATGTCTGTCTCCCCAGGAGACATATGGGTATATAAAATCCTACTGCCCAAATTCTGCAACAGCAATTTTTAAAAATATGATTCTTTCTTCAGTAAAGTTATCCAGTAGAGGAGTAGGGAGGCCAGAATTATTTTTTTTATGAATGCCTATAAACTATTCTTCCAGCACCTGTAGTTCTTACAAAAATTTACACCAAGTCTGCCTGTGGGTTCTATTTATTTGTATCACTTCATAGTGCCTGTAAATTTTTTTCACCAAAGGAATGAACTGGAGTGATGCAAAAGGGAGGTCCACTTTTGGCTTCCTCCATTTTGCATCAGAGAAATCTGATCTCTACCTTAGTCTGGCTAAACACAGAGAGAACGCCAAGCTATTGTAAAGTTATGGCAAGGCAAAGATTTTCTTAACATTGCTCCAACATAAGCTGTTTTAATCAATTTTCTTCCAAACACAGGTTTAAACAAATGAATGGAAAGCAGGACTTGAACACCTTCATCTCTGTCTATTTACAAAAGATAGAGACAGGTGAAAGATGAATCTATGTGTGTTCTGCTGTTGAAAAATAAGGTCCTTAAACATATACACCTGCACGTTGTTGTGTGCTTTCAAGTCATTTACAACTTCTGGGGTTTATGGGACTAAGAATGGGTGACATGCCTAAGGTCACTCAGTGGGTTTCCATGGCCAAGTGGGGAATCGAATCCTGGTCTCCAGGGTCATAGTCCAACACTCAAATCGCTACACTGTGCTGGCTCTTACACCCGCACATACATTATTGTTACATGCCTTCAAGTCAACTCTAACTTATGGTGACATTATTACAGATTTTTCTTGGCAAGATTTATTCAGACCATTGGACTTTTTTCAAGGCTATGAGAGTGTGATCTACCCAGACCCATCCAGTAAGTTTCCATGGCTGAGTAGAGATTCAAGCCTTGCTCTCCCAGAGTCCTAATTCAACATTCAAACTACTACACCATACTAGTTCAAGCATAAATCTACAATTACAAAATAGGTGTTGTGAACACATATAGGAGACAATGAAGAGCTCAAAACGTACGGCCTCCCCAACACACCCACAACCTCCACTGTATTATTTTACTATTGATGCAATGAATCCTGAATTGTTGTTATCATAAAATGGAAAGGGAAGAGAGGAGGATAGTCATAACAAGAGGAAGTGGGGAAATGACCAGCCCCTGCCCACCAACCCAATGAAAACTGGAGGTATGATACTAAGATAGGTTCTGGCCAGATACAAGGAGTCTTTCATAGTATGGATCCAATCCTGGACCTTCTGTGCAGGAGATTCTTGCTGGTGCTGTGACTTACAGCCTCACAAAGAATCCTTTGGTACAAGACCACAGATTTGCCATCCCACAAATATTAAAATACATGAGGGTGCAAGGTCATATAACCTGCGTTCTTGAGGCAGCAGAGCTCCATTCTGTGTATCCCTAATTCTGTTGAATTGGACCAACACCCCAGAGGAATTCTTTTTGTACAGAGAGATCATGGTGCTCTCTTTGGGAACTTATGTGCATTTATTCTTGCCTGAGCAAAGACCCATTCAGAACACATACTACCAGTTCATAAAAATCAATGCAAATGAGTCACATGCAGTGGAATCAGCACATTCTGTGCTTACAGACTGATGTCACAACAAGAACCATCCATCCACTACTATTCAGTCTCTGAGTGCTATTTGGTAATGATAAGCATCTAATCACTGGGCCATGGAGTTGTCTAATTTGACTGTATTGCCATTCTTCATTATGTAGCCTTGGGAAAAGGTTGACAGAAAGGTTAAAAAAAGGTTGTTCAAAGAGATTTGAATTTCTCTTAGGCAAGTTCTGGATGTTATGAATGGAAGTCTTTAAAAGTCTATTGTGCTTTCTGTGCAGGGAAATACTCTTTTGGCTTGCTCTAAAGGTATACATCGTGGGCAGAAGAAAGGTACTTAGTTACCATCTTTCTGCATAGATAGATGAGGGCTTAGGGAGTGGAATCATTAGTATGCATGTGATTAGCAGGGCTGAAAGATGGTAGACTTTTAGTACATTAAAGTGTGATGCATATACAGAGATATAAACATGAAGTTTCACTCAGAGGCCACCTATAGATTCCTAAGTATACTGTACAACGCTCCAGGAACTGGCTCACTTCCTGTTTCTTCCACCTCCTCAGCAGTGCTGATGTGGGTCAAAGTATGTGCTGTGCCAGAGAAGGTCAGTGAGCCAGGCTGCATGCTGTACAACTATGCAAGAGCAACACCCTTATCCCTCAACACAGACACAGCTGACCCAGCTAGAGGAGAAAGAGAAGAGCAGAAAAGATGGGCAGGGTACATATTTTTCATGCCTTCAGCGTCAGACCATTCAAATATTACATATTTAAATACACCCTGAAAGCACCATATCTTGTTTGATATTGGAAGCTAATCCAGGTCAGGCCTGGTTAGTACTTGGATAGGACACCATCAAAAAATACCCAGTGCTCTAAGGATATATTTCAAAGGAAGGAATTGGCAAAATCACCTCTGTGTATCCCTTGACTAAGAAAATCCCATGAAATTCATAGGGCCTTCATAAGTCAACAGGCAACTTGAAGGCACATACACACATATGTCACCCACACTTTGAGGGAGAATGATCTGTTTGTTTTGTTTCCTTTGGTGTACAAAGACTCCTTAAATCCCTGACCATTAAGCAATGCTTGCTGAGGCTTTTGAGGGTTGAACCTCAAAACATCTGGAGGGCCAGAGCTTGAGAATCATTATATAGCTGATTGACACACAGCCTTTAAGCCACATCATAACATTGGAAAAACAAGGTGGGGGACAAAAACAAAAAAACTGTGTGCTTAAACATGGCTGCCTAAGCGGTCCCAGGGATTCACATAAGCAAGTGTGATAATGGGGCTTTCCATTATGCAGGTAACAGTACTTAAGGGGGACAGTTCTCCCTTCAGGCATATAAAGGATTAATGAACTGCTAGGATTAGGTTTTACTGGGGTTAGCATCATAGGTCACGAGAGACAGTTGACCGATCAGGGGGAGAAAGGTGAGAATCTTCAAGATGCTTCGATGAAGAAGTTATAAAAATCCTCAAGAGAACACGAGGGGAGAGAGAACAAAGGAGACATCCCAAACACCAACAAGGGGAAAAGATGCCAGTAGAGATAGGCACAGGCCATCTCCTGGCTGCCCTCCAAGCATACTATCTCAAAAAGGAACAGCAATGTGAATAGCTAGAATGTACTTAGTTGCATTAGGTTTCTTTCTGTTATTTTGAAGTTTTGGCTGATCTGAGAATTCTATACTGTAACCACTAAGCATACCTGGGAGGAGGAGCTTCTCATGATTGAATATTTCTCTTGTTTACTTTGCATGTCTTAGAATAAATACTTTTCTGTAAAAATCTCCATTCCCACGCGCTCCTTGGCAACACGCATAGATAGGATTTCTCTCACCCAGAAGGGGGGGTGGGGGGAGGAAAAGGGTCTCTAAGCAGAGAGATTGGCAATCCTCAGAGAAGCGTCCCACTGTTCTGCTCAGGTAGGGGTTAATCCAGTGGATGGTGGCAGTTTGTAATTAAGAGATTTGGGGGAAGTTCCCAGCTCCTATTCAAGACAGAAGTCAGTACTGAGTGAGAGGAGGGCCCCCTTTTCCCCTCATTTTTCTCCACATGATGGCAGTGGTACTGGGGACTGAGCAAGTAAACATTGGTTAAACTGAGCAATTACCTTTAAGGATTTTGAAGAAAGCCTCTGAAGCAGAGATGGGCAAATATCAGGTACTGGAGGATCATACTGCATCCAGAGGAGACACTGTAGGAGACATTCCTGCCCCACAATACAGACTTTTCTGTACACCAAGGCACATGTTCTCTACCCTCCCCACTTTTCATTTTTTGAGGAGGTAAACTATCAAATTCCATGGTGTGCTGCATCATCATGCAGTTTATGTCAATTTTCTCCCAAGTGAAATCTCCACTGATCCTACAAAAACTATCTTAAAGTGGAAAGAATGCAACCATGTAACTGTAATGTGTTGGAGTAAGATTTACCCTTCTATAAACTGAAAGGGTTCTGTCACAGAAGGGACGGCTGTCCAGTAGAGGCTGCCAAAAAATAAGAGAGAAAGAATGAGACTCTGGTGGGTAGTGGACTCTACTATTACTGAATCCACACTGAATATGCATCTAGAGGAACTGTCTAAGGTGCTAGACCACATCCAAAAATAGGTTCAGGTACCTTGGATAGCACACCAATAGCACTACCTTTCCACAATGGTGGGACTGCATGGTCCTCTGAGGCAAGAATGGAAAGCTGATGGCAGCATTGCTTCTGGTAGGGTCTATCATCTCAGACTGCCTTTTGCAGAGGAGCCAGACTAAATGTGCTAAACAGCTACTCAGCAGCAGCAGTAGTGGGAGTGATACTGGTGGAGTATCTCTCAGAGATAATGGCAGTGGCACTTGTTTGTACTGCACAGAGCTAACACTTGTTAGTACCGCACAGGGGCATGGTAAACCTCCTACTGAATATCTTTTTACTACAAAAGGCCTATGATGAGATAATCCAAAATGAAACAAGAGATACTGGCAGAAGATGGAACTCCCAAGTCGGATGGCACTCAATGAACTACTGGGATAGATCGGAGGACAGCAATGTTAACAAAATTACAAAGACAGAATCTACTTGAGGTCTAACTAAAATCTGTCAACAAAATATGGAGAACAAAAATAATGGCCCCCAGATTAGAAACACCTAATATACATTCCAATCCCCAAGAAAGGAAACACTAGGGATTGCAGTAACCATAGGACCATTGCATTAATTTCCCATGCAAGCAAAATGGTTCTCACAATTGTACAACAAAGACTTTTACCATATATAGAGTGAGAAATGCCAGATTTTCAAGGTAAGTTCATGAAAGGAAGAAGAACTAGGGATCATATTGCAAATATATGTTGGATAATACAGCACACCAAAGAATTTCAAAAGAAAATCAGCCTGTACTTCACAGATAATAGCAAAGCCTTTGATGGTGTAGACAATGAAAACTATGGACCACTCTTAAAGAAATGTGCCACAACATTTGATTGTCCTGACTGTGTAACCTCAGGACCAGGAGCTACCATCAGGACAGAATACAGAGAAACGGAATAATTTCCAATTGAAAAGGGGCCAGGCAAGGCTGTTATTTTAACACCCTATCTGTTTAAACCGTACGCTGAATATATCATACATAAAACAGGGTCATAGTCCAAAGAAGGAGGTGTGGAAAACTGTTGGAAGAAACATATACAATTTAAGATATGTAAATGACACCATACTACTAGCAGAAAATGGCAAATACTTGGAATGATTACTGAAGAAAGTCAAGGAAGAAAGTAAAATGACAAGTTTACAGTTGAGCATTAAGGAAACAAAAATAATGCCCACAGATGATTTTCATAACTTTAAAGCAGAAGATGAAGACATTAAAATGGATCCAGATTTTCCATACCTTGGTTCAGTTGTTAATCTGAATGGAGACTACAATCAAGAAATCAGAAGATGAGTAGGACTTGGAAGGACAGCTATGAAGGAACCAGACAAGATCCTGAAATGTAAACATCTGTCACTGAATACTAAAGTTAGGATTGGTCATGCCACCATATCTCCAGTTTCTATGTATGGTTGTGAAAGCTGGATAGTAAAGAAAGCTGACAGGAAGAAAAATCAGCCCATTTGAAATGTGATGCTGGAGAAGAGTTCTACAGATACCTTGGCCTGCTAAAAAGACAAATAAATGGGCCCTACAGCAGATCAAACCTGAATCTTCCCCAGAAGCAAACTTTACTAAAATTGAGACTGTCATACTATGACTGTATTATGACTCACTAGAAAAGACAATAATGCGTGGAAAGCAATAGGAAAAGAGAAAGACAGCATTAGAAATTGATAGACTCAATCAAGGAAGCTCTGGCCCTGAGTCTGCAAGACCTGAGCAGGGCTGTTGATGATTGGGTAACTTGGATGTCTCACATTCATAGGGTCACCATAAGTCAAAGTTGACTTGATGGCAGTTAACAACAACCTTGGACAGATTTGTTGATGCTCTGACTAATACCTGAAGTGGATTCACTGCTTCACTTACATGGATGCTAGGGGATGTGAGATGCTCACTAAGTTTCCCAGAACGAAGCATCCCTTCCCCTGCTACCTCTTACACTTTTTAGCAAGTCTCCCAGTCCTCTGAGACAGATTTTCAAGGCCAAAAAAAGTTACAAAGAGACGAAGAAATCAGTAAAAATGCCCTGTCCCACTTCCTCCAGCAGAAATGTCCTAAGACAGAAGGTCCACTCACAGAAACTTTGGCTTGAAGCTAGCCAGTATAATTATTGCAACACCTTATGACTGAATTAAGTTGCAAAACTGAAAGCTTTCTAAAAAGACTTCTTCCACGCTCCATACAAGCGTGAACAGGAGACAATCAGTACACAAAGAGAACATCATAATCAACTATTCTTCATGTTATGCCAAGATACTTTAGAAATCACTCCCTGGAGAGAGAGGGAAGGAGAAGAAATGAAACTGATTTGTGTAAAACCCCAGAAAACCCCAGACTGGGAGATTAATAACCTTTTAAAGTTTAGTAATACATAAACGACAAATTTCTCATAGATTTGATTAACACTGCATTCACCAACAAGAAGTCAAGTTAGTGTTCAAGCTGGTTCAGTCTCAAATTAAGCTTAGGCTATTTTCAATCAAACAGTTCATATCCTTTCCAAAGCCAGAGTAATTATAAGAACCATGGCTATCAATGGGCATGAATAACACAATTTTCTCTCCCAAATATCTTACAATTTTGATAACAAATATTGAAATTCACAGAATAACTGAAGCACTACAGCTGGCCGGACAGTAGTGCAGAGTGAAAAGGGAAGAGTGCTCTAAGCTTGGAGTATTATCTTTAAAGTTTGTGTGGTAGCATTAATCTTTTCCTATCATGTTTTTGTAGGCTGAGGAAAAAGTAATGTGTTATGCCACTTGTTAGCAATATTTTAGTCATGATGGGGGTAGGACAACTATTTAGG
Source organism: Cyclura pinguis (assembly GCA_030412105.1). Classification (NCBI taxonomy): domain Eukaryota; kingdom Metazoa; phylum Chordata; class Lepidosauria; order Squamata; family Iguanidae; genus Cyclura; species Cyclura pinguis. Next base: position 309,116,730 of record CM059599.1, on the reverse strand, counting down.
AAGTGGCTGAACATCCTCCCCCCAACTTCTAAATATTTAAGCAAGGGTCCTGTGCACAGGGCAATATTTCTTTTAAACATCATGCTTCCTTCCAGATTCTGATGGGCTACAACTCCCAATATTCATAATTAGTTATGCAACTTAGGACTACTAAGAACTTGCAGTGCAACAACATCTGGAGGGCCACACAACTTGTGTCCATGCTCCCATGTGTCACAAGTTGTGTGGCCAGCTGGCACTCTATCACATCAAAGCAATCAATAGAATCACATCAAAGCAAGCAACAGAATTCTGCACTACTCTGCTTTGGAAACGCTCAGTTCTGACTTCATCAACTATGAAGTCAGGAAAGATTATGCCAGGAGCTATGATCAGATTGCCGACGTGCCTTACGATTTAGTAAGTTCTGTGCTAGATTCATTCAGCCCATTAAACATTTCCTTGAAAAGAAGAGAGTGTATTTCTGAAGTTCACTTTTGATTCTGAAATGTGGACATGTAATTGACATACATTATGACAGAGTGAATCGTATAATTTAAAGAAACAAATTTCTTCTAGATTTCTTTTAAAAATTCGCTTCCAGCTTCAGTGCTGAAAGTGTATGCACTCAAGATAAACACAAAAGCACTGTTATTACAGAATGGTCTTCTGTAACCAATAATTATACAAGGAAAAATGTTACATTGGACTCCTCATGGATTTCAATCCTCCCCACGCTGATGCTGAGAACAAGGAGAAACAGGAGATACTGGGTAGGCATAAGAAGACTTAGTAAAAACAAGCTTCTTTCTCACAGACTTTGTTAACTGAGATATACCTGTACTTATGTGTAACTGGCAGAGTATTGTATATGTGTGTACATTACTGGTTCCCAGCTTGCTTTGTCATTTTTGGAAAAAGAAGAATAAAAAAATTCTCATCTGTGTCCCTTCAAGGAAAGATGTTTCCCCTCAGTGCTAATTCTAATTATATGCTGCTGGTCAGCAGAAAAACAAACCTGGGATTAGGATAGCTGCCTGTCCTGGATGGATTTTTCTTCCTCTGAAAGATCAGGTTCATAGCTTGGGGTGCTCTTGGATCTAGTGCTACTCCTGGAAAGCCAGGTTGCTGCAGCGGCCAAGAGCACCTTCGCCAGCTTCAGCTGATGCGCCAGCTGTGTCCTTACTTGGGGAAGGCAGATCTGGCCACAGTGGTTCATGCCTCAGTTACCTCCTGATTAGACTATTGTAATGTGTTGTATGTGGGGCATCCCCTCAAGTGTTCAGAAGCTCCAGCTAGTGCAAAATACAGCAGCCAAACTGGTGTCAAGGTGAGTTTTCGAGACCTTATAACACCAGTTGTGCAAGAACTACACTGGCTTCCAATTTGCTTTCAAGCTTAATCAGGGCGCTGGTGTTGACCTACAAAGCCTTAAATAACTTGGGGCCAAGATATCTGAAAGACTGATTCCTCCCATATGAGCCTGTCAGAAATTTGAAATCTTCAGAAAAGGCTCTGTTGCATGCCCCAACACCTCATGGAATTAGGTTGGTTGGGTACAAGTAACAGGGTTTTCTCTGTAACAGCACCTTGACTGTGAAACTCCCTACACCAAGGACATCAGGCTGTCCCCATCTCTTTTAAGCGTCTGACAAGCAGCCAAAACAGAGCTATTTGGTTGGCAGTCAATGTTTGAAACTGTTCTAACTGTATCAAAACTGGGTTCTAGGATTGTTTTAGACTGCTTTTCAGAGTTTTTAAAAAGCATTTAAATGTGTTTTTAAATTTCTTTTTCCTTATCACAGGAGCCCTTGTAGGCTGGGAGGCAATACAGAAATAGTATAGTTAGTAAATAAGTAAATACATACATGCAGGAATAATAAAACTCATCTTCAATGCACAGTCATAACCCCAGAGGTAACAAAGGAAATAAGTGGAAGGGGGAATCTTAGTTAGAAAACACTGAGCTCTAGATTTCCTTGTCTCAGATGACATCTCAACACTTTGGAACCTTTGCCTTAAAAATGAGAGGATCAAAAACACACACACCACAAGTTCTCAACACCTTCTTTGCCTCAGTCTTCTCCCAAAAGGAAAACAATGTTCTACCTGGGTAAATTGGAGCAGATGATGTGATAGGGGAAAATGAAGCACAGAAAAAGTAAAGAGGTAGTATGGCAATTCCTGGCTATTATAAATGAATTCAAGCCTCCAGGGCCAGATGAACCACACCCAAAGGTATTAAACAAACTAGCAGAAGTAATCTCAGAATCACTCGCAATAAACTTTGAGAATTCTTGGAGAATGGGAGAAGTCCCAGCAGATTGGAGGAGGGAAAATATTGTTCCTATCTTCGAAAGGGGGGCAGGGAGGCCCAAACGGTTACTACTCAGTCATCAATACCAGGAAAGACCCCAGAGCAGGTTATTAAACAGTCTGTAGGTGCTTAGAAAGGAATGCCATGATCACTAAAAGTCAACATAGGTTTCTCAAAAACAAGTCAGGCCATTGTTGTCTTCTTCTTCTTGTTATTACTATTATTATTATTATTATTATTATTATTATTATTAAGTTACTTTTTTATTAAGAGTTTGGTAGATGAAGGGGATGCTGTAGATATAGCATACCTTGACTTCAGTAAGGCCTTTGACAAGGTCCTCCATGATATTCTTGCAAACAAGCTGAAAAAAGTGGGCTAGACAGTGCTGCTGTTAGGTGGATTTGTAATTGGTTGACTAACTGAACCCAAAGGATACTCACCAATGGCTCCTCTTAATCCTGGAGAGAATTGACTGTTGGGGTGCCACAGGGTTCTTTCCCAGGCTCTATGCTATTCAACAACTTTATCAATGACTAGGATGATGGAATAGAGGTAATGCTTATCGAATTTGCAGATGACACCAAATTAGGAGGGGTAGTTAACATTCCAAAGGACAGGATCAGAATTCAAATGGCCCTAACAGATTAGAGAGCTGGGTCAAAATTAACAAAACAAATTTCAGTAGGGAGAAATGTAAGTTACTACACTTGGATGAAAAAAAATGCACAGATATAAGATGGGTGACACCTGGCTTGACCACAGTACATGTGAAAGGGATTTAGGAATCTTAGTAGATCACAAGCTGAACATGAGTCAGCAGTCTGATGTGGCAGCTAAAACAGCCAATGTGATTCTAGGCTGCAACAACAGTATAGTGACTAGGTCAAGGGATACAATAGCACCACTCTATTCTGCTTTGGTCAGACCCCACCAGAAATACTGTATCGAGTTCTTGGAGTCACAGTCACAGGAACATTATCGACAAGATGGAACATGTCCAGGGGTGGGTGGTCAAAATGGTAGAAGGCCTATGAGGAGCTACTTAGGAAGCTGGGCATGTTTAGCCTGAAGAAGAGAAGGTGAAAAGATGACATGATAGCTATGTTTAAATATTTGAAGGGATGTCATATGGAGGATGGAGCAAGCTTGTTTTCTGCTGCTCCAGAGACTAAGGCCCTTTTCACATGTGGGGGGGGGGGGACGGTGTAGAGCGACCTCTCACGGAGGTCATCTACACCGTAGAGTGGACTGGCGTGGACTACTTTTAGTAGCTTCACACCAGAATCCACTCAGGAGTGGCCGGAACTAGCCGGGCTCCGTGTTTTTTAAAAACCTCTTTTCAGAGGTTTTTAAAAAGCACGGAGCGCACAGCCCCATGCCGTTCCGTCGCCCGGCTCTAAAGTGAATCTGCAGGCGCGCGCAAGTGCGTGCCTGCAGATCTGCCGGGGGCGGGCTTCCGGCTGGCGAGCTTCTCCGGTTGGTGGAGAGCCTCCACCAACCGGAAGCTGCCATCTGCGATGCCGGAGGAGTGTGGAGCAGCGAGCTCGCACTGCTCCACACTGCGACGGACTTATCCAGCTGGAGGTAAGCTCCGTTTTTGGGCGTTTTCGCCCGTTTCCCCCCCGACATGTGAAAAGGGCCTAAGTCACAGAGCAATGGCTTCAAACTTCAGGAAAAGAGATTCCATCTAAACATCAGGAAGAACTTCTTGACGGTAAGAGCAGTCCAACAATGGAATATGCTGCCTTGGAGTGTGGTGCAGTCTCCTTCTTTGGCGGTTTTTAAACAGAGGCTGAATGGCCATCTTTCGGGAATGCTGTGATGGTGTATTCCTGCATGGCAAGGGGTTGAACTTGATGCCCTAGTGGTCTCGTCCAGCTCTACGATTCTGTGATGGCTTATATTTTTAACCTAAGATACAGAAGAATGCCAACCTGGCTAATGCTCTTGCATTGACTGCTGCTTTCCAGTAGGGAAGGAGTAACTTATCTTCCTTTCATTCATCTGCTGCTCTCACAGCCTGAGTGTTTAGAATGCTGGTATACTCTATTTTCACCACTAGAGAAATGGTATTTCCTATTGTTCCAGTGACAGTGGGCAGGGGGAGAGGTGCTTGGAGAAAACCTCCTGCACCAGAAACAGTTCACAGTGATAAGAGGAAACAAAATACCAGTAGCAGCTGCCAGAGGTATATTCATCGGCTAAAAGGCTTTGGGAGCCCATGGCTAGTGTGTTTGTGTGAGAGAGATGAGGGCAGGGGCAGGGATGATCACAATCACATTTTGAAATCTTGGGAAAAGAGGAAATTTCTTTAGCAGTCTCCACTATTGCTTCTTATTGCAAACCTGTCAACACAAACTGAGTCTAGTGAAAACTTGCCTGTCTCTATCAAGGCTGATGAAATGAAGTTCTCAGTTTCCACCCTCAGTGTAGATTTTGTGAAATCATAAAGTCCTTCTGCTCTGCTTCTGCACAAAGTAAGTTAGAGCAAGCAGCATTCCTCCCACACAGAGATTCTTCCCCTGCTACTTTAAGACAGCACTGTTGATAGCAGCAAAAGACCTATGGTATGAAATGCAGCCTATTTTTTTAGGAACAAAGGGAAAAATATTTCTGTCATTGTCACTGAGAAGTGTTTCTCTTTCTCTCCTATGAGGAATTTCAGTGAGAAACTAATATTGTCTTCATTGTTTGAGCTAAGAATTTATACTGAATTCTGGTAGAGGAGCATATTTCTGCATTCTACCACTGAGGAGGCACCATTTTGAAAATTACTTATCAGTGGCTGAAAAAAATGAAGGAGGGAATGGCACGTTATGAGGAACAGCAGTAACTGCCTAAAGCTATAGATTGAAGGATGCCTCAGTCATGCAAAATTACCATTCTGCACTTAGTGAGGCACCAACCCATCCCTAGTACACTACTGCTAGTACATGCTGAGTCCACTCATAGTACACTACTAGGCCCAAAAGCCCTGTCAGTGGGCCAAGTCCCCATTTCCAAAATACTATGCGTATGGGTTGAATATATTTATCCCAGGACCTCTCTTATCCCTTCTCTCAAAATCTATAAAGCAAAATCTATAAAGCAGAGGAGGGCAACTGGCAGGGACTGGGGGAGGTACATCTGCTGCTATGCCACCAACACCATTTCTCTCCCCCCCCCCCCCCAGATATACCTCAGACCCTCTAGGTCAGGGATGTCAAACTCAATTTCATCTTGGGCCGCATCAGTATTACGGCTGCCCTCAAAGGGCCAGTCGTATCTGTAAGACTATATAAATGTATCTACTCTTTTATCATATTAAATAATTGCCTCTGCATTCGATTATTACTGGTTTTTAAACTGTCTTCCCTCTGCATAAACTTTATTTGTCTTGGACATTTGGGGACTATTTCACCATAGTTTATGGTCCCTGTACCTCTATAAAGTAACACAGAATTGGTCAGTATATCCAAAGTGTGCCTCTTTCTGCCCCCAGGCTCGCCAGGCGGGGGGAGTGCCACTGCTGCAGCAAAGGTGCAAGGGCCACATGAAATGGCCTGGTGGGCCAGATTTGGCCCGCGGGCCTTGTGTTTGACACCTGTGCTCTAGGGCATATAGAGAACTGGTTCACCACACCTTTGGCCCTTCCAGGCTGTTTTAGGACCATGAGAGGCATTTTAAAAACAGGGAGTAAAGCAGAAGTCAACATTTTGTTCACTTCTTGATATAAACCATGCAAAAGATGTCCCCAGATCCCCAAAACCCATGGGAAGCATTTTGAGTGCATGGATTTCTTTTTAATTAAAAAGATAAGATTGGATGGCCCTTGGGGATCTGAAAAAGTCCTTATTCGGAGACTGTAATTGGCTTACACTTTGCTCATCTCTGCTCGAGGATGTTGACCAAGAGGCCCAGATCTGCCTCTGCCCCATCACTCCCATGTGTAATACAGCAACAGCACAAGGAAGGAAGATATTAATATAGCACAAAGGTGAACATCAATCAGTCAATCACTTTACTTATACTTCGTCTGTTCTCCAAGACGGGAACTCAGTGACCCACAGTTAAAAGAAACACATGGAAAGCCATGTGTAGCTAAAAACATACAAAACAAAAAAATTAAAATTACAGTAGTACTGAACTGTAGAATTAAAGTCATTTAAAACATTAAAGGCATAGAATAAAAGCAGTAGGACACACTGAAAGAGAAAGCTATTTACATATAAAACCATCTGTCCCCAGATATCTGCTGGAATAGAAAGGTCTTCACCTGCCAACAAAAAGGACTACAAGGAGGGAGCCAGCCTACCTTCCTTGGGAAGGGAGTTCCAAAGTCTGGGAGCAGCCACGAAGAAGGCTTTCTCCTGACTTCCCACTGAATGTTCTTGTGAGGATAGTGGGATTATGAGAAAGACTTCCTCTGAAGTTCTTGGAGCTCAGGCTGGTTGATATGGAAAAACACAGTCCTTCAGACAGTCTGAACCTGGGCCATAGATGTAGAACCCCAGGCCCTGTGACCCAATCCATTCCTTCTGGAGACCTTATTATCTGGGTCTTCCCAGAGGGCCATGCCCTCTTCCCACCACACCATCATTGTGAGTTCCCCAGCTTTTGTACAGGAAATAGGAGTATAGCTGTATTTTCTTTCAAACAGAAATCTGCCAACTAAGGAATACTTTTATAAAGATCAAAAACTGTAACTTGTAGTTTTGCTATCAGTCCCAAATGTTTGTTATCTAGTACCTGGACACGTAGCAGACCAGAGCACGGCGTAGCAGACCAGAGCACGGAATCAGTCTGGTGGTTGCAAGGGAATACGGAAAGTTTATGCAAAATCCAAGTTGTCTCCTACTTCTTTGGATTTCTATGCCAGAGCTCTTTCAAATTGCTAGGTTTATTTATTTCAAATCAGATGAGATGAGGAAAGAGCTGAATATATCTATTCTGGCAGCTAGCATATGATTCCACTTTTAAAAATTCAATTTTGTAATAGTTTCTTATGTATCTCATCTGTTTAGAATCCTCTGCTCCAACAGTTCTGTTCCAACTTGGGGAAACAGTAATAAAAAGCAGTTAGGAAAGCGTACGTAGAAGATGATGCATTCCAAAATCTAATATTGGATTTGGCAAAATGGAAGCATCCAAGCCAGGAGGAAAGAGATACAGTGACTGCTTTGTTCCTCTGCCCTCTATGCTATGGTTAGCCACCTGTGATATTCTGGTTATAAGACCGGTATTCAGAAAATTGCTGCACTCTTACTGAAGCAACAAGAGAAAAAGATCAGCAAGTTCAACCAACCAGATAAGAGATGACACTAAAAATAGACAGCAGGCTGGAACTTGGGACCAAAGATTTTGAGAGATGGACTAACAAGGAAAGTCTTTCACTGCAGTATCTAACAGAGTTGCTTGCCTGGTGCCCTTAACCTCATTTCACTGGATTATCAATCTACAAAGTGCATGAATGTCACCTGAATATTGCCCAGTCCCCAAATTCTACGCCAGGGACTGTTATTAACTGGTCATTTAGATATTTAGGTATTGGCAAGATATCAAACTGTTAATCTATATAGTGAGTTATGCTTGTGCTATATAGTAAACACATGAAGCCGTGGAAACTCACTTAAGATGTACATGAATAGTAAGAGAATCAAAACCTGTGGTGTACTGGAAAATTTTGAAATACAAGCCCTCCTCATGATAGTTCTTCTAGCAACATCTCCATCTAGAGTCTAAAACGCAGGAAACTACCTCAATATATTTAGCTTTCTAGCAAAATAGCAGTTTTCATCCCCAGAAAGAGATCTTTCCTAAAACTAATAGGACTTGCCCATTCAAGACCAGGCCACCCCCAAAATAGTTTGGATTACAGCTGGGGTAACTCGTAACAATATATTGTTCCTGGGAAAATCCATTCACATTCTAGCTGCTGTGGAAATCAGAGATAACTCAAGAGAGAATAGAAAAATGAGGGGGGGGGGACAGCAGATGACATAATAGTCACTGCTAATGAAACCGGGGCTTTGACCTTACAACCTAAGTCAAGGTTGTGATTAGTTAAACAGTATAACAGAATAATATGTAGAGGAGCAAACCAGCTACCAGCAAAAGGAAGAAGTAAGGTTGAAATCTGATTTTAAAAGATGAATTCAGCTGCCTCAGAGAGAACAGCTTGATCATCAGGGATTGAAGTGTTGAACTATTTACACCTAGCCATCAACTTCTGACACCTTCATTCAAAATGTATCAACTTTTTTAATATTTATACTCACTAAAAATCACTGAATAGTTTTTTTCTTCCTACTGCCAGTAGATGGGGATATTGCTCAATCTTGCTTTCAGAGATTCAGAAGGTAAAGGAACAGAAATATTGATGCCAAGTTCTAAGGGCCAAGAGATCTCTCTTCCTACAAATCTCCTCCAGTAATACCGAGGAAGAAAATGTGTAACATATCATTTCAATCAACTTCTCACCACTTACCCACCCCAGTTCACTGGAGAGTAAGGAAATGGAAAGCAAGGAAAGCAGAGCAAAATGAAGTCACATTAATCACTTCTTTTCAGAAATTGTCACCAGAGCAATGTGGAAATTGGGATTGATTTGAAGACACATAACAACAACAAGGGCAGGTGAGAAAGACATGTCTCTGTAGCAGCCATGCAGTGTCAAATTAGGCCCTGAATGGTGAAAGAGTGAAATTAATCCACAGAGGTTTTAGTATTGGGTTCTCCAGTTTGCAGTTTGAAAAAGTGTGGATAGGAAAGATGTGATGTGTTTGAGAATAAGTTGCTTTAATGTAGCCACCTATAAAGAAAAGAATTTCATACACAAAATTAGAAGTGAAAACAGAACTATATGAAGCTCCTTTCACCGATTTCATTTTCTGACACACTGTAGAAATCATAAGGGTAAGCCATTCAGAGCCCCAAAGTGTGCCTTGTTGACACATCATCTGAAATACGAGCATTGCATGGCATCTAGCTGGCATTATTTGAAAGATGCCATGCAATGCTCCTGTTTTTGAAAAGGAATAGGCACAAATACGAGTACCTCTGACCATAGCATCACCCTGATCCCTGAAGCAGGCCTCCTCCCTCCAGAACTCTTAAAACTTCTTGCTTTTATTCACTAATTCTTACCTCACATAAAGTCCCTCTTGCCAATGGTTGAGCATCTAAAGGGACATGGAATCAAATATCCCTAAACAATCAAAAATAGATGTGGGTTTCCTCATTTCCTCTCTCAAACATACAGAGCCAGCACCGATAGCAACGGAAGTTTACAGCAGCTCTCTCTATACTGATATCCTCCAGGATTTTTTAAACCAACTTCCATAATTCCCAGCCCATAGCAATTCTGGGACCTGTAGTCTCAAACATCCAGACCATATTAGACTCAAGAAAGCTGTCTTATTCTTATTACTATTCCCTTTATTTCTATTCTGCCATTTCCTCCAGAATCAGAAGTCAAGGTCAATTATAAATTAAACCAGATAGAATATGGATTTTAAAATATAACATAAAATGTTATCAATAAAATGTAATTAAACTATCAGTAACATCTAAAACAACTTAAAACATACAACAAAAAAGTAGCTTAAAATTACACACCCTATTAATGGTCTTTCATTTAAACCTAAAAGTCTGTTAGCATAATAAAGGTTTTGCCACCCAACTGAAAGAACAGAAAGGAGGGGGCAATTCTGGCTCCCTAGAAAGGCAGTTAAAGAGCTTAGGGGCAGTCACTGAAAAGGACCTATTATTGGTCCCCACTAAGTGCCTGTGAAGGTGATGGAATTCAAAGAATGGCATCTCCTAAGAATATCAGGGCCCAGGCAGACTTAGATGGGAAGATAGTCTGTCAGATATCCTGGTCCTAACTTATATAGGACTTTGTAAGTCATAGCCAGCATTCTGAATTGTGCCCCTAAATAGAACAATGGGTAGTAGAACTGTTGTAATAAGGTAGATGTATGGTCCCTGCAATGGGCTCTAGTTAACAAAGTGGCTACAGTTCTTTGAATCAGTTGAAATTTTCCAGTACTGACCCATGCAAAGGATGTTAATCCAAACAGGATGTGAATAATTCATGTGTCACTATGGTTGGGCCTGATGCATGAAGGACAGGGCACAGCTGGTGCACCAATTTTAAATGCACTCCCAGACACCAAGGCAACCTGGATCTTCAGACCCAAGGCTCAGTTAAGGACCACCCCTAAACTGTGAACTTGCATCTGTAGGAGGCTGAATCCTATTCACTGATCTACCTTTCGTCTCACCTGGAACACCTCTATCCTGCCTGGATTAAGCTTCAGTTTCTTCACCCTCATCTGGTCTATTACTGGGTTACGTAAGGGATGATGAAAATAGTGAGCCTTCCTACCATAGTTATGAGGGCTAGAGGACTAGAAACTAATCAAGAGTCATTGGTGTGAATCCTGTTAACCCCAACTGAATCAATTATTGAATAGTGATTCAACACATGGGTAAAATCCATTGTTCCGATTAGAATAGACCTATTAAATAAAATTAAAAAAAACATGAATCAAGTCTTAGTGCTTGCTGCTCAAAAAACTTTTGTAATCAGTGGAGAAGGAAAGTATTCACAAGTATGAGAATTTGGGAAAGTATTTTGAAGTCACTGTTCTCCTAAACACAAAAAAATAAGAAAGTTTGGTTTTTAAAAACCAAAAGTAACTTGCTTCCACCAAGCCACTCATTTTCTTCTCCCAAATTTATTCATTTTTCCACTCATTATCACTATTTCCAAGAGTGTTCTATGACTATGCCAGGAATTGATTCATGCTTTTATTTATACCACAAACCCGTACAATCTATTGAGAACTAGAGATGCACATTGTTCACTTATTTCATTTGTGGTCACAAAAATAAAGAATCTGAAAAGTACTATCCCTACTGAGCTGGATCATGAGAGGTTTTTGCATATTTTCCTGTAATTTTTCATGTTTGTATTTTTTTACAAAAAAAATCATGTTTTTTGTGCAGAAAAAATGCCTTTTGCACAAAATACACTGTGTTCCACACAAAACCTTCTATTTTTTTCTTAAAACCATTTTTGCACATATTTTCCACAAAATCTCAAAATGAAAAAAAAATACAACAGTTGTCTATTTTTGTGAAAGAATGTTTAGCTATACTGAAACACCCTTTCTCATGAAGGACAAGAAAATTGGCAAGTAGTCTTCATATCTCTACTTAAATCAAAGTCCCCCTATGTCCAAAAGAGCACGTACAAGATTGCAGCCAAATCTGCTCAGTAAGTAGCAACTTGGTAAATCAACACTTTTGTACACTTCACTGATTCAATGAGCCTATGCAAGTTGGAAGTAACAACCAGACTTAGCCTTAGTTTACTGAAGACCACTGGATTTCTATCTGCAATCCACATACGTTCAAATGGACCATTATAAGCCACTCCATCCCAAATTCAACCCCACAACTCCTTTTCTGTGGTGTGGCATCAAAAATGCTTTGCTTATGTATCTACATTCATGGTAATGAAGGGAAATGTGCTTTCTGTTTTGTATCCATACTTCTTTCAAGGCCATAGACAACATAAAACTGTGCTTTATGACACCTATCCCTTGTTTTATTGGAAGACAAGAAGATAACACAAGAATCACACAGCTACCTTCCAAACAAACAATTTCACCACAGTGTACATCCTGTACACTCTGTAATATTTTCCTTCTATGGGAGAAGGGTCATGATTTTATCTATGCTGTGATAAAGTTTGTACTATGAAAGGTACATCAGATTTATTCATGACATTTATTTACAGCTGCTTAGATTTTGCGAAGCAATGAGATATGGTATTACCACCATTTTTCTTTGTTATGGATTGGGCAGCAATTTCCACAAAGTAGGTTGTCTAATGTCAAAAAAATCCTACAGGATACCACTCCACATTTCCCAAACCTATCATTTTTACTGAAGATTTACTAAGACAGAAACAAATGGTAAAAGCAATGAGTCCAAAAATGGAATCGTAACTATGTACAATCAGAACTAAGTCCCTTTAAACTCAGTGAGATTTACTTTTAAGTAAAAAGGTTTAAGGCTACATCTAGACAGAATGTTCCACAGAAATGATCGACGAACAACCCGGAAGTAGGAGAAAAGGTGTCTCGAGGAAGGTATACAATCTATGAAGCCAAAGAAATTGTGCTATAGTCTTCATTTGAACTAACAGTAATCAGCACCAAGAATTACGTCCATGATATCTGTACAAAATAGGATAGATAAGCCAATAATTAATTCAGTACTCTGAGGAATTTCATATGCAAGTAATGCCCACCAAACTCCTTTCAAATCAAAACCACTGCTTTCCCCTCTTCTCCAGAAAGACAGCACTGGTTTGGATTATCTTTACACCTGAAAGAAGAAACTGACTGGACTTTTCCACTGGCTGTCATGGTAGGCCTAGTTTAAAAGCAGGGCAAGGGCTACAGTACTTGACAGAGGAGTACTGAAAACAGTAGCACTTTGTTCCATGTAAACTTGCACAGAATTGAACTGTCGAAGCATACAGCTTAGCCATGTGGTTTGCACACAACTGGCTCCCTCTTGCAGCTGCATGCTGATGCTTATGAAGATAAGGGGCCCGTTCACAATCCACAATTAAAGTGCTATTATTTCACTTTAACTGCCACAGTTCTGTTTTATGAAATCCTGGGAGTGGCAGTTTAGAGTGGAGCATTCAGAATTCTCAATCAGAGAGCTTCACTGTTTCATCAAACTACAAATTCTGGAATTCCATAGGATAGACACCTGGCAGTTAATGTGGAATAATAGTGCTATAACTGTGTAGCATGAATGGGCCCAAGATCAGCATGACAGCAGCTAAGTCAGAATATGCAGACTAGCAGTGCAATGTTGACTACCTATAACCTTGCATAGGAAATATGTCTTATATAAGGAATTGGTATCCTGCATTCTATGAGCCTCATGAAATCCACGGGTTTTACAATGCAGCCTTCAGACCCCTAGGCTACTTCCCCAAATGCATTTTTAAAAATGTTCTCTTAAACCATGCCCCCCAGAAGCCTCTGGGAGGTTCATTTTTGTGCTTAATTGCTCTTTCAGGGGAGACCACCCGAAAAGAACAAACACAAAACAAAAAGATCAAAAATAGAATATAATTAGAACAATGCAAGTTCCTTCAAATGGCCTTGCAGGGACCTATTGGACGCAAAAATTCAATGGTTTTGGCCCTCTTTAACCCTCCATGACTGCCCATCACTGTGCCCCTGTTTTATATGGACTGACTCACTTTTAAATCAGGTATAAGAGATAAGCAGGCAAATGACTGCCCATTAGATTAGATCTGAAGCCAGACATACAGCCGCATAATGGTTGGAATCACAACTCAACAAGAGCTCATGCTTTGCGACATGATCCTAATTTCCAACAGTTCCAGTTCAATGGTCTCAAGTATCAGGAGTGAGAAAGATGTCTCAGATTGTGGAGAGCTGCTGCCAAGCAGCAAAACAGTATAGGGCTGGAAGAGTCATTAAAGTGATACTGCTGATTTTGCAGTCATATCCCTAACCACAACACAGCATTAGGCAGGACAGCCCACACTCATTATGAGTTATCACATGCCCCAGAGCTAATTTTTTTCCAGCTTCATAACCACATTATCTGTCATAGCGCACAGTTGAACTATTTCACAACAGGCTGTAGAAAAAAAGCAGTGTGCACATCCAAAAATAAGAGAGACAACAGGCATGGTTAGGTAAGTTCTCTTAAAGCCCAACATAAATCAAAGAAGCCCAACTGGGGCCCATTCATACAGAAAAATAGTACTATTTCTTCCACTTTAACTGCCATGCTTCCATCTTACGGAATCCTGGGATTAGCAGTACGGGGAGGGGAGCACATTTAGAATTCCCAGCTGTAACACTCCATTTCATCATTGAACCACAAATCCCAGGATGGAACCACGGCAGATAAAGTGGAATAACGATATTATAATGGTGTACCACGAATGGGCCCCAAGGTATATTAGGCTGGGCAACTGTTAGAGGTTGGCAAGCCACATTTGGCCCCAAAGGACATACTATCTTACTGTGTCCTTCATTTCAATCTGGCACAAACTTTCCAGTTACACTGAGCATAAAAAGACTGCAGCTGTCGGGACCTGCAATGCATCATAATGCATCTTACCCAGGGCACAGGTACTGTCAGGAAAACAGTGCTCTTCACACAAACCGAGGTACGGTGAGATGACCAATTTAACAAGCTCCTCCAACTGCATGTAGGCCTTACTGGGACCTGTAGGTTCATGGACTCCCTTGTAATAAAGGAAAAAAACTATGAAAGTACATACATTTCAACCAATACCTCACTTGTTCATATGAACAGATACAGATGTTTTATACTAGCCTCAGAAGAAACATAATTTAGCTTTATTGTTTTTAAAAAATGATGAGAACAATGTATATAATAATCTACTGGATCCGATCTGGAAAAAGGGACAGGTCCTGTTCAGTGTTTCAGCCAGTCAGCTATATTCTCCTCAGGATATTCCAAGCTAAACTATTTCATTTCTCACCCCTCCTCTCTCCAGTTTTACATCATCACCATTTTGCAACTGGCATTTGACATTCTGTAGTCTGTAAGCAAATTTTAAACCAAGCAAGGAATTTGTGGAACTATAAATACTAAGAATTGTATTGTGATTTAAATGTTAACAAGCCCAGACCAACTCTGTCAGATGTACAAAAAAATATCAGTTGACATTTTATCCTAGAAAACAGAAGAAACCATGGGTTATTAGGGAGGATATTTAAAATTCAGGGAACAGTCTTTGTGAGCCCAGATCAAGAGAGGAAAATTGGCTAGTATCATCTCTTTAGCAAACTATTTGATAGACAATATCTTTGTTTCTATACCTTCTAGAACAATTACTAATTTGTATCTTTCTCATCTATGTAGGTCTTTCTGTTTCCACTACTAAAACCTCTGTAAGGTTTCACTAGTCTTTTTCATTAGTCTTTTTAAGAAAGTACATAAGAGACATGGAAATGAATTGCGCCATACCTGCAAAATCAGTAGCATCTGGACAATAGAAGGTGGGAGATTGGTTTGGACCTGAGGAAGAATTTCATCCAGTTTGACTCTTAATAAGACCAAGTCTCGGAAGCCAAGCAAGGCAATTTGGCGAACAGTCAATTCTTGGCCCTGTACAGACAAAGAGAAAATACAGCTGGGGGAAAAAATTGACACCAAAGAACATTCTCAACTGTATTTGTATAATGCCACAATCTTTGGAGAAGTTGGAAGTAATGTCATGGGTTAAAGACCAGAGGAATCTGGGGAAACAGAGAGTTCAAGGAACACAAGCTAGCACTGAATTGATTACAATATTTAAAAAAAAAATTATGGTTAGTTTTCTTAAGGGACTGTAAATCTAGCCAGAAGCACGGTGGCAGAGACATATCTAGAATAATGTGGGGGCAAGAACACTTCCTTCACAGTCAGGCATATATTCTATATAGATGTTATATCCTTCCTCAAGTTTCTGAAGAAGCCTCACAAATACTCATAAAAACCCTCAATCTAATTTATCCCACACCTTTCTTTTCCACTTTCAGATTTCCAAGGCTATTGTAAGAGATCATGCTTTACAGAGTGTTAGCAAAAGTTAACGACTGTTGAAATAGTGTTTCATTACCAAGTGTTATGGGTAAATAGGCTACAGCATTAAACAAGCTGCTGCCAAGATTGAGCCATTCAAAATGCCTTCCCACCCACTTGTGATGCTTTGTTTCAGTGCTAAATTTACTACTTCTACTTTCTCTGCTCTCCATGGGAATCATCATATAATCAGCCAATCTACAACCAATAAAGCAGACCTCTACGTGGAGGGAATCAATGTTTGTTAATCATCAATTCATAATGGGGTTAATGATACAACTAGCAAGTTCATAAAAATGTAAAATAAGAACAAAAGCTAATGACTCTGAGGCTGGTCTTGCTGCTGCAAGAATGCTTTGCCTGCTTAAAGCATCAGAGGCTGTTTTTATCAGCATGCAGCAAAGCCAGAACAGAACTACAGGCAGGTTGGAAAGTAATTCCTGCAGGATCACGACATCACCTTTGTAAATGCATGTGCTCAATTTAGCTCACTAGCTTTATTTAGCAGGTTTAACATCTACAGACAAATCAAAGATAGCTACCCAAAGAGCAACTCAATGTTATCTCAGCACACACACGCTCTTAATCCTAAAATAATAGGCATAAAAGGATATGCAGGCATTTACAGGGGAAAGCCAGCAGATGGCAGGGAGATGGGGGTAGCAGTGTGATAGAGCTGCACAACAGGATAATGCAATTTTAGGCTGCTTTGATGGAGCAACAGTTGTCAAGCATATGAGAAGTTCCAGGTGCACACTATTTTGAACTAGTCAGGCCTCATCTGGAATGCTAAAAGACTGTCAAACAAATTGGTACAAACTCAGAAGGTAACAAACAAGGTGGTCAGTAGTATGGAGAAAGGCCTTTTGGGAAAAGAATGAAGGACCTATGTGAGGTATCCTGAAGTACATGACAGCACTCTTCACATACCTGAAAACCCTAGCAGATTCAGCATTTAAAGTACAGTGATGCTGACCTACAACTAAGCTAATTGTCAAAGTAACCAGCTGCTTGTTTAAAAAGCCTTTTTCACAGGTTAGATGGCTGCACTTGGTTTTAAAGTGATATGCACTGAAGTATATCACTATTTAATATGCATCATTATTAATATTAATATGCTTTCTTATCTCCCGCCCCAACTCCAACACCTCACATTTCAGTGAAAGCGTGACACTGTTTTGCAAGTGAAACATCAAATCAGTTTTTATTAGCCTCATCATTTCCAAAATGTTTCACTACCACCCAAACATAAACACTTTGTTTAGCACCAAGCTTCCGTTACCTGATCTGAAATTAAAACAACTTCTTAAGTCTCACACTGTACCACAGTGCCCAATACACATTTTTAATTGTATGGATGGGTGCTTCCTGAGTGCTTCTGGCACTACCGGTCAAATTGCATCTCTGCCACAATTTTGTCCCAAGCACATTTGTAATGACAAAAGACAAGCAGGAAAATAAGAAAGGAAAACAAATCACACTCCGCTCTGACAAAATTCCATTTTTAAGGCAGAGAGATTGCAGATAATATCCTCATTATGGCAGACTTACTTTCTTACCAGATTCACACACTACTTCTAAACACATTGTATGGAGCACATTCCAGTGAAATCCAAACAAAACCACCTCAAGTCTGTAGTAAAGTATTTAGGATTAGGGTGTGATTTCATGACCAAGAGAGAGACTAAAGTCTTTTCAAACGGGGCAAATTCACCTGTCTGCATTCCCACACATACCTGCTATCATCTGCTGCAAGTTTAGGAGAGGGTACAGGAAAGAAAGAGAGAGAAACACATATTATGGGAAGTTAGTGTTTCTACAGTAAGCAAGCATTTCCCAGAGCTCAAAATAAATTTAATTTCTTTAATCACTGACACTAACAGTTAATTGTCAACATCAGTAGTGAACATCTTCAATTCATTTCATTAAATATTGTACAAATTGTAGAGTCGAAGGCTTTCACAGCCAGAATCCATTGGTTCTTGTGGGTTTTTCGGGCTTTGAGACCGCGTTCTGGTTGTATTTTCTCCTAAAAAATATGGAACGCTTCATGAATTTGCATGTCACGCAAATTCGTAAAGCGTTCCATATTTTTTAGGAGAAAATACAACCAGAACACGGTCTCAAAGCCCAAAAAACCCACAAGAACCAGTTGTACAAATTGTTACTTTTAAAAGAAACCACGGGCAGTCTGCAAACCAGACCACCTATTCCTGAGTTCTTGTTCCATGCTCATTGACTGAAAACCTACCCTAGCAATATCTTCAACTAGAAAAATACTGTAAAAATTAGTCAAGCCGCAGCACATATTATGATTATTTTTAGGTAAGTACTGGCCTTGTTAAATTGAAACCAAAATGTGAAATTGTTTCTCCCTCTTATCACAAATCCTCTACCAACGAACACAATATTTTAAACCCTTGGCATATCTATGTCTTTAACTGACCTTTTAAATTATTTTTAACCAGACTTGGTTTCTAACACTGTTATTTTAACACAGCCACCCTGAATGGCTTTTCGTTTTGTTCCGTTTCTTTGCTTTTGAAAGCTGGGATAGAAATGTAATAGATAAATTTCCTAGGTCCTTTGCAAAACACTGGCTTGGCAAAAGTGAGAGAGAGATAGTGAATGTTACCTATTGACATTTTAGACCTAGACAAGAAAAAGAAATATAAGCCAGCCAATACTGGATTGCCACAGGCAGGTACCAAAGTGAAGGCGAGAAATTTAATTCTGCCTGAAATCTGTACTGACAGTAACTTCTCCTGCCCACACAATATTTCCTTAGTTCTCAGGGAAGTTGTTTCTAACTGAGGTTGTTTCAACATTTGCGGGGGGGGGGAGCGGGGATCTGCTGTCCCCAAGAGAAATAAACATAAATATTGGTAGAATGAACACAGAAAATTTATTAGAAATTGTTCATCTTCTCTGAAAGTAACAGGATGAATATAGTTTTTTCTTTAAAATGCCTCTATAAAAGTTACTCAACAGTTAAAATTCTTAGGTCTGGCCAGCAAAGAATACTTAGAATTGCTGGTTCTTTACTGATGCCAACAAAGTGAGAGGCCAACATACACTTTCATTTGCTTATTCCTCAACTCATTAAGGAGAATACATTCCTAAAATCAGAAAGGTTGAATGAACTTTTAACTCTTGCCAAACACATCTACTCCAACTGTTATCAATCTTAACAAAAATTTGATGCAGAAATAATGCCAATTCTCTACAAAACAGTCTGAAAATAAACAGGTACTCCTTCCCCTGCTCTAGTTTAAATCCTAGTGTGATTGCCATTTTTATCTCTTAAGGCAGTGCTTTTCAGGCTAAGTGATGTGTGGGACCAGCAATTCTCTTCCCTAAAATGCCAAGGACCAGGCACGGGTACTACACCTGAATCTGTTTTTTAATTGTTTTTAACTCTGTAAGCTCCCTTGGGTTCCAATATTGTATAAAAGACAGAATACAAATGAATTTAATAACAATAACAACACCACTATCCACTGACTACTACAACTGTTTTTTGTTGTTGTTGTTGTTTGTTTTTGTCTTTCCCTGACTGACAGCCAATGGCTTGGGGTCAACAGTGATTCAAGACCTAGGGCTTTGATCAGCATTTTGTTAAGGCATCATATTGCTACAAGAGAACACTTTTGTCATGGCATATGGTTTTGTTGTTGTTATTTTCACTTGACAAGATATATTACACACAGATTCAGATAACACCAATTGCAGCAGGGTACGGTGGGTATTGTTAACTATGGCCAGAACACCCCACTTTCCGAGAAGTAGATGTGCACCACTTAAATACATCACAAAATATGCTTGAAAAATGTGTCCTTGTTCCATCTCCACCTATGTACATGCATATAAATGGTACCATTTGTAACACAGAGTGAGAGATTCAGTTGCAAGATGAGTTTCAACTACATAGATCCCATGTGTCTGTTTCAATGAATGGAGCCATGCACACTGACCCTATGTCCCTGTACTCTCTTTATATCCAAATCATTACATGTTGAGCAGAAGCACTCTGCTTGTGTTTACTTGAATGTAAGTAAAATGGTTCACACAGTCAAGAAACTGCTGTATCTACATGGCCCTATCCCTCTACTTTAGGGATGGTTAAAGTATGCCCCACAGGCTGCTTGTAGTCCTCACTGTCTCCAGTATACCCTGAACATCCCCAGTATTTTCTCTAACGGATGTAGAGAGCATTCTTTTTCATGCTTCCAAGGCCCCAGCTGTTTTAGGCCAGTGACTTCAAGTACAGTTTAGAGAAAATGATCCCAAGAATCTAAAATATTTGGAGGAGGCCTGAAAACATGGTGGAATCTCCCAACGCAATCCCTGGCTGATTATGGGTGATGTTTGTTTTCAAAAAGACAACAAACGGAATGTCAGGGTCCTGAAGGATGTGTACGCAGCCCCTACACTTCTGAAAAAAAATCCCACTACTCTAGAGCCTATACATATTGAAGCAAATGTATGAATAAGGCTACCTTTTTTATTTTCATGTGCCAAAAGACTCTTTGTTGTTTAAATCCTCAGACAGCCTTACCCAGGTTTGCTGACGGGAAAAAAAAAGTAGGGTTCAAGAAACAGATCTAGTGAAATTTGTACTTTCACATTTTGAATATTTTTATTTTGAAGGTTTAAGGTCCTGAGCTTCTCAACAGCTTGTGGTAAGCTGGAAAAGTATTCACCTTGTGTTTGGCTTTAACATTATTCTTCTCCTGGTAAGCTTGAGTCTTAACTAGACTTACCTGAACAGGATAAAATATTGCCTGAAGTGTTGGAAGAGTCTCTGTGAAGAAGTGATCCCAGATTTCAGATAGTACATGGATGCGATTCTCTCCTAAAGCAAAGAAAGAGAAGCAGGGAGGGGAGACATTTTGAGGGATTAGGCCACTACTGTTCATGTAGATGTCTGTTATTACTAAGTTTTCCCCTATCAAAATAATATGGCACTTCAATGAAATGGTGACCAGATTTGGCAACTATTGCAATTTATATTTGCTCACCCTCACAAATAAAAAAGATAAAATGTTAGTTCCTTGTCCAGAAATAATGAGTCTGCTGAACTGCCACAGCCTAAGGTCATATAAAAAACTACATAAAATTACATGATTTATTCTCATGGTAAAATGCAATGGGGGAGATTATGCATCTCCTTAGCAAAGAAACCCAACTGTCACGAGTCATGCTAAACTTGCTAACCTTTAACTAAAAATATTAGCACTCTCTGAGAAAGAAGATTAGAAAGAATAGCATTAATTCAGAATTAGCCAGATGTTTAAACACTGAAAACTGCGATACCATCATATGGCAAGCATATTTCATAATTTATAAGTCCCATAGATCTTTATGCCTTCTAGTTGTAGAATCCCTCAATATCCTTGGAATGTAACAAGTTTTTATCACCATCACAAGGAGATCAGTCCAGAGCTTGGAAAGGTTACTTTTTGGGGGCCGGAAACCATGCTGCCCAGGGAGATTCTGAGAACTGTAGTAAATTTTTCAAGCTCTGCTTCAGACCTTGTGCTCTCTGGCTTATACAGTAAACCATCATGAGACCAATTGTACATGTGCAACGTTTGGTATCAGGGGAAGAATTCACAGACAGTGACTGCCTATAAGGGGCCACACCCACCTCCCTCCCACCCATTTGATTCCCAACATTCCTGTGCTGAGGAGGAAGATCTGAAGTGCACACTTCACACTTCCTCAAAAGTGCTGATCATGAGAAGCCTTGTACTTTCAGTGCAAGCAAATGCAAGTATAGGCATCCCCTCCTTATCTAACAAATTAGAGACCAAAGAGCTGTTAGAAAGTGGAATTGGTTGAAAAGGCAAAACCTAGTCTTTCGTCAGTTCCAAGTGAGCCTCCATAATTTCCTCATGTTCCCTATAGGAAGAAGGCAAGAGGAGAAGAACTAATGAAAGAGCAGACCCGGGTCGAAAGAATGATACATATCTACAATTTAAAATGGTTGAAAGAGAGGAACACCAAAACAAACAAGTCATCAAAAAGTGGGGGACACCTGGAGAAGTTCGCATCAGAACTCCCTGATCAGTGTGGGAACATCAAGGACTGAGGTGATGGGGTCTCTAGAGATTGGGCATTAGTGCAAGACCACACCTGTTCTTCACCTTTAGTGCTCAAGTGAGGATTTAGGTATCAATGAATTTCCACCATGGAAAAAATATTACACTAGATCCTGTCACAGCATCGCTACATGTACTGCTTGTACCATTGAGAAAAGAAACACAGCTGAAGAACTATATTTATGTATTACTTATACATCAATTTATAGCCTATCCTTTCCTCTAAAAGTTTAGAGTAGCTAACATAAGCCTATTTCTATAATATAAACTTGGGAAATACAAATTCAACATCCCTCCCTGCCATGAAGCCCATTTATTTGTTTACAACTTTTGGATGCTACGTTTTCCAGGAGGCTTAAAACAAATAATTATGAAACCAATCTAAATGAAACACAAAACTGTAATATTAAACAGAGCATAGCTGAAAAATACAGCAGCCCCTGAGATAAATCCAACACAATTTTTACAGAGACCGAGACTGTGAATTTGGGTGAAAGAAAAAGATAGCATCAAGCAAATCCCTCTGAGGAGGCTGCTACAAAACTGTCTCTCCCTCTCACGGCTGCCTCTCTCATTTCACTGGTTGTCACAGGGCACTCAGAACAAGGTATCTGCAAACCATAAGGTTGGTATATATGAAAGAAGGCAGTCTTTCACATAATCTGATCCCGAGTCATCGGAAGGTTAAAATCAACACTTTTAATTGGAACTGGAAATAAACTCAGCCAGTATAGTTAGTTGATGAAGCATAGGTATAATATGGTCCGACAGCCATGTCCCAGTTAATTATTTTGCAGTTCTATTCTGGACTGATTGCGCTTTCAATGCAATTCTTAAAAACATCCTGACATATAACATGCTGCAACTGTCTGAACCGTCTCAGCTTTATGCCAATGCTCTGGAGATTGCCACAGTATTAGTAGCTATCACCAAGACATCTCCACCCCTATAAGGTCACAGCTGGAGTAATTGCCAAAAGTTGGGCAAGTTTTTGTCTCCCCTCTTAATATGCAGTCTACCCATGGAGTTGTTTAAGAAGTTAGTTTTCAACTCTGTATTGCGGCTGGAAGGAACTTACATAGACTCTAGTACAGCCTCTAGTACGTTGACTCAGCTGAGAACATCTGGGCATGTATATCTGAACACTGGGTGTAAATCCAAATGTATACTGTAAGGAATATTTAAGTGCCAATGCTGAGTATCTGCACTTGGTTTGTACATGACTCTGTATCTCCATCTATATTCTGGTGGAGTACCTCACATGTACCTGAGGCACTGAGGAATACATTTAGGGATTCACCTACAGAAATTCATCCTTCCACAGAACTATTTTACCATTAGTATGGCATGTTCCATGGAATCAAAAGTGGGGGTAGAATATCTCACACAAGCAAGATCAAACACCCCACAATCCATTGAACCAAGCAGCCCTCCCCTTCAGATTTCATAACTCTTTTGGTCACTGAGTTTGCAAACAGTTTCAGCTCACATGCCCAAAATGGCATTTCAATGATCTTTGCTGTAACCATGAAACAGAAGAATAATTTCTCCCAAAATTAGCTTCAGCAGTCACAAGCTGGCACAATTTGAATTTCCACATAAAGCTGAATGATTCAGAAGCTCACCACTAGGAAGCTGCCAGAATGAACTTTTATTTCCAACCTGGAACCATCAGTTTCCAACTGCTGTGTGTTTTACACAAGAGCAGAGAGTCATACTGGCACACAGGCCTATATGTACCAAAAGGATGTATTAACTTTTATTGTGGGTCTCAGATTTACTGTAGTTCTGAATATTGTCCTACTGCCACTAGATCCTTTTCTTCGTATCTGGGCTTGCTTCCAAGTAAGTATACTCAGAACTGCAGCCTTAACAACCTATGTCCCATTGATTTCCAACATAATTTTACTGCTTCCAAAATTAAACATATGTTGAGAAACTCTCTCTTAAAGCAAGTCTGCAAGTTAATTCTAGCTGGAACGAAGTTCAGGAAGTGAACTTTAAACATAATGAAGTTTGTCAAACCCTAAATGCGTTGCATAATCTCAAATCAACCATCTGATTTTTAGCTAAGGGGAGGCTGAAGTTCACTTTAATTATTTCAAAGTGCACAAAAACAATTACAGCATATATCTGTTTAAAAACGGTATAGGTGGGTTTACTTTCTTTCCTATGTGTTTGCAGGTCTGGGGACAAGTTGGATCAGAGTAACAGGAAACAGTAACACAGAGCTATACATGATGAAAAAGCAGAGCCATAACTGCAACTCATTTATAATAGGTCATAATGGTTTTCTGGTCACTAGATGGGGAGGTTTTGTACTGCAGAAACAGACTAATTGCTTTTGGCCATCAGTGAGTAACTATCAGGAAGACAGGCAACAAAACCCCTTCATGGGCTACCAACACGTATTTGCATGTCTGGTTTAAATAAAGCCACATCCCACAACCCATGGAAGCCTGTGTGGGCTTTTCTGGGTTTGACTTTGTACTGCTGCCCATGTGTTTCCAAACTTTTCAGTGTAACCGAAAAGCTGAGTATTGTAATATATTCAGTTGTAATGAAATCTGCCTATAACGGGCAGACTAACCATGCATTGTGATGCCTTGCTTCCTTACCTTTCAAGTTAATACCTTCATTACCAACTGAAAAGCAGTTCTGTTAAATTTGTAGAATGTTAAAAAGATTCAGGGGAAAGAACTGTGGTTCAACACAAAATGTCCTACATTTAGGTTTCCACAAAAATAAGCCATGCCTCCCTATAGAAATATCAAGAATTGCTAAAAACCTCCCTTGATTAACTGTTGTGCAAGTCTTGATTTGGCCACCAGGTCAAGCATGGAACACAAATGCATGCGAATTGGCCAACCTTCTTCATCATAAAGCTGTTGTTGATAAGTGAATATTAACAATATTTACTAAAACAATAACTTCTCCCATAATGTACATACCTAGAAACTAATTCTTCTCATTGTTCTACCAAACAGAGAGAAGGGTTTCACATTTCTACTGATCTCTGATCAAAATTCCAGGGACACAGTGCAGTCATGAAATTATGGTCATGACAATAGGCATTATGCTCATGACAAGCAGTTATGTTCATGAAAAATAGATTGTCAAGTTTGTCCATTAAGAACAGTTTTAGCATTTTTATACCTTTGAACTTTTAACATGCTGTGGTTTTAATTTGGTGCTGAAACTTTTTACCCTGTGCTTGTGGGTTTTTTGTGGATTTATCACGTGAGACAGGTAAATCACACTTACAGCAGGACAGTAGTGTGCTTGGCTGGGACTTACCAATTGGCATTGTTCCTCTTCTGTTCTTCCCCCAGTAATGACCTCCTTTGTAAAAGAAATGCTTTCCAAATGGTCTCCTACCAGGAAAACAACAGAAGATGAACGAGGATCAGTCCGAGCAAAGATGCCATTATCCCGCTATAAGTGCAATTTACCTGCCTTGTGTGATAAAGCCCATAGTCTGCTCCTTCAATCAATGTATAGCTGTATTATTGTTTGATGTTAAAATATTTGACACTTGTAACGGATTGTATACTCACAAGAGAGAGCTTTGGTTAATGGGTGGTTTAAATGTGGATTAAATAGATTTTTAAATAGTATATAAACTACTACTTGATAAAATTTACTGAGCTTGTTTGAGTAAGGAAAGTCACTTCTACTCTTATCGAGATGCACTCATGTTTCTTGCACGTCACTATTTCTTCAGCTATCCAGCCATGTGATTCAGGTGCTGTTTTCTTCCACAAATTCATTTCAGCAGCCCAAACCTCAGAAGATGAGTCAGTCAGCTTTCTGTGAGCCCAAAACCCTACTCCAAAGCATTTTTTCTCCACTTGCCTTCAGAAAGCTTAACCTTTTCCTCTATGAACAGCAGGCCCTTTGCAAGGAGCTGGTTCTGCCAAAAAGAAGAAAAAGAAAAACATTGGATTTTTCCACAGGCAATCATACAGGCTTATTTCAGTTTAAGAATGGTGTTTGCAATGGACTGAACAACTAATACGCCAACTGGTCTGGCATTTATATGTCAAGGCACAATTTGCAAAACAAGTTTCATATACATCTAAGCTGCTAACTGGTCTCATTTTTCACCTGCTAGAAAGGAAAGTTATCTTGATTTTGTTGTATTTTAATCATGGTATTGCATTTTATTGTGAGTGGTCTGGCAAACATATTTGGATGATTTTATCTCGGTATGTCAAAAAGCCTTAGGAAATTCACTGTTCAAAAATTTAAAATAAAACATAATCTTATGACTATCCAACTAAGAGGCTTCTAATGTGTGTGAGCAACAAGTATAATCTTTTTATCATATGTTGAGGACTTGTGAAAAGGCAAAAAAAATTGGAATCATACATATTGTACGGTGCATAGAATTCTGAAAGTAAATGCTCATTTGAAACCTCAACTATATTTTTTGGGACTGGTAGATGATCAACTGGAGAAGAAGTGTAACATGACACTATGGTTACATGGCCACGGCAGAAAGATTGTATTTCATAATTCCAGTGAAAGAGGATTGGCTGATAAAACAGACTTAGCAAAAATGGACAAATTAACATCACTGATAAGAGAAAAATCATCAGTGACATTTTGGAATAATTGAGAACCCTTGATAGAAACCTTTGATGGCAAGAAAAATATGTTAACTGTAGGTTTTGATAATTAGCATATTTGGAAAAATGAACAGCTGAAATATTTGAATGATTTTTATAATTAGAGAAGTTATGCTATATAGTTATATATAATCTGTGCTAGGAAAGCTGGGATTATTTGCTATTATTATTAACTATTTTCACCTTTTTTTTCTGTTTTCTTTGTTCGTACGTTTTTGAAAGTATTTAATAAAATTTAGTAAAAATAAAATTAAAAAAAGACTAACCAACTAGTCTTTTGCTATGTTAGGAATCAGAGCACAGTCAGTAAAAACTGCAACAATGTGTTGCAGTACAGAAAGCTCTCATTCACTTCTCCAGCCAGTCAGCCATTCCCTCCTTTGCAATATTCTATTCAATCAAGTGATCAGTCTCGATTACGTGGTCAAAGAGCCAGACAAAACCAAAACCAAACAAACATTTTTTAAAAAAAAATAAAACAGCATAATGCTACACTAAAATAGGTTATAAAACACAAAAAATTAGGATATCTCAACTACTGTGAACATTTTTAAAGAGACATACAACATAAAATCTTGAATTTTAGACCTTAAAAATGAGTAAGTTGACTGCCCAGGCTAAAATTTAAAGCGACAGCGAGGCAGAGCAGGTTTAAATGAGGGAAATTCCCTTCTGTGCCTTTACAGCCAGAAAAAGAAATCTGGTGATTGTTGATGTGTTCATAACTGCCAATAAACAGATCAAATACCATCCAAAAGACACCCCTGGAAATTGTGGAAGAACAGGAGTTACCAACCTAATTCAGTCATATTAGTACAAAATATAAATAAAAAAAGACATGAGCTAAAGTTTCTATATCGCTTCTCCACAAGTACAGAGATACCCTTAAATCAGCCATCCAAAGAGCAGTGGGCAAACAATTGACTTTAACTCTGGTAAAAATTAAACAGTATTTACAAAGAATTTGATTTTCCAAGTATCTAACATGACTTTCAGAGGAACCAATCACAAATCCAGTTACAGTGGAGAACAAAGCTTCCAGGAGTAAGTTGTAGAATACCAAACGCCAATGCCTTTAATTGAACAAATGAGAAAGGATACTTCATTCCAGTTCCCTTCTGCCCAGTTTTCTCATTCCAGACTGAAGAGCATTTCATGGTCACTGAGCACATTCAACCCTACTTGGGCTGTATTTGGACGTCCCTCCGAAAGAGAGGTTGCAAATGATTTCATTATTATGATTTCAACAAACCTTGGGTATCCCCAGAGTCTGTTGATACCATTTTCTATGTGGCTTCTGCTATTTTGTCTACGTAAGGACCAGCACTCACTTCTGAACTATGGAAATAGAGGGCATAACACTAGTACTTTTTTAATATAACCAACCATATAGCCATTAGTGTACCATATTCAATTCTTCTTTTTATAGCTTTAGGTACCGTATGATACTGTAAAAAGTAGCATCAGAGCCACGCTATTTTCTTTCCTGTCTCTCTGATCAGTGGAATGTAGGTCAGGTGGAGAGGGAGCAGTAGTTGGCAAGGGACTCATGCAGCTCTAGGACTTTTGAGTTGTGTCCTTCATTTTAAAGCATAAGCCAACCCAAAGAGCTGATAGCTCAATGTTTGACAAGAGCAAACCATTCAGAGCTTAAACATTCTTAAAGTATCAGGAATACAGACAGCCATTCATCAAGTGAATTACCACAATAATGTAACTACTTGGTGAACTGGCCCTATGAATCATTCTTCATAGGGGATGAGAAAATCATACTACTCCCATAATTATTACTCTGGAACAACAACATGGAGGGACAGTTTATCACATGCTTACATTGTTGTTGTTGTGTGCCTTCACATCATTTCTGACTTATGGCGACCCCAGGATCAACCTATTATAGGGTTTTCCGGGGCCTGAGAGTGTGTGACGAGCCCAGTGAGTTTCTATCGCCAAGCAGGAAACTGAACCCTGGTATCCAGGATCACCATCTGACAGTCTAATCACTATACCATGCTGGCTCTCAGTGCTTATGCTACTGTGGTAAAATCACCACTTTGTAGGTGGTAATTTGACAGCCTAAAATTTGGCTACGCAGGGACAAGGATAACGTGAATGTGAGTAAATACAATTTCAATACAATCAACAATCATCTGACTACGGATTCCCACAGTATCTGAATATGTTCAAACTGCCTTTGACCAGACACAACTCTCATTATCCTTGTTCCTCTCAATTGTCAAACTTTATGTTGTCAATTCATCTCAAAAAACTTATGATTTGAACACATAACAGCAGAACTAGGAGGTTGTCCAGCATTCTATATCCTTCAGCAGCCAACCAGATGCCCACAAGAGGCGCAGAATGACAGGACTGCATTGTCCCCAGGCAACTGCTATTCAGAACCTGGATGTAGTAGATAGGTTAGCCACTGAGAAGACAAATCACGAATACACATTAATATACATCATGAAGGACAGCACCTTGTGCTGTCTGAAATACTTTTTATCTGTGCTTAATCTCCCACAGTTCAGCTTGACCGGATGACCTCAAGTTCTGGCACTGTGACAGAAAAAGAGAAATTCTCTTTTGCCCACTTTCCAACCCTGTCAACCATTTTTGCAAAACTGTTAGCGATTTTCAACTTTTGTCGTATGTGAAAGTAAAAATCAGAGCAAGAGCTTGAGGACTGTTTTCCTGAATCATTGTTAAGACAAAATGAAGTCAAGTCAAGCCAGATGCAAAGTAGTTCCAGAGGTGGGTTCTGTATCTTTCTTCTGTAACATACTCAGAAATGCACTAAAATTATTCCCAACCTTAAGGTTCACACGATCTCGAGTCCTATGTTATGAAATGGTGTTCAAATAGTACATACAGATCAGAACTTAGAAAAGTTACTTCTGGGGGCTTTGGAAATTGCTGATGCCCTATACACAAAAGCAAGCACATACAGCTAACTAAAAGAGAAGGCTGAAAGAAGACTAAAGAAGCAAGAAAAAAAATAACACAGAGATTCAAAATGATTGGCATGTGGGGGGAAGGAAGTTGTTCTCATTTTGAGAAAAGCAGCTGTTTGTTTGCAGTGCATTCTGTCCAAACAACTATATTTATATATTTATTTTGAAAGTCTACAAGGAGAATGCCAGGCTATCAAAGGAAAGGAAAAATCCAGGATTTAAGTAAAATTATCAGATACTTCCAGCATTTAGCGTCATTTTTTTACTTGACACATAGAGGTCTATGTTTTATTTTAACGATGAGGCATTTCTGAAAACTAGCTAATAACTGGTAGTTAAAAGTAATGTTTGGGAAAAGTTAACGGAATGAAAAAATTTTCAAGTTTTCCAGAACAGCAAGATGACAATCACTACCAGATCTTGGAAATGTTGATTTTTGGACTGTAACACACATAATATCCCAATGAGCACAGAAATAATAATAATAAAAAGGGAATTCTTCAAAGTTCCAATTGTTACTGATGCTATTCTCATGCGTCAATGGAAATATCACAGGTTCATACTGTATTTCTTTCCAAAGGACTTGTGAACTCAGTATTAACAATGTTGGGGAAAAAAGCAGCTTAAACGAAAACCCAGGAATAGAGTGGAACAACAATCCAAGAAAAAGAGTAGGGCTGGTGGAAAGGAAGAACATCAACTATTCTAGGTATTCTTATGCCAGGCACATCGGGGTACTAACTTATTCTACCTCTTCCCATTTGCTCAGGACTGCACTTTCTCACCCTAAATTGGCCACACATACAGCAGCCAGTGGCCTAACACTTCTAAAAAATATTTCTGTGCCAATTTTAGATATCTTAACATGAACTCAGAAAGATGGAAAATATGCTTCCATTTTACCACCTACATCTCCAGGGAAAATCCAGGGCAGTTATGCAATTACTGTCTTCCCATGTACATGGAAACTTTGTCTTTGGAGACTGTAGGAATTACTAAATCAATACTTGCACGTAGTTACAGAAGGCCATTCCCAACAGGAATGGGAAAAGTACAACACACCCATAATTCCTTTACAGTGTCTGTGCTGGCTAGGGCTGATGGGAGTTATAAGCCAACTATATCTGGAAGACCATAACTTTCTCATGCCTGTGTCAGAGCCAACAAAGGCGCAGGATATGCAGACTGGGTAATCTGTCTTTCCTGCAAAATTTTAGTCAGCCAAAGACTACTAACAAGTAAATATGAGTAGAAATGGAATATTCCAGGCTACTGAACTCCTAAACCAAAGCATGGAAAGTAAGAGCAACATGTTTTGTCATTTGATAATTGCTGGTTAACTCTTCAGCCACAGCACTTGGACTGGGATAGCAACATTATAGGTTGGATCTTGTCTTCTCTAAGGATCATTAGACATGATGACTGGAAAATTCAGCTTCTGAAACTGTTTACAATATTCAGTCACCACATGAAAACAAATTTTTCCATATTTTTCCATCCTTCATACTTTATAGTTCTAATGCATGGGAGGAGAGAACTGAGTTACTACGTGGTAAGTGGATGCACCCACCCAGATCCCCATATGGAGCAATTTCCACATGCTTTTATCCTGAGTAACCATGATATAGCTTCTTGTTTGTAGTTTTAAGTGACCCACAATCAAGGCATTCTGATTGCACATATGGAGCAACAGAACAAAGATACTTTCCCATTCACTGCAATGGAGGAAACCATCTCATCTGTCCATATTAATATCACCAATAAAGAGAGAATGAGAAATTCCCTGTGACTACCAAAGTCATGTTAATACATAGTTAGATACATGGTCAAGATATTCATGTCTGAGTTTTGCTGTGCTGGATCAAAGTTGGATAACTGTTACCTATTCAGATGTAGATAGGCTGCAAACCTCATCAGGTGCAAGTAGGATAAAATAACAGACAGGGCTACTGTGCCTTCAATGGTGGTGCAGAAGAGGGAATTTCAGCAGGAGAAACTAGCATAACAAACAACTCCTGCTGAAATCCCCTCTTCTATATAACTGTTAAAGGGACTCAAACAATGTCCCTTACTTCAACAGGCAACTCTGCACCTAAACAGCATAGCAAATGATGGCAGGTGATACAGATTCAGTACAACAGCATCCAGAAGGCCACATGTTGTCATGCGTGCATTAGATGAATCACTCAGAACATGAAAAACTACAGTGTATGCCAGTTTTATCAGAGATGAGTTACCATATTTTCAATAGAGTGCAGACAGTGCAGTGTCCTTCTCTGTCTAAAACTGGTTCCTTTCTAAAGTTTTCTCAATTGTCTTTAATCTTCTCAACAAATGCCACTGAAAAAATATAAAAGGATCTTCCTAGACAGAATATTATTTTCCACAGAAGTGGGCATTTTGAAGTATTTGGGTGAGTAATACAGCAAGTAATTAAATCTTCAAGAATTACACAAATAATAAAGCAACTTCTTTACATTTTCCACTCTCTTTTCCTGTAAATTGCTCCACAATCCTCATTCCTAAGCATGACAGTCATTTCTTTAAAGAAACACACACTTGCCATATTGTACTGGTTGTTTGTTCTGAATTAAAGCATACACAGAGAGAATTAAACCACTATGAATCTAGTTCACAGAATCACTGTCTTTTTGCAAGTCTAGTTGTTCCAAATAAAATGTAAGTAGTCTATATTTTACAATAAAATTTCATCTCTAGGTTTTTTCACTCTATATCTTACAAGATAGGTTCACTTGCCTGAGATGAGAAGTGAGCAAGTCCTAGCCCTCAAGTCAGATTATCACCACCTAATCAGTGGAATGTTTGCTGAAATGAACTATATGTCATTTTTCTTGCATTCCATTCTCAAACCCATCCACCTCCATTAGATATCTAGTCCACACAGGAATCCAGAGATCCTTGCAGAGAACTGCATCTAGGCAGCTTCCTGTGAGATAACAATGATCTGTTGAACTGGGACACTAATCTAGCACTAGTGTCAGAACAGGAATACAGCTAAACATATGGAACCACCACCTAAAATAACACAAAGGAAAATAATATTAAGATCTCCCTCCTGTGCAGATGAGAAGATAATGATGGGGTATTGATGTAACATTTTTTGCAAGGAAGCTCAAAGGAGCCAAGATTCTGTTTAGACACAAAAATGACAAGGTTGCCCTTATGAGCACAAAACAGGATTTACAAATGACAGAATCCTAGTTTTACTGCTAACAAAACAAGCACAAAGGAAAGTAAATGAGAATGGGCAAGCCTTAGGTTTAATGGTTATTCATGCTTGTAATTATAAACTATAATTTTCCATTTTAGCTGAACTGAATCATATTCTTTCAGTTCTCTGGTGTTTAACACTATTTCAGCCACAGAGCTGTACTGAGTACATGCCTGCTCCTGGGTAAAAAACACACACGTAAGAATAGAAGTTTATACAGAAATAAGCTATACCAGTCTCAAGAACTACAGGGGGTTGAAACTCCTACCTATAAACCTCCGCTTGACCAGTTAATACTCTCCTACTTTTACAAGATAGATTTCCTAGTAATTTCTCTAGATGCTGGTTATGTCCACAAGGAATAATAAGCTTACTGTAAATAAGCTTCATACTGGTATATACAGCACACTTGCTGATCCTGCTTGGCTCTTCTCATCAGGGCAGGTGGTGAAACAAACCAGGAATGGCTTGAATAGCATATTGTTTTTTGAGTTAGTAATAGTGGCTTTTGAGATGTTGAGATGTTGAAGGATGCTTCAGTTTACATATTTGATTTTAAAAAATGCTGAAGATGCTCATTCGAATGAAAAATCATATTTCCTTTTACTCTCTTCCCCACCCCACCAGCACAGTAATACACCAAAACCAATAGTTAGAAGTTAGTATCCTTAATTCACAACTTCACCAATTAAAATTAGTTCTCCTTAACTAACTGATTAAAGCTTTCATTGATAAAATTGCCTCCTTTGAGCATTACCAGTTCAAATTTGTACCCAATATACTATCCAGTAAGATTTCTAGAGGAACTAATCATAACCTGTTATTCTTCATATGTATCAGTGGCAAAATATAGATACATTTTATAAGCTTAGGAATTTCTACCTTTTTCCCCCACTCTTCCAACTATGAGACAATAAAATACAGTGAAATCATATGGAAAGGCCCATCACAACAGTTCCCATTGTCATAAGACAGGATCTCTTTGTCATAAGACATCATCATGCTACACCAATGTACTGTGCATACTCAATGTACTGTGCATACGCACCCTGAAGTATCAGTGCGTGGGCATTTAAGACACACACATATATATATGTATCTGGGAAACCCAACTGACCTATGTTTCTCAAATGTATGTACATTATGCATACCTTGCAAATACACATTGCTAACGGTGTACCATTGCAACAGTCACAATATGGTTGTTCCCTGACTCACCAGAAATGCCAATTTGCAGATTGCAACTGTGCGGAAAGCAAGGATGGGTGCCATGTTCCCAACTCTGGTGCTGTTTCCCTTTCCCAGAAGCCCACACAGTCTTCCTGGGCTCTGGTACAGAACAGGAAGGTCAGCCAATCAAAACCAGCCTGGTTAGCCGGCAAGAGGTAAAGGCTCAGAAGCAAGCAAAGGCTTCACTCAGATTCACTCCCAGCCCCCACAGTCAGCTTTGATCATCGCTTAGTGTTTGGGGGTTTTGTATGCACATGTATTTCACTGGTGGTATATATTGTTAATATCAATTTTCACAACTTTGGGCAATTTGGGCATGCAGGCCAGATCCAGTCTCAGGCTAGATGAGGCTCATCCACCCATCATACCCAATATGAGGAGGGGTCTCCTCAAGAGAGCTTAGAGTCACACCCTGATTGGGATTATATGGCTCTGCTTCACTCCCAGGTTGAAGAGAGCCACACAGTGGTTTCTAACCAAG
Organism: Cyclura pinguis; assembly: GCA_030412105.1. Classification (NCBI taxonomy): domain Eukaryota; kingdom Metazoa; phylum Chordata; class Lepidosauria; order Squamata; family Iguanidae; genus Cyclura; species Cyclura pinguis. Next base: position 309,082,152 of record CM059599.1, on the reverse strand, counting down.
TGGATTCCTAAATCTGTCATTCCAGTGCAACCCAGCAGGTTGACTGGGTGAATGGATCATCATCATCCAGCAGCCAAGTTGAGCAAAGCCTACATTCAGCCCCGTACTGTGAACCAATCTTCTTCAGCCATATCCAACAATGCCGTGGCCTTACTTGTTCCATCAAAATGGGGCTTGTGCTCACAAAAAGCCCTACACTCACCACTCAGTCTGCAAGTAACACCACCCTGAAGGATCACAAGAGCAGAATTACTAGTATCATTTTGGATTCATGCAGACTATGAAGCAACACTTCTCTTGTAGTTAAATATGATCTGTGGTATGGGTGAGCAAAGAGAAGCTTTCCAGATATTTTTGGTCTATAACTCTCAACTTTCCTCACCATTGCTAACAGTGGCCATGGATAAGGTGAAGAACAAGATCTTGAGGGTTGATATTGAGGGCTGCCATTTGCCCACATTTCATCACAGGAACCATGCAACAAGATACCTACAATCTTTCACTTTGACTCATGTATTTCCTGCCTAGTTTTAGTACTAATGTTGCTTTGCAAACTAAGCAAGTTTCAGAAAGCAGTTCCAAACTCCCAGAGAGACTTCTGAAATGAGATTTCCATTCACTGCTTCAAAGCCACAAACAGAGTATATACTAGCACATATTAGGAATATGTGGTTTAACACTTATCTAATGTGAATTCCACATACAAATGCCACAAATTCCATGACTTAACTCCAGGAAACCAGATTGAGAGCATCTGGTCAAAAATTAAGGGAGAGAGAAACAGTGATGTCATTCTGGTGGTCTACCACAGACCCCCAAAGCCAGACTGACAACTTGGATGACACCTTCCTGGAACAGACAACCAAACACTCAGGAGAGATATAGCACTAATGAGAGATTTCAACTATCCTAATATTTGTTGGAAATCAGACTGTGCCAAGAGTATCAGGTCCAACAAATTCCTCACTTGCCTTGCAGACAGTTTCATTGTCTAGAAGGGTAAAGAAGCAACAAGGGGAACACCTATTTTAGATCTGATCCTAGCCAACAATGATGACCTGGTTAAAGAAGAGGAAGTAGTGGGTTCCTTAAGGTGGAAGTGACCATGTTCTCTTGGAGTTTGTTATCCAGCAGAGAGGGGAAACCATAGTCAGATATGCATTCTAGGCTTTAAGAAAGCTGATTTCAATAAACTTAAGGAAATACTGGGTGAGCTAAAAGAGAAAGGAGTTCATGATGCATAATAAAAAGGGCTTCTTTGGTTATGTCCATAGCAAAAGGAAGAATAAGAAAAAGTTAGGGCCACTGCGAGGAGAAGATGGTAAAATGCTAACATTTGTATAAATGACTTGAATGATGTAACAGATGATATTCTTGTCAAATTTGCAGATGACACAAACTTAGGAGGGGCAGCTGTCCCAGAGGACAGGATCAGAATTCAATATGACCTTAACAAATTAGAGAGCTGGGACAAAACTCACAAAATGAATTTCAATAGGGAGAAATGGAAGGCAGAAAAAATGAAATGCACAGATATGGGATGGCTAACACCTGGCTTGACTGCAATAAATGTGAAGGCGATGTAATCTTAGTAGAATACAAGCTGAATATGAGTCAGCCATGTGATGTGGCACCTAAAAAAGCAAATGTGATTCTAGGATGCATCAACGAAAGTACAGCGTCTAGGTTAAGGGAAGCAACAGTTCCACTCTATTCTTCTTTGGTCAGACTTCACCTGGAACATTGTGTCCAGTTTTGAGCACCACTGTTCAAGAAGGATATTGACAAGCTAGAATACGTCCAGAAGAGAGCAACAAAATGGTAAAAGTCCTAGAAACCATGCCTTATGAGGAGTGACTTAAGGAGCTGGGAATGTGTAACCTGGAGAGGAGAAAGTTAAGAGGAGGTACGATAGCCACATTTAAACATTTGAAAGGATGTCGTATGGAGAATAGAGCAAGCTTGTTCTCTGCTTCTCCAGAGACTAGGATGTGGAGCAATGGCTTCCAGCTATAGGAAAAGAGAGTCCACCTAAACATTAGGAAGAACAATAGCAGCAGTTCAACACTGAAATATGCCGCCTCAGAATGCAGTAGAATTTCCTTCCTTGGAGATTGTTAAACAGAGGATGGCCAACTGTTGGGAGTGTTCTGAATGTGTATTCCTGCATGGCAGGAGGTTGGACTAGATGGTCGTTGTGGTCTCTTCCAAATCAACGATTCTATGAAATTTGTATTTGCATTGCAGCAAACACCTCACCACTATATGCTTCCTTTCAAAAATATGGATAAGGGCAAACATGAATTCCTGGTAAGCCAGTCTAGTCAAAGAAAATGTCTTTCAAAGGAATATTATGGAAGCCTGTTTGTGAAGAAAATCAGAACAGAATGCTGCTAAGCATGAGTGAAAGCCAGTCAATCACAGTCTTCAGAATGCTGTGAAAAATTTAAAAAATACATCAAAGCAGATGCGTGGCTGTTTAACTCTCAGATGGGTTCACTTAAGACAGAGGGAGGACAGGTATTCAACAGGAATAAGATAGGATCAAGACAGGGATAAGATCCAACTAGAGTCATGGACAGATATTTTCAGATGGAAATAGAGTTAGGAATAAGAGAGGTAGCAGATTCTGATTAGTTAGAACTTGAGTGGAGTGGTTTATAGTGAAAGGCCTGGAAAAAGAGTTCAGGAAAATGTTTATATTTATTTTAAAATAAGCATAAAGTTAGCTTACATGTTTGTTATTTGAACCTTCTGTTATTCAACATTTGTTATGGTTCACTTTCACAGCTCTGTCTGAGAGTTATTTAGTTAAGAATTCTAAAGAAAAAAATTAGTCACAGAGTTGCAACTCTAAACCTAAAGGCCCTTTCACACCACACAATTAAAGCACTATGATTCCACTTTAACTACCATGGTTCTGTCCTATGGAATTCCAGGGTTCGTAGTTTGATGAGGCATAGAGCACTCTGCCTGAGAATTCTAAATACCTGCAAAACTGCAAATTCCAAGATTCCACAGGATGGAACCATAGCATTAAATGTGGAATCACAGTGCTATGATTATGTAATATAAAAGGGCCCCAAGATAAAACAAATTCCAGTGCTATAACCAGCTTAGGGCCCCAAATATTAAACTCACTGAGTGGCATAAAGGTTTTAAGGGCAAGGTGGGTGACAGGAGCCAAGGGTTGGTGCATGTTTGAAAAACTCAGAGAGAGGATCTGCACATTGTTATATCATTTCCTCCTGTGCCGCAGTGAAGCTAGCACTCACAGGGTCAAAGCGACAGGACTCTTCCATTATGGAAAGATGTGTAATCTGCTGCCATCCTTAGATTCCACTGTTCCCTCTCAGTTTAACTGAAATCCTCACTACAGTTGTAGTGGTGAATGGTGCAACACTATATTATTTTGTGCAACTGTACATTCTGAGCTATCACTGAGTTAATGGCAAAGCATATGGACAATCAAGACCCAACAATTTTACAAATTACCTTCTCCTGATGAAGGTGAAAACTTTTAGGAGTGGTTTATTCATATGGATGAGCACAGCTGCCTAGATTTTTGTCCACTCCTTGAGGGGGCATGACCATGGGGTCTGTCATGTTGCTTTCTCTCTCTTCTTAGAGCAACACACGGAACCACTGAGAAACAAGAATGTACCATAGGATATATCTCAAAGTACTTTCTTTGCTGCAGGCCTTTTCTGTGGAGTTAGCATTTTGCTCTGACACAATTTGGCTTGCTCGTCCTATCACTGTGGGTGGATTATCATCCTGGGTAAACCAAAGTTCATTTCCAAAATGACTTAGCTCTCAAATGCACGAGTAAAGGAATAAAGAATTTTTCACCAGCAAAAGTGTGCCCAAGTGAGGCATCACTGTTTTTCCACATTCTACAATTAAAAGTAATTACAATTCCAATGACTTGAATCTCCTGGCAAACTGGAATACAGTTGTTCAGCTTTAATGTTGCACCCATTACCACATAATTAATATTATTCATAAAACTATGGAAGTCTGTTCAAAATCTATTGCCCTGCACAGAACACAGCCAATCTGATACAGTGCTTGGAATACTGGACTGGGATTTTGGAAATGGAGATTCAATTCTTGATTGAGCCACAAAACTCTAAGCGAACTTAGCCAGTCCCTCACTTTCATTCTCACAGGACTATTGTTGGTGCTTCTTCAGTGAGTTAAAACAGGGAGAAGCAGAAGGCATGCATGAGTCCTTGAGCTCACTGAAGGAAACATGAGATCTACACGTAATAAACAAATAGCCAAGGCTGCAACATACACAGCTGCTTGCCAAACGGCATTCAACATGTTTCAAAAGCACAAATGAAAAGACAGCAGCAACACACAATTTTGGGATATTTTAACTGCCCACCTAATAACAAATGTTACCTGGAAATAGTCTGTTATGAAAGGTCCAAGTTCACTCTTCAACAGTCGCCTGAAAAACAAGCAGATCACATATTATAAAAACATTTACAAGCAGAATTTTCACAATTAATTTATTTTTGAACTCTACAAAACACAAATAAGGACTGCATTTAATAACTTTGAAGTATTTTCCTTCATTTCTTGTATATTTTCTCATGATATATCTAGCAGCAGCCACCAACAAAGACACATGTTGGTGGCTGTATCTACCTTCATGAAGTACAGCTTTTCTTAGGGCCCTTTCACATTACACTATTACAGTGTTATATTCTATGTTACCCACCTGTGTAGTCATGGGTTTTAATTTAATTTAAGGTGTAGTATTTAGAATTCTCACTCAGAGAACTCTAGTGTCTTACCAAACTACAAATCCCAACATTACAAGGGATGGTAGTTAAAGTAGAATAAAATCATATTGTTGTAAATATATATCATGAAAGGAGCCTTATTTGGAATACAAGCACAGAATAAGTGGCCCTCTTAATCTGAGAAAATTTACTCCATGAAAATCACATGGCTTGCTTGCATGAATCACATGAAGCCATTTGCTTAACGCTTTCCTAAAGTGTGTTTCCTTGCAACACATAATGTTCTGTATTACAAGCACTCATCTGTAAGAGATTAGCCATAAGGCAGGAAAATTTAGAAGACCTTCTCAACATCCAAATTCCTTCCTAAAGAAGCAAGAACAATTTTGGGGGGGAAGCAGGACCTCCTTATATTTTTCAGCCAGGTCTGCCTTCCAAGTCATTCTTCTTCTGCAGGAAGAAGTAGTTTCTATTGTTGACACTGGTTTGACAGACAAGAAATGCAAGGGATCTGTGTGGGTACTAAATTGCCAAACTACAACACTTGATAGGTTATAAGTAGCAATTCCCAAGAAATTTGTCATTACTTTCTTCCTTGGCCACTTGGTTGTTTTTTTTTTTATCATCCTATATCCACAGCTGATAAATCAGCAAACTGAAGTCCTGTACTGTCATGTGAACTACAGAATGACAATTATCCAAATACTTTGTCAGTGCCTTCCTAATACACTGAAATATTCATATTCTCCTAATACACTCAAAAATCCATATCCTCACCCTGCAGCGCTAGTCATTATCCTTGACAAACCTATCAGGCAACATTTCAAAATAAAACATAATTGCAAAAGTTTTGATGGACTGTTCCCTCCTGTATTAGCTGCATCGAATGAGCTTCAGTCCCTGAGAGTCCCAATTAAAATGTGTTAGCTTTTTAAAGATGACAAAAGGCTCCTTATTGGCTTTGCTGCAACATGACTGTGCCTCTGAAAATCAATTGCTGTTGTTATTGTCATTGTGTGCCTTTAACTAATTTCTGACTTACAGTGACCCTAAAGTGAACCTGTCACAGGGTCTTCTTGGCAGAATTTGTTCAGGCAAGGGGGTTGCCCTTGTGTTCCTTTGAGGCTGAGAGCGTGTGACTTGCTCAAGTCACCCAGTAAGCTTCCATGGCCGATCAGAGATTCAAACTTTGGTCTCCCAGTGTCCTAGTCCAACATTTAAGCAAGTATCTCAGCACAAAACTCATCTAACAGAAAACAATTATCCTAGCCCTTGGGGAACCTTTGGCTGTTCAGATGTTTTACACCACAGTTTCCATGATTCTTTACCACTGGCCATGCAGATTGGGGCTTCTATGTGCCTAAAATCTCTGAAGGACCAAACGTTCTCCCATCCCTGTTTTATCCTACTGTAGGTTTTGTCAAACACACCAACCAATTGCAACTGTAATCTGTGTTCTTTCACATACTTGATCTTACCATGTTAACCAGATCTGCGCACAACAATACACCTGCAGAGATACACATCTGTCCAATATAGACAGCAAAATACAGCTCCTGCTTTTCCAACATAGACTAAAACTTCCGTTTCTGAGCGAAAGTTGAAATACACATTTTAAAAGAACAACTGACTTGATGGTCTGATTCTAGAGGAAACTTAGAAAGCAATTTATCAAAGCATTAAAAAACAGTTCTTTGATTCAAACACCGTAAGAAGCAGTGAGCAGGATTTTATGAAGCTTTCATTACTCAGTCAAGATCTTGTGGAAGGAATTTCATGGTTTACAGATTTGTTTTTAAGTGGGACAAAAAGAGTACAAAAAGTCTTTAGGCTGCTGTAGAGAATGTACAAGCTATTCCTAACTTAGTGCATAACTCCAGCAATAATATGCATGGTAATGATAACATTTTGTCAAAAATATCTTGTCTTCCCCTACATTGTCAATATTATAGCCAAGTTCACAGGACTGAGTGGGGAGTGAACATAAAGAAGAGAGAGTAAAAGGAGGTCAACCTTTATCAAGGCTTGGGATTATCAAAGTTGGGGGTTACTATTTTCATGATCAAACTGCAGTCAGCCCTCCAGGTTTGACTTTCAAAGATTTGATTATTTACAAATTTCTCCATACCCTGTCCCCATTCCCAAGACACTTCTGTTCCAGGGAAACCTTCCTTCTTGGCAACTCTAATCAGGCCATGCAGCCCTTTAAAAACTTGCCTCCGGTCCTCCTCCTCCAGCAGCAGTAGCTGTTTGGCCAGTTAAGGACAGCCTTAGCAGCCCAATTTCTTAGCATCACAAACCCTCTCCCAATGCCCCTCTACACCCAATGGGTGAGAGAGAAGACAGGTGAGAGAGAAGAAGTACAGGGCCACCATGCCAACTCAACTTTTTCCTTCTCCATTCCTTGATCTGGTCTTAACCCTGGGTGCCCACGCTCCCCACCATGCCTCAGCCCCCTTCCCACAGATTCACACAATTTTGATATTTGCAGTTTTTCCACTTTTGTGGCGGTCCTGTGCCCATAACCTAGCAAATAGGGTGGGCTGACTGTAACCAAAATTAACTCCCATTTCTAGAACAACTCTTTTCTACTTAATGCTAGTTCATGCTAGAAAATGAATCTGACATGGTAGACATAATGTCTATGCTGGAAAATACATCTGACACTGTTTTGTTTAAATAAATTTAGCATTGACTTAGAAGTGCATCTTCACATGGCTACCTCAATTTCCACCAGTGACAGGAATACTCACAATTCAACAAACACTTAAATGTATGGCAAGGTACTAGAGGTCACACTCTTCACTCAACAGGCGTCATGACTACATTCTGTCTCTCTTGCTCTCTCAACCCAATGAAATAGCAAACTATTAATTCCATCTCAGCTGGACCCCAAGTACACGCATCCTGCCCGCAAAAACCAATTATCAGAACAGAAATATTAGCACACTCCTTCAAAAGAAACACAAATGGAAGGTAACATCACTAATGACATCAGGTTGTAGCTTATTTCTTCTTCATAACGCCAATTCAAATTATCAGCTCTAATACCTTGAGAAACAGAAGCAGAACAACAACCCCTCTTTCCCTGAAATCTGTGCTGTGACACATGCAAAAGATAAGGTAAGATGAAAATAGTGTCAATTTTATTAACAGTCATGGTGCCTATAAATTACTTCTAGTGTCAGAGGCAATATATCTCTGAATACTAACTAGTTGTGTGGGAACATGAGTGAAGGGTTCATTTTTTACTCATGTCCTACTTGTGGACTTCCCAAGGCAAATGACTAGCCACTGTGAGAACAGAATATTGAATTAGATAGCATTTTTGCCTCATCCCATAGAATTATGCAGAATAGCATATCTGTGCCTGTCAGAACATGGTACAGACTACTGTTGCTGTATTAACCTTTAGTCTTACAACCTGTATCATATCAGCTTCATCATTTCACAAACTGAGACAAATGTGGTAGAGATACAGCACACCATGTAAGGGGTCAACAAAGCCTAGTGCATGCAAACAGACCTTAAAATACATAACTATTTTATACTATTTTATAGTATTTGCCTAAATCCAGTTGTTAGTGCCAACTAGAGTAGAATCACTGAATCAACCACTGCATGATAACTAGCCTAAATACCTTGAAGGGAGCAAATCCTGTCCGATGTTGGAAGTAAGTTGGATCAATCAGGTAAGTATTTAGATGGGGAACTACCAAGGACTATCAGGTGCTGTGAGCTTTATTTCAGAGGAACGCAATGGCAAATCACCTCTCAATATTCCTTGCCTAAGAAAAACACTATTAAATTCATAGGATTGTCACAAATGAATGGGAGATTTGATTTATGATGACCTCACTTTAGTCAACACTTACAATAATTTCACTGATTAAATTGGTCTGGTCTAATTGAGACCTACTGAATTCAGCCCTATGTCCTAAATGTTATAGCAGAAAAGCGAAGAATTTGTCACAGTAGTGCTGCTTTCACCATCAGAAAAAGAGGTCACTTCTTAACTTGAAATCGAGGAGCTGTAGAGCCAACTACTGTTGTAGTTGTAGTTGGCTCTACAACTACAAAGAGCACAATATGGGCCTCCGTTATTCCTATGGGACAATTATTAGACTTATGGCATGTTTCTGTAATGATTTATCAAAACTGCTTCTTGCAACAGTTACCAAAAGAGTCACGTCATGAATCTAAGTAACAGGCCAGTCATCATACTGGCCCAGTTCTCAGATGGCACCACCTGTTCTGTATCAAGTAGACTTTTCCCAGAGTCAGAGCAACATACCTGACATTTTCATTGAGAGTGTAGAGTTCATTGTTTTGTAGGCCTCCCCCTTTGAACACATTGATCACTGCTGTTTGAACACTGCCAAATAGAAGCAAGACAGTTAGGGCAACCATAAATTACTAACATCAGTATGATTTACACCAAGCAATGAAATTGCAGTCAAGAGTCATGTAAATATATCAGTAAGGAGAGAAGGAGATTAATTGTCTTGAAATTGCTTCTGCTTTTTTCTCCCCCGCTGGAATTACCAAATTTGTTTGTTTATGATGGCCAAAAAGTAACAGAGCAGCAAATATTGTTTATATACACACCAAGGGACTAACACACAGGCATCCACATATGCCCAGACTTTTTAAGATCTATGGTAACTTATTGCCATTCTGCAATTATTTATTCAGTGCCTTTACATAACCAGTACAGCCCTGTTCAGAAGAAGGTTCCCAATGGAAATTTTTGCCATCACATATTCAAAGTTACCCCTGCAAACATGAAACTAGACACCTGAAAAGTCATTAAATATGACAAAAGAATACTAGCTAAAATAAGAAATAAGGGAACAAGCATTCTGTATGGTCCTTAAGCTGCAAATATCATGTTCCTCTGGTAACACATGGTCAGTCCTAATGAGAAACTGAAATCTCCCATACCATCAAAAAAGAAAAGAAAAGAAAAGAAAAGAAAAGAAAAGAAAAGAAAGGAAAAGAAAAGAAAAGAAAAGAAAAGAAAAGAAAAGAAAAGAAAAGTAGAGAAAAACCCTCAAAAATTGGGAAGGGAACAAACCAATGAAGTCTGGATACAACAACCTTCACCAAATTCCAAGAAGATTTACTGGCATCAGTCCAACTCCACATGCAACTATTTACACAAACCTGTAGGCCTATCAGTGTTATTGGCTACAGTAATGTATTTTGCATGCCTGACAGATTCAGTCATTATGCTCTCCAAATAAACGATTGATGGAGTCAACCTTGATAACAGCCATCATCTGATAAAGGCTACATAATTGACCCTCCACATTCTCTTGGGTTACGGGCACAGAACCCCTGAAAAAGTGGGAAAATTGCAAATATCAAAATGTGCATCTGTCTGTTGGGGGGGGGGGTGAGGCACAGTGAGGAAAGTCCGCACCCAGGGTCCAAGCCAGGTCAGCGAAAGGAGAAGCAAAGAAAGTGGGTCAGCATGGTGTCCCTATACTTCCTCTCTCTTGTCTATCTCCTTCCTTGGGTATGTGTGAGGTGGGAGAGAGAGGGTTTGAGGAGCTGAGAAATCAGGCTGTGAGCCATCCTTAGCTGGCCAGGCAATAGGTGGTGAATGAGGAGGACCAGAGGCAGATTTTTAAAGAACTGCACAGCCCCATCAGAACCACCAAGAGGGAAGGTCTTCTTGGAAAAGAAGCGCTTGAGGTGTGCAGACATCAATTGGTGAAACTTGCAAATAATCAAGTCCATGAAAGTAAAACCCACAAATGTGGAGGGCCAACTGTACTTACAAGTCCTGATTCAATGACAGGAGGCACATGGAAAACTGAACCATTCTTTGCTACCACATGAGTGAGCCTCAGAATCCCCTTCTCCAACCAATGAACTGACTCCTTTCTTGCCTTCCAATTTAGAACTCAGCTACAGCCCATTATATTTGAACCAGCAAATTGTGATTCAACCCTTGTCTTGCAAACCAAAACTGTGAATTACAGATAAATACAAACTAGAGAAGCTCAATTAATGGATTTTTTAAAAAAAATACCTCAAGGTAAGCAGGCAGGTGAATAGTTTGCAACATATCAAGGAATAAGCAAGGGACAATTTCAGTAAAAACATGTAATAAAACTATACAATTTAAAAGTACATAACCATATCTCCCAGCAAAAGATCCTTAGAATGGATATTCCCTGTCACAATACTGGAGGAACGAGGAAGTTAAACTAGGTGAAAATCCAAAGCCACTTTTATAGCTCCAATTCCTCTACAGATCTAGGAAGGAGCCAAAGCTGAGTGATAAAGTATATGCTTTGCATATATAATAATAAAGATTCACAGCTGTTTCGGGTAAAAGAACTCTTCCTGAAAACTTGCAGAGCACTATCATTTGGAGTAGACAACACTGGACTAGATTAGCCAAGGATCCAATTCAACAGTCTTTCCATATATTTGAGCTTTCCTTCACACATTGAGGCCAAGATTGTTATTGTCATTGTGTGCCTTCAGGTTGTTACTGACTTATGGCAACCCTAAGACAAACCTGTAACAAGTATTATGGGACTGAGAGTATGTGATATGCCCAAGATCACCCACTGATTTCCATGAACAAGTGGGGAATCAAATCCTGGTCTGCAGGATTATAGTCTAACGGCAAATCACTACACCATGAAGGCTCCCTTGTGCCAGGATTACAATCTTTAAAAGGAAGACCTCCACTCCCACCTCATGCCTACAACTGAATATCCACTACATGTATGTCTGTGCATAAAAAAGCATGTCCACCATGGGCGAAAAGAGCCTCCCTAATACTACATAAACTCATGCTGTGTGTGGAGGATATCAATATGTGAAAAGGACTCATATAAGGCAGTTCCACGCATTAACATGGTTCTTCTCACCTATTCCATGCAGAATTGGAGCTGAACTGCAGAGACTGTCGAGCTGCCAGGAACCGTGGTAAATCACTCAGCACTGGAGAGCTCATGAAACGTGGCCGAGGCCTCCGGAATGAGCCCATCTTCTGAAACTGGAAAACAGGAGCTGGGGCTGTGGTGGAATCCCTGGTCATTAGTTCAAGTGAAAAGAAACTGAGAAATATTCTTGTGAAAGAAGGCCAACAGACCACTGTCAAGGATATAAGCTGGTAGCACCTTTGATACCTTCTGAATCAGAATTCACCCTGTTGGCAAGAGGGAAAATGAATATATTAAAACAGAGGATATTCAGCAAAAGCATACCTTTTGTAAAACATATGACTCAATGTTATACATTTAGATGATGAGGGTCTTCAATCTATTTATATATGTCCTTGTTCATATATGATGCGAGTTACATACCACCACCTCTCCTGTAAGTATGTTGGTGACATGACAGAGACCTTGTCACAGAGTATCTGGATTAGGCTATCAGTGGTGCTGTTCTCACTTCTGCCTATAATGTTCATTATGTGTCCTACTTAAATTCTCTTTTCATCAGAATACAACTTTAAGATTTATTTATTTATTTATTTTATCTATAACTTGCCTTTCTCCCATAAAGGTAGGACTCAGGGTGGCTTGAAAGGTTTCAACTGTAAAATTTAAAACCACATTCAGAGTATGCTGAAAAACTATTTCAAACAGAGACATATAATTGCATCTATTTTTGTTAAGAGACACATGAAGAAAATCAAAAGGAAGGAAGAGAAATGCTACACCCATATAGCGGATGGTACAAATATTTTGCTTAAAGTGTTTTATCTGGACTGAACATGTCTTCTTAAGTTAAAGGTTTCTCTGCCTAAATAGAACCAACTCCCTGAAATTATTATAAGTTGCCTAAATCTGATCACCTACTCTAGGCTAAACATCTGAGGTGGGGGGAGAGCTGCTCATTTTACATTTAATTAGATTTATTTTACAACCTGTACCTTTGCAAAAGCCAAAATGATTTGGCATCAACACATAAGACTTAGGCCTGCAATGCAAATGTCCTGACTGTTTTTGCCAGTGGAAATTTCCTCTACAAAGTTGAGACAGCTCATGCCTCTCCCACTAGTAATTACTACTGTCAGTATGCCAAAGGAGATTCATTGTGTCACCCAATCTGGCTTTGTTTTTTTCAGATTTAGTTTTCAGTCATGGCTAGACAATGGGTATTTCAGATTTGACCACATTTTCTTTAAAATCAACAACGGCCACCAAGAAGACAAGCAGAAAGCTTTCTTGCACTGTCCACTGGAGTGATGCTGTGATCAAGTTGAGTTCTTAGTTTAGGAACAAGTGAAGCTAGTCATAGAAGACATTCTTTCAGCCTCAGTTTCCCCCTAACTGCAACTGAAGATAACAAAAAATCTGTACCCCACCCATTTTGCAGACCACAGCAAACCACAGCGTTGGCAGACCAGAGAATATTCCACTCATGTTTAAGTCTAGTAGCTGTTAATACAGGAGTTAGCATCCTTCTGAGACCCTACTAGCAAAGAGAAGTATACAGAAAGATGAGAGCTGTAGTCTGAAGGTTTATGGTTGCCCACTCCAATTTAAGTATTTGCAGAAGCACATCTGAGTCATTATGAAGCACCTAGTACAAACCAAGTGCCAAAAAATGTCTTCCCCTATACTTGCAACAACAATCATATTTACCATTACTATACAGTGCTTCTCTCATTTTAAGTTCCCACGCCGCCTTCGGAAAGTGGCTCTGTTCTCAAAGGCTTTTGCTCTTAGTCATTTTCTGGTCAAATCCATTCCACGTACCCTGTACTTTTTTATTTAGACTCAGGAGCTGTATTTGTGGCTGAGGGTCATTAATATAGTATTAGCGATTTCTGGAATCTTCCTGGCATACTCACACCTTTGGCTACCAGGAATTTACACCACAATAACAGAAAGCAACATTCACTCAACTGCTCACTACGATAGGAATCAGCTCTTTGAAAAAGATACACACACATTAGTCAAAGGTAACTTCCACCACTAATTTTCAAATCCATCACCTAAACTGTTACAGTACTAATGAGAACAACCAAGTATAGAGCCAAGAGACTATTAGTCACAGGATCTGCTATAGTTTCATAAATTCCTTCCAGTAGCACATCAGCAGTAGCAGCACACCGAGAATACATCAAAGCTACTTTGCCCTTAAGAGAATAAAAATTCAGCTGACTAACTTACTAAGCATGCCCCATCGGTTCATTCATTCAGGTTAAATTGATATTTGCCCATCTTGACATCAGAGAAATTGTGATTTACAACAACAATAACAAAGCATTCTTCACACCAATCAATGACCAAGTCTATTCTGTTCAGTTGTGTGTATGGCTCACAGGGACAAGGCAGATTCTACAACTTGTCACCGCCACTGCCCCTGAAAGCCATGCAAACCCAACACATTCACAAACAAAAAAATGTGACTGGTAAAGGGATTGTGCTTTTTACAATTCTAGTTTTGAATTAAAAAGTTGTTGTTGTGTTCCTTCAAGTCATTTCCAACTTATGACAACCCTAAGGTGAACCTAGTACAGAGTTCTCTCAGCAAGATTTGTTCAGAGGGGGGTTGCCTTTGCCCTCCTCTGAGGCTAAAAGAGAATGACTTGCCCAAGATCACTCAGTGGGCTTCCATGGCCAAGCAAGGGTTCAAACTCTGGCCTCCAAAGTCATAGCCCAATGCTCAAACCACTACATCATGCTGGGTCTCTGAACTAAAAAGCACCAACACATATTTACAGAAATTATGGAAGGTATCTTCTAGTAGGCATCTAAATCCTTAACTATTTCATACTCACATATGAATAATAAATAATTATGGTAGCTTTCTTCCTGCTGCATGGAAAAATTAATATTCCTCCCTGCTGCAGGAAGAAGCAAATATTCCTTCTAAGTATTCTCCTCATATTAGAGTACCCCAAAACTTTGTAGAGGAATTATTCTGCAGAATAAAATGCATGGGTGATTTGTGCAAAAAACAGGAATACTATTTTCTGCACAGTTTTTTTTCCCTTTGGTAGGAAAATGATCTCTGAGCATCAAAACTATTTCTGCACAGCAAATATTTTTGTGTAAAAAACGTTATTTTCTTTGCGGAATAACCCCCTCACAACTGTTTGGAATGTTCAAAAGCCAGAAGAAAACTGCACAGCACAATTTTTTTGCTGATTTATTATTCTTCCCCACATAGTTTCCCAATGTGAGAAAATCCATTTTTCAAATGCTGTTAATGTTGCGTCCTCTCACATTCAAATCCCTTTTTAAAAATACAGTCTTTATGAAAACACGTGGGGAGCCAAAATTATGAAGAAATTTGTGGTTTATCAAAAACAAACAAAATTCATAATAATAAGCACTGGTTGTACTCAGTAAACATAGCTATTCTTCATGCAAAGTTACCTTTGCCTGCCATGCAGTAGTTAAAGATAAAGAGACCGTTTTTTTAAAAAAAAAGTTGACAATTCTAAAACAGCACCACAAACATTTAACCCTCCTGCACTACAATGAGCCAGTCTTTCAGAAAATCTGCCTAAAAAAAAAATCTCTAAATTCCTGGCAATGATAATCCTAACTGTAAGGGGGAACTATCACATGAGCATTCTGTTAAGTTCTGAGGAAATAGGGGAGTTCTTCATTACGTAAAAAAAAGCATAATTATAAATAGTGTGGCTTCCACGGAATACCGAGAGCAAGTAGCCAATAAGCACACGTTTGTGTGCCCTCTCTCTCTCACACACACACACACAGCTCTTCATACCTAGTTTCAGATGGTTAGCTGTTCATCTCTCCTTATATTGCCAAAGCTTGTCATTAACTCCAGATGGCATACACACTAATGATACAGAAATATCCACTTAGACAATTTAAAACCAACAATGCCTTGGCAATATAATTTTTGGCACAATCGGTTTAAACTTAAAACTTTTCTAAATCCCTTTGCCTAACACCAAAATGCCACATTTTGCCCAACCCTTTCTACGTTCACTTGACAAAAAGTGCTACCAAGCTGAGTGAAAATAAATACAAGCTATGACGACACACAAGCACAACAATTAGCTGAACATGATGGATGAACTCAGAGCTTTTAAGTTAAAGCAATTAATACAGGTCTCCCAAATTAGTTAGTTGCCATTAGTTACCACTGTTTTTAAAAAGCTGGTTTTTACTTT
Organism: Cyclura pinguis; assembly: GCA_030412105.1. Taxonomy (NCBI): domain Eukaryota; kingdom Metazoa; phylum Chordata; class Lepidosauria; order Squamata; family Iguanidae; genus Cyclura; species Cyclura pinguis. Next base: position 309,066,264 of record CM059599.1, on the reverse strand, counting down.
CTTGTTATTCAAAAGTAGAGTTCAGAAGATTATTTTTTAAAAATACAATATTAGACACTACCAGTTCCTTTAAGAGTAATATGCTATTAACACATTATTAGTGCATCTACATTATAGCTCTTTTTTAAAAAAAAAATAGATCTACAAATCAAAAACTGGGCCCAAGTCTCCCCAAATACTTTAGAAGCACTGAATAAAGCTTTAAAAAAAAAAAAGTAACAATATTACAAGTTATGTTATTTATCATGGTTAACTTGTTATTTTTAAGCTTGTTTGAAAAAGGATACAATTTTCTTTAAAACTCATAATGCTACAAGCTACTACCTTGTGGCACAAAGCACACCTAAATAGTCAGGCCACAGAGATTTGCAACCAGAAAATAACTAAGACAACCAATAGCATACTGCAAAAAAAGGAGAAAAATCCCTTGTTATACCTTGTTATAGCAACATCCCTCGTTATAAATAGTACACTGCAGTAAGAGAAACAACTATACTAAAACTACAGTAATATAACTGGCTATGCTTGGTTACTGCAAAATTTCAATCAGTTATGCTTGCTTATCTGTAACTAGTTAATTCCAAGCTCTGCCACAGAAGACAGTAGAATCACAGACGATACCACAAGGGGCACCAGGTCCAAGCCCCTGCCAGGCAGGAAAACACAATCAAAGTACTCCTGACAGATGGCCATCCAGCCTCTGTTTAAAACCACCAGAGAAGGAGACTTCACCACACTCTCAGGCAGTGGAGTCCACTGTTGAACAGTTGATACCGTCAGGAAGCTCTTCCTAATGTTTTGATGAATCTCCTTTCCTGAACTTCCCTTAACCTAGATACTATACTCCTATTGATGCAGCCTAGAATCGCATTGGCTTTTTTAGCTGCCACCTCACATGGCTGACTTATATTCAGCTTGTAGTCTAAGACTCCTAGATCATTTTCACAGGTACTGTGGTCAAGCCAGGCATCAACCACCTTATATCTGTGCATTTCATTTTTTCTGCCCAGGTGTAGTACCTTACATTTCTCCCTACTGAAATTCACTCTGTTAGTTTTGGTCCAGCTCTCCTATCTGTCAAGGTCATTTTCAATTCTGATTCTGTCCTTTGGGGTACCCCTCCTAATTTGGTATCATCTGCAGATTTGATAAACATTCCCTCTATTACATTATCCAAGTCATTGATAAAGATGTCAAATAGTACTGGGCCCAAGACAGAACCCTGTAGCACCCCACTAGTCACTCCTCTCCAGGATGAAGAGAAGCAAGCACCTTTTGGGTTCAAGTCAGTCAATCAGTTACAAATCCACCTAACAGTAGCATTGTCTAGCCCACATTTCACTAGCTTGTTTGCAAGACTATCGTGGGGGACACTGTCAAAGCCCCTACTGAGGTCAAGATAGGGGCCCTTCATGTAACAAGCAGCACCCCTTCATGTAACAAGCTAGTAGCTCCATCAATCAAGAGACACAGAGAGAGACAGAAGATCAGTATGGCACGACTTGTTTTTGAGAAACTCATGTGAAGTTTTATTGATCATGACATTTCTAAATGCTTACAGATTGTCAATTTAATGAGCTATACTAGAATCTTGCCCGGTATTGATGTCAGGCTGACCAGGTGGTAATTGTCTGGGTCCTCTTTTTCCTTCTTTTTGAAGTTGGGGACAACATTTGCCATCCAGTCTACTGGGACTTCTCCTGTTCTCCAGAAATTCTCAGAGATTGTTGCCAATGGTTCTGAGATGTCTTCTTCCAGTTCATTTAATACTCTTGGGCATAGTTTATTTGGCCCTGGAGACTTGAATTCATTTAGAGTAGCCAGGTATTCCTGTACTACATCTTTACCTATTCTGTGCTGTATTTTCCTCTACTGCATCATCTGCTTCATTTTTTTCCAGATCAAGCACTGTTTTCCTTTTAGGAGAAGACTTAGGTAAAGAAGGTGTTGACTAGTTCTTCCTTTTCTCTGTCCACTCTTAATATTTCACCATTTTCTCTGCATAATGACCTACTATTTCCTTTTCCTTCTTTTTCTACAGACATTACCAAAAATGCCCTTTTTTATTGTTTTTTAAACCTTTCTAGCAAGCCTGAGCTCATTCTGCACTTTAGCTTTTCTGACTCTTTCTCTACACATACTGACTATTTATTTGAATTTCTCTTTAGTGATCTCTCCCTTTTTCCATTTTTTGTACTGGTCTCTTTTCAAATCTTAGCTCAGTTGAAAGTTCTTTAGACATCCATCCCAGATTCTTTAGACACCTCCATTTTTCCCGCTCAAGGAATTGTTTGAAATTGTGCCTTCAATATCTCACTTTTAAGAAACTCCCATCCATCATGAACTCCCCTATCTTTTAGTAATCCTGACCATGGCATCATACCCAGTATTTCCCTAAGTTTACTGAAATCAGATTTCTTAAAGTCTTGAATGAGTATCTGACTACGCTTGCCCTCCCTTCGTGCTACATAACAAACTCCAGGAAAACATGGTCACTCCCACCTAAGGATCCCACCACTTCCACCCCATTAACCAAGTCATCACTGATGGCTAGGATGAGATCTAAAGTTGGTGATCCCCTTATTGCCTCTTCTACTTTCTGGACAATGAAATTTCCTGCAGGGCAAGTGAGAAATTTGTTGGACCTTATACTCTTGGCAGTGTGACTTCCAACAAATAGCAGGATAGTTGAAATCTCCTGTTTTTCTCTCTCTTAACTTTTACCCCAATGCTCTCAACCTGGCTTCCAGGATTTAAGTCATGCATCTTTTCACAGACACATAGCCCTAGTCCTCATCCCTTCTATTTGGTTTACTTCTCTGAAGAAGGTTTTAACTCTCTATTGCTACATTCCAATCATGAGACTCATCCCACCAGGTTTCAGTGATGCATATTACATCATATTTGCTTTGCTATGTTAAGAGTTCAGGTCATCTTGTTTATTTCCCATGTTTTGTGCATTAATGCAGAGACAACTAAGATCATAGGCCAAGCCTTCTAGGTGCTTATTTAAGGTTTTTTTCCCTCCCACTGTTGGATTCTTGTACTATTCACCCAGTTCTCTCTGTAACATGCCGGCTGTTACCTCCAGCACTTGATGAATCCCTGCTCTTAAGAATACTGTCTTTCTCCCCCAGATAATTCAGTTCAAGGCACTCCTGATCTTAGCAAAAACATTCCTGCCAAGTGCTACAAAGCACCACCCATCACTTGCCAGAAGTGAAACCACATGAGACCTTCATGAAATCACAGGCCATGGTCCAAGAAGCCAAACCATTCCCAGTGGCATCATCTCCCTTTTTCTCTCCCTTCCTGGGTCATGACCCTAAATTTGGAAGAGAGACAACATGACAGTCTATGCATCCAGGACCTTCAGCTTCCTACTCAGAGCCTTGTAATCCCTTCTGATCTCCTGAAGGCTGGGCCTTGCAGTGTGATTGGTTCCCACATGGGCCAAAAGGAAGGGGTAACACTCAGTGGGCTTGACAAGTTTGTCAGCTACTCTGGTACACCACAGATCCTTGCCCAAGGCAGATGGCACACTTCTCACTTCATCCTGTTATGTACACAAAGCACTGCCTCTGTTTCCCCACAGCAGGAAGTCCCCTACCACCACCACCACCACCACCACCACCACCACCACCACCACCACCACCACCACCACCACATATCTCCTCTGGGGATTGGCAGGGGCAAACCCCTGCCTTGGATCTTCTAAGATCCCCTGCTCATTCACTGGGGGCTGACATTGCTGCTCTTGTTCCTGTTCCTCATCCTCACTGATAAGGGGGGGAGAGCTCTGAATCAATTCTGTAACTCAAAGAAGGATCCCTGGTCCTTCTACTTCTATGTGTCACATTGCTCAAAATGTCTACCTCTTGTATTTGGGAACTGACAGAAGCATGTCCTCTGTGTACCTCATCCAGGATGATCTAGTCTGCTCTGCTCTATCCAAGAAAACCTCATGTTCCCTAATATGCTGAAGAGCAGATACACGGGCCTCAAGCTGCCTGACATTCTTTTGTTGCAGGTATAGCTACTACATCCTCCAGCAATAACACAAACATACCACAGCTGTTTCAGGTGACCCTCACCGTCCACATTAAGTATTCTTAGGTAAGTACTGAAACAGAGCTCCAGACCTCCCCTACAAAACTCCCTTGCTAAATCTCTATCTGAAACACATTTTGGCCTTCCTGCCTGTTAGCCAAGCTCCCATACCAAACCACATTTCAGGGAGCATTACTATTTTTCCCACAGAGACTAGGAGTTTAGAAAAAGAATGCACAAGTAGGCAAATGAGAAAAGTTACACTCTAACCCCACCCTGATAACAAAGCTACCTTGATGTAAAATTCAACTTCCTCTTCTTGTTAACAATTTACCACACTTTTTATTTTCCATGCTCAATCTGTAGCATACAGCAAACAATGCTGGCTATTAACTCACATCATTTGTATTAAGCCTACCAATAAAAGATACTGCCTTTATTGGATCTAGAAGTTATTTGGAATCCAGTGTGAGGGCTCTTTGAAGCCAAGGCTTCAAACCATTACTAAACCATTGTTTCTCCAATATAAGTTGCAGCTGGAACTGCAACTGATCTTCTATGCATTTCTATTATTTTGGCAGGTAATTCTGTTATGTCCTGATCGCACCACTGGGACAAACCATAGTTATGTGATTGAGGAAAGGTAAATTCTTCTCTGTCTTCTCATCTCCTCTCCCTCTGCCAGTGACTCTGATATCAGTAAAGTAGCAAATCCACTCCAAGTTTAGTCCAAACTTTAAATGAGCTATCCAGCATGTTGAATCATATCCCCAGTCAGGACCAGCATTTTCGATAGCTTCTAAAAGAGTCAAACTAAAACCATTAAGTTCACATTGGAGCCACCAGGTTCCTGCCCCCTCACCCATTTTACCATTTTACCTTGCTTCAGTCAGTCTTTCAAACTGCATGTTTACCCCACCAAGAGCCCTTTCCTTCCTTGATTTAGAACAGACATGGGGCTTGACAATCAGTGCTTCCGTAACCATTCCATTCCCCAAAGCAAACCTATAGTGTATGCTGGAATTTACACCTTTAAAACATCTCTGCTCCTAAAAGGCCTCAAAGGCATTGCCTTTTTTTTATCTTTAACTGTAACAGCTTTAAAAAGGAAAACAATGACCAATTTATTCTTGTTGAAGGAAGCTATATGACAAAAAGAACTTAATTACAGCCTGCAAACAACCTGAACATGACATCTTCTGAACTCTGCCTGAAAAAGCAGCATACACACGAAAGCAATGATGGTATAAGGTGCCATCTAAAATTATCCTTGGAGCTGGGTATTTGTGACAATATTGAGAGACAGGAAGATTTCCATAGATTGAAAGCTCTAAGTCAGATCTAAATACCACTGTTTACCCCCACAGGTTTGTTTTTATAATAGCTCTATATACCAACCTACTTTTCATAACTGGATAGGATTCAAAAACAGCCTGCAATAGTGCAACAGGAGAAGCTATTAAGAAGTGGAAAGGGCAAATGTCCCATTACGCATGTAGAAGCCCTTGGGCACTCTGAGAGGTGATCTTTGGGTCATGCACCTAATGGCTGCTCCAAATGTCAACAACTGAATGGTTAAAAGGCCCAAACACTTCACAGGTATAACAAACAGATTTCCTGAAATACTTGATGTAGAAACAAATAAATGACTGCAAAGTAAGACTAAAAATGCTGTTGGTGATAGTGTGCGACATGCCCAGAGTCACCCAGTGAGTTTCCATGGCCAAGTGGGGAATCAAACCCTGGTCTCCAGGGTCATAGTCCAACACTGAAACCACTATGCTATGCTGGTTTACTTACCATTCAGCAATCAATGCTGTGGTTTATGCTAGTTAGAACCAGTGATTTCTTTTATTTTTCAGTGCCTGCAGGTAATTCTTACTTGGCCCAGGGAAGTGGCTGTTTACAATATACTGTATTGATGTATTTTCCTCAGAATGTCATTCTACATATCCCTAGCCTCCACCCTACCCCTCCAAATAGATGTGCCAGAAAGTTTTTTGGCATTACAGGACCATTTCTAGGAAGATGAATTTCAAAAAACATCAGGGGTTCCTTTCAATCGGGCCACGATCAGCCCAGAAATCTGTTGTTTTCACATTAAATAGAGTCCTCCCTCTACATTCACAGGTTTGACCCCGGCAAATTTGATTATTCACAAGGCACATGCTTGCCTCCCCCACATCATTTCCCTCCTCCCATTCCCTTACATTCCTCACCCCAGGCTTGCCAGGCTTGTGTTTAAAATGGACATTTTTTTCATTTTGGGTGAACACTGCTGGAGATGTGGCTTCTCTCCCATCTGGCTGCACTTTCTGCGTAATGGCTGCTGATAGTCAGGTGGTCTCTTTGCTCCTACCCCTCCCTTTTCAAGATGGCCACCACAAGTAACCGGAAAGGAGGAACTGTGCTCTTTTCCCTTTGAGAGGTAAGTACTGGTAAGCCCTTTACTGTGTCTTTTTTCTTCCCCACCGCCCCTCAACACTGGGGCCAGAGGCAAAGGAATGGGAGAGGGGAGCACTCGAGGGTCATCATGGGGTGGAAATTATTCACAATTTTTCTACTTTCAGGAGGGTTCTGTGCCCCTAACCCTCACAAATGTGGAAGGATTACTGTAAACCTTTAATTATACATGCGAATAATGAAATCCTTGGTACAGGTTCAGCTGATTAGGTCCTTTTTCCAGAACGACGTTTATTTTCAAAATACGCATCACGTATACATGGCTGGAAGAGTCTAGGAGCCACAGACCAAATAAGGAGCTTTTGCCAAGTTTTTCCATTTTTATACACGAGTACTTTTGTGTAGCTACTTATTCTTGTTTTAAGTATACTATTATGCATATCTTGCCAACTGCTTTCAAAGCAAGCCAAATACATGGCATGATTCCAGTAGCTTTCCCCACCCACACATGGTTATTTCTAGTCAAATTCTTTGGTAACAAAAGGGGAAAATGGAAAGACAGAAGACTAAAGAGAACCACAGAGATCTTCAAGCTCTTCTGAAGAAGACACACAATAGGCATGGGCTGCAATTGTAGTTTAAGTACAATCCTTCAAAAAGTTAGCAATAGGAATTTCAAAACTACATTTTGTAGATAACCTTAAGTAGCACATGAGAAACCAAATTGGATTTTCAAAACAGAAACAACAGCCCAATTGTTCATACTCTATAGAACAGGAGTCGAACTCATGCAGCACTCCAGACTGTGCTGGGCAAGTATCTCTCATTCTTTATGGTTGGCTATGCTGCCTAAAGCAGATGGATCTTGCAGTTCAACAACATGAGGAGGAACACATGATTCCAACTCTGCTGTAGCACACAGTGAAAAAGAGGATATCGATTATGTAATGCTCAGTTTACAGAAGGCAGAAGATTAGCCTCAGTGCTAAAGGGCTTCAATTGGCTTGTTAAGTACTATGTATTCAGATACGGCAACTGTACACATGTATAATCGGTTGCTTTCTAATCAGGCTCCCTGCTGTTAACCAAGCAAATGTCAGCTGTCTCTTTAAAAGGTCAAAAGTAGCAAAAATAGAATCTATGGCACAGGAACTATGGTTTCCATTTCATTTCTTCAGCAAATACGAGGACTGAGTGGAATAATACAAAAATTTTAAAGGAATCACACTCATCCTGTGAGTGCCATGCTTTCAAGTCACACTGAAGTTTAATAATCAGACTTGCTGAGTGGAATAATACAAAAATTTTTAAAGGAATCAATCTTCTGTGAGTGCCATGCTTTCAAGTTACACTGAAGCTTAACAATCACACTTACTGAGATTTTAATCTATTCATTTTTAATGATGCTTCTTACTTATATCAAGTCCTTTTTTTAAAATGGAAGGATAAAGTACAATAAAGAAGTAAAAACTCATTTCTAGTAGAAAAAATAAAAAACCCACTTTACAAATACATCTGCAACAGTTAATTAAGATAAATTGTGTATCGTTATGCATGCCTACACACACAACTTTGAATAGCACTAATCAATAATACAAAAAAGACGAATACGGTCATCCCTCCACATTTGCTAGGGTTAGGGGCACAGGACTCCCAAGAAAGTAGAAAAACCGTGAATAACTCTAGGCTCTCCCAAACCACATTTAACACTCAAAAAAGTATGATCACCATATTCAACCCACCATTGATTCCTTTGAGGCATCAGGGTTCCTTCACAAGGCAGAAGTGGGTGGCTGATGGGGCTTACTGCCACCTCCACTGCTGCCCCACACCATTTTAATAGGGACTTACAAGCCTCGTTTGCAGTTTCTCAGTCTCACAAGGTTTGCAGTCCCTATTAAAAATGGAATAGGTACGCAGCAGAGATGACAGCATATAATCTGTGAATAATCAAATCTGCAAAAGTAAAGCCCACAAATGTGGAGGGCTGATAGTACTTCATGCTCATTAACAAACTATTTTATATATACTGATAATTAAGGAAAGATTTGAAAGCCAGCATGGTATAGTGGTTTGAGCATTGAATTAGGTCTCTGAAGAACAGAATTCGAATCCCTGCTCAGCCATGGAAACCCACTGTGTGACTTTGGGCAACTCGTTCTCTCTCAGCCTCAGAGGAAGGCAAAGGCAAACTCCTCTGAACAAATCTTGTCAAGAAAACTCCGTGACAAGTTCACCTTTGGATCTCCATAAGTTGGAAATGATTTAATATGAAGTGGTTATTCAACAATAACCTGTAATAATTGAGCATGTTTTAAATGTTTGTTATTGATCTTTGGTTGTTTCCATAATATATCCGAGACATGTTTCTGTTGGGGAATTGAGAGATTTTTGGTAATGAGACTCTCAATCAGCAGATAGTATCTTAGTAACTGAACAAAAACGGAAGTTGAACAGATTACCAGTCCCACTTCTATCACTCCACCCCAAACACACTTAACCTAGATCAAAATAAACACAAAAAACAATTTGGTTAAAAATATAAAAGAATTTACTCACAAAATCTTGTGCATAGTCTACACAGGTTCAATTCTTAAAGAAGGTAGGAAGAAAATTAAGCACTCACATGCTTGCTGAAAATAATCCCTGTTAGGAGATCTCAGGGCATGCTTTCAGGACAAAAGGCGAAGACAAAAGGAAGGAGTAAATGGCAAGAGAACCTTTTTAAGACCAAAGAATGTGTACGTGCTGGAGGAAGAGGTGTTGACCAAAACAAACAGGAAGTTTTCTCTAGGCTATCTCTCTATGCCTACAATAAATGTGCAAACAAACTAGCCAGTTAATTAAGCATGCAAAGGTTGCCACTCCCAACACCCCTTCTCAACCGTGCATGCACCCCTGAAGTCTCATCTTGACTCGCAGGTTCTCAAAGCCGTCTCTTGGTAGAGGTTTGGTCAGGATATCAGCTACCATCTCAGTGGTTGGACAGTAGATCATCTTGATCATTCCATTCTCTGTCAGCTCACGTATTTTGTGGTATCTTGTTCCTATGTGCTTGCTGCGTGGTGTGATCTTCTCTGTTTGAGAAAGTTTAATATAGCTCTGGTTGTCTTCCATAACTTGAATTGGTTTTTCTTCATTTATTCCAAAATCAGACAACAATTGATCAAGCCACAGTAATTCTCTACATGCTTCTGATGCTGAAATATACTCTGCTTCTGTAGAGGATAGAGCCACCACACTCTGCATGTGGCTGCCCCAAGAAATAGGGCCATCTCCATACCAAAATAGGAAACCACTGACTGAGTGATAATCTGCAGTATCACCAGCCCGATCTGCATCAGTGTAGCATACTAATTTAGGATTGCTACTAGCTGGTAGCTTCAATTTAAAGTTGATAGTCCCTTTTAAGTATCTAGCTCCCTTTTTACTCCAGTCCAATCTTTCTTTGTGGGTGAGCTAACTTTCCTGCTCAGAATCCCCACAGCAGATGCAATATCAGGTCTTGTGTTGGTAGACAGGTACAGAAGTTTTCCTATTGCTGTTCTGTAGAGACTATTATCTGGTAAAACATCACTTTCTTCAGTATTTTTAAGAAAATCTGTGGTCATGGGCGTTGCTACAGTGTAGGCATCTTGGAGTCCTAAGCTTTCTAAAAGTTCAGCAATCTTTTGTTTTTGATTTAGTAGAAAAGATCCATCTTGTTCTCTTTGAATCTCCATGCCCAAATAGTATTTTGCATCTCCTAACTCTTTCAATTCCACTTCTTTGTTCAAATGATGTATAACTTCTGAGTAGTCTTTATTTCTGTTGGTGGCTATAATCAAATCATCAACATAGGTCAGGATAAAGGTTGAATAACCTTCTTTGGTTCTGGTGTATAGACACTGATCTGCTTCTCCTTGCTTAAAGCCTAATTGTTTCAACATTGTGTCTAGTTTCTCATTCCAAGCTCTAGCAGCCTGTTTAAGTCCATACAAACCCTTGTTAAGCTTGCAAACCAGATGTGGTTGCTTCTGGTCTACAAAGCCTGGAGGTTGTTGGATGTACAGTTCCTCTGTTATTTGTCCATGTAAGAAAGCAGTTTTTACATCAAGGTGTCTGACATCCATTTGTTTGGAAGCAGCTAGACTGAGAAGCAGTCTTATGGTACTGTGGTTGACAACAGGCACAAATGTCTCATCAAAGTCTATTCCAAATTTCTGTGAGAAGCCTTGAGCAACTAGCCTTGCTTTGTAGTGTTCCACCTTTCCTTGTGCATCCAGTTTCAGCTTGAAGACCCATCTGGATCCTATGGCTTTCTTTCCTGGTGGAAGTTCAGTAAGTGTCCATGTTCTATTCTTATGCAGTGCATCTATTTCTTCTTGTGCTGCTTTTCTTCACTGAGCTGCCTCAGTTGCAGGCATCTGTTCAATTTCTTCAAAGCTTGATGGTTCATTTGGTAACACTGATGTTGTAAGGTAGGACAAGCGTGGAGCTGGTACACCTTTGTTGGGTCGCATTGAGTGTCTGGGAACCTGTTCTGGAACCTGGTCTGTCTCTGCAGCATCCTCCGGTCCAGTGCTCAGGTCAGAACCATCTGCATCCCCTTCTCTTAGTGTACTGCTCTCTGCCTTTAGCTTGCTTTCTGCAGCATATATCTCAGTCCTTTGTTCAGAATCAGGTTGTGTAGCTGCTTGTGTTATTTCAGATGAAGGCAACATCTGCACTTCTGAGAGAGGTTCAACATCTTGCTCTTCTTCTTCCAGTGATTCTAAGATAGTCTCTTGTTCATCTGGAAAATCTACGACAGTTCCTCTCTTATCAACTCTCCTTTGTTCATCAAAGTAAACTACATGCCTGGTAGCAACTTCACCAGTCTTTAAGTTCATTACTCTATAGCCTTTGCTTCCAGGAGCATAGCCAATTAGAATAGTCTGCTCTGCTCTTGCACCTAGTTTGTATCGCTTCTGTTGTGGTATGTATGAATATGCAATACTTCCAAAGGTTCTAATGTGTTTCATGTCTGGTACTCTGCCATGCCATAATTGAAATGGTGTTTGTGTGGTGCCTTTTGTTGGCAATCTATTCTGGAGATACGTTGCGGTCATAAAGGCATCACCCCAAAATTTACTGGGAAGATAAGCATCTGCCAGCATGCACTTTGTCATCTCCAGGAGAGATCTCAGTTTCCTTTCAGCAATCCCATTCTGCTCAGGAGTCTAAGGAATGCTCCTCCTGTGCAAAATGCCATGCTCTTCCAGGAAAGCTTGTGTGCGATGTGAAATGTACTCACCAGCGCCATCTGTCTGGATAGCTTTAGGTGTTATCTCAAACTTGGTTCTCACCATGACAACATACTTCTGTAGCACGTCTTGGGCTTGATCTTCTCTTTCAGAAGGTAAGTAACACAATACCTTGAAAAATCATCCACAAAAATTAAAGCATATCTGTTTCCACGAAGTGAAGGAACATTAAATGGACCACACAAATCACTGTGAATGAGATCCAGTACCTTAGTGGTTCTCTTTTCAGCCCTTGGATGAAATGAGGGTCCGACTGACTTTTGTTCAACACAAGTTACGCACCTGGTAGTACTCTCATTGTATCGTTGATTCACCTTGATTCCTGTGGCCAAACTCTGGTTCCGTAGTTCAAGAACTGCCTTTGGATCACAATGTCCAAGACGTCTGTGCCATAGGTCAAGGCTGTTCTCATTCATCTGTGCTCTAGCAACATTAGCTTGTTGAGCTAAAAGATGTAACTCATAGACACCATTATTCTCAAATGCTTCTGCAAAAAGGACATTATCTTTGGTAACTGTGCATTTTCCTTGTTTGAAAAGTATTTCAAATTCTTTCTTATCCAAAGCAGACACACTGAGCATGTTGCAGTGTAATTCAGGAACAAACAAGACATCACTTGCTACATTCTCGGTAACTTTGCCATTAGGCAATAGACAATTTAAAGTGCAGCTTCCTGATCCCAGGATCTGCATGGATTCACCATTTGCAGCTTAAATTTTTCCTGTTGCATCTCGATCAATTTTATCAAAATAAGCATCAGAAAATGTGCTGTGATTGGTACAGCCAGAATCTATAATCCAACAATCATTTTTCTGCTTGTAGTCATTAACTGCCAGAGTCTGTCCCATTAAAAGAAAATGACTTCCTCTGTAAGACTGTTTGCTTGATTCACCTACTTCATGTTGCCTTTGTCTTGTAAATTTCTTACTTGGAGAGCTATCATTGGCTGAGGACTTTTTAGGAAGGGTACAGTTTCTTGCAATGTGACCCTTCTTATTGCAGTTATAGCAACTGAGCTCTGATTGGTCCCTAGGCAGAGCTTTGGATCTGCCCTTCTTAGTGGCCAGGTAATTTGATCCATTTGGTCTCTGTGTATGATCAAAAGGGGAGGCCCCTTGGTCAATGCATTCTTCTCGTAGTTTAGACATAGCTTCATTAAAGGTTAACCCTTTTAAGTTTTGTAAGAGCGAGATGAAGGGATTGAACTCTGATCCCAGAGTTCCAGTCAGGAAACAAACCTTTTGTCTATCAGAAAACTGGAATCCACAGGAATTCAACTTATCAAAAATCACAATCAGTTTGCTGATATAAGCTTCACAGCCTGCTTTAGTATGAAGGCGAAGCTGTACAAGTTCCCTCATCCAAATTGACTGAGACTTTTCATATGAAAGACCATAAACTTCTTTAATTTTGTCTAACATTTCCTTTGCAGTGGTACAGTCTCTTACATAAAGTAGCTGATTAACCTCCAATGCATTACCAATTAGGTACTGTGCTGTGGCATCTTTTCTCAACCATTGTTCTGCAGCTTCACCACTTGGTTTTTCTTTTTCAATTGCATCAAGAACATTATGGTGATTAAAGGCTAAATTTAATTTTTGTCTCCATTCTGTATAGCTCTCATTGGTGAGTTGCACAAGTCTGGGTTTTGAAGCTAGGTCTAAATCTGCACGCAGTATTTTTGCTTTAGTTAGCAGTTCCCAAAAAAAAAAAAAATCAGCACCCAAAAAGGTAAAAGGTAAAAATTCTCTAGTTAGATGTGTGTTTCCAAAAAGGGGGGAAGGGGGGGGGGGACAGCCGCTTTCACAAGAAAGACACAATGCAAAAAATAACTAAAACCCTAAAAATCTGGTAACTGTTCTGTTCTGGGACCCCATAACCTGTTGGGGAATTGAGAGATTTTTGGTAATGAGACTCTCAATCAGCAGAGTATCTTAGTAATTGAACAAAAACGGAAGTTGAACAGATTACCAGTCCCACTTCTATCACTCCACCCCAAACACACTTAACCTAGATCAAAATAAACACAAAAAACAATTTGGTTAAAAATATAAAAGAATTTACTCACAAAATCTTGTGCATAGTCTACACAGGTTCAATTCTTAAAGAAGGTAGGAAGAAAATTAAGCACTCACATGCTTGCTGAAAATAATCCCTGTTAGGAGATCTCAGGGCATGCTTTCAGGACAAAAGGCGAAGACAAAAGGAAGGAGTAAATGGCAAGAGAACCTTTTTAAGACCAAAGAATGTGTACGTGCTGGAGGAAGAGGTGTTGACCAAAACAAACAGGAAGTTTTCTCTAGGCTATCTCTCTATGCCTACAATAAACGTGCAAACAAACTAGCCAGTTAATTAAGCATGCAAAGGTTGCCACTCCCAACAGTTTCATACCCAGCTAAGAAGGGTTTTCAGATATACACCCCTAAGGCAGTGAGACCAATAGTAATGCTGTCTACAGAATCTATCAAACTCCAGTTTATAAAGTAATTTTATCAGGCTCTGGTTTTGTATCTTTACAATTACAAAGCAAAAGCACACAGGGACACCTAGTTTTACTGGAAAATCACTCAGAGAAAAGCTAGCAGGATCTTGCCAAACATCTAAAAGCAGGGGTAGACATATCAGGTTGGAACCCTGTGATCCACATAACCTCAAAGCAGAAGAAGAAGAGATGGAAGTAGTTCAAGATTTTCCATACCTTGGCCCAGTCATTAATCAGAATGGAGACTACAGTCAAGAAATCAGAAGAAGGCTTAAGACTTGGAAGGGCAGCTATGAAGGAACTAGACAAGATCCTGAAGATATATAAAGTTAGTAATGTCCATGCCATCATATTTCCAATTTCTATGTATGGTTATGAAAGCTGGACAGTGAAGATAGTTGGTAGGAAGAAAATCAACTTGTTTGAAATGTGCTGGAGAAAAGTTCTACTGATAGCCTGGACTGCTAAAAAGACAAATAAATAGGTCCTAGAGCAAATCAAGCCTAGAAGCCAGAATTGCTAAACTGAGGCTGTCATGCTTTGATCGTATCAAGAGAAGACATGACTCACTGGGAAAGGCAATAATGCTTGGTAAGGTAGAAGGCAGAGAAAGAGAAAAGAGAAAGACCGCATTACAGATGGATCAACTCAATCAAGGCAGACATGCCCCCGAATCCGCAAGACCTGAGTAGGGTAATTAATGATAGGGTGATTTGAAATCTCTCATTCATAGGGTTGGCATAGGTCAAAGTTCAACAGCAGTTAACAACAGCAACCTACTTAACCAGAGCTAGATATGGGCTTAGATTTAAAGAACTGCAGCCCCTGAGATTCATTACCCTGTTTTGTTTCAATTTCTTCTATATTGTTTAAGACAGGGAGTTACTTTGTTGCTGCTATTGATCAACAATTAGGGACTCCTTATCGACTTACTACAACAAACTACAATAAACCATCTTGATCTGTCTTCTTTCCACAGCCCACTCCCACCTTGCAATGGCCTGTTTGTCAGGGATTCCAGGCACGGAACCCTGGGAAAATGATCAGCCCACTGCAAAGATGTTGCATCATGCCCCAGCTGTGGGTAATTGCAAGGTTGCATAAGAAACTGGGGTCGCGTGCAGATGGTGGAGGGAGGTGTGCAAACCTCTACCTGATTGGTTGTAGACATGTATATAACAAAGCAACGCCAGTATGTATTTGTCTGTTGACCAAACCTGGTGCCTGGCGCAAGCTTTTGTCCGTCTGTCCTGTGTTTTGTATATAACGGAACTTTGCTGCAAGATAAAGTGCCTCCTGTTTTGGAAGAAACTCCTCTGTGTGTGAGTATCCTTACTGGGGAATAAGGCTGCTGCTGCTGGCTCACTGAACTCTGGTTTTTCCGCTGCGTTTCCGTGGGGCTGAAACTCCTATCATCCCCAACACTGTTGCCAAGTCTTAACACTACAGGCCTCACTCCTCCTTGTCCTACTTCATTTCTGGAATTGCAGCTGTGCAGATTTGGTCTTGAAACCTCTAGTGGCAGACTATACTGTATATAAAATTTTAAAGATAAGAATCCTGACCGCTGGACTAGCTCCTTGCCCCACAATCCATCTGGTCCAGCAGAAGTTCCCCAGTCCAATTGTACTGGGAAGCTAACAAGCAAGACACAGTGGCAATATTTTAAAACAAAGTGTCCATGTCCAGAGGCAAGACAGATCTCAATACCAAATAATTGTTGGGTACACAGCTCACGGAGAGTCAGGAGTGGTTTGAATACAACTCTGGAGACAAGGATTCAAATGTCCGTTGAGCCACGGAACGGCTGAACAGCTGATCACTAGGTGATCTTGGGTGCATCACACACACTTAGCCACAGAAAACCCCATTAGGTTCACCTCAGAAACAACTTGAAGGCACACAATAACAATAACAATAACAACAACAACTCATAATTAGTAAAGTTGAAAAGTACAAGTAGACATGTTTAGAGTCTAGTTAGGAATCCCAGAAGCATTGAGTTTTGCTCTAACATAACCCCACTATTAAACATAACCCCAATATTTACTATTTAATTAATTAATTAACATCCCGTCCTTCTCCCAGCACAAGACCCAAGGCAGTTTACCATACAGATTTTTAAAAAAAATACAGCTTTTAGAGAGCCAGCATGGTACAGTGGTTTCAGTAATAGACTACAGGAGACCAGGGTTCAACTCAGCCACTCAGCCAAAGGAAACCTGCTGGGTGACCGGGCCAAGTAACATTCTTCTAGTGTTAGAAAAGGCAACAGCACGTCTCCTTTGAGTAAATTTCATCAGAAAAAAAAGCATGTTAGGATTGCTGTAAGTCAAAGCAAACCTGAAGACACAAAACTGCTAATGTCAAAAAAGAAAAAAATCATATCCAAAACATGAATTTAGAAGTGTAAAGCACATATTAAACCTAAAGAGATAAAAGTACAGCACACTCTTAAAAGATTTTTCTGCCACAATTGATTAACAGGCAAAGGCATGTCTAAATAAAAAGGCCATTGCTGCCAGCAGAAAGACAGTAAAGAGGGGGCCAACCAAACCTCCCATGAGGAGAAAAGTGGAGCAGCCACTAAGAAGACTGTCTACCACATTCTCTCCAAGTATGCTTGTTGTGACAGTGTTGGGACTGAGATTATTCCCTCTCCCAAAGGCAGTCTCATATAGGAAGAATTATTGTTTCAGACAACCTGAACCCAAGCCATAAGTAGCATTTTTCCAATGTTATAGTATTTATCCATAGCCATAAACCTTTTACGCTCATTTGTTATATTGTACTACTTGTATTTGCTAAATTAAGAATACATCTCCAATCAATGAGTGTAAACATCAAGTTCTACCATGGTCCATCTGTATGAATATATCAGTACAATGTATGAATATAGAGGGTGAGCTTGGGCACATCACACACTCTCAGCCTTAGAACACCGCATGATAGTTTTGCCTTAGGGTTGCCTTAAGTCAAAACAACTTGAAGGCACACAACAAGACGGGAACCTACTAACATATTAATGGGAACATGTATTCAGAGAAGCAACTGCTGAAGTAACTGTGGTGGGCTGTTTTTCCCCCCTAATTTCTTGGCAATATGTCCCATTAAAGATTTCCTTGAATTATTTTTATATTTTACACTTTGTTTCTAAAAATCTATTCTAAATGTTGTTACTTCAGCTGAGCTTGGTCGGGTGACAGAATAGGCTACAAGGCAAAAGGTGCCACCCTAAGCACATTAATAGAGAAGTTCAAGCCTAATGTGTTCAGTTCAGTAACCTTACTTCCTACAAACTGTGACCTAAGTAATAATAATAATACTGTCTGATAACAATAATATTGTCTGACTGAATGTGCTGGATATTGTGTTGTTGATTAATGTCTGAGTTTGTAATTATGTATTTTAACATTGTTTTAATTCTTTTTGATTGTTTAATTATGTTTTAATTTTTGTATCCTATGGGTTTTAACTATGCCTTTTTAATTTTGTAAGCCATTTTTGAGTCACAACCTGGGAAAAAGCAGCGTATAAAATCGAGAGGAAGAGGAGAAAAACAAGAAGAAATTGTTAACCCATTTCAAAAATGAGGATTTTTATCAAATGCTATTTTTTTCTTCTAATGTTCAATCATTAAAAAACCATCATTGTTCTTTCAAAACCCATCCTTTTCATCTTTTAAATTTTAATGGTATCTTATGCCTCCCATTAATATACAAAGTAATTCCACAGTGTATCTATTCAGAATTACGCCCTACTGATTTCAGAGAAGCTTAATTATAGCTAGGCAGAGGCAGCCTTGGTATCAAAAGTTATATCAAAATTTTAGTCATTTTGGCCTTTTAAAAATTTATAATTGTCAAAAATACTTTTTAAAAGGAGGAAATACAAAAAAATGAAATAATAGGCAAAAAGCAAAGCTGGATATAAGGAAAATTTCTCACTCATGTTAGCATTGTTAATAAGACTACATATTATGTAGAAAATAATATTATCATTCAGAAGAGATCTTTAACTGTTTTAAACAACACAGCTTCCCCATAAATGCATTTCAGTCCTAATACTCTTCATTAAAACATGCTAATGTTGCTTCCTTACCTTCAGGTCATAATTGAAGAGCAAACATCTGCCATCAGAGATTCAGAGCAAAAACTGCAGTAACACACAGCTGCAAGTGGGAAACGACAGAAGTTAGGATGTTCCTTCTTACAGCTCCTCTGCTCTGCTGACCACAACAGGCAGGCTGCCAATTGGCAAGCCAAGAGAAGAAGATGATCAAGCCTGGCTGGGGTTCAGAAGAAGACGACTGCTTGAACAGCCAGGCAAGAAACTCAACATTATGTAGTCTTTGACTCAGACCAAACACACACGTTTGGATACAGACTTCAGTATACCTAGAGTAATTTAAGGCTTATTTAAATCTTACAGATTTCAATGGTTCTACTCTTGGGTGAGAAATTGAGTAGGGCCAGGCAACAAGTGTCCCACCACAGGCCACAAATACACCCCCAGCAAGGCCAAATATTGCTGTTTTCTTCTGCAAAATGGCAATAGGAAGTAAACTATTTTTCTTGTCAGAATTTTGAGGGACTGCAAAATAAAAATTAAGGAATTTTATGGAGGCAGAGGAGCTATTTGCTTATGTTTTCATGTATATGAGGGACCTTCTCTGTGGTTTAGGGGGAAAATTGCCCAAAAATCACACTATTTTTTAAAAAAACAGGGGAGCTTTGGGACAAAAGAAGTGGGGTCCAGAGCTCACATGCAGTCTACCCTCTATATGACTAATACTAGATGCAACAAATGAAGTAAACAATACCTAAATATATATATGGGTAGGGAAAGAACAGATCAGAACGTTATTTCTAAAATTCAACAGCCTTGCTGTAGCACGCCAGGCAAAAATTCACAAGAGACTTCCCCACCCCACCCTCATCACAGCATCTTCATGCAGAAACAGACTTATGAGTTTTTGCTCCTCACTTAGTTGTTAAACATTCAAGAAGTCTATGAAGAAATTCAGAAGGCAGTAATCCTAGGCCTGAAATATTTCTACCATGTCTCAAGTTTGGGGGAACTATATAGGTGGCCACTGACCTACGCTGTAGGACTACACCCCCCCCCCATCATTTCTACCCAGCATAGCCAATGCTCAAGAATGGTAAGAGCTGTAGCCCAAAATATATTAGGATCAGAATTCTGAAATGTTACTTTTGGACTACAAATCCCAAAATCTCCATCTGCTTGCTGTCAATGCAGGCTGAAAGATTTGTGGAACTGCAGTCCCAAAAAGGAAGTTTTCCAACTGGCAACCAGGCTGTAAAAAATCTTCTGCATGCTGGTAACTAACATGTTTTGTTGCTGTGTGCCTTCAAGCTGTTTCCAACTTATGGTGACTCTGAGGCAAACCTATTACAAGGTTTTCATGGCAAGATTTGTTCAGAGGGGGTTTGCCTTTCCCTTTTCTCTGAGGCTGAGTGTGACTTACCAAAGTCACCTGGTGGGTTTCCACAGATGAATGGGAATTTGAAGCCTGTTATAAACCAATGCTCAAACCACACTGTGCAATTTCTTGCCCCTAGAGCCATAGCTGGCCTCTTCTCTCTGTTTTTAGGGACACATAGATGGGGGGAGCAAGTGAAAACTGACTCTAGATTTAGCTTTACTTCATATTGTTGTGGTTAAATAGTTTGTTCTTGATTTCCTTACTACTTTTAGTTTTTATGGCTCTTTGAGTTAATGTTATACCACACTGTCACATTTTATTTCACTGAGCAATATCCCAAAGTCACAAACAGATTTTCACTTGTTCGATGAAATGCCGCCTCCTCCTTTGTACCTTCCCTCTGATATGTCCTAGAGCAGTTTCCCAGGGAATAACAGGGAAGCACAGTGAAATCCATTCAGCCAGCAGTGTCTGTTCCATAGGCTAAGAAACACAGTGACTTAAAAGCCACTGAAATTTATGAGGCTTAGTAATCTTGTACATGTCTTTGGATCAGAAAAGCAGCTTAAAAATACTATAAAAAAAAGTATTCACCAGACTACTATATTGTCAGCCATTTTGTGAAAAGATGGTGGCAGCTACACATGAAGATCCAGTGTTTGACCTGACAGAGAATGCCTTTTGCTTTGTAGTCTTCTTGTTGGTATGGGACAAATGCAACAAAAAAAGTGAACATGGATTAATTTGTGTTAGCCATTTCTAGTAAAATCTAGGCTGCTTGCCTCTTACATCCTTATTCACTGGACCATACTAATTCTCACTGATCTCACTGGAATGATAAACTCAGCAAAATGGAAAGCAGCTCATCACTCATATGTACTTCAAATTAAGAGCACAGAATTTCCACCACAGTTCAGTGGTATCAACCAAGTTTTACTCTGAGTTGCTGGAGAATGAAAAGGAAGTCTATACAAAATGAAACTGGAGAAAGTATCTGCATGTATCTCCTGCATGTAGGTAGATTCCTAGACACCACATCTGCTTCTTTAAAATAGCTTGATTTCAGCCCTAAGTATGTTTAACGGAAAATGAACTCCACTGACTTCTATGGAAAGCTTTTCCAAGTAAGTATTTTTACAGTCCACATTCTCCCATATATTTTAAACCTATACTTTACCTAAGCCAATATTTCTTAAAGTGAAAGATTTTAAAGCAGAGGCCCTCAAAGCAATCTTTTTTTTCAGTCTGGTGTCCACTAGTTATGTCAGATAATGACTCCCATGATCCCCAGCCATCATAGCCATTGCTGACTTGGGATCATGTAACTTACTGTTCAGCAGAGCTGGAAGATGCCAAGTTGGGAAAGAAGGTCTTAGGCAGGCATGAGCAGTTCAAAGAAACAGAGCTGGAAGAAAACCCAAGGACCATCTAGTCCAGCCCCTGACAGTATAGGAATATATCACTAAGCATCTCCAACAAGTGACTATCCTACCTCTGTTTAAAGATCTCCAACAAAAGACCCTCACAACCACCTTCCAAGGTAGACATTTTATAGTCAAACAGCTCTTACAGTAAAAAGTTCTTAATATGTAGTCTGAGTCTCTTTCTTGCAATTTCAGTACATCGGTTCAGATACTATAAAGGTATACCTCAGTTAACAAAGTAAATGTGTTCCTGGGCATTATTTCTTTAATATAAACTTTAGTACAGAAATAACATGGAAATGCAGAAATAACATAGAAAGAAAAGGGATGGGTTCCTACACCACGAAAAAAGAAGAGCAGCAGACTTTTTATTCAGAACTAAAGATGTGCACATGTGAAATGAAATAATCAGTTCAGGTAAGCATTGCATGAGTAAACACATAAAAACATTTGAAAATTTTTAGCGACCTCTTCCAACATGCATCCAGGGATTTTTTTTTCCCTTTCACCAGCCTCCATTTTTGTAATAATTTTCATTTTGGTGGCCAGACTTATAGTTCCGTGCTTTTTTAACATACTTGGGGATAGCTGTTGAGACTTCTCTGCTTTCCCATTGTCTCTCCGTTTTGCTGCTCAGTAAAGGATTCCAAAAGCAGGTGTTGTTTACCATGTCTTGTTATAAGCAGGCACACATGACTATAGTTGGATTGACTAAAATGGAACTGTGTTCCTTCCCTGTCTCAAACTTTATTGCATTGTTTACTATGGACATGTTCCTGCACCAAAAGTTTGTGTTGCTCCAGCCCTCCACCATTCTCAAAATGCTGATGCTGCCAAAGAACTTCTAGTTAAACAGAGGACAAAGAAGGAGGCTGGAAAGGCATGGACACAAATTGTAAAAAGAAGCTTCTTTCTGAGAGACTTTGTTAATTGAAGCATGCCAATATTCTGGAGCATCTGAAAACAAACTCACTCCAGCTCCAGCTCCCGCATGACAAAAGACTATCACATCACCACTCCATCTTTTCTTCTCCAGGCTATGTATATCCAACTCCATTAACCCTTCTTCACAGGAACTAGTCACCAGAACATTTACCATCCTGGGTCTCATTCATACTACAGAATTAGAGTGGGATGATTCCACTTTAACTGCCATGGAACTAAGAGTGGTTCGTCAATGGAACTTTTGCTTAGAAAGGAGGTTGGTTCTCCTTCTCTGGGCATCTTCAAAAAGAGGCTGGACCACTAACTGCTGGGAATGCTCTAGCTGGAGATGGTGCACTGAACGGAGGTTGGGTTTCCTAGCCCATGGGGCCCCTTCTGACTCTATGATTCTATGACACAGAATCTTGGGGTTTACAGTTTCTTGAGGCACTAATTAAGAGATTCCTCTCCCGAAACTTCCAGCCTCTGGATACCCTGGAACGGAAACACAGACACTACAGTGGATCATTGCACTCTAATTCTGTAGTGCAAATGTGTTCCTGGTCACCATTTTGAAGTGTGAATGTACCTATGGCCATGCCTCCAAACTACATCTTTTAAATAAAAAAATCCCAACATAGAGCAAAACCAACTTCTGCTTTGTATCATGTAGCAAGAACTATGGACTGTTTTTATATATTCATAGTCATGGTATCTTCAATGCTTGAGCCATAGCCTTTCAACTATAAACTAAACATTTCCCACAGGGTAGAGGAGATTTCAACTCATTATTCTAATGAATAAATTTGAACAAGACACTACATAAAATTACTTTTAATGGTAACAATAATTAGCACAGATGGAAGAGCACAGCACATAAGGCACATTTCTTTGACTGGAAGATAAAAGTGGCATCTGGTCTAAAAACATTTCTGCTGCAGATATGAACAGCCATGTGCACAGTCATCTAATGAGCATGTAAGCCTGAGCATACAAGCCCCTCTGCTATATGAGCATCAGACCAGGTGGTTTTTAACTAAACAAGAGTTTCACATTTTGTCTGATCCAGGAAGTAAGAGTAATATAAATTACAGGTGGTTTAACATCCTGACTTGTTCTGAAGTTGTTGCCACTGATCTACCAGTTCTGACAAAATGGAAAAGTATAGTTCTTCCCAATTTTATCACTCTCAGTGTAAACGAAGCAGGAAGGTTCATTTATCACTCTATTTATTAGAACAAAATTATTAAAATTAATCAAAATTAATACTCATTTGGTCTCTTAACATTTTTAGCAGGCATGAAGTCAAGAAGCACATACATTTACAATTCTAAATATGGAATTACCTGACTGAACACCACACACAGACTATGACCCTAAATGAATTTTTTCTAGCATTTGAGACAAAGCTAGCAATAAGGAAACCTTTAGGGGATGCTCTTCAACTATTCACTCGGCTAGATTGAGTAAACCATCTACCGTGAAAACAACCACTAGAAGAAGCCTACCCTTTTAAAATTTAACATCTCATCTGGGTTTTTTTTTCCCCTATCGTAAATAGCAGTGAATACTAAAAGCCTATTTAGAAAGGATTTTGGGACACCATGAAATGAAAAGTCACTTTAAAGAAAGATATGCCTCTCCTAACACTGATAAGGGAACTCTATAATAACAAGAAAGGATTTATTACTTTCAGACACAGCCTGTTCCAAACAAATAGAATCTACTCTATTGAAAGATACAGCAGGAACACTGGACTAACACAAGCTTGAACTAAACACAGTGTAACTTTGTAATAACTGTGAATATATTATTCAATGCAAAATTCACACTTAGGAAATTAACTTTTAATTAAATAGTAAATAGTAAATACCCTAAAGGCACCATTTCCTGTCTGATCTTGGAAGCTAAGTAGAGTCAGCCCTGGCTAGTACTCGGACAGACCACCAACAAATACTAGGTGCTATAGGCTACATTCCAGAGGAAGGAACTGGCAAAACCGCCTCTGAAGTTTTCTTGTCTAAGAAAATTGTGTGAAATTTATGGGATCACCATAAGTGAATAGGTGACTCAAAGGCATATGTATACAGACAAATACACCAAATCCAAAGCAATCCAAAGCAATAATTTTGGTGATTTCTGATTGTCAAACGACTGGGCAAGGGTGGGACACAGACAGTCAGATACACTGCTGTGCCTTGAAAAGAAAAGCATCCAGAGAGGGTAATTCACAGTGGGTAGAGATAAAGTTTATCTTTTTGTATGCAGCCCTATACTGAAGGGCAGGGTATAAATAAACCAAGAGATAAGATATATGTGATAAAAATTATCACTTGCTAAAGCCAAATCCTGTTAAACAGACAGAAACAAGGGTAAGTTTAAAATATGTCAAGTAGTAGGACAATAAAGAGTCTCAGCATAGCAGGACATAAAAGTGCTAATTTTAGACCCTTTCTGTTTCTTTAATGGGATTCAGTTTGTAGACGAATTGACTTCTGAGAAAACACATACCAAACCCTGCTTTCATCACCAGTGCTGAGCTTAGCACTAAGAAGACAATTCACTGTCAAGAATTGTGGACATCAATATTCCAATGTCCAGTACACCAATATTGTTGTTATTGCTATCTGATTTGGTGCACGGGTACTGCTAGTTGCTGATTTAAATTACTACATTTCATTACAATCTGAACTGATATAGTGAAGTTCATGGAAGAAAGTAATTTAGGAAACAGATTAGAAAACAGGTTATCTTAAAAGCCAGGGTGCTATTAAGATAAAAGCTACAGCCAGAGCTCCAAATTAAACAATTGAATGACCAACCATCTGTCTCCCGATGTTTAAGCACTGCACTATAACCACAGCAGAAATTGTACAACTTTGGGGAGTCATTCTCAAATAGCCAGGACTCCAGAGGCCCTCTTGCCCTTATTAGTAAATTCAATGCATTTGTTGCTTCTTCTTATTCTATATTCTCACAGCTCTGTATTCTGTTCAACAGGTAAAACCTACATAACCACCTACTAAAGTTGGTAGGATAAAGGTTTTTTTTTAACACATTTGTCCTAGAGAATATGTGTGTGTGTGTGTGTGTGTGCGCGCGCACACTTACATACACACACTCAACTACTCCGAACGGACTCCCTTTGGATACATGCTAAGGTGCCTTCAGATTTTGTCAAACCTTAAATCCAGAACCAAACTGGGCTGACATGGACAAAATTTGGGAGAAGTCTGAATCAAAACAAGTGAAGTGAGAATCAAGTTATTGTGGTACTGAAAATACATTACAAGTAGAAGGCTAGAAATGCAGAGCATGAGCTGTATTAGAATCCTTTCAATCCAGGGGCAGGGGTGCATTTACAGACTAAAGTGTGGAAAACTACACATGAACCTAAGACTTGATTATGTAGAAAAGAGCTAGTTCACACATTCAGCCAATAAGGGATGGGAAAGGGGGGTTAATATTTATGTAAGAATCAGGATGCAGTTTTTCCATTTTACAAGAGGAGTAGGCAACCACAGCTCCCAAGAGCCACAGTCACTGGTGAAAGATTATAGAAGCTCCATTGCAAAAACATCTGGAGGCCACAGTAATGTACCTTGATGCACAGTGATAATATTAATGACATACTTAACAAAGTTGTTACAGAATCAAACATGGATCTATATTAAAATGTATAAAAAAATCAGGACTCATGTTTATTAGAGGAGCAATTAGGGACAGTGATTCTGATTACACTCAGAAGCATCACTGAATGCTCCTTTTGTACACTAATCTAAAATACATTTTGCAGAGATACTTTTCCAGATGCGTCCTTGGTAACAAAACAGTATGATGATTTAATGAAAAGTACAGTGTTTTTTTTTGAAAAACTTAAGGGGATGTTATAACATTTAGTAAAAGAGGAAACTTATGAAACCCAGCATGCCGGCATGGTATAGTGGTTTGAATGTTGGACTACAGCTCTGGAGACCAGGCTTCAAATCCCTGGCTCAGCCATGGAAACCCACTGGGTGACCTTGGGCAAGTTACATTTTCTCAGCCTCAGGGGAAGGCAATGGCAACCCCATCTGAACAAATCTTGCCAAGAAAACCTCATGATACATTCATCTTTGGGTCACCATAAATCAGAAATTACTTGAAGGCACATAACAACAAATAAAAATCCATCCCAATTATAACTTATTTCAAAAATCAGCATGTAAAAAATTTAAATAGGAGTTCCTAAACAGCATGTTGCAGAGTAATCTTGAAGCAAGCTATAGTGAGACTTCTTGTATCCACTTAGCTGCAAGTAACTCTCAGGGAATGCAACAGGACTTCTGAGCAGACCTGCACAGGATTGCAGTGTTAGGTCAGGCATGTCTAAGATAACTTTTGCCAGTTTGGCCACACCTACATCTGTTTGAGATCAGACTACCAGTAAAAAGAAATTCCCCTACAGCCCTCATTTGTTTTAGTCAGTGCAGGAAATGGACGAATACATTCCCCAACCCTGTAATGCAAAATTTAATGAGGCCACATTTCCTCTGCCTTGAAATGGCAGAAGCCATGCACGAAAGACAGCATAGAGTTAATGAGAAAATTATGCATGAAGCATCTTGTGCTACCATGGCATCTTATGGTAGGCCAATAGCTAACTGCATCCTGTTAAACTGTCTTGTTAGTCACATTTGCTGAACAGAAATGGGAATATCATCCATCCAGTCTTAAGCGGGAACAGACAGTCTTCCTGGACTTTTTCAGAAAATGCTCAAGATCGGCTTTTTTGTTTTTGGTTTTTTTGTTTTGTGCTTGTTTTGTTTTGTTTAGATTTATAAAAGTTTGGCAAGGCTGGGATAATCTTAGGGCATGCTACAACTACAGTCTTTTTCTCCCTTTTCCAAATTTACCTGGGCCAGATTAAAAACAGATACCAGCAGTAAGGCTGAAGTAGCTTCCTAATCTTCTCAGTTCCAATATATGGCACCATCCCTACATTTTAACATCAACATCTGAGGCTACAGTAAACACATCTTGCACAAACTCATTAAAAAAGGAAAGGGGACTGCAACCATCCGCATACTACTGAACTGCAACTCTCAGAATTCTTCACCGCTGCTTATGATGATTAGTGCTGCTGGGAGTTGCAGTCTATTAACATCTGGAGATCCACACAATTCCCATCCAACTTGCAACCATCATATTCATGTAAAATGGTTTTAAAAATCCAAGTTGATATACTTGTCTCTTGAGAGGCACCAATACATATCTCAATGAATTACTACTTTTCCAAGTGAGCATACATTTTCTGAAAAGTTGCATTAACGCTCAGTATTGGTCAAAAACAGAAAAACATACACACACACTTAAGATTCCAAATGGTGGATTTTAGGAATGTAAGCTTTAAATCATGCAATTAATCAAAGTTTTACACTACAGTCATATTCATTGTTGTCCATCCCCCAGTGGAATAGATAACGCAAGTGGAACGGATTCCTCCCCTTCTTCTCCAGACCCTTCCACAGTAGATCTCTGGAAGAAGGAAGAAGATTAGGTAAAGGCTGCATGAGCAGAAGTCTCCTCATATGATACCTGATGTAGCCCAGGTTAATCGTGGGGGCGGATGTTAATATTTTAACATCCTTTTTAACAGCTAGCCTGGCAGCAATAAGTGATTAAGTCAGAGAAAGTTGGTAAAAGCCATCTGCCAAACCAGGGATTTTTGAAACCAAGGGAGCAAGCCATCCCACATCCATCAGCCTGTTCAGTAGAAGGCCATTTTTGTTTAACTATCCCACTAAGATGCCAGAAACTTGGGCTGCTACACTGGTTTTGGAGGAAACAGCTTCCTTTCTTCCACAACCAGTACAAACATGCAAGCTCCCACCCTTCTGGACTAGTTTTTTAAAAAATCACAGGCTAGCATCTTTTCTGTGGATTTATTCACAAGTCTGATGGACTAACAAAAAGAAAAATATTTGTTAACAGGTAATCAAGATGTGTTCAAAGAGGGTTTGACTTTGCCTCCCTCTAAGGCTGAAAGAGTGTGACTTTCCCCAAGAGAGAGCCATGGAAACCTCACACTCTCTCAACCTCCATGGGAGGCAAAGGAAAATCCCCTCTGAACAAATCCCGCAGGAAAATTCCATGATAGATTCACCTTACGATCACCATAGGTCATAAATGATTTAAAGGCACACAACAACAACAATCTTGAAGAACCTGCCAATATGTATGCCCAAAAGATATCCTTGTTCAGTAAAGCATAAAACATTAATCAAATATTGTGTCAAAATACCTGTTAAGCACATATGTATAGAAGGGCAACCAAGATGGAAAACCAAGGCCTTCAGGAACAGTTGGGGGAGGTGGGCATATTTAACCAGAAGAAGAGAAGATTTCAGAAGTCATACAATGATTACCTTTAAATAAACATTTATTTAAAGGGCTGGTACAAGCCAGTTTTCTGTTGCCCTAGAAACCGAACCTGAACCAATGGATTCAAATGGCAAAAAGACAGATTCTATGAAAACATTAGAAAGAAGATCCTGATAGTAAGAGATGTTCAATACTCGAATGGATTGCTTCAGAAAGTGGTAGACTCTCTGTCACTAAAAGCTTTTAAGGAGAGCATGGATGGTCATCTCTCAGAGATACTTTAACTGTGGATTTCGTCACTGGTGGAGATTACACAAGATAACCCATGTGGTTCCTTCCAAACGCTATAATTCAACACAATATAGAAAAATAATTCTCATGCAACTCATAAATGGACTTGCTTCATTTTATATGATTACTATTAAAAGTCCCTAGCTTTAAACAGCTTGGAATAATTCTGTGACATACTAAAGATCTGAAACAAAGTTACACCACTATTGCAGATGAACACATTGTATCAGCCCCCTCTGAATGACTGGTGGGAACCCTACGTTTTTCTGCTGCCATGTTCCACCACACCAACTTGGAAGGAAGGATTTGTCTTGTCCATGCCAATATGGGAGTGGTCTCTCAGAAGCAGGGAGGGTTATCCTAGCACTATTCTTTTAACTACTCTCTCAAACTTCAAACAACATAAGACTCCAAAGATATGTGTTATATAAACAGGTCTACCACATACTGACTGAAAGGATAATGCAGGCTTAAAATATGTGTGTGTGTCTTCAAGTCACTTGTCAATTTATGGCAATCCCCCTGAATTTCATAGAATTTTCTTTGATGAGAAATACTCAGAGGTGGTTTTGCCAGTTCCTTCCTCTGAAATACAGCGTACAGCACCTGGCATTTCTTGGCAGTCTCCCATCTAAGTACTAACCAGTGGTGACTCTGCTTCACTTCTAATGTCAGATATGATCCGGTGCCTTTAGGATATTTAGGCCATCTTCAAACACATGAACACATTTAAATTTAAGTCAACTAATGAGTTTTAAAAGTAAACCACTCCCTATTCACCATTTTTAATGTACACTTAGTATACTAAATTTCATCTAACTCTGTTTATTTGTTTATTGTATAAAAGTAAAGTAAAATGCAGTTAAAACAACATTTTTCAGGGTATAAAAGTTAC
Organism: Cyclura pinguis; assembly: GCA_030412105.1. Lineage (NCBI taxonomy): Eukaryota > Metazoa > Chordata > Lepidosauria > Squamata > Iguanidae > Cyclura > Cyclura pinguis. The sequence goes on along the minus strand of CM059599.1, from coordinate 309,036,698 downwards.
ATGAAAAATTACACAGTCCTGGAATAACATCTCTGACGAACAGACTCATTCTCTTTCAACCCAATATACAACTAACTGCAAAAAGCAGTAATGTAGTAATATGCTAACTTGTGTAATGTCATCGTTGATTGCCTTGGCCAAATTGATTCCTATGACAATTTATATAATTATTTTACAGTGAAGACACCATAGCAAGAATGCCTTGAGTCCTGCTAGCAAAACCATAGTTCTCCATCTCCTTGTTCAGTCTCAGCATAACAGCTGTCAAAGGGATGACAAATCAGTAGCTCGATACAGGTCATACCATTTATACGAAGAACCATCCTGCCAAGAATATCTCAAAATATAAACTCATGGTCCTTTATTAATATACTGGTGGGGAGTCTAACACTGGATCTGCATTATATTTGAATGCATCGGAAGTGAGAACATCAGAAATGGGAAAAAATTGGGAAGCTGAACTGGGGAGGGAACTAAAGAAGTAACCTTCATATCCACAAGGCTACCATCAAGAAATGGCATAGCTGAACATCTGTCTAAACCCACACTCCAACAGAAGACTCTGGACCCCTTCCACCTATCACCTGCTACATGCTCACTTAGCTCTCTTTCTGTCCCCACAAAAGCAGAGATTAAAAAGAAAGAGTGCCACTGCCTAATTATTCACCGATTCTCTGTCTGGCACCACAGCAGACAACAGCAATAAGCAGAAAAAGCAGCAAAACAGGGGGCAACTATGACAATGAACAGAAGGTAATTCCACAGAGAGCCCAGCGACTCTCTCAAAACTGGAATTGCAACTGCTTGAACATTTATTGCAGGCCAGGGAATTCTGGGAGTTGAATGTTTTTAAAAAGTAACTTGTCCAGGGTGTAAATTCAGCTAGGTAAGAAATCACACTTTCAGCCTAATTTTATGTCTCTATTCATGCCTTGCAAGGGAATCGCTATGAGGCAGGGAGCAAAATGAGGGCACTGCCCCTCCCTAATAAAAATTCTGCCCTCCAAAAGAACTATTTTGGTGCTCAGATGGGATAATTTATATACTCTCCTGCAGGCACACATATTAGAATAACAAAGTTCAGTCTTGTCTTAAGTAGTAATATGAACATAGGTTCAAGATCACTGCAGATCCTTTACAAATACACTTGTTCCCCAAATGCATCCAGTTCCTACATCCTACAGAGATGCCTTCTACCAACCACTTCATGCTAACCCTACTCATTGGTTCTAGCAGCAAATACTAAATGAACAGATAAGCTTTGCTAACAGTTGCACTGCACCTTCACCGGCAAGGTGATGAGCAAAAATTTGGGAAGAACTTCATTCGCTGATCCCTGATAGTACTACAGTTAAAAGAGGTAAGGAAAGACCAGACTTTTTACTGGTTACTTATCTGCCCTATATATCAGTGCTTCTTAAGCTATCTGATCTGTGAGACTACCAGGGTTTTTCCCTCAATATGCTGGTGTCAGCAATAACTTCCTGAAAACTTATTACAAACTGGCAGCCAACAGCTTGCTGATCAATATTGGTCCATGGATGACCACTCTGAGTAGTGCTGCTATACGTGACAGAGTCTTCCATACCAGCCCCAGATCTTGGTGCATCCCATCCTTGACTGCCATTCCACTTGTTGTGAAGACATAAGGAGAATTTGGTCTCCCTGTCCCCAGTGGACATGGCTATGGACATATCTGCATGATGACATCCTCATGTGTCATCCCACAGCAGTCCTGGCAGGGAAGAGGGCATAAAAGGAATGGTCCCCTCCACACCTCACCAGCTCCCTGTGGAAGGGAGCACAATGGTCTCGCCTCATCCTTCTGCAGCGCAGCCAGGCATTTCTCATGCTGTGCTATGGAAGGAAGCATTGCCATGGTGCTTCCCTATCCTTCCGCATGATAGTAAGTACAGCAGTGTTGCACAATTGTAGGTGCAAAATGGATTTTTTTTTGTTTTGTGAATACCACACTAGCACAACGCATGGGGACAGGATGGCAACGGGCTGACGATGACGCTGCACAGAACCATGACCAGCCAACTGCTGCCATCCTGCCCCCAAAGTGGTACAGCCCCATTGTGCAGAAATGGTCCATGTGCAATAACAACATTGGTTTTGCAGGCTGCCCTATTGGTTTTGCTCAGAAAGAACCAAACCTGGGTTCCAGGAAGTGCACCTGCCACCTAGCATTTTCTAAGTGGTCAGGACATTTCACACTTCTGTACAAAAGTGAGAACAACACAGAGAAATTTCTGTTTGGATTTTTACTTGACTTTACTTACATAACTTGAGACTTATCTATGGACAACCTGCCCACTGCAAAAGAGAGAGCCCGGTCCTGTGGTGCATTGTTGGCTGCACAAATTAAAACCTTCCCCACCACAAAATGACAGCGTTGTCTGTAAGTACGGACCCACACTTTCTTGCTAAGGAACAAAAATACTTATGAGGGCGTCTTGAAACTTTAGCACAAGTTTAGTCATCTGGAGACTACAGCTGAATAGCGGGGGAAGGGCGTTCCTCTTCTGTTTTGATGCTCTTTCTCCCCTCCCAGCCTTTCACATTGCAGCGCCCTCAGAATCTGCATAGAGATTTGCATTCCTGTCTGCCTCACGCAAAGATGCAACCCTTTGCAGACGCCGCTGGAGTTTTCAACAAGCCAGAGGGAAATGAAAGAAACCGGCGGAAAGCGGGGGGGGGGGTGAGACAGTGTGTCTGTCACGGATTTGTACTAAATTAATTAATTAATTAAGATCCCGTAAAGGAGTAGAGCCCTGCCATTGTCAGCGCCTCCGGAGCTGGGAGTTCATTAACTGGCGGGTGGGGGGGGGGGGCTTCCATTTTCCCTTCACCAAATCAGCAGCCAAGCGAATTCACGCAATGACTGAAGAGAGACATTTTTAAAAAAAAAGTTGGGGAAGGCTGCCAGGTTCTTTCTGCTGATCGCAATTCTCCCCTCGCCGTAAAGCCGGCTACGCTTTTAATCAAAGTCATTTAGCAAATGAGAAAGACCAACTTAGCTCTCCGCGCCGTCCCCACCCACTCGGGGTTTCGGAATTCATCGCCCGCCGGGGAACGAGACCGAAAGGGCAGTATGCCGACGCCGGCGGTTCAGTCAGAAGGGGAAAAGGCACACGCATGCAACACGCGCGCGCCCTTACTTCCAGGAAGCAGAGAGGAGAAGAGGAATCGGGGAGCCGCGGCGAGGGAAGGACGGGGGGAGCCCGCGAGGTCTATTCTAAGGCTGCAGTCTTCAAACATACTCACGAGGGAGTACCGTAAGGCGCGCCCCACATGGAGGGACTCGCTCCGGAGTAAACAAGCGGCAATCCCAGGCGTGCCGAGGGGCCTCCGCACCGCCCGCTTTCCAGTAAAAGGGCACAGACAAACGAGCAGGGTTGTTTTGACGGAGAGCCCAACGGGTGTCTTTTTTAAGCCTCCCGCCACAACAAACAGAAAGGAAAGCTTTTTTTACCTACAGAGGGGAGAAAAAGACTTTTCCTCTCTCCGCCCCTCTTAGTCTACCAGACCAGGTACGGCAATCTTCCCCCCTTCTCTCTCGTTAGGGTTAATTGTTGCCGAAAGCGCACAACTGTTGCTCGAGATAAGCATCATCGCAGGAGGCCGTTCGTGGAAAGCGACAACCTGGCAATTAGCGCCTCTTCCTTCCCAACGAGACGCGCGCGACTGTCAGCCGGAGCTGGAACCGGCGGCCGTTGCTTTGGAAACCGCAGCGGCTCCGAAGTCGTCCTCGGCTGCGCGCGCCCCCCGCCTCTCGTAAACTCCGCCCAGTCCTTTTCAACTGGAGGAGAAGTCCGTCTCTTACCAGCCCCTTGCAATTCCCGCCCGCTCCGCCGGCCGCTTCTGCACCTCGGCGGGCAGCGCGAGGGAAGCGCGCCTTCCACGCTCTCCTCCTTCCCCCGTTTAAATAGAGCGAGAGCGCCGCTCGGGGAGGAGCGGAAAACAGGGATGACCAGAGGAGTTACCATTAGTCAGTTGAAAAGGCAGGTCCTCCCTTTGAAAGTAATTTCATTTAGCATTTTATACATATAGACATCAACATGCCTCTAGCATCATTGTTTACACAAAACACTTCATAGACCCAATGCTTGAGGGTGTATAACTATCACTCGACGGCTCAAGTTGGTACTATTCTATCTAAAAAAAAGTTTTGCGCAGAGTTACCACTTTATACACCACTCTTTAATTTGGCATTCATAAATTTATCAAGACTGGTTGGTTGGTTGGTTGTTTTTAGAATTACCAGAGTGAAGAGTTGTGTGTTGAAGGAAATTTCAGCAGCTGTTTTCTGTCACAACCAGGCAAAAAAGCAACCCCTGCTGAAATGCCTTCTTTTACACAACCGGTAGAGGTATAGGAGCCCTCTCTGATTTTCACTCTGGCAACCCTAGGTTGAGTCTCAATCTGGGAAGGATGCCAAATATGCCAAAATAAAGTTAACAATAATACGTTTCTGGTGAATTTTCACAGGGCAGGTATTTCATAGCAGACTTTTGCCTCTTTCCCAGATGTGATATAAGGAATTTAGCACCAACTACACAGGCTTGCATTGACTTCAGTGCTTATATTGATGTTACAACCTTCTGCCAGCAGGCAGAAGAAAACAAATCCCTTAAATTTGCTCAGGCAAAAAGTTTACCCTTGAAGCACTTTCAGACTCTGCCCAGGAACTGGAGTGTGTGTGAAAAGGCACCACCCAGTGATAAGCTGAGAGAACAGTTATCCTCCCTCTGCAGGTGTAGCAGTGGGAGAGAACAAAGTGAGGACATTGCTGCCCAGTAAGAATTCTGTCCCCCATGAAATTGTCCTTCATTCCCCAAATTTCTATCATTGCAGAGAATGAGACATTGGGCTTTCCACACTACACTGTTATAGTGTAGTTATAGTGCTATTATTCCACTTTCAACATCCTATTGAATCTCGGGATTTGCAGTTCAGGGAAGGGCATTTAGAATTCTCAGCCAGAAATCTCTTTGGCCTCAGTGAACTACAAACCCCAGAACTGCACAGGATGTTGAAAGTGGAATAATAGCACTATGACAGTGTAGTGCAGAAAGGCCCGCTGAAAGTCATTCATACCTACAACATATATTTGTTGTGTGCCACATTGCCTTAGTAACTTCTCTAACTCTTTTCTTTGAATATTGTTGTTGTTTGCCTTCAAGTTGTTTTTGACCTATGACAACCCTATAGCAAACTTATTGGGTTTCCATGGGTGAGTGGGGAATCAGAATGTAGTCTTCAGGATCATAGTCTAACATCCAGACCACTACACCAAGCTGCCTCTCTTTCTTTGGATGCTAAACTATATTTCTAAAGGCTCATCTGATGTTTTAAATTACTGTAATGCTAGAAACTTGAAGAATGAAAGAAAATTTCATAGCTTTATCAAAGGCCTCTTCCTCTGCTTCCCATTTTAAGTGCTTTGAGTAAGATTCAAGGAGAAGTGAGAATGGACTTGCATTGGCCAGGCAGCAAAAGTAAGACACAAAATTCATTTTTTTTTCTTTCCAAAGGTGGTAAAAACAGAGAGGAAATTAAGGTTTGGAGGTTCAATGTTTGGGACATCTGTTTGGGCAAGAAAATGTGAAAACAACAAATTAATGAAAATGCAGACAGTTTGGGTCAAGACCTAAATATCTCTTGGGAAGTGAACTGATTTTGCCCAGTGGCTAATTAATGGGCAAAATCATTTGAAATGGGCATTTCACAGCAGTGAATGTGGAAATCAAATGATTGTCTGATGTTCATTCTTCAAGTCTGCCTGATACTTGGGGTATCCAGCAACAGCCAGCCAAACACTTCTGAAAGGACAGAGATCCTTTCACATTATACAATTACAGTGCTATGATTTCACTTTAACTGCCACAGTTGCATCCTGTGGAATCCTGGGTTTTTGAATTTAGAGAGGAGCATTTAGATTTCTCTGACAGAGAACTGTAAAACCTCCCAAGATTACAAACCCCAGGATCCTATAGGATGCAGCTGTGGTAGTTAAAATGGAATCATAGTGCTATAATCTGCATAGTGTGAAAGGGCCCCTGCTATGGACTTCCTTCCCATAAACATCTACAACCCTTTCAGACTACACAATTATAGCATTATGATTTCATTTTTGCTGCCACAGCTGCAACCTATAGGATCCTGGGGTTTGAAGTTTGTTATAGTTTTGTGCCTTCAAGTTGTTTTGTAAACCTACCATGGGCTTTTCTTGGTAAGATTTGTCTGGGGAGGAGACCTGCCACTGTCACCCTGTGAGGCTGAGAGAATGTGACTTACCCCGAGTTTAGGAACAGGTATTTAGAATTTTTTTCCAGATAGCTCTAGTGCCTCACCAAAATACAAATGCTAGGCTTGCACAAGAATGGAAGTATGGCATCTAAAATGTATAATGTGAAAGGGCCTCAGCAGTACTCTTCTATGATTATCCCCATTTGCAAAAGCAAGAGTCATAGAGTCAATATATACATATAATTGTATGGGCCTGTCTGTTTGCAGAAAAGAAGAAGGTTATGTTGTGTAGTCACCTCTCCAGCTTTGATGTCACATTTCCATCTCTGAAATGAATAATAGATTGAAGCCTTCTGCATGCTTAATTTGTTCAGCTATAGTGCAAAGTGACCTGCAATTTGTGGCTGGACTCAATCTCTTGATACATGTATTTTGCATACAAGTTATCTCATGCTGATTGTAAAACACTTACAGTCTCACACTTGGTTCATCCCATGGGCCCCAATCTCATGTGTGGAATATATTCATAGTATACTTTATATAAATGTTGTGGAAGCTGTGGTCCTCTAGATTTTGTTGGACTTCATCATCATTCACATTGGCCATTGCTCATGCTGCCTGATGGGAGTTTGGAATCTCTCTCTCTCTCTCTCTCTGTTGCTGTGAGACCTTCATATAGCTAAGTCAGATGCTTCTGCATTTTCTGCTTGCCATTCCATAAGCAGAACTCAGAGAAATTACCTTCTTGACTCTGGCCTCTATAATCCCCCACTAGCCAGGCTGGCTGAGGGATTCTGGGAGTTGTAGTCAAAGCTTTGACCATTACATAATTAGAAGAGTACACTGATTCAAAGGAACAATTTTAGAAAATGTATTATTTTAAATTCTCAAGGAAATGAAAGGTAAGGGTAGGAGGCAGAAATATCTGGATAATTTCCCCCAAAACCCTGCCCCCTGGGGCACATAACAAAAGTGTAACATGGCACAAGACAATGGACATAAAGGACAAAGAGGATGAAGTGGGAAAGAATCAGGGTGTGGGAGCATCTGAAGTAACAGATGTAGCATGATATGTTATTTACATGATGGTGTACACGTACATGTGGACCTGTCAATCCTGTCCTGTCTACACTGATTTGATTGGAAACCTGACTGACCTCTCTGAGTTCTTTGTTTGCATAAGACTTGGCTGTCAGGCTAATAAACAAGAACTGCTCCAGTTTACCAGGGCTGGCTTTAGCTAGCTAAGAGTTCAGTGTCACTCAGTCTCATCTCACTTTTTGCACAGATTGCCTTTAGTTAGCAGAATAAGCTAACTAAATTTCAGCATAACTTTTTTGCAACGTCATCTGCAGCTGAGACAGTCAGTCAGACAGAAAGGGACATATACATACAAATGTTTTTTGTTTTTTTTTCTAGTGTCTAAGAGACGATATCCCTGTACACACTCAGACCTTGCACACCTAGCAGTCTTTCATTACACCACATAGTAAACATCTGACAACTGGCCTGGAGTTCTTTAGCAATGAAAATCATTTGGAACCTTCCTCCTTTTCTTGGGAACTAGTTCCTGAATGGCTGCTATGAAGCAACTCAGAAGCAGATCATCATCTAGCACGGTTGGCCAAAATCCAGTGCCTTAGCTACTTTGTGAAGTCATTTACTAAAGATATTTTATGCTGAATATTCAAAACAGTTTTAGAATACTGCTAGAATTTCCCAGTGGCAGCTGAATGTGCCAATTGACAGTATAGCTAACATGCTGAACTAATTACTGTATTTAAATATCTTTTACAATTATATTAAATTATTTCTTTTTTAAAAAAAAATCCTGTGGGTTTAAAACCTCCCCCCAACTTACCCCCATTCTCCTTGGCTTAAATTGCTGCAAATTGAGTTTAAAATATATAAGCAGTCAATTAACTGACTAAGAGTGAGAGGAGTAACGTTTCACCCCTCCCTGTAGGCTCAGGCAAAAGTAAACTGCTGAGTCTCTCCTAGCTTTGGAACAGAACTTTGTGTGCTATACGACTGCATATTTCTTTTTGAGGTAAGCAAGAAGGAATAAATATACCTCGTAAAAAGTAAGCCCTGCCATTTAGGAGGGTCTTTCCTTGAAGAGATTCCTCCTTGAATTACAGCACTTCCAGACCTGTGTTCATGTGTTCCAGCTGTCATCTGTGAAATGCTGGAGGATACATAGTTTCTTGGACCAAAATAACTTAAAGGAACCTGTCTGATCTTGGAAGCTAAACAGGGTTAGCCTTTGTTAGTACTTGGATGAGAAACCAGCAATGAATGCCAGGTGGTGTAGGCTATGTTTCAGAGGAAGGAACTGGCAAAACCACCTCTGAGTACTTCTTGCCTCAGTTAGCCCTATGAAATTCATGGGGTCACCATAAGTTGACACATGACTTGAAGACACATATACACACACATGCATTGCTCACTCTTGTGTAACAAGAAGTCTCATATGAGTTGACTCGTGCCTATTTGTTGTTTATACCAGTAGCTGGCACAGCTGCCTAAATGGTGGGAAGGGGAAATCTCCTCAGATGCACAAGAGGTGAGAGTGTTAATTGAAGTATTAAGTGCTTGAAGACGTATGTACACAGGTGTTTTTTATGTAAATGCATGCAGTTTTTAACATGCAATATTAAACAAATGGGCCATCAAAGTATACAGACATGAAATAACAGCAGCGACTGAATATAGGAGAGGAGAACAGAAGGACTTGTAGTTCACATTTTCTTCCTTAGAGAGTAACCTGTACCTATGTACTGAAAGTCCTCTTACATTCAAGTGGGATTGAACATAACTATCTATAGCTAGTGGCTACAGAGTCTTTTGCAATCTTCAGAAATACTTCTCCCGCCCCCCCGCACACGCACACACACACACATACACCTTTGGTTAGTTGCTGAGGGCAGTTCCGCTGTCTCTTTTGGTAACTGTTCCTCATAGTCCTTTGAAAGCCGTAACAAACTAATGACATCAAAGGATTTTCAGTAGTACATCTAACAATACTCTGACAGTAGGAAAATGCCACAGTGAGTGCATCTGCTGCTGTTGCTGCATTTCATCCGTAGTCAGCTGCTGGTTTAATCCATTATAACCTAATGTACCCAATTCATCACCCATTCTTTGCATTTAGTGTCTGGAAAATGCTTGTAAGCTAGCTTTTTGTGTAGAGATTGTTTCTTAAACATGTACACACATCCTTCTCCACATGAAAATGGGATAGTACTGTAGCCATATGTGAGCCACAGCATTGCAAAAATACTCATAAACATGCACTTGGGCTACAGTCAAACATTTTGATTTCTGTGTTTGTTTATTTTTAGTCCAGTATACACCTTGTCTTTGGCTGAGGGCAGGTGGCCAGCTAACAACTGCACCAAAGCTTTGACTCATTTTTATTGAAAAAGGGTGGGGAAAAAAAACCTTCTGGGTACAATAGTGCTTTTCTTTGAGACAGAGTATCACGAGTGAATCACTAAGAAAAATGAGTATGATTAATTCATGACATACTAACTGGGCAAACTGGAAGAAGATTCCACTATTAAAGGTTCTCCCAAATGCATCTTCCTTTCGTAATGTTGTGCTTTACCTTGAATCATTTCACCAATTCATTTGTGCACAGGCCTGAACAAGATATTTTGACCTTCACCGGATGCTGTGGTTCTGCATCTCTTTTTGTTGAAGACAGAAGACATCAAAATTCTTCTCCCATTGCTGAAGGCACTCTTTTGTCTTTTCTTGTCTTACCTCTTCTCTCCTCCTGCCCTTTATGAAATAGGAAAGTGGCAGTTAGGGTTTGTGTGCATCATGGAAGGTGAACTAGTGATATGGATTGAACTGTAGGAAGTGCTTCCCTCCTTGACTGTACAATTTGGAAGAACCGCTGTATTCAGAAGCTCAGATAAACATGTGCATCCTCTTGGACAGAGATTGAGCCACACTGCCTGGAACAGCATTCAGCAAGGCCTGAATCACTTATCTAGGCTTCACACAGTTTATGGAGGGTAACCAGTAGGAATTCATTTTTCATTCTGAGCTGGTTTCCTATTTGCTATCTTATGGCATATGTAGCAAAGCTGGCACCTTGGCTTAACCAATGAGCCTCAGATTCCAACATCCCCTGCCTCTTCTGCACCAAAAGGAATTCGCAGATTTCACACTCTCATCAGCCACCATCACAGAGAGCTAAAATATTTGCAAGAGTACGAGAATAAATACTGTTTTTCCATGAACACAATTCTGTTCCTTTATTCATTTATCTGGACATTAATATCCTACCTTTCTGTGATAAACTCAAACTCAAGCCAGTTTACTGTAAAAATCTATGTCAGACAGTGATCAAAAGCAAACTTAAAATAAAACAAATAACTACTCATCATCTCAACATTTCAGAGTTTTGGAAGTTTTCTTTCCTGGCAATGACTGTCTCTTAAGCCTAATTCGCTTGATCAAATTGCACAGATATATGAATGTATGCAATGTAACCTGATTGTAATAAAATTGCCATGCTGGAAGCACAAGATTACTTGAAGTTCATATATAATTGCATTTAAAATCACTCAAATATATAAAAGTCCTTATGCCTTCAGTGGACTATCTGGAAAGGTACCAAAAAGCCTCAACAGAGCCACCAGAAAAACAAAACAAACAAACAAACCATAGCAGTGTATCTTGAAATTCTGGGATTCAGTCAAATAAATGAAACTGACACAGTTTATTTGAAAAAAAAAATCTCCTAAGGAAGATAAAGATATAAAACATTTTATTCACAAGAAGCTAGGGATGGGCAACTGTGGAGCTCCGTATGCTTTTATTTTGCAGCCCTCATAATGCCCCCACAATGGCCTACGGTTTTTAGGACAGCAGCACCTGGTGATTTTCATGTCAGTGAGTCTGCTCAACCAGTATTTGGTGTGAACTTTAAAGAAGCTATCCTGCTGCTGAACCCCATCCCCAAAATAAGTTCTGCAGTTTGAAAGTACCTTTGAGGTTTAGACTAAAACCCAGAGCAGATTCACTATTTCACTGACAGTGAAGCCATGCCACTACCACGTAAGGGTTAATGTGAACTGCAGGCCAAGAAAACCTGTAGGGAGGGCCATTGTTGCTCTGGAGCCCTTACACAGTTAAAGTAATATGATCTCACTTTAACTACCATAGCTCTATTCTATGGATCCTGGGATTTGCAGTTTAGGGAGATATTTAGAATCCTCTGCTGGAGAACTCTAGTGCCTCATCAAAGTACAAACCCAAGGATTCTGCAGGATGTTTCCATGGCAGTTAAACTGGCATCATAATGCTGTAATTGTATCATGTGAAAGAGCCATCTTTCATACTATACAATTATGCCAGAGATAGTGTAAGCCATCTCTGATATAAGCCAGTGAAGAGCAGGATGGGAGAAGGAAAACTAAACAGCTGGGACATTGGCATTGGTTAGAACAGGAATTTAGGAAGGATGAAATGGAAGTACATTTAAGTTCTCTGTACATTTCCACTTGGCTAGTCTATACGAGTTGTCTGTACATTTCTTCATGAACACTATGGCACTATTCGACTTCCCTTCCCACTAGCTTTTACTTTTTGCAGCCAATAAAGCATAGCTCAAGCCTCCTGTCCTTTCACCCTGTAACTTATGCTCTCCACACCCTCACTTCCCTCTTTTCTGCTTGAGGTATACAGTGTTCAAATAGATCTCAGCTGTCTGTGTTGAATCCTAGAGTTCAAATAGGGTGTCATCACTGTTTTTTAAACCATTTAATTGTCCTCTTAATTGTCAAAACATCCACTCCTTCCTAACAATAATATTTCTCTCCCACCCCCAACACTGACTGTTAAAACAGTTCAGGACATCCACCGCAAGTTCAGATAAAACAAAGCACCAAAGTATTAAAAGTTTTTCTTTTTCTTTGCCTGCCTGCCTTTCGTCCGTCCTTCCTTCCTTCCTTCCTTCCTTCCTTTCTACAAGGGTTAGAAATTATGCAGATATTGTTCTTCTTGATGTAGAATCAATACAAGCTGCAGAGTAGATAATATGTTCAGATTACCCAAGGCTGCTGGTGCCTAATTTCTGTTCCAGAATTTTAAATGGTTTAATCTGTGAAACCGTTTCTAGAGCTGATGCTGCTTTAGTCCTGCAATACACATTCTGTATGTCTTCAAGAACTGAAGATCAGCGGTTTTGGACAATCAAAGCAATTTCAAAACCTAATCCTTTCACTGGTTTTGTTGTTTCTGTTGCTGACTATAAAGTTTGCTCCTGCAGACTTCATATAAATTTATTGTATAAAACATGTAACTCTTGCCTAGTATAATTTGGCTGTTATTTTCTACATTTCTTTTCCTTTCTCAGGGTGATCCTCAGAAGTGCTTCTCTTCGGATGCTCAGGCTACTGGTCTAAATTAGGTTCCTGATTCAACAAGGCTACTGAAGTACCATAATGCTCTGAAACAGGGAAAGAAAGAATTCGAAAGAATTTCTGGAAAGCAACTGAGTGAGCTCATCCCTCCCATCTTGCCCTAAGAAGAAGAGATTTTCAAAGAAAATGTTTGCCTGTCTTGACTTTTCTCTTTATATCTTTATAATGCTTATTGTTTTTAAAGTGTTTATAGAATCTATTTTGTGGAGCTAACATGAAAAACAATGGATGCCAGAGCTTGAAAAGTAACTTTTTCAAGAAGAAAGAAGAAACTTCAAAATTGAACCTGTTCCTTTTACTTCATTTTAAATTTGACAATTGCAATAACATGTTGCAGTGCTGAGAAAGTAAATTGTTACTGGACTTTCCTCGTTGTGTTACTTTTCCATTACTTTCCACTACATTTTTGTGAGGTAAAAAACCTTAGAATTCATAAGAGAAGTGGGTAAAAATGGAAAAAAATCCTGTCAACATAACTCCAGAAAAAGCTTTTTAAAAGTAACTTTGAATGTAACTAGGCTCTGTTGCTGTTACACTAATAATTAACGTGGCTATTGCTCACAATTTCACTTTTGAAAGCTAATTTCACTATACCTACCTTACAACCGCTACATCACTGGTAACTCCATTGCTTTTTATTTTTAACTTCTGAGGTCTGGTATATAAGTCAATATTTACTACACAACACCAAGTTCCCATGGGAATATGCAGTTTTGTTATTAATACCAGGAAGGGATATCATGTAGAAGATGGAGCAAGTCTGTTTCCTGTTTCTCCAGAGACTAGGGCCCTTTTCGCACAGCATTTGTCATGCGAAAGGGCCTCCGGAGCGTCGTGCAATTGCGAGGAGCATTTCACATGTTGTCCTCGCAATTGCACGACGCTGCCAGGGCCAATAGGCACCGATCGCGCAATATTTCATTTTCGGCTTTTGGCACTGACATTCGCTCTGGGGCCCCATGTGCACGTACCATCTATGCGGAGCCTCCGGAGTCGCAGCCCTCGCACTTCCTCCCCCAGGGCAGCCTGGGAAAATACCCGGCTGCGCTGCAGAAGGAAGAGGCGGAGCAGGCATCTACTGCGCAGACAGAGCAGAGGGGACGTCAGTGCCTCATGGAAGAGGCTGCTCGCGTGATCCCCACACGACCGCACCGAATGGAGATAAGCTGTGGAAAGGGCCTAGGACACAGAACAATGGCTTCAAACTTCAGGAAAAGAAATTCCGTCTAAATATTAGGAAGAATTTCCTGACAGTAAGAGCAGTCTGATGGTGGAATGTGCTGCCTTGAAGTGTGGTGGAGTCTCTTTCTTTGGAGGTTTCTAAACAGGTGGCTGGATGGCCATCTGTTGGGAATGCTTTGATGGTATATTCCTGCACTGCAGAGGGTTGAACCCAATCACCTTTGTCTTCCAATTCTGTGATTCTATGAGGACTACCCTACCCTTTACAACAGGCCCTACAACAACATATGCACAAAGAAGTGAATTGTCTTGGACTCTGTGATTTTATTCATTCCATAAAGATACATAGCTCCCATGATTGCGTGCATCATTCTGGTTTATACTGAAGATAGTAAATGTTTAAGTGGACCAGTAAATGCATACATTGTAGTTAAACCCGTTGAGCAGCTCTAACAGTAGTAGAACAATCTTATTCAGGTAACTAAAAAAAATGCATTTCTACCAGGAAGTGGACTAAGTTACTCATCAATGCTCATCAAAACTTAGCAGCTTAGACAATTATCTGTCTTGTCTGCATTACTGTATTTACAAACATTTTTTAAAAACTTAAATTTCAGAATGCAGTTTGAACTTACGCTCTTGAGGCCTGACTACACTTCAGGGCCAGCCCTACCATTTGGCAGAGTCTCAGCAGCAGATGCTGTGGGGCAAAAGTGAGGTGTTAGAGATCAGACTTCTCCAGTTTAAAGTAACCACAAGAAAAGAGAACAGGGGCCTCAAGGTTGCCCATTGTCTGTTAGAACTTTGCTAGCCAACTAAGCAAGGTCACAGGACAACCTAGTAGTAACAATCTTCCCTTCTGTGGTAAACTGTTTATTTCCATTTAATGTTATATGAATTTGCATCTGTAATTTTAGTGTAATCTTTGTCTTTGTTTTGTGATGGTCTTCCTGTTTGCCAGTGTATAAGTAGCCACTCTAAATGATATCGATGGGTTTTTTAAAAAAATAAATAAAAATAAGCACAGGGGAACCAATCCAGATCAAGAGGACTACAGATGCTGTTCCACAACATCTGCTGCCTGAGGCAGGTACAATTTTCAATTTTGTGCCAATACGATATGGAAGTATATTCTGGGGCTTTTGAGTATGGCTGGCCTGAGGTGCCCAGACATGTCCCCTTACCTCCTAGAGGGCATTTGACAGCCAAAATTCTTTTTACAGGAAAATACAGTGGGACATGCAGCCCTACAAGGCCTCTTGGCAGGCCAGTACAGCCCTCTAGCCCACCCCTGGTTTAAATGCACAAGCTGACATGGCGACATCTAGCTTTGGCCTGACACATGGCCTGACTAAAGCCACCCAGCTCACATTTGAACTATTAGCCGGGCATTCTATGTCAAACCGGACCATGCCAAATCCACAGGTATTCTAAGTGCTTTTCCTGTCAGTGAACATTCTCCTTTACTACTGTCTAAAGAATTCAAAATTATGTAACATTTCATATATTCGTCTATTGTTCAGAAGCTGGGTAACTAAGGGAGCAACGCCACATAGAATCTAGTGTGCCAGATAAACTTGGGAAGATAAGAAAATGCGTAGCTAGAGCACATATAGTACCATCACAATGAAATGCCATTGTTTACGGAACAAACAAAAACAAATATGCCAGCAGATGGTCAGTCCGGATAAGTAAATAAGAAAGGCTGGGGTTTTAGGTTGAGAACGAACAATAGCCCCGGAAAAAAGCACACCACCCCCTTTGCCCAGACTTCCATCCCGGAAACCTAAGCCATAATGTAGTCACCCTGTATCCTGTCCCTCTTTCTAAGGGCATTGACTCAGTTCCAGTTAATCATACTGGCCATGCTTTCCTGCTCATGTTGCAGGCTGCAAATACTGAACTGAGTTACAATAGGAAATATTCCTTCAGTTAATGGTTTCTCTGCATGCTCTGAAAGGAGGTGGAGGATCTCAGAGACGAACAAGTTAGTGTGCTGAACAGAGTAAGCATATGAAAATGCCTTAAACTTAAACCAGACAAGATTTTTATTGTGCAACCCTCCTGGTTCATTAATCAGTTTTCACAGGGAACTATGCATCCAAAGATCTACTGTTGCCTTCTATTTTCCCCACTGTCTCTTCTATTTTCTTACCAATCTGTTAAGAAATAAATATGGTTCTTTAGTATTTCAAACAGCGATTTTTTTCTCAAGAGTAGCAGAGGCTTGACCCTAGAACCTCTGACATCTAAAACATAGGTTCTTGTATCTTATGAGCTAAATCCCATCCCCATTTGTAAATATGGGAAGAAAAGGCATAACATTTTTCCTCCATCACCTCTTCCTCCCACCCCAAAATCAGTTTAGACAGAATTACATTTTTTAAAAAAGCAGAAGTACTTTAAATTGTGCAGAAAAAGGACATTTATGAATTATAATTTTTTTTATAATCAAAGCAGTATCATGATGATCAACAGTTTGCATTGATCACCTGTAATACTAAACAGCTAATTATCACTCCATTGTTTTGGGGCAAGTTGCTTGAGGAATGTGATGGCAGGGCAATTTCACTTTTTTTGGAAGAAACAGACTTTTTGGACACATTTTAGTCTGGCTTCAGGCCAGGACAGAACACTGAAATGCCCTTAGTCATTCTGACTACAACTACTCTGAATGATAGAAGCTATCTTACTGATCTTCCTCGATCTCTCAGTGACTTTTTATACCCTTGATTATGTTACTGGATTGGCTCTGTCAGATGAGAATAGGAATCTATTCACACTACATAAATACAGTGCTATATTCCATCTCAGCTGCCTTGGAAGCATTTTATGGAATCCTGGAGTTTGTAGTTTGGTGAGGGACTAGACCTCTTTGCCTGAGAATTCTGAACATCTCACTCTAAACTGTCAGTCCCAGGATTCCTTGGGAAGTTGCCATGGTCGTTAAAGTGGAATATAATGGTATAATTGTGTAACGTGAACGGGCCCTAGGAGGCATTGTGTTACCATGGTTCCACTCCTATTTGTGGGGCCAGATCCAGAGAGTGGCATTGGGGGATTCCTGTTTAGCCCCATGACCATTAAGTTGTGGTATGCCACAGGGTTCTAGCTTGTTCCCTATGCTGCTCAATATCCATATGCAGCTGCTGGCTGAGGTCATAACGAAATGTGGGGTGAGGTGCCATCAATATATTCAAGGCACTCAAATCTACCCCTGCTTATTGTCAGAATTGACTGAGGCTTTGCAGATCTGGACAAGTGCCTGGAATTTGTAATGGATCATTTGAAGTCCACGAACTGAGGCTATTTTTCCACAACATGGAGGCCCTATGGATTGGTGGTTCTCAGGCTTGGGAACTGAGTAAGCTATGTGCCCTACATGGGGCTGCATTTCCTCTCAGGGAACAGCATAGCTTAAGAGTACTCTTAGGTCTACTTCTGTAATGGGAGGCTTAGTGAACTTTGTGAGCTCAAAGTGTTTGGGACTGGCTTTGGACAGTCTACAAGCTATCACTTTTCCCGGGCAGCAACAACTTAGACACAGTAGTCCATGGAGTGGTAACTTTCATTAGACTATTGCAATGCACTGTTTACATGCGGTTTCCCTTGATGATGACTCACAAACTGAAGCAAATATAACAGCTAATTTACTAACTGGAACACCATATGGAAACCACACAACAGTAGTTTTAAAGGAATTACAGTGGCTGCCAGTATGAATTCAAGGTGCTGATTATGACAATTGAGATCCTAAATGGCTTAGGTCCATAATACTTGTAGGACCATTTCTTCTTATAGGTGCCTATCTATGAGCTGAAGTCTGTTGGAGGGGGCATCCTCTGTGACCCGTCTGGCAAAGCAGTGTGAGAGAGACAAGTTCATGTAGGAGGACAACTGGCATCCCAGTTGTGGAATATTCTCCCCTCAGAGCATCTGTTGGTACCAGCACTGCTGTCAGTCCAGAGCCAAGTAAAAACATGGTTGTTCACTAAAGCTTTCAGAACCTAATTGGTCTTATAGAATCCACATGTCTGCATGGTTTTAGATCATTGTAAAATATTTTCAACAGTTTTAACCTGTCTTATTTTAATTTGTTAAACTTCTTAGTGTGTTTTTAGCCTTTGATAATAGTGGTTATTATTTATATTGTTCTAAGTTGGTCAAGTTGATTATAGTATATTTCAGCCTGAGATCTTTAAATAAAGGATGAGATAAATATTTTAATAGGTAAAATAAAAGAAATAAATAAACAGTAAGGTTCTGGATCTAGTCAGTTGGCCAACTCAAACACCTGCTGAACAAATAACATGGCATTTCTGTGGGGGGTGGGGGCTATATATACATATGTTCTAGAAAGCACATTTATGAACTGGTTTTCACTGATTTGATATCTGCGCATTTTTGTGTAAATTTGGGACCAATGGCAAGCTTCAGCTTTCAGGGAAATTGTAGTTCTCTTATCCATTTTTTAATGGAAATTGGTGTGAAATAAAATTTACACTTGAAGGTATTACCAGTCAAATATTTGTTTCATTCAAATAATAAGTAAAGTCATTATCAACCCAAGCAGCACCAGGTTCCTAGCATACACACACACACACACTCAGCCAAACAAAATGCAATACATACACATGTACACATATGCACATGGAGAACCAGTGTGGAACAGTGGTTTGAGTGTTGGATTACATGAAATTGAGTTAGCTGGTGAAGTACATATAAAACAGGAGATATTTAACTGATCTGTCAATTTTTTAAAAAACCGGATGCAGCTATAGATACTAATTTCATTGGAAAGTGATATGGAAGATTAATTTTGAATATTTACCCCATGCCATTTTCTCTGTCTGCTTCCCAGTTGCTTTGGCTTTGTAGGTGGAAAAAAATACAGGTATGCTAAAGAGCTTGCATTTTCACCCCTGTGGAGGGACATAGTAGTCTAAGAAGGAATTGAGATCATGGTTGGTGGGAAACAATTTGTATCAGAGAAAGAGCAGCAACAACATAAATATCTCCAGACTGTTCGCTGCTTGCCCAGTCAAATTAGGAGCCCACCTGTGGCTATTTTAGTAATTTTTGAGATCAAAGAGCTCTCCATCTAATATATGATTCAGCCCTAACATGCCTGCCTGCCAATTTAAATGAAATACACTATCCTGTCTTATGTTAATGAGTTCACCTCATCTCACACACAGCAATGGTAAAAACGTTTAGTGGGAATAATATATTACCAGACTGTTTGGAAAGGAAGGAAGACGAGTGACTACATTCTTGTCTCAGTTTGTAGAAAGCGGAGAACCACTACTGCTATTTTTGTGTTTCCTAGCAGGAAGAAAGAGAGGAAAGAGAGAGAGAGTCCGAGTTTTCCTGAATTAAGCCAAACAAAATGTGATGCTGATCCATTAAGATCTGAGCTCCCTGAAATGACCATATCAGCAAAAAAGGGTGTGTTTTTGTGACATATCCCTTAATGAAAATGCAATGTAGTTTTTGCATAGGATATAACCACAGGAGTTACTTTCCATGCACTGTTAATCTTTTGTGTGTTGCTTTAGACATTTCCCATT
The DNA here is from genome assembly GCA_030412105.1 of Cyclura pinguis. Taxonomy (NCBI): domain Eukaryota; kingdom Metazoa; phylum Chordata; class Lepidosauria; order Squamata; family Iguanidae; genus Cyclura; species Cyclura pinguis. The sequence goes on along the minus strand of CM059599.1, from coordinate 309,017,251 downwards.
AGCTAGTCAACATTCATACAGGCTGGTATTCTTTATTGTTTAGAAAAATTAAATCACATAGGATTTAGGTTAAAATGGTTTGTGAAACTTGCTTCCAAGGGAGGAGAAACGCACATAGCTCACATGGCTGAAATGCTTGTTCACAGGGCTCATAAGCCACAGTTCCTAAGCTTATGAAGGTTGAATTTATATATTATTTTACTTATTGATTTATTTAGTCCATTTGTATGCCACTTTTCTCCCACAGTGGAATGGGAAGGTGGCTTCCAGAAACAGTCATTAAAAAAAATACAATAAAATTGAAAAACATTAAAATCATCCACATAAAAACAAAATCACCTTAAAACATCCAGAAGCTTTTTTAAAAAATAACATCCCAACAAGAAGTTCCCCTGGTTACACGTTTGAAGCACGCTTAAACCAAAATGTCTTTGGGCCTTTCCGCACTATACTTATTATACTGCTATTATTCCGCTTTCAACATCCTATGAAATCCTGGGGTCTGCAATTTAGGGAGGGGCCTTTAGAATTCTCAGCCAGAGAGCTCTTTGGCCTCAGTAAACTACAAATCCCAGAATTTAACCAGATGTTGAAAGTGGAACAATAGTACTATAACAGTGTGCGGCAGAAAGGCTCATAGCCTGTTACCAACATTCCACTGCCCTGTTACTTCTAAGTTTAATTCCAATACTTACAGCTGGGGCAGTAGGGAGGATTTTTCCAGAAACCAAACATCGTTCTTGGCTATGCCATTTGGAATACAAGGTAATATAGGACATTTTGACTTTGACTGGACAATTAAAACCCTTTATCAGAAACCTGCTCCCGGGGAAGCTTTACCAAAGACCTGCTGCCAGGGAAGATGAAAATTGGTAGAAGTGCTTTACTGACTTAAAGATATTTTTATCGCTGGAGATGAGAAAGGAAACTTGAGATCTTAAGTGATAGTCTTATGTTCTGTGGATCATGCTGTGTGTTTCTTTCTTTCTCTTTCTTGTGTATTCTTCAGTATATCTGGACAATGCCCAGCATGCTAACTATTACATTACTTTCTGCCAGCTCACTATTTTCTGACTATGAATTCATGTTAATAAATTGTATACAGTTAGAAGGAGAGAGGAAGAGAGAAAAAGAGATCAAAAGGCTGCCTGTATTTTTTTTTTCCCTTGGGACTCCTTGGAGACAATCACGATGAGAACCTGCATATCACATTTTACCAGTTCACTGTAGAAGATCACCACTCATTCTCTTAAACACAAATAATGGAAGGAAATACTTCTTGCATTTTACCAAAACTTACACATACAGTATTAAAAGATATAATGTAGTCTGCTGACCTTGATGGTACAACAGAAATACATGAGCAGGGAGTCCTAGCTGACCAAGAAAGCTTTAACCAGGCCAAAAGGAAATAATTTTTGTACCTAGCAAGGCGTGTATGTTACCATTGATTGTGCCCTAAGATCTTCCCTGCTGTGAGCCGTGACAGCATGTGACAAGATTCTCTTTGTTCAATACTGTTTTGAATTGGAGTCCAGAGTACAATGCCTCATTGTAACAGCCAGGAATTGGAATCAACCTCTTTTCTCAATATACCAACCAGAGAAAAACAAAAGCACAATATCCCAAGGAGAGTCTTTGGCCTGACTCTGAGAAAGATCAAAACAAGAGAAGATTTTCCAGAGTTTCAGCTTTAAATACACAGTGCAGTCAGGTATTGCCCAATACAAAAATGTGTGTGTGTGTCTTCAAGTACCCTATCAACTTACATGAATTTCATCAGATTTTCTTAGACAATGAATACTCAGAGATGGTTTTGCCAGTTCCTTCCTCTGAAATATAGCCTACAGCACCTGGTATTTGGCAGTATTCCCAAACAAGTCCTAACCAGGGCTGACCCTGCTTAGCTTCCAAGGTCAGAGGGGTTCTCGTGCCTTTAGGGTATTTAAACCCTTCAGGACACAAATACATGTTCTAGCAAAAGAAAAATGAAAATTAAAGTGTACTTAAAAATGAACTGCACAAGCTAACTTGGGCTATTAGTTATTCAGGTCTTGACTTAGGGCCTTTCTGCACTACACTGTTACAATGCTATTATTCCACTTTCAACATCCTATGGAATCCTTGGATTTGCAGTTCAGGGAGCGACATTTAGAATTCTTAGCCAAAGAGCTCTTTGGCCTCAGTAAACTACAAACTCCAGAATTCCCCGGGATGTTGAAAGTGCAGTAATAGCACTATAACAGTGTAGTGTGGAAAGGCCCTTACACTCTTAGTTCAGTCAGATAAATTACTCAGTTAAAGGAGTGTAGGTTTGCCCATTTAGCTGAATCTTAGTGAGAAGAATGAACAATGAACAATTAATTAATTAACAATTGCATAGGTAGAAGATTAAATCTCAAGAATGAATAACAATTATTGGCATTCAAGAACTAAAACAGATTTTGTTGTAGAGAGAGGGAAATAATTTATTCAAATGATAAAAGGTTAGGTTATATATAATGAAGCTGCTAACACTGAGTGAGAAGGAAGTAGTTTTCTCTTTGATTTATGTTTCATTGACTTAATTATTATTTAGCTACTATTTATGTCTTGTTTATATACATGGTTGTTTGCAGAAAAAAAGCCAAAGACAACAAAAGCGGGGGGCTTCCACCACTGTAAAACTCAAATTACTATTGGCTATACAAAAATATTGAATAATTACTTGGAACTTGCCATCGATTATTGTTTTGAAAGAGATTACAAAGCACCAGATTTGGAACTGATCTGGAACGAATTTGGAACAAAATTGCCAAAAGCAGAGCAAGATTTTTAAAAAGAAAAAAAATGCTGAAAGCTGCCACTTTTACTTCAAAGCTCATGTATTTCTTTCAGATTCTGATTGAAACTACCAATGTGCAATATTTCACTTGTAAAAGAAGTTCCTCATCACTCTGGTGAATTACAGTTGGTGGCAATGCGAGAGAGGGCCTTCTCAGCGGCTGCCCCTAGACTCTAGAACTCCTGGGCCATTTCCACATGAGACTGTTATAGCGCTTTGATTCCACTTTCAACATCCTATGGAATCCTGGGGTTTGCAGTTTCGGGAGGGGCTGCCTGGCCCCTCCCAAAACTGCAAACCCGAGGATTCCATAGGATGTTGAGAGTGGAATCAAAGCGCTATAACAGTCTCGTGTGGAAATGGCCCTGGTCCAGACCAGCCAGAATGGCTCATTCCTTGTTGCCCTTCCATCAGCAGGCTAAAATCTTTATATTCAGACTGGCTTTTAAAACAGAAAGAATAAGTGCCATATTGTTTTAACTGACTTGTTTTTAAAAGCTTTTTATCTTTTCAATTGCTTTTTATTCTTTTGAGGTGTGAATTGTTTTAAATAGTTTACAATAATACTGTAAATAGTTATTCACTTTTTGGACGTTTTTAATTGTTTTGTTCTTTTAAATTGTGAGCTGCTTTGAGTCCCATTTTGGTGTAGGAGGGAAGTGGGATATAAATAAATATAGTACCACTATTACTACTTCTTATTCTTATTCTTATTTCTGAGAAATAGTACAAAAGGTAAATTTTTAAAAATGCATTAAAGCCTGCTCCATCAACTTATGGCAAAGTTATAGTATGCAAGAAATGTGGAAATTTTGCACTAGGAAAGAAGTCATCGGCAAACAATTAATTAAAAGCTGTAGTTAAGGTCACAGTAGAGAAGAGAGCTGCAGCCAAACATCTTTCTATAGCATTTATCCAATAGAAGCTTTGATCCTGGGATGGTGTACAAGTCTGAGAGAAAACACCCTACTTTCTTACTTGTGCTGGACAACTAATTTATCAGATTCTATCCCTTCCTATGCTCTATGTTTTGTTTAGAGAGTTACCTTAAATTGCATTGTTATCTGCAGTTTGTACTCTATATTAAAATAAATGCTTGCCAGCAAATCAATATATATATATATATATATATATATATATATATATATATATATAAAACTATATTCAACTGGAATACTTGTTATTGATTGTGTTTTAGTAGTAGCAGCACCTTTTCTAGGGAGAACAATCCACACAAACCCAGCAAATCTACTAGGGCTTATTTCTGTGCTGATTGGTAGCAGTATTTTACGTTCAGCTACTTGAATTCCTCTGCCCCCCCATCAAGTATTCACTGAAGATCTTCAAATTCTTCATTTGTATTGTTTGCTCATCAAGAAACTTGAACATGGCAGCAGGGCCCAGATTACAGTATTTATGAAATGCACTTCTAGATGAAGGAATGCTGTTTAGCCAACAGAAGCAAATTGGTCTGTCACCAAACCCCTTGTATGAACATACACACTTATATTTTATATGAGTAACTATAAGCCACAGTTTATTCACAGCATGAATCCTCTAGCAATACAGTATGGCTTAATTGTTTTGTAAGGTGGAACAAGGTCAGCATTGTGACAGATTTTCTATCCAAACTGGCCCCACAGTTCCAACTCGGGATGCTATCACTCATCTTGCCCTTTTTGTCATCTTGCCCTGGCCAGTGGAAAAGCTTCCTGATGGAATGTAGAGTTTTAAGGAAACCAAAATGTCCAGCAGGTTTGGAGTCGTGATATCTTTTCAAAATTTCAGGTCGGCAAGCTAGGGGGACGTAGATCTTAGTTCCGATGAAAGCCAAGTCATTGAACCAAGCAACTGAGTCTTTGTGTGTTTGGAGCCAGGTGTCTGTCGGGTAGGCAGATTTTAGAGAATGCTGGAAAGCAGAGTCAAGTAGCGTTGAAGCGGGCTCGTTGTTGCACTTGTGTAGTAACTTATAATCCAAAAGTGTCTGGAGAAAAAAGAGTATTTTCTTTGGTAGGAGTAGAGAAGGAGGGCAGTTCGTGGCAAGGTAGTCTGGGGAGTGTATCCGCCAGAGTGTTTGTTTTTCCAAGTTTGAAAACAATTTTGAATCTAAAGCGTTGGAAAAATTCAGCCCAGCGGGCTTGTTTAGGGGTCAGCTTCTTGGTGGTTTTTAGCATTTCAAGATTACAATGGTCTGTCCATACTTGAAAAGAAATTCTAGCACGTTCAAGGAAGTGGCGCCATGTGGAGACTGCAAAATGGATGGCCATGGCTTCTTTTCCCCAGATTGGCCAGTTGCGTTGCGGGGTAGAGAATTTTTTGGCGACGAAGGCACATGGTTTGAGGTGGCCATCTGTGTCCTGTTGTAGGAGCATGGCTCCCGTGGTGAAGTCGGAGGCATCAGTTTGAATTATAAATGCCTCATTAGTGTCAGGGAATAAGAATAGCGGTTTGGAGGTAAATTTTTTCTTGAGAGCATCAAAGGCTGTTTGGCATTTTTCAGTCCAGAGGATGTGGTTGCATTGGTTAGGCTGGCCGCTGGGTCCTTTTTTTTAATAGGTCGGTGAGAGGGAGTGCAATTGTGGCAAAGCCTTCTATGAAGTTACCATAAAAGTTTGCAAAACCAAGGAATTGTTGTAGTTGTTTTCTAGTTCTGGGGCAGGCCAGTGCAAAATGGTAGAAATTTTGGAGAGGTCCATGTTAAGGGTATTATTACAAACTCGATACCCTAAATAGTCAAAAGTTTGAGCATGGAACTCGCATTTCGAAAGTTTAACAACAAGTTCATTGTCTATGAGTCTTTGTAATACAGTGCGTACAAATTTGTTGTGTTGTTCAAGGTTTTCTGAGTAGATCAAAATGTCATCTAGGTAAACAACAACACCCTCATAGAGGAGATCTTGTAACACAGAATTGAGGAACATTTGGAATGCGGAAGGACCAGCTTGTAATCCAAAGGGGAGAACAGTCCATTGGTAATTACTCGGGGGGTTGAGAAGGTGGTCAACCGTTCACTTTCAGGGTCCATACGTATTCTGTGGAAAGCTTCTTTGAGGTCCAATTTGGTAAAATATTTGCCTTTAACCAATTAGTTTAGGATATCCGTAGTCAAAGGAATCGGGTACGCATTAGGCAATACTGCCTGATTAATTAAATTATAGTTTACGATGAGCCTCAGCTCTCCTTCATCTTTTTTCTTACGGAAAAATTTGGGACTGGCTGTGGGAGCAGATGAGGGCTTAATGAATCCGCTTTGCAGGTTTTTGTTTAGGAATCTTTTGAGAGCTTCTAGTTCTTGGTTGTTCATAGGGTATATTTTAGGTTTGGGAATTTTAGCTCCATCTATCAATCTCAGTTTGCAATCAAAGTCTCTGTGTGGGGCAGTTTGTCTGCTTCGTGGTCTTCAAAAGCTTTCTGCAGATCCCAGCACTCTAGTGGGATTTTCTGCAGTTCCTCAGGACTCAAATTAAGTGCTGTGTCGGGAGATTTTATTTTGGGCACTAGATTGACATCATGGATATGCTTGAGTAATCCTTGGGTCCAGTCAATTTGGGGATTGTGCTTTTTCAGCTAGTCATACCCAAGAACTACTTGGAACCCAATTTTGGTGGGCACTAGGAAATGTAATCGCCCCTGTAAGTTCCCCACTTGAACAGGTTTGGGTTTAGTCCTTTCCCATACAGGGCCCCCTGCCATGAGTGAGCCGTCCATTTGAGATAAATTGACGGCCTTTTTTAGGGGTTCAAACTGTACTGCAAGTTCTTTGGCCACCGTGGGATTCAGTAAACTAGTGGTGCAGCTTGAGTCAGCTAAGGCCCTGTACATTCGTAATTTCCCATCATTTCCTTGTAAAGTTACTGTAACATATACATGACGAGTTTTACTTGTACTTACATTCGCGGACTAGTTGGGATCCCACTCATCACTGTCTGAGTCAGAGGAGGTCAGCCAGCTGTCCTCGCCATCACAAGCTCCAGCAGAGGGTCTGCTGGCGGGACATTTGGTTGGCGGTTTCGGGGTATCAGCTTTGCAGGATGCAGGTTGGGTGGTGGGGGTGCCCGACTTTTCTTCAGCGGGTTTCTTAGGTCCCTGGCATTCACTGGTGATGTGGCCTTTTTCCCCACATTGGAAACAGGTACCTTCTCAGAGTCGTTTTTTCTTTTCTTCACTGATATGGAAAGTAGTTTTTCCGGGTGCCAGGGTTCAGTGACCGCTTTCTTGGGCTTGTCTCTGCCAGGTGACCTGGACACTCTCCATGATGCTTTCCACTTCTCCAGCTAGTTTCATCCAGCCCAAGAGACTAGCAGGATCTCCTTGTGTCAGATAGCGATCTACTATGGTGGGGTTTAATCCATCTCCGAAAAAATGCTTGAGGATGTCATCTTTCCATTCCAGTACTTTCGTGGCTAACTTTCTGAATCCACAGGCGTATTCTCCGACGGTCCCTTTTCCTTGGTGTAGTTTCCTGAGTTGGTATCTGGCTTGTTCTTGGAAGAGAGGATCTTCAAACCTTTCTCTGAGGCGATGCATGAACATCTGCAGATCGGCTGTCTCTTCAGCTCATGAGTCGAACAGACTGGTGACCCACTCTGCTGCTTCTCCTTTGAGGTGCTGGCTCAGGCATCTGACTCTGGTGGCATCGTCTGGGAAACTATTGCTGTAGTTGACCGTATAATTAGAGGTCATGTTTAGGAAGTATGTTAGGGTATGTATGGCTCCATCACCATTGTAAGTGATCTTCAATTCCTGAAAAGGTCTTGGGCCCACTTGTGGGGCCGGTATCCCAGGAGGTGCGGGTGCCACGGCTGCCGGAGCAGCAGCTGCCACTGCTGGAATCTGGGTGGTGCACGCCCAGCTTGAGGCACCAGCAGTCTCCAGTCGTGTAGCAGAGCTCTCAGTTTAGAAATTTCTTCTCGTTGTTTTTCCACTTCTTCTTCCCTGGCTAGAAGTTGTTCCATCAAGCTGGTCTTGACAATCTATGTGTCCCATCTTGTAGCCCAGTGATGTTGGCGCTGAGCGGTTTTTGGTCTTTCCCCCCAGGCCCAGGTTTGACCTCCAGTCGGGGTGGTTGGAGAAATTGAGGGCCATGTCTTGGGTTTCGCATCAGGAGGCCAGCTGGGGTCCATCTCGTCTCTTCTGGCAATTCCATTGCCTGGAGCTTTGACAACTCCACTGGATGCTACTCCTTCTTCAGGCTCTTCTTCAGTTTCTTTGATACATATTGTAATATTTTTACAAGGAGTTCACTCACGCTGTCATGAACTGAATTCACGCACACAAATGGAACAATGCTTAAACACTATTTATTAGGAGCATGATACGTTATACAGGACTTCAGTGAGTGAACTGGAGGCAATTAGCAAGATTCAAAATATAAAATACAAAGAGTAGATCTTCCTGCCTGCAAGAGACCTTGAAGTCTTGGTGCAGCCTGGCTAAGCTTATCAGTGCATTTCTAGCTTTTGTTTATCTAATGGTCTCTGGTTCTCATACCTTGTTACAAGCAAGCTGCTACTTAACTCCCACTACATATCCCATTACTAAAATATGGAGGGCTACCTGACACTTTTACTCTCAAGATCTCACTCTAGATCCAGATCTAAGGCCTCACAGTGATTGCTGTCCCGGAAACTATCTTGCGTTGATTGGTGGGTTCAGTGTGGCAAAGTATGACCAGTTCTCCTTATCATTTTTTAAGTGAAAATAATCAAACACAGCTGTAGAAAACGAAACCAGTAAAAATATATTATATAACAAATATAATAAACATTTAGTCTTATGTTTCACACACAGTTGAAACAAAGAGACACCTCTCCCTGAACTCCTTCACATTCTTAACTTACTAAAACACAATTCAGATCTTCTCCATTCTCCTCCTCCTTCACTCAAGAAATAGCCTTCACACTATTTCTGACTGCCCTTCTCTATTTCATTCTGCTCCTATCTCACTCTTTAATAGACAGCCACTAGGTTACATCCTTCCCCCCACAGATCCCCTTTCACAGCATTCTCTGAGCTGTGATTGGCTGGCTGCGATCAGGCTTGCTCATTTTCTCACTTCACAGGCATCTTTGCTGGTTCCAGGACTCTGCTATCTCTCCAGCTGGATTTGGGCCTAGAAGAGAAAGGCAAAACATAAGTGCATGGTGGGCAAGGTATAAGAAAGTACAATGTATGACAATATGGAACATCCCTCTAGATTGCAGTTCACATCTGTTAAAGCAGCACCCTTTCCTAGCTTGCAGAACTTGAGACCATATAAAATAGCTTTAACTCTGGTCTTGAATAGGCAAGTGTGTTTCAGTCATTGAATCTCCCTTGTTTTGGAAAATATCTCACTGCAGAAAACACAAAAACACTCCACCATGAACGCAAACAAGTAGGTGTATGTGTGCAAATGAATAATTTCTATTATCCAATGGTATAAGTGACCATGATTATTTCTTCCTGGGATGTTAGCTGATTAGGCTGTGTTTTAGTGTATTCGTATCAACCCAAAGCTCTCAGGGTTTGGTCAGCCAAAAATCGAAACACTTACACCTCTTCATCTTCTCTACCCCTTCCTCTGGTACCAGGGTATACAAGTTCTCTTTCTATCCCTCACCAGAAGCAACATGAAAAATTCAGAAACAGCAGTCTCTGTGCTTCACTATGTGTCCCAGTCAAAGAATCATAACAGGCATTAAGGCTATTTCAAGGAACACGGGAATGGCTGAGCCTGACACCAGTAATTGCATTCTACTGTGCTTCTCCAATCGGGCAAAGAATGACAGAGTATACAGATGTAAGTGTGATGGTGCTGTGCTATTTATGAGTCAGCTGTTAATCCCAGGCAAAATTAACCAAACAGTCAAAGCTGCCACAGAGGTTGCAGGCATTTATCACTGAGCTGCTTACCACTGGTTGACTAAATCTCACCCTAGGAGAGCAGACAAGCAGCAAGTAGACATATAGTTTTGCCACATCAACATTTCCTTCTGATGTCTCTGCCTCAGCTTGTCCTTTCTGTGCCACTCCATAAGTTTTAGTTCTAAGCAGCTGTTGTTGGCAATTATGATAACATTCCTGATTTGGAGATAGGAACTGGGTTAATTAATTGCTACATGGTTGTTAATACTTTTCTTCTCAATAAAATGCCTGCAGTAATTTTTGCTAAGCAAGCTTCATTTGCTGCATAATATATTACGGTTAAGGATAAAACAACCATCTGAACATCTGGCATAATCTCTTTCTTTTCAAAAGCAAGGGAATTGTTTCCTCTAGTGTCATAATTTGTGCACATCTGCTTGGTCAGAGGCCAGAAGGTTTTTGGAACACTGATTGCATTTCAGTGTTTCCTAATGTTTGGGGTGAACCCAGGTTAAAGTCCTTTTTTTTTTTCAACAATGTTACAAGGTGAAGTAACATGGATAGATTTTTTTATAGAAATACATTTTAACCATCTTGCTGGAACGAACCAGTCCCTTTGGGTTGCAGGTTGTTTAGGAAACACTGTAATCTCTGCAAAGAAAAATATAATGGTGCAGGAAATTCTTTAAAGGTTCATCCATATCCTGCCCCTATCCATGCGCGCGCGCGCACACACACACACACACACACATACATTCATACTACATATGCACAAATCTGTGCACACAGAATTACCCTGTAAGGCTCTGCTTTGGGGGTCCCCGATATCATTATGGTTTGGATGGGCGCCATACCTAATTGGCATCATATGTAATTGGCAACACACTTTAATTAGCACTAATATCAAATTCAAGCCTGAGAGGTGACAGAAAGGTCAAACCGAGAGAGGGGAAGAATTTTTACTGCAAATAGGTCGACTCAAAACTTCCTCCAGGTAAGACTGAGTCATTTGTCAGGCAAATACACATCATTCTTGTGGATAATAGGCTTAAATAGAAGCTGGAATTTTCCAGGGAACCCAACTGTGAGAAGCCCACCAGGACACTGATTGACAGATATCCATTCCTTGTACACCTGGATTCCTTCCTCTTTCCTCACAGCACCCACAAGAGACAGTTATTACAACATCCATTATGTCTTTGTCAATCAAGCACTAAGCCCATCAACAGGCAAAAGACCCATTGTCCACAACAGGTTCCCTTTGTCTTCCATCTGGAAACTTCACTGCCACAGGCTATTTTCAGGGTACGAATACCCCTGATTTCAGGATGCCCAGTGCAGTCTCTCAAAGGTCTACCCCTCACTCTGTCTGTTTGGCTCCTGAATGAGAAATGTCCTTAGGTCCTACCTAAGCCAAAACACATTTCTGCTCTTCACGACTCTTCTGGACTGGTAATTATAAATCCCCCAAATGCCTCAGCCTCTCTATAATTTTTCCTCCCTTTCTCTTTCAGTTAGCTCTTGTGTGAATGTGTGATTGTGTGTATCTTGTGTGCATACATGAGTGAATTCCCCTCAATAAAACACATTTTTTGTTTACTTTTGAATCTTTGGCTGGTTCTTTTCCTGCGTATGCCCGTAAACACTGGTAGGAAAGATCTCACTAAGTTGCCTCCCTCTTGCAGCCTCCTGATTTTGAGCTAATTAATTCCTCACTTTTTCAAGGAGGTATTTGGCATTACAGGGTGGGCCTTGTGGCACCTGTGTTTTGGCGTAACAAAATCCTTGTCATTCCTATGTCACCATCACACATCCAGTATCTATCTATCTATCTATCTATCTATCTATCTATCTATCTATCTATTTACCAAGAATGGGCAACATACAGCTTGTAGTGAGTCATGGGTGGTCCCCACCAAATTCTGTGACTCCCGAAAACTACCAGCACCACTGTCCTGATCACCAGAAAAATTTTTTGGAAGCTTACAGAGGAGCAATTCTCCTTTAAGCAATGGCAATTGGTATCTTTCATTCCAGCAGGGCAATGAATCTGCTCAGGGTATTATTCTGAACTTTAAAAGAAAAGCTTAGACAACTGATCACCCTAAACAGCTTAGACAACTGCTTAGACAACTGGTCACCCTAAAACCTAGAGTGGATTCAAACACATTGCCCTCACTGACATGGAAGTCATCAGTCGGCACTGCTTTTAAAAGAAAGATGTGTGCTGTCCATATGACTTCCATTTTCTGACACTAAAACTTCAGGTCATTGGTGTCAGCAAATTTATGGTGCAGCCCTTGGCAGGGACCAGGATGATGAAATTGGTCCCCAGAGCTAGAATATTCAAAGAAGCCACTTCTCCATCCAGTAGCATTCAGTATTAATGGAAAAGGTACTTGTGTGCATACAACGTTCCATGTACACACCACTTTCTCGCTAACAATGAACATGTAGCTGCTAAGGCACAGATTGTTCCTGCTATCTCCCTACCACATGGTCAATAATAGTCTAAGATGAGCTCGGAATTGCATTTCAACCCAGCAGTCAAACAGAATAAGCTGTCACTGAAGAACAGGTGAAAAACATGATGAAGGAGCAACTCAAGACTTGAGAACAAACCAGAGGTCCTTACACAATGCACAATTATGTCAATATGATATCATTTTAACTACTATGGATCCATCCTATGGAATCTTGGTGAGGCACTAGAGATCTCCAGTTGAGAATTCTAAATTCAACTGCAAAATCCAGGATTCCACAAAATGGAACCATGGCAATTAAAGTGGAATAATAGCACTATAACTATGGCCCTTTTTGCACGGCATCTGCCATGCGAAAGAGAGCCTGGAGCCTCGCACGATTGTGAGGAGCAATCTGCATGAAGCCCTCGCAATCGTGCAAGGCTCCAGGGGCTGGCAGGCAATGATCGTGCACCTTTGCATTTTCAGCTTTCAGCCAAAAATGCTGCGTGATCGCGCATTGCTCCCGGGTCCCACGTGCACTTATCTGGCATGCAGGGCCTCAGGAGCTGGGCCAGTTGTGCTTCCTGTCTCAGTGCAGCCTGGGAAGGTCACAGGTACACTGTGAAAGGAAGAGGCGGGGCTCTCATGCAAGCAGGAAGCTCGTGCGGAGCTGAAGAAGCAGGGAAGCGAGAGCCTCTCACAAGAGGTTGCTCACGTGATCACCACACCCCAGTGCCGAGAAAAGGTAGGACGCGGAAAGGGTGTATGTAGTTTGAAAGGTCCTCAGGAGGCGGGACTAAAGAATAGTAGTACTCCAGAGCTCAAGAATATCATGTTACTTAAACAAAGCTCAACTGGACAAGAATTCTTTCCTGATCACCCTGGCCCTTCTGGCCAGGCTGGGTGGGCAGAGATGATCCAGAGCTTAATAGTATTTCATTGAGAATCTGCCTCCTGCAGTTCAATAGTTCACAAAACAGGGGAGATGGACACGGCTGCAGTCATTTTAGAGAGTATGTGGGGGCACCCCTATGCATAAGGCATGGTTCAGGACTTGGGTAGCAAAAGGCATTTTGCTACCCAAGTAGCTACTTTGAAGTAATTTATTTAATACCTTCAACCTGTAAGCCAGTTTGACAGAATTTGGAGGCTAAAGTAGAAAATCCAAATTGCATCTACCAGCATTAAAACTGTAGTAACAAATTAAATTACGGACAATTCATTGTTTTTTAATAATATACAAAACATGCCATCTGGGACACCTGCCTCGTGGCAGCTCCTTGCGCTAGAGAGCTAAATTTATTGTTTTCAAACAATTTTGTAGAGAAGGAAAAGGGATGAAGATAGCTGAAATAAGCGAAATATGATTTTCTTCAGCTCAATATCCATGTTTTCACTGTCACATCAATTGAGAAAGTTCAGCTGTTTAATTTAAACTTTGATCAGAATGAGCAAGAATGTTCAAATTTTTTTTTTAATCACACAGAGTTGATTACTTAGGTGAAAAGATAAGAGGCAACCTTGAAGTCCCATAGGTGGGTAGACCAGTGACACCTAGTGGTCAAGACTGGAGCATGATGAACTTTACAAATAAAGAGGTATGGTAGACACAAGACAATAACCAGTATTTTAAATGCTGTGTTTCAGTCAGACACCCTAGTCTTGTCTGTAGTATAACTTTATTCTTCATTTTAGTGTAGTAATTATCTTTAATTGTAAAGTGTGCAAGTCCTTCACAAGAGCCTAAAAAAACCCCTGTAATGTATTTCAGAGCCCATCAGCCATAGACAGCATAGCCAATGGTGGGGGATAATGGGATATAGATGCGTCTACATGCATAGAGTAGAACTTCGCACTGGGCTTTTGGTCTAATAGCTGTTGGGGGCTCATTCATTTTTCTTCATTCTATTTATTTAAAATTGTGGCCAGAATCCAGAACCCTGTATATAATAAAGACAATAATGTTGTTGCATAATCCTCAAGACTCACACCCAACACCCAAGCATTCAATGGAATATTTGAAAGAAGAGTCTAGGCAAGTTCAGTAGTATGCTCTTAAGCTCACTGCCTTATTGGCAGTCATAATGTCCTAGGGTTCTGATTTGGTGGAGAATCTCCATGTATTAGCTGCCATTTCAAACATCACAATGATCACAGAAACATCAGAGAAGCAGTTGTAATGGTCTGGCTCCCATGTCCATGACCTGTATGTATTCATGGAAGAGGGTTATTTGAATACTTCTCATATCCCACTATAATATTAAACTCAAGAAACATTATTCCAAATTTCTTCAAAACAAGCTTCAAGTTATTTTGTCCACTCCATCTTTGTTGTTTTTGTTTTTCACCGGAGTAACTTTTTCTCCAAATACCTTCCCTAATCTAATCTTGAGTCCATTTTCAGCTTTTCTTCTTCTCTCACACCTTGGCTGAGTACTCTAATTGCAAAGAGTGCAATAAAATATGTTCCAAGGAAAACAGAAATCGTACTTTCATTCACTTTTTATTAAACTGAAACATTTCCATTGATCTGAGGCTGCTACACCAATTTTCCCCAACTCATGCTCAATTGGGCACTTAACTGACCTGCCAATATCTTACTCTTCTGAAAAGAATCATGATATTGTTATTATACCAGAGTTGGGAATATTAATTAAAGTTTCTAGAGAACTTTAGAGATTTGGATTAAACAAGATTAGTAGTAGATATGTATCAAAAATGTAAGCGAAACTGTTAATTGCATTAAAAAAGAAAAGAAAAGTGTTGCGTACTGGTGAAATTATGAGATATGAACTGTGGAGCTCTCAGCTGAAACTCCATTCTCCTATAAATCAAACTGGAAATCTCCAGGTAGTATAGTGCAGTTCAATCAAAATCCAATGAACTCAATTAATATATAGCTACATGGCCGTTGTTAGATGAGAAAGAGACTTTCCGCTTCTACAGCTGTAGACATGTAGGGTTCTTCTAATTACCTGGGAATCCTGGTAGGCCAATTCATTTATCTGTTTATATCCCCCCTTGAAGGATATAGATTCTTCTAAGGTGGTATTAAGTTAAAATCAAAACAGATCAATGAAGTTCCAGTTAAAGAATTTTTGAACATTAACATCTCATCAAGATCCTTCCCAGACTTCAGGTGAGATCAGCTGGCTCCGTTTGAGAAGCAGATGAGACAGTCTGCTTGAATCAGGTTCTGAAATGTTCTCCACCTCCTCCCTCTCTCCTGCACCTCAGAGAAACTGGTGGTGCACAGCCTTGGGAATGGAGCAAAGGAGTAAGACGTGGATATTTGTGATTGGGCAGTACTCCTCATACCCCTATAAATAAAGGGAGATCCCCTTCGGGAAAGTATGCAGTACTGCCTCCTTCAAGTGAACAGTAATCTCCCACTGACACACTTCTGCTGGATCTTGTCAGCCAAGATGGGCTACAGTCAAGGTAATACCTGGTGAAACAAATTACTTCAAGAGTCTCACCTATATCTTCAGACCACAACATCTGAAACTGACCTCAGGAAACCTGACTAGGGGGAGCAGAAGACAGTCCCTCTGTGATAACTGTAGAGTTAAGTTCTGAGTGAATACAAAAAAGAAAAGAAAAGAAAAGAAATGAAATCTCCTAAGTGCCTGGCAAAACATAGTGCATAATCATCTTTTTTTTCTCTCTGCAGAAAAGTGTGTTGTAGAGAGCAAGACGGAATAGCTGCACTGTCTCATTTGATTAATAAGCTCTAGGAGTCATCTATCTGATAGTGTCCTATGCATGCTTAAAGGAACAGAAAAATAAAATGTGCAATAAAAATGTTAAGTACCCTTCAGAAGTTACCTTGTTCCACCAATGTAGTATGCAGTGGCAGCAGATGGCTCAGCACCTTAAAACAGCCCTTTTAAAGTCCATCCTTGGAATGGATTTACCACCCCACTCATACAGAAACCACCAGCTGCCACTGAATTGTAGAATATCCATTCTGATGACCATTAAAATGTTGCTACTACTGCAGACACAAAGTCTTTGAATCATTGGCAGCACTGGTGCTGCAACAGCCTTTGGAGCCTGTGAGGATACTGAATTCCTGGTTAACTCTACATCTTTCAGTAGTTTGAGCTAGATGTGTGCTACGTGTTCATACTACTGTTGGATACTACTCTCCAAATTTTTTAGGGAACAAAATAATATTACCAAGAAGTACTATATTTCCTAGGAAGTCTGCTGGCATAACACAGTGGTCACACAGTAAAATGACAAAAAAAGAAGCCTTCCAATGACTTCTATGCACCATTATCTTTGCCTCGTTAGAATTATGTTTATGAACTTTCACATATCCATATCAAGAGCAGCTTGTCAGGTTATTGTGGGTATTTATGTAGTGAGGTCCCAGAACCCAATAGCAATTCATAGGAAACAAGCTCAGTTTTTCAAATCCAATCAAGAATTTGCATCTGCATCCTATTAGCTTGGAATCTCAATGTGAACATTAACTGGTGCTTCTGTGCTAGATGTTTCCTGACTTGCTCATGAAAGGGCAAAGAGATTTTATGTTTCATGGACTAGAAATGTCCTATAAGATTTTCCATATCATTTTATTTCAAATCTTCCTCAAAGTTTAAAGAGTCTTCTTATTCTCCTTTCAAAATGTCACAGTTGTTTTGAACCTGTTGCAATAACTGAATCAATAGAAACTTTTTCATATTATGTTGTTGCTGTTGTGTGCCTTTAAGTCATTTAGGACTTATGGTGACCTTAAAGTGAACCTATTATGGAGTTTTCTTGGCATGATTTGTTAAGAGGTTTGCCACTGCAGAGGAAGCTGGGAGAGTGACTGGCCCAAGGTCACCCTTTGGGTTTCCATGGCTGAGTAGGGGATTCAGACTCAGGTCTCCAGAGGCCTAGTCCAGCACTCAAACTACTAGACCATACTGGCTCCCTTTTCACATTCACATAAAATGTTCCTAATCAGCCACTATATGCTTTGCCCTTGATTCTATCATGTTTGAAAACAGATTCATATGAAGATGGTCCTTGTCATATCTCAGTCCTGGCACAGCTGATAAATCAAACAAAACAAACTGTATATCTTCCAGCTTGTTACTTATTTCCAGGCAGTAAGCAAGGAGTCATAAATAAAATCCAACATAAACAAAGTCCAGCAGGGTTTCACAGCAAGGGAGTATTTGTCAAGGCATCCAGCAAGGTAGCAGGTCAGATAAGCTCTGATAACTCCTGGAGGGAAGGATGCCAGCTAAATAGACCCAAAGCCTAGCGCAGCTGTGCCTTGATTGATTGTTGCCAGTTATTCCTGTGCTGTGCGAAGCTAGGTCTAGGTAAGTGTTCTTCTGTATCTGAAGAGGCAGGACTCTCTGTTGGAACTGGCACCGCCCTCTGTTCTGTTTCCAGCACTGCAACCTCTCTCTGTACAGCATGCCCTGGCATGCCCCCCGTTTCAGTCTCTGGCATGCCCTCTGCTTCAGACTCTGAGTCAGGGTCCATGCTCTGGAAGCAGGGCATGACACCCCTGTTGAAATAAAGGGTTTTAACTCACCAGTTGTAATCCACTCGTGAATACTTTATATAAACACATGCATACACATGGAATAAAACCAACTCCAAATGATAGGTTTCACTTCTTATAAGCATGCTTTAAACTGTATGCTACTGTAAATGAATTCCAGTCTCCAGGGCCAGATGAACTACATCCAAGTTATTAAAAGAAAAGGCAGAAGTAATTTCAGAACCACTGGCAATAATCTTTGAGAATTCTTGGAGAATGGGAGAAATTCCAGCAGACTGGAAAAGGGTGAATATTGTCCCAATCTTCAAAGAGGGGGGGAAAAGAGGACCCACACAATTAAGTATCCAGACAGCCTGACATCAATACCAGGCAAGATTCTAGTCTAGCTCATCAAAGAGGCAGTTTGTGAGCACCTAGAAACAAATGCTCTTAAAGTCAATAAGAGTTTCTCAAAAACAAGTCATGCCAGACTAATCTTACCTTTTTCTTTGACAGTGTTACTAGCTTGGCAGACGAAGGGAATACTGTGTATATATCATACCTTGAGTTCAGTAAGGCCTTTGGCAAGGTCCTTCATGATATCCCTGCAAACAAGCTAATAAAATATGGGCCAGACAATGCTGCTGTTAGGTGGATTTGTAATTGTTGGCTGACTGAAACCAAAGGGTGCTCGCCAATGGCTCCTCTTCATCCTGGAGACAAGTGACAAGTTGGATGCCACAGGGTTCTGTCCCAGGCACTGTGCTCTTTGACAAGTTTATCAGTCACTAGGATGATGGAATAGAGGGCATGTTTATCATATTTGCATATGACACCAAATTAGGGGGGTTAGCTAACATCTCAGAGGACAGGATCAGAATTCAAAATGGCCTTAAGAGATTAGAGAGCTGGGTCAAAATTAACAAAATAAATTTCAGTAGGGAGAAATGTAAGTTCCTACTTTTGGGCAGAAAAAAATGAAATGCACAGATATAAGATGGGTGACACCTGGCTTGACCACAGTATACGTGAAAGGGATTTCAGAATCTTAGTAGATCACAAGTTGAACGTTAATCAGTAGCATGATGTGGCAGCTAAAAAAGTCAATACAATTCTAGGCTGCATCAATAGGAGTATATTGTCTAGGTCAAGGGAAATAATAGTACCACTCTGTTCTGCTTTAGTAAGACCCCACCTGGAATACTGTGTGCACCACAGTTCAAGAAGGATATTGAACGTTTCCAGAGGAAAGTACCCAAAATGGTAAAAGGCCTGGAAACCATATCCTACGAGGAATGACTTATACAGCTGGGTATGCTTTGCCCAAAGAAGAGAAGGTTAAAGTATGACATATAGCCATGTTTAAACATTTGAAAGGACATCATATGGAAGATGGAGCAAGCTTGTTTTCTGCCACTCCAGAGACTAGGACATGGAGCAATGGCTTCAAACATCAGGAAAAGAGATTCTACCTAAATATTAGGAAGCACTTCCTGATGGGAAGAGCAGTTCAACACTTGAATACATTGCCTCAGAGCATGGTGGAGTCTCTTTCTTTGAAGGCTTTTAAACAGAGGCGGGATGTCTATCTGTTGGGAATGCTTTGATCTGTTTGGAATGCTTTGATTGTGTATTCCTTTGTGGCGGGGAGGGGGTAGACTTGATGGCCCTTGAGGTCTCTTCCAGCCCTATGATTTTAAAAAGCAGATCTCCCATTCATAAGGTCACCATATATTAAAGCCAGCTTGATGGCAAATAACAGCAACAATCCCAACTGCAAACAGAGTTTGAACTTCTGCCAGTGTTTGGCATCTTGGAATTTTTATGGAATGCTACATTTGCCCACAATAACATCAAAGAAATGAGCATTTCTGGAATTATTAGTTCTCCATCAGCACCTGAAGCAGAAAAGACCCACTCCTTCCTTCTTCCAGCTTTATCTTAGAAAAAGAAAAAGAAGTTTTTTGAAGGTTGGTTCTTATAATGAGTCTTGTAAAGGATAACGTTGGGTCTGATTATGTTTATAAAATGTGTAGTTGGTTTTCAGCATCTACCCTGAAACTTCTAAAAAGCTATACAAGCTGCATTTGAAGTTGTTTACTGATTCCCCTTTCAAAAGGAATAAATATTCCTCTTAAAACCATGCATGACCCGGAAACATGTAGTCTTGTGTTTGGCAATCATGACTGTCAGGAAGGGTGATTTTATTTTATTTTATTTTATTTTATTTATTTTATTTAAAAACAAGAGCAAATATTAACGTACATATTTCAATTGTCATATTCATTTTTTCTGATTGTATAAAAAGAAAAAGAAAGAATATATATTACCTATATACTTAATGTTCTATTTACTTATTTTCATTCCAATAGTATATTAGAAATATTACGTAATCTGTCATATTTTATTATACAATCACTATTATATCTTTGCTGTATATTTTACTCAGAAGGATCTTCTCTGTTTAGATCCTTTTCTACCTCTCATTATCTTTCCCTTCCTTCTTTCTTTTATTTGGTTAATCCTTTCTCTCTTTATCTTTTACCTCTATATATTTATGGAATTGTTGACTGGCCATCAACATTGCTTATTCAAATCCCAATTGTTATCTTCCTTTATCAAGCATTTTTATTATATTCTCATTATCCTCTCATATTGATTAATCTTCCTGGCAAATCTTTGTCCAATTATTCTCAATGAATCTCTTCACTTCCATCATTTCATTGTCTTTTTCACCCCTTCTTGTTTCTTTCATAGCGTGTGATAAACTTTCTAAGGACACATATTCTAAAAGTTTCATTAACCAATCTTCCAGTTCTGGTACTACATTTTTTCCCCAATATTTGGCATACGCTGTTCTGGCTGCTGTGACCATATAGAGTATCTTATTTTTATGCTTATGGTGTTCTTTATCCATTTGATGAGTCATGTTCAAAAGAAAGAATTCTGGTGTCAGTGGTATCTTTATTTGCAGAATCTTCGTGATTATTTCATGAATCTTCTTCCAATACTTTTTTGCTTTTTCACACTACCACCACATATGATAAAAGGTGCCACATTCCTTTTCACACTTCCAACATTTCTTATCTTTAGTTTTGTACATCTTACTTAATTTCACAGGATCCAAATACCACCTATGTAACATTTTCAGATGATTTTCTTTTAAGCTCTGTGCCAACGTGAATTTCTGAGTGTTCTCCCAACTCTTCTTCCATTGGTCCAATCTAATTTCCTGACCGATATTTCGTGCCCATATTATCATTGTGTCTTTTATAGTTTCAGTTTCCAGCTCTCGCTCCAGCATAAATTTATATAATTGTGACGCCAAATGATCTTTCTTCTCAAATATTATTTTTTCAAACTCATTTAAATGTATATTAGTTTCCAGTCCCTCTAATTTTTGGTCCATTTTTTAATCTTTCTTTGAGCTGGATATAGAGGAACCACTGGCAATTCCATCCTTCACTTACCAATTCTTCTCTTGTCTTTATACGTCGTGATTCTTTCCCCACGTTTACCAATAAGGCTTTATATGTTATCCATTTATCTGTTGTTCCTTTCCACTTTCCGTATAGAGCTTCATGAGGTGAAACCCACAGCGGTATTTTCAAATATAGTTTTCTTTTCCATACTTTCCAAATTTCTAACAGGGGTCTTCTTATGTAATGATTTAGGAATTCTCTGTCTACTTTCGCCTTATTATACCACAAATAACCGTGCCATCCGAACCAGAGATCTGCACCTTCTAAGTTTAATGTTCTTCCATTACTCAACGTAATCCAATCCTTTAACCACGTCATACCATTTGCATAATAATAAAGTTTCATGTCTGGTACACTGCAGCCTCCATTTTCTTTCCTGTCTATCAATGTTTTCCATCTTATCCTGGGTTTCTTTCCACTCCAGATGAAATCTGAAAGTTCTTTTTTCCACACCTGAAAACATTTAGTATTAGTAATTATTGGAAGGTTCTGAAACAAATAGTTTATCTTAGGCAATATCATCATTTTGATTACAGACATCCGTCCCAATAGAGACAGATTTTGCTTTGTCCATGTCTGTAAATTTATTTTAACTTCCTTCCATTTTTTTCCATAATTATTTTCGAATAATCCGTTATTCTGTTTAGTTATTGTTATTCCCAAATAATTGATCTTCTTTTCCTCTTTAAACCCTGTCATCCGTATCAAATCGTCTACTTCTTTCTTTCTCATGTTCTTGGTCAAGATCTTCATTTTCTCCTTGTTTATCTTAAAGCCTGCTACTTCCCCAAATTCATTACATATTTCTAACAATCTTTTTATGCTTAGTTTCAGTTCTTCAAGAAATATCACCAGATCATCAGCGTAAGCTTTCACTTTATACTCCTGTCCTTTTATTTTTGTTCCTTTTATTGTATCATCTGTTCTCATCTTCCTTAAAAGTACTTCTAGTGTTGTTATAAAAAGAAGCGGTGACAGAGGACATCCTTATCGTGTTCAGGAAGGGTGATTTTAAAAAAAGGAAGTAAATCTAGAATCATACATCAGTGAGAGTACAGCAATGTAAGATGGTCACCACAGCAGCACTGTGTAGGGATCTAGTAATACCATCTAAGCTCAGTGTGACAACACAAAACTATAGAAGACAGGATAGAGCAATTTGCTTCTCTTACCTGTATTTTGTTACCAATCTGGATCCCAAATACAAGCTTCTGTGTTACGCCAAAGCCTCTTTCACATCATGCAATTATATCACCTTGTTTCCATTTAACTTCAGAGGCTGCATCCCATGCAATCCTCAAACTTGTACTTTGATACATGACAGGAACTTTCTCTCATCTAAAATTCCAAATAGTTCACAAAACTATGAATCCCAGGATTCCACAGGCTCAAGCTGGGGCAGTTAAGTGGTACCAAAGTGCTTTAACTGTGTAGTGCGTAGCAACCCTAAGTCAGATGGGAAAGACCAGTCCTGGGCCCACATGAAGCCCCTCAAGGCTGTTGTAGTGTTTTTGTGTGGGTTGGTTGGTTAGTTGTTTTTTTCCCACCCTAGATCCTTCTGGTGTCCTCAGACTGTCCATTTCAGTCCATCAAAACAGTCAATTACTACTTCTGTTACTGTCCAGGCATGGCAATTCAACCTTTCATTAGGTAGTTGACCTACTTTGCTACGGTTGCCAGAGTGACAACTGGTGACACCGCTTGTGCCTTTAATGGTTTCATAGAAGAGGGAATTTCAGCAGGTGTTGCTTGTTATCTGGTTGCCTGACAAAGAAAACACCTGCTGAAATACCTTTTTCTACACAACCATTAAGGGTACAAAAATGATCTTGTTTTCCATCTGGGAAACTGCTTCTGAGTGCCTTCAAGTCATTTCTGACTTATGGGCCCTTTCCACATGTGTGTGGGGGGGAACAGGCGAAAACACCCTAAAACGGAGCTTACCTGAAGCCGGGTAAGTCCGTCGCCACGCGGAGCAGCGCGAGCTCGCTGCTCTGCAGTCCTCCGGCGTCCCAAATGGCAGCTTCTAGTTGGTGGAGGCTCTCCACCAACCGGAGAAGCTCGCCAGCCGGAAGCCCGCCCCCGGCAGATCTGCAGGCACGCACTTGCGCGCCTGCAAATCCGCGTTGGAGCCAGACGACGGAGCGGCACGGGGCTGCGCGCTCCGTGCTTTTTAAAAACCTCGAAAAAGAGATTTTTAAAAAACATGCAGCGCGGCTAGTTCTGGCCGCTCCTGAGTGGATTCTGGTGTGGAACTACGAAAAGTAGTCCACGCCAGTCTACTCTACGGTGCAGAAGACCTCCGTGAGAGGTTGTTCTGCACCATTACAGAAGCCCAGTGTGGAAATGGCCATAGTGACCCTAAAGTGAACCTATCACAGGGTTTTCTTGTCAAGTTCAGAGGAGGTTTGCCTTTTCCTTCCCCTGAGGCTGAGAGAGTGTGACTTGCCAAAGGTTACTCAGTACGTTTCTATGGCTGAGTGGAGATTCAAGTCTTGGTCTCCAGAGTCAAAGTCCAACATTCAGACCACTACACCACGCTTGCCCTCTCTGTACTGTTTAGCAATAAACATTGCTTATTTTAACATTAAACACTGCTCATTTTCCAAAACCAGAAGAAGTGAACTTCTATCTACTTCTGTTTTCCCTTTTGCCCAATTCTGGCACTCCACAAAGACCCCAGATGGGTAGAAAACTCCTTCAGGGTGCCTCCCAGGGGCATAAGTTGCACATCCCTGTTCTATATTTTTCATTCTCTCAGGATGCTTTTCTGAAAATTCTTCCTGCTTCCAGGTTTTTGTGATTCTGACTGGTCTAGAATGGAATCATACAGCCTGGTTTGCATTGTCACAAGGCCCCACGGGACAGATTTGGTCAGTAGGCTGGAGATTCTTCCTTATTGTATTAAATGATCAGATAAGTAATGAACTCTGTATGAACTGAATATGAGCTGCTAACCTCTGGAAAGAGGACAGAGCCAGAAGAAGGAGGAGGGGGGGGGAGAAAATGTGGGAGCGGGATAGACCAAGTCCTTGAGAAAGAAATTTCCATTAGTAACGACAATCAATAAGGAAGCATCCTTGCAAATTATAGAACCCTGATCAATAAGCCCAAATTACGCTAACAAGTCCATCACACCAAGTTGCTAAACATAAAAGTCTTGTTCTACTGACTGCAAGGAACTTTAAATCAATAGGCACTTGAGCCATGTTGTTGACTAGCCATATTTGTATGGCTCTTCAATTTGGAAATGTTTGTGGCTTATTTAGTAAGAATAAGTAACACTAATGGCTTCAGAGTACATTGCAAACAGTATTAGCTGCACATTATAAGATCAGTGATCTGGTAGCAGCAATTATTCTAGCTGAAGAAGCCAAGTATCCGAGCACAGAAGCACCCTGAACTAATCAGGTGATGCGCTTCAAAAGTTATGCAACAAAAGTTATGCAACAAAAAATATGATTAAGCTGATCATAAGTATGTAGCTGCAGACACACCAACCATGGATTGAATGGAACAACAGCCTCCTGACCACTGTATTGCCACCACAATTCCTACTGTTTCAGCCAAAATTCCAACAAAAGCACAATAAAGTAAAGCAGGGACAGGCAACAGGTGACCCTCCAGATATTGGACTGTGATTCCCATTATCCTTTACCACCTGCTATAATAGCAAGGCTCGATGGGAATTACAGTTCAACAACACCTGGATGGCCACAAATTCCCAATAACTGATTTAAAGCAGGGCTGGGACACTGTCACAGGGTAAGGGCCCCATTAGCTCCTTAGCACACATCAGAGAGCCACATCCCCAACACATCCCTTGCTGGGAAATCTCTCCTTTTTTCCCATGAATGCTTCAAAACGCCCTTTGGGAGTGTGGGGACGTTTTTACCATGTCTTGGGGCATGGATCATTTTAGGATGAGAAAAAGGCCTTTAAGGGGGGAAAAAATGGAAAGGAACAGGAAGTGACCACCCAGTGTTGCAAAAAAGGTTTCTCCTGGGCCTAAAAGGGCCTGGGGACACAGAAGATGGTGAAAATGCCACCATACCGCTGGAAGCATGGGGGCAATTTTTACCCTTGAGGGATCTTGGTGGCCACAAATTCGATGCTGGGATGCACAGGTCGCACTTTGCCCACCCCTGATTTAAAGCATCAGCTAATTATGCACAAACTTATGGGGACAATCTTATACAGTACAGTGGCCCCTCCACTTCCATGATGAAAGTGGAAAAAGCATGAATAACTCCCCCGTAATCTCCCTCCCATTCCCTTCTGGGGCCTCCCTTCTATTCCCTTGCCTTTTGTGCACTAGGGCCAGACACAAGGAAATGGGGGAGAGTTCTGGAGGGGAGTAGGAAGGTGTGCACAAGCTTCTCCCTCCTTCCCTTGCCTTTTGCCTTGGTGCAAGCTTGAAACATGAGGGCCAGAGGCAAGGGAATGGGACGGGAGAGCTCTAGAGGGGAGAAGGAAGGCGCACAAGACACACAAAGGGAAAAGGAGGATGACAAGTGGTGAGAAGGGATGCACATACCTCACAAATAATCAAATTCATGAAGGTCAAACCCCCAAATGTGGATATACTTTCGCACTATTCAGTCAACTCTAGCAGATGACTATATAGCCAGCCATTTCTCCAGGCTCTCATTATGGCTCCTGAATCCCAATCAGCCACAGCTATAGGCACAGGTATCTTTATTCAGTTGGAGACAGCTCTTGTACTTTTAATGGTTGTATAGAAGAGGGAATTGCTGACAAGCAACACCTGCTGCATTTCCCACTCTTACGCAAGCAGTAAAGTAAAGGCCTACCTATTTGTCACGCCGGCATTAAATATATGCTGTCCTACTCTGCATGGACATGAGGAACATATCTTACATTGTCAGGATTACTCTTATCACACTCTACACTGTCCCCCTCCCCCCCATCCTGTGGAATATGCTGTTTTTATAACTGGATATATTTAAGGCTGAAAAACCTGATTGAGGGCACACTGACCAGAAAGCTTGTTGCCAGGTCAAGCTGACCTAAGACGTGGTCAGGTCACAATTTCAGAGAGGATTTAATGGGAAACCCTGACACTGATGAGTTTTATGCTAATCTTTTCAGCACCTCAGGCTCTGTGCACTCCCAAATACAATGGAACTGTCCAGGTGGAGCAATCACAGACCATCCCTTAATCTTGCGCTACGGAGATCTTCCCTATATCTCCTACCTGCCCAGACATTAAGAGAATGTCATGACTCCCATCAATATTTTGTCACTCCGGAGTTGAGGAATTCAGCCCATTCCAGACCCCTTTGTCAATTCCATGGGAAAGCCATTACGGCTTTCTCAATACATCCCCTGCAGAGTATGAAATAGAGCCGACCTGCACAACTTAGCAGCAAGTAAGGGACAAAATTAAATAGGCTAAACTTCTTCAGGCCACAGATAGGTTTTTAGCACCTCACTTTCCAAGTAAAGTTATAATAATGGTATAATAATGTTTTTTATTTGCAAAATAGTTTAATAATTAATTGTACTATAATAATTATAGTATAATTAATGGTTAAACTATTTTGCAAATAAAATAAACCATATTATAAAAATATGTTTTTATAATATGCTTCTATGTCCTGATCAGTGCTGGGGCAGGTGAGGAAATACTGGAAGGCATCACACTAGGCCAAAACCAGATGGCTACACATATGGCCCACCTACCAAGCCAGGCCTTTGTGGCACCTGGAAATAAAGTTCTCCTCAAAGCGACTGGTGGCCTGCTTCTCTGGAAAATGGGGCACTGAGATGACAGGAAACTTTCCCACCAGGTGCCCATAGAGCCAGTCAAAGTGCTTATAGTGCCAGTGCACCGGTTACCCAGTGTGGCTGGGCACCAGCTTGTAGGCAATGTAGCTCTTCATGCCCTTGAATTTGGCCTGCTTGGTGGGGTCTTCAATGGAGCACTGGAAAGGGTATGAGTTCTCGAGCCTATAGGTGCCCAGCACCACACACAGCTTGTCCTCATCCTTCACAAAACCCAGTGTCTCGCCCAACACAAAGGCCTCGCCGCCCAATTTCACAAAAGTGGAGAAGTGGTTCAAGAAGAGGCCATGGTTGCTTTCGCTGTTGATGCCCTTGAACGAGCCCTCAATCTCTTGGTTACTGCAGAGGCTCAGCACCTCATGTTCCCATAGGGAGATTTCGCTCTGCTTCTTTGACTTGAAGTCATACAGTATGCGGGCTCACAGCAGCAACATGGCCTGGCCGCCACCACTGCCAGGCAGGAGATGGGGACGGGGACACGGCCGGGTTGCCCTGCAGTACCGCCAACCAAAGACAACTCACCCTTCTCCTCCTCCTCCTCTCTTTCCCGCCCGTTCTCCTCCCACACACTCTTGAGGTGCTCTCTTTAGCGGACAAATGGGCCGGCTCCCCACATACACACACACACACACACACTTCCCCTGCAGCACCTCCTCCTTTGCTTCACTCTCTCCAGACCTTTTTATTCTCGTCACAAGCCTTTCTGTCCTCTCTTTTTCAGAGCTGGGAGAGGAATAGTGTGTGTATATATATGAGTGTGTGGCATGGCTGTGGTGGTGAGGAAAGAGCTTCCTTTCTCCCTTCCGCCCTCCTCACCCCTCAGTGATTGAAGAAGCCAGCCAAGCCAGTTTGGGTACGACCAACCCCATAGGAGTCCCTGCTTCACCCTGTCTGTGTCGCCTGGGTGAAGGGGACCATGTGTGTGAGTGTATTTGCATGTGTGTGTGGAAGGGGCTGGGCTGCGCCCAGGGACAGTCTCACCACATCGCCAGTTTCGCTAATCCAGAGCCGAGAGGCAGGGCCAAGGGATATAAGTGCAGAGTGGCCATCCTCATTGACGGGGCTCGGCAGGCAAACAGGTGTGGGAATGGTGGAGATGGGAGCCACACAAAACCCTTTGGTGGGCTGCATATGGCCCTGGGCTGTATATTGTGCAGGCCTGAAATAGAATATAAAAACCCTAGCTTCAACCCCAGCAAATTGTAGTACATCGGATATAGTACATTGGACTTCTTATGCTGCACATGGTGCCCCAGACAGCTGTTCTTCCATGCTACCCTCAGATGCTGTCTGAGGAATTCTGCTGTAACCCCTTCTTCAGGACTGGTAACTATCACCCTTTCCACCCAATCTCTCTCTATCCAACTTTTCTTACCTCACTTTCTGATAGACGTGTATGGTTCTTAAGAGTGTCTGATTTCTCATGTGTTTGTCAATTCTAGTAAAACACTTTGTCAACTCTAACTGGACTCCTCTCTATAGTTAGTACTGGTATGCTTAGGTGAAAAGATCCTGCTATTTCTCTCCTCTTCCAGGGGTCCTTTGAGCTATAATTTCCTCAAATTTTAAGGAGACACTGACATTGTGCATAGACTCCAACACCCCCCATCTCTTAGGGTAACATTGTCCTGGACAGAGAACAAGATAGAATCAGGAAATAACCTATAAATTCAAGCTCAGCAAATCAATATGGCAGATTTTCAAGCTACAGTGAGCTGTACTCTATACAAACTCTTTTGATTTGGAAATCAAGACTTGGATATCTACCAACTCATTCTTACCTCTGTTACCCTGAAAATTGGGGGTATCTCGAGGACACCCAAACAGACTTCAAATTAAGGGAATTAACAGAGAAACTCAAAGCTTGCGAGAGGTCAGGGCAAGGGATCTTTAACCCTATGTCTACGGGGTCAGAACCATGCAAAAGTCAGAGGAACAGTCTAAAGCAACTTTATTAAAACTAACAGAGAAGGTTGCAACACACGTTAACAAATAATTCTACAATCACACACGGGCTACAGTAATGAAGTTGGAAATAAGAGACAGTTGGGAGAGAGGGCATACGGACCTTAGTCTAGGTGTCCTGGAGAAGGAGAAGATAGTGGAGGCTCAGTGTAAAGCACCAAGGGGAGGCTGGATCCTGGGGCTGGAAGGCTGGAAGCAGTGGGGTTTCGCGGCAGGTCAGATACGCGAGTCGCGTTTAGCTCTCAGGAGCGTCTGAGAGGCTTGGGTGGGACACCTCGGTAGCAGCGAAATGGGCCCTTGTCCGGTCTGGGAGGGTCTCCAAAGAGGCTCAAAAAGTGAGGATTTTTATAGCCAATTTCTGTCCTTAGGCTGTGTATAGGCTAGCAAAGTGGCGTTAATGGGCGATGATTGCGGAATATAATGTTAGGCAAATATCACAACCTCTCCTTGGTATTGTTTTTCCCGGGAAAGTCCAGGTACATGATAAGTTTAAAATTCCAAATTGATAGACTTTGATTGTCTGTCCTCGCAAAGTTCATCAGCGTGGCTTGGGGCTGAGACAACCTTTTTATTAATCAAGGAGAGAGTCTATTGTGGCTGCCTAGACATACGTGACTTGGAACAATAGGTCGTTGTTGTTTAGCCTAAAGAACATTGTCTACGTTCCCATACAGCAGAAAAGGGTGTTGTTGGTCTTAAGAACCTAATTCAAAACCAATTTGTACTTGCAACTGACCTTTGCTAGCCAATATCCAAAATGGGGAAGTCATGCCAATTTTAGGGGCCCTCTCTTAGGGTTACTCTGGGGTGTAACAGCTCAGCTGTATGACAAATGCATCCCATTGAGGTTGTGTAGGAAAAAAACCTGATCTCACCTTGTAAAAAAACAAACAAACCAGTTATCTACACAATCTCAACATTTAAAGTCTCTTCAAAGTTTTAAAGGAATCCATACAAGTAGTCCCTCCTCACAGATGATCAATCTTAATTAATTTCAAGAGAGCACAGATGGTAAAATGATGCTCTCTAAAAGCTCCCTAGGGAATCCTATTTTCTACTACTTATTAAGAAGAAATAAATAAAGAAAAGGACTTTTGTTTACTTTTAGAAGAGGATTCAAATGCTGATATGTAAAATGATTCTCCTGAAGATGGGAGCTTACATAAATCCTGTATTTCTAATGCAGCTTGAGAAATAGTTGCATGGTTTGCTAGGATGCATTATTTGACTTGTTTCAGGAGGGAAATGCAAATCATACCTGAATTGCCAGCAGTTTAGAAGATACAGATAAACAAGGAGGACTTTGGAATATTTAATATATAAGACTGAGGGGATGATAAATTAAATAAGGCAGAAGTTTTTAAAAAATGCCCACGGGGGGAAAAGCCCTTCAATTTCTCTTACAAAGGAAAACTTCTCCTGAGTCTTCTAGATTTGAAGTGCAACAGAATTTCAATTGTCTGCATTAGAGTATTTGCTCCACGCTTACTTGTCTGCTGTGGAACCCTAGCATATGACAGAGCATTGTGTGGAATGAGCCAGGGCTCATTCTCATAGGCTCTATACCGCCTTGATGGGTATTATTGCTGTCCCACAGAAGCAGCATGTGACATGTTTACTCAGAAGTAAGTCCTATTAAGTTCTGTGGAGACTTGTCACAAGGAAATTGTCACAGGACTGTAGCCTACAGGTCAGTTTTTTCCTGACCTTTATAGGGAAGAATCTGTAATTTAGGGTGAATAGAAGTGCTAAGGAATCCACTAAACCAAAACGGCATGTGAGTTTGGCCAATAAATCTCCACCCATATTTAAGTTATAAAATAGGACTGGTACCTTGTAATATAATGATCATATTTCATAAACAATGAGGAGCAACCTTGGACATGACCAGCTTTCTAAGCTGACTCTAAGTAGAGTCCCATACCACTGGTTCCAACAAGAAGATGCTTACTGACTACCTCATAATGACTGCAAAGAAGCCTCAGGCCAGCAGCCATTTCTGCACTACATTGTTATAGTGCGATCATTCCACTTTCAACATCCTATGGAATCCTGGGCTTTGCAGTTTAGGGAGGGGCTAGCTGGCCCCTCCCTAAACTGCAACCCTAGGATTCCATAGGATGTTGAAAGTGGAATAATCGTGCTATAAAATGTAGTGCATAAATGGCCTTAGATATAATGCAAATAGAGTCCCGTGTATGTCTGCTCCACAGTCAGTTGGGAACACTGAACACAGCACTATAACCTGAGATGCTCTGGACCACAAGGGGAGAGGTGAAGCATGTTGCAGGGCTCCCATGCTGGTGTTGCCTGTCTTAAAAACTGAGGCAGCAGTAGTGTGGGAAGAAGCTCAAACTGAGACTACTCCTAAATGGTCCAGTGCTTCTGTCATGACCTTTATGTAATTCCAGCCCACAACAGAGGAAGGCACCCCATTGTAGCAGCTCCTATATTGCAAGGATAACATCAGAAAGATGTGTATGTATTTACCATACATGCTTATAGAAATTTGTTTCCACTTTAGTTGTCATGGTTCATCCCATGGAATCCTAGGATTTGTAGTTCAGAGAGTACTTAGAATTCTCTGCTAGAAAGCTCTAGTGCAACCGCCCAAACTACTTCACTGGAGCTGTTTAATGGTGAATTCTACCTACCTCTCCAAACTACAAATGGCAAGACTCCATAGCCATGACACTGTGAAACTGATATGCCTGTGTAGCACATACACACTCTTAATAGCAGCTATCACCTCATCCCATGGATCTTGTAGAAGAACCCTTGTGGGCCTCACCGAACTCCGAAGGGATTGTTAAGGAAGCACAGTAGGGATACAATGGAGGATTTTCCCCAGCAGTGACTTCGTAGTGTTATCATCAGCACAATTAGTAGAGTAAGGAACGTTCTCAGCAACCCAACTGTGACAAAACAGAGTAGAGGAGGTAGAGAATTTCTGGCACTTTAGATGCTTTGGACTCTGATTCCCCTAATATCTTACAATTGGTTATGCTCACTGGGGCTTCTGGAAGTTTAAATCTCCAGCAGTGCTGCTCAAAGTGGTGGTCTGTGGACTGGTGCCACTGCATGTTGAGTTTCCTTGGGCTCATGCAAACTGCAGAATTAGAGAATTGTAGACTGCCATCCTTCCATTCTAAGGAACCCTGGGATTGGCAGTTTAGGGAAGGGCATGTACAATTCTCAGCTACAGCACTCCAGTGCCTCACCCCCAGCCCAGCTACAGATGTCTGGATTCCATAGGAAGGAACCATGGCAGTTAAAGTGGAATAATAGTGCTACGATTGTGTTTCATGAATGCGCCCCAGGAAAGAAACAGTTGTAGTCAGTGGGTACAAATATGGTTTCTGGCATGCTCAAAGATGCCTCTGCATCCTTCACACAGACAGGCATTACAAAACAGTTTTTTGGTTCAATTTAAGGTCCACTAAAAACATGGAAACATATTAGCAATAGTCCTATTCCCCTTTCTTTCCCGTGCCAGGAAAACACTGACAAAGACCAGTGTTTGGCAACTTCTCAGGTTCCAATAAATCTGCCTTCTTCGTATTGCCTGTGTTTAGTACACTCACTCCCTCCCTCGTTTTTCCATCTACCAGTACAGTATTTTGAATTAATATTAATCATATTTGCATCCTGCAACAAGCTATATGTGATTTGTACAACAGAAATCAGGACTGATGCTTGAACCTCCTCGCCCTCCAGGCCTGTAAAAAATCCTGTTTTAAAAAGCAGACACGATAGCGTGGAGCTCTAAACCGAACACCACGCGAATGCCAATTGTTCCTTAAAACCCAAAACCTTCCTCCTGCCTCAGACGGCAATAAGACTACCTTTCCCAGAAGGCAAAGCGGCACAGTCTCCTAGCATGTGATCGAATCTGTGGTTTCTGATGGTGGCTTCCGAGTGGTCACGTGAGAGGGAAAGTATGGCTGCCATGGATCGGGAAATGTTTGCGGCGCTTCAAGTCTTGCTGAAAGTAAGTAAATTGATGTGTTTTGCATGGTACTGTTCGTTGCAGATCCTCACAGCCCTGTTTTAAATAAGGGAAAGGACTTTTGAACGATGTCACTGAAAAGCCCTTATTTGAAATGTTATCTGACCCTTCTAAATTGCAGAACGTTGCACGTTTTTTTAATATATTATTCTCAGCAATCATCAATTGAAGTTCGGTTGGACTGGAACTTTGGCAAAGGTGTGAATGTGAAGTATTTTAACCAAAAGAATCCAAGGGGACTTACACGTTAATCATAATCATAATATAGTTCCAGTTCAGGTTTATAATCTAAAAGACATGGATACAAAAGAAGAGAGAGATGGGAAATGAAAAGGAAAAGAAAAAAACCAGGCACAAATCGTAAACACATCATTTATCTAAGTATATTCAAATACTTTAAGATAGAATTGGAGCCCAGATATCAAATGTGATTAAAATCTACTTGGTAACATAAGATTATTCTCTTCCTTTTTCTAAAAACCTTGTTAATTAGCAGAACCATGTGTTGTTTTTATTTGGTTTACTTAAATTCTTGTAGACATATCAGATTAAATCATTCCTTCAGTGGCATTGTATTTTAGGTCTCTTTTCCACATGAGGAATATAGGTGGACTTGCCTTCCAACCAATAGCAATTATGAAAAAGTTAACTTATCAAATGAGAGCTATAAGTAGTGCCAACAGGAACAATAAGTTCATTGAGGTCTTGGATCTATTTATTATATTTGCAAGTCAAAAATTCTTCACCTTATTCCCCACCACCACCACTTTAAAAATGAAAATCTGGAAAGCTAATTTTAATGTCTATAAACTGTATTAATGTTTGCTTTAATGTTTCTAGGCTGTATTAACGCATGACAATTCACCTCAGTTCTATGTGTTTTATTATTATGCTGTGAATTTAAATATTATTCATAATGTGTATTGTAATTTATTAACTGTGATATGTTTGATATTTTAATAAATGAATTTTAAAAATTAAATTTAGATACTTCCCATTCTATTCATTGAGACTTATCAAGATAATCTTAAATAGGGTTACAGGTTAAATCACATGTTATGTGTGAAAGACATTTAAAACAACCCAAACCAAAACAGTTGCTAGTTTTTTCCATTTTAATACCAACATGTGATATCAAGAAAGAGAATACATCTGTGGATGGTGATTCTGTTTAACTGTCATGGCTGAAGTCGTCTTTATAGATCTGTTTTCCATTAATTTGTCTAAAAGTACAGTTAAACCAAAGGCCATTGTTATATCCTCTGTGTGTCTGGTAGTTGTTGTTGTTGCTGCTGTTTTAAGGATTTCTATGTGCTTTTCTTCTCCAGGCTTCATCAAAAGATGTTGTTCGGCAGTTATGCCAAGAATGTTTTTCTCATTCAGCAAGTAGCTCAGACAAACTGGTTGAGAGCATCTGCTCCAGCCTTTCAGTTGCACCAAATGAAGCAAACCAGGTACGAGGCTAGTGATTGTTTCAGGTTTGGGCTGTAGTCGTATGCATAATTACCTGGAAGTAAGTCCCACTGAAATCACTTGGGCCTCTTTCTGGCTAGACATGCATGGGTTATCGCTTGGCACAGACCTCCTTCAGGGTCAGTAGACAGAGGCCAAATGGGGAGCTGGACAGACATTGAGGAGTCACAAAGAGCTTGCACATGACCTTACTTCATGGGGGTGATAAGAGGCTAGAACATTTTGTTGAGTTCATGTTGAATGTTTCATCTTTGTTGCTTCTTCCAGTTAATTCATTCCTTGCACAGCCTCACAAGATACACAGTTTACAATGGCCTGATGTCTCCAGAAGAAATTCTTTCCCTTTTTCCAGAAGGATTTCACCAGAACCTTAAAAACCTCTTGACCAAGATAATCCTGGAAAATATGTAAGTGTCAGGTTTGTGGTGTTAGTCCAGACTTGGGCAGTTTCCAGAGCAGCTGTGGTGTACCCACTGGAATCCCTGGAATGCACCCAGGCACTGCCAACCTTAGTCAGGGCTTCTGACTGGGGAAGTCTGGCAGATGTAGTCCACACAAAGCAGGGACAAGCTTTTTGATATATATCGGTGAAGTTTACAAAGGCATTGTTCTGTTCTTATACTTCACAAAATATTGCATGATCATTGTTCAGAATCCCCATCTAAATGTAGACTTGGAATAACTTGCATGAGATGATAATGTTGACTCTAGATAAACTGTGTGTTGCCTGTACATTAGATTCCTTCAGGTTTTATGCCAGCAAAACAGTCACAGACTACGTAAAAATGATTTGCTTGACCTCCTCCCTAGTTTCTGCTGCTCTTCTCTGCTTCAAGATGACTGGTGATAATTTATATTTTCCCTTCTCTTTTCAGTTCTGCCTGGAGAAATGAAGCCCAAAGTAGCCAGAGTAAGTAACAGATCATATATTAGAATAACTTGCATTTTCTAAAACGGTAATCATGACATTTAATAAATGTTTCTATATATTTTTAATGTTCCCTACTCACTCACTGGTGTGTACAATGTAAAACTTGACACATTCCTGCTTAGGCCCACTTTATATGAAGGAAGTGTCCCACACAGAAATCACTTCCTGCTCTTGTTGATTGATGTTGACTTCTGCCTGTTTCACCAGTAGAAATATTTTGAAAAGGATGGCAGCACCCAGTACCAGCTGGGCCAACTAAAGTATGCTGAGTAACTGGAGTAACTATAAATATTTCTGTCCTGCTCTATACCTGTTCTTGTTTTGATTATCAGTCTGATGTCTTTAAAGATATTGAGGGTTTTTTTTAAGGAAAATTGTGTTTTAGTAGCTGTTCAGCTGGTTTTAAGTTATATTAGCCTGATTTTGGGGTCAAGGTCTTAAAAAATTTTCAGCATCATTAATCTCATTAAATCATTAATGACAACAATAAAATTGCTTTAAATCTATAACAGGCAGGGCTCTGGCTGGGAGAAAAGAAGGGGAGTGTTCAAGGTGTTCTAGAGGAGCATATAGAGACACTAGAGATATCGAATGAATCTTTTATTCTTCCTGGGGAAGAAGATAGATTATTTTCAGTTGTTGTTGTTATTATTTATTATTTATTTATTTATTTTTATTTTTATGAATGGTATGGAGATATCTATAGACGCTGGGTTAGGAAAAGCAGAAGAAATTAAAACCTCACCCACCCTTCATTCTTCACATCTCTAACACTGTGGTAAAAAAGAGAGAATATAAATAGAGAGTGGTTTTGTCTTATTTTCTGCTAACTGCATTTTAGGATGAACAGTGAAATTGATTGACAGGAGATTCAGGATGGACAGTTCGAAATTCTTCTCCATCCAATATATAATGCATGATGTCTAATAAACTTCCATAAGGCGTGGTGACTGCTATCTTGATTTATGAAGAATAATCCTACCAGTGGCTCAGATTTGCTATGGAAGGCAGCTCAACAGATGTCTCAGAGCCTGGAAGATTTACTTACTAGGACTATAGTCTCCAGAATCCTACAGCTAACAAGGTCTCTGACCTTGCTGGCTCCGTGTTTTAGGGCATTGTAACCCAGAAACATTTTCAGACTCTGCAGCGGTTACTGGTAATGATGGGGATACCAAATGGAAGGTAACAAGTCTTCTTGCTCTGCTTGGTGCTTGATGTAGGTATGTTGTTGGCCACTGTTGGAAACAGGCTGCTGGATCACCTAGGCTTCTGGTGAGATTCAACAAAACTCTTATCTTCTTAGACAGGTTCTTGTTCTGAAGAAATTACAATCCAAATTTAGATGAGAACAGAGAAGGGCAAGGGTAAGAAGAATGATTTTGAATTCTCCTTGACCATTTTTTTTTTTTTGTATGAGGATAAGTTTTTTAAAAAACTAGCCGAGGTCACAGACGTCATCATATTGCAGGCACATATCAACAATCGACTATTTGTAAACTGGTGTAACAAAGTACAGGTGTCCCCTGCTTTTTCAGCAGGCCATGGACCACAGCACTGTCAAAACTCAAAAACTGTCAAAAAGTGGAACCCACTAAATAATGCACTATATATAACTTATGAATGTGTGTTAAAGCTAAATAACAGGCTATAGTGTGTGTGTGTGTACACACATATTTACATGCACGTGTACACACATGCACACACAAACGTGGAGTAAAATGAACAAACGCTTACCCTTAAATATACAAAAGAACAGCACAGTAAAATGAGCAAAAGTGGACTGTATTACAAGCACAAATACTGTATAAGAGATGCACTGCACATGGTTTCTAAGAAATGCACCACAACTCAACTCAGCACCATCAATTTGTAGACAGACTGAATAAAAAGATGACACTGAGTCATTTGAGAGAAAAAGCAACACATGATCACTTGTTGATGATCCAGTCTTTTGACACTTTTTGGTTACAACCAGAACCCATATGCTGTATTTAACACATGGTCAAAAGAGTGGACCACGTGTTGAATATATGGGTTCTGACTGTAATTGAAAAGTGCTGAAATAGCAGATCAGCATAATGTGGGCCTTTGAAAAGTCGGGGATGCCTGTAGTCTTTTGGTACCTTTTAAGCCATGTGTGGAAAAAATATGGCCCATGAAATGCATGTGATTTCTCAGTGTTCTTTTTGAGACCCCAGGAGTCCCCCAGCCCCAAAATTGGAGGGGATGATTTTTTAAAAGAATGTCTTCTGCCCCCTAGGGTCCTCTGGGGCAATTTTGTCATGCTTTCTGCCTTCCTCAATTGTTTTAGACCCAGGAGATGCATTTTTATAATTGGTAAGTAAATTAGAAACTTCTAATATACTTTTTGGATAAAATAGGCATCTCTAAAACAGCCTGTGGTATGTAGCAGGACATTCGAAAATTAACCCATCCCATCCCCCAAAGTATTCTAAAAAAACACACACATTTTTTTTTAAAAGAAAAAAGAAAAATCCAGGTGTTGTGGCGGGGCAATATATGACCTTCCAAGGTCCAATGAGGAGTGTGCAGTGATCCCAAGGTTTGGGTACCAGCCTACCCATTATCCCATTTATTGTGGTGTAAGCTTCTGTGTTCTGGTCTATGAAAGCTTATGCCATAAAAATGCATTAGACTGCAAGTTGTTACAAGAGTCTCTTTTATTAAATCTAAGATGAAGGTTTGTGTGTATATATGTTTGATTTGATGTATGTATGTATGTTCGGAAGGAAGTTCTGCTGAGCTCAATGGGACTCAATCTCTAGTAAGTACGCTTGGGATTCTAACCTGAAAGAGTATCTGTGACTTTGTGCTTCATCAGCATTATCAGTATTGCTGCTTTCTACAACTTGAATTCATTAATTCTGGTCTGCTGCAAAGAAGGTCAGGTTGATCTCTGGGAGTCATCCATCATGTGGAAGTAGCCCTGGGGTTTCAGCAAACATAGGAAGCTTAGAAGATTAATATACTAGGCACTTATGCTACATCTGCCTCCTTCTTCTGCAGGGCTCCAGAACCACACTCATGGCCTTTCCATTGGCTGGTTTTCAGATCCCGGCTTATCTTTGGCTGCCAAAAGAAATAACAACTATAGCCTTTCTCAGATTGGCAATAGGGCTTGGGGGTGTGATGCTAGATAAGATGGTAGAAAAAGGTTAATGTGTGAACTAGGTTACAAATCACTTCAACTAGTCTGGATGAAAGATGTAATATATTAAAAGAGAATGGTAACAAAGTTACATTGTGCTCTTCTTTTAAAAAAAGTTCTCTGATAGTGTGTTTATAGTGCTTACCTTTAGGATTTATTGTTTTGACTTACTGATTTATTGTTTTGTTCAGGTGCAGAACTGGTATTAGATGTGGAATTTGGCATGCTGGGAAGAGCTTTTTTAAAAACTATTTTTCTAGTCCTTATGGATAGGAAGATAGGCTTCCAAATGTTGCTTGTGTCCAGTTTTTTTGCATAGATGACCTTGTGATGCGACTTGTTAAAATCACCTTGAGTTGGAGTAGTAGGAAGTAGTACCAAGAAATTAGAACTAACTTTACTTGGAACTTTCCTTTCTTATTCACTGTTAATAATGAACAAGAAAGCAAAGTGTGATTTTTCACTGATGGCCATAAACTGAAGAAAATGTCTTCCACAGACATGTTGTTCTATGGTAGGCAACAATGTTCTTCTTCAACTCTTATGGTGAAATTCCAGGTTGCTGGTGCTCCCTTCGTTCTTGTCTTTAGTTTAAGCAGATACAACATAAACTTACCTAAGATAACTTGGTCTAAGGCCTGTTTCTTATTACTGGTCAATCACAAAGAGTTCCTTTCCTGTTTTTGTAATGGACCACACCAGACCCTCCTTACTCCACTGGAAGTAGAGCCTTGTCTGTCCTTTTGTCACCCTTATGATGGCTGGAACTCTCTTTTAGCTCAGCTTGGTTTCTTTGGATAACTTACCTATTTTTATAAAATTAGGAGTCTTTGCCCATCATGTGGCCCTCCAGATGTTGTTGAACATCAACTCCTAGCAGCCCTTGTCAGCATAGTGGTGAAGAATGCTGGGAACTGGATCCCAACACTATCTGGAAGACTGCATGATTCCCACCCCTGCTTTAACCAAAGATGTGCCTGGATGTTCCAGGGAACCTGGCTCACACAAAACCAGATTATTTGTCCGTCTCACCCAGTATTGTCTCCCACTCAAGTGTCTTTCTGGTGTCTTGGTCTTTCCCATCATTTGCTACTTCATCACTAGTCTACCTTTTTCCCAATAACTGGTCTCAAGATAGTTTACAGATTATTAAAAGCACTACAGATTAAAAGCAATATAGAAACATCAATTAAAAATATATAAATATAAAAGTTAATCTGTAGACTTCAATGCAGTGTGTACAACTGGGGGCGGCTAAATGGCCTATTAGGCCCCTTAGAAAGTCACACTTCCCACTCATAACCCTCACAATTTTTTAAAAAAGTTACAACTACTTCTAGGGGGTACCAAATACCTTTCCCATGTTCTTCCTTCCCCAGCTATTTTAGGTCCAGGAGAGGCCTTTTCTAACAATAGGAGGTGACTGGGAGATATTTTTTTTTAATGTGGCCCATGGGCTCCACTATGCTTAAAGAATTACTCCTAGTACTTTCTTCATGCAAAGCATGCACTCTGTTGTAGAATTCTGGTCTATATTAGGGAGGGGTGAAGTGTGCCCATCCATCATATTTTATTGGACTCCAGCTTCCATAAACCCTAGCAAGTGCAGTCAGTAATGAGAAGTTCTGGAAGTTGCAGTCTACACTTGGCCCAACTTGCTGTACACTGCATGAGGAGTGGCTGTTGTCATGCTTGCATGGAGTGACGTTCTATGGATGTTACAGTTCTATGGTTAGTATGTGAGCTCTGCAATATTTTACTTGGACAAACGTTTGTTACAGAGAAGAACCTTGCAAATTTGAAGTGAGGATCTGGGTTTCTAATGAAAATGCCTCTTTGAAGAACTATGAAACATTCTGATGGCCATTTATAATCCAGGAATAGAGGTGGACTGATGGGTTCAGCTGAAAGGCCACTGTTTGCTAATTCCATGGGTATTCCATCTTATTTCTAGTTTCTCTGCCCCGGCTGGTGGATATGGATTGGAGAGTGGACATTAAGACCTCCTCAGACAGTATCAGCAGAATGGCTGTCCCTACCTGTCTGTTACAGCTGAAGGTACTGCTTGCTGGTCAAGAATTCTCAGATACTTGTTTTGTTTCTTTTCTCTTTCAGAAAGTGAATCAGATTTTTTTTTCTTTGTTGAGTCTCTAGGCCATTCAAGCGACAGGAGATCAGAATAGGCATGTGTTCTGCTGCTTCCTATTTTTTGCCCCCTAGAGCTACATAGCCCATGGGCAGTGGGTACAGGATGGTCAGTTGTACACTGACTTACTTCCCTCCCCCTTCCCACAGCTTGGAAAGTTATTTTTAAGAAGAGTGATCCTCATGACCAGCCGAATCTATGTTTTTGTCTGCTAGAAGATTTGAGATGGGATGGGATTGAATTGAGGTTCTTCAGGGTGTTTTTAAGCTCCTCCTTCTTTTCAGATTCAGGAAGATGCTGCCTTGTGTGGAAATGACTTCTCAACTTCTACTTTAACAGTAGAATTGAACAAACAAACATTGGAAACTATGCTAGATGGCCTAGGAAGGATTCGGGACCAGCTTTCTGCAATAGCAAATAAATAATCCTGTGGCTAAGGAGTTACAGCAGCCATTCATATGCAGAAATAGACATTCTTGTCTTTGCTAATTTGGATATGGTATATTATAAACATTTTTGTTGTTTTTGTTCCTGATTTTTTAATCATTTTTTAAGTGGGATTTTTTTTCCTTCAGAAGCAAAGAGCGTAATTTGTTCTTGGTCTGGTGCCTGAAATAAGTTCCTAATGTCAAGCGAGCCCTCATCTTTTCTATATTCCTGGAGAGGTTCATAACTCAACTTAATCAGAAGGCCTGTAAAAGGAAAGAGGAGCAGCCAGTGAAGCAGAGTCTTATCTCCCTGCTCCGAAATTAGGAAACTGAAAGCATGAATGTGGCTAATAGTCTGGCTTCCAGCCTCAACACATTTCTGAAAGGTGTGGGGCTGAGGAGCACAGTGTATGAGACTTTTCCTCTTCACAGAGGCACATCTTTTGAAATACAGCAGTTGCGATGCCGTGTGTTTTGTCAGAGCAAAAAATGTCTTGTGTGAAGTTAAAGGGTGGGAATGAATTTAGGAGCATGTAGTTCCCAGCTTCTAGTAGAAAAAAGACAGTTTTGTCATTTTGTATGGGATTTAACAGGAAGTGGGAGGCTCTGTAAGAGGCTTGGATATACCAAAAAGGTTGCTAATGGCAACCTGTTCCTGTAGCAACAATATCACTGCACTGCTTATGAAATATTAAGTGTTTCATTTTTTTAAAAAAATGCATTTGATGGTTTTTCTGCTCTGGATAAAATTATTTTTTCCCTCCAGGCTCCCATGAAAATAGGAGCACTTTGTATTCTTTGTTTTGCTGGAACTTAAATTTAGTATTGCTTTCCTTCAGTGCTTTCAGATAGCCAATTTGCGACTGAAGTATTTTTCCTAATCTTTCCTAATCTTCCCTTTTTTTTCTTCTCCTTTCCTCTTTGGTTACTTATGGTACATGTAGATCTGGTTATCTTTTCCTTGACCTTCCAACTGCTGATTTTACTTCATCTTGCCAAACACTTACTTACATTTTATATAATGCAGGGATAGAAAGTGTGTTCCTCAGGACA
The DNA here is from genome assembly GCA_030412105.1 of Cyclura pinguis. NCBI lineage: Eukaryota > Metazoa > Chordata > Lepidosauria > Squamata > Iguanidae > Cyclura > Cyclura pinguis. The sequence continues at coordinate 308,975,158 of CM059599.1, read as the reverse complement.
ATGTGCAGTGCAGCTCCCATCATCCTTTGCTGTTGGCTGTGCTGACTGGAATTGGCTATGGAGCTGCACTCCAATGTACGAAAAGCCACATATCCTCCATCTATGCTGTTGTGCCACTTGGGCAAGGTTGAACAATTTCCAGCCGTCCATAGAACTCACCTGCCTTGTCTAGGGACTTGCGGAGGGCACACTTCCCCTTGACATCCCTCAAATTTACTTTTTTGACTTTAAAAGGTCCTTTGCATGTTCTAAGAGGCACCAGTGACAATTTTGCCACATTCCTTATCCTCAGCAGCTTTAGGCCTGGAGGCAGGTTTTTCAAAGCTGGAAGTGAGTCCTTGTGCTGCAAGAAAGGTAAGGTGTAAATTAAATATACTAAAAAATAAAAATAAAATGAAAGTCACTTCTGGTTTTGAACAAGTCTTCCTTCTTTCCCCAGTGGGCTAAACCAGCTGGGGGGTGCTGAAAATGTCCCCCACCTCCTACAGGACACATGAGGACTTTATTAAGTCAAAGAAAAGCCTTAGGGCATCACCAGCGCTGTGGGAGCACCAGGAAGGTACATGTGTCCTATGAGCCACACTTTACCCACCTTTGTACTACAGGCTGATAAATTCCAATAGGCAAAGATGATGTTCAAGACCTTGCATTTCAGTTTAAAACACCCTTCATGGAATTTGGTCCCATTCATTTTAGTGGAAATTCTTTTGAATAAAGCTGCTTGGACGTACTGTTCCTCGCAGAGTTTTTTAACTGCTAATAATGTAGACAATGAGCAAGTCAGCATGAGTCCAAATCAGTGTTTGTAGTATTCAGTCCAAAAATGAATTGCCTTCCAACTCGTTTTTAATTCTGTTGTCAGAAAGCCATTGCCTGACCTCAGATTGAATTCACATCAAGAGGATTTTCAGCCTGACACAGGCCATCTTTAGCTGCATCATTGTCCGCCTGAAAGTGAGGCGGACTACTATGAAATCTTTCTTGCTTTTCCCTTGACTACCCAACTTTTCCATCTGCATTCTACACTTACATTCCTTCATCACTGATGATACAGTCTATTTGTCACCTTGCCCTGCCTATAGAAAATGACCATTTTAGACTTGTTTCTGGATTTTGTAATTTTTAGCATTCAACCTGGTAAGTATCTTTTTTAACCGTGCAGAGTTAATGTGTCTCCTTGTCCTGTAGCCACAATGAACATATTATCTCTCCCACCAAAAGAAACAGATCATCCTACCCATCCAGTGATGTCACACTTTACAAAGGAATGGGACGCAGACAGTGTTTGTAATATATTTTAGGAATTTAGGAGGTGTCATGTAGAAGATGGAGCAAGCTTGTTTTTCTGATGCTGCAGCGATTCGAACCCCAAGCAGTGGATTCAAATTACAAGAAAAAGACTGTTCACCTAAAAGAAAGAACTCCACTTCCTAACTAAGAGCTGTTCAACAAGGGAATAGACAACCTTGGAGGGTTGTGGATTCTCTTTCCGTGGGGGCTTGTAAATAGAAGTTGGATGACTGCTTCTCGAAACTGCTTTAGTTGTGTATTTCTCCATGGCACAGAAGGTTAGACCTGACAGCCCTTCCAAATCTTTCTTTTCCCCTGTGTTACCCCAACAGAGCTACCCTAATTATCCCTGTGAAATTATTTGTACAGTTGGACAAAATGTGAATGTAAGTACAGAAAAGCATACAAAGTGAACTAAAAATGATTTCCATGTTGCTGTGGTGTGAGTGTATGTCTGTGTACAGTGTGCCACAGGATGAGGATGAAGCAAAATTGGCTGAAGGAGGTGCTTGGGAGAGAGTGGCATGTTTGTGGAAAGCTGGTGACTTTGCAGCGGCTGTGAGACATGAACCAAAGACTTTTGGGAAACTACAGTAGCTCTCATCAATGGTTTATGGTAGTCTCACTCAACCTATTGCCATCTGGATATTTGGACTGTAACTCACAACTCCAAGCCACCACGGCTCATAGTAGGTATGCTGGGGGTGTGACCCAATACGTTTCGAAGCTTCCAGGTTGAGGAAACCAGATCCACAAAGCATGTTCTGTCTTGTAAGTAGGTAAAGAGCCTTCTTCATCTTATTTTAGGAATATAGCAAGCTATCTTGTACTTATTCAGGCTATACTGTATGTCCCTATCTGTACTGTTTGGCCACGGCTCTTCAAGATTTCAGAGATTTGGGGAACTGAACTTGGGATATTTTGTTTCCAAAACATGCTTTACCACCCAGTTCCTATTTGCTGAGCTCAAAATGGTCGATCAGCTAGGATATCCTGTCCATCCTCCTTCAGGTTCTTCTTTGGTCACGGCCTTCTTAATCTTAGGGGGCAATTCTGTGGAATTCTGTCTTCTGCAGTTGCTAAATCTTAACTGTCTAAAGCAAGCATATGTCTGCCCTCAGTCTTTTTTATTATTATTATTATTATTCATGCGTTTTGCTGCCTTCAGCTGAAATTCTTTTTGGCATTTGATAACGTTAATTCTAGGCTATTAATTACACTAATTTTCCTGCATCCATCCCTCTTTGAGAGGAGTTCTGTGCATAAAATGGCTGGCTGATTTATTTTCTGTAAAGCCTTGTGAGGCTGGAATCGCTTGAGCTTTATTGAATAGCCGTCGCCCACTCGATGTAACTTGATTAAGGTTTAATAATTCAGCTGCCGATAGGCTCACTGTTTTCCAGTAACCACACTGCAGATACCAACCACCAGCCTGGCAGAGCTCCACTCTCTCTGTAATGGTGCTTTCACTTTGCATGTGATCTGTATCCGAAGGCAATTTGAGAGGTGGTTAATCGTGCTGATATGTTGTGTTTATATGGCATCTATTCAAAGACTATTAAGCCAGTTATACAAATGGGAAAGCTGAACCACAGAAAATGTGAAGTGATTTGTCTGAGGTTCTGTTCCAAAGAATCAGTTGCAGCATTGAGGAGCACCCACTCAGTGGGGAAAAGTGGGTGTAATATATGCATTGGAGACATATAGGGTGCTGTTATATAAGAAAGTTATCTGGGAAGTGTTTAGAATGTCTTTTTCTGACAGATGATATGCGATAGATGTCACAGTAAGTACAGAGTAAGTACAAAAGTCAGCCTTTTGGACTACAACTCCCAGAATCCTCTGGCCATCATGGATCTTTGCAGGCCAGTTAGCGAATCCCATGGACTACATCCAATACGAGGGCCTGAGATTCCCCGTTTCTTCTTTACAGGATTACATTTTGAATTTAAAAGAGAGTAAGAGGAACCACTATGCATGGGCTTGTTTTGTAGCTCTACCACATTTAAGAGACTGAGGGTACACATATATATCCACAAACTTACAGTGAGTAAGCTACACAATATAGTATGTTGATGCATGTGGTAATGTCACCTAAGGAAGTTTCTGTCTTGAGTTTGGGTGTATGGTTTAGGAGAAAAGACACTTATTCCTTTCTCTTTCAGCATTAATTTATTTGGTTCAAAACCATCCCATAAATGCCTTGGACAGGAAGGAGGATTGGGGGTTTCCCTATTATTTTCCCCTGTTAGGCAAAATGTAACTGAGGGGACATTTTTCGGGGCAGAAATGGTTTATGTTTTCCCACTTGCTCTTGCAATCAAGGTTGCAGCAGTTTGTGGCTGTTTTTATTTGTTTTTTTAAAGGTGGTTTTTTCTCTTGGCTGTGAAATTTGTTACTGGTCTAGGGTGAGTAGCAGTGGTGCTCAGCAATGAGCAACTGAGTGAAATATTCCTTCTGTCCTACCTGGAGCTTTTTCTTTCTACAAATGTACGGTAGTTCTGTAGTGCTGCAATGAGTCACTGTGATGTTGTGTTGGGTCATGTATTTCTCTCCTGGCCTTAGAATTTAGAAAGCCTTAAAGAACCCAAGAGCTGCCAAGGTGAATGCAGGAGGAAGTGAGTTCTGTACGAGTGTAATGTTATGGTCTTATTTGGAAGCACTTGCTTCAGCAGATGTCAAAATGTATACCAGTATAAACATATACAAATTTAGTGGTCATATCAGTGGAAAATAATTAGGCATGTGCTTAAATCACTCCTATCCCATATCAGTGGGTGTAAAAGTGCTCAAACATGCCACCAAATGTGGAGTGGCCTTATTTTGGTGGTAAGACATATGTGAAAGTACCCTATTTTTTCCTTTGATTATTGTAGGATTTCTATCTGAAAGTCAATCAGTAAAAAAGAGCCTTTTTTAGGTCTGTGACAAACCCATTCCAGTGACCTTCTAGAAAATATGTTAGAGAAGAAAAAGCATGACCAGGCACCTGTAGGCAAGCTGGTTCTTTTCCTTCAACCCCCATCCCACTGTAGCTAATCTGTTTATTAACTTGACATGGGAGGAATCCTCTGAAAGGCACATGACCAGGTCATCCCAGGCACTGATTGGTTAACTTGAAATTCACCGCTTGGTAGTTCCCATTTTCCAGAGAAATACCTTTTTTTAAGGGTGTGGGGGCAGCAGTGGGAGTTGGTTGTTAAGAGTTAAGGAGTCTCAAAGAGTCTTCCCTCTGGTGAATTATCTTTATCAAATCATCCTAATTTGATGAATTATCCTTCGTTTCATAGAATCATAGAGCTGAAGAGATCACAAGGGCCATCGAGTCCAACCCCCTGCCATGCAGGAACACACCGTCGAATTTCCTGTTGAGTTGTAGTTTTGCTAGTGCCATGTGTTAGTTGGGCTAATTCCATGCTTCATTTTATGTTGAACTGATATTTCTGAATTTTGCTTGTTGTTGTTTTTTCCACCAATAAATATACTAAATTGTGAAATACACTTGATTTGATTCTTTTGCCTTTCCATGCACTGCACCCTTGGGCAAGCACACTGACCTAGTTTTTAAGGAAGCTCTGCAAAAGTGATTTGTTCTTCTCCGTAAGTACATAAACCAGTACTCTTATGTGTATGAGAGGCAAGCTGCTATTGATACACATGCCAGAGCCTGAGTCTATATAATATATGAACAATTGGTTACTTGTAGCCTGTCCTACTTAACAGGTTTGGAAAATCAAACCATTTGCCCCAGCAGCCAAACCAAAAGTGGGCAGAGATGCTCTTTCACACCTTTCCTCTCTCCTCCCCTCCCTTCATTTCATCTCTGCCTCTGTGCTTGCTAGGCTGCTTGCTTGTTTGCTTTTGGTGACATGTTCAGAGGCTCAGCCATGAAGAGTAATGCTTAGGCCATCGTTCTGAAAGATTCTCTGGCTGTCAGGATCCATGTTTTTCTTCTTAGATTGGCACCAGTGGGAGACAGGCAAATATATGGGTGTGCATGGAAGCTAATTGGGCCAAATGGAAGAGTTAGCACCAAGAGATGTCTTAAAGAGAGAGAGGGAGAGAGAGAGATTGACCCCTATATGACTAGAACGGGGGGGGGGGGCAGAATTTTGCAACTCTAGCTCTTGAACTGCAACTCCCAATAGTTCTCTCATGGCCAGGACATCTGGAAGTTGTAATGCAGTAAAAGCTATAGGGCTGCATGACTTCTGGCCAGATTGGTGGTTCTCCAAACTGCTGACGACAGTACTGAGTCTGGCGTACCAGTGGTCTGACCAGCTACAAAGCAGTTTTCTTTGTTCCCAAAGAAGTTCTACAGAAAAGTGTTAAGGCTCTATGGGCATCAAATACAAATAATGGATGCAAATAGATGCAGTGTGGGTGAGCTCTGATTTGGATTTCCTGTGTTTTTTCCCCAGTGTTAATATCAGATGCTGTGGGACAGGAAGCTCAATCTTTTTCGAAGCATGGTGGAGCAGGCTGTTTCCACCGTTTTATCTCTTCAGCTGCTCTGTGACCTGCAGTATGGAAACATACATATTGTGACTGGGGCATCTCAGAGCCTGAAAGCTGAATGTGATATTGCCAAAGTGCTTGTAGGCTGGATTCCAGGGGTTGGTGAAAGGAAGGGGAAGCAAAATGCTGGCATATTTTAGTGTAAAGTGTTCATCACCAGTAACTAGTCCTTAGGAGAGCATTTCTGAATTCGAAAAACCTCAACAGAAGCCGGGAAATGACCCAACTATCATATCATGTGTAACGGGGCATGATTGTCTGGGGAATCCTAAAAAGGATGGATTTAGTCCCAGGCCCTGAGGTTGTTCACCTCTGATATAGGTGTTAGTTGCTGGATGTTGGTCAACAGCAATCTTTCCTTTAGAGCCAGCTATTGGCCCCAGTGGCAAGCAGGATGCCCCATAAGATGGATGTTTGGTCTGATCCAGAAGGCCTTTGATCTATGTTCTTCTTATTACCATCTGCTTTAGTTGTATCTATTTTCAGTCAAAGTCAGGATAAAATTTACACTTGAATTTTCAGCACTCGCTTTGATCCATGTCAGATGTTAACTTTCACATATAAATTGGTTATTGCAGGCCACTTCCATATTGCCTAATCTTAGCCTCTGCCCTGTGCTTTTGGACTGAGGCATTTGTCATATTCTGCTCACAAGCCTATTGAACATTGTAGGTACTTATGTGAATTTGCCCAGAGCATCCACTTATGTGTCAGTAATTTTATTTTTTAAAAAGATGAGTGTCAGAGCAGGCCTACAAATCTGCAGATCTCTGCCTCCAGTCTTGTGGTGTACTTTGATTACATCTTACTCTTAAATATTCCAAGAGAGAATGGAGGAACCAGATGGTGGAAGGTGGGAATGAATGAAGGAGACAAAAGCAGTTTTTGTCAGAGGCTTCTGGACCTTGTCGTTTTCTCCCAGAAGATGGCAGCCTTGGACTCCAATTTTTATTGCAGATTCTTGAGGAAGCACAAAGGTGGCAGTTGGGTGGAGTGCATGTGAGAGAATGAAGTGAGGCTGTATCAGGTTCCTGTTGTAACTCCTTCATTCCAAACCACATTTGAAGCTGTAAAAGAGGGAACAAAAGTGATTTACTGCTTAAGAAAAAGCTTTCTGTCTGGCTGCTTGCCTGTGGAAAGAGGCAAGCAAAGACTTTAGGGAAGCTACACGAATTCACAGTTTTCAATGGTTCATTATGCTGTTTGGGGAAAGCAGATAGGCTTACTCATATCCAAATCTCAATGTAAAGGCCACTAGGTGTGTGTCCTTCGTACCTCCCACTCCTGGTATTACAGGTGGTGCTATTTTTAAAATAAGCCAGTTTCTGGGGAATAGTAGCTCCTATTAAATAAGTATGTCAGCTTTTGTATTATGAGTGAAGTAGCTTCTAGACTTGTTGTTAATTGCCATCAAATGGGCTTAAACTTAAGGTGATCCTAGGAATGAAGTCCCAATTCAGAGCCATGGCTTCTAACCTAATCTTGCAGCTTCTAAACTAATCCAGCCAAGCAAAATTGGCAGTCATCTGCAATCTATGGTGATCCAACAAATGCCTTGTTTTTGCTGTTCTCCAGGATGTGAAAATGGGGGCGCAAAGGCAGTGTACTGTCAGGCTAATTATATGTGTTTGATTCCATTTGCCTTGGTGGATCATAAGTCCACCAATACCTGTTTGTCTGTCTTATGTGTCTATCTGTACCATCTTTAAAGGAAAAAATCACACCAAGAGACTTTCAGGGCCAATTCTCCTTTTTCGTTTTCTTTTTTTTACGTTTTTTTTCCTGGCCTGGATAGGGTACAGGAGAGACCCAGGGAACAACCAACCAGCCTTAGAAACTGACATACCACTCATAGACTATATGATTTCCAATCCTTCCCCAAGATGTGTGACCTTCAAGTGTGAAGTATTCCTTTGAACCATCTTTGAAAATGAAATTTCTCTTTCTAGAAATGAGCAAAATCTTTACTAGGTCTCAGCTGAACTACACAGGGCCAGGACAGGCAATTTCAAAATATCTTTGTGTGCTGTTTGTGGTCCCTGAGCTTCAAGCTAAAGGAAGATGATGTCCTTCAAAGCAGTTGTATTAGGGATAATCTTCCTGTTGCTCTTTTCCTAAAAAGCAGTAGAATCCTATCTTTCTTCTTGTGTCTTTCCTTGAATGTATTTGCTGATCTGGAGGGTGCTATTTTCAGTTTTGCTTGCTGAGACAGTTCATAGTAATAAGAAGAATCATTTCCCTCCTGTTCCTCATCTTTTTCAGAGAGAGGTTGTAATAGCATCAGTAGCAAGTTCATTTTCTATGCAATTTGTTTTTCAGGTTGACAGTGTCCCTTTATACTGATGAGATGGCGGAAGTTCAGTGCCAGCTACTGGAAGCAGAATTATAATAGCATTCATTAGGGTTGTTAAGCAGAATCTGCCAATGGTTCTGTTTATAATTTAAGAGTAATAATTCAGCCATGCAAATAAGATTCAGGAAACTAACTACATTAAAAGACTTAGATGCTTAACAAGATGGGATAGATACCAATAAGAGCATCTATCAGGAAATCACTATGTAAACTTTTTGGGAAAGGGGCAGAGTGGTTGTCAGGGAAACTACAGATAGATGAGCTGAGGGATTTGCCTATGGCTGCTGACTCCCCAGTTCTCAATCCTGAACAATAATGAAGCTTAAGTGAGGCTTATCTAGTCCCCCATTTAGTTTCCCACAGTGGACAAGTGGATGCTCATGGGATGCCTCAAAAGCAGAACATGAATGCAATAGCACCCACATAATCCAAGTTCCCCAGCATACTTCTTCCAGCACTAGTGCAATATCTAGCCATCATGACTAATAGCTTTTAACAACTGTGTTTTGTGGTTTTATGCTACTGTATAAAATCATACTAAAGTGCTTATATGGAGTTCCCAGGGGTGATAGCTACTAGTACAAGCATGGAGAAGATCAGCTAGAGATTCCCAGGTACAGCTCCATGTCCTCCTCCCATTGGCCATAGGTGTGTACATAAAAGCTGTCCACAAGCACCAATTACTTGCCAGAAAAGGGTAGGAGCTGCTTCCTAGTTCCCAGGTGTACAAAAACAGTTGGAAGGCTCCTAAGCACACAGCCTGTGGCCAGGAACGGCCAGAGTAGCATCTGGGAGCCTCTGGTGCCCCTCTGCATCTGGTGCAAAGGCATTTTGTGAAGAGTTGCAGGATGTCTCCTTCTATGATATCTTTAAAAGTACTAAACTCATGAGCATAGCGGGTGAGCAATATGAGGTCCATAGCTTGCATGTCAATTTTGCACCCCTACTTCTACTGCTTTTTTAAAAAACTATTTGTTGATAAAACAAGGGATGGGGGTGTGGACTTTGTTTCAGAGGAGACTCATGCTCCTGCAAACCTCCCTACAAGCTTTGTTTTAGCATTAAGTCTGATTTCCCCCTGCAACTGGGCCACTCTGCCACCAAATTTCACCTGTTGCATGTCTGGGTATAGCTCACAATGGGATCCCTGCACCTGCCAAAGGTACTCCCCACTGCAATCTTTAGGGTCAACTTGCTAGTGTATTAGCACGTGTTGTGCTAAGTAGTACATTTGAATGATATGCTTATCTAGTTCCCCCTCCCCCCACTTAATAGAAACACAAATACAGCTGTTATGCTTAGAGGCGTTAGCAAGACTGATCACTGTTATACGTAGTTCTCTTAACATGGTGTTGTACAGGCAGGCATTAAAATGTTGCTTGGATGTCACCTAGGGGAAAATGTATTTTCCATCAAATGGGGATTCAGTAATAGATCAATAATCAAGGGGCTCCTGCTGAAATGAACAAAGCTAAGGATGTTAAAACTGATGAATGCATTTTAAATCAACACATATCTCTTAATTTGTAGCAGTTGGAGGGAGGAGGGGCTGGGATGTGCAGAGCCATCTGTTTCTTAAGAGAGCTTGTGTTTTTTTTCCCCTCTTCCTGGGCACAGATGGCACACATCAAACATTGAAAGTGCTTCCATGTAGAACAACAGCAATATGAGCATTCCTAGACACTGGTTTCTACCCATGAGTTTCCCATGACCTTGTTTTTCACAGTGGGTCAGCATGCTAGATTCATAGGCTCTGGCTGAATTTAATGGAAAAGCATGCCAGATTGTCTACAGTAACCGAAAAAGGAGAAGATTTCATTGGCTTTCCATAAGCAAGCTGAGGTATACTTACAAATGATGCCAGATGATATTTACTAACTAGATATAAATTGATCCCCTTTCTTCATACAAATGGATCCTTCACTTCTGCAATCCAGGGACAACAACTGGAGATGGTGATAGGGACATTGAAATAAACAAAACAAAAAACACCACTGTGTAGTCCTCAAGTAAAAATAATAAGCATTATAGTGATTCCTTTTTAGGATCACTAAAATGACATGAGTTTTTTAAAAACAAGATGGTACAAAATTAGGGGATGTTAAAACAGGCTGCTATGTCACTCTGTGTCCCTTCTTTGTTGTCAGGGGCTTTGGAAAAGGCCATTTTCAGTTTTCTGGGTTACAGGACCAGCTTTTTACACTGGGGAGAGAGACCGAGAAAGAGAGGGAGAGGGAGAGACAGAACTACCATTAACGGAGAACGACCATTAATTGTGCACCCCAGCAAATGGTATTCGGTGTAAACGGATACCTTAATGTGCCTTCTCTTTACAGAGCCTACAGTTTCCCTCTTGCAGCTGCAGATACACAGATTTTTTTTTTACTTCTGCATCTTAATTTGTACCAAGTCACAATTTTGTTACATTTTAGTAGTCTGAATAAAATTAATGTCCAACTCTGATGAAAGTAACAAGCCATTTTTTCTTTGTGAGGAATTAGAAATACCAAAAATTTCTTTATACTGAGTCAAAGTCTTAGAATCATACATCTGGAAGGGTGTGCAATGGCCATCTAGCTCATCTACCACCATACAGGGACACACAATTAAATCACTCCTTAGAGATGGCCATCCTGTTGGAAAATACAGGGGGGCATGCTGTAGATCGCTAGCATGACCCACAGTTTAACTGTCCTTAAAAACAACACAAAATATTGTTCAGTCCCATAAAGCTGCCAGTGAACGAGGCCAGCCGGTTTGGCTAAAAACTACTCAGTTTATTGAAGGAAGCGTGAGTACATGTTCCGCAGGTTTAAGTAAAATCCATGTCTGGACAAAGACATCAGTAGCAAAGAGACTACATAAAGAGAAATATACACTGCCTGTTTTCAGGCTGCTCTTAAGTAGTGGCTTGTCAACAATTCTTCACACCATGGGATGAACGAGGGACAGGGAACTTTGTTGGTCAAAACACTACCTTTGTTATGTGAAGCGAAGGCTGAAGAGACTCTCAGGGAAAACCCTCATCTGCTTTGTGTGCTGGGAACTGCTGGGCTTCTGCTGTCAGGGAGGGCAGCGCAGTAAACAAGAACACAGTTAACCCTTAACACAGGAACAGACAGAGCCGTCTTGGGCTGTGAATGTCAACACATCCAACTTCTGTTTGAAGACCTGCAAATAAGAGGAGCCCACTGTCACACTCCCCCCAGCCTAGATTCTATTCCGTTTGTCTTCCTAATGTTTAGATGGAATCTCTTTTCTTGCAATTTGAATCTATTAATTCATGCTTTAGTCTCTGGATCTGCAAAAAAACAACTTTATTCCATCTGCTACCTGTTGTTGTTAACTGGCATCAAGCTGACTTCAACTTACAGTGACCCTGTGAATGAGAGACCTCGAAGTCACCCAATCATAAGCCACCCTGCTCAGGTCTTGCAGATTCAGAGGAGTGTCCTTCTTGAATGAGTCTATCCATCTGTATTGTGGTCTTCCTCTTTACCCACTGCCTTCTACCTTACCAAGTATTATTGCCTTTTCATGATATGGCCGAAGTATGACAGCCTCAGCTTAGTCACCTTGGCTACTAGAGAGAGAGCTCAGGCTTGATTTACTCTATGACCCATTCATCTGTTTTTTTTTATTATTATTAATTTTATTAAATTTCACAAATAAAAAAACATACATTATAATTGTAATTTTACGTGAAATATTTTTGATCTTCCACACTGATCTAGATTTCATTTTCAATATTTCTTTTAACTGTTACATTAATGTACCACTATTCACTGTTAATCTTACATGTTAGTTCATACATTTCCCTCTTCATATTTCAGCTCCATGATATATGACTGTCGCCCCTTCACATATTATCATACTCATGAATTAGTCATTTCCATTGGCTATTCCCAGCAATTACCCATTGCAATTTGCCATTCTGTTTTTATCTCCTCATCCAATTTCCCCTTTAGTCTCTGAGAGACTATGTCCGCGTTTCTGTTTTGAATAAATGTTCCCCACCATTGTTCAACTGTAGGTATTTGCTGAGTTTTCCACAATTTAGCATATTCTATTCAGGCTGTCGTTATCATATAAAGTATTATTCTCCAAGGTCTCTTTATATCAGTATTCTCAATTACATTTGTCATGTTTAACAAATACAATTCTGGTATTTTAGCAAATTGAACCTTCAATACCTCACACATCTTTTTGTGTATTTCACTCCAATATTTCTTTGCCTTAGGACATGACCACCACATATGAAATAGTGTTCCAACCTCTTTCTGACATTTCCAACATATTCCCATACCTGTATTATAAATCTTTTTTAATTTGTCTGGTGTCAAGTACCATCTATGAAACAATTTGAAATAGTTCTCTTTTAAGTTCTGAGCCATTGTAAATTTTTGTGTCCTTTTCCAGCTCTGCTCCCATGCTTCTAATTGAATTGAATGTCCAATATTCTGAGCCCACAAAATCATTGCTGACTTAACCGTTTCCTCCTGCCTTTCATGTAATAAGACTTCTTGATATATATAAGCTAATAGGTGGGGTGGGTTATCAAACAATTGTTTGATCACCCCTGTCTTCTCTTTAGATTCTATTCCATATGTTTTCAGGTCCATCTGGAATCTTTCATTTAACTGTCTATAGGGAAACTAACAATGATATTCCCTCCTGTTCAAGTTTTTCTCTTGATTTAATCTTAAGATCATTTGTCATAGATTTCTCTAATATATCTTCATATCGCAGCCATCTCTCTGTTTCACTCCATCTTCCAAAGAAAGCTTCTTGAGGGGATACCCACATGGGTAGCTGCCTTATGTTTTTACTCTTATATTCATTCCATATTTTCAGAAGCGATTTTCGGACATAATGATGCATAACGTCTTTGTCAATTTTTGCTTTGTCATAAAGCATATAGGCATGCCAACCCATCCTCAAGTCCGTTCCTTCCAGTGCTAGCATTCTTGTAAATCAATCCAATCTTTTATCCATATGAATGCCGCAGCTCTGTAATATATCTGAAAATCTGGTAGCCCCATTCCTCCTCTAGATGTTTGATCTGTCATAATGTTCCATTTTATCCTTGGCTTTTTCCCTTTCCATATGAATTTAGTCAAGTCTTTCTTCCACTGTATGAAAGGCTTACTGTTTGTTATAATGGGAAGGTTTTGAAACAGAAAGTTCAACTTTGGAAGTACGCGCATTTTTATTGCCGCTATCCTCCCCATCATCGACAAATTCATAGAAGTACACCTTTCCAAATCTTTTGTTATTTCTTTTCATTTTTTCTCGTAATTGTTTTGAAATAGCTCATTATTTCTTTTTGCTATCCAGACACCTAGATACTTTGCTTTCTGTGCTTTGTTAAATCCAGTTATGGATGCTAATTCCTTCTCTTCTTTCTCTGTCATATTTTTCATTAGTAGTACTGTTTTTTCTTTGTTAATTTTAAATCCAGAGAATTCTCCATATTCTTGAATTATTCCAATCAAGTCTTTAATACTACTCTTTGGATCCTCAAGAAATAGTACCAAATCATCAGCGAAAGCTTTAAGTTTATACTGATATTTCTTGATTTGAAGGCCTCTTATACCTTTGTCTTCTCTTATGTTATTTAGCATTTCCATTGTCATAATAAACAACAGAGGAGACAAAGGATATCCCTGTCTTGTTCCTCTGTTCAATTCTATCTGCTTTGTTCTTTCCCCATTAATGACCAATCGAGCTCTTTGCTGATTGTATATTGCTTCAATCCACGACACAAATTTATTTCCAGCTTGCATTTGCTTAACCGCTGTCTTCATGAATGGCCAACTAATCATATCAAAAGCTTTCTCCAGGTCTACGAAGATCATGGTCATTTTCCTTTCATTATGCTGAAAAACATTCATCTGTCTTTTTAGCAGTCTGGGATATCCATAGAACTCTTCTCCAGCACCACATTTTGATTGTGTTGATTTTCTTCTTAATCAGCTTTCTTCACTGTCCAGCTTGCACAACCATACATAGAAGTGGGAAATACAATGGCATGGACAATCATAACATCAATATTCAATTATATATCTTTATACTTCAAGATCTTTTCTAGTTCCTTCATAGCTGCCCTATCTATAGCTTCATATTTCCAATTTCTATGTATGGTTGTGAAAGTCGGACAATCAAAACAAGGAAGAAAGGTAGAGAGTGAGGCAGACTGCAGATAGGAAGAAAATAAACTCATTTGAAATATGGTAGGGAAAAGTTCTGTGGATACTCTGGATTGGTACATGACATCTGTTCAAATGTGTAGATGTCCCTCAGGTTTTGTATGGTCCACACTGATTAGTAGCAGTTTTTCAGAGTTTCCGCTTTCCTGAGTCCTTGGTAGAGATGCCTGGGACTGAATCTGGGACTGAAACTGAGATCTTCTCTATGAAAAACATGCATTCTGACGCTGATCTATGGGACCTACAGTAGTGGAACAGTCAGTGTTTGATTGCCATATGGTTGGTGGAGAGAATTATGATGAAGAATTTCTGCTACAAGCCAAATTTATGGGGATGGACAAGAAAATGGATACTTTTCCCACATCATGTTATGTATTAATCTTTCCTTATGTATGTCTTTGCACATAGAATCACAAAACAGTGTCAATAGATAAAACCCCAGGTGCCATCTAACCCAACCCCTGATGGTGCAGGAATCCACAGTATTCAACCTGTGTTTTAAAAAAACTCTAACAAAATAAAGTACGCAACCTTCCTAGGCAGCCTGTTCCACTGTTATGCAGTGTCTGTCATCCTGTTAGTGAAATATGCAGACATAAGTCAATCTTATGTATGTTATGTCTTTCTTTTTGTTGGGGTGGGGGGTGGGGGTGGGAATGATGTGCAGCTTGGTGTTGTCTTCTTCCCTCCACAGCAAATTTTCTGGACTTACTGTAGAGCTGCTGCAGACTCCCTCCTACAGCTTTTCCACGCCTGGTGGAGAGTGAGGGAGACTGGAGAAGTGGCTGGTTATATCCTTCTAGCCAGACAGGAAATGATTACCTCACCTGCAAAGGACTCCAGTACATGTGGTAATAATTTTGCATCTGGCTACAGGAACATAGCCAGGAGCTTCTCTGATATCCTCCCTCTCTCCAGGCATGCAATGGCCATGGGTGGATGGGTCAAGAGACTGCAGGAGCTCTACAGAAATTCTGAAGGGTTGGTGACTCATCAGCTCTAGTATAGTTCTGCCTCTGGAACCATTACACTATTGTGAGCCATATAGTGTGTTGGCCAGCGTCCTCTTGATAGTTCTTCCTAACATTCAGAATGTCCTTTCTTGCAGTTTGAATTCATCAGTTTGTATCCTCTCATCTAAAATAGTAGAAAACAAGCTTGCTCCATTTTCTACGTTTCAGATATTTAAAGATGGATTTCATATCACCTCAAAGGAGAGTCCGTCACCTTCTGAGGTAGCCTATTCCATTTTGAACAGCTCATGCCCTCAGGAAGTTCTTCTTAACATTTAGCTGGAATCTCTTTTTATTAAATTAGAAACCGTAGGCTTGGGTTGTAGCCTCTGGAGAAGCAGAAAAGTCTGCTGCATCTTCCACAAGACAAATCTTCAGGCATTTAAAGATTGCTGTCATATCACTTCTCCATCTTCTGTTGTCCAGGCTAAACATACCCAGCTCCCTCACAGACTAGGTTTCAAGACCTTTCGCCATCTTGCTTGCCCTCCTCTGAACACTTTCCAGTTTGTCGAGATCCTTCTTAATCTATGGTGCCCAGAACAAGATAGAGTAGGCCAGCCGAGGTCTGAATAAGGCAGAACTGAGTGATGCTATTACCTTCTTTGATTTGGGCAGTATACTTCTGTTGATGCAGCCTAGAAATGTATTGGCTTTTTTGCCACCTACCCCCCTTTATGAATTTTTCCCCTATGCATGTCTTGGGAATTGCTATGTTTTAGAAGCGTAGCTTAAAGACTCAATTTTTGTAGAAACGGCTTGTCTGTAATTCTCAAGTGATAGAACAAGAGACGGAATAGAATACTTTAGATTCCAGCCTCAGAGCACTTACTGGTAGCTCCATTTACTGATTGCAGAAAATATTATGAAACTACCTGGAAAGATCAGCATTTTCCCCAACCTTTTTGGTCCATATAGTACCCTTTTCCTGGTCATTGGGGTTTTCATTCTCTTCTTGAGGGGGCAGCTTCCATCCAAACCACTGAGATTGAGGGGCAGGGAAATCAATTGGAGACGGAAGTCAAATAAACAATCACATAACATGCTTGGCTACAAGGATGGCTGCACTTTCGTGGTAATGAGATACTACCTTATTATTTCATCACTAACTAAAGGACACCTTAATTAATTAATTTTACTAGAGAGACAAAGAACCTAGCTGTATCAGAACAGCAAATGGTGAAAACAGTTCCATAAGCTCATTATGCCCCTCTATGCTGAATACATCTACAGAGCCACAAAGTTTAGCAGTGCCTGAAAGACAATTTGACTTTCAGGTAAAGAAATCCGATCAGTCACAGTTCTTGGGCAAGGAAGCTTGGAGGGGGGAAAAGTCAAAATCAGAAGCTATCTGTTGAAAACAACTGAGCCTGCAAAATGTGGCTGCACTGTGATGAGCATGGTGTTGCTTTGGGAAGAGAAGAGGCTCATCTGACCACGAACACTGGATTTTCACTGCAGCTCAAATTGGCTTCTCCAACATTGCTCCCAGTGATGCGATTATCAAAGTCGGCCATCAACTTCCTATTTTGTTTTATGAATGCAGCATTAAGCCTTACATACCTCACTGGGGAACTAGGACAAGTTATGCTTTGTACTTGTATAAGCATCTTTTCTAAAGCTGCCCAGAACCTTGACAAATTATTTGCCCGTAGCTAGAAAAAAGACAATGGTGTTGGATGTAAAAGCATTCAGCAGTGGATGATTAGAGGATCCTGTTACATGTGCCAACTGCTACTTAGCAAAAGAAGTGGCAATGTTGGTGCATTTCACTCCTCCACTCCCCAATTATAGTATCAACTGAGCTATTTTGGATTTGTTTTATTAAACAACTCTTGTCAATGAAACAGGATAATTACTAGCGTTTCTAGTATAAGAGGCCCCAGAAATATACAAGGCAATGCTTCCCACAACTTTCACAAGTAGGATTGCTTCCCAACAGCCTTGTCTTTGCTCTTAAGCTGTAGCCCTGTCCAGTGTCAGTATACACAGAACATAAGTGATAACATACTTTCCACTTCAAGCTGGGATGGACAATATTCAGCTTGTGGTCTGCATGTGACTCTCTGTGCATTGTAGCCCTGGACTCTGACTGCCAGTAGGAAAACAAAGAGAATCATGTTTCACCTTGACGTTTCTAAAAATCACCAGCCGGAAGCTTCTTCGTGACTTATTCTAGTGTAGCATAAGCGGGGGAGGGGGGGTATGTTACCATAACCATGGACAGTTTACCAGTGGTGCAGCTGGGGAAATTGCTCAAAGCCCCACATTGCCTAGTGACTAGGGCTGCGAGTTCAGGATTGTCCTAGCCCCTGAGGTTTCTGAGCCAAAAGCTGGGACTTGAAGCTAGACCTTGGTGAGTATTATGCATTAAGAACCAACTGCAGATGCTCATAGCTTTTCATTCAAAAAAACACCCTCCTAACCTCCCCTACACCATATTTTCCTGTTTAAAAATAAGACAGGAATCTTAGCAAAAGAGACTGTTCCCAGATCCAGGTGAAATAAGGAGATTGTTCCTTCTCACTGACTTAGGGAGACAAGACAAGGAACATTTAATCTACAGTAGTCAGACGGTGGATACACACACAGTGGAAGTTGATGTCTGGCACCAGGATGACTGGGAGGGAAGGAGGAAACTAAGTAAACACAAGTTCTGCCAGAGGGTCTTTGCAAGTTGCAGCAATAAACCCATTAAGCCTTGCAAACTGTAGCAAGCTGCTGCTCTATTCAGTGAGCTGGAGATTAGCACATAGCCTTTCCCTCATGCCTAGAGTTCAGCCCACCAAAAGTGGAGAATTGATACCCTTATCTTCTACCTGCAGATGGTCCACAAAAACTGAACACTGAGGACCAGAGCCTGAAATCCTACTAGCAACTCACTGAAGGAGGAAAACGTGTCTCCTAGTTCTTCCCCAGTCATTTCCCAAAACTCCCAATGCTTCTTTTACTTTATATATTTTTGTGTGTTATTTCAGCAACTGACTAACCAGTGCATGGGGTTCAGTATGTTACACTCATCTGTGTTGCAGGGCTTCAAGAATAAAGATTTTTGTGCTATTCTATCTTGTGCTGTGCTGTGGTATTATCTTGTGCTCTTTTCTGTGTTGCCCCTGCTAGACCAGCTCATCTGTGTGACATGAAGAGGGCCCTGTTTTTGAAACTGCGTTAGAGTGCCAACACCTTAATCCATTCTTCAGTATAATTACCTTTTCCCCTCATATTTCACAAGGAGCTATCTAGTTTTAGCCTGATTATGCAATTACTGCTTCACAGCATCCAGGCACAGATCCCCCCACACTGAAATGGTCCTGGATTGTCAGAGAGTGGGGACAGGTGCATTTGGAGAGTTCCCTCTTGTAAGATCTTTGTCCCAATTCTCTTTTAAAGTAAGATAAATGGTCTTGCATCTGTCACACTACAGTAGGCCCTCTATATTCACAAGTGATAGGGACACAAATCCCTTGTGAATATCAAATAATCGTGAATAGGGTGCCCCCCCACAGACTTCTGCCCAGCCAGTGCACCCACCCAGGTGGGGACAGAGAGGCAGGGAACCAGTGATCAGCCTCCCTGGGCCTTCGTGCCTCCCGCACAGGCCGCATCTGTACCCACAGCAGTGGCAGGGCAGCACTGTCAAGGTCAGAGACCTGGGCAGTGAGCCAGCCTGGAGAAGAGAGTGGGAGAGCCAGCAAAGTCCAGCCAGAAGGAGACAAGCAAGCACTTACTCAAGGAAGTTCATCTACCAGAGCACCAGGTGAAGCCATAGTCAGAGTTCCAAAGCCAAGGGTCAAGAGTCCAGAGATCAATTCAAGGTATCAGGAACCAGGTGCTGGGAGCAAGGTACAGGCAAGAGGAGGGCTTGTAAGAAGTCTACCACAAGCAAAGGGAAGCTTCCAGGCAGGCAGTTATATAGCCCCAGGCACAGGTGTGCCCAGTCACCGCTTCTTAAACTTAGCCAAGGAAGCCTCCTTTTGCACAGCCCTCTTGAATCTCTGCCTTGATTGGGGGCTTATTGAACCAGGCTCCAGAGCCTCTTCAGAGTTGGTTTCCTGTTGCTCCAAAGGAGCAGGCACAGAATTGGATCCCTGTTGCTCTAAAAGAGCAGGCAGAGGGATGTCCGAGCCTGCTTGGTCCATGGCAGCAGGGGAAGCTCTTGAGCTGCAGGACTCATCTCCTGCCAGAGCCACAGGGACCAACAGCTGCTGCTTGTCATATCCACCCTGAGCAACAGGGACCAACAGCTGCTGCTCATCATCAGCAGCCCTGACAGGGGCTTCAGTTATCACAGGCACGAGGCGCACAGGGAACCCGTGATCAGCATCCCTGGGCCTTCGTTCTGTCTGCATGGGTCGCGCCCATACTGAGGGCAAGGAAAATGGGAGCAGCAGGTGGGGTGGGAATGGGGTGGGAGTAGGAGAATGGGGGGGCAAGCAGGCACCTCACGAATAATCAAATTCGTGAAAGTGAAACCCATGAATGTGGAGGGAGAACTGTACATAGTTATATCAGTGTGATTTCATTTCTAATCTCTGTGGCGGCATCCTGTGGAATCCTGGAACTTGCAGTGTGGTGAGGCACTAGAGCTCTCCAGCTACAATTCTCAATGTTCCATGAAACTGCAAATTCCATGATTCGGTAGAATGGAACCATAGTGGTTAAGCTGAAATCATAGTACTACAACTGTGTAGTGTGAAAGAGACCTTGGTTTACTGAAAATAAAGTGTAGGGATGGGCCAACCAAATCCTCAAATCCTCGAATCCTGGGTAAGGATTCAAGATTCCTGAATCCGAATCCCTGTGCCAAAATAGGCAGACCAAATCTTTCGAATCCGCCAACTAAATAGATTGTTGGAGACCAGGACGCCTGAAAACCAGGGAGAGCGCAATGCATGAAAACCTTGGAGACTGGGACGCCTGAAAACCTGGGAGACCGGACATACAAGGGAAGATAGTAAGTAGGTGATGTTTTCCCTTGGAGTAATAATGGCCTTTGCTAACAATTTCAGAAACTAAAGCTGGGCTTGTATTCTAAGATATTTAAATTGAACATTTCATATTTATGTTCAGTACTTGACTGGAAGCTACAGGCTTGAGATTTCAAGGACAGCTAAAACATTCCTTTGCAGAGCTCCCTTGCAAACTTCTTTCAGACAGAATTCTGTTTTACAAGGTGCAACAGCCTTCTCTGCCAAAGTGTGCTGGGGCAATCTCGAACTACAAACCCCAGGATGCCAGAAGGAGCTATGCAAAGAAAAGCCAGTTTTGACCTGGATTATCTCTCTATTGTAGTATGTGGCCCTGTTTACACAGGCAGGAACATGTGGAAAAACGTGGGATTAATCCACATTTTCCTACCTGTGTAGAAAGGGCCTTCATGTCATTTTCAATTTGGGGAGATCCTGAGGCAAAACTATGACAATTGTCCTGGCCGGATTTCTTCAGAGGGAGGTTTGCCTTTGCCTAGGCTTTTGCTAAGGCTGAGAGAGTGTGTCTTGCCCAAGATTATCCTTCTTTCCCTTGCTTTTTAAACTCTTTTTTAAAAAAGGATTCGAAAGATTCAAGATTTGTGTCGATTCCCAGAACCTTCCAGGGATTCAGATCTGGATTTGGATTCAGAAAATTCTGGATTGATCTCATCCCTAATAAAGTGTCTAAACCCACTGAAGTTGCTTGTTCCTTGGTTAAAACTTCACACATACTCTATCCCTCTCTCTCTCTCTCTCTCTCTCTCTCTCTCTCTCTCTCTCTCTCCCCCCTTCACACACATGTGTGCACACGTCTGTTAATACAACACCTGACTCAGAATAATAGAACATTCTTTTCTTTGTATGAGATAACAGTATAGGCTGTGTAAGATCTGTAGGGAAGGCTTTCTCTCAGTTCAGATATTGTCCAAGGCTTACTTGGTGAGGACACAAGAGAGAGCCTTCTCAGTGGCTGCTCCCGCCCTCTGGAACTCGCTTCCACAGAAGGCTAGGCTGGACCCTTTGCTGCCTACCTTTTGCCGGCAAGTAAAAACATTCCTATTCAAGCAGGCTTTCAATTCCTGAGCAGGTGAGCTTTTATTTTATTGGGATTTAAAAAAAAATTGTATGTTCGCATAACGATTTTAAACTGTTTTTATATGGTTATTTTAATTGTTTTAAATTATATTGTAAATGTTTTTACATTTTCTGAAGCTGCCTTGGGTCCTGCTCTTGAAGAAAGGTAGCATATAAATACAATAAATAAATAAATAAGTAAATAAAATAGGTTGCTTGCTATTTGCTCTTTGTAGAAGAAGGGAAAAGATGGAACTTTCTTTGCTCCCTGGACAAAAGCAAGTGCTTCCTGCATGTTGTGGAAGACACATATGCATACGCATCTTGACAAAGGGTTGTTTCCAGATTTGGTTATACTTATAGTGGATGTGTTGCTAGCAATGGACTTGGTAGTCATAGTATTTAAAGCTCCTCTTAATTCAGTGGTTCTACTCTATATATGCTTAGTCCTGGAACCAATCCCATGAAAATTGAAGGAAATCCTAGACTAACCTGACGTGAAGTCCAATAGCAGGCAGAAGTGTGGAGAAGAAATAGAAACAAGAGGATAACTGAACTAAAATTGCAATCATTTACAAAGAAAACTGTTCTCTTTCTGCTATGCAGCTAATAGTAGTGTCTCCTTCAACAAAGCCTACTTGAAGAGTTGGTTTTTCTTCCAACTCATTTCCAAAAAAGGTGGTATCTCTTAAGATAATCTCTTATAATTACAGCATGCAATTACCATCTGCATTTACCAATTTTCTCA
Source organism: Cyclura pinguis (assembly GCA_030412105.1). Taxonomy (NCBI): domain Eukaryota; kingdom Metazoa; phylum Chordata; class Lepidosauria; order Squamata; family Iguanidae; genus Cyclura; species Cyclura pinguis. The sequence goes on along the minus strand of CM059599.1, from coordinate 308,952,983 downwards.
CAGGGTGGAGAGGGGGGCTTGCCGTTTGTTAGGGGTGTCAACAACAACTTGATCTTTGAGAGATCTGACTTGATGAGACAGGCCTTACTTACATTTGAACTGCATTACTTCAGGCAAGCAAAACTAACACTCCTATCATTGAGTGCTAAACAGCTCCAGAAACTTGTAGACCCCATGTAGACCACATAGAATCGTAGAGCTGGATGGTCTTTGTGGTCTCCTTCAAGATCACAAGCACCATCCAGTTCTATGACTGGAGATGTCCAACACTTAGCACTTAGTAATAGGAGTGATAGGAGTGTTAATTGTTCTTTGTCTCTGGGAAAATGTGATGCCCACTGTACAATAGTTGTACAGGTTACTGACTCATTTATGGGCACGTCAGAGATTGTCCAGAAAATCCTAAATGTCTTGGATCCAACATACCCAAAGCCCATCTCATAACATCCTGCTCCACTGATGCAAGGTCTCTAAGATTTGGTGGCAAGTATAAATTGATGCATGAGACAAACTTCTTTGTGGTTACACTCACCTATGAAACTCTCATTCTCTGGAGGCCCACTGTTATTGTTGTTGTTGTTTAATGTATTTATATCTTGCTCTTTAGCACCACATCTGTACCATACTCCCAATTATTTAACTTAAAAAAAATCATTTAAAGCCCTGTATGGCTTGGGCCCAGATCGTCGGAAACATGGTATCTACCAATATGAGCCTGCCTGGACTTTAAAGTTTGCAGGGGAGAACTTCCCTCCATTCCATCACCATCCCAGCACATTTGGTGAAGACGTGAGACAGCTTTCGCAGCAGCTGCTTCCAAGTTATGGAGCTTGTATCCTTGGGAGATTTCATTGGCCCCTTTCCTGCTCTCATTCTCACCAGCAGGTAAAGACCTTTTTATTTTGGGTTTTTGATATGTTACAGCAGATGAATATTTTAATGGCGGGGCAGGGGGGGGTCTTAAAACTGCTTTTAACTTGAGTTTTTAACTTGTGTTTCTTAAATAGAACTCTGGTTTAATTGTATTTTTAGTTTTCTATTAATTTTTTTTTAGTTATAATGGATTTTAAAATGGTTGCAAGCTGCCTTGAATCCTATGCTGGGAGAAAGGTGAGATATAAAGCCCTTCATGCCCCCTAGAGGGTATGGGGATAATTCTGCCATGTTTTCAGGCATTCCTGGAGAGGTCCTGTTTAAACAAAGAAGTAAACAAGGTCAACCTGGACATAAAACTGCCTAGGTGTCCATTAAAAATGTGATGAAATGGCATAGCCTCCCACTATTTCAGAGACGAAAACCAGGACACATGTGACCAAGCAACTTACAGAGTGTGGTCAAAATGGCAAAAGTTACTAATGAAGAATACACAAGATAGGAGACGCTGCAGCAGTCTGCTTTTGCCTGAGCCTCCTGGGAAGGGGCAGAGTCCAACCACCTCTTCCTTTCTCCCTTTTGCAGAGTTGAATGCAAGCTATTTTTTCACTTTGATCTCAGTCTGCAGCAACTTGAAGCAAACTGAGGACAAAGTTGAGAAGTCGAACATTTTAAAAACAGCTGTAAAATTTGGGTAACAGAAGTTTAATCAGAACTGTCTTTGCCAAATTGTAAAAGTTGGAGGGTATGAGCTCCGTTCGTAATTTAAAATAATTCAAATCTATTTTTTGGACTTTGATGGGCAGCTGGGGCTTCAAATTGGACTTGGGTGGCAGTTGCATCCTGTGTGCCTCAATTTCCCCACCCCTGCACCAGTAGATTTTTAACTATGCACATGTGGCCAAGGGGAGGCAACTACAGCAGCTCCTTGGTCCCATACAAATCAAAGGAGGCTGGGTAAAATGACTAGATCAAATCCCAAAATTTCTGGATCAATCCATGTCACTCTTGATGGAAGGTGTGCAATTTCTTTTTGAAGTGCTACATGAAATATAAATATATAAATATGTACTGATCTTCTTAGGGCCACTACGACCATTGGGCAAAGTAGGGCGTTTGCTTTCGGCAGCAAACAGTAGAAGGCAGCAAAGGGTGCTGCTAGGCCTATCCTATGTCTCCTCCTTGGACAGTCTATGTTGCCTTCAGGTTTTGATGGAAGATTCTGTTTCATTCTTGCTGTTGACGATGAGTCCCATGCAACGAGAAAAGTGGGATAAATAAAAATAAGAAAGATTTAATTGCCAGTCCTGTCAGATTCTGTACATGGAGAATGGGAAAGGGTGTTGTTTCTTTCCCAGGTTAGAGGATAATGTCTTTTGCCAGCCCATCTTTGTGTTTAACAAAATAAGAAAACATCTGTGAAAAAACAGGACAAAAGAACTCTAGGCTAATGCTAAAATGGTGGTAGTCCATGAAACCAGTGCCAGTCCTGGAGTAATCTGCTGGTTCCTGGAGAATTTCCAAGAAAAAAATAATATGTTACCAGTCCCTGGCACACTGCTAAAAATATATACATACATGTTTTTAGAAACTGCTGGTCCATTACCTCAGATGGCTTGGGTCTCCTAAGCCTAGGTCTTCTAATGAGAGTTATGAAATACAAGTGTATTGTATCAGTTCTGTGTCCTGCTTTAGGGAGGAAGTGTTTCTCAGTAAGAGAAAATCTGAAAAACCAGTTTGAACAAAGATTGGAGCCATAGATAGTTCTGCCACTCCCCTGAGTCTACCATGCCACTTGTTTAGTGGGGAAGATGTAGTCTTGTACAATTGAATATATGCCACGATGCCATCTGATCACAGAGAAATATCTGATCGTGCAGGGACACACATGTGCATGCACACATGTGCTTATTTGTGCTCAAGTGGAAAACATTACAACACTGTCTCCACACAACACCATCTGTGGATAGTGTTGCTGCAAAATTGCCTCTCTCTGAGCTATAGAGAGCCAATGAAACTCAAAGAGTTGAGTGAAGTAAGAAGACAGTTTAACTGAGACAGTCAAAGATTACAATTAAAGAGTTTGATTGCCCAATCTGATCAACTCAGAATAAGCATGAGTTGATACTCAACACACATCCCTTCCTAAAACTTATACCCTTATATCTTTTCCAAAATACATTCTTATTGGCTGGAATTCTTCATACTCAGCTCTACATATATGGCTATTTCACAAATCCTGCTTGTTTTTCCTCTTGTCCTAAAGGTTAATATTTCTACCTGAGTTTTTCCTGAAAATGCCAAAGGTCTTCTGCCTTTCTTATCTCTCTAATCCCTAGCTGGTTTCTTGCACGTAGCCCTTTCAAAACCCTTTCTTTAGCTTCGTATTAACCCTACATCTTGCTTAAAGGCAGTATTCACTTCATTACTAAATATACTAAATTTTTTTAATTAGAACAATTGCTTAGTTTTAAGTGCTATCAATAGCAACTGAACTGTGCTTCAAAAATTCTGTTATAACTGCTAAATGGGCAAAAGGAATGTTAAAATGAATGGCAGTAGGGTCACCAGGTTAGTTCAGTCCTCGGGCTTGAAAACACAAGGCTAAAGTCTGAGACCTAGAGGTGGCCCCTTGATGATGCCACAGTGGGTGGGCCTTGGTGATGCCCTGGTGATGCCATTAAGCGCAACAGATTGAGCATCAAGCAGTTGTTCAGTCCTGTGCTTCTGAATTTGAATTATTTGAACTATTTGAATTAATTGAACTATTTGAATTATTAATAAAAATATCTCTATATTAAGAAAAAGTCTAAGAAAAGAGAATGCACAAACTGTCACATTGTCGAGGCAATGCTCTCACCCTGAGATTCTACTCTCCCCTGCCCCGGGACTGGAGAATCCGGTACAGAGCCTGAGACTCAGAACTAGACCTGGAGACTTGGGAACCCTAGATGGTACAGATTTCTCTGCATAATTTTTAAGTTGTTCTGCGTATGTCTGCATGAATAGAAAGGAATTCTTAACATTACTAAATGTGCCCTACCAGAAGTTGAATTAACTAACACAAAAGGTCTGTTTTTGCAGCTGGCCTATCCTGTTCTCCTTATTGCCTTCTTTTGCATAGTATTTGCTCTGTATCCTGGGATCCTATCACCCAATACATTCATAGCAGCATGGTTTCATTTTAACTGCCATCTGCACCCTATGGAATCCTGGAATTTGTAGTTTGTGAGATACGAAAGCTTTCTGCGTAAGAATTCTAATTACTCCTCCCTAAGCTGCAAATGAGAGAAAGTGTGGTGTAGTGGTTTGAACTTTGGACTACAGCCCTGCAGCTGAGGATTCAGTTCCCCACTTGGCCATGGAAACCCACTGGGTGACCTTAGGCACGTTACACACTCTCAGCTCCAGAAAACCATGCTATAGGTTTCCCTTAGGATTCCATAGGAGGGATCCATGCCAATTAAAATGGAATCATAGTGCTTTTTTTTTTAACGTGAAAGCACCCCAGGATCTATATCAGTAGAACAAGAGGGTTACGTAGCTCCTGGTTCCTGTAAAAAAAAAAAAATGCTGCTGCCTCATGAAATGGCTTCTCTTGACCCAACTGCTGTGGGATCGCAGTGGAAACTGAACACAGAAACATAGCCAGATCCATTTTGTGTGGATATACTAGGCAAGCCTGTGTCATGCTAATGTATGGGGCTGCTCAGCAGCTAAATATGTATGCGAAGAAGCAATTTGTCAGGGGGTATCAGAGGGAGGTTGCTGAGGGCAAACCACAATTGAAAAGCTTCAGATAAAAGGTTTCAGAAATTAGAAGCTGAGACATCCTCCCAGTTTAGGTCAATGGCTTGACACAGGTCAAAATGCATGAGAGTGGAAATTAAAGCCAGAGTCAAGAAGTCAAAAGCATATCCAAACACAGAGAGGTTAACCTGAGACAAGAACCTGAGCCAGGAATGGAGAGAAATGTGAAATAAAGCTTGGAAAATGTATTTATTTGCGGGGGGAGGGGGTGGAACAGCAACCAGAAGCTCCCAACCAGCATGGCTCTTCCTTAGCACCCCTTGTCTAGTGGCTTTCATGAGAATTCCCGATCTGTCAGATCACTTTGCTGTTGTCATCATTAAGCTCATGAGGAGAAGGTGAAGTGGGAGAATTTGGTGCCTCTCCTGATTCCCCTGTCACGTCAGTTAAGCTAAAATGCCCAGGTTTTCAATAAAGATGCTCACAATTTTTCTCATCCTCTGTGAGAATGGATACCTCTGGACATTTGAAATACTCATAAAAAAAATGTTCAACTGCCATAAGAGTTTTCATTTTTTATTTCAAGACTTCTTTCCAAAAAATAATTTCTTTGCCCCCAAACAGGTTGTTTGCAATATACACTGTCTTTCTGGGTAAAATGTGGTTTTTGCACAGATGAACTTCTGACAGTGAAATCGTATATTCTGAAAAGCAATTGAATAACATGTAAAAACTCTTGTAATTTTTTTCAGTAGGTAGAAAATCATTAATATTATTTGTTTTTCCAACATGAAAATGAATCAAAAAAAGATTTCCATCCCCAATTTTTTTAAAAAAGGGGTAAGAGACTATCCTCATTTGATAGAGCTGTATAGCATTGATCCCATCTGAATGAATGAATTTGACCCCATCAAAGCATAACAGGGAAGCAGCATTGCCAGTGGCATTGGGAAATTGGCAGTGGGTCACTGGAGTGGAAAATTGTTCCTTTTTTGTCTGTGTATATCCCAGGGCAACATACTGCTTCCTGAGTCATCCATGCCAGCACCTTGAATGCTTCTGCCTGTATTCAATCCAGCGCCAGTCAGACTCAGACATAAAAACCTGACAAGTTCACAGCCTGCGGTGGTATTGCTGCTTTATCACTCAGGCCTTGCATCAGTGCCTCCGCCTTTGAAAATAATCCAGATCATCTTCCCCTACTTTGGTATTTTCTTTTTGTCTCACTAGGGCCTTTTTCATGCCTTGTTAGCACATTTTCAGCCAGTTTGAAGAATGCTTTGAAAGGCAGGCCTGCCACCAGAGCCCAGAGCTGGAACCCTTTGATGTTAATCCCAGCTTTATGTGTCTACATGACATTACTGCGGACAGGCTGGTGTTCTCTCATCACCTGGCAGGCACTATTACTGAGCGAATGACACCATCAGTAATACTCCAATTACTGTTGTTTTTTGTTTTGTTTTTTTCAGTTTGCTGGATGACAGATTTAAGGGGCATGAGGCCCCCCTTGTGCAGCTTTCCTATGGAAAAAGCAAGGGGATCCACAAGGCTAGTTAAGATGCTCCAGGGAGAGATAAGCATTTGGCAGCATCTGGCTAGGTAGGAGTGAGGAACGCCAAGCAGCATCTAACCTTTTTAAGGTCTTGTTTGGGCTTCAGTGGGTTCCCCAGATGAGCATACTCCTTTATATGTGATATCTTCATTTGTACAGGTTCCATATCCTCCAAATATCTCAATTTGGCAGGAACAGTCCTAAGTAATCACCTCTTATCCCACTTTTTTCAGCAGTTTGTCTCAGCTTCTGTCCTCCTCTCTCTTCTCTTGTCCTCAATTGCTGTTGAGTAATCGTATTATTATTATTATTCATCACCACCACCATTATCATTATTATTTGTATTTCACCTTCCTCCCAGAATTGGGACTCAAGGAGGCTTACAGTTTATATAGATAAAAACATACAAAAAGTGAACATTAAAATAGAATTAAATTATTAAACTACTAAAATACTTCAAATGTTTAATTGAAAGAATAAAATGCAACAGAAAAGATTAAAAAGCTATTAGAAACAATACAGTTTAAAACAATACAGCATCCCCAGCCTGTTCTTTAAAAATTTACTGCATTAAAATATTGTTGGAATAAAACAGTTTTTGTCTGCCAACAGAAAAACAGCAGGGAGGGGGCCATTCTGGCCTGCCTCAGAAAGGAGTTCCAAGTTTGGGATGGTCACTGAGAAAGCCCTTTTTGTGTCCCCACCAACTGTGCTTGTGAAAGTGGTAGAAATGAGAGAAAGGCCATTGCTGATGATCTCGGGGCCCAGGCTGGCTCATAAAAGGAGAAATGGTCTGCCACCTAGCCTGGACCTGATTCATATAGCGCTTTATGTTATAACCAGTACTTTGAATTGTGTCTGAAAACAAACTGGGTACCAGTGGAGCTGTTTTAACAGGGGAGTAGTATGGCCCCTGCAACAGGTTAACTGGTTATAGCTCTTTGAATCAGCAGAAGTTTCTGAACACTCTTCAAAGGCAGCTTCAAGTAGAGCACATTACAGTAGTTCAAACAGGATATCACTAAGGCATGTACCACCGTGGCCAAATCTGGAATATGAAGGAATGGGTACACTTGGTGCACAAGCTTTAAACATGCAAAAGCATTCCTAGAGGATATGGCACACGAAGGGAAAGGGCAATAGCAGAGGTCAACAACTGGCTCCGCACATGGTGCCACCGGCAACGGTTTGGGTTTTTGGAACATGGCCTGAATTTCCATGATTGTGGGCTTCTGGCAAGGGATGGGCTGCACCTCACAAAACTTGGCAGGAATGTTTTTGAAAACAGTCTCGCAAGGAGGATTAAGAGGTCTTTAAACTAAATTCCGCTGGGGAGGGAGACAATATTATTCAGGGTAAGGACTCAGTGAGTACAGGGGGAAAAGGCCCAAATGATATTGACCAAGTAGTACAAGCGTCCAATGGTGGGAGAAGTAGAAACTATAGTACAGGACTTGCAGGAAGGGCCCGGGGATTTAAGTGTCTCTACACTAATGCGCAGAGTATGGGAAACAAGCAAGATGAACTTGAACTCCTAGTACAACAAAACAAGTACGATTTGATAGGCATCACTGAGACCTGGTGGGATGAGTCTCAGGATTGGAATGTAGGAATAGAGGGGTATAGCCTATTTTGTAGAAATAGAGCAAGCAAGAAAGGAGGAGGAGTAGCCTTGTATGTCAAGGATGTTTTCACCTGTGAAGAGATCCGTGACTTAAACCCAGAAAGCCAGGTCAAGAGCATCTGGGTAAGAATTAAGGGAGCGAGAAACAATAGGGATATTCTGGTGGGGGTTTACTACAGACCTCCAACCCAGACTGAGGACCTTGATGGCGCCTTCCTCAACCAAATGACCGCGCATTCAAAAAGGAGAGATACAGTAATAATAGGAGATTTCAATTACCCTGATATATGTTGGCAGTCAAACTCTACCAGGACAGCAAGGTCCAGCAAGTTTCTTGCTTGTCTTGCAGACAATTTCATGGTCCAGAAGGTGGAAGAGGCGACAAGGGGATCAAATATTCTAGATCTGATCCTGACCAATAGGGATGACCTTGTTAATGAGGTAGAAGTGGTTGGATCTTTAGGGGGGAGTGACCATGCCCTATTGGAATTTGGCATTCCGTGGGAAGGAGAAGATACATGTAGCCAGACACTCATCTTAGATTTTAAAAAAGCGGACTTCTGTAAACTTAAGGAGCTGCTGGCTGAAATTCCGTGGTCAAGAATAGTGAAAAGGAAAGGAGTTCAGGAGGCATGGGAGTTCCTTAAAAGGGACATACTGAAGGCACAGTCTAAAATTGTGCCAATAAGGAGGAAAAATGGAAGGCATCTGAAGAAACCAGAATGGTTGACTAAAGAACTCTCAGCTGAGCTAAGTGTTAAGAGAAACATGTACAGGAAGTGGAAGAAGGGGGAAACCACCAAAGAAGAATTTAAGCAAGTAGCCAGGAGATGTAGGGACAAGGTCAGAAAGGCTAAAGCACAGAACGAACTTAGGCTGGTCAGAGACATTAAAAACAATAAAAAGGGCTTTTTTAAATATGTCAGCAGCAAAAGGAAAAAAGAAGGAGACGATAGGGTTGCTGCGCAGAGAAGATGGCAAATTACTAACAGGGGGAAGAGAAAAGGCAGAACTACTTAACATCTTCTTTGCCTCAGTTTTTTCCCAGAAGGATACAAACACTCAACCTGGCGGTTGGGGAGCAGGGGAGGAAGCAGGGGAAATGAGGCACATAATAGGTAGAGAGGTAGTACAGGAATACCTGGCCACACTGGATGAATTCAAGTCTCCAGGGCCAGATGAATTGCATCCTAGGATATTAAAAGAACTGGCAGAGGTCATTCCGGAACTGCTTGCTATAGTCTTTGAGAAATCTTGGAGGACAGGAGAAGCTCCAGCAGACTGGAAGAGGGCAAATGTTGTCCCCATCTTCAAGAAGGAGAAAAAAGAGGACCCAAATAATTATCGCCCAGTCAGCCTGACGTCAGTACCCGGAAAGATCCTGGAACAGATCATGAAGCAGTCAGTTTCTAATCACTTAGAAAGCAATGCAGTAATCACAAGAAGTCAACATGGATTTCTCAAAAATAAGTCATGCCAGACTAATCTTATCTGTTTTTATGATAGAGTTACTAGCTTGATAGATGAAGGGAATGCTGTGGATGTAGCATATCTCGATTTCAGTAAGGCCTTTGACAAAGTTCCCCATGACATTCTTGCAAAGAAGCTAGTAAAATGTGGGCTGGGACAGGGCTACTGTCAGGTGGATCTGTAACTGGCTGACTGACCGTTCCCAAAGGGTGCTCACCAATGGCTGCTTTTCATCCTGGAGAGAACTGACTAGTGGGGTGCCACAGGGTTCTGTCCTGGACCCAGTGCTGTTCAATATCTTCATCAACGACTTGGATGAAGGAATAGAGGGCATGCTCATCAAATTTGCAGATGACACCAAATTGGGAGGGGTTGCTAATACACCAGAGGACAGGATCAAAATTCAAAATGACCTGGGCAGACTGGGGAGCTGGGCCAAGGCTAACAAAATGAAATTCAACAAAGAGAAGTGTAAGGTCCTACACTTAGGTAGAAAAAATGGAATACAGAAATATAGGATGGGGGACACGTGGCTGGATGGCAGTACGTGTGAAAGAGATCTAGGAGTCTTAATAGACCACAAGCTGAACATGATTCAGCAGTGTGATGCGGCAGCCAAGAAAGCCAATGCAATTCTCGGCTGCATCAATAGGAGTATGGTGTCTAGATCGAGGGAGGTACTGGTACCACTCTACTCTGCTTTGGTTAGACCTCATCTTGAATCCTGTGTCCAGTTCTGGGCACCCCAATTCAAGAAGGACATGGTCAAGCTGGAGCAGGTCCAGAGGAGGGTGACCAAAATGGCGAGGGGCCTGGAAGCCATGCCCTATGAGGATAGACTTAGAGAGCTGGGTATGTTTAGACTGCAGAAGAGAAGGTTAAGAGGGGATATGATAGCTATGCTTAAATATTTGAAGGGATGCCATGTAGAGTAGGGAGAGGGCTTGTTTTCTGCTGCTCCAGAAACCAGGACAAGGAGCAATGGATTCAAGCTGCAGGAAAGGAGATTCCACCTGAACCTCAGGAAGAACTTCCTGATGGTCAGGGCTGTCCGGCTGTGGAATATGCTGCCTCGGAGTGTAGTGGAGTCTCCTTCCTTGGAGGTTTTTAAGCAGAGGCTGGATGGCTATATGTCGGGAGTGCTTTGAGGGTATTCCAGCATGGCAGGGGGTTGGACTGGATGGCCCGTGTGGTCTCTTCCAACTCTACATTTCTATGATTCTATGATTCTAGCCACTGCAGAAACCTGTGTCTTCAGAGGAAGCATAACCACATCAAACACAGGCAGAACCCCTATTTCTCTTCTGTCTTTTGACTGACCGGGTTGTTGCCCTACCCAGGAGGTTCAGGCAAAAGCAAACAGCTGCAGCCTTTCCTTGTTTGTGTGTTCTTTCTCATTAATAACTTTTGCCATCTTGACCATATTCAGATGTTGCTTGGCCACAGGTGTCCTGGTTTTCTTCTGTGAAATGTTGGAGGGCATCAAGTTTCCTGCTTTCTAAAATATGAAAATGCCTCTACTAATGTCCTAGTTACTAGTTGGAAGAGCGTTAAGCTAAATTGTGCTGATATCTTTGGTCCCACATTTTTGACTTTCACCATGACCACCAAGAACCTCTCTGCCGTTTAATTGGTCCCTCATACTGAAAGAGGTTCTCTACCCTTCGTCTCTGAGCAGAATGAGGAAGTTCTCAAGCATCTCCTAGACTTTACCAAATCAGACTGCAAGTAGGTTCTTGTAATTTCGTGTGTGGTTTAGTGTACATTCACACATATATGCCTATACACAAGGTCTACCTGCACTTGGAGAACCAGCATGTCAGGAAAACAGAGTCAGCCTTCTGCTGCAAGGTCACTGCTACTGCAATTTTCCTTTCATCAGTCTTTCAATAGCCATTCATTTTTCCAAACTCTTTTGCTTTACCACCAAGGGAAAAAAAGCAGCAAAAATCCTTTCCTTTGAAGTAGATTTGTTTAGGCAAACTGAACACGTATGTGCAAAATTACTTTTCAAAAAATAAGAAAAATCTGGGTTGCTTTATTATAGAGCCTGTTGTGTGCTCTGGAATGGCATAGAGCAGGAAGATTTTTCTCCCCTACAGAAGTTGGTCAGGAAGCTTTTCACTGTGTAGGCCATCTTAGTTCTTGGCACTCAGCCCAAGAACTTCTAACTAATCACCCTAGCCTCACTTGCAGTCTAAACTATGCCAGCCAACATAATCCACTGAAGATCCATCCAGATTGCTCAAAGGCAATAAAGCTGTGGCATTAAGCACTTCAATAAAAGTCAGTGCCAACAAAAGCAGCTTATTCCTTGAGATTTCCAGATATAGCAGGACAAAACGAGGCACTGCCCACTCCTTTAGTTTTTTAAACTGTGCCTCAACTCCTGTCTGCCATGCTCCAAAGTTTATTTGACTCAAATATTAGACCACAACAGCGCATTTTAGCCTTGTTTTCTTTGTCCTGTCTGACGGTCAGTGGATTATATCCAGTTGTTCCTCTTCTGCCCAGTCTTTTTACTCTTATGTGCCCAGTGTTTTCTACCTCAAGACTATGCATAGTGACTCTCCATTTTTTTGGCATGGTTCAAGTGGTGTTGAATTGTTGCTCAACAGGCAGAAGATCATCAGGTGACTGATGCTGCTCTAGTTGTATTTATGCCTACCAGACCTTTAATCAATCTGTCTGACTGGCTTCAGGTCCAAGTCCAGGCTTGTTCCTGGCCCTGCTTAGATGTGGTGACCGGCCCCAGATATTTTGCTTCTTGAGACAAAGCAGCAAATGATACATAGTTCTCAATGCCAGCTAACGCCAATTTAGCTTGCAACCTGAGACACTAAACTCCTCTCTCCATCTCTTTGGCAGTACCGATGCACATCCATGTAATGATATCCCAAATCTGCTGGCTGAGTCAGCTGCCACACACTACCTAATGGTAAGGCCAGACCTAGTCAGTGTTATGAATAAGCTTGGTAGAAGAACTATTAACTGAGTTGACTAATCTCCTCCCATGAGCCTAGATGTTATCCTTCCTTACCTTGAGTTCTTCCAGCTATTTTGAGATATAGTTCCCATCATCCTTAACACTGGCTACAGTGGCTGATGCTAATGGGACCATCAGTCCATAAGATTTTTAAGGGCCCAGGCCACTGGAAGCTGCTTGAGGCACAGGATGGAAAGGAAATAATGCTGATGCCCACTCCAGAGTAGCATTGTGATACTGGTGTGCCCTCAAGTCATTTCTGACTTAGGGTCACCCTAGGGCAAATTTATCACAAAATTTTCTTGCCAAGGTTTACTGAAAGGGGGGGGGTTGCCATTGTTGAGGCTGAGACAGTATGACTTGTCCAAGGTCACCCAGGGGGTTTTCATGACCAAGTGGAGATTTGAACTTGCGTCTCCCTGAGTTTGCCACTCAAACCAGTACACCCTGCTGGCTCTCCAAAGAAGATTCTAAGAAAGGAAATTGTTGTTCCAGTTGACTCTGACTTTTGACTCTCCTAGGGTCTTCTTGGCAAGATTTAGGCAGAGGTTTGCCCCTGCCTTCCTCTGAGTCTACGAGAGTGTGACTTGTCCAAGTTTACCCAGTCAGTTACAGTGGTTGAGTGGGAATTTGAATCCTGGTCTCCTGGAATCCTGGTCTAATACTCAAACCATTATACCATGCTGCCTCAACTCTTTCTAGCACTGAGCTGTTAAATAACAGAGGCCTTTATTGCAGATACACAGCAACCCAAGCCCTGCTTAGGCCAGGAACACAGAACTTGTGAGCCACCAAGCAGAGTAGAACCCTTCTACATTGAATTTGCAGATATAATGACTTTGGAGGAGGTGATAAACCTGTTTGCTTCCTGGCAGGAAAAAAGAAGCATATAGATTTATCATAAATCTGACAGGGCCCCCTATAGGGTTGGGGGGCAGCTATGTTTAATAGAACTGTGTCTACCACTTTTAAAGTTTGGATGTTGCAAATAGTAACAGATGGTGGCTCCCATATCAATAGGTAATGAATCTGCTCTAGCTTTTAGTCTGAATTGTAAAGAAGCTAATCAAGTTGCTTAACCTATACTGGGAATAAAAATCCAGCACTCCAGATAGGTCCTTTAAAGTTCAGATTAAAAGCTGAAGAGCATTTTTTAAAATTCAGCATGTACCTTAACTTTATCATACCAAATCTAACCATGCCACCCAAATCTTAAATGATGACCTCAGGATCTGAGAGTCTTTCAGCTCTCAGCCATATCTATTCCTTCAACCATACAAAACAGCATTCCTCGTAATATAATGTAATATTAGTAGGAATGGGATGAATCCAGAATTTTCCAAATCCGAATCTGGGTCCTAATACCTGGAAGGTTCTGGGAATCCATGAATCTCACGAATCCTGAATCTTTTGAACCCCTTTTTTAAAAAAAGGTTTAAAAAGCAAGGGGAAGAAGGATAATTAATCCCACATTTTCCTGCCTGTGTAAACAGGGCCACATACTACAGTACAGAGATAATCCAAATAAAAACTGGATTTTCTTTGCATAACGCCTTATGGCATCCTGGGGTTTGTAGTTTGATGATACCCCAGCACACTTTGGCAAAGAAGTCTGTTACACCTTGTAAAACTACAAATCTCAGAATTGTGTCTGAAAGAGCTTTGCAAGGGAGCTATGCAAAGGAATGTTTCAGCTGTCCTTGAAATCTCAAGACTGTACCTTCCAGTCAAGTCTCAAGTGCTGCAACAAGGAAGGCACTTAAAAACAACAACAACAACAGCCTCCGTCCAGTCCAGTCTCAATTCTGCACCCTGCAGTCTCAAGTCATGTCTCAAGTCCTGCAACAAGGCACTTTAAAAAAAACCCCAGCCTCTAGTCCAGTCTCAATTCTCTACCCTCAAGTCCGGGCTCAAGTGGTGCAAGGGACTTTCAAGTCAAATCTCTAGTCCAGTCTCAATAATTCCCAATCCCTACCCTCCGATCTCAAGTCAAAAGAAAAGAGATTATTACCTTGCAGAGGGAGGCAGACTGAGCAGGCACAGGCAGCCCGAGCGGGCATATCTTGTGGAAGGAAGTACGCTGGCCTACATGTGGCAATCACTAGATGACCTTGCCCTCTGCCCCACTACTTCTAATAGGCGTGAGACCCACTGACCCCAGCATTTATACATGCCATTGATTTTCAGCACAGAAAATAGTGCTGAACCTAAATATTAAATATGAAATGTTCAATTTAAATATCTTAGAATACAACCCCAGATGTAATTTCGGAAATTGTTAGCAAAGGCCATTATTACTCCAAGGGAAAAACTCACCTACTTGCCATCTCTCCTTGTGTGTCTGGTCACCCAGGTTTTCAGGTGTCCCAGTCTCCAACAAACTATTTGGCTGATGGATTAGAAAGATTCGGGTTGCCTATTTTGGCGCAGGGATTTGGATTCCCGAATCTTGCTGAGGATTTGAGGATTCGAGGATTCGGTTGACCCATCCCTAAATATTACGAATTCCCAGACCACTGCTTTCTTTAGCATCATACAATGTTTTAAATATTATTCTGGGTTTCCTTGCCTGCCAAACAAATCTGAAAATTTCTTTCTGCCATTGTGCAAAAGGTGTTCCATTTCCTACAATTGTAGGATTGTTTGGAAGTAGAATAAAAGTTTTGGTAAAACATTTGCATTAGCAATTCATCCTAAAGGGGTTAAATTTAACTTTCCTCATTTTTCTAATTCTCTTCTGATTTCTTTTCAGACTTCATAATTGTTTTGAAACAGTAGACTGTTATTCTATATAACTGGAACTCCCAGATATTAATCACCGTTTTTCCACTTTAAAATTAGGAAGAGCAGTTAATTCATTTTCTTCTTCTGAAGACCTTCCACCTTCCACAGTCATTTCTATAATAAATGCCCACTTTTTGTCTTTCTTTAATTTTCAAGTTTTTTTCCTGCTTTACTTTAGCAACACAGTGCAGTCCATCTTCTGTCTGACTACGTAAGTGGAAAAGTCTTTACATGTGGCCATTAAGAAAAGCATGTCCAAAAGCTCTCTTTCTTTCTACCTTGGAGATCTCTGCTGCTGTTGACAAGGGTAATTTAAACTTTCACACCTACAGTAGCTGCAATTGAACCTGACACTGGAGCATGGGGAGACTTGCTCTTGTACAGGACTTTCAAGATTGTATTATCCCATTCATTTTGATGATCATTGCCAGTCTGATTGAAAAGTAACTTTCTAAGCTCTCACTGAAACCTAGGGCAAGAGGACATGCAGTCATGCAGTGGAAGTGTATGTTCCAATTTTATCCAGGACCAGCTCAAGCCATTTTGAGGCTTGAGGTGAGGAACAAACTAATCTGTGTCCTCTAACAGTGGGAAACAACTTGGGTGGGAGGGACCCAGGAAGGATGGAAGTGCTGCCACTGCTGCCCCACAAATTTAATGTCCGTGGCTGTTGTCTTACTCTGTCTAACGGAAGAACCATTTCTCCCCTATTGTTTTCCTAATATTAATACTACTAATTAAAATAGGTATGATGATGTCTTCTTCTGTTGTGGATAAAATTTGATCCAGAGAATGTGATTTTGATGGTTCTTTTCCCTGAATAGATCCTAGGATCTCATCAAAACTTGACATAACTGGTTACCGTTCTACATCCTTCTTTGGCTGGAGAAAAGTAGTTCATTAAATGTACCTGTGTGTGATACCTGCTCTCACATCTGAAAAAGACATTCAGATGTATAGAATTCTGTTGAGTGGGAAGGGCTTTCTCTTCCCATACTGAAGCTTCACTTCTCCACAGTGTTCATTTATAAATAGATCTGTAGATTTAAGCTTGCACATATGTACCACACTGAAATTCTTCCCAACAAGAAGTTTTGTGCCTAGAAAACAGCTCCAAATGAAGCCTAGACAGCCAGCAGCTGGACTGAGGAGCAGCTCTTCTGAAAAACAATAACTTTCCTAAAAACAATAACTAAAAACTCTTACTCCAGTCCTTCTGGCACCGTTGTCATTGAAGAACTGCTTCTAATCCTGGCTGAGCAATGGAATCACTCCTGAGGAAAACTAGTTTTTTCCCCCAGTCTTCTTATTTGACAGGTTCTCAAGCCCCCGCCTTTAACTTTCTCGGTAGGCAGTCTTTTGAGACTCTCCTTGCCTTGGGCACTGAACAAGCTTTGTAACCCCAGCCAGCGAACTGCAGTTCCCATTGATTCTGGTCTCCTTCAGCTGCAGCAACAACGAGATACTCATCAAAAGCAAAATAAATTGGGGCTGCACCAGTATTTAGGACAGCTGGTGCATTAAGCCATGTGACATGTTCTTTACAACCATAAGGGGCTGCTGATTTTGGTACCAAATTATCTCTTTTTTATTTGCTCATTGGCTTAAAATCTGGCCTGGCAATTGCTTAAGCCTCATTGACTGGATTGCTCTCCTCATTGGTTTCTGAGTCTGAATCTATGCCATTTCTGTTGCTTAGGAAACATAGTGGGGTGAGGGGGGGAACATCTATTCTGTGGAGAGAAAAGAGCAATAACATTTCATATAACTTCTGCTGACAGTGACAGCCTCAAACCTGAAGGGGATTGAGGGCAAAGATCTAATTTTGCAATAGGATGATATCCAGTTTTTCTATTATTACGCTGGGTCAGAAGATCTCTTCTTTGTCAAAGTCAGCTTTGGTCCCAGTGAAAAGGACTGGATAAAGATTTGCAGCCAAAAAAGCAGTGCTGATTTGTACAGAAAAGGGCAATGCAGGCGATAATACCATTAAAAGATATAATGTCATTATACCTATACTCCATGGGATACAAGATGTTTTGCTGTCCCAAGCAAGTTTATTTTTATGCAACTTTTTTCTTTTTCATTAATCATCATAATAACTAAGCAATATTAGCACCATGCTGCAGTTATACACACTTTCTAAAAACAAAAATTCTGCACTTTCAGTCTGGATGCCTAGTATCTAACCCCCCCTTTCTTTTTTATCAAAGAGCACTGGTGGCGCAGTGGTTAAATGCCAGTACTGCAGCCACAAAGTTGTGAGTTCGATCCTGCTGGGCTCCAGGTTGACTCAGCCTTCCCTCCTTCTGCAGGTCGGTAAAACGAGTACTTGGGGGCAATTAGCTAAACACATTGTAAACTGCTTAGAGAGCACTTAGCTGATAAGCAGTATAGAAATATACATGCTATTGCTATTATCAAGCTTTTGTGAGTTTATCTTATGAGGTGGCCAGCAGTGTGGCACTATTGAAGTAAGGCAATCTTTTTATTCACTAACATTGATCATCACCACTAATCACTTTATAGGAAACAGAGGATTTTTGACCCTTCAAAGTGAAATATCTTTAAATAAATAAAGTTGGAAGGAATGTACACCAAAGGGCCGCATAGCCAAGACCCCTTCCAATGTAGGAGCATGGAGCAAAGCCAACCTTGATGGATGGCCATCTAACCTTTTTTTAAAAACTTCAAACAAAGTAGAGTACACCAGCTTCCCCGTCAGGTTATTCCAGTAACATTTAGTCTAAGTCTCCTTTCTTGTAATCTCAATTGATTAATGTGAAATCCTGTCCTCTGAGACAGTAGAACACACTCAGTCCACTTTCTATGTGGCAGCTCTTCAGTTGTTTAAAGATGGCTTTTGGATCACTTCTCAGTTTTCTCTTGACCAGGCTAAACACACCTACCTTCTTCAACTGTTCCTCAAAGAGTTTGGCTGTCAGATGTTTAGCCATGCTGGTCACTCTTTTTTTGGTGCTTTCCAGTTTGTCAACACCTTTTTTAAACTGTCATGTCCAGAACTGGACATTGTACTCCAGGCTGGGTCTGACCAAAGCAGAATAGAGAGGCATAATTATCTGTGTTGATTTGGATGATTTGGATGCAGCCATGATTTGCATTGACTTTTTTTTCTGCTGTATCACTCTTGATTCATGTTTAGTTTGTGTTTTACTAAGAACCCTAGATCTTTTTTACACATACAACTCTAAAGCTAGGTGTTATCAAGCCCTATATTTGTATATCTGTCTTTTCCTGTAATTTACATGTATCCCTGTTGAAAACCATTTTAAAGTGCAATTTGTGGCCATTTTGTCATGACATTCCTCCTCCAACTCCATTCCAAATCAGGCTACCACAGAATTCAGTACAAAACATACTATTCTGATTGGCACTCACTCTGAGTTCTCCCAGATGAGGCTTTTAATTTGCAACTATGCTGCTTCATTCCCAAAATTTTACAGGTTATGTACAGACAGCATACTTAATTACAGTCCTCCTGTGTTTTTGCCACCATTCCCGAGATTTTTTAATTAACAGGAGGAGAAAACATACTGAAGAAAAAACAAGATGGGATAGTAGCAGTATGATTCTGCTTTTACTGCCATGTCAGCATCCTATGGAATCCTGGGGTTTGTAGTTTGATGAGGCATGGGGCAGGGGTGGGTGGGCTCTGTGGCTCAGAATTCTAAATGCCCCTCCCTAAACCCCAAATCCCAGGATTCTATAGGATGCAGCCATACCAGTTAAAGTGGTATCATAGCACTATAAATGTTTAGTGTGAATTTATGTGTTTTGCCACCAGAATACATCTGGAAACTGTACTCCATTGTTTATTTCCTCTGTTTATTCCAGAAGCAAATCCCAGTAGCTGAAAGAATTTGGAATGTATTGAGGAGGACTGGGCTGCTAGGACAGAAAGGCAAAGACTACTGAAGAGGCACACCAGAAAAGACTGGGAAATCTGATAGCTAAGCCTTCAGAAGATACAGAGCAGATGTTTCCGACTGCTTACAAAAATAAGGATTATAACCCGCCCCCCCTCAATTTTTAAATAAAGAACCTTGGTTTAAATCCTGAAGTTTGAATGTGAAGTTCTGTTGTTCAGCAGTAAAGACAAGGCTTCCCCAGCCATTTCTCTGCAAAAATGGCACTTTAAACCCACTAACCCAGATTTCCTGAGTAAAAAAGAAGCAAGGTTTAAAAGGCTGGATGGAGAGGGGAGATCAGAGGCACTGCATCTGAAAATAGCAGAAAAATATTTTGTAACCAACTTATGCAAGCCAGAGGGATGTTTTCCTTTCAGACCTGATTGCGAATAGGTGCTTCATCCTCTGCTCTAGTTTTCAGTCTCTGTTCCCAGAAACAAGCTCTTGCTCTTCCATTTTCACTGCCTGTTAGATATATGTATAGAAACTTCACATATTCTCTGTGCAAGATTTGCTTATTGCCAAGAGGCAAGGATTTTAGTATTTCTTTGTGGCATTGCAGTGCTTTAAAAAGCCCAATTAATATGACAATGTCTGACTTCACTCAACCACTCCTAGATTAACAACAGAGAAGGAGAGTATGTTTACATCAAGTCACTGTACTGAACACAGAGACTAAGAAACAGAATCTAACATAGATTGGCAAAATGCCCATTACTTTGGACAGCTGGATAGTCCAATTTGCCCCTCTTGTTAAATGTGAATAGTTTTGGAAGTAAGCTCCAAAGATATCTCTTCTCTTTCATGCCTGCTTAGGTGGAGGAATGTGAAGCAGGGGAAAGCGGGGGAGGTGATACCTAGGTATTGACCTGATGGGTTATTAGGATAGGGCAAAAGTTAAGCGTTTTAAACCCTTAAGGCAAGGATAGACAATGTATCAGCTACTTTCTTCTTTTGTTTCATTTTCATTGCTCCCCTTCTCCCAGTTCCACTCACACTATCCCACTTCCATCCTTTAATCATTTTAGACTCTCATTCTTCAGAAGTAAATCATACCATCTTAGAGCTGGAAGGGACCACAAGGTCATTTAGTCCAACTCCCTCTCCTGCAGGATTATACAACTAGAGCACTCCTGAAAGGCGCCCATCCAGCCTCTGTTTAAAGGTAACCAAAAACAGAGTCTGTCATCCTCTGAGGCAGTCTATTCCACTGTCAAACACCTCTTACCGTGAAAATGTTCTTCCTAATGTTTAGGTGGAATCTCTTTTCTTGTAATTTGAATCCATTGGTTTGTGTCCTAGTTTTTGAGACAGCAGAAAACAAGCTGGCTCCATCTTTTAGATGACATCCCTTTAGATATTTAAAGACAGCTATCAAGTCGCCTCTCTGTTTCTTCAAGCTAGAGATATGCAGCTCCACAAGTTGTTACTCATAAGGCTTGTTTTCCAGACCCTGCTTTCAACATCCTTCTTGAATTGTGGTGCCTAGAACTGGACACAGTATATCAAGCGAGATCTGACCAAAGCAAAATACAGTGACACTACTGCTTCCTTTGATCACAACACTGTGTTGCTGTTGATGCAGCCCAGGATTGCATTGTCTTTTTTGGCTGCTGCACCACACTGTTGATTCTTGTGTGTCATCAACTAAGATCCCTAAATCCTTTTAAAATGCACTGCTTTCAAGCTAGGTGTCACCCATGCTATTACTGTGCCTTTAATTTTTTTTCTTTTTTTTCTTTTTTCGGCCTACTCCTATGATGGGTTTAGGGTTGCTGTAAATCGGAAATGATTTGAAGGCACACAGCAAGAAGATTTATTACCTTACATTTATTCCTGTTGAAATTTTGTTAATTCTGGCCTAGCTTTCCAATCTGTCGAGATCATTCTGAATTCCGGTCCTGCCTTCTAGTGTAGTAGCCACCCCTTCTCCCCCAATTTGGTGTCATCTTTAAATTTGATAAGCATGTTTTCTCTTCTATCATCTAAGTCATTTATAAAGTGGTTAACAAAAGGCCCATAGTACCCCACTAGTCATTTCTCTGAAGGATGAAGAGCAACCATTGTGAGCACTCTCTGGGTTCAGTCTACTAACCAATTACAATTCCACCTAAGTGTAACACGGTTTAGCCCACAGTTCACCAACTTGCCTGCAAGAATACCATGGGGAAACTTCCTTTGTATCTGCACTACCATCATTGCAAGCATTTCCAAGTCTTTTGGCACCTTGACAACTCATAAAATGTAAATTTGTTTGCCTTTAAGGTGACACAAGACTCTTTTCCTCTTCCTCTAACAGCTAGGTTAACTGTTCATCAACTGTTCCACATTTTGAAGTATTAGCTAATAGAATAAAACAGATCTCAAGAGATTCCTCTCTCCATCGCCATGACTGCAACTTGTACAGCCACATCACTCTTTCATCCACTACTGCCATCCTTACCTTAACCTGTTGTAGTACCCAATTATCTGAAGTTAATCGTGCAGATTCAAAGCCAACACCACCTGAGATAAAATATCCCAACTCTCCAACAGGCTGTGCAAACACTATTTTTTATCTAAAGTGGCAAAGTCAACCATCTCTATTTCACAGGGATTTGGAGCCTTAATTCTGTTCAAAATGTTTGCGTAACACTTTGAATTCCCTCAGCGTGTAAGAGCAAAGCTCCAAGTAGCAGACCTTGCAAACTTGGAAGACATTGATTTCAAGGAAAGGATTGTGTGTGTTGCAAGGGGAAAGAGAAATGATTCTTTATCTCTGGAGTTCTTGAGCTAGAAAACAAAGCTGACAGACTAAGGAGCAATTGCCGTGTGCTCCTCTTTGATCACTTCCTAGATCCACGGTCTGTGCCATGAGCAAACTCTCAATTCTGGAAATCAATTCTGAATTTTAAGAAGTCAGGGTCCATTAATTGCCAACGTTGCCAGCTTCTCTCTCTCTTCCCCCACCCCCTTCTGTTCTAATCCATCCCTGCCTCCTCCATTCCCTGCGCCTGCCTTCCTCTCCTTCTTCGTTGGCAGTCTGAGTCAATGTTCAAAAGAGCATACAGAAATACAAACACACACAAACGCTTTGTGACTAATATTTTAATTAGAAACATTGGTGGCAGTCGTGGGAGGGGGGAGAAGCTCCATTCTTTCTATCCTGTCAGGAATTACGCGTTTGGAGGTCTCTGGTGCAAATCTCCATATTCCCTCCCCTCGCCTCTTGCTTTAATTGCAAAACACTGGTTGCTTGTAGTCTGTGGGAAAAATGTGGAGAGATGGAGGAGCGAACACTTCAGGCATTTCAAAGCGCTTGTTGTCAAAGTGACCTAGGTGGGTTTATTTAGCCGTATTCTCCACCGGAGAAACTATGAAACAGGCTTTCGAGTGTAGAAAAATTAGCCCACGTTGCTCCTCCTTTCACTGCCATCCTGCCAGCCGCACCCCACACCCCACCTCACCCCGGACCCCTTGGAGGAGCCTGGTTGCTGAGGAACTCAACGCCGGGCCTGCTTGAGGCCTGCAGGCCGCGGGCTGGCCGTGGATGTGATTAACGAGCAGCCTCTGGCAGATGCGGCTTATCTTGAGGATGCACAAAGGCAGCGGGTAAGCAGGCATGAAAAGTGCACATTTTTCACCCGCAGCGCCGCTGCTGAGCAGGGAGGCGGAAGGCAGATATTTTTCATGCCTTTGCCACCGAATGCCAGATATCCATGGGACACGACAGCAGCACCTCAGAGATCTGAGGAGAGCTCTTTTTGTGGAACGGGAGAAAGAAAGGCTGCCATTAGGTTCTGCTTCCCGCAGAGCCTTCTCAGCGGTCGAGGTACAAAATTCACCTTGGAAAAAGTAAAATAGAAGGGAGGAGAAGAGAGCTTTTTCTGTAAGTATTCACCTGCAGATCTGGATGTGCTGCCCAGCGAGGTGCTCCGAGAATCTAAATCAAATTGCACGAGGTGGGAGATGACAGGCTAAAATAAGATTATTTTGGAACTGGGTATTGAAGAATTTGTCTCAGTATGAAGACAAAAGCTGAATTTGACGGGCCGGTGAAGAGAACTGATTTCTCTCACTCCCAGGTCCATCCCCGCAGTATTGAGGCATATTGGTATGATGGGATGCTACAAGGCGAGGGATCACAATCACATCAGCTCCCAGTTTTTGCCGCTCTAGAAAGGAAAATGTTTGGCATGCAAAATAAATGTAGAAGCATGTAGTTGTTCATGCATGAATAAATATAATATGATCATGATTCTAAAACCTCTTATTTCCCTTGATACTCAAGGCCACTCGGGGCTTATGGGGCCTGGTGTAGGTGTGATGTTGCAGCCCTACAATTACTACTTCCAAGAGTCTTTGCATGTTGGATTTCTGGTGAGAGCTAATGATGCCCTGAGGGGCTGAGGAAGATGGCCCCTTATGTTTGGTGATCTGGGCAAATTGCTACAGTACCACCACCGTCCTGCCCATATTTCTTTTGCTATTGCAGAGAAAAGAGGAAATCCAGTTTGGGAATGGATTATTGATTTGAGACAACGCATATGCATATATATAAGAGATAGATGAATTAGGAATGCATATTATGAATATATAACCCACAAAGAATGTTTTTCCAAGTTATTTTGATATGACAGGCCAAGTGGAATTCTGTTCGAGAATGACATCATGATGTTCAGCAATTCCTGTTTCCAGGAAATACAGTTGGCCCTCCACATTCATGGATTTAACTTTCACAGATTTGATTATTTGTGAATTTCTCTACATCAGTTGCTTCATTTCTGGGAGAACCTTCCTTTTCGGCAGGTCTGATCAGGCCACACAGCCTTTTAAAAACCTGCCTCTAGTCCTCCTCTTCTTCCTCCTCCATCAGCCGTTATCTGGCCAGCTAAGGACGGCTCACACCCCAATTTCTCAGCACCACAAATCTTCTCCTGATGCCCCTCACCCACCCAAAGAAGGAGATGGGTGAGAAAGAGGAAGTATAGGGCTACCATGCAAACCCACCCCTTTCCCCTCCCCTTTCCCTGATCTGGTTTGGACCCCAGGGGCCCATTCTCCCCACCGTACCTTGTTCCCCTTGCCACGGACACAGATACATATTGATATTTGTGTTTTCTTCACTTTTGTGAGGGTCTTCCACTTCTAACCCCAGCAATTGTGGAGGGCTGACTTTAACTGTAGCCTTTGCAATAACCATAGCTTCCTTGTACCCTGAGCTGTCTTGCTGCTTACTGATACAGTGTCCCAGAAAGATCATGGTTACGTCTTGAGGAGGTTTATCAGCAAGCCTTTAAATGCAAAGGGCAGATTGTTAATCCAAACTAGAGTGGACTCATAGAATCAATTACTGAGTGGTAAGCCAACATTTATTTAAGTCCCCATGGATTCAGTGTTGAACAATAGCATGAACTGAGGGTTGCTGTTAATGTAAACATTTTGAAAATATTCACAGACAGAAATGGTCACTTTATATACTTCTGAAACAAAACTGAGTTAATTTGTTAAATTTCTAGCAGGACAACTGTGTAACAGTTCATACCTGTTGGGCAGGATTCAGTTGTTCAACCACCACTGGTAGAATGATGAAATCCAGTGGGAGGCAGCGATCCAGTGGGTGGCATTGCAGCCAACTGTATATCCTCAAAAGCTTTGGAAAATGGATGGGAAATGCTTGTGGGGAAGCCACCCAAAAGACAGGGTGGACAACTGTAGAAGACTAGGGCAGCCTGCATTAGTCTCCCAGAAGACCTTGGAAGGGTGTACCTCTCCTGCAAAAAAAGTTGCCCTCAAATACTCTCTAGGGGATATGGGGCCATTTTGACCATGTTTTGGGGTTTTCTTGGGCCAAATCAAGGAGAGGTCCTTCTTTAATAGGAGGAATTGAGCAGAAGTAATTTTCATTCCTAATTTTCAGAAATGCCTCTCCTGGGCCTAAGTATGCCTGGGAGAATGCAAAATGTGGTGGAAACATATTCCATATCCCCTAGAGGACAGTTTGTGGGCATTTCAGGACAAAGTTCATTTGGAGGCATTTTGGATTTAAAAATAGCTTTTTCTTTTTTTTCTTTTTTAGCTCCTAAAAACTACAAAAATTGCCCGGGGGCTGCATGTGCTCCATGGGCCACATTTTTGCCCACCCCTGCTCTAAGTACCACAAGAGGAGGGGAAAGGGAAGGGAGTTCCATTCCACTGATGCCGCAGCACCAGCATATTGTATTCAGGCAGTTATTTATGAAAATTAGATTTATGTAAGTTGAGCACAATGATACATAATTATTTCCCATGCCAGTGCAGCTAGGTCCTTGGCATCTGGCAAGCAATGCTAACATGAATATTGTCCCATTGCATATGGACTCTTTTTTTTAAAAAAAATCTCTCTGCTGCTGTCAATATGCATTGTTAGAGCTCAAAAGTAACCTTTATTGCAACTGCTGTAGTTATTCTTGAGTGAGTGGGATGAAATTTCATTTCAAAAATACTGCAGTCAGTGAAAATGAAGTTACTTAATTTTTGTAATAAGTAATGTTTTCTAGTAACTTTTGAAAGTTACTTTTAAATGACATCTTAAAGGACCTTTTAGAGGAATTTTGACAGGAATTCTAAATCTTTGAAGGTTCTTTCTCTCAAAAAAGTTGAAGCAACAAACAGAACAAATAGCATAAAAAATAACAGCAATGGGTTACTCTCCGAACACCTAATAAGTAATCATTATAAGAAAGTCCATTTTCTAAATAACTATAAAAAGTAACTTTCTAAGTTCTGTGCTTTGCACTGTTAAGACCCCTGCCCCAAGGGGCTTGCAAAACAAAATAAAGTATATAATCTTTCTCATCTCTGCTTTATTAATATTTTAATGTCCATTACGATAGCAGAAGGCTGTTCTTTATAATGATGAATGGTTATGCTTTAAATGTGATTAATGAACTGTAGGGTTAATGTGGGTTCTTGACTGACTGAGGCCGTCAGTGGAGATTAAGGGAGACACCCATCACATCTCCACATCCTTGTCAGTCTGAACGTTTTAAGCAGAACATATTTGGGATGCTAATAAAATAATTGAGCTCATTAATGTTTTACAGTTTCTTTGAGACTGCACACTTCCCTTGGTCATCTTCACAATGAGCTGCTAGTTCCTAAATTCTCATTAACTTGTCACTTGCAGTCTCAGCTGTCTTTGGTTTTCACATTTAAAAAAAAAAGTTTCATTTAACTTAGAGATCTGCAGGACTTGGGTGCAGAGGTTAGCCCACGCTTCTCCTCTTCTCCTCCATTTCTCCTATTCCAAACTCGAAATATGGATACATTTATTTTTAATGAAGAGGTAAGATGAAAGAGGGCTTGTTATAGATCAGAAGCTGCAACTATTCTATCTAATTAACTTCACCTGAATTTTCAAAGGAATTAAAAAGAAAAGACAAGTTCCAAAAATAATTTCAATGCGCTTTCTTTCCCTCCACTTTTAGTCACCTTGCTTTTGATGCACTATTAATATAGAGATAACAGGAACGATTCTTTAAATTCTGCACCCCAAATATATCATCAAAAAGCATTCCTGAACTCATTTTTAGACAATACATGATCTATACCCTGAGTGCTATTTTCCTTCTTTTATTCACATTAATTCAACATATATTAAGTTTTTCTGTGATTGCAGTAAAATTAATTGTTCACTTCCTTTCAATAGACATGGAAGAAATCCTCACTGTTAGCATGACGCAGTTTGCCTTGAGCTGTACAACCACAACATAACATCAACAGAACATGGAAATAAAGAGGGAGGCAGCAATCTCTCTTTCTCCGTGTACGTTCTTTTTGCTGTTATTCTAGCCTGAATGCTTTTCTCTTTACTTCTAAAATGGAAAGTACACCACAGGAAGAAATTAAATTTTAAAATAAATATTTTTCTTAAAAATAATTTAAAATCCACTTTTGTTCCCTACATTATATCATCTTACTTTTGATGCACTATTAATACAGAGATAGCAGGGTGAGTTCTTTAAATTCTGCACCCCAAATATATCGTTTGAGAGCATCCTTGAACTCATTTTTATAAAATCTAATATAAATAGTTCTACATCTCCTCACCCCCAATATACTTTTTTTAACCATTTTGTTGATAGGATATTAGATCAGTTTACACATGTATGTGGTCAATTGATTGTTCTACACTTGATTAATTAGATCTGAATGTATGAACAAAGTCAATTGAAACATTGTAGGAGGAGGGGGATGGAAGAGGTGATAAAATGGTCTATCTATGAAGTTAGCTCAGTGACAGCTTCACTCATACAAGTTGTAAACTGATATTCAGTCAGTTAGGTGATGAATATTCTTGAGTTAACTGACATTTATTTTTAGATATTGATAGTTAAACCCCCACCCTCAGGCATGAAGTATAATGGGATCATCAATCGTGATCATTATTTGCAATTGCTCAAAGAGACAGGAAAATATAGAGTTCTAAATTGGCCTGCATATATTGTTGCCCAAACTTGTTCTTACTGTGGAAATTGCAGTACGGGGGGGTTGGTAAGGAAGTCTGATATTGCTCAGACATTTTTGCGAGTAATAATAACAGCAGCAGCAGCAGGATTCCAGTTGTTTGCCTTTGTAAATGTTACTTTACAACAGGATGTGGAACTTCTGGTCTGGGGCCAGTTCAAGCCTTCCAGTTTTGCCCAGTCTTCCATCTCCTCTTCCTGACAGCTTTTATAGTTTGTTTTTCTTCCATTCAGGTAGAAATAAAGCTTAGTTATTGATTTGTGCCTTCACTGGAATGTGGTCCCCTACACCTTCTCCAAAACTGAATTATATCCTTGATCTATATGACACACGACCTTCTTTGATCTCATAGTTAATAAAGTGGTTGTTAGTCAGTTACACTGTAAGTTAGGTAAGGACCATGTAACTGTTGTCTTTTCACATTCACAGGCATGGTACTATTGTCATGATCATAAATGTCTCTGAAACCTACCTTAAAAGCCAGTCCTGTTACCTAAGCTAATGTTTCTTTTCCAAAATTTACCAATAATAGGAAGGGAAAAGAATGGGAAAAAGAGTTATGGAAATTTATCTTGCAGGGAAAGAAACCAAGAATAAGATTTAAAACATTACAAGATGCAAAGTAGAGAGGAGGTTTTGAGGTGCCATCGTTGAAAATCTATTATCAAGCATGCTGTTTAGAAATAATAAAAGATTGGATTCAAGTGGAGAACAACAATAAAAGAAGTCAAAGGAATAAATAATAGGTTTGGTTGGCATGGATACTTATGTTATGGCAAAGCAATTGTAAATAATGACTTTAACAATCATTGTATCCGGAAGACTTTATTGAAGGTGTGGTTACAAATAAAGCATAAATTTTATAGAAGACTTCTGATATGGACCTCACCTCAAGAAGCTTTCAATATTGCTCCAGCAAAACAAGGGAATTTATTGACGTATCAAGAGTTGCTGAAATGGGATGGAGATAAGTTAAGAATGTGTACAGAAGAGGAATTAAAAGAGTCAGGACTTGAATTTAACTGGTTTCCATGGAGACAATTAAAAGAGATTCAAGATGGATCAGAAACTATATGGGTTTGAAAAAAATGAAAATGAATTAGATATAATGATGAAAGGGGATCAGAAAAAGAGAATCTCTAAACTTTATAAAATATTGTTGCAAAGAGAAATGGAACCAGAGATTGTCAAAGACAACGTGGTCAGATGGGTTCAAAATATTGGACATCCAATTGAGCTGCATACATGGGTGAGGGCCTGGAAAACAGATGTAAAATTTACACCAAGCTTAAATTTAAGAGAAAATTTTTATAAAATGTTACATAGATGATACATGACACCTGTAAGGTTGAAAAAAATAACAAAAAATGGGAATGGAAAATGTTGGAAATGTGATGAAAAGGAGGGGTCCTTTTTTCATATGTGGTGGACCTGTAAGGTAGCAAGAAAGTTTTGGAAAGAAATACATGATGAAATTCAAAGAATGTATAGTTTAAATTTTGAAATGAAGCCAGAATTTTATCTGTTAAATATATTAGGGCAACAAAGAGAAACAAGATCTCATCAGAAGACATTGTTATATGTAATACCTCGTGCGAGACTGACATATGCACAATACTGGAAAGAAAGAAATTATATTGATATAAAAGAATGGAAATTGAAAGTTCTGGACATGGTAGAGATAGAAAAGTTAACTTTTTCACTTAAAAATAAGCCAATCCAGAACTTTGAAAGAGAATGGCAAGAAGTTTTGAACTGGATAAAAGGATAATGTTACCCTGTGTACTGGGGGTCCCGGGAGGGACACCAAAATGTGCTCAACTAAAGTTGGGGAAAATTAGCTCAGAGCACTGCTTAGCGTTACGAGAAGCAGGGTAATGTAGCGAGATCTTGAACCCTATGTCTACGGGGTCAGGTTGAGTCAAGGAGCACACAGAGGTTGAAGCAATAAATGATGTTTTATTAAAAACACAAGCAAAACAGTGTATGCAACACATTCGCACAAGATAACTAAAGGAAATAAAGGTTGGAGTGGTATAGAGGGATTTTTAGAGGAGTTGCTGGTTTGGGTGATACTTCACCTGTCCTGAAGCCCAGAAAAATAGAGAGGGAGGCTGGAGTGCGATGTAGCTCAGCACGTGGAGCTGAGGGGAGGCTCGCCAAGCAAAGCGGCAGCAAGGCGGGATGAAACTCGGGAGCGTTCCGAGGAAGGTCTCGGAATCAAGGGTTTTTATAAGGAGAATTGTGACTGCAGACTATGCCGTACTTGGGGGAAAACAATAGATTTGGAGTTGGAGACAAAGCCCCCGAAAGGTCAGAATCTGAATGATTGAGTTATCGTAGAGGTTCTCAATAGAGTAGCCAGTATGCAAACGCAGAGTACTTGGGTATTGCATAGGTCATCCATCAAGCTGCCAGCATGGGGCAGAGGCTCTTTTGTAGGTTGCGTGCATACCTAATTAGAGTACTTGCCTGGAGGTCTCCTAAAGCAGTGAGTCAGCTATTTCTGGCCTGCCTGTATTGTCCAGGAATATTATGGCAATTAACGGCCGAGCTCGTTTACGTGCTTGTCTGGTGGCCTCGCAAGCACGTGGAGGGGAATAGAGAAGTGCAGCCGAATTGTGATATCAAAAGGATATCTTTTAATATCCCCAAAGCTCGGACTAGCCAGGGCAGTAAGAATAAGAAAAGGAAAGGATAAAGGAAGATTGGTGACAATGGGTAATGTAAACTAATGATGTTATAGAAAAAGCGTAAGTAGTAATGTAACAATGTTTAAAAGTAATAGTGTAACATTTGTTAAACAGAAACAATGTACGTATGGAATGTAAACACAGACTCAACTGGAAAAAAGATGCTTGGAAGTGGGAGGGTTTTTTTTTATTCTTTTTAAAATTTTTATAGATGTATGTGTGTATGTATATATATATATGTATATGTGTATATATGTGTGTGTATGTGTGTGTGTGTGTGTGTATAAAGCCAGTCCTGAGTGATGAAGTTCTGTGGCACTGACAGACAGAATGATGTGACCTGCCCCCTCATACCAGTGGAAGCGCAGAAGCAAGAACCCCATGTCATGTACTGGATAATCCACATTCCACAAAATTCTCTCTGAGGTAGGCAGGGGTTACACATCCTTACACCCTTTGGTCAAATCTCTTTGTTACATTGTAGCTAGCTGGTGGGAGGGGGCTGGTCACATCCTGCAGAACCTTGCTTATCACTGCTGCAGAACTCATTCTCTCAGGACAGTTGAGTAGCCTTTAACATGATTTTCAGGGGCTGGAACAGGAGATGGAGTCTAGTTATAATACCATAGCTATGCCTTTGATGCAAGATTTCAGTCTCTGTTTAATAAATTACCAATTGGTGAAAGTTCATGTCAATGTCAGCAATAGACAAACATGCATCAACCACAAACCCAGCAACTCCCTTCTAATGCCTTTAGTCTGAATGAAAAATAACCCACACTGGCACAGAATAGCCATAGAAGCTTACAATATTCTGAAGTTCAAATTGTCAGCAGAAGACTGTTTTCAGGGGCAAGGAGTTTACCTTGAAATACATTTACAGATTGCAAGCTGGGTAAATTCACAGTTTGAGTCAAATACTATCAAACTTCATTTCAGCACTATCTCTGCTTTCAAGTAAGTGTGGTTAGGTGTCAGAGTGAATTTATATGATCATTTATGATAGGTGGAAAATGTTACCATCTTCCTGGGATTTTCTGCTACTGTATGTTCCTTTTGAATATGGGTCAGATTTATATTTAACTTAATCTTGAAGAATGATATAAAGCCAACAATAATTTCATTTCACACAGTGATTTAGTATAATTTGAATCAGACATGCACAGATTCAATTGCAAGATAGTTTCACCAGAAAAGAAAAGCAGAGTGAAGTTGCTAAATAATAAATAATTTGCATCATTAATGGTTGTATAAATTTATCTTTTAAGGAAGGGACGCTTTAAAGACATGACCCTTTAATGTCATAAATGACATAAAGACACAACCGTTTAATGCTCCTCTCAGAATGAAATATGCTGTTCGGTTTACAGCAAGATTGAAACCCATATTTATGACAATTAAATGTCTGTGCCTTCCTACACAGTCAGCATTACGGTAATTCAGATTGCCTTAGCCTACATAGATCATCACCTCCACGACCTCCTTTGGCTGAGAATTCTATTCAGAGTTGTTTATATAGGGAATTGTTATGGGAGTATTTAAAATGAAGGTCCATATCTCCCTTAAAGATTTAAGCATGCCACTTCATGAGTCCTGCCACTGCTTCTACACTCCCATCTCCCTGACTGATTTCCTACCACTGTCATACGGGTCATTCCTTTCCCCCACTGATGGCTAGTAGTAAAGTAAAACCAATCTGACAAAGGGCTGGGACTTTACTCTTTGAGATTTCTACCTCCAACAAATGTAAAACATTTTCATTCAGACTGCATTTGGTGGGTGTTGTTGTGGTTGTTGTTTCCGACTTATGGAAACCCTAAAGGAAACCTATCATGGGGTTTTCTGGGGTCAAAAGTGTGGTCTGTGCCCAAAGGCACTCAGTGGATTTCCATGGCCAAGCAGGGAATTGAATCCTGGTCTCCAGGGTCTTAGTTCGACGCCCATACCACTATGCCCACTGGCTCTCATGTGTTTTACCTATACAGCACCTCAAAGATTTTTCCAGATGATGTAACAGTACAGAGGTTTCTTGAGAAATTCAATGTTCTCTGCCTAAGAAAGGGTTGGGTAGCTACACCCAGGACAGCAATAATCTGGATCTCAAGGGAAGTTACCTTTTCTGTTGCTAATGAAGTTGAAATTTTATTGCCTGGATTGTATGACTTTTTTTTCTCATATTCAAATTGGGGAGTGTCTTCTGCCTGCATAGATAACTCTCCAGACTCTCTCTGATGACAACAAAGACAGCATCCTGACAAAATGTAGGCCCGTGACTCTAACATAATTTTTTTCTCTTGTGTGATTCGTAAGAAGCCAGTGGAGTTTGATGGTTTGCATGGTGCATTTTGTGCATTTTTGGTTCGCCCAATAATGATATTGCTGTTTTGTGGATTTTGAATGTTTTTGAATTTTGCTATATGGCCAGCGCGGATACCCCTGGATATGCAATCTGTATGAGGATCTCTTGGAAAAGAAACAAGAGAACTTTTTCTTAACCGCCTCCCTTAGAAATCCTCATATAGGCCACTCTTTCTCTATTGGTGCAAGGGGAACAAAAAGAAATCTTTCAGCTCCCAGAGAGGAAAGAAGATCATTGGTATGTATTGTGTATGCATGCATACATATATAATCCCTGACTCCCAACTTTGGATCACATGTGGCCCTCAGGTACAAAACCTGATCTAAAGAAATTGATCTGGCCACTGAAATGCAAAGGGAAGTGGAATTAATACTTTTGAATATGGTATGTTTCCCATCTATTTTGGCCACTAAATGAAATTTGCGTTTTCTGTAACCCATCACGTACATTTGGGGTTGGTGTAATTAAGCACTGGTTGAGTTAAGTGGAGCAGCCTGGTAATTTTAGACCCCAGATTTAATGACTTTGCAGGAACCACTTTGACAGCCAAGTTGTATTGCTTCAGTTGTGAAGCACCCAGCTAAGACTTCTGCCCTCCTTTCAGCCATTTTTTTATGCTTTCAATACTTTTGTATTCCTAATTAAGCTAGAGGAAGAACAAATATTTGCCAACCCTGGTTAAAAGAATAATACTACTCACAGCCTATGCAATTTCACCTTCAAAATCACTTAAATTATAGCACCATCAGGACCAGAGGAATAAACTATAGAATTTGCTTCCACTTCCCTGATGAAGGATTTGGATTAACAGGATTATCAAAATCTATTATCTCTATGAATGTGTATTACTGCCTGTATCAGCAATGGTATGCTTCTGAATACCAGTTTTGGGGACACATGAATGAGATTATTGTATTCATATCTGCCTTGTAGTCTTTCCCGGGTACTTGTGTGGTCACCATGATAACAGAATCCTGGATTGGACAGATGTTTGGTTTGATCTAGGATAGCTCTTGTTATCTTCTTATGATGGCAAACATTTATTTGGGAATGAGCACCATTTTGTTGTAGAAAAAGATAAACATAACAAAAGTAAACATAATAAAATGAGTATGTCTAACCATGTACATGCCCAGCCAGCTACTTTCTAACTATAACATGTTTTTAGAAAATGAGAAAGGATGCTGAGGCAAGTAGTGCCAACTACAATGGGCCCTTGGATGCCTATGCTTAACTGAATGCTTTTGCAACTCCTGCTTGCCACTCTTCTTATTACCTGCCATTCTCTGCGCAGACATTATGGGAGGCCCTACGTTGCAGTATCATGGTTTATGGCTCCTGCCTTTGCTGTGTCACTGGGCCTGCACTGGCTGTGGGTTTATGAGAACTTATTTATGTTAAACAGAAGAAACCAATGCTATTGTGTTTCATAGAATCATAGAATCATAGAGTTGGAAGAGACCCCAGGGGCCATCGAGTCCATCGCCCAGCTATGCAGGAACACACATCAAAGCATTCCCAACAGATGGCCATCCAGCCTCTGCTTAAAAACCTCCAAAGAAGGAGACTCCACCACACTCCGAGGCAGCATATTCCACTGCCGGATAGTTCTGACTGTCAGGAAGTTCTTTCTAAGGTTCAGGTGGAATCTCCTTTCCTGCAGCTTGAATCCATTGCTCCTTGTTCTGGTCTCTGGAGCAGCAGAAAACAAGCCCGCTCCCTCCTTGATATGACATCCCTTCAAATATTTAAACATGGCTATCATGTCTCCTCTTAACCTTCTCTTCTGCAGACTAAACATACCCATCGCCCTAAGCCGTTCCTCATAGGGCATGGCTTCCAGACCCTTCACCATTTTGGTCGCCCTCCTCTGGACACATTCCAGCTTGTCGATATCCCTCTTGAATTGAGGTACTCAGAACTGGACACAGTATTCCAAATGAGGCCTAACCAATGCAGAATACAGTGGTACCATTACCTCCCTCAATCTAGACACCATACTCCTATTGATGCAACCAAGAATCAAGTTGGCTTTCTTGGCTGCTGCATCACACTGCTGAATCATGTTCAGCTTGTGATTCACCAAGACTCCTAGATCCCTTTCACATGTACTGCTATCCAGCCATGCGTTGCCCCCTCCTATATTTGTATATTCCATTTTTTCTGCCTAACTGTAGGACTTTAAATTTTTCTCTGTTGAAATTCATTTTGTTAGCTTTGGCCCAGCTCTCCAATCTGTCAAGGTCATTTTGAAATTTGATCCTGTCCTCTGGGGTATTAGCAACCCTTCCCAATTTGGTGTCATCTGCAAATTTGATCAGCAAGTCCTCCTTCCTTCATCCAAATCATTGACGAAAATGTTGAATAGCACTGGGCCCAGGACAGAACCCTGTGGCACCCCACTAGTCACTTCTCTCCAGGATGAAAAGCAGCCATTGGTGAGCACTCTTTAGGTTCGGTTGGTCAACCAATTACCAATCCACCTAACAGCAGCCTGTCCAGCCCTCATTTTACTAGCTTCTTTGCAAGAATGTCATGGGGAACTTTGTCAAAGGCCTTACTGAAGTCGAGATATGCTACATCTACAGCATTCCCTTCATCTATCAAGCTTGTAACCTTATCATAAATAGAGATAAGGTTAGTCTGGCATGACTTATTTCTGAGAAATCCACGTTGACTTTTAGTGATTACGGCATTGCTAAGTAATTACAAACTGACTGTTTAATGATCTGCTCTAGGATCTTTCCTGGTATTGATGTCAGGCTGACTGGGCGATAATTATTTGGGTCCTCTTTTTTCCCCTTCTTGAAGATGAGGACGACATTTGCCCTCCTCCAGTCTGCTGGGACTTCTGTTCTCCAAGAGTTCTCAAAGATTATTGCAAGTGGCTCTGAAATGTCTTCTGCCAGTTCTTTCAATATCCTTGGATGTAATTCATCTGGCCCTGGAGACTTGAATTCATCTAGTTTAACCAAATATTCCTGTACTACTTCTCTATTTATTCTGTACTGCATTTTCCCCCCTTCCTCACCTGCTCCCCATCCCCCAGACTGAGTACTTCTATCCTTTTGGGAGAAAACTGAGGCAAAGAAGGTATTGAGTAGTTCTGCCTTCTCTCTTCCCTCCGTTATTAATTGTCCATCTTCTCCACGCAGCGACCCTATCATTTCCTTGTTTTTCCTTTTGCTGCAGACATATCTAAAAAAGCCCTTTTTAAGCAGAGTTTTTAAGCAGAGGAGGGCAACCAAAATGGTGAGAGGCCTGGAAGCCATGCCCTATGAGGAGAGACTTAGAGAGCTGGGTATGTTTAGTCGGCAGAAGAGAAGGTTAAGAGGGGACATGATAGCCATGTTTAAATATTTGAAGGGATGCCATGTAGAGGAAGGAGAGGGCTTGTTTTCTGCTGCTCCAGAGACCAGAACAAGGAGCAATGGATTCAAGCTGCAGGAAAGGAGATTCCACCTGAACCTCAGGAAGAACTTCCTGACAGTCAGGGCTGTCCGGCAGTGGAATATGCTGCCTTGAAGTGTGGTGGAGTCTCCTTCTTTGGAGGTTTTTGAGCAGAGGCTGGATGGCCATCTGTCGGGAGTGCTTTGAGGGTGTTCCTGCATGGCAGGGGGTTGGACAGGATGGCCCGTGTGGTCTCTTCCAACTCTACATTTCTATGATACTATGATTGTTTTTGATGTCTCTGGCAAGCCTGAGTTCATTCTGCACTTCAGCTTTTCTGACCTTCTCCCTACATATTTGCTTCTAGGCATAATGATAAATCCATAGCAAGTACGGTGAGGTGCTTCATTTGCATTATACTTATATATAAGCATATTTTAATCCATTTATTTAGAATATTTCTGTTTACTAATTAATCCTTAGATATCCTATGAAAGAGCAAGGGCCACAGATGGTAGAAAGGGTGACTATCTAAATATATCCCCCCTGCCACAAAAGGAAGCAGGTCATCAGAATGAATGAAAAAAGAAACACACGAACAGGTGAAAGAGGACCTAGGTTTGTATAATATTTGCATATGCTAATTCATATGTATAAATTGAAGTCTGGAAAAAATTATTGTAATTTAACTACAAATATAGGCAAGTCCCAATTCATATTACTTCCATTTCAAATATATGACATTTCTCCAGAATAAATAAATAAATGAATTCATGGTGCACAGCATTCCCAGCATGCATGTGTAGTTAAGCAAGTGAGAGAATGAGGACGGTGAACTGAATTGGAGGTTTTGGTGTCAGAAAACCTGACTGTACTTGCTTTCTATTACCTGCCTAGGTTGGGAGAGTGGGATGAAGTAACTGCACTCTTGGTCCTGCCAGAAGTTAATGGTTTCCTTTGGCTACCTAGAAGGGAGTATGTGACAGGCAGGAAGAAACTGGGATCTTAGAATTTTAGTTGGGCAGAAGGAAAGAATTTCTTTTGTCTGCTTAGGTGGGAGAGTTGTGATAGGGAGAAAGCAAGGCCATAAAACTAGCAGTGTAGAAAGGCATAATGACTGTGCTAAGCTTGTTCTAGTAAAAAAGACAAAGAATCTTGTTGCATCTTAAAGCTACCTATTGTTGAGGACTAAGTGGGAAGAGAGAAATTAGTGTGTGTTTTTTGCAGGGATTTTTTTTTTAATGCAGCTGGTCACTACACAGGGGATGTGCTCTCTTTCCTGTTGTGCCTTCTGTACCTGCTGCGAAAGTGGTGCCTGTCTCCTGATGCGCATTCTCTACCTGAGAAGCTTGCAGAAGAACACAGCTTAATGTGTTGGTCTCTGTCTGTGTGCTCTTCTGGAGAGGAACTCTTGTCTATTAGCAATCCAGCTCACCTCAGCTAAGCCCCTTCAAAATAGAGCAGTATCTTCTGAGAGCCCTCCAAATCAAGGGCTGTTCTGAATTTGGACATGTAGGCCAGGATCCTACATCAGGTAGTCTCATGTCCTCTTCTTGTCCCAGCAGCTGTCAAGCCTTACAAGAGACCACTGCTTTTTGCTTACCAGTAGTGAGGGAGAAAGGCAATTTAGATGAATAAGAAGCAGCTTGGCTTGGGGTGTATTGGGGAGAAATGAGGGTATATTCACAGATGGAGCACATCACTTCTTTTTGTTTTCTTTCCTCTTAAAACTCAGACAAGGCTCACCATCATCTGAATTGGCCCGTCACCCCCACATAGCACCAGCAGCGTTTTCCCCTTTTGGAGCTTGACAGATGTCGGGGAGAGTAGCCTTGGACATGATACAAAGAGCCAGAGAATAGACCCCTGCACCCCATCTGTAGGAGAAAATGCATCAGAAGAACTTTGTACAAATAGTATTATGATGACACATGTTGATTGTTTCATCATGCTGAGCACTTTGGCTGTTTTCTCCCAGAAACCCCTCCAGTATTAACCTTGTCTAATATAGTACACTTATGTAATCTTGGCTCTTACTTATGTTTATCTTTAGTGTATGGATGGTATGGCTTTGGAAGAAAGGAATGCATCAGTACCCATTATTTGCTTTGATTCATCCTTGGCCAGTTCATGGTAAATATAGAAGCTTAGTGATTAAAACAGATATCCTTAATTAGCTTGCTGGAATTTATCAAATAAAAACAGATGGGAGTAATCGGAGGCACACATCCCATGGAGTGCAGGTGTGCTAGACCAAAGAAGCACTATCCTATATAAAGCCCCTGTGGACTAGCAATAGGGGAGCTTGGTCCAGACCAAAAGGTTTGGCAAAGTGCTGCATGTTGGCCAGAGGGGGCTATCACCACCGTTGCTTCTCCAGGATGTCCAAAAGCTGGACAGAGAAGTGAGTTTCCTCTATGGGATCTGTTTGCTTTAAGTATAGGTAACACTTTTTATAACATCCAGAGATCTTGCCTGCTGAGTTAATATATGTTAAGCATTCCATCCACTGCTGTAATCATTGTTCCTATAACCAAAACAACTATTTGCCGTTGGCAAATCGCGATCCAAAAGAGATATACCTTTGCATAAGCCACACTTAATGTGCATATATCACTTAACAAGATGCAGCTATACATGGACAGCTAGCAGCAGAAACTGAGGTAAGAAGCACCCAGAGAGTGGCAAGTGTTAGAGTGCCAATGGCAAAGATAGACAAAAATTTTCTTAGCTACATTGAGCAATATTAGAACTGAAACTACTGGTTGATTCCTAGGCATTTTTTTTTCTTTGAAACAAGTTGATTGTAGCATGTGTGATGCTCCCTGTGTGTTAACTATTAGTGGAGCAGGTGACATGAATTTCCAGCATTGTCATCAGTATCTGTGTTTCTTGAAAACAAATACCCCTGAGTTTAGCATGCCTGTTTCCCAGGTAAGCATGTGTACAACTGCAGCTTTGTGTACCAAAATGTCTTGTGCCAGCTGAATGGCCTCTCAAAACAATTTGGAAGAAATCCCTTCCATACATCAACTTTCTTGGAAACCATGTTCAATCGGATAGAATTTATAGCCATTGAACTAGCCTTTCCATTAAGTTTCATGACTCAATAGGTACCTGAATTAGGATCTCCCTGGTTTGCTTGTCACTTTGTACTTACTATATTATGCTGATTCCTTATTGTTTAGGTGGCTGTTTCCAGATCAGACCACATGTTCTAGGGAAAAACCTAGTTATGAATAATAACAGTCATAATTAATTATAATAATGAGAACACTTGTCAGAACACTGGAATAAAGGCAGATTCCCTTAAGAATCTAGTATACATTGAACATACAGTTGCCTGTATATCAACAGTTCAGCAGCAACAGGAGGCATATAATTAGCCTCCAGTATGTGAAAATCTTAGCACTCTTCACAAGCATGTGTCTGTGGTTAGCCCAGTATTACTGATAAATCATATTAATATCAGTTAAGCAAACTTAACAATGTTCTACTCTATCGTCTGTAAGTTTGGGGTTTTTTTTCTCTTATAAAGCAATTATCATTGCATAATACTCTGATGCCAGAGAAGTTTTCAGAGTTTTTGCATTTACAAATGCCTTTGATGTGGGAGTCTCATCTTTCGTATCAGTGCAAATGATCCTTTTAGTGCTGTGGATATTAATTGTTAATTTACTTACTTAGTTTTATATACTTGCCTCAGGATTTGCAGGTTAGTACTTTGTGTCAGCATGGTGTAGTGGTCTGAGCATTGGACTATGACCCTGGAGGCCAGATTTGATTTCTCACTCGGCCATGGAAATCCATAGAGTGACCTTGGACACATCACATGCTCTCAGCCCCAGAAAATCCATTAATAGGTTTACCTTAGGGTCACCATAAGTCGGAAATGACTTGAAGGCACATAAAAACAACAACAACAAACTTTGTGTCACTTAAAGCAAAGTAGAAATGATTGAGTATTGGACAATTCTATGGCTCATTTATCACTGTTTTTGAAACATGTATCTATTTTCTTGACATGTTTTTCTTAATTGCACTTGCTGTAGCGTAGTTCACACAAACACCTTACCAGGCAGCAAAGCTGCCGGGCTATATCCTTTCATTGCTATTCTTTTATTTTATATAAAATTCCTGCTCAGACAACAAGCTTTCAATGAGAAGTCTTCTAGTATAGCTTTCTTTCTGATAGGTGCTCCTGCTCCTGTTCCTCCTCTGTCTTCTTCTTCTTCTTTAAATGGATGTAAAACCAGTATATTTGTACTCTGCTTCAGTGAGGTAGGACTGGCCTAGTAATCCAGTGTATCAATGAGATCAGGCTTCAGATTGGCCAGAAGAACTGAATCTGCTTTTTATTTTAGCATATTTATTAATCTACTCTGACAATCTTTCCATGGTGTTGGGATTGTACATTCTTGTGAGACAAGAGACTATGCTGATGGTAGCAATGCTGTCAATAGGGTTTTCCAGGTCAGACAGGCTTTTGCTGAGGAGTCTGATTAAATGTGCCAAACAGCAGTAGTGGAGGGTAACACTGGCAGAGAATCTCTCAGAGACAACAACAGTGTCACCATAGCTAACATAGTACTAACACAGTAGTAACACTTGTTAGAACTACACAGAAGGAAGCACTGTAAATTCCATCTAAATGTCTTCTACCATGAAAACCTTGTCGAAGTAATATACAGAGCAGGATCAAAGATTATAGGGAAATTTGGCCTAGGATCAAGCAGTGAAGCAGAAGAACAACTGGTTGAATTTTGCAAGGCTGACAGTTTGTTGTTGCACCACATTTTTCAAGCAACCTAAGGGGAGGTGTTGGGTTCTTTAGCACCACACAAACAAACTGGAGATGTAATATTTCAGAAATTTTGAAGCCGTACAGAGAATGACCAGAGTTTAGTAAGGATTTTACATTTTTGCAAATGGACTTACATCTGTGAGAAATAGAACTGAGTACTGTCACAGCATCTGTTTGCAGAAAGGGGCTGCTGTGATGTCAGTAAGTAGAGGAGCCAGCAAAGTGACTGATCCACATTGGGACACTCTAGCCTTAATATACATCTTCTTAGTTCACTAGGAGGGTTCTTTACTTAGTGCTTCTGTTATGTAGCTAAGTATGTGTAAAATTACACAATGTAGATCGCTATACAGATTTTTTCCCCCCATTTGGTGGGAGCAGAGACATGGAAATTTTTGGAAAGAAGAATATTAGCCAGTCCCTATACAGACTGAAAGTAATTTTGTTATTTTAGCAACATATTATTTATATATATAAAACTTTTTTTGACATACAATTATCATATTTGATATATTTAAAGTACAGTTAATTCAGAATGACATCGTAAATATAGATCTGATGTTTTATAATTTTTATGTTTTGCTACAAGTGGTACTACAAGGTCCTGACCTGTAAGGGATACCTGAAATATAATGCACTGCTTTTTGCCAGTTTGAGGAATAGGTAAAAAAATCTTCAATAAATACAGAACCAGACATCAACTTTAGTAAAACAGAGAAAATAATTTTGTCTTCACTATTTCTGCATAGTGTCAAGCAGACATAATGGACTAATTTCTATAAAAAGAAATGAGAAAAGGAAACCAAGACCAGGAATTATAACAATTTGATACTGTAGCAAGTTCTATATATATGTATTCCTCTTAAATAGTCTTTAGAAATTATTTTGGAACACCTTGTCTTAACCCCTTTTTTTAATTCATCATTCTGAAATAACATATTTCATAGCTTTCCACCCTGCCCAATTTTACTGGGAAAAAGAAGCTTCAGAAAAAAATTGAGAAAAATGTTTAAAAACTTTCTTTTCCTAGGCCTTCATATCTCTAAACCAGAAATCAGAAATCTCTAAAACTTCCAAGCAGGAGGTGCTTTGTTGTTCTTGTATACCTTCAAGTTGGTTCTTACTTATGGTGACCTTAAGATGAAGCTATCAAGGGGTTTTCTTGGCAAGATTTGTTCAGAGGAGGTTTGCCTTAGCCTTCCTCTGAGGCTGACTTGCAGATAGCAACCAAAGAGATTGATTTAGGGCAGCATGATGGGGAGCCTTTGAGGAATTTTCCCGCCAAAGATAAAGTACTCTCTTTCTTTCGATTTGCTCAGTAAACCCTTGACAGACTGAGCAGGTGTTCCCAATATGTCCTTATCCCAAGCAAAAGAGGCACCTACTTAGAGTGACCATTTGTCAATACACTTTTGCCCACC
The DNA here is from genome assembly GCA_030412105.1 of Cyclura pinguis. Classification (NCBI taxonomy): domain Eukaryota; kingdom Metazoa; phylum Chordata; class Lepidosauria; order Squamata; family Iguanidae; genus Cyclura; species Cyclura pinguis. Next base: position 308,910,861 of record CM059599.1, on the reverse strand, counting down.
TACTTTTTCAATAATGCTTTGATGAGCATATGATGTCCAGGCAAATGCCCTACAGTAGTAATGTCTGACCTGTGTGAAAGAAACAATAAATGAAGAAAATCCAGTAGAAAATGAATAACTAAATTCAAAGTAATAAAATAATGAGAAAAACTGCTACTCAGCCACGTCAGAGTGGGATGAATTTGATGCAGAGAATTTCTTTTCATTGTGGCTCTCATGGTAGCTAAAAACAAACTGAAGAGAGATGCTGAGAGGTGGGCCAGATAACAAAGACCATGAGATGCAGAACAGGATTTCCACTCAGGAATGTTCTGAATGTAACAATGCACAGGTGTTAAGTGTGTGTGAATTATAGAGACCACTAAAAAGTATGCAGCCTCGCATCTGCAACCTAAAATGATGCAGTTCTGTGACTAGTTTGTCATCTCACCCGCTGTTAGTGTTTATCAGGATGTATCATTTTGCTATCAGTTGTTTTGTGTGTTCAGTAAGACTGGCCATTTGAAAGGGTAGATGGTATATTTCCAGGTATGTAAGAAGCTATTGAACCACCATGCACATTTCAGCTTTCTGGTTAGAGAACAATTTTCATAATGATAGTAAAACTTTAGTCTAATCTGCTGTTGCATGTTAGAGGAGGCCTGGGATAAATGAGGTTCAAACTGTGAGGGCCATATCCAGATCTCAGGTGGAAAAAGGGAAAGTCACATTGTATGTACAAGCCATTGGGCTGTCATTTGCATATGCTATTTTGCACGAAACCAACTTTACTCCCAGATATTTCTATTTCTTTCAAAAGGACTCTTGCAAAAGAAGGTGTTGGTGGATTTCCATCATCAATATCAATCATCATCATCAGTTGCAAGACCATCAAGCAGATGGTGGGTGTTTGTAATTATACTGAGGGCTATTTCCTGTTTATATCAAAAGAGCATCTATTGTGAGTCCAGATGCTCTGTTATTGTGCTGAAAAACTGACACCTATACCTTTTCAGCTGAAGGATCGGTCACAGTTAAACTGAAAAGATTTGTGAGTCACATTGTGAACCACTATGGCCAGCGATTGGGTTATAGAACTTTACCTACCATAAGGCCACCAAGGTAAAGCAGTCCCTTTTTCAATGCTAATGAACTAGTTATCCTTGGTGAATTGGTTTTCATATTGTAGAACTATAATTAGATTTTATTGGTTCTTCTTTCTAGCCTTTACTTTTAGGTGATGTCTCAGAGTGCTTTACAGTGCTGTGGTTGTCGCCTGAGTTGACAGTAAGCATTGATTCCATTGGCCAACAGCTCAAGACTGAGACATGTAATCCTGATTAATAACAGCAGCATATGTCTTTGAATCATCCTTCCCATCTTGATTCTGTTAAATCAAACTTGTTATCATCAAGAAATGGGTTCAGCTTTCTTGTAGCTAGATCTTATGCTCCTATAATGCTTAAATGTCATGGGATGTCCCATGAAAGGATGACACCTACACTAGAGCATTCCATGTGATATATCCATAATCAGTGCAAATTTTACTGGAGATGTTAGGATCCTTCTAGCAAAGAGGAAGTGGAAAGCTCTTGGTGATACTTATGAATCAGCACTAAGTCATCACAAGTAAGCATAATGACATGAGGAAAATATGCCGTGGAGAATATTGTTTTGTATGCATTCATAGCTTTTATGCATAGCCCAAAATATAAAGGAAACTCCAGTGGTATCTGTATCTGTAGGCAGGGAGTGATGCACCCATATGGGGTCACATATTTGTCATAGATTCACACCCCACTGTGCTTTTTCTTCCAAATATCCATTGCTGTACTATCATCAAAATGCAGCCCTGAATTACAGTGTGAAGATTTGTGTCTGCATCAGTCCCTTATGGCCTGAGCTAGCTCCCACCACTCACCATCCAGAGGCTCTATTTGTTCAGTTCTCTGTTTCTATCTTATTCTTCCCAGCTAATGAATCTATTGTGTCTGTTGTGTGTCCCAACACCCTGAGAGTTTGCTAGGGCTTTTTCTGTTGTGGCATCCTGGATGTAGAACACCTTCCTGAGGGAAGTCAGACTGATCCCACTCCTCTTGAGTTTCTGGTGAGCAGCCGGAACTGAATTATTTCCTGTGGCTATCAGTCCTTAAAATTGGGGCTGGATGTTCTGGCTATTTTAACTTTATATTAAAAATATTTTGAAAAGAAATGCATTTAGTCTGTTTTTAAATAAGATCTTTACCCATTTTACCTGTTAATGTTTGAAGTTTTTATTTATTTATTTTTTAATCTGGTATACATCACCTTGGGAGCCCTGGCAGACTGAGAGGTGATGAATAAATGCTGTAGATAGGTAAATAATATTGCGAGCCATTGCTCTCATGGGAGACCACCATTTATGGTCCATTTACATAATAGTGCTGCTTTGAGTCTTATTCTTAGAAGAAAGGTGGTATATTAATCAATGGCATAAATAAAGAACCACCAGAAATAATAAAGCATTTTCTAGGTTGCTGTGCAGGTTGGGGATATTGCCTATTTGAACAGCCCCCATAGAAATACTGTATGTATTAAAACAGGATGTCAAAAAAAGCTGGATTGAATGTCTTACATTGATATGTTCATTTTTTGTATGTAATGAGTGTGTTTCAAAGGAGAATATTTTTAAAGCATGCTTCTCATCCCCACTGGTTGCTAGATGTACAGGAGAAATGCTCCTGGTTGTACAAAATGGACAATAAAAGAAAATCTCAGCACTTCATACCAATTGGATGGTGCCACTGAAACGTAAGAGGCATTGCTAGGTCTTTGACAAAGGGTTGGAAAAGCTCTTTGACATCACATGAGTGACACAATTGCTATGATACTGTTTCTTTCTTGAGAAGGTAGTCTGTCTAAGGCTGTCAAGGCATGTTGTAATGCTGTATAACCGCCTCTTCAGCTCTGTGGTTAAATGGATGATTACTTCCCCTGGTATTGATGCATCACTGCGTGCAATTTAAAAATAAAAGAATCCTGGCCTTTGATTTTAAAGGGGATACTTAATAAAGGGTTGTAAATTTCCCTTACAAAAGCGCTCACTTGATTTACTGGCAATCAATAAACCATCTTTCCAGAGAATCCAGCACATCAAAGCTTGTGGGGCCTTTGGCCCTCTTGACTGACAGGTAATCTAGCCTGAAAGATTATATTGATTGCAAGCAGCTTTCCAGCCACAACGTGCACAGCTCATTGGTATGCAGTGGTGAGTTTATCATTTAAGATGCAAACATTAGAACTAAAGAAATAAATACAAAATCGGACTTGTAAAAATGGATTCATCAGTGAGCTCAGGAACCAAAAATGGATACATTATGGTACATTTTTTAAAAAACAAATCTGTGTTCTACCTGGAGAGCCACAGCTTCATTTTTCCTAGGCCATATTTCAGTAAGCCAGGCTAAGATGCTCCTGGATGCCATTTAGGGAGACCAGGAGAAAAGCAACCCTTTGCTCCATTCTCAACTGTAGAATTGGGGCTGGCAGATGAGGACCACCACTAGGCAAGGTGCAGGGCCCAAGCACAAAGAGGTGCAAGAAGACGGAGGAAATATTTTACCTGAGTTTGGATGTCTGAGGCAGAGACAGCTTGGGAACTTAGGAGATAAAAATGAGCAGAGCTATACATCATACCTGAACAATGAAGATCATTTCCATGTCTCTCTATGAGTTCTCCAGGTCCTATGAGATTTACCTGAGCCAAGTGGAGTCAGTAAAAGCTATGCCAAAAAGGCCACTCCATTTTTATGGCCCCATTTGTAGGCTGCAATAGTGCATTTTCTGTGATTTTTCTCAGAAGACAAGAAGAGCTCTTAAAATTTTCAGTCTCTGGAGAGGACTTACCTTGATGACTGGTAGAACAGCACACAGCAGTTTGTGCACATTCTTTTTCTGTTTAATAACTCTGCTGCCATTTACATCAGTGTGGCTGTAGATTAGCAAGCTAGGGGGACATCATTTCCCCCACAATGCTTGTAGAGATCCTTGATGTCGAAAAGCAGCACCATTGCAGAGGTGGGGAAATACTGGGACTAATCTGTGAAAAACACTGAACTAACTCAGCACCTCTGGTACCTGCAAAAAGAAAGCTGAAATAGAAGAGGGAATTTCTGTTTAGCTTCAAAACCCCAAACATGTCGCAAATTCCATTAAATTACAACTCAGCAGGAGATAAGAAAAAAACTTCCAGAAAAGAGCCAACAAAATGGATTCAATGGAACGCTGAATTACCACACAATCGAGCAAAGACCAAAAGCCGTACGATTTCCTGACTTTACTTTCCATCAAGATGCCTTTCTCCAAATTATTTAACTGTAGAAATCTTGCTTAAAAACAACTCTTGCCCTTATGTACAGCATATGATGGAAGAGACAATTAAAGGAGCATTTCTGTGCACATAATGAAGCCGTGTTTCTGACAGGGGCCATCAGAGGGCAATGCTCAAATGCTAATAAAAGCAAAAGCAGAAGCACTATCATATAATTGTATTTTAAAATATAGCAAGAAATGACAAAGGAAAATAAGGGATTCTTCCCTGTACAGTATTATTAAAATAAACTGGATTAATATTCCCTCCTTTTCTTTTACAAGCAGCTTTAGCAAGTTCAACCTTTTTTTAAAAAATGTAATGCCTCTGAACAATAATAAAGTAAGAAGACATGTAAAAGTTACAGTGTAGATGTCATGATCTAGCCAAACATGACGAAACCTTCATTGACCTTCCAACATTTCATTTGAGTTGTATCTGTAAAGAGCTGACAAAGTGACAATAAACCAGAATATAATTTGAAACATTTCCAGATTTTTGCAGGATACTTCTACCAGTCATAGATTTAAATCTCCAGATCTCTACCTCATTTAGTATAAAACTTTGAAAAGGCAGGGCTTGTTTATCTGGATGCTGGAAATAAAAAATAGGTCCTTGTGTTGATAAAATTCTAAATACTGTATTCTCAGTTAAGCTGTCAATAAAAATACAGCGCAAGTAACTGGAACAGAGACAGAAAACCACTTGAGGTTCTGGGTCCCCACATTCCTCATTGGACCTTGGAATGCCCCCCCCCCGCCACTTTAAAATTTTCTTTTACTGAAAATGTTCTCAGCCTCTTCTTGAGGCCAGGAAGAGCAATTCTGCTGTGTTCCCTCTCCCAGACTAGCACAAGAGAGGCCTTTTTTCTGAACTGGAAAGAGAACCAGAAGGCACTTCTGCTTTGAAGAAAAGGCCTCCCCAGGCCTAAAACAGCCTGAGCTCCCAGAAAACATGGTGAAATTGTGTCCCCCATGTCCCTAGAAGGTGTAGAGGCATTTTCAATATATGTTAAAATCCTTTTATTTTTCCAGTAAATGGGGTTGGTTCTTGGAGCTGTATCTTTACCCCTATGTTACAGATACTGTAGTGTGCCAAATATAGTACTGTGTGGAAAAAACTGTTCAATTGATGTGCATATCTTATAGTGCTTTGCCAGTTGGTACAAGTGAAGCGGAATGAGATATTACTAGGAAGGATTGAAAGGTGTAAGCCATCCTCTTTGTATGCTTTCAGGTTAGCATCTGAAATAATGGCTATGAGGAATTACACATCTAGACAACATATTTTTGAGGTGCATTGCTTTGGATATTATCATATACAGAAGCATTTGTGAAAGCATTTTCAAAGCTCAATAAAATAAAATAAAATAAAATGTCAAGCCTTCAAAAAATTCAGGGGATATCTGAAGGGGCTACCACTTGCTAGTGCTATGTTCTGTGTGTTTCTGCTTTTTGTATAAGTTCTATAAGAGGGTACTTTTGCTGAAGTTAATTGATCATGAACTTTCTCTCAGGCTTTATTACATTTGGAACTTACAACTTTAAACAAGACCTGCCTCACCTCTTCACTGTTCGCTTCAATCAGGATCATGAGCTGATTCTATCTTCTTTCTAGTTGGTAATAAGTAGTTCCCTGTGGTAGTAAGACTGCTATGTGATCCTGTGAGGCAAGATCAGCAGGGGGACACATTACATGACAAAGTAGAAATAAAAAGCCAATGGAAACAATACAATCAAGAACTATATAAAAGAGATGAAAGAGTGACAGATTGATTCAAGAAGACCCATTTGAAGATGAACCTATAATTTTAGAAAGTGAAGTGGAAGCTGCACTCAGAGGACTTGGGAAAAATAAATCACCAGGAATAAATCACCAGCATACCAATGGAGTTACTTCAGAATCTACTCTAGTTCTAACTAAAATCTGCCAATAAATGTGGAAAACAAAAGAATGACCCATGGATTGGAAACACTCAATATACATTCCTATTCCCAAGAAAGGGAATTGCAATAACCACTGGAACATTGCATAAATTTTCCATACAAGCAAAGTGATGCTCAAAATTCTACAACAAAGGTTTTGAACCATATACGGAGTGAGTAATGCCAAGCGTCCAAGTAGGGTTCAGGAAGGGAAGAGGCACTAGGGATCATACTGCAAACATGTCTTAGATAAAGGAGTACACCAAAGAATTTCAAAAGAAAGTCAGCCTGTGCTTTATAGTTTATAACAAAACATTTGATAGTGTAGATGCTAAAAAACTTTGGATCGCTGTTAAAGAAATGAGTATGCCACAACATTTGATTGTCCTGATGCATAACCTGTATGCAGGACAAAAGGCTACTACCAGGACAGAATATGGAGAATGGGATGGTTTCCAGTTGGCCAGGGAGTCAGGCAAGGCTGTAGTTTATTACCCTGTATGTTTAACTTGTTTGCTGAACTTATTGTAAGTAAAGTAGGCTTAGACCAGGAGGAAGGAGTGTGAGAATTAGAGGAAGAAACATCAACAGTTTAAAATATGCAGATGACACCGTGCTACAAGCAGAAAATAGCAAAGACTTGGAAGAATTATTGAAGAAAGGCAAGGGAAGAAAGTGCAAAGACATGTTTACAGCTGAACATCAAGAAAACAAAAATAATGACCATAGATGATTCACATAACCTTAAAGCAGGCAATGAAGACATTGAAGTAGTTCAAGATTTTCGATACCTTGGATCAGTCATTCATCAGAATGGAGACTGTAGTCAAGGAATCAGAAGAAGACTAGGACTTGGAAGGGCAGCTATGAAGGAACTAGACAAGATCCTGAAGCATAAACATATGTCACCAAATACTAAAATTAGGATTGGCCATGCCATTGTATTTCCAATTTCTATGTATGTTTGTGAAAGCTGGCCAGTGAAGAAAGCTAATAGGAAGAAAATCTTGAAATTTGGTGCTGGAGAAGAGTTCTGTGGATACTCTGGTCTGCTAAAAAGACAAATAAATAGGGCCTGTTTTTGTGTGCCTTTGAGTCATTTCTGACTTAGAGTGACCCTAAAGCAACTCTATCAGAGCTTTTTCTTGGCAATGTTTGTTCAGAGGGGTTTTGCCTTAGGCTTCCTCTGAGACTTAGAGAGTTTGACTTGCCAGAGATCACCCAGTGGGTTTCCATTGCTGAGCAGGGACTCAAATGCTGGTCTCCAGTCATGAGCCTAACACCCAATCCACTTCACCATGCTGGGTTTCAAAATGGGTCCTAGAGCAAATGAAACCTGAACGCTCCCTAGAAGCCAAGATGACGAAACTGAAACTGTCACACTTTGGTCCTATCATGCGAAGACATGGAACACTAGAAAAGATAATAATGTTTGGTTAGGTGGAAGGTAGTAGGAAAAGAGGAAGACTCCATTACAGATGGATAGACTGAATAAAGAAACCACAACCCTGAATCTTCAAGATCTGAGCAGGGCTGTCAGTGACAGAAGACCTTGGTCTTTCACGTTCATAGGACTGTCATAAGTTCAAATCAATTTGATGGCAGTTAACAGTAACAAATAGTTTGCTGGGACATGGGCTTGAGGCAAACAAATGTTAGCGTTTAAATGAGTTCTCTCTAAATTATGAACCTAGGCCCATTTCAGTCTGGTTTCACGCCTGGTTATGTGAGCAAGATGACTTGAATTGCCTTGGTGAATGGCCAGTGCCAGGAGCTAGATAGGGGAGTGTGTCCCTGTTGGTTTTGCTGGACCTCTTGGAAGATTTCTGTGCCATTGACCATAGTATCTTTCTGGCTGGGATGTGACTTGAGGGCACTGTTTTCCAGTGGTTCCCTTCCTTCCTGGAAGGGTGAACCCAGAATTTCGTGCTGGGGAACTCCTATTGCACCCCTTGGATATTGGCCTGCAGAGTCCCTCAGTGCTCAGTTTTGTCCCCTGTGCTAGTTAACATCTACATGAAATCACTGGGAAAGGTTGCCTGGAGTTTTGGGGTTTGGTGGGATCAGTAGGCAGATGACACCCAACTCTATTATTCCTTTCTACCACAAACCAAGGAAGCTATTTTAGTCCTAAACTGGTGCCTGTCATCAATAATGGACTGGATGAAGGAGAGCAAATTGAAACTTCATCCAGATAATGTCTTTTTAATTTGTTGTAAGGTGCTTTGAGTCATGAACTGGGAAAAGGTTGGATGAAATAATAATAATTTGGAAAAATTCTTGTTACTACCAACCACACCTTCCTAATTTAGATACTATACCTAACTATGGTTATCATGAACTAGTGGGGGAAAGGTGGCAAGGAGTCCTGGAGTCCTGCAGAAGGGAAAAGTGCCTGTGCTGTAAGTGTCTTCCAAATGTCAAGCCGTGATCAGGCGGTGAGGCACCATGGCACACAAACAAATTGGGCAACAAACAAATAAACACCCTATGTGACACAGGTACAACTGATTCAGTCTACTAGATGGCAGGCTTTATTGAACTGTGCTTCTCATGTTGATTGAGGTAGGAGACTGATTTTATTTTTCTAGTACCTTGTTTGTGTCCATTGGCTACATCTGCTTCTTTCCTATAAACTCTGCAGATGGGACAGCGAATGGCTTGCAAACCAGCACCAGTCCGTGGACCACCATTTTGAACAGCACTGACCTTGAAAACCTTGGGTGCTCCACCCGTAGAAGAAAATCTGCCAGGAAGCACAAATTTCTCTACCTCTTCTCCAACTGTGGCCAGCTCCAGTTGGGTTGCTGTGTTACTAAAGTGAAATGATATTTTGCTGTGATCCAGTTTTTAGATGTTTATAAACTATTAAGATACAGACCAAGGGCTTGGGAATTTGGGTATGATTTCTTACAAAATGCAAGCTACAGTGTACCAGCCACAGAAACACACCACACATCCCTCACTCTGTGAAATGACACTTAGTATTGCATCTGTTACTGTATCCATGGGACCAACGACTGTGGTTAGACTACAAAGGACAAGAAGACGGTTCCATGCAGATTTAGTGTATGAATTGCCATTATTGAACTAGCTGCCAAGAAGCCACCAACCTAAACAAAAGTTAAACAGGGATTCAAATGTATGTTATGGCCACAGTATGCAGGAGTATGTGAATCTATTTTATGTCTTTTGAATACATTAGCCTCCCCTCCCTGCCCCTCATAGGAAAGTCTTTAAAAAGAAATCAAAATAGGGACATTTTCCAGAGTTGTTTGACATTTCTCAGGCCTACTCTTAACAAAAAGTGAGCGGGGAAAAAGCAGAAAAGAAAAGACTTAAAATTCTGGCAAGTGTGTAAAATAGATCTGCTGGAGCACAGCCAGTATCTATCTTAGATGGTGATTACAAAGTGCTTTAATTAGTAACAGGGGAATGTGTAAGGGAGAAGGTACATTCTCAAAAGAGAATTTAAGGTATATAGCAGATGTGCAGGTTAATAGTGGTGACTTGCTTGCCCAGAGGCGTATCTGCTCCCAGTTCTGTTTCTTTTTTTCCTCAGAAGATTTATTTACAGCAACTTTTTGGAAAGTGGTATTTAAAAAATTGTGTAAAATTGAATACTTTTAATCTTGTATATTTGATACAATCATGCCTAAGCCCAGAAGCAGATGAAAGCCCTCTCTCCATGCCAGCTGCCACTGTTGTGGCCTCTGAGGGAGAGAAGAAGAGGCAGTATCTGCTGGACTAAATGCCGTCCCATGCTGCCATTCCCTTTTTGTTTTGTTTCATATCTTAATTAGATTGTAAGCCTGAAGGCAAGGAACTGTTTTGTTATGCTATTACTTCTAAAGCACTGTGTACAATGATGGCACTATATACTGTATATGCTCGTGCATAAGTCTAGAAATGTTAGTTAACAAATTGACCCAAAAAACCTGGGTCAGTGTAATATTGTACCTTAACTCTAATAATAAAAGGAACCATTCCCTTCTCTGAGTAGGGTGGCGAAAGGTGAGAGCATAATGCATTCCAGGAGAACCCAAAAGCAGCACTGACCCCTTCTACTCTCTCCGCTGTGGCACTACTTCTGGCCTTTTTGAACGCCGGAGCAAGAAAATGGCAGCAGTAGCTCCTTGGCACTTTCCCTCAAAGGAGAGCCAAGAGAGTAGGGGGTGGGGTGGGGTGGGGTGAGTGCTTCTTTTAGATTCACCTGGGATGGACTAAGTCAAGGGTCATTCCATGCAGAGGTGAAACAGCCAGCACTGCCTCAGGGGCCACACGCCTTTGGTTGCCACCTCTGCCATTTTCCCACCCAGGCATTCAAAAAGGCCTTTCACCACTCTGTTCAGAGAAGAGGATGGTTCCTTTTTTAAATAAGAGTTAACACTGTTCCTTAACTTTTATATGTACAGTAGGCCCTCCACATTGGTGGGTTTGACTTTCGCGGATTTGATTATTTGAGGTACCTGCTTGCCTCCCCACTCCTGTCTCTGGCTGCCAGCGTGATTGTGCCGGCAGCAGGCAAGAGAGTGAAGGGAAGTTCCCGCCCCCCGGCTCTCCTGCCTCCGCTGCCCGCCTGATCGTATGTGTGGGGGGGCCGCCAGAAACCAAAACAGGGAAGATCCTTGATCACATGGGTGGGCAGTGAGAAAGTGAAGCAGGGAGACTCTTTCCTCGCCTGCTCTCTCCTGTGCTGTCCCCACCCATGCATCGTGATCGGGCTAGTGGTGGTGGTGGTGGTGAGAAAGTGCAGTAGCAGTCATTTGCGCACTAAGGCATTGCTGGTGTTTTCCTCTCTCCACAGAATGACCTTGGACTTATCCATGGGCCACATCAAAATCCATAATTTTGGCCCCCAAACCTGCCCTCAACTTACACATGAGGTCAAGTTATACATGAGTATATACAGTAAATAAATGGTGATGATGATAATATATTAAAATAAATGCTTTTAATAGTAACATAATTTATTGAAACTGATGGCCATCAGTGAAATGTGTTCTACTAAACATTAGGAAGGATGTTCTGATGGCTTGTTTTACTGTGGAATGTCTTGCAAAGTGGTAGCTTTCCCTTCATTTTAAAGCAATGACTGGATGGTCAGCTATCCAGGATTCTGTAATAGCAGATTTCTTGCCCTGTGGGTTAGACTAGATGACCTCTGCAGGATTTTCTTACTTTTATTTATAAATTGACTGTGTCTGGAAACGGTGCAGAAGGCTGTGCTAGTCTCTGTACCTCTTATAATTTACCCAAAGTTGGTCTGCAGTCTACTTCCTTTTTTCTTTGTGCTGAACTTTCCAGAGGTTTTTAGCGAGCGTATTACGGACATGCATAGAGGATGTGGTAGATGCTTCGTTTTGTAGGTAAAGTGTGTAAAGCTGTACAGGAGTGACAAATGTGTGACATAATCCATCTATGCGCTATTTCATTTTTTAAAAAAAATCATACTAAGAATTCTCAAGGCCTTACGTGTACCTAAAGCAGCTCTCTGGATCTGGACCTATATAAACAACAACAGCACTTTAGGAAAAAGAAATTTAACTAATGCACTGCAGGACAAATAAAAACTGCACCATTTATGCCTCACTATTTAAAATGAAATTTTAAACCTCATTTTCACCCAAGGTTTGCTTTAAATCCTGCTATGAAATGCTCAAATTCCCAACATTTCTCAAAATTTATGGCCCCTTCAGGGGTTTACTGTTTCCACATTAGAGTGCTCAATATTAAGATACATGAATATGAAAATGTAACTGCCTTTGAAGGATATTTTAACATCCACCAAATGTGCACACTTTAGAGAGATGCTGGGCTAATATGTCATGTTATCGAACAATTTTCTAGACTGAGCAGAAAAAGCACAGTCCATTTATATTGCTTTATTTATGCCTTATTCAAATTTCCAAAACAGTTATTCTCTGGTAACCAAATGCATAGTTAACTTGAACAGGGGAAAATGCAAACAAACCATTAAAAATGCATTTATTTTAAAAGTCCAAACCTAAGTATCTCAGCACAAATGTACATATATACATCCTAAAGTGTTGGGAAAAAGGACAGTTATTTAAAAAGCAGACACTGCATTCAGATAGAACCTATTAATACAGTACCTTAAGGTTAAGCTGAATATTACTTCAAAGACATTCCTAGCAAGCCACATCTTGCTTTCCTTTATTCAAAAAGAAGCATGGGGAACATAATCTAGACCCTGATTGTACCGTGTTTGTGTTGGAAAAGGCTTAACCTCCCTCCACCCCCGCCCCCCAGTAATTCTGATTGAGATCTAGTTCCTGTGCCTGCAGTTTGAATGGTCAAAAGAGGACCCATTAATAGGAACTGATTTTTTTTTGGCAGTATAAAACACTGTGGGCCAAACTGTGAAGAAATAAAATGTAGTTGCTAGTTATGTCTTTAAAGAAGTAGGTAGTCTGAATGATGCCCAAGGACTGGATCACTGTAAAGATTGATTTACACCAGACGTGTGCTAACTGTATTTGCTGTAGTAGATGTTTCAAAGTGTTCGGTTTCTAAGTTAATTCTGGCACAAGTGCTGGTGTGAATGTACCACCATTTTGTTTGTGCAGTGAATGTAATGAGCTTTGTGTGCAAAGTATAAATCGGTCATCATTTTATCCAGCAAACAATACGTTGGTATTAAACTGCACTTTACAAACAGTAAAAAGGTAAACAAGTTTTTTTTTTCATGGAAAAGTTTGTGTCTCACTTCTTGATGAGCTGCAGCTCTGAAATTTGGTATCTGCATAGTCCAAGGCACTTCAGATAAACAGGAAAAGATGAGCATGAGGCATTTATATTTCTCTCCCTTAAAAGCTGGAAAACAAGGAAGCCCAACCAGTTTAGGCACCTCAAAAGCTGAATTTTGGCACACACGGAGCCTGAAATAACTCCAGAGACTAAAGAGGTACATGTTTGAGAGGGAGGACAAGAGCAGGAGAGAAATCAGTATCTCTCTTGTCAAAACAAGGGACCCAACAGTGTACTCTCAAATCCTTAAGCTACTTTTCAAAATATGTAGAAGTTGAAATTTGGTTCACTCACAGAAAGTTAGAAATGGGAGACTTTTTGAAATCCTTATGTGGCATAGTGCTGTAATCATTCAATGATTCTTAAAAACAAACTATTTTTATACCATATGGTCAAAATAAGGCATAAAGTTTATCTGATTTAAAAAAAAATAAAATTTTATGTAAGATATTAAGCCTAAATCCAATTGCTAGTCCCAACTAGAGTCAACACTTATGTTAATTCCTTTGATCCAACAGGGCTGTTCTAGTTTAGGATAATATTTGGATTTAATCTGTATTGGATTATATGAGTTCCTTTTCAACTCTGGAGATGTTTGAACAGGGAGAGACTTCTGCCATTTCCACACTAAACTGTTAAAGTGCTATTATTCCAGTTTCAATGTCCTGTGGAATTCTGAGATTTGTAGTTTACTGAGACCAAATAGCTCTCTGGCTGAGAATTCTAAAGGCCCTTCCTTAAATTGCAAACCCCAGGATTCCACAGGATGTTGAAAGTGGAATAATAACACTATAACAGTGTAGGGCAGAAATGGCCTTCCAGTAGCCACCAGCAACACTATCCAATGATTGCATAATGCAAGCTTCATTTACTCACATATTATGTACATACTTACATAAATACACAGGTTTGAAAATACAACAAGAGATGTTTTCAAATATAGGAGTATATGTAGGTATATGTGCATATATTATATTCTGATACATGCACACAGTAAATACCCCTGAAAGACCTTAAAAGCATAGTATGTTACAGAAACAGGCAACATGAATCTAAACTGAAATTTCTGAACTGTTCCCATGAACTGAGCGTATAACATTTATGTCTAGCATGGCTAAGACCACTTGTACATTTCTCCTGTTCATACGTCCTTGAACCAAATGGAGAAATTGTTAATGGCCGTTTGCATATCTCTAGCTCATTTCAGTGGGCCTTTTGGTTGGGGAAGCTCCCTGAAGAGCTGCACTGGTTGTATAGGAAGAGTTCCAAGTGATTCCAGACTTCTTAGCTCCTCTCCAAGCCCAAGCCGATATCCAGAAGAACCTGATAAATAAACATTTACAGTTCTCTGACACAAACTGAGTTGATCAGAGAGTCACTTTGCTCAGCTGTAACTTCATGCAGTGTACTGTGATAGTCCGAACTTGTGACAGTGCTTCTTGCTGGAGTAGCGTCCACAGTCCCTGGACTTCTTGCCACTGCATCGCCTGTGCTTGCCACACTCCCAGTTCGAGATCGATAAGGAGGTAGGTCTATATGACTTTGGGATTCTGTTTCTGAGGAATAAGGAGGTGGTGGAAGATCAAACCATGGGGGCCTGCTGTAAGGTATAAATAAAATGCCATGTCACTGGGTATATGGAAAGAATGTATTCTACCAAGTTATGAAATCATTGTGCTGCAGTAAAGATTGATCTATTGAACTATTTTTTACTGTGTTGCAAATACTTTTTTTTTTTTGTCCAGAGCTCCAGGAAAAACTGATTCTGACTGTGCAAAGCACTGGTTGGTTGACACCTCTGTCTCAACAAACTTAACGCCTCTTAGCCAAGAGTGATTTTTACAAATGTTTGATTTAAAAAAAAAATGGACAAGTTAATGTTTAAATGAATACATTTCATAGAATACTTAAAGAAATAATTTTTAAAAGGTAGGTTCTTTGCCTGAAATACGGTGACAAGTACAAGAAAGATAGCTAAATCAGTACCTGAACTGGTTATAAGTAGTTTTTGTGACATACACTGTAAATGTGTGGAAGTGGATGAAGCTGAGACTACTACAAGGAAGAAGAAAAAGTACTGATCCCCCATTTAAAGCTGCATTTGTAAGTACTCTGATACAAAAAATGAGGGCTGAGCATGGCTATGTTTCCTGCTCCCATTTTAAGCCAGGCAGCCTGCCAACAGAAGCATTTCTGAAGCACTGGAGTGTGGGTTTGTGAGCGATGACATGTCCAGCCTTGTCCCAGTAGCAGGCTGTGCTGCAAAGGTAGTGGCAAGGACCCTGTGGGGTCTTCTGGCTGCTGCCTATTGTAACACTCCACATGCTATCATGAGAGGATTGGATGCATCATCACTCACTGCCCTGCTCTCTGGCACCTAGGAAAGCAGCTGTGATAAAGAAATGGACTTCTGGATCAAGGGCAAAGGATGCTGGGGATCCATCAAAATTTCAAAGCTGCTGCCTGCTGCTATCACTGTTGCCCAATATTGGACTTAGTAGTACTATAACTCCTATACCAGACAATACTTTTATTGGATCAGTGTCTGATGATGAATGCAGACATGCCATCAGTTTCCAGGAGCTGCATCTGAAAAGTTTCTGAAGCTAAGCCAGAGTTCAGAATAAACACATGAAGCCCTTCATCAGCCATTAACTAACACAATTATGAATGAACAAATATGAAAAAAAATCCTATAGGCTACATCTTTTTCAAAAGGAATTTTGATTTTTTGGCACAGTAAATAAGCTTTGTATAAGCAATCCAGATGTCTTCTCTCAAGGAAGCAATTCCACTGAAGGAACATTACACTTTTGCAAGGGCACAAAACTCAATTCTTTGTCACTGGAAAATACAATTTCCCCTCCCACAAACGGGAATTGTGACTGAGTGCTCTGCAGAACACGACTGCAAGAATCTCATGGGCATTTAGTAAGGCCATTAATGGTGAATGACAACTCCCTGCCCCTTTGCTTATATGCCATCTTTTAAAAGATTAATTTTATCTTAAATTATTTATTCTTTAGAAGTTGAACATTCCCATGTACCATCAACTGCATAGTCTTTGAAGGAAGAGCAGTGACAAGCAAGTTTTTTTTAAAAAAAAGTACAGACTCAGGCAGCAAGACTCCACTGCTTTGTATACTTTTTTAAAAAATATTTAGTTCTTTAAAGCTTTGCATGTCTCTTGCAACAGTAGTGTGCATACCTCTTATGTTTAAAAAAGCCGCAAACACAACATTTTCTTCCTAATTATGTGGGAAGAAAATAACACATGGCTGGAGTTGTGAGGCTACTTGGAATAGCGCGCTCAGGGACATACTGTTCTAGGCCAGGGATGAGAAGTGTGTGGATGCCCAGATGCTGGACTGCAAATTCCAGCAGCCTTAGCCAGCACAGCTGATGGTGAGAATGCTGGTAGCTGCAATGCAACATTTGGAAAGTTGAACAATTCACAAGTCTTATCTAGGCTACGTTCCCAGTAGAAAACAAAGGTTAAAGGACTAGACCAATTAGTGTTTGTATGCCTAATAGTGAAAAGTGAAAAGGTGGTTTTTCAAGTCAAATGTTAAATTTCCACAACAGAAATTACAAAGGAAATGGCAATTTCTAGAAAGCCTTAATGACAGTAGCTAATATGTGGTCTAAATAATAAAAACTTCCATAACATGTGACCTTTCTACATACAAAAATAAGGGTAGATGGAATAAGAATAGCAAGTACAAGAAAAATACTGCTTTATAGAAACAGAAATCTACACAGTAACAATGTAGCAGTAGTTTAGAAGTACTAGCCATTTTATATTGATTTAGCCTTGAGTTGTATGCTGGCTGCACATACCTTTGGTCTAGTACAGCTTCTGAATAAGAGGGTGGGGAGTCTACATCTGGTGGTGGCCTATGGTAGGCCTGGTTGGACATGTACTGGACTCCATTGTTCACATTGTAGGTGACACTGCACTGATGTGGATGATCGAGGACAACTAGCCGGGACAGGAGGACAGGGTGCTGCAGTCGATGCACAGGAAGTGTCATGAGATTGTTGCGTTTTCGCTGATGGTGCAAAACCAGAGCAAGGAGAGCCACTACCAGCACAAAAATTGCTGAGCTGCCAATGATTGCATAGGTAATGCTAGGATAGAAGATCAGCTGAGGCTCCGTGGTCACATAATTCTGGTTGCTGTCAGCTTCTGGAAAGCAAAGGAAAGGCGAAAATTAAGATTAGTCTCTGTGGAAGAGATGTTGTATTTCCTTCCCTAGATGCATAATGTTAATACGTCCTGGCCTGGCTGGCTTCCCGCTGAATTTCCTCTTTTTTTAGGAAGTGTGGAAAATGAGCTTATCAAGAACATATGCATACAAAATAGGGACCAGCTGACTGAAATGGCACATTTCCTCTCGCTTCCCTCAGATGTTTCTGCTTCGAACAGATGTGCTCAAAGACTGTAGAGGGAAAGAAGATGCAACAGGAAAGACACAAAGATTTATTCAGCCCTGTATCAGCGTTTACGGATTAGCTTTTAGTAAATAGCTGAGTGAGCAAAGTCACATCCAGTTTTCATGTGGCGAGACTCAGGGCAGAATTCAAATCAGTTGAATTCCAGCAAAATATAACAAGGAGATGCAAAAATTTTCTACCAGCCCATCTACCCAGCACTGCTACTGATCTTTTCTATGCTTTTTCAGCATAGTTGCCTCCAGCTAATTCTTCCTTACTACAGGCAATGAAGTGAAGGACTTTACATTTCTATGTTAGTCACTGGCTTTGACCATGCAGTGTCAGATGTTTCATTTTCCTCCCCTACTAGAAGCAAACTGAGCAAAAAAAAAAAAAAAGTAGCTGGTGTATGTGTATGTCTGTATACAGGCATGCGCACAACAGTGAAAGGAAATAAAAGGTAAAGGAGATAATGAGGAAGAATGCATTTAATTTATATATTAGAACAATATTGTCTTAAGACAGCTTTTGAATGTTTCTACCTGCTTTTTTTGACACAACCCTTTGTTGCTGGTAAGCAACAGGCTACATGTACAGATCATTAGGATGTCATCTGATAACAAAAAGAAATTCAGACAACTTCCGTGGCTTTGTAAAGATTGAAAATGGTTTCCTGGGATTGCACAAAAAGCGGATTGCCCAAACATCCTAAAGCCAAGATCTAGCCTCCCTCTCTGTTTTAACATTTCAGAACTGCCAACTCCCTACTTGGTGACATCCAAGCTGCATACTCCATGGCAATTTAAATAAAAATCCCAGTCAGTAGATTTTAAACATATTCCATTATTTAAAATGAAACATCTCTATTGAAATAATGCTTGGCTTGCTACATAAGGAAGAAAGGATAGACTATGATTAGGGAACATAAGTCATACTTTCCTCTATAGTGTCTTTTTGAAGAAATGCTAAATAAGAGCCACTAATGTCCTGTGGCATTATTACAGGAAAATGTCTTTCCTGCTACACACTATGTTGAAGCCTTTCCAAATAACTCTGCATTACCTGATCTTGACATTTCCTTCTTTGATGGGAAGTAATTTTAAGTTAAAAAACACCATCAATGTGAGACAACCACTCATCTCAGCAGAACTTGGCTGCTGCCTCTGGGCTTACTGCTGATAGTCCCAACCACAACATAATTACAAAAGAGGGGGAAAAAAACCCAAGAAAGGGAACAAAGATTTAGATTGCTGTAGCTGTAAGTTAGCAGCACATATGTTGCATGCAGAAGGCCCTAGGTTCAGTCTGTGGCAATGGCAGGTTCAACTAGGAAAGAAGCCTGCCTGAAACCCTAGAGTGGCACAGCCACACTTGACAGGTCTGGCCTAGACGTGCCAAAGGCCCGATTCTGTGTGAGGCAGCCTCCTATGCTCCACTATGAAAATTCAAAGACTTGCTGTATGGCAAGAATAGGCAACGTGTTGTCTTTTGTTTGAACTATAACTCCAGGTATCCTTGGCCGCTGTCAATGCTGACTGAGGCTTATGCGAGCTGTAGCTCAAAAGAAGTGAACTTGCCTATGCCTGGTATACAGAAATGCATTCAAGAATGCTGCTATCTTTAGGATGGTGTATATTGTCTCAACCCAGGAGTTTCTTGGCATTTCATAAGAGTTTGGCCACAACATCTAGAAACTTGTTCACTCCTTAAGGAAACTAGTCTCTCTCTCTCTCTCACACACATACACATGCTGTAATGTAATAAGAGAACAGAAACTGAGGGTGCTGGCTTGCTATGGTCATAAAATATCTACCTATCCCCCTACCCCATGCCTAAGACAGACCAGAATGAATAGTTCTTATCACCTTGTGGCTAAGGGACAAATGTGATGACCATCAGTGGTGAACACCATCAAAATTGACAGAAGTGATGACCAAACAGGCTTACATTATGTTTAAATTACTGCTGATTAGCAAACTGAATACTGGACTTACATAAGGAAGACTGAGGATCAAACCTCCCCTAAACCATGAAACACACTGGGCGACTTTGAGCCAACCATAATCTCATAGCCCAATCAACCCCACTGAGTTGAGGATAATGGGGGAGGAGTCATGCAGGCTTTTCCACTGCTGCAGGAGAAGTGGCTAATACATTAAAACTGCACAAAATATGGTGTATACAGTTGCATCAAGTATATACAAAACGGCTAGACGGCTATAGCTGTCAGAACATTGCAGGCTGGCTCTTACTGTACCGCTACTAACTGATGTCAGCAAGAAAGGTGAACAGTGGAAAAATTGCTAGACCCCCTTCTCTCCCCACATCCGAGGAGCTAAAGGAGTCATCTGCTATCTGCACACCCAGGAAAAACAGAGCTTCAGGAAGAAATATTTGCTGTTTGCAGAATGCCCTCACCAGATGGTGGGATCTGGGGGAAAAATCAGAGGTGGGAACAATTATGTTTTTGAACTATGACTTCCAGAATGCCAAACTATGGATGTAATGTACCATGGCAAGAAATGGCAGCAAGGTCTCTGGCAGCATTTTCTCTGGATACTCAATTTACAGTCTTAGGGAAAAGTATGGCTTTTTAGTTCTGCTCCAGTAATTTTTAGCAAATGTTTACACAGTTGAAGCTACTGAATTAAGTTCCCTGTAATGCAGGTGTAACACTTCCCTGTATGAAGCCAGGTATACCATGGTGAAAAATGTAGAACACTGTTTGTTCTCTTTTTATGACAACTGAGAGTGTGGATGAACTGAATTAAATTTATGCTGTACACATTCTTCTCTGGTTCACTTTGCAGTTTCTAAGTATTCTAATGGCACCGGGTAGAGACAGTTCATCAAAGTCACTACTGCCTATTAAACCTCATTATCTGAAAACATGCTAACTGTGCAGACTAGAAGCTTTAAGGATAAAAATATGTATAAGAAGTCTGTGAATAGTTAAAATTGAACAGAAGGTTAGTAATGGAAAACATTACAGGGTGAACTCATAAGATTGTTTTATTAACCATGAACAAATTACACCATCTTAAAATCATTGACAAGGTCTAGAACCAATTGTATTAAGCCTCTTAGACACTGGAATTGGAGAGCCCATTAGTCTGTCTCTCTTGAGTCCCTGCAGCAGCCCAAATGCTTCACACTTCATCAGGACTAAAAGCTTTTGATAGATATAATCAGAGCAGGCATCTGCAGATTTACTGAATACAAGAAACTAGCCATATCCAACAAAAGGTTTTGTTTCAACACCTCCTGTACTTATCACTTATTTACACCTTCCTCCCCCAAGAATTACTTGAGCTTGCTAGCAAAAATGAAATACATATTGAAAACAAATCTTACTGTAAATGTAACACCCCTCTCAAATTAAAATACACAGTCAGCATCCAGACGTCTAGCCCTCCTTCAAATACTGAAAAGCTCATTAATATAAATCAGAATCCTATATGACCTGTTAAATTATGCAACTTTGTGTATATCTAGCTATGTGGCAGAGGCTCTATGAAAACCCCTTTACTGAATTGTGAAGATGTGTAATGGGACACTGACTGGCACAAGCATCTGATGCTCATTGGTGGGTAATGTACATGGTGCATACTATGCACCAATGCACATTCCTCACTGGTGAGCACCACGCACTAATCTGCATCAGACAGATGTGCACTGTGCACCAAAGCACATTGCATACCAATGTGCATCAGACACTTTGCCAGTTCCACTACATAGTAGCATAACAGCAGCCTTCTACTGGATATAGACATTACATAATAGCACAATTCTAATTCCTGCAGACATAACTGCACTTACAAAGGCCCCAATAGGATTCCAGCAATTTTTTTCTTACTGTTGGAAGAACAAGACAAAGGGAGAAGAACAGGAGTTCAGAGTCTGGGAGTAAACACCAAGAAAGCTCTATTTCATGTCCCCTTCAGATGTGAGTCTGATGGTGATGGAACTATGAAAAGGTCTTCCCCTAAAGATACCAAGACAGACTTGCATGGGAGAACAATGTCCTTCAAATAGAGTGATTCAAAAATGTGACTCCTGCTTACAAAGTTATAGCTAATGCCCAGATAATATGGCTTGGAAACTGAAAGAGAATCATGAGCTTGCAGTAAGGGCTCAATCTGATTTGGTGGTTTCTCTTATTTCTTAATTCTGTGTCGCTTCATAATCTATGAAGAGTGTGTGTGTATGTTGGTGAAATAGGCATGGTTTCCCACCCCTATCTCTTTAGACTGAAGTACTGAGCATCCTTTGCAATTTGTCAGCTAATCTGTTTCTGTCTGGAGTCCCTTCATCACCTTCTGGCTGTTTGAGCATCCAGCCTGTGATGATGTGAAATTCACACAGGCAGAGTTAACATCAACACTTCATTTAAGCATTCTTAAGTACTGAACTTTGATAATATTTATATAGGAGAATGAGCAGGTTCTTTGATAATCTTTAGGCTACTTACTATAGGCAGTCTTCAGTATATACAAATATATACATTCCCATTAGAAAGAAAAATGAACATCACCAGCTGGATACTTTCCTTTCATCAAATTACACTGCATTGCATGTAAGGCATCATACATTCACCATATTACATTACTGTGTATTTTAGTATACAGCAAGTAAGATAAGATGTTATAGATTCTTAAGCACTGAACATTTATCCCAGCTGCATCTCTCTAGCAAGCTTCTCTATAATTAACACACAGAGGAACATTACCATCTTAAACAATATAACCCAGCCATTAATCCACTAAAGAATACCACCTCATCTGCTGAGGAACTATACATCTCTAAATATGCATCTGTGAACACACAGGCTTCCAAAGCACAACATCCTAGAGCAATGGACTTACAGATAAACTCAGAGGACAGGCAACAATATGAAAGATGGGGCAGGACTATTACCTGATCATAGCTCCAGCCCAGATCCAAAACTCCGGCCCAGATTCAAATCAGGAATTCTTTTCTTCAATAACTTTAGGCTCTGTCCACACAGTCATGTGTGTACGTATGTCTATATGCATGTAATTGTGAATATACACACAAGGGCACACATCCTGAATATATAAGACATAGGCACTGATTAGGGACAGGCAACACTGTGGGAGATTTGTTAGAATGGGTTATACATAGCCCTCCTACCAGCTTCCGGCTGAATATATCACAGAAAATTTTTTCTTTTTCTTTTAGAAGGTCGTTTACAGGTTATACAGACAGCATTGGCAAATCTTCTGAATGTATGGGAAACAGAGCACTGTGTCAAACACTAATTGTTGCAAAGTGCGTCAGGAATAGGGAACTGGTATTGTTCCTTGCTTTCCCACTGTCATCAATCAGGGGCATAAATCCTATTGTAGCCTTGGCCAAAGCAGACCCATTGAATTAGCTGGATTTACCCATATGTTGACTCACTATTCAACAACTGATTCAATGAGCCTGCTCTAGTTAGAACTAATCAACAGGATTCCAGCCGGTAGCTCTCACATCCCTCCTTAAGATGTGTCTCTGATGGTAATGAAACCCTCAAATATGCACTTGAATTTCCAGCATTGCTCATGTCTCTGGCCAAGATCTGTCTGCACTGAACAGCATTAAATGGACACAGATTTTTCTTAATACTAGATGTATACCTAGACTATGCTGACTTGTATATTGGAGATTATCCATATTTAGTAATAGTTCCAGAAGTGATAGTATTCTTCTATCCATGATTTCTGGTGCATTTCTGCAAAACACAAGCCTAGCAATACATGCAGTAGAATGAGGAGAGAGTTTCCCTTTTATGAACTTTGCCTAGCTTTAGAGATCTAGAGTGGCAGCCAAAAAAACAAAAGCCAAGAACACTTCTATGGCCAAGATCCAAAAGAGAGGTTGTACAATGTAACTGCTGTGCAACCTATATGCAACCTGCATGATGCCAATTCATGCCACTGATCAACAAGCCCCTACTCAAAGTGTGTTAGGTGATATGCTTTCACAGCATCTTAAAATGCACCCAACATGTGCAAACATAATTAGGATAAGACTCTTGCACACTGTCCTACAAAGAACAACAAGTAGTGTAGTGATACTGACACTGGTGCATGTCACCAATTAGATCCTAGCCTATGTCTGCAGTACACCAAATGTTATACATACAAAAAGCTAGTCCAGCATTCTGATTCCAAAAGTATATAGTCACATACCTCTGAGAGTCATAAAGGAAAATACCCAGTGCATTGTCAAATGCTAACTTAGTCCTTACCACATGAAATGTTTCTCAAATATTTACCGCACTTTAGAAGAGCAATGCTAGCTGCTTTACAGTTCATTTCACCAATTGTTTAATACTGCAGAATGACTGCACACTGACTCATCAGACTGAAAGACCCAGAACTTCACTTTTCACCTTCTCCTCTTTCTTATTTCTTATAATACAGAATAATTATTTTTAACACCTCTTCTGTGCCAGTTTCAGGCCTGATGGTGGTGGGGAAGATAAATCATTAAAGTGAGAAAATGAATTGAAAATACATGAATATTAAGCTGCAGGTTAAAATTAATATTAATAGCTATAAAAGGAAGAGTGTTAATAACATTGAGGGTGGAACATAACATGAAAAACACTTGACAATGCATACATGATTTATCATCACAAAAGATCTGGTAAGGTTGGCTAGGGTAGTGTTACTGCTGGACAGCTCACACAAAAACTGTAATCATCTCCAAACAGTAGTTTCAGAAAAAAGGCCGCCCATGTTGACTTGCATCCTGGCTGTTCCCAAGCACTAATTAAGCCTGACCTGCTTAGCTTCCAAGATTAGATGGGATCTGGTTATTTAGGCCACCTTAACTCCAAACTGTATATACCGTTCTTTGGTTGTTGTTGAAGTTGGTATTCTCATCTACCTTCTACAGTAACAAAAGCAGCACCTTCAACTTATTGTTTAGCTGCTGCAGTCCTTCCCATGGCCATTTTATGGCTGATGGAGAGTAGAGCTGGGTCAGAGGAACATTTGGTTATGTCCCCATAGCCAGATACAGACTGATTACTTCATTCACTGAGACCTCTTCATTTTGTGTCTGCCTACATAAATATAGCCATATGCTTATCCAATCCCTGCCCTGCTTGCCACCAGCTACAGAATGGCCATGGTAGGGGGGCTGCAGCAGCTCAAAAGTGAGTTTGGGAGATGTTGAAAGGACAGCTGTAGTGTAGTTCCTCATGTGGAACTACTGTGCTATGTTTCTCCATACACGATCTTGGCCAACGTGTGAATCAGCCTCTCAGACTAAAGACCCACATAGAGAAAACCATGCTGACTGGACACTTGTATTAGTGTTGGGTTGCCTTTGGTCTCCCTGCCATGTAATGCCATGTAGTAATATGTAGTGCCTTTAAGTTTGGAAGACATTGGAAGGGGATGATGGAACTGAAAGAGAAATTATGTGTTGGGAACAAGGGAATATTCTTTTAACAAACTTTGATAAAAAGGAATAGACACAGTTGCAAGGTCATGCAGTTGGCAGGAGGGAGGGAAAAGATTTGTTTTAATTAGCTGTCAAACAGTACACTTGCGTGCACAAACCTGTAACATTACAGCTGATAAGGTACTGCAGATCCAATAGTTCTTTAGTCTTGGCAATAGCCAGAATTGGCTGCTGTTACGTCGCTGTTCTTGAATAAAGCTTTTGAAAACCTCTAAGCCTAATTACTGAAACTAGGAGTTAGCCAATACATGACAACTGGCTTCTTTAAGATCTAAACATCAGTCAACGCAGGTACTTCAGAAAGTTGCAACTGTTTTACAGATGACATTACTCTTTAATGAAAACACACTAGGCACATTAGATTATCAACATTTAGGGGCATTACGGATTGTATTAAGGACAGAAATATATGATAAAAACACAAGAACAGCCCTGCTGGATAAGGCCCAAGGCCTATCTAATCAAGCATTATGTTCATACACTGGCCAGTAAGTTTCCTATGGAGAGCCATGAGAAAGTCAGGACTGCAACTGTACCCCTAGCTTGACACCCCTCAGCAACTGACATACAGAGGAATCCTGTCTTTGATACTGGAATCAATATAAAGCCATCCTAACTAGCACTCATCAATGGTCCTATCTTCTGTTAAATTATCCAATGCCCCTTTAAAGTTGTCCAAGTTGGCAGCCATCACTATATGTTGCAGCAGTGAATTCTTTAGCTCACTAAGTGTATAAAGAAGTACTTTGTTTTATTTGTCCTTAATCTCCCGCCATTCAGCTTCTATGGATGACTCGGGGTTCTAGTATTATGAGAGGGAAAACATGTCTTCCTACCTGCTTTCTGCACACAATGTGCCTCTTATACATCTCTACCATATCTCACCCCAACTGAACATTCCCAAACACATAACCTTTACTCACTGAGCAATCATTCTAGTCCCATATTCACTTTGCCTGTTTTTCCCCCCATCTTTTCCAGCTCCAAAATGTCTCTTTTCAGGTGCTGTAACCTAAGTATACCTGAGAAGATCTACACAGAGTTCCTAACCTCATGAATGCTTCACAAAACCAGTGTGGTAGGACAAATATAAGGCTGAGAAGAACATCTGTAGGGGATTTTATTTACAGGAGAAGGATGAATCTTTTACCACCCATCCATTCTCCCTTACTATGGTCTTTGCTACACCATCCCTAGCAAGATTCCAAGGCTGGAAATAAGACTAGCAGAGAGGAAGGTGTCATGAGGTGAATGAGAAGGCATGGGGTGAGAGGGATTAAGCACTTCCTTTTCTTGCTTGCTGTATGTCTACTACGAATGCTCTGCTCACTCCTTCGGTCAATAGGGCTGTGGGAATACATATACATTTCCACCCTTCGATTGTAAACCTTCTGCAAAGAAAACATATGTTCCCTATATATTTAGCATGCTGAATGGACACAAATACAATACAATCAGTGTTATCTGAAAACAGCAGATTAACTAATAGCAAGACATTTGCTAAGAGTGCGACAGGTTATTGGTTCGTATAGGGTAGAAGGCAGGAAGATAATATGGTTCACTTGCAATCCGAGGATTTAATGAGCCTGCGGAGTCAGCTGCAGTTAGCAAGAAATAGTGCTAGCTTAAGCGTGATTTAGATGTACTGTAAAGTGTATTTTAATCCACTTTTAAATGTAGTATAGTCATTCAAGGACTATTTTCAGGAAGTGCTGCTTTGAAAAACTGCTAGCACATCTATCTGATCTGGTATATTGCTTTTATGAACACTGTTCTTTTAAAGATATACTCAAGGGAACCAATCCCAGCAGGTAAGCAATCCACATGGTTTCATCCTCCACAAAGGTAAGTATCCAGGTAGCATCCAGATTTAGAAATTCTCAGCATCCTCTAACCAATGCTGAAAAGCGGCCTAGAAAAAAGAAACAACCAAGACTTGCTATTCACTTTTTTGGTGATGGCTCCATGTTTATCGCCCTCACTTCCTAGGCAAATCATTTGGTCCCTACACAGATGACTTTTCAATTGGCAATACAAAATCTTTTTCTTTCAAAATGCTTTTAATTGACATTTTAATGTAAACTCTTCTATTTTTAACTTTGCAGCTTGGTTTTATTGTGCTAATTTTTTTACTCACTGCTGCACATTTTTAAATGTTTTAATTATAGATTATGTTTTACGATTCAAGTTATACTTGATTTTTCCAAAAAAAATTTTTAAAATACATTGTGAGCCATCATGAGAATGCTAAGCCCTAAGAGACAGCTTGTAAGTGCTGTTTTTTTCTTTTTTCTATTTTTAAAAGTGCTATCCATCTGTCTGTCTGTTTAGCAATAGATCTGTCATCTTGCCTTTCTCCCAGTGTCTTGTTGTG
The DNA here is from genome assembly GCA_030412105.1 of Cyclura pinguis. NCBI lineage: Eukaryota > Metazoa > Chordata > Lepidosauria > Squamata > Iguanidae > Cyclura > Cyclura pinguis. Next base: position 308,883,545 of record CM059599.1, on the reverse strand, counting down.
TGCCTTCAAGTCATTTCCAACTTATGGCAAACCTAAGGTGAACCTATCACGGGATTTTCTTGGCAAGATTTGTTCAGAGGAAGTTTGCTTTTGCTTTCCTCTGAGGCTGAGAGAGTCTGACTTGCCCAATGTCACCCAGTGGATTTCCATGGCTGAGCAGGCATTTGAACTCTGATCCCCATAGTTGCAGTTCAAAGCTCAAACCACTACCCTACATTGGCTCTTCCTTTCTCCCAGTACTTCAGTCACAATCATACTGTAATCATTCTGCTTATTATTTATATAGCTCCTACAAATAAAAGCTATGCACAGCATCACTTCCAAGTGTTCTCTTGCTTATGCCCTCTCCTTCTCACATTATAGAAGATAATGTCCAGAATGACAAAATGTGCAGTATTGGAAAGCAGGAACTCTGTTACTTAGATGTTGTATTTCTACTTTCAGTGTTGTACTACGACTAAAAACAAAATTAACTACCAGTGTATAGCTTTTTCCTCCATAGGCAGAGAGACAGCAACATCAGAGGTATGCTGGTGGCAATATCATATGACCAGTCAAAGAAAAGAACTACATCAAACTGCCTACACTGGAAGAGAGATAACCAAGATGCGTGATACCAACTAAGCTTAGACTTCTGAAAGAATCTCAGGTGTATTGGACTCCTGAGGCTGAAATGGAGCTTCTAAAAGCTAAGAGGTAACTTAGAGCATTGGTGGAAGTTCTATGTTCACAGCCAAACTGTGCTCTCTTACACATTCCTTTTTTTTGCAGTCAGGTTTTATTCTCATCTGTATTCCTATGTACACTATGCTCCATTTATGAACTATTGCAGTTAATAACACAAGGTCATGCAAACAAATATCTAACAGCCATGCTGCAAGTACTGCTTGCTTAGCAATGCCAGCATCAGTATAGTTTCTGACACTGAACTTAACAATGGTGGGAAAAAAAGATCATTCAACATGCACTTGTGTCGTTTGTTTTAGCTATGTTACTGATTTAGCAAAAAACAACAAAAATAATTTTAAAAGATACTTCAATTTGCATCTGTGGAAACAGTCCTCAGACAACTATTTGCTCTTCTGACTGAACTTGTGGCAAGTGATGGCAGTGACAACATGTTGGCAGAGGTAAATCCACTTGTTATAATATGCTGAAGCATTTTGCCCCATATCAACCAGTTAATATGCTACCATTTTTAATGGTAACTGAGTCATCTACCAGCTGCTTTTGCAAACCCTCTAGCTATTGCTGGACTGCAATTCCCAGCATTCTTCACCATGGCTATGCTGATTATGGCTCCTGGGAGTTGCAGTCCAGCAATACTGGAGAGCTGGATGATTCCCATCCCTATTCCAATGATACATAGGCTCTTTGAAAATAAAACACTGGTCAGAGAGAGGGACTCGTGCATGCCTAGAGAGAGCCTTCTCATTGAAAAGAAGTTGCTAATCCATGGTTTAATGAATTAGATAATTTTCTGCTTCTCAGCTACAATGGAGCAGGAGACTGGGCAGATCCTCTTAGTTTCTTTGTAAGCTTCATTTGTGCCATCTGGCCAGCCCTGTAATTAAAGGGCAGCCACATATTAAGCAGGAGTTTAAGCACATATTAAGCCAAGTTATCACCCCACAACTGGGTGTGTATTATCTCTTGCAAAAATGTGATTATGCAGCCAACTGAAGAATAATACTTGGCATGCCTCTGTCACTGGACCACAACTCCCCTTCTATTCGTGGAGAATAGATTGTGCTCCACACTGCAAAACGGTACCAGTGATGGGTACCAAACACTTCCAAAAATTCTAATAAGTCACCTGAACCTTTAAATATCCAACAGACAGCAGGAGAATTCAGTTCCACATGCATTATTTCTCAATGTACACAAAGCAATTCTCTGCACACTATTTTCTGTACCTTATTCTACACTCAGGAGCACATGTAGGGGCAAATTAGCTCCCAGAACCAAATGATTTGGGACATAGCTCATTGAAGTATCTATTGAAATCATGGACAAGAAAATGACCCTGCCTTCTGCTGGCATGAAAAAAACACAAAAGTTCTAAAACTTCTTAAGTTCTTTTCCCTATTCAGTCCTTCTAAATCTAAAGATTCTTACTGCATGTGGAGTCCACCAGAGGAATCATGGCATCATGGCTTTAGTGTTTGAGTTATTTAAAAGAAATATGCAGGTGCTGGTGTGCAACCTTCACTGACACAAAGTTCTTAATCTTGGTGGTTCCGCTGCACAGTGATTATCTCACACTTGGATTATACTTCTACTATCCATCCTGGATGTCAGGCTGAAAAAAAAAAAGAAGGCTTTTGCTTAATAGTAACTTATCATTGGGAGCCTGGCCACCTACATTCACTGAATGAAGCAACATGACCAGTTTTACTCATTAGAATATTTGTGTACATTTTATACCAGCAAAAAGGCCTGCAGTTCTCAGTCAAGGAGGAAAACTCCCTATGTCTGACAGCTCTGAATAGAATCATACTAAGGGTAAGTTAATCCAGAAAGGTATTAAAAAACACCATGAACTTCTAATATTTATGACTACATACTTTCTTTCAGGGCATATTTATGTGTCCTAATGTAAAAATCTGAAAATGCCACTTATCCCCAAAGGTGCATTATCGTAAGTGGCCGTACAGCAACTTATATGAGAATGTACATTATCTGGAGGGGCAATACACCAGTGAACAAATCACATTCTTCAGAGTATCCAGAAATTCCCAAAGAAAGAGAAAACAATGTTATGTCTCAGTGTTAGTATAATCGGAAAAAGGGAGGCAAATCTTCTTCCAATAGCTGAGTCATGTTAAAAACAAACAAACAAAAACAGAAATGAATGTTTCTCTATGACAAAAATGAATTTTGAATTTCACATTCACAGAAAATGGCTAACAAGAACTTATTCCAGTCTGAAAGGCAAATCTGCTGTTAAGAATCAAAATTCTTTGGGAAATACCTTTGGGAAAGGGAAAAGGGTTTTTCCATTGCTTTAAAATTCTTATTTGCTTTCACTAAGAATTATTATTTTTGACTAATGAGTTTCTCATTCTGAACTAGACAATGTTTTTAACATAAAACGTACAGCAGGTCCTCAGTATCCAGTAGGGTTTGGTGCCAGGATCCCATGTGGGTACCAAAATTTGTGGATGTTCAAGTCCCGCTATGTACAATGGTGTAGTAAAATGGCATCTCTTATATAACATGGGAAAAATCAAACTTTATTTTTTGGATTTCTTTGGGAAGGGGGAATATTTTCAAGCTGTGATTGACTGAATCTTCAGATACAGAATCTGTGGATATGGAGTGCCGACTGTAGTTAGCTAGAGCTATGGGCCAGGCAAGTGATATGCTGAAATACAAATAAAGTAAAATAAAATAAGTGTTCCCTCCCTGGTTAAGTAAGAAAAAGTAGAATAGTGGTTGCAGATGGTTTACTATATACCTCTTTGAAAGAGATTGTCTCCACCCTCCATTTCGTTAAAATATAAGCCAAACAGTATCAGAATACATTTAACACCATACTCTCAATTTCATCCAAATAGACGAATGCAACAGATAACACGTAATATTATATTAAAAAATACAGAAATTTCATGGATAATATCTTTCCAAAGATCAACCTGGGAAGTTGGACTGTGAAATTCCACTTGGTTTCTGCTTGCATATGAAATAAATGAGTACCACCTTGCATAAGAATTATCATTATGTCTTATTTTAGTTTTTACAGAGCAAATTATATGACATAAGCTTTTCCATATGCACTGAAGTTTGTCCTTCCATTGTACAATGGACAAGATGTTTTGACTTTTCCAGTTTGTGGAACAATCAATTTTGCTGCTAGGCAACCAAAAGTAACTGGATCTTATTCAACAAAGACTCATCCGCATCTACAAATAGAGACAGAAGACCTCAAGCAGGAGACAGTTCTATATTCCAGTTGGTGACTATTCCCATTTTGGGGAATAATTCATACCAAAACTGGGGTACATAGCCATCATTTATGGATATAGGTTCTCTCAGTTCCCCTACATTGCCAGAACTCATCTGGAATTACCTTATTAATATAACTTAGCTTGACAGGTGTTAAATATCATTTGTTCATAAGTGTAAGACTGTGTTCTCTCAGTTTAGCAGATAATGAATTCAGTGGCAACATTTTCCAGATTTTATTCCAGACATTTACTACATTAGTGGTAATTACATCTTTCTCCCAAAATTCTTTTATTCCTGGGAAATGTGAATATATCCCTGAGACCAAAATACTGTGGCATAAATCCTTGCAGCTAGCCCTTTCAAATTTGTTTCAATTTGTAAAATTACCTCCCCCAGTTTGAGAAAAAAATATCCAAACACTGTGATATAGAGAACGTACACAGGGAAGGATCCTGACTGGAGAAGGATCCTGTGAAGTCCAAACCTCCAGACTTGCAAGATTCAAGAAACTGTAAGACAATCTTTGAATATACTTCTCAGTTTCTACTTTTTATACTGTCACCATGCACCTACTATAACTGAATATAACCCTATATTTAATAACTCCCATTCAGAACCTATATATTTAATTACTAACAACCCAATGTTCCTATAAACAGAAGAGTTTAAAATGGCTCTTGCCTGTGGAAAAGTCAACGTAAATAGCTATGCTTTCAATAAATGCCTCAAGCATACCAGCATTGATGCCTGATGTTCTGCTGGAGAGAGATCATTCTCAATAACAAAATGGAGAAGTTCATAAATAGCAAGTTTGTTTTAAAATGAAATGAATGTAGAGTAAACTAGCTAAACTTTACCGTTAGGAAATGAAATTACTCATCAAAATAACTTACCAATGCAGCTTGTGGATGGGGGAGCCAACACGGGACTCCACACCACGGAAATAAAAGAAGAGCTCAGATAGATTTTTTTTCCCCCTATGAGGCTGAGAATTTCTTAGAGGGAAAAATGTAAACAGACAAATCAATAGGACACTGATCGTGCGTCCTCTAAGCCAGTGCTACTCCAAGTATTGAGTTATGGTCCAGTGCTGCTCCGGGAGCCATCAGGCTGCCAGTTTGTGGCATGTTTCCAGGAAAGGGAGAAACAATTGCAGCCAACGGGCCCAAATACGGTATTGCTGACTGGGACTCTGGGCGGGGGGGGGGGGGCCTGTCAGTCAATTTCCCATATCAGTTAGCTTGACATGCATGATTCTAGGTAATTCTAGTATATACTTAATAAATGGTTGAATCATGGGAGGTGAAAAGGAAGAGTCAGCTTAAACTATGTAGAGAAGCTGATTTGGGTGAATTCTGCTCCAAGTCAGAATTTAATTGTTATCGGTAATCCTCGTTACTTGCTTCGATCCCCCCCCCGCCCATGTACTCAGCCCCACATGCTATTTTCTCCTTACTGACTTACTAGGCTTGCATTTGAAAGCTCTCACTTCTTCAGTGTCTGGAAAATGCTGTTTCTCAAGGACTATAGCATTTTAGCATTATAGCATACGTAGCATTTTAGAAAATTACCTTTCTTAGACACCGTCTCTGGTCTGGTGAATTGCTACAGTGTGAGATGCCAGCGGTGCTGGAGTGCCACTGAGCTGGGAGGACCGAAGGATACCGGTGAACAGAAGGGAGTTGGCTAGTAGCAGCCACTTAGGAGGTCTGGGTGGGAGCAGACCGAATTCAGCCTGGCTTGGAAATAAGCCAAGTCATTTCTTCCTCCAAACCCTTAAATGGTTTGGCTTATTGCCAAGCCAATTTGATGTGAACTGGGAGGCGAGGGGAAGAAGACTACCCATCAACATCCCTAATGTAGCCTGAATAACTGAAATCAACCTTACATATCTTAACTGAATAAACCTGCAGCACACACTCTCAGCCCCAGAAAACTCCATGATAGGTTCGCATTAGCGTCACCCTAAGGCAGAAATGACTTAAAAGCACACAATAACAAGAAAGATCATATTTCCTTTGCTAATTCTTCCCTTCTAATATGTTGATAAGAAAGCCATGCTCAATTAAATTAATTGAAGGTGCAGCGGTAGAAGGAAGAGAACCTTGACTAAAAGTGCTTTGCATTAGCTATGAAGAAAACATTTCAGGAACTTTGAATTTTATTCCAACATAGTGGATCTGCTATGCTTCAGTTGTTCTTCTACGGAAAATATGAAATAAGCCCCAAGATTCTGAATTTCTTTACCATTAAAACTGCAGGTGGTTTGCCTGTTTTGAGATTGTCTTAGATACAGTTACATTCCCCCAAAAGATCAAGTTTCCTCTTTTGGGATTCTCCTAGATCCAACTTAAACATGAAGCCTAACCTTCCTCAGTGGTACAGAATGCCTTTCCCACTTTTCCACTAGAATGTGAGGGCAGCTCTTCTGGGCACATTTGGTCTTAGCCATAAATATTAATATTCTGTAACCTTCCATTTGGACTATTGTAATATGTTGTATGTTGAACTTGCCATGACAAAAACCTAAATGCAACTGCCAGAGTGCTAACTAGGACTGGCCACAGGAAGGACAGTATGGTGGTGATGACTGAAAAAGTTTTATTGCTTTTCTGTTTTCTTTTTCAGTTCAGGATGTTGGTGCTTGCCTATAAACTTTTCTGTAAACTGCAGAGAAGATGGCAAAAAAAGTATACTTGGCTAGCATTTCCAGGACCTAGCTGAGATCTGACTTTGAGGGGTACAAAAGGGAATCCCTCTGGTTATTTCTGGTATCTTAGTGATCAGAGATAAAAGTGAGGGAATTCTTCTCCTTGCTAGCCTCCAGGGAAGATATGGGAAAGATAGGAGGGCTTGAGAGCAGCTGGAAGCCTATGTGGGCCAGAATGAGAACTTCTCTAGACAGGTCACAAGTATCTGAAGGGAAGCCTTGCTAATTTCCTAATAGTGTCCTCTGTCATTTCCTTGCTATCAGGTGAAACTAGATAAGGAAAGCATTTCTGTCCTGCCTGTGGAACTGTCATCACAAAAAGACTTACTTGGGATGTGCACTGCACACTTTCTGATACCAGAGAAAGATCTGTTTGTTTTGCCCAGGATTTTAGAATGCTTTAAACTGAAAGAATTTTAGTTATTGATTAGAGATTATTGCTGTTTTTAAATATTGCTGGTCTCAGTAGTTCTGAGATACTGGCGCATATACTGGCTACATACTGGATCGTACGCAATTACAATGTCATTGAGTCTGTCATTTCCAGTCGGACTGTACTTTTGTGGTTATTGAGCCATGGCAACTACCAAAGATTCCCCAAATTTATTTTTAAAGCTTCCCAGTATCTCAACAGGACTACTTCCAAGGTGCCAGACAGTAGGGTGAGGGGAGCAGTGATGAGTCCAAATCAATTGCTCCAGCTGATTGCACTGTGACAGGCAGCTGTAGGACCCCTGGCAAGGACACAACCCCGCTCACACTCTCTGGCAATTCAGAAATGGCTGTGTTGGGGGAAGGCCTGTGTAGCTTAAAAGGCACATTTCTGGAGGTAGCACGAGGAGATGCAGTTCCAGAGACAATGTACATCTGCATAGCCGTGTCTTCTGATACAGGATCTCAGCCACTATTAAAAATGTTATTTTTGTTTCAAAGTTGTTGCATGTATTGTTAAGGATGCTAGCTAACGCAATCAAAATACGTCAAATAAACAAGTACAGAGTAGTTTACAGCCCCACCCAAGTGGTTTTAAAATGGTCATTGCTCATTGAATTCTAACAAAGTAACCACTCCAACTTCATTTTTATGTTTGGATTGTTGTAACTAGGCTCTAAGTCTGGAACTGGTTTTCTGTAGAGGCGAGCAGGGAGAAATTAGGTCAGAAAGTGATGGTAGATTTCAAGGTGATTTGCAATAGATCATCAAGGGCATCTGACTCTGCATGGTTTAACAAGAGAAAAATAAAGCCCTTCTTTATATTTAAACCAGGCTGCTGAAATCAAGAATGCGTGGCAGAAAAAAAGGCATAGATTTCTGCATGAAAAGACTTACATGCATATTCCAGTTCTCATATTGGGTTAACCACATGCTCAGATAACCCTTATTCACAGTTCTATGCCTCACTTTCTGAGACACTGTTTTCCGGCTGGTTCCTTGGACCTCAGAGTCTTAAATAAAAAAAAGAAAGAACCCCACAATTTTAAAGTCTTCCTGTAGCTGTTATGAGAAAAAATTTAGTTCTGAACCTTTACTACAGAAATCAGTTGTGAAGTACAGTCAGTCTCAGTCTTTTGGGACACCATGACACAACCTTTCTGACCAACTGGATGTTCTATGTTGGTTCGACATGTGACTTTGGATGCGATTCCAAAAGGCACAGCCATTATTATTGATTCTGGTGATTAGTACAGTGGCCCCTTGACTTTCACAAGGGTTCAAGGCGCAGAACCCTGACAAAAGTAAATGTGAATAATTCCCCCCTGCCCTTGCATTTCTTTCCAGGAGTCCCCTCCCATTTGCTTGTGTTTTGCTCAGGTATGTTGCTTTTCTTCCAGGTACTCAGGGAATAGTCAAGTGAATGGGAAGAGGCAGCCACGTGTCATATGCCTGGAGAAAGTGTGCATGTGTGCCTTCTCCCTCATTCACTTGCAGCTGCCTGCCCCAAAAAGGCATGTACACATACCTTCCCCCCACCATTCATTTGCATTTTGCCAGTGTGTGTTGCCTCCCAGGTACCCAGGCAATAGGCAAATGAATGGGAGAGGACGGTTACACACCCGGAGGAGGCATGCAGGTGTATCTGCCCCTCCCCTTCCCATTAACTTGCATTTTGTCAGGGTGTGCTGCCTTCCAGATGACCAGGCGACAGGGAAGTGAATGGGAAGACCCAGCTGTGTGTACACCTTCTTGCCCATTCACTTGTGTTTCACCCGGACCTGCTGCCTTCCAGGTGCCTGGGCAACAGGTAAGTGAATGGGAGGGGGCAGCTGCATGGCCGGAGAAGGGGTGGGCGTGTGCTTTCTCCCCCTATTCACTTGCTTTTCACCCGGGCGCACTGCCTTCCGGGCAACCAGGTAATAGGTAAGTGAATGGGAGGAGGCAGTGACACGACAGGAGAAAGTATGCATGTGGGACTACCCCCTGCCATTTGCTTGCCTTTTGCCTAAGCCCATGGAAAGAAGATATGCGCGCCCAGTCAAAAGGCAGGGGAATGGGAGGGGGGAGACAAGCAGGTACCTTGTGAATAATCAAATTCGCAAATGTCAAACTTGCGAATGTGAAAGGAGGATTATGTGGTACTTATAGTTTAGTAATGTGCACACAGTTTGGCTCATTCCATTGAAATTAATGAGCAATAGTTTGATACAAGTGACCTGTGTACACATATTCCAGATCTGGTACCAAAGCCATACCATTAGCTCAGACTGATTGTATTTCCAATGCCCCCCTCCCTAGTGATGTGCTTAACGACATCCAGCTACTCAAAGGCAAAAACGCAAGTGGTAGAAACTAATGACCATTGAGTTGTTGTATTTCTCCCTTCAGACAAAGGGAAAAATAAAACTTTAATCTCCTGCTCCTCGTATCAGCAGATATCCTAGCCTCCTAGTTCAGGAGTGCTGATATGAATTTTAAGATGCTACATTCTTTTAAGCCATTGACACACTTTACAATACTTCTAGGTATCACCACCATCCTTACTGGCTGAAAACCAAATCTGGAAAGTTACTTTTAAAAAGTAATTAATTATATTTCAATCCTAGCAGTTAACTACTATTTCCATAAATTTAAAAACAGTCACTTTACTTCCTGTTTTCAAAAAGTAATAGAACAGATTGTTTTTAGTTACTTCTCCCATAACATCAGTATCCTACAAGCTGCTAGTTGGTGGGATAAAACATACTCTCCGTAGTTCACTCTGATGTTCAACACTTGAACTATGTGATAGCCTTCCTTCACTGGTGACACTATGCACGCCTATAATTATAAAAGCAACTATAATTTATACTGCAAAAAGAGTGAAATTATAATATGAAGTAGAGATTGTATTTAGAGATGTGATGTAGTTAAGTGATTGTTCATAGCTCTAATGTCAGTGGAATGGTGAATCCACTTCTGAACTTTAAAAGTTACCTATAATGCTGAACCTGGCCCTCCCAAAAAGTTCATACCTTGGGTAGTTTCTTTAAAATGCAGACTAATACCAGAGTGGATTAACTGACATGAACCAGCCTCTATTACCTTCATTACTGGAAAAGGAACAATTACAAGCAAGCTCTGCTGAAACCCATCTTCACACTTACTAGCAGCTGTAACAAACTTGTCACATTTGAATCATGGTAGTAGACTGCACCATCTGAACATGCACTTCCTCTCTTCTAAGACAGGCTCAGGAAGCCTGTCTACCTGGTAAATGTGTCAACAGCTTGTCATAAAAAAAATGAGCAGTAGCAATGTGATGGCAGAGGTGGGACTAATCCTCCCTAACAACTGATTCATTTCCAGTTATTAAACATGAAAGGGTTTTTAAGGATATAGACAATTCATTTTTTAATTTAAAACAGTATTTCCCACTTTTAATGCAAGGCACCTGCAATGCTGTCACATCCAACTGAGTTATGCAAAGTGCAGGTACTCTCCAAATATTACTAGATCAGCATGACTGCTTTATGAATTTCTGGCTAGTGGCAGACTGGAAGTGCCATTAACTTGTCACTAGTATGTGTGTGTTCAAGTATAATTAATTATACACTGATAGCAAAGACTATTTCCTCTAATAGACTCTCATTTTTGCTGGTTAAATACATAAATGGCATACTAGAAAAACGCCACATGCTGCCATCCTCTTCCTTGCCTCATAGAAACAAGAGCATCCCATGTTGGTTCAAGTTCAGAATGTCTCCTATTTAGACAGTAAAGGATGGTACCAAATGCCTGACCTAAATATAATCTCATGCTAATGCCCATTTCATTAGACCACTTGCATACAACTGATAATTCCATACATTCTAACTATTTACAAGCAAAGCACAGGGTCATAAAAATAGTCATGTTTTGAGACCATGTGTAAAGATAACTTGGTTTTCTTTTGTATATGGAGTCAGCAAAGCATGTCTGCAGTAAATCAAGATACTACACAACTGGGACTCTATCCAGTCTCCTTATTCCCCATTCGATGTACACATTGCATGAAGATTCAGTCTCACTTCAGTGAGTTTTTACAGAAAGAAATTAAGCTAAGCACTGCTTTAATTACAGAATGAAGGGAACTGTTGGCAGAAAGTTTTTTTTCTCCTTTATTGCTTGCAACAAAAGTCTGACTGAAATAAATTGATCAAAGTTGGCCTCTTTGCAGGAATATGGCCTTCTCCTTGACTGCAAAATTAACTGAGTGAGGACAAACTACTCAGCTAGGTTGGAGTTTTGATTCAACTCAGCAAGGCTTCTCTTATGTTTTAAATAGAAAAAACTACACATCTACATGTACAGATCGACTCTAGCTCCACACTAGATCCAATGCGAGACTATACAAAACATGATTCATTAAGAACATATGAACAGCTGTGTAGGATCATACCAAAGGACTATCTGGGTCATACACTGTCTTCTCACAGTGGTCAACCAGATGCCTCCTGGAGATTCCCAAACACAATGTAATGGAAGTAGCATCTTCTTCCTTCCAAATATCTAACTAAATAGTCAACAGAGCGACAAGCCTTGCCATCTAACATTAAAGTACTGGTTGATACCCCTGGATGAGTGAGTGAGTACGAGTGAAGGTGAGGAAGTTGAAACTAAATCTTGTGTTATAAGTCCATACAAAGTCTGGTGTGGATATTGGGGCCCAACATGTTCTGAAAGGGGCTGAACTCCCAGAAAGATCAAGTTTGAAGTCTGGGCGTGCATTCTGATCCCTGTGCTGTCCTTAGATTTCTAGTGTGTAGTGGCAGCAAGAAGTGTGCTTGCACAATTGTGTTTAGTGCACTTTTTCTGGCAACCATCATTCTTAGTCTCACTCAGAGGTTGTCCATGTTCCAAGCCAGGGGTGGGGGCGCACTATGATGAAATGGCAGAGCGAGGCTCCTGCCCCACTCAAACCACAAGTAACTAGTGATTTTATCACACCTTGATGACTACAACGCATTCTGCTTACGGATACACTTGAGGCTTCAATTGCAGAAAAGTGACCCTGTGTAACTGCTAATCAGCGCAAGGATAGGGATCATCTTGTTCTCATACAGAAAGACATGCACAGAATATCCACTGTTTTCCAGGTGTAATTCCAGGTGCTACTTTTCACCTTTAAACATCTTAGAGTCTTGCTACTTATGGGATAGCTTGCTGGAATAGCAATAATAATTACTTTCCTTGGTGTTGTTCCCACAGGGTGGATTTTATTTATACTTTTTAAAAACCTTACTCTTCTGATTCTTACACACAAGTCCAGACAGCACTCACTGTAATGCACTATCTTAAGGATTAGAATCATTCCGCACACTTACTGCTAAAAAACAAAGAAAGAACCCCCTTCCCCACTAAGCCACACCTTTTTATTTTGGCCATTTAATTGTTTCAGCGGTTGCATTTTTATTTAACTTTTAAAAAAATGTTTTATGAACTTGTTTAGTTACAATTTTGGTGCCAGTGCTGAGTGTTTTTATAGTAAGGTGATATACACATGTAAATAAATAAAAAAATGCAAACAGAGAAAATAAATATTCTGTTGTTTGTTGCTCTTTTGACAAAAAATCAGTTTCTTCTGTGCTCTTCTTTGTGTCCTGGACCTTATCACTGATGAAGTGTGCTGTTTTCTCCCTCATATACTGAAAATTTCAAAAGCAAGTTCTCTCTCAGACCATATTCAGGCCAAGATATTCAATGCAAGGGTTGTCCCTAGTCATTTTCTGTCATAAATAATCTAGTCCTGATATGTCCTCGCTTTGAATCATGTGCCGGTTCTAGCAGCCATATTTGCTATATAGCTGTGTGTCCGTGATGACTGAAATCTGTTAGGGCTACATTGCATTCTGCTCCTAGATTTGGAGAAAGCTGGGAGAATGATTATCACTGCTGTACTTGCAGCAGTTCTCTGTCCCCAAAATCCTGGTTATACAGGCATACTATCCATTTATGAATTTATTAGCAGTATACCACTGAGAGTCAGGGTGATGTAATAGACTAAGCGTTGGACCACAGGCCTTAAGACAAGGGTTCAATTCCTGGTCAGCCATGGAAACCCACTGGGTGACCGTGGGTGCATCCCACACTCTCTGCCCCAGAAAACCCCATGATAGGTTTGCCTTAGGACTGCCATAAGCCGGAAACTACCTGAAGGCACACAACAGCAGAAGCACCACCGCCAGCAACAACAACAACATACCAGTACCACTGTACAGTTCGTACTTCTAAGGTTTCCCAGCACAAACTAGTGGCGTGGGAGACTGTGTAAATATAAGTAGGCATATAAGTAGATTTGATTTGCTTTTAGGCTGGGGCCCACTGGACCTTAGCTAAGCTTCTGAGAGAAAAGAGGCTGAGGTCTGGGAGGGCCAGACCTCAGCTTCATTATGAACTGGCACATTATTTCATATTACACAGGTAAAAGCTCATTAGACAATGGCCCTGTCCACACGAGGGTGGTGAATCGGTTCGTGCCGTTTCTTACTGGATTTTCTGGGCTCGAAACAAGGCGGACTTTCCCTCATTTCCTTCCGCACAGCTACTGCGTATGTTCCATTCTGATTTGGAGGACTGCAAGTTCATGAATCCACACTGCCTCCACCGTGGCCACTCCCGCTACTCCCCTCACCCCGCCCCGTCGGCTGTGATTGGCCCCCTCTTTTTTTGCATGGTTTAGTATGTCATTGTGTACGTGTGTAAGTCCATATTATCCCCTGGCACCTCCCACGAGCCTTCCCCTGACCACCAATTTGCATTGGCACGAATCTACATGTCTGCACCACTGTGAAAGTACAAATTGGATCGATCTGGAAAATTGGAAAACCGATTTCTTCCGGTTTTCAAATAGCGTGGTTTACCACCACATGGGGGTGCATTTAGTCGGAATTATGTGCGGAACGAAGGTAAATAAACCGAACCTAGTCTGCTCCAATGTGCAGAAGACCCCCGTGGCAAGACGCATTGGCCCATCTTAATAACCATGTGTGGAAAGGGCCAATGTTTCATTTCTCTTCATACACTATCACCAATTCCGGCCTCAGACAAATGGCCACTCACAATGGTATGTGTTTTCAGTGATATTCTCAATATTTTAGGAAAAAAAATCCTTCTGCACACAAAACAGGTCATACTTTGAAAAAAAAACTTGAAATGTTAAGAAGTTTATTTTATTCTGAAAGAGCAGTTACATAGAAACAACAAGAAGTGGATATATTAAAGTGTAATAACTACCCAGGGCACAGGAAATGATATATAGCCCCAGAGAACTCTGCTAGTGAAAAATGGAACATGAAATGTCATTTTCATATCCTGGCATACAGCTTATTTTTCTGGAAATTTTATAATAGTTTTAGGGGATTAAAACAAAAAGCAGCTTCCACAGCTAAGCCAGCTAAAAGTTTAATTAAATACAATTGCTTGCTGTGCTTGCCTTCCCAAGCTGCCTCATGCATATTCATCACTGTAATTACAGCAGGAAAAAAAATCCAACAACTAATTATGCCACACTCCTCGTCTTTTACACATGCCTGGATTTTTATTTTTTTTTAACACAATTACCACTGAAATTAATTGCAAGTTAGTTAATTTTTGCACTTTGTCCTTTCATGCTGATTTGAAATTTTGTGTTGTCTTCCTCTCCAACTCAGACAAGATGGTTTACCCCAGAAAAACAGTGAGCACTGAAATGCTTTCTAATTACTTGCAATGATAAGACACATGCTGCGTTGTAAACTTCAGTTCGTCACATAGCGTTTTCCATACCAAGTATTGGTAAGTCATGTTGTTACATACTCTTCCATCCAGTTTTCAAATCCCAGTGGTGCTTTGCTCCCTCACAGAGACAGTCTGTGGGTACCATCTTAGTTTGGAACACCATTTCACATATTGGAAAAGACTGAAGGTTCAGAGCTGATTGAAGGGAGTAAACTCTCAGAAAAGTCCCTGGTTAAAATGCTCTAAAATTCCTCTTCCTTTATTGTAGGGTCCCAATGCTGAGCTTTGCTTTGCTGAACCCAAGATAAAGTTACACAATTTGGCTCTTATCAACATGTTTTGCCTGATTTGCTGCCTACATTTATCTCCATTTCTTACAATATAGGAGCCTCCTGAGGAACACACCTCTTTCAGCCTACAAAGTAAATTCCACACTAGACAGAAACAGGATTAAGTTTTCAAAGCACTTTTTTGTATGTAGCTTTTTTGTATCTTCAAATGGAGAACCAAAGGCTGCTGTTCTTTTATTGTCTTAGTTGTTCTCAGTGGGCTCTAAACCATTGGGAGAGTGGCCTGAAGAGCCATCTTTGACTGTCAGCAGACTCTTCCTCAGTGCTTCCTCAAAACAATTTGCAAAGCTGGGTAGGTTTGCCTTTGAGACATTTTTGTATTTTATATTTTTATATATATTTTATTTTATATTTTTATATTGAGACATTTTATATTTTAAAGGATGTTATGTAGAAGATGGAGCAAGCTTGTTTTCTACTGCTCCAGAGGTTAGGACATGAACTGCAACAAAAAAAGGACCAAAAAAAAAAAAGGACTCAAATTGCAACAAAAAAGATTCTGCCTAAACACCAAGAAGAACTCCCTGATGGTAAGAGGTGTGGAACACGGTAGTGGAACACACTGCCTCAGAGGGTGGTGGACTCCTCCTCTTTGGAGGTCTTTCAACAGAGGCTGTATGGGCATCTTTCTCAAAGGCTTTGGTTATACATTTCTGTGTGGTAGGTGCATTAGATTAGATGGCCCTTGAGGTACCTTCCAGCTCTATGTTTTTATGAGCATGTAACCCCAGCAGTATCACTTCTCCACCCTTACTGTTTCCCCTGCATGTTTTTAAACCATCTTTCTTCTTCATGGTTTCTGTGCCTCATACAATGGGTTTTCCGCCTGTGCAGAAACCTCCCCCAGAATGTTCCAGAGCTGAGTAGCTTGGCGGAAACCCCACCCTCTCCTGCATACTGTGCATGAACCAGCCTGAGCTATCTCCTTAGTGCAGTGGTTCTCAACCTGTGGGTCGCGACCCCTTTGGGGGTCGAACGACCCTTTCACAGGGGTCGCCTAAGACCATCGGAAATATGTGTTTTCCGATGGTCTTAGGAACCGAGACACCGCTCCTCTATCCGTCTCCAGGCGGGTCCGCCCACATGCAGATACCCCCACACACGAGTACCCGGCGTGATGACATCATCGCGCCAACCCCATCACATACACCCCGTACAAATACAGGTGTATGTGACAGGGTTGGCGCCATAATGTACTTATGCGGACCAGTCACACATGTGTAGAGAGCAGCTACTGTGTAGAAAGCAGCTGCTGTGTTGAAAGCAGCTACTCTGTTAAAAGCAGCTACTGTGTTGAAAGCAGCAGTATTGGAGGTAAAACGACACTTCATGAATTATAATTACTGGGTAAACGTAAAATCATGTACTGTAAAATCATCAACTACTGCAAAAAAAAAAAAAATCTGTACCATGGGAACTTAATCTGGATGCTGATCGGTCTTCTTATATTCAGCTGTGGTTGATGTGAATACTGCCCCCTTGTGATAGTAACAGGTATGTAAAAACAACAACACAGAGAATGGTAAATCATAGGAAACTTTAATGAACTGTATTGACTGAACTATGCCATGTATCATCTTTTGTATTATTAAAGCTATTGTTACACATTATTTTCATTAGCAAACCATCCCATGACAATGGATTGTGTAGAGAAGAACGTTAAGAAAAGAAAATATAGTGAGGATTTTTTACAGTATGGTTTTACCTCAATAATTACAGCAGGAATTGAGAAACCGCAATGTGTTATTTGTTGTGAAGTTCTACCAGCCGAATCTATGAAGCCGAACAAACTAAAACGCCATTTTGATAGCAAGCATCCGAACTTTGCCAGCAAGGATACCAACTATTTTAGAAGCAAAGCTAATGGACTCAAGAAAGCCAGATTTGACACTGGTGGCAAGTACCACAAACAAAACGTAGCAGCCGTTGCAGCTTCATATTTGGTGGCACTCAAAATCACCAGAGCTATGAAACCTCAGACCATTGCTGAGGATTTACTGTTGCCAGTGGCCAAAGACATTGTTCAAGTTATGATCGGGGACGAATTTGTTACGAAATTGAGTGCAATTTCCTTATCTAACGACACTGTCCGCAGAAGAATAGATGACATGTCTGCTGATATTCTTGATCAGGTAATCCAGGAAATTAAATCTGCTCCACTTCCAACATTTAGTATCCAGCTTGATGAATCTACAGACGTTGCAAACTGTTCAAAGTTACTGGTTTACGTGAGGTATATTAATGATGGCGACTTTAAAGATGAGTTTCGTTTTTGCAAACCTCTTGAAACGACAACTACTGCACGTTATGTATTTGACACAGTTGGTTCATTTCTGAAAGAGCATAAGATCTCTTGGGAAAAGGTTTGTGGTGTTTGCACAGACAGTGCTCCAGTTATGTTAGGATGTCGATCTGGATTTCAACGTTTGGTACTGAATGAGTCACCAAAAGTCATCGGAACTCACTGTATGATTCATCGGCAAATATTAGCAACGAAGACGCTGCCACAAGAGTTACAAGAAGTAACGAAAAGGGTCATAAGTTCTGTCAATTTTGTAAAGGCGAGCACTTTAAACAGTCAACTGTTTTCGCAACTGTGCAACGAGTTGGATGCGCCGAACAATGCTCTGCTATTTCATACTGAAGTGAGATGGTTGTCGAGAGGAAAAGTTTTAAAACGTGTTTTTGAGCTTCGTGATGAACTCAAAACGTTTTTTAATCAGAAAGACTGCAGTTCGAAGCACTTTTCAGCGATAAAAGTGTACTACAGAAAATAGCTTACTTGGTTGACATCTTTGCCATCTTGAATGAGTTAAATTTATCACTGCAAGGACCAAATGCAACATGCCTCGATTTTTCTGAAAAGATCCGATCATTCCAAACGAAACTTCAGCTTTGGCAAAAAAAATTGGATGAAAATAAAATTTACATGTTGCCTACCTTATCTGCTTTCTTTGAGGAACATGACATTGAACCAGACAAAAGGATTACGATGATAATTTCTGTGAAAGAACACTTGCACATGCTTGCAGACGGAATTTCGTCGTACTTTCCAAATCTACCTGACACCCCATTTGCACTTGCCAGAAGCCCATTCACAGTCAAAGTTGAAGATGTTTCTGAGACAGCACAAGAGGAGTTCATTGAACTTATTAACAGTGATGCAGCGAGAACTGATTTCTCTACAATGCCACTTACAAAATTCTGGATCAAGTCTGTGCAGTCATATCCTGTTCTGTCTGAGACTGTGTTGTGCCTTCTTCTTCCATTTCCAACAACATATCTTTGTGAAACACGGTTTTCCAGCTTGTTGGCTACCAAGTCTAAATACAGAAGTAGACTTGTTGTGGAAGATGATCTTCGTTGCGCTCTTGCAAAGACTGCCCCGAGAATTTCTGATCTGGTGAGAAAGAAGCAATCTCAACCTTCGCACTGACGTTGGCTTTTTACGCATACTGTTGCAAAATGTAGCAATGTAGTTTACTGTTGTTATATTAAGACTGTTACCCATGCTACACCATGCTTCAAGACAAAATTTCATTTATTTGTAATTAGAAATAAATATTTCACAATATATAATTACATATTGTTTTTGTGATTAATCACTATGCATTAATTATGTTCAATTTGTAACAATGCAAATACATCCTGCATATCAGATATTTACATTACGATTCATAACAGTAGCAAAATTACAGTTATGATGTAGCAACGAAAATAATTTTATGGTTGGGGGTCACCACAACATGAGGAACTGTATTAAAGGGTCGTGGCATTAGGAAGGTTGAGAACCACCCTTAGTGTGTAAAGCCTTAGTGTGTTTTCATCCTCTGTTTGAGTCACTCCTACTGCCTTGCTCTGCTGTTGAGTAGCCTCTCTTTTTTATATTTTCCCCTCTGTTTTGCATTTCTTCACTCAGGCCATTTCCGCACTAGGTGGCCCCTCCTGAAACTGCAAACCCCAGGATTCCATAGGATGTTGAAAGTGGAATCATCCTGCTATAACAGCCTAGTGCGGAAATGGCCTTAGTCTTTCTTTCACCTTCTCCTTCTTTTATAACAAACAAAAAACTCTTTCCCTATACCCCTTTCTCCCCTTCAGGTTCCCGCCTTTTCTTCTCCATTCTAATGGCTTCTGATAGTCTGTTCGGGTTACACCTTCTACACCCTACTACTCAAGGGCACTACTGAGAAGCTTCTGCCCCACTGTGCAAGGAAGAACAGGTTGCTTAACTGTAACTGTGACCTGTAACGGAGGCTCTATGCAGGCACAAAACCCAATTGTGTGAGGCACAGAATGGTAGGTTAGAGAAGTCTTTGTTCTGATCCAAACTGGCCCTTCTCATATTCTTAAAGAGATAGGAGACTGAATACTCTTATATAAATATCCATAAAATTGCATATGTATGAGATTAGAGAGGATACTGATAAAAACAGGACTGTGTGTATATGTGTTTTTGTGTTGAACCAGCAGAAGTAGAATAATATGGGCTCAAAAGACTGGCCTTGAGTTATGACAACGAGAGCACATTGTCCCTTTGCATGTAGGATATTGATCAAGTTATCTGTATTTTAGCTAGAGAAAAGTTTTCTTTTCAGTGATAGGAGTTTCTGTTGGAGTAGAAAACTGCAGTTCAAAAGAAACTTTCTGAGTTCTGAAGCTCACACCTCTGCCTCTGGCTCCCTGTGGCTTTTGCTCCACATACAGTCATGCCTAGCTTTCCACAGCCTTGGTTCTGCCTACTGTTAAATGCACTCACCTCTCTTGCACTACCCCAGTGAGCACTGGCCTCCTTTCACTGTTGGAGATCACATAAAGAAAAAAGAACGACTCAAATCTAGAACCTGGGCTGTTACCACTAATCCATTTCTAAGAAAGATTCTACTAGGGTTGATAGACTTTTTAAAAACAAATGCAATTCATCCACAGTGCATGAAATCGAGAAACCGACATATTCCTTCATCAGCAATGAAAGATAGAGGTGTGTAGTTTTTAAAATACCCTTTTATTTCAGCCACATGTACAGACAGTGACTTGAGCTAGCAAGCTGCATAAACAGCAAAACTGTTCATTTGGGGAAGCCACTCCAACACCGTTAGAATCTCTGACTGCTGTAAACAGGTCCAGCTATGACCACGCTTCAGTTCCATTATTAACTATAGTGGTCACCAAAACTGATTGCTATGACAGGGAAAAATAGGTTTTTAATGGGCAAAGCAAACACTCATTCTTCATCTTAACTAAAGCTCCTAAATCCAATGCAAATAGATACATTAGCAAAGGTGGCTTGGGAACAGTTATAAATAACGCTATAAAATGAGGTCCATGCTTATAGCACAGAACTACCCACAAAATGCTTCTGTGATTAGGTTCCCTACAATTAGAACTTGAATGATAAGTTGTTTCCTGTTCACTTGTTTGAGGATGTGTGGAATTCTGCCAACTTCCCAATTTCCATCTGCAGCCCTCTGCAGCACTGTATCACACACAATTCCCATGGCTCCCACCACATCTAAGAAAAGATATTTCAGCGGGTGTAGTGAGCTACAGAGGGAAAAAGGAACTCTGTATCTTAAAAAACTGAAAGGTTAGAAACCAGGTTTGTGTGTTTCTACGCAGACAAATGCCCTTTTCAGATGTTCTGCCCTCACATAATTACAACTGCACACAAGGGCTGGAGATGGCATATTCAGTGGCTTCATCACTGCCCATTCATCACACCCCCTGGTCATGCCCACCACTATCTACATATTGGGCCAAATGTATGAAAGAGGAAAGCTGTTCTACAAGCACAGACTCTCTGTAAGATTTAGAAGCCCAGCCAATGATGGAGCCAACGTGGTTAGGGTCAAGCTCACGATTTCACAACATTCATACCAATATGTAAGCAGGAAACATGGGTTGCATCAATAGGAATATAGTGTCTAGCTCAAGGGAAGTGGTGGTATCATTCTATTCTGCTTCGGTCAGACCCTTACCTGTGGTTTTGGGCACCACAATTCAGAAATATTGACAAGCTAGAACACGTTCAGAGGACGGTGACCAAAATGGTAGAAGGCCTGGAAACCATGACCTATGAGGAGAGGCTTAGAGAGCCGGGTATGTCTAGCTTGGAGAGAAGAAAGTTAAGAGGCGACCTGATGGCCATGTTTAAATATTTGAAGGGATGTCATATGAAGGATGGAGCAAGCCTGTTTTCTGCTGCTGCAGAAACTAGAACACAGAGCAATGGTTTCAAACTTCAGGAAAAGAGATTCTATCTAAACATTAGGAAAAACTTCCTGATGATAAGAGCAGTTTGACAGTGGAATGCACTGCCTCAGAGGGTGGTGGAATCTTCTTCTTTGAAGGTTTATAACAGAAGCTGGATGGCCATCTGTCGGGAATGCTTTGATGATGTATTTCTGTATGGCAGGAGGCTGGACTCAATGACCTCTGTGATCTCTTCCAGCTCTATGAATTCTACGATGGCAGAGGTATGGCTAGGAAACACAGCCATTCTCTCATCCTCACACAATTGTGATCATATCAAGGAAGAATGAGAGAACTGTCAGCAACTGAAGACTGGCCCTTCTTGTTTGCAGAAGCATGTAAACAAAACACAGTAACAAAAACTGAATGCATTAAGGTATTTTCAGTGCTTCCTCTCTCATTGCTTTCTGGAAGGGCGTTCAATTTGGCCTTTTAAAATGCACTGATGATTATTGAGCACGGTGATTGTTTTAATGACTTTATTGTTTCATTTTTAGTGACATTTGTTGACTGTTTTTAGTGATATGTTTCTGTCAAAAGTATGGAGAAAAATATGAATAAATATATACATAAACTAACAAATACAGTGGTATCTCCCACATAGTAGCACAGGTATTTAAGCATAACCTATACCTTATGCGAATAGCTCCAGGATATTCTCTCTTTCTCCCTTTTTCACATCTCCAGAGGAAGCACAAACCACAGGCTTTGGACATAGCTTCTAGGTTTTGGGCATAACTATGTAAATGCCACAAACATCCAGCAACACAATCTCTTCACTTATTCAAATATAGCTGTTAGCTCTATTCAGCCAGAAGCAGTTATATATTTTCTTTTTTAAAAAATAGTAAAATATATGACAAAGAATATGAAAGAGCACATTTCAGTTCGTGCCTCAACTCTTCCTGCCCTCAAAAAGAATAACCACCTGCCACTGTATTTTTAGAAATATCCTGGGGTGTTACACTGTCTAGACAAAAAAAGCACAAAGAACAGAATGTATAATAGTTTTTCATCATCAACAGCTTTTGTCTAGTTGCTCCTATGAGGAATCTGTCAATAAATCACACTGAACATTTTGAAAATCACGCGCAACTGAACAAGAGGAGGGGATGAACGTTCTCCATTTGAAACTATAGAATCCATCCATGCTTTCACCATTAGAACACCCCACCTTGGTCCAGAAGGAAAAGACATCAGAAAACTGGCAATCTGAATAGACCACTCACCTTTCTCCAACTCTGTTATACTTAGCAGCTGAGCTTCTACAGTATGCCTTTTCATTCACAAACTGTCTCAAAAAATGTTCATCTTCACAATGCTGTGAATTTATCTTTTAATACCCAATTTACAGATGACGAAGTGAAGCTGTGAGACTAACTCATTGATATCCTGCAGTCTTTCCATGCAGAAACGATCAAATCCAAAGCCATATTTCCCAGGATCAACCCATTCTCTGTGGATTCTATTAATTCTTCTGTGTCCTTAAAGGTTTTATGTAGGTAGGAAACCCTTCTCCAAATAATAATACTGTCTTCCAGGAGATAAATGGAATTTCATATTCACTGGGAGGGGGGTAAAAGTTATTTTATTTATTAAAATATATGTCCTAGGACCCCCGAGGGGATGTACCACGGCTAAAAACATAATTTAAAGACAAATCAAAACAATTTTGTTAAAAATCAGTTAATCAAAACAGCACCGAATGTTTCCACTTAGTTTTATGGACAAAAGACTATACAAAACTGTGTAGTCTTGGGTGCTTACTGGAAGATCAAAAAGTAATGTACACATGTGTACACCAATTGTTCCAGTAGAAATTTATGGTATAAGAAATTACTGAATCTGCTTTTTCCAAAAACATAAGATCAAATGGAGATGGTTTGAAGACTCACCTCTCCTTCCTTTACTTCAGGTTAGGATTCCTGGGCAACTTTTTTGCATGAAAAGTTCTATATATAAAGGGCAAAAACACTGTTCCATATCAGATTCACATAGGATGTTCCAATCCCATATTTAACTCAAACTGTGGTGTAAGTGAAGTCTGTGCTCAATACTACAGATATCCCAGCATCTGGTATGCATAAGGGCCCTCACATCTTATGCCAAATGCTGGGGTTCTGTCTCTGCAGGTGTAGCTGACACTTGCTCTTCCTTAACTTGTGATGGCTTCTGGCAATTGCAAGATTTTTCAAGGGTTTATGTGTTCCCATGACATTAGAGATCTCATGGGAGCTAGAACCCTCAGAAGAGGCCCTCCTCATAGAAGACTTACGGCAAGTCTTCTACAGTCTTGCATTGACTGACAAAAGCAGTAGGATTCTAACTTGTTGAGTTAGTAGGTCTTTTGGGCACCAGCCCAGAAGGCTGGATGGGTTAATATATACATAAAAAGGCAAAGTTCAATTAGGACTGCAGCAAATAAAATATTTTTATAACTTTATTTAAGAGTAATCAAGGCACCACTACTTCCACTAATGGATTTCATTAGAAAGATTTATATTCAACAGATTTATATTTATTTATGGGCGGTAGATCATGTATTAGAAATACAGGTTAAGGGACTCAGGGAGAACTATATATTTTTACATATTCAAGATCAATCAATACACCACTTCAAGACTAATCAATTTTGTCAGGCATATTTATTTTTAGGCACATTTATATTTATTTAGGGATCTATCATGGATTGTAAATATAGGTTCAGTTAGGACCAATGGAAAATAATACATATATTATATACTTGTATTTAAGAAAAATCAAGACTTCAAGTAAAGAATAATCAATTTCATTAGGCATATTTATTTTCAAGCAGATTTATATTTATTTTGGGGTGCATCATGGACTGCAAATACAAGCAAGGTTCAAAATACAGGACTAGTGAAAAATAATATATTTTCATGTTTATGTTTACTTCAAGATTAAACAATTTCAACAGGCACATTTACTTTTAGAGAGGTAAAGTACACAGAGAGGCTGCTTAATTCTAAGTGGTAGGAATCTCACTTAGAAGAAAATTCCAGTGAATCACAGAATCACTGAGTTCGAAGAGACCACAAGGGCCATCCAGTCCAACCCCTAGCCTGCTGTATTAAAACCTCCAAGAAGGAGACTCCACCATACTCAGCTGCAGCATATTCCACTGTCATAACTGCTCTTACTGTCAGGAAGTTCTTCCTAACGTTTAGGTGGAATCTCTTTTCCTGAAGCCTGAACCCCTCGATTTGTGTCTCGTCTCTGGAGCAGCAGAAAATAGAGTTCCTCTATAGGACATATGTTCAAATATTTAAACATAGCCATCATGTCACCTCTCAACCTTGTCTTCTTCAGGCTAAACATACCCAGCTCCCTAGGGCATGGTTTCCAGGCCTTCTACCATTTTGGTGGTCCTCCTCTGGACACGTTCCATCTTGTCAATAACTGTGGTGTCCAGAACTGGACGCAGTACTCCAGGTGGGGTCTGACCAAAGCATTATAGAGTGGTACTATCACTTCCTTTGACCTGGACACTATACTCCTATGGATGCAGCCCAGAATCATGTTGGCTTTTTCAGCTGCCACATCACCCTGCTAACTTATGTTCAGCTTGTGGTCTACTAAGACTTCTAGATCCTAAGCTGAGATCAACTTAAAACCACAGAGTGCTATTCTGGCTTCTTTGAAATCCATACTTTCTTGGTTTAGAAGCTTACACCAGAAAACTCAGCCAATTTCATTCTAAGTTGTATCAGTAAAAGATTGTTCTCTTATACTAGTGCATCTTAAAAACTGATCAATTTTATTAGGCAGAATTATATTTACGTACGGGTAGGGGCCTCACGAATTCTAAGTACAGGCAAGTTCAAAGACAAAGGGAAAATATTGTAAACTATTTTTATTTGGTATTAACATAAGCGTTTTAATAGCCTCCTACTAAATGTTGAACACATGCTGTGCCATATCATTAATTTTGTCTGTCTCTTACTACTGTTTTGAAAATCTGGCGACCCTACTTCAAGATAGAGGAACACAGAGACTTTACAATGTTGTCGAATGATTAGTCCTACTGACTGTGCAGGGTCTCATGGAACTTGGGATCTGAAAGACCACAGGTTACCCTCCCCTGCTTTATTTGCCTCATTCAGAACAAGGGGATTGTTTTTTGGCAAATATGAACTTCTCTGTTTTATGCTTGATTCAGGTAGACTATACAGCAGTGCTACTGAACACCCAATACCAGTCTCTGGACTGGTGTTGGTCTCTGATCCACTGACTGCTGATCCCTGGGAAGTTTCCAGGAAAGGAAGAGTGAACCCAGTGCACCCAGTGCGCACAGGTATAGCATATTGGGGGGGAAATTGCCTGCGCCTAACGTCAGATAATTGAGAAGCACTGGACTAGAGAATCCCTATTGCTGCTCTTTTCCTCATTTGCTGTTTCCATCCACTACTTTTCAAGTAGTCAAAGTTTCCATTTTGGAGATGTTTAGTAGCTGGATTTCCCCCATCAGACATGTCTTAACATGTGACATGAGCTGAGACAATCCCTTCTGGAAGTTAATCTTCTCATCTGAAATCTGATAGCTTTCCATCTTCCCTCAAATTTATGTCACCCCACCCACCTATTAAAGGGACTGATCTTGTCTTGAGTTACAGAACTTAATAAAATAAGCAGTTAACATTATGAATCACTTCAAAGTGAAGGTTAAGTAAACATCACACTGAACAGCCAAGGACCACAGCTCTTGACTCTCATCAAAGTCAGGTTAAATGGAATGCCATTTTTCTAAATCACAACGCCAAATCAAACAAAATCTGGCTCTGCTTGAGAAAGTACTAAGTGGAAGACATGCTATTTTAGTACATTTCCCAGGTATCATCCAGAGGCCTAATGCAGTAAATGCCTTAAGATCAAACAACCCTTTACCACAACCATTCATAATTTCATTGGCATTCTGATGATCTGATTTATCATAAACATTTGGTGCTTTGTTTTACAGCTGGTTTTGTACAAGCCAGTATAACTGTTGCTATAATACACACACTGCAGAGAACAAAAGGTCAGTTTTTTTTTAAACTGCAGTGTAGCTAAGGTAAGTCTGCAGTTTGTATACCATGCCCATTACTAAAAGGAACAGGTTGAGAAGTGCTAAGGGAAAAGCAGAATGCTGCCTTTTTGTGAAACAATTCTGGTATTTCATTTTTGTTTACAGCTACAGTTCTAAAATTCGAGTACATAATGTTCTTTTTAGTGGGAACATTTAGCAGGAGATTGTGAAAATATCTGAGCAAAACTAACAACTGTCAAGCAAAAGTGGTCTGACTATGTTCATTTGCCTTTTACTAAAGTTTCAGGGACAGCTGAAAAGCTTTGTTTGTTCATTACATAGCGATGTTACAGTACAATTTATTATCTATGTAGTGAAAAAAAAACTGTATTAAGGTGTCTCATGCTTCTTTGTTTTTTAAAATATTTTAATAAAACAATTGATTGATCCCTGCTTCTGGTACACAATTTAGTGGAAAGCACAATGTGAAAAACCTGTTATCAAAAAAGGCACCTGTTACTATAAGGATTCCAAAATTATTCCACAAGAAAGCAAACTTGAAAGTAAGCCCACAAGCGTAAAATCTGAAGTTAAAAATAAACCAGATGCTTCAGATCTTGGCTTGATGTTTCTACATTTTCTATTTCTTACTCTGCTGACTGACAGCTGGGAGCCTTGGACTAAAATAGGAAGAAATTCACTTATCCGCCACTTGTCAAAAACTGTGCAAATACCCTACCCTTTAAAAAAATTTAATTGAATACAAACAATAATTAATTTGATTTAGGCCTTACATTTTCTGACTCTGGACCCAGCAGGCAGCTTGCTGCTTGAGATATACACAGACTACCTATTATCATCTTTCCTCCATTAAAGAACACACTGAGAGACATTTTAGAAGCATTATAAAGTTTTGCACCCAAGTTTATGGTTCTGCTGCTGGGCTATACTGTGCCTGTTAAATTCTGAAAGTACTTAAGTGAAAACAATTTTACGATTCTAGTGCTTTTAAAAAAGAAAACGTTAATGAAATACACGCTGCTATCAGGAGGCATTTTCGTTAATACAACTTGTTCACATAAAAACAAACGCCATTTCCCCTGATCTGTCAAGCAGGTGTACTGCAATCAAAGTAAAGGAAAACAAAGATGCACATGAAAAAAGTCTTTTCAGAATAAGTATGTCAGAGTGTAGGCAGTGCATAAATCATTCCTTCATTAAACTGGCATTTTTTATGGCCATGACCCAATGTCATATCAGAAAGCTATGAGAACTGAATGTTTTAAACAAAGGGTTTTTAACAGAGAGCCATATTGCTATTATTTTTTCAAAGCTGATTTTTATTTTTTTATTTTCTTAAAATTTAAATTTAAAATTTTTATTTTATTTTTCTATTGGCTTTTAATGTTATCAATTCAGTAGCCCCTCAACTTTTGTGGCGGTTTGGGGTACAGAACCCCACAAAAGTTAAAAAAAAACCCACCACAAATAACTCCTCTCCAGTGAGCACTCCCCTCCTCCTCCTGCCTTCTTTCTGTGGTTAGTCGTGCGGAAAGGCAGAAGAGTGCAGGGGGAAAGACCCTCCCTCTACTCTCCTGCCCACTGCTGGGTGCCCATGCGGGCAACACACATGAAGTGGAGGGAGGGATGGTCTTTCCCGCTGCACTCTCCTGCCCCCTCGAGTGCTCTGCCTTCTTTCTGCGTGCCCACACGGGTGACACACGAAAGGTGGAGGGGGGGGAGTCATTCCCCCCTGCACTCTCCTGCCCATTGCCCTTGCGCTCTGCCTTCTCTCTGCACACCCGCAAGGGCAACAGGCAGGAGAGTGGAGGGGAGAGGAAAGTCTTCCTTCCTGCCCTCTCCTTCCTCCGCCCTCTCACTCTTCCTTCTTGCTGCACCCAGCGCAGCAAGAGGCAGTAGAGAGGAGGAGAGGAGGGAAGATCTTTCCCCCTGCACTCTCCTGCCCACCGCCCACATGCCCTTCCTTTTTTCTGTGTGCTCACATGGGGACAGGCAAAGGAGAGGAGGGAGGGAAGATCTTTCCCTCTGCACTCTCCTGCATTTTGTCCCTGTGCCCTCCCTTCTCTCTGCACACCTTTGCCAGTGACAAGCAAGAGACTGGAGGGGGGAAGCAGGAAAATGGAGGTGGAAAGGCTTCCCTACCTTGTCTGTTGCCAGCACCCACTGCCTTTTTTCTGTGCAGTGGTGCAATGATGAGCTGGAGAGGGGAGGGGAGAAGGCTTACATGTGCACAAACCTTTCCTGTTCCCATTTGCTTGCCTTTTGCCCAGGCAACCTGCCTGGGCAAAAGGCCAGGGAATGGGAGGGGGAGAAAGGGGAGGGCAAGCTGGAACCTCATGAATAAACAAATTTGTGAATGTCAAACGCATGAAAATGGAGGGCCAACTGTATTTAATTACATTTTCATGTTAACTTTCATATGATTTAGGTATATTGCATTTTTAAAATTTGTAAGCTGCTTTGAGACTTGATTTCTGGGGGAAAAGTGGCATATAAACCGAGTTAATAACAAGAAAATAATAACAAGAAGGAGGAGAGGGATAATGACAACTACCATGTAGGACAAGTATGCACAAAAGCAGGAATCTGTTACTACCATCACCACCACCACCACCACCACCACCACCACTGGTTTTTCTTATTTTTTTGTTACACATTAAAGCAAAATAGAAACAGATAAAACAAATAATACCATACAATAACAAAGGAAACACAACAGAAACATAATAGAACAATATCCTACAAGTAAACTGCTACTAAGTTAACACACAAATAATATAAAAAGATGGTTCCTGCCCTTATTGCAAACAGCTCCTACTAAAATGAATGTATTTAACTTTCTTTTAAACTTAATAACTGAAGCTTAATTATTTATTGTTGCCCAAAATAGTAAAACAATAAAATAAAACAAAATGAAAACAATAAAACAAAAATATTCCATAACAACAAACGATAAAGTAAAAACAACAAAACAATAAATAATTTAGCTTCCGAATTGCTTAGCTTTCTCACATGTCCACCGCATGTGGTATGGAGAACCCACCTGGTCTTGACATTTCCAACAAGTATTTCTCATATCTTAATACTTCTTTGTAAGTCTTTCTGGGGTGAGATATCAGCAAGACATCATTTTATAGTAATTTTCTTTAAGATGACACCAAAGTACATTTTTAATTTCTTTTGTCCAGTCTTTCCCATTGATTCATATGTATATTATACCTAGAATTCTTTGTCCTACTAATCCTTAATTCTTTAATTTGTCCATCTTCCATCTCTATTTTTAACAAAAATTTATATAACTTTGCAATCAGATTATCATTACTACATAACAATGATTCAAAATCTGATTTATTCCTTTAAAATTGTTTATTCTTCCTATCTTCCTTGAATCTTAAATGGAATTGTCTATGTGTAAGCCCAATGAATATTAAAACTTTCTTCCTGTAATTGCTGTGAAGATTTTATTACATAATCTTAGTCTGTCTTAAGAACAAATTAGAACATGTTATCCAAACCTGATCCGATCTCATTTCTCATAAAAGGCTTCTTGTTGGGACATCCAAAGCGGTGTTTTGGACATAATCTCAGTTTATATTTATTCCAGAGTTTCAATGATTATTAAAAGCCACATTGACCTTAACTTTATTATACCATAAGTCACATAAGCAGGAATCTTGTTAACTCTTTTCATTTAAAAAGTTATTTTCACACAAGAGAAATGCCATTTGATACTGAAGAAAGGTATGTCTTTTTGACCATGTGATCCCTTGTATCTAAAGGAGTTTCTATCTGATTAGCTAGACTATCTGAAAGATTGTTATCTCCTTCTACAAATTAGCGCAAGCTTTAAGATCTGCATGGGAGGGCCTTCTGTCAGTCCCACCACCTTCACAGGCACATTTGACGAAAACATGGGAGAAAGGTCTCTCTGCAGCCGCTCCCAGGCTGTGTGGAACACCCTTCCACGGGAAGTTAGGCTGGCCCCTTCCCTACTCTATTTCCATCAGCAGGTTTTAGAAAGGTGAGTTGTAAATTACATAGTGTCAGAGAGCCAGTGTAGTATAGCGCAGTGACTTGAGCACTGGACTACAAACTTGGAGACCAGGTTCCCGCTCAGCCATGGAACTGTCACACACTCTCAGCCCCAGAAAATCCCATGACAGGTTTCCCTTAGGGTTGCCATAAGTCAGAAGCAACTTGAAGGCACACAACAAAAATACGTATGAAGTGGTGTGCTGTATTTTATTTATCTGTTATTTGTAATTATGTTTTAAAGTTGTTTTTAACTATAGGTTGTTGTGGGTTTTCTGGGCTTTGAGGCCGTGTTCTATTAGTATTTTCTCCTGACATTTCACCTGCATCTGTGGCTGGCATCTTCAGAGGATTTGGTTGTTAACTATTTTGACCATGGTTTTTAATACATTGTTTAATTCCTTCTAAACTTTTATAAAATGAGATTTTAATTTAGATTTAAACTTTTAGAAGCTGTCTTGGATGCCATCCCAAGAGAAAGGGAGCATGTAAATCCAATAAAATAAAATAAAAATAAATTTCTGCTGTGCATGTGGTGTCTAGTGCACTGTCTGCTCTTTCTCAGATCCAAAATAAATCTTTAGTCCTTTAATGCACACCATCTAGATCATATCGCTCTACAGATTTAAAAGTTGCAAAAGTGTTTTTTCCCTCCCATTGTTGCAATAAATGCCCTATAAACCACCTCTACCACAGATGTATCATCACCCAGAAATTCTATTGTATCGATCACCATTCAGTAAAGAGATTCATATTCCAGTGACCTAGTTAAGAATCTGGCATTTCCCTACAGCATATGCTGATGCACCAGTGGATTTCATTTTAAGCCTAGATGAAAGTTTAAAAAAAGATCAATAACCACCAGATTCTGAGCATGTAGTCTATTTTCTGTAAAATCATTTGCAATCGAATGAATCATACAGGGTAAAAAAACCTCAGTCCAGCAGAAGTGCCTGCAGGAGCTGACTGAGCATGTCAAAGCACATCTATCTCAATGGACACAAGTTGACCATCTTGCTCCACAACAGACTACTGAATAGTGGTTAAGAGGAAACCTGAAAAGAACAAACATGACAAGAGAATAAAAGCATAAGAAAAACTCCAAATTTATTAAAATATGAGCAGTGGTTCAAAGCAAAAGGAACAAGCCTACAGATATTACTCTGAGCTTCTCTCTCTAGGTATTCTGAAAGCTCACTCAGCATGGATTCTGTTATCTATATGAACTTCATTTGGATCACAATGGATCACAATGACTGCATTCTGATACAACAAATGAACAAAGATTGGCCATTAGGTAAATGAGCTTCATTAATAGTCCCTTTTCTCTTCTTAATTGGTTGAAAGGAGCATTTTGTTTTTCATTTCATTTTTAAATAATTACGATTTATGTCTGAAGCTATACAAACCCCTGTCAAATTAATGGAACTCGTCCTTAATTTGGAAGTGTCAAAAGAGAGAGTCATTAGATAATGGAGTGTCAAAATGTGGGGGCTTTCTGTATATGCCTTTTAGAAATTCACATTTTATAATACATAAACTGCTTCATGCCCTGAGATCCTTGCAAAGGTGTGAATGCTTGAGATGAAGTGTGCCTTTTTTGCACCAAATCCTGAGACTGCAAAAGTATTACCTTCATTATAACTATTAGCTACTCCTAGCTAGTTGATGTTAGTGGTGCTACACTGAGCTGCTTCTAGCACAAAACAGTATCAAACTTAAAAAAAATGTATATACAGTCCTCCCTCCACATTCACATCTTTCACCTTTGCAAACTTGATTATTTGTGAGGCATGTGCTTGCCTCCCCTCCCCATTCTCCTCCTTCCATTACCTTGCATTCCTCACCCCAGGCTTGGCGGGCTTGTGTTTAAAATAGACATCTTTTCCTTTTGGGTGAGCAAAACCTCCCCCCACCACTGCTGGAAGCATGATCTCTCTGCCATGTAGCTGTACATTCTCCTGTGCAAAGGCAGCAGACTGATGAAGTGCCCTCTTTGCTCCTACTCCTTCCCTCTGGGAGGAATCTCCCCTCTCAAGATGGTGACTAGAAATAGCTAGGATGCTAGAACTCAGCATGCTGCTCTTCTTCGTCTGAGGGGAAAGTACCCGTAAAGCCTTTACTTTGTCTTTTTTCTTCTCCCCAGGAAGCACTGGGGCCAGAGACAAGGGAATGGGAGGGGGCAGCTCCAGAAGGGAATGGGACGGGGAGTGGCGGGGGGGGGGGAGTTATTCACAGTTTTCCCACTTTTGCAAGGGTTCTGTTCCCAGAACTGGTGCAAATGTGGACGGGCCACTGTAGTTACTGATAAACATAATTTCTCAACAGAAACTAACAACTGGCAATCTTTCACAGCCCAAACTCCCCTTTTTTTCCATTGGTTAAGTCTCAGTATCTAGGAATGGAACATATTTTGGAGGATAATTTGCAGCCCTAGCCAACGTCCACAAGATTTCCATGATCAGATGGAGAGTACATCCTTTGAAAGAAGCCCTACTGTAGCTTCTTGTAACTTTCAAAGCTTATCAGTTCAAACAAACAGATGGATCATTAAGGTAAGGAGTAGGATACATGTTTCAGTCAGGTATATGGTTGTTTGCATTTGACAATCAGCTCAAGCAAGGAATTTCTAGATTAAAAGCGCATTTAGTAATTACTGAGATTTTTTTTTAAAAAAGACTCTTTTCATCACATCCAACTTAGGACATTTGGATTCAAATGACAGAGATTTTAATTCTGTATAGTAGCTGCAGCAGCTTTGGCATGACAGGAATCATAAGGCAAGATCAAAAACTTGTTAAGTTATGTGTAGGCGTCTGAAGCAGATACATACGGATTTCCTGTTCTAATCACAACTCCTAATACTGCACAAAGGTTGTTCCCGAAGGTCCCTCAAATTTCAGAAGTGGTTCTTTTTGGGGGTGGGGGTTCACTTGAAGACAAGCTGCTGTGATGAAGTAAGGAAGTCTATAATGACAGGAGTTCCCAAGTGTGCCACTTTAGATTCCCATTCTCTGTGAATGAGGACATTTTGCCTGACAATGTGCGTGTGCATCTGTGTGTAGGTGCCTTCAAGTCACTTGTTGACTTATGGTGATAAATCTTATTCTAGGACAACAGTATTATTTTATTGTATTTATTATGAATGCTTACATTGTATTTATGATTCATTCTTGTATGAAAGGAGTTTTTCCTTTATGCCCTACAGATTTAAGTCATGTCCACAATTCTATAGGTCAAAGCCAACCTTTTGGATTGTATCTGGAAACAAACTGGAAACCCAGGAAACTTTTACAAGACTAGCAATAAATAGATTTCCTGCGGTTCATCTTGGATAATTACCAAGCTATACTACTTTGCATCAGTTGAATTATCCAAATCTTTATAGATCTCTTTAAAATGCAAACAGATACCAAAGGAAGCATGGCATATCTAGTAATGTGTCTTCCCTTAAACAGGAATAAAAAAAAAGAATCATCATCATCACAGTAATAGTAGTAATAGATCCCATGTTTTGTGTTGAACCTGTCTGCTAGAACTTGTGATGCTGCTTCAACATTGGCTGAGCTGAGTAGAGGAAAAGCTTTTAGGTAGCAAATCATAATTACTTGAAAAGCACATTCATTGCACAAAGTGTGCAAATGGATCAGTGATTTATTGTTCATAGAGTACTATAAAATTCAATAACTGTTCTGTTCTTTCCGCTTGGCCTTTTCTGACAAAATAGTTATGCACTTCAAAGTAATTTTTGGAGCCCATTTGTTTTGATTTTTCAGCTTGATCGATCACCTGGTTGAAGACACAAAACGGCACTAATGCTTTCATTAATTTTTGAGGTTCCTACTGCTAATTTATTCTAAAGCATGGCTGACAAACAGATTTTCAAAAAGGAAATGGAATAGTTTTAAATATGCATGTATTCTAGTTTCAGTTCCATACATGAAATAACCAGAACATGTTTGACACAGAATGTTCAAAAATAAAGAAATGTGTGTTTCACTGAAAATCTACTACCAATCGTACACTAGAGATGTGAAAAAAGAACATTTCTTCCTTGGCCAAGACCTCAATTTCTCTCACTATCAGCTGGCACTCTTGGATTTTGTGTAGTTGAGAAAACAATTCTATCCATAGAAAATGAAGTGGTGGTATATAGAAACCTCTCAAAAGGTAGATGAAAAAAACTGGTCATGAACCTTAACAAAGATCTTCAAACATTCCCTCCTGTTTTTCAAAAAAGAGTTCTTTTCCAGTCTAGCAAAAAGACTTTTAGATGCTTTTGTTCCCTAACATTTTTTTTCACTTTTAAGATCGTGATGTTCTTGCCTTTCCGTGTTGCTAGAGATGGTGGGTCTCAGAAGAGAATATAAGAGCTTTCTAAAACAGCATGTGGTAAACAGGATGTAGCAGCTTGCATTTCAAGTCACAGAGTCTGGTTTTTTATTAAATTGGATAGGCATTCTGATACACCAGAAGGAAGCATGATGAACAGGCACATATGAATAGCCTACCCAAAGAAATAATGAGTAAGCAGGAGTAAGCTATATGAGTTCTTGTGCGATGCAAAACATAAAACCTGATGGAAGATACCACTGAATGCTGAATGTAGTACTAAGGCCTTTGCTAAATTAAGATTCCTAGAATGCCTACTCATTGGTAGTAGGAAGCATGGATTCTGCAATCTCAGTCTTTTTCTTTCGTGAAACATTCTTGTTGTCCCAGTATTTACTCAACTGGTGTGTTTTAGGGACATAAAGATATTTGCACATTTTCCACATTGTTTTCACTGTAAGATTTTTCACAGTTCAAGACTTTTCGAGAACATTTAGTTGGTGCCAAAACCAATGCTTGATAACAAGCGTTCTTGTAAGAAATACACAATATTCCAAACAGACTCAACATAGTTTTCTGTATTTTGTGTTTTTTGCACAAACAAAATTTTCATCAAAATGTTCCAAAGTGTATTATTGGCCAATGCACAAAGCCTCCCAGAATCTCACCCAAGTGGTGAGACAACTTTGGAAATTCTTCCTTCTTGAGAATAAAATAAGCAATGATTTGCATCCTTATTATCCATCTGTTTAGAAAACAGTCAGCAGTGAATTGACAGTTGTTAGTGCAGGCTATTCTTTTCCAGAGTGTTTCTTTCTTAACCTGTTTTACTCCCAAAGGTTGGAAATAAAAGCTTTTATTTGTGATGTGGTGGTTAAGGCGGGCAAACAAATTAAGTTCTCAATATGGGAGGTATTAGATAACTCCAGATGAGGCTTTTTTCAGCAACAGTCCTGCTTCAGATCAGTTCAGGGGGTGGCTCCAATGGTGGTTTCAGCAGTTTGTAACTCCAACTTGTTTTCCCATCTTTTTCTTACCACAAAAGTCAGTTAAGGAAGAAAATAAGGATGGGTTGCTTACCTGTAACCACAGTTCTTTGGATGGTCATCTGTGAACTCACACAAATGAGGTTACTG
Source organism: Cyclura pinguis (assembly GCA_030412105.1). Lineage (NCBI taxonomy): Eukaryota > Metazoa > Chordata > Lepidosauria > Squamata > Iguanidae > Cyclura > Cyclura pinguis. The sequence goes on along the minus strand of CM059599.1, from coordinate 308,847,563 downwards.
CACCTGTGCAGTTCATCATCCAGAAACTTCTAATGCTGTTATACATATGTTTTTGTGGCAGCCCCTCTTCCTCTAATCCATGTGACCAGCCCAATTCTTGCTCAAACCTTCAGTTCCCTGGAGGCTGAAGCAACAGCCAAGATGCTAAGGAGAGAGTATGATATACAGTCGGAAGGAAGGGTGGGTGTTGTCTGAGTTCAAAAACGACAACTTGAAGAACTATGGTTACCAGCAAGCAACCTGTCCTTCTTCTCTGTGGTTTCTGTGACTCACACAAATGAGAGACTAGCAAGCTACTCCTCACAGGAGGTAGGAGTGTCATGTGACACAAGAAAACAGTATAGTTCTCCTAAAGATGGCATCAGCCCTGGACCTTGCATCCAGACTGTAGCAAGTGATAAATGTCAAGGGCTGAGACTACATAACAGCCTTGCAAATGTCCTCCAGAGACATGCTTCCAAGAAGGCGGAGGCAGCCATAGCTCTGGTGGAGTGGCTATGCACACAAACAGGAAGGTCTTTTTTAGCCTGTTCATAGCCCCTTAGAGAGAAATTTGGATGACATGGGCATCCCTTTCTTGTTTGATGGGTAGCACATAAAGAATCTCTGTAACTAACAAACATCTGCATAAATACAGGCAAGACAATGTCCTGGTTCAAATGAAACACAGAAATCATTTTCAGTAGGAAGGAAATGTCTTGTTCTAAGGACCACTTTGTCCTCATGGAACCTGAGGTATGGTGGATCCACATGATGAGCGCACAACCCTCCTGCTCGTTTGCCAGATTTTATCACCACCAAGAAGGTCATCTTCCAGATAAGGAGACTGTCTGTGACATTACTCATAGACAGTCTTTGACTCAAATGGTTTCTTAGATAGCTGAGTCATGACCAGCTCCAAACTCCATTGAGATGTAGGGCCAATGCATGGAGATGCAGGTTCTTGAAGCCCTTTAGAAACCATTAACCAATGGATCCTGGAAGCAAGAACACTTGCTGAGGATTTGGAAATTGGAATAAATTGCCACCATGTAACATCTGATGGGAGAAAGCCAGTGTGGTGTAGAAGTTTGAGCACTGGACTATGACTCTGGAGACCAGGGTTCAATTCACTGCTTGGCCATAGAAACCCACTGGGTGACACTGGGCATGCTACATACTCTCCCCTCCAAGAAACCCCTGTAACAGGCTCACTTCAGGTTCGCCATAAGTTGAAACAACTTGAAGGCACACAGCAACAAAAAGTCTGATGAAAGAGAAAGACAGACCTCTGTCAGACAGAAACAGGAAAAACTCCTGCACATGATGGGCTTGTGCTTGGTACAGGGAGATCCCTCTACATATCAAAAAGGATAAAATGTGGCCCATTTATATGGATAGGATTGGTGAGTAACAGGCCTAAGCGCAGCTGCAATGCTGTGTCAAATTGGTACAGGAAGAAAGTCTAAAGGAACACCCTCCAAGCTGTTAGTTTGAGAGTGTCGAGGTCTGGATGTCTATCATGTTACATCAGGAGGTCCAGTGTCTACAGCAGCCTGAAGTAGGAGCTTGGTATCACAGATGACAGCCTCAAAGCAGAGTGAGAGGGTCACAAAGCCAAATGTGATCACTGATAACAACCATGCTGGTAGTTATGGTGGGGAGTGTTGGTGACCAACAAGGTCTTTGGAACGTTAGTGGTATGGAACTTCCCGTTGGTGGTAAAGCGGCCTCAAATCATAAGAACAATACCCGTCGTAATCAAAGGGGGATGACAGTGCCAGTCATATGGAGAATACTGATGATGATGGAGGCATTGCTTATGGCTGCAGCTCCTGGAATCACATCCATCTCGTCAATGGGTGACAGTTTTGACAGTACAGAGACTGGGAATAATAAATCCCAGATTCAGCTCTGGATGAATCTGTCCTATGAGAGGTCTGCGAAGACAAGGGGGATGTAGAGTGCCAATGCTGAACTTAATTATGAGATGAAAGAGTTGGAAGAGGCCCTTCCTTTCCTGAAAGAGCCAGTGGTTCACAAGAATGAACTGCTGACCCTCACACAGCAATCCAGGGGATAGTTGTGGGGCATCAGTAGGCGATTCCACTATCTCTTCTCCCAAGGCTGTGATGACTTGATTCACCAGAGGAGATTCCTCCACTGAGGGCCTTGTGCATGCTTCTTGAACTAGAGAAGAATGGTGTGATTCTACTGACCTTGGTACCAATGCTTCTCTTTTTTGCATCTGTTCCATATGAGGAGATGAGCCACAAGCTGCGGAGAGATCTAGGTCTAGGTCTAGAGACATCCTTTGACTTCTCTTTTCTGAGTGACGTTTAGAGGAAGAAAAGGTCTTCACCTCGATGGATTGACCCAATGTCAATGGGACTTGAGACCAAGACTCCATTTCAACATCACAAACTAGTACCAACAAGTCTTCTGCTCGAACTGTGGAATCAGAGGCAGGATTCTTGGCACTGTTCCTAGCACCTGAGTCATACAAAGACCTTTTACCAGTGAGACAGTTTGAGGAACCAGAGGCAATTTGTGCAGAAGAGGACCATGGAACTGAACCATGTCCTAAATCAGAGAGAAACTGATGCCACAGATCTGCAAGCCAGAAATGTAGTAAAAAAACAGCCAGAGTCAAATGTTAGACAGAATCTGAAAGCCAAAACCAGATCAAGATTTGTAAAACAAGTAGCCAAAATGAGGTCCAATATTTCAAGTCCCTGAAAGAAATAAAATAACCAAAGCAGCTCACCAACAGTTCCTGTGTTTGAGTGGATATCAGACTGGTCACATGGATGACGGGAGGAGGGGCCATCGCCAAAATGTTCCATCACAGTTCCAGAAAGTTCCAAATGATGCACTGCACAGGCCCAGTAAATCCACTTATGTGAGTCACGGGGACCACGAAGAATAATGAATAGTTACATAATGCCTTTATTTGCTAGTAATGAGAGCCATTTGTCAAAAGTACCTTTGATTTTGTTTTTGGAATCTGTTTTTTCAAGTGTTTCCTACAAAGAGTATGGGCAAAGTAAAATACAAGGCAGCAGGCATGATGCAGTTGGATTTTCTTCATTTTCATTTACTTACAGACAGAAGTAAAACAATGAATAGTTTATTGTGTGTGTCTACATTAACATTCAGCCACGTTCACTACTTATACTGCTGTCAATTGAAAACATGCAAATACAAAAAAGCTATGGGGAAATGCATCTTTACATATTTTGCAGGAAATGAATGAAAATGTATGAAGCAGCTATATCTCAAATGCAAACTGTTTTTTGAAGAATGCTGCACGCTAAATGGATTTTACATTACATTCCAAACTGCCTACCAGTGAAGGCTTTGGAAAAACAATCCTGTTTTTAATTCTGAGAGGATTTTAAAGATCAGGTTTTTGGAAAAAACAAAATTATTTTCAAGAGCATGTTCTAATGAGAGATTCAGCTATATGACCAAAGACTGGGTGTTAGAAAGAATCTTCCCCTACGAGCAGGCTCAAATAGCTTGCAACAATGTTTTCAGAGTAATTCCCTTCACAGTGAGGATTGAGACTTTTTTGAGATATGGAGGAGCTATGCTATATAATATACTTTTCACTATCTTTTTTTAATTCGTATGAAATTTAATTAGATGTAAAGAATAATGCAAGAAAATAAACTGTTTTCACAGACCTTTCACCCCCTTCTTCCTCTATTCTTCTACTCAATTTCTATTCCCCTCTCCTCTCTCCCTCCAAAGCTCTACAGCAAAACTGCCAAATCTGTTTTGGAGAAAAGGGGGAAAAAGCACACAGACACATCTGGATGATCAAATTTAAGTTTAGCAAGATGAGAAAGAAACAGAACTTTGGCATCAAAGGACAACCAAAACGGTGAATCTCTCTTCATACAATCAAAAAAACAGGCAAGGAATTTTCAGTTAATACAGTTTTCCATTACATCTTAACCGTGGTTAAAGGCTTCTGAACAAAACAGCCTTTCTGAACAAAACAGCTTTGTTTTGAAATTAATGTACATATCCTGGCTTCTTTGGAAGCCATTAACCATTGTCCTCAGTATGGCTGTAACAGGAATCTGCGGCTTCCTGGATGTTTCCCCCTTCTGAAGGAGGAGCATAGAAGCTGCATGGTGCTTGCTTCCACTTCAGCTTATAAAGCCATGATTTGATTGTCCAAATATGACCAATGTACTGCCTTATTGTATCTGTGTTTCCTTATGTTTATTTCCTGCCCTGAAGAAAGTGGCATGTCAGATCTCCCTGCCTTTTGCCAAATCATAACAGGAAGCATCATAAGCTTCTTTATCCCTTGATTTATTAAGAATGTTTCAGAACTGAAGGATCCTGGAATAGTTCTATGGATTAAACAAGGCATCTTTCTTACATTTAGATCTACAGAAAACATGTAACTCAAGTTGCATGGTGGGGGAGGGATTCTTGGGGAGATGAGCTTCAAGCCACTCCACAGGGATTCAAGAACCAGCTAATCACTTTAATTGCAACACACTATCCCAGTTAGTTTGCTGGCTGGTAATTAAAAGGGAGGCAGGGTCTTCTTCTGGCCCCCCTTGTATTTATTATTCATTTTATTTATATCTTGCCTTTCTGCTGGGATGGCACCCGAGGCAGCAGATGGGTCATACAGTGGCATCCAGTCAAAATCACAAGGACTCTGCATCACAAGATCCAGTTAAAATCTCCTTGGGGACTAGCTACCCTGGGTACTCTGGACAGTTGCATCCCTAAGCTGGATAGACAGGAGTGGAGATAATGGCCCCCTTTAAGAGCACTCCAAGACACAGCAGAGTCTTAGCCCAATAAGAAGGGGAAATTCAGGACTTACACCACGGACTCTTGGTATAGCCTGCGTTTCTGGTTTCCTGGTGTCTCCTCTTCTTCAGGAATTTCACTTTCCAACACTCCACTTTCTCCAGGTGTCCTCAGGAATAACTCAGCTTAGGGTAAGGAAATAAAAAATCTGGAGTGCTTGACAGACAGCTCCACAGGGACTCAGCAGACAGTATCCCCTCCCTTGATCTGGCTGTCTTGCTCCTTGGTTGTGTTGCTCACTTGATCTGGCTGTGTTGCTCCTTGGCTGGGTTTCTGGTTTGCTTCATTCACTTGACAACTCCACCATCAGGCTTTTTCTCCAGCTGGCAGGTCAAATCAGTGGTTGCATCCTCCTGATGCCACTACTGCTTGCACCTGACCTTCTCTGGCTTCCCCTCCCCTTTCTTCCTTGACTTCTTGCTTTATTTCTAATGTGCAGCCAGCTCTGCAAGTTCACTTACTCCTTATTCTTTTCCTTTGCTTATTACGTGGGTGGTAGCAACCTGTTTTGCCACCGTGGTTCCTAGGCAGCCCAGTACTACAGAACAGTAAGTAGTCCTCTTCTTGCTGGCTTATAAGTAATCTAGCAAAACAGTGCTTCCAAAACCATTTTGTCACTTGTGTACCCTTTGGCAGCCCATTTCCATAAATAGTACCCCTCTGCTGCCACATCCTTTCCTTGAGGGGAAAAAAGTCCCATCAGAAAGCTTCTGTGAGCTCCGAGGAGACGTACCCACACTGATGGGAGGGAAAAGCAGGGTGTCAGGTCAGCCACTCTGCCTGGGCCTCTCCATCCCATCGTGCCTAATTGTCCACCTAAACACTCTTTGTGGTCTCAAGATCTGGTTTGCTCCCAGCTATAGGCTCCCTCAGACAGATTCTGGGCTGAACTATTTCCTTGTGGAAAGGGACACATGGAAGAGGGAAAAAAGAGCACGTGCACACAAGGCTCAAGAAGCCACCTAGTGTGGGTGGGGCTAAGGTCACAGCAACTCAGATAGAAGGCTGTGTGTACATGTGTGTGTCAGAAAGACTTTTTTTAAAAAAAGTTTGTGGGCCAATGACAGCCAGGAATTCAGCTTACTATTCTCTTTATCTCTATGATTTCCCCCTCCCGCTTAAGGTTTTGGGACAGCAATGCCAAAGCTGTGGGCAATCAAGAACTGCATTGTGTTGTGACATCTTCTGAGAAAGGCTTATATTTTATACTTTCCCCGCCATTATTCATTTTTTCCCACGTACTCCTAAATGTCCTCATTTGTACTCCTGGGGGTACACGTATCCCAGGATTGGGAATCACTGCAGTATGATCATAATGAGAACTTATGGTCTCTGCAATAATGAAATGCTGAGCAAAGACACCGCTATTACGGTCAAAATTCACAGTCAATTTAAATCTGTGAGAGATACAAATTCACAGGCCTGTTTAGTTCTAGCATTCCTTGAAGATCTTGGACAAATCATCAGCTAGAACTTTCAGCTCCTTAGTCTGAAACATGACGTGTTTTATGATGTTGCAATGAGTTGCGCTGTGATGTTCTGGAGACTAAACAACTGGAAACACTTTTCTCATGTAAGAGTGTTACAAAAATCAATTCTGACTGGTTTAATGATTTTTATGCAGGTAATTATACATGAAATATCATAATGCTACTAATCATATATTGAGCCTCATAGGAATAATATTTCGCTACTACATAGGAAGAAACAGACATAAGGTACACAACTAAAATGACTGCTCTGATTACCATACAAGTGCTCAAAGTGTGGACTGTGCAAGGGCAAACAGTTCTTTCCCTGCGACTCAATGTGGTACGCAGACTATCAAAAATGACCACAGTCATTAGAACCCCAACTGCTTTACCATTCCAAAACATCACATTTAGTCACCATCTAGAGACAGCCGTTTCAGAAGATTTTCTTTTTTTGCAGCAGTTTCAAGAAGTAGCAATCACATATCAGAAACATGATACAATAACTGAAAGACAAAACTAAAATATAGATGTCACCATAACCTCTTAACACACACCCTCTGGTACTGGAACAACACTTCACAGTGTGCATATAAGATAAAACTCTGCCAAGCACACAGCTGAAAAACTTAATCGCTTATAACTGGAGGTGGTGGTCATTGACATTTACCTTTATAGAAGAGTTAATATAGTTGCAGGAATTTACTACCTAATGTAGAAATATCTGAGCTCCTTTTGTCAGAATAACGTTTTCCAGTTTGGTACATTAGTTTCAAAGTAAGATCAATAGAAGTAAAAACATGGGGAGGTCCCAATATTGTTCTTTAGTTATAATAGTGGCTTATAACATGAGCATAAATTAACACTGCTGGCAGTATGCAACATTCTAATTGGGTTTTAGAAAGTGTTGTTCACATTACACCTATAATACATGGCACCAATATTCTATTGATTATCTTAACCTCCTGTGACTGGATTATTCCAGTGAATCCTTTAGTATCAAACCCGAAACGGCAAGCTATGTGAAACAAGCATGATGATTTATTTTCATAAGAAATTAGATTTTGATGAACACTAAGGTCTGCAAAGACAAAACAACAACTCTTTCTTGCCCTACTAATGCTAGTGATCAATGCTGCAGTCCTATGCATACTTACTTGGAAGCAGATCTATAGGATTTACTTGATAATAGTAACGGTAAAAGTTACAAAAAAGAGTTACACTGCAAAGATAATGGCATTATCTCTAATTATATTACAAAGGTAATGTAGCTTATTTATACAACTATTAATGAAAGGAGAATTAAAATCAAGTCATCATTTTTAACCAGGTACTTCTAAGCCCTGACACTGGGCCATGACCTGATTGGCATGATTCAGATAGTGGCCCAGTGATAGCCACTGACTGTGAGTGCTCTTGAGGTTTGAGGGGTTTGTTGGAACAGAATGCAAAATGGAAGAGAAAACTGCCGCAGGCGGAGGAACCAGCAAAAACTGTGCTCCAAATTTCAGAATCTCTGGACTGGACACAATCTGAACACAACACCAGCAATTTGGCCCAAGTACAGGAGCACAATCTTATAATTTAGCCCTGCCAGAAGTAGGAAAGAGAATTCTTCTGACTTAAGGAGACTGAAAAATAGCAGCAGATGATATGCAGAAATGTTTGCTGATTATGACTGAACTAGGAGTATCAGAAATAGTATTTTCATTAATGCCTCTCCCCATCCAACCCACAAAGACGAGCAGCCTTCTGGTATACTGGATACTCTGAGGATTATGTAAACTTTCATTCAGATTCAAAAAGGCACATTCCTTCAAATCCCAGTGGATGATAGCCGCATGCTTACTGATACACTATTTTAGTTCTGACAGATGTGTTTTTCAGACTAAACCCATTTGTTTGAACAGAAAGAAAAAGCCACAGAAATCTGGAGCTAGATTTCCACTCTCATTTTCTTTCTTTGCTTGTGCCAGAGGGACTCAAGAACAGAACTGTCAGACAGAAGGTTGGCCACTTGGGATCTTCACCACGAGGAGAGAGAGAGAAAAAAAAACCCCTCCAATAATGTACAGGCAGCAGAGCCAGCAATAGCAATTACCTGCTTCCAGTGCCAGAAGGAATAAAAAGGAGGCAAAAGAACAGAATTTTCCACTTCCCAGCTGTCATATGACAAGAAGGCAGGGTCATTTTGGAAAGAAAAAAATAATAAATAAATGAGAAGAAACCAGCTCTTTCCAGACACCTGTTTCTTCTATATGAGTTATTGAATCCCCCTGCACGTCTGAGATTGTAACCGATCCACAAACAAGTGCAGAAATACAGAAAACTTTTTCCCCATACTCCTACATTACTTTGGATACTATGCAGTCTGCCACAATAAACGCTGGCACTCTTGGGTGGTGGTACCACTAGAAGCAATGCCAGCCAGCAATAGAGGAGGATGAGGATGAGCTCTTCAGGTACTCCAGATTTTCTCTGAGTACACCAGGCAACAATGCTTCCCCAGTATCATCTAGTCATCTAGTAATTACTTTTCCTTACCAGTGAGAATGACTAACACTTGCAATTTTCTCTTTACTACAAGCAGGAGTGCAGTTTTCAAACAACATTCACAGGCTGGGCATAACTTTGTGCAAAAAAAATAAAACATTTTTGGTTTTTTTGGTGAAGAAAAAGAGATTTTCTGCCCAAGATACTTGTTTCTGTGCTTTAAAAAATGCATTTTCTGCACAGGGAACTAGCTTTCTGAGCAGGAAATCTTTGTCTGCCCCAAAATGAATTCCTCCTGTTTTCTCAGGGGGAAAAAAAGGGTGGCAAATTTTGCAAATAAGTCCCAAGAACAAAGTTACCATATGTCCTCCTCTCCTCAGACATGTCTTTTTTTCCAGAGACAAGATTTATGTCCAGGGAAGTCCAGGAGTAAACGTCCAAGAATTTCAAAATGTCTTGGGATTTTTAAAATGTCCACTACAGCTTTGCCTCCTGCTTCCCAATGCCTCCTCCTCACTGCAGTCTTGCTGGGTCCATCAAGAGCTCCACTAGGAGAAGGGATAAAAATTGGCCTTGCAAAGTGCTCAGAGACAGAAACACATAGACTAGGGGGTTGGAAGGGAAGACAGACCCAGAGGGGAAAGGTGAGCAAGCCAAGTGAGGTGACCAAGGGAGCCTTCAGTCACATGTGGATAACAGAACAGAGTAGCATGGTGGAACAGGTGAGGCAGCTGCTGGAAGAGGCAGGGAAGGAGAAAAGATAAGGCAAAATTATTGTTATTTAAATCAAAGAAAGTTAGGAATGTTTCCAGTAGCAGTTATCACAGCTTATACAGGAAGGGTATTTAAAGTTAGAGTCATCATAGTGATCAGTGGTCTGAAGTAGTCAGTAAATGTGTCCTCTGTTTTGTTTTTCAAAATATGGTAACCCTGCTCCTCACTGGAGTTTTCCAGTCTTTGAGCAACACCCGTTTTACCAACAACACAAAGCACAATGCAAGTTTTTAAATGGAAGCTGGATGGCCATCTGTTGGCAGTACTTTGATGTGTGCTCCTGAACAGCAAGGGGTTGGACTGGATGACCCCTGTGGTCTCTTCCATCTCTATTATTCTATTATTCTATGATTCTACCTTTTAATGGTCTTTCCATCTGTAGAACTGCCCACTGCCACTGTTTCTTTTATTGTCATATCTAGAGCAGCACAGAGAAGAAACAACTCCAAGCCACTAACCACTCTGGATGGGGAATGGCAACAGCAGGGGTGGTGCCAGAGTGCAAACAAGGAGCACTACTGCCTGTGACACTCTGAGCCCACTTTCAGAGGATAGGAAACAGTGCTTCTCAACTGCAGGCTCCTACCACCGCTTCTATTTCTACTTCCTGTTTGGGGTAGCAGAGTCTCTTGAGTGACCCCTACACTACTAGGGTAGGCAGTACAATCAGAGGCAGAGTGAGAGCCACCAAATGAAGAAGCACCATCATCTGCACTGTGCACTCCATGACCTAATTTTTCTCTTGCCAACCCAGCTACCACAGTAATGTTGCTCTCCTATTATGGGTAACAGCTGCTGTTGCTACTTCTGCCATGTCTCCTGTCCAAAGTGGACCATTGGCACATTGTCCCTGGCACTGCTCTGGATGACTGGCACCTGGAGAAGGAACGCTAGCTAGTAATGGAAGACTGTAATGGAATGGAAGTAATGGAAGACACTATCCACTGTGGTGCTCTGGGCCTTCACAAACGCTGACTGCTGCAACTGCTATTTCTACTACCCCTCCTGCCTACAGTGGTGCAGGCACATGCTCCATTGGAACCTCTACTGTTCTGAGCAGACACTACGAGCAGAGGTGGCAGTGATGATCAACAACAGAGGAAAAGCACCAGTTTCTGCACTAATGTGGACTCTCTGGCTCCTTTTTAAAAAGTGACACCACTCAAAACAAAATAGGCAGAACAGCTGCTTCCCTGTTACTGACCAACATTTGCAGTTGAACACATAGTAGCTCATCTTACGACCCACACCAAGAAGTGTGAAAATAGCGATTAATGATAAGCTAGCATGTCGACTTAAAGTAAAAAAAAAAAAAAGAATAATGAAAGGAATGATTTTGAAGAAATATGGCAGATATTTGTGGTAAGAGTCCTAATAAAAGGTTGCCCCATTTCTAATGGTACGGAAGACTTACTAAAGCTCTTTTGACGTGCCTTTTATATCTGCTGGATACAGGATAGCCATGTTCTGCTTTTTTCTTGTCCTTCAAGTTTATTTTATGCCTCTCCAAGTTTTAATAACTTTTGCAATTCAAGAACTGTTAATATCAGTAGTGTAACAACAAATAATGCTTGCCAGTGGCATTGTTCATATTTCTTTTACCAGAAAAGCATCAGATTATTACTTCTAGTCCCAGTAGTCGTCTTTTGCCCTTTCCTCTCTGTTTCCCATAATTACAGCTTTTCTTTCAAGCTTGAAATTACTGGAATGATACCTTCATCTTTTTTTAAAGCTTACCACACCTCTGTAGTATCAAGGAAGCCATCTGTACAACCATATTGTCAACAATAAAACCCAAGGAAGTATTAGATATTAAGAAGAAATACTGCACAGAAGACAGGAAGTCATATCTAAGTGATATGGAGGACAAATAACATCATGTTAACGAATGAGCTCTTCACTTTTTTAAAGAAGAAAATGCTACTCATTCTATTTAACTAAAAAAACAGACCTCTTTAAAAGCTCTTGGTATGATTACTCAATTGTGATTTTCACTGCTTGCCATTTGCTACTTTATTTATGGGACCCCAGTAGCATAACAAAGCAATGTAACCAAGATAAAATATATCTAAACCCTTATAAAAACAAAAGGTCTTATGTACTGATTATTAGATTTATTCCCAGAGTACATAACAGCAGTTACCTTCCTATGAGGACTGATCAAGAAATGGATCAAGCAAAGACTTGCTTTTTTTTCTCTTCTTTTCTCCTTTCTCCTTTGATCTTGAAAATCGCTGCTAATCTTGTAGTTATGAAACGTTCTTCATCGGAGTACCTGACCCTCTGAAAGTATTCGCATGCCCCCCATATCCCGACATATGGCCACTTGTCCTTTAGCCTACAGCGGGGTGGACAATTTCATGGGGAGACAATTTTTGCTCCTACATCATTTCAGGAGGCCACAGAGACACGTTCTCACTTCCAGTTCTGATTTCAGCCCAGAATAACTTGTTTCAGAGCTTGAATTTTTGTTTGTTTATTTGTTTGTTTGATTGATTGATTTAAGGTAGCTGAGGAGCAAATCTCATCTAAACTTTTTTTATTTTTATTTTTTTGAGATTTGGGCATTTTTAGGCAGATTTTGGCTACTTGCTCAACCATTGTTTTTAAAAAATAGGGATTTGATGGATTTTGGGGGATGCACAAATGGGCCGGGAGAATTACACTTTGCCTACCCCCTGCCTAAAAGAAAAGAATGCTTATAAAATTATGTAGTACAAACGTACGCTCAAGAATTATTCGAGTGACTAGTATTTCTCTCTCCTCTGCAGCTCAAGGTGAAGGATCTACACCTTAGCATATTGGTCCTGTTTTTTTTTTTTACTGATGCTTTCAAGAGCAGCCAATAACACCGGGCAAAACTACTCCCACAATGTATGCATCAAAACATGTATTTTATGATCTTTTAATAAGTAAGAACTGTCCAAACCTCCTTGAAGGCTCTGTACCCAGGAGAAGCCAATACATATGTAGCATACATTCACTACTGGACTCCTCCCTTGGAGCATAAGGCACAAGGATAGGGAATGTGCAGACCTCCAGATCTTGCAGAGTGCAACTCCCATGAGCTCTTTATAGCACAGTCAATAGTGGGAGTTGCAATCCAACAGTATGACTACTACCTCTTGTCTACAATACTCCTTGTATTACAGTGTGACTAAAGTCATGCACGATGGAGAGTTTTCATGGCCAAAGGCACTACAGGTACGTGCAGAGTCCAAAAATACACACTTTTTTCCAGACTAGTTGTTATCTTGGTTCATATACCCTGTAGGGCTTTTCAATTTCTGGAAGAATTGGCAAAGTGTATTTTAGCTCTAATGTGCACCCTGTTTTACACGCTTAAAGGGTGCATTGCATAGTAATTGGGCATTTACTATTTATTTATTCTTTTATTTACTTAATGTCCCACATTTCTTCCAGCAGAATCCATGTTACTAGTTAACCAAGTAGGCCTGCAGGAAATCATCACTGTCATTGTCGTCATGTAGCTTTTAGTAGCTGCAGCTTCCCTAGCACCCTGAGTAAGCTGAGCTCACGCTGGAAGGATAGATAAGAATGTTTCCATTGCAGAAGGCCTAGGAAACTGCTCCTTTGTCAGTTAGGACAGAGCACTATTTCTCTCCCCTCTGCCTGTGAAAACATCAGCCCCTTCCAACACAGGGATAGGCAACTGTGGAAGGTTAGGCAGCTGCTTCAGCCCCCTAAGAGACCTTGGAGGGCTGCACATGAGCCCGAAGCAAAAACAAAATATTGTTGGGGTTTTCAAGAAAGGCCTCCTCCAGGAACCTTGGCCCTTGGGAGCCCATAAAATGTGATGGAAATGTATACCACACCCCAGTGGACATTTGGGAGCATTTTGGTGCAAGAAAAAAAGAGAGAGAGAGAGAGAGAGAGAGAGAGAGAAGAAAAAAAAAGAGAAAAAATAAAGAAATATTTTGTAAAAGTTGTTTTTGAATCCTGGAAGGTCAAGTGGCAGGGGGCTCTGAACATGGTTGAAATGCCCTCCAGGGGCCCTTAGAGTGCATTTGGGGCCATTCTGGAGCCAAAAGATATTTTGATCCCTGGAGGTGTTGGGGGCACAAAACAGTTCTGGGAGCCATATGCAGCCTATGGGCTGCACTTCGCCCACCCTTGTTCTAGCACAAGAGAGAGAGAGATGGTATTTAAATATCAGGAAGGATCAGATAAATCAATGTCCTCTTGGGGAAACCACTGGTCATAGTCCAGTCCATGAAACCTCTCCACTGATGGTGGTGTCTCATTCATCCCGGGGACCCCAGTGGACAGCAGCTTTGACAAAGGACTGCTTTGATCAGTAAGGGACATGAGCTCACTCTTCCTTTGTCTTCGGTTTTATTGCTGCATCCCATTTAATCTCTTCATGTAAACAATAAACCATTGTTTTGGTATACCTGTGACTACGTTTCGTTTTGACAGAATCTTGAACCTGAGCAGGCCTGGAAACTGACTGGATCAGAGCCCTGGAATCATTCATTCTCATCCAGATTCCACATAGATTAGGAAGCCCAAAGTAAAGTAAGGGAGAGGCCATTTTCCTGTTGAGAAGTCTATCAACATACAGTGCTGTTGCTGGCCTTCAGAAGTACAATATAGGTGCTGGGGATACAGAACATATACTGGCCATTTTTTCAAAATAACTGTGAAGAAACGCAGGCCCTGCCTGGCAAACAGACTGCAGGATTACGTGCCTCTACCAGCAATTCTCTATACATCCCTTGACTTGTACGGAAAAGAAGGTATAGTTTTGCTGTTCTGCAACTGAAATAGAAGTAGGTGATAGCATCCACATGTTGCACCTTTCCATCCTCCTCTGGAATTTATTAAGATATTCATATCAACTAGGAATTTCCTCAAATATATTAAGAGTCTTCAGTAGACACTCTGTCTAAATGCACTTTAGATATCAGACACGTTTTCCTACTTGTTCTACGGCTAGGTCTGTCTAACCTTAAAAGTATGACTCCTTTTATAAAAGGATTTGTTCTGGAGATGTTGGCATTAAAATATCAACAGAATTAAACAGCTTAAAGTGCCATTCTTTATCAACAGCAGTCTACTTTGGAATCTATTTTTGCTGCAATGCAGAATGCTGACAGAAGCAGACTAGAAATTCACACTTTCCTTAAAGCAGGATAGTTCCAAAGTAAAAACATGTTTGGGAGTATTAGCAGCTTAGCAGAGATGGAGAGATGAATGAAATGATGTGTCGCAGTTTGCACTGGAGAGCAAATGGTGCAATAGGAAACACAGAGAAATTTTTCTATTACTCACAAGCCAGCTAGGTTTACATAAAAAGGTTAATCCTCATGTAATAAACCATATATGTGCTCACAACTTGCAGCTAGAACATATGTCATAGGAACATATGACTGGAATCTATTCCTAATTACAGTTTTTCAGTTAATAAATCCAAATATTGAAATACAAACCCACACATCTTCCCCAAACAGAAATGCTGGTAAAAGGATTCTGGACCACTCTGCTGTACCTCAGAGAAGCTGTGGTGGAACTCCTATTCAAAATGCTGCACCATCCTAGTGACAGTGCTTGGAGTGTGTGGAGGGGGGGCAGGAAGGGGGGGCTATGGCACAATGGGTATGGCCACTGTGCGCGGGGGCATGGCTACAGTGCATGGGGGTGTGGCCAGTGCATGCAGGGGCGGGACCAGGGTGCACGGGGCAGTGGCTACAGGCCAGGACGCCCCAAAAATATTGCCGCCCAGGGCAAATCGCACCTCTTGCCCCCATGTTCCTACACGATTGCACCACCCCACGGTTGGTAGAGTCCCTGCAATTCAGGAACACCAGGATGCAAATGGAACAACACAGGGAGGAAAAGACCTTTCTCTCCTTATGACTCTCCTGTACACTAACCAAATACACACCTTGTGCTCTGGTCCTTCATCCCTCTACTATGGGGAAAAAAGTGCTTTCACGAAAAACAGAAGGGGTAGGGTAGAAACATGATGCCCAAGCAGGTACTCCTGAGGAAGCCAGATATAGGCTTACAGCTGTTGGTTGCCAATCTTTTTTTCTAGAGATTCTGTATCTTGACCCAAACAACATATAAATTAATAGTTTACCTATCTGGTTTAAATCAATGACGCTATTTGCTGCCTCACCAAAAGCAAACCTTAAAAAAAAACCCGCACACATATTTGGAAAGACACTCTCTTGTTTATTAATAATACTGAAAAATTATTCTTGGTCAGCAAATTTCCTTGATGCATATGATACACTGAAGAAGTCAGGCATTGACTGATTCTCAATCAATTAAAACCTGTGTGCTCAAAAAACCTTTTGCCTTCAATATAGGAGCTGCTGACTAAACATCTGCAGATTGATCCTTAACAAAGACAATGTATCAAAGGAGCCAATTATTGAAGATTTAACAAAGCACTGAGGGACTAGGCAACTTAGAAGAGATCATCTCTCTCTCACACACTCTCTCTCTCTCTCTCTCTCTCTCACACACACACACACACACACACACACACACACAGAGCATGGAACCTACCATTAAGATAGGGATCAATACACTGGCCTAGAAATGTTTGGCATTAAGTATTCTAACATCCTAGATTCATTGTGATTCCTCTAAGCCATCTGGACACAACTCTTAGATCTAAATCCATCTGTAAGCACCAAGTAGAGCAGTCCTGCTGAAACGATGGCAATTTGGCATATTAATACTAAGGCAAGTGCCACAGATTCAATGGTTCTACCCTGCCTGAGACTAGCAATAAGATTTAGCCCATGGGCAGCTTTTGCCCATTTAGTTCATAAACCTGCTGCCCATTCCCTTTTTCCCTCCTTATAAATCAAAGCCCCTATTCTTCCTGCTTGCTCTTTCCAAGAGGCAGATTGCGCACACGAAGGCAAAATCATAAAAGAAAATGCACTTCTTGGAATTGGGCTGTTACACTTTTTTCACTGGAGATTATAAAAAACTTGCACAGATAGTCCCAGTTAGATAGTCCCAGTTAGAGCTGTTGGAAATTTAATCAACACAGAACTGTACTACAATTATGTATAGCATGCTAATGTCACCCTGATTTCTGGGGGTCCCGGGAGGGACACCTTAATGTGCTCAAAATAATGGGGAATGGGAATTAGCTAGAGCACTAGTTAGCAATGCGAGAGGCAGGGCAACGTAGCGAGATCTTGAACCCAATGTCTACAGGGTCAGGCTGAGTCAATAATCAAACAGAAGTAAATAATAATTGTTTTTCTTTATTTATAAAATCACAGCAAACGTACGCACTCACTCAGTTAGAAAATTAAGAAATACTGCACAATTGCGCAGCCACGCACACAGTCCTGAAGAAATAAAGAGAGGAAAATAGATAGGGGATCTTTGGAGGAGGTTTTGGGGAAATACTACACCTGATCCTGTAGCCCGGTAAAAGGAAAGAAGCTGGGGAGAGTAGGTTCTCAGCACGTGGAGGCTGAGGGGAGGCTCATCAAATGGAGCAGCAGCAAGTCGGGAGGCAAGTCACGAGCGATCTGACGAGACGCTCAAAGTCAGGGGTTCTTATAGGGGAAAATGTGCCCGCAGGCTAGTCCGTTCCTGGGGAAGACAATGGATTTTGAGCTGGAGACAAAGCCTCCGAAAGATCAGTACTTTAGATGATTGAATTATGACAGCACTGTCAATAACGTAGACGGTATGCAAACGCAGAGTGCTTGAGAGTTGGATAGTCCGCTCATCAAGCTGCCTGCTCGGGGCAGGGGATCTTTTGTAAACAGCGTGCATACATAATGTGATCTTAAAAGGTACTTGCCTTGAGGTCTCCTAAAGCTGCATTCGGCAATTACTGGCCTGCCTGGATTGGGATTTGAATGGTTCAGCTATTTTTGGCCGCGCCTGTGTGCGTGCTTGTCTGGGGGCCTCGCAAGCATGTGGGGAGGAATGGGTAGCGAAGGCCAAATTCTTGATATCAAATGGTATCTAATATCCCACAAGTTCGGACTAGAAAACTGCAGTAACACTAAGATAGGATGTACAAATAATAAGGCTTTGATTACATTCTGGGGAAATGCAGTGTTCTGAAACAATGTGCATTCAGTACTGTCTCCATCCCAGTTTACACACATTCACTTTCAGAGGCTACATCATACAAAATGTGAATGCGTGGCAGTCGCTTGCTGTATTAACTATTTTATACATAGCTCATAATGAAGGACAGCCTCCAGTAAATTGAAAACTGTCAAAGCAGTTTTTTTTTTCCTTTTGGCCTGACATATCATCATCCACCCATACTCCCTGGGAGAGGGGAAATTTCTTATCTCTGGGATGTTCACACTGTTATCTATTGATTTCTCAGTTTCAAAATCTTCACAATGAATTTGTTATGCCACTTACTGATTTGTAGCCAAGAAAATAACCTGAATTTTATGTCTCTTTCCTTCTCTTTGATACGAAAAAAAGCCCCTATTATAGCCAATTTTTTTCTGAGCAATGCAGACATGATCTACCATCTTATCTAATCAGAGTAACTTTAGATTTCTGTATTGATATTTATGACATGTTTGTTGATTCTGTTCATGTAATTTAACCAGGTTTTTAAATTACAGTTCATCTGCATGAGCTCTAGTGCAGAATGTTTTGAGTGCATCAATGCATTTCCAGATTCCTCTTCATATATAGTAATGTCTCATTCTTCCGCTCTGGTCAGATTACAACACAACTACTGAGTTCCACACTGGAAGTCAGTGCTAAATTGGTACACTGCAGTGATTCCGTACGATTCTAGTTTAGCAAATGGGAGGAAGAAAGAAAGGGACCTGTAGAACATAAAAGGCTACAGTTATTTTGTTCAAGAGAAAACCTGCCATTACGCTAAGAGTCTGCAAAGCTCATACTTAGCTGAAAGCTATCATTATATTACTACACTTGTTCAAAAAAAAAATTATAATGTAGCACCTTTCTGCTCTGCATAGACTCATAATGGATAAAAAGGGGCAGGGGAAAGAAAAATAACATCTTTCAGCCAACTTTAAATCAATTTTGTATCCATCAACACAACCATATGTTACATTCTGTAAAAAAAGGGGGAGAAAAGAAAAGAAAAAAAAAAAGAAAGAAAATGTATTAAAGCACTGAGGAATGGAAATAAATAATGAGCATATATTCTACATCTTCAAGTCTTCAATGAAAACTGAATCTAAGTTACAAGCTGGAGGGAAATATTTCATCCACTACTTAATGTTACTTTTTACTCATCAGCAAAACAATCACTACCCAAATTAAGAGGCAGCTTTTCTATTAAAAAAAAAATCTGTTTTTCATTTCATACACACCTCCCAAATGTCTGCAGGAAACATACCACATTCTTAGACATTTGAGGAAAGACAGCATACTTAGCAAATTGATGCATCCAGGAATACGGCAAATGTCAGCAAGTTCAAAATGCAAGCATACATGGGTCTCATTTTCATTTTATATATATTTTTATATGTACAGGTTCTCCAGAACAGGACTGCAAACCCTGGGATGGTCTGAGATATTATGGTAAGCAAAGGTAAGTCTTTCTGAAGATCTGGTATTTTAAATGTTAACAACTCTTGCAATTTAATCACTGCAAACTATCTTACAAGCATTTCATTTTTGTGTAATAGTTCCAATAGAGTTGAGCTAAATTGCAGGGCCAAATTCCATAAATATTTCTGTACAGAACGAAATGTGCCTCTCATTTTGGCAACTGGAGGGAATGCTCAAAAGATGTAATAATAAATATGGGAGATTTCTGGAATTTTAAAATTGCAGGCCTTAAGGCACTTCAGCATGCAGTCTTTGGGAGCCAAATTTAATTTGCTAAATTGACCCACAATCCTATCATGTTCATTGTGTCATCGCCTGTTCCAGGCCGGATCATGGAACTCAATATTTAACATAGATTGCCCTTATGTATTAAACCAAAGTATTGTTCAAAGTATGGTCTTGGGACCACACTGGTCTTGGGACCACATTGACCTCTTGGGACCTTTGACCCCTCCCTGACCATTTTTTCAAAACCAGAAATGGATTTATGACAACATGGTTTTCAGAAACTTGGTTTCATAGAGTTGGAAGAGACCACAAGGATCATCAAGTCCAACACCTTGCCATGCAGGAATACACAATCAAAACACTCCTAGCAGATGGCCATCCAGCCTCTGTTTAAAAATCTCCAAAGAAAGGGACTCTACCACACTCCCAGGCAAAACATTCCACTGCCAAACAGCTCTTGCCATCAGGAATTTCTTCCTAACACTTAGGTAGGATCTCTTTTCTTCTAGTTTGAAGCCACAGCAGAAAATACATTTGCTGCGTTCTCCATATGACATCACTTCAAATATGTAAACACGGCTATCATGTCACCTTTTAACCTTCTCTTCTCCAGGCTTAACATACCCAGCTCTCCAAGCCACTCCTCATAGGGCATGATTTCCAGGCCTTTTACCATTTTGGTCATCCTCTTCTGGACACATTCCAACTTATCAATATCCTTGAACTGTTGTGCCTAAAACTGGACACAGTATTCCTGGTGAGGTCTGGCCAAAGCAGAATAGAGTGGTACTATTACTTCCATTGATCCAGACACTATACTCCCATAGATGCAGCCTAGAATCTCATCAGCTTATTTAGCTGCCATACCACGCTGCTGATTCATATTCAGCTCGTGGTCTACTAAGACTCCTAGATCTCTTTCACATATACTGTGGTCAAACAAGATGCCATCCATCTTACATCTGTACATTTCATTTCTTCTGCCTTCCATTCCTCCCTATTGAAATTCATTTGGTTAATTTTGGTCCAGCTCTCTAATCTGTAAAGATTGCTTGAATTCTTACTTCCTTTATTGCTTTTGGCCAATGGCCATTGCAAAAACAACAATTGAACAATACAATAAAAAAAAACACAACAATATCATTTAAAAATACAAAAATACAAGTTAACAAACTATAAAATTTTACAGTTAAAAACCTTAACATAGGTGGTACACTTTGGATAAAATCACAAAAAGGGTCAGAAACTAAGCATTTTATATAAAATTGTCACCATTGCAAGATACAGCTATCCCTGCCAGATGTTTCTTTCTAATTTTTTTTGCAGTAGTGGCAAATAAAGCCACACGCCAAGTCACATATTTGTCTGTGTCCACTAGAAGGTAAAGAACCATTTCTTGAAAGTTCAAGAAAAATCTATTCTGAATTAACGGTGAAATGAATCGTTCCCTTGGACCACTGTACAAAGGACAACAGACTAAATAGTGGATTAAGTCTTCTGAGTAAGGGCAGCCAGCTAAACATCTGTGGAGGTTTTTTGGTACGTTATTAAGCCTCCCATCTCTTTCAGATGACTCAAACATATTTAGGCTTAGTTCTGTGAACGTACGACGCAACTGAATAAAAGTTAAGTTGTTAAAATAGTCAGGGTGGTCACCGAATTGTCTAAGTCTATAATATAGAGGAGCACATGGGGAACCTTGGAGAGTGTGCAAATCTGCAAGCATAGCAACCTCCCGTATTGTATTATTAATTAATTTCTTCCTTGCAAACTGATCAAGTCCTTTTAGGTCTTCACTTGAGAGCCCATATTTAATAATTAATTGGGCTACCGCATGTACCCAATTTTTGACAGGTAACCCATTTACTGAGTTCCAGCAAACATTTTTTGGGGAGTCTGGAAAGCGGCATCTCTTGAACCTTAAATCAGTAGCACAGAGACCTTTTATCTATTTGACTTTCTAAGGTCAGAACAGAGGTTTCTAAACAGATCATGGCAGTAGGGGTGTCCCTAGGAAGACCTAACAAAGCCCTTAGAAAGTAGTTCTGAGTTGGTTCTAAGCCAGAAACCTTGGATGTGCCCCAGATCTCTGCCCCATAAAGAATCTGTGACAATGTTTTAGCTTTAAAAACTGTTAGAGCTGGATTTACAAGGTTCCCTCCCCTATTAGCAGCAAAGCTCAAAATTGCTTTGGCTGATCTATGTGCCTGCATTTTAATGTTTACCTGATGTTGTTTCCAAGAGGATGTCTCTGAGAAAGTCATGCCCAGATATTTAAAAGTCTTCACTTGTTTTATTATATATTCATCTAGGTGCCAGGTATGTATTTTAGGATGCTTACCAAACACCATGACCTGAGTTTTATTATAATTTACTGTTAAGGCATTTCTCTTACAGTATGATGAGAGCTTGGCAAGTAAGCATCTCAGGGCCACCTGGGTTCTAGATATAAGAATGATATCATCTGCATACATTAACAAAGAAAATTTTTGATCAAGAATAGTAACTGGGGTGAACTGTAGGCCCTCTAACTCTTTTACTATGTCATTGATGTAAAAATTAAACAAAAAGGGCGCCAAAATACAGCCCTGTTTGACACCCACAGAAGTATTTATCTTCTGAGTGAGATGGCCTGCCAGGTCAACTTTGACTTGTATTGAGGTGTCAGCATACAGAGCCTTAACAAGATGTAAGAGATGACAATTAATGCCAGCGATTTCAAGTTTATACCATAGCAAGTCCCTAGAAATTGAATCAAAAGCTGACTTTAGGTCTATAAAAGCAGCGTAAAGTTTTTGTTTCATATTTAGAGTACATTTACAAATCAAAAAATTAAGTACAAAACACAGATCAATGGGAAATTTCCCTTTTTGAAAATCAGCCTGGGCTTCCAATATCAAATTTAACCTATCAGCCCAGTCCTCCAAATGTTCCAAAAGAAAACGGGCATACAATTTGGAGGGAATATCTAAAAGGCTAATTGGCCTATAATTAGCGGGATCTTTTTTATCTCCCTTTTTATGTATAGGAGCAACGATACTCAATCTCCAACCCTCAGGTATATGTCCGGATTTATTTATATATGTAAACAACTTGGCCAAAACAGGGGCCCAATATTCTTGTTTTACCTTGAGTAGTTCCATGGGGATCATATCCTCCCCAGGAACTTTATTAGACAATTGTTTGGCCACAATTTTTTTAACCCGATCCGGAGTGACCTCTAACCACTCTGGAAGTTTAGATAAGTTACGAAGGGGTATAGATAAGTTACGAAGGGGTATTTCAGGGAGTGAAATAAATTTACAACTATACATATTAGCAAAACATTTCTCCCATACATTAGCTTGAATAGCTGCTTCCAGGGAGTAACCTACACTTCTGGTCGCTTGTGCAATAATATGCCAGAATTTCTGTGAATCTTTTTGGGAGACTGCATGGCCTAATTCTTTCCATTGCGTTACATAGTAATTATATCTCTTTTCCTTTAACAATATTTTATAATCACTTTTCAGCCGTGCTATATGTGACTGCGTTTTCGTAGCTTCCTTTGTGGACTTTGCTTTTAAATTGCTTAACTCTTTAGCTAATGCTTTCTTGGATTTACAACAATCTTCGTCAAACCATGTCCGGGGTTTGAACCTAAGAATTTTAGGAATAGAGGATGATGTCAGAATTGGCTTTAAAGAGGATACTAAGGTTTCGTATGATTCAATGACATTATCAGAATTATAGAGTACATTCACTCTGGGATTAACAAATTCAGGAGATTCTAGGATATTAATAATGTTATCTTGAAGCTGTTCATTCCACCTCAATCGCCTGCTTCCCAGGACCAAATAATTAGACCCATCCTCTCTACTGGGGCTGATTAAGGGACCAGGTTTAACCAGAAGCAGTTCTAAAGGATGATGATCGCTTTCAGCTCTAGGCATTATTACAAATGAGTCACGAAGTATAGGAACAGGGCTGGTGGCTAAAAAATAATCTACAGTACTAGCATGTCCTTTAGGAGAAATAAATGTATAATAACCTTTTGGGTCTCCTAGGCCATGACCATTACAGAGTTGAAGATTGTATTTGATTATTATTTCACAAAAACGTTTCCCAGTGGTATTAACAGTTGTATCCAAAGCCACCCTGTGGGAAATTTCTGGCACATTATCCAAACATAATGCAAAAATTGTGTTATCAGGAGAAGCCAATCCAATCCTGGCATTAAAATCTCCTCCTATAATCACCCAAGGATAAGGGGATAGAGTATCTAGTTCCTCCAGAATTTGACTCAGTTTATCCCAGGGCGAATGTTCCCTAATGTCCGATTTACCTGGGGGGATACACACACAAATAATGTACAATATTTCAGAGAGTATATTAGAGATTGTTAAGACTAAAAAATTAGAAGAACTTAATGAATGGGATTGAGAAATAACAGCATTAAGCGAGGTCGAAATCAAAATAGCAAGCCCTCCAGAGGGCCTTCCAAATTTCATAACCTTCCTAGCTGGAATGGTATAGGAAGTAAAACCTTGAAAGTTTATGATGCATCCATCTGGAACCCATGTTTCTTGGAGAAGAATAATGTCATGTGTCTGTAGATATTTTAGAAAATCCTCATCCTGTAACTTATTAAACCACCCTGCTACATTCCAAGAGAGCATTTTAAGTGAGTCTATAAAAGGTCAAGATGGATCTATAGATATCAGATTTGATTGGAGATAATTCCTTGACGTTTTAGTGATATCCGTCACTTTAAAGAAATTCCTAATATCACCTGTTTTAGGAATATTAAAGTTATTGGACAAGAAATTAGTATGTAAATTATCATCATTATCAAGCACCGGATGGTTAATAGGGGTAGCGACCAGCTCATCAACTTGTGTAATCATACGATCAGCTATACACTCAGATTCACATAATTTATTCAACCTGGCTTGAAGCGAGTTCAATCTACCTATGATGTATAATTTATCTAAAAGAGGAAGTCTTGTGAATGATTCTATTAAGCTGAATTCATGCGTTTATCCACTAGTACGTTATCTGCGGAATTCTGTAAGTTGTGAAAGGTTTTAAAATTTGGCCGTATATCATCTAAACAGATTAAATCAACTTCCTCAACTATCTGAGCAATCTTACCAGATTTCTCAGATGGTAACTTTTTTCTACAGGTTGATGTATTTACTAATAAAGGGTATGGTGCTACATGGGAAAAAAAATTGTAAGTTCTATATGTTGTTGAAGAAATATTTTCTTTAGGTTATATAGCTTTAGAGCTGTAGTATCGTCCTTAAAAGTTATTAAAGCTCTGGCCGTCAAATAATTATAAAATAAATACTGGATATTCTCTGTGTCCTCTTCTTTTAGAAAAGATATCCCCAGGGCTTTAGCCTGTTGGAGGAAATGGAGTTTTCTATAAGATTGAGAAATAAAGCCACATGGCTTGGGATAATTGATAAAAGCCAGTTGAGATCTTTTAAGGACTAAAGGAGGAATATTGGGGTTTAATTGAGGGGCATATGAGTTCTGCTTGTTTTCCCTTCTATTCGGCTGGGCCATATTATTGTTACCAATCTCCTCTGATTTATCTGGTAACTTGCCCTTCATCAAACAACCTAAAGGGTTACTTGAGTCTGCCTGAATTGGGCTTGCTGGTTTTGCCAACAGCTTTCCTCTATGATCTTTCTTCACAGTATGTACTGTTACATCCCCTGTCCATCCCGAATTTATATAAGTCTTTGATGAGCTGTCTAAAACGTTAAACAGTCTCTTAAAATTAAAGTTTACTATCCTTCTAGTTTTAAATAGTTCCTTCTCCAAATTTGGGCAGGCGACTTTCCTTTTAATTTTTTCTTTCTCTTTTTGCCCTTTTTCTTAGATCTTTTATCTGACTGTAAAACAACTGGATTTGACTTAGTGTCATCTTGAAATAAAGGATCATCAAGATGGCCTGTATCAATATTTATATTTGATGGATCTAGGGCTTTTGGAGGGGCAACCTGTAATATCCCTTCCCCTACGGACCAGCATATTACATCAATGTTAGATTTGATAGTAGTTTTTAAATCATGCTGGTCTTTTAACATATTGAATAAAATTGAACAATGACCATTCTCATTCTCTTTTAGCACCTTTTGATCCATATCAGGATGTACTAAGGGGCACAGGTTCATTTGCTGGTTAAGAAAATCGACTTCTATGGCACTAAGTTGTTTGAAGATAGTTTCCCTACGCTTACGATAATCTGCCAGTGCCCTCTTTTCCTTTTCTCGTAAAATTTCCAGGGATGGCATATTTTCAAAGAAGGATAAAAGATCGTCCTCATTATTTGGGGGGGGTACTTATCTGATCTGAAGATATAGAGACATCTATAGAGTCTAATTCCACATTTTTGGATTCGAGAAGCAAATTCAAACTCAGACTGGGGGCCTGAACCATGCTCTTGGGTGAACTATGTGCTTCTGAAATTAAGTGGGGTTCAAAATTAGATGCAGTAACAGAATTATCAAACGCAGTATTCTCAGTGTGGTCTATGTCTAGAGACTTTCCTTGCAGACCCTGATGTTCTTTCTCTTCGTCTTGCGAGCCATTTAAACGCCTGGCCACTTTGCCTCTATTCCCTCTCTTTATTTTAATAAAAGGCCAGATTGAATTGAGAGTGGTATTTTTGCTGAGTTTGGAGGATTTTCTAACTTTCTTTAAAAGACCTGATTGGCTCCTGGTTACAACCATAATTTCTTAATTTCTTAAAGCAATAAAACAGGACCCTTACACAAACAGGTATAAACAGCTAAATTTAACATATGAGTTAGGGCAAAAAGTGCACACTAACTATTAGAGCAAACTCAAAAATAAATAAATCTCTAAAAACCTCAGGGGACCTTTAAATAAATAAATTAGAAAGTAAGTTAACAAGAATAGTGCTAGCCCACAATAAAAAATATTTTGGGAATTAAGGAATGTAAATCCAGGCTATCACACAGATGAAATATAAAATATAAAATATCAAAAATGTAGCAAAACAAATGATATGAACTACAGTAATCTTCCAAAACTTAGTATTCTTCCCAGACACAAAACGTAGTGCCAAGTGGGAAGAAAACTACTCCTCAACTATAGTGTTCCATTAGATAATAAGCCAACAAAAAGAAAGTTACTTTAGAAGTTGCAGCTTCAGAGGCTGAGGCTAAACTTGCCTAGACAGACAAGACGGTCTCCTCCGCCCTGAGGGAGGCAGTTGAAACTGTTCTGCCCTGCCTTTACACCCAAGGGAAGCACAGCTGGGTGGAGAAAGGCAGCTCCTGGAGTTAATTCTGCAAAAAGGCAGTAAGAAACAAGGCAAAAAGTCCCAAAAGAAAGTTACTTTAGAAGTTGCAGCTGCTGAGGCTAAACTTGCCTATGCAGACAAGATGGTCTCTTCCGCCCTGAGGGAGGCCTTGTTTGAATTCTGATCCTGTCCTCTGGGGTACTAGCTATCCCTCCCATCTCAGTGTCATTTGAAAATTTGATAAATGTGCCTTTTATTCCATCAACCAAGTCGCTGAAAAAGATGTTGAATAGCACTGGGTCCAAAACAGTACTCTATGGCACCCTACTACTCTCCAGGACAAAGAAGAGCTATTGGTGAGCTCCCTCTGGGTTCACTTGGTCAACCAATTACAAATCCACCTAACAGTACCATTGTCTAGTTCACATTTTACTAGCTTATTTGCAAGAATATTACAGGAGACCTTGTCAAATGCCTTACTGAAGTCAAGATACACTATGTCCACAGCATTCCCTTTATCCACCAAACTTGTAACTCTATCAAAAAAAGAGATCAGCTTAGTCTGGTATGACCTGTTTCTGAGAAACCCTTATTGACTTTTAGTGATCAGGGCGTTCCTTTCTCAGTGCCTACAGACTGTCTGTTTATTGATCTGCTGTAGAACCTTCCCTGCTACTGATGTCAGGCTGACTGGTTTGGTCCTCTTTTTGAAGATAGGGACAATATTTGCCCCCTTCTAATCTGCTGGGGCTTTACTTGTTCTCCAGAAATTCTCCAGATCATTGCCAGTGGTTCTGGGGTTTTGAATGTATTTCATCTGGTCCTGGAAACTTGAATTCATTTAGAGTAGTCAGGTATTCCTGTACTACCTCTTTACCTATTCTATGCTACACTTCCCCTACTGCATCATCTGCTCGATTTTCCTCAGGTCGGCTACTGTTCTCTTTTTGGGAGAAGACCAAGGCAAAGAAGGTGTTCAGTAGTTCTGCCTTTTCTCTGTCCCCTGTTAATATTTCACCACTCACATAGTGGCTCTACCATTTTCTTGCTCTTCCTTTTGCTACGGACATAACCCCCCAAAAGCCCTTTTCATTGTTTTTAAACTCTGAAGTCATTCTGCACTTTACCTTTTCTGACTTGCTTCCTACACGTGCCAGCTATTTATCTGAATTCCTCTTTGGTCATTTCCACCCTTTTCCATTTCGTGTACATGTTCCTTTTAAATCTTAACTCAGATGAATATTCTTTTGACATCCCTCCTGGATTCTTTACACACTTCTCATCTTCCCCCTCACTGGAATTGTTTGAAATTATGCCTTCAAACACAATTGTGCCCTCAAGTAATATCTCACTTTTAAGAAATGCCCGTCTATCATGAACTCCCTTCTCTTTTAGTATTCCTGACCATGGGATCACTTCCACTATTTTCTTAAATTTACTGAAATCAGCTTTCTTAAGATCCAGAATGCATGTCTATGTTTGGCTTTCCCTTTCTGCTAGACAACAAACTCCATGATAATGTGGTAACTCCCACCTAAGGGTCCTGCCACTTCCATCCCATTAATCAGGTCATTATTGTCAGTTAGAATCAGATACAAAATATCTGAACCCCTTGTTACCTCTCCTACCTTCTGGACAATGAAATTGTCTGCAAGGCAAGTGAGGAATTTTTTGAACCTTATATTCTCTACAGAGTTTGATTTCCAGCAAATATCAAGATAGCTGAAATCTCCCAATACTACTATATCTCTTCTTTCTGAGCATTTGCTCATCTGTTCCAGGAAGGGATCATCCACATTCTTAGTCTGGGTTGGAGGTTTGTGGCAGATCGCCACAATGACATTGCTGTTGTTCCTATCCTTCTTAATTTTTACCCAGTCTCTCAACCTGGCTTCTGAGATTTAAATCATGGATCTCTTCAGAGGTGTAAACACCCATGACATATACTGCTACTCCTCCTCCTTTCCTGTTTGGTCTATTTCCCTGAAATAGTTTATACCACTCAACTGCTACATTCCAATTAAGAGATTCATCCCACCAGGCTTCAGTGATACTTTTTAATCATATTTGCTTTCCTGTATCAAGTGTTCAAGTTCCTCTTGTTTACTTCCCATGCTCTGTGTATTAGTGTTGAATCATCTAAGACCATGTTTATTTTGATATTTTTGGCAGTCCACATGCTCTCCCTCCGCAGGTCCAAGCAACAGAACCCTCCCCTCTGCCACAGTTGCTAAGCCTATATTAGACAAATTTATAATTAATATTACTTGATCTTCTGTTACTTCAAATAGTTGGAAACTGAGAATGAGCAGCAAAGCAATCTGCTTATCAGTTTTCCACTACAGAGAAGTTCTCAAACTAGAAGGGTGGCAGAATACTCAGATATCTTTTCGATTATATTTTGTTCTTTCATAGCTTCCTCCCTTCCATACACACATCCCTACCATTCCAAGAAAAGCAGAAAAGCACATCTCTCTGTTCTCAGAACCAGTTCTCACATAATGCGCAAAGAAGCGCAAATTTGTCAGTACATATGGACTATCATGAAAAGGCAACTGACTATTAACTATTAATATTGTATTTTATACTGCTGGGAGATGGGGAGAAATATTTGTGAGATTTTCTGCTTCATCAGCTAAAACAACTTGGTTAGCTCTGGGTATGATTATCAATGGCTTTGGGACAGGCCTGTGCAGTCAGAATCAATTTTGGGTACAGCTGGAGTTCGATTTGGTAGAAACATGCTGACTATGCCTCTGGCTTCAAAATAAAAACTTTTAATAGTAAATGCCTAGCTTGTTGAACATTTACTTTCATCATAATTTAGAAAAGGCTTCTTGTTCAGAATTTTTAATCAAATAAATCTATTCTATGTTGTATCAGTCTAAGTAGCCTGATTACTTACATGGTAGTGAGGAAATAACTTAAGCTACCATTTTACTACAGTAAATTTGTTATTACTAAATAATGTACATTTGCCATCTATGAAGGAGTCAGAGTCAGACAACAGAAAAACAGGGCTGGGGTCTAGGGTTTGGCATACTCACTCCGCAGCCCTGCTTTCCAGGGTGGGGATGGGGACTTCACAGCACTACCTCAAGCAGTTAAATCTCTTAAGCTTGTCGTGTGTGTGTGTGCGCGTATGTACCTTCAAGTTGCTTGTCACTTTATGGCTACCCTTATGAATTTCAAAGGATTTTCTTAGGTGAGGAATACTCAGCTTTCCTAGTTCCCTCCTCTGAAATATAGCCTACAGCATCTGGTATTCATTACCAGTCTCTCATCCAAGTACTAACCAGGGTTGACCCTGCTAAGCTAACAGGATTTGGTTCCTATAGGGTATTCAGGCATCTGTCCCGAAATCCTATTACCTGATGGTGGATGGGTGGAAATGGCACGGTTCTAGCGATCTAGAGTCTGTTCTGTTCAACCAACTTGTCAAAAAGAATGACTCCATCTCAGTCTAGTTGTTCCCACACATGTCAACTTTGATTCATATATATGTTACATATACATTCTCTAAGCACTTACCCGTTTTCCACTCTTTTCATCCCATTAAGTTTATCCTTTACTTTTTTCCTTTGAAATATTTCTTATTTCCTTGAAATACTGCCTATTTTTCCACAGTGGAATCACTTACGTAACGCAATTTCTGATCTTGAGCTGTGGAGATAAATTTCTTGCTGGAAGGATGGTTCAGAATTTTACAAGAGTTCATATTATCTATAGAATTTTCCTGTAAATTCCTTATAGCTCTATTAATTGCCCTCTTAATACGCACCTTTAAAATAAGAAACTAACAGAGAAAACTGAATAAATCATTTCTGTCTTCCTCAGCTTCCAAACTCTATATGGCACAATGCTGGATGAAAATTCAGGTAACCTCCTAAAGACTAATCCAGAAGTCATTATGGCTTAGTTCAAATCACTGCCATTTTAAAACTTGACCTGGTATGTCATTTCCCTTCCTCAATCTTCTTAAAAGTGCATGGTTTCTTCAAAGATACTCACATTGTACCATCTAGGATAAAATGGGAAGTGTGATCTAAAGTAAAAATGAACTTTTAGTTTCAGAAGCAAAAGACTGGGAGAAAAGGGCACCTAGATATTGAGCTCTGTGTTAGAACTAACACTGAAAACTTTCTTGGTTTTATTTCATGAGAAACTGATCAGGTAGTGGGTTCTGAACAGAATAAACTAAGGAACTTATGGAAGAGGAAATAATCAATCAGAACATTAAATGGGTTGATAACTCAAATATCATAAGATTTCAATGAAAAGTATAAATAATATAATGATTATTTATGATGCAATTTCCGTGTGATCATCTCTTAAATGTGGCCAATATGCAATCAAAGAGTAGTTTCAAGTGCAATGCAAGGAAGGCCTGCTAATATGTAAATGTAAGAATAAGCATTGCTGGGTCAAGTTTCTTTTGTCCAGCATCCTGTTTTCCATAGTGGCCAATCAGATATATGTGAAAAGTTCATAAGCAAAGAATGACTACAATACTGTTTCTTACATTTCCCCACCAACTGGTAATTAGTGGCATGAAACTTCTAAATATGGAGATTCTACATAGTTCTTATGGTCTATATATGTCATCCCATTTTAAATCCACTTACATCTATGATCATTGCATCATGTTTATGTGAGTGAATTCCATTTATTCTACTGGGTGACCTTATATTCCAATACTGTAGGGAAAAAAGTTCCTCTTCTACAGTGCTGTACAGAATGTTGTTGTGTGAGAACTTCTGGAAAGGAGGGCTTAAAATGGGCCCCTCAAAACTGTGATAAAGCACAAGCATACCTCAATTAACAAAGCCTCTGACACTGAAGCTCCTTTTTACAAAGGGTTTTTATGAGCACCCAGGTTTCTCTTCCTCTTCTTATCTTCTCTAGCTGGAGGCATTTTAGCACCATTGACATTGGAAGGGTGGTTAAAGAGGACTGGAGAAACTCAGACTCTCAGCATCTATGTGTAGCAGCATGTTTATAGTAAACAATGCAATAAGCAAACTCTGAGCCGCAAAAGAATATGATAATATTCTAGTTGATCCTATGTAGGCCTATATACAACAGGCAGGGTAAACAGCACCTGCCTCCAGAAATCCTCTATTAAGCATGTGTGAACAGCAAAAGAAAGAGAGAAGAGGAGAGCAGATAAACCTGCCTCAACAGCTCCTTTCTCCCCCGTCCATGTTTAAAAAACAGACTGAGAAGTTTGGCCACCAGAAAGTAAATAATAACAACAACAACAACAACAACATCAACAACAATAAATGATAATAATAATAAAAAATGGAGGTTGGTGAATGAAGAAATCATCCCTTAATGCATTTTGGAAGAAGTCTTCAAGTGATTCTAGAAGATTCAAAATGTTTTTGTTTACTTATGGAAGGCTCACTTGGCCTGGTTGTTTCATTTCACATGCTCATGTTCTTAGTTTTCAATAAAAAAGTAAGCTGAAAAAAACGTGTTTTTTTTTGCTTCTTTTTTGTGGTGTAAGAATATATACCTATTCTTTCTATGTAATTTTTGCCTCTGGTACCAACTTTTCTGTCGAAGAAGGAACATCTAGAACACATCTCCTTTGTTAACTGATGTATACTTGTAGCACCAATCCCATAGGTCCAACGAGAACTATTACTTTCTCCTTAACTTTCATCTCCTGATCTTTAGCTATTTATTAATCCACAAGAGCACTGCTAAATTTACTTAGGGGTCTCTGGTAATAAGATTTGGTTGAAGTTTGCCTTTGTCTTTGCTCACCTCTTAACACATTACAAAATTCCAAGTGTTTTATGATGGAAGACTCCACTTTGGCAGAAACCATTATGACTTCCCCTCAGCAAGGGTTGCTCATCTATGGACAGGATCCAATGCTGTTGTGGTACTGACAAAACTGCTTCCATAAACGGACCAATGTTGGAGACAATTCCTCTTCCCCTGCAGGCTCCACAAAGTCTGAAAATCTTGGCTTGGAAGTTTTTCAGAAGGCAGAAGAGGTTTCATGAGCAAGAGAAAAAAAGCCATCAGCCTCAGCCATAATCTCATCACAGTAGCAGATATCTTGCTACCATGACATTGGACTTAGGCATATAGGTTTAACAGATGTAGCTTTAATGCTGGTCTCTACTAATTAACCCAGAAAGGCATGAAGGCACTGACCTTCTTCCAACCATTTACAACAGACACCAATCTGAGAGAAAACAGAAACATATTGATAATCAACAACTTCAGAGAAAAAGTGGAAGAATTCCAGCACTGTTTTTTTTTAGAATCCACTAAGCTTCTCCATAATATCATGACATTCTTTCAGTGTTTCTTTGTTTCTCTCTTTTTTCGAGTGAGGGAATCTAGGGTCCAGAGCTTACCTGACTGTTTTTCCTGCTGTTGCATATAGTAACTTCATCTAAGCTTCTCAAAAGCCCTTTCCCTTTTAAAAAAAACTCTTTTAAAAAATTTTTAAAAAACCCCTGCTTATTAAAATTTGTTTTACTAGACTATGTGCTGTTTTATATTTTCTTCATTTGAATAGGATCACTATTTAAAATCATTTTTTTCTGAACTTTTATAGCCTTCCTAACCATGCTTATTACTTATACTAATGTATCACTTCTCATAAATTGACATATATATTCATCTTGGAGTATTTTTCTTATGTTTTGAAGTAGCTCCACACATCCTGAAGAGATTTTACCCTCTTGACTCTCCCTTTCCATAACTTTTTAAAACTAACCCTCTCATCTTTCAAAACTTTTTCCTTTTGCAGTTAAATGTGTCCGTGCTGAACTTTCCAGGCAACCTGCTGGCCACATTTAGGAGGGATAGCTAATACCCCAGAGGACAGGATCAGAATTCAAAATGATCCTGACAGATTAGAGAGCTGGGCCAAAACTAATAAAGTGAGTTTTAACAGGGAGAAATGTAGGGTACTACACTTAGAAAGAATGAAATGCACAGATACAGGATGGGTGACATCTGGCTTGAAAATAGTATGTGTGAAAGGGACGTAGGAATCTTAGTGGATTACAAGCTGAACGTGAATCAACAGTGTGATGCGGCAGCTAAAAAAGACAATGTGATTCTAGGTTGCATCAATAGGAGTATAGTATCCAGATCAAGGGAAGTAACAATACCACTATATTCTGCTTTGGTTAGACCTCACCTGGAACACTGTGTCCAGTTTTAAGGCACCACAGTTCAAGAAGAATATTGACAAGCTGGAATGTGTCCAGAGGAAGGCAACCAAAATGGTAAAAGTTTTGGAAACCATGCCCTATGAGGAGTGGCTTAGGGAGCTAGATATGTAATAACAATTATTGAAGTAGTAGTAGTAGTAGTAGTAATAATAATAACAATAATAATAATGCTTATTTATAATGCCCTTTTCACCAAAGAGTGGAAGAACAGGTTGCTTACCTGTAACTGTGGTTCTTCGAGTGGTCATCTGCGCCCTCACACACTAGGAGCTTTCGCGCATGTGCGGTACCGTTCGGAAAATTCTAGAGCTTAGTAGCTTGGCGGGAAACCCTCCCCCTCTGCCTGCACTGAGCATGCTCAGCCCGCCGAGCAACGGTCTCCCCTCAGTTCTGTAGTCTGCCGATAAGGGCTCCTGAGAGAGAGGGGACGCCTGGGCGGGTGTGTGTTAGGGCACAGATGACCACCCGAAGAACCACAGTTAGGTAAGCAACCTATTCTTCTTCTTCGTGGTCTCTGTGCCTCACACACTAGGAGATTTTGTAGCTTACCAGTAGGACGGTGGGTCAGGTCCTAGAGTACGGAGGCCAGCACCGCTCGTCCAAAACGGGCATCTCTACAGGACCGGCAGTCTAGTCGGTAGTGGCACACGAAGGTCGACGGTCTGGACCAGGTCGCCACTCGACACAGTTCTTGCAGGTCCACGCCTCGCAGGAGGGCTGCAGAGGATGCCACGGCTCTGGTGGAATGAGGCCGGAGCAAGGCTGGCGGAGGCTGCTTTGCAAGTTCATAGGCCAGCAGGATAGTCTGGGCCACCCATTTCGAAAAGCGCTGGGTGGATACCTTGTGGCCTCTGCGGCGCTGACCATAGCACACGAACAAGTGAGGGTTCTGGCGAAAAGACGCAGTCCGGTTAGTATAGAATGCCAAGGCCCGGCGAACATCAAGGGAGTGTAGGGACCACTCCAGAGGTGTCGTCGGGTTTGGATAGAAGGTTGGCAAAATGATGTCCTGGTTGAGGTGGAAGTGTGACACCACCTTGGGCAGGAAAGAGATGTCAGGTCTGAGAACTACCTTGTCCCTGTGGAAAACAAGGAAGGGCTCGTCGGCTCGCAACGCTGTCAGCTCACTGGCCCGCCTGGCTGAAGTGACGGCCACCAGGAAAGCAGTCTTGATGGTCAAGAGCCTGTCGTCCGCTGTGGCCATGGGTTCGAATGGTGGTCGCGTCAGCTGCGACAGCACCAGGGAGAGCGACCAGGGCGGTAACGGCGGCGATACTGGCGGGTAGAGATGTTGTAAACCCTTCATGAACTGCTTCATGGTAGCGTCACGGAAGAGCGCTGCCGATGGAGAGCCGCGAGGTTGATGGGCCACGATAGCGGCAAGGTAGACCTTCAGGGACGAGAACGCCAGTCCCTGCTGCCGAAGGTGGAGTAGGAAGTGGAGAACAGTATGTTGGCCTACAGGAGATACCGGTTCACCGCGTGCCTCAGCAAAGGTGACGAACCTCTGCCACTTGTAGCCGTAGTTACGGCACGTCGACTCCTTCCTGGCCGCGGTCAGAACGCCCTGGATGACCGGATCGTCTAAGGTGTTATCCGCCAGGCGTGAAGGGCCAGGAGCGGCAGGTCGGGATGGAGAACGAGACCGCCTGAGTATGACAGAAAGTCCGGCGCCGGGCGGAACCGGAGGAGTCGGCCCCGAGCAGCCTCGAATAGGGGGTCGAACCAGTGTTGCCTTGGCCAGTACGGGGCCACGAGGACAACGTCCGCTCGGTCCGCCAGGATCTTGGCGACCACGCGACCTAGGAGGAGAAATGGAGGGAACGCATAAAGGAGGCCGCCGCTCCACTGGAACTGGAAGGCTTCACTGAGAGAGGCCGGACCCCGACCAGCTCTCGAGCAGTACTGACGGCACTTCGTGTTCGCCTTGGTGGCGAAGAGGTCAATCATGGGTTCGCCCCAACGGTCTCGAATCAATCGGAACGCTTCTCTCGAGAGGGACCACTCGTGACGGGAGGAAGTGTCCCTGCTGAGGGCGTCCGCTGTGGAGTTCTCCTGGCCCACCAGGTGCACGGCTATCGGGTGGACCCGAAGCGACACGCACCAGTCCCACAGTTGGAGTGCGATGGTCAGGAGCGTGGTCGAATGGGTCCCTCCTTGTCTGTTGACATAACAGATGGCCGCCGTGTTGTCCGTCAAGAGCAAGACTGTGCGTCCTGTGACCAGGTTGCGAAACGCCCTCAGAGCTCTCCAGATGGCAAGCAGCTGGAGAGCGTTGATATGAAGACCGGTCTCGTCGTCGGTCCAGCGTCCCCGAACTCTTGAGACCGCGACAGTGCGCTCCCCATCCGAACAGGGAGGTATCGGTCGTTACCGTGAGTCGAGGAGTCGGCTCTCGGAATGGCATCCCTGAGAGCAGGTGGCGGTAAGAAAGCCACCACAGCAGGGAGCAGCGCACCTGCATCGGAATCTGGAGGCAGCGCCCCTGTCGTCCCGGAGCAGATTGAAGGCTCGGACGAACCAGTACTGGAGCGGGCGTGCGTGGAGTTGAGAGAGGTAAGTAACTGCTGTGGTGGAGGCCATGTACCCGAGGAGCTGCTGAATCCTCCTCGCTGATACTGTCGGCGCATCGAGAGTGGCAGATGCCGCCTGACGAAGGGTGCGTGCACGCTCCACGGGCAGATAGGCCCTGGCAGAGACCGAGTCCAGGGTCGCCCCGATGAAATCGAGCACTCTCGCCGGCTCGAGGTGCGACTTCTTTGGGTTGACCCGGAGGCCAAGGCGAGTCAGGAGGGACAGAGTTCTGTGAATGTCCCTGTACAGTTTTGTCTGCAGCACGCAACCAACAGCCAGTCATCGAGGTAGGAGTAGATGGAGACGCCCTTCATCCGCAGGTGAGATACCACCGGGGCCATGCATTTGGTGAAGACCCTGGGAGTGGTGGAGAGTCCGAAAGGCAGCACCCTGTATTGGTAACAGGTGCCGTCGATCGCAAACCAAAGGTACCGTCTGTGCTGCGGGCGAATGGTGATGTGGAAGTACGCATCCCGAAGATCGATGGAGGCGAACCAGTCCCTTCGGCGAAGGAAAGGCAGGATCGAAGATAGGGTGACCATCTTGAACCGTCTGGGGCGGATGTATTCGTTCACCCCTCTGAGGTCCAAGATGGGCCGCAGGGTACCGTCCGACTTCGGTACCGTGAAGTACCGGGAGAAGAAGCCGGTGGTAGTGGCTGAGGACGGTAGCCTTTTGATCGCTCCTTTTTGCAAGAGGGACTGGATCTGTTCCAGCAAGGCCGGGCTGGCCGGGGTGGAATAGTAGATGCCTCACGGTGGAATACTTGCAAACTCATTGGCGTAACCAAGACGGACGATGGAGAGAGCCCAAGAGTCCGAGGTGATGTAGCACCAATCGGCGAGATGTCTGGCCAGCCCGGGATGACCTTCTAGGGCTGCTGGCAGGTGGAAGAGTGGCTGTGGAGGCGACCTGCACATCACATCAAAAACGGGACTTCGTCCCAGACGAAGACTTCCTTGAAGAAGACTGGCGTCTTCGAGGAGGTCTCCGGGAAGAAGACGAGGCCGACGGACGGGACGGTATGGAGCGCGGAGAGCGTGATGGAAGAGTGGAGGAGGAGGATCTGCGCCAGGAGAGTCGTGAACCAAAGCTGCGGCGTGGCTGCGGGGGTTGGTGGATCCCCGTCTTTTTGGCTGTTAGACAAGCCTTTACGATGTGGTCCATGGCCTCGTCGGTGTTGGCGCTGAAGAGCCCCGTGCCATCAAACGGGAGATCCTCAATCTTCCTCCTGGTGTCCTCCTGGAGACCGGAGGAACGGAGCCACGCATACCGACGCAGCGCGACCGAGCCCACTAACACTCGTGCAGCCACCTCGACGGAGTGCCTGGAAGAGATGATCTGCTGATTAGCGAGTGCCTCGTTGAAAAAGTCGGTAGCTCTCGCCCGGTTCTCCTCCGGGAGGCTGGATAGGATTGGATGGAACCTATCCAGCAGATTTCTCAGGAGGCCGTGAGGCAGGCTTGGGTGTTAGACACCCGGGCTATGAGCGAGGAGGCTGAATAGAACCATCGCCCGAAAGTGTCAAGCCTCCGACCTTCTCTGTCCGGTGGGGTGGTGTGCGCCCTCGTGCCCCCCTTGGTTTGGGCAGACTCAACCACCATGGAGTTCGGCAGGGGATGACTAAAGAGGAACTCAGCGTCCTCCTTCTGGGTCCTATAAAGATGTTCGAGCCGGTGTGGGATCGGCTGGGCGGAAGCCGGCTGGGCCCACGGCTGCTTCAGGGCCTCCATCAGTGCTGGTAGGAATGGCAATGGGGCCGTCGATGGAGGACGGGTGTCCACGTATTGAAAGACTGGATCCTGCACAGCCGGGGCCGGTTCCGCGATCTTGAGACCCAGAGCCACTGACATCCGAAGGAGGATAGCCGAGAAACTCCTGACATCTTCCGGCGCCGACTCCGGTGCAGGGTCTCCAAACGCCAAGGGGGGGATTCGTGGGATGCCGGTGTAGACTCATTCGAATCCGAGTCAGACTCGTAGCTGTTAGAAGACCTGGAGAAAGACTTAGCGAGTGATCTCTCTCGTGACGGTTGGTGAGATGGCACAGCCAACGTCACAGTCGGAGCTGCGGTGGTGAGAGGTCTCGCAGACGAGGATGTAATTACCGATGCCTGGGAAGCCTTGGTGATTGGAACCACTGCAGGTCGCGGGCGCTTGATGGCCTGAGTAACAGTCACAGCAGCCGACGACGGTGGTGCCTGGGTGGTCTCTGACGACGGACGGGTCACCGTGGAGGTGACCCGCAGCGGAGGAGAGACCGCACAGTAGTGCGGCGAATGTTCACGTGAGCGGCGGGGAGCCGGTGACCTGGAGCTGGAGCGCAGCGATCTGTGGTACCGGGAGTGATAGGCCCCACGGGATGGAGAGCAGGACCGACGGTAAGGCAGCCAGTCCCTTACGTCGGGATGGTACCGATCGTGATATGCTGGAGAGTACGAACGGTAAGACCCCGGGTACTCTCTCCAGGTGCGCTCTCTGCTGTATCTGGCAATATGCGACGCCGAGGAGTATGGAGACCACTCCGGGTAAGCCTCTCTGCGGCGCGGAGAGCGCTGTCTGATCCGTCACTCCGGCGTCCGGGATGTACTCCTCCCGGAGGATCCCCTCGGATGAAGCGAGGCCTGGGGTGAGGCCAGAGTATGCTCCGGGCGGGCTGCCATTTCAGGCCTCCAGGCGGAGACACCGTGGCAGTCAAGAGAGGCGGGCCCGGGGGCACTGCAAAGCCAGCGGACTCCTCCACATCGGAAACTTCCAGCATCTCCTGGTGCTCCGATTCTTCCTCAGGCTCTTGGAGAGGTTGCGTCGGAGGAGGCGTGGCAGGAGCAGGCCTCTTAGTTGGAGAACCACGCTTTTCCTTCTCCTTCCTCTTCTTCTTCTTTTCCTTCTCCTTCCCCTTTTCTGGAAGAGCAGGTCGCTTGCACTGAGCAAGAGTCAACGGCTTTGTCAGTCTCGGTGCCTGGCAGGGTGCCGGAGACTCTCCCGAGGTCAATGTCGAAGAGATCCTCAGAATCTTCGGCAACGCGGAGATAGGCGTCTGAGGTGGCGGCACCGAGCCCGGTACCGCCGACGTGGTCGGGTCGACAGCCGTCGACACCAACGAGGGCATGGTCGAAGGTCGCCCCGATGTCGATGACTTGGACATCGCCGAAGCAACTGACGGTCGGTCCTGGGCTTGTAGAGACTGCTCCCAGCAGTGAGATTTTAAGCAAGCCAGGCGATTTCTCAGGGTTTGGGAGGTGAAGTCTCTACAGATTGGGCAGGCGCTGGTGCTATGGGCCTCACCCAAACAGAAAAGGCACTCGCTGTGACCGTCAGTTAGGGCGACCTTACGACCACACGCTCGGCAGGGTTTAAACACAGCCGACATAGAAAATGGAGAAGACGACAGGGAAGAAGCGTTGGAGAAGGCAAGATGGCGGAGAGGCGAAGACGACGGCGAAGGAGATGAAGACGGGGAAGAGGGGGGGCAAGAGGTGAAAAATTCCCGTGAAAAACGGGTAGCCAAATCACCAAATCAAGTCCAAAATCCGAAAGGGGTAGTAAAAAGTCCAAATCCAACTCAAAAACCAGCAAAGAAGCACGATGAAGCAAGCCAAGACAGAACCAAACTCAGAACCTCCGTACGGAACGGCGGACGAGAAAGAACTGAGGAGAGACCGTTGCTCGGCGGGCTGAGCATGCTCAGTGCAGGCAGAGGGGGAGGGGTTCCCGCCAAGCTACTAAGCTCTAGAATTTTCCGAATGGTACCGCGCATGCACGAAAGCTCCTAGTGTGTGAGGCACAGAGACCACGAAGAAGAACATCGGCATATACAATTAGGGACAAAGACAATAAAACATAACACAATAATAATACATGGAATGACACCTGATGAAAAGAAGGTTAAGAAGTGACAAGATAGCCATGTTTAAATATTTGAAGAAATGTTATGTTGAAGAGGGAGTAAACTTGTTTTCTGCTGCTTCAGAGACCAAGACACCAAGCAATGGATTCAAACTACAGGAAAAGAGATTTCATCTGAACAACAGGAGGAACTTCCTGATGTGGTAAGAGCCATTCGAGAGTGGAATATGCTGCCTTGGAATGTGGTGGAGGCACCCTCTTTGGAAGTTTTTAAACAGAGGCTGGATGGCAATTTGCTCAAGGTGCTTTGAGTGTCTGCTCCTGCATGGCAGGGGGTTGAACTTGATGGACATTGTGATCTCTTCTAATTCCATGCTTCTATGATTAATTTCCAGCCCTGGTCACCATTCAACACATCACATGCTAAATCCTGGTGACTACAAGGAGTAAGTCGAGGGGTGCAGAACTAGCAGAAATGTATATGTATTTATCGCATTTACAAATGCTATCTCTTTGGCATAATTTATTCAGTCAATAATAAGTTTTATTTAAAAGTACGTCACATCTGTGCTCTTGGCTTGGATGGTTCTGCTATCTATATATAGATACAAATCTATTATGTTCATTCCTGAAAAGGGTTACTAAGAAAAGAAGACTCTATCAAAATCTCTGGTTGTGCTGTGAGACAAAGATGACAGAACACTTTGAGGACCAAAGCTGAGATTGAAAATTGGAGGGCAAGAGAAGGAAAAAATCCTTTATTATTCACTGCTCCAGATAGCGACAGGAGTAATTATAAAAATTATTAATACAAGTAAAAGTAATAGCAGTGAAACTGTTGTCATTATCTGCCACCAGGTTGGCACCAGCTTACGGCACTCCTATGAACTAGAGAACTCTAGGCCACCCTGCTACTGAAGAGCCCTTCTGGAGGCTTGAAAACTCAGGGTCATGACTTTCTTGATTGTTCTGCGTTCTTCTTTACCTACTGCCTTCAGTTTTACCTAGCTTTATCATTTTCTCTAAGGAACCACGTCATCTCATGATATGTCCAAAAGTATGACAGCCTCAGTTCAGTCATTTTGGCTTCTTGTGAGAGTTCAGATTTAATTTGTTCTGAGATGCATTCGCTTGTCTTTTTTTAGCAGTCTATGTTATCTGTAGAACTCTCATCTAGCACCACACTTCAAATGAGTTTATTTTTTCCTCCTGTCAACTTTCTTCACTATCTAGCTTTCTCAACCATAGAGTAATACAGTAGCATCACCACTTACTACAATTATCTTGCACTCTGCAAAGCACAGGTATGCTGTTTTCTGTCTGATTTTCCAGTTCATGAAGCAGGAGCCATCATTTCACCTAAGTTTCCAACTCTGGGATATTACATACTTTCCAGTAATATGACAGCCCAATATATTCTGCAGATGGCAGCAAAGCAGCACATGGTCCCTCCCCAACAGTAAAAGGGACTTGTATTTAAGGGCAGTTAAGTTACTGTGGCACTTGCAGCAGAAAATCTCACGAACATCTCTCCCCTACCCTGCTAGTAAAAATACAATTAAAATAAATTAAATAAGTGAGAATTTGCTGTTCTTTCATGACACTGGAGTTCTGCTGTTTGAGGTAGCTACCTCACTCTGCTTACTTGTTGTGCCGGCATCACACGGAAAGGAACTGTTAATGCAAGCACTGATTTGCACAAGTGCAGCTTGTTTTGATCATTAGAAACTACTCTCAAACTGTTGGATCACTGCAAGTGACCAATAATACATTCCCAATTAAAGGGAAACCAAAAGAAAGAACTGAATGACAACAAGAATAAATCAACCTATCTATGAATCTGTCCTCTGTGAACTACTCAGCCATAAAATATTCCTTCAATTCAGCTGAAGCCTCCTTCATTCATTAAATGAGGGCCACCTAACAAGACTGAGCTACTTCAAGGCACTCTGCTTAAGAGGGCAAATGAATAGATTTGCAGTGAATAGGAGAGGGACTTGAGACAGGTTAGACCTACTTGCGAATGAATGAGAGATGTGGAGATGAATAAATGGTGAATAAGTGAATTTGTTGTTAAGAATAAGTGCTGATAGATTTATGCTGCCATGAGAATACCACATGCATTAAAATAAAGATGTTTATAGATATGCAACTGTTTAGTTAAACACATTTTTTAAAAAAACAAAATACATGCTAAGCAACTGTTCCTCTCCATTCCTGACATCTTTTTATATGCAAGTTGTTATGCTTGTACTTGTCTTCTCTAATCAGTTTGTTTTCATTCACCAGCATCATCAGAGACACTAGAATTCAGCAGAGGTTCATCAAAAAGAAACATAGAACCTAAAGTGCATGTCTGGGGAGATCTTCAATCTGCAAACCCTTTTTTTCTTCCCTCAGTACTCTGTTCTTAATGGCATCCATCTGTCCCTATCTCAACAAGGACACAGCTTAAAATAATTTAAGGGTGTTTTGTTGTTGTTGTTGTTGTTGTTGTTTTGTTGCATACTTCCAATCACACACACAGTTCTATTAACATTGTTCTAGACTTGCCAGAAAAAGAAAAAAAGAGAAAAAAAAAAGAAGAGAGAAAAAGAAAAAACACCAGCAAAATGAGGTGTTAACATATGCATAAAAGCCAAAATGTGCAAGGAAATAAGCGATGACAAGTACAAAAGTATCAGTACACCTTCGAGGGAACTCAGTTTAAAAGGGTGTAATGCAGTTTTGCTGTTAGGCAGAGTTCACTTTTCCACAGACTAAGTGGCTCTGGGGAGCCTTAAAGTCTTTGCAAAAAATAATTTTGCTGGTTTTCCTCCAACCGGCCTTTGACTGACTTGTTGTGGGACAAGAAATGTGTGGCAAATCTCCATGAAAAATAAGTCCACACCAGCAATGAAGCTGTAGGCAAGATAATTTGGGAACACCTGGACCATATGTGCTCTGGCTGTAAGGCGACCATGCTCTCGCTCTTCCCTCAAGACTTCTTGGAGCCTCAGCAATATGAGACCTTTGCAACTGACTGTGAAAGGCAGTCTTGTTTAGGCCGTTGCCTCAGAGTATTTAAGCAACATTGCTGCAATCTAAAGTGGCATTTTGAGAAATCAGAAACATTGCATACATACTTGAAAATAATTTCTCTGTTCCCATGGCTTGCATGAGGATGCCAACACAATCTACCAAGTCTGAGCAATGAATATGCCAATCAGCTTTCAGGTGCAGCCACAATATCAAATGTGTGTGAACAGGAGTAGATCAGTAAATAGGTTGTTGTGTAAAAATGTAATCATTTAGGAATGCTACTGGCAGCCCTTTTACCTCCAGCTGTGCTACTCAAAGGAACCTGAAAGACATTTCAAAATAAATTTTCTCACAAAGAAGGCATTCTTGTACCAAAACAGGATAGAGAGAATATGAGTGAATGAACAATTAAAACTCTCTTGTACACAACTGAAATTATACTTGCTGTTATATTCACTTGATGAATCAAGCCATATTTCAAGGATATTGAAAAAGTTAATGAAGCAGAGCTTTAAGACTCAACAAAGCTCCTCTGTCTCAATCCTTTTAAGAAGTTTATTTCCCGTTCAGACAAAGTTTAAATAGCTATCCAATATTCTGAAAGGAAAAAAGATTTAATGTTTTTGTTTCAGGCACGATAAACTCTGATGAAAAGGGGATTATACCAGCACTAGGCTGGAAAGACACCTAGCTCTTGCATTTGCCACAAGACAGAGTATTATTAGTTCTCCTGACTCTCATAGCAATCTCATTCTAGACAGAAGTAGAATTTACAAATATAACTAAGTCCTTCCACTGTGAAGGCTGTCAAAGATGGAAGAGATTTACACAGTAACAACAGTAACCTTGCTGTACAATTTTGTCAAGCATGCTTTGGTCAGACAGGAGAGGGAGAGAGAAACACAACGCCCCCCCTCACCCTACGGATGCACAGATTTAACAAACGGACCTTGTAAATAAAATATGAATAGCACTGAATCTCTATGAAAAACACTAGCTAACTATGTTCAGACACTTTCAAAAGTTAGCTGAAGTCTGCAAATTAAAACTGACAGAACAGGTTGCTATTAACACAGGAAGAAGCAAGAGTTAAACAGCAGCTAGGTGCTAAATTCAAACTTTTGTTTATTGAAGGTGCTAACCAGACAAGCATTTTTAAACCTCATTAATGTAA
The DNA here is from genome assembly GCA_030412105.1 of Cyclura pinguis. Classification (NCBI taxonomy): domain Eukaryota; kingdom Metazoa; phylum Chordata; class Lepidosauria; order Squamata; family Iguanidae; genus Cyclura; species Cyclura pinguis. Next base: position 308,803,122 of record CM059599.1, on the reverse strand, counting down.
ATGGAAAACTTAAGGGAGTGCAATCAGAAACAAGTAAGATATAGAAGTGCATACCTCTGGCTGGCTTCTGCCTTTGTTTTTTCTTTAGGGCCTTTTTTGTTTTGTTTTGGAAGGAAGGGTTATAGAAGGAACATATTAAAACGTATATACCTTCAGCAACACTTAGTAAGCAGAAACTTTAGATAACTCAACACGCAAAAATGTTTGGACTTCTAAAATTCAGAGGGATACATAGATCAATACACCCTTTAGCAACAATTAATACAGAGGCAGGTTTTTGTAAAGCGCAATACAATAACATGTCAATGGCTCATTGTAGGAGGCTCAGCATTTACAACAGTAGGGCACGAACCAAATCCGCAAGATGTTTATGTTTTGAATCTTAACTATCACAACAACTACGACAACAACCACAACCACATAACAGTATAAAAGAGTGTTCCCCAGCCTGGTGCCTGCCAGATATATTCAGACTAAGGAGGCCATCATTTCCAGTTAGCATTGCCAGCTGTTACAGAACAACAGTCTTTTCTTTAAGTCTCTGTAAATGAACATCAAATCCAATTTATTAAAAAAAGATGAGAATATCATTTTAAGGGAACATGATTAGATTTTGGTTTAGAAACTTTCTTTCAGAAATCTAAGCACTCAGTAGTTAAATACCAAGTACTGCAAGCCATCAGAGCAAGAACTAGTAATATGACATGAGCATCAGGCCTCCCCTAAGCTATTTAGTATTTTCATCTGAATACTGAGAACATCTGTTTTCACTTTAATGCATTCTGAGAACAGACACACAGCAATAGCCACATTTTCAGAATGACAGAGGTTATGACTATACTATTTCTGTATATACTTTTGTTAACGGTATGGTATTGGGCTGCATTTAGTCAGGAAGCTCTCAGCTTAGCTTTCATTAGCCCTTAAGATGCTCCTTAATCAGGCCTTCTTGCTGTAGCTACCTCTGCCTACCAGGAAAGAGTAACAGCTTTCCTACTGAGTGACTTACCGCTGTTTCAAGAAACAACCAGGGACCAATGCTGATCCTCTTCATAAGGTAGTGGTAGATCTTGTCATACCTGGACTTAGCATTCCTTATAAAAAGGAAGGCCTTGGTAACTGTTGCCATACAAAAGATACAGGAGGCAGGGCTTCGAAAAATGGCTCTTTTGGACTACCACTCTCAGAATTCCTCAACCAGCTTATGGGGGGCGGGAGAGCATTCTGAGAACTTGTAGTTCTAAGCTAAGAGGGAATATAAAGTTGAAAGATAGTGCTTTGTCTACATCCACATAGAAAAATTAAAACAGTAGATTTTCGGGCTCACACTTACTTTCTCGTGCTTTTCAAACAAAGAGAAGTAAGGTTGAACAGGAAATACATTAACACTATCATAAACTTTTGGTCTCACAGAAGGAATCAGGTTGCCCCTTCCCCCAAAATCAGGTAGCAAAGCATTAAAGCACATAATTTTGGCTAAAAGATACAGGAAAAATACTCCTGCAGCGTCCATCAGCAGCCAGACATAGCACTGAGAATAAAACAGCCTTCTGCAGAATTTCACAACGTAGAAAAATGAAGGGGAGAAGGGAGAAGGCCAAGCCTTCTATCCAACATTCATATGGTTAAAACCTCTTTGCACTGGGACCAATGGATAAACCTGAACATGCCCTGAACCAAGTCATTTGATGTGCTCCCCATTGAAGTCACTGTGCTCCCCATTTTAAAATGATATATATTATGGGCAGGGCATTCATTAGAACAGGCCTGCTCAACATATGGCCCGGGGGCCGCATGCAGCCCACCAAAGGATTTAATGTGGCCTGCATCGCTCTTGAGCGTGAGGGCCTAAAAAGGTTGCAGCAATTATGTTGCTGATGGTTTTGAATGAACCTGGCTGGGCCATTCCCTCCTCCTTCTCTCCAGAGGGGCAGCAGAGAGCCGAGCTGATGCTACCTTTTGCCCTTGCACAAGATGGTGACAGTTGCTTCTTCTCATTGTTTCCCTTGGATGAGCGGTGAGGGCAGAAGTGCCCAAGAAAAGGAGAAGATCAGCTGAGGCTGGAGGGGGCAAGAAAGGAGGTGGTCTCCCCTCCCTAACCCAGCCAACATGGACTGTTACACAGCAAACTGCCATCCTCTGGGAGAAGCGGCTTATTACAAGTCAGTGTCCTCATTCACCCCCATCCCTCGTAAATTGCATTGGAAAAAATTAAATTGCATTTAAAGATTGCATTTTAAAATGCAATTTAGGTCTATTCTGGCATGCACTCTCATAAATTCCACCCCCACACACACACACAAAATCTGGAATTCCCCTTGTTTATCCCCCAAATCTATTTTCTTCTCCCTTCCTCATAAATAATAATTTTTTTTCTCCCTCTCCAAATTGTTCCCCTCCCCTTTGATCTTTTGCAAATCTTTTGCAAATTACACACTGCTACATTTCTTAAGGCATAGCTCTCTTGTCTTTCCCATAATCCTATTTACTGGTTTTGTGTAATCTTGCCACATCTGCATTATCTCAGCCATCCCAACAACAGGTCAACAGGGTAAAACAGTGGCCATTTTGGCCCTATACTGTTACAGTGCTCTTATTCCACTTTCAACCTCTTATGGAATCCTGGGATTTGCAGTTTAGGGAGGGGCCTTTAGAATTCTTAGCTGGAGAGCTCTTTGGCCTCAGTGAACTACAAACCCCAGAATTCCATGGAATGCTGAAAGCAGAATAATAGCATTATAACAGTGTAGGGCAGAAATGGCCAGTACTGTCATTCCTCATGTTATATATTGGTGGTGGTGGGTGAAATTTAAGGAAGGGGGTTTCCCTAAGATTGCTGGGTGAGTCTATAGCAGAGGCAAGATTTGAACTTTTCAGCCATGGAAAGCCACTGGGTGACCTTGGGAGGATCACACACCCTCAACTCCAGAAAATCTAGTGATAGGTTTGCATTAGGATCACTGTAAGTCGGAAATGACTTGAAGGCACACAACAGCATTCATTGAGTCTACTCTGGTGAGATAAAAGCTTACTCAGAGTTCAAAAGCATTGTTTTTTAAGACTGTAACTCCCAGAATTCCCCAGTCAGTAATAATGCTACCTGGAGCCTTGAGAACTTTTGTGAACTTTTTAAGAAACTTTTGTGAAGCTCTTATTTGAAAAGATGTCATGTAAAAGATGGAGCAAGCTTGTTTTCTTCTGCTTTAGAGATTAGGGGCCTTTCCACACTATGCTGCTATAGTGCTATTATTCCACTTTCATCATCTTGTGGAATCCTGGGATTTGCAGTTTAGGGAGGGGTATTTAGAACTCTCAGCCAGAGAGCTCTTTGGCCTCAGGAAACTACAAACCCCAGAATTCCACAGGATGTTGAAAGTGGAATAATAGCACTATAACGGTGTAATGTGGAAAGGCCCTAGGACACGGAGGAGGCTTCAAGCTACAGGAAAAGAAGTTCCACCTAAGCATTAGGAAAAACTTCCCTAATTTCCCTTTTTTATAATATGGCTTATTTTATTTGAAAAATAGTTTTATCACTTAACTGTACTATAATTTATTTTGCAAACAAAAAACATTATTATACCATTATTATAACTTTACTTGGAAAGTGAGATGCTAAAAACCTATCTGTGGCCTGAAGAAGTTTAGCCTATTTAATTTCAGCTCTTAACGACTGCCAAGTTGTGCAGGTCTGAATTAGAAGGAAGGCAGGGTATGAATGCTAGGTTGGCATACATAGCTCTCCTCCTCCTTCCTTTGTCTTCATAACAACCCTGTGAGGTAGGTCAGACTGAAGAATGTCACTGCTCCAAGATCAGCCTTGACTTTCATGACTCACTGGGAACCTGAACCTCGCTCTTCTAAGTCTCCCTGTCCAACCAGTACACCACACCAGCTTTATACACTTACAAAACTGACCCTGAACCCATGAACATTAGAGATGGGGCCTGTGAACAAAATCCTCAACCCCTTACCCTTCGTGAGTGGAAACTTGTATAACAATAAAAAAAAAGTGCACGTGTATGTCTGCATGTGTCTGTCCCACAGCCTCACAGCCATGACATCTAAAATCTAGGCATGGATACTAATGGGACCCTAGAGATGTGGACCTTGTGTTCTTTTGTTTTTCAAATGGATTAAATTTGGTCTGTATCCTGGAGTCACAAAGTGGCAAGGTCTCCTAATCTTTCCTAACCTGCAGAGATGGAGGCAGCAGTGAGCTCGTGAAGGAAGGAGAGAGACAGAGAGACAAAGAGAGAAAAACAAACTGGGTGAATAAAGACAAAGAAATAACAACTGAGTGGATAAGCAGAAAGAAGAACCTCCACTGAAGACAGAGTGCATGAGAGTAGGCAATCTAATGTCGGATCAGAAAGATTGCTTCAACTTGTGGATTTGGAGCACCAGCGGGGGGGAATTTAGGTGAGTGGAAGAGAAAAGGCACCGTGGGAAGAGGACTGAGGTACTTCTAATTCTTGCAAAGTTGAGAACTTCTGCTGCTCATGAATATTCAGAGAGATCTAACAAGGCCTGCAACCAGATAAATGCTGGCAATTAGATTCTCCGAAATCTTCCCTTCTACACTAAAAGTTCAGCCAAGTGCTCAGTTGGAATGGGGTGACCTGGATGTAGACGATGTAAACGTAGAAAAAGGGTGGGAAACTCAAAAAAAACTTAACAAATTTCAGTAGTTAAATTCAATAACCTATTCAACCTATCTGGTTAAGCAGAAGTACAAGTATTTTAAGTCCCTTTGCAGCTTTCACCTTCACTCCATATTATTCTGCTCAAGGATGGTGTCATATAGGAAAATGTTGCTGCCAAACACATTTGTATGCCAAAACAGTTTGGGAACTAGTTCTGTGTTAAACACATACCAAATGTTTCAACAGACTTACCTGTGACACTCTGAAGTAAATCAAAGTAACAATATAAGAAATCACATGGCAAGCAAAAAAAAGAAAAAAAATTACTGGCAGAGAGAAAAGGAAAAACAAAGCTTCAGCTGAGCTAGAGAATCAGCTGAAAGCCTCATCTGGCCAGGATACACTGACAGATGATAAGGTTTTGGTCAGCAGCTAGACTGATTGCTCCTATGACTTTAACTAAAGTTTGTCAATTAAGACATCATATCACATGATGGCTAGTGCAGCTATCAACAAAACCTTCTGCAAAATCTTGGTTTCTGATCCTGGTTTGCCAGCCAAACCCAAATGATGGTTTCTCAATTCACACATCATGCTGGACTGTAGTTATGGTTCAGTAAAATGCCAGAACATGTGTCTCATTCCATTGCTTTTTATTTTTTTAACCCCGCCACTTCCTTCTCAGTGATACTAACTGAAAATTTCACAATGAAACTGAGTGAAATAGCAACCCCACCGTATTGCTCAAGTGGAGAAATACTAATAACTTAACAGAAATGTATACACTTACTGTTATTTCACCAAGCAGATCCAAACCTCCATTAAAAGTATGAGCACTATTATGTAATCACACACACACATATAAGTTGCTTTCATAGCAGTGGTGATTATGGTATGAGACTACAAAGATTTCTCCACCATAAAATGCTCCTGACATATACACATACCACCTGCAGGAAACAATATTTAATCTCTCTATTCTTTTCAAGGGAACTTTGAACTGTATGTGGAAATGAATGCAACAAACAGTTACAGAGTTTTGTGGCCCAACTGGAAACTGATCCACTTGCTTTTGCTGTAGAACACCTCAACTTCTTCAGAATTTAAACCAAAAAACAAAAACAGAAGAAGCAGGAACATCATTCTGGCAAAGAAGATGGCCAGCTTAGATATTCAGTGAACTATGAAACAATTCTTTTAGAAAATCTAGTAAGAGCCAATTTGTTGGAATGACAATCTCAAAAGATCTGTTGTGCGCTGGAACCCTTCAGACAACCACATCTGAACTGTTCTCACTCGTCACTGGAAAGGAACAAATCTGATTGAAGGAGACCTGAGCTCTCCCACCACCTGAAACAGGAGAAGAAAACTTGCAGCTAGTTGGTCTATCTGTCTGCCTCCCATCTAGAATTGCCATAGTGAAACCTGGAGAGAGTTCTTGTATTTATTTTTTTTTGTTTGCAGAGAAAATTTCAGTAGGTGTTGCTCATCACTTGATTGTGTGACTTGAAGTTACCTTTCTGCACCACCATTAAGGGTACAGGAACCATACCCAGTTTTCAGTCTGGCAACCCAACCACTAGCCACCTGCTACTGCCTACTGCCACTCCTTTTCATCATCAGTACTCTGCTCTAGAGAATCAGTAGCCTGGCCTCTCAGAGAGGCGGGGTGGTACAATTCACCGTTCTACCACCTGAGACAGCTGCCTCACTGCAGATGGTAAGATGGCCCTGTAATTATCTGACCCACACAGAGGTGACTGTAAATTCAGAGGAATATTTCAGCATTCCATATGCTATCACCCTTTGGTGGAAAATGTCTTACTGAGGTCACCAAATAGGCAAGGGACTAGACATTAATCACCATGCATCATGCGTTCATTTTCTCTAGCACAGAAGAGATGGAAAGGGGAAAGAACAAGGAATAAAATGAGGAGCTCCCTCCTTTACCCTTTTTTACTTGCAGCTTTAGCACCACTGTTGATGTGACAAATGATTGGGAGTAAGTGGAGAAACTTAACGGTTTTACAACTTCCCATACTGGCTTCTTTCCTGCTGAGAGCTACCTCTTATCCAGAAGGAAGCCTGCAGTGCAATCTGCTTTTGTTAGCCCACAGACAGCACTGTTAAAGGCCTCGATCCCTGTAGGTGGCCATATGATAAACCCCAATACCAGGTCAATTACAACAAGGACCCAATAACCAAGTCCATCAATCCCACCTCCTTCTTCTTTTAATGAAGAAAAACAGAAGCTCTTTTCTGAAACACAAATTTGGGCAATCTCTTGGACAAACTACAGAATAAGAGCCTTTAAGTAACATCAGGCTTTCTAACATCTTTTAAGAAGTCTGCACACTCCTATATTAATAATTGAATGGTAATAGAAGATATTAACATGCTTAACATCTATGTCAACATACCTCAGAGGAACTAAGCAACTGCCCTCTATGAAGGAAAAATAATACTCAGAATTCTTTTTAAGAAACAGAGATAGACCAGCAGCATTCTCATCAATTTTTTCATCTCCACTGAATCCTCTACTGTCCATGTCTCCTTATCAATGTCCTTCTCTGGCACCTTGTGGGTGCCTTCTTCCTCTCCACTCTCCTTCTACTTTAACTTCTTGATTTCTTGCTTCTCTACAAGTCTTTCTGTCCAACACTTTCATCATTTTCTTCATCCATGTGCCCTCTTCACTCCTCTATGTGTCTCTTGTATGATTTCCTCCCACTGCTCTTTTTCTATGACTCCTCCCCTACTCATTTTCTTGGGTGTCACTCATCATGCCTGTGCATTCACTCTTTCCCTTTTTTTTTGAAACACAGGTTGGCCTTTCCTCGCTGCATGTGCCTCTGCATTGCAAAACAGCATGCCACGGGCTTCTTCCTTCTGCTCTTCCCTCTGCCTTTTTGCTCCTCACTGTACAGATGCTCATCACTTCTGTCTCTTTCCATAGAGTGAAAAAAACTTCATAAAGGACAGTGGGGAAAACAATATAGCAACCAAAAATCCTGCCTCCAGCCTTAAATTGCTGCCTGGGAATTATCCTCAAAATTGTACTCAATTTTGTTGGGTGAAGTGGTACTCTATGTCCTGACTTAAATATTTTTCCTAACAAATGCAGTTTAACACAATAAAGCACAGGCCTCAGTCTCTGGGCCAAATAGCATGTTATCTTAATTATGCAGTGTTTAGGTCTGCCTCTACTTTTAATTAGTCAAAGTAAACATGCAGAGCTCTGATACGGGTCAGGAAAAGTACATAAGAAAGATGAAGTTTAATCCTTAAATCATTTCTCTCTTGAAACCTTTCCAGAGAATAGCACTGGAGCCTAGTCCTGTGCTGCTTAAGTTACAGGGTACAACAAGGTGTTATGTTCCCCCATGCTTTCTAGCATCTACTCCCATCCACTGGGAGAGTTTTAAGGCAAGTCTCCATCAATATGAACATATCCATCTCTATCACTCCACTGCACTTGAATCTGTTGAGGCAGTGCCAGTGTGGATCAGTCTCTGGAAGCAGTAACAATCAAGATTAAACATGACTTAGTAACTTTGCACTTGGACACATATGGACTACTGTAATGTCCTCTACATAGGGATACCCTTGAATACTGTACGAAGACTTCTTCTAGAACAGAATGCACTTGTTTGATCACCAAACTGTATAGAAAACTGGAATGTATGTAACACATTCCCTGTGATTGGTACTGGAGCCTATTCAGCTCTTAGTTGAATTCAAAGTAGAGTTTGACTTATAAGACCCTAACATGCTTCACGATTTTTTCGCAGTTTTTAAAATTATTTTTGAATTTTACAGTTTTATTTTTATTTGTAAACTGTTTTGGATTAAGAGCAGTGTTAATTTTAAAAATGCATACTTCTTACAAAGGAAAATTTTGTGATTTTTTTCTAAACAGTTGTATTATTTTTATGGAATTTTACTTGATGATTGATTAATTAAGCTTGTTTTTAATTTATCAAGAAAATTTTAACTGATTTACCAATTAACTGAATAGGGGTAAGTAGATGATAAAGGCAGGCATATCTGGATTCTTTTTTAAAACAATGTACATATAATCACAGGCAAAAGAGAGAACCGTAATATAAATCTTGTATATTATTTTTACATTTAACGGATATTACAAAAAAGGAGAAAGAAAGACAGACAGACAGGGGAAAAAAGAGATAGTAATATTTCACGCTAGATGCCAACAATCACTTATTGCCATCATCAGCACACAGTGATCAGAACTACATTAGCACAATTCTGTGTAATACACTGCATGTATTAAAATCTATTTTTATTCCATGTGAAATCTAATGCAATGAAAATTTTGAACTAACATCCCAATATAAGACCATACACACCTTAGAGGCAGCTGTTCTGGAAACTTTATTTTCCCAAGCTGCTACTCTACAGGGCTCACCTATTATTATTAATCAATTTTGTCATCTGTCAAATATATCCTGTTAGCTAGCTTTGTGGTAGGAATCTCTGCCAACTCTGCACCTTCATGCATATCACAAAACATATTTGTCTTCAAGAAAAACTGTCTCAATTCTTCCAACAGAGCTACATTTGAAGAAGAAGACTTATTTAAAACAGTTGTGAAAAACAGTTTTAAACAGGAAAATCAGTTAAATTTCACCACAGTGTACAAAATTGCAAACTTCAAGGAAAGCAAAAGATTGCTTTCCTTTATACACAAAATTACATAAAGCAAAATGCTATGTATTAGTGGCAGGAAAAGACAATTTCATGTTTCCATCATAAACTATTTCTGGACTACTTACAACCCAGCAGACTAGAGGATGGCAAATGTTGTACCCATTTTCAGAAAGGGAAAAAAGGAGGACCCCAATAATTATTGCCCAGTCAACCTGACATCAATACCAGGAAAGATCCTAGAGCAGATCATTAAACAATCAGTTTGTAATTACTTAAAAAGCAATGCCATGATCACTAAAAGTCAACATGGGTTTCTCAAAAATAAGTCATGCCAGACCAATCTTATCTCTTTTTATGATAGAGTTACAAGTTTGACAGATGAAGGGAATGCTGTGGACATAGCATATCTTGATTTCAGTAAAGCCTCTGACAAAGTTCCCCACGACATTCTTGCAAAGAAGCTTGTAAAATGTGGGCTGGACAGGGCTACTGTTAGATGGATTGGTAATTGGTTGACTGATCGAACCCAAAGGATGCTCACCAATGGCTTCTCTTCTTCCTGAAAAGAAGTGACTAGTGGAGTGCCATAGGGTTCTATCCTGGGCCCAGTGCTATTCAAAGTCTTCGTCAATGACTTGGATGAAGAAGTAGAGGGCATGCTGATCAAATCTGCAGGTAACACCAAACTGGGAAGAGTTACTAATACACCAGAGAAAAGGATCAAAATTCAAAATGACCTTAACCAGATTGGAGAGCTGGACCAAAGCTAACAAAATGAACTTCAACAGAGAGAAAAGTAAAGTCCTACACTTAGGAAGAAAAAATGGAATGTACAAATACAGGATGGAGAACACGTGGCTGGATAACAGTACATGTGAAAGGGATCTAGGGAGTCTTGGTGGACCATGCACTGAACATGAGCCAGCAGTATGATGTGGCAGCCAAGAAACCCAACATGATGGTGTCTAGATTGAGGGAGGCAATTGTATGATTCTATTCTGCTTTGGTTAGACCTCATCTGGAATATTGTGTCCAGTCCTGGGTACCTCATTTCAAGAAGGCTATCGACAAGCTGGAGCATGTCCAGAGGAGAGTGACCAAAATGGTGAAGGGTCTGGAAGCCATGCCCTATGAGGAGTGGCTTAGGGAGCTGGGGATGTTTCATCTGTAGAAGAAAAGGTTAAGGGGGGGCATGATAGCCATGTTATTTGAATTTGAAGGTGTCAGGGTCAGAGACCCAGGCAGCAAGACAGCCCAGAGAAGGGAGTGGGAGAGCTAGCAGAGTCCTGCCAGGAGGAGGCAAGGAAGCACTTACTCAAGGGAAGTCCATATACCTAAGCCAGAGCAACAAGCAAAAGCCATGGTTAGAGTTCCAAAAGCCAGGGGTCTGGAGCCAAGAGATCAATCCAAGGTATCAGGAGCCAGGTGCTGGAAGCAAGGAACAGACAAGGGGAGGGCTTGTAGAAAGTTTACCAGAAGCAAAAGAAAGCTTCCAGCCAGGCAGTTATATAGCCCAAGACACAGGTGTGGCTAGTCACTGTTTCTTGAACTTAATCAAGGAAGCCTCCCTTTGCTCAGCTCTCTTGAGTCTCCGCCTTGTTTGTGGGCTGATTGACACAGGCTCCAGAGCATCTTCAGAATCGGATCCCTGTTGCCCTAAAGGAGCAGGCAGAGGAACGTCCAAGCCAGCTTGGTCCATGGCAGCAGGGGGAGCTCTTGAGCTGCAGGACTCTTCTCCAGCCAGAGCCACAGGGACCGACAGCTGCTGCTCGTCATCAGCAGCTCTGACAGGGGCTTCAGTTATCACAGAAGGGATGTCACATCGAGGAGGGAGTGGGCTTGTTTTCTGCTGCTCTAGAGACTAGAACAGGCAGCAATGGATTCAAACTATAGGAAAAGAGATTCCACTTAAACTTCAGGAAGAACTTCCTGATGGTCAGAGCTGTCTGGCAGTGGAATATGCTGCCTCAGAGTGTGGTAGAGTCTCCTTCCTTGGAGGTTTTTAAGCAGAGGCTGGATGGCCATCTTTTGGGAGTGCTTTGATGTGGGTTCAGATTCAGGTTCAAAGTACATACTAGAAATTTGGAGAATTTGAAACTGGTCACTGTCTATTTGTAGTTCTTACCATATAAAACTACTATCATCCTCACTAATATAACCACCACCACCACCACCACCACCAACAACAACAACAACAATTTCAAAGTATGTTTGCATTATTTTGAATAGGTATCGGTTTTAATGTGTTCTTTTAATTTGTATTATGTGTAAAATCCATTGTTGTTCCTTATCTGAATCTATTGGTTGAGATGAGAAATAAATAAATAAATAAATAAATAAATAAATAAATAAATAAATCTGTTGAAGGGAAGGCCACAGAAGTTTTACTACATACAAGGAAAGATAAGATCTTGACTGGAACATAAACTGGCATGAAACAGAATTGTTGAGGATCTTGCAAACTTGATGGGAGAGTGAAAAAGTTACCAGTCCAGGTTTCTGTACAGCTCAGGATGGGGCAAAGAATAAAGCCTACTACTCCAATCTTATTTTGCAGACACTGATGCTGTTGAGACACACAGTTTAGCAATGCCACAATAATCTAGAACAGAACAATTCCAGCTTCTCCGGCAAGCTGACTTGGAGACAAATTCCTCTTTAGGAACAATTCTACTCTTTCCTTTGCCTTTTTGACAGAGCAGATAATTATAAACACAGATGTATCCTTCGAAGAAGACGGAACAGTTTACAAGGCAACAAAACAATGGAATTAATTATGCTAAGAAGATTACCTAAGTCAAGTGAGGTCATGATGGAGACAGGGACTCCCTTTTACGATCAATCAGATAGTCCTTATGTTAAACAAATAGCTCTCTTCTTGATCCATATACACAAAACTTTCTACCTTATAACCAAGCAAGTTTAATTAACAGAAAAATTCTGTGTTACACAAAAATTCTCAAAACTTTATTTTCAAATAGTAAAATAGTTAACTCTGGTATATGTAATGTTACTTAATGACTTAACTCATCACAGATACCACTTTAAAGTGTTCAACAAATGTCGGTTCTGCTTTGCATCTTTTAGAGACATCCTCTAAAATGATGCATTCATTTTAAAAACTGCTAAAGAACATTTTACTTTAGGAAAGTGGAGTGGAAAAGCATAGAGAATTAGTTTATCAGGAAAAATATTTCCAGCTGATAAAACTCTCTGGAAGCTACTTCTCAGTACCAGATGCTATAACCAAGCTATTTTCAGCTACTAAAATATGCACAACCACAGACTTGCTTTAATTAAGCATTCACTGTCGTTTCATTTATATCTGTTCTTATGAATTTTCTTGCTTTTTAGACTGCCTTTAACTATTAATTTCCAGATGTAGCCTGCATTTGGACTAAGCTGAGGTACAGTAATTGCAAGTTAAGCTTCAGTTTACAGCCTACCTAAATAACAAGTCACATACAGACTCAATAAAGGGAGACTTGCACAGCCAGAAGTGGGCTATAAGGAGTTGGAAAGTCTAAGCAATATTGCAGGCTTTTGAGCTTAAGGACATTTCGATCACCCATGTGTAAAGGACTGGTTATAGGCTCAGTGGGAGGCTGAAGATGCTGGAAGCAATGTCCATTTCAGAAATGGGAAAGTGGGATATTTTATTACAAATTAGGGTGTGTGTACAGTGTGGCAGCCATTTTTAGAATTTACTACACAGCAGGATTTTGAACTAAAACATTTAACATATTCAACAGAACTTGTTTTCATAAAACCTGTTAAGACAGTGGTCCTCAAACTTTTTACCCCTGTTACCGCCCCTTTATATCCACAAGGACACTGCACGCCCCAACTTCACATCATACGCCCCCACTCCTATCTTATGCCTCTCCCTCTCTCTCTCCCTAGATTCCTTATGTGACACACGCCCTCCATCTTAATGCTGAGTTTTCATGGCCACTAAGGGGTACGTACCTGCTGTGCCAATGATGGAACATTTGGAGGAGCTGGTTGAGAAAAACCTTTTCTAAAAAGGGAAGCCGATTTTTGCTGTATCAGAGGTTGGAGAAAGGTGGAAGAGGGGAAGACATTTTGCATCCGTCTTTTACAGAGGCCAGTCACACAGAGGCTTGCCCTTCTTTTTTCATTTGCTAGCTAACTTTTCCTGTGCCCCTCCCCTTGAGCAGCTATTGTGCCCCCCCCCCTTAGGGTCACACCACACAGTTTGAGAACCACTGTATTAAGTAATAATTAACTGCATGACCTAACTCTTGGTTCATTGAAGAGAAAATCCAATCTCACACCTCCCCTCTGCTCAGTCCCCTTTGCAACTGACCTAAGCTGGGGCTCTCACACATCTATGAAAGCAAATCCATAGTTTTACTACATATTCTTTGAAGAAATATTTCCTTTTGTCTGTCTTGAACCTCCCACCAATCAGCTTCTGTTCATAAACTCAGTTTTTGTGTTACGAGAGTGCAAGAAAAGCTGCTCCCTAAAGCCATTTTGATTACTTTGAATGGGCTCTCTGCTTTCCCTTCCATTTTGATCCATCCGGGGAGCTAGGTTTAGCTCATAGGCCTTTGGTGAGGAGATGGAAGAAACACAACAGCAACATCATGGTGGTGGTGGTGATGATGCTGTTGTTTTGGTTTCAACTGAAATTTGTGAGGGATTTAAAACAGGAGGGGATCTGCTTATCTGACCTTTACAATTTAATATCTTTCTCTCATCATTATACTCAAGTGATAAAAATAGAGCATGTTCAACAAAAGCTGAATATTTTGGCATGTATGTCAGAAGGTGGCAATGATACAGAATAAGAATCTTTCAAGTACTGCACACACAGTGGAAATATCAGATATGGCACTTTCGCCATATCCGTGAAATTGGGTTGAAAATCAAATGCTCAAAAGACTTGCCTGAATGGATAACATGCACATCAATTGAAGGCTCTGCAATAACCATTATCAGATTCTTCAATCTTTCTTCTAGCATAAGCCCAGAGAACCGCTGACTCAAATGCAATCACAAATACTAACTTGCATCTTTTAATGGATCACTTATCCCTTCCACCTTAAGGAACTGGAAAACAGCTAAAAACAGAAGGTCGATTCTGAAGACCAGACTGCAGTCTCAGCAGAACCTGGTGGGGGTTAATTGTCTCTCCTCTCTGCCTCCCCACACACTAGAAAATGTATGAGACAAGACGTAAAAAAAGAAAGAACGCTAATCAGGAAGAGAGTATCTTCAATGGCTGGTAATAGAGTATGCAAACTAACAATTAATGAGGCTTGCAGACCACCCAGCTTGTAATTGGGCAACAATGCTATCATTAAACTAATAATAGGATTGAGCGGATATTACTGTGCTTTGGCACTTTGCAAGCATCATTCGATCAGTTAAGAAACAGATAAATGTAGTAATAAGAGGAAAATGAGTTCACAATAGCCAACCAGGTTAAAGTGAAAAAAGAGCTTTTAATAAGCATGTGAGTTAAAATCCAATAGGAAAGATGAGACTGACAGTTCAGATTTGTAGCTACCTCCACTTGTCCTTAGGACCTATCTTTTGCAAATATTTGACATGAAGTAGCCATACAATTCTTGATAAGATTAAAGAAATACCTGGGTTTTTTTAAAAAAATACAGTGTTGCATTCTAAAGAAAGTAAAAAGCCCCCGAAATTTGTTAGGAATGTGTTCTTACAGGCATGGTTGAAAAGGAAGAGCCACAGCAGAACTAGAAAAAAGCTTATCTTCAGAAATGTATTCCCAACTTTAAAGATTCTATCTGAAGATTAACTTCTAGGAGTTATCAACACCAGTCTTTTTGTTCTTGCTTCTGTTAGCTTTTTAAATATGAAGGAACATATTTTCAAAACATGGTCAAAGGTAAAGAAGAAGAGAGGGAAGGCCCCAGTAATAAACATGGATCAAACTCTGTTATTGACTCCCACTGTGCCTTTGAGCTGTGGCATGTTCTTTTGAAAACATAGAAAAGAACATTGATCTGTGCCCTTTGTGCATTTTGTTTTGTTCTTGGCAGGGTTGGCAAAGAAAGGGAGAAAAGGGTCATCGAATTTAACGATGTGAGCACTAGCGCAGAATTGTAGAAAGGGCAAGGGTAGCAGCTTCATGAGTTGGAGAAGTGACACTGACACAGCACTGGTACAAGTAATTGCCATTAATATGTGTCAGCCAAGAAAGGCAGCAAAGGCTTGAAGAGGACAACACAGACAGGAATGGATTCTTTCATTATAGTTCCACACTGAATCAAAAAACACCCATTTTTGACCAATTAGTGAGGTCAGCGTCTGTATATTATATAGACGAACTATAGGTTTTTCATGGCTCAGAGTTAACTGTGCTAATTACTTTTTTTAAAAAATGTATTGGTAAATAAAAGGTAAAAATAAAGCTTATACTCATTCTGTGTAAAGAGAAAAGAATAATACATTATCATATACATTCCAGCATTCGTTTATATAAGAATGTGCTAATTACTTTCTGCGTTAACCAGAGAAGTACATACGCTACATTTTTGCTCCAAACCAAGAATTCTGTACCGCCTTGCCTTAATTGATGTTGACGATTTCACTTTTGATATCATTGACACAACAGTAGTACATATAATCCCTAAAGTTTATTTCACATCAGGTTCCATGCAAAGTGGGCCTAAATGAGCAATTTCCCCAACAGAAAGATAGACAGAAGGCAGAGTTTGCTGATCAGTCTCAAATCTGTATGAAAATGCTCAGGACCCCAACCTGAGCGTAAATATCAAGTTCTAAAAAATAATAAAGTATTTATATTTTGAGGAAAAGCCCAACTTAGTTCAAAAAGATGTGCCACATGCCTAACTACAAAACAAAGACTATGTTTAGCAAACCTTTCAAGTGAGATGCAGACACTCATTTTTACAGGTTCCGTTTAGCAATGCGTCCATCTAAATGCAGCACAGTTCTTCTACAAGAATTTATGACTTTCACAGGAAGAGTGCTACAGTCATGTTTAAAGTGAAAATACTTGACGGACTTGTGACAATTTTGGCAGCACCGCAACAGTGTAGCACAGCTCACTCCCTTCTCAGCAAGATGTCCCCTAGACCCACAGATACGGCCTGCCCCTGCCTTTAACAAAGATATTAAATATTACTCAGATAACTACAAAGAGAAAACTACATAGTTACAGATCAGAAAGTAAGTTTTTGATTTAGAAGCAGTGGGTTGTTAGTTAAGAATTATCACAAGATATTCTGTATCTGGTTGGAAAAATCATGTTTGGTGCTGTCTACCTACCTTGAGAGTTTCCACAACTTTCTTCATCGCTGTTGTCCTGGCAGTTATTTTGATTGTCACACATAAAGCTCTTATCAATGCATAGGCCATTCCTACAGTGAAACCGGTCAGTAGAGCATAGCAAGGGATTTGCTGCTGTGAAAACAGAAACATAAGACTTTGATCAAACCTGAGACTTACATCCAGAGAGACAGAATTCCCAAGGGCAGGTGGATACAGTGTGTGATTCAAATTTCAATGTAGTGGTTTTCTGTTTCCATTGGACAACATTTTGGTATCCTTGGTACAGAGGTTTAGGGAGAGGCACTTGTAGGCACTGCATATCTCATCAATGCGTCTTTATCCACCCTATTATAATACGCGTTTCGGTTCAGTGAATTTCAATTTTTAAGCATAATTTTGTTTTAGCTGTAATTTATATTTGGTTGCCTTGAGCACTATTTTTAGTAGATTAGAGTGATATCAATTTAATTTTTTTAAAAAAAATCCTTATATTGCTGGGGAATTTAATTAAACCAGAATAAACCAATGCCTGAAAATTCCAAAAAGTAACTTTGTCACTCTTTACAGTAGTGAAGCACAGAGTGATGTGTGACCACTATGGTAGCTTTTAAGACATCAAGTGAATGGTATACAGTGAATCCTTGCAATGCCCCAGTGGCTCCATTTTCACATACCCAGGCCTTGGCAGGTGACACCCATTTCTTTTGTTCAAAACAAGGTAAAACAAGGCAACTTCCGTTTTGGGGGAAAGAAAGTCTATGTTCGGCCTAACACAAACGAGTGTGGACAGATAAGAGGGACCCGGAGAACATTACGATATCTGTGGGCCACACAGTTCCCATTTTGGCATACATACTAACAAATTTTTAATGTGTTAGGAATGGGTGAAGGTATGTAACACAAAACCACTGTTAGCACTGAAGCAATATATTTCATAGTAAACAGAAGAGGCTAGTGTAGAAGTTACTGTAGCTAGCTAACCTTTGAAAGAAGAAACTTCTTTACTTGGTTGGGTACATTTAGGGTTGCCATAATCCAGTCTCTCAAATTTGGGGATCTATTTTGCACATTATGCAAATTATAATTACATGTGCTATTCTAAGTTTTATTTTTACATTATTTTTTACATTTTTTAACATTTTTTACATTTACATTATTATACATTATTATATTATTTTACAAATTTTTACATTAATGGTAGCATTTTTTTTCTACTGGTGTTTCAGTCTTGGTACCATTTTAAGAATAATAGAACCAGTAGGGGCTAAGTTTAAAGTGTGGGAATTGGAACAGGGATGCTTAAGTTCAAATCCTAGTGGGTTGTGGAATTTACCTGGTGACCTTGAGCTATCATCACCTCTTAATAAAACAACTCAACCGGCTGAACATGAGGATTAACATACTCACTATACACATTCCTAGTTGCAGTACTAATTAACAACAACAACATTGTGACACATACAGTGCTACTCACATCACAGCAGTGCAATTTTTTTGTCCACAAGTTGTTTACTAATGGCAAAAGGTACAGATCCATAAAAGCCCCTACGAGCGACTACCATCTGATACAAATGGCTGAATCAAGAGGTAAATAAGTCCAAACAGTAGTAATTTCCCTCAGAGATACAGATTAAGCATTTTATTGCAAGCATAAAACAATCTAATTTAGCTTAATTTACTTTTCATTAAAATGTGAATACAGATCAATTCATCTATTCTTCTACCATTCAACTCTTGTTTGTTAATGAACAGTTAAGGTAATGATAAACTTCTGTGCTTTGTGAACTTACATTACCTCTCTCCTCACTAAGTATATGCTCCAACCCAACCTTGTATATAATAGTCTGCCAAATGAGACCACATTCAATGCCTCTGATGAAACAGGATGCAGTCCACAGAAGACTGTGTTAAATAAAATTTGTCAAACTTTAAGGTGCCACTAGACACTGATGGTTTTGCTGCAACAGACTAACACAGCTATCCCCCTACAATTTTGAAAGATAATCCTTTGAGGAAGATAAAAATATTTCAAAGCAAGTGCCAAACCAGTATGGTGACCTTCCCACCTCCCATGCAACCATCTTAATAACACCATCCCAAATTCCAGCTCTATTTAAATCCAAATACCCAATTATACTCCCCAGATGCCTCTGGAGGTATGTCTAGCCAGGACGTTGTGCAAAACAGAGAAGTGAAAAAATGGTGCTGCTTGCACTCTGCTCTTTGCTCACTCAAAGGATAATGGCTTGATTTGAAGGCACTTGCTAAGAATATACATCAGTGACGCTAAGCAGGTTTAGTACTAGTCAGTGAGTATCTGGAAGAGCAGTGTGGGATGCTCAAGTGCGTAACCCCCTATTGGATGATGGAAAAAAGGAAAAGTATAGATGTATTAGTCCCTTCCATGCATGTTACTTGCACAAACACTTATTTATGCAGGTAAGTCAGCCCAAGAATATTGCACTGACTGAGGCTCAAAGACCCAATGCACACAACAACCAAGAAACCACTGATATGCAGTAGCTTGCCACACAGATACTGTGGTTACTTAACTGGCCCCTATCTAGGGTTTGTTGCAATGCAGATTACTGGATTTAGGTAGCAAGACATGGCATAGAAATGTCCTAGAGCATGTAGCACTTATTCAAAAGGCCATCTTTGCCTACTTGCTTCAGATAATCCAGGTCACTGTTAAGTGTGTGTAGTTTGACTGTTCAGCTATCTCCTCCTGAATCTTAATCCTGTGCCACAACTTCCATTAGTTTTTTTCTAATGAAGAAAACATGAACATGAAAACATAATATTCCAAGCATAAATTTAAACAGCCTTGCACAAGTAGGATGACAATGTCCTTTAGCTTCACAATTAAAAAAAAAAAATCTTAGAATTACAAAACGGATTACAGTTCCCAGACTTTGTGGCTTTCCTCTGTTTTTAAGCCAATCAAACAGAAAGGTCCTTCAAAAAGCACAAGTATAGAGTCTCCATAAAGAAACAAAAGCTAAAGACTGGGTGCATATAAGCCATAGCATAGAAACTGGAATTTACTGCTTTCACAATCCTCTTATGAAAGCGCTAAGTCTGCATTTTGCTGACGTGCATGGCAATGAGAGCAGCAGGCTGGAGCATTAGCTAGAAATCCATTGCTGAACAAAATGGTACACATGAGAGAAAATGAGGCCTGGTTATCACCCATACAATGAAGACACACATTTTTCCACCAGTAAGACAAAGGAAACTGGGGAGAAAATTACGATATACAGAAAAAGGACCAGTTTGTTTTCAAAGCTTAACCGATTATACTACTACATGAAATGTATTGTACACAGTGGGCAAAGCAATGTTAATTCTCTCTCAGATGGATTTCCAAGGGGATTACAATGGAGTGTCCCTGTGCAAGCAGAAATGAACTTTGCTGGTTGGGCACATACCTGCCCTGGGCATCCATGATATGCCTGGGTAAAGTTCTATAGCCACAGCAGTAACAAAGACTAGATCCCTCTGCTGGTGCTTGGCTCCTGAAAGCAACATCCCAGGTTGGTTTTGGGATTAGCTTCAACTCTTTGGATCCAAAGATCAATCACCCCTTTGAGAGGCCCAAGGATTCAACCCATAACTATACCAACTGGGAGCTAGTATAGTTAATACTGTAGCATAGTTAATTTAACACCCAGTTAAACCAACTGGGGGAGAGGAAGGATTCCAAAAACAAAAGCAAAACACTGGAGGGCATGAGTTTTCCCCTCATCGTGATTGGAGAAAACTGGCTACCTAGCAGCTCTCTGGAAGGGATGATTTATTTGATGCCAAGCCTCAATTTAAGTGCTACCAAGTAAATCTGATGTTATTTGGGACGTAAAATTTATATGATCTGAAGAGAAACCAGAGTATATTTGATATATTTACATATTTAAAACATATAAATGTTTTATTTGTATTTGAAACAATTCTAACAACTATCTTCAAACAATAATTATAAAAATATACTCAAATATACTGTCACAAGATATGATGATGGCTGCCAAATGAGACAGCTTTAAAGTGGGATTAGATAAATTCATGGAAATTAAACCTTTCAAATATTAATCACAATGACTATATATCATTGCCAGTTATCAGAAGCAGTGTGCGTCTTTATATCAGTTACTGGACACTGTTTTTTTCCCATTGGCAGGCTTCATGTTTCATATTTTTCACTGGACTGGGTATTGTGTCAATAGAACACTGAACAAAACAGGCCTTTGGTATGATCCATCATAGCTCTTGCTATGTTTATAACTGAGATATATTTTTTCCAGTTGGCAAAAGAAGGTAAAAAAAAAATAAAACTTAAAAAGAAGCCATCTATAATAGTAAACAAGAAATTCTGTATACCAGTGGAGCCATAACTCTTTGGAATATCATACTAGACATCTTAGAATTTGATAGTGTATTTTTGGATGTCATCCAAGGTAACTTTTCAGTTGAAATTTCAAAGGGGAGAGGATCCTGCATGATTAAAAATAAAGGGGAGGGGGTGTCAGGTTCAGATTCACACACATGAAATAAACATGCGTAAACAGGATTTATTCGGAGTATGAACAGACAACAGGCGTCAGTGATTCAGACTGAGGAGAATCTTCACAGTCAAGATACTATAACTATTCAAGCGTTCCCACAGAGCTCATTAGGGTTGACCTTGGCAGGTCAGGCTAACCATGGTTGCCGAGATACTATCACCTTTCAGATGGAACGTTATGAGAACTATGGACAGGAATGCAATAGCAAAGGAACATCTGCAGCTAGCAAATCAAATACAAGAGCATGAATATATCAGAGTACTACAATTCCCATCCAGCATGCCTCTCCCTTATATATATGGAGGGTAACCCCGATGGGAGGGTGCCAGCCACAAGAAATCTGGAAATATCAGTAGACACCTCACAATTTACAAAATGCTTTTTCATTGTTGCCAAGTTCTGATGGATAGTTTCAAACTGAAATTCCAAAGGGGCCAAAGCTTCCTAGAAGCAAAAATGAGGAAATGCAATAGCATGTTGGGACACTATAGTAGATTCTTAAAAATTTGTCATTACTTTTTTTGTTGTTCCTGTAAGTTGCAGTGGCCAGTTTCAAGGGCAGATTCTAAGGGCTGAGGGGTTGGAATCAAAAAAGGGAGCAGTCATAACTTACTAAGAATGTTGTAAGCACTGGAAAAGACAAGTGGGATCTTTGGGGAACTGCTGCTAAGCTTCTTGACACAGAGTCAGGAGAAAGAAGAGGGCTGAAGAGTGTGGTGTAGTGGTCTGAGCACTGGACTATGACCTTTGAGACCAGGGTTCAATTCCCTGCTCAGCCACGGAAACCCACTGGATGACTCTGGGTGTGTCACATACACTCAGCCCCAGAAAACCACATGACAGCTTTGTCTTAGGATCACCTTAAGCTGGAATCATCTTGAAGGCACACAACAACAAGGTACTGATACTAAGGTATTTTTTAAACAGTAGTTTCAACAGTAATTGAGTTTTTCTACAATTAAAAGTACCTTTCCAACAATAAAACTTTAATGCTTCTTGTCTATTCATTTGTTCAAAGTAAAGGAGCAAAGCTATTTTCACTTGCTGTGTGCCTTCAAGTCATTTCTGACTTATGGCCACCCTAAGGTGAATATATCATGCGGTTTTCTTGGCAGAATTTGTTCAGAGATGGTTTGACCTTGCCTCCTGAGACTGAGAGAATGTGACTTGGCCAAGGTCACCCAGTGGGTTTCCATGGCCAGGCTGGGATTTGAACTCTGGTTTCCCAAGAAGAGGAGGAGTTTTGCTTCCTAACTGCTCTTTTGAGTCTTCATGTTTCATACATAGTGCCAAATCTGTGTCATATGCACTTCAGATTGCCAGAAGGAAATACATAATGGATTTTCCCCCTTCACACAATTCCTTTTGTTGCACACAGAAAATCTGTATGTTCAGGCTAGACCTGTGGCTTCCCCCTGACCAGCTGGAGAAGGGGTGAGAAAAAGGTCCAAGTCACTATATCAAAAGTATTACTTCACACTATGTTCATTCCAGGTCACTGAATGCTATGAAGCAGGTAAATATACAGGAAATTAATGATTTTGATCCCAAGCTGGAACTCATAACTTAGCTGTTTTTCAAAACAGATCTACTCGTTCTTGTTCTCCCTTTCTCTCTTGTCCATACCTAAGAATTATATAGTTCAATGTGCATTTTGCAACCCTCTTTCCAGCCCTGTTTATATTCAAGTATAGCCTAAAGTAAATTTCACTGTCTCTAAATTCTCTTCTTCCAATTGCATTCCCTCTGGTGGGGATTTGTTCCCAAAGTTTCAAGATGAAAAAAGCAAGATAAACACAAAGGCTACTGAGAGATGGCATACGCGAATAAATAAAAAGGTCAAAGAGATGTGACTGCTACCAAAGAAATGCCAACAATGAAGAAGCAAATGCATTAGGCTATCTTCGTGTAAATCTTGTCCCTTTTATTAGATTACAAAGTGAGTGTGCTGTCCTTATCTCTTTTCAATGCTATGAAAAAAAATATTCAACTGTCCTCTAATAAGGGTGCATGCCCTCTCCCACCCTCAATCTGTTTAGTTTAGCTTATAGCTATCAAGCATAGCGGGGCATAGTGGTTTGAGTGCTCGACTGTAACTTTGGAGACCAGAGTTCAAATCCCTGCTCAGCCAAGGAAACTCACTGGGTGACCTTGGAAAAGTCACACTCTCTCAGCCTCAGAGAAAGGCAAAGGCAAGCCCCCTCTGAACAAATCTTGCTAAAAAAAAACCCGGAATAGAGTCATCTTTGGGCCACCATAAGTTGGAAACAATTTGAAGGCACACAACAACATCTAGCATAGGTTTCCCTTACACCAGAAAGCAAAAAGATAGCTGTTACAAGACTTGTAGAAATGAGCACACGGTTGAAACTACTGATCTGCTGTGACCTTTCTTCTTACATAGAAGAGGAAGAGAAAAGTAGCAGCCGAATAATGAATGTAATATGATCAAAATGTCAAACTGAAGAGGAGAAAACTCTCTTCTTCACTGGAAAAGCAACAGAGATAGATTGGACTCCCCACCCTCCATTGTTGCCTCCTCATAACAGTTACCTCTCTCAAAGTAGCAATACAGGTAAGCAAGTTATTATTTGGTCACTTTTACTGCTTTGGGTAAAGGGATTTTTCCTACAGAGAAAGATCCAAATACCAAAGGTATAAAACCACCGCTAAAAATCGCCTTTTCTCATGGCTTCCATGATGGATTAAAGGTTCTCCATGCAAAATTTCTGTCTCTTTAGATGAAGCGTTACTCTCTTGAGGGCCAGAATTCCTCTGATGTCACCAGTTATCTCTGACACTGTGAAAAAGACTGAGAACACCCTCTTGCGTCTCTGATGGGGGAAGAGCTGGCTCCCTTGCTTGGGTCTGGAGGTGATCTATTATTACTCTTGACCTCCGATGGTTGGTGGGGCCCCCTAAAGTGTGTATGATAAATCTCTCCCTGCTACCAAACATCTGAGAAGAAATGCAACCGTTCCTCCCTACCACCATCTCCAAATCTGGGGCATTTAGTCAGGCTGAACTAGCTTTCTTGCTCTCTCTGGCAATGACAGAAGAAGCTCTCTTCTGGCCAGGGCCATCTATGTTTGCTGTCATGTGAGGCATAGTCTGAAGAAAGCCTTGTTGGATGACTTGAATAAATGGAGATGCTGGTCAGAGGAGAAGGGGGATCAGTAGGTATGAAAGGAATGCTAAGGCTGCTGATTTTTCTTTGAATCTTTCTTCCGATAATCTGGCAGCATCTTCTTTCCCTAGTGTTCATTAAAACCATTTCCATACTCGGCCAAGACAGCACTTGCCAATGAACTATGCAAAGACTACGATGGATTTGGTCTGGCCATCCACTCACTGGTTCCTAAGCTAGAGGCAGCTTCTGTCACCATGCAGGCTATGGTTAAGTATGTTAAGCTAGATGGTGTCTACAGATTGTTTAGCTAGGAAGGCTGCCACACTGGAAAGTTCCTGGATTGCGCCTGCAGTTAGTTTGTCCATTTTAATCTTCTCAAGGGCTTCTTCCATTAGTCCTAGCATGCCCGAAGTGGCTACGGAGACTGCTGTGGAAGCACACATGTTAGTGGCAGAACAGTCAAAGGCATAGGAGAGGGCCATCTCTTCTCAATGACCACACTAGTGAGAAGGCATTTCATCCTGCTTTAAGAGTAGAAGAGCCTTGGAGGATCATCAGTGACCAACCAGGTCATTAACTTTTGAAATAGCTAAAGTTGCATCACACCAGGCTACAACATATTCAATATTCAAATTTTCAAAACTAGTTTCAAAATGGTTGAAAAATGTGTTTCCTGAGCCATGACAAGGAGAATCCTGGAAGAATCCTCACAGTTTTGAGCTTACTGTACACAAAATTCATACATGGGTGGAGTTCTTCTCTCTTTTTTTGGCACAGAAGTTTTTTTTTCTGCACAAAAACATTATTTTCTGTGCAAAAAATGTTGTTTCCTGCATCAAAAAGCCCATGAAAATTTTCTGCAGAAGTGCTAAACTGCAAATTGTCTTTGAAAGCTTCAGTTTTCAAAGAGATTCTTAAACCAGGAAGAAAAAAAAATTGCTAGAATTACTCATTGCTCTGCTTGAGAATGAAACTAGCAAATCACTACATTCCTAACAACATGCAGAATAGTAATGGTTGGCTGTGCTTTTGGCTGGCTTGTTGTACTCTTTAGCCAGGATCTCCTTCTGGGATGGGGGAGCACAAGCTTGGTGATGATGGAGATGCTTAGATCTATCCTCTGGGCTTCTGGTTTCTGGGAAGCAGCACTGAGGCCTTGAATCTCAAGTAAGTGAACCACTGTCTTGGGATAGTAACTGTGCATGAAAAGTTTGCTTACTTCTCTTTTGAAAAAAATTCTTTCTTTCTTTTTTTGCAGGGGATGGGTGTAGCATAGGAGCAGTCCCTCTTCCTGCCCTTTGGGTGGGGTGACTCTGCCCCTGAGGCGATGAAGTCTTCCTGGGCCAGGAAGAAATGGTCTGGAATAGAGAGCCATGGACATAATGCTGAGGCTGTGAAGATGTTCTGGATGTCCCAAGAAAAGGTTGGAGATGTGCTGGGGAGCTGGAAAGGGCTGCATATCGGCAGAATAGGGTAGAGTACCTGGGAAACAGACTGCCCCTCAGATACTGAGTTTGGTGAGGCTCAGCCAATGCTCTTTCTTCCTACATCTTTTTAAAAGAAAAGACTAGCTCCTGGGATGCGATCTTGAGAAGGGGCTGGTGGCTCCTGTGGGTGTAGTGGGGTTGGATGGAACAGTACGGAGAGCTTTCCTCTGAAGCTCATAAGTCTGGTTGGGCAGTGACGGCTCTTTCCTTTTCTCCACTTACTTGTCTGGTTGTGCTGTTGCTGTTACTGTCACTGCCATCACTCTAGGAGCATCACCATGCTTTCTCTATTCTAAGCTATCCTCCTCCTGTCATCTGGAGGGGGGTCCTTATCCTCCTTCCTTCCTTTTTTTTTTTAAAATATTTTTATTAAAGTTTTCAAAAAATTTTTTTAAAATGGGGACATTTCTTCCAAATGTCCCCCCCTCCAGTAACAAATTTTCTTCTCCAGTTTTGCCCAGCTGAATCAATCAAGGAATACAATACAACACAATACAATACAAGGCATGCAGTCAACTATACAATATAGAATCTCAGGCATAACAATCATAAATTGCCATTTAACCAATCAATACATTTTTACCACTTTTACCATATTATACCATTGTAATCATTATCTTTACAGTTGAAGCCACTCTTTTACTTCTCTCCATTCTCTATCCAATTGTTGAATAGGTTTATTCTTTAATGCATTTTTCAGTTTCTCCATCTCTAGCATGCCCAGAACCCTTAATTTCCATTCATTTAAATTTATTTTAATATCTTGTTTCCAATATTGAGCATATGTTAATCTAGCTGCTGTAATTAAACATAACATTTTTTATGCTTTCTAATTTATAACTTTGGTTTTAATATATTCAATAAATATAATTCAGGTATCATTTCGAAATTCAGTTTAAATATTTTTTGAATTTCATCATGTATGTCTTTCCAAAATTTTTTTGCTTTTTTGCAAGTACATCACATATGATAAAATGTTCCTTCTTTTTCCCCACACTTCCAACATTTCAAATTACCATTCTTAGTAATTTTTTGTAATCTGTCTGGCGTCATACACCATCTATGCAACATTTTATAATAGTTTTCTCTTAGGTTTAAATTTAATGTAAATCTTCGGTCTGTTTTCCATACCATTCTCCAGCTCTCAATGTCTCCTTATCCTCCTTTCTTCCTGCTCCTGAGACAGAGAGAACCTTGCCCCATACAGGAACTTCTTTCAGTCAGGTACACTAGGGACCCAGCTGACTCACAAGGAAGCTGGAGCAGCAAGCATTTATCCCATGCAGCCAAGATAGTATCAGCCACATAGAGCCCAAGGGTGACTTTGCTCATGTTCCCATGGCAATGCAGTTGCAGCTGTCTCCTCCTCTTCCCTGAAGAAGAAGAAGGAGGAGGAGGAGGAGGAGGAGGATCCTGCCCGAGTCCCAGAGGTGACAAGGTTCACCCCAGACTAGCAGTCCACTTTTCCCTCTGAACCAGAGATCCATTTCAAATTGGCTTTAGGACTGATGGTTATAGAACACACACTACTTTGACCACCTTAAGGGATAAACTGTATCAGGAAGTCTGTTCCTGTTGATTCTGCTGGACCTCTCAGTGACCTCTGCAGCTTTCTGGGTTGCCTGTCTCAGATGTAACTCAGAGGAACTGTTTTACAATGGCTACAGCCCTTTCAGGAAGAGCGCATACAGAAGTTGCTCCTAGGGCACTTATTTAATCCTCTGGACATAGCCTGAGAGACCAATGTCTTGCTCCCCAGGCTGTTTAATATACAGTGAGCACTCCTTATCCACAGGCTCTGGATCCACAAATTCAACTAACCACAGATTGAAAATAATAATAAAAGAATTCAAATACCCCCCCCCCCCAAAATAAAAATAAAATAAAACCCAAAATTACAGTGGTTAAAAAAAAAAAAGCAGAGCAGCACATCTCATTTTAACCCTGCCTCGCTTGGTGGTCTCCCAAAAGGTCCATGGCAAAAGCTGTTCTGTGGTGCTCCAGTGCTACGGGTGAAGAAGCTGTTCAAGCAGGGTGGTGGAGAGAATGAGAGAAAGGAAGACTGGTTGTTGGAGTGGGGTGGGGTGGGGAAACTGGGGCTCGCATGTGCAACAGTGACTGCCTTTGTGGGGCACACAGAAGGGTGGAACAGATTGGGTGGCAAGTGAGAGTGCAAGGGGATAGATTGCTTGTCAGGGTGGGGATGTAAAGCTTTGGCTTGTTTGTGTGGGGGCGACTGCCTTCACAAGGTACAGAGGGAGTGGAAGAGCTTGGTGGGCAAGGGAGAGTGTGAGGGAGAAGACTAGTTGTCAGAGTTGGGAGGCAAAGCTGGGGCTCCCGTGTATCATGGCAGCTGCCTTTGCAGTACATCTAGAGTCTTTGGCGTGGAGAGATTGGGGGGTGCTTGAGCTTCC
Organism: Cyclura pinguis; assembly: GCA_030412105.1. Taxonomy (NCBI): domain Eukaryota; kingdom Metazoa; phylum Chordata; class Lepidosauria; order Squamata; family Iguanidae; genus Cyclura; species Cyclura pinguis. Next base: position 308,774,919 of record CM059599.1, on the reverse strand, counting down.
TTCTCATCCCTATATATAAAAGACTTGATCATCTGTCGGTTTTTATCTGCTGGATATCTTGGAACAAATCTCCTGTGGATACTGGAGACCCACTTTATATATGAAGCCTCTGGGATTCAGGACCAACAATCTGCTGTTGACACAACTCATTCTCTCTCCTTTCCCTCTAAACCTAAACACTCAAATCTGTATTAGATGTCAATAATGGATAGGATGAGGGCAAACAAACTGAAACTTAATTCAAATCAGACAAATGTGTTCCTGGCCAGTCAAATGACAGATCAAGTTACAGCAAATCACAGAAATCACAGAAATGTAGAGTTGGAAGAGACCACAGGGGCCATCCAGGCCAACCCCCTGCCATGCAGGAACACCCTCAAAGCACTCCTGACAGATGGCCATCCAGCCTCTGCTTAAAAAACTCCAAAGAAGGAGACTCCACTACACTCCGAGGTAGCATATTCCACTGCCGGATAGCCCTGACCGTCAATAAGTGCTGGATAAAGTTATAGTCCTTACAAAGACTTACGTTCACAGTATAGGTCTGTGGTTAACAGTCAGGAACCAGCTGCAACCTGTTGGCTACTAGTCATGATAATACATAGCTTATTTACTGGCTACCAGCCATGATAATACATAGCTTATTTACATCTCATTTGGATTACTATAATGTGCTCTGTATCAGGCTGTCTTCAAAAAATGTTCTGAAACTTCAGTGGGTCCAGAACACTACAGCCACACTGTTGTCTGGAATATACGGCTCCCTTGTTACAACTACTTCGCTGCTTACCTACCTGTTTCTAACCACTATACAGCTGAATATTTGAAAAAACATACTCTCCTTTTCAAGTCTGTCAGGATTTTAAGATCTTTAGGGAAGGCAGTTTTCTCAATGTAATTAACCTTTGGTGGATACACAAGACAGACCTTTCTTGATGGCAACTTCCAAGATCTGAAATACCTTTTATTCAGATAGGTGTTCAGCATGTAAGTTGGTTATAGTTGAAGAGAAGTGCTGTTTCTTTTTACTGATGTGTTTTGAATGTGTTGTCATGGTTTAACTGTACTTACTTCTATTTGAATTTTATTATTCTTAGTTACTTTGACTACCATTTTTGAAAGAAAGATGAAGCATAAACTAGCAACTATATAAATAAATAGGAGGATGTAACAGTAAGGCAGCTTTCCTTAAACTGATACCCTCCTGGAGTCTGAAAAATCAGCTCCCATTGTAGGCAATGGTCAGGAAATTCTGAAATTTATAGTCCAAAGCATATGGAGGCATCAAGATGCAGAAAACAAAGGTAAAGAATTCTAAAAGCCGAACAGAAGCAGATAAGAGAAAAGAGGATACAAGCCAACTTGGAATCATACAGCAAATTAATCTTTAAGGAGCCCAATTTGTGACAAAAATAAATGACCCCCTTTAAAATGGCACTATACACAGAACAGATTTCTTTCATATTATAGCATTTCTCTTGTAAAGAAATAGGTTAAAGCTCTAGGAACTCTCATTCTGAAATTCACCTCTTGCTAGATGCCCTATTCAGATCTTAACATTTAAAATAGATCAATTACAAAGAACTATGCCTTATAAACATGGAGAACAACAGGTCTTGTTAAACTACAGTTCCAAGAGAGGTAAGTCGCTTGGTCTACATAAAGTTTGGTGCTCTACAGAACTGCTCAAGTTTAAAGTCTACAAAAGAAGGCTTCAAATTTTAAAATGCTGGCCTGCTTTTAAATAGATAACAGGAATTTTGATTCTGAATCCAGGCCTGAGAAATTACTAATAACCCATCCCACTACCTGGTCTATGAAAAACGAGGAAGAATTTTCAAGCTGATAGATACTTACTGCAGTTTTCTTCATCACTGCCATCTGGACAGTCCTCGAAACCATTGCATCGGAAGCGGCCAATGATACAGTGAATTCCACTTGCACAGGGAAAGAAGGTGGACCCACACTTTGACTTGGCTTTTGCTGCAGGAGGAAAAAAAATGAAAGAGCATGGATCAAGAAAGACCTCTACATTAGAAACAAGTACAAAGCTCTCAGAGGATGCTCATCTGAAAGGCTTAATAACATATGACAAAGTACAGAAGGGGCTTACACATAGTATCCACCTGGCTGGCTATGCTGACACCCGCCTTCTAAAAACAGCCATCATTATAGCACAGCACTGTGCCATTGCAGTGTTAGTACTCTGGTCACTTCAAGTTATGCCAACAGTTCTAGATTTAATCCATAGGTTTTCCAAGTATTAACATAAATTTGGTTTTTAACAAACTTCCAATAATTCTGATTGCTGCATTTGTCTTGGTGACTATGGCAATCCTCTCTGATGACCATTCCCCACAGGCAGCCCATGGTCTAAGTGCAAGTGTGGATGTGCCCCATCCTGTCATTTCAGAAGAGTACATTCTACTGGTGGAGCTCCCAACCTTGAGGATAAAAGGGGAGCAGAAGTCTTCCTGGCAGTCATGCAGGGAAAACAGCTACCTCCCCAACTCAATGCCTGAAGGTTCAGCATCCAGCTTGCAATCCTTCCTCTATTTTCTACTGCATCAAGAAAGGCAGCCAAATAAACGTTGGATGCTGTTCCCTGAAAGCGCCCAACCGATTATTCTCCCTGCTCACTCATCCTCTGGGAAGGATGAGTAGGGAAGGACAGTGAATGAGGAGTTGGACCAACGTGTCAGCTGGAGTCCCTACTAAAATGGTAGAGCCAGCAACTCTCTAGTTGTGATTTCCATCTGAAAATGATAACAGGAAAAAGAGTAAGAAGAAAAGAATCATCTTTTTGCCTTTTACTTAGAATTAAATCCCCTGTGTTCAATAGGACTCTATAAGCACTTTTTGCATTTAGAATTGAAGAGAGAGAGTACAGAAAGGGAGGTGTGAACATGATTACAACTGCACATCCTATGGAGTGAAATCTTGGCTGTAAACAGTTCTGGACAGCACAACTTGCATGTAAGGCAGCAAGCAACTCAGGGCATTAGCAGGGAGACAGTGCACTGACCAGCGTGTAAGAGACTATCCTGTAAGTAAGTGAGTAATTAGCAGTTCTGTTCTAATAGTGCGTGCTGCAATCGTATGACTAGGATGCTAGAATCTCAAGACAAAGAGAAATCTGCAGATATGGAGGGCTGACTGTAAATGGAACTATGCTCTCATTAAATGAGAGCTGCTGTTTCAGTGGGAGATGGGGAAAATCTTATCACAGAAGGCATCCTTTCGATTAAACACCCGAGGCATAAAGACCATGTATCAGGACACGTATGCCAGAAAACTCACAACTTGCAGATGAAATGCAGTACAAGAGTTCTGCATCTACATGAACTTTGTTTTCTTGAAGTCTGGAGGACTGCCTCCTTTCTTTCTCTCTTCTACTCATAATTACCTTAATATCCTTTCGACTGAACTAACCAGCGCTGGGAGAATAGATATGACACCAGGGTGGGGGTGATGGGCTTTGATGCTTGCATATCTATGCCAGATGGGAAGAGTTTACACCTCAAAATAATAGATACATATACTAACCAGTGTAACTAAGGCTTTCTGTGGGGTTGCTAAACTACATGGTTGGTTAATCAGAGGTAAATTTGTAAAGATATTGACAGATTGCCCCATTGAACCATCAGGGAATGTAGCAGCTAGCTGCAACTGGCTCAGCTATTATTTTGTCACTGAGTCTGGCAGGAAAGAAAAAAAAACCAGAAAAACAAAGCCTGCCACCCTGAATTAACTGATGCAGAAGATGATGGGAGAAAAAATAAGATTTAGAAATCATAGAAAAATGACAAGTGCCAGGAGTATTTGAGAGACGCTTAAATCACATACCAATCATCACTACATTGTTTCTTGGACAATATACACTAATGAAACATCACTAACAAGATATTTTCCTTCAAAAATGGTATTCTCTGAAGAGACAAAGTAGTGACCTTGGTTCAATTTTTAATATTCCATCAACTTTCAAGCTCATCACAAATCTTCTCCAACCCCATAGTCATGATATGTTCTGCACAGCTTCTGGCATCTTTGACAGTCCTCTTTTTCCTCCTAAAGTCACAGCCAGAAATTAATCCAGAAGTACGTATTTCAGATACTTTGAGTGTGACGGATGAACAGGCTCAGAACTGGGAATGGAAACAAACCTGTGAAATTGCAATACTACAATACTACAATACTATCTATGTACAGTTCAGCTTTTAGTCGTAACAGGCAGATTGGCTTACTCTGTAGCAAATTGTTTTCTCCCTCTTGGGCCAGTTGAAATGGAATACATTTCTCAATGCAGATTTATTTATATTTCCTCATTTACTGCATATATACACTCCACTTACAATGTAAAACCTCCCACACTGAATTTCAAAATAAAGAAATAATCATTTTCATATCTTATGACCCTGGTCTCCTGCATAAAGTTTTTCTTAAGCAGTAAAGCAGCATATAGGCCATAGTTATAACTTGAAAGCAACCATTTAAACTGTGGAGGACTGATTAAGATGGGAGAGCATTATTATGAGAAAGGAATGCTCTCTCCTGCTCCTCTTTCAACATCACGGTTTTCATTCCTTCAAACATGTGCAGAATCCCTTCAAACTTGTGCTTAAATTCAAGCATACATCTGTGCTTTTCTGACTATGGTATATGTCACTCACAAACAAACAACAGAGAGAGAGAGAGAGAGAGAATGAGAGAGGGAGATTACACATATCAACATAAATTGCATTTCAATCCTGAGTTAGGAAGTGGACTTTTCTATAGGTTATTTACTCTAGTTATCCTACAACCACACCTACGATATATGACAGTTTATGAACAGTGATTTTGTTCTCTTGTTACATGTGGAATGATGGCTGTTGCTGTCGCTTGTATTTTTAGTTTTACTTTAAAACTTTACTTTGCTTTGAAAAAAATAAAATTCTCTGATCCAATAAAATATGCAATAGTTGAAATCAAACATATAAAAAGAGGAATATCAATACGAGCAAAAAGTAATAAAAGGATGATTTTTAAGGTCCAATTTAAAGTGGTTACCAATGGATGGCATATATATTTGTCATACTCAAAAACACTGATGAGTTGAAGGCAAGTCTACACTAGATCTCAGGGTGATTTGCAAGAGGCTGGCAAGAGTTTCTTACTTTCAACAGCAAAACAAAAACAAGAAGGAACACCACTTTCTATCCTAAATTTGGTTGCTAAATTAAGGAAATTGAATGGTGGAAATGGGGGATTGGTTTGTAAGGTCTAGCTGTAGTGCTAAAAACAAACTCCTGGGCTACACACATTTTCTGAGATCCCTTATTCCACAGTTCTGTGTTTCATTTCCTATTTTTCACCTAACTTCAGTTAGCTGTACTTCACTATACCTTTTCAATCAAACAGGCCCTTGGTTGCTATATCACTCTTTTTTTTTAATTTGTTATAATTGTGTATTGTTTTAATCTTGTGGTTTTTAAATGAACTGTCATTTAATTTTTTTTAAACTTTTGTATGAATAATTTTTTAAAACTGTACCCTGCTTTTATATGTCTGTAAGCCACTTTCAATCCTGTATAAGGTGAAAGGTGGGGTATAAATATAACAAAACAAAACATTCCAGTGAAAAATAGCGCAGTTACCACAAACCCAATGCCTACCTAACTTTTTCCTAACCTGCCTCCCTCCAAATATTACTTAAGTAGTAGAGAACCACCATGGTGTAGTGGTTTGGACATCAGACTATGACTCTGGAGACCAGGATTCAATTCCCTGATCGGTCAGAGAAACCCACTAGGTGACCTTAGGACCATCATACACTCTCAGCTCCAGAAAACTCCATGACAGGTTCACCTTGGGGTTGCTGTAAGTCAGCATACACAGATTCTCATGCAACAGAGGCCCTAGTGAGTCAGACAAACTGGGATAACCAAGATTGATCTCACTGTCTAAGTCTAGACCTTCTTCCTCAGAAGAAAGTTGCTCTAGGTCCAATAGGATGTACCGTCATGCAGTACATGAATTTTCTGTCTGCAGCCTTAGTTCTATACAAAGTTGCTAATATACCCAATGCCTGTCTTTAAAAAAATTTCTCATTTCAAAAGGAAAAAAAAAGAAATTCTCTTTCTTCTTTTCTTGGAAAAAAATGGAAAAGATCTCAAAAAAAAAAAAAAAAGGTTGAAGGATTCTCCAGCTTCTTCCATTTTTTCCAGACCTCCATTTCTTGGGAGTGCATGCCACAACTAATTTTGAGCCACCCAGATCACAGAGGAGTATCTTTCAGATGGCATGGGAATGTTATGTACACTGGTTACTACTGATCTGGGGCATCATGCCTGACACTATCATGCACCTAAAGAAAGCTAAGGCCTACACACTCTTTCAGAAGTGTTTTTTGAAACTAAAAGAACCTGTCCAGGGACTGTGTGGTCACTTCTGGTTTTGAAAAGGGCACCCAGGCACCTCAAACAAAGGGGACAGGCTGATACAGCCTCTAGGTTTACGAAAATTGGCCACCTTTGCCCTATAGCCATCCCCCAAATTACATTCAGTATTGTATGTCATATATGGTAAGAACTTTCATCTTGGCTTCTGGACTACAGGTGAAGACATAAATTATGCCCAAGTATTTGAAGGGCAATGTGATCTTCCAAAATCCCTGGTGGAGGGGACAACGCAGTCTCCTGATGGTTACCCCGGCACTAAGCATTCCTTGTGAATATGTTCACTGTTTTGACATCATTGTGTTGCCTCTGTGGGGTTCAAACTGCGATGGCTGCAACAGCAGTCAGAAACTGCTAGCGCCACGTGACCAAGACAGAGTCAGCAACATGCAGTCAGGGTACAGGAGCAAGTGGGCAGCTGCTCTTGGAGGCAAACCAATCTGTTTGGCTCACCTCTACTTGTTCTGCTTCTTTTTTCCTACTCTGGAGCCAGGCAATAGAATAAGTGTTATAGCCGGAGGATCCACCTTTTCCAAGAGAGTGGATCTTGTATTTTACCCTCCTCTACCAGAGAACTGGAGGAAGGTCAAACCTGGGGTTAAGGAGAAGGTGGTGATATGGCTAAGCTCAAACAACCAAACAAGACTGCAATTGAACTGAATGCTTCTGCTGACTAGTGATAAGTTATAAAGAATTTTTATTAAGCAGCAGTCACAGTAACTTTAAAACTGATTTAGTATTTTTCAAAAACAATGCAATACAATTTGTTTATGGCAGGGACTCTTTGCAGATGCATTAGTTTGTTGTTGGGACTGTAGAGCAGAAAATGAGATGTATCAACTAAATGTCACTTGCACACCAGCTACCATATTTTTCAGGGCAGGATCCAAGGACAACTCAGAAATACAGAGCCATCATTCTGAAGCAAAGAGAAAATAAATTGCTTGAGAGTTACTGCTGTAATACTCCAACTCTAGCAGTGGAAAATTCATAGCGAGAAATACTTCTAAAGACTCCAATTTTTAAATCAAACATACTGATGACTACAAAATGTGGTTACACTGAGCTTTGCTATCTCATTCAGTAGCCTTGCTGTAGCAGAGAAATCCATATATTGAGTGAACATTTTACATTCGATTTTTGGAACTTAAGACCCTGACTCCTAGAACCGCCAAGGGTTTTAAATAAATCAGTGTTCTAACAGTAGACTACCACATGATGAATTTTCTGGAGCATCATTCATGCATTATCTCATTCCTTAACAGGTTCATTTCTCACAGGTAAGGAATCCTGATGTTAAGAGAATGCTCAAACATGTGAGCTCTTCAGGAAGTTCTAAATCTTTCTAGTGTCAGTCCTTCATCTTCCTACATTGCCTACCTCTCCTAAAGTAGCCAATGGACACATGCAAAGAAATGTTGAGCTTAGAAAATATATTTTAGGCATTATTATAAATTAAAATAGGAATAAATACTATTCTGTTGCTTATTACAGAAAAGAGTACTGCCCCAGACAAAAGAAAGCCCTCCTACAAACGTAAATGAGAGCAATAAAATGTGACAAGCTGAAAATCTGTGAGCCTAAAACAAGCAACAAGTAGTCCCTTTCTCAAAAGCTGGTTTGAGCTCACACAGCCCATAAGAAGTCATATGGCACGATTTAGTGCAGTACAGTCATAACGAAAGGAATATAGTTTAAAGTCCTTGAGATTCACATATGCATAAGAATACCCTAAGCCAGTCTTCTGCAACTTGAGTCCATCTAAATGGTTTGTTCTACAGAATTCCCATAATTAATTACTGCCCTTGTTAACCAGAGCTGATGCACAGACTGAAGCTGATTTATACAAACGTATAAAAACTGAAGCTGACACCCATGCTTGGGTTTCTTTTAACTTTTATATTGAATCTTTTGGCTGTGCATTTGCTGGTTGTTAAAAAAAAATAATAAATCCGGTCTGTGACTCCCGGACATTTATACCAATGGTAGATACAGACTTTATTGCTAATGCAAGCCTACTATGTGACATCAGAGAAAGGGCATCAGAAAATGGAACAAAGAAACAGGAGAAGATTAAAGGCAAGGAACACAGAAGGGAGTGCAGCATGACAATTGACCCATTTGCTAAACACACACTCTATTGCTAAAATAGGTTCAGCACCTTGGATAGCAACTTTAAAGTTCAGGAAAAAGCCTGAAGCGGATTCCATCGACATCAGAGCCACCAGCCTCCACATGATCTGGAGCGAAGCCAGAGCAGCAACACCTGAATCTTTGTTTCCCCCTCCTCATTGTGGATAAGAAAAACACTATCATGAACAATGTACCACTATTTTCAGAGTTCTTTTTCCGCTTCAGGACAAAAATGACTGTGCCGTTTTAAATGCAATCTAATGATGGAATGACCTTTTCCACTTGCAGTTTATTTTACGAGCCTTTGTGCAAGTCATCCTCCACCTGGAGGTAAAATTGCTCCATAATAAGCACTCTGTTAGAAATGAATAGCTGTTCCAATACAGAAAACACAAACATTACCCACTGGCTTGGTTAGCTGTGGAACATATGACTATGTCTCAGGACATCTTTTTTAAAAAAGAATTTTTTCCCCGAAGATTAGCCTGTTTTATGGCTTTTCCCAGTAACAACTTGTTTAAAAAAAAGAATGCAACAAGGTAAAACCATGATGCGTAATGCAGAGCACACAGACAATTATAGATAATTCCTCTTGTACTTGAATAAACTAGAAAACTGCTTTTTGAAAACAGGCCTTCAGAACCAGAGAAGTACTTTTTGGACTATAACTCCTACACTCTTCCAGAAAAGATACATTTTGAACAATTGAATGGCAACTCCCAGAATCCACCAATCAGCAAGGCCAGTAATTCTGGGAGCTGTAATTAAAAAAAGTATCCTTTTCAAGCTCCAACCACATATATATAGAGAGAGAGAGAGAGAGAGAGAGACAGAGGCAGAGACAGAGACAGAGACAGAGAGACAGACAACAGGCCTGTAAAGTCCAAGAGACTTACAAATCGGATGTTGACCCCTGCTCCTATGACATCAACTATAGGACCTGGAAAAGTATTCACCCACCTTTGACTTTTCTACATTTTCTTCAGCTACGATCTAGAACTGAAATGGATTTAACTGGCACTGTTATCACTTGAGGTACACAAGATACTCAACACTGTGAAAATACACTGTTGGGTAAGACTAGCAAAGTAGTCAGGACTGCATTGAACAGAGCACAAAGCTGGGCAATTCTAAAGAAAAACTTGTGTCAGTCTGCAAGAGGTTGTGGAACTGGAGCAGAGGCTCACCTTCCAGCAGGACAATGACTCTAGCACATAGCCAAAGTAACACTGGAGTGGTCCTGTTACCGTCTAGACCTCAGCCCAATTGAGAATTTGTGGAAAGATATGACAGAGCTGAAGCAATTTTGCCAAGAAGAATAAGCAAAAATTGCAAAATCCAGATGTGTAAAGCTAATAGAGATTTAGCCAAGAAGACTTGCAGCTGTATCTGCTAACAAGGGTACATCTACTACTATTCAAAGGGTGATAAACAAACAAATGCCAGTTTATTTTTATTCAGTTAACTTTGGTACCACAATAAAAAAAAAATTTTGTACCTTCCCAGTGTTGAATATCCTGTGTACATCAAGTGGTAACAATTCCAAATAAATTCATTTCCGTTCTGCCTTATAATAAAACAAAATGTGGAAAAAGTCAAAAGAAAAGTTCTGCAAAGCATTGTGTTTTGTTAGACCAGACACTGTGTTGCAATTCACCACCAGAATTGTAACCAAAGTTATCAAAACCTTGATATACAAGAATTTTGCCTCAGGATATCCCTAGGTAAGAACCATACCAAAAAAAGAAAAGGCTGAATCCAAGCACCAATCTCTGTCAAGTGGTAATAATGATGATGGAATTGACTGATTACAACCATGATTCCCTTTCCTGCATTAGTAACAGTTCTAGTGAACAGGCTCATTATCCTGGGGAGAAGAGAACTGTAATGCTTTACTGTCATATTCCCACAAGCTCTACCTAGTAAAATTAGTAGTGAGGAATGATGGCAACTGCAATCCAACAACATCTGGAGGTCACATAGTCTCCATCCCTAATAAAATGTGAAGGATCAGCAAGGGTGCTAGAAAAAAGCATCTTATTTCCCTATGCTCTGTCTTTCAGAGAACATTCAAAGAACATCCAAAGCCTTCAGCAGTTGAGGTGACCAAAAAACCAGAATTTCACAGTAAGGCTAAAGGGAAAACATTGTTTCAGCTGGCCAGACTCACAGAAGACCACACCTGGCTAAAACTGCTCTGCACAGAGAGAAGAAGGAGGTCAAGAAAGAGCCCTTGGCCCTCCGAAGAAGGCCATCTTGCACTCGGGCCACATGGCTCATACTCCACAGCTCAAAAACAGTCTCTCAATGCAATCTTAATTCAAGCAAAAATTAGAATCCACTCAAGTAAAGAATTTTGCAACATCTTCTGTTCAACTCCCTATGTTTACTCTTCCCACAAACAGGGACATTTTAAATCCATATGCAACAACAGGGCAAGAAAGGAGCCTTCTAAACCAAGCAGCATTAAGATAATAACATCCAAATAAATGTAGTAGGAAGACACGTATCTTACTTTTGACTTTTAAAGAATCCAAAGCCTCATGAGGATGTGATTCAAACTGAAAGAACAGCAACTCAACACTTTCCTACCAGATTTTCTCCTATTTTCAGCAGTATTCCATCAGTCTTTCCTACTTACTTACCTATTTATTTATTTATTTAGAGTATTTTACATGCCACTGAGTAAGAAAAGTTATGTGGGCCACTTATAACCAAATTACTCTTCCTCTGATGTTTTGGCTTTGTTGGTACAGTTACACCTCTTCTGAGAAAAAAATACAAAATATTGTCAGAAGAAAGATACAGGTGGCTTCTTCTGCCTGGGGACAGAAAACAGCTGGGTTGTGGGGGTTTTTAGGGGTTTTTTTTTTTAGTAGTATATAGACTGCTGAAGGGAAAGCTTTAAGCAACCCCTTTGCATTTGTGATTCTTATATTCAAACTCACAGCCTACTAAGGCTGCTTTCAATTGATTTTTTTTAAAGCCAAGGGAAAAATGCAAGTAATTGCGTGTCATGTCTAGTTTAGCCCTAAGCTGCACATCTGCTTCAATCTACTCAACTCTGCTAAAAACAGACATCGATGAACTCTGAAAAATTCCAGTCTGCTGACATGTGGAACATAAAGAAGAGCCTGGAAGTTCTCATATATCAGCTGAAAACTCATCTATTCTGTGTCACAGTGTCACCATATCAAACTGTGATGTAGTTTATCTAGCCTCTTTCATATGAAAACATCACAGTGCAGGAAGGGCTATAAGATGATTCAGACAGCTGTTTATCTCCCAAGGTCCCTTGGAAGTTGAAATTTTTCATGCACTAGTTCCAATTATTAGTGTGATTTTCAAGAATATTACATCAGCCGAACTGGATCATTTTAATCCAGATCCTTACACGTGTAAAGCTATAATCCAGAAGCTGTTACTCAGTTTGCAGACCAGAAGGGTTTTGCATGGAACAGCCTCTGGCTTGTAGACTGGGAAGTTTCTACATTAAATAGGAGCTCTGGTTTTCAGGACAGGAAGGATTTGCAGGCTTTCCAAACTGGGAAGTTTTTGAATGCAATGTTTTGGCTTAGCAGCCAAAAACAATAACAAGAATTGGGTATAGGACTGAGATGTCTATTGTACGAGAACTTACTCTTGACTAGAGATATGCAGGATGAGCTGTGCTTTGCATGCTTGTAATCTATTGCACGGGGGATTACTCCTCAGAACACATGCCTTTAATCATGCTGTGCTTTACATGCTTTTTGGAAAAACGTCCAAGTTAGTAAGAACCACACCTGGTCTTGTATAATTTGTTATGTCCTTTCCAGCACCTTTAGTCCCAACACCCTCCCTGCTTTCTTACTCAGAGGAGTATCTTCTACATGCTGCAAAGACTTAGTAAAAGAATCATCCATTGGTTTATCAAGCAGTTCCCTTCAGACTGAGTGAGCAAAGTGTGGCCCATGGGCCAAACCCAACCTGCCAGGGTGATTTTTATGGTCCCCAAGCCTCTCAGGAGTCAAATAATCTTTATACCACCAAATGCCCTTTGGTAGTTTTTTGGGGAAGTGATTTTGCCATGTTTCTTTTTCCAGAAGCAGGAAGCAACTTCTAGAAAGGTCTTTCCTGTGCATAAAATGGTGGAGCCTCCCATTCCCCCTAGAGGGCATTTGGAGGCAAAAAAAAAATTGTGTATGTGGGGTGGGGGGTGGGGATTGGCCCTCCAAGGTCTCTTAGGAGGTTAATGTGGCATTCTAGCTTACCCCAGCTGCCCACTCCTGCCTTAAGTAAATAGAGAAAATTAGAAGAGTATTAGAATGGAAGAAGAAACTCAAGACAATTTCAGGTATAAGCCAAGTATTTTCCCTATTATTGGGACTACCATATATACTCACCTATACAATAATCTTGTGGATAAGTTGAGGACAGTTTTGGGGCCCAAAATTACAGAATTTGCTATGGTCCATTGATAAGTTGAGGGTAAAACAGGCATGTAACAAAGGATGTAAAGGACAAAGCAAATGAATATGATGTCAAAAAAACTAACAAAATTCCAGCATGCATAACTATTTGTGTTCCCCTAAAGTCTGGATGGATGAGGAGGGAAATAAATTGTGGTTTTGTGATGTTGTTAGGCTACTTTTGGACCATTTGCACAAACACACTTCTTACAAAGCAAGGTAAAAGGGAAAAAAGGTACCAAGTCCAAATCGAGTTGCCAGAGGCGGGTGTTGAGGGAGTGGATCATCAAAAAGCAAAAAACTCCTCCCAGCTTGACTCATATAAAGGTGGGCTCTAGGGCCTTTTCCACAGCTTTGGCTTCCTCCATCCCTCTCCCTCATGCTAGGTGGGCCAGCCTCTGCATGCCTCAAACTGGGAAAAATTTGCTGGCTTGCTTTTCGATGATCTGCTCTCTTGCCCCTGCCCCTAGCCTGACAGGCTTCCTAGAGGTCCCTGAAAAACCATCCAGTTTGACCACCATTAACTCAACTCCCACAGAAATCAATCTCTCCAAGAGTGCTACAGATTATACCAACATTAATCCTATGAAAAGCACAGCTGCTGTTATCTGAATCACAGAATCATAGAGGTGGAAGGGGCTTCTTGCCCATTGAGTCCAACCCCCTGCTCAGTGCAGGATCTCCGGCTAAACATCCCCAGCAGGTAGGTGTTCAAGCAAGGGAATTCAGCAGCTACATTATAGCTGTCCTAGTTAATTCATCTGATAAACATGTTGTTTAAAGCCCATACTACATTGCTAGAGCAAGAATAAAAGACAAGAACAAGGTGAAAACTGAAAAGTGATGCAATTTGCAGAATCTGGTATAAGTCTTACATCTTTAAACATATACCATCAGCAAGACACATTGAAATATAGGGTTGTTAGACTTTTAAAACTAAAAGCAGAAAGTTTTACCATGAAGGGGGGATCTTTTGCTTATTTCTCTCATCAAAGGTTGTCAGAAGAAGGAGACAAGTGTGAAATCAGCTCTGTGCTCACAAAACATGTAGCAGCAGGAAGGAGCTGAATTGCTTTTCCCTATTCTTTTTCTTTCTAAGATGAGATGGCCCTCCAGATGTTGACAGACTACAGCTCCAATCACGCTTCACCCTTCTATTAACTAAGGTGTTTACAATTCAACATCCAATAATCCAACTTCTCCCTAGCTGGTCACAACCCTCTCTAGAAAAGGTTACAGAGTTGTACTCTCTTTCAAGGACCAAGTTCACCTTTTGGGTACACTGCACTTACAAAACTATATTTAATAGATAGTGACAGCTCTGTGATGTTATTTAGCTGGACTTCAGAAAAGTATTTGATACATTCCCCTTAATATTTTGATTAGCAAACTGATTGAATATGGAATATGGATTAAATACGGAATAGACACAAACACATCAAATGGATCCATAATTGGTTGGAAAACCTTCCTCAGTGAATCATCACCAGTGATTGAGCTTCAAACTGGAAGGAGGTCTCCCTGCAGTGGAAGGCTGCAGGGTTTTGTCTGGGGCCACTGTTTCCAAAATTTTTATTAATCATTGAGATGATAGGGTGGAGGGAACCCTTATCAACTTTGAAGATGATACAAAGTGGGAAGGTAGGTAACACACTGGAAGATAGGAACAGAATTCAAAAGGACCCTGATAAACCAGAAATTGTGATTCAAACAACAGAATGAAATTCAACAGAGAAAAATGTAAAATTCCACATTTAGGGCACTAAAACCAAACGCACAAGCATTTGCATGCCTTGGAAATACTTGTGCGAAAAGGACCCTGGGATTATTGCTGATCATAAATTGACCATGAGCCAGCAGTGTGGTGCTCCAGCAAAGGAGGCTAAAGGTATTTCAGCCTACATTAATAGGAACATAGTTTCCAAAGTGAGATAAGTAATAGTCCCAGTATTTTCTGCATTGATCAGGCCTTGAGTACTGCATTTAGTTCCAGGTGCTTCATTTAAAAAGAATATAGATAAACTGGAGCAATTTAGAGAAAGGCAACATGGATGATAAGAAGTCTAGAGAACAAAACCTATGAAGAAAGTTTGAGGGAGCTGGTCATATTCAGATTGGTGAAGAGACGACTGAAGGGTGCCATGACTGTATTCTTTCCGCATGTCTCCTGCGTGGGCATGCTGGCAGCAGCTGGCAGGAGGGTGCAGGGGCGAAGATCTTTGCTTCTCTGCACTCCCCTGTGTGTTGCCCATGCAGAAAAAAGGAAGGGAGCACAGGTGGAGGTCAGGAGAGCGCAGGGGGGAAAACCTTCCTTCTCCTTCACTCTCCTGCTTGTCGTCCACACTGGAGCACAAAAACAAGGCAGGGCATGGAGGCAACAGGCAGGAGACTGGAGAGGGGGAAGGATTTTCCCTCTGCCCTCTTCTGCCTTTTCCCTGGGTGGCAGCAGCAGAAAGAATGAGGGAGGGGGAAGTGCTCACTGGGGGGGGGAGTTATTTGTGATTTTTTTGACAATCTACCCACTTCCCCTCATATTGTCCTACATTTCAACTATATTATGAGATGCAGAAAGTTGGAAACAATAAATAAGGTATAGTAATACCCAATAGTAGTAGTAGTAGTAGTAGTAATAATAATAAGGTACACAACAACAACAACATATATACTATACCAATTATAACAAGTGATTATCCCAATTTTTAGTCACACTTAGATGGAGTATAGCTTTATATTCTGGAGCTATTGTATCTATTGTTTATATGTTTAACTTCCGTAACTATCAATTGTAAGAAGACATTTTTCCTTTTAAGAAAAATGCATCTAAGAAACTTCATAAATAAGTAAATAAATAAAATATCATGCTAACAGACAAAGGGCTTTATTAAAACAATTCAAGCTTACACATAAGACAGGAGTAAATGGTTACTGACAGAAAGCATTGAAGGAGAGCAAGATCCTGTAGATTTTAGATTTTTTTTTTGGTCTTTGTTTATTTTTGTAAAAAAAAAAGTTTGCCCAACAAGCAGCATTCACTGCTGGAATACAAATTCTGCACCAGCTCCATTATATTGACTTATTCATGTATTCATCTATATGGAGAAGAAAACACGACTTGCTTCTAAAAAATTGCAGTAGTGCTTATGTGAAATACTGCAGAGCCCAACACCTGTCAGGTAGCAGTGGGAAACACTCTTCATGGGTTCTGTTCATCTTCCTGGCAAGTCACTCAAATTGACTTGAGTGCTGCTTATCTAAAAATAGGGGATATATTTATGTATCCCCAGGGGGATGTCATTGTTTTAAATTCATGGTATTTATAGAATACTTCCAGCAGTTCATACCACGGGCCATGCCAATGCAATTTGAACCTTCTTGGTTCCCTGAATACCGTTTTTCCCGTTGTATTAGATGCACCAGCATATAAGACTCACTCCATTTTCAGACCGTATTTTTTAGGATTTTTTTTTTTTTTTAGTACCCAGCTGAGGCAAAATGAATAGCAAAGGGAGGGGGAGTGCAATGAGGGGTTATGTGATGTCCTCCCCCCCGCCTTCCACTTTGCCTCAGCAGGGTTTCCCCCCGTCCCTTCCCTTCTGTTTTGCCTCAGTGGGGAGAACTCTCCACCAAGGCAAAAGTCATAGGAAGGGTGGGGGGTGTGAAAGGAACGCTAGTGCTAGCATTCCTTTTACCTCTCCTTGTCGTTTTGCCTGGGTGGGGAGAACTCCCTGCCGAGGCAAAATGCATAGGAAAGGCAGGGGGCAAAAGGAGTTCTCCCCACCCAGGAGAAATGACAGGAAGGAGAAAACAAAGGAATACTAGCACGAGTGCTCCTTTCACACACACACCTGTGTTTTCTATGCATTTAGGCCCAGCAGGAGTTACCCATATTTGCTGGTGTATAAGATGCACTGGTGTATAAGATGCACCTGCTTTTCAGAAGGCGTTTTTAAGGGAAAAAAGTGCATCTTATACGCCGGCAAATACAGTAACTCTCTAGATAGTTATCCAACATGTTTACCACGTGACCTTGATTTTATGTTACGTGCCCCATCTCTACAGAAAATAATGGGATCTAATTATTTTAGCATTAAAGTTTGAAAATATGAAATCTTTATCTTGACAGATAGTGTCAACAGCTGGTTAATAGTGCTGGACTAAGAGTTCTGTGTTCAAATCAGTCATAAACCTCACTGGATGACAGGTCAGCCCCAGCTTAATCTACCTCGCAGTTAGTGATGGTGACAAAATGTGTGAAAAAAGATGCCCTTCTGTAATCCTTGGAAGAAGGATGGTAATGAAAAAAAAAATTTTGGATAGTGCCTTTACCCCTCTCAGATTTTCTCTCTATACAGATAACTTGCTCATTTACACCACAGTAAGACATTCTAGGAAACCTAGTGTGGTACAGTGGTTTGAATGCTAGACTATGATTCTGGAAACCAGGGTTCAAATTCTTGCTTGGCCACTGAAATCCACTGGCTGACCTTGGGCAAGGTACATTCTCTCAGCCTCAGAGGAAGACAAAGGCAAATCCTGCCAAGAAAACACTATGGTAGGCTTCCCCTATGGTTGCCATAAGTTGGAAAAGACTTGAAGGCACACAAGAACAACAAAGACATAATAGGAAAAAAACTGTTTCTGATTTATTGTCCAGTATATCACTTTAAGACAACAAAATGTGGGGAAAGGCAAGGGGTTTTGCATAATGTGTGAGATTTTTAAAAATTACAGTCAGCCCTCTACATTCACTAGGGTTAGGGTAGCAGGACTCTCACAAAAGTGGGGAAATCACAAATAACAAAATGTATGTGTGGCTGTGGGAAGGGGCTGAAGCACGGTGGAGAGAATAGGCATCTAGGATCCAAGTCAGGTCACGGGAAGGAGAATGAAATGGGGAGGGTCAACATGGTGGCCCTAAACTTTCTCTCTCACCCATCTCCTTGGATGTGTGAGGGGCACCGAGAGGGGTTTGTCGAGCTGAGAAATCAGGCTGTGAGTGATCCTTAGCTGGCCAGGCAATGGCTAGTGGAGGAGGAGGAGGAGGAGGGCCAGAGGCAGGTTTTTAAAGGGCTGTGCAGGCTGACCGGAGCCATGGAGGGGAAAAGTTGCCCTGGAGGGCAGGGGCTGAAAAAACTCTCAAACAATCAAGTCCATGAAAGTCAAACCCACAAACACGGAAGGCTGACTGTATCTTCGTCAGAGATGCTCATAAAAGGTGGTGTGGTTATTTGACTTTATTGACTGTTTATTGGACAAAATTAGCAATGAAACTTTTAGGGTTCTCTTCTCTGTGAACTAAATGTTGAAAAGCTAGTTCCTGTCTGCTTTCCAGTTCTGGAAGCTTTCCTTGTATCCTAATGAAGAGATGCCACAGGATAGAAAAACAGGAATAAATATTTTCACAACTGTTTTGCACATTATGCTCAAAGTTTTACACATTATGGGATGGCTCAAATGTCTGAGTATCACTGGTCACTCTTCTTGTGCACACTTCAACATATTTCCAAAAGAAATCAAGACTGTGGCTCTTTACATGGCATCTCAGTTTTTTAAAAAGACATTTTCTAGAACATGTCAAGCCTGAATACATACATCATCCACAAAACATCCCCTTGTCAAGTCAACTGATTGGTAGCTTTACCACTTCAACATGAAATTAAAATGATTTCTGCACCTCTAAAATTGGTATATTATCAATAAAAGTCACATTCCAGAATATACAATTCCAAACAATATCGTAAGATGAACCTAGTTGCAGTGAGTGGGGGGAATGAAGAGCTCAATAACTCTTCCAGTAATTTTTCTCAGTTCTTTGACTGGAAATCTTGAATTTGCCATCTGAAAAACTGTCTTCAAAACCCGCAGAATAAGAATAAAAGTTTAGTAAAAGGTAAGGTATCAAAGTGAATGTAATCAAATCGTTAGGAAAATGCTTTCCACCACTTTCTATTTCTGTTCAATGAGAACATTTATCATCATGTAGGACTAAAGTTTTTTTAAGCATTTGAAGTTTTTTCTCTTTTAAGAAAACATTTAGAAAACTAGACACAATGACAGACAACATGGCTGTAGATACCTGCAAGACAAGTCAAGTCTATAGTCCTGCTGCAACAAGCAAAATTACTGCTTCTTTCTAAAACCCTACTTGAAGACTCATATTTCACAGAGCTGTACATTTCAGTATTAATAGTAGGTACAGCCTTTTTCTTCAGTTCCCAAGAATGCACTTTTCATCAGATCATAGATGTGTTCCAGATCTTCTCAGTACTATTAAACCAGGCAACCAAATATAACAGGGGAAACATGTGAAAAAAAGTCTCAAAAACTGGATATTATGCATTTTATTAGAGAGAGAACTGCAGTGCCCCAATTATTATTAACACCACCATGCTCGTGGTTTTTCAGTTTAATCAGGATGAAATATGAAGAGTGCACCAGGATAAGTGTAATCTCCTTGCAGTTTATGGTCCCGATTTTTCTTGTTTCTAGGTTATACATTTGTACAGCCCCTAAAATAATTTGTTTGTTTCATTTATGAGTTGCCTTATAGCCAAAGCTCTCAGGTTGATCTGTATGATGAAACACCACAATAAAACCAACAGCAAAACCAATTAAACATAATTTAAAAACATGAAATAAAAGGAGCAGCAAAAACAACCTATTAAAAGTATGAGAGAATTTCCAGACCAGCAGAGAAGGGCAATTTTAAAACATATCCTTCAAAATGTATCATGTGGAGTTAAACAGCAGCAGCAGTAGCAACAACAACAATTTGGCAGACATTTGAAAATTAAGAGTCCTGCGAAGTTCCAATAAATTTGAGTGTGTTTCAATACAGCAAATGCTGTGAAGTGAGCATTCATGTGATACCCTGTCACACATCATATCTCCTGGACACATCAGAGCAACATGCACAGCTTTGCATTCTAGCCAGTTTTTCCTATAAGAATAAGGGATGGAAAAAGTGTTTTTCTAAAAGATCAGCTTTGTGCTTTGGGAGTGCTTACAGATCCAGCTTTGTAATCTGAAATACAAGAGTGCCCTTTATCAGCTTAGGCTGGTACACAACCAGTGAACCTACCTGCACAATGTTCACTTGTTACTAGTGACACATGCTCTAGCCACCTTCTGCCTAGATCACTGTATTATTTACAGCACGGCTGTCCCTACCCCTTGACCACTCCAGAACATTAGTCCAGAACTTTCAGCTAGCTTAAAATATTGAAGCAAGAAGTCTAAACTGTCTTGTTTTCACTTGTTAAATTGTTTTATATGCATATTAGCTGTACGTGGTCTGTTTAAATCGTTGACAATTATTTTCAACTGATTAAACTGATTTTATTGCATGTCATCTTAGAATCCCATGATAAAAGGTAGGATATATCTATTTTAAACAAAGCAGTCTGTGGCATCATCCTGAACATCTCACTCTAAAGGTGATAAAATATCCACAGAAAACAGACAGGATAGCAGGCAGTAGCTAAATCACAACAGCTGTGACTGATGTTACCCCCTCCTTTAAAGTGTGGGGGGGGCAGGGGGGGCCTGGATACATACCAGCATGGAAGTGGATGGAACCTGCAAAAATTTGACTTGTATAATGTCAGTTAAAATTGAACAATCTTATTAGTCTCACCTACCTAAAATCTGAAATAAAAAAAAAAATGAAGCCAAACAAAGTCTTCTCCAGACTTTGCTGCATGCTAGTTGGTTTCCATCTCTTGTTCTTTTTCCCTACAAAATGAATGCTTACACAAGATACACATATAAGAAGAGAGTCCATGTCTGTCAAAGCGTGTTACTGAAACAAAAACTGAGAAAGAAGGTACTTAAGAGAAGCTTCCTTTCAATCTGACGCAAAAGTCATTTGTAACTTCTTTCCAAGCTCATTTAATACTTTTTTAAAAAGCAAACCTATTGAGATTTTTCTTTATATATATTTAAGACAACCGACAAACTAAAATTCTTTAGTCATTTGCATAAAAGATTTCATGCCCTTTTCGCTTTGTTGTTGTTTGCCATCAAGCTGATTTTGGCTTAAGGCAAACTGTCTGAAAGAGACCTCCAAGCTCCCTGGTCATTAATTGCCTTGCTCAGCTCCTGCAGACTCAGGGCTGTGGTGTCTCTGAACCAATCCATGTGTACTGTGGTTTCTCTCTTTACCTACTCCCTTCCACAATTAGCAAAAATTTATGAGTCATGTTGTCGCATGATATCAATAAAGTATGATATTCTCAGTTTAGTCATATTGACTTCTGGTGAGAGTTCAGGTTTGATTTGCTCTAGAGCCCATTTATTTGTCTTTTCAGCAGTCCATAGCATCTGTAGAATTCTTCATAGTAAGTACCATATTTCAAATGAGTTAATTTTCTTCTCGTCAGCCTTCTTTACTGTCCAGTTCCCACAGTCATACAGAGAGATCAAAAATCTTATGGCTTGGATAATTCTAGCTTTGGTATTTAATGACAGGTCTTTATACTTGAGGATCTAGTTTCTTTTTATCTAGTTCTTTCATGGTCGCCTTTCTAAGTCTTGGTTTTCATCTGATTTTTAACTCCAGTCTCCATTTTCATTAATGACTAGGCCAAAGCACAGAAAATCTTTTACCAATTTCAGTATCTTCACTACACACTATAAAGTTATGTAAATATCTTTGTTATTTTGTCTTTACGTTCAGCTGTAACTCTGTTTTTCCACCTTCTTCCTTAACTTTCATCAGTAGTCATGCCAAGCCTTTCCTATTTTCTGCAGGTAATATGGTGTCATATTCATATTTTAAATTATTGATGTTCCTTACCTCAATTTTCAAGCCTGCTTCCTGAGAGTCTAATCCCACTTTCCATATACATTCTGCATATAAATTAAAGAGAGAGGTGATAAAACACAACGTCCTCATATCCCCTTGCTAATGGGAAACCATTCTGATTCTCCAGGATTGTGGGCCCTGATCTAGAGTACTGCTTACACATCAGGACAATTAGAGGATTTGGCACTCCAATTTCATTTAGAGACAACGACAACTTCCCATGATCTACACAGTCAAAGGTTTTGCTGTAATCTATAAAACACAGGTTTTCTTCTGAAATCTTTTGGTGTGTTTCATGTATGTTCACAATATGAGCCCTAGTACCACTTCCATTTCTGAACCCAGCTTGAGCATCTGACATTTCTTGCTGAATATATGGTAAAAGCCTTTCTTGTAAAATCTTGAGCATTACTTTGCCTTCATGGGAAATCTGTGCAATAGCTTGATTGCAATAGCTACAGTCCATGGTGTCCTCTTTCTTGGCAATTGAGATGTACATTGTATGCTTCCAGAATTTGGGCCATTTGTTTTCCACATTTGTTGGCAGATTTCTATTAAAATTTGAATGGATTCCATCTCTACAATTGGAAATAACTCTTTTGGTGTACACCTGTTACTGGTGATTTATTTATCTCAAGTACTCTGACAGCCTTTTCCATATTGCTTTCAAAAACCTTGGGTTTGTCTTCAGACCGTTCTTCCTTGAAGGAATTTGTCCTCATTTCACTTTTTCTTAAATAGTTCCCCAATGTACTGCACCCATCAACTTTTTATTTTGTCCTCATAATAACGGGTTCCTCTGTTGGCGAGACAGCATCCATATCTTGCTTTGGACTTCCCCTTAAATTTCTCAGATCCTGTGGAAGAGGTCTCTTACTTGACATTTTTGTGCAGTTTTTCTTTGCATTCATTATTATAATACACACAAGTGGCTGAACACTTATGCGCAGGATTTTGACTCTACTTCTGTTACCTTTTACTTTTATCACATGTTCTTAACCATTTGAAGAATGTCATCTGTCACCCAACAAGGCTTTTTTTCTACAGATAGTGTCTTTTTGCATTCTTCCCAGAGATAGTCCTGGGTTCAGTCCCAAGGTTTTCTGGTTCCCTATCTATTAGGCTTAGAGGGTGTTAGAATTTCCAGGGGCCACGCTGTACTCCATAGACATGGAAGGAAGAAACGTGACCCACACGATGCAGCGATAGCTCCAGGCCAGGCAAAAAAACCCAGCAGAGTCAAAAAGAACAGAGTCCAGGCCAACACAAATTACCAAAAACTAATCTAGCGTTTATTACATACAGCATAGTTCCTCAACAGGCTCAGGTATTTCTAGTTGCAGCATACTGGTGCCAGAAAGCCAGCATAAACAGAATGAGGAAAAAATCCATTAGGCTTCTCTGTGCCCAAGCGTGACACAGAGAGTACATGCAGGCTGCAAAAGACACGACAAGGCGGAGGAGGGAGAGAGTGAGAAATCTCTCACTGCCCTTATGGGCTCTGTGTGGGCAAAGCCTGACCGCTGATCATAACAAGCCAGCAGTCCCACACAGAGGAGACCCAGGTGTTGCTTATCAGTTGTCAGGGCCACACTGTCTTACCAGGCAGCCAAGGCCATGAGGCAGATCAGAGACAAGACAGAAATCACGTAGCTGAGAAACCATATCTTAGACAGACGACCGGAAGGCCTAGAATCTTAACAGGGAAGATCTGTTCTTTCCATGGTCTTTAAATTTTACAGCAATGTTCTTCAGGTTGTATTTTGGCATGATGATGGACTCAGTGTACTTCTTTGGCTTTACTCTAATTTTTGATATTAGTAGTTCATGATCAGTGGCACAATCTGCTCTTGGTCTTGTTTGTCCAGACAGAATGGAGCTTCTTCATATTGTTCTTCCA
Source organism: Cyclura pinguis (assembly GCA_030412105.1). Classification (NCBI taxonomy): domain Eukaryota; kingdom Metazoa; phylum Chordata; class Lepidosauria; order Squamata; family Iguanidae; genus Cyclura; species Cyclura pinguis. The sequence goes on along the minus strand of CM059599.1, from coordinate 308,751,192 downwards.
AATATATAGTCTATTCCATTTCTATATAGGGCATCTGGGAGTCATCTCTTTGGTTGCCTAAAAAACGTGTTTCCAATGGACAAACTGTTGGTCTTACAAAATTCAATAAAATGCTGTCTTTCTTTACTGCTTGATCCTGGGCCAAATTCTTCTACAATGTTTGGTTCTGCTCTGTTTCCTATTTTTACATTCCAATTGCCTATGATTATCAATATGTCCTGTTTCAGTGTGTGTGATGAATTTTTTCCCCGGATGCCTATAATTTCTTCCTCATCTGACTTTGTGGTGAAAGTATAAACTTGGATAATGGTAATGTTGATAGGTTTCCCCTGGAGTCTTACTGATGTTATTTGCTCAGACTTTGGGTTGTATCTCCTGAACTTTTTGCTACATTACACCTCACTGTTAATTCTTCTTTGATTTTCACTTCCAGAATAAAACACTGTGCAATTATCTGATTGAAAATATCCCACTCTTGTCTGCTTTAGCTTGTTCACAAATAAGTCTACGTCTATGCGTTCCATTTCTTATTTTATGATTTCCACTTTGTGTCCAATTGCAATACAGAACTACCCATAACTGTTCTCTACTCTTGCCCAGTAGCTATCTGAATGCCTTCTGATCTATGAGTCTTATCTTGAAGCACTATCTCTTATTATGTTATGGATTGTCTCATAATACGGTTTTCGTGGTAAAAGATATTCAAAAGAAGTTTACCATTGCCTTCTTTTGAACAGCGCTAACTACTTTAAAGTCAATTGTGGTGCCACTGCTGTCTCTGAAAGATCCTCTGCCAATGTCACACATATACACGCTGCACTGCTGCTGCCCAGCAGCTGTTTGGCACATTTAGTATGGCTCCTCACCCAAAATCTATCTCGCTAGAAGTCATTTCCAGTTTACTTCTGGCTTGTAAAAAAAAAAAAAAAAGTTCCTTTCTGGAACTTAAATGGCCCAAGGGGCTCCAAGACATGGTAAAAATGCCACCATGATTTCTAGAAAGTATTTTCTTTTTCTAGGGGCATTTTTTTTCCTACTGTGGGGTTCTGAGGGCCACAAAAACAGCCTTGGCAGGCCACATATTGCCCAAGGGAAGCACTTTGCCTACCCCTGCACTAAGGCTACAGCAATGCCCGCAGCTTTTCGATGTTGTGTTCGTGGGTAGCAACAGAGTAATCACCTCGTCTCAACGTTTTTGCTTCTGCTAGACTTCTCAACAGTTTTTAATATTATTGACCACCGTATTCTTCTGAGTCTGCTTTCTGGGACGGAACTTGGTGGAACTCTCTTAGAATGGTTCCAGTCTTTTTCAGCGGGGTAGTTAAAACTAGTGCACTAGTTATGCCCCTTCTCGGAGATGTTAGATTTGGCTACACTCACACATGCCTTGATTATTCAGATTAACACACTCTACATGGGGTTGCCTCTGGAAACTGTTTGGAAACATTCAGTGGTTCCAGAATGCTGTGGAATCCCGACCAGGCTGGTTACAAGGAATGCATAAGTCCCTTATTGAAACAGTTTCATTGACTCAAGTTTCATTGCTGTGCACATTTCAAAATGGTTATAGCCTATAAAGCCTTATATGGCTTAGGTCCAGAATATCTGAAAGACCAGATCTTGTATTCTGAGCCTGCATGTTTTTTTAAGATCCCCGAGGGAGGTCTTTCCTTCAAGCTCACCATACTCACAAGTATCCTTCATGAGAACATGAGCAAGAGCCCTGTCAGTAGCTGCTCCCAGGCTGTGGAATCTTCTCCCATGGGAAACTAAGTTGCCCCCCTTCTGGCTCTTCTCTGGTTAGCACATAAAAGACATTTTTATAGGAATGGGCATTTGATGGTGAGGCGCAAAGGTCTTTTAATGGTTTGTGTGTGTGTGTGTGTGTGTGAGCGCGCGCGCGGTGTACTTTTATTTTATTATGTTTTTAAATGATTTTACATCATTTTAAGGTCAGGTGCTAATATTCTGATACGGTAATTTACTTTCTAAAAAAACTTTTTCATCATTAGTTTTGTTTTCATTGCATCCTGGTGTAACTCATGCTATGACTCACTTTTAATTACCTGCCAGAAGAAAAATGGGATATGCCTCTGTGCCATCAACATTAATCTGACAATACAATATTTATGGTACATCCAAATTTGATCCTATTCTTTTGGATATCAAATTATCCAGATGTCTTAATCCAGCCCTAGGTAGACCAATTCTCTATAATTTTGATTAACTTTTTAGCCTTGCATTCAGAATAGGGAGTATTTCCAAAAATATTACTTTGGAGGTCATGGACTCCAATTTCTTCAACTAAATATATTACCTTCCAGCGACCTCGCAACTCCATTGTTGATTTCACAACACATTGCAAACTTTGCTCTTGCACTGTCAGCCTGTCAACACAAAATAAGAGAACCTCAACCTTCACAGGAGGCAGGCAAATCATCCACATATAGGCACTGCCAGTTTCTCTCTTTTTCTGAATATCTAATGCTCCACAAATGGGATGCCACATACATATACCATAACTTTTGATTGAGAGAAAAGAAATACATCACTCAGAAAATGGAATCTTTTCAAAGATCTTAAAGCCCTGTCTCTGTCCCAGCAAAGAGCAATCAGCAAAAATCTTTAAAATATACCTTACTTTACATTTACACCACTCTAAATCTCTTACCTTTCACCAATCTGCTTAGCGAACAAACAGATTTCATAAACTCACTGCAGTGGGCAACCTGACAATCATTCATGAGACATTCAGTGGGAACACACGTGCTTTCTGCCATTATAACTGCTTCAGCTTTAGAAAACAAAAACAAAGAAGTCATGGGATGGGGGGGTAGATGAGCTGTTAGTTTAGTATGGTATAGTGGGGATGGGTACATATTTTCCTTGTTCCTTCCCTATGGCTGAATTTGTACAAGCCTAGATGGATCATTGGTTTGACTCAATATCCAAATATAAGGCTTCATATGTTCATCCAAGTAGCATCTGTTCCAATGATCTGTTTCCTTGGAATTTAAAGTCATAGCAATTTTTATCAGTGGGGAGAGAATCATCGCCTGTTTTTCTTCAAGGCAATAGTAAGCACATAAAATTAAAAAAAAAAATCCCAAAAAAATACCCATCCACAAAACACAAAGACGACATCTAGCTTGTAAAGGCCTTTGTCTCCTCCCCACCCTACAGAATAAAAGCCGCAGAGGGGGAATCACCACACAGTGGCAAGAACAGCAACAGACCAGTAATATGTAATCCGAGTCAAAGGTCACGGAATCCGCAGGCAGCACACGAAGCGTCCTGCAAAGCATTTCCATATCCCTACTCCAAAGATCAGAGGTACCACACATCAACAACTAAGGTCTGAATTCTGGTTGTTCTGTCCTAGCAGCTGCACATTTTCCAGGGTAGAGAAGCAAGGGAAAGGTAAAACAGATGTAAACCAAGATCCTATATGGGACAGCATAGCATAACAATACTGCAGGCAGAACTAAGTTACATCTCTCCTTTCAACACCCTCAACCTACTGTTTAACTCTTTAGTCCCCTAACCTAAACCATTCAGTGGCTGGTGGAGAGTGGGGGCCAATGCATATCTGACATGGCACGATGGTGACTTTAAACAGAGATGGCAGGGATCCTTGAGGTCTCTTCCAGCTCCAAGATTATATGAGGACATCATCCACTGAGCTTCATCAGGGTCCTCTGGATGTCCCAGTAGATAATGCCATACAGAGACTTAGCCAGACACTTTGATCTCTCTGGTTCTCTTCTAGCCACTGAAAGGCCATGGCAATGAGTCCATGGAGCCTTTGGCTGTTGCAGTGTTCCTTCTTTTCAAATACAGCCTACAGCACCTGGAATTTGTTGGTTGTCTTTCATCCAAGAACTAACCCAGGCTCAGCCTGGTTAGCTTCCAAGATCAGACAGGATCTGGTGCCTTTAGGGTAATCTTTAAATTCAGCGGTCACAAAGATAAATGATGCTGGTCACTGGGTGTCACTGTTGGTTTACAGGTACATTTCTGAAAGCAAGCAGAACTGGCAGGAAAAAATTTTTTTTCCTCCCCAAAATTGGAGGAGGGGCAAGGGTTATAATCAGAAATGTCTGGATATTTGCTACAGCTTTAATTTTGGCTCTTGTCATGTCAGGCAATAAGTTCACATGACGTGCCATACTTTGAAAACGCACCATCTGCTGCTCGTTAGCTGACAAAAGCAGCAACTTACCAATTCTCTAAGTAGCTGTTGCTCATTAGCTGACAAAAGCCACTTTCAGTGCTCACATATTATTAGATTATTTTCGACAGATGAAGATTATATTTGATGAGGAAAGGGGGAGAAAAAAACACAGCAAATAAAGGAAAATCAAATATGGCAGTATGATCATGGTCCAACTCCCAATGAAGCTAATGTAGAGGTTCGCTATCAAAAACTGAGGCCCCGGATTAAAAAGCAAAGAAACCAAAAACTCCCATCGTTTCAAAGCTATGTTTAGCAAATATTGAAAAATAAATATATTTCACAGTACTGATAAAGAAATTTAACATTTTAAGCCTTTCCTCGTCCCCTCAGATTTACATTTCCCTGCCTAGTTCCTTTTTCCTTTCATATCTTCTGGTTTCCCAGTCTCTCTCTCTCACTCTCTCTCTCTCTCTCACACACACTCACAAACTCTCAGCTCTAGAGAATGAACCTCTTCTTACATCCTTTATACTGCAAACCCATGCTGTATCAATGAGCAACAAATGCTACACCAGCATGCCCAGAACGAGCTTCAAAAAACCAGAGTTAACTGCCTCCTCCAGTTTCCTCCTTCTATCCTACTTCATTTTCTGTATGCCTCACGAGGAATCTCAGCCTATATTGTAAAGGGTCAAGCCTCTCCTCTTCCCACATATACCTTTGGTAAGATTTAAAAAAAAGAATTCTAATCACCAGGATTATACCCCACAAACCTTCACCCAATGCTCTCCAACACCAAAGGAAGGAAATGGGCGAGGGGCATCAAGTATAGAGCCACGATGCTGACCCACACCTTTTCTCTCCTTTTCCTGACCTGGTTTGGACCATGGGTACCATTCTCCCCACCATGCCTTGGCCTCCTTCCCACAGACACACTAATACATTTTGATATTTATGATTTTTCCACTTTTGCCGGGGTCCTGCAACCCAACCCTAGTGAATGTGGATGATAATGAAAAACAGAAATGGGGAGGGTGTGGTCTCACTAAGCCATAGTGGGCCAAATCACTAAAATTAAAACATTGTTTAAATGGTAAGCAAGACTATTCTCTAGGCTGCTCTTTCTCCCAGTTCCATTTACCACCTTTTCTCCTGTAGAAAAAAAAAAAGGTGTCTTTTTTTCCTTTTTCCAAACCCAGAAATGTGCACTCCAGATGGGAAGATGTACCAAATTCCAACTAAAACATGTACTAGGAAAAATAAAGCATATTTTTTCTTCTTTCGCACAGTGCTCAAAGCTACATCAAATTCAAAATACTGTCCAGGGCCGATTCAGTTTAACAGGATTATCAACCAAGAACCAATGAGTTCAAACATTCAGAATAGAAAACTGTAGTTAAGTTGCCTCTTTCAGTAGGGTGACTACCCAGTGCTTTTCTAGAGATCATGTGGCAACTCCCAGCAGCCTAAAGGGAGAAATGTTTACAGGGGATTGAACCAATTAATACAGAGATAACATCTGACTGGATTTCACACTGCCTTAAGGAGAGAGACATGTGAAAACAAAGTAGAACATGAGCAAGAAGAAATATCCTAATTGCTGTGTTCAGGACCATACAGCTTTCCAATTTTCTCTGAGAACTGGTAAGCTTCACTCATTGCACGAGATTAATTTTTAATTTATTCACTCTAATATTTATTTCAGCAAAAAGTCTATCATGTTACACATAGCAGATTTGATCACTTTGGTCCTTGTCTTAATTACTTCTCAATTAGACCGTTCTATAAAGTGCATTACAATGGTCTAATATAAAAAAATAGTCCAGGATCCCCCAAATTGTGCAAAAAATATCCCTTAAATAGCGTGCACTACATATTAAAGTCAGTGCACTCTATGAGAACCAGTGTGGTGTAGTGGTTTGAGCACTGGACTACAACCATGGAGACCAAGTTCAATTCCCTGCTCAGCCATGGAAACCCACTGGGTGACCTTGGGTGTGTCACACTGTCTCAGCCCCAGAAAACTCCATAATAGGTTCATCATAGGGTGCCATTAGTTGGAAATGACTTGAAAGCAAACAACAACAACAACACACTCTCTATATATCTGCACTTGAAAAATGTTTGAAAGCTACAACTGTGCAAAATGAAGCAGCCAGACTGTTGTCTGACATGCACTTTAGAGACAACATATCACTGGTCTTGTACTAATTACACTGGCTTCCAATTTTGTTCCAAGCTCAATTCACGGTGTGGTTTTGACATATAAATCATTAAAAACTTGTGGCCAGGATATCTGAAGGACCACCTTCTCCCATAATTTGAAATCCTCCATGGAGGTCCACGAGGCTAGTAAGTGGGAGTATGCATTCTCTGCATACTTTCTCTGCAGTGGCTGTGGAACTCCTTCCCAGGGGAAACTCTGTCCCTTTTGAGCTTCTGGCAGGAAGCCAAGACTGCAATATTTTTTATTACTTTTAATAAAATAAATAAAAATAACAAAGAGGAATGTCAAAACTGACTGAACTTTAATCAACTAAGTCTGGTTGTTCCTGTTTCTCAGACCAATTCCAGACAATGTGCTTTAAGGATTCAGGTAGAGTGCCTCAAAGATTCAGATAGAGTGCCTCAAAGGTTTACGCTGCTACACATCCGCTTGACTCACTAATGAAGCTAAGCTGAGATATTCCTACCTCTTCCTGAAGCACCCCCACTTTGAATTTTTTAGAAGTATAAGCAAGAGTCAGATCTGACATTCTCAAGTAAGCTCACGGTCATAGAATCATAGAGCTGGAAGGGGCCTTATGGGCCATCGAGTCCAACTCTTGCTCAGTCCAGGATCTCCAACTAAAGTATCCCTTGCAGGTACCTGTCCAGACTTTTTTTTGAAAACATACAAAGAAATTCCTTCTAATATTCAACTGAAATCTATTTTGCTCTAACTTCAAACTATTCCACCTAGTCTTACCCTCTGGGGCAGTCCTGCTGAGCCATGTATCTGCCATCCTATACCAGTACATTTGGATTTTGTGGGCTAAATGTGGAGTTTTCCATTTGTTTCTATTGAATTTCATTTTATGAATTTCTGTCCTATTTTCCAGTTTATCAAGGTCCTTTTGAATTCTGTCTTCCAATGTGTTGGCCACTCCTTCCAATTCTGTGCTATCTGCAAACTTGATAAGGACTTGATAAGGATTCTTTCTACTCTATCATCTAAGTTGAAGAGTAATGGCCCCAGGACAGAAGCCTGAGGCACTCCAAGACCTTCCAGTTTGAAGTAGAGCCACAGGGTACAGTTTTCCCCACCAGTTACAAATTCATCTGACAGTGTTCCCATCTATTTCAAATTTAATCAGTTTGTTAATCAAAACATAAAAGGGGACCTTATCAAATTATTTGCTGAAGTCTAGATAAATGACATCCACAGTATTCCCACAATTTACTGAAGTAGTGGCATGATCAAAAAAAGACATAAGGTTGGTTTGGCAGGATTTGTTCTTGACAAACCCATGTTGACTCCTCCTGATCACTGTGCTGTTATCAAGATACTTGCAGACAGACTCCTGTATAATCCATTCTAATATTTTTCCTGATATTGAGGTCAAAGTGATAGAGCTGTAGTTTCCTAGATCATCTTTTTCTTGCCCTTTTTTTAAAGCAAGAGACAATGTTTGCCCGTCTCCAGTCCTTTGCTCACCTGTTCTTCAACATCGCTCAAAAATGATGGCAAAGGGTTCAGAGAGTACATCAGCAAGTTTTTTCAGTAGTTTAAGTTTGTCTGGCCCTGCAGACTTGAACTCACTTAGGTCAGCTAGACAATTTCTAACTAATTCTCTATCAAACTTCACTTGCAATCCAGATCCCTGCTGCTACATGGAAGTACACAGTTCTCTCTCTCTTTTTTTTTTTTGGGGGGGGGAGCTGAAGGAAAATAGGTGTTGAGAAGTTCTGCCTTTTTCATTGTGACCTGTTAGCATTTTGCCATCCTTACTTCAACAGTGGCCCCACTGTTATCCTCTTGTCTCAAACGTATCTGAAAACATGCTTTTTGTTGCTCATTGCTTGCCTAAGCACTCTTAGCTCATTCTGAGCTTTAGCTTTCCTTATAACTATTCCTGCATACTTTAGTTACACATATTAAACTCTCCCTCAGTGATCTGGTTTTCCTTCCATTCTATATATGTACTCCATTTGCTTTTCACTTCCTTGAATTTGCTGTACAGAAACATCAGCTTTTTTAGATGTTTCCCATTTTTTTTCTTCCATGGCACTGTTTATGATTGTGCTTTTTGGGACACATTTCTCAAGAACTTCCACTCTTGTTGTTTTTTTTTCTTTTAGCATGTTTAGCCATGAGATTTCACACAGTAAGTCCCTGAACTTGTTAATGCCTGCTTTCCTGAAATCCAAGGTCCATGTTTGACTACATTCTTCTTTGCTCTTTCCCACAATTTCATTACGTGGTCATTTCCCCCTAAAGCACCAATTACTTTTGTTTCCAGTGACCATTATTTCCTTATTGGTTAGCACTGCTCATCTTCTTGTTCCAGCCTTTAACACTGCACATATAGTAGATATTTTCTTAGAGAAATCATCTGTGGACATGGAACGTAGAATCATTAAGCTCTTGTTTCTGTTCCAGAACTAGGTGCAGAGGTTAAGATCCTAAGCTAACAGCTAGCAATGATATGAGAATGAATACTCTGAATATTTTGAATGTACATGATGCATAGCTAATGGTAGCAGATGAACACTGTTACCAGAGTTCTTGTATCTGGGCTCTTTATTTCAAAAACTAGGTCCTGGATTGGTACTGATTTTGGAAAAGCAAGTGGCACCCATGGTACAAACGAATATCTCCCTACATTGCATCATCCCAAATATGGATTGTTCTTGTCCACTGGAGCCCCACTCCAAGGATTCCTAAGTTTACAGTCATCTGGGTTTGTTTTTTGTTTTCTTTTGTGGCATTTTCCAGTGGATTGCTTTAGCTGATGTTACTGTTTATGTGATTCTTCTTCCTTTTGGAAGGCAAGAAAGGCCATCATTTTATAGTGGGGAAGACAGTCTATGAAGGGAATAAAAAGAGAATATTCACCCTCCAGAGTTATTTGCAACTCAAAAGGTATCAGCATGGGCTCTTCTGTTTTCTTTATCTCACCTGTCAACTACAGGGCAGTACAGGAAATGAATCACCTGCTCCCAGGTTGTTCTTCTTTCATGTTTGTTTTAAATTTATTCATGAGATCTGTTAAGTTAGCAGACCAAAGTAGGGAAAGATGGGGAAAAAAGGATGATTATCTCCACTTGGGTGAAGTAAAAATGACCTAGCTAAAACATTTCAATCCATCTAGAAAAGAGAGTGAGGAAGAAGGCATCATTGTGCTGAAACACCAACTGACAATCCCAAGGCTTAACCTAGTACAACTAAAGAAAGCAGTTTTATTAAATGAGGTTTTGCAGCTATTTAAATTTTATTGGCAGTTACTGAATTCATTACAACCAGAATTTTACTGATTGAGCTTATTCGCTCTGACAAAAGAATATCCTGAACAGAAACTATGGTCACTTATTGACTACTGCCATTCCATCTATAAACTCTGCCAAGCAATACTTCATTAATTGCCTCTTTGCAGTGTGGAGGAGTTGGAGACTGAGAGATAACGAAGTGAAGAAGAAAATAATAGCACTATATGAAAATGGGTGGAGGAGTCTCCTTAGTGACTGTTTTTTATTTACACACACAATTTTATTCCACTTGGTAGATTTTGGTCTTGAATACTGTAGTGGAAAAAAATGTGGAATTGCACCTAATTTTGGCTACAGTTGATCATCTCTAGTCCCATAATGACAATTCCAGCACTGTTAACTCAACATGCAATTGTGAACTGCAAAGGAAATTCAAAGCACTCTTGGCTGCTTATGTTTATTCTTTGTTGTCAGGCTGTAAGCGCCACACAGCACTAAGCAATTAACACTACAACAGAGCAGTGGTTTTAGTGCCATGGAATTTAATTGCTAGATAGCCAATACAAGCATTAAAGAAAAGGTCTTTGAAAGACATATGAAATTTGTTAGACCTGTGAGTTCCTCTTGCAAAAATGAAACCAAACAGTGAACATGTAACATATGTGACAATTAAATATAGAAAATTCTAAATCCAAATTATATTTCATAAGGGAATATTTTTAAAGCTCTCTAGTTCAGCCCTTGTACACTGAAAGGACATCTTATTCAGACAACCTGTTCCCAGAATTGCAGACAGCTTACACTTTATGGCCTGATTATAAAGTTTGCTATGCCAGCAAACAAGTTCTAAGAAAAGAGAATACTAATAGCTGTTCCTCAAGAATGTTCATGTCAACCAAATATTCAGAATGTGTCTTTTTTTATTATTTAAAAAGGAAAAAAATCAGTTTCTTATCTCTGACGTGGTACATACATAATTTTCATTCTTAAAAAAGAGGTTACTTCTGAGCAGAAGAAGCAAGAGGTTTCTATCAGGCTTACAGAAGCTCTCAATCAAGACTTCACTCTTCATTAAACAGATTCATGATGTCCTTGTAACAGAAGAATAAACAGATGGCAGAGGACATACATAAAAAATGAAGGAAAGGATCTTCTCTGCTACTTAGAATATCTGAAGCAGAGAATCTTAGAATCACAGGATCATAGACTTGAAAGGGGCCTCATAGGCCATAGAGTCCAACTCCCTGCTTAGTGCAGGATCTCCAGCTAAACATCCTGACCAGATAGCTGTCCAAGCAACAGCTACATTATAATTTTCCTAGTTAATTCCATCTGATAAACATGTTTTTATATTCCATACTACATCACTAGAGCAATAATAAAAGGCAAGAAGAATGTTAAACCCCAAGCTGATGCACTGATGCAATTTACAGAATCCATTTGTCTATCTGTAATAAGTAGGCACACAACAACAAGAAGTCAGCCTGCATTTTGCATTCTGCATTTATATCAGGTTACAGGTTAACTTGAAGAGCTATTCCAATGCACCTAGTTGCTGTACAGCCTGTTTGATTCTGAGTGGAGTTCTGAAATTTAGAGCATAAATTTTCTCAGCTTTCCTTCTCTCTTATCTGACTGCAGCAGAAGCAGGGAAGTGGTTTTGCTTAAAGCTTCTGTACAAAGTTTGCCTGGTACCTTGAGCATTGCACTGGAAGCTTACCAGGAGCCAGGGACACTGGGAAATGGAATTTTCCCAGGATACATGAATCCCAAGTTTACTCATCAGACACCCTGAAAACCTCTTGAGAAACAGTTCTTTATGTCAGGGACACACTTAAAGTAAACCTGAGCTGGAAAGACATTTCTGAGAACAGCAGCACTCATTTTGTAAAGCCAAGCAAAAAATTCTATTCAAATAAATTTCCCTGGTGCTTTGGGGGTTCTAAGTTATCTGACCTTGTTTCCAAAGAATCAGTGATGCACTACTGATGGGCTGTTTTTCTGTTTTCTATTTTGTTCAATTTGCTGTGACTGGGCAGTTTGTTGCAGCATCCAGTTTGTCTTATTCAGATTTTATTTATAGTCTTTATTTCAGTTGAAAGACCCAACAATATGGCAAACTTACAAACATATAAAATACATACAAGATGTATAAAACCAAATGAAAGCACATCGAATACTTGGACTGTATATAGATACAAAATATAAAAAATATAAAAACCAATAAAACATATTAAATACTAAACAAATTGCAGAAGGCTTATTTCAAACCTTCATCTGATACAAATTGTTCTCTAATCCTGACTTCCCCAGAGAGAAACTTGGCAACAGCCAAAGTCACACTGGAAAACTTGTCTTCTAATAAGAACTTGACATAGAATTGGGCAGATTTTCCTGGTAGGTTACTCAATAATGGGTTAATTGTCAACACACAATTGTCCGCTCTACACTATTATAGTGCTATTATTCTACTTTCAACATCCCCTGGAATTCTGGAGTTTGTAGTTTACTGAGGCCAAAGAGCTCTCTGGCTGAGAATTCTAAATGCCCCTCCCAAAACTACAAACCCCAGGATTCCACAGAATGTTGAAAGTGGAATAATAGCACTATAACAGTGTAGTGCAGAAATGGTCTTTGTCTTATTCTTCCCTTACAGGATATCAGTATACATCACATAGCACACCTATATTGAATAAAACCTGACAAATGGCTATCTTGATGTAAGATTTCTGTGCATTCATCATATCACTCTGCAGAAAGGAATCCTTATTCAATCATACTCTTTTATCAAGAGTTTTATTTTTTCAGGTGTTGCATTCAATAAGCATCTGCACATGCAGGAACCTAGAAGAAATTCCATGCCAATTCCTAAAATAATTTTGGAAATTATCTAAATTAAACTGGAAGACAGGCAGAGCAGAAAGGAGGACATATCCAACCCACTGAAAATAAGGCCATTTCCGTACTAGACTGTTACAGCGCTATTATTCCACTTGCAACATCCTATGGAATCCTGGGGTTTGCAGTTTCGCCCCTCCTGAAACTGCAAACCCCAGGATTCCATAGGCTGTTGCAAGTGGAATAACAGCGCTATAACAGTCTAGTGCAGAAATGGCCTAACCCACAGCATGGTGTATCTCATCATTTCTAATGTGAATAAGGAAGACGCAGGTTTAAATAAAGGCTTGCCCATGAAGTTCATGCTGAACATTAGGAAGCTACTACATTTTAAAAAAAATAATAGACTATTTCATCGTGTTGGTAGAATATACACCATTGTGTGTTTCTTGGAAGAAAGAAAGGAGACAACAGAATAAAGTGTCATGCCACTAACGAAGAAATGAACAGTCAACCTGATTAGATGAGCCACTAACAAAGATGATATATTTGAACACCAATCTTCAAAATGGATCTTGATTTTACACTTCTGAGGCTTTCTAATCAAAATGTGAAACAGTGAGCAAGTACAGACACTCACGGCATTCCTTCTCATCACTTTCGTCAAAGCAGTCGGGTAGCCCATCACATTGCCATGCACCTGGGATGCAACGTCCGTTACTACACATGAAGTTTCCAGGAATATTGCATTCATTTGTAAAGTTATTCCAAGGCAGCAGTTGGCCCTCTGCAATAGCAAACAAATTAAACAATATTTACATCTGCATAAACTGTTTTCACTTATGAAGTTACATTACAAAGTGCAAAGTCACAGTGTAGAGTTAGCCCCCTCCCCTCAAAAAAGCCAAAAGATTAGTTTGGTCTGGTTCAACATACAGATAACACAGAATTGTCCCTTTTTCATTAGCAGAGGCCTCTGCTGGATCAAAAGCTTTTGTACAAACAGAAAGTTACTACTGGGTACAACCCATAAGGCCAGTCATGTTTGTATTTAATTTTGTTCTCTGCTCCAGGGGACCAAGGAGTTCTGATTAAAGCCAAAGGCAGTCCTGAATACCTGATGACTTACATGTTTTTGAAGAGAAAGTTGCTGCTGTTTGCTTGCCTTGATAAGCCTTGCTGCAACAAGAGTTCACATGAGACAAGGGCTGAATTTGTTACATCTGAAGCCCATGCTATCCATTCCATCCTAAGACTGAAAATTAGAATTCTCTATTATACCAACAGTGTCTTATTCTACTCTCCATTCTTCATAGATGATGTGTTAACATCAAAAAGGGACCACTTTTCCAAAATCAAACGACTGGATTGTGCTGAAACTTCCAATTTATTCAGAAGAACTTAAGAAGTAATGGGCCAGCTAATAGGAAAAATCATTTCCTCCAGAGGGAAAGAATTTGACAAGTCTAGCAACCTGTCTGCACTGTATTCAACAAAGAAATTATTTTAATTGTTCACTAGGTACTACTGGGATGGATAGATGAATAATCAATTGGGATGTTTCATTCAAAATGTTCTTTTGTATAACAATCCAAGGTTGGGCTATATTTCCAGTTAAAAGCATCTTAAGGAGGAAGGCTTAGAAATACTATTACCTAAATTGCTAGAGAGATGTTGTCAGTCAGGATAGACAGTGGGCCTAGATGATCTTAATAAGACAAGCAAAAAGCAAGTACACTTCTTGAGTCTAGAGCTATAACCCCTTCTGCTTCAAAATGTTCCATGAGGGTCAACATCAGAAGAGACTTGATGTCACACTTTGAAATAAGTTCTCCAAAGATTACTTGCAGATTTTATGATAATTTTATGGTGACATACATGTTTAATGCCTGTTAAGTCAGCTTTGACTCAGCAGAAAATGCACCCACACATTTCATCAGATTACTTGTAGTTTTGGGATTAATTTTATGGTGACATAAATGTTTAATTCTTAAGTCATCTTTGACTCAGCACAAAACGCACACCCATTCCATCAGTAAAGCAAAAACAGCAAGCCTATTTAAGAGATGTGAGTTTCCAGTGTCTAAAACACTTTATATGCAGCAGAATGCCACAGTGAATATTATTTGTGCTACGAAGGGTATACAAGGGCTCAGCTGTTTCTTTTAATGTCTTCAAGTTGCAGTACCTTTTAGTCAGTAACTTCAAATTACAGACTTCTGCATCTTTTTCACAGATGCTACACGCACACCATTTTTCGCATGTGGAGATACCATTATTTCTCCTTCTTAAGTAGGGTATCATCAGTACAAAGAGTATACAAATTCTTATTTTGTCACAAGTGCCCATAATGTTCCAGTAAGAAGTGTTCAAAGCAGCATGATCAGTTTGATCAACAATCACATTTAGCTCTGCAACTTCCTTCTGATGCTTTTCATTGCTGAAGCTTAGTATGAGATGTGCTTCAGAGAGCTTACTAATTGCTGCTTTGAAATCTCTCATCAGAATCAGAATGGGTAGAAAAATGTCTTTTTAAAAATCTGAGAATCCTTAAAATTTTGTGGTACTTCTTGGCTACTGCAAAACCATGTTCATTCCCTATCAAATGGAAGGCGATGTAAAGTTGGTGACAACGCATATCATTATTAAAGATCTACTAAAAAGACAAAAGATAAAATCAGTAGAACATTAAAAGCCTTAGCAGTCAGTTCCTAAAACCCTCTGGAAAGGTTTTCATCTGCCACTGAAAGGACATCAGGAAGGAAGCCATCCTAGCTTCACTAGAGTTGGGAAAGCCACCTAGAAGGCTTTCTGCCATGTTTTTACCACACCCACCAATGAAGGTGGTGAGACTGAGAGAAAAACTTCCCCTGGAGACCTCAGAATGGCTCAAAAAGGAGGATACCATAACCAATGTTAATTTTCCTTCAATTGCATCATCTTCATCATTAAATTGCAATCAACAAAATAAATTTTCTAAGCTTTGGACTGGAGAAAAACTAACCACCAAAAAAACTAAAACCCTCTTATAACCTGCTAAATCTCATCCAGAAGTTTATAACCTGCTAAATAACCTGCTAAATCTCATCCAGAAGTTAAGAGACTTCTTCACACTCTGAAAATAATTCACTGCAATGTAGGCCATCTGTTGTAAACAAAGGGATAGCTACTGGAGTTTATCTGATGACTTCCATAATCCTTTTGACTAATGGAAATCCTCCTGTCTATAATTATCTAAACTGTGGGTTGACTACACTTGAAATAACCAAGCTCAACTACAGATGCTACAATGTTTATTTATAAAAACCAGTGAGCAGAAACCAACATTAATTCACACTTGATCAGAGAACAGAGAAATGCTTCAAGTTTTGCCTTAATACAGTGGTTCCCAGTCTTTGGTCCTTCAAATGTTTTAGATCAACTCCCAGAGATCCAAGACAACATAGTTAACGGGGAAGGATTCCAGCAGCCAAGTCCACCACATCTGTAGGACCAAAGGTTCAGAACCACTGCTTTAATATAACAATTAAATGTCTGACGTCTACAATTTAGAACTGCAAAGCCACCGTATTCATTTCAATAATCCTTCTATAAACTCTCTGCCTCAACATCAAGACTTGCTTCTTAAGTAACGTTTCATGTCTTCTCCATGGCTCTCCTCACAGTCAACTTCTAGCTCAGTTCACATTGCAATTAATGGTATCAATACAAAAGAAGTACATTTGTTTAAACCAAAACTTGTCCACTGAGCCATATGGATAAGTTTACATTATACAGTTCTTTCTTGGAAAAAAACATACTAAAATTTTGGCTACAACTGGCTGCAACTTTTCATACTAGAAGATACATTGCTTAGGAAGACATTTTAAGTTGCTGGCGGCAAACTTTCCCAGTGAAGCTACTTGTTCTCAAGGAAATAGGCAGCAGTGTCTTCCCAGGTACTGTGGATAGGTCAGTCCCACATTATCTTTATGCAGATGTTATGGTGAAGTCAGTCCCTCTTTATTATTCAGCTACCATAGTGAATTAAAGCTCTAGGAGAACTAATCAGTGACTATATAAAAAAAATCTCCAAGAAAAAGAGCACACCCTAATAATCTATTATAGTTTTCTACCTACTGCCACCATGCCACAAATTAGTGTCTTGCTGAACAGAATGAGTTAGGATTCTGAGCATGAGTGCTGTTCTTTAAAAGCCATCACAGTGTGACAAATAAAATATCAGACTCTGCAATCACCTCAAAAGCAATGCATTTCAGTGGAGTCCCTGAATGAATTCAACCGTAAACCATCAAGTGTTGAGTAATCATGTGGCATGACATTATACATCTGTACTGGCCCTTTTATTTCTTTGAAATAAAATGGGGCACAAGCTATAAACTCTATTTTATTTCAAAAGGATTTTCTAACTACTATATTTTAAATTAATCTTTTTTTCCTTCAAAAAAGAGTTTCTACCAACAATAGAACATCTGTTTTACATAAACCTCCCTGGGAGTTAGTTTGAAAGGAAATATACAAAAGGATAAAATAATTAAGCATTCAAAGATAAACCTACATTCGCTGCAGCAAAACCTGTGGAAATGATTTAGTTAAGAAGCTGGGGTAGAAGCATGCCAACAAGAAATGCCCTACCTGTATGTATGATAAAATGCAGATAAACTAAAAAGAGTGAGGGATGAACAGTACTGAGATGTGACATTGTTACCTATACAAACTTAAACTATAGCAAAAAGATATTTAGAAAGCACTCATGTTACTTGAACTTTTAACTCGTTCTCTTCTATCACTTTAGCTTATGACACACAAACCAAACTAATTGTTCTCCCAGCATGGCCTGATATTTCCATGAACAGATATTGGAGGTAAGAGTGCTTGTTACATTTCACACAGTTTAAACAGAATTTAATTCTACTTCTGGACCGGACTGTATGCTATTTCGTATACATGTTATATGATACATATTTTACCTCAAAGCTGCTACAATTCAGACTCTGGCTGGGGGATTTATGCACATATTCTGAACATCAAATCAAATGCTTTCTAACTGGTGGAATGTGCAACACATATACATACAAGTTATAAGATCTCTAGGAGAGACATGGGAATCACTAAACTGGACTCTGTCTCGTTTAGTCACACTAAACATGTAAGGATCAGGCTTCACAGTCGGAAGTTCTTGATGAAATCCCCAGCCTGAGGTTTTAGCTGTCTTCACAGCAGCTGTTGCTTCTGCTTGGAGAGAGACAAAAATAAATATAGCAGGCAAAGCTCACAAGGACTTTAAAAGGCTGAGAAAAAAGCAGGAAGCATGTGCTATTGCAACACAATATTTACGAGGAGACTGTAGATGGCACCAAACCAATATAAAGTCCAACCCAAGTCAAAATGGCTACAGTAGCAGCAGACTCCAGCAGTTTCTCTTGCTCATGTAAGAAATTTGTCTGTGTGCTGCCCAAGAAGAGTATTACAACAATGACTAGCAAACAGGAGCTCAACAAAAAGTTAACAGACAAGAGGTGTTTGAACTGTCATTGGCTGATGAGACAAAATAAAGTGAGCCTGCACGGTTGTGGTAAAGGCTGGTTTTCGGTGGAGCTGTTTGGAAGCTTGATTTGGAAGGGGAATTTTTTTTTTTTTTTGCATGTGTTTTATACTCTGCCTGAACACGTGTTGGAAGGCAGGGGTGGGCAAAGTGCAGCCCCCTGTTTTTGTGCCCCTCAGGGACCACCAAGGTCATAGGGTTTTTTTTTGTTTTTGTTTTGTTTTTTTGCACAAAGATAAGTTTCCATTTTTTTCCCCCTCTAGAATTCCCCAAATGCACTCTAGAGGCTATGGAGGGCATTTCTCTCATGTTCAGCAAATTTTTCCAAAATCTTTCCAAAAATTTTTTTTTGCCCCAGAATGCTCCAAAATATGTACTAGGGGGTATGGGGTGTATTTTCACCACATTTTGCAGGTCTCCTGGACCAAAGATGCTTTTTTTGAAACCCAAAGCATGGTGAAAATGCCCCCCATTCCCCCAGAGGCATTTAAGGGAAAATAGTCAAATTATTTTTATTATTAAATTATTAAAATTATTTAAAAAATATTTTAAAAAAGTCAATTTTTAATGGGAACATGTGCGGTCTTTAAAAGTCTACTGGGGAGCTAAAGAGGCCTCTTACCTTTCCACAGTTGCTGGCCCCTGCTCTAAGAGGACAGAGTGGTTTTCTGGGGCAAAGATGCATGACCTAACAGAGATGCTGATAAGATTTATTTACCCCACCAACAACTAGCCCTTGGTGAGGGATTATGGGGCACAGAGACCGGTCCCAGTCTTCAGAGAACACAGTCGTGGCCTTTGAACTGAAGTGCTCCCACCAGTGCACAGAAGAAGAAGAAGAAGGAGAAGGAAAAGGAGGAGGAGGAGGAGGAGGAGGAGGAGGAGGAGGAGGAGGAAGAAATGTGTTCCCGTATTCCCTGCTGAGGAAAACACAAACAGCATTGTGTGGGTCTGACAAGATGTCTCAAGTGGTGTGGTGTGCTGTGTTTTAGGAGCAAAGATTCATGAACTAACAGAGAGGCTGACAAGACTCACCAAACCCACGGAATATTACTCTCTCCTTCTGAACAACATGGAAATGAGACATTGCAAAATACAACTTTCAACAGATTGCAAGGTACTATGAGGCTCTGGGGAAGAGCCTGGGGACCTTGGGGCACAAGTTGCTATTTTATCATTCCTTCCTGTTAAAGGACATGGAAGAAAGAGAAGAATACTAAAAGTGAACAACTTTCTCCACAAATGATACTGTCATGAAAGATATACCTTCTTAGGTCATGGTCGGCACTTTTATGAAGGACTCTTGGAAAATTGCACCTCATACTGGATGGCAAGAGTGTATACAGTGTGCCGTCTTTGGTGCGATCTCTGTGCACATGAATGTGAGGTTGTCCAAGTGTTGCTCCCATTATAGTCAATGGATGCAACAGGCATGTGCCCATGCAGTGGTTCATCCATTGCATCCAGTGACTACAGTGGGACGTGACACTTGTCTTTTCGTTTTACATGGGGGTTCCTGGGACAGAACTTTTGTATATATGGCAGGCGCAATTCATACGAGTTTTGCAAACTTCATCAGGAGAGTTTTAAACTAAGTTATGTGGGACAGAAAGCCAATATTCCAGAGGGCAGCATATTAGAAACAATAGCCTTAATGATACAAATGAATTAGAGTGATAGTACAAGAACCTACAATGGAAAGAAGATGGAGAAAATGACCAATGCTCTTTGATGTTTCTACACTAATGCACAAGAGCACAGGAAATAAACAAGATGAACTTGAACTCTTCAAACAAGAACACAAATATGATTGAACAGGCATCACGAAAACCTGGTGGGATGAGTCTCATGATTAGAATGCAGTAATGGATAGGTATAACCTACTCCACAGAAACAGACCAAACAAGAAAGGAGGAGAAGTAATATTATATGCCAAGGGCAAGCATATCTATGAGGAGATCCATGACTTAAAGCATGGGGAAAAGGTTAAGAGCATTTGGGTAAAAAAATTAAAGGGGAGAGAAACAACAGTAGTATCACTGCAGGGGTCTAAATATAGATCCCTCAAGCCAGACTGAAGACTTGGACGGTGCCTTCCTAGAACAAATACCACACACTCAAGGAGAGATGTAGCAATGGGAGACTTCAGCCACCCTGGTATTTGTTGGAGGTCAAACTCTGCCAAGAACATACAATCCAACAAACTCCTGGCTAAGCATGCTGACAATTTCATTCTGCAGAAAGCAGAGGAGGCAACAAGATGATTCACTATCTTGAACCTGATCCTTACCAAAAGGGAAGAACTACTCAATGGAGCAGAAATGGGATCCTTCTGCGACAATGCATCTTGGGAACTGTTATACAAAGAAGAGGGAAGCCAAACTTAGTGAGATGTACTTTTGAAAAGCTGATTTCATGGGTGAGATCCCATGGTCAGAAATGCTCCAAGAAAAGGGAGTTCATGATGGATGGGAGTTACCTAAAGTTGAGACACTGAAGGCACTATTGAAAACCACTCTAATCATGAAGAAAAGTAGGAAATGTTAAAAGAAACCAGTATGAATGCATAAAGAGCTTTCAGACGATCAAAGACTTAAAAGGAACATATTCAAAGAAAGAGAAGAAGGAAGAGATTAATTAATTAGATGACAATGTAAAATTCAGATCTAAGTCAAGTTGCTAGGCCCAGCAAAAGGACATCCACTGTATCATCAGTTTCCATTGATTTAATGGGGCTTAGAATAGGATTTTGGCCTCTGTGTAAAGTAAGTGCAGAAAATAGCAATTTCAAAACTTTACAGTGAAAGTTCCATCAGCCTATCATCAGCAATAGATATGCATATATTTAAAAATCTTGTATATTTTTTGAGGGCATGTTGCTACCTTTTTGATACTATAAGCTTACTTTGTGTATTTCTACACTCTAAGTAGTTGATACGTAATACAGACATTACAGTACTCCAAGCCCAAAAATGAAGATCGTGAATTCACCAATCCAGTTTAAAATTACATTAAAATCAAAATCGTCTATGCCTGGTTCCAACTGAGTTTGCTCTGGCATGTTCTGGGTCTGCATCTAAACAGGCTTTTGTTTTTCTTGAATTAACATGAAACTGTCTCATCTCTTTGTTCTACTCCAGTGCCATTTTATTAGAGACTGAATCATGGTTAGGTATAAAGTACTCTGTAAATATTAATAATATAAATCATGTATTTGGAGAGAGAGAGACAAGACTAAAGCTTTTTCACATTCAGTTTTCATCATACCAGAAAGCTGGTTCCCAGTTTCATAGAAAGGTCCCAAAGAAATATGAATAAAACTAAAGTTTCCACAACTTTGCTCCTTAAAAAATGTTTTGGGCCATTCAACTTTTATATCAACTACTGGAAGATTGTTCCCTGTCAGATCCCACTATTCCAGCCACAGCCTTCTCTTCAAAGCATTTCCTTGGAAATTTCAGCACTGATGTAGGGACAGTCTGTCTGAGAACATATTTCACAACTGGGGCAAAATGTAGGGAAAAATGTGTCAGTGGAAAGTCCATGCAAAGCCCAGAGAAAAATATGTCCCAAATCTGTAAGCAGCATAACTGGGGGATTCTCAGAGTTGTAGTCTTAAAATAATTTTTTAAAGAGTTGACTGTTTGAGTTGAGTGACCAAAACATTGCAGGATGCAACACAATACATTTCCAAACCAGTCTGATATATAAGAGTATAGTTGCAAGAAAGTAATACTGTTGAGGCCTGAATGTATTTTGCATGAAAACAAAACTCTGGTCCCTCTACAACATGATACATTGTATATACAACAGTTATGTATGTGTTGTTGTGTAAGAGGCTGCTTGGTGTATTATAAGAGCCACTATGGTGCAGCTGTTTCTCAGACTATGACTCCAGGAGACCAGGGTTCAAATCCTCACTCAGCCATGGAAACCCACTGAGTGACACTGGATAAGTCATACTCTCCTAGCTTTAAAAGGGGGCACTGGCATAGCCCCTGCGAACAAATCTTGACAAGAAAACTTTAGGACACATCACTGTACGTCAGAGCAGATATGAAGGCACATAACAACAACAGACCCACTGCATTCCCAAACCAGTTTATTTGCAAGATAATAACATTCATACTGTGCGCTATGCAGAAAAAAGGCTCTCAGCTCTATGCAGCTGTAGGAAATTTTGTCAGAGATGCTTTCCCTCTTAAGCAACAAAATCAAACATTTGTTTCAAACAAAGTTTACTTCAGGATGCAATGCTCCGCAGTTCTTTATCATTATTCACTGATCATCATCCACCTTCGTATTCACTGATTACCACTCACCCCACAGTTCTTCAGGATGGAAACTGGCAACCTTACATGTGCTCCTTTGAATGCTGAAATAATAAACTGGGAGGTTCCAGGGCTTAGCTATCTGAAAGACATGTGCTCTGACTGCCTCTGTCCTTGATGGGCTCCTGGTAGTTTTTCCAATGATAAAGAATAAATACTCTGCCTAACGGAACATCAGATTTGGGAAAGTGATTTTGTCAGAATCATGGCAAGAATAATTAAACTTCTTCAACACAACAGCCTGAGGGTGTCTCAGGCTCTCTCATGGCTACTGTTCTCATAATAAAAAGCAAACAAAAATGTTCAAATGAATTGCAATCACGCAAGGATAATTCCATTTAGCTTGGCTTTTATTTCTTTCATTTAAAAAGAAAACATTAAAAAGTCAGCATCATTCCAAGTCACTGATGCAAACAGAATGATGTACCATATTTAACACTAAACAAAACATATGGAGGACCAAAGATTTCCCATCACTGCTCCAGCTCCTCCACAGTATTGCCCTCCAGTAGCTGTTATTAAGCCCCATACTGAAGGTTCTATATAGGTACAGCCATAAATACAGTAGATGCACCTCTGTGAATCTGGTAAATGCCGTTTTAAAGCCATTTAAGCTAATGGGCATCACTAAACCTCAGGGCTCTGAATTTCAGCACGTGTACATATTTTTACATGTATAAGCCAACATTCAAGGCTCTTTAATTTCAGCGCAAAAATGTTCATAGGGCCTATTTATAATTTATTTTTGCAATTACGACTGGCTGTGGCTACTTATTCTTTTCTCAGCAAACAAAACCCCTAAACATTTTTACTGAGAACACAAGACAACTTATAATACTGGTCAGAATACCTCTGACCAGTATTACAAGTTTACATAAATCAGTAATGACATGAAACAATGAAGACCATGAGAGAAATTATATTACCAGACTTCAACAAAGAATTAAAGTTGGAGTTTAAGTCACAGGTAACATGGGGCTGATCAACGCATCCAAGTGGGGACATGCGAATATTCCACATAAGCTGGTATGGGTAGCTCCTTGTTACATATCTAAGTCGAGGGCAATGAAGCAAGAACTGGAACAGCTGGAATGCAGGTAGAGAAAGGTTTGTGCCAAACCCAGTTAAAGACAGATTACACTCCACTGTCAAGCTATTCTATTGCATTAATAGCAAAATGAGAGTCTTTTCCACCAGCATCCTCTCAGTGTTAGCCAACTGAGCTCTACAGGTATCTTTTCAGTCACAATCTGGCCCAGAGAGATATGAAGGAGCCCTCAGGAATATTGTGACAAATTTCCAAGACACACTGAGGACAAAGATTCCTGCCAAATATTATTACCACAATCATTCACATTAACCTGAGGTAGCCACTCATAGAAATTTCCAGTGTTCTCCATAAGGAACAAATTAATAAACCAAGGTATGTCTAGGAATCTGTTTTTTGCTCTCCCTAAAATTTATCCTGCAAAAATCAAACCAATCCTGTTCAATAATTTAATTATATTTATCAATTGTTTCCTGGATTTATATACAGCCTTTTTCTCAAGATGGAATCCAAGAGAGTTAACCTTTCCAGTTCTCTACCTATCATCCAGAATGGAAATTACTAAACTATTCTAACCTTTAAAAGAACTTGTGATGCTTTAAACAACGTGTGAGACTTTAATAATGGAAAAACAAGGTTAGCTTTGGCTAACAAAACATACTGGGAGGGTGATAAATACATATTACACTGAAAAGAACTTTTAAAGAGAATTGCCATACTGTACAATTATTTTGATAATGAAGGCTATTATTAAATTACATTTAATGTTTTTTTACTTGGTTTAAACATCACTTTTTAAAGTTTAAAACAATGAGTCATTACAACACCTCTGATATTCATCATGGCCTTCAACATTACTATTTTTGAAATGTCATCCACAAACTGAGCAACAGGGATCTCTCTGGATCTCTATGGAATGGTATCGTTCCTGCTATAAATATTTTTTTTCTTAAATAGTCTTTAACATCTTCAAACACTGGAGCTCTTTGAATGTGCTGACATATTCATCTTCTTTTATTGCACCTTGTTTTGGATATGGTCTTTTCAGCACTTACCAGATGAGTTTATGTATGCATGTGTACACACACACATACACACACAGATGAAGTTTCCCACATTACTTATATATGCTTCATCTACACTCTCTTTCACACACATAAACATTCTATCTTCTACTGTTTATTTTGAGGCAGCAAATATATTTCCAAATTGAAATGGAAGAATATAGCTGGCGAAACCCTGCTGAGCCAATTTTTTGTTGTAATTTCAAGTCATAAAGACATAGAAAACAAATGGATAAAGATTCTTAAGTGAGCACAATGCTCAAGAACGTTGGACCCATTACTGATTAATCGTTCCAATAAATATATGTGCATAAATGACATTTTTTCCCAAGTGATTTTCATGATAAATGAAGATTATAGGAGATTTGTTCTGAGAGAATGAGCCACTAAAAGTACACTATTACAGGCTGAATTTCAAAAGACACTCAACTATATGTACAAACAACCAGAAATTATTTCACCACATCAGATCATTGATCTCTGAAAATAATTTCTTGTTTTAAGGCATAAAGATGGAAATGCAATATTAATCAATACTAATTAACTAAACAGACAAAACAAGTAAGATGAACAGATAAAATAAAGCATCTTATTTATCACATGATATGAACAAAGCTGACATTGTGACTTTGTCAAAGCAGTGTCTCCATATATACTTATGCCCTCAAGGGCCGGTATAAAAGCATCAGAGATATAACAATTACTTAAAATCGAAACTGGAAAGGAAAGCTCAAAGCTATAATGTGACAGGTATTAACTAGCAGAGTACACAGATAAAATAGACTCTGTTTCAAGTGATCAAATCTATTGGCTTGCTTGGTCAAGAAAAACTGGTTTCTGATGAAAGAAAGCACTTTTGACTACCATGGCTCGAGTCCTTAAAAAAAACAACTGCTGGCTTTCAACAGGCTTCAGGAAAGCTGTTTCTTGCTTGTAATTTTCAATAGTAACTTACTAGTAACATTTTGAATTAAGATAAAAATATTTTGTTCTATTCTATTCCCCTTTTTAGGACAAATTGGTAAAACATATGTTCATCTGTCACATGTGCACATCAGTTAGAAGCCTAGGAGTAAATTTCTCCCAATTATTCTCCTCAGAAGTCTCATGTGAGGGCCGATTTACTTCTTAAAACTGAAGAAAGAAACACATTCCTCCTTCTACATTCATGTGTTTGACCTTCGCAAATTTGATGATTCGTGAGGCATGTGCTTGCCTCCCTCCCCTACATTTTCCTCCTTCCATTCTCTTGCATTCCTCACCCCAGGCTTGCCAGACTTGTGCTTAAAATGGATTTTTTTTCTTTTTGAAAGAGTAAAGCCCCCTCCCACTGCTGGAGGCATGTCCTCTCTCTCCCATGTGGCTGCACTTTCTGCTGTGTAATGGCTGCTGATTGGTCAGGTGGTCTCTTTGCTCCTATGCCCCCTTTCCAAGATGGTCACCAGAAGTAACAACTCTGCTCTTCTCCCTTTGAAGAGAAAATACCAGTAAGCCCTTTACTGTTTCTTTTTTCTCGCCCACCCCCACAACGCAGGGGCCAGAGCCAAAAGAAGGAGAGGAGGCACACTGGAGAGAAATCACAGGGGTGGGACTTATTTGCAATTCTTCCACTTTCATGAAGGTTCTGTGCCCCAAACTCTCGTGAATGTGGAAGAGGTACTGTATGTCTAAAATGAGGGAGCTGTATCAGGATAGTGTTTTTGAAATGTTATGTCAGCATAAATCAGGAAGGATGTCTTTCTGTGAACTAAAGAATCAAATTTAAGATGTAGAATGGGATAAAATGATATGGTAATAGATTAAGTATGATAAATGGATTGGTCTATGAACTCTGTAATGGTCTTTAGAATATAAAATGCTATAGATGCATTTAGGATACGGACACATGCAGAACTATTAACTAGTGAACCACAGCTTGAAAATATTCCAAAAAAGTTCAAAAACCAAACTTTAATTTTGTTATTTTATATAAGCGATGTCATTTTACTACACCATTGTACATAATGAGACTTAAGCATCCACGAATTTTGTTATCTTGGGTGGGGGGAGTCCTGGAACCAAACCCTAGTGGATACTGAGGGCCCACTGTATTAAGAAAAGTGAGTTGCCAAAATTAATCCAAAATCAGAAATGCAAAGTATACTTTAAATCTGCTTGTCTAATTTATTTCCCATATCTTCTTGAGTCTTGACATAGTACCTTCTTAAGAAAGAACAACTTCTATTTCCAAGGTGCAGTGGCTACAAGAAGCAGAACAGTGATCTCAGCTGTGGTTTGCCTATGGTCTGTGAATTCAGACCTAACAGCAAGCCATAGGTAGAGAATCACTCTACTTAATTTTTTAAATAAATCAAAATAAACATGCTGTGCCACTTAACAAATAGAGCCATTGTGGGACAAGGAGCTGGCTGAGTCTTGCTTCTTTTCCAGCTCACTGTTTCTGGGTCCATGTGATCAGATACATCCCCAGAAAAGGCCCAAAGGCGGCAGACAATGAATTCATAGCCACTTCAAAATCACTGGCTGCCAGAACTGGGCCTGAATCAAGCCTGTAGCTTGAATCAAGCTTCACTTAAATCCTGAGTATTTAAGCAGGTCAGCTCTTAGGTGCTGGCCAGTCTACTGGTAGTAGTCAGAGGAAGACCTGGAAAAGGAGATGAAGACAAAGATGAAGAAAGAGACAAAGAAGAGAAGAGGAAGAGGAAGAAGAAGGCAAAGGCAAAGACAAAGAAGAAGATACCTGCCAAAGCTGATCACTACAACAGTCCTTGTCAGCGCTACCTGAAATCAAGGATGTTAGCACCAAGCAGCCTTCTCAGCCCCTTGTGTTTGCCAAAATCCTGCAGTAGGGTGGCTGAATGCTTTGGAAGCATTCTCAGGGGCATAATTTAAGCATTCTCAAGGGCATAATTCATGACACTCTCATGCCCTTTTTTCTCCATCCCATTGTTCTCACTGCTAAGGGGCCTACAGCTGGAGTTGCACTCCTGCCCTTGGCATCTTGTAGTTCTGGTGGGCTCCACTTCTTAGGTAGCTCCCTCCCACAATTTTCTAAGCAAGGCAGCATTTTGGTACATGGGTTTGATTTTATCTGCTTCCCTTTCACTCCTCTTCTCAGCCTCTTTGCTCATCCCCCCTTTTTCAGTCAGGCATGCCTGGGGAGGCCAAGTTTAGCCAGCAGGCACTGACCACTCTTGACTTCATTTTGCCAGCCCTAGTGTGGCTCCTTGCACCCCTCTCCACCTTGTGAGACTACTGTTGCTATAGGAAGGGCCACTGTATCTTCTTTGGGCTACACTCTCAAGGCCAGTATAGCCTGCACTAATTGTAACATTTAGTACTGTTCTAGGACGATGCCTTCCAAAAAAGCTTGGATGGCTTCACAGGATCCACTGCTCAGAACCAGAAGCCAGGCTGGTAGGCCCCCCAAGTCACGGACAGAATTAGCCCCAGCAAGTAGTCATGGAAAACGCAGCACTAGGGGAAAAGCAAGAGGTGAATCTAGGTCCTCACCAGAGGTAAATAATGTGTCAGTGCTGGAGGACCTTTCTCAGACACTGGAAAAGCTGGTTAAAAATGTTGAATGCCTGGAGTCTCCAGCAGAAAGGGCATCCCAGATGTGGAAGTATCAGTCTGCAATTGGAGGAAGTCAGGGGATCCAGACGCAGGCAGTGACAGACACTGGAAAAACTGGTTAAAAATGTTGAGTGCCTGGAGTCTCAAGCAGAAAGGGCATCCAAGATGTAGAAGTATCAGCTCTGCAACTGGAGGAAGGCAGGGAATCCAGACGCAGGCAGTGACAGCCCACACTGAGTAGCACTGAGAGTTCCTCGGAATCAGAAGAGAAGGCATTCAGCACAGAAAGCAGAAGCAAAAGCGAGAAAAAGGGTAGGGGCCAGAAGAATAGGAGAATGTATTATGAGGAGTCAGACAGTGAGGGAACCTCTGGTGAGTCCTCAAGGAACAGGGTTAAGATCAAGGATTACCGGAGGGCAGCAGTGCATTTCCCTAAGCTGCCTGGGAAATCAGAAAGAAGGAGAATAAAAGGCAGGCAGACTCAGGCCCTAGAGTGCATGGGAAGGTGTCAGGAAACCACCAAGAGCAGAGTTGTATGTTAGCAACCATAAACATCTGTCTGGCATTCACCTGGACAAAAAGATCAGGGAGCGCATCCTTAATGGCTATTATGTAGATGTCTTTACACTCCCCTAGCCAGAAGAAGATGAGGGGCACATTCCTAAGTCAGCAAAAAAAAGCATAAGAAGGCAGATGAAATTGAATTGGTGGAATCAGTTGGCTGAGTATACTGTTTTCAGGCAACTGTAGTACAGTCAGCCTATCCTGACAAGCATTGGCATCCTTCTAGCCTCCTGGGAAATGTCCTCAAGGCACAAGTCCTTGCAGGAAAGGCAGCAGCTATTGAGTATGACACAGCCTTTAAAAAGCAGGTATCCCAGAGTGAATTCGCTTGGTGGGATCCTATCAATGACAAGCTTTGGCTTGTCTTGGTAGGGTGACATAACAAGGGCTGGTCAGACAGTTCTCAGCATTTTTGCTGGTCAGGGAAGAAAGACACTAAGAAAATTCCAGGGCAATTCAGGCTCATACACCACCTCTTGGGGACCACTCCCATCAGGGAACCCTCAAGTTAGGAAAGGGTGGTGATGAAAAGGGACTCTCTACTCTCTCAGCTTTGCATTCCTTCTCTGTCTTGGCAGCTACAACCTTAGGGAGATCCGTTTCTGACTTGAGGTTGTCAGACTCATAAGCCAACCAAGGACCAAGAGCAGGGATCCTAAATCCTGCTGAAAACCCATGCCTGATAAATCTGGTTGTCTTTTGATCAGAATATGCAGCCAGAGTTGGTCAACAATGCTACACCACAGGAATTTTGTTCAGTATCTTATGCCTCATTTGATCAAGCAGTTAGGTTGGTACAGGCACGCGGCCAAGAGCATTTACAGTGAAATGCAACATCCAGTCACCATTTGGGCTGCTTCCTGTGCATCCCAATGACCACAGTTTGTTGGGGATTGAGTTTAATGGCCCTTGATATTATGATAAGGTCATGCCCATGGGATGCTCAGTTGGCTGTGAGGACTTTGAGACTTTTAGCACATTTACAGAGTGGGCGGTTAAGGTCAGGGAAGGGTCACCTTATGTCACACATTACTTGGATGACCTCCTGATGATCAGCAGGGCAGGTAAGGTTGAATGTGTTACTATCTTCAGATGTTTTCAAAGGAGCTGGGCATACCCTTGGCTCGAGAAAAGACTGAGGGGACAGCTACATCTCTGGTGTATTTGGGCATTTTGTTGGACTCAGTGCAGATGTTTTCTGACTTACATTCAGACAAGCTAGCTACAATTAAGGAACACTTCAGGTGTATGTAGGGCTGTAAGAAAGCCATACTTACCAATGTAGATTTTTCTGTGCCAACTTAACTTTGCGTGTAAAGTGTTGTCAACTAGGATAACCTTCTGTGTCTGCTTAGCTAGAGTTATGACAACAATTAGGGACTCACATAATTGCATCCACATTACGAAAGATGTCAAGCAGGATTTGGAAGTATGGCTTAGCTTCTTGGATAACTATAATGGGGTTTCCCTGGCAGGAGGTTTGGGAGCCGGGTACGGATCTTCAAGTCCACTCTGATGCAATAAGGAAGCATAGGATTTGGGGTTATTTTTGTGGTCATTGGTGCACTGAGAGGTGGCTGGAGCAATGGTTGAGGAGCAAAGTGGTGTGGGATTGTTTCCTATGGAGGTGATGGTCTCCATATGGACAAGCAAATTGGAAAATAAGAGGTTGTGGTTCTGGTGTGATAACCAGGTGGCAGAGGTGTTCATTAACAGGTAGTCTTCTAAATGTAGCAGGGTTATGAGGTTGCTGAGGTGGTTGGTGTTGATATGTCTGCCTGCCAACGTAACATTTTCAGCTGTGTTCCAGGCATGGACAATGAAACTGCAGACTATTTATCTCACTTCCAGGAGGACAGGTTTTGATCCTTGGTGCCGGAAGCAGAATCCCAGCCAATGCCATTTCCAGAAGTGTGGCAACTTGACAGCACAGCAAAATGCAAGGAATACCCCACTCAGCTGCCCCTGCAACCTTTCAGGCTTATAGGAGGGCAGTGGGCTGGTTCCAGAGTTTCTGTCAAAGGGAAGGGTACTCAAGAGAGTGGCCAGTTTCAGAAAGGCATGTCCTTCTTTTTCTGGTCCACTTAAAGGAACAAGGCATGACCCCACAATTCATGTTGGTCCACCTCACAGTGATTTCCTTTTTCAGCAAAGTCAAGGGTTTCCAGATCCATGTGTCTCTCTTCTAGTCAGAAAAATGGTAGACGGTTGGTGAAAGTTGGGGCTGCAGTGTAAGGATAGCAGCAGACCCATCACATCTTGGCTGCCAGGAAACTTCGTCTGGAAGCTGCTGGCCATGATTTATTCCACATCTGAGGTAGTACTATTTAAGACGGTGTTCATGGTTGCCTTCTTCAGGGCATTCAGGGTGGAGGAACTGGTGGCAGAATCTAGAAGGGGCTTGTCAGACAGGGCACTGCAGGTAGAAGACGTCTCCTTCAGAGAGATGTCAGTGATCATCCATATCAGACACTCTAAATGTGACTAACTGGGCCAGGAAGCTGTCATTTGGCTCCATTCACTAAGCAGGAAGAAGTTACGCCTGGTTAATGTTACGCCTTCTTATGTTTATTTGGAGGCACCTGCTGGGGCCTGGCTGCTTATTCATTCATGAGGATTGCTCCGCACTGTCTTAATTCTAATTTGTAGTCATTTTGGGTTGCACCTTGTACTACCCACTGTATAGTATAGGAGCCATGCATTCAGCACTGGGGCAGCAGCAGAAGCAGAAGACTGTGTTCTTCCAGAGGTGGACATTAAAGAGAATCAGGAGATGGAAGTCTGGGTCATATGTAGAATATGTGAGGTCCGTTTTGGAGCTTAGATTTTTTTTGCAGAAGGAGCAGTCAATGGGGCAGAGGAGTCATTGCTTAACCGGCAGGGATGGGGACTGTCAGCAGCAGTGGTGAATGGGTGACAGCTATGGTTGACAGTGCTGACAGCAGTGGGAAAGAAAAAGCGGGACCAGTGATAGCACCTAAGTGGCTTGGCCTGGACTGTGCAGGGCCAACTCTTCAACAGGAGTTGAAGAGCAAGGATAGACTGCCATTTATGGACCATATCCCTGAATAATATGAACTTATGTTCCTTTTGCAATAGATTTTTGAGTGTGGGGTGTGGGCTACCACTGGCTGTAGATGCGATGGGCTGGTGGCAGGTAAGCTCACCAAGGCCCCCCCCCTTTTTTTTGGCAGCTGCATGGGTCTTGGATCCAGGGCTGTTAGTACCAAGGGCCACTTGGCATTGGTAGAACAGGGGTCCCACTCTGGGGGTACATGGTGGTGGTGGGTGTGCCTGGCTTAGGAGAACACGTGTTATGCACTCCCTGATGGCAGGAGGGTTATGACAAGGTCAGGTCCTCCTGTCAGTCATTGGTTCCTGGCTCTGGGCCAGAGGCTCGGGTTTGTCAGTCAACAGACGGGTTGATTGATGCCCAGGTTCATACCCATGTGTGCACCAACTCTATCTGTATCTGTAGCTAATAAAGTTGTGGCCTTTTCTTTTAAACTTTGTTATACTTGTCATTCTTAAGAGAGAATGTCACCCCTGAGCATGCCATCCACATTTGGTTTTTGGGGCAAATACAGTCAATTTTCATTCTCTCTCTTCTTTGGACCAGGCAAAGTTTGCTTAGCGGTCAAGTAATTAAAACTGGAAACTAACAAGTCAATCTGTTTACTGTGTAGGCAAAAGGTGCAGTAGCAGCAGTTATCCAAGCAAAAATGACAAGTTCGATGAAAGAAATCCAGTTGTGTGGATTTTTTCTCTGGTAACTCCTCTGGACTCCAGAGGTCATTCTATTCCATTCTGATCTTCCTAAGAACAGCATATAAATAGCAAGCTGTGACAACATTCATATTTGGAAGGAAGTCATTTTTTCTCTCTAATTCCTGAGAAAATTTTAAAGAAAGTTAGCATATAACAGAAGATCTATGCTGCTAATGGTGAATGTTTCCCTCCTCTCTGAGGTGCATTAGAAAGTCTTCACACACGCAAAGAAACCTGTGAATGCATCTGCTACAGGTTTCTGGATTGTGACCATTGATTTGTCAATATGTTCACAATGTAAGCTACATAATAAGGTTATAGCAAGCCTGCATTAAAAACAGAGTCAATTTATTTATTCTAAAATACCATAATCACTGCAAATCATTACCAGTTACACAGAAAATAATAACTTTCATAGTAACTTTTTTGTAAAGCATTAAAGACTCTCTCTTCTTTTTTAATGTTCTCTACTCAGCAATAAATTAAAGAAATACATGCAAAACATAATGCATCTCAGTTATTTCCTGCCCGGATTAGATCTCAGCTGCCTTCTCTAAGCAAATCAATAACAAAAATGAACAGCATTTGCATTTTGTCAATGGGAAACAAAACTGTTATGAAGATGCACAGCAGGAATTATATTGAAGTCAGCTACATTCTTCTAGCAGGAGTTTAATTTCACCTTATCTACTCCACTTATTCATCACAACAGAAACCTTCGCTGAAGGAAAATATATATCTCCATTACAATAGGACGTATACTCAGGCAATGCAGATGGGAAATAAATGTGTACTGTCACAGGAGGCATTTTCCTGTGGCAGAGTTAGAAAAGAATAAGGGCTAATCTTATTGTGTGGCACAAGTGACAAATTCTAATCCACAAAACTGGCCACAACAAAATGCTAGTCAAAAGATATATTGAAGAAAGTCTTGCAACTAACAGGAATGCAATATGGTGTCTTGCAATATACAAAATGAACTTCATATTACATCATTTTAACTGACTGGCCCATTTTGCTATGCCATGAACAGGAGAAAATGATGGAATGAAGTTGAAAGGGAAAGACTGAGACTGCAAAGTACAGTAAGAATCACTGATGAGACCAAGAATGTCCATCACATACATCCAATAGGGATTTACCAAGAATGTCTATCACATACATCCAACAAGCAATAATCCGAGGCTGTGCTAAATTACTTACATATTTAGCACAAAATATCACCTCTGATTGTTTAGCTAAAACTAACAGGGAGTGGTAAGCCAAAAACTGGAGGGAGGGAGGACAGAACCAAAGAAATTGTTCATAACTTGAAGACTGCAGGTTTTGTGTTTGCAGAAGAATTCATGAACAGAAGCAAAAGCCAACAATCTGCATATTCAGACTGAACTGCAGACTAAACATAACTTGATATTGGTAGAATGCCCTTATAACTTATACACTTTCCCTAAATAGATGAAAAGCTTCACATTTAGTACCTTGATTACATATCAGTAATTTGGAGGCTGGTAATGTCTTAATCTAAACACTGTCCTTAGTGTTGTTTTGCTACTTTTTTGCCAGAAAAAAATACAAATTTTCAGCCATATCTATCCTCATGGATAAAAACTAGAAAAGGTAGGGCTGATCAGTGGGTGGAAGAGACTGTGGATGCTTTTTTTGAAGCAGACTTCTGTTCTAATGTAAGTAGTGGTGAGATCTTCACTGAAGATAACGCCACTGGATCACACCCAATCTTTTGCAAAGTAAGATGTAAGAGCAAATGGTAGCAACACAACTCCAGGCGTATTTGAATCCATTCCAACATGGGATTTAAGCCTGCTCCTGGAACAGGAACAGCTCAGGATCCGTTGGTGGATAACCTATGCCAATAACTGTATAGGGAATATGTTGCTGTAGGCTCTACCAGACCTCTTGGCAGCACATATCATCCTTCTGAGAAATCTGGCTGAGATGGGATTCTGGGTGCACCATTTTGCAGTGGTTCCACTTCTTTTAGATCAAATGTTCTCAGAAGGTGGCATTGGTAGACTGTCAGCTTACCGCTACTTCCTTATGACAGTGATTCCTAACCTGGGTTATGCCTATGCCCAACAGTACAAGCAAGGACATTTAGGGGTA
The DNA here is from genome assembly GCA_030412105.1 of Cyclura pinguis. Taxonomy (NCBI): domain Eukaryota; kingdom Metazoa; phylum Chordata; class Lepidosauria; order Squamata; family Iguanidae; genus Cyclura; species Cyclura pinguis. The sequence goes on along the minus strand of CM059599.1, from coordinate 308,716,691 downwards.
TGCACAAAAAAAAAGTGGAAAAATTATAAAGTATAAGCCATTCTTGGAAGATGTCACAACTTAATACAGTTCTTGATTGGCCACAGCATTGGCATTCCTGTCTCAGGACTGGGAGGAGGAAGGAATTCACAGAGACAAAGAGTGACACACAAGCCAAACTTCCAGCTGCCACTGGCTCACAAATTTTTTTTTTTTAAGAGTCCTTCTCACATGCATATAGACACACAGCCTTCTATTCAAGTTGCCACAACACCTGCCTACACTAGGTGGCTTCTTGAGCCTTGCACATATGTGCTCTCCTCAACCTCTTCTTTGTGTCCCTCTGCATATGTAGAGAGTGCACCCAGTGGAGACATCCAGTTCTGCCCCCAAATCCATCTGAGGCAAGGATGTGCAGCACCAGTCACTCCTCCTCGTCCCTTTGGCTGGGAGCAAACCAGATCCTGAGATCACAGAGAGTATCTAGTGGGTAACAGGGAATGATGGACAGGAGAGGGCAGGGTGGCTGACTTGACACCCTGCCTTTCCTTCCATAAGTGTGGAGATGTCTCCTCAGAGATCGTGGAAGTTTTCTGATGGGGCTTTTTTTCCCCCTCAGAGAAAGGATATGGTGGCAGGGGAGCACATTTTATAGAAATGAGCTGCTGGGGGTATGCATGTGAAAAAAGTTTGGGAAGCACTGCCTTATCATGTTTCATTCTGCTTAGTACATGCTTTTTAACATGTAGAAGTAAGAGCTGAAAGAGGCCATCCAAATCTGGGAGTTGGGTCTCATCATTAGGCTGACTATATCCATCCCTCTTTCTCAGCTGATGCCAAAGAGACTGTAGAAGGATCCAGTGTAGGGCTGGCTGTGGGTGAACAAATTGAGGCTCAATTCAAATAAGGCAGAGATTCTGCTGGTTATCAGAAAAGCCAGCTCTGAATTGGACTTACCACCTACGTTGGATAAACCCGAAAAGACCAGGTTTGTAGTTTGGACACAGCACTGGTCCTGGAGTTCCACTGCTAGTTTTAGCAGGTACATGGGTTGCCCCTGCAATCCTTCCAAGGAAAGGGGAATCTGGCCCCAGTGCTCCATTTCTTAATTACCTATCAATGAGCCTACATCAGTGGACACTATCTAGGACTGACCTTGAAAGGTGTTCAGATGCTACATCTAGCACAAAATACAGAAACCAATGACTTCCAGTTTGCTTCCAGCTCAATTCAAAATACTATTTTTGACCTAGAAAGTCCTAACCATTTAGGAACCAGGAGAACAGAAAGTCCACATCCTGATATATGAGCCTGACTGTGTTTTGAGATATTCAACCATGTCCCTCTTTGTGTGTCTAACAATTCCAGTATATTCAACAGCCAGTAGTCTAATGGTTAACTCAGACTTACCGGCCTCATCATACAATTCCTATAATGACCACTCACAAGAACAATCCAAAAAATGCAGGCAACTATGTTGGTCAATTTTATCTATTTTTCCATCCACCCATGCATGCATCCATCTCTCCATCTATCTCAGGAGCAAATCTTTTGTAAAGCTGGTAGATCTTGCCCAATCCAGCTAAAGTCATTGGGAAATGGCTAGTGATGTAATACTTGCAAATCAAAAAATCCTGAGGCCTCAACCCAATGAGCTTTGGCTCCACCATATCATTGACTGCAAGACTGCAATTATAGAACTCCCTCACAAGAGCTGTAAGTCTGACTTCACCCTTACCAAATTTTGACAGGTAGCCAAAACTATTGTTCTGAAGTCTTTTGTTTTCAGAATTATTTTGTTTGTTTGTTTTAAAAAGGATGTTACCATTTCTGTTTTGCTCTCTTGTAAATTACCTTGTGGATCTTGCATGGCACAAATGCACTTTGCAAATACATTTGAAATAATGACAACAGAAGTTGCAGCATATAAGATTGGCTTCAACACAACTTAGCTACCCTATCCCATTAAAAATCTGGAAAATTAGTGGAGTAGATCTTCCATATATAGTACCCCTTTTATTGGCAGAAAACATTTTTTAAAAAACCCTGGAGAAAATTACACTTAACTTTTCGCCAATAGAACCAAACCAGTAAGTCTGCTTGTTTAGGTAGACAACAAATCATCTGGTCTAACTTTTGTGACATGACTCTCCAGGGTGTAGACAATGTTCTTAGAGAGGTGCAACCTTCCTCCTGTAAGAAGAAACCATATATAATATTCACTGACCCCCTCCCCCAAAAAAGAAAAAAAAGAAACAGAAGAAAACCAAATCTTAGGCTGAAGCAAACAGGAAATCTATTACTTCAGCTTCCTTTGGAAACTTCAGCTGTTCCAAAAAACAGCAGCCAGATTGTAAATTGGGGCTGCCTACAGAAAGCATGCAACTCCCCTGTTGCAACAGCTCTACTGGCTAGCTGGCTGTTTCCAGGCAGAATTCAAACTTCTGGTAATAACTATAAAGCACTATGCATTTCAAGTCCAGTTTACTGAAGGACCATACTCTCCCATATGAACTTGCTCATGTTTTGGTATCTCCTCTGTTTCACCATCCTCACAGAGGAAATGGCCAGGGTGGTGGACACAGTCACTCCTGAGCATCCCACTCTCGAGGTATGGTGCCAAACCAGCTCTCTGGGTTTCCCTGGTTTTCTAAGAAGCTAGTGGTGATGAAACCAGTGAGACAATGTAAAGTGGCTCTGGAAGAAGATTCAATCTGACCGAGCACAAGCTAGAGCCTATTTGAAGGTCTATTCCATGGCAGACCATGCTAAGAAACTATTCTTTTCTGTCACCATTGCATCTTCAAGAAGCCATCCAGCAAAGCTGTTTCAAATGCTCAGAGGTCTGTTACACTGTGGCCCCTGAGAATAAAATGTAGACCAACATCCCACTGTGAAGAATTTGTGCAGTACTTTGCCTATAAAGTTGCTCAGATTCATTCCAACTTGGATGCCATAACTGAAACAGCCCAAAATGATATAACCTTGGTCCTTGCTTGTGCAATAATAATGGATTCTTTTCAATATGTACAATCTGAAAATGTGGACAGTATCCTTGAAAAAGTGAGAGCTACCACATGTACTAGAGCAATGGTACTTAACCTGGGGTCTCCAGACCCCCAGGGGTCCAAATGCCCTTACAGTTGGTCTGCAAAGGGATCAAAGACTGCTTAGCTTATGTCTTGCCCACAACAGAGTGAAACATGACAGGAACCAAGGCAAAAGGAGGCAGGTAGCCAACTGTCTAGCTGGGCCTGCATGTCGCCTATCATGTAGCTGCTCCATTGCAAGGAGGAGGCAGACTCAGCAGCTGAGTGACAGCAGAGCTGACAGCCAGCCTGGCAGCCAGCGTTTGCCCTTCTTTTCTCTCTCTCTCTCTCTCTCTCTCTTTCTCCCTCCTTTCCCTTTCAGAGAACAGCGTTCTGTCAGAAACACTTAAATATCCTCCTTTTCTGCCTTCTTCACCAGAGGAGAGAAGACTGAGACAGCGAAAGGAGGGAGGCAAAATGGGAGGGAGTGGGTGAAGGCATAAAAGGGGGGGTTGAAACCCCTCCTCTAAGCGCCTCCTCCAACATTACCCAGTTAATTAAGTTGGTTTGTTTCCACAAGCCATAGTTCAGTTAGCCACAAACTGGTGTTCAGACACACTATACTAAGAAGCAAAACCTTCCAGTCTGCAACTATGACAGAGAAAGGAGAAGAGGGGAAAGGGCCCAAGGCTTAAACATGTCACAATGCATCATTGTTTATCATGATATCCAAGCCAGGTCTTTGTGTCAGAACTAAACAATCTATCTAGGCAGCTTATTTTTCTTCTTTCCTGTGCCTTAGGTTAAGCTCCCAATGGGTAAAGATCTTCTCTCTGTAAATGCTAATGTTCTGTGACACACTGTCACATCAGTTAAAGAAGATGGTTGCACTAATTGTTACAGCAAGGGAAAATATGCCGCACTGTTTAGGATTCACAAGGAAGAAAGTTATCGCTGACCACCAATCTCACATTTTTTGAGATGGCCACTGCCTCCATTTTAAAAACCAATGTCTGTTGTCTAATACAAGATTCATTAAAGCTCTGCACAGGATCTATGACCAATACAGAGGAATGTGACGTTTCATCCTGGTATCCATCTCTGTTCCACTTTGCTCCCAAATGCAAGTTCTTTGCATCCTGGCATCAGAAAACAAATCTTTATAGAAACAAAGACTGCCTCGTGCTCAGCTCAGACTAAGAGACATGTTCATGTTACATGTCTCCTCTTATGCAGTGCACCTCCTATAAACCCATCTATTAACATGCCAAATGTAATAGGATACCCAGGAGTCAAAAAGCTTCACCAAAGACACCGCATTACTACTTTAACTATTAATGGTTATGTAATTGGAGTATTTTTCCTATGGACTGAGTTGTGCTGCTGTTCATTACATTGGCAGCATATCCTTCATCTGCCTTCACTTTCCATTTAAAGCAACAGCATTCACCAGGAAAGTTATGGAGAGACGATCAGCCCTTGAAAACTACAGGATACTTGCATTGTTGACAGAGACTTGTTTTCAAAGGAGGAAATGATGAATGTATGCAGCTTAAAAATAAATATATTGTGCATAACTTAAGATTTATAACCCTCACAAGTGCAGCAGAACATGATAAATGATTATAGGTTTTTCCACAATCTTCCCAGCCTCTTTTAAGCAATTAATTTCCCTCTATTCCAGTGCAATATACTCTGTAATACAGAGTGGAGACAGACTTATGTACTCATTGATTTGAATAATCTACATAGGTATTCCTGACTCAGGAAGTAAACATGCAGCAAAAGATCTCATTGCATTAACCATTCCGGCTGATGCCTTTCCTGACTAACATCACAATGAAATGTAGGTACATCATGTAGATTATGGAACACTGAAATCATACCAAAACTATTTACATCACCTATATTTATTTACACACATACACACACACACACACACACACACACACAATTAAAAAAAAACCTCAAATATTTTTTAATTTGAAGGATTTTCTTACTGTTGCCCCTCCTAAACTAAACAGTACCTTCTCTAAAGAAGCATGACTGCACCATAAATACCTTATTTTCTATCACGGCTCATAAGAGTCCCAAAATATCTACCTATTTGAAAAGGCAACACTCTCAAAATATGTCACAACATTATGCTTTCCTTCTTTCTCTCCTGCCAAATGCTACTACAGTCGAACATATGAAAAGTATTAAAATTTTGATTGCAATTCTCTGGAAATACTTATCACAGTATAGTTTAGCAGTTTATGTAGCTGTGTTTAATTTAAGTAGTAATTTTGGAAACACTTATGTCTCCTAATTGTCAATAATTATAGGTCCAGTGTTCTGTATCGCTGTGAATAAAGAGGATAATTTCTTAATCAGAACTTGGAAGTAACATGTTAAAGGCAACTATGTTTTCTATAATGTGTTGATCTAGTGGGTAACATTTTTTTTTTACAAAGTAATTATAACTAGCTATTAGAACAAGTGACCGATGTTTATTTATTATTTATTATTGCAAAACACTTTGGAATGTCCTGGAAGAGTTTTGGTCATCACCCATTTTTTAAGTTAAAAATAATAATAAAAATTGACATAATGTAACTAACCTGACTTGCAAAGAAACAAGTAATGAATAACAGGCTATTTTTTTAAAAAAGGTAACTCTTAACATAATTGCATTTACTTTTTAAAATAATATCTCAAGCTCTTTTCTTAATGCAGTCAACTACACAGGAACCCCCAAAATAAGACCAAGAACTTAAATTGCCACTCTGGGTATATTTTTCCAAAGAATAGAATATTATGGATTGAATCCAAATGTGCAATTGGTAAAGCTGTGTTCTCACTGGTGGAAGAGGATATATTAGTAACTTAATCATCCTCCCTACCCTTGTAGCTCCCTAAAATCTGCTCTTGAGAGTTGGAAAATAGTCCAAAATAGTCCAACATTACCCCCTTAATCTAGCAGGAACCTCCGATAGCGCTTTTTTCTCTCTGAAACAGAACAAATTTTTCTTTTTTCAGAACAGTGAGTCTCAATCATGCCTCTTTCCACTACTATTTATTAGGTTTAAGGTAAAAACATATTAATAATATTAAACAAGCTCACTCATACCCCTGCTAGCTTCTCATTTGAACCATTTGTTGGACATACTGAAAACAAATCTTTTATAATCTATGTTAAACTTTGGTTGCAATTATCACATAAAAATGTATATTTTTTGAAGGAACAATGTTCTTATTCTCACAGTTTTGTCTATGCCTCATAATGTCTGTGAGGTTTGACGTATAAGTAATCCCTGATCACAAAAAGGAAACAATATTTGGAATTTAAATATGGAGTTTCCAGTTTTTACAAAGTCATAAAAGAAAGTTTTTTGTGGTATTATTTTTTTATATGTCCTCATTTATTAAGAGATGTTGGATATTCCCAACAGCTGTAAAACAACAGGAACAATGGTGACTCTTCCACACAAATTATACAACTGAAAAATCAACTTCTTGTTTATTTGAATTTATGCAGAGGTACTAGAGTTTATCTTCAAGTCTGATGAATGAACAACATATTGATAAAAGAGAGTCTATAATCATTCTATTGTCACAGACCAACCACTACAAGGCAAAGCTCAGGATTCCTAGCATTTCCAGTCTCCATTTTAAAGGATGACGGATCCTATCTTAGGGAATTCTTTCATTGGTAATATTGAGAATGGATCTCTGGAATGTTGGAATGTTGAACTAAACTCCTACTGTGAATTTCATGGTTTTCCTAACAATCCTCTTCGAAAAGCTCAAAACCATGCTGTTTTCTAACATAAATTAGGACTGCCAAGCAATTAAATTCTTTGGACAACAGCTAGAGACAAAGTGCACAAACACTCAGGATGTACATGAAAAAACATAAAAAATGGAACAACTTGTGGACCACTATCATATAAGTCTGTATCTGCAACAAGACAAGAAAATGCAATTAAGACTATATAAATGGTACTTCATCCCAACGTTGCTGTCCCAGATAAATGATAGCAAATCTACATAATCCTGGAGAGACTGTAAAGAGAAAAGTGCCATGCTGCCTATGTGGATCACTTCCACCAGTGTTAAAAGGTTTTGGGGAGCAAATTTGTGACTTTCAGTTCCAAAATGACAAATCAAAATATTACCACATGTGGTTCACTCATATTATTGTCTATGTTTTGTGTCAACAAGACAAATATGAATAACAAGAACCGTATATGAATCCTTATAGCAGCATTAAAGACTGCACAACACTGGAGACTATTATCTGGACTGTTTTTTCAGCAATGGTTACGATCAGTTTGGAATACAGCCTTACGTGAAAAACTGACATTGTAAGGCCCCGCTTTGGGGGTCCCCAATATCAGTATGGTTTGGATGGGCACCATACCTAATTGGCATCATATGCAATTGGCAACACATTTTATTGGCTCTGATATCAAATTCAAGCCTGAAAGGTGACGGAGAGGTCAAACCGAGCGAGGGAAAGAATTTGACTGTAAATTTGAGCAGCACAGGTCAACTCCAAAATTCCTCCAGGTAAGACTGAGTCATTTGTCAGGCAAATACACATCATTCCTGCGGATAATAGGCTTAAACAGAAGCTGGACTTTTCCAAGGAACTCAACTGTGAGGAGCCCACCAGGACACTGATTGACAGATATCCATCCCTTGTACACCTGGATTCTTTCGTCTGTCCTCACAGCACCCACAATAGACAACTATTACAACATCCATCATGTCTTTGTCAATCAAAGCACTAAGCCCATCAACAGGGGAAAGACTCATTGTCCACAACAGGTTCCCTTTGTCCTGCATCTGGAACCTTCACAGCCACAAGCCATTTTCAGGGTATAAATATCCCTGATTTGAAGAGGCCCAGTGCAGTCTCTTGAAGATCTACCCGTCACTCTGCCCGTCTGGCTCCTGAATGAGAACTGCCTTTAGGTCCTACCTAAGACAAAATACATTTCTACTCTTCACTACTCTTCTGGACTGGTAATTATAAATCCCCCAAATCCCTCAGCCTCTCTATAATTTTTCCTCCCTCTTTCGGATAGCTCTTGTGTGCATGTGAGAGTGTGTGTATCTTGTGTGCATGCATGAGTGAATTCCCCTCAATAAAATCTTTTTATTAGACAATTTTGCTTGGTTTTTGGCTTGGCCTGACCCTGTAAAAATTGGGTTTAAAGATCTCACTAGGTTACCCTGGCTCTTGTAGTGCTACAGCTTGTGCTCTGGCTAATTCCCATTCCCCATTATTTGGAGTACACTGAGGTGTCCCCCATGGGACCCCAGAAATCAGGGTAACAAGATATAAAATGAAACAAGAGGCAAGCAAGGATAAAGATTATGACTTTATTAATACATGGCATTCACTCGTTATATTTTCCAACAAAGAATCTTCTGAACACAGTCCTCCTAACCAACTGAAAAAAATTCTTGACCAGTTCCTTTTGACAGGTAGTACCACTGAGTCCACGTAGAACATCTCTTCCCTTTCCACTGGACTAGATGTGAATGACAAAGCAATTAATTATAATTTAAAGTCTTACAGCATACTGATTTGTTAAGTGTTGTTTGTTACGATCTGTTAAACTGTTTTGTGTATATATGCAAACGGAACTATGTAATACTTGAAATTTAACCAAATGCAAAAAATAAAAAATTAGGATCGAACACAAGGTATAGCACATATTAAAGCCAACACTAAGACTGAAAAGGAAAGACTTCTTTGGCATCATTGCACTGACTAAATGTCATCTGATAGAACTGTTACAAGCAGCATATAACCTAACCTGTTTTTGCCTCTCTTATGACACTGACCAATGAGTAATTCATTGCAATATGTGCAAAACATTTTAGAGGTACCATCTCTCACATTCTGTTTTCCATACCATATATTTTGTCCATGCTGATGGTACCCTTTGTAAGTGCTCTTTCCTTCCACTTGAATAACATGCAGTTATTGACATTTCAGGATCAGATCAAGCTTCTTAAAATGAAGCCCATACCTGTCTTTCCTTACCTTTCTTTGTCAAAGCCAGATAACTGTCAGAAGTGGGCCAAGTTGCATAGTTACCACTGATACTGAGATGATGAAGTTTCAGCCCCTCCCTTGATGCTGTAGACACAGAAAAATCACTAGCTGATTCACGAATGCCCATTTATAGTAAACTAATAGGGCTAACAGTGATAGCTTATTCAGAATATCTGGTATTCTAGATATATCAGTCCGCTGTTTCAGGCCTAGACTAGGAACAGAAATGGTCTCATGGTCATGCTGATAGATGATGACTGCCAGAATACAGTCAGGATTGTTGTGCTCCATGGGTTTTCCTTAAATTCATGGCTTTGGATACTATTAACAGAAATGCAACCCAGGCTTGGAAATACACAGTACAACTTGCAGTTTGTCCCATTCCTGTCTGTTGAAGATCTCCAAAAAAGATGCTGAGAACTTGAATGGATAAAAGAAAAGCATCTCATGGGGTTCTATATTTAAACTCTGCTCTAAATGGAAGGGATCTTTAAGCTCAGGTGTGCTCTCGGTCTGATACGCATTTTACTATCTCTAGTCGACATCTATTGTTAGGTATGGATCTTTCCCAGTTTATATTATCCCCCAGGCACATCTTCACCTTGACAAATAAGATCTGGTTTCTATAATCTATGTACTAATTATACTGGATTACTATAGCATTCAATGTTCTTAGCAATGCCTTAATGACAGTTTGGAAGCTTCATTTGGCCCAAAACAGAGTACGAGAGTGTTTAACTAATTTTTAACAGGGTTCATCTTAGTACTAGTCCTAAAATATCTATCCTTCTTACCTGCTTCCCAGTTCAGTTTTTTTTTTCTTTCTTTTTTTTTCAATTTTTTCCCTTTAAAAGCCTTATATAGCCCAGGAGAGTCCCAATTACCTATCGGAATACTACCTCTTATCTTCCTTATTTTTAAACAAATATTTATATGCTGTCTTTCTGAATACAAGATGGCCTTGTGAAGGCAGTAGGGATCTGCAACTGGAGAACGCTTCCCCTAAGCGATATTCATCAGCATGCCGCCCTCGGTCTTCTGGGAGTCTTCTCTTAGAGCAGCAGGTCACAGATGGACCTGAAGGTGGAGAGGCAGTCTGGACAGAGCTTACTTTAAGGCAAACTTGGATCACTGTAGTCATCCAGATGTTTCTAGCCTACAACTGCCATTATCCCTACCAGCATAGACAATGGGGGGATGTCAAGAAACTGCAATCAAAAAACATCACAATGATTGCAGCTGCCCAGTCCTGCTGGAAGTGAGAGTAATCTGCCTGCCTCCCTCTGTGGCATACTTCCCAAAGGACAGTTGAAGATAATGGCCATGTGGAGAAAGAGTAGGACAGTCTGTCTGGGACAAGCTGTTTACTGGTATTCATCTTCACACCTTCCTCTTCTCCTCTGATGCCTTGTAACTTATCCAAAGATGCTCCTTTGAAAATTCTTCTGATATCTGAAATACAGCATATTACTATAACATTTAGAAATTGTCATACTATTGCCCCACTTATGAAATTCCCCCAGCCTTCCAGCAAGTAGAGTGGGTTTTTCTGCTGGGGGATTGTTTTAATCACCACTGCATTTTACCGTGAACCAATATACTTGATTTTATTTCTGTTGCTGTTGTTGCTACTGTTGTTGTTATTATTACTATTATGGGGGGTTGTTTTGAAAACTACTTAAGCAGAGCAATGATTTAAGTTTAGACAAATCAGCACCAACTAAGCAAACTCTAAAGGTCCACAGAGACAACAAGGATCGAAGTGACATCGGCAAACCCATGTTACAGACACATTCTCTCATGAAGGACACCCTGCCAGCAGAAACCCTAAGCTAACAGCTATGAATCAGGAGCAAACATGTTTTTTTTCTTTTTCAGAAAAACAGAACATGCTGAAAGCAACTCTGCACTGGGAGATAAAAATCAAGCAACACCCTATCTAAATAAACATTACAGAACAAAGAGTGAAAACAGAGAGCAGCATGAAAGCTCCGGAATTCTGATGAGTGAGATGGAAATTAAGCAAGCAATTATATGAGGATTTTTTTCAAAACCAAATCTCTGTTAGTTACACCACTTTTATGCTGGTGTGACTTCTTTGTTGATAATGGAGTTGTGTGGGCGTGACCAAGTACATAAAACAGGCACTTACACAAACAAAACTTCTGAAGCAAAAAAAAAAATTCCTCCCTCCTTTCCTTCAATGTCCTTCTCTCAACCACTGACTTCAAAGTTCTTCAGAAGCAATGATCAGCAGGGGGAATGCTACTGGATTTGCCTGTGTCCCCAAGTGTACTTGGATATATTATTCCAAGAAACACAGGTTCTGACACACATAGCTGTAACTTTTCTAATTGGTGGAGGCATTCTTTTTCAGGGTTCTCCCCTAAAAAGACTTACTGACAGGCTACCACCTGAGGAGTTCTCCTGTCAAAGACATCCACTCCCTGAGCTTTCAGGGGGAGAAATGAAAAATAAAAGTTTTTTCCCCATTATCTTCCTACCCAAAGGTATCACACTATTTTTCCAAGAGTACTAGGTTACACAGCATATACAGAATTAACTCCAGAAAGGATGGTCTAAAACACAGCATGTTAAAAGGAAGATTACCAGGACTGGAAAAACCTACACTTTTATGGATATTTGACTTCAGCAGACTTCAGAATGTGGCTCTTTGGCAGAAAATAACAGTTGCTTTGTCCAGCAGTGTGACTCCCTCCATGTCTGATGTCAGTGGTCTAGCCAGCAAACCCATTAATTGCTTAGTGCTAGGCCACATTCCTAATAATCTTAAACTTTCATCTCAGAAAACCTCACTGGCTCAAATCAAAAGACTATTTTTTAAATGAGTTTCAAAGTTTAGAAAACCTCAGAAGAATTCTTTTCCCTTTCCAAAACCTCCTTTTAAATAACTTTAGTAGCATAACAGGTTACTAGCACACTTTTGTCTACAATTCTGATACTGGTGCATAATTAAAACCCAAAGATTCACTCACCCTCTATGGCACACTGACACAATTGGACACTAAGCAAGAGTATTCACATTGGTATTTTTGTATTTTCCATTCGTTTCAATTGGATGCTGATCCCAAGATGCAGCCTGTTATTACTCTGCTTGTACATAGGCTTGGAAAAAATCCATATATCCTCTACTGGAACTACAGTTTGGAAGCTGGGACCTGAAGTGCTGTAAGAATGACACTTTCCTCCTGACTAAATGAAAACAAAATGTCTGTAGTGTTCATACCAGATCTGGATACAGGTAGACTTCTTTCTGCTAGTCAACCAAGGAGACCAATACTGCACATTGGCACTCCCTTCTGTGGCTGAAGATGACTTCAAAGTGGGACATATGGAAATGCCAGTGTGTCACCTACTTCAACATCAACAGCATTGCACAAGAACTTTGTGGCTTGAAATGCCTTCCAGAATCAATACTAGATGTAAACTTACAATTCCTTTGTAGCTATATCTGTGATTTCCACTAATTAAGATTAAGAAGGCTATGGGTTAATTGAGTGACTTTTGTAGAAACCAGCATTTCCTTATTTATTAGACTAAACCGAGGCCATTTCTTCACTGTACCTCCTTCTGTTATCCTCCCATTGCGGTCCTGGCAACACCTTTGCAGGGAAGGGAGTGCAATCTGAACGCTCCCCTCTGCAACCAACTGACTCCCTGCAGAAAGAAGCATGAGCGATATGCTCCTTCCTTCCTTTCACAGCACAGTCAGCCTCCTTCCCATGCAGTGTGGGGGAAAGAAGTGTGTAATTGCACTTCCAGGCCTTCTGCATGACCAGCGGGGACAGGAGCATTGTGTGATGGTGGGCACTTAATGAATTTTTTTCTATTGAGCAAATATCCCACGATCGCAACAGATGGGGACAAGCTGGCTGCAGGACCACAACGATGTCAAGCAAAAGCACGACTTTTGGACTGCTGTCAGCATACTCCCATTGCACGACAGTGATGTCATGCGGAAATGGGCCAAAACTGGCGGTCCTTGGAAAGAGAGAGAAAATCCATACATGGAATCTAAATCAAAAACCCAGAAATAGCAGTATAACTTAGATATTCAGGACTAGGTTTTGATGCCCACCTTTTATGACGTCATATCTAGATGCAAGAAAGCTGAAATACTCACTTTCCTTACAGTCTGTGATGCATTTTTTCTAAATTCCAAGATGAAAACCTGCTTGTACCAGCACTGGAAATATTTTTGAAGAATACAGTTCCACAATTGATGTATGCTGCACAAATACAGGGGATTCAAAAGTCCCTTCTTTGGAAATGGTACCGAGTTCTTTTATGAGATTGTTGTTAGCTGTTCCACAAGGTAAATCTGCATTTCGCTGGAGAGGTGAAAGAGAAGTGCATTGTACAGAAACTTACACCCTAGTTGCTCTTGCCTTGTACTGGAGTTGACTGAAGTTGGCTTACCAAAAAAGAGAAAAAAAAACTGTTTTCTAGAACATGGGAAAGCATCACAAACCTTGTAAATTCTGCTTGATTGATCTTTATGTCTAAGGAATTAACACTACAATTCTCAAACCTTTTCCTCCACAAGTGTAAAACAATTGTTTAAAGAAAGAATCCATTTTTATTCAAAATTGTAGGATTTATGCTCAATTATCCACAAGTCCTGCTCTACATATAAAATATAAAACAACATTGGTCTTAGAACAATAGTTTATGTTTCTCACAATAATATCTTCACAAAAATAATTTACAGCTCTACAGTGCCAATATACGCCCTCTGCTTTAAAAAACAAAACAAAAACAAGAGGTTTAATAAAACCCTATCTCACCAAAGGTTTTGCTTTGCAAGTCTGGTGAAACTGAGGATATCTTCCATTATTTATTAAGCTGCCCAGTGTATAAATCCCCAAGGCACAAATTTCTTGCCTGTATCCTTTGTTCTTTGTCAAATAGATCCCCCCTGGAATAGACAAGTGCACTGTTAGGAAGCAGAAATATTTTTATTACTATGCAGATTGCAAAATTTACTCTGGCTGCTAGAAAAACGAGACCTAGCCACTGAAAACAAAATTTACCAAATAAACAGAACTATCTGTTATACTTTCAAGCTTTTTGTATCTATTGTTTTTTAATATGGGGGAGAGGGGTTAGTGTGCTTTTTGGAGGGAAAGGTTTATTACAAACTTTATTTGGTATTCCCACGTACGACTCCTGTTTGATGAATACAAATGACATCTTTGCTAATTTGTGTTTGCATGTATTTGGGTATTTCATATCTCTATGTATGGCCTATGGCTATTAACAATAAAGGTATAGAAGAAGGTGCTATCTATTCAGAGCATGATCACAACACCAAAGATGCTGGCATTGACACTTCAGACGCTAAGTTCCCAACCCAAGTGAAGTGCGTCCAGTATAACTGACAGTTTTCAGTGACCCAGTGTCCAGCAAAAATAGCATAAGCTCCCCATAGTTCATATAGTTACTAGTGTATTTACACAACATTGCCCAGGGTTTTTATTTTCCTCTTAAGAACTCACCAAACTGTCTTCTCCATTTCCTGTAACTTTGTTTCGTATTTCCCAATGCAATCTGTATTCAGGGTTATTTACATACACAGTTTGGGTTCCTAAGGGAGTGCACTGTCCTCCTCCTTGCCGCTAGGCCTCGTGTCCATAGCAACCAGCCTATTCCTGTACCTGTAAATTTTCCCCATATTCCCCAATCCAATCTTTATTCAAAGTTGTTAACATTCATAGGTTGGATTCATGAGGGAATACACTTTCCTCCTCCTTGCTGCAAGGTCTTGTCTCCATAGCAACCAGTCGATTCCAGTACTTGTAACTTTTCCCTACTCCACTACCTGTAACTTTTGATGTACTGGCTTTTGATTGTTTTTGCTTTCTGTTGAATTTGTGCAATGGTTTTACGTTTTTCTGGAAGCATTTTTTATGTTTTGAATTTCAATTTTAAGATTCCTCACATATGGAACCCATACAATCTACTGTGTGAGGAAAGAAAACCTTGTAACTATGCTGTGTATGGCCCTTTCCGCATGTGGAGGGGGAAACGGGAGAAAACGCGCCAAAACGGAGCTTACCGGCAGCCGAGTAAGTCCGTCGCCATGTGGAGCAGCGCGAACTCGCTGCTCCGCACTGCTCCGGCATCCAAAATGGCAGCTTCCGGCTGGCGGAGGCTCTCCACCAACGGGAGAAGCTCGCCAGCCGGAAGCCTGCCCCCGGCAGATCTGCAGGCACGCACTAGTGCGCGCCTGCAAATCTGCACCGGAGCGCGGCGATGGAGCTGCACAGGGCTGCGCGCTCCGTGCTTTTTAAAAACCCTCTGAAAAGAGGTTTTTAAAAAACACGCAGCACTGCCAGTTCCGGTCGCTTCGGAGCGGATTGAGGTGCGGAACTACGAAAAGTAGTCCGCCCCAATCCACTCCACGGTGCAGACGACCTCCGTCGGAGGTCGCTCTGCACCGTTTTAATACCCCGGTGCAGAAAGGGCCTATGTCACTTTAATTTTTCCCACATATGCCTCCCAAAAGTTTTCTGGCATCCTTATTGATGGTAGGCTTCATCTCCACAGCAACCGGCCTGAGGCCCAAGAGCTCTCGGCTGAGAATTCCAAAGCCCCCCCACCCAACTGCCAACCCCAGGATTCCAGGGAATCTTCACAGCCGGCCAATCATATGAGGACTTCTTGCCTCACCCAGCCAATCGTATGAGGTCTTCACCTGCCTGACACAGACAAACAGACAAACATGCAGACAAACATTGACTTTTACATAGTAGGTAAGACACAATTTCTGCATCACATGGTAACGCACATAAACTGACAGATACTCTTCTTCCATTGCTTTTTGAGGCAAGACTTCAGATTCAAACGCACAGCAAAGAGCAGCAAATGCAGTATCTGAGAGGCCCTGTGCAGGGACTGGGAAACAGTCAGGCCGTAAGTCACCTTTAAAAAAAAAACCCAAAACAAAACTGCACCTTCTTTTAAACAGAGGCAGATGCTAAAAGCTGCCAGCTGCAACAATCAGTTTTACACAGTGCATGAAGCAATTTTCTTAGCAGAATAAAATTAACAAGATAAACCAGGCATTTCCCATCTTCCATTTCTTTGACTGTAGGATATTACTGCACATCAATTTATACCCATACACATCCCAAGTAGATGTGGAGATGTGTCTAAAAAAAACCCCAGTAACAGGTTTTCTATTTTGCTAACTAAGCTGCAGTTGCTAAGCTAATAAAATCGTTATGTGTAAAATCGTAAGCATTTTATCTTTATCCCATGTTTTCTTTGTGCATTCAAATCCTATCTATGGAGCTTTACAAGCACAAGTCTGTATATGTTGTACATGTACACACCCAAAACTGGAATGATTCCACACTGCTTAGTCCTCAAAGCAATCAAGTTTAGGAAACAGCAGCAGCTTCTGGTTACTCCGCTAATGATCCTGAGCCACTCGTCTTTTACTTTCATGTGGGTGTGACTGCTTCCAGAATGTAAATTCACAAAGACGCTGTAGGTCATCATTTTAGTCACATTTATTTACTGGCAGCCTTTTACTCTACTCACGAGCCGAGCCGAGCCAACATCCCAGAGCAGCTTACAAAAATCAACATGATAGTCCTTCCCTCAGGCTTATAATGTAACAGCCACAATCTAAAACAGAAGAGATTAGGGGAAAAATGAAGCAAACTTGGGTAACAGTACCGTTACACAGTTCTCGTGGTAAGCAGCTAGAACAGGATCAGAGGCCAGGAAACTGCTGGGCATAACTATCCACTATAGTGTAAACACTTCTTCAAGCAGTGGGAAAGCAGCAAAAGTTACCTATGACAGAAAAGGAAGCTGCCTTGCCAACTCCTGTGTTGCTTTGGACCCAGCAGGACAACTTTTTCTTGTGAAGATGTGACGGTTTTCACTGTTGTCCCTACTCCTATCATCACAGCACCTGTGACCATGTTTTCTCTATTGCTGTACTGCTGCCTCCTCTTTCTCCTATGCAGGCGTAATTATACTGGCCAAGAGAACCAGGCCAATATTTGTTTGTCTATTTTACTGATACCTCGCCTTTCTCCCAATACATAACCCAAAGTAGTTTATAATAGCCGCTAGTGTAACAGATGAGCTGACAGAGTGACCTTCCTTCCCTGTCTTCCTCTGCTACCGCCTGACGGAAGTGAACAGCAGCTGCTAGGTAACAGTTGATGGACAGCAAGGCTGAGAAAGCTGGATTCTCAACAGAGGTGATGGAGACAGTTTTCTTGTGCTCACTTCCCTTGTCTCCCTCTCCAGCAGCCTGGAGGAACTGAACAGCTGCTGCCAGGTAATAGCTGATGAGGAAGGACCCTGACAAAACTAGATTCTCAGCACTGATGATGGACTGGCCCTGTTTGTTTCCTTCTCTCCCTAACTGTAGTCTTGACAGAAGAGAATGGCTAGTGCTGGATCCGGTCCAGCAGATCTTGGTCAGAATATTTCTTTGTTTTCTTTCACTAAGAAGGGGAAGAAAGCTTTGCACAATCGGTGTACCTGTAAAGCACTTTCCTTCACAAAAGAAAATGGCCAGAATTACAGAAATGGTTATAGTTGTACATAGTGCTTTTTCTCAAGAGGCCTATAGGGTTCTGACGGGCTTTCCGACACATATAATCCGATTCCACTGTGCAATTCCACACCCTTAGCCACAGTTTCAAAGTTAGCATTCCTTAAATGTTTTAAAGGATAATCCCCGTTATTCTCAAAGACGGAGTGGCAACCAGTGACACTTGTATCAGTAGGATATCATTTCAGACTAAATTTCTTAATTCAGTTGCTCTTTTAAGCTCTGTTTTAATTTGAGTTTATTATCCTTTTTTTAAAAAAAGATTATACTATAGTTTGTTACACTATTACATTTATATAGTATATACATATAAATAAAATATAAAATTACAGTATATTTTTGTTGGGAGCCTTGAATGCCATTTTTTGAGTATGGCTAGGATATAAAAACAATGAATTAACAGCATAAAATTTATCACTAGAAGTTACGTTAAGAAAGCTCACATTAGACATGAGAGCCCTGTTGTTGCTTTTTTAAATCCTGGGTGTGCACAAACAGATAAAAATGGGGGACCTGTTTTTAGAGTATGGACAACTGCATAGGGACCAGGGCATAACTTTCACACACATACTCCATGGGCCACAGTGGTGCTTCACAGCACACTAGAAGTGACATCATGTCAATCCCATCATTATTTGGGGTTACTTTTCATCTCAAAACAAACTGAAGACCTGTGGAAGGAAGTATAGTTAAACTACTGGATTTGTGGGTGGTTTTCCTCAATGGCCTGGAAAACGGTCCATTAAAAAAAAGGGGGAGGGGGCAGTTCACAGAAGTTCAAAAGCTGGTTTGGCCAACCTTTGTCATGGGCTATACTTCATATTTTAAAGCAGGAAAGTGAAGAGTAAGTAAATGGAATAAGACAGACAGATTACTTTCTAGACAAACTTCTTAACACTCCATAGGGTTTTTCTCTTTACTTCCAATATCAGAGTTCAGCTGAGGGAAAACTAATGTAAGGAGAATGCTGCAGGAGCTTATCACAGGCATGTGAAGGATTAAATAGCCCTTATGCAATATGTATCTTCTAAAAGTCAGACTTCCATTTCCTGCTTTATCGGTAACTGCAGCTATGGACAGGCAGCTGTATTGGGACACTTCTCATCATCCCTACTGGACATGCTGGCTAGGGCTGATAGGAGTTAGAGTCCAAAACATCTGCACAACATTATTTTGGAGAAAAATACACATTGCAAGAAGTGAGTCACTTAATCTACTGAAAAGGAAAATAATCCAATTATAACCCCTACACTTGATTTTGCTGATGGAGGAAAATAATGTGCCCACATGATAAGAAATCTCTTTCTGTAGTAAGGTTCATAAACCAGTTCCAGTTATCATCACAGGCGTGACTGTGCAAATGGACTATTAAAGGTTCATTTTGCATTTATAAGGAAACTGGGAGGTAGACAATGTTATCACATTCTGGCTATGCTAATTTTTTTTTTTTTTTGGCATTATGTCACACCTATTTTGATTGCATTTTGTATTCATTTATGCTCCCACATTCTGACAACATTACAGTAGAAGATGGGGTTGCAACTAGGAGGTCTCAGTTATCATTTGTCCCTATTCTCTTCCTTTTGCTGTAATGCATCCCAGCCTCAGAAAGCATCATAAATCACCAGGAGGGGAAGTAAGTGCTGCACACAATCTCGTTCTTTTTTTTCTGCCCCTCCCCCCCCTTGCCCTGAGCCCACAGCCTCCAGGCTGCCCCTTCTTTTGAAAATGAGTTTGGAAGAAAAAGCCACCTATAATGGCCATACCACCACCAACAGCAGCATTATGCTGTAAAACACCTTCAGCAGCCTGCCACAGAGGCAAAAATTGGACTCTACCATAAATGGAAGCAAGTAAGAACTTTCATTTAGCATGCTATCTACCTTGAACGTCTTCTCTTGCAAAAAAAAAGAGGATATTAAACAAATAAATAAACAAATACAAGAAGTTGGGTATACCTATTCTTACTGCATTTTCTTGGCAGTTGTATCCCTTCACACAATCTCCTTCCCCTTCTGTGTGTTCACATAGAGAAATGACGCATTTAGAATGAGATGGGGAAAATATGGCCCTCCCAATGTTGGACTGCAACTCCCATAAAACTGTGAGAGATGCTGAGAATCACAGTAGCATTTGATGGGCCATACTTTCCCCAGTCCTGCCTCTGGTGATGAAGTGAGCTCCATCCCACAAACGCTTGTGCCAGAATAAATTTGCTAGCTTTAGTTAAGTTCAGAGTGGCTTCTTGTTAATATTATCAAGATCATGTTTGCCATAACCAAAGGGAGCAGCACACGCTACATAAGAAGCTGTGAAGGACTGATCCTGACAGTATTATGAGTAGATATTCTGTTCGTCTATGAGTACACAGAAGTCATTCTGGGCAACTACCCCATTAGTAAGCATCTACTAAACAGAATTTTCATCACTCCTTTCCCTAAAATCACTTGATGCCCTTTACACCTTGCAAGGATAAAAAAGCAATAATGAAAGTGTTACTTAAGTAATCAAACTTCACACAGTAAGACAGATACATGTTAGTTATGGCTATCACACAAGCAACACCATTCTTAAAACAAGCCTATGCCCATAACCTGGAAACAGAAACAAGTTAAGCACAGAAGACAAAAACTGCATATGAGGAAGATCTCCCCAACTGTTCTGACTTCAATGCATTCCTATTTAGCACTTTTGAAATTAATAGGAAATATATTTCCTTAATCACAGATGTAACAATTATAATCACAAAAACATTTCAATGCTAAAATTTGTATCACAACAGAACCTGCACATCTGTTACAAAGCACCAGAACCAGCGTCTGAATCTCTCATTGGATGTCAGCCGATCTATCTTGCTTGACCTTGGTCCACTGACTAATTCCAGAGTTTCCTGGTCCAGTGTCACAAGCAGGTGTGGTTGTCTAGATTTCACCACTCTTATTCTGTGCCTTCAAGTCATTTCTACTTTATGGTGACCCTAAGGCCATGGGGCTTTCTTGGTGAGGTTTGTTTGGGGGGGGGGGCAGTTGCCTTTGCCTCCAAGGCTGTCAGAATGTGACTTGTGTAAGCTCACCCAGTGGGTTGCCATGGCTGAGAAAGGATTCGAACTCTGGTCTTGAGAGTTATAGTCTAACACTCAAACCATTACACCATGTTAGCTTTCCATTACTCTCCTAGCTTACTGCAATACCCCAACTTACCGTTGCTCCAGGACCCATATGGAAAGTGTTCGGTGCTCTTATCGCAGCACGGTAGAGCCCATCAGGGCTTACTGAAAGAAGAGAAGGTTTACCTGCAGCTAGCCTTGATGAACACTCTAACAAGGAATATTTTGTATAAAGTGGGAACAGAGAAATACATTTGTGTATGTTGTGCATTTTGCATTTAATATTATGATCTATACCAAAAAAAAGAAAAAGAAAAAAGGCCTTGAGGAGAGCTAGCTGAAGTGCTACACAGATAAAATTAAGTTAGATTAGGTGTTACACTAATCAGGATGCTGAGCAAAAGCCAGGCTCCCCATGAGAACACACTAAGGACTGCAGCCAAGAAAACAATTAATAAATTATATGGGCAAGCAACCCCTCTGCTCAACCTCAGTTAGCACTTTAACGTCCTGTCAGAGTGATCAAAGCTACTTCTTCAATTTTCACATATAGTTTGACTCAGCTAATTACATAATAATATCCAATGAAGCAGATACTTCTCCGCCAATAATGTTTAGAAATTGGAAAGCAAGTGCCTAGAGGCCAACGTGAGGGCTCTTAACGAACTAACAGGCCAGGGTGTCCATTAAAGAAATTTACTAGAAAGTCTAAAAACTCCCTTGGCAGATTTTCAACAGTCCTATTAGGAATCTTCTGGAAACTCATTTTGATTACATTATGAATTCTTCCATAATTTGCAAGAGGCCCATCACTGAAACAACAGTACACATTGTAGGTTAAGTAAAATACACAAGCAATTTAATGAGGAGGAATGGCTACCTGGGTGACTTAGCCATTCGATACAGCAAAATCCTTTTTAAATAAGGCTTGCTTATAAAGCAAAATAATCTGAAATACTAAAGTTCCTTTTCTTGACTCCCACTGATTTCAGCTTCTAATGACTACACCTCACATGGAAACCAACGCTTCAGGTTCAGTAACCAATCTATATTAATTAGACCACCAAACAAAACACAGACACCTACACTACACTAAAACTCCTACTGTCAGTGATAAAATAACTACCAGTAACTAAGTCTTAGCTTCAACCTTTAAAATTTTTTTTTTACAAAGACATATAAAAACTAATAAATCACCATTTAAGTGGGTGTGGCCATCTGAAGGACTACAGGAGGGCTAGATTCAGCCTTAAGGCTTGAAGTTTGAAACCTCATCTTACAGAATTTATATAAGCATTGGAATAGAAATACCTATAGTTTGGAACATTACAGAGAACTGTTCTCCATTAACTGATAACATGATAGCAGCCCCAACAAATATTCCAGTGCCCAGGGATGATAACAGTATACTCCAAGTTATCTGGAGGAATTACTTATATCTACATACTGGTTAGCATTCTTCTGTGTCTTGACTGGCATTTGTCTAGACGTGGGAAGAAAGAGGCAGTTTGCATTTTTTTTTAAATGTTCTGATAACCACTGACTTGTTCTATCAGAGGAAGTACTCTGCTAAAAGCTTTCACCCTGATGGACCAGCCTACAAGAGTTTTTGTATTGCACTATTCATTACATACATGCCATACCTACAGGAAGCGATAAAGTCCCAAAAGTGTTCAACCATATCATTTTCTTCAGACCTTAAGTAAACTAAGAAGTACACACACATGTTTGTGAAGCTCTCTTAACATGCTATTACTCAATTAAAAGCAGTATTTCACAAGAAGGGTATGCTAGGTATGGGAGGAAATGTACAAGAATTTTTCAAACAGTTAAGAGAGATGGCCTCTCCGACTTCTATTAATGACAAATGATGCCAGTCTGTAAAGTTTCCAATAGTCTATTTAAGTTAAAGGTCAGTGGGCAATCTGAGGCACAGCACTCATAAACTATGTGAAAATCTTCCCTCCTGTTTCAGTGCATTAACTCTATCCATATATCAAAGACATTTTTGTTCGTATCTTTTTTGCCAAGACCAATAACATTCTCTTTAAAAATATTTAGTAACTCTAAACTTTTGATACACAGAAGCTGAACATCTCTCAGCCTGAACTGAAACTGCTGTCAAATCCAACCTTTAACACATTGCTTTAAGTGCCTATTAACAAACCACTCATTCACTGAAGAGAAGATACCACTGAAACAGAAGAACTGAATAACGACAAACCAGGGACCCACAAAACTTGCAAAACTCATTCTGCTTGGCATGAAAAAAAGCTTTGGCTGTAGCTGTTAACAAGTGACATTTTTAACTCCAAAATGAACACACAGTATATATTACCAAGGCACAGATTTTAGTATGTGTAAGAAATGCAAACAAAGACACATTGAGTTTGCAAAATGGTCTACTATCTGTTCAACATATTGAAGAAATATGCTGTACAGAAGCCTTGTGTTTGCAGTGGCTATACTTTTGTTACTGTCCCAGAATTTCAACCTAACCTGAGAAGAGCACTGGGAACTTAGGTCTGATCTCTGAATGAAAATGTTGCATCAGCCAACTCAGAAGCCTCATTTTACAAAGCTTATTTACCAAGAGGCATAAAAAAAATAGGTCAGCGCTGTTTCCACCATTAAGCAGGGGAGGAGAACATTCCACGGCTGGCAGCAGGTTTTGAGGCATCATTCAGGGACAGAGCAATACAAATTATGTTGATGACAACAATGGAGGTGAAGGTGATATTTTTCCACCATTTGAATTTTTTTTAAACAAATTCTCATTTATCAAAAATTCGTGGAATATCTCTGTAGTAAACTCACAGTGGCCTAAAGGCAGTTGCTAGTCCTAACTGGAGTAGACCAAGTTAATCAACTCTGGAATGTTAAGACAACATTTAACTAAATCCCACTGAAACATCAGGAGTACTCTAGTTGCGACCAGATGTCGAATACAGGCCAAGGTCTTCTCTACCAAACTTGCCCTCTGTCAATGAGGGAAAGGTATCTACTACATCCATGGAATCATAGAGCTGGAAGCGACCACAAGGGCCATCAACACCAACTCCTTGCCACGCAGGAATACACAATCAAAGCACTCCTGACAGATGTTTATCTAGACTGTTTAAAAACCTCCAAAGAAAGAGACCCCATCACACTCTGAGACAGCATATTCTATGGCCAAACAGCTCTTACAATCAGGAAGTTCTTCCTAATGTTTAGGTGGAATTTCTTTTCCTGTAGTTTGAAGCAAGTGTTCCATGTCCTATTCTCTGAAACAGTAGAAAACAAGCTTGTTCCATCTTTCATAAGACACCATTTGAACATTTAAATATAGCTATTATGTCACCTTTCAACCTTCTCTTCTCCAGGCTAAACATACAGAGCTCCCTAAGCCACTCCTCATAGGGTACATTTTCCAGGCCTTTCACCATTCTGGTCATCCTCCTTTGCACATGTTCTAACTTATTAATATCATTCTTGAATGGTGGTGCCCAAAACTGAACACTGTACTCCAACTGAGGCCTGACGAAAGCAGAATAGAATGACAGCATCACTTCCCTTGATCTAGACACTATACTTCTATTGATGCATTCTGGAATCACTTTGCCCTTTTTAGCTGCCACATCACACTGTTGACTTATGTTCAGCTTGAAGCTAAGTCTCCCAGATCCCTTTCACACGTACTGTGGTCAAGTCAGGTGTCACTCATCCTAGACTTGTGAATTTCATTTTTATTGCCTGAGTGGAGTACCTTACAATTCTCCCTGATGAAATTCATTCTGTTAGTTTTGGCCCAGCTCTCCCATCTGTTAAAGTGATTTTGAATCATGATCCTGTCCTCTAGGGTATTAGCTAGCCCTAACTTAGTGCCAGCTGCAAATTTGATAAGAATGCCCTTCATATCCTCATCCAAGTCACTAGTAAAGATGTTGAATAGTACTGCTCCAGGGCAGAATTCTGTGGCACCCCACTTCTCCTCAGGATGAAGAGAAGCTATTGGTGACCATCCTCTGGGTTCAGCTTGTCAACCAATTATAAATTCACCTAACAGTAGCATAGTCTAGCCCACATTTGACTATACTGCTTGCAAGAATATCACAAAGGACCCTGGCAAAGGCTTTACTGAAGATATGCTTCATCCACAGCATCTCCTTCATCTACCAAGCTTGTAACTCAATTAAAAAAAGAGACTAATCTAGGAAGACTTGTTTTTGACAATCCCATGTCGACTTTTAGTGATCATGGCAGTCCTTACAGACTGTTTATTTAATGATCTGCTCTTGAATCTTTCCTGGCATGAATGTCAGGCTGACTGGGCTATAATTGTTTGTGTCATCCTTTTCCCTCTCTTTGAAGATGGGTGAAATATTTGCCTTCGTCCAGTCTGCTGAGATTCCTCTTGTTCTCTAGGAATTCTCAAAGATTATTGCCAGTGGTTCTAACAGTGTATCTGCTAATTTTTAAAATACCCCGTATGTAGTTCGTCTGTTCCTGAAGACCTGGATTCATTTAGAGTAGCCTGGTATTCCTGTACTACCTCTTTTACTTGCTACATTTCCCCTGCTGCAACATCTGTTCCTTTTCTCCTAGACTGAGCACTGTTTTCCTCTAAGGAGAAGACAGAGGCAAAGAAGGTGTTTCGAAGTTCTGCCTTTTCTCTGTTCCCTGTCACCATTTCATCATCTTCTCCACACAGTGGTCCTACCATTTCCTTCTTCTTCCTTTTGCTATGGACATAAACAAGAAAGCTTTTTTTGTTTTTAATGTCTCTAGCAATCCTCAACTAATTCTGAGTTTTAAGCTTTTCTGACTTTCTCCCTACACGTGCTGGTTATTTGTTCGAATTCCTCTTCGGTGATTTCCCCTTTTAACCCATTTTTGTACATGTCTGTTTTAAATCTTAACTCAATTGGAAGTTCTTTAGACATCCATTCTAGTTTCTTCAGACACCTCCCATTTTTTCTCCTCATTGGAAATGTTTGAAATTGTGACTTCAATCTCTCACTTTTAAGAAACACCCATCCATCATGAACTTCCTTCTCTTTTAGTATTCCTGACCATGGGATCACTCTTAGTATTTCCTTAACTTTACTGAAATCAGATTTCCTAAAGTCTAAAATGCATGTCTGACTATGCTTGGCTTTCCCTTTCCACTGTACAATAAACTCCAGGAGAACATGGTCCCTCCCACCTAAGGATCCTGCCACTTACACTCTATTAACCAGGTCATTGGTCAGGATCAGATCTACAAGAACTGATCCCATTGTTGCCTCTTCCACCTTCTGGACAATGAAACTGTCTGCAAGGCAAGACAGAAATTTGTTGGACTTTATATTCTTGGCAGGATGGTTGAATCTCCCAACTACATCTCTTCTTTCTGAATGTTTGGTTATCTGTTTCAGGAATGTATCATCCTCACTCTGGCTAGGGGGTCTGTAGCAGAGCCCCACAATGACATTGTTCTTGTTTCTCTCCCTCTTAACTTTTACCCCAATGGCTTCCAGGATTTAAGTCAGGCACCTCTTCACAGGTGTAAACATCCTTGACATATGCCTCTCTGAAATAGGTTATACCTCTCTGTTGCTACAGTCCAATCATGAGGCTTATCCAATCAGGCTTCAGTGATGTCTATTATTTCATATTTGCCTTGGTGTGTTAAGAGTTCACATTCCTCTTGGTTTTATCCCACACTCTATGCATTAGTGTAGAAACATCTATGAGCATAGCTCATTCCCCCAGCTGCTTCTTTTAATTTTTTCCCCTCCCACTACTGGGTTCTTCCACTGTTCACCTGATTCTCTCCATAACATTCAGGTTATTATCTCCAACACTTGATGAACTCCTGCCTTCAAGAATACCGTCTCCTTCTCCCACATCCATGAGCCTGATGCATGTTTCTGCTTGTCTTGTGAGGATCCATATGGAGTGCCGTGTAAATTGTTACTAATCCATTCACTGGCAAGCCAAGACACATGATGTCACTCTACCTTCTATCACAGCATGTTAATACAACTCTGCCCGACAAATATTTGAAGATCCATCTTGCCTAGTAGCAACCTTTTGCACTTTTGTTTCAAAGCAAAAGGTTGTCTCTCCTTTGTCCCCAGTTACAAAAAGGCAGGATGTACAATAACTTCAGTTAGTTTTATAGGGTGTATGAAAAGAGAAATGACTGAGGAGATAGTAAAATTCTATCCTGAAAGTTTCTTAACTGAAATACAGACGTTTGTCAAGATGTTGCTTTTGTTGTTGTCAATTAAACCATCTTAACTGATAACAACGAAAATGACATCTTGACAAAATTTAGGCCTGTGACTCTTACATCATAATTTTTTTCCTTCTCCTGTATGACAACAACATTGCCTCATGAAGAAGCCAGTGGAGCTTCGAAAGCTTGCATAATGTATTTCTCCATTTTTGGTTGGCCCAATAAAGGTATTGATGTTCTGTTGATTTTGGATCTTATTGTATTTTGCTATATGGCCAACACAGCTCCCTTGGATATGTCCACTAATTAAAGAAAGTACAGCATCCAGCCAGTAAACATAAAGCTTTTGTGACAAGCAAGATTAGTTACTAAAAGCACATCTGAATAAAAAGGTATTTGCTTTCTAGAACAACAACAGAGTCAGAGCCAATTAAGTCTCTCCTGATTAATGTTCAGTTAAGCTTTCCTGCACCTATATTATAGCTGGAATGATTTGGGAGTTGAAATCTCCTTCCATTAAAATCATGCCCCATCTGAAACACTTCACTTGCCTACCTTCCAACTTCATAGGTTAACTTATCATGTGAGAAATGTTTTCAAAAAAGAACACAACCTTCAGAATTCTCATGAAATTTTAGATAGCACATGCAACAGAAACAAATCTAATATGCTTGTAATTGACTCAACCTTGTGTCAAGAGCAATATTAACTTCAAGATATACACTCACATAACAGAAGAACAAGAACAAAGAACAAGAACGCGTGCACGGAATTCCACAGTGCTAACCTAACAACATTATTCACTATTTGTACCATTTGTAATTCTTCTGTGGTAACCCCACTGTGGTGACCCTTTTTTCTTACTAATGCAAAACTTTACAGAAGAAAACACAGAACAGCTACGGAACAGGAGTCTTCCGTGTAGAAACATCCATTGTGACCTTTTCCAGAGTAGCTGCACTGTTACAAAACCCAAAAACGACTCTGGTAGCACCTTTAACACTACACACACACACACACGCACACACACATACATACATACATATATAAAATAACATCTCTCCTCATGGAGGAGGAGAGGTGTTGTAATCACAAACACATCTGATCTATGACATACAGAATAAACAAAGGGGCTTTGTTTAAACAACAAATTTGCCAAATATTAACTTGGCAGAATGCAACTATACTTAATATAAAGTTGTGAGATGCCTGGATGTGATATCACAGAACAGGAAAGGGCTTGCTGTTTTTCCACTTGGAATCAAATACGTTTGAACATCTGAACAATGCTAGTGACAGTTCCATTTAACCTCTAGGAAAAGGTCTGCTTGTCTTTTGAAGAAAACTTGAACAGAAAACACTTTCTGTTCCTGACAAAAGAATTTTATTTACAGAGTGCCAAAATGTATCAATTAATTAAATACCGACTATTAATTATTTTTATTAGTGTACAATTATATATTACTTATTAATGTTGCATCTGTTTCTCACCTAGTTAAGAGCTGTATTTTGCAGGCTCAACAAAAACTATGGTGGTGCCAGGAAGCAATAAGCCTACTAAAGATAAGTTAGACTGATTATATGTTATGAGTCATAATGCATACGAGAATTCTTCATTCAGAAAGACATCTGAAGCAAATACCTTGCTCAGAGCCCCACATATCTTTCTGTATTCTATAATATAAGGAACTGAAACTTATTTGGGATACCTGTTTGTTCCCTTGTTTAAGCTATTCTATTATTATTTATTATGCTATGCACCAACACATAATATATTCAATATTTTGTTGTTGTTTTGTGCTTGTGCCTTCAAATCACCTATCGGCTTCTGGCAATCCCATAAATATCATAGAGTTTTCTTTGGCAAAGAATATTCAGAAGTGGTTTTCCCAGTTCCTTCCTCTGAAACATAGCCTACAGCACCTTGTATTTGTTGTCAGTCTCCCATCCAAGTACTAACCAGGGCTGACCCTGCTTTGTTACAAAACATAAATAAGTTCACATCATCTTACTTTATACTTCTGTTTTACCTTCCATTCAAGAACTGCCTGTGATACCTTTGATTACTACTACAGATTTTTCAGTCAAAGTGCAAACCTTAAAGGAAGATGGGTTAGTCTCAAATTGGATTAAGAACAATTGGGGAGAAAGAGTTAACTCTTGAGTTTTCTTGCTTGCTCAAGCCATGATCATTTTGATCCATGACATCCTGTTGTACTGCAGAGTTTATCAAGTGAAAAAGCTTGTGTCTGTAGCTAAAAAGATCCTGCATTGTCATGGAAATGCAAATCACATTTTGGCTATGTTCATGAGCACGAAGGACACACTAAAAAGTACAAGGGGTCCGGAGAAAAGGAGTAAGCCATGCTGGTTGGGGGAATCTGGAAGCTATAGTCCAAAAAACAGGTCTTCCAAAGTTGTGGTTTTACACTGCCGTTTTGCTGGATTGTCATTACATAAAAACTAGAAATTGCAGATAAAAAATAAACTCTAATCAGTTGTTAAGGGAGCCTAAAGGCACCACATTCTGTCTGATTTTTGAAGCTCTGCAGGGTCAGACCTGGCTAGTACTTGGATGCCAGAGTGCCAATGAACACAAGATTCTGTAGGGTATATTTCAGAGGAAGGAACTGGCAGAATCATCTCTGAGTATAGAAATCATGATAAATCAATGGGTAATTTGAAGGTGCACACATGCACAGACACACACACACACACAAAGTCAACTGTTAAGCAAACAAGCTACAATCCCTGAGATGGTGTATTTGCTTGTTAGATAAATGAGAGTTAATTTTAAACCCCAATCCCTGGATTTTATATAACAAGAAGCCAAGCTCTGGGTATGAAGTTGATTGCTTCACAGGTAAATGAGAGCATGTAAACCCAAAGCTTTGCTTTGACTCCTTTCTAGTTGTTAGTGTAGCATTAAATCACTGGAAGCATCCATTTACTATTGCCAAGAAATTTGCTTTTTAGTACTCATATAGAGCTAGAAAAACAAGAACTATGGATTCATAATACAGAAAGCCAGCACTATGCAGTAGTTTGAGTGTTAGATTTCAACTCTGAGAGACCAAGGTTCAAATGCCTACTTAGCCATGGAAACCCACTGCGTAGTCTTGGGCAAGTCATATTCTCTCAGCCTAAGAGGAAGGCAATGGCAAACACTCTCTGAAATATCTTACCAAGAAAACCCCACGACAGGTTTTCCTTAGATTCACCGTAAATCAGAAACAACTTGAAGGCACACAAGAACAAAGGATTTTATACATCAAGACAAACCTTTACCTACAGCACAAAAAGCTTGTATTTCATTTCCAAATCAAACTCTACATGTATAAGAATTCAAAGCGTTTGCTTTAGAAGATTCCAAGAGCTTACTTAAGGGATCAGATAGATGCTAAGCCAGCTATCAAGTCCAATTTATATGAACAGACAGGGAGCAGTTTTAGCCCGCGACACTCCTGGATAAAGCCATGACAAAATAATTAAAACAGCTTATGAGACAACCGGCCCGCCCCTGGATATTTAACTCAAATATGAATAACAGAGTGGAAATTCTGAATGGTCTAAGGGGCTTAGGGGTACACTTGGCCTGCATGCAAGGGAAAAACTAGCCATAGGGAGGAGAAACCCCTGTTACAGGGCAGACTAAACATAAATAATAGCCAATTATTATTTATATATTAGCATAACTGATGTAGTAGTTAGACTGAGTTAAAAACAAAGGACCTGGAAGTCCTAGGGTATCATCTTTGGGACATCTTCCCCACATGACAATGGGCTGAAAAATTGCCTGTATCTTGGTATACATTATCAACTTGATTTTGTAAGCATTCTTTCAAATGCTGAATCTGTGATTCTGTTGTCTGTTGGATTTCATCTTTAAATAAAATTATCTAAATTGATTTGAATTTTCTATTGATGGCAGATATTCAGTTAATGCGCTGGCAACTGAAGTCTTACAAAAAAAAAAGTGGGAAGCGTGTTTTAAGGGCATCTTGTTTTGAATTAGTTATTTAGGCAAATCCAAAAGCTGGTTATAATTGTCCTCATAAATTCTGTTCTGTAAGTTCCTAAAAATGTAGAACAACAGTGAGTATATAGCTTCCTAAAGGTAACTTCAACTGATGACCCTTCTCTATAAAAATTCAATTCTTATTCTGGATTTATTTCTACATTAAGAAACTATTTGGTATGAGGCACAGTTACATAAAATTATGGTGCCTTTATACTTTACACTGGTAGGGAGGGGGAATAAATACAAAGGTAGTGCCCACATGAAATTTGCACTAATATTAAAGATGCAAACACCACCACCAACAGGTCACTGGCTTTCACAGGCACACGCTGATTATAAAAAGGATTCTTGTAGGACCAGATTCTCCACTTAAAAAAATTCTGTTTCTCAAAATTTCATAACCCTATCATGAAACTCAGTATTTCTGTGATAAAAGCATTTATGTATATAGGAACTATATGGCAGTTCCTCTGTGCACACCATAACATTCTAGTCTATTAACTGATGTTTTTCTGGTGAGGGACAATGATTTCCTAGTTAGGTATTAATCCATTATATTACCAAGCATCAAATCCATCGGATTATAATTATCATTGTGTAGCCAACAATATACGTCTGCTAATCTTTTGTAAAAATGAAATTAGCAATTTGAGACAAGTCAGTTCTATTCACTCAATGCCTCCCTGTGAGATGTTCAGATTATGCACTGAATGGATGCAAAACACTTATCAACTTACAGTTGCACAACTAATGCCCTCTGGTATAGCTTTGAATCCCAGAATCTTGTTTTCTTGGCTCCCTATCTCAAAGATAAAGATAATTAGTGCTTCTTGCTGTCTTGATATTTGTTAATAACAAGCTCTTAAATAACAGCCATATATCAACAGACACTTATAGTAGAGATGGTTATGCTTCATTATTCTTTATTGCATTTTACCACTACTTCTATTCATATTACTCGCAAGTCAGAAATTCACCCATTCTCCAAAATAACTTTAGCAGTATAATCTTAATGACCATCTGTACATTCAGTGTACCAGCACATAAAAGTTAGGAATTAAGCTCATGGTTTGAACAGCCAGTGCTAGACACTGTTTCCCTAAAAAAGCTAACACACTATAGGTACCTTCTTTGACCAAATCTTACTAACAGAACAACGTGACAAAGATGTTTTATGTAACACACATAAATATAACACAGAATGGTTTCTGCCTACTCCACCATTTTTGGAACAAAAACTATCAAATGGCCTTTTAAACATTACACAACAGCACTGCAAACTGTTGCACAGAAGTACATAGCCATGAGGTAACAGCCATTATTTTTAACAGTTGTATAATCCAGGACAAAAACCAAAGTCAGCACACAATTATCTGTTTAGAAGATAATGAGACCAATATGTATGTTCATACCCAAAATAGCAGTACTGATGGGTTTCACCTTAGCAATATCAAAATGCTTTCTAATGAATGAATGAATCAATCAATCAATCAATCAATCAGTCTTTTAGGGTTCCTACTTTAAAAACAAATCAAATAAAAATGTTTTGGTTCTTTCACTTTCAAAGATGGTTCCTCAACAACACATTAAGAAACCTACCTCAGAGTGATATTAACTGTATAAAAATTTTGGAATACTATTGACTACTAACAATAACTTAAAAGACTATAAAATGTTTGTTTGCATCAAAGAGAACACAACTGCAGAAAACAAACATGGAACTGGCATCTATGGGCTACATCTAATTGTTAATTCCCATAAGAGTAGATCCACTAAATCAGTAACAGCTCACTTAACATCCAAAACCTATAGAGTAACACACTAAAATTAAATAATTTATAGCACCTTATGCTCTAGTTGTGTTCTTTAAGGTGCCAGAGATTCTCTGCTGTTATGATAATTATTCTGAATTGATGAACTAAGAAGAAAAAGATGTCATACGACAATATTCTGTGAGTGAAGTATTTATTTTATATGTATGTATATCTGGCCTTCCTGACAAAGTGCACACATGAATATATGAGCAGGTAATCACCAACTAAGGAGCTGAACTATTAGGGAAATTAACTGGCAATAACATGACATTATACATGAATCTCCTAGTAATATAGGGAAGCACTGTGCAAACAATAATACATTAGTAAATATAATGGAGAAAAAAAGGAAAGAAAAATTTGCTGTCCAAATCATTTTGTTTAAGTCTGTCCCCCTACTTTAATATTGCTTGTTTCAGGTATCCTTATTTAACATCAGTACAGTTATCCACAATTGTTATAAAGGCTTTTAAAGGCCAAAACATAGACTTTGACAAAATAAGATGAGATTCATAAGTCCTTGATATGTTTCATATGCATTGTCCCTGATCTCCAACCAAAATGCAATGCAGCATTTTAAGGCGTTTTTTTTTTCTTTACAATATTAAGTTTAGGATTAAAAAAGAAGTATTGGCAGAACACAGAACTTTGTTAAGGTCTGAATATAAGCAGATATCATGGGAAGTCTGAAGATGAAACCACATAGGAATTTCCTTGCAGATTTTGAATTCCTCTGAAGACACAAATGAATAATAAATGGATTTTGCTCTTCAACACCTTGGTGAACAAAATGGCGGTAATTCTGGAAAACTGGTTACGTACAATCTATCTATCTATCTATCCCTCCCTCCCTCCCTCCCTCCCTCTACATTTGCAGCTCTGACTTTTGCAAATTTGATTATTTGCAAGGCACATCCTTGCCTCCCATCTCCTTCTCATTCCTTTGCCTTTCTCACTCCAGGCTTGCCAGGTTTGTGTCTAAAATGGATTTTTTTTCCCTTTTGGGTGAGCGAAGCCTCCCTTCAACTGCTAGAGGCATGTCCTCTCTCTCAGGTGGCAATACTTTCTGCTGTGTAATGGCTGCTGACTGGTTAGGTGCCCTCTTTGCTCCTACCCCTCCCCTTTCAAGATGGCCACCAGAAGTAACTAGAAGAACTGTGCTCTTCTCCCTTTGAGGCGAAAGTACCTATAAACCTTTTACTTTGTCTTTTTTCTCCCCCACCCCCAAAGGCAAAGAAATGGGACAGGGGAGCTCTAGAAGGGAATCATGCGGGGGTGGGAATTATTCGTGATTTTTCCACTTTTGCAAGGGTTCTGTGCCCCCAGCCCTACTGAATGTATGTTTGTCCGTACGTACGTATGTATGTATGTGTCTATAATAACAAGGAATAGAAAAAACATCCAATTACTATAGGGATTGAACAGAAATATTAAAGAAACCAAAGGCAATATAAACAACGACAGGAAAACAGCAAGGATTAGATAAATGTTTACATCTGATAAACTCTTCCGATTAAAGGTTGTGAAGCTAGGAACAACTGAGAATGAGTTCTGATGAACTGCATGGGCACTTACTTGGAGGATTATGTTGATTTGTAGACTCACGAATATTGGAGATCCATAATGTACTCATTGTATTACAGATTGTATAAGTCAAAAAATCTCTGAAGCAGAATCATGTTTATTACACTTAAATCAGCAAAAAGCCATTCTTGAGGCAATTTTATTGCTCATTCTGCTCCATGCTTAACTTCTGAAGACCACTGTGACATTGATTCAAAAATAAGTGGTGGTCACTTTACTCTGGAGGAGATAAATGGCTTAAAACATATTTTCAACAAGGTTATGTCAAACAGAGCTAACGTTGAGCTGGATGGCACTGATCACCATGTAATATTAATGGAGCTGAAAAATTATTTTTTAGTGATACTTAAGAGATGCTTTTTCTTGCTTCAGAAATATAAAAAGCTTTTCTTGCTTCAGAATTTTATTTCACCTCATAACAGAGGCTGCATCTTAATGAAGTCTTGCAAACTGTGCACTTGGGGCTTGTCTATGGTCACAGCAGTTACCTTCACTGACTGTGACTTGGATGTGAATCTGTTGTTCATAAACAGAAAGAACTTTTAGTTGAGAAAGTCAAACTGACCTAATAATGGATGCCCCTGCAAGGGCAAATGGAGTAATTTTCATTCAATTCCGCCCCCTGCAGCCTCCCGAGACACCTCCCATGCCGTTCTTAATGCCCCTACAACATGCTGGAACAAATTTTCAGGGTCACTGAAGACTGCAAGGAGAAATCAGCACAAATTGACTTTGCTCTGAAAAACTCTGAATTCCAGTCTGTATATTAAATACTTCAGCAAATGTGTGGGGAAAAAACACACCTGCAAGAGAACATCTGAACTGAGCGGAGCTGTCATGCAATCAAGAGATGGTGAGAAGTTTAAAAACAACCTGCATGACAGAAATGCAGCATTCATTATGAGGACTTTCAAATCCAACTTGATCTGAAATTACTATGTCAGAACTTAATGAAGAATATATAAAGACATGCATGAAATCTACTGATGAAAAGAAAGTACGACGTCAAGGACATAACTGATGTGTACCTCCAAAAGGATCTCTTCTCGAAGGCAATGAGACTCAGGCTTATACTGTAGTAGCAGATATATCAAAACAAAAATTGGAAACAAACTATACATTCTATGAGTTGAAAATTAAGAAAGTTTTCATTTGAAAGAAAACATAAGCAAGCACCAAAAGATAACCTAGTGTAATACATATACAACTGGATAAATTTATTCTGGCTTAAAGATTTGTAAGATTACTGTACAGCAGGAATCACAGATTCTGAACTTTCCAATATAACCTTGATGAGCTTGACATGCTGATCTTCAAATAAAGCAGAGCTGTCAATGTATATTATCTTGAAATGTAACGCAGATAATCAGCAACAAGTTGTAAATAAGCAATGCAATCCATTTTAATACTGATCAGAGACTTTTATGGAAAAGAAAGTGAAAAGATATTTTCAACGTCTTTTAAGATTCAGACAATGCTGATATGGAAATAGTTTAGATAGCTGCAAAATATTTAAAGCGCTAATCAAGATGATCCTAACTTGGTCTTCTTCAAATGCCTGCACTACAATTCCAAGCTTTCTCGAACACCGGAGATGGTGAATGGGTCTTATGAAAGTGGAGGTTACCAGACTGAGAAAAGCTAGATTAGTTTCCTCATTCTATTCAAGTTTATCAAGTAGAAAGTTATACTCACTAATACGCAAAACAAGAACAGTACTTCCCAAAAAAAAAATATTTAAAATACAAAAAAACCTCTGAATTAAGAAATGTGTGCCTTTTAATTTTTTGCTCATGCAACAACAGACTAAGGTGCTGAAATCAAATACTTCAGAGTTTCTAAAAGAACACAACAAAAGGTGACATCAGTGAGTTTGAAAATAAGCACATGAAAGAACTGAGGTTTATAATAACTTTTTAAATGGCAAAGCTGCTACACCAAAGTTCTTCATTCACCCATACCAACTTCTGCCATCCTCTACCATAGCCAAGTATCACTGGTACACAGCTCATTATCAAGTAAAAATTTCAGACAGGAGAAAAATCAGCTTCGATGAACAACAGAAAATCCAAAGGGAATGAAGAGATTTTATCTCTAGCATCAGCATTATGTCTTAGTTTTAAGTGTGCCCACAAAAGAAGCTAGTAAAATATAGTACAGCTGCACTATACTGGACTGATTTCCCATCCCACACATAAATCTTTAAGTTGGGCAAAATTCTCCAGTGGAGAGAAAGAGTATAAAAATGCACAACAGAGAACATGCTAGAACACACAGATTTTGTTGGTTTCCTCACACAGTGGCCTTCAAAGTTATGTTTTCAGTACTTTTGCATTCAACAAGAAAAGCACTTGTCATTCATCTAACTTTGCATTTTGCTACCAGGCTGAAATCTTCAATTTTATAAATTGTATTTTAAAAATATTTAATGCAATGAGCTGCGTGTGTGTGTGTTCATGCACCTCCAAGTCACCTGTCAACCCCATGAATTTCATAGGGTTTTCTTAGCATAATAATTCTTTTTCTCTCTGGTTTCAGATACTTAAATTCAACAGTCTCCAACTAAAGAGACCTTTTTAATCAATGGAATTTATGTAAGCAAACGTAACTTAAGTTTCCATTAATTCAATGGGCCCACTTTCAATGGGAGTGCCCATTAGATTCGGGCAAAAGATTTTCACATTCACTTCAATCTTCAGTTGATAATGCCAGCAATGTTAAAATGTCTCTTCCAAGTTATCTGGACATAAGTGCTCCCCAAACGTCTGATTTGGTGAATCTGAAGGGCTGGGAAATTCTTGCCTTAAAGCAATGGGCTGAAAAAAGCCTGCTTTCTGGTCCCACTTGTAATTTGTTCCCATTGACCTGGGAAAGTTTTTCAGGTTCTGTTTACTGGTATCAGCAAAGTAACTGTAAACAGTGTTTACTTTTTATTGGTTAAAAAGCTCTTTTATCAGAGGTATGTTTAATACTCGTAAGCATCTAATTTTTGTCCCCTGTCAGGAGTGAAATAGGGTTTAGATAACAGAGATCAAAATCCAAGCTGGCCTGGACTTTCAAGTCTTAAGAGCAATGCAAAGCTACAGAAATGAACATTACAGCCAAAATTCCAAGAAAAGGCGGTCAACCTTATTACAAACATCAATCAAAATCAGTATACAAATTGATCTCATAGCACCTTTGAGACCCAGAATAGCCAACTGTCAACAAAGAATGTTATATATTACATTAGGAGATAAGCATTATAGGTGATATTATTAGGGCCTGTGATGACGCTGCCTGTTGGGCCCAGTGAAAGTGCCACAAAATCCCTTTGTATAGTACACTGACACAGCCTAACAAAAGTACGTCTTTGAATACAAACAAAAACAGAGACTTTGGGGACAGAAGGACCTGTGGTTCCATGTACATTTTTCTCAAGACTACACCAAGCTTCTGGCAATAAGAGGGTGTATAAATCAATGTCAGATTCACATCACAAACAAGATGTGAAGATTTCTGACACAAAAGGGGCCATTTTAAGCAAACTGGAATGGTTGGCTACAGTCTTAGTACGTCAAAAAAGCGCTATTCAATGTGGTGCTGTGCAGACTTGAGTTTCCAGGAAATACGAAGTTGTAGTGATTGGGTACAAAGGTGATGTCGGTCCCTGGCTTACCGAAGAAAACACTTTACAGGTCCCCCACATCAGGCAGCTTAAGCAGCACTCCTTTACAGTCCTTCTCCAAAGGGTGAGTAAAAGTACTCCTCGGGCTTCTCCCCCATGTTTCTACTACTTATCCAAGAGGCTCTACCTTCCCTCTAGCCCAGGACAGAGTTCCTCCAAACAAAAGACTCCAGCTGGGCTGTTGGAAGTGTCAGCAATTGTAAGCCGTTTTGCAAAAATCTCAGGCCATTTCCGCACTAGACTGTTACAGCGCTATTATTCCACCTTCAACATCCTATGGAACCCCGGGGTTCCACAGGATGTTGGAAGTGGAATCATAGCACTGTAACAGTCTAGTACGGATACGGCTTCGGGGTAGCGACCAACGATCTAATGATAACGTTCGAAAAGGGCAGCGCGACGACTCCCGACCACGGCAGAAAGAGGCTGCACGCGGGACTCTCCGGCCCGCCTCGCCACCGGGGGCGGGGAGGACTCGCTGGCCGGCCCGCGGAGCAGGGGGCGGGGAGGGGGAGCGAGAAAGCACGACACGCCGCCCCCAAAACAGCGCCGAGCAACGAAACCGCGATCGCAAGTCGCCGCCCCTCCCCCGGGGATTCCAACAAGTGAACTCGCGCCGCTCGAGCCTACCCCGGGCGACCTCAGCAACAGCGGCAACAACAAAAAAGTGGCAGCAACGGCCCTCCCAAGTTGTTCCCCATCTTGTGGCTTCGTCGGGAGCCTGCGTTTAAAGTCTCCGCCCTCCAAAGCCTCGGCGGGTACGCGGTGCTTTTTCCAGAGGCGCCCCCAAAAACTCTCTTAATGGGCAGCAAAGGCGGCGCTGGTTCCCTCGGGCTCGGCAGGCGACACGGGGGGGGGCGCTCCCACCAAAGGCTCCCTTCCGCTTCAACCAAGAGGGGTTCGTTCGCCCCGGCGTGTGTTTCCCCCCGCCTTCCCCCAGCAAACGCTGCCACGCTCGTCCCGTCCGCCTCTCTCCTTCCCCCCTCAGCCTCTCCCGGGAGCCCTCCTTCCAGCCGCCCTCCGCCCCCCGCTCGCGCACTCACCCGCCGAGCCCAGGAGCAGCCAGAGGAGCCACATGGCCCCCAGCGTGGCGGCGGCGCTTCCAAATCTTGGGGGGCTCTCCCGAGCGCCTCCGCCTCCTCTCGGCCAGAGCCCGGCCCAGGCCCAGGCTGCGGCGCAGGCGGAGGAGGAGAAGGAGGAGGGCCGGGGGAGGCTCCCGCCCAGCCCGCCCGCCGGACCCTCACGCCCAGCCAGCCGCCGCCTCGCAGTCAGTGGGCAGGATCGCCTGGCGTGGCTGCAAATCTAAGCGTGGGTAAATCCCGCGGAAAGCCGTAATTCTTATGTTGAGAAGAGGCTGCAAACTTAAGCATGAATTACATCCCACGGAAGGCCGTAGAACTCAGCCTGCTATAGCGCTATTGTTCCACCTTCAACACCCACCCCTCTCTAAACGGCAAACCCCAGGATTCCATGGGATGTTGAAGGTGGAATAATAGCGCTATAGCAGGCTAGTGAGGAAATGGCCTTAGATCGAGAAGCAGCACGCCTTGCAGGCTGAGATCTAAGAACTGTAAAATTTAACCGGTTTTTTTACGCTTGGGCTTTTGAGAGAAAATACCTTGCATCTGGTTGAAAGAATGGGGAGTATGCCCAAAGGGGAGGGGGCTGCTAAGGCGACACCTTGAGAATGGGTTCCAAGGTTCAACCCCAGGGAGCTTTGTTTGGCACAGATTAAACCCTAAAATCTCTCAAGATTCCAGTTGAGAACGAAGGCTGGGGAAAGAGCAGTCCATGAGCTGCGTGTGGACCCCAAGCAATATTTTTGCAGCTCCTTCTTCCGATATATATTTTTTTATATGAAATTGTGATTGATTGCCAGAGTTAAGTTACAAACTTTTAAAGAGCTAATGTAGTGTAATAATCTGAGCATCGCACTGGGACTGGGGAAGCCAAGGTTTAAATAGCTGCTTGGCCATGGAAACCATTGGGCGACCCTGCGCAAATCAGACTCTTCAGCCTCAGAGGAAGGCAAAGGCAACCCCTCCCATCCAATCTGATCAGGAAAATTCTGTGATGGGGTCACTTTATGGGCACTAGATATTGGAAACGACTTGAAGGCACACAGCATGCACAATTACATTTGAGGTTTAAAAAATTAAGTTTGTGTGGGGAATTTTACTTGTTAATAACTGAAGGGGAAGTTTGATGAACTTAATAATATTTAATGAATATTTTTTAATTTATTTTCAATCTCTTTTACACGTATTTTTACACATACTAGGTTTATGATTGACTTTAATTCAGAAATACTTTTTTTCTCAAAAAGGGTACTCCTGAAGCATTTGACCAACCTGAAATGTAGACTCTTATCTTGTGGCAGTTGTCTTCCCCTTTCTAACAGCTTTGCTAGTGAAAGAAAATACAAATTGAAAGCGTTCCACTGAGTTCAGGGGGGAGCCAAAATTCACAACTACCACTGCCCCATTTCTAGCCTGACTACCTAACCATCAAAGAATATGAAATTTATATTAAGCCCTGCTTATATTAGGCTAGTGTCAACTGAACAGTGGCATGAGGGACTAATATGATTATCTTGTCAACCATCTGGCAAACAGGTATGCCTCCAGAAGAGGTAGTAATGAGGATAAGAGTTCTTTTTATGACTTTTTGGTTTGCTCTGATTACAGTGGAATGTGAGGGATATTCAAGAAGCACTAGTTCTGTAAATATGCATTATACATAAGTAAGGATACCAGGCAGCCTGGTTTCATCAGAATAAGGAAATGTGCTGAATTATTTAAAAGAGAGAGAGTGAGAGCACTGTGCTGAGCTATGTTTACTCTAGTCATTCGCATTTATGAATGGCTGCAGGTCCACAGAATTTTGTACATCTAGATATGGCACTTTGCCGAGACAGTTGCTACTTTCTTTGACACCATTAGCATTTAAAGAACCCACAGAAAAGTACTTAATGCTGTTGTCAATTATTCTGTGAGCCAGTCAATCTACTGAAGCTATTACATCATACTTACCTACCTCACAGAACTCAGAGTTATTTCTGAGTAAACATGGATCACATCAAGGTTCAAATCACATTCAGGTTCCACAGTTTTGTTGTACCTTTACATAATATAAAGCAGAATTATATAGTTGCCAGTTAACACACAACAATCTGTTAACTACACTCATCCTTTTGAGTTCTCTGTGT
This sequence comes from Cyclura pinguis, assembly GCA_030412105.1. NCBI lineage: Eukaryota > Metazoa > Chordata > Lepidosauria > Squamata > Iguanidae > Cyclura > Cyclura pinguis. The sequence goes on along the minus strand of CM059599.1, from coordinate 308,675,421 downwards.
CTTCTCGTATGTCAAAAATGCTCATCTGTTCTTATTTGCCAGTGCAGTGTAGTAGTTTGCACGCTGGAGTAAGACAACAGAGTTTGAATCCTTGAGAAACCTTGGAAATTCCTTGGGTCAGCTTGTTTTAGCCTTACTGGAAGGCAGCGGCAAACCTCCTCACTATAAATCTTGCCAAGAAAACCTGAGGATAGGGTCTCCGTAAACTGGATTCAATTTGAAATTCTTTGACCTGTCATTTAACTTTCTAGAATTTTTTGTTGACTGTTGGTAATGAAATTTTTCATAATAGGTAATCAATCTGAATTCTGGGCTATTTACAGCCCTTCTAAAGCCTCATTGCTAAGAAGATATATGGAATGTATTTTTATTATATACATGCGGATATATAAACATTTATTTATAGAACCAATATTGGTCTATTTGAAACAGAAAACAAAACTTGCATTGTGATTCAGTGGGACCTAGATCACACCAAGTTTTAAAACAGAACCATATTTTCTCTTAATCATGAAGAACTGAAGGTCTTTATAAAGTCCATTGAAACTTGGAACTTTAACCAGTCCCAAAAGACTAATATTTTGTTCTAAAATGACTAATATTTCTGTACAACAACTTTGGCTTTTATTTCTTAGTTTTTGTGGGGGGGGGGGTTAATTTGTAATTGAAGAAAATACAAGAAGTGCAAAAAGATGACTGTGTTATTCTGGGGAAATCAAGGTTTATTCATATTGCCAATGTAGCAATGAACTAGAACTCCAGGAGATGAGGATTCAAATCCCCATTCAGCCATGGAAACTCATTAGGTGACCTTGTGGAAGCCACACTCTCTCAGCCATTGAAGAAGGCAGTGGCAAATCTCTGAATAAGTCCTGTAAAGAAAATTGATGATATGGTAGCCATAAGTTGGAGTCAAATTGAAGGTATATAACCACACCAGTGTGGTATAATGGTTTGAGCACTGGACTATAACCCTGGAGAAAAAAATCTGATTTCCTGCTCAGCCCTGGAAACGCACCGGGTAAGCTTGGGTATGTCATACACTCGCAGCCCCAGAAAACCCTGTGATAGGGTTGTCTTAGGGTCGCCAGAAGTCAGAAATGACTTGAACGTGCACAGCAACAACAATAACAAATCACCTTCAATGCAACTACAGGCTTCCCCCATTTATCAGACATGTTAGGGACTGGAGCAACGTCAGAGAACGTAATTGGTTGAAAAGCAGAACCCTTGTACTGTACTGTAAGGAGCATGAGGAATTTAAAGGGATTCACTTCTAACTGACCAAATGCATGCTGCTTGCAAAGTTTCTCAGCCAGCTTAATGCCTCCCCCCCCCATCAGCTCACTTTGCAAACAACACATGCATGTGAGTGTTACCAAGTGAGCCTCTGTCAGCAAGAACTGATAAAAGAGCAGAATCCCTGTTGTATGAATGGAACTTGTCCTTAATTTGGAAGTGTCAAAAGATAAAGTCATCAGATAACAGGGCATCAAAAGGTGGGGGCTTCCTGTAGTTTACTGGTACCATTATGATATCAGATCCATAGGAATATTTAGAGTTAAGGCATATTCAATTATCAAAAAGCCTAGTGAGTTAAGGCTATCTGCTACTGGTGCAAATCCCACAAACTCAAGAACAACGCAAGACTCGGTTACTTTTATCTTAAACTTGTTTAATCAGATTGTTGTTGTTATGTGCCTTCAAGTGGATTACAACTTATGTCAACCCTCAGGCTTTTTTTTTTTCAAGATTTGTTCAGAGCGGGTCTGCCTTTGCCCTCCTCTGAGGCTGAGAGAATCTGACTTGCCCAAGGTCACCCAGTGTGTTTCCATGGTTGGGTGGGGATTCAAACCCTAGTTTCCAAAGTTGTAGTCGAACACTCAAACATCATACACGCTGGCTCACAGTTGTATAAAAGATATATTCACTAATCATACACATAAAACTACAGAGCAATGTGTTCAACTGTAAATGCAGCCATGGAATGCTGAGACAGATGCATTTTAACAAACAGTCTTTGTTGAAGTCCTAGAATTGTTGGATTCCTTGGGAGTAATTTTCCCTTGGGGGAAGCTTTTCTAATTCTGATTCCTTGGGGAAAACTATTCTGTTGAAATCTAGTTGTATTGTTATCAAGCTGAAATCCTCCCACACATCTGGTAGTGCTTGCATTCATCCAGCCATAAAATCTCTTAAAGAAAAAAAGGCAACAGCAATGTAACATATAATTATACAGTATAGTATTTAATAATAAATCTGAGTACCCAAGCATCCAGGGTTGTCCTAAGTCATTTTCCTGTCTAAACTGAATGACCAAATCCTCCCCCCTCCCCACATTTTCCATACACAAAATTTGGTCCTGGTAATGGTTGGATCTTGCTATAAAAGTGGTAATGAGACACTGTTGTCCTAGTGCACCTGAGGACAGCAAGATAACTTGAATATGCTGAGCAGGCTGTAAAACACCCATAGCTCTGTCTTGCAATCCATTACTGCTGTGTAGGGCGACTGCTTCAGCATCATGGTAAAGTCAACCCTGTAAATGCCAAACAAACTTCATATCATGTCAAAGCTTCCAAGACAATGACTGAAATCCTGTTTTGTCCAGCATGTAGAACTACATTGTAGCTGCCCATTCACTGACAACTAAACATATCATAGAGTCACTGGAGCCCACCCTACCTACTGAGATTGGTGGATTATGGCCATTCCATACTCGCTGTGAGTGGTGGGATATCAGGTAAGTGTCTGGCTATGTCTTTGTAATCAGACATGAAATAATTATATCCTCTGCTGACGTCCACCAGGATTCTCTAGAGGTCTCAGAGTGTGGCCATTTCCACACTATACTGTTATAGTGCTGCTATTCCACTTTCAACATCCTATGGAATCCTGGGGTTTGCAGTTTAGGGAGGGCCATTGAGAATTCTCAGCTAGAGAGCTCTTTGGCCTCCGTAAACTGCAAACCTCAGAATTACACAGGATGCTGAAAGTGGAATAATAGCACTATAACAGTGTAGTAAATGGCCTATGATGCAATAATTTTACATTCAGCTAGCCCCCCCCCCCCCCGATCTCCACATGCAATGGCCATGAGAGAGTTGTGGCAACTCTACAGTAGGTCTAGGGGAGCTTTGGTCAGTCTGGAGGGAGAAAGGGAATACCAACTTCTACAGTGACCAAAACTAGATATATGAAGGTGTAAGGTTAATGTATCCTTACATATGCCTCTAACAGAATACTAGCCAAAGCCTGCTTATTCTTGGTTTTTCCAGAGACATCCTACAGTTTCCTGCTCAGCTACTTTAGCTACACTAACCTTATTGAGATGAAAATCTTAAAGACAAAGCTGATTAGCAAGTAGTGTTCAATCTGTCAAGAATGTAAACTGCAGCTTATGAGTAATCATTACCTTAAAACATGTATTTTTCACTACTGCCTGTGGCATGCAAACGTAGTGTTGAGGTCCACAACATTCATCCATTGAAAGAAATAGTTCACTGCCCAGTAACTACGTTGGCCAGTGACACATACGTCAACAATAACTCTATCATATGCCTTTTGTACAAAAGATTTTTCTTCTCAATTCAAAACCATAATCATTCACTGGGTGTAGTGTTTTGGTACTTCCCATAGCAACCTCTTTTATTTCATAATACTATTTATTATTGAATCCAAAATAATACTTTTCCAATGTAGTTTCCAGTATTTCAAAAGGGAAATGTATAGGAAGATTGGTATTCTCAATTTGTGACAAAAGTATTCTGGGCTAAATCCAATGAACAAGTGCTTGTCACAACTAAATTAGGTGTCATTGATTTCAGCTGCTGTACTCTAGTGAGGACTAAGACTGGATTTAGTCCTGTTACGTATTGAATTTCATCATGAGGAGTAGCCATATATAAAGAGTTACCCATAGTTGTAAGTCATTCAAAACAAGAAGGTGAAAATCCCAATATGATAGTAAATCAATATTTTCTTTTATTCATATTTTTGCAATTCCAAATCCAGATAAAGAAAAGAACTCTGATTTCACTCAGTCTTACTCAAATTGGACTAAGAGAGAGAAATGCCTCTGCACAGAGCCAGCATAAGGACAATGAGGAGTGCAGATATACCCCTATTAAAGAAGTTGATGTGTTCCTTGGGGTTTCCTTCTTTAACAGAAAATTTGATACCAGAGGTGTAAATAACATGAAAAGAACATGGAAACAGGTCAACATGTTTCAGCAAATGTAAATTAACAATATGCAGATATGAAATGAACCAACCAGGTCAAGTAAGCATTGCATAAGGAAGGAAGAACATTTTGATCCTTCTAGGGATCACTTGGGTTTTGGAATCTACCTGTGTCTTTTCCTAGCCTTAAACCACCAAAGCAAAAAAGCATCTAACAAAGTCATGAAATACAAATTAACGCATTCTGTGCCACTGGCAGCTGTTAACATTTGGCCACTATGCTAACAAGGACTCCCCAATCCATTTACCTGGTAGCAGAAGTCAGACTGCCTACACAGAGCTTGAACGAGCGTGAAATAGCCTTAACTTTGGTCTTAAGCCAGCGGGTTTTTTAAAAATTATTGCCTTGGTCTAGTTTTTGAAAAGGAAATGTATTATTACAATAAAACAAATACATGTACCCACAAAACACCCATCTACAAATAAGTAACTAAGTAAGGATATGCATATGAATAGACTGGTTCAGAAACTTTACAGGATTATAGCATACTTTTTTTTATTTCGATAGCTTATTTGTCAGTGATTTTAGCTATCAGGCAGAGTGACTATTTCTGCCTTCAAAATTATCCCATGATAACTGTCTGCTACCTTCCCCCATTGTCAGAACATTGACAGGAGGATGTTACTGGGAATGGTTGACATATCTAAGACCAACCTAATGACTTGAAAACTCAAAAGCTAATTTAAAAAAAAATCCAAACTGAAGTAATTTCAATGAAATTTAGCCTATATTACTGGTATTTTATAAAACCCAGTATATCCAGTGATTTATCCTCTCTGTAACTTCTCTCGACTGAGCCCTAGACCTTAGTGAAAAAAACTTAATAATTACAGTGGGAAAACTCTGCCAGATGGTTTGTTTAAAATACCAAAACCAGAAGCTTGCCTGTTAATGAATACTGTTTCCTACCTATCTGATAAATGTTCTTATTATACTAAGCTGTCAGTTAGAACAGTGGAGAGTACTACTGGCCTTGTTCAGTTTAAAGAAGTAATTATGGACAATAACTGTTCACAGAGAACAAACGCAGATGTGCCAGGTCGCTGCCATTGACAAGAATCCTGTTGTTTTCCCCTATGCTTGTGTAACATGAAGTTATGCAAGTGTATCTGCCTTTAAATTCATTGTGTAAGGAGGAATTTAGTACCTACTTGTGCAATGACTCCTCCCAGAAGCCCTGACTTTTTCAGTGTTATAGCATACCTGCACGGCCAATGTGTGCCCAGAGGAAAGCGGTAGGACTGTACAGGCAGCTTCTGGCTGCTGTTTTGCAGCTGGCTGAATAGCATATTTACATTTATTTGCTGAAGCTGTGGGAGGATGACATCTTCTGTCTCACTATCTTCCCCTGGCCAGGAACTGGCTGAGGGAGTGTCCTTTGTTGCCGAAGAGGTCAGTTGTTATGGGGCAAAAAGGAAATGGAGGTGGGGATATCCCGGCAGAGGAGGTATGGGGATGGAAGTATGCTGGTCTCATCTACGCTTTTGGCCATAGTATGTTTTATGGGTTTATTGAAAGCATATGTTTTTGCCATTGTGTTTTTACTAATTGTTCTATTGTTTCATGTGTTAATGGTAAACTATTTCAAGATTTGTCCTGAGAGGTGGCACAGAAATAGTAATAAGAGAAAGACTGTATAATGCAGCAGTAAGAACAAGAAGATGTCTTGGTTGTGTACAGACTATGGCCATTTCCACACTATGCTGTTATAGTGCTATTATTCCACTTTCAACATCCTATGGAATTCTGAGTTTTGCAGTTTAGGGAGAGGCGGAAGAGCTCTTTGGCCTCAGTAAACTACAAACCCCAGAATTCCACAGGATGTTGAAAATGGAATAATAGCACTATAACAGTGTAGTGAGGATATAGCTGAGGTTAGAAACGAAGCTTGAAAATGAAATGATATGTGTATTATTTACACTGATTTTCATTTATCTGTTCCAGTATGGTTTCAAGTTAAAATAAACTTATTGAGTATGTTTCCTTCTATCCCATCTCAGAGTTGTGTGCTGTGACCAAGAATAGCTCTATCACTCTGAAAAAACTATCATATTTACATGGCTTTATTCTCATAGGACACATTTAATAGAAGCATGAAACTACTGTACTGAGTAACTTTATTCCAGCCAAGAACTCAGTTCTTTGTGTAATAGCCTAAAGCTGCCAACTGATTTTTAAAACTGTCACCAGCTAATCTGCAGAAAAATACTGCTGGGTACAAGCTGAGTTCTTGTAATTCATTTTTAATATAGTCAACTGAGAAGCTTGTGTTCTAGAGATTTATTGATGAAGATTTCATATAATTTGGAGGGATGAATGTTTTTCATTATTTTTTTTAATATCTACCCTACTTTTTTTGGTTACAGCTTGAGTGAAGCTTTAACCCTCAGTCATTAAATTCCAAGTGCATGCAATTAATGTCTAGAGCTGAAAATTGCTATTCACTGCAGGATTTAGTACCAAAAATAAAGAAAATATTGTAGCCACTAGGAGGGCTACAAGAATGAGCTCTGTGGGACAGGTCTGTTTAAAATCTTTTTCTTTTTCCAGTCAGGATATCAGTGAGCTTCAACCATCCCTGCTAAGCCTTGTAATTTGAAGAGAAAAATAAAAAGCTCTTAATTCTTGAAACTGCTGTTAATTTTGATTGCATTTTTCAAAGCTTTAGCAAAGACCTATCATGGTTGTACTATGCTCATGTTCAGCTTCAGTAAAAGAAGAATTAAGTTAGTGAAGGAGCCATTTTAATGCTGCATCTAGTATTTTCCAAATTTCCATGGTGTTCTTTTGCTGCCTGAAAGTAACCTCTTTTTTTTTAAAAAAAATCCCCTTATACTTTCTTCTCTCAAAACATGGTTACTGCCTCATCATCTTGTGAGTGAAGGAAAGACAACCTCCATTACAAGCTAGGAGGTAGCCACATACACAGGAATTCTAGCCCCTCCCGTCTGCGGACTCACGACTCTACCTCACCTGTAGCATCTCTCCCTGGACGTTGCCTTATTTGGAAGGTAGTTTGTAATTGGAGGAAACCTCATATTACCTGCCCCTCAGGACATTTCCTCATCTGGATGGAAGTTTCTGGACATTATCTAATATGGGGCGGGTGGTCTGCAATTGGTGGAAAAACGCCGCAGTGGGTGTGTATGCTGTTTACCTGGATAAAAAGGCCTTGCGAAGCCTCTGGCCTTTGTCCCGAACCTCCGGCACCCTGCTGCAGCAGATTTATATGTTTTTATAGTTTTATACTTTTGTACTCAATAAATCTGGTCTCTAGCCTTTGAACCAAGAAATGTCTGGTCATTTGCCTGTTTCTCAGAAGAAGCTGTCCTTAAGGGCATAGAAGGTGACAATCTGGTTAAGCCATCCTAACTTTGTATTTACAAACATCTCTATATGTTATTATCAAATAAAACAGTGGTAGATACTATCAAATTACACAATAGCAACGTGGTGCATGTGAAAACAGTTAAGTATCAAAGAGGCTGAAAGTTATAAATACCATTGGCTCAAAGGTTTCTTTTGAAAGAAATGCCCCCTAAGGCTAGATACCATAAAGTCCTGTAGTACGAGATATCAAACAAACTATATACATACATACATACATACATACATATATATATATATATATATGCCTATTGATTGTTAAAGGGGACATGGAACTTTTCAGAACATAAACCACATGTTTTCCTCTCATCAAATATCTACTATATAAAAGTGAACGTTAATCTGCGCATTTGTCTGTTTGTCCGCATCAGCATATGATTGGCTGTGTGAGGCGAGAAGACCTCATATGATTGGCTGGCTATGAAGATTCCATGGAATCCTGGGGCTGGCAGTTTAGGGAGGGGCCTTTAGAACTCTCAGCCAGAGAGCTCTTGGGCCTCAGGCTGGTTGTTATAGAGATGAGGCCTACCATCAATAAGGATGTCAGAAAACTTTTGGGAGGCATATGTGAGAAAAAATTAAGTGACATGCACAACATAGCCCATTTACATACTACACTATTATTCTACTTTCAACATCCTATGGAATCCTGGGATTTGTAGTTTAAGGAGGGGCATTTAAGAATTCTCAGCCAGAGAGCTCTTTGGCCTCAGGAAACTACAAACCCCAAAATTCCACAGGATGTTGAAAGTGGAATAATAGCACTATAACAGTGTAGTGCAGAAATGGCCATAGTTACAAGGTCTTCTCACCTCACACAGTAGATTGTATGGGTTCCATATGTGAGGAATCTTAAAGTTGAAATTCAAAACAAAAAATATTTCTAGAAAAACGTAAAACCATTGCACAAATTCAACAGAAAGCGGGGGGGAAGCCCGTACATCAATCTCACCAAACACAGATTGGATTGGGGACTATGAGGAAAAGTTACAGGTACTGGAATAGGCCGGTCGCAATGGAGATGAGGCCTAGTAGCAAGAAGGAGGACAGTATATTCCCGCAGGAATCTAACCTCTGTATGTTAACAACTATGAATACAGATTGGATTGAGGAATATGGGGAAAATTTACAGGTACAGAAATAGGCCAGTTGCTATGGACACGAGGCCTAGCAACAAGGAGAAGGACAGTGAACTCCCTCAGGAACACAGACTGTGTATGTAAATAACTCTGAATATAGATTGTATTGGGAAACATGGAGCAAAGTTACAGGAAATGGAGAAGACAGTTGGGTGAGTTCTTAAGAGGAACATAAAAACCCTGGGCAATGCCGGGTAAATACGCTAGTGATATAATAAAAACACAGCCTTGGATAGTTACTTTTTCTTGCCTAATGAGAGTGTTACCGCCATTGTTAGCCCGAGCTTGTGGGATATTAAGATATCATTTGATATCAATAATTTGGCCTTCTGTACCCATTCCTCTCCACGTGCTTGCAAGGCCCCCGGACAAGCACGCACACAGGCGTGGCCGACAATAGCCGAACCGTTCAAATCCCGATCTAGGCAGGCCAGTCATTGCCGAATGCAGCTTCAGGAGACCTCAAGGCAAGTACCACATTATGTATGCACGCTACTTACAAAAGATCCCCTGCCCCGCTCAGGCAGCTTGATAAGCGGACTATACAACGCTCAAGCACTCCACGTTTGCATACTGGCTACCCTATTGACAATCTGGTCATAACTCAATCATCTAAAGTACTGACCTTTTGGAGGCTTTGTCTCCCGCCCGAAACTCATTGTTTTCCCCAAGTGCGGACTAACCTGTGGCCACAATTTTCCCTATAAGAACCCCTGACTTTGAGCGCTTCCTCGGATCGCTCTTGGCTTCCATCCCGCCTTGCTGTCACTTTGTCCAGCGAGCCTTCCCCTCAGCTCCACGTGCTGAGAATCCACGCTCCCCAGCTTCTTTGCTTCTAACCGGGCTTCAGGACAGGTATAGTATTTCCTATACCAAACCTCCTCTCAAAATCCCGCTATCCGCTTCTACCTTTATTTCTATAGTTTCTTGTGTGAGTATGTTGCATACATTTGCTTGATTATGTTTCAATAAAACAGTTATTATTATTTCAACATCTGCCTTATCATTGACTCAGCCTGACCCCGTAGACATAGGGTTCAAGATCTCGCTACGTTACCCTGCCTCTCGCATTGCCAACTTGTGCTCTGTGCTAATTCCCTCCCCATCGTTTGAGCACATTTAGGTGTCCCTCCCGGGACCCCCAGAAATCAGGGTAACAAGAGTCTGGGATATAAGGAAAGAACAATAACGGGGAGGTCTTTGGGGATGTAGGGATTGGATGACATCAGTGTACTGATGCCACTCAGTTCTCCTTGTCATTGGAGATAGCTGTGAAGGTGCTGGAGCAGTGCCTGGATGCTGTAATGGGCTGGATGATGGCCAATAAACTGAAGCTAAATCCCAGTAATTGGGAGATTCTGTGGTTCTTGTGTCTGGGAATTCAGTAGCTACCTGCCCCAGATGAGGTTGCACTTCCTCTGAAGGAGCAAGTGGTGAGTAGCTTGGGATTACTTTTGGATCCATCTTGTCAATGGACACCCAGGTGAACTCTGGCTCAGAGTGCTTGGGGCCAGCTTTGACGGGGACATCAGCTATGGCTTTTCCTGGATGCGAATAACTTAGACACACTAAGGCAATTTCTGCACTAGACTGTTACAATGCTATTATTCCACTTTCAACATCCTATGGAATCCTGGGGTTTGCCGTTTAGGGAGGGAGCCCTAAACTGCAAACCCCAGGATTCCATAGGATGTTGAAAATGGAATAATAGCACTGTAACAATCTAGTGCGGAAATGGCCTAAGACACAGTAACCAATGCACTAGCAACTTCCTGATTAGACGATACTGCAATACACTCTACGTGGGATGGCCCTTGAAGATAACTTGAAAACTGCAGCAAGTGCAAACTGCAGCAGCTGGAACACTGTGCAGAAACTGTACTATACCTGTTCCAAAGGAATTGCCCTGGCTGCCAAAACACTTCTGGTCTGAATTCAAGTGCTGGTGAGGACACTTAAAGCCCTAAATGGCTTGGGACCTTGATACTTGAGGGAGTGCCTCTTCCTATATATGCCTGTCTAAGAACTGAGGTTTGTTGGAATAACTGGTGTTATTCCACCAGTGGGAGCAGTATATTGTGGGGGGACATAGGAGAGAGTATTCTCTGTGATAGCACCCCAGTATGGAATACCCTCTACTTGGGAACATGCTTGGCACCAATATTGTTGTCTTTCTGCTGCCAAGTCAAAATACAGTTTTTATTAAAGCTTGCAGGGCCTAATAGATTTTATTCGATTCGTATATGTGCTATGGTTGGCATTATTTTAAATTGTTTTAACTGGTTTTAAATTTTCTAGTTTTAACTGATATATGATTTAATACATATTAGCCTTTTGAAATTATTGTTATTTATTGTTTTAAATTCATTTTATGACAAGCCCCCTCCTTGAGATCTTTGGATATAGAGTGGGATATAAATAGTTTTATAAACTAACTAACCGATGGCAAACTCCTTCTCTAAGCATAGGCCCTTTGGTAGTAAATGCTAAGATTTGCAAAATTACCTAACAAAATGGAGGAGGGGGCAAAGGAGTGGAAATAAAAATGAACAGCCAAATGTGGCCTGAGCTCTGTGAGTGTGTACATGCTTAAATATGCACACCTTCAAGTTGCCTGTCTACTCATGGCAACCCCATGAATTGCATAGGGTTTTCTTAGACAAGGAATACTCAGAGATGGTTTTGCCAGCACCTTCCTCTGAAATATAGCCTACAGCACCTGGTATTTGGTGGTTTCTCATCCAAGTACTAACCAGGGCTTAGCTTCCAAGATCAGATGGGATCTGGTGCCTGCAGACATACACAGTCCTCCAGTAATTTCTTTTATATAGCTCTTGTCCATTTCAGAGAACAGCAAGACAAAGTGTGTCTATTGCTTCAGGAGTGTAACTGTGCCTAGACACAGCACTGTGTCCCTACAGGGTGACAATACTGGTAGAGACAGATAGCTAGGATTACCATAAGAGTCTACTGTGTCTTGCCTAATCTATCTCTTATTTACCCAGACTGATATTTTCGGGATGACTTAACTTCCTCCCCTGCTTGCTCTCTCTCAGTGTGAAAATGCTATCTCCCTAAGCATGTAGCTAGCTGTAGCATCCCAAACCATATCTCTTTATCTCCAGATGTACTTCGTATTGAAAACATGTTCCATTTCACTCAGAATCATCTTTGCTGTTTATTCCAAGCACCAGCTTCCATATCCAACTGCATCTTAAATTTTTGTGTTCAGCAGTTGTGTAATTTCAAATAAATATTTGTTGGCCGCTTGGAATTTTGCAAATTGCAAAGGCAAGCAGGTGCACGAGAAAGCAGATATTTCTGCTTTCTGCTGCGTGTTGTAATGAGCAAAAGGGGACACACATTTCCCTGCATGGAGGTTTCTGGCAATGATAAGGAAAGCTCTACTGACTCCCCACAAGGGAGATGCATTTTTCATGTTGTGGAAGTGCAAATCTCAGCTTTTCTATTTGCTTCCACGAGCAAAATCATGTAAAGCAACCCTTTAGGCCTGACTTGTATAAATTGTATTCATTTCTATCAATACAAAAAGACTGAGGATGAAGTTGCTAATCTCTCTGTTCCCTATCAACATCCATTGCATTGGATTAAATTAGCAATATAGCTTTCTGATAACCCAAAATGGGTAATAGCTGTAACAGGTGAAAAATAACAAGAAAAATGGCTTTGGGTGCCTTACCACTACAGAATTTCACAGTTTATTCTCAAACAGCACCTGCCTCTGCTTCAAAGAACAGAGATGAAGTAGATTGCAACAATAATAAATAACAATAATATATATGATATATATCTATGTTACTATTTTTAAAAAAAACTGCACCAAATTGTAGCTGTCTTCACTTTGAAGTTCTTATTTTTTTTCTTTTCCAAAACTTTGGTTCTTTGTCTGTTCTTTCTCTGTAGGCATTCCTCCTTAGACTCACTTTCTCTAAAGGTTCTAGTACTAATTTTCTAAATATGTTTAAGATTATTCTCTCTGTTCCCTATACTGCTAATCCAGACAAGATTGAGGTAAACCTGGTCAACTGAAAAGCAGATCAGGAAGTAGGGATTCTGTCTATGCTAGGTGGGGTTACACTCCCCTTGAAGATGCACATTTGCAGTTTGGGTATGTTCTTGGAAGCTCAGGTTTCTCCTGTGGCATTAGGAATGACTGATCTGGGTACAATGACAAACAACTTAGTCATGCGCCCATTTTGTTTACAGTAATGTGTCTTTGAGGAACGCTCAGATATTTTACCTGCTCCGAAAAGCTGCAGCCAAATTATGAACTGGAGCTGGTTACATGCACACACAACTCCTTTGTTACAACAGCTCCACTGGCTACCGGTCTGTTTCTGGGAACAATTTAAAATTCTGGTTATGCTCTGTAAGGCCCTTTACAGGTGACATCCAGATAATTTGAGGAACAAATATGAGCCTGCTCGGGTTTTAAGTTTTGCAGAACAAGCCCTGTTTTCCATCCTACCACACTCACAGCTACATCTAATGAGAACATGGAAGGGCCTTCTGTAAGGACTGCTCCTAGGCTCTGGAGCCCCCTTCCTAGAGAGGCTAAATGCTAAATTCTTCAAGCTCCCTGGTGTCCTTTGGGGAGGAAGTGAATACCGTTTGTTTGTAAGGTCTTTGGGAACTGACTGCTGTTACAGAAAGGGAAAGAGTTGTCTCTTTATTTGTTGCTCTAGGCTTTTACATTGCTTTTAATAATGTTGATAATTTAATTAGTGTTTAAGTTTTTAATTTTTTCACCAATGTGAATTTTTATCTGTATAAACAGTTTCAATTTTTGTAAGCTGCTTTGAGTCCCAAAACTGGGGAAAAGGGCAACAGGGGAGATGATGATGGTAATGGTGATAATGATGGGGACAGATAGAGACACATAGAGAAATAAGCAGCCTCACGGAGTGTATATGTGTGTGTGCATGCTTATGCGTATGTGTGATAGAACTAAGAAGCAATGGTTAGGTACAAAATATCACCATCAACAGTTATTTCTTTTGGCCAGAAACCAGAAAGAAAAAACTACAGAATATTTAAAGCTGAAGAAACTTAGGCCATTTCCACACTATACTGTTCTAGTGTTGTTATTCCACTTTCAACATCTGATGGAATCTTGGGGTTTGTAGTTTAAGGGGGGACATTGAGAATTCTCAGCCAGAAAACTCTTTGGCCTCAGTAACCTACAAATCCCAGAATTCCACAGAATGCTGAAAGTAGAATAATAGCACTATAACATTGGATGGTGGAAATGGCCTTAGTGTTTGGGAAGTGTGGTAGATATTTAACCATGTAAATATTGTCACAGCATCCATACTATTCATGGTTGTTCAAAGCATAAAATTAATCTATCAAGGAAAGGAGAAAATACACAAGATCCTTGTAAGCCAAGATAGCTATAAACTAGGACAGTTCTAATTTGTAATTCCTCAGTGGGCTCAACTACACAGGACTGTTGCTGATCCTGATCTTTGGTGCTCGATCATTGGGGATGGGGCGCATGATAGGAAACCATGTCAGGTTGTGAAGTTTGCCAGCTGAACAGTATCCCATTCCCTGGGATTTCAGGGGAAGAAACTGAGGCCAAGAGGTAGTCCTTGTGTCACAGAGACAGAGCAGGCAAGAGTTGGGAGGTACATTTCCTTGGTCAGCTGATTGTAAAAAGAGGCACAAGAATAATCTTAAGTTAGTGGGATCATATACTATGGGAATCCAGAATTGGGGTGAAAGAGAAGAGAATTTTGGGGGTAGCCAGGCAGGCAGTGAAAGGCATCCATTTGCTGCAGCAGTTACTACTATTCTCACTAAGGCTTGCATCCTGCGTAGCCTTATCTATAGCACACATGAGACATGGGGAGCTATTTCAGGCTCTGTGCTGCTGCTGGAGCATGTGGAAGGCTCATTGCCAGCCCTCAAAAAAGGTTTTACTCTGTATATGTGTATCTTTCAGGCCCTGAGTCACTACTGCTAACTGGTACAACAAGAAGGTTCATGAGCTGGAAGTGACAGGTCCAAGCGCATGACCCCCTGCTCTCTCTCCCCTTGCTTTTGACTTTTTTTAATGCTCCTATGTTCCAGTAGCTCAATACATCTGTACACACCTTTATGATAAGCCAGAAAGAATTGGTGTCAGCTGGAAATGGGTGGAGATAGATAAGTGCACAGACTTTAAAGCCACCTCACATACAAAAACCAGATTTTCTTCTCCTCCAGTGCTGCACATCCTGAGATTTGTCTCCCCACTTGGTGGCCTGAAATAAATATAGCAGTTCCCTGAGCTTCCAGAATTTGCCTTGAAATCTCACAGCCGTAACATACCCACTCACACACCCAAATATATAAGGGAACTTCCACATGCTTTCAATCATTCACTTTAAAAAAATCAGCAACCGTATCTGGCATTTTGATTGGTGCTGGTACTGTTCCATCCTACTATTCTTTCCCACCATCTCTCTTTCTCTCCTCCCAGGTGATCTGATTGAAAATTCTACAACAAGCACCTTTGCGGTTTCTGTGTTGACCATTAAAGTAGGGATGAAGATCCTGCAGCGTTTGAGATGTAGGACCACAACACTCATCAGCCAAGCTATCATATCTGTGAGGGATCTTGAGAGTCGCAGTCTAACATTTGGGTGCTCTAATGTCACCCATGCCTGCATTAAGAAAACAACATCCAGAGAAAATTTGTTCTGTTGGTTCTCATTTTCTTTCTTGTTCGTTAAACAAATAGGCCACAAAGATCAACATTCTATAACTTGCAAAAATGTAGATGAAAAGTTTAACAGAACAGCATAATGCTACGGCTTTTTAAATCTTGTATGTGGATATGTGCCACGCAGGTGGTAAATGAGACTGAAATGTGCCTGGGTATCATATCTGGCATCGAGATTGATGGCTTTGAAAGGCTAAGGTCATGTTAATTAAGGACAAAACCTTATAAATGATTTGCTGGCATATAGATAATCCTTTGAATTTGGCACCATGTCTAGCTTCAGGATTTTGATAGATTCTAAACAATAATAATCGTTTTCTTTTAATTATATTACATGAAAATGATAAATGTGGCTTCAAAGGACATCAACAAAATGGGCTTCCTCATTAGAATTTATCATGCTAACCAAGCATATTAGCGCATTGATATATATCCATTTGCTTGTTAAAATTCATCTTCATTACAGCTTTCTAATGTTTTGATCCTTTAACTCTACTTACAGTTAAAGAGGTATTACAAAGAATCAAGCAAAGTTATACATGTGGAAATTTAGGTGAGCTATCTCAGTCTTCTTTTCTCATGCATACATATCTAGCTTTTTCTTATAGGATTCCTCAGTGCTTCTTGTGGGATTTGTTTTTCATGCTTGGATCACATCCATTTCCTTTCTCTAGATCCTGTGACTTTCTTGAAAGTCTATGCCCAAAACTAAGCAATCTAAATAAGGCTGGCTAGTGTGGCAAAAGTGTAGCACAAATACTTCTCATGCCTTGGAAACAGTGGTTTTCTTAATGCAACCTAAAAATTCATTTGCCACCTTCTTCCATCCGCATCGCACTGTTGACTCATATTCAGCTTGTGATTGACTACAGTTCCAAGATATTTTTTTTTCATATCCTACTCTCAAACCAGATATCCCTTCTCTTTTACCTGAAAATGTATTTTTGTTAGCCTAAAGACTAAACTTTACATTTCCTTCTGCTGAATTTAATTTTATTTCCTTCAACCCAGTTTAAGAATTCATCAGATTATTTTAAAATTTATTTCTGTATTCTGAAACATTAACAATTCCTCCCAGTCGTCTGAACATTTGGAAAGGATTTTCTCCTCATTTGTCTGAACCCTTGATTAAAAAAAAAAAAAAAAAAGCTGGATATTGGGGCCAGCACCCTATTCAAGCTTTCCTGCATTTTGATGAAGAAGCATTGATTGAACACTGATTCAAAACAGTTTTCCAAAATATTCTGGATCCAACTGATAATTTCATCACTTTGCCTCTGTTTAACAAGTCTAATAAAAAAGACAGAAATCTATCAAATCTCTTTCTCTAATGGAGATGAATTACATCTACAGCATTCCCACAATCCTCTGACCTAATAACCCAATCAAAAAGAGAGGAGACATTAGCAGGAATGCTGGAAAAATGTCTATTTGCTTTAATTAATCACTGTAGAGAACATTTATAAATAGGATCATTTATAATCTGTTGTATCTTTCCTGGAGTCAAAGGGCAAAGTCAGATGGGATACCATTTACAGTAACTGTGTCTCATAGAATATTGCTGTTCCTGCATTTAAATTCTCTATTCACATGGTGCAAACATTAAGAGTCATCAGTAACCATTCCCGTGGTTTAGTGCCATCAGCAGCACCATTCCTTTTGTGAGATAAACATTAGATTTAAATTAGTTTCAGCTACAGTCATTTCTTCAGGGCATGTATTCTGCCATCCTTTAACTCTTCTCTCTTTCATGTTTCTCTCCCTCCTATTAGTGACGTTCAGCACATTAGCAAACGGCTAGTTCCCTCACTCCCATGGCCAGGCTGTCAGACAGATTTACTGGCAGATGAGAGCCAGTGTGGTATAGTGGTTTGAATGTTGGACAACAAATCTGGAGGACAGGGTTCAAATCGCTGCTCAGCCATGGAAATCCACTGGTAAACTTGGGCAAGACATATTCTTTCAGCTTCAGAGGATGGCAATAGCAACCCCCTTTGAATAAATCTTGCCAGTAAAACCTTGTGATAGGTTCATTTTAGGGTTGCCATAAGTTGGAAATGACTTAAAGGCACACAAGCATAAGTGTGTGCATGTGCAGACCTCTATGCCCTGGGAACCATCATGTGTTAGCAGCAGTGCCTCCTGGTTCTTCTCACTGTAATCCCAGAATGCACTTGCTCAACCCATCCCTTTTTAATTTCTCAGGAAATTTGCCAGTGGGTCTTTCTCTTTTTCATGCTGAAATCAGTAAGGTATGCACAAAATCCTTCTCAACCATTACAATTCTGTCCAATAAACTGAAGGGGCAAAAGTGACATCTTCAGGAGGTAGTATTGGATTATGTTTCATTAAAAATGAGATGGAAGATAGAAGGGACTTTCTTCTGTCCCCAAACAGAAATTCTTTTTTCAGTCCTTCTCAAGGAAGCTGAACTTTCCTTCCGCTTTTTCTCCAATCCTTCTCCCACCAAGATTAAATTGCAGTCCTATCAACCTTTACCTCAGAATAAGAATACATTTTAAGAAGATAATGTGTGCTTTGTACAAAAACTATCAATTTAATAAAGTAAGCTGTGTGTCGTAACAAATTGTACCATTCTGTTTAGAATAATTTGTTTCATGTCTTTCTTTTAGTTATAATCGATTTATCTGGTGTTAAAAGCACACTTTTTATTAGAAGATTGTATGTGTCATGTAGTCTTTGTTTAAATACATAAATTTATTTCTGGATTTTATCAGTGGATTTTATCAGTGGATTTATTTCTGGATTTTACCAGTGGATTTTCTCTTATTTATTTAAGAGGAGCTTGCAAAAAAAAATTGCACTTGTAGATGCTGGATATGGTAGACAAGTTACTTAGTTTTGTATTTACGTGCAGACTTTTTCTGGGACGGCTGTGGATCTGGACGTTTTACTAAGAAGACTAAAGAACCAAAGCTGTAATTTTATTGTTTTGTTCTTGGGAAAAAAATTAAATTAGCTGTGCTACTCCCTCTATGGAGTCAATATTTCAGAACTAAACAGAAATTTTAGCTCTCCTGTGTTTTACAAAATAATTGGATGCAATCAGTTTTTGTTCCAGTCCCGTGCATGATGGGATCAGTAGGTCTGCTCCTTTGTTCTGTTTCTTATTGCTCACATGCCCTTAGTTACTCAGCAAGAAACATAGTTTTAATTAAATTCAGCTTTATGAATGCAATTAAATAAATTTGTCCTTCCTCCTTGGTGATGCAAAGGCATCTTGCTCATGGCAGAAAATCCACAAGTGCCTATTGACTTCTGAAGCTGATTTGTGATGGAATATGGAAGCCTGGTGATAATTACATTCACACTCATTAAGTCTTAACGAAAACGGTGTTCTTATTTGGAGTGGAAAATCCTGCCTGCCCTCTATTTGTGCCAGGGGTAGGAAACTGATAGTGAATTGTCCACTTGTGACCCACCCTCCAAGCCTTTTTTGTTTGTTTTTGCCACCCTTTGGGCCCAAAGGGAAAAAAAACCCTTTCCACTGAAATTCAGTACCATGTCAGGAAAAAATTAAACAAGCAAAATGTCTTTGCTACGAAAGACATTTGATTTGTGATTTGCTACCAAACTCCAGCAGCAACCCAGGCAACCACTTTTAAAACAAATGCCTCCTGCTCAATTTAAGTGCTTTTTCCATTTTGCTGCCAAATTTCAGATGTGTATATGTGTGTGTTGTGGTGGTGGGGATTGGACTCAAAGCCCCCTGAGATTGCCTACTGCTGAAGTATGTCCTGGTTTGTAAGCCAAGCACATACAGCAAAGGTAGAACAAATCTCTCAGACTGGGAATCATATAGTCCTATAGATGTTATTGGAGATGCTGCAGTGTCCAGCATCCTTCATCATTTGCCATACTGGCTAAGACCAACGGATGTTGCAGTTCACCAACATCTGGGGGGGCCATATGTTCCCACTCTGCCTCATATCTAGTAAGACTGGAAGATGACAAGCTCACATCATTGAAGAATCAAGTGAAATAGCTTGCATGGGTTAACTTTACCTCTGTTTTTGTTACTGTTTGGTGCCTTCAAGCCATTTCCAACTTATGGTGATCCTAAGATGAACCTGCCATAGGGTTTTCTTGGCAAGCTTTATTTAGAGGAAGGTTGCTACTGCCTTCACTTTCCTGAGAACATGTGATTTCATCACTCAGTGGGTTTCTATGGCGAGTGGAGATTCAAACCCTGGTTTCTCAGATTCTCAGTCCAACACTAAAACCAAAGGTTCTTGTTGTACTAAAACTGCATCAGTGCTGTAAGACAATAGTATTCCATGTGGCCAAGGCACACACAAGCTCAGGCAGTCTCATATTTTCTTTGCTTTTGCTGCTAAGTGGGTTGGAGCAGTGGAGGTTGAAAAAGTGTGTTTAAGCCTTCTTTCCATGGCCTGGTCTCAGTCTAAAACCCTCCCCCATGTAAAAAGAGAGGACATAACATCTACCAGCATTTGTATCAAAGGCTACCATTTGTTTAATTAGCTGTTGGTGGAATGACCTATGAGTCTTTTAGCTGCACGTCTTAGAGGATTTTCAGATTTTACATACAAGATCCAAAACCGCAAGCTTTGCTTCCTTGTCCTGGGTTTCCATAATGTTGTCCTTCTGTGCCATATTGACATCTAATACAGAAAGAGTTTGAGCATCTTCACACAGGCAGTGTCTTGACACCTGCAATTTCCTGTGAGTAAAAGTGTAGATAAAATAAATTTATGTAACATGAAACTATTGTTGCGCTTGAGCTACCAAAGGCCCCCTTTTTTCACAGATTGGGTGACATCACACCATTCACATGCTGAGGGCCTTTCCACCCTACACTGTTATAGTGGTATTATTCCACTTTCAACGTCCTGTGGAATTCTGGGGTTTGTAGTTTACCGAGGCCAAAGTGCTCTTTGGCTGAGAATTCTAAAGGCCCTTCCTTAAATTGCAAACCCCGGGATTCCACAGGATGTTGAAAGTGAAATAATAGCACTATAACAGTGTAGTGCAGAAAAGGCCCTAAGAATGCAGAATACAAATCATATATTTGCTAAACATGAAACTTAAATATACTATTTCCTGCTTCCTAACTGAACTGTAATGGTTCTTTTCTTTTATATTCCTTCCACTGTGCCTCCCTGCCTCTGGTGATCAAGTGGAACCTTCTGAGGCTAGATGTCATGCCATTAAGAATTCTCTTTACTCTCAGCAGTTTAGTAGTAAGACCATTATTTTCTCTCAAAGAGTTACACCCAGGATCTTTCCCAGTGTTGAACGTCCTCTACCATCAGCTCTAGTAGGTAAGACCAATGGCCAGGGAAGATGGAAGTTGTATTCTACAATATGGGGAAGGGCACAGGTTATAGAAGGTTATAGTTATGGTTTACATCATCCTAATGATATTTTTCCATGCTCCTGGTCTCCATTTTCTTCACACTGAATGTACAATGACACTGGCTATTAGCATGAGTCAGAGCTTTTCAGTAACTTCTGCAACGGAGTTATAATGTTTCCATTTGGCTCTGATTCACCATTCTCATTTTTAAGCCATCCTGAAAAACAAGTTTTCCCAGCCAATAATTGCCTTGCTTATGCCAGCTTCTTTCTGAACTTGGACTTAACAAGGCTTTGTTTTACATTTAATGCTTTCAATTGAGTTCTGAAGCGTGGCAGTCTAGCAGAATTTCAAGATTCTCCTATTGTATCTTTTTAACCAGTGGATTTCATCACTGCTCTTAGATAGCTTTTGGTAGGAGCAGCATGACTTTTCCAAGGCTGTGTCAGGGCATGTCGAAACATGGTCAGGCAGGAATGGGAAATCCACAAGCAGTTGAATTTATGCTGTGGTCAGTGGGAAGAGGAATCCACTCTGTTTTTTAGTGTGAAGTTTAGGAGAGCTATCCAAGGGGCTGAGCTTATTTAGTGGTGTCTTGGAGAACTCATTTAAAATGCAGATTAAAACCTGGAGAAGATTCACCTCATTGCTGATGTGAAAACCCTCAGCCTTGCCTGTGTATATTCTAATCTGTAGTGCTTCATAGCCTGTTTGAAGAGAGAAGATAACTCTAAGGTGCCAGAGGGTTCAAGCCTGGGAATTTAGATGTGGGATACAGCTGCTTTATTTTCTGCATCATCAGGACACCTTATAAAGAATGATTGGCTTAAGTCGTGTTGGTTGCTGAAATGGGAGAAAGGAAGACAGAGATTGTAGCAAGTCAGATGAGAAGAATGTGATAACCTACAGAGCCATTGAGGCCTGGGCAACTTGGCCATGAAAGAAAGTTTAACAGACTCACCTCCCTACCTGCTTTTGATGAGTGATTCCTCTTAGAAAAACAAGGGCCAACCCTTCAGTTAGACAGAGTGAGGCAACTGCCTTCAGCAGCAATGAACAACAATATATCTATCATACCAACTGAGATCCTACACCATAGAGACTAAGCATAGCCATCTTTTCCCCATGGCCATTTAGTGACTGAGGTACGGTGGGAAGGCCCCGGCAGTATCCATTGGTAATTTTGCAGTAGGAGAAGAGGACAGATGTTCCTGTTTCAGATCTCCAGTGAATGCTCTGGAGATTCAGCAGAGTGATGCCTGCTCTTTTCTCCCAGCTGCAGACCTTCAGCCAGGTGTATCTCAAGCATTCCCACCCTCTTCCAACCACACTCCAAGTGTGGGAAGCAACATTCCCCAAATTATCATCAGTGGGATTGTTACCACAATCTTCCTCTATTGTACCAAAACTTTTTGCTTCAGTTTGTCAGGATGTTCCTGCCTATATATTAACTAAGGGGAGAAAGGCTCAGCTAGGGCTAGGGAATGTATGGTTTTCAGATGTTGTTGAACCATGGCTCCTATAATCCTTCACTATTAGCTATGCTGGCTAAGAATGAAAGGAACTGTAGTCTAGATACATCTGGAAGGCTACATATTCCCTAGCCCTAATAGAAAGTTTTTTTAAAATGGACTGAGTGTGGTGTATTGTTTTTAGATTGGTCTTTTATATTTTTAAAGTGTAGTTTTAAAAGTTTTTAATATTGTCAATAGTTAAATCCCATTCTAATGTTCACTTTTTTTGCACATCTTTAGCTGTATTTTTTTTTAAACTGTAAGCTGCCTTGAGTCCCAATTTTGGGAGAAAGGTGGGATAGAAATAAACAAGATAATAACAATAACAGCCTTATAATTTTCACATGATGGAGGAGTGTGCACACCTCTGTAGTGTACAAATCTGATGTGGACACCCCATACAGATGTCCCACAGACAAGCCACCCAACATATCTCTTCCTCACTCTTGACAATGGCGAATGGGCATCCACTTGAATTCTATCACCATATGGTATTATCTGTATGGTGGAGAGCAGAGGACACAACCAGCTTTTCTACCTTACAAAAGAGTCCCTCTCAACTCCTTAAATTTTTAAACTGGGCCAGGACTCTGTCGTCAGGCTGGATTTGGCAGCTCTAATTAGAAAATAAAATAAATGATTTGCATAATCTTTCCTTGGGTGCAATTTTTTAGGAGACTACCTAAGTGTTCTTATTATTCAGAGGAACTAATCTGAAATACAGAACATTTGGCATGCATTGTTTTGCTCTGAAGGCACTTTGAGTTCCCTTTGAAATGAATTATATTAATTTTCTGCCTCTGTGCAACATACTAATATTTACTACTAATTAGTCCAGAATAGTCATCACAGACAAGTCAAAAAAATGCAAGATGATTATGTCATCTGTAAACTCCTAAACTGGCTTTCTAGGCAATTACCATATCAATACTTTCCATTACCATAATGGGCAGTGGGTTAACCAGGGGGGAAAAAACCCTTTTCTACAAACTCAAAATGTAATGAAGATAAGTGATCACAGATGATTATTAGCAGTAGAGTGAAAAAAAGATCAATAACATGAATGACCAGATCAATAGATAGTCCCTTTAGCATATATAGAAGATTACTTTTAAAAGGTCCATTAGTGAAGCCTTTGACATATAAATTACATACGGAAGATCGATATAGCTGCATGAAAAGAAACCCTTAGTGTAGCTTAGAAACATTAGAGGGTTGTGTTACTTACAGTCACACATTACTGAGCTGAGATCCTCAGCAGATACAGATTCACTAAAGTCATTGTAACTGAAACATGTGTTTCTGCTGAAAATGTGCTATTATAACCTCACTTCCAAGTTCTTATTTTTAATGCAATCTAATACTGGAAAACTCTTCTGAGTGCAAGAGCATAAAAAATTAACGAAATGGTGATGATTGTCTTGGGATATTTTGTGTGCTTATGTATGCATTTGTGAAGGAAGAGAAAACGATTATTGCAGAGTCCTCTTGACAGTATCAGGAGGCCTTACTTTGCCTTTTCTATGGAAGAAAACATTCTGGTGATTTCAGGTTTAAGAGATTATGTCATTCGCGATTTCCCCCATTCCATCAGAACCTTGGATGCTATACCTGATATGGTGTGTATTTGTCACCTGCTGGCACAGACTCACTAATAATTATTATAGTGAGCATGACTGACCTACTACTGAAGGGTGGGGAAGCAGTTTAATCCACACTTTTTTCCATCAGTCACTTCTGCTTCTCATGGTAAGCTTGGGAAAGTCCAACCAGAATGATGTTGGGGGAGACAAAAAGAAACTTTGACCAAGGGCCCATCAAACTAGCCCTTTGCAATGTTGTTTTGAGTATTTCTAAGGCCATTTCCACACAGTGGTGTCAACCCACCACAGAGACAGATGATCGCAATCCCAGGAGACGTGCTACCACACTATGGCATGGGCAACCCATCGCTATCCTGCCATCAACTGCCCCTAACCTGCCCATATTGTGTGCTACATCAATACCACAAAAAAATTGATATTGATCCCTGTTCATGTGACTAGTCTGTTACCTGATGGCATGCAGTTCCCAATCACGCCAACTCCTGTCACCAATCCAGGAGCCCTGACGCATGGACGCATGCACATGTCTGATGCTGCCTTGTTGGAAAAAAGGCCCTGGAAAAAGGTGACCAATCAGCTGCCACAAGGCAGGGAAAGAGTTGGGAAAAGGTGTCACTATGGACACTGTAATGTGGAAGGAGCAACAGTGTTAATGCTGCTACTCCACCACCGCCAAGGGACATATAAAGGAGGGAGTGGTGCAACTCCTGTCCCAGCACTGGTGATGCCAGGATTGTCATGAATCATCACATCAATGTGGTTTGGTGCAGAAATGGCCTATGTTTAACATACATACATAAATAATAATGTTAGGCTTAAAATTGTAATGCTTGGTAATTGGCTATAGAGTTGATGTGTGTTAATTAGCTATGGTGTTTTAGTTTTGACATTTTGGTTTTAGAAACTCAGGGCTTATCAAACAATCTTGCTTTAGAATTGTTTGTTCTGCCTAGTACGTGTCAGTGGTCAGTATGTGCAAAGAGAAGGACACTGCTAACATCTAAAATACCTTTGAGAATGCCCCAGGATGTTGACAGGGTCGTGTAGATTCAGGAAGTTAAGGGTCATATAGAATGTAACATGTGTACAAACTGTAACTTTGCTGACGCTGACACATGAATCTTTTCTTTCATGTAAACATGCTTTAGTATAAACATAAAAATAGTATAAGAAGGGAAACCTGAAAGAACAAAATCAGCCCTCCTTGTCACTACTGTCAGTAGTGATACTTGGATGGATCCTTTGGCCAAAGTTACTTGTATGTGTGTGTCTTTCTTTCCTTCTCTTTTCTACCTTCCTACCTTGTGTTTGAGGATTCAAGTCAGCTCTGTGTCCACCTGGGGATACAGTGAGGTGTGGTTTGTTTATCCACTCTAACAATAATATCAAGGTTATTTGCATTTGCATACTCTAAAGTTCTATTTAAATGCTAAAATAATAGATGAGGATGACAATGGTGGTGGTGATTTTCAAGTGGAGCTGCAATAATTTGTTGGGGCAAATCCTTCTTACTGAAAGGAGTGCTCCTACACAAGGTTACATCATTTCTTTCCAAGCAGGACACTAAGTAAGAAAATATGCTGGATCAGACCAAAAGTCTATCCAGGCTAGCATTCTATTCTCACCGTGGTCAGTCAGATAGCTATGGGGAGCCAACTAGCAGGGCATGAGAACAACGACACATTCCAGCTCATGATTCCCCAAAACTGTTACATAGTACTGGAAGTAAGTTATAGACCACTATGACCAGCAGTTATTGATCGATGTCACATCCTCTTATCAAGTTCTCCAAGTTAGTGGCCATTGCTATATTTTGCAGGAATAAACCTCATAGTTTAATTACTTATTGTGTAGTAAGTATTTTATCTGTCCATTATCTCAAATAATTGAGTTTCAGTGGATGATTCTGGATTCTAGCATTATATGAGAGGGAAGCAAGTTTTCCTCTATTTTCTCCGTACTCCGTATATTGTTATGCACCTCTTTCATAGTTTCCTGTTGTACTCAACATTTTTTCTATTAAAGCTTGCTGAAGATCTCCAAATGTTGTGACCTTTCCTCACGGAGAAGTTCTTTCAGCCCCTTGATTGCTTTTGTTTGTCCATTTCTGCACCTTTTCTAATTCTGTAAACTTATTTTTTAAGTGTGCTGACCAACTGCGTTGGTTTTATTTTTGATTTCTTTCCTAGTGATCCCCAGCATGGAATTTTTCTTCTTCAGAGCTGCTTTCATAGCTACCCACCACTTCAAATCCCTTCCTGGCTTAGTCATTGCCTGCTCAAACCCCACCTACACCATGTGAGTTTTCTACCCCAGTATATAATTGTACACCTGATTATTCAACAGCATTTGCTGTTTCAATGCCCCCCAGTGTGTGGAGACCCTTCAGAAGCCATTTGCTTTCCACTTCATTTTCATTGCTCTAAATAGTTTGGTGTCATCAACAAATGTGGTGACCTCATTGCTCACCTCCAATTCCAGATCATATACAAACAAGTTAATACGCAGCAGTCCCCATACTGACCAATAGCACATCCTGCTGTCTGCCATTGCTTCTTTCTGCCTGTGTTACTTTTAGTATCAGCTTCTAATTTGTTTTGTTACTGATGTTTTACTCCTTTGGTGTGAGTATGATATTTACTAATCTATTTCCACTGCATTTCCACTGCATTTTATTCATGTCTTTGAACAGCATCTTGGAATCTATTTGGCTAAAAGGCTGTTTGGAAGTATCTTAAAGACATTCATAATATAAAGTTAGCTATTTTTCAGTCTGTGTGAGAAAGAGTAACTATAGCCTTTTACTCTTTCCTTGTCGTGTCTGCAGCAGTGCAGGCAGTTACTCACAAACAGCACAGCTCCTATACACAAGGTGAGAGTCAGAGAATGTCCAAACAGAAAGGAAGCCTAGAGCAAACAAATCCAAAGGGGCAAATCCAAACCGTAGTCCAAACAGGCAGAGTTCCAAGACAACCAGCTCCAAGAGCACAGGGTTTCAGGGCAAAAAAGACCAGTTGCTGACCCTGGGAGGAAAGGCCAGCTAGAACCCTCTTTTATCTATGGCTGCTGCTGTCAAGGTGAGAGGCCCAGGCAACAAGCCAGCCAGAGAAGGAAGTGGGAGAGATAGCAGAGTCCCACCGGGAGGAGTCAAAGCAAGCAATTACTCATAGGCAGTCCATTTATCTAAGCCAGAGCAACAAGTGAAAGCCATAGTCAGAGTCCAAAATCCAGGGATCAGGAGCCAAGAGATCAATCCAAGGTATCAGGAGCCAGGTGCTGAAAGCAAGGAACAGGCAAGGGAAGGGCTTGTAGAGAGTTTGCCACAAGCAAAGGAAAGCTTCCAGGCAGGCAGTTATATAGCCCAAGGCACAGGTGTGGCCAGTCACTGCTTCTTGAACTTAATCAAGGAGGTCTCCCTTTGTTCAGCTGTCTTGAGTCTCCACCTTGTTTGTGGGCTGATTGAAGCAGGCTCCAAGACATCCTCGGAATCACAGCTTGATCCCTGTTGCCCTAAAGGAGCAGGCAGAGGAATGACCGAGCCTGCTTGGTCCACGGCAGCAGGGGAAGCTCTTGAGCTGCAGGACTCATCTCCAGCCAGAGCAACAGGGACCAACAGCTGCTGCTCGTCATCAGCAGCTTTGACAGAGGCGTCAGTTATCACAGCTGCTGCCACAGGTGTTCCCTCATTAGGGCTCGTTTACTATTTAAACAGGCCGAGCGACACAAGCCCTCCCTTTCACGGCGTCTCTGCTGCAAGGTAGATGTGTCAACTAAGTCTTCCTCTATTTGTTCCCCTGGCTCAGGCCCTTGTTGTTGTTGTGGTGTATTAACTTCCTCTGGACTAGCTTCTGGGGACACTTCAGCCTGTGGAGAAGCCTCTGCCTCGGAGGCAGAATCCTCCTTCTTGCTGCCACAGTCCCCAAGGCTGACATTCCTCAAGAGTAGATGACATGATCACCTTATTATCCAGAGAAAGCTGCAGCGATGATGTGTAATTTAAACTATTGTTTCCTCTGTGAGCTGTATATTTATTTAAGAAAGGACTGTGTTCGATGACAGAAACAACTAGGATCAAACTGATGGTCATTTTACCATGGGTTTTCCTCAAATGTTTGAATGCCCTCTAACATTTCAAAGATAAAATCTGGGACATTTCTGGCCTAGTAACATCAGAGTGTGGTCTGGATGACAGAAGTTGTTCAAGAGGAAAAACATGCCACCTAGAAATGCCTACAGCAATTTGCTTTTGCCTGAGCCTACTGGGAATTGCAAGATTCTGCCTCTCCCCTCTGCTGTGTTAACTAAGTGCAAGCTAGCTGTGCCCTTTGAATCCAGTTTACAGCCAGAGAAGTAAGTCAAGGACAAAGAGGGAAAACAAGAGAACAAAGAAATGGTACGTTTCAAAAGCAGCTGAAAATGAGATGACAGAGGATTAATCAGAACTGTCCCTGCAAAATCAGGACAGTTGGAGGTTATGGTTTGACAGTACTGACACGTTCTTATCCTAATGAACATACATGTAACCTAAAGAACCCAACTCTCAACATCAAATATCCATTGCTGAGAACAGCATAAAACTGTTTAGGTATCACTAGACACATCACAATTGAATGTACCCTAATAAACACTAATGAAGTCTTGAGGGACAGAGTTAGCTGTTCTTTTTCTCCCCCCTCCCCATCTCCCTAGAGAGGCCTGCCTGCCTGCTACCTGTGGTGAAATGGTGTAGCCAAATTAACAAGCCTACAAGAACTGACAAGATCACAGCATGAGCTTGTATGGCTCTAGGCCCCCTTTCATGTCCCTTGTTCATTCTTAGTGTTGTGTATCAAATGATGTGTGTGTGAGAGTGAGTGAGTGTGTGTAGCACTTATATCAGGGAAGAATTTGGCTTCCTGGTGCTCATCAAAGAGATCTAGTGTGGATTAAGGGGATAAAGCAATTTCTTGTATAGTCTCTGACACGTTTTGTAAGGAACAGAAAAGTTGCCTTCCCCTGGAAAAACAAATATTAGTATGGGGTGGGGGAGATTCAATGTTTTTTGTGTGTAATAGAAAGCAATGCAGTTTTTCCTCACTCACCACAACAATAGCAGATCTTCTGCGTACAGCAAGTGGTCAACCAAGGCCTTTTCTCTGCATCTAGACCAACATAAATGGGAGCCAGAATCCCATGTGAGCTTGACTCCAAACAGGAAGTTTTAGTGACAGCACAGTCCAGAGCTAAAAGAGAATGTCACCAGTAGGCAAGATCTGATTTCACATCTCATCTAATGATGTGCTTCATGCTGAGCTGAGAGGAAAGGATTTTGCTGTGGATTAGGTTACACGCATGCATGGTTCCTGCACATTCTCTTTGCTGTGCCTCCAGATCTTCACTTCACTCTGTTTCTGAAAACACTTCTGAGAAAAGAAGTCTCCTCTCCTCTCCACCCCTCATTTTTTCCTTACCCATCTCCTGACAACGCAGACCATTTCCAAAGATGTATTAATGTGCCAACAGCATAAAACAGCATAAAACTTTTGCTCTCAGTCTCTTCTAATATTGCACTTTTGATTAAAGGAGAGCTGAAGAATCAATCAGAGAGGACCAGCATCTCATATATACAGTGGCCTTTGGCTTGCCCTGCACACAACAAGCAGAGAGATCTTTTTGCTTGCTCAGCAGCTGGTAAGAAATGTGCCCATACCACCACCAGCAGCTTTCATGGCTGAACCTTCTAACTGGAACATTCATTTAAATTGGAAGATTACAAAGCACACCTGAAGACTTAGCTCTTCTAGCTCACTGCATAACACAAGCCAAACCAAATATGTTTCTACGTATCACATGTCTTTCTCTAAGGACATCTTAAACAGAAGTTTCCATTAGTGGGAGGAGAAACTATTCAGGTTCCTAGGGGGATGGGAGACTGCAGACAGACATATATGTGGTTCATTTTAAATGCAGGTGCAATGATAGAGGAGTAATGGAAGAAATGAAGAAATGGTAATTTCCAAAACTATGCACATTAAGTCAGAATGAAGTCTATTACAGCAAAATTGATGACAAAGCATCATCGGACAGAGCAGGGTGGAGATCATGTGGCTGTCCAGTTCCCCACAGTGAGGAGTGCTGGGGGATGCAGTCCAACAGCATTTGGTGGGGCTGTATGATTAACACCTTAGAGACAGAGGATCTGTGAACTCCCATGTTTTTTTAGTTCTAGTTTAGTTGTTTGGTTCTACACCTGCAATAACTTACAATGGTGGTAGCAAAATGTTCTATTTCCACACAATGAAGAAGGTGATCGCCTAATTACAGGACAGTAACCTAATTGTAAGGAAATATATACTTATCTTAGCAAAAATGGAGTAGGTAGGCTAGTTTTAGAGAGGACTAGATGAGTGTTCAAGTATTTGGTTTTTTTTTTAAGCTTCAGAATTTGTCTGATGATCCCTTAACAGTCTCAAGGCTGTGAAAATAATATCCCACATCTTGTCTAGCCTGGCCATCAAAGCTGACTTCAGTACCCAGCATCTATGGCTCCATTGCCCTAGCTATAAATTGGTAATAATATCCCTTTTTTGGACTACGGCATCCACAATCCCCCAGCCACCTGTTACTGTCCTGGCTAGCCCGAGCTTTGGGGGATATAAAAAGATATCTCTTGATATCAATAATTCGGCCTCACATACCCATTCCCTTCCATGTGCTTGCGAGGCCCCTGGACAAGCACGCACACAGGCTCGGCCGATAATCACTGTAATATTCCAACACAATACAGGCAGGCCAGAAATAGCCGACTCGCAGCTTTAGGAGACCTCAAGGCAAGTACCTTCATTAAGTATGCACGCAGCTTTCAAAAGATCCTCTGCCCCACGCTGGCAGCTTGATAATCTGACTATACAACACTCAAGTACTCCACGTTTGCATACCAGTTATCCTATTGACAATTTGGCTATAACTCAATCTTCAAATTCTGACCTTTCAGAGGCTTTGTCTCCAGCCCCAAATCTATTGTTTTCCCAAAGTCCAACCTAGGCCCTTTGCACATGTGGGGGGGGGGAACGATGTAGAGCGACCTCTCACGGAGGTCGTCTACACCGTAGAGTGGACTGGCGTGGACTACTTTTCGTAGTTTCACACCAGAATCCACTCAGGAGCGGCGGGAACTAGCCGGGCTGCGTGTTTTTTAAAAACCTCTTTTTAGAGGTTTTTAAAAAGCATGGAGCGCGCAGCCCCGTGCCGCTCTGTCGCCCGGCTCTAAAGTGGATCTGCAGGCGCATGCAAGTGCGTGCCTGCAGATCTGCTGGGGGCGGGCTTCCAGCTGGCGAGCTTCTCCTGTTGGTGGAGAGCCTCCACCAACCGGAAGCTGCCATCTGCGACGCCGGAGGAGTGTGGAGCAGCGAGCTCGCGCTGTTCCATGCGGCAACGGACTTACCCGGCTGGAGGTAAGCTCCATTTTTGGGCGTTTTCGCCCGTTTCCCCCCCGACATGTGAAAAGGGCCCTAGCCTGTGGTCACAATTCTCCTTATAAAAACCCCTGACTTTGAGCGCTTCCTTGGATCGCTCTTGGCTTCCATCCCGCCTTGCTGTTGCTTTGTCCAGTGAGCCTTCCCCTCAGCTCCATGTGCTGAGATCCACGCTCCCCATCTTCTCCGCTTCCAGCCGGGCTTCAGGACAGGTGAAGTATCACCCAAACCAACAACTCCTCTAAAAACCCCTCTATCCCACTCCAACCTTTATTTCTTTAGTTAGCTTGTGTGAGTGTGCCGCATACACTGTTTGATTGTGTTTTTAATAAAACCACATTTATTATTTCAACTTCTGTGTGCTCCTTGACTCGGCCTGACCCCGTAGACATAGGGTTCAAGATCGTGCTAAGTTACCCTGCCTCTCGTAACACTAAAGCAATGCTCAGAGCTAATCTTCCCCACCTATTGTTGAGCACATTTTGGTGTCCCTCACGGGACCCCCAGTAAACAGGGTAATACACCACAGCCATGGCTATGCAATTGAAGGACTGTATTACAGTCCAAAAATGTTATAGTAAAAAAAAGAAAGAAACTTCCCCAAGCTTCATTTAAATTTCCCACAATGCCCTCTGACTTGGCATTACTATATGATATTGTGGGAAACTTCACTAGCAGCTAGACCGAGTCATCCTCAAACACTGCCATTTGCTGCTAAAGTTTACTGCCTTCTACTGGTGCTACAAAAGGCCATCAGCCACTATAGATGCAGGAGAGGACCTTTCTGGTGGCAGGTTTTACTTTTGCCGATCTGATTATTCACAGATTATTTGCTGTCACCTCTGCTGCCTCCCTGTGCCATTGTGAGACTGAGAAACTGTGAACGAGTCCTGTAAGTCCCTATTAAAAATGGTGTGGGGCAGCAGTGGAGGTGGCAGTAAGCCCCACCAGCCACCCACTTTTGCCTTGTGAAGGAACCCTGATGCCTCAGAGGAATCCACAGTGGGTTGAATATGATGATCATACTTTTTTCTGTGTTAAATTATGGTTTGGGGGGGCCTAGAGTTATTCACGGTTTCTCCACTTTCACGGGGGTCCTATGCCCCTAACCCTAGCGAATGTGAAGGGAAGACTGTAGGTTTAAATACTTTTGAAAGTTTAATATTTTAATGTTTTGTATTTTAATGTTTTGTATGGTCTGCTAAGGACAGCTTTTAATTGCATCTGCCTTAATTTTTGTATAGCACCTTACACCGAAAGACTAGGGAAAGGTGAGATGCCGATGATGATGATATATGATGTATGAGAGCTTCCACAAGAAGGAATTTTCACCACATCCATGCCCCAAAATCCTTGTCAGATCTCTTTCTGCTTCCTCTTTACAGTGTTCATTTTTTTCCTCTGGATCTTTGAACATTAATTTCCTTTTCAGACCTTGTCTCTCATGAGCTGTTTCTCAGCTCTGTTTTTATCTAACAGCTCCACATTCCATCAAAGCAACCAGCTTGTCCTCTTCCTTTCCTTAGGAATTTATTTAAAACCCAACTCCTTATTGTTCCATTTCACCATGATCAGCCTTGCTTCCACTGATTGATATCTGGTGTGTTGTCCTTCCTCCTTTTGGTTCCCTTTCCTCATGAATCATATTTTACTGAACTGTATACCTGCACATAATCCCATCTTTCTTAATTTTTGCATGGCATCTGGTACAGCGATAAGCACAATGTAGGTAATAAATGAAGAAAAGATGAGAAGTCAATGGAAGTCACTCGCTTTCATAGAAAATAAATAAATACAGCACCACATTTGCTGACAGTAAATACTTGAGTCACATCACTCCTGGATAAAAAATAGAAATAAACATTACACGACAAAAGCCAAAACACCTTGAACCTTTTGTGTATATATGATATAAAACACAATTTCTGAATAAAATGTAGTTGCTGTCAAAGATCCACCATGGGAGATTAAGAGATAAAAGTGGAAAACATAGTAAATGCAGTTCAACATGGCCATCTGGGATTATGATAACTGCATCAAAGTTTATCTCTATGGTGCCCAATGGAAAACAGTAACAAATTTACAACTTTGTAGATCTGCTGACAGTACACTTTGGACAGTAGAATTCCTAATGTTAATGATAGCCTAATTTCCTGCCAAATTGCCATTAGTCTGGTGAATTTACCTTGCAAACTGGGATATTTTATCTAGAGTATCTTAAAAGTGTCACCAGTGAACCTTCATAGGCAAATAAAGGTAAGCTTCAAAAGAGATCAACTGCAGATTAAGGAAGCTTTAAGGAGGAACAGTGAACAATTTCCATTTACTTTTCAACCAAGCCCTGTTAATACAAATTGTTGTTGTTGTATCTGACATCAAATTGAGTTCCACATGTGGTGAACCCTTTGAATGAGTCACCCTGTCATCAACAGCCCTTCTCAAGTCTTGCAGACTCAGGGTTGTGGCTTCTTTGATTGATTGAATCCACCTGTCTGTAACACAGGCTTCCTCTTTTCCTACTGCTTTCTACATTATCAAGCACTATTTTTTTTTCTAGCGGGTCATGTCTTCGCATGATATGTCCAAAGCACAATGGTCCCAGGTTAGTCATCTTGGCTTCTAGGGAGCATTTAGGCTTGATTTCCTTTAGGATCCATTTATTTGTCTTCTTAAGCAGTCCATAGTATTCAGGATCACATTTCAAATGAATTGATTTTCTTCGTATCAGCTTTCTTCACTGTCTAGCTTCCACAACTATACATACAAATGGAGAATATGATAGCATGGACATTCCTAACTTTAGTATTCAGTGATATATTTTGACTAGTTCTTTCACAGCTGCCCTTCCAAGTCCTAGTCCTCTTCTGATTTCAATTAATACAGCTACCGTGGAGAAAATGAGACCATGGCCAACAAGTTCTGCCCTATTCTGTCCTAGTTGCATGTATTAAGGAGTTGTTCCAATCATGGTTCCCCAGATATCATTGTCCTTCAACTCCCAGAATCCTTTATTTCAACAATATCTGTGGACCCAACACTGGAAAGTACTGCCCTAGAGTCACCACTGAGTTTTAGGCCCAGGACTCTACAAAAAGTAACAGTCAATCATTTTAAACAAACAAATTGAGCTTTGGCACTGAAGTCAGATACTGGCAGTGAGACATTTCACAAATGAAGCCATGGCCCCTTCTGTGGTGCTCATGGAACCTGCAAAAGAAAAATGAAAAACACAACAATTATATTAATTCAGCTGATGCAAAAGCTATTTTCTGTCCAGAGTATGTCTTAGTAAAAACTGATTTCCTTGAATACTTCTATACCTAAAGTAGCACAGAAATTTTCAGGTAGCGCAGAGAGTACAGAAGAGGAATGACTGATTTCATGCTGCCTCTTCAGAGAGGTATTTTGATAAGGGTTTAATAAGGTCAGGAAGTTGATCACTTGTATGTAGGTGACTGTAGAGGTATTCACTATTCACAACTCCATGTTGTATGTGATACTGTTACCGCATGAATTTAGACCACAAGTGGAATAGCAGCAAAATTGAAAGGAATTTATTTTTCTCTTGTACAAGAGGGGAGCAGTTGTGCATGAGGCACTAGAAATATACTACTCCAAAGAAAATGGCTACACGCAGGTAGCTTTATACCCTGCTAAGCATGCGTTACAGAAGCAAGAAATGCTAATTATTGGCTAATCCAAGTACATATGTATAGGAACTATGTCATGAATACATTATTATGTCAGCATACAAGCACTGTACATGTCCATATAGGTGGTCCCAAATTATAATACCAGATCCCACCCTAGGGGTGTGATTTTTAATATTAAAATGAAGCTTTATGAGGCTCTTGGTCATCAAGGCTCATCTCGTGTGTTCACTCCTCCTCCCCTTGGCCTAGTTTTGCCTACTCCGGATGCTGAAACCCACAAAGTCTACCTCTCTTTCAC
Source organism: Cyclura pinguis (assembly GCA_030412105.1). Classification (NCBI taxonomy): domain Eukaryota; kingdom Metazoa; phylum Chordata; class Lepidosauria; order Squamata; family Iguanidae; genus Cyclura; species Cyclura pinguis. The sequence goes on along the minus strand of CM059599.1, from coordinate 308,640,061 downwards.
ACCTGTTGAGCCTACTCAGTTATGTATTTTTTCTATCTATTGTTACCCTACTTAGTTTCCTGTTATTCTAAGTTCTACAAGCTGATTTTCCTGTTATCTGCGTCCAGCTGCAAGCATAAGCATTCTTCTTGTTTTGCCTGGCCCTGTTGCTCTTTTTTCTAATTCAATGTGCCTGCTGTTACGCTATTGATTAATTATTTCCTAATTATTATGCTCCTACAATACTACTGGCAAAATGTATGTCAAAGCTAATGCAGAATATGAATTGCATATGACAACATCCACCAACCCATTATGTGGCATAAAAAAATTCATGATTGCTTCTATTTCCTTGTAAGATCTTGGGGAGGGTTTCATGGTTTCAGATTTAGAGCATATAAAATTAGCTACTCTGGATTTTGCATCCGCTTTGCTTTGCTTTCTAGTGCAGATGAAGTAGAAAAATTACTATCTTTGGCCATTCCCCAGCCACTAGCCATGTCATAAGTTGTGTGTGTGTGTGTGTGCGTGCGCGCGCATGTGCACACATATGCATATATGTTTCTCTGTGTGCATATGTCTCTCTGTGTGTATTCAGGTTAAGAATTTACAGTCCAAATCATCTAGGAGCCACAGGCAACATGGTGTAAGTCACATCAATTCTAATCTATGAACAAAATATTTCTGAGGGTGTGTTACATTCAAGCAATACACAGAGGAGAAGAGATGCTCTAATAAGGCTTTCATACTTCATTAACACATTTAATTGCTGCAATTTATATGATTTGAAAATCCTTCTCCGATTGGTAGCTATATTGGCAAAACTTTCCAAAGCAGCTGAGATTTGCATTTGGCAACCACCTCCACATGGATCTGATTCCAGGGCCTGAGCCGAAGAATGTCCCTGAGGGAAATAGCAGAAGGCTGTAAGAGAAGGCACCTGGAAAATAACAAGAAGGATATTAATAACCCAGAACACGCCCTTGACTTTAATATGCACCCAGGAGAAGCAAACAGTGGGATTTACGTGAAGATTGGCAAAGCCATCTCAAAAGTCCTGGGCTGCTGCAAAGGCTTTTTAAAAAAAAAAGTATTTGAGGATTGCAGCCTGAAATGGTTTTGGGACAAGCCTTGTTCTTTTATATTGGCCATGAGCCAACCAGAAACTTTGAGGACTGGACTGTTGAACTGAGAGACCTGGCTTTCCAGGGGAGCTTTGCAGTGGTATTTCACACCAGTCAAAATAATTTTTTCAAAAAGGGAGAAAACCGTTCCACAGGGCTACTGCTTGTCAGTTTTTCCTGTGACTTTAAGCTGGGCCTGATAGATGCCTTCATTATTTTCCTCCCCAGTCTTGGATGTCTATTTTTACACTTGCACTGGCCATGCCTTTTGCAGCAACAACCCCACACACAGAATATATTATCAGTCGAAACATTAGTATGAAGAGTTGCTTGATTCTTCTGGGTAACCACGGCCTAATGAGCCTTTCAGGAAGAAGAGAGTTAGGAGAGGAGAAAGTTGAAAACTGCAGCACAGCATCTGTGTTCTGTTTTCATATTTTAAATACTAATAGCTGGGCAAAGGTCTCACTGAATTAAGACAGCAGGCACATAGTATGTTGCTTTAATAAAGGACTGCTTTCTTTCCTCCTCTCTACCGGGCTGCAAATACCTCAAATTGCCAGAGGATCCTCCACGCAGACCTTCCAACATTTCACAAGTAAAGACCGGGACATGAGAGGTCAAGCTACACTAGAGAGTGGTCAATATGGCAAAGGTTATTAATGAGGAAAAATACACAAACTAGGAAAAGCTGCAGCAGTTTGTTTTTTCCTGAGCCTATAGAGAAGAGCAAGATTTCCTCTGCTGACCTAGAGCCTATCACGCTACACTCTTATAGCATTATTATTCCACGTTAACTGCCTAATCCATAGGATTATTCCATCCTATGGATGCCTGGGATTTGTAGTTTAGGGAGAAGCATTTAGAATTTTCAGCCAAAGAGCTCTTGGGCCTCACAAAACTACCAATCCCAGAATTCCACAGAATGTTACCATGGCAGTTAAAGTGGAATTATAATGCTATAAGAGTGTAGTGTGATAGGGCCTTTAATTGAGTGTGAACTACTATTGCACACTGAACTCAGTTTGCATCAATTGAAGTAAGCTGAAGATAAAGGGAAAAAGGGGAAGGAGAAGAATTTACGACATTTTAAAAGCAGGTGGAAAAATGGGACAACAGAAGATTAATTGTCAAACTGGACAATTGGAGGGTATGTGCATGCTGACTGTGCCTACTTTCCAGCTTTCTTTAACCTATTATCTACTCATCCTAACTGCTATTATGAATTCTTTACCTGCAATGGTGCTAGATTCCATAGGTTGTTTATTTAGTTTATATGCTGACTTTCATTATGGGACCCAAGTGGCTTACAATGTAATTTAAAACAAAATGGCTAAAACAATATATAGCCTCCCCCCCAAAAAATTAAACAACCAGTCCAACAGAACATTGATTTAAAACAGTTAAAACACTTTCAAAGCACCCAGTTAAAAGCTAAAGGCCTGTTTAAATAAAAAAAGTCTTTGCCAAACAGTAAAAAGAAAGCAGAGAGAGAGAGAGAGAGAGAATCTTGGGTGCAATTCCATAGCCTAAGAGCAGCCATTGAGAATGTTCTCTCCAGTGCCCTCTCCAGATGTGACCATGAAGGTGGTGGGGTGAAGAGAAAGCCCTCCCCCAAAAATTATGAAACTCAGGAGGTTTACACAGGGAAATACACTCTCGGACAGTCTGATCTAAGCCATCTAATTGTCAACATGCAATATTTAAAGAGATTTTAGGAGCCCTGGTGGCACAGTGGTTAAATGCTGGTACTGCAGCCACAAGGTTGTAAGTTCAATCCTGCAGGGCTCCAGGTTGACTCTGCCTCCCATCCTTCCCCAGATCGATAAAATGAGTACCCAGCTTGTTGGGGCAATTAGCTAATGCATTATAAACCGCTTAGAGAGCACTTAGCCGATAAGCGGTATAGAAATACACATGCTAGTGCTATTGCAGGATTTTAAGAGCAGTTTCACCATATCTTTGTCCATGTATCCTAAAGCTGGAATGATCTGTGTTGCTTTCCATTTCTGTCCAGCATAAAAAAAGAGACTAGTTATCTCTCTTTTTCATTGACTCACAGGATATTTGATGACTAAGGCCCTTTCCACACCACACTTCAGTAGTGTGTTGTTCTGTTACAATCCCAGTGTTGCCATTTCCATGAGGATGTCAGGTTAGGAATGCTCCCTGCTGCACCCTTTCAATTTAAGTAGATGAGTAGCGTTACTGCCACTGGTGTTCACTCCTCACTGTAGCATCATTGGTCAGTCCTTTTCCCTGCCTTTTCCCTGTCCCACAGCTCTTGATTGTTTGTTGGTTTGTTTGTTTGTTTTGGTAAGCCATACTAGCGCAACCACATCATAATGTCATGACATGCCGGTATACTATTGTATTTTTGTGCTATAATGCTAAAAAAAAAGTATTTAATTTTTTTAAAAAAAATTAACTGAAAGGAAAAATTTAAAATAAACACAGAGAGGTGGTAGATTCCAAACTTGCCATGCCATAGGAGTCATTGAGGGATGGACAAGATGGACATGCCCACTCCCTGCTCATTCCTGGATCCACAATGATGGGAAGCACTATCATGTGCTATTGACGAAAAGCACTGGACGAGCAGATGGGATTGTAGTGCTAAGAGAGGTTCTTAATGCATTTTTTTCTGGAAATTAAATAGGGCTGATTTGCAGTGCTTGGGAATGCAACAACAGCTGGTTAGCAATGACTTCGTGCAACAGCATGGCTCCTGAACCAAGAACAACCTGTTGCTATGGTGGGATGATGCCATTATGTGGAAAGAGCCTAAAAGAGTTCTTGTACCCGCCCAGGTTCACCCGAACCTTATAGGAAGTGGAGTGTGAAAGGAAGCAAAGTAGGGTAAGGGGTAGAAAGTGAGAATATTAAGATTCTAGATGAGAAGAAAATGGCAACAGGAACATGATAGGAGGCCTAGCAGGAAGGAAGGGACTAAAGAAGCAGCTAATACTTCAAAACTAAGCAGGACACTGAGGGTATACCAACACTGTAAAATTGTAGCTGCTTGTTTTTATTTTACTTGCCATGGCTCCATCATAGGAAATCCTGGGATTTGTAGTATGGTGAGCTATTCAGAATTCTCTTGTGCGTTCCCCTGAACTACAGTATTAGAGCTCTCTGGCAATCAGTGCATAATACTGCGTGAAACACCAGAGCCCAGGATTCTATAGGATGGATCCATGGCTGTTAAAATGGCATCAAAGGGCTATAGTTATGTAGTGAAGACGCATCTATCAAGAAAAGGATGTAAAGAACAAATACTAGGAGGCAGGAAGCAGGCAAAAGCAAAATGAATTGAAACCTTCATTGTTTTATTTATTAGTTAAATATATATTACATCTTTCCTCCAAGGAGACCAAGGTAGCATACGTGGGTCTCTGCCCATATTTATTCTCAGAGTAAACCTGTGAGATAGGTTAAAGTGTGTGTAAGGGAGCAATTTGCTCAAGGTTACCACTACATGTGGGTCTGCCTTGGGATAGAAGGGGAACTGCATGAGGAAACAAAATTAGGAACTGAGCACAAGTAGCATTGACAGAAAGAAAAGTGAAGCATGGTACACCGAGTTATCCAGGAGAAGCCTGAACTGGTCCAGCCACACACAATTAATGTATTTACTGGATATTTGCACTGCTTCTCAACAAAAGCTGTCAGGGCAGTTTACAGAGAAATAGGTGAAACAATAAAACATAATATAAAAATTACAGTTCACTCACAGTATCAGTAACAACAGCTATGAAAGTAGCATTTAAAACAGAATAAAAACCCAGTAACAAGATGAAAGCCTTTGTTTATTATCAAAGGGATAATAGCAGAGGCACCAGCTGTGAAGAAATTTTCACAAACACCCTTTCTCTGCTGAATATCAGCTGCACTGAAGAATACAAGTGGGAGGTTATTCTTGTCCTGATGCCCTGTTTGTGGGCTTCTGGTTGGCCGTAATAGGAACAGAATCCTGGACTGAATGAGTTTATGGTCTGATCCAGCATTGCAACAGCTCCACTCACTGCCTGTCTTTCACTGGCACTGTTTCTGGGCACAATTCATGTTGGAATTAGTAACCTTTGCATGCCTATTCTCACTAGTAGTTAGACTGTATGCCACTTTCTAGGAGTTTAGGCACAGTATGTTTATGGTAATTTTCTCTTTGTTCACAGCCACTTTCTTCTTATATCACACATTTTCCTTTGTTTTCTGGGGTGTAAATCTGCTTTCAGACCTCTCTCTCTCTCTCTCTCTCTCTCTTTCCTCACACACACACTGCTTGCCCTCCATGAAGCAGGTGTTATAAGAGTTCTCTCTAGGTGAGATGCTCCAACTCTCCTGATCCCATGTAGCACTTTCTTCTCTTACCTTCTTCAAGAAGATGAACCTGGGTTGATTTTGCACAAGTATTCATGAGTAGAATTGCATTTATACGCCATTTGAAAGAAAACTATATTTGATTTCTTTCTCTGCCAGATCTAGTGGGTAGGTTGGAGTGGGCTGGTGAGCTATTCAACTGCTGTCTGGTGTGTCAGTTGCTCTGCCTGAGACATCCACTACAATCTCTCATATTTCCCAATAATTCAAAGTGCTAGTTTTTATCTATAAAGCCCTATGCAACTGAGCTCCAGGTTATTTTTAGGACCTTATTCTCCCTTATCAAGCTGTGTTTTGAGATCTGTTGGGGAGACCCTTTTCTTTGTCCCACCAGCTGCACAGATACATCTGGTGTGAACATGGGAGAGGGCCTTTTCAGTGGCTTGTGCCCAGGCTCTGGAACTTCCTTCCTAAGGTTAGACTTGCATACTCTCTATTCTCTTTCTGCAAACAGCTGAAGACTATTCTATTTGGATAGGTCTTGGAGGACTGATTGTCTGGCTGGGATAGGCTTCTGTGATGAGTTTCCACAAAAATACAATGGGCCCCCCACATTCACAGGGTTAGGGGCACAGGACCTTTGCAAAAGTGGAACATCTGGGAATATTGTAAGTCCCCCACCAATACAAATACTATAGACTCCTTTCTGCCCCCTCCATTTCCCACTTTGCCACTACAGTGCCTCAACCAGATTTTTCAAGCCCCTCCCAACAGACCCAGATTCTCACAACCCACTTTCTGCCCCCCACTCCTCCTTCTGTCCTGTTTCCTGTCCTGACAAAAGTGCCAGCTCTTTATTTCCTTTCTCATCTTGCCACCACCAGTCAGTCAGTCACCAGACCGCCTCAGTCAGATTTTAAACCCCTCCAGCCCATCAACTCCTCCGCTTCACTCCTCTTCTTCCCAGTCCTCCAAGAGACTGAGAGAAAGATGGGAGAAGAAGAGTTGGGGAGGAGGTTGGTGGGTGAAGAAGGGGTTTAAAGTCTGGTTCAGATGTAGTGATGGCAAGGTGGGAAAGGAATTAATGGGCGGACACTGCTAGCAGGACAGGATACAGAGAGAAGCAGGGCAAGGAGGATGAGCTAGTCAAGCAGCAGCTACAATCTCATGAATAATCAAATCCACGAAAGAGAAACCCACAAATGCGGACTGTAATTACTTTCTCCATCATAAGACTGGACTAGATTAGTTATGAATGTACTGGAGAAGAGCTTAACATACTTACTCCAAGATCAACTCCACTAAAATTACTCTGATTGCATTTGGACTTAGACACAAGAGCACAGCCACAGATGGAAAATGTCCCCTGTACATTGGTAATCCACTCAGTCCCTAGCAACCTGAAGTCCTGAATAGTCTGGCACATGAGCTGCATTAGTGTACAGTGTGTACATTTGAAATGCCGTAATTCAGAGGAACTGCTTCCAAGCAAAACAGCCTTGTGGCCTCATACTGTTGGCTATCCAAATACCATGAGTGTGGTAATAACATGTCACTCAAGAAACTATTTCTGCTCAGAATGGCAGCTGGAATTTTGCAGCTGTTTTCTTCAACATAACAGAGAATATGACAAATGGATTTCTGCCAGCTCAGGAGTAGTTCTCCATTTACCAAGTTGGAATGAATCCCTTGAATAAGCCACCTCTACAGGAAAAGATGATGAAGATAAGAGCAGATACCATTTCAGCCATGTTAATTCTTTGAATACAGAAAACTCCTTCCTTTCTGCCAACCCACTACTTTGCTGCAGAATGGAAGGGGTGGAACATACGAATAAACCCTTCATTGAACTACTTGGAGAAAGCTTAGGTTTCATGAGAAAGATCTTATCCAGCCCATTCAGGTGCAGAATATATGACTTCCAATGACAAGAGGCCAGCTGAGAAGACTCTAACATTATATTTCAATGTATATGTCTGGGAAACTATTTAACCACTTCTGATACTTCTGTATATTAGCACAGTAGTTTTCAGTCCTTCTTCCTTTGGGGACCCTTTCCCGACTGACATGTTTGCTAAGGAATGTGCTCTTATATATCATAGGAAATCCTTCCCAGATACGAGTCTCTCTTGATGTTTTGGACTCTAACTCTCATCGGCCCTAAGCAGTGTGGCCAGTGGTCAGGGATGGTGGGAATTGCACTAGGAAACAGCTGTCAGGATCCAGGTAGGAAAAGCTGGTGTTGTATATGGGGAGGGAATAGTGTTGTAGGACTGTGGAAGAAAATTTTTTGCCCTCCAGATTTTGGACTAACACAATTGTCTTCTGGAACATGAAACTGAGAACACCTGGAGGGCCAAAGTTTCTCCAACTGTCATGAAGTATATTCAAATGGAGAAAAATACTTTATGGTACACAGATAGGCCAATTCCGCACTGCACTGTTATAGTGCTATTATTCCACTTTCAACATCCTATGGAATCCTGGGGTTTACAGTTTAGGGAGGGGCATTTAGAATTCTCAGCCAGAGAGCTCTTTGGCCTTAGTAATCTACAAACCCCAGAATTCCCCAGGATGTTGAAAGTGGAATAATAGCACTATAACAGTGTAGTATGAAAATGGCCTTTCCATGGAGTACTGGCCACAGGTGCAGGACTTCTTCATTGCCTCCTATTGACATGAGAGTAAATCCTAAAACTAACTAACTAAATAAATCATACCCATACGTGGCATGCATCGTGAGGTAAGGGTAGGTTAATAGCAGGGTGAATACCGAAACTTCTCTACCATGACTGATCTTCCCAGTAGATTGTGAGCTTGTGGACTTTTGTCTTTTTCTGTTTTCCTTATTACAGCAAATTGTTTGTTACTGTCTCCATTTTTGTTTCTCTTTTACAGATAGATTTCAGTTAATGAAGCATATGCGTTCCTTTGAGAGAAAATTTGGTAGCAGAAATGGCTTGGAAAGTATAGGGATAGTTTCCTACACTACAAAAAAGAAGAGATATTCAACGTGTTTGAGCAAATTTTTTATTCAAAATTAACAACATGCAAGTGTGAAATAAATAACAGGTCAAGTAAGCCTTGTATAACTAAAAAAAACCCCATCTAAATAATCTAAAGATCACTTGAAAACTTTTTCCAAAATGCATCCAGGGATGAATTTTTCTTTCATCAGCCTTCACTTTTTATAATTTCCATTTTGGTGGACATTGATGTTTATTTTATTTTTTTTAACATGCTAGGGATATATGATAAAGCAAACTTATCAGCTCTCTCTTTTCTTTCCCTTGTGCTGTTCACATATATTCAGTAAGGGATTCAGATTTAGCTGCTTTTTAATCTCGCCTGTTCTAGACAAGCACACAAGCTACGGTAGGATCAGCTAGAGAAGAATCCTATTCTTGCCCAGGTCAAGCTTTATTGTGTTGTTCAATATACAATATATGCTGTTGCAACCTGACACTGAAAGTCCATGTTTCTCCAGCCCTCCTTTGCCATCCTCCCAGTGCCAATGCTAGACAGAGGATTAAGAGAAAAAAGAGGATGGGTGAGATGGGCATAAAAAGACTTTGTCAGAGACTGTGGCCATTCCCCCCCCCAACACTGTTATAGTGCTATTATTTTACTTTCAACATCCTATGGAATTCTGGGGTTTGCAGTTCCCTGAGGCCAAAGAACCCTCTGGCTGAGAATTCTAAATGTACCTTCCTGAACTGTAAACAGCAGGATTCCATACAATGCTGAAAGTGGAATAATAGCACTATAGCAGTGTAGTGCAGAAATGGCCTTTGCTGATTGAAATGTGCCTGTATTTGGCTCCTTTCTATTTTTACAGCCTATTTTTTTTCTAACTTGCACCATTTTTAATGCATAAAGAAGCAAACTGTAACCAATGACAAGTTGAACTAAATGAGTCTAAGATCTGAAAGGCAAGACAGAGGATCAGGAACTCCACATCATGTATTTCTATCTATAGGATCTCTAAACTGATTGAATCATTCTGATTGTGTGCTGAATAGAAAAGGAACATACTTGGAAAATCAGTGCTCCCAATTTTGCAGAAAGCCTCCACAGGTGGAGAAGACTCCCTTCAGAGTGTAAGAAATGACAGCCTTGGAGGGTGAGTCTAGCACACACACCTCCTCGTCCTCCTCACACATTAACTTGACATGCCTTTTAGAGCACCTCAGTAGGGTTTCTCACTGCTGCCTGCTTACTGAATAAATTTGACTGGCAACCCATTAGTTACCTATGCACTTGTTAGTTCCCTTACACATAGGGTTGTACTTTTTTTGACCATGATGTAACATTTGTATTCAGTTGAAAATTGCAAAAGCAGAGTTAAACATACAGTGCCATTGTTAGCATGGTGCTAATCTGCATTGCATGTGTAGATGTGCCCTGTGCATTGCAACAGTGCGTTTCACATTTGACTGTGCAGTGTTGCAATTCCCGAATGTGCAATCAGAAGATATCTCCATAAGTGTAAAATTAAGGTCAATCTCTTTGACGTAGAATCTCAGCCACTGATTTATATCATATGCAGCCTTGGCTATACATACAGTCTGTATCGGTTTTGAGGCAGCATGAAAGCACTGTACTGGATGCTCTGTATTGTACTATTGTACAAATTCAAATATATGTTTCATCACAGAAGTTTTCCTGAAGATGAACACAGCTCAAAACATTTTCTCAAAACTTTTCTAAGTTAAAGAGCAGCAGGAATCATTGCAGACTTTTGTTGACCCTGCCATTGTGATGGCAAATGCAGTAGAGCACTTGCAAGTTAAAAGACCAGTGTATGTGACTGTTACTCTTCTCCATCCTGAATTTCTGGAACATTTTCTGCTTGAGTAATCTCTTGCTCAGCTTCTGAAATCACGCTGGACTTAAATCACAGATGGTGCCTTTCCCTGAGAAGTTTTTTCCTCTAGCAGTCTTTTCTGGGGTGCCTTTATGCAAACTGAAATTATCAAAATTATAAACCTGGCAAAACATTATTTATATCAAGATGACTTTGACATAAGTTCTGAATATGAAGTATTTGTCTTTGCAGTTTTGTATTAGGATTTTTTTCCCTTTCCTTTCCCTCCCTCCAAAGCATATCTTGAAAAATTAAAAGAAATACTGAATGTTTATGTTGTACATTATCTTTGGGTAACCTTATTAAGTTTTATGGGTTTCATCACCATTTTCATGTTGAGGATTGTTGTTAACCGTCATCATAGACTTTGATCTATAGTAACCCTGTGAATGGGACCTCCAGATCCCCCTCTTATCAACACTTCTTGCAAACTCAAGACTAGAGCTTCCTTGACTGAATCTATCCACCTATAATGCAGCCTTCTTTTTATCCTATTGCTTTTTACCTTGCCAAGTATTATTGTCTTTTCTAATGAGTTGTGTCTTCTCAAAACATTGCATTGATTAAGATTAATACACTCTTCTGTTTAGCAGAAGCATTGCCTCTTTTGGGTACCAGAACTTTGGCTTTATTTTTATTTTCATTTTTTTAAAAATCAGAAATACAATTATTGGTTCTAGATCATTGATGTATATTCTTCCATCCAGGAACAGAGATATTTGGCTGGGTTCCATACAATATAATTAATTCCCTTTCATCTCAGAGCTCTTTTGTTTTCTTCTCTCCCAGCCCCTTCTCCCCAACACCCCTGCCAGTGAAACAAGGAGCCCCAGAGGCTGGAAGAGACAGAGCCCATTAACTTGCTGACATTGTAGTGTACTTTCATAGTTGAGACTCCTTGCATCTGGAAGCAATTTTAATTTGTTTCTGCTATAGAAAATCTATTGCCAACCAGAATATTACATTTATACAGTATTTAAATTGTAATTTTCTCATTCGCAAGTTGTGATAATGTCTTGAAGCAAAAAGAATGTGGAATCTTAAACAACCAAAGTGTTTATTGGAACATAAGCTTTAAGGTGCTGTTTGTTTAATCTATACCCTTCCTTGCCATCAAAAAAAAAAAAAAGTTATCAACATGCATAGTTATAATAAATCACAATAAAAAAAGAACTTCAACATAAAAAAAGAATAATAAGAGACATAGTTGGTACAAAGCTGATTAGGCACTTCTTTGGTTGGCAGACCACCTTACAAACTCAAGGCCTGCCTGAGTAAAAATATTTCTGTCTTTTCTTTAAAATGTCAAAGAATTTGTTGGTGTCCTTGGTTGAAGATGGAAAATAGTTGGTAGATGGATATTAGCATGACAGATCAGGTATGGGCCTGCATAGTTGTAGGAATTCTGAGAACTATCAAAAACATACAGATCTGATCTTCTATGAAAAATCAGGCCGAGTTGGCAACTTTAGGTGAAAAATCCTGGGAGTCGCACTGAAGTATTGGAGGACAGAGCAGTGTCTACCATGTTGTATACCTCGTGTCCTCTAAGCTAGGTTGAGGCACTCAAGTATGGTGGAGGACACTGTCCAGTCTCTAGTGATATTCAACTCCCAGAATGATAGGCTTCCGTAGGATGGGAGGGGAATGGGAGGTGCCATCTTGTCTGTTGCTAAAAAAGCAAGATTTATCCATTGTCTCAGGAAGCACAATGTCTTGCTCTGGTCTGTTTCAACCAAGATTGGATGCCTCTTTCTTCTGAAGGCATCTTGCTGAAATCACTGGTTTAATTGCCCTCTTGACCTGCTTAACTTTCTTCTTCTGCTGCTGACATCACTGCCTGTTTTGCTTCTAGCTTGAACACAACCAGAAGAGGGCAACCAAGTTGGTAAAGAATCTGGAAACTAAGGCCAACAAGGAAGGAGCTGGATATGTTTAGCCTGGAGTAGAGAAAACTGGGAGGTGATATGAAAGCCATCTTCATGTGTGGGAGATAGAGGAAGCTTGTTTTCTGCTGTTTCAGAGAGCAGAAACTGAACTAACTGATTCGAATAACAAGAAAAGACTCAAAACAATGGTTTTAAATTACAAGTAACTTTAGGAAAAGCTTCTTGACAGTGCTGTTCGTTAGTGGGGTATTGTGCAGTGAAATGTAGTGGTCTCTTTATCACTGGCACTTTTTAAACTGTCATGTGTTGGGGGCTTTGGATTCCTACACTGGCAGAGGGTTGGTCTAGATGTCTCTTGGGGTAGCCTACAACTGTATGAGTCATCTGTGCTCAGAATGGCTAAAGCTAAAAATGTTCTTATTCTTATTCTCTGATATGCCTTAGACAGCAGTTGGAGACACACTTATAATTATACATTCAGAACTTCTATATTATTCGCATTTTTCTTTGCTTGAAGAGGTTAAAAAAAATCTTGGAGAAAGCTGAGATTCAGGATAATAAGGATATTTATAGCAAAGTTTCCACTTACTCCATCCTCTCCAGGACCGCTGTGCTTTTTTCGATCTAGCACAATCTTTTGTCTACTTTAGTGAACTCATTATATGTTGATTTATAGAACAGCACTGTGAGGAGGAAGCGGCAGGTGCCAAAGTTACCAGGTGGCTGTTCATTCTTCTGCTCCCAGTGTAAGCACAGACACATGGGCTGCTGACAAGGTGCCAGTCTCTATGGAAGAAAGTTGCAATCAGCTGCAGGAGATTATCTGGCTATTTTCTGCTGCAAAACATGGGCCCTGCTGCACTGTTCTAACCCTCAAGGAAAGGGAATCACTCCAATGTTAGAGGATTGTAAGAGAACACTGGTGGTAAGCAAGAATAGCTCATGAGCAAGGGAACACATTGCTATTTTGCCCTGCAGGTATAGGACAAAGTAACGATTGTAAAGAGAAGCTGGCATAGCTGGTTATAATCCATGTGCTGTTTGTATGTTTGGTTTTTGGACACATGGACACTCAAGAGCACCAACCTTTTTCAAAAGAAAAAATAACAGTAACAAGTATCAGCTACAGTACTTTGCAGTCCATGATAGTACAGTCCTTCCATCTTCAGAGCTACTCTACAGCTGGCCATTTACTGTCCCTCAGAGTTACTGCACTCTAGAACTGTTGCAGACCTCCCAACCATATCATCCCACTCTTCATGGAGAGTGGGATGGGGGAAATAGGAGAAGTGTCTGGCTATGTCCTCATGATTTCATGAAATGATTACACTGAGACCTCTGGAAGACCACAGCAAGCTTGCTGGAGGATGAAATCACTTTGTGACTGGATTCAGAGACATAGCCATACACTTCTCCAAGCCCCATCTTCTTTCCATTAGGAATGGAATGCCCATGGGGGACTGCAGAGGCTCTACAGGTTCAGCAGGACTTTGGTCAGTGTGGAGGGAGAAAGGAAATACCAACCATTAGTGGACGCCACTGTATCCTCCAGGAGAATGAAGGGCTGTACTCCTCCCTTACCCCTCTAAAAAAAAAAAATGCCCACAAATTTTCCTCAATTTCCTCTAAGCAGCATGTGACTTCTTTCTAGTCCCCTTCCCCAGATCGGCCTTTTTTTTTTTTTTTTACAACAGGGTCTGACCCAGAACTGACCCTGAGGGCCACATAAATAGCCCCAAAGCCCATGGGCCACTCTTGGCCAACCCCTGAAGCTTAGGGGAAATGAAGGTAATTTTGATGGTGAAACGTTGCCAACATTTGCTTTATTTACAAATATGTGAGCAGAACATGAACGGAGGCGAACAGGCACTCTGACAAAGCAGTTAGTCCTCTATCATTCTATTTTGTCCCCACAGAAAGGCAGAAGCCATACACCCCAAGGTCCTTCCCTTTCCATCCAAACTGACAGCTGTCTGACTTTGGCTTTCTGTCTGTGTGCTGAACTACACATTATAATTCTTATGTGGTGTATAGCTCCAGCTTGTGTGTTTGTTTTTTCATAAATTAATTATGGGCATGAAGCAAGTGGAGAGATCTTGCTTTGAACACAGCATGGAGCAAGTGGAAGTTAAACTTCTTCCCACTCCAGCCGCGTATCGAATGAAAATCACTCTGTCTTTGGAGTGGAACTTGGAACTTAAGGAAAAAGTGCCATTCATGCCAAAGAGAACATGAAGAAAAAAAAAAGTTCTAACGCAAGTGAGAACCATTTTCAGCAGGAATACAGATGGGCTGTGAAGGGTTGGTTTTTTGTTTATTGTCTTCCCTTTGTTCCAATATGGGATCCAAGGACTTTCCCAGCATAGCTTAAAAACAAAGTGCAGCTAAGACAAAATGGTGATAACAAAAAGTAAACAAGACAATTAAATGAACTATCCTATTTAAAATACCATCAATTTTTAAAAATTAAAAGCATTTAAAATAATCCCCTCCAACTGTCTTGATTTAACAGGGTCAACCCTGATTAATACTCTGTTATTCCATTTTTCAAAATGTCCCAGTTTCTCTCTTCTCCTCCCACTTTCCACCTTTGCCCTCAGCTTACATCAATTGCTGCAAGTTGAGTTCAAAGTGAATAGCTAGTTTGCATTTAATGAACTCAGTGGTTATAGTAAAACATAACTATGGAAACAAAAGTGCAGAACACATACCCCATTCAAGGACCCTTCCGTAACAATCAATTAATCATCAAAAGCCTGTCTCAATAAAAAGGTCTTTGCCTGCCAGCAGATGGAGAGCAGAGAGGAAGTCTCCTGAATCACCTGTGGGAGAGAGCTGCAGGGGGAACAGCCATTGAGAAGCCCTCCTAGGTGAGGAGGAGGCATTAGCAGATCTGTTCTCCCCATGGGCCATGCTCCAGTGGGGAGTGCCCCTCATTTGCACTGGTGCCCTCAGCTTGCAATGTGTTTCCTGGGGCCATGTGGATCATTGAGAGCCCATTGTACCACTGTCAGGCTCTCCTGTGTGTTGTGTACCTCTGTGTGACACACTGAGGACAGCAGATCGAGCAGAGACTTTTGGAGTGTGGCCCCCTTTCTCATGACTGTTGTCTTCCTTTCTCTGTTGTTATTCCTCCCAATGCAGTTCAGTAGAGGTAGATGTCCCAGAAGCAACTTTGGTGTGAGGTGCTGTGACGAACCTGACAGGAGG
This sequence comes from Cyclura pinguis, assembly GCA_030412105.1. Taxonomy (NCBI): domain Eukaryota; kingdom Metazoa; phylum Chordata; class Lepidosauria; order Squamata; family Iguanidae; genus Cyclura; species Cyclura pinguis. The sequence goes on along the minus strand of CM059599.1, from coordinate 308,624,672 downwards.
GGGTCTTGATAACAGAGCCTCCTTGGCAACTGAAAGTGTTTAAGCTGATTGGCTGGTGAAATGGAACTTTGGATAGCCCAGGGGAGGGGCTGGTGGAAAGAGTTAAAATAATGGATTTTAACTGTCTGGTTTGTGTTTGAAGAGGATTGTGATTCGTGGTGTGTTTGGGAGAGGTTGGAGATTTGAAGAGCTCTGTGTGAGAGAGAACTGAGAAATTGGGTGTACGAGAGATAGTGAATGAATTGAAAGAGAGAGAGAGAGAGAAGAATGGTGTGCTGTTTATAAACATTTAGATACAAAACACATTTAAAGCAACAGTGTTACAATTAATGTTTGAAGTTCTGTGTTCCTTAAAACAGTGTCACAGAGTCTTATTTTGAATCCTGGAATATAGATGCTACCAGTAATGTCATCTTGACCTTAGTGCCATCAGTACCACAGTCTTGGAAAATATAAATCACTACTGATCCTTACATCTGGGAGAAGGGCAGATTTAGGGAAGGCAGTAAAGGGGGAGAGTCCTGAAAGGAAGAAGCCAAGGGGGGACAAGAGTGAGGAAGGGAGAGCATTCTCAGAGAGGGAGAACGGAGGCAGACCCATTTGTCCTGGCCCTGGCTTGGTTTAGAGATCTCCCTGGCTGTTCAGTTCTGATCAAAGAGGTGTCAGGCTGGGCGGGCCTTCGCACTCGGCACTGACGGGTGGTGGTTTGGTTTTCCGCGCTTTACAGGTGCACTGACTAGAGGGCCGGGGTACTGCCTGGGTGCCTGGCTAGCCCAGGAATGTTAGGCCCAGGGATCGAAAGAGGGGACTGTTCCCCCAGTAAGAATTCTGCTCCCTCAAAGGAAATTGTAATTCAGTTCTTAAATTTCTATCCTTGCAATAACTTGAAACTTCAGTTGAACATCTGAGAATATAGTGCCAAAGAAAAGGAACGGGCAAAATTAGGAACACAGCAAATATAAGCGCTCTAGGTTTGAATGCTTTTCAGTGCCTCTATCTCTGCAATGTTAGAAATGTGAGTACTGAAAGAAAATTTCATTAAGAGGCAGAATTCTTTTTTGAGGGAGAGGGGGAAGGAAAGCTCCCATTTTGCCCCCCTCTACCCCTGACCAGCTTGTGAGAGAGGAGCATCCTTTCTAAGGAGCCACAGATCTACAGCTTCTCCGTTCCAACCCACACCTCCCCTTTAATAAATCTTTCTGAGACTGTTAATTTCCATGTCAGGTTCTTCATTTGTCCTCTTTCTCTTGGATGTTGTGGTGGTCTGGTGCTTAGCATCTGCAGCTGCTACTTGTGCCATGCCACTAATGCTGTTCCCATGGTCTGGTGGTGGGTATGCCATCCTGCAGTGCCCTGCAACAGAACTCCCTTCTGCGATGGGGGTGCCTTGAAGACTGCATGACTCATTGCACCTCATCACAATTCTCTAACAAGGCAGCATAGTAGAACTAAAGCATAACTCTTTGAGCATAAATGTATACTATCTGTCTGCACTTAAAACATTTAAAAGCCAGTCTACATTTAAAGACCAGCCTCTTCCGGCAGAGCTATTCAGATGATTTTTGAATTATGAATTTTAAAGTATTTATTAACAGATTTTAATATGTATTGATTTTACACGCTCTTTAAACTCATATCATGTGTTGTTTCGTTTGTTGTTGTTCTCTGCCTCAATCCATAGGGACAAAGAAGTAAATGAGGAGGAGAAGGATGAGGAGAAGGAGGAGAGGAACCAGCATGGTGTAGTGGTTTGAGCACTGGACAGTAACTCTTGAGACTGGGGTTTGAATCCCTGAATGGCCATGGAAACCCAGTGAGTGACTTTGGGCATTTCACACTCTCTCAACCTCAGAGGAGGACAAAGGCAAGCTCCCTCTGAACAAAGCTTGCCAAGACCTCCTCATGATAGGTTCCCCTTAGTGTCACCATAAGTTGAAAACACATTGTTATGTCTTCTCAGTGTAGGATCTCAGCCCTCCCTAAACTGCAAACCCCAGGATTCCATAGCATGTTGAAAGTGGAATAATAGCACTGTAACAGTCTGGTGCAGAAATGGCCTTGATCTTTAATGCCTTGCAAAATTCAAATAACAAGAGGAGAGATCACTAAAATACTTTTGATGCAAGCATTCGAGAAAATCTCTGATCATGGAAAGGGAGTCCCTCAATGGGTCACATGGCTCCTTGTTCACCCCCTACATCGTACAGATTAAATAAACAATCTCCACACTTAGATTACTATTGAATTTCAGTGCAGACTGAGATGTTTTGTGTGTACCTGCCTCTATGGATTTTGAATCACCTGGTCTACATCCATTTATTAGTCCCAACTAGGGTAGACCCATTCAGTAATTGGGACTTAGTAAAACAAAGCTTAAATAAATTCTGTTATATCAGTGAGTGTGCTCTAATTGGGACTAACAATTGAATTTAGATGTCTTTCCAGAGCATGTAAAGGAAAAGAAGTGTGTAGACGAAGAAGGCAACTCTTTGTTGCAATCTAGTTAGCACTATATCATCATATCCAAAAGAGCTTTTTCCCCTCAGAGAATGATATATTTCCTACAAGGCCAATGGCTCATGCTCAAAGTTCCTCTCCTAGGGTTCTTATTGCAACTAACCACTGGTTGTCTTAATAACATCCATATTTCAGTTTTGCCTGCAAACAATGGGAAACTTCTGCCAAGATATAGGCACCTAACAATAGGCACTTAATTATTTACATATGTAGTGGGAATCAAAACCCAGGTGGCCACATTACTCTGGTGGGTGTAATATTCTTTTAAAAAGAAGGAAACACATCCAAGGAAAAGGGAGAAGTGGTTTTCCACTGTTCTCAATGGAATCTAACTCTGCCTATAAGCAGAGTAAACCAAGGTATTAATTCACTTACAAGATATAATTAAATCTCCAGTTCTTTTACTTTAAATCCAGGTGTATAACCAGGTTGACTCTTGTCATCACATTGTATTCTAAGAGTACCTAAGTAGGGTTCATAGTTATAAGCCAAAGTGGATTGAAAATAGTCCAGAATGCAAAGTAGCAGGGTCAATGTACACAGTGTTCTCAGAGTTACCAAATTGGGAAAGGATTTTATAAATGGATAATAAGGTCATTTTTAAATGCAGGGGCTTTTTTCCATCTTGGAAAAGTCTCATTAAAGTACAAGTAATCCATTAAGCTAAACCTAGAATAAATGAACAGAATCCTTTCCAGTATTTTATGAGTCATAATAATAAAAAAGAACCTTTGCTTCAGTGCTTCCTCAATTAAGAAATTAAGTATCTGCTCTCTCCCATCCCATGGCAGCTCTCACCCTTCAAAAATCTCTTGACATACTAACCAGATGTATGGGACAGGTTGGGACAGGATGAACTGTCTATTAAGCTGGTGAAAATCAGGGGATTATGTAGCCCTCACAAACAAGGCAAAGGCTGCTTTTATATTGGTGCATTGGACAAGCAGACATAGCCATAACAATGAGAAAAGGTCTCAGAGATCAATACAGTTGAGCCACATGCCTTGAAGAAGGATTTGCTGTAGCTCAAAAAAACATCTTCCTCATAAAATCATGGGATGGAAGGTCATTAAATTCAGCCTTTCTCTCCAGTCATCAGAACAATTCTAGTTCAGAATCAACCAGAAAGGCAATGCTGGAACACCCAAATCCAGCTTGTTTGGTTGTCCACTGATACCCCTCTTTTAGATTACAGCATCCTGACTCCAAGATGTGCTGGCTGCTGGGGGATTCTGACAGCTTATCTCAGAGATTTTCCATCACGACAATCTTATAGCTGAACAGCTCTGCTGGTTAAGGTCTGCTGACAGAAGAGCCAAAAAATGCGGGAGATAAGAAGGGATGGAGTTTGGTGGAACTGAATTATACCAGATTCAGACTTCATCCAGCCCAGGGACACAGACACAATGCTGGCATAAAGTCAGGCCGAGGTGACAATCATCCTAAATAATTTCTAATGGTTTTCAACTGGGAGGGGTTTGGATGCAGCACAACTTCAGTTGACCTAGTTCAGCTGACCCTCAGCCAGTTTCTTCAGATAGCACTCTGCTTGAAACCTAGCCCGTAATTACATACTACTGCCTTACATTTTCATTCCCAATCTTCTACTAATTTACTTTAGCATTACCAACAATGCAACAATTTCTTAAAATGGTTAAATGTTCATCCCCTGCATGTCTAAATTCTTTGCACCTGTGCTTCATGATATTTATTTTATTTCTTTATGCAAAATGTACATTGCACGTTACCCGTTCATCCCTCATTTTAAGCCTGTCCATGAGATTTTACTCCCTTCTTTCTTGCATCATTCTTTGCGGAATTTAACTCTGGGATCTGAAGCCTAGGAGTGCGTACCTTACAACTCTCCCAGTTTGATAGGACAGTCTCAATTAATCCTCTGTCATTCCACTTCTTCAGCTGCTTCTAAAATGTCCCAGTTTCTCTCTTCTCCTCCTGCTTTCCCCCTTTGTCCTCACTTTATTTCAATGGATGCAAACTGAGTGCAAAATACTTTTGCATTCTGAACTCAGTTGGATGAGAGGAGAAGAGGAGGTAGAATCTTTCCCTTTCCAGTAGGCTCAGGCAAAAGCAAACTGCTGCAGCTTCTCTTAGCTTGTGTGTTCTTCCTCATTAACAACTCTGCCATCTTGATCACACTCTGATGTTGCTTGACAATGTGTCCCAGTTTTCATTTATGAAAAGTTGGAGGATATGCAAGTGAAATTATGCACCAGGATTTTGTCCTCTTGTTCTTCCCCACAGCCCTCCACTAATTTACCTCCAACCCTCTAGAGTAGAGTTTGAGGGCATCTTCAAGGTTGCTGGGTGCCAAAGGGATCACACCCCTCCCAATCTCTCCCAGCCAACAGACAGAAGCTGTTCTATCAGTGGGAAAAGTGTCAATTACTCTTAGTTTTCCAACTCATTACTAATTTTCAGTCATAATCCTAGTTACAAAGCTGTTCACCCTGCCCCATTCTCTACCATCTGCAAATCTGATTAACATTCTCATTATGCTTTTATCCAAGCCATTAATAAAAATAAACAGGATCAGAGCTAACAATCAGGGAACCCCAGCTGTTACTTTCTCCTCATTTGGCATTGCTCCATTAATACATTTTGGGAATGGTTCTTTAACATAACCCTGGATCATTTAGAAGAATGTTAAATAGCATAAGGTCAAGGGCCTTGCAGAAGTGAGGAGATATTTTCTTCTGAAAGACTATACAAGTTACTCTGCAAAAGGGAGAAATTCAGTTGGATTAACATGATATCTTTTTCGTGAATCCATGCTATTAGCCATAAAACAAACAAATGTGAAGTACTTAAAACATATTTCTTAATTTAATTTAATTGGGTAAAGATTAGCTAGGGAGTAGAAGTAAAGTTTTCCACCCTATGGCTGCAAAGTGCATTTGCAGCACAGCTAGTGTAATAAATACAACTAATTTGTTAGATTTTCCCCCAACTTGGCTTAACTCACCAGATTTCCTGATTAATGATGAAGTTAATCCTATGCTTTAATGGATTAATTAGTTAGGCATTAAAATTCATTAGAATGGGGTGTCAGATCTCCATTCTGTCAGATCCTCTGTCAGATCCAGTAAGACAGGAAGACCTCATGTGAAAAAGGATTAGGACTGGAGGAAATGTTTCACAGGACCTGGTGCTAGGTAAAATAATTTACCTATTGTATCATGACGTTCTGTGGTGAAGAAGAGGATGACAAGTCCATGAGTAGAACCAAAGCCTGGAAGTTATTGAAGGTCAGAATATGGAAAGCAACTGAAGAAGAATGGAAAAGAAAGAAAAATGTGAAGCCTGGAATGGAAGGAGAAGAGTGATTTCTTTGTTGAGCACCCAACAAGCTATAGTCCTTTCAGAATGTCAAGCCATCAAGGCCTGTAAGGCCAATCTCCCCTTACCCACTGCCACCTATTTCCCTTTATGGAGGTTGTTGGATGTCTTTTGTAGTTGGAGTATTGTGACTCCTTTAACTTGATTCCTTTACTGACTTTATTCATTTATATGGTATATTGTATTGTACAATACTGTATATTGCTGTTTGGGCAACAAATCTCTTTTGGCGCTTGGATAATTAAATGGAAAGTTTTTTCACTCTCCCTCCCCATTTCCTCCTTTCTTGGCTTCTCTCTCTCTCTCTCTGCCCTCTTTTGGTTGTACAACCCTTACTTTAGTGAATCAGATGCTTTGAGGGGCTTAGTTGGAGCTATTAAACCCATTTTTCTTAGCTGACAGGGGTGAGGAGGTTTTGACCACACAGAACCAGCCAGGCCAGGCTGCCAGAATAGATGCATTGGGTCTTTTAATGAATATGTGTACCAGATTCTGGACTGCTTTGATTCCTTCCTGAAGCTGCACGGAAAACACTTCATATGTGTCATGTGAAACAGAGACAGATAAAATTAATGAGTGTGAACATCACTGTATTTCATTAGCCTTACAGTGGGAGGGTAAGAGATTTAAACCAAAAAGCATTAAAGGAAGAAGTTTTCAGAGAATCATGGGCTTATTAGATCTTTTAAACTGGAGAAGCTGTGGACTTAACTGGCTTTTTGGCTGCTGCACACAAAACATGTGATTTACTTTCTTGTTGTGTACCTTCAAGTTGTTTCCATGCCTTCAAGGTGATCCTATCACAGGATTTTCTTGGCAAGATTTGTTCAGAATTAAGTTTGTCTTTGCTTTCCTCTAAGGATGAGGGGCTGTGACTTCTCCAAGGTCACCCTGTGGATTTCCATGACTGAGCGGGAATTTAAACCCTGGGCCATGGCCCCTCTCGTAACCGCAAACCCCAGGATTCCACAGGATGTTGAAAGTGGAATAATAGTGCTATAACAGGCTCGTGCGGAAATGGCCCTGGTCTCCAGATTCGTAGCCCAACGTTCACACCCCTACACCATGCTGACTTTCTCTGCTTTATGACTTTACTTCTTGTGGATAACAAGAAGTGGATAACACTTCTCGCTTTAGAACAGGGAGGCAGAGGGAGAGACTGATCAAACTGTGCAGAAAAATATTCTGCATATAATTAGAGACACGCAAAGCATTTTGAATTAAGAATTCACCACATTTCATTTACTGACTGATTTTTGCAGCCAGTTGCTTATTGCTGTATGTGGAGTGGATAAAGACGTTATTCCACCATTCTCAGGCAGTTATCACATTATAGACTGTGTATCTCTTCTGAATAAAATAAAATATCCAGGTTGGTGGAAAGCAGCTTTAAAATGACAAACACAATACTTATGAAGGTGCCAATAACAAAATGTGCCCCCCCCCTCCATTATCCTTGGTTGTACCTTCCATGCCATACACTGAGGAAGGACCCTGGTGAGGCGGCAGCAGTGGGAAAAGCAGTCTCCCTACCTGATCCTGGCCTGCTCCTGTTGCCCTCACCGAGGAAAGACCCCAGTGGGGGCAGCAGTAGCAGGAAAGGCAGCTTCCCTTCCTGATCCTGGCCTGCTGCCTTGCCCTCACCAAGGAAAGACCCCAAGGAAAGACACCCTCACCAAGGAAAGACCCCAGTGAGGGCGACAGCAGGAGGAAAGGTAGCCCCCCTACCTGATCCTGGCCTGCTGCTGTAGTGGCGACAGTGGGAGAGGCTTGAGTGGGGAGGGGGCATCTTTCTCAGCCCGGGGAGGCGAGACACCTACAGACTTCAGGTGACACACTAATGTGTTGCGACACACCATTTGGAAAGCCTTGCCATACACTGTAAATCTCATGGTATTTCCCCAAAACTAACCATTTAAATTTATGATAATTCAAATAATTAAACAATTTCCATTATCAGTGTTAGCGGCAGTGAATTAGCATCAGATTTCCAATATTTAACTTTACCAAATCAGTATTCAAACCAAATGTTCCAAGGTTTGGATGGAACGTAACTGGCAACCACTACCATCCACACAGAGTGAGAGAGTTGGAAAAAAACTTGTAAATGCATTTAACAGCCAGAAAAAAAGAGGAATGGAGAGGAAAGAATAACTAAAACAATTACAGTGTTTTTTCCTGTCTATTAGCCCCAACACTGATAGAAGGTCTATCTACAGAGCCTGACAATGTGATGATCAGTAATACCTCGCCAAGAGAGAGAATTGAATTCAGTGCAGTTCTTTGCCAGCTGGTCTCCATTTCTAAACAGCAGGGGGGAAAAAACCTCTGTCTTTAACACAATTGCATCAGGTACACAACTGGAAATACAGTGCCTTTCTCAGAACACCAGGCAAGTAATCTCGCCCCAAAAGCTAATCAAACAAGCTAAACATGAAACTAAAATCCATCTATTCTGCATAGGTTCAAAGCAAGAATATTGCAGCCTGTTTGTTTAGTCAAAATAAAATGTGGTAAGTTTCGCTGAAATATATAAAAACTTTCCTATTGTTGTTCTCCAGCCTTTTATTTATATATAGCACCAGCCGTGTGAATGGCACTTTACCAAATTAATTGACACAGGAGAAACCTCAGGGGAAGGAGTGGGAAGTGTGGATGTTCTAAACAATTATTTAAATCCTCATATCTAGGCTTTGTTACAGTAGGCAGTAGGAAATTGTGCTGTCTGGCTCAGCCAAGTTCTCAAAATTAGACGGTAAACCTGACTCTTGTTTGCATGTCTGTCCATACATGGGAAATCCAATCAATGACCATTACTGCATATAAATAAACAATTACTCCTTTTAAATACATACTGCCTACATGTAGCGACAGCATAGAGTAATGGTTACACTCTTGGACTGGACTTGAAAAATCCATATTCTAGCCTCTATGAGCATCTTTAGTCATTCACTTTCTCTCAGCTTATCTACTCTGCAGGGCTGCTGTGAGGATAAAGAGGGAAGTAAGAAATTCATTTACGCCTCTCTGGGGTCAGGTGAAGAAAAGTAGAATACAAGTAAAGCTAGTAACTAACTAAGGACTCCTCTAGATGGGCCATTAATGTTGGGCTATTCTGTTCCTAGTTAAATCACTCTCCAATTGCTCCAGTTTGGTGGGGACATTCCCATTTAATCCCCTGTCATTTGAATTTTTCAGTGGCTTTAAAAGTGTCCTGGTTTTAATCTCCTCTTTTCATTTTCTCCTTTGTCCTAAGTTTCCTTCAGTTGCTGCAAACTTAATTGAAAATCAAAGGCCATTTCCACACTACGCTGCTTTAATGCTCTTATTCCACTTTCAACATCCTATGGGACCCTGGGGTTTGCAGTTTAGAGAGGGGCATTTAGAATTCTGAGCCAGAGAGCTCTGAGGCCTCAGTAAATTACAAATCCCTAGACGAGAGCTTTCCAAATGGTGTGTCGCGACACATTAGTGTGTTGCCTGAAGTGTGTAGGTGTGTCGCCTACAATCTTGGAAATGTATGTTATTATTTATAAATCATATATTTTTAAAAATATATGAAAGGTTTTCCTGAGATATGTTGTGTCCTCATACATTTTGTTATTACAATTTATGTATGTGTCTGAATCTCTTCTAAGGGTTAGTTTAACCTCTGGTTTGCTAGTAAAACTGAATTACTGTGTCGTGAAATGATGCAAGTCTAAAGAAGTGTGTCACCAACATGAAAAGTTTGGAAAGCTCTGCCCTCGAAGTCCAAAAGGAGCAGAGGCAGTGGATGCTGATGTGACCTTTTATACTGCCGACCTGTATCAGAAACTCCTAAGAAAGTGAAAACTATCCCCGTGTTTAAAAAAAATCACGTGTTGCCCAGAAATTCACAAGAAATAGAGCTAGAAGACAGGAGGTACATCATTTGGATAATGAAAAGCTCTCAATATATACAAGTACACCCTTGCCAAATCCCAAAGCTTTTGCATAGTCCAGATGTTGTTTTGTGCCTTCAAATAATTTCCAATTTATGGCAACACCACGATGAACTTATCACAAGGCTTTCTTGGCAAGATTTGTTCAAATTTGTTCCTTCTTCTCAGGTTGAGAGATTTGATTTGCCCAAGATCATCCAGTGGGTTTCCATGGCTGAGAGGTGATTCAAACCCTCATCTCTAGCCATAGTCCAGCACTCCAAACACTACACCACTCTGGGCCCAGATGTGCCCTCAATAAAATAAACTATCATAAATAAACTTTAATGTATCCCATCCCCAATATGCTGATTCTTTATGAGTGCCACACACACACACACACACACACACACACACACAGTCTTTTGAAAAAACATTTAATCATGTGGCACACACTAATTTTATGACCAATGGAGCATAGGTCAAAACAATTTTACTGTAACATGAGCTGTTTATAAGGACAAGGCTTGACAGGAGACTTTATCAGTTGCTTCTGTTGAATATGCCTTGCTGGCAGCACAGGTTTCTCTGCTCTTTTCCAGTCCTCACACACACATACAATATTGGCTTTTTCTAGGGCAGTTGGGCTTAAGGATGGTGTTGTTAATAATCATTTTCCCTTAGCGCTGATTCTACTGCTTCTTTAAAAAGAAATCTCTGCTGATTTTGGTATGAATTCATTCTTATACTCTTCCACCTAAAGTAACTAGCTATGCCCTGGGTAACTAGAAACTGCTGCCAGTGCAGATGGTCTACATGAGATGTATGTTGCAGGTGTTTCAATGTGGCCGTGACATGGAAAATTACTAATGGAAATGAGCCCATCTAGGCTTCTCCTTCGCAGTGAAATGGGTGAGATTCTGTCTTATCTATATGAATCACAGCTGCTTGAGTGCCTTGTAGTCTGAATGAACACTATATGAACTCAGGACCTGTCAACGCATTCTTCAGCATCACGTTGCTGCTGTTCCACATCTGTTTGGTTGCTTATACAGTATATGTTGGCTGCTTTGGGACTGCCATTCCCAGGTCCACAGCTGATTGTGTCCATGGCTTTCCTTTTATTTGTAAGGGAAACGAAGCTGTCATTCCCTTTGTGTGGTTTATAGAAAGATATATGGGTTCATTGGAAGCACTAAAAGGAAGGTGCTGTAAAGACAATGCATTTTCCATTTAATGCAAGTATTTTCTTGGTAATTAGAACTAATACATGCTGCCACTGAAGGAACCACAAGTACATGAAGGTAATGAATGGTAGTTCCTTTAAAAAAAAGAAAGAAAGATGGGCTTGAATCCTCTTAGTGACATGCACAAGTACACATTATGCTACACATGTGGGGTGATTTTATGGATAATGTGCAATGGTGGTATTCAGTGGAGATCAGAATTTTGCATGTAAAACAATTTTTTGTACAATTATGCATTCAACTTCACAGAGTAGTGTGAAAAAGCACATTCGCTTCCAATGTGCATTCATTGCACTACATTGCTATTCGTAAAGGTGTTGTATAATGAAAATGAAACATAACTCCTTTGTCAGTTGTTTATACTATACAGCATCAGTGTAGGATCTCAACCATTCAACACAATAGTGCCCTTCTGGTATTTCTCCCCAGGAACATGAACCACACTATACCCAGAGAGGGCTTTCCTAGTTTGTTTGCTAGATTTGGAAAGCTCAACAGAATCCTTATCAAAAGTAGCATTGCAGTTGGTTGGGGTCAGTGGAAAGGACCTTTTGGAGATCTCTTACAGTCCTGTAGCTTTGATTCTAAATTGGGTTGAAGATTTCACTGAGGAACCTCTCCCCTTTCTTCTTTCAGGAATGTAGCTTGGCCTGAGAATTAACATTTAAATGGAACATGACTCATCCTTATGGCCTGCTAGCCCCAGGGGTACACAATCTTTTGGGCCCAAAGGGATATCATGGGTAACATCTGTGTGGCCAGCTGTGTGGCCAGGGTCTGCACATGAGCGTGTTAAATCTCATGCCCAGCCACATTCCTGAGAAAACAAAGGTGAAAGTTTCCTCAGTAATGAAATAAATGAATGCCACTCACATGGACATATGCAACTTTGGGGGCAGGTTACCAGTTGAGGTCAGGTTATATGCAGGTAGTCTCAATCAAGGGAGCTACACCCCTGGGTTTTCAAGACCTGAGCAGTGCTGTTTATAGCAGGGCCTAGATGATTTACATAGCCTTAAAGTAGATGATGAAGTTAATTGAAATAGTTCAAGATCTTCCTTAGTTCAGTCATTCTTGGTTCAGTCTTGGTTCAGTCACTAATCAGGATGGAGTCTGCAGTCAAGAAATCACTTGGAGGAACTAGACAAGATCCTCAACTGATATATCATTGAATACTAAAGTGAGGATGGTTCATGCCAATGTATTTCCAGTTTCTGTGGATGGTTGTGAAAGCTGGACAATGAAGAAAGCTGATATGAAGAAAATTCACTTAAAATGTGATTTTGGATACTGTGGACTGCTAGAAAGACAAACAAATAGGTCCTAGAACAAATGGATCCTGCAATCTCCCTAAAAGCCAAGATGACTAAACTGAGACTGTCATACTTTGGCTATAGCATGAGAAGACATGACTCTCTAGAAATGACAATAATGCTTGGTAAGGTGAAAGGCAGTAGCAAAAGAGGAAGAGAGCATTACAGATAGATAGACTGAATAAAGAAGCCACGGCCCTGAATCTTCAAGACCTGAACAGAGTTGGAGATGATAGGGTGAATTGGAAGTCTCTTATCCACAGGGCTGCTGTAAGTCGAAGTTGACTTGACAGCAATTAGCAGCAACATGGAGTTCTCTCATTCACAGGGATAGCAATAAGTTGAAGGCAAGTTGACAGCAATTAACAAAACAAAACCAACACACGGGGTGAATTGTGATTGGACTGGTGGGGTCAGTGTGACCCTTGAGTCACAGGATGTGTACCCCTGTAGTAGGCCAAGGGAAGCAAGAATGCTCTCCTTTCATTAAAAAAAAATGTGCTGGAACTGAATTTGAAAGGAGGCGGTTGATTTTGTGAAAAACGAGCTTTCATTGGAGAGTTCTGTTCTGTTTTTAATTGTTAATAAGCTAGTTGTTGTTTTAATATGATAATCTGATTAATTATGTTTTGGTATTAATAGCGTATGGTGTTTTCAATTTTATCTTTATTTTTTTTTAAAGTTGCATTGAATCCCAATATTGGGAGAAAGGTGGGGTAGTGGTGGTGGTCTGGTGGGGTGCCTGTAGGAAATCTTATGATGCCATGGCTTTCCCTAGAAATCTGATGAGGTACAGGAATTTTTGGTAAGTTTGTACCATGAACCCTTCTCTCACGGACAGTAAATACATCTGCTATCCCAGGAACTCATTTAGTCTTCAGAGACATTTTGGGGGAGAATCTGTCAGAACTTCCTCAAACTTCTGACTGTTGTGAAGGTAGAATGTGCATATGCAACAGTATAGCTTGTGATTTTTAGGTGGATGGTCCACAAGGTTTATGATCAGGAAACAATTATTAAATGAGCATCTCATGATATCCATCTGGTCCAGTTTGGCAGGAACAGTCATAATTAGTCTTTTGTTGTACCACTTTTTCAGCTGCATTCAAAATGCCCTGGTTTCTCTACCTTCTTTCCACTTGGTCCCTTGGTCTTCACTCAATTTGTACTCAGTTCTGTAAAGGAGACAGGAGAGGTGGAGGTGCAATCTTGCCCTTATGAACAGGCTCAGTCTAAAGCAAACTGCGTAGCATCTCCTAGCTTGTCTGTTTTTCCTCATTAATAGCTTCTGACATCTTGGCCACATTGATTTTGCTTGTCCACAATCTTAACTGTTTTCATCTGTGAAGTGTTGAAGGGTATGGGATTTTTAAAGAGAACTGAACAGAACAGCGGGCTATGCAAGAAAAGGACCGCAAAGCAGATCCAGCTTGGGCAATTTTTCCAGAAGCCTGAGCACATCTCCTTTAATACACTCTTGAGTTTCAAACCAATAGCCAGGTGATCTGAAGCAAAAAAAAGCTCATCCATGGGTAGATATGCCTGCATTTTGAGCTAGAAGTCCTCCTCTGTTTCTTTTTACTGCAGTTGATAGACAGCAAATAAAAAAAGAAAGCAGTAAAGGATTAGGGAATCATTACTAATGGTCACAAACATGTGCATCATTTCCTTTATTTCTGTTTATTGATGAAACTGAATTCCTAGGCACTGGAGGAATTTAGGGGGAAATGAGGGCCAGTCCAGTTATGTGATTATTCTTCTGATGCAGAGAGTGTGAAAGTGGAAACAATGGGCCACTAGGAGATCAGCACTTGGCAAGACACGATGCTGGAGGTCTACAGGGATCCCGTGGTAGGAGAAGCCAGTAATGGGAAAGTTTGCAAACTTAATCTCCAGCTTTACAGCAAACTAATCCTTCTACATTGACATTAATCTTTTCAGCAGAGATCAAAAAGCCCTTCTTATCTTTCATTTTGATCAGCGAGCCAGAAAACACATAGCTGGGCTTTGGTCTCTGTTTGTATAAATGTGGGCAAGCCAATATCTTTACTGGGAAATGACTTTGCCAGCGTTTCCAAAACTTTGGTTAGGTTTCTATAATACTGAACTCCGATTTGTGGTTCTGCAACATCTAGTAAATCCTGTGGGTGCCTTTGATGTTATTATTTGGTATGTATCTTCTATTTCACTTTTTTTTCCTCCCTTACAACACTATAAAAGAGATCATTATTATACTGGCATGAGATAATGGAGCTGCCATTGAGAAAATAGCTCATCTAAGGCCACACAGGGAGGAGACAGCTTAGCAGGGATATCTTTTCCTTGCAAGAATCATAGTGTGAGACCACCAAGAAAGGTTCATATCAGCACTCAGCTTATAGGGAGCCCCAGTTCCTATGACAGACATGATCTTCATACCATATTCCACCCTCCATAAGTTGCTAAGAAGACACTGGTCATTTCCACACTAGACTGTTATAGCGCTATGGTTCCACTTTCAACATCCTATGCAATCCTGGGGTTTGCAGTTTTGGGAGGGGCCAGCCGGCCCCTTCCGAAACTGCAAACCCCAGGATTCCATAGGATGTTGAGAGTGGAATCATAGCGCTATAAGAGTTTAGTGCGGAAATGGACACTGTTGTTGTTGTTATTGTTTTAATTTATATCCTGCTTTTTTCCCCAAAACTGGGACTCAAAGCAGCTCGCAGTTCAAAAGAACAATCCAATTAAAAACTTACAAAAAGGGAACTTCAGGCTCAGGAGCATATTTTGGTTGAACTAGAACAAAAAGGGTTGAACGAGGGACTGATCCACTATTTAGAACTCTGCTGCCTAGATAATTGATACATAGCAGTTGAGTTCTCTTGTAAGAGATCTATATTTACCTTGCCAACCCAGCTACGTATTATGAAATTTACAACCATTCTTCCAGAATCTTGCCTGCATTTGGACTTGTACCTGGAGTTCTTGTACACATGGTTGGCATTGCCCATTGCAAAGCATGCAAAGCACATGTCTGTACAAAGCATATGTCTGTACAAAGTTTGCATAATAATGCTGCCTGATGCAATTGTAGGAGGGTGGGAAAGTATGCGCTGAACTGGGGCTCCTAAGAGCCAGGCTTCAGCGTGTTACATCTTGGACCACCATGGCCACATTTCCATCTTGCAGGTTGAACTGTGTTCCAGGGGTGGGGGATCCTAGGCTCTTTTCACATGGCATTTGTCATGCGAAAGAGGACCTGGAGCATCGCACGATTGTGAGGAGCGATCCGCACGATGCACTCACAATCACGTGATGTTCCAGGGGCCAGCAGGTGCCAATTGCGCACCTTTTCATTTTTGGCTTGAAGCCGAAAATGGTGCATGATTGCACATTGCTCCCAGGCCCCGCGCACACTTACCTGGTGTGTGGAGCCTCTGGAGCTGGGCCGGTCATGCTTCCTGCCCCAGCGCAGCCTGGGAAACTCCCAGGCTGCGCTGCGGAAGGAAAAGGCGGGGCTCTCGCACGAGCAAGCAGCTCGTGCGGAGCCAAAGGACCCCGGGCACAAGAGCCTCTCGCCGGAGGCTGCTTGCGCAATCCCTGCACCCCAGCGCCGGAAGACAGTGAGGTGCAGAAAGGGTCCTAGATTCCAGTTAAGGTCTAAATAACACTCAGGCAAGAAATTAAAGAGCCTTTCTGCATTACACTGTTAGAGTGCTATTATTCCACTTTCAACATCCTGTGGAATCCTGGGGTTTGCAGTTTAGGGAGGGGCATTTAGAATTCTCAGCCAGAGAGCTCTTTGGCCTCAGTAAACTACAAACCCCGGAATTCCACAGGATGCTGAAAGTAGAATAATAGCACTGTAATAGTGTGGTACGGAAAGGCCCAAAGAAATGCCCTAGTATAGTAACACTTTCGTTAATATGACTAGATGTTAGATTGGAGCTTATTCAATTTCAGGTCCCCACTGAACAATGAATCTTGGTCATTAGCAATCTCAACCATCACTCTCTTTCAGCCTGACCTACCTTACAAGGTTGTGTGTCGTGAGGATAACAATGAGAGAAGAACCACGTACTCTGTTCCAGAGTGGGGTAAAATTGCTAACAATAAATAAATAGGATGGGGGGTGGGGGCGCAAAGAAAGATTTTTCTCCCTCAAAGCAGCTTATGGAGTATTTCAGTTAAGTATTTCAGTTCAGTAAGGAGGGTTTCAGTTGCAATATGAGTTACAAATACAACTGACTGCATCCTCCTGAGGATTAAAACTACTATAAGCCTACTTAAGAAATCATAACTGTGTGTGTTAATTGGCCTAATTATTAATTTCAACCAGGTGTTCTTATAAGTGCAAATGGATATAGCAGTCTTTGTTTATTACCGTATATGATTATATTATTATTGTTTATGATTTTTTAAAAAAACGAAGTAGATTTGAAGGAACAATTAAATAGCTTTTCTTCTTTCAGGTGTGGATACAGTTACTGCAGCTCCTCTAGGAAGCATCATTACCACGCAAAGAAGACTATGAAGAGCTGAAGGGGTGTCAGGAGCCACAGCCTGTTTTGGGCTTCAGAAATGAAATATTCTGGTATGGATTCAAAATAATTGTAATAGTTATAGCACAGAAGGTGAAAAAGCTAATTGTGTTATGCAACTGTTGCTTCCTGTTCCAAAGATAATCAGTTCAGCAAGAAGCATTGCGCGTAATGGCAAAGAACATTAGAATGTAAATATCCCTGAGGGTGGCCATCTTGCAATGTTGTTCTTTTGCATATAAGAAGAACACGTTAGAGCTTCTGACTATGTTGTGAATTTGGAGTGGCTTTCTTTGCAGTTTTTTTCTTACGGATCCATCTTTCCCTTTTCCCTCCCAGAAAGCACTCCCTGAAAAATTAAAAGAAACAATGAATGTTTATTGTTATAAATGATGTCTGGGCAACCTAATTGATTTCTATAGGTTTCATCATCATCTTTACCACACTGAGTTACATTTTTCAGCTGCAAAGCTTTCTTCTAATGTATCACAACATGTCTCTCAGATAGTTTAGCATGGATGCTCCATTGTCCCCTGAAACTGAACATGGCAAATTGCTTGCCTGCTTTTTCTCTGAACTCTTCTTCTCAGTAAACATTATCTATTACTGTTAATAATGCTCCTCTCCATTCTATAGAGACAATATATTATCTTGGTTTGATATTTGACTGCCTTTTGTTCTTTATAATGAGGCTGTAGCAAAGTCATGTTGCATTTTCCATGATAATATTGGAACTTACTTGTCCATTTCTTCTGCAAAGACCTTCATCCAGGCATTAGTCATTTCTCATCATAACCATTGCTATCTTCTTTTCACTGGTCATTATCTTAGTCCTCT
Source organism: Cyclura pinguis (assembly GCA_030412105.1). Classification (NCBI taxonomy): domain Eukaryota; kingdom Metazoa; phylum Chordata; class Lepidosauria; order Squamata; family Iguanidae; genus Cyclura; species Cyclura pinguis. The sequence continues at coordinate 308,606,976 of CM059599.1, read as the reverse complement.
GATTTCTGTTCTTCTAAAATCATTTTGCTTTTAAAATCATTTATTTGGCTTATCACTTTGATTATATCCACTTCTAAAGTCCCTTCATTGGCTGTCCTTATTTCTTAGGATTCATAGCATTCATACGACTTCAATAGCATTGTCCTCCCTGTCATTCATTATTATCTCTTATTTTCACCCTGCATGGGATCTCCATCATTGACAGAGGGTAAGCATGACTTTGTGGCATTGGCTTGCAAGCATCTTCAAGGCCACCACAAATATAACATCACTAGCTTCGCTTTGTCCTTTTTCCTTGACCTCATACATTTAGAATTGTCTTTCCAAATACTTATGGACTGCTTCTTCAATTACTGTTTTTAACTATCAGTTAAAAACTTTAATTTTCTGCTGTTTTTGGAACTTCCAATCAATTTAATTCTTATGACACTGTACATCCTGAGTATGTCTCCCTTTAGTTTTCTTTTCCTCTTCCCATATGCCCTTTTCTATTAGATTATACCCCATTGGCATGTGTTTTTTTTATCCTATACAGTGCCATGTACATTAATGTCAGATGGTGATGATTATGACGATGATGTTGATGGAAGAAGAATGAGAAAGATACAAAAATATGAATATGTGGAGAATGATTATACCCCACACAGATAAAGTTAGAGAATAAGGTATGAGGGAGTGTGGTGTGGGGGGATGGGAGGGGGCGGGGCTATGGCACAAGGCACCCCCACTGTGCATGGGGGTGTGGCTGCGGTGTGTGGGGGTGTGGCCAGGGCATGTGGGGACACAGCTATGGGCCAGGATGCTCCAAAAACATTGCCGCCCAGCGCGAACTGCCCCCCTCTGCCTCCCCATCCCTATGCGACTGCATGAGGGTACCTAAATACTCCAAACTGGTGTTGCCACAATAATTGAAAAACTTGGTGTCATAGAGGCACTGCTTCTTAAACTTGTGGGAAAAGAAGCTCTTCTGAATTTTATTTCACATCTTCCTCCAAGAAACATGTCCCTCCTGTGTTTCAAGACTCTGAGAAATAGAAATGAGCAGACCACAGTCAACATGCACAAAAAAAATAAATAGAACTGATGGATGCTTGCTGTACCATATGTTGCAAGCACGTCAGGTTGGTGGACCAAATGCGAGAAGAGTTTCCTAACAGTACCAGCTCATTGGATCAATCTGACTACTCTTAAATGTAAGTTTGTGGTGTTGGTTTGCAAGTACCTGAAAGGCTGCCACAGATATGACACCTTTGCAAAGGTACTGCATGATGTGCATTCCCAGTAAAATAGTCACCATTTCTGTCTATCTTTGAGTCTCTGTACAAAAAGGAACTATATATACATACATATACATATACATATACATATACATATACATATACATATACATATATGAGAGAGAGAAAAGGAAAAACTGAATACTTCAACTGTTTGCCACCACTCCACCTCTGATGTGGTGGTAATGCAAGAAATACAAACTCTGATTTCAAACTGCAGAAAAAATTATTGTCCCAGGCATTTCAACCAACACTTTCATTCCTTAATGGGAAAAAGCAGAGAATGGTGGTCCAAGAAGAAATAATTAGTACAGATAGTAGAGTACATTCATGAACACTGTGGTATGTATTTGAACATTCTAAACAACACTAAGTGGAATCTCACATTTGATGGATAGAAGCAATTACATGGATTCCTGTCTGCTGTACCTCAAAAAGTGAATGACATCACGTGGACCTCCTCCTTTGGGAGGGTCTCAAAACTTGAATATCTGGTGTATAGGAGAACAAAGAAGTCATGGGGCCATTAGTCCTGATCCTGCTCTTGGGGCATTTGCTAATAACGTCACATCTTCTTGTAAAACAAGCTAAAGACACTTGAACATAAACCTCAATCATGCAAGTTCTGTTGTATGATGCTGAACAATCTGCATAAAGCCATAAAAAGCTATTTGAATTTCTTTGCTGGGACAAAGACTTTCTTCTGGAAGTCTGCCTATAATTTCATTTCCAAAGTGTACTGGTTACAGATAAATTACAAACAAATTCCTTTCCTAGGTCTATGCAAGAAGCCATGTTAAAGGTCCAGATAAAGAAGTTGTTAGAACTGTACACCCCCCTATGCTTTGATATGTTTTAATTGGTAAAATATGATTTAATTGGTAAAATGTATCAATGCTTTAACATAAAATAAATCCTGATGTGACTGAAAGCCAGGCTGAATAAGAGACAAGTTGGCTGGATAAATAGTTCACTAGACCCCTTATAAGCTTAGTTAAGTCATTCCAGAAGCTTTCAGGTGCTAACAAACTTCCAGCTAGCAAGTGAGACAAAGAGATGAGACAAAAATCACTAATGTTTGCATGGAAACATTGATTGTCATTTTCCATCAGCTCGTCGCTTCAACATCTATTCCTACATACCCTTTCCTGCTCAAAATGATATAAGGCTATCAAAACAGCTATTTGTAGCAGTGGGAGCTACATGGTGCAGTAGGATACTCTTTATCACCTACATGCTAAAACCATCAATATATTTCCCTCATATGTTAAGACCATCAGCAAATTCTGGCCACCTTTTTCCACTCTACAACCTCCATTGTTTGTTCAGGCAGAGATCCATTTACACTCCTTGCCTCAGGGCAGATTTTGGGTATAAAAATCCCAGATTTTGGACAACTCGATGTAGGACCTAAACTGCTGACAGACTAATGTTGTTCTGAACCCCAATTATACTGCCCTTAGGCACAAGTCTAACCCACATTGCTGTTTCTTCACTTCTTTTCTGGATTGGTAATTATAACTCACTCCCTAAGTGTCTGACCAAATTTCCATCCTTTCTTTTGGTTAGCTCTTCTGTGAATGCATGATTGTTTGAATCTCATATGTGTACATGATTGAATTCCCCTCAATAAACACATTTTTAGTTTACTTTGAATCTCTTTCTGGTTTGCTTGCAAGGACCCCATAGACATTGGTGAAAAGATCCTGCTAGTCACCCCACCTCTTGCTGCCTTCTCAGTTAGAACTAAGTAATTCCCCATTTTTATACTGAATTGCAGGTATTGCTGGAGGACCTCAACCTTTTGGGGTAACAAGGTATGATTAGAAAATAAGAGAAGAACTTCTGATGGATCATAAGGCCAGGATGGGCATAGGTGCACGTATTCCAGAATTCTGTTATCTTCCCAAAAATGGCTCATCCAGATGCATCAGCAAATTGTTTAATTTTCTTCTTTTGCTCAAAGCCTTTAGGCTGGCAACTGCAGTCGAGGCATAATGCATTCCTGGCTCAACCAATTAAGTAAGTGGTTTCTTTTACTTTTTCCTAACATACACCCGTCCCCACACAGGTGTACTGTCTTTCCTAGGTCCATGCAAGAAGCCATGCATTTAAAAGTACTAGCAATACTAAAAGCACAGTTTTCAAAATGAAAAGTGCTATGAGAGATAGAAGACTTTTCCCAAAACTACATCAATGACACTGAATCTACGAGGGAAAAGGATTGGGTTGAGGAAGAAATCTCCAGATATCTGAACAAGGGCAGTACAGAACTCTCTCCTCCTTATGTGAGTTTCTCTACATTCTCAGTTGTTTTTTAAAATACAACACAGACAAGTTATCCAACACAGCAGTTGAGATCCTTTTGAGAATGAGTGGCAATGTCACAATTTCAAAAAAAGACAAACATTATTTGATAATATACTTTTAAAAGCTTGTTCTTTTGAGGCAGAACTGGGTTCTGGTGGACTTAGAGATTTGACTTTCAGAAGAGGAGTAAACATGCTGGACTGTGTGTTCACTAAAATCATTTCTAAGAAATGTTCTTTTTGGGCGTTTTTGTGGTGGTAGTAATGGGGAGGGTCTGGGTGTTGTTGATGGGGATAGTGGATGGCATAGGTTTGATTCTTCTGAAAAAGATCTGGGATAAAAATTATGGATAAAACTTTTTGTTTCCTGCAACATTCTTGTGTGTGTATATTTAATTTTAGCCTAAATTTAGCCTAATTTTAGCCTTAATTTTAGCCTTTTCAGATATATATTTGAGAAACAGAGAAAAGAAACAATATTATTGGATACAAGCATCACTTTATCTCCTCATTTAATTCCAAAACTGAAGGTTTTTGGTGGAGTGGTTGAATGAAAAATGGGGTTTTCAAATATTAATTCAGTTGTTTCCTTCTCTCAAGCTCAAAACAGGGCATGATGTGGAGGCCAGGAGTATAATCATGGATGAAGTTCCTCACCTGCTTTCTGTTAAGGACATTAGTTTTGTAACATAATGTAACTTTAAATGCCAATGATAGCTAGACAGATGTACAAATATGAAGTGTAATGTATTTTTTGTTTCTGCGTAAATGTGATTGATACAAGTCTTTTCACTTTTCTTAGGATTCATAAAACATAATAGCACTTTTCCACTAGCATTCCTATCTCTGCATGGATTCATTGGGCCTTATAAAACTTCATCTTGCTGGTCCCTCCTGCTCAAAAACACACTTCCTTTCCTTGGGTCCTTTCACATTACATATATAGCACCAAGATACCCTCTTATTTGCCATGGCTGCGTACAGAATTCTGGGATCTGCAGGTTGGTGAGGCAGTATACCTTTCTGGCTGAAAAGCCTGAATACCCCTACCTAAACTGCAAATCCCAGGGTTCCATAGGATGGAACCATGGCAGTTATAATTGGATTCATGGTGATAGAACTGTGCAGCATGAGCGCTTTGCCACTATCTGGGCTTCCTGGTTCAGTAGTAGATGGAGGAGTACCACAACCTTGGAAAAGCTAACTACCATTCTTATGGATGCCTCTAATTTTTCCCATCCTTATCGTGACAGAAAACCAAATAAATATAGTATTGTCTAAGTTGCTAGATTGACAATTAGCCATCATGTCAAGGAAATAGCACTGTAACTATTGAGCTAGGGTGTTATGAAAAGATGTATAGCTGAATGCCTTCTATACTTGTGTGTATGTGTCTTAAAGTCACCTGTTGATTTATAAAGATCTCATGATTTTCTTAGATATTTCTTAGGTAAGGAATACTCAGAAATGGTTTTGCAGAAACATAGTGCACAGCACCTCATATTCATTGCCAGTTTCTCATTCAAATACTAACCAGGGATGACCCTGTTTAGCTTCAAAGATCAAACAGGATCTGGTGTCGTTAAGGAATTTAGATCACTGTCTTCTATAGCAGTCTGTATATTTTATCTGATGCTATTATCTGATGAGCAAGAGATACAGGATGTCACTCTACAGGATAAGATGAGGAGTTGCCAGTCTTGGTTACTGCTAAAAGCAATCAAAACTGCTTTAGGGCATCCCATAGACCCTATACATTAATCACTAAGACCTAATGACTGGCAAAGCTAAAGAACATGAAAAGATCAAATTGGGACTGACATGCTGTTGGGAAGTTACATAATTGTAAACTGACTTATAATTGTGTAAAACTGAATTGTGCTGTTACACAATGTTCATATCCTCAGGAGAAGAGCAGAAGTGTAGCTGTGTCATTGGGACTATTGTGCAAGAGGAGCCAGCAGCGTGGCTGTGGTGTTGTGTGTCCCATACTACAATGGGATGACACCTGCAAACAAGCAGTGGGAGCTACATGGTGCAGTAGGATACTTTGCATAGTGTCCTGGCGCATATCGTCTCAATTCACTAGAAAAGTTGTGCATCATGTCAGAGACATAGCTATGCCATCATAAAGTTATGCATCATAGCCTCTGATACAGGATCTCAGCATGGATTAATAGGCTGCACTACATCATATCGATTTCCAGTCAAAGATAATAATCTAGTCATGTGATGCGTCCTAAAAATGATATATGTGCATGTATGAACTCTTGCAAATTTTTGCAGTTTCAAGTGTCCGCACGCAGATTTACTCAGAGTCAGGCATGGACCTCTCTTAGAAAAATGATTTTTCTCCCAGCCCCAGAACTCTTAAAGAAAGGGATGAGAATAGCAAAAAAGACTCCAGAAAACTAAGTCCAAATATGGGTTCCTGCTTTTCCTTCATCACTGCAATCTAGTCTGGCAAATTGTTACTACAGATGAGGAATTCATCTGTTACCCTTATTACTGATAAAAGCTAAAACAAATGACAGATTTGTAACAGTCCAGAAAAATATCCCTGGGGGCAGAACTGGATATAAGTTGCTCGACAACCTTCCTTCCAAAACCAGTGCTAGAAAGAGGATAAGTGACAGAAGTGTGTTTCTGGTGTGCTCCAGTATTTTGATAAGAACCCTTGAGGAGCATGTTGTTGTGTACTTTGAAGTAATTTCTTCTTCCTTTTTTTTAAGATTATTTTTATTAACGGTTGATTCTTAAGATATTTATATAAATGCCTTTTCAAATATACCATAGAACATAGCACAGTACATAACATGAACAGATTTTACAATATAGAATAAACAGTATACATTGGACAAGAAAGAAAGAAACATTTGCTTATGCCAGTCAACTTGACTAGCTAATACGTTGCTAAAAACCTGGTAAAATAAGAAATATAGAAAAGGAGGGAAGTAAGAAGAGAGAAGAAGCTGGAAAAGGGGGAGGAAAAAGGAAGGAAAGAAAGAAAAAAGATGTGAACTAAACTATATGATGGGTTGATACGCTTAAATAATTCAGATAAAATATTGACCTCCTTTGTATAAGAAGAGAAAGGACAGGAGAAAACATGAGAAGAAATAATTTCTGACAAACCTATGACCCTATTACAAACCTATAATGGGTTTTACTTGGCAAGATTTGTTCAGAGGGGGTTTGCCTTTTCCTTCTTCTGAGGCTGAGAGAGTGTGGCTTGCCCCAGGTCACCCAGTGGGTTTCCATGGCCAAATAGGGATTCAAACCCTGGTTTCCCAGAATCATAGACCAACATGTCTTTGAATCACTGTGCAATACTGGCTCTCTTCAAAAGCATAAATGTGAAAAAGCAGCTGGAGTTATTCATTGCTGCTAAAATATTTGGGGAAAATATTATGCGCATGAGTTCTCAGTAATTTAAAGCTGCAGGATAAAATGATGGGGACCATTAGTTGCCTGAGAGTAATAAATAACTCCTATTGAGACCCATTCAGCAAAGCATACAAGAACTCTGTGCTGTTCTCAGAGTCATAGCTCTTATATCAACCATTCTGTCCTGAAAAGAAAGGAATGAGGGGATAGAGAAGCAATAGTTAACAATGCAAGAATGAATCACATTGTTGGTCAGAATGACCAGTTAGAACACACAGCTGTGTAAAAATAAAGCACTCCCATGGTGTGATTTTTGTTTTCACTTTTTTTTAAAACTATAAGCTGAAATTCCAGCAGGGAAAGTGAAAGAGGCAACTCAGAGAATGCTAATGTAACTTAGTTTGAGGCCAACTAGCATGAGAGAAAGGCCATTTCTGCACTACACTGCCCCTCCCTAAACTGCAAACCCCAGAATTCCATAGAATGTTGAAAGTGGAATAATAGCGCTATAAGAGTCTAGTGCAGAAATGGCCAAAGTAACAGCAGCTTGTTCTTCGTGGTCTCTGTGCCCCACACAATGGGAATCTTTGCGCATGCGCAGTAGCGTTTCGGAAAGTTCCAGAGCTGAGCAGCTTGGTGGGAACCCCTCTCCCCACTCGGTACTGAGCATGCTCAGTCCTACCAAGCCAATCGTCTTCCCTCAGTTTCTTTTCATCTGCCGACCAGTTAGCAGCTCGGAAGGTTTCCTCTGCTGAGCACTTCTCTTCTTCAGATTTTTTTCTCCACTTCCAGGAAAACTGTAAGGACCCCTTCTCCTTCTTATGTCAGCTTCACTCTTCAAACTGTGCACAACTTGTGGCCGCAAGGTTTCACTTTCCAATGCCCACTCTGAGTGCCTGTTCTGCCTCAGATAGGGCCAAAACGTTCGGGTCTGTTCTATTTGCAAGGATTTTACTTCGGAAACCCTGAAAAACAGGGCTTCCTGCTTGAAGTCCTATTGCTGGGAGCAGGCTCTTTGCTTGAAGGATCAGGCGGCTTCTTACACACTCTTTTTACTGCTTCGGTGTCAACCTGTCCATCTCGAGGCCTCTCAGTGTCGCAGTCTTCTCCTCCAACTACATCGGTGTCAACCTCATCCTTGGTACGGGCACCCTCGGTATCGATATCGACTCCATCTACTCTGCCGCCTATCTGCCTATCTCCTCTCTTCTGAGGATTCCCAAGCTTTCAAAGATACCAGTGGTTCCTCAATCTTCTAGTTCTGTAGATGCCTCTTCTGCTTCACAGCTGGCTTCAACCCAACAGCCTCGCACTGTGCCTACTCTAGCGGAGTGTAAGCGGGCCTCTTCACGCCACTCTTCCACTGCATCCAAGAAAAAGAAGAAGAAGGAAAAACATTGCTCTCCTTCACCTACTGTCGGCTGTTTGACCAACCTCTCTTGGGCCTTTACTAACACCTCCTCCAATGCAGCCCCAACGTGTCACTTTGGAGGAGACGGAGGCTTCTATCCTCTCTCCAGTGCCTGAATCAATCCAACTCCTGGTACTGTCTGTTCCGGTACCAATGGACTCCGCTTTGGACCTAGACCGTTGACCTACTCCAACCATTTCTCCTCCTGTGACCATAGACCAGCCCAGAGAAGGGTCTTCCCAGAATCCCCTTCCTCTGGCAGTGGCCTCTGGCCGTCCTGAGGTGGACCATCCATTGACATTGGATGCCCCTCAGGCTCCTTCCTGAGACTGGCCTCGTTTGACCGTGGCCAGCTCTCCGGGATGCACTGATCGTGGTAGATCTCCTTGCCATTGTGATCATGGGCACTTTTTTTTTTTAAAAAAATCATTTTATTCAAAATTCTCATTATAAAACATACATATTTGATTGTCAGCTTCATTGAAATATATCTGATCTTCCACATTGATCTAGATTTCTACAAGCTTTAGGTACTGTACAACATTTTACTGTTAGTTTATCTGATAGTTCTTACATTTCATTCTTCATTTCCGCTTCATGATATATATCCTGTCGCCCCCACGTAATATAACTTTGATCATGAATTACGTATTTCCAGCTGTTAAAACCCAGCAATTCCCCTTTACAATTTGCCATTCTTTGTGTATCCCATCGTCTGATTTCCCCGGGCGCTGTGGCACTTATGACGTTCCACCGGCCAGGGAAGATTCACCCTTTTCTTCGGTGTCCTACATAGCGCGCTACCATCATGAACATCTATGGAGGGAGTGGCCCGGCTCTTACTACTCTTATTCGCCTGCTTATCGTGACAGATACCACCCCAATGTTCGCCGCTGGTCTCCATATTGACCTCGCCACTCCGGTCTCCATCGCGCTCCCCCTCACAACCACACTACCGCCATCCATCTCGGTACCACCCTTCTCGGTCCCATTCTTGATCCCGGTCTGCTTATTACCAATGTTCTCCATCTCCTCGTTCCCATCGTCAGTCCCGTGATTGCTGTCTTTGATACTGGGCTGTCTCTCCACCACCATGATTGACCGCTACAGTCTCTCAGCCTCTGCCAGAGGACAATGTGGCCCTTCCTCCTCCACCTACCTCATTGGCGACACTTCTAATGCAGTCCCTCATCTCTCCTATTCCGGCCATTCTTCCAATTTCATCCACTCTGGCTCCGGTACCGACTTCGATACCAACTTCGGTACTGGTTCCATCATCGGTACCGTATCCATCTTCGTCAAATCCAGCCCAAGAGTCCCGCCCACTTCCATCTTCTCCGTCATCAGGCTCTTATGATTCTGATGGTGATTCTTCCAATTCTACTCCTCCATCTAACAGCTCCCCTCCGCTTACATTTGGAGAACTGACTCTGGATACAGCACCTGAAGATGTCAAACAATTCTCTGACATCCTTGTCAGGATGGCCAATGTGCTGGGCCTCGACATTTCTGGCCCTGCCTTAACGGTCCAGGACCCGGTGTTTCGTTATGTTGATGCACGTCCTGCCACAACAGCTCCAATTCCGTTTTTGCCAGCCTTGCAGGAAGTCATTAAGCATCCGTGGTCCCAACCGACCTCCTTCCAGCTGATTCCTCATCAATTGGAACACCTGTATCGGACCCAACGTAAGGATGTGGAATTCCTTTTCAATCATCCCACTCCGAATTCCATCATCATTGAATCCTCCCAGACAAAGGGGGGTAAGAGAGTTCGCACAACTCCCCCTGATCATGAAGGTTGTTGTCTTAACTGTCAGGACCCTGGAGCTCCAGGACTCAAGCTCTGAGTCGGAGCCCGAGACCCTGGATACTGCTGCCCCAGACACAGAGCTCTTGGCCCCAGTAGCCCCAGCAACAGAGCCAGGGGTTGCCTCAGACCTAGCCCAGCCAGAAGAGTCAGATAGTGAGGTGCAAGAGCAGGTACCTACTTACCAGCAGCATCGGGAGCAAAAGAGTGCTCTCAGGAGGTCAGAGCGTTTAAATAGGAAACGCCAGGCAATCAAGGTCCAGCTGAGAAAACACCTGGAGGAGTGATCTGGCTATAAAAGCACGCACTCAGCCTGGGGTCATTGTTGGTTCACAACCATCCCGTTTGGGGAGAGTTACGTGTTGGATCTCCTAAATCCCTGCCTTGCCTCCTGGAACGCTGCCCGACCCGCTGGAACCTCACCCCCCCCTTTTGGACTTCGGACCGGCTCTGGTAATTTCTCTTACTTGGACTGTTCACTGAGAACTCTGGCCGTGACGTAACTGCCAGAGGGTCTCCTTGCTGCTGAAAGCTCTTGATTTATTGCCTTAGACTTGTTAACCGGTTCTTGGCTGCCTGCCAAGCCTTGGAGCGGACATTAACATCTTTGGCCGCGGTTTCTACTCAGCTTGTTCTTTGATCGCCAGGGTCTCTAACACCCAAGCCTGTCTAGCGGTCTATCACAGGAACATCTGGGATAGACTTTTTCCCTTGATTTTCCATTTTCCTGATGATCACTGGACCACTGCTATTCAATTCTACAGTGAATCTGTCACACTCACCAATCAACAGATTCAGTCTTCTCAACACACCATGGAGGGTGCAGCGCGAGTCAGGGTGGGTGCCATTGCTCTCTGCTGTTTTACCTGGCCTCAATCCACTGGCCTAACTGAGGACAATCAAAAGAGGATAGAGGATCTTCCTTTCGATGATCAGGGCCTCTTCCATGCCACCATGGACGATGCCATGGACCACCTCATGAAAGCTCACCTTACAGTGAAGAAAATGGGTCTCCATCCATCGACTCAGACCAGGAGGCCTCCTTCATTCCGCTCTTCATGGCGGCTTTCTTCATACTCTTATCAGTCATGGTCTCCACGGTGGTCCTCCCAACAATCTTCTTTACCGGCCTCTTCATCTTTCTGTTCTTTCAGGCGTCGCCAGCCCTCCTCTAAGAAATCTTCATCTGCCACAAAGTCTCACTTTTGACTGCTCTCCCAGGTCACCACCTCTACCACTCTTCCATCTTCCAAACCACCTGTCCAAGGCCCCAGAATTGTCTCCCCACTTCAACACCTGGTGCACCATCACTTCGGATGCCTGGGTGCTGACCATTGTCCGTCTTGGTTACGCCATCAAGTTTCTAAATACTCCTCTTCTGGGTGTCTTCTATTCCATACCTTCCAGTCTCACTCCTCTCCAGGAGATAGATATGCTTCTTTACAAAGGGGCCATAGAGAGGCTGCCTTCTTCAACCAAATGTACCAGCTTCTTCTCCTGGTACTTCACCATGCCAAAAAGCAGACAGCACCCTTCGACCCATTCTGGACCTCTGGGTGGTCAACTCCTTCATCTCCCCCTGGAAGTTCAAGATGGTCAACCTGTCCTCCATCCTTCCTCTCCTCAAGCGATGGGATTGGTTTGCGTCCATAGACCTGCAAGATGCCTACTTCCATATCGCCATTCGCCCCTAGCACAGGAGGTACTTCCAGTTTGCGGTTGACAACATGTGCTGCCAGTACAAGGTTCTTCCTTTCGGCCTATCCACTGCCCCCAGGGTCTTCACCAAGTGCTTGGCCCCTGTGGTGTCTTATCACCGTACAAAACAGGTTATGATGTATCCCTACCTCGGTGATTGGTTATTGGTGGCGTCCTGCAAGCAAAAGCTATACAACGACATCCATCTCACCCTTTCTCTGCTTTCCGATATCGGTCTCAGGGTGAATCCCAAGAAATCTCACTTGGAACCTACGCATACCCTCGATTTCATCGGAGCCATCTTGGACTCCACTTCTGCCATGGTGGTCCTTCTGATGAAGCATGTGCAGGTCCTGCACCGAGCTACAGCTGCGATTCTGCACAGTCTTTCCATTTCCACTCGTCGAATTCAACAACTCCTCGGCTACATGACAGCCATGACTTCTGTCACTTACCTATCTCATCTCCGTGCCCGCCCTCTCCAACACTGGTTCCTCAGGCATTTCGATCCTCTCCTCGGCGACCAGTGTTGTATGCTTCGGATCCCACGTCCTGTCAAGGATTCTCTCCGCTGGTGGCTGTTGCCTCACCATCTACTGTCTGGAATGCCTTTTGCCAAACCCTGTCCATCCCTTACTATCACCACCGATGCATCCCTCCTTGGCTGGGGAGCCCACTGCAATCGCCTCTTTGTCCAGGACCACTGGACCTGACTGGAGAAGCATCTGCACATCAACGCCTTGGAGCTTCTGGTGATCTTCAAAACCCTTCAGGCCTCATAGGACGGACTGTCCAGGCTCTGTCAGACAATATGAGAGCTGTCTGCTACATCTATCGCCAGGGAGGCACACACTCATCTCTCCTCCTCCATCTCACATTACAGATATGGGACTGTTGCGTCCCACTGCAGATCCACCCGATTGCAGTCCACCTGGCAGGACGAGACAACGCTACAGCGAACATGTTGAGCAGAAACATCACATGCCATCATGAGTGGTCCCTTTCCAACATCGCTTTTCGCTGGATAGTGTCCTGATGGGGCACTCCATCCGTCGATCTCTTTGCCACCTACCAGAACAGGAAGTGTCCCTGCTATTGCACCAGAGCCAGCATGGGGCACTGCTCTCTTGGAGATGTGTTCCAGTTTCCCTGGAACAAGGGATTCCTTTCCATCTTTCCCTCATTTCCTCTCCTGAGCTGAGTGGTGGCCAAGATTGCCGTGGACAAGGCGAACACTGTTCTTGTAGCCCCTTATTGGCTGAGGCAGCATTGGTTCGGACATCTCCTCACCATCTCTTGGGGCCATCAGATGCCCCTTCCACACACATCTGACCTCCTCTTGCATTCGGACGGTCACATGCTTCATCCAGACCTCCCTTGCCTCCACCTGCATGCTTGGAAGATAACCTTCTCGACTCTCTGGCCATCCTTGCCATTCTCATGGCTTCTAGGAAGGAATCCACTCACAGATCCTACGAGTACAAGTTGCGCAAGTTCACTGCCTTTGCAGATGCCACGCTGAGGCTTCCTCCCCTGCTGTCTTATTGACGGTGCTCCATTTCCTACTGTCTCTAAGAGAACAAGGACTGGCCTTCCCCTCTCTTAAGGTCTACCTCTCTGCAATTGTTGCCTATCAACCATGTGACTCTCTGTCCTCAGCTCTTTTCAGAAATGCTACAGTCAAACGGTTCCTCAAAGGCCTTCAGCACCTCTATCCCCCCATTTCTCCTCCTCTTCCTCCATAGTCGCTGTCTCTCATCTTCTCCCAGCTCATGTGCCATCCGTTCAAACCTACGGCCACATCTGACGATCGTCTCCTTACTCTGAAGATAGCATTCCTGGTCACTGTTACATCAGCTGGAAGGGCAGAGGAACTGACTGCGCTATGCTCAGACGAACCCTTCTTGGTGTTTCACAGGGACAAGGTAGTCTTATGCCCAGACCTCTCCTTTCTCCCTAAAGTTGTCTTCAATTCTACCTTAACCAGGATATCATTCTTCCAACTTTCTATCCTGAACCATCTTCACCTCTTGAGTGCTCTCTCCAATCACTCGATGTGCGCCAGGCTCTGGCTTTCTATTTACAATGAACTTCGACCGTTCGCCTCAATCCATGTCTTTTTGTTTGCTATGGTGGACGTCAAAAAGGTCAAAGTCTCCACTCAACATTTTTCTAAGTGGGCTGTTCAGGCGATTCACCTTGCCTATGAACTCGCCAGGCAACCACCTCCATCTCTGCTTCATGCCCATTCTACCAGGGCTGTGGCCTGTTCAGCAGCTCTCCTCAAAGGAGTCAACCTGCAGGAATTTTGTTGGGTGGCTATGTGGATGCAACCTTCGACATTTGTCTGGCACTACCACCTTGATTGCAGAGCCCAACGTGATTCCCGCTTTGGTTGTGCAGTGCTGTCCTCTATTGTCTAGGACCTGACTTGCTGTCCAACAGTAAGCTACTTAATCTCCCATTGTGTGAGGCACAGAGACCATGAAGAAGAAGAACAGGTTGCTTACCTGTAACTGTGTTTCTTTGACTGGTCATCTGTGCCCTCACACACACCTGCCCAGCCTCCCCTCTTTCAGGTCCCTTCCTCGGCAGACTTTGAAACTGAGGGAAGACTGTTGGCTTGGCAAGACTGAGCATGCTCAGTATCGAGTGGGGGGAGAGGTTCCCACCAAGCTGCTCAGCTCTGGAACTTTCCGAAACGCAACTGCGCATTTGTGAAGATTCCCATTGTGTAAGGGCACAGATGACCACTCGAAGAAACACAGTCACAGGTAAGCAACCTGTTCTTCTCTCACCCCTTCCATTCCTAGCTGTGTTGTCTACAACTTTTTTAACTCCTTGGGAAGTAGGTCTGGAGAATAACAGGATTTATGATAGAATTGGCAAGAAATAGAGAGGAGAAGGTGTGGCTTTTTTCTCTCACTCAGCATCAGGGAGTGGATTTTTACAGAAGGCATATGGATGTTATCTGGGATGCAACCTGTCTCCAGTTTTTCCCTCAGCCTCAGGCAACAAAATGTACTGCCAAACATCTGTAGTCTGCTGTACTGAGATTCAACCTAAAATACATGTCTGTGCATGTGTGTTTCACTTTTCAGGCAGGAAGCAACCCAAGGAAGTTCAATTTGGTTTCTTAAGACTTTTCTATTTTTTTTTTCTTTAAAAGGAAAAAAAGGAAATCTTCACATTATTTCCTTTAAGCGACAGGTGCCTACAGATAAGCCTGTCTGGACTGGCTTTACACAATACTAGGAAAGAGGAATGGGCCAAGGGCTAGCAAGCAGGTGTGCTTTCTCCCTTATCCAAAATACATGTTTCTAGTAAACATTATTAAAATCAGAAGGAGGCCATAGGTTTTGTTTATAGTCCAAGTGCTGGACACCTGTATAGGGAGGCTGAAAACACAGTGGACAAAGTGCAGAGCAGCTCCTACTGTAAACACAAACTCTGGATGAATTCCTCTTCTTCTGGGCCAGCATCAAACAGGAAACTAAACACAGCTGCACCACAGCTCTGTCAAGCTGGTTTGTGTATTTAGCATGAACAGAAAGTTCTCCACAGGTAATTTTCTAAGTCAGGTCTTGGCACACATTCACATTGCTAGGGAATCTGATTCCTTTTCTTGGAATGCAGGCTCTACAATATCAGAACAACAGTCAAAGCTTTGTGATGCCTCCCGTACAAAGATTTCCAAGAGGCATGTAACATTTGTGATGATGGAGATCTCTGGAAAGCAGAACTTTCACAAGAACTAGGGTAAAGAAGGCCTTCAGAATTATACAAAACTGTTTCCCTCTAATAGCATACCCACCAATATTTCTCAGATGAACACTGGGACACATGTGACTAAGCAATTTCAAATTGTAGTCAAGATGACAAAGGTTATTACTGAGGAAGAACATACAAACTAGAAGAGGCTACAGCAGTTCACTTTTGTCCGAGCCTTCTTGGAACGGCAAGGTTCTGTGCCTCCTTTTTCCCTGCTGAGTTAATTAACCACAAACTACTTTTGCACTTTGAATTCAGTTTGCAGCAGTTGAAGAAAGCTAAGAAGAAATGGGGAGAGTAAGTAGAGAAGAAAGAAGCTGGGACATTTTAGAAGCAGTTTGGCAACAGAAGATTAATTGGGAAGTCCCTGCCAAACTTGGACAAGTTGAAGGGTATTCTATAGTAGCCTTGGGGCACGGCCTCAGAGACTATTTTTGTGGGGCCTTCCAGGCTGCCTGTTTTCTGGCAAACAGGATGAATTGCCTTTACTGGAAGCCCCTCAGGAAAAGCCATGTAATTTCCAACTAGATCATAGTGACCCCCCACTACACTGATTACCATGAAAAAGTGTCAATATTTCAAAAGCAGACGTGGACTTCCAGTGACTTCCAGATATGTTTTATTTTTGTTACTGTTGTTGTTGTTTTGGGAGTCCATGTGGCCCCTGGAGGGTTTCAGGGCAGAAAACTTGCTGAAGACTTGCTGAAGCTGCCCATCTTTGCCTTATTAGGTAAGAATCCACTGAACATATGTAGGAGCCTTTTGTTTGACCTTGCTAGAGGCTCTTTGGAAGGAAGTCACAGTGGGTGCTGTATGAGACTTAGGCCCTTACCACATGACGTTGTCATCCCAGCAGAACAACACATTGGTCCAGGATGTGTGATATCACACAACGTTATTGCTCACCCACCGCTGTCGTGTCCCCATCGGTCACAAATCTACCCCTTTTCATTACTGGGAAAAAAAAAATCTGGTAACGGCCTCCTTTTCTGCCAAGATCCCATCAGCTGCAGGTGTGCAGTAAGGCCCCAAACACTTGATAGTGCTTTCTTCCACGGTATAGTGTGGCAAGTGGCAGGGAAAGGACACACCATTGATGTTCTACTGCAGAAGGAAAAACAGTGTATCTGATGCCACCCATCTGCTGGTAACCAACTGGGTGCTGTGGGAACCATTCAGGCCCCAATAGGATCGCAGCAATGGCAATGCTGGGATCCTGCTGGGATGATGCACTATTGAGGCATTGTGTGGTAAGGGCATCAGAGGAAAAAAATGTAGATTTAAATCCTTGTTCTGCCACAGAAATTGGAGGAAAAAGGGGAAACATATCCAATACTTGTATTTGTATCAAACTTCAACTCATTTTATCACCTTAGGAACAAAAAATGTTTCATTGTGTGCTAGACCACAATACATTGGAAAGAGATCTAGGAGTCTTAGTAGACCATAAGCTGAACATGAGTCAGCAGTGTGATGTGGCAGCTAAAACAGCTGATGCAGTTCTAGGCTTCATTAACAGGAGCACAGTGTCTAGGTCAGGGGAAGTAATACTACCACTCTATTCTGCTCCGCTCAAACCCCACCAGCAATACTATGTCTAGTTCTGGGCACCACAGTTTAAGCAGGATATTGACAATCTGGAATGTGTCCAGAGGAGTGCAACCAAAATGTTAAAAGGCCTGGAAACCATTCCCTACGAAGAGCAGTGAGGAGTAGTGTGGAATCTCCTTTTTATTTTATTTTATTTTAAGCAGAAGCTGGATGGCCATTTGTCAGGAATGCTTTGATTGTGTATGCCTACATGGCAGAGGGTTGGACTTGATGACCTTTTGGTCTCTTCCAGCTTTTTGATTCTATTTATAACAGCATACAAAATTGCACTATTTGGAATACTTACAAATTTTAAAAATAGAAAAGTCTTAATTTTATTCAGACAAAATGTGAATAGGTCGTTACAAAGAAGGAGAAAAAAAAGAAGGAGGAGGAGGAGGACGGGGAGGAGGAGGGCTGGAAACGAAATGCATGAATCTTAATCTTAATTTTTGCTCTCTGAGAAGTAATAAAAAAGAGAGAAGAGAAACCATGAATTTTGTAAGAAAATAAAATACATTGTTTGGGTGGAAAGAGTCTCATGAGGTCACAGGCATAAAGACTAGACTCACTAATTTGGTAGACTATCTTAACTACAAATCTTCATCTGCATAACTCCTATAGTGAGTAAAATCTTGTCTTAAAAACATTTCACTCATTCTTTTTCTCCTGCAATTTCCAGTTTTCCACAGTAAAAAAATGTAACATTGGGTCTTAGACAAAAGGCGAGAACAGTTTTTCTGTTTTTTTCTCCCCTTTCCTCTACCTTTGCACTTCTAATAAGAATCCTGGCATGGAAAAAGGGAGGTTTTAGCTCCTTTCCCTTACCAGCTATTAATAATGTCTAACACTACTGAAGTGATAGAAACATCTTAGGATCAGTGAAGGATGTCTTCTAGACAGCTTTCCAACAGTAGGTTAGATCCCCCATTAACTTCTGCAGAGCAGTGCTTCACTTCTGTATTGCTTACAGCCTTTTCAATAGATGCTGAATGACACCTGTTTCTCTTAGTTTTGCCCCTTAAATATAAGACCTCTTTAAAAAATCTCTGTTCTCCATTTCTTTGCCTTGAGTAATGGATCCTGGACAATGCTGATGTTGAAAAGAACATTCTACCCAATTGTTCTGCCTAGTTACGCTCTGTTCCCAAACAGTATGTGCTTTTCCAAGTATCCCTGGAGAAACAGTAATAAAGCTACTGCTGGAGGATCACACAGTCGTTTAAGAGAAAGCTGCCATCAGTCACGCTGAACACTATCCAAATCTGGTAAAGTCAACTAGCTCCAGCTGTAAAACATCTACAGTGCAAATAAGATTTTGTTCTGGATTGCTATGTCAGGTGATGACAAGGTCAGCCCTATCCCCAGGGAGAGTGAGGAATAGCCTCAGGTGGCAGATACTGGGGCAACCTTCTAGGCATTCAGCTTGAGCTCTCTGGTTATTCCACCTGATTGGAGGACAGAGTTGTGCTTTCACATAAACTCTTCTACACCCCCTAAACTAGCCTTCTAAACTCTCATGGGCTAGGTGAAACCTCCATGTCACCATTGCTGAAGTTAGACTCATTGACCAGTCCAGATCACTCCATAAATAGAAGAGGGGGAATCTTCCCCTTTGCTTGAGGGAATAAACTATTGTGAGCCATCCTCATTTGATTTCTGAAACACATTTGGGTTTGAAAAGTACAGGTATACCTTGGCTACAGAAAGTTGATGTGTTCCTGGCTGTTATTTCTTTAGTTGAAAATTTGGTCCAGAGGCAGGAATAACATGGAAAGAAGAGGGATTGGTTCCTATACCACCAAATGGGATCCTAGGTGACTTACAATTATCTAAGCAGACACTGCTAAAACACTTAGTTTCCAAAAGCTAAAAAGGAAATTAAATATTCTAATTATTAAACACACTCAAAAACAGTTAAAACAGTATGTAAAATACCATAGCAAAAAGGTTTTGAAATGCAACTACACCATTTTACACACAAAGTACAGCTCCGTAATTAAAATTCAAGATCCAAAAGCCATCCTAAATGAAAACATCTTCCCCTGCTGTCCAGGAGCAAGTCCAAACTGTGAGCATGAGGTTTCAGGGGGAGTGTAATCCCAACCAGGTCAGTTTGAATCCCTACTCCCTAATCAGCCTTCCAACTTACCAGGAGTACCTCTGTCTTGTCTGGATTACGTTTCAATTTGTTCACCCTCATCCAGTCCACTACTGACAGCAGATACTGATTTAGTACAGAAGCAACTTCCTTGGAATCAGATGGAAAGGAGACAATGTTGTGTGCCATTGGCATATTATTGACACTTAATCTCAAAACTCTGAATGGCTTCTCCCAGCAGTTTCACATAGATGTTAAGCAGCATGAGGACAGAACTGAGCCCTGAGGGATTCCACAGGATGGTGAACAGGGTGTTGAACATGTTAAGTATTAGGCTTCCAGATCACTGCCTAAAGGGTTAAGTGTGTCTTGTTCCTCTGCTGGGCTCGTGGTCATGGTAACCGTCAGGCCGGCCAGGCCCAGCCGGTGTGATAAGAGATATCAGGTTTGTCTCTCTCAGTTCCTGTGGGAACTTATGGGTTGTTTGGAAAAACAATCCCACAGTAGCTATAACTGCTATAGCTGGAATTCCTTGCTCGTTCTCTTTCTGATTCACTCTCCCTTTGTTTGCTGTTTAGCTTGTTAGCATGGCTCTCTCTGTCATGCTGTAAGAGGAGAGAGAAGCACAATGGATTTCACCTAGCTTTTGACTTCTTTATGTTACTTAAGCTGTTTTGCAATAAAGACTAGTTTAGTTTTGGCCTCAACTCTGGCCTCTGTCTGTTTTTAAACCTATGCTGGTTTTTGCGTCTGCCTGTTTTGAAGCACAGGCGTTCTGTGGGTCATGTTGGCGTACAGCATGTCCCCTGGAATCCCCCAACAGAACAGGCATCCCCCAGCACCACCTTCTGAGTCTGCCCCTGTAAGAAAGACGGGAGCCACTGTAAACAGGGTCCCAAAGCCTCTTCCCAGAGAGGCAACCTACCATGGTCTATGGTATCTAAAGAAGCTGACAGATCTATCAGAACCTACAGGGCCATGCTTCCCCTGTCCAGTCCCCTGCATAGGTCATCTACTAAGGCAACCAAAGCTATATCTATCCCATAGTCAGGTCTGAAAAGGACTGACAATGGATCTAGATAATGTACTTCATCCAGGAATACCTGACGCCCAATACCTTACCCTAAAAGGAGATACTGGAGAGTGGTTGATAGCTCTCCAGTATGGTAGGATCCAAGGAGGATTCTTTTCAATAATGGCTTCACCACAGGTTCTTTCAGGCAAGTTGGAAACCTGCCTTATTGTAGTGAAGCATTCACTACTCCCCTTACTCAACCTGCCAGTCCCCCTTGGGATGCTTTCAACAGCCAGGAAGGGCATGGGCCCACTATGCATGTGGTGGCTCTCACCTATCCAAGTATCCTCTCCACCTGCTCAGGCTGCACAAATTGAAATGTGTCCAATCATGCTGGACAAGAAGGGGCCCAGGTTACATCTACCAGACTTGTATCAACTACAGCATCCAACTCAGGGTGGATCCAGGTGATTTTATCTACAAAATGCTCTGCACAATCTTCACAGTGGGCTGCTGAGTGCTGAAACGTGTTTCAGAAAACTTTTTATTCAAAAGCAACAATATGCACATGTGAAAGGAAACAACCAGATCAGGTAAGTGTTACATAAGTGAACAAAAGTGTTTCAAACTTTCTAAAGGCTACTTGGAAGTTGCTTCCAACATGCTTCTAGGGATGCCTTTTCCTTTCACCAGCCATCACATTTCATGTGATTTCTATTTTCGTGGTCAAATTTATACACTTTTTTATAAAACAGACAGGGGGAGTGGATGAAGCATAATAATTTGCCCCCCCCATCTATTTTGCTGTTTGTACATGCCCAGTAAGGGATTCTGGAGGTAACTACTGTTTACCTTTCCTGTTGTAGGCATACATGCAAGGCTAAAGTAGGATAAACTAGAGCCTACTTTAGAGCCTAACTTGTTGTTTCCCAGTTCAAGCATTGTTACTGCACTGTTTACTGTAGACAGACTGCTCCAACATGATCCTGAAAGCCTGCATTTCTCCAGTGTTCATTCACCTTCCTCCAGTGCTGACATCACTAAAAAGATCCAGCTAGACAGATGTGGAGAAGGAAAAAGAGAGCTGGCTGGGTATAAAACGCCTTTGGAAAAAAGGAACTTCCTTGATATAAGCTTTATTAGCAGAGCTGTGCTTATATCTGAACAGGAGACAGTGAACCTTAGGTAATGATCTTTTACATCAGTTATTAAAACCAGAGGAATACACACATAAGTGATTATTCATGATTCATAATTATTTGGATTTGGGCAATGAACCAGAGTGTATTGCCACAAATCTCCCTATGGCTGTTTATCCCCAATGTAGATGCTGTTTATCCAACTATCACCTCTGAGACCCAAAGAGAAAATGGGCTGGTTATTTCCCCATAGGGAAAGAGTAGGGAACCCAATCTTAATAGGGATGTTAACCAGGATTAGAAGACAAGAAACTGCTTTTTTTTCCCCCCTCCTCACCAGTGAGAAGGCAAAATATTTTCTGTTGGTCTCAGGAGAATTTTTGTATTTGCAAGAACAGTTTTTCCACAAACTTCATACATTGTGCAAATTGCATAGCTGAACTACAACAGTGGCTGCCTTGATGCTTGGGTTTTTAAAAAATTATATGCATGAAATTGGATATTTGCATCTTTTTGATCCACCAGCCAATCCTTCTATGTTTGTGGTATGTGTGTTTTGCTTCGCAAGGGCAAAAGATGCTAGTTTTTTCACCAAGACATTTTGTGCAAGTTGGAGAAATGACAACTTAGAAAAAACTATCTGGTTCTCATGCTGGAGGTGAGAAATCTTCCAGTGAGTTAACAAACTGTCAGTGGGTATCATCTTGGCAAACTAAGATAATCTGTCTCATTAGGAACAAACAATTTAGTAATATTACTTTACATTCCAATCTGCATAGAATGTTTTCCAGGTCAAGATCTGGAACTTCGTTTTCTTCCCCCTAAAGTGAACACACCTTTGAAATACACTTTTAACAATGTGGTGAATAGTGTAATGTGCAGTTTGGCAGAAATCATACCTTCAAATTTATCTAATTTGCAGTATTAGTACTGCTTAGCACTGAACAGATCTCAGTTCCCAGATGTTCAATGCAAAATGAATAATCATGTATAACTTAGCATTATTAACTTATAGTAAAGACTTAGTGTACATGTGGCATGTTAAATTCCCTTCATAGCATGAAATTTTATATATATCTAATACAAAGCCAAGAAGGAACTATTGTATTTTGGCTTGATAATAGTTACATTTTAAAATAATCTAGTTGTATTGGTTGAGAGCCAGCATATTGTAGTGGGCTGAGTGTTGCATTAGGAGTCTAGGACACCAGGGTTTGAATCCCCACTCAGCCATGGATACCTACTGGGTTATCTTGGGCAAGTCACCCCCTCTCAGCCTCAGAGGAAGGCAATGGCAAACCCTCTCTGAACAAAATCCCATTATAAGTTTGACTTAGGGTTGCTGTAAGTTAGAAACGATTTGAAGGCACACGATAACAGTTACATCAGGAATTATAAAGCACGTAAAACATGTTCATGTCCTAAACATATTTCTATTTACGAACATGCCACTGTTTTGCCATTATTTCTAAACTTTTTGTCAGCCATACTTCATCAGCACCCATTGTATCTGCACCAGATAAATCAGGTAGTCTTGGATGAATCCACACTTAAGTATGGGCAACTGATTGGAGGAAAGGGGACTGTCTGTCCCCCTGCCCCCTCTTCCTCAGAGGAGCCCCCTGAAAATGTTACACAGACAGTTGAGGACATTAGCTTATATGGAAGCTGGTGTACTAGCTCAATACAATATTACCTTCAGTATAGAGAATGTTTTATTTGAGAAAACTGCATATCTGAGAGGAATAAAAAAATGGAAGCTACTTCCACTATTGTTTCCTGGAGGGAAGAGTATTTGTACGGAACTGAAGTCCAACCTGAGAGTATCCTTCTGTGAGTAAAGAAATGCCAGAGCAAACAAGACAAAGAGGGAATGTACTAGGGGACTCAAAACTGCCAGTATCTACTGCTCTTGCTCTCTTGCAGGGCATAGGCAGTTGGGAAAGTGTAGCTGCACATTCTCCAATTCTGTATCTGAATGGGTTGAGTTGTGGTACAGAGGGGAAAGTGGTTCTTGGAAACTGGATGGAGGCATCTTCTGTGTGTGGTACCATTCCAGAAAAGAAGGCAGATTGTGGGTTCAAGGCACTGTGTATTTAAACATGACCTCCCATTTTCACAGTGGAGTCTCTTCTCTTGCAAAAGAGCAGATGAGACATTCTGCCCCTTCTGACTCAAGTTCATTTTCTTGTTCATCGGAAATGTTTAATTAACAGTGGTTGAAACAGGCATCTCTCTATTTTCTGGAATAAAGAAGATGAGAGATGGGAGAGAACTGAAGGGTGACCTCCTGTCTGAAGCAGATGGTAGGGCTGTAGCGTGGACAAACATTGTTAAATGTTACACAGCCACCACAATGTTACAGTTTGATTACAGGCAAGGCGGGACAGCTCAATTTTTTTTTCAGAGCAATAAAGCTATTCATGTCGACATTTCAAGAGACAAATCTGCATCTGCCACGGCTCCAAGTGGGAACAGCTTCCATTTCTTTATTTTGTGTGACAGGGTAGCACGAAGAACAAATTCAAGGCTATCAATAGGTTGCTTCTTTCTTCATTTATTTTGATCCTACACAATCTAATAGATTCAGGTGTTATGTCTGAAGAGGGCAAAACAACTTCTCCCAGTATAGTACACTGCAGATATGTTGGATTACAGTACAGGAAGGAGCAATGCTTTATCATGGTTTGCAGGGGCAAGAAGGATACTATTTATGTTCAAGCAAATGTAAGTGGAAGCACCTGCAGACCTCCCTGCTCAAAATAAGGAAATTAGGGATTTCGAGAGTATGCAAAGTGAAGTAAAGAACTGAGAAAACACATATGGCCCCTTCTTCACACATTCTAGTCAGGAGGAAAACCTGAAAATAATGTCAGATCTAAAACTTGGTTTACATTCATGCTCAGCTATAAACACACTGAATAACTTTTAAGCAAGTCATTCTGTCTTAAGCACTTTTAGATCTTAAGCAATGTAAAATTTTCTTTTGAAAATAATTCACTGTTGTGCCATCCACAACAGCCAGTGATATTTTCCTGACGATCATGTCTGAAATTGACATCATCCTCCTAACTTCAACTACATCCAGCTCTCACCATTATGCCACAGTGGTGCAAGCCTGGCATGAAGATGGATGACAAAAGGACAAAATTTAGCTGCCACACGGGGATCTTAAATGAGAGGGAACCAAAGCACTGGGACTTAACTTTTTGAGGCTTCTACCTCCAGAAATTGTAGGGCTCTTTCATTGGGACTACTATTACCATGTTTTATCTATATGGCACCTAAATGCTTTTTCCAGATGAAACAATACAAAGCCTTCTTGAAAAATTCAATGTTCTTTGCCTAAGAAAAGGGCCAGTAGCCTCCATAGGATAGGGGCAGTTTGGATCTCAAGGGGAATTAATTTTCTGTTGCTAATCGAGTTGAAATTTGATTACTTGGATTTTACGTGTCTTTCCAGTCCTTACATGGCCAAAGAGGGGAGTGGCCTCTGCCTGCATTGATATAGCTCCAGACCATCTTAACTGAGATAACAAAAGTAACATTTTGAGACAAAATGTAGGCCTGTGACTCTAACATTATCATTTTTTCCTCTCCTGTAAGATTTTTAACACTTTTGCCTGATGAAGAAGCCAGTGAAGCTTTAAAAGTTTACGTGATGTATTTTGTGCTTGGTCCAACAAAGTTTTCACTGTTTTGTGGATTTTGTGTATTTTGCTATCCCTGAATATGACACAAGGACTATACAGCAAATTCGGTGAAACAATCAATGATAAATTATGGAGCATATGTCCATGCAGAACAAATGCATTCAGAAAGCAGCAACAATTTTGGAATACAGGATGGGCAGCTCATTTCTATCACTTTGTGAACCACCTTCATGGTCCGCTCAATCAGCTTAACTTAGATGAAACTGAAGTCACACTCATGCAAATGTGGGTTGAAGCTATGTCTGATATCCTGCTAGTGATTCACACTGATATAACTTGAATTATTTGAGCAGAATATTCTGACTGGTCATTACACCACAGTCATATCCAGTTGATGGAATTGATGTGGATACCAGTGTAAATCAGAAGAGGTGTAAGTGATTGGCAATGAGACTCTGCTCATTCTGTAATGGGGTTGGAGGCCTCACCATAGGAGCATGCAGAAGCTCAGTGTAGAACATAAGCTGATGTGCACTGTAGTGTAAATTGCAGCTGGGCAATGGGGTGTCAACCACGTGCATTCAGTAGTGTTCCATATGCTTTGAGTGGTATTCGGTACACAAAAAACATTGAGCTATGCTCCCAGTATAAGGACTGCCCCAGTATAGGGATCCCAGTATAGATACTGTGTAATGCCAGCATTACTCTGGCATTACTTAAACTACACTGTGTCATTGTAGGATCTTGGCCAGTGAATATTACGGCAGTCTGTGGTTATGACCTTTCAAAAAGACAGTAGAAACAGGGTAACTGAATACTTGGCAGAAAAAGCCATTTAAGTTCTCTCTCTCTCCTTCTCTCTCCCCTAAGTATACACAATAAAAACTTGATATATCCAACCTGGGCTTCTTTATTCTTCTCTGTGGTAAAGCCAAAAGGGGATCATAGCAAATTCATAAGACCACATATTTAGCTAAACTACGATGGTCTAAATGATATTTTATGGAAGATTAACCTAACAGCTGGACATCTTTCAAGAGCTGACAATGGCAAATACTTCTCCAGGGGCCTTTCTGAGGAGCCATCCTCTCACTCTTCTTCGCTTCCACCATCTCAGAGTCTTTAGATTGCCCATTATGGCCCTCCCTGAGGAAGGGTGAGGAAAG
Organism: Cyclura pinguis; assembly: GCA_030412105.1. NCBI lineage: Eukaryota > Metazoa > Chordata > Lepidosauria > Squamata > Iguanidae > Cyclura > Cyclura pinguis. The sequence goes on along the minus strand of CM059599.1, from coordinate 308,580,652 downwards.
ATTTATAACCTCCCTATGCTCACACTAGCAGAGGTCTCTGAATAAAAGTAAGATGGTTGAAATCTTAGTGAGAACGAAAGATGCAAAATATCGGCACAAAAAGATAAAGAAAATATTATAATTTTACAAGCATCTAGATTATTTCTATCAGGCAAAGAAGACATGGTCAGATCTGGTCTCACATGGCCCAGGTGAAGCCCATGGCCCTGAGAGGACTCACCAGGGCTGGTTGCATGATTTTCAAACTATCATAAACTAACGCCATCCCATTTATCGAACTTGCACTGAAAGCAGAAGTACTGGGGTAGTTCCTGGGATCTCCCTCCAAATACCCCTGTCCGTGACCTCCACTGTAGCAATTGTTTGGGGAGCCAGATGCATTTCTGGAAAGACTGTGGACATTGTAGTTGTGAGGCTTGTGATAACTTCTTTCTACAATAGGTCTCTTGAATACAGAAGCCAGTGGGACACATCAGATGTCTTCTAACTCAACAGTTATTTATTAAAACCTATACAGAGTATTTTGATTTCTTTCAAAAGGAAAACAAACAACTTAATACTCACACGTAGTTACTGGTACAACCCTACAGCACTACATCCTGATGACCAAAGAGAAAGCAAAGGTGAAAGCAAGGGTGGTTTTTAAAGTTTCTACTTGGTATACTAGCTGCAGCTTTCCCAGAAGGATCAAGTGTGCCCTCATGCCATAGTCACTTCTAGGCATGATTGTTATACCGTAATGTCATTCAAAGGTGGTTCAGAAACTGCAGCTGGTTCACAATATGTCTCCCAGACTTTTGTGTAAAGTTAGGAAACCAGGCCATATCTTTACGGTTCTTTATAAACTCCGTTGGCTACTAATAGGTTTGGTGGTCCATTCAGAGTGTTGGTTTCATCCCCTTGAATTAGTGGTGTGGCCTAGTGGGTGAGGAAACCCTGAGGAAGGGCCCATGCTTGCTGGTTGAGTTCAGAGAAAGAGAACTGGAGAGGAGAGGAGCTGCAGTTGCTAGGGCTACAGAGTGGGCTCTTTTCACCTTGCATGATGGTCTCTTCATAACTGTATTTCAGTTGTGTATTTAGGAGGAAACAAAGGGGCTCATTCCTTACAGAAGAATTTCTATCATGCATTGCCACCTGTTTTGTATCTTTTGTTTAGGGCTTTAAGATTTGCATCCAAATGTTCCAATACTACTGAGCACCACAGGCAGAAGAGTACTGCAACCAAGTCCTCCACTGGCATGTCATTGGAAGCTTGGAAATTTTGGGACAGTGCATATGTGTAAATTTAATATATAACTTCTTGTATTGTTGTTAAGCTATATGTATAGGGACTTAAATTGTGGTTGCACTTGCAATATTTAGTTCTAGGTGGTTGAATAGAACCCAGGAAGATGTATGTTAGCTTTGGCTTTGGAAGTCTTAAACAACCTGAACAGAATATCTCCAATACTGCACCCTTCGATATTTCAAGGACTGCTTTCTCCCAGTCCCAGCACTAGCCTCACAAGTCCTAGAACTTGTCCCCAAGTTGGGCCAGAGGGACATAGGGTGAATAATATCAAACTGGCTATAAACCACTGAGAGGTCCAGGAGAGGCATCGTCTCATCCATGACAGCTAGGACAGTTTAGAAATCCAGCTTGAAGAGTATTTTAAAAACTCTCAAAGACTATTATTGGTAAGGTAACTGTCCATAAGAATACTTGGACAGGATGTGCTAAAGTTGATAATTGCTTCCAGAAAAAGGACTGAAGATAGTGTCATAATTTTGATAAGCACCAAGAAAGCAAATGCTGTCAAAGAACTCACATAGCCTGCAGTGTTTTGATGGAATCTGAATCAAAAAGGCACATAAATGCTAAAGGCTGCTTTATTATAATCGCTCTGGGGAGTTCCAGAGGTGAAGCTCTTTAGCAAAGTAATCACAAGTGCGTAAAACCATAGACAATCATTCACTGATTAAATCTTTCCTGCATTTCAAAGACACAGCTGTCAGTCAGCATGGCTGCCTCGGCAGTTTCTTAAAATGCCATTAAGAAAATCCAAACAGTCTACTCATCATCTCTTACCTGCACTGATACCTTGCAGCTTAAGGTTCTTATGTACTTTATATTGCTGTCTCACTACCTTGGAAGGAAGGATTGTGGTTCTTTATAGTGTAAATCAGAAATAGCATGGTTCATAGCATTATTCAGACCCCAAAGTGTGGAGAGACTTCTTCTGAACCCCTGATAGATTTGAGGATTCAGACTGTGTCTCTGGTTACAGCCAAGTGCTGGGGTTAGAGGCCACTCCTTGCTAGATTGCTAGTTTTCACTCTCCTAAAGCTTGCCCACCAGGCTGACCCAGCAGAGTTGATTATCGGTTGTTAATCTTCAAATAGCTATAACAATTGTTGCTATTAGAGGAAGAAAAGTTTGTTGTAATGAGGGCAGCAAGTAAACGTGGGGAAGTGCTAGACAAAGAGATGGAAAGAAGCCAGGCAATCCTCCAATCCTGTAGCAGCTCAGTTGCAGACCATACAGGAAAAGTCATATAAAAACTACGACTAATCAAAACGTTGTGCTGAGAATAGTCAAGGCTTGACTGATAGTAAGGAAATGGAGAAGGTGAGAAAGTTCCCCAGGAAAGTAGTATAGATTTAAATACCAACTGCTGGGGCAGTATATTGATTGCCCTCCCTTTCTGTTTGTGGCCTTCCTATAGGTTGGCTGCTATGGAAACAAAATGCTGCACTAGATAGGTCTTTGGTCTGCTGTAGCAGAGATGTTCTTATGTTCTTAAACCTTTTCTAAGCTCATTGGATTTAATGTGACTGACATTTACTGTTATTAATACTCTACATGTTTACATATGATTCTTTGTAATGGTTTTGTTGTCAGCATTCTGGAAAAGAATGAGAGCATTGGTCCCCTTTTCCTTTCAAAGGTAAAAGTGAACCTGTTCCTATTGGGTGCAAAATCTCCTCCCTGAACTGAATGGTTGTCAAAAGCTGTTTCTGTTTGATGCCGTTGGTGCTCATCGTGCTTCTGAAACCAATAAACAAAAGGGGAGATTTTTTCAGATCTCCTTGCCTACTGTCTCTTCTTATGGCAATTAACTGTGAGGAAAACACATACACATGCTTGCAGTTTACTTCAAATTACTTTATGAGAAGATACACAATGGGAGATGGATAGTAGGTTTTCCTGAATACTAATGCTAATAGTTTGGATCTGTGTATGATTTTGCTGCTGAAGCACTGGCAAGAATGAGTGGGGAGATCCCAACAATACTATGCCATGCCCTAACCTCCCTGATCAGGTCCTGCTAGTGTGATGAACCAAGCACCAGGGAAGGCATGATGCAGAGAAGACATAGCAAGAAAAAAATCCACAGACACTGGCAATCAGCCAGAGAATCCTCGAACATGTGGATTGAGGACACAGGAATAGGCAAAATGAAGAGTATTCCGGGACTAAATTAATGCCCAAATGCTAACCAAAGCTGATCCTTTATTGCAGTGTTCTTCTGTCTCAGATATTTGCTGGGACCCTTTCAGACATTTCTTCTGGAAGCCTGTATTCAGGATTTCTGGTATGCCAAGTCGATGGCAATTCACTGAGCAAAGGATCCATATACAGTCTCTGTGGCTGAGATCCCATGCATGGTCTGAGGCAAGAGAAACTTATGTGTTATGGCTTAGATTGCTGCGAGATTTCAATGTCTTCTCATGATGTGGTTCTCTCTCTGCTTTGGTTTCTGTATTATTAGAGATATGCTTTCTGGAGGGGAAGGCCTGGTCCTATTCCTGCCACCTACCATTTTTGCCAGTCCTGCTATAACTAGACCTTTTCTTTTTCTTTTGTTATGCTTCCATCACTCCAAGGAATGCTTCCCACTCCTTCCATCTTTTGCCACTGAGCTATGGTCCAGTTTACCAGACTGTCTTATTTGAACTTGCAACTGTAACATCTGCTCTTCTTTATCCAAATAGCATCCTTCCATTATGGTTTCAGGATCAGGTCATCTGAAGAACTGCCTGCAGTCATATGAAGTTGCCCAGGCTCTAAGATCTGCACCAGATGCCCTGCTCTCTGGCTTGCTAATGAGAGCCATTAAAATGGTGAGCAGTAGAGACAGGTCCTTTTTGGCTGTGGCGCTATATCCATGAAACCACTATTATTCCATTTTGTTAAGATGCTGTGCTCTCAAGATGTTTTATTGCTATGGTTGCTGGTACATGTTGCTCACTGTTTCTGTTGCTCTCAGGTTTAAACTTTTGTCAAATTGTAAAGTAATAAAGTAACAACTCGAGGTTTTTTTTAAAGTCCTTGCTCCCTGAATTTTTTTTTTTTTTTTTTTGGTGGTACTGTTAATAACCCAATAAAATTCTGACTGTTTTCTTGGAAAGCCTCTATACCAAATGGGAGTGTGTGCATCTCTATATGACCATCTCACTATTAATCCCTGCTCAGAACACTTGGGAGAGTCCCTACAGTCAATAGTTCAGCTACTTGTAGTGTTTTGGCACCTTTGCCTGCCTCAAAACATGACCTGAGGATGGCTGGCTTTAGGGACGGGCTTAGGGAGGGTGCCTCTATGCCTGGGTTGAATTCTCTGTGGCAGTGGCGACTGGTAACTTCCATATAGTTCAGGGGATCAATCCATGTAGAGGTTTAGTCTGAACTATCTAAAGTGCTGAATCCTATCCCAGTGAGTTCAGCACCCTGGACAGCTCCTTTAAACTTGAGACTAAATCCTGGAATGCATTTGCCATCCCAGTGCTACAGAATCCCTCTGCTGCCACTGTTCTGTGGGCTGAAAGTCCTTCTTCTGCTGCTGTGGGTTCTACATGCAAACATCCTCACTGCTAGATCATCAGTCTTTGATAGAAGAAGAAGGCTCAGTCTGTTCTTGCCTGGGACACATCCCAGGATGCCATCATGACACTTGAGTTGTTGCTGTACATTGATGAATTTATGCATTCCATGTTTGGTACTGTGTGGGTGTCAGTAGACACAACATTGATGCATTAAGGCTTAATGACTGCTGTTTCATGGTTCATAATATATCTTTAGTATCCTTCTAGGATTGTTATTTGTTGTATGCTATTGTATGATAGATTTTCCAAAACTGATATAAATGGTAAGGTACATACCCTATTGGCTGGCGTATAAAACTCAGGTTTTTTCCTGAAAAATATTGTTTGAAAAATGGGGTGTGTCTCATAAGCCAGTAAATCTTATATGCTGGCAAATAGTATTTGCCTTGTATGTCTTATATTTATCAGACATATGTCTTATAGTATTTGTCTTATATGCTGGCGTATCTTATACGCTGGCAAATATGATGTTTGCTATGGTCTCAGTGTAGGCTGAATGCTGATATCAGGACTGGCACTGTGTCATTAAATAAACTGCTGCCTTTGGTTCACTAATGCCTCCATTCCTGAACCCGAAGCTGGGCAAGTTTCCCCTCCAGAGGTCATCGAGCTTCAACTCCAACCCTGTGCAGGCATTTGTCTGCAATATATGAAGGATGAAACTAGGAATGGGATGCAGACATGCACACAAGCCCCTGTCATGCCCTGCCTTAGAGGCCGTGGCAGTGAGGAGGAAGATTCTGACTCTGAGGCAGAGGCTTCCCCAGAGGCTGAAGTGTCCCCAGTGGCTGGTCCAGAGGGAGATAATGCACCACAACAATAAGGGCCTTAGAGGAAGACATAGCTGACACACCTACCTTGCAGCAGAGACGCCGTGAAAGGGAGTGTTTGTGTCGCTCGGCCCATTTAAGTAGCAAGCAAGCCCTAATGAAGGAACACCTGTGACGACAGCAGCCATAGATAAAAGAGGGCTCCAGCTGGCCTTTCCTCCCAGGGTTAGCAACTGGTCTCTTTGGCCCTGAAATCCTGTGCTGTGTTTTTGGATCTGGTCATCTTGGAACTCTGCCTGTTTGGATGACGGTTTGGGTTTGCCCCTTTGGATTTATTTGCTCTAGGTTTCCTTTCTGTTTGAACATTCTTTGACTCTTGCCTCATTAGCAGGAGCTGTGCCTCTTGTGATTTACTGCGACAGACACAGCAGCCCTATCCTTAACGTCAGCACTCACCCAGCTAGTCTGATAGATCTTCATAGCCTAAATCTAATTGCTAGTGCCAACTGGCTTTGACCTATTGAAACAATCCAGATGGAGGGGCTCCTGGTAAGTTGAAAGGCAGATCAGGGAATAGGGTTAGATAGGGTTACACTCCCCCTGAGGATGCAGGTTTGCAGCCTGAAGGTACTTGTTGATTCAACTCTGAGTCTGGATGCCCAGGTTTCAGCAGCAGCCAGGAGTGCATTGTTACCCCGAAAGGTGGGTGACTCAGAGGTCCACCTGCAACGCCAGTGCCCCTATGAAACAGTGGGGAATATTAGCTCAAAGGGCCTGTTGGGGAGGGTTAACCTAAAAGGATCTTTTACACCTGTGTATGCTGGTACTAATGTGAGGATACTAGTCAGAGATTCAAAAAATGTTTTATTTTATTGGGGGAATTAACAATGGCATGCACACAAGATCCAAGCAGTCTTACAATCACGCAAGGGTAATTGAAGGAAAAGGGAGGAAAAATTGGATAGTGAGATTGTAATAACATTAGCTCCATGCCGTAACACCGGAGGAGTCTTGATGAAACTAACATTACACTACTATAGGTGAAGCAGGAATCTCTTGTAGTAGCAAACCCATAGAGTTGCCTGTTTTGGGATACAGCTGTGAGCTGAGAACTCCTCAGCAAAAACATCTCCATAGTGGTGAATTAAGTAACTTTAGGCAAGTGAACTCTTTTCAGTTTCAACATCCCATCTTGAAAACGGAAATATGTTGACACTGACCTATCTTTCTCAGTTTATTGACATCATATGCACCACATGATTTGAACAATCAAAACACACTCAATAAATACTCTGCACTGTTATTTATCTCCCAGCCACTTTTCTGTCCACTTTAACTAAGTGCCAAGGCCAAATGATGTGAGTCAGCATCTGGCGACAGCTGGAGGTAGAACGTTATCTGTTTAAAGCTGATTGTGGAACTGGGGGCTTCTCAGCAACACTCAGTAACAAATTCTGGTGGAGGATATTTAACAGCACCACAGGTTGCCCTTCTCACTCATCAAAGTCATCCACAGCTTCTCCCTACTGATGCTGGCGGTCCTTGGAAATCACCTCAAAAAATGGAGTGTACTCTCCCAAAGAAGACAAAAAATGAGTATGACATCCAGGATTTTTCCTTTAGCTAAGCTTTTGGGAGTTTTCCAGGGCTGTAGTCTCTTAACCTACTGATTTTCAGATGTGTTGCACTACCCTACTCAAAATCTCTCAGTCAGCATCACTGGTATGAAGATAGAAAATAATAGGAGTCATAGTTCTCCAACTAAACTGGATGGCACCAGTTTGCAGAAAGATGCCATATTCTTCTCCTTATTCTCTCTTTCTCTCTCTCTCTCTCTCTCTCTCTCTGTGTGAGTGTGCGCACATGCACACATGTACCTTCAAGTCACCTGTCAACTTATGGTGACCCTATGGATTTCACAGGGTTCTCTTAGGCAAGGAATACTCAGGGTTGGTTTGCCATTGCCTTCTTCTGAGATAAGGTTCCTGAAATAAAAGCTGTAGTTCCTACACAACAGCTTATGAGCACTAAGTAGAGACATCTCTACCTTTTCATAGTGTTCTTGATTTGCACTGCCTTTCTTCACACTATGCGGAATGTCATTCAAGGATACTAGTACAAATGGAAATAAATTCAAAGAATTGTTGTTGGAGGGAAAAGTGCTTCAAAACATATTTAGTTTTGACCGTGCTACTCTCTGGTTTTATTTTAGATGCAAAGATATGTCTCATGCACTCCATGGATTTCTTGCCAAAGGCTGCTCATTGGACAATTGAAGCTACGGGGTGACTGCTTTTCTGTGCTTCTGTCTCAGATTTTGGAGATGCTACTTTTTTTTTTTTTTTTTTGCACTATAGCTCCCAGAATCACTCGCCATGCTGGCTGGGGTCTTCTGACAATTGTCACTAATCCCCTCAAAGTAACTATTCTATTCAGTATGGTGAATTAATGGGAACATTTAGCTGTTGGCTTATCCAGAGATCAACACGCTTGTCTTCTGCTTGAGATTTTGTAACATAGATATGTCACAGCCTTGGCTGCCCTGTTTTTCTCACAATTTGGAAAAAAAGTTTGTTCAACAAAGAAAGAAAGAAATATTAAAAGAATCTTAGAATCATTGCTTAGACTATTATACAGCTAATAAAGCCAGTTCTTTGCATCAAGGCTTCAGGTCTCCTTTGAAAAATTACCATATAAAAAGTAGTCAATAAAATAAAAAACATCTGAATAAGCAATGCAGTATACAACCTGAAATATTTCATAAACCTAGAAAAAACACAGACCAGCAACGGACTATAACAAGGCGTTAATGGCAATAGTTCCAAAGCATTCAACTGAGTGAACCAAACTATCAGATGTATTGATATCTCCCTATTCCTAAATCTATTTCATCAGGCTGGCAGTTCACTTTTCACCTGTTCTGAAGGGAGATTTAAAACAACAACAAAAACTACATATAGGAGCTTCCCATTCTGCCATTGTTCGATGAGTACCATCTGGTTAAAAGCCTATGTTAATAAATGATTAACAAGCCTATATTAACAAACAAACAAGCAATAAACAAACAGAATATAACAAGTGACTAACAAACAGAACAAAACATTTCAGCTTTCACCTTCTTCACTTGACAAAGATGAAACTGAAGTTGCAACTGATGAAAGCTAAAAGTTTTGCTCTTGATAGATATTTTTAGGTTCTGTTAATCGCTTCAATAAATATATTATCTTCAGTGATTAACTGCATCTTTTTTGGATCCAGGAAAAACTTGGCAGAAGTGCTGTTGATTTGCTTTTTAATCATCTACACACACACACTTTGATTTGAAAGTAAGCTTTACTGATTTCAAAGCAATTTCCTGTCAAACATGTGTTAAAATTGCAGCCTTAAGCTCTGATAGCCAATGCCACAGTCACACTTTTGACTCACTCAGTGCTTAGGCCCTAGTGCAAGACTCATGACTTTCAAAAGAAAAATTTTGTTTTCTCTTGTGCTTTCAGGAGATGTGAATCCCCCTGTCTCACATCCTTTTACTCCTGTTTAAATTGGCATCTTCTTCAGGAAAAACCATCACTTTCAACTTACACACTTGGCTGCAGGTATTAGGAGAACCATCTCCCATTGTAAATAATGAAAACCTCTCAGTATCTGCTGCCAAGTAATCTTGGGTCTGCTCCTTAGCAAGAAATATCAGCAGACATACTGTTAGTGTATTGCTTAGGAACAAACTTGTGTTTGCAATGTTTTCCTCTTCAAAAACCCCAAGGAATAGGTTGGCAGTCTTGACTTGCCTTTATTGAGTTCTCCCTACAGCTTTGCACTGCACAGCACATTAGATCGGTTGATCATGCAAGACTGAAACTAGTAATAAATATGTCGGGCTGAGCAAATAGGACACAGAAATTGGAAGGAGTAGGGGAATTGCACTATGACTGCTGATGGGCCTTTGCAAAGCTGTTTTTCATGGTGACAGGAAAAAGCCTGTGTGCCATACAGGTAGCTCGGAGGAGAATATACGGCATCTAGAATGCTTCAAAGCTGAATTTTCCCCTGGAATATTAATAGGAGTGAGGTGACATTGATAGAAACGGGGGAGCAGAGAAGCTACAGCACCAATTAACCAGATGTCATGAGAAGACAGTGACTGAGTATGAATGATCATGTCAACCTACAAATGAACAGCTATGATGATAATTCGGCAATGATGAGTACTGAGGTGGGAGGAAGGGAATCCAGTCTGTATTGCTGATGTGTTATGTGCATCTCTATAAGAAGTGTTGCATCCTGCAACTTAAATCTGCTTTTAGGCTGTACATCCCATCAGTCCTGGCCATAAAAAGTGATGGAATAAGCACTTTGTGAAGTGTTCAACATCTTGCCTTTGCTTGCCACGTTCCTTCCTCAGTTTTGATTGCTTGCCTTTCAAGACCCACAGCTCAAATATTTCTATCTTTGCAGAAAGCAAAATACTTCAGCCTTGCTTATGGATGATTCCCCATGCCAACATATGATACAGTTGCTAAGAAGATGATTATGATCACAGGATGTCACCATCTTTAGAATTCACTAGTGCTTTGTAGTATTCAGTGCTTAATTATATGTTTATTGCATTTTTATATCACAGTTCTTCAAGAAGGTTCAAGATTATATTTCTGTTTATGAAAAATAAAGAGGAAAAGAATATTTGCAGTTATTTGTTTCTTGGCCAAAAATTGGCTTCCTGACAGACAAGAAACCCACTTGAGAATAACAAAGTGGTGAGAATTTTATGTAGTTTTTGCCCAGTAATCACATATCCCAAAGGTTTTAAGGAAATTATTCTGTACAGAAATATGTGTGGGTTTTTTGCATGACAATCCTGGGGGACTGTGTGTGTGTAAAACAAATGTTCTTTTGTGATAAAAATGTTTCCACATAACCACCTGTGGGGCTTTTTTGCACAAGATTGCTGTGTCCTGGGCATACACACAACATCTGGCTATAATTTCTTTTGTATAAGATTCCTATTTTTTTTGTATGCAGGATTTTTTCAAGAAAGATTTTTTTGATGCATTCTGTCCCTAGTGAAAACCATATACAGTAATTTTTGTATTTTTGGTCTCCATAACTCAGATGGAATACCAGAGGTGGTAGGTAGTACCAGATCTGAACTAGTGATTTTGCAGTCCGTACCTACTACACTAATTTCCAGTTTCTTTTTTGAAGACTCCACCCTTCTGGGGCTTTCTTAAAGGGCACTGCAAATGGATGCCTCTAAAAATAGGGAAAAGAATCATACCCCCAAAGGTTGTTTTAGAGCAGAGGTAGAAAACATAGGCTGGAAACATGCTGGTGCTATATACTAGCATAATGGTCTGCTATGTCAGTGTAGTGCTTTCTTTTTTCCAGACAAGTACAGTGGGGATGCTTGGTTAACTCTTATTTTGGAAGAGTTTGGGAGCAGCTTGAGAAAGCTTCTGGCGAGCTTGGGAACTGGCAGAACAGCATTCTGTCCTGATGGTGATAATTTCCTCTGTTTTTCCTTCCAGTATGGCTGCACTGCCAGACTGACGCTATTGTCATTGTGTGGTGCCACTACCTACACCAATGTGGTTATAGTGGCTAACACGATCTCAGCTCTGATGTCCTCCAGCTTTTCTTTTCTTTTGGACCAGAGCTCCATAAGTCCATCTAGCATAGTCAATATTCAAAGATTAGGACTATTACAGTCTAATAAGGTACCATGTTGCCTACTTGTGCTTTAGAGATATCTGGTACACAACTAGTCTGAGGTGTCAAGGATTACTCTTACTGTGGTAAGTTGCTGAGGTTGGCACAGTGAATTCTTTTCTTGGATGTAATAGCCTAAGTCTCCTGCAAGAGGTGGCCTATATAACTGTCCAACTTAGTCATTGTCACCATCTGTTTGTGGCAAACGTCTGTCAGTTTCCGTCTTCTGTAAACTGCTATTCATAGTAAGCATGTCCTCAATATATTGAGTGCACTGTGTTGATGCTTATTTATAGAATCAACATCTGCCCTTCTAGAAAAGGGAGATAAAGTATACAGGTTGAACATAGCCCTATCTCAAGAATTTATCACAAGCCAATTTTCAGCCTTGAACCTTATGGAAGATGCACCTAGAGGCTGAACAAACCATTGACTAGGAACACTTTAGAGCCACGTGTGGAAATCACAGCACTGTAGCCTGTAGAATGTGACAAAAGAGTGTATTTATGGATGGAGAAAAGACTGTGCTTTGGCTGGAGGAAGGTGGAAGTAATGAGGTCATGATCTTGGGAGATAAAGGCTGCAGTCCTGTATGCAGAAATACTATGCTATATTGAATAATTTATCATCCCTGGACCTACCATAGAGGTAATGTAGAGTCAGTACTGGCTACTAACTCTTTCAGGGAGCTGTAAGAAATAGACCAGGGATGGGTGACATAGCTCTCCAAATTATATGGGGCTACAGCTCCCATGATCCAACACCATTGGGTCTGCTAGCTAAATATGCAGGGAATTGAAGCTCCACAATATCTGGAAGGGCCCTGCATTCCTTATCCCTGCATTTGGTGGAAGATGATGGGATAATGACAGTTGGCCTCACTTTGGACAATGTTCCCACTGTAACTGCATTTTACATTCTATAGAATGGAGGCCTTGAACTTTGTGAAGTATTATTTGCACATAGCTTGCACAGGACCTTCAGGGTTTACACACATTTATAGATATCCAGGTATAATATCCAGGTATAACTTTGTGTCTGCACATGTATCTTTTTGGTTGCTGCAGATGTTGGGATTCCCTTCCTGCTCCTGCAGTGACCAGCCCCCCCCCCCACCAACTGGAGAGCCACTGAAGCCTCCCCACAACTGTTTCATGGCTAGTGAATTGCAAGGTGGTGGCTGTGGTGGTAGCAGAAGCATTAGGCTATGTTCCTGTAGCCAGATGTGAAGCAATTACACCAGCTATTGAGGTCTGCCAGGTTCCTCCAGCGGTCACAGCAGCTGATGTAAAGCTGGTTGCTACACTTAATTTTGAGGATCCCTCTGGTGGTCTCTCCCTTTTCTTGGCAATTTTTGAAACATTACTGACATACCAGTAGCAGATTATTTTTTAATTATTGCAAATTTGGGAGACAGTTTAATGTGGTGACTTTAGAACTGTTGAGACCAGTTTTTTCTTTCTCCTTTTAAAACAATCTTCTACCTTGTTTTGTTTTGTTTTGCTAACAAAATGTCTTGTGTTGTGTTTATGATGAGAAACTTGTTATTTCTTTTATGAAAATTAGAACAGAGTCTTTTTATCAGGGGAGCTAGGTATATGTGGGGGCTCAGGCCTGTAAAAATGGGCAAGGGGCACATACTGTCCAAGTACTGCTTCTCCAGGGAGAGGAAGACCAGACATATAAAAGCAGTTCCCATCAAGCCTGGTTACCCTGGTAGCATCCCTCTAGGTTTTATAATGTTGCAACTAATTGCCAAAGCAGTAAACTGGTATGGGAAGGAACAGCCTGCAGGCCACATGTAGCCCCAATCTCCAGCTCTGTGGTTCCTCAACCCCTCTCTCAAAATACGAAAAAAGAAAAAAAAAATGGCTGAAGCTGGACAACATGGGCCAAAATTTCCCCCAGGTGAGGTGATTTGGAGCATCCACCACTCTGAACCCCCAGATTCCCCCCCCCCAAAGCCAACAATGTTGAAAATCAACCAAAATGGCAACCAGAAGTGAGGGGTAGGGGTCACAAAGTGAGAATTTGCCTCTTTCCACATTTACACCCTCTGCAGTAAATGGTAAGGTCTCTAGTAGACAACACATGATCCTGGATAGGAATACCAGTCTGGCTTGTGTCTCCAAAATATGCTTGGATAGATGCCCAGTTGGATCAGGTAGGAAAGGCTAAAGTATCATAGCTTTGCCCACAAGCTTTCTAAGTACAACAACAGATTGAATCTGAGAAGTTGAGAGGTGAGGTTGTATGCTTCTGTCATCTATCTACTGTCTGGATACATAACCAGCAATTACTGAATTTTGAGGATGTATGTTGGATAGTAGGGAGCCAGTGTGGTATAGTGGTTTGAGACCAGAGTTTGAGTCTCCACTTGGCTGTGGAAACCCACAAGCTGACCTTGGGGAATTCACACTCTCTAAGCTTCAGAGGAAGGCAAAGGCAAACTCCTTCTAAACAAATCTTGCCAAGAAAACACTATGATAGGTTTGCCTTAGTGTCACCATAAATTGGAAACAACTTGAATGCACACAAATATGATGACAACGTTGGGTAGTGTGCTGTTGGGACAAAGTCTTTTGGTGTATTGTTCATGCAAGCTGTGTAGACATTTCTTGGACTACTGGATACATCAGTGTTCATGATGAGGCCTTTCTTCTGAAGCAGGTTAAGGTTTTAGGATCTTAATGGCAACTCTAGATCTAGCCCTATCAAATGCTGGTCCCAGGCAACACTCTTCAGTTTGCTGTTTCATAAAGGGAAGATTCTGGTGAAGTTTTGTGGAGAAGCTCTGTGATATAACACTATCTGATAGATTTTAGATTCACTAGGTCACATAACCTAGTCAGAGTTTGCTAATCCATCCAAATGGCCTTCCCTTGGAGATTAATGGAAGATGAAATTACTGGCTGTTCCTAGAGTAATTTTCTGCAGTCACATGCTCCACAATTTTGTCGAAGTGCTGATTGACCTACACTTGCCCACTACTTGAGCAGCTGACACAATTGATTCTAAATGTCCTCTCTTACTTTCCAAAGGGCAGTCATCAAGGCCATGAAATTATAGGAATGGTGGTGAGTATTTGTGCAAGGGCTCCTGGTACAGACATTCACAGACAATTTATCATAAAACAGCCAGAAACACAAATTGGGAACTCCCAAGGCTGTGAATGTCTTCTACACCAGGGGCCCTTACGTACAACGTAGTTATAGCACTACAATTCTACTTTAACTGTCCTGGTTCCATCCCACGGAATACTGGAATTTGCAGTTTAGGGATGGTGAAGGCATCCCTCAGGGCACCCCAAAGGTACTCTGGAAGTCCTAGAAGATTATATCATTGTGATGTTTCTCGCTATAAGGACATAGGCAGATGCTTCTCAGACATCTCCTGTCCACCACCCACATCACAGTCAGGCAGCATACAAAAGGTAGATTTACAGGGGATTCCTTTAGATCTGATTCCTTTGAAATGCAGTCTCTGTGACATCAGTGGTGAAGGTGTGCTTTTTTTTTTCTTTGTCATAATTCAGATGTTACAGATGTCAGAAGAGATTACATTTTGGTGAGCTAATGTGGTTTTAGTTAACTTCTGTGCCCTTACATAAGAAAAAGGAACAGCCCTGTAGAAGAATAAGGTCTGACAATGAGGAAAAGCAGTGTGTGGACACTGATGGAAGATGTAACTTTGGCATTATAACTGACTAGAGTGAATACAGGTATGCTGAAAGGCTTTTTTTGCTAGGCCACTTGACAGGCCAATGTGGGCAATGCCCAAAGTACTAGGCATTTTCAGCTTTTTGAACAAGTCGTTGACATTCACATGGTAGCAAAGAAGTGTCTTGGACTCTACTTCCTTCTTATTGACTTCAGATCAGTGTGTCTGCAGACTGGTGTGATATATTCCTCATGAAGAGCACTCGAAAGCAAGTAAAGAGAAAGCCTGCATGCTGTGGGAACATGATACACAGAGGAAAGAGAGCACAGCATAAGATGACAACAACAACAACGGTCTCAATCTGGTTCATTGTTTTTAATCCTAGTCTGGCACTGAGTGATAGGCTAATCCACACACTTTAGCTGAGCATATAGATCAAGTGGAGAATTGAACATACGTTAACACAAAAGTGGGAAACGTTTGGCCCTCCTCATGTTTTAGGCTTCAGTTCCAAGAAGCCCCAGCCAGCATGGCCAGTGGGACTATGGGACTGTAAATGCTGTAATCCAAAACATCTGAAGGGTGAAGTGTTCCAAACATTGCTTTAGCATATACCTGTCCCTTTACTCATGTTATACTTCAGAGCTTGGAAAGTGCCTTTTTCAACTTAGTTCCAAGAATTCAAGAAGCGTTAGTCTAAAAATAGGAATTTTTCCAGGCTCCGAAATTACCACTGTAGTATAACTATGGGAAAAGCAGTGGTTTGACACTAGTGGGGTGGTTTGCGTCGAAGCAGATGGATGATCCCATTTCTTCATTCCACTACCGTAGGAATCCAGCACTCCAGATGATGTCGGACCCCTATTCCCACCTTGCCTCACTATTGGTTATGCTATCCAGAGCCGCTGGAAGCTAAGGTGCAATACCATCTGGAAAGCTGCATCATTTCTACCTCCACTGTCTATGAAACCATGCATCAGCAGTTCAATTACACCTGCTTGGGCAAGTCACTTGCCTCCAAGAGAACAATCATTTTCAGGTGGGATACCAATATGTCTTGACTTTTAAGACATTTTGAATAATTTGCTTCAGGTGAGAATGTCATTTCTGAAAACTTATGTGAAAAAAAAAAACCTTAATGGTGCCACAAAGCTCTTTACTGTTTCCTCTCCACCTCAAACTGAATAAAAGACCACCCCTCTGGGAAAAAGTGGGAAGTTTTTTTTTTTTACTGGAGCTCCACTGTGCCTCTCTTTAAGCTCAGATTTCAAACTAAAAGAGCTTCAAGGCTGTGAACCTGAAAGGAATATCATTCATGTATTGCTTACACAGGAGCTAATTTCTCCATTGATCTGCAGTGAGCTGGTACAAATGAACTGAAACATGAAGGGATGTAGACAGATGGCTAAGGCAGTACTGCGGTTGCAAACCTCAGCCCCACAGGTTCTTCAGTACACATTATCAGTATGCAGATTGAGTTACTAATTACTGTTCCTATCAAAATCAATATAACTGAACGGTACAAGGTGAAATGCTGGTGTATATAAGGGTAAGGTTGAGAGATCAGGGTGATTAGATGTGATAGAGAAGCCAGGTTGTTTTGGCACATATATTGTCTCCCTCCCACAATATTATGGTATGCTAGCAACTGGAATCTCTTCTACTCTATAACTGTTATTTTGTCTTCATTGCATCTGATCACCTTTGCCGGTCCATGTTCTAATTTTCAGAAATATGGAGTACTCAACTGTTACCCCGAACTATCTTTACCACCATCAAACTAAAATCACCTCTTCTGCACAACTAACTACAACATAGCCTTTATCTTCTTTTCGTCTGACCCTTTGTCTGAGTGTTCTTCAGAAAGCAGAAAAGGGTAGGTGGAGTGGCATGTACAAAAAAATTGAAGCAAACTCTTCAAATAAAAACAAAGAGCAGAGAGAAAGTTTTCTAAGGCACATAACACTTCCGGCAGATATTTCAGTTCATGCTCACAACCACTGCCACTTGATTTGCCGTCTCCCTGTTCTCATCAGTTGGCAACACATCACTTTATCAACAGTACTGAAGTGAAGCTAATGCAATCACACAGTAATCCTGGCAGAAGTGCCTCTAGATGACAATGGGGAGTTGCAGCTGCTGCAGGAGAAGCAGAGCTTGAATTTAGCAAGGCTTGGAACCTGTGCAAGGTGAAATGTAGAAATGGATTGCCTTTCCCCTGCCCCTGCTCCAAGGTGGCAGGATAAAGCTGGCAGATTTGTCATGTTGCAAAGCTCAAGGACAAAAGGACCAGGATAATTAAATTATGGTAAGGCACGCTTATTGCCTACAACGTGAGAATAAAAATAAATAAATATAGATGGTCTTTGAATTGCAGCTGGATTTAGAAATAAGAAGGCCAATAATAGGAAATACGTATTATAGCCTCTGTATCGTGAAGCTAAAGTGCAGGTCAAAAGATGGATGCTCAGGATCTTTGAAAGTATAGAACATGGGCCCACCAGAGAAGCAGTTTATTATATGGTGAAACTGCACCTGGACCATGCCACTTTAGCCTGCATGCAGAGGGGACTCACAAGACTTAAATGTTCCTTCTTATGAACAAAGACTCTAAAGGGAAAATGTTCTAGCATGCCTTTCTCTATTTACTAAATAATTCTCTAGGTAAACGGGAAAAAATTGGTGGGAGCCTTTCAACTTCTACTTCCACACCTGAGCTGTAAAGTACTACAGTCCATGCAAGTTTTTTTCCCTACAGCTACAAGTTGTTTGTCTCAAGTTCGATATGCCTAAGCAAGAATAGGTTGAAGTATGATAGACAAAAATGACAGTGCCCAGTCAACTTGTGGAATGTGTCTGCACACGATGTAGTGATGACCAACAACTTAAATGGCTTTCAATGGCTGTCAGTCATGCTATACCATCCCCAGTGCCAGAGGCAATATGGCTTCAAATACCAGTGGTTAGGGAAAACAGATGGCAGAGTGCTATCCCACTTGGGCTGCCAGGTAAAACAAGGGGCAAGGTTCTTGTGCCTTTAATGGTTCTGGAGAAGAAGGGATTTCAGCTCTTACTGTTTGTATGACAACTATGCAGCAGGAACCTTGTCTTTTATTTCACCTGGCAACTCTGTATCATACACATGCGCCGTTTTTGGGCTTCCCATAGGCTTCTGGCAGACCACAGTATGACAGAATGCTGTACTAGCAAGATGAGCTCTACCATTAAGCAGAAGGAAGTGACTGTCTCATGCAGGAAAGACAGTCTGTGTGTGTATACGCATTATCATCATCATCATCTTGCTAACTGTTCTTTCTGAGGTCCTCAGCAGCTAGTCATTCTTGACTGAAGAGGACAGAGCCCTGTATGCCATATAATCTGACTTGGGCCCTCTAAACTGTACTACTGCAGAAGATGATGGCGGAGGATGATGTTCTATCATTAGGGTTTAAGTTGGCTTCTGCACATGGAATAGGTATGGGATGCTATTTTGTCTTTCCCACAGGCAGTAAAATCTCTTGAACTAGTGGTGTAGACTTTCGTTCTGATGTAGCATGTCTCATCTTACATTCTTTTGATAGTCCGACTAGTTATAGAAGTAGAGTTGTTGCTCAGAAGTGGAAATCTGGAAAGAACCACAAGTATCTCTGAAAGCCAGAAGCTATCAGTGCTCCACCAACTCCAGAATTCACAATCAATTCTCTTAAATAATCCATTCTCCCTCAGACCATTCCAGTAGAGGAACAGTTGTTTGCATACCGTAGGGCTTCACTAGGAGACAGGAAAGGAAAGAAATTGTTAATTTGCATGCAATACTGGTTTAAACATGAACATACTGCCATATTAAATGTGTTGCTGAGATTGAGGTTCAAAAAGAAGAAAAAGAAAAATCCAGCCAGGTTTCAGGGGAAAACTCATACACATTCTGTTTTATAATCAGAACCAAATAATACAGCTAGTATGAAAATACATGTGCTTGACACTAAGGTCAGAGCATATTAGCCAGAGGTGGATTAACTAAAACTCTCGAGTACACTGTGTGCCTTCTCTGTAATCTTGCCATTTCCATTTACTCTCTAATTAAATCTCTAATTATCCAAATATTTTGAGTCCTACCCTGCATGCCCCAACATTTCGCAGATGAAAATAGGGAGGCTCTTATGTACATGCTATGCTCCTTCTTTCCCTCCAAGGACCACAATTTATGTACTCCTCCTTCGCCAATTATCTCTTGGCTGAAGGCTGTTCCACACCTGCTACAACTGATAATCACTTTTACCTGGAATAGTCTGTCCCACTTTTGAAACAGGATCACCACAAGACTTTCTTTTTTACTTAAAATTGTTAGTAAGACATTTAATTACCATGTGTTATTGCATTCTTGTAAGCTGCTTTGGGCCCCATTTTGTGAGACAGGTGGGATATTAAATACACACACACACACACACAAAAGACATTTTCATCTTTCACTTCATTTTCTTGAGGTGTACACACAGATCTAGATTTGCAATGTAGGCATTCTGTCATATAGCCCCTTTCAAAATTTTAGATAATGTCTCCAAATTCCAGTCACTTGCCGTGTACTTTTGATTTTCTATAGATAAAAAATGTCTGGGACAAAAAGGGTTATAATAAAATGACTGCTTTTTTTTTTCCTGTTGGGGTAGCTTTGTACCACATCCTAGTGTATCAGGACAAAAAAATGTCCCACATCATTGTTCGGACAAATCTTGAGGCAGCAAAGAAAAATGGTACGCTTTGGTTGTCAGTAGATTGGCCACATTCAGGGGGAATCGGAATGTCTTGGGCATTTGTATCAGGAAATACCTTTAATAGAAGGGTACATTTTATTTAATAGAGCCAGCATAGTACAGAAGTTTGAGTGTTGGACTCGGATTCTAGCAGACCAAGATTCCAGTCTGTACTCTGCACTTGGTGACCTTGGGAAACAGAAATGGCAAACCTCCTCCGAATATAAACCTTGCCAAGAAAAGCTTTTGATAGGGTCACCATAAGGCAGCGTTGGTTTGACAGTGCACAACAACAAACATTTTGTTATGTTGTTGTTGTGGGCTTTCAAGTTGTTTCTGACTTACGGAGACCCTAAGGAAAACTTATCACAGGATTTTCTGGGGCTGAGAGTATGTGACATGTTCAAGGTCACCCAATGGGCTTCCATGGCCAACCAAGGGTCTCCAGGATCCAATGCTCAGACCACTACACCACACTGTCTGTCTCAAACATTTTACTTTACTATAATTTATTTTATTTTGCTTTACTTTTATTCTGCCTTGTATTTTTTGACTCTGGTTGTTTGGTAAACATTTAACTCTATACATACAAATACTCCTTTGGAGGTTGGGCGTTCTTATACTCTGCAATCCATCTGCCATGCAATTGCCATCTGCCAGCTCTCATTGCGCTCAGACAGTATTCCGCAACATACACAATGCAAGACTCCTTAAAAAATTAAAATTCCTAGTGGAGATCTGGGTATCATAGCAGTTATTGAACTGTAACTCCCAGGATCCCTAGACAGCATAGTTAATGGTGAAGAATGTGGAGAGTTGCAGTTAAGCAACATGATGCCCAGCCTTGTTTAGTGCACGAGTATTAATCCTCCCATGAATCTTGTTGCCCTCATACTTTGTGGAAGTTTGGATTGCTCTGAGCACATTGATACCTTTGTCTCATTTCTTGATGTCCCCAAAACTGGCTCCCTTCCTTTTGGCACTCAGCACTTGACCTCACTATGAAAGGCGATGGTGGATGATGGAGAGGAACCAGCATGTTAACGTTTTGTGTATATATGCCCACATGTCCATCCATGAATTTTCATTTGAACAGGTCCAAACCATACGTGAGCCAGTAAATGTAAGAGGTCTATTCTAGCTTGTGGTGTTTTCCCATTTGGTTCATTGAGGAAGCCCTGACTGAACCCCATACCCTAATAGAAGGAGATCACTCCACCACTGCTCATCTTCCCAAAGACTGGAGATTAAAGAGACCGTCTCTGATCTTCCTAGTTGTTCTGCTTATAGGGGAAAAGATGGAGGAAAACAGCCTGTTGCTGTTTGGTAGTATTTTAAATGTTTATGAACAACATATTGGAATGCCAAATTATTCACAGTACAGTGGATACATTATTATGTAGGCATGCTCCACAGAACGGGCTAATCTCAGTTGTGATTAAAACTTCACTGGCCACCACTTTGTTTCTGAAGGAAAGAGTGGACTGCCTGCGAAGACATACTGTATGTATGACCAAATATTAAAATTTTACCCCAGAGATTCTACTCTGAGTTTCCCTTCAGAAGGGAGATGAATGATGAAATCAGGTGAGGGTTGAACAGAGACCATGGACTGGGCAAAATGTTAACCTCCTCCCCCATGACAGAGTCCTAATCTGGTTCTGTCTTCCCTGCACCAAGGAAACAAATGGGAAACAAATCATGCACACCTGGGCCGGAGACTTGAATAATGCCATATCCAATTTGGACATTAGCTGTTTTAAATGCCACCAAAAATTAGTTTAATAGGAACTCTTGACAGTGTACTTAAGGGCCAGTGGCTGCAGCTGTGGACTGGATTGCCTCAGAAAGCAAGCAGCACAAAATTTTTGAATGCTTCCCTAGATAACAATTATTTTCTTATTGGGAAAAACTACAATAGTAAAAGTGATACTATTATTACAGGGGAGCTTTCAAAATATCCCTCCAGAAGCAAAATAAAATTGAGATCTGCAAAGACTTTTTTAAAAAAATTGTCCTGGAAGGCTGGCTATAGTCAAGGAATAGCTGCTGAAATCAGTGATACTTTCCACAAGTTTGGAGTATCAAGACTCAGGTCCTTATCACACTATGCCATTACAGTGATGGTTTGGTTCCACTGTTGCTCAACTTTATTGCACAATATTGTGGTTCCATTTGTGCTGTTGTAGTCTACAGTCATTGGGAAAGTGGTCTTTTTTCATGCTGAAAACAATCAGTTAATGACCCTCTTTCTTACTATGGGCGTTTCCACACTACAGTGTGATAGTGTTCAACTATCACACTGTAGTGTGTTGAATTTTGTAATTTACTAAGGCCAAATTGCTCTCTGACTGAGAAATCTAAATGCCCATCCCTAAACTGCAAACCCCAGGATTCCACGGGATGTTGAAAGTGGAATAATAGCACAATAACAGTGGATGGCGGAAAGGCCCTATGATTCAGTAGCTAGTTTGAGTGGGACTAGTGTGGATGTGGTCTGGTTGTATCTTCTTGGAGATTCCCAGCAAATCTTCAGAACAGAGACCTCAGAATATTTCTAGTGTTTGGGAGGAAAGGACAAATTTTGTAAAGAGAATTGCTGTGTTTTCTGTGGTCTATGCTCTTGAAACCCTTGTCAGATTTGAGTGAAACTGTTTTGAATACGACTGCAACTGACTGATGTGATAAACACCTTTTTTTTTTTTGATCACAGAAGACATACATCAAAATGGGGAGGGGGTCTGTTCCTCTTCCTGTGCTACCTTTCATGATGAGAGATTTGGGCAATGAAGGGTGTGCATCATGATGTTGTTCCGCAAAAACATTATTACAGTGCTCGCTTGCTCACTCTCTCTCTCTCCCTTTGTCTCTCTGTCTCTCTTTCTGTGTACTGAAGCAAACCAATCATTGAGCACAATGTGGGGCAAATGAAGTGGTGATAATGGCATTTGTGTAGGTTAAAAAACTGTGCAAATCACACTATTAAAGCGCAAATGTGGCAAGGATGCGGTACACAGCATCAGCAACCAACTATCATTGAATACAGCTGAAGTCGTTTTTGAATGGTATAACTGGCTGTTACAACATGGTGTGATAAGGACCTATGCTTACCATAGAATCTCCCCAGAACTGTACCCCATACAAAGGTGTGGGCGAGGGGACACCACATGTTTAAAATATCCAGCATTATCAGCAGAGAAAACGAAAGGTAAGAAATCAAATTAACCTCTTCCTTGTTTGTCTGTTGAAACCCTGCCTGTTGAAAATCTCTTAAAAGTTTTAAGACTGACTGCCAGTGGTCTGCCCAAGTGTACAAAGAAGCAGAGAAGCTGCTTTTTTGAATTTCCTCTTCCAGAATCTCCCACTATCTGTGCTGGTTGGATTTTTTTGGGAGTTGCAATACACCCAAAGTAACTTTTCCAAGCTCTGCCAAAAAAAAAAAAAAAAAGTACTTTCAGAACTATAGATCATATTTCGTCATTTTCTTGGGTTTGCTTTTTGTCATCCTGCAACATATGAACAACCAAGATGCTGAAGCTGAGAGCGAGCGAGCCTCTGACTAGTCTAGGCTAAGGAATGTATCTTCCTGGGCAACAGGACAGCTTTACTTACAGACTGGTCTTCTGCATGGAGGAAAAAATCAATTTCTTGATTTATTTTTTCTCCACACAAATGACAGCATGGTTACTGTTGCACACCTGAGTTGCCAAAGAGGATGCAGAATTTACACTGATAGAATCTGATCGGCTGCTACTGTCACTGTCCACGAGAGAGCTGTGTCTATATTTTCCTTGTTCAAAAGAAGGTGGGTATTTTTTTTTTCCCACGAAAGAATGAAGCTATCAGCCCCCCTGCTGGAATGGTTGAGAACTGTCGCAGCAAATCAAAATAATCTTCAGAGTATTTATTATGTGGTTTGAAGTGGTTTTGCCTATATAATCAAGAGGATTGCTACCTCTTTTTGCAAAGATACCTCTGCAAAAGCATCTTCTGCAGAAGAGCCAGAAAACAAACAAGAGAAGCAGTACTTGCACGTGGAGAAAAAAAAAAAAGCTGCCAGCCACACTATAGTTAAGGGCATAGCTGTCTTCAGCTTAAATTGCCACAAATTGGAGCTTAAAAAACTAATAAACTTCAGGACCTAACTACTGTATATGAGGAAAGTGCTGCCTAGATTTCATCACTTTGTTTTCTTTGGATATTGCAATGGAGCAACAGTGTGCTGCTAGTTTTTTGTGATTAAACTGTTTCTCCCATGCTGTGTACACTGCCATCCCATGCCCTGCTTTATCTCTTTGGGAAGCACAGTATTTTGACAGTGTTAGTCACCTGAAGCCACCCAGAGCTTGGGAAAGGTACTTTTTGTATCGGAACTCCCAGATTCTGCCTTCCAGCCACTATTGCCATGATATACAAGCCACCTGTCTGGAATGAAAAACCAATGTATGCAGCTACTTAGACCAGCATGGTCATTGACCATGTTGGCCATGGGATTCAGGGAGTTGTAGTCCAAAAAGGTAACTTTTACAAGCTCTGATTGTGCCCCTTTTTTGCGTGCACAGTCGCCAGGCTAAAAGGAATCCAAGCAGAGGGCTTCTCTATGCTTGGACTGACCTTGTTTGATTGGGATACTAATGCTTGGCTTATACAAAGGTGGGCTGTCTTTTTCTCCAAAGGCCCTAGGTGGCATCAGGTGCATGATTGCTGTGTGCCTTCAAGTCATTTCTGACTTATGGTGACTCTAAGGGAAACCAAGACCATTTCCGCACTGCGCTGTTATAGTGCTATTATTCCACTTTTAACATCCTGTGGAATTCTGAGGCTTGTAATTTACTGAGGCCAAAGAACTCTTTGGCTGAGAATTCTAAACGCCCCTCCCTAAACTACAAACCCCAGGATTCCACAGGATGTTGAAAGTGGAATAATAGCAGTATCACACTGTAGTGCCGAAATAGCCCTAAAGAACCAACATGGTATAGTGGTTTGAGTGATGGACTACAGCTCTGGAGACTAGAGTTCAGTTCCCTGCTCGGCCATGGAAATCCACAGGGTAAACCCTCCCAGTGGGTTTCCATGGCTGAGTGGGACTTTGAATCCTAGTCTCCTAACATCCTAATCTAACACTCAAACCATTATGCCATACTGGCTCTCATATCTCCTTCACTTCCTCTCAAATAATAGTACAGCTCTGTATGATTGAAGGTCACATGCCTGCACATTCCGTTTTGTCCAAAATACAGCATAGCACTATGTATCAAGGGGCATGTACAAGTAGGCACTGCCTGGGCTGCTGGCAGGTGTGGCCTGCATTGGTGGGAAGGGTCAGTGCTGGCTTCCCTCTCACCCTTCCTGTACTCATAGCCATAGAACTGAGATCTAACTGCAGTTTAACTCTTCCTCTTCTTCGGGTGGCTGTCATCAGTGGCTGTCGATTGTGGTTACTTATGACAGAGATGCTAAACTAGAAAAGCCACTGCATGTGGCCAGTTGAATTTGGTTGGATCTGACTTCTCTCTATTCATGGCCAAAACGTTCTGCTGCAGTATCTATTCCACCTAGATATTGAAGGGTGACTTTATTATATAGGAATTTGTACCTGGCTTTATTTCTTTTCTCATTTCTTTCCCATGTATATTTTTAAAAATTAAGGCTGTCAGAATGGAAGTCAATTCAGTTGGTAAAATGGTAGTATATATATGAAGCAAATAAACACACAGATTGAACCACCCCATTACCACCTCCGGTTCTAGAGTGAAAAGATTTTTAAATGTCACATTCATATCCAGAAGTCAAGTTAATGATTCTCAGACACCAGCGGTCAAGATGCCAGTTTCAACCACCACTTTCACATGACACTTTTTTCACAGGAAAGTTTCAGCACAAAAGAAGAATAGGTGCATGGTGATCAGGGTGGATCCTGCTACTGCAATCCTGCCATCTTGATTTGAACCAGGCAGACTCTAGTAGCAATCTTCCAGCAATCCAAAATCTAAGCTAGCTACAACCCCACAGAGACAAGGTATTCAGGCAAGGGGAATTCCAGAGGGAAAGAGTAAGTAGCAATCCAAGGTTCAAACCAGTAAAATCTAGCCAGAGAGCAACTGAATGTAGTTCAACAGCCTAACATCACTGAAGCCACAGCAAAAGCCAAGGAGTCTAGGATCAGATGACAAGTTCTAGGACAGCTTCTCCAGCCTGGAACGTGGCTTTTCTAGCCAAGCAGATGGCATCCAGCAAGTGTCCAGAAGTAACATTTTGCCACACTATTTCTGAGGAGATCCCTATTCCTGAGCAATCCTCCCTTGCAGACAACTGTCTCACCTGACCTCCAGCCTCATGTACGTTTCCATCTGAACCACCCTCTCGGGCTAGAAGGCTGCTTGGTCTCAATTCAGAAACTGAGTGTCTTGCCTCTTCAAGCTGGGAAGGGCACTAATCCTCTCCTGAGAGCCCAGAGCATGCTGCTCCTCAGTGCTACCTGGCCTAGGAGGCTCCGCGTTCTCTTTCAAGCGGAATTCTCCAGTGAAGGCCTGGCACCTGGCTACTTTTTCCATTTTTGCTGTTGTTAGCATACCCCTCCAACAGTCCCGATTTGGCAGTGACAGTCTTGATTAATTTTCTGCTGTCCCACTTTTTTTCCAGTTGCTTTTAAAATGTCCCAATTTCTCCTCTCTTTCCCCCTTTGTCAACAGGTTACTTCAGTTGCTACAAATTAAGTTCAAAGTGCAAACATTGTTTGCACTCATTTAACTCTGGGGGAGTGAAAGACAGGAAGGAGGGGAATCTTGCCCTCCTCAGTAGGCTCAGGCAAAAACAAGCTGCTGTAGTCCCCCTACCTTGTGTGTTCTTCCTCCTTAATAACTTTTGATTATCTTGATCACCCTCTGCTATTTCTCAGCCACATGTTTCCCAGTTTTCATTTGTGAAAATGTTAGTAGGTATGTTGGAGGGGGGGTTGAATTTTTTTATTTTCATTAATTAAAAAAAAAAAGAGGAAAACAACTGTACTACAGCACTACAGAATAATACAAAAGAAATAAACCATAAAAATAAACTACACAACTATATACTATCACAAAAGCAAACAAATTTACAACTATTAAATAGACTAAACTACCAGATATCAACAAAACTACAAATAACTAAAAATTGGTTCCTGCCCATGTTGCAAACAGTGAATAGCAATCCAGCAGTAACAACTATTAAATCCTTAAATTTGACTTAAAGTTAATACCTGTTGCCTATTATTTGTTTTCATCGTAAATATAAACTTACAAAAATAATGGTTAATAATTCTAGGTAAGAATTAATAATGATTCTAACTTAATTATTAAAAATCATTTTAACCACTTAGTAATTACTTGTCAATTACAAAATATCATTCCTTAACAAAATTTCTTATAAACTTAACTCCTTACAGACTAATTTAACATCAAATATATGTTTTTCTTAACTTAAGGCTCTATCACACCACACTGTTATAGTGCTATTACTCTACTAACTGCCACGGTGACATCCTGTGGAATTCTGGGGATTGTAGTTTACTGAGGCCAAACAGCTCTCTGGCCGAGAATTTTATAGGCCCCTCCCTAAACTACAAACCCCAGAATTCCATAAAATGGAACCACAACAGTTAAAGTGGAATAATAGCACTATAAAGGTGTAGTATGATAGGGCCCTTATTCTATTTTATATATTAGTCATCTATTCTTATTCTATTCTATATTAAAATTAGTATTTCTTAAAATAATAATTCTGTTACCCTGATTTCTGGGGTCCGATGGGGGACACCTCAATGTGCTCCAAATAATGGGGAATGGGAATTAGCCAGAGCACAAGCTGTAGCGCTACAAAAGGCAGGGTAACCTAGCGAGATCTTTAAACCCAAATTTTACGGGGTCAGGCCAAGCCAAAAACTAAGCAAAATTGTCTAATAAAAAGATTTTATTGAGGGGAATCCACTCATGCATGCACACAAGATACACACAATCTCACATGCACACAAGAGCTATCTGAAAGAGAAAGGGAGGAAAAATTATAGAGAGGCTGAGGGATTTGTGGGGGGGGGGTATAATTACCAGTCCAGAAGAGTAGTGAAGAGTAGAAATGTATTTTGGCTTAGGTAGGACCTAAGGGCAGTTCTCATTCAGGAGCCAGACGGGCAGAGTGACGGGTAGTTCTTCAAGAGACTGCACTGGGCCTCCTCAAATCAGGGGTATTTGTACCCTGAAAATGGCTTGTGGCTGTGAAGGTTCCAGATGCAGGACAAAGGGAACCTGTTGTGGACAATGAGTCTTTCCCCTGTTGATGGGCTTAGTGCTTTGATTGACAAAGACATGATGGATGTTGTAATAGCTGTCTATTGTGGGTGCTGTGAGGACAGACGAAAGAATCCAGGTGTACAAGGGATGGATATCTGTCAATCAGTGTCCTGGTGGGCTCCTCACAGTTGGATTCCTTGGAAAATTCCAGCTTCTATTTAAGCCTATTATCCAGAGGAATGGTGTGTATTTGCCTGACAAATGATTCAGTCTTACCTGGAGGAATTTTGGAGTTGACCTATGCTTCTCACATTTACAGTCAAATTCTTTCCATCACTCAGTTTTACCTCTCCATCGCCTTTCTGGCTTAAATTTGATATCAGAGCCAATAAAATGTGTTGCCAATTACATATGATGCCAATTAGGTATGGTGCCCATCCAAACCATACTGATATTGGGGACCCCCAAAGTGGGGCCTTACAATTTTCTATATAGTAAGTAACTTTTAAAAGCAACAAACAAAGTAATTAACTCCCAGAGAGTTTGTGTTGATAGGACAGACTTTTACACAGCCTGAAAGTGGCTTCAGTTCAGCCTATTCAGCCATTATTAGACGATGTGAAGGGCAATCTGAATAAAAAAGCAACTGTGGAGCTACATCTCTACTCCGTCTTCATTTTCTCAGAATGAAGTACTTCTGGCTTCCCAGGACAAACATCTACAGTGGCAAATCTGCTTTACTTATGTAGATTCCCTGTGAAGACACTGGGGGTGAACAGTGATTAACACAGGGTTAAATCACACAATGGTACTGAGCCCAATATGCCTAGTTTTTGCTGGTCAGCACCTCTCATCACCCAGACAGTTGGCCACACTGGCCAGGGATGATGTCCAACAACATCCAGGGATCCAAGGTTAGGACCCACTCAGGTGTAAGAGCACCACGCTGCCCACTCTAGATGTTTGTTCCGAGGAGGCTGTTCTGAGGAAACTGGGAGGAGACACATGCCAACAGGCCCCTTTGTATGATTGTTGCTTTTTTTTGTGAGTAATATGCCCTTATTCTTGGGTCTGAAAAAGGAAACAATATTTTCTTATTCACCACTTTGAAGAACATCTTATTGAAAAATAGATAAACATGTTTTGAATAAATAATAAATCAGCCTTTAGTCAGTTTATATTCATGTTCAGTAAATTTGGAGCTGAGATGAAACATTCCTTCCTTGCCCTCCTTCTCGCCCCCTCCTCCTCCTCCTCCTTTTTTCGTCTTCCTGTTTTACTTTAACAATAGATTCATTGACCTAGGGGATTCTGAGATTGCACAGTACTAAGACTGCACTCCTATAGCCCTCCAGCTGTGCCAGTTTGGCAGGGGCAGTCCCAGTTAATCCTCTGTCTTTTGAAATATTCTGCTTAGCTCCTTTTGAGATGTTCCAATTTCTCCCTCTTCCTCCCACTTTCCCCTTTGTCCTTACTTCAGTTGCTGAAAACTCAAAGTGCAAAAGTGGTTTGCACTCAACTCAACAGGGGGAGTTGCCCTTCGCATTAGACTCAAGGCCTTTCCGTACTACACCGTTATAGTGCTGTTATTCCACTTGCAACACCCTGTGGAATTCTGGGGTGTGTAGTTTAGTGAGGCCAAAGAGCTCTCTGGCTAGGAATTCTAAGTGCCCCTCCCTAAACTGCAAACCCCAAGATTCAACAGGATGTTGGAAGTGGAATAATAGCACTACAATAGTGTAGTGCAGAAAGCCCCTAAGTCAAATGCAAACTGCTGCAGCCTGTCTTAGCTTGTGTGTGCTTTGTCATTAAAATCTTCTGCCCTCTTGACCACACTCTGATGTTGCTTTGCCACAGGTGTCCCAGTTTTCATCTGTGAAATGTTGGAAGGTTCACAGTCCTGTCTCTACTTACTTGGCAAATCATCCCACTGGAATCTATAGGAGTCCCTTCTGAGTTGTTCTCTGACTTTTTATTTAGGAAAAATGTCTCAGTTACTATTAATTGTGATATGTATATTTAGGTTGGATTGCAGTAGGAAAGGTACAAGGGCTTTGGAAGCTTGATCAAACAGGATCAACAACTACAGAAAATCCATTGAGCATCTCACAGTATTTGACAACAACCCGATTTTGTCATTTTAAAATCTAATCTGCTTCTTTGCCTATGTATTCAAACAATAAAGATACATACATTTGAATCCGGATGGTAATTCCCACTAGAATACAACCACTTGAATCAATGAGATTTATGTACTTTTACTTACCATTCAATCATTGATTCAATGGGTCTGCTTTAATTTTGACTACCAATAGAATTCATATTATAATGTTTTTGAAAGATTATAGCTGACATCTCGTTAGGTAGTTACAATATCAAAAGCTAGACTTACAACCTCCTAACCTTTGTTCCACTATTGCCATGACTGCAAATATCCCCTGAAACCAACCCTAAAATCCAGACATGGTGCTGGCAGGTGAGATGCTGAAGGATGATGCTTTCAGCCCCTTCCTGCCAGTGAGCCATGGTGCGACACTAAGCCCATTTCCGCCCTACACTGTTATAGGCCATTTCTGCACTACACTCTTATAGCACGATTATTCCACTTTCAGCATCCTACCGGTCTGGCCAGCCCCTCCCTAAACTGCAAATCCCAGGATTCCATAGGATGTTGAAAGTGGAATAATTGTGCTATACGAGTGTAGTGTGGAAATGGCCATAGTACTATTATTCAACTTTCAACATCCTGTGGAATTCAGGGGTTTGTAGTTTACTGAGGCCAACGAGCTCCCTGGCTGAGAATTCTAAATGCCCCTCCCTAAACTACAAACCCCAGGATTCCACAGGATGTTGAAAGTGGAATAATAGCACTATAACAGTGTAGTGCAGATATGGCCAAAGTTATGATAGGACCTCATAGGAGTCCTTGCTCTTGTTTCTCTCTACTCAGCTCATGGTGAGAAGGGCTGGATATGCTTCAGTGCCCTGCTCACCAGCAATGCAGAACTCCATCCCTTGGTTTTTAAGGTCCTTCAAATGGCTTTAGGTCAAAAGACTGAGCACTGTAACTATGCATCTAATAACTATATGACCCATATCAGGAACATGAGTGCCTCACAACTAAAGAAAATGTCAGACTCACCAATCCTCTGCCTGATTATAGTGTTTAAAAATTGTAATTCAGAGCATTTCATTTTATCATTCTGAAAAGATAAAGTTTTTCATAAGATTTTTTTCCCTTTTAATTCCAGATTTTCCTTTTTGGTTCAGGGTGGATGTGGGTTGAAGATAAAATCACCCTCCCGACATGCTCCTGCATTTATATGCCTAAACACAAACACTTTAAAAAACATGAGCAAGGCATTAATGAGCAAGGCATTAATTTTGTGATCCCTTCTGCCCCTCCAGAATACTGGGGAGAGCCCAGCCTTCCCTCCTATACTTGGCCTACACAATCAATTATCTCACTTATTGAGCCATACTCCTTGTTAGTTATTCAGAAAGATGGACTGTGGCCATCATGTTTTAAAAGTGCAGCTCTTACAACTAATGAGTGCCTTGCTCTCCATTCCCACCCCTGCCCCTGCTTTCCTGTTGGATTTACACTTCATTAGTTGGTGGTTGTTTATTCCCCAGGGGATCCATCTCTTCTTTTGGTTGACCCCGAGCCCTTCCCTTCTCATTCCTCTGCTCTGCCAATCCTGAGAAAATTCAGATAATCGTGACCTGAGATGGAGGCAAATGAAGCAGATCACCATGAGGACATGCACTTTCTCTCTGTAGCCAAAACGTCAGTGATTAATGGCTGAAGCCAGCCCAATACAATAGGAATAATAGTAATAATAATAATAGTAATAATAATAATAGTAATAGTAATAATAATAATAATAATAATAATAATAATAATAATAATATCATCTTTATTTATATTCTGCTTTTTTCCTGGTTGGGACTCCAAGTAGCTTAAAATAATTTTAAAAATAGTTAAAAATAATGTAATATAAAAGATGAAACACAAATTAAATGATCAAATAAGAATTACAACAAACTTAAAATACATAATTGTTGTGGCAAGCCAGAGAATTGAGACCAGCAGATCAGAAAACAAGAGTTTATTTTACTGCACAGGGATCTCAGTGGAATCAACTTCCAAAAGACTGAGAGCCCCGTTTTAGGTTTCAGCACACATTTATACTTTCTAAAAAACAAGTACAGGAAATGATTACCATATATGAAAAGAGTACAGGTTACAAAAGTTTAAGTTTCAAAATGATGTATTACAGTTTCAAAAATGAAGTATCTCTGTACCAGGGAGTATTCTCCCTTGGTCGCATTGACTCCCAAACTCCCTATATTCCATGCATTACCAAGCCGCATACCTAAGCTCTTGATAAGATAAGAGACGCATCTGCCTGACTTATTTTTCTCTATTTTTCTACTCAAGCAAGCAGTTTCTACAATTTAACCCCTTCATCATAATTAAAACTCAAACATCCATAAATTCAGTACAATTAACAATATTCAGCACTTTTTATCAAACAGGTCATAATCACACACTGAATGCCTGTTGGAATAAAAATGTGTTTACTTGCCTGTGGAAAGAAAGTAGGGAGGGTGCCAGTCTGACTTCTTTGGGAAGGGAGTTCCAGACCCTGGGAGCCAGCCGTTGAAAAGGCCTTCTCCTGTATTCACACCAGATGCATCTGTGAAGTTTGTGGGACAGAGAGAAGGCCCTCTCCAGCAGATCTCAAAGCCAAGCTGGTTTGTAAGGGAGGATACAGTCCTTCAGATGGCACTTAGGTCAAGGTATGTAGTACCAAAAGCCAGGCAAGTTATTTTGGCAATGAGGCAGAAAATCATGCAAGTCTCTCAATATGACAGTAAACAAGTGTAATATCAACATTTGTCTTTTTATGACCCCAAATCTGCTCCTTGTGGCAGATACCTCATTCTGTCTAATGGTAATGCTGGACCTCTAATGACTACAACATTGGGGAGGGAGACAGGAAGTCTAATTTTACCAAATTCAATTCTAGCTCTCTGAGACATGCTGACTTCCTGAACTCCCACGTGCCCTGAGCTCCCTCCACCTTGTTTCACACCACAGCGCTTAATTCTTCACCATCGACTGAAAGTATGCATTTTCACCAGCCAAACAAATCTTCCTTAGGTAACATAGTGCAGCCCTTACTTCAGTTATTATTCACAAATGATTGATCTGCAGTTTTCCTACTAATTCTATCCAGGGATTTCCAAAAGCAGAAGGTTTGAAGAGTTTGAAATGGTTACTAAGGGGCAATTGTTCTGCACAAAATCAAGATTCAGGGTTGATTTCCCCCTTTTTAGGTACTGAACACATGCATCAGTTGTTTTGGGCTATTCCTCTTGGAAAGGTAGCAGAATGGCAATGCACTGTTTTGCACTATCTCTGCATTTGTACTTCAGTTACATTAGTTCCTGTGTTTGCTGTCTAGCACTTGAAATACAACAATACAACTCATACAACCCTGTTTGCCCCATCTCCTGCTTCATCATTTATGTGTTTAAAAAAAAAATCTGGGAAGCTGTAATTGCACAATTTCCCATCACATAATGACACTATTATGGAACGGATCCCCAGACATGCTTCCCTCCCCAGTTGGGAAGATGAATATACACCACAACATGATTTTTTCCCTATGGTTTTCCCAGCACTTCTCCAATGATACTTTTGTATCTTATCCTTTAAACTTTTGTATATTTACTCTTTAAACTTTTCCTGAAAGCAATGGTTTTTCTGGCATCAATTTTTAATGGAGTTACATTGGAACTCTGCTATTGAGTCACTCCCCTTATTTTTCTTTTTAAGTAAAGTAATGAAAAAAAGTCATGCTGGAGAATGGAGAATGAACATACAGTGGTTCTCTTGGGAATTCTTGAAAATCCTGGTGTCATCCCAGCCCTGCCACTACAAGGAGACTGGGTTTTCGTTTTGAATACCCAAGAAAAGGAATAAAGCCACACCTATGCCGTGCCTGCTGTGTTCCCAATATCTCAATGAAGCAGAATCAGACATTCACATCCAAAGTGGTAACTAAACCACAGTGGGATGGGGGAGGTCATTAATAGTTAATTTCAAGTGGGAAAAGATACAACAGTTGTACAGCAATAGAGGAGCCATGATTTGTATGATAAGCTACAGGTAAAGTTGACACTAGTGCGGTGCAATTGTGGTGTAACAGTTTCATGTGATAAGCTCCTTAAGTACAACTTTTTCTCAAAGTTGGGCTGGATCAAGGAATGGATATGGAGCCCAGTACAGCAGAGGAAGGTCCTGAAGGCTCAACTGCACTCTAAACCCTCTGAAGTTGCTCCCATCTGCCTTATAGGCAGTGCGGTAGCTGCAGCCATGGTTGATGTGAAACAAAGGAGACCAGCAAGTGTTGCCTGGTGTGTGATTTGGCCTTTTCAGTCTATACGCTATGATGCCTACTCCATTTGTCAGGTAAAAGCACCTGATCCTTGTCCTAAAACGTGGGGCCATCATGGATATACCAGGCACTGTTGGACTTAACTTTTTCTGAACATTATTAGCCCTCCAGTGGCTTGTTCCTTCATCAACGTTATATAGGATGTTCTTGGTTTTGTTGCATGTGCTAGTGTCTGATCTTTGTTTTAAACAATAGATTAATTAATTAAAACTTCAGTTCAGGAGTGTGCCACATGTACCAGTGATCTATTTTTAAATCTCTCCCTGTCACCAAACCTTCCCAAAAATGAAAATCAATTTATAAATAAGTTAAGCGAGGATCATGCATTTTGTTTTAAAGCCAAAAAAAAAAAAAGCTTTAAAAAATGAAACATTTCCTCTTGCATGCCAAACTGCCAGATACCAGCAGTACATTCAGCCATGCAGCAGCAGCAGCAGCATCATAGTGTTCACACTCTCTTTTCTAGTACAGAGGGGGGGTTGGTTCCTAGACCCCCAGAAATTACTTCACTGTATTTAGGAAGTCTACTACTGCTAATTCAAGAGAGCAAATTTCATCATCAGAGTCTGAGGCCATTTCTGCACTACACTGTTATAGTGCTAGTATTCCACTTTCAACATCCTATGGAATACTGGGGTTTGCAGTGTAGGGAGGGGCCAAAGTGGAATAATAGCACTATAACAGTCTAGTGCAGAAATGGCCAGTGTCAAATAGCATCTCTATCCACCAGAGAAGGGTTGCCAGAAAAAAGAAAGGCAAAAAAGGCAGAGGCTTCCTGTACCTTTAATGAGTGTGTAGAACAGGGAATCTCAGCAAGTGTTGCTTGTCACACAATCAGGTAACAAGCAACATTTGCTAAAATTCCCTATTCTACACAGCCATTGAATGTACAAGAACCCTCTAGCTTTCTTCCTCTGGCAACCCTGCGCCCAAATCAAGGAGGATCTAACAATCAAGGAGGAGGATGTTTCCAGCATCCTTCTATCAGCAAGTGAGGTGGTGAAAATCAGAAGCAAGACCTCTGTTGCAAGTCCCTGTC
Source organism: Cyclura pinguis (assembly GCA_030412105.1). NCBI lineage: Eukaryota > Metazoa > Chordata > Lepidosauria > Squamata > Iguanidae > Cyclura > Cyclura pinguis. Next base: position 308,545,132 of record CM059599.1, on the reverse strand, counting down.
ACAGCCTTGCTCACTGAGGGAGAGATTAGAAATGCCACCTCTTTGTGCCCCAATGGGCAGCTGAAAAGAATTGATTAAAACCACAGAATAGGACATTGTACCAGTGCAGTTGTCTTTGTACTGAGGTTATATATTTCATTTGTTGATACATCATCTAACAATAGCATGTTTTTTAGTACAGGACATGCAATCCAGAATAAAAGGGGCTTTATTGTACTCACTTGGGCTATTTTCATACTACACTGTTATAGTGCTATTATTCCACTGTCAACATCCTGTGGAATTCTGGGGTTTGTAGTTTACTGAGGCCAAAGAGCCTTCTGGCTGAGAATTCTAAATGCCCCTCCCTAAACTAAAAACTCTAGGATTCCATAGGATATTGAAATTAAAATAATAGCACTGTAACAATGTAGTGTGGAAATGGCCTTAGAGATGCTGGAGTTGTGGCCCAATAGGCTGTAGGGCTACAACTTGTCGAAATTTGCTATAAAGTCCAAATAAGACAGGAGATGTAAAAAGTAATTATCCTAAACCAGAGAAATCTAGTAGATTAATACCTGCTACCACCTAGTTCCTCCATGATTTCAGGCAAAGCTCTTTCCTGTCCCTGCTTATTGAGATCCTCTAATTCGGAGGCAAGGAAACTTTGGCCCTCTAGATGGCTTGAACTACGGTTCTCACACAATTTCTTTCTGTCAGTCATGCTGGATGAGACTGATCGGAAATGTAGGGCCAAAGCATCTGGAGGGCTAAAGGTTCCCAAGCGGGGTGCCACAAGGTTATGTCCTGGGCCCAGTGCTGTTCAATATCTTCATCAACGACTTGGATGAAGGAATAGAGGGCATGCTCATCAAATCTGCAGATGACACCAAATTGGGAGGGGTTGCTAATACACCAGAGGACAGGATCAAAATTCAAAATGACCTGGACAGACTGGAGAGCTGGGCCAAAGCTAACGAAATGAAATTCAACAGAGAGAAATGTAAGGTGCTACACTTAGGTAGAAAAAATGAAATACAGAAATATAGGATGGGGGACACGTGGCTGGATGGCAGTACGTGTGAAAGGGATCTAGGAGTCTTAACAGACCACAAGCTGAACATGAGTCAGCAGTGTGATGCGGCAGCCAAGAAAGCCAACGCAATTCTCGGCTGCATCAATAGGAGTATGGTGTCTAGATCGAGGGAGGTACTGGTACCACTCTACTCTGCTTTGGTTAGACCTCATCTTGAATACTGTGTCCAGTTCTGGGCACCCCAATTCAAGAAGGACATGGTCAAGCTGGAGCAAGTCCAGAGGAGGGTGACCAAAATGGTGAGGGGCCTGGAAGCCATGCCCTATGAGGATAGACTTAGAGAGCTAGGTATGTTTAGTCTGCAGAAGAGAAGGTTAAGAGGGGACATGATAGCCATGTTTAAATATTTGAAGGGATGCCATGTAGAGAAGGGAGTGGGCTTGTTTTCTGCTGCTCCAGAGACCAGGACAAGCAGCAATGGATTCAAGCTGCAGGAAAGGAGATTCCACCTGAATCTCAGGAAGAACTTCCTGACGGTTAGGGCTGTCTGGCAGTGGAATATGCTGCCTCGGAGTGTAGTGGAGTCTCCTTCTTTGGAGGTTTTTAAGCAGAGGCTGGATGGCCGTCTGTCGGGAGTGCTTTGAGGGTGTTCCTGCATGGCAGGGGGTTGGACTGGATGGCCCGTGTGGTCTCCTCCAATTCTACATTTCTATGATTCTATGATTCCCCGATTCATGCTTGGCTAGAGATGGTAAGGGTCACAATTGTAGTCCTGTAAAGGCAAACTATGCAGTTACACACTGAGTCATAGCTGGTTCAGTATTTTAGCAAGCTATTAAACTTAGGCTTCCCTAGTGCAAGACAGACAATGGCCAGGGAGTATCCAGGGCAGGCTTTATGATGCTAATAAGCAAATCAGTGCCTATTGTTGGGTTTGTCCCTTCTTTACTAACAAAGAATGCCAATTCCCTTCCCCTACGGGTTTGGGAGTGATGACATGGCACAGATGGTGCCAGTGGGCTGGACAATCATTGGCCGTTGCAGGGCATGTATTGATGAATGGAACTGCTTCTGAGGAATACTAATGCCCACTCTTGCATAAAAAGGAAAAGGGTGGCTTTGTGTCTTGGCCTTAAGACACTGTTGCTTTAGGGAGCAGCTGACCGTGACGGAAACGTCTTCTGAGGTTGCTGAGGAGAGCCAGAAGAACAAGGTCACATCCTCAGAATGGCAGCCCATCAGATCAACAAAGCAGGTTACCAGAAACAAAAATAAAATTCATGAAACTGGGTCATAAAGTTCACCTGGCAATTTAAGCACTGATGTAGAATGTAACACATGCCCTGTGGAAGACAACACTGATTAGAAACGTGTTGGTTTTTAAACAAGGGTTCTGATAAATTTCAAATGTTGAGCTGCTTCTATTTTATATATTTCTCTACTGAGCCATTTCTACACATCCTGTAAGCTTCAGTTTTTCTATAAATGTATAAAAAGATAGATAATGCTATAATCAACTTAATCCTCCTTGTACTTCTTGTGCTGACAAAGGACCCCATTCAGCTTTACAGCTTTGTATTTAGACAAAAGCCTGATGATCAAAATATGTATCTGGGAGGAAGCCTGCCCCCTCATGTACTGCTTTGCTCCAGCATTTTAAACAACAGCTGGGCCTGCAGAAATAAAGCAGGTGAAACTTTTCTTGGTGCTTGCTTCATTTCTGCACGTCAAGCAGTTCTTGAAAGCACAGATGCAGGGCTGGTTTTTACATATATGCATATACTTTGGTAAAATATGACCTGTTGTTAATTTTACAGCTAACTGGAAGAAGATGACACAATCCCACCACCCCTAACTTCTGCCTTTTTTGAAGCAAAAGTTCCAAACCTTAACTGAGAGGCATGTTGTATCCATTAACTGATCTATTTTGGATTTGCTCTCTAAAGATTTGTTTCTCTTTCATAAATACTCCCTGGATGGGTTTTCTACTAAATGGGATGAAAGTGAAATGCTAAGAGGGGGAAAGAGCCTAAACTGTTTTTTCTCTCTCTTTAGGTAGAATTCAGCTATTATTAATAAGCATGTGTTTATGGATCAATAAAACAATGATTTCCTCAAATCCCACAGCTGAACAACAGGGTCTGTCTGTCTACCTACCTACCTATTTATTTATTTTAATGAAAGGACCCATCTATGTGAGCATTCTGAGCTATTGCTATTTATTGGCTGTTACACTTTTCTTCCAAGGCCATTTCCACACTACCCTATTATAATGCTATTATTCCACTTTCAACATCCTGTGGAATTCTGCGGCAAAACTGCTTCCCAGGCAGACATTTTGGTGAAAAATAAGTTTGGAATTTGTGTGTGGGAGCACTGAAGGAGGGCAGTACAGCCTCCTAACTTCCAGAAATTACCTACCCCTCCTTTAAATAGAGAAGTAATTTTCTCTAAGTGTTTACAGTATTTGAGTGCGAGAGGAATTAAACGTGACAACTTGCCCAGGCAAGCCTGCTGGACTTTTCAATCTGCACAGCAGGCTGGAATTCAGCAACTGTTTCCCCACTCTAGCCTTGCCATCCTAAAGAGGTTTTACTTGTTGAATTCATTTCCTTGTGAATTACTGCCTCCAGTTGCAGTTAACAGGCATAACATAGATATGCCCACTTTCTTTATGTGTAAAAACAGGATTGCTGGGGTACAAGCTCTGGGGTGCTAAAAAACCTTTGAAGGAATGAAAATTAGAGCCTGTCAGATAGCTACTATGGAAAGAAAGGGTGTAGCAGAAGCACAAAATGTGAGGCTTGGTTATGTTCTCTTTAGACACCTGTATGCTTTTAAAGGAACAACAACCATATTGGGGTTTTTGTCTGGCCATATGAAACCGTATACAGAGCCTATGCTTCAGATTTAGAACCTGGAAATGTCACTTTTTGGACTTCAGCCCTGAATCCATCAGCTGGCATGATGGGGAATTCTGTGAGTTATAATCCCAAAATATAACTTTCCCAGATCTATTCAGATTTCATCCATAGACAATTGGTGCAAAATTCAGTCTGACAGCTCATGGTGGCTTCCATATCAGAAGGGTGCTGAATCCACTCCAGGCTTAACCTGAAATTTACCAGAGCTATCCAAGGTGTCAAAGCTTTTGCAGGGGTTAAGCTTGAACACCTTGTATAGCTATTTTGGACTTTGAACTAAAGCCCAGAAATTAATTCACCATCCCCCTGACAAGGAAATCACTACCTATCACTACAGAAACAAAGCAAGCTATACTGTTGTTGTTTTTTTCATATTTGATACATAATAAAATTCAGAATGGGACCTCATGTTGGTAAGTAGGGATAAAATGCCATAAATGTATTGTACACATTTTGATGGTGTTGCCATTTGTTGTGCTCCTGACGTATTCCATTTCACAAAGGTCAGCTGAAGGACTATTTTCAGGCTTGATGCCCAGAGCCCCGTGAGTCTGCACCGCCTGTTGAGGACAGTAGCATGCAAGTGGCCAGCCCCCTCCAAGAGGCATTAAGCACCTGGTCAGAGGAAATCTTTGTTTGCCTGAGATGGCCCCAGACTGCATTCCAAAGCTCTCCAGCCACTAAAAAATAAAAACAAAATTCTTGACTTCTAACCCTTGGGACAATAATAAACTGTACCACAATTGGTAAAGACTGACTGACTGGCTTGAAATATGCAACAGGAATTTGGATATTTCATTCTTGCTAGGAAGCATGGTAATCTCTGAGACTCATAGCTTAATTCTAAACATGGGCAAAACTACAAAAGGAGGAGACAGGGACTGAAAGCTTCATCACAGGAGAGGTGCCAGGTTGCAACCCAGACCAAAGCTTAGAAGAGCTACTTTGGAGGCCACAATGCCTAAAATTTCCCAGCCAACATAAACATGAGGGGATGGTATGTGGATAGTAATCTGAAAAGTAAGCTTTTCCTGCAAATACCCTAGAAAACATATGTGGCCTCCAAACTCCCAGATAAAACACAACACGACGTAGAAGCAGTTCTTCTTAAGAAGTCCTCATTCAGGTCTTCCCATCTATTCTTCTCACCTGCATGTAAGCTAAATTTATTTTCTTTTCTTTTTTAACTTCATACTGTGTTAAGGGAAGAAGAGCAAACAGGTGACCTGGGGAAGAATGACACATGGCTACCTTGACTCCCACTCAGAATGCTGGGCTGCAGAATGGCAATTTTAGCTGTACACTGTGGGTGTTGGGAGAGGGAAGGATACTTGCAATAAGCTTACCCTCTGCCATCACAGCAAACTCTCATGTTCAAAGGAAATTAATGTTACTGTACAGTGTTCACTGGAGAAAATGGCAGACATACTGGAACCACATATTTGCATCATGTGAGGAACCTGTTAATCATCTGAAAATTCTATTGTGCATTTTAGCTTTTTCAGTAGCCACAGCACAGACCGTTAGAATGATTTCCTTCTGTTCTTGAAGGTGAGTGTTGGTTTGCACAGAGAATCTATGACAAAGGTGGGCCAAGTACTACAAAAGAGGCCTGGGGAAACTGTAACTTTAACAGTTGTGTATACAAGACTGTATATACAACTTTCCCTATATCTGCATGTCATGTTGCAGCTACAAAAATGTTTTACCAGCTCTAATACTAAAGGTACAGCAGGCATGCATACATGTGCATTGTCTGTGAGTCAATGCTTTCATAAGCTCCAGTGATTCTGTGGGTCTCCTCCTATTGGAAGTAGGAATTGGATTCAGGCCCAGAAGACACCACTGTTCTCTCCGCTAGGAAAAACCAGATCCCTGAAATGGTTGCCCTGGAACACTTAATGCCATGATTCTGGGCAATCCTTTAGCTTATCTGGGATAGTAGAAGCTGCAGGCACCTGCCATTCCCTCATAAATATACGTCATTGCCCCTTATAGACAAGTGCAGGAGTCCTAAGCAACGTACAGGGAATAATCTCGCAGAGAAACCTCTTCTCTCTATTTTTATTTAATGCAGTCTGCAGCATGCTCTTTTGGCAAGCAATTGAGCATTGAATTTGTTCCTCAGTTGGACTTGACTTTGCATTATGGCCATCGACACTAAAGCTCCCAGAATTTATAGACTTCCTTTTGGACCCCGGTTTGGCTTGTCTCTTGGAAGTCAGATCCTAGGGAGCAAATGTGCCTGAGCCGGTTTTCATCCTCTCGTCTTTGTGACTGTTTATGCTATTACAGGATCCGATTACGACGTAATCCCTCCTGCTGTTAGAGAGGTTACGTTTAATAGAAACTTTGTGCACAAAAATAAATTGAATGCACTGAAAAGAAACACTCACCTAAAGCCTGTAAGACAGCACAAGTGGAAGAAAACATTAATAAACGTCAAGCAAGGGCTGGATAGCAAATCAAATACTGTATAAGCAAGATAAATGGAAGAGCCACTTAGTCAACCCAGGCCCAGTGAAGTAGTCCAGCTTCCTCCCCATGGTTACTTAGCCAGATGGAAAGAAAGGTTTATGCTTCCAGAGAGGTTCTTTTAACAACTGCATATGTGCCAAGTGAAGCAAGTGGAAAGTGGAACACATGGTGCAGAACTGGCCATACTTTTGCTCTTCCCCTTTTGCTGTTATGGTAGGACTGCTTGTAATTTGGATTATATTCATTTTATTTATGCAAAATATGTTGTTATGTGTCTTCAAGTTATTTTTGAGTTATGGTGACCTAATGTGAACCTGTCAAGGCGTTTTCTTGGCAAGATTTGTTCAGAGGGGGTTCACCTTTGCCTTTCTCTGAGGCTGAGAGAGTGTGACCTACCCAAGGTTATCCAGTGGGTTTTCATGGCTGAACAGGGATTTGAAGCCTGGTCTCCAGAATCATAGTTCCACATTCAAATCACTACACCATGCTGGCTCTCAATTCAGTTTGTCCCTCAAAGCGACCCAAGGCAGCTTATAATATTTTAAAATAAAAATTGGTTAAAACGTTACATTATAAAAGTTTTTTTTAAAAAATTAACAATAGTACTATTAAAAACAGATTATTAAAAACCTTATAAAATACATTGAAAACATGATTTAGAACATAGATGGTGAAAATACAGCACACCATCTTCAATACTATTCAGTCATATGATTAAAAGTCAAAGTCCTGCATAAACAATTTTTAAAAAAGATCTTAGCCTGTCAATGGAAGGACAGCAGGGAAGGGGCTAACTGGACCTCCCATGGAAGGTAGTGCCATGCTATGGGGGCAGCCACTGAGAAGGTGCCCTCTCATCTCCTCATTAAATGTGCCCATGGTGGTGGTGGGACTGAGAGAAAGGCTGCTCTCAAAGATCTTAAAATCTGGGTCAGCTCATATAGATAGATGCCCAAGCAGTGTAGGGATTTAATAACTAGGACTTTGAATTCTGCCCAGAAATAGACTGGTAACTAGTTAAGCTGTTACAATGGGAGTTACATGATCCCTGTAATAAACCCCAGTCAGCTGCAGCATTTTGGATCTGTTGACACTTCTGAAGAGTTTCCAAAGCAGCTCCATGTATAGCCACTTGGCTGCAGGACTGGTCCAAAGAGGTTTGGCTGCCTGAGGCACAGGACGAGACAGCATAATTGGCAGAGAGATCCACTGGGGGATGGTGTCTCCAATGTCTGTGAGGTGAGGAATCCATTCTTGAGTTTTAGTCCAAACTTTATAGGAGCTGAATCTATTTTGGAAACAGGGTTCCACTTCAGGTGAAATTATTCCAGGGAAAGAGGTCAGCGCTCTGAATATCTCCTTTAAAATGAGGGGCAAAGCCCAGAATGGTTTTACTGCTCACTGATGTGGAAAGCATAAAGTGGGACTGCTGGCATCTCATCACAATACCAGGGATGGGCCTAAGTTCTCCACTATGTACTGTATCACTCCTTGCCTGCAGCATCCACTGGTGGACATGGCTTTTTCTCTCTGCCAAATGATAGGGCTGGTTCTGCTTGGCAGGTGGCAAAGCTTAGCAACTGTGGTTTCTCTAACCACTCTAGTAGCTGCCATAATAAGTGCTATGACAATGGCAACACATTGCCAAATCTGATTTTTCAGGGTGTCACTGGTTTAATTTAGAGAAAGAAATGTCTGAAAAGAATGGGCTTAACATTGTCTTTACTGCTTGGCATGAAGAAACAGACTAGAAGCTTGCCAAGTATTTACAGAAAAAGCCATAATAACCACTTAAATTGTTGCCTTCAGGCATTCTTACTCTATCTGTCTCTTTTATGACAGCAGAGCTTGGAAAAGTTACATTTTTGGACCATAGCTTCCAGAATACCTCATGAGGATACCCAGTGTTCCAAAAAGTAACTTTCTATTGCACTGGTTAAGGGTTTATGGTAAGCTTGCTCCACATACTGTTTTTTGCAAGACTAAATAGACATTTCTTCATACTTTCTGACAATCCATATATTGATAACAAAAGGTCTATAATCTCAATACTGCCATCCATCATACTTTCTGTTAGTCACCTCTGTGTTTTTTTTTTAATTTGGATTTTGTTTTATTTTTTTGCCAGAATCTTACTGGGGCCTTATGTCTTTGTGAGCAGACAAACCAGCAGCTTGCTGTAATCTGTGAGAATTAGGACTGTGCAATACATAATGTCCATACCCAGTAGAAGGCTGCTATTATGTTACTACACGTCATGCAGTGATATGGATTATGTACTGATGCTCATCACACAGTGATGCGCTTTGTGTGCTAACGTGCATTGGTACTGAAGCATATCAGGTCCTACTATGTCTTTTTGCATGAAAGTAAAGAGATTTCTCTGTGTTTCTGCTACTTAGCTGTTGTTGTTGTTGTTGTTGTTTTGTGCTTCAAGTATGTCCGACTTAGGCAGATCCTAAGATGTACCTATCACAGGATTTTCTGGGGCTGAGAGTGTGTGATGTGCCCAAGGTCTCCTAATGGGCTTCCATGGCTGAGCTGGAATGAAAGCCTGGTCTTCAGGGTCATTATCTGATGCTCAAACCACTACACCACACTGATTCTCAAATATATAAAGTTGTGTAATGTAAGATGTCATATTCCAGTTATTAATGCAAAGAATGTGGGAAAATAAAGAAGAAGAAGAAGAAGGAAAAGAAAAAGAAAGAGAGGTAGTACATAGGATATGAATGTAGTCTAGGCATGAACATTAATATAAGCTGACTGTGTGTCCAAAAATATATTTTCTTGCAGTTGACACCTGTAAAATACAAGTTCATGTTTACTAAAGCAGTAAGATTTTTTGACAACTGAATGATGGAGGGTGAATGTTTATCTTTCCAGCCTTGAACTATAAGTCTTTTACCAACAGTAGAAGCACACAGAATCCACTTCAGTTAAATTCTAAGCCCTGAGTATACAATTTAAAAATACATATGCATCAGAGAACAAAACATTTTCTAAAAAGATGTAGTGGTATCTAATATACCTGAAACATCCATTCCATTGTTACTGAACCAAACACAATTTTACTTCTAAAGAGATTCCATTCAATTTTAACTACACTGACATCAAATTTGATGCTTTTCAACATTTATAAATTACACTTGTTGATTTTAGTTTCTCTGAGGATATGATCAATTCTTCCAACATAGCATGTGAGGCTAAGATACTCAAATCTGATGGTGAATATATAGACATGGAAAGATCTCTAACTTCAGTACTGCTGTCCTACATCAGATAGCAATGGATAAGTCAACTGAAGTACTGGACATGGCAAAAGTTATTGATCTAGACCTGTCTACTGATCCAGTGTATCAATTCTACAATTAGGCCATTTCTTCCATAAAAGATTGACTCACAATCTTCAAACTGGGATTGTCACATAAAATTAACATGGCATGACCATATAAATCAAATTGTAATTGACAAGAATTCACATGCCAGGCCAGGCCAGCAGCATAAATTGGGGAAGAGCACCATCTCTTTCTTCCATAAATATGGAGAACTGAAGGAATCTAACCCCAAGGAGAGACATCTTAAATCAAACTATACTTGCCAGCTCCCTGTATGAGTTAGGAGCTTTGTCTTACAGTACAAATTCAAATCTGGAAGGTTAAACTTACCTTCAGAAAATGACAGCACCATCTTTTAAAGTGAAAAATAAAGTGATAAAGTTCCCCACACAAATCTCTGAATTACAGTATTGACCTATAAAACACTATATGGCTCAAGTCCAGGTTATCTGACGGACCACATTCTCCTACTAACCCACCCATGTTTTGAGATTTTCTTGGGGAGGTACTTCTCTCTGTCCCATAACCCTCACAGGTACATCTGGTGGGAACATGGGAGAGATCCTTCTTGATGGATGCTCCCAGGCTCTGGAACTCCCTTTCCTGAGAGAGCAGACTGGCACTCTCATAATCTTTCCTTAGGGAGACAAAGATTGTTTTGTTTTGGCAGACCTAGTAAGACCGACTGCTCAAGAGAAAAGGGCCTTGTATAAAATGCTGGGTTTTCTATTTGCTCTTGGTTTAAGCTTATTATTAACTAATAATTTTTTAACCTTTATTTGTTGTTAATTTTTACCTGTGCTTAACTATTGAGCCCTAAACGGGGGGAAAGGATGAGATTAATTAATTAATTAATCCCTCTTGATTGAACTTTATGTTACATTTCAGTTCAGGATCTTGCTTTTAATTTTCTGGAAAGAGATCTGACAATTATACAATGAGAAGACTTTGAGATTAAGAGCGCTACTTTATTTAACCAAGAACCTATTTAAACTGAGTTGAATCTGGAAAGCAGCAAGAGGTAGAAGCAACCTACCACAGGATCAGTTGAGGCCAGGCGTCACTCTATGAACTCCCCCTCAGCCTTCCCCAGGACAGACCACCTGTGCTCCTAGGGCAATCCAATAGCTGAGTTGCTCCCTGTCCGGTCATCTACTGGAAGGCAGAACCAAGGAACCCCATCCCCAAGTTACAGTCCCTCAGGCCAGTCTCAAAAGTAGTCTCCTTCCATACTCTTCAGGTCTCAGGACCTAAAGAGGCAGTTCCAGAGCTTTCCGATTCACTAGAATGTTCCCTGGGTGTTCACTGTGACTCTTATTTCTCCCCCACTACCTGCCATAGACAAGGGGCAAGAGTCTGCTTAGCCCCTTGCCCCCCTCCAGGCTGCCTAAAAGGGACCTCGCTTCTTGTTGCAAGTTCTCCAGGAACAACCTATTACCCTCCTCAGATAAACACATGCTCTCCACTCTGTAGAGTTCAAGGCACTGAAATGCTATATTGGGATGTGGAAGGAAGTGGCCCAAACCTCTATTCAGGGCATTACCCATTCCCCTAAGTACCATTCAGTGGGCTTTTTCAATGCATCAGAGATCACCCACACCTCGCCAGATTTGGCAAGGCAAAATGTCCAATCACATCAATATTATTCCTGGCCATCTATTGTATAGAACCCAAAAATCAAACAGAGCCTGAAGGATAAGGGCCTTGCCTTTCAGCAAAGCCTGGTCATTCCCTGACAAAAATGTGAGGAGCAGGCCCCTTGTGCTCTACAAACAGTAGAAGCAACAAACCATGCCACTGAAAGCCTCTTTTCCCAAGCCACTTCACAGTGGCCTGGTCACTCAGCCCAAGTTGATCACCAAAACAGCTATTTGGGGCCTGCTGTGTCACCCAGTAAACCACACTGTGGCCTCAGATCAGGACCCACCACCTCTCCAAACAAAAGCTAGAACCTGTAAAATGCAAAAACATTAGAAAAGAAAGAACCATACAATTCATGATTGAGAGGTTGAATATATCTCTTGTAAGCATGAGATCTCCAACACTCAGTATAGCTGGATTGCTCCCACATCCAGACCAATGACAAAAGTGTATAATATGCCCAAATCCAAAATGAATGGTTCCCAAATTTTACCCCTTGAAGACCCAAGCGCTATAAGGTAACAGACCAAAATTGGTATTCGGGGAAAAAAAATAAATAAATAACAAATCATCATTACCACCACCACCACTCATTATCCTTTTCCTGGCTGTCCTATGAACAAAAAAACTTGCCAAAATAATAACTAATCTCTTCCTGTCCAGACCTAAGCTTAAGGGCCAATTCAAGAAAAGGATTGAACTTTTTAAGTGTTGCACATGATACTGAACAATCCATAGGGACAGCCCAGTCTGTGCAAAATAGATTATGAAAAGAAAAACACAATAATCCAGTCCCCAGGATGAACTGGTAACAGATGAAATGCAGACTGAATGTCACATTTCACCAACTGAGTTCCAATTCCATTCCTGCACACCTCCTGAATTGCTGCATCAAAGGATGGACAACAAATGATACATAGCTCTACAGGAATGGCATCATTAATGGACTCCCCCTTGGAATAGGATAAATGATGAATAAGTCCATATTCACCAGATACGTTTTTGTGCTCACCCACAGCTCCCCCTGCTTAGATCAAAAATCCATGCAACTAATTACTTCAAGTCCTGTCTACCCTATGTTTATGCAGTTTCACCTCCTCCTTGTCATCTAGCTCATTTTTATCCTTCTTCTCCAATTCATGATAATGTTAAGACATCTACATATTTCCCACAAAGGATCTTGTCTCTAGTGGATTACAATAAATAGTCTCCCAATGCAAGTGTCTGTTTCCCAGACAGAAAAGCACCATAAGGGACTGTACCATACCCTCAATTGTTGGGCTGCTGCATGCTTTATAAAGCCTCATAAAAAGACTGTGGTGGATAGGTTCCTTGAGGATAACAAACCAAGGAGCCTTAGACTCAAATGAGGTTGTGTGGGAAGCCCACCACCCTCTGGATCCACTCGTCCTCTGATTGAGCTTACAGATGCTTGCCTACCTACTATGCTCCAAATCCCCCATGGCCAGTTATACGCACCTGCATGGAATAGTGTTAGTGTCAGAAGGCTCACCTGAAATAGGCTCCATTGATGCAGGCTCGTTCACACAGACCACTGCAGCCACATCATCCTCCACTTCCCCAGACAAAACACCACTTCAATCCCACTTTTCTAAAGCATCTAAATGATCCAAAACCCTGGTCTCGTAAGACTTGTCTTATACTCAGATCTGCTTTCTCATTTAGCTGGGACTACAGACTGCTTAGAAGAAATCCAGACCTTCTCAAGAGCTTCAAGTCTGGCCAGGAAGTCAACAATCAACTCCTTTCCCCTTCTTCCTCAGAAGAACCAGACAACATTGGAGGGAAATGCTTGGCTGGCATTTTGGCCTTTTAGCTGAACCTTTCCCTGTAGGTCTTCCATCCCCATTTTTGGAAGCTATTATCAATTATTTGGACTAGCTACTAGCCCAGCCCTCAAACAACCAGTAAGCTAGGACCCTGATACGGCTTGTCTAACTTTCAGTTGGTACACTCAGATTGTCAAGCACTAGGCCTAGAAAGGAGCCCACTTGCTCCAAAGAGGCCTAGCATGGGCTACCAGGGCTCACACTGTGAAAACTACCAGGCCCCCAGAAGGAGCCTACTGAAATATGAAAATGCCTGCTCAAAACCCTATCAGCACCTGCCAGGCCTCCAAAGGGTCTACCTAGTTGTGGACTAGTGAGTACAGAGGACTTAATGAATCGCTGTGGCCTAGTGGTGCCTATTAGGCCCACCAAAGGGCCTGTGAGTTATGATGAGGCCTATTCTGAGGTATACGCGATCCCAAAGGGCCTACGCATGCCTACTAGTTTGATAAAAAAAAATTGAAGGCCTAGTGGGGCCAACTCACCTGCCCAAAATGGCAGATTGGAAACTAAAGCCACCCAGCAGTAATGAGGCTTAGACTAGCCTCAGAAGCCCTTTCTTACCTAATAATGGAGCTAAACAATGGGAGAGGGGACTGATGTTGTAGCCAGACCTACCACAAAGGCAACAATAACTGCTACTAACTTCCTGATTGCCCCTCAAGCACTAACTGCCCTTAACAAGCTGAGTCCCTGAAAGCATTACCCACCATAGAACCATTCAGCTGAGTGGTCTGGTAACTGGATGCCAACACATCCCTCTACCTGTAGCTGTCTCCAAAGACCACTGCTGCTGATCTCTTTTCTCTGCTGCTCTGCTCCATTCTGCACCTACTGCTCCATCATGAAGTGTCATCCATAAGGAAGCAAAGAGGGGCAGACAGAGCTCATAACCCCTGTGGTGCACCTGATATCATCAACACTGGCCTCTCCTCCATCAGAGGCCAGCAAAAGTGGGTCCTCTTTCAAAATACCTTACACTGCATGGGTCGATATCCATATTCCATTTACCTGGGTGGGAGGTAAAACTTGGGTAAACTGCCTAGCTCCTGATATGCTCTCCCTTTGAACTTTTGGGAGTTAGAGTTTCCCAAGGTGTTAGCCCTTTTGGAGAAATTTTATGAAAGCTAAAACGGTTAGGAATCAGTCTTCTTTTAGCAGAGTAGCAGAAAAAGCATGTCCCAATCTCTGTGTAGTAAGGAAGGCAGTTTCAGGTTCCAAACTTAGGAAAGCTTAGTAATGAATTTTACAATAACATATGCATTGGAGAGCCTAGATCCTAACTAGCTAACAAGAAGATTAGGTAAGATAGTAGCTTCATTTTTAATTCACCATCTTCTTGGTGGAAAGGCAAAGCATGGTCAGAGGGAAGGAAATGGAAGCAAAAATGGCAAAGAGGGCAAAGAGAGCGAAGCGTGGTCTTTTATGTAAGACCAGGTCTATCCCGGCTCACATGGTCTGGTCACTGGGATACTATAGCCATGCATTTAAATAACACAAAGAGTGAGAGTTGAGGCATTAGGTGGGAAGGCAAAAGGCTTTGACATGCAAAGGGGGAAAAAAAACACCCTCTAAGCTAGTTAAGCCCCACTTGCCCTAGAACAAGAAGCAGGGGAGAGAGAATGCTAGAATTTTCCAACATGAACTGTAGAATAAATTGTGCAAAGCAAGCAAATATAGGCAAATATATGCTTTGTTTATAGTAGTCATAAAATTCTATTTCTTTCCATACAGGGTAAAGATTTTAGTTTAGCGATCTGCATGAGGAGAAGACTTTCCCATGTCTTGCTGAAGTTTGTTTCAAGAAGTGAATTCACACACATCAGTTCAATTCAAACAGTTATATGATGGTGGCTCCCAGTTTCTTGTGCCTGTTGAGCATTGTTCCTCATTCCTGCAATCTGAATAAATATTATTTTGTCTTTCATCAATGCAGTGAAGACCCTGCATGCCTACATACACACGATGACAAATCTATTTCACATGGCCAGGCTGCTGAGTGATTAGTTGTGTGAATGCTCTGGCATACGCCAAGATCGTCATCTTGTCCAGGGGAAAATGGACGACACATGAACTGAGGCAGGCTGTGAGAAAAAAACAGAATGTCAGCTTATGATATAACTCTTCCTTGGTCACTCTGCAGGGCAAAGCATTTAATTAGAAGCATTTTGTCACATTTTAAAAGTTGTTATTAATTCATTCTTTTTTTAAAAAAGAAAATAACCTACCACCAAATCCGGACACCACTTTACTGAAGGGAAATAACTAGGAGCAAACCTTTGCCTTTTGACAGGCTTAAATTTGACAGACCTGAGACGATAATGCCAATGTGGGTTATGTGGTTTTCTTGCCTAGATATAAATTTCTCTCACTGTTCTATTTTTCTTCCCACCAGTTTCAAACAAAAAGGAAGCAGTCAAATTCATTCCTATGCCCTCCTGCCAAAGAGGCAGTCAGTCAACTCTGGCCATTTCCACACTAGACTGTTATAGCGCTATTATTCCACTTGCAACATCCTATGGAATCCTGGGGCTTGCAGTTTCGGGAGGGGCCAGCCGGCCCCTCCCGAAACTGCAAGCCCCAGGATTCCATAGGATGTTGCAAATGGAATAATAGCGCTATAACAGTCTAGTGCGGAAATGGCCTCTGAAAGCACTATGAGTTAATGAGTCTAGTGCTGGGGGGAATAAAACATTTTTACAGTTCCCAGAATCCCCTAGCCAGCATGGCCACTGGAGGATTCTCACAGTTGTAGTCCAAAAGGTAACTGGTATAATCTCTGCCTGTGACTGAAGGCAAAGGGGAAGGTGGTTCCTCGTCCTCAAAATCTGACAAAAATACAGATGGTCAGGCATCTCTGAAGTGACAGCTCACATTTTGTTTTCAAAAACATTCACACTGTGTAGGAATACGATTTCTCTCTGTCCCTGTGCTGGATGTGAGCTCCCCTTGTCTGCAGCATCCCAAAAGAAAAGGCCACAACAATGTATCCATTCCAAGGAGCAGGGCTGGCCCAAGACTTTTTTTTGCCTGAGATGAAGAACATGCCACCTTCCTCCCATTCCATGTACGAAAGCTCTTTCGATTGGCTATTAAATCTTTCTTCAATACTAACAATGGGTCCTCTACCATACCTGAGGGCAAGAGGTGCCTTAGGGGGCTCAAGTCTAGCCATATGTGCATGGTCCTCTCCTTCAATATCTTGCTACCCCCATTCCAGCAACAGCTTGAGATGATTGCTGCCTGATAAGGCCAGTCTTCACAATGTCTGTGAGAAGGATCTCCCATTCTTTTCCAAGGGTGTAGCTACAGGGAGGATGGAGTGAGGGTATTCTCCCCAAATAAGAATTCTGCACCTCCCTATGAAACTGTCCTTCAGTCGCCAAATTTCTAGCATTGCAGAATGAGACACTGAAAATCATTCACACCTGGAAGTCTTACAATTGCTGTGCTTGTGTTGCTTTGCTAACTTTGTCGCCCTTTTCTTTAGATGCCTGAACTGCATCTCTGAAAGATCGTCTGAATGTGTAAGTTACTGCTATGCTAGAAATTTGGGGACTGAAGGAAAATTTAATTTGAGATGGGGTAGAATTCTAATTTGGTCGCCAATGCTGTCATTTTGCCCCTCCCTAGCCATGCCTGCTTTTAATTTAATAAGCCTCTTGTTAGGGCTTTGAATGTGGGAAGGGAATCCTGAACTTTTCCTCTCTCCATTCTTTTCTTCATATAAATTTCTGGTTCTTCTTTCAAGTTGATGCACCAAGGATTCAAGTACCCTATGGCCCATTGGATTTTTCCTTCCAACGAAGAAAACAGGACTCACAATTTAATAGGGGAAACAGGGCACTCTCTTAATGGGTGCCAGTTGTCCCATCTTCTAAGTTACCATATGAGGGTTGGTAATTAGTATACCTTTAAAAGTAGGGAGTTTCTCCCTGACCATTCCAGGACAGGGTTTTCTTTCTTTATCCCCCCGCCTCTCTTTTCAGCAAGCCATTGTTACAATCCATGGCAGCTGATTTCTATAATTTATACTGCAGGAGGCAAAAAACTCAGGAAGTTTTAAACAAGGCACTGACGTTTCACATGAGCCAGGATTACATTAGCAGTTCCAGAGACTAGGATAAGATGACAAGGTCCATCAATCCACATGATTGAGGGAATAAACTGATCACCAGCTGGAGCTGGGAAGAATTATTCCTCCCAGCTAGAGTAGCACTGCACTGCTCAATTCTGCAGAAGGATTTATGCTTTCCCCTGATCCACCATCACATCTTACCTTTCAGAGAAGGCTCTGAACACAAACTTCTTGCTGTTTTGTGTCCCAGTACTAAGGCTTGATTAAGACAGGAAACTCACCTCAGCAGCCACCAAAAATGTTATTAATTTCAACTGATTTAAATGGAATAAAGTTAAGCATGTGCCTCTTTTCTTTCTTCCTTTTTTTAAAAAAAATTATATCCTATTCTTCTTCAAGGCAGCATGTGTAGTTCCTGATATGATTGCTATTTAGTCTGAAAGCTCTTGTGTATATGCATTTTCAGACCATTTTAAAAACTCTATTCTTTTTTATCAGCCAGAGAAAAATTGGCTGAGTTTTCTTCCTGCAACCTTGCTTTAGAAATTATGAGTGTTGTATGTTTTGCTTTTGACGTTGAGGCATCTTAACATTTGAAAAGTCATAATAAGGAGCAGCATTAGCTCTTTGAATAAATAATTGATAATGCAAAAAGAAAAAAAAATGCAAAACTTTATTTATGAAAGGAACCTTTTGATTTGGTGCCAGAGATTATGTCTTAACCAAGGCTGTCTTAAACCCAATTGTTAATTCCAGTTGTGTGTGTTGCTGCAGTGATTTCAAGTTGTTTGCAACCTACGACAACCCTAAAGCAAACCTATCACATAGTTTTCTTGGGAAGATTTCTTCAGAGAAGAAATGCCTTCCATGGAAGCTGAGAGAGTGTGACTTGCTCAAGGTCACCTAGTGGGTTTCCATGACTGAGTGTGAATTCAAACCCTGGTCTCCAGAGTCCTAGTCTAACATCCAAATCACTATACCACACTGGATCGCCTTAGTCTCAGGTAGAAGAGATTTATTAAATCAATGGGAGTTTGTCATAAATCAGCTTACCTAAGTTAGTGTACTTCTTTCTGGCTTCTATAGGGGTCAATTATAAATGGTTATTGCAAACACAACCACAAGTTAAGTCCATTTTTTAAAAAATGATACAAGAAGTTATATACTAAACACGTATCAATTATCCCCTGAGTTCCCTGCATTCAATGAAATGCCAGTGCAGAACTTGATTGTAGCACTCTTTTACACATGCTGCTGGGCAGTATTGTAATCTTAGATGCAAACCTAAATAAAACATGCAAAACAGATGCAAGTGCATAATAAAAATTCCACTACCTGGAATGTACCCTTTTGTTTCCTCCTAAATACGCTTTGATTGGTGGTCAAAAGGACCTAATCCTTAACCCTGACAAATGCAGATCATCTTTTCTCCTCTCCAGCTCTCTCTTATCTTGCTGAACTAGTAAGTACACACCCTCCTTTAGGGTTTCTTCACCCACTGGGCCAAACCAATAATTGGTAGGAGTTACAGCAACATTTATGTAAGTTCCATTGATTCAGTGAATTTCCTCTAATTGAGATTAACAATTGGATTTCAGCCTAAAATGCTTCTGCAGATATCCACAGTTTAGGTTTATTCTCTATTTAGAGCAGTCATTTAAATCCATGCCTCTCACTGAACAACGAACTACAGTTCATTGGAGCTCCTGTAATCAACCTGACCTGTGCAAGACAGATGTAAAACTCTTTGATTAGATTATACTCTGTGCAAACAGGTAAATGCTACCACAATGTACACTGTTTTGTTGAGTACCTGAAATCCAAATTATTTTTTCTTGTAGATAAAATGTCAGTCCTGGAGTCCATTGGAGTCATGCACTGGTGGGCAATTGTGCCCTCCCAGATGTCGTTGGATTGCAGGTCCCATAATCCCTCACTACAGGGTATGCTGACTAGGGCTGATGGGAGCTAGAGGCCATAAAAAAATCCAGAGACCCATAGTTGGCCACCTCTGTAGAAACACTGTAGATCCATGGAGAAATCAGTTTCCACACAGCTTTTCCCTGCCATAAACTTTTCTGTTCAGATTGATACCTGTATTTCACTATATTACTGTGTAAGATATGCTACTGTGGTTTTCAAACCATTTAAAAGCCCCTCCATCTGTGACTTCTTAATACTTCTCTGAAAGCAGAATTTGTCACATTCTTGTGAAAGATGTGTTTCTAAGGAACAGCTGTCCAGGAATGAAGATGAAAAAGGAAGAGAGCAGAGACATGGGATTCTTGGAGATATTAAAGTACTCTGCAAAACTCGTGTTGGTTATATTGACGCTAACACACCTACCAAGGACTTTTGAGGCAACTGGAGTAATGAAGGCACAAGAATCTCCTCACCTCTCATAACCACAAAATGAACAAATAATAATTAATGATCTTGGAAACTATTAAACTCAGTGAAAGAGCTGGCTTGGTGGTTCAATGACAAGGGTGTGTAAAGCACATGTTCCTGATTCAAATTACACCTCTGCCAAAAACTCACTAAATATTTGGTGCTCTCCTTCAAATGGCATAATACTGACTGGACTTATACGATTCTTCCTGGAAGGTTAGTAGACAATGCATGGGAAGTGCGTTGAATGCTTTAGATAGGAATCTTTACTTTTTGGACTACAACTCCCAGAATCCACCAGCTAGGGTGGCCACACTGATCAGTGGATTTGGGGGCTTATAGTGTAAAAGCAATATTTCCATGCTCTGATAAATGCAATTATGTTCCTGTGAGCTTGCCAGACTGGGAACAGGTCAAAACAGCAATGAAAAAGGAGAGTTAAATCCATATCAAAGTGCTATATCTGTACTTGAAACTGGTGAAAAGGGGAATAGAGGAGCATAGGCAAAGGAATCATCTTTTCGCATTTTCCCATCTTGATAGTAAAAACCTTGAACAACATCATTAGTCAAAATATATTCCTTGTGCCCAGCTTACACCTTCTTCCAAGAATAAGTGTGTGGATGCTGTACAAATATGCACCTCTGCTTTGGATATGTTGCCTAATTGTACACAGCATCTGACTGTGTGGCATTAAAATTCACACACAGTCAAGGGTTTGGACCTTTCCCATCATAGCCATTTGTTGGAAGAATGGCAAGATAGCATCTACTTCTAACAGAAAAGTCACGGAGTTAAGATAATCACAGCCCTTTCTGTGTTTCACCATACAATCTCATACATGTTTTGTCACGCTGACTTTGATTGGCCTGCTGTCAAATAAATCAGTATAGGATTGCAGCTTCAATGGTTTCCTCAGTCCAATTACTGGACTACAGAGGGAGTAAAAAAGAGGAGCTATGTGTCTTGTGCAATTAGGCTTTCTGCAATTAGGCAATTAAAGGACTTTCCCAAAGACTAATATGCAGTAACTTATTTTACACCTGCAAGAGAGAAAGGTACTTGTTATCCTTTGCACAATTCTTACCTAGCTAAATGATCCAATCCTTTGAAAAAGGACCAATTACAGTCATCCTTCCACATTCACTAGGGTTAGGGATACAGGATCCCTGTGAAAGTGAAAAAATCATGAATAACTCTTGGCCCTCCCAAACAATATTTAACACACAAAAAAGTTATGATCACCATATTCAACTCACCCTGGTTTCCTTTGAGGTATCAGGGTCCCTTCACAAGGCAGAAGTGGGGGGCTGGGGGGGCTTCCTGCCACCTCCACTGCTGCCCCACACCATTTTTAAGAGGGACTCACAAGCCTTATTCACCATGTCTCAGTCTCACTCAGTCTCACATTAAAAATGGCATAGGGCAGCAGCAGACCTGACAGCAAATAATCCGTGAATAATCAAATCCGCAAAAGTGAAACCTGTGAGGGGTGAAATGTGGAAGGCTGACTGTACATCTTTTCAGCTATTGTTTTATAAGCGACAATGTAAAGTGACTGTAAAGAACGTGTTAATGCACTGATTTTTGTCAATGGACGCTGGGCTGGTATCACTGACACCCTGCCACAAGCTGTGAGGTGTACAAAATTAAGAAATAGCAAGCATCTTCAGTTTTTTGGGAAGAGTCTGATAAAGGAGAGTCTCTATTTTCCTATTATTTCCATTGTTTTCAATGGAACTCTTGTGGTCATCGAGCCCAACCCCCCTGCCACGCAGGAATACACCATCAAAGGATTCCCTACAGATAGCCATCCAGCCTCTGCGTAAAAACTTCCAAAGAAGGAGACTCCACCACACTCTGAGGCAGCACACTGCACTGTCAAACTGCTCTTATTGCCCTAAAAACTCTTATCTCTGTTAGCCTTCTGTGGGCAGCTTGCACACTTTTATTGATCAGCAGAGAAGACATACTTGATTCAGTTGAATTTTAGAAAGAAAGCCCTGTTATTCTTTCTAGACCTACTCCCTGTACTACTCTCTGTAGTATCAAGGATGGAAGGTGAGGGAGCTGCCACGGTCACCTGTAGCACTTGTGGGATGTTCCCTTTCTTGCCACGAGATGTTGTCAGGTACACCTGCACCAAGTGCAAGCTGGTGACCTTCTTGGAGGAGAAGGTTCGCCAGCTGGAGGCACGAGTTTCTAATCTTCGTCTTATTAGGGAAGGGGAGGAGTTTTTGGATAGGGCAGAGAAGACCTTCCTGAAGACCAAATGCGTGGGGGAGCTGCCAGATCAGGAAGTCAGCACACTGGGCCAAGAAACGGATGCTTGGAGGAATATCACACGGAGGAGTAGGAGGACCAGGAAGGAAACAGAGACTCTTAACCTACACAATCGCTTCAAAGTTCTTGGCCTTATGAACGATGAGGAGCACCAGGAGGAGGGAACAGAATGTCAACAAGAAGGAATCCAACTTCAGCAACAGGAACTAGATCAACACTCCCAGCCTCAACAGAGTGCCCAGGCAGTCCTAGAAGAACCTACTGGTCGAGGAGCCCCGGACAAGCCTCAGAGGAGGCGAGTTCTGGTTGTTGGGGACTCCTTGCTCAGAGGAACCGAACCGGCAATTTGCAAACCCGACAAGTTCAATCGAGAAGTCTGCTGTCTTCCTGGGGCCAAGATCAACCACATAACGGAGAGGCTAACCAGGCTGGTCAAGCCCACTGACCATAAGCCCCTCATTGTGGTTCATGTCGGAACCAATGACACTGCGAGGCGCAGCTTTTACCACATTGCAAAGGACTACAAGCTTATGGGGACAAAGCTTAAGGACCTTGGTGCGCAGGTGGTCATTTCATCTCTCCTCCCTGTTCAAGGATATGGCGCACGAAGGGAAAGGGCAATAGCGGAGGTCAACAACTGGCTCCGCACATGGTGCCGCCAGCAACGGTTTGGGTTTTTGGAACATGGCCTGAATTTCAATGAACGTGGGCTTCTGGCAAGGGATGGGCTGCACCTCACAAAACTTGGCAGGAATGTTTTTGCAAACAGTCTTGCACGGAGGATTAAGAGGTCTTTAAACTAAGTTCTGCTGGGGAGGGAGACAATATTATTCAGGGCAAAGACTCGGCGAATGCAGGGGGAAAAGGCCCAAATGATTTTGACCAAGTAGTACAAGCATCCAATGGTGGGAGGAGTAGAAACTATAGTACAGGACTTGCAGGAAGGGCCCGGGGATTTAAGTGTCTCTACACTAATGCGCAGAGTATGGGAAACAAGCAAGATGAACTTGAACTCCTAGTACAACAAAATAAATACGATTTGATAGACATCACTGAGACCTGGTGGGATGAGTCTCAGGATTGGAATGTAGGAATAGAGGGGTATAGCCTATTTTGTAAAAATAGACCAAACAAGAAAGGAGGAGGAGTAGCCTTGTATGTCAAGGATGTTTTCACCTGTGAAGAGATCCGTGACTTAAACCCAGAAAGTCAGGTCGAGAGCATCTGGGTAAGAATTAAGGGAGCGAGAAATAATAGGGATATTCTGGTGGGGGTTTACTACAGACCTCCAACCCAGACTGAGGACCTTGATGACGCCTTCCTCAACCAAATGACCATGCATTCAAAAAGGAGAGATACAGTAATAATAGGGGATTTCAATTACCCGGATATATGTTGGCAGTCAAACTCTGCCAGGACAGCAAGGTCCAGCAAGTTTCTTGCTTGTCTTGCAGACAATTTCATGGTCCAGAAGGTGGAAGAGGCGACAAGGGGATCAAATATTCTAGATCTGATCCTGACCAATAGGGATGACCTTGTTAATGAGGTAGAAGTGGTTGGATCTTTAGTGACCATGCCATATTGGAATTTGGCATTCAGTGGGAAGGAGAAGATAAGTGTAGCCAGACACTCATCTTAGATTTTAAAAAAGCGGACTTCTGTAAACTTAAGGAGCTGCTGGCTGAAATTCCGTGGTCAAGAATAGTGAAAGGGAAAGGAGTTCAGGAGGCATGGGAGTTCCTTAAAAGGGAGATACTGAAGGCACAGTCTAAAATTGTGCCAATAAGGAGGAAAAATGGAAGGCATCTGAAGAAACCAGAATGGTTGACTAAAGAACTCTCAGCTGAGCTAAGTGTTAAGGGAAACATGTACAGGAAATGGAAGAAGGGGGAAACCACCAAAGAAGAATTTAAGGTAGGAGATGTAGGGAGGAGGTCAGAAAGGCTAAAGCACAGAACGAACTTAGGCTGGCCAGAGACATTAAAAACAATAAAAAGGGCTTTTTTAAATATGTCCGCAGCAAAAGGAAAAAGAAAGAGGCGATAGGGTCGCTGCACAGAGAAGACGGCAAATTACTAACAGGGGGAAGAGAAAAGGCAGAACTACTTAACACCTTCTTTGCCTCAGTTTTTTCCCAGAAGGATACAAGCACTCAACCTGGTGGTTGGGGAGCAGGGGAGGAAGCAGGGGAAATGCGGCACATGATAGGTAGAGAGGTGATACAAGAATACCTGGCCACACTGGATGAATTCAAGTCTCCAGGGCCAGATGAATTGCATCCTAGGATATTGAAAGAACTGGCAGAGGTCATTTCGGAACCGCTTGCTATAATCTTTGAGAAATCTTGGAGGACAAGAGAAGTTCCAGCAGACTGGAAGAGGGCAAATGTTGTCCCCATCTTCAAGAAGGGAAAAAAAGAGGACCCAAATAATTATCACCCAGTCAGCCTGACGTCAGTACCCAGAAAGATCCTGGAGCAGATCATTAAGCAGTCAGTTTCTAATCACTTAGAAAGCAATGCGGTGATCACGAGAAGTCAACATGGATTTCTCAAAAATAAGTCATGCCAGACTAATCTTATCTCTTTTTATGATAGAGTTACTAGCTTGATAGATGAAGGGAATGCTGTGGATGTAGCATATCTCGATTTCAGTAAGGCCTTTGACAAAGTTCCCCATGACATTCTTGCAAAGAAGCTAGTAAAATGTGGGCTGGACAGAGCTACTGTCAGGTGGATCTGTAACTGGTTGACTGACCGTTCCCAAAGGGTGCTCACCAATGGCTGCTTTTCATCCTGGAGAGAAGTGACTAGCGGGGTGCCACAGGGTTCTGTCCTGGGCCCAGTGCTGTTCAATATTTTCATCAGTGACTTGGATGAAGGAATAGAGGGCATGCTCATCAAATTTGCAGATGACACCAAATTGGGAGGGGTTGCTAATACGGCAGAGGACAGGATCAAATTCAAAATGACCTGGACAGATTGGATTGCTGGGCCAAGGCTAACAAAATATAGAAATATAGGATGGGGGACACGTGGCTGGATGGCAGTACGTGCGAAAGGGATCTAGGAGTCTTAATAGACCACAAGCTGAACATGAGTCAGCAGTGTGATGCGGCAGCCAAGAAAGCCAACGCAATTCTCGGCTGCATCAATAGGAGTATGGTGTCTAGATCGAGGGAGGTACTGGTACCACTCTACTCTGCTTTGGTTAGACCTCATCTTGAATACTGTGTCCAGTTCTGAACAAGAAGGACATGGTCAGGCTGGAGCAGGTCCAGAGCAACCAAAATGGTGAAGGGCCTGGAAGCAAAGCCCTATGAGGATAGACTTAGAGAGCTGGGTATGTTCAGTCTGCAGAAGAGAAGGTTAAGAGGGGACATGATAGCCATGTTTAAATATTTGAAGGGACGCCATGTAGAGGAGGGAGAGGGCTTGTTTTCTGCTGCTCCAGAGACCAGGACAAGGAGCAATGGATTCAAGCTGCAGGAAAGGAGATTCCACCTGAACCTCAGGAAGAACTTCCTGACAGTCAGGGCTGTCTGGCAGTGGAATATGCTGCCTTGGAGTGCAGTGGAGTCTCCTTCCTTGGAGGTTTTTAAGCAGAGGCTGGATGGCCATCTGTCGGGAGTGTTTTGAGGGTATTCCTGCATGGCAGGGGGTTGGACTGGATGGCCCATGTGGTCTCTTCCAACTCTACATTTCTATGATTCTATGATTCTATGAAAATCAGTAACCCTTTGTATGGCTACATTACAGCGCCTCCTTTTTCCTTCCAGTTTTGTGAGGAAAATCTGCAGAAGAAAGAAGAGGAATGAAACAGAGCTGGAGCAAGAGACATCACTACCCCAAGCAGCTGTCATTCATGATCTCATGGGTGCATCTCAATGTCACTTGCAACACTGCAGAGGATGTTGGGTGTGCAACTTAACAGCCTTCATGCTGTGTCTGGCACTGACAAAAATACAAGACACAAGAGATGTGCCCCACCAGGCCCTGAAATTGTGCAGAAGGTTCTAGGGTATAAGGAAAAGTCTGTGTGTATGCATGCACACACATACACAAACAGTACATTTACCCAATACAGTTATCAAACATTAGAGATGGAATGCATAAACTGGTATCTTTGTTGGGCATGCAGCTACAGACCCCTTTTATTAAGATGTGAATCATTCAAAAGGAAGGCCTGCTTTCTGCTTTTCTGATAAAGGCTTCTTCAGGATTTCTCTGAGCAGCACAGTCCATGTCAAATCAAAACATAATTCAGCCAAATCTGAATAATACATCAGCACTTGCACGGCATGGTTTAAGAACAAAATAGGAACAATGTAATTCTTCTGCTCAAGGACTAACGTGGCACTTGGTAGTTTATGAGAAACTGCTGGAGCAATCACAAGGAATAGCACAGGGTTTAAAATGATAAAAATGCATTAACCAGAAACCCAGTACATTTCTACAGTTCGGTGTTTAATGCATGTCCTTCTTCCAAGTTCCATCAGGTGTTCTGGATAACAGTAGAAAGGAAGAAGGGTCTGGCAAATATTTCAAAAGTATTAGGATGATTCTCTGTCTGGATCCGCTCAATTACAGATTATTGAGGGGTATTCTAAATCTGTAGTGTGTTTTTCGCTTTAAAACATCTGGTCCTCTTTTGAAGTTTTATCATTGTGAAACATTTGAAAAAATAATCTGAATCATTAAATGATTAATGTGATTTTATTTGAAATATGTGCAACATATCTCTAATAACTTTGGTTGCTTCTAAGAACAGAGTCCTGAAGGAAACTAAAAACTGAGATTTAATAAAAGTTTGGCATTTATGTCGACAAAAACAATCCCCAAACAACTGCTAAACTTAGTTACAAAGCAATATTTCTAATGCATTTTTTCCTTTGGTTGTTTAAACACAAAGGTCCTTTCTGCAGGATGGCGGCGTCCTGGCATGGGGACACAAAAAGAGCGGGACTGCTACGATGCTTCCTCATGATGTCGTCACAGTCCCACCCTTCTTGCATCGCCAGCCGGTATGATTTCAGGGTATATCATTGACGGAGAAACTCCATCAATGATCCTTAATCATGCAATCGTGTGACCCTCAATGGTGCATATAAAATCAGCTCCGTCAATGACCCTCAATTATGCGAGCCTTCCATCACAGCTGGCCATGCAGAAGGGCCGGAAGCACAATCACCCACTTCCTGATGCTGTTTCAGAAATGTGCAGCTAAAGCCTTAACTCCCGTCTATCATAAAGATACATTACAAGTCTTTTTAAAAAATTTGTTCATATCTGAGAGTAAGCACCAATGAATTCAACAGGCATTACTGCTCAATAGGACACACTTGCTGAGGTTCTAGTTAAGAGGCAGCACAATGTAAAGCAGGTGTTAATCTGGGGGGGGGAGGCACTGCCCCCCCCAATAAGAATTCTGCCCCTTCTCCTGTGAAATTGTTCTTCACTCCCAAATTTCTAGCATTGCAGAAAGTGGGATGTTGATCATTTAAATATCCTGAACTCTAGCAAAATTTGTGCTATTCATGATCTCTTTGTCACTTTGCCTGCCCCTTTTCTTTAAATGTCTAAGCAATATTTCTAAATGCTCCAAGTTTTATGTTACTGCAATGCTAGAAATTTGAGCACTCAAGGAAAATTTCATGGGGAAGGCAGAATTCTTATTTGGGGGTCATAGCCCTTATATTGTTCTCCCCACCAGCACTGCAGAGGAAACTGAAGTGACCAGGTGGGGTGGAGGGACGGAACAGCTGTGCCTCTATCTTGGAGTACCAAAATCTGTTGCACAATCTGGAGGGAACTCAAAGACCTCTCTATCCATGTGGGCAAAAAGTGGTCAGCTGTGCATGGGTAAAGCCCCAGCAGCATTCCAGCCTCCACCTCCGTCCTGTGTCCAGACTCAAAAAGTAATGCATGGGTATACTGGTAATTTCTCATGGCCAAGTACCAGGACAGCCTGGTTTTCTTTTTTCCCAATCTAGTAATACGCACTGCAATAATAATTAAGGAAGGAGTTACCTCCTTGGTTTCCACCCAAAAATGAATCAAGCTTTTTGATATTTTCAACTGAACCAAATTCTCATTTCTTAAAGGGGTATGGTTATTCCATTGGTATAACTGTTAATTAAAAGGTATTGAAATGAAAATCCACAGCAAATGTTTTTAAATATATGGGTTGGTTTGGCAGGTGGAAAATTAATTTCAAGAAAAGGAATCCATGTCTTATGGAATGCATTTCCTCCTCCTCAGTCTGGAAGTGTTCTTCCTCATCTGGAATCTTCTGCTTTTTCTCCAGCCAAAAAATTTATAGGATGGTTCCTTGACTGTCAAGGGCAAAGAACCATTTTCAGAGCCGTATGATCCCATTCTTCCTTCTCTTTTGGAAAAGTACTATAATCAGAGCTGTGCCTATCATAAGCTAGATTTTGAGTATTCTTCAAAGACAGCAAATCACTGGTTAACTTATTCTTTCACTAATTTTGTATCTGGTCTTTCTTTCAATATGGGACCCAAGGCAGATTAAAATACCAGTTAAAACAAAAGGCAATTAAAACAATGAAAAATACAAAAGTTTGAAAACAACTAAGCAAACCATGACATTACAGCATAAATTTAAAACAGTTCTAACAGGCTGTTAAATACAGCAATAACAATAAAAAGACAAATACAACACTCTCTGTTTAAAAGGCCTTCTGCAGCCAACACTTCATGCTCAAAGGTCTGGGTAAAGAGAAAGTTCTTCAACTGTCAGCAGAAAGAGAACAAAGAGGGGGTCAACCCATAGGACAGAATTACAGAATCTGGAATAATTAATTCATTCCTGGTGTATTTTCACTGCAATGAGGGGTGGGAGTGGAAGAAGACATGCTCATGGGATTTTTCTGTCTTTAGTTGCTTAAATGCACAGTGATGACTACATCCTGTATCTATTTGACTATACATTGATATCATGGACAAGTCTGGGGCCCAAAATTACAGAATTTGCTATGACCTATGGATAAGTCAAGGGTAAAAACATATCTGACATCAACAGCAACAGGCACGTTCTTAGTTCCACGCTGGTTGCCTACTCCACACATCATCCACCCACAATTTAATTCTTTCCTCATCCACCCAGTGTATAGAGTGAACATGAACAATTATACCTGCTTGAATTTTAAAGTTCTTTGGCTCGAGGGCTGCAGAGGTGGACTCTTGGGCCTTTTTGGCAGCTTCGGCTTCCTCATTCTTTTTGCACCAAACTGGACCTCGACTCCTCTGGAAACCAGCACTGACCCATGGATAAATCAACCCAGGTTTCCAGGGTAAATTTGCAGCCTAAATTTCTAGACTTATAGTTGCATATATACAGAAATGTGCCAAAATAACTTGTCTGATTTTGGGCTCTGTGAATTGACTGGGATGGATGGGGCATTCTGAAAATGGGATCAATGCAACAGCTTAATCCTTGATGTTCTGCCACATTCAGATTCTGCATCAAACCTTTGTGAGGCACAGAGCACAGAAAAAAGAAATTGTGGTCTGTGCAACACACAAGGGGATTTTGAAACCCAGATGATTGAATGGATTATGTGTCAATAACGTAAAGCAATGGAAATACGATTGTGCCTCTGATCAGTAATTTTGGTTAAATGGAGAGTTCTCAGAGGTGGTGGAGCTTTTTTTTCTTTTTCAACATAGGTTTGGTTGAAATGATGAATTTCACTGAGCAGAACTGCATATAAAAACAATGTAAGTTCATGCAGAAGTTCTGTGTGTGTACCTTCAAGACACCTGTCAACTTATGATGACCTCATCAATTTTATAGGGTTTTCTTAGGCAAGGAATACTCAGAGGTGGCAGTTCTTTTCCCCTGAAATATAGCCTACAGTACCAGGTATTCATTGGCAGCCTTCCATCCAAGTACTAACCAGAGCTGATCCTGCTTAGCTTCCAAGATCAGATAGGATCTGGCACCATTAGGGTGTGTAGGTGGTCTCAGATTCCATCTCTCCAATGTCACACATTTGCAAGGACTTGCTTTTCCTGTTATCAAGTGATGAATTGTGTGATAGATTGTAGATAGTGAATGTACTTTGATCATGATTTCTACAATGTGGTTTAGCAATACTTCGGAAAGATAACATTCACTTCCAGAACACAGACAACACATGGGGTTTGTCTGAAACTTATTTCAGTAGCACCGGAACTGAGGGAGGAGCCATTTAGTTTGAAGACTTGTGGGGAGGAAAAGGCAAACCAGTTCATACTTGGTTTCATCATTTAGCATTTCTCAAGGAGTTCAAGTTACAATTTGTTTTCCTTTTGCACCAGGTGGAATTTTTCATATCTACACAGTAAGTTATTCATAATGTGTGTCCCCATGCCCTTCTACGCATCCTGGGCATTACAATTTTCAAAATAAATGGTTCCAAAGCTGTTTCTCCCATAACAACTATGTTAAGGCTGAAGACATTAGACTATATAGTAAGCAGATACCAATTAAAAAAAATGTAGTGACTGCAGCCGTATATGCATATGTGACAGGCTGTACCTGTCTTATAACTATTAATTTCATTATGGTGCTATCTGGCGCTCATCATCCTACCTGAACTGATGGCTGTAGAATCTTTTGTAGGGTTGTCAGGTCAGGCTTATCCAAGGCCCTAAGATTCCAGGGCCAAAGCTTGAGAACAAGGGAGGGCCCCTTCTGATGTCATGAGACAATGGGCTCTGGTGATGTTATCAAGGTGATATCACAAAGAGAAGTCCCTCATAATGTTATTAAGTGTGGCTCAGCAGTACTACATATGAAAAGGACCTTGGGATTATTGATTGTAAATTGAACATAAGCTAGCAGTGTGATGCTGTAGCAAAGAAGGCTAATGCTATCTTAGTCTGTATTAATAGAATCGGAGTTCTAGGCAAGGGAAGTAATAATCTCACTATATTCTGTAGTGGTCAGGCCTCATTAGGAGTACTGCATTCACTTTTGGGTGCCTCATTTTAAGAAAGATATAGATGAGTTAGAGCAGGTTCAGAGAAGGGCAATGAGGATGATAAGAGGCATGAAGAACAAAACTTCTGGGGACAGGTTGAAGAACGTAAGCATGTTCAGCTTGGTAAAGAGAAGACTATGGAGTGACATGACCACACTTTACCTCATGATTCCCACAAGAAAGAACGTGCAGGCTTCTTCTCTGCTATCAAAGGGTAGAACTAGATCTAACGGTTTTAAGTTACAGGAAGGTGGATTTCAGTTGAACATTAGCAGGAACTTCTTGACAGTGAGAGCAGTTTGGTGATGAAACCAGTTGCCTAAGGAGGTCTCCTTCTCTGGATGTCTTCAAAGAGAGGCTGGACAACTATCTGCCAGGGATGCTCTAGCTGGAGATCCTGCATTGAGCAGCAGGGGTTGGACCCAATGGCCCAAGCAGCCCCTTCCAGCAATATGATTCTGTGCCTTAAGCATCAACTGTAGTTGCACAGAGTAAGCAGTTCAAATCAAAAACACCAAGTCCGGGAAGAAAAAAAAAAAGGAATGGACACACATGATTTTCTCTTGCTCTGAGATTCTTTACTCTTACCCCAGCGACTGAAAAGAGGATCCTAGCACTGGTAGTTGGGAATCTTAACCTGCAGATGTTTTGGACTACAGGTCCTACCAAGATGCATGGAACCAATGAAAGTTGTAGATCAAAACATCTGGAAGACCAAGGTTCCCCTATCCCACTGTGGTAGCAGTATTGATACCTTATACCTTTTGATAGTTTGGAACAATCTTCATGTTGGAAGACTACATAATAATAATATAGAATCACAAACATTCATAATTACACAAGAAAAATGGAACAAGGTGTACTTTGCCTGTTTGCTGTTTGTTTTTGAAAAAAATAGTATCCGGAAATAATTTTTCCTCTTTGAACAACTCCCACTATAAATTGAATATTTTATCATCATAACTTATAAGGCATAAATATGGATTATCTATGCCTTGGTCTGCATTAATTTCAGTGAATATTTGTTCACATATATTTCTACACATAGCCACATTGGGGGAAGGGGGAGCTAAATTAAACCTGGTGAAGTCTGAAGATGTGGTCATGAACAGGAAGTTTCTAATTCAGATTTTATCCTCCTTCTACCGTCCTCAGTTACCCTAAAAATCTTCTCCAGAGGGCTGCAGGATCCACCCACACAGGTTTTGGGAGTAGGAGGGGAAAGCAAAAGGACAAAGATTTTTCCACTCATGCAACATTGGGTTTCCTCTGTAATTTTCCTGAAACTCGCATTATATGTGTGTGTGAGTGTGTGTGTGTGTGTCAGAGAGAGAGAGGAGAGAGAGAGAGAGAGAGAGTTTCCCATTTTAAAAAACACTCTTGGAAAATAACTTTGTTAAAATCTATCTGTCTATCTATCTATTATCTGTCTGTCTGTCTGTCAATTACTGGGAATGATACACAATGTAGTCCTAGAGCTGCTTTGCTCACCTAGATCTGGCCTTAGGAGATCTGGTGTTAGGGTTGTTATAGTGCTATTATTCCACTTTCAACATCCTACGGAATCCTGGGGTTTGCAGTTTAGGGAGGGGCATTTTGAATTCTCAGCCAGAGAGCTCTTTGGTCTCAGTAAACTACAAACCCCAGAATTCCACAGGATGTTAAAAGTGGAATAATAGCACTGTAACAGTAGTGCGGAAAGGCTCTTAGTTATTTATCTCTCAACTGGTCAAATAATGACTGGTCACTGGAAATGATGAAAACTCCCCTTTTGCTTCTTTGGCTTGGGTGTTTTACAACAGTAGGCCTTTTCACCCAGCCTACATACTCCAGAAGAGGCAGAGAAACAGAATTTACAAATAGATATCTTGGCATAAATCCAAGGTGACATTAAGAGAGGAAAACCATGAGCTTATATAGTTCCATTGTTTTTGGGTTTTTTTCCCAGTTGCACAAAAAAGGGTGCACCTGTTCTTGTGGTCCCTATGATACTGACTGTACTAATGGTTGCACCATTG
Organism: Cyclura pinguis; assembly: GCA_030412105.1. NCBI lineage: Eukaryota > Metazoa > Chordata > Lepidosauria > Squamata > Iguanidae > Cyclura > Cyclura pinguis. Next base: position 308,512,128 of record CM059599.1, on the reverse strand, counting down.
TTTGCACAGCCAGTTATGTAACTGGAAACTGTATCGGATTTTGCTCCACCCGGTCCACAGTACAGAACTATGTATCTATGAGTTATTTGCTTTAACGGAATATAGAGAATTGGCAATAGATAAACTGTGTAAACAACTGGAATAATTCTTAAAAAAAAGACTTTAGCCACATACTTCACTTTCTCTTAATTAATTAGCTGCTTTAAAATTTAATTTTTATTCTAGAATTTTGTTTCCATCTATGACTTTTAAATATACTGCACATTTATGTTGTATACAGAATATACTTTGGTATACAATATATAATACAGTATATATTGATATTTGCATCTAGTATCACTGGTATCTTTGTATGTGTTATTTATCAAGCATGCTTTCTTCCTGTTTTAAAAAATGAATCACAGTTCAAAATGAAACAGTATTTTCCAAACTGAAGTCTTGATTTCATTTTTTTAAAAAAAAACCGTGAGTCATTCTTAAATCTTATAGAAACTGAATGTTTTATATCCAGGCAGCATTGTATCTCAGGGCTCTTTCATCTGTCATTTTAAATAGGAAAGTGTGTTGGCAATACTTTGAGACACTCTGCAGACTGTTTGGAACTGCCCTTTGTATGGAGAGCTCAGCCACCGGATTCTTTGCCCCAAAGGCCAGAACTAAATTCCATATAATTTTTGCTGAGCCAAAAATTGAAGAAGAGGTGTCACTCAAGCCAGGCATGAAAGCTGATAATGTGTTAAAACTGTAAAGGGTTTACCATGTCAACAAGACTAAACAGGCTTATTACTGAGAAAAGACACTTGATCAATGGGGGGTCCATTTATCCTGAAAAGCCACGGCACTGCCAGAAGCCTCCTATACCCAATAAACATTTTATCACCTCGCAGCATACCCATGTCTTAGCTGTGATGGAAAACTCAAAGCCTTTTCTGATGATAAAAACCACCTGCGTATTCATTCTTTAGCATTCGGCTTGCACTACTGTGATCCAAGGCTCTTAGCATAGCACAGAGCAGGGAAGACAGCTGGAGGAAAAGGAGGAGAGCTACTACTACCAAGAAAAAGCTGGCTTAAGAGATCCAGATCTGCAACTGTCATCAAGTCAACTTTAACTTATGAATGAGAAACCTCCAGGACACCATATTATCAACAGCCCCATTCAGGACCATGGCTTCCTTGATTAAGTCTATCCATCTATAATGGGGTCTACCTCTTTTCCTACTGCCTTGTACCTTACCAAACATTGTCGTCTTTTTTAGTGAGTCATGTCTTCTCATGTCCAAAGTATGACAGTCTCAGTTTAGTGATCTTGGCTTCAGTTCAGGCTTGATTTGCTCTAGAACCCATTCATTTGTCTTTTTCACGGTCCAAAGTATCTGTAGAACTCTTCTCCAGAACCACATTCCAAAGGAGTTGATTTTCTTCTTATCAGTTTTCTTCACTGTCTAGTTTTCTCAACCATACCTAGCAATTAGAATACAATGGTATGGATCATTCTAACTTTAGTATTCAATTATATATCTTTACACTTCATGATCTTTTCTAGGTCCTTCATAGCTCCCCTTCCAAGTCATGTTTTCATGACTGTAGTCTCCATTCTGGTTGAAAACTTAGCCAAAGTATGGAAAATCTTGAACTATTTTAATGCCCTTATCATCTACTTTGATGTAAATCATCTGTGGTCATTATTTTTGGCCATTTCCGCACTACACTGCTATAGCGCAATTACTCCACTTTCTGATAAGAACAGATACTACATGCTATTGTTCCACTATCAACACCCTGTGGAATCCTGAGGTTTGCAGTTTAGGGAGGGGCATTTAGAATTCTCATCCAGAGAGCTCTTTGGCCTCAGTAAACTACAGACCCAGAATTCCACAGGATGTTGAAAGTGGAACAATAGCACTATAACAGTATAGTGCGGAAATGGCCTTTGTTTTCTTAATGTTCAAGTATAAACCTGCCTTTGCACTTCCTTGCTTGACTTTCTTTAGTAATCATTCCAAGTCTGCTATTTTCTGTTAATAGTATGGTATTATTTTCATAGCTTAAATGGTTGATGTTCCTTCCTCCAATTTTCACGTCTCCTTTCTCTGAGTCTGATCCTGCTTTATGTATGATATGTTCAGCATACAGGTTAAAGAGATAAGATGATAAACTGCAGCCTTGCCTTAATCCCTTGCTTATTGGAAACTATTCCATTTCTCCATATTCTATGATTTTCTTTTGAAACTCTTCAGTGCGCTCCATTATCTAATGTATGTTTGCAATATGACCCCAGTGCCTCCTCCTTTCCTGAAATGAGTTGGCATTCCGCACTCCATATGTGCTTAAAGTCTTTGTTGCAGAATTTTGAGCATCAGTTTGCTTGTGTGAGAAATTAGTGCACTTGTACTGTGCTTACTACAATCCTTGGTGTCTCTAGTCCCCAAGAGAAAGGACATCAGGAATTGCAGTAACCACAAGACCATTGCATTAATTTCCATGCAAGCAAAGTGATGCTGAAGGCATAAGCGGGAAAAAGTCCCTCACTTCATGCCAGGGGGAGATGGAGTGAGAAGCTGCCCATTCCAAAACTAGGTTGGAAGACCAACAATCCTCAACCATCACTACCTGCAGCCTTCCAGCAGGCCACAACAGGGGAAGTTGTGAGAAGAAGGGTCACTCCACCAGCCCTGCTGAAAGAGGACACCTTTCCTTGTACTCCACCCCTTCCCTTCCCACCCCTATTTTTCTTTTATTTCATGGCTTTTTAAAAAACATTGTAAGCCTATTTGCAGGAATGTCTCCTATTGATTATATTTCAATTCCCAATGCAGGGATTTAGAAAGAAAGAAAAAAAGGAAGAAAAGAAAAGAAAGGGAGGGAGAGAGAGGAGAGGAGAGGAGAGGAGAGGAGAGGAGAGGAGAGGAGAGGAGAGGAGAGGAGAGGAGAGGAGAGAAGAGAAGAGAAAAGAAAAGAAAAGAAAAGAAAAGAAAAGAAAAGAAAAGAAAAGGACCATGTGGCACATACAGCTTTGCCTTCTTCCTACCCTTCAGTCAGAAGCCACCTGAGGCTTCCTCAGGCTTCCCAATGGCAGGGCCACCTCAATATCAGAATGTAGAGGAAGACTTGCAAAAGTTTTGAGAGGACTCTGATATGAAAGGCCATTTCTCAAGTTTCTTCTCAGATTATAAAATGGCAATTCCAAGCATCACTGCTATATTCCAGTTGATAATACTTTTTGTCAAATATTTTCTCCTGACATTTCTTCTTTTATGCCCTTGGGTGTACCTCTCAATCTGAGTGGTGTCTTTTCCAAGATGTGTTGGTATTGATTGTGAGTGTAAAGGTTACAAATGCACCTGTAATTCAATGGCCTATCAGTTGAGTTTTAAAGCAAAATAACAAAGCCCATAGGAAGGACAGTTTGCTTACCTGTAGCTTTCAGTCTTCAAATAGTCTTCTGTTTACTTGTACTAGGTTCTGGACTTGTCTAGCAAAGCTTTCAGAAATGTTTAGAGAAAGTGCTGGGATTCACTCCGCTCAATACAGAGCTAACTAAGAGAAGAATTCTTCTTATGATGCCAACAAGGCTGAAAAGCAAAGTGTCACCAGCAATGGAGAAATGGTGAGAGGGGCTGTTGAAGTGTGTAGGTGCCACACAAATAAGACATACAGGCACACAACCTGCCTTTCTTCTTGTTTTGTTTGTGTAGATCTTAGTTGGGCAATTGGTAAGCTAACACACATAGACATTCAGTAACATTACTTAAAATGTATAGGCCTTCTATGGCTCCTCTCTGCAAGCTCTCATATCCAGTTTGCAATGTTTCATTAAGATATGAGTGGCCGATAACATTATTTTAGAAAGTTGAGGGACAGAAGACCCTTGGGACTCAAAGGAGACTATTTGAAGAGAAAGGAAAGCATAAAGCTCATATCAGCAGCCATTCCATAGAGTAGACAGTGTAGTTCAATTTCCCATGTTTTCATATTACGTTAAGTATTTTGATGTCCCCTTTTCAAAATTACTGGTATTTTGTCTTGTTTATCTCATCTTTCCATAAATTTAAAGAATTTTTTTTAAGTGCACTTCTGTATCATCCCTACGTTATAGTGTATCTTTTAAAACATGAACCCATCTGTTTGAATTATTCTGAAAGTTAAGCAACTTATAGTCTCTCATACTGTTGGTCTTTTGGATCTGCTGGTCGAAAGAAAAGTATAAGTTTGCCACTTTTTTTACACATTAATCACATGAAAGGCACACATATTCCTCATCCTGACCTGCAATGCCAATTTGTTGAACACATAAATCTGAGAAGGAGAATTCCAGACATAAAGGCTTCCATAGGAGTAAAAGAGCCAGTGACATGTGGTGGTCTGAGTGTTGGATTGGGACTCTGGGAGACCAGAGTTTGAACCTTTGCTCAGCCATGAAAACCCACTAGGCAAGCTTGGGCAAGTCACACTCTTTCAGCTTCAGAAGAAAGCAATGCTAAACCTATTCTGAAAAGAAAATCCTGCCAAGAAAACTATATGATACGGTTGCCATAAGTCAACTTGAAGGCATCAAACAAAACAATGTGGTGAGAACTCTAGGTGATTGGAATTCCAGACTGCTTATAGTTCCATCTCTGGAGGCTTTCCCTCCTCAGATATCCTTGCTCAGTGTGTCAGCATCAGAGGCAGGAAAGCTGTGTCAGTTTGGGGGCCGCGTTACCTTTATAGGTCCACTGTCCTTTTTTACTCAGGCTCCCTCATTTTTTTACACGTCTTTTATGTTAAATGTTCAAGGGTTTCATAAGAATTTCTGTAAATGGAAGAAGGATGACTGATTGGTTATACAGTAACTTCTCCACATTCACAAGGGTTAGGAGCAGAGAACCTTTGTGAAAGTGGAAAAACCATGAATACTGCCCCCTATGATTCTCCTCCCACTCCCCTCTGGAGTTTCCTCCCTCCTATTCCTTTGCCTCTGGCCCCGGCTGGTGTGGGGGAAGGAGAAAAACAACAACCTAAAAGGCTTACAGGTACTTTCCCCTCAGACAGAGAAGAGGGGAGTTTGGGAATTCTAATTACTCCTGGTGGCCATCTTGAGAAAGGAGCACATGACGAATCAGCAGCCAATGCACAGCAGAATGTGTAATCACATGACAGAGAGGCCATGCCTTCAGCAGTGGGAGGGGGCTTTGCTCATCCAACAGGAAAAAACATCCATTTTAAGCAAAAGCCTTGCAAGCCTGGGGTGATGAATGTAAGGGATGAGAGGAGGAAAAGAAGGGGGCAAGCATGTGCCTCATGAATAATCAAATTTGCAAGGTCAAACCCACGAAGTGGAGAGAGGACTGTAGTAGTAGGACAAGGGGGATGGTATCAACTGACAAGTAGAGACAAAGGATTTTGCAGTTGTCATGTAAACTGGCTTGCCTGAAGTAGTTTGCACTTTTCCCAGGGATCTTCAAAATTGTCCAGATTCACTTCCCTGAGCTTTCTAGGGCCAGGATTTCCTTTCTTTCATCGTTCCATTCCATCTGTCCATCATGCTATAGGAGTCTTAATCTAGGCTTCAAACTCCAGGAAAAGGGATTCCATCTAAACATTAGGAAGAACTTCCTGATGGTAAGAGAAGTTCAACAGTAGAATATGCTGCTTTGGAGTGTGGTGGAGTCACCTTCCTGGAAGTTTTTAAACAGAGGCTGGATGGCCATCTTTTGGGAATGCTTTGACAGTATATTCTTGCATCGCAGGGCGTTGGACTCAATTGCTTTTATAGTCTCTTCCATCTCTATGATTCTATGATAATAAACAACACAGAGAATAAAACAAAAAGGTAAAAAAAGGCATCCACAAAGGCATACAGATTTTTGTACAAACTCTACCTACAGTTTGAAGTGAATACAAGAGAAATTGGACAATTAGACATTCCTCAGGCACAGGTAGGATTCTGACACCGTTTAAAAGCAAAAGTCTCCTTAAAAAAACAAAACACAATGAGAGGGGAGGTCTGTTAGCCATTGAGGTGCTCAGTTCAGTCAGTTTGTATGGTCTGAAATGATTTAAGTAGCTAATTTCAGGTCACCCAAGGTTCACAAGAAGCCCACAGGTAGGTGACCTGCATATATTTTCTCTGAACCTAGTTTTCACTTAAGAGATTCCCCAACTGTAGGTCCTTAAAAAGATAAAACTCCTGACTCGCAGACTTTATCACTTCACAGAGTCAGATATGCACTGCAGATAACAGAAAGTGGTAGCTATTGGGGGCATGTGATAGGCACTTTGAAATACATACTGGCATCTTACCAAGCACTTCCAAATGACATTTGGATAATTACCTGGAAACGCACATTTCCTGTGGTTTACAACTCAACACTGCCTTCTTGATTCTACAGAGGACTTATAGCATTAGCAACAAAAATAGATACTGAACGAGCTTTTCTGTAACAGAGCTTACAGGCAGGCAGCAGGGGGAATGGAAGTTATAAGCTGAAAACAGCATCCAGTATGGTATTGTGCAATGTACAACAGGAGCATTCAGAGCTTTTTCCATGTCATCAGTCCACTCTGGATTCTGTTGGATGCTTTCTTCACTACACAGCTCATTCAAGACTCCGTAGGATATTTTTATATTGCTATACTGTTGCATTAACCCCTTTCCTGTACTGTCTTCTAGCAACACATGCTAGTATGCAAAATGACTGCCCTTCTTCACTTGCATTTCCACTCCATGACTACTGTGGATGGTCCTTCTTGGCTAACTGTACCTTTAATAGATGTCCCTCTCGGTAGCAGCTTTAGTGGAGAACCAGGAAAGAGACTGGGAATTTCTATAGGAAGGTTTTTCCTTTACTAAACTATTGTTACAGTTAGGAAAGGTTAACCTAAATGTCTGGCTCTCAAGATGTTGCTGGAACTGCAGCTCATGTCAGCCCTAGCCAGCGGCACCAATGGTGGGGGTGATGGAAGCTGCCATCCAAAAATAATGGAAGAAACTCAATTTATCAACTCCTGACTTATGCCTTCCTAGCTATGATTTTAAAGCCATTCTTCACATGTCTTGATGAACAATTGCTCCTTGCCCCTTCAAGAGAGCAAAACACCACATATACCTACTCTTTCAGTTATTAAGTTCTGAAAATGTAATCTGCTTTTTCAAGGTTGTTTTATAAATGCAAAATATGACCACCTTATATCTTTACCTTCTCTAGTTTATTGTACTCACAGCACATGTCATCCTTTCTAATATAAGCCCTCCCCCATGACTGTTACTAGAGAAGGATTGCTGTATTACCCAGATTTTGGGATTTTACCCAGATTCTAGACACGCCTAGATTCAAGTCATTTCTGACTTATGGCAATCCTAAGGTAAATCTATTAAAGGGTTTACTTGGCAAGATTTGTTCAGAGGGGGGTTGCTGTGGCCTTCTCCCTAGGCTGAGAGAGTAATTTGCCCAAGTTCACCCAGTGGGCTTCTGTGGCTGAGTCCTGCTCTGCTGGAGTCTTAGGGCCTTTCCGCACTACACTGTTATAGTGCTATTATTCCACTTTCAACATTATGTGGAATCCTGGGGTTTGCAGTTTAGGGAGGGGCATTTAAAATCCTCAGCCAGACAGATTTTTGGCCTCAATAAACCACAAACCCCAGAATTCCATAGGATGCTGAAAGTGTAGTGCAGAAAGGCCCTGAGTCTAACACTAAAACCACACCACCATGCTTGCCCACCTCAAACCATACTGTGGTCAATAAATGGTTTGGGAGTTTCTGGTTACTAGTAAATTACTTGAGAGTTCCTGGCCCAGAAATTTCTGTTGTTTAGCTTCAAGCAGCCTCCTGGACTTGAGATTACACATAGAGTGAAACATGTTGGGCTTTTCTATCAATAAACAGCCATCTTTTGAGCATCCTGAGAGTTGTCTCTTGTTTCTGCTGTGGGTCAGATTGCCAAGTAACCAGCCTTCTCAACGTAATTAAACAGCAACTACAAAAACAGCAACTCACATAACCTTTTAACTATTACTGTAAATTAACATTTTTATTCTCAAATACATCTTGAAAGGTTAAATTTAAAACATGTCATTTCAGCTGCCCTGAATTATTAAAACGAAGTCCTCAGTAACGTTGATACAAGCATAGCTTTTACAGCTGGATTCCCACTTTTGTAGTATATCATCTGCACATTTTCAGTCTTTTTTTTTTAAAGTGTCTATCAATCCTTAGAAATAAGGTGACTCATCAACAAATAACTCATTAGGCATGAAAAGGAGTGTGTTTGCAAAGGATGTAATTGGTAGAACAAAGACACTCTTAACAGACAGAAGGTACTAAAAAGGAAAAAGTAATTGACTGTTTCTGCTGCAGATTCAGGACTTAATATAGTTTTCCAAGACCTCAAGAGATCTTCGCCACCTGGAGTGCGAATGTAGAGACATCCTTCGGCAAATGAAAGGAGAATTACAGTGAGCAATAGCAAAAATGGAAAGTCTTCAATTTAGGCTTTATAGGATTCAGGAGAGGAATTGTACTCCAAACCACAACAATATCGTTCTTGGGAACTTGGTACAACTAAAATCTGCAGGGGAAAAAAAACACACACACACACACACAGGTGTTATATTATGCATGGCCATCATCCTACCAAGTCATTATACAGACACAATCAAATACCACACAAGGTGTTTGCGGCTAGTGTTCTTTATTGGGTTTAAGATGAGAAGGTGTAGATTACTGATTTCACTGGTGGCAATATCAGTTAAGCTGTTCACAGCACTGGTGTTTTAAGTCCTGATTGTTATCTTCATGGCAATTCACTTACCATTGTGGTATATGAATATGCTGAAGGAAATGCTCTTCTGCTTAGCACAGTAGCTGTAAGCTGTAACTATTGCTAATAAAAGCAACGATGGTGCTTGCTTGGAGGTAACAGAAAAGAATGTTGAATCTGCTATCAAAAACATGCATATTAATAGACCATGTCTGCCATCCTAGTAATGGCACTACATGTCTTGGGATAAATGACAAGTGAAGTGCTTAAAAAAAGTTGCTATGTGTATTTACTCTGCTCATACTCAGAGAAGATACTGCTGAAGCTCAGACATATCTTCTAAGTTGTCTTCCCTTCTTTTAAAATTGTACTCCAAACTCTGGAGAGAATGCTATCACTCATAGTAATTAACTTATTTAAACTGCTGTCATGAGATCATACCCCCCTTTCTCCTTCTCTCTTATATCACCTTCTTATCTTGCTTATATTCTTTCAATCTAATTACAAGCACAACCCTGGACCAACAATGACTCAAGGCAAACAGAAATAAGTAGAAAATGCAGTGGGAAGACATTAGGGACCAGCATGATTCTCCCCACCTTCGTTTCAAGCTAAATAATGTATTAGATTATAGTTCCTCTCTCCCTCTAACCCTTTTAACAAGGCAAGACAGAAAACTCAGCAGATATGTTTGACAGCGATGAAAACTTTAACCCATGGATAGCTCTATGAAAAATTTCCAAGACTTCTGTATTCTGAAAGATGTTCTGGAGATGATTGACACAAAGAGCTTGTTAAAATTTAAGTCAGCCTGCAGGGAAAGGACTGTCAGTTCTAGATACTGAGTTGCTCCATCTATTCCTAGAGTAGCTAAAAACAAAGACAGTCATCATGTAAGGCTCCTGCAACAATGCCCCCCATCAATGTTTTTGCAGACTGCAAGAAAAAAGCTTCAAGGTCTTTTCCTAAAGGGATATAATAATTTGGCTGCATGCTCCCCCCTCCTCATCTGGAATATGATCTGGATTCAGTAGTGTCACTGCCTGGTCTTGTCAGCACATCAGAACTGGGATTACTATTTCTTCTTCTTCTTCTGAGAAAACTACACCTGTAAGTTCATGCTATGTTTGTTCCAACACAGCTGTGGGACATCGCTGTCTGCCAGTGTTTTTTTGGTTAGAAAGAACACTGCCTGAATCTTCTTTCAGGTCATCATTTTGAGGATAAATCAGTTACAGAATAATGAACTTTGTTACCTAGACTTTCTGATAATCTAATTTGCTATGTTCTGGTTAAACCCATTAATCAATGATTTTCCAGAATTTGATAAGCTATTTTGAGCATGTCAAGCATTCTGTATGAATAGTTCAACAAGACAAAAAATAGTACAAACCCAACTTATTGTTATTTCTTTCACACATAACCTTTTCTAATAAAAAGCTTCTCACTGACGAGAATGGACGAATGTAATTTTTTTTTTAAAGAACTTGTTTCCTGTCACAGCTTGGATACAAATGCCTTGATTTTGTTCTCAACCTCTCCTTCTCACTTGGTTCAACCAAGCACATGCTCTTAAAAAGCTCTGCTATTTGTGTTACAGTTGTTTTCCACTTCACAAAATGGTATGTTAGAAGTCCAAAGAATATGCAAGAGAACATATTTACAATCATTCCAGCTGAGAAGAAAGTTAAAATATTATATGCTCTGATTGCTTGCAGATCAGGCAGATACTCTCTCGACAGGTTGTTGAAAAAGAGCTGGTCTTCATTTTATTTAGCAGTGACTGGAACTATCACTAGTTTGCTTCAAAAGGATCTAATTGTCGATTTCATGTTGGAAGGGGAGACACTACACCACTGGATTAAAATGGGCAGACTCTGATAAAACCTCTGTGGTCTGGATTGTTATTTTTTTCCCTTTGCTCCTCTTGGACTGCCCATCTTTAAGCATATCCCATTAAATGTCAAAGTTTTGGTATCATGAGTATTTCGCTAGAAGTCCCACATCATTCTTTACAATGCAGACTTTCAGTATCTTAGTCCACAGTCCAGTAAGCAAGGACCTGTTTTTTTAAATATTCATTTGGAGTTTATGTTGAACTGTTGGTCTTGGCCCCAAACGTAAAGTAGCTTAGCAGGAAAATCAGAACACATCATAGACGATGGGAGGGAGGAGAATAAAAAAGCTCATAAAGTGAGTTCCATAAATTAAGACGATGCAAGGGTATCCTAGAAACAAGACAGAGCTTAGAGAAGAGACAAGCAAGCCATGCCATGAATAAAAAGCAAATCCTTGGAGCTGCTCTCCACCCCTTGTGCCATTCCAAGCGTATCTGTGTGAAAGTGCTCGGGAGCAAGCTGGAAACGGCACAACCCTGGAGAAATAATTAAGAAATGAACTCTACTATTCAGTGGCATCTGTCCCAAAAGGGAACAAAGTGCCCTTTGTGAAACCTCCTCCCCAGAAAGCCTCCTAGAGTTTGAACTGTATCCATAGCCTCCCCTGGAATTAAACCCAAAGCAAGACTTTATTGTTCCCTTTCCTTTGACTACAGAAAGGGGGGGGTCCCAAGAGGTTTTAAAATATTACTGATCAGCCAGGCCTGGCTGCATTTTTCCCAGCACATGAATCAACTTTACTGCAACTAACGAAAAGCCATTAGTGTTATTGCGACACAGACAGTATCAACGAATATGAGCAGGGTGAAAGTGTAAATAAACACTTTTCAGTAGCGTGATGATACAGTTTTGCCATTGTAAAATGGGTTCGAAAGGATGTTCCCCTATTTTCCCCGGAGAAACAGCAGTGTAAGTATCAGTGACACTTTTTAGATTCACTCTGGAATTTTGGAAAAGAAAAATTATAGGAGGCAAAGATCACTAGGTATGCCTAGGAAGGAAAGGCATTTGGAAAGGCATTTTGAGATATACCAGTGATATTGTAGTTCAAAAATAAGTATCAGTTTAATTTTGCACTTTATCTGAAAAGTGTATATACTCTCTTAGGAGAAATTTCTAATTGTTTCTAAGCAAAAATAAAATAAATAATAAAATAAAAAATATATATATAAAAAATAAGAAAATAGTGGGGTGGCAAATCAACAGATTTAAGTGGGAACTGAGTTCAACTGACTGAATGTAGTTACAGCCTCAAGTGGTCCTGGTTTAATCTGAGTTCTCTCACAATGAAACACATTAGAATGATTACTCACAAGAGTGTACAGAATAAACAAGTGAGCATCCTTTGTGGTCTTCTCTTTCTTTTGGTTGCTTGTGAAACATCCAGTCCTCTTTTCAGTTAAGATGTCAGAATGAGAATCTGAGATATTTCCTAACATCAGATGAAATATTTTGTCTATCTCATTTTTGTGTGTGTTTTTTCCCCCCATGATCATAGGACAGAATACAATATATTTTCACCTCATTTAATCCTAATAACACTCCAAGATAGTTTTATAGTAATGTTATGCTCAAGACCACCTACCTAAACTTCTTGGCTGAGAAACATCTGAACTCAGATCTCATACAGCCACATAAGAAGGCAAAAAGGGTCCCACACCAGATATGATGGACTTGTATTAGAGATCACATCCACAATTTCTGAGTAAAAATACCTGTTCAGACTCCTTAGTAGCCTTGCTATTCCCCTTTTCTCAACAAGGTCCATTGGCAGGTGATGGATCATCATCATTGTATCTTGAGTCTCTTTGGGGAAGATCTGGAAGAGGGATATGGTCAGGCCTAAATGAAAGAGAAATGTAGAACAGACATCAAATATGCCCTTAAGTTTGTGTATTATAATAGGAGATGTGGCCTCTCATGACCACAAATCAATATTAGAGCCAGTATAAAGCTAACAGAGTATGACAGGCATACTTAAAAAGCATGATCAAAATCACATTAGGGACGACAATTGTAGGCAGTGCCAAATTCTTAGCTACAAGCACATGGATACACACTATTTCAGTTGAATAAACAAGGTAAATTAGTACCTGCAAGTCAGTGCATAAATGTGCATTTACTCTTTACTACCACATCCACAAGCCTCAATGGGAGAGGAATAAAACTGCCTATTGCTAATGCTAAAAAACACCTTCTGGCTTAAATATTAGCAGATCCCAAGTTAGACTGAGAGCTGGCAGCTGCTTCACGGAGATTAACAGATCCCCTCATCTCTTAGTGCCTTGGCTTGGCTGTGCATTACACAAAGTTTTATATACTGTTCTCAAATAGCTTAGTCCCAGTAGCTTCGCAAAGATTCAGCTTAGTTCTTTAGTTAAAGGATTCTTTAAAATCCTTAATTAAATCTCAATGTAACATTCTTTATTTATATCTTTCTGAACTATGTATTTCTAAACAAGTGTTGTGCATTCCTTGACAATAAAACAACAGTTCATATACTGCCTTCTATCAAGTTAAACTATTTATCTATCTAGCCAAATTTTTCCTTCAAGTTTAACAGGCAGTGGTTCATTGGCACAAGGTTTTCTTATTACCTCCTACCTGATCTTTTTACCTGGAGATGACAGGGAATGAGATTGGGATCTTTTACATTCAAAACACATGCTCTAATACTGAGTTATGGCCCCTTCCCACAACATGAAATACTGTGAGCCCTAGGCTGTGCATACCTCTCATGCTACCCTCCTCTTTCACTTAACAGATGAGAATACTAAACATTCCCACTTTTAAACTAACCACAGTTCCCCATAATATAAAAATTCAAGAAAATATAGCTTAAACTACAGTTTCAGAACAAGACAAATCTGAATCTTGATTTCAGATCCTGTCCCCCTGCCTCCCCAGAATTTACAGTTTAAGCAAGCTAACAATTCCTGAAGTATGGACACTGTGGTAAACTGTGGTTAGTTTAAACTGAAAATGTAAGATTTCTGATATCTCTGAAGTGCAAAAGGAGAAGTGTACGAACTCATTGAGTGGGTAAGGTCAAATACAGGAGGCATCCACAGATGTCCATTACATCTGAATTAGATCATTCTGTGATCTAATTATGTTGTCCCTGAGAAGTTCACCAAATAGTCATTTAGTGCATAATTGCAATGATTTCCCATTACACAGATGACGCTACTCGAGTTTCAGTATCACACAGTCCTTGTTGTTTTTTCCTCCTCCTTTTCTTTTTGTTTAAACTCGGCATGTACACTATTTTCTGTTGCCCGTTTCTGCTGTTATGTCCAGTTTGAGGACAGGTTTCCATTTTTATTTTTAATGTTTTTTTTACTTTTTGGTACCATGCCAAAATCGTACACAGTCCCTTTAAAAACCATTCTTTTGCCAAAGGTTTTCTCATATTTTCAAACAGAGGCAATGGTATGCATGAGTGGAGGAGCAGTCAAAAGACAAAGGATGAGGATGGAAAGATCTTTCACATATGACAAGTTGCAGCATAAACAGCTTATTTGGCATTAAGGCTAAGTTTTAATAAAGGCAGACCAGACAGCCATATGCACATCTTTATGCTATCATCTGTAAGCTACCAGTTCACTGAAATACCATTAGTTCATTGAGAGATGAAGCCCTTCTAAACAGATGACTTCTGGGGAATGGGAATCCCTTAAAATGTGTATCAACTAGAGATTACAAAGAAGACTTGCACAAAAACCAAATTTTAAAGGAAAAATGAAAGAGTTTGATTAAAAGTAGCACAGGAGAGATAGAAACAGAGAAGGATATATTTTCCAAATGTAAACTGGTAGTGCTAAGGGTCTTCATGGTAAGAACAGCACCTACTGTATGTAGTACCTATGATTTTAGCACATATACTCCAGTAGAGAAATAAAAATGTTAGAAGATACAAAATCCTAGAATCTTATGTTACTAAGTTCATCTTGAAGAAGTTATTAGTGAAGTATAATAAACAAAACTAATGTTCTTAAGATACCTGTGGGCATAGGAGTATCAGAAGCTACCTTAGAATGTAAGAGTTCTATCAGGTGAGAACAAAGTCCTACCTAGCTCAATACCATGTGTTCCATTCTAGAAAACAAATTGGTGCACCAGCCATTCTCTCTTCCCAAGAAACCCACATATAGTCTGGAGAGGTGCTATGTATCCCCTGAGAAAAAAGAATGACTATGGTATAACATATAGCATAGTGGTATCACAGCTCACTGATTCAGAGAAGACCCCTAAAAGGCTTCTTTTAATCTTTTTGAGAACCCTTTCTGGGGCTTCTTTTATTCCATTCTTTTATTCTCTTATTCTTGGTTATATAATGAATTGTAAGCATATACCAAATTATTAGTACAGTAGACCTTCCACACTAGCGGATTTAACTTTCACAGGTTTGATTATTTGTGAGTTCCTCTAACCCCTGCTCCCCTACCTCAGGTGCTTCTTTTCTGGCAGAACCTTCCCTCTCGGAGGCTCCAGTCAGGCCACACAGCCCTTTAAAAACCTGCCTTTGGTCCTGCTCCTCCTCCTCCTCCACCCGACACTGCCTGACCAGCTAGGGGCAGCCTGCAGCCCAATTTCTCAGTATCAGAACCTTCTCCCAATGCCCAGCCACACACCAAAGGAAGGAGATGAGTGAGAGAGAGGAAGTAAAGGGCCACCATGCTTAGTCACCTACCTTTTTTCTCCTTTTCTTGACCTTGTTTGGACCCTGAGTACCCTCCCTATCATGCCTCAGCCCCTTTCCCACAGACACAAACATACATATATACATTTTGATATTTGTGATTTTTCCACTTTTGTGAGGGTCATGTGCTCCTAACCCTGGTGAATGTGAAGGGCCAACTGTATATATGCTCTACCTTAAGCAGACATGTAGATTGAACACAAATGTGTAGACCAGAATACTCTACAGGACACTTGCCATATACGTGGAGGTTCTACTACAGGAACCTTTGCATTAAAAAAAATAAATACAAAGCATTAGTCAATGGATGCTATGTGTGCATGCCCATAGCACTGCAGGCACATGACTACCACATCCATTAACTATAATGGGATGGTGATGCTTTGTGCAACCTTGAATGTGAGTGCAGAGGCTGTGCAAGAGGAGGACCTACTGTATTATGCTTCTATCAAGGGCATGAAAATTGCAGTTCAGGGCCATTGGCATCCCCACCCCCAATGTTTTAATGGTCTCAAATCCTCCAGACTCTACATACTACACTTTTTCTGCTTCACTCAAAGATTATTTGCTCCTCTTCGAAGCCCCCAGGAGAAATAATTCACCTTTTAAATAGTTTGTAGGGTTTCCTGAACTATTTAACATTAAAAAAAATGAACATTTTTTTCAAAGTTAGACATATACTTCTTTCTACTTCCAGTTATTTTCTACCCAGTTTTGGCCCATTTTTGGCAATCTATATGGCTCCAAAGTGTACTTGGGGCACAAAACTGCTTCCCTGACCCACTGTCAATGCCTGTTCACTTTATAAACCAATACATAGTTAATAGAGATCATGAGAACATTAGATGGGAATCAACAGAGCAGGCAAAAGACAGGGAGGGAAAAAGGGGAAAAAGACACACAGGGAAGGCAATCCCTGGGTATGCTGCAAGAGTGGGCATATGCCTTCACCCATTCCACTGCGTAAAAGATTCTGAAGCTTGTGACTGGATCAACAAAGCCTATATTTCTGACAATAGCATGAGCTGCTCTCTTTTACAGTTGACTGTGAACAGCTTTTAGCACACATATTTATCTTCCCAAAGTAGGGAAAGCAGAACAATGGCCAATGGTAGCAAACAGATTTACAAAGCCGAAGTGAACATTAGTCAATATACGAAACTATTTGTTTGCCAAGTGTGCAGTTGTGGAACTACCAAGCACCTCATATTTCAGAATGTCAGTCACTCAAGTTATATAAACTTATGATCAGAGGTTATTTAAATTATAGGGAATGTTAACCACTCTACAACCTGCCCTTCTAGAAAGCATCATTTCTCTGATTTGCCTTGTGTTGGCTGGCTACTAACAGTCAAGCCACAGCCCCTGGCTTTCCTATAACTATTCATATAGTATAGGAAGGCATACACATTATCCCAAACCCAAAGCAGGGGCACTAAGACAATGGCGATGGATGGGAGTGATGGTATGATAGATGCTTAAGATGGTTAGATGAACAGGCTGACAGGAACCATGGACTATGGGGCCAAAATCAAAATTATTGTCCTTTCCAAAAAAAAAATTCACAGCTTACCCATTCCCACTATAATAAGATATACAAGATATCATAATATGTATGGCTCTTATTTATGATGAAGTAGCCTACGCAGCACGTTTCTTTTTATGCTGCTCATGCAGTTGTCTATGTAGCTGCATGTAACTCTAAACATCCAACAAAATCAACAGGCAAAGGGAAGCGGCAAGATGGCGCCACTGTCACTTCCAAACTGTTCTG
Source organism: Cyclura pinguis (assembly GCA_030412105.1). Taxonomy (NCBI): domain Eukaryota; kingdom Metazoa; phylum Chordata; class Lepidosauria; order Squamata; family Iguanidae; genus Cyclura; species Cyclura pinguis. The sequence continues at coordinate 308,495,010 of CM059599.1, read as the reverse complement.
ACTAGTTCCACAGAGTAGCAGAAGAATATTAACTAACACAATGAAGATCACAGGGAAGTCAACCAGTTTTGTGACACATGGTCAGAGCCTCTCCTGTGTATTCATCTTTCCTGCAGTCTGTTTTATGGCCTATCCATCATCTAGAAGAGACTAAAAAAAAGTGTGTTGAGAATAAGTTTAGATAAGATATCACACTACAGGAGCCACTGCAAGTCAAAACTGGTCTTTAAAAAAAGCAGATGGGAAGTTAGAAAGCAGCTGGCAATCAAGTAAGGGGACATTGTACATAATAGGAGGAGAAGAGGGAGACAAACTGAGCAATTAAAGGAGAAAGAGACAAATCCAGAAACTAAGAGTGAGCAAATTGTTATTTTGGGGGAATTTAAAGATTTGATGAATGTATTATGTTAGGCTGATAGTTTCAGGAAAAAATGCTCCACTGAGACTCCATTATATGTTCCTTGGCTTGCTAGTTGTACTCTGGGGACAAAGGTGTTATCTAGAAAAGAAGGAAGTAGCACACTGACAACTGACAAGGAAGCAGAGAAAGCAATGCCACTGTGTGAGACATCACACAAATTTTAACTCCTATTAAGACCATTTAAGAGAGGAAACTCTGCCCAAGTTTCCAAAGGGTTTCACATATGAGTCTCTGTTCATATGCAAGTACAGTAGAGTCTCGATTATCCGACATTCGGTCATCCGACATTCTGGATTATCCGACGTCGTGGCTGCTTGGGGGCATGGCTTTAGGCATTTCCGCGCCCCCAGACACGCCTCCAAACATGGCGGCCGCGACGGGCAAGGAGAGAAGGGCGAGTGAAGCCTCGCCCCAAAACACGGCCCCGAGCGCGGCATCAGCGGCAGCGAGCAGGGCGAGTACCTCCAGGCCCCAAAACAAGGGCCAAAGCATGGCAACAGGTGATTTCAAGGTGATTTCTTTGACCCTCCGGATTATCCGACATTTTCGACTATCCGACTATTAGCCTGCCCGTTTATGTCGGATAATCGAGACTCTACTGTACAATGACAAGTCCAGTTGTGTATTAGGGTGCCTGTATCAACCACGTGTAGGAATAATAGGTAATGCTATGCAATGGTTCCCAATTAGCAGCTTGAAGGATACATTTGCAGTGATCAAGTGAAAAGTACAAATACTACCTGAATAATGCAAGGTATGGAAATCCACTGTGGGTAGATTTTGATTTTGGTTTGTTAAGAGTTCATCCCGACAGAAGTAACTTTGTGCAGGAAATTTAAAGAAGGAATAAGGTACATGGGGGATACTCACATATATTCCAGTGCTTTGAGTGCCATGCTTTGTTACACATGACCCTGACTTTGCAAACTGCAGGTCACAAGGATGCAGAATCTTTGCAAAGCTGGGCAGAGTAATCTCACAGGAGTGCTTATGCCTCCCTTCATTCTGGTAGTGGTGATTTGTGAACAACTCCTTTGCCAGAAACCTCTTACTGTTGAGAAAACCTAGAAGACTGTTTTCGGGACTCTGGCTACAAATCATTCGAATGCTTCCCAATACATTAATTGATCTGGATGTAATAGCTTCTTAATAGATACGGCTGGGCTTTAGTTTTATTAGTTCACTCATCTCTATCTTTTAGAAATTATTTTAATAGTTGTTGGGAAACAGATTTGAACACATCCGCAGGCTCTTCCCGCATTTTTCAAAGTATGTCCCATGCCTGCAAAGCACTGAGAGTCTAAATGAAGCAAATGATATCATACACTGATGACCATTTACAGCCAGCTCACCAAAGATCCTGGAAATGGAAAGATGCACTTGATTACCTAACCTTGTTCTTTACTTACGGAGCAGGAGGTGGTGGTGATAATGGTGAGAAAATGAATCACTTCATCAACTATTTTTTTTCTCTTGACTCCATGGAAACAAATTATTTCTTGGTAGTTTTTAGACTGAAGTTAATTGAGATTGACAGAGGCAGAGTACAATATGGAACAGACTTCCTCCCTTTTTTCGAAGGGAGAAACACAGCAAAAGCTAACATCCAATCACCTTTCCATTATGAACTACTTCCTACATGATTCTCCTTCTACAGAAGTATCACTTGGGTGTAGCAAGCAATGTACATGGTAAACGCACTCTACTATGTGAGATGGCCGTATCTGCCAAATTTATTGCACATACAGGCCGCAAAAATCTGCTGTCAATTAGGTCTTCTGCTGTGATGTAGGCACATATCTAGACTGTTTTCTGCTTGAAGCAGTGAAACTTTGCTACAAATAACAGACAACCCAAGAAGGAAGGAATACGGGGGAGAAAGACAGTAAAAATTGCAATCCTCTCATTATTTAACTAAGCAGAGAGGTTTTGGTGAAAAACGTGTAGTCATTCATATGGTGGCACTTTTTTAAAGCCACCTAATTAGCAGAGCTAAGTTTCTGCTAAGACCGTCCTGAATTTCCTTAGAGGTCAGTATTATTTTGGGGAAGAACAACTCAGGCTCAGTTTATGAAGCTGGGGGAAACCTACCTTTTTGAGACACAGAAAACAGTGATGTTGTCGGTCCTGCAGTGGTATTTTGAAAAAACATTCCTGGGATGAGCATTGCTACAAGACTGCAAGATTTGGACAGAATTAGAGGGGAAGGGGATACCTATGGAGGGAGGAAGTTTAGCAAGGAGATTGGGAAGAAACCAGTGAGTGTGCATGTCTGCTTGCAGTACAAACGGAGTGCAAGCAAAGCTTAATTTCCAAGACAAGAAGTAGACTTATAGAATCATAGAGTTGGAAGAGACCCCAGGGGCCATCCAGTCCAACCCCCTGCTATGAAGGAACACACATCAAAGCAGTCCCAACAGGTGGCCATCCAGCCTCTGCTTAAAAACCTCCAAAGAAGGAGATTCCACCATACTCCGAGGCAGCATATTCCACTGCCGGACAGCTCTGACCGTCAGAAAGTTCTTCCTGAGGTTCAAGTGGAATCTCCTTTCCTTCAGCTTGAATCCATTGCTCCTTGTCCTAGTCTCTGGAGCAGCGGAAAACAAGCCCACTCCCTCCTTGACAATGACATCCATTCAAATATTTAAACATGGTTATCATGTTCCCTCTTAACCTTCTCTTCTGCAGACTAAACATACCCAGCTCCCTAAGCCGCTCCTCATAGGGCATGGCTTCCAGACCCTTCACCATTTTCGGTGCTCTCCTCTGGACACGCTCCAACTTGTCAATAGCCTTCTTGAATTGAGGTGCCTAGAACTGGACACAGTATTCCAAATGAGGTCTAACCAATGCAGAATAGAGTGGTACCATTATCTCCCTTGATCTAGACACCATACTCCTATTGATGCAACCAACAATCACATTGGCCTTCTTGGTTGCTGCATCACACTGCTGATTCATGTTCAGCTTCTGATTTACCAAGACTTCTAGATCCCTTTAACATGCATTATTATCCAGCCTCATGTTCCCCATCCTATATTTGTGCATTCCATTTTTTCTGCCTAAGTGTAGGACCTTACATTTCTCTCTGTTGAAATTCATTTTGTTAACTTTGGCCCAGCTCTCCAATCTGTCAAGGTCATTTTGAATTTTGACCCTGTCCTCTGGAGTATTAGCAATCCCTCCCAATTTGGTATCATCTGCAGATTTGATCAACATGCCCTCTATTCCTTCATCCAAGTCACTGATGAAGATGTTGAATAGCACTGGGCCCAGGACAGAACCTTGTGACACCCCAATAGTCACTTCTCTCCAGGATGAAAAGCAGCCAATGGTGAGCACCCTTTGGGTTCAGTCAGTCAACCAATTACAAATCCACCTAACAGTAGCCCTGTCCAGCCCACACTTTACTAGCTTCTTTGCAGGAATGTCATGGGGAAATTTGTCAAAGGCCTTACTGAAATCAAGATGTGCTACATTCACAGCATTCCTTTCATCTATTAATCTTGTAGCTCTATCATAAAAAGAGATAAGTTTAGTCTGGCATGACTTATTTTTGAGAAATCCATGTTGACTTTTAGTGATTACGGCATTGCTTTCTAACTAATTACAAACTGACTGTTTAATGATCTGCTCTAGGATCTTTCCTAGTATGGATGTCAGTCTGATCAGTCAATAATCATTTGAGTCCTCTTTTTTTCCCTTCTTGAAGATGGGGATAACATGTGCCCTCCTCCAGTCTGCTGGGACTTCTTCTGTTCTCCAAGAGTTCTCAAAGATTATTGCGAGTGGTTCCGAAATGACTTCTGCCAATTCTTTTAATATCCTTGGATGTAATTCATCTGGCCCTGGAGACTTGAATTCATCTAGTTTAGCCAGATATTCCTGTGCTACTTCTCCATCTACTCTGTGCTGCATTCCTCCCCTTCCTCACCTGCTCCCCACCGCCCCCAGGTTGAGTACTTCTACCCTTTTGGGAGAAAGCTGAGGCAAAGAAAGTGTTGAGTAGTTCTGCCTTCTCTCTTCCCCCTGTTAGTAATTGGCCATCTTCTCCATGCAGCGACCTTATCATTTCCTTGTTTTTCCTTTTGCTGCGGACAAATCTAAAAAAGCCCTTTTTATTGTTTTTAATGTCTCTGGAAAGCCTGAATTCATTCCGCACTTTAGCTTTTCTGACCTTCTCCCTACGTCTTCTGGCTATTTGCTTGAATTCCTATTTGGTGGTTTCACCATTCTTCCATTTCCCGTACATGTTTCTTTGAACACTTAGCTCAGCTGAGAGTTCTTTCATCAACCGTTCTGGTTTCTTTAGACACCTGCCATTTTTCCTTCTTACTGGCACAGTTTTAAATTGTGCCTTCAGTATCTCACTTTTAAGAAACTTCCATCCGTACTAGTGCTCAAGTTTGTGTAAATCTGCACATTTAATTCTTAGACTTAACAGGAGCATGGATGAAGTGTAATTGTTCAGTAGTGAAGATATGCTATGGAGGGAGGAAATTTAGCAAGGAGATTGGGAAGAAACCAGTGAGTGTGCATGTCTGCTGGCAGTACAAATGGAGTGCAAGCAAAGCTTAATTTCCAAGACAAGAAGTAGACTTATAGAATCATAGAGTTGGAAAAGACCCCAGGGGCCATCCAGTCCAACCCTCAGCAACCTCTATTCATCACAGAGTTAAGGCTACAGCTCTGGTACAGAAAGCAGATCACAGAATTTACTCCTAGTAAGCTTGGGCACAAATGAAAAACTGGCTGAGTTCCTGCATCAGGAGATGCAGTGTAAAGTTCCACCCAGGTGGAATTGTACCATCTCTCTCCTCTCTTTTCCAGAGGAGCACCGGGGGGGGGGTGCTCCTAGGCATAGCCAGACATGTCTTTGATGCTCCCTACTCTTCACCAGCCACTAAAAGGATGAAGGGGGTACTCACAGGAGGAAGGCGGCCCTTGAGGTGATGGAGTTGTTGTGCAAGGCAGTACTGAATTCCTCTTCCCACAATGACTATAAAAACATATACAGGTTTAAGTTGGAATGATGCCTATGTATGTAACTTACAGCATGCCAGATGCTATAATTTTGGAAAGAAGGATTAATTTGTTCTTTGCAGAGAAGAAATTCCTGAAAAGAAGGGGTATAGAAGGAACATGAAGCTGGGAAAAGACACATGAGCTGTAAGGTGATGGCCAATGCAAAGTGGGGCTACAACAAAATATCCCATGCAGCTTTGGGACAAAAGTGAGGCATTATTATTCTCAGTGGAACAGAATGGATATGCTAGGAAGCATGGCCTTGCCTGCCGCAGTGCCATCAAAAAAGTGACAATGAGGCTGGGTGACTAAATCTTACATATTGCTTAGAAAGAACTCCTCAGGAAAAAAAATGGCCACACAAGTTATAATGTATATGCAATTTCCTACACACACAGTCCAGTAGAAAATTTTGCACATGCAAGGTAGATCTTGGAGTCTTTGTTTAAAAACACAAGCTTGAAATATAGATCCGAGGAATACGTTCATTGCAGTCTGGTTGGAGGCAGCAAAAAAGCAACTGTGCCCAAAGCAGCTCATAGAATCTGCCATGTGTGGCACATTCGCACCTCAAAAGCCCTCAAAATCATTTTCACACATCATATGATGATGAGAGTGCCTTTGGAATGATAACGCATGTGCCAGTCATCAGTATGTCACCAAGAGCAACATCTGCAGAGATGAGCCAGAATTATTATTAGTTCTTTTAGCTCCCTCCTGCTCCTCCCCCCCTCCCCTTTGCCTCCTCAACTTCCTTACCAGAAAATTGTCATTGTTGCTGAGGAGTCGCTGAGAACCTCTGATGCTGGTATCAGGGAATATGACAGCATTAGCAGAAAAGCTTCCCAACTCTCTGATGCTCTTTATTAATTTAGAGTGCTATGAATATCAGTGAAAAATTGAGGAATGTGGCATAAGAAGTTTGTCTCTTTTGAGAGGTCTGTGATGTGGCAGGTTTCAGTCATTATGCATTATTGTACTGTATATTATTTATAACATTTGCATGTACAAATAAATATCTTTCGGGGATATAATCTAGGTCAAGCTTTCCAAATGTTTGAGTTGGACTATAGCCAGGCAACCAGACCAGGAAAACTGACCAAACGGACTCAGTCAACCTTGAAAAGTCTCTCACTACTTCCTGGATGTTTTACTGCTCAGTTTCTTAGTAATTCCTGCATAGAAGGCTCTCCCAAGAGGAGATAGAAGGATTTCTCTACTGCCAACTTTTGTTCCCCTAGTTGACCCAGAAATCTGTGCTTACTGAGGTTATGAACACACATTGCCACAAACATACAGCATAGCATAGTTCACACCTTAAGGTCACAACAGTTACTAGCACCTTCGCTACACACACCACTGTTAGTCATTTGTGTTTCACAGAATGATGGGGAGGGGGGAATTATGTTTTTCAAACCTTATAATCAGTGAATATTCTAACAACATATAATACTGTGCGTAACTATGTTCAGCTCTAATCACTTCCTACAGATGTATAGTCCTTTATTTTTCACTATTTGCATATTACTTCATAGCTCAATGGTAGAGAACAGAGCCTTCATGGATATAAAAAGGTCCAGAGTACAAATCCTAGTTAAAGGATCAGAGAAAGCAGGGATGGTGGGAATGACCTGTGTGCCTGATACACTGGAGTGCTGCTGGTACTCAGAACAGACTTTGCCAAGGGACATGAACTTAAGGTTTCACTTAATATATAACAGCTGTGTTATGTTACCAGTTGCTGACTTCCAGCTGGAAGTATGAGCCACTCCACTGAAAAAGCAAAATGTTTTGCTGATGATGGGAAGGGGTATGATGAAGGGAACCCAAGTAACACAGTGCATGAAATCCTGGAGCTAAAAAAGCCACAACTGTACTGGTTGTGTGAGCCTTGCTGCAGCATAACATATTGATTTAGGTATCAACTGACTTGCCTGCCACCCAATGACACCCTCTCCCAGACCAAATCCTGGGAAAATAAATGGGATCCACATGGGTGGGATCCATTGTTTTACGTCCCCTGACATCTAGGGTAGGGCAGAGACAAGAGGTCTGTGAGCTAGATTTCTCCCAGGATGTTTCACCTCCTCCCCTCCAAAGATCACTTAAGGGAATCTCTGAAATAGGGGAAATGTACAGCAGCATGGTCAGCAGCTTAAATGCTCCCCAGGCAGACTGAGGTAAAAACCTCCACTCAAACATCTACTTCTGGGATGTTGCACTCTAGCTCCAACCAGTACTGTGGTTGACTGCTTTTATTCAGTGCTATAAGCCTTGAAGCTGCAGTGCCAGGGAAAAAAAATGGCAGCTCTCCCTGCGACCAGGAAAGGGGATTCTCAGAAAGTCAGTAGCCCAAGTTTGTGGTAATTCTCTCCCTTATGCACATGATTTTGCAGTGTTTAAACTGTTTTCCAAAAGAGTTGTGAAGCAAGCTGAAGACTTAACAGACAAATGTAACATTAGTTCTCCATTCTAGGACTGATATAAAAAAAGACATTGTTATTTCCCAAATAAGAGTTTTTTCGATGAGTTTTATTTACTGGGAAGCAAGTTGTAATAACATGGCCATGGAAGGCAATGGCCAAGAGTGTGTACAATGACTGGAAAAGTAAAATGATAGTGGGGCAATGTGCCTTCATTGTTGTACACTGAAAGTGCAGAATGAACAAACAGAAATTTGAAGGAAAAAAAAAACATATGTTACAATGATTTGTCTGATTGTACCTTTTTCAAAGTCAAACAGGTGAGTATGAGATGTTAGGTTGCATTCACTACTGTTTACTTAGACTGATTCTCATCATATGAGCTACAGGTTTTTTTATTGCATTAAAAGAGTATTAAAGCGTTTTTCCTTCTTCCAAAGAGCAAATTTCTCATCGTTTTGGAAATCATCCTGATTTGCTTGTAGTAGAGTATAATTTGTCCCTAAGAGCAGAAAGCCTGTGTGTTGATGATGACAAATGGCTGATCAAATTCACCTTCATATGACCAAACTTGCCTTTTATTGCATTCTCTCCCCTCCTCTTCATGTTTTTAATCTAAGATGGGACCTACTCACAATCACGTCACAGGAAAATGTTATAAGAAGACAAGAGGAATGAAAAAAGGTACACAAACAGGCACAAGTCGTTTTGCTAGGACTTAATATTGAGGCATATTAGAAAATATTCTTCCCACGACAATGTCTGTTCATCCAAGATCTTGCAATTGACATATGAGAAAATTCTGAGTGCTTTGTTTATAAGTATATCTCTTTTCTTCCTCTCTATCCTACATTCTTTCAGTATTTGGAAAGAAGAGGAAGGCAAAATTGTCTCTTGCTGTCACGCTTCATTCCTCAGAGTGCAGATTAAAGGCCAAAAGCAAGGAAGACATGGGGATTAGCCTGGGGTTTTCCCTTGAAAACTGGAGAACAGGCAGAGAAGATTCTTGGAAACATACGAACAAGCAGTTGATACCTATCACAGTAGGCTACCAGAACATGAACAGACATGTTACATCAGGGCTTACTTGTCCCTGTATTCTGAGATTTTCAGTAGGAAGGAAGAGAGAGAGAGTTGGTAAGCAGGTAGAAATTTAGAAGACATGAAAATATTGGAAACATTAATGCCTTTACTATATCCCTACCACTATCTTTTATTACACTACATATCTGATATCAAGGCTCAGATGCTCTTTGAACACTCTGTATTACACCCATTTTTCTTTCTACATTCTACAAAGCACAGAAAATCAGACAAACAATGATATCTACAGCCCTATTCAGGCATTCAGGATAGGATTGACTGAAATTGTTAGGATAAGGAATAATCTGTGTCCTCTGCCGTCATTCTCTTTCTAGGGGAGAGGAAACATTCCAATAAAGACAATGTCCTCCGTGTTCAGCCCTCCCTCAATTAGAAACCCCTGGAAAAAAAAATCTAAGTTCCTAGATAGTATGGAAATTATCTATATGTAGTATCCTGCTTTTCACAAGGAGTCATAGAATCATAGAGCTGGAAGAGACGAGAAGGGCCATCCAGTCCAACCCCCTTTCATACTTAATTAAAACACTCCTGACAGATGCCCATCCAGCCTCTGTTTAAAAACCTCCAAAGGAGGAGACTCTACCACACTCTGAGGGAGCATATTCCATATCAAACTGCTCTTACCAAAAACTGCTCTTCCATGTAAAGAGTGACACTCCAGGGCAGAGCAGCGGGAGCCTGCTCCCTCTACGCAAGCATTCCAGTTAATCCTAGTCTGAATGCCTGAATAGGATTTGCATATCACCCTGACTCACAACTGTATTGCAACTCAGGTCGGCCAGGTGACCATAGTTAAAAATGGCAACTCATGCTCTACACTAAATCTTTGATTTGAAATTGCTGCAAATTGTTGATTCACAGAAAAGAAAAGCTGTTTGCCAAACAGGTGGAGTGGAAATGACCCTACAGAACATAGTTTAGGGAGCAAATTGTTACTCTCTTAGATACAGCCTTTGGAAATGATGAATTTCTGCTTTAATATATGACCAGATACATAGCTAACAACAGACGTGCTGGTGCATTTCTAACTCTGGAATTGTTCTTAAGTTGCCAAAATGTTTTTACTGCCTACGTTTCATAGGACCGTATGAAAAGGAATGCGTGTGTATAGCAAGGAGGTTTTGCTTTTTTTTTTTGAGAAAATGTATTCACTTTTAAATTCTCAAGATCCATTTAAGCCTGGCTTCCAGCCTAGTCTGGAGACTGAATCTTGGTCACACTGGTAGATGGTCTACGGTGAGAAATGATGAGGGAGAGTACATCCCTACTAGTTCTCCTGGACCTTCTTGTGGGAATAGATCTGGCAGTCACCATTCTGTAGCTGTCCCAGTTCTTTCCTTGGGGAATGGTCCCAGAAAGCAATTTAGGAAGATTCCTATTTGATTTCTTGGTCTCTGGTTTTGAGTTCCCATGACATTTAAATAAGTGGTGGTACTCCAAACATGTTGGACATTAATGTTCATCAGTCCTAGCCAACACAGGCAATGGTGCATAACTTAGCCACAATATAAATGGGATTGCTGGGAGATATTGCTTGTGCTTTTACAGTTCATTTTCACCAATACATAGAAGACACGCTGACTTCTTTCTCTTTTTAATTTAAAATCAGAGATATCACTGGAGTCCTATAGCAGTGACTGCAAACATGAGTCAACTGGATGAAACCTAACAACTGGAAATTTAATCCAGATGAGACAGATGCACTCTAGGGGAAGACAGCAGAGGAATTAGATCTATTTTAGATTGGATTGCGTTCCCTTTAAAAAAAAAAATCAGTTTCACAGATCAAGGATGGCATGTTTTGCATCTGGATGCTCAGTGATCAGGAGTAGTTAATGCAATCCTTTGTGAACATACTTGGCTGACACATTCCTTAGTTATATCAAGACTGTCTTACTGTAAGATGCTACACATGGTATTTCCTTTGAAAAGATTTGGAAGATGGTATTAGTTCTAAACAATGTAAAGATCATGTTATCCCTATCTTCCAGTGTTTACTCTGGTTGCCACACTGTTTCCAGGTAATGTACAAAGTGATGGTGATTCCCTTTTCAGCTCCAGATCAGCTTTAAAGGCTAAGGGGTCACATTAGCTTCACATGAGAACCCGGAAGGCTGCACCCTCTGCTGCACACTGTCCTGCAAGAAAAAAAAATCAATCCTTTTTTCTCCCAAATGCTCTATTAGAACAAGGACACCATTTCTGCCACGCTTTTGGGGCTTCCTCGGCCATTCTAAGTTTCACAAAAGGCTTCTCTTGGCCCCAAATTAGCTCACAAAATGTTGGAGAAATGCTCTCCATGCCCTCTAAAGGGCATTTTGGGGCAGAAAATTTTTATTTGAAGAATTCTGCAAAAAAACCCGTTTGACTCCTGGAGGTCCTTAGAAATGCCCTCCGCGCTTAATAAAGTGCTTTGGGGGAAGTTTCGTTCAACCCCTCCCCATTTTTGTCCCACAGCCCAAAGGCTACACTTTGTCCAGCCCTGCTCTAGATGCACTGTGTCTGAAATACCTGAAAGTACATCTCCTTGCATACTTCTGCTTGTTCACTAAGATAATATGTCAGGGTCATTCTGTAAAGAAGGATGGAGGTTGATGGTGATGAGGGTTTCACCCATATTGTGGAACATCAGGGCCCATGAGCTATACATGAGGGTTGTACTGAAATTAGTGCCTGTCAGGTCATAATAATAATTTCTTTATTAACAACATGAGGAATATGCAGCTATATACATGCATAAAGTAATTCTTCGTCTACAACATGATACTACTAAAAATAGTCTCCAACAGAGGTGATGCATTTGCATCACTTTTGAACCCACTCAACAAATTCACTTCAGAAAAACTCCTTCAGGCACTCCCTGGTCCAGTGTCTGATAATGTCATCCATTTCACCTGCATCATGGAAGTGCTGTCCCCAAAGACTTTCCTTCACCTGACTGAACAAGTGAAAGTCTGAGGGAACCACATTGGGTCTATAAGGCAGATGTGCCACCACTGACCATCTCATCTGTGCAAGAACCTGTGATGTTGCCAAAAAAGTGCATTATCATGGTGTAATTGGATTGCATTCATCTGTTTCTGTGGTCTTTTCTTAAGGAAGTTTCCAGAGTAATGCAATGCAGCAGTCACTGTTCACTTCCACGCTTGAGGAAATCAAGCAAAATCATCCTCTTGTCGTTCCAGAAGATATTCACCATAATCTTCTGTGCTGAGCTCTGGCTTTTGAATTTCTTTGCTGCCACTCCACAAACTGATTCTTGGTCTCTGGGTCATACCGTTATGTCCAAGTCTCATCACTACTGCAAATATTCCTGACAAAGTTGTTGTTGTGGGTGTCCTATCTCAATCTAGGTGGCAAGCCAGAGTTTACAGCTGCACAACTGATAGGCAGGAGATAATGCAGGCAAAGTAATGAACAAAGAAACAAAGCAGCTCAAAATCAGTCACTTACTTTTACTCAGTAAGCAAAAGGTCAAAGGCACAAACAGGGTCTGACAGAATCCAAAGGTAGAGAAAATAAGTCCAGAGTCAATACAATCCAAGAAATACAACCAGCAGGCAGGAAGGTCAGCTAAGCTCCGACAACTCCTGGAGGGGAAGGGCAGTGCCTATATAGATCAGCACCTTGCAGCTGCTGCCCAACTAACTGTTGTCTCCTATAAATCCTTTGCGATTGGAACAACCTCTTCTTTTGCTGTCTACACTCGGCAAAGGAAGGTATAGGTAGATTGTCTTCTGTATCTGAAAGGGGCAGCACTCTCTGCTGGAGTGGCATTGCACTCTGTTCTGTCTCTGGGATTCGTGGCTCTGTAACCTCCCCCTGTTCAGCAGATCCTGGCATGTTCACTGTTTTGGTCTCTGAGTCTGAGTCTATTTCTATGTTCTGGAAGCAGGGCCTGAAAATGGGGATCCAAATGTTCCCAACAGTTCCAAACACTCATGCAGTCTCTTCTCCTTCAAATCAGCTGTCAATTGATGAGAAACCCACTTGGCACACACTTTCCTGCATCTGTGCAGGAACTGCAACTCTCACCACAGATCTATATGAATCATGTTGTCTACCATTTTGGTTTTCATCTGTGATTGCTGTTGACTGCCTTCCACTCTGTGGTTTGTTTTCAACACTGGTTTTGCCTTCTTTAAACTTTTTCACCCAACTTCTCATAGAATCATAGAGTTGGGAGAGAACCCAGGGGCCATCGAGTCCAACCCCCTGTTATGCAGGAACACCCATCAAAGCTTTCCAAACAGATGGCCATCCAGCCTCTGCTTAAAAACCTCCAAAGAAGGCGACTCAACCACACTCCAAGGCAGCATATTCCACTGCCGGACAGCTGTGCCCATCAGGAAGTTCTTCCTGAGGTTCAGGTGGAATCTCCTTTCTTGCAGCTTGAATCCATTGCTCCTTGTTCTAGTCTCTGGAGCAGTAGAGAACAAGCCTGCTCCCTCCTCTACATGACATCCCTTCAAATGGCCATCATATCCCCTCTTAACCTTCTCTTCTGCAGACTAAACATACCCAGCTCCCTAAGGCGTTCTTCATAAGGCATGGCTTCCAGACTCTTCGCCATTTTGGTTGCCCTCCTCTGGACAAGTTCCAGCTTGTCGACATCCTTTTTGAATTGAGGTGCCCAGAACTGGACACAGTACTTCAAATGAGGCCTAACCAATGCAGAATAGAGTGGTACCATCACCTCCCTTGATCTAGACACCATAGTCCTATTGATGCAACCAAGAATCGCGTTGGCTTTCTTGGCTGCCGCGTCACACTGCTGACTCATGTTCAGCTTGTGATCTACCAAGACTCCTAGATCCTTTTCACACGTACTGCTATCCAGCCATGTGTCCCCCATTCTATATTTGTGACTTTCATTTTTTCTGCCCAAGTGCAGGACCCTACATTTCTCTCTGTTGAAATTCATTTTGTTAGCTTTCGCCCAGCTCTCCAATCTGTCAAGGTCGTATTGAAATTTGATCCTATCCTCTGGTGTGTTAGCAACCCCTCCCAGTTTGGTATCATCTGCAAATTTGATCAACATGCCCTCCACTCCTTCATTCAAATCATTGATGAAGATGTTGAATAGCACTGGGCCCAGGACAGAACCCTGAGGCACCCCACTAGTCAGTTCTCTCCAGGATGAAAAGCAGCCATTGGTGAGCACCATTTGGGTGCGGTCGGTCAACCAATTACAAATCCACCTAACAGTAGCCTTGTCCAGCCCGCATTTTACTGGCTTCTTTGCAAGAATGTCATGGGGAACTTTGTCAAAGGCCTTACTGAGGTCAAGATATGCTACATCTACAGCATTCCCTTCGTCTGTCAAGCTTGTAACCCTATCATAAAAAGAGGTAAGATTAGTTTGGCGTGACTTATTTCTGAGAAATCCATGCTGGCTTTTAGTGATTACGGCATTGCTTTCTGAGTAATTACAAACTGACTGTTTAATGATCTGCTCTAAGATCTTTCCTGGAATTGATGTCAGGCTTAGCGGACGATAATTATTAGGGTCCTCTTTTTATCCCCTTCTTGAAGATGGGGATGACATTTGCCCTCCTCCAGTCTGCTGGGACTTCTCCTGTTCTCCAAGATTTCTGAAAGATTATTACAAGTGGTTCAGAAATGACTTCTGCCAGTTCGTTTAATATCCTTGGATGTAGTTCATCTGGCCCTGGGGACTTGAATTCATCTAGTTTAGCCAGATATTCATGTGCTACTTCTCTACTTATTCTGTGCTGCATTTCCTCCGCTTCTTCACCTGCTGCCCACGCCCCGGGATGGGTACTTCTATCCTTCTGGGAGAAAACTGAGGCAAAGAAGGTATTAAGTAGTTCTGCCTTCTCACTCCCCCCGTTATTAATTGGTCACCTTCTCCGCATAGTGATCCTATCATTTCCTTGTTTTTCCTTTTGTTGCGGACATATCTAAAAAAGCCCTTTTTATTGTTTTTGATGTCTCTGGCAAGCCTGAGTTCCTTCTGCACTTTAGCTTCTCTGACTTTCTCCCTACATCTCCTAGCTATTTCCCTGAATTCCCCTTTGGTGGTTTGACCATTCTTCCACGGTTTCTTTTAACATGTTTCTTTTAACACTTAGCTCAGCTGAGCATTCTTCAGTCAACCATTCCGGTTTCTTTAGACACCTGCCATTTTCCCCTCCTTATTGGCACAGTTTTCAATTGTGCCTTCAGTATCTCACTTTTAAGAAACTCCCATCCGTCGTGCACTCCTTTCTCTTTTAGTATTCTTGTCCACAGGATTTTTGCAACTCCCTAAGTTTGAAGAAATCAGCTTTCTTAAAGTTTAGGACGTGTGTCTGGCTACACTTGGCTTCTCCTTCCCACTGGATGTCAAACTCCAAGAGAGCATGGTCACTCCCTCCTAAGGATCCCACCACCTCCACCTCATCAACTAGGTCATCCCTGTTGGTCAGGATCAGATCCAACATAGCCGATCCCCTTGTCGCCTCTTCCACCTTCTGGACCATGAAACTGTCTGCAAGGCAAGCAAGGAACTTGTTGGACCTTGCGGTCTTTGCAGAATTTGACTGCCAACAAATACCAGGAAAATTGACATCTCCCATTAACACGGCATCTCTCCTTTTTGAATGTGTGGTCATCTGCTACAGGAAGGCCTCATCCAAGTCCTCAGGTTGGCCTGGAGGCCTGTAGCAAACTCCCACAATCACATCCCTATTCTCATATCACTCTCAATCGTCACCTTACCATACACATTTCTGAGCCTTTGGTGGATGTCCGCAGAAGTGTGTCCCTCTTTGGTCAAGAACTCGATGACTACTCTTTGTTTCTGCTTCATATCCATGGTTATGCAACACCAAAAAATACAGATATTACGTCAGTCATGTACATATATACTCAGGTGATCTCATGTATAAGTTAAGAGCAGGTTTTGGGGCCAAAATTATGGATTTTGATGTGACCCATGGAGAAGTCAAGGGTCATTCTGCAGAAAGGGGAAAGAGCAGGACTGCTTCAGGAGGCCAGCTGCCCCAGTTGCTGACACTGTCATTTTCCTGCTTAGGCATCCCAAACGGCCTTTCAATAGAGTATTAACTCTTATGAAAAAAAAGGAAACCTTCTCTCCTCAAAATAGAGTGGTGAAAGGAAAGAGCTCATCTGACCTGGTATGACCTAAAAGAAGCATTGACCCCCTCTACTCTCTCAGCGCTCCTTTGAGAGGTGGTACTATTTTCTCACACAGACATTTAAAAAAAAAGCCAGAAGCAGGACCACAGCAGAGAGAGTAGAAGGGGTAGGGCTTCTTTTAGGTTCTCCTGGGACGGACTAAGCTCTTACTTTTTGCCACTCTACTCAGTTAAGGGAATGGCTCCTTTTTTTATAAGAGTTAAGGTACAGTACTTATCTGGACCCACTGATAAGTCAACCCGTTTTTTTGGGGGGGGAGGTCAATTTTTTGACTAAAATGTTTATAGATGTATAAATGAATATATGCAATATTCTATCTGGTGATGCAACAACATCACATTTGGATTAATAGTTTCAGAAAAACGGCACACAGGCATTACTTTCTCTTTATGTATTTTACCAGCTACTGAAGATATTTCAATTCCAGCAAGCTTTTGCCTGCCAAATCGAGGAACGTGTAGACCTGCAGAGGCCATTAAGGTGCAACTACCATAAGCCCCATTCAACATAGCAAATGGTTAAATGTTTGTCTTGTTTAACAGCTATTTAAAACCTATGATGATCTCACCTTCTGTATTCTGATTTTGTACTTTTTGGATTTTTAAATTAAATTAAATTAAATATGTTTAATTTTTATACAACATTGTGTTTTTAAATTGCTGTGAGATGCTCTGGATGCATAGCATATACATACAAAATAAATTCGTGACATTTTACTATTTTAGTATTGTATTTATTATACAAGCTATTTTACTGCTGCATCTGCTGCAAAAATGAAAACATGTTCTGTTTGCAGTCAGCACTATTTGATTTTCCAAAGTGCAATGTAAAAAAATAAATAAATTATACAGCCACTTGAACAGACTGCTGGGGATAGAATAGATGGGGGTTCAATGCCATTCTGAATGAGCAATTCCTTAATGGAATATGCTGTTCTTTCCTCCAGCTGATGCTGAGATCAAACTCTATCCTAGTTGTGTTTATCACAGTGAGAGACAAAAGGCTGAAGCTCACTCACAGAGGTAAATAATCGGAGATCAATCAGCTACTAATGGAGGAACCACATTGCTTTGTTTTGAGTAGGAAAGGCATGCTGGTTTGGCAAAAGATCAGTCTCCTCAGTTCTTCTAGAAGCCAACTGTAGAGGTACTTCTGTTTTCTGCTAGCCCTTGCATTTTTAAATGCAACCTAATGATAAATCCAAGCACACTGAATGTGCAGCTTAAAAGAGATACTTGCATTCTATTTTAAATAGACAACTGGAAAGAATAAGTTCTCATGTTCAGGACACTCGTAACTATCAGGCAGTAAGCTTGATGTCAAAACCAAGAAAAATTCTCGAACAAATCATTAAGCAGTCACTCTGTGAGCATTCAGAAAGGAAAGCAGTGATTTCTAGGATCCAACATGGGACTATCTGGAAGGATGTCATATACAGGATGGAGTAAGCCAGAGACTACAGCACAAACCAATGGATTCAAATTACAAGAAAAAAAACCCATCTAAACATTAGGAAGAACTTTCTGACAATAAGATCAGTTCAACAGCAGAACAGACATCCTCAGAGGATGGTGGAACTCCTTTGGAGTTCTTTAAGCAGAAGTTGGACAGCCATCTCTCAAGAATACTTTAGTTGAGTATTTCTGCATGGAAGGGGGTTGGGCTAGATAGCTCTTGTGGTACCTTCTAACTCTGTGATTCTATGATTTTGCTGCCTAAGATCAGTATCATCTCCTTCCTCAAATCAAAATGTATACTCTTATAGGTGAGTCAAGTTATTTTGGCACCTGAGGCAGAAAATCTTACAGAGGACTCTCTTTATGGCAGTAAAATTGGAATTGTAATAAACTGAGTAACTGTTCTCTACCTTTTAACGACATCCAATATCTTCTGCCTAAGGGAAGGGTCAGTCCTGACTTACAATAATAGAAACAGAGCACTACCCTTCAAAGACATATGTATTTTGAGAAGGATCAGTAAGCCACCAAATTACTAACTTGATTATCAGAGGGCACATAACCCGCCTTTCTGGCCCTTTTACAATAACAGATAGCAGGTTGGGTCAAGACTTTCTCTCTTTTGGTAAGCAATTGTCTGTGTTCTAAGGCAGGCAGGGATAGATTGGGTTGTAAATCTCATCTATCTGAGCCAAGACTACAAATGGTCAGAGGCTGCATCATGGGAGTTGTAGACCACGTGTTACCTAACCATGACTAAAGGCAATAAAGACATAAACATGAAGCTGCTTTGTACCTTGCCAGAAGAGCATCTACTCTGGCCAGCACCAATTCTCCATGATTTCTGACAAAGAGGTCTTTTGTCAGTCCTGCTATCCAAGATCTTTTTAAACTACTAGTACCAACAACAACACTACTACTACGACCACATCATTTTCAGAATGCAAAGAGCTTTACAAGTCTCAAGCTGCACTGAGCTGAATTCCAAGAAGAAGGTTAGGTTGCAGAATAATGATTTGACTTAAGCTGTCAAGTTGTGAATCTATGATGATGTAAACCAAGCCATAAGAAATCAAAAACAAGTCAGTTGCTACTCTAATATTCATCGGGTTACTAGCTGTACTCTTTTGCAAGATGTTTCTTCAGCACCAATGGCTGCCTTTCAGCACACTGTAATATTTTTACTGTGCCATGAATGTCAAGCTAGTTTGAATTCAGCCTTGCTCGCTAGAAAAGGCAACAGACAGGCATTCGTTTCACTGCTCTCATGAAAGACAGCTCTATGCTGCATTGCTCACATCAGACTTCTCACAAGCTCAGAAAGTACACTGCTCTAAATTATGAGTTCAATGCTGTATCTGGGAAGATACAGGTGGAAGGATAGGGTAGAGGGATGATTATTAAAAGTGCCAGCATCTTTATACATGGCTGTCAGCAAAAGTTCAGGGCAATGACTCATTCAGTCACTTGGTTGGCACAGCAGTTCCTTTTCAAAGCTTTGAAAACACATAAAAATATCAATAAAGAGGCATGTCTGTAAAACAGCAGAGTCCACCAATGTAGCCTTGACCTACTCAGCACAGTAGAACAGCATCTAGGTAGGGTAGATGCACCAGTTTATTTTCTGACTAGTCACTTTCTCCTGGGTGGTCTGTACTGTCTGTAGGTTTGTACTGTCTCCATATTTTCTGCAATATTCTTTTCACAAAGTCTGTATGGAAAGTGTGTTTCAGTACTTACTTAAAAACAGAGTTGGATTGAGAATTTGCCTCTCCAGTAGAGCTTATTCCAAGTATATAAGGATTCTGATCTAGTAGAGGAATGGAGGCAGTAATTCTCAGTTATTCCTTCTAACTCTGCAGCTCCCTATCCATTTTTTGCCCCTCAATCTGCTATGGATGCTTGAAGAATCATCAAGAGTGTGGAAAAGGTTTCTGAAGGAGAGGGGAACAGGAAAATTTTCATCTTCCTTTTTTGCTCCTAACAGCTAACTGAAAAGAAGCTGGATTCAATTCAGTTCTTTGAGCACATTTTCTTCCAAAAGACACATTTCTAAATGTATTTTGATTTCCTTTTTTAAAGATGACCACTGTATTCCAAAATGAAGAAAAGTGCAAAATCTGAAGGACAATTCTGTTTTGCTCTAAACATCTGTCTGGGAAGAGCAGATGAGTTCACTTTGTATTGGAATTGTCAAAGATTAATTTCCTCAAGTATTGTGAGTTGTGATTATTGTTGTTCTCAGAAAAGCATTACTGTATGTTGTCACATGGAACTTCTTTTTGATATCTGAATTTCTTTATTGACAAGGATTTTTCGCCTTTATCAGAACAACAACAACAATACAATATTGTACTATCTAAGCCCAAGGTAGCATATGTTCACCAATTGGTGAATATATCTTGAAAACGGTTCCAGGCTGGGCAGCTGTGGAATGAATTTCAGGAAGGAAAAAAAACAAAAACAAAAAACAGACTTGCTTTCTAGATGTTGCAGAACTGCTGTAGTAAATTGAACACATTTTGATATAAACTCCTTTTCAGAGCTCTCTATAACAGATCAAACCAATAGAAGAGCTACCATGGCTAATACCAAAGGCATCCTGTTTCCCACTGGGATCAGTTAGATGCACAAGGGAAGCCTTAACACATGATACAAAAGCTATAGCCTTCTCCTGATGTTTTTTCCCAGCAGATGGTATATGGTAGAGAAGTATGACATTTCTAGTTCTGGAGGAAGTATGAAGTCATCATGACAAGCAGCCACTGACAATTGGTATTCAAAAAGGCTCCCAAAGAAAGATTTGGAAATGCATTGGACTAAATATCTCCAGAACCAGCATGGTGTAGTGGTTTGAGCATTGGACTATGAGTCTGGAGACCAGGGTTTGATTCCCGTTTTGGACATGGAAAGCTACTGGGTGACCTTGGGCACATCACACACTCTCAGCCCCAGAAAACCCCACAATAAATTTGCCTTAGGGTTAAAGTCAGAATCAACCTGAAGGTGCACACCACCACCACCACCAAATATACTTCTCTCTTGTGGCCTCTGTCCTTTTTCCTCCTGTGACTGGAAGGCAAACAACAACCAAATATATATCTCTCTTGTGGCATCTGTCCCTTTTCTTCCTGTGATTTCCATATCCTTTTCCATGGGACAAATTCCACTCATAGCTCTTTTTTGATCTAGAAAAGGCTCTAGGTGAGCTAGTTAGCTCAGAATGTGATTTCTGTATTTCAGATCTAGTTCTGGTGTTACCCTGGTTTCTGGGGGTCCCTTGGGGACACCTCGATGTCCTCCAAATCAGAAAAGGGTGGGGAATTTAACAGAGCACAAGCAATAGCAAAGCGAGAAGCAGGGTAACCTAGTGAGATCTTTTACCCAGTTTTTAGGGGGTCAGGCCAAGCCAAGAACCAGACAATGTATCAAATAAATGGTTTTATTGAATGAAAATGTTCTCACGCATCAACACAATCACCCACTCAACTCACACAAGAGCTATTGAGAAGTAAAAGAGAGGAAAGTTGGATAGGGGGATGCAGAGAGGGATTTCAGATGGGCTGATACTGCACCTTTCCTGAAGTCCTTAATCCTGGAAACAGCAAACAAACAGGAACTCAGCGAAGAAACAGCTGAGGGGATTACTCGACTAGCAGAGTAACAGTCTGCTAGTGTGGCAGGGAGTTCTCCAAAGGAATTCTCGAAACCTAGGACTACTTGTAGGGGAAAACATACCCCGAGGGCGAATCTTCTCCCAGGGAGAACAATAGGCACCGCAATGTAAAGGAAGCTCCTCAATGGCAACTTGTTTTGCATGATGACTTTATGATGTGTTGCCAATGTTTCAGGATCTTTGGTTGCAAAGGTTTGTAGTGTAAATTTATGTAAATGGTCCTTGCCTTGGAAGATTTTTCCAGAATCATAAGTGCTCAACTTGGGGAAAACATTCCCTCCAGTTGGCTCCCCTGTGGCTTAGGACCATTTGTTTACCATGAGTTTGCACAGCTTGAGGTCTTCTTGGGCTACATGACTGGGGATCCTACTGGCCTGACCTAGTTCTCGGTCATTCGACCGTTGCTGCCTACGTGCTCATCTGGGCAACCTCTCTGGCATGATGAACTATATCTGATATTAAAAATTGTGGACCCCGGGATAGGGTTTACCAGTGGGGTAACACTGGCATAATAGAGATGCTAGGTGAAAGACAGTAAGTATATAAGATGAAAAGTATGTAAGAAAAAAAAAGCTTTACAAGTCAGGACTATCCCAGCCCCTAAGATTTCAGTGAAAACTAAGACAAGGATATGATTTCTGTGTCCCTAAACTGCTGTGTGTGGATGTAAGACTAGAACAAGTGTGAAAATCATGTCCCTCCAGATATTGTTGGATTGCAGCTCTCATCAGCCATAGCCAGCTTGGTCAATGGTAACAATGCTGGGAGCTGGAGTCCAACAACATCTGGAAAGTCACATGATTCCAGACTAGAATAGTGCTTTTCATGTGCTTCTATAACAGCAGGTGAAAATCCCTTCTTAGGCTTAGATTCAAACATTCAGGCAGTCTTTCTTCAAAGCAATGTGAACATTTTCCAAAGCTAAGTGAAACAGATTCCAAAATGACAACATGATGCATAACAGCTGGCACCTTAATGAACACAGGGAAATGGGCCATCTTTGAGACAAAATAAAGGGTGTCTACAATAAAAATCCAATTTAATTTCTCAAGGGCAGCTATTCATATAAGTCTACACAAAAGGCAGGAAGGCTCTCCCTTCTTCAGAACATAGCTCACAGCCCTATCACTCCATCATTTATTTGAGGTAGCAGGTAAGTGAATCGCTTTTCATCTTGCTTTACTGTTGCCTGTTGGTTGAAGGTTGTTAAAAGATCAGGTCCCAAGGCTTTTGTTCTACGTCTTCTTTAATGTATGGGATGGGAAAATGTACGCCAATGAGCTAACACACTATAAGAAAAATCAGAATGTCATGAAAAGGTACAACCAGATAGAGGGATGTGATTATTTAGAATTGCGATGCTAGAAGACAAACTAGCACTGTTGCTGTTGTTTTTATATCCCACCTTCTCCCAAGATTGAGACTCCATCTTACAGGTTAATGAATGAAACAAAATCATTCCCATCAATTCTCTTCAGAAAGGCTGCCCTTCCTAAAATTCTATTAGTACCAAATCTTACTGAGCACACTGTTAATGTGCTTTATCAAACACACTATGAAGCATTAACTGCATGATGTTAATGTCAACCAGAAGTAATAAAGATGGAGAAAATAGTAGCTTCAACAACCGCTGATGCTCAGAAACTCAACAGATATGTATACTGTGTGGCATTTCACTCCAAAGAAAAAATCTACATGACTTCTATGTAGCTCCAGCAACTTGAGCAGAATCCTAAACATTTGAGTGATGGGCAAAATATTTAAAACCTCGGCTCCCAAGTAAATGATGCTAGTGTGAGGAAAGGTTGGACAGAACCTACGTCCAAATAAAATATACATGATGTACATTAAGGTTTGCACCTGGGAAAGACAGTGGATGATGCAATCCCATGTAATACCTGCATGAGTCATTGGGTTGTGTAACCAGGGCAGGAAGGTTGCATCATATACCTAGCAAGGTTTGCTAGAGTTACATCAGAAATGTCTGTATATAAGGGGGGGGGGGTGTTCTAGCCAACAGTGCCCTCTTGATGTCTGAAGGAGCGGCTGGAGGCTATCTTCTCATGCTGTTGATCGCTGAAACTCCGTTGGAGCCTTGTATATACTGTATGTATTGTAACTCAAAAGGCCTCCTGTTGGAAGATAACATTGCGTGGGAGTATTTTTCTGGCTTCAGGGTTTTGCTGCTAATGTTTATACTCTGCTGGGACGCTTCTAAGCTATGTGAGTAAACTCTGCTATATGGTGATTTTTCAAACACTTGACTCTGGTAAGCTGTTTTGCCAGAGCTCAGTGCTGGAGGGAAGTGCTACTGAGGTTTTTCTGTAGCTCCCATCATCCACTATCCCTCTGACAGCTAGCTGGTGATAACTTTAGGACAAACACAAACCTTTGATAATGTACTCTATATGAGCCAAACCACCCTTTATCCAAGAGGATTCAATGTGCTTCTGAAATCAGGTAAAGTTTTAACTGAGGTCACTCATGCTTCTAGGCACTGTACCACTTCCATTTATCTTCTCTGTTATCCCTTCATGATTTGCCTGATGCTTACGTCTGCATCTTGTCCTATCATTTTGTTTGACTGGCACCTCCAGGTAACCTACTTTTGGTAGTCCCTGTCCACCAGACTGGCACTGACTGATTACTGACTGCATCTAATGGATAGATGTCTACCGCTTTCTTAACTCTCGGAGAAAGATGTAACAGAGCCTCACCTCTTGTTCTCTGGCTACACTGCAATCCCATCACAAGGATTGCAGGACTGCCACTGCCCAAATGTGGCTCCTTACCCATCTGAGTGGGGAAAAAACAAGCAAAAATCCTACATAACACTTTGTTAGCAAAAGAGAAGTGGTAGTAAGCAGAAGTGGTAGTAAGGGTCCAAACAGAGGGGACCAAGCCAAGATCTATATATTGATATGACCATCCAATAGTCCTCTCGATTTATTTCTATTTTCAGTTGAAAGTACTGTAAAAACCTGGAAAGGGAGTTTCTGGTAACTTTTTTATGTGTTTCTGTGCAAGTGTTTTCTATCTTTTTCAGAAAGCCAGTAGTCAGAAAGCAAGTGATAAAGCAAATACTAAGGATTACAAATTCAGTTCACAATGGGGAACATTATTTTGGTGTCAAGAAGGCCATACAAGAAGTTAAGAGTCATAGGGCTGAGACAGGAAGAAAGAGTTCATTCTGAATGCAGGTAGACAGACTAAAGGACGTAAATTAACTAACTTCGGACTTCCCAGCTGAAGTTCTTTCAGTGGGTAAAAGGGGTATCTATGACAAGAAAGCATATTTATCTAATAAATGATACAAAACCATCAAGTATATTCTAGTCAAGAATCAGCTAATACATGAAGAATCATTCCATACAAAGATACAAAAAGCCAATTATTGTTTTTAAATGTTATGTTCAGAATCAAATATAATATACATTTCTGACACATGGTATATTACCCTGTCTAATTCTTCTGGAGCCCCTATTTAGTTTATTTTAAATATCCCTTCATCAACGTTACCCCAGGATATACTGAGTATCCTTTCTTATGAGAGCCATTGTGGTATAATGGTCTATGTCAGCATGTGCAGAGTTTGAACAGTGAAGCAAGGCTTCACCACGCAGAGGTTTCCCAGTGAAGCAGAAAAAATTCCAGAAGCTCATTAAGCTAGGCTTAGAGGCAGAATTTATTGTCGCACTCTAAGATAAGGCTCTTGGCAAAACATTCCAGCAGCAATTAAAAATGTAAGAATAACAGAAGGATAACAGAAGATAAACTGGTAGCATCTCCCCTTTACAAAATGTAAACTGTCAGCAGCATGACAGCTCCAGCTAGGCAATCCTGACTGGCAGCTGGTAAAGGCAAACACCAGCCTTTTTATGTCTTTCTGTCACCCTGAACAAGTGGGGTGACCCAATCAACGTTCTGGCATGTGGCCTTCTCCAGTATACAAGTCACAGCCAAAACAATCCTGCTGACCTTGCACCTGCTCGTCTAGCCACATCATCTCTTCCTCTGCCGTCCACTCAGAGGAAACCATGCCTGCCTGGCATATAACCTTGACAGTCTGTGGACTATGACCCTGGACACCAGGGTCTGAATCCCTGCTTGGCCATGGAAACCTACTCATGTGACCATGGGCAAATCACAATCCCTCAGCCTAAGGCCCTTTCCACATGTGGGGGGGGGGGAAACGGGCGAAAACGCCCAAAAACGGAGCTTACCGGCAGCCAGGTAAGTCCGTCGCGACACGGAGCAGCGCGAGCTTGCTGCTCCGCAGTCCTCCGGCGTCCCCAATGGCGGCTTCCGGTTGGTGGAGGCTCTCCACCAACCGGAGAAGCTCGCCAGCTGGAAGCCCACCCCCGGCAGATCTGCAGGCACGCACTTGTGCGTGCCTGCAAATCCGCATCAGAGCCGGGCGACGGAGCGGCACGAGGCTGCTCGCTCCGTGCTTTTTAAAAACCTTGAAAAAGAGGTTTTTAAAAAACAGGCAGCGCGGCTAGTTCCGGCCGCTCCTGAGTGGATTCTGGTGTGGAACTACAAAAAGTAGTCCATGCCAGTCCACTCTACGGTGTAGAAGACCTCCGTGAGAGGTCGCTCTGCACCATTACAGAAGCCCAGTGTGGAAATGGCCTAAGAGGAAGGCAAAATGTCCTCAGTAAAAACAAAATCCAGAGTTAGGTTTATTTCACTAATATTCTTGGTAATTGCTGGGTGTCAATTATTCACATTCAAATCATGGATTTGAGAACTTCTTTATTTTACTCTACAGTCTGCAGACTGCATAAGGTGTGTGTGTGTGTGTGTGTGTGTGTGTGTGTGTTTGTGTGTTTTCCTGTGTGGATTCCCACAGATTACCCCACACACACAGGTCAAAAATGGGCATAAAACTATTTGAGGTTGAACATTCGGGGGGGGTATAGTTTTGCCACAATATGCTGTTTCACCCCCATACTGATAGAACGAAAATTGTCCTCAAGTGTGATTGGAAGTAACTAGAACATCACTTCCGGTCCATGCAAATGGCAGTGGTCCATCATGTGTGGGGGCAGAAGGAGGAAAAAACCACCCTTCCAACTCTCTACTTGTCTTTATCCTGGATACAAAAGATAAGACTTGTTAATAAAATGTGTCTACCTTTGGAAGCCAAAAACTAATTATTAACCAAGAGTGCATACTCTAACGAACCACTATCTATTATCACTTTTACAAAATCCAACAAAATTCATTGAAGAGAAAATATAACTTGCATTCCCAGCTCAAGGAGAGGCTAAATAATACCCTGACCTTCAGCCTAAAGGTTTTTGTGCCCAGTCCTGACACATACATCCCAAAGTGTTTAAACAGGCAAAAGAACAAAATCTACAGAAGAAACTTCTTCTTGACACCTCTGCCTAAATAGGCTTCAAAGAAAGATTTTAGAGTTTGTGTTGCAGTTTGTTGTTATCTGCATTCAAGACAACTTTGACTCAGGGTGTGCCTAGGAATGAGACCCCCCCAAGAGCCCTGGTCATCAACTGCTCTGCTCAGGTCCTTCCAACTCAGGGCCCTGGACTGAGTCAGTCCACCTGTATTGTGGTCTTCCTCTTCTACTGCCTTTTACTTTATTGTATTATCACCTTTCCCAGCTACTCACATTTTTTCATGAGCCCCATTTAAAGAGTTCCTGTTTTGATCCTTTCAAGGGCCTGTGTAATTAATTGTGGGTCGTTTCCCAAAGCACACTCTTTCAAAACTGCACAGATTTTCTGAGCAACTTACCTCCATTATTTTTATAAATAGGAACTGAATACCCACATCTCATAAACAGTCCATAAAACATTCCCTGGAACCACATTTTTGCATCCTCAACAGCACAGACCTCTACTCTCATAATATCCTTATCCAATGGACAATGTTTATGCATCATTGCTCTGCCAATAAGCCAAGCTGGGGATGGGAGGAGGGAAAAGTTTTTTTTTTCCTTTCTAGTCCTTCTGTTTTTCCTTTCTATTCCGGTTCCAAAGCAACAAAACTACTAGGAATCAAACTATAACATTTGAACAGGAGAAATAAAAATATTTCCAAGATACTCTTGAGAAAGAAGTGTAATATGTTGGCATTTGTGATTTATTTTTTTGCACTGATTATAAATTTAAGATAAAGAGATAACAGTTAAGGAGGGACAGTGATATAGCTACAAATTGGCTGTTAGAAATATTTTTCTTCAGTCTAAACATAAAGTGTGTGGAAAGACAATTTGATTTTTTCTAGTCTGGTTGCCTTATATATTTTGAAAGAGAGGACATCGTTTAAACTGTGCACATCATTAGGGTATTCATATTTTTATTAGTTTGCTCTTGTCTTTAAGACTGTACTCAGAATATGATTCTGTACAGTGAGCAATGATCCCAAATCCTCAATCAAGTTACTTGTCCATCCAGTAAAGCCCAGATCTCCTTATGCTGCTTCAGCTGTTTCTAGCAATTCACGGCTCACAAGGTGCGCAAAGAAAATTACAGACATGGTAAAAACATTGTTGTGCTTCCAGTCAAAGAAAGGGGTGTTTCTCACATCATTTCCACTGAACAAAACCACTAAGTGGTTAAACAGAGAAACAATAGCATCATTAAAAACTCCAACTCCAATCAGCTCATGCATACCTACAACCATTTTTACATGCCATGGTATAAGCCAGGTTCTTGAAGCAATACATATCTACCTAAATACCATGTAAGTTGATAGATATAACACTCAATTATACAAAGTAGGTCTCTTCTTTAGTGTCTCTTAGGCTCTTTCTTCAGTCCATTCCACTAATACTAGGAACCACTGAAACTTTCCATCTATCCTAAAGAGAGCTTCATTTCTTAGATATTTAGCATTTAATGAAATATGTACACAAAAATATTCCCTCAAAGAAGTCTGTAACCCAGGGCTGGGGAACATCAGGCCTACCTGAGTTTGGACAACAATTCCCACCAGTATCATAGCTGAAGGTAAATGATTCTGTTGGTTGTTGTTCAAAATGCCTGTTGGGTCAAGTTTACCCACCACTCTTTTAAGCAAACCTAAAAGGAGGCAGGTATAATCTGTCATTCCAAGTTCCACAGTAAAACCCTCTTCAGTGAGGCAGGTTGAAAAACTCATGAGAGGCTACTTGTTAGTGAAAAGCTGCTCCTTATTAGAATATACTGAGCTATATGGACCAATGGCCTTATGTATCATAAGACAATTTCATTTGTTTTATAGAAGTACTTCAATTGTTCCCTGAAAAATAGATGTCCTAAGAAGATCAGGCTGCTACCCTACTACTCCAGTGCATTTACAATCTTCCCTCAACATTCATTGGTTTGACTTTCAGGAATCTCATGATTCATGAGGTGCCCACTTGCCTCCCCCCTTTCTCCCCTCCCCCCATTCTCCCCCTCCCATTCCCTGGCCTTTTGTGTAGGCGCAGGGAGGCGGAAAGATCTTCGCTGCTCTGCACTCTCCTGTTTGAAGCCTGTGCAGGAACTCTGGCAGTGGCCGGCAGGAGAGTACAGGGAGAAAGATCTTTGCTCTCCAGCACCCTCCCACCTGTTGTCCATGCAGGCACGGTGGTAATGGCATGCAAGAGAGTGCAGAGGGAAAGATCTTTGCTCCCCTGCACTCTTCTGTCAATCGCTGGCATGGGTGCGCTGGCAGTGGCAGGCAGGAGAGTGCAGGGGGAAAGATCTTCACTCTCCTGCACTCTCCTGCCTGTTACCCACGCGGGCGTACAGTAAGAAGGGTGAGTGTGTGAGTGGCAGGCAGGAGAGTACAGGGGGAAGGATCTTCGCTCCTCTGCACTCTCCTGCCCGTTGCCAGCATGGGCGTGGTGGCAGCTGTGAGCAGGAGAGTGCAGAGGGAAAGATCTTTGTTCTCCTGCAACTCCCCTGCCTGTTGCCCACACAGGCGTGCAGTAAGAAGGGCTGGTGTGTGAGTGCCAGGCAGGAGAGTGCAGGAGGAAAGATCTTCGCTCCCCTGCACTCTCCTGGCCATCGCCCGCACAGGCACACAGGAAAAAGGAAGGGCACGCAGGCAGTGGGCAGGACAGCACAGGGAAAAAAACCCCTTCCTTCTCCTTCACTCCTGCTTGTCACCCATGTGGGAACGCAAAAACAAGGCAGGTCACAGAGGCAACAGGCAGGAGACTGGAGGGAGGAAGGTTTTTCCTCCTGCACTCTTCTGTCTTTCCCCCAGGCCTGCAGCAGCAGACAGAATGAAGGGGAGGGAGTGCTCACTGAGGGGGAAGTTATTTGCAATTTTTTTTTTTTTACTTTTGCAAGGATTCTGTGCCCCTAACCCTTGTGAATGTGGAGGGCATATTGTACTGGTAGGGAGGAAGCTTCTATCCTGCAGCTGGAGGCTTGATTTACTCGTATGTCAGGATGGCATACATGGTGAGAATAGTATAGGTTTTGCTGAAAATAACATGGAGTGGTAACTAGAAAAAAATGTCTCTTTTACTGAAGAGTGGGGAAGAGGCTGCTGCAGTCACATTCTCAGGTTTGATGCTTCCTGGTGAACAAATGGCATGCAGGATCATCAATCAGTTTGGGCTTTGGTCTGCTATAATAAGCATTTGCATCAAACAAATCAGTTTTGAGTTTCCTCAGTTTAGAATGATAGAG
This sequence comes from Cyclura pinguis, assembly GCA_030412105.1. Lineage (NCBI taxonomy): Eukaryota > Metazoa > Chordata > Lepidosauria > Squamata > Iguanidae > Cyclura > Cyclura pinguis. The sequence goes on along the minus strand of CM059599.1, from coordinate 308,465,107 downwards.
ATAAATGGAGATGGTTGTGAACTGAAAAGCAAAATGCCTTCTCCAGAACTCCCTTCCCAGGGAGCTCCATCAAACCTCCTCTCTTCCATTTTTAGATGAGCTCTGAAGATCTTTTTATTCTACAAGGAACTTTATGAGTCATTTTATTTCAACTCATATTTATTTGTAATGTGTTTTTAATGGCGTAATACTGTTTTGTCCATAACTCCATGTTCCACAGAGCTAAGTTCAGCTCTGTCAGCTATGGCCACAAATGACTCAAAATGCCTGGATTTCTTAAAAAAGTCCATGAATTTTATGTTTCCTACCTGTTCCTGTTAACATAAAACTCAGTGGTGACTTGCCTGCTTTTTCCACTGTTTCAGACAAATGGAAATATCTCTTTTTAATAGGTGTGCAATGACATTCTTAATGTATCTGTGCTTCAGCACATGTAAGGAAAGCCTCACTGGATGAGATTCAAGACTTATCTATTCCAGTATCTAGTTTTCCATGACTGTCAACCAACAACCCTCTCCTGTTGTTATTCTTCAGTGAGCAGCTTTGAAAGTTATAATGCTTCGGCCTCTGCAGATATCATACACCTATCTTGAGTAGCCCCCTCCTCCTCCTCCTCTTGGTTAATGGCAAAACAAGGTGCAAAGGGCAAGTGACTGCCGATATGAGTGGCAAAAACCACCAACAAATTATAAACTGTCATTCACATTGCAGGCCTGCAGGTCTAGTAGTATTTTCTATCAATCCCCTTTTTCTAAAAGAATTTGTCTATTTCCCTCACATAACTTCATCTGTTGGTGGCTAAATCTATATTCTGGGATATTGGATGCCATAGTTTGATAAGACATTGTGTGAAGTAGTATTTATCTTTTCTAGTCCTACACCATTCACATTCCCTGGATGACCTTCTCTCTGCTTTATCTGCAACATACATAATTTTATGAACTGTTATCATATCTACTTTTTTTTCAAAGGCCTCAAACACTGTAGTGTTTTGTGACAAGAGGCTGTTCAAATCCCTAGATCATTTAGGTTGCCCTTTTCTGCAGCTTCACTGATCCTACGGTGCCAACTGAAATGTGAAAACTAGAACTATACAAAATATAGTTTGTATGTTTGCACCACAAATTTATATACAGGCATTATATTATTGGCACTTTTAAGTTCCTTGATGATCTCTAATATGGAATTTGTTCTTTTCACAAGCAGCTGAATACTGGGTAGAAGTTCTCATTGAGCTGTTTCCTATGACCTCAAGATCCCTTTCCTGGTCAGCCACCACCAATTTACCTTAGCATCAAGCAGGATATGTCTGAGACAAGGACTTTCCTCAAATCAGCAAAAATTTGCAAATACAATAACCCACATTTGCTATTTTATTGACCATTTACCAAATTTGGAAAGATCCTTTTGGAGCTCACTGCAATGTCCTTTTGCTTTTACCATCCTGAATAATTTAAAGTCATAAAAGAAGAAAAAAAGAGATGATTGGTTGATTCACTCCTGACCTCTAACTCTGGATCATTATGAACAACTTTTTTAAAAAAATTGGTCCCCAGTAAATCCTTTAAGCATCTCACTTTTACATCCCTCCATTGTGAGAACTATCCATTTATTTCTACTCCATTTTAAACCAGTTACTAATTCATAAGAGGAGCCATTCTCTTATCCCATAAGTTTACTTGGCAGGTTTTCGTATCAGTCCCTTTGAAAAGCTTTTTGAAAGTGCAAATAAATTACTGTTTACCCCTCTCTGCAGACTGCTCGATTCTCTCTCTCTCTCTTTCTCTCTCTCTCTCTCAAAAAAAAAAAGAGTTTGTGAGACAAGACTCATCTTTATTCCTGTTTGGACTTTAAACTGTGACTGCACAGTTTTGGATGTCACCACAGAGACTTGCAGATGGAAGAGTGAAGCATCTCTGATTTGTGCCTAAGAAGTGTGACAGTCATGCAACCTGTGGCCCCTAACACCTTGTGTGAGAGAGTAAAGGATATCATAGAATCACAGAATCACACAGTCTTGAGGAGCATTCCCTAAGATGGTACAGAGGTAGAAAGGAGCAGATATCTTCACTGAGGTCTGCTATTCACTGCAATTCCCTGAGCCACTATGCAATACTTTCCATCCTATATCACATTAGAGATGGTGTCATGGCTACCCCAACATACAACTTCCCATCAATAGTGTCTTTTCCTTAGGGAAGATACTCAGGGCTTACATGAACTTGTTTATTTAAAACATCTATCTATTGCTTCTAAGCCCATACACTGCTTCTTTATGTGAGAAGTATGAAAAGACTGTGAAAATGACTAAGGATGGATTTAGTGAAGAGATAAACACTTCACTGTTTCATATGGACTCTGTCTTGAGTCAACCATTTCTTCTCTTGTTCACCTTGACACACTTTACATTTCCCATCAGTTCTTAAGAGGTTTTCTACTATTTGACCTGCAACAAATTATCTCTCTCTTTGAGTTCATTAAGCTAAGAGCATGACTGAACAAAAGAGAATTTCTCTGCAGATAAGTTTCTTGTTGGTACACCAGCACCTGCTGTGGGTGCATCAAGGGAAAGATAGGCATTGGACTAAAAAAAACACAATAGCTGCTCCAAAGATGACAAGTTAAGATGTTCTCCCTGTGATCTGCGATCCAGGACAGGTATTTGAGGTAGTAAGTGGTTTGTTCTATCATGCCACATGCTGAAATCACAGTAGAATGGGCAATTTAGACAGATATGCTGTCTAATTATGTCATCAGAAGGAAGCAGTCCATCTACTCTTAAAGATTTGTTGCTGATTTTATCCCAAGACTAAGTGAAGACAAGCCCAGCATTGGCCCCTGCACTCTTGCTGGATCAACAGGCAATGCTTTCAAGTGTCCATTTACTGATGAGAATGACAATAGAACAATCCAAAAGTGCTAGTGATATCTGCATGAATGTAAAACGAACGGCACTATTATAGTGAACATTAAATGTATCCATAACAGCAAGACACTTAAAAGTAATGGATTCCCAGGTTCCTTGTCCATAAAAGTGATAATGAGAAAACTGGTATATCACATAAATTAGAGAGAAGCTCACCAACTGGCTAACTGAACCTTAACAGCAGAGGGAGGTGAGCAATTTCTAGATGTGAGATCTGCACAAAGACAACGTTGTCTGCCTCCAGATTTGGAAAGCAGTGGAACAAGGAAAAAAACAGAAGCAAGCCTGAAAGAAATTCTTCTTTTTGAAATATAAGTCCACCAGGAAAGCATTACAGTCATAGTTTTCAAAGCATGAGGTTAGAATCCTCGAGAACATATAGAAAGGTATAAAAACAAAGTAAGCTCATCTGTGCCAAATCAGTGCATATTTAGCAGAGTCCAGATGTATAGATCCACTGACTTCCTATGGAAGAAAGAAAGCAGCAAGAGTAACTTTGGATTGAATTCAACTGAATTCTCTCTGCATCACCGACAGCTTTAAAAATAGAATAATGAAGTTATTTGGAGATTTCACCCTTTTTCTCCCCTTATATGAGTCTTGGGTGTTATAGGAATGCCATTATACAAATGCCAAAGCAGAATCCTTTTCTCATTTGTAAGTGTCTCAGTTGGATCTTTATCTATGTTGACTAGAATGCGTTGAAAGTTTTTTGGTACATTTTTATAAAGCATATCAGCAGGCTCAGTAGGCAGTTCCATGATGCAGTGGGAATATCAGTCTGTCTTTCCATCTGTCCGTCAGGATAATGCTCCTAATGAGTTCAAGAAAAAATCTGCACAGTCTACACACACCAAGTCATGCAGATTTTTCTGACAAGCTTGGTGATATGAGCTCTTCTGATTGTAGAAATATTGACTGAAAACCTTTTAACTGGCAAGGGAATGTAGCACTCAGAAACTAATGTGTACAGTGTGATGCCAGATTTCATATGGTTTCTGATATATTGATTATATTTATAGTCTAAAGCTATGTGTAGCCAGAGTGTCTTTTCCCTCATTCATCCTCACAATACTACAATGAGATGAATTATTTCAGTTTTATAAACTGGAACTGACTCTGTGAGAATGTGATTTTTGCAGCTGATTCCGGTTCTATATTCAAATTACACAGACAGTTCCCAAGATCCAATTTATACATTATCCAGTTGGCCACACCTAAAAAGCTGATACATATTAACAGTTTACTGGTATGCAGAACAGTCTCACTTCCTTGGTGTGTCAATCTCTAGAGTGGTTTGCATGCATGTACATGCAAGTTAGCATTAGCTCTAGATAACTGACTTGGCAAAGAACCAACAACTACAGACCAGAGGTGAAAATAAGATATAAGACTGATCTCTTCTTCTATTGGGATCTCATTACGTAGAATGAGTTGCTGACTTTTTTTGTTTAGCAGTATATAACATCACACTTGATCTATGGGAAAGTACATTATCAGCTAAGATATGTTTTTATACTCTTATCAGTAAAATAAAGCACTAGTCATGAGGATTCTTATTGTGGTTTCAAACTCTGCAGGTTAGCACTTGCTGCATGTTTCAGAGATGATGTCGGGATAAAACCAGAGGGAAAAACACAACTAGGAGAGAGAGAATCCTCTCTGCCCTACTATCATAAAACACAAGCAGTAGACACCCCAAAAATCAAAGCAGCTTTGGGATCAAACTCATTACGACTCTTCTCAAAAAAGCTAGCTTACTTTCCTTATTCTTTCCTTAGCATCTTAGAACAACATCTACTCTCAGTTCAGTCTCACCACACTCATCTCAGCTTCAATAAGACATGTTACGCAAATATACCCAGTTCAGCCAATAGAGCAAAATTCCTGGCACAATTCATCTCTGCTTCGATCTTTCTTAGGGCAAAAGAGCAAAAACAAGGAGAAGTGGTTGCATCCAAAGCAGATATAACTTTTGAAAGACACGTAATTTCTTCCTTCTCCATCAGCCCAATTATTCAGGGCAAAGGAAGTACAATCAGGAAAGATTTCTTCCCAGGGAAGAGTAGTGCAGATGGTCCAGGCTGTGCCGTGGATCAACAAGAGGGCTGTAGGTAATAGCAAGAAACCGGTTGGTTTGAGCCATCAAACATCTCAGAATAGGGAGTGCAAAATCTGAGATTAAATCAACAGCATGAAATAAATAGCAAGAGAAAAGCAAAAGTTCAGATATGTCCAGACAGTAGAAATATTGTTTCCTGAGCGAGATTTCCTAGATTTTAGCCATCGTTCTTTAAAAGGAAGTTATAGCCGTTTTGTTTTTCAAACAGTTGCCTTGTCACCCAAAGAATATGTTGTATGAGAAGGTTGAAACAGATCCCCATTAATTAATGTTTGGTTTGACAGGGCCAGGTAACATATTTTCACTTGGCCATCCCGAGCTAGAAATAAAACCATATGATCTTCCCTGTGCTAGAGATCACACGTTAAAGTATCATTACTTACTGGTTGAAATTATATCCAGAGTAGCAGAACTTACTGGCCTGAATATTTACTCTTAAGCAAAGACAAATGTTGCAATCAGAATCCAGTTTTTTTTTATTTCTGATAACAGTGGAATCCAGAAGTCCCAATCAATATCAGTCTAAGCATTTGAAGAGGCAGTATTTAAAAACCTATACTAAGAAGCCTGTAATTTATTTCAGTGCATGATTCCACTTATCTAAAGGGCTTGGGGAAAATTACATAAATATTTACACTTTTGTATGAAGGAGGAAGAAAAAGATTTACAGCTTCATAGACATAAAAGCAGATTTTTCCCCTTTTCTTTTTAAAATCAAAGCCAATATATCTAAGTTCCAGACATATATCTCTCTCTGGCCATGTCTCTTAGCTTTAGCCGATGGACAACAATACCTCCTCTTATTTTCTCTTGTATTGAATAATGCAGACATTTCAGAGGGTAGTGATTCATTTTTGTGAGATGAAAGGCTTGATGCAATAACATAATAAAATTCATATGAGCTATTTAAACAGCAAATATAAATGGGGCCAGGGACTCTCCCTTACTTATGTAGCTACTACTGCCTCTCTTTTCCTGATCCAGGAAGTATAAAGAGAAAGAGTGACACAGAACTGGGAACTAGAGTACAGCTTTTGCTCAGGTCTCTGAATTCTGTCCAGGAACTGACAATTACCAACACTAATCTGGATTCTGAGAGACAATGGCTTAGATCCAGCATTTCCTCCTGCCAGAAAGAGGACTCCTTGAGCTGAGTTTTCTGCTCAGGAGACTCCAGCTGGTGGGACAGGGGGAAGGATTCCTTCAGCACTACCTAAAATGTCATTCAGAAGTGTTTTGTAACTAGAACAGATTTTCTGCAAGGACAGGCATCTGCCAGGTAAGTGGGAAAGCAGCAAAAATAAACTCTTTCCACATTTTGCCAGCAGAAATGCTCAGCTGGATTCAAGTCTTCTATTCATGGAAAGCAGCCTCTGGATCCAAGCCTTTATATTTTTGAGTACTGGATAGCAACTTATTGGGATAAACACAGATATGTAACTAGGACAAGTAACAGATATCAGTGGGAGGCTTGTTTTTGTTGTTGTTGTTGTTTTCAGAGAAGGCTGTAGATGATGCCAAGAAGGAGGACACAGAGATATAAATTTACAGAGATACAAAGTATTCAGAAATTTTGAGGCCATGGAAAAACTTTTTTCCATTTTTGGAGGAAAAATAAATTTTGCTGGGAAAAATGAAAAAATGTGCTATTAGAACACTTTACAGATTGAAAGCTTCTTTTCTTACTTCAGGAAAATAAAATATGCTATGTATAATTTTGCTTGGCATAATATTATGTTTTGTATATTAAAACCACAGTTTACTCAGACAATAATTTCAGCTCAAATTTCCTTTTGAATGGTAATCCTTGTTCAAATAAAGCTACAAGATCCTGAATTGTAAGAAATCTCTTTGGTTTTGCTGGTTTATTATAAGCAAGCATGGGAAAAAAGGCAAAGAGAAGAAACCAAGCATGTTAGTAAAAGAGATAAATTTTGTTTCCTTTAGTTCTCCATAGTGTCAACAGACATAAAGCACTCATGCTCATAAAAGAACTATGTAACAAGCACTCATTCTCATAAAAGAATTATGTAACTATTTTTACAAAGTTCTTTTATGAGAATGAATCCGTGTTACATAGCTTCAGACATAAGTTTTAAAGAGTAAAATATATGCATGTCTTATCTTAAACATTTTATCAATCATTTTAAAATACTCCATAACCCATTTTTTATTTTTTCCCCAAATATTATCCCCCCCCCAAATTTTTCTGGAAAGGAAGGGTTGGTGGGGGGAATATAATACACATACGTGTGTGTGTGTGTGTGTGTGTGTGTGTGTGTGTAAAACTCAATTTTTCTTCCCCTCCTCCTCAAGCCTTCACCATCTCTCATATTTCTGTGAACATTAATAATTATCCTAAATAGGGAGTACTGACAATTAATAGATCATTTCTGGGAAGGAAATGACCGAGTTCCCAAGTTAGTTCCCGCAGATGAACTGAGTGGCCTAGCAGCATTCACCTCTTATCCTTATGGCTGCAGAGTAACTAGCGGCTGATAGACTCTCATCATTAATTTGTTTTAATTAGCAAGGGTATCTCCGATGAATGAGTGCAATTCACGTAAGTTCACCACAAAATAAAAGGAAAAGACAAGTGTTCCAGCAATGAGGGAGCAGAAGTGGACCAATGAACAGCAAGGGGGAAATGTGTGACATTAAAGAAATATAGCCTATTGTGTACAATATGACACCAGAAAACAGAGCAGCATGTTCTACATGACACCTTCAAGGGGTTTTTTCTAGCAGGTGGCACAAGTGTCATGTTTAAGATACCCTTTGTGTGTAGACACTGTGACCACAACACAGCCACTTTCCTTCCCTTGCATGATATCTTACACCATGATTGCCTGCCGAAGACACCTATGAGTTTTGAAATCTAGAGTGATGTATTTTGCACTCTTAGTTGGCCTTGTAAAGCTATCGCCTTGGATTTTCATGATCAACATGGCTATCCTTGAATCATTTTTGATGTGAAGATACCAAATTTAGCCACTGAACATGGGTACCCTTTATTTTGGGAAGTGAGGTTTGTGTTGTAACATGCTGAGATTTGTTTTTCTGATGGCTAATTCACTCCAACACAAGATAGCCAGCTGAATTTGCCTTCAATGATAGGCGTTGTCCATTCTCATTGTTAAATTTCTCTCCAAATCTGACAGTACAATGGCTTTCCCAAGAGATGAAATGTACTCTTCCATCATAGTAGCCTACAGCCTCATACTGAGTCCTCTCCCTCTCCCTTTCTCTTTTTTATTACTTCAAGTGGAGAAGCCAAATTTTATTGCCTCTCATTTTACTGTTTTTCTTTCCAGTCAACTACAACCATGGAGCTAGCCTTGCTTTTTGTCTACATGTACTTCCTATATAACATTCCAAAGCAAAATGTAGACGCGTGAACACAACACTCTCACTTTCCTTCCCCTACATACTATTTTACCATCCTTGTCTGATGAAGCAATTTATCAGTTTGAAAACTTTCTCTTTTACTTTCTGCCTTTTAGACAGCCAAATAAAAGTATCACTACAAGATGGATTTACTTTTTATTTTGTCTCATGGTCAACACAATTATTCCTGTGTTAACAGTTACATACGAAACAGGGTTAATATTCAGACCAGCCTTCCCTAACCTGGTGTCTTCTTAGATGTTCAAGCCAACATTTCAGAGTACCTGTTTAGGGAAAGCTGATGTACATCAGGCCACATAATTTTTGATGTATCAAACAGATGATAGCTCAACTGTGGCCTGCTAATATTCACCAATCCCTCTTTGATTTTTTAAATGAAATGCAGGTAGTGCAATGAAGGAATATCATGTCATTCATAGTTTGCAATATATGGTTTGTGTACTGTGCGTGGCCTAGTGCATTCACAAGCTGAAGATGCTTGACTGATGCAACATCATTTTAGTATCTGGAATTCAATAAAATCTGAAGACCAATTGTTTCTTTACTCTTTGTGTATCATCAACCTGACATGTTTCAGTTTGTTGTTATCTTTCCTAAAGTATAGTTCTTAGAACTGCATGCAGTACTCTAGCTGATCTGAGCATAACACTGTTCATGCTGTCTAAATTTGTAATTTTTTCAAACTGCTACATCACAATGTTGACTTATGTTTGGCTTGTGATCTTTTTTCACACATACTGCTGCTAAATCAACTGTCAGCTAGACTGCCTTTGTATATTTGATTTTTCATGACTAAATGCAAAACCTTGTATTTATGTCTGCTGAAATTCCATTTTTTAAAAGGTTTAGTTTTCCTATCTGTTAAATACTGATAATATCTTCTGAGAGATTAGCTATCCCCCACTCTAAATCTGATAAACACGTTGTCTACTCCATAATCCAAAAACTTTATAAAGATGTTGAATATCACCACATCCAGGACAGAATCGCCTCTCATGCCTCTCCAGGATGATGAGGAACTTCTGGTGAGCAGTCTTTCGGTATAATCCATAAACCAACAGTAACTCTACCAAAGAGAAGAATCATTTCGCTCACAGTTTACCAGCTTGTCCATGAGGATGTCATGGGGGATCTTGTTAAAAAATTCTTATTGAAATCAACATTCACTAGATCCATAGCACTCCCTTAATCTACAAATTTGTAAGAAATAAGAGTTCTTAAATCTTATATTTATTTAAAATAGCTTGATGTACCACCTCTTTGAGCACTAAATAGTTTGGGCACTGTTTTCCTACTGGGAGAAGATGGAAACAAATTAGGTGTTGAGACATTCAGTCTTCTCTCTGTCACTCACTAGCATTTTTCCATCTTTTCCACACAATGGCTCTACTTCTTTCTAGTTCCTTACTAGATCTGTCCCTTATGTGTTTAATGACACTGCATAGAATGCCCCTTCTATTGTTTGTTTGTTTGTGTGTGTGTGTGTGTATGTGCCTTCAGGTCACGTGTTGATTTATGCCGACTTCCTGAATTTCACAGAGTTTTCTTACGCAAGGAATACTCAGAAGTGGTTTTGCCAGTTCCCTCCTCTAAAATATAGCCTACAGTACCTGGTATACATTGACAGTTTGCCGTCTAAGTACTAAGCAGGTACTGATCCTGCTCAGATTCCAAGACAAGACAGGCCTGGTCCCTTTAGGATACTTAGGACTTGCCCCTTCTATTACTGTTTATCATCAAATGTGAACATAATTACCCAGACCAGAATAATCCCTATCTTTTCTCCTACTTCAAACATGCCTGAAAAAAGCTAGAACAACTTCTTTTTAGTCTTTATGGCAGATCTGAATTCATTATGAGCTTTAGAATCCTGACCTTCTCCCTATAGATTCTGGCTGCTTGTTTGTACTATTTATTAGCGATTTGTCCCTTCTTGTATTACTTATACATTATATAACTTTTCACATTTTACCTCATTCAAAACTCCCTACATAGTCTTCTTGGCTTCTTCAGAATCCTACCATCTTTCTTTCTGTCTTTCTTTCTGTCTTTCTGTCTGTCTGTCTGTCTGTCTGTCTGTCTGTCATTTTGTTTGCAATAACTCACTTTTAAAAAATGCCTGCCAATGATGGACCCAGGTGATATGAGAGCATGCAATTCGAAATGGATAGAGTTAGTAACAACTGTATTCTAAGTTTAGAAGTGATATTATGAAAAACAGTTCTAAATGTTTTCTCGTGACTGAAGATCTGAATGTTCAGTGAATCCATTCTTCAACAATCTAGTACGTTAAAAGTTTTATTATATTTGTAAGCACTTCACAGCAGAATCTCTACAACTTGAAAATGAGATAAGTACTTATGCCTACAAGCTAATCCTATATACCTTGTAAGAAAGAGATTTGGATTCGATGCAGATAAAGCATTTCCACCTATTTTTGCTATTCATATTATTTAATATGATTAAAAATAGATCTGGTTGACTTTTTAAAAAGGGTATGCTACCCTCTTTACAAGATTTCTGTTAGGCATCTGACAACAGGCTCAATGTATTAGGTTTTCACAGAGCTACTAATGGTCAGATTTTAGAATGCAGTATGCAGTATGGGCATCTTCCATTCAAGACACTGGCAAAAGGATGTTTTCCAGAAGATGATCTAGAACTTAGAGGATACAATATATAGGAAGCAAGACAAAAGAACGCAGATTTCAATATTGCTGGCTTTTTTTGTAGAGGAGCCAATTAGATTTCCCATTCCTTCACTGAAAACACCATTAAAAAATGGCATGGTGTTACTTTACTTTGTTATTTTACTACATAGTATTTAGAGTTTAGAGATGGTAAATCCTACACCATTTTCTGAGAGGTGTTTTGTGCAGATGAGATTTTTGAATGAAAAAGATAATTCTGACTTCAGTAATAATACATGCATTTTATATAACATATGCTGATAAAAAAGACATTCTGATCAATGTCTTTTAACAAGCAAGCAATGGTCTTGGTGGAAAAAAAAAACCCAGAACAGCTACTTCTAATAAACAGGTGTAACTATTACTAGAACTATTGTTGGAACTAGAAGCATACACAAATATGGTTAATGTATGGTATAACGAATAAATGGAATGCAAGAAGATAAAGCATTTTTTTAAAAAAAGGACAAATATAACCCAAACAGACTCCTACATTTTGACCCCAGAGCTAATCCTATAATAAGACAGGTTACTAGGTTCTTTGTTGGCAAACGGCACATTAATGAGATCTCCTTGAAATAATCCCATCTCTAATATGCAGAGAAAATTACATTTTCTAGCATAATTATTATGTCACTCAAACAACTCAACTCCAGTATTAATTGCTTTCTTCCAACACCAGCTTGTTAGGCTGCAAAGAAAACAGCAGAAAAGGAAGGGCTTTTGGGTGAGGGCAGGCAAAGAAAAGAACAAGAAACAAAAGATCGAACTGAAAGACTACAGCAACATTAATTATGCTTTACAATAAAAAAACACAGAGAGGTTTTGTCCCTTGTCTTACATAGACCCTTTTGTCTGAAGCAGAGGACTAGGCAATTTACCAAGGGACTGGACACAAGTAGGTCACTGACTTGGCAGAAAGCACATTCACTGGCGTCCTATCCTTTCTTCGGACTATCTTCAACATCCTTCCAAATGTAGTAACTGTGTTTTGTATGAAGCAGTATATCACAAGATTCACCTCTGAAGATCACAGAATCATAGAATCATAGAGTTGGAAGAGACCATAGGGCCCATCCAGTCCAACCCACTCTCATGTAGGAATCCACATCAAAGCACTCCCAACAGATGACCATCCAGCCTCTGCTTAAAAACCTCCAAGGAAGGAGACTCCACCACACTATTCCACTGCCAAACAGCTCTGACCATCAGGAAGTTCTTCCTGAGGATCAAGTGGAATCTCCTTTCTTGCAGCTTGAATCCATTGCTCCTTGTCCTAGTTTCTGGAGCAGTGGAAAACAAGCTCATTCCCTCTTCAATATGACAGCCTTTCAAATATTTGAACATGGCTATCATGTCCCCTGTTAACCTTCTCTTCTGCAGACTAAATATACCCAGCTCCCTAAGACGCTCCTCATAGGGCATGGCTTCCAGATGGTTAAACTGATTAAGTACTTTGTTCCGATGGCAGAATATGCCAAGCCGGTAAAAGTTAAGCAGAAGTTATCAAACGTCTATATCTCACTTGTATCCCACCTTTCATCCAAGGATCTGAGGATAACAAACACACAGGCTATCTTCACAAATCCTTCCATGAGACAAATTAATTAAGTTGACATGATTCCATGTTACTTAGTGTATAGGATCAGGAACTCCAATTTGCAGATTTTGGCAGCAGAGCCTTAATCCTGCCACTACAAAATGTGTCACTCTGCCAACCAGGGGGTCAAATTCTGCTGTACTACAAAAGTATTTGTGGCACAAAACATTGACATACTTTTGGAGGACATATGAGATTTGGGGTTTTGTAGTTAACAGTGCAAGTCCTACAGATAGCCAGATGGTGACTAGGTCTAAAACCAACTCTTAGTCTCAGACAGAATAGATGCATTAAACTTACCAAATCAGACTTATGTAGATCCACTGAATCAATGGGTTTACTTCTTTTGGGACTACCAACTGCATTCAGAAATAACAGGGTCTCCATTTGGCCTTATAAAGCTGCTGATTTTGGACTGCCTCCTCCACTTGGGCATAGCTGAGCTACTCAAGCATCTCCACTTGATTTCTTGTTGAAACCATCTGTTTTCTCTAGTTTCCCAATGAACTTCTAGCTGAGCACAAATGTGGGCTCATTCTCTTTTGGTGCAAATCCACCACCTTGTGTTTTTCTGTCACCAAGAAATGCATACTGGTTACTAGTCCAGCATAATTTTTTCTAAGATGATGCTTGTGCAGTTTATAAATGGCACTCTTAATGTTATTAATGGCATTTTAAAAGGGATTTCACCCACCTTACTGACAACATTCACCAGTTTAGCATTTCAGAGGTACACTCAGCCCTACTTCATTTTAAAAAAAATATGAGATCACTTAGCATGAAATGGGTATGACATGAAACTAAGACGGTATTTAGCTAGCAAGCAGCTAGGTGGAAATGAGTGAATATCAAACTTCTTATATATGAAACAGAGCAGTACTTTATTTGTTGCTATGCCTTCCGGTCATTTCTGACTTATGGTGACCCTAAAGTGATCCTATCAAATGGTTTTCTTGGCAAGACTTTTTTTCGGGGGTCGTAAGTCGGAAATGACTTGAGGGTACACAACAACAACAACGCCACTGCCTTCCTCTGAGGCTGAGATAGTGTACTTTATTAGCGATCAAGAAATTCAGAGTCCCACGTCATTCATCTTCATGCAGGAACTGCTAAGGCAGATTAAGACCACAGCTGTGAGCATGCAATCACACACTGGGGTACCATCCTTACTGTAAGAAGCATATGTGGGTCAGGGAGAGAAAGAAGGCTGTGGAGGAGAGATGTACTTAAGATGCATTACGCACCCTTCAATACATGCCCTTCATTGCCAGGTAAATGGAGCACTTTATCTGGAGCACTCTTGTCTCTGCCCCTTTTCTAATGAGCCTTTGTGTTTTGCCCTTCCAAAGGTGAAACCCCCCTGAGGAGCTTATCTGCTCTGCTTGAAACAGCATTGTCTCTCATTTTTCCACCACTTTGCAGGCTGCAGGGACTTGAAAGGCTACAGCAGGGTATGACACACCGAGAGTGGCTGTGCCCTGTCTTTTCATCTGCGCTGCTCTTGTATAATTACTGACTTCCCCCTTCTCCGCTGCAATTATCTCCTCTCCCCCCTTGATGATCAGCTGCAGAATTAAGCCGATTTTCTCACTCTTCCCTTGTTGCCATGACAACAACTGGCCTGCACCTGCCACTGGATGAACAGTGGCACTTTTGGAGGGAAAAAAAAATATATAACACCACAGTGAGAACAGTTTATGGTTTCTTCCTATAAGTAAAGCACATAAAGGAAAATAGAAAGGAGCATGAGAGGAAAACGAGACTTTGGAAGAGAAGAGATTGCACCATCCTGAAAAGACATACAAGGAAAGTTTATGCAGAGCGAAGAGGAAAATTAATTTTCCTTTGTTTCCTATCCAGCAATAACCACGTAATTCAACAATTAGGCTCCAAAGCACAGTTGAAAACAGTTAAGCCCCCAAACAATTACTTGTGGAGGATGCTGGGTATCTAACTATGAGGGTCAGGTTCAAGTGACCGTCATGCAGTACTGGGTAGGCTCCCGTCATTCAGGCTGTACTCACTCCAAAACAACAAGAGAACTTCCCTCAGTACCAAGGCACAGAGGTAGAAACATCAAGTCTGCAACTGTACTAACATAAAGAGGGGACAGGTGTCTTTCCTCTCTTTCTAATGACAGGTGCTTCACTGCCAGTCTTACCCAAATCAGTGGGGTAGTGTAGAGTATGCACCTTCTTTCGACTCACTCACCTTAGAAGAACAGCACATCCAGAGAGAGCAGCCTGAGTGAGGGCTATGTTAGACAGCCCAACTACAGGAAGGAATGGAAGAGAAGATATTCTGGATACACCGTGAATCTGTTTGAGGAAACTGCAGTGGGAAACATGCAGTCTCTCCAAATGAGCGACTGCATGCATGCAGCCTCCAGCTTACCTCACGGTCACTTACACAGTTTAAGGCTGGAGGCGGCATAATTCCCACCCCTGTTCAAGTCTCACAGTTAAAACACTTTTCTAGTCTTGTGTCAGCTGCATCTGCATGAAAGATCTTTGCTCCTATCTCTCCACCATAACGCCGCCCAGCTCCCTTAATCCAGGAACTAGGCTCAGTTGTGAGGCAGGCCAATGCCAGTATTTCCCAGTCACTTTCAGCTCGGACATGTTAACCTAGAAAATGATAATATATCTGGGCACAGGAGCTGGCCTTTTCTTGCTCCTTGACCTTTCATGCTTCAGAAATTTCAGCCTAGTTATTTGTGTCTTCTCAGAAACTCATGTTGGTAGTGGAGCTAAATCATAAGCACTGTTTTATTTACAGAAGTAGCTCAGCTAGTCTCTTTCCATGACTAAAGGTGTACAGTGGAAATTATTCACATACCTAGGAAAGATGAAACAAAACAAAATGCCAATGCTATATAAAACTGTGTCCTGATATAGATATTTCCCACATTTTGAATTTCCAAAGGAATAGCCATGTTAGTCTATTACTGTAGCATGCTTCCAAAAGTGCCACAGCACTCTTTTTCATTTTTTAACTAATTTTTAACATGAACAATCTAATTTACAATCAAAGTAATATATATTCAAAAAATAAAGAAACAGAAAGAAGACAAGACAGAAGACTAACAAAATGCATTTTAACAGGGAGAAAAATAGAGTACTATACTTAGGAAGAAATAATGCAATGCACAGATATAGGATGGGTGACAACTGGCTTGAAAACAATATGTGTGAAAGGGATCTAGGAGTCTTAGTGTACCACAAGCTGAACATGAGTCAATAGTGTGATGCGGCAGCTAAAAAAGCCAATGCAATTCTAGTTTGCATCTGCAGGAGTACAGTATTGAGATCAAGGGAAGTAATAATACCACTCTGTTCTGCTTTGGTTAGATGTCACCTAGAATACTGTGTCCAGTTCTGGGCACCAACAATCAAGAAAGATATTGACAAGCTGTCCAGAGTGTCCAAAGGAGGGTGACCAAACTACTGAAGAGTCTGGGAACCATGCCCTAAGAGGAGTGATTTAAGGAGCTAGATATGTTTAGCCTGATGAAAAGAAGGTTAAGAGGTGACATGACAGCTATGTTTAAACATTTGAAGGGATATCATGTTGAAGATGGAGCAAGCTTGTTTTCTGCTGCTCCAGAGACTAGGACACGGGGCAATGGATTCAAACTACAGGAAAAAGGATTTCACCTAAACATCAGGTAGAACTTCCTGACAGTAAGATCCATTTGACAATGAAATATGCTGCCTCAGAGTATGGTGGAGTCACCTTCTTTGGAGGTTTTTAAACAGAGACTGGATAGCCATTTGCTTGAGGTGCTTTGAATGTGCGTTCCTGCACGGTAGGGGGCTGGACCCAATGGCCACTGTGGTCTCTTCGTATCTATATCTGTATCTATATGTATATGTATATGTATATGTATATCTATATCTATATGGCAAAATTAAAAAATCAAAGTTTGCTGTATGGAAAATGTATATATAATACATGTGTGTATGTATATTCCATAAAGCAAATTTTGATCTTATCATTTTATAAAAGGGATGATATTTTACTGCACCATTCTACATAATGAGACTTGAGCATCCATGAATTTTTGTATCCATGGAGGATCCTGGAACCAAACCCTAGAGGGTGCTGAGAACCCAATGTATTAGGACGAGGGTATGCTGAGACTCCCCACATTAAGAGAGTTTATTGAACTATCTATTAAAAAACCATGTGAGATGCATGTATTTCTAATATACTAGCAGCTTTAGACACCCAAATACTGACGACAAGTTTTGTGTTGAAAATTCCTCATTTTTGGTAAGTGTGCTACTAGCCAAATAAGAATAAGGTCTGCCTTCCTTGAATTTTAAAGCACGTGAGAATTGTTCATGTTGGTTCCTGAGGTGGGGTTTTACCTCTTGTACCTGGCAATGGTTTTAGTTTTTGCTCCCATATAATATTTTATGCTGTGTTGATATTTCTATTAGTTTTACGTTATTTTGTTGCATTTTTAAAAAAATCTCTTATTTTGAAATTAATATTGTGCAGTGTTTGGAGGAATTTATCTTATTAGCAGTTTAATAAATAAATAACTTGTTCTGTTTTCTATTCTAATGTGACTGTTATGACTCATTGAGAATGTCAGAATAAGCTTTTCACATCACTGTTATGGGATTTAAAGAGAGGATTAAGAATTAAGGTCTTTTTATGGTTCACAGCAAGGATATGCCATTTAGTCATTGTATTCTGAGCATACCCAATCAGAGTGTCCCCTATAATGACAGATATAGTTGGCAAAAGGACATTTTCCCCCTTCCTCTGATGTTATTCCAGACTTACCTGATGGTTTCAATTCAACCTCTTGAGAGAGAGAAATCCTCTGTGAGACACAATACAAATCAATGGACAGAATCAGATATCTTAGAAAGCAAAATAAGGCCAGGCTGAAAGGCCCATTTAATCCTCCATTCTAAAATGAAATTGGGCTTTTTAAAAAACATATGCTCTTATTTATAGATCCTTACATATTTATACTGAAAGTCTTTGTGCCACTTGAGTTACAACAAATTTATATATTCTTCATCTGCAGTCTGAGGATAATGGTGTCTGCCTTCCATGGCCATAGAAATATTAAGTCATCATTCCATTTTCAAGCATGCCTGGATATCTGGCAGACTGAAAAAAGGGATATATACAGAAATTTCTAGTAACTGATGAAGTAAAGCACATTGTTCCTTTGTAGCATGACATTCTAAGGCTTCTTACAACTGCTGGACAGGCACTACAATGTCCTCACAGTATGAAGTCCAATGTGGAAACTCATCTCAAAAACTCTGAATGCAACACTTCTCACTAACTTCGGTTGCAACTCTTTAGCAAGCACCATTCCCTAATCTGATAATTATTTTCTCTTCACTGAGCCATACTGAAGGACAAATAATTAGCAGATTAACAGGAGATACTTGCTAAAGTGTTGTAACCAAAGTAGTTGGGAAGACTTATATGTACAGGTATACCTCTATATATAGTGGAACTAGGAAATTCTTGTGTGGAAAGACATGTACACAGAGGAAATCTGGAAATACATTAATCTGAAAATGTCAAGCTATACATGCAAATCTTATTAAATTATGAGAGAAGAAGTACAGGGTAATACTTGAATAGTGCAGCAACTGCTATAGGAAGGGGAGAAACTGTGAAAGGTTTACAGCCCTTGAGATACTGTACAGAACCAAAGTCTACACCATTATTCATTAACTGGAGTTTCATTCTTGGACCCCTCTCAGACTCTTGATATTACACCATTATATACTGTTAATGGCAGCTGCCATCCTGCAGATTCATTTGGCCAAGTTATGAAATAATTTACCACCTTAAAACAACTGTACAAATATCATCTACAAGCGTATATACCCTGGTGTTGCCCAGGATTTTATTTTCTCATAGGTAATACTTGTTAGAAGTACCTTAGGAATTACCTTACCTTGAAATACACAGATTTGAGATCCTGTGTCTCTAATTCCCCAAACTGTCTTGTCCAGTACCTGTAACTTTTGCCCATATTCCCCAATTCAATCTGTATTCGGAGTTGTTAACATACAGAGGTTGGCTTTCTGAGGTTGGTTTTCTGAATACACTGGCCTTCTCCTTGCTGCTAGACCTCGTCTCCATAGCAACCGGTCAGAGGCTTAGGAGCTCTCCGGCTGGGAACTCTAAAGGCCCCTCCATAAACTGCCAATCCCAGGATTCCATTGAAATCTTCACAGCCAGCCAATCATATGAAATCTTCACCTGCCTGACACAGACAAACCGACAAACCGACAAACTCACAGACAAACTTTGACTTTTAAATATTAGAGATGTGGTTACAACCCAGCAGCGTGTCTCTGCAATTGTGAAAGTCTGTAAATGACCCTGCAAATATTTTTGAGGAAGATGCAATACTAGTTAATCTGGAAACTTTTGGGAGTCCGACTTTGCAACAGTTATCCATGTCTTAGTTGTAGCATATCATACTTATACCATTCTGTGTTATGGTCATGCGTCTGAGCTTGAAAAGCATCTGCAACCTTCAGCAAAGTGCACCATCTAGGCTGCTAATCAATGCATGTAACCTGGACATTGAAAGATCTGAACTGGTTACTCGCTGTTTTGCAAGATCAAGATTGATTTTAAACTTGAAAGTCTGAAACAGCTTAATTTTTTTTACTATTTAATGCAGCAGCATGGTGTAGTGGTTTGGTTGTTGGATTATGATCCTGGAGACCAAGATTCAATTCCCTCTTGGCCATGGAAACTCAGTGGGTGACTATGGGCACGTCACATACTCTCAGTCCCAGAAAACTCCATGATAAGTTCTCTTTAGGGTTGCTGTAAGTTGGAAATGAAGGCACACAACAAATGAATCCTGCTACGAACCTGGCTGAAAGAGAGGGGTTTTTGCAGATGCCCACTTGGTAGGGCACACACAGTACAGTTTTTTCCTGTGTTGCTTCTAACTTTCAAACAGCTCCCCTCCCAATGTATGATTGGTCCCCAGTCTCTGATTTTAGAAAATATTTCAAGATTTTTAACTTGACCTCTGAAATTACTTTTAATAGTTTTTATAGAACCATTTTTTTTATTATCATGTTATAATGATGGTTCTGATTTTGCTATATTGTTGCTTTTATTGCTTTTAATTGATTATACATCAATGTGGTCATTTTATTAAAAAGGTGGTGTAAAAATAATAATACTCCTAATAGTGTGAAGTACTGTTGAGAACATTCTTTCCTGCCATGGATACAGAAAGTACAATTTCTTTACAGTTATATGATTCAGAATGGCTGCAGTTACGAAGATATTTTTTTTCAGTCCTACTTACAGTGAGACAATTCACATATTAGAATCATTTGAATAAATCTTATATATAATAAACAGCAGAGATATAGGATTAACTCAGTTTTTAAAGCCAAAGAAATGATGGAAAGGTTGAAGAGAGATTTACAAAGACCTACAGCTGGAGAGAAAGATGAAGAACAGGAATTGTTGGAAGAAGAAAAAGGAAAAGAGGAAAAAGAACAGATACAAGAAGAAGAGGTGGACGAAGAAACAGTACAAGAACAAGAATTGGGAGAGGAAGGGGAGTTGGCGGCAGAAAATATACAGGATTAATTGGAAAATTAGGATAAATAATTTTAATATAAAACTGATAAAATGGGGCAAAAAATATACTCTTGGAACATTAAAGGATTTAACTCTGAATATAAAAGAAGACAGATATTTCATCATTTGGAAAAACAAACATTGGATATAATTTGTTTACAAGAGGTTCGAATAAGGGCTCAAGATTTGAAATATGTCAGAAATCCGAAACTGGGTAGCTGCTTTGCAGCTACAATTGATCAGAAGAAAAGGGGGGTACTGATATACGTCAATTCAAGATATGGTGCACAACAAAAATTTCAGGATAATAATGGGCGACATTTGGCGATAGAAGTAAATATGAAACAGGACAAGATATTAATAGTTGGAGTATATGCACCTAATGGAGCTAAAGGAGAATTCTTCCCCAAAATACACAATGAGATACAGAAATATGTACAAGAAACAGGAAACACAAAAGTTATTGTTCTGGAGGACTTTAATGGAGTTATTAATCCAAAAGTGGACAGAACAGTACAGAAGTTAGTCCCCCTGAAACAACGGTAAACTGCCTAAGAGTTTTTTCCAAATGATGCATGATTTAGATCTTTATGATACATGGAGATATAAAAATGGACAATTAGATGGATATACTTTTTTCTCAGACAGACATAAATCAATGTCTAGTATTGATATGATTTTGACATCTAAGGATTTGATGTTGAAAACAGTGGATATAGACATTCTTCCAAATTTATGTTCGGATCATAATCCGTTGCAAATGAAACTTAAGATTATAGACAGAGAGAGGACATGGAGACTGAATGAAGAGATATTCAAGAGGGAGAAATACATTAAACAAGCAAAAATAGAATTAAATAATTATTTTAAGGAGAACATGACATCGGAATTACCAATGAAAATAATTTGGGATGCAAGTAAAGCTGTGATGTGAGGAAACTTTATCAGATGGTCCGCAGAAATCAGGAAAGAGAGGAAACAGATTGAAGATTCGATTCTGGGGAAGATGAAAGAACTAGAGAAACAGATGAGGGAAAAACCGATGGACAACAAGATAAGACAACAGATGAAGGTTTGTCAAGCTGAATTAAATCAACTAAATTTGCAGGAGATAGAACAACAGATGCGAAGAGTGAGATATACTTTATTTGAACAGGCAAATAAACCTTCTAAACTTTTAGCCAGTTTACTTCGTAAAAGAAGGGTTAAAAATATTATTACGGAGATTAGAGTCGGTGATGGGAAAACTACAGAACAGGAGGAGATAAAACAGGCTTTTTATAAATATTACATGACGTTAGTGAGTTTGATCTCCTCAACGAAAAAACAAAAAGAAATGGAAGAATATTTGGAAAAAATGAACAAAATGAGATTCACCGAGGAGCAGAAATTGATTCTGAACAAACCCATATTGATGATGGAGACAGTTGAAGCTATTAGGAATTTGAAGAATGACAAATCTCCTGGACCAGACGGCTTTACTGCAAAATATTACAAAATAATGGAACATGAAGTTTTGATACCTTTGCAGAATACAATGAATGAGATAAGAAAGGAGGGAATACCCAACACCTGGAAGGAAGCTAATGTGGCTCTAATACCAAAAGAAGGAAGAGACTTAACAGATGTCAAGAATTATAGACCAATTTCATTACTAAACACAGACTATAAAATTTTTGCTGTAATTCTGGCTGAAAGACTTAAAAAGGTTCTTCAAGAAAATATACATGAGGACCAGAATGGCTTCTTACCAAAGAGAATGATGCGAGACAGTATTAGGATAGTGCTAAATATAATTGTGTATTATGAGAAACATAATGAAAGAAAATTGGCAGTGATATTTGTGGATGCAGAAAAGGCCTTTGATATGATTAATTGGTCATTCTTGAAGACGGTCATTAAACAGGCACAAGCTGGAGACAAATTTATCTCTTGGATTGAAGCAATATACAGTCAACAACAGGCACGACTGATTATTAATGGAGAGAGAACAAAACAGATTGAATTGCATAGGGGAACAAGACAAGGTTGTCCCCTATCTCCGCTGTTATTTATTATGACACTGGAAATACTTAATAATGCCGTAAGGGAAGATAAAGCAATAAGAGGACTTCAGATAAAGAAATATCAGTACAAACTTAAAGCATTTGCAGATGATTTAGTTTTGTTTCTGGATGATCCTCTTAGCAGTATTCAAAGGTTGATGGATATTGTTCAAGAATATGGAGAATTTTCTGGATTCGAGATAAACAAGGAAAAAACAGTGCTTATACCAAAAAACATGAGGGAGAAAGAAGAGAAGGAACTTGAGCATTTAACAGGTTTCAATAAAGGTCAAAAAGCAAAATATCTGGGTGTCTGGATTACAAAAAGAAATAATGAACTATTTCTGAATAATTATGAAAAAAAATGGAAAGAGATAATCAAGGATTTGGAGAAATGGACTGGAATGCGACTATCTTTGATGGGAAGAGTGGCAGTCATAAAAATGAACATACTTCCAAAGATGAATTACCTTTTCCAAAATCTTCCTATTATTACAAATACTAAGCCTTTTATACAACGGAAGAGAGATTTAACTAAACGTATATGGCAAGAGAAAAAACCAAGAATAAAATGGAATATCATGACAGACTCAATAAGAAGAGGAGGGTTGGGTCTACCGGATTTACAGATATATTTCAAGGCAGCGGCATTTACATGGATAAAAGACTGGATGAATCTTCAAAATACGAGAATGCTGACATTAGAGGGAGTTGATTTAAGGATGGGTTGGCATGCCTATATGTTCTATGGGAAAGCTGCGGTTGACAAAGACTTTGTTCATCATTTTGTAAGAAAATCACTACTTAAAATATGGACTGACTACAAGAATAAGAACATTAGGCAACTACCTACATGGGTCTCCCCTCAAGAAGCCTTCTTTGGAAGATGGTCTGATTCAGATAAGTGGCTGTGTTATGATGACATATTAGAAATGACAAATCTGAATCTTTTTAAGATGAAATCAAGAGAAAAATTGGAATCAGAAGGAATAAAGTTAAACTGGTTCCCTTACAGACAGTTAACTGAGAGATTCCAGATGGATGTGAAAACTTATGGAATAGAACAAAAAGAGCAAGGAAGAATGTTGAAGTTACTGCGGGAAAACCCGCCTCATTTACTATCACATGTATACCAGGAGATTTTAAATCAAGAAAGAGAAGATGAGACAGTCAAATCAGCAATGATATTGTGGGCTCAAAATCTCGGACATCCAATTCGATTAGAGCACTGGGAACAGAGCTGGCAACGGACACAAAAATCTACTGCAGCTCAGAACCTAAAAGAGAACTATTATAAGCTTTTTCATAGATGGTACATGACACCAGAAAAATTAAAGAGGATATATAATACAGGAACAGGTCAGTGTTGGAAGTGTCAGGAGAATGTTGGAACACTATTTCATACATGGTGGTCATGTCCTAAGGCTAAAAAATATTGGAATGATATACATAATATGATATGTAAAATATTGAGGGTTCAAATTGATAAGAAACCTGAACTGTACTTATTAAATATGACACATGTGTTAGATGGAACTGTTGCAAAGAAATATTGGCGAATAATGCTGTATATGATTACGACAGCCCGTATTGAATATGCAAGGCTATGGAAAACTGAGCAGATACCTACAATAGAGCAATGGTGGGCAACTTTTATTGAAAATCGGAATGCAGATATAGTCTCTCAGAGATTAAAAGGAAAATCAGATGATGACATTAACAAAGAATGGCAAATTGTTCTCGAAATGGGTAGGGTGTTGACAGGTAATAATTCTTAATTCATGGTAGCATGAGTAGTTAGAAGTAAAAATCAGTGGAATATCATGGAACATGTAAAGTAGGGTCGAAGAGCAGGATCTATCTTGTATCTTAACAAATGCAGTGTGGTGCATAATGTTGATATGTCAATGAAATAACACTATTGAAATCCAGAGAGGAGTGGAAGATAGCGGTAATAGTTCGGTAAAATGTACAATGAGAAATGTTGTTTTATACGATGTAATCACAATAAAATTAATTAAAAACAAAAAAAACAAATAAAAAAAATCTTATGTATACATTTTCTCCCTTCTTTGGAACTAATCTGGTAAAAAGAAATGAATTCACTTCAGTCAGTTTACTTACTCATCCCATCTGCCATATGCATGGTACAATGGTCAACATCCATTGTTGCATAATGAGATTAAACAAGAACGTGTACAATTTCACTTACTGCTGAGGTATATTCCTTCAAAGTATAAACACCTTGGTGTTTAAAACAGAACTCAGCGTAGTTTTCTGCCCCCCAAAAAAGACAGCTATACCTTCCTCTTTGAATTAGAAAACTATTATTAAAATACCCACTCTTTTTCTAGTTTCTACTCTGATCTTTCACTGTGCTAAAATGTTTAGAATATTTTTAACAGGAAAATCAAAGCCAAGAGGATTCATGAGCAGCAGCACTTCTAAACCCTTAAATAACCAAGAAATGAGCTTTCAGAATTAACAGATAATGTAAATAGTCACAGAGGGAGTGTTTACTGGTTGGACAGGATTTTCCTGGCAGCATTCTGAAAACTTACAAACCATTTTTGATAGTGAAGTTGTTAGTGATGAATAATGAAACATTGCTTTGCCTTTGCTTGAGATGACCATAGCTTTTAATGTGAAATGAAATTCTACATATAATGTTGTAAAAAAAATAAAGCTAGAGCTTTTAAAACAATTTATTTAAACATACCGAAGTATTTTGGATTGATCTCAGTATGACAGATGGCACAATTCCTTTTGGTCACACACTCTTAAAAATCATGAAGGAACACATTTTTAGAAAAAATGGAGTACCAATAGGTTTGCCGTTCTACTTTGCTATATTAATGGAGCTGAACACATACCTGCATAGCTTAATCTGGTGGTCCAGTGTATTCATTTAACAGCACAATATAGCATCCTACCTTCTGCAGTCTACTTGGCAGTGGAAATCCCTTCACAGTGCATGTTCCCACCTGTGTACTACACTGAAGTCTTATTCCACAGGGGGCAGGCTGTAGCTACAAATCTGCACTGATATATGGGAGCAACTTTGTAGTCACTGTACACTGTGCATTTGTAGACACTGTAGCCGCACAGAAGCACTTCACAGTCCAATACTATGCATGCCTGCTGTATTGAACTAGCCTTCACAGTAAGCATTTGCAGGAGTCCAGCACTGGACATAGTCCTACCTTGCTCAGAAAAAGTCAGTCTCTCTGTTAAATGTAGTATATAATGATTACTACTGGTGTTGCTGCTGTAATGTTTTAGAATAACTTATTACTTTGAAGTTGTTTTTAAATATTGCTTTACTTTGGATCATACAGGGATTTGAACATAAACTGCTTAGAGACTTTATTATATCAGGTGGTTTATAAGCACTAGAAATAAATTAGCAACAACAGGAGAAGTCACACAGAAAATATGAGCAAAACAAATATTTAAAAATATAAGATGGCATGAAGATGAAATCTGTGGACTCTCCCATTTCACTGAAAGCTAGGTCAGCTCTAGTTTTTTTTTAAATAACATTTTACAGCTTTGTGCCTGATTATTAATGTTTGCTTTCAAACACAGGCCCAATGGATGTTGTCAGTAATGATTAAGTTCTTTTATATGGTAACAGTATTGCAACAGCTGCAGCAACTGCTGTGATGTTGCTGAAGTAGATGCTGACTCTGAATGGTCTTTGGTTCACAGTATGTTGACATTTAGACAGGTACTTGAGGCAATGGCTCTCGCTCTCCTACCTGAGTATCCCAGCCTTCTATTTCTTCTCGCTTTTATCTCCCCAAAGACAGATAGCTACTTCTGGCTGTGATCTGCTCTCGATTCCTTCCTAGCTAGCACCTCCATGAACTAGCTAGTTAAATTCTGCACTACTTCAGACCATAATGTCTGTCATACTACTCCATATAGAGGGCTGATCCAAATTAACATTTTCTGATATTTCTCCTCTCTCTCTCTCTTTCTCTTTTGTGGTTAAAAAGCATCCCTACAGAGTAGCTCGGAGGAAGTTCCTTGAAAAAGGCTGACAGCAAGACCCCAGGAAGACTGACTGAAACAACAAATTAAACAACTGATGATGTCAGACAGAAAAAAATCTGAGGAAAGACAAAACAATGAGAGGGTTATAGGAGCTGAACACTATGAAAGAGCTTTGAGAAAAAAATGAGGCCAGGCCGAAACCCTCCTTGCTAGTGGGGAAAAGTTTTATATTTTAAGCTTTTCAAATATCAATTGTGTTGGGGGAGAGGGCAGGAAACAGGAATGATGACTGTGAGCAAGAATTATCTGTACACCCAATCTCCACAACGCTCTTCTGGTGCCAGAGCCTTGTAGGTTGGTTTCCAGTACTGAGAACATACTTTGGATGCATGGTATGGAAGAATCTCCATGCATAAAGTCAAAACCTGGCTGTTCACTAAAGCCTTTGGGGCTCATTAATGCAACCCAAAAACTGCTTTTTATAGTTTTAAAAGTTTTAAATTTTTTAAAATCTGTCCTTTAACTCATTATATTATTTAATATGTTTTTAGCTGTTTAATATGTTAATATGTTTTTAAGCTATCTTAATGCTCTTAGCCTGTTTAACCTGTTTTAATGCTATTGTAAGCCACCCCGAGATCTCTTGATATAGAGCTGGGTATTAATATTATAAATAAATAAGTAAATAGCTTCCTTCTGATGTGTATGCTTTATATACGGGCTGTAATATCAAAAGACTGATCTCTTAATGGTGTGTGAGAAAAACAAACTGTGAATACAGGCACAAGCTGATCTCAACCATGCCTCCCAGACTAAGTGTGAAACGGAAATTAATAATTACCCTTCAAATTTTACACTTCTCTAAATTTGGAGATCCAGTGCTCAGATTTTTTAAAAACTGCAATACGTACTTTAAGATAAAATACATTGTGCAAATGCAGGTATTTGGATCAACAGCCATATTTCGCGAGAAAGTAATTATTTATATCCATATATGAATCTGCATTATATACCCTATATGTATTTTGTTTTCAAAAAAGAGTTCAGTGGAACCTCAGTATCCATTGGAGTTTGGTTACAGGACCTCCTGTGGATGCTAAAATTTCATTATATGCAAAGGTGTAGTAAAATGGTATCCCTTACATAAAATGGTGAACAACTCAAACGAATGTCTGAGAGAGCCTGAGGATCTGTGAAATGGCAGGAGACTACAGCAGAGTATATCTATACTATTAGCATAGTGCTCAATGTGTGGCAAAATCAAAGTTTGCTTTTTGCTTTTTTTTTCTGAATATTTTTGAGCTGTGGTTGATTGACTCTGTGGATGCAGAATCTGTGGATATAGAGAGCCGACTATATACATTAATGCAGAAACTAAACAGCAATATTTTATACATGAGTATACGGTAAACTAATATGAAGACGAAATAAAACTGATTTATCCATGGACATCTCCTGGACATGTCAATTCAGACACAATGTATTTACAGGAGGAGATTATAAAAGGTACAAAATGATTGTTTTGATCAGCTCTCACGCTCTAACAAATTTACTAAGTTATGTAAGTTGTTGGATGTACATTTCTAAGAATATTCACCTAGCCCTGTTCCTTCAAAGGTATGCTAATAAACTTGTCCTGGATAAGCATTTGCCTTGAAATAGAGGGTCATTGTGAGATGATTCTAACTTCTGCCTGTGTGTACACATGAGGATAAGCTAATTTATTAAAAGAGGGCAATACTGCCTTTTTAAATAAACAAAAAACCTCTCACTGGGTATTGTGGGTCCTTCCATATCCTTTTGGAATTGGCACAGAATTTGTGTAGCGAAGTACGTGTGACTTCTGGTTCAGGAGAAAAGGGAATTGATATGTAAGCTGGTAAACTTCAATGAATACTTCAGACATTTCATCTCAGAAGCAAGTGTGAAAGGGAACAGCAAATAAAGGAAACAAAGAAAATATCTGGAAATGGTGGGGGGAGAGAAAAGTATTACTAAGAATAATTAACTTGTTTTTTTTTTTACCCTGAGGAAACAGGGCCTTTAAAAAGACCAACTAAGCAGTGGTTAAACCTCAATTTTAACGCACATGAACTGGCTCTAACCCAAGCCAGCTCTAATCAAAGAGAGATAGAAGGAGGACAGATGGAGAGACAATGGACAATTACTCCCTTGTGGCAGAGCCAGGCTATTAACTCAGAGACAATCTGTGTAAGGTGAGTAGATTGGTCCCATTTGTAATTTCAGGTTCTGCTGGGATCCTGTTAACAATGTATTACTGTCACAGAGAAATTTAGTGAGTCTAGGACTCCCTGTAATGCTGCCACGTTTAATGGGTGCCTGAAGTTTTCTTGCAGACATACTTTTAGTACTTTTATACTTAAGGGTGGAGGCAGAAACACTGGAAGGGAAAAAAGACTACTGTCACGAGCAGGAAATAGCCCCTCATCACTGTAGTGAAATACATAACATACAGCATATCACAGCAGGGGCACTACTGGCATGCAGACTTTATTCCCACTTAGCTTATATCCTTTCCCTTCAAACTTTCTGGTGACTTTAGTTGTGGGCATTTAGAACAGAGATTTCATTTTGGGGAAATACACAAAGTGCAAGACATCTTAATATTTGCTCTGGCAGTACAGATGCTTATACCATTAGAGACAGGAACAAGAGGTTGCTTGCCTGTAACTGTGATTCTTAAAGTGGTCATCTGTGTCTGTACAGTGAACTGTTTGGAACCTTCTGGAGCCTGATGGCAAGCATTTCGGTGGGAACCCCACCCCCATCCCCAGAGGCTATAAAGCCACCTTCTTGCCAAAACCCTCATTTCCATGACTGCCTGAATGCACCAGCCAAAGGACAAGTGGGGTAACAGTACACAAAGGCCACTTCTGCATTGGACTGATCTAGTGCTATTATTCCACTTTCAACATCCTATGGAATCCAGGGGTTTGCAGTTTAGGGAGGGGCCTCAAAGGCCCCTCCCTGAACTGCAAGCCCCAGGATTCCATAGGATGTTGAAAGTGGAATAATAGCACCGGAAAAGTCCAGTGCGGAAATGGCCAAAGAGGAGAAGTTGGGTGGGGTTGTGTGAATTCACAAATGACCACTCAAAGAACCACAGTCACAGGCAAGCAAACTCTTCTTCTTCTTCGTGGTCTCTGTGATTCACACAAATGGGAGACTAGTGAGCTACTAACCACAGGGGGTGAGAATGTCATGCAACTGAAGAAAACAACACCACTCTCCCAAACAGAGCATCATCTCTCGACATATTGTCCAGTCTGTAGTGAGAGATAAAGGTGGAAGGCTGCGTCCACGTAGCAGCTCTGCAGATCTCACGTAGTGGCACTCCCTGCAGGAAATGTGTGGAAGCGGCCAAGGCCCTGGTGGCATGGCTCCTCAGTTGTGCAGGAGGCTGTTTACTTGCTAGTTCATAAGCAAGATGAATGGTGGATGCCAACCATCTGGACAGTCTCTGGGATGATACTGGCAGTGCTTTCTTAGCAGAAGAATAGCAGAGGAAGAGTCTTTGAGAGTTTCTGAAGAGAGCTGTGCACTGCACATAAAAGGCTAGAGCACATCTCACATCAAGGTAATGAAGATTGTGCTCTAGGTCTGAGGTTGGGTTCTGCATGAAGGCAGGAAGTATGATTTCTTGGTTCAGGTGAAAAGATGAAACCACTTTAGGAAGGAAAGAGATATCTGTGTGAAGCACTTCTTTATGGAACTGAAGCTAGGCTGGTCCACTCTAAGTGTAAAAAGCTTGCCTGCCCTGCTAGCCAAAGCGACAGCTCCCAAGAAGGCTGTTTTCGATGAGAGAAGGAGGATGTCGGAGGTAGCCATGAGCCTGAAGGGCCTCTTCACGAGCTGAGACAGGACAAGCTGCAGATTCCATGCTGGTATAGGAGCTGAAAGAGGAGGATGGAGATTCTAGAGGGTACTCTCCCTTCACAGAGAGCAATAGCAAAACTGAAGAGGAATTGTGAGTGCCATAAACAGGCTGAATGTAAGCCTTAAAATAGGCACACACACACCCCCAAACTGTGATCCTAGAAACCTACATTTCTTTGGGAAATCTGGGGTTTTTCAGAGAGTTTCCAGGAAAGAAAGAAATAACTGTAGCCAATGGGCACAAATATGGTGTTGGTGCCTAGCACACTGAAAAGAAAATAACTGCTGATCCCCCACATCAGAAGGCTGGCTTTACTTAACTTCCCCTGCAATATACATTTGCAAGAAAGCAAAGTACACATGTTAAGATGCACATATACAACACTGCTATAGAGCCATGGCTGAGGTCATCACTATGAGTATGTCCTAGAATACACGCAATACTCTCTACAACAAAGGAGAAGGAAAACGATAATATTCCTAAACTGACTCTTATGGTGCTTCGGCAATAAGTCAATGTGCAAGACTTTCTAAGAGTCAAGAGTTTCAATATTACTCTCCTCTCTCTGCTCAGTCCAAAATCTTTTGTAAAGTATACAATTCTGCAGCAGATATCAGGGATTCCTTAGCAGACACAGTTGCCAGAATGTAGAAAATCTGAACATTAGTGTTTTACTAACACCCTGAAAAGCAGGCAAGTATTCTTCTATTAAAGATTGGGGTAGGGAGTAGCAAATTCAGAGATAGAATGGCCTGGACTTTCCAATGGATTATTCAGAATCTCAATTGTGAAATTTCAACTCACATTTTCATTATAAATCATACCAATACCATACAAGCTTTCACAGAACAAGGTGACTAACAGAGTAAGGAATACGGTCAAGTATGGAATGCTTTAGAATAAAGGCTGGGGGTTTCCATGACCTCAGCGCTGAGAATAAATACGACAGAGTTAATTAGGAGAAATGAATGACAGTAGGAAAGGCCACTGTGGTCTAAGCAGCAGGTCATTGCACATGGATGATAAGATTCAGAGGGAAAAGGGCAAAAAGAAAAAAAAAAGCAGAAAGACATGGAAATAGCCTGGATTTAAGAAAAGCACAGTATGAGTGGAAAAGAAGGGTGCATAAATTTGGGCAAGGTGCCTTTCACTTTGCAGGAGGTTGAGGTGCACCTTCTTCCAAAATGACCTCCCATGACCCACAGGTAACATCCTCAGTGCCAACATTCTAATTTTGGGCAAATCATTTGGGTATGTGGCTGCTGTGCAGCTTCTGACATTTTTGGAGGAAGCAAATTATTTGGACCAATTTTTAGTCTGGTGTCAGATTTGGATGTGGTACAAAAACAAAACCAGTTTGGTGCAGTCGTTTGAGTGTTGGACTATGACCCTGGAGAACAGGGCTTGATTCCCCACTGAGCCATGGAAACCCACTGGCTGACTTTGGGTACATCACACACTCTCATCCCCCAAACCCCCCGTGATAGTTTCGCCTTAGGGCAGACATAAGTCGGAAATGACCTGAAGGCAAATGACAACAACAACAAAAGCAGAAACATAGAACCATAGCGTACAAAGGGGCCTTGTGTGTCATTGAATCCAAGAGCCTGCTCAATGCAGGATCTCCAGCTAAAGCACCCAGCTGAAGCACCCCCATCACCTCCCTCAGAAAAGGAAGACCACATTATCTCTCTAAGCAATGGCCCCACTGCCAACCCATTCTCATTGTTAAGAAGAACCTTCTAATGTTCAACAGAAATCGACCCTCCTAGAACAAGGCTACCCTGTTAATCTGCCTGGATGTCTCAGTGGCTTTCAATATGACATGGCAACCTGATGGGGTAGCTCCACAAAATAAGCAGCACTTTTTACCAGTGGCTTGTCTCAGAATCCTATGATTCCATGATTCTGTGATTCTGAAGAGCTAGTTCCAGAGATCAGCATTTTGGATGTGTGTTTAGCCCTATAGCTATGTCACTGAATTGCAATCTATCCCTTATGGTGTTTAATATAAAGTGGGCAGGTGAGGTTATTAGGAATTTAGGGGCTGAGTGCCATCCATACACTGATGACAATCAGCATCTTTCCTCTGGTGCTGGATAAAAAGCCTGGACTGTGTAATGAGCTAGATGAGAGTCAACAGTGAAAGCTGAATCCCAACAAGATGGAGGCTCTGTTGACTGGTGATTCTCAAATTTGGCAACTTGGTGTGCAACTTGTCCTGCACTGGGTTGCACCCTCCCTGATGAAGCAGGTACATAGTCAAGGAGTATTTTGCGATCGATCCCTGTCACTGCAGACTGAAATGTACTCCATGCCTCAGAGACCCTGAGACTACTTTCAACTGGCACACCAGGTACAGACTGGAAAGGATATTTATTTATTCATTGACTTTAAACCCACCACCTTTTTCCCAAAATGGGATACAAGACACCTTACAATAATTTTAAAAAGATTCAGCTAAAAATTTAATTTATAAAAGCTAAAAAGAATTAAATATCAATATCATTAAAAACATGATTAAAGACAGTTAAAACACTTAAAACATATTTAAAACATGGTTTAAACAAAAGGTTTAAAAATATAGCACATAACTTTACACATACTACATCTCCATAATTAAAATGATTAGGTCTGCCTAAATAAAAATGATTTCACCTGCCAGCAGAAAGAGAGCAGCAAATGGGTCACTTGGACCTCCTATGGAAGGTCCCCCCAGCCTGAGAGCAGCCACAGATAAGACTCTCTCCAAGTCCTCACTAACAACACCTGTAAAGGTGGTGGGACTGAGAGAAAGCCCTTCTCTGTACATCTTAAAGCTCTTGCTAGCTTATACAAGGAAATACAGCCAATGGTGACATCATTTCAGCACCAAGACATAAGCCTTAGGAGTTTAAGGCTCTGGCTTCAAGCTGTATATGTATATGGTATTTGAGCTATTTTATATATTTTATTTTATATATTTTACACTAGTTCAAATTGTTTTAAACTGCTCTGAATTATTTTCAATTGCTGTTTTGCCTTCACAAAGTCCTTGCCTCTTATGAGATAGGAAAGAAAATCAGTATTTAAATAAATAAATAAAATCATACATAAAGCTGCATATTTTCAACAACTAAAAATCATAAAGCTGTGTCTGAGCCTTCCCTTTGAAGTGGAAAAAAGAGAGCCTGTGAGGCTCAGTATCATCACTGAGCTGCTACTGAATGCTATGTTGTTAAACTTATGCCAATGTACTTGAATATTTTGAATCTCTGTTCGTTGTGTTCACGGTTCACGTCACCTTGTGTGTGCGTTTTTAAATCTGTAAGAATGGCTCCACGATGGATCCCAGTAGGGAAAGTTTTTTGACTTGGTAAAGGCGGCATAGGGATCTGAAGGATTTTGTGCAAGAGACAGGTGACCCAGTGAAGAAGAGGTAGATAGTGAAAAGAAGGAGAACAAAGAAGGCAGAAAAGCTGCATTTTTGTAGGCAGCAAAAGACAAACTGAAAGCCATTCACCTATATTCAATCAAGGACGGATCCTAGAAACTCCAGGTGCCTCACTGTCATAAACCATACTTAAAATAAAACAAATGATAATGACTATGTTGTCAGAAATCTAAGCAATCTGTGATAAAATATTAAAATGGCAAGAAGAGGTCTCCACATCAAAAAGAAAGGAGCAGAAGGGTCCAATTTTGCACTTCAAGAAAATGGCAGTGACATGTTTGCGCTCCTTGACTCAAAAGCACACACTGCCTGCTGACAGTTATTTACCAACATAAAGGACATGACATCTAAGAAAAAGGCTGAAATAGCAATTGTACCATCAAAAGAAGTAAATATTTAAGTCAAGAGCCATTTAAGACAGTTTATTTTGTGGTACTTGTTTAGATTTTTCATCAACGTGCCAACCAAATACAAAACATGTAAAGGTACGGATGTCAGTTCATTGAAACCATCACAACTAATTTAGAAGAGATGTTGTGACAAATGCTCCTTTCTTGTAAGATGAAGACTAGTGTGACTCTTGTCTGATCTTCATTTTGCAGATTGTGCACATAATCAAATCTGTACACAAATTTCCATAATGAGAAAATAACAATTGCAAGTAATGAACATCTGGCCAAAAATCTGAATGTGGGAGGCCCAGGTAATTTGGAACAGCATAAAACATTTTTGAGAACATGTAGCTACTTAGAAAAAAGTGATGAAGAACAGCTGAGTGCTACAAATATTCATTCCAAGAAGTTTGCAGTTCACAAGCACATGATAACAATCAAATCAAATTCAAAGTTACGGAATACAACAGGGTCAAGATCATTATCTCTGGTGAAAGTTGTAAAGCTGACACTGAAAGAAATTTCTGATCATGTCCTCTGAAAGCATGATGCAAAATCCAAAGAAAGTAGTATTGATCAGGGAGGTTTCTAATAAAGTCAATGTCTATCACTGATTTAGAGTACTGTATTCACAAAGACTTCTGGGTCATCCAGAAACTTCAAGCAGGAGAAGCACCTGATAGTAGGCTTTGCCCAAGCAACATTTCCCTCTCAACAACTCCTTCTACTCAATTCACCCTTACAGTTAGCAATCGGCAAGCTTAACATACAGCCAGGGGAGAATAACATAACCTCTCTACCTAGCTCATTTGACCAAATTAAGATACTAATCAAGAAACTAGGTTATCATATCAAACCTTAACTGTGCGCATATTTTAAATGGGCCTCAGATAACCATTTTAAAGTTTTTAGTCCCCTTTGAAGAAAGCAATAATACAGCTTGGTACTGTAGTCTGCAATCCACAATCAGTCATTCTTCATGGATTGGGAGTGATAGGGCTCAGTAGAAGTATACATGTGTTGCCTACAAAAGCCCCAGGATCAATCCCCACCACTACCAGACAGAGCAGGGGAAGACTTGTCTAAAATGCTGCAAAGCCACTGCCAGACGAAACACCACATAGCTTTGTTCTCAAACCATTCTTTCTGTACTCCACCATTCAGAAGACTCGCTCTCTGTTTCAATTACTAAATCTCAAAATCAGATTTGTTAGCAGCCCTATATAGGCTCCTCAATAGCCTTTACCATCCACGGTTGCTTTGTTCACATGGAAAATTGCAGGTGTGAACTGAAGAATTCCCTGTATCCATCATGGGTACCTCATATGCCTCTAAAACCTGATTTCGCAGGGTTCTGGCTTCTGTGAAGAATTCCAAAGATAAAAAAAGGCTCTTTTTTTCAGACTTATAAGTTTTTCATATGGAGCAAGCTAATGATGGAGGGCAAAGAACTAGCATGCTCCTCATCGTCCATGCTTAATTAGCCTTATGCTCACTCAGGCCATTACTGCCCTAAACTGTTACAGTGCTCTTATCCCACTTTCAACATCCTATGGAGTACTGGGGTTTGCAGATTAGGGAGGGGCATTTAGAATTCTCAGTCAGAGAGGTCTTTGGTCTCAGTAAACTACAAACCCCAGAATTCCACAGGATGTTGTAAGTGGAATAACAACACTGTAACAGCGTAGTGCAGAAATGGCCTCAGTTTGCCTCTTGCAGAGAGATGAGTTTATATGGACATTAGGATGAATGTGTACATGGTAGGCCAAAATCAGAAAGAAAATCAGCAGAAGAACATACCAGTAGTGGACTGAACAAACTGTAAATCTTCACATTTGCTTCCACGTTACCTAGGGTTATGGATCCATTCACTCTCCTACAACCTACTTCAAATGAGATCAAGGGATTAACGTCTAAGACTTACAAAACGACAAGCAAGATACTTATGAGAACTGGATGGGTAAATGTTTTCACTAAGCAACCATCTACATCTACAGCATGAATACAAGAAAGGTAGAAACTCAATTCTCATTTTGAAAAGTGAACCACAGAGGCCAAAAGTGGAAGCTTTTCCTACATTGGCTCTGGATTTCTCAGATGTAGCAATAAGGATATTTTGTTCAGTTCTCCAAATTCTTTGCCACATGGAATTACAGAGAACTGGGTCACACAGAACTGAGGACTTTGGGGAGCTTCTTTCATTCTAGATCCAACGTTCCAGTTATGGTGACTCATTGAAAAGCTTATGTCCAAGGCTCCTGCCAAAATCCTGAAGTTAACTCAACCAAATAGTGTATTGGGAGAACCAAAGAATGACAAGAAACAATGCAGCTTTTCCTTGTATTTAATTTTAAGAAAAGCTGCCTTCCAACACTCTAACTGATATCACTTTTGGATATTTCACTTTGAGAAACCATGAACTACTCAGTATAAAAGAATTAAAATATAAGAGATCCTATGAGAAGGAAAAGCAACATAAAACAATCTACTAAACATTAATACATGTAGCTCAGCAGCTACCTGAAAAGTTTTGGGCCAATGGCCTCAAGTACTCTTTATCTCACTATCAAAACACCATCAGAATACTTAGCCAGAACTAAACAGCTACATCTCATGTTCTTTATCTGCATGTATCATCTTGTCACTTTTATTAGTTTCATTCTTTTCTTTTCGTTTTTCCCGTTCATGGGTGTATTTTTTCACAAAGTCAAAATTAATTCCCAAGAATAATTCAGAAAAGTGCTACCTAGAAATGATGATCATGTATAGTACCTGCCTGAGCCTTATTTGATTGGCAATACGAACATTACAAGCATTACAAATGCCAAGCTCAATTCATATGATTAGAACACATCTTTCCTACCTACAGAGGAAAGTATAAGGCTATGAAAAATAAGTCCCATAGGGAAGAGAGGAAGAAGCAGAACAATCCATTCAGCCTGTCAGCCTGCACCAAATTCAGTGTCAAAATGGAGGAAGTCATACTGATAGACCCCATAAGGATTGCATCAGACACTGCCCAAATGAATTCACATTTCCCTGCTATAGTACTAAAGACAGATATGGAAAAGAATTCTACTAGAAAAGAAATGTGGTGAAGACCAACATATATGAGATTAACCTTCCTTTAAAAGAGAACAGAGGGGATTCACAGTCAAAAGAAAAATCAGCCCATTTTTTGCATATTTTCAAAGATACAAACCAGTAAACTGAAAAGAACAGGTTAGAGGTTAAAAAAAAACCATGATAATTTGTGGTCAGGGTGGAAGAAGGTGTGAAATTCAATCCAGTTCCTAAATCAGGCAACAATAACCATCACAGGATGTTGGATATTTAGATCACTTGAGACAATGACTGGATCCTGGATTACAATTTGGATACTTTAAAACAGCAATTTGTCAATGTCTCATGGGACTAAAACTTGAATTACACAACCATATATGTTCATCTGTACAATCCTGGTAGGGAGCATTTTTAAAATAAACAATGCAATAGAAAGAATTCATACGAACACTGATGGCTGAATGGAAATATTGTATGATATCCTTCGCAACCTAGTGTCCTCCAGTTGCTGTTAATTTCAACTCCTATGATCCCTCAACACTGTGTTTTAGTCAGGGCTTGATGGAGAATAATGCACACACCTGGGGATGGCTGCTTGATGCCCATCGTAGCAGCTCCAAGTGCTGTTTGCTTCAACAGTGTTACAAACTCCCTTTTGCTTATTAGCAAATATGCTTCCTAACGACTGGACAATTATTTTTAAATCTTGTGAGTAGCTGAAAGGGGAAGAGTATGAAATATATGCCTGCCTGCCTGCCTGCCTCCCTCCCTCCTTCCCTCCTCACCAGGTCATTGCACACAACAGACTGTTAAACGTGGAAAAAACAAAACAACCGCCCATCAGTGCTGAGTGAGAAAGGCGCACCCAAGCCTTGCACTCAAGGCCTGCTCAACATAATACCTCTTTGTGATCAGAACTGAACAGCCAGGGAGATCTCTGAGTCAAGCCAGGGCCAGGACAGACGGGTCTGCCTCAGTTCTCCCCTTCCGAGAATGCAGTCGCTTCCTCACTCTTGTCCCCCTTGGCTTCTTCCTTTCAGGACTCTCCCCCTTTACTGCCTTCCCTAAATCTGCCCTTCTCCCAGATGTAAGGATCAGCAACGATTTATATTTTCCAAGACTGTGGTACTGTTAGCACTAAGGTCAAGATGATATTATTGGTAGTGTGTATATTCGAGGATTCAAAATAAGACTCTGTAACACTGTTTTAAGGAACATAGAACTTCAAACATTTATTGTAACACTGTTGCCTTAAATTCGTTTAGTATCTCAATGTTGATAAACAGCACACCGTTCTTCTCTCTCTCCCTCTCTCTCTCCCTCCCTCCCCCCCTTTCTCTCTCAATTCATTCACTATCTTTCGTACACCCAATTTCTCAGTTCTCTCTCCCACAGAGCTCTTTAAATCTCCAACCTTCCCCAAACACACCACAAATCACACTCCTCTTCAAACACACACCAGACAGTTAAAATCCATTATTTTTCCTCTTTCTACCAGCCCCTCCCCTGGGCTATCCAAGGTTCCATTTCACCAGCCAATCAGCTTAAACACTCTCAGTTGCCAAGGAGGCTCTGTTGTCAAGACCCCCTCCCATCAGGTTCGTCACACAGACCCTATGACTTTCTTGCATCTTGAGTTTGTGGAAAAGATATACATTCCCAAGGTACATGTGGATTTTCTAGTATATCTCACCCAGGAAGGAAATTTACTGCCTGTCTCTTGTGACGACATTTCAAAGCAAGAACTAATGGCCAACACAGAGAGCTACTCACCTTCATCCCCAGCATTTCATGTGTTGATATTCAAAAGCCACACATGCATCTCCTTAATAACCACAGGAAACAACAGGTGTA
Source organism: Cyclura pinguis (assembly GCA_030412105.1). Taxonomy (NCBI): domain Eukaryota; kingdom Metazoa; phylum Chordata; class Lepidosauria; order Squamata; family Iguanidae; genus Cyclura; species Cyclura pinguis. The sequence goes on along the minus strand of CM059599.1, from coordinate 308,426,072 downwards.
CATAAAGTTTGTTTGTATCATTAGTTGCCATCACGAGGATCAGAACAATAAATGATGTATTGTACCTGAAATAACTAACCAACTACTCCTGGAAGGGTCCCTAGTTTTGGCTGCATAAGCAACTTATCATATTGATAGCATAGTGTTGATTTTGAAACTAGAGGGTCTGTATAAGCCTCCTATAATGCAGAATCACAGAATCATTGAAAAAAATCGCAACCTCATCTACAGTGGAATTTTACAGACGTTAAACAAGTTAAGGGGAAGAATAGCTGGAGAGGAAACGAGAAAGCATGGAAGTGATCTTACCTGGTTTCTTCATCTGTGCTCTGTAGAAGAAAACACACACAAACAAAATATCTATGTTGAGAGCAGTAAATGTTGATTTAACAACTTTAGATCATTGTGAATAAGTAATATATGACAGATACATAAAGGGCCTGCTGTCTAATGATGAAAGAGAAGTTCTACCCTATTAACAGAGGTCATCATCATTAGATTTCACGCTACAGGTTCTACTTGACCAGCAGGGCACAATGAATAGCTCATTTATTATACTGGGCTTGAGGCAGCAATAACAGTATCTTCATTAAGAATATCGCTGCTCTCATCAGTTAAGCACACTTAAGCCCTTCACACCAGAGTCTCAGGTCACACTGGCCAGATGGGAATGGCTCAGGATTTCTGCTGGTTGATGATAACATCTTCCCATCCTGCTATCATGCCGACAGGTTGATAACACTTATCAGGTGCTTGGGCTGGCAGATGGTATGTAATTGCACAAGGCCCTAATGGTACCTAGCTGTTCATATTATGTGTTTGTCTATATGCCACGGTGCTTAAGTAATGAATGTCTCTGATTCCAAACACATTCAGCTGATTGCTCACTGCTTTTGGGCAAGGCACGCAAATGGAAGACAATACATATGTGTTCAAATGCTGTGGCAAAGAAAGATGCAAGCGTAATGCTCACTAGAGCATGTAATTCTGAGCAGAGCAGTAAGGACATTTTGTATCACATTCTGAGGAGAGTAAAGGGCATTGCAATAATCAATTTTATGTAAATACCACTGTAGAGTCATACAAGTAACATCTACTGTTCTGTACAGAAAAGGGCAATGTTAAGTAAGCTCCAGTATCTGCTTGCTTGAAGTGTCTAATCAGGAGAAGATGCACAATATAAACTTTGGTTAGCACTGACATTTAATCACATTTATTTAACTAGACATAAAAGCCTTATATATGACATTATTCATCAAATACATCAATTGTCATCAATGCTCTCTTATTTACCACAGGTAAACAACTGGAGCTTTAAAGGTAGCCTTAAACAAGCATTACGTGGACAGCTTCAGAGTATTTTAGTAGCATAGAGTCTAAAATTCAGTGGCACTATAAAAGCAGAATGTTAAAGATTCAAACTGTGATATTTGCAGTTAAAACAATTTCAAATAGCAGGCTTCAGAAAAGTCTTTTTCTGCCAGAAAACTTGAAGAGCTAATGCTAGTCAAAAAGATAATACTGGCTTAGATAAACAAATGATATGGTACTGAAGAGCGTACTGCAGAAGATAACTCTATATATTCATAAGATTCAGTGCAGAACATCTCACCAGCATCTCATCTCCTTTATAATAGTCTAGGTTTGGCAAATACAGTCTTTAGAATGTGGTGGTAGGACAGTACTATTTCTATGTCTATTTTTTTTCACGAAAATGCACCATTCATATTAGAAATATGGGATACATTCGGCACGGTTGCAACCATGTTATTTCAGGGCTGAAAGTACATTAACATGGCAGATCCTCAAGAATGAAAATTTACTGCATTCAAAAATACATTCAATATTGTATTTAGCACAAGTTATTTCTGTCCCTATCAAGTTCTTGCTTGAAGTATAGTTCTGTTCAAATTAATTCTTCCATTTATTGGTTCTAGCACCACACCTATAGCACATCAACACTTACAATTTTTTTGTACTTTTTCTTTTAAGATGAAAAGGTGTACTATCTCACATAATTCATGATTAGCTTGCAGAATTCACTACCCAAAGCATTATGGCAGGGGTGGGCAACTGCAGAAGACCTGGTGGCCACCTGCCCTATTTTCCACCATCCTTGGAAAACCATGGGCTGGACCCACTCTATTTCCAGGAGGCAGAAGTGACAGAAAGGTTACTTCTACTTTTAACATCTACATGAAGCCTCCGCGGGAAGGCATCCACGGTTTTGGGGTTCAGTGCCATCAAGATGCTGATGAGACTCAGATTTATCTCTAACTGATACCAAGGAGGCTGTGGGGGCTCTTGACTATGACCTGGATATAGGTGAGTAAACGGAGGCTCAATCCATGCAAGAAGAAAGTTCTGTTGCTTAACAGGAAAGCTAACCTGAGGATGAGGCCACAGACCTGCTCTGGATGGGTTTGTGCTCTCTCTCTGAAAGATCAGGTTCAGAGTTCAGGGTTACTCATGCACCCCTGGAAGACCAGAGTTGTTGTTTGCTCAGCATTCTTTGGTCCAGTAGCTTCCACCTTTCCTAGGGAAGAGAGAGCTGGCCACAGTGGCCCATGCCTCAGTTAACTCCTGAATATACTACTATAAGGCATTCTATGCAGGGCTGCTTTTGAAGAGTGTCCAGAAGCTAAAGTTAATTCAAAATACAGAAACCAGACTATTACATGGTATGCATTTTAGGGACCATATAACAGTGGCCTTACAAGAACTGCCCTAACTTCCAATTTACTTCCTAGCTCAATTAACATGCTGGTTTTCATATATGAAGTCCTAAATGTCTGTGGGCCAAATTATCTAAAAGACTAACTCCTCCCTGCCCAAAAATTGAGATCCTCAGCACAGGCTAGGTTGGTGGGTACAAATGACAGGACCTTGCTTGTAGCAGCACTCAAAATGTAAAACTCTCTTCCAAGGGAAGTCAGGCTGACTCTACCCCTTTCAAGTTTCCAATGGCCAGCTAAAATGGTGTTGTTGGCATGGTCTTAGGTCCTTAAAACTGCTCTGAGTGTTTTATCTATCTGGCTTTAAATTATTTTTAAGGAGTGTAAGTTTCTAAGTCTGCTTTTAAAAGCTTTCATTCATGAAATGATAAAAGTGTTTTTATCCACTGTATATCACCTTGGGGGTCCTGGCAGGGTAAAAGGCAATCTGAGTTATCACAATGTATTTTTATTTTCATCACTTCTTGACCACATTTTCTTCTTTCATTTGTATCTGTATACAGATATACATAGATACACACAAATGCCTGGGCCTATAAAACTTCGTGTCATAATAAATTTGTTTTTCCATAGGATTCTTTGTTTTTGTAATTTATGCAAGCAGACTGCTGCCTACATTCAATGTTGCGTTGGTGGATGACCACTCTACAGTACAGGTTTTCTGTTTCCCCTCTCCATGTGGCCCTTTGTGGTGCTTAAAAACTGACTCCAGAAGATCTTCCAGCTCTTCAGAACCAATTTTGGAGGCTGCATGGAAGGTAAAAGGAATCACTCTGCTTCAATGATGAGGCAGTGCCATCAAAGGAGCAACCCACTGGATTGTGATAGGAGACTACTTTAACCGCTGTCCAGAGAAGTTTTATCTTGGACATTATGACATTCAGTAACAGAACAGGCAAGCATACACTACGTTAATTATTTTCTTACAACGTTCAGAAATACCACACTGTCTTATAAAGCTCAGTATCTTGTTGTAGAGGGCATCACAGTCAGTATGCTTTCTGATTGTCACAATGTTGAGCTTGGATTGTGTTGATCTGTGGGAATATGTTATAGTACATGGGCTGCATTTGTTGATTTATCTCTCAGTGCACCAGTAATTGTAGATATTCAAACTGGGGTAGACAAATTGCAACACTTCAGATATAGTTGAGCTGCATCTCCAGTCATTCTACACCATTAACTAAGCTGGCTAGAGTTTCAGTCCAGCATCTGGAGGGCCAAAAGTTCCTAGAAACAAAACTGACTTTTTTCCAGATCCTGCCATGTCTCACTGATGGGAGTGACTTAGAAGCAAAGGCATGTCTTATGGCATCCACAGCTTTTGAAGGCACTAATATCAATATTCACCTTTACATTTCTATACTGAACCCTTCAAGATACTGGAGAACTTCACTTTCTTTCAGGCCAGAGATAATCTGAAGAAGATCAATATGGAATCATCACTGCATTACTAACAGGGCTTGTGGGTACCTCAGTATTTCTCTGGATGTGTCTCTTTGAATCAAGAATCACCACTTGTGTCCTCAGAAGTCTAGAGGAAGAGGAGTCCTCAAAAGACAATAATCACTACAAATAATTTCCTTTCTTCTGTAACCTAAAGAAAAGCTCAACCACATCACCATCCTTCTATCAAACGCCAATAGTTCCTTTCTCAAGACAAATGAATCAAAAGATACTGAATGGATTCAGTCTTTGCTCAAAACAGAAAAACAAAACAGAGTTACAATCTGAATGTGAGCTCTTTCTTAACCTAGTTTCTTGAAGTTCTAATTAGTACAACTTCTAGAAAATGACTGAAGTTTTCAGTAGGTTCAATTTGTTTCTTTGGAAAACGTGTAAAAAAACACACACAGAGAGAGAGAGAGATAGGAGCAGAGTCAAAAACAAACCTTTGATTACAAACTCATGTTGTGAATGTGTAGGTTTTTCAACAAAACAAAACAAAACTCCTGATGACTCTCATAGCAAGAACAGATTGCTTATCTTTTGTGTCCAACACAGTGGATACTTATATGTAATATTATACTTTAAATTATAGTATAACACATGATGTCACTTTTATTTGTGACAAATATACTGAAAAGATCAGAATTAAATAGTATGACAAGCGCAGAGAATAGACGAAGATACATTTAAAGTTATTTTGGTTTTGGGTTTTTTTCCCCAATGAGTGGTAAAAATAGTAACAGAGTTAGGTCCTTTAGATTCTGTTATATAATGACCTCACCAGAGTGGGTAGGAGTAACTTTTTAAAATGACATTAGCCTAGATCTTACTTTAGTCAAGGCTACAGTAGAGCTACTGAATCCATTAGATTTCTCTACATTGACTCACCATTCAACAACTGAAAGAATGAGTCTACTGAAACTGAGTAGCCAGCCATAGTGTGTCACTTCATTTGTTTCAAAACTGTGGAATCACAGGCCTCCTCTGGATGCCCTCCCGTCCCTGCTACTGAGCTGAAACCTGGACCTCTGCCCCAAGATCTTGTCTAACTGGCACCAACCCTTAGAAATGTGCTTCTCTGCTCCAAGTTCCTTATAATATTCTGTTGCATATCGGTTTATTAGGGATGCAGATAAGCTCACTCCCTCTTCCTAAAGTCATCCCTGACTTTTACAATATCAAAGATACTTACAAAGATCATTCTAAGTGACAACTAAAGATATGAAAGGCCATAAAAATAGTAGAATTCAGAATACACGGGGGGGGGGGGGTTAAACCCTTTTTTTTCCTTCCTGGCAAAATTAAAAAATGGTTAATGGAATATTTTCCTTTACAATGATGAATAAAATATTTACCACAAAATATTCATGAATTTACTGTCTCCCCTTTATTTCTAAAAACTATGTAGCAGGTAGAATTTTACGTAAAAGTATGTACAGTATCCCACACCATTTTTCATTCCTGCTATTAATTTCCTATTCTCAGGTTTTTGTTTTTATTTTAATGAGAGTCAGTGTTTTGTATCTGATGGACACTACAGAGAACTAGAGGTAACAAAATAATTTTCTTTAAGTTCTTATACTGTTGATGGTTTCATCTGTTTTTATTGTTTTGGGGGTTTCTGCCTGCTCCTCCTAAACTGTAAAACAAACAACATTCCTTACAGTTAAGGATCTTGTAGATCAACTTGAAACAAAAAATTAAATTTAAGAAAGTAAATCCAATTTGTAATTCATTTGAGGAAAAAACTACTATAGGCCAATTAATATATAATACGCTTTATGATTCTAAAGTAATCAAGAAACTTTGTGTACAGTGAATAAAAGGTGCTAATGCTGTGTATTTTTTCAATGGTTCAGAACATTTCCATTTTAAAAAAAACAAACGGAGTAGGGCGGAGAGCTATTAACCAATACAGCTGAATAGTACTCCCAGGTACAAAAGCATCTGCATATTGCTGCATGCTGGAAGAGTATCACAGGGAATAACAATCACTTTTGTACCCTGTTTGTGAGCTTCCAGAGTCATTTTAGAAGACAAAATTCCAAAGTAAGCAAACATTTGGTCCTACCCAGCAAGTGATTTTAATCTTTCAGTTTTCATGTCTCTTCCACATTTCTCAAGACAGTTGTGTACTCCTACATGACAGGGGAAGACTAGGTGTTTCTTCAAGTCCCTTACAATTCTGTGATTCTACGATAACCTTGTTGTTGTTTTGAATTTTCGAGCTGTTTCCAACTTACGGTGTCCCTAAGGCAGAGCCTTCCAAACTTTCATGTGGGTAACACACTTTTTAGACATGCATCATTTCGCGACACAGTAATTCAGTAAGCAATTCAAAGTGAAGACAGTCCCTCCACCCAGACCTGGCCCACTACTGCTCTCACCAGGGTCTTCCCCAGCCCGAGGCAGTGGTGGCAGAGGCAGCTCCTCCACTCATTACGTTTGTGCGAAACACCTACATACTGCAGCCAACTCACTAATGTGTCGTGACACACAGTTTGGAAAGTTCTGCCCTAAGGTGAATCCATCACAGGGTTTTCTTGGCAAGATTTGTTCAGGATGAGGTTGCTTTTGCCTTCCTCTGAGGCTGAGAGACTGTGACTTCCCCAAGTCTGTTTCTGTGGCTGATCAGAGATTCAAATTTTGGTCTCTAGAGTCACAGTCCAATGCTCAAACCACTATACCACATTGGATCCCACTCTTGGCAAGTGTTTATTCCAGCACAGGTATTTCACTGCTTCCGTCTCTCCAACCTCTCAGCATACTGATAAGTAATTGTTACAAATGGTCTCCCATAGTTGGAATGGAAACTACAGCAGTGTCTGTGGTCATTTCATCTCCTTCTCTGCTCAGCTGTAGTCTTACAAGTTACAGAAATGGAAGGGAGTCAATTGTATTGAGACTAAAAACTGAAGGAGCTTCCTTCCATCTAAGATGCCACTGAAGTGGGATGAAAGACAAACAGTAGCAAACTCTGTAGATGCCAAGACCAGATTCAATGCACAAGTTTTGCCCTGTCTCAGTCCTGTCAGATCAAAGCTTCAATACTTTCTCCTGCAGAAAGGAACTGGTCAAAGCAACCAGCTAAACCTCTTAGGAGAAAAGGAAACTGGCTTACAAAGAATGCAAAGCCAAAAACAAGTTCAGATTTAGAAATGAGGGAATGGCAAATGCCCACTCTTAACTAAGAATGGTATAAATTTTCAGGGCCCAACAATGGGGATATGGAGGAACTTTTACATCATCTTCCACAATATGGTCCCTGCCAGATGTTCTGGACAATATTTCCCACCAGTCTAAGTAAGTGTGGCAATGAAGGATGGAAATTACATTCAAAAACATCAAGAGGGGGCCAGATTAGACATAGCTGCCTTGTACTGTAAACTCTTCAGGGGAAGGAGGGGCAACACGTGACAGGTGGCTGTATGAAGCCCCTAAGGCTGATCTATCAGACACCAGTTCCTCCCACCCACCCAAATACTCCCCTGCTGTAAAAAAAAATCAACAGATGTCCACAGGTGTGGCAGTTTTGGACTAAAACAAGGTACTGACCCACACTGGGACACAGACATCTGACAAGCTGGGACAGATTGACTCTGAGTGAAAATACAGATGTAGCAAGCATATTAAAAACCTGATTGAGAGATGTTCATTAGGATATAATTATTGCTAGATATAAAATCTATAGAGAATCAGTGAATTTTTGGGAGCATTGTTTTATATGTCCAAAGCAGCAAATCTAATCAACTACAAAGCTTAGTGGTGAGGAAGTGCTCCATAAAATCAATGTGGATGGAAATTCAGAGCCCAGAAAGCAGTAAGGTGAGGGAACTTGGGAACATCCTGTAATTTCCTTTCACTCTAACCAAAACTCTGAAGATAAACTTGAGATGATAAGAGAAATCAAGGAGAAAGCCGAACAGTTGTAATCACGTGCAGCTTGAACTCATCTTGAATAAATACATAGTCAGGTAATAACAGGACTACAATTTCTACACACAATGAATTCATGCTGTAGAACAATTAGCCATGGAACTGACTAGAGGGAAGTAGCACCTCAGAAGCACCTATAGTCTGGCATCAGATGCAACTGTTGTTAAGTTTCTTGGACACTGTAACTAACATGTTATCAAATTCACTTTCCTATGCAAGATGAAATTTGCCTAAATAGAACATCAGTAGTTGGCAAGTCCATTCTCAACAAGTAGTTCTCATACAGATCTTTCCATTATCTGAAGTCCTTGATATGGAAGAAAGGCACTGTTTGCATGTTCACCAAGTGCAAAATACACCTTGCCGTGTCAACGTCTGTCCTTATATTTTTTCCCTTCTACATCTAGGTCTAAGCAATCTAACCTTCCTTTAAAGTAAATCTGCAACAGAAGCTCCCCCAAATTAAAATCATAGATTGAGAAACCAAATCTAGGAGGCTGTCAGTGTTATTAACTAACTGAAATCAAGAAAGGCATAAAAGCCAAGACTACTTTCTTTAAAATATGAAGGTCTGGTCCAAATTAGGAAAATAAAAACAAACACAAACTCTGGGAAAATTTGAGGAATAAATTCCTTAAAAATCAAGTATATCAAGAGCAGAAAACCAGAGAAGTTAGAACATGAAATGACAAAAGTGTGAAAGGCAGACAAAATCAGACTACAGGCCAATAGTTCTGTTCACACAGTGGCCAACTAGTTGCCTATAGGAAGCCCACAAACACAAATGGACTTGAACCTTCTGTATTGTTTCTCTATTACCTGACATGCAAAACTAAATTGTTTCTGATAGAGGTGATATGGACCTAAATATCCTAAGACATCAGACCCCATCTGATCTTGGAAGCTAAGTAGGATCATCTCTGGTTAGTACGTGGATCAGAGACCAGTGCTATAGGCTATATATCAAAGGAAGACACCAGTAAAACCACCTCTGAGTATTCCTTGCCTAGGAAAACTCTATGAAATTCATAGGATCATCTTAAGTCAACAGGTGAGTTGAGGGCACATACACACACACACACTGGAGGTAATACACTGATTAGTAGCCACTGATGGTCCTAACCTCCACGAACACCCCTTTAAAGCAATCTAATCCTCCTTTAAAGTAATTCTATTTGGCAGCCATCACTACATCTTTTGGCAGCAAATTCCAAAGTAACTCTGTGCTGTCAAATATCTTCTTTTAGTCATCCCCCACCATTCAGCTTTACTGGATGACTGCACTGAGCATTATGGGAGAGGAAGAAGAGCTCCTTCCTATCTTTTTTCTCTACACCATGCATAATTTTATACACATCTAGGGACATTACAGAGAGACTAAAAATATCCTTTGTGTGGTTCTTAGGATGAGAGTGGACAGATACCTGTGCCTAGCACCCTTTATTTTCATGGGGACATTGAAGAAGTACACAAGGCAAAGATGACAAAATCTAAAGTTTTGACACTGACAGTTTACAAGCCAGAATGATTGAATGATAGAGTAGGAAGAGACCACAAGCCATTCAGTCCAACCCCCCACCATGCAGAAATACACAATCAAAGCACTCCCAACAGATGGCCATCCAACGTCTGAATAAAAACTTTCAAAGAGAAGACTCTACTACACTCCAAGGTAGCACATTCCACTGTCAAACAGCTCTTCCTGTCAGGAACTTCTTCTTAACGTTTAGATGGAATCTCTTTTCCTGTAGTTTCAATCCATTGCTCTGTGTCCAAGTCTCTGGAGCAGTGTAAAACAAGCTTGCTCCATCTTCCATATGATATCCATTCAAATATTTAAACACGGCCACGGTGTCACCTCTTAACCTACTCTTCTCCAGGCTGATCAAATTTCTAAGCCACTCCACCTAGGACATGGTTTCCAGGCCTCTTACCATTTTGGTCACCCTCCTCTTTCCAGATTGGTGATATCCTTCTTGAACTGTGTGCCCAGAACTGGGCATCGTATTCCAGGTGAGGTCTGACCAAAGCAGAATAGAGTAGTACTATTACTTCCCTCAACCTAGACACTATGCTCCTATTGATGTAGCCTTGAATCACACTAAGTTTTAAACTCCTGCATCACACATCATGTTCACCTTGTGGTCTACTAAGATTCCTAGATCCCTTTCAGATATACTGTGATCAAGTCAGCTCTCACCCATCCTACAACTGTGTATTTTTTTTTCTGACTAAGTGTAGTATGTTACATTTCTCCCTGTCAAAATTCAATTGTTCGTGCTGGCCCAGCTTTCTAACTTTTTAAGATCATTTTGAATTCTGTCCTCTGGGGTATTAGCTACCCCTTCTAATCTGGTGTCATTTGCAAACCTGATAAGCATGCCTTCTATTCCACCATCCAAGTCATTTATAAAGATGTTGAAATAGCACTCAGCCCAGGACAGATACCTGTGGCACCCCAATTCTCTCCAGGATTAAGAGGAGTCATTGGTGAGCACCTTTTCGATTCAGGCAGTCGCACAATTACAAATCCATGTAATAAGTCACCAAGTCCACACAGTATACTCCCTACAGTTTATAAAAAACACGAATGCTAGAAGTTATGATTGCCTAACAAGTATGCAATTGTCACTGAAACTGGCCTCTTTGCAAGTTAGCTGGCCATTATAAAACAAAATTTAAAATGGGTGATTCAGGGTCTCAAGACATTAGAGGAAGATCACCTAATATTTATTCCAGTTAACTTACGCAAACAAGCAAAAACATTAAATATAAAGAAGAGATAAAAGAAGCAGCTACATGGCTCCCAGAAAATGTCCTGCTTTGTCAACGTTTTGAAATGTCAAGAAGCATGTACAAAGGGGCAATATTATATACTTCTGTCTTAAAAATCCTTGAGCATTTCCCTGACACTTCAATAATTTAAGAAACATGGCATGAAAACACTGGTTCTCCCATGAGTATAAAAAGGTCAACACAGAAAGAAACAGATTGTTCTTACAATGGAGGGTAACACAGGAACATACGAAGCTCTCTAACAAAATCAGTCAATTGGTCCACCTATCCTAGTACTGTTGACAGTGATTGGAAGCAGCCCCCCACTGTTTCCTGTCCTATTTAGATAACCAAAGGATTAAACCTGCATGCTTCTGTAAAACACTTCTTAGGAGAGTTGTCCTGTGCTGGCAGCCTGGCAAGGCATCCCAGCTGTGTAATCAGGCCAATAGCAGAGGCTAGCAGCAGAGTTTCCTTTCCAGCCAGTCCAGGTTCATAGCAAGCTTAGACCAACCAAGTCCAAATTTACCAAGAATCCAGGGAGAGTGTGTCCAAGAGCAGAATCTATAGTCCAGGAAAAGGTCCAAGGTCTGAAGAACATGAGCAAGGTATGCAAGAGTTAGCAAGGTTGTCACCACCAACTGAATCAATAGTAGGGATGGGCCAACTGAATACTTGAATCCTTGACGAGGATTCAAGATTCATGGATTCGAACCCAGCCACCAGAATAGGCAAGTGGACTCTTTCGAATCCACTGCTGATCAGGCCCACACAGGCATGTAGGGCTGGCGATGGCCGCATCCCTGCACGCTCCAGGACTGAGCTCGCACGATCGTGCCGCGATGGGCCAGGAGGAGAGAGGAGAGTGCGAGATCACACTTCCCATCTTCCCCCACCCACCCTGGGCATGATCATGTCGCAGCGGGCCAGGAGGAGAGAGGAGCGCGTGAGATCCCACTTCTCCCATCTTCCCCCACGATCATGCTGGAGTGGGCCGGCAGAAGAGCAGACAGCACAAGATCGCACTCACCCCATCTTTCCCCACCTGCCCTGGGCACAATCGTGCTGGGGTGGCCTGGCAGAAGAGTAGGGAGCATGAGACTGCGCTGCCCCCATCTTTCCTCAACCACCTGCCCTGGGCACGATTGTGCTGGAGCGGGCTGGCAGAAGAGCAGGGAGTGTGAGATTGCACTCCCCCATCTTCCCCCAACCACCCCGGGCATGATCGTGCTGGGGTGGGCCGTCAGAACAGCGGGGACCACAAGATTGCGCTGCCTCCATCTTCCGCACCTGCCGTGGGCATAATCGTACCGCAGCGGGCTGGGAGGAGAGAGGGGAGAGGGAGATCGCGCTCCCCCCATCTTTCCCCACCTCCCCCGGGCACGATCATGCTCAAACTGGAATGTGAAGGAAAAACTGGGCCTCCTTTGGCTGGTGGGCCCCTGGGCACATGAAAATCACGGCATAAAGCCACGCATGCACGCCAGAGGCTGCTGGTTCTTCCTTGTGTTGCCTGTTCTCCCTCGTGCTGCCTGTGCTCCCTCATGCTGCCTTTGGCTGCCTGTGCCCACTTGTGTTGCCTGCCCCTGTGGCTGCCTCCCTCTGCAAGGTAATAATAATCCGTATTCTTTTGACTTGAGACTGGAGGGTATGGATTGGGAATTATTGAGACTGGACTAGAGACTTGACCTGAATGTCCCTTGCAGGACTTGAGACTGGTGTTGAGGGTAGAGAATTGACTGGACTAAAGGCTTGCGTTTTGTTTTGTTTTTAAGTGCCTTCCTTGTTGCAGGACATGAGACTTGACTTGAGACTGCAAGGTGCAGAATTGAGACTGGATTAGAGGCTATTTTTTTTTTAAGTGCCTTCCTTATTGCAGGACTTGAGACTTGTCAAATCCTGCTTCAAAAACACTTTTCAGTAAGTGCTTTCTTTCCCTTGCTTTTTAAACCCTTTTAAAAAAAGGATTCAAAAGATTAGAGATTCATGAGATTTGTGCTTTCCCAGAACCTTCCAGGGATTTGGATTCGGAAAATTCTGGATTTGTCCCATCTCTAATCAGTAGGCTCCAGCAGCCTCTGCCTTTTTGGCCTCCAGTTATATAGTCTCAGTGTCCTACCCAGCTGTGGCCTAATTAACAAATTCTTTCTATATAAACACTGCCAGAAACCTGGCCTCTCCCGTTTCCACCTGTACTGACTGTCATAAGTACTGTCCCTCTCATGTCTCTAGGGTATTGGGAAGAGTCTTGTCTGAGTCCTGGGGTAGGGGCATGACAAGAGTGAAGTCTCTTCGGTTGTTTTTTTTAAATCTATGACACACAGAGGATAAATCAAGCCATATGCATTTCTATTCTGTTAACAGTAGGGTGCTATTCTGACCTTGGGAAATTAGTTTTTAAAAGCACAACTCACAGAATCTCCTAACCATTACAGCCAGTGGCCATGCTAGCTGGGAACTGTGTGAACTACAGACCAAAAAAGTAAAATTTCCAAGCTCTGGTGCTTGTGGATTTCTTGTAAACTCCCCACAGGATCTGATTGACCACTGTGGTAACAGAATGCTGGACTAGGGAGGCTAATCCAGCAGTTATTCTTGCACATTTAATCAAGCTCAGAATCCTAGGTACTAATCCAACCATTCAGCTTCCCAGAGGATAAAATGGAGCTGTTAGAAAAAAAATAGAGGGCAGCCATAATGATTAGGGAGCTAGAAAAGTTTTTGTAAGCTAAAAGGCTAAATGTTCAGGCTATTTAAGATAAGGTAGAAGATAATGGGGGTGGGGACACTGGGGATTTACAGAATTACAAATGATATGGTGAAAGTAGATAGAAAAGATTTTTTTTTCTTCCCTCATAATATTTGAACCTGGGGTTACCCAATTAAATTGATTGGCAGTAGATTCTCAACAGACAAAAGAAAAGAACCTTTTCATGCAATGTATAATTATGTATGGAGCTTGCAGTCAAATGATGTGGTAGAGGCAAGCTCACCAGATGGTTTTTGGAATGATTCAGCACAGTGGACAGATCTACCAATTGCTACTGCTGTGATAAACAAGAACTTTACGGTAAGTTGACCTGTGGCAATTTGGGAATACATACTGGTTTTGTGTCCTTTCCAGGGGTACTGGCTAGCCACCAGTGGCTAAATCTCATGGAGTCTGGTCTAATTCAACAGACGTCTTATGCCCTGCTTCAAAACCTCTTTGTATACCACATTAAATGCTTGATAAATCTACTATTTCTGTTTGAAGGAACTGAAGGAGGAGTGATGGAAAGAGGCTAGATATATTATCTAACCAACCTAGCCAACTCTTTAAAAAAAAGTTATTCATTTTTTTTGTTTGTTTTTTGTTTGTTTGTTTTTACTGGCACGCTTTTCAACATCTGATACAGGCAGCCGGTTTTACATACAGCCTGTCATTATCAAACACCGGCAGAAATCAATCCCTCTTCCCAAAATGTTTGTATGATTTTGGAAAAATTCAATCTGCCTATTAGCTAGGTTTCACTGCATTGGACAGAGGACTCTATCTGGCAATTCTGATAGGTAGAAACAAAAGATGACATAGGATAGATTTAAACTGAGCTGAGAGGATGGGTTCTTTTCTTGATGTTAACTTAGGAAACAACAAATGAGCCTAGAACTTACAGGAGGACCAGGTACCACACTGCAAGCTCCATTTTGAAATAACCGTTTCAAAGGAATCTTGCAGCAGTGCACATTTTGGGAGACTCTGATCAAGCAGATACCATACAAGGCAATGTGAAAAATTTTCTCCTTATAAAATCTTTAACTTCATCTTGATCTTGCAAGTATTTTGTTACACTGTCAATGCTGTGTGATATATCATTACCTTTGTAATATACACATTGCTATTTTCTACAGTTGAAATTTTATGTCTGGTTTTAAAAAAACCATACATACTCATGCCTCCTCTGGCACAATATACCAGACTGATTGGTATCAAATACTACTAGGATTATTTTTATTTTTTAAAAGAATAAAATGTTCCAGAAGGACCAAGGGTTTCACAGATCTTGACTCTTTAGAACTGGATGGTGTGCAGGACAAGAACTTGAGGAGGAAAAAAAAACTTTTTTTTTCCTCCACTAGACCAATGACATGGGGGAGCTATAAATGCAATTCGGGCTAATAGGCTAGGCTGGAGAATTTTTTTTACTTACAAGCACCACACTATTTTCATTTATCTGCTATAAATGCACCTGGGTACTTATCATTTGGATTGTATGAGTAATTTTTAAAATTCCAAACTGAATCACAGATTAGAATCTGAATTGTAGCTATACCCAAAGTGGCTACAACAGCCGCCATCTCAAATTCATAGCAGCTGGGAAGCAATAATAATAATAAAAAGGCATAGGACCATTCTCAGCAAAAAAGAAAACTGTATCTTCTTCCTTTAAATGAAAGAAGAGAGGGAGGGACATCAAGTGTGACAAAATGTACACTTTGAAGTGGAGTATTTCACCATGTTTCTACATTGAAATAAGATGGAATTCAGAGAGTCACAAGAATGGCAGAATTTTTGTGAACATCCTGAGATAAATAATCAGACAAAAGATCTCACTACTGTAAAAAGGCTGCAATTTGACTTTTAAATGGACAGAATCAGTTGGACTCATGCCTTTTCAAACCACCAAATCAGCTGAGTACCAACAAAACCACACACACAACTCAAAGTGGGCTACTGCTTACAATTCTGCATATCTACTTGGCAGTTTAGTGGATTTGTGACCACGTTTACATGCTGACAAGCAATAAAGGATATTAAATTTCTGCATTCATCATAAAGCTTTACAGTCATTTGCTGTTAACTGCTTTGTGTGCTCTTTATTTACCTCAGGCTTGAGCAGGGCTAGCTCATTAAAGGTGTTCAGCTGCCTTGTGAGTTCTGCCATCTCAGTCATCAATTTTTCCATGCGGACATCAATGTCAGCCAGGATTTCTGTGGTATGAGCTGTGGCCAATGCTTCCTGGAGATCCACCAGGTGGAGAGCTCGCTGCTCTTCTTCACAAATCTGGCGCCGCACTTTGTTGAATTCTTGCTGAATGCATTGCTTCATTTCACCCTGAGTAACCTGAGGCAGAAAGAATAATGAGTTTTTAGAGAATGACCGACAAACTTACTAAGGAGCTATTTATCTGGAACCAAAAAAAAAAAAATCTGAAATTCTACTGAAAGTTTGGATGTAAACTAGTAAATGTGCAAATGTATGTGCCTTCAAGTTGCCTGTCCAGTTATGGCAACCCCATGAATTTGATAGGATTTTCTTATGCAAGGAATACTCAGCGGTGGTTTTGCCAGTTCCTTCCTCTGAGATATAGCCTGCAGCACCTGGTACCATTGGTACCAGGTGTTGCCATCAAAGTACTAAGCAGGGCTGACCCTGTTTAGCTTCCAAGATCAGGCAGGACCTGGTCCCTTTAGGTACTGAAAAAAATTAGAATACTTTATTATAATGTTTCAAGGGTTTAAAATGAATCACACCTCAAATATCCTTTAAAATAACCTCATACTATCATATAAGTCAGAAATATATTTCTTTATGCTCTACAAAACTGAGATAAAGTAGAGAACCATGTTGCTAAATGGCATATTAAGTGCATGTTTCAAACTCTGTGCATTATTCTTGGGCATTAGAATCATAAGTTGGAAGAGATCACAGGGGCAATTGAGTCCAACCCTCTGCTATGCAGGAACACACATCAAAGCACTCCCAACAGATGGCCATCTGGCCTCTGTTTAAAAACCTCCAAAGAAGGAGATTCCACCACACTCCAAGGCAGCATATTCCACTACCAAACAGCTCTGACCATCAGAAAGTTCTTCCTGAGGATCAGGTGGAATCTCCTTTCCTGCAGCTTGAATCCATTGCTCCTTGTCCTAGTCTCTGGAGCGTAGAAAACAAGCCCATTCCCTCTTCGATATGACAGCCTTTCAAATATTTGAACATGGCTATCATGTCCCCTCTTAACCTTCTTTTCCGCAAAGTAAACATACCCAGCTCCCTAAGCTGCTCCTCATAGGGTATCGCTTCCAGACCCTCCACCATTTTGGTTGCCCTCCTCTGGACATGTTCCAGCTTGTAAATATCCTTCTTGAAATGAGGTGCCCAGTACTAGACACAGTATTCCAGATGACGTCTGACCAATGCAGAGTGCTGGGGTGCATATGGAGTGAGTCCGGGCATACTCTTATGACATTCTCTTACTAATCCTACAGATATTTTTTCTCTACTGTTTATGTATATTTCTTTCTAACACCTTTTTTTGGCTATTTAGATGTGATTTCTACCAAAAGTCTGTTGATTGCAGCATTTGGTTTGTTGAAAGAATAAACAAAAGCTACCTATGCCTGTTCTTTCCGCACACACTCCGCCCCAAGGATCAGACAAGCAAACAGTTACTTTTAAAGTACTCTAACAACAGCAGAACCTACATGTTGGGAGAGGGTCTACAATGCCAATGAATTATATCTTTAGAAGTGATTTTCCAAGCTCTGTGATTCCTACTCATGCTCTAAAAAGAGGAAAGCATGAGAGTAGTCTGAAGAGGAAACTTGACAAATAGGTGGGGATCAAAGGAGGAGACCTGTCACGTCAGAGTGGGCAAGCTGCAGGCCCCCAAAAATGCCTGCTGCAAACCTCATATCTGCCCTAGACAACATAGCCAGTGGTAAGGGATTGAGGAGCTGTAGGCCAACCACGTTTGTGTGGCCACAACCTGTTCATCCCTGTATTAAATGCATTAAATACATAAAGAAAAGAAACCTAATTTCAAACCAGATTTGAAATGAAATCAGAATCTGCCTCACTTCTGCTTTAGAAATTATCTGGACCATCACTTTACACACACACACGCGCGCGCGCACACACACGCGCACACACACACAGTACTAATTTTTTAAATAGAGAAATACCCAAAGATGACAGAATAAGTCCCAAACTAGAAAATGGCAGCAACTCTGTTTTCATTATGCTGACAGTCAGTGTTAGCACCTCTCTTACAAAGTCTGCTAAAGCTGCAGAACATTCAGTTTCCTCCAAGCAAGAGCCACAAATCTGATGCATAAATTCACGCTTCATAAATAGGATGGCTTATTTAGAGCTTTCTGAGAGTTTCAGCTTTTTGGAGCAGCTTTAAGCTTTTCTGAAGAGTTTTACCACCCACACAAACTTCATGCATTTTTGTTTTCTAGCGCTACTCAACATGGAGGGCCACAGATCAGTACTGGCTCACAGACCATCAGCTGCCAGTCCATGAAGAATTTCCAGAAACAAATATGGTACTGGTTCACGGCTCACTGGGGAAAAACAATGATGCTCCCCAACATCAGATAGCTTAAGAAGCACTGTTCTGGTGGATCTTCTTCTGGCAAGACAACAGGATCAACATGGCAAAACCATAAGAAAAATCAGAGTACAAGCCTATGCATGCCTGGTCAAAAGTAATTTCCACTTACTTCCAGGTGGATGCATAGCAGTGGTGGCAAACCTTTGCCCCTCCATATGTTTGGACTTCAACTCCCACAATCCCTTACCACTGGACGTGCTGGTTAAGGCAGACAGGAGTTACAAGCCAAAACATCTGGAAAATCAAAAGTTCCCCATGCCAGCATAAGAGATCGAAGCCGTAAGTGTGCATTTTGCTGGAGAGAGAAGACTAGAATGCACACTCTGAGAGATGTTGCTTTTCCAGGGCTCTGTCTGGGAAGTAAAGAATCTGTTTCCTGAGCATCATGAATTTCTATCAAGAACCACCAGGCCTGTCTTAAAAATGTGTTAGATATGGAACTTCTTCCAACTGGATCAGCTGAAATAGGCTCTCCAATTCTGTCCTGATGTCTATAGGATTTCTGCAGTACTACACATGAATACAAACTGGCAGTGACTAACCTATAAAAACCAGAAGCCGCAAATCACAGATGGGCACTATTTTCAACACTCGAAAAATGTGCACACTGTTAAAAAAAAGAAAGAGAGCTTTCTTGGGAGGGGGGAATAGACTGCAAATCAAAACGACCAAACAGACTCTTTTTACACATCAATTTAATTGCAATGGCAAGAAATAAAACTAAAAGCTTATAGCACCAGCAAAAGAAGCCTTCCTCTGAAAAAATGCCAACAGTTAAACACTGCTTTTTTTTTTCTAACAGGACCACAGTCAGCAAAAAGCATAAGCTACACATTCTCTCTTCAATTAGCACTATTAGGAGATGATGAATATTTTTTTAAAAGTGGCCTTATACTGAAGTTCTAACAGAAACTGCTCATGAGGCACTCTCTGGAGGGGGAAAGTCTTGCACAGGTCAAGGATAGGAAGCAGCAAAAACAGAATGCTGAAACAGCTTACTCGCTTTAGAAGCATTCATCCCATTAGCCAGATATCCTGCCAGGTATAAAGCTAGCCGAGCCAGCCCTTCACCTTCAGAAGGAAGTATGGAAATGATACTGCAATTTCAAGGACAGGTCTCATTATACGGTAAACACATATTGTATAATGATATCTATGTGAAATGGCCTTTATTTATTTATAGCTGGTAAATATTGCTTTTCTAAAAATAGTTCAAAGCCATCTGAAGGAACAAAAAAACAATACAATGACACAATTTTTAAAAATTCACTAATTTGTAGAAAGGGAAAAAACAAGGTCAGCTAAATACTTGCTGAAAAAGGAAAATCTACCAGCTCTTCTAATAATGAGGCAATTTCCTAGGCTATTCAAAAAGGAGGTTCCAGATCCTAATAATAATAATAATAATAATAATAGTAAAATTTATTTTTATCCTGCCTCTCCACCTGGATCGAGGCGGCGAACAACATTAAATACATTAATACATTAAAAACATTAAAAAACATATCCAATCCTCCCCACCCACCAATCCACCTAAGACCAACCCCCTAAAACACACTACAATCAATCAACTATTAAAAGAACAGCAAGACAATTGATGGGAGGCGATGGAAATGCTAGTCTTGGAAGGCCTGTCGGAAGAGATCAGTCTTGACTGCTCTTTTAAAGCAGTCAAGACTGGTAATGTGCCGGGTCTCCTCCGGCAGGCCATTCCATAACTTGGGAGCGATAGAAGAGAAGGTCCTCTGGGTAACCATAGCCAGCCTAGTTCTGACTGGCTGACTGGCTTAAGAGCTTTAACCATGAATATCCAACCATAAAGAGAAGACAGAGAATTATGCTTGCCAGCAAGGCCTCAAATGCCAAGTGATTCAAAACTAGAGTTACCATACGTCCTCCTTTTCCTAGACATGTCATCTTTTCAGAGCTAAAATTTCTTTTTGAGTGGATTTTCAAAATGTGTGGGGATTTTTAAAAATGTCTGCTGCTGCTTAGCCCCTTCCCCACCAATGCTGTCTCTTCTCTGTCATCTCATCATCTCCATCAAGAGCTCTGCAGAAGTGATAGAGACTAGCCTGGCTGAGCAGTCAGAGAGAGAGAGACTGACTCTGGGATAGTGGGGAGAGAAGGGCGAGAGGATCAGAGGAGGAAGACAAGCTAGCCAAGCAAGACGGTTGGGGAGACTCTGTTCACACGGGGGCAACGGAAGTAGGTGAGACAGCTGTCAGGAGAAGCTGAGAAGAGGGGAAAGGAACCCAAAATTATTGTTATATCAATTCACTGAAGGTCAGGAATATTTTTAATAGCAATTATCACAGCTTATATTATAGGGATATTTAAAGTGAGAACTCTCACAGTGATTGAAGTAGTCAATCAGTAAATGTATCCTCCTTTTGCTTTTGAAAATATAACTCTCTTCAAAACAGTAAAAGGCAGTTCTTAAGATGCAAGAGTGCAAGACCATAAATAGACTTCAAAACACAAGAACAAGAGATTTTAATCTTGGAAGTAGATTAGTAACCAGTGTAGATGAGCTGAGCAGATCAAGTACACGTCTACCTTTCAGTACTGGGCAATATCACATGAAGTGTGCTTCACCAATACAGGATCACAGACCCTCTCATATTACACAATTATGGGACTATGAGTCCACTTCAACAGCCATGGCAACATCCTATGGAATCCTATGATTTGCAGTTGGGGAGGGTGCTATTGAGATTTCTCAGCCAGAGTTCTAATGCTTCACCAAATTACAAACTGCAGGATGCTGCCATGGTAGTTAAAGTGGAAAGTGTGAAAGGGACTCAAGTGTCAACACAGCAAAGTTTTCTATATCTAAGAAGGTGCAATGACTCCAACCTTCTTGCTGCATTCTTTATTTCTATTTCTGTCATATAAGCAGAATGGGAGACATAATTTAAGAGAAGCAGTTGATGTTTTTCAGGTGAGGAAGTTTGCTAACTCACAAGGACCTAGTGTTGTGTACCACCCTGAGGATTGTCACAGAACAACCTTTAGATGCTGCTGGTTAATAGAATCCCCACTGATTACCTTCCATATTAGTTCTTGGATATTTTAAATGGTTTCATTTCTTCTGATATATTCTGAAGCATTAATTCCCATATGCTCTGAGATTACCGGATGAACTACATCCAAGCGTATTAAAAGAACTGGCAAAAGTAATCTCAGAACACCGGGCTATAATTTTTGAAAATTCTGGACAATGGGAGAAGTCCCAGTAGACTGGAGGAGGGCAAATATTGTTGCCATCTTCAAAAAGGGGGAAAAAAAGGACCCAAACAATTATCACCCAGTCACACTGACATCATTAAACAGGCAGTCTGTTAGCACTTAGAAAGGAATGCTGTGCTTACTAAGAGCCAACATGAGTTTTGCAAAAACAAGTCATGCCAGACTAATCTTATCACTTTTTTTTTATACTGAGTTGCTAGCTTGGTAGATGAAGGGAATGCTGTGGACATAGTGCTTCTTGACTTCAGCAGGACCATAGACAAATTCTTGCAAACAAGCTAGTAAAGTGTGGGCTAGACAACGCTACTGTTACATGGATTTGTAACTAGTTGACTGACCCCCAAGGGGGTTCACCAATGGCTCCTTTTCATCCTGGTGAGAAGTGACTAGCAGGTTGCCACAGAGATTTGTCCTGGGCTCAGTGCTATTTAACATCTCTATCAATGATTTGGATAAGATAATAGAGGGCATTCTGTGCATCACACATTCTCAGCCCAGAAAACCCCATGATAAGTTTGCCTTAGGATGGTCATAAGCTGGAAACGACTTGGACGCACACAACAATACCACATAGTTTGGAGATCATTCTTGAACAATATAGGAAGAAGGAAGAGAGTGTAGGTGAGAGGAAGAAGCTCAGTGAGGAGCACAAAGAGAACAGGACAATTCCCTAAATAATTACTTCCAAGGTGGATTTGCATTATTTGTTTTAAAGCCAAGATTGTCTTACTACATTATGGTACAACCATGAATATGAATGACACATATTTAAAGCTCTATACAAAATACACATAAAACAACCACAGAGAGGTGTGGAAAACACACTAAATCAATTCCTCAAAACACAAGTCAGACCTCTGTTCTAGTTAAAAGCAGATTCACCACTCGTGAAGCCAGCCAATTCAAAGAATTTCAGGATTAGTCATTCACCGGCCTACAAGCCCGTCTGTTTAGAAAGCAATTTTGTTCCATTAGGACTGATGCTTCTGACAACTACTCGGCAGCTCATTAATGCGTTGTGCATTTGCTTTTTGATGGTACTCAGCAGGAATGTCAGGCCAGCTTGCAAAGATCTAGATGTGGTTAACATACAACAGATTCGTTACACATATGTTTTTTAAAGGAAAGCTAGAGTGGAGTTGTAGCTTGAGTGTTGATCTACAACTCTGGAGACCAGGATTGATTCCCCACTCAGCCATAGAAACCCACTGGGTGGCCTTGGCCAAGTCACACTCTCTCAGATGATGAAGAAGAAGAGGATGACAAACCTCCTCTGAAAAAAATCCTACAACAAGATTGCCATAAATTGGAGTCAACCTGAGGGTACATAACAACAACGTCACATTTAGATAGTCAGCCAGGATCTCCAAAATCTGTTCATTTGTTCTGAAAATTGGGATTAGTGCTATCATCTTCCAATTGCACTACTCCTTGCATAAATCATAAGTAAATCCTTTTATTCAATGAATGTTTTTCTGTGCACAAGCAAGGTCTCCAACTAATATCTGAGCTACATTAGAAACAGACAGGATATTGTGTTGCAGATGTAGCCATGTTGACTTCATGAACTCCTAGGCTGTCTACAAAACAATTTTGTTCCATGAGGAGGAACGTTTCTGACAACTGCTCAGTTGGACGCCACGTCCTAGGATGACACTCCACCAATAGCAGCAGCTTCTTATATTCAAGTTAGGCAGAGCAAGGCATTTTTGCTTAGAAGAATCAGAGGTAGTGGGTGTTTGAGAGTGACATGAGCAGTTGAAAGGGCCTTTTGTAGCAGACTTTTTTTTCTTTGAAAGACAGATTGTTAGTTTTACAGAGACATGTCTCTTCTTCCTACTGCTCTGACAGTACACCCCCACACTTCAACTGTACAGTCAGCTATCTTCCTCTAACCACCAAAGTTTCTTTTTTCCTTTCCTCTTAAAAATCTACTCTTTTTTAAGAAGGGGAGGACTGCAAAGACAACATTTGGGAAACAACAACAGCAACAAAACCAAATCAGCCAGAGTATTTATTGCATTTAGATCAGTATTCCTTCACATTTTCCAATAATTGGAGCACATACACTATTGAGGAGAAGCACAGGTGTGAAAGTCCTCAAAGACAATCAATACCATTTTAATCTCCAAATTGTTCACTCTCTTTGACATACTTGTGTGGATCGATCTGCTGGGAAATTCTCCTGAGCAAATTCCACTAAAATGAATGGCAGCTGTGCAAGAACTACACAGTGTTGAGTATCTTGGGTAAGTCAAATGGTAACAATGCCAATTCAATCCATTTGAATTCCACATTGTACCACAACAAAATGTGGAAAAGTCAAAGAGAGTAGGGCTAATACTCTTGCAAAGCACTGTAACTGTACTTCACAGTCCATCTCTCCTCTCTAGCCTTTTTTCTAGAAACATCCTAAGTTTCAAAATTTTGCATCCCAGTTTCTAGGAAACTACTCCATGAACAAGTGCTCACATTCCCAGCTGTACACTGTACTGGTTAAACATACATAGGTTAAGAACTAGTTACCCAAGAGAAAGGCTTCTGTCTTTGAATTTGAAAACATTACTTCTTTAAACTACAACTCTCAGAATCACCCAGCTAGTACATCTATTGTCTGCACATAGGTTCTAGCATATCCACATATTCATAGAATCATAGAGCCAGAACACATCCTAAGATAATCCACCCCTCTGTCAGCACTGGGATATATAACAAAAACACTCCTGACAGATGGCCATCCATTCTCTGATGCAAAAACGTCCAACAAAGGAGAGTGTAACAACTTTTGGTGACCCTTTATTCCACTGTTGACGAATGTACAAGGAAGCTTTTCCTAATGTTTACTTGGAAATTTATTTCTTCTGATATGAATCCATTGGTTCAGATTCTGTCTTCTGGAACAACAGAAGACAAGTTCACTCCATCTTCCACTCGCCAATCCTTCAGGTATTTAAAGATGGCTTTTATAATACCTCTGTTCTCTGTTGTCCAGGCTAAACTTACCTGGCTCCCTCGGCCATTCCTCAAAGAGCTCAGTTTCAAAACCCTTTTCCACCTTGGCTGGTTTCCTCTGGACACATTCCAGTTTGTCAATATCATTCTTAAGCTGTGGTGGCCAGAACTAGGCAGAGACCTCCAGCCAAAGTTTGACCAAAACAGAACTGAACAGTACTATTACATCCTTTGACCTGGACGCTACAGTTCTGTTGGTGCAGCTTACAATTGCATTGGCTCTTTTGTTACTGCATCATCATAATCATCCATATAGTGCCATCACTGTATATGGCATTTTACAAATAAAAGAATAGCAAAATACTGTGTCAAACCACTGCCTAGGGTTTAACATGTGGTCTAGTAAGACTCCTAGATCCTTTTCACACGTACTGCTATCATGCCTAATACAACCCATCCAACATTTGCAAATCTGATTTTTCCTGCCTAAATATAGTAACTTTCATCTGTAAATATAGTAAACAACAGTGGGCAGAGATAGAACTATAGAACACCTCATTTTTCACCTCCCTCCAGATAAACACGAAGAGTTGACACCATTTGTTATTGATAAACACTCTTTGGATTTGGTCCATCAATCCCTCTGTGACATCTTAGTTTGTCTAGACACCAAAAAGATAGTATCTCTGTCACATTTTGTATACCTGAACCAGGAATACAGCAGACCACTCAAGACATCCTATCAGGCCCACAGATACTTGTCTCTGTCTTCCTCATTATGTTGTCACCTAGAACCATTAGATGAGTCCTCCTCCTTCTCTTTCTCTAAGAAAAGGTAAGAGTCCTTCGAATGCATACAGAAAGTGTCTCTAGAAATGTAGGGTCTCTAGCCATTTGCAGAACATCTGTTGATATGAATGCACTTTCCTCAACACTTCAGAAAAGATTATAAAGGCAGATAAATTCTAAAGTGTAAATTTAATCCAGAAGTTTTACACCAGAAGTCAGCTAACATTTCTCCTGACCTACACACTCTAGAGTATGAAGAACATAGCAACAGCAAAATTTATTTCTTGAGAAGTCTCCCTTCTGATCTATTTTAGTTCACAGCATCTAACATGCCAATGCTATGTATATCTATGAGGCAAGATTGAGGAAAAGAGAAACTGTTTTCCTGTTCATAGAAACAGAGTCCAGGCCATGTTAACACTGGTAATTTCTCTGGTAGCTCCGGTGTAGGTCAATAAAATGTATATGCACACAGAGAGTACCTGTTGGACTGCAGATGAAATGATGTGACTAATCAAGTAAGCAATTCTTTTCCTGACAAGCCTCTTGTTCCTCCTTTCCTATAATGCATGGGTGCACATATGTCACACGTCCACAGAAAGGTTGGTATGTGGCAGATGGATTGGTGCATTATTTCAGACCGAAAAATAATGAGTTTCATTACTAGACCATTCTGTGAGTTTTTTTCTTTCTCCCGGATTTCAAGGTTAAGCTCCACTCTCCAATGCAAATAAGGCACTTCAACACAATCTGAAGAGTGGAGACAACTGGAAGAATAAAGGTTCTGTCATAAGCAGCTCTTACTTGCTTTATCTCTATTATCATTGTAAAATCCTATGAGTAGGTACCAAGGGCTTTTAAATTAAATGTCAAATACAATCTAGCACTGGAAACAAAAAGTGGTATTGCCCAAAGGGGAAAAGAGCCTGACAGCCTTGCTCTGCTTGTCAAAAGTGGCATTTGCCTCATAATTATCTGTTTGCACAAATGAGTCACCATTTGGCAGAGAATACAGCAGGAGACTTGAAATAGCACAAAGTGAATATACAAGGGAAAAAAAGAAGGAAAGAGAATTAAAGAAATAGTATAAGTAAGAAAAGATTTCTGGGTGTTTTTTCGAGACCATATTTCTCATAATCCTTTACAATTTCTTCCTCTCTCTCTCTCTCTCTCTCTCTCTCTCTCACGCACACACACATGGACAAACACACACACATAAACACATGAATTAGTTCTTGCATCATTATGCTAGTTAAAACTTGGCCAAACATCTTGTGAGACAGAAACAGGATCTTCATGAAGCACTCTTTTTATATACACATTTATGCATTCACAAAGATATGTGAACATGCAGGAATCATAATATTAATTACATATAACCAGTCCAAGCTTATACATAACTTCTGAAAGAAACAGAAGACACCTGTAAAGCCTGCCAGCTCAGTTTCTTAAGTCACAACCTACAGCCAAACTAAGCAACCTTGCATCTTCATTTCTCTTCCCATCCCCTCATAATATTAAGTCATTTGTGACATGAGCCTTGTGTAGATGTTTTCACTTATATGCGTCAATCTGTGTGTAACCAATGTGTATCTTATTTTGTATGTGCAAGACTGAGTTATAAATGTACCCAAATGTATCAGTGCTAACTCTCCCTGTGCCACATCTAGATTTGCCTTTCAAAGGCATTGTTTCCGTATGTGTCTTGATAAAAAAAAAACAACAACCAAGGAAACAGTAGCCAGATGGATATACATCTATAGATTTATTTATGCTCCTATCCATATACTGTCATATCAGAAATAATCAGTGGTCCCCAACGCAAAAGTAAACAAGCATCGCATTTTCCTTTGGTTCAAAATATTTGAAAAAGAAAGCTTGCTAAAGCTTTGTTTTTCTTCACTAAAGTTTTGCTGTGAGGACTGAAGCTTGAACTCTCCCAAGGAGCATGTCATCTTTCATTAGTTTATAATAATAGGCAACCATTACGAAAGATCCAGGAAGTAATCTGTAAGAAACAACTGGCTGAAGCTGTATTCCTCAGAAATAATAGCACTGAACACTCATTAGGAAGTAACAGCACAAGACAGGAGGTAGAAAACAATATAATATCACCTTTGTGGTCTAAGTTATACCCAGAAGTCATTATGAATACAACTACAGAAATAAACATGCTGTCAACACCTTCAGAACAATCCCCATGTTTTAAAACCCTAATTTATCCAGGCTTTAACTTACATGCAAATTTTGTGGATGAATATACCTTAAATGTACCTACATTATATTATATGTGTGTGCGCACGCACAGAGAGAGAGAGAGAGAAAGAGAGAGAGAGATTGAATGGTAACATGCATCAAACAGTATTTCACCATGTTGTACATTACTCTGTCCCATGTCACTGGCTTGCACAATGATGACATCTCAGACTGTGCTAAATACTTCTAGGCATAGATGACAAGAACTGTAGGGCTACTTTATGATCTTTTTTGAACCCTGGAAAACTAATTTTTGGTAAGCAGTTTTATGGCTTTCATACATCAACACAAACTAACTGAACTAAGGAACTAATTGCTGTAAAGATCTGAAAAGATCTATATAACCTTACCCAGCCCTTTGAAAATTTAGGGCAAGGGCAACAGACTAACAGTGTTACCCTCTGGAAATTTTTAATAGTCCCAATTTCCTAACCTCAGGAGCAAAGCCCAATGGACTATGCAAAAGTCTGGAAGCTCGATGAGGACGAATGACAAACAAGCAACACACACACTGGAAAGAGGTTATTTTCATTCAGGATTCTCAGCGTCTTAGTATTTTAACTGAAAGACTAAAAGGCTATCAAGGAGGAAGCATTTTAGATGCAGTTGTTGGAATGTGTTCAAGTCCCATATAGAGAAAGGCAGCTAGACTTTTAGTAGACAAAACCATAAATCTTTACTACCCTTTGCACAACAATAATGCTAAAAATAACTACAGTTCCTGTGGGACTTCAGCATTTGGATTAATCAAGTCCTGTAGTGTTAGCTGGAAAATTGTTACAGAAACAAAAGCACTGTAGGATTTTCAGAACTAGACTATACAAGTCAAGGATACAGCAACATTCAGAGACTGAAACAGCTTGTTTCTATCTGTGCCTGCAGACCAAATAAAAAATTCTTTGTAAGTAGTTAACAGAACATTGTTACTTACTGAGAAGGTCCTTTTTCCACAGCGGACAGAGGGTATCCTGTGGTGGGCATTGTCTCCTTCCACATCACGGATGGGATCTATGCTAATTAGTTACAACTTTGCCAAAAAAGAAAACTTTGCTCCAACTGGCAAAAACAGAATAGATCATGCAGTAAGGGGAATATAGCCCAGAACAAGTGAAGAGGTAGCAAAGGAAAACCTGGCTATTCTAAATGAATTCAAGTTTCCAGGGTTCCATGCGCTACTAGTCAAGAGTGCTGAAGGAACTCGCAGATGTAGTCTCAGGGCCACTGTCAATAATCTTTGAAAATTCTTTGAGGACAGGAAAAGTCCCAGAAGACTGAAGAAGAGCGAACGTTTTCCCCATCTTCAAGAAGAAGAAAAAGGTGGATCTGAACAACTACTGACCAGTAAGCTTGACACCAATATCAGGAAAGGTTCTAGAACAGACCATTAAACAGTCTGCATGCACTTAGAAAGAAATGCTGTGACCAGCAGTCAGCATGGGTTTCTCAAAAACAAGTTAAGCCAAACTAATCTTCTTCTTCTTCTTCTTCTTCTTCTTCTTCTTCTTCTTCTTCTTCTTGATAGAAGTTACAAGTTTGGTACACTTGGAGAGTGCTGTGGTTGTAGCACACCTTGACTTCAGTAAGGCTTTTGACAATGACAGGGTTCCCACGATATTCTTACAGAAAAGCTGTTGAATTGTGGGCTAGACAGTGTTACAGTTAGATGGATCTCTGACAGGCTGAAAGATCAAGCACAAAGAGTATTCACCAGTGTTCAGAGAGAAGGGACCAGTGGAGTGTCTCAGAGTTCTGTCTCGGGGTCAGAGTTATTTAACTTCTTTATAAATGACTTAGATGATGGAATAGAAGACATGTTATCAACGGTGCAGACGGTGCCAAATTCAAGAGGAAGGTAGCAAACAGCCTGGGAGACAGGATCAGAATTTGCAATTACCTTGAAAGATTGGAGAGCTGGGCCAAAACTAACAAAATAAATTTCAACAGGGATAAATCTAAGGTACTACATGTAGGCAGGAAAAATGAAATGCAGAAATATAAGATGGGTGACACATGGCTTGAAAGTAGTACATGTGAAAATGATCATCTATGTGTCTTAGTAGACCACAAACTAAACATGAATCAACATTGTGATGCCATAGCCAAAAAAGCCAATGCAATTCTAGCCTCCATCAAACCAAGCATAGTGTCTCAACTAAGAGAAATAAGATCTTGACTCTATTCTGCTTCGATTATACCTCATCTGAAATACTGTGTCTAGCTCTCATCAACACTGTGCAAGAAGGAAATCAGTAAGTTGGAACATGTTTCAGAGATGGGTGGCAAAGATAATCAAAGGTCTGGAAATCAAGCCTTATGAGGAACAACATAGAGAATACGGTATCTTTAGCCAGGAGAAAAGAAGACTGAGAAGTGACATGACAACCATTTTTAAATATCTGAAAGGATGTCATGTCATGAAGCCAGCTTGTTTTCTGCTGTACCAGAGATCAGAACATGAACCAATGGATTCAAATTACAAGAAAAGGGATTCCATCTAAACATTAGGAAGAACTTTTTTTACCTGTAAGAGCTCTTTTACAGCGGAATAGATTGCCTCAGTGGGTGGGGGTCCTCCACCTTCACAGATCTATAAACAAAGGTTGGATGGGAATCATTCAGGAGTGCTTTAGATGTGTATTCTTACATGTTATGGGGTTGGACTCGATGGCCCTTGTTGTCCCTTCCAACTCATCAGAGTCTGTGATTCTACGAACTTTTATCTGTTGTGAGAGAGACAGCCCCTCCCAGTTAAAGTAACAAGCTCCAGATAAGAAGAAATAATTTTTTAAAAACCCTCAACCTTTAACCACAATAAGACTGAAACACAGCCAAGGTTTAGCCACAGTAAACACCCCTAGGAAACAAAAGGGACAGAACCTCTGCTGTTGAAAAAAGGACCTTCTTGTAACTACCAATATTCCATTTACTAACAGCAGAGGAGGGTCTCCTGAGTGGGGTTGTACCAGAGCAGTCATCTGAGGTGGGAAATTGCTGAGCCCTAAGCTATCACTCTCTGCAAAGGAGGACAAAGGACCAAGTGGAAGTCCTGCAGATATGCTGAATGCTGCTGAGGTAGCTGTGCTCTTAGCAGAGTGGGCTGTGATCTCTGAGGGAGCAGGGGCAGTCACAGTGGAATAGCAAAAGATGAAACACACTCTAATCCATCTGGACAGAGCTGTAGAAGAAACGTTGAGTCTCTTTGATCTAGCATTGAAGGAGGCAAACAAGAGACTCCAAAGTCCTGAACTCTTCTATCTAGGAGATATACATCTTATGTTCTTTCTTGAGATCCAAAGTATCCCTGTCTTTTTTTGTCCACCTTAGGAATAGGGTAATGTGATATGCAAAACATGCCATTCATCTTTGGGATAATGGAAGGGTCCAGGTAGAGCACTGCTAGTCTTTACAGAAAACGCATGAGCTCTTGAAGACTGACAGTGCCCTTATTTCCACCATCCTGCATGAAGACTTGATTGTCACCAGGAACAGGACTTTCCACAACAGTTATTTTAGCACTGTGTTACCCTGATTTCTGGGGGTCCCAGGAGGGACACCTAAATGTGCTCAAACAATAGGGAGAGAATCAGCACAGAGCACAAGTTTGCAATGTGAGAGGCAGGGTAACGTAGCGAGATCTTGAACCCTATGTCTATGGGGTCAGGCCGAGTCAATGATAAGGCAGATGTTGAAATAATAATAATTATTTTATTGAAATACAATCAAACAAGTGTATGCAACACACGCACACAAGGAACTATAGAAACAAAGGTAGGAGTGGGATAGAGGGATTTTGAGAGGAGGTTTGGTATGGGAAATACTATACCCGTCCTGAAGCCCGGTTAGAAGCAAAGAAGCTGCGGAGCGTGGATTATCTGCACGTAGGGCTGAGGGGAAGGCTCGCTGGACAAAGCGACAGCAAGGCAGGATGGAAGCCAAGAGCGATCCGAGGAAGCGCTCAAAGTCAGGGGTTCTTATAGGGAAAATTGTGGCCGCAGGCTAGTCCATACTTGGAGAAAACAATGAGTTTTGTGCTGGAGACAAAGCCTCCGAAAGGTCAGTACTTTAGACGATTGAGTTATAGCCAGATTGTCAACAGGGTAGCCAGTATGCAAACGCGGAGTGCTTGAGAGTTGTATAGTCCGCTCATCAAGCTGCCTGTGCAGAGCAGGGGATCTTTTTGTAAGTAGCATGCATACATAATGTGGTACTTGCCTTGAGGTCTCCTGAAGCTGCATTCGGCAATGACTGGCCTGCCTAGATCGGGATGTGAATGGTTCAGCTATTCTCGGCTGCACCTGTGTGCGTGCTTGTCCGGGGGCCTCGCAAGCACGTGGAGAGGAATGGGTACAGAAGGCCGAATTATTGATATCAAATGATATCTTAATATCCCACAAGCTCGGGCTAGAAACAGTGGTAACAACTGTGCATCTTAATGTTTCAAATAGTGCAGAGGTTAATGCCCTGATTAAGTGTGAGTCCCAGGTTGAGAAATGATAGTTCACATGAGGACTGATATATCTCACTCCTGAAAGAAACTTTTTATGTGTGGATGTTGAGCTAGCGCACCTGGAAGTGAAGATTTCAGGACAGTCCCTAATGCAAAGCATGTTTGGCTTAAACCCTGAGTCAAGGCCTGACTGCAGGAAAGATCAAATGAGATTGATGTTATCTTTCCTTGAATTTCAGCAACACCATCTGTTGAAGATGTGCCACAAAAATTCACACAGCCTATTAATAGAATTCTTTCAGGAGGACAGCATAATATCCACTACCTTAGGGGCATATCCCTAGTTCTCATCTTTCCCTGCTCAATCTCCAGGTGTGAAGCTATAATCAGGTCTGGATGGAAGATGCTTCCTTGAAACAGCAGTTTTCATAGCTCTGAGAGGAAGGTCTCTGTGGTCAACATGGGTCCACTAGTAGAACCTGCATCCCCCCCCCAAACTCTGTGAGAGCAGAGTTACTCCTTAAAGGAGCCAGAGTAGGTATGTGATTTTTAAGTGATGGGGAAGTAGAATAGATAGCAGTGCCAGCTCATACAAAAGAAACACAAAGGTTGACACTTACAGATCTGGCCCATAAAACTGCGAAAGGAAGCTTAAGCTTCTGGCATCTCTCTGGACCTGATTAAGCACGCCTGCCTGATATGCCACTGTGCACTGAGAATGACACTTTAGGATCCTGCCCATGGTTATGTATCATTACCATTGTCTAAGTCTACAAGTCCATAATTCATACACAAGAAGTAGTAAGAAGTTCTGTGTATCTTCCCACATGCCTCCTTTAAACATGAGCACAGCTGTTGGAAGCTACAAGTTTAAGCGACAATGATGTGTGCATATGTGCATGCGAGCATGTATGTGAGAGGAAATGCTTAACCTCTTTCTTCTGCTCAAAATCTCCTCTTTCTTCTGCTCAAAATCACTTCCTCTAACACACTTTTTTGTTTGATGGAGGCTAGTCACACACATACAACGGTCTGTCATGTGCAGTATACACCATAGTCTCCAAACTATTTAGGGCTACATCATGTTTAAAGAAATAAGAAAGATTAATCTTCCTGTTTGAAGCACTGAAAGCACTGTTGCAAAAGAAATGCAGACTGTTATCATAAAAAAAAAAAACTAGTCCTGTTGGACATTACCATCACTGCACCAATCTGCTGTGTTTTTGCTGCTTTTCAAACAAGGTAGAGCAATATACTATATCCATTTGTCTGGATATTAATATATTCAGTATTATTGTAATATAATATATTATTATTACAACTATTATTGTCTTTAAAAGGAGAGAAAAATAGAAATCCTGTAATCAGACCAATCTTGGCACTACTGGGAAGAAGTACTTGACAGGCATACCTCTTTTCCTTTGTGCTGTTTGCATTAACTATTTTATCTCCAGCACAGTAAATCCTGGAATTTAAAAATATAAATGGTGTTATAGCTGGTGAAATGTGGCAGAATTAAGTGAAAGATAGATCATTTAAATTGATGGTATTGGCTAATGATATTGCCATGTCACCAGAACTGATCCAGTTACATTTCTGAAAGAACTGAAAAATATCCGTCAATATGGTGCAGTATCTTGCTGTAAGCTAAAGGACACAACATTCAAAATGTTATATGTAAATTTCAGTGAAGAGTCAGTTAATTCAATATTGAGAGTTTGGTATTTGTCCACAGATACTGCTCTCTAATAAATATTTTTCTATTAAGATTCCTGTACATTTAGAGAAACCTGTAGAATTAAATTGTGCACCAGAGATTCTTAAAGTTAAGGAATAGACTGATGAAAAATATGAAATGAGACTGTTTTGCTTAAGCCTAATATCACTGATACAAATATTCTTCTTCTTGTCTGCAGGGTTCCCCCGACCTACCATACCAATTACTTAGCAATTTCATTAGAAATTACATTAGAAATTATTTTTCTAGAAATTTTTGAAGAAGCAGACAATTGGTGTATCTCAAAAGAAACAAAACACTTTTATTAATAGTGTGGAAAATCTATGGTACCTGTGAAACACTGCAAGAAGGGAGAATTGTATAAATATACAAAAGAGCAATACTTTTATTGGCCAACAAAAATGCAGAAAATGCACTGTGCCCACAAAGGTTGGCCAATAAAGTTATCATTCTTTTGTGGACTTTCGATTTTGTTCTGTTTTGCTTCATGGCCAACACAGCTAACTCTGAATATATTTCTTATATAAATAAAGAATCATAGAGTTGGAAGATGTCCCTAGGGTCAACTAGTACAATGGCCCGCCAGTGCTGGAATCCCCTGCTAGCACTCCTGACTAGTGACCATCTAAGCTTTCTTTAACAACAGAAGGAAATGAAATGAAGGGGCATGAAGGAGAGTTCACTATTATTAGACAGCTCTTATCATCAGCAAGTTCCTCCTAATGTTTATTTGGAATCTACTTTTTAAAAATATTTTTAATTCACTAGTTCATAATGTATCTTCTGGAAAAGCAGAAAACAAGTTCACTCCACCTTCGACATAAGAATTCTGCAGATATTTCAAGATGGCTACCATATCACTTGGCAGATTAATATATCTGATTTTCATATATACCACAACAGCCTAAATGGTTATTTATTGGCTATTTACTGGTACTGTAGATGATACGTTTAAATTCACCTTTATGGCTCAAGAAAAAACACAAGGCATTCTAACACTACCATTCAATTATTATATTAGCTAAGATTAAAATTAGTTCTAATGTATCCTCCCAAAACAATACTATGTTATTTTGGTTAAGAAGGTTGGATTAGGAGTAGGATGACTCAAATTTAAATCCTCACTAAACTATGGAGCTCAGGTGTGATGCTGAGCCAGTCACACTCTCTCTCTGCTGAGACTACTTCATAGGCTAGGTGTAAGGACAGAATGTGGGGAAAGGAAAGAACAGACTACCAAGGCTCCAAGAGGAAAAAGTAGGACTTAAATCAACGTGTGAAAATAGGAATTAGGTCCCCATTATATCAGTTGCCAGGTAAGATATTTTATGTTGGTGTTATCCTAAAAGGTGGGGGACTTTGGGGTCTACCTGCAATACCAGCATCTCCTTAGAAACAGGGAGGATTACAGCTCAAAGGAGGCTTGGAAGAAGAGGTAAAGAGAGAAGGGTAATCTTTTCCCCTGCATATACTAGTGCTAACCGTAGAGAGAACTCCAGTTAAAAGTTAAACAGAGGGCTTTTTTTTAAAAAAAAGTAATAGACACATACAAAGAATTAAGCAGTCTCATGAACTATACAAGGCTATTGAAAGGAAAGCCAAGAAAGGTTGGATAGAGAGAGGTTTGGTATGGAAGGGGTGATATTTACCAGTCATAAAGCAGACGATTGAAGCAGAGTGGTTCAAACAAGAGTCTGAGGGTAGCACGGACGAATAGGAATCTGGGCAATCACATGCAGTGTGATGCCCAACATACTACAAATTACCTGGGCTGGATTGGAGCTAGGGGTTTTTATACCTTACTTCCTGCCCTGAAGGAGGGTGCATGGACAAAGCATTAATGGCTTTCCCCACAAAGCTGACAAAGGAGTCCAGAATGGGTTGATTGTCTTAACTTCAGGTGATAAAATACAGCTAAGAGTCATGACAATCTCTTTATCTCTGTGTCAGGAATCTCTCCCTGCCGAGCCACAGCCAGCAAGGGAGGAGGGAGCTCAGGAATACTTTCAGGGAGAGTCCGAACACACCAAACACCAGGAAAACACAAGCCGAGCCAGGTCAAGGTCCATTCCAAAGGTTCAAGAAACAGAGATCCATCCAGAGGGTTTCAGGGAGCAGGAGACATGAAGGTCATGATGGCTTGCTAGTAATTTGCTGCAAGCAAAGAGCAGCCACACCGGCAGACTTAAACAGCCACTGTGAGCAGGTGCTGCTTGTTACTGTTTGCAGCCTCCCTCTGAGCAGCCTGTTTCAGCCTTCTTCGTGATTGAGGGCTGATGGGTACAGGTGGTTGCCACTCCTCTGCATCACTGCTGGTTCCCTCTCCGTCATGAGCTGGCTGGGGCAACTCTGTCTCTGTTTGACCTTCCAGTGCAAGGGATGTTTGCAGGTTGACTTGCTCACTCACTGGCCCAGTCCTTGGTACAGTCAGTTGCTCCTCCATCTTAGAGGCATCATCCCACTCACTGGCTTGGTCCCATGCACAATCAGTTGCTCCTCAATCACAGCAGCAGCATCTATCACATTGTGGACAGGCATGGGGTCTGGGAAGGATTTCCTGTAGGGCAGGATCACAGCAGGTCTCTGACAGTTTCACCAGTGTGATTTCATCTTCCATTGTTTCTGTTGCCTGGGCTTTCACAAGGATTACAGCAAACCCATTAGTGCCAAGCTTTCCCACATAATACTCTCTGAACTTATGACCTGGCCATGCTGAGGTCATCCTGACCTGGCTACATGCTTATAGTCAGCACTTCTCCAAACATGTTTTCAGCCATAAATATATCTAATTTATGAAAAATAGCACCCCTCAAAGTGGGGGTGTTTGGTGTGGTAACACTGGTTAGAGCTGGGTTTAAAAAAAAGGACTGAAGACAGTTGAAGCTGCTGTGGGGAGAGTCACAATGTGGCAAAACCCTACTGCCTGGGACATAAATTATTACGGAAGTTAAAGCGGAGTATTTTTGAATAAGGCAAGATGTTAAATAATATTTTTCCACTTCAATTGATTTAATCAAGAGTGGCTCACATGAAAATTTGTTGTTGTTGTTGTTGTTGTGTGCCTTCAAGTCATTTCAGACTTATGGTGACTCTAGGATGAACCTAGGGTTTCCTGGGGCTGACAATGTGTGATAAACCCAAGGTCACCCAATGGGTTTCCACAGCTGAGCTGAGAATCAAATTCTGGTCTCCAGGGTCCCAGTCTCAGCTCAAACCACTACACCATGCTGGATCTCTATATGCAAATTGCCTCACCCATTTTTGTAGCCCCTCAGAACAGACAAAAAAAACAAAGCAAAAATCTCAAAACACTGAGAATGGTGTTCTTGGTAGTCTCCAGGAAGCGTTCTTTTCTTTAAAAGACAAGGTTTAAAATAAACTGGAAGTAGACATCCAGTCACTTCTGGTTTTAGCAAGAGAGGCTAGTGCAGGCCACAGCTGATGGGGGTAGGGTGGGGACTAGCCTATGGTGCTACCAAAGTTGCCCTCCTCTACACTTAGAGATAATCATTTTAAAGATGGGCCAAGATATCTGTTACTACACAACAAATGTTAAAAATGGAATCAAATGTTGAAAGTGTCTGCAATCCATGGTGACGATTTTTGCATTTGGCAGACAAACCAATGATGTATTGCCTCCCTTTCTTTCCAAAACAGAACTGAAAGAAATAACAAGGCAATACTCAACTCACATGGTTATTTTGTTGAGGAATATTGAAAATGACATAATCCAGGAACTTGCAGCCAGTGTGTAAGATACAGCAAGAAATAGTTTCCAAAGACAAAACTGCAGTAATGAGAACATGGAACATACTGCCAATAACACAAGTTGCCTGATAAGATTTAAGTGGGGGAAATCTGTGCCTCTCTGGGACAGAAAATTGGCCATCGAGAGACAGCTTCCTTTACTTATTTCTACTTTTGTGTCATGTATAAAAATAATGTGTGGTTTCACACTGATTGATTTTTTCCCCTCCCTATAAATTATGTAATATGGATTAAGTATTTCTCGTGTGTTCTTTTAAAGAAAAAGCTTAATGATAGATATTTTAAAAGCCAATAAACTTAACAGGAGTTTCCTCCCTCCACAACAAGTGTCCTGTCTTGTCAGTCAATACTTCTCAAATAATACTGGCCTTAATGTAATGAACCCATTTAACAGAAGTAGTACAGTCATAGATTAACTGTCTTATTTTTTTACTGATGAGTCAAAGAACTTTTAATCAGTTGGCTCACCAAGCAGAGTAACTTAGATTTATTAATTCTGTACAGTTGCTCAACACAGTTCAAAAGTGTAACCCATTACTCTTTTTATTATATTCCACAATATTGTATTACACAATTACCATTCTCTTGACCCCGATGACAACATTTCTCAAGTTGGCTTTACTCAGCAAAGAGCCTATGGCATAACACTGGAAGAATGTACACTGGCTCTGCTTCATCTTGGCACTTGCCAAAAAAAGGGCGGGGGGCAATCCCACATACATTTCAAAAATATTAAAAATACAGACTGGTAAAGAGCTTGAAGATGTGCAATCACAGTCCAGAAGATTTTTTAAAAAGATATTTATTAAGGCAATTCCGCTAACGATAATTCCCATGAACACAATGATACTTAACAACCAAGTAGGTACACTCAGCATTATACTCCTAGTAAATAATTCAATAACTGAAACAAGTCATGGAATTGCAGAATACTGGCAGACAGATTCACAACTAGAAGAGGACAGCTAGGGAGTACCACAAAATGTTGTCATGTAATGCGCTCTCTTTCAGAAATCCAGAAATTGCATTTCCCTTATTTTACTCATTCAATAGTCAGTCAGCATTCCATGCTTAGTGAACGTGCTCGATCCTCGCCAGCTCTTGAGATCTTCCCTACAAAGCCAGTAGGATATGGTGTGTGGGGGTGGGCGATTTTTAGACTGTGAAATCATCACAGGCAGAAGGAGGGTTAACCTTATTCACCTTCCCTTTCCACAATACCATCGTCCCAGGCCAACTGCAGATCCTTAACACAGATTCTCTCATGTACTGCCTAGTTGTTCTGTGATACTTAGGTCTTAAAGATCTGCTCTTGTTTGCATCAAACTCAGGGTCAAACTAAACATTAAGGGGAATATGTATCTCTGGGGTATACACAGTATAGGCTGAATGTAGCTCCTGGATTTCACTTTCATGGCCCCTACAACCCCCCATTTTTTTAAAAAAGGCATGATTTTCAACCACTTTTTGCCCCAAAACCACACTGAACCCCCCCTGCAACTACGCAAAATCATGTTTAAATATCTTAAAGTCACTTCCTATTACCATTCTGAGAAGAACTGTAGAGGAACACCCTAGGGTTTGGGGTTGTTGTGAAGGAAACAGCCCATGGGGGCCTAAGGGAAAAACTGGTCCTTGGTCCTCACACAGTTGCCCATCCCTGATAGACCCCTGTGATTAACCCATGTTCTTTCCTACAATGGATTTCCACATCAGCAACCATACTTTCAAGGTAAGCCCACACTGACCTTTCCATGATTGATTAGGGAAGACTATGCAAGGCCCCATATTGCTCCATTTTATTTACATTTATATCTTTCTTTATTCATAATAATAAACAGATCTGAATATTTACCAATAGTCTAAGAAAAAAAAATAGGTGACCAGTAAAGTGGTAAAATGTGAAAACAGAAATTATTCAAGAGAAGCAGAAATATACTGCAAAGGAAGGCAAGTGGCCTTTTCAAGAACAAATATGTGGTAGCTAGTATATCTTGAAATAAGTGATTAATTCCAGTGTTGATAAATGCAGTACGTAATTATATTTCAAAAGGTAATTCCACCACAAAAGTTCTAAATCAACCTTTCTTTTCACTATTAAAGATAGAAGGAAGGTTCCATAGTCTCTCTGTGAAAAAAGTGAGCCTAGTGTTCAAAAAGCAAAGCTATTAAATGATATTAGGATACCTCAGTGAAGGAATACCAAGTTGTTTCCAGTGATGCCACTTCGGTAATGTGAAAGCATCTGTTGCTACTTGTGGAAAACTCACCATAACCCTTCTGCAAAAGTCAAATCCAATACTTTGATTCTGCCTGCACAACAGAATCAAAGTTCTCTGTGATTCACAACTCATTAAAACTGCAGTTGGCTAGGAGCAGCTTCTGCTAGTTGCAGTTGTTCTGCCAGAAGAAAACCAATGATTGTAATTTTTCACTAATTTAACAATGAATATGAACTTATAGTATGGACCACTGGGCTAAACCCAACCTTCTGCTAGCAGCTGCTGCAGACATTTCCTCTGCTCTACCCCGCCTAGTCCTACTTGCTGCCCCAACTCCAGCTTCAAGGCCTTTCCCAGCACTCCAAATTCAGTTGCAGGAGGTTGTGGGAGCGGCAGTTGTCTTCACATTGTTCTGCTGGATCCTGTTACTTCTGCAACACAATGCTACAACTGGTTATTGCCCATTATCTTGAAGAATTCCGATCCCAACCTTCACAGATTTCCTACTATCTCTGTTCACAAAATGGAATTTATAGCATTAATTTTATCTAACCTAACCCTGTAGACAGCATGCAGGATGATAGAATCCTACCATTCTGTCCACCGGATATCTAGGTATCAAAAGCTGGCTTCAGTGGTGGTTCCAGCAGCCTCCTTGGTCTCAGTGAACTATTTCTGCCCAAGGTAACTATTTACATGGAATATTTATTTATTTAATATACATCCTGCTTTTCTCCCAATATGGGACCCAAGGTGGTTTACAATACATTAAAAGAAAATATAGCTAAAGTAATACAACACAAAAGTTTTAAAAATTAAACAAACCAACTAATTAAAACTATTAAAACCATATTTGAAACATCGTAAAGACAAAAATACAGTCTGCCCTCCACATTTGTGGTTTTCATTTTCGCGGATTTGATTATTCACTTCGACTTTACATATTCGTGGATTATTTGCTGTCACCTCTGCTGCCTCACTCTGCCATTTTT
This sequence comes from Cyclura pinguis, assembly GCA_030412105.1. NCBI lineage: Eukaryota > Metazoa > Chordata > Lepidosauria > Squamata > Iguanidae > Cyclura > Cyclura pinguis. Next base: position 308,385,381 of record CM059599.1, on the reverse strand, counting down.
AACAGGGACTGCATGCCTTGTGAGACTGAGAAACTGCAACTGAGGCTTGTAAGTTCCTATTAAAAATGGTGTGGGGCAGCAATGGAGGTAGTAGTAAGCCCCACCAGCCACCCACTTCTGCCCTGTGGAGGAACCCTGATGCCTCAAAGGAATCCATGGTGGGCTGAATACACTGATCATACTTTTTTTTGTGTTAAATATGGTGTAGAGGGACTAGAGTTATTCATGTTTTTCCCACTTTCACGGCAGTCCTGTGCCACTAACCCTAGCGAATACGGAGGGAGGACTGTACAGCATACCGCATTAAAAGATCCTTCTGCTACCACCATCTGAAAGCTGAAGGTTCATTTACATAAAAATGTACTTGTCTGTTAGTGAAAACAGAGCTGAAAGGAAGCCAGCCAAGCCTCCCGTGGGTTGCTGTAGCACAAGAAGTGGCCAGTGGAGCTGTCAAGGGGACAGGAAATCCACAGTCAATTTCACAGTGGCCTGAGTTGTACAGCAGTTCCTCAGAAGCAACCATGTCCAGCACCAGAAAAGCTCCCATAAAATGTAGAACACCTGTGAGAGGAACAGCCTTAAAATCAAGAGTGGATTTGTATCCCCTGCAGCAATAAATTCACCAGCATCTCTTGTCTTAACCTCTGTACTCAGGAGCACTTTTTACTGAACAAATGCAAACATACACAGACATACAGACACCTTGTCCAGAAGGCATCCAGCTATGTCCATATGGACCACTGTGCAAGTATACCTACAGAGTACATCTTTGGTTCCTCAGGACATGTTCATTTTGGTGCATTACCAAGAGATGGATTGGTGAATCTGAACTCATAAAGAAACACATCTTCAAGGAAAATACTCCAATACAGTATAAGCAGATAAGAGTGCTCGACTTGGAATACAGCCTTAAAGTCTCAGCAAAGTTCTGTAAACACACTGGCTAGACTTAGGCCAGTCATCTGAACCTAACCTTTTTTAACTACCAGGTTGGGTCACTCTACTGCCTCATTCCCTGACCATAGTGGGCTACCACAACAACATTATCACCACAGAAATGTTGAGTTAAAAATTAAGAAAGAGGTCCCCAAAAGTATGTGTCGATCAAAGAGGGTTCAGAAGTCTGAAAAGGCTGAAGATTGCTCCAATTTGCTAGACAGCAATGTTTATGAGAATATATTCTAGTTTCATTTATGCAATCCTCAGCTTCTTAGTAGAAAGGCAGGACACACAGCGGATAAATAAATAATAGTGAAAAGATTAAGGCCACACTGGTATGCTGTACAGGGAAAACAAATACCGATTATGTTATTTCAAGCTGTATTTTAAAAAAAAAAGGCAGAGGAGGGTAAAGAAACTACTTATCTCCAGGCACATATGAAGCTGGTTTTTTTTTTTTTTGACTGACAGACTTAATTAGAACTTAATGCAATGTGCTGACAGTCGTTAGCGAGGCAGTGTATTTTTCTCAAGGAGAATGAAAAGCCAAAAAAAAAAAAAATTGACAGCAGTCATGTTTATTTTATTAACTTACTTTAGGGTCTGCACACTTGAGCTTTAACCTTTTCACCATCTCTAGCATGGCCGCCTTCAGGTCAACATGCTCTCTGTTCTGAAAGACAAAGAGGGTAAAGGTCATTCCTGCAAATACAAGGAGGATTTCCATAAGATAACTGGAGGGAGGTGGAAGAGGAGCAGCCTTCCTTCAGTAATTTCTGTTAGCCAAGTTGCTATGAGCCCCTGGATACATTCACTCATTCTTTTGGGAATGAGGTTAAGCCAGCAATGGGCTCAACCAAGAAGAAAAGATGTATCTGCCAAGAGCACTGGGAGAACTACTGAAATGAAAATTAAATGCAATTGCACAGGCCAAGTCATTCACTGCCTGTGTCACACGGCTCAGTTTCAAGCAGGCTCAAATCCTGCTAGATGCTCAGCATTCTTTACCTCTCCTCAAGCCAAGAATTCAACGATTGTCAAGAGGAGACTCAGTACCTTGCAGCATAATGGCCTTATGTAGAATATGCCTGCAATGGTGACCTGGTTCCATGTTTCATTTATTTTCTGTAATTGGTATTGGCTGCCCGATAATTTAATCCTGCACTTTTGTGGTTCCATTTGTACAATGGAGCAGATGGAAAGAACTAATTAAGGAAGTAATCAAGAGTTCACACTCCACAAAAGATGCAAAGGAGTAGGCACTTGTGGAGTCACAGGAATATTTGTTTCTTTTTCTTGAACTAGCCTCTCTCCAGAACTAAACTGCAGTTCATATTTAAAAGGTGAGGGAGATCTCAACAGTGAAGCAAGTATCTGAGGGAGAACACTTGAAACAGCATGTTATCTTCTTGTCCTATTTTACTTGGAAAGATCTGTGGCTTTGAGAGTACTTTTCTTTTTCATTGACTGAAGAGTGATTCAGTACTTCATCCACAGTATTTGCCAAACAAAACAATATTTACGAGGTCCAGAAATACCTCTTGAAAGATATTCTGGACTATATGCAATTAGGGCACATTTGTGAATTGTTCTGTTGCTGCTGAGAGACAGACATCACTACTGAACTCTGCTCACAGCCCAATCCCACTACTTCACAGCAACCATTTCATTAAGGTTGAAATAGCCACCAAAGACAGTAATCAACTACTTATATACCCACAGCAGGCTGGGTTGCTTCCAGGAAACACTTGGCAGTTTCAAGCCCACATAATGTGTTAGTTCTGATCTTTCCACTTTCTATTGTTACACACAATTTGTTTATATTTCCTTTGAATTCTCAAATAAAAATTTAGGTAGTAACTCCCGTATCACCATCCCAAGCAAGGTCCCTTCAGGCTTTTACATATTAGAAATTTCTATTTCCCTGTGTTTGTGAGGTAGTACTAAAATGTTCTTTTATATGTTATATAATAACAAAGTTCCAAGTGTTCAACATATGGAAAGGCTTGGTCATTCAAACAGAACACATCAAGAAAAAAAATCAGTAATGTTACATCATTCCTGGATCAAAAGTGAGCACCTTGAAGAGAAAAACCATTGCTGCACTACAGACTAAAACTGTTTGGCCTAATATAAAATATAAAGCATTTCTTCTAAAGCTATCTCATGCGGTGGGTGGGCCTTGTACCACAGAGCAGTACCATTTTTGTGCCATGTTGTTGTTGCTGTTGTTGTTTTGTTGTTGTATTTGCATAGTTTCCTGGGAACTCTGCATCAGTCTGCAGAGTAGATTGCACTTTGAGTAGCACGCCCTAAATGACATGACCTGGGAAGTCCTCACTTCACATCTTACCTCATGCTTAGACAAGCTGGACTCAGACAAGTTACTCAGACAAGTATTAGATTCTCTTTGTCTCCCATGCGGTACTAATACTGGCCTTCTTTACACAGCTATCGCAAGGATAACAGAAATAATGCCTGTGAAGCACCTGGAATATTGTTCTCTTCCACACGAAGGGACAACAACTAAAAGCTATATTGAGCTGGAGGAACTGATCCGCCCAGGGCTTGCTCAATTCATATTCAAGTAAGATAAAGTTAATGGAAGGAAAAATCACAGATCTATTAGTGACAAACAGATTGGTAAGGATACAAAAAGCAGAAAATATAAACCAAGAAAAGTGTTCTTGGGTCCTTTTGGCCAAATGCTGACACAGCCCCAAGTGCAGATGGTCCCTGGGTTTTTGCTGGTAAATGTTACATTGTTCCCTTAACTCTAGATGGCTTTCTTGCTCTTCGTCAAAGCACTGGCATTTCCCCTTCCCAAGACTGGGACAAAAGAAAATCCTGCCCAAGATTGAGACAAAGGAAATCCAGACCAAGTAGAGTTACATACCCTAGCGAGGTTAGCTTTCTGGAAGTTTCAAGGTGACACTCACAGGTTTGGGAGACATCCTCTTTCCTAAGACTGAGTAAGAAGAAGGAATATTCAAGCTCTCAGGGAGAGAGTTTCTTATCAGCACCAGCACTGGCACAACCAACTTGGCTGCGTCTCTTGTTCACCTTTAGGTTTAAGGCCTCTTTACTAAGTAACTCAAAAGCAGTATATCAGCCCTCCACATTTGCTAGGGTTAGGGGCACAGAACACTTGCAAAAGTGGAAAAATCACTAACATCAAAGTGTGTGTGTGTGTGTCTGTGGGAAGGGGGTTGAGGCATGATGTGGAGAATGGGCACCCAGAGTCCAAACCAGGTCAGGGAAAGGAGAGGGAAATGAGGTGGGTCGGCGTGATGGTTCTATACGTCTCTTTCTTGCCCATCTCCTTCCTAAGGGCATTAGGAGAGAGTCTGTGATGCTGAGAAACTGTGCTCTGAGCCCTCTGTAGCTGTAAATGCCAGGCAGTGGCTGGTGATGAAGGAGGAGGGGCAAATGAAGTTTTTAAAGGGCTGCACAGCCTGATCAGTACCCAAGATGGAAGGTTTTCCTTGAAAAGAAGCTCTTAAGGTGGGGAGCAGGATGGAGAAAGTCGCAAATAATCAAATCCGTGTAAGTGAAATGCACAAATGTGGAGGGCTGACTGTACAGTGAAGCTACAAAACTTCTAAATCCAGACTATAAAGCAAGTTACTACATATGTAACAAATGTGTACGGACAGATGAGAAGCCCAATTACTAAAAACATCCTGCCAGTTTTCCGCAAAGACAAATAAAAAAGGACAAACTGAATGCACTGGAATGTGAAATATGAGTTAACAGAACACTGATTTACAAGAGGATCTGTTTATATAGTAATAGAGTATATCAAGGATTTCACTGAATTTTGGGAGAAGGAGAGACTCTTGCCCAGTCACCCGAAAAGTAAATGGTCATGTAAGTGTACAACAGACATATATCCAGGCTGGCAGACTTGTATGCCAGCAGCTTTTTCTTGTATCTGCAAATATGAGAAGCCTTGCCTAAATAATACGCACAACTGGCTTCCAGCCAGACTTGGGAGCTTGTGTTCCACTTCCAGATCATGACAGTCTGGAACTAGCTGTGTATGTTACTCAGACAAGATGTTCCTAATATAATTCCAGACTTGTGGAATATTGCCCATATTATTTAAATGTTGTTGCATGACAAGTACATATTAGGAAGCACAGGAAAGAAACAGAAATTAGATGGTAGAATTAACTGCATCATTTAGATTACAAGGAGAACATAATCAGTCACTTGGCACCTTAAAAGATTTTGTTGTCGTATGCCTTCAGGTTATTTCTGACTTATGGCAACCCTAAGATGAAGCTATCGTGGTGTTTTCTTGGCAGAATTTGTTCAGAGGTTTGCCCTTGCTCTCCTCTGAGGCTGGGAGAGAGTGATTTGTCCAAGATCACCCCATGGGTTTCTATGGCTGAGCGGGAATTTGAACCCTGGTCTCCCAGGGTCCTAGTCTAACACTCAAACCACTATATCACACTGGTTTTCACCTTAAAAGATCAGCATCTGCCTAATTCCCAGATCCAGGAACTAGCTTCTCACAGAGTGTCTGCCTTATTAGGATTCAGCTTTCTGGCCTTCTCCCAGCTCATCAGGGCTTCTGCGCATTAGTCCAGCCCTCTCCACATTCACGTGGAATGGACGAACAGAACTGAATGTCATGTGCAGACTGGAGAAACTGTGCTCCAAAACCTGAGATGGCACCTCTTAGTGGTTCCATATAAATGTTGAATAATAGGGGGGACTGGACAACATCTTGTGAATTTCTAAATACAACTTTATGAAGATGAGGAAAAGTCCTAGATCTCTGGATATGTTGCAATAAATAAATACGTTTCCAAATACTATTCTCTGGCAGCAAACCTATAAGTAGAAGCTCAATGACTGTTGCACAGTGTCTCTTATCACAAAGCCATTCAACTGTTCCAGAAGGATATCACAGTCAGCAACACTGAAAATCGTCAAGAAGTCAAGGAGACTCTATAAGATAGCATTTTCCTATCTTTCTCTGGAAGAAAGTCGTGTATCTGGAAGACCAGGGTACTTTCAGTGCATCTAGAGAGAAAATTACCAAATATTTGAGAAGACAATCAGATGAGATACATTAAGCTATCAAATCTCAGTCCTTGTTTAAGCAGGAGTGTGCATCAAAAAGTACCAATTCTATCAAGATTCCCATCTCTGAATACCCATTTTCCTATACACAAATTTTGAATGTGTATGCTAGGTGGAATGAAATAGGCACCCATAACAATACTGAACAGGCAACAGTAAAAACAAAGAAAAAGATCTTTATAAAATTCTACTCCTTTAGGATGGTAAAAAAACCAAAAATGAGCAGAAAGCCCAACCCATGTGCCAAGTACAAGCCTGGCAACAGCACACAATTAAGAAGAGTCTATTTCTCAGCGGAAGCTACAACTCTGCAGAACACCCAATCTGCAGTATTGATTGGCAACTAGAGAAGTTAACACCATGACTGAAACAACTCCCACAGCTCTGCACATAGCTATGTTTTCTAGGAATTGCCTGAAAACTAACCATCCAGGCTTGAGAAAAAAAACCTAAAATTAAACCTATCAGCTGACCCTTTAGTTTGCAAGAAATGTAGAACTGTGATAGCACACTACGGTAAAACAGGCCTTTGTTTTCCATCAGCGCACAAAGTAGGATGGCTAGCAATATGTTTCCTGCCTCCACAAAGAAAATCCCAAAGGCAGGAGAGTAGGCCAAGAAATTGCAGCATCACTACCTATTACACTGTTTTCATACAAATGAAAATCTATTATCAGCATTATCCAACCTGTTGCCCTATGGATTTTTTGGGCCACCATTCCCTGGGACTCCTATTAGCCATAGTGGCAGACTGATGGATGGTATTAATTCAGAGAAGGCTGTCCAATGCAGCCAGTCCTGTGACTTTTTATTTAGCAAATATGCAGAAATCACAGACCACATGAAAACAACTAGAGATCTTCAGTCCAAATCATATTCCTGCGGCTATCTTTATCCACCATCCTCCCCACCCAACAGCAGTGATCAGTTTCAATCCTGGTAGAATTTGGCTAAAGTTATTACAAATCCAGTCTCTGATACAGTCATATTGTTCCAGTCAATTTACCAATGATCCGTATCAGACTCCTCCTCAATAACTTATGCACCTCCAGACACTGCAGAGAATTTCTCAGTTACAACCTATGTTCACTTAAATAATATTATGTGCAGTTTTGCAAATCAAACTACAAAAGTTACCAGTCCATAAACATTCTTACTAGCTTGTCTGCCCAAAAATAACACAAGAGTTAGCTGTTAGTGGCACAATAAGATCAATAAGAAAGGGAAAAATTGTATTTTCCAGATTACAAGCTGTCATTTCCTGGTCTCTTTACAGAAATTTCCATTCACTTAAGTAAAGTACATGTTTACTAAACTTTACCTATTATGCATTTTCTTTACACTCGAGTCTTAAAACAAACACACATGCACACATAGTATATTTAAGTCTTCCACTGAAAACAATGGGACAAACATCCAAGAAAGACTGTTTATAATCACAGTAGTAAAATAACTTTTAGCCCAGATTAGTTTTGAGTTCATGTCTCACACATTTTATAGCATTGCAAAAAGACAGACCTTAAACATTTCCACTAAAAGGATGTAATTCCAATTTTTTCCAATAAACTGGTAGAGTGAGAAGTCAAGGCCTGGTATAGCTGGTCATATTCCTCTTTTCTCTTCCCCTCAAATTCATAATTACTTTTGTCATTAGGGTCTCCTTCCATCCTTAAATCTCCATTAATTTCATTCATGACCTGGAAAAGACAGGACTGTATAAACCATTCAGAATGTCATTAAATACAGCAGTCTCTTTTCTCCATCAAGCAATCAAAGACTGCAAGCCTCTGGAAACTTAGCTATGTTACTATCCTATAAGTTTTTACTACAAATATTTGAGAGAATGACCAGTACAAAGAAGACTTTGTGATATTCTGTCACTCTAGTTTTTATCCCATGGACTTCCACTGTTACTTCATATGTTCACACAAGCTTACAGTTGCCTAAAGGAGTGGTTCTCAGTCACTGGTCCTTGACAGGCTTTGGGTATCAGTTACCAGATGCCCCAGCCAGCATGTCTAATAGTCACGAAGTCTGGGAGCTGAAGTCCAAAACAGGTGGAGGACCAATACCTGAGAAGCACTGACCTAAAGAATTAGGAACAATGATTCTGAGAACATATCATACAATGTGCTTCTCGCAGAAAGCTGCAGGGGAATAAAAACAGGAGTAACAATCACAGAAAACGCAAAACCAATGTTATGTTTACTTACAGGGAACCACCCCAAATGAAGAAGAGCGTATAACATCTTCTCTAACTAGAAAAGACATCTTGGGGGTTTTTTGTTTGTTTTTTGCTTAAAGACTACTTAAAGGGAAAAGGGAGGTCATAAGTTAACAAAGTTACATTAATAAAATTATGCCCAGTGTCAAGTTGCTAGAGAAGCTTATCTCCTTTTTTCCATGACAGAACTTGAAGTCACACAAACTGATCAGCAGTAGACTCAAAACATATAAAGATCAACACAGACACTGACTGATCATATGGAATAAAACAAGGTTAGACAAAGCAGGTCTATGGAAAACAGGCTTATTAGCAGCTATTTGCCATAGATAAATTCCAAGTATCTGAGGACTCAATAGAAAAACCTGCACTCTTTTGTGGCATTTTAGTTGGTTCCAATGAAGGCAGATTTTGGGAAATTTGCTTTCTGACTAGAACTCCCTGAATCACCAGCCAGTTGGGTGATTCTGGAAGTTTTATCTAGAAAGAAACATTCACAGGTTCTTACCTTAATAAACAGACTGCCAACTGTGAATCTGGATATTTTCCCCCTCATGGACCAGGATGTCCACCTATCATAGAGCGTGTATCTACCAAGATGAACTTCCAGTTTTAGAAAGCGAAGTGCCAGCTGTACTCAGAGCAATTGGGAAAAAGAAATCACCAGGAAAAGATGGCATACCAACAGAACTGCTTCAAGCTACAGAGACAGAATTGACTTTAGTTCTAACTAAAATCTGTCAATATGAAAAAAAAAAAGCAATGGCCCACAGACTGGAAATGCTCAATATACATTCCAATCCCCAAGAAATGGGACAGCAGGGATTGCAGTAACCACAAGATCATTGTACTAATTTCCCATGCAAACAAACTCCTGCTCAAAAATATACAACAAAGACTTTTACCACATGTGGAGTAAGAAATGCCAGACATCCAACCTGGCTTCAAGTAACGAAAAGGCACTAGGGATCATATTGCAAACGTATCTTGGATAATGGAACATACCAAAGAATTTCAAAAGAAAATAGCCTCTGCTTTATACATTATAGCAAAGCCTTTGATTGTATAGATCATGGAAAAATTATAGCTCACTCTTAAAGAAATGAGAGTGCCACAACATTTAAATGTTCTGAGGTACAATCTGTACTCAGGACAATTGACTACTGTCAGGACACAATATGGAGAAAAAGAATGGCTTCCAATTGGTAAGGGGGTCAGACAAAGCTGCATTCGATCACCCTATCTGTTTAACTTGTATGCTGAACATACCATATGTAAAGCTGGATTAGACTTGGAGGAAGGAGGTATGAAAACTAGAAGAAGAAATGTCAGCTATTCAAGATATGCAGATGACACCATATTATTAGCAGAAGATGTGGTTCTGGAGAAGAGTTCTACAGATACTGTGGACTGCCAGAAAGACAAATAAATGGGTCCTAGAGCAAATCAAACCTGAATTCTCCCTGAAAGATAGGATGACTAGTTTGAAACTGCTGTACTTCAAGCATATCGTGAGAAGACATGATCTACTAGAAAAGACAATAATGTTTGATAAGGTAGAAAGCAGTAGGAAAAAAGGAAGACCACAGTATAGATGGATAGACTCAACTATGAAAGGCACATCCCTGAGTCCGCAAGAGTTGAGTACGGCTGGCTGTTGATGATAGAGTAACCTGGAGGGCTCTTAATTCATAGGGCTGCCATAAGTCCAAGTCAACTTGAGGGAAATTAAAAATAAACCATACATGGTGTTTTGAATTCCTTGCAGGAAAAGCAGGAAAAAAATAAAATAAAATGTAGCTGAAAGGAGAACTTTCACTAGCAGTATTCATCTTCCTCCTCCAACACACATAAAGTGTTATGAGTGCTATACAGTCAGAAATTCAACATGTGCAGCTTTTTCCGACATAGAATTCCAGTCTACTTGTTGTAATAGATAAGTATAAGAAAAATCACTTTGTTCTATTATAGGCCAGTCAAGCAAAACAGGATTACTTGAGCACAAGACTAGAATGAATTAGATCCAACTTCATGGCATTGTTTCCAAACCTTTGGTGCAATGTTCTTCTAGTAGAACTACTTCCCAGTAATTCAGGATAAATTAAGGCTCGAAGTAATGAAGGCATGTGTTGCTAAACCCTGACAACTCTTCTATCATTGTTGTATTAAAGTGAACCCAATGCAGAGGTAGGCAGAAAGATTCTACAGATATGAAGCAACTTCTGTCTGACTGTGGTATTACAGAAAAGTTAGCCTGCCCTCTGGTAAATGCACAGTTGATGCAGAAGCATCATGTCTGAAAGCAGTTGCTCATTGACTGGCCAACCATACACTGCTCCTGCAGAAAATGAAACAGGCTTATTGCTTCAGAGAGAATTTGAGCTTCTTTCCAGCTTCTTTCCTCTGCTTCCTGTACACCTCTTTTTATTGCCACCACTATTTTCTTCAGTGCTGTGATACCTGGCCAAAAGAGCCAGGAGAGTCACAGGACAGGTGAGCTACCCAGCTTATTCATGTAAAAGGGTGAAGATATGTGGGGGGAGAACACAGGAAAGATCTTCCTGACATCTCAACGTCCCCCCCTCAGGGTGGCTTCCACACCAAAATTCACCAAAAAAAAAAAAAAAAAAAATATTGGTCGTGTGCATCCTGAAATGCAACTAGCCCTTGGAGACTTAAAATATGTACTTTCTGGTCACTTACATTAAAATCTCTCTTCTTTGAGACTGTCTTGTTTTATCAAGAACTAACATATATACCTGGCATTGCCAGGGATTTTATTTTCTCATAGGTGATACTCGTTGGAAAGATTTGAGATCCTGTGTCTCTAATTCCCCAAACTGTCTTGTCCGGTACCTGTAATTTCCCCCTATATTCCCCAATCCAATCCGTATTCAGAGTTATTAACATACAGAGGTTGGGTTCCTGAGAGAATACACTGTCCTCCTCCTTGCTGCTCCGCCTTGTTTCCATAGCAACCGGACTGTTCAAGACAGACACAGTTGACTGAGGCCCAAGAACTCTCTGGTTCACAATTCTAAAGGCCCCTCTCTAAACTGCAAACCCCAGGAGACCATAGAATCTTCTGAGGCAGCCAATCATATGAAGACTTCAGCTGACGCAGCCAATCATATGAGGCCTTTGCCTGTCTGACACAGACAGACAAACTTTGACTTTTATATATTAGTAGATAAAAGACACCAGGAAGTCAGCCGAAAAGAGGAGGAAAAAGCAACCAACATCACAAGTCTATAGTTATTTTTCAAAGCAGCAGCCCTGCTAGTCTCTTGCAGCATAAAAGGAGGGAGAAGGAACGTGGCAGCAGGAGCTTTAAGGCCCTTGCCTAAACTGCAGACCCCAGGAGTCCATAGGACGCCGAAAGAGGAATCATAGCCGTCTAACAGTGTAGTGCGGAAAGGGCCTGTTTTTTATTTCTGCATATTTCGTAGATGAACATACTTCTTGTAGGGGGCTCTGCGTCAGCCGGTGGGGCCGTGGCCAGGAGACTTACCCTGAAGGCGTCGTAGGCGTCGTGCAGCGTGATGATCTCATGCTGCCGGTGCGGGCCCGCCACGGCGCACAACACGCAGATGATCCTCTCGTGCTCCTTGCAGTAGAGGCTGAGGTCCTCGCCGTGCGCCTCACACTTCTTCCTCTCCAGCGTGCGCGCCCCGCGCTCCTCCTCCTCTTCTTCTTTTTCTTCGGGGGCTTCCTCGGAACCCCCCTGGCTCCCTGCCTGCCCGGGCCCCTCGGCGGGAGCCACGAAGTCCCTCATGCGGTGGCTCCCGTACTTCTGCCGGTGCTCCCCGGCGTGAAGGCGGCAGAAGCTGAAGTCGCAGTCCTCGCAGACCTGCGCGGCGCCCAGGGCTTCGTCGGGCTCGCAGGCGTCGCAGGTGCCATCTTGGAGGCGCTCCTCTCCTTCGGCGGAAGCCATTTCCAGCCCGGCCGGGCCCAGGCGAGGCCTGCTTACGCCCGCCCGCCTCCCTCTCCCCCTAGTTACTAGTGCGGTTCTCTCCTCCTAGTAAAATTATTATTACAACTGGTGGCAGCGGGCTGGCTCTGCGTAGTGGTCTACGAAGCGGCTTTCCTGTCGGGAAGCTTGTTTGTCAAGCTTCAAAGTCTGCTTGTTTTTCCCCCTTTCCCGCACTGGACTTCCTTTGTTTCTATTGCTTTTATTTGTCTCTCCGTTACAGGCCTGGGGGCGCGGGAGTTGCAGCTCGTTTTAATAATATTTCCTCCCTGGCCGACCTCCCACCCAGGGATCCCCCCCCCCAAAAAAAAATTCGTGCAACTAAAAGCAGTAGCTTTACTTCTGAAGCACAGGCCAGGTGGAGGGCTGTCGGTTTCTTTTCTCGTTTTTGGCTTTTCCCTTCTCCCTGTCACTTCCTGAGTCATTTAAAGTGGCGATGCTTTCCCTCCCGCCTCTTTGGCCGCGGCGGCTCCGCCAGTTGCCAAACCGGTCGCGGTCTGAGGAGCGATTTGGCCACATGGGTTTCATTAAGATCGCGTCTTCTTTTTTACTATTTTTTTCCCCCTTTTTAAAAATCAAAGGTATTCCCTCCCCTCACTGCTTCTGGTAAAGGGGAAAAAATGCCGCTCGTTTCCGTGTCCCATTTAAAGGCGAGGCCTGTGCGTGTGTTTGTGTGCGGGGGAGAGGGAGTGAATGGTGCTCCAAGCATAGCAACCGGTCTGGCAATAATCAGAAAAAGTCCCTTGAAGTCGACGGAATGTTTTCCCCCCGTTTCTGGTAGGAAGGAGGGGGATAAAGGAAAGAAGCAAATTGGCTGATTCTTTCTTGGCTACAGGGTGGGTTGAGGATTTTTAAGGTACGTGTATTATTTGTAACGCAGATACGTTGAAGCCTCACAGTGGAGCACCCCCAAACTCTCTTCCTTGCTAAGTTAAAGCTGTAGGAGGTATTACATGCAAAGATGTGTAACACATCTCCCCGCCTCAATTTGTTTCATAGAAAAAGCTTGGGGAGAGGGTGATTCATTGAAACCGGTGAAACTTGCTCTGAAGTAAATATAGCTAGGATCATGGTGTATGATACTGTATATTATGCCCATCATGGTGTATGATGGGTATGCATTCCTTATTCGTGCACTTGGAGCCTCCATGTTTGCTTGGAACTGATGATTGCTGACCTGATTTATGGTAAAGACATACCACCCTTTTCTTTCTATTTTACTGTCCTCCAAAGTAACTGTTGGAGATCCTGTCAAGATCTGGACCTTGGCATGAGGGCTAGGTAGGGGGCCTTCCAAATTGCCTTCCTCCAGTTTGTGTTGTCAAAAGAGATAAAATTTTCGGTATGAAACTTGCAGGTTTGGAGCCCTGATCTAGATAAGTTCCAGCTAAAGCACCATTAGATTGTAGAGCTCCATGCTTACTTTTTTAGTAAAGTAAAATTATAAGCTGCTAACTATAGCTTAAAATGATGTGTAGCTTCACCTGATGATTCCTGCTGAGTTTATTGAATCATGCTTCCTAATTGTTGGTCATGTTGACTGGGCCTGATGGGAGTTGAAGTTCAAGACCAATTGGAGAGAAAGGGTTCCCTGCCCCTGTCTATTTTGCTCTGACCACTGAGGGAGAAGAAGAGCAGTTAGATATAGCTCCATTATGGCTAAACCCCTGCCCTTGTATTCTAACTGCCATTGCTTTAACTGCTGATAAGAAGAGCAGCCAGCCACAGCTCCACCATGCATGAACCCCAGCAGCAGGGAGACCGCTTTCTCTGTATTCTGGCTCTGGCTGCTGAGACTGAAGAAGAACAGCCAAGTTCATGGCTGCTCTTCTTCACTCATGGCAGTTCATTCATGCCAGGGCCAGAATCTCTGGTGGGAGCCCTTCCTGCTATATTCTAGATGCTGTTGTTCAGGCCTCTGAGGAAGAAAGGAGCAGCTAACACCTGAGGAACTTAATCGCCACTCCCACTGCTCTTCCTTTTTCCTTGTCTGCCTTAAATTACAGTTGGCCCTCCATATTTGCTAGGGCTAGGGGTGCAGGACCCTGCAAAAATAGAAAAACTGCAAATATAAAAATGTGTGTGCATTTGTGAGAAGGGGGCTGAGGCATGGTGGGGAGAGTGGATATCCAGGTTCCTTACCAGGTCAGGAAATGGAAAGGGAGTGGGTCGGCATGGTGACTCTATACTTCTCTCTTGATCATCTCCTTCCTTGGGTGTGGCGGGGGGCACTGGAGAGGTTTTGCGGTGCTGAGAAATTGGGCTGTGAGCTGACCAGGCAATAGCTGGTGGAAGAGGACCAGAGATGGGTCTTTAAAGGGCTGTGCAGCCTGATCAGAGCCAGTAAGAGGGAAGGTTCCCCCAGAAAAGAAGTGCTTGAGGTGGGAAAAGGGGTTGGAGAAATTCACAAGTAATCAAATCTGTGCAAGTGAAACCCACAAATACTGAAGGCAGACTATATTTGAATTGTAAGCCTGAGGGCAGATCAAATCAACCATTTGTAAGCCGCTCATCCTTTTGAGCTGAAGGGTGGGATATAAATACCTTAAGTAATAGACTACAAGGCCCGTGTACATTTATTTGGGAATACCCACTGATTGAAATGGATCATTTTTTGTAAGTCTGAATATAGGCTATAAATGGACCAATCAAGTCTCTACATATTTTTGCACTGTGGGGATCTTATTACCTCAAGCAGTGAGTATCTTTCAGTCAGAGGTAGATGTGAGTCAAAAAAATTTATGTGGCCAATCTGGCAAATAGTACATGTAGCCACCATAACTGTATCTAAGAGAGCAGTGATGAGCTCATGTTGTGGTCAATATTTCAATCTCCTCTCAGTTAGAAAATTAAATTCAGTGACAAATCAGTCATTATGTGAATGGAGCAGGTTGTTCATAATGTTTCGGTTATGGTTGCCTTGTTGGATTCAGTGATGGCTGTTACAAATGTACGGTTACACATGAAAGCACTTTGTAAAACTGCTGTATCAACTCTCTTCTGTGTCTGATTACTTCAATATGAAAATCTCTAAGGAAATTGCTGAAGAGGGACTTGCTTTTAAATAAATACTACAATGCAGCCAATAGAATTGTTGAGTCAGTTGAAAGTCAGGAAGTACAAGTTAGAATCTACACAGTACACCATATGCTTTGATGTATGTTTACAGTCAGTGATTAGTCAAAATACATCTGGGAATGTGGAAGCAGATGAGACATTCATGGTGTGATTAGCAAGTATGAAGAACGCTAGGACTCAAAATGACAACTCATACTATGATTTTTTAAAATTTATTGAATATTGTATATAAAAACAACACACAATACACAGTACAAGTAAACATCTAAAATTATTAACAATAAAAATAAATAAAAATATACTAAACTATCTAAACTAATTAACTAATAGTATGATTGAAACCAATAAGAGCCTATTATTTGGTCTACTGGGTGGTCATGGCAGCGAAGAAACTGCTTCTCCATCACCATTGTATCTTCAGAGTGACAGTGGATGTGCTCCTTTTTTTTATGCAGGACTTCACTGTACATGATTTAATACATGATTTAGTACAGGACTCTATCTTCAAAGACTCACAGTGATATGTTCGCAAAACACTTGGAGAATAAAAGTGCTCTCATCTGCTACTGCTTAAACAAGGCAGCTGGAACAGTTCACTCAATTACAAATATATGCTTTTGGAGCAACATGCTCAAGTCAGCAGCGTCTGCTCAGCATCTCATAGATGAAACTGCCTTCTAGACTAAAGGAAGAAAGCTTTTGGTTCCCTAGATGTTTTGGAGTACAGGTCTCATAATTCCTTATGACTGCCTGGGCTGAGTTGGACTCATTGAAGTCCAAAATGTTTGGAGGGCCGAAGATTCTATACTGCTGTACTAGATTTGTTTGAGCTCTGGTTTGGCACCAAAACTGACCATCACAATGCATGATCAGTGCCCTAAGAGACATGGGAGCATATAACACTATTGCTTCCTTGAGACGTGTCAGAAGTCTTTAGAACCATTGTCGGTAATACTTGCCTGCATCAGCTGCAGAATTTAGGATTTAGAGGCACACTGTTACAGTGCTTTTGCTTCTGTTTGCATGGCTTCTAGCAGCAAGTGAACAACTGTTTGAATCTAAAACCCTTGTGTTGTGAGGTTCCACATGGTTTCATCTTGTTCCTCATGGCATTTAATTAGGGGTGAACCAACCGAATCCTCGGATCGTCAAATCCTCAGCAAGGATTTGAGATTCACAGTTCTGAATCCCAGCACCAAAATAGGCGAACCATATCTTTCGAATTCACCAACCAAAAAATAATGTTTTTTTAAAAAAATTGGCACCTCCAGGGCCAGCCAAAGGCCTGGTTGGCCAGCGGGCCCCTGGGCACGTGAAAATCATGGCATAAAGCCATGTGCGTGTGCACCAGAGGCTGCCTGTGCCCACTTGGGCTGCCTGTAGCTGAGGCTGCCTCCCTCTGCAAGGTAATAATCTCTATTCTTTTGACTTGAGACTGGAGGGTAGGGATTGGGAATTATTGAAACTGAATTAGAGACTTGACTTAAAAATCCCTTGCAGGACTTGAGACTGGACTTGAGGGTAGAGAACTGATACTGGACTAGAAGCTGTTGTTTTTTTGTTTTTTTTTTAGTGCCTTGTTGCAGGGCTTGAGACTTGACTGAAGACTGCAGGGTGCAGAACTGAGACTAGACTTGAGGCTTGACTTGAAATACCGTGCATGACTTGAGACTGGATTTCAGACTGGGGGGTACTGGGTATAGAATTGAAGCTGGACTTGAGGCTTGACTTGAAATACCTTGCAGGACTTGAGACTTAACTGGAAGGTACAGTCTCCTTGAGATTTCAGGGACAGCTGAAAGATTCCTTTGCATAGCTCCCTTGCAAAGCTCTTTCGTACACAGTTCTGGGGTTTGTAGTTTTACAAGGTGTCGCAACCTTCTCTGCCAGAGTGTGCTGGTGCATCATCAAACTGCAAACCCCAGGATGCCATAAGGAGCTATGCAAAGAAAATCCAGTTTTAACCTGAATTATTTCTGTACTGTAGTATGTGGCCCTGTTTACACAGGCAGGAAAATGTGGCCTGTGTAGAAAGGGCCTTCATGTCATTTTCAATCTGGGAAGATCCTGAGCAAAACTATGACAGTTGTCCTGGCCAGATTTCTTCAGAGGGAAGTTTGCCTTTGCCTAGGCTTTTGCTAAAGCCGAGAGAGTGTGTCTTGCCCAAGATTTTCCTTGCATTTTTTCGTTTTGTTTTCTTAGGAGTGACCGATCTTCTTGTGCCAGTCACAAAACCTGCCTGTCACACAACCTGCAATATCCAGAGGGAAAGGCTCACATACTACTTCAGCCATGTGGAAACCCATCAGAACCCAACATTCAGCCCAGTTTCAAGAACTGAAAGGTAGAAGTGCACCATCCTCTTTTGGAGAACCAAGCCCTTTGGAATCATCCCCAGTGAAACACAAGACAGCATCTTCTTTCCAACCAACTCTGAAAGCATTCATGTACACCACTCAAAGTTTCAAGCTTGGAGACAGAAAAGCTAAAGCCATCACACGGTTGGTTGCCAAAATGATCTGCAAAGATAACCAGCCACTGTCCATAGTGGAAGATAAAGGCTTCAGAAAGTTGACAAGCCACCTTGAGCCACGGTACAGCATCCCAAGCAGGAACCACTTTGCCCAAAAGGTGATCCCAGAGATGTATGAAGAGGAAAAAAGAAACTTGAAGAATCTTTTAGAGGACACTGACTTTGTTGCAGTGACAACTGACATGTGGACCTCACCAAGTTGTGACAATTACTTCAGTTTGACAGTTCACTTCCTAGATGACAACTTTGAATACCATACTTGTGCTTAGAATGCATTCTCTTGCATAAATTTCCCACACAGCGTCTGTGATAGAAGCTTTCATCACCACCACTATGAAAGAATGGAATTTCTTGCACAAAGTTGTGTGTGTCATGAGAGACAATGGGCTGAATACGGTTGCAGCTTTGGAACACAGTACCTTTGACCATTTGCCCTGCCTTGCTCACACCTTTCAGTTTGTTGTCAAAGATGGCTTACTGAACAAGAGTGAAATTAAGGAGATCATGTCCACCTGCCAGAGTATGGTGGGACATTTCAAACATTCCTCTAAACCCATAAAAGTGTTATGAGCTTCTCAAGCCAAGCTAGGTGTGAAACCTCATCAACTAATACAAGATGAACCAACTAGATGGAATTCTCAGCATCACATGCTCAGTGGTCTCATGGAACAAAAGCAAGCTGTTTTACCATCTGGTTCAGAGTTGAATTTCTAGGTGGATCTTACCGCTTGACGATGGACCACTATAGAAAAAATGATATGACTTCTAGGTGTGTTTGATAGAGTGACATTTGTGGCCAGTTCCAGTAAAGTGACCATCTTAGAAATAATTCCTTTAGTGAATAGCATCGCTTTTACTCTCCAAAACTTCGAACTAATGTTAGGTTCCATCCAGGGTTTCCAAGATGACTTGCTGACATCTCTGAAGAAGCGCTATCAGTCTGTGGAGACAGAAAAAACTGTACGCTCTTGGAACTCTCCTGGATCGCTGCTTCAAAGCAAGTGTCTTTTTGAACAAAGAACACATTGATCAAGTGAAATCAACACTGGCCATGGAAATTTCTGATCTTCATTTGCAAGCAGATGTCACTGAGCTGCAGTCATCAGAAGAAAGGCAAAGAGACACTACTCTGGCAGTGTCAAGTGAACCAGAAGGAGTTCATAGCATGTGGAGTCACTGTGCTCAGTTAGTGACCCCATCTAGCAGCAGTGAGGAGAGTTGCACTTTGTCTCCTGAAGATGAAATCAGTGCCTACTTGTCAGAACTACTGCTTCCACTGTCTATGGACATCTTCAAGTACTGGAAGGGCAACCAAAAATATCCCAATTTGAGGAAACCGTCCAAAAAGTTCCTAATCACACCACCATCGACAGTAATGTCAGAAAGACTCTCCAGCACATCAGGTGTCATAGCTGATAAAAAACACAGTAGGCTAGACCCAGAGCGATTTAGAATGCTGGTGTTTTTGAACAAAAATCTGTATTAAAGGTTTTAGCTATTTTGTTTGTTTGTTTACAATGCCCTGAAAACAGTTCAGGCAGGAACTCTTACAAGTTTTAAAGTAACATGTTTTTGATAGTTCTTAATTTTGTGGAAAGAATCAAGACTCAGGAGTTACGTACTTCATGTAGTAGATGAACATGTCAATTGCATTTGTTTCTTCTTAATAAGAAGTATAGATATGTTTTCTTGAAAGTGAAAACTATTATTTAATTTGTTTTTCATTAAACAAAGATGTCAAATTCTGCTTCAAAAACACTTTTCAGTAGAAATACTTTCTTTCTCTTGCTTTTTAAACCCTTTTTTAAAAAAGGGTTTGAAAGATTCGAAATTCGTGGATTCCCACAACCTTCCAGGGACTCGGATCTGGATTCGGATTCAGAAAATTCTAGATTCATCCCATCCCTATATTTAATATTGATATGAAACAACTGAGAGAAGTTACCAAAGAGTTGTGAGTTTGGTGTCATCAGTGTACTAATGATACTGTGCTCCCATTGGAATCAGTGCTAACTGACTGTGGACCAGTGCCTGTCTGCAAGCTATTGCCAGTGGGTTGACAATGAGTTTCCAGGAAAGAAAGAAATGGTTGTAGTCAATAGTCACACTGGAAAAAAGAACTCCTTCCATTCCCCCCACTTCAGTTGGTTTTAAAACAGTCATCTAAATTAGGAAGGATGGCAGAAAAGCTCTTTCATTGTCCAAGTTTTGTAATGGGCTGGATGAATACCACTAACAAATTTATTTCTGACAGAGACACTGAAGGCAGACAGTCGCTATCCAGGCAGTGAGCACTAAACATTCCCTCAGATCAGGCTCATAGTTTCAAACCATCCTTCCTTTTGTGGAGTTGAGTAAGCTAGAAATGTATAGCAAAATTCATTGCTTTTTCCCAACAGGGTTCCACGAAAAAGCTAGTCACTCTGGGGTCATTGATGGGGAAGTAAGGGGAGGGCCACATACCAACAGGCCAAAGCTGCCACTGGACTGTGTATCTTACAGCAGAAACCCAGAGGTTTGTGAGCTCTCTTGCTTTGTGTGAAAGCTTGGTGAATGGAGTCTTATCATAATGACAAGCCCTTTGCTGGTAAAACAAAAGAAAAGAAAACCACATGGTCATCCTCATGCCGTTACCTCTGCTGCAATGTTTATCTTGCATTCCACTAAAATCTTCCTTACTCTACTTGCACTGCAGGCACTGTGGGATTGATCCTTCATAAAAGGTTTACAAGATGCTTCCCCTCTTGGGTGTTAGTGCAGGCCTCTGCCATTCCTGATGAGTCCTCTGTTTGAACTCTTTAAGCTGACAGATGTTTTTTTGGTACCTAAATGCAAAAAAATGTGTTGTCTGTATTGCCGGAAATAACATGTTTTGAAGTGAACAAAAGAGGATAACAGATCTCTTAGGGAATGGTTGCCAGATGAAAATGCTAAAAGAGGAAGAAGCAACAGGCAGCAGAAATGACAGTGTTTGCTTTGTGGAGCTGTAGTGTTCTGCAATGCAGGCAGTCCATTGTATTTTGCTAGGGCTGTGATGTTCTAAAATAAGAGAGACTTTTCAAATGGATCATTTGCAAATGTATATGAGAAAGAAATGGTTTATGATTTGAATGTTGGCTGCCTCTTACTGTGGAGTATATTTCTTTCCTGAATAGAGCTTTGAAAAGTTACCGTTATGGACTGCCATTCCAACAATTCCCTAGTAGAATTAGTGGCTGAGATATTTGTAGTCCAAAACAAACTTTTCTCATTTTCTGTTTCTGAAGCTTACCAGCTTAGTTAGCCCAGAGTAACCCAATTAATTTGTTTTGTATATTTTTTTCCTTATTAAGAAGCCTGTTTCTGTCTTTATATCAATGAATGAACATCTGAAGGAAGAACATTATAGTGTCTGGCCCAGTTGTCACATATTTGCTAGTCCTGCTGCTGATCCCTCTCCACAAATCTATTATGTTCAATAATGAGAGACTCAGTGTGGCTAACAATATACTTTAAAACAGTATAGATCATAACTATACAAAAGTTTCAATAAAACTATAAAAATAAAAATGATATAAAAACACTAAACATTAAAATTCACTAAAAGACAACCTTAAAAACAGCACTGCACAGTATTAAAAGCCCACTACAGTCAATATCCAAAGGCTGACAGCATAAAAATGTCTTAACTTGCTGACAGAAAAAGAACAAGGATGGGACCATTCTGGCTTCTAGGGAGGGAGTTCCAAAGTCTGGGAGCAACCAGTGAGAAGACCCTCTCCCTTGTTCCCATGAAACAAGAGTGGGAAGGTAGTGGGAAAGAGGGAAGACCTCTCCAAATGATCTTAGTGCTCTAATGGGCTCATAAAGGGAGATTTGATCCTTCAACTAGCTTGGACCAAACAATATAGGGCTGTATAGGTCATCACTGCTACTTTGAATGGTGCCCAGAAATTGACTGGCAGCCAGTGGAGCTGTTGCAACAAGGGATTTGTGTGCTCCCTGTAGCCGGCCACAGTTAAAAATCTGGCTACAGCTGTTCAGGCTAATTGAAGTTTCTAAGCACTTTTCAGGTGCAGTACCACATAGCATAGATTGTTTGTGTATGTGCTTTCAAGTTGACTGGCGACCCCATGAATTTCATAGGGTGTTTTGGGCAACAAATATTCAGAGGTGGTTTTGCCAGTTACTCCCTCTGAAATATAGCCTGTTGGTGTCTACTTTTCCAAACAGTTGCAGTGGCAGAAAGAGCAGCAGATATTGGAGGTCTCCTTGTTATGTGACAAGGGCTGGCTTCTTTTGGTTTCAAGAGAATTAGAACTACATGGGCCATAGCCAAGGTATGTGGAACCAACACAAAACCTAGGTCTTACAAGCTTCTGAAGAAAATTTCATTCTAAGAATTACAATCACTTTGCAATTCTTTGTAAAGCTCTTTAAGGTACAGAGATTATGTAAAGCTCCTTTTGCCATTTTTAAAATAAGTTATTTTCTTGGAGTTTCGACATTGAGTGGAAGGGATGCATCCAGTGGGGGATTAAAGACAAATAGGTGACCTCCCTACTACCTCTGACTGTGTGCGATGGTATAGTTAGTGACAGGAAATCTGTTAGTGAGCGTTTAGGCGCAGAGCATACACTGCTGCCAAGATTCAAAAGTTATAACACACCCTAGACTCAATACCTAAAGGAGAAAATGAGACATGTTAACATCAGGCATCCGTTAACAAAGCCTGTGACAAGTTTTAATTATGCTGTATATATTCTTCTTCTTCGTGGTCTCTGTGCCTCACACAATGGGATCTTCGCGCATGCGCAGTAGTTTTCAGAAAGTTCTAGAGCTGAGCAGCTTGGTAGGAACCCCTCCCCCATCCGGTACTGAGCATGCTCAGTCCCACCAAGCCAACGGTCTCTCCTCAGTTTCTTTTTGTCCGCCAGTGTGTTAGCAGCTAACGGAAAGACCTCTCTAGTTGAGCAGTTTTTGCTTCGTTTGGCTCCGTTTTTCTTCAAAACTTGTAAGAACTCTTCCCCCTTTTGTTCTTCTTTATGTCTTCTTTGTTTAAGTACTGTGTGTCCCGTCGCCATAAAGTTGCTTTATCGGACGGCCACTCCGAGTGCCTGTTCTGCCTCGGAGAGGCTCCTAACATCTGGACGTGCTCTGTTTGTAAAGAATTCACGGCCCAGACATTGAGGAACAGGGCTTCCAGGTTAAAATCTTTCTGCTGGGAACAAGCCTTGAAAATCAAAGAACAGGGGGTCTCAAATACTGCCCTTTTCACCTCCATGGCTTCTTGTCATCCATCTGTTCCTCCTCAGCCTGTGACCACGCCCTCGTCAGTATCGACAACTTTGATACTGACCCCGACGGTATCGGGCTCGGTACCGTCGTCGGCGTCCCTGTCTCTGGTCTCCAGGTTGCCTAGCATTCTGAAGCTTACTAGGACGCCGATTACCTCCTCTTCTTCAGGAGATGCCTCTGCAGGCTCGCAGACAGCGCAGTCTTCTAAGCCCCTTACAGCGGCTCAGCGGAAGCGATCCTCCCATCTTTCAGATCCTTCCTCCAAAGATAAGAAGAAGAAGAAAAAGGAGAAGTACCGACCTGCTTCACCAGCGACCCAGTCATCTTTACTACCAACATCAGTTGTCTTTACTACCAACACCTCCTCTGACTCAGCCTCCCATGGCCACTTGTTGTACCAGCGCTGCTGGAGCAACCTTCCAGTGGTCGGCCAGCTCAGCCTGGTCCACTGCAATCTGCTCGCAATCGTCTATGGAGGCTGCAACGCTTCAACTGCATGCTCAGCCTGATTCTGGGTTCGATCGTCTGGTTACTTCTGAACCTGGCCTGGATACTCCTCAGGTTCCTTCCTGGGAGCATCCAAGGGCTCATTCCTGTGATCGTGCCCGGACTAGTGCGGTGCGCTGGCCGGGACGTGCAGAGAGAGCTAGATCCCCACAGCTGCGGGACACTCGCCTGGATCGTAGCCGGTCAAGAACAAGGCTTGATTCACCTTTCTCTTCAGCATCGTATATAGCTTGTTATGGGCACGAGCACGCTTGGAGGAAACAGGCGGGCTCATGTTACTCGTAATCCCCGGCTTGCAGAGATCGCTACCATGCGGACGTCTGTTGCTGGTCACCCTACTGCCGTTGCTCCCGATCTCCATCTTCAGCGTTTCGATACCAGCCTACGCCGTGGTACCAGCGATTGCCATCCCACTCCAGATTGAGGTCACCATACTACTGTCGATCTCCATCACACCATCGCTCTCGTGACCGCTCGCCTCGACATCAGCTGATCTTGCCACCTCCTCAGGTGGTGGTTGCTATCTCTTGTCCACCTGTTGACATTCATCTGCCGCCTGTGCAAGCGCCCTCAACGGTTTTGATTCCAGCGCAGCCCATTGTTTGCCCGATACCGGCTGTTATTCCAGTACAGACACCGGCAGTCGTTCCGCCGCCTGTACTGCCTTCGGTACCGTCGACGATACCATCCACTGTAATGGCTCCATTGCCTCCTACTACATCCGGAGCTCCTGAGTTGCCTCAGGAGCGAAGACCGCCTTCTTGGTCCTCGCAGTTGTATGACTCCGACTCTGATTCCGCTGACTCCACACCTGAGCCTCACTCTTCTCCACTGCTAGCGTTTGGTGAACCCATGCCAGACTTGGCGCCAGAAGATGTGAAGCAGTTCTCAGATATCTTGGTTAGGATGGCCAACACCCTTGGACTTGATATCTCTGGGCCTGCTCCAACAGTGCAAGACCCTGTTTTTCACTATGTTGATACTCGCCCCCCATCTGCAGCTCCGATACCGTTTCTCCTGGTGCTGCAGGAAGTGTTGAAACATCCGTGAACCCAACCAGCTTCTCTCCAACCGATACCTCACCATTTGGAACATCTGTACAGGACACAGAAGAAGGATGTGGACTTTCTGTTCAACCACCCGGTGCCAAACTCCATCATTGTAGAGTCATCCCAGATGAAGGGTGGCAAGAGAGCCCATACCACTCCGCCGCATCGTGAGGGTCGTCGCTTGGACTCATTCAGCAGGCACTTCTATTCCGCTTCCTCCTTGATTGTGCGGATTTCTAATACTCAAGTGTGCCTCCCCACTTATCAGCACAATATTTGGAACAGATTCTACCCCTTGTTGGCTCATCTACCGGATGATCACAGGACAAGTGCCATCCAATTCTACAATGAATTGGTGGTCTTGTCTAACCATCAAATCCTTTCTTCCCGGCATGCTGTCGAGGGTGCAGCTCGAGTGATAGTTGGTGCTGTCACTCTCCGCTGCTTTGCATGGCTGCGTTTGGCTGGGCTTCAGGAGGACAGCAGAAAACGGATTGAAGACCTGCCCTTTGACAGACAAGGACTGTTCCACTCAACTACAGATGATGCCATGGACTATCTTGTAAAGGCTTGTCTCACAACTAAGAGAATAGGGCTCCACGAAACTCCCCAATCTAGAAGGCCGTCCACCTCACGTTCCTCCTGGCGTCACTCAGCCTATTCCTACGGGTCGCGCTCACCTCGCTGCACCTCTGCTCAATCCTCGCTTCCGACATCATCAGGGAGGACTTTGAGGAGGCGTCAACCTTCCTCTAAAAAATCCTCCACGGCAAAGCCACGCTTTTGACTTCTGCTGCAGGTCGCCACCACATCCGCTTTTCCACCTGCCCACCAGCCTCACCAGGAACCCTGGTCTGGCTCGTCATCTCAAAGAATGGCATTACATCACCATGGACTCTTGGGTCCTTTCCATCGTCCGTCTTGGTTACGACATCAAATTTCAAAGTATACCACCTCAAGGTGTCTTTTACTCCATCCCAGCCAGCCCGGCCCTTCTAGAGGAGATACAGTCTCTATCCAGAAAGGAGACATAGAGCGGGTCCTGTCCTCAGCCAGTACCACCGGCTTTTTCTCCCGGTACTTCACGGTACCGAAATCAGATGGCACCCTCCGACCGATCGTGGATCTCAGAGGAGTGAATGCCTACATTCTTCCTCAGAAGTTCAAGATGGTCACACTCTCTGCCATCCTGCCCTTCTTGAGACGTTGGGACTGGTTCACCTCTATCGACCTACGAGGTGCCTACTTCCATATCGCAATTTGGCCCCACCACAGACGATACCTTTAGTTTGCGGTCGACAGCGTTTGCTACCAGTACAAGGTTCTGCCGTTCGGACTCTCCACTGTGCCCAGGGTCTTCACCAAATGCATGGCCCCAGTGGCATTGTCCCCCCACACGAAGCATGTTATGGTATACCCTTACCTGGACGACTGGTTGTTGGTGGCGCCCTGCAAACAAAAGTAAGAGGACATTCATCTCACACTATCTCTCCTATCCAACCTCGGCCTCAGGGTGAACTCCAAAAAGTCTCACCTAAAGCCAAGCCATGTTCTGGACTTCATCGGTGCCACTTTGGACTCTGTCGCTGCCAGAGCCTTCCTGCCAGTGAAATGGGCCTGGACACTGTGCCAGGCCATCACCATTGTCTTGTGTGCCCCAGTAGTCACTGCGAGAAGGATCCAGCAGCTTCTCGGCTATATGGTGGCAACAACGGTGGTGACTTACCTCTCTTGTCTCCGTGCTCGCCCATTGCAACTCTGGTTCGTCAGAGTCTTCGACTCTCTTCAGGACGATCAACGTCTCCTTTTGTGGGTTCCATGGCAAGTGCAAGACTCTCTTCACTGGTGGCTCTGCCCCCGGCACCTGCTCTCAGGAATGCCATTTGTCGAGCTCGCTCGCAGATCACCATCACGATGGATGCCTCCCTCTTGGGCTGAGGAGCGCACTGCAACAACCTGGCGGTGCAGGGCCACTGGATCAGCTTGGAGACTCGTCTTCACATCAACACCTTAGAGCTCCTGGCCGTCCTGAAGGCCTTGCGGGCTTTCCACAACATTGTCATTGGCAGGACGGTTCAGATCTTGTCCAACAATACAACGGCCGTCTGCTATGTGAACAGACAGGGACGCACCCATTCCTCTACCCTTCTCCACCTCGCTCTTCGACTTTGGGACTGGTGTGTGCCACTTCGCATTCACCCCGTCTTGGTTCATCTAGCGGGTTGAGACAGTGTCACGGCAGACACTCTGAGCAGGGACGCCTCATGTCACCACGAGTGGTCACTCTCCGATGCCGCTTTCCAGATGATAGTGTCTCGCTGAGGCGCTCCGTCCATCGATCTCTTTGCGAGCAGTTGGAACAAAAAATGCCTCCGTTACTGCTCAAGGGCTGGCCTGGGTCGTGGCTCTCTCGGAGACGCTTTCCAGTTTCTGTGGGACAAGGAGCAGCTGTACGTTTTTCCACCGTTCCTGCTCCTAGGTCGAGTGGTGGCCAAAATTCTGTTGGACCGTACCAATGCTATATTGGTAGCTCCGTATTGGCCAAGGCAACATTGGTTCGGCCCCCTCTTCACAGCTGCTCAGGGCCGCACTCTGAAACTTCCGTCGGCACCAGACCTCCTCTTGTACTCGGACGGCCATGTCCTGCATCCAGACCTGCCACTCCTGCATCTCCACGTGTGGAGTATAATCTTTTAGATTCTCCAACTATACGGACTGTCCTCACGGCCACCAGGAAGGAGTCTACGTGCTGATCTTGCCATTATAAATGGCAGAAGTTTCTGGTCTTCACCAATGCACGGCAGGAACTGGCATCGCCAGTTGCTTTGCCCACTGTGTTGCATTTCCTCCTGCACCTCCGTGAACAAGGCCTGGCCTTTTCATCCCTTAAGGTGTACCTGTCGGCTATCATAGCCTACCAGCCGCGTGGTACCCCTTCTGCTTCCCTTTTTTGTGATGCTACCCTTTAACAATTTCTGAAAGGGCTACAACACCTTTACCCTCCGGCCATCCCACCTCTGCCACCTTGGTTGCTGTCTTTGGTCCTCTCTCAACTGACGCGACCTCCCTTTGAACCTATGGCCACTTCAGATGACCACCTCCTGACTATGAAAACAACCTTTCTAGTCGCTGTCACCTCGGCTACGCAAGCAAGTGAACTTACCGCGCTACGGTTGAATGAGCCCTTCCTTGTCTTCCATCGCAACAAGGTGGTACTGCGCCCCGACATCTCCTTCCTGCCTAAGGTCATCTCAGATTTCCATCTTAACCAGGATGTCATACTTCCTACCTTCTATCCGGACCCGGCTACACCTCTGGAACGATCACTTCATTCACTCGATGTCCGTCAAGCTCTGGCTTTTTACCTTCAATGGACTTCGTCCTTCCGACAGACTCCCCACCTGTTTCTTTGTCATGGTGGTCGCCGGGAGGGCTATAAGGTGCCCACCCAGTGATTCTCGAAGTGGGTGGCCCAGCCCATTCTCCTGGCATATGAACTGGCAAGACAGCCTCCTCCAGCTCTGCTCCGTGCCCACTCCACGAGGGCCATGGCGTCTTCAGCAGCTCTCCTCCATGGGGTTGATCTGCAAGAGCTCTGTCGTGTCGCTACCTAGTCGCGACCTTCAACCTTTGTCCAGCACTACCGTCTTGACTATCAGGCTTGGCGTGATGCCCGCTTTGGTCGTGCGGTGCCGTCTTCGATTCTGTAGGACCTGACCCACCATCCAATGGTAAGCTACTCAGTCTCCCATTGTGTGAGGCACAGAGACCATGAAGAAGAAGAACAGGTTGCTTACCTGTAACTGTGGTTCTTCGAGTGGTCATCTGTACCCTCACACACACCTGCCCAGCCTTCCCCTCTTCAGGTCCTACTTTGGCGAACTTCGAAACTGAGGAGAGACCGTTGGCTTGGCGGGACTGAGCATGCTCAGTACCGGATGGGGAAGGGGTTCACACCAAGCTGCTCAGCTCTAGAACTTTCCGAAAGCTACTGCGCATGCGCGAAGATCCCATTGTGTGAGGGCACAGATGACCACTCGAAGAACCACAGTTACAGGTAAGCAACCTGTTCTTTTCAACACTCCCTCCCCCTGACTTTTCTCCTTATTCTCTGTTTATACCTGGATTGATTGCAACATCAGCATGGAGAAGTTGGTGGAGAGGAACTGGAGAAACACAGACTGTCAGTGCCCAGTTGTATCTAAGTGTTTGCTTTAAACAATGCAATTAAGCCTGAGCTGGGAAAGAATAGCATTCTGCTGTCACTAATTCTCCTGTAGCTGTGGGTTACAGCAGACAAGATCAACAGCAGCAGAATCCTTTACTGAGCATAAACATCAAAATAAGGAGAAAAGGAGAGAGCAGATAAGCTCATCTCACTAGCTCCCCAAGCATGTTATAAAAGCAAATATCTGTAGGATTGGCCCTCCAAATAGAAACCAGAAATAGAAAGTGGAGGCTGGTGAAAGGGAAAAAAGTCATCCCTGGATGACTTTGAAAGAAGATTTAAAATGGTCTTTATAAGGCTCAAAATACTGTTGATTACTTATCTGATCTGGTGGTTTCATTTCACGTATGCATATTGCTAGTCTGGGATAAAAGGTTTCCTGAAACACATAGAACTAATCTTTTTTTGTGGTGTAGAAAACGATCCCTATTCTTCCAGTGTTATTTCTGCTTCTGGTGCTAAATCTTTTGTTAAAGAAGTAATGTCCAGAAATTTATCTCCTTTGTTAAGTGAGTTATACCTGTGCTTATTTTCTGCTTATCGTTCCTTGAGAAATAGAGAACATAAATCTACTTCTCTTAGGATGCAACTCAATACACAATGGTAAGGAGCAAATTTCATTGAAGTTGGTGGGATTTACTTCCAGGTAGACATGCACGATATGTAATAGGTGATTGTCTGAGTCAAGAGTTAATGCTACAGAATGAAGATCAGCCCCTGAGGCTGTCTTGGTATGCATGAATGTATTTATACCCTGCCCTATATCAAAGATCTCAGAGTGGCTCGCATAAAGCATTAAAGCAAGTTGCACAATTTAAAACAATAAAATAAATGAATAAAATGAAAATATATTAAATTACAGTAATAAATTAAAAACAGGTTTAAAACATTTTAACAGTTTTTAAAACTTTAATTAATGAGGCCCAACAGGCTTGGTGAACAACCAAGTTTTAACTTGGTGCCTAAATGATAAAAGAATATTGAGAGGGCATTCCACAATTGGCATGCCATCGCCGGGAAGGCCCTCTCCCACGTCACAACACAGAATATTGATCTTACTGGTGGGACACAGAGGTGACACCCCCCAGCAGATCTTAATCCTTGGGCAGGCATATATGAGAAGAGATGTTCCCTCAAGCATTGGGTGTCATGTCCTCCTTGAGAGTTTATCTTCCTTGGAAGATAAAGCAGATGTACCTGTTAGCCAATTTAGTCCTCTTACAATTCAGTAAGAAGAGGAACTGGAAGAATTACCTTCCAGCCCCTGAGAGAGATGAAGTCTTTGGCATCTGGCACAGAACTTTCTCTGCCAACTCAGTGAAAGGCTATGTGCACACAGTTGTGAAATGTGCTCTTATATGTATGCAGGAATGGGGGCATTGGCTGAGCTGGCTGTCCATATAATCAGGAAGGTTCCTCCAGTTAAAGTACTGGAAGCAAACTTTCAATTCACCTCTTGGCATCCTGAACCAGCTATTGTTAAATACTGGATTTCTGACCCTTAGACTGTTTACTAATTCTTGTCTCTTGACTGCTTGGGCTGTGTTCCAGTGTTTAGCTTCTTGACCATGGACTATTTGATATCAGCTGCCTCCTGTTGCTAAGGCTTCTGAACTCTGTGAATTCTGGTTCAGGATTGAGAGTGGGACATTGAGGTCCCAAGCCATTTAGGGCTTTGAATGTCATCACAAGCATCTTGAATTAAGACTAGAAAGATGTTGTAGCCAGTGCAATTCATTTACGACTGGCATGATATGCCATCTGTATGGTACTCTGGTCAGCAGTTGAGCTGCTGAAGCTTGCACTAGCTACAGTTTCTGAGTCGTCTTCAAGGGCATCCCCACATAGAGCACATTACAGCAGTCTAACCAGGAGGTTACCAGTGCATGCACTACTGTGGCTAGGTTATCTCTATCCGGTAAATACTATAGCTGCCATACCAACCAAAGCTGGCACCAAGCACTCTGTGCCACAGAGCCAGCCTGGGTTTCCAGTGGCAAGGATTGACCGAGGAGCACTTCCAAGCTATGTGCCTTCTTCAGGAGAGTGCAACCCCATCCAGGACAGGTTGGTTGTCCAGTTCCCAGAACTGAGACCCATCAATCTGCAGAGCCTCCATCATAGTAGGGATTCAGTTTCAGTTTATTGGCCCTTGTCCAGCCCATCACAACATCCAGGCACTGGTCCAGCAGCTGCACAGCCTCAGCTGATTCCAATGATAAACAGAAATAAAGCTGAGCAACATCAGCATACTGATAGCACCCCGCTCCAAGTCCCCTTATGGTCTCACCCAGTTGCTTCATGTAGATAGTGAACAGGATGGAGGATAGGATGGAACACTGTGGTACCCCACAGCATAGTAGCTGGTTTATAACTCTTGCTCTATTTGTATGCTGATGTATAATTCTTCACTTGTATGTTGACCACAGAATAAATGGAGCAATGACAGAGCTCTCCTGTGCTTTAAGCATTGTCCTGTGTATTACCAGTTGGTCAGACTGGGACAGCAGAGTGATAGCAGTCATGAGCTGTGAGGGCCAATGTTTGTAGTGTGACCAAACAATGTGTGTGAATTGAAGAGGAACACTGGGAGGACTTATTGACCTCAATCAAGAGAAACTTAATTGTATAGCCATCCAATATGTTATTAAGATTCATTAAGGGTCATTTCCGTGGCCCTTAAATGTGACACCCAATATCTAGCTATCCTATTGAGTTTAATGGGATTTCTTCCTAAATAAGTGTGAATAAGATTATAGTCTAACTTTCTTTTGATCAGGGTAACTAAATCAGGAGTCCAGTTTCTTTACAACTCCTTCTGTGTGTCTCCTATATAGGAGGGCTGTTAGAGATGGACAAAACATGTCCTTTTGATTCCTGGCCTTGACATTATGGGAAGATAAGAGAGAAAAGCTGTAGCTTGACGGTAGACATCTTACATATCCAGTTATAGAGCTACATCTCCATTTAAAAGGAGAATTCCAGACAGCAGAACCTGGAAAGATCCCTTCTGGAGATCTTGGGCATGAATCCATTTGCTGATCCCAACTACAAGAGGGATAATTCAATATTGATTTATTACTCAGCAGTTGATTCAGTGGGTCTCCTCTAGCTAAGGCTAGCAATTGGATTTAGGCCTTTGAAATATTACATCCCTGGGCTGCATGGTCTGAATTAGCGTGAAGCATCTTTTCAGGGGAATGATCCCATTTTTGAAAACTTTTTGAGAGCTTTTTGAAAACGCTGAAGTCAACTCACAGGTTCAGTTTTGTGAGAGGATCCTGACATGTGGAAGGTGTACTTTGTATACTTTACAAAGTATAAAATATACTTTAACTAGATATACTTTGAAGAAGCAACTGGGTTTTGTTTTTGTCTTTGAAACCACAGTCATTGGACTAGAACCCGACACATGCAGGCTGGATTTTTTACCCTGGAATAAGCAGATTAGGGAAATTTTGCTCATTGCATCCCTAAAGCATTTACCTGTTCATACTAAAGGGATTTACTTATTCTCTTCTGCAGAGAATCTTTTAGTGAGTTAAGTGAGCTATTCCTTTTATTTAAAAACTATTACAATTTCCAGTTTGTCGGATGAATCACAAAGCCACTTTCATCCCCTGACAGAGTAATGAAAAAGAGTAAATTCAAGAAAGGGAGTGGGGAATCTTGTTTTTAATATACACACGGTAATGCAGATAACTTTTTTTTTATGCAATATGTGCAGTAAGACTTTATGACCAGTTTCATTTTAGCGGGCAGGCCCCCGAGATCACCTAATCCGATTTCCTGCTGTTTCCATATTAACTGATATCTTATCTTATTAGAGCGCACTGCAGCAAAATGTAATGTCCCCTTGTTGAATAAATCCATTTCCGAAATGTTATGAATGAAAGAGTCACAGCTGTTGCTAATGTTCCATGTCCATGATAGAATGTAACCTGCCAGAGTTGCCAAAGAAAGGGTTTGATTTAACTCCTAAACATTCTATCCTCCTACCTGACAATCATCTCAATGGGTTATTTTGTGAGCTGCATTGAATTATTCAGAAACCCTTATTGCTCTTTTTATGCACAGACACAAACAGCCAAAGAACAAGTATATATCCACCTACAAATGCCAGAGGCTCTGTTGTTGTTTGAGGTGCATCTATTTCTTAATCATCATATTCAGTAATTATGGCTGCAAATTGCTTTGTTGTAAATAGTAATGTCAAACAAGAACTCAACCTCCCCCTCAACAATCCATTATTTATAAACCTTTATTATTTCTCCATGTTGATTTCCCAGAAACAGTGGATCATTTGGTCTTTTATACCCTTTACCACATTTGTTCCTTTGCATTAGGCATGCATGTTTAGCCTAGCATCTGAGAATGAAAGAAATGTGTTTTATGCAGAAGTTGGGGTAAAAAGATAGGGAAACAGAAGCAAAGGTTTTAGCTTCCTCTTCATGTTTGCAATACTGCATTACAACACCTCCAGCCACAAGGTGGTACTGTTTTTAGTGTTTAACTAAAGTTCTATGCTCTCCTGTTGTCTTTGTCCTTGGAATGCTTCTCTAAAAAGTAGATGTATGAAGTCTCTATTATGGTTTAACTTGATTTTAGGAGTCATGAAAAGCATATAATTGTGGCTTTTTTAAAAAAGAAAATCATCATGGCAAGATATGTCGGTGGGATATTCTGTCTTTGGTGCCAAAATAACTTGCTTTACTTTGAGTAATATACTTCTCCTGTCATTAAAGGGGTCCCACTTCCACTGGAGAAGAGTCTAGACTATAGTGACTTCTAGAGCTCTTGCTCCACAAATGTGTGACATTAACTAAACTGCTTTCATAGTTTGAACTCAGTTTGCAGCAATTGGACAAAGGGGGAAAGTGGAAGAAGTGAGAAGCTAGGATGTTTTAAAAGCAATTGAAAAAAGAATGAGATGACAGAGGATTAATTGAGACTGCCCCTCATTTGGGACAGTTGGAAGTTATGCAGATTTTTCTTCGGGACCTGTGGAATTTATTTATAAAATTCTGTTAATGAATACTGCACAGGAGTGGGTCCCAAGCAGCCCTCCAGCTGTTGTTGGACTGCAAGTCTCAGCAGCCCCAGCCACGATAGCTAATGGTGAGGCATACTGGGAGATACAGTCTGTTGCCCCCTTGGTAAACCCTGTCCCAGGGTCTACAACTTTGATATAAAATTATTCTAACCCACCAGAGAGGTCATCCAGATGCACACGTAGGCAATAACGGCCATACGATCGAACGCATCAGGTCAGACCAGTAAACTCCTCAGTCACATAGCCACAGGAGACCTCATGTTGTGATAACCCATGGTGGACAAAAGGTCCTTAACCTTTAAGGAGTCCACTTGAAGGGAGTAAAAGTGTTCCTGGAAAGTTGGGCACTGGAAGCAATAAAACCTTATCAAATCGATCTCCAGAAATTCACACCGCGGCCCCAAAGCGGAGGAAGATCCTGTTACTGGGGTGACAACTTGTTATCTTCTGAGAAATGCCAGGTGTGGAGTTTTTTCTTTTCTGTCTCTGTTTGTTCTCCCCGGGAGAGGATTTGCCTTCAAAGTACATTTTTCCTACAAATAGTCCCTGTTTTGGGGCTAGTTAGGCAAGAGGCGAGACAAGGAGAAGAAGTATGATGCCTACTGGTCATACCAATTGACCGGTTCCCCCTCCCAACAGCTGCGCAATCTCCTCACCGTCTGTTCGCTGAGTTGCTGTTCGATCGCTGCTTCCCGGACCAAGGACTTCAGGAAGAGGTGCAGTATCACCCAAGCTGCGAATCCTTCAACAATCCCTCTATCTTATTTCCATTCTTTATTTCTTTTAGCCCTTGGATGTGTGTGTGCGTGTTTGTGTTAGTGCATACTATTACTATTCAATGAAGTCATTCACTGGACCTTTTTGTGTGATTTCTGACTGAGCCTGACCCCGTAAACATTGGGTAAAAGATCTCGCTAGGTTACCCTGCCTCTCGCATTGCTGTTGCTTGTGCTCCTTTGAGCTTATTTTCCCCATCACTTGGAGCATATTGAGGTATCCCTCTGAGACCCCCAGATTTTCAGGGTAACAAGTCCAACAACATCTAGAGGGTGGTACTTGATTCCCACCCCTGCCCCAAGCTAGAAACACATGACTCTCAGCTGTGGCAAAATTCTACAATCTGCCTACTACATTTAGAAACTGCTGTGAGTATTGAATTTGCCATGATATTCCTGAAACAATTCCATATGGATACGAAAGACCTTTCTCAGGAGTGAAATTTGTAGGCTGTAACATTTGAAACAAACCTTTTATATTCAATCAGTCCAGCCATACATCCTTGTCCTCATGTCTTTTTAATGACTTTTTAAGGGCAGAAATAAATTACAAACTAACAAGTATTAATACATTACAAGAGACCTCCCTTCAGCTGTGATCCTGAAGTTTCTTCCACTTCAGGGTGGAGAGCCTGTTCTTTAGAATAAGAAGCTAATTTGTTCAGTCTTGCTCTGTGTCCCTTTGGCTTTGATATAAGAATTCTATCCAGCCATGTCTGCAAATTATTGATTGAATTCCTTTGAATTTTTTTAAAAGGCTCTGAGCTTCAATTTTCACCATCCTGTAATATTTCATTTAACTTGTGGGTTGAGTGGGACTGAAGCTTGTATTCCAGAGCAAGCAACAATAATGCAGCCCATGAGAAGCTATAATTTGAAATGAACCCATTTTGGTGCAAGCCTGCTGAGGTGATGTTTTGCTCCTGTGAGCCATTTCAGACTCCCTCAGTCTGTAGTGCTGAGTGCA
Organism: Cyclura pinguis; assembly: GCA_030412105.1. Classification (NCBI taxonomy): domain Eukaryota; kingdom Metazoa; phylum Chordata; class Lepidosauria; order Squamata; family Iguanidae; genus Cyclura; species Cyclura pinguis. The sequence goes on along the minus strand of CM059599.1, from coordinate 308,349,686 downwards.
AAATGATTTTACCATGCAAGTGTATTATTGTGAAAGTACATAAAAGAAAAAATGTAAAATTAAGAAACAGTAAATCGTTAAGAAAAAAATGAAAAAAGAAATATCTCGGCATATGTCAGAGATACATTTGTTTTTAGCAGACCAGTGGAGTACTTACATCCTTCTGGCACTTGCACAAGGAACTTATACAATATACTTTGAGGTCACGTGTGGGTTGAATCCATACCCGCCAACATTTCAAAAATGAAAACTGGGATTCATGTGGTCAAGCAATATCAGAGTGTGGTCAAGATGGCAAAAGATATTAATGAAGAAGAACATAAGCTACAAGAGGCTGCTGCAGCTTTCATCTGTGAAAATGTTGGAGGGTATGGAATAAGCATCTCTTGACCAGTACCCTTCCTCCCAAACTGGATTCAGTACTGGTTTGAAAAGGAAAATGTGATACTTCCAGCCTAGTCAGACCAGGAAACAAAGGCATTTGTCATGACAGATTCCCCATTTCCTATACTGGCATCATTATAGTGGGTTCTAAAATCATATTGCAGACCTGATGCTGCCTAAAGGCTTCCAGTTGGTAATCTCTGGTTTATGAAGGAAATCATTGAAGGCATTTTGGCTTAGCAGGCAACATCCAGTTGGAAGCTGTTTAGAAAAGCAGATTTCTTTTGCATTTATGGGTGGACCACATGCCTATTCTGAGTAAGAAAATGATGTGTTCTAATAGAAACTTTCTGAATCGGGTAGGTAACATATGACCCACCAGGTATGGCTGAACTGAAACACCCATCATCTCACACTGTTTGCTATACTACCTAGGACTGATGGGAGTTGTAATCTATCCACACCTGTTCTAAATGGATGCATTTACAAAACTGAAGAGAAGCTAGCTTGAGCTCAGTTTAGGAATATCTCTCCTGGATGTGTTGACAGTAGCAGTAACAATTTGAGAGCCAGAGAACTGTTTCTATGGGATTTATCCAAGTTACCAAACATGATAATCTCCTAGCAACACGAAAGAAAAGATGAGAGGGCCAAAAATAATAGTGTTCTTTTAAGGCAGTGATTCCCAACCTGGGGTACACATACACCCAGGCGTACAAATGAGGACATTTAGGGGTATGTAAGAAAAAATGTCAGAAAAAGTATAAAGTATAAGATTTCAAAGGATGTCACAACTTGCTGTGGTTCTTGATTGCCCATGGCATGGCAGTCATGTCCCAGAACCTGAAGGGATGGGGCTAGGGATGGGAATCCTGGGGATAAAAAGAAGAGTGATACACAAGCTAAACTTATGGCTGCTCTTGACCCACAAACTTTTAGAAAAGCATCTTTCTCACATGCATATGCACACACTGCCTTCCTTTTGATTTGCTGCAATCCTAGCCCCATTCAAGCCTTGCACGCACATGCTCTACTCCCTCTCTTCCTTGTCTTCCTGTCCATGAGGAGAGAGTGCACCTGGTGGAGATATCCATTTCTTCCCAGTCTATCTGGAGGAGAGATGTGCAGCACCAGTTGCTTCTCCTCATGCCTTTGGCTGGGAGCAAACTGGATCCTGAGACCATAGGAAGCATCTAGGTGGGTAACAGGGCATAATGGGATGGAGAAGCCCAGACAGAGTAGCTGACCTGACACCCTCTTTTTCCTTCCATGGGTATCTCTACGCAGCTCACAGAAGCTTTCTGGTGGGCCTTTCTTCCCCTTCAAGGAAAGGATGTGGTGGCAGCGGTGGGGTATAATTTATGGAAATGGGCTGCGAAAAAGTGAAAAAAGATTGGGGAGCACTGTTTTAAGGCCAGCAATCAGTAACATCATGTGTTGTGTGCCTGACATTTAAAAGTTGGCTCTAAAACAAGTTAAACATAATTTGGTGTTGCTGTTGCTGTGTCAGTTGTGAAGAGTGTTATGTATTAAAAGTATCTACCACACATTCTGGATTCAATGTGTGTTAATCTCATGATGCAATAAGCAGGAGGTCCTTGGGCAATACCAAATACTACAAATTAGCACTTGTAACATAAATCACTCCAAGATTTATGTCAATAAAGACATTAAGTGCACCTGAGTATTATACTGTATAATCCAAGCTTAGTATTTTGAGCACTTAGTTCTGGGTATGTACCCTTTTGAGAATTACTATAATTAAACCAGTTTACATTTGAGGAAACTGGGGAAGCCATATTGAATAATTTGTCTTAAGTTGATTAAGGACACAGTATATTAATATTCAGCACATTCAGACACTTAGATGCAGTCCACCCTTTGCTCATTTTTCAATAGTTTCATGGACACGAATAAAAATTTGCAGCAAGCAATGTATTTTTGATGTTTTCAGAATAGATTTGAACTATTTCTTTCTATACACGTATGATAGACAGACAGTTGTAATATTAGTTATAGGGCCAGTGACGCATAGATGGGGATAAATTAAATCACTGCTGCTGCTCATTTACCTTCTGAGTGGGCAGAAGCTTTCTCTGCCACATGAATTTCACATCTAATTTATTTACACATATTTGTATGCTTCCACTTTGGAGACATCACCAAGCAAAATGGTGCTTTCAGTAGAACAGGCTGCCTCATACTCTGAGGATCATGGGAGCTGTTGATGTGTACTTATGTCCTCTACTTGAATGATATTGAGTTCTTCTCAAAACCTGATGTAAGAAAGAGGCACGAGTTGGCTTCCTTCCACATAGACTGGATGCTTGGAAAAGCTTGGAAAAGTTACCTTTTTTGTTCTACAGCTCCCCAAATCTTCAGACTTGTGGATGTTTTGGAGAAGGACTTTTCCACATTCTGATCCAGACATCTGAGGAAGTAACTATAGTGGCTCCTAAACTACAAATGCACTATCTTCCCTTGATGCCTTGTGGGTGTTTTGGACAAATTCCCATCTGTCTCAGATGTTGTGGCTGATTTTAAGAGCTGCCGGCAAAAACAATGGAGAGTAGCAATTTAAGGAAGGTTACATCAGATGTCATGTGAGAAAACTCCATTAGTAATGACAAGATAGACATCAAGATAACTGACACTTCTGGAACGTTTTTAGTTCTTTAGAATTTGATGAGATTATAGCAAAACAAATACCCACGTATGCCCTTAGCACTAAATTTACCAGATTAAGATGGTTACAGTCAGTTCTGTTTTTAATTTTCATCAAATCCATTTTCTTAACAAACATCTAAAGTTATACTCCCAGTATTAGGGAGGGGAACCCGTGTTACAGCAGTGGTGGAGTCTCCTTCTTTGGAGGTTTTTAAGCAGAGGCTGGATGGCCATCTGTCGGGAGTGCTTTGAGAGTGTTCCTGCATGGCAGGGGGTTGGACTGGATGGCCCGTGTGGTCTCTTCCAACTCTACATTTCTATGATTCTATGATTCTATGAAGTATCCCACCTTTGCCTAGGGGTTATTGCAAATACAGTTTAACATCATCTGAAGGGTGACAAGTTTCCTACCTCAGTGTGCATGCATGTGCAGACACATAAATGTATCTGGAAGAAAGTCCCATTGAACCCAAGATCTTATTTTTGAGTAGAACCTACTCCACACCAGTAAGTGTACAGGATTTTCACACAACCAGATACTCTGCAACACTATGTCGTAAGGGAAAATCCAAGGTGAGGGAAAAAGAGAGACATTTTTATGATTTAAAATTATGAATCAAACTCTTGGAAAAAGTAATGAACTCAGAACAGAAGTACTTCTTTGGGACAAGGCCTATATATCTCACCCATCAGCTATGCAACACTTGTGCATTTGTTCCTCAGTAAGCTGATTCTCTGAAAAAGTCTTTTATATCTTTTGGATATCTTCCACTGATTGCAAAATGTCATTCAGTCTTAGTCAAATATAATCTGTTTCTGCAATATCCATGTAATATGCTAAAGCCATTCGTTGTCAGGGCTGGTCTCACCATAGGTTGAGGTAAGATTGCTGGGCAATTTTCAATGTCATTTTGAAAAACAGAAAATGGGTCATTATTTTTTATCATTCTTTTTAAAATACATTATTAATTGTAATAAAGCATTCTTATATAGTTTAGATTTTATTTTTTTTGCCATGAAGATAAAAATATCTGGGGCACACCACTGTCCATTTGCCATGTCTTTTAGTTAAATAATCAATGTGTCCTTGCTGCCTTGAAAGCTGCCAAGCGCTCGTTTGCCTGTGATACATTCAAAGAACTGAGGAGAATTTTTCAATCAGACAAGTGAACTTTAGAGGGCCATGGCAGGGATCAAATGCCTGTGAAGGTGACACCAGCTCTTCGTATGGACAGCAGCATGTTATCACAGGGACTGAAGACACCCTGCATAATGTGGTAAATGGATGACGGAGGGACTGCTGAAATAGATAAAACTACCCAGGTTTTATGGATGTTCTTTGTAAAAGATGGTATTAACAACAGCAAAGCAGAAGGAACAAAAGCAGGAACCAATGCTTTGTTGCTTTCAAGTTCTGTTTCATTGCTCTGCCAATTAAATACACCCTGCTCTTCCCATATATTTTAAGTGATAATGTTTTCCTTATCAGTAAGACTTGCAGCAAAACCTACTTCACCTTGAACTGCAAAAGGCTTTGCAGGGAGGAGGATGTGCATGTCCAATTGTATTATACTCTTCTTTAACATACCTTGGGAGTAATTAGGTAGATCAGATTGCAAAAATGTGAGTAAGATGTGAAAGCAAGATGTACTTCAGCATTAAAGATCACAACCTTAGTACTGTTCTATTTTGATCCTCAAAAGTCCTTAAGGCACAAGGCAAGAAGGAAAGTGCCCAAAGAACAGCTTACTCTAAGCATAATTGGGACCAGAATGTTATGTTTTGAGATCCAGAGAGACCCTATCCCACACTGCCTTCTCCTTGGGGAAAAAAAATAGAAGGGTAAGCTTCTGATGTAGAGCTTACCACACCTTCATATCTCCATGTCTGATCAATTGACTCATGGTGCCTAGTGGCTCCTATGTCAGTGCAGTGTTGGATTCAAACATCAAAGAAGCAATCCAAGGCACTGGATCTGTTCAGAGGATAGGGGTTAGCACCTTGCATAGTTCACTTAAATTTCAGACTAAAACCCAGAGGAGATGTGCCATTGCACTGAAATGGAAGTCACCAGCTGCCACCACAATTGACACTGACATGTTAGCATTATGCATGGATGAGGACCCTGAAGATGTGCCTGATAGCCTCTTACTGGGCTTAGACTTAGAGACTGCCAAAAACTCTCTGGTTCAGGCTTAGGGGCCTCTGATAATCGTGCGCTTGGAGGAGGAAGTCTGGCTCTGATGTTGTACTTCCTCTGTTTACGTTGCTGGTTCCTCAGCTTCTGGTTCTAGGTCACTGGTGGACTCCATTTACAAGTACCAGTACCAGGCTTGTAAATACTTTCTTGTAGATAGAGGACCAAACAGCTGAGGACAGAAGTTTTCTATAACACAAATTTATTAAAAATGGCTAAAATGAAACCAGTAGTTCATTACCTAAAGCCACTTATCTCATATCTGAATTCTTGGTTGTCCTTGTTTTATCTAGTTTAACAACTTAAGAAGAAAAGGACAACAGTCTATGATGCTAAGTGTATTCAGTACTAGTGAAAGTAATCCTTCTTTGAGAAACTGTTCCCAGAGCTATTTGTCAGCTTTTCTGCCCTTTGTCTAACCTGAGTGGAGGAAGATTTCGCTTTAAAAGACTTCTCTCTATGCCCATGATCAGCTTGGTTTTGCTTTGTTTTTAAAGTACCACATAGTATACAGGATGGTTTGATAGAAATTTACCTGTACAGGGAGATTAGAAGGTTCATGCGACAGAGGAGGAGTACATCCATGGTAACATAATTTACATGCCATCTTACTGGGAAGAAAGGAAAAGTAAATACTTGATGTGAAACAGCTTCAGCTTTCAGAAGTATTCAGAGGGGGGCAGGAGTTGAGGTGTGGGGAGAGAAGAGATTGCCTTGAGGTGGAAAGATGTCATGCAGAATTCTAAATAGGAGCCACTCACAGAACATTGATAAAGCAAACTCAGTGCTCTGTGCGAAGCATATGAATGCTGATGAATCCTGAAGTATCCATTAAAGGCAGCTTAACACCAGCTGTACTGTTATCCTTACAAATAAGAAAGATAAATATACTCTCTCTCATACACATACTGTCTCTGTCTCTTTTTAAAAAGGAGTCTACTTGTTTTATTTATGTTGGTAAAAGCGAAAATGACCTAGTATTTGCAGTATTGAATCCAGAAATTGAAGATTAGTGGCTGGAGATTTCTCACATGGTATGTACGATCTGGGCATCCGATTCACAGAATACATTGCATAACATATATTACAGTGGTGCATCCAAACTACAAGAATAGAAAGTAACCTGTGGAACAATTGACTCAGAAGTAAATCCCATTGACATAACACCAAGACCATTTCCTCACAAGACTGTTATAGCGCAATGATTCCACTTTCAACCTCCTATGGAATCCTGGGGTTTGCAGTTTTGGGAGGGGCCAGACATAGGAGGTTGAAAGTGGAATCATTGCGCTATAACAGTCTCGAGCGGAAATGGCCCAAATGTAGGCAATTTGTGCCCCTCCATGTATTGTTGGACAACAAATTCCAGCATCTGTTATCACCAGCTATGATGGCTAGGGCTGATGGCAGTTGCACTTCAGCAACATCTGGAGAATGAGAAGTTACCTCTGACTTATGCTAGGTGGGAAGGCCCATAGCTCAGGGGTACATTCTGTGTATGCAGAAAGCCCTAGGTCAACCTCCAGCATCTCCAGGTATGCCTGAGAGCTCCTGGTGACCCAGTGTAGTGTAGTGGCTTAAGCATTGAACTACAACCCTGGAGATTGGGGTTCAATTCCCCACTTGGCCATGGAAACCCACTGGGTGACCATGGGCACATCACACACTCTTAGCCTCAGAAAACCCCATAACAGGTTCTCCTTTGGACTTCCATAAGTCAAAAATGTCTTGAAGGCACACAACAACAATCACCTGTTAGTTGCCATGCTGATTAGGACTTCTGGAGGGTGCCCCAAACATCCAGAGGAAGCCAGATTACCTTTCTCTTGGCACAGACAATACTGACCAAATGGATAGAGGTTCTGGCAGTATAAGGCAGCTTCCCGTGACTAAGCAAGTGTTCTTAATCACCTTGACCCTGAATTATTGGGTGTTTGTAAACAAATTGTTTTAGCCTAGGGTTGCCAGATAAGAGAATGAATAAGATTCCTGTTCCTTTAATAGTAGTGTAGGAGAGAGAATTTCAGCAGGTGTTGCTTGTCATTATAGAGAAGAAAATCCTTCTTGTATATACGTGTTAAATAGGGAGGAGCCATATCCCTTATTTCTCCCAGCAGCCCTATTTTAGCTTCTTGCCCCATCACCAAATCTGACCACCAAACCAAATAGAGGTCAACAACAACAACAGCCATAATTGTAGTTATTTTACACAGTGCTTCTCCTAATAAAGTAGTGGTTGGGCTTAGTAATACCACTGTTAGGAACAGTAATAAACAATTTTATGTGGTCCATAGTAGTTTCTGGAGTACAAGAGAACAGGCCCCTGCCCCAAGGAACTTTACAATCTAAAGTTTAGCACTGGAAAAATAAAGGAAGAGGAAAGGGAAACAATAATAGAATACATTTGTTAATTTCTCTGGTTACTTGTGCTTTGCCTTAGTCACAAGCTCAGTTACAGTAGGACATGGACACTTATGGCAATGTGGCAGCTAGGCAGTCTCACTCCATTGTTTCAAAAGGGCGTGCAGCTCATGTTCATGGATATTTACTCAAAAGTGCAGTTGAATTCAATGGGATTAGCTAAGTATGCATAGCTAAATGAGTGCAGGATTGCTCCATTGCTTCCTTACTATAATTTTAGCCAGATTAGAACCAATAATGAATGCTGCTAGATTCAGATAACATCCTCACTTTTGATGTTAGAAATCAAACTGGGATAGTTCCCAAGTTTTAACCCAGTTGTCATACTAGGCACATAGCAGAGGCTGCTCAGACTTGCTTGACCTTTATCTGTCTTCCTTTAGCACTGGTTTGTGTGATGGTTAGGATGAGAGTGCTAAAGGAGCAACGGCTTTTCCAACCATCGCAGTAGCCACAGTCCAGATGTCCGTTTGCCCAAGAAAACATACAGTTTTGAACCTCCTCAGGTTAAGTAATTTGGACAGGCAAGATTCTTATTTCAGTAGTTAAGCACACCACTGTTCTCTTTGAACCAAATGTGTTGAACCTCCCCACACATTCTTTTCTTCCTTTGCTGCTGCCTATAGCATCTTCTTGCTTACTCGCAACAGCTAGTTGTATGGCTGCTGCAGCCTGTAGCAAACTGACAGTGTATGCTCTCTGCCATGTACAGTATTTCACTTTTGCCTCACCATAGCAAATGCTGCTTTTCAGGCACTGTTTGCTTTAGCTAAATTTGGTCTTAAGCATGTACATGTCAATGGATTCACATACTTGCCATACTATGTAGACATTTTGCTGCCTGAGATGGAGAAGTTGAGAAACTTCTCTTACACAGAACTTGGAAAAGTTACTTTTGGACTACAGCCCCCAGAATTCTGCAGCTATCATGGATAGCCACTGAAAATTCTGGGAGATATAACCTAAAAAGTAATTTTTATAAACTCTGCTCAAATGCAGCCAAGCTATTTGGACACATGATATATGGCAGAAAATCCAACAAAAGCTTCATCTCAACCTCAGCAATAAAAACACAATAACAAACTAAATCACTAATAACACCCCAAATCTGTTGCTGGAGGCAGCCACCTCATTCTGCCCAGCCCTGGCATAATGGTTGGAATGGCTTAGAATTAGAAAAAGTATAGGTTTTCCTGTGGTCAACCACACACTGACATTATGGTAGAAGGGTCTGACTATGGTAGTTTAAGCAATGTGTAATTTTTTTTAGTCCACCATAGACTTCTCCAGTGTGTTGAGCTGTAGAATACCTAACCAGCTCTTTGTGGCAAATGAATCGACAAGCAATTTGCCATAAGCCGAATGCTCCAGTGGGCAAAGAAAAAGAAAACAGCAGTAACTTTAAGCTAATATACAGGTAAAGCAGCTACACTCCCCATTTTCATTAGCACATGAATGATCTTCACAGGATTTCTGCCAAAGTTTAGTCAGCCCTTTGAGATTTATGGATAAAAGACACTCTGCTATCTAAGTGGAAATTACACTTTTTATTATTGCTTCCCTGTTGAAATCCAAAGCATGATGGGCTAGCATTAATAACAGTCATTGTTATCTATAGTCTTTTTTCTGCTCCCTTTTAAAGGACTGCTATTCTGCTGTTAATAAATCCAATAAAATTTGTGGCCACAGAAAATATAAAAAGATTAGTCGATATTGTCACAGGTAAAGGAATAGGTGACCGTGACCCATCTGGGAAACATGTATTTGTTGTAGTATTGTCCTAATGAAAACAATGAAATGCTGATGAACTTTCCAGTCTACCTGCTTGCTTGTGTTCAGTGAGCAAATTCCTTCCTGTACTGAAAATAAATTCTCCAGATGATAGTGAACATATTGATATTTGCCATTAGCTCAAGGAAACTTATGATCACCATTAAAATGCCAGCACTCTGGAAAATAACAGTGAAGTAAACACTGATTTGCATTTGTATCATAAACTGGTTTGTGTCTTTCAGTATATCATCATAATTGGTGTTTAAGAAAGGATTCTGGAGCAGAAGATGTACTATTGGAAGTACCCTTTTAGCCACAGAGGAAGCCCTCAGACAAAAGAGGTACTCAGCTGGGTATATACAGATGGGACGAACACAGTGGGGGAACAGGACATATTGAAGAAGTCTTATGCTAAGAATATAATTAAACAGTAAAAGATTACATACAAGTGACAAAGTTTCTGGGGTGGGGTGGGGACTCTTTTATAGTAATTCTCATTAATCCCCCAGCCAAAATGGCTACAAACCACATTGGTTGGGGATTCTGAGAGCTGTAGTCTGAAGTGAAACATTTCTGAGCTTTGCAAATAAATAACAAAATCCTAGTATCCTCCCATTTCCCTTGTTCAGTTTGCAGCCACAGATTTTCTTGAGGAATTAAGAGAAGTGCTAACCATTTTGTTATGCCAAATATTCTGTGGCACTTTGCAGAATCTGCAAAATCTTCAGTCTGGTGCAGAATCTACTTTTCTGTAGATATTTTTGCTAGAATGGGTTGAACTTGGAGATGGGTGATAGACTTTTGAGAATATTCAAAATGGTGAGAGAAAGGCATTACTGCTCACTGTGTACCCAAGCATTCTACAGCAGTCCATTAAGCACACTGAAGGTGTTGAATTTGATGTGAGATGTGCTCTTCGTTACTCTTTTTCTTTTCTTCCCCCTACTACCCTCCCCTTTTCTTTTCTTTTCTTTTAGTTTAGTTTATAGCCACGCTTCCTCACAAGAGTCCGGAATGCTTAACAAACTGTTTTTAAAAACACAATTAAAACCACAAATTACAAATATGTGCAATCACAAATTATACATGTCAGCTAAAATGCAATAAAAGAAATATAAACAAGCAGTATATGAACCTACCTTACACTGGGATGATTCATGCATCCAGCTCAGTGTTGTCTACTCCCTTTTTCTTCCATAATAACTGACATATAACTACCTCTCTCTCCTCCATTCCCTCCTCCTTCATTCTTTATATAAAATGTTGAACTATAATAAAACCCACTCATAAATTGCCACAGTCCATAACATAATCAGAATTAGGGGTGTTAGTGAAAAATTTCCACAGTGTTTTGTTTACACTAAAAAGCTACTTAAAAACTTGTTAAATACATATATGCTGAAAGGGGGATGTTTCTTATGCCTATGTAAATTCTAATGTGTAAATTCTAATTTGGTGTTTATATTTGCATTGTATTATTACACACATTGGTCATCAGGCCATTAGCCCTGTCCTTAACTATCCTGACAAAGAAGGAAGGCTTCTTCATTATGAAGTACCTGCTTATCATGAGGTATCATATTCATCAAGAGATATTTGCTGCCAACTCTGCACTTTCTGCAAAACAAGTTAAAGGCGTTGGAAAATAGCCATACAAGTTCTGTCTTCCGCTGCTGAATGGAAGTAATAAAAAGTAATTTTCACCTCTTTTGGAAAGTAATCTTTTTCTGGCAGTCTGTCTACAACCTCACTTCCAAGGGTACTGGTTACAAGCATTAGACTTCAGCTCAGGAGACCAAGGTTTGAATCCCCACTCAGCCATGGAAATCCTTGGGAGACCTTGGGCAAGTCACACCCTCTCAGCCTCAGAGAAAGGAAATGGGAAACTCTCTGAACAAATCTTGCCATATTAGGTTCATCTTAAGGCTGCCATAAGTTGGAAACAACTTGAAGGCAACACAACAAGATAAAAAGAGAAGATTGGAAAACATGAGGAACACTTCAGAGGGATCAACAGAACAGGAAGGGTGTGGCGCATCTATTCCAGCCTTCTGTTTTCTTTCCAGCAATGGCTTGTCCAGATGGAACAATGGATTATCTAATTTGTTTGTCTTCTGAAAGCCTTGAGCCTAGCAACTGTCATCACTACAAGTGGGGCATTATCCATTCAAGCAATCCAGTAAGTAGTGGTAGTAATAGCGGTGACTGCTGCTGCTGCTGCATTTGACATAGTTCCCTTCCTCACAACACATATGAAAGACTGAACACATTATTTGTAATGTGAAAGGAATGACCAACCAAGATGGTCAAATGTTCACTTTCCAGTGTTGCCTCACAATGGATGTAGAGCTCCTTGCTGAATGGATTGGTTTTGGAACTGGATGGCAATAATTGAACTTTGAAATCATGTTTTTGCCTTTCTAGACTATTAGGGTTATATTTCATTTTTCAAAGCCAGATGAAACAGGTATGGTCCATTTCTCCTATTTCTTTGAGTGATTGAGAGTCCTTACCACTTGTCAGCTAATTTGGATTCTGTCTGGGGACACCTTTATCAATTACTGGTCACCTGATGGCTCAGTTCATGATAATGTTTAAACCAGATACGCCAAGTTAAGATCAACATTCCCCTTAAGTGTTACTAAGTATTGGAATCTTAGAATATTTACATAGGAAATGAGCATGCTCTTCAGTACTTTTAAGGCTGTATGTGTACTTAGAGATATACAAACACATACATTTTCCTTGGGTAGAAACACAGGCTTGTCAATGTCTGGATGCTGAGTTTTCAGTATATTACATTACATTGCATGTAAAGCATCATACATTCATTAAATAACAGAATTGTCTCACCTGGCTATTAGGATGTTACACTTAAGAACTTTCATAGGGGCTGCGCTTATCTTTCTCTACCTCTTTAACAAGTTTTGTCATAGTTAATACATGTAGAGGCATGCCCCTTCCAAAACATTAACATGACCACTTATCTATCATCATCACCATCAGGTTCTTTCTATAGTGTCTGTTAAGGCACTATACAGACATTTCATAAATGCTTTCATATGTACAGGCTATTCTGTCCCTTGTTTCATATTCCTAACCATTAATACAACTTAGCCAATTATCAATTCAGGTATACACTTTCATCTGTAGAGGCTAAATGGGCTTCTGCGAATACACAGGTATTCAAATCCCAAATTTAAATCTCCCTGAACATTGTTAAATCTTAACAGCATTCATTATAAACATGTTAATGAGCATCCATTACAAGCATAATGGGACATATCTATTTATTTTAGCCTAACCTTATCAATACCAGCAGTCTATTAGTTCATTGTGAACAGTCTGGTCATAGAAAACAGTTTTCCTTTCTGGAGAGATGCTCAATGACTATTTGGAATGGGCTCTATCATCACTCTTTTTATTCTGTCTTCAGTATACTCAGCTAATTGGCTGTTCCATCTGACCCAATGAGACAGGAGGTCTCTAGGGGATCTCAGTTTTATTGACAATCCTCTCCTCCAATCAAAACAAAGATTTTTATCTAGGACTAACCATCTAGTCCTCAATAAGCGATCCAGCTGGTGCATTAACTAGAAGTGTTATTCTAGACCTGTTTATTGACTGTCATCTTCTCTTGATTATACTTGTGCAGGAATTTTCTTATTTACATTCCAGTGCCTTGACATGTTTCCCAGATTGGAGCTGAAACCAATTATTTAATAATTCTTAATAGTTCTGAATGACATAGATAAACTCACTTACAGATTTAACTGCTTATATTAGTTCTTCCTATGCTAGATATTGTGTTCTCTGTAGGTTATACTAGGTTACATTGGAGCTGAAACCAATTATTTAATAATTCTTAATAGTTCTGAATGACATAGATAAACTCACTTACAGATTTAACTGCTTATATTAGTTCTTCCTATGCTATATATTGTGTTCTCTGTAGGTTATACTAGGTTACATTCTGTACTTTATGGGCATATTATAAGGCCACACAGGTGTAACAGAGAAGTAGATGGCTATGTCTCCTGATGCTCCTCCAGCTCTTGATAGTCTTCTTTAATGGTGGCAATAACTACAAGAATAGGAGTAGCTGCAGCAATTAATTTTGCAAACTAAATCAATTTTTTAAAAAACAAATAATATTCACCTGGCATGCTAAAATAAAGATTTATATGTCCACTTGTACTTATTAAAACACCTGAAGTTAAAATAGGTACACACAGTTATGAGGTATGTATGATTTCTTAAGTAGATCTAGTAGTTTTCATCCCCATTTGAACAGAGTGATCTGTATTTGCAGTTAATAAAACTCAGTTGAAAACCACCTTAAATTGCTTTGTAGGACAAAAAAATAACAACAACCTTTCATTGAAAGAAAAAAATTACTTAGTTATTTATCAGTGTTTTTACTTCACTTTTGTTCCAACGACCTTAAGTTGGCTATATCTATCTACAACTAATTAGAAAAAACATATTCACTCATATTTCTGGCCAAAAATACACTTCCAGAAATGCTGGAAATTACTTAAATTACACATGAAATGACCACTGATTTTGTGAAGCTTGTGACCTTTTGATCATACATCTTTCCCTCTGTCATTTTTTCTTTCTAGCTGTGTTCTCTCAGACTCTCTTACCACTTTGAAATTCATCTTCGTCCTGTATTTTTACTTTGCATAAACACTTTTTTTAAAAAAATCCTTCATCTCCACTCATTATTTTACTGTCCCCATGTCTTTATGGTTGTCCCTAGTGGGTATCCTGTGTTCTCTTCATCTTTCCCCAAGACCTGACTTAATATGTTGGTTCAAATGTATGAATATAATGTAATAGTTTATGTAAATAATAATTTATTTACAATAATATACTCTGGAATGACCTCCCAAGTTTGTCTTGTGACTAATCTGAGCATCCTTTCAGCCTCAACTGGACTGTTTACTTAATATTTCTTGGAGACCTATCTCTCATGTTTGATTCTGTTTTAGCTTTACCTTTTTTTGCCACAGTGAAGAAGATAATGTACACTTTGGCTATCCATAGCATGTATCTAACAAAACACTTACATACTCATTTCCAAGTTCCTCTCTGCATGCTCTGAACAAAGGTATTGGGGTGAGTTTAGTGCCTAATCACTGTGAGAAAAGCATACTAATGTTTCTTTTAATAGTGTCAGTGGTCACCTGGTTGGATAATTAACTTCCAGGGTTGAAGGCTTTGATCTACAGTGTGTTTGTGTGTATGTTCGAGAGAGACATAGAGAGAGGAAAGGAAGATGAAACAGTCATTCTGGAGTGTGACTAGTTGGGAGGAAAAGATAGATAGCTTTGAATTTAAAATGTACAGCATTCTACAGGAAAATTGGTAACTGTTTTATACCATGTCAGGCCATTAGTCTCTCTAGCACAATGGTGTCTATGTTAGCCTTCTCCATTCTGATGCTACCATAGATGTTGGCCCAGAAGCTGGTCTGATCATGAGTTGCAATGCAACACATTTGGGTGTGTGCACTAAGTTGAGGATGTTCTCTACAAACTAGCAGAAACTCTCCATGTTTTCAGACACAAATATTTCAGCTTATGGTGCAGAGGCTGATGATGGATCCTGGATGCTCTTGCATGCAGAGCATGTACTCTGTCACTTTAAGACCTATGGGTTGCCCTTTAGAGTTGCCTCCCACACTGCTCTCTGAAAATCTGAGGCAGAATTTGTACTGTGCTAACTGCTTTGAGAAGTGTACTTGACTCCACTGTGCGCTGCCTTTACATCAGGAGAAACATAAAAACACTTCAGAGACACCAGTGCTCTTCGTCCACAGGAAAGCAATGCCCCACAGCATTGCTCCTGTAACATCTCACTGCTATGAGAAGTTACAAAGTTTATCATTGTGCTCTTGTCGGTGATGAATACAGTGCAAAAAGATTGCCACCAATGCTCACTGTGTTGTAGTATTTGTCTTTATATAAATATAGATAGACATACCTCAGCATTCAGTCCTAGGAGATGCCACTAACACAAAGGAGAGCATCTATTTTTAAAATATCTGGAAGAATAACAACTGTCTGTTTAACCCTTACATGTGCTTCCAGACTAATTAATAAGCTCGACATTTTGTAGATCAGCTGTGTCTCATCAGCTGGTGTGAAAACTGTAAGTTATTAGATAATATCCTTTGTTCATTTGCTGACAGACATATGAAAAGCCACATTAACAGTCTTAATGGAAGTCCCTCATCCACATCACAACTGTCAGAACTCTGATTTGCTCTTCCTCAAGAATGAGCATAGCAAGATGAAATAATGTTCAGTCTACTTAAGCCCCTTTAGGAGTCTTTATGATACAAAACAAAATCTAAAGATGGGTTTAAATTCTGGTGAAGTTGATAGTGCTGGTGAAGAATTCTACAGATATCATTGGTGCTTGTGTTTTCAAGTCATCTGTCAATTTGTGGCAACTCTGTGAATTTCATGGGGTTTTCTTAGGCAAAGGAATACTCAGAGGTGGTTTTGCCAGTCTCCTCCTCTAAAATATAGCCTACAGCACCTGGTATTCATTGGCAGTCTCCCACCCAAGCACTAACCAGACCTGACCCTGTTTAGTTTCCAAGATCAGACAGCATCTGGTGCCAAAGCATATTTAGCCTCTGGATAGTGTGGACTGCTAAAAAGACGAATAAATTGGTCCTACAGCAACACCATAAGTTGAAGTTGACATTGACAGTTAAAAACAACAACAACAAAGTTTGATATCTCCATTTTTAGATATCGATGTTCCATTTGATTAAAATATAGCATGCCTCTTTCAGCTTACTTGTTATTGTTGTGTACCTTCAAGTCATTTCTGACTTATGACAATGCTAAATTGAACCTATCACACAATTTTATAGGGCTGAGAGTTTGTGATGTGCCC
Source organism: Cyclura pinguis (assembly GCA_030412105.1). Taxonomy (NCBI): domain Eukaryota; kingdom Metazoa; phylum Chordata; class Lepidosauria; order Squamata; family Iguanidae; genus Cyclura; species Cyclura pinguis. The sequence goes on along the minus strand of CM059599.1, from coordinate 308,333,326 downwards.
AATGTCCTCCAGTGGGTTTCCATGGCTGATTGGGGAATCGAAGTCTGCTCTCCAGAATTGTAATCCAACAGACACTTTGCTATACTACAGTGGTTTTCTTCTGCTTTCTTTGTTGCTGTGTGCCTTCAAGTCATTTCTGACTTACACAACCTTAAGGCAAAACTATCAAGAGAATTCCAGGAATCAAACTCTGGTCTCCAAAGTCATAGTCCAACACTCAGATCACCATCCCCCCTTTAAAAAAAAACTGGTGTAGAGAAGTTATAAGCCATTTCCGCACTAGACTGTTACAGCGCTATTCTTCCACTTTCAACATCCTATGGAATCCTGGGGTTTGCAGTTTAGGGAGGGGCCTCTCTAAACTGCAAATCCCAGGATTCCATAGGATGTTGAAAGTGGAATAATAGCGCTATAACAGTCTAGTGCAGAAATGGCCATAGTCTCCATGTGATACTTACCTCTGACCAGTACTAACGTTGCAATATACCATCCATATGTAATGTGAGACAAAATCCCTTTCATTTGTGATTTGATGCTGATGCTGTTATTTCCCGCAAAGCTGGCTTCCATTTATGGCAACCCTATATGTTAGAAACCTCCATGGCCATCTAAAACCCTGCTCAGGTCTTACAGAGGCCATTTCTGCACTAGACTGTTACAGCGCTATGATTCCACTTTCAACATCCTATGGAATCTTAGGGTTTGCAGTTTTGGGAGGGGCCATCTGGTGTGCTATCATAGTGTTATAATCATCATAGTGCTATAACAGCCAAGTGTGGAAATGGCCAAAGTCAGGACTGTGGCTTCCTCTCTCAGTCAATCCATCTGTAATGTGATCCTTCTGTTACTTAGGCCATTTCTGCACTAGACTGCTATAGTGCTATTCTTCCACTTTCAACATCCTATGGAATCCTAGGGCTTACAGTTTAGGGAGGGGCCTCAAAGGAATAATAGCACTGTAACAGTCTAGTGCAGAAATGGCCTTACTATGGCTATATTGTGCCTTTGATTCAAGGCAGTGCGAATTCTTGTCTTCTTCTCCCCCGCTCCTTTTGTCACAGCAACTTTGAAGTGGACTTAGAGTCAGTGACTGACCAAAGCCATCCAGTCATATAGAGCTGGAGGGAACTGGAAGGGCCATCTTATCCAACTTCCTGCCATGTAAGAATCCGCAGTTGCTTCCTTCACACGCTATACTTTTATAGTGTTATGGTCCACCTTAACTGCCATGACAACATCCTGTAGAATTCTGGGGTTTGTAGTTCAGTGAGGCCCAAGAGCTCTCTGACTGGGAATTCTAAATGTCCCACTATCCCATAGGATGTTGCCATGGAGGTTAAAGTGGATTATAGTGCTATAACAGCCCAGTGTGATGAGGTTGTAAAAGTTCTGGTGAAGTTGATGGTCTTTTGATTTTGTTTTGTATCATAAAGATTCCTAAAGGGGCTTAACTAGCCTGAACATTATTTCATTTTGCTATGCTCATTCTTGAGAATCAGAACCTGATCCCTCACATTCTAATTGGATATTCTATAGGAGGCAGATCAAACAACCACTGTGAAATAGAAACAGAAGTAAAAGTACCAGTTGATGAAACAGAGGAATGGATAGCATAAAAACAGTGAGGCATGAAAATGAACGTTCTGGTTGTGGAAAAAATGTGGAACTTAAAGCAGCTAGACCTTTGAAGGAAACAGAAGGCAAAGTGGGGATGAGAAGGAAGGAAGGAAGGAAGGAAGGAAGGAAGGAAGGAAGGAAGGAAGGAAGGAAGGAAGGAAGAAAGAAAGAAAGAAAGTGTATTTTGTCTCCTTCCTCGCAATCTGGAATACCATCAAACCAATTGTCTGTGGAGCTGTACCTTTCAAAGAACCTTGAAAACTATTTATCCAAAGTACTGTAATCTGTAGGCAGTGATATTCTCCTTTGAAAATATGTGAGTTCAAAGCTCTTTGAAATATATATCTGGGTAAGCCTCAGTAATTAAGTCAATTAATACCCTTTTAAATAAATAAAGGACATTTTGCTTGAAGAGTTCAGTGGACCTGTTACCCATTTGGGGTCACAGTTTTATTACAGCAACGTCAAAACTGGGACTGTATTTTGTATTTGGGAAAATGCAAAATTTTCCCCGTTGCCATAACCACAATGTTACTGTAATTGTTCGGCCAAATGTGAACTTATTATAGAAACACATTGCATATTCTCAGGCTGAAGCCTTATTGGTGTTTTGCAACTTCACTCTCTCATCTGGGAGACTATTTTAAGCAATATTTTAAAACCTTATCCTTTACCACCTTCATGTCTTTTGTAGTGCTTCTTCATCTCTAGCCTTCCTAAAGAATTGTACTTTCAATTTTTCAGTAGTAAATTGAAGACTGAAAGCTAGTGGGAACCAGTGGATTAGACTTCAGCCCTAGCCTAAAGTCCAGCAGCGCCTAGGATATGCTGGTTGTGCTGATCAAATTCAGCCTCCATCCAAATCTGCCAAAAGAATAGAAACCTAATCTGCAGTAAGTTGTTAGGTATTTACTTGCTTATTTCACTTCCAGGGATAGGGAGAGGTGCCAAATAACTTGGCTGGCTTCATCATGGCTGAGGAAAGGGCTGCCAAATAAAATGTCTCAGTGTTCATCCAGGCTGGGCCAAAGCCTCAGGATTTTATGGGAGTTGTATCTGTGGGCATCGGGGGGTTTTTGTTGTTATTTTTTAATGTTCAAGTGGTATGCCTCCTGTCCCAGTCCATTTGTTGTTAATTTCCAGGATGAGCTGTGACTTCTTAAACCCAGAGTAGGAAATAGTTATTTTTTTTTCTTTCCCAGGACTTTCTGATACAGAGAGGGCTAAAGGTCCTCTTGCCATTCTCTTGGTCTCTCCTGCATTTCCTGGCAAGTCCCTCTGATGACAAGTTGAATGGAGGTGTGACCTTTCTGCTGGATGTTATTTTCTGACCCTCCATCCATCACTACATTACCCCACTCATACCACACTTCAAGAAACGGGGGGGAAAAAGACAGAACCCCAGTGTCTTTTGGAGATGATTGGAAATGGGAGTAGGAACAATTGCTATAAGATATGCAACTTCAGGAACAAAATAACCTGACTAGTGGCCATCTGCAGGAGCTTCGAGCCTTTAAAGTGCCGCAAGACGCTTTGTGTAATGTATCTATACCCCATTCTTCAGCCACAAGGACTTTCAGAGTGGCTTACCTATTGTTAATTTGACAGTCCTCTGCCCTTAGGCTTACAATCTAAATAACCCTGGCACAAAAAGAAAAGCGCATGGCAGCCAGGCAGGTGACTAAGTCCAGTAGTCTTTTCTTCCTCCAAGGTCAGGGCAGTGGCAGTTTGGATGGAGACAGGGCCTTTCATCTGCTTCTGGGCCAAGGCATGATGGAGCTCACTAGGCACTTTGCCTTGTGTGAAGTAGGGTGTGTGTGCACATGTACACATGCATGCGTGTGAGATTTGCCAAACTTCTTCAGGTAGAAAAATATCTTGGGTTGCCCCTCTCTATGGGGTTTGTGGGGTGAAAAATATTTGCCAGAATCCTAGATCAGCTACATCTGAATAATTAACATCTTCTCACCCTCAAGCACCTTAATACCAGCTATTGGACTGAGAAAAGGAGGTCTCTTCAGCTTTCAACTGGGAGGCAAGCAGGACAGTGTTTCCACTTATTCCTGCCAGCAAGCAAGGATCTTACCAGGACTTGAAACAAGGCCCTGCTTCTTATCGTTGCAAGCTAGCTCGCCAACAGGAAGCAGGTGGAAATGTTGTAGTTCTTGAACCCTGACTGGAAGCTGAATGGGCTTTCTTCAGCCTATCTGGTGGCTGGCTCTTAAGGGGGACTAGGGTGGCAAATATATGGATTTCCAGTAAAACTGTGTAGTCTTACTGAATAAAAACCAGTTACAGATATGTAACTCTAGGTTATGAATTTGCAACTAAAATATCGAATACCAGACATTGTTTATCAAATCTTATGAATCAGATAATCAGCAGATTCAGATAGATAATAATTAAATAATTAAAAATAAATGCATGTTCCAACAGTATAGAAAAGCAAAGCAAAGCAAACTTGGATTTGTCCTCTCAACAAACACCTGCTGAGAGAATTCTGGAAAGAAAAAGTGCCATTCTGAAGCATGTTTTGTGTTTCCTACAACTGCTGGTGATGGATTATCTTCTTTACTCAAGGAGAAAGAACTGTGAATCTCAGAAATCTTGCTCTAAGTAAAATAATCCACCTACCATTGCATAAACTAGGCTGCTTTGTATTCTTCAGACTATTCCATTCATTTCAAGGCTGTGAAGATTAGCTTGTCAGGTACCTAATTTCTTACAGAAGAATGTAAAAATCCTCTTTTCTCTATGAACAGATGTTTCCAGACTACTTTGGGATAAGTGTTGAGCTGTTAACATCTCTGTGCCAATCCAGAATGAGACCTTTTCGTCTACATTTGCATGCAATTAGTCAGGTCAGAGGTAATAATAACTATGCACTGATTACAAAATCATGATTGTGACTCCACAGAATGGACAGTAATACTGTTCGCCAGCTGTCTCACAGGATCTCAGTTCTGTACTAGAACTTTCTGTTTCTACAGAGAAAGAATTCTAATGGGTGTATATGATTCTATAGCATGGATTTTTGACTATCAGAAGCTATGTTTCAAAAACCCACATTATACTATATATATCAGTGGTGAGCAAAGTGTGACTTGCAGGCTGCAAACAGTCCCTGAAGTTCCCCACTCAAACCCCCCATTTTTGTGTGTGTGTTTTTCAGCCATATTTAGCCCAATACATTGTGGAGAGCCTCCCAAATATGAAAAAAACACATCCAGCCCCAGGCAGAGAGCCCCCAGAAAGCCATAGCATCCTCAAATACCACTTTTCATTGGAATTTTTCTCAAAATGGGGACGGGAAGTGTTACCACACCATTTCCAGTCACCATTTTGGGAAGAATTCAGATGAAAATAGAGGTATCTGGAGATACTGTCAAGATGATGTAGCCATGGGGGCAACCAAGAGAGAATTGTCCTCTGGCTCCTGTGCAGTTGTCCATCCCTAATCTATAACACATAGCACATACCTAAGAGGCACCTATATTGAGTAACATTAGAATTTATTTTAGTTGGATTAATTAATCTGCTGGAAAAGAGACAAATAATCAACTATTATGAAGTGCTTGATGTACCTACTTTAATAGCTTGTTAGTTTTGAAATAGTGTTCCAAAGAAATTGTACCAGAGAGTAGTAGTGATTGGCAAAGCTGGCTCTATCATTAGGCAGCGTGAAGCAACTGCCTCAGGCATACTTTAGGTGTCATGAAAGGACAGCATGGTTTTATTGTTAGGGATGGGCAGAAGAATTTGTGGGATTTTTTTTTTTCCTGACAAGTGCCAAAATAACTCGTCAGGTGTTGGGAATTATGGGGCTTGTCTTGGATTGGATGGTTTGTGTCTCATTTGCACATCTGCAGAACTTTGGTCAGCAAAACAGTTGTGGGACATCCCTAAGGATTTATCATGATCAGACTCGATTCCCCATTCCACCCTCAGAAGACCCTAGAGTGATAAGTGCGTTGTCATAGGAAGAAGTTGGAGCAATATCTCTTGTCTCCTCTGTTTAGGATCTCAGTGACTCCTGAATTCCATTTTTATAACTATGACTTTGAGATCTTTCATATTCTAGGATTATATCCCTTAAACTGATTTGTGGAAGTCAGTATTTGGGTCACTTCCTGTTTATCCTAGCATACAGACTGGTAAAAAAACTATAATAATCTGTTTCAGGGGTTTTTCTTTCCTTTTAATTTTCTTTTCCTTGCTATTAGTTCTGATGGATTTCAGAAGAAAGTAATTCTTTTTATGAGCCTGAGAATGATTACCACTCTTTTTGTGTGTCTATAAGACTCTGTGTATGTGTGTGTGTACTCTGAAAATAAAAGCCAACAGAAGTTCATAAGTGTTTGTGTACATATGTGCGCACACACACATACACACAGATCTTGTGCTCCAGGCCTCACAGTTCTGCAACATATCTGCCATAGTCCCAGAAGCCTAGTGTTTGCCAGTGATTTGGGAATGCTATTTAATTTCTCAGTCGCTATTGGTACAAAAGTACAGAATAAAATCTCACAATGTGTAAAATGCTTATAACTGATAATAGGAACTTTCTTTTCAGTTATAAACTGTTGCTTCAGTGTAGTCCTGCAAAAATATATGAATGTTGCTCTTATTAGTCACAAAAATAAGAACTAGAATCTAGTCACTGGATAGACCGCAACTAGAATTAATATATGAGATTTCTGAGTTCTACAACTCAGATACAGGCAATAGGAACCTTTCAGTGATTACTGGCTAGCTCTGTACCTGTGGATGATGGAGGACTTGAAACGTAGCACTGAAATAGTCCCACTTAGACTTGAGGGAGTCATAGGCCATTTCTGCACTAGACTATTATAGTGCTATTATTCCACTTTCAGTATCCTATGGAATCCTGGTGTATTATGTGCTATGTGTCCCTCTCTAAACTGCAAACTCCAGGATTCCATAGGATATTGAAAGTGGAATAATAGCACTATAATAGTTTATAATGTATAGTCTAGTGCAGAAATGGCAATAGAATTATACAGTTGGAAGTGACTCCAGGTCCATCTAGTCTAGCCCCTTGTTCATGCAAGAATACACAGCTAAAGCATTTTTGAGAAGGGGTTACACAGTCTCTGTTTAAAATATTCCAATGAAGGGGACTCTACCATGTTCTTAGGTAGTCTATTGCAGAATCAAACAGCTCTTACCATCAGGAAATTCTTTGTAATGCTTAGTTGGAATCTTTTTTTCTTGTAGTTTAAACACATTGATTCAATTCCTGTGCAACAACAGAAAACATATTCAATCTTCTACACGGCAACCGTTCAGATAGTTAAAGATGAGCACAGCAGAATAGAGTGGGATTATTACTTCATAGAATCATAGAATCATAGAAATGTAGAGTTGGAAGAGACCACAGGGGGCATCCAGTCCAACCCCCTGCCATGCAGGAACACCCTCAAACCACTCCCGACAGATGGCCATCCAGCCTCTGCTTAAAAACCTCCAAAGAAGGAGACTCCACCACACTCCGAGGCAACATATTCCACTGCCGGACAGCCCTGACTGTCAGGAAGTTCTTCCTGAGGTTCAGGTGGAATCTCCTTTCCTGCAGCTTGAATCCATTGCTCCTTGTTCTGGTCTCTGGAACAGCAGAAAACAAGCCCTCTCTTTCCTCTACATGGCATCCCTTCAAATATTTAAACATGGCTATCATGTCCCCTCTTAACCTTCTCCTCTGCAGACTAAACATACCCAGCTCTCTAAGTCTATCCTCATAGGGCATGGCTTCCAGGCCTCTCACCATTTTGGTTGCCCTCCTCTGGACCTGCTCCAGCCTGACCATGTCCTTCTTGAATTGGGGTGCCCAGAACTCCTTACTTCCTTTGAGGGTCAGTGTGGTGTAACAGTTTGAGCATTGGACCAAGATCCTGGAGACCAGGGTTGGGCCATGGAAACCCACTGGGGGACCTTGGATGCATCACACACTCTTAGTCTCAGAAAACCCATGATAGGGTCACCTTAGAGTTGCATAAGTTGGAAATAACTTGAAGGCACACAACAACAACAACTTCCTTTGATCTGGATGCTATACAATAGTTCTGTTGATGTAGCCTAGAATTGCATTGGCTTTATCTTTTTCTTACTTTTTTTTCTTTTGCTTTGGGATCACACTGTTGACTTCTGTTTAAATTATGGTCTACAATGCCTCCTAGAACCTTTTCACATGTACTGTTGTGAAGCCAAATATCACTGGTCCTATATTTGTGCATCTGATTTTTCTTGCATAAATGTAGCATGTTAAATTTATCCTTGTTGAAGTTCCTTTTGTTAATACTGGCTCAGATCTCCAGTCTGTTAAAATCATCTGTCTTCTGTGCTTCCTTTTTCAGTTTAGCATTATCTGAAAATCTGATGAGATTAGTCTGGCATGGCATGTTTTTGGGAGAAGCTCATACTAGTGTTTAGTAATCACTACACTCTTTTCTAAGTGTCCACAGACTAACCTTTTCTGACACGTATGTCAAGCTAAGTGATGGTTAGTTGACTGAGTCCTCATTTCCCCTCTAAGTCACTATGTGTGTGTGTGTGTTTTGAAGAACCAAACAGAGGGAAGTTCAGAAACAGTGTAGACAGTGGCTTTTACAATATAAAGAAAATACATTGGGCTAATTAAAACTGGTTCTGTCAGAAATCTAAAATCCTTATCAGGGTCCTAAAAATGACTCACCAGGTAGGGTGAGTTTGCGGTGGTGCTGAGGAGACCCCTTGGCCATTTGCGCACTAGATGGGCCTTTCAGGCCCGTCTCTAAACTGCAAACCCCAAGATTCCATAGAATGTTGAAAGTGGAATAATAGCACTTTAACAATCTAGTGCAGAAATAGCCCTTGAATACCTAAACATAGATAAGTCTGATCTTGCCTCTTTGGCTAACACACAAAGACAAAGGGAGACCTCAAATATTAAAAATGACTGGGGATCCCAGAAAAGAAAATTTGATAGCAATAGCCTGAGAAGACTTGATCAAATGATTCCAGCATATACCTCTTTAATGTGAGTTTGAGTGACAGTAACAAATAAAAGGGCAGATTTAGGCTAGATTGTATAGAGACACAGATTTTGAGGTCTATAACCAGTTGATTATTCTGGTCAAAGTCACTGTTCAGAGCCATGTCCTGGTACAGAATACTGGGGATATATTTGTTACACATACAGTGACAACGCCAGTTCTACCATAAGATTATTGTGTGAAACAAATCAGCTACTATTACACAGACTACAGATCTGGGCACAGATTTATCTGGTTTGAAGTCACAGGACAGTAGATTACACTTGAACATTTGAAGGGGCTTCTTGATAATAAGAGTAGTTTGGCAATGGAACCAAATGTCTAGAGAGGTGACAGTGTCTCTTTCTACGAATGTCTTCAAAAAGAGACTGGACAGCTAACTGCTGGCCATGCTTTAGCTGGAGATCCTGCACTTAGCATGGATTTGGACTCAATGGCCCATGAAGTGCCTTCCAACTCTATGATTCTATGATTTTATATGTTGAAACCTAGCACCTTGAGATCCTGTGGAATTCACCTCACCTAGAGTTCTCCTTATTGGCATAAATCTGAATGAGTATAGCCCATTTTATCATAAAAATTATTTTCCCAGTGCTGTGGTCTGGTTCACATTTACTTAGGAGTAAGATCCTATTAAATTAAACACATAAGATTGAACTGAGAACCTGTAAGAATATGCCATCTTCACCTATAATATATATGGAATAGATATATATGATGAATGTGCTAAAACCACTTAATTTGTGAGAGACAAAAACGTACTTGGAAAATATTATACATTGGTGTAAAAGTCATAAATGTAGCAGGGGCTTTTACACCAGTATATAAAGATCTCACAATGATTTGGGGTATATCAACAGAGTGGGAGAGATGAAGGCAAATGTTGTTTCTTCCATTTTCCAATCAGAACTCAAAAGCCTCCAAATCTAAGAAAGCAGCAGCCACACAGGCGCTTACAGAAAGTGGAATTAACAGGCTAATAACACAGATGGTGCATTTAGTGGAAAAGCTTTGAATCAATTCTTGCCTCAGCATTTCAGCATAGCACAAAAGAAAGGTGGTTCATTTCTGTTCCTGTACATTTAAAAAAATGTGTCTGTCTTGCTATCTTCCTCTTTTGTGCCCTGCTGTGGGGAAGAAATGCATTAATAAACTATATTTCAAAGCCGTCAATGCAAAAATGTTCTCTTGTGTATGATTTCCCGGAACTATGCTGGGAATCTTTCAGTTCTGTTCTTTCAAATTGCTGTGTATTGTTCCACTGTTTTCATTTATAGCTATGTCACCTTCAGACTTCTGAAAGTTTTCCCTCAAATGGTGCTTTCCTTTGCATGGCTAATATTGTATTTAAAAGTTGCTAGTCTGGCAAATATTTTTGTACTGTTACCTAACTAATCTTTCTCTTGACACAAAACCATGTGGCTTATACATTATAGATGTATGGAAAGTGAGGATACTGACTTCATCATCTTTTAGAACTGATGTTCATTTCACAATAGGCTGCTCTTGATGGGTTTAAATTAAACATTTTGATTTTTTAAAATTTGCAAATCCTTATAAATTGGTATTCACATACTATTCACATACTGTTCTCTGACTATGGATCTTCCTGCCCTCATCTTTGCAGTTATTTCTCTCTCCTTCCTCCCTGTAATACCTCTGTGGGATATATGTGCACCGCTGGAGCAAAAGCTTGCTGCCCCTGGCCACCTGGCTGCCTTTTTTGCTCACAGTGATTTCAGCAAAGGTTTCTCCTTCCCTGTTCTGTTCTACCCCTCTTTCCTATAAATATGGCTTGGCATTGTCACTGCCACTAACAGGAGGTGGGAGGTACTACCAATTAGATGCTTCTGATATCAGAATGTGAAATCTCCCTTGTCTTACCTACTGTTATGGGCCCAAATTACTAGATAATTCTTTTTCCCTGGAAGGACACACATAGTAGACATTCACAACACATAGAGGCTGAGATCTTACATTGCCCAGACTAGCATAGGAATTCTACTGGTGGAATGCTGCTATGACTCTTCACTCACCATCACCAGGACTCATGGTTTTGATCTGATAGTTCCCCACTATCTAGAAGCAGGGCTTTCAGAGCAAAAAGATGAGCTTTGGAGATCTCTGGTCATTGTAGAGGTTGAAAGAGGACATCAAGCTCAGCAATGAACCAAAAAAGACACATAGAGGTGTAAAAAGTACTTACACTTGCATATGTTACTCACAGGGTGCTAGTCATAGTGGTCACTGTTGGAGTTTGTAAGCTTTGCATACCTATACTCAATGGTAGTTAGGATTTAAGCACAACTTGTCTATGGTTACTTCTTGGTTGTTTGTGTGTTTGTTCACACCCACTGTATTCTTGCATCACATAGGCTTCGTTTTGTTCTCTGGGGTCTTATTTGCTCTCACTTCTCCCTCTCTCTCTGCCTGCCCTACATGAAACATGTGTTGTAAGAGCTTTGTCTGGGCAAGATGTTCCAGCTCTACATACCATGTAGTACTCTTTCTTTTCTTTCTTTCTTTCCCTCAAGAAAGATGAACCTGTCTTGATTATAGACAAGTATTAGTGAATAAAACTGCTTTATATACTTTATGAAGAAGACTAAGTTTGATTTTGTTCTTCACTAGATGGTGGGGGTGGGAAGATGGAAAGGGCTGGTGAGCTGTTCAACTTCTGCCTAGCACCTCAGATGCTCTGCTTGTGAGATGCACTGCAATCTCTCATATTTCCCAATAGCCACATATTCCACCATCTGTGTGGTCTTGTTGCAGAAAATAGAGATCGAGACCCACGGAGTGGAAATTCCAAGTTTATTCAGCCAGCTGGGTCTCGGTGGAATCGCTTCCAAAGACCGAGAGCCCTGCTTCCATGAATTCACAACAATGTATACATTCTTTGATACAGTGTTATCATGTACGTTTTGGCACCAGATGTACTACACACTACAATGGACAATAGACCATTCTGTGACTACACATTCTTAATGTTGCAAGTAGAAATTCTACCTAACTTTGTTTCTTTTCCACATTCTTCCTCATTCCCCCCTTTTATGCTAAATTCTACACAGCAATTTAAGCATAACTACTTGGTTTGGGCCATTAGGGCATAAGCTGCAGCTTTCCCATCCATAATTTTACCCATTGTAGATTGGAAGCAGTTTATCAAGCAAGGTACTATCATGCATGTCATTAGCCCAATCATTAATACAAAGAGAAATCCCACAAACAGCGTCTTTAGCCATGCTAAATTCGGGAGCCAGGAAGTTAGCCATGCCCACATATCCACAGACTGCAAGTATAATTTCCTAATATTAGATACCACAGAATGTATTTTCTCCACATTGGTCTCTACTACTCCAGATTCATTGACATAATGACAGCAGGTGATATTTAACCATACACATAAGCCTCCCTCTCGGCTGAGGAGGTAATCCAGGGCTATTTTATGCTGAGTCAGTACAGAAGCCAACGAGTCCACCTCTGTCTGGAGGGCACTGATCCCTTTAGCTGTTGAATTAGCCAATTTCTCCAACTGGGCTGATAGTCACCGTATCTGCCTTATGTTAAGGGCAACTCCTGCCATGGGGAATATTATGGCTCCAAATCTTTCACCCTCAGTTAGGTAAGTATTGTCTGGGTCATATCCGTAGCTCTCATCATATACCTTTTTGACCCTAGACCATCCAGATTGTCTATCCCAAACTTCAATTGATTGTTGCAATGGATGAAAGGCAATTCCAGCCACCACTAGGCTCCCTATGGTGCACGTTCCATTCCAAACAGGGCGGAGAGCCTTTCCTGCCCAGGACCCACATATCCAATACATACTGGTGGGCAGCCTGTAGATCCATTGATCACTGTGCCCTATAGCAACGTCCTGAATTCTGATCAGGGGGTTACCTCCTCTTAGATTCCCATACATAGTTACTATATCAGTAGCGTCCCCTGTCCCGCACACGAAAGGGACGGAAATATTCGGGTTATTTTTCTACAATTGGAATTGTTATATTCCAGAGCAAGCATAGTTACATTACAGTTGGGGTAATCCCCTACTGATATTCTAGGCAAAGAATATTGTCGTGTTCCCCCTTTTCCAGAAGTTACATATTACCCCTCTTGGGAGATGTTCCACCTCCTTACACATAAAGAAGCCAGGGGTACCTTTCCCATTCTACTCAGTACAAACTGGCCAGAGTCCCTTAAGGGCTGTGTCTTATCCGTAGTAAATGCATATACAGTAGTGCTATTCCATCCAATCAGATTCATAGTACTTGCTGGCATTACAGGCCACCCTTGCATGTTAGAGCTTGGCCCATGGGAACATACCCAGCAATTATTAACATTCAGGGTGCTCAAGATCTGATTGACTAGCTGGTGAAACCGATTCATTTCCCAGCCTCACTCGCTTGACATCACTCCCATCACAAGCAACAATCCCCATATCCACATATTGTCCAGACCCACAGAACCACTGTCTGAAATGATACAATAGATAACCAAATCCTGCTGCTCCCCCTATACCTCCTCCCACCCACGATATTGTTTCCCACATTCAGGATCTGGCCGTACGTAGAGCAGTGCTTCCCTGGTAGCAACTGCAGTAGGGCCTAGTCCCAGTCTTCTTTCCTCCCCAGATGGGGATCTGGCCATGCACCCGATGTTCAGCTTCCCAGAATGTGAACACAGCAAGGCCTAGTCCCTGTCTTCCTTACTGCTTTCTAGTAATCTTCATCTTCAAGGGTTGCCCTATAATTGGGGCGGCAGTCCAGTCAGTATGGGCCCTCTTTATCCTAGTGTAATGTACCCAAGGCTTCAACCCTGCTACCTTCATTGCAGTGGGAGTTGTCAACATAATCTGGTATGGCCCCTTCCACCTGGGGCTAAGTCGCTCTCCTTTCCAGTCCTTCACCCATACCTCATCTCCTGGTTGGAAAGGATGTGCCTGTGTCTGTAGAAAGGGGAGACACTGTTCTAACGTGAACTCCCTCATCTTACTCAGTGCTCTCCCTAAGGCGCTAATCTCCTCCTGTAGGGCTATATTCCCTAATTCCTTGGTATCTCCCCTTAATCCACTCAAAATAGTAGGGGGTCACCCATACATCAACTCGAAAGGGGACAGTCCTGTGATTCGATGTGGTGTGCACCTCATCCTGAAAAGGGCTATGGGTAGAGCATCCGGCCACTTTAACCTCGTTTCTTGACACAATTTGGACAACTGTGTCTTTAGGGTCCGATTCATCCTTTCCACCTTCCCTGAACTCTGGGGTCGGTATGCACAGTGTAGCTTCCAGGTGATTCCCAGAGCGGTGGTTAGATCTTTAATGATCTTGTGGACGAACGTGGGTCCATTATCTGAGCCTATATGATGTGGTAGTCCGTGTCGGGGAATGATATCTCGAAGTAGAGCCCGTATGACCTCCCGTGTTTTCTCGGTGCGGGTGGGGTAAGCTTCCATCTATCCAGTATAAGTACAAATGAAGACCAAGAGGTAACGATAGGCTCCAGCCCGGGACAATTCAGTGAAATCTACTACCAGTGATTCAAAAGGACTACTTCCTTGGTACTGTGGTCCCTCCGCCATCTTGGGTCCCTGTCAGGGATTAGTTTTGGCACACAGCTGACACCTTGAGGAGGCCAGGGTGGCAAATCCATGTATCGCATTTAGATAGACCTCCTTTTCCAGCAGCTGAACTAGAACCATCTTTCCTAGATGAGTGGCTTCATGTGCCTTCTGGACCACCAACCATCCCAGGTGTCGGGGCAGGTAAATTCTTCCATCTGGCAGCCTCCACCATCCATCATTTCCCCTATCTGCCCTGAGATCTTGTCGGGCTGTTTCATCTTTCTCCTTGGAGTAGGTCGGGCTCAGCTCTCTCAGCGAAACCTGGAATAGCGGGGCCATAAGAGGATCTCTTGCCAATTCTGTCTGTAGATTTTCTGCTGCCGCTGCTTTAGCCGCTTGGTCCGCTTTCTGATTTCCCCTGGCTACTGGGTCTCTTCCCCGTTGATGTCCTTGGCAGTGAATCACAGCCACCCTTCTAGGGATCCAGACTACAAGAAGCAGCTCTTCTATTTCTTTTCCATATTTTATACTTTGGCCGGTTGAATTGATCAACCCTTTCTCCTTATACAAGGCCCCATGTGCATGTAGGGTGATGAACGCATATTTTGAGTCAGTATATATATTCACTGTGAGTCCTTCCGCAAGTTCAAGGGCTCGGATCAGGGCAATAAGTTCTGCCTTCTGTGCAGAAGTCCCCGTTGGCAGGGGTTTGGCTTCTATAACCTTATCCTCTGTTACCACCGTATGTCCAGCCATTCCCCGCCCCTCTTGTACAAAGCTGCTTCCATCCATGTAGTATGTAACATCTGAGTGCGGCCACGGAGTATTCCTAAGGTTTGGGTGACTTGAATATACTTCATCCATGGTCTGGATGCAATCGTGCTGGGGACCCTCGGCTTCCATGGGGAGCAGTGTGGCCGGATTAAGAGTGGTAGTAGTCTCAAGTCGAATCCGGGGGTTCTCACACAGCATCCCTTGGTATTTCAGCATTCGACTATTAGTAAACCAGTAGTTCCCTTTGTACTCCATCAGGGTGGTAACGGCATGAGGGACTCTGACAGTCAGTGTCTGGCCCAGAGTAAGCTTGTTGGCTTCCTTGACCAGTAGTGCTGTAGCTGCAATGGCTCGAAGACATCCCGGCCACCCCCGTGCCACGGAGTCCAGCTGTTTTGAGAGGTAGGCCACGGGTCACTGCCAGGAACCCAACTGCTGGGTTAAAACCCCTACAGCCACATTCTTCCTTTCGTCCACATAAAGGGTGAATGGCTTAGTCACATCCGGTAGGCCTAATGCTGGGGCTTCCATCAAGGCTTTCTTTATCTGCAACCATGCTGCCTTTTGTTCCTTTCCCCAGTGGAACTCTGCTGTCTCCTGCCCTTTTGTTGCCTCGTACAGGGGCTTGCTTATCACAGCAAAGTTGGGGATCCAGATTCGACAGAACCCAGACATGCCTAAGAATTCACAAACCATCTTTTGGTTCTGGGGTTCTGGGAGGGCATACACTGTCTCTTTTCTTTCTGGTCCTAGGGCGCGCTTTCCCTGGGAAACCTGATATCCCAAATAGCGCACTTCTGTTAGACAGAGCTGAGCCTTTTTTCTTGAAACTTTGTATCCGTCTTCCCACAGGAGATGGAGTAACTCTTCGGTTCCCTTTCGGCACTCTTCCTTGCCAGTCGCCACCAGCAGGAGGTCGTCCACATATTGCAACAAGACTCTTCGCCCTGGTTCCGACGGGAACCATTGCAAATCCTGGCTCAGTGAGGTCCCAAATATTGTGGGTGAATTTTTCCATCCCTGTGGCAAACGGATCCAAGCGTACTGGGTGTTTCTTCCTGTTACTCCATCTTCCCACTGGAAAGTGAAAATAGGCTGGCTTTGTGGGGCCAGCTGTACGCAGAAGAAAGCATCCTTGAGGTCTAAGATTGTGAAGTGCGTCGCTGCCGAGGGAATCAGCCCCATTAGTACATATGGATTGGGTACCATGGGGTGGATGGTCACTGTGGCTTGATTCACCATTCTTAAATCTTGCACAGGCCGGTAATCACTGGTCCCTGGCTTCTGGGCAGGCAGAAGAAGGGTGTTCTACGGAGACTGGCATTCCCTAAGAATCTGATACTTAGTCAATCTATGTGTTTCTGTATACTCTCTATGGCCGCCCGAGGCAGATTGTATTGCTTTACATGTATCGGGGAGGCTCCTGGTTTCAGTTCTACCACAACCGGGGCTATGTATTGAGCTAATTCTGGTGGATTGTCTTCTGCCCATACCCCAGGAGGCCCGTAGGGAGTGTCATCCTCAGCGCAACTCATAAGAGTCTGATGAATCCTCCATTCTTCTTCCATGGGGTATGACATCAGCAAGCTCCGTGGTCCTCGGAACTCCGCCTCTGTTGATCCATCGTCCTCAAAGGTAATCTGTGCCCGTAGTTTCGACAGCAAGTCTCTTCCCATCAGCGACACTGGGCAATCAGGTAAGTAGAGGAATTGGTGTGTGATTTGATGCCGCCCCAGGTCAACAAGATGTTTTTCCAACAATGGCTTTTTCTCAGTCTTTCCTGTGGCACCAACTATCTTCACACAAGTGGTTGTCTTCGGGGCTAAGGGGGTAGTTACTACAGATTGGGTGGCTCCAGTATCGATCATCATGGGGATTGGCTGGCCCCCCACCTTTGCCATGACCATGGGCTCCCTGGGGCCGGCAATGAGGGGGCCTGGTCTGTCCTAATCCCACTGTTCCATCTCCGCCATCCCTATGGTCTCATAGGGTTCTTCTCTTCTCTGTCTTTCATATCGTCCATCTGTCACCCATCCTCTTCCTCCTCTGCCGCCTCTTCCTCGTCCCCTTTGGGGGCTGGTCGGCCCTGGTCCAGATCGATTGGGGCATTCATTCTTCCAATGACCTTCCTGTTTGCAAATGGCACACTGGTTTCGCCCAAGTCGAAATCGAGGTCTCCCGGCCCTTTCCATCCTCCCTCCTCTGCCCCTTTTGTGTTCAATTATCCCTTGGGTGGCAAGAACCACCACTAATACTTCCGCCTTCTTATGTATACGTCTGTCCTTTTCCCGCTTCTCTTCTAATTCCCAATTTATGTAGACCTTCTGAGCAATTGCTAACAACTGACTCAAATTCATTCCCTCAAAGCCTTCCTATTTCTGCAGTTTCTTTCTTATATTTGGAGAACTTTGAGCCACAAAGTCCAAAACTACCGCCCACAAATTCTCTGGGGCATCCGGATTTATTGGTGTATATTGCCGATATGCATTCAACAATCATTCCAAAAATTGTCCCAGAGGTTCATTGGTTCCTTGCACAATCTCCTTTATTTTAGACATATTCACAGCCCTCTTCATACCTTCCCTCATTCCTTCTAACAGTACGGCCTGATACTCCGTAAGACGGATAAAGTCCTGGTCGTTATTAACATCCCAATGTGGCTCTATCAGGGGAACCCTTTCCCTAATCCATATCTCTTCATTTGGGGTGCCGGGGGGTACCCTAGTCTGAACTACTTTTTCTGCCTCTCGGAGAATGTGTCTCCTTTCTTCTGTGGTGAATAGAATCATGAGTAATTGCTGGCAATCCTGCCATGGTAGGCACATGCGTAGCCATAATAGATGTACATAATTCTATCATTTCTTGGGGCTTTTCTGTATATGACCCATAATGAGTCTTCCAATTCAGGAGATCGGACATAGTAAGAGGCATGTACTGATAGCTTTGCATCCAGCGATAGCCCCCCTCTTGCTGGGGATCGGGAATGAGCTGGCTAACCTGCCTAAGGGGAGCCACTACCTCCTTTTCATCCCCTTCCTCTTCTCCTTGGACTTCACAGGGGAATTTCTCCTGTATTCTTTTGATCTCCTTGGCCTTTATCTTCGGCCCACTTCTAAATGTATAAACTCAGTTGGGCAGGGGATGGTGGACCCCTCTTTCTGGTCCAGAAGGTCTGGGTATAAAATTTGGGGTGATGGCGGTGGCGATGCCAGGGCCGTCGGTTCCAAGTTGAGGGAAGGGTTGGCCGGGTTTCCCAGTGCCGCTGCTTCAGCCTGCACTGTCAGGGCCGGACCGGGGACCACTGTGACATATGGGGTTGGGGCGCTGGGTTCCTCTGGGGACTATCTAAAACTACAGGGCCCCTGCCGAACTTCTTCCAGGTTTTATCCTTCATCAGCACCACAACTTTACTGCACTGTTCCTTACAGTTTGCAAGCCACGTGGGGGATTCGGTTACTACAGTGTCCCATGAATCTATGTAAGGGTACTGATCTGGGTGTCCAGGGTCCCCCACCACCACTGCATACACAGCCCTGATGTTTTCTGGGTCCAAACTTCCTTCTGACGGCCACCCCACCTTGAATGCCGGCCACTCCACTTCACACAAGTTTCACAATCTGCCTGGTGTCATTTTTGGACATCTGTAATCTCCACTAAACCTTTTCTTGAAGTTTTTCAACATACATTGGAGTGGCATTTGTCAACTGTTACCCTCACCCATTTTCCTCCCCAATTGTAACAACACACAGTGGGTCAAGGGAATTGGACTGTGGGTAAGGGGTAAGGGTTTAGACAATCTATTACACACACCGACCCAGGCACCCGGACTCTCAATGGTATGCACTGGGAACTGCGATGCCACTCACACATTCTTTCATCCAAACAACACGACCACCCTCGTTTTCCCATCCTCCTAAGGAGTCCTGCGGTTTCAGTAGCCCCCCTCTGGGGCTACTCTACTAGAGCAGGTCCTAAGGGGGTGATCAAGCCCCACTTCTCCCCTTTTACACAATTTTGGGGAGGCACTTACCTAAGGCCTTGTCTATGGCGAATTTCTAAACCGCCCTGGGTTCCCAAGCTGGCAGACCGATCCGTGGGTCTGACGCCCTCACGAGGAGGACCGTCCAACAAAACGTCGGGGGCACCCAAGGACCCTGTTGGTGAGGCACGGATCCCGGGGAAGCGGTGGCCGCTTAAGTTGGCAAAAGGCCCCTCAGATCCCTGGCGAACCCCCAGAAAATGTTGCAGAAAATAGAGATCGAGACCCACGGAGTGGAAATTCCAAGTTTATTCAGCCAGCTGGGTCTTGGTGGAATCGCTTCCAAAGACCGAGAGCCCTGCTTCCATGAATTCACAACAATTTATACATTCTTTGATACAGTGTTATCATGTACGTTTTGGCACCAGATGTACTACACACTACAATGGACAATAGATCATTCTGTGACTGCGCATCCTTAATGTTGCAAGTAGAAATTCTACCTTACTTTGTTTCTTTTCCACATTCTTCCTCAGCCTCAACCTTCATCTGAAGTGGCTCTACACGTGTATGGCTATATATGTTCTACATGTGTAGAGCCCCTTCAAATCCCAGCTGAATAGGAAGAGAGAGAGTGTGTGCTTATCAGAGCGTGGAACATTTTCTTTAAACTACAGCTTCCAGAATTCCCTACTTGGACATTGGTCATTTCTACTAGGATTTACCTCCTATCCTACAGAGCTAGAGGGCATGCTCATCAAATTTGCAGATGACAACAAATTGGGAGGGGTTGCTAATACGCCAGAGGACAGGATCAAAATTCAAAATGACCTGGATAGATTGGAGAGCTGGGCCAAAGCTAACAAAATGAAATTCAACAGAGAGAAGTGTAAGGTCCTACACTTAGGTAGAAAAAATGGAATACAGAACTATAGGATGGGGGACATGTGGCTGGATAGCAGTACGTGTGAAAGAGATCTAGGAGTCTTAACAGACCACAAGCTGAACATGAGTCAGCAGTGTGATGCGGCAGCCAAGAAAGCCAATGCAATTCTCGACTGCATCAATAGGAGTACGGTATCTAGATCGAAGGAGGTACTGGTACCACTCTACTCTGCTTTGGTTAGACCTCATCTTGAATACTGTGTCCGGTTCTGGGCACCCCAATTCAAGAAGGACATGGTCAAGCTGGAGCAGGTCCAGAGAAGGGCGACCAAAATGGTGAGGGGCCTGGAAACCATGCCCTATGAGGATAGACTTAGAGAGCTGGGTATGTTTAATCTGCAGAAGAGAAGGTTAAGAGGGGACATGATAGCTATGTTTAAATATTTGAAAGGATGCCATGTAGAGGAGGGAGTGGGCTTGTTTTCTGCTGCTCCAGAGACCAGGACAAAGAGCAATGGATTCAAGCTGCAGGAAAGGAGATTCCCCCTGAAGCTCAGGAAGAACTTCCTGACAGTCAGGGCTGTCCGGTAGTGGAATATGCTGCCTCGGAGTGTAGTGGAGTCTCCTTCTTTGGAGGCTTTTAAGCGGAAGCTGAATGGCCATTTGTCGGGAGTGCTTTGAGGATGTTTCTGCATGGCAGCAGGTTGGACTGGATGGCCCGTGTGGTCTCTTCCAACTCTACATTTCTATGATTCTATGATTCTATGATTATGTTTGTTTCTCTTTTTCAAAAAGGAAAGGCTAGGGTTGCCGTATTGCCTGGTGGTCCAGGTTTTACCCCAATTCTAATTATGCCACCATTTGCTGATCCAGAGTCTCATTCACAATAAGCAAACACTAGCTAGATGCTGGCTCTTGTAGAACCTGAGATATGAAATAAAATACAGGTAGATACTGTCCTGGTTGGTCATGGTCGAGACCCATGAACTTGCACTATTTTTCCATGTTTTGCACATTGGAATGACTTCCACACAGGCAGAGAATAACAATTTCTCCCTTCTTTACATCTTTGGAGAAGCATTCATACTAGACGTCTTCATGCAAGCCAAAAATTGTTTTTGTGTTTCTTGCCATGAGTCAGTTTTTGTAGCTTACTTTACCTGTATTTTGTGCTCTTAAAGTTATTTTTTCAAGGCTTATATTTATGCAAAACTGAAAACCATACTATAAGTGTAAATGATGTCTAGGAGCTTGAGTTCACTACGAATCATTGACAACAGTCATTACCTACTGTACCCTTGGTATAAGTTCAGGTTTTTCACATCCTCTTTTAAAATAGAATCACAGAATCATGAATCCTGTGGCTGTTGAATTTTCTTATGTCAAAGGAAGCCAAGTGGCTAGCCCACCACAGAGAAAGGGAAGCCCTTCAATTTAGCTTTGAGAAGGTCAATAACTCGTTGAGTAACATGCCAGAGTTAGGAACTGTGGTGAGAGGTTGTCGTTCTCATCTCTTCTGCCTCTTTTGGACCTAGACTTTTATTTTTTAAGCGACAAGGTGATCTGTATGTAAGTGTGTATGTATATATGTGTATATCCTGGCTTTTCCCCAGTCTGAGACTCAAGGTGGCTTACAGCTGTTAAAATAAGAATGGTTAAAAAATTCACAGCAATTCATAAAATATTCACAAAAGTTAAAAGGCAATTAAACCATGAAGAAATTAAGACTAGTTAAAAATACCAACCATTTAGACACTCCTCTTTTTTTAATTGCATGGTAGGGCACCGTATGCCACCCCTACTTAATCTAAGAAACCTTCCCCCTCCCCAGTCCCCATCAGGCTCACTTCATATTGGGAAATCACTTTCTTGTGATTTGGCTAAGCATTACTTTACTTTGCTGGAGACTGATTTATGTTTCTGCTCCCCTACAGCTTTCGAAGTTCAGTTGCATACAGTTTGGGTTTTTTAAGCTGAATATCAGCCTGCTTGAACAAAAAGGCTGCATTGGATATGCAAACATTAAACCAGCGTCTGGCTAGTGTGAGAAAGACATATGCTGCCTCTGGAGGGAAGGAAGGAAGGAAGGAAGGAAGGAAGGAAGGAAGGAAGGAAGGAAGGAAGGGGGGAAGGGGGGAAGGGGGGAAGGGGGGAAGGAAGGGGGGAAAGTAGGTTACAATGCTTTTGCAAAATTAATTGTGCAGACACCCTTGGACTACTGTGTGTAGCTGAGGCCACCTTTCTGCGTGACAGAGGTTTTTCTTGCATTCCCTCCCCTCTCCTGGTCAGATTAAGGGAGCCAAACCTATTCCTGGATACGCTGATTCTGTTTACATTGCCTCCCCTTTCTTGGTTGTGGTTCTTTTGTGCCTTCAAATCATTTCCAATTTACAGTGATCCTAAAGAAAATCTATCACGGGGCTTTCTTGTCAAGATTTGTTCAGAGGGAGCTTGCCTTTGCCTTCCTGTGAGGATGAGAGGGATAGAGAGACTGACCTGCCCAAGGTCAGCCAATAGGTTTCCCTGGGTGCGTGGGGATTCAAACCTGGCTCTCCAAGGTTGTAATCAATGCTCAAAGCACTATACCACTCTGACTCTCTGGATCTTCTTTCTTTACTGCGAAGTAATGAGGCAAAGCAGCAGCATTAGCATCAAAACCACCAATAACAAGTAAGTGTGGCTGCAGGCACCTATCATGATAATTCTCTCACAACGCCTCTAGGGCCATGACTGAATAACTCCACTTGAGTTCCATAAAGTAAATATGTGAGAGAATTTGAATGGCAGCCCCTAGCAGATGTCAGCTTTCCTTGCAGAGCTGCAGCTTACACGTATCTCCCACTATACAGGAAGGTGAGGAAGAGCGATGGAAGACTCAGGCCCTCAGAGAATGCCTGACAGTGCCAGAATCCAGGCTATAAATAAGGAGAATCTTTTATTCTTCTCTCACTATTGTTGTGTGCCTTCAAGTTATTTCCAACTTATGGAGCCCATAAGATGAACCTATTGTGGGGTTTTCTGGGGCTGAGAGTGTGTAAAGCTCCAAAAGTCACCCAGTGGATTTCCATGGCCAAGTGGGGAATCAAAGCTGGTCTCCAGGGTTGTAGCCCAACATTCAAACCACTACACCACACTGGCTCCTTCTCTCACTACAGTTGAACTCAGACTAGTTCAATGAAGCTGAACGGAGAGAGATTCAGAACAGAAAGAGGAAGTACCTTTTCATGCAGAGCACTATTGCACAATGGAATTTTCTATTGCACAGTGTGGTGATGGTTACCAATTTGAAGAGTTTTAAAAGGAAGTTAGACAAATTCATGGATGATAATACTAGCAATGACCAGTAGGCTAGAACTCATATAATGCATGTGTGTAAGCTCTTTTACATATGAATTGTATTTTTCTAATAATTCAAAAATAGGTGTATTCAGCTCATTGTTGTAGAAGGAGAATCCCACAAGTGTCACCAATTCACACGCATGTAAATTTTATTCTTAGCTGCAGCTAAAATAGAGCCATTAAATTGGTTGGATTTTACCTTAAGTATTGACAACACTTGTTTTAATAAGGTTTACTCTAGTTGGGACTCACCAACAGGATTCTAAACATGAAATTGCAATTTTTTGGATGATGTGTGATGTGATTCATTATGGCTTTCAATGTATCACTTTATTTACTGGGATTGCGAAAACAGCCCCTATGCATTCCTACAATGGGACAATAAGCAGGTACACTGACAGACACACAGTTAGTTGCATAATGTCAATATTCAGCTGAAGGCTAGTGTAACACAACCACCATTTAACCAAATAAGTGTAGATGTGGTGATGATATAAGATCTTGGGTCTAGTTATGGTGCATAAATATTCCCTCCAGGATGAGGCAGTGGGCTTCCCAATAGTAGCTGCTAGGGAATATGAGCAGAGGAACTGTTGCATTCATATCCTTCTTGTGGGCTTCCCATAGGCATCTGGCTATTGTGGGAACAGAACAGTGGACTAGGTTAGAACTTCAGTCTGGTCTATCAGGATTCTTCTTACAATCTTCGATAGACTTTATGCAGCAGAAAGAGCCAAGTGATACCCTTCATATGTATTTTAAGCAGGGGTGTACTGCCATTCAACAGTTCCTTAAGTGAGCCTCTGTGTGCAGAGATCAGTAGGAGCGATATAATGGTCAAAAAGACTATTACCCTTCATGAGCTATGAAGTGAAAGCTTGAAGTTCAGTCAAGAAGTGTGCATGGCCTTCAGTAAGCCACTCTTTCTCAGCACCATTCTGTAATTTCAGGATAATAATACCAGCCATCCTTGTACGAGTTGTCATAAAGACAAATGGATTAATGCAAGTGAAGAGCTTGGAGCACTTATTGACTGGTAGTGCACACAGTCCTGACAGAAGGTCACGTTAGTATGAGACCAGTGGTGGTTCTATTTGATTGCTGTGCTGTAACCTTTTTTTGTCAATTTACTCTAAATTTACTGTGAGTACAAGAAAGAAGTACAGAATGTTGCCTATAGCGGTTCTTTTTGCCTGCTTGCAGTTTACCATTGTAGCCTGCTGCCTATACATCTACCCTCTTGTGTCGTGTCTAAAATGGCTGGAAAGCTAGATCATGTCCCCAATGGAGACAAACTTATAGTTGCTAATGCCTTGGGCTAGTAACCTCCAGATAAAAGGTTTTATGGGTCAGACAACTGATCCCTGTCAATCATTCTTGGACTCAGTAGGAGCTGTTTATTATGCGGTCTGCTGTATTGTTGCTGGAAAAGTAGGCAGCATGTAAGCTGCAACAATTTTTTTTTATTCTAGAATAGCATTCTAAATTGAATTAAGTTGTAATATGATCTCAAGGCCTCAGCCACCAAACATGTGAGTGGGAACCTAGTGAATACTTATCACTGCTCAGGAGACAAAACCCAAAGGAAACTGAAGCACTTTGTGGTGGGGGGGAGTATATGAAAAATAGGGTCAGCTCTAACCCCCCAACCCCTGATCCAAATAAGACTGCTATCTTTTCCCCTCACTTGTGAGGGAAACAGTATTGGCAACAGTACCAACATTTGAAAACCACTATATTGTTCAGACCCTATCCTGGTGATCCAGGCAAACACTAAATTCTAATCCATTACAATAGTTTGCCTGCAAAAATGGGAACACTCTGGGGAATTCTGGCAGTGGAACAAGATTTTCCAAAAGATTTCCTCTACAGTAAGTGATGTGATGAAAATTTATTGAGCTTTTGAGTGACATAGGGATCTCTTATGATTCACAACTTGGATAACACTGAGCAACCAGGATATTAATCTACAGAGTAACTCATTCTGATTGTTCATATGTATTCTACACTCAACAGAATTTTTTTTAAAATGTTCGTGCAGATAAAGTTTAACTGGAAACAAGAGTAAACCGGAGAATGAGTTTCAGACAAGAAAATGTCCTGCGCGTGTGTGCATGTATCTTTCTCTTTAGCAGTTACATAGGAAATTGCTTTAAACTGCATCAGACCATTGGTCCATCTAGCCCAGTATTGTCTAATCAGAGATTGGGAACCTTTCCAGCCCAGGTATCCAGATGCCTTCATCCTTGCCCCCTTCATGGGGCAACGTAATGTTGCAGGTGACAACATATCCTTGATGTCAAGTTGAGAACATGCCCGCCAATGCCATTGCATCATTGGCTGAATAGCCAGCTAAAGTTTCTTCAATCAGCTTTTTGGTCAGGTTGGACTTGGCAAGGGACAGTGATGACAAGAAACAGCAAGGCTGAGTGTTATCTGGCTTCACTCCTCCCTTGCTTTCCTCATGCATGGAAAGCAAGGCTGAGGAAAAGGTAGAGAGGAGCCAAAACACTGAGCTTCAGCCTCAAGCCTGCCCATTGATTGCATTTTTTGCCTTGTCTTTCTTCTGGGGAGATTACAGGGAGAGTCCACTTAGGGGAATCCATGGGTTGCATTGGGAAATGCAGTAGGCCAGATGTTCCCCATGCTTTGTCTATAATTTGTAACAGCAGCCTTATTAGTTGGCAGGCTGAAGTCTTTTCCAGCTCTACCTGAAATTGGTGGAGTTTGAACCCAAGATCTTTGGGTACCACAGAATTAATGGCTCTTGACAGTCTAAGAAGGTACTTTCACTTATGTTTTTTAAAACTATGGTGTCTTTCAAGAAAGTGGTGCTTTAGGAGTTAATACTGAAATGTCACTACTCTGATCCAGAGGCACCAATAATGGAGCTACTGTCAAGGGTGACCAACCTACACCAGACTCTCATCTCACAGCTACCTGTAGCATGAGTTAACGAGACATCACATTCCACTGACTTTTTTCATCTTCCAATGTGGTTACATAGTGAGCAGGTGAAAGTGCATGTAGCAATCTTTTGATCTAGTGCAGATTACCCATAGATAATGAGTAATTTTAGTAAATAACATCAGATCACAAAGCAGTACCAGATAGTGCAAATTCCAGTTCGAGAGATAGTGATTACCTACATTGCCAGCCTTGATAACTTTATTGAACAGAAGTAGATTAGTCAGTAATCATAGATCAGAGGCAGGTGATCTATCAATCACTAGATGTTATTGATTACAATACATCTCCCATCAGTCCCAGCAAACACAGCCAATGGCCATAGAGTGTGGGAGTTTTAACACAAAATATCTAGAGGACAGCAGGTTGTCATAGCTAAGAAGCTGGTTCTACATGCAGTCATCCTCAAGAGCAGACCAAATGAAATCAATGGGAATTTAATGACTAACTGAAGTCCCATTGTTTTAAACGGATCTGTTCTAAGATTGACTATGTTTTGGAGCCAACCCAGTAGCTCAAAAACCTGGAGGCTCAGGAGGTCTCATCAGGGCTTGTGTGCTGTATACAGCTTTGCCAACATAGAGCAGTTGGCTATCCTCCTGCTATTAATTAGTATCTGTGATAGTGGGTGGCTTCTGTGACAGTAGGACAATGAATCTGCTTTGGGTTTTAGACTGAACTTTAAAAGACCTACCAAGGGTGCCAAATCCTACTCCCTCAAATAGATTCACTATTTTGAATACATCTGTTAAGTTTAGACTAAACCAGAGTGGAATCATTGCCCACTGACATGAAAAACATTGCTGACTAGAACCTTTCAGCCTTACCAGTTCTGAGAAAGCAAGCCTACGTTAGGCAAATTTATAGATATTACTTTTCTTGCCACATTCCTTGTTTATAGCAAAATATCACAAGCCACCTAATATATCTAATTGGTCTGCTTTGCCATTTCTGCTCTTACGTTTGAATGAAAAATAGCAAGATGTCAAGCTGGAGCTGGAATTCAAGGAATGTAGTTGGCCAAGAACATATAAAAGAGTGTTCTGTTTTAAGGCAATAAGCGAAGGAGTGTTTCTTAACTTGATAGTAATTCAAGGATTTATCTCTTGGAGACATAAGATCCCTGGCACTAGTTGAATAATATACAGAGAATTCCACAGTACTTTTTTTCCTTACAGTTCCAAAGTACATCATTAAATGTCATGAGACAATTTGGATATTGTTTGTCCTACAAAATTAGAAATTCAGCACACATTCATTACAGGATTACTTTTTACTATAGATTCTAATGGATGTACTCTCCAACTAATTGTTTCATTTCCATGTTGGCTGGCTGGCTGTTGCTGAATTGCTGTGGTCACAAGGTCAGGAAAACACTTGTATCTGACTATATGTAACTAAACTGAATGGAATTCCACACTTATTTAGAAAAGGATATGCTCAGTCTTAGAGCTGGCATGGTGTAGCGGTTAGAGCCCTGGACTACCACCCTGGAAACCAGGATTTGATTTCCTGCTCAGCCCACAGAAACCTACTGTGTGCACTTGGGCATGTCACACACTCTCAGCCCCCAGAAAACCCCATGATAGGTTGACCTTAGTATCATCATAAGCTAGAAACAACTTGAAGGCGCATAACACCAAATCCTGTTTCTGGAAGGGATACTTTTGTTTTTGAGTTCCATGGCCAAAGTGGACTCAGAGCTGACCACACCAAGAACTACAATATATTTTATTGGACCAACTGTAATATTTTTAAAATTATGACTAACATTCCCTATGCTGCAGTCTTGATTGTTGCTTGAACAATGAAGAAAATGGAGTGACTTGCCCCTTGATGCCAGCATGTCTTTTGAAAACCTGGCAGGCAAGCAACACCTCTAGATTTTAGACTGGACAGTGACCCTGAAATTCACAATCAACTGTTTCGCTTAAGCAGCGAACTCTATAGGCTA
Source organism: Cyclura pinguis (assembly GCA_030412105.1). Taxonomy (NCBI): domain Eukaryota; kingdom Metazoa; phylum Chordata; class Lepidosauria; order Squamata; family Iguanidae; genus Cyclura; species Cyclura pinguis. Next base: position 308,305,193 of record CM059599.1, on the reverse strand, counting down.
AACTCATAAGTCCACTTCTAACACTAGAGTAGCACAAGCTGTGAAGCTACAGACAGCCAATTCCAGCCCAGCTCTCAAGGAGGCAGTATCACTGAGGCCCACTTCCCACTGAGGCTGCAGATGGTGTTTCAAATGACCAAATGTCACACTTAGAAACTAAACATTCATACCCACAATAATCTTGTGTGTTAGGGTGGATACTTTACAACAATTTTTTTCTTTGAGATTTAGGTGAAGAAAATGTAGAGCAAAGCAAAGGGAAGGTCCAATCACATCAGACCTCATCTGCAGCTTGAAAAACATGACGGCTACAGGATTATCACATCACTAGGTTTCTGTTTGAAGAATAATAGATAGCTGTGCCACCAAGGGCCCTACTGCACTATACAACTATAGCACCATGATCCCATTTTTAACTCTTATGGCCGTCTCCTATGGCATAGGTGGGCAAGGTACAGCCATGGGCTGCATGAAATCCTTGGGACCCCTAAATGTAACCACTGAAGCTGCCGAAGCCCCCATTTCTAAATTTATAGGCCGATTTTGATCCCCAAAACTGCTCCAAAGCTCCCCAAACCACCCACAAAAGCAGCAGTCCCCTTCCCCCACTGCTCTGAAGAGCAGAGCAGAGCAGCTTGTGTGTGTATTCCAGTTAAAACCTATTCATGTGCTCTGAACTCAACCCAGTTAGCTTTTCTCCCTCATTTTTCCTCACTCACTTAGAGCAATCAGGATCATCTACCCAAAACTATTCTCTCATTTCTAAGCATAAGGTCCATGTATATTTCGAAACAGTCCCCAGTCATCAAGGAGGAAGCCTGTGCATCTTTGTGAAAGGTGTAATTATCTTGGCTGTGGCACTGCTGCAGCAGAGATGTTTCATCCATTAAGCAATTGAAAACTGTGATTGTGTTGATACTCGCAGCAATGCTTAAGCAGAAGGGGAAACCTTAAGATGTTTGTAGCATTCTGCTTCCTGCTTTACGGGTGGTTTAAAATTTATGCCACTGCTATATTATTTAAATGTATTTTCATTAGGTGAATGCATCTCGAAAGGGTTGCATCTGAGTGAGTTGCAAAACTCACGCTGGCAAATGGCGCTAAAGAGAATTACACAGTTAAATTGTATATTATCATGTAAATGGCAAAGGAACACCACATGGGACTCTGTGCATTGTGCTGAGTGATAAAAAGCTGAGAGCTATAAATAAGAGTTAAATAAAGAGTCCTGTCAGTTGAAGCAGTGGAGTGAAAGAGCCTTCTAAGACAGTTATAAGGTTGGAGAACAATGCTTAGTTAACGACCCTACGTATTTTAAAAGACCAGTGTCTAACATGTGTAAGAACACCATTGTGCTCTCTGTCTCTTAGGTAATTATGAGCAGGATGGTTCAAACCAGCCCCATCACTTGAGGCATTGTTGTCACAAAGGTGGCAGTTTTACTAGCAATGGAATTCTGTAATGCTTCTAGGACTTTTTCGTGCTCAGAATAATGTCAACTACATTCACTTATCTGGTATCTACAACCTGCACTTTGGCTTCCAGTCTGCAAAAATACAGGCTGCCCCAGATGTGACTGAGATTACATCCCTATCTGATAAATGACTAAATCTGGCATTTATCCAGCAGGGAGTGGGGGAAATGGACCTATTTTATTTCATACTTCTCTCGTGAGAGAGGCTGTTTGTATTTCACACTGCCTCCCTAAGAACATAAGAGATGTGTTGCCCCAGATCAAATGACTATCTAATCCAGCATTTTGTGCCCCAGTGACCAAGGAGTGGCCTGTGGGAGGCCTACGATCAGGACACAAGTGGAATTTTGCACTCTTGCTTGTGTTCCCCAGACCTACTGTCTTTGCTCCTGAACAGGACAGATGTAATGACCTTTAACCGCTGAGAGCACTGTTGTCCTTGATTTTGGTGCAGAGGTTTGAGCACCGTACTGCAACTCTGAAGACCAGTGTTCAAATCCCTGCTTGGCCAGGGAAACCCCCGGCCAACCTGGGGCAAGTCAGACTCTCTCAGCCTCAAAGGAAAAGGCAAATCCCCTCCAAACAAGAAAAAAACATGACAGCTTCACCTAAGAGTCTCCATAAGTCAAGAACAACTTGAAGGCACACAACAGCAACCTCTGTTAAAGCCATCTCAGTTATTGCTCATTTCTACATCTGGTGGTAGTGAATTCCTGTTTAACTATGTGCTTACTATTAGCATACGGTACTTCAAAGACTAATTCAAGAAAAGAGATTCCACCTAAACATTAGGAAGAACTTCTTTGCTGTAAGAACTGTGTGACAGTGGTATAGACTGCCTTGGAGTAGGGGGGACTTTTCCTCTTTGGGGGTGGATGGACACCTTTCAGGCATGCTTTAGTTGTGCATTCTTGCATGACAGGAAGTTAGACTAGATGTCTCTTGAAATCCCTTCCAACACCGGGATTCTTATTCAAAACTGCTCAAAGATTTGAAACCCATGAAGCCTCAGTCATATATGACAGCTTGGGAATGTGCATACTTAGGCACTTCAGAGGCCAATCCTTCCAGTTCAATAAGACCCAGATGAGCAGCATTACACATGTGGAGAGGCACACAGAAGGCTGCTTCTACTCATGCCTCTCTTTTGCTGGACTGGCACACTGACCTCCTGGGAAAAGTAGTAAGACATTTCATTTCAACTTCTATATCCATTCCCATCAGGGCCAGGATAGAAACTGAGCTAAAATGTAGTTCTAAATGATTTTGGCATGAACAGCTTAACTCTTTTCCATTTGTTATTGGTTTCCCAGAAACCAAAATGGAAAAGAAATTAACAGCTGTGGAATATGGCGTGCAATCTAAGATGCTCCTGTTTTATAGCCTTTGGTACTACTGTAACAGGTTTTTTTTCCCTCAGTGTGAAAAGCAACTAGCAGGGTTTTAGTCTACATACAAACTTGAACTGGCTAAATCAAAACTTTTTCTTTTTTAAAGAAACAATTATTTTCCTGGAAATTTGGGGAGGGATATGTACTCAAGTCACCAAGGGTTACAAGGAATACATGTTAGGTGTTCCTCAATACAGATATGGTTTCGGACTATCTAAGGCAACAAAAATCAAGATTAAAAGATGACATTCTGCTTTGCTTTAGCAATGTATAGAATATGTCTATCACTCCTTCTATTGAACTGAACAAAGATAAAGAACAGTTAAAATGATGAAAGGATGAATTGTGTCAAGACAAAATAAAGGTCATTTCACAAAGCAATGAAAACCAAAACCCTGAGCTCAAAAGGCAAAAAACATTAACACATTTTTACTGAAATATCAATTCCTTTAGTATGTTACAGAAGAGCTTAAGAACATCCATTATGTACCTAAACTGCAGACTTTTTTTCAAAATAAAAAGGTCTTTTTATAAAAAAATAAGAAAAGTCAAAGTAAAGTGCATGAAACTGATTTTTCCATCATCCAGATTAATGCATCAAAAAATTACTACACTGACAATACTATAAACCTGGGAATCTTTTCTCCTCTGTCACCCCATTAGTCAATTATTTTATTTTACAGTAGTGGTTACATATAAAATAGACACACTGAGCAACCAAGGAGTTTTTCCAGATGCTTCTCACTGTTTAACATTAAGAGCTAGTGGAACTGGAACTTTTTCTAAACACTTGTTAACTTTTGAGATTGTGTCTATGTCCACTGTAGCTAGGACGATCCAGAAGGAAAGAAAATAGTCCCCAAACTGTGGTATCAGTTATTAGACTGCAAATGCTATTGAGTTTTAAAGGACTTTGTTTTTAAAGAGTGTGGTAGCAATATGACTTCTGGTCCATTCTCTGAAACAAAACTGATGCCTGTTTCCTTCTAACTACAACAATAACTTTTATGCATGGTTTTTGTTTTTAAAAAAACACAAAATGAATTATTAAAGGAAGCTCTTAAGAGCCATCAAGGGAAAGACACACTGGAAAGAACAAGCCAGTGTAAACCTAAAACAGTGAAATATATAGCACTTAAAGGATACACTTATTATCATTACACCTTGGTCTCACATGGGGTATTCTCATGGTCTGCCACTAAAGGGACCAACTGCCCATTTAGCTTCAGCAGTGCTGCAGCTAAACATCAGATACTCACAGACCCTTGGTCTTTCAAAGCAATTTGGCACACAATTTCAGACAAAAATGTGCAATGGAAGATTACTTTCTGGCCTAGTCTTAGAACAGACAATAGTGCAGAACAGGTGTAGATGGCTACCATCACACCTAATGCTCAAACAGGGATAATTCTATCCTGCAAATGCATCCCTTCTAAACAGATAAGCCTCATCTGAGGATGGGGTGTGAAGTTGGCAGGATTGGTTGTCACAAGACTGCTCAGCATGAAGTCTAATTCCTTTGAGCCTGGGACTTAAAACTGTGAGCATCAAACAAAGGATTCTTCCAACGGATCCCGGCAGTAAAACGTCTTAAGTCCCAGGAACTGGTCAGGCAACTGGCTTCCCCCCTCCCCACAAAAGACAGAATCACAGCAGTTCCATTAGTGGAGCTTGTCACATAATATTCCTGTCTTCAGTTCCAGCCTCTGACTGGAGTCCAACCACCAACCGCCTCCAAGTGGGTTCCAGCGTTAATTCCCTTCAGGGAAACGGGGGGGGGGGCTGTTAAGGCGGATGAGGTGGGAGACAAATCTCCCCCGTGCCCTTTTCCCACAGACGGCTTCTCCGGATCGTGTCAATCCAGCCGGTTCTGGCAGAGAAAGCGGCTCTCGCTCACAGCGCGGCGACGGCGGCGGCCTTGGCTTTGCAGTGCAAAATGTGCTTGTGGACCACATCGATGCGGTCCTGGAGGAGCTGGGCTTGCTGGTCCGAGAGGAAGCCGAGGCTCTCGGCCAGGGGCTCCCGAGTCCGGTAGAGCCGGAGCAGCTCGGGGGCGGCATTGCGGAGGCGGTGCAAGTCCCGCACCCTCTGGGCGGTGGCCTCGCGGAAGACGCAGACGGAGCGGAGCAGGGGCTCGTTGTACTTGTCCCACATGGCCAGGAGCCGGTAGCCGTGCACCAGGCCGGCCTCGTTGTCGAGGAAGACCAGCCCGCCGTTGGGGGCCCGGTGGAGGTTGCTGGTGGCCCGGTGCATGACCCGCGGGTCCCACTGGAGGCTGAAGAGGTTGCTGACCAGCCGGTCGAAGTTGGCCGTCAGGTAGTCGAAGAGGATCAGGTCGCTCCACTGGACCAGCTCCACCAGCTGCGCCTGGCTCAGGCCGCGCAGCTCCCCGGCCGCCAGGGGCTGCAGCCTCCTGCCCGCCGCTGCCGCCCCCGCCTCGGCCCGCCACGGGGCGGGCGCCACCACGTCGGTGAGGTTGTCCACCCACTGCGCGAGGCTCACCACGGCGCCCTCGGCCCAATGGGAGCCGCGCAGCTCGTCGCGCACCTGCGCCCACTGCCCGCCGCGGGCTTCCACCCGCGAGAGCGCCAGGGGCGGCAGCCGCTCTTGGATGCCCAGCAGCCCGGCCAGGTGGTACGAGAGCGCCTCGCCCTGGATCTGCTCCGGATTGATCCCGTAGCGCACGCAGGCGCGGCTCCCGTCCGACAGCCGGGCCAGCCGGTTGGAGCTGCGGCCGCAGCCGCCGCGCTCGAGCGCCACGACGCGCGCCTCCCGCGCCGCCCGCAGCCACGAGGCCGTCTCCTCCGCCGAGAAGCCCCGCGGTACCTGGGCTTCCAGCGCCCGGCTCCAGAAGACGCCGCCGCGCACCGGCGAGGCGGGGAGCTGCTGCTGCTGGGGCTGCTGCTCGGCGGCGCCCATGGCTCCTTGCCTTTCCCGCCAAGGAGGCGGCGGGGGTGGCTCCTGGCCGCTTTCGCCCGGCCCCTCCTGGGGCTCCGGAGGCTGTCCCGGCAGCGTGAGCAGCGCTCGGAAAGTTTTCTGGGCGGCTTGACTACTCGGAGGGCGGAGGAGACGACTTGTAGCTGCCGCGCCTGCCGCCGGCGCTGCTTCGACGCCGCCCCCGAGCCCCGCCGCCCCGGCTCGCGGCCGCTGCTCCTGCGGGAACCTCGCCCCGGCGCTGCCCGGCTGCTCCGCCAGCCGTCCGACCCAGAGCCCCGCCAGGGAAGCCAAAGCCAGCAGCAGCCAGAGCGCGGCCACGGAGCCCAGCCCGGCCAGACCCGCCGCGCGTTGCATTCTCCCCCGGCCGGCGCTGCTCCTCTCGCTGGGCTCGGGCGCTGCCGCTGGCTCAGTCCGCTGCTCCGGGACCCGGAGGCCGGGCAGCCCCGCGGCGGCGACGGCTCCGGCTCCGGCTCGCCGGAGCGGGGCTGTTTTCGGTCATGCTGACGGCTACGGTTGGCCCGCTGGAGACGCTGGCGGCGGCGGCGGCGGCGACAGCCTGACGAAAATTAAATAAAATGCAAAAAGCCAAAGAAGCAGGGAGGAGGATCCTGCGACGCGGAGCAGCCGCGCTTCTGCCCCGACCGCAGCTGCGGGACCGGTGTCTGCACCGAGACCCTCCAGCGATTGAAATTCACAAGCACCGAGACCACGTGGGGGAGGGAGGGAGGGGGAGCGCGGGGACCCAGCCCACAGCCCAGCGTGGCTTGCCGCTTAAAGCAGCGATGCTTGGCCCGCGGGTGGGCCCGTGCCCGGGGTTGAGAACCAACGGGGGGGCGCTTGCGAGGGCGGGGAGCCGCCCCCGGTCCCCGAGGGCTCCTCTCACCTCTCCCTCCCCGCTTCTCCTTCTCCGCGCGGGGAGCGGCGGCGTCTGGGGCCGAGGAGGGGCAAGGCGACGGGCCGCCGCCGAGCGCGCCTCCCCCCTCCCACCCGGCTTGGGAAGCACAAAGGATTCGGCACGTTTGGAATAAAGATGGGAGCGAAGCACATTGTGAGGCTCCTTTCAAAGGGCTCGTCCGTTGGAGGGAAGCGGTGGGGGGTGGCGGACTAAGGCGAAGGGCGGTTGAGGAGCGCCCCCTCAGCCCCCACGTAAAAATGAGCTGGGGCGACGTGGGTTCATTTCTAGGGGTTCGTGAAACAATCCAAAGACGTTTGACCCTTGAGACGGGGACTGAAGAGTTGTGGGCAACTCGGGGAAAAAAAAAAAAACCCACAGCTGGTCGTTCCTCCCTCCCGCTGCGTCCAGGAAAGGGCATCATTGCAACCCTGTGGCCGGAGGATGTTTACTCTGAGGCGACCCCAACGCTCTGTAGCAATGCTTTTACCCCCTGAGAAGTACGTTTAGGATTGTGGTGGGCTGCGTAGAGCAATCCTAGCCTGCTCAGACGTCCAGGATGTGTGTGTAGAAGTCCATTCCCGCACGAGCCCGTTCTAGCGCTGTGATTCCACTTTCAACATCCTGTGGAATCCTGGGGTTTGCAGTTTCGGGAGGGGCCACCTGGCCCCTCCCGAAACTGCAAACCCCAGGATTCCACAGGATGTTGAAAGTGGAATCACAGCGCTAGAACGGGCTCGTGCGGAAATGGCCGAAGAGTGGCCCGCGCGCACGGCGAACCCGTGGAGAGGGGAGGGTGGAGCGACTTCTGGGGCAGCTTGGCCCGGCGGTGGGCCTGGAAGCGGGCGTGGCTCTGGCGAGCTGCACAGTTCGGTTTAATCCGCGTAGTGACACTGTTCTGAGTGACGCCTCTGAGGTAATTCACAACAGCTCACCTATTTTATTTTATTTTTTTTTTTAAAAAAGGCGTTAAAATATTTCTTCTCTTTTCCACCCTCCCTTCATCGTAGACCGTTCTACTTTCTCCCGGCCAAAAATCCTTCCAGCCCCCTCCAATTATTTGGAATTATTTAATATACTTGAATGTTAGGATTTTTTTTCTTAGGATTTTTTTTCTCTAAAGGTTACCATAAACTGCCAAGGGAACCTTGACTATTGGGTGGTATTATTTTCAGTAAATAATATCAATACGGTATTCATTTTGTATAGGAGACAGACAAACAGTTGCACCTCTTTTTAGGTAAGTATGTAAATCTGTTTAGTGGAAACTGGAAGTCAAACAGCGATGGATGGTTTAAATGTAGCCTGGGATCTTCCCTTACCAGTGCTTCCTTCTCAGTCCTCTATCACCAATCTTTCATTCTCACTCTCCAGCAGACTGCCAGGGGGAAAAACAGTCTGAGGGAAAAACAGGTCAAGTCAGTGATCATGGCAGCAGCCAGCTTTCTTCTCCAACTCAGTGGCAGTTACATTTAGAGACTCAGAAATAAGTCAAGCAGGGTTCAGTGTGACTTATTTGCAAATGAAATCTGGAGGGAGATTCCACCTCAGTTTGAGTTTCGGACCCTCTTTTTGCTTCTGAATCCATACCGTTCCATCCAAATTTCCAAGATTTATTACAACCTGGCACTCATGCAAATCACCCTTTGGATATTGTTGCCTCACATATCTTTGAAGGTAATGGGGGAGCCATGTATTTGTTGAATGTACGGGAAGAACAGATAAATGCCAAGGTCTGACCTATGACTTTCTGTGGAAAAATGAGAGCTAGGCAATAATGACTGTGAGTGAGGTTCCAAGTAAGCATTTCTAAAAGGAAATTTTACAAGGGTCAATTGATTTACAGAAGAGCCTTGACACTTGCTTCCGTCTTGTGCCTTGAATCTTACAAACCTGCTGTATTCCTTAAGCCTTTAAAGGTAATTTTGGCCCTTCCCGGATTGTTTTAAGCCCTAAACTTCATTTTTAGAAACAGAAAGTGACTGAACACTGTTCTTCAATATAAAACAGAGTGAAAGATTACATTTAAATGGTAAATTGCAATCTCCGGATGTTTGTTGTTGGGTCATGATTTGCCTCTTGGGGCACTTTTTGGGGGGGGGGGGGTTAGTTGGGATGTTTTGGATATGCTGGAGAGTTTCTTCTTGGCGGTAAATATAGCCCATGGGCTAAAGTATAGCCACATCCTTTGCCTGCTGATGCCCTTAAGACAACCTAAAACCACTATAAAACAATTTTTATTGCACATTCCAAAAAAGGTGATCCTATGCCCTATTTAGATGCCCCTTTTCTTGTCCTGAACTTCATTCTTTCTTTCACATGACAGAAATCTGACAGAAGGTCCAGATATCAATGTGCTTGTATCAACATTCTTCTTAACCAGGGATAGCCTCAACAGTATATTATTCCAAAGTAAAGCATTGTTCCAGCTGATTACAATAGCACCTTTTCTTCTTAGAACAGGGCTTTTAAAGACACGTGTTTAGCAATCAAGATGTACGGTTGTCCCCAATTTATTGCATAAGATCCGCTCTCTCCAAAATCACATTTCTTGCAGGGATATTGCATTTCCTCAGTTCCCAAACAACAGTGTATAATTGCTGGGGAAATGCAGTTTATTCCTTACCTAACAAGGTTCAGACCATTACAATCTGAAAGTTGCCCAGAGTGTGACTATGTAAGTGGCAGAGATCCTCATAGCAATTATCATCAATGGGGGTGGGGTGTTTACTTACATGTTTTTTTACTTCTTTAATGGATGATCAGGGTCTAAATATCCTAAAGGTACCAGAACCTGTCTGGCCTTGGAGGCTAAGCAGTGTCAGCCTTGCTTAGTGCTTGGATGGGAGACCACCAACAAATACCAGGTTCTGTAGGCTATAATTCAGAAGAGGGAACTGGCAAAGCCACCTCTGAGTATGCTTTGTCTAAGAAAACCCTATGAAATTCTTGGGGTTGCCATAAATCAACAGATTACTTAGACATGTACACACAAGGGACAGAGCCTGGGGGTGTGACTAGCAGAGTAACCCTAGCTACTGAAGGTGATGTAGTCAGATTGGCTCTCTGACTGAGAAGAACTCAGCCTTAGGCAGAGGGAGGGGCAGTGGGTGAGACAGCAAGAAAGTGTATGTACTGGGAGCATGGTTTAGTATCTGGGCTTCCTTCAGTGAGATTCATAGGGAGAACTCTAAGTCAGACCATCCAGTAAATCAAAAGAGGGTTTTCTGGGAGAAGATTAGCTTCTCAGAGGCCTGGACTGGGGACCAAAGGTAACCAAACCACCTCTGAAAGGATCAGAGAGTAGAACCCTGAGTTGGAAGACAGACCTTTGTGCTGGGAGGGCCAAAGGAGTGTGTATGAAAGCTTTGTTGGTGAACACTGTGATGGTTCGAAAGAAATTAATATCTTTAATAAATTGTGATTTTCTTTGCATATTCTTGAATCCACAATACCTTTTCCCTTGTTGGTTATTTTAATAAAGATTTCATTCTATTTTTCTATAAGTACAGCCTCGGCATACTCCACTCCATATATTTTGCACTACACTTCCCATGAGGCCCAGCCAGCATGACCAGTTAATAGGTAAGAATTATCAAAGTTGTAGTCCAAAATGTCTAAAGGGCACCAGGTTGCATAGCATGCTGTTAAGACAAACCTGCTGATATAGCAGTTGGCCAAAGAGACTTCAGAACTGACTGAATGGATTTAATCCAGCATTTTAGTTTGAAACTCCAGCATTTCGACTTTTAAATGAAAAGTTCACAAGGGCAGTGATCCTATACACAAGACCATAAATCTAATTGAAGTAGATGGAGTTTGCTTTTGAACTGAGACACAGAAGACTGAGCTGGAGGTTATTAAGTAACAGCCCTTCCAACTGTTTGTCATTGCATCTCTGAACACAGGGGAAAATGTAATAATCGTAATTTGGTTTCTATTAATTGTTTTTGCTTGGTGTATCAGTGTGCCCTGTAATCACCAACTTTGCTGATATGGGGACTGCCATGTTATCTGGTGCTTTTTTTGTAAGACCAAGAGGAGACCTATGCTTTGACTAAGAGGCAGTGCATAATTTGCTAAGTGCCTACAAGCTCTTTATTTATATGGGCATAGAAAATTTGTTCTACTTCCCCCAAAGTGGAACAGCATATCTTAAGCTGAGGCCATTTCTGCTCTACACTGTTATAGTGCTTTTATTCCCCTTTCAACATCCTGTGGAATTCTGGGGTTTGTAGTTTACTGAGGCCAAAGAGCTCTCTGGTTGAGGATTCTAAATGCCCCTCCCTAAACTGCAGGGCCGAGAATTCCACAGGATTTTGAAAGTGGAATAATAGCACTAGAACAGTGTAGTATGGAAATGGCCTAATTCTTCAAGCCTGTAACCTCCATTTTGGGACTTGGGAAATACCAAATCCCATGGCTATAACTTTTGGCCAGGATGATCTCTTGACTTTTCTGCTTCTGCCATTCTGCCAGATTTTATAATGCCCATCCTGATGAGTTATGACAAAAACTTGTCTTTTCAATGTTATTTTGGTAGCCGATCACACATATCCTGAAGGCTTCTGTTGTGTGTTATTTCTAACCTAACGGTGACTCTAAGGAGGACTTATCACAGGGTTATTTTGAGAACATTTGTTCAAAGGGGGTTTGCCCCTGCCTTTTTCTGAGGCTGAGAGAGTACGATTTGCCCAAGGTCACCCAGTGGGTTTCCATGACTGTGTGCGGACTCGAACCTGGGTCTCCTGGGATCCTAGTTCAACACAAGTCACTACACTATACTGGCTCTCCTGTATACAAAAGTGCAATTTTAATCATCCTAAGAAGCAAGGTTACATGCAAGGGCAAGTCCAGTTCAGGTATGAGTCAACACTATGGTCCGTTCTCCAAGTATGAGGAGTCTGTATCACCAATAAATGTAACATCACTATCTCTCCAATATTCCAGCAAGAAGCTGCACCAGTCTTTATGAATATTCAGTAAGTGTACAAACTATCTACAGCTTAATTTTCTTCACCAATGATGTTGAAATGACATAATTGCTTCTCCCCATCATATATTAAATTGTATTAATCCGCTAACCCCAATTCATTATTTACACTATTAATAAAACCGTTTGGTGTTTTAATATAAAATGTCAAGTTTTACAAGTAATTAGACAGTGATGCTATCCTGGGATAACATACTGTAATGAAAGGCTCCACCATGTGGAGAAAAATGGGACTTTCTGGAGATAGAATTAATAATTCAAGTTTAGGGTGCTCAAAACAAGTTTAGCATTTTTAGGGTGTTCGAACTGTTTGCATAGGTGATGAGACGCACATTACAAATAAGGCAAATTGATTCTGAGGTAATAATGGCGAACTTAAAGAAACCTCGGAGCCTGGGAAATATTTTGGAGTACCAGAATATTCCAGCTACAGCTGGCTGGGAGGTTCTGGAGGTTGTAGCCCAAAGAAGTAACTTTTCCAAGCTTGGCAGAAACAGACTATGAAGTGAGCCTTCTCAGTTTAGTCTCATGTAATTATATGCATGTTTATTCAAAAGTAAGTCTCACTAATATAGAGAACAGTGTACTGTTTGTTTAGTTATTAAACATATCCCATCTTCATGGTGGCTAACAAGAATACAAGATATTGAAACATTGCACTCCAAAAATAAAAGTGTATTGGTTAACACAGGCAAGTAAAATTAAGAAGTAGAAAGCACCTGCTTCATCAAAATATTCACTTAACAGCCTAAAGCCCTTCAGAATAAAAATATCTTTGCCTGTTGGCAGCAGGACAACTGAAACGGAACTAGCTTTGCTTTCTTCAGCCAGGAGTTCTAGAGTCTGGGAGCAGTCACTGAGAAGAGCTTCTCTCGCATTCCCATAAATTTTGACTCTGAGGGTAACAAGGCTAACCAAAAGGCTTCTTCCAGGCAAAATCCCGAGGGAATGTGGTGTTTTGAGTATTGGTACTAATTGTTTATTTTTATACCACCTTTTCCCTAGGCTTGGAACTTGGGGTAGCTTACAATGTTACAAAGCTACAAAGCTATAGTCTGGTTTCTCTCCAGTCCATAAAATTTGTTCACCTTAAAAAAAAAAAGCTGCAGATAAAAATCCACATCATTAAAACATACAAAAGGTAAAATATAATCAAACTCAAATAGAAAAGCAATTTAACATGATACCTATTAAAGCAACAACAAGGAGTAGAAATAACAGAACTTCCTTTAAAAGCCCTGTGTTCATGAGCCTGTTGACACTCTTTGCCTGCCTCTGGAAGAACACCATACAGAGCTCCAGTCTGGGCTGCAGCTCCAGAGCCTGGGAGAAACCATTGAGAAGGATCTCTCCCATATTCCCACCAGATCTACCTGTGAGGTTGGTGGAATGGAGAGAAGCCACCGCAAAGGTTTCAAGAAATGAGCAGCCTCATAGACAAGAATATGACCCTTCAGATAACCTGGACTTGAGCTGTTTTATTTGTTGTGTGTCCTCAAGTCCTTTCCAATTTATAGTGACCCTGACATGATCTTATCACGAAGTTTTCTAGGCAAAATTTGTTCAGAAGACTTTTTCTATTGCCTTCCTCTGAAGCTGATAGAGTGTGACTTGCTCAAGGTCACCTAGTGGGTTTTCATGGTTTAACAGGGTTTTGAACCCTGGTCTCCAGAGTCTTAGTTCAGCACTCCAACCACTGCACTAGACTAGGGCTTTATAGGTACTTTAAATTGTGCCTAGAAACAGACTGGCAACTGGTGAAGCTGTTCTTACAAGGGAGTTGAATGCTACATCTGGTCCCAAACCACATAAATCATTATAGGTCATGACCAGCATTCTGAATAGTGCCTGGAAGACTGAGACCGTTTCCACCCTACATTGTTATAGTGCTGTTATTCCACTTTCAACATCCTGTGGAATCCTGGGGTTTGTAGTTTAGGGAGAGGCATTTAAGAATTCTCAGCCAGGAGCTCTTTGGCCTCAGTAAACTACAAACCCCAGAATTCCACACAATATTGAGAGGGGAATAATAGTACTATTAGCAGTATAGTGCAGAAATGGCCTGAAATTTAAGGACCCTATTCCAAGTACTGGACCTATCCCCATAATAGGTTCAGCACTTTGGATAGCTCCCTTATAGTTCAGAATAGAATGGATTCATCACCCAATACTGGCATGGAAGCCACCAGCCACCAGTGAAAGAAGATCATTCTATGAACTAGTGGACCTCTATCTCTGGAGTCTCACCATAGTAATTTCAAACTCAGAGTTAAAGACCCTCCAGAGACAGAAGAGGGTCATCTGTCCAGAAAGCTGCCCTCTGTATACATTGAATGATGAACGCAACAGCAGAGAAGGTGGGACAGAGAAGTTCTCTACCTTATGTGCTGGCTCTAACTTATGATGACTTTATCCTAGGGTTTCCTTGGCAAGATTTATTCAGAGGAGGTTTGCCATTCCTTTCCTTTCAGGCTGAGGAAGTACTATGGCTTGCTCAATGCTTGCTCTGGTCCCCTAGAGTCCTAGTACAATAACAAGCCTCTACAGTACAGTGGGTCTATGGTTGTTTACTAATATGAATAATGCCTGAATCCCTATTTTACTACTATTGGAAGAGGTGTGCAGATTTTTAAAAGAAATCCTTTTGTTCTGTGATAGACGTAGCCTAAACATGGCAATTATTCCAAATTTTAATTTGGCTTTAAGCTGTGAACTCTATTGAAGCCTCAAATTTTACCAAGTGTTTATGGTGCAAAATTTGTTTTAAAAAGTGATATTATCAAATTTAAATATGAACCCCTTTTCTTTACAAAGCTTTTGCATATTCATCTTAGCTGCAACTCTCTGCAGTGAAGTGATATTATTCCATTTTTAAATTGAATACTTAGGTTAACAGCCCAAGATTACACCAAATCTATGGCACAAACGGTAAAATATCTTAGAACAGCTTCTCCCCGTAGAGATGTTTGATGTAAAGTTGAAGGCTTTCACGGCTGGAATCTGTAGGTGGTTGTGGCTTTTCCGGGTTTTGAGGCCGTGTTCTATTAGTATTTTCTCCTGATGTTTCGCCTGCATCTGTGGCTGGCATCTTCAGAGGATGCCAGCCACAGATGCAGGCGAAACGTCAGGAGAAAATATTAATAGAACACGGCCTCAAAACCCGGAAAACCCACAACAACCTTTGGTACAATATCTTCATTGCGGCCAAGCGCTGTGCCTCCAACCATGTTGTGCTTACCCCACCTACAGGCCAAAAGTAATTTTGCCATTAGCTTCTGTTTGCTCTCATTAAGGGTGCATCCAGACTGATTCAAAAAAGACCATAAAGTTCTAGATTTTGTTCCTTTTCTTTCCAATTTTATTTTGTTTATCCTAGAATATTTTCTGTCAGCTCCCAATAAAATCAGAGACTTTTTATTTCAACCTCCCACCCCAGTCAGTTTATTTTAACCCAGTATAGAATCAGAAAGAACAGGAACAAAATCTGGAACTTTTCAGTTAGTCTGGATGCGGTCTCAGGAAAAAAAAAGCTTCTGAAAAATAGAATATGGGTGATAAAGATACTCATTTATAACAGGGGTGGAGAAAGTGTAGTTCTCCTGAAAGCTGCTGGTCTGCAACTCCTATGATTCTTCCCCATTGGCTAGGATTGATAGCAACTGCAGTCCATCTTGAGGGATCAGATTTAGAAAATAATGTTTCTTGCCTATTGTTAGCAGGGGAAAAGGACAAGAGATAGAGAAACAAGAGATATTGCTCCATGACTAGAATTGGTTCCCTTCCCTCACATACAATATGTCCTTTTTTTAAGTAGCAGGTATGTTCTTTAGGGAGCAGCAGTGAACACCCCTGAGGCATGGAAAAAATAGGTTTTGCTGCAGCTCTGGAATGTGCAAAATGAGAACATTCCCTGCCCCCCAAAAATAAGAATTCACCACCCTAATAATATTTTCCTTCAGTCCCTAAATTTCTAGCATTGCAGAGAATAAGATGTTGAAAATTGTTCAAACCTCAGACTCTTACATTAGCTGTGTCTGCAAACCCATGTTCATTTTGCCTGTCTTTTTTGTTTGGAAATGTATCATATTTCTCAATGCCTAAAATTGTTGTTTTAAGTTACTGCAATACTAGAAGTTTGGGAACTGCAAGAAAAGCCACTTTGAGTCCCTTGTCAGGAGAAAGGTATGGATACTTACTTACTAAATAAATAAACACATACATACATACATACGTACCACTGGGGGGCAGAATTCTTATTTGGAAGTGCCAATGCCCTCATCCCCGCCTTTCCCCATAGTTGCACCCCTGTTTTGCTGGCTGCCAGGAACTGTAAAAATGAAAAGCAACCACCATCTTTATGTGCTGGGCAACATCCAGATTCTGGGTGGCATACAAATTATGCAGACCTTAAATGAACAGCTTTTGCATCCTACTTACCATCCTGATGGGAAAAACCAGAAACAAATACACTTCTCCCTCCTTTTTCTTTTCTTCTTTTTTAAAGAAGACAGTAGCTATGGTCAGACACCATGATAAGCCAGAATTCTGGTTTACTGAGGACACAGTACTGTGCTGGGTCATTCTGGATAGTCCCCCGCTTGTAGCAGGAGCCACTGAATATTTTTTAAAGATTTCATGTTTATGGTTTCTTAATTGTGATAGGAAGATCCAGCTCTCTGTATTTTGTCTAACTCTGGATAAACCAGACAAATAATCTAGGGTTAGATTTAAGGAATCCTCTGGTTTGTTAGGAGAGAATAAGCCAGAGACCTCATACCTGGCCAGGTTCATGCATGACAATAAACAAACCAGAAGACTGCACTTTTTTTTTATGCTGCCCCCACTGGAAGTGGGAGGACTGACACAGCTTGCATCTGCATGCTGCTTGCCCACAATGAACCAGGGTCATTGTAGATCCCTGGCTTCCCACGATATGTGAACAAAGCAAGCATCAGGTACAGTTTAGTTCAGTCTCTGGCTTGCATGATCACCAGGCAGTATCATTACTCACCAGGTCACCATGTCCTGAAGCCACAGACTGAAACCATTCATGAAATACTGCTGGGTGCCGAAATCAGTACACTGATTGGTAGTTTATTCTAGCGACATCACTTTGACTGAGAAACTGATTGTCAAGTAAGCTGCTACAGAAATGCTCCATGCTTTTGGTTTTGTTGCTAGTTTCCGACCATCTCCATCCATGTACTACAAAGGCCTGCACCTGGTGACTCTGCCTTTTAGATTAGATATTCAGTGTATAAAGGTATTGTTGGAAAGGAGAACAGTTTTTAACATGTCTGCTTTTGAAGCCGTTAGATCTCATTAATGGTGATTTTGGTTCTGCCATGTAACTGCTTGATTGTGACAATCCTATATCAGCTATTTATACTTGAGCTCCTGTTGAAATATATGAAACACCAAGCCTGCACTGTGCTTTACATTGGCTTGAAAGCTGGATTTGTGAAAAATTAGTTGCAAACAATAAGTAGCTTCTTTTTTTGTAACAAATGCAGCATAATTAAGCTATGTTGCAATTGCAGTATAACTAAGGATGACTACCTTCCTCTTGTGGCTAAGTGTACCTTTTTTAGTTACTTTTCTTTATAGTGATGTGATGTGATCTTGCTCGATGGTGGGAAGGGATATCACTTGGTTCATATGCTGGCTCATATTGTCTTTCATGTAATATTGTGGGTGTTGAAGAAATAGAGAGGAGGATAGGAGAGAATTATGTTTCCCACCAGAGCTTGGTTAGTCAAAATTACTTTTTTAAAATGTTAACTATAACAGAACACTAGGGAAGGGACTTCGAATGATAACTTCAACTAATTACTTTTTAAAAAGTAATTTCAAAACTCTTCTTGGAAAGCTCTAACCCTACAATAACTGTATACAGGCTTTCAGCTTAAAGAAAGTGTAGAGAAAGAAAGAGAAAAATTTAGGGAGAGAGAGAATATAAGAACAGCCAAGCTGGATTAAACTGAAGATCTATCTGAATTCGTCTTCTGTTCATGTAACGGCCAACGAGTTGCTATTTGAAGCCCAAATGAGGATTTGCTTATGATGTTTAAAGGGAAAGTGTCTAAAGAATCCAGATAAGAGGCAGGTGGTAAACTAGGCCATTCTCCTGAGAAGGCTGGGATACACTGCAACATTTTTTTTGCAGGACCCACTTGTGGAATTTAGACTATTATATCACAAGACGGATAGGATGAGCTATGAGTGAAGCCATAGTGTATAAGAAACCCAGGGCTGCCTTCAAAAAGAGCACTATTCTGAGGTCATGCTGTGCCTACTGTTCCATGCTGTCAAGACTTTGTTCCTCCCCACATTGCAGGCTGCTATAGAGAAACTGATAGCCCAGTGAAGGCATACTATTTGCAGCAGCTCCTCCTTCTCTTTCTTCTTCTGTCTTATTAAGTATAGCTGTGAAAGGAGAGGAAAATGCTTCTGGCATTTTGGATAAAAATGTGCTACTACTCTCAAATTGCTAACCGTCACAGTTGTTATCGCATCACATTCTTCTTTGGTGGTGTGCTGCTATTTAATATTTATTTAGTGCCAGCACACACTAGACGCTGATAGTTATGAATTATGGAATCATTCTTCTCCAGCTCCAAAATCTTTTTTACTGTCTGGCATGATGATATGCTAAAATCTGACTTTTTATCTCTTAAATCTGCACATTCTTAACTGTAGTGATCAGACATGCCACTGATGGTGAATTCCTGATAGGAACAACCACATTATTATGAATAGCTATGTCTTATTCAACAGTAAACTGGGATGATTGTCCTTTTTTATTAAAAAAAAATCCTGAGATAGTCTTTGAGAACAATCACTATGTGCCAGAGAAGAGAATTAAAGGTACGGATGTAAATTTAGAGATTGTGGTTGTACAAGTAATTCATTTTAAAGGAAGTCTATTTCCCTCAGCGGCTAAATTATCCTTCTAAATGAGCAAACCTTTAGGTTGAGAAATCCTCTTGGCAAAGCATTCTTTCCTTTGGTAAGTACAACAAAATTAAACGTGAAGTTTTGTATGCATAAGCAAACAGGCCAGTGGATCACAAAACCAATTGAATTGCTTCACATACACAATGGAAGATGTGAAAGAACAACAACAATATGCCATTAATAATTAAATAGTTCTCATTATGATTTATGGTCTTTGTGCAAAGGAAGAATTTCATTAGAGCTGGGACTGAATTAAAAGGAGAAAAAAATGTACAGGTCAATACTATGCATGTTTATTCAAAAGCTATGGTGGCTTATGATTCCAGTATCAGTGGGACATTGAACAAAAGGTCCAGATTACCCTATTAGGTTGCCCTAAGTTCAATGAAGATAGAGTTAGATGAGGTTACCCTCAATCTGAAGACAGTCACAGCTTGCGTGTATTCCTGGATTCAAACTTGAACCATTATCCCAGTTTTAAAGAGGCTGAGGTGATGAAGCTGTGTTGGATTAGGCTTCCCAAAACTCCTTTAAAGTTTGGATTAAATTTAGAAAGGGTTTGCTGCACTGCTAATAGCACAGCTCCCAGCTCAACTCTTCTATAGAGCTGAGGAACCTCAGACAAAGAACCTTCCAGAAGAATTACAGGGGAACCAGCTTCACTCCACCATCTTATTTTTTCAGTGGGAAATATAAATATTGCATTTAGATCAGATGATGCATAGTCTGACTGTTGCTGAACTCAGACATTACAGATAATTTAAGAAAGATTATTAGTATATTTATGTTGATGGAGGAAATAGAAAATATTTCCTAAATGTGCCTTTGGGCCAATCAGCGTAATGGAATAGTAAAGAAAGTCAAAACAGAGGACACTATTCACCAATTCCTTTGGGTAGAATATCTGCAACTTCAAACCTTTAGTGTGGATTTGGTTCTCATTTTTAAAACTGCTACATACAGCTGAAACCATGAGATGCTTCTGAGGTAAAACTGATGGCAAAAACAGCAACCAGTCTCCTAAGGGGTTAACACATTATTTCAGGTCTTTTGGATCTACATTAATTTCCAGTAGACTTGTTGCACAGTTCAAGGTGTTACTATATAATTAGTTGCTTCTGCACGTCTAAGAGACTTTGTCTCCCCTTAAGGTCCTGTTTTAATATCTCAGAACCACTTCTGGCATTTCAGTTAAATGGTATGACAGTGCTTACTGTCACATCAGTATTAAATACCCTGTTAGTCACCTGAGAAGAATCATTTTTTAATGTGTCCTGCTCCAAGGAAGGTTACTGTTATTTGTAACACACCAGTATACATGGTGCTTTCCAGAGTAATAACAGAAAAAAAGAAAAGAAAAGACAAATCATGTCTCAAAAAGTTCATACTGAGCTGCATCCAGAGACTTGTTTTTCACAGTGCTGCTTTGTTGCCTAATACAGTCTCTTTGACATATGACTTAAGTGGTCCCTTGGGATCTTTTTAATGATGTTCCCTATCCTAAGGAATGACTTGACTTGATTAGGATGTTCATGGCGGATGTTGGTGAGTTTTCATTATCTTTATGAAGTGATTGTGACATGGAGATCCTCTAGGGGTCCTCCTAGGATTTTTCCAATAGCGTACAAATTTGGCTCAGTGATGAACCCAGAATGCTTTCTCCTTCACGGAATGTTATGTGAAACAAATGTCGTTTTTGACATTAACCAAGAAATCTAAGCTCCAGATGCAGGACACCTAAGCCTAGTGATTTATGTACAACAGAGTTTCATGTTACACAACACTTCATAGGTAACCATGGCCAGCAGCCATCTTGAACATCAAACCAGCCACATGAATTTTGATGCTTGGTTCTTGGCAAGCTTTAGCATTCATCAGCTGGTTTGATGATACACAATTCTTTGAGAGGTTTATGCTCATTCCTCTTCAAAGATGACCCACAAAGGTTAAAGGATATTTATATTTAGTCTAGGAAAGCAGGCCAAAGGCTCTGCCATATGTGATTTATATGCCACAGAAATATATATTGCACTGTGGTAACTCAGTTGCAAATAAAATAGAGCCTGGAATTTGAATCCTAAATTCATTTCTTTGGAAGCAAGCTTTGCTGATTTCAGTGGCCCTTATTTCCATACAAGAAGCTTTTAAGTAATTCACACAACGCAGTTGGAACAGAATGTTAGGCTGTGCGCATCTATGTGCTGCTAGTTATGTTGTGAGAATGTGATTGTGCAGCTGCTTCAGAATATATCTATCTTGAAATGAATTCAAAGTGTAAATGTAGTTTGCATTGCAGTTATTCAGCAGAGAAGAGAAGAGGGCAGAACCTTCCCCTTCCCCATGGGTTCAGGCAAATGCAAACTGCTGCAACATTTCCTAGTTTGTACGTTATTCCTCATTACTGAATGTTGCTATTTTGACCACACTGATATTGTTTGGTTACACATGTCCCAATTTTTATCTGTGAAATATTGTGGAATATGTAAGAATGAGGGCATAAGAGTTCTGCTTAGTGCTGGGATGGAAAACTGCCAATAAACACCAGGAACTGCAGGCTATATTTCAGAGGAAGGAACTGGTGTACTTCTTGTATAAGAAACCTCATGTCAAATTCATGGAGTCACAATAAGTCAACAAGTGACTTGAAGAAACATACACACATGAATGAATTTTTAAAAAATTATTTTTAACGTTTGTTTAAAATCGTGGGTTTTTTCCCCAAAATCTTCAAAATAGGCACAGATGGCTCCAGTCTGGGGAACATTTAAACCTTGGTGGTTTCTATTTTGAACTTCTTCCCAGAAAAACTTGGTTCAGGGGATTCGTGTAAACTTTGGCATGTGATGAAGTATTTATCAAGCACATTTACCCTAACAATGTGTGGAGGATTTGGGGGTGTAATGGTTCACTTGAAGGTACAGTCGTACCTCCAAGCAAACAGGCTGTTTCAGATGAGATTTCTGGATACAAAAACAAAGCTGCTCAAATTAGTTGGTCATA
The DNA here is from genome assembly GCA_030412105.1 of Cyclura pinguis. NCBI lineage: Eukaryota > Metazoa > Chordata > Lepidosauria > Squamata > Iguanidae > Cyclura > Cyclura pinguis. The sequence goes on along the minus strand of CM059599.1, from coordinate 308,283,549 downwards.
TTTTAAAAATTCAGCTAATAGGCCCTGAGATTAAAGTAAGCGAAGCATATTTTGAATACAGAAATGTGTGATATTAATGTGAAGTATTATTATTGCTGTGATGAAGTTTGCACAGTTACACATTGTCCCCTATGTGCAAGGTCTGAAGCAGTCCTCAGTCAGTGTGATCAAAGAATTTTATTAAAGCACACATAGGCATTAGTTCTGTGGTGTAACTGAATACAAAATACCATATCTGTCTTACTGCATCCAGCGCTATTTTAAATTTAAAAGGAACTCTGCTACTTTATCTGAAAAGCATACATCTTTTCACTTCTGGTAGAGATGGAAACTGGCCCGCAGCAACTTTGACTTGCTTAGTCCCGTAGAGATAATGTCTGATTGATAAGCACTCTTTAAAAAAAGAATTAAAAGTGGTACAGATTGTTCTAGTAGTAAATGCAAGAGAAAGCCAGCAAGCAAGCAAGAAATGACGCCCAAGTTCCCCTCATTGTCCTTGCTACTTTTAGTTGTTCCCACTTTGTAAAGTTGCTATAAAACCTGGTGCTTTCTGAAAAGCTGGTGTTACTGCCCTGGCTAGCCCGAGCTTTGGGGGATATCAAAAGATATCTTTTGATATCAATAATTCAGCTTCACATATCCCTTCCATGTGCTTGCGAGGCCCCCGGACAAGCACGCATACAGGCTCGGCTGATAGTCGCCGTAATATTCCAAAACAATACAGGCAGGCCAGAAATAGCTGACTTGCAGCTTTAGGAGACCTTAAGGCAAGTACCTCCATTAGGTATGCACGCAACTTTCAAAAGATCCTCTGCCTAGCGGTGGCAGCTTGATGATTGGACGATACAACGCTCAAGTACTCCGCGTTTGCATACTGGCTATCCTGTTGACAATTTGGCTCTAACTCAATCATTCAAATTCTGACCTTTCGGAGGCTTTGTCTCCAGCCCCAAATCTATTGTTCTCCCCAAGTCTGACCTAGCCTGCGGTCACAATTCTCCTTATAAAAACCCCTGACTTTGAACGCTTCCTCGGATCGCTCCCGAGTTCCAGACCGCCTTGCTGCCGCATCGCTTGGCGAGCTTCCCCTCAGCTCCACGTGCTGAGATACATCGAACCCCAGCCTCGCTCTCCATCTTCTTCCGGGCTTCAGGAACAGGTTTCGTATCACCCGAATCAACTACCCCTCTGAAAATACCACTATCTTACTCACACCTTTATTTTCCTTAGTTATCTGTTTGCATGTGTTGCTTACATTGTGTCCCTCTCTTTAATAAAGATCATTCATTACTTTCAAACCGGTCTGCTTCTTGACTTGGCCTGACCCCGTAAACACTGGGTTACAAGATTCCGCTGCGTTACCGTGCCTCTCATTTTGCCAACCAGTGGTCTTGACTAATTTCCCCAATTTGTGTAATTGCAAGGTTATTTAGGTGTCCCTCCCGGGACCCCCAGAATACAGGGTAGCACTGGTTCTTTAATGACTCTAGAGCTGAAACAAATAAAGACCCTAATCTTTCTTGTGAATGGATGTTGCATTAACTTAGGGTTCCCAGGTCTCAGGGACTGGCCCGTAGTCTGGACTTTCTTCTCCAGTACTGGAGTGAGGAATCACAGGGCTAGAGCATTGTCTTGAAAATACTTGGACCCCTAGTTATTTTACTTTGCTTTCTGTTCAGAGCAGATATCAGCGGACTTTTTTTTTTTTGGCTTCTTTGGTTGAACTCCCAGTATTTTCTTGAAAATCATGCTTGTAATAAAGCAGAGCTGGGAAGAATATCTGTGTCTGTGAACAGAATGACTTTTCCTAATCAGTAGGGATTTTGAAAAATAAAATTGCTGACCAGAGAAATCTTTTCTATTCTGTGTTAAATTTGGTATTCATTATTTAATTGACAGGTTATGAGCAATTGTGGTTGATGCTTAATATCTTGCAGTTAAAGATATCCCATGAGCCCAGCCCCTAACTTAATATCATTAGGGTTGAACCTATGTCACAGGTTTGGAGCCTGAAATTTCAGGGGCCTGGGATGCTTCTGACCTGTCCTCCCTACTTGATTAAGTGAGGGTGTTCCCAAATAGGCAGCTCATAGTGCAGATCAGAAGGCATTATGCACCTACATTCTCTCTCTTTCTTTCTTTCTCTCTCTCCTTTATGTACTTTTTGTGGTTAGGAAAAAAAGACAAAATCAAGAGTGAAGCACATGGGAAGATTATGAATGGCAGATGTCCTTGTTTGTGAGTGTGGTAGGGTGATGATACAATTAAGGCCTCATCCAGAGGCCTCCTGAGTTGTTGACAGTACATTTTCCTGAGCTCTCCTATGATACAAGGCAGTGTAGAGTTTAGGGTAGTTATTTTGTCTCCCCACCAGCATGGGATTGTGGGAGATCTAATGGTCATATTGACACAGGGAAAATGCTTATCATTTTTCAGATGACATCAAAATGACATTGATAGATGGGAGAGTTGGACCAAAATTAACAAAATAAATTTCAACAGAGATACACCTAGGCAGGAAAAATGAAATGCCCAAATGTAGGATGGGTGCCCACTGGCTTGAAAGCAGTACATGTGAAAAGGATAATCTAGGATTCTTAGTAGACCACAAGCTAAACGTGAGCCAACAGTGTGATGCAACAACCAAAAACACCAATGCAATTGGTCAACTGGAGTATTGTATCTAGTTCAAACGAAATAATGCTACCACTCTCTTATACTTTGGTCAGACCTCACATGGAATTCTGTTTCCACTTTTTGGTACCAAGAGAAAAAAGGTTATTAACAAGCTGGAACATGTCCAGAGCAGGTGACCAAGATGGCCAAAGGTCTGGAAACCAAACCTTGTGAGGAATGACTTAAGAAGTTGGGTCTGTTCAAGCTTCGAGAACAGGGGAGGTGATGTGATTGTCATATTTAAATATCTGAAGGGATGTCATGTTGAAGACAGAGCAAGCTTGTTTTCTGCTCATCCAGAAATTAAACCAACAGATTCAAATTAAGGCAAAAGAGATTCAATCTAAATATTAGGAACAATTTCTTGACTGTAAGAGGTGTTTGACAATGGAATAAACTGTCTCAAAGGCTGGTGGACCCTCTTTCTTTGGAGGGTTCTAAATAGAAGCTGGATGGCCGGTTTTTTGGAAGTGCTTTAGTGGTGTATTCCTTCAGACTGGGAAGCATCTAAAGAAACCGGGGTGAAACTTTCAGAGGAATTGAGACTTAAAAGAAGCATGTGTAAGAAATTCAAAAGGGACAAATCACCAGGAAAGAGTACAAACAAGTAGTCAATATTTCTTGATCTCTCTTGATCAGGAGGGCTAAATATCAGAAGGAGCCCAGACTTGGAAGAGACGTTAACAAGATAGAAAAAGTGGTTGTCTATGTTCAGCACAAGAGGAAAGACAGAACAGAAAGGAGTTGATCCAATGCATAGAGAAGATGGTGAAATGTTAATAGGTGACAGAGAGCAAACAGAACTGCTCAATATCTTCTTCTCAGAGGAAAACATCAAAGCTGTTCTGATTTGAAGGGACAGTCCCTGTTAATCTTCTGAGGTCCTGCTTTTTCTGCTACTTTTTCAGCTACTCCTCCCACTTTCCGCTTTGCCCCCATCTTACTTTGGTGGCTTCAAGCTTAGTCCAAGGTGCAACAGTAGTTTGCACTCGATTAACTCAGCATGAGGGAGAGTAGAGCTGGGAACAGAATCTTGCCCTTCTCTGTAGGTTTAGGCACAAGCAACCCCCTGCAGCCTCTGCTAACTTTTCTCTTTTCCCTCATTAATAACTTGTTCCATCTTAACTGCATTCTAATGTTACTTGGTCACACACATCCTGGTTTTCATCTGTGAAATGTTAGAGGGTATGAAACAATTAATGACCTGATACAAATAGAATAAATGAGGCACTGAGACAGTTGCAACCTACAGTGGGCAAGGAAAAGATATAGAAATACCTAGATAAATTAAGTTGATTCAAGTCTCCAGGGGCAAAAAAATTGCACTAAGAGTACTAAGGGAACTTTCAGATGTAATCACTGAGCCCCTGTAAACTTGTAGATTTTTGAAGAACAGGAGAGGTGTCTGCAGACAAGAGACTAGCAAAAGATGCACCTTCTTCAAAGAAACATGTGGAGATAGATAATCTAGGCAACTATTAATGAGTAAGCTGGATATAAATAACAGGAAAAGTTCTAGACAAGATCATGAAGCAGTTGAACTGTAAGCACTTAGAAAAGAATGCTAAGATTACAAACACCATTTCTGCACTAGACTGTTACAGTGCTGTTATTCCAACATCCTATGGAATCCTGGGGTTTGTAGTTTAGGGAGGGACCTCAAAGGGCTTACCTCAAAGGCTCCTCCCTAAACTACAAACCCCAGGATTCCATAGGATGTTAAAAGTGGAATAATAGCACTATAACAGGCTAGAGCGGAAAGGGCCAAAGAGTCAGCAATGTTCCTTCAAAACCAAGTAGTGCCAAACTGATCTCATTCCTTCTGTTGAGAGCACAACAAATATTGTAGATCAGGGGAATACTGTAAATATAGTATATCTTAATTAGATTTTTAAAAGATTATCCATAATATTTACTGCAGACAAGCTGATAAAATGTGGGCTAGATAATGCTACTCTTAGATGTATTTCTAACTAACTTACCACTGAACCTGGAGAGTGTTCACTAATGTTTCTTGGTCATCTTGGAAAGAAGTGAGAAGTGGGTTGCTGCAGGGCACTGTCCTGGGCCCAGTGTTGTTCAAAATCATAAATACCTTGGGCAAAGGAATTAAGTGCATGTAAGAGCTAGCACAAGTTTCTCAAAAACAAGTAAAGCCAGACTAATCTCGTTGAATGTGTAGATGACGCCAAACTGGGAGGTGTACCTAATAACTCAGTAAACAGAATCAGAATTCAAGATGACTTTATCATAAGGGAGAACTGGGCCAAAACAAACAAAATGAATTCAACAAGGATAAAGGCAATGTATTTAATTTCAAAAGAAAAAATGTAGGAAAGGTGACATCAGACTAGACAGTAGTAAGTGTGACAAGTATCTAGGGATCTTGGAAGACAGCAAGCTAAATATAGTTAACAGTGTGATGCCATGGCAAAAAGTGCTTAATGCAGGTCTAGACTACATCATTCGAAGTGCAGCAGTCAGACCAAGGGCAGTAATACTACTGCTTTATTCTGCTTTGATCAGATATTATGTGGAGGTCTGTTTCCAGTTCCAGGCACTACAATTTAGAAAGTATATCAAAACCAGAGATGTGTCCAGGGGAGAGCAGCCAAGATGGCAAAAGTTGTGAATACCAAACCCTATGAGAAGTAGTTAAGGACCTGAATATGTTACACCTGGAGGAGAGAAATCTGAGAGGTGATTTGAATAGCCAATTTTAAATATCTGAAAGGATATCATGTAAAGATGGAGCAAGCTTGTTTTCTGTTGTTCCAGAGCATAGGATTTAGACCAAGGGTTCAAATTACAAGAAAGGAAATTTATACAAAGCAACAGGAGAACTTTCTGATAGTCAGACCTATTCAACCATGGAATAGACCACCTCTAAAGATGGTGGCCTTTGAGATTTTTAAACGTAAGTGGGCACCCATCAGGAATGTTCTTGCTGTTGATTCCAGCATTGGCTGTGGGACAGGACAATGCATTTATTGTCTTCCATCCCAGTGCTAACCAGCCCTGATCCTGCATAGGTTCGAAAATCAGATGATATTGGGTATGTTCAAAGTTGTATGGTAGCAGAGGAGGAAGACTGTGGCAGAGAAAGAGAGGCAAGAGGGATTGGGCGAGCAGAGGAACAAAGGAGATGGGCTTATCCTTCTTCTAAAATCTTTTGTCCACTTCACTGTGGCTCCAGCCATGTCCACTGCTGGTAGGCACATGCCCCCAACTAAGTCTGTGTTGCCCTCTATAGAAAAAAAAATCATGGCATCTGTTGCTGGACCTCATTCAGTAGAGCTTGTACAATTTGCTTTTTGTACTACAGCTCTCAGAATCCCCAGCCACTACAACTATTGGCAATCATTGCTGGGAGTTTTGGGAACTTCAGAAAAGTAACTCTTCTGAACTCTCATGGAGAGTATGGGAGAAAATTTCTCAGTGCTAATTGTGTACCAAAAGGAACTAGTTTCTTTATGTTTCATAGAGCCCTGTAATGATAATCGTAAGGTGGGAAGGGGCTTGGAACTGTAACTGCAAATTACTTTTTAAACATAAATTTCCAGGATTTTTCTAGTTTACAAAAAGACTCACATACCCCCTCAAGGGAAGACATGCCCTTCATCTCATGACTGCATTTTGTTTGATCCACAGTAAGTTAATAAAGGCAGATGCCCTGGCAGAACAAATAACGACCTCTTTATTAAGCTGACCAAATATTTTGTTTAGATTTCAGGCATTTTATTTTGTAAATGACTTTGAGCTGAGGCTCTGAACTCTTTCTAAACACTTCAGAGAGCGCCATCAAATAAATCCTTGCAGAAGAGGGTGGGGAGAGAAATAACCCTACATACCATACATAGCAAAGAATGTGCTATGAATAATGTGAGTTATAGCAACAGCTTTGTGATAACCATCTCTGAAACTGACTATCCTGTGAGTCATAAAAGAAGACAGACTGTGGAGATAAAACAATGCAGCAGAAAACAAGCAAAGGCATACCAGCACCAAGAAAGTGGAGTTGTTTATTTTCTAAGCATTTGACACAGATTTAAAGAGGCTGAATCATCACAAAGACCACATGTCACCTTGGCTGGAAGCATACAGGTCTGGAGGGAAATGGAACAATATTGGAGAGTGAGAACAATTGGCTTGATAAAAAACATGATCCAATTAGAGCGTCTTCTCTCATTTTCTAAATGAGCATTTTAGTAACAAAGTGAATGTTTGATAGAGGGCCCTAAGGAAAAAGAAATCATTATAACTACATGTGCCTCTCCAGATGTTGTGGGAGTAATGTTGGAAGGTGCAATACAACAGCATCAACAGGAGAGCACACTTGTCCCCTTCCTAGAAATTTACACCAGACCATGAAGTTCACTCTGTGACCTTGAATCAGCCAACAACACTCAGGTTTTCAAAACAAACAAACACCAAAGAGCCCTATGGAACTGTAAAGAATGAACACTTTATTTGGCACAGGCTTTTGTAGGTGGTTGCTCAGTTGTCTTTAATTCAAGAGCAGCATTAAAGTATTTAATGCAAGTGCTGGCCTCAGGCCATATGTGGCCCCTCAAGATCATTTATACCCCTGATACCAGCCAAAAAGGTGAGGGGAAATCTTGTTAGGCATTGCCCTCCCATCTCTGAGCTGTTTTAGGCAAAACAGCTGTCTTTTTCAAACAGAAAGTAAACAGAAGTTGACCTCCAGTTTACTTCCCGTTTGAGAGAAATCCTCTTGTAGGCTTAAAACAGCCCAAAAGGGTCCGAAAACAGGACAAAACACTCCCCGCCATTGTCCTTAGGGGCTTGGGGGTGGGGTGGGGGGCTTATTTGTTTTTTAAAAAGTTATTATAAAGTGAAAATTGCTTCTACATGACCTTTGGGGAATGGAGTGTGGCTCTGCAAAGCCCCATGGGGGGGCAATGTGCTACCCCTGCTCCTTCCAGTTTCCCACTTTTGCTTAAAATGGATGCAAGACTGATGTTTCTGACATCTCACAGGCTTGATATGAGGGCAGAGATCATGAGAAACATCATATACACCTTCAGCTCCAAAACAAAGGAGCATCAGTAGCAATTTAGGAAAATCGGTATACGTTCTAGAAACCTAGAGAATAGAGGACCTAAGTTATGCTTAGGGACTGCATTAAAAAGAGAAAAGGCTCAATTTAGAAGGGAATGTGGCATTTGTCTTTTGTTCCCTGACCTGTCTATGCAAAGTTTTTCTTAATGATTGGCCATCTCCTTCATACATACCTGGAATTCTACGTTGCAATTGGCTGAGCAAAGAGACCGGAAAGTACCAGAAAGAAGACTATTTCCAGTTTAATAGAAAACATAAAAAGTGACTTTGCAGGTTACAACTTTGCAGTGATGCCGCAGATAAGCAACACATTGAATTCCATAACTTCCCAGCTGTCCTGATTGGGCAGAGATAGTCCTGGTTAATTCTCTGCTATCCTACTTTTCCAGGCACTTTAAAAAATGTCCTGGTTTTAATCTCCTGCCACTTTTATCATTGGCATACTTCAATTGAATGCAAAATGCAAAAGTAGTTTGCCATCTGTTAACTTAGCAGGAGCAAGAGGAGAGGACAGAAATTTGCCATTCCTGAAAGGCTCATTTTTTTCTTTTTATAGGCTTTCCTAAACTCCAAGGCTTACATAAATTCCAAGCTGTCCTTCCCTAAAAGAGAAGTTTTCTGTGTCCTTCTCCATTAATAACTTTTGCCTTCTTGTTTGCTGCACCAACAGACCACATTCTGATGTTGCTCAGCCATGTGTATCCCAGTAGTCATCTGTGAAATGTTAGACGGTATGGAACTCTGGAGAGGCTGTTCAGTTTCTCTGAGGTATTCTTTTATTTCCTCCCATATAGCAGAGAGAGCTGCATGTACCAGATACATTGGCTGAATTCATATTGTGTTCTAGAAAAAAAATAATGCTTGATATAAAGATTCCTACCCATTGCTCCTTAATCGTTTTATTATTTCAGATTGTCAAGGTTGAAACCAGCTACTTTCTTTTTCAAATTGGGTTTTTCAGTGCCTTGGCAATAAAAAAAAAAAATCACATCACATTCTCATATTACAGACTCATCTGCTAACACAACAAAGATATTATTTTCCAATATAGAACATTAACTGCCAATCCATCTTTTGTTACATAAACAGGTTTGATTTTAATTTCTCTGAAAATGAATATTGAAAATGTGGATAGTAATTTTCCTCTTTTAACAATGCATTTAATTATCTGTAATACAACTTGAAATATAGGGAATATATTTCTGTATGTGGCAGATCTTGAGAAATCCAAGCTGAGATTAATTTTGTGTCATGCTTTGACATAGAAAATATTTCCCTACTTCTCAGACTTAGGCCCTTTCCACACTACACTATTATACTGCTATTCTTCAATTTTCAACTTCCTATGGAATCCTGGGGTTTGCCATTTAGGTGGAGGCCTGTAGAATTCTCATCCAGAGAGGTCTTGGGTCTCAGTAAACTACAAACCCCAGAATTCCACAGGATGTTGAAAGTGGAATAATAGCACTATAACAGTGAAGTGCAGAAAGGTGCTTAGAGTAGAAAATACTGAGAATCAGATTTTATTTGCTAATATTGACAGTTCCAGAAAAACATTGTGAATGTCCAAAAACTCAGTACCTCAAAGGCAGCAACTGTGTATCCCCTTGCTAAGGACACCTTGCTGGACTCAGTAAAATGCATTTTTGAGTACACATGTATAAGGTTTAGGGTTGCCAACTGGAAAGGGCTTCTATACCTTTAATGGCTGTATAGAAGAAGGAATTTTAGCAGGTGTTCCTTGTTACCAAGTTGCATGATGAGCAACATCTGCTGAAATTCCCTCTCCTAAGCAACTATTAGAGTTAGTTTCCATGTCAAGAGGAGAAAGATTTCCCCTATATTCTGTGGGGGTCAGGGCACATCTGGAGCACTGCATTCAGTTCTGACTACTTCATGTTAACAATGATACGGAGAAGGGCAGTGAGGATAATAAGCAGTATGGAGAATAAAATATATGAAGATTGAAGAGGCTGGGCACATTCAACTTGGTGAAGAGAAGACTGAGGGTGACACCATCACATTTGTTAAATACCTCAAGGGCTGCCAGAAAAAGGGAGGGGATGCAGGCTTGTTCTCTGCTGCCTCAGAGGGTAGGACTAGGTTGAATGGTTTAAGTTATACAACTGCCATGGTTCCATCCTGTGGAATCCTGGGATTGCCAGTTTAGAGAGGGGCATTTAGAATTGCCAGCCAAAGCACTCTAGTGCCCAAAATGTCTGTCCGCACTAAATTCCAGAAATATTTTGTAATGCCCAGTGCGGGAAGCCTGAATGATTCAGGGCTGGCCAGTGGTGAAGGAAGAAAAGCTACCTGAAGTGAAGAGCGAAACAGTAGGTCATAATTCCACATACAGAACTCACCCGGAATAATATTTGAATATTTCCTTGACATTGGTGATGGGACAATGTTTTCTAATGCACATGAAGGCACTAGACTAACTTGAGGGAATTCAGGACAAGCTGTGAGGCACACAGAAGTCTATTCTCCAACAGGTTCTTTTAACTTCCCACCCCACAGTATTCATCTTCTGAGGCAACTGCTTGACTCTGCCTCATTGCATCTTCATTATTTTGTGTAGGACAATCTGTGAGTGACTCATATAGGTATGCAAGGTGACTCTTGGAGCCATTGTAGTTTATAGTGTTAGAGTGGAACTAAGGGATCCAGATTTTAAATCTCCATTGAACTATGAAACTCACTGGATGACCTTGGGACAGTCATATCCTTTCCCTCCCTCTCTCCCTCTCTCTCTCAGTTAGCCTGACCTACCTCATAGGACTGTTATGAAGATAATAGTAGAGAAGAAGAGAACTATAGATTCCATCTTGAGCTAGTTGGAAGAAGGATGGTATATAAAAGAAACAAACAAACATCTATTTTGGGAAATGGCTATTTGAAAGGAAAAATTAGTCAGAAGTGGAGGAATTAAGTTCCTTCCTTCCTTCCTTCCTTCCTTCAATTCTTCCTTCCTTCCATCCTACTGCTCCTTTGCTCAGGACTGCATTCCTTGTGTGTTGTGCAGTTTATCCATGGGCTGGTATTACAGCCTGCTGTAGGTCAAGCTACCGATTAGTAACTCTTCTTTTATCACAATAAAAGCGCAAGGATTTGAGATGACAAAGCTACAAGATGAAAGTCACTTTTAAGAAGAAAGGACTTTTTGATTTGAACGACAGCTTTTGCATTAGAGCTTTGATTGGGTCTCTGCAAGGCTACGCTGAAGCTATTGAAGTCAAATTAAGCACAGCCATTATCTATATAGTTCAGACCATGTGAGTTCCTTTATTCTAAAGTGCAACAGGTGATTGCAGGTGCTTAATTGGAGAAGAATGTCTCAAAAGCCAGGTTCTGAACATGACAGAATAAAATTAATGACACCACCAAATGACTTACAGTATTTTTGTTCCTGGGTGGCTCATTGCTTCAAGGAGAGCTGGATAGGCACGCTTGAGACAAAAAAAAGAACATTAATGTAAAATAAGAGCCCAATCCTCCCATGCATCTTTATGCAGAATAAAGTCTCAGTGTGCTCAATGGGACTGTTACCCTGATTTCTGGGCGTCCCGGGAGGGATACCTAAATGTGCTCAAACGATGGGGAGGGAATTAGCACAGGGCACAAGTTGGCAATGCGAAAGGCAGGGTAACGTAGCGTGATCTTGAATGTCTACAGGGTCAGGCCGAGTCAAGGATGAGGCAGATGTTGAAATAATAATTGTTTTATTGAAATACAATCACCCAAGTGTATGCAACACACTCACACAAGAAGCTATAGAAATAAAGGTAGGCGTGGGATAGAGGGATTTTTAGAGGAGGTTTGGTATGGGAAATACTATACCTGTCCTGAAGCCCGGTTAGAAGCAGAGAAGCTGAGGAGCGTGGATTCTCAGCACGTGGGGCTGAGGGGAAGGCTCACTGGACAAAGCGACAGCAAGGCGGAATGGAAGCCAAGAGCGATCCGAGAAAGCGCTCAAAGTCAGGGGTTCTTATAGGGAAAATTGTCGCCACAGGCTAGTCCGTACTTGGGGAAAACAGTGAGTTTGGGGCTGGAGACAAAGCCTTCGAAAGGTTAGTACTTTAGATGATTGAGTTATAGCCAGATTGCCAATAGAGTAGCCAGTACGCAAACATGGAGTGCTTGAGAGTTGTATAGTCCGTTCATCAAGCTGCCTGCGCGGGGCAGGGGATCTTTTGTAAGCAAGCATACATAATGTGGTACTTACCTTGAGGTCTCCTGAAGCTGCATTCGGCAATGCCTGGCCTGCCTAGATTGGGATATGAATGGTTCGGCTATTGTTGGCCGCGCCTGTGTGCATCCTTGTCCGGGGGCCTCGCAAGCACGTGGAGAGGAATGGGTACAGAAGGCCAAATTATTGATATCAAATGATATCTTAATATCCCACAAGCTCGGGCTAGAAACAGCGGTAACAGGACTAACTGATAAGTAAGTGTGTAGCCTCGGAAGAATAAAAGGCTTCAGACAGTAAGAAGAGGAGGAGCTGATAATATAAATTACATCAGTAGGCAAGCAGCAATTGATAGTATAGCACTTAGCATTTAGATGGCATTTATAAGGCCATAGGACATTTTGCATACATCTATTGTCTTAATTTTCTATGAGTTGCTGGTGGGTACCTAGTCATATTACTGGGGTATATAGCTCTTGTGTTTTTTCTGTGTTAGCACTTCGCAAAATTTCACTCAAACTGCAGGAAGAGAACAGGGATTGTGATTGTTTCTTCTTCCTGCAGCCTCCTAAACTCCTGAAAAGTTGCTCTGGAAGGCAGGGGTACCTTCTGAAGCAACAGGAAAGGTAACAGAGGAAGGTAGACCCCTCTGTTCATCTAGTGAGGAGTTTTCACAGAGTCTCTTTCTGTTCCAAGGCAGGCGGCCCCATGAAAGAACACGTTAAAGTGTTGTTGAGGATTTGCAAACATTCATCAGTTGAAAAATATTGTTCAGGGCTGTCTGGAAAGTTTTTGGAATATGTTGAGTGGAATGAGGAAAGACCATACTGGACTATCCGAAGGGCACCACCAGGAGTGGAGCCTGTGGCTTAATTTGATTCATCACAGGAAACCTCACCCAGTCTGGACCCAGAAAGGACTGACAGCTCAATACCTCTTTCTCAGTTCTCTGGGTGGTGGTGAATGGCTGTTCTTAGTTGGTAGAACAGTTTGGAACAAGACTCTGGCTATGGGACCCCCTGAACAAGCTTTTGACTTTCAGTGAATGTGACAGATAAAGCTTGTAATTGGAGTGTTTTTATTTTATGGTGTTTTTATGCATCTTTTAATTCTCTTTTAATTTGTTCTTACAGCTGTTTTTAACTTGTATTTCTTAAATAGAAATTTAGTTTAATTTTGTTGTAACTTTTGTATTTACAGTTTTTCCACAAATTGTATTGTGCTTTTAAAATGTTGTATGCTGCCTTGGTTCCCATGTTGAGAGAAAGGCAGGATATTAAATAAATAAATAACCCCATGATTCCGTCACTGATAAACTCCATCTGTGAATCTGAAGAAGTGTATTGATGTCCATAAAAGCTGTTGCTAAACTTGTTAGTCTCAACAGTGCCACTGGATCCTTTATTCCTCTCCCCCTCTGCCTTTTTTCCATTTTAACCAGGATGACTGATGAATAATAATCATAAAAAAAAATGCTATGACAGCTATCTCCAAATATTTGAAGAGCTGTCATATAGCTAATGGAGGAGATTTGTTTCCTGCTGCTCCAGAAGGTGGGGTCTAAGTCAATGAGTTAAAAAAGAAGATTTCAGTTAAATATTTAGAGGAACTTCCTGATGCTATGGGCTGTTCAACAGTGGACCATACTGCTTTTGAAGGTAGTAGATCTCCTGAATGTTTTTAAGCAGAGGTTGGACTGTACCTCTCAGAAAAGTAGTAGTACTGAATTTCCTGCACAGGCAAAGGAAAGGACTAGGGTGCATTTATGTTTCTTCTAGGATTCTATCTACTGAACAGACACAGAAAACCATCTGTGATACAGCAACAGTATTAAGCTGCACTGCAGTTTCATAGGGTTGCCAAACTGAAAACTGGAGATGATTCCTGTATCTTTAAAGGTTATGTAGAAAGAAATTTCAGCAGGTGTTGCTTGTCGTAGAATTAGGTAACAAGCAAAACATGATGAAATTCCCTCTTCTGCACAGCCATTAAAGGTATAAGGGCCTCCTGCAGTTTTCACTCTGGCAACTCTTGGAGAATCTGATTTCAAATCTGTGCTCTGCTACAAAGTTCACTTGTTGGCCTTAGGCTAACCTTTCCTCATTTGACCCCTTTCTCTCTCTTCCTCATCTCACGTGGTTGTTATGTGGGTTTCAGGGCTGGGGAAAGTGTGCACCATGGACCACATACCATCCCATAATTCAATTTGTGTGCCCCCAAAGCCCACTGGCAGTGTCCCAAACCCCCTGAAGCCCCCTTTTAAAAAATCATGCTCATTTTAGAGGAACTCATTTTAGAGGAATTCAGAAGTAAAGATCTCACAAATTTAGCATTTTTCACTGCCCCCAGGAACCTATATCTCATCTCTCAATTTACCTTTTTCAGGCTACCACTTAATCCCAAGCAGCAATTGGAAGTGACAAGGCATCAATTCCAGTGCACCAAGAAGTCTTAGTGATGCCAACAGAGGTAAAATTGAGTCTGCCCCTGCACATTTGTCCACCGCTGGCTTAACAAAATAATCCCATGAACACTATACCTGGAGGGCAGGTAGGATATACAGTTGAGGGAAAAAGGGAAGGAGAATGAGAAGAGGAGAGTGAGAGAGGTTTTTGGCTCAAAGGCATCTCCTTGTCTTGTGTGTTTTGTTCCACTGTGCTCATATTCTATGCTGCACGTGTCAACGATTTTACTGTGGGTGTTTTTATTCTTCCCTGTAAGTACATTAAAGTCTGTTTTTTTCTCCTTTTGTAAGAACTCCAGTCATCCACTTTGGCAGCAACAGCCCATGACTAAACGTTCAACACAAATAGCAACTATTCATAACTCAGAGTTTGCAAACAGAACTTGGGGTGAGAAAAAAAACAAAATGAAACAAAACAATTGCTCAGACTCTGCATTGACTTGTTATGAATCTGGGATACATTTGAGATGGCTGCAAAATTTCTGAAATGTTTTCCAGAATGGAAATCACTCTCTCAACCAATCCAAAAAAATATTCATTACAGAAACTAATCAATAGGAAGCTAGTTCATATGTTAAAGAGAAAGTCTGACTTCCTTCATTAACCTCGCTTTTGAGTACTGTGCCAGCTTCGTTCAGGTTACCATACCATACTGTGTCATGTGCACGGGGCATGATCTCAAGTTTTAAGCACAGTTGTGAGATTGTGCACCAACGTTGCTAATTACAGAGAATGTTTTCAAGTACTCGTAGCTTATTAGTTGGCTTTGGGAAGCTAGATCCGACATGAGATAGTCCCAGATCTGGTTAGCAGAGTTTTTAAAAGACAGTAGTATGTAGTATGTCACTCATTCACTTAGTGATTCTGAATGATCCCATAAAGCAGTGTTGTGTTTGAGAGGAAATCGAGTAGTATGAAGAGTCTTACTGTAGTGCTTAATTGAACATTCTTATTGTGGTGCTTAATTTGTATATGTAAACCATCTCCTGACTGTTCAGCATTCAGTTAGTAAATGACTGGATATGCATGTATAAAATAGCTATTAAAGAAGGCTATATATATATATGCTTTGGCAAAATAGCAGCTTCTTTTGTATCCTATCATGTCCACATGTCATCACTTTTAGAGGAAGAAGTAAATAAGCTCTTTAAAGGCAAAAAAAAAAAAAAACCTAAAAAAAAATCATTATTTTATAGATCCAGCCACTGAAACCAATAAAATCTCTTTCGAAACACTGCTAGTATTGGTCTCTGGGAGGGAATTCCATAAAGCATGGGCCAGTGACTCAAAGGGCACTAATCTGTGTCCCAATAGTCCAAACAGAATGACATCTGGACTCCTGTTTTGATGAATTCAAGAACTGTTTCTGGGGCATGAGCCAAAGGGGAAAAGTCTCTGGCCATGGAAATGCTTTGGCTTGCCCCAGTGTTTTTGGGACATGACAGTTCCTGTTTTCTTTCTTTCTCTTGACAAGAGCATCCCGTTTAGATTGATGTCACAAAAATCTCAGGGAAGCTTTTGGAACTTCCCAAGCTCTCCCTAGTCTTTGTTTGATGTTTTACAATTTTGAGTTAGTGCCACTGCTCTGATCTAGACACCATGACCTATATCCCAGCCACAGACGTCTATGGCATTTGATACTTTTAACCTAATTTTTCTTTTCTTGGCAGAAAATGGTTAGAATCTCTAGTCTGGAACATGCATTGGTGGAGCAATGTAAAGGGAGTGGAAGTAGCATGGAGAGATGGAATGAAAACCTTAAGATAGAAATGCTAATTACTATGACGACAGAAAAAAATAAACAAAATTTAAAGAGAGGTTTTTTAAAAAAAAATCATAATTGAACAAACATGACAAAAGCAGGCAGAAGCAATGGCTGTTATTGGAATGGAATGAAGAGACGGAAAAGGGCTCAACTGGAACGTTGCAGTAGTCAGGTTTTCCACTTTCAGTCCACACAACTGGAAAGGCAATTCTAAAGGTTTCCATTCTGAACATAACTACCATTTGACCAGAAGTGATATAATTTATTTACTCTGGTAATAGCCTGCTCTTCTTTCACAAACCTCGGGCCAGCTTATGTGAAACTCTCGTTAGAGGCCGCCTGAGTTCTGAGCATTACTTGAACATGATCAAGTAAGTACCCCTCTCACCACTCTCTGAGCCCCTTAGGCATGTAGCTGATACTTCTTTGGAGGCTGAAAACTCTGAAAACTGGTAAGGATCTAAAAGCACAAAATAAGTATTTCTCTGCACAAGGCAAAGTTGAGCTATGGGAATCACTGCCACAAGATGTGGCTATGGCTGCCAGCTTGGACAGGTTTGAAAGGAGAATGGGGCGGGAACTAATACTATTGTTACTTCTGAGTGGAGCAGGACCACTGTATCAGCTTGGATTCACCTACATGTTGACTCACCATTCATCAATTGATTCAATATGTCCACTCCACTCTAGTTGTGACTAACCAACAGGATTTGAGTTGGGATTAACTAAATTCATGGTGGATTGGACCATCAACGGTTGCTAGCCAAGATGGCTATATCAGAGGCAAGATGCTTCTATATATCAGTTGCCAGGGAATACAAGAGGTACGGTACTGTTGCGCTCATGTCCTACTTATAGACTTCCCATGAGTGCTGGGAAAAATAGCCCAAATGATATAAATAGAGCAGGCCAAGTAGTACTAGAGACCAACAGTGGGAGGAAAAGTAACTTTAGTACAGGACTTCTGGGAAGAGCACATGGTCTTAGGTGTCTCTACGCTAATGCACAGAGCATGGGAAACAAGCAAGATGAACTCTAACTCTTAATACAACAAAATAAATATGATTTAATAGGCATCACTGAAACCTGGTGGGATGAGGCCCATGATTGGAATGTAGGAATAGGGGGGTATAACCTATTTCACAGAAGCAGACCAAACAAGAAAGGAGGAGGAGTAGCCTTATATGTCGAGGATGTTTTTACCTATGAAGAGATCCATGACTTAAATCCAGGAAGCCAGATCGAGAACATCTGGGTGGGAATTAAGGGAACGAGAAACAATAGGGATGTTATTGTGGGGATTTGCTACAGGCTTCCAGGCCAGCCTGAGGACTTAGATTATGCCTTCCTGGAGCAGATGACCACACATTCAAAAAGGAGAGATGCAGTAGTAATGGAAGATTTCAACTATCCTGATAGAAGTTGGCAGTCAAACTCTGCCAAGACCACAAGGTCCAATATGCTCGTCGCTTGCTTTGCAGACAATTTCATGGTCCAGAAGGTGGAAGAGGTGACAAGGGGAGCAACTATTTTAGATCTGATCTTGACCAACAGGGATGAACTGTTTGATGAGGTGGAGGTGGTGGGATCCTTAGCGGGGAGTGACTATGCTCTATTAGAAGTTGTCTTTCAGTGGGAAGGAGAAGCCAAGTGTAGCCAGACATGTACTCTAGACTTTAAAAAAGCCAATTTCTGTAAACTTATGGAGTTACTTGCTGAAATTCCATGGTCAAGAATACTGAAAGAGAAAGGAGTTCATGGCAGATGGGAGTTTCTTAAAAGTGAGATACTGAAGGCACAATTTAAAACTGTGCCAATAAGGAGGAAAGTGGGAGGTGTCTAAAGAAACCAGAATGATTGACTAAAGAACTCTCAGCTGAGCTAAGTGTTAAAAGAAACATGTACAGGAAATGGAAGAATGATGAAACCATCAAAGAGGAATTCAAACAAATAGCCAGGATGTGTAGGGAGAAGGTCAGAAAAGCTAAAGCACTTAATGAACTCAGGCTTACCAGAGTCGTTAAAAACAATTAAAAAAGGCTTTTTTAGATATATCCGCAGCAAAAGGAAAAACAAGGAAATGATAGGGTCATTGCACGGAGAAGATGGCCAGTTACAGGGGGAAGAGAAAAGGCAGAACTACTTAACACCTTCTTTGCCTCAGTTTTCTCCCAAAAGGATAGAAGTACTCAACCTGGGGGGTGGGGAGCATGTGAGGAAGGAGGGGAAATGCAGCACAGAATAAGTAGAGAAGTAGTACAGGAATATCTGGCTAAACTAGATGAATTCAGGTCTCCAGGGCCAGATGAATTACATCCAAGGATATTAAAAGAGCTGGCAGAAGTCATTTCAGAACCACTGGCAATAATCTTTGAGAACTCTTGAAGAATGGGAGAAGTCCTAGCAGACTAGAGGAGAGTAAATGTTGTCCCATTTTCAAGAAGGGAAAAAAAAGATGACCCAAATAATTATTGCCCAGTTAGCCTGACATTTTTTTACGATAGAGTTACAAGCTTGATAGACGAAGGGAATGCTGTGGATGTAGCATATCTTGATTTCAGTAAGGCCTTTGACAAAGTTCCCCATGACATTCTTGCAAAGAAGCTAGTGAAATGCAGGCTGGACAGTGTTACCGTTAGATGGATTTGTAATTGGTTGACTGACCGAACCCAAGGGGTGCTCACCAATGGCTGCTTTTCATCCTGGAGAGAAGTGAGTAGTGGGGTGCCACAAGGTTCTGTCCTGGGCCCAGTGCTATTCAACATCTTCATCAATTACCTAGATGAAGGAATAGAGGGCATATTGATCAAATTTGCAGATGACACCAAATTGGAAGGGGTTGCTAATACGCCAGAGGACAGGGTCAAAATTCAAAATGACCTTGACAGATTGAAGAGCTGGGTCAAAGCTAGCAAAATGAATTTCAACAGAGAGAAATGTAAGGTCCTACACTTAGGCAGAAAAAAATGGAATGCACAAATATAGGATGGGAGACATGTGGCTGGATAACAGTACCTGTGAAAAGGATCTAGGAGTCTTGGTAGATCACAAGCTGAACATAAGTCAGCAGTGTGATGCGGCAGCCAAGAAAGCCAACTTGATTCTTGGTTGCATCAATAGGAATATGGTGTCTAGATCGAGGGAGGTAATGGTACCACTCTATTCTGCATTGGTTAGACCTCATTTGGAACACTGTGTCCAGTTCTGGACACCTCAATTCAAGAAGGATATTGGCAAGCTGAAGCATGTCCAGAAGAGGATGAGCAAAATGGTGAAGGGTCTGGAAGCCACAGTCTATGAGGAGCGGCTTAGGAAGCTGGACGACCATCTATTGGGAGTGCTTTAATGTGTATTCCTGCATAGGAGGAGGTCGGACTGTATGGCCCCTGTGATCTCTTCCAGCTGTATGATTCTGTGATTCTATATAATATATTGTTACATAACAATATACATCTCTTTCTTTCTTTCCTTCTTTCTTTCCTTCTTTCTTTCCTTCTTTCTTTCCTTCTTTCTTTCTTTCTTTCTTTCTTTCTTTCTTTCTTTCTTTCTTTCTTTCTTTCTTTCCTGATGAATTTATGTTCTTTCCATCATCCTTAAGTCTTGTTCTGGTATGTATTTGGGAACTGCTTTAATCTATCATATTCTGACTATGGCGTTATACTCACTTTTTTCTTGCCACTGCTAAGAGTTAGAAAGTGAACCATATATGAGCTATATACACTGGAATGTCTGTTGCTCAGGGAAATAATGGGCTACTGAAATATGCAGGCTTTGCCTCAGGTTTCGGTGCTCACACTGTAAATCTTCTAAACAAAATTTCCTTTTCTTTATTAAAAGACATATGAACACACGGTGTACAGTACAGATTAATGCCTGGGCAGCTTGTAAACAGTAAAAATGAAATTTTATGAAGTCACTGTCATGATCCAGCCAAAACTGAATACCTTTGAGCCCCATTCCTTTCAATGGGAAACTTATACAGGTTTGGTTGAATTCTTCCTGCGCATCCTTCACATCCTTTGTATTTTGACCAGCAAAATGTCTGTTTGTTACACTTGAAGCTGCGGACAACACAGAGCACCAAAATCCATGCTGAAAGATCACTTCTGGACTTCCAGAGAAAGAAAGGAAAATGGCTGTCCATTTTGCTTTATGGCAAAACTGGGTGGGGTGGAGTGGTTTCATATGGGTAATTATTAAAAAGTGAATGCATTGGTTCACTGGCTTTTATACAGAGACTTTTCTCTTTCAAAATAAATCTGAGGACACACATGTTAATTATTAAAACTGGATGTATTATTTGTATTTGGTGTTTCTTTGACCACTTTCCTATTTTCTTTGGAAACACAGTTGTTGTTAACACACTTAACCCAGAATTAGCTGTTTCTTAATGCTTTGTTGTTGTTGTTTCCGAGGAAAGTTTGGCTCTTGTCTAGATCTCTTTTTTAGTAAGATCAAGATGCATTGCATGTGAAGCACTCAAACCTTCCAATCAATCGCTTGTGCTTGTGACCTGAAAGCACACTGCTTTGGAAAAAAACATGGGCTGGACTTGACATTTGAGCAAATGTTTTTAGGAACAGATTGTGTTCTGCTGTCTGAACAAGCAGAAGGTTAGAATTAGATGTGTAAATTGTAGGGTTTCCATCCTAGGCAGCATCCCTTCACCCAGTTCTTTCTTTTCTCGTAATAGAGATAAAATGAGCAAACTGTGGCCCATAGGATATGCAAGGCCTCAGCCTCTGGTCTGTAGCCCCGACAGTCCCACTCAGCCACCAAAGCCCACAGACCATTCAAATGAAAAAAAGAGTGAGAACCAGCTGAAAAACCTTTGGAAATACCTCCAGGAGCCATGTTTTGCCTTGAGACATCCTTTGACATCCAACATTTATTTATTTTCCCAGAAATCTGTTGAAAATGGCTGGAAATCACAGGAAATAGAAACTGGAAGTGACTCCTCCTTACATTCTAGTTGCATTTTTGTCTAGTTTTCAGTCAAATGCAGAAGTACTGCATGGCGTAGTGGTATGGGTGTGTTGGACTAGGAATGTTGGGCTTGAGTGATGGGAGACCAGGGTTCAAATCCCTGCTCAGCCATGGAAATGCTGTGTGTGGCCTTGGGCAGGTCACATTCTCTCAGAAAGGCAATGGCAAACCCACTCTGAGCAAACCTTGCCAAGAAAACCCTATGATAGGTTTGCCTTAGGGTTGCCATAAGTCAGAAATGACTTAAAGGCACAAAACAGCTACAATAGAAGTACATTTCTCCCTCATTTCTTCTGCTGTATGCAAAAAACAATATGCTCTCCCTCTCTGCAAAACAAAATTCTCCCTATGGGAAGTGACTAGCTTGGTGAAAACTTCCTTCATTTCTGATAATGGGACAACACCCTCCACCACACTTAAGGGCAGCAAAATAGCTCAGGGAAGTGCATCTCAAGCTATCTGATGTGGAGGGAAGGCATTCTTTTCCCCAGTGCACAGTGATTTGTACCATATCTATGCCCATCTGAGTACAGTTGCATCTTTCTTTTCTGGAAATTTGACAGGGACCAGCAACCAATGGCTTGGGAGCTAGAACCAGTCCAAGGACCACCACTTTGAGTACTGCCAGCTTAGGACATGCAGGATGGATTGTCTAGATCATTACTCCGCCTTCCAACAAAGGGGACCAGCCAAGGAGGTGACACAAGCTACTTCAGGTGTCTGCCTCACCCTGCCTAATGATAATGCTGAGCCAATCAGAATTCCTTCCACTTTCCTTATCATAAATCGTTTGTGGCTATAAGAGTGATAAGATCATAGACCTAGTTCGGCTGGTCTTCACCTCCTATGTTATCTTCCATGGGAATGTATAAGTAGGGTGGCAGCTCTCAACCCAGTGGGAATTGTGTGGGAACACTTCTTGCATGAAGGAGGAACTCTGCACTCACTACAATTTGTTCTATCACAGCAGTGCAGAAGACTGCTACTAGACAAAATGTTTAAAATTTTGATTTGGTTGGTGTGATCTCCATGCACTTCCCTTGGCTTGTGATCCCTGCAAGGTCTGTGTGGACTCCAGCAAATGATTGTGTCTGACTCAGGCCTTTAACAAATGCCAAAGTTATGCCTTTCCATTTCATGAATGTGTTCCTTAAGATATTTGAATGGAAGCATTGTTGTTGTTGTTGTTCACCTTCAAGTCATTTCCAACTTATGGCAACCCTTAGGTGTACCTATCATAGGCTTTTCTGGGGACTGAGAATGTATAATGCAGCCAAGGTCACCCAGTGAGTTTCCATGAATGAGTGGGAAATTGAACTCTGCTCTCCATTGTTTTAGTCTGATGCTCAGACCACTACACCATGGTGGCTCTCAAATGGAAGTGTACATATTAAATATCGATGACTGTTCACCAGCCATCTTTAAGCACATGATATGTTCCAAAAAGCATGGTTATGAAAATTGATCAAAAATTGCATATAAAATTCTATGGCTATGAACTTTTTTGTGCACTTACTGTAATCCTTTACATCTTTTCCCAGGCCCTGATCCAGCTCAAATTGCTTTTTGTTAAATGTGTATCTACACTGCAGAATCATAACAGTTAGATATCACATAGGACTCCATCCTATGAATCCTAAGTTAGTGAGGTTCTTAGAATTTTCCAGTAAATTCTTCTGAACTAGAACATTATTGCTTTCTGGCAAAGAACTCTAAGTAGCTAACGAAACTCCAAATTGCAAGATTCCATAAGATGGAGCCTTGGGAGTTAAAAGAGTATCAAAATACTATACACCCCAAGTCCTATAGAAAGCAAAGGAACTTAAGGTTACCATAACTAGAGTAATTTGTTTTATGGATTTCAGGGAGATGTAATCACAATAAAATGTGATTATATCAATTTGACTGGGTTGATCTGGAGTGTCCAATTTTGAAAATTGTCCTTGGAATCACTTGTGAATGTGGAATAAGACTTCTGTGGCATTTCTCCAGAAACAAATTGAGGCAGTTGTAATTCAGAGATTATTCTCACAGCTGTGACTCTTCATGACTTTCTCTAAAAACTGGCTTGTGGCTTTTAATATATTAAAACTGCTTTTTAACAAGACAAATAAACAATGACCATCAGTAGAAGAAGGATGTGGCATTGATTTGCAGTTGAGTGAATCGATATAAGGAGGAATAGATAATGGAAAACAAGAAATTGTTGCCAAGCTGCCTCTTCTTCCAGTAAGGAAATGGCTTGGAAGGGCAAAAGGGCAACACAAAGGATATGCATGGCAGTGTTTACTGCTGTCATAGTTCCTTGCATAGCAGTTGGTGTGTGTCACCTCTAAATGTGCATGCTTCGGTCAGGATCTTGTCAGGCACCTGGCTCTTCAATGCTGACTGAAATGGCACCAGTTCTCTTCTCCCTTTACCAAATGGAAGCTGGTTACAGGGAAGAACTACGGGGTAAGAACATAAGAGGGCTGCAAGATTAGAGCCAAGGCATTTCTAATTCATTATTCTGTTCATATTGTGACCAACCAGTTGCTTGTAGAAAGTCAACAAAAAATATATGAATGCAACAGCATTTGCTTGCTTGTGGCCCTCAGCCACAGATACCATACCCTCCAACTGTCTTGACTGGGCAGGGACAGTTCTGATTAATCCTCTGTTGTCCTACATTTTCCATTTCTTTTAAAAAGTCCCAGTTTCTTTCTTCTGCTCCCACTTCCCCCCTCAAACAAAAACAAACTGCTGCAGCCTCTTTTAGCTTGTGTGTTTTTCCTCATTAATAACTTTAGGCATCTTGGCCACATTCTGATGTTGCTTGGCCATACATATCTCAGTTTTCATCTGTGAAATGTTGGAGGATATGAGATGCAAGGAGGCATTCTGTCTCCAGTACTGGTATATCATGACCTACTGTCAACCCATCTTTCATGAATTTGTGTAATACCCCTTTAAGTCTGTTCAAGTTCGTGGCTGTTCCACAGTTCAATACTCCACAGTGTGAAATTCTGTCCAACAAGAGCCTACATATCGATGGCTCTGTGGCTGAATCAGGATGTCAAGAGATTCTCCTTATAGGCCTCTCCTTCTGTCTTTAAGATAATAATTTGACCTTAATCTTTTCAGTGATTTCTTCTTGTTCTGTAAATGTATGCTGCTTCTTCCCAGATTATACTTAGATTGCTTTCCTATTTACTAGGGACTGATCACCCTATTCTTATTTTGTTGGCTTGCTTGTCAACCTTAAGAAGATAACGTGTTCCTGCCCTTTTATCTGTCCTATATGATCTTCATATTGAACAGATTTTTGTGGAGTTGTATCTACTTGACAAGCCATTTTGAGTGCCATATAACTACGAATTTCTCATCAAGGAATTGCTAGATTATAGAGTCATAAGGAATCTCCAGGGCATCTTGTCCAGTCTCCGGTTTTGTAGGGATCCACAAATTCTATATTAAACATCCTGAACATGTATTCATATGGAAATGGTCAGCAGCATTTTGAAGCAGTCTGACGTCATCTTCATTGCCAGTCACACAGAATTTACATTAGGTAGTGAGACCTGTACCTTATAAATAGCATGGACAACTAGCTATGTTATCCCATACAGGCATTTTCTTCTACACAACTGTAACATCGAAAGATTGAAAGAGAGAGAGATGCCATACCTTGTTGGTCCCTCACTCATATTTCCATTACTCTGTCCCCTAAAGAACATGTTATAGAGAGAATGTCTGTGGAGAGGAACAACTTTATGTGTGTAGGTGCTCCCACTATGGTTTAGACCCTTATCTATACAACATTCTAAATTATGGGATGTATCTACATGGTATATTAGGCAGTTTGATTCCATCTTAATTGTCATGTCTCACCCTATAGAATCCTGAGATTGTAGTGTGATAACACACATTGAATTCCCCACTAGATAGTTCTAGCCCATTGCCCTGATCTGTAGCAACAAGGTTGTTTAGCAAAGAATTCAAAGTATCTCACCAAAAACTAGAAATCCAGGATTCTCAAGGATGGAACCATTACAGTTCTAGTGATATCACAACTAATGTAATGTAAAGAGAGGGAGGGAAGTTATTTTTATAAATCTACAGATGTTTCTGCACAATGCATACATGATGGATAGATGGAACCAACAGAATCATAATGATCAGGGCAGGATCATTGGATACAGCCCCACTGATTCTATCTGTGCTACTATGACTGCATGGTTGACCAGGATAACAGATGTTACTGCCCTGGCTAGTCCGAGCTTTGGGGATATTAAAAGATATCCCTTGATATCACAATTCAGCTGCACTTCTCTATTCCTTTCCACGTGCTTGCGAGGCCACCGGACAAGCACGTAAACAAGCTCGGCCGTTAATAGCCGTAATATTCAAACTACAATACAGGCAGGCCAGAAATAGCTGACTCACTGCTTTAGGAGACCTCCCAGCAAGTACTCTAATTAAGTATGCACGCTACTTACAAAAGAGGCTCTGCCCGCGATGGCAGCTTGATGGGTAAACTTTGCAATACCCAAGTACTCTGCGTCTGCATACTGGCTACTCTATTGTGAATCGCTACGATAACTCAATCATTCAGATTCTGACCTTTCGGAGGCTTTGTCTCCAATTCCAAATCTATTGTTTTCCCCCAAGTACGGCATAGCCTGCAGTCACAATTCTCTTGTAAAAACCCTTGATTCCGAGACCTTCCTCGGATCGCTCCCGAGTTTCATCCCGCCTTGCTGCAGCTTTGCTTGGCAAGCCTCCCCTCAGCTCCACGTGCTGAGTTACATTGCACCCCAGCTTCGCTCTCTATTTTTCTGGGCTTCAGGACAGGTGAAGTATCACCCAAACCAGCAATCCCTCTAAAAATGCCTCTATATCACTCCAACCTTTATGTTCTTTAGTTATCTTGTGTGAGTGTGTCGCATACACTGTTTTGCTTGTATTTAATAAGCATCATTTATTATTTCAATTTTTGTGTTCTCCTTGACTCGACCGGACCCCGTAGACATAGGGTTCAAGATCTCTCTACATTACCCTGCCTCTTGTAATGCTAAGCAGTGCTCTGAGCTAATTTTCCCCAACTTTAGTTAAGCACATTTTGGTGTCCCTCCTGGGACCCCCAGTTCACAGGGTAACACAGACCAAGAAGAGTAAGGACTTGTAATGGACGTGGCTTGATGTTTTCTGTCTGTTACTGAGAAGCTTATTTTTTTTCTGTGCATGTGCTTGGTTTAAAGTATTTGAAAGTATGCTTTGAGCTTTTAAACTGTTTGCTCAACTTTCTCCATCCAAAAAGATGAGTTGACATCCAAAAAGATGAGTGACACACATTGGAATTCACTGATTAGAGATGCATCAGGTACAGATTTGCTTTTCCTTCAAGGACCTGCTGAAATCATAAAAGCAGCAGAAATAGGTTCATTTCAATGTCACTGTCAGACATCCATGGCCAATGACTTCTATAGTGTTTACATTTCATTCATGGAAAATTTGCTTCATGTTTACCCTTGTCAAGATGACAGTGTTTTGAGGCAGGATGACTCATTACCACAAATGAGCCAATTCTAAACTTCTATTAGTTTCTTGCCTAGATCTATGGGAACTTGAGTTCTCCCAAAAACCTCAGGCTGTGGCAATGACCAGCTGTACTGATTTCATTTTATGAGAAAGCTGTGACCCTTCCTCTCAAGTTGTGTTCTTGTGTCAGTCATTCAAATCTTTCTAAATGCAACCCTGGACTACAATTTTCGGCTCTCTTTGATGGAGACTGTCTCAGAGCTCATGCTAGTGTATCTGTTTGAGAATCTTGCAGTGTTTTGCCTCAGCTAAGAGGCTTCTTTTTGCATTTTTGGCTATTCATACTAAGAGGTAAAACTGTCTCTTGATAGGAGCACAATCAACAAAACCATATGATGCTCTCCAGTGACTTAGTGGAGCATGAAGATGATGATAATGGTGATGATGGTGACAAAACAGCAAAGTATGAAATGCAATTTACTGAACAGATAAGGGAAGTTTCTGTCCAAAGCATTTAGGATCAATAATCTGACTTTGGGTAACAACACAGAAAGGAGAAGAAAGATGAGCCAAGATGGAACTGGGAAGTATTTTTAAAAACAAAACTGTTTAGGACTAGTTAGGCATTGGACTTTGCTATTACACTAGCGTTTGAGCAAACAGACATGTAGAAGGAGTCTGTTGTTTAAGATAAGTGATAGTATGTTATTTGTTAGTACTATGACATGCATCCATGAAGCCATCAATCCATCCATTCAACATTTACATTCTGCTTTATTTATACTAATAGAACTCTCCTTCAAAATGTTTAAACTCTCTTTCTTTCCCCCACTCAATAAAACAGGAAATAATAAAACTAGGATCAGAATAGGAACAATGATAATCTGCATTTTTTATTTTTTTTTGCTGAGTGTACAACTCACAACATGTTATTGCAATCCTGTACAGTAAGGCTGTAGAAGTACTTTTACATAGTGGCACTGTTGGGTACTATGTGGATGAGATATAATGAATTATCCAAAGCCACTCATTAATTTTCTGGGTGAAGTGGCCTCTGAAACAAAGCCTGGCACCCACTGTTAGCTACATGCTGCCAGCTCAAGTAGTCAGGAGTTTCTTCCTAGATGTACCATACATCAAATTCATATAGTAAAGATAGATTAAGAAGCCTTCTAGATCACTAATGACTGTTAAATGGAATCATTCCCCCAAAGAGGGCATTGTAGTTTATGGGAATGAGGCACAGAAGTGACACAGAAGCAGTTCTGTGAGCATGTTGGATGGCCTGATGCTCCCAGAGAGGTGGCACAAAGCAAGATGGCTGCAGGTTGTTGTGGGTTTTCTGGGCGTTGAGGCCATGTTCTATTAGTATTTTCTCCTGACGTTTCGCCTGCATCTGTGGCTGGCATCTTCAGAGGATCCTCTGAAGATGCCGGATGCAGGCGAAACGTCAGGAGAAAATACTAATAGAACATGGCCTCAACGCCCGGAAAACCCACAACAACCTATGGATTCCGGCCGTGAAAGCCTTTGATTTTAGATCTTAGGCAGCTGTAAGAGGGAGGATTCGTTATAGGGTACAATTAAAGAGAATGGGAGAGGCAGAGAGCTGATTCAAAATACTTTGTTGCTTCAGGAGAATGATAGGGTAGTACTTGCTGTACCCATTCTTTGCAAAGAATCTGGCTGGACTGGTAGCTGAATCCTATTTCAGCACTGGGAATGGAGTAATGTACTCCTGAGACAGCTACTGAAGCTGGTTTAGGAGGCAAAGGAACTGATGTGTGGCATGGAGAGAAACAGCTAGAGGAGATCAGGGGAAACAAACAGGAGACTGTCCAGCAGAAGTATGTTGGCTGAGCTAAATGGTAGTACTGGCTCTGCTAAATCTGCTAAATGTTAGCACTGGCTCTGAGGGAAGGAGTCAGACAAATGCATTGAATGTTCTTTTGTACAGTGTGGAAAGAGTCCAGGTCCCTTAACTGCACTGGGACTTGAGCAGGAAAACTTCCTAAGGAACAGTGCTTAGTGTTCTTTAGCTCTCATTCTCTCTCCCTCTCTCTCTCTCTCTCCCTCTCTCTCTCTCTCTCTCTATGTGTGTATATGTATGCATAAATGTTTTGGGGCAGCCCTGTATAACTCTGTCAGAGCATCCCTATGATGACCATTGAAATGGAGGTAGGTTATGCTTTAGTTATGCTTGCTAAGTTGCAGGCTGAATCTCTTTTGGAAAGAGCAGAGCGCTAGAGTGGCAGGGGGTATTGCAGGCCATTAATAACACATACTGTCTAGATCGAGCCAGCATTTTCCTTCAAGCAATATTATCTACCAAAATATTTGGTCAGGGGGAGCGAATCTGGAATCCTGCCTTCCAAAAACCTAGATGAGATTTCCATGGAGATAGTTACAACATCTACAGGACTGTCAAATTCAAAACCAGTATTTCTTTGCCAGTTTTTCTTACTCTCTCCTGTCTTACCCTCTATCCTTGAAATACCAAACGTGATTAGATCATGCTATGAGATTATTGTCTGCCAATTTCATGTTTTAAATCATGTTGAACTGCATGACCTTATTGAAAGAATCTTCTGCTGACAAAGTTGTTTGTTTTACACCCATGCTAGGAAGAAGTTTGGCTGATTTAATCAGGAGGAGAGTTATTTCTCCAATCCAATCCAGAGTTTTAGAAGAATTTTTCCCACTGATGACTGATCAGTTTACAGTGGAACTTTATGATATGTGGCAAACTACTGATGGCACAAAAGTTCAAAAATATAGAGCTTATCATGCAAATTTACACAACTTACACTACACAGAAATATTTTGAAGAGAACTGTGTCCTTAACCCTGAAAAAAGATTTCTATATGTGAAAAAAAATTACACACCATTTTTTGCGCCTGCAGAGCCGAAGTGAATGTGATATTAAATGGGTTTTTTTTTGCATTTCCTACATTTTTGTTCTGTCCCTCCTCTAAGAAAGTTTGTGATGTATATGTTGTTCTCCACTCTACTTTGTATTTTCACAACAAGTTTGTAAGATAGGTTAAATCCAGAGGCAGTGATTATCCTACCTTCACCAGAGCATCATGACTGATGCCCCATCAGTGCACCTGGTCTCTTTTTCTGATACATTCCAATTTTGTTCTCAACTGCACAGTGCTTGTGAATGGACAGCAAAATGTCCAGCCCCATCTTTGATTTTTTCTGGAGTATCTGAGACCATTCCTCCTACCTCCCACTCAGAACATGGTCTCTCTGTTGTCATGGTGAAGACAATTGTAGACTGTATACAAGAGAGAGATATAGAAACTCTCAAAGAGTAAAACCAATGCAAAGCATTAAAAAAAACTGAAAGAAGCACATGCTTTTTCAATCCCATCATACATTTACATCCATCTGGCTGCATTTCACTGATCACCTGCCCAGAAATATAAATGAGATCATAAACTAGTTTTTGTCCCACCTCTTCCAAAGGAATACAGATAAAGTATTATTACTGTGATGGTGCTGGATTTTTAGCATCATCATTACATAAGGCTGCTACAAATATATGGTATCAGTTTGTTTGAATGTTTACTTTCAGTTCAACTTCTCACCTTCCTCTGAATCCTGAAAAGGAACATTATGGCTCTACTGAGCTAAATCATGTGCAATGCACATAAAACTTGCTGCACATGGAGGGACTTTCTAATTGCTCCCTGTTGTGGTTGCCTGCCTCCACTTGGCTCATGTGCATTTTATTATGCCACTGAGAATTTTTACATTATTTTGTTTTGGTGGTGTGAAGAAAATTTGAATGCAGAGGCTTTGCATATGAACACAGACAGGAATTTTAGGAGGACCAAATCTAGGCAGCATGATGACCAGATTGTGTCTCCATTTTTAAAGGAGACAGATGAGCCAGCTGCATAACAATGTATATATGAAGCCCAGGGTAGTATTCTTTCTTTTGAGTACACTAGGAGGAATGTGAATAAAACCATTCAGGGCTTCATAAATGTTGGATGTTGCACTGCACGCACATGTAGTTGAGCCTTTTAGCTCAATGGGTAGAGCCCAGTGGGGTTTTTTCCCCCCAGTCCTCCAAATCTTATATATAAAAATCAAAGTTTGTCTGTTTGTCTGTGTCAAGCAGAGAAGACCTCATATGATTGGCTGTGTCAGGTGAGAAGACTTCATATGATTGGCCGTCTAAGAAGATTCTATGGACTCCTGGGGTTTGCAGTTTAGGGAGGGGCCTTTAGAATTCTCAGCCAGATCACTCATGGGCCTCAGACTAGTTGCTGTGGAGACAAGGCCTAGCAGTAAGGAGGAGGGCATTGTATTCCCTCAGGAACCCAACCTCTGTATGTTAATGATTCTGAATACAGGTTGGATTGGGAAATATGGGGAAAAGTTACAGGTACTGGACAAGACAGTTTGGAGAATTAGAGAAACAGGATCTCAAATCTTCCTAACAAGTATTGCTTATGACAAAATAAGGTTCTGGGCAACGCCGGGTATATATGCTATTAAGTTACAAAAATGTTCACCTAATATTACAGTGCTGTCTGGAATTTCTTTTAAAAAACACAGACATGCATTTTGCTACTTCTTTATTCAAAGGTTCCCTCAAACTGGCAATAATGTGCTGAAGGGTGAAATAAAAATTAGTGGTAATTGAAACCACTGTTTCAGCTTAAATTCATTTGAATTTAACTTCCATCCTAAAATCCAGATATATTTTGGGCTGTGAGTAAACTTTTCCTGCATCTTCTTCCCCTCTCCAAATGGTGGATTGACATTGTCAAAGCAACCAGGAGTCAGGATGAAATCTCCAGCTACTTCAACTTTAGTGCTTTTTCACACAGGGAATAGTTAAATTATAGAATTTTCTTCAGCAAATTGGGTAACGTCTGCCAGCTTGGGCCCTTGCACACTAATACACAGTTATTGTGCTATGATTTCACTTTAAGTGCCATGGCAACATCCTATGGAACCCTAGGTTTTGTAGTTTGGTTAGCCACTAGAACTCTCTGGGTGATAATTCTCAGTACTTGTCCCTAAACTTCACATCCCAGGATTCCGTAAGATGCAGCCATGACAATCAAAGTGGAACAATAGGTCTATAATTATGTAGTTTGAAAGAGCTCTTAGATTGCTGTAAGAATGGGCTAAATAAATTCTTGGAGAATCAGCCTACTGATGGCTGCAAATTATACCTATCAGCTATCTTCAAGATCAAAGACATCACATTTCCTACGGGAAGCAGAATGCCAGGCTATGTAAGCTGCATTTGGCTGGTTTGGGGAAGGGAGGACTCCTGGCCACCAACCAATTAGACCTGCAGGCTGCTGCATATCTTGTCCCCAGTCCTGTTATGTAGGATGAAAGAGGAACATGGCAACAACTTCTCCTCTAAGTGAGCTCACTTATATGCTGCTGAAAGAGAAGGAGACAGTGTGATGTTCATCCAGGTTAGTATTTTGAATGACTGCTGGTGCAAAGGCACTGTGGGATGAGTGACTAGGAAAACTGCCTGTGTCACAGCACAGTACCCATGGGTATTGCAAAATAACACAGGCAAATAAAACGTGTCTTTAGTACCACTTTTGGAACTGGAAGGAGGAACATGTAAGAGTATATTCTTAGCAACAGCCATTGCTTCTTTAGCCTTGGAGAATCTGTCAGCTGAAGTGCCTGGCTATTAGTTGGAACAGCTATATACCACCTCCTGTATCAGAGGCAAGATCATCACTCAGTCAAAAACATGAGAAGGAGAGTGCAGTTGCACTCATGTCCCACTGCTGGCCTTCCCACAGGCAACTGATCAGCTGTTGAACAGAATATTGAACAGAGTGCTTTGGCATGATCCAGCCTGGCTTTCTTTATATTCTTATGAGACTGCTTTCTGCATCACAGTGCTCATTTGCACAGGTCTCATGCTGCACAGGAGATTTGGCCTAGAGCTTTATTCTCGGTTGCTTACATAGTTTTCCAGAAGACACTTTTCATGTCCCTACTGATAAACTATGGACAAATTAGGCTTATCACACCAACCAAATAGTCTGGTCTCTTTGCCGTTGTCTCTGCAAGAAGAGAATAATCTGTGACTGTGACCTCTGAGTGGTGCATTGTACCACCACTCCAGAGTCCCACTGTAACAGTATGCTTTCTGAGTTTTGCCTCTATAATATCAGCCTTTTCATGCTGTGCATATGTATGTGAAACTTTTAAAATTCCATTCCACTCTGTAACTAAGGTGAAAGCTTTTTCTTTGAACTGCTGGCTGGGTGTAAACAAAGTGTTATGACAGATACTAAGATGAAAGAATTATGGTACTGGGGAGAGTTTTCAAAAGGTTATGGCATTCAGTTGACACTGAGGCAGCTGTTATTAATACTCATGTATTAGTAATACCTGCCATCTCTACGTATATCAGCCAGCTCCAAAAGAA
This sequence comes from Cyclura pinguis, assembly GCA_030412105.1. Classification (NCBI taxonomy): domain Eukaryota; kingdom Metazoa; phylum Chordata; class Lepidosauria; order Squamata; family Iguanidae; genus Cyclura; species Cyclura pinguis. The sequence goes on along the minus strand of CM059599.1, from coordinate 308,250,430 downwards.
AAGGTTTCCTTTCTTTAAAATGGGAAGCCATAATGACCATGGAGCCTTCTGGTAGTATATGCACCTAAACCTAGTTGTGTTCCTGGATGTAATCCCTGGAGGTATCCTGAGCACTTTGGCCACCTGAGGTGGGGAAGGGTTGAAGTGTTCCTTTTCCCCCACTGCATTCCCCCATCACTACTACTGCTGCTGCATAACCTTTATCTCACTCTCAGAGGCCATTTTCACACTACACTGTTCTAGTGCTATTATTCTACTTTCAACTTCCTGTGGAATTCTGGGGTTTGTAGTTTACTGAGGCCAAAAAACTCTCTGGCTGAGAATTCTAAACGCCCCTCCCTAAAGTGCAAGCCCCAGGATTCCATAAGAGGTTGAAAGTGGAATAATAACACTAGAATAGTGTAGTGCAGAAAGATACAGAGAGTCTCCAGACCAGCCAAAAGCATGAGGATCTGATGAGAGTTATATATAGTGGCAGGTTGAAAAAAGAAAAGAAAAAGAAAATCACCTTACATTTTTGGTATCACCACCAAAAAGGAAGGAAATCTGCTTCGGGCTGCCAACATCTCTTTTCACTCCTCCTTATTTTCTACCTGCAGGATAAATTTTTATAATGGCTTCCTATTATATTAATGCAAGGGGAAGCTGAACAAGTCAGGACACCTTTAAAAATATTTATTTGGATATATTTAAAGAAGCTGTAGTTTCTGTTACCAGGTCTAACCTCCCCCACCTCTTCATGTTGTCTATTTAATTCTCTTTAATGAAATAATTATTTGAGTTCTAATTCCATACTCTGTATTGGTCATGATATAATGTCTAAGAAGTGAATGTATAAGGAATATTTCTGAAAGGTTAATTCAATACACCTTGTATTAAGCTGGTTTCCCCTGTTTGGAGGTTAGAGAAGAGTTTTACCACCTCATATGTCATTTGTGTAACACAAGCCAATGGTAGGCAGTGGATTAACTATTTAATTATCAGCTCCTTTCTTACTGTCATTTATGAATTTTCCTCTGCCTTCAACACTTCCTTCAAGCTCAACTGTTTCCTTTTCACACTTTTGCTTCTGCTGCCTCATTCACAAAAGTGTCACTTACTTCTGTTCATCAAGTTGCTTCTCCTTCCCTTTTAAATCTCTGCTCTTCTGGGGCATTCTCTCTCTCTCTCTCTCTCTCTCTCTCTTCCCCTCCACCCATTTAAAAAAAAATCAAAGCCGTTCCTGAACTACCTAAGCCTAACCTTACTTGCTCCTTCCATGTGATATGATTCTCTTCTCTCATTTATCCTAACATTTAGAAGGAGAACGTTGCCAGATGAAGGGCTTGTCAGTGGTGGAATTTACTTTAGGGGTGTGAGGCATAGGAGGAAAAGGTGGAAATTGGGGGGAGGGGGCAGTCCTCTCCATTGCCCCAGGAGGGCTTGCTTTACTTGAAAGAAAAGGTGTTACAGCTCCTCCACAGTGCTAGTGTCCACTTGGTAAAGTCACTTTTTTGAGTTGCAGCTTCCAGAATTCTCTCAGCCCATGCTGGCCAGCCTTGGTTTTGGACTTGTACTCCAAAAACAAAGCTTTACCTAGCTCTGCAGCAGAGCTGTTCTTAAGCAAGCAAATTGCTGATGCTGCAGTAGATTCCTAGAGATCACTTGTGCAGCCAGCTGGCCATGAGCTTCAAATCCCAGCTCTCTCTGTTCCTGTTTCAAGTGACAAAACTACACTTTTTCCATCCACCAGAAAGTTTTTATTAACTGATCTCATCCCTTATCCTTTGGGAGTAGCATTCCTGTAGTGATTAGCACTTATCTGAGGACTTTCAGTTGCTACTAATCTCTGATAACTGTAATATGAAACACATTTTTTATACAGTTAAACTACCCCCTGAGCATCTACTTCATAGCTTGAGTACTTTGTTAGGTCTGTCTATTCCTCTGGAAATGCCCAGATGCAGAGCCTGGAAAAGTTACTTGTTTGGACTGAAGTCCCAGAAATTACCAGCCAACAGGGTCATGACTATGGTGACTGAGATTTTTGGGAGTTTTTGTCCAAATGACAAACATTTCCCCAGCTCTGCTCTGATTGCATAGATTACCCCAAAACATAGTGTACCTTCTCATCTCCATATAAAAAAAGAGAAAAGAGTCTTATGGCAGCTTTAAGACTAATATTTTTCAGCATAAGGCTTTGTGGCTGGGAAGACGTTTTTAATTGGAAGCTTGGAAAATTTCTGTTGAATGCTGTTAAATGCAGCATGTCCCAACCATGAGAACATAGGAAGCTGTCTTGTACTATGCCATACCACTGGCTCATCTAGTCCAGGGCTAGACAAAAATCTAGCTCTCTGTATGTCATTGAACTGTAGCTTTCACGATTACTCACCATTGACTATGTTGGTTTGGGCTGATGGGAGTTGCAATCTAACAATATTTTTGGACAGTGTCACATTGCTGATCCTAATCTGGCAACATCCAGGATTGAATCCAGATTTTGGGACTTCCTGCATGCAAAACATATAGCCTATCATTAAACTGTGGGCTCCCTGTGCCTGGGAAACAGCTTGTACTGAAGCTGGACCTTGAAAGATCCTCACAGAGGTGCTTGGAGTACTTGTGGTGAGAACAGGATCACCACATTTCTAATGGAAAGGTGCCTTCTACTTTTTTCTGCTACCCAAGTGGCATATGTTGAACGGGCCACTAAATAGCATTAACGAGAGTTACAGATTTCTTAGCCTCCTTGCATGACAATTGCATGATCTATATGTATATACTCACATACACTTTTATTCAACATATAAGTATGCTTTGGTGCGCATGCACACACATGTGAGCAAAGGAATAGTTGCGGACACAAACAAAACTGCTTCACCCACACTACACATGTATAGCATGCTGATACCACTTTAACTACCATGGTTCCATCCAATGAAATCATGGGATTTAGAGTATCAGGTACTCAAAATTTTTTGCCATAATAGAGAGCCAATCAGGGGAATGTACTAGAAAATTCTAAGTACTTCACCAAATGATAGATCCTAGGATTTAACAGGATGGACCAATGGCAGTTAAAGTGGTATCAGAATTCTTTAAGAGAAAATTTGGTATCCAAGGATAGATTTCTGCAGTATAAAAAAAACAGTTCGATGAGCTCCAGCAGACATTTTATTCAAAACTAACAAAATGTACATGTGAAATGAAACAACCAGGACAAGCAAGCCTTGTGAATAAGTAGACAAAAACAGTCTGAACCTTCTAGAGACCATCTGAAGGCTTCTTCTGAAGTGTACTCAAGGATGACTTTTTCTTCCACTAGCCTCCACTTTTCTTATGATTTCCATTTTGGTGGCCATACTTACAGGTCTATGCTTTCAAAACACGCTGGGGGTAGATGGCAAGGCAGGCTTATCTGCTTCGCCTTTTCTCTCTGTTTTGCTGTTCATACTTGCTCACTAAGAGATTATGGACGCTGTGGCTGTTTACCTTGCCTGCTGTAGGCAGGCACTGGTGGCTAGCAGCAACACTAACTCCTGTAAAATCCTGCTTTTTCTCCGCTTAAGGTTTACTGAATTGTTTACTGGAGGCACAGCACAACCCCATACAGCTGTATTTCTCCAGCCCTCCTTAACTATCTTTCCAATGCCAATACTGCTAAAACAAAACAAAACTTCCCAATTGACAGAGGACAAGGAGAATAGGGGGATCAGTAGATGTGAAAAAAAAAAAATCTGGATAAGGAGTTTCACTGTGAGAGGCTTTGTTAACTGAGATACGCCGGCATTGTAACTGTGCAGTGTAAACATACGCTTCCAGCGTTAACTGCCAAAACTGGAGTCTGGAAGAATTACTTTGGGGTTACTACGCAACCCCCAGAATTCCTATCTCCTCCCGTCGCAAAAGCAAGCGGACAACAAGTCCTGCCAGTTCCTCCCTTCCTTTCCCCCTTGAAAGGCGTGTGGCGAGATGTGCTCCAAACCGCTCTTCCCCCGGCCTTCCCACCCAGCCCCCAGTCAGGACGGCTTGCCCGGGCGTAGAAAGGGTTAAGGCAGCAGCTGAGAGGTTTGGGGTGGGGGGGTGTGTGGGGGGGGTGACGTCGTCGCCGTCGCCCTGCTTCTGGCCGTCTGAGGAGCCTCCTGAAGGTAGTTCCCCCTTCTAATGCTGAAATCTGAGAGCCCTTCTCCGAATCACCACTTGGTGAGGTCCCAGTCCAAGCGGCTTCTTAGCCTGCCTGCCTGCCTGCTTCTCCTCCTCCTCCTCCTGGAGCAGCCCGGCCACCACTCCACACTCTCTTGCCCCCCGGGCGGCCTGAGGAGCATGGCAGCAGCGCCCTGGACACACCTAGGACTCGCCGCCCTCCTCCAGTTCCTTTTCTTGTCCTGCTTGCCAAGAGGTACTGTAAGTAGGCGAGCGGCTCGTTGTCCCCGCGCGCGGAGCGGGACGGAGGGCTCCCCTTTCCCCTGAGGGAGGTGCGCGCGTTTTTCATCTCCTCCTCTGCGGAGGAGGCATGAATAATACAACGGGCTCTTCTATCCTGTTATTCCTTCTTGCCGTCGACGGGACCGACAGCGAGGTTCTTCTCGGAGGGCTTTCTAGAAAATTTTATTGGGGGGAGGGCACTTGGAGTGGTATTATAATGCTTGCCACAGCGCGGCAAACCCTTCTCACGCCTCCTTCTTCGCTCCTTTTCCTCTTGTCACTTCGATGCTTAAGAAACGGTGATGGTGGCAGCGGCGGCGGAGGTGAAATAAAGTTATTTTTCAAAGCCGGTCATTCTGCGAAGTGTAATTTGTTTGGGTTGCCAAAAGACTGGCTTTTTCCCCCCGGTCTGACTGTAAAGAAAGCCGTGAAGGGGAGGACAAGGAAAACAAAAGACACGTTTGGTTTCTGATCCGTGCTTTATTTTTGTCAGTACTGTACCTCAGTACTTCAAAGGGATAATATTGCTGGTGGGCCTGTTTTATAGTAGTTTTTTTTTTATCAGTGTTGGAGTTCTAAACCAATGTGATTTGTTCCCCTCTCTTCTAACCCCCTACTAATATCAAAATTGGTTTTTAATATATTTTTTTCTCAGACTAACCTACAGTATTTTCATTTGTATAGTCTATTGTGCTTGCCCTGCCTTTTTGGGACATCAGAATCCAGTTTTCCACTCTTGGCCCTTTGCAATCTGTCACAGGTTGAAGACCTGAGCGGCAGGTCTTATTTCAAGAATAAGGGACATTCAGCTCTGGAACCTGACATAAGCAAATACCTGATGCCCAATGGAAATATGTGAGGTGGTACCTGCCTGCTGAGGCTACTCTCCACGCACCTGAGGAAGAGGGCTTTTGTCTATAAAAGCTTATACTAAAATAGACTGGTTAGTCTTTAAGGTTCCACAAGTCTCCTTTCTAGTGTGGTATAGTGGTTAGCGAAACTGATTTTAAAATTTTCTTGGACCATGAAACTCAATTAAAGTGCTTACAAAATTCTGCCAGCTTAACCTACCGCACAGGGTTCTTGTGAGGATTTAAAAAAAGGAGGGTAATGTATGACAACTTGGACAAAAGGCAGGATATAAATCTAGCCACTTAGAAATAATGCTAATTGTGGAAATAATGTTGAAATAAAGTGTGCTCCAAGGCAGTGCTATTCAAAGTGGTGGTTCATGGACTGATGCTAGTCCACAGACTAGGCTGCTGATCCCTGATGAGTTTCCAGGAAAGAAATAAACAGTTGTAACCAATAGGGACACATATGGTACTTGTCCCCAGTAAAGAGAAAAATGCCAGTCTCTCACACCAGCTAGCCTGAGAAACTGTTCTAAAAGTTTCAGAAGGTAGTATAAAGTAGGGAGTGGCTTTTAAAATAAGAGATACAAGGCACATATTTTCTGGATAACAAAGGCCGCCTGCCACTGCCTCACTGAAGAAAAGAATGAGGGCAGCAACAAAAAAAAGTGCACATGTACCAAGTCAACACTGTGGCATTCCATACACTGAAGCTCATAGTGTGTATAAATAACTCCATATGTAAGGTTATACATCAGAACTACTGCTGTGTTTGAGAGGATTGAAGTCAAACAGAATGGATTTCCTGAGCAATTCCCCCAAAGCTGGCGGATTCTGTTCTGGGCCTGTCAGAAGCCAAGGAGCTATGTTTATGGTAGGATGGCATATGTGTTAGGAATGGCAAGGTACACTTTGGGTTAGTCATTCATCTCCAGAAAGCAGTTAAGCAGCTCCCTCTTAAGGGCTTATTTACACTGCAGTTTATTACAGCCTAGGCTGGTGTGGCTTCTCTGTACCAAAACCATGCAGACACAGAAACCACAATGTGCCCCCAGTCAAATGTTGAAGGACCCCTTTTTTCTTTTCTTGGCACATAAAGGCAAGGAGCAGAACCTCTGTAGCGGGGGTGGGAGCGGAAATAGAGAGCAACACACGGTACTTATGACAGCTAAGTAATGATCTAACTCAGGATTTTGTTCTTCAAAATTTGGTCTAATTTGGTGTTAAGCAAGATGCTTGCCTCCTTCAGGCTAAAAACAGCTTCTGGTAGTACTTATATACTACCTCCCAGATGTTTTCAATGTAGACACTGTGGGTCATCTGTGGGCTACATCAACAGCACTTGTACACAGTGAACATGTAGTGCAGATGAGGCTGAAATGTTTTTCTACCTTAGTAGTAAAAGCAAAGAGCCTTGGATAGGAGACCATCCTCATGGAATACTTCCAGAGTGTACAACCTGCAGCCATCTGCTGCTCTCTGTGCAGCCAGCCTTGGAAGCCAAGAGGACTCAGTTCCCCGTTCCCAGCTGATCTGGGAAGAGGATGCTCTTCTAGGCTTTGGAGAGCACTGTTTACCTCCTACTAGGAACCAAGGGGAGCCAGAGTGGTGCAATAGTTTGAGGAGTATGGAGACCAGGGTCCAAAATCCCCACTTAAGCCATGGAAACCCCCTGCATGACCTTGGGCAAGCCACATTCCCTCAGTCTTAAAGGAACGCAATGGCAACCTCCTCTGAATTAGCTTTGCCAAGAAAACTGATGATAAAGTCACTATAAGTTAGAGCTGACTTGAAAGCACATAATAACAGCAAAGTAGAGAAGGGTAAACAGCAGTCTCAGTGGAGCTTGCTGAGTTATGGGAATGCACTGAGATGTGTGTGTGTGGGTGCGTGTGTAACCTTGCACCTTCTCCAGGTGGTACAAGACATAGGGCCTTTCCTCCTTACATTGTTATAGTGCTATTATTCCACTTTCAACATCCTGTGTAATTCTGGGGTTTGTAGTTTACTGAGGCCCAAGAGCTCTCTGGCTGAGAATTCTGAATGCCCCTCCCTAATCTGTAAACCCCAGGATTCCATAGGATGTTGAAAGAGGAATAATAGCACTATAATAGTGTAGGGTGGAAAGGCTGGTACCCTAAGGTGCTGAAAAGGTTGTGTACACCTGGAGTGCCATGTAGCCTCCCTAGCTTGTTCATTGCTTCTAAGACACATTGTATCCTGTAGCAAGAGTTACCAAATGCAATAGCTCCTCTAGCAGTTAGAGGTTTAAGCAAGACACTTCAGGCAGGATGGTGGAGGCAGGGCTGTCCCTTTCACTGCTTTTGGTTATTCACCTTATCCCATCTAATTAACCCAAACAGTAGGGTGCTAAGATACAAAAATATGTTAGCAAGAAAGAAATTGTTGCTTATTCAACCTGGGATATGTCTGTCTGTTTCCTGTGCATATGTGTGTGTCTGTGTATGAAAGAGAGAGAGAAAAAAAGAAAGAGACCACAGAGGGCATGGCAGTACTACATTTCTTATGCTGACATGATACTGTTTCTGATTCCCTCTTATCAGATAACTGTAACTCTGTGAGGATCTATCTCAGCAACCTTACCTTCACCAGTCTACAATTCCCAGAAATCTTTGCAGGAAACTATGAGATCTAAATTAGTATAGTTCTAGTCAGTGCATACTATTTAGTAAATCTGAAGAATATTAACATTCATGAAAACTCACACTGAAATAAACCAGTTAGTCTCAAAGGTGCTACTAGAATGCTTCTTCCCACCATCCTCATTTCCCTTTTTATGTTGTCACAGACTAATATGGCTATCTCTTTGGCAACTATGCTAATTCTAATATATGCTGGAAATGCAATTAAAACCTTCCTGTATAGGGTCCTCTCCATATGAGGTGAGACTACAGTTCCCATCACCTCACCACCCCAGGGTGATGCTCTGTGAGGAAGATGAGAGTTGCAGTATCATACATCTGAAGGGAGTCAGGTTGGGGAAGGTTGCCTTGAAGAGGTATGAAGGAAGGGAAAAACAGGAATGCCTCAATGCAGAAGTGTCTCAAGACTTATTCTTTCTCATCCTGTCATTGTTTCAGCTCTGGGATGTCAAAGGGAAGGAGGAAGAAGATAGGTGAGGATTTAGCCTAGGTGCCAGGTGCTTGCCACATCACATGGCTGCCAATCCATTGCTGAAAAGAGCTCTTACACTTTTGTCATAGTTTTGTCTTCTGCTGTGGATTCCTTAGCAGCTGAGTGCATGAATTTGGAGCCCAGGCAGACCTCGGCCTTTACCGCATGACAACGCTCTCCCACATCGTCCCGTCACAATCCCAGTAGCGCCTCTTCCAGGATGGGAGCATGTTCCCAATGCTCCTTTCCATACATGACCTATATACATGACCTATACGTGCCCCTATGTGAGGGGCACGCTCCATTCTTCGAGACTGCAACTGGCCTTCTTCCCATGCTGTAGTAGAACAGGAAGCGTGTTGCATGGCAGGCTGCAATAGAAGGCTCACACAATCCGGGGTTGTTTTGTCTCGCCATTTCCACATGTTACCTTGTTCCATCATTTTCTGATTGTGATCCTGGCAGTGCCTTTGGCAGGAATGGAATGTGTGACGGGAACACTCCCCTCTGCACCCAACCAGCTCCCTGTGGAAAGGAGCTTGAGGCACATGTCTCTTCCTTGCACAGTGCAGCTAGGCTCTTTCCTATGCTGTGCTGGGCAGTAAGCACCTCCATCATGCTTCCTGCCCTTCCGCATGGCAGGTAAATATGGGAGCTTCGCATGATCGAGGGTCATTGATGGAGAAATTCTGACAATGATTTACCCTGTGATCGTGCCAGCTGGTGATAGGAGGAGGACAGGTCTGTGACGACATCATGTGGAAGTGTCATCGTGGTCCTGCTTTTCTCATGTCCCCATGCTGGGATGCCATCATCATGTGGAAAGGGCCCCATGTTGCTGAGACAGAGGAAGGTAGAAAGCCAGGCCAAAAAAAAAAGAAAGAAAGAAAGAAAGAAAAAGGAAATTTCTAGGCTAGTGGATTTCAAACAGCAAATTTCTAGATACTGTAGGATTTCAGGCCCCAGAATCCTGATGTTTACGCATACTGGCTGGAGATTTGGGGAGATGAAGTAAACCAATGTTTGTACCCTTTTTCCCAGGTTGAGAATGATTATTCTAGACCTTATTTGCATCCTACAACTTTCCCAAATGTATTAAAAACCACTGATACAGCCCCTTTTGTGCAGTGAAGAGTTGGTGCTGCGCTCTGTACTTCTTCTGTGCTGTCCTCCATGCTTCCTCTGAGCCGTAGGAACCCTGTCTGGATAATGATAAAAGAGTAGAAGAGAATTATTTCCTTGTAACAGTAGAAAGAAGAATATTGAATTGTTTCTGTTATCACATCACTTCATCAAAGAGGCATAAATAAGTGAGCTTAAAGGTATTTTGTATGTGTTTTGTGAACTGTGCTTTGTACAGAAAACCATGGGTTCAAAAGATTGGGTATGTGATCTGGAGCTCAGGCCCTCGCCTCTATCTTTTGCTTAGATTCTTAGGTAAGTTCTTTTCTTCTAACCTTTTTTGTTTTCTGGAGTTTTGGAATCAGCGTCACCCTCCTTGATAGTCATTTGATGACTGGATATCCCTCCCCCTGTGGCAACCATTTTGTGAGGGAACTCATGATGTTTTCTGAAAATTCCAAATTCATCCACTGTTCAAAAAGTCTGTGTGCCACCAGTTTATGGTATAGCAGTGAATACTGCAGAACAGAGATGGATAACTGTGGTCCTTCTGATGCTGTTGGATTAAAACTTCCGTGATGTTTCACCACAGGCTATAGTGGCTAGGAATGATGGGAGCTATGTGACAGAACTGCTGCAGTCATGTAGAGATGCAAGTAGCAGAAGCAAGTAGGATGGGTAGCTGGGAGGAATGCAGCAACAATGCCTTAAAATGTAAACAACTATTTCTGACTTGCCTGAGATCCTGAACTTACTCCATAGAGTAAGTTTCAAGAGTAATGCTTGCATTTTAAGCTTATAGGGGCAACACCTTCCATTTGCTTGCATTTTAAGCTTATAGGGGCAACACCTTCCATTTTATTTTTTGGTATACATGACGTTCCAAAAAAGAAGAAGACCTTTGGAATATATGTGATAGAGGGGGAATTTTGCAGTTGGCTGGAAATAGAGCACCAGTCCAGGCCATAATAGTGCCTTATTAAACAGCATGAAGAAAAAGTGCAAAGTCAACTTTTAGAAGGATGTCCATTTTCGGTAGCCTATCTGTACTTATGCAGTTGTCAGTATCTAATGTAAGGAAAGATGTATCAGAAGAAAACAATTTCTCTGTAAAGTGATCACACCCTTATGTACTCAGCCTACTTAGAGATTCTTTGGAGGTTTGGAAAGATGATTCATAAAGATGCATTCCAAACAAATTGTTTTGTACATGAGCTGAATGTTGCCTGCGTATAGACAATCTCTATACGATACTCCGCCCACCCCCCAGTGGGTCACACTTACAAAGCAGAACACAGGACTAAGATCTTCCAGTATTGCAAATGTGTTACATTAATTCTGTTGAAAATGTGTGGATCCAGCTTTGTCATTTTTTTAAAAAAAAAGCATGAGGAGAAATAATACTCTGATGATTGAAGAATAACACAAGTCACTTTAAACCTGGAAAAAATGATGTATTTATACTATAACTCCAAGTATCTCCAGCCAGCTTGTGGGTTTTGGGATTTGTAGTCTAAAAACTAACTTTCCAACTTCGGACTTAAATTCTACACATTAGCCATCCCCTAGACTCATTAGCAATCCCCAGTGTTTGTGGACTTCCAAAGAGGCAAGCTGATTTGCTCAAAGGTCAAAAAGTTGTGTCATGTGTGGAAACAACAGCAGCTTATGTCATACTTATCTCTGCCAAGAAAAATGTCAAAGTTCCCTATATGGCCATTAAAAAAAAAACCAACCTCATATTTTTAAAAATTGAAATAGATGAAGGAACAAAGGGATGAGAATATTTGTGTCTTTTGGAGTATTCTACCACTCTTACCTAACCAGAATTAGCCACAAGATTTTGAGCAAAATGAGACATAATATTAATTGTGGGAAGCAATTTTAATATATAACTTTTTGTTGCATAAAAAATAGCAGCTAGAGAGCCATCTTGGACAGCTTCAGGAATGTTTTTGAGGGGGGAAGAGGGGGAGTTTTACTCTTTCTCCCTTGCCATCTTGCTGTCAAAATTGCCTCCCTGAAGCTGTTATTCACTTTAGAGAGAAAGCTCCCAGTGGTACTGGACTTTCCTGTAGCTGCCATATCTATGCTATATCTAGAAAGCAGCTTTGTAACCTTCTGGCTGTTACGGACTTTAACTCCTGTCTGTCTGAGTTGGTGTAGCCAGGGATGAGGGATGATGATAGTTGCCATTCAACAATATCTGGAGATCTACATGGTCCCTGGCCTAACTACCGTAAAGGTACCAGATCCTGTCTGATCTTGGAACCTAAGAGGTCAGTCTTGGTTAGTGCTTGGATGTGAGTCTGCCAACAAATACAAGGTGCTGTAAGGTATACTTCAGCAAATGGCAGAAATCACAGCTGGGTATTCCTTGCCTAAGAAAACCCTATGAAATTTATGGGATCACCATAAATCAACAGGAAATTTGAAGGCACATAAAAACGCAACCAGAGGACCAGCTAACCTTCAAAAGTAGGAGGAAAGTACATCTGTGTGTTTGTGCATGTTTGTGTGTTCATGGAGTCACCATAACAGGTGACTTGAAGACACTCCTCTCCCTCTCTCTCTCCCTCTCTCTCTCTCTCTCTCTCTCACACACACACACACAGACACACACAGTCACTATCGGTGTGCTAGACCTCTCTTCTTGAAATGCTTCTAAGCATTTGAAAAGTATTAAATATTCAAACCTGGTCCATGGAATATTTCCGCTATCATTGCTGTGGTGCAATATTTGTGCCAAACTTTTTGTTCTCCACTTTCTAGAACAGCCAAAAGTGCATCTCTTGATCAGTTTCCATCACCACATGCTTCACAGCCCTGCAATTTGGGATAGAGTTGCACTGGAAGTTTGGCACAGGTATACTGGGTGAGTCATGTGTGTGCCCAGATATTTCTGTGATGTGAAAAACAGATACTTCCCTGTCAAAGAAAATGCATTAAAACTGATTTCAGTTCATTCTGTGAGATACTATGGTCTAGAACTCAAATGTTTTCCTCCATTAAAAGAAAAAAAAAGTTCATGTCAAAACAGCCACCCATTTGATCCCTTTCAGATGTTTGACTACAACACCCATCATTCCCAGGTAACATGAAAAAGCTGAGAAAAGAAATAAGTAGTTTAGGAAATAAAAGAGACAAGAAAGAAATAACTCTGCCGTTCTGGAACACATTTGTCTTCATAGTTTTTGCTTTCTTTTGACCTGTGCCTACTGGATAGAAACTGTCTTGTATTATGTTGATTTTGGCATATTTACGTGAAGAGTGATTTCTGCTAGCTAGAGCTCGGGAAATTCTTGTGAAACGGTAGTCTTCAGAATAGGTTAACAGTAAGGTTGGAGCCTCATAGTGTTCTGTTAGTCAACATCAGACAGCTTGACCATATCTTTTTGACACATTGAATGTCTCATTTGAAGGTGCCTCTTTACAATAAATGCAAATATTTTCAGGGCCATGGAGCTGATATTGAGAGCACAATCATATATTGAAGATCCATTAGTATGGTGGATCACACCATAAGTAGAGCACACTAATACTGTACCCTCCCACCCATTCCACAGCCATTACCACAATTGTTGGCACAACTCTCCATCAACCCAAAGCTTAGAAAACTTAGGTTTTTATGCTGGTTGAGGTATTTGGGGAGTTGTATGCAAAAAGTACCTTTTACAACTTTTTCATTAGCCAAAGTTCTAGCACACAGCACTTCCTTCTTGATGAATTCATGGGAAAAGGGGGGAATTTGCATAGCTCTCCCTGCATCAGAGACTTTCACTATGGGTGAAGTGACATAGCGTATGCAATTCAGTATCTAGTTCCAGCACACTACAACCTGCGTATAAACTCTGTAGAGGGAGACTATAATTCAAGGTGCACAGATGGAGCTGTATTTCTATGACATTATATTTGCACACTTTAAGTAAAAGTAAACCAAGATGCTCCCCCAGTTGGTGAAAGACATTTGTTATTCATAGTGTGTGCTTTTCTTCACCCATGTATCTTGCATTAGTGTGGTTTGGTTTGGAGTTAGAAGGTAAAGATGGGTTCAATATTCAAGTTGGATGGATAAGGCACATACCTAATGAAATCTGATTGTGAGAGGAAAAAGTAGGTTATTGTGGGAGGGAAATATATATTCCTCTTGATGCCCAGTTTTACATGTGGAAATCCTAGTGGTGAGAAATAGAAAGCGAACTATTTCCACAGAGAACCCAGTCAGGTAGGAGTTATTGCACTTCTCTTCCAATTCTAATGAAAGTATATTTTTCTCCTTCTCTGTTCCTTTGCTTCTGCCTGATAGCTATGAATAGTGTATGGCAAGATAGTGTCATACTGAGCATGATAAATTTGAGACATCTCAACATGATGTTTAGATATATTAGGTATGATACTTAGAATTATGCCAGTGAAAAGAACTTGGGTGGTGGTATTATTCTGTGAATTGTTGCAGAAGATCTATAAAAAGACTTGGTATAAAAGCATTTGGATTTATGTTGAACAAACTTTTATGCAAGCAATTACACAATGCTTTCTGCTAACAAGAACTTCCTGATAGTTTCTGTCACTTTTTCTTAGGCATTGAACTTGTCCTAAATCAGGAAAATCCCTCCTGCTTACTTGCTGATTTTCATAAATCAGGAAATCCCCAAAATTTCATCTACACTCCAAAATTCTATACCAGAAAATTTACAGAAAAGAGTCTTGACACTGAAATATAATAAGTACTTAGGAATTAACAGTTTAAATCTAATTGCTCTGACATAGACTCACTAAATCAATTGCTGAATGGTAAGTCAGCACTTGTGTAAGTTTCACTGGTTCAAGTATTTAATGAAAATTAAGTGCCCATACTTGATTAGATGCAGAAAACCAATAGGGCGTAGTGGTCTGAAAATTGGACCACAACCCTGGAAACTAGGGTTTGATTCCTCACTCAACCATGGAAACCCACTGGGTGACTTTGGCATATCACATACTCTCAGCCCCAGAAAAACCTGTAATAGGTTTGCCTTAGGGTCACCATAAGCTGGAAATGATTTGAAGGCACACAACAACAGGAACAGACTTGCATAGGTAGAAGTGTTTTTCAGAGGTAGAAGGCCATTCCTGGGTACCACCCAATATCAAACCATTTAAAAAACAATGACTACAATCCAACATCCCTCAGTGTAGCATAAATATGCATGCGAAGATACACTGAATCACCACTATGCAATCTTAATATAGAATAGCAACATTGTACAACATATGTCAATAGCTGGTTGCCATTTCACTATGTGCAATAAGCAGTGTGGAACTGTGAAATGCAGTGTTGCTCTCTGCACAATTTCACTTCCAATGTTGTCAGTAGAATATGTGTTCTGCGCTACGATGAAAAATTTATGCATGCGTATGTCGTTAGCAGAATGCTGGGCAAAACCTATGTTATAACTGTTTGAATCGACTTCTGGTGGCAGCGGTGGGACGATTGGCTGGATTTCACGGAGCTCCTGAAATTCAGCGGCCCAGCAAGGTCGAGTGCCTGAGAAACTTCAGTAAGAATGGAGGACAGCATCCCCCTGGTAAAGGGTACTTGGAGGGCCTCGTTGGGGACCCAAGATCAGCACTCAGTGCTCAGGAGGTGGGAGAAGGAGAGATCTGATCGTGGACGGTGCCGAGGAGTCACAGAGCTGCCATTATCTCACTGAGGTACCGGTATTGGTATAGTCTCACCACCACTTTTTAAATAAGTGTTGAATTGAGGAAAATTTCAAGATCGATCCCTTGACTGTTGAGGAAAAGGAAATCCTGTCAGTTTTCCTTGTCGTGAGTGAAACTTTCTACTTGGGATATTTTGGTCAACATCTGTCATGAGGTTGGAAAATAGCTGGTGACAAAAGAATCTGAAACCACCTGGATGAACTGAGGCCATTGAAAGAGAGGCGTTGGCGTCTTTGTGATAGAAGTACGGATCGTTTCTGGAAACCAGACCACTCCTGAAAGTGGAAATTAATAAAATAAACAGAATTCAACTTAAGTAGAACAGTTTGGACTGCTAATCTGTAAGCTTTCTCCTGACATTCAGCGTATTAAAAGAGACATTAATGTACATGAAAAAGGAGAAAGAACAGCAGAGAGAAAGAAAGAGACACGGAGATATGGAGAAGAGAGAGATTGGAGAAGATGACAGAGAATGGACGGACAGGAGTCCAGAGAGATTGGAGAGGAATATAGAAGGAATACAGAAGAAGGAAACGTAAGAAGAGAATAAGATAAACCCTGAGGTATAATCTGTGATTGTGTGAGCAGAACTTTGGCAGTAAAATCAATTAAAGATTGGTGAGAACGGATTTAAATACACAGGTAATAATATCCAAAGAAACAGTTCCTAAACACTATACTTTATATTTATTTCATTTGATATTTAAATTATTTCTTTAGGGCTCACTGTATTTACAGAATCTATAGAACTTGTTCATTTCATTTGTTCATTTTACTGTTCCTCTGTATATGTATATAGCGGAATGTGAAATATCAGTGACATAATTAAGAGGATTAGTACGTGTACAAGCAACTATTAACATTCCTAATTCTAACTTAACTTTTGCTTCTATCATTATACTTATTGTTTATTCAGCTATTACCAGAACAATTGAACACTGGCCTTGGAATGTGGGAAAATTGTGCATTATACTGTGCATTGGCAAAATCAAAATGAGACTTAACATGGTTTGAAATATATTTAGCTCAGTAAAGGAGATACTAAGAAAACCATTCTAACAGAAGTATTGATGCTGACGACGCTTGCTTGATTCAAGGTCATGTTACAGATGAACAGTAAAATGAACAAAAAGGAAATGTTTAGGTGCAGATGCAAATTCATACATTATTCCATTGAAGACCATCATTGGAATTACAACAAGCATCATCAAAAGCTGGATCTGGGATATTAGAAGAAATTAGAAAACTAAGAGGAATTTACAACAGAGATGAGAGTAACGAGAATACAATTTAAAGAGATAAGATCAGAGATCAAAAGGGATTTAAGAAAAGAACTGGAACTATTTGGTAATAAATTAGAAAATATTTCAAAAGAATTGAAACATGTAAATAAGAAACTGGAAGAATTGGAAAGCAAATCCTCAAAAATGGAAAAGTGCACTACAAAATTGCAAGATAAAGTGGAACAGATTGAAAGGGCAACCTTACTAACTGAGATTAAGAACAGAAATAAATCTCTAAAAATCAGAGGATTGAAAGAAGACCCTCAAGAGGATTTATACGCTCGTTTAATTCACCCACTGGCATGCTTTATTGGTTGGATCCTGGAACAACTTGATCTGGAAGTGGATAAAATGTTCAGAATAAACCCCCCACTGGCAAAAAAAGAAGAACATCCCGCGAGATACTGTGATATACTTTCTCAGAGAGTGAGTGAAGGATTTGATTCTTCAACAAAGCTATGAAAAACAATTGGTGGTTGAAGAAGCTAAGTTAAAAATATTTAAAGATGTACTCCCTCAAGCTTTGAAGAAAAGAAAAGATTACAACTTCCTGACACATTCACTGAGAAACTGTGGGATCAGATGGGAAAAAATGGAAGGTATCTCCTTTTTCTACAGACAGAAGAAAATCTTCCTAAATACTATAAACAAAGCACAAGACTTATGGGAAAAGCATAAAGAAGAGTTAGAACAGTTGAGAAAAATGCAACCAGAACACAGAAAACAAGTAGATAAAGAATTTTTTTCACTTCTCAGGGCAACAGGGGGAGTCAAAAAATGCAAAAACAAGAAGAGGAGACCATAGGCTCAGACAAAGAAGATGAAGAGGAAGTTGAGGAAGAACTGGAAGAAGAAGAAGAAGAAGAAGGGGGAAAAGGCATCAATTCAGGAGTTAGAAAAAGAGAAAGAAAAAGAAGAAGAAAGAACCTAAAAATGGGAGTAAAATTTCTATCTTGGATTCATCCTATAGAAATTCACCCTATAAACGAAAATGAATATTTCATAATTTAGAGAAACTGAACTTAGATATCATTACAATTCAGGAATCATATATTAGGGGAAAAGATTTAAAATATATAAGAAACCCGAAATTAGGGGAAACCTTCACAGCATCAATAGAGAAAAAAAGAAAGGAGTAATTATTTATGTGAATGAAAAACATGTAGCAAAATAATTATTCAGAGACGATCAAGGATGATACCTAGCTGTGGAGATAAAAATCCTTGAGGTTAAATTACTAGTTGTGGTAGTTTATGGACTCTTAGAAAATAGATCCAAATTTTATCAAAAACTGTCAGAAAAATTACTGAATTTAGATTACCAAGATATAGTTTTAATGGGAGACTGCAATGGTGTATTAGACCTTATATTGGATAGATCCAAAGGTAATGACACTAGTAAAAAGGATAAAAAGGGTAATAATCAAGGGAAACTACCAAGCTCCTTTCTCAGTTTATTGGATATGCTCTCTCTGAAAGATGTTTGGAGATATAAATATGGGCCATCAAAAGAGATTATACCTACGTCTCTGACAAACATAGGACTTGGTCAAAAATCGATATGATTTTTGTATCTAGATCAATATTAAAACAAATCGAGTCTCTTCGAAGAACATTTTCAGACCATTGCCCCATAATTGTAACATTTCAAAATAAAAAATAAAATAAAAAAATAAAAAAATAAAAAAAAAGAGTTCTATTGGAAACTGAATGATAATCTATTAAAAGATGAGATAATAATAGAAAAAGTAAAACATGAATTAAAATCTTATTTTGAAAACAATTTGGATAAAGGTACATCAATACAGACAGCGTGGGAAGCTAGCAAGGTAGTTATGAGAGGTTTCTTCATACAACAACAAGCCCAGTTAGTAAGATTAAAGAAAGAAAAAGAGAATAATATAAAGCAGGAATAAAAAAAGAAGGAGGAAGAGTTTAAAAGAAATCCCCATGATCATAAGACACAAAATGAATAATAAAATAATAATAAAATAATAAATAAAATAAAATAATAAAAATATTAAATAAACAACTGTCAATATTAACTGTAGAAGAAGTAGATAAGAAGATGAAATTTGTTAAACAAAAATATATTGAGAATGCAGATAAACCTAGTAGGTGGTTGTCGTATAGATTAAGAAAAGAAGAAGGAAAACGTCTGGTCATTGAAATAAAAGAAGATCAAGTAATAATTCAACAACAAGATGAAATTAAAAAAAAATTGTTAAATATTTCCAAACATTGTTTACAGAAAATAATATGAATGGAGAACAAAAGAACAAAATTAGAAAATATTTGGACCAGGTGGATATCGCCCAAATAACAGAACAACAGAAATAAACCAATTTCAAAGATGGAAATTATAAACACGATAAAGAGATTGAAATTAGACAAAGCTCCAGGCACAGATGGGTTTACCACAATATACTATAAAAATCTACAGGATATTTTGATAGATCTGTTACAAAGAACAATAAATTCAATAAATAAACAGGAAATTCCTAGTACTTGGAAAGAATCCAATATAGTTTTACTACCTAAGGAAGGAAAAGACCCAACAGATAAAAGAAATTACAGACCAATTTCACTGTTAAATACAGATTATAAAATCTTCGCAGCAATATTGGCAGAGTGCCTTAAAAAGATCCTAATAAATTAGATACATGTAGACCAAAATGGATTCCTTTCCAAAAGATACCTTAATAATACCATAAGCACTATTTTAGATAGTATTGAATATTACCAAAAGCATAGTGAAAAAGAAGTAGCTTTGATATTTCTAGATGCCGAGAAGGCTTCTGATAATTTGAATTGGAGCTACATGTATGAAGTACTAGAAAGGATGGATTTAGGGGTAACCTTCAACAATTGGATAAAAGCAGTTTACAAAGACCAAAAAGCACATATCATAGTAAATGGGGAGAGAACAAAACAATTAAAAATTTAGAGGGGTACTAGACAGGGTTGCCCACTCTCCCCCCTACTATTCATTATATGTTTAGAAATATTAAATAATAAAATCAGGGCTGATTCTAGGATAAGAGGTACACGTGTAAAGAATCAAAACTATAAGTTAAAAACATATGCCAATGATGTAGTAATAATTTTGGAAGAACTGTTAAATAGTATTCAAAAGCTAATAGAGATCCTTAATGAATTTGGGGATATAGCGGGATATAACGTAAAGAAGGAAAAATCTCTGTTACTGACAAAAAATATGTTGAAAAAGCAGGAACTGAAGTTAACAGAGAGCACTGGATTTCTATTAGCCAATAAGGTGAAATACTTGGGTATGCATATGTCAAAAAATAATTCAGAGTTATACGATAATAATTATAAAAAGATATGGGGGAAAATAAGTAATGATTTGAGATAATGGAATAAATTAAGATTGTCAATGTTAGGCAGAATCTCAACAATTGAGATGAATGTGTTAACCAGACTAATATTTCTATTTCACAACTTACCAATGCTAACTAATGAAATACCTTTTAAGAAATGGAACAAAGAGCTTTCCAAGTTCATTTGTAATGGGAAAAAAACCAGAATCAGATGGAAGTATCTAAAGGAGACTAAAGAAAAAGGGGAAATGGGGTTATCAGACATTAAACTTTATTATGAGACATCGTGCCTCACACGATTAATGGATTGGATAAAATTATCAGATAAAAGATTATTGAATTTAGAGGGTTTTAACCTATACTATAGTTGGGACACGTACCTTTGGTACAAAAAAAAAAAAAAAATGGATAAATAAGGAGTTCCAAAACCACTACCTTAGAAAATCACTATTTAGAATCTGGTTGAAATGGAGAGACAAATTTTATTATTCCCTCCCCCTCTGGATTTCCCCACATGAAGCTTTTTACAGGTTGGAAAAGCTAAATACAAATGAATGGGTAACCTATAGAGACATTCTTAAAGTAGAAAACAATAACATTTATCTGAAGACTAGGGAAGAATTAATATCATAAGGAAACACAACACACTGGCTATTATATAGACAAATGACAGAGAAGTATAAGATAGATAAAAAGATGAGAGGTATATTACCTGAGGATTCTGAATTTGACAAAATAATAAAATCAGGAGAGGAACATCAATTAAGTAAAATTTACAAACTACTCCTGCATAGAGAGATGGAGCAGGAAATTGTGAAAGATAACATGTTAAAATGGGCACAAGAAATAGATCACACAATAGAACTGAAACAATGGGAAAAGATATGAGAGAGGAATCAAAAATTCACAAGGAGCTTTGACCTAAAAGATTTTTTTTAAAAAAATGTACTACAGGTGGTATTTCACTCGAGTCCAATTAGCAAAACTGTCTAAAAACAATAAGAATTCTAAATGTTGGAAGTGTCAAGAGAGAAGATCCTTCTTCTACGTTTGGTGGAAGCGTAAAGAAGTAAAGAAATTCTGGACACAAATCCATAAAAATATTACAAAAATATTAACATTTGAATTCCAAATGCAGCCAGAGATCTACTTGTTGAATATGTTGGATAGCTTAGATTCGGGGTTAATGAAGAAATATTATAGAATTATATATTATATATGTGGCAAGAATAGTGTTTGCAAAAAATAGAAGAACACACAAATACCATCCATGGAAGATTGGTTAATAAAACTGTATGGCCTAGCTGAAATGGGTAAGTTAACATTATTACATGATAACAAATCCAACAAACAATTTAAACAAGAATGGAAGATTATAACCCCCTTCTGGGAATCTAGATGGGGTAAAATGGCAACAGTTGGTTTCGAAATATAACACTTGTGTAGATTAACTTTGATTTTTGTTATGACTTGGTCAATCCTGTTTTATATGACCACAATAATATGGAATGGACAATCTACCTCTTTGGCTTGATGATCAGAATTTATGTTGAACAATAAGGAAGTGTTAGTAGTTAGAAGGAAGTTGAAATGTGTAGATAACAGGAACAACAACAACAACAAAAAATCAATAACCACCTCAACAAAAAGAGTTTTGGAAGTTAAACAGAATGTGTGTATGTATGGATACTGTAGTAAGTAGAAATATCTTATTTCATATTAGAGTTAATCTTTAGTATTTTTTGTTACATTTAATTATGTAATAATAAGAAATTGGTAAGCTTTTTAAATGTGAAATTACATCTGTATATATGTATGTATGTATGTATCTGTTTTTGTATGTGTTTTTGTAAGATGTATATGTGTTATTTTCAAATTGACTCATAAATTTTCAATAAATATTATTTTTTAAAAAAACCTGTTTGAATCAGTAATGGCTAGTGGCCCCAGTGTCAGTGGAGTGGCAAAACCACCTCAGATTTCAGCCTGAACTTCAAAGACGTTGCATGTGTTTTGGGGAGAAGGCACACCACCTGGAATAGCTCTTTTAAGTTCAGCTAGAACCTGGAAGGGATTCACTGACCCACTGAAATGGAATCCACCAGCTGCCATTGGACTGGGTAATCCAAAGACTTTAGTGCTTTTCTTTAAACAGCAACTAAACATGTGGCATTTTCTCTACCACTGAACTTTGCAGGAATACCTTAGCCCTGTGTATGCATCCAAAAATTGTTTTGGTTTCGTATGTGCAGCTGTTGCCTTCTTTTTCTATGTATGTGCTCCTTTCCACCCAGTATGTGCTCCTTTCCACCTAGTGAAGAAACTGATAGCATCTGTTTTTGTGAGCTCACCTTTCAATGCCATACAATGAAAAAGCACCCATGATATGGCGTGATATTGTGAAAACCGCCATGATTAAGTCCCTTGCAAATGGAAATATGTGTGATGTAGGGAGTACCAAGCAGACAGAAAAAGTCTGTGTACATAATTCCCTCCTAGAATCAGTGAAATTATAAAAGGACAAATAAAAGTGCAGTCCCATGCACGCCTAATTAGAAAATATCCCCACTAGATTTATTTCCAGGAATTTGTATATAGGATTGTGACCTTATTTGTGTCAGTTTCATGGTGATTTTACTGTGCCTGAATTAGGAAATGGCCATTTTGCAAAGCATTACAAGAAATCCAGGTCAAAAACAGTTGAGAACCCAAAACAGAAAACTAAGAATCTGCTGCTGTGAAAAATAAAAGGGGAGTCTCATAAGTTTTTCTCATTTCATCCCTCTGTAATCTTCTCTCTCATTTCATACCTCCAGCCTCCACGAGACAGTCCTTGGGTCTGTCTGTTGATTGAAGGACACCCAGACAGCATTGTCAGCTCATTAAATTTCAATTTGCTGAATGCAGACAGCACAACAATGGAAGAATGAGGGAATCTGCAGAACTGGTCTCTTTACTGACAGTCTGAATTTTAGCTGTTTAATGTTTTTTTAGGCAAAAAGAAACTGTCAGGATTTGCTTGGTTAAAAATGTTAGATTGCAATTCCATACGCACTTACCTGGGAGTCAGCCCCGGTCAAAAAAATGGGACTTATTTTTCCTAGAATTGCATTGCCAGTTAATTATAGAAAAAAATAACAAGTATGTAAACATTTTACAGTGATGATAGTGATGACAGAAGATTCATGGCTCTATTTCGGCCCAAAAAGATAAAACATTAAAAGGATGATAAACAGAAATAAGACCACATTCAACAAGAACGCATTCCCCACAACCATTCCTCAGGCTCAAGGTAAGCAAAACAAAGCAAAGCAAAGCAAAGGGGAGAAGAAGAAGAGTAGTAGCTGCAAAAGTGAAATCACAATCCAGTTTTTAGTTGATTTCTTAATCTCTCATTTTGCAGTAATAAATGTATATATTATATTTTCAAAAAATGAATTTTAGCAACTGTTTTCTTAAGAAGATCAAAACGTTGTTGTTGCTGTGTGCCTTCAAGTCATTTCTGACTTCTCTGACTTATTATGACCCTAAGGTGATCCAATCACAAGGTTTTCTTGGCAAGATTTGTTCAAAAGAGGTTTGCTATTGTCTTCCTCTGAGGCTGAAAGAATGTGACTTGCCCAAGGTTACCTAGTGGATTTCCATGGCTGAGCAGGGATCTCAGCCCTGGTCTCCCATATTCCTAGCCCAACAGTCAAACCACTACACCACACTGACTGCATCTGATTTCTCTTGTTGATCACTCAAAGCTGAGTGAACAGCAATAAACAAAACACAAGTCCAGTCCAGTTCTATATTTCTAAATGTTTTCTTCTGGATCTACATTGCACTATAGTTTTGGAAACCCGTATACTAAGGCCATTTCCATACCGGGCTCCTGAAACGGTGCAGAGCGACCTGTCACTGAGGTCTTCTACACTGTAGAGTGGACTGGTGTGGACTACTTTTTGTAGTTCCACACCAGAATCCACTCAGGAGCGGCCGGAACTAACCGGGCTGCATGTTTTTTAAAAACCTCTTTTTTGAGGTTTTTAAAAAGCACAGAGCGCGCAGCCCCGTGCCGCTCCGTCACCCGGCTCCAAAGTGGATTTGCAGGCGCGCGCAAGTGCGTGCCTGCAGATCTGCCGGGGGCGGGCTTCCGGCTGGCGAGCTTCTCCGGTTGGTGGAGAGCCTCCGCCAACCGGAAGCCGCCATCTGGGACGCCGGAGGACTGTGGAGCAGCGAGCTCGTGCTGCTCCGCATGGCGACGGACTTACCCGGCTGCAGGTAAGCTCCGTTTTAGCGTGTTTTCGCCCGTCCCCCCCCCCCCACATTTGAAAAGGGCCTAAGTGTGTGTAGCCTATACAGTAGTCTTCCTAATATATGTAGGTGTGCTCCCATAGTTAGCACATCTCAGGACATGGGGCTTTCCATTCCTATGGCTGTGACAAGACAGACATTTTTTCCAGCAGGAATAAAACACAAACCAACCAACCGGTGGCCAAATTTAGAACAAGAACAAGTCCTTTTGGGGTATTGGTGGGCATAGTTGAGATCCAGCATACATCCACCATGCCTATTAGAATAAACCTTCACAACATGTAACATATAAACAAGGTGGAGCACACACTAGTGATCTATCTTTGCTGCTGTCTTGGCAATGTTAAAATAGGAAGCTTGTCAAGCTCCTGGCTAGGACTTGGTTTTGGCTTTTGTGAGTTTCAAGTTGAGCAGGAATGGTTGAGAAGAGTGGTTCTTAGGGGAGGTAGTTCCAGACAATGGTGAACTTCAACTTCCCAGAACCCTGTCCCCAGTTTGGGAATTCTGGAATGTTGGAAATCCAGCAACACGTAGAGCCTTTCTTCTGATCCGTTCTCAGCTTTGGAAGTTTCTCATGAAGTATGCATAGGCTATGACACTGGGAGATTGCCAACTTTGCAATAACCCCGTGATTTCAACTGTTTTGAAATAATGCAGATACTGTGGTGGATACTTGGAAAGATGGGTCCCACAGACAGCTCAGAAAAGTTGGAGGTTGGGGGGGTTGGGCTACAACTCCCAGAAATCTCCAGCAAGTGTGGCTCAATCTAGGGAATCGCAGACTGAAAAAAAAAAAGAAAAGAAAAGTCCTTCCCACTTTCTTGGTCCCAACATTCCTATTATATGAGGAGCTGGGGATAATACTGTTAGGATCAGACACCAGATTATCTCGCAAAAAGCTACTTGGTTCCTAGTTATTTGGCTCCCTTTATCAACTTCTTTTTCTTTGCCTTTTGATCATGCATCAGTAAGGCTTTTGATGATTTTCCCATTGGGCTGGCAAGGTGACGTTCTTATTAGGCTGACTCGATGAATGAAAAAAAAACCTGGAAGTTGTGCGATTTTACTGTATTTGTTTCAGTTTCAGCCTAGAGAAACAGTTTCATGGTGTGTTGATAAAAGAAGACATCAACCGCAGTTGTGGGGCAAATTCTAGCTTTCATTATTTGCTCTGTCGAGATACGTATCAGCTCTCTCCACATGCAGGGAGTTTTCAAATGTAATATGTGATTTAAAAGAAGACTTTGTGGTGACTTTGTGATTTTAAAAAGTAACTTCAGAATTGGCTTGACCATAATTCATGGTTGTCTTCTGCACAAACTGGACTGAAATGAGTGGGAGTTCCTTCTATCAAATAAAGAATTAGAAAGGATCCAATCCTTCTCTTCAAAAGTTGTAAACTGAAACCAGTTTTGCTTGGCAGAAATTTTTGTAAAACAGAGCTTGGAAATAATTTGTTAAAAATAAATTTGTTACCCTTAGTTCATTAAAATGTTCAACAGTGAATTAATTTTTTAAATTATTTTCATGGTTAAATGAGTAACATTGATCATTTCCCATTATTTAATTCATTACCCTTTTAAGGCAGATGTGGGAGTTGGCTATGTTTTAGTGTTTTCAAATTATTTTTTGGAAAAAACTGACAATGTCATTTGCTGATTTTATACTGTTCACTCAAAGTTTTTATACTAACAGTTTAAAAAAAAAAATGAATTGATTTAGCCTTAATGTTAGCACTAATGCAAATGGTTCCAAAATCTGTTCTGAGCATGGTGGTCTGAACCAGACTCAGTGTAAAAGTACAGCTTACATAGCTCCCATCAAGGGACGTACACAGGCCCCACTAGGTGGTAGTGTAAAGCCGTGAGTGCATCTCCTAAAATTTTATTTTATAATGCCACGGAGCCAGTGGGACAGTGGTAGCTGGTGGTTCCAATGGCAATGGAGCAGTGAAGTCAAGGTTTTACTTCAAACTTTATTTAGCTATCCAAGATGCTGAACCTGTTTAGAAGATAGGGGTAAGCACCTATCCTTTAAAATTCAGATGAAAAACATAGAACACACTAGTGATGTATTTAAGTCTTTTACTCCAAGTCTCAAGTCAAGTCTCAAGTCTCTACCTTCAAGTCCCAAGTCAAGTCTCAAGTCCTTGAAGATACTTTCAAGTCAAGTCTCAGGTCTGGAAGCCAACTTTATAACCCATCCAAAATTCCAGAATTATTGGATAGAGTGAAATAAATTCAGTTTTAACAATTTAAGCAGAGTTGGCTCTCCACATTTACAATTTTGCCATCTGCAGCTTCAGAAGTGGGGAATAGGATCCTATCTTACTCCCCAGTACTGAAGATTCAAAAGCTTTAGAAGGCAGGATCCTTCTTCCTCAAGCCTGTTGCCTAACACATTTTCTGTTCCCCTCTGAGATATGTGCCTTGCACTTTGAGGGCGAGTCTTGTCTTTTGCTCTTAGGAAATGTTTTAGAAGGCTCCTCCGATATGCAGCGGGGACAGGCTGCTGAGCAGACCTCAAGCCCACCTCAAGGCCATTGCCTAACCTATTTGCTATTCCCCTCTGAGAAATGCACCCACACTTTGGACTTGAGAGAGACTGTCATGTGACTAGTAGGCAAAAAGAGATGGAGGTGTTGTTCAAAGTCATAAGGTTTCTGGATGAAGGCTTTATGTTACTGAATGAAGGGCATCAAGTCAGTCATTAAACATATTCATGTCTCGAGTCGAGTTGAGTCAGTGCATCATTTATGGCTGAGTTGAGTCCAGGTCGAGTCACTGAAGCGACTTAAGTCCAACTTGAGTCCGAGTCTGATGTAGACTCGAGTCTACATCACTGGAACACACTCACTGTCCCACTGATATCAGAGCTGCCAGCTACTATTACATTAGACTCTGAAGTTTGGTCAGTGCAGCTGCCCTTGCTGTTTTCCCAGTCTAAATGGTCTTTGCACACTACCTATAGAGAGATCAGGCTATTGCCAAACACTGCTACTCCTGGTTTTCCAGTAGGCAAAAACCTTTTAAGTCAGATTTACTTTTGCTCTGTAACTGGATTGTAGTTGAAGTGGAGTGTTGTTTCTTTTATTGACATTTTTTATTCTGCTTTAAACTCCCTTGTATGTTTTAATTGCATTTGGTTTCATTTCAGTTTTATATTAGGTGCCTTGAGTGGTTTGCTTTGGCAGAAAGGCAGAACAAAGAACAAACAAACAAATATGTTTGTTTGTTATGACCCCTTCTGTCTCTATACATCTGTGATTCTATTAATATTTTTCCCCCATGGAATATATATATATATAGCTGCTTAGGGACAGATGGACACTTTTGGTCAGGAAAGCCACCAAGGGATAAATGGTTAACTAGCTTCACCTTGCTAGTTATAGCTGCCCCATAACAGCATTTCAGAAGGAAGGAAGGAAGGAAGGAAGGAAGGAAGGAAGGAAGGAAGGAAGGAAGGAAGGAAGGAAGGAAGGAAGGAAGGAAGGAGAGACATCCGCTTGCATGTCTCCTACATGACATGCTTTTTGGCCCACAATAGAATTAATTATGCTCTGCCAATAATTAGCTATGACCTCCATCCCACACACCTTTTCCTTCTTTTTCTGCAGAGTATACGGTGATTAATGAAAACTGTCCGGGAGCTGAGTGGAATATCATGTGTCGAGAGTGTTGTGAGTATGATCAGATCAAGTGTGTGTGTCCTGGACAAAAAGAAGTGGTAGGTTACACCATCCCCTGCTGCAGGAATGAAGAAAATGAGTGCGACTCTTGTCTAATCCATCCAGGTTGGTCAGTTTTACTTCTTTGACATCTTCCACCCATGAGTATCTATCCCTCTTGTACACATGCAGTGACTCTGCTTTGCATTAGGTGGTGCATGCAGTTTGTTTTGCTTGCCAGGCTGTGATGATAGATACTTTTTCTCTCTCCATGGGATGGGTGAGTGCCAATACAAACGGCTTACTGCGCTGATGAGTCTTAATGCATTTAGCATATTGCCGTTAGCGTGTTCCCTTTCCTAGTAATAGAACCTCACACCAGGAGCTGAAAGTTTCCAGGATTGTACCCTGCATACCTGGAAACCCTCCAGACAATAAAGTCATCGTTGGCCTCAGGACTATATAGGGATTTTAATTCCTCAGTTTCCAAGGCCTAATTTGCTTACTGACTTGTTAAAGACTATGAGAACATAGTTCAGACTCAGCAGAGGAATGTGGGGAAAACAATACTTGAAGACAAAGGAAGAAGAAAGAAACAGCCATGAAGAATATGTATTTCTATTAGGGATAATTCCAGAACTTTTCTCTTGGATCTGCATTCTGGGCTATATTACTTAAAAAGGGATTTTAAAATTCGCAGTGGAAGTATTTATTAAAGGGAACATTATGTTGCTATTCTAGCTATTCTAGCTTAGCACCTTGTTTTTGTCAAGAGTCTCACTGTCTTGAAGCCAAGGGATTAGAAATAGATTATGTTTTTCCAGCCAGAATCTTACCAGACCAGTCTTTTATCACTTGTCCCTGCTGCCTTGCGCAAAACATGACATGATGGTCTGTCAGCTGTAGTGTATTATCTCCTGCTTGTTTTGTCCACAGACATAAGTCAGCTGTCTTTGAATTACTCCAATGTGGCAAATTAAGTCCAGCCATTTCAATCTCTGCTTGACAATGTCCTGTATCAGTAGTACTTCATTTTTAGGCATTGTAGATTAGTTTGTTCAGATTGTTCAGAGACTGAGAATCAGAATATGAATGCTGAACTATTCAAGACACACTGAAGTGTAGAATTTTTGCTTCGGCATTGATTCTACTGCCAGTTTTGGCTCTAGGACGTTGCATATCTTCTGAGAAGTTTGGAATACAATTATATTTCACTGTCACCCGTATCTGATACATATTGTGTTCAAATATACCCAGGAAAAGTTACTTAGTATTTACTTCTTAATTTACTTTTAGTGACATCTAAGTAACTTCTAAATTACTTTTGGAAAGTTGCTTGTTTCCCAGTGCCCGCATGGCCAAAGAGGGAAGTGACCTCTGTCTGCATTCACATTCCTCCAGTCTATCTTAACTGACAACA
This sequence comes from Cyclura pinguis, assembly GCA_030412105.1. Taxonomy (NCBI): domain Eukaryota; kingdom Metazoa; phylum Chordata; class Lepidosauria; order Squamata; family Iguanidae; genus Cyclura; species Cyclura pinguis. Next base: position 308,221,197 of record CM059599.1, on the reverse strand, counting down.
AAAACAGCTTGATAAAATGTAGGCCTGTGACTCTAACATCATCATTTTCCTCCTGTATGATTTTTAACACCATTGCCTGATGAAGAAGCCAGTGGAGCTTTTAAAGCTTGCATGACATATTTTGTGCACTATTGGTTGACCCAATAAAAGTACCACTGCTTTATGGGTTTTGGATGTTGTTATAGAAATGTACAATTGCTGCATATTTATTTCTGCAGTTTTACAACTGAAGAAACCTGCTTAAACTTTCTGAACACTCATCTTCAAATGACATACATACATAATACATTGCTCAAAAATGCTGAAGCAGAAGCCAGTATCGTATAGAAGGAGCAGAGCCCAGTGGTAAAGCACATGCTTTGCATACAGAAGGTGTTAGATTCCTGTCATCCACAGAAGAAAAGAAGTTCAGGTAGCAGGAGTGGGAAAGGGCTTCATCAGGCCTTATGCTCTGATGGTAAGAGTGGCTAATAGTATACTAGATGAATTAAGCATCTGATCTGGGTTAAAGCAGGAGTGGCAATTGCTGTGGCACTAGGAGACATTTCCAGACTGGCTAAGTGCTCAAAGGCCACACCTTTCTGCTGAGAAGTGAAAAAATGAAATACTGAAAAATGAGCTACATAAAAGTAAAATAGCTTAGGTATCAGGTGAAATGAATTTTCATTCACTCTTCCTTAAATACTTCATTATTGCTAAATGTATATTTATATGTAAATGAACTATAATGCCCTAAACTAACTTCCATTAATATGATATTGGCTATTGAGATTGAACTAAAATGAACTAAATTGACTATGATATTGACTCTGTTTGATTATCTCACTGACTATAATGTATTTAGTTCTTTTACAAATGATTCTTCTTATTATTGATAGCTAGCATGGTGTAGCAGTCTGAGTGTTGGACTGGGAGTTTTTGGGAGACTGGGGACTGAATCCCTATTCAGCTACCAAAATGCAATGAGGAAGTCTCAGGCAAGTCACACCCTCTCAGCTTCAGAGGAAGGCAAAGGAAACACCTTCTGACAACATCTTACCAATAAAACCCTGTGATAATTTGCCATTGTTGTTGTTATTGTTGTGTTCCTTAAAAGTTGTTTCCAGCTTATGACAACCCTAAGGCCAACCCATGAGTGTTGCTATAAGTTGGAAACTATTTGTTGCTAGCACCAAATTTATCATACCCTGCCTTTTCCCCAAGATTGGGACTCAAGGCAGCTAAAGTGCATTAAGTGGCTCACTGCTGAATTACAGCAGCATGCCTTGCGATAGGTGTGCAAAAAAGTGCTTTGGGTCCATATTTGGCCCATGGGCTGCACTTTACCTGCCAGTGGTTTAAAGCAAGAAAAGACATTCATGAGATTAATCCTGCACAAATCGTAGAGTTTTCAATAGTGGGATCAATAGGAGAAATAACCAACAATTGTACCTATCAAAGTTATAACAGTTAAACAATTAAACAGATATTAGATCTGTATTTACATTGGGTTTATAAATAAGTGTGTGTATATACATAAACATGTGTCCATGCATACACACACATGTACACTCAGAGCACTTTTTCCAAGCCAAGTTTTGTAGAATCAGACTATAGATATTCTTCACAGAGGCCACAGTTTCTCAAGCACCTTTTTCTTAAACAGGAAGATCATTATTGGCACGCATAATTTCATATTCATGTGTGTTGTGTCATTTTCATATTCAGAAAAACCCCGTATAAGTTTGTATCAACCAAATGCTTCTTCTTTCAGGCTGCATGATCTTTGAGAACTGCAAGTCCTGCCGCAATGGATCCTGGGGTGGAACACTGGACAATTTTTACATCAAGGGCATCTACTGTGCAGAATGCAGAGCAGGCTGGTATGGAGGGGACTGCATGCGTGAGTATTTTCACTGACACATACACTTTAGAGAGGAATGGTGCTTCAGAAGTGGCAGGGAACAACTGAATGAGAGGGAGTAGAGGAAATGTGCAACTGAATGAGAGGGAGTAGAGGAAATGTGCAGCTAGTCTTAACAAACTGCTCATTTAGAAAAAAGCCAGATTCTTGTAGTAGTCCAACATCAGTGCTAAGAAAATGGGATGACATGGGATATAGTTAGATAACAAATTAATATCTGTAGCCAGCTACTATAGTATAGGCCCAGGCTCGATAAATGTTTCGGATATAAACAGTGGTATCCAACGGTATCTCCTGAATTCTTATAGTCCAAAGGGCATGAGATGAAGAATGACAAACATCATGAAATATCTTCCAGCTATCTTGATTTGACAAAGGCAGTCCAGATTGGTTGTTGTGGGTTTTCCAGGCTTTTAGGCCATGTTCTATTAGCATTTTCTCCTGACATTTCACCTGCATCTGTGGGTGGCATCTTCAGAGGATCTGGTGGCATGGAAGTGAGACAGAGTATATATACTTGTGTAGTCCCCGGGTGGGAGGGAGCAATTTGCATGTGTTACAGTTGGCCTGTGTGATGGCCTATTGTTAAATGGGATATCTCCCAGGGTGTATTGTTAGGGGATATGCATAACAGTGCATTAAGTACATTACCAACCCATTGTATTGTTCCCTGTAGAGGGACCTCCAGAGTCTGGGTGGTGTTCATTGGCATATTTTTGAGTCTTGATTTTAGTGTTCTTCAGTAGTGGTAACCAAATCTTATTTACTTTCCAAGTTTCTTCTTTCCTGTTGAAATTGTCCATGTGTTTATGGATATCAATGGCCTCTCTGTGTAATCTGACATAGTAGTTGTCAGAATGGTCCAGAATTTCTGTGCTTTCAAAAAGTGTTCTGTGTCCAGGTTGGTTTATAACATGTTCTGCTACTGGTGATTTTTCTGGGTATTTTTCTGGATTTTTTTTATTCAAAAATATGCCAATCAGGAGAAAAATCTAATAGAACATGGCCTCAAAGCTCAGAAAACCAACAACAACCTATGGCCGTGAAAGCCTTCAACTTTACACAGTCCAGATTAATTTTCTGTCAACCCACTTTTTCAGTGATTTTAAAATGTTCAAGATATTCTCCTCCCACTTTTTCCCTTTGTCCTTGGGTTACTTCACTTGAGGCAAAGTGTAAAAGCAGTTTGGACTCCATTAATTCAGCATTAGGGAGAGGAGAGGAAGGGGTGAATTTTTGACTTTCTGGTAGGCTCAGACAAAAGCAATCTGCTGCAGTCTTTCCTAGTTTACATGTTCTTCCTCATTTATAATAATGTTTTTCACCTTGATCACACCCTGATGTTGCTTGGCCACACACTTCCTGGTTTTCTTCTGTATGGAGAGTATGTGAAATTCACAATCTTCCAGGTTTTGCTGTAGCTGAAGCTGCCAGAATTGTACCAAGGCAGTTGCAGTTAAATTTTTCAATTCTCAGGGGCCAGAAGATAGATGTATGTGTTTATGTATGTGTGTTTATATCTTATCCATCAACCGCCATGAACCCTGAGGCAAGGGACAATGGATAATACATTAAATATTTGAGACATTAAAGATATAAACATAAATGTTTAGAAACAGAGTAAGACACAATTCCTGAATGCCTCACGGTCCCTAACCAGCACAGTGCTGTTCTCGCCACTGAATTGAAGAGACAAATCAATTTGATATGCCTACTAAGCTTTTTCAGGTCAGCATTACAAATTCTCATGAGACAACATCATAAGGATATAAATCTCCATAAATTTCATTCTTACAAGCAAGGACAAATGTTTTTCCCATATTTCTCCTCACTATGAGAAAATCATCGAAAACTTTAAAAGCTGTTCAAAGTTTGCTACTTTGTGCAAAAAAAAAAGAAAAAAAAGAATCATACTTGATTTTTCATTTCATACAGAAAAGAGCATTTAATATTTTCTGTTTAGGAAACTTGTTTTTTGCTGGGAAAAGTTATTTTCTGTGCAGAAAATGCTGCTTTCTATCTAAGATATTTGTTTTCTGTGCAGACTTATTTTCTGTAGAGAAAGTGCCATTTTCTGTGCCAAAAATGTACATTTTTCATGCAGAGTAAGTCCTGAACTGTGGAGATTCTCGCTCATCTAGGATTCTTCTCATCTGGGTTTCCTGACACTAGAAAAACTAAACATTTTTGAAAATGTTTCAAATATTTTCTGATATTCTTTCTATCCCTATACCATCAGGGTTTTCCCAAGACATTTTTTTTCCTGAAGTAGAAAAACAAATAGTGCTCCCCTTGACCCATCCCATCCAAGTTAAAGTGCAGATTATCCAAAACTAGTCAAGTTATTTTGGCCCAGGAGGCAGAAAATTCCTGAAACACCTTTTTCTGTTTCTTGTAGTAAAAATCAATCAATAATGAATTGTCAATGTACTAACGTTCATGACACCCCAAATCTGCCTCTCTCTTCCTAATGATGGGCCTGACGCAGCACCGTGATGAGAAGTTCAACTGAGGGTTGCAGTGTTTTAGGTGTTTACTTGTCTAACTGAACTAAATGTCACACAGTTTTAATTGTAAATGATGCAATGGCACAATTAACTAATACATACTCACAAGATATCTGGATGTGCCTTTTTGTTGACAGACCTTGAGGTCAAATTCCCACACTTAGGCTTTGTGACGTAAGTTACTCCTCAAAATGGTTCTCAGGGTCTAAAATGGATGCATGGGAAAAGTTATTGATATGAACTGCATCCCTTGAAAGGGTGATGGATTCTTTTGTTTCCATCCTGAGTTTCATGCCAGTGCCTTTTTAAAAGCTGAAAGGTGTGTGTAGAGACATATAAGAGGGAACATAGTATATGTATATTTTAAAAATGCATAGTTGGTAGAGAATGGATGAAGATAAGTTTTTCTCCCTCTCTCATAAAGAAGAATGCAGTGTCATTCAGTGAAGCTAAATGGTGAGAGATTTAGGGTGAATCATAAGAGCACTTTGTCACATAGCACAAAGCTGTTGCTGTAAAATAGGTGACAATTTTAGCATAGCTGACTTTTAAAGGGAGAGTAGACAAATTCACGAAGAGTGAGGCTATCAGTGACTACTAAACACAATAGTGACACAACCTCTAGGATCAAAAGGAGCCTGATAATTACTGTGGGACAACAGTGCCTTCACACCCAGCTTATGGCCTTCCCAAGGGTGTCTCTTTAGCCACTGCGAGAAATGGAATGCTGGCCTTTGGTGTTATCCAGCAGAGATTACATTCTCATCACTCGTAAATCCAACCAGCATTTTCTTTAGGAGTGGAATGGGAAGAGTGGAGAGTTCAAGGGCTCAAACTGCCAGTCCTGTAGCTGGGAAATTGTGGTTGCTTGCCACACTTGGCAAGGAAAGCATAATGGATGCTCACTGTTCCCTCTGTCATTCCCAGGGGGAAAATGCCTTATAGCAGATTCATCCTGTGTCCACACACTGGAGTGCACATATCTTGCCAAGGGGATATACTGTAGGCATCTTTCTCTGTAGACCCATGACTCCTAACAGCTTAGATAGAATATTGCAAACCCCTTGCCCCGTCACCCCCAAGATTCTGACCATAATGAGTGATGTCATCAAATGTAACATGCCTGAGATGGCAGGTGAGTAGCAGCATGGTTTTGGAGGATGTGACAAGTTACTGCTTTCTTCCACTTCTTTCTTCAGAAGCTTGATGCCAACAAGTAAAACCAGTTATCCCATCAGTGATACCTATTGGCTTCTGTATCATGATATGGGACAGTGAATCTGCTCAGAGCTGAACTCTGGACTTTAAAGGAGCTGTCCTAGGTGCTGAACCCTAGCTCCCACCCTAAATATTTTCAGGACCTTGAATAGTTCCTTTTAAATACAGAGAAAGCCAGGAGCGGATTCATTGTCCCTTCCTCTGAGTGGATTGACCTCTGCCAACAACCTAACATTGTCTCGTGTATTATATGGGGAATGAGTATTGCTTGATGTTGTGTTCAGAATAAATAAGGGGCTCAAACATTTCCATGACAGGAAAAGAACCATTTAGAAAAGGTGTAAATTGCTATAAGCTAAACTAACCACTGTGCTAAGGATGTTGTAGAACAGTTTTTATTGGGGTATCTGATTTGGGGGCCTGGGAAGTCTTTTTTTTTTAATGTGCCAGCAGGTGGTACCATACTTGTACTCATTGGCTACAACTGTCTCTTTCTTTCCTGGAAACTGGCAAATGGCTGGCAGCTGATGGTTACAGACTGGCACTTGTCCATAGACCACCACTTTGACTAGGAGCCCATTCACACTACACAGTTACAGCACTATATTCCACTTTAACTGCATCCTGTGGGATCCTGGGGTTTTTAGTTTGATGTGGCACTAGAGCTTCCTGGCTGAAAATGATAAATTTCTCTCCCTTAATGCCACATCCCAGGATTCCATAGGAGTGAACCATGGCAGTTAAAGTGGAATCATAGTGCTGTAATTCTATGATATAAATGGTCCCTAGCACTGCTATAGGATACAGCTTTGGGTAAACATAGAATCATAGTGTTAGAGATGTCCTTGTTGCAGGCTATCTAGTCTAAATCTGCTTGTTCAGTGCTGGCACCAGAGCACCCTTAACAGATGAATGGCCAACTTCTACCTGAAGACCTCCAGTGAGGAAGACTCTGCCTCCTCTTGTCCATGGTTATTGGTTTTAGCAATTGGATGCTGCTGTGTTCTCCCTTATCTTCTAGTCTCCTGGGGCAAAACATCTTTTTCCCTGCTGTGAATGCACTTTAAACATTTCTAGAGGATCATAATACTTTAGTGCTCCTTTGTAGAAAGACAAGTGACAGGCATTTTTTTTTCCCACTAGATATGGTAAAATTAAAATTTTTGATAGAAATTTGATAGAATTTTTGAGAGGGGCCTAAATACATTGTCTGATCTTGGAAGCTAAGCAGGGGTCAGACCTAGTTAGTACTTGGATGGGAGACAACCAGTGAATACCAGGCACTGTAGGCTATATTTCAGAGTAATGAACTGACAAAACCACCTCTGAGTGTTCCTTGCCAAGAAAACCCTATGAAATTAATGAGGGCACCAGAAGTCTTGTCTGATCTTGGAAACTAAGCAGGGTCAGGCCTTGTTAGTACTTGGATGGGAGACAACCAATGAATACTAGGTGCTGTAGGCTATATTTCAGAGTAAGGAACTGACAAAACCACCTCTGAGTATTCCTTGCCAAGAAAACCCTATGAAATTCATGAGAGCATCAAAAGTCAACAGGCAACTTAAGGGATCATAAGCACATGGCCAGAAAGAATCTTACAAAAATACAAAAAAAAAAAAGAGAGAGAATCTTACAAAAATAGGAGGAGAGTGTGTGTTTGTGCACTTGGCTTTCTCACATCTGCAGGAAATGAAATGATATGGAAGATAGTTTGGGGATCAAGAATAGTTCACTGGATAATTCATCTCCATTGGGTTCCCCCCACCCAGTTTTTAAATATCTCCAATATATATTTTATTGTAGTACATAAAGTCATCCAGCAGGTGGTGCCCAGTAGCTCTTCTTTGATAAATCAAAGAAATGCATAGTTAACAATTGTTTGTTTCCTATTATGTGATTCCTTTCATCTTAGCCATATTTCTCTTGATTTAATGGGAAACCAACCACAGCATGAAGGCTAAATTTGTAATGAAGAAAAGCAACGTCTCAAAGTTTTTGTAGGGATAAGCAAAGCTGCATCTTACCATAATTTTGAGGCTTGCACTGTTGCACTTGATTGAAAATGCTGCACTTTGAATGTAGTTTATATTGATGAAATTCAGATTTTTCTGACACAACTGTCTGCACTGGAAAGTAGTGGTTGTGGCTGGAACAAAGTGGGAAAAATAGAATGCTTACAAATCAGAGCTTGGAAGAGTTGCCTTTTAAGAACTCTTAGAATCCTCCAGATAGCATGGACCAAAAAAAAAAAAACCAACTTTCCCACTCAACTTTTTCATGTTAGTGTAGTAATTTGAAGTACTATTAAATTTGTTTTTTAGTACGCATCTAGTAATATGAGCTCTATTAACACAGCATACTTTTAAATCCAATTTGTGTTTATTGCTTTTAATTTCATGTGGGTCAAGAGTCTGCAGATATGTGGATTTGAAGTGGATAATGAGTAAGTGGTGTTTCCAGACAGAGGCTGCTCACACTAGCAGTAAGCAGAGGATCCTCTGTCTCTTTCAGGCTAACAAGAGGAAAAAAAAAGATAGAAGAAGTGGTATAAAAACAAGGGGGGCATTTATTCTGACTCCTGTCCATAAGAATAGCATGATTAAACTCTTTTTTGGAATTGCTCTAATAGTACTGATAAGGCTGAAAACCATGAATGTTTTAATGCATAAGGGGCCCACCCAATACATTTTCCTGCCTGAAGCAGAATAGCAAATGAAGCAGAACAGCTCAATTTGCTGAAATCAAATTTTATTTTGGCAGATTGCAGATCCACAATCATCTCTCCCCATATCTGGCAGTAGAATTACCATAGCAAGAAAATAAATAACATTTACTCAGCTTTCTTAACATCCTGAATATGCTGCCCGAGGCTTCTGCTGAAATGTGGGACTGGTCTTGCTCTAAGTGCTGGGAAAAACTTGGCTTTTTGAATCATCCTCTTTGGAAGCTGGTAAAAGTCCTGACAGGGCAGTCCTATACATGTGTACTCTGAACTAAGTAAGCCTCTGATTTCATTGAAGCTCTCTCTGCCCCAGATTAGTATGACTAGGACTGCAGTCTTGATCACTGTCTGTAAAAACATGGCAACAAAATGTAGGAGGAGTATCTGAGCAGTGCAGTCCCCAAACCAATGAATCCGAAGGACTTGGACTTAAGTGGGAGTAGGTCAGTTGAAACCCTGGCCGTGTCTTAACATGGCATGAAGCCAGACTATAAATTCACGTCTTTAAAAATCTGCTTTTATTCTTAGAACTTTGGATAACATGGACATGTGTAAATTAGTTCTGCAGTTATATAGTTTCCTCCTGGCTACAAGGGTTCAGCATTTCCTCTTCTTTCTTGACACTAATGAGTTTCTAATGGGATTTAACAGCCGCCTTGGAAACTCAGCACTCTTGCTCAGTCATCCTCTTGATGAGGTTTTTCTAGCAACCAACCATGCAGAAATTGGGGAGGTATAGCTTTTCTTAGCATGGAAATAAAAAGTAGAGGAAGCTTTCTGTGTCAAAGTTTTGAGCATCAGGATACTTTAAAGACATAGCAAGGCCAGAAAAAACTTGGAACATCCTGGCAGAAACAGCGAAGCAAGAAATTAATGACAACAGCGGAGATAATTTGTCAGATAGGTACAGTTTCCTGAAGGGAAACCCGAATAAAATGTGTGTGTGTTCGGGGAGGGGGTGGTCTATTGGTGTGCCAGGAAGTACATGAGAGAGACTTGGCTCTGGACCATCAAAGCAAAAAGAAACCATAAAGTGTCAGGGAGCATAATTGCATTTTTAATTTACTCAGCGTAACCAACAGCCAATGTGGTGTAGTGATTTGAACACTGGACTATGACTCTGGAGACGAGGAGTTTGAATCCCCTCTCAGCCATGGAAACCCACAGGGTGTCTTTGGGCAAGTCTCACTCTCTCAGCCTCAAAGGAAGGCAATGGCAAACAACCTCTGAATAAATCTTGCCAAGAAAACCCTGTGATAGGATCCTCTTGGAGTCTCCATAAGTGGAAAAGGACTTGAAGGCACACAACAAAAGGATAACCCTAAGGGAGCAGAGAGAATGATATGTTCCATAGCATAATTAGTCTCATGCTCATAGGCCAAGATCCTATTCAGTTCCAACAGAAGAGAACATCTTACCAGTATTGCTGGATGGAATTGTTTGGTACATAATCTGAGAGAGAGCTTGGCTGTTCCAGAGTAACCTGTCTCTTCAGCGCCTAGCTGTAAGGTATACTTGGAGCCAAGGCATTGTAGGAGGGGCTGAAAAGGGAAATCACCTATGCCATCTCAGCAGAAAATTTCCCAAGTCAATCTTCCTGTAGTACCTTGGTTCTGATGACCCTGCAGACAAGAACTGTGAAAGAATAGAAGGTTAAGATCATAAGGTAAGCCATGCAGATTTACACCAAAGGTCTGTCTAGTTCAACAACTTGTTTTTCACCAAGGATAAATAGATGCTTCTGGCGAGCCAACAAGCCTCTTCCCCATTGCTTACTGGCATCAGGTATTAAGATACACATTGACTCTGTATGTATGAGGTTCCATAGAACTGTTCATTATGGCTAATATCTATGATAGACGTCTTGTGGCAGGGAACTCCATAAATTAATATATATTATATCTTTATTATATCAATAATAACTTTGTTGAGGAGTGGGGGTCTGTTACTGCCCTGGCTAGCCCGAGCTTTGGGAATATAAAAAGATATCTCTTGATATCAATAATTCGGCCTCACATACCCATTCCCTTCCACGTGCTTGCGAGGCCCCCGGACAACCACGCATACAGGCTCGGCCGATAATCGCCGTAATATTCCGAAACAATATAGGCAGGCCAGAAATAGCCGACTCGCAGCTTTAGGAGACCTCAAGGCAAGTACCTTCATTAAGTATGCACGCAGCTTTCAAAAGATCCTCTGCCCCACGCATGATGATCTGGCTATACAACGCTCAAGTACTCCACGTTTGCATACCGGCTATCCTATTGACAATTTGGCTCTAACTCAATCATTCAAATTCTGACCTTTCGGAGGCTTTGTCTCCAGCCCCAAATCTATTGTTTTCCCAAAGTCCGACCTAGCCTGCGGTCACAATTCTCCTTATAAAAACCCCTGACTTTGAACGCTTCCTTGGATCGCTCTTGGCTTCCATCCCGCCTTGCTGTCGCTTTGTCCAGCGAACCTTCCCCTCAGCTCCACGTGCTGAGATCCACACTCCCCATCTTCTCCGCTTCCAACCAGGCTTCAGGACAGGTGAAGTATTACCCAAACCAACAACTCCTCTAAGAACCCCTCTATCCCACTGCAACCTTTATTTCTTTAGTTATCTTGTGTGAGTGTGCCGCTTACACTGTTTTGATTGTGTTTTTAATAAAACCAGATTTATTATTTCAACTTCTGTGTGCTCCTTGACTCGGCCTGATCCCGTAGACATAGGGCTCAAGATCCTGCTAAGTTACCCTGCCTCTCGTAACACTAAAGCAGTGCTCAGAGCTAATTTTCCCCACCTATTGTTGAGCACATTTTGGTGTCCCTCACGGGACCCCCAGCAAACAGGGTAACAGAGTGGTGGAGCAACACGGGCAGCCCCTGTACCCCTAATTTCAGTAGGAGTCGCGAACCTGCTCAAATCAGGCTGGTACTGACTTAGGGAATGGCCAGTCAAGTCACTAGAGTGCTGTTAGGCAGGAACACGTGCGTGTATGTGAAATCTGTGTGTCTGAGCTCTAGAGCTATCTTTGTTGGGTGGTTCTGCTCCTTTTCATTCTTGGCCGTGTACGGTGGCCGTACCTACATGGTCACTCGCTTCGGCAGTGAATCATTGTAGATGACAGAACCGTGCAAGTGACTGACCCGGGAAGTACCTCCCTAACTTGGGGTCTATCGTGGGCTGGGATCCGAAGTGTTAGAGTGTTAGCACGATAGGAACAGTCTACACTCATCCAACACCATAGTGGCAAGGCAGAAAAGGACTTAGGAAAGGAGTCCCTCCTCCTTTCTCTCCCCCCCCCCCAGAGAATACGGGTGCATCCCGTCATTTGTTGTTGTTGTGTAGCTTTGAAAGCGCGGGTGCGTCCCAGCTGTGTAATTCTCGGGTGCATCCCGATTGCTAGCAAACTAGGTGCGGGTGGTGATTCCCGACCTAGCGTAGGGTTTTAAGAAGTTTGCCCCGAGGTGGAGGAAGGCGCCCCTCACCTGAAAAACTGTTAGGAATGGTTTTGGTTTAGGTTCCTATCCCTTTTCCCCCGCTGCTTGGCCAGGCAGCGTAGTAAGTTCCATAGGGTTCATCTCCCCCCTTCAGGCAGGCGGAGTACTCCTGAGGGTCCCCTGGGTCTAGGTGACCTCCCCGTCCCCAAACCATTTCCTTGTCCTTTTGTCCCTAGTGCTGTCAAGGTGGAAAACTGGGCCTAGGTGTACAAAAGTGACTTTGTTTGGGCAGGCTGGAGATAGGTCCCCATCCCTCTTTCCTAGAGAAGTTCCGCAGAGTTTGTCTCCCTATAATCCCCCAGGGGTCTAGGTGATCCTACCCGTCACTCCAGGTCCTGGTCCCATTTTTGGTTAGGAAATTCAGAGGTTAGGAATGGCTGAAAGCAAGGTTGCAGTTAAGGACCTCATGTTGGCGAAGGAGGTCCGAGGGAAACTAGAGAAGTGGGTAGTAGGCAAAGGAAAATGTCCCTCGAAGGAGTCCAGCTTGCAGATGACAGACCCCTTTGCCACACTAAGGGAGGCGTACGCTCAGGCACGCCAGTCCAAGAACCCATTTGAGCCGTCAAAGGATGCTTTGGCAGCCTGGGGACTTTGGCTGACTGCCCGAGATGCCTCAAAAGCCCTGGTTGAGACCAGAGAGAAGCTAGCGCAAGTAGAAAAAGAGGTAGCCCGGCTTCAGGCCGAGAGTGAGGCACTGCGCGCGGACAAGGTAACGTTCGCGTCCGTCGCGCAGGCCTCCACACAGAAGCTTAATGATGCCACCTTGCTGGTTCAGACTTGGGAGGAACGAGCCCATGCCTTAGAGGCTGAGCTCACCCATGCCAGGTCTGCAGCCAAGTTTATGGTAGGGCAAGTGAAGGAGCAGCAGGAGGCTGTGAGTCATGTAGCTTGCCACCAACAGATTGCGGCTTTGGAGAGCCAGCTCCAAATGCGCAAAGCCTTAATTTCGGCTGCGTGACTGGAGCTGCTCCCAACATTCGCGGAGGACTTTTCTGGGGAGCCGCTGCCGGAGGATGCTCGGGCAACTCTTCCCCACAATCCCGACTGGAGTGACCCTAAGGTCCCAGTCAACCCGGTAGAGACACGATCCATGACCAGACGGACCACCCCCATTGGCGAAGGAAATGCAGATAGACCTGAGATGCAGGAAACTCAGGTCACAGAGACTAGGGTCCTGTGGCGAGCCACGGAGGCCAAAGCCATTGCAGACCAACTGGGTCCTCTAAACCGGTCCACCGGGATCATGTGGTTGAACGCGGTGATACACTCTCACCCGACAGCCAGGGGCCAGGACCTGACCCAGTTGGCTCGGCTTTGTATGTCCCCCTCCGAGCTCCCGACTCTTGAATCAGCCATGGCGGCTCGAGGCCTGGTTAGGCTCAAGGCCCACGACTGGATGAGAGAGGTCATTCAGATTCTGTGGCCCGGACAGAGTGAGAGTGTGCTCTATGTCATGGAGCAACAGAGTCCTCGTGAGAACCCTGAGGCTTACGTGGCGCAGAAGCAGCTCCTCGCCATTCTGGCCGAAAAGGTCCCTTTAATGCCCCATGGCTATGGCTTTAACAATCTCGAGTTTAAGACCCTTCTTTATGGAGGTCTTAATCATGAGACAAAAATGACTCTCGGTTTGGTGGACGCAGCCACCACCAACTGGGAGGACTTTGGGAACAACCTCCGACGGGTTTCCGACCTGCTCCGCGAGGTGGGTTCTCTCACGCCTCCCACCAAGACACACAGGAAGGACCCCGGGAATTGGGAACCCATAGCTGAGGTAACATACTCGAATTATGGGCGCCATTCCCAGCACAGGAAAATGGCTCCGAATTCCATTCTGCGAGGGAATTGGAACTCGTGCCCTCCTCCCAGACAGGACAGTCAGTGCTGGCAGGCCAGGGACTCCCGAGGTCCACCTAACAGGGCAGAGAATTCCGCACCTCTGCCTGCTGTCCCAAAACCATCCCCAGACTTGAGCGCTCCAAGGGAGATGTCTGGAGGATACGACCCAACTGCCCAAACGTACTCCGCAGATCGAGTACGCCTTTGGGGCGTGTTACGCAGGTTCGGGCTGGACACGAGCCAGTTCGATAAACGCCCCACGTCCGAACTACTTGAGGCCCTGGAGAAACAGCTCCAGGCAGGCGGTAAACAGCCGGTCCAGGCCGTGACCAACGGTCCCCCTCCAGCTGGATATTACCCTGACTTAGAGCTGTCAGGATAGGGGTGCCCTCGGTCCCGGGATCTCCCCCAGAGGATTGTGGCTCAGCTGAAGCCCAACAGATGTGGTAGATCTAGGGTGAAGGCAGGCACTAGGACCGATAGGGAAAAGACCCCTGCCACCCCTCCTGCAGACTCCGGAGCAGCACCAAAGGTGCTGCTCCCTAACCTGAGAAGACAGGGTGAGCCCACCCCTGATGCTATCCGCTTGACCAGATATGGCGGGGGGGAACCAAATCTAAGTCCTTTGGAGGACACAAGAGCTCAGTGCGCAATAAAACAAGGCAGATTGCACCTCCTCATGACTCAGCCCCAAGTGCGAATCCAGCCACCTCAGAGACCATAGTGCTTTCAGAGCACCTAGAAGGATCGCACCAGGCTAAGGTTCAGAAGGAAGCACCATTCTTTCAATTGGAAGACGTGGAAGCCCCCACCAAGTTTGATAAGGCACAGGATATTGCCAGCATGTGTGAGAGCCAGGAAAGGGAGAACACACAGCAAGGGGAAGCCAGCCCCAAGCTTCAGAAGCTCTCCATTGTCCCTGCTCTGAGCCCCTGGCTAGAAACCAGCAGTTTCTCCCAGGGTTTCCTTGAAGCCTTGGCCAGGAGAGTCCTTCCTCTCCGTGCCATCTTTCAGGGGAATTTCACATGGGATTGCAGATCCAAGCAGCAAGGGGCTCCCGCCCAGCCAGAGCACAGGCTAGCAAAGGCACTCACCCTGGCACACCCTGTGTTGACATTACGCACTCCCATTAACTGCAGTCCAGCAGGGGAGATTTCGATAACGGAGAGTTCTAAATGCCACACGGAGGCGGACATGGCTACTGCCTTCCCCTCCGCACGGCTGCTTTGGTGCCAGCGTGTCTTCACACTTTGAGGCACCCAATTCATTGTGACACTGGTGATCGTGAGCGGGGCCAAGCTAGTTTACAGCTCCATCTTGGTCACCATCATACCTGGAGAGGCAGTTTTCCAGGAGGCATATGGGCCCAAGACCAGCCTCCTCCTTGACTTGGAGAAAGGGGTCCCTAACCAGGAGCAGGTTCTGCCACTCCTGCTGGTAACTCCGGAGACCCTTCGAAAAGAGTGGAAGGACCCGTCTGTCGATCCAGCCTCTGTGGTCATCCCTGAGCCGGAAGATCCAGGCGCCCAAAAGCCCAACGTGTGCTCTGTAATTTCTCAGACTTCCTTAAATGAAAAGGAAGTACCCGCCGTTAATTGGTCCGAGACGCTTGTCTCCATTTATGAGGCGTTTGACAATGGTTAAATTGGCATTGCCTGCACGGGACGGAGTGAAGTGGCAACCTCTCCGACTTCCTGCTCATGTATATAGTTCCTTGGCTGTATTTATATAGTTGGGATGTGGTGTTAGTGTTGGTGCGAATTGTTTTTGAATTGAATGTCCCGTTTGCTTCCAAAAGCCTATCCGAAGGCGACCATCTTTCAGGCCTGCCTCGGAATCCAGCTTTCTTGAGGTAGGGAAGTTGTGCACTCAGAACCTACATCCAGCTACCGGCACCGTTCCTGCAGACCCCAAAGCCCTCGGATTACATCATCAGGCTTGGAGTTAGGCTCTAGGCTAGAGCGATGGGGGGCCTCAGCGAACTGCCAAGTAAGACCTCAGCGAACTGCCAAGTGAGACCTCAGGGATGACTTTGGTTATTTGTCTGCCAACTGGAATCCCACTTTGTTCTGGAATGACTTTGGATATCTCAATCCGGCCTCATTCCGGGACGACTCTGGGTGACCCAGTCTCAGGACCAGCGTGCGAATGGGAACTTCATAATCCAGGTCTCCTTCGTGGTGCTGGGATGTTAGACCTTGCTGCGGGGCCAGCTGATTGATGCGGGTTCTGAATCCACAGCTTCTCTCCCTTCTCGGCTTTCCTATGGCCAAAACTGCTTCAGACTTGGGAGCTATTTAAATCCTCACCCCCACAGACCCTTCCAGATCATTGTGAGCAAAATTTCCAGTTTCAGTTCGAAATCCCAGTAGGCTTTGAGCCAGCAATTTGCATTTATGGTATACATTGGCTACTAATCATGTCAGTTCTTCTGTTAAAAACTCTAATAGGTTAATTGATCTGGAGGACCGGGAAGATCCTGAGGTCATACCATCGCCTCCGAGTATCGTGGTGGGGGTGACGAAGAAAGTTGCCACTCCATCTGATGGCTGGTACTTGGAGATCCCAGGTTCCTAGATGACACCTGAGACCATTAGGGAAGGTGACCACGCAGCCTTCCGATTGCAACAGTGGACTTTTGCTGTTCCTGCTACCATTTACTCGCCCGAGAAGGCCCAATGGACTGTTCCAGGCTCCAAACTCTGCAAAGCTTCACTATTCCTGAACCTGCAGCAAGCCAGCTAAGCTGCACCAACTTGGACATTTTGTTGCTGTTCCTGCTCTGCTGCCGAGATGGATTTATCACTTGCCCCAGCTACAGGACTTTTCCCGTTGCAAGGGGAGGTGCAGAGACTTTTGCTTGCACCTCACCTCTCCCGGACTATGAACTCTCATCCCATCATCCACATTGAACTGATTGCTCCTTGGATTGCCTTCATTGCCAGACCCTGCATTGGATTTACATTATTCCATTGATTATTTCATTGATTGCATTTGCTATTTACAACCATTGCTCATTCATTGACAGTTCCCTATTGACGGGACAGTTTGACATAGCTTATTGTTTAATTGTTGACTGTTGTTTAATTGACATTTGTGTGCTCGTGTTTAGGTTTAGGTTTTAGTTAGGAATGTTGTTATAAGCTAGAAACCCTTTGCTTTTCCCCAAAAGTCCCTTTCCTGTGGAGTAATACAGCTACCCAACTTGCAAGCCCCTATTTGACTCTAAAATGATTTTTGATTTTTAATTGGAAAATGCTCAATATTGTCCCCAACATCGCCCATTTTCGGGGGGGGGGGATTGTTACTGCCCTGGCTAGCCCGAGCTTTGGGAATATAAAAAGATATCTATTGATATCACTAATTCGGCCTCACATACCCATTCCCTTCCATGTGCTTGCGAGGCCCCCGGACAACCACGCATACAGGCTCGGCCGATAATCGCCGTAATATTCCGAAACAATATAGGCAGGCCAGAAATAACCGACTCGCAGCTTTAGGAGACCTCAAGGCAAGTACCTTCATTAAGTATGCACGCAGCTTTCAAAGGATCCTCTGCCCCACGCTGGCAGCTTGATGATCTGGCTATACAACGCTCAAGTACTCCGCGTTTGCATACCGGCTATCCTATTGACAGTTTGGCTCTAACTCAATCATTCAAATTCTGACCTTTCGGAGGCTTTGTCTCCAG
The DNA here is from genome assembly GCA_030412105.1 of Cyclura pinguis. Classification (NCBI taxonomy): domain Eukaryota; kingdom Metazoa; phylum Chordata; class Lepidosauria; order Squamata; family Iguanidae; genus Cyclura; species Cyclura pinguis. The sequence goes on along the minus strand of CM059599.1, from coordinate 308,203,834 downwards.
CCCCAAATCTATTGTTTTCCCAAAGTCCGACCTAGCCTGCGGTCACAATTCTCCTTATAAAAACCCCTGACTTTGAACGCTTCCTTGGATCGCTCTTGGCTTCCATCCCGCCTTGCTGTCGCTTTGTGCAGCGAGCCTTCCCCTCAGCTCCACGTGCTGAAATCCACACTCCCCATCTTCTCCTCTTCCAACCGGGCTTCAGGACAGGTGAAGTATTACCCAAACCAACAACTCCTCTATCCCACTGCAACCTTTATTTCTTTAGTTATCTTGTGTGAGTGTGCCGCTTACACTGTTTTGATTGTGTTTTTAATAAAACCAGATTTATTATTTCAACTTCTGTGTGCTCCTTGACTCGACCTGATCCCATAGATATAGGACTCAAGATCCTGCTAAGTTACCCTGCCTCTCGTAACGCTGAAGCAGTGCTCAGAGCCAATTTTCCCCACCTATTGTTGAGCACATTTTGGTGTCCCTCACGGGACCCCCAGCAAACAGGGTAACAGGTCTCTCCCACATATACAACCCATTATTTTATTGGGTGATCCTGGCTTCTAGAGTTAATTTTTTATCTGTCTGTGCTTTCTGTACCTCAAATAACTTGAAGATCTGTGGATTCATTGATGCAGGTAACCCTTCCACTAATACAGACGTCAACTATGCCAGTTCATAAACTAGTGGGTCTCTTTCTGGTTATTGTTAAAAGTCATTTTTAAAAATACAAATGCAAAAAAAAAAAAGGGGGGGGATAACAAGAAAATAAAGAAAAGAACAGAACAATGGCACTAAGGAGGGAGAAGAATATATGGGATATATGTGATATGAATATGGGCCATATGTGTTCAAAGATACATTTTCTTGCAGTTGACATCTGTAAAATATGTGTGTGGCCCATGAAAAACTATGGATGTCTTTTAAAGAAATGGGTGTGCCACAGCATTTTATCGTCCTGATGTATAACCTTAGAACAGAACACAGGGAAGCAGAATGGCTTCCAATTGGCAAAGGGGTCACGCAAGTGTGCATGTTATCACCTTATCTGTTTAACTTATATGCTGAACATATCATGTAAAGCAGAATTAGACTTAGAGGAAGGAGTCATGAAAACTGGAGGAAAAGACATCAACAATTTTAGATATGCAAATGACACCGTACTACCAGCAGAAAATAGCAAAGACTTAGAATGCTTACTGAAGAAAGGCAAGGCAGGAGGTACAGAGGCATGTTTACTGTTGAACATTAAGAAAACAAAAATAATGACTACAGATGGTTTATATAATTTTAAAATAGACAATGAATACATTGAAATAGTTCAAGATTTTCCACACCTTGGGATAGTCATTAATCAAAATGGAGACTGCAGTCAAGAAATCTAGGAAGACTAGGACTTGGAAGGTCAGCTAGGAAGGAACTAGACAAGATCCTAGATATAGCACTGAATACTAAAGTTAGGATCATCCATGCCATCATATTTCCAATTTCTATGGCCATTTCCACATGGCATTGCAGTCCCACTGTGGGGACAGGATAGCAGTGATCTGCAGGTCATGCTTTCACACAACATTGTTGTGGTTCTGCTGCCATCCTGCCCCTACCCTTCACAATCATGGGACATTTGCTTAATGGAATAAATCCGTAAAGCACCTGCAATTATGCGATTCTTCCTGGCCACACAGAAGAGCAGGAAGCACGATAGAGGCACTTGCTTCCCCAGCGCAGCATGGGAAAGAGACCATCTGTGTTGTGGAAGGCAGATGCGTGTTTGTCGCACTCCCTTCCACAGGGAGTCAGTCAGGTGTGGAGGGGAGCATTTCTGTCTCACTCCCTTCCTGACAAAAGCACTGCTGGAATTGTGACAGGAGGACAGTGGGATCAGGGAACATGCAGAAATGGTCTATGTATGTTTGTGAAAGCTGGACAGTGAAGAAAGCTGATAAGAGGAAAATCAACTCATTTGAAATGTGGGGCTGAAGAAAAGTTCTACAAATACTATGGATCACTAAAAAGAGAAATAAATGGGTCATAGAACAAATCAGGCCTGAACTCTCCCTTGAAGCCAAGATGATTAAACTGAGTCTTTCTTACTTGGCCGTATCATGACCATCATGAGATGGCATAGATGACCTCACTAGAAAAGATAATAATGCTTAGTGAGGTGGAAGGCGGTAGGAAAAGAGGAAGACTGCATTACAGATGTATAGACTCAGTCAAGGAAGTGAGGGGCCTGAGTCTGCAAGACCTAAGCAGGGCTATTTAAAATAGCATGACTTGGGCATTATTCATTCGTTGGATCACCGTAAGTCAAAGTTGACTTGATGGCAGTTAGCAACAACAAAAAAGCACTAAGAATGTCTAACCATTGAACAATGTATGATGAATATTGTTACCCTGATTTCTGGGTCCCGTGGGGGACACCTCAATGTGCTCCAAATAATGGGAAATGGGAATGAGCCAGAGCACAAGCTGTAGCACTACGAGAGGCAGGGTAACCTAGCGAGATCTTTTACCCAATGTTTACGGGGTCAGGCCGAGTCAAGACCATGACACAATAAAGTTCTAATTTTTTTCTTTTATTTGTAAAGTCACAGCACACTTGCGTGCTCACTCACACGGAACTAAAATATACTGCGCACATGCGCACTCACACACACAGACCTAAGAAAATTAAGGGAGGAAAGTAGATAGGGGATTTTAAGGAGGATTTTTGGGGAAATATGACACCTGATCCTGTAGCCCGGGTAGACTGAAGAAAGTCTGTTGGAGCGGAGATTCTCAGCACGTGGAAGCTGAGGGGAAGGCTCGGCGAATGGAGCGGCAGCAAGGCGGGATGGAAGCCAAGAGCGATCCGAAGAAGTGCTCAAAATCAGGGGTTCTTATAGGGGAAAATGTGTCTGTAGGGTAGTCCATTCCCGGGGACAACAATGGGTTTTGGGTTGGAGACAAAGCCTCCGAAAGGTCAGTATTTAGCATGATTGGATTTTGATGGCGCAGACAGTATGCAAATGGAGAGTGCTTGACAGTTGAGTAGTCAGAAACAGGGCCAGTGGGCCCCTCCCGAAACTGCAAACCCCAGGATTCCATAGGATGTTGAAAGTGGAATAATCGCACTATAAGAGTGCAGTGCAGAAATGACCATAGTGATGTCCAATATACCCCAAGGATTTATTCCTGCTAGATCAAGCATAGTTTCAGCTCTAAGAGATTTTAGACCTTGAAGACAGCAAGTGTCCATTGAGTGTCCATTGATTGATATCCATAGGACAATCTAAGGGCTCTGTAGTATTATAACTACTTTGCAGTTATAACTACTCTGCAGTTTAACTACTTTGGCAACATTCTGTAGAATTCTGAGGTTTGTAGTTAATGAGGCCCAAGAGTTCTGTGGTTGAGAATTTTAAGTGCCCCTCTCTAAACTGCAAATCCCAGGATTGCATATGATGTTGCCATGGCAATTAAAGTGGAATAATAGCACTATAATACTGTGGAGTGATACCTTTGTCTTTTTTCTGCTCATTGTCTGATGAATAAGAACCCTTTTGTTGATGAGCGTCTCAGTACCTAGCTAGGCAGGTTCTTGGTCAGCAGACCCATAGACCGCATGTAAGGCTGTACTTGAGGCTTTCTCAGCCTAGTAAAAAGAGCCAGAAGTCATGTTCTACAGGTATAGTGTAGGATCACTGTATTTGTACTAGAGTAGGAATTTGTGCAGGACACTGTCCCAAACACACAAAACAAAGTCTCCAAAAACATTTAGAAGGAAAGGGGATTGTTAGCTTAGGAGGAAAAATACATATTAGATATTTATAAAAATATTAAGTATGCCCCACCCCAAACTAACAATTTCCTTTCCTTTCAGGTACGGCTGTCTCAGATGTCAGTCATTCTGAATACCTCTTCCTCTTTATTTTCTGAATTTATGGTATCTGTTTCATGATAAGATGACCAGAACTATACACAGTAAGGCTAGGCAGTGTTCTGATATCAGCATGTAAAATTAATTTTTTTTCTTCACATGAAGGCCTTGAACACTCAGTAGGAAAGAGCTGATAGGCGAGGGAGACCCAGGGCAGTGTTTAAAGTGGAATAGGATATGGCTCCTATTGTCTTCAAGTAAATTTAAAACTATTCCATTTTTTTTCCAAGTAGACATAAGTGAACATGGCCTAACCATCCCTTTTCTGTTTTCTTCTACTTGTTACAATCCCAAGACATTTCCTCATGTTTCAGTTTCCTTTTGATTGCTTAGTGGTACTCCTTGCTTTTCATTGTTAGCTTTTTTGTTTCTATTGCTTTTGTGACAGGAATTCCACAGTACAAGGAACTTCTTGACAGTCCGAGCAGTTCAGCAATAGAATCAATTGCTTATAGAGGTGGTGGTTGTCTCCTTCTCTGTTCAAAAAGAGGCTGGGCAATATTTGTCCAACAGTATTTGAAGTGCCTGCAGTTGCTCATCTAGAAGATACTCTCAAACCTGAACTAGCCTTAAAGGAAGGCAGGGGCAGAAGATGGCATCAGTATGAACACATAATAAGAAGTGTAGTCATTGAATAGATCTAGTTGTTGTCCTTTCTTTTTTGGCCCCCAGCAAGAATGTTTATGTGTCCCAGGGGATGAAAAACAGTTTTTCTTCTTTTTCTCAGACACAAAGGAAACAGTGATGCTGAAAGTCTTCCAGAATGTATTCTTTTTCTCACTCTCCCCCTCCCCTTTATTTAGAACAAGGTGGGATTAGTGTTTGGGGTTATATTTTTCTTGAGGACTTTCCAGGTCTTTCTCTCTGAGCTCCAGTAAGACAGAAAAGACCCCATTGATTGGAAGCTGGTGAAGCTGGTTGCCTGATAATTTTCTTAGAGGGGTGGCAGGGCATTACATAAACCTCTTTTGGGTTGAGACAGAGAAAAGAAAATGAAGTTCAGATCTGGCCACAGATATGCTCCATGCAAAGATGGTTTGTGGCAAATGTGAGCCTATCCCTTTGGGGGCAGTCTCTGAATGGCTCTCTCTTTAGCCTTTGGACCACCTGCTTTGTTGGCCAGCCTTGTTTCCTTGGCAGGAATGTTCTGCAAATTCAGACTGTACTGTTCTCCCAAGAAAGGTGCATTCAGTATTCCCTGCACGTTACCATCTCTTTGCACCAGTTCTTTCTTGTCAAAGGCAACAACAACAAAGGAAGCTCAAAAGCCCCCTTGTAACTAAAGGGGAATGTTCTCTGAGGTGATTCAAGGACTTTGTCAGTCCTTCCGAAGGAGGTTTCCTGCAGCTTTGTCTCAGGTTGCTTTGAGGTAGGAGCCAGTGGCAGTGCTAGGTTTCCTCTCTTCAGTGTGGGAAGTGGCATTATCATGAACATCACAGCGGATCCTGGCACTTTCCAACAGTATCCTAATGACAGCCGTGGGGGCAAAGTAATTAATTCTCCAGCTTTTCACATCAGAAACCAACAGGCTCTAGTGTGGAACGAAATACTTATGATGAAAACTTCTGCATTTGTTTTCTGATTCTGAGTGCACTTAATTGGGGGTAATTGAGGGTAAACTGACAAAGGTTTTTGTTTTTGTAAGAATGGAGAAGGCTTAACACTGTAGAGTCTTGCAGGAAACAGGAAGTACTGAGATATAGCTTTTGGCATCTCTGAATGTGGCACAGTGATACCTGTAGTGTCTCACAAGTAGAAGATGAAGTTTTACAGGCCACTTCACCCATTTATTTTCCATACACGTTGGGAAAAAAATGACCACTACATTCGGGGAAATCAAGGTAGACTACCTGGAAGGCCCCTCCCTACCTGCAAACCCCAGTATTCCATAGGATGTTGAAAGTGGAATAATAGCGCTATAATAGTCTAGTGTGGAAATGGCCAGTACTATGGTCCCTGAAGACATGAATATTGAAGTGGGACATAGGAGACTCTACACATAATTAATATTAATGCATTGAATTAAACCATCTTGTTTATTAACATGTATAAATATCAGTGACAACAAATTAATCTCCTGATTTCTAACAGTCAACCACAATGAATTAATTTTAAACTTAATTTCAGTTAAGTCATTTACTCTCCTTTTAAAATTCAAAGTTTGTTACTCTTTGTTTCAGGAGGAGATAATAAACAGACCTAACAGCTTACACAGCCTAACAGTTTTCTTCTTTGGGTTCTTTCAGGATGTGGGCAGGTTCTCCAGGCTTCAAAAGGTCAGATTTTGTTGGAAAGTTACCCACTGAATGCGCACTGTGAGTGGATTATACATGCGAAACCTGGGTTTGTTGTTGAGTTAAGGTAGGTAGCAGAAGAATATTAGTACACTGGATTTTCTTTTTGCATATGTTACAAATGTTGAAGTTGTATTCAAATATCAGGCTAATATTTTGAAGCTGGATCCCTGAGAAATTTGCATTGTGGGCTCTTTCCTCCCAATAGCCATCATCATGAGTCTTCATTTATACTTGAACTACAAAATGGCTTTCTTCCTTTTTCAAAGTCACCTCAAAAACATTCAAAAATGAGATGCTGGGTCCTGTTCTTGGCGTATTGTCTCTTATATTATCTTTAGGTATATCTGAACATATCTCGGTTTGCCCTCTAAATAAAGTCACATTTGGGCAGGTTAAGAGGACCTGCAGGCATTCCCAGCATCGTTCTCTCACAGTAGAATGGTCTAGGGCTCAAAATTTTGAACACTCCAGTAGATAAATGACCCTGTATGAACTGCTTGCACCAAAAGAAGCAGCAGCTTTCATAGAGAACTGGGACCACCTTGCCTATCCTGCTATTGAGCATTCAGTCAAAGGCACCAGAATTTGTGATTGAATGCTTGACACTAGTGCAGGTTGATTTTCAAAATACTTCAGGTTGAGGCCACTAGGCATGAATTGAAGTTATCAGTGGTTACCAGGCATGTATTCACTTGAGTATCAGACGCAGTGTGCCTCTGAATATCAGTCAGTGGGGAACATGAACTCATGTCTTGACTATGACCCTTTTCGCATGGTGTTTTTGAAGCGAAAGGGCCCCTTGAGCTTCACAGAAATGTGGGGAGCGGTCTGCCTGACGCACTCACATTTACGCGATGCTCAAGGGCCTGACTCGGACCACGCATGCACCTTTTCATTTTCAGCTAAAAGCTGAAAATGCTGCACGGTCACGCATCGCTCCCGGGCCTCGTGCGCACTTACCTGCCATGCGAAGCCTCCTGAGCTGCACCGGTCGCGCTTCCTGCCCCAGTGCAGCCTCTAACTCCCAGGCTGCACTGCGGAAGGAAGGGGCGGGGCGCTCGCACAAGGAGGAAAGAGCTACGGAGCCGAAGCAGCAGGGACGCGGCAGCGTTCCTCCCAAGCCTTCTCGCGCGAGAACCCCAACCCAGCAGTGCGAAGAGGTAAGGTGCGAAAAGGGCCTATGTGTTCCCCACAGGCATATGGTTGGACACTATAGGAACAATATACTAGACTAGATGGGCCTTTTGTGTGAGCCAGTATAGGTTGTATTGTGGTCATAATATTTCCTTTTGTGTCAGCGGAACCACCACATATTTTAGTGACTGTGCATTTTGGAACAAGGAATACAGAAAGCTGGCTTGTACTGAAGCCATTTCCTCGCTACGCTGTTACAGTGCTATTATTCCACTTTCAACATCCTGTGGAATTCTGGGGTTTGAGGTTTACTGAGGCCAAAGAGCTCTCTGGCTGAGAATTCTAAAGGCCCCTCCCTAAACTGCATATCCCAGGATTCCACAGGATGTTGAAAGTAGAATAATGACACTATAACAATGTAGTATGGAAATGGCCTGAGTCCACTGGTCCATCTAACTAGTATTTTGGCACTCCCTGTAATCGTATTTTTTAGGGCTTCAGACAAGGGGTTTTCAAACACTACCTTAACTACCAGCAATTGAACTTGATAACTTTAACATGCAAACCCAGTGCTCACTCTGCCATGGTTGTTTCCCTCTCAAACTGGTCCCTAATTCCATTGCTTCATTGCAATTGCCACACTTGTTGCTTAGAGAGAGATAGTATATACCTATCTCTTTGGCAGAAGTCACTTCTGATTTCTTACTAACACTTTACAGCCTTTCAGAAATATCTTAAAACTTCTTCCATTTTCCTCGACTTTACCCAGCACATCAAATTAGAGAAGTTTGTAGGTGTTCTCCTAAGCCTGGGTAGTAAAACTGAAGAAGATACAGTTTACCATACCTTTCTCTATTTTCCTTATGTCAAAAGCAGTGACACATACCCTTGGGCCTGAACTAGCCATGGGGAAATGCATCTACATGGCCCTGTTCAAAATCTAGATTCCAGCTGATCTGGATGCAGGGTAAAGGGGTAGATTCCCACATACCTCTTTCTTCCGTAAAGCAATAACCAGGAACTGGCTCCTTAATTAGGTCTCTTTGTGTACAATGGTTTGGATATGTGGTTGTCCAAACTGGATTATATCTTTTATTTTCTTACCTCTCCTTATAATTATATCTCATCCCAGTTCCAATCAGCTCAGGATCTGATATGTGGCTCTCCTCTTCTCCATGTCATCCTCACATCTGTGAGGTAGATCAGGTTGAGAGAAAATGACTGGCACATATTCAACCATGTGGCTCAATGGGGGCATGAACCTGTATCTCTTAAGTCCCAGTCCCATATTCTAAGCAATATACCATTCTGGCTATCACCAGGTCAACTGCTTAGAAGGCAGCTTGCATTAACCATGATATATGCCACTTATTTCTTAGCAGGATACTTTAATATCAGCACATTTAAACCTGTCAGAATATTTGTCTATATGACCTAGTATTGTTTACTCTGAGCTTCAGTGGCTTTCCAGGTTCTAAGACAGATTTCCCATCATCTACCAGAGGAATGGACAATTGTGTTGAGTCCAAGACCAAATTTGCAGATTGTCAAACACAGGGAGGAAATGAAACCTGAATGGAATGTAAGTCTGCTTTCAGATTTGGAGAAAAAAAAAAGATATTCTCTGGACAGGGGACTATGACCTATTTAAAAAGTGAATTGTAGTTCTTGGAAGTGTCCATAAGTAATCTTTTTGTGCTGTCAGAATAAAAACACATTTTTGCTGAGTAGTTTGAAGGGCCAGGGATGGAAAAAATGGCCTTGGAGGCCATAGTGTGCCCACACTTTATCTAATGCTTGGTCCTTTTAAGTAGAGAAGCCTGGGATTTTCTGCATGCAAATTGTGTGCCCTGACACTCATTTATGATCCCAGCCTGTAGCTCTCTAACAGCGAAGACTTATGAGCAAAGAGAGTTTTGATCAATTATATACATTTCCTGGAGATGGGGAAAGAATCTAGGACATTGTTCTGCTGCATATCTGTAGCCTATTTTCAGATTTTTCTAGGTTCAAAATTTGTGAAATGAACATGAATGACAGCCTTTGGTGTAAGCATTTGTCAGTTTTCACAGCACCAAAGTTATTTATAAACGGAGTCTCACAAGTTTGGCACCATTGTTTATTTGCCCTTCTGTTTCTCTGTGTCCAAGGTTTGCAATGCTAAGTCTGGAGTTTGACTACATGTGCCAGTATGACTATGTGGAGGTCCGAGATGGCGACAGTGTTGATAGCAGAATAATTAAGCGTTTCTGTGGGAATGACAGACCTCCACCAATCCGAAGCACAGGATCTTCACTCCATGTTCTTTTCCATTCAGATGGTTCCAAGAACTTTGATGGGTTTCATGCCATCTTTGAAGAAATTACAGGTAAAGAGGACTTTAAAAAGGAGAGAAGTATTTTTTTTTCCCTCATCCACAATAACTTTTGGTGACTTGTTCACACTCCTAGGACCCAAAAATGCTTTAAGCCACATATATGTATCACTCTTTAGGGTTCTGTTGGACTCCTTTATAAACGATTATGGTAAACATGTACAATGTTTTCAAAGGGTGTGCAAATTAAATCAGATTTTTAAAAAAAGCTACAATGCACCATATCCTGTAAATGATTATAGAACATAACAGGAGTCTCTCAAAATTCAAACTATGCAGATCAACAGAAGGTAAAATCTTAAAGGCCAAAGCAAAAATTAAAGATTTAATATAAATATAGAAAGTGATTTCTACTTGCTGCTATGCCCATATGTTAAAATCCTGTCACCTAATTCAGTATGAAAAGTGCCTATGTCTTGCCCTATGACAGTTACCTGCCCTCTTCTCCAACTCTTTCTGAAGTGAAACTTGTTGAGTACAGCTCTCTGCTTAAGATTTTCCCATCCACTGAAGCAAACCAATAATCCATAGGGGTTACATATACGCACAGCAGTCTTACCCAATTATATCTGTTGCCTTGGGACAATACCTTCAGGATGTACTTTGCCCATAGTTTTATCTAGAAACAGGCAGAATGTTTCTACAATCTTAAGTAGAAAGAAGATTATAGAAATAATCCTGCATATATACCCATGCAGAGAAGCTATACTTCAAGGTGTTATTTATACACTTTCAGAGAGAAAATCCCTTGTGTCAAAGAGAAATTTGTGTTCATTGTTGTTCATAAGACTGTCCTTTACAACTGGAGTCCTAAGATCTCCCTATGTATGCATTCAAAGTATTCTTGCAAAACACTACTGCATGTTTACCAACGGAAAGTCCAGAATCAGTCTGGCTTCATGGCCTGGATAATTAGTGTTGTGAGAAAATAAATATGAAATTCAGCTGGAGCAGGGAGGTGAGCTCTCATAAGTGGTGTGAATTGGTTTTTCACAACTAACATTTCCATTTCATGGAAATGGAGGAAAACTGAGCAGGAGAGATACTTATCCAAGATAGCACAACACATTATGGGTGGGGAAATGTCCCTTCTTCCATGTCCATCATTCAGTCTAATGGACGATACTCTTTCAGACTAAATGCCTTGTCCAGTTTGGTAAGGGCAAACTGGTTGATCTGCAATATCAAAGATGGGTAACTGTTTTGTTGTTGTGTGTCTTCAAGTCATTTCCAACTTAAAACAACCTCAAAGCCAATCTACTGCAAGGTTTTCTGGGGCTGAGAGTGTGTGACATAGCTGAGGTGTGGGTTTCCATGGCCGAGCAGAGAACTGAACCTTGGTCTCCAGGGTTGTAGTCAAGTGCTCAAGCAACCATAACCCTTTTGAATATATTTGGGCCTCTCTTTCCCATTAGCCCTAGTTAGCTTATATCCAATAGTGAGGGCTTATGGTGCCCAAAAACATCTGGAGGGTCACAGTTCCCACCCTTCTCGTACTACATCATGATTTCTCTTCTTGTTATTGCATAAAACACAAACAGTACTATCGCAGGAGCTGCTAGAAGTGGCACTGTGTTAATTAAAGGTCCTATTAAAAAACCCACAAAAGTCAGCTCCGTGAAATTGAACTTGGTGTGGGGTATGCAGCAGCAAGGCCTCCCTCATTCATGGGACTAAGATATTCCACCCCGGGCAGGATGAATGGATGTTGTTTCCTCTGCTCAGCAGGAGCCTTTTAGTATTCCACTGCTGCCACCTACTTTTCTTTCCGCCCCATTTTTAGCAGCAATTATTTGAAGGTTGGGTGGTTGCTACTGAGGTAATCTATGCAGAGTAGGATACGGAGGGCTTACGGTTTTATAAGGAAGCTTTATTGAGTGCCTTATTGTGAGTCAGTCCCAGCCTAATGTGCAAGTTGAAATGAAAAGCTTTTAAAATTCTCTTTTGCAAAGCATTAACCTGGCCAGTGACACTGTTTATGGGAAAGAATGTGATTTGCATGGGGAGTGAAGAGGGTGTAAAGCTGTGGGATGGAGACCTCTGGCAGCACAAATTCAGTGAGATACAGCAGTGTGAAATCCTTTAAAAAAACAAGAGGTACAAGATTTTTTAAAAAGCAGCCCTTAAGGGGTAGCTGAGTTCAATGTAACAAGATGAACAGAGCTTACTTGGCTGTTCTCTTGTGTTTATTGTTAAGGATAGCATTTAAGCACTTAAAAACTGTGCTGTGGCCTAGAAGGGAACGATGGTACTCATGGAATATAGTCCTAAGTGTTTTGGCTAAAAGTCTATTGGATGTAATGAAAATAACAAAAACGGTGGTTTTCTTAATCCCTATATAAACCAGGGATTTTTTTATAGTTCTTATGTTCATGTTGAGCTGCAACTCCTATCATCCCTTCTAAGTGACTATGCTGACTGGGAGCCATTTCACACTACACAATTACAGGACTATATTCCACTTTCACTGGCATGGTAACATCTTATGGAACCCTGGGATCTGTAGTCTGGTGAGGCACTAGAGCCTTCTGGCTGAGAATTCTAAATACTCTTCCCTCAACTGCAGATTCCAGGATCCAAAGGATGTTGCCATGGAAATTAAAGCTGAACCATAGCAGTATAACTGTGCAGTCTGAAAGGCCCTGGGCTGGTAGCAGTTGGAGCCCTACAACATCTATCAGCCCCCCATGTTTCCTTATATTACTATATATCAGTTTTCTTTACTCTGACACTTTTATAGCTTGGCTCTTTGTGCTTGCATCACCTTAATTAAGTACCTTTTCAAAAAGCTTGCTGTGCACCTAGATCTTTTCACTGCCATTTCACAGCCATTTGATCACTGTAGGTCCTTTGCTGTAATTGCAACTCTGCAGTTGTACAGTTTTCATTTTCTTCAGCTTCTTTCTTGCAGCATTATTTCAGATCTCCTAAAATCATAATGGGGCAGGGCGTGGTGTCACGTATCTCTTTTTTTATAAAAATTTGCCTGGGCAGCTAGCTTTCTCAAGAAGCAAAGGACCATTAGACAATGTGTATGAAAATCACAGTGGTGTTTATTGACTGCTTTTAGTCAGTTATTAGATATTGGGAAGGATTAGATCGCTCAGTGCTGAATCACTATTTCACTATGCTACCAACTTCTTTCCCTCAGTCTCAAAGGTGCTACAAGATCCCTTTGCATATTTCTCCTTCTGACACCTTTGAGCAAATATTGCCTATTGTACTAAATAAGGCTTTCTAGATCAGAAAGGTATATAAATAGCAGAATTTTAAAAGAACACTTTCTCACTGTGAGTTACAACTCCAAATACTTATGTCACCATTTGCCAAGTAAGAATGTTTCCTTAAGTATGTATCTTATGAACATATTTCAGTAGAGCAGATAAAAGGGGTAAAGAAATGTGCCCTCTAGAAGAAACAGAAAGACCCTCCTTCTGTTTTAATCCCTTCAGCTTGTTCTTCATCTCCATGTCTTCATGATGGAACCTGCATCCTGGATAAAATTGGTGGCTACAAGTGTGCCTGCCTTGCTGGCTATACTGGGAATCGCTGTGAAAGCTGTGAGTACATCCATATGTCTGCAAACATGAATAAGCATAATCAGAATGTCCATGGCCATTTCTGCACTAGACTGTTATAGTACTATTATTCCACTCGCAACATCCTATGGAATCCTGGGGTTTGCAGTTTTGGGAGGGGCCAGGTGGCCCCTCCCAAAACTGCAAACCCCAGGATTCCATAGGATGTTGCGAGTGGAATAATAGCGCTATAATAGTCTAGTGTGGAAATGGCCTATGTTTTAAGTCATTTAACTACTGTTCAGCATTCCCATCTATAATGGTTAGGCTGATAGGATTTTATGGTTGGCTAGGGATATCTGTGCTATGGAAAGACCTGAATGAAGCTCTTTGCAGAAATAAGATTGGTGTGGGCTGTGGAAGTTATAATTTATGATATTTACCCAAAAGTCACAGTGGGTCGATCACTTCCCAGACTGCTCACCTGCATCATTAGATGCTACAAGCCAGTTTAAAATCTGCCTATGCACCCAGTGAATCCATCCGTATATCACATATAAGCATATTTGCTCCAAGCATCCTTCTAAATATAATGGGCTGAATCACGAGGGGGAATCATGTAGCCCTCCATTTGTTGGTGGACTGAAGCTCCCAGTGTTCCACACCATTAGTTATTATGGCTAGAACTGCTGAGAGTTGCAGGACAACATCTGGAGGACTGCCTGAATCTTAAATCCAATAATTTGGATAATCCAATAATCCAGTTAGCCTAAATCCAATAGCTCATCCCAACTAGACTAGACTCATTGAAACAATTGCTAGAGTAGACCCATTGAAACAATTGTAAGGCAACACCTATGTAAGCCCCACTAATTCTAATTGAGACCAGTTATTAAATTTAGGCCATAATCTGTTTTCAGAGTGGCATCAGCCTTTCTTAACCTTGTTTAACCTTTTTACCCAGGGAGTGCTTGAAATAATTTTCAGGTCTCAGGGAACTTGTGCATAAAAATTATTATTATCTAGAGCTCAAAAAAATATATTTTTAAAATCATGATCTCTTGTGTAACCACTAGCAAGCTCTTGCAGAACCCTAGAGTTCCAGGGAACCTTGGTTGAGAAACCATGCTCTCCAGTAATGGCTTTCTCTGTCCCTAGAGCAGATGTAGGAAACTTAACCCCTCTATTGTTGGACTACAACTCTCATAGCCTTGCCCAGAATTGTGGAAACTTACTTTTTTTAGAGTACAATATCCTGAATCCTCCAGTTGGAGGAGAAAGTAACTCTTCCAATCTCTATTCTTGCCATGTGCTATGCTGTTCTAGAGACTTCCATAATTCCTTTCTTGAGTATTTTTCAGAAGGAAGGGTGGTTTTTTTTAATGGCTTCCTATCACTATGACTAGATGGATCTGGGGAAGGATATTAGGGACAAGACAAACAGAGTACCTTCCAAATATTTTGTACTGCATTTCCCATAATCCCACACTATTTGATATAGGCTGGGGCTGATGTGATTTAAATCCAGAACTGCTACCAAGTTAGCAGTATAGGTAAATATAAAAATAAATATGGTGACCAAATCTTCCTTTTTGTTACTTTGAACAAGTAAGACAACCCACAATATTGCTATTTGTGTGCTGGAGTAAAATACTATGAGTCCCTTTTTCACTGGGTTTTTGAGATGATGTTAGAACAGGGATTAGAATTAAGTACTGCATCTACTTTATCTGTTACGAGTGTTAATGATTCTATGTAGTTCCAAAGGAGTGGCCCCTAATAATAAATTGAATTTTGTCCAGAAGCTCAGTTTATAGATGTGGTGTTGAAAACAAGCTATTTAATGTTGGTATATCCCTATGAGTTTTCTTTGTCCCTTTTCAGATATTTTATATATATGAATTTTATACATCTAAATGTCCCAAATAAGATTCATATTACAGTTTCCAGAGTTTTATATATAAAATATTTGAACTAGCACAAACTCTCTGTCTTACCACAGGTGTATTATCAGGTTTCATTCTAGAATTGCCTGCCAAATATAAATCACATTTATTTATTTAGGAAGATCTCAACATACTTTAAGGCCAAGACTTTCCTCTGGTGAATGCATCAAGCAGTATAACTTGAGCTTCCCCTCAATGAATCTAACAGTAAATGTGAAAACTCAAGACAGAAACAGTTCTATTTTTATAGATCTATAACTATTTTTGTCTCAAGGATTAACAGGAGGAGAGTTGCCCACATTTGGTTCCTAAAAAACCCAAATGCCAACATGCAAAGTAGAATGTGAGTGGTACATCTTGGAGATGTTGAGGGAGTAACCTGGAAACATCTGGTGGATCAGGATAGGTAGAATCTCATGGTTCATGTTCAAGACCAGATGGATCAGGGCAAGATCTGTAGTTTTACTGGCCTTACCTTTCTCACATTAGTGACTGTCTGACGGAATGCAATTTTACTGAAAGGACTAACAAAATGTGGGATAGGTGGCAATATTTTGTTTTGACACATTAAAAGGAGCATTTTGATTGAGCTTGACCATTGGTGATGCATGCATACTCAACAGTTACTGAAGAGATTGGGTGACACGGTGCTCTTGACTTTTCTTTTAGCAACCACTCATTGAAATAGTATCTGGAATTAGCCTTTAGTTGAACCACATGTTGACATTTGCATTAACATCAGCCTCATGGAGCCCTATGCATGAGAGACCTCCATGAGCTCTGGCCATGAACAACCCTGCTCAGAATTTATGTATTCAGAATTGTGGTTTCCTTGATCTGTTGCTAACTTTGTTTATAAACCCCTCTAATATATAAGGTGGCTTACAAATTAAAATGATTACAATATAGTTATAGCAACATATGAGGTCGATATTAAAATAGGATCAAACTATTAACTGTATTATAACAAAGTACACCCTTACAATGACTTAAAACAGTTAAAACAGTACAATTAAAATAATAAAGCACCCTCTTGAAAGCCCATTCCTCTAAAAGCTTGTTGGAATAAAAGTGTTGGAATAAAAGTGACAGAGCTGTTCTAGTCTCCCTAGGAAGAGAGTTCTAGAACCTGGGGCAGCCACCAACAAGGCCCTATCATTTGTCCCTGCCACCCATACATTTGAAGGTAGCGGGACTCAAAGAAGGGGCAGGATATGTGCTGTTAGTTAGCAGTAAGATGGTGTTCTTTTCCTACTGCCTTCTACTGCAACAGTTTTCATGCATTGTAACCAGGAGTTGCAAGAAGCTGCCCTACTTGATTATCTGAAGATTCAGATAGCAATTAGACATAGTTCTGGATGTGCCTTTTTAAGATAACACCTTATAAAGCAATGAAAACCTAACAAATGTGAATTTACTGTGTTAATCTAAAAGAGCATTGCAAAGAAAGGCAGTGGTAGCTGGTATTGGTAAACTAGTCATCGTACTACTAAGTCTGTGGGACATGCCATGCATGATGTGTCTATAACTGCAGGCTGGCTATGTTGTGAAGCGGTTATGATGGTATGGCAGGAAGCAAAATGTCCAGGGGCTAGCAATTACTGTTTCAGTAACTGCCTATTACTATTTCAGGAATAGCTTTTCCTATATGAGCAGCCAATGGTGGCCTTTTCAGGATAAAAGCCAAATTCCATTCCAGAGTTATCATGGACCATATTACAGATGTGTGTGTGGGGAGGTTATGTTAAAGTCTTAAAGCTGGAAATAAAAATACCTGGATATTTAGCTTAAAGAGAACCAGAGGAATAGAGTGTGGTTTGACTACTGAGCGAGACTCTCTAACTTGGAAGGGCACACTTCAGTCACAGGTTACCATTGGCCATCATGGTGAGAGGAAGGCTGGTGTGGAGCATTGTAGAATCATAGAATCATAGAAATGTAGAGTTGGAAGAGACCGCACGGACCATCCAGTCCAACCCCCTGCCATGCAGGAACACCCTCATTGTATTCTATTGGGATGACTCAGCTCTAGTTTGTGGTATTTGTGGACGTGGTATATTAGTCATACATCTACTATCCATCTTGGTACAAATTATTTGAGTATGGCCTACACATATGGGGCAGAAATAAAGTGATTAATTGATAGCTTAATTGATTTCTGCATTTGGAGAAAACAAAAGGTAGGCAAGTCTGGCTCTGTGAAGACAAAGGACATCATTAGGTGTGGCCACATCTCTAATTTTCCTTGGTGTGTGTGCGGGGGGGGGGGGGATCATCTATTCCTTATAAATAATCCTCACCTGAAAGATAAAATGAGTTTTATGGGACTAAGAAGAGCACTGTAGTCAAAAGATAAAGTTATTCAAAGCTCAAGCTAAGCCACAAGCTACAGAGGAAGGGAGAAGGGAAGCCACAAAAGCAAGATAATTAGGCAAAGGTGTGAGGAAGGCTCTACTTGTGTGTGTATGTGTGTGTTCTGGTTGTGTGGGTTTGCTTCCTCCTGGGTTGTCTCTGTGGTTCATCACCTGCTGGACAGCTTGAGGAAGGATAAAAATGCCAAAACGATCCACAGTAAAACAAACAAACATTTCCTATCCATGATCTGCCAATCAGAGCCTGAAAAGAAGCACAAAGTCCATCTGCTGGGGTCTCAGATAATTCTCTCAGCACTTTTAACATAACTTCACCCTGCCCAGAATCTTATTCAACACTTCAGTAGCAAGAAACCAAAGATTTGGAAACATTTAACTTCAGTACTTGTCTCCCTCCACTGCTGCCTTATTAACACCTTTTGTGTCAATGTAGAATCACTTTTCTGAGTCTGTGTTTAACTAGGTGAGAACTGTTTCTCCCTGATCCTTTTAATAAGGGCCCATTTTCCTGTCATGGGACTCAGCATTCTGGCTCTGTAGAGCCTCCCATGGTACTGCTGGCCTTCATAGCGAGGGACTGTGACCCCCTTTTGCTCTGAGACTTCCTGTCCTCATTGTCTGATACAAAGCCCAGCAAACTCAAGTCCTTGAGTAAATGCTGAGATCTTGTATTGAATGGGAAACTTCCATTGCTTTACGGATTCCCAGTCTCCATTGCCAGCTGAGTGATATTTATTTTGCATCCTAATGAAGGGTTCTCCATTGAGCTTAACTGTGATGTACTGTGCCATCACTACCAGCATCAGATTGTGCCAGTGTCAGCTTTAATGTTTTTTGTTTTTGTTTTTGGATGGGCCTGTGAAAGTATTCTCTTGGTTTTTCCTCTGTGTGACTGTACTTGACTCTTGTCCACTATCATCACTCAACAATACAGAGGGCTTTTAGTGAGGCAATTCTCTGAGGATTTCTTTTCTTTATTGACTGACTTATATTTAAAAGACTCTCCCTTGTAGTCTTTGATGGCAAGACAGTCAGGAACTACTCTCCTTGATAGTGGGGATGGGGAATGTATAACCCCCACAATATTATATCGCACTTTTCTCTAAACATGAGATCCAAGGCAGTTTATAGGGTAAGTTAGGACAAAATGCAGTTATAAGAATGTATAATGCAAAAACAAACAAATAACCCTATTAAAAAAATTAAAAAACATCTAAACTATTTCTAAAATATAAGTTAAAAGAAGAGCACACCCATTTAAATGCCAATCTATCATACTCAGTTAAAAACAAAGGCTTGCTAGCCAAAAGAGATCAAAGGGAGGGAATTCCACAGCATGGCAGCTGTGAGAAACCTGTTTCCTCCATGCTTGCCAATGGTATGGTATCATGGTGCAAGGACTCAGAGAAATCCCAGTTGTAGTTGTACACTTGGAAGTCTACGTGTTCTTTATCCCTGGATTGGATATTGTTGTTGTGTGCCTTCAAGTTGTTTCCAATGTATGGCAGCCCTAAGGGGAACCTACCATGGAGTGTTCTTTGCAAGATTTGTTTAGAGGGAAAGGTGTTGCCATTGCGTTCCCCTGAGGCTGAGAGAATGTGACTTGCCCAAGGTCATTCAGTGGGTTCCCATGGCTAAGCAGGGATTTGAAAAGTGTATGTGATTATTTGACATTATGAAGTGGGGAGAAATTAAAGGAATCCTCAAACAGCAGAAAACAGTGTTGTTATTGTTTTTTAAACAGTTAAGTCAATCAGAATAAAATATTGTGATCAGGAATCAACTCAAGCGCTGATTTCATGATGTCTATTGTAGCACTCTGCCAAAGATTGTTTAAAAGAGGTATCAATCCTTTTTATAAGGCAAAAATATATTTGATGGCACCTTGAGACTAACGTTTCATACATTTCTAAAATTTAAAAATGGCATATGATTTCATGTGTGACAACATGCTTCATTGCATTGGAAGTGGGAGAGTAAGGTGGAAAGTCATTTAAAAGCTGAACTAGAAGAAATATTTAAATTTCTTACTGGGAGAGCAATCATACAAATTATGCAGATTTAGGGTGCCAAGAAACTGTAATCTCTGTTAAGGCCTAGATTAATAAAGTTGAATGTAGGTATGTACTCTCATCACCTTCATGATAAGCTTGCATAGTTTCTTTAGGTGAAGGAGCCTGAAGCCAGTGTCAGAGCGCATCCATTCTGTGTCATCACTGTTGTTTTTGTTTTCTGAATTGTGAATGTTTTCAATCCATCATTGCTGTTTCTCATTGAGTATATAAATGAGGTCTAAACCTGATAGATTTTTAGGGGGAGTGGAGAATGCATTTGACTGGTTTGTTTATTTATTCATTTTGATAATGCTCTTCTTTTATTTTTGAAAATCTTTAGCCCCTTGGGCACAGCATTGGTCTGCTTCCGTTCTCTTCATGGGTGACATAAAGAGAAGTGCCCTAAATGGTTTCCTTATAGCTTTCTTCCTGTGGCAGGCTACACACGTCTATGGATCTTCAAGTATGGATACCAGTAAGGAAGATGGGGGAGGGGAGGGACACAGTTTTTCTCCATTACTATTATGCCATGCTGGCTTGCTAGCCAGCCTGGTTGCTCACCATAGCCCTGAGACCTGTGCCCATAGGCCCATGTAGTCCTGTTGGCATTCTTCTCTTTTGAGCAACTTGACAATGAACTAAGAATATGCGTATGATTAAATGGTTACACTCTGCAGACTGAAGCCATATTGCTTCCAAAATCTTGTAAGCTCTACGGAATTTGAGGGCTTCTTTGTATATCTGACTATAACGTAAGGAATATGCCTTTAAAATATCACATTACAGTCTGGGAGATGAATTTGTATAAAAGACAGATAGAACAAGTGAAGCAATGGAAAATGATGCATGTGACTGGGAAAATCATTAGGCAAACCTTGTTATTATTGGCAGTGTGGAAGGTCACACTCAAGATTTGGTTCAGGAGCTGAGAAGGTACAATGATGCAGAGGGCAAAAGTGCAAGTTTCACAACTTAGCTATTGAGTCACTGTGTAGCCTCAAATTAAGTTATGTGGTGGCTTCTCTTCTATCCCCCAAATGTGAGAGGTAGAGGATAAATCTTGCATTATTATCTAAATAACCACAAGGATGATACGTGAGCTTTAACATATGTGCAGACATTCTTGCTAGGAAACAGTTGTTGCTAAGAAGAAAGCAATTGTTGCAAAGAAAGATAGCAAATCCAGAAAACTTTGGAAAACTTACTTATTTGGTTTACAGCTCCCACAATGTGGACATGCTGACTGGAGTATTCTGGGAAATGTAATAGGAAAAAAAATGGTTTTCTAAGCTCAGAGTAAATCTGATGGAAATTGGTGCGTCCTTTTTGGCCCCCTTTGGTAGACTCTAGTTGTCACAGGTTATCTCTAGTTACATTCAGATGAGATTATTATTATGTGGGCCATGTGGAGTAAAAACTTATGAACCAGTTGGTATCCTGTCTCAGTCATTTCTGTAGTATTCATAAGTCTGTTCCATCCAACTTCTACACCATTCTGCAGTTTTTCTTTGTTTCCACAACTAACTTACTTACTTACTTACTTTATTTATTTATCTATTTATTTATTTATTTAACATCCCATCTTATTTTCTCCAGTGCTGTGACCCAAAGTGGCTTTCTATAACATAGATGTGATGTATCCATCTTTCCTTTAAATAGAAATTTTTGTACACAACATTCCCTAAATTTTTGCAAGTGAAGAACTGAATTGTACATTTTAGAAAAGTTCAGAATCTTAAGGATACCTGTGATCTACTCATCACATTGATCCAGAAAGTGTCAGTTAGATCCATATGAATAAAAATGAGGATCAAACAAAATTCTACAGAATGCCTAAATGGAGCTGCCTTTGAAAACAGTACATCTGTTACTTCTACATACAGCAGCCGGATTATAGTTTCACATTTATTGGAATACCTCAGCCTTGGTTCAACAAGGGACATTGCTTACACCTCTTGATCGCTCCAAAAACTCTATATTCTAGTACAAAACTCAGTTTCCTTGGTGTGGATCCTTTCATAGTCAAAATGATGCTGTCCTTGTTAGGACCAAGTATGCTGAGTGGCTGCAGAATGCTCCCTGTTGTAGAGGTAGTGGGGGCTGATGTTTTCAGTGGTTCAGTGGGTTGGTGAATCTGCCCAGGTGTGAGACTGAACCTTAGAGGGGATATCCAAGATGTTAACCCTATTTGAAGGAGATATTTCAGCACCCTGGATAGCTCCTGAAGCAGATTCACCATGCCACTGACATGGAAGCTACCAGCTGCCAATGAGTAGCAGAAACAATAAATGAGGGGAGGTATCAGAATGGAATGAAGTATTCTGAGAGAAGGCTTAAGTAGCTGTCTAGGACCTTAAATGTGGTCACTCCTCACTGTAACATTTTCATTGTAGGTTCCACTGCCAATAAATGTGTAGCTTCAAATCTCTTGGTATTGTGAGGGGCTTTTCACTCTTTTTCTGTAAGCTGGAAGTGGAACAAGGAAGTTTCTGTAATACATGATTTGGAGAGTGGATAGCAGAGAGCAGAGAGTTCTTACTAGTACAGGAATATTGTACATATACTTGTACTAATACAGGAGAGGTGTGCAAAAGATGCATACAGCATAATTTTATTTTGGGGAGCTATCACACCTTTGAAAATGATGGTCTGTGCACCCTCCCTTTCAAGTAGCCACCCTATTAGTCATTTTAGCTGTAGGTGCTGTCAGTTTGTGATCAGGCCAACTGAAAGTTTCTGAACCATGTTCTTGGTCTTAATCTTTAAGCACTTCTGCCACAATTGATGATGTATCTACCTTTAAATTGATATCCAGAGCATTATGGAAATGAAGTGGGAAATATACTCCACTTGTAAATGAAGAATTGGGCTACACTGGTTTCTGATTCTTCACAAAAGACGTCAGGAGCCATCCTTTATGTCTTATTTTTTGGGAGTAAAATATAGTCGGCCTTCCATATCCACAGATTCTGTATCCATGGGTTCAACCAACTATGACTTGAAAGTATTAAAAAAAAAATTCAAAAAATTAAACTTTGATTTTGCCATTTTATATAAGGGACACCATTTTACCACACCACTGTACATAATGGGACCTGAGCACCCATTAATTTTGGTATCCACCAGGGGATCCTGGAACCAAACCCTAGTGGATACTGAGGGACTGCTGTATGTATTTATTTGAACTGTTCTGGGCCTTGTAACACTTTTAATCTAGTTTCTTACCTTTTTTTTTTACTTTTTTCTTAATCTGCATATTAACACTGATATACATATAAAAAAAATTATTCTGGCAATTAATACAAAATTATCAGTGTTCCACCCACAAACAACAAATTAATTTTTCCAATAAATATAATACCGCTTTAATCCTTCCCTCCTTTCCGTCACCACCCCACTAGGGAACAAAGTCAGTTTTTATTTAAAAACCCCTTTCCTTTAATGTGGAGAATTGTATTAATTGTATCTTTTATAATTGTGTACCCCTTGCCTTCTTTCATTGCTTCTATTAGTTTGTCCCACTTCCTTAGCCAGTCACGTTCATTTGACTGATCCATATACCCTATTCTACTTTCTAATATAAAATCAAACATTATATGTTCCAAAATATAATATTGCCATCTCTCCACCTCCCATTTTCCTTTTTCCAACCATGTGCAATAAGTACCTGAGCTGGCCTCAACATTTGTTTCAGCAAGTATTCCTCTTTTCTATCCAAACTCAAATCTCTTATATTTAGAGTCATGCATTTTTCTTTACTTAATCCCAACTTTTCCTCTATTATTCTATTTTTCTCGTTAATTATTTCCTGCCAAAATTTCTGCACTGTACAACACTTCCAACACACACATATATATGTGTGCCTTTACTTCTACTTCCACATCCATGCTAACAATTAGGTGGGTATTTTTTTAATTATCATATCAAACGACGGTGGTGTTCTATATGAACTTCCAATTAATGTTAACTGTTGTTCCCTTATTTGTAGTATCCTGATGACTTCATTTTGCCGCTCTTGAATTTGTTTACTACTTTTTTAGTATCTGTTTCCCATAATTCTAATAAACCCTCTTCTGGTTTAAATTGGCTTCCCAATAAAATTTTATAAATCCTCCTCCAATTCCTTTTCCCCTCCAACCTTTCTTCTCATTAAATCTTCTAGGAAGTATTGAGTTTCTCCATGCCCCCTTAATTCTAGCAAGCTCTTAAAAGTCCCAGCTACTTGAAGCTACATTTGTTTCGCAATTATATCAAATAACTTTTCAATCTTAGATGGTTTCTCTGAGTTCTTATACAACTGCCCTATAACTTAGTAACCTTTATCCTTTAATTTTTAAATAATTCTACTTAATCCCTGATCTCCTTCCCTATTGAAATATACTAATGAGTACCATTTATAATTTTGTGCATACAATTTCTTCTTCCATTTTTTCCATACCACCCAAGTGGACCTCAATGGGTCCTCTATTATACTATTAAACTTTCTTCCTAATTTTCTTTACAACAGTGACCTAAATTCCATATTATTTAAATATTTCTCTATTCTCATCCATCTTTTATAGTCAAATTCAAAATCTAATAATCACTTCCACTGAAAATCCTCATAAAAAATTTCTAAACTGGGGAGCCCCCAACTCCCTTTTCCTTGATGTGTATATAATAAACTATTGTTAATTCTTGATGTTTTTTTCTTCCCGATACCCATTCTTCAGTTTTCCTATCCCAGTTCCTTAATACCTTAACAGGAATAATCTCTGGAATGGCCTGAAATAAATATCTCAGGATAACAAGCATTTTCAAAGCTCTAATTTTATCTACATGTTTCATTAACTTTTATTACATTTACTGACCAAATTACTTAATTTTTTCCATACTTGATTATAATTACCCTGAATTATATTAATCACATTTTTCATTACATTTACTCCCAGCTGTCTAATTTTTTAACTCCTAGCCTTAACCTACAATTCTTCTGTATATCTTTTAAGTCTTGCCATTTGGTATTAATAAACATCACCTCTGATTTTTCATTATTTATCTTAAGTCCTGAATATTTCTCACAATTTTTAATCACTTCAGCTACTTCTTTTATTGTCTGATGGGGTTGTTCTGTCATTATTACTGGATTATCTGCATATCTAGTTTCTTACCTGATCAACAGAAAGGAAGAGGAATTTACCATTATAACTCACTGAGATACTGACTGAACAAAAAGCTTTTCTAGTTTCATTCAAACTTGTTCCTGTTTTCCTCTGCAGGAACCCTGAACAAGTCTACAAAAACGTGTGGTTAGTTTGTAGCACTATAGTTCATCTGATGCTGTTCTTCAATCATAGGGTCTTCTGCCAGCAAAACAAAAAATCAATGTTTCAAATCATGTGAATGTTTTCGGTCCAGTATGGGTGGTCAGACTTCTCTTTCACCTCCTCCTGCAGTTTGATTTTGATTGTGTGTTAACAACCATATCAACTAGAAAAAAGTTGTTAGAGGCTCAAATTTTCTATGATAATCCTCTCCAATGTTTCTGAAGCTACTTTCTTGGACTATGTGATAGGAAGAACTCTTGCAAAAAACCACAATGGCCCTGGCATTCATTTATATTTCATATTATTTGTTGTTATGATGCTCCCGGTTTTTATGAGATCAAAACTGGCATGTAGACCAGCCCCACTTTGGCAGGCCGGCAGTCCCCCCAAACCCTGCACCACCCCATAATTTTGTGGGGCAAATAAAGCCTGAAAAAGGTCCATTTCTGGTGCTGTAAGCTTCTGGGAATGGCAGGTTTGCTTAAAAACATCTTCCCTACCCCCCACCCCCACCCAAAACACCCAAACAAACTAAGGAGTTGAAAAGCTACTGTATGGTTTAGTGAAGTTGTCTTCCCCTACATAATGGTGTTGTGAAAGGATCAGGTAGGTAAGGGTTCAAATGTCATGAAACTTACTGGCTCAGTCCATATATAATATTGGTGGGTTGTCCAAGCATGGATATGTTTTAGCTACGGTAGCATTTTTGCTAGCCACAGTTAGTGCAACCTACTGTTTCCAAGCTTAAGTCTTCTAAGTACAATAGCAGATAGCAACAACTGCAATCAGTATAAATATTGATAAACAGGTAAGGGAGAGGATGTCAATGGGAGAAATGGAAGAAATATATGAGCCTGAAGGTGAAGGAGGAAGAGACTGTGTGGATCCATTGGCCACTTCTGGTCACTTAACCATCAAGCAGCGTTACTTTTCTACCAAATCAAAGAAATAATCGGTGTGATATAGTGGTTAGAGTGCTGGACTGGGACTTGGGAGAGTTAGATTCATGGTCATACTTGAGTGATGAAATTCAGTGAGTGAACTGAGGCCAGTCACTTTCTCTCAACCTAACCTACCTTGCAGGATTGTTGTGAGGATAAAATGGAGATTTATCCCAACTGGATCTCTGTTGAGAAATGGTAGAAAACAAATGTAACTAATAAATCAATAATAAATCAATAATAAATAACCACCATAGGTGAAGTGGATGAAAAGGCAGGCTATCAATGCATTACAGTGCTAAAAGGGATAAGTTTTGGAGCATGTCTACATTAATACTGCTAGAGAAAAACAGTGAAAAATGATGGAACTTTTTATAACTTTATTCTTCCCAATCTTATATGCAGACCAGTTCAGTTCTATAATTAAAACAGGTTAACTGCATAACTGGAAAGGTTGTATCCAAAGACACAGATTACTAGGGGACTGGAACAATGCTGATAAAGATCAAGTGTCTAGTTGTAAGCAACAGCCTTCAAATTGCCTCCAGATGAATACATCACAGTGGCTGACCCAAGCATGCTTTCACATGGTTACTGTCTCATTCACAGAGCCATGGAGCTGGAAAACATCAGGGTGGGTTCCACTTGGCTGGAAAGGCATGAAAAGATTTTTCATTGCTGCTGGGATTACATCATTGCTTTATTTTGATTACTCCTGACTGGTGGGATAGTTGCAGAAGAAGATGTTATGCTCATGAAAGGGTACAAAAACAGGGCTCTAAATCTGCACATGAAAGCATCCACAAGTGAGGACAATGGTCCTTGCAAGACTTCATTTTATGTTTGTGTATGCATGTGTGTACATTTTTAACATAAACAGGTAGAACCGTTCATGTGGTAGAAGAGCCTTGAACACACACATTGCAGCTATGAGAAAGTTTGTCTTTCATCATTGACCCATTGGATTAGGAGCTGGGAATCACTGGAATAATTTCCAGGCCCATAGTTATGTGTCTCATGCACCCACATGGCCTCTCTGCCAGCGTAAGGAATTATGCAGCTCAACTGAACTACCCTACATCATTTGGAGAGGCTAACCTTTGTAAAAATGGTCCTTGGAAAACCTCTTTTGCTTGGACACAGTGTAGCAAAAAGCTTCTTCTGTTAGTAGCGTTAATGTTGGCCAGTGCTACTCTGATTAGTTGTCTGTGGACTAGTGCTGGTCCCCAACCCATCTGCTGAGAGAAGCTGGACAGTTTCCAGGAAAGAAAGAATCAGTTATAGCCAGTGGGCACAAATGTGGCACCAGGATTTTTTTCAAAAAAAAAAAAAAGTTAGTTCCCCCACATCAGACTGCTCAAGAAGCACTGATCTAGTCTAATGTCAAATACTATGGTATAATAATGATATCATTAGTAATAATAACTTGGAATGCACAGTGTGCAGCTCAAGTTTCTTTACAATTATTTGTTAAAAATGTCATTAACAGCAGAAATCAAGAAAGCGAGTCTTTGCTAGGGAAGAAATGAAACTATATTTCTGATCCATGCCGCTTTCACATAAATCCATTCCCTCATTAACCTGTGAATTTTTAAAAACAAAAATCTACCTGAAAATTCACATTTCAGCATGTATCTTTAAACACCTTTTCCCTCCTCCCCTCATAAATTTTAAAATGTTTTGTGAGGTGGATTTTTTTTTTAGATGAAAACTTTCACAGCATTCAGAGAACCCAGTGGGTAACCACATTCTAATTCACGTATTACTCTGAGTGATGTGGATCAGGTCCATTTACACTGCAATTCAGATTCATCAAGCATCTTCTGTTAGTGCCATAATTCACTGGCAAATGCCAAAGTCTATGGTCATACTGAAGACAAAGACTTATTATCTGCTCATGGAATCTATTATAAATGAGAAACGGGTGGAAGAAATTAACCTATATATTATTTAGCAGTGAATAATAGAGGCAAAAGGGAGCTAAAACAGAAAGGTGGGATTTATTTATGCATGGAAGCAATGGAACAAGTACAAAGAACAGTCAGAATTTGGAAAGGATTGATAGGAGAATATCTAAGAGGGGACAAAAAGTGACTTAAATAGGTAATCCAATTTTTCTGTAGGAGATTGAATACAGAAACCCATTTCTAAATGGCAAATTATTCAAAGCTAGGAACATGGCCCAGAAGTAACTGAGGGGAAGGAATGAATTATTGCTGTATGTTATTAATAGTGGGAATGTTTAATTTAAAAATTCAGATGCTCTTGTCTTCATTTTTTTCTAGACAGTGTCTGAGTTCTAAATATACCCACAGAACATAGGGCACTTAAATATAGTTCATACAAGACAAATACCAAGGTGTATTTGCAGAAAAAGGAAAAGATGATACAAAATGTTATTACATCACTCACACACTTGTTCTACAGCTTTGAAACCTATACAGCCCCCTACCCACATCCTCTTTCTAATTTATCCTATTAAAAACAGTGTCCCTATTTAACTTGAAAGACTTGATGGTGTGCCAGTTTGGACCATGAAGAAACACAGTCATTCAAGGTCTAGTGAGGTGGGATGGGTGAAGAAAACCTGATTGTCATGTCAGAACAGGAATGGCAGTTTAAAAGGTATGCTTGGATACTGTCCTGAGATATAGAGCAGAATGTAAAACATTGCAATTACTTACTTACTTGCACAATGTATTCAGAAAAAAGTCAAAACTGTTTGACAGTGACAAAACTACTTCGAATACTGGTGGAGTCTCTCCTTCATTGAAAGGCTTTTAAGCAGAAGTTGTGAGGGATGTTTTAGTCGTGGATTCCTGCCAGAAGGTTGAATTAGATGACCCTTCCAACCTTATGATCTTTGCAGTTCTGTGGTTCTATAAGCAGTTATGAAATGTCTGAAGGCGACAAAGTGTTGCTGAGGACAGAGAAATCTGGCTCTGAAGCAATCTAAGACATTTTCCATTTTCCATTTAAGACATTTTCTATTGAAACTGATACTTAAATGAATCATTTCTTGCTCAGTCTGATGCATGTCTACCTAGTAGTAAGTCCCACTGAGTTCTGTAGGACATAATCCCAGTAAGTGGATATAGGATTGCAGCCTACTGAGCAGTTCTATACCTACATCACTGGCAGGGACCAGAAATATGCTTCTGCTGTGCTGGAAAAACAGCTATATTCAAGTTCAGTCCTCAGAGTGGAAGGGGGAAAGACCCAACTATAAACTCCAAGAACAATGGCAAAATAATAGACATTCCCACAGTGTCCACAGGAATACCATCACCATTCCAAAGCCACAAACTCACAGAGGTCCTGCCCATGAAGGAAGCCAGTCAACTCATGGTGCTGGTACAAGCCCTGCAGTGAACACACGTGCATCACTATGTACACAAGACATCAGATAATAAAATATCACCATACTCCATCTGTGTTCTGTTAGCAGTCATCAGATCTTCCTACAAAATGGAATTTGGATGTCCTTATACTTTTCAAGGGGACTGCTTGTGGGCATAACAGTATTTCTTTTGCGCATGTTAGATGCACAATATAAACACATTTATTTATTTATTAGTTTACTTACTTACTTACTTACTTATTTACTAGCATATATATCCAGCGTTGCCCAGGATTTTATTTTCTTGTAGGTAAGACTTGTTAGAAATACCTTAGGAATTGCTTTAGCTTACCTTAGGAATTAGATGTGGTTGAAATAGACAGATTTGAGATCCTGTGTCTCTAATTCCCCAAACTGTCTTGTCCAGTACCTGTAACTTTTCTCCATATTCCCCAATCCAATCTGTATTCAGAGTTGTTAACATACAGAGGTTCAGTTTCTGAGGGAATACACTGCCCTCCTCCTTGCTGCTAGGCCTCATCTCCATAGCAACTAGCCAAACCTAAGAGCTCTCTGGCTGAGTATTCTAAAGGCCCCTCCCTAAATTGCAAACCCCAAAATTCCATAGAATCTTCTCAGGCAGCCAGTCATATGAGGTCTTCTCTGTCTGACACAGACAAACAGACAAAATTTGACTTTTATATATTAGATTTATTTATTTACATTTAAACTTTTTGTCCCATGGATTTAATTCAGGAGTTTAAAAGTTCTTGATCTTTTGGAAATCAATTAATTGACTCTAGAGATAGCATGGAACATGCAATAATGTAAATTCAGGAATGTAATGATCACACAATGTAATGTAATGATCACAGAACAATAACGGCATGAATTTACATGAGAAGTCATTAATTAGAGAGGAAGATATCACCTTGTACATTGTTCCTGAAACTCTTTTAACTACCCCCTCTGGTCCTATGTATTACACCAACTACTGTTTTGTCTGATGAGTTGTCCAAATCAGAGCAATGGCAACCCAGACTGAGTTTGCCTGATACAGGCCCACTGGTCCAATCCCTTAATTTGTAACCCCTGCTTTCATACCCCTTACATTTCTGCATAGGCATCATTTAAGGCCCTGTACGGGATGATAACAGCCTATCATGAACGACCTTCTACATGTTCTTCTCAAAAGCCCAAAATCAACAGAGTAAAGCTGATTGTGCACTAGTGAAGATGAAAAACATGCTAACTGTTATTTATTGGTTCAATTAATGTTGAAAAATTCCTTCATGGCTTCAAGAGTATGACCAACCACAGAATTTGTAACAGGGAGGGAGAGATGAGTCATGTAGTTTGCTCAAGGCCAGAGAGGTTTGCCATCTTCATTGCTGCCCAGTGAACAGGCTCAATCCATTTTCTCAATCTGTAAGAAACTTCATTTTGTACATAAGAATTAGCACATGAAATCTTCAAGATTCCCCTTCTGCATGAGGACACTAATACTTGTTACTACAGGTAGCTCAGCTGTTACTCCTTGCTCTACCACATGCCACCCCTTTGGGGATCAGAGAATGCTCTTGTGTCAGGGAAAGAAGGAGACATTAAGGTATAAATGTTGGATAGACAATGCCTTTTCATTCTTCTTTTTTTTCTTTCATAAGATATGATGACACGCTTGTAAATCTTTTTGCTACCTGGGATAAGATGTCACCTACACAGGTCACATTTCTATTGTTGTCAACCCAGTGTTTTATTTGAATGTGATTTAAGTGTGATTTTTTTTTTTGTCAGTGTAGGTATGTCACACATACAAGTCTATTTGAAATGTTCCACCTCACCCTCCTTTCTTTAATGCTCTCTCTCTCTCAACCTTCTCTCAGGACAGAGCATCAAAGAATATTGCAAAGGTGAAAGAAGCAGGGGAGAATGTTAAAAGGCATTTTAAAAATATATCTGACAAGAGAGCCTCTGCTAGGCTAAAACTCTATTGAATGTACTGTGGAATCTGAAGGGGGAAAGAATCAGTCAGGTTCATCCACTAGACCAGCAGCCATTTCCAAAATGAAAGGAAACATTTTAACAAAGCATACAAGGTACTAACATTCAAAACCACCTTCAGAACTCTTCTTGCATAAAGCAGGAATAAAGTAAAAAAAGAATCAGGCTATAGAGATATTGTGTGACATGCTCCAGGAGAAGGAGGAGGTATAAAATAGATTATAGGACAGCTTTCATTGCCCCCATTTCACCAAGTGAAAAGGTACTGTAAGCCTTTGCTGTTTTATCCAGGTAGAATGCTTTTCCTTCCTTACTGCCATCTGACTATATTGCTCCACCTGGTGGTAATGTGAAATGACATATTTATCATGTTGTTGTGTGCCTTCAAGTCATTTGCAACTTATGGCAACCCTAACACAAACCTATCACAGGGTTTTCCAGGGCTAAGAGTGTGTTACATATCCAAGGTCACCTAGTGGGCTTCTATGGCCAAGGAGGGAATCGAATCTTGGTTTCCAGGGTTGTAGTCCAATGCTCAAACCACTATGCCATACTGGCTCTCATTTATCACATGGGACAGTGTAATTGTGGGCCCTTCTTTTCTTGTTGTGCGCCTTCAAGTCAGCTCTGACTTATGATTCTTGGTAAGATTTCTTCAGAGGAGGTTTGCCATTGTCTTTCTCTAAGGCCCCTATCTGGATGCAGGGAAACAAGAATTTTATGACATCTTAAAGACATTAACTTATGAATCGTGAGTATAAGCTTTTGAGGGCTAGAATGCACTTCATCTGATACATCAGGGCAGTTTATAGTCATAAAAAAACAACACAAAATATAGAGGTTGGGAAAAGTGTGGCCCGAGGACTGCATGCATCCCCTAAACTCCTTTTTTAGCCCCTAATGCCCTCCAACATTTAGAAACTTTCACCTTAAAGCCAGCCCAAGCAACTAAATACTGGCTGCAAATGTGGTGGTTTACCTCTCCCACCCATCCCTGCAAAAAAACAAGACGAGACAAAAACAGCCAAAATGGCAGTCAGAAGTGACACAGTGTTACTTCAAGTCTACTCAAAATGGGATGGTACAGCCAGCAAGGGGGGGGGGTACGGGAGCGAAAATTGTCCACTGCCCCTTCTGCAGCTGTCCACCCCAAACTAGAGAATGCTACCACCAATTTCAATTATAAAAATGGTTGTTTTGTGCCTTCAAGTCATTTCCAACTTACTGCAACCTTAAGGCAAACCTATCACAGGGTTGTAGTCAATGTTCAAAGCATTGCAACACTCTGGTTCTATATAATAAAAATATTAAGGTGCTGGAGAGCCAGAAATAAAATTGATAATAAATACAACACATTAACTATTAAATATCTTAACAAAAGAGGAAGATCTTGTTGCTGTTGTATGCCTTCAGGTCATTTCTGACTTATGGCAACCCTAAGGAGAACCTATCACAGGGAGAGAGTGTGACTTGCAAAACGTCATCCAGTGGGTTTCCATGGCTGACCGGGGATTCAAATCCAGATCACCAGAGTCATATTCCAATGAACAAACCACTACATCACACTGGTTCTAGAAAGATCTTAGCTTGCATCTAAATGGATATAACAGGAATGCCAGGTTGATCTCTCTAGTGAAGACATTCCAAGGAGTCATTACAGAGAAGGCTGTGTTTCTGATAGTTGCCAGAGTATAATGGCACTGAGAGAAAATCCTTCAGAGATGATCTTAACAGTTGGGCAGAAACATACAAGAAAAGGCACTCCATCAAGTAGACTGTTCATAACCTTTGAGGATTTAAAGTCAACACCAACACATTGAATTGGGTTCAGAAACTGACTAGTAAACAGTGCAGTTGATGCCAGATAATGTGTCCAAAATGGCCATGCTACTGTCTTATGCTCTGAGGTTTATCTCAGTGTTCTCAAAGATGGCCCCATATATCACTCATTGCAGTAATCCAAGTTGGAAGTTACCAGTGCATGGATAACAATAGCTAGACTATCTCTGTCCAGGTAGAGTCATAGATAGTAGATATATCAGCCAAAGCTGATAAAAGGCACACCATGTCACTGAAGCCACTTGGGCAACAAGAGATACAACTGAATCTGTGAGGAGCTGTAGTCTGTGAACCTATTCATTCGAGAGGCTTGCCATTTAGAGTAGGTTGAACATCATAGTTGATCCACCTATTATTAGAATTTCCATTTTGGCAGGATTGACTTTTAGTTTGTTGGCTTACTTCCAGCCCATTAGAGCATTGAAGCAGTATTTCAGAATGGTTGCTGCCTTTGGGGTACCTTCTGGGGAGCCCTTCTACCTTCTGGGGCATTGCCAATTCTAGCTAGCCATGCTTAAATCCCACTGAGATCAGTGGAATAAATCATCTGTAATTAGCATCTAGTTCCCTGCCAGTTTAATTCATTTTAATTTAAATGGAGCAAATGTTCTGCGGAATAGTGTGGGATTTTTTTTTTACATTGAAGAGAGATCTTTGTAAAAATAAATGTATAAATAAATACACACATTGAGTATTGTAGCCCTCAAGCACTGTTACAGTCAGTGCAAGATCTATCTTGATAGGTATGGCGTCTGCTTCTCTTTGTGGATGTGATTTTTCTTTTTTTTGTCAAAGTTAGTGCCCCAAACTTTCAGCGAAGGGAGTCACATTAAAAGCTTATGTGAACACAAGCTCTGGACATCACAGTAGAAGACATGAATAATGCAAAAATGTTCGTAATTTATGACACATGTTTGTGGGTTGTTTTTCACTGTACTAACATTCACCAGGGCTTTTTTTTAAAAAAACAAAAACAACAACAACTGGTGAATGTTAGTACAGTGAGTAAAGCTGCAGACTTGACCCACTGGAAACTAATTGCAAAACAGCTTTTGTGGGACTAACATTTGCCCCAGTTGAGAGGGATGACAGTGCTTTCTGAGAAGGGGCCATAGCTACCTTGTCAATTACAAATCTTTAATAAGTGTTCCATTCATTTCAGCAGCTTAAAAAAAACCACCAAAGAAATGGCTTAAGAACTTTGGTTTTGTGACCAAAATTTTGCACAGTAATGGATATTTATAGATTCTAGTGCCAAGGCTGAAAATAGGCTGGAACAGAAAGTTATTTAGGACTATTAAAAATTGCTACTTTGAGCTGGTGCATAATTGAATTCCTCACCTAGACACTAAAAGGGGGAAAAAAACATTCCAGTTAACCATTTAATGCAAGCTATTTTTGGAAGAATATTAGACCATGATGGAATTAAACAACAGTTCCAAAAATAAGAAAAATGAAGTGCAAAGAGTACAGTAAGGAAGCCAGCACATGCTTAGAGGCCTTAGAAGAGATAGGAAGAAAGAACTTTTGTAGCATTGTGGTGGAATAAAGTAAACCCTGGGAACACGATCTGACTCACTTCCTTTTAAACAATATATCTATATTTTTCTTAGGATAAACCAAGTATTGATTCTTCATTTAAGTGTTTATGATCTATGTGTGTGTCGAGGGAGAGTGCTGATTTTGTGAATTATCATATGTGGAAAATTAGAAGTATATTATCCTCAGATGCTAGTATAAAACCATTGCAATGTGTGAGTCATGGGGTGATTTCTAACCTTGGTGCACTGTTTTTCAGTAAGAATTTGGTTAGCGTAGAAATTGTGGATTATAGCAAAATAAAGGATTTAGTACGTGTGTACTCATGTTTCAAGCAAATGAGTGACTAATCCAGTCAACTAAGAGCTCATATTTAAAATGAAAGGTGCATCAGCATTTGGTTGCCTAGAGTTAAGCTTTTCTAAAAAAAAAAAGAAAAAAAAAGAAAAAAGAATGATTTTGAAGAAAGAATTAATGAAGAATTATTTTGATTCATTGTCTTTTGCAACTCTTCTTTCTTAATATTTTTTATTACATTCTAAGTAAAGAATCAACCTAAAAAAAAGTCCTGTTTTTGTAATAAAGTGGATTTTTTTGAAATATCTGAACTGTCAGTGGTGATGTGTAGGACTCCAGGTGCTCCTGCTCATGGTTTTGTGGAAGGAGATGACTTTAAATACGGGGCCCAAGTTTACTTCAAATGCAACGCAGGTTACACCTTAAAAGGCAGCCGTGTTGCCTACTGTCAGCTAAATGGGAGCTGGTCAACCCACCATCCCGAATGTGGTAAGAATGTTTTACATTTCTTCTTGTTTCACTATCATTATATTTTTCCTTGCAGAAGTTAGTGGGCTTAATAAACCACAGATATAATATTTTATGTTAAGTGGCTGGACCCTAGTTTTGTTGTTTCTGTGTTTTAACCTAACTTAGAACTGATGAGGAACATCTCTACAGAAGCCTCTCTGTGCCTGTGCTGACCTTCCATTCTGCTGGCCAGTACTGGTGGCACCGATTGATGGAAAATGTTGTTCAGTCCTTGCCCTTGCCTATTCCTTGCTTCTCTTTCCATCTCCTCCTTGAAGCATCTCTTGCTTACTTGCCAGAGAGACAAGGAAATCACTTCAAGCTCTACTTTCATGTTTATATCTTTGGACAGCTGCTTTTATTTGCCTTTTTTCCTGCCCAGTAGAGAAAACATGCAGCCTTTACCAAACGAAAGCAGCCCGTTCTACTACTTGTTCTTTCTGGCAAGGAAAAATGAGGATAAGAGGTTGTCAGCTATTTGGGAGTTTGTCCCTGCTAAAAAGCATAGGATGTACCTTCAGGCGCACTGGGGAGCTCTCTGCCATGAGAATCTCTACTGGCTTTCAGAACTAGAGTTTCGCCCTGGTGTTGACGGACTTTTGTACCTGAGGCACCTCTTCAAGAAGCTAACAAATAAACCATTCTATAGACTGTAGATTTTCAGTCTTCAATTTAGGTTTATGTTACATTGTGAGGTCAGAACTGTTAGTGCTGAAAAGTTTAACTTCTTGTGTATCTGTTTCTCAGAATAAATTTTGGGGGGCTATCTCATAGAATCATAGAATCATAGAATCATAGAAATGTAGAGTTGGAAGAGACCACACGGGCCATCCAGTCCAACCCCCTGCCATGCAGGAACACCCTCAAAGCACTCCCAACAGATGGCCATCCAGCCTCTCTACTGAAGTGGTTGGAAAACGTCTGAAGATAATGCCATTTTGAATACTGAGACCTGAGTCTCACCCATTTTGCAAGCCATTTTCCATACCCTTAAGTTTTCTGAGGGCAAAATGCAAATTGAAAGTCAGTGATTTGTGGTTCCAGTGGTGATAGTGCTCCGGGAGCAATTCCAAGTGGACGGACAAAACATTTGAATGAAATAGCCATAGATAGGATTGTGGCAGCAGAGTTCTGGGACAGTAATTCTGTAACTCTGGCCCACAGAGTGGGGTGGGGGACTGGCCCCAGCATCTCTTGCAGTTTCCCTCCCTTAATATAATTAGTTATTGGTAACTGCTGAGATATTTTTATATTCACCTTACCACCTAGCATGTCTTTTTTTTCTCCTGGAAAAAAAAGTATAACTTGAGCTGTCAGGAGAACAGAGCTTGGATGGATCCAAAATACTTCAGAGTTTCACTCATGGGAGGCAACCATTAACTGATACAAAGGAAGATACTGCTATTGATTTCACCTTTGCCCTGACACCCATTGATCCCCCCCCAACCATCTGTAAATCTGCTTCAGGAAGTTGGAAGAGCCACTGGCATAACATGGGAGGTAGCAGAGGAGGAAGGAAGGGGGAAAGACAGAAATCATTTCCTCCCCTTCTGTTAGCTTGTGCTTGTAGGGCTTTCTTCCTCTGTGAGGCCACAAGACCAGAATGCCCTTGCATTTAGTGGTGGCAGATGGCTTCTACATCAGTCGGCCGATGAATGCATTCCAGATTTTATTCAGGTGCTGAATCTGTTTCTGAAACAGGTTTCTGTACTATCTGTAGCTCCTTTAAAGTTTAGGCTGAAAACCAGAGTGGCTTTGCTGACCCACTAACATGGGGACACCCTCTGCGACTGGTTGTGTTTGGAGAAGGTCTTGTTCCATCAGTAGAAGAGCACTTCTTATATTTAATTAGAGATTTGGATGGCTTTTCCTCCTTTCTTTGCTGCCTTGCCTCCAACTTCTTTGACTGGAGTGTTGATTGATAATGGCAATCAATAAAATGAAAATTTTGTTGCAAACTGTGTATTTTGTTGGGAGTCTTCTCCAAGTTCAGGCAATTAGACTTTTTGGATCAGTAAAACCCGCACACACATTTCTTAAAATAAACTATTCAAACACAGAAATGGGGCTTACCACTTGTTGGATGCAACTCTGGAATGTTATCCTCCAATAAAGTATTACTTCTTAATGTAACCTCTTTTTGTTAGTCAAAGGACCCTCCCACACTACATTGTTATAGTACTATTATTCCATTTTCAACACTCTATGGAATCCTGGGGTTTGCAGTTTCAGGGAGAAGCATTTAGCATTCTCAGCCAGAGAGCTCTTTGGCCTCAGTAAACTACAAACCCCAGAATTCCACAGGATGTTGAAAGTGGAATAATAGCACTATAACTGTATAGTGCGGAAAGGCCCAGAAATTAGTGTAATTACTTATTTGTGTAGCTTTAATTGTTTAATGTTGGGATATTTACTTCTTATATGCCTCTAAAAATTTTGGGTCATATCTTTGGTTCTGTTCAGGGAATATACAAATGATTACGTGGTTGGGTATTCAAGTTAATATCTCATTATTTGATATAGAAAAAATAACCTCCTGTCTCTCTCATTAGTCATTGAAGACAGCAACTGTTCAGATCCTGGTGCACCACTCAATGGGTTCAGGAAAATGGTGGAAGATGCTGCACTTATCAATGGCCGTTACGCAAGAATTGGGACAGTCATTACCTTCTTTTGCAATAATTCCTATATTCTCAGTGGCAGTGAGCAAAGGATCTGCCAGGAGAATGGAGAATGGTCAGGGAAACAGCCAATCTGTATAAAAGGTAATCTAGACACTCTTTTCTACAACTTGTAAAAACTGCTTTATTTTATCATACAAGCTCTTTGCGAACAAATGTTGGCACAAGGATTGGTTGACATCTGATACTGAGATAGACAGAGTTGCCATTCCTCAACTGTGAAAGACATTAGTAATGATTACAATAGCTGTAAATTTATAGGTTTTACAGCTGTTACAAACCCAAAATAAAATGCCCAAACATAAATAGTATAGCTGTGTTTCATTGGCCCTTTCTGCTGGACGATGCTCTTGCGTGTCCCCAACGCTCTTCTCCTCATGCAACTGGCTGCTTGCAGAAGGGATCATGAGGAACACATTCCATCCTTCTGGACTGCAGCTGACCTTCTTCCCTTGCTGCAGTGGGGGAGGAAGCAAATAGATTGCGCTTCTGGCCCTTCTGCATGGCCAGCTGCGATGGAAGGCTTACACGATCAGGGGTCATTGATAGATGATCGCACCAGCTGGTGACAGGAGAAGGGTGAGACTGCAATGGTGTCATGTGGAAGCGACGTCACTATCCTGCTCCTCTCTTGTCCCCATGCTGGGACACTGTTGTTCTGTAGAAATGGCCATTGTTTCATGTGAGAATCCACCTGGGGTTTCAGGCTGTGCTATCTTTTTGACTTGGTAGGGTTATAATGACTTCCAGATTTTGACCATCTGAGTATTTACTACATTTGCATGTCTTATGGCATCAGCATTTGTGCTTGTAAGGCCTCACCTGCTTCCCTTTAGTTTCACTCTGTCACCCTGCCAGCAATCAGATACTGCAGTCCTATGTGTACATACTCAGAGGTAAAGCCTAAATCCAGTTGATCGTCCCCACTGGAGCAGACTCACTGAATCAATTGTTGTTGTTGTTATATGCCTTCAAATCATCTCCAGTCTATTTTGGCACACTTATTCAGAGGAGATTTACCATTGTCTCCCTCTAATGTCTCTAAGACTTGCCCAAGGTCATCCAGTGAGTTTCCATGACCAAAAGGATTTGAACTCTGATCTCTAGGAATCCTAGTCCAGCACTCAAACCTCTACACTATGCTGGCTCCATTGACCGGTAAATCAACATTTTTGTAAATCTTGCAGATTGAGGGATCTGCTCTGACATTAGCAATTAGCCATGACTTATTTAGTTCAGTAGGTGTTATCACCAGATGAGCATGTACAGCAGAGATTGTATAATTTGTGCACCTCCAGATGTTGCTGGACTACAACTCCAATGATCTCTCACCATAGGATGTGTTCACTGGGGGGTGATGGGAACTGCAGTCCTACAGTATGTGGTTTAAGGCTTCCTATTATCATGACTTGTTGCCAACTGATAGATATTGATTTGTCAACTGTTAACGCACATGTATCAATTGTTAATGTACACAAATGAGTGACACATATCTATCAAAACATATTCATTGTTTGACTAGATATGTATTGGATTACACTGTTAGTTGGGATCCCTCTTAAATACAGGCTAGTTTAAGGTATTTAAACAGATAACATCCATTTTAAATACATAGCTAAAACATCTCCCTAAATAACTGTCCTGAAAATAAAATACAGAACCTGCTTTTTAGCATACTGCTTCCCACTCATCTGGAATCATAATTATCAGGGACAAGAAGGGGTGGACAGGGATATGAACCATAATATTTGAGCTCTGAATATGGAAAAGGACTGTGCAAAACTGTATTTTTTCTAGCTTGCAGAGAGCCAAAGATCTCTGACCTGGTGAGACAGAAAGTTCTGCCAATGCAGGTTCAGTCAAGGTGAGATTGCAATGCTTTAACTACAATGTTAATGAGAATTGTTGTTGCTTTTCCCTCTGTGTCTTAATTTTGGCATTTTCTGTTAACTACTCTGATGTTCTGAAAATCATAGTAGGTAGCTGGTTGGATAGACTGGGCATAGACATTGAAACTGATGGCTTCAACAAGAGACAACATTATGGACAGAGGTGGTCACACAAGTAAATATATCAATAATCACTACTGATAATAATATCAATAATAATTCCCCGGGGCCCTTTCACACTACACAATTATAGTGCTATGATTGCACTTTAACTGTCTTGCTACACCCTATGGAATCCTGGGATTTGTAGTTTAGGAAAAGAGTTCTCAGCCAGAGAACTCTTTGGTCACAGTAAACTATAAACCCCGGAATTCCACAGGATGTTGAAAGTGGAATAATAGCACTGTAACAGCATAGTGCAGAAAGGCACTACGTTTCATTCCAGTATAACTCTTTATGGTCCTGTAATGAGTTTTTGATGCACATATAATGTAAGTAATGACAAGACCAGACTGCAGGGAATAAACTTTCATGCCATCTTGTTTAATCTGATCCCATGGGCAGAATCATTCCTTGGAGCTTATCCAGATGTGTAACCCCCGTAATTCCCAGTGTACTTTTCCCTGAAGACACAGATCTCTTTCTCTTTCAGTCCTGCCTTTTCCCCAGGGCTGGGATTCAAGATGGCTTACAAATATTAAGTCAAATGCAGGGAAAACACAAAAACAAAAAACCATTTTAAAAACATACAGAAGTTAATGTTAAAACATAAAGTTTCCGTAGAATTATATTTAAAAAAAAAATTATTAAATCGTACAGGATAGTAAAGGCTTTTGGAAACAATCAGTTTCCAAAATACTTCTGGAATTTTTTTTTAAAAAAGCCCTCGCTTTCATCTGTCAACAGAAGAACAGCAAGGAGGGAGCCTATCTAGCTTCCTTGGGAAGGAAATACCACAGCCTGGGAGGGCTACAAAGAAAGTTAGATTTCAAAGGTTGGAAATGATCACATGGAAGAATATGGACCTTCAGATAGTTCCACAGATATTTACTTATGACAGTAATATGCCACTTTATATGTAGCATGAAGTTCTGTGGATAACTCACAAGAAACTAGGGATGGGCCAACCGAATCCTCGAATCCTCTGCAAGGATTCAAGATTCCTGGATCCGAATCTCGGCACCAAAAATAGGCGAACGGAATCTTTCGAATCCGCCAACCTGCCTGCGCTTGGGGATCAGGCAGGTGGGTGGATTTGAAAGGGATCAGGTCCGCGGCGGCATGCAGGGCCAACGATTGTTGGCTCCCTGCCCTCCCTGGGGCCAGAGCTCACACAAGCACCCAGGATCGGGGTTGCAGCAGTGTGCAGGGCCAGTGATTGCCGTGTCCCTGCATGCCCCGGGTCCTCCACTTGCTGTGGCAAAGGCCTGAGGAGAGGGCGATCACCCGTTTTCTGCATGCCCACCACTGCAGCCCGTGTGGGCACGCTGGCACCAGCCGGCAGGGGCATGCAGAGGATGCAATCGCCCCTTCTCTGCACACCCTGAGGGACATGCCGAGTGGGCAATCACCCATTATCTGCACGCGCTCAGTCACTGCTGGGGCTGTCTGTGCCCACTGAGGCTACCTGTGCCCACTCCTGCTGCCTGTCCCCGTGGCTGCCTCCCTCTGCAAGGTAAATAATCTTTATTAAACCCTTGTTAAAAATAGGATTCAAAAGATTTGAGATTCATGAGATTCATGGATTCCCAGAACCTTCCAGGGATTTGGATCCGGATTCAGATTCGGAAAATTCTGGATTCGTCCCATCCCTACAACCAGCAAACATCAAAACGGTGTAAATGCAGAATGTTGTTGTTATTTATTTATTCATTTATTCATTTACATCCCACCTTTCTTCTTTAAAAAAAATACTTTTATTAATCATCAATTTTAAATACATAAAACAACACATAAGGGGATGAAAAAGACACAAAAAACAAGGAGAAAAACAAAACAAAATACATCACAAATGAACAACACAAAAAACTACTTGAATTAAAAAGATAGACCCCCCCCAAAAAAAACCTAAACTAAAGCAGAGCCAAAAGTATAGACACATGACTTCTAGCCCCTCAGCTAATGGTTATAAGATAAAATAATAAATCTACTTCATTATATCCCAGCTTTTCCGCCAAAGCTTAAAACAAATAGAAATAGCATAAGAAATAGCACAAGAAACGACATTCCCAGCTATCTTGGAATTATTAATAAAACATGCATTTTACTTTGTAAATTTCCTTGTTGTCCTATGAATGGAGGGGGGTTGGCAGAGTTATGAAGGAGAAGCTAGAAGAAACTGCTGGACATGCTTTTCCTAGGCTACCATTTTAATTCTGGAATTTATTTCACTGAAGTTTCTAAACAGTTTCCAAAGGAAGCACTACATAGAGTGCATTACACTAATCCAGATGGGAGCTAATGAATGTATGTGATACCAGGGCCAGACCTGATATCTTAAGGAATGGGCACAGTTGACACACTAGATATAATTGTTCAAACGTATTGCTGGCCACCACAGAAAACTCGCTATCAAGCTCAGAGCTGAATCCAGAAGTACACCCAAGCTATGAACTTGGGATTTCAGAGGGACTATAATCCCATCCAGTACAGGCTGAATTCCTAGGAGGATCACCTCTGTCTTGTCTGGATTAAGCTTCCATTTTTTTAACCCTTATCCAGTCTGCTTTGAGAGCAGACTCCAGATTAGCACCAAAACAGTTTCCTTGGACTTAGATGGAAAGGAGAAATAGTTATGGATGTCACCAGCATATTGATTTGGTCCCTCTTTATATACAAGGAAAGAGGAAATCTTAAATCTTATAGAAATCTGTAACCTTAGGGTACTACTCAGAGAAATTAAGTACAGTCCAGAGAAATTAGCATAACAATTATAAGGCATGCTTAAATCCTGAGCCTGGAAAAGTTACTTTTTTACATTGCAATTCCTCAAATCCCCCCAGCAGCCTTTAGGACTACAATTCCCAGCAGTCTGGGAATTATAGTCCTAAAGTAACCTTTTCAGGCACTGTTTTCTACCCCAGTGTTAGGTATTGCCTAACACTGAGGATTTTTTTTGCACAAACATTTTTGTTGCAAGAAGATCCTGAAATTTGAAAAATTGTAGATTGTTGACCATTTTCTTAATGGAATCCTCTTTCTCACTGAGCTTGAGAAAATGTGTGATTATTCTTTACATCCCTGTGACTGCTTAATGCATCTACTGATAATGA
Organism: Cyclura pinguis; assembly: GCA_030412105.1. Lineage (NCBI taxonomy): Eukaryota > Metazoa > Chordata > Lepidosauria > Squamata > Iguanidae > Cyclura > Cyclura pinguis. The sequence continues at coordinate 308,160,611 of CM059599.1, read as the reverse complement.
CACAGTAATGACAAGGTTTGGGTCTTTTGGTTATATTCTCATTTCCTTTATTCATCAAAACAGAGAAACTCCCTTGCATAGACTCTATTCATCTACATTTAACAAGCAGAAGCTGGAAGCATATCCAACCAAAAAACCATCACTGCCATTTGGAGAACTACCTCCAGGCTTCCAACATCTTCACACACAGCTTCAGTATGACTGTATTTCTCCCTTCTACCGTCGCCTAGGAAGCAGCCGAAGAACGTGCCTGAAAACAGGAAAATGGAGTGGGAGAGCCCCTTCTTGCATTCCCAGTAAGACACATTATGAAGTATGCAACAACACCTTGCAAAATTACCACGAAAGTATCAGTAATAATGAAGTTTTTATTAACATGCTTTACCCATCTTAGCCATGCCAACTTTTTAGCTATCACAGTAAGTACATCATATTCATACATGTCATAAAGTATTTATATAGCTCATGTGAAGTGTTCAGAGTCATTCCTAGTCGTTATCTCTATAATCCTTATTGTAGCCTGGTAAAGTAAGCCAGTTTTATTTTACCCATATTGTTCATTTGGGGGCACAAGCAGGCAGCGATACTGCAACAATAGCTGCTAATCTAGTGTCACCTATTAAATTGTCAGATACAGATAGAATAGTGGCTAATTTTACATCATCTACTAAATGTATATATACAGTTTTCTTAGGATGCAGTCCCCAGGTTTACCCGAACATCTTTGTGGAGGGGGCATGTTGCACTGAGCCCCCAGCTGGCACTGCAGCTTCCAGGCCTAGTCAAGCTGCTTCTCAGCTTAGGGCTAGGACAAAGTCTTGCAATGGCAAGGCCATCATGAGACTTCAGCAAAAGACCTATCTGCAGACACATGCACACACGTTTCAGGCAAAGTCTCATTAGACTTCAAATCTTGTGAGACTTCTGGAGATTCCCAGCAGGCCCATATAAAGGCCTCACTTGGCCATTTTCAGCCAGACCTTCAATGCAACCCACTTTCCTTCTCTTGGTGCCACTATACTCCCTCGTGAATCCCCAAGTTGAGGTTGTTTGCCTTCAGGGCAGGAAAGGAAATTACCCATGTTATTGTGGCTTGTTATTGTCCACTCACTTCATGAGGGACTGGGATCAGGACTATTCACCTTATCAACACTGACCATGGACAGATTTCGTGCACTGCTTTGTCACAACTGCCTGCTGTGCAGGCAGGGAGAGGACACTGAGCACTAGTTAAACTTGGAGGAGGTTTAGAATGTGACACAATTCAGATTATTTGCTGTGTTTGGTATTTTTCTTATGTACTGTTTGGGTGCTATATGAACTTATAATTTGGAGCCAGATAGTTTTAAAGATAAAAGAAGTTTGATTGCTTTTTTTCTTTTTCTTTTTATTTTCCAGTCTGTGGAAAGACAGAAAACATCACACTTCAAAAACCATCTACAACCAGGTGGCCTTGGCAAGCAGCCATCTATAGGAGACCCAATGGGGTGAAGGCTCCCACTCACAGAAAAGGTGCATGGATACTGATTTGCAGTGGGGCTTTGCTGAATGAACGCACAGTGGTTGTGGCAGCTCATTGTGTCACCAATTTGGGGAAGATTACTGTTCTCAAAACAGCAGATATCAGAGTTGTTCTTGGGAAGCACTACAGAGATGATGATCGAGATGAGAAGACTGTGCAGAATTTACGAGTGAGTAGGATGTTGAATCACTATGACACTATGCCTACATACAGATGGATACTAAGCCCTAAAGAAAATAACTGGATGACAATTAGGACTCTATGTATGTAAAGAAAAGACACTGGAAATGTTACTTTTTAAGACTACAGTGTTCAGAATATCTCATTCAGCATGGCCAGTCATCTCTGTTACCATGCTGGTTGGGGTATTTTGTGACCTGTAGTCTGAAAAAAAAAAAAAAAACCTTTTCCAAGCTGTGAAAAAGAGACCACTGGGGGACTGCAAGCATACAGATAGTTTTTCAGAGATAATTCCTACTGAAGTGAAGATTTTAATTAATGTGAGTTTAAGATTAACATGCTAGAAATCATTTGGTTTTGAAGTCAGTCTAATTAAAAGGAACTATCTGTGTTCATTTATTTCTGTTATTCTCTGTATTGCATTTCTCGTTCATTATGGTTATTATTTCTTCATTAAACATTTGGTGCCTCAGATAAGATAGTTAAAGTGTGTGTGTGTGCGCGCGCGTGTGTGTCTATGTCAGAGAGAGAGAGACCAAGAGAGATACAAATAGAAAGGAAGGCAGAGACTGAGAGTGCCAACTTATACCAATATACTGTAATTAGCTAGTAAAACGTCTAAGGCAGGCTAATTAAATCAATTGTATACAAAAAGACATGAATCTGGCATGTGAGAATCTCATGATGCAAATTTAATTATTCCTGTCCTATAAAGACAGAAAGTTATCCTATTTTTATTCTGTTGTCATATGACTATGGTTAGATTTATGGGTATGTACCAGTGCCATTAAATCCTAAACTAATATTTGAAGTAATCTGATACTTGGTCATTTGTTATCAGAAAACACATTTGTAACCACAGGGTGCATGCTAAGAATGTGAAGAGTATTCCCCAAAATTTACCATTCTCAACAAAAGAGACACATCTGGCCAGGAAATCAGCCTCCACAAGAGATATTGTCTCCAGTGTTAGAACAAAACAAGGAGAACTTTTTTCATTTGACATTTTTGTAATTTGTGCAATAATAGACAAAACTGTTCTCTCTGTTGCCTTTGTGAAGCAAAGTGCAGATACACAGCAAGTACAGATGAATTGGTAGATTTGTGAAAAAGACACAAACAAACCTACTAGATGTTTCCGATTTTTAGCAGACCACACAACCATTGTCATTTTTGTCACTATCACAGTTTTTCTCAAGTGCACAATTTTGCACCAGAAATGTTCTTTAAACTTGTGAAAAGTTGCACCAAAAAGGGTAGGAAATATCTCATCGCCTTGATTAAAAAATTGTGCCTTTTCTCATCTTTACATGCAAAGACAAGACAAGTGTGGGTTTATATCCCTATCCTACAGACTCTCATTCCTCTAAATCATTCTACACATTAGAATCTCATAGCCTTACAAAATTCTCCCATTCATTTGCTAGCACTTTAAAAGAAAGTTTCTAGCTGCAATGAGAAACATAGTAAAGTCTGCTGTTGATTCCTAAATTATCTTCTAATACAGGCTCAGAGAACCTCTGGCCAGTAGAAGTCTGTTGGCAGGCATCCTGACAGGCTGTGCCCTGGGATTCCCTTCCTTTGCTTCCATGCCCAGACAGGAAATGGGCAGGAGAAGCAAAACCAGACACACTTGTCAGAAAGTGTTTGGAAGCATCAGTTGATAATTCTTCACTCTTCCACCACCCTTTTTTACAGTTTGGAAACTTGAGTATTGTGGATTTCATCTGCTTCTTTTCCATTACTCGTCCTGGTTGATACATAATATTTCTCCTTCCCCATCTAGAAACATCCTTCCCCTGTGAGTCTCTAAGAATAAATAATGCACAGAAAGGATTGTGCCATTCAAATATAAAATGTATGCAAATCTTTAAGATTAAATCATTTAAACCTTCCAATGTTGGCTTCCAGCTACAGACATTAGTGATTGAATGAAAATGTTTGGCTCTTCTATGCCATCTTACATCCATTACTCTCCATTAATAATGGGGTATTGACAGATAAGCAGCCATTTGGTCTCCTATGCAGTATTGTCATCTACCATTAGATCCTAAGTGGCAGAGAATCAGTAGGAAAAACAGAGCTACCTCCCAGTGACTAGTTGAAATGTCTTGAAATTTCTTCAATTTTATGTTTCATGTCAGTGTCAAATTGAAAATGTGGTGGGTAAAATATTTTGATGATGGAATCCTAACATTTAGTTCTCTGCTTTTTCTGTATTCTTTCCCAGATTTCAGCCATTATAGTGCACCCTAACTATGACCCTATATTGCTTGATTCTGACATAGCCATAATTAAACTCCTGGACAAGGCCAAAATCAGCAATCGTGTCCAACCCATATGCTTGGCCTCGATGCGTGATCTTGACCCACCTGACAATGACTTGCAAATAGTGATTACTGGTTGGAAGATCCTGACAGATGTTGGTGATCCAAGCTACAAGAATGACACCATCCGTATGGGGAGTGTTCAGATAGTTGACTCCCTACTGTGTGAGCAGCAGTATGAAGAAAATGGAATCCAGGTCAGCGTCACGGATAGCATGTTTTGTGCCAAGCAGCATCCTACTGCTTTTTCCAATATCTGTCCTGCTGAGACTGGAGGGATTGCTGCAATACCTTTGCCAGGAAGATCATCTCCCGAGTTAACCTGGCATCTCATGGGGTTAGTCAGCTGGGGCTATGATAAAACATGCAGTCTAGAACTTTACACTGGTTACACCAGAGCAATTCCTTTCAAAGACTGGATTGAGAAGAACATGAAATGAACCAACCAGTCCAAAACTGTTTCTTTTCTTTTAAAAAAAAATATGTTAAATGTATCAGTTTCTTTCATAGTCTCTGATGCTTAAGTTTCTTATAGCATTGAAGGAAGACTTATGGGATAAAACTAAAGCAGGTGCCTCAGAAATTTGCCACAGCATCTAGCTGTTCAGTGAGGCCTGTTCATCTATGCCAGATGCTCTGATTGTGGCAGATGATTGACGTGGCTCAATTGTATCCTTTCTCCTGGTGGGAGCAGGTATGCTTGGATTATGGGCTGTAGTAGAAACATGGATAACCAGAAATAGCTGTATTCATTCTGTATTTAATGATCATCTGGGTAAAATATTTTGGATGTATTTTCATCAAAGTCTAAGATAGTTAGAGGATTGGAAAGAAATAATTAAGAGACTGGATGAATTTGCTATAGTCTAACCTGTTTGTATTTGCCATATTTTATGTTATATTTTTCCCCTCACAAATATTTTACACACTCAAATAAACAAAGGTTTGTTTTAAACCTGAAACTAACATTTGATAATGCATTTGGATTATGACTTGCCTGCCAGGTAATGTCTATCTGCCATGGGATTGTGAATATGGGAAAGAATTCTGGGGTGTGATCCAGAGCATACACTTATATCATGTGGAATGTTGTATTGCTGTTGTTATGTGTCTTTAAAAAGTTCACAAAGGAAATTTTCCAAGTTCTGCTGAAGATATATCTACCTCTCAAGTGATACCCTTACCAAGCCTGGCTCCTTCTAGATGTGTTCGCAGCCTAAGTCTCATGATCCCCCAGCCGGCCAACTTTGTCTTCTGCCCCTTTTCGTTCAAGGCACATCAGCTGGTTTGGTAAGTTGATCCACAAAAGAGAGAAGGATACTAGAAGAGGTATACTCCATAAATGGTGTGCAAATACATTTAATCAGATCTTCTAAAAAGATCATGCCAGTTTCTTTTAGACTGTTCTTTGCTAGAGTCCTATTAGAACAGACGAGAGGCAGAAATTCTTACCAGGACCACAGCACGCATAAAGGGTTCAAGTCTTTACCCCACCACATCCTACACAATGCTTTCCACCATTATCTGGCTTGCCTTTTCTCTCTAAATTAGAGATAGAAAGGGATAGAAAGAATATTTGAAAATATTTTTAAAAATGGCAGAGAAACATGTTTCTGAAGTGTTGGCAAACCCCGATAAGGAGAACCCTGGACTGACAAGAATCTTTGTATTTCGGGACTTATTTTGCACAAAATTCACATGTGGAATTTCCCCCCCCAAAAAAACCAACATTTTCTGTTCGGGAAATAATAATATTTTCATGCAGAAATATTATCTTCTGTGCAGAAAATGCTGTTTTCTGGACAGAAAGGTTGTTTTCTATTCAAAAACAGCAAGTGCAAATTTTGCAAAGTCCAAGGCTTTGAATAGTTTTTGAGGTAGTGGTATTCAGCTGGGTATTCAGGAAGGAACAAAAGTGTAAATTCTATATTGCATTTGCTCCTATATTGTATTTTATTTAGGACTTTAAGATTGCACCTGAATGTTGCAGTAATACTGAGTGGCTTGAATCCTACAGTCCTATAGTCAAGTCCTGCACTGGCACCCCATTGGATGCGTGGAAGTTTTGGGACAGCACAAATGTGTCAGATTTAATACACAGTTTGTTATACTGTGGCTAAAAATATATATTGAGACTTAAAGTGTAATTGTGTTTGCATTATTCAGTTATAGTTGGCTCCATAGAACCTAGAAAGAACTGTTGTATACCAGGTATTGTAGGGCAACAAAATGCTTCACTGTCTAAAGGCAAGATGTGAACCAATAACAAGAGATGACAATGGGCACAGCTTGACAATGAAAAAAGAAGAAAGCGAATGGCTTCTCTCAAACAATTCCACATGGTTCTTTTGAGTCATCTATAGACTAAAAATATTTGGACAAAACCTTTCCCACCAGAAGTGGGAATCATGCATAGACTCAGAAGTTGTTGGACTACAGCTTCCAGCATGCTTCACCGTTGCGTATGCTGGCTATGGCTGCTGGGAGTTGCAGTCCAGAAACATCTGGAGCACTGCACAATTTTCACTGCTGCTGTGAAAACAGATTTTGATGCTGAAAGTGATAGTCTACAGACAATATGCTTAAAGTATTTAATAATACAAAGCTGCTTTCTCAGATGTAAAACCCACAGAGTTCAGTGGTGTTTATTCCAGTGTAACAGTTTAGAGAACTGCAGCCTGAAAGACATGTCTCTGATACTGCAAGTGTCTATATAAAAGGAGTGAGCAAGCAAGTTTCAAGAGTGCCCTCTCTTATTCCACTCTAAGATTACTCCCCAAAATGGTATATCCACTCCTGACTGTCAGTCCCTGCCTCTGTTCCTAATGACCCTCCTGAAGTTATTTTTCCTTTTAAAATTCCTTCAGGATTCTGTTCAGGCATTTGATAGAGAATGTGTAGGGCTAAAATTCAGGACGGGTGTGTGTGTGGCATTTAAGTATCATCTGTGTCCACTTTGCCAGTCACCTAGATGTATATTAGACCTTTGCCTTTTGGTTTCTTGCTCATAGGGGCTTTGTAACTATGTTCAGTTTGCACTGGATTTGTGGGAACACGTACGTATGCTACTGCTACTGCTTCTCCAAGCCCGCTCTAAAGTTTGCTATGTTTTTAAAAATGGGATTTGGCAGGCAGTCTTTAGAGCATTACACAGTTGCAAGTGAGTGCATATACATACCTTGTTAACATACTGCTTGATTCCCCCATAAAACCACATTTTCTGGTAAAGTCTTCAGAACAACCACTAATGCTATTCCAGGCTGACTAGGGTAGAGCAAAACATCTAGCTTCACTCAGCTTACATTGTGCAGAAGAGGTGACAAAACTGCCCCTGCACTAGCTATGCTTCCTGGCTACCTGGAGCATGCTAAAAATTGCCTTTTGCTGAGAAGTGGTACCTTGTCTTCTCTGAATCAGTGCAATAGGAATTATATGGCCAGACAGACGCTGCTGAACTGCATCTTTCAGCATGCTTCATCATTGGCCATGCCGGCAAGGGCTACTAGGAATTGTAGTCCACCAACATCTGGAGGGCTGAATGAGTCCTGCCATTGTACCAGAGCAATCACCACCACTGTGGTTTGGTGAAATTTCATAAGGGGTCAATATCTGGAGATTCTGTCAGATACTGAGCAAGGTCAGCTCTGGCTAGTACTTGGGTGTGAGACCGCCATTAAATATCAATTACTATAGGCTATATTTCACAGGATGCCACTTATGAGTATTTTTTGCCTAAGAAATGCTATGAAATTCATGGGGTCACCATAAATCAACAGGTGATTTGAAGACACATACACACATATATAACAACTGGGCAAATTTTACATACATTAAAATAAGGGTGGGAACCAGGTGGGTGGGAATCAGGTGGAAATCCAGATGCTTTCATTGTTACTATTTGCTGTCAAGTTAGATTTGTCCACTTGTGAACCCATGAATAAGCACCCTCAAAGAGCCACAGTCATTCTGGTCCTGCTTAGGTCTTACAAATATTGCAAGGCTGGGACTTCCTTGGTTGAATCTATCCATCTGTAATGTGATCTTGCTCTTCCTACTGCCTTCGACTTTCTCCAGGATACTCATCTTTTCCAATGAGTCATGACAGATTGTAGTTTGCCACTTTCTGATCATTGTCTATGTTGGCCAGAATTGCTTGGAGCTGCAGTCCAGCAACCCCTGAAGGCCTGCACAGTTCTCATCCCTTTCATATCTACAGCCAGAAAATGTTAGGGAACTCAACTCAAGTTGTGTGGACTCCTCATTTACTGTCTTGGAAGAAGGTGCCAGAAGTACCCACTGAATAGGTAGAGTTTGCTCTCAGTTAATGCAGCCTTTCAAGCCTTTTGAGCCACTTTTCTGGAACTGTGGATACTGCTGCTCCTTCTGCTACCACAGACAATCATGAAATGCAGTGAAAACATTGGAGCAGCCAAGGATACACTCCTTCTGCGTCTTCCCCAGAACAATGTGACAGAAAGTACAAAGGAGAGCTGTGGTAAAATTATTCCCTACTCAGAAGGTAGACCTGTCAGTCACAAAATTTTCATGCATGTGTGTGCACACACACATGTACACACGTGTCTCATCCAAGTGGTTTTCTTATATGGAAAACTGGGGAGGGAGCTATCAAATCTTTGCAAACACATTACATTTCTCTTTGTCCCTCACAAAGCTTACAGAGTCCCAAGACTGACTTCAGATCAATTTGCAGAAGACTTCACTGATTCTAAATGAATCCTCAATCTGTCCAATTCATTCATTCATTTCAACTCCAAGGTACAATCCTAGGCATAATAAAGTGCTTTTTCTGAGCAGAATAAAGTGTCATTTCCCCTTCATTGCTTTGAGGTCAGCAGGGCCTCAGATAACTGGATAATGGGCCATCCATATTCACCTGGAAGTAATACCTGCTGAATTCAACAGGACTTAACTTTTGAATAGACATATACTGGGTCCCACTATACATGACTGATATACATGTCTCACTATTCTAGTATCAGTATTCTTAAACTAAATACGTTTTCACAGCTAGCAATATGACCAAGACTAATAATTATTAGTGAGACAGAGAGAGAGAGAGAGAGAGAGAGAGAGAGAGAGAGAGAGAGAGGGATGTAATATTTTGCTGTATGTCATTTTTATAAACTTGCTATCTTCTGGCCACAAGCCCAGGCTCATTTGATTGCTAGTTGTATAACACTTATGTTGCACATGTAGTACTAAATATTACATGGTAGGGATATAGATACTATCGAAAAGCTGCCAGTCAAAAGTTAAGTTCAAGTCCCTGCAGACTGACTAGTCATATGGTCACTTTTATATTGCTGCTATACACCCTAAGTGATTCAAGTTTGATTCAAGAAGAGAATATTTTTATTTCCAGAGACACTTCTGACAGTTTGCTTAAAATTACTGTGACACTTACAGCCACACTTGTCAAGTGACTCACCCTGCTCTCCTCCGCCCCAAAATGATAGCATTTATAGAGACATTCTCTATGCCAGTGTGTCTTTGGGAGGCAATGAATGAGTATTACACTGAACACATAATGAACCAACCATACATGACTTGACATCTCACCGTTTGATTTCCAAATGCTGAAAAATGGAATATATGCACTGCCTTAAGAATACCAAGTCTTATTGAAATAATCACAACTAATATAAAATCTCTGCTTTGCAATGTTTGATCTAGGCTGACTATCATTATTTGACGCTGTAATCATTGTTGTAATCTTTGCATATTAAGTGTAAATATAGACTATTAATAAGCTGGACAGAACTAAAATGACCAAATATCCTATTTGCTTCAGAGATACTTAAAGAAGGAATTCTATCCTGTCTGCTTTTTTCTGTTACAGTAATCTAACAAGCCATACCTTGTGGAATTTCCCTGCCTACATAACTGCTAAATGATGCAGAGGTGTTATCAAGATAAACACTGTGCAAGTTACAACACAGGCAGAAAAAAACAACATAAATGATTAAAGTAGAATGCTCTGATCTGATAAGAAAATAGAGACAATGAGTACAGAAATAATGGAAGTCAATAAAATTAGTGATTATAGAAATACTGGGAGTCAGTAAGAATAAAATAGGGGTGCTAGACTTAAGGCATAGGAGACTGTTCCTATCATTAGGTTGAACGAAGGAGCCAACTGAGGCTGCTGGGGTGCTAGGAAGTTTGGAAAAGTTCTATTTTTGGAACTTGGGAAGTTGAGTCCAATAAGTAACTTTTCCAACATTGGAATGGTATGTACTACATGGTATAAATGCCCTTAGTCCCCCTAGATTTAGTAGGGCACAGCGCTTTGAGATAAATGTTTTATTACCTCTCAGGGCACCTTCTGTACTAGGATGTGTTGCAGTGGGGTGGAGAATAGATAGGCACCATTGCAGTAGTTGTTGCTTGTCACTCAAGAAAGTCACATCCAACATCTGCTGAAATTCCCTCTTTTACACAACTGTTAAAGGTACAAGAGCCATCTCCAGTTTTCACTTTGATATAACCCTAATTCTGAGACAGGATGTAGTCTAGAAGGAAATTTGAATTGACATGGAAGGGAATCAGTTAGCCCAGCATCTTTAAGCAAAGAAAGATAGATTATTTTATCAGAGGCATTTCTAACCAGGGAAGATTTCAAACATTCCAAACTAGAGAAGTCAGAAAAGAGGGAAGTCAGGTCAAGAAGAAGGCTGTTCCTGCCAGTGTAGTTAAGAGTTTGGCTAGGGTCTGTATCACATATTGTATTGCACTGGCCAAACAGCACGTAACAGCAGATGAAGATGAACTGGGTAGATGTAAAGGAAGTATTTCTCAGATAAGCGACAGATGAGTCCCCTGCTGTTAAATCACTTCTGTGCCTTTGTTCCAAAGGTGCAGTTAAGTAATGTTAGACCCTGGATTTAATACTTGTATGGGCTCCTTTTAGTTGGTCATGTTTATTACCTATACTTAAGTGGGTATACAGTTCATATGTCTCCACCCCTGCCTTTGGCACTGCCACTCCATACTTTGCAACTGTTTCTGCATTCCTGACATACTAGAGCAACAAATCACAATCTGCCGACATTGATTCTTTTAAAGAAAGAAAGAAAGAAAGAAAGAAAGAAAGAAAGAAAGAAAGAAAGAAAGAAAACAAAATGTTGAACATGTGCAGTTTTACATTTTGCTTAAATCATGACACCGGCATGACCAAAGAATCAAGTGGAGTTTGCTTCTACTGTCCTGCTACTGAGGAATAAGCTCCATTTTGTTGTGCGAAAGGATGATGTATTGTTACGGCGGTGGATAACACGATCCCGGGGTCTACAATTTAATATCAAAAATATCTCCATGTGCTTGAGAGGTCCCCCGAAGGAGCACGTAGCCAGGCACGGTCGAATGGCCAAAAGCAGGAAAAACCCGGTCAGCCCCAGGAGACCTCCAACCAGGTAAAATGTAAAATATACAAAGGGTCCTCAGCCCCAAAAAGCCGGCTCGAAGGGATTAGCTCATCTGACTAACTACCCATCAAGCAAGGACGATTTGCATGCAGCAACGGCTTTTGACAACCCTGGCCAATCTAATCATGCAAGGAACTTTGACATTTTGGAGCTTTGTTCTCCCAATCATGCAAAGGACGTGGACAGTTTGGAGCTTTGTTCTAGCTCCTCCACCTATTGTTCTCCCTGGGAAGGATTAGCCCTCCAGGTACCTTTTCCCCCATAAATAGACCCAGTTTTTGAGCATTTCCTTGGATCTCTCTGGATTGCTCTCAGCTTGCCATCACTCCGTCCAGCTATCCCCTTAGCTTCCTCCATGCTGAGTCTCTTCTCTTTCTCCGCTGCTGCCTTGGACCTTTGGACTTCAGGACCAGGTGCAGTATTCCCCAGCTGTAACCCTCCAAAAGTCCCCTATTCAAGTTCTTCTCTTTTATTTCTAAATAGGTCTTGTGAGAGTGAGTGCGTAAGTGCGAACGTGTGCAAGTCTTTAGTTTTAAATAAAATCATTTATTTAGCAATTTGGTGTGGTTTCTGGCTCGGCCTGACCCCGTAAAAATTGGGTTAGAAGTGCTCGCTAGGTTACTCTGCCTCTCGCATTGCTACAGCTTGTGCTCTGGCTAGTTTCCATTCCCCATTGTGTGGAGCACATTGGGGTGTCCCCCAAGAGACCCCAGAAATCAGGGTAACAGTATTTCTAAAGTAAAGAAATAAAGTACCTGTAAGTGGTTTGTTTACTATTACTATTTGTTTACTATTACTATCATTTTAGCTGTATTCTGTTTTAAACTGTATGTTATAAGCAACCTTGGGTTCTGCGTGGAAAAAGATAAATGAATAATCATGTACATGCCCAGACACCTGTGCCTTACTATATTTACAAAAGGAACATATATTGCTATGATGACCAGAGTCAGCCTTGTTGCCCTGCCTTTCCTCCAATCCCCAGTGCTTCTAGGGTGGTAGCAATGGCAGCACTTTGGGAACTTACTCTGATCTTGAGGCCAGAACTTCAGAAATATGATCTTTGTGGGGATTGCCTCTCTCCAGATTATCCCCAGCTGGGATGCCCAATGTGAGCAAGCTGGCTGGGGAATTCTGGGACTGGAAGTTGTTTTCTGTTTTGCTTTTTTTTTTAAGTTTCCAAGCTTTCCCTGAGAGCCTTGCCAGCTTAACTGCACCACTGTTTGGTTTGGCATCCTTTAAAAACAGTGCAAACATTTAGGGAGGTTTAACCCAGCCTTCTCATCTTGAGGGGAGGGTATTTAAACCATTGTTGTTTTTAGCTGTGTAGGATTTTCCATCGTTCAAATAAAAGCTACTATTCCAGCTTTATAGTCACTTGAAGAATGATTTGGAGGGCTCTAGCAGCCGGTGTTCCACTTTAGAAGAATACCTATTATTCTCTTTTCTACCTTGTTCCAAGGAAGTTAATCTACTGCCTACTTCCCAGAATGCCAATTAAGAATAAATTGTTTAGCAAAGAAAACTAACTAAATGCTTGTAATTTCCCGGGAAGGTCCAGTTCCAGCTCTTTCCCATGCCCATTTCAAAAAACACTGATTTACCACATCTCCAATAGAGGTCAGCAGAGCTTTGGAGGACTGCCTTTAAATCACCAAAGCTTATAACTGCAAAGAAACTGTTCATATTTCCAAATTAAATCATGTGCATGGTTATATTCTCATTATTGCTCTCTGGGAATAACCATGCTTACTGAAGTTTAAATTTCTAAAGGTGTAAATTTTCAGCAGCAGTCTCACCTCCTGAGCTGCCTTATTTTGTTCACTTAATTTGATGAAGAATGCTGTGTTACTTGTAAGACTGTATATATGTCTGTTTAAGATAGTGGACTTGATAAATGGCATATCAGCTTACTGTTTTTATATTGGTTTGTCCTTTAATATGAACAGAACCATACTGTCTTTGAGTGCTTGCAAGAAAAGCAGCAGCAAGAAAAAAAAAATGGGAGTACTAGCCTTAAATGGGCCACTCACTTTCCTGTAACTACTCCAAAAGGAAAGGGTAAGTGAAAGACCTATTCAGAAGAAATCAGAATGCATCCAGCTAATGTTAATCCCAGCTAGATGAATATAGGATTGGAAACCAATAATTTTAGTTGTGTATGAGAGTTAAGAAAGAATAACTAGAGGAAAGAAAGACAAACACATTGTTTGAATATAGCGCTGCATTTATTCCCCAGGACATAAAATTTGTGTTTGTTTTAAGCAGAAGAGGAAGAGTTAGGAGCAATGCTTCAAGACTATTACAGCTGCTCTCTAGGCTCTTAAATAAGCAGTCAGATTTCTGGAAACTGTAAATTTCTAGCAACCTCGGTAGTTCTCAACCAACCACACCAAGCACTATCAGTCTACGTGGATACTGTATAGAGGAACTGATGTCGCAAGCCGATCCGCGTGGGTTCCACTAAAAGTCCTGTTGAATTCTATGGGAGTGTCTCCCAGGGAAGCAGACGAGGCACTGTAATCCTAGTCCATCTCCGCGAGACACACGGAGAAAGCCCAGCGCCCCGCCTCCTTTTCTCTCGCCATCTACGTACGCACGTGAGTGTGCGTCCGCGCGCCCACTCTGTAAAGCCGCCCTTTGTCTCGTGAGTATTAATTCATTAGTGCGGCTCCTCCCCCTGCGTCAGCGTCCCAATCGGATATTCCAGAGGCAAGGTTTTAAAGGACAAGAAATGTGACAGCGAGCAAGGGGGGGGGGCGCGCGCGAATTGAACGCTTTCTCTGAGGGCCAAAATCGAAGCGTCTCCCCCCGCCCCAATCACAGCAAATAATAGGCACGGCCAGGATTTTAAAGCAAAAGGGCAGCCAACAGTGGCGAGAAGCAAGATAACCCGCGCGCACTGACCGGCCAGAGTTTTAATTGGCCAGCTCAGTGGAGGTGCGGCGGGGGACCAGGGCGGGGAGTGGCGGCGCCTCCCAACCAGACAAGGCGTGAGGGAGATCCCACCACACGCAGGGTGCGAAGAAGAGGAGAGGGATGAACTCGTAAATATCCCTTCGTTAGGGGAGCTGACAGGCGGTCGCCGCCGCCGAGACCTGACAACGGAGCGAGCACAAAGGGAGGCGAGCGTCGGCGCCGCGGAGACATTTGAGACACTTCGGGTTTTGTTGTGTGTTCGGTTCTCCCCTCCCCTCCCCTCCCGCCTGTCAGCTCATCGCCTCCGCTGCCGTTCCCAAGGAGGCACTCGAGGAAAAGGCACGAGCGTAAAGGCGAAGGAGGCGAGCCAGAAACGCGGAGGGGGGCGGAGAGGGAGAGTTGCGCTCGGCCTCCGGCTCCCACAGCCCCTCGGCCCGGGGTCTCCCTCGCTCGTATCGCTGCCCGCGTGCCTCCCCCCGCGAGGGCTTTTCTCTCCCCCCCCCCCTCCACGCCTTATAAACGCAACCAGGCAGCCCGGGGCATTTGTTGGAGCGGCAACAGCGAGTGATGTCAGCTCTCGCCCAAAATAGAGAGGGATAGACTGCAAATCCACTGCTAAACCTTCCAATCCAGCCTTCTCCGCCAACACCGTGGCAATGTGAAATCACCCACCACCCTTTACACACACACACACACCGCAGACACACACCTCTCCCCGCCTCCCGCCTCTCTCTCTCTGTCTGTCTCTCTCACTCGCACACATTCGCCCTGCTCGCCGTCGCCCACCGGCTCTCCCAGCGAGCGCAGAAAGCCGAAGGATCAACGCGCAGGCGGCCCCGCCGTCGCCGCCGCCGCCGTGACCCCCGCCGACCATCTTCTCTTCCCTCCGCCTCCTCTCGCCACGCATTCCCCCCTCCCAGTTGCTTTTCTTTCCCTTTCCCCCCCACGCCCGTGTCTTTCTCTCTCCGCTGCCCTTCTCTTCTCAAGACTGTCGAGCTCGCAGAGAAGACGTTGAGAAAGCTTCGCTCCAAGCTAGAAAGAGGAGGCGGCGGCGGCGGCGGCGGCGGCGGCACGGTGGAGGCAGGAGGTGGGACCTCCCGAGCCCGGCTTTCGTGGATGCTCGCCGTTCGGAGCCTGGAGGATTTTACAAGGCGGGAAGTCCCGGGGGTTTCCGACGCCCACAGATAGAGAAGCGGAGGAAAGAGCTTCCTTTTCCCTTCGCCCCTCAACGCGACCCCCCCCCCCCCGTGCCGCTTGGAAGCCCTTGGATTGCTCGGGAAGACCAGACCGGGGACCCGCCCGCTAGGACCATGGCATCGACTGAAGGGTGAGGGGGCGGACGGGGGGTTTCTCTGGGCCGGATGGGAGGAGGGGGAATCGGACGAGAATGGGGAAGATCGGGGAGGGGGGGAGGGGGCCGTGTGTTGTTGTGGCTGGAGGCTCCGGCTGGGCTTTCCGCGGATTTCTTTTCGGTGCACAGAGAGATCGGGACCTCGAGGTCCACGTACCAACCTGTTTCCAGCGGCAGCTTAACGCTAGGGAATGGCATTTCAACTATGAGTCTCTCTCCTGAGGAGATCGCTTCCTCTTTCCTGTCAGCCTTTTATTTCTTTAACCCTTGCAGCGCTAAACGCGATCAAATCGCCCCCTTTTTTTTTTTTTTTAAGGAGGTCCTTACAGCTGCAGAGGGGGGCTTCCTTCGGAGCCAACGCGCGGCGCGTCGTGTTAGCTTACCTGGGAGTAAGTCAGCGCAGCGTGGACTTCTGGAGGAGGCGCTTAGGGGGCGGTTGGTGCTGGGCTGCAATCCCGAGCACGCCGCACTAAGGAGAAAGGGACGCAGTGGGGCTTGCTTCTGAGCAGCTGAGGTTGTGCGTTCTGCCCCGCGCCAAGCAACCAGAATGTTAAAAACTCATCGGTGATGTAGAGGAGAGAAACCGAAAAGAGGCCCCCGCGGCTACCAAATTCTCCAGGAGTTTTGCAATGGCCCCGGCTCGTGCCAGGTGCCGTTACAAGTGCCCGCAGGGGGAAAGGCAAAGGGAAACCGCGCTGATGGGAGTTATGCGAATTACGCAAGAGCGGGAGCATCGCGAAACAAGCAGGCACAAGTTCTGGGGCTCTATCTTTCCGGTGCACTTAAACTACAAACACGCGCAGGGGCGCGCACTTATTCGAAAGTTTTTTCGGCTGGTTGCGAAATGTTTCCAGAAGGCTCGAGGAGGCCGTTGGCCTTCCTCTCCGGCTTTGCGGGCAATTGGTTGGCTCGTCGTTTGCGTTTGGGAAGTTATGTCTGGGGCAGTCCCCGTGGTTTTGTCTCGTGTTATTAGCCGGGCGTCTGCGCTGGGCGATCTCCTCATGATCCGTGGCGTTTGCTGTCAGGTTGGATCAGCCTGATCTGCTCTGGACGGGACCTCGTGAGGACAGAATGTAAAAAGGAGCCTCTGTTTATATCGGTTGGAGGTGTGGGTGTAGGGATGCGTGCGCCCTTCCGAGGCTAAAAAGAGATTTAAAGCAAACTGGCGTCCCTGGGCACATCGGGGAAAAAAGATGTCAATCCAGCCCTACGGAGAGCACCAAAGTAGGTGTTCTTTATGTGGGACAAAGTTTGGAGGAGCTGCTTTGGGGGGGGTGTGGCAATTCTAGAAACTACAAACCATCTGGATGGAGATTCTAGGAGTTGTAGTCCAAACAGTAACTTTTCCCAAGCTCTGAAGTGCCACAGTAGGAAACTGTTAAAAGTGCAGGTTGTTGTTGGACTACAGATCCCAGAATCCCTCACTTCTGGCTATGCTGGCAAGGGATTTGGGGTTTTGCAGTTCAACAACATCTGGAGGACTTCAGGAGTCCCTTCCCTGATCTATGCACTCCTGTTACCTTTGAAAGGAATGTATTCTGAAAAATAAGGCTATGTAACTCAGTGATTTCTTAAAAAAAAAAAAGGCAGATGGCAAATGGCATTCTTGCCTGTGTTGGAGGTGAGAAGTCTTCTAAAATTGTTCCTGCCCTCTTTGCACTTCTCTTGTTCTGTGCTATCAGGTTGGTGACTCAAGGAAGGAGAGATTTCTATGAGCCCTGACCGTCAACTACCCCGCTCAAACCTTGCAAATTCAGAGGTGTGGCTTTCTTGATAAAACCAATCTACCTTTAATGTAGCTTTCTCCTTTTCCTTCTACTTTTCACTTTATCTTTTCATGTACAATAGCCTCCATTTAGTCATAATGGGTTCTAATGAGATTTCAAGCTTAATTTGCTCTAGGACTCATGGCAGCCCATGGTCAAAAGGACAAAGGAATGGATCCTAAATCTTCTATGTATAATCTAAAAACAATATCTTTTCCCTCAAGCATTATTATTTTCTATGCAAATTTATGCAAGTGTAACCAAACCAATTAATACCATTAAATGAGTACAATTAATTGACTATTATTTCCTTTAATGGGTGACATCCTTAAAATGTGTTCAACATTGACTCAGCTGAGTCCCTTATGAAATGCTTCTCCAGAGCCTGTAGAATCATAGAGTTGGAAGAGACCACAGAGGCCATCCAGTCCAACCCCCTGCCATGCAGGAACACACATCAAAACACTCCCAACAGAGGGCCATCCAGCCTCTGCCTAAAAACCTCCAAAGAAGGAGATTCCACCACACTCTGAGGCAGCATATTCCACTGCCAGATAGCTCTGACCGTCAGGAAGTTCTTCCTGAGGTTCGAGTGGAATCTCTTTTCCTGCAGCTTGAATCGATTGGTCCTTGTCCTAGTCTCTGGCGCAGCAGAAAACAAGCTCGCTTCCTCCTCGACATGACATCCCTTCAAATATTTAAACATGGCTATCATGTCGCCTCTTAACCTTCTCTTCTGCAGACTAAACTTCCCCAGCTTCCTAAGCCGCTCCTCATAGGGCATGGCTTCCAGACTCTTCACCATTTTGGTTGCCCTCCTCTGGACATGCTCCAGCTTGTCGATACCCTGCTTGAATTGAGGTGCCCAGCCGTATGTGTCCCTCCAGTAATGGATACATAATGTTTAATAATAATAGTTTTAGAAGTAGCATATTTCTTACTAAATTTACAATTTTCTTGATGTAAGTATCTTTCTCATCAATTCATGCAGCTTCTCTAAAAGTATAACAATATTATTATCCACATATGACAGATGGAGGACTTGAAATAAAGTGTCTTGGTTTAGGCCATCCAATACATTAACAGCTAATCTGAAAATTGAATAAGAGACATCCAGCTCATGGCTCACAAAGATGTCTGTGTTATGTAGTAAGGGTAGGAGTTGTAGTCACAAACACTTTGAGAGAGCACTTAATTGGGAAAGGCTGCACAGTGCTATATCAGCTTATCCTATAGCATGGTATAGTGGTCTGAGCAATGAACTATGATTCTGGATACCAAAATCTGAATCCTTGCTTGGCCATGGGAACCCACCAAGTGACCCTGGAAAAGTTATACTCTCTCAGCTTCCCAGTACCACTTTTTAAAAGACAGGACTGGTAGAAATAAGTAAAAATAGGGACAGATGTAGTATCAAGCACTCTGATTTTTCATGAGAGACTAATGCCACCACTGGGTTCATACCATACAATAAAGTAGTCACCATATACAGGCAGATAATATGAAATCCAATTTTCTGCATTTTCCCACTCAGTTCTCTGAGTGGACCTTCACTACTCTGCAAGAAGTGCCTATGCTGAAAAGTGGATGCAAGGAAAGAGAGTGAGGGAAAAAGATGCAGATGCTGGGTCAATTGATACAACAGTGTGTATTCTGGAGTTCTCAACCTTAAATGAAATACTTGAATACATGGATTTTGTTGCAAAGCTTTGTGGGTCCATTGGAAGTCTTACCTGTTTCTCCTTCAAGCCACAGACTGACAATGCAATCATCAGGCCTTGAATATGAAAGCCAGCCCACTCCATCCATTCAAGGGAATCAACATCTTGATAGGAAAAATCAAAAGTCAGTGACTTTAAGCTGCTACTATTGGAGACTTTCTTGAGGTCTGAGTAGGGATGGAGTTGTAGCTCAGTCATGCAGAACAGTCTGGAAAAGTTCTCGAACTTCCAGAATCTCCAGCACGGCCACTGACAGATTCTGGAAGTTGTAATCTAAAAAAAGTAACTTTCAGTCTTTGTTGTGGAGTACATGCTTTGCATGCAGGGCATCTGAAAATCTCCAGGGTGAGCTAGGAAGACTTGCCTGTCTGTGAAAACAATATTAAGCTGTATGAACCAATGGCCTCATGTTTCTTGCCCCAAACTTAGTTCTTAGCAACTCTGATTTAGAAAGTGATAGACAGATCTACAAACACAGCTCCCATACTGGAAAAATCCAAATGCTGTGGAGTATATAACACCACTTAGCCTGGAACACACCTGACTTATCTGATT
This sequence comes from Cyclura pinguis, assembly GCA_030412105.1. Lineage (NCBI taxonomy): Eukaryota > Metazoa > Chordata > Lepidosauria > Squamata > Iguanidae > Cyclura > Cyclura pinguis. The sequence continues at coordinate 308,140,825 of CM059599.1, read as the reverse complement.
TTGGAAGCTGACCAGGGTCAGATCTAGTTAATACTTGGATGGGAGAGTGCCAGGATATACGCAGAATCTCCAGGCAGGATGAGGAAAGAATCCTCCCTGAAATCCTGGAGAACTGCCACTGCCAGTCCAAATGACAGTCCTGGGGTTGATATACAAAAGGTCTGACTTAGAATAAGGCAACTTCCTATATTTCTAGTTATTAGATTTGCAAGAACATTCATGGGCAAACCTGAATGCTGCTGTGATATATGGGAAATATATTGTTTCATATATTAACTTACTAATGCTACGTAAAATTGAAATGGGATACTGAGTACAAGCAGAAAGGAAGGCGAGTGCATGGTTTAATTGGCCCTGTTGTTGTATGCCTTCAAGTCATTTTCAATTTATGGTGACCCTAAGGCCTATCATGGGGTTTTCTTGGCAAGATTTGCTCAGAAAGGGTTTGCCTTTGCCTTCCCCTGAAGCTGAGAGACTGTGGTTCACCCAAGGTGACCCAGTGGGTTTCCATGGCCAAGCAGAGATTCAAACTCTGATCTCCAGAGTTGTAGTCCAACACTCAAACTACTATACCACACTGCTGTATGGTAAAACTGATATTTTGGAAGTATATACATTTTACACTGCTAACGTGTGTGCAGCACAATTCTATTTAGTCAGACATGAATCGCATTCTGTACAATTACTTCTAGGTAACTGTGGATAGTCACCTTGCAATCTTAAACGTATGTGGGAAGAAATCTAGTTGATGCAATGAGATATGCTTCTTTGTAGTCCTTCAAAGAAAGTCCTTGCCCCAAGACTGTAAGAATCAAGCAGGCTCATATGTAATATTTTTCTACCTTCAGGTTTCTTCATGCAGAATGCATGGGAAAAGATTTTGATTTTCTTCCCTCTGTTGCTGCTAGGCAGTGGGGAACCTAAAGAACCATTTTGGTAGGAAAGGTTAAAAAAACTATTGACGCTATCAGTTCTTATGTTCTCATATTTCAAAGGTTCATTCACACTTGTTAATGTTGGTACTGCTTCTGCCAGTCTTAGACACTAGCAAATTATATGAATGAACTTCATTTGAATAATGTAAATAAATGCCAAGGAAAAAGGTATGTGTGTTTCTGGGGAGCAATTACAGCAATGCCATGCTTGTCCCACCCCCCTTTTCAAAATATCTTAATCTTGAGATTTACGAATATGTTGGGGAAAGTAAGATGCTGATAGCCTGGCAGATGAGTGTTCACTGCTATAACTTATTTAGCTGGAGTAGTAAGAAAAAAATCTGAAGCACTAACCATCACTGTGCCTTCAATATCTGTACAAGTTACTGAAACAGACCAGAACTTGGAAAGTTTCTTTTTTGGACGAAAACTCCCAGAACTTTCCCCCTTAACTGGCCATGCTGATTGAGGGATCCCAGAAGTATCAGGACAGAAGTCCCCACATTTCAAAGAATATATGAAGTTGGAAACTCCAACATGTAATTCCCATCAAAACTGCCCCCAGGCCTTTGGTATCTTACAGGATAGCCTACAAGGCAAAAAGTTCCATGTCTAAACTGCAGGTGGATAAGTGACTTTATGAAATCAAGAGCCTCACTTGCACAAGGCTCTTAAATGGGTTGAACTCATTCACGTACAAGTTTCTACCGATCTTCACTCAGTGCACAGAAGGTTAGGATCATGGTGGCTCCCATGCTAGTGCTGAATCCACTCAGGATTTTTAGTCTGACCTTTAAAGGAGATATCTGAGGTGTTGAACTTATTTTGAGCTCCTTGGATAGGACCTTTAAAGTCTGGACTAAAATTTGGAGTGGATTTGCCACCTCACTGACACAAGCAATGACTGGATTTGGGGTGTAGTGATGTTCATAATGTTTCTCTGAAAGGATGGAGGGAATGTCTGAAATGGCCTGTTACCTGCTGGGGATCATGTTAGGCCCACTATTGCTTGAAATCTCATGCTAAAGGTAGTATCCTGCTTTAATTTCTTAGGGAGCTTCTAAAAAGTGACCACATTTGAAGTAATGGAAAGTCATGAAAATAGCAGAGTTTGGAGAAGAAACTTTTGGTATCTCCCAGAATTCCCCACTCAGTATAGTCATTTTTAGTCCAAAAGAAGAGGAAGAAAATTGTAAAGCAATTTGGACTTGCTCTTGGGGGATAGTGTGCATGGTGATGATCTTGTGGCAGCCATAAAAAAAAAAAATCTTCCTGTGGGACTATATGCAAGGAATGCCTAGCAGTGTACACCTGTCCATGCTGCTTCTTTAGCAAGTAGGGATGGGCCAACTGAATCCTCAAATCCTGGGAAGGGTTTGAGATTCGCTAATCCGAATCCCTGTGCCAAAATAGGCAAACCGAATCTTTCGAATCCACTAACAAAATAGTTTGTTGGAGACCGGAACACCGGAAAACCTGGGAGACGAGAATGCCTGAAAACCTAGCAGACCAGACACACAAGGGGAGATGGCAAGTAGGTGAGTTTTTCCCTTGGAGTGATAATGGCCTTTGCTAACAATTTCAGAAATTACATCAGGGGTTGTATTCTAAGATATTTACACTGAACATTCCATATTTAAGTTCAGCACTTGACTGGAAGGTACAGGCTTGACATTTCAAGGACAGCTGAAACATTCCTTTGCATAGCTGCCTTGCAAACCTCTTTCAGACACAATTCTGGGGTTTCGAGTTTTACAAGGTATCACAGTCAAAGTGTGCTGGTGCATCATCAAACTATAAACCCCAGGATGCCAGAAGGAGCTATGCAAAGAAAATCTAGTTTTGACCTCTAGTACGTGGCCCTGTTTACACAGGCAGGAAAATGTGGGATTAATCTACATTTTCCTGCCTGTGTAGAAAGGGCCTTCATGTCATTTACAATCTGGGGAGATCCTGAGGAAAAACTAGGACAATTGTCCTGGCTAGATTTCTTCAGAGGGAGTTTGGCTTTGCCTAGGCTTTTGCTGAGGCTGAGAGAGTGTGTTTTGCCCAAGATTATCCTTCTTTCCCTTGCTTTTTAAACCCTTCTTAAAAAAAGATTTGAGATTCGTGAGATTTGTGGATTCCCAAAACCTTCCAGGGATTCGGATCTGGATTCGGATTTGGAAAATTCTGGATTCATCCCATCCTTATTAGCAAATTTCTTTGGATGTCTGTGCTCAGGAGATGCTATGGATAGTTGTATATTCCAGACAAAACTTCTTGTACAAGACAAAAGGAATATTTGTTAAATGTTGTTCAAAATTTATAATTTATGAAAAGGAGGAGGAGAGGACCTAGCGTATAGCTTCCGATCGGAACCTGATTACTTTTGGAGCACTTTCTGGAATACAGGCCAGGAGATGGTGGCTGGGAGATGGTGGGGATGACAGTCCGTGCATTAAGTTGTCATAGCTCTAATCACTCTGCATACTGAAAGCAATCATGCTGTGTATGTGTGCACACTGCGTGTACGCATTCCTCAGGAACAATTATTTCTCTTTCATCTCTGTAGTCAAGCCATAATTTATTGTTACAGAGATAGTGGCCACCATAAAGTTTGTACTATGGGCCAGTATTTTGTATACATGTCAGGCTAATGAAAAAGACGCCACTATAATTTTTACGCTGTAATCAGTCAGCAGTGGTTCACATGGCAGCTTGCTGGCAGACTGTGAACTTCTCTAGGTCTGTGTCAGCCAAGAAAGAAGTGGAATCCAACAGTATCTGTAGAGGGTATGATAAGATATGGGCAAAAGGGGCTGTTACTCCAAACACTCTTAGTGGTAGCTTTTGCCATCATGGTTTACATCTGCACTAAACACTGCTACATATTTGGCAGCTGCCTGCATGTCTATGTAGCTCCCATGCTCCTGCCACCTCTAGCTCTCCTGAAAGGGCAGTGGTTTCTCTTCTGCTAAATAGTAGCATTTAATGGCAGAAGCTGATAATAAACCACTATATAATAGTGGGAGTGAAGAGGCTACCACTGGATTAATATATATTTTGTAAAATATGAGATCTGCTTTACATAAACCAGTTTGTATTCTAAATGTTATTGTATTCTTAAGGATCGGGCCCTTCTTGTAGGCTTCATCTGGTTGGCCACTGTGTAGACATGATGTTGGAATGGATAGGCCTTTGATCTATTCCAACATGGATTTTCTATGCTGTAGTTAGGAGTCAAGAGATTAACTTTTGATTTGTGATATAACTGTTAGCATCTCAGAGAAGAACCTTGAGGCCTTTTATTATGTTTCTGGTTTTGGCCATTCCTTGGCTATCCAAATGGCAACCTGGTAAATAGATAGGATATTCTGTTGTAGAAGAATTTAGTATGGCATCAGAAGAATTCAGCTGAGCTATGGTGAAGAATATATTTAGGATCTTTCATATTCTTTATGAGCTGTGTCTGATCTTCATTCTGGAAATAGATGCTAACTGACAGGAACACCTCATGCACCAGATAAAATTGAGTCTGTTCTGCCAAGGCTTATACTCCAGTAAATGTGTAGGGTGTGTAAGTTCTTATGGGTCCACAATGCTCTCTGCTGTTCTTGCTGCAACAGATCATCACAGTTTCCCCTCATGATTTGTAAATGCATACAACCAACATACATATTAAAACCAGAACTAGGAAAAGTTATTTTTGGACTACAAGTCCCATCATCCTTCAGGCAACACGATCAACTTCTGCTCTCATGAAATCATGCAAATGTCTGATATTACAAAGCCCACTACAATCTTAGTAAACAGCACCAGTAATCTAAATTCTTTTCACTCTGTTTTGTCTAACTTGGCCATCGCAGGGTAGATGGAATGGATAAACCTAAGAAATGAGAACTATTTACCATGTCTTGACATTGTTCCCACTGATGTTAATAGCAGAACTCCCACTGATTTCAGAAGTGTAGGCCTACAAACTCAGTGAAATAAAAGAAAATAAGGGTTCTTTTGCTCAAGCAAGAATTGTTTGGTTCCAAAATATCTGTTAGAATAGATTAAAAAAAAATCATAGGGTGCCATCTGATCTTGTTATTTATTTAAGTGGGAAGAGAATCACAGTTATATCACAGGTGGGGAAACTGATGAATTATCAACAGTCCCACTATCCTTTACCACTAGCCATACTGGAAGGGGGTGATGAGCACTGGAATCCAACAATATTGAAGGAGCCACAGGTTCCCTATCTAAGGCTCCAAGGCACGTCACAGAAGCAACACACAGGGTTGGTTAGAAGGATCTTGGCACCAGTGGTTGTCGCTTCTTATTGTATAATAACTAAAATTGATAGGTGCAATTTTGTTTGTGGAAGATACTAATTAGATACGACCAAATAGGGAGGAGAATAAAATACCATGTTTCTACTTCTCTGTCCTTCTCAAAGGGTCTCAAGGAAGAACCTTCTTAATTTTACCCATCTTTTCCAATCCAGCCTATCTCTTTCAGATTTGGTGTGAGAACTCCCTTATGTTAATGGAATTCCTGGTCCTGTATCCGCATCTTCATCTACATCCAGCGAGGGAGTAGATCCACACATGCAGTCTTGGCTTGCACTGATATAAATTGAGACAGTTAGCATACATATGCAGACCGTGCTGGTCTGTGTAGGGAGGTAATGTAGGCTATTCATGTCCATAGACACACAAGCATCTGGATATGTTTATCGGTTTGAAAATACCCTGCAGCAAATAAACTGTGTGTTTTTAAAGATGAGCTAGAATGACGTTTTCGTTTCCTGAGTATGAAAATAAGCTGCACAACAGGAGAATTAGCTGCATCTTTTTTACCCATCTGACCTCTTCACCTCCACTTTGCTCACTAATCCTTCTGCAAGGGCTGCCTCTCTAAGGCTGCAAATCTCTGAGCAGCTGCTGTTTTTAAATTGGAGGGAAAAGTAACCATACTATGATAGTACAGAAGTACACACTATGGGGAGAACAAATCTTGTGAGATCAAGTATGCTGTAACACCCAGGGAAAAAAAAGTTCCTCAGTCTTATAATGTGGCTTACAGAGGGATTGAATCTGAGTCCAGAAATTATTCTAAATTCTTAATAAAATATCAATAATTTGCCTAGGTCAAAACACAGAAAGGAGTTGTCTGCTACAAATGATTTAGCTGTCCTTAGGAACCTTACTGTATTAGTCATCAGGACAAAGTTTTTACAAAAGTGACTCTGACTTTTTATTTTTTGGAAAATAAAAATGCTTCCAAGTTTTAAGAAACAGTAATGTTCTATATATTAACCTTGTATCTTTTTCCTGTGAGATATATGGACGTATTACATATTTGTAACTGAGCATTATATGGGGGAAGAAGAATTATATCTGTAATCCTGTATCTAGGCACACATTAGAACACTCATGTTCTTACTGCTAGACGTTGCCAACTGTACTGTTTAAACCAAAATTCACAATCTTCCCCATGCCACTAGAAAAGAAAAGAAAAAAAAAAAACAGTGTCCAGATCAGAGCTTAGAAAAGTTACCTTTATAGATTATGTCTCCTAGAACCGCCTCCCCCCCCCCCCCTCGGCACAATCACCAGGCACACTGGTGGGAAATGCTAGGAGTTATATGTAAAGTCAAAGGCTTTCACGGCTGGAATCCACAGGTTGTTGTGGGTTTTCCAGGCTTTGAGGCCGTGTTCTATTAGTATTTTTTCCTGATGTTTCGCCTGCATCTGAGGATCTGAAGATGCCAGCCACAGATGCAAGCGAAACGTCAGGAGAAAATACTAATAGAACGCGGCCTCAAAGCCTGGAAAACCCACAATAACCTAGGAGTTATAGTTCAAAAAAGACAACTTTCAAAAGCGGTGGTTCAGATAGAGGGGTGTAGCTCTGGGGAGTGGGTAGGAGAGTCTCGAAATGAGGGCACTGACTTCTTAAATAAGAATTCTGCTCTTCCCAATGAACTTCAGTCTCAAAATTTTTAGTGTTGCAGTGATTTAAAACTCAGTTGAGCCTTTAGAAATACAGTGGACCCTACAGATCTGCAGGGGTTCAGGTCTATGCCCCCCTATGGATGCCAAAACCCACGAATGATCACATCTCATAACATGTGCACAGATGCTTCAGCACTTCCGTGTTCACCTTGCTGCCATTTTATGTATAGGACATGACAGTCTATGGTGAATGGAAATTGCAGATCCAGAAGTTTCAGATCCAGAGGGTCCACTGCACAGTTTAGATATCCAAAGTAAAGGGACAGGAAAAGTGACCAAGAAAATAGAATGAATGATTTTCAATGAATGAATGATTTTCAGTGCCTCACTCTCTGCAATGCTAGAAATTTGGGGACTAAAGGAAAATGTCATTGATGGGGTGAATTCTGACCTGGGCAGCATACCCTAATTTGGCCTCCCTGTAGCTACAGCCCTGAGTTAATCTAATTAATCCTGCTACCTGTGATTACTAGCACAGTAAAGCCACCCTATCAAGAGGCTTCCCCCTTCCCCGAAAAAAATAATAATTTGTACCATGGTGAGAGAATGGTGTAAAAATAGCCTTCTGTCTTGTCACCTCCCACATATATTTGTATTTGTGCTGTCATCCCTCCTGCCTTTTACCAGCAGGTTTCTATTTGAAGAGTGTAAATTGAAAACTTCTTACCAGTTCTAAAATAGCTGTGTATATTTTTCTGCAAAGGACAGGTGGCAGCAGCAAAACAGAGGTGGGGGTAGTTTCACACAAAGTTTTTCAGGAGAGAAATTAAACCCTAATCGTCCAATTCAGCAGTGGCTTCCTTGAAGACACTGTATATCCTTAAATAACTGACAATTCTTTAGCAGCTTTGTATATGAAACAAAATAGAGAAATCTCTTTAATCTTACACCTGTATCTGTGTCAGAATAGAACTGGGCAAAATGATGTGCCACTAACAAGACTGTTTCACATGAAAAAATGAGAGGGAAACAGACTAAATCCTACTACCCAGCCTTATGCAGCATAAGAGGAAGGTATCAAAAGCCTAAACAAGAGGACCCCACTTCTAAAAAAAAGTTCAGTTTGGACTGAGGATTATGGGAACAAGTATGGCTGCCTAACTGGAATCTTGAACAGCCATCTACACTGCAACATTTTGTTGCAGGTGCCCCCTATGTTTCCCAAAGCTTATAAGTTGTTTGTTCTTGGAAGCACCAGTAAGCTGCTGCTTTGGTAATATTTTCTCTTTGTTTGAAGAGAGTCTTTTTTTCTTATAAGGATGCTAGTCACACTGTCAAGCCAATTGCAATGCCCTAAAACTTTGAAGTTTCTTTCTTGTCCCCAGTGGTGCTATCAAATAGCCAAGTTGGGTGGCTATGTGACAAAGTCATTGTTGCTAGGAAGAGAACGACCTATTTTTGAGCCACAAAATTTCTTCCGAATTTACTGAGGATCAGGAATGTGAAGACTTAGGACTCTCCTCTTAAGAGCTGCCTGAATACTAAGTACTGTACTGTACTGAGGTGATACAGAGAAAGGAATGGCAATGTATCAGAAGTCTAGCCTTCTCCCTTTTATACCTTACCTTGATAATAATCAAAATGTACGGTTCATTGCAAGAAGTTGGGAAGGAGTGAGGGTAAATGTCTGTCAGCCATAGCCATATATTTGCATCATATTTTGTGTTTATCTGTTCACATAAATCATTCATGTTTGTTCAACCCAAGCACAGCTGCGTACCTGAAGAGTACTCTGAATTTAAGAGGTACAAAACTGTCAGGGTCAGCAAAAATGGCAGGGGGAGAGAGAAACGATAGAAGAACATGCGCAGAATGTAATGCATAGAAATGCAGGTGTGAAACCCTGGCCGGAATCATCTCACAAAAGGAGACATTCTTTTGTCGGGAAAGATATTCTGGACCTAGGTTTGAAGAAAGATTACAATCCTAGCAGAATTCTCACACAGTATAGCACTGTAGGTTAAATGAAATACAATGGGCTCTCCACTTTGTGAGTGCAGCACCACAGATTTGATTATTCATGAGTTATGTTATATTATGTTATTTATTTATTTAAAAAATTACTCTATTTTCCCTTGCAAAGGAAAAAATATGTTCTTTTTAGAAATCTCTAAGTCCTCTAGTGTGGTATACTTCTGTTGGAGGGCCTAGAAATTTCCAGAGAGCACTCCTCTAGCCATTGCTAGGTCCTCCAGGGTAACACTGTCACCCATTTCCACTGGATGTTGATCACGGAATCACGCCGGAGGACCTAGAGATTCCCAGAGAAGAGTTTTCAGGGTTTTTTTAAAAAAAGAGTTCATGATTTTTATTTTTGTTCACTTTTTTCCACTATTACAGGGGTCTTGCACCCCTAATCCCTGCAAAAGTGGAAGACTCACTGTACTTGGTTTGCTGCATGTAGTAAAAGAAGCACAGGCAATTTCAGTTTATATCACCTACCTATTGTGACAACTGATAATACAAAGTTGTAAACCCACTGTAATTGTGTAATATATGTGTGACTATGGAAGATAGTTTGCATAGTGTTTTGCTTCATATATTTCTTGTATATAAAGACAATCTGGACCCACACTACATTAAGACTATTCACACTATGAAATGACCAAAGAATACATTCCACCAGGAAAGGTAGTAGTTGAAAGGGAACAAACAATTTGTCAAATGAATGGCAATGCTGTTGAGAATTGCATTGGGTTGTTGCCTGCAACACCAAATCTGACATACTTGCACATAAATAGATGCTATGCAGCAGAGTATGTACATTCTTATATCCATGAGGTGACAGACAGAGGGTGCATCGCCATTTATTATGTGTCCTGGGATTAAATATGTTATCACATGGCAGTGAACATATTCATACACATGCTGGCTCATCCAGAGGGGGATATTCGGTTTATTTGCATTCAGTATGGTATGCTAATAGTTTAGAGAAAGATAGAGACACAAAAGCTTTGGATTTGATGACATAAACGGACAGTCTGGGATATATCAACATTGTGCAAGTTTGACACCAGGAATGGGCAAACAAAGCAGGAGGGAGAACCTTAAAGACTAGCAAGTTTTATTTGGCCTACATTTTTTTGTGGATTGGGTCTGATTTTCTCAGATGCATGAAGATGAAGTGGGCTATAGTTCACAGAAGCTTATGCCTTCTGTTTTCAATTGCTTTCTGCTTTCAAGGTGCTATAAGGCTCTTGATTGTTATGCCACTACTGTAGCGTATTGTGGCTGTATGAAGGAATGGACAGGTTTCTGATCCGTGTCACTTTTGAACATTTTCATCATATTCTGCTTTGTTTCTTTATTAAACTAGTAATCTATTAAACTACTATTAAACTAGTAAAGTAATCAAAACCAAATATCTTCAAATGGAAACAGACTTTCAAATTAATTTTCTCTCAAAGTGCACCTTTTAACGGACTGTGTCAAAACATCCAGAAATTGCAAGAGCCGGTGTAAATAACTGTTCTTTTCCTTACCTTAGTTTGGGTGGTACATCACGTAGAATAAGATTCTCAATACAGTCAGCCCTCCACATTTGCGAGTTTGACATTCACGGATTTGGGTATTTGCGAGTTTCTCCAACCCCTGCTCTCCCATCTCAGGTGCTTCTTTTTGGGGGGAACCTTCCCTCATGGTGGCTCCAATCAGGCTGCATAGCCCTTTAAAAACCCACCTCTGGTCTTCCTTTTCCTCTACCAGTCTCTGCCTGACCAGCTAAGGATGGTTCTCTGCCCAAATTCTCATCACCACAAACCCTGTACCCATGCCCCACATGCACCCAAAGAAGGAGATGGGCAAGAGAGAGGAAGTACAGGATCATCATGCCAACCATCTTCTTTCCCTGACCTGATTCAGACCCTGGAAGCTGACTTTCCCCAACCATGCCTCAGCCCCCTTCCCACAGACACACACATTTTGTTATTTGCAAATTTTTCACTTTTGCGAGGGTCCTGTGTCCCTAACACTAGCGAATGTGGAGGGCCAAGTGTAATTCTTATTGACACTAGTGGTTCTTCAAATTTCTGGGTTGATAAATTTAAATATCAATGAAAGCAAATTAAAGTGTATAAGTATTAACCCATATATCAGCACTAAGGTATATTGTTAGATCTAAATTATAAACATTGGTGGATTTAAATACAGAATTCTAGCTTTATACTTTGCATAATCTCTGTGTTTGTTTCCTAAAATCTGCTGCAGTAAGAAGCATTTCACTGTCAAATTGGATCTGTCTCAATTTGAACAATTGAATGTGACAATTGTAGCCATGGTCCAGTTGGATTCCCTATAGGTAAATAATCTTGGGCATTTGGTCAGTGTATTCTCAGACAGAAAGTGGATGCACATGAAATGACAGTACGTTCATACTTTGTTATATGTGATTGGTCTCCTGTATTGATGGTAGTATCCAAAATGGTGGATCTGGACACTGAAGGTACATGTAACGAGATGAGGAATTAGTAAACAGCACTATGACTGAGAACCCTGTATCGGGAGACATTTATCTGGCATGTAGCTATGTCTCTTTATCTGTGTCTCCCAGTGCCAGCCCCGAAAACACACCTTTTAAGTGATGCAGTCCCCAACAGTTGTTTCTATATCATTGGAGGGGTGTAGGGTTCAGTGGCAGCACCTCCAGCTATCTTTCTGTAGTTGCACATGCATCTCTGCTGACTCCCCCACACTCCAATGATACAATTATGGCTGTGTTGAGGTGGAAGGTGGGGCCGCATCACTTAAAAGGTATGTTTGGGGTAGAATATGATCCTTGAACAGTTGGTAAAGAATTCCAGCCTCCACAATGACCCAAAACACTGGGTTAAAGTAGCATAAGTTGGACTTAATGCCATTGAAACTTGCTAATAAGACGCCAACCAATATCTTAGTCTATGTTCAGGTTTTACAAATAACATGTGCTACAAGTTTGCATATTGTTTCTCTTCTCTGTGAATGTGAGCAAGCATGAACTCGAGAATATTTGCATGTATAAAACTTTACATCACCACAAGTGTGAGATGATCTCTATAGTAATTACAAGCTATGAAGACATAACATCAGCCATCTCGAAATACTGTGAGAAGCTCACCTTTAGTTAAGGAAAAGTGAGGGGAGAAGTCATGCTACCATGATGCCACTCCCCCCTCTCTCTTTCACATACACACACCATACTCTTTAACTCTCAGTACCATCACTCAACCACTGCTGAGTGGACCATGTCAGAGACTATATTCTACTATGTCCTCTAGCTCCAGCCCTCTTGATTGGCCAGGTACTTGTTGCCAAAAAGAGAAGGAAAGAGAATGAAAATGGGAACTGATCTGCATAAAATGTATATATGTTAATTTTTGTGCAAATAACTGCACATTTAGGAGTAATTTTTATGATTTAAATGGAACAGACAACTCGCTGCAGTAAGGAGCACTGTGACCAAGAGAGGTCAGTGTGTCTCTTCACGTCTGTTGTCCAGGTGCTCACTTATAATGGGAAACTCCAAGAACCCTGTTCTCATAGGTTGTTGTGAGTTTTCCGGGCTCTAAGGCTGTGTTCTATTAGTATTTTCTCCTGATGTTTCTCCTGCATCTGTGGCTGGCATCTTCAGAGGACCCTCTGAAGATGCCAGCCACAGATGCAGGCGAAACATTAGGAGAAAATACTAATAGAACATGGCCTCAAAGCCTGGAAAACCCACAACAACCTATGGATTCCAGCCATGAAAGCCTCCGACTTTACATAAACCCTGTTCTCCCTTCTTTAATGATTCTTTACTATTAAAATTGACTTGAATGTCAAATAGAAGAGCATTCTATAAAAACTCTTCCACAGTGATACCTGTCCCCTGAAAAGCAAGACACATGGGGACCTTACGGTTGTCTCTTGACTCTGGTGTTCCTTCAACTCTCTGTTCCACACTTTTGTTTTCCGTGTGTCACGCATCCTCCTTACTAACATTTAACCTTAATAACATGTACATTTCAGTCCTGTACATAACGAGATAATGGTGACAGTGTTAAATAGCAATATATTATGTCATCATTTGTAATAAAATTTAGAACTGGAAGTGAAAGATGTTATGCCTAACTGACATTTGAAAAGGAAATATAATTCAGGTGGATAGGCAGTATCATTGTTTTTTTAATTGTTTTAGTACAGTAAAAAAAAAATCATTGTTTCCAATTTTCTGAAACTTATTCTAGTGAGATCTGTATACTGTGACTTTGATACAAAACTGCCATTCTGTTAGTGCAAATGGAAGGTACTTTGAGCTTACTTTCAGAACATTCACCATCCCAAAGGGTACTCACATCCCAAAAGCAAAGGCTGGGGGGGGGGGAGCTTTTAGGGCTGCAGAAAAGAGATGCAGAAAAGCCCTATTCTATTGTTGTAATCTATGTTCCATTCCTGAAGGAACATCCAAGGACCCTCTTGATATGTTTAAATGAAGCCTTGTAAAGAAACTGTATACAAATACAGACAGCTGTATTATAGGGAAAGATTAAATATCAAACATTGTTTACTTGACTAACATGTTACTTTAATGGTCATATCTTTGTGTTTATCTAAATTCCATAATATCTTAAGGTAATGATTCTTTTTTAATAAACAGGAATAGTTAATTATTTAAAAAAACAAATTTAGTGTTTCATATCAACGCTATTTTGGGAATGTGTTATATAGGTTTGGAAACATCTTTTGCAATTTTGTGTGTTGCACTTCAAACAAGAAGAAATTTTATTTAATCCCCAACAGATGGCAGTATGTGTCAAGACTTTTCTCCATCACTTTAAGTGACCAAACTTCTTTTCCAGATTTTTTTTAAATCTTTTCTTTCTGAAATGACACTTTTAGTTAAATTTTTGAATGTTTTTAGAACATAACTACCCCTGTCCCCGAAGTTCCCCAAGTTCTCGGAATCAGTGTCATTAACCTGCAGCTATGTATTTTAAAATGGCTAAAGGCAGTTTCATAGTACAGTCTGTATTTTTATTACATGGCTGTCACTATTGGGTGACTGTACTGTATTGATATTTGCTGTTTTATTTGCCTGTTGAGCGCACACACACACACACACCCCTTGCATTCTGTCACTGGAAGTGACTATTCAGGGTACATATAATATCAGGAGAGCTAGCATGGTGTAGTGGTTTGAGTGCTAGGCTACAGCCTTAGAGACCGGAGTTCAATTCCTCATTCAGCCGTGGACACCTACCAGGTGACCTTGGGCGTGTCACACTCAGCCCCAGAAGATCCCATGATAGGTTCATCTTAGGGTCGCCACAAGTTGGGATGTCTTGAATGCACAGTACCACATAGAGGAAAAAGTTATCATGTAGTATTCAAGATCTTTTTGTGGTCACTGGATCCACTGCCTGAAAAAAACGTAAGGAGGCTTTCATACTACACAATTATAGCACTATGACTCTACTTTAACTGCCATGGCTGCATCCTATGAGACTGTACTTTGGGAAGGCACTAGAGTTCTCTGGCTGGAAATTTCAAATGCTCCTTCCTCAACTGCAAATCCTAGGGTTCTACAAGATGCAGCCATGGCAGTTAAAAAGTAGAATCATAGTGCTGTAATCAAGTACTATAAAAGGGCTCCTTGAATAAAAAACTGATTGCCAGTACTGCTAAGAAGTGGAGACTCTCCTTTTAAACACATTTCAGGGGCCCTTAAGTTTTTAGAGTTATTTTTTTCCAAAACTGGATTTTAACCACTTCCAGGTTAGTTCTGTTGTTTGCATTGGATGGGGCAGTGTACTCCATGGAGGTTTCTAGGGTATAAAATTGGCCCTCAGATCCCTGGAGCTTGCCCACTCCACTATATAGGTTTATAGGTACAAATAAGGTACAAATAAATAACAAACAAATACGTGTAATATCTTGTATTGCATGACTTCTTGTTCAGGTCACAGTTCTATTGCATGGTCCCAGAATTCCTGAGACCAGCCACTCACCACAGAGAGAAAGAGAGAGGCCTGTTTCATACTTATTTTTCTGCCAACTGTCCACCCAACTCTGCTTTGCCTTCTGGAGCAATCCCAGTAGCCTTTTGGATTCAACAGTTCCTTTCCCTTGTGCTCTCTCTATCCATCTATCCTGCATTCAGATTGTTCCATTAATCTTCTTGACCTAAATCCAATTATTTGTTCCAACTAGAGTAAACCCATTGGCTCAGTGGAACAACAGAACTGCCAAGTTTTCATTGTCTCAGTGGTGTTAAACTAGTTGAGACTAACAATTGGATTTTGACCATTGTTACCTGTATGGATTTTCCCAATGGATCTCTCCCTGTCTGCATCCCAACACAAGTCATCTGAGCATTTGGTGGACTAGAACCCACCTCATTCCATTCTGAAAAGGATTTGGCAGATTCATGTTTGCAGGCCAAACATCCACTGAACCTCTAGCCAGTGAGATAGATGATGATGCTGTGATTGAGGAGCAACTGATTGTGCAGGGGGCTGAGCCTGTAACTGAGCAAGTCAACCTGCAAACATCGCCTGCACTGGAAGGTCAAACAGAGACTGAGTTGCCCCAGCCAGCTCAGGACGGAGAGGGAACCAGCGGTGATGCAGAGGAGTTGCAGTCAGCTGTGCCCATCAGCCCTCAATCACACAGAAGGCTCAAACGGGTGGCAGAGAAGGAGGCTGCTTGGACTAGGCTGAGGAAACAATAACGAGCAGCACCTGCTCACAGGGGCTATTTAAGTCTGCCAGCGTGGCTGCTCCTTGTTTGCAGCAAATTATCAGCAAGCCCTCACAACCTTTGTGTCTCCTGCTCCCTGAAACCCTCTGGACGGATCTCTGCCTCCTGAACCTTTGGACTGGACCTTGACCTGGCTCGGCTTGTGTTTTCCTGGTGTTTGGTACATTCAGACTCCGCAAGTGTTCCTGGCCTCTTTCCTCCTTTGCTGGCTGTGGCCCGGCAGGGAGAAATTCCTGATAGCCACAGTAATCCATGTTGACAAATCTGTGCACATGAACAGAATCCAAGGTGGGGCAATGCTAACTTGTCAAAACTGCCCGGCCATGATTTCACATGGGAGGAGCTAGAATGACTTGCATATTCCCTAAGTCTATCAGATGCAGAGCTGCTTGTGTGAACAGGTCTACATGAACTGACCTTGACAAATGTGGGTCAGGCAGAGAAAGCTATAGGTTCACTGAACTTAGAAATGTTACTACTGGCATGTCAGAGGTTCATCTCATGTTATTAACTTAATATTATGTAATTAACACAGTAGCAGTATGTATTTAAGATACTAATTAATCATATAATTAACCTTAGAACTAGAGAAGTAAGAAAGGTGCTTTCAGGAAAGTTTCATAAGGAGCAAGAAATAAGAATGACTCAGCTTCCTGAGCCTGACAAAATAATTACTCTGCAGTTTAGCTTTTGCCACACTTTCTTCATTTTGTATAATTACTAGGAAGACAATGTTTGAGGAATGTCATTCAGATTTCCAGTTAGAGACACTGGAGTAAATCATGAGCAAGATTACTCTGAAGGGTAAGCAGAGGGAAGGAAGAGGTAGAAATTGTTCAGGGAATATTCAGACAAAAGTTGGTGGGGAGCTGGTACAAGAAAGAAATATACGTTAACCCCATGGAGCTTAGAAATATTATTGGGGTATTCCGGAGGTTATGCAAAAAATTAACTTTCCTAAGCTTGGCTACCACATAGGCCAGATGTGGAATAGTGTCATAGCAGAATTCATCACTGTGAATTATTATTAGACACTAAGTAGAGGTCATTTTTAAACACTAACAAGAGCTCCTTCCTTTGTATCTTAGGCCCTTTCCACATGGACACAGAGTCTGGCATGGGGATGTGAGAGGAGTGGGATTGTGATGACACTTCTGGAAGATGTTGTTGTGGTCCCGCCCTTCTTGTGTTGCCAGCCAGTGTGATCATGGGGTAAATTGTTGATGGATTTTCCCTGTCAATGACCCCTGATCGTGTGATGCTCCCACATTCACCTGCCCTGTGGAAGACCTGGAAGCACAATGGAAGTGCTTCCTGCCTCAGCGCAGCATGCGAAAGAGCCCAGCTATGCTGTGGAAGGAGAGGTGTGTCCTTCATGCTCCCTTCCACAGGGAGCTGATCCAGTGTGGAGAGGAGTGTTCCTGTCACTCGCCCTTCCTGCCACAGGTGCTACCAGGATCACAACTGCAGGGTGACAACGTAAGGTATGGAAAGGGCCTCGATGTCTGAAGACTTGGCAGTGATGATGTGAGCTCATATCTGGATGTGAATCTTGGTCCTCCATTCTGTTTTGACAATCTGAACATAAGAGAATATCTCATGTTTCCCAATTCCTCTATCATTTCTCTGTTTTACCCAAAAAAGGTTTTCTTATAAACAGCAGAAATACAATATATAGAAGTCATCTATGCAGAGATAACAAACCAGTCAGAAGAGGAAATAAGAAAACTAAGCTAGTCAAGAAGACCCACGCTCAATAAAGCTGCCAGCAGAGAACTCACAGATGCAAGTAGACATTTCATTTATGAATTATGAAACTGAATTAAAGGAATCCAGATGTTCCAAATGGAATGACTGCTGATATATTGCTCAATTTCCTATAAACACTTAACAAAAAAAAAAAGACTAGACAATTTTAAGTAGTGTATTTAAAATAATATATATCACCAATCCTTTTAATGGCAAGCTGATAATGTCTTTGTAAATATCCTTTTCCTGAATAAACTACTCCATTTATATATGGAACCATCACATGGTGGTTTAATATTTGTTTAACATTTAAGCTTTTGAAACTTAACTTTCAAAAACTTAAAGTTTTTGGAAAAAAAACCCATTTGTACTGAAAACTGCATTTTGTGCAATATACATAGGATGGTTTCTTTGTAAAACACAAATGCAGTTTTCAGCAAAAAGTCCCAAAATGCAAAATCATTGAAAATGACACAAAAAGTCTTGAAGGGTCATCTAGAGATATAAAAATCTGGGGAAAAAAACTGAAAAATTCTAAGCAAAAAATGTTTTTCCCGTTTTTTAAAATCTGAAGCCAGCGTTTTCTGGAAAAGAAGAAGAATGGATGATGATCTGTTTTATTTCAGCATGTTGAATAACATATGAAAGAAAAGGCATTCTTATATTTATTTCCCCTATATTATTTTTAAAACCTATGTATCAGCTAGACCTTTGGGTAATACTATGTACAGTGGGGTCATTGCATTGCATCATTGCAATTCCTGGTCTTCATTTCCTTTTCTTGTTTCTTTTTGCATCTGCTTGGCAGTACAGAGCTAGAAATAATTTTTCTTTGCTTTATTAGTATAGATGGTTTTTTTGTTTTTATGTGTTAAACTGGTAAAACCTTGTAGTTCAGGTATCCCATTCAGCTGTGGACCTTTTAGCTCCATTTTAACAACAAGAAAAAGAAGTTTGAAAAAAGAAATTCAACTTGTAATTATTTTCTGAATACACTGTACTTTTAATATATCAAACATTATATTTGGATTTTACATTTTTTTATGTTACTTTCAATCTGTAAAGGGTGCTTACATTGCATTTTTTATTTTGTTTTATTTTTCTTTCTGAAGATTTCTAATTTTTTTTTCCTGGGAAACATGGTTGAAAATTTCTAGGAATTTCATTTTGTAGTGTCATCCTGCGGAATGGAAAAAAATCTTCCATATACACACAGAAAGAGAGAGAGAGAGATGGCAGCAAAGCAGTACCTGTCTTATTTCCAGTGCCTCCTGACAGCACATCACCAATCAAACATGAAAAGCAATATAACAGAGAGGCAGCCAAGTTTGCTCTCCAGTTCATCAAATTTGGATGTACATCATTGCAGCTTTTAACACTGAGAAATCTATGTTCCTGACAACAAAGAAAATCTCTGGTTTCCAACAATTAGTATAATGTAATTAAAACTCAAACCTCAACTCAAATAGTTCAAATATCTATGAATACCCTTTTGGTGAGTATCTGATGAATTGTAAGGCTTGGTGCTATTGATTCCTTTGCCATTCATTCAGCGTACACTTTTTCTCCAACACTTCTTATTACAATGATATAATTCAAAGCAATGTCTTAAAAGGAACTAATCTTGTCCATGCTAAGCATCACTAAATAGAGGTCAAATCCACCTTTTGATTGAGGAATGCACAATAATATGTAAGGTTCAGAATGTCCCAGAGTACTTGAATGTAACATTGGATATCTGTAGGAAGCAACATCTAGAATTAGCACTTCTGCAGGGGCAATAGATGATGCTGTTGTTCTGTTCTCCCAGCACCACCTCCCAAATTTGTACAGATCATCTTCTTCTCTGAAGGGCAGTAAAAGCAGTGCACAGTGCATTTTTGCTTAGGATTTCAACGGCTGTCAGCCTTGGTAGCAATGCAAAAAACAGTGAACTGTCAGGGATTCCATGAACATCCAATTGAACCCCTCATGAACGAGGTACACATCAGGACCTTGTGGACTGATGATTTATTATTAAAACTCTGTGCCATATGTGCTTTGGCCTACTGATATAATGTAAAGAAAAGCCCATAGGCCCTTTCTGCAGGATGTCACCATCCTGCATTGGGGATGGGAGAAGGATGGGACCTGGATGACGGTTCTGCATGATGTCATCTGGGTCCCATCCTTCTCCTGTCCCCAGGTGGTGCTATCATGGCGCAAATCATTGATGGATTTTCTCTGTCAATGACCGGTAGTCATACAGCCCTCCTGCCACCCACCTGCACTTACCTGGTATGCCGGGGTCCTGGAAGTGCCATGGCTGTGCTTCCTGCCCCAACGCAGCCTGGGAAAGTACCCAGCAGTGCTGCAGAAGGATGAGGCAGCGCCATTGTGCTTCCTCCATTCATAGAGACAGCCCAGTGCACAGGAGAGCACATCTATTGCACTCCCCTCCTGGGACAATCTCTACCGAGATCCCCGCGGGAGCCCGCCAGGATCAGGTAGGGTGTGGAAAGGGCCAGAAATACTTCTATTTAGTGCAAAAGCATAGAGTGTATTGTCCATGCTTGTTCTAGTATCCTAACATGGGTGTCTTTTGTTGTTTGGCCTTGGCTGACTGAATGGAATTGTACTAAATGCTTTGGGCATCTTTCTTTCCAGTAGCAGTCAACTGGTGCATTTGCCTGGCTTGAACCAATATTGTGTGGCTCATAAGCTTTTAATGGTGCTTATTTGTATCCAAGTGTTCTATTGTTCTTCTGTGATTTTCCTACTGTAATTTTTCTTTCTTTCATTCTATTTCTCTCTATATATATATTTTGAAGAGGCAGAAAGAATTGTTTTCTTGGTGCAACAGAAATTTTATATTTCCTTTTAAAAAGTTTTGAGGGTTCAAAAATATCATAAAATATACAGGGGCTGTAACACAGGGATGTGTTAAGTTGTAGTCCTCCAAATGTTCTTGGACTGCAAATCCTATCTGCCACATCCAGCATGGCCAACGGTGAGGAATGCTGGTAGTTGCAGCCAACAGCATTTAGAGAGCCACAAGTTATCCTCCACTCCTGTTCTCAGAAGTAGGTGTGATGCTACTTTATTTACAATCCAGTTATTTATATCTTTGCAGTAGTTTTTGTCTCTACGTTGATATATTTACAAACATTCACTAGCTGCAACATGTTGAGAGCTTCCCATTGTCACCAGTGGAGAAAGAGAGGTTCATTGTTGTATCATGCCACATCATAAGACAGTGTTTATAGACATTAAAATAAAATTTGGAATCTTGCAATATGAAGGGGACTGAATAGGGATAAAATAATGCCTACTAGATACTCTCTCTTGGGGGGATTACTAAATATTACAATTGCTGGGGGGAGGTAGAATGAGTAAATTTGAAGCAACAGCTCAAAGAACCTCAAGCAACAGCTGAAGCATTTCCAAAGAAGAGTTTTATATTTGAGGTTTCACTACAGTGCATAGTAATCTTTCTGACCTCAGGATTTCCCATACTACCCAAACCACACCGCAAAGGGTTCCTGTGACTCTTGACTAATAGTCATGAGTAGCGATCTAATTGTTAGGCCCAGCTCTACGATCAGACAAAGACAATCTCCTCAGGAGGCAATTTTTAATGTTATTTTTGGAGGGATGCGGTGATAGCCTCTTTGCTGTATCTCATAACCTATCTTATCTCCCTTGACTGGAGGACAGGGCTGGTAAATACTGCACAATTTTCCAGAGTACCCCAAACTAGACTGATACATCAGGTGTAGAGGACACTGTTCCTTTGCTAGTATTGAAGCAGCATTGGACTGGGCAGGGGACACCACCTTGTGCTTCACTTCAGGTATCAAACCCTCTTTGTGTTTAAAGCAGGATTGAGTTCTCAGTCAAAATAAGACCTTTTCTGCAGGATGTCATCATCCTGCATTGGGGATGGGAGAAGGACAGGACCTGGATGATGCTTATGCGTGACGTCGTCTGGGTTCCGTTCTCGTGTCCCCAGGCAGCACAATTGCACAGCAAAACCCATCAACGACCGACAGTCGCACAGTCTTCCTGCTGCCCTCCCGCTGCCCTCCCACACTTATCTTAGGTGCGGAGGTCCTCCAAGCGCATTGACTGTGCTTCCTGCCCCAGTGCAGGTTGGGACAGTGCCCAGCTGCACTGTGGAAGGAAAGGCAGTGCCATCGCACTTTCTCCAATCATGAAGGCAGCCAGTACAGAGGGGAGCACTCCTGTCACGCTCCCCTCCTGGGAGAGGATCTACCGAGATCCCCTTGGGATGCAGCCGGGATCAAGTAAGGGCCTAAGTCTTGACTAGAGAGTGCCTTGAAGTGTGCCCATTTGCCATGCTAATCAATTACAACCTGGGTAACATAATTCCATTAGGATGGAATTGTCTTCATCACAACAATTGCTGTTATTCTTTGGGCAGAAACACAGTAGAAGGTGCTGGTTCCCATGTCAGTGGCATGGCAAAACATTGGCAGGTTTTAGTCCACACTTTAACACAGCTATCCAGGATGCTGAACCTCATCTCCAAAACAGGTTCAGCATATTAGTTCTGTAAAAGCTCAGTGTAAAACCCATAGCTTTTCGTTACCATTTTGGTATCTGCTGTCTACCCATTCTTCCTATTTCTTCAGGACTAGTCCTACCATAAAATCCTAATGAATATGGTTCCCATGATAAGGACATTTTGGATGCCACAGGCATTATCCAGAGTTCCTCTTCATATGGATGCCCTCTATGTGCATACATCAGTACACATGAACAACCCTTTTTCACACTGTTCAAGTATGCAGATGATAATAGCAGCATCTCTGGCATGTGCAGTGACAGATGGGGTTTGCCACACAGTTTAAAAACCTCTTTATGTAAAATATTATTTCAACATGGTGGGACATTGGAGGTGGGTATCGTCTGCCCCAACCTAGTACTGCTACAGGGAAGTAGAGAGGTCCTTGTGGAATTTTCAAGACTATGACTTGAGAAAGAGGCATTATTTACAGCTCCATTACTTCAGGAAGTGAAGTCCTAAATGAAGGTGGGGAATCATGCAACCCTCCTTATGCTATTGGACTGTAATTTCCAGATGCACTTGACAGCATAGGCAGTGGCGAAGACTACTGGGAACTGTAGTCCAACGGCATATAGAGCACCACATGTTTCCCTCCTCTGTCCGGAATCCAACTGTTAGGTTCAGTTAGAACAGATTTATAGAATCAATGAGTCAAACATACACAAGTATTGTGTTAACAAAGTCCAATGGGTTTACTGTAGTCGAGATTAGCAATTGGATTTTGGCCATGATGTCTCCCATCACCCCTGATTTGTGGTGCACTTGTGTTTCTGGAAATCTCACACTGCCTTGCATGCTTATTCCATTGAGGCTAAAGGCAGTATGTTTTCTCAGTTCACTTCTGCATCAATTGTATTCAAAACCCAAGGGGAATTTAAAGGCTGGCTGACTCACAAAAGCTACAGAAATCCTTTCAATAAAACAATACACGGTTGCTGAATCAAAAAACCAATCAGGTCTGTTAGCTGATGCGATTAATACCTTTTAAAAATGCCTAGCTACTGCTTTATGAATGAGATAAAAATAGTGTATAGCTGCAAGCATGCATCAATCTTGTATGGCTTCAAGATCCATGTGGTTTCTAAAACCTCAAACCACCTGCATGTTTCTGTTCTTGTTAATTTTTGTTCTTTCCTTCAGCTAAGAAGCTGCCAGTTTCCATGGCAGTTTTTACACAAGCTAGCAAAATAATTTAAGTTCAGTAAGAACATTTCTCATTCAGAGGTAGCTCAAAGAAGTGAAAGAGAATGCAAGCCTGGAATGCATGTCCATAATAGGAGAGAAAAGCGTATGCACAATCTGCATGGTAATGAAGTGTATGCATTTCTTCACAAGACTCTGCTCTGGTTTGGAAATCATTATACTCATGCTTATTAGCAGATTTATGTCATGTCAGCAAACAATATTTCAGTGCAGCTTTGTTCTTATGTTTATCTGTCTTCCTCCTCCAGATATATGATAGAAATGAAAGGTGAGTCAACTATAGGAAAAGAAGGGCATGGATTCTGTATTCACAGCTTTCTGTACCAGCACAGCAGCTGGACTAGGGGTGGGCCTCAGTTTATATCAAGGTTGCATTCTTGGAGTTGTGATATAAATTGAGGCTGATGTAGACGGGGAGAAGAGGGAGATGCATTCTGACAGAGTTGAAGTAACCACAAAGTTAGCAATTTTACTCAACAGGCTTCTAAATTTAAAGAGGCTTTAAGCATACAAGCACCAGTCCTTACCTTTAGAAATGTGCAAATAATCTTCAGAGGGACGAGAAGAGAGAGGCAGCGATTGTTGATCCCAGGTGGGCTTGGCTGAAGTGAAGCAGCTTTCCATTAGATGACAGTTCCTCTTCTGAGAAGCACACAAGCAGAGAGCAACTGGTAAGAACTGTGTTCTGCTGTGTTTTTCTCAGGCAGTTTCCCAAGTGGAGAAAGCACATGGGGGGGGGAGCACAAATCATCCTATGCCTCTTGCAGCAGATGTACTGGGCACAGTAGGGGGGCAGGCAATACCTCTCTTGGAGACTTGCCAAGTGAAGAAAGCAGACTCCAGTTGTTTACTTGCCCACCTAGGCAAGCAGAGGAAAGCACTTCAAGCCATACCAAAACTCCAAGATTCTAATTCTTCCTCCCCCTCACATTTCATCTTCTAAGTAGCCATAGGAAACCACTTCCAGCAACACTAGTTGTTCTCTCTCTCTCCCAACTACTCCAATCAAGACATGTAGAAGAAAACCTAATCCAGTTAGCCTTTCTTACCACTCAAAACTTCATGCCAAAAATCCAGACAGCCTCGGTCTCTCACCTCACCCTCTTTGTTCATTCACCTCTCTCTTCTTGCTCTTACACTTCACTGTGTTGCACAAGGCACAATGGGAGAGCTAAAAAGTGTGGGTGAGACATTTTGTGGTAAGAACAGTTTGCATGCATAAGACCTTTGTTTAAATCCCTGGCATTTCTGAGGTCCTAAATTCAATCCCTGGTGTGATGGGGGGGGGGGCTGAAAAGAGCAAACGCTTTTAATTTCCTCTTTGTGGGTTCAAACAGTTTGTGGGTTCAGGCAGTTTTGAGAAATTGGTGTTGGCACATCTTGCCTTTGCTGCGTATGTATGAGTTTGTCAACATGGAGTAATACAGCTAGAGATCCAGTGGATATTTTGTCTACAAACATCAGTCTTCCAAATCCTTTTTGGAACGGAACAAAATGGTTTCTAGTCCAAACCCTTGAGTGATTTGTGTTGGCATACATTGGGATGGGGGCAGGGAAAAGATCTACTGGGAAAGCCCATACAACTAACAATAGCCAAAATCCAATTATTACTCTTAGACAGTGTAGACCCAAGTAATCAGGTACATGGTAAGTCAACACTTAGGTGTTAGATTCTTGATAAGTCAATACTTATGTATAGTTAACTGATTTAATGGGGCTACTCTAGTTGGGACCAATAACTTAAGTCCAACACATTTATTGTGGCCTCTATTTTTTTAAATCAAGCAACCTACTTGATTGCCTGTATGAATTGACTATCGAAGTGTGAGTAGGTGCCAGCAATTGGTCAACATCTATGAGTATCTGGCAGAGCTTTCTTCTTTTTACATAGAACCATGCTTTATAGTTTTGTGGTGGCCAGTTCTGTGAATACAGTCAACCAATCAATAGCTGTTGTAGCATGTATTGATCATATGTGCCTTTCTCCAAGGATCTCAGTGTAGAAACCTCTATGTTATCTCATTTCATCCTCACCATAACCCTACAAGTTGGATTAGACTGAAAATGACTTGCCCAAGGCTACCCAGTAACCTTTATGGCTTAGCAGGATTTTGGACCTAAGCCAAATTGAACATTCAATCCATTATAACACATGGACTTTTCTTAACCCCCCACTCCAAGAAGCTTATTCCAGTGTGAATATATACCAAAAATAAGATTCATACAAGATTTCTATTTCAGTGTATATACCGTACATCTGCATATTTCAAAGGAGGAGGCTTTGCGAACTCTAAATCTCTATGCTATAATCAGGATCTTTTTAAAAAAAACAAATTCATGTTTATGAATGGTCTTTTTAAGAGTTTAAGAGGACTCTTTTATTTCCTTAGCTAAAAGGGAATGATATAATAGGAAGTTGTCATTCTACAGAAATCCCACCTTCAAAGTAAGTGCAACTTAAGAGTGGGTGTATGACCAAGGGCAGGGGGTTTTGAATCTGTGCCATGCCCACATTATGAAATTTCAGAAACTCAGAAACTTTCTTTTTGGAACACTGTTTCTTAGAATCTCCCAGCCAAAACAGACAGTGGCCGTCCTGGGATTCTGGAAGATGTAGTCCAAAAAAAGTAGCTTATTCAAGCTGTGGAAAAGAATATAAATACTGCTTCCTTGAAAAGCAAGCTGTATATTAAGATTTCAGCAATGTGAATTGGTGTCTCCAAAAGCATTGTAAAAATAGCCAGAGAAGGAGATGAAAACAGCTCAATCAAATGCAGATGCATGTTTGAGCACGCATGTTATTTGGGAGACTGCAGAGAATTGCAAATGGTAGACATGCCACATTATTTTCAGCTGGCTATTTTGTAATGCATTTACAGCACTACAAAAGAGTGCCAATGCAAGGGGATTAATTGAAAAGGCATTCAGAGTCTTCTTGTAGCTCATTACAAATCTGTGCTAAGATTTATCAAGAGATCAGCTCTGTCCATGGACCAACAAAGATTAGCTGGGGTTTAAAATAAAACTCTTTGAAAAAGTTCACTAAAAATAAACTGTGTGTTTATCTGGGAAGAGGTGCAAGGCACATGTAAGGAGGTTTCTGTGTAGATTATGAGATGCTGTTGTTAAAAGAAGTACAGATCTACTTTTTTTAAAAAAAAGTACAAATAGTGATTGCTCTATGCTTTGATTCAGCAATGTATATGTACAGTCTTGCTGTAAGAGGCTTCCAGTAACTAGAGGGCAGCTTTTGCAGTTGCCTTTACATCAGGAATGACCGGTTTCTGTATTTTCCATTACCCAGTTGCTGGCCTGGGTGGTATAACAATCCAGCTTCTCATTCTGTAGCAGAATTGATGGAGAAATAAAAAGAAAGGGAAGTGTTTGATAGACCAAAGGTGGATAGGTGGGACTCTTATACAAGCATGAAGAAGTTAAAACTCTAAATACATATACGTCTAGAATGCAATAAGTTTCTTCCAGGAGGATGGATTTCACTTGGTTCCATATGATTGCAATAACTTGTTGCAATTTTTAATCTATTTGAGGAAAAATAATGCTTTTTATATATGTTATTGTTTTTAAAGGCCCTTGAAGAAAGTATTACACATTATAAACAATTCTGGCAATTTGTAATTCTAATGATGTAATATTCTAGTACTCTAGTGGACTCATTCTAATAATTTCATTAGAACAAGTACAAATCAGGCAATTCAACAGACAAGCAACATGTAGAGTTATGATTCCACGTAGACACACCCTTAATTTAAAACAGTTTGTAAGGAATTTCAGATGGCTGCTTAAACAAGGGAATATAACATGGAGTTAGAATTTAAATCATTCAACTCAGTGGTGTCCTCAGCTTTTGCTGCCTTAAATTTAGGCAGCATCTTCTATGGAGTCCATTGATTAACAAGATTAAAGTCAATCACAGCTCATGAGTGTTTGTTTTTACTGCTGTTCATTGCAGACATTACATGGAAATAGATAATACCTGTGGGGATTTTGCCATCCTTGAACTGATGACATTAGTTATCTGGAGAACCCATACAATGCTGAATAGTTAATCCTCCATTTGATCAAGCCACATGGATAACATTAGCTTCTTTGTGTCTGGTAGCCCTTGAATTTTAGTCTTTAACTCTGGATCTTAATGTCAGGTACAAATAAATTCACTATCCTACATGCCCTCATTATATTTACCTGGGTATGAGTAGACTATTGCTCTTCTACCAGCTCATTTTCTTTCATTGCTCAGCAATAAACTAAGCAAAGGTGCGTTCACAAATGCTTACAGTACATACATAAATATACATTTATCCTGGGCGGTGGTAGACTTCAGCTCCCTGTGGACCATAAAATTGGCATTGCTATTGCGCAACATGCAGAATAGATAACTGTGGCCATCCAGATGCTTGCGGACTGCAGCTCCCATAATCCCTCACCCGTGACTTTGCTTGCTAGGGTTGATGACAGTTGGAGGCCAAAAATAGAGGGATGGTCACAGCTGGCTGCTCCTGCTATAGTAGGCTCCATGGCATTTTAGAATTTCCTGACTTTGTTGTAATGTGCATGTGAGGAAAGAATGTCACATCTTCTGTGTGGTTGTTCTGTTGCTTCTGACTTAATTTTAAGAATTTGAGATTTAATTTTATGTAGGATGTTTGTTTATTTGTTTGCCCTTTATGCTGCCTGTTGAAGTTGCATCTTTGTTGAATTAGCACTGAATAGTGCATATGTATGAGGTGTTATGACATTTAATAAAGACAGCAGTGAGCAAGGCAAGGTTCAGGTTTCTCAAAAACAGGTCCACATTGTATTGATTTATATTACAGCTAGTGCATTGCTTACACCAGGGCTTTCCAAATGGTGTCCTGCAAGCATGTAGTTGTGTCACCTACAATCTTGGAAATGTATGTTATTATTTATAAATCATATATTTTTAAAAATATATGAAAGGTTTTCATGAGATATGTTGCGTCCTCATACATTTTGTTATTTATTATTATTACACAATTTATGTATGCATCTGTATCTCTTATAAAGGGTTAGTTTAACCTCTAGTTTGCTAGTAAAACTGAATTACTGTGTCCCGAAATGATGAATGTCTAAAAAATGTGTCACCAACATGAAAATTTTGGAAAGCTCTGGCTTACAGTGTACAACTCTTGAGTAAAAAAGTTATAGCTCCCAGCATAGTTGCAATGATGTACATATTTTGTGTACCTGCTATATTTTTATACTAAATATACATCTGTCTTCCTATTAGTATGCCAGGAAGGCTTGCAACATTGAAATGGGATAAAAGAGAAATTCTAGAATTAGACAAAGGTGTCTTCCTTCTAGTGCTGAAAACTGATGAATGGCCATAGTTAGCTGGCTTGGCAAGTGGAGGTGGTGATGAGGCCTTCTCTGTGCAGTTGGTATACACTGTTTGCCAGAAGCAAATGCATACACTCCTAAGTCTTTTCCTCTGCAACTGGCCATTGATGTTTCATCTGCCAGGAAAGTATTGTGAGATGCAAATCAGTCTGTAATAGGGTCACTTACTCATGTCCTAGGTCTGTGAGTCCACACTGACCTAGCTGCAGACTCAGCAACAACCCAGGGGTCAGTGTTGTTTAGGAAGATTTGCTCTCCTCCAATTCATCATCTTGTTTGGCTATGCCTGCCCTCCATCCTTTTCTGTGCCTTGGAGGGCTTGGCATGGCAGCACTTCTGGTGATGGGGATACCACTGGTGGAGTAGTGTTGGCACACATTGCCAATGCTGTTCAGAGATCTCATCTGCAGAATGCCATAAGCCGGAACATTGGACTGGCACAGCTAATCACTGGTTGCTGATACAAGAGCTCACAGACCAGTTTATGGAACAGATTTTAATCCTAAAAATTATTACCATATAATTTTATTGCATTATATTCTAAGTCTATTCAACTGAAGTCTTTCTCAAACTGGCTCCTTCTGGATGTATTGAACTACAAATCCAGTCAGTGTGGCCATTCAGGCAGGGGATAATGATAGCCATAGTAAAACATATCATATCTTAAGGGTACTGGAAGAAGATTATTTTATGGCACAAAATATGATATAATTTAGCACAGTCAGGGCAACAGAATATGGGCAAGACATCTCTGGAAAATTAAGTGTAATACTAGTGTTTTTCAGATAAACAGCCTTATCATTCTAGTGGCACAAACTGTAATTAGTTTGATAGGAAATGCCATATTCTAGGTGGTACTATTTTTCTAAAGAGCTTACTTGGGATTCATAAGTACAGTATTGTTTATTATACCATCTGCATGCAAACTCTTCCATTTTTAGAGTAAATTAAATATTTTATGGGGCATGACAGTAATAGCACAACCACTTATTGGGCATGCCATAAAGGCTGAAAAGTAATGATCATGTAGCATGTAATCTGATGCGTATCAACCGAGAATGAAGTCTCACTGCTCCCTCAGCTTTATGTGTATGAGATTGCAGCACAAAGTACCTGAATAAACTGTGCAGATGACAGTTGACGTTACTCCAGTGAGGTCTATTAAACTAGAATTAAAATCAATTTATGAATTAGAAAGAAACAGGCAAAAATCAGAACTAGGATACCAGTCTGCCCAAATATACATCAGTGCATTGATAAAACATCAATGGTCCAAATTAACTTCCAGGGTCAGCTACAGTATAATAATTACCTCAGAACTAATATAG
The DNA here is from genome assembly GCA_030412105.1 of Cyclura pinguis. Taxonomy (NCBI): domain Eukaryota; kingdom Metazoa; phylum Chordata; class Lepidosauria; order Squamata; family Iguanidae; genus Cyclura; species Cyclura pinguis. The sequence continues at coordinate 308,110,959 of CM059599.1, read as the reverse complement.
CCTTAAAAATCATATATATACATAAATATACTGAGCGTGGAGCTCACAATTCAACATACTTTGACATTCTAGGGAATCAGCAACCATATTTCTCAACAGGGACATGTGTAACACACTGGCCAGAATTCTGTTGGTGCTCTGTGCTAGTGGTTGCACTGGATCCAGAGTAAAGACAGACAAAACCTGCCAGTTCTGCCTATTTCTTCAGTCTGTCACTTCCTTTATGGCTACAGTTCTTCAGCCTTTTGCCTCCTGCTACCTCTGCTTGTGGCAGCATAATTAACGTAGGGTAGTGCACCAATAGGATACCAGCCAGTAATGTCCTGGCCGTAATGCAGAATGGAAAGGCCATGGGTTCAGGCAGAGGTGGCCCAAGTCCTCCCATTGCCTAGGGGGAAAGCTATGTGCTGTCCCCGCATGTTGTGATCCACCCCACACGTTGAGTTAGGTGGGAGGAGGAGGTAGCATCCTAGAAAAAAGGAGGAAGAGGATGATATGATCACCAATGAACTTCTACCAGAGAAATAGAAGAGGCCAGCAATAATTGTCCTGAAAAAGGCTCCCACAGCATCACCTCCTCCAAAAGTAGAAGTAATAAAGATGATGTGGCTATGGTGGCCACCCTCCTTGCTGCCTACGGGAGAGGACTCAATGATATTGCCCACACTTCATGCCATTGTACAAAAGGAGGACATAACTGTGGAACTTGATCTCCCTCCCTAGAGCCGGAGAGGAGGAAGAGGAGGGGGGAATAATTGGTGCTTCCCTCCAAGAAGAGGGTGGAGGACACATCTGCAATGCCCTCATGAACCCATGGCACCAGAGTCCAGTCCTACTGCAGAACTGGCCAATCCTTTAATGAATCTGGCATGGTGGGGTATCCTATACAACCTTCTTGAGGGAACCTTCTTCTTCTTTGGTAACAGGAAGGCAGGCATTGCTGTTGCATTATCCTTCTGTGGTCAGAGGTACTACATTGTTCTCCTTCTGTGGTATGACTTGGTGAGGGTGGTGGTCTTCTTGTTCCTGTCTCTGAGGCACTGGGAGAGCAGGTGCTGGCAGCTCCCTGGCATGGTGAGAACAGGAAGAGTGAGGAGTGGCAGCTTTTCCAGGAGGTAGGGGCTGTACCAGAGTGCAGGCATGACAGAATCTGTTCATTTGTGTGCACAAATGTACACACACACACATACACACACACATTCTCAAAGAGATATCACTAAGAAGTGAGAGCTGAAATGATAGATGCTTTTTATAAACACTGGCTTTCAGTAAATTATAGTAAATATTATTAAATAAACTTGAAATTTTATATTACCTTCTGCGATCCAAGTTCTATCTGAAAACTGTGCTATTAGCTGTCTTGTTTTCAACCAACCCTCCCTCCCCCCTCCCCCCCACACACAGAGGTGGGGGGAAGAAAGAGATAGTTGGGAAGAGAGAATATATAAAACAAAGGAAATACTGATGTAGAATAAATTGGCACAGGCAGATATTTGGGCACACAAAAGTCCATTTTGATAGAGAATGGATTTTTCAGTTACTGAGGGAAACTCTCTGCGGAAGGCCTTAGGGACAGATCTGTGGGATCTTCTTGCTCTCTCTTCCTTTCTTGCTTACACTGTCAAGGCAAAAGACAGACGAACTAAGCTAGCATTATAATTGTTTCCTATAATTGCAGCTGTGCCTGTAATGAAGAACATAAAATATAGAGCATTGCAGTTGCTTCCCTAGAGATCTCTGGAAGAACAAGTAAGTGAAATGCAATAGAGGCTGATGCTATAGCGTGAGCATCATTAGGGACAGTACCGAGCCACTGAGGATAAAGTTATGCATATTTCAGCAATCTGGCATATGAATTCTGTTGTCTTGAATAAGGGACAGAAATGTAATGTTTCGTTAAGATCACATTGGGTGGGAGTTTATTTTTACTTCCCTCTGTCTGAAAATAGCAACAGAAAGCTGCGGGGCTGTTCAGCGATGAGCAGAATAGGCATACCATACTACGTTAAATGATGAAAGAAGATGCCAAAGAAATCCTGAGGCTTCCCCACAACTAGATTCCATTTCTGTAATGTGACTGTTATTTATGTGATTCCTAGATACAGGGGCATTCTGTAAATAGCAAGCAACAGTAAGCCTGTAGGCTGAACAGTAGGAGACATGTCATGAGTGCATGTGGTTTGTAAGACAGCTAAAATAATTGCAGTTATGGTTGTGCCCCAGAGAACAGCACAATTTGTTTTGTTTGCTTTCCATGCCAGCCTTCTTGCCTTGTCTTTTAAAAACTGTATTCGTATCTAACATAACAATATTTTTTGAATGGCATTCATGATCCACTAGACTTAAAAATTAGAGTGACATCAGTTGCAACACCCAGGTTTGCAGATATAACATCCATTTTGTTTTGTTTTTTAAAAAGAGGGATCAGTGTTTTGCCTAAATAAATAACTTGAGTTAGAAGTAGGAAAATAAAAATTAAAAGACCTAAAGTCCATGCTTAGAATACTTCATGTCAAATGTGTACCACTCTCAAGTCAAATCTTATTATATTTTTTGAAATTCTACTCCATTTGATATTGGGAGGGAAGCACCTATGTGAAAACTGAACGTTCCAGAATGAAGTGTTTGAGCATGAATTTTGTATGACTTTACAAATACTTATTCAAAACACTGGGGCAAAACAATTTTTCTGCATGGTCCCAAATCATGGCTGGGCTGAAGTGGGTGTGATGTAAATTTCCTGAATACATTTAATGTGCTTTGGTTTTGTCATGCAAACTGCCACAGGGAAGCCTGAGTATTCTCAGGGCCACAGATGAGGTAGAAGTAGAACCTGAATTCTTTCTCTCCTTTTCATCTGACTGAAGCTACATGCTTTTCAAGAGTTGCTCCTTTGGTGCTATGAAGGCTTCCCTTGGAACACAAATAGCTGCTTCGTAGAGGCAGTATACCTGGAATATGCCAACAATATCAGGGATAGAGAGGATTAAAGAGGTCAGTTTTCAAATTATCTGGTATGGCTTTCATGAAGGATCTGTGAAGTTAAAGGTCCTGCTGAAAAACAAGACAAAGGTAGCACAGAACTAACTCATCGTGGGTAGCTGGTGGCTCCCGTGTCAGTGGAACCGTGAATCTGCCGTGGGTTTTATTCTGAGATTTTAAGAAGCTACTCAAGTTGCTGAATCTTTGGAGGGAGCATAGAGTTCATCACTTTGGGGAGGCCTTTTACAGGTTCAAATAAAAACCAGAATAAATGTAGCACACCCCTGACATGAAATCATTGGCTATTCTGATTTTCCTCTTTACTCTTTTATTTCCTCTTCTGTTCTTTATTCTCTTATCCATGCTGCCTTTCTCTCCCATTCCCTTTCCATAAGAAATAAACTGTGGCACCAACTGGCACTAGCATCCATGCCATTGTATTTCCAGTTTCTGTGTATGGGCATGAAAGGTGAACAGTGAAGAAAGCTAGCAGGAAAAAAATCAATGCAGTTTGAAAAATGATGCTGAATGAGAGCTCTAAGGAGTGCTAAAAGAGTAAATAAATTACTCCTAAACAAACAAGACCTGAATTCGCACTAGAAAACAAAATCACTAAACTGAAGCTCTTTGAACATATCATGGGATGACATGACTCATTAGAGAAGAAGTTGATAATTTGCAGAATGGAAGGCAGTAGGAAAAAAGGAAGATTGTAGTTCAGGTAGGTAGACACAATCATAGAAGCTGCAGCCGAGTCTGCAAGACCTAAGCAGGGCTGCTGAGAGTGTGTCTGAGAGGTCTTTCATCCACAGGATTATCATCAATTGGAAACAACTTGACAGCACATAACAACAGAAACAACAACAACAACAAAAGGGGGGGGAATTAAACAGCATCTGTAAGACTGATTGATTTTAGCATGTACTTTCATAGATCTCAATCAATTTCTTGAGATGCATTGAAGAAGCAGACTGAGATCCATGAAACTGCACACTAAAATGTATCTTTAAAATGCTGCTTGATTCCTTCTCTGCAACTACAACTTAATTCCCACCAAATCACAAGGCTTTTGGCTTGTCTAGAGGAGCCTTTTGTCTGCTACCTTAAATTCTATATTATTCCTAAAACAAGATTGAAAAATATTTAATAGTATTTCACAAAATGATTTATATACGAGAGATTTTTCACATTTACTTCTATAGCTTCCCTTATGGCACCTGCAGCTGATTTTCCATTTCCATCTCCTACAAGTATGACATCTCAGATCATATTTTCAGTCTGTTATCTAATAACAGTCACTAGATAATGTCAACTTGTCTCTAAGCTTGGTCAGAGATTGATGATGCAAACAAAATATACACTGCACAAGCACAAGGAAGCAATGATGAATTCCTGCACATAATTTCTGAGCAACTAAATTGTGAAGAGAGTTTCCCTGAATATTCTCTGGGGCCAGGGAATAAATTCTCCAGTCATTTCTGTTAGAATTATTTGGTATTTTCCTGGTGGAGTGCAGAGGGCCAGTGTACAGCTTGTTATTACTGCACAGGACAATAAGGCAAAGAAAAAAAATAAATTCAGGGAATCCATTTTATGATAGTGCAGAAGAAAAGATCTCTAAACTTTGTTACAGAAGCCCCTAGAACTGGATTCCATCTTTGCAGGCCTGCTGCTCTAGCTTTGCTGCTTTATATTTTGGTGCTGCTGAAAGTAGCAGCAACAGCAACTGGGTTTTCAACTTGGCTGTTATTTTTAATCTGTCATAATGCCATGCCATTCAAGGGTTTCGGGAAGAGGGGAGTGATGACTATCCCACAAAATTGTAAAGAATGTTAAGAAAAGTGCAAAATTTTTGCGAGGGGTGAGAAACAGATGAAGCTAACTCAAAAAGCTAACTTAGCTATTTTTCAGAGTGCTTAACCTTGTCTGGATAGTACCTTAAATTCTGACATATAGATTTCCTGAATAGTAATGAAAAAGAGCTAGCCCTTGTGCATTTTCAATGATATCAGTTACCTAACTTGAGAGCATTCTATTGATACAATTGTATAATATATACCAAAGTAGCCATTTAGGGATGTGCTTCATGCCATCTTCAGAAAAAGCCTCAGAAGCTAACTTTGCTTACAGATCTTCAAAGCTGAGCATTTTAACCAAGTCTATAATTAATTAATGAAGAGCAAAAAGGGTAACAATTCAAGTACAAGAAGTACTTTCTTCCTAGGGAAATACATGGTGAAAACTGTAGAAAATGATTCAGTGTTTATAATCCTATACTCCTATACTAACATTATACTGGAACAAAAAAGATGCTGCTGCTATGTTGGTAGAATGCCTACTGTTTCCAACGTATGGTCAGCCCAGAAGAGTAGGGAAAAATGAAGGAACACCAGGAATCTAACAATGACAGGCACACCCATAGGCTCTCTTGAAACCCCACTAACCCACTGATCAGGAACTGTGCTGGCAGCAAGGTGCACAGAATAAGCCAGTCTCAGAAGAGGCTGAGCCAGACACATGTTCCTCATGTTGCACTGGCCCGCAGAATTCCCAGAAACAATGCTGTATCCCACCAATCAAGGGATTTTCCAGCAACAGCTCCCACATTTCATGTGGATGTGGAGGGGCACATGTCTGTCTAATTGTGACAGCCTACAGCAGTGGTGAGTATATTGTGGCTTCAGGACTGTTTGTGATAACTGAAGCCCCTGTCAGAGCTGCTGATGGTCCCTGTGGATCTGGCTGGAGATGAGTCCTGCAGCTCAAGAGCTCCCCCTGCTGCCATGGACCAAGCAGGCTTGGACGTTCCTCTGCCTGCTCCTTTAGGGCAGCAGGGATCCGATTCTGAAGATGCTTTGGAGCCTGCGTCAATCAGCCCACAAACAAGGCAGAGACTCAAGAGAGCTGAGCAAAGGGAGGCTTCCTTGATTAAGTTCAAGAAGCAGTGACTAGCCACACCTGTGCCTTGGGCTATATAACTGCCTGCCTGGAAGCTTTCCTTTGCTTGTGGCGAACTTCTTACAAGCCCTCCCCTTGCCTGTTCCTTGCTTCCAGCACCTGGCTCCTGATACCTTGGATTAATCTCTTGGCTCTTGACCCCTGGCTTTTGGAACTCTGACTATGGCTTTTGCTTGTTGCTCTGGCTTAGGTAAATGGTCTTCCTTTGAGTAAGTGCTTGCTTGACTCCTCCTGACAGGACTCTGCCAGCTCTCCCACTCCCTTCTCTGGGCTGGCTTGCTGCCTGGGTCTCTGACCTTGACACTGTTTGTGAAACTTCTGCTGGATGGTTCTGTCTCTACATCCTTCAAAAAAGATGCCTAATTGGCTCATTTGGAAGTGGATGTTCAGCCATTTCCTGGTTTTTTTGGGGTGGGGTAGGAGAGGAAGGGCAACCCATGTGGCCTCCAGAAGGACCCAAGACCAGAAATATAGCCCAGACACACTGAAATCACCCATCCCTTCCCCACAAGATCCATGGAAACCTTGCCACAGCTCAGCAATTAAGTCCTTGGCTGGTAACAATACAATTTGTAGCTATAGAAGGAGCCAACCTACAGAGGGCACACCAGGAGTCTTGCATGTTGCTATATTCCTAACTGTTAGGAATACACAGATATGCACAGAGAAACAAGCAGCCACACTATGTCATTATTGCTTTCCAGAGACCAAGCTCAATCTGTTCTGGTTTGTGAAGGTAAAATTTAGGTTTCTCATCCTTTCAGACAAAGAGAATAGTGTTGACTTCCCAGTACAGGATGGAAAGTTTGGGCAGGAGGGAGGAGTTCTGCCTTCACTGTGGCTGATAAATGTACAGAAGCTGTACAGGTTGGCGACTGCATACAGGGGCAAATGTTTACCCCCATGTTCTCCCCCACCAGAACATTCAGGTGCACTAGAAGTGATGTCACATCACTTCTGACCACTATTGTCAGATTATTTTTAGCCCCCCCCCCCGTCTTTTGGTGAGCTTTGGCTGTATGCGCTCTAATGCTCTATTGCACAAGAAAGCAGTAGACTTCTCTAGCAGAGAATTTGAAGTACCTCACCAAACTGCAAATTCCAGGATTCTGTATGACAGAACCATGACAGTGAAAGTGGTATCCAATTGCTACAACTATGTATTAGTATACATATTCAGAGGTAGCAGTGTTGGTCATGCAGGAAAATACAACAAAATCCAAAATCCACAAAAGAGCAAGACCCTTACTGGCCAGCCAAAATGCACAAAATACCTCATGCAAGCTTTTGAAGCTTCTCTTGGCTCTTCATCAGGCAAAAGATGTTAAAAATTCATACAGGACAAGAAAAGTTATAATAGTAGAGTCACAGGCCTATATTTTGTATCATATATTTTTTCTGTTGTAGTTCAGTTCTTCTGCAGGGATCTCAATGCAGGCAGACAACACTCCTCTTCTTGCTTGTATGGTGAACAGGGACAAAGGACAATAAAAGACAGGTCATAAAATTACAACTCCATCAGCAACAGAAAAGTAACTTCCCTTGAGAACCAGTTTGTCCCTGTCTTGTGCAAAGCTAACTACTCCTGTCTTAAGCAAAGGGGACTATCACATCTGAAAAAACTTTTAGGTGCTGTATAGCTACTGTAAACTTGATAATAGTAGTCCAAATGAATGAGTTTTAGCTTTGTTGAAGTAAAAACCTCAGTAAGTCCCAGTCCGCTAGTTCCCTCTTCTTAAAGTTTCATCTGTTGCACAGCCGTGTAGCTTGGAGTTTGGGTAGGGGGGGCGAAGGACACGGCCATGTCGCATGCAGCATGGCTGTGTCGTGCAGGGGCATGACCACGTTGTGCCGGGCGCACCCCAAAAATTGCCGCCCGGGGCGGACTCTCCTTATTGCCCCCCTGTCCCTACACCTCTGCTGTTGTGGCAAAATTCAGTGTCTAATGCAGCCTTTGCCTGTATTGAGATCCCCCCCAGAACTACTGAACTAGAAAAGAAACAACATTTGAAACAAAATGTAGGCCTGTGACTGTACCATAGTCACTTTTCTTCTCCTGTATATTTTTAAACATCTTTTGCCTGATGAAGAAGCCAGTGGAGTTTTGAAAGCTTGAATGATAAATTTTGTTCATTTTGGTTGGATAATAAAGGTATGTCTCTTTTGTGGATTTTGGATTATGTAGTAGTATTAATTCACTCTTAGTGAAGCCACTCAATAGCAGCAGATCTACTTTAAAGACAACTAAGTTTGGATCTCACCTGCATCATGCCTACAGCTTCACTGATTCCAGATTCTACTTCATGGAAGTCTCCTGTAGGTCTCCAATCAAAGTAAAAAATACCTGCTGTGGGAGACAAATTAAATGAGATGACAGATGCTTTGACTAACTGCTCACTGTCTGCCAAAATTTATTCTGGGCACCGGTCACAGAATATCTGCTAAATTTGTATAGGGAGGTATTTCAGGTTTCAAGCTCAAAATTGTTTCATGCAACCAGCACAGCTCACGTTTACTTCACAAATATGCAGGCTTCACATGTCTCAGCTGTCTCTATTTATAAGGCTGTGTGTTTATTTATAGGCCTAGATTTATCCCATTAAAGAACAGCATGTTTTCCTTTCCTTAGTGTCAATCACATGCATCAGGGAAAAAAAAAAACTGAACTGCAAAACTGAAGTTATGCAGAATTCTTTTTAAGAGCTCATCCACTTTAACAAGTATTAAATAAAGCATGCATGCTTTGCATACACACAAGATAAATGTATCACACAGCTTCCACTTTCATGACATCCTATACCACATTTTTAAGGGCTTTGTTGTAATTTCACAGCAACATCATCTTATGGGTAGTCCAAAGCATTTGGCTTTGACCTGCGCCCTTCCATAAAAGACTTGATTGAATGGACTGTTCCTTTGTCATTTGCTGTTCTCTGAATTACTAAATGGCCATTCTTGATAAAAATGGCAACCTCCTGTGTCCCAGCTGTGAATTGATGATGCTCTGTGAACACAGCAGTAAAGGAAATAGCATGAAAGTGGCAAAGAAAGATGCTTCATGTTGGGAGAACCAAAATACCAGCAGGTTTGTTATCATGTACAGATCTTCTCATTTGCTGTACAGATGTAAATATCTAAGAAAGCCAACTTTGTAATCCTCACAAGAATCAGTACCAGAGATGGCAGAGCTAATAGCCTGAGGACATTTCAGAAGCTAGCTGAAAATGATATATTGGAAGTGTGCACCCAGTTCCTGTCTCTTTGGCTCCTGATTTACTCGTCTGTTTACTAATTCCAAAAAAGGAAGGTGAAGAATTTCAAAATGGTATCCATATAGTCCTTGATCCAGTAGCATACATGTGTAATTCTGTAATTGAAGGTGCAATCATATTGTATGACAGGTAGGGGGAGCACTGGATCGAGTCTCAATTATCTCAGCCAAACGGGTGACTTGTGCAGGTTCAGCTAGGAGCCTTGATTCTGGTACTCATTTGTGCTCATAATTTCCTACTTAGCAAGGAATACATACATAGAATGCATGTGTTCCTGCTTCTGCATGATTATGATACATAATTAGATTGTGAAAAACTGTACTCTTCTGTCTGCTGGGAAGTGAGCTGTAAACAGGAAAGGGATAAAGCGTCAGGATTATATGAATGTAGGAATGCAAGGAGAGATGCATATAGGAATTATGTAAAATGGTTGAAAAGATTTATACTGCTAAAATTACTATATAGAATCTATGTTATACATTAACAGCCTAATTGCTTCATGGAATTAAACTCGAAGAGAACTTAGACAAGTTAATAATGTATATTGAATTTCATCCTTTCAAAAACTCACATACAATGTGAGAGAGAGGTTGTTTGGAGTTTTTAAAAACAGATCAAACAAAACCATTGTAAAATAGCACAAAACGACTTTATATTTGCGTAAGGATTGTTTACGTGAGTTTAATGCTGCTAAAACAAAATAAATACAATATAAATTAAACTTTTCATTTGCATTGTGACTCTCCATAGCTCATTTTTTGCAATGGAAGTTGTTCTATTTTCTGCACAGATGGCACATAAAACAGTGAATGCATATATTTGTTTTTATAATGGGTAATTTAAAATTTGATTAGGGAGCTAAAAAATGCCTATTTCTGTAAATGGTTTTGTTTTTGGCTCAGTCCTATTTAAAAATAACGGGAAATATATCTCTTATGTTAATCAGTTATATTTTAGACTAAGGTTAGTCTAAGAAGGATAGTTCTTACCAATATCTGGCAGAATAGTGTGATTATTTTCATAATTTCCCCAGGCTATATGGAGATCTAATTCTAAAATGAGAAGAAAGGCCATTCTTGAACACTACATTTATGGGGCTGAAAAGTTGAACAGAGAGCAGTATCCATATAGTAGAAGAGGGGTTACAGTGCAATTAACAAAACTTCATTTTGCTGCTGTATGAGAAAGAAATGGAAATGAGAAAGTAGCATTGGTAAGTACCCTGCAGACCATCACACATGGCTGATGGGCTGTGAGTTACATTTTTTTTTCACAGTTGTGATCCCTCCACATGTTGCTGAACCATAACCCTCTTTCCCAGTGATTCTCTTCCCTGCTTCTGAGACTAGAGACCCTTTCACACTGTACAATTGTAGTGATGTGATTCCACTTTAACTGTCACAGTTCCATCCCATGGAATCCTGGGATTTGTAGTGTAGGGAGGAGTACTCAGAATTCTCAGTCAAAGAGATCTACTTTCTCATCAGACTACAAACCTGAGGACCCCATAGTGTGCAGCCATAGCAGTTAAAATGGAATCATAGTGCTATAACTGTGTGGTATGAAAGAGAGTCAGAAGTTCAGCTGGGGAGTAAACAACTTTGAGTAGGAGTCAGTTATACAGGAGAATCTGAGGCATGGGAAAGATTGCAATTCTGATCCATACCAGACTGATTCTCTCCTACAAATAGCACTTCTTTTTTGTCTGTGCTTGTAAACTGGGCAACATTTATGTATGTTGAATTTATCTTAAATAATTATAGGCCACTATTAGAACTACGCCTTCCCATAAAAGTCCACATTAAAAATATAACAGTGTAATTCCAGGGAAATAAAACCACATTGAAACAGCAGTTAAGACATTCCAGAGGCCAGCACCACACTTGTATAAAATTAATTTACAAGCTGCAAGGGGCAATATGAAATAACAGTTTTAAAACACCAGCAGTAAAAACGGTTTTAAAAGGCCAGCAGAATCTTGCTAAAAACAGGTTAGAAAAGTTGTGTTTTCTCAGCCTATTTATAAGCATCTACCAGTGGGGCCCACTGATTGCTCCCCATGGACCCCACTGAAATGCCCTGCCTATACTGTTTGCCAGTCTGGCTAATCTTGAAAGCAAGTCCAGAAGTTTGTAAGACAGTCTTAATGGCTGAACAGGTGAGGTATGTCTGATATGGAAGAGACAACAGCAAGATTGGAAACTTTTGTTGTGGACAAAAACAAGAGAAAAAATTTGGAAGGGTAACATAGAACAGGAGTGGGCCAAGTGGGACCCAGAGATTACTTGCTATTCCCACATATGTTTTTGTGGCCCTTGACTCCCCCAGTCTCCCCAGACTGACTTTTCTGTAGCCCCTCCCAAAAAAGGACAAATTGTTGCTCCTAAGAGCCTCCAGGTGCAGGAATTCACCTTTTAAATAGATTGCAGTTTAACATCCAAAAAAGACCTGTCTTTTCTCTCCAAAACCAGAAGCGGACTTTGGCCCTTTTCACATGTCAGGGGGGAAACGGGCGAAAACGCCCAAAAACGGAGCTTACCTCCAGTCGGGTAAGTGCGTCGCCACGTGGAGCAGCGCGAGCTCGCTGCTGCACACCCCTCCGGCGTCACAGATGGCAGCTTCCGGTTGGTGGAGGCTCTCCACCAACCGGAGAAGCTTGCCAGCCGGAAGCCCAACCCCGGCAGATCTGCAGGCACGCACTTGCACCCACCTGCAGATCCACTTTAGAGCCGGGCGACGGAGCGGGATGGGGCTGCGCGCTCCGTGCTTTTTAAAAACCTCTAAAAAGAGGTTTTTAAAAAACACGCAGCCCGGCTAGTTCCGGCTGCTCCTGAGTGGATTCTGGTGTGAAACTACGAAAAGTAGTCCACACCAGTCCACTCTACGGTGTAGATGACCTCCGTGAGAGGTCGCTCTACACCATTCCCCCACACACACACATGTGAAAAGAGCCTTTGATTCGTTCAATTTTATTGTTGTTCAGGAGCTCTGGTAGCATTTCTGGCAATGTCTCTACCCTTCCCCTTAGGGTTCCAGAGGCAAAGATCACTACAGTAACCCGTTCCAGCTGTAAAAGATCCTTTTTATTTTCCAAAATGGCCCAATTATGTTTTGAGCTTTGCAGCTCTTCTGCAGAAACAAGCATGAACATGAGTATGAAACATGCTGGAATAAGCTATTCTTGTTTCTATTCTGGGGATGATATTACCTTTACCTTTATTTTACATTCATGTAATGGTGAGATAGTAAAATCAATAGTCCTGGTCTATTTCTAGTTGGGGATGGCCAGAGGTGGCCCCAGCAAAGAATATGTGGCCCATCTTTGACAAAAGCTAAATGGAGCCACTTAAACAGAGCATATGGAGTATCTGGATGTAGATGGAGATTAAGGTCTGCAGGGCCCGTTAGAGGCCCCTCGCTAAACAGCAAACTCCAGGATTCCATAGGATGTTGAAAGTGGAACAATAGCACTATAACAGGCTAGTGCGGAAATGGCCTGAATATTGTTTCTGCCTGTTTATTTCTGCTACTGGTTTGGGGCAAATGCAGCTGCCAGCTACCACTACTTTTTGGAGTGTTTTATTTCTCATTCTACTTTGTATTAAAAGAAAATTTAATTGTGATACCATTTGAAGACAGGTGTGGTTGTACATGCACATTTGTTTGTTTTAATCTGAAAGAATGGGGTGAATTGTGACCTTTGGGGCAGAAGAATATTTTAAACAAGATTGCTGTATCTTTTACTATACTTTGAATGTAGTTTTTAATTGCTTAAAATATATTTTTGTACTGGATAGCTCACTTTTTTTAAAAAAAATGTATAATATCTTGTTTTAGCTACCTTTTGTTTTAATTTATATTGTAAGCCATTCCATGTTGGGAGAAAGGTGGGATATTAAATAAATAAATAAATAAATATCGAGCATCAAAATTGTAGAAACATAAGAGGAGGAGCTATCTGTGGCAGCAGGAAAAACAAATGCTTCATTTCTCAATTTCTCCTTGCAATTCCTTCCCCTAGTGCCACAACTCTTTCTTATGGAGTAAGACTTTTTTGGTCTTTATCGCTGATGATGCAAGCGAACATGAATTGCAGCTGTAAGTACAGCTATGGCACAGTCATATCCCAGTGGAGCAAACCAATACCTCAGCCACATTTAACATCTCCTGTTAACTGCAGTTCACAAATCTTGGCCTGGCAGGTGTGGAAACTTGTAGACAGTTTCTTTCACTCTAGCCAGCACACCCACATTGAGAGATGATGTGTGTGGTGTAGTCCAATGACATGGTAGTGGGGTCGAAGCACATGACTCCCATCCCTGATTTATAGCTTGCGTGTATTCAATGGAGTTCAGTCCATCAGTTCCAGGTCTTAAACAGGTAAGGAAAGCTTTTGTACTTTGTTCAGCTCATGCACTTAATCACTGCAGGGTAGAATTACCCTCATTGTTTAAGCTATAGCATCACACTCTTAACCAATCTAAGAGAAAATTCCAGATCTAATCATATCTAGCCAGCATGCCAGATGGACGGGTTCAGCCAAAAAGGGGTCTTCTAAAGGACAATGGAGGATTAAAAGGAAAACTGAGGTGAGAGACCCCAGGGAGCTTCTTTTTCCTTACACTTACTGTAATTAAAACATCATCTAATTTGATCCTTTTTAAAAATGTGAACAAGGTCTCACCTTCCATTAACTTCGGTGGAAACTGATAGGGTACAACTGTGGACTGGTAAGCAGATGTCAGTGGCTTGTTTGTGAAGGCATTAGCCAGTGTGCTGAGTGAGATCTAGTACTAATTATTGTCTTGAAATACACTTCTATGTAACATGGACAGAAAGTGCATGAAGGAAATAACAAGATGGTTGTGATTTGGGGGGAATATGTCTGAGGATATGTGGCATCACATAACTAACAAAGGCAGACTGTATTTTTATTTGTTTTTTAAGAAAGCAGATGGCTATTTGCTCTCTGTCAAGTAAAGTCATGCCTTCCATTGCAGAGCTCTTGGTTTGAGGCACTGGGTTACATAGATTCACACTCAAAATGTAGAGTGGGCTTCCTCCATGTGGACAATTTCGACTGGATTCAGTGGGGAGCCGTTGTTTTTTTCTTTTTAAAAAGGGGAAGAAAAGAGATGAGCGGTAGGATATCCAATGGACCATGACTCAGTCATAAACGTGTGTTTGTTTTGTTCAAGAATGAAGAAGAAGTTCAGAGCATGCAAAGTAGCAATGTTGTTGCACTGCTTTTGAGAGTTCAAGTAACTACGTTGCTACAACAAGGTCTGAGACCTTCTGGAAACCTTTGGATTGGGATGTTTGTAGACATGGGTGAAGCTCAGTGCTGAAGGTAAGCTCAGGAGACCCCAGTGTTGGTCCACACTTAAGGGTCTCAAGGATCCCTGGTACCTTGGAAGTCTCCACTTCCACAATAGTGCAAGGACCTTGTCCCTCACTGCAGGCACTATTGAGTCTTCAGTCTCTGATTCCATGTCCAAATCAATACTAGACTCTGGGATCATTATACTGACTAGACTTGGATATGCTATCATCTTTCAGCTTCTCCCATGCCCACCTATAATTATGAAGATAAAAGTACCAATATTTCTAACAAGTCCTAGGTGCTGCAACTTCATCTGCCTGTCCTGAATTTCAGCTGTTGTTTTAGAATTGGATGATATTGTTCCAAGGGGTACTGCATCCAAATAAGTGGGTTTATATCCTTGAGAACTTATGCAAAAATAAAAATCAGTCTTAAAGATATTACCACATTTCTTTATTTTTTCTCCCCTTCCCTTCCTCCTTTTTATGCTTCAAGTGACTAACATGGCTACTTCTTTTAAAATAATTGTGACATTCTTTTTATTTTCAGATACATTCCCATTTATGTCACTATATAATAAGTCACTTAATTCACTTAAGAAAAATAAAACAATGTTTTTGGAATGTAGTTTTAAAAAAATTGTTCAGAGTTCTAAACTTTGGGGAGATGATGTCAGGACCTTTGTATAGCTGAAAGCAGTTTTGTCACTTTCAGAAATGACTAGAGACAGCTGCTGGTCCACGTGACGTTCTAAATCTCTGAATAAATTAACACAAATGGTATGTCTATGTCTGAGAAAGAAATGGAGACATAAGGAGATTAAACGGATATGCTGAGGAAGAGACGGCGAGAGACACATATTGACCTTGGGTAACTTGAGAAAGCTTCTTTAGGATAAGAAAAGTATATTGTAGGGTTAGGAGTACAACACGGTGAGATGAGCTCCCTTTATACTAATGCTCTACTAGAAACAAACAGAGTCACAAATACAGTGACTGTCTACTTTTTCATCCCAGTGTGACCACCATGTAATCTCAGGATTGGTTCATGTGTCTTTAATGCATGATAAAATACATCAAAAAAGAGGGAAAGGTGAATTTCTGTATGGTTGGAGAAAGAGCTCCGAGGGTCCAGGGGCCATTTCTCTCTAAGACTACTCCCTTCCCAACAGTACTGCAAATGTCCAGAAATTGATTTCCAGTTTTTTGTTTTTTGTTTTAAAAAAAACCCACTTTGAAGTAAGGCATGAGAAGGAGCTACACTTTGTTTTAAAGGAAAATTGAGAGTGGTAGTTCCCCTTTAAAAAAAATGGGGTAGGGTTGTTCTAGGGCTGCAGAAGTAGGGGCTGTGTGCTAATAATCTGAACTATTACTAAAGGATAAAGGATTATGAAAGGAACATCTTTGCACGAATTCTCTTCTAGTATGCAAAGATGTCACCTGAAATTTCTGCAAAGATATTTCTTTCAAATGGCAGGATCACCCAGACCTGATTCTGGTTCTGACACCTCAGATGTCTGAATGGAGTCACTGTAGGTGTCAGAGCTGATTCACATATGGCTAGAGAGTCACCACATGTACAGCAATCTCTGCTTGCATGTAGAAAGAATCTGTAAGGTAGAAATTGTGAGTGGTGCATCCACTTGTGATAATTCTTGATTACCACATGACTGTGAATTTTCCTGAGGCACCTGCTTCCCAGAATCAACAGACTGCCCTGGCATACCTCCGTGCCATGCCAGGAAAGCATTTCGTAAACTTCCCTTAAAAATTAAATTAAAAGCTGCACTATCACTTGGCATGAACAAATGCTAGACAGTTTGTGACAAGGAAGTATACAACTCTTGGAATGACAGGTCCTTGAATTAAGTACAAATGAATATGCTGTTTCTACAGAAGGGGCCCAGGCTAACCAGCTAACACTCTTTGTGTATGGCTTCACCACTACCTCTCACACACTCTTTTGTCTATAATATAAACACTGGCATGAGGAAAACTAAATAAGATTAATTATTTAGAATGATGATTTACACAGAATGATCAAGGCTTAGAGATTTAGCAGGCATGTCTCCAGCCTCATTTGTGCTTTTCAAGACCACTTTGCAATGAAACCAACATGAGAAGGTGCATTTGTAGTTCTATGAAACTGGACTAGGAAATTTCAGTACCGGATCAGTAAGTTCCCAAAATTCATTGAAATGGGTTGAACTTCAAAATTGTGCTGAAGTAGTGGTATAGATGATATAGACAGCAAGATTCAATCATTTCTTTAATTGTTCTTTTATTTGCATTTAAAACATTTACACACTTACACTCTTACACAAGATAGTATCAGTTAAAACAGTAACAATAATAAAGCTGCCCTAACCACACAAAAGCAGCTGCAGGAAAAAAGGGAAGATTTTTTTAAAGGCCAGCAACCAAAACAAAACAAAGCAACAACTTAGAAACCAAACACTGTAACAAAGTATCTTCAGACTGGGAGATGTCATTTTTTAAACTGTTTAATTGGATTTTAAAAGTTCACATAAGGGACAAAAGAAAAAAGAAGAGAAACACATTACTGTCCTCTCTTTTTGCTACCCTGACCACTCAAAATACATTAAAAAGAAAAAGGTAAAAAGGAAGAAAAAAATATCCCAAATCTCTAACAGTCAACCCATGGAAAAATTGGTTAAAAATGTATCTGTTTTGGGCTTCCAAAAATGTATTTACAATTTAGATAGATAGATAGATAGATAGATAGATAGATAGATAGATAGATAGATAGATAGATAGGAGACATATTTCATAAAGCACTGGACAAGCAAATGTGTTTAATATGAGTTCAGGTTTGTATTTGTGTAACTGATTTTCTCCTCTAAACCTTTGAAAGTATGGCTCCCAGTCAGAGATGTAAACCAAAAACAAAAATTTATTGAACAATAGGAAATTTAAAAAACGAACAGCTAAGTTGATATTATACATATTCCATTGTAAGAACTTGGTTCTCTAGCTCTGCAACAACTTTCCCTGAATTCTCCCCACAACTGTTCACTACCACCTCCTCCCTCCTGTCCCAAATGCACACAAACACTCCCAGCAACCAGCTCACCAAAATCTGCCACCTACTCTATCTCTATTTTGATCTTATCCTCTGTCTTATCTTTTCCCAATCTCATCCTGTTCTCTGCCTGCCCCCTTCCTCTGTCTTAACTGACTCTGTCCGATAGTTAAACAGCCAAGCCTTTTCTTTTATACTATTGCCCCTTAGCCCCCGCTTTCACATCATTCCAAGGGCTGTGACTGGCTGGTTCTAGACAGACTTCGCAGTCTACTGTCCTGTTCCTCTTCACACTCAGTAATAAGAAGGAAAATTTCTATCCAATTCCACTGTAATAACAATTACTTAAAAAAAAAAAAAGGCCACAGGATGACATACTTGACACTTATTTTGTAAATCTTCTGACTCTGAAAAGCCATTCTTTATAACTGACACAAAACTCTGTTTTCAAAACAAATGTACATCTAAATGTATTGTTCGGTGGTGGTGGTGGGGAATGGGCAATGTGTAAGCAGGTCCTGCTTCTTCCATTGTTTAAAGGACTCTGTTCTCTCATTTATTTTGTGAAAACATGAGAGAGATCCTGCAAGCCAAAGTTGAGCACTTGAAGGTTGCAGTGATTTCAATAGATAGATATTAAAAGTTATAATGAGTGTGGTCTGAAGCTGCTTATATTTGTCTCAGTTGCTTTCCAATGTATTTCCCTGGATACAGGTATACCTCAGTTAACAAAGTAGATGTGTTCCTGGGCATTACTTCCTCAACAGAATATTTTATACTAGAATCAGAAGTAACAGTTGCGTAGGGATGGGGAGTGGGGGCGGGCGATTCGCCCTGGGTGGCAATGTTTTTGGGGTGTCCTGGCCTGTAGCCACACTCCTGTGCACTCAGGCCACACCCCCATGCACAGTGGCCGTGCCCCTCACATCGTAGCCCCTCCCCATACTCCAAGCTCTGCCACTGAGAAGTAACATGGAGAGGATAGGGGTAGGATCCTACACAAAAAAAGAAGAGTAGTTCCACATGTTTCAACAAATGTTGTATTCCAAACTAACAGTATGCATACATGAAATGAAACAACCAGGTCATGTAAGTCTTCCATAAGACCATTAGGGACCACTTGAAAGCTCCTTCTAAAATGTATCCAGGGATGTTTTTCTCCTTTCACTAGCCTCCACTTCTGTTATGATTTCTATTTTGGCAGTCAAATTTATAGAAATATTTTTTTTTCTTTTTTAACATGCTGGGGAACAAGTGACACAGACTAATTTACTCTCCCCTTTTCTCTCAGTTTTGCTGTTGATGCATGCTCAGTAAGGGATTCTGGAGGCACCTCCTGTTCACCTTGCCTATTGTAGGCTAACACACATGGCTCAGGCAGAATCCTGTTCCTTTCTAAATGAAGCTTCTTTGCACTGTTTGCTGCAGTCATGCTGTTTAAATAGAACATCAGAATTCTGCATTTCTCCAGCCCTCTTTCATGATCTTCCAAATGCCAGTGTGCTGCTAAAAAAAAATCCTTTTAGCTGGACAGAGGACGAGGAAGAAAAGGACCACTGGGCATGTGCAAAAAGATGTTTTGAACTGGAACTTCTTTGTCAAAGGCTTTGTTAACTAAGATATGCCTGTATTCTGAATGGTGAATTTGCAAAGAGTTTTTGATGTACCTGATCTGTTCACTGATAATGATTGGTACAGCCCCTGATTTCAATGTAGTCAATCTGTACAATTATCAAATAGGGTGGTAGAAAATATTAGCAAATGTTCACATTCTAAATGAGAAAGTCTATGGCCATTTCCACACTATACTGCAATAGTGCTATTATTCCACTTTCAACATCCTGTGAAAATCTGGGGTTTGTAGTTTACTGAGGCCAAAGAGCTCTCTGGCTGGGAATTCTAAATGTCCCTCCCTAAACTGTAAACCTCAGGATTCCATAGGATGTTGAAAGTGGAATAATAGCACTATAACAGATAGTCCAGAAATGGTGTTTTGTGGAAAACACCATACGTAGACCTGTCTGTCTAATCAAAAGATGTGTTAAAAAAAAACTGTTTGAACGTGGTACCAAAATCTATCCAATGTAGATTCCAGTCTAAGCTCCAGGGGGACATAAGAGCATATTCCATGGCTGGGGTGCCACTCAGGGGTGCAGCTATAGGGCAACGACATGAGGGTGTTGTTTCCCTAAATGAGAATTCTGATCCCTTCCCATGAAATCTTCCTGCAGTCCCCCAAATTTCTTGCATTGCAGTAACTGAAAACAGTCAGGGCAAGCAGTAAGGGCAAGCAAAGTTACCAAGAGAATGCTAACATAGCAAATGTAAGATTTCTAGAGTTGAACAAGAATCAGTGTGTTATTCTGTGCATGCTAGAAGTTTGGAGACTGAAATAAGATATCATTTGGGTACAAAATTCCTGTTTGGGAAGATACCTTCATCCACTCCATCACACTCCTGGTGCTGCTGCTGCTTAGAGAAGTAAATTTTCATTTATTTCAATTTTACAGTTAAGAACAAAGAACTTCAAAAGCTTTCTCCCCACCAGGAAAGGTTTTTGGACATTTTCTAGTGATTTTTCAAATTTCTTTTTTTTTTGTTCAAATTTTATGTACTGAAAAATGTGTTTTGTTTAAAACTTTTGCAAAGAAAACAATGTAGTGGTTTTTTTTTAAAAAAAAATTGTTTTCTTTGCATTCTTTTTTACAAATTAAGATTTTACAAAATGTAATGATGTGAAAAATCTCAAGTTGATTTGTCATTTCTTTGATGGGTTATCTCTATGTTAGCACACCCTTTATGGTCAAGAAGAAGAAAATTTATGAATATTCTTTACACCCTTATATAGCAGACGGGCAGTGGGGCTTGTGGGTTTTGGTCCTTTCCCCAATAATTAAAATGCTTTGTAGAATTTTAGAACATTTGGAAGATCAGCTAGGCAATGGATTGTGTCTAGAAATTTTAAGAAATCTCTGCACAATCATAAGGGCTAGAAAGCTGAATTTTTTTTCAAAAATAAAACATAAAGTCTCACAGCCCCAGGACATTAAAAAAAAGTTTCCATGAGAAGCCATGAAAGTCCTTAATCTCATATAAAGTTAAATGATAGTTATTAAGTTGAATGATTCTCTACCTTTTATTGTCATGATGGAGAAAGGCAACTCAGCTTGGTGTCAAACTGTCTCTAACAGTATGCATACATGAAATGAAATCTGGGACCAAGATGATGAGCCAAAAGGCAGCTGATTTGCACTTACCAAAAGGAATTGCCATTTAAAATGTCCAGAAATGCAGTAGGAAGTATGATCATCAGACCTCAGCATATAAAATTCTGTAAAAGAAATTGAAACAAAGTGTTCCTTCCAAAATCCTTGAAAGGTCAAATGAGTCTGGCAAGAAGCTTTAAAACTTTATATAAAATCTCAATCTCCCAAAGTAACATATTAAAGTTTCTGTATTTTTCTCATTAAAGCTTAATAAGTCAGCTAAAAAGTTATTTTTATGGCAAGAAAGCGCTAGAGTGCACAGCATTCTGGGGTTTGGAGACCATCTCATTCAGGAACTTCCACTATTCCAAGCTATTAGTAACAGGAAATGTAGGCAGTTCACTTCACAGTGAAATGAGGAATCCAGGGACTGCTAAGGACTTTACCACAATCCAGAGAGAGCTAAGCATTTTGCAGTCCTGTTGGTTTCAATAGGAGCATTAAGCGTGTCATCTAAGTCATAGCAGTTGAAATACATGTTACTTCAGTGAACATAACTTTATTAAGACAGTGCTGAAACTTCATACCATAAATGCAGAATTTTTACTGTGGGACAAGAGACTACTGAAACGTTTTAACGCTAAGTGGTCAGATAAGCATCTTAATTTTAAAAATCAAGGGCACAATCCTTTCAAAGCAAAGTACCCTACTGATAATAATAGTAAGAAATTTGTATGTTTGTGTTTAATTCGCACACACACACATCAGCAATATCCAGAATGTCTGAACATTTGGTTTTTCATATGCAGTCTAGAATAATAATAATAATAGATTGTAACAAAACCTTAGGTTGGACTTACCATTGTCTGATTTCAGGATAACTGATTCCTTGCATTAAAGGATAGGACTTAATAGGGTTGCACTTGCACCACAAGATGGAACCCTAGAGGCAGTGGTGGTCAGTGATAGTGGATCTTCTCTGGGTTTTAGTCCAGATTTTAAAGGAGCTGTCCAAGATACTGAACTGATTTAAGGAATAGGATTCAGCACCTCGGATAGCTCCTTGAAAGTTTCTTGAGCAGTGTTTTCTTTTTCAGCCTAAATCACAGGATTATTACAGGGTTAAATGAGACAAGAATTCTATCTAAGGTATGTATGCTGATGTTACTACATAAAGCAACAGCAAAAATGGATTGGATGCAACTCATCATGTTGCTGTTTCTGTTGTATGCTTTCATATAATGTTAACTTGGCCACCCTAAGGTGAACCTATCATGGAGATTTCTTGGCAAGATTTGTTCACAGGCGGTTTACCTTTGCCTGTCTCTGAGGCTGAGAGATGCGACTTGCCCAAGGTCACCCAATGGGTTTTCATGGCCATGCAGGGATTTGACCGTTCATCTCCCAGAGTCATGGTCCAGCACTCAAACCACTGCCCCACACTGGCTTTCAAAATTATCATGAGCAGAGCTTAATCATAGGCTGCTTCTTTGGAGGAAGAGCCAGACAATTTTTACCAATTTCTCCCTCCTGTAGTCCCCCTCCCAAGGGAGATCTGGAGGGTTAGGGTATAGGCAACCCAAGATCTGAGCAAGGTAGGAACTGCACCCTGAAATTTTCACGTGAGACATGCCACCAGACCAGTCTATGAGCTGTCTCTGGTTGTGATCTTCTAGAATTGGGAAGGAAGCACTGTAGGATGCAGATGGAAGGCATCCTGTTTGCAGCAGGCATGCTCTGGATACATCTCAATATGGTCAACCCTCCACATTTACAGGTTTGACTTTCATGGATTTGATTATTTGTGAATTTCTTTCACTTCACCCCCTAACTCAGCCATTTGTTTTCTAAAGGAACCTTCCCTCTTGGTGGTTCCAATCAGACTGTTAAGCCCTTTAAAAACTCACTTCTGATCCTCTTCCTCCTCGGCCACCACTGCCTGGCCCGCTAAGGATGGCACACAGCCCAATTTCTCAGCATCATAAATCCTTTCCCAGCACCTCCAACACCCCAGCAAGGAGAGGGGGGAGAGAGAGGAATTATAGGGCTATCATGCCAACCCCCCTTCCCTCCCCCTTCATGACTTGGTTTGGACCCTGGCTGCCCATTTTTCACACCATTCCTCAGCTCCCCCCCCCAGTTTGATATTTGTGATTTTTCCACTTTTACAAGGGTCCTGTGTCCCTAACCCTAGCAAATGTGGAAGGCCAACTGTAAACTTAAAATGCATCATGAAAAAATAACAAAGTTTTTCTATATTTAATAAGATGTAACAAAACATACTTTCACCACCCGGTTAGATGATGATGATGATGATGATGGTGATGATGGTGATGATGACGACAATGATTTAATAAATTCAAAATAGGGTGAAATATTATCTCTGGGCCTTTATCTCTGGGTTATTATACCTCTCTCTAATCTATTATGTTTCTATTCTTCCTATGATTGCCTTAGTCATGAATCACAGCTCTGGACAGAAAGATTTTGCATCTTAAACTGTTGACATGAAATCACTATGGATGACTTTGTTTGAAAGTCATCTGGCACATGATTGGTACTGATAACAATTCACCTTTTGTTACATAATAGATGGCCATATTAATCTTCAGAAAATGTATACCCCCCTTCAATAGGATCTTTCTCATAGTGACTCACAATTGTATTCAAAAGTATTAATAACAGTGTTTTAAAATCTTTGCTTTTAATTGTTTCAAATGCTCTCTCTCACAATTTTTACAGCACATTGTTTTGCACTCCCTGGAATGAAGACATGAAACAGTAATGGGATTAACAAGAGGCTGCAGCTCTAATTTTAACTTAAAGGGATCTATAATGAGATAAACACACCTGCAAAAGTCCTAACATAGTGTGAGCACCTAGCAGTTAAAACTGAGGCCTGTGAGGACACACTAAACCTTTTTTTTTTCCTGAACTGGGCCATGATTTTCAAGCTGTGGGACACACTCATCCTGCTACCTACTTTACTCATACGTCTCCATCCCATTTCCAGGCACCAAATTCATATGTCATGATTTATTTGTTAAAGCATCCCTTGCTATGTGTAAAGATCTTAGGGTGGGATACAATAAAATCAGTTTAAACAATTGAAAACAGACAAGATCCTGAGCTGAACCACTGAACCACTGTTTCTGTTCTGTCACAGCCTAAAAGTGTGCTGATCAAGGCACCTGGTCATTGTATCAAAGTTGTTGCCAGGAGGAAAAGGCAGTTTCTTGCCCAAATTTATTTGAGCTAGTATTGTGTGAAAGTCAGTTGGATAACTATTCCTTCAGCAGTGCTGTAAAAAATTACTTTTCTGAACTGAAACTTTCAGAATCCCCAACTGGCTGCCTAAAGCATTCTGGGAGCTGTACTCCAAAAAGTAATGTTCCAAGCTCTTCCCTTCACCATAAAGATGGCACACGCTGCTCATTAGCATATTATAGCCATAATTTCACCCTCTTTCTGTTGATGTGCCACATATTAGAAAATGTCAATACCAAATCCAACATTAACAGTACCCAATATTCAAGAATTTCCATGCTCTACAGAGGTATTATACTTGGTCATGTGTGGAAATTCTTGTATCACACACAGGGTGATAAAAGCTTGTGTGTAAAATATCAGTGACAAATCTTTCACTTAGTTTTATAGTTAGCAACCAATTACTGCCCAACAGTTCTGAGGATCCATTGGTGTCAATTGTTATTGTATTCTTTTGATGGTTACATGTTTTTTTTTTAAAATGTGTATCTTTCTATAACCATGACAAGTAAGAGCTGGGGCAGGAGGAGACAAGAAAAGTTTGAACCATAATTAACCAAAGTGAACTTTATGTACCAGAAAGAACCTCATTGCTTCTTGTAGATAAAACTTGTTATTTGAGTTCAAGGCAAAAGTCAGCTTTTCAGCTATACCATTTCAAACGGAGTTCTTAAATAGGTACTTAAAAGCTTTGACACAGTTGACTATCTGACGAATCCTGTCCATGTTTACTCAGAATCAGAGGTGGCCAGTGGATCTGCAACTCTCAAGTGGTGAATCCATTTTGGATGATCCTGTTGCTCCCCCAGGAGATGCTGCAAATTGAATGGGAATAGGTGGCCAAACCTGGGTTGGCAGCAAATCCATTGTCCACTCCTGCTCAGGAGAACTATCAGCTGTGTTGAATGGGGAATATACACTCTCTAATGCATGTGTGTGTGTAGATAGTTAGATAGAGACAGACATATGCTCACAGAGAAAGGATTATAGGTTATCCAGGCTATTACAAGCTATATCTATCAATAATGGTGATTGTCCTTTTCATTTTAAATATGTGTCCACCCAGGATTCACTGCTCTCTGGTTGGTTAGTTGGAAGCATAACAATAAGATAATTTTTGGAGACCTCTTGAGGACCCCCAGGAGGTCCCTGAGGATGCTTGTCATAGTGCATCCAGCTGGACACATTTCTGTTGCATTGACGTGGAAATGGCTGTCTGAGTGTGTGTGTGTGTGTGTGTGCGTGCGCGCGTGCGCACGTGTGCACGCACCATACTCAAAGCTTTGGCTTTGGTGAGGGTTACACTGGGAGATGGAGCTCAGCTGCATGCCTGAGACATATCTACCAATGTGGAATCCCAGTGAATAAGTTCATGAAAAATATGTAATACATTCAGACAGTAGGTGGGATATTTTATGTTTGCTTGTCAAAAACGTCATGCACAAGAAAAGCTCAATCCATCCATCAGCATTAGAGTAATTGTCTATAGCCATTTGGGTATTTGCATTCATATTAAACACTGGTCCATGAAAAGTAACATTGGAAACAGAGCCTACTGAGTTAATAAAAAATGTGGACTGAGGCCAAAAAGTTTTGTCATCATGTGCTGACTTTTAGCCCTTGCTCTCTTTTAAGTTCTGCCTTGTGACTTTCCATTTCATCCTAGATTATGTTTATATAATGCACTTTAAAATTTGCAGCAGAAAACACAAAGCCACAAAAGACATTTCTAAAGTTGAGATTATTATGCAAGTTATCATTTTAGAGATGGCTGGGGATAATTCCAGCTAAACTGTGAGACAAAGACTTTACTTTTGGATCGACAACATCCTTAAAAGGCATTTGTTATAAACACAACCTTTCCCATTTTTAAACATTCTTGATACTGTGCAAGAAATCCAGGATCAAAAATGAGTGCCGAATGCAACAGGGAGGAACATGAACTCTTCTGGATTCTTTTTGTTGCTATTGTAGTTACATTAAAATGATCTTCCACAGAGGCAAAAATATTGACAGGACCAATCACAGATAGGAGACACTCATAGGGGTTATTGTCCTAATTACACTGGCAAAAGGTTGGCCTAAATGACTTTTGGGATACTTCCAGCTCTTTGATCCTATGGTGGTATAAATAACTTGGGAATGTCCCTCTCCATATTCTATTCATTGTTAAGGTTCTATAAAATCTGGACTTAAATATAGCTCTACCAATATTGTTTTTGCTGTGATTGAACAATGTGTTCATACTTCATCGTTGCACAGGAAGTTTACAACGTTTGAAAATTATAGTCATGCTCCCTTGACAGTTCCCATAGTCATGAATACAGACTGTAAGGGGGCCTGAGATTTTGTGCCTTCTTTTCAAGTTAATCTTTAAACCAGGATGTTTCATATTCAGTATCATGAAAAATGCGAATCTAGGGGATCTCCTAGTTTGACGTAACCTTCTACTTAAAATGAGGGATACACGGAATGGAGCAGTGTGAATGCCTTTGGAAAGTTATTTCTAAAAGATTAAATTACTGTTATAATTACTTCACTAAAACTGTTAATTACTATTCTAGCTGCAACCACTGTTAATTACTGTTACAGCTGCAATGTTTAAAAAGTCATACCATTATAGTTAAAACTTTTAGAAAGTATCCCATTTGCATAGTTACTTTTCATTGAAAAAAAAATTCTAAATTCTATAAATCACTGGACCTTAGTACAAATTACATTTTCCTCCAAAATACCTCAACAGCTACAACAGAGCATAAAGCACTATGCTAGCCAGCACTTGGACGACACGACATTCCTCCTTCACCATTTAGTGAGAACATCCTTGTAATTAGCAATATAATCAAACATGTAAAAATAACACCACCCAAAGAGTGATGTTATCCTATGCTGTTGACAATGATAATGCAATGTAGTTAATACTGTTTTTATTGAAAAAAAAATCCCAATTAGTTACAAGTAACTAGTTAGTTTATCAATTATTTCTGAAGTCTGACCAAAATATTACACTAAGCACTCCACTTAGGGGCACAAGACCCCCATGAAAGTGGAGAAATGTGAATACAATAAACATAAAACAATAAACATAAAATAAAAATCACAAATGCTATTTTTTTTGCGTGAGAACTCTTCTCTAGGAATCTCTATGTCCTCTAGTGTGACTCTGTCTTTACTTCCATCGGAAGCTGACCATAGAATCACGGAAAACTTAAAGATTTGTGGAGAGGACATATTTTTCCCATGGCAGGATCAAATAAGAGTAAATTTTTTAAAACAAATAAATTTAAAAAATGTGAATAATCAAATAAATCAGTGAGTGCTGAATCTGCAAAAGTAGAGGGCCAAGTGTACTCCCAATTTCATTCTGTGAAGAGTTTGTGTGTGTGTGTGTGTGTTATGGGCTGAGTTACAGTTGACCCTCCACATTTGTGGGTTTGACTTGCATAGATTTGATTGTTTGCAAGTTCTTATAACCTCTTCCCCCTGCCCCCTCCACTTCAGGTGCTTCTTTTTTGGGAGAACCTTCCCTCCTGGCATCTCTAATCAGGCTGCACAGCCCTTTAAAAACATGTCTCTGATCCCCCTCCTCTACAAAACACTGTGTGGCCAGCTAAGGATGGCTCACAGTCTGAATTCTCAGTGCCCCAAACCCTCTCCCGCTGCCCCCCCATACTCAAGGAAGGAGATGGCTGAGAAAGAGGAATTATAGGGCCACCATGCTTACCCACCCACCCCTTCCCTCTCCTTTTCTTGACCTGGTTTGGACACTGGGTTTCCATTTTCCCCCCATACCCTGGCCCCTTTTCTAAAGACATACACACACATTTTGATATTTGCTATTTTTCCACTTTTGTGAAGGTCCTACGCCCTTTACCCTAGCAAATGTGAATAGCCAACTGTAATTTCAAATAGGATTATTGTTCTAGTGGGAAGTGGACTCTGGATTTCAGGTAACGGGTAGCCATCTGTTTTCAGGTAACAGGTAGCCTCTATCTGTCCTTAAAATTAAGGTAATCTGCATTACTGAGTCTAAAGTGTGATACTGAGGTCCAGGGCTTGTACATATTACACACTAAGCAGCTGCATTCTTGCTTCACATTCAAGTCATGATTGTTTATGTGTCCATATCAGCACTTTGAAAAATTACTTGTAAAGATTGTGTAAATACTATTAATTGTCATACTTTTGCAATCATACATTCCTTGAGGACCATGTCTGTTTACAGGAAAAAGGACTCTGGCAAGCATGTATACTATTCTTCCTTATACTGCCAATAGTTGTGAATTGTGAATTTCTGTAGTATGGTTCCCCAGAACAAACAAACAAACAAACAAACACCCTGCATGCATCTTTATGCAGATATCCATTTCCACACACATAATTACTGTTCATGTACCCTTTTGCTATTTTGTTATGCGAGTATATTTTTGGTTTTGGACAACTCAGCCTCTGACATAGAAGCTCCTTTTTGCAAAATCTTTTTATACCTGGCCAGCCCCTACCTTGTCCTCTATCTAACTGGAAGTTTTTTTTAGCAGTATGACCACTGAGAAATGATAAAGGAGGGCTGGACAGGTTGCAGCAGTGTTTCTGCAGTAATCAGTGTAATAAAGCTTGAGCTGAGAAAGAATGGGTTTCCATTCTAGTCAATCCTGCTATAGCTGTATGTGTACTTATAACAGGTATAATAGATGCCTCCAGGATCTCTTTCTGAGCATGTGCAAACAAACAACAAAGCAGAAGTAAATGGGGAGGTAGACTCTCCAGGTACTCCTATATTTTTAAAAAAATATAGACCTGCAAGTTTGGCCACCAAATCAGAAAATAATAATAATGGTAGTAGTAGTAGTAGAAGAAGAAGAAGAAGAAGTAATAATAATGGCTAGTGAAAGGAAAAGATGTCCTTCTGTGCATTTTGGAAGAAGACTTAAAATGATCTCAAGAAGGTTTGTCTACTTAGTTTTGAATGAAAAGTTTGCTGAAACATGTTGACCTGCTCTTGTTTTTTGTATTGTAGGAAACTATCTCTGTTCTATCTATGCTACTTTTGTCTCCGGTATCAAAGTTTGTGCTAAAGAAATAATGCCCAGGAACACATATAACTGTGGTATATGTGTTGTCTGATCTGTTTTCCATTTCTTTTGAGGTATACACTGGGAGTCCTTAGTGCTTCCTTTACATATATGCTGGGGATCCCAGGCATATGGACATCCTGTATTCGGAGGTCTGGAGTCCAGTCCCATCAGGGCTCTAACACTCCATCTCCCATGTGTCTTGAGTTTTGGAGAGCAAGTGCCAGCTGTATTCCCACCACACCAGCTCCTGAGCATTTAATACACAACAGTCAGACCTTACCAAATGCTAAGGGCCTGCCTGTAGAGATTAAAACTCGTGCAGCACTATTCTTTCTCTTCTCTGATTTTGGAGGGCACACAAAAGTAAAAGTAATGTGACCATCTTATCTCTCAATGGTTTGCATCTCAATGGCTTGAAATTTCTCATGGGTTTTAGGGGTTCCCATGAGATTTCAAATCTTGTGGGAGCCATGAGAACTCATGAGAAGCCATCCTCTTACACATCTTGAGCAGTGGTAGAGCTTGGAGTGTGTGGCGGGGGGTGGGGCTACGGCAAGAGGGGCATGGTCCCAGTGTGTGTAGGTGTGGCCCCGGTGCGTGGGAGCGTGGCCATGCCACGTGAGGCTTGGGGTGTAGGCAGGGTGCACAGGGGTGTTGCTACAGACTGGGATGCCCCCAAAACATTGCTGCCCAGGGCAAATTGTTCCTCCCGCCTCCCCCATTGCTACGTGACTGATCTTGAGGCAGCCTTATATAAACCGACCTCTTATATGCCAGAGATGGTCTGGTAACTGGGGGAATCTGACCCATAATGTTGTGCAGAAAAGCTGGCAGCCCAAACAAAAGAGAAAGCATCAAAGATTTCCAGTGCATACCTCAAAAGAACTGGGCAAGCGTGTGTGTGTGTGTGTGTGTGTGTGTGTGTGTGTGTGTTAGCCTGTCTATGCCTGTGAGGGTGGGAAAGAAGAGTTATGAGTATGTGAAGGACAGGTTTCTACACACTTGATCTTAAGTCAAAAAGGCAGAGATGAGAAACAATGGGATAGATTCCTATTAGATTGAAAGTGATGGCAGGCCAACTCTCCCCCCCCCCAAAAAAAAAAAAAAGATAAGCTTGCTGTTAAACTGTGGGAAATAAAATGAGAGGAAATGCTTCACACTGCTTTTTAAGCTTCGCCCCATAAAAAGCTTTTTCAGTTCCACCAGATGGCATGCACTCATCAAATCAGGCTATGCTGTGATCATACATACTGCTCCAAGAAACAGCTGTCAAAAAGGATAAAGCCTCACATGCTAAGCTTTAGGTCCTAAAATAATTTGTCATAAGAGATTCTATTATGCTACACTTGATTTCTATAATCCTGTTAACATCACAAAAAAAGTTAGCACATCCTTTAAAACTGAGGGATGTTCTCTCAGGAGTGTTTGGGTGCATGTGTATGCTATGTGTGCATTTGCTTTCATAGACTCATTTCCAAATGACCCTTAATGGGATTTCTCCTTGTAAGTAATGAAAGCAAGCTGTGCTTAACAAGTCTGTAAGAGAACTGCTGCCAAGGCAAGAAACCATGGTGATGATAACAGACTTCCCTTACATTAGAAGAAAGGGAGATGTAGAGATGCAGGGAAAAGAGGTTTGAGAAAAGAAGTAGTGGAGCCAGGCCATTAGGACATATTCACTGTGACTAAGGAATCAATTCTATACTTGCTAATCTGGGAGCAAGCACCCATGGGTAGAAGCCAATGGCATCATTCCCTCAGTGGAATCTGGGGTCTGGTGGAACCAGGGCTCTCTGGTTGAGAATTCTAAGTACCCTCCCTAAACTGCAAATCCCAGGATTTCATGGGATGTTGCCATGGCAGTTAAAGTGGCATCATGGTGCTATAATTGTGTAGTGTGCTACACCCTCTGCACTCTTAAAACCCTGTGAACTCCCAACGAAGAAATCCTCTAGAGTCAGTTTTCAGATGAAAAAGAAGGATGAAGTGGGGAGGTGAAGGGAAGAAAATTTCATTGCAGTTGCCAGCAAAATATTGGACTTAGTACATTAAAATTAGTAGTACTTGATTCTGATTAGACTTATACAGGCTCGTGCAGCTGCAATGTCACACCTAAAACCTAATTTGGACAAAACGGTGTAGTCCAATACGTTAGGGCAGTTGCTTCTGTATCTCTCAAGTCTACTTCCCTTCTGCAGCATCAGACATAATGTGGAGCAAAGGCAAATGCACTGTCAGATCTGTGAAGAATCATATTTCCCTGTCCGCACCTGCCTGGAATGCAGGCTCAGCTGAGAATGCTTGACCTTTTCTCATTTCTCTGACGCTAACCTTCCAGAATTCCTGTTATGGGAAATGGGACTGTTGACAGCATGGCCCTACAAGATCAATTATAGTTTCTACCACTGTGCTGCAAACAGATAGTTTTCTGTTTTTCTATCTTAATTGTTGTTTGTTACATATATACTCTGCCTTTTGTATATGCTGTCCTTCTCTTCATTTTGCAGGTTTTGTAGGTCTGCCTATTCCTAGAGCCTTTTCACACTATACAATTATAGTGTTCTTTATTCTGCTTTAGTTGCCGTAGTCTGGAATCTTATGGTTTGCAGATTTGGGGAGGGATATTTAGAATTGTCAACGAGAAAGCCCCAGTACTTCACCAGACTATAAACCCCAAGATTCCATAGGATGCAGCCACAGAAGAAAGACAATCATAGTGCTATATCTGTGTAGTATCAAAGGGCTTCCAGTCCATCCTTCTGACCATTAGTTCTTTACATAATGACTCTGGGCTTCAGTACCGACTTACGAAATGGGTTTACCTCTTGTCTGTTTGAAAAAAAGGATGCCTATGGTCCACAAGCTCCTTCTTTAATTCCACTGTATGTCACAGTAGCTTATTATTTATACCCAAATATGGCACTATGTCATGCATGCCCACTATTTACACTACTTTTTAATGTTTATCCTGTCACTGCTACTGACAGCAGTAGTTCTTATCAGCTCCAGCTGATCTTACAACACAGATGGAGAAAGTGTCTCACGTGGATCAAATGTGGCCCTCAGCTCTTCTTTTGCTCCTTCAAAGCCCTTTGTGACCTTCTCCCATCTCTCCTAAAGGGGGGGGGGAAAAACCAGAAAAATAGCAAAATAATTTCACTTACTGCTCCTGGAGGCTTCAGGAGTGGCAGATTAAATCTAAATGCCCTTCTTTACCCATACCCATCTCAAAAGCTCAAAACAGGCCAGAAAAATCCAGAAGTCATAATCCTAAGTGACATCTAGTTGTGACTTTTGACCAAAGACCAAAAATAGAATGACATTGTTTGCTGAGAAGTCATGGGTATGAAAATTAGCCTCTGCGTCCACTCCAGCTACCCAGCCTTGTCTTAAAAGATATGGACATTCACTGAAAATAAGATGCGATGTGTTTGCATAAACACCCTGAAATACTGTTAATAATTTAAACTCATTGTTTTCTTTATGGTAATGGACCTATTAGCCAGGGTGGAACCAAGCCTAGGTAAAATGGTCCATCTTCACCCTTTCTACTTTGGCTTGGTTTTTCCCTGCTCACTTCTGAAAACCGCAGTGTTTATAGGATAGTGAACAGACAAAGAGACGCACACACGTATGCATTGCAATTACACACACATAACTGGACGCTGCTCATGCATGGTCAGTAAGAGATTCTAGAAGCTCTTAATCTTGCCTGCTGTAGGCAGGCAGACACACACAACTACAGTTGGATCAGCTGAGAGTAGAATCCTGCTCTTTCCCATCTCCCTGTTTGTTTGTTGCATTGTGCACTCCAAACACACTGCTGCAACACAACATTGAAATCTGTGTTTCTCCAGCCCTCTTCCATCATCCTTTCAATGGTGGTGCTGCTTAAAAAATATCCAGAAAGACAGAGAATGAGGAAGAAAAGTGCAAGCGCGATAGGAGTAAAAAGCTTTTGTAAAACAGAGCTTCACTGTCAGACACTTTGCTAACTTGAGGTATAATTCTGTACTCATTTTGCCGGATGCCCTATTCCAAAATTATATGGTTTCTTTTCCCCTATGAAACAAGGAAGCACTAATAACACTGAAAAGAAAAACATCACCTGTACAGAGGCAATATTGTAGCCCCTGCAACTGTTGCAAAAACATTCACGATTCCTGTCAAGCATCAGAGTAGCGTAATATAATTATCCTTTAGAGCAGTGCTACTCAAAGTGGTAATCATGCCAGTCCACAGTCCATCAGCTTCTGGTCCCTGGAGAATTTCCAGGGGAGAAAGAAAATATTGTAGCTAATGGTAAAAATATGGTACCAGTCTTAACACATTGGGGGAAAACATCACCAGCTTCTCCCCACTACCCACATACATCAGATTGCTTAGGAGGACAGCTCACAGTAACCCAAACTGTATCAACACAAATATGTAATGAAACATTATTCTATCTAACCCAAACCAATGATGTAGGAAATGACTTAAGAGCTGACTTTAAGTCACAGCCTTTAAAAATTTGTTAGTCTAATACACATAATAAAAAATAGTGTATATTAACAGGGATGCAATTCAATAAAGGGCTTTAATAGTGGCAAAGAGGGCTTTAGAAAAATCCTTTAAACCAGAGGAAGGCTTATCTTCTGTCGTTTTGTTTATTTTGATGGGGGAAGTATTTTTTTAATTCTTGGAAAGAGACATATGGCTTAAACCAGACCAGTGTGTTTCGGTGGTGTGTAATCCTTGGTTTGATAACTAGCTGACACTTAGCCATGGCAATGCCAGCCCAGATTTCCCTGGATTCACACAGATTAGCAATCTAGCACCAACAGAGAGAAAAGCAGTATTTACTCTGCCCCTCCAGACTGCAACCAATTAATATGGAGCACAACATGGACTTGAAAATGCATTTTCTTTTATTACTCCAACACTCTTACAAGCGAATAGAGTTTGCTTCACCAGTGAAGCTCTGTTCTGTGTAGCACTACATTCTTCCTTGAGGCTCTCTTCCTATTTTTGTGGGTAAAAGACAATGTTTTTCACTTCTTGCGTATAAATGTGTGCATAATTTTGTATGTACAATCTCTAATCCTTGCATTTTTTTACACATTTTTCTTAATGTCTGCATGGTTGTGCGTATCACCCTTGTCAATTTTAAAAGATACACATTTTGAGCTGTGTGCTTTATTTGGCTCTAACTCAAAAAGAAAGAAAATATTCTGCCCGGTGATGGAAACTGAAAGATACGTTCACACTTTTATGAATTGTCTTGTAGTTCATCAATGGGATAAATTCATTTTAAAAAACTGATTAATACGAATTTCTTTCCCACCCTTAGCTATAAGTGTTTTTTATCCAGCTTCATCCAGTGTGCCAACTGCGGTCTTTCCTGGCGAAGGCAGTGGCGGAACTAGCTGGGGATGAGGAAGGTGGTCTGCCCTGGGCGGCACTGTTTTGGGGTGGTGGTGGCAAAGGCTGCAGAGAAACCATCTTTTTGATTTTAAGGAGGACTGGCGCAGCAAGTATGTAACTTACTGCCCCAAGGAAGGGAAAGAAGCAGTCCCCTCTTCCTTCAGCTAAGACCTCCCCAGGCAAAGTTGGGGGAAGCAAGAGTCAAAAGGAAAGGACAAAGGGGATGGGAGTGGCAAGGAAAGAAGCAGCAGCAAAGGTGACCACAGCAGTTTCAGGTGCCAGAGAAGTGAGTGTTTCCTCGCTTGGCGTGTGTTCCTTCCCTTCCCTTTACAGTCGGTTGGTTGCTGTTAAGACTGGCTTCGTCAGAGCTGCCTCCTTTCTTCTCCACACACACACACACACACACACACACACACACACACGGCTCAAGGGAGAGAAGGACATGCGTGAATCTCATACCTTTTGCTTGAAAATTTTGGGGTAGGGGTTGCAGAAAGAGGAGAGATCCTACTCTTGTGGGACCTGCTGCGGGAAAAAATAGAGTAGGACTGGAGAAATCCTTTGTGGTACCTGTAATGTTTGCCACCTACATAATCCCTTTCAATTGGCCTTTTTGGGGCTTGGATTTTTTAACCATCCCAGCAGCTGTTTTTGTTTTCCTTAAGTGCAGAGAAATACAGACACAAGAGAAACAGCAGGCCTTCAAAGGCATCGTCAGAGTTGTCAGGAGAATGAGAAACAATTTTTCAGAAAACTTAACTTTCATTAAAATATGTTAGTCAGTGTTCTTTCCTTGAATCAACAGCTGCATTCTAAGGGCTTTTCCACACCACCCTGTTATAGTGCTGTTAGTCCACATTCACCCTCCTATGGAATCCTGGGGTTTGCAGTTTAGGGAGGGACCTTTAGAATTCTCAGCCAGAGAGCTCTTTGGCCTCAGTAAACTACAAACCCCAGGATTCCACAGGAGATTGAAAGGGGAATAATAGTACTATAACGGTGTAGGGTGGAAAGGCCCCAACTTGCCTCCATGCTGCCGGAGGTTTCTGGCTGGGCAGGGACTGGGGGTGGGCCAGGCAGTTGCCAGATGCTTCTCCTTCTCCCCACACCATTGTCTGGTGGGCCAGAGGCCTGGACGCCCACCCCACTCCAGTGTACCTTGGCACTTCAAGCTCCATTTGCAAGGCTGCCCAGTTCAAGCCAGATTCAGAAGTTAAGACATTGGTAGGGAGAGAAAAGGCCTTCAAGTCTGGCCAGCAGTTATTTAAATGACAATTATTTCCAAATTTCTGTCTGTACTCATAAAGAAGCATATGCACATTTAATACAAATCCATGCTTTTTTATGTCCTCTTTTGGTGGTGAGGTGAGGTCAATTCATATCCTCTGTTTCAGCAATATGTAAATAGCCAGGCTGGCCCAGGTTCAGGGAAGGAGTATTTGTCCAAACTGCTTCTGGGCCCTAAAGTTAGGTGGTGTCGAAATTCTTAACAGAACATAAGAGCAATGTATGGCTGCTTTACCTGACTATTAAAAAATTGAGGTGAGGGAGCAGAAACAAATCTTCTTTCCTAACCTCTCACTGTCCAGATTTGGCAGGGACAATCCTGATTAATACTCTGTTGTTCCACTTTTTCACCTGCATTTTAAATGTCCCAGTTTCTCCTCCCACCTTCCCCTTTTGTGGTGGCTCACTTCAGTTGCTACAAAGTGTTCAAAGTGCAGAAGTAGTTTGCAATCTGTTAGGGGAGCAGAATCTTTGCCCTTCCCAGTAGGCTCAGCAGACTGCTGCAGGAAACTGCTGCAGCCTCTCCTATCATGTATATTCTTCCTCATTAATAACATTCACCATTTTGACGCTCACCTTGGTTTGGCCATACTTGTTCTGGTCTTAATCCATGAAATATTGGAGAATATGTTGTTTTCCTGTATGAACTCTAGCCGTAACAGTCGTCTGGAATCAGTGAGGAAGTGGTCTTTAAAAACAAAACACCGTCATCCACTGTCATTGCAGAACCCTCAATAAGGTTCACTTTAAAAAGAGGACATTTATTTCCGTGTATGTCATTTTAACTTTCTGTAGTATTTTTGGTGGATATTGAGGGGACAGCAAACTCAGGGACCACCCTGGGCAGCAAAAGCTCTAGCTATGCCACTGGGTGAAGATGGATCTATCCACAGGTGTACATGCTTTAATTACTGCTAGATTAGCCAATCTGATGGGCTTTTAAATTTATTTATTTAAAATGTCTCTATATCACCTTTCAAGGACTTATCAGTATCCAGACTGTGCCCACAAGCAAATGAGTAGGCACTGCAGTTCTTTTGAGACCGGAGTGATGTGAAGCGACATGACAATGCCAGCCAGAATTCTCCAGAGTTTTGAAAGAGTACCTACCTTGGTTATATTTTATTTCCAGTCAGAGATGTCTGTTTTTAGTGTGTGCCCTTCGCTTTATGGCACAGTTTCATTCTGATTAGCTGAGTTGTTCAGCTGATGATTTTCAAGGGCCACTTCTCTTTTGGCATTGATGGTATTGGGGTTGTTAGCATCACCGATATGTCTTCAAATTAAAACATATTTGACAAATTCAGAGAGTTGCATCAAATATTCACTCAATATATAGTCGCTGGGGAAGAAATGGATTGTTTCATCCAACATTCTCAAACTCTCTTTTACACATGTGCGCGAGCGCACACACGCACACACAATGGCTCACTGAAAAAGTCAATCTCAAAACATTTTTCTCTTTGTACCTATGACTGCTCGTTTCACAGATTGCAGGAGGTGATTAAGATTCTCTCTCCATCCACAGCTGCCGTGTTGTGTGATGATTCCCCATCATCACCGCAAAAGCCAGCATTCTATATGGCTGCTAACAATTAGCTGGACCCTAGAACTATGGTTAGGTTTCTCATTCTTCAAGGGTACATGGAAGGTAAGGTTCTTACTTCTTTTGTGTACCTACTAGCAAAGCTGGATAACCCCATGAGATAAGTATATTGCAAACTTTTCATTGTAAATATTATCAAGGAGATGTCTTCTGTGTTTCTTGTGAATGAGTGCAAATGAATGTCAGGAGTTGAGCCTAAAGAAAAGTGTGGTGCAACTTGAAAATTTGCTACCATGCCTACAATAATTAAGACAGTAAATATTTTTTTTTAGCTGTCTCATTGTGCCCATATTAAATGTGGGCTTGTCAATGTTCTGTTTTGCACTTTGTCTAGTGTGGTGCAAATTCAAAGTGCAAGCACAGCATGCTGAGGAATTGGGAAAGTAATAATGACTTTGTATTCCAAATGGCCTAGTAAAGCATAGGTCCCACCTTACCTCACATGCTGTTCAGATTGGCACTTTGCTAACATTTGTATTATTATAAAATATATATATTAAGTAATAATTTTTATATCTGTGTAGGCAGCACTATTCATGTGACCAGTGCTTGTTTCACCAAATATATCTGTCATTTGAAATGCAGGGAGTAATGGACAAAAGGAATCATTACAACCAAGAATTATGTTGGCTTCAGCTGAACTAACAAAAAGGTTTGGATGGGATTCTAGCAAGCAGCTAAAAATCTCCTGGCAGTATCTGTAAGACACATAGACAAAAGCATAAAGAACAGAACAAATGTATTTGAAGCTCCTACAATAAAACACAGATGTGCTAAAGAGATTTTGAGCAGTGCATTCTTCATTGTACACAGTGATTACTAGATTCTACTAGGAACACATAAAGTGGCTAATTCTATACAAAGCCTCTTTTTCTGTTTTCTGCGTCCTTTATTGTGGGCATGGTTGTGAACAGCAAACAAGTCTCCATAATGTAGACATGATAACAGCTTTACCTGGAATGAGAGATGATGGTGAAATGAAGAAGGGGCTTAGAATTTCACTGGAATTACTGAGAGGATAGAGCCAATATTTTGAACTGTTCAGCTGACTGGAATTCAAAATGAGACAGTACTTGAGGGTCCCTTTTCATAATGTTGTTGCTGTGTGCCTTCAAGTCATTTCTTACTTATGATGATTCTATCATGAGCAAGGCCAGTGAGGTCTGGGTGCTGGAATCACACATTTGCCAAGATGAAGATGTGATGAAAGGATTAGGCAATGCTTCTCCCTTGCACAGATCATGTGTCATGTGAGCTGGGTGCTCTGTGCAAGGGAGAAGCATTGTTCAGGCACGTGGAAGCTTAGTGGGAGCCAGCATGATGCAGCAGCTAGAGTGCTAGACTGAGATTTGGGGGATCTAGATTCAAGCCCCTGCTGACCTTGGGTCAGTCACTTGCTCTCAGCCTGACCTACTTCACAGGGCTGTGATAACAATGAGAGTAGTGGTAGTAGTATTAGCAGTAGTAGTAGTAGTGAGAGATTGTTAACTGGTGTCAAATTAACTTCACTTAGGTGACCCTATGAATAGGAATCCTCCAAGTCTCCAGTCCTACTCAGGTCTTGCAGACTCAGGGCTGTGGCTTCCATGACTGAGCCTATTGACCTGCAGTGCAGTCTTCCTCTTTTCCTGCTGCTTTCTACCATGCAATCCACTTTGACCTGATTGAAAGAAAGGTGAGATAGAGGCTTAACACCACCACCAGCAGCAGCAACATTCCCTAAGGCTTTTTAAAATGTGAAGTGATATGGAAATGCTCTGAAATAAATACATTTGTAAAGAAATAAATTGAATGAGAAGGATAGGATTTTATAAAATGGATTTTTGTGCCCATAGGCACATGTGCCTATGTGAAATACCCATTTCATACAACGCTTAACAGTGTAAACCAACTTATTTGCACAGCCACTTTGTATCAAGGAACAGCAATCTCTTGTCTAAGTATGTAGCCTGAAGGGAGTTCTTAGTCTCTTTTCCTCCTGTGTACAGCCAGAGTTTAGAAAAGTTACACTTCAGTACTGAAAATTTCAGAATTCTGGGAGTTGTAGTACAAAAGTGAAACATTTCCAGGTTCTTTCAGTGCATTGTTGGGTCTCAGTCTCTGGGAAAGGACTTTTTCTGTTCAACTACCGCTACTTGCGAGCAGTGTTAAGATACTGTAGGATAGGAGTCTGGACTGAAGGTACTCAGGCGCTAAGAAAGGCCCTTTCCGCATGTGGGGGGGGGGACAGCCGAAAACAGAGCTTACTGGCTTTGTTTTCCGGCCGGCTGAGTCCGTCGCCATGAGGAGCAGCACGAATTTGCTGCTCCGCAGTCCTCTGGCGTCCCAAATGGCGGCTTCCGGTTGGTGGAGGCTCTCCAGCCTCCACCAACCGGAGAAGCTCACCAGCCGGAGAAGCTCACCAGCCGGAAGCCCGCCCCCGGCAGATCTGCAGGCACGCCCTTGCGCGCACCTGCAAATCTGCTCCAGAGCCGGGCGACAGAGCGGCATGGGGTTGCGCACTCCGTGATTTTTAAATCCTCTAAAAAGATATTTTTAAAAACACGCCACGTGACCAGTTACATTCGCTCCGGAGTGGACTGAGGTATGGAACTGCAGAATGTAGTCCGCCCCAGTCCACTCTACAGTGCAGAAGACCTCCGTGGGAGGTCGCTCTGCACCATTTTACTAGCCTGGTGCAGAAATGGCCAAAGAATGCTTGAGTATGAAATTAAGGCAAATGCTACGTTACGGACTGCAAACTGACAGCTCCCATTTTAAGGCTAACTTAGAAGTTGTTGGTCTGATTAAATATCTTAGCCTCATTACAGAGCTAAAATTTTGAGATAGCAGCTGTGATGAGGCAGATGGCACTCAAAGAAGAAGAAGAAGGGAGGAGGATGTATCTTGTATTGACAGGAAAGTGGTTAAAGCGCTTCTTTGAATTAAGGCAGGCTGTCTCCACATCGTCAGGTGGGAAGCCCTGAGTTTCAAAGTGATGGCTGAACTGAAACTGGTAGAAAGTGGGGGGTGGGAGGGGAGCTGAAAAAGAAGCATCAGCCTGCTACATTACCCTTTTTGACTCTTCCTGGGTTTCTGAACAGTAGCTTTATTTTTCCCTTTCTCAAGAGTGTGCATGTTTTTCCTGGCATTTCCGTAGGTCTTGAATTTTGGATCCTTACATTTTAATGATGAACCTTGCTTTTATGTTTCTGTATAGAACCTCGTTGTGTGAGGTGTGTCCAACTGAATGATGTTGTGCCTTTTTTGTCTCTTTCTTTTAGTGCCAACAACTTGCCAAAGCAGGTAGAAGTGAGGATGCATGAAAGCCACCTGAGTCCAGTGGAGCCTCGGCCGAAGCACCTATGTGTACGGCTCTGCTTATCTCTCAGAAAAAATCTGCTCCTTTCACTTACTGTTTTTGGTATGTAAAGGTGGTAATGTTTCATTGGTCCAGTTCACAGATATATTAACATTACAGCTGGAACACGTGCTTTTGTATTCTGAAGTATTCCTACCCATAACGTTCATTCTTCCAGCTTCTTCATCCTCCACTGCCCAAAATGGTGTCTTGCTCTCTCAAGGTCTCTGCTCTTTCTCCCTCCTGCCTAGGGAGGTAATTGTTCACTGATTTCGTTCTTGAAGGAAGTAATGAATAATTCTAGCAATTTTCTTCTTGCTGTGAGAAAATCTTCAAAAACTGTGCTGTTTTTGAAGACAGTCACACATTTAATTTGTGCAAAATGCATATGTGGTATTCTTTCTCAGAGAACAGAAAATATTATTTTCTGCACAGAAAATTCTTTTTCCTGTGCAGGAAATGGTGTTTTCTGCACAAAAATGCCATGTGCAAATTTTGCACAGAATAAGTCCCAAACTGTAAAAATTCTTATGAGTCCAGGATTCTCTTTATTACTGACACACAAGGAATATGTTTTTGGCCATTTTTTAATTTTTTTTTTTAAATATTATTTCCATTTCTATTCTGTCTTGCATACCTACAATTGCATCCTAAAGGTATCTGCACAATACCATCTCCCTCCATCCCTTCTTCACCAGGATTTTTTTGAGGGGATAGGATTACTGTTCTTCGGATCACCCAGCCAATATGACCTAGTGGTGAAGGCTGGGGGACTCTGGGATTACAGTCCAAAAGGTATTTTTTAAAGAACTTTTTATTATTTCCTAACTGTGAGAGTAAAAAAAAACTCCCCATTTTATAAACTCTTTAGGACAGCCTCTAGTTTCCATGCCTTTCTGTAACCCAGCCCACCACAGCTCTTAAGTAGGTATAATTGAAACATAACTGCTTCCCTGCTTCCATTTCTCTCTCCTTCCCATGCTGTTTCCTCTGTGACAAATGTTAGATCATGAGTGTGCCAGAGAAAGAGACTGTCTGCTTGTAACCTGCATTTTGTATCTTAATGGCACTGTTTTATCAACAGCTACAACTGGCTAACCACAATAATGAGGCTGTCAGTTTGATACAACCAGGCAAGATAACTAACATTGCCTGATTGTGAAGATTTTGCTGGGAATTACTGCAGTCAGCCCTGTTACAGATCTAGCAAATAGGAGCAAATAGGAGAAGAAGGAGACAAAACAGAGTCATTACTTGGTTATAACCTCATTCCCAATGCTATCAAAGCTTTAAGAGTGCCAGATTTATTTAAAATGAAATTTCTTTGTAATTTTTGGTCTTCTCAATCATATACAATCTCCATTTAGGGTTTAGCATTTGGAGTCAATAACTTAAAAAATAAGGAGAAGGATTCGATAGCAATGTAAGTCAGTCAACAGGAGGGAACAGATTTCAGTGGGCAACCAAGTTTCACAGATCTGTTCTTTGATACGCTGAAGACTGAAATTGGAGCAAGAACAGATTTTATAATTCCTCTATTAATCTCCCATAATAATCTTAGATATGGTAGTAATATACACATATGGCTGAAAATATAGGGAGCCTGCCTCAATCACATCACTAACCACTAATCCCACATTGTCCAAAAAAGTCATTGCAGCAGTGGGATTTGTCTGTATTCCCAGAGGCAGAAGCTATCTCCTTAACATCACAGTGTAGAGGTGCAGTTCTAGAACTATAGACTGAAAGTTTAGATCTGGATCTTTGCCACCCTCCCAGTAATTTTTGCAGACCCTTCTCCATCGATTGTTGCCACAGCCACCAAAATCTGTGATGCTTCCACTGCCATTGAGAGATGTGTGCTGTATTTTTTTCTAGAAAAAATACAGCACACATCTGCATTTTTTTCTAGAAAGTGATGAGGTGCTGTAGAGAAGAGCCTGGAGCCCTGTGGTGCAAGAGAGGGTTGTAACACCATCTTGCACCATAGAGAGCTGCTGCAGTTGCTGCCAAATGTAGGTGGCAACTGCAGCAGCTGTAGGTATGGCTTCTATATGTAGGTGGTGGTGCTCGGCAGCAGCAAGTTAGGACTCAAATACTGTCCCTGGCCATCAGGTCCCCTTTCATGTTGCAGAATTCTAGCACTTTGATTCCATTTTAACGGGCGGGTGTTTCCTATGGAATTCTGGGATTGTAATTTGGATTTGTAGCTTGGCAGGACCCTATAGCTCTATAGCAGAGAAATACCTTATGAAATTTAAAATGGTATCAAAGTACTTTAATTATGGCCATTTCTGCACTAGCCTGTTAGAATGCTATGATTCCACTTGCAACATCCTATGGAATCCTGGGATTTGCAGTTTTGGGAGGGGCCAGCCGGCCCCTCCCTAAACTGCAAACCCCAGGATTCCATAGGATGTTGCAAGTAGAATCATAGCACTCTAACAGGCTAGTGCAGAAATGGCCTATGTATTTTGAAAGAGACTCATCATGTTGCTCACTCCTATTAAAGAGTGGCAGTCCACACTGTTTGTATGCACTTTGTATATATACTTTGTTTTTCCATTCACAAAAGAAAACAAAAAAAAAAATTGTTTTGCAATTCACAAAGGGGAAAAAAACTGGTTCATTTCACCAACATTAAAAATGAAATCTTTTATCTGTTGTTATCTGTCATCAGGAGAAAGGATGACAGGGCAGCGAAAGATGTGTGTCCCTCGTCTTTCCTCACAAGCTGCTGATATTTTTTTCCTCTCTCTCTCACTGAACACTAGGCCAATGATACAATGATCTACTTTTCTCAATTGCCTTCTGGGTATAGCAGCTTCCAAATATGGAGCAGTTTGACATTTTAGTGTGGTTCACTGGCTTCCTGCCCAGGCTTACTAGATTGCTTTATGTGTTTTTTAATGTTACAGTACTGTGAACCTAAGAGCCAAATGTGTAGCCTTCACACAGCCTGTCTTTCTTCACTTGAGCTTGAATGGACAGCTGCACTCCTAGTGTGGGTGGGGGAAAGTATACACATAGTTTTAGTTTAATATAGTCATACATCCTGGAAGATTTTGAATGATGCATTTATGTGGACATAGGCTATTGGGTCAGAGTGATCATTCCAAAATGACCAAGCTCTTTTCCAGCACTTGGAAAGATTATGCTTTTAACCCCAGAGTTGTACTACAACTGCCCAAATCCTCTAGCTAGCATGGCTGGGCTGTTTGTGCATTCTGGTGGTTGTAGTCCCCAAAACGTGACATTTGAAAGCTCTGATTTCCCAGGAGAGCTTTACAGTGATGGTTTTCAAGTACATTAAAGCAGCAGCCTGGATAATTCATCTGTACGTGCAAAAGATGTTGCATGCCAAGTCTGTGAAACAAAGGCAGCACAAAGGCAATATGTGATTATTAAACAATGAACTTTCAGGGTATATTTTTGAATATGCTAGAAGTATGGCATCTAGCCTAATTCTTGCAACAGAACAGACTCAATGTCTAAAGGCTTTATA
The DNA here is from genome assembly GCA_030412105.1 of Cyclura pinguis. Classification (NCBI taxonomy): domain Eukaryota; kingdom Metazoa; phylum Chordata; class Lepidosauria; order Squamata; family Iguanidae; genus Cyclura; species Cyclura pinguis. The sequence continues at coordinate 308,066,690 of CM059599.1, read as the reverse complement.
AGGCTAGATTCAGTGTACAGTTTTCCCTGCTTTATCCAGCATCCTAGGAATCATTACACATATGAACCTCAATTCAGCATCTTCTCAGCAAAGCGTAAATCACTGTATCTGAGTCTGTGCTACACTGAGCCATATACCACTTTCCAACTTACTGTAGAGTCTTGAAGCTGCTCCATGCAACCATTTCATGCTTCACAGAAAGAAGGCAGGTTCAGAGAAGGCCTGACTACTCGAGACACACAATGATGACATCAGCACTGAGATCTGCAGGGGTCTTCTGGGGGTCTCAGCGCTTCTGCAACATAATCTTTACCCAGCTGCAAAAAAAGAAAGAGCATTGTGACTCACCTTAATTCTACATTTCATCTGGTTACAAAATATTAAGCTTATGTGCCCCACTTATAAGTGACCAGTAGTTTCAGAAATTCTGGTGTTCATACAATGTTCAGTTTCCTTAGAACTAGGTAACAGATGGCTTATGAAATTTCTGTGACATAACATTTGTTACAGAAACATACAGATAAATGGGAAAGATTATGTTGATCTGGGGTTCAGAAGATACAATTTGTTGTGCCAAACAAATCAGGTGGAAACCTGTGGTTGAATCTTTAAAAATTGCTTTTAAAAGTAGCATTTTGTTCACAAAGGAAAGGTAGATCTGGTAAACAGACTGATGAAATTGCTTATGGGCCTTTCTGCACTACACTGTTATAATGCTATTATTCCACTTTCAACATCCTGTGGAATTCTACGGTTTGTAATTTACTGAGGCCAAAGAGCTCTCTGGCTGAGAATTCTAAATACCCCCCCTAAACTGCAAACCCCAGGATTCCACAGGAGGTTGAAAGTGGAATAAGACTATTGTAACAATGTAGTGCGGAAAGGCCCCATGTCTTAATGTAATGATTTCTGTTCCAAAAGTTGTTTTTCCAGGATACTTCTATTAGATTATACACACACACACACATGCATGCACACGTAAACAGTTAATAGCTCAAAGTTATTTTTTTCTTTCCTCAAGTGCATCCCTCCCTTTTTTGATTTTTTTTTTTTTATTTATCCAGGGGTCATTATGGGTGCATTATGTGGCGCTCTCCTTCGCATGGCAACACCTATTAATCCTGATGTCATCATGTTGATAGCCTTCCCAGGAGACATCCTGATGAGGATGCTGAAAATGTTGATTCTCCCTTTGATTATCTCAAGTTTAATCACAGGTAAAATCTATTATAAACAATTAGACCTAGAGAGTTGTGCTGACAGCTCTTCAGGTCAGTAATAATGTTGGATGGTCATTGTTCCTTTCCTCCATATTTTATACAGCAGCATTATACTTAATGTTGATACTGATTGTGCTAATCTCTCAGTGTTCATCCATGTGCCATAGTAATTTAAAAAACAAAACCCTGAATAACTGTTTTGGATGGTGCTCTTTTTGGGGGGGCGAGGGGGTCAGAAAATGGTAATCCAGCGATGCAATTTATTGTATGAAGTAGGATCTTGCCATGGTAAATATTAGTCTGTCATGTGCCAGTAAAATATTTGTTCTTTCCTTCTTCTTTTCTTCTTCTTTTGAATTTGTTCTGTGTTACAACATAGAGCTCATAAAACTTCCTCTATAAAGCTAAGATGATATAAAGGTATGCTGAGAATAGTTTTAAAATTTCTGTTGCGTGAAAAAAGTAGCTTAAATTTAGGAGTAGGTGAATGAACGACTTGGATGTTTTCTTAAAAAAATGGAAAGCAACTGGCAGAAGTTGACTTTGCTTTCTTCTCTTCCTGAAATTCGTCTTTCAGTCATTTCATTCCTTCACAAATTCATTACAATTACAACTACCATGTTATTTCTACAGTCTGTTTGGAGATAGCCAGAATTCTATGTCTCACTCTCAGCTGGTAGCTTCTGCACAGAAGTATTGTTTTCTGTGCTGGAAGCTTGCTTTCTGTGCAGAAATCTTGCTTTCTGTGCAGAAAAGTCATTTTACATGTGCACACACATACACATGCACACGTGCACACAAACACACCATGTACAATTTTCATACAGATGGAATCCTGAACTGCAAAAATTCTTGCCCATCTAGGATTCTCCTTATCAGCATTTCCTGACACTCAAGAGAACAATTTCTTGACCATTTTTTGCAAATATTTTCTAAAAATCTTTCCATCCCTAACTGAGAAATAGAAGATGCCCAACTTGAGGTCTAAAGGTCTTTAACTAGAATAAGTTTTCTATGATATTTAATTTGTATGGAATACTTTCTATCTATGTACAAAAATTAAACCGCTATAAAATTAATTGTAATAACTGCAGACCAATGTAACATAAACCCAGCAGGTAAGGAGAGTATTTTTAGTTATCTTTGATGTGAAACAATGGTTCTTGGCAGGCAGAGTTGTGACATTGAGATAAGGGGCTGTGTATTAATGCCTCCCAATGTTCATTCATGCAGGTTTGTCTGGTTTGGATGCCAAGGCTAGTGGCCGATTAGGTACAAGAGCTATGGTCTACTATATGTCCACGACTATCATTGCTGCTGTATTGGGAGTTATTCTGGTCTTAGCCATTCATCCAGGCAATCCAAAGCTGAAGAAGCAGCTGGGAGAAGGAAAGAAGAATGATGAAGTATCCAGTCTTGATGCTTTCTTGGATCTTATCAGAAACCTGTTCCCTGAAAACCTTGTGCAAGCATGCTTTCAGCAGGTGAATGACATCCCTTTCTCCTCCTGCTGTGTGAAAACTATGAGAATAAAAAAGATATTTGTAAATTAGATTTGTAACCTAAATGGAACTTGTTTCATATTGGTCTGAGATTCTCTCCCCCCAACACACACACATAGACACATACCACTACCACTACCCCAAACAGTGAATAAGCAATGGGTCCTTCCCTTCCTTCATCTTTGCAAGTCTGGGAGCCACCCCAAAATCTGCTCCTCAGAGGTTCTTAGTCCTGGGCATGTTCAGTTTATTGAAGAGAAGATTGAGGGGTGACATGATTGCACACTTTAAATATCTCAGGGGCTGTCCCAGAGAGGAGGAGTCAGGCCTGTTCTCTGTTGCCCCAGAAGGTAGGAATAGGTCTAATGGTTTGGAGTTACAGGAGAATAGATTTTGATTGAACATTAGCAGGAACTTCTTGACAATAAGAGCAATTCAGCAAGGGAACCAATTGTCTAGAGTGGTGGTGGTGTCGTCTGCTTCTCTGAATGTCTTCAAACAGAAGTTGGACAGCTACCTGAGGGGAGTGCTTCATCAGGAGATCCAGCACTGGGCAGAGGTTTGGACTTGATGATCACTTCTGACGGTCCCTTCTGACTCTATGATTCTATTAAAAGAAGGGCTACACAAACAAGCAGTAGGTTTCCAAAACTCTCTCTCTCTCTCTCTCTCTCTTTCTCTCTGTGTGTTACATTAAACAGGCTTCTGCCTGTCCTATTAATTATACCTGACAGGATGTGAAGATCAGTTCTTGAGTGGTAGAAAGTGAAAGAATGGGACAAAGAGCTAAATAGAAAGTTGTTATGTTAATGTGTTCTGGCAAACACTTGATTTCAGTTACTTCTTTGTAAGTGTTCAGTTACTTCAATTACTTCATGAACACAGTGTAATGAAAACACAGAAAAGATGAACGATAAAATAAAATTAAACTGTCAACAGCATTTAAAAGCTATTTAAAACATACAGTTAAAGTGATAAAAAGCAATTTAAAAAACAGTACAGTTTGCTATTAGCCCAAGCCCTTTGGATCTCTGAGGCAAAAGATGAAATAATGCCCTTCCAGCATTCCTCATACAGGAACTATCCTGAGTGATAAGCAAAATTTACTTCAATACTGCCATTGGGAAAATGTTGTCCATCACACCTGAAGACAGCAAGGTAGTGTAAGAGATACAGGACAAGCTGTGTAACACCCATATCTTTGTTTTCCACACTAGAGCTAGTATTTGGACTACAGCTCCCAGAATCCCCCCCTCCCCCATATGGCCATTGTAACAATTCCAGGAACCTCTGAAGATTCTGGAGGGTACTGTCAGTCTCTGCAGTGAGATGATGGCTGGTGATCACCTCCTTCCATCCCCCCTGACCATTGCAAGACTATGGCAGCTCCAAGCACTTGAAGCCTTCTAACGTGAGGAAAGGACTCCAAGCAAGTAGAGTGTCATGCTTTGCTTGCAAAATGTAGGATTGTGGCTTAGCTTTGATGATCAAAATGGCCACCTTATATCTGTCTTTAGAGAAAGTTGGGATATCAACTTACAGAGTCAGAAGGCAAAGTTTGGCTTTATAGTTTACAGTTTACTCCTCCTGTATCTGGCTCTTAATAATGGTCATAGTTGTATAATTTACACAGGCATTACATTTGTGTGTCGCTTTTAAAGGTCATTTTAGAAGAAGTTATCTAGCACCTCTTTCACACACTGACCTAGGTTGTGCACAATGTACCTTTCTGCTACACGTGTCCGTGTGTGCACGCACGCGCGCGCACACACACACGTATACCAGCAATGTGGTGGCTAGGACAAAGTGGCAGGCAGCCTTGCTCAGTCACTAAATGACCAATGCTTTCCAGAAAGAACTTTTTTTCCCGTCTGCTCCTCCCTACAGCTCTAGGTGCTAATTGAAAACCAGCTTGCAGGAGAAGGGGAAGTTCCTAGTGTTTTGGAGCATGCAGTTGTCTGCTGTGGAAAGGGGAGATTGTCTCTCCTGATTTTACTGATTGCAGCAGTTAGATATCAACCCCACACCCACCCCACACACACTGGATTTAGGCTTGTGTTGAGAAATCAAAATTTAAAATCTAGAGTGTGACAGGTATTCACAAGTGTCCCAAGCTTGCAGAAGTTACTTTGGGAGTTACTTTCTCAGAACTGTAGTGTAAAAAAACTTTTTAAAAAAGGATTTTTCCCAAGATTTCTCACTGGTTCAGCATGTACCAGAATGTCTGGAAGTCAACACAGCCTCAGCTTTTCCCAGAAACACCAGATATTGGCTTAGTTATGAATATAAACCCTGATTGACATTTCCTGGTAAAGACAGGCTCGGTCTCATCAAGGATGCCAAAACTCAGTAATGTTCTTCAGTTATAGTCAGCTTTATGATGTTCTCAGGGACTTCATAATGTTTAGTAGATGACAAAATTCTCATGATAGTAACTAACTCCAAAGAAAAAAATTTCAGGAATGTTGGCCTGCTTCAGAGCTTCTGATCTGGCCCTCAGCTGTTGCCTGCCTGACCTTTTTCTTACTTGTTGCATTTCAAAGCCATATATTTGTATAGAGTGCTCAAAGGTAGCTTTTGAAAGTGGAGTGGTGAGTATATGCCATTCCAAGTTGTTGTTATCACTTTTGCCAAAGTTGGCTTTGACCTACAGTGACCCTATGAATGAGAGCTAAAAACCCTTGTCATCAACAGTCTTGCAAGCTCAGCGCTGTGGCTTCCTTTTTAGTGTCAATCCATCCATAATGCAAACTTCCTCTTTTCCTACTGCCTTCTACTTCATTAAATATTATGAATATTATCATATTTCTGGGTGAGTCATGCCACTTCATGATGTGTCCAAAGTACAATAGCCTGTTTAGTCATTTTGGCTTCTAGTGAGAGCTCAGATTTGATTTGTTCTTGGATCCATATTGATTGATTGATTGATTGTCCTTTTGGCTGTTCATGGTATCTTTAGAACTCTTCTCGCACAATATTTCATGATTTTTTTTTCATGCCCACTTTCTCACTGCCCAGCTTTCATAACCATATATGGAAATTGAAAATATTATGGCATGTATGATTGTGGCTTTCATATATAATGGTATATCTCTGAACTTGACAATATTGTCTACTTCCTTCATAGCTGCACTTCTAAGTCTTAGTTTTCTTCTGATTCTTGACTACAGTACATTTTGATTTATTATAGAGCCACGGCATTGAAAATCTTTATTTTTATATGTTTATCTCCCATTTTGAGTTTATGTAAGTCTTCTGTGGCTGTTATTTTTGTTTTCTTTTTATTCAACTTTAACCTTGCTTTTATACTTTCTTCCTTAACTTTCCACAGTAGTCATTCCAAGTCTATCCTGTTTTCTGCTAGTAATGTGGTATCACTTATAATGTGGTAATTTGTTATCAATTCAGCTGTTGATATCTTTCTCCATTTTTTGCATCTTCTTCCCCTGAGTCTAATCCCACTTTATATATGATATGTACTACATATGCCTTAAACAGATAGGATGATAAAATGTATTCTTTTATGACCTCCTTGCCAGCAGGAAATCATTCTGTTTCTCCATGTTCTGGTCTGACAGTGGTCTCCTGTCCAGAGTATAGGTTGTGCATCAGCACAATCAACTGTTCTGGCACATCCATTTCTTTTTGAGTGGTCCATAGTTTTTCCTGATCTATACAATCAAACACTTTGCTTTAATAGATAAAGCATGAGTTGATTTTTTTCTGGAATTCGTTAGTCAACTCTATCAACTAAATTATTTTGCAATATGATCCCTAGTGTTTTTTCCTTTTCTGAAGCCAGCATAGACAGCTAGAATTTCTTGCTCCAAATATGGTAAAAATCTTTGTTGTAAAATCTTGAGAATCTCTTTGCTTGCACCCCTCCACCAGGTATTGGATGATAGTTTCCACTGTATGTAACTAGTGGCCATAGTGTCTGTTGCTAATGAAAGTTGGAGTCCAACAACACCTGGAGACAACAGGATTCACACCCACTTTCTTACAAGTCCTGTATTGAAAGTTCTGTCATTCTGGTGATATGTTACCAGTTTGGTGTCAGAATTAAGATCAAAAACATTTGTGACCACAGGTGCATATAACTAGCCCAGAATGTACTAAAATCTCCAGATATCAACACAGGCTATGCTTCTGCTGAAGCTGCTATACGCTGGCATTAGTAGGCGTTCAGTCTTAACATTCACCGAGTCAATGGATGCCAGCTATCTTAAATAGATAATGTAACCTGTATTGGTTTGTTCCTCACTTGTAATGATGTTATGGCTGCATCATGACAGTCATGGCTGCTGGATTCGCAGGAATACACAAAAGTATATCCAGTAAATATTTTTATTTGCAACAAATGCAGTCTTACCTTTATTCACACTAAAATCTCTGTTTGATTTCAGTGAGGCCAAATATAATTTTGTACAAATACTTTAATAGTTTATCTACTGCAGACATCAGTGTACTTCCATTTTCACTGCATATAAGGAAGAAAGCACTTTCTGAGATTGGTAACCTAGTGTTTTTGTGGTTGTTTTTAAAATTTATTGGCTTTAAAAATTCTTCCTGGGTTCCATCACTTTCTAGACTTTCTGTGCTGTCCTTTCAATGGCTTTCTAGACTGTATATTTATTTATCTCACACAGAATAGACATATACATTAGTTCATTAAAATATCTGAGATAAATTTGAGAAGTACCATTGCACATTCTATTTTATTTTTAACTGATCACTTACAGCTCAAAGTAGAAAATATACTTCTAACAAGTAAACTCTTTCTGTATGCATTGGCTGGTAACACTAAGCTCTGCGGTTGCTTAGAGATGCTGTATAGCATTGTAGTTTCAGTGCAGGAGACCACAGTCCAAATTTCACCTCAGCCATGGAAGCCTACGGGGTGGAAGTGCCAAACTTTCAGCCTCAGAGAGCAGCAATGGCAAGCCTTCTCTGAATAAATCTTGCTGAGAAAATATTAGGATAGGGTTGCTGTAAGTTGAAGGCAGTGTGAAGGCACATAATAGCACAGCAATTGTTTTCTTGTGAAGTTAATCAAAATCAGTGTATTCAAGATTATAAACAGCTTTTATTATTAAATACGTGAATATGGGTCGTAAGATCCTCACCAACATCTTTAATCTAAGGAACTCTTACATTAATAATTCTTAAAATAACAAGCTTTGCTTCTGTCAAGGAGATGTAGAGAATCCCTGAAGTGGGACACAAACTTCCAGGAACAAGCATTAACCTGAGGCAGGTGGAGGTTTCCTTTCCCTACCAGTGTCAAAAGACAGTGGTTGATCAAATGTCTTCTAACAAGAGGTCAACCTTGATTCATCACAATGGAGAGCTCAGCTCCAGTAGTGCATATTGTGTAACCCTCTCATATGGATTTAAACACAAAGTATGTGGGGATGCCTTTAAACATGTTCCAGAAATTTCAGGTAGTAAAAATATGGTGGCAAGAGTATGAAACAGGTGTATACATATTTACAATCATGGCACTATTGTCATTTTAGCAAACGTACCCTCCAAAACCTACTTTAACAGCCAGCAGTGACACTTAATGACAAAAAGCTGTTCTGCTGGTGACCAGGGTGTTGCAGAATGACATTTCTGGTCCCTTCCCATCAGCAATCTGCAGCACCAAAACCAGAAGCTGGACCCCTCTTGCAACTTCTTGTCACACCATAGACTGCTGGTGGCAGGGGGCTGGAGATGCCATCCTGCAGTGTCCTGAATGCAAGCAGAACAGAACCTGTCCCTTGATGTGGCTGCTGGCTGTTAAGGGAATTGGGTCAGGAGACGATAGTTAAACATTTGTAACTACTTTTGTGATGTGGGATCATGGCCTATGTCAGTATTGTGTTATTTTTGCTGACTCCCAATACATTCCTTGTTCGAAATTGAAGAACTAGATTTGTTATTTCAAGCCCTTCTTTATTTTGGATGCTAAAGATGTCATCAGAACACCAGATGGATGACTGCAACTGACACAGCCTTTTCTGTCATGGCTCCCTTTTCATGTCTCCAAAGAACCCCAGCTTGTACCTGCTTTCATGGCTTCTGGCATTAAAGTATTTTTACTTATATTCTGAAATCTTACTTACTTACTCTTATGCTACTTTCTTTCAATATGGTTCACAATTTGAGTTAAAACAAAATTCAGTTAAAACAATGTTAGAAAAACAGTGTTGGAAAAAGTTTGGAAACAAAGAAACAGTCATATTAAAACATTAATTTAAAACAGGTTTTAAAAGGCAGTTAAAATAATTATTTTTACAAATATATTTCTTCATTTTCTGAGGCTTCTAAAATTATGTGGTGATTCCTGATGCATATTTTGTTTATTCATCTGTCATCTGCTTTTAATTGAATGGTTTTACTCTTATTCAAATCCAAGCGTTTCTTACCATTGGCAATGCTGGCTAGGGTTGATGGGAGTTATGATGCAACCCCATCTAGAAGGCTACATGGTTCCCACCACAGAGCTGAACGTGTCTTTATTGATCATTGTATTGTAATTAAAAAAAAAATCAGATCTTACTGTTTAAACTATTAAGTCATCAAGTGACTGTATTATCGGGCAATCTATAAATACACATAAAGAAAAACTTCTGGAGACAATCTCACACAACTCCAACAGGATATGGGAAAAACAATGGCTACTATTGTATGAAGGATTCCTCTAGAGAGATTGTTATGTGAGATCAGATGTGTCTTGTCTTGTTCTACTTTCTGATTCCAATGTTGGATTACTGCCCCAGTATGCAGATCTTGATTGTGGGTGAGAAAAATCTTTCTGTTTCTACCTGTTTCAAATTTTTAAATCTGAAAGGTTGTTCCATTTTACTTACAAAGAAATTTGAAGACCCTTATAAATTCTTCAAAAATGAAGTGGAATAAAATGTATTCCTATATGTACTCACCAAATACAGTAAATATGAGTATTCCCAGTGTGAAGAAGAAATGTTACTTTCTGGGGTGACTAAAATCCCCCACCAACGCTAAGATTGGTGGGATTGTGAGAATTCTTAAAAAAAAGAATTGAGCCAGTGTAGCATAGTAATTTGAATGCTGGACTAGGAGTCTGGGAGACCAGGAAAAGAGATTCCACCTTAACCTCAGGGAGAACTTCCTGACGGTCAGAGCTGGTTGGCAGTGGAATATGCTGCCTTGGAATGTGGTGGAGTCTTCTTCTTTGGAGGTTTTTAAGCAGAGGCTGGATGGCCATCTGTTGGACTGGATGTTGGACTGGATGACCCCTGTGGTCTCTCCTAACTCTATGATTCTAGGGTTCAAATCCTTACTTTGCCATGGAAACCTGCTGAGTGACCATGGGCAAGTTTCACTTTCTCAGCCCCAGAGGAAACCAGTGGCAAACCTCCCCAGAATAAATCTTGCCAAGAAAACCCTACAATAGGTTTGGAAACAACTGAAGACTCCCAGCAACCATAACAATAAAAATAAAAATAAAAATAAAAAAAAATCCAAAAATCAACAAGTTCTGCTCTGATATGGAAAAACAGTTGATGTTCTTTTGCAGGGTCAGCTATTCAGAAGGGGAGCTCAAGCTTAAAGTTTGGGAAATGCTGTTTTTCTGTAAAAGATACATTGCCACTTGCATTTGCAGCTTCTCTTTTGATACCTTCAGATTCAAACGGTCACCAAGAAAGTGCTTGTCCCTCAAGAGATTGAAGAGGCAGACAATGTTACAGACTCTATCTTTGCCATGATGAATGAAACAGAAGTGACTCCAGAACCCCAGATGGTAATTAAGAAGGGCCTTGAGTTTAAAGATGGCATGAATGTCTTAGGTATTTATTTTATTTTTCAAATTTGTTACCCGTGTTTGTGGAACATCTGTCAGATACATATTATAGAGGCTATATAGTCATTTTAGGAGCAGAACAATAATGGAAGAATGTCTATGGAAAACTTTAAAAGAATAAAAAAAAAATCAGGGAGTATGGGAGCATCTAAATTAATGTTTACAAAATGAAAGAATTAAGAATTGTTTCCTCTGTGACTGGAATTTCTTACTTGCTTTTTAAAAACAAGCACCAAGAGTCCAGTTTGCCATGCTCCAATTCAAAATATATGTACTATAATGTAATATTGTGCTGATCTGTCTGGAAATAAGTTTACAATTACTGATTACAAGTAATCAGGATTACATGCATAAACTTTGTGCTTTTCCTGATATTTCCATGTCATAGCTTCAGTGTTTTTAAAATAAAATTAGTGGCGGTTGGTTTGTCAAACTCATCTTATAGGGTCTGGGGTATGACGTGGAAATCAAATCCTTCTACATTCAATCTCTGTTTTAATTCAGTTTCCTCCCCACTGCAGCCCCATCACTCAGATCTTTTTTTTTAGGATCCCAGGAGAGTAGAGTAGAGAGAAGAGGTGAGGAATTTCAGAGCTTTTGCTTTTGCTGCAACACAAGAGCATTTCAATCAGATTATTTTAAAGCTCGTTTCATAAGCTGTGGTGTAGTGAAGCCAGTGCTCTCATATTCAGAGGGCCAGGACTTTTTGATTAGCAAGGAGAATAATATCACCTGCTTCCAGGCCTCAGATTTCTATGCTTACGGTAAATCTGTCCACTTTCCTTTCCCCCCACATTCCAGTTTTGTAAATTTTGTTATATTCTCATTTTTAAAAATGAACTGAAACAAAATTGCCACTCAGCAGTTTTTAATATTATAGCATTTGTTCAACAGGTCTCATTGGGTTCTTCATTGCTTTTGGTATTGCAATGGGCAAAATGGGAGAACAAGCCAAGATGATGGTAGATTTCTTCAATATCTTGAATGAAATTGTCATGAAGTTAGTAACCATGATCATGTGGTAAGTTGACATTACCCAATGAGACATACCAAGTACTACTACTACTACGACGATGATGATGATGATGATGATGATGACGATGACGATTTATGCCCCACTTTTTCCCAGGTTGGACTCAGAGCGGCTTAAAATTAAAAGAATCATAGAATACAAAACATAATTAAACAACAGAAAAGAATTAAAATAATATTAAAATATACTTAAAAACTCAAATATTCATCAAGAACATGATATCCAGCATGTTTTATTAGACAGGCCACATATAATCACACTTCTAATGCCTGTCTGAATAAAAATGTCCTTACCTGATTGTGGAAGGATAATAGGGAGGGTGCCAGTCTGACTTCTCCTGGAAGGAAGTTCCAGAGTCTGGGGATAGCCACTGTGAAGTCCCTCTCCTGTTTTCCCACCAGCTGTACCTGTGATGGTGCTGGGACAAACAGAGAAGGGCCTCTCCAGCAGATCTCATAGCCGAGGCTAGTTCCTAGGGGAAATATAGTCCTTCAAATAACCTGGACAGAGCCATGTAGGGCTTTAAATGTCATCACCAGCACTTTGAGCATCCTGTTACCAAGTATGGTTGCATCCTGTTTTCCTTTGTATCTTATCTACAGTTTTTTCCAGTTGTGGCCTAAATCTTATTGGTTTGTCCCAAGAAGAGTAGACTCATTGAATAGCCAGTTGAATGGTGAGTCAGCACATGGGTTAATCTTATTGATTCAATGCGTCTTCTCTAGGTGGCACTAACAATAGAATTTAGGCCACTATAATGGTTTGAAATTCTTGGAATTATTCATGTTTTAATTTTCTAAATGTGTATCTCATTCTTACCCCCAAAGAATTTAGAGGTACATAGTTTACCTCATTAGACAATCAGAAGGTATTTATGGCTTGTTAGTACATAAATTTACTATGAGACGTTCATGGGTTCCCTCTAGTTAAAACATTAGATTGGCCTCCAGAAATGTTGTAACTTCAGTTTATCTCTCTGAACTTGCTGGGAGATACTCATGGCTTCCCTCAACCTGAAACATCAAACTGATCTCAGAGGAATTACATCTTTCCCAGATATTCTGTGGCAAGTTAAGTTTCACTCAGTTTCTTTCTTTTTAACCGTCAATTCAAGCCATCCTGAATGTTAAGATTTTAAAAGAAGTTTTTAAAAATTTTTTAAAAATTTTAATTTTAAATTTTTTTAAAAAAAGATCTGGGCCAAGATCTGGGGCCTTTCCACACTATACTGTTTTAGTGCTATGATTCCACTTTCAACCTCCTATGGACTCCTGAGGTTTGCAGTTTAGGGAGGGGCATTGAGAATTCTCAACCAGGGAACTCTTTGGCCTCAGTAAACTACAAACCCCAGAATTCCACAGGATGTTGAAAGTGGAATAATAGCACTATAACAGTCTAGTGTGGAAATGGCCCTGGAATCAGGGGCCATAGGTGCAACAACATAGCTGCAACAATGCAGCCACATCTTCCCCCACCAAATCTAACCTTGAAGCCATACAGCAGCCCCAACAGAGGAATTTCTGAGGCACAGGAAAGTGAGGCATTGAGTGATGATGCATCCAGCCCTCTTCTGATAATATGATATAAATGGCAATGGCAAGGATCCCATTGGGTTCCTGTCATAATTGCCTGTAACACTGCAGCCCACTAGCAGGAATGAGGAAGATATGTCATCTCTTAACACCTTACTCTCCTGTGCCTTAGAAATTCCACTGTTGTGGGAGGGACCAGCATTGCTTCAAAATAAGTTTAATAAAATGTATTATGCGGGAACCAACCAGGCTCTTGCAGACATGACAAATAAGTTTATTAGCACACTTTTATCACTGCAATGGTATAGTGACCTTAAAAGTGGATTTGTAATTATAATGTTGTAGTTGGGCTTACAAGTTGAGCTTACTGAACAGAATGTAGTCTTGATTTGCCTTTTTCCTAGGCCCTTTCTGCATGACAATGGCATTCCAGCATGGGCACGTGAGAGGAGTGAGACCACGACGATGATTCCGCATGACGTCGTCACAGTCCCACCCTTCTCAACTTGCTGGCCAGTGCGGTTGTGGGCCATATCATTGAGGGAGAAACTCCATCAATGACCCCTGATCGCATGAGTCTTCAGTTGCAGCCAGCCATACAGAAGGGCCAGAAGCACGATCTACATGCTTCCTCCCCTACTGCAGCATGGGAAGAAGGCCAGCTGCAGTCCGGAAGGACAGAGCATGTACCTTGTGCTCCCTTCTGCAGGCATCCATTCACATGTGGAGAAGAGCATAGGGAACACACTCTCTTCCTGGCAGAGGCTGTGCCGGGATTGTGATGGGATGACATGAGAGAGCATCGTCATGCATAAAAGGCCCTAGTCTACACATTTTGGTATATACTTATTCCTGATGTACATATTTTTCATGCATTCTTTGTGACACAATGCATTTTAACTGTTACTATATACACATTTTTTTCTGGAACTATTTCTGTAACTATAGATAAATTTGTACAAATTTGTAGATTTTAAAACCACACTGCAAAACATGGAAAAATGTGAATTTTGAAGGACAGCTGAATTTTGGTCAACATTTTGTTAAAAAAGGCAAAATTATATACAGTTATATTAAAATATGCATCAAATTTCTCTACTTTCTATGGTATATGCCTAGTACTCCCTTTGCACATTGATGGAATCTATTTCCATCTCCCACTACTGGTACCTCAGCATCCAATAACATAATTCCACCAGGGCTTGTCCTCCGGCCAGTGCTATTGTTCATTTATATAGAAGAGAACATTTAGTCTATGGAGATAAGTTTATTTCTTTCATCTCCAATGGGACATTCTGTCCAAGTATTTATGACTCTCTTCTGAGGAAAAGATCCATCCCTGCCAGCAGCTTCATTGATTTATGAAACTCTTGCCCAGCACCGTGAGAACATCATAAATCCAAGCTCTGTCAAGGATGCTTTCTAACTCTTTTTGAAGAATTTTCCTCTTTCACTCTCTCAAGAAGGGAAAAAAAGAGGTTCCTGTGGGAGAGGCATTGTTGTTAATGCTTGGACTTGCAGCTGGCCCAGGCAGTGAAAAAATTAGAGTTCTTTCACACCACATAGTTATAACACCATGGCCATTTCCACGCTACACTGATATAGTGCTATTATTCCACTTTCAACATCCTGTGGAGTTCTGGGGCTTGTAGTTTACTGAGACCGAAGAGCTCTCTGGCTGAGAATTCTAAAGGCCCCTCACTAAACTGCAAACCCAAGGCTGCCATAGGATGTTGAAAGTGGAATAACGGCATTATAACAGTGTAGTGCAGAAATGGCATATGATTCCACTTCAAACTGCCACAGCTGCATTCCATGGCTAAGAATTCTAAATATCCCTCCTTAAATTGCAGTTCCCAGGATTTCATAGGACATTGCCATGGCTGTTAAAGTAGAATCAGAGTGCCGTAACTATGAGGCATGAAAGGGCCTGTGGTAATCTGAGACATTCAAGTAACTGTTCTGGCAGGAACCATTGCCATACTTAGCCCTTTCTACAGCTTACCTGCTGCCGAATTCATCGCTCTCCCGGGAGGGGAGCATGACAGAAACTCTCCCCACCACACTGGCTGCCTGCTGGAAGGGAGGAAGCGCAATGGCTCTGTCCCTCCCTTCCACAGCACAGCCTGGCACTTTCCCAGGCTGCGCTGGGGCAGGAAGCACAGCCATGGCACTTCCTGACCCTCTGCACAGCAGGTAAGTGTGTGATGGAGGCAAAGGGATGGAGCAATCAAAATTCATTGATAGGAAAAACCCATGAATTTTTTATTCCACAATTGCGACAGATGGCCATGGGATTGTGATGGAATTGCGACGATGTCATGCAGAACCGTCATCACAGTCCTCCCATGATCCCGTCGCCATTGTGGGTTGGGAGCGGGATGCAGAAAGGGCCTTGGGTAAAGAGGAATGACTGGAACAAGACTTCTTTTCTGGTCAGTAATCAGTGCTCAGGGAACATAGGTTCTATGTTACAAAGAGGGCATTTGAAGTGCTTAACTCTTTTAAGATAGAAAACAACAGTGTTAATTTTCTTTTGGAGCAACCTTGGAAGCATGTAACTAGGAAGACTTAATCCCAATACTTATTTTATTCTCAGCAGATGCCATTACCAAGCTAAGGGCAACTGCTATGCTAAGGGTTTGAAGACTCTGGACTGATCAAGCCATTCTGTCCCTATCAGACATGTGGCTGTGTGATAAGGTTCTTCCAGTCAGATCCTGCAGATCAGGACAGTGTGGTGACAGTATCCATAATCAGATGTGTGGTTTTTTGGGAGTACACATCTTCATGTTCTTAGAAATCATGAAGGGCAGACTAGGAGAAAAGAGGTCAGAGTCAAGCTTAATCAGATGCTTCTCCAGAACAACATGCAGTGGTCATGCTGAGAAAACAGAGCAATGGAACAAAACATCTTAGATGGGCCGAATACCTTCTATTCAGTCCACCAGCAGCTGGTAGTTTCTGTTTCAGTGAGGCAACAAATCCAAACCAACTTTAAAGAAGCTGTCAAAGGTTCTTACTTCGAAGATAGGGTATACCGCTTTGGGCAGGTACTTTAAAGATCAGAATTAAAGCCAGAGGGGATTCGCTGCCCAAATGGCATGGAAACCACCAGCAGCCACTAGATCTACTTTTGTTGGCAGTATTTAGATTGTGAAAAGATCATACAGTGAACTTTCTGAACTTTGAAATGAGAGGGACTTAGGCCTCTTCCACAGCTTACCTTCATGTGGAGGCATCCAGTGATGATTCCAGCAGTGGGTCTGCCAGGAAGGGAGTGCAATGGCAGTGCTCCCCTCCACACAGGACCGGCTCCCCTGCAGAAGGGAGTGTGATGGACACACTGCTTCCTTCCACAGCACAGCTGGGTACTTTCCCAGGTTGCGCTGGGGCAGGTAGTGCCACCATTGCACTTCCTGCCCTTCTGCAGGACAGGTAAGTGTGGGATGGTGATCACATGATCACAATGATCACATGTCATTGATGGGGAAAACCTGCCAATGACTTAATCCATGATTGTGCTGCCTGGAGATGGGAGAGGACCAGGACCGCAATCCTGTCCTTCTCCTGTCCCCATGGAGGGATGGGAGGGTGCTGCAGAAAGGACCTGAGAGTCTGTAAGTATAGGGATGTTAGGTGAGAAAAACCTCAATTAGATTTTGACTGCCTTGGTATACTTGTGTTAACTACTCCTTGTATCTCCAGGTGTTTGGTCTGTTTTGTTTGAGAAGATTCAAAGAGGTGTTTGCCTGCATGATTCTATTTTTGTTTCAAGCCAGAATTTATTTGTTTCATTAATTTATTTACGAATATATACAGATTTTTAAAAATGTAATTACAAGAGCATTTATAACCAGAAATCTGTACTCTCTCTTTTTTTTTTTTAAATGTTGTATTATCTTCTAGGTATTCTCCACTGGGCATTGCCTGTCTCATCTGTGGAAAAATCATTGCAATAAAGGACTTGGAAGTAGTTGCTAGGCAGCTTGGAATGTACATGGTAACTGTCATTGTAGGCCTTCTCATCCATGGCGGGATCTTCTTGCCTTTGTTGTACTTTGTAATAACAAGGAAAAACCCCTTCTCATTCTTTGCTGGTATCTTCCAAGCATGGATTACCGCTTTAGGCACTGCTTCAAGGTATTTGATATAAAATGCTGAAATGTACTAAAGTTATCATATATCTTCTTGGGTTTTACTGTAGATTTCTTGTATTGTCTTTTGAACTATTTTTTTTAATGAATTTGTAAACCAGCCTGCAATATTGATCATGACAATAGGCGTATATGTATTTTAAATATTGTTGATTGGCATTTTAATGAATATTTTTCAGTACCTGAGAAAATTTGATGAGGAAATGTGATTTGTAGATACTCTAAAGAAGAAAAACGATAATGAAACCATACCCTGCCCCCTAACAAACAAAAAACAGCATTTTGGCAATAACGTGGCATCATGATGGCTCATAGTACACACAGGCTAGTTAATAAATAAAATGTTTGGAACTAGGGTTGCCAGATTGGAAACTGGAGAGGATTCCTGTACCTGTAAAGGTTTTGTAGAAGAGGCAATTTCAGCAGGTGTTGAACAGCAGAATGTCTTCTACATACTGAAAATGTTCCCTCTTTTTCTCACTCTTCACTCCCTGATGGCTACTTCCTCTCTGAAACAGAGTGGCTGATATTTTTGTCTGACTGTTGGATGAGTCATCAGATATTCTCCCTTCAACCACATTTTCAGTGGCTGTGGGGACAACTAGTAGGCAGAACGGTTGGTACTGATGTTCCTGTTGTTGTTCTTGTTGTTGTTGCTGCTGATGTTTTGCTGCCTTTGTGCCGTACCCATCCAAGCCAGACCCATCCAAGCCAAAGGCCAGCACTGGTAAATGTAGCTGCTCTGTATGTCCGGTCCCTGCCCTGAGTGGGTGAGGCAAGGAATAAGACGGTCACTCTGGCTGCTATGCTGTGAGGTGTCAGGAGAACATTGTTTACTGGGCTGAAAGGACATATAAAAAGTGGAACTGAATGTCAGTGCTATGGAGCAATTTCCTTGGTTCTGCCCTTCCTCTCCCCTTACATGAGCTTATGCAACTGTGGAAAGCTAAGTATTTCTTCTTCTTAGTGTGCAAAAGGTCATATCTGAAACACACACTGTGGGAGTGGCAGGGAATCCATTTCTCCTTGTGATTATTGGAGGCTGTGTAAAATGCATAGCAGGACCACAAGAGGGGGGAGCTCTTCCTGAGGGTGAAGAGTACAGTGGCCCATACCTAAGGCACATCTGGAAGAACTATTAATCACAGCACACCTTTGTACATTAGCTAATATAGCTAATGAACTGCAGAACTGAATACTGCAATCTTTGGTATCCCATTTCTTGGGGATTGGAATGTATATTGAGATTTCCGGTCTGTGGACTGTTGTTGTTTTTTTTCATATTTTTTGACAGATTTTAGTTAAACTAGAGTAGATTCTGTCTCTGTTGTTTGAAGCAGCTCTGTCAGTATGCCATCTGTCCCTGTTGGTTTACTTCTCCCAAGCACCCTGACTGAAGATTCCATTTCATTTTCTAAAATTGCAGGTTCATCTTAAATGGTTCTTCAGTGAATGAATATGTCATCTCATCTTTTTTAACATAGTTCTCCGGTGTATTGTTTCCGTCATCTTTTTATTTCTGCTTGGCCATGTAATGTGTTCCTCTGCCGGTTGTAGATGAACCCCACTCCTGGTTTAAATTTCCCTTTGATTTCTTGGAGCTTGTGGAAGAAGTCTCTTGTTCTTCCTTTTTTATCGTCATTTTCTGTTTCTCTGCATTGATTATTATAGGAGTTTTCCTTGTCCCTGTGCACAAGTCACTGAACAGTTGCATTCAGGGTTCTGACGCTATTTTCTACAACCTTTTATTTTTGTTTCTCATCTCTCCTTAACTGCTTGAAGAGATTCATCTATCATCTACTGAAGCTTCTCTTTCCTTTCGGCTGCAGATAGTGCTTGTTGCATTCCTCCCTGGCAATGTCCCTTGCTTGAGTCCACATTTCTTCTGTGTTTTGGTCAATTAGGCTTAATACTGCTGATCTATCTTTTCCCCCCACTTTTTTTCACTTTTTTTTTTTTACATTATCTTTACATTCTATGGGAATGTTGTTCAGGTTGCATATTATCACAGTAGTTGGTTTAGTGTTTTTCTTTAGGTTTACTCTAATTTTTTGATATTAGCAGTTCCTTGACTGTGCAACAACCTGCTCCTGGTCTTGTGTTTACAGAGAGAATGGAGCTTCTCTGTCTTCTGCTTCCAATGATGTAGTATGTTTGATTTCTATATTGGCCATCAGGTGTATACAGTCTCCTCTTAGATTGCTTGAAGAATGTGTTTGCAAAGAACAAACTGTTGGCCTCACAAAACTTAGTCAGTCACTCTCCTGCTCCATTTCTTGATCCTAGGCCACATTTCCCTACATTTTTTGATTCTGCTCTGCTTCCTGCTTTCGCATTCCAGTTCCCTGTGATTAACAAAGAGTCCTGTTTTGGTGTGTGATCAGTTTCCTCCAGCACAGAATCTTTTCTTTTTTTATTCTTCTCCTTGTCTTTGGAGCTTAAACTTGGATTATGGTTATACTGATGAGTTTTTCCTGAAGGCTTATTGATATTATTCTATCAGACTTTGCATTAGACAGCCTTTGTTACATCTCTACTCACTATTAATGCCACTCCATTTCTTCTTAGATTTTCATTTCCTGAGGAAAACATTGTGTTGTTATCTGACTGAAATGTCCCATTGCTGTCCACTTTAGCTCACTCACTCGAAGTACTGCAATGTTTATTTACCACATTTCTTGTTTTACTATGTCTAGCTTCCCTTGATTCACACTTCTCAAATTACATGTTCCTACAAATGCGTTGTGCAGCATCAGACCTTCATTTCACCTTTGGGTATGCCAACAACTGCACATCCTTTTGGCTTGAGTCCAGTTGTGTCATTACCCACAGTTCTACTTGTAGCTATCCTCCACTGTACTCCAGTAGCTGGTTTAGTGCCATCTGACCTGGGAGTTTCATCTTCTGGCAGTATCTCTTGTTTCATTTTGGATTGTTCCATCATAAGATTTTCATTCAAATATGTGTAAAAGGGGTTTACTGTGCCTCTTTCTGTATAGTACTGACAAGTGTGAGCAATGGTGCCACTGCCATTGTCTCTGGAGGATCTTCCACCAGTGTAACCTGCCACTGCTGCTGCTGCCCAGTCACTGTTTGGCACATTTAGTCTGGCTCCTCAGTAAAAGCCTAGCTCACGTGGGAGATCCTACCAGCAGCACTGATGCCACCAGCATAGCCTTTTGCTTCACTGGAGCATGCAGGCCCACTATCAGGGAAAGCTAGTGCCATTTGGTGAGAGCACCATGTCTAAGGTGGCTTTATTATGTAGAAATCAAAGTATATGCAGCCCTAGCTATAGACTTTTCCCTGACACAGGACAATATATCTCAGTTTTAAAACTGTAGAACTCATAAGCTTTCATCATTTCCACTTCAGAAGAGGTAGAAATTCAGTGGTGGCTGGGGAAAGCTGTTTTTGATGAGTGTTTCAGGTGGTTTCTTGCCATTACAGAGCTATCTAATTGTCCCATTAAATGAGAAATGAATACACAACCTCTCTGCTCTTTCTTTTATTTCCCTTGCCTCCTAGTGCTGGCACATTACCAGTAACCTTTCGCTGCCTTGAAGAAAACTTGGGTATTGATAAACGTGTGACAAGATTTGTCTTACCTGTTGGAGCCACTATTAACATGGATGGGACTGCCCTTTATGAAGCAGTGGCAGCTATCTTCATAGCACAAATGAATGGAATTCAGTTGGATGGTGGACAGATCGTCACTGTCAGGTATGTTTCTTTTCTGATGTTGGAGGTGACAAAAACTCCAATATTCCAGAGCTGTGCCAAAGCAGTTCACATTTAAAAATAATTATGAACCATCATTCATGTTCACAACCAGGGAAGTAAATCCCAGCTAGGTTTGCTTTTATGTATTAAGTTGGACAATATCCCCACCACCATCAAAAAATCTTCTTACCACAAGATAGCAAGACTGGTTTTTTGGGGGGAAGAGGGTTTCAGCTTTACATGTTTTTGACATTTTTTGCATTTCTGAAAATTTTGTGCAAAATAACTTTTCTGCAACAATTTTCTGGCATCCTTTCAATATTTATTGAAACTGGACTTATGATCTTGTAACTTTTGGAACTCACATTTATAGTTGTGAGTGACTTAACATGACCCCCCAAAAACGTACATCCTATGCCAGACAGAACCCCAACTAAAGAGTTTCCCAGTGAGCTGCAGTTTGGAGTGCTGGAAGGCGATGACTACAGTGCTCTTCTGGTCACAGGGTGTATTGAAACAAGCAGCAGTGGAATCTCAATGGGTTTCTCCAACTGCCCGTCTGCTACCAGAAGAGTTCTGCAGATGTTGTTTCCCAGCCAGACAATCTGCAGTGCCTCAGAAATTCTTCACTTTGGGGGCCTGCCTGGCTTAAAAGATAGGGTTTTTGTTTTGGTGGGTTTTTTTGGCGGGGGGAGTAGCATGCACAGAAATAGCTATGGCAACGGAGCTCCACTATCACAGCTACATCTGCTGATGCAAAATCTCTGCCATTGTTTTCGATATTTTTTTTAATTTTTTGTGCAAATATATATACTTTTTTAAAAAAAAAAAAGTCTTGCAATGTAAGTAATATTTTAAAAATGGATAAAATTCTTTATTCACTTCTGGAATTTTTGAATGCAAGAATGAAATTAGTGAAGGTGTGCATCCCTGATAAAAAAGCTATAATATACCAAATTAATTGAGGAAAATATTTTGGAGTAGATCATAGGCGGTGGAGTTGATTGACATTGTTCTCTAATACTTAACAGAGACACTAGGATAAGTGTGGAAAACTGTGGAAAGGGCAGTGGCCATTTCCTACCCTCCTCCATCCCCTGGCAAACTGCTCCATTGTATTTCAGCATGCTAAGAGTGATGTTGTATCACTTTCAGATTTTATTTGGTCCAGTTTTCAGGCTTTTCTTGTCAGGGGGCACTTTGGGTTTCAGAGGGAAGTAAACTGCCACATTTACACTAGTATTGGATCGGTTTGGCTGGTTTTCAAGCAAAACCAAAATCTCCAAATTGGCACAAAATTAGAGGATTTGGTGGTGGGGGCCTCAGAGTCTGCACTTTGGAGTCTCAAGGGGTGCATGCTCACTCCTGCACTAAGAAAAAACTCTAATTAACCAAGCAGATGTGTTTAATTTTACAGTTTGACAGCTACCCTCGCCAGTGTTGGAGCTGCAAGTATACCCAGTGCAGGACTGGTGACCATGCTTCTCATCCTCACTGCTGTAGGTCTTCCCACACAGGACATTAGTTTGCTTGTTGCTGTTGACTGGCTCTTGTAAGTAATATCAAAGAAACTGATTTTGCAACATGTCTCAGTACAGTGAATAACTACCAGTTCAGTTGTGAATTAACTACCCACTTAGGTATCGATTCACTTATTATGAGTGATACTTAATATCAGCAGCACTCTGTTTAGGGCCAGCATTAGCTGATCGGTGTATGTAAAATAATCCGTCTAGGGGAAATGAAAGTGAATTATTTCTGATATCAGATTTTGGCAATGTTTTGGGATTTGAACAATAAATTCTACTTATCCTGTAGCTACTGGTGAATCCAATGGCCAGCTTATTCTGAAATGTGAAGAATCTCTTCAAAAACTTTTTTATTTCATCAGGAGTAATACATAATTGACAAAATGGGTAGATTCCCCACCCACCCACCCACCCACCCACACCTCAGAACATGCAGCTGTTTAGTATGGCTTCCAAAGAAAAACAAAACAAAACAAAAATGACCAATCAGGAGTAGTGGGGCGAGGTGAAGGTGGGAAAAGAGAACGGCCCAGGACACTGTAGTGCAGAAGAAACAGCAGTGGCAACACTGTTACTCATCAGCTTAAGGCAGAAGGGTGTAGAAAACAGCATTCCTAATTTGCTACCACTGGATGACTGACAATGCCAGGATTGTAACAGTATACTGCATTAATGATGTCTAGTGCAGAAATGGCCATAATATGAGGTAGAATACAGTTTGACTGTCACTTAAAAATCAACCACAGTGCACACTGGAAACCTGTGTTTTTTTAAAGAAGACTATGGCCCTTTTTGCACGGCATTTCTTAAGCGAAAGGGCCCCTTGAGAGTTGCGTAAATGTGAGGAGTGATCTGCATGATGCACTCACATTTACGTGACGCTCAAGAGTGTGACGCGAACCGCTAACGGATTTTCTTATTTTTGGCTTCAAGTCAAAAATGCCGCGCGGTCGTGCAACGTTCAGGGGCATGAAGCGCACTTACCTGCCATGCGCAGCCTCCTGAGCCACGCCGATCTCGCTTCCTGCCTCAGCGCTAGCGTTCAACTCCCAGGCTGCACTGCAGTAGGAAGGGGCGGGGCACGGGCAGGGCGCTCGCGCGACTAGCAAGCAGCTGCGGCGCCGAAGCAGCAGGGACGCGACACCCTCTCGCAAGAGGTTGCTCATGCAATCCCTGTGCTCCAGCACCAAGAACAGGTAAGTTGCGGAAAGGGCCTGTGTCTTACAATAAAACAATATCAAAGTTGATGTCAAGAAAGCCTTCCTGGAAAAGCTTTCTGCCTCTCACCTTTGCTGCCAAACTTAAGAATGTAGAACAATCCTGATGTGAGCCTCTGATGAAGCACAGAATGTTGGCAGATGTCATGACAGCTGTTGTTCCAACACATCCATCAAACTCCTGCCATTATCCCAAATATAAAGTAAGCTGGAATTCAGAATTGTAGACAGACAGATAATATCACTGTAGGGGAAACAGGCTATGGCTTAACAGTGATCAGAGAGCCAGCAAAAGGAAAAGACTATATCCATGGTTGCAAGTTTGTTTCTATAAAATCATGAGTCAACACAGGAATATATTCATATTTTAAATACATGTTTACATTGGAGTAAAAATGAGCAAAGACTTCTAGTCAGAAGGAGGATGTTAAATTGCTGTGTGTGGTGGTTTGTTGTTTCAGGGAAATGGCATTTTAAAATATGTCACTTAACTGAGAAGCCCTACCTCAGAGCCATAATTCACTGGCAGAAACAAGCTGCAGGCCAGGCAGGTTTACTGTTGTGTTATCTGATCCTTCCCAGTCATAGGTTTGGGTGAAAATCCCTGTCCCCTGAGGCACTTCCTTTGGCAAGCTTCACCGATGACATTGCTTCTGTAGAAAAAGTCAGGGAGAAGAACAAGATCTTAAAGCAGCACAAAGAGGATCTCTAGGTCAACCCTTAGAGGTCATTAAAAACAGACAGCAGAGTTACTGGAGAAGAACCTGGAAAAACTATTTATTTTGGATTAAATAGGAAGAGGAGGGAATCAAGTGGCAACTTTGAGATTAACTGCTTTATTTTGGATTACAACGCATGCTGGCTTAGGAATTCTGGAAACTGTAGTCCCCAGGAAAAAAAGAGAAAAAAATCCCAGTTATGGTAAGTTCTGCCATATATTCTCAGGAGTAACTCTAAATAACTTCAAGCCAGTTAATATAAGAGTCTCCCTTGTTTAAGGCTTATTTAAAACTAATTTCACTGTATTACTTAAATAACCATTCAATAAGTATAGCATTACAAGGCACATATTTAGGGTACAATTATACAATCCTTTCCTCCACCAATCCCCTTTGCGTGAAAGGGCCATTTTATACAAAATTTAATACAAAAATTCTGTATGGAAAGTCCTTTTGTTTATTAATTTTATACTGTGTCCCAAAATGAAGCAAATAATATTTCCATTTTACAAAAAAGAGGGCAACAGCCATTCTTCCTATGTGGCAAACGGTCTAGATACCAAAAGAACATCCTTTTTTGCTCAGTCCAGTTTGAATCCAAACATACTACATTATCTAAATGGTGTTGCCCCATACTCTCCAATATTTCACAGAAGAGAACTGGGACCTGTGTAGCCAAGCAACATCGGAGTCTGGTCAAGATGATAAGAGATATTAGTGAAGAAGAACACACAAGCTAGGAGGGGCTGCAGAAGTTTGATTTTTCCTGAATCCACCAGGAAGGACATGATTCTGTCCCCTCTTCTCCTTTCTCCCTACTGAGTTTATTGAGGGCAAAATACCTCTGCACTTTGAACTCAGTTTGTAGCAACTGAAATAAATTTGAGGACAAAAAGGGAATGTGGGAGGAGGAGAGAGAAACTTGGACATTTTAAATGTGTTTGAGAAAGTGGTACAACATAGGATTAATCAGAACTGTCCCTGCTAGATCAGAGCAGTTGGCATCCAAAAGTAACAGTAATTGTTATTATGCGGTTAAAATAAGAAAAACTTGAAATAAAAAAAAAGATTTCTGATAAATGTAAGCTCACAACTAGTAACAACAAGCTGTTAAAATGGACGGATAAAGTCAACATAGTTTGAATTGCACGGCGTCACTAGCCTCCAAGAGTGAATGAATTACGTCTTAACGTTGTAACATTGTAACTGTAATATCTTTTTGAAGATCTTGAATGAAATCATTAAAATATATTTCATTTTTGTAACTGAACAGAAACCAATCATACAGCGCAGATGTAAGATGTATCTGGTTCTTCAAAAAACTTATGGCTTGGACTGAAGAAGATAAAAAAAGTTTTGTGACTTTTGAAATCAAGCTGTTGCAAAAATTTTAAAATAGCTATTCTTCATTATACAGTCTGAACTTGAAAAAAGCACAATGACACTTTGTAAGGGTACAACTTCCTACCATTATTATACTGAGTAGAGCATTCAAAAGTATTGTAGCTCTAGGTTGCAAAATCTGTGTGAAAGCATGCCATCAGAGGCAAGATAAGAGGTATAAAGATGGAGGTTTTCTTAAGGTTTTCTCAAGGCACTCTTTCTAAAATTTTCAAAATTATACCATTCCTCTGTTCCCGACTGAACAAAAGTGGTATTTACAGAACATTGCTATTTGTCCACTGTTGGAATTAATCCGGTGTCATTAGTGGAAGCCAAAAACTGTAACTTTCCAAAGGGGAAATTGACAAGCTTAGTAAATGTCAAAGAAAGGTCTCCACCGCAGAGATGTAATGCCCTAAGAAACAGGCAAGTAGAAAGAACAGACAAACAGGTCAGATTCAGACTCTGAAATGCTTCGCTGTACTGCTGTGCTACTCCAGCACATTTGCAAATGATTTCAATTCTCCTTTAGTAGCGTCCAAAACAAAAGTTTTAGATTCAGGACCCCAAATCCCCTCAGGCAATCAGATCCAGAAGAATGTGAACGAGAACAAGTGCCAACTTAAATAAAATGGGCATCTATGGAGTGGGCATTTCATACAGGTTGTTTTAAATGATTCTCTATTGCAGCTTTCTCCATATGGCATAATTTCAGTGCATTCTGCAGCTCTTGTAAAGGGGAAAAGTTTCATTATGTCACTTTCAAGGGACAAACAAAGGTGATTGTGCCATGATGACATGGGTCTAACTGTACACAAATATAGAGACAGGCACCATCAGAAGCACTGTGGTGTCTAGGGAATAAAGGTTTTTCTCATCTCAAGTGTGTGCGGTACCTAAGGGATCAGACTGAGTTTGAGGACATCCCTATGAATCTTAGTACAGTGCCGAATGCATTACTCTTTGTGAATGATAGTGCCTGACTCTCCACATGCACACCCATTACACAGTGGAGGGAGCATGCTTGTTTTCCACTGCTCCAGAGACTAGGAGCAATGGATTCAAGCTGCAGGAAAGGAGATTCCACCTGAACCTCAAGAAGAACTTCCTGACGGTCAGAGCTGTCTGGCAGTGGAATATCCTGCCTTGGTGTGATGGAATCTCTTTCTTTGGAGGTTTTTAACCAGAGGCTGGATGGCCATCTGTTGGGCATGTTTTGATGGGTGTTCCTGCATGGCGGGGGGTTGGACTGGATGGTCCCTGTAGTCTCTTCCAACTCTATGATTCTATGATTCTAAGTAACAATGTACTGGTATAGAAGCAGCCTTACCCCCTACCATTGAGAAAATCAAGTTTCAAGTGCTGGAAGTCCAGCTCTCATTAGCTGGCCATATAACAAAAGTAGCTTCCTTTGGGAGATCTCCATTCATGGGGGTTGGTGGTAATTTCAGCCTTCCACACTATAACCTCACAGTGTGTTCACGTTACTTCAAAACTTCACTTTTAATTTTGTGTGTGTGTGTTTCTATTACAGAGACCGAATGAGAACATCTGTTAATGTAGTGGGAGACTCCTTTGGAGCTGGCATTGTGTATCACCTCTCCAAGGCAGAGTTAGATAACATTGATGCCCATCACAAAGGACATGAAGATATTGAAATGACCAAGACTCAGTCAATTTATGATGACCTGAAAAACCACAGGGAGAACAACTCAAACCAGTGTGTTTATACAGCTCACAACTCTGTCATAATAGATGAGTGCAAGGTACCTTTCACATTTATGGATATTGAGACTTGCATCTAGCCACATACTTCATCTTCTTTTGTTTTTCTTTTTAACTTGCATGTATTTTTTTTAAAAAATACTGCTAATAAGGTGACAATACTGAATGTTAATAAGTTTAAAGATGTGGGTTTATATTTTATTTGCTTTTCTTTTTGGAAAATTGTTTAAACTGCAACTGCATGCAATGTTTACATATAACATTGTGTTCCACATTGTGTTATGGAAGGCTGTATGAAATGAGAAAAAATGTATTATATTCTATGCTGGCTTTCATCTAGTTCCATGTAACAAAGGGCTCTATTGTAAATTATTTTGGGCCCATCATTAAGTAGGAAGGCAGAATTTGTGGCAAAGGTAATAATGATAATTACCTCCAGATGTTGCCTCCCCAAAACCCAGGGTCTAAGAGTAGCTGTTTTCCCCCTAGTCCACTAAAAAGAAAAAAAAAATGCCTATGCAGGACAATTTCTTAGTGGATTCAAGGACTGTGCTATTTTCCTGAAATAAATAAATAAATAAATATATTATACACACACACACACACACATATGCGCACACATATGCGCACGCACACAGACACACATCTCTGTCTATATGGACTGACATCTTGTGTTTACATGTACTTCAACAGAGTTTAGTCCTGTTGAAGTCAGTGGAAAATACTTCCAAGTAGATATGGTTAGAATTCAGCTATAAGAAATTGTGGGAGAAAATACGAACATTTGTTATGGTTGGAGTGGGCAAAGAAAATGAAAGAAACAGCCTTTTGATCCAGGTGGGACCCAAGTAAATTGTAAATCTGGGGTTTTATTTCTCAGAATAATGCCTTCCATGATACATTGTACAAACACAACTGTTGTTCTTCCTCAGTGTCTGGGCATTCTTGCACTCACTCAGCATGTCTGTCCTTTCTTTTCATTGTCATTGGCGGACATTATTGCTATGCCAGTTTTATGATTTCTAAATTCTGCCTAATAATCATTTTGGTTAAGAAAGAGCTATAACAAGAATTGATCTCACCAAGAATGCAATGAAGTAAAACTCTATGGAATGGATGAGAAAGAAATTATCTTGGATACTTTGAACTTAAGATTTGCATGGTTAACTATGGCTGTGTTTGGACATCACAACCAAACAAGACTGTGCCCTCCCTTACCTGCTTTCCTCCTCTGCTCAGTTGTGAGGAGTTCAGCATTTGCTTCCATTTTTTTTAAAACAACAGAATTGCTATTTTGTCCGAACCAAACAAACTGAACCAAACAAATGGCTGACCCTACCACCAGGATGAACTGACCTCAGGTACAAAGTGCAAGGAAGTTATTCCCATCCCATCTCTGTCATTGCTATTCCCCATAGCCGGCCCAGCCAAATGCCTGACTCTAAGGAAGGATCCTAGAGACCCGAGCAGATCTGTGGAAAGCATCACTAGTTGCTTTGAGCAGCAGGTGCTGTTCTCAAATAATCTGCATGCCATTTCCAAGACAAAGAAAAGAAAGATAGTGGCATGTCTCAGCCTGCCCCCAGTACTGGGAAGGTTTCAACAGCTGCTGCAAACCGTGATTAACCGTCAATATGGTTTGCTTGAAATATGCCAACTTAAAGCCATGCATTATGAAGCTGGCTTGTTTCAGCACAGAGGAGTTCAGCTTAACCACATTTTATGGTTTGAACTCAACACCAACATTTCATTGATAAAAAAATGAAAGTGAAAACTTCCAGTCTTGTCCTTATGATGATACCAGAGAAAGGGAAGGGAAGGATTAGCATGGAGCTTATTTTGGCTTGTTCATGTCCCAGTAAAGTTTATTGAATAAACTGGCATGATATCTGAACACAAGAAATGATTAAGCTGGGAACAGAGTGAAGAATTTCTCTGAATTAATGTTTTGCTTAGGCAGATCTACCAGCAAATTTACCTAACATGCTGTTATCAAAGGACTGGCTCAGCCAGCTCTGATTTTGATGTTTGAGCTGTATGGTCACCAAGCTCTTTTATGTGATTCTACTGTTTCTAAACCCCAGTGAGGAGAAATGAGAGAATGATGACCCTACCCCCTGTTAGTTTCTCAAATCACCCAAGGAAAGTTATGCCTGCAACTAAAAACATTTATTACAGCCAAATGTATAATACACGGACCATTTTCAAAGGCATTTTAATTATTACAGGGGCACTGGCCAGGCTCTTAGTTTAAAGAAGAACTAAATATGATAATGTATGAGTTATTATCCACACAGATGAATATTATCGACACTTCATGAATTCCATGATTTAATGAATTCCATGGATTTAATGAATTCCATGATTTAATAGTGTGATGCCACCAAATTTAATCACCTTTAAGTTCCAGTGGTTTAAAAGAAGAATTAAATATATTTGAGACATTCTCACTGAAACTGAAAGAATTTAAAATTGATTGTGTTTGACTGGATCACTTGCAGCAACTTTAAAACACAGGAAACAATACTGACAGCAAATAAATTTAACTTCAGAAAAGAAATTGTTGCAATTCTGACCAGTGGTTTTTTTTCCTGGTGTTTGTTTATCCCAATTAGTAATATAATCTCATGTTATTCCTACTTCTTTGTGTTCTAAATGGCTTCCTAATTTGCACAGCTAATGTTAGTTTATTAGCAAGCTATGTCAACTATCATTGCATGAATTTTTTTTCTGTATTTTTATTATCATATTTCACATAATGTGGTTTGTAAACTAACCTACAGTTTCAGCTCCAAATATGTGCTGTATAGTATTCTTTATAATGCATCTCTCTCCCTTTTAAGTATCTAAGAAAAGGCTGGCTATGTTTCAAACATGGATGCATTTTTCATGTTTTCATGTCTCAATGCTTCATGCATCCAGTTTGTCTATCATGTGGAATATGAGTCCTGTATTTAAGTTTTCATGTGAAGCTGAGGACAGTAACATGGAAGGTAAGCTAGGAAATAATGGGATTCCATTTAGAATTAGATGAAAGGTTCCCTTACTATGTAAAGGTACAGTTCATTTCTGTCCAGTCAAACAGGTACATTAGCCATTTTTGGCTCTTCCAGCCATGTGCAGCTCATCTCCACTCACAAAAGATCATGCATGGCTTGGTGTTTGTTTGTTTAAATTGACTGCTGAGATGTTGCTTACTAGCTAGTATTTCCCATGGAATGATTGACCATTTTTGGTCACCCATAACTTTAATCAAGGTAATATTGAAGGGTAGCCTTTAACTGAGACTTGGATATGACTGTTACCATTTTGTATGGTAAATGCAGTCTTGTTTGGAAGTGTTTGACTTGACTGTAACTGCACCTTTAACAGACCTTGGGAAAATTACTTTTTTCACTAAAATACCAAAATTTCCCAGCCAAAGACTACAAGGCCTGGAGATTTCTGGAAACTGTAGTCCAAAAAATAGTTTTCCCGAGTTCTAAGCTATAATGTACACAATCAGACAGTGTAGTGAATGATGGCATTTTTCAACATTACCTTGTCAAGAATCAATTCTGCCACTTAGATTTTTAATTTATCTAGCTTTTTTGCAGTATATGTGCATATGTGTGTGTGTGTGTGTGTGTGTGTGTGCATCTGTCTATAATAGCCTTATAGACAAAAATTATATTTTCTCCACCTGCTGCTATGAGGAGAGCATAGTATTTTAATTTTGAGCTCTTCCAACTGACTGAGAAAATTTGAAAAGGCAGAACTGATGCAATACAAAATATTTTAAAATACATATGTATGTATGGTTTCACAAAACGGTTTAATGTAAATCTTGTAAATATTGAGGTTTGTTGTTCAAATCGTGATTTCTCTTGGAAAAGTGCCTTGAAGTTTAAGTTAGGTGTTGGTGATAATTATTTGCAGGTAACTTTGGCAACTAATGGCAAATCTGCAGACTTCAGTGCTGCTGAAGAAGAACCTTGGAAACATGAGAAATAAAGGAAGAACAATCCAGGTCCATCTTTAATAAGCCCCAGACATTGTCTTATGGTAAAAGTTGGTATCAAGATTCAAGAAAAGTTTCCACTGTTTTCATTTAGGACAAAACCAATTGGTTATTTCCTTCTGTTAACTGCAACTTAGCATCATTCTCATAAAATTGGTATTCTTCTAGCGTATTAGCCAAATATATCATAACCATCTGTCTCACTTGTGTTACCCTTGAATGGATGTGACTGGAAGGCACTCTGTTGGTTCAAGAGATATATCTTTTTGGCTTCCTCTTTTCATTCCAGACATAGAGAATGTAAATTCTGCAAAGGGGAAGTCTCAAAGTGCCATAATATTGATGACTTGCTTCAGGGATTCAAGCTAAGTAATAAGCATTATAAATTGTGTAAACCATGCAGTATTTGCATTGTCTTGTCACCTGCTGAATACATTAACCAGCACTTTGGTGCATTTTGAATATGGTTAGCACTACAGACTATTGTGCTTACTGTAAATGTTTTACATTCGCTTTATTAATCCTTGGCATATGCACCTCTCGCTTCCCTGTTTTCAAGTCATCTTCAGCCTGACAGTATCACATCCCAATGTGAAATGTATTGACTTGCAATACAGAGCCTCATGCATTCCAGTTTTATATACACACGGAGAGAGATTTCCAGCATAACAGTTCCCAGTTCTATGAACCATAGACCATTTTAAATATGAAAATATGAAAGTATATTTAAATGAGAAGGTATGAAAAAGTAATTGCCATTTTGGGTAGCATGCTTGTGTTCACACTGCTTTCTCAAATGAATGAACACCTGCATGCTTAACTAGTTTGAATTTACTGGGTCCATAGCTCTCAGCCCTGGTGCTTGCGGTGGAATTTCATGTAAATCTGGGATAGTGGAATTAAACATATGTCATGTGATTGTCAGAGATAATAATCCATTCCATGAAGCATGCTCTTCATACCATGTATTTGTCTACCTTCAGCAGCGTCAAGATCCTAGAGAAATGTGTACTGTTACCAGTATTGTTTATACTCCTGTGCAGCTAGTGTAGCAGAACAACCCTCAGCTCTTAACAAATAGCATCTATCAAAACATTTGTTGAGACTTGGGGAGGGATAAGGTGCTATATTTTAAGGATAAGATGTTTGCCAGGAAAATGTGACCTTCCTTTTTCTAACATTTGTATGTTTAGCAAATTTAATATTAGTTATTATCTAGTAGAAATTTTATTTAAAAGTTCTAGATATATTTTTTCACATTTATCTCACATTAATACTGGAAATGTAAGATTAAAGCCTAACAAAGCAAAACTGGCGGAGGACATATTATGCCTTGGCTTGAACAAATGACTTTGGGCCAATAGCACACATTTAGAATGGTAAAATGTTACCTTTTTATTAACTGTTCTACCCACACTGAAATCATTTGTAGAATACCCACCACAAAAGATCTCTATTTATTTGTATATTAGAGCAGAGAAGATTTAATGCTTGTTGGTAGATGTTGTATGGTTAAGTCCAGTCAGCAAAATGACTTAGCAAAATGACTGGAGGTATTATTTTTTGCCTTGCTGTTGAGATGGAATACACATTGCCCTCAATGAAACCATATTGCTCTCTTTACGCTTGCAGCTAATATAGCAAATCTGTAGTGAGAGCAGCTTATTTAGATATTGTTCCTGTATCTATGTACACCATTAATTTCCTTGAGCTCTGGATAGGGATGGGCAAAAATTTTGTTTCCACTAGTTTTTTTTTTTTTAAGTAACGCTTTACCAAAATTCAGGCATTTCTTCATGTTTGGGTTAAAAAGAAATTTGGGGTTTAAAAAATTCAAACAGGGGAGATAAAGAGAAAGCTTTCGAATGCTTAACTCTTCAAAATCTGGGGTTGAATCTCCCTTGATTTAACCATGTTAGTGCTGAATAAAGGTTGCCACATTTTCCCAAGAGGCTTCTGAAGGCAGGCACGTACAACATGTCCTTCTCTATGCTAGAAACCTATTGATTTTTGCTGCTGTAAATGGGGGACAGTTTTTATTTCACTTTGTTTCAGTTTGTTTTTTTTGATGAATTTACCAGAATTCATAAGCACAATAATGAGAAGAGATAGAACTAGATATCTGAACACTTGAGAAAATCAGACTATTTTCCCCTTTTCTTGCTTGGAAGGATGTATAATTTAATACAGTGGAAAGAGTGTGGGGGTGTATTTAAGAGGTTTGCTCAGATCTCTCATTTCCAGACTGCCTGTGTATGCTAAGAAGGAGGTGAGACGTGGAGCTCTGTTGCTTCCTGCGCTCAGTCCAGACTGGACTGTTATACTGCTATTATTGCACTTTCAACATCCTATGGAATCCTGGGGTTTGCAGTTTTGGGAGTGGCCTTGATGCCCCTCCCAAAACTGCAAACCGCAGGATTCCATAGGATATTGAAAGTGGAATAATAATGCTATAACAGTCTAGTGCAGAAATGGCCCTGGATTATCAGGCATTGCCTTCTGGAGAAGGAAGTTACCCGCACATGATTTTTCCAATCTGACATGATTTTTGTGGATGACCAACATTATGTCAGAGTTCAATCATCTACCTCTACTTTGTACCCATTCATGTTAGCTTACGATAAGTGAGAAACCATGGTGATTGCATCGTATTCACTGCTCCCTCTGCCCATTATTTCATAATTTTCCATATGTCAAATGAACAAAGAAAGCTGAGGCATGGAAACTGCTGAGCCAGCAACATGACAACCATGCTCTGTGTTAGCAAATCCCTCCCTGAATCAGGGAGGCATTTAATATATGTGAGTGTGGAATTAGACTCCATGAATCAGTACATACAGAGAGAAGACCATTTGCAGGATATTTTGGAGAGCGTGTGTGTATGTTCCATAACTCAGGGAATTCCGTTCCAGCGATCTTCCTTTTCCTAACATATAAAAACAGGGAGAGGAGAGCATCAATTCTGCTGCAGGCTTGCACATATTTGCTAGATACTTTCTTCTGTGTAACTCTGTCATGATGGCTAGTCAATTTGATCATTCAAAACTCTTTCCACTGTGGAAAACTGAAGATCTTTAGTGATCATCTCATAATTTGCTGCTGAACTATAATAATACAACACAATGCAATACAATACAATACAGTCTGCTAATTGGTTAGCTATTTGACTGGGCAGCATTTTTCATGAGAAGCTGCCTGCCACTCATACTAATTTGAACTGCATGCTGTACCCTTTCCTACCAGTCTGAGAGGTCCCACTGCTCCATATTTAATTTCTCTTTTATTATGCTGCAGCATTTACCAAGAAGAACATAAAGTCAACAGTAATTATCTCCACAACTTAATTTCCTATGTGCCATTATTTGCTTCCTGCCTACACTACCTAAACCTCTGGTAGCTATCAAGACAATCGGTAGCAGGAAAAAATGATCATATGTAGGAAGTTATACTGAAGACAGTAAAAATTTAGCACCAGCTCAGGCTTTATTCCAGTAAGAGAATGTGCTCACTCTAGTGCTTTCCCAAATTGCATTCATACATCTTCATTTCTGCCTCATTCAATTCCTTGTAATTAAATGCTGTCAAAGGTAAGTGAGAAGATGCTTCCAGTGGATGCCATCTTGACTACTGTACCAGTGCACCAGCACTTTGGACAAAAGAATGTCTTCATCCAGGTCCATTTGTTAGTCTGAATAATGAAAAGGTCTTGCTGTAATCTCTTTTTAAAATCTTGCTTAAAAAAAAAGAATTTGAACACTTCAAAATGCAAATCAACTGCCTCATCCTTTAGTTAAGGAAAGGTCTAGATGTAGAATACCTTGTAGGCAGAATGCATTGCACTTGTCTCTATTCTTACATCCCATTGTCTGAAAATGGAGGATCAGATCAATACTAAAACAAAACAGGACAAAACAATAGATTGACTATTCCAAATCCCTAAAAATGATATGACATAGAATGGGAGGTGTTCTCTATTTTATCGGCTTCTTTTGATTTTTTAAAAGAGATCTGCTGCTACTACACCTATTGCGTCAGTAATGTCAGACATTGAAAAATAATTGGAAATTACTCTTCTTATAGCAGGAATGAGAATCATGTGCCCCATTAGCTGCTAGCCATTTTTGTGGAGGGGGTTGTCCAGTGCAGTACCTAAGATCTCTCTTAGGTACTCATCTCTCAGAAGTCCCCCCCTCCACCCAATAAATGGTTGGAACAAAGTTCTTTTTCTGTGGAAAAATGACCTCAGAAATATTTTGAAAAACTTCTATGGAGCTGTACAATACTGTTACAGGAGAGTGGGCTCCCTTCCCTGAAACAGCAAAAACCAGAACGACCCCACTCCAAAAACAAACACAGCCCAATGTGCAATGGGACATGATATGCTGTTGCTTTCTGAGACCCCAAATGGTGGCCACAAGTATGTGGATCAGCCTTCTGGAAGAGATGAAAATGGGGCAATGCAGCCCTCCAGGCTCCAGTTTATCTCTATCCTGCCCCTCTTTTAGAACCTAGATTCAGCTGGCATAGTTTGCTGTTGGGATAAATGTTGAAATGGACCATCCTTCTATTTGGAAGGAATGGAAACATGTATTAATTTAATTGTTTCTAAAATATGAAATGGAAGCATCTAAGAAGATGCTATACAACCTTTTCATTGTTTTGGGACATCACTAAGAGACTTTGGATGCTATCCTGGGGACATAGAATGTCAGATTTCTCTCTCTGAGGGCAGAGAAAGGAAACCACCTCTGGAGTAGAAAATCAGACTGGATAAACCTTCTTGAGAGACTCTAGAAATATCCACAATCCATGTTTCTGTGACTGTGGAGTTCTGGTATGAGAGAGTCAAAAGGATGTGAGGCAAGAGAAACTGTACATTTATAATATCCAAAGTCCTCCTGGTACTCTGACATGGTCTTGGAATGAGCATCCTTGAGTTCGTAAGGTTTATTTCCTTCACATTGAAATCAGTAGGAGGATACTATTAAAGAAAAAAAAAAGAGCAGAAAAGGGAGAGGAAATTATTCCTTAACCTGTGCTCTGCTGACACAAGCCTAGCAGCATATAGGAAAGGGGAAGTCTTCTGCCTTTATGACCGTATGATTCTCACTGAATGATGATAGGATTACTCTGTTACCCAGCAAATTCCCTCCCTCCAGCTCAGCCTAATCTTTAATATTGTATCTCACCTGCTGCTATTTTTTTTTTAAAAAAGAAAAAGCAGATGTATACATTCTGCTGCTTAATAGAAGAAACTGGCCAATCCATTCCAAGCTGATCCATTGCTGGAACAAGAAGTGAATGACACCCTCACACATGCATATAATTTTGATACCATTAGGATTTAGGATAATATACAATATTCTCCTAATATCATTAAAGTTGATTCATACTGTGAATCTTTCTCATTACAGACACTGTTCTGTACATAGAATATTTCCCAGGGATTTGGTTTCTTGAAAACTCTTTTCTTCCAATCAGTGCTATAGAGTCCAGCAATCCTTTTTTTTAAAAAAAATTTCTTCAAAGCTTTTTCAAACTTTCTTATATGTATTACAACAACAACAACAACAAAAAATCATCTGTTCTTCCTGCCTGCCTGGCTGCTTTCCTGCCTTCCTCGTGTGAACTGTAATTTATGGAATGCATGAGAGTTATTTCTGCTTCTTAATATATTTTCAGTACTGCTATGGCCTCTTATTCTTACTATGTGTATAAATATCTTTTGTTCAGCAGCTGCAAACTACGGTGTAAACTGAATTAACTTATGTAGTATCTGTAATTTACAGACATACAGATATTTTCTTATACTATTTACAGACATGCAGATATTTTCTTATACAACCATATGAGACAGAGAGGGGAAAAAAACCCACAGTCCCTACAGGGAAACCATATTAAAGGGAAAGAGGAAGATTTTATTATATAGAGAATATTAAAAATGGCCTCTTTTATGTTAAATTAACTTAACTGTAAATTTTATTTATAACCTCTTAGTAAAGCACAAATAGGAATTAAAGGTGTCTTTTAATGCTGCAGTTCATTACAGAACAATATGTCATATAGAAATCTTAGACTGATCAGATGAACAAATAGCTGATCTACTATTTTTTATACTTACAGTGCATGTCTACGCATGTTTGCTCCAAAGTAAGTCCCATTGCACCCAATGGTATTTACTCACTAGTGAACTTGTTCAGGACTGCAGCCTTAACCTGGTTTTTTAAAACCAGGAAATACAAATGGCAACGTACAAAGATTCTGATCCATGTGTCTCTTTTGTTCTGTAATTTAATTATTTGTATGTCCCATTGTTTTCATTGGAATTTTCAAAATGTGTGTTTGAGGATCGAAACTTCTGAAGAAAACAGTGATCTAACATAGTGATCAGGTATAACAAATGATGGCCCAGAATTTGCCTTGAATGGGGCATTTCACCAGATCCTTGTGGTTTGGATGAGAACCACAATGTCATTGTAGCTGGACATTTGCGTTTTTTGCTTGTATGCACAGATCTTTTTTGCCGAATCAGAGGGGAAATGTTTTTGGGCCAAGCCTGCGGTACCTTTGCAGTTTACTTTGAAATGAGTTTTGGCTGCTCCAGAAGTACAATAAAGGATACCACAGGAACCTTAATTTTTTAAATACATAGTCTGGCATTCTGTATTGCAGTTATGGATTTATAACCTAGAATTAGGAAATCGTACCTACTCCACATTCAGTAAGATGATGTGGGCACAATTGCAGCAATATTGCCATGATAAGAAGTTCCCTCCCAAACCACCTCAATAGTCAGTGCCTAGATCAAGTGAAGGGAGTCTGTTTAGCTGCTGGGTGCTGGTGGGAGGGGGCTAGAAACATCATCCTCCTTGCACCCCAATTGGCAAATGATCAAGTATCCTTTGCTCAATCTGGCTTCTGGCTGTTAAGGTGGGCTGGCGGGGAGTATCAGACCATGAGACGATGCTTAGTTATGCATTCGTAACTAAGTAGCCAAAGTAGAATATCAGTGATAATCTATATGGTTTATCTTTTCCAGAGAAATTTGTTCAACAGATAAGTTATACGTACTTTTGTATATGCAAAAAAACTTGTTTTTCCAAACATGACTGCAATATAGTATGTGTCTGACTTATCTATTGAACATCTTCCCCATGTAACTAGTTATTGAAGAAAGTTCAATAAAATACACCAGGAAGGTATCCCAGTGGCATCCATTTATAATTTTTGCTGCAGCTAACTCTCTTTTGATTGAGGAATAAAGGTAGACACCCACTAAAATATACTCAAGGAAAATAAAGGAAGGTTCTGCAAAAGCAGACTGTGCAAGGAACTGCAGTTTGGTTTCACATGTTTGCCTTTGTACAAGAGGACCAAATTACATACTTAAAGGGACCAAGTCAATTGACCAGCACCTAGAAATACCTCCTATTTCTCCTACTTTAAATCATATATAACGAAATGAGCAGTATATTCTTTTTCACCAGAATGAGTGAGATTTGTTTTCCTTCCTTTATTAGCAGTTAATTGCAGAATACCTGTAGTCCTCTTACTTAAGCACACTGAATGAGCAAATAAAGGTTCTTAGAACCCAGAATGGTTTTGTTTAAAGGACGTTAATTTAAACTGTATGCTAATTGCATACTAGGCAATAGAGGATATGGTACCAAAACCACAGTCCTCAAAACAATCTACAAAACAGGTATATTTAACTTTTGAAACCTGTTGTACATGCCTTGCATTGGGTGAGTAACTTGTACAGTAGATACAGGAAGTATGTTGATGTAAGCTTATTTTGTAAACCTCTTATATCTCAAAGCAGAATTTTCAGATATTCTCGTAATTAGAAATGTACATGGTCTAGTAGTCAGATAAAATACTAAGAATAACTTTCAGAGCATGGCGCTCTTAATAAATACCGGTTTTGATGCGTCGTTTTCCGCATGAAGAACAGTGCCTCTCCGCACTTTGTGTAGATAATGTAGCTTATCTTGGTGTAATTTCAGTGAAATTGTGTATACAGTATTAATAGTTGCTATTTGATTTTAATTTAATTTAACATCAGTTGAGCTGGAATAGAGACTTTATAATGTGTTTTGGAAATAATTGTTTTTGTTGGGTTGGCTGGGTTAGGCTGCTCTGTTGGTATTTCTGTTTTCAGGCTGTTAACAGCAAACTCTTCCTAGTCCAATAACCATTTTTATATGTTAATAATATAAGTGTGTTGATGCATGTTGTGTTTGAATATTTGTCAAAAACTTTTATCGCAGCCAACTCATTGTAAATATGTTAGTCTTTGTTTTTCTATATCTAACCAGCAGCATGGGTGTGGGTGTGAGTGTATAAACCCCAAGCACTTAGTGGATCTGACTGGCTGTCTGGATTTGCTG
This sequence comes from Cyclura pinguis, assembly GCA_030412105.1. Taxonomy (NCBI): domain Eukaryota; kingdom Metazoa; phylum Chordata; class Lepidosauria; order Squamata; family Iguanidae; genus Cyclura; species Cyclura pinguis. The sequence goes on along the minus strand of CM059599.1, from coordinate 308,026,729 downwards.
CACTGTGAATGCAATATCACCACTACATTAATAAATTAATGTAGTTATTGAGTCTATACCATTAATGTATTTCCCTCTGTATACTTGATATGTTGGAAATGTAGAGATGTGAAATTAGTAAGTTGCTGCATCAGTTAAACCACTGGTTACAAGTAAAACCAACCATGCTGTACTCTTTGCTTTGGATGCCATGTGTTTCTTTTGCAATTGCAATTCTATACTTTGCATAACACGGAATCTTCAGTCATCCAACAACATTTCAAGATTCCTCTGATGTTCATTTGCTTTCACTTGTTCACTGACTGCTGTGAGAAATCCAAATTCATGTTAATTTGGATTGGGATAACATAAAACATGGTGTTTTTTGGGTATTATTTATACCAGTTGGGTTCACATAAAACACCCTGTTTCTCCTGGTTTTTCCACATTCATATTTAATACATGTAGTGAGATACAGTGTCTAAGAAGATATATCTGTCTTCATAAATAGGTGTATGAAGATATGAAGATATCTCATAGGAGCTAAAAAGGAGCTAAAGTCATCCAGTTAATGGTAAAATGCAAGAAGCAGGAAAGAACCAATTTTTTCTTAAATTAGTTGATAGAGATTTTGCATAAGCTAAAATCTGGATAAACAAATCAGATTAATTCACTATATACTAGATGTAAAATCCCACACTGGACTACATCTTGTATAAGAAAGTATAGTTGTATGCACCACTTACTTTCATTCAAGAAATACACTATCATTTCTGGATTATATTCCAGGGGATAAATTATCCCAGAAAGAAACTAGTTGTTAGCTTTAAAGGTAAGCTGTAAGCTTCTTTGTTCAGTTCTGTCATTCCTATTGTGAATTGTCTCAAGCCATTGCTGAGTTATACATGTGGCTGATCAGTTTAATCCCAAAGACCAAAAGTGCATGATTCCCCCATAATCAGGAATGGAAAAAGGAGATCCACATAGTTCTATGATCTGCCCCTAGATGTCCTTTCCTTATCCAGTTGGGGAAACAGTTGTACTCATGGACTTTGGAATCATGGCCATAACTCTTCAGGCTGCATCATGGTCATGCTCCATTTTTTTTTATCTAACCTTGGGATTCATATGATGCCTTTGAGGCTAGATCCACTCATTAAGAATACATTTCAAAGAAAAAAATATATGTTCTCTGTGACTTTGATTGAAAATGTTCATCAGGGAGCTGAAATGATGTAATGTACAGTACCTGTACCACATTCTGTGTAAAGACTAATGAATGCAGATGCTAAAACTTTATATTAACTCTGGTTACCTTGTTGTATACTGTAGTAGGAATGTCTCATTTTATTGAGCATATTTTTCATAGGTGAAATATTCTTTATCTATATCTTTAGCAAGTATTTGCTTTTAATACTTTCTTACCATGTGAACTGATTTCTGTAACTTATGTATAAAACAAAACTGGACATTCTTTATAAAATGGAAATAATAAGTGAAGACAATATTTCACTAAGTGTTGTACCTTTTATGTACATATCATAAATAAATGTGGATTCATAATTTTCATGGTTAGAACTAGTGTAACAGTGTTTTATTTTTTAAAAAATATTTAAAATCTGTTCTTGGATAGATTTTTCCAGTAACAAATGCAAGTTTGTTGACTGTCTTAAAAAACAATACAGATTTTTCAGTTTAGCACATGTGAATCTCTAGTTACCTTCAAAGCCGCAGTTATTTGTTTGTAACATGAGTTCTGTATGTATATCAGATGTGTAAAGATTCCAAAATCTATCTGTCTTATGAGCAATTAGAATCTCTCCCTGTCAAAAGAGTTGAGGACCACGCAAATACATTACCAATGTGTTGTTTGTGAAGATAAAATAATTTTTCCAGGGAATATAATAATCATGCACATGGAATCCATAATATTAAAGATTTTGATGTTGTCTCAGGGCAACTTTCTGGACCAATGCCACCCAAGGGACTGTGACATCAGAGAAGTTGAACCAGTGACAGAGAACAGACTGGAATTGGTAGAGCTCAGAAAGTTACTTTTAAGAAGGAATATCCATAACTGAGTACTGGATAATACAACCCCACTACTCCTCACTTATAGATGGTTTCAGCATATCGTCATCTTTATTCTTCTTAAAAGCAATTACATAAGCTTGCACTTGAGTAGATATTCCGTTTAGGCAGTATGTATTGTGTTCAGGCGGTGACCAATGTCCAAAGTACTTTGATCGTAGGCTCAAAGGAGAATGGAGGAAGAAACGACACTCATGTTTTTCAGATAGTTCCTTTAAAAAAAAAAAGATGGCCAACTCCCCAAACTAAAATTGAAACTTTGCTTCAGACAGTGGGCTTTGAAGATTAAAATAAGGATTGCAGAGGAGGAAAAATCAGGCACGCTGTTGTGAAGGAGCAGATTATTGCACTCAGTATGATTTTTTAGCTTTTAGCTCCTGACATAAGTTAGCATTTCAGCAGGTTAAAAAAAATGGTATCTATCTACACGAATAATTTGAAAAGGCATTTGCAGAGCAATTCATCACTTTTGGAAAGCAAACCAATGTCCAGGTATGGGTGGTCAGATAGGGAGGGTGGGTAGACATGTGCCCCACAAAGCTGATCGTGTGCTATTGACATCATTGTGTCTTGGACAGTGAAAGAAAAAAATACTTTTATCGTTGTCACATATACTCCTACACCAGCAGTAGCAGTTGTGTCCATATGTGTGTGTGTGTGGGGGGGAATTACACATGTGGTGTGATTACACATGTGGTTTGAACATTTGACTACAACTCTGGAGACCAGAGTTTGAATCCCTACTCATCCATGAAAACCTAGTCTGTGACCTTGGGCAAGTCATGCTCTCTCAGCTTCAGAAGGAGACAAAGGCAAACTCCCCTCTGAACAAAACATGCCAAGAAGACTGCATGACAGGGTCACCTTAGGGTCACCATAAGTCAAAAATGACTTCAAGGCACACAACAACAAAAACAATGGGGGGAATACACAAGACAATGGAAAGTTTACAAGAAGGGGGAACTGTGGTTCTTTGGGTGCAGTTGGATTTCAGTTCACATCACCCCATGCCATTGTTATGCTGGCTAGGGCTTATAGGAGTCTTAAAACTGAGAGAGCCACACATTCCCCATATCTACTTTAGAAAGGTAAGAAGAGCTGCTTGGAATCAGAGGCAGCATATCCATGGGAAACAATGATTGGGACAGTTGGCAGTGGGATTTGTAGAAGACACCCATGATCCAGTTGCAAATTCATTATGTGCCAAAGAGCAAAAATATTTAAGCTGCTATAGAGAATAAAAGAAAATATGTGATGTCTATGTCTAGTGGTTCTCAAATGGAAAATGTGATAGCTGGCAATGATCTAAGTGTTTTCTAGACTAAGCCGGCAAAAGAGAAGAGGATGGAACCCATTGAAAGTGTAATATTTATGCGCACAATCCACTTATACTCAGACCACCGGAACTAAGAATCTTAAGTGATTTTACAAATCCACACACATCCAAACTGTGGAATGAAACCAAGTACTGCAAGTAATATTTTCATGCATTCAAAGAGATAGTCTATGAAACCACATGCCAAAATAGAGTTGGTACTCTTTAGCATGCTACAAGACTCTTCAGAGGTACAAACCATAGCAAACAGAATTTGATTCTTCTCTTACTGAGAACAATAGCTGGAAGAAACTCTGATAGTTTATGTGGCGACTATGTACATTTATGAAAAGATAGCTAAATTCTTCCCTAATAGACTTTCCTTTTGCTTCCTGTATATTTTATGTTTTCTGTACTTTAATTGGTAAGTTTGCTATTCATTCATTCATTTAAACTGGTTTAACAATCAAGGTCCTAGAAAATAACCTATAGTTTTGTGATGGGTTATCAAATTACGCCCCTCTCCAAAAACATACGAGTTAAACTTTTTGAAAAAAAGAAAAGAAAAGTGAAGTGTGCTTAGTTCTTGTTGCAACAGACAGATACAGCTACCTCTAGGTTTTGACAATATTCGCGAAAGCTCTTCCTCAACTTATATATTGGTTCATTTTCCATCAGGCAATACTGAGGGCTAAATCCAGAAAAGAGGTATTGAATGAATAAACTGAAATCAACAGTTATGTAGGTTATACTCTGGATTTAGCCCAGACTTTGAAAGCAGCATAGTGTAGTGGTTTGATCATTGGACTATGACCCTGGAAAGTGGGGTTCAATTCCCTACTTGGCCACAGAAACCCACTGGGTGACCTTGGACCCATCACACACTTCCAGCCCAGAAAATTAGGGCCGCCACAAGTCAGAAATGACTTCAAGGCACACAAAACCAACAATGAAAGCAGAAAACATAGCATGTAATAGTCACTGCAAACCTAGATATTAATTTAGCTTGTTCTTCCAAACACCTCTGTTTATACTAATTAGTGGCTGGAAACGTACCAACAGTTCTTCATTGAAGGTTAAGTGCACACATCTCCCTATTACTAGCAAACTAATGAGAAGGTTCCACTACATGCTAAGGGCCAAAACATGTATTATATTTAAATATATTTTAATATTTTAATATACACATTTGGCTAGTTAAGTCTTAGTGGATTTGGCTGCAGCCATGAAGAACAGGTATAAACACTAACATTTGTAAACACTAACATTTGTAACAGGGACTGTGACATTCATGTGCTTTGTGCCATGAGTACACAGACTGGGCAGGTAGGTATAGCTCCTTTATATGCTCATAATGGGAAAAAGCAAAGCCTTCGGTCAACTTTATACATTTGAATCTGAAGCCATTTCAACAGGTAAGTAACAAACTAAAGCTGCAATTCTGCATTCCCTTAGTGTACCATAAATATTTACACATGGAGATACCCTATGTGAACACTACTCAGCCCTCAGGCAGGATAGCAATACTGTGTAATACATTTCTATGACTGAGTGCTGTTGCACAATGTGCAATGCATAACACACAATGAGTAACCAGAAGCATAATATACAACATGTAACCACAATAATGTATGATGTTTGACTGCAATGCACAATGTGCAATCACAACACACAGTGCACAATGTACTATCATAATGTGCAAAGACAAGGCACAGAAGAACATGCTATCTGTGAAACTCTGCTTCCATCACTATTGGCAGAATACATCTACTGTGCAAGGGTGACCTTTGTCTCTGCATGCATAGTGTGGCTTATCATGCATACGTCCCTTTCTGGACACCAATCAATGTTCATATGCATGAAGGGCTGAACAATTACATTTCTCTTCTACAGCTGCTTAAATTCATTTTGTAGACACTGGCACATTTTACTTTTAAATAGCCATCTACATGCATTGGAAAGTACCTCAAAATTAACTGCTTGAATTTTACATCGCACAGGTAAGAGCATATATTTTCTATAACAGGAACTGGTCTTCTAAAATAAGAATATGCCACAACACTAATACACCAACTCTTTGCAAATAGTATAAAGACCAAAAGACATTCCTTCCTGAAAGAGCTATATTTTTGCTTAGTCTTCTCTAAAGTACACTCATAAACTGGATGGCTATAGCTCTGCACCTAGTTCCACATATTGATAAAGATGATCCCATTAGTGTATGGTTAAATCACTTTCCAACCACTCTTGCCCTGCTTATGTGGCTGTCTGAACAATATTAACTGGCAAGATAAGTAAGGTAATGAGTAGTCTTCATACAAAGGAGCTTTGGGCTTAATGGTGTCTACATAGTCATATTATGAACTGAAGCAGGAATTACTTTACCTCTGAACCCACTGCTCCAAGAGAATTCAACTCAGCTTCCAGCAGGTGTTTTCCACAGACACATACACACATACACAGTATCTATATTTCTATAGCTGTATCTGTATCTAACCCACACACACACACACACACACACACCAAAGTTGGAGGGGGGTACATTGCTCCATATTAAAACTGTGTAACTTCCTTTCGTTCAAATTGGAATCTGAATAGCAAAACTTCCCCACTGGGTTATGGTCTCTGTAAAACATTCCAAATGTATTTCACCTGCTATGTTAAACCACTTCAGTCTAAGTTCAGGAAAATATATGAGCCCCTTTAGTAATTCTGATATGAATTGTGATGTAGCTCTGCTGATGTCAACATAAGCCAACATTATTAAAGATGAATTGCGTGAATTATTGGCTAATGTTAAACCGTACTCACCCAGAGTTTGGACATGATGTTTTTTGGACTATGTCTCCCAGAACACATCCTATAGGATGCTGTGGCATTCTATAGCCAGAGAGTAATTTCCCCAAGCCATGTATCTGTGTTGTGACTGGACTGACAAAGTATAGTATTTCACAACCTTGGGAGAACATATATATGTGGATTTTTTTGTATTTCATTTCCTATGTTAAAGCATTAAGTGGCAGTCAGGTGTGGGGAGTGGTCAGACTCTATCTGGCTGTGTTTTAGCAGCCAAACAAGAAAATGTCATCCTCATGGTCCTCTACAGGACCTTTGGAGCTCTTGGAAAATACTGTCTTTTTTACGTTGCCTGGTTACCATCACAGTCTCCAGCTACAAAATGGCCATGGGAACAACTCAGTGGCAGAAATAGTAGTTTGCATGAAGGAGATGCTCAGTGCCTCCTTCCATTGTGATTCCAAAAGGGTATATGCAGACATATTGTCTGCTTTATGTCACCAAAAGGATTCTGGACAACTATTTTTCCTTATACGACCTGCCAAAAGTGGAGAAATGGATGACATCTCTTCTCTCTGCCATCTGCTCCACTTACAAAAACTGGAAACGAAAGGCCAGGCCTTGAGAAATGGTAAATCAAATGAATATTCGCATCCCTAACCCCACTAAAGCCCAGTTGATAGAGTCCAAATGAGCCCTGTGATATAATTCCTAGAGATCTCTAGTGATTATGCAGCTATGTCTTCTCTTCCTGGCATTAGAATAGCATTAGAGAGGAAACCATGCACACAGCTCCATACAGGAAATAACAGCAGAAGTGGAGACAACTCCCAGATGTCAGGAATTGAGGAGGTCTTGGTTTCAGGCCTCCATCCATTGGAAACTAGTGCAGCATCCCATGGACTGCTGTGTTCAATATCTCTCAACTGTACCATTATAACAAATGTCTCATCTATAAAGCAAGCAGTGGAAGCAATTAACTTTGAAACATGAAGATAAACATCACAGGTAATTTAGAGTGTACAGAATAAAAATTTATTTGCTATAAAATCAATTTTATTCTTTCTTGTCCTTCCATCCTTTCTATTTCTTTTTTTAAAAAATGTTACTGAACATTGTGGAATGTTTGGACAGAAATGTCTTTCTCTATTCAGTCACTGCAGAACATAATTGCAACATATCAAAAACTCAGTGACAGATCTGACAAACTCTTAAGGGCAAGTGACAAAAAGGGGATCCTGTTACAAAGTCTCTATTCTGATTAATGTTGGCTCTCTAGGTAGCTTGCCTTTCTGAAGTTGTTGGCTCATACTTGGTGCCTTCGTGCCTTAATGGTTACAGATTCTGGTAGCTCCACAAAGAGTGAATGAGGGAATATGGTGCAGGAGGGGATCAGGGAACATGTCAAACATGTCAGGGAACATTTCACTTGATCAGATAAAAGACTGAAATTGGGAGGCAGATGATATTGGTAACACAGTAGTTACCAGTCTGGACTGGGAAAAATTATGCAATGTCGGGCAGAGGAAGGAATGGTATTTTGTCTTCTGTACCTGACCATTTAAAAGAAACAGAAAAAGAAGGAAATATATGCTTAATTATGCTTCAAAGACATCAGTAGCTCATTGCATTTCTGAATTCTAGTCCCAGTTCCATGCAATTTCTTTTCTTTTCTTTTCTCTTCCCAACTCTGACTCAGTTGGGTTGGCATAGCTTCCTTATATGCCACTCTTCAAAGCCACTTCTTGTTGGTTCTGAGTTTCATCAATTGCCATGAACTCATCCTGTGGGCCTGTTTGGTCTTCTAGCTTCTCTTTCTGTACCAAGTTCACCATTTCATTAGATTTACTGGCTTCTCCATTCAGTCCCCCCATGTTTTTCTCATCGATACCTCCTTTGCCATTGTTGACCACAAGCTTCTTCTTCCTGTGGCCACATCTAATGGAAAGGGAAAAACACAGAGAGTCAAAGCATACCACTGGCATTTGGGAATAAAATGAAGTAAATCCCATGTATTCAGTCTGGGGCAGCAAGGATTAATTAGGATCCAGCTTTAATAGTTGAGAGCAAACTATAATGAGCAAAGGCAGAATCTCAAGAAGATTTCATATTTTAAATGTATTTTCCTTGGTTTATCCAGCTCAACTTTATGCAACAACAAAATTATTTACTCTCATGGTTCTCTAGGAAAACTATTCTTCCATTTCAGTCCTAGGCTCCCCCTCTCTCAATATTTTGGTTCATGGAAATTTGACGGTAGATATTCTCAACTTTGCTTGTCATAAGCTTTCACAAGGGCTGGAACATCTATATGACTTACACAGCTGGTATTTTTCCTGGGTTATCCAGATGCAGTTTGTTCAGCTTACATGGGTTCTCTAGGAAAACGGTTTCTCTATTTCATCCTTTTAGTATTAAGGTTGTACAGCTGGGGTTTTTAAAAAACCTCTAAGGACTCTTTCTTCAATCCCTTCTGTCCCCCCTCCCCTTGATCTGGGCTCAAACTACAGACAAATAGAAGAGAACTGGCCACTAGATCATTGAAGTGCAAAAAGCTTAGCACTAGAAATTCATGAAGCCTTCGATGTAGTTCCAATCAAATATATCTTTGTTTCCTGTCCCCTCATTAAAATAAAATGATCGAAATAATTCTTTTGGCTTTGGGGTAATAGATGCTTTGGAATCAATGACATATGGTTAATCTCTCAAAGAGAATAACATCTTAATTTGGTGTTAACGTTTCATATACAAGCTAAGAACATGTGGTATTTTTTTTAAAAAAAGAACTACAATTGCATTGTTCTTTACAGAAGCAAAAATCTACAAATGTCTGAAACTTCCTCATCTCACAGCCTGAGAAAATTTGCTCATCCTGGTCAAATTTTCTCCCGCCAGCCCAAATTCCTCTGATGCTTCTTCCTCCAAAGTTGCTTCAGTACTTTGGTTTAGGGAAATTCAGGGATATATATTCTCAACTTTGCTTATCACCCAGAGAATTTCTTCACAAGTCTGGGAACACTTTTATGACTCACATAGCTAGTGAAAAATAAGCGAAAGTCACACTATACTGTGAACATCAACCACCATTTCAGGTTTCTGTAGACTCTTAAGTATTGACATTCAGGATGCTATGGACATATTTTACCAGTCCTATTTTTCCCCCTTACAATCCATTTGTGTTTTTATTATTATTATGATGATGATGATTATGATTATGATTATTAAATTTTACATAAAAAGTAATAAAAAATACCCCCTTCCCCAATTCCGTCTTTTCCCCAATTGAATCTGTTTATTTATCCTCATACATACATATTTAGACTACATATTTAACCATAACAGTAATCTTACATTGTTTGTTACATCTTACTTTAAACCATGTTACTTATCATATACAATATTACTTCACTTCATTTTCATTATTACTTTCATCTTATTTCTGTATTATTTCTTTATCCAGTTCAGTACTTCTTTCCATTCTCTTTCAAAATTCTTATTTCTTAACAAACATGTTAATTTTTCTGTTTCTACCATATCCATTACCTTAAGTTTCCATTCTTTTATATCTACGTATTCCCTTCTTTTCCAATATTGCGCATATGCCAATCTTGCAGCGGTTATCATATATAACAATATCTTTTGATGACATCTTCTTTCTCTACGCTGCCCTAACATATTTAACAAATAAAACTCTGGCCTCATTTCAAACTTAAAACCATGAATTCTTTGGATTTCATCATGAATTTCCTTTCAAAATTTCCTTGCTATCTTACAGGTCCACCACACATGAAAATAGGATCCCACCTTCTCATCACATTTCCAACATTTTACTTACAATCCATTTGATATTTCTCCTGGAATTTACTTGAAAGTTACCCCAAAATGAAATTTGGAAATTCGGAGCTATTATGAAAATGATGTGAAATCAATGGGGATTTTATTACTCTTGAAAGAACCTACTTAATTACCTTTGCTGTTAAATGCTTTGCCTTTATATCTGAAAACATAAGCGAATCTTTCCAATGGTGGCTCTGAGCAAAAAGGAAAAGTTTCTGCAAAGGTAAGGCAAAGCATCCAAGCTTCTCCCATCACCTTTGATTCCTCAAACTCCTTCTGTTGTAGCCTAATCCAGACAGCCCTTCCACCTTCAGGAGAATGCTTCTGGGGGAAGAGGACTGCAAGTGGGTATGGGGGAAATCAATCAAAAACAGGTTCCCAACCAAACAAGTGATAGATACAGATTGGAGAAAAGCTATGTGGCTCATGTTCCTAGCACGCTCCTTGATGTGATGGAATCATGAGCAGGGAGGCTACTGTTACAGCATCACCACATAATATCTTTGATCCCCTACAGAGTGTTGAGAATTCTTCAGTGACAAGCACCATCTGGAGGACATCTTGGACCCAGCCTTGCTTGAAAAGATTAGACAAACTATAACACAATCTAAGGATTACCAGAAATCACACATGTGATCTCCTTGTTTACCCCTCCCTCTGTGCCACTCCATTACTTCTTCTATATTCTGTATATCAAATCCTAGGTCAACATGTGACCCTTCAGATATTGATTGACTGCAAGTCTCCGTGGCCCTAGTAAGTATAGCCCATGATGAGGAATGCTGGCAGTTGCAGTCCAACATCATTTAGAGCATCTCACTTTGCCTACCCCATCTTAGATGGTAAGTTCTTCAGGACAAAGATTTGTTCCACTTATTTCCAAGGCCTGAAAAAGTTACTGTTTTGGATTTAAGCAGACAGAATCCCAAGGTCAGTGGCCAAGCAAGTTGAGGAATTTTCTTAAATTATTCTTTTATTGATAAAGTACGTAGTTATTAAGAAAAAAAGAACTACAATTAATTTTACATAAAGACATTGGATTGTTTTGAATTTATGAATTTCTTCTGATATAACTCCCTAAAAGTATACTAATGAAATAATCCACTGAAGTTACCATGATACTGATATACAGAAACATATTAACATAGAAACAGACATTATATTTATTGAGATTCCACTTTCTTTCCTATGACCTTAACCTCATCATGAAAAATTAAGAGAAGTGGCTACCTATAACTTAAACTTCCTTTTATTATATATCTGTATCTATATCTATATCTATATCTATATCTATATCTATCTATCTATCTATCTATCTATCTATCTATCTGTCTGTCTGTCTGTCTGTCTGTCTGTGTGTGCATGTGTGTCTGTGTGTGTATATAGTCTTTGTCTTCTCTGTATTAACTGAACACCTTCCTCCTCATTTATCTATTCCATTGAAACCTACATATATACATATGCATACATCCTCTCACTCTCCTAGCAGAGTTACAATTACCGAAAGCTTCTATATCATTATAGAATATCATTCAAGACATGACTTACTATGATTCTCCTCATTTAACTCTTCCTAATATATATTTCAGCTTAATTCAGTTTAATTTATTCAATCATTACATTACCCAATTTTTGACAGAGGAATTTCATTACTGGATCCCATTCCTTCAATATCTTATCAGATTTATTGGAAATTTGTGAATTATGGTCCAAAAAAATTTTATGATTCAAATTCTGCTTGTACTTGATGAAGCACTTGTTTGTGTGTGTTTTAAATTATTTTAAATTGGTTAAATAGTTTGCTTTCAAGTTGTTTCTGGTTAGTACGACATTAATCTGTTTAATTTTGTGTGTGTGTGTGTGTGTGTGTAATTGTTTAAATTGTTTAAATTTATTTTGTTGTATCTCATCTTGAGATCCCACGCTAATGGACAGGATCTAAATATCTTAACAAATAGATAGATAGATAGAATCATAGAATCATAGAATCATAGAAATGTAGAGTTGGAAGAGACCACACGGGCCATCCAGTCCAACCCCCTACCATGCAGGAACACCCTCAAAGCACTCCCAACAGACGGCTATCCAGCCTCTGCTTAAAAACCTCCAAAGAAGGAGACTCCACCACACTCCGAGGCAGCACATTCCACTGCTGGACAGCCCTGACTGTCAGGAAGTTCTTCCTGAGGTTCAGGTGGAATCTCCTTTCCTGCAGCTTGAATCCATTACTCCTTGTCCTGGTCTCTGGAGCAGCAGAAAACAAGCCCTCTCCTTCCTCTACATGGCATCCCTTCAAATATTTAAACATGGCCATCATGTCCCCTCTTAACCTTCTCTTCTGCAGACTAAACATACCCAGCTCTCTAAGTCTATCCTCATAGGGCATGGCTTCCAGGCCTCTCACCATTTTGGTTGCCCTCCTCTGGACCTGCTCCAGCCTGACCATGTCCTTCTTGAATTGGGGTGCCCAGAACTGGACACAGTATTCAAGATGAGGTCTAACCAAAGCAGAGTAGAGTGGTACCAGTACCTCCCTCGATCTAGACACCATACTCCTATTGATGCAGCCGAGAATTGCACTGGCTTTCTTGGCTGCCGCATCACACTGCTGACTCATGTTCAGATAGATAGATAGATAGATAGATAGATAGATAGATAGATAGATAGATAGGAAAGGGAAACAAAGAGTTACAAAAATTTCAGTCTCTGTCTCCCACCAACAATAGCTAAAGACTGGTCTCCTGTTACCATCTAAAAAGGAAAATACTTGAAGAATTAAAAAGTCAACAGAGAGTGAGAAGAATGACTTATACTTGCAAACTTAGAAATATTTACCTGGGATAAAGTCCCATTGAACTCAACGGGACTTACCTCTAATGAGATTATTGTAAAATTGTGCTATCATTTTAGTGTGAGTGGCAAATCTTGAACCCATACAGTCTACTGAAATCCCAGGAAATTTTACTATTGGAATACTACTAATATTACTATGGGCTTTAAATTTTTGATATGAGTTTTAAAATTTAGTCTCCTGATACTCTCAGAAAAATGGTATTTTCAATTAGAAAACAGTAGTTGCTGATTTATGGTTTCCAGATTGGGCCATTTTTGAGAAGGTGCTATCTGCATTTGCTTTAATCATGGTTGGCCTTTGCTTTTTTTCTACTTTAGACAAAAAGGAGAAACAGAAGTTGCTGTATTCTGATTGAAGGGTGGGCCTTACCACCAGAAAAAGTTCAAAGATTTGTATAAATTAAAACACTAATAATACTTACACTCAAATTCATGAATCAAATTACAGAAAGACTAAAACAGCCAGAAATGGGTAGAGTCCTCACCATAAGGCTAGGAATTATTCCACAGCAACAGATTGTGTGTTATGCAAAGGGATCTTGTGGTACTTTTGAGACTAACTGAAGGGAAAAAAGACTTAATACATACATGGACCTTTCTGCCTTACACTATTATAGTGCTATTATTCCACTTTCAACATCCTACGGAACTCTAAGGTCTGTAGTTTACTGAGGCCAAAGAGCTCTCTGACTGAGAACTCTAAATGCCCCTCCCTAGACTGCAAACCCCAGGCTTCCATAGGAGGTTGAAACTGGAATAATAACACTGTAACAGTGTAGTGCGGAAATGGCCTTTGTCTTAGAGTAATATTTTTAAATGGTTTTAATTCTGCAGTTAGTTTCATACAGTTTCAATCTCAGCTTCTGTATGTTTTTACCTATTTGTGTTTTTATTATAATTTTATGTCTTTTGAGAGTTGCCTTTAGTCCCAGACTGGGGACAAGTGATAGCTCGATGAGCAAAAAAATAAAACAGGCATACAGGGCTAGTGTCAAAGTACAAAGTTAATACAAAGCTAGTACAAAGCTAATTTTCATCACTTGTCTGCCCTACCAGTTGCCTTCCATGAGATCTCATAAAGCAATCTCTAAAACTACCAGGTCTTAGAATGTAGAAGCAATACAAACACCTGGCAACAAGAAACGGAAAATTACAAAAGATCTTCCTTACCTCCTTCGACTGTTCACTGCAATGCAAACACCAAGTATCAACGCCAGTGCCAAGAGAGAAGCAACTACAATAAGCCAATCTGTGGACAGAAATTTAGTTAAAAAAAAAATTAAACATTCACTTACTTGTTGGCTGCCCAGGGAATTGACACAGTGGCCCAAATCCAGCTTAATACGCACTAGACTACTTTTACTGAATCAATAGGATTTACATTGGTGTTGACTCACTGTTCAGCAATTGATTCAATGGAGCTATTCTACATTGATTTACCAATGACGTTCAGATCACAGTCTTTAATAACCCACTTTACTTCCTTAAAAAATTCATTTTAAATATATATATATAAATAAAAACAATAAAGCTCTTCTAATGCTTTATGAGGCTTCTTGTCAGGGTTGGTTCATGCACAAATGAAACTCCCTGTCCCCTTCTCCACTTACAATTGTGTAAAAGAATCCAGCATTACGTGGATAAGTTACTCTGCAAAGTAGTGGATTATACAGATATCACCATGAACGAGATGTCTAGGACAAAGGCTCCCTTCAAGAATTGGAGAGGAAATGGAAATGTGGTTAGACCTCATCTGGAATACTGTGTCCAGTTCTGGGCACCTCATTTCAAGAAGGATATCAACAAGTTAGAGCGTGTCCAGAGGAGGGCAACCAAAATGGTGAAGGGTCTGGAAGCCATGCCCTATCAGGAGCAGCTTAGGGAGCTGGGTATGTTTAGTCTGCAGAAGAGAAGGTTAAGAGGGGACATGATAGCCATGTTTAAATATTTGCAGGGATGTCATGTCAAGGAGGGAGCAGGCTTGTTTTCTGCTGCTCCAGAGACCAGGACAAGGAGTAATGGATTCAAGCTGAAGGAAAGGAGATTCCACCTGAACCTCAGGAAGAACTTCCTGGTGGTCAGAGCTGTACGGTAGTGAAATATGCTGCCTTGGAGTGTGGTGGAGTCTCCTTCTTTGCAGGTTTTTAAGCAGAGGATGGATGGCCATCTGTTAGGAGTGCTTTGATGGGTGTTCCCACATGGCAGGGGGTTGGACTGGACGGCCCCGTGGTTTCTTCCAACTCTATGATTCTATGATTCTATGAACACTCAATCTTCCCTCTCCCATCCCAGAACTCCCTATCTTTAGGGTTTCCTGTTTGGATATGGGACAGGACGCACATAATTTTAACCTTGAAAAAATCATGGAGCAAGATGAGTTACCAAAAAGCCAGATGAAAGGACCAGTCCTCACTCACCTTCCAAATCCAACTTTTCCGCTTCAATTGACCTCTCCCGATAGAGCTATTGCCCCCACCACCACCAGCAAGGAGAGCAAGGTCAGGGTCATGGGAGAACTCCCAGTTCCACCCCTTTCCCTCATCATCCATTGGTGAGGCAAGTACTATGTTGGGAGGGGATGACTATGGTTGAAAGTTGGGTTTGGAAGGTAAGCGAAGATAGGCACTTTGTCGATGACCTTGACAATGGAACATTGTCCTGCTTCACCATCTGTTCAGCATTAAAGTTACAGAGCGCTGTTCTGTATGCAGCCTTGCAGCCCTACCCCATTTGGCAGGGCAGCAGTGAGCATGGTTATAATTCTCCCTGGGGATATGGAGCATCTCCACAGAAATGGAACTCTTCACTATCAAGATATCTTCCAAGTCATGCTTATATGTGAGATACATCCTAATTCAATCATGTATAGGCTATGTGGTGGCATGCCTTTGAGCCACGGGATCCAGACTGTTATCTGAGCAGAAACCCGGATGACAGCTGGGTCATCCAGTTCCAGGAACGCCTAACTTAAAGGATGAGACTTTAACTGGAAGTAAACACCACTGGTCTAAATCCAATGTCACATTAGTGCCTGAAAGCTGGTTGAACAGGATTTACTCTGGAAGGGTTCCAGCTCTTTCAAGCGGGTTTTGCTGGTCCACGAAGGTTGTGGAAGAATGGATTTTGGTGCCCGCCAATCATCATATTTGAACCTAGCCACTGAAATAATGGGATTTACAACAATATGCCAAAATAAAGAAATTTCTCATATCTTTCTTCCTGCTTCCTGCCACTTAGAACTTTCTCCTACATAATCATACAAAGCTTTCTTTTGTTTTGTCTCCTGGTTTATGTAACCCAACATTTTCTTCTCTGCAGCATAGCAGATTCAAAACTCTAAGGTTTTTTTTTCTTGGGTTTCCTGTCTGTGAATCTTAAGTTCACAAGATTTTAATCTAGTATGTTCTATACATAAAGCATATGCTCATCCACTAAGCTACAAGCCCACCCATTCCAGTTAGAAGTGCTGACACATCCCAATCTGAATCCAGGACAAATATAAATGGCAAAGTTTGAAAACCAACCTGGTATATAAGCCATTCGTTTCTCACTTTTGGGTGAATTTCCTGGTAAAGGTGTGATGTTTCCTGTATGGGACACTCCCCTTCCATGTCCACCTGGGCTGGAACCTATGTGAAAGACATGCATTAATCTTAGCAAGAACTTCAAAGTCGTGTTATATGGCCTTACATTTTCACAGAGAAATACAGTGCATGGGTGAAGGAAACATGGGAGACTGCCAGAGATGATTTTGATAGCAAGCTGACATGACTTTATCCTTCTATATGAAGACAGGAATATGCAAGCAGTACCTGAGCCCCATAAAAATCACACCGCCTTTGAGAGCATATAGCAGTGGATCATGCATTTGATTTTTCCTCACCCAACATGCAACACTTAAGGAGTTTTTCTTGTACAAAATACTGAGAGCTATGCCAAAGCACTATGCCAAAGGAAAATAGGGCATTCAAAGAGTACAATACAGCACTTAATGCCATGACGTTTCTACTTCAAGTCCTTTTTAGATAGGAATATATTGACTTTCAAAACCAGAATGCAATAAAAATTACCAGTAAAGTCAATCAAAAGTAGACGTGTGCTATATTATTAATCCATTCTCCAAAACCATTTGTTGTTCCACTGGTATGACGTAACAAAAGCATTCAGTGTTGTCCATTCAAATAATTTCTCAGTGTTTAAGAATATGCATTTGGCACTTAAAATAAGTACTTGAATTTCAATGTGCACTGTGGTATATGTTGGTCTCACATCTAGGCACAATATGAGTGCCTAGATGTCACTGTGTGTCCAGCAGAGACATTACTTGGAAGCCACAGATTTCCACTGGCTAGTACTTGGTTAGCAAATCAAAATAGATCAGCATAGACCATCCTGTTTTAGACACAAAACATGACTGTACAATTCAGAGAGAAACATTTAGATTTATTGCATGTAAATTCAGAAGGAAAGAAAGTACGTAGCAAGATATCACCTACAACAGATAAGTAAAGTAATGATACTATTTTTTTTTTCGTATTTGATTCATTAGGGCCATCACAGTATCCTGAATAATAGGAATGCAATGTGTGGGTAAACCATATTCATTTCTATGTTCAGAGCCTATACTCTAAAGTCAAACATTTTACTGGCAAATAACTATTCTGTTCTAAGATTGGGATCAAAGAATCTTGACACTGGAAGATTTTCCCACATCTTACTACCAAAGCCCCATGTAGTCACTTTCTAACTGTATTCTGTAGCATGAGGAGAGTATATTAACCTCATCTGTTTCATCTTCAGTTCCATCAGCCTCCTTATAAGAAGAACTAGAAGAAGAGACCTTTTACAATTGGACATGTGGGGTCCCCAGCTATATATAGGGGAAGCTCTGTTGTTCAGATCAGTTGCCCTTCACCATGAGGAGAACAAGGGAACTGGGGGCAGAAGAGGTGGGGCTAGGCCACTCCCTGCTTTGCATGGTGAATACCCATAAGTAATTATTGCATACGACTTAAGGCATAAGCATTCCAAACAGGAACAAGCCTAAGTTCTGAGCAGCCCCCTGCTCTACTACCATTTCTCCAGGTCCCAAGGACCCAAGAGGGTAGCTGAAGAAACACCACCTCCTTTTTCAACTTGTCCTTGTCCTGAATTCATAGTATGAGGCATACTTCCAGGTGTATCAGAAGAAAATGGAAAAAGTATTTTTTCTTCTGATAGCATCTCTCTTTAAGGAATAGCCCGTGCTATTCTAAAATGTGCTGGATTTAAACGGTTGGCAATAGGCAGAAATATTTCCTGCTGGCAAAACCCTATTATGCCATTTCATCCCAGAGGCCAAAATACAGTTTAGTCATACGTAAAGGAGACTAACTGAAAGAGTTACATAAATGTTGAATAACTGTTCACCAGTTGATTAAATTGGTCTGTTCCAGTTAGGACTAATGGGATTCAGGCCACAGAACTGCTGGTACAACTGTTCTCCTCTCTATGACCTATCAACAAAAGAATCAAGAAAGAGTTGGGCAAGGGAGGAACCAGTCCCATAGGACTCACTCAGGTTCAGATGATCATCAGGAGGCATATGGAAATTTGTATCCAATGCACATTTGCATCTTTATATTAACTGCCTGCAAGCTTACATTAATTGCTCAGTTTCTGTGAAGCCCATGAATTTTAACCACATGATTCATGTGAGAAAAATGGGTAACATCTGTCCATCATTCTGTCTGTAGTGATATTTACTGGAAGATTTCTAACTGATTTGAAAAGAATCTCCCTAAAGTTGAAAAAAGGTTGGAAGAACCCAATCTTCCCCACAAGTTTGAGCATTTAGAAAGAATCATACACTTCCTAGTGCAAAAGCATTCATTGAAATAACATTTCAGTCTTACAGATGTTGCAGGAAACCATACAAGATAGAGAGAATGTATATATTTCCATCTAGATGCTATTAGCTTCAACGCCATATTCCCCAGCATTGTGATTTATAAAGAAAGAAAGGAAAAGTTAGTGGAAGATCATGGAACATATAATCCTTACTGTCAGCAGAAGATGATGATTGTCTGTCAGAACCACTGTCAGCTTCAGAAAAAACTCCAGGTATCATAAATTCCTGAGAGTTATTTAGAAGACGTTTTCCTTCATTACTTTGTCCAGGGTGTATGTCGTGCAATGATGGATCTTGTGTTGGTTCTTCATTTTTGGCCCCATCAGTGGCAACTACAACTGTTGTATGATTGTTGAACCAAGTGTGAGCTAGATGTTTATAGGATCAAAATCTTTCTACTAAATCTCTACTATACTGCATGTTTAAAAAGAGGAAAGTGAGGGCACACACATTGTTTGCAATATGGATTCTAATCTATTTAAACCAAAGTCTCCCCCTCCTGCAGAAAATTGTGGTTTATTAGATTACCTCCATCAGTTACAAACTGAGAAAGAGACTAGGGGAAAAGGAGAAAAACCAAAAAGCATCCCTAATAAGTTGAGATAAGAGCGACATGGGAAATGAGTACCCTTCCTATCTTACACTTGGTAAATAGTGCCATGTTCATACGCATACATATAGAAATAAATATTATAGAAGAAGAAAGATCATGGATGCCAGCTCCTAACAGTCCCACTAAATCACCAACATCCTGTATGAAATGGGGCACAGAAACTCAGAGCTTTATCACCATAGAGATATACCTTCCATAGTAGGGAACCAATTTCAGCTCACAGTTTAGAGAACAAACTCCAGGAACAACCAAAGAAAGGGAATAATTAACGCAACTTTTTTCCCCTATAAATATTACAGATGCTTTAACTGTTGAGATACCATTCCACCTTGTAAAAAGCACTAGCAACTGCAACTTAGAAAGCAATCTAGTCTATAAAAACGTCACCAAAAGGACTTTACCACACTAGCAGCTGCAAACCTTCAAACATTCCCCAAATTTTGCCACTCTATATTGATGCTGACATAAAGGAGAGTATTTAAAGACATCACTAGTCTCCTAAAAGCGTGGAATGCAAAATAACAATATGCAGTAGAATTTTGTGAAGTATTAGCTAATGAAATACACAGTGACAGAATAAAGGCTGACAAAATGTATCATTCAAATTCTAAATGCAAAACACTGAGTGTGAAGAAGGAGAAACAATTATCTATATTGTTGTAGAAAACTATCATTCTGCACGAATATGAGACACAATTTACAAAATAATATCTGTGTTGTGAATATTAGAAAATAGCTGATTTGTTCACAACTGAACATTTAATAATCCAATGACATAATCACACAGTATGTCTAGCACACAGATTTGTGATTTTCCCCTGATCTTAGTATCTAGAAATCACTGAAAGGAGAACAACTATTGCAATTACCTCAGTTACATATATTTAATTATGCACACACTCCCTGTTCACATCTTACTTCTTTCACACAAACATTGGCAAACACCTTCAATAAAGATTAAATCGTGCGTCATATTAAAATCTAGAGGATTAAATAATATTAAGCTAGGAATATTTACTAAGTAATTTCAGAGTTTCTGTTAAAAATTACAAAAGTGTGATTAGTTGCTTATGTCGATTTTCACAAGGTACTGTCAACTCATGATTTTTCATCAATAAGGTTGACTTCTATAGCACCACATGAAGCCATATCCTGACATTTTCCCAGTGTGATAATCAATCTTTGTATGAAGATATATTTCACTGCAACCAAGATGTGATTAATATGATTAGGCTTGGGGTTTGGGACCCAGAGGGCCATAGAGCTACTGTGAGGCACTTGGCAAGAGAAAATTGTTTCATCTCAGATTGCCCAACGGAAAGAACCACATACCTCTTAAAGTGTCTTGGGATGCATGAAAATTGTTATGCACTTAAAATAAACATGGAAATTCATGATAGAAGGTTAGCTCACCTAATATAGACAGGGTAAAAAAGATCCCACCACCATTCTACAGGATACCTGTATGATCAGTTTTATTTTTTTGATTTATCCCTCTTCGAGGAATTATTCCAGGAATGATGACATCCGCTGGGGATTTTGTAGTGTATTTGTCTTCACTAACCCACTGCCTCACTGGTTCTGGGGTTGCATCTTCTTTGGTCCTGTCATAGACCACATCTGGGGCAATGGCAAAATAATTCAGAATGTAAAATTTACAAAACTATTAACTGCACTTCTTTTTGATCCACTTTCCACCTTCTACTTTTTACTTTCCCAGAAGGTCCAACATACTTGCTGCTTATCCAAAACAGAAGACTGAAACACTTGTCAGTACTGAGGTTCTCATTTAAAAAGACATGCTACGATGCGTGCTTTCTAGAAAGCGTTTTTCTGATCTTGACAGCAAGTCCCCTCCCACCCATCCACAGCTGGCTCATCTGTTTTTATTCTATCCTAACCACCACCAGAGATCACTGAACGATACAATAGATTTCATGTGCTGGAGACTCTAGCAACCTGGCCATGACATTTTTGTCACACACTTTGGACAATTTCAGCTATTCATTCAATCATGTCGATTTCATTATTCATCAACCTAATTACCAACTGAATGTCCTAGCAGACAGCATTCTATGACTTTGGACATGTGCACAAACTGTTAGTAAATAATGGGTCACTAAGAATATTAGAACACAGACTGTAAGACCAAGGTTCAGAAGTACAACTGTTGGTCTTGCTTTGTTATGTTAGTTATTAACATAACAATACTCTATGCAGTTGGCCCTCCATATCCACAGATTCTGCATCCATGGATTCAATGAACCATGACTTGAAAATATTCCAAAAATATTTCAAAAAGGAATTTATCATTTTTTATAAGGGAAGCCATTACATTACACCACTGTATATAATGGGAGTTGAACATCCATGGATTTTGGTATCCACTGGAGATCTTGGAACCAAACTCCAGTAGATAGTGAAGGCTCACTGTAAGCATACCCTATAGATCAGTTTACAAAGAAAAGACAAACCATCAGCATAGAAATGTTTAATTTGTTGATATGAAACTGGATCACCATATGGATGCTATTCTAGCCTAAGAATCTGAACATTAATGAAGCTATGAGAATGAAATGAAACTTATGTTTTAGAAGCTATATATCTTTCCATGCATAATGTGGAAATGGACATATTCTTCTGAGCAATTCCTATATATAATGGATGGTGTTCACTTTTACTATCCGTATCAATTCCCACCAATACACTGTCTTTAGAAGTACTGCTGGGATTTTCTTTTCAGCCTCCCAGCTTGGCTGATGAAAAGGAGATTAGGTTGAGTCTTCAGGATCATTGTGAATGACAACTGCTTGATGAATCAGTTATGAACTTATGTTTGGATATTTAAAATACACATTGGTGCCTTGTCCAAGCAAATCCCTTTCCTGTGACTCATACTCCTATGTTCTCAGCCTCAACCATACTTTCAAAGAGACAGCTTTCCTTTTACATAGAATGCTTGTATATGTTATGCTTGGTATGTGGCCAATAAGAATAATCCAGTGACGAGCAATGATAGGACAATCTAAATTATTTCCTTAGGGCCCATATAATTAAAAATAATATGCTATTATTACCTGTGTGAAAGATTTTCTCTTCATTACTCTGTGCCGTTGGAGGAACAATTTCTAGGGATACTTCATTCTCTGTGCTATCTGTTGGATATTTGTCTTCTCTATCTATTTCATGATGCAGACCATGCATGACCAGACTACGAGTAGTGTCTTCAGGTCTGGAATCATCATTGGAGCCCGCAACTGTTATAATGATGGTTGGGTAAATTTTCAGTGTGCCATAACACTTGCATAGCAAACTTTCTACCCTAGCAATCTTTGACCTTTGTAAATATTCCTAATGGGCATCCACTATCAATATTTAGAGGCAATCAGCAGGAATTTAGCCCTAAGTGAAAACAAGTTGAAATAAAATAGGAAGGAATAAAATTCATTTGGAATTCAACAATAGAATGGAGGTAGGCACATTACTGCTCCTTTTCAGATCTGTATGAGAGATGCCTTTTTTAAGTGCAGACTTTCTTTTGGAAAACTAAAGGTACCAGTTTATCTCTAGACTTGTTGTTGGTGTTGTTGTTATTCTAGACTTCACTACTCCACAAAAGTTTAATGACCTTTTGTTCAGTGATGACCAAAAGCTTCATAGATGATGCCATCACTGGAGGCCACTGCTGTTGAAATAATCTAGCATAAATCAAATATGAATGCTATTTCTGCACAAACATTGTAATCCATTACATACAACTACACCATAAGCATCTTCTAGGCTGTGGTGAGAACTGGCAAGCCCTAATCATTGATACTAGCAAGCCTCATGTTGCAACTACTGCTTTTAGACTATGATATTAATTGATCTAGATTGTGACGAAATACAACGTCTGAATTCCCTTTTTCTTACTTGTACCTGTATGCGAAGTTTCCTTTCCATGCGCGCTTTCAGTTGGAAGAATAATTCCAGGTACCCAATCATCTTTTGAGGGATTTTCAGGATGCCTGGGCTCACTGGTCCAGCCAGGATGTATTTTGTCAGTTGGTGGATGTTGAGTAGAATTTTCATATCCATCACCACCATTGGACAGCATAACTGTTACAATATGGTTGGATCAGTTGTGTGCAATTTATCACTAAATAATTTGTGGAAACACATTTGACCTAGTTTGACTATGTAGTACATGCAATAGGAAGCTTCTGATTTTCTGCGCAATCCGAATAAGCACACTGTCTTTGGGGAAAAAAATCCTGCTAATTTATGGAATGATAAATTATTCTTGATTGCTGATTATTTCTGTCCTGATGTCTTACTTCGTGTGATTATATAATTCTTTATTCTCATATTTTTGGTCCATTCAATGAATGGGTGGGTGGGTGGATAACATAAAGAACAGCTCACAATGTGGTAATTGGGTGCAGGCACTATAGTTAGAGGGAAAGCCAAATGTAGGTATGTCCTAGCTCTTCAGCCTTCCTACTGACAATCTTGGCTATGACAAACAACTTCACTACGTAGCCTAGGGAAAAACAGATTTCCAGTCTGGTCTGTATGAGACTGTACATTGCATAGCTTTTGTTACTTGAAACAATAGTACATAGAGTACTTCATGTTTTGGTCTATCTCATCCCTAGATCTATACAAAGCATTCATTTGTGGGTCTGGAGTCAAGTCTTCCTGTATGCTACCATCCCTGGCAGTCACAGCTGTTTCCACAGCCTAGAAACAGTATTTTTAAATAAAGTTTTTAAATAATATTTCAAAGACTTCCAGTATTCCCCCAGTAGGGCCAGTGGCTATGCAGGTTGGGGGATTTTGGTAGATTTGGCCTCAAAATATTTCTTTGTCAAGCTGAATAAATGTTAAAGTTCACTGAAACAGAGCCATGTCTCAAATAACTATTGATTATTATTTTTTTTGAATTGTAGATTCATGGGACTTCATTATCAGCTTATAGTGGAGTCAGGATAATTCTTCGAATGGGGAATGGTAATATGTAGCACATTTGGAGAAAGAGCTCATGGAAGTACTAATTGATTAGAATTCCATTTCTTGTAGGGTACCTGTATGAGATATTTCATTTTCATGCGTCCTTTCATTTGAAGGAATAATTTCAGGTGGAACACTATCCCCTGTTGTGTTCGTAGGAAAGTCCCTTTCACTGTCCCATCCAGGATGCATGCCATTAGGTAGGGAATCTTGTGTGGAGTCTTCATGCTCGCCGTTATCACTGGAGGCAACAGCTGTTGCAATGATGGGTTGAATATTTTCAAATGGTACATTTACATGGTTGGTTCTCAAAAAAATTTCTAACTACTATGTTTGTTGAATTACCTGAATATACTACCATCTAGTTTCTAGTTTTCTGTTAAAGCTGGAGATTCAGTAATCTCTCATCTAACACCGGAAAAATCAAAATGCTCAGAATTACTTTATTTGGCTCAATCAGGGGAGATATTTCCCTTTTGCGATTCTTTCAACCTGGCAGAATTATTCCAGGCAGGAAATCATCTCTAGATAAAGTCACAGGAATTGATTGGAGAACCACTATAGTTTAAAAAGCAGCAACCAAGCAAAACATATTTGTGTTACCCACAACTGGAATATAATTTATACATGAAGTGGGTCACAAAAGAATTTTCATAGCTGATGCTGTTCTTAGGATCAAAATTCTTTTAATGACAACTAGATATTTTAAAGACTATGTTTGCATGGTTTCTTCCTGCATTATCCATACATAATGCCTGTGATTTCATGGAAGCACATTGATTAAAACAGAATCACGACTACACTATTAGGTAACTTCAAACCGTAACTCAAATCCTCTTTGAATTTTAAAAGAAAATAAAACAAAACAATTTTTTTTTTGTTTCTCCTTTTCTAAATGGTACCTGTAAGTGATGGTTCCTTTCCATGCTCACTTTCAGTTGGATGAACAATATCAGGCCACAAATGATTTCCAGATGTGTTGGTGAGATATTTTTCTTCACTATCCCATTCAGAATGTTCTCTGTGCAAAATTGTTTCATGGGCAGAGTCTTCATCATGAGCACTGCCACTGGGAACTACTGCTGTTACAAAGATGGCTGGGTCAACTTTAAATACATTGCTTTCACAGCTATTTTACTGAATTCTATTTTACTTAGGCCTAACCTTGCAAGAGGAAGTCAGTAACACCTCAAACATTAATTTTAACTGAAAGAGAATTATGCTGTATCTGAGAACTATACTGTGCCTGAAGCTTTTTCTATCCTATATCTGGTAATTCCAACTAGATTAGAACCACTGAATCAATACAAACTTAGTAAATCAACATTTATTTAAGTTCGATTGATTCAGTACGTCTACTGTATTTGGGACACTTGGATTTAGACTTTATGTAAATAATCAACAAGAAAAAAAAAAACCCTAGTTCTTTTGGAAGTGTAAAGCAAAATCTAGAGCACTTTCACTTTACACAGTTATAGTACTGCGATTTCATTTTAACTGCAACGGCTTCATCCTCTTGCATCCTGTGGTTTGCAGTTTAAGGATTTCTCAGCCAGAGAACTCTAATACCTCATCAGACTACAAATTGCAGGATTCTATAGAAGGATGCCATGGTAGTTAAAGTGGAATCACAGCGCTATCACTGTAGTTTGAATGGGCCCTAGTCTACAAAGGAAATGAGAAACAAAGAAAGGAGTAGTACATAACTGACATGATTAATTAAAAAAAGTCAGAGAGTAGTGATTAAATAAGATATGTTGTCTATGTAGAAACTGCACTTTTCTAAAGCCATAGGCATGTTAAGGTCAATGAGCTGATCACAGAAAAAAATCAATAAAATATGATCAGAAATATCTGCATTTCATCTTAACAAAACCAAAGCATGGAGAAGGTCAAGTAAAGTGAAGGTTCATAATGCAAATTCCTAAAAAGATACGAATGTAGTCTGAAGCTGTGCCTCCACTTCCACGCACTGAAACTAAGCTCAACTATAAAGCATGAAAAAATTGTCTTCATAATTCTCTGAGGTCCCGCTATCTTGATCTGTGGACATCATTCAAATTTTAGGTGAATCTGATAGGACTTAGTCTTTAATTAAAATTAGAGCTGTGCTCCACATTATAGAAAAAAATAAATTCCATCTGGAGAAGTATTAGCAATCAGTGTTAAGATTTCGCAAGAATTCTCTTCATAAAGAGGCCAATATGGAAAGGTTGCAGAGAAACAATTATGTATATTGCTGTAGAAAACTATCATTCTGTACAATTATGATACATAATTTACAAAATAATATCTGTGTTGTGAATATTAGAAAATAGCTGATTTGTTCACAACTGAACATTTAATAATCCAATGACATAATCACACAGTATATCTGGCACACAGATTTGTGATTTTCCCCTGATCTTAGTATCTAACAATCACTGAAAGGAGAACAACTATTGCAATTACCTCAGTTACATATATTTAATTATGCACACACTCCCTGTTCACATCTTACTTCTTTCACACAAACACTGGCAAACACCTTCAATAAAGATTAAATCGTGCGTCATATTAAAATCTAGAGGATTAAATAATATTAAGCTAGGAATATTTACTAAGTAATTTCAGAGTTTCTGTTAAAAATTACAAAAATGTGATTAGTTGCTTATGTCGATTTTCACAAGGTACTGTCAACTCATGATTTTTCATCAATAAGGCTGACTTCTATAGCACCACATGAAGCCATATCCTGACATTTTCCCAGTGTGATAATCAATCTTTGTATGAAGATATATTTCACTGCAACCAAGATGTGATTAATATGATTAGGCTTGGGGTTTGGGACCCAGAGGGCCATAGAGCTACTGCGAGGCACTTGGCAAGAGAAAATTGTTTCATCTCAGATTGCCCAACGGAAAGAACCACATACCTCTTAAAGCGTCTTGGGATGCATGAAAATTGTTATGTACTTAAAATAAACATGGAAATTCATGATAGAAGGTTAGCTCACCTAATATAGACAGGGTAAAAAAGATCCCACCACCATTCTACAGGATACCTGTATGATCAGTTTTATTTTTTTGATTTATCCCTCTTCGAGGAATGATGACATCCGCTGGGGATTTTGTAGTGTATTTGTCTTCACTAACCCACTGCCTCACTGGTTCTGGGGTTGCATCTTCTTTGGTCCTGTCATAGACCACATCTGGGGCAATGGCAAAATAATTCAGAATGTAAAATTTACAAAACTATTAACTGCACTTCTTTTTGATCCACTTTCCACCTTCTACTTTTTACTTTCCCAGAAGGTCCAACATACTTGCTGCTTATCCAAAACAGAAGACTGAAACACTTGTCAGTACTGAGGTTCTCATTTAAAAAGACATGCTACGATGCGTGCTTTCTAGAAAGCGTTTTTCTGATCTTGACAGCAAGTCCCCTCCCACCCATCCACAGCTGGCTCATCTGTTTTTATTCTATCCTAACCACCACCAGAGATCACTGAATGATACAATAGATTTCATGTGCTGGAGACTCTAGCAACCTGGCCATGACATTTTTGTCACACACTTTGGACAATTTCAATTATTCAGCTATTCATTCAATCATGTCGATTTCATTATTCATCAACTTAATTACCAACTGAATGTCCTAGCAGACAGCATCCTATGACTCTAGACGTGTGCACAAACTGTTAGTAAATAATGGGTTACTAAGAACAGTAGAACATAGAATTCTCTTCATAAAGAGGCCAATATGGAAGGGTTGGGGAACCTGTGGCCATTCAGACACTGACAAACTCATCATCCTTCACCACTGTCTAGACCAGCAAGGGCCGATATGAATTGGAGTCCTACAACATCTGCAGGATTACAGGTCTCCCAGCCCTGAAGTACACTATCTTTATCAAGACCTTTTACATTTTGGTTTTGTTTAGCTTTTTTTTTTTCCGCTACATTGCAGATGCTTGTTGCAAATTGCTGCTATTTGGTTGGTTTTTGGATTGTTTAGCTGTATGTTGATTATAATTTCCTATTGTTTGAAATTTTTGCAAACTATCTTGAGAGGTATTGCTGTTCTACAAGGGTGAATATAAAGGAATCAATCACGAAGAAAGATGCAGAATTGTCCTTTCTTCTTTGTACCTGTATGAGAGGTTCCTGAATCTTCTTCAAGCTTGCTTTCATTTGGAGAAATTGTGCCAAGGAGTACATCTTCTCTAGATGTGTTCACAGGATACCTGTCTTCATGGCCCCAGCTGGAATGAATTCCATGGATCAACATATCGCTTGAAGAATCTTCATGCTTAGTCTCATCAGTGGCATCCACAACTGTTACAATGATGGTTGGATCAGTGGCACATTTTCACAATTACATTTTATATTTTATAATGGTAACTATTTCTACTGAGATATACTACTATTTAAGGCTGCAATCCCAATTCTTGCTGCTCCTTTTGCAAAGAATGACACTAAACTGATTTGTGGATGAAGTTGCTTTTCAGACAGATACCTGTATAATAAGATTCATTTTTATGCTCAGTTTCACTTGGAGCATGCAAAATTCCAGGCAGCATAGCTTTGATCGATGTGTTTGTGGGGTATATTTCTTCATTGGTCCATTCAGAATGCACATCCTGTGAAAGTGGGTTTTCAGTTGATTCTTCATGCTTAATCCCATCGTTAGACGCCACATCTGCTTTAATAATGAAGCATTTGGATAATTTAATATTTACAGAACTGCTGTTTGAAATATACTTTGGATACATGCCTATTTTCAGTTCTATGCTTTTTCTTCACTGGGATTGGCACTCAAAAAAAAGGGGGGGGCAGAAAGTACCTATCTATAACTAGGTCAAATATCTCACACACCACTTTATGGATAAGTACTTTAAGTGCCAATATAATCCACACTTTTAAAGGTCTATTAATGTCAGCAGAATTATTGTAATCCACAAGGTTCTGTAACTGATTAATAGCCCACTTGAAATGTATGAAAAGAGCAAACAGATAAAAGAAAAATGTAGTATCCCAGACAGTTTTTCTTCACATATGTGAAGCATGTCAAGTGAATGTTTTGAGAGCCAGGCAATGAAATGGGCAAACAACAGTTCTTCAATTGATTTCTCTCTCTCTCTCTCCCTCCCTCTCTCTGTGTAAGTATTTCTCACTTCTATAAGGGAAATGTGGTAGCGAGACACATGTTATGCACTAGAGACAGAAAGGGACAGGTATAAAATGGAAAGTCTATGCATCTACAATGGCAGATATGTAGGAAAATTAAACCACATTTAAGTGCACAGTATAATGAGGCTACTGTTAAACTTTTGCGAAAGTGCCTCAGAAAATCTAATTCATAATAGTACTAATATACTTTATTCCTGGCTATCAATACTTGCAGTTTTATAGTTATTGCAGCTAATGGAGGAAACATATGAAAGAAAAGTGTCATTGAAAAGTTGTAGCTTGGAAGTATCTTGTTGTGTGCCTTCAAGTTGATTCTATCAAAACTATCATGGAGGTTTCTGGGCAAGATTTTTTTTTTGAGGGGGTTCCCTTGCCCTTCTCTATGGCTGGTAGAATGTGATTTGTCTAAGATCACCCACTGGGTTTCTATGGCTGTGCAGGGATTTGAACTCTGATTTCCAGATTCACAGTCCAACACTCAAACTACTAGACCACAGTGACCCACTGGAAGTATAATTACAATACCAATATGTTCTCTAGGAAACAAATATGTCAATCCAGTGTGTGATGTATTATTTGAGAATGGTAATATTCCTAAATAAATTCAATATACCAAACTGCTTATGCAATTACCACCACTATGAGTAAAAGAACTGAGAAATTCCCAAAGGATAGATTTCTGGTATATCAAGAGTTTGCATGGTCAGCTTTCAAGAGCGGCTTGGCTGTGTGTTCCTACATGGAGAGAATTGGATTAGATGGTCTTTGCAGCCCCCTCCAACTCTAGGATTCTATGATTCTATGAAACCAAAGGGGAAAAGAAAGCTAAAAACACAAGCAACTATGTATAACTAGATATCCGTCCAAATTACACACACAAATAATGGTTAGCAGAAGGATGAAAGTGTTCTTTATTCAAAGTGGACAACTAACTGTAAGTAACCATTCCTAATAATGTGCTTATTAAAAAAGTCATCTTCATCTACATGTGGAGGAGCCAAACTAAGCTCATTATTTTGGGTGTTATTTGTTGTATAGAAGTCTTCTATGCCCTGCCTCGGTACGCAACATTAGATTGTGAGTCTTGGGCTGTCTTTTCCTGTTTGAATCCATCATGGAAAGTTGGAGATTTATGATAATGATGTCAGATCAACAGAAATCTTATTACTTTTGAAAGAACCTACTTTATTACCTTTATTTTTGAATGCTTTGCCAGTACATCTGAAAACATAAGGGAATCTTCCTAATGATGGTTCTGAGCAAAATGGAAGTGTTACTTCTTAGGTAAGCCAAAGCATCCAATTTCCTCCTAATACTTCTTGCTCTTGAAGTTCTGCCTGCTTTATCCTATTCCAGAAAGACCTTCAACCTTCAGCAGAATACTTCTGATGAAAGAGGTATTGGAGGAATAAGTGAAAAGTAGATGCTCTACTCTGTACAAGCAGAATTGCTTTCTGCTAGTGCAGAGATTGATAGTATGCACGGGTGTCATTATGGGACCAGAATAATATAGTGATTTGAGTGTTGGACTACAACTCTGGAGACCAGTGACATTTCTGCACTAAACAAAATGAGGCCTCTCCCTAAACTGCAAAGCCCAGGATTCATTAAGATATTTAAAGTGGAATAATAGCACTATAATAGTCTAATGTGGAAATGGCCCAGGGCTCAATTACCTACTTAGACATGGAAACCCACTGGGTGACCTTGGGTGTATCACTCACCCTTAGGCCTAGAAAACCCTGTGATAGGTTTGCTTTAGGGTCATCATAGTTCAGAAATGACTTGAAGACACACAACAAGCTATGGGGGTGTGACAAAATGAGAGCACTGTCCCCCAGTAATAATTCTGCCCCACCAATAAATTTTTCCTTCAGTCCTTAAATTTCTAGCATTGCAGTAGCTTAAGAATTCAATTAACCATTTAACAGTATAGTTTAGGCATCAAAGAAAAGGGGAAAGGCAAAGTTACCAAGGAAATGAGAAAACAGTAAATGTAAGACTTCTCAGTGTGAATGATTTTCAGTGTCTCACTCTCTTCAATGTTAGAAATTCAGGGACCGACTGAAAACTTCACTGGGGTACAGAGTTCTTATTTAGCGGAGGGAGTGTCTCCCTTTCAGCCCACCGCAACTACACCAGTGTCAATCTGTGACCCCCCATGATGTTACTAGACTCCAAATCAACTGGCTATGCTGAATAGGGCTGGAGGAACTGCAGTCAGTTCAACATTGGCAAAGCCCCCAAAGAATACAATCCATTGAGAGGCTCTGATCTTAGATTTGTAAATACTGTGACTCCACATTGTTAAGAAAATATCACCAGAAAAAGTTTCTAGTGTTTTGCTTTATTATAGCATACTTGTCAAAGGCTATCCTTTACTCTTAGGCCCTCAGTACTAGGAATGAAGGAGAAGACTTTTTTAAAAAAAAATGTTCAGTGTCTTTAAGGTTGTTTTGTTTTGTTTGGCATGGAAATAACTGTCTCAAACCATTAATCTACTATGTTCTTTCATGGATAGACAATGTGTTTCCCTATACAGAAATGGCAATATTTTAATTCTGACTATGATACAATATGTCACAAACAACAGACCCTGTTTTTAAAGTAAGAAAGGCTTGCCTTTCATATAAGTGTTGTGTCCCTCACAATAAGTTGGGTAATTATAATATTAAGTTATGGTTCCTCTACAATGCTCTGAGTTTCTTTTTTTGAGAGGATTTGACATCTTAGTATCATTATGACAAGAAAATAGCTCAATTAATAGTGCTTCATGCACTAAATATTGGAGGCATTGGATAGGTTATCCATTCCCTCCTATCCAATTTTCCCAATAAAATTTTGTTTTCTTCTTTCTTTCCAGAACTGCCATTGACAGGAAAAGCACATGAGACTCTATGGACCCCTTCCAACGCATGAATTATACTCTTACTAGTAGTACCTGTCTGAGAAGGAGCATTTTCATCATCATTCTCACTTGGAGGGATAAGTATTTCTAAGACACCATGGATTGTTCTGTTTGTAGCAGAACTCATTTCACTTCTCCGTCCAGGTTTATCCACAGGTTGCAACTGATCTTGCTGTGATCCTTCATGTTCAGCACTTTCATTGAAGAATGTAACTGTTGTGATGATGATAAATAAGGTAGGAGTAAATACCTCCCTAATTTGGCTTTTTCTATGATGAGCAGAGAGTGGTTTTGACTCAGAGCTCTGCAGCTGCTTCAAGAGGGTCCTATGTATACAAACTTCTCCATTCACTTTAACTTATAAAAGGAACTCCAGGCATGCATCTCCAGAGAAACGAACAGGGGAGCATTTAGGAGTTCCTACAGTATATTGGAATGCCTATTTTGGCAAGTAGGGGCAACAGATGGGCCTGTGCAGACCAGTGTCATTGAAAAGTTTCCAGGCATGCAGCTTTTTATTCACTGTTTGGACCAAGAAAAGATACAGTTTGTCTTCTTATATGGAAAGAGAGAGAATGACACATATTAATGGAGCCGAGGCACCTGGATGGAAAATAGCTTCTTTATAGAATCAGTATCAGCTATTTCCACTGATTACAATAGTGGACAGTGTATATCAAGTTGTTCAGTTTTAACAAATTGTGCTAAGCCAAAAATCTGGCAGTCAATGGGAGTCGATTTGCTGTATTACCAGAGGAGTGATGGCATAAAAGAAACTTTAGAATGATCAAACAGTAAAGAGGGCTGAATGTATTCCTCTGTTTATGCAGAGACAAAGCCTCCACATATTGAATCATACCACTGGCCCAGTATGATTTATTTTAAACAGAAGCAGCTCCTCAGGGTGTCAGGTAAAGGGTTTTCTATGCCTTGCTGTCTGATAACTTTAAACAGTAGATGCCAGATACCAAATCTGGGAACTTCTGCCTGTGAAGCTTGTATTCTGTGACTGAGACAAGTCATGAGTCAAATCAGAATTTGTTCTGCTATTAAGCAGAATGAGACAGCTGATTCAGGCAGCAGAACCTGTACAGCAGGGTGTGGTATAAAGATATTAGATGAGAACTGTATGAGCAGCAAGCAACCCTGCTCCACAGCTCTAAGTTAACCTGCATCCCTCATGAGTTACTGTAAGGAAGATTCAACTGCTAGCCTAGACAGCTTCTTTATACAGAATGTACTCTGCGTGTGTCCGTGTGTGTCATTTTGTTCTTTGACTCAGGCAGCGAAATAAAATGGGCCAACTCTGACACAGATATAGTTTGGAGACCTGCTCTGAGATGTTTAACATATCTGTGGTTGACATAGAAATAGAAATGAATATGAATGCCACAGGTTTTCAAAGAGTTCTCCTCATGCAAGTTCCTCTACAACCGAAAACCATCACTCTGATAATTCCTTGAATATCAGGTTTCATGGCTTTGGAAAACAAGCAGCATAATCTCTTATGCTTCTGAGATGTTG
Organism: Cyclura pinguis; assembly: GCA_030412105.1. Lineage (NCBI taxonomy): Eukaryota > Metazoa > Chordata > Lepidosauria > Squamata > Iguanidae > Cyclura > Cyclura pinguis. Next base: position 307,992,760 of record CM059599.1, on the reverse strand, counting down.
TTTGAAGAGCTAAATTTTTAATTTAGAAAATAATTCTAAACTAATTATTACAAATAGAAGGAAATGTAAGCATGCTCTCAAAAGAGTTTTCTTTTTCTTGTGCTATCCTGCTTCATTAATTGGAATTTTGTGGTGACTCCAGCAGATGTCATCTTCAATCTGCATCCCTCCCATGTTTTTACCCAACACTTCTTTAATCTTCCATCTTCATAGGGAAAAACAAAACAGAACAAAAGAAAAAGACAGAATAGCAGCTTAGTGCTTAGGAGCTCTCTATCTTGAAGTATCCCAAAACTTATCTATTTCAATTTTTCTCCTCTCTACAAAAAGAACTTCTGCCAAAACAAAAAATAAAAAAACTAAAAACTAAAAGATGTATTTTAAAGTTAAATTATACATTTTTTTGTCCAGAAACCTAAAGCAGGAAATGGAAGAAAATCGTTCAGATGGGAAATGAGTTCTAATTATAGTGTGACAATACATTATTTATATTGATACCTGTATGATGAAAAGATTCCTTTTCCAGAGTACTTTCTTGTTCACTTGAAGGAACAAGTCCATGATGCAATATATGTGAAGGAGTAGTTGATGCAGGTTCTGTATCTTCTGTTTCCAATCCAGAATGACCACCGTGTAGTGAAAGCCTATTTGAGTCTTCCTCCTTGAAGAAATCATTGCTGGAGGACACAGCTGTTATGATGATGTTTGGAATAAGTTCCAGCATAATATTTGCTGAACAACCATCCAGATTGTTCTTTTTATCTCATTAAAAAAAAAAAACAATCCCAAGCCTTGTGCTTTCATTTATATGCATGAGCAAGAGGAGGAGGAAAGCAGATAAAAGTTTGGGAAGTATGGTTGAATTGACAGCCACCTGTTGTCATCAATACAATTTCAACAAGTTGCTGATTTTCCAGACAGTGCCCCAGAGACCAATAGCAAGAGCAGGAGGGGATGTAACAGTGACAGAGGCAGCAGAGAAATGACAACAGCTCACACCCTTGACTGATCTATGTAATGTCTTTGATGGTTGCCAAAACTTTGTACCATCTGGAGTCACAGCAGTATCTCCAATCCATAAAACTCCTCTCTTATGCTCTTCTTTTTCTTCTGAGTTCATTTTGAAATTGTCACTTGGAATCTCTTTGGATTTTGTCCCAGGCACTAAGCTGCGTGGTTCAGCTAAGACAATGAAGATCTGTACTTCCAAACTTACTTTCATTGGCATTCTGTGTCATGGATGAAGTTCAAACAGTTTGATAGGTATGCAACTCTATTCTAAGGGTGTGGCTGTTTAAATCCAAGGAGATCTAGTCAGAAATACCTTGAACCGCCACCGCCGCCACCACCACCACCGCTACTATCAACACCACCACCACCACTGTGCCATCAGGTTCAGAGTCAAATCTTTTTCCAGCATTCAGCAGAAAACAGAAAGCACCAACAATTGCAGAAGACATTGTACATCAAAAACGGTGGTCTGAGTTGAGTCTCTGTACATGCTTAAGCTATTAAGAAGTAACTACAAACAGCTGAAGCAGAACACCAAAACCAGTGAAAGTCCTGTGCAGTAAGAAAGAAAAGCAACCATCATCTTCAAGAAAAGACGCTGATATGTTTTCATAGTAAAAGAAACTAAAATACATTTGCATGTGTTTGTTTGCATGCAGATTATTCACTTCTCGTGTGTTAATACTGACAGAGCTATGTACTTAAGTTTAAAACATCTGCATGACAATACACTGGCATAATTGTTTAAATAGCTATCTCTTTAAAACAAGGGAGAACATCAAAAAATGTTCATTCTCCACTGTCAAACATGGAGCTGATTTAAGCTGATTTTGTGACATCTATGAACTCTAATCGCTTAAAAAACACAAGCCAAACCAAAGCCACAAGAGCATACAACTGTTACCACAAGGTAATTTCTCTCTTGCACCTACAGTCCTCTGTGTCACCCAAACCCAGTTCCAGAGGGATTCCCACTCCTCTGGAGCAGAGTTCAGAAGTACAGGGGTATGTGCTAAGGAAAGTGTCCTTTATAAACAACAATTTTGTGGCCAGAAAGGAGCAAACTGATGTACTCTGAGCAGTCATTTTTCCAGCAAAACTGAGTGACTGAGTGTCAAATCTACCTTGTGGAAAACGAGCCCTTTATAGCACTGTTTGGAGCTAGGAGAGTAACTTTGTTGCACAGAAAGGCAACTTTACTGCTTTAAGACATGGATGATACACCCATTTGGAATTTCTACAAATTTTAGGGAACTTCTGAGACTAAAATAAATTCAGGCTGTCACTTCTGACTCACTCTTGCTTACCCAAAATGAAATATTACTTGAGCTCTTGGTTTCATGGTTTTGACAGACGAAGCAGAACACATGTGGCAAGAAATGCTTGCTTTCTTTTTTAAAGTAATCACAGTACACGACCTTCAAATCAAGTACCAGCAAAAACTGGTTAGGGACTCCAGCTATTAACTAATTCTAGGTTCTGATATTGCAAAAATAGATTTTATTTCATACTAATATAAAACAGATTGAGCTTAATTACTCATACCAGTTGCTGTGGAGTAAAGTTCAGCATCACCCAGATGTGCAATTCCATGTGGCATGTTCTCCCATGTGCCATTTGTTGAATATCTGATTTCACTTTCCCTTCCGGCGTATACACCATGTAGCAATGGGTCATGGGTAGAATCTTCATGTTTGATTGCCTTGCTGGAGACCACAGCTGTTGTGTCAATGGTTGAATATATATTGTTTGGAATATCTTGTAGACCACTACCAACTAGAATTGGTCCTAATTTATTTCATGAGTATTATTGCTGTATATAGATATATATACATACACACACACATACATAGCGATTGTTGTAATTGAGAGATTCTATGTACCAGTATTTGCAAGGTACAAGTGACTGTTTAGAAACATGCACTAACTTTTGCAGGCCCTTCAGGCTTCCATCTATAATAGAATCATCAGAGATTCATTACCACATCTGTGGTGTCACCTCTTGTTAAAATAAATGTATTATTTTCCACTGGAGACAATTCAAACATTTGAGACAAGAGTTACTGAGAAGTCAAACATTTGCAAACCAGCAGTGTCTCGTCTTAAGGTATTAGCATTTATTCTGAGTAGACGATAATACCAGCTAAAAGTATATCTGCATCTCCCTGAAAATGACTTTTGTGTTAATCATGAAAGGCATCAGAAAACATGCTACCCTTGTCTAAATTCAATCTACAGCAACAATATGGCTACTAAATTACTGTTTTGATGCCCACTGCTATATAAGTTCTTTTGTTCGTGGGGTGGAGAAAATGCCTTCTTGTTCAGCCAGCATGAAATAGAGTGGCAGAGCTGAATTTTATCATTTCATTCATCATTATCATTTATTTCAGATTTCAATAGATAATTGCAGAATGGTACCACCACGTTTTGTACCATTGCCTAGCAAAACTGTGGTCATGATGAACACTAATCAGTTTCAGAGAGTGTTAGAGCATCCACATCAAACCCTTTTGTTATACCTAAAGTGTCATGTGTACTAATATTGCTACTTATAACACAATTTCCCAAAAATAGTTTTTGGGGTTTGTTCCCGGGCTTTGAACAACAAACTGAATCACAAAAATGAAATACTTAAAAGATTTTTGTGGGATGGAGATAAGGGAATGAGGAAAAACCTGATCTGATAAATTCCTTTATCTTTCTTCTGCCAAAGGTATAAGACAAAGGTCAGTTAAAAAGTTGGCAACCCTAACATTACAGACTCTATATCTGAATGCCTTATAAAGTTATGTCAGAAAATATTTAACCATGAGTGAACAGATCTTCTCTGGAATACATTCTTTGACTTATGGCTTGGTTTTACTGCCTACAGAATAAGTCATGTGTATGACTTATTCAGTGCAATCAAAACTCCTCCCTCCATTGCTATCAACTACAGGAAAAACAAACAATGACAAGTGAATAAACTACAGGAAAAACAAACAATGACAAGTGAATAAAAGCACCTGGATCAATCTACTAAATTGCATTTTAACCAATAAGACAAGGAGAATCACTCAAGCAGTGCTCGAAACAGGAAAAAAAAATAGCCACTCTCACCAGCAGAAAAAGCAGACCAGAAGCCAGCCACCATCCCACTAAGGTGCTAGCAAAGTATAAGCCTGACATCAAGCTAGATAGCACTGGTGTATAACTCACATGATTAATTGGGGGAAAAAGTCAAGGAACAGTGATTAAATACCATCTTTTGCACAGATAGAAACTGCACCACTCCAAAAACTTATCTGAAGCAACAGACAAGTTAAGGGCAATGAAATCATCACAGAAATGAAGTTCGATAAAATATGATCAGCAACATTTTCATTCCATATTAAAGAAACTGAAATGTGGAGAAGATCAAGCAAAGTGAATGCTCATACTGCAAACTCCCAGCACAAATGCTAGCTAAAGACCGGAATGTAATTCCAAGCAGTGAAACTCCATGCAGTGAAACTAAGCTCAAGAGTAAACATGGAAAAGAAAGACTCATCATTTATGAGCCCCTCTGAGCTTCCATTTCCAGTATAAGCCAAGAGAAGTATACCAGCAGCCGGTGCCCAAGTGAACTTCCGCTCCCCGTTTAAGGTATGGAAAGAAACACTCACACTGCAAAACAGCTCACAGCATTTAGTTAAAACATTTCTCCAATTGTATTGCAAATTATAAAGCATTCATCTTCCCATATATCCAGACAAGTATAAATGAATTTTTGTAAAAATGGTATTTTTTAACTTTATGCCCTATATAAATGACCCTAAGTAGGTTAAAGTGCTTAATTTGTACCCAGACATTGAATGCCCCTCTCCTTTTACTGAGAGGGATCTACTGACTTTTACAAAAAACACTGCATACATTATCAGAATTAGTTCTTACTGTTATTCGACGACTGGAGTTCCTGATCACCACTGTTGTCCCACTCAATAACTGTTTCAGGATTTATATGGCCAGACCCTTCTTCATTATCATCACCATCGTCACCTCCACCATCATCATCATCATTTTCTTCAGAACTCTCATCTAGTGATTTATTGATGTAAACCAACCATAAGCTTTTTGATCTCTTTATCCATTTCTCCCTCACCCAAATCAATACTGTTCAAGTCTACTCAAGTAAGGGCTAACAGTAGGACTGAGGCCAAAGAATGTCAAGGGGCCTTGAAAAGCAAGGGAGAATTTGGATTGCGGACTATGGCTACAATCCTGGGCAGAAAAAGGAAGAATGATTTTCAGCTAGGCAGAAGTACAGCAACATTGTTATTGCATTTTTGCTTTGACTAGAGATTCTGTGGTTCTCACACATAAATCGCCACACAAGGGATTACAAGAGTAGGGGGTAGAAAGAGCACAGAAGAGGCACTTGAGACACTAGGGAGCCTCAGAGTATTTTTTTTTTATTCTCCTTGGAAAAAGTAAGAGATGTTTTTCAAATAACATCTGAATAGAATTTAACTTAACAACAAATGAGGTAGAAGAAATACTAGATTCCCACAATATCATGTTGCATCTCCATATCATTCTGTAGTATTAGATGAAAGGATCTATTGAAGATGTCCTCCCAGAATGATGCAGCTAGCAATGAGAACAATCAACAGTAAGAGTAACCAAGAGATTTCCTGCCAGAAGACTGCATAATGGAGCTAGCAATATGAGTAACTAACAGATAGAAAGAAACCACCATTATCTGGATGCTTTGGAGAGCCATAATAAGAACAGGGAACATCAAGAATATATACCAATAAGCAATACAGAATACAAGGTCACCAAATGACTAGTTACTGGGATGTCTGAATAAATGATAGTTAACAGTTAACTTTTTTTCCTCCAGTTCCTCACCCCTAGTAGGATGTTGCACCTCATTACAGTCAATACTGGGCAAGAACACAGAGTAATTCCATTGATATTGGATGAATGTTTCTTCATGCAAATGTTGATGAGGGCTGACAGCTGTTCAAACAATAACTGGAGGAGCTGTGATCTTTTTTTAAAAAAAAAATTGTTAAGCCAACATTTCCTAAGTAAGCTACTTTCCATCAACTCCTTTCTGAATAAACCACTTGTAGGCCAGCAATAAGTGGAAAGAAGAAAGGGGTTTAATATCTATGAGTCTGGTGCTTCATTCAAGAAAGCAGCATCTCAAGCTTTCTGGCATTAACTTCTCACAAGGATAACAAGACTTGGAAAATTTATCAAAATTTGCACAGTTTATGCATACACTAGTGAGAATAATGGCCTGAGGGTCTGGGATACCAGGACATTGACATTAGCAAAGCAAATTCAGCAATGAGAAAGCCAAAAAAAAACAGAAAGTGAGGGGACATAAAGTGAGGCTCTTTATCTGGGTCCCACTTTTATCTGAATTTGGCACCTTCTCTGGCCCTTTCCGCACTTTACCTTTTTCCAGCGCTGGAGTGCGGGGATCGCGTGAGCAGCCTCCGGCGAGAGGTTCTCGCGTCCGAGGTCCTTTGGCTCCCCATGAGCAGCTTGCTCACGTGACAGCCCCGTCTCTTCCTTCAGCAGCGCAGCCTGGGAGTTTCCCAGGCTGCACTGGGGCAGGAAGCGCAACCGGTGCGGGTCCAGAGGCTCCGCACGCCAGGTAAGTGCGCGCGGGGCCCAGGAGCAATGTGCGATCATGCACCATTTTCGGTTTCTAGCCGGAAATGAAAAGGTGAGCGATTGGCACCTGCCAGCCCCTGGAGAATCGCGCGACTGTGAGTGCGTGGTGCAGATCGCTCCTCACAATCACACAATGCTCCAAGCCCTCTTTCGCGTGGAAAATGCCATGCGGAAAGGGCCTCTGTTTCCTACAGGCCATTTCAGGGCACACCCATGTACAAATTGCAGGAGTGGCCCATCAAATATGAATTCTTCTTAAATTATATAGATTGCAGTTGGGCTTCTGTGACCGTGCTTTCAAGCAGAACAAGGACCAATAACAGATCTAAGTACTATTTCATGTCTACTCTGCTCACCTGTTTTTCACTCTTGCATTCACTTTGCAGTACAGAATGCTTTGCTGCCACCAGTCATAACTTGCTTTATGTCAAATTGTATTTATTTTATTTATTCATTCTATTTGTATCTCACTTTTCTCCCAGCATGGGAAATAAGGTGTAGTCTCCTGTCTTTTCTTGTTATTTTTTGAAAATAAAACTGCATTGGATGTATCCCAGGGTATTATCTCATGCCAGGAAAAAAGCTAGAGCCTGACAAAATGTTTCTCTCTCTAGAGGAAGGGTGCTTTTTATCTGGATACAATAACGGATGTCAGCTTCTATTTAAGTAGGACAGGGTGTCTGCTCCAGGTCTGAGTTTGGACTTCAAAGGGACAGTTTAAGATTATGACCCTGCTTGGGGGAACAAGGCTCAGCATCTTGAAAAATGTCTTTAAAGTTGAGAATAAAACTCAGAACAGATTCACAATCCCATTCACATGGAAGCCACCACTACTTGGACATCAAATCTGTTATGAAATTTTACAGGTGGGCACTGGAAATATCCACACTGCCTTACATACCAAAATTCAAACCATCTTTCCTAAAACTGTAGTTGTTTAACTTTGAGGAAGAAGCTTTGCATCCCCCATGTGACTGTCTGATTTTGCTGAAAAGTCTGCTTCTCTTCTGAAGACTAACTCAGAAAAGGAATGAGGAAGAAAGACCACACTATTCTGGCTTCCTTGCTGGTATCTGGAGGACATTCTTATTTAACTTCAGTTATATCCCACCCAGAAGGCATCGCGATTCTCAGAGATTCTGATTAGAAAAGCTGTAAAGCTACTAGATGGCAAAGATGACGAAGACCTTAGAATCACCTTTAACCAAACAACAGTGATTATAACATTCTTCCTATAGCCTACAAAGCTCCTTCTTCTGTGCTACCATTTTCTGAGTTCATATCCTTTTGGATGAAATCTGGTACCTACTATATTTTTACTTCTATTATTTTAGGGGCTTATAATACACATTACTGCTAAGAATAGGTAGAAAAGAGGGTGGAAAAATCAGTCCCTTCTTTATGCATATATGTGAAAAGTTTCCCTTTTGAAATCTCGTATTGACAATATTTTTATTTGCTGGTTCCAGGTAAGGCTTTTGCACATGGAATATAAATGGGGAAAACTATCAGGCCAAAACCCCTGCTGTTGGGAATAGAATCCCCAACAGCACTGGGTCGATAAGGAATTCTGTCTACTTCTCTCTTTTTCTCATTTACCACTCCTAATTAGCCAAAGGAAGAGGGCTCATTTTGTTAGCAACTGATTTTTATTCTCAATTGCAGACTTGATTTGTTTTAGAAGGAATGTCACACTTCATACGGTCTAGAATCCTTAAACAGGGAGAGGTAAATAAAAGGCATTGTGCTTTCCTCTGAGACTACTGAATGGGCATTATAATCACTGCTTTCTAGTTCACGAAGACTAGTGTTGTCCAAAACCTTCATCCTCTGCAGTCTCCAGTTAAATAGATGGTGTCACTGGAAGCCATTTAGCTGTACAACTGGAAAATGTAGATTTGCTTCTCTACTGCATGAAAAAAGCACCTCTGAGTATGAGAAAATTCTGCTCTTACAAGCTCTTATTTCACAAGTGGGTTATATTAAAGGGGGCTAGCAAAGGACAATTTAAGAAAGCATTCATGATGTGACAGTAGGCGTTCACCACTGGAGTATTCCAGAAAATCATCTGAACAATACTAGGAAAGAAAACACTGTAGAATAAAATGGTTAAAGTAATGAAGAATGTCAAAACAACATCATTCTGGATTCAATAAGGCTTAGGAATTACAATCATGAATGTTTGACAAGATAATGATTTCACATCAACAAGCTTTTGTGACAGTTCTCAGAAATATATGATTAGAAAGATTTAACTGGAATTTTAAAAACCTAGAGAACAGGAGTTAGAAGGGAGGAAGCCGTGACTAAATCTTAAAGACTGAAAATAATGAAAAGCTAAAAAGAAAAAAAAAACATTGCAAGACTATAGAACAACTTCTTCTCCAGTTACATGATAAAAGTATAACAGACACTGACTGAAACAACTTATACAACAATGAGTTTATTTAGTCATGCAATCACATCATCCTATTGTGAGGAGCTTTCATAAAGTGAACTGTTTTAAAAAACGATGAGCAGTATAATTTTCAAAAAGGATTTGGACTAAATATAGTGCTGTAGAAGGCAAACACAAAGGCTTCTCACAGTCACATATTAAAATGTTTGCCCTTAGTAGAAGTGTATCTGTTTCCATAGGCAACTATAGGAAATCTAGACATGTCAGGGATTCCAGGCAGGGAACCCTGGGAAAATGATCAGCCCACTGCAAAGATGTTGCATCATGCCCCAGCTGTGGGTAATTGCAAGGTTGCATAAGAAACTGGGGTCGTGTGCAGATGGTAGAGGGAGGTGTGCAAACCTCTACCTGATTGGTTGTAGATATGTATATAACAAAGCAATGCCAGTATGTATTTGTCTGTTGACCAAACCTGGTGCCTGGCACAAGCTTTTGTCCATCTGTCCTATGTTTTGTATATAATGGAACTTTGCTGCAAGATAAAGTGCCTCCTGTTTTGGAAGAAACTCCTCCGTGTGTGAGTATCCTTACTGGGGAACAAGGCTGCTGCTGTTGGCTCGCTGAACTCTGGTTTTTCTGCTGCGTTTCTGTGGGGCTCAAACTCCTATCATCCCCAACAGTGGTTATGGGCCCAGGCCCAGAGTGCACAGCATCCACAGCACACCTGTAGTTGTTTTTCCCCTGGATACTGGGACTGTTTTTGACTGTTTGCCTGGCTCTCCAGTGCTTCGGGAGTCTGTGTTTTGGCAGAGAGACAGTTAATCTTCAGTTCGGAGCTCATCAAGGTCACTGCGGCCAGCTGCTTTGTTTGTTGAATTTTCCTTACAAAGGCAGCAGTATGGCTGAGGGAAGTTATCTGCATTTTGAAAAGTTGACCGACGCTAATTATCAAAGCTGGCAAATTTAGGTGAGAGCCGCTTTGACGAAGGAAAACTTGTGGCACATTTTGGAAAATGAGGGACAGCCCCCAGAAAGAGTAACTGTTGCTCAAATAGCAGCGTTCAGGGTTGCTGACGAAAAAGCCAAAGCAGTTATTTTGCTTACTTTAAGTCCTTCCCAGTTGATTCACGCTGCTGCTGCAGACACAGCATATCAGCTCTGGGAGGCTATGAAGCGTGTGCATCAATCTTCCTCGTGTTTGTCCAAAATGCTATGGACGAAAAGACTGTATAACACAAAGTTATGTCCCGGAAGCTGTGTAAGAGAGCACCTCATGCTGATGAAACAGTTATTTCAAGAGGCAGCCAACAGACGGGTAAATATCCCAGAAATGCAGAAAAGTTTTATTCTGCTGGGAAGCCTCACTAAGGAGTGGAACTTTTTGATGTACAGCCTCCAGGGTGTGCGTGAGGAAGAGCTGACTGTAGACTTGGTAGCCGGGAGGATTTTGGAGGAAGTCCAACATAAGCAGTTCAATTCCAGACTGCAGTCGGAGGGGAGAACAGCCAGTTGCCAGGAGGGAGAAACAGCTCGCAAGGAGGCATCTGACTTGGAAGAAGGAGCAGTGTGCAGCTTTGCCAGACGCTGCTACAGATGTAAGAGAGTCGGCCATCTCCAGAAGGACTGCAGAATGCCAGCGCTGAGCAGAGGGAAGAAGACAGCCCAGAAGCGGAGGGGCGTGTCGTCACAGGCTGAAGGCCATGTGTTTGTGGCAAAAGAACAGTCTGAGAGTGGTGTGTGGTTGCTAGACAGTGGTGCAACTCACCACATGGTGAACAATTTAACGTTGTTGAATGATGTTACAAATGCAAATATAACAGCAATTTCCCTTGCAGATGGGGCACCAAGCAAGGTGCAGAAGATGGGTACTGCATATGTGCCATGTTTTGGGAAATCGTTTAATAATGTATTGTGCGTGACAAATTTGCAGAACTGTATTTTGAGTGTCTCCCAACTGGCCAGTGAGGGTTACAAAGTGGTGTTTGAAGGGGAGAAATGTATAATTACTTCAAATGGTGGTTTTTGTGCAAAAGGGGTGAAAAAGCAGGGGTTATACCACATGTTGCCCAAAGGAAAAGTGGCAAACATTAACCCTTTGTGTAACAAACCTCTACATGAAAAGTGTGTACATTACCTCCACAGAGTGATGGGTCATGCCAGCTACAAAGGTTTGCAAGAGTTGGCAAAGGTATGCCCTGGGTTACAGGTCCAAAATTGTCCGAAGTTCCTAGAGTGCTCTGTGTGCAAAAAGGTTAAGGTAAAGGCTTACCCCATTGCCAAGAAAAGCAAGTGTGTCACCCAATGGCCTTCTGAGGTTGTACATGCAGATTTGGATGGCCATTCAAGCCAACTGAAGGGCAAAATAGGTTTTTCCTGGTAATTGTAGACAGACACACCAGGTACTCCTATGTCTATCCGCTGAAAGAGAAGAGCCAAGCAGCAGATAAGTTCCAAGAGTGGGTGAATGCTGTTGAGAGGGAATTTCCTTATAAAGTGGCCAGTCTTGTGGCAGATCGAGGGGGAGAATTCCTGTCTAATAGCCTGCAAGCCTGGATGCGTAAGAAAGGCATAAGGCAAAAAACCACCAACCCCGCATCTCCCAGGGAGGATGGTCTTGCAGAAAGAAGAATTGGGCTGTTAAACCAAATGAAGGACCGTATGATGGAGGATGCCCAAGCCCCAGTAGGACTTTGGGGAGAAGCAATAGTGACAGCAAACTACCACTTAAACAGGATGTGGAGTTCAAGTGTGAAGCAAACTCCATATTACCTATTGTATGGTAGAGCACCAAACCTGCAGCATCTACGTGTTTGGGGTCAGTTTGCTAGTGTGTATGTTCCCCAAAGTTTCAGAAAGTCTGGAGAGGAGAAATCTAGCCGGTTACGCTTTGTGGGATATGAAGGTAACAAACACAGATTTCTACACCATGCTGGCAAAATAGTGTATTCTAGGACTGCAAACTTTGAAATCCATTCAGGATGGGATAGACTGCACTGTAACCAAGAGGTTTTGATTCCCCTGGGTAAAAGTGTGAAAAGTGTGAATAGACTGCACTGTAATCAAGAGGTTTTGATTCCCCTGGGTAAAAGTGACAAAAGTGTTCCTGAAAATGGAGGGGTAATGATGTCTGATGAGGAAAAGGACAGTGTCCCAGATACACTTGAAAGCTCTGAAGGTGGAGGGGTGGTGATGGCTGATGATGAAGAAGAAAGTACTGAGGAAAGTACTGAGGAGGAGAAGCCAAAAATCTCACTCAACGTCACACCAAAGAGTTCAACACCGCCACCTAGTGCTGAACCTGCATTTACGGTCAAGAGAGAGCCTCGCACTGAGGTCAGCACTAGTTCCAGCAGTGGTTCCAGTGAAAGTGGGTCAGGAAGTACCCCACTTGCTGAGTCAGGAAGTAAAGTTATGCTTATCCCTAAAAGGTCAGGAGGAGGGTATTTTGTCATCCCGTGTGACTGAGGCAGAAAATTTTAGTGTAGGACTACATTAGGGTATGGTATCAAAATGTGAGGCAAATGGTCCAAGATGGGATTTTGTGCTTGCGGTATTGTCCATCTGCAGATCTGCTCACAAAGGCCCTTCCAATAGTAGGCCATGAGAAGTTGGCAAGTAAACTGGGCCTTGCCACCAGAGTGTAAGGTGGAAGATGAATTGTATCCTTGAATGTATGTACTATATGTATTATGTAACATGTATTGTATGACATGTATGGATTGTGAAAATGTCCTACACAGTGGCCTGACCATTTTGGAGGGGATTGTCAGGGATTCCAGGCAGGGAACCCTGGGAAAATGATCAGCCCACTGCAAAGATGTTGCATCATGCCCCAGCTGTGGGTAATTGCAAGGTTGCATAAGAAACTGGGGTCGTGTGCAGATGGTAGAGGGAGGTGTGCAAACCTCTACCTGTTGTAGATATGTATATAACAAAACAACGCCAGTATGTATTTGTCTGTTGACCAAACCTGGTGCCTGGCGCAAGCTTTTGTTCGTCTGTCCTATGTTTTGTATATAATGGAACTTTGCTGCAAGATAAAGTGCCTCCTGTTTTGGAAGAAACTCCTCCGTGTGTGAGTATCCTTACTGGGGAACAAGGCTGCTGCTGTTGGCTCGCTGAACTCTGGTTTTTCCGCTGCGTTTCCGTGGGGCTGAAACTCCTATCATCCCCAACAAGACATTCAAGGCCTTCTTTTTCAGAGATATTTGCTATATTGGCCTAAGACAAGACAGGAGCTATGGATCTGCTTAGTCATAGCTGTTTGGTGTGGTAACTACCTTGCAGTTGCTTTGATTCCATGAGCTGAGGCAGACATTACCTGGCTACCTATTATGCATGCAGAAGATGTGCTATTAAGCTTTTCTGAATGCCAGTACAGGTGCTTAAAACAGCACTTGCAGGGATGTGCCAAAAGCCAATCTGCACAAAGTTCTACATGCCGCTGACAGTCACATGACTTTCTTAGTTCATGGCACCACTACATAACACAATAGATGCCATTCTGGAGCTGGTTAAATGCTGGCCCAAGACTTTCAAGTACAGTGAGCAGAATACATGAAAGAAATTTGCAGCACTTTACCACAAAGAAAACTAATCTGATGTACATACATATCAAAAACTGCAGGCAGGGTGTGAGGTGTGGGAGAAACATGGTGCAAAAAGGTTGCAATATATTATTACCCTTCCCAGAGGCTGTGATCTGCCTTCTTTCATGTTCTTCAGGTGGCCACCATAGAGGGAACTCTCCAGGAACTTGCTGGCCTTCAGTAGCATTTTCATGACGTTTTTCACTGTTGGGCACTTCACCAGCTGTAATGATGCCAGAATAACTAATATGTTGAATATATGCTACGTTACTAACTCCATTAATTTGTCTTCACTATATCCAGTATTTCCTCTTAGTAGAGAAGAAAGAGTCACACACTGTACCCTTGAATAGCATTTCTGTTGTTCATATTTTTAACAAGCATTGCCAAGTATTCCTGAGTTTGGGAATATCCCAAGATGAAGAAAATAAATATAAAGAATCAGCTGTGTAAGAAAAAGAGCAGTAATAACAATCAAATGGATACGTACACTATCAGTGCAATAAAAGATACAAAGGCTGAGTCTACTTGCAGGATACGTGCAACTAATCAGCAAGAAGTAAGATCAGAAAAACATACATGAAGTCATTTCAGAACACCACACTAAAAATGATTATGCTTACTGATACTAGCAGAAAGATGAATCTTGCTACCGTATTCATTCTTTTCAAGTTCAGATGGGTTGTACTTTATCTTCTTGCTTCTTATACAAGGCAAATTTGATCAAAATCAAATTAAAAATGGTAAAGACTTGCATTTTTAATCATCAATAATTTTGAATATTCCTCTATGACAGGGTAAAAATGAGATATCTCATTTTCAGATATCTGGTGCTTTTGGGTTTAAGGTTCACAGTTTGCCTTATTCTGGGATTTTTTTCTCTCTCTTCCGGTGTGAGGATGGTTCAAAGAATTACTTTCTGAGCACTTCCCACTGTTATTTACTTCTGTTTCTGGGCAGAATATTGGTCTTCTACTTATTGCAGCAGCACAGAGAAAGAGCAGAGCACTATCATTTCCTCATCCATTTGTTTACATCACAGTAAGATGTGGCAATGTAAATTTGATGGAGAGCATTTTCAATGATACTGAGGGAAGCAACAGCGCTCCAAAGAAAGGAAGCCTTTGAGAACAGCAAGCACTTAATGAGAAAAGGAAGGTCTCCTTGAAACAAAGAAGAGAAACAAAATGGCAAATTTCCATTTCAGCGCAATGGAAAAAATGAGAATGAAGATAGCAAAGAAATTCTTGCTGGAAATCCCCAATGACACTGTTGCTTTCACACTTTTTCTAAGAACGGTAATTCTTCATTTTGGCTCCAAGTTCCCAAAACATTATTGAGGAATAAAATGATGTGTACAGATTGAAGTGTTAACCATTTTGTTGGGTAGTCTGAAATATTATTGACTATTGTCTATCAATCAACCATAATTCCAGGTTCACAGGATCTAACAATCTCAGAGTTGAATCCAACTCTCTTTCCAATGCAGTTCTACACTGCAGGATCCAAAGATGCTGTGAAGAACGCACCCCCTATTTAGCCCCTCCTTAAATAAAGTACCAGATCCATTCATTAGCTGAGAAGCAACAGCAGTATGGCAGTATTAGTAATGAACCAAAGTCTATTTCCAGATGTTGGGCTTCCTCTATCACAGTGTAAGTGATATCTAGTGTGAAAGACTTTCTCGGATTGAATGCACACTCTAAGCAAGAAATGTAAGACAGAAAGCATTCAATGCTCAGTTGAAATCTAAGCATTTGGCAATGCATCAATTGCTGAAGCAGAAGTCTTAAGCCAAAGAGGTTCCACCCCATCACCCAAGTATCATATATGCATCCACATACACATACACAACAATAAGGGTGCACAACAGCATGAATTGGCTCAGCAGAAGACTTCACCTCCATCCCTTGGACTGCACTACAGCACAGATCCAAAGAAAGAGGATGACCTTCAAATGAAGCATAGAGCAGAATTGAGGAGAGAAGACCATCGTGTTATTCTCTGGCTTCAGCATTCCCAGTAAATTGAAATTATGAGACAGTTATTTAAGAGATGCTGTCCTAGTGATAGTATCAACACAGGCAACTGTAGAGGTAAAACATGTTTCAGATCAAACAGCTTGCAGCCATTTATCATTTGGAAGAACTTTAATTAACTTTAATTATCCAGTTATAAATTGGAGGAATTGGTTCATTGTCTGCATTTAAGAAAGAGGTCCAGAGTAAAACTTTGATTAGTCTAAGTGGTTTTATTGGACAGCCCTTTGATACTTATTTCTAGTTTGCCTTTCCATGAACCTAGGCTACAAGCCTTCCCCTGAAAACTGGTTCTTATCTCCAATCTTTACAATTTCTTTGCTCAAGGCTGAAACAAGAACACTGGGAGTCAAAAGAGAACTCCACAGACATAGCTGATTTTCTGCTCTCAAAGCAAATTACATAAATTTGCTTTTTTGGAGGGCAAGACTCACAAAGATGGAGTGGCTTTGAAACTGTTGTTGCTGCAACCATGAAAAGAAAAGGCTGTGGCATAACTGAAGTATGCTGCCCCTATTTCAACAGTAATAGGTATTAATGGACCCCTTCCCTGGGTTGTATATTGTCAGATAAAAAATGGTGATCACCATCAAATATACTGTTGTCAATTCAGTATTCAAAGACAGAGCCTCTAGTCTGTACAAGTACAGTATGCAAAGGGATCTTGTAGAACCTTTGAGACTAATTGAGAGGAAAGTTTATACCCTAAGGTTTTGTAGATTTATTCATATCTGATGAAGTAGACCCAGTCTCTGCAAGCGTATGCTACAAACTTATTTCTCTTGCTGACAAGGATGCTACAAGATCCCTCTTCATCTGTTCCAACTGTGTGTGTTCTACAACATCAGGGATTCCTAAAAATAAAATAAAAATCTGAAAAGCAGAATATAAATCTTTATTTTATTGTGAAAAGGGAAAGGAGGGAGGGATCTAGTGGCACCTGCATATGAAGGTGTGTGATGTAATATAGGTTACGTGCACACACACACATACATATACAAGTAAATATCATTATATATACATATTTGTAACGAAAGAATGAGAGCCAACATGGGCTAGTGGTTTGAGCACTAGACCACAGCCTTGGAGACCAGGGTGTGATTCCCTGCTCGGCCACGGAAACCCACTGGGTGATCTTGGGTGCATCACATACCCTCAGCCCCAGAAAACCCCATTATAGGTTTGCCTATTGGTTGCTGTAAGCTGCAAATGACTTGAAGGCACATAACAACATTGACAATGAAAAAATCTTCCTCAGCTAAGTGGTCTATTTCAAAGCAACTAACAAGTGAGTTGAATGACACCTCTGGGCTAATAGGTACATGGCAGACCAGAATCATCTTAAACAACCCTTTGAACGTTTATAGCCAATATCACAATTTGCATCTTTCTGTGTGCTTTTCCCTTCCAGTCCTGTTCCACAACCAAAACATTTAACAAAGTGGCTTGAAATCCATAAAACCACATGCTATAATAAATTTGCTAGTTTTAAAGGTACCTCTAGGTACGTTCCCTCCTTTCCTTTTCATTCTGAAACAGATTAACATGTCTTATCTTTGAAATCTTTTGTTATAGCTTTTATTTCAGAGATATCCTCTACTAACAATACTGTTGGATAAGAGAGAATAAGTTGGCCAAGATGGCAAGGGCCAGCTGAGCGAACACCAAGCCAGCTGAAGCCTGGTGTTGGAAATTATTCACCCTGTGTGTTTGTGTGGTCTAGCTTTGTGCCAGCATAGCAGCTATGATTCTGGGTTGGAAGAGGTTTGGTTATGGTGTAACTCCATTCTCCATTCCTTCACTCTTAGCCACCACAGTTACTCTGCCAGGAGATTGTTCTGGCAGCAGATCTCTGAAATCAGCTGAAATCAGGATTCTTCCAAGACAAGGGCATTTCTGTTAACAGAAAGAGATTGTGACTAATCCTACACTCCCCTAAGCCAGGATCAGGTTTGCACACTGTCCCTCATTATTTCTCTGAGGAGTTCAATAGTTGCCCTAAGAAGGCTTATTGGGAAAATTGGAACAACCACCACATCAGCATACGCTAAACAGAAACACATTTTAGTGAAAGACCAAAAAGCTCATTTAAATGGCAGTCTTGGAAAATGTTTATGTATAAGTATATAAGAAAGCTGATCTCTTAGTTATTCATATCTGGATAGACATCAAAATCACTTTGCCTCCAGTCCTGAGAATGCAAAAACCACTGCATGGAAAAAACAAACACACACAAACCCCAAGATGAATGCAAAATTTAAAGTCCCACCAGAAACACATAGATCACAAAATCTAAAATGGAGGCCATTCTTTTCTCCACACTCTCATTACCCTGAGCATGTGAGAGAGAGAAAGGAAGACAGAGATCATAATAACCTGGTGGAGGCAGATTGCTTCTAATACACACATAGGGTCATAAACATATAATCAGGGATTTTGACTGATTCCTTTGTACTGCCCATCAGAGGGTAAAAGAGAAGCAGTATTCTGTCAGTCTTTCAACAGGCCATTTAGACTGCCTGTTCAGTAAAACTTTGATCATTACTCTTACTTAGCGTTCAGGAACATACTGAAACCACGTGCTCATGAAGAATATATCAAAGCAGAAAATCTCTTTCACAAATGCAAGAAAGCCCTCTGAAGAAACTACTTTCCAGATAATTACATCACAAAAGGACATGTTGATGCCTGGAAACCTGACAGAACAGCACACTGGAGATATGAATATCACAGTTCAATGAATCATACCTTTAATCACAGATTGGGTAAGTGTGAACAGGATTAGTTGCTGGAGTGAGTTTCAAGACACACGCACAGTACACCACCACCGTACACAGCACATGAAATGTGATCAAATCATACTTCCAACCCATATAATCCACCACTCCCTTTTTCTCAAACTTGCCTATCAGACAACTAAGTATAATTCCATGTGAGGGAAAATATGGCTTGCTACTTCATCACATCATGTGTGGAGACCACACATCAGGTAGATTGTATGAAATGTACCTTATACTGTCCAAATTCTACCAGACAGCATACTTCCCTACATATATAATTGTGCCAGGAACACATTACTTTGGGGGTTACTTGAGCATTCGATACATGATTCATAGCTACAAGAGTGGTAAGTGTCTTGCCAGCTATTAAAAGAGAGCTTTAATGAAGGGTCCGCAAAAATCACTCACACAATTCATTAGACTTACTAGGATGCTGGGGGTGCTGGTCTTCTGAATGATCTCCTCCCTTTTCATCATCCCCAGGATATGTAATATGATCTGTGTAACAACAGATGAAAGAGTCGTAATTGTTTCAGATACTGATTTACCAACCACATTTGTTGTTTTAATTATTTTTAATTCTTATAAATTATCAAAATATTTTCTGATAATCCAAAATCAATTCTTTCTTTTCCACCATTCTACCACCGTCTCAAGTATCAGGAATGCTATGGCAGAGACTTATGATTCCAATGTCAGTGGTGCCTTGAATCTGCTCCAGATTTTAAAGGAGCTGTTCAAGATGCTGAACCTATTTTAGGGACTTGCAGGACAAGATTCAGAACCTGCAGTGGCTCCTTTAAAGTTTGGATTAAGCTGTCAAGTCAACTTTAGTCTCCTTGCCACGTCATGCTTTGATGTTTGAAAATGGGCTTTACCATGTTGTAATGGGATGACGGGATCAGGTGAGAAACATTGTGCTGAGAAACAAGGGAAGGTTACTTTAATCATCTTTGATAAGAATGAACAGAAGCAGCTGTAACGCCAAGCAGTTGGCAGGCAGAATGAGAGTCTGGGAAAAGAGTTGTTTTAATTAGCTGTCAAACATAATGTTAGTGTGTGATAATTTGAAATGTTATGGGTTATAAAATACTGCAAAGCCAGTAGTTCTTTAGTCTTGGTAATTGCCAGGATGTGCTGATGTTTTCTTCACTGTTCTGAATAAAGCTTTTGAACCCTCAAAGTTTGTTCTCTGAACTCAAAGCTGGCCAGTAAAGGACATATGCTCTGGAACAGATTAACCGCTCCCCAACACCACAGCCATCAGCTGCCAGTGCCAGTTCCTGTGGGGACATATTTAGAACATAAGATGGGATCCGTTGATCTGTCATTTGCAGAGTTTTGGCCTCACATATTCCTCACCCTCTCTCCTTCTCTAGTACAACTGGGAAGACTTTAGAAGCTTTCACGTCAGTTTTGAATTAGCTATAATTTAGTGTTATGTCCAAACACGTGGTCATTGCTTTAAAGATTACACTAAAAAGTAGCTAGTTATAGTTGCCATTTCAAGCCCTCACCAATATGGAATTACTGTTATAGCTTCAATTTTCAAATAAGAAATAATTCTCTCTCTTTATTCATATGCTAAAAAAAGTTACTTTCAAAGAGCAATTCCAATTCATATATGCTGCCTATTGGAGGTTAGGATTAGGTATAAGCTTCCATTAGTGAAATCCTTATCTTCTGGTAAAATACTCCTCTGCCAGCTGATTTTGGAGATCTGCCAACTAAGCAATCAGCTGGAGGAACTGCTCTGCTGGCTAGATCTGCTGGGAGAAGATCCAGAAAGGAGCTAAGGAAAAGGAACAAGTAAGTTATGCTGTAAAGGCACAGTGATTCAACATAAGAGTAACAACGCTGATCTTGGGGGATGAACCAGTAGTGGCTTCCATGATGGGGCATTATTTTGACTCATTGTTAAGATTTAAGCAGGTAATTGCCGAAGAGAAGCCAATCCTAACTCATAGTAGTTTTCTCATTATTACTCAATTTCATCCTATTCAATTCCATTAATACCTTCAGAGTGAGGATATTTGGAGACACCATGTCTGATGAAATTGGGATCTGTTGTT
Source organism: Cyclura pinguis (assembly GCA_030412105.1). Taxonomy (NCBI): domain Eukaryota; kingdom Metazoa; phylum Chordata; class Lepidosauria; order Squamata; family Iguanidae; genus Cyclura; species Cyclura pinguis. The sequence goes on along the minus strand of CM059599.1, from coordinate 307,972,216 downwards.
GCTCTGTCATTTGCAGAACCGCTGCCTGCACTAATTTCATCATCAGTAACCGGTGGCCGCTGTGTGATTTTCTCTCCCTCAAAATAGCGTGATCCATCGGCATTGAAAATTTCTGTTGAGAAAATAAATCATTTTACACAACTCTTAGCTTGAATATAGATGAATATCTGCAGCAAGATGCCCATGTACAGCAATGAGGCAGCCATTTATCAGACAGACAATTTAAGAGTGGATGGTGTGCATATAACAACTTCAGTGACTCAGTCTGGATCATGTTTTGGTGCAGAAGTAGGGAACCTTTGGCTCTTCTCATGTTCTGGAGTTAAGCTACCAATCAGTACAGTCAAAAATAAGACTTTGCTGGAGCTGGAGTCCAAACATCTGGCATACCGAAGGTTCCCGAAATCTGTTTCAGTGCTATATGACCTAGCAGTAGTGATCCTCAGGCTCATACTTTCCCTTTTCTCTTTCATGATGGGCATAAATATTTTTAGTGTTTTGACCAGTGTCGTAGATGTTGCTGAGCTGAAACTCCCAGCAGACTTAGCCAGCATAGCCAATGACAAGAAATACTAGGTGTTGCAGTACCACAGTATCAGGAGGGCTGCACAATTTCCCCTCCTGGTTTATACTATGATTTTATCATAGTTTAGTTCACTAAATTATAGCTTAAGCTAATAACTAGTTCATGTATGGTGAGGCATAACAATAAAACTGCACTGAATTAAAAAATAAGACATAGATGCTTGTCATCTCATCCTCCTCACCATAAGAAAAGAGGTGAGGAAAGAACATTCAAGGCTTCAGCTTCTCATGTATGTCCACAGTGGACCACTTGAGTCAGTGGCTTATAAGGTTCTGTTAAATGAGGAGGAGGACTCTTTAGCTTTCAAGATATTCATACCCAATTATGGTAAAATTTTCCTGATCAATTATCAGAATGTTACAGCTGACTTATATTCAAAGCATAATAATATATTCAAAACACAATCATACACTGTGGCAAGCCATCATTTACCCTACATATCCCCTAAAGCAAGGGCTATGTAGGAACTGTGAATATGACTCATAATGATTCAACAAAACCCCACAAATTTCATTCAATAAAATGTGCATTTTTGCACAGAATAAATTCATGAAATGCTTTGTGATGTCTGAATGCCAGGTGAGAACTGCACAGAAATGTTTTCTCTGCACTGAAAAGTGTAGAAATTATTCATCCCCATTTCTGAGGATGAAATGACCAAATATCAACATATCTATACCAGGCTCAGAACTGTCAATGAATGATATCAGTTGCCAAGACTGATTTTCCCAGTTTAGACTGGTTCAATAGCTGTAGCTCCGCTCTGTCAAACTTGACCTCACTACGTTCCTTGGTTATACATTACTGTGTTTTTCTCTATAGGATTCTGTCCCTGAAGACAGTTCAGAAATGGGAGCTTGCCACAGCATGTGACAGCTAGTGTGCTTGAGGGAGCTAGGCACTTGGATCTATCTGTTTCATTTACTTAGGCTGTCTATAAGATTCTGGGCCTAATTCAAAATGCTGTGTTTGGCCTTTAAAGATCTAAATGGTTTGGAGACCACATCATCCAAAGAATGGCCTATACAGGTATGAGCCTGTCTGAGTAAGGAGATCAATACCAGAGAGTCTGTTCTTTGGCTCAGCACTGACAACCATTAGGTTGATGAGTATGATGGATAGGGCTTTCTTAGCAGTGGTCCCACCTCCTTGCACATCCCTTCCTAGGAACTACATATGGTCTAATCACTACTAGCTTTTAAATAAACTGAAATACACATTTTAATCCTGTTAATATGCTTAAAGAGAGAGCCAGTGTGGGGTAGTAGTTTGAAGGTTGGATTTGGACTCCCGTTCAGATTCAAATCCTTGCTCAGGTATGGAAACTCACTGGGTGACCTTTGGCATGTCAAAATCTCTCAGCCTTAGAGCAAAGAAATTGCAAACCTCCTCTCAATAAATCTTACTAAGAAAACCCTAGGATAATGTTCTTAGTTGGAGTTGACTTGAAGGCACAATAAGAACAATATGCTTTAAAAATATTCTCTCAATCTCTCTCTCTCTCTCACAATCTGTGTGTGCGCGCACACGTGTGTGTGTGTGTGTGTGTGTTTAACTGCAGTTATATGTTCATATTTCTGTAATCCTTTAAGGTGCCTTGGAAGGAAAGTGAGCCTTGGTAACAGTAAAAATACAACAGCAACAGCTTTACAAATCTTATATCGAATCTATAAAGTACATCGCAAAATAAAGTATATAAAAAACTTACTTCTTACCTATTGTACTTTCATTGTTTGGCCAAGCAGAATATAACTTTATCACTGGGTCACAGACTTTATCTCTTGTTTCTAAAAGGAAAACCCCAAAATATTGCCTGATTAATTTTATAGAAAAGGAATAGAAGAACCTAGAAGGGAAAATAAAAGTTTTAACTGACAACTCAACCAACATTCAACACTAAGCTCTCCAAACTTCACCTGTTACTGGGGACATGAGAACTTGGAATTATGATGTACACTACGTTCTTTCATATTGAATGTGTTTAATGAGTTTATGAGTTTATGAGATTTATAATGAGTTTAATGAGTTTGTGAGAATGAGCTTAAAAATGCTCAGATACCTTATTATAATAGAAAGCACATAGAATCATAGAATAATAGAGTTGGAAGAGACCACAGGGGCCATGTAGTACAACCTCCTGCTATGCAGAAACACACATCAAAGCACTCTCAACATATAACCATCCAGCCTCTGTTTAAAAACCTCCAAAGAAGGAGACTCCATCACACTCCAAGGCAGCATATTCCACTGCTAGACAGCTCTGTCAGGAAGTTCTTCCTGAGGTTTACACAGAATCTCTTCTCCTATAGTTTGAATTCATTGCTCCTAGTCTCTGGAGGAGTGGAAAACAACCCTGTTCCCTCACTGATACAACATCCTTTTAAATATTTAAACATGGCTATCATGTCCCCTCTTAACTTTCTCTTCTGCAGACTAAACAAAGCCAGCTCCTTAAGCAGCTTCTCATAGGGCATGGCTTCCAGACCCTCCACTATTTTGGTCGCCATCCTCTGGACGCATTTCTGCTTGTCAATATCCTTCTTGAAATGAGGTGCCCAGAACTGGACACAGTATTGCATATGAGGAGACCAAAGCAGAATAGAATGGTACTGTTACACCATACTCCTATTGATGTAACTAAGAATCGTGTTGGCTTTCTTGGCTGCCGCATCACACTGCCGATTCCTGTTCAGCTTGTGGTCTACTAAGACTCTTAGATTCCTTTCACATGTACTGTTGTCCAGCCAGGTGTCTCCCATCCTATATTTGTGCATTTCATTTTTTCTGCCTAGGTGAAGGACCTTGCATTTCTCTCTGTTGAAATTCATTTTGTTAGCTTTGGCCCAGTTCTCCAATCTGTTAAAGTCATTTTGAATTTTGCTCCTGTCCTCTGAGGTATTAGCAAGCCTTCCCAATTTGTTATCATCTGGAGATTTGATCAGCAGGCCCTCTATTCCTTCATCCAAGTCATTGATAAAGATGTCGAAGAGCACTCAGCCCAGGACAGAACCCTGTGGCACATAAATCTGTAACAGTTAAAGCCTAAAATTTGCATTAGGAAAGAAAGCATTCTATATCATTTATGTGTTGAAAGGAGTATGTACATTCTAACCAGTCAAGGAACTCAAGATAGTTACAGTTGGAAACTTTCTGGTCTTTCAGACAGCATTATAAAGAAAGATTTTATTGGGCTGCTGACTGTTCTGCTCTGGTCTCTGTGCTCCTGCTCCAGCTGATTAACTCCTTCATACTGTTGCTATGTCTAATCCAAACTAAACAAGCTGGGAATGGGCCTATTTATTGAGGCCTGTTGCTTGCAACTGCACAGAGTCAGGTGTCCAAATTTTACAGCAAAAGGTTACCACTTACCACACTGCTCCCTTTCCTCTTAAGTGCTTTTTTCATAGGTGAACTCACTCCTGGTATCAGAATGAGAAAAGAAGCACCTAGGAGGCAAGCCACAAGCAGGGGGAGAACTCTACACCCCTCTCTCTCTCTTCTCTTGTTTGTTGCCCACTTGAGGCCAAAAATCAGGTGAGTGGACAATTTTGAAACACCTGTAAGGTGTTGGTAGGTCACAAGTTTTGCAGGCATGCAGTAAACTGGTTTTTGCCCTCTCTCATTTCTTAGTTCTACCAACTATCGCCCTATTTCTCTCCTACCTTTCCTCTCTAAAGTGCTGGAACGTGTTGTCCATACACGTTGTCTTTCCTTTTTGTCTCAGGCTGCAGATTGATCCTTTTCAATCTGCATATTGTCTTTTACACTCCAGAGAGACAGCTCTTACTAAAATAACCAATGATCTTCTCGTAGCCAAGTCCCAGGGCCTATGTTCTATCCTTATTCTTCTTGATCTTTCGGCTGCCTTTGATATGGTTGATCATGTTCTCTTGTTAGACTCGCTTCATGCCTTAGGGTTCACTGGGTGTGTTCTTAGTTGGTTTTCATCCTGTCTTTCTGGCCACTCATTTAATGTGGTAGTTGGTAATCATAAATCCTCTTTCTTTCTTCTCTTGGTGGGGGTCCCTCAAGATTCTGTTTTGGGCCGTCTCTTATTTTCTCTTTACACTCTCTCCCTAGATAATCTTATTAGTTCTTTTGGGTTTCAATATCATCTCTATGCTGATGATAGTCAACTATACTTTTCCTTCCCTGAATTTTCAACGGATATTGAAGATCATATTACAGATTATCTTACTGGTATTTCTACATGGATGCTTCACACTGTCTTAAACTTAATATGGCGAAAACAGAATTACTCATTTTTCCCCCTAAACCTTCTTTACTTTCCACCTTTTCTATCACTGTCAACAACACTCTTATCCATTCAGTGAATGAAGCTCACAGTCTTGAATTCATTTTTGACTCTTTTTCTTTTTGCTTCCTATATTGAGACTGTTGCTAGGTCATGTCGCTTCTTTCTTTATAACATCTCTAAAATCCAACTCTTCCTATCTCCCTCTTCCGCTAAGACTTTAATCCATGCTCTTATTATTTCTCCTCTCGATTACTGTAATCTTTTACTTACTGGCCTTCCTCGATCTCATCTTTCCCCTCTGGTCTACATTTTTCACTCTGCTGCTAAAATTATTTTCTTAGCCCGCCATTTCAATCACATTACCCCTCTCCTGATCTCCCTTTATTGGTTACCTGTTCCTTGTAGGATCCTTTACAAACTTCTTATTTTGACTTTTAAGATCTTACATAACTTAGCTCCTCTTTATCTTGTTGCTCTCATCTGTCCTTACTAGCCTGCTGGAAACCTATGCTCCGTGAATTCTTGACTTCTTACCCAGCCTGGAGTCTCTTCCTCTTTAGCTCAGTTACACCCTTTTCCTCTCGCTGTCCCCTACGCATGGAATTGCCTTCCAGTGACCTTGCGAACCGCCCCTTCTCTTACTGTTTTTAAATCTAAATTGTAAACTTTCTTGTTTTCTGAAATTTTTGGAATGTTGGACTAGTTTTTATTGTTAATTAGATACTGCATTTTATTGGCATTATAGTAACGTGATATTGTACTGTTTGTAATTGCATATACCCTTGACCTTTTTGGTTTTCTATATCTTTATTTTATTATGCATTTATCTATGTTAACTGTTGTATTTTAATTTTGTAAAGCACCATGTACATGGATGGCACTATATAACTAAAGGACAATAATAATGATAATAATAATAATTATTATTATTATTATAGTTTTTTTTTTCACCCAGCATATCGAATGAGGAATTTCTTTTGCAGGTATAGGGAAGCATGTGAACTAATCAAGACATACCTGATGAATTAAAACAGTATGTATCATATCGGTCAGATACATTAGAAGAAAGCACGTAAATCCCAGTGTTGTTAGCTGCACAAAGATGATAAGGAGAATGTCGGGGAACAACAACTTTGTCTTCTATATAACCATATCTAGAAGGAGTGGGGAGAGAAGCATTGTATTAGTGCACCTAAATATATAACAAATATATGCAGAACTGAATATTACCATAGAACATATTTGATAGAACTACATCTTCTGTAACCATAATCTTCCACTATGTATTGATTCTGGTTCTATTTATGCTACACACAGACATGCAAATACACACAAATCTTCCATTCCACTATGAACCAGCTACAGTACAAATACAGTAACATACAAATATGATATAGAAAATCCATAGCTAAAAGAAGAGCACAGGTGGGATCAACTGGTGCCTGAGGTGAGTTACAAGCACTGCCATATCCGTTATCACTGCTAGATGCAGCCCACTTGAGTCTCATCTAGAGCTGTCAGGCCAGGACTATTTCTGAAATTTTACAACCAAAACCAAAGATCTAAGGATGTCCCCCTAGTGATGTCCTTCAGCATGACACATCAACTACAGTTGCACCATACCATTCAAATAAAAAACATAAAATCTAACAAATGAGGACACACACACATTTCAAGGCACTGTTCATGCCCTCTTCTTCATTCTGGTAACTGGAGAAAAAGGGCAAGGTCCTGAAACCTGGGAACCCTACCATAGCCTCTCATCTCCTTTCCATAGGCCAAGCCATGTCCCAGTACATCACTCTGAGAATTCCTTCCTTAGGGCCAGGCACTATGGGGAAGGCTGCCTGCACTGACATTCATTCACAATCCTCACTGGCCAGTGAAGCAGGAGAACAGCTTGATATATTGTACAGAACTCCTCATTGCTACTGAAGACAGCCGCTATGGTGCTTGCTGCAGCTTGAAAGCAGCTAGTGAGTCTCTTTGGAGATAAGCAACGGGTTGTATATATGACAGTCATGCTTTGTCACTGGAGGTAGATGCTTTATCCTGCCTACTGTGAGAGACTTCTCACTGAAACTCTACAGAGCCACTATGGTCAATGTAGAGAGAATTAAGATAGGGCATGGGTAGGCAACAACAGCAGTTCAAGCAGCCACTTTTATGTTGAAGGACCCTCCAAGGCCACTTAAACTACATAAAAACAGAACAAAAGCCCAGAGTGGTTTGAGGTCCACTTTTGGTTCTCAAAAAACGGGTATTTCTGATGTGAAACAATATAGCCAGTTTACCTTTAAAAAGTACATCACTGCATGTGAAGCATCAATTCACCCTCATTTGAGGGTGAGAAAAAAGACTGTTTTAGGGATTCTGGGGTTGTTGAAGGCCACAGAAACATCCTTGGGTGGCTGCATGCAAGCAGAGGGCCATGCTTTACTCATCCTTGATTTGAGGAGCTTCATGCATTCATTATGTGCAACAATCAAGAAAGAGATTGCCCTCATACAAGAATTGCCTTAGGGTACTGGACGTAGGAAAGGGAATGGATAAGATTCTGGTCCAATGGTATGATGAGAGCAGGGCTTGAAAAATCCAAAACCACTTGCACTGCATGCTGTATGGCCATTTCCACACTAAACTGTTATAGTGCTATTATTCTACTTTCAACATCCTATGGAAGCCTGGGGTTTGCAGACCCCTCCCTAAACTGCAAACCCCAGGATTCCATAGGATGCTGAAAGTGGAATAATAGTGCTATAACAGCCTAGTGCGGAAATGCCTGATATTCTGAGTTCCCAAAACTGACTAGGTGGACTATTCCCTCTTATATCAACAGTTTCACTAGACATCTTCATCCAATCTGTTTCAGCTCTGAGAATCCACACCTCTTAAATTTTCTTAACTTATCAGCATAACAAACTGACAGCACTGTGACAACCAAGAATGACTGAGTATAGTTATGAAGGAAAGGCAGGGATCAAATTCTGGTATAGGTGCTGGTATATGTTTTCATAAACATATCCTCTAAAAATGGCAAAGCTTTAATAAAAAGTTGAAATGTAGCAATAATTTACCCACAGAATGCTAGCTAAAACAGTTAACACTCCCATTGTTATTCTGCAGTGAGCACAGAGCTTTTCAGCACATATGGGACCTTGTAAATCAATGCCAGCATGCAGTAAGTAAAATTGTGCAAGTAGTTGTGGATATTTTGTAGTCCTATGTCAAACATGTAATTCCTCCCCATTTACTGGTTTCCTTGACATCTTGCTTGAGAAATTGATTTAATATGAAAGAACATCCCCACCCACCCCACCCCACCATGTTAAAGAACTGCTACTACCTGAGGTCTGGTCAGCAGATATGGCCACTGTGGGGACTTGGGTTCACTCTGAAGTGAAGTCCAGAAAGCTATAATTGACTTAAGTGATTCATGTCCACCTGGTTCACATCACAGACTGACTTTACAACATTAAATGTTAGTCATGGGTGGAACACATGGCTACTTTAGTGAACTAGTTCCTGTTTCCTATTAGCATTGCTGACGTTATGGCAATGAGAAAATGTGTATTCCTTCCCTATAATCTAAGAAAAACTACATTTATATCTCAGGAGGCTCCCAGTCGCATTCATTTTTTAAAATTCCACATGAATAGTATATATATTACTTGGAACCAAAGTGAGTGGTGATGATTTCTAAACCAGTATGTCCAGAAATAGGCTACTTGCTTGCCCCCGTGTTGAAGCCTCGCCACTGCTGAGTAAAAACATTCTCATTGCATCAGGCTTTTACAAATTGACTAAGGTGGGCTTTTAATGGTGTGCTGTGCTGTTTTGTTGGGTTTTAGGTTCATTAATGAATTTTAATGGATATGACTTTGCGTAAGTGCGTATGTGCCTTCAAGTTGCCTGCCAACTTATGGCAACCTCATGAATTTCATAGGGATTTCTTGATCAAAGAATATGCAGAAGTGGTTTTGCCAGTTGTTGACCTTGCTTAGCTTCCAATATCAGATGGGATCTGTGCCTTATGGATTATTTTTTTAAATTTTTTAATGAAAATTTTAATGAATAAAATACATATCTATAAACATAGCATTTTTCATAAAAAAAGACAGTAATAGAGTCTAAAGTATCTTTTTATTCTTTCTCTATCCCTACCTAGGTTAATTTGTTATTTTTACTTATGGTATATTTGTACTTCTAGACCAAAGATGCTTTGTATTTCCATTTTTGCTCCTGGTACATGCATGTGACTAGGTAATTTTTTGTTTCAACCATTATCTGTATCCTTACTTAGTATTGCTTTTATATATGTATGTGTATATATACATGTGTGTGTGTGTGTGTGTGTGTGTGTGTGTATTCTCAGTTGTATTTAGATGTTGTCCTCATTATTTAAAAGATCTTTTTCTATCTCTATGATTTTGGTAACGACTAGATGTTGATTATTGATTTTGTTTCTTTCTGAGATAATTGTGAAGGGCTCCTATTCATTATTAACTTTGTCATCTGTCTGCCCTTTTAATTTTTGAGTCAGACTATTTACCAATTTTATTTCTAGTAAGTTTTCTAACCATTGTTCTGTCTTGGGAGTCTCTTCATTTTTCCACATTTTTGCATATTTGATTTGAGCTGATGTTACCAAGTACAAGAGGATCTTCCAGTATTTCTTCAAGCCACTGCTATCAATCCCTTGTAGAATATTTAGTAGGTAAATTTCTGGAGACGTTGCAAAATCAGTTTGGAAGATTTCTAGGATTACTTTATGCACTTTAAATCAGTAATCTTTTGCTTTTTGGCAAGTCCACCATGGGTGGTAAAATGTTCCCGTTTCTATATGACACTTCCAACATTCTCCTGTTCCTGACTTGTAAATTGTTTTTAATTTACTGGGTGTCATATACCATCTGTGAAATACTTTGAAGTAGTTCTCTTTAAGCTGCAGTGAATTTCTGAATCATCTTCCAACTTGTTTCCCAATGATCTAGCTGGACAGGGTGTCCAATAATTTGAGCCCATTTTATTGTAACGTTCTTAATTGTGTCTTTTTCTCTTTCACTGAGTAGCAGAATCTTGTATATGGATTATTTGTTTTTTTAAAAATAACTTTTATATTTATACTCTTCTCATTGAAGTTTTTGTCTAGTTTTTAATCTGCATTGCTTTTAATAAACTGTAAGCCACTATTGAAAAAAATGTTTCTAAACTCTGGCAGCGGCTGAGGGCGGAGGTTTGACAACCTGCTATGGTTAATGAGATTATCACATCCACTCCCTCATGCCTATTTACAGGTGCATAGATCTAGAATCAATCCATTATGGATCTTCACTTTTCTTTCTGTCACAGTCCTGGGTATCAGTTTTGTAAGCCCCCTTGGGGTCCTCCAGATAGGGTAAACGTATTGGGAGGTTATCATATTTCTGCCTATAGTTCTTGCTTTTTCCAAAAGAATATTTTGATTTTTGATTTTTTTTCTAAAAACCAGAACTGGGTATTTTGTCATCCTGCCGGGAAGTTACATCACTATGTACTGACTAAGAATCATATGAAGTTGAATTGCGCCATTGTGCAACATTTATATTCTCAGGAGGAGAGTGGAGACATACACCAACAGGACCACTGCATAAATGGAGCCAGAAGTATGGCCTTTGTGCAATGTGTCCTGATGCACAGTGTGTCCTGATGTGCAATGGTCCCAATGCTCAGTGTATCCCAATGGATAACATGCCCAATGTATGCATTAGGAGCCCCTGTTGTGCAACAAGATAGCTTGCACTGTGCTCCATTGTACATCATTGCAATTCACTACTAGAAATCCTCGGAGATGTGAGAGCTACCACATGTGTGCTAGAGCCTTGCCCTTCCTGGCTTATTAAACAGGCCAGGGGAGGACTAGCTGAGTGAGTATAGAGAGTAAGTGCCTCCTCACAATAAGGCAGAGTTCCAACTTGCTTAAAGGGCGCAGTTATGAGGCCTGTGTTGAAAAAGCCCCTCACTGGATCCCACCATCCTAGATAATTATCAACCAGTGTCTGGTATATCTTTTTTGGGCAAGGTATTGGGGCAAGTGGTGGCCTTCTAGTTCCAGGGGTTTCTGGATGAAATGGATTATCTAGATCCATTGCAATCTGGTTTCAGACAGGGCCATGGGACAGAGACAGCTTTGGTTGCCTTGGTGGATGACATACCTAGGGAACTGAACAGGGGGAATGTGCCCCTGTTGGTTCTGCTGCACCTCTCAATGGCTTTCTGTACCATTGATTGTGGTATTCTTCTATGCCACATCGCTGGGATGGGACTTGCAGGCACTGTTCTACAGAGCTCTGTTGCTTCCTGGAGAGGCAAATCCAGAAGGTGGTTCTGGAGACTCCTGCTCAACCCCCCGGCTATTGGCTTGTGGGGTCCACCAGGGTTCTGTTTTGTTCCCCATGCTATTTAACATGAAACTTCTGGAAGAGATCATCTGGAGATTTGGGATGTGGTGCCATCAATATAGAGGTGACACTCTACTACTCCTTTCTACCCTAATTGAATGAGGCTGTCTTGGTTCTAAACCAGTGCCTGTCATCAGCAATGGACTGGATAAGGGCAAACAAATTAAAATTAATGCAGATGAGACAGAGGTGCTTCTGGTCAGTTAAAAGTCAGATCAGGGAACAGAGATTTTCAGCCTGTGTTAAATGGGATTACACTCCCTCTGAAATTACAGGTTCACAGTTTGGGTGTGCTCTTGGACTCAGTTTTGAACCTGGAGACCCCAGGTTCCTGTGGTGATCAGGAATGCTTTTGCACATTTAAAGCTTGTACACCTACTGTGCCTGTTCCTTGAGACATCAGATCCGGCCATGGTGGCAAATGCCTTAGTTATATCCCATTTGGACTACTATAACAGACTTTACTTGGTGCTGCCTTTGAAGAATGTTGGGAAACTTCAGCTGGTCCAAAGAGCTGCAGTCACACCATTAACTGGGGCAGGTTACAGAGACCACACTATGCCCCTGCTAAAACAGCTCCACAGCCTCCCAGTTTGTTTCTGGCCACAATTCAAAGTGCTGGTTATACCAGATATAGCTCAAGTGCAAGCTATGTGGCAGTTTGTTTCTCTCTGTACGAGCCAGCCCTGGTCCTGTGATCATCATCATCAGGAAAAGGTTTTCTCTCAGTCTCACGACCATCACAAGCACAGTTGGTGGGGATGAGAGAGACGGCCTTCATGGTGGCTGCCCCCAGACTCTAGACTTCCCTTTCTAGGGAGGATTGCATGGCTCCCTCCTTGTTGTCCTTCTGCCAGCAGGCTAAAACCTTTTCATTCCAACAGGTTTGTAAAAGAGAAAGTCTTTAAAGAATAGGCTAGTGGGTGCTATATTGTTTTAACTAAATTGTTTTAAATAGCTTTTAATCTTTTCTTTAATTGCATTTTATTATTTAACTTCAGGTTTGAATTGCTTTAATACTGTGAATAATTTAATTCCATTTTAATGTTAACTTTTTATTTTGTAAAAAAAATTGTATTGTGTTTTTAAATTGTGAGCCACTTTGAGTCCCAGTTTTGGGAAAAGAGTGCTACTACTAATAGGATGGTTGTGCATTGTGTCAGTGATAGAGCTCCATCTTCCTAAAACTATGCTTTTTAGCTTTTCATGGAAGATCTCAGGCATCAGGTCTACTTGCACCAATTGCCACATTTTATTCCCATCCTTCCATTGGGTTCTTTTTAATTCTAAGATAATCTGGAGCAAAAAAATATCCTTCAATCCTTTCTCTTTTTACTTATTTATTTTTATTAGAGTTATAGTGGATCAGTGGATCTGTGAAATGGCACTTTTGTACTATAGCGTTATAACTTAGACAAGAGAAATTTGCTACCTCAGCAAAATATGCTCCCCTATTAAAAATGCTTTGGAAGATCTAGGGTAGATCAAACACCACCACTGCCACAAATAATGGAACAAGTGGTTATGAAGACAACAATAATAATGGGCTAAACCCAGCAAACCCATTAATTGTGTGAAGGTGGACTTCACTGGACCAGTTTTGAAGAGCCCTTTCACTCTCTTTTTAAAAGGGAAGTATAATGAAAGTCTTGCCATGAGACCAAATGAGTCTGAAGGAGATCTTCTGAGAATGCCTCCTGGAAACAAGGCAACTAATAATAAATGCACTTGACATTTATTTTGTACCATTCAGATATTTTTAAATAACTGCCTCAGTGCTAACTAGCTAATCCAATTATTTTCCATACTAATTAAGCTAATTACTTTCCATATCAGTGAAGTTGCAGTTGTCTCTGCTATATTGAAAATACTCTCAATATAAGCCCAAGCATAGTTTAGAAGAGCTGGGTAGCCCAGTTTTAAACAATCCCAACTGTTTAAGCCTGAAAGGCAACAGTAGTTCAGCCTTTTGACAGTTGCCAGAGTATTTGTTTTACTCTACAGAATGTGAAGATGTATCTTTTTAAAATCCATTTGCTTCTCAGTGTTGTTTAGATTATCAGAGTGACTAATTAATGTTTCCACACACTAATGGAGAAAGCAATCTACAGATCATTAAATATGTTAATTAACTTAGGTACATGCTACTTTTGTGCCCCTGCAGTCGCCTAAGGCATGTAACAATTCCTTCCAGACAAGGAAGTTGCCAGACCAGTGTTCAGTCTGCCCTGTGGCACATATGTCTATGAGGGTGGGCAGGAAGACTTGTAAATATTTATGGTACTTATCTATACTGATGCCAAGGAGAGTTGGTACAGCACAGTGACTAATAGCATGATTAACATTACGAGCTGGGAGTCACTGGCTCAAATTTTGACTCAGCTGTGTATTCATTAGATGGCCGTAGGGCTGGTCACTGTTCTCTCTTAGCCCTCCCACATAAAATGCAAGGATAATTATACTGATCTACTTTGCAAGTTTGTTCTAAGCCTTTTGAAATCATGCTTGTGTACAAGCACTTTAAACAAATGGGTCTTTAGCCAGTAGAATATGAGTGGTACAAAGCAGGGTCATATCCCAGAAGAGTACTCAGGCTACATCATTTTTTTTAAATTCGTAGACAGGAAAAAGAATAACAAAGAGAAAAAAAACAAACAGAAAGAAAGAAAGAAAGAAAGAAAGAAAGAAAGAAAGAAAGAAAGAAAGAAAGAAAGAAAAATAAGAGACGTAGAGGGTCTTTTTAAAAATGTCTCCTATATTGCATGTCGTTGCATACTTAGGGCCTTATCACACTGCGCTGTTACAGTGCTATTATTCCACTTAACTGCCATGGCAATATTGCATTGAATCATGGGATCTGCAGTTTAGGGAGAAGCATTTAGCATTCTCAGCCAGAGAGCTCCAGTGCCTTACCAAACTACAAATCCCAGAATTCCAAAGAGTGCAGCCAGGGCAGTTAAAGTAGAATAATAGTGCTATAACAATGTAGTGTGATAGGAACCTTAGAAGCAGAATTAAAGTAGACTTAACTGGAAAAAAAATGGGAATTTTTCCAGTTGGTGTATTGATTTATTTGTTACATCTATAACCCCATGTTTCATCAGGCTAGCAATCCTTCTCTCCAGTTTATCTCCACAACAACCCAGTGAGGTAGAAAAGGACAGACTGACCACCTAAATCTTCTGAGTCTCAGTCCAGTACTCAAACCACTGCGTCAAACTGGCTTTTTGGACTGCATCTATATCTCATGGACTACGCAAGTGTTGGCTGAGGGATGTTGTAAAAAATACCATACAAGTGGCAAATATTGGGCTGGTTTACAAGTAAAACAAATACAAAACAACTAAAATGACCATCAGAAATGAATAAATCACAACAGAGAACAACCTCCCCTCAACGTTTCCAAAAGATTTCCCACCTGCAGGTTTCAAACCCAAGGTTGTATGCCTTCTCCATCTGGTCCCATGTTGGGATAGTGCTGTTGAGAGCTTTGCAGAGCGCCACGGCATCTTCTCTTGTGAGGCTATAGCGATGATTTTTCTCAACATGGAAAACCCCTGCATATCTGCAACTTACATTCAAACCTGTTATTGAAGAAGAGCAAAGGAAAAATAATATAATGAACCTGCTTCTTCTAATGCTGTATTGAACACCATTTCAGATGTTTGGATGTATCAAAACCTTATTAAGGTTAGGAAAATCACTGAAACTTTTTTTTTTTAAATAAAAAGAATTTAAAGCAAAATTTATGAGGAGTCTGTGTCAAGATCATAGACTAAAGCCGAACTCTATGTCTGCAAAGTGGTGAGCTGCACTGTGGAACAGGCTCTTGAAAACTGGAAACTGTTCAGTTTATAAGTGAAATATTCCAAGGTTTATAATGGCTGATAGCTCCCAGAGGTCCTTTCACCCCTCACAATTATAGCACTATGACTCAAATCTAACTGCCATGGTTGAATCCTGTGGAATCCTAGAATTTGTAGTTTGTCGAGGCAGTGGAGCTCTCTAGATGATCGTTCTTGTTTTCCCCTTCCTAAACTGCAAATTCAGGATTCCATAGCATGAAAGCATGGCAATTAAAGTGGAATCACAGCATTATAATTGTGCTACAGCACTACAAATATGCATTGTGTGAAAGGACCTCATGTCAGTGGGGCAGTGAATTTAACTTGGAGTTTATTCCACACTTTAAAGGCAGTTTCCAAAATACCGAACCCTACACTTCAAATAGGTTCAGAGCAATGGACAGCATCTCTAACGTTCCGACTAAAATGCGGAATATATATCTCCTACATAATCCATACCATACCACTACAATCACTATAAGCTTCTCTCAATTCTAGCTTTCATTCATACTATACTGTGCCTCAGGGAGGGGCAGGCAACAGAACATCTCTCAGAAGGTAAAGAAAAGCTAATAGATCAGTGGGTTCATTCTAGAGATGTTAATTCCATTGATGGGAGTGTTTTTTAGAGTTGTCCTCTAAATGCTACCACCTAGTGGAAAAAGCATAGGGGCAATCTCTGTCCATCTCCAACTCTTCCAAGGCTACCCCTTCCACAAGGTCCCTCAGTTGTTAGGTGACAGTTTCCCAGGGAGAAGGGAGAAAGGAGAAATGAGCAATGGTCAAATCCTCCCTGTGTCCCTAAGCAGAAAATGTCCATGAAACTAAGAGCCTCCAGCTGACACAAGGAAACGAATCAAGATCATGCCTGTATTCTAGCATAGTAGTAGTTGGGAATTTCTTGTCTAGCTCACTCAAGGGTTTTTTTTTTGTTTTTTTTTTTTGCTTCCAAGGAAAAACTGGCCTTGTAGAGCACAGAGGAACAGAGATTCATTGCATTTCTATTTGCACTACATTGGGCAGTAGATTGGCTACAAAGGACAACCAAAAGGGTAGAAGGCTTGAAAACCATGCCGTATGAGGAACGGCTTAAAGAGCTGGGTATGTTTAGCCTGGAGAAGAGAAGGTTAAAAGGGAACATGATAGTTATTTTTATTTTTTATTTATATTTATCATATATACAAATACAGCAAAAGCCAATAAAGAAAAAAACACATACAAAACAAATTGATACATACAGATTACTGACAAAGAAGAAAATAAAAAACACAAGCAATAATAGCTATGATATATAAACATGCAACCATAACATACATTCCTATTAGAAAAGGGAAAAAGAGACTTCCCCCTATGATGAGGTTTCAGCCTTGCTTAATTATCAAAAAGATAATCCTTTCCACAATTAAAAAAGAGAAGAAATAAAATGTTAAGAATTTTTAAGATAGAAATATTAACAGTAATAACAATAACATTAACAATATTAACAATAGTTGAGTTAATAATTACTGAGTTAGCCCTAGTCTTGTAATTATTATTATTTATAGTAATTTTCATTATTTATACTATATAGAATAGTAATAACATCCCATTCCTATTTATCAAAAACACATCAACCACGAACATTCTTTTAAGGATGCACGTTTTCCCCTTCTTTTCACCCAGTATATGAACATCCGGAAAAGTCATGCAGATCATTATATCATTATGCACAGATATTTATAATATACAAAATATAGTGTTCATTAATTCATTAGTCCCCATCTATGTTTCAATATTTGAAGGGGAGTCATGTAGAGGATGGAGCAAGTTTGTTTTCTCCTGCTCTAGAGACTAGGACATGGAGAAATGGCTTCAAACTTCAGGAAAAGAGATTCTACCTAAAAACCAGGAAGAACTAAGAGCAGTTCAACAGTGGAATGCACTGCCTTGGAGTGTGGTGGAGTCTCCTTCTTTGGAGGTTTTTAAACAGAGACTGGATGGCCATCTGTCAGGAATGCTTCGATGATCTATTCCTGCATGGCAGGGGGCTGGACTCAGTGGCTCTTGTAGTCTCTTCCAACTCTACAGTTCAATGATTCTATAATTCTACTAGCATTAAAAAATAATCCACATGCCAAGTGTGCAGATGTCCACAACTTTTGTTAATCTTTCCTGGAATACTGTGACATCTTTCCATCTAAGCTATGGGTCTCATAAAGCAATTATATTATGAATGAAAGGAAGATAGGCTTCTCCCTGCCTCCAAGGACCTCCAAGGATAGAGGAAGCCTGTTTTCTGCTGCTCCAGAGACTAGGACATGGAGAAATAGATTCAAACTTCAGGAAAAGAGATTCCATCCAAACATTAGGAAGAACTAAGAGCAGTTTAACAGTGGAATGTGCTGCCTTGGAGTGTGGCAGATGCTCCTTCTTTGGAGGTTTTTAAACAGAGGCTGGATGGCTGGATGGTTCAGCTCTTAGTCTGACTGTAGTCCTGCACACTCAGTCACATGATGGAATTCCACTGCAGCCAGTTAGTAGGACATCTGCGCAAGACTATTTTTTAAAAAAGGTAATTTTGGGTGTTCTGCTGTCCACTGCAATCAACGGGGATCTCTGAATTTTTAAGTTTAATCATACTGTACTAATTGTATTATGATTGTTAACAGTGATTATTGCTATCATCATCATCATCATCATCATTTTACTTTGGTATGCCTCTTATGAGATCAAAGTGGCTCTCCTCTTCCTCACTTTGTCAGCACAGCAGTTACAACCATATGAGATACATCAGGCTAAGAGAGGAAGTGACTGGCCCAATGTTACCCAGTGACTTTTATGGGGACTTGAACCCAGAACTGATAAATCCCAGTCTATTGCCATAACCGCTAGATTAGACTGGCTTATACTTCCAATTGCATTTTGTCACAACCATAGGTATGTTAGCCTTAAGGAAAAATATTCGAAAATATTCAAAAACTGTTAAAAAAAACCCATGTTTTTCAAGTGTCAACAAACCCTGACAAAAAGAAAGCTGGCCTTCACAGCTTTACTCTGTGAAAAATTTGCATGGGATTGCTTTGGATAGAAAACAGTTATTTTTTTGCACAGGAAACAGAATTTTCTGTATAGAAAAAGCTGTTTCTTGCACAGAAAATGCTGCAGTTGGGGAGTTAACTGTGCACAAATTTCTGCACGCAAGATTAGTGAAGAACTACATCCCTAGTTAGCTTAGATAGAAAGGAGTATCTGGACTCCTTAACAAAAAGACTATCTTTAATGAAGAGAAAGATATACTGTATCTTAGAGAACAGTATTTAATACGGAGAGGAAAAGACAGGATCTGCTACACTGCCTACATGCCTAAAGGAAGAAGAAAGAGCTGTGTGAGAAGAACTGAAGCCTAGTTTCAGCGTGCTGATCAACTGACGAAAAAGTAATAGAGCATACAAGACAGAAAGAACACTCTAGAGAGTTAATACCTCTCTTGTTTGTGCACACGCTGTTACCAGTTTTAGCAAGGTTGAACAGACCTTCACATCAGGCAAAGTGGCCTTAGTCCAAAAAGCCAGTTTGCAAATGTTTAAAACAAATAAACAAATGAGGAAATCCCTGTGACACATCACAGACAGGACAGATTTGGCACATGGGGGTGTTTTAGCAAAGACGAAGGCTTGTCTCCTTCCAACCCTTCCCCTTTCTGCCTTTCCTTTCCATTACAGATCTTTTGGTAATGGCAGCTGGGGATTCCTTGCCAGTAGGATCATTAATCGACTCTGGATTTTAATCTGAACTTTAAAGGAGCTTTCCAAGGTGCTGGACTTTATTCTTATTATCCTGTCTTTTCCCCCAGTTTTGGCTTAATAACAGTTAAAATAGATACAGCTTTTTTAAAAAAAATTACATCATGCAATAGTTTAAAATATAATTAAACTATCAATATAGTTAAAAGTAATGAAAAGCAAACTATTAAAAAGGGAAAAAAATTAAACAACACAACACATGAAAGGCTCTTTACTCTTCAGCAGTCAGTTCTCAAACGCCAGATGAAACAAAAAGGTCTTCATCTGTCTATGAAAAGATGGCAAAGAGGGCACCAGTCTAACTTCTCTAAGAAGGAGATTCCAGATTCGGGGAACAGCCACTGAGAAGGTCCTCTCAAGTATTCCCACCAGATAGTGTCACCAGAGTGAAGATGGGAGAAGCTTCATATCTTCAATGGTTGTAAGGAAGAGGGAAATTCAGCAGATGTTGCTTGTCACACAGCCAGATAACAAGCAATACCTGCAAATATTCGCTTTTTCTATGCAACCATTAAAAGCACAAGAACCCTCTCACGTGTTCACTCTGGTAACTCTGCCCTCAGATGTACCTGTCAAGGTGGTAGGATAGACAAAGGGGTTCCCCGGAAACTCCCAAGAAATGGGCAGGTTCATATAGCAAGATGTAATTTTCAGATAATCTGCGAGTCAACCTATTTGGGGAATAAGCTTCAGCAACTCCTATTGTGCTTTTTAAAGTTTGGACTAAAACCCGCAGCAGATTCTCTGCCCTACTGCCATCAGAGGCTTTATCTAAGGAAGGAGGGCACTTATCATTGTTCTAATCTTTACTGATAAGTGTTTGTTGCATTATTTATTCTGTCAAGCCCTCAGTATCACTATTAAAGGCCTCGCCCCAGCACTGGCACGATTTCACATTACACCTTTGCATCTGAAAATAAAATAAAACAGAACCTACATTAGGAAAATAAAGTTGCCATGCTAGGCTCTTGCCATCCTACTAGATACACTTCCTTCCTGACAATGAAGCTACATGAAGAGGAAGCAGAAGAAGAAAAAATAATAAAGAAAAGGGAAATGAGTTACTGATTAGAAAGACAGCTCTGTGCCATTCATTAACCACAGCTTGATCAACAACAAGAAGTGAAACATTTAACAGGATGGAGCATCAATTGCTTCTGCTCACAGACCAGGCTGCTTGTGGGAGATCTTTTAGAAACCACATAAAGAAGGCCTCACCAGCTGAGAGGTCTGGTTGGATAACGTAGGCGTTTGACGACTGCTAGCACTTCTTCTGAAGCACTTTCTTGCCTTTGGCTTTGCTACACTCTGAGTACATAATATGACAAAAAGTTCGTCTGAAACTGACTACTACACAGAGATTTGTTGAAAGGGGATACTTTTTAGATCGTAAGAGCCTTTTGTTGCTGTTGTTTGACACACAAATCAACAGGCAAGCAACTGGCTTTAGCAGAAAATAGGTTTATGAAGACAAGCAGTTGTAAAACTAAGACAGATGTGCTTCAGCATAGATCAGTATTGCTGCTTCCCATGTGTCTGTACAAGATGGGCTTTCACAGAGCCAGGGAAAGTTACTTTTTGGTTACAATGACTCTGCTGTCTGAGTGAACGGCCACAATGGAAATACAGTTCCCTAATCTCTTGATTAAAACTATAGGTTGGTTGGTTGGTTGGTTGGTTGGTTGGTTGGTTGGAGACCAGAAAGTTCTGTGGGTTATTTTTTAAGGCTGTGCTATCACTAGAGACAGTTTGACGGAAAACACAGTGTAGTGCTTTGAGTGATGGACTAGGACTTTGGGACACTATGGTTTGAGTCCCTGCTCAATTATGGAAACTCACTGGGTAACTTGGGCCAAGTCATACTGTCTTGGCTTCAGAGAAAGGCAGTGGCAAACCTCCTCTGAATAAAGCTTGCCAAGAAAACCCCATGATAGAGTCTCCATAAGTTGGAGCTGACTTGAAGGTACATAAAAGAAAAAAAGGTTCAGTCTAGTTAGTACAGATTTTCAAGCTAGCCTCATAAACTCTCCTGAATTTTTAGAACTGCATCTGCCCATTCTTAATCTGTCTCCATTTAATGAAGCGGAGAGAACAGTGTTAGAATAATTCAAAATCATGCTGCCTCTTGCCTCTTCAGACCTTACATTAAGTAATTCCTTTCAGCGCTATTGTTTAATTAACTATAAACACTAAATTAATATTGACATTTAAAAATATTCCATTAGTCATTCTTTCCAAATTAGAGCTTGCTTGCCATATAAAAATGACAACAGCTGCTACTGTGGGAGGTATGAGCTTCTCATGTACATCCCATTATAAACCCATGTACCTCGCTTGGAGGATGGTCCCCAAAGTGCACAGGGTCATTTTAAGCAGAATAAAATCAAATAATAAATGTATTAAAACATGTTGGTTGGATACTTCTAGGTCTGATAGTGAGCATACATGGCTCCCAGACCTGGGATTATTTGTCCACTGTTGCTCTAGAACAGAGGTAGGTAATCACGGAAAGCTAAAGGGCTGCATTTGCTACCCAAAAGCCCTTGGAGAGCTGCATTCTGTACTTCACCCTCACAAAATAAATAAATAAATAACTATGGCTCCTTAGGGTGAATGTTTTTAGACCCCCTGGGCCAAATTAGGCCCAGGAGAAGCCCTTTTTGAAAAACAGGAAGTGAGCTGATGTCGCTTTCTACTTCAAAAAAGGCTTCTCTTAGACTTACATTGGCCTGGAGAGCAAAGAATGTGGTGAAAATGTGGAGGATGTTTGAGAGCATTTGGGTATAAAAAGAAATGCTGGGCTACAAAAACATACTTGGAGGGCTCATATGGCTTATGGGCTGCACTTTGCCCACTCCTACTCTACTAAAATTTTAGTTTGCACCCTTGTCTTTGTTGGAAACAGCTTGAGGAATAAAATAAATTTGCAGAAGGGAAACACCCAAGAGTGGAGTAAAAGACCTCTAAGCTCTACTATCTCTGAACTAATTCCTGACAGACGTAGAGCATGACAAAACACGCACATACGTTTGGAACAATGCAAGAAGCATGGCAAGTTCTGCCTCTACCATGTGTACCTATATAAGAAAATTGGTGCTATCATCAGAGTATTTATACATATTACTTTTTGATCAAGACTTCCTCTCTGTATTTACCCCATATGTGCCTAAATACTTGCAGTGGAATTTCTAATGCATAGACATTCCTTTCTGTCATTTGTTTGCCTTTGGCCATGGCTGTAGTTTTATGCAACCCAGGTATGAATCCTATCAAATTCCCTGAGAATTCCTTCAGACTAAACAGACACAGCTGGCAAAAGTGTCCTCTCATGGTCTCAGAGAGCCAGCAAGTAGTCATGATAGAAAAAGTGATCCTAGCACTCTGCTTACAACCACAAAAATACCATGAAACCTTAGCTCTAGTTCTAGTCAGATAACATGAATAAATAAATACAGAAGATTGGAAAGGATGCCTTGGAAATGGTTTCCCATCTTCTAGTTTTTCTGAAAGAAAAAAAAGCATGTTTGAAGTGAATGTAGTTTGTGTTCATTAAGGAAAAAAATATCACATTACATTGCTGCTGTTGTTGAGTATCTTCAAGTCATTTCTGACTTATGGTGAACCTAAGGGGTTTTCTGGGGCTGAGAAGGTGTAATGTGCCCAAGGTCACCCAGTGAGCTTCCACATCTAAGCAGGGAATCAAATCAAATCAAATCAAGTCATAGTCCAATGCTCAGACCACTACACCACACTGACTAACTTACATTACATTATCTCTATTCAGAACCTTGACTCCAGTCTGCCAGAGATATTATTGTTACAACTGATCTAATGGTAATCAATGGAGATTTATTTTTTATTATTTAATAAATGTTTGCTTATTGCATCTGATCCCACCAAGGCCCCTTCAGGGTCAGCAGATGTCCTGCAGCAATCTTTCATGCAGTGTGTTTAGGCTGAAGTCAAAGACTTCTTTCTTGAACAACAGCCAAACACAGTGCCAATCTAGGAAAGCTATAGATTAGGGACTCAGATTATAAGGAGCCTCTAGTACAAATACATATATACAATAATCCATGTCATATTATTTCCTATTTCTATGTATAGTTATGAAAACTGGACAGTGGAAACAGCAGACAGGAATAAGCTCAAAGCATATGAAATGTGGTACCAGAGAGAGTCATACAGATAGCTGGGCTGCCAAAAATACGAACAAATGAGTCTAAGAACAAATAAAGCCTGACCTCTTCCTAGAACCAGAATTATCAAACTAAGACTGTTGTACTTTGAATATCATGAGAAGACATGATTCATTAGAAGAAAAACAATGCTTGGAAAGGTAGAAAGTAGTAGGAAAGTGGACAGATTCTGTTACAAGATTTAACCAATGAAGCCACAGCCCCGAGTCTGCAAGACCTAAGTAGGTCTGTTGGTAAATGAGGCTTTGGGAAGTCTCTCATTCATAAGGTCCTCATAAGTCAAAGCCAGCTTGATGGCAAATACCAATAACAACTATGCACACTCTGAGCTCATGCTGTGTAGCCTTTTAAAGTTGACACACACATGCCAGTTACCAAGAGGACCAGTGGGAAGGAGAAGAGCTGAGAACTTCTCTAACAGGGTGAGAAAAAGTACTGAGAGAGTAAGCAGTAGTCACAGCAAGAATATTTTTTAAAAAACTGCAAAATAAACAAACAAAATGAGCAATGCATCTTTGAAAATCAGTCGTAGTTACTTTTTCAGTTTCTGAGGAGTAGGAAATTTCAAACATGAGGAGCAGGGAGCGTCTCCTTCCCACCCCCACCAATTTCACTGGTGGTGTTGTGTGCCTTCAAGTCATTTCTGGCTTATGGCAATCCTAAGGTGACCCTATCACAGGGTTTTCCAGAGCTCAGTGGGTTTCCATGGTAAAATAGGAATCAAACTCTGGTCTCCAGGATCGCAGTTCAATGCTCAAACCACTACACCACACTGGTTCTTCACTAGTGTTACTGATCCTTGAAAAACCATTGACTGGTGTTCCAAAGTGCTGGTTAAATTCCATTCGCATTAAGATTGGAACTGAGCCTCAGCAATTTTCTTTTTGCTGTGTCCTTCATAGCTGGCAGGCAGTAGCACGGCAGCGTTATTTTACTGACAGCATGTGATGTTCCACAGCTGAAAGCCAATATCGTTTAATAATGGCTTCTAAGAGAGGCAAAACTTGCACAACATACTGTAATTGTCCTAATCATTAATCTCACCCAAACCATGAGACTTTAGTGATTCAATGTGAAGTCATGAAACATGCCCCTGAGCATGTTTCAGATTTGAATGAGGGTGGAAATATTTAACCCACAAGCACAAGCTGCCTTCTCATCCTAGCCTTTCTTGTCTTTTTTTTCTCATCCTCTCCGCATTGGATGCAGTACTCTTCTGCAGCAAAGTCCCCATAAGACCTCTCTGATCAGCTGAGCCGGCCCCATGCCTGATGAACTGAGGGAGGAAAGGGAATTGGACTAAGCTATTCCCCTGCAGAGAGTAGAGTAGTGTCACCACCATTGCTTGCTATTTGGGATGTAGTGATGGGGACAACATAGACCGAGTTGTTTCTGAGTTTTCTGTGACAAAATCTGAGGCCTAGGGTATGGCCCCGGTAATGCTGTTAAGCATTATGCATTAAGCTGTGTGTGGAGCTGCCTTTCAAGAGGGTTCAGAATCTACAGCTGGTCCAAGCAGCCTCAGCCAGATTGTCAACTGGGGTTGGTTACAGGGATCATACAATTCCTCTGTCGCAACAGCTCCACTAGCAGCCGGTCCGTTGCCAGGCAGAATTCAAAGTGCTGGTGATGACCTTTAAAGCCCTACATGGCTCAGGTCCAGGTTATTTGAAGGACTATATTTTCCCCATAGGAACCAGCCTGGGCTGCAAGATCTGCTAGGGAGGCCTGTCTCTCTGTCCTACCTCACAGAAACATCTGATGGGAACACAGGAGTGGGCCTTCTCAGTGGCTGCCCCCAGGTTCTGGAACACCTTTCCCAGAGAAGTCAGACTGGCACATACCCCCCTACTTTCTTTCTACAGTCAAGTAAAGACATTTTTATTTCAACAGTTGTTCAATGTGTGATTATACATAGCCTGTCTGATAGAATGTGCTGGATACTGTTAATTGTGTTACTGATATGTATTGGTGTGTGAGGTTTTAATTATGCATTTTAACTTTGTTTTACTTCTGTTTGACCGTTTAATTGTGTTTTAACTTCTGTATTCTGTGGTTTTTAACTATGTCTTTTTAACTGAGTTCCAACCTAAGTCCCAGCCTGAGAAAAAAGTGTGATATAAATAATGATAAGGAGGAGAAAGAGGAGGAGGATTTCATCACAGAGAGAGAACAAGGATGACATAGTGGTTTGAATGTTGGACTATGAATGGAGACCAGGGTTCGAATCCCTGCTCCTGGATGATCTTGGGCAAGTCACATTCTCTCAGCCTTAGAGGAAGGCAAATATAATTATAATGCTATAATCTTAATATAAGCATATATAATCAAATATAATCATAATACTATAATCATTTATTTGAAAAATAATTCTCAAACATTCTGTGCATCTGGAACCCAGTTTCTATGACCATGCTGGTCTCTTGAGAACAAACTTACTTTCAATTATTCCTCTAATAATCTTTCTAATAATTTTCTCCAAAAAGGACATTCCTTTGTTCTTCTCACTTTGTGTTCATACATCTGAGGGAAACCATTGTAAGTAGAAGACAGGAAGAGGTGGATGTGAAATGGAGGGCCACCAGCTATCACACCCTTTATATGAAAAATTCCTCCCTTCTGTCTGCAATAGCAGAGTGAGCAATACCACTTATGGCAGAACCAGTATGTACTTAGACCTTTGTTTCCACCTCACCCTCTTCAGTCCTGTATATATACAGAGAAATAAAAGTTTGAAAGAGATAACTTGGAAGGGGAAAAATAGCTCCTGGTATCAAACAGCCCCACTCAAGAAACCTCATTTTTTCCACGTTGGTCCTCTATCTAGAAATATGTCTTCCAAAACAATTCTTTTTGAATAGAGAAATGGACTGTTAAAGCATTTCTCCACCTGCAGCTGCTTAATCACAAATGCTGCTTAATAATTTCTCTATCTGTCACTATCTTGATAAAGACTGCATTTGATTCATTTGAATCTTTAGTGAGTGACTGTCCATCTAAAACAAAACAAAGTATGGCCTTCTGCTTTGTTTTAAAGAAAGCACAGAGAACATGTGGCCCTAAGGCTCTTTTTCTGGCTTCAGCTATTCCCTGTACCCCTTGGCCAGGAAAAAAGATGCAATAAAATATGCAGTTTTTAACTCCTGGATGCTTGAAAGAGTCATGGTTTTATAATTAAGAAGGAATAATGTCTCTGTATTCCTTCCTCTGCATCAACACCCACTCCCAAAACAAAACCAGATATGACTTCTGCAGACTTTCAGTTTTTGTTTTTAATTTTTCTAGGATTGGCAGTTTAGGGAGAGGCATTTAGATTTCTAAGACAGAGAGTTCCAGCATTTCACCAGATTACACACCCTGGGATTCCACAGGATGAAACCATGGCAGTTAAAGTGGAATATGGCACTATAACTATGTAGTGTGAATGGGTCCCTGAAGACAGATCTTTAATCCACTCTATATTTTCTTCTTCTAGCCACTCTGTTCTGTTGCTCCTGCACACCTGGTTGTCAGCTTTTTTGTCACACTGACAACATTTTTGCATGACAATGCTCTCCCATGTCATCGCATTGCAATCCCAGCAGCACCTCTGCTGGGATGAGGGTGTGTCCCCAACACTCCCCTCCTCACCCAGCTGGATACCTGTGGAAGGGGACATGAGGAACACACTCCTTCCTTCTGCACTGCAGCCAACCTTCTTCCCATGCTGCAGTGGAGAAGAAAGCACGTGATCATGGTTCTGCCCCTTTTACATGGCCGGCAGCAATGGGATCTTCACGCGATTGGGGGCAATTGAAGGAGTTTTTCTGTCAATTATGTACCCCACAGCTGGGGATGCAAGAAGGGTGGGACCACAGCAACATCATGTGAAGGCATCATTGCAGTCCTGCTCCTCTCACATCTCCATGCCAATAGGGTGCTGTCCTGTGAAAATGGCCTAACTCAACATTCCATACTACTGATTTGTTGTGAACGTGTTTTGTGGGTTTTCATCTCCTGAAGTCCCCTCACCTGCAAAGACTGAGGCCCTTACCACACTGTGCCATGATCCCGCCTCATCCCATCACAATCCCGGCAATGCCACTGCAGCGATGTGATTGGGACCTGAATGCTCCCCGCCGCATGAGTCAACTGCCGACAGATGGGTAGCGTTCAGGACATGCTGATCCCTTCAACAGTATAGCCGGCCTCCTCCTGGGCTGTAATGTGGAAGGAAGTGCTTGATAGCACTTCCTTCCTTTTCACATGCCTGCAACTGATGGGATCATTGTGTGAAGGAAGGTCATTACCAGATTTTTTCCAGTAATGGTTTTCAGTGCTATTGCGATGGCTGGGGATGCAACAGCAGCAGGACCACAACAATGTTGTGTGATGGTATGTGTCATGGACCGGCAGCAACACGTCCCCATACCAGGATGGTACCGTCATGCGATAAGGGCCTGAGTTTCCACTCATGGTGGAGTTATTCCAGGTCTGCCAATACCTCCCTCATGTGACTGTGAGGTGTAATTTGTGTTATGTACATACAAAATCAACATTAATATTTACTACTTAATGAAGGCAATCGATATTACGGTATACAACCTACACCCCCCCCCCTTATCATCCCAGTTTCCTTAGAGGGAATTGTCATTTGTTTAGGGCCCTTTCCGCACGTGGGGTGTGAATCGGGCAGAAATGGGACTCACTGGATTTTTCCTGCAACCGGGCGAGTCCGTCGCAAAGAGCAGCAGCGCGAGTTCGCCGCTCCGCAGTTCTCTGGCGTCCAAAATGGCGGCTTCCGGTTGGTGGAGGCTCTCCGCCAACCGGAGAAGCTCGCCAGCCGAAAGCCCGCCCCCAGAAGACCTGCAGGCATGCACTTGCGCACGCCTGCAAATCTGCTCCAGAGCGCGACGACGGAGCTAGATGGGGTTGCCCGCTCCATGCTTTTTAAAAATCTCAAAACAGAGGTTTTCAAAAAGCACACTGCGCCACCAGTTCCTGTCGCGCAGAACTGGACTGAGGTGTGGAACTACAAAAAGTAGTCCACCCCAGTCCACTCTATGGTGCAGAAGACCTCCGTCGGAGGTCGCTCTGCACCATTTTAAATACCCGGTGCGGAAATGGCCTAGGAAACTGTCATGTGGACTTTAGAGACCAGGGGCTCAGAGTGAGAGCCAATGGGTCTCTTTTGCCCTGCTGGCATAATCAAGCAGGGCTAATCATTCACAGCGGTCTAGGTCTGCATCCATTACTTCGAATAAGTACTGTATATGCAAACATTCCTGGCAGCATTGCTACTCTATGAGGAATGTTGAATGTTAGTAATAACAGGGATTCTTTTCTCCTTGGTCTTTTCTTTTTTAAAGCACCATATTAACAGGTTTCATACTCAGGCAGAGTACTGTTTGAGATTTTAAAATGTATTGTGCCATATAATTAGAAGACTCCAAAGCACATCAAAGTGACTGTAGCAGAAAAGAGTTTGCAGAACTATTGCTTTGCTTCATGGAAAAATGCAGAGTGAGCTGGTATTTAAACTTGAACAACTGCAGTTTGTTGCCATGGGGACCAGAAGTGCTCATCTACTTTGGGATTTTCCTTTCTGGTTAGTGCGGCTCAAAACAGAACACTTGCGAAGTTGACAGGATGTTTAAAAAAAAACAAACAGAGCTTGTAAACTCAGATAATATTGAGGTTTTGACTAGACCGTCTCACTTCTATATGGTAGACATGAATTTACACTGAAACTACAAAGTTGCATTCTTTGTCCCTGGATCTGAGGAAAAAAAACACGCATTTTTCTGATTTAGGATGTCATGAAGGTTTTCTCATTCTATCTAGCCAAGCACAGGATGAATTTATCTTCTCCTTTATTAGGTTGTGGTTGTTGTTATGGTTGTTGTTGTTGTTGTTGTTGCTGTTGCCGTAATACAATGCATTACTTTATTTGCAACGATATTCCCCTGGAAACACAGCTTGGTTGAAATGGGCTAACAGGCTGTTTCCTTGCTGAAGAACATAGCTGACTTAGGGCCTTTCCATGCTACCCTGTTATAGTGCTATTATTCCACTTTCAACATCCTGTGGAATTCTAGGGTTTGTAGTTTATTGAAGCCAAAAAGCTCTCTGGCTAAGAATTCTAAAGGCCCTCCCTAAACTGCAACCCCCAGGATTCCATAGGATGTTGGAAATGGAATAATAGCACTATAACAGTGTAGTGCAGAAAGACCCTTAGACTCTTCCTCAATTCCTGTGCCAAATTAGGGACCACTTGAAGGAATGAAGACACATATGAATTTATTGACAAGATGGAACATAGGTGGAGGGATGGCTGAACACCAGCAAAAAGAAAAATTTACTGCTCTACTTCACAATGCCAGAGAGAGGCAGCTTCCAAAGGAAAGAGACCTGTTCTAGCTGCCAAGGAAACCTTGGACCTCTGCCCCAGAGACCTGCCCTGACAGGCAGCAACTGGCCAAATGCCTGCTACACAATGACTCTCTCCACTCAGGCACACACTGAAACCGACTGAGTGCCAGCACAGGGGAAGGATCAGAATCAATAGCTGTCCTCTTGCCAGCCTTTCAGTCAAACAGCCCTGCTTTAAGCACCGTTGCCTATTAAAACTGGGGCGGCTAAGCACACGCAGGACAAGAGTAGGGCAGCAGCCACAAGGTTTCCTTTAAAGTGCCAAACTATTTGAAAAGGTACTTGTCACACACACTCACACAGCTGCTTTTCCCTAACACACCTTGTTCTGGAGCCCTGTTTTATCTGCTCATGTTTATATGTCTAGTATGGAAGAACTCAAGCTAGTCATCTTTCTCTCAGCGATTTCCAGGGGCTGGAGGTAAGACCAAGCTGTAGTTCCTAAAGCTCAGAGCCTGGAAATGTTAATTTTTTTTGACTACAAGCACCAGAATCCCCCAGCCAGTTTTTCCAAACTGGAGGTTAGAGGTAGCCCAAAGCTATTAGCTATAGGGCATTTGATTTCAGAGCATGCAGAAGTAAAGTGCAAGCTAAATCTTTGCAAAATATATGATGTGTGAAATCTATCTCTGATCCACCTTTGATTAGTGTTCACGTTTTTTCCTGCAATCTGGTTTCTGCTCACTGACTAGCTGGTGGTTTAATGTAATCACCATCAAAGGACAAGTCATTAGATGGGACAAAAGGGAGAGTTTTACTTTGCCAAAGATTGCAATCCTAAGCACACTTAACTGAAAGGAACCCTCACTGGATTCAACAAGCCTTATGTCTGGGTAAATATGCATAGGCTTCACTGTAAGTCTTACTGCAATCAACTTTTATGATTTAAAGTGAACTGGATTACATTTTAACCAGATGCTTTACCACAGCTGATTGTTGCAGGCAGGACTACACAGACCAGTGGGAATTCTTTCTTCTTCCTTTTTTCTTCCCTTCTTTACTTATGAACAACCACTTTGTACTGCACACTCTAAAAAGACTTGTGTGCCTCCAAGTCATTTCCCATTTATGGCCACCCTAAGGCAAACCTATCATGGGATTTTCCTGGCAAGAATTGTTCATATGGGGTTTGCATTGCTTTCCCCTGAAGCTGAAAAAGCATGATTTGTCCAAAGTTACCCAGTGGGTTTCAGGAGAGAGTGGGGATTCAAATCCTGGTGCCCTGAAGTCCTAGCCCTACACTCAGTCCATTATACTGTGGGAGCTCTTTAAAGAAACACATAGATAATTTAACTAGTAAAAAAACAAAGATTTCCATCTCTTGAGTCACAAACTAGAATAATCCCTATATCATTATTAGAGTCAAAGGAGAGGCTGGCCATTTCACTGCACTGTAATATGTTAAAGTGACCAGACTCATATTCTGTATTCCAAATTCTGTTTCCCAATAATGGGTCCAATACACTGTGGGAGCACATGGTCTTTCTTACTGTGGCAGCCAGGTTCTTTAATACCTTCTCCTTAGATGCCCAATTGGTGCCAACACCAGTGTCATTCTGGCACTGAGTCAGAATATGGCTTTTTATTATTTGGTTTTATCCGAATTTGCACATGTGTAGTGGTGTTAAATAGCACCAACTGCTTTTAAACTGTCTTATTTTAATTGTTAAATGGTTTAATATGTCTTTAGACTTTTCAAATTGTTCTTATTGGTTTAAGCAGTTCCAAACTGATCTTATTGTATGACACACACACCCCGAGATCCTGGAATATAACGTGAGATACAATAATTGTGATAATTTTTAAAAAAATGCGGAGTCTTGTCTCTAGAGAGTCGTTCAGAGCCAGAACGCATGAAGACACGTTTTATCTTTCTTGCTCTCAAAAACTGGCTGCTTGTTCAGAGAAGGCAGATAAGGACATAGCATCAGGACCCTTTTGACTCTACACAATTACAGCACTATGATTCCACTTTAACTGTCATGGCAACTGTGATAATGGGGCTTCCCATTATCTAGACTTAGCTGAAGGGGGATACTTCCCTCTTCAGGTAAACCAAGGGTTAATGGGGTGTTGGGGTTAGGTTACACTTTTTATTGTGGGTCAGCCTCACAGGTCACTGGGAGAGAATTGCCCAATTAAGGGGGAAAAGGTGAGGATCTTTGAGATGCTTCGACGGAGAAGTTATAAAAATCCTTGAGAGACCATGTGGCAGACAGACAACAAAGAAGCATCCTGGAGATGAAATCTGTGCCAGTAGTAGGCTGTAAGCCTTAGGCCTCGCCTCCTGGCCTCGCTCTTCTCTTAGACCAACTAAGCCTGTGAACCCGAATGTGAGTAGCTAGAATATTAGGTAATTAGTCGCGTTAGGGCTTTTATTATTTTGGAGGTTGGCTGATCTTAAGAATGTATCTGTTTACATACTTGTTTACATACTTGTAACTTAAGTGTACCTGAGAGGTGGGAGCCTCTCATGTGTATCATTGTCTTGTTTACTTGCATGCCTTAAAATAAATGCTTTTCTGTAGAACCTCTGTTTCCTCTCCATTCCTACGCCATTCTTCGGCACACTTCTCTCACTCTTCTCTCACTGAGAAGGGGGAGGTGAGGGAAGTGAAAGGTCCTTAAGCATAGAGATTGTCAATGCACTGAGCAGGGTCCCACTGTACTGTTCGGTTAATTCCGAACTCAGTGGGTGGTGCCAGCATGAGAAGTAATGAACTCTGGGAATTTCCTGCTTCTTTTCAAGGGTAGAAGTCCGTCTTGGGCGGCTGGAAGTAAACCCAGTATGACAGCAACTTCCTATGGAATCCTGAGATCTGAAGTTTGTTGAGGCACCGGAGCCTTCTGGATGAGACTTCCAAATGCCCCTTCCTAAAGTGCAGATCCCAGGATTTGATAGGATGGAACTGTCACAGTTAAACAGGGATCATAGCGCTATAACTGTGTACATCAGAGGAACAGCAGCAGAACTTACAAGAAACTCCCAGGGTTGACTGTGCATTCTCTGTATCAGAGTAAGCCTCAGCAGAGACTAATTGATGCTGACTCCTGATGCCAGCAATAAAAGCAGGTCACTAAATTTATTAATACAACACATACACTTCTTTTCATGGACTAGTTTTCTTTTTAATTGCCGTCTTAGACTAAAGTCTGTATTCCTTTCGATCATCAGACATGTGTTTGATTTGTTTACACTAGAATGTCCTTGTCACTTCTTAACTACAGATTGTTAAACAATCACTGTTAAGATAATCACCACCTCCCATGCTTCACTTCCGCACAGGTCTGTCATAAAATAATAATATATAGATAGAATGGATTTTATTTGGAACCAAAATCTCACTTATTATAATATTGAGAGCTGGGTAGAAACACCCTTTCCAGATTAGAACTCAGCCTAGCTAAATAAGATAGACTCTAGGGATGGGTCAACTGCATCCTTGAATCCTCAAATCCTGGACAAGGATTCGAGATTCGGTGATCCGAATCCCCCTGCCAAAATAGCCAAATCAAATCTCTCGAATCCTGCCTTGGCCAGGGGGAGAAAGTGGCAGGGAGCACAATCTCGTGCTTCCTGCGCTTTTCCCCCTGGCTGCGGGTCAATCCTGCCCAGGGCAGGCTGCAAAAGCTAGTTGAGAGTGTGATCTCGCACTCTCTGCTCTGCTGCCACTGGCTGAGGGCCTGATCCTGCCTGGGGCGGGCCGCAAAAGCTGGTGGAGAGTGCGACCTTGTGCTCCCCGTGCTTCTTCCCCCAGCTGCGGGCTGATCCCAGTGGCAGATCTAGGCTGGGGCAAATAGGGCACTTGCCCTGGGCGCCAACGCCAGGGGGTGCAAAAAAGCCATGCCAGATTTAGCGGCAGTGGCGGCAGTGTAGGAAGCAAGCCCAGAGAAAGAGGAGGAAGACAAACAGGCAGCTCAGGGGGCTGGGGCAGTGGAACTTCATCAAGACCTGCAAGTTGTTCTTTACAGGCAGGAAGATAGAGAAGTGGTGGGTGGTGGGAAGGGGAGCCCCAGTTGACAAGGGGGAAGCAGGCCCCCCCACCCCAACACCTCTCCCCTTTCCTTTCTTCTCCTGGTGAGGAATGGGGCAAAGCTGGGGAGCTGACAGAGAGAAACAGAGAGAGAGAGAGCAATACCACCTCTGGCCAACCGCAGGGGGTTGTCGGGAGGATCAAGGAGGAGGAAGTCTGCCCTGCCACAATGGATGCCTTGGTTTTCCCTGATAGGTCGACGAGGCTGCTGGCTATGTTGGAAGTGGCAGCAGCTCTGTCTTTTGAATCTGAGAAGAGGGAAAGGAGGAGGAGACAGAGGTGTGCTTGAGGGTCCCCCCCGAAAGTCCTTCCTTTCCATCCTGCCCTTGGAATGTGAAGCTCAGCCTCCACGAAGCTGGGCCGGATGCCCGGGCAGCACAATGAGCATTGGAGCCTCTCCTCTGCTGCGCCCACAGACCCACCTCCAGTGGCTTCTGACTCTCCACAGTGCTGGCAGCCAGCCGGGGCCAGGAGGTGGAGGAGCAGGAGGAGCACCCAAAGGCCCAGGGGCATGGGCTCCCGCCACTGCCAGGCATCAGCCACGAGTGTGTTTTAGTTCTGCACCAGTCTCTTTGGAGACACGGCTGTGAATTAAGAGCAGCCAAAATTCTGGCCCTAAGTCCATCTCCCTCTGTGTGATGTTTCTAGACACAACTATGTTCCAAAAGCACAAGTAGTAGTTATCTCAACAATGACTTCTGAGTGACTCAGTCCCAGGGGTTCTTGGCCAGATTAATTTTAAGGCAATTTGCCATTGCAGCCTTCAGAGGCTGAGAGACAGTGACTCGCCCATGGTTTCTACAGCTGAGTGGGGATTCAAACCCTGCTCACCAAGAATCCTAATCCAATGCAAACCGCTACAGAGGCTGGCTCCCCAGAAGCAGAGTTTAAAATAGGGACGGGCAAAATGCCACTGCCAGACCCCCAAAGCTATTTTTGAGGTCCTCAGCACCCTCCAGACTCCCTGGACTGAACTTTTTCTATGACAGAAAAAGGAGTTGAATTATCTATCCTTGAATTCTCTTCTTATCTTCTTAATAAGAAGTATGGGTATGTTTTCCTGAACTGAAAACTATTTTTTTTATTTTTTTTCATTAAACAAAGATGTCAAATTCTGCTTCAAAAACACTTTTCAGTAGAAGTGCTTTCATTTCCTTGCCTTTTAAACCCTTTTTTAAAAAAAGGATTTGAAAGATTAGAGATTCGTGAGATTCGTGGATTCCCAGAACCTTCCAGAGATTCGGAAAATTCTGGATTTGTCCCATCTCTAACAGACTCCAAATAATTCATCATGTAAGTACATACAGTGTATTTGCTTTGCTTATTACTCACTGTAGTTTGTGTAGGTGTGGAATTATGCTATTACCCTATCTTTCATTTGTCTTTTTCAGTGAAGTATAACTGATGGATTGAGTCATAACATTGTCATATGACTTCCTTTTCTTTCTGAGGAAAGGTTCAAGTATATGAACCAAACTATATCACCTGAAGTTTTTGGCCAAACTGAAATTTACAGGGTTTAACAGGAATATTACTGTATTGTTTTACAGGTCTGGGCCAGAAACCTGGTTAGTCACTACAGTAATGTAAGCATAGTTGCACAATTAGTTGTGCTATCTCAGAGTTTATATCAAAGTGACCTTTAGTTCAGTTAGTTGTTCCACTAGCACATACACTATCCCCACCTATTTTGACTCGATGGGTGGGCAGCTAATTGGATATTGCAAAACAGGGAAACTCAAGAACTTGGTGGAATTGAATGTGCAACTGTGAGATTAGTGCAAATTTGTTTGTTTATATGTATGCTAAAAGCATATAAGATCCTCTCCATAGAAGGTTATGTCTCATTTTGCATACCAAAGCTAGAAGACAATGGTTCACCTAAGAAATCCCAGTGAGTTCAGGTGAGAAAAGGTCCAGAATTAGCTTCCAGTAGGGAAATATGAATTCCTTCTCCATTAGACTCGTCTAAGACGCTACAGGAAGGATCAAAAAAGCCACTGAATAGCACACAGCATGTTGCAACGGTTACAGTGGCACATCAGGACCAAAGAGACCCAGGCTTAATCCCCAGTCATTGGGTGATTTTGCACAAACTCCTGGTCTCAGTTTAACCTGCTTCATGCTTTGGTGAGAACAGAGCGGAGGAGCCAAATACAGAGAAGCTTTCTCTGTAGCGGTACCATCAAAACCTCCCCCACCCCAGCCCCAGGGAAGTCGGACTGGCTTCTTATGTTTGGAGCTTGAGCAGACAGCCAGGAATATGCTGTTTCAGATGGCCTTAGTCCTTAAAACCAGGAGTAGTTGTTCTGGCTGTTTTAACTGTTTGTGGTTTTGAAACCTATTTTAAGGCATTGTTTTCAAATTCTTTTACTTGCATATTTAATGTTTCTACGTATTGTTCATCACCTTGGGGGAAGGGAGGTTGGTGGGCTGAGAGGCAAAGGATTAATTATTTTAATTAATTAATTAATTAAACCTAAAGTATGCCACTCTGAAAGGCAGCATATAAGTGGAATAGATGAATCAATGTTATGAATGGATTAGTTCTTAATTTTCAACGAACTGAATTAAAGTGCTCTATAATAATACATAGCAACGTTGAGTTGCTGCCCTTTTTTTTTCCAGGAAGGATTGTGAGCCTTTGAACAGTGGCATGATTACCAACAGCCATGAATGACCAGCATTCTCTCATCGTCAAATCTCTAAAGTACACCGGCTGTGTTTTGCTATCACACATATGCTATAGGAGCAAATCAATTGATCAACCAATAATAATGAAGCCTGCTTTCACTCAAAGCAAGAACAAGAGAACAGGTTGCACAGATTGCTTTAATCTGTCAGATTGCTAGATAGGATTGATACCTCCCTCGTGGTGCCTTTATATTCTTTTTCAACACTGCTGCTGAACAAATATCCTGGTGCCTTTCAATGTCTTTCATGGTTGCTGCAAAGACATAGAACTGCTTCCACTGGGCTTCTCCAAGGGTGATATTCCATGTGAAACTGAAGTGGGAAATTAATGTGATTCCCTTCTACTTGCTTAGGCCCTGCTCTCATTCCTGCCAGGCAACAGATAGAAAGAATGCATGGTTGGTTCACCCATGTGGTTCTAGTGTGACCAAATGGTAAGGCCTCAGAAAGAGACTATTCTTTATTCCACTGTGGCAAAAGGTAAAAGGCTGTTCAGTATTTAACAAAGCAAAATTTTAATGTATGCGTTAAAACTGCTGGCCATGTTATGTTGACCTCTCTGGCTCATCGTGTGCTAAGAATGTGTTATAAAAACCAAAGGATTCTGGATCACATTTTAGAGTGCTTAATGCCTGGTTGCAGACAAAGCCTGCTAGCGATATTCCCATAAAAACTGAGTGCATGTGAGAGCAGAAACCCAGAATCAATGCACATTGGTTAGAAAGATTGCTAAAATGAGCAATCTTTGAGGGAAGTTGTATTTCCATTAACAACCTCTGTTGTAGAACGTCTGACAAACTTATATTGAATTTTTTGGTTTTCTGGAACACAGGTAGAAAACCATTACTCTACCAACTTTTTACCTTTTACAAAAGTTTGCAAAGTTTTTACTTGTAAGGGACTGTTTCAATATGAATTTGTCTACCATGTAAGTTGCAGGATATTCTTGTGAGATTTCTAGACAGATGTGCAAAATTTGCACATTGGTGAAGTACTTGTCATATATCTACACGAACTCACAGTGCGTGCTAGAAAACATTATGGAAGCTACACATTACAAAGGAAAGTCAATAGATATAGGCCAGGATACCTTTCTAGTGAAACTTGTCCACCTAGCCCTGACTGATATTTTTCAGTGAGGAATGCAGTAAGTTTCTAACAAAATGGGGCAAGGGCTACTCTCCAATTAAGTTGGACATTCTGACAGAACTGCTTCCATCACCAATTGAAGAGAGGAGTAATTCCATCTCCTCCACTGTTTCCCTCTGTTGAGAAGGTAAAGGGGCCATCTTACACTGATTTGGAGAGCTGCAGGGAAGTTTCAGGGGGTAAGAGAAGATGTTATGTTTGATTTCACCTGATGTTTCTTATGTGCATTGTGAAAGCAATGAGGGCGATTCCTTCCTATGAAATATTTATTTATTACATGGCTAAGCAATTGTCTTCCAGGGAATTCATACATACATTCCTTCTGCCTCTCCATTTTTATTAATACAACAACCTTGCAAGTAGGCCAGGCCAAGAGACCATTTCAAGTTCTTCATGTGAGCTCCAAGGCTGTGCACATATTTGAACCCCAAACTTCCCAATTCCAGTTCAGAGCCCTCACTGCTACATCTCCCCCCCCCCCCCGCAGTGGGTAGACAACCACAGACACTTAATCTGGTACTTTTTATGACTATATTAAATCAGTCTTATTATGTATGGAGATCAAGTGAGTAACACTGAGCTAAGCAAACGCAGGCACAGTGTGAAGGTACAAGTAAGAACAAGATTTTTGTTTCATTTCCTTTGAAACAGCTGCCTTTCTTTCTTGCTTGCTTGCTTTCTTGCTTTCTTTCTCCCTCTCCTCTTCCTTTTCCTTTTTAAACACTGCTAATGCGAGTTTCAAATATGCTTTATCTGTATGACAACCATTGCTTGGGTAAACACAACAAGATAGTCTATACAGTGTCAGAACGCTTACTAAACTTTCTTCCTGGCTATATTAAATATTTTGCTATTTACAATAGCTTGCCCAAAAATAGAACAAGAGCTTTCTGACCACTTCAGACTATGGTGCAGCTGTGCAGTTGCAGCAGATGCTGAAACGGAAAACTGAGGAGTTTAGGCAATGAAATCATTGTTGCCGATTTAGACAATGATCAGGCATGGCCCCAGGAGAAGTGGAGATCATTAGAAGCCAAGGCAGCTACCAATGTCCTTACTGGAAAGTATCTTACAGCATAAAAAGAGAACTTCTGGTGCAATTCCAAAGTTGCTATGCCAAAGACTTTATGGATCATAACCTCTTCTAGCACTGTGAAGCTCAAGCCACTTGTGGGAAATGTGAGCTGAGCATGTACTGAAATTTTTACATGAATAATTGTTTCAGATTTTATTTTTATTTTAAAACCAGGTATTCTTTGGGTGACCAAGCCAGAAAAAAGTCCACAAATAAATATATTTAGCCTTTATACATTTTCAGCCGCAAAAGATAGTATGTCAACCATGCAATCAACTAAAAGAGAGTCCTTTAAATTCAAAGTGTCCATTGTTCATTGTTCATTCACGTACATTGCACATCCTTTATTTTTTTTAATAGATGAAAACCAGAATACATGTGGCCAAATAACATCAAAGTGTAGTCAAAAGGGAGTAGCCAGGTAAAAAGAAGGCAAAAGTTATTAAAGGGGAAAAACACACAAAGCTATTATTTTACATGGAAAATTTGTGGAACGTATGTACTGAATTTAAGAAAACCTGAAAAAAAGAGAAAAAAAACCCAAATAAATGAATATAATACTCTGTATGTGTGCAAACGTGCACCATGATTAATAATAAATATATTATATATTAAACTATTCTAAGATCAAAATATTTCAGCCAGACTCTGCTCAAAATTATAGGTTTTCTTAAATACATAGTCACTGCATGAGCTCTTTGTTCACACCAACCGTCTCTGCTGGGAGCAGGGAGGAGTGGAGAGAAGAAAACCAATAAAACTAAGCTTTAAGTAAGTAAGAGGTATGAAAATCTCAAAAAGAAAAAGATCTACAGAAATGAAGCAGGAAGGGAAATGTTTTCAAATAAGGTGTGCTTCTCTGGAATATTGATTCTGTTTTAGAGAAACAGGGAATCTGAAATCCATTAAAAGGGAGGAAATCTGTGTTTCTGTGAAAAAGAGGAAAACTAAGAGACTGTGTGGTGTACAATTCTGGGAATGCTGTAATTCAGAGGGGATGCTTGCAGGAAAGCCCCTCCCCCCAACTGCTTACCAAAAGAACTGGTGGTGCCCATACCAACTATTAAAGCAAACCTTTGCTAAGTTGCTATAATACCGCCTGAGCTTCCAGGGAAGAGCAAGTCTCTGCCCTCTCCATTCTGCCAGAGCAAGAAGACAGTCTGCATCCTCCTAGGCTAAATGAAGCCTTGAAATTTGTAGGAGTTACAGTCAGTTGTTTAGAAGAAAGAAAGAAAAAAACATGGCTGGGGATCCAGTACATTTCTTTAAAAAACAGAAAAAGCAAGAATGCAAAAGAGTAGCCATGGCTATCCTGG
Organism: Cyclura pinguis; assembly: GCA_030412105.1. Lineage (NCBI taxonomy): Eukaryota > Metazoa > Chordata > Lepidosauria > Squamata > Iguanidae > Cyclura > Cyclura pinguis. The sequence goes on along the minus strand of CM059599.1, from coordinate 307,932,427 downwards.
TTGATGATATGTGACTACTGACCAAACAGCTTTGAATAAGACCACCACAATAATGCATAAATAGCTTTCAACTGAAGTCTAAAAGCAATGTTCATTCACATTCAGAAGTAACCTGTTAAACGTTTCTATCTAAGGTAGATGAATCCACCAAACACTGATTGTTTTGTTCCTAAACTGTCTTAAATGGAAAGTTCATTAGAGAAGGAAAAACAGGCAGTAGCCAAACACAAAAAGCCCAAGCTGAATGCTAAACCATCTGTTGACTTTCAAGTCACTAAAAGCTTTTGTATCAGAAACAGCAGCAAAGGGGGGCAAGAAGACACAAGATGCCTTTTAAACATCTTGAATGCCAGCCAGTTAATACAAACACACATGATGTTCACTAGCAACCTTAACAAAAAGAACACAATGAATTAGACTTACGCCTGAAAAAAGAAAGTAGTAATCAAGCCCTGGGAACAAGTGATGCCAGTAGAATAGAATTTCAAAATAAAACCAAATTAAGTAAATTCATGGAAGAATTCATAAGACTGCTAGAGTGCCTGTCTTGAGTTGCCGATTTTTAAAAGCAACCTTTCCTGAAGGCCATGGCACACCCAGCTCTTTCTCTCATCCCAAGCAGCAGCTAAAGAATGGAGAGGAAAGGAGAAAAAGAGTGGGGAACAGGCAGAGTACATGTGAAAGGCAACTTGGGATGTAATAAGCCATAGTATAGCCAGTCTTAAATGGCCTTTAAGCTTATACTTTTCTGCTTCCTGGTATCATAAAACTTTGTTATGATGTCCACATGGAACAGATGATGGGTTGTATAAGCCTTGAATTTGTGAGGAATGGGATTCAACCTCCTCTGGATCAGAGTACTCTTCCGTGAAAGATGTAGGTTCACAATTTGAGAGTACTCTCTGGATTCTTATGGCACAAGTTTCTGAGGTGACCAGAAGTGCTTCTGCATACTAGACTGTGTTTGTTCCTGAAGACACCAGATGTGGCCGCAATGACACAAGCCATCATTCCATTCCATTCGGATGATGTTAGAGTGTTTGGAACCTTCAGTTGACACAAAATGCTGCAGCCAGAGTATTAAGCAGGAGCAGGATACAACTCCCCTTCTCCAACAGATTCATTAGTCTGTTTCCAGGCATTATTCAAAGTGATCTTATAAAGCCCTTAGGTCCAGGCTATCAGACTGTACCTCCCTATATGGGCCTGTCTGTAACTTAAAATATTCACGAGGAGCCCTTATTTCAGTTGCATCACCTTCACAATTATGGTTGATGAGGACATGAAATAGAACTTTCTCAGTGGCTTCCTCTAGGCTCTGGATGCCCCCCTTTTGCTGTCATTCCATCAGCAGGTAAACATTTCCTTTTCTGACAGGCTTTCAAAATCAAAAGTTTTCAGTAACTTTAAGAAGAACTTTTAGTCAAACACGTCTGCATAACTGGAAACTCTGAATAAGGGCTGTTTCCTGACGTACCTTATCACCTTTTCTGAAAGTATGAAACTTGGGAAAACTGTGTTCTGGCAATTACCCTGTTTGCTGGTGTATAAGACTCACTTTTTTTCTTGAAAAATACTGTTTGAAAATGTGGAGTGTCTTATACACCAGTGCATCTTATACGCTGGCAAACAGTATTTGCTGGCACATAAATGAGGTGTGTCTTATATGCTGGTGCGTCTTATATGCTGGCAAATATGGTATGCACTTTAGATGTACAAACAATTTTAGATGGTCTAGATCAGAACATGTATTGGTGTACCTGAAAAGAATCACACTAAAACCTAAGGGGAAAATACAAAAGAACATCACCAGGACTACTGGAATCAAAAAGGAATAGAACTAAAAAATCAAAATCATTCCTCTTTAGGGAATATTTGAACTACAGTTGAAAGACACATTTGCAGTTCTAAAAAGAAAACAGGACACGAACTAGCTCTGGAGAGAGACAGACAGACAGACAGACAGACAGACACAGAAGGCCCCTCCTATTGTGTTTCCTCAACACCCAGGGTCAGCCATTATGTCTACATGGTAGGAGATATACATAGACTCCAAGAGGAATGCTTTGTAGTTAGAGTTGCCAGGTAAAATAAGAGCCAGTGTCCCTGTCCTTTTAATGATTGCTTAGAAAGGGGAAATACAGCAGGTAATCCTAGCACGCAAGCAGTTCTGTTGTTGCGGTGTGCCTTCAAGTTGTTTCTGACATATGGTGACCCTAAGTTGATCTTATCTCAGGGTTTTCTGCGGCTGAGAGTGTGTGAAATGCCCAAGCCACTCAGTGGGTTTCCATGGCCCACTGGGGAATTGAACCCTGTTCTTCAGGGCCATGGTCCAGCTCTCAAACCACTACAGCACACTGGCTCATCACACCACACTAACCCTGGCCCTAATTTTAACTGGCAACATAGAAAAGTGTCTGTGCACAAGCTACACAGTAAGAGTCTAGCATACGTAAGACCCTCTGACATTTAGATCAATGCACAGAACGTGAGCAGGCAGGTAGACAGAGTGGGAACATTCTATATATGTCCACTGAATATATTTACAGGTCTACTACCTTCTAAGTTAATAATGTATGGTTTGCTGCCTACTGAAATCTAAGGAGATCTAAAAATTATCATAAGTTCCAAGACTTTATTTATGTTAATAGCAGAAATTAATTTTATGTGGCATGCAATTATGAAAACAATGGCACTACTAGCAATCATTCTAAGTGAAGTATACAAACAACTGACTGAAGAAGAAAAAAAGACAGGAAATGCTGACAGAAAGTATCCCATTAATTTCCTTCAGGAAGTACTTTCATTTCAACCTGGAAGATATAGTCGAGTTATTCCTTTTCATCAAAAGTCTTGACAGAAGTAACCTGTCCAAGTCACTGTACCAGTTTAATCAGCCATCTACATCATCCATCCCCAAAAGCAAGAAATTAAAAAGAAGCATTGTGGGTCCAAACAGTCCTTTAAATATAGGCCATTTCCACACCGGGCTAGTAAACGGTATAGAGCGACCTCTAACGGAGGTCTTCTGCACCGTAGAGTGGACTGGGGTGGACTACTTTCTGTAGTTCCATACCTCAGTCCACTCCGGAGCGACCGGAACTGGTCGCACAGCGTGTTTTTTAAAAACCTCTTTTTAGAGGTTTTTAAAAATCACGGAGCGCGCAACCCTGTGCCGCTCCATCGCCCAGCTCCGGAGCAGATTTGCAGGTGCGCGCAAGTGCGTGCCTGCAGATCTGCCGGGGGCGAACTTCCGGTTGGCGAGCTTCTCTGGTTGGTGAAGAGCCTCCATCAACTAGAAGCCGCCATTTGGGACGCCGGAGGACTGCGGAGCAGCGAACTCGCGCTGCTCCTCATGGCGACAGACTCAGTTGGCCGGAAAACAAAGCTGGTAAGCTCTGTTTTCGGCCGTTTTCCCCCCCACATGCAGAAAGGGCCATAGTATGCAACCTGTTGAACTAAACACATTTGTTACACATAAGTATTGAGGACTATGATAACCTCATTGCTTTAGATGCCTTTCAAAATGAAAAAGAAGAAAGACTTGTATACATTAAATCGATTAGACTGCAAACAAGTGGCACTTGCCACAAAAGCTGCAGTGTATAATCAGAACAGAATGAGAGTACACCCACGGCCCTTTCTCCCTACACAATTATAACACTCTGATTCTACTTTAATTGCCATGGTTCCATCCAATGGGATCTTGAGTTTTGCAGATGAGAGACAGCTATTTAGAACTCTCAGTCAGAGGGCTTTAGTGCCACACCAAACTGCAGACTCCAGGACCCCGAAGGCTGTTGCCATGGCAATTAAAGTGGATCATGGTACTATAATTGTGTAGTATGAAAGGGCCTCCAGTCAGAGTTCCAGAAAGCCATGGCTTCTTCCAGAAATCCAAAACTGTAAGGAATTCAAGTAAACCAATCCATTCCTACGTCTTTTGCTCTCAATTTTGCTTTTCCAGTGGATGGCCCTTTCCGCATGTGGAGGGGGAAACGGGGGAAAACGCGCCGAAACGGAGCTTACCGGCAGCCGGGTAAGTCCGTCGCCATGCGGAGCAGCGCGAACTTGCTGCTCCGCAGTCCTCCGGCATCCCAAATGGCGGCTTCCAGCTGGCAGAGGCTCTCCACCAACCGGAGAAGCTCACCAGCCAGAAGCCTGTCCCCGGCAGATCTGCAGGCACGCACTAGTGCGCGCCTGCAAATCTGCACCGAAGCCCGGCAACGGAGCTGCACGGGGCTGCGCACTCCATGCTTTTTAAAAACCTCTGAAAAGAGGTTTTTAAAAAACACGCAGCGCCGCCAGTTCTGGTCGCTTCGGAGCGGATTGAGGTGCAGAACTACGAAAAGTAGTCCGCCCCAATCCACTCCACGGTGCAGACGACCTCCGTGGGAGGTCGCTCTGCACCGTTTTAATACCCCGGTGTGGAAAGGGCCGATATCTAACATGTTCCTTTGACTAAGCACAGAGAATAATAATTCTTAACAGAGATATTTGGGGAAGGAGGCAGGTTGTCCTCTTTTGTTGTACTACCCTGCAGTGTTGCCCTGGGCATTCTGATACGCCTTTCTTGTTTCTCAGTGCCTCCATTTTAGCCTCATTTTGGCAAAGGGGCACAGGCGCTTACTACCTAGAGAGAATGATAGGTCCTTTTCAGAACGATGCATATAAGTCACATGGGGAAAGGGGAGATCTTGCACATCCAGCCACCACACATTCATAGTAAAGTCTGAAAGAACTTTGGTGCATGCAGCTATAAATGCAAAGGGCTCCCTTCTTATAACTGAGAACACTGAAATAGTGTGAAGACTCTCTCAAGACTTTTTAATGAAAGTGGGGAGATCAGAGATATTTATAACTTTATCCCATCTCAACACACTTACACCTAATACACTAATATAATATCATATAATGTCTCTTCACTGTTCTTGTAAGAAAGAAAAGAATCAAGGGCAGCAAAAGATATAATTATACTAGCAAAATGGGAGAAAGCAACTCAAACAGAAGCCTCAATAGATATTTCAGTGGCCAGGTGATAATGTTACAGAAAGCAGTTGAGGGACTAAGGATGTGAATGTGTGCTTTCATAATACACAAAATATTTTCTAATTGTTCAGAGCCATCATATTGCAGAGAAGGTGTTAACCTATGACTTTTCCCTGTGATGTTTGAGCAGTGGGGCTTCTGTTTTTCTTTAAATGAAGAACTAGTTCAGATCAACAGGATGATGAAACACACAAATTATATCACTAAAACAATCAGAGACCATTCCTATGTGCAGCTAAAGAGCTGGATCAGTAAGTAATGTGTACCACGATCAACTGTATTGTACACCTTTTATTATTATCTTGAAAAAGGCTTTCTTCCATGGTCTGAGGAAAGAAAGAAAGATTTTCAAAGACTCCAAAGTTGGATCTGATTATTTTATCCAGCCAGATGTAGTGACAGCTGCTGCCAAACAATTTCAAGTTCCACAATTTTTAGGGTCCTTAGAGGATCCTTTGCTAATAATAACAATCAAAAAAACCTCACACACGCACACATACCAAAGCCTCTAACAGAAGACTGACTGCTAGCCAGTGTCAGTTCTTCTCTCCTAAAACACATATATCCTTCTAAATTTAGGGAAGTTAGATTGGTGGTGCAGTGATTTGAACACTGGACCACAAATTTGGAGCCCAGGGTTTGATTCCATGCTTGGCCATGGAAACCCACTGGTGCTTGGGTGCTTCAAATGTTCTCAGCCGCACAAAACCCAGTGATAAGTTCACCTTAGGGACACCATAAGTCAGAAATGACTTGAAGGCACACAACAAGAAGATTAGATTAGAATACAACTCACTTGCAGTTGTGCCGCAAACATCTAACACTACGTCCTCTTTGCCTTTTTTTTTTAAAGGAATGTGAACTTTAGGGAAAGTGCTCAGAACAATGTTGCCAGCAGGAAATATTCAGAGCCTGGGAAGTTCCTATTAAATGTAATTATTGTTCCAAGCCTCCAAAAGTAAAGAGCTTGGTATTAGTACAGGCCTCCCTCCATAAAGGTCACTTTTAAGGGCTTTAAAGCAGGGGTGGGCAATGGTCAAGGATGATGGAGTCAAAGTCCAACAGGATATGGAAAACTGCAGTTTGCATACTTTAGAGTCCAGCACCTAGATCCAGGCTAGGATGCCAACTCACAGTCAATGTAGCTGGTGGAGAATATCAAAACATGACTATGTGTGCATAGTCATATTTCAACATCTATATAATAGGTAGAGGGCATCATGACCAATTCAGTTTTCTAGATATGTGTACTGGTTATGAAGTACAATCCAGGGCTCTATGAAAGCTTGCCTCTCCATTCTTAGTTACAGCAATAGAGGCATCAGTACATGTCAAGAATTTTCCATTTTATAAGAAAGAACAGAAAGTCCATATGAACATATTGTATTGGTCACTTAGCTAGAGCCGCTGGATCACGGTACAGTCATGTATTTTCACACGCACACATAAGAAAGCAAAGAAAGCTTGTCAACATTGAATTTGCTAAAGTCAATCAAGTATTTAATCCATTTTGGGGGGAGCGGGGCTGTGGTCACACCTGCCTTCTACAGCAATAAAACCACCTGTTATTAAGTTGACAGGTAGGTTCACTGACACTTCTAGTGCCTGGAACTGCACAGACACCATTACAGTAGCCTACAATTGCCACAAACAAGTCCCCAAGTTTATATCTAGCAACAATCCAATTGACTAGTTGAATCAGGAGTAAAAATGCATTTCTTAAGAAAAATGCTAGCACACATTTGGATCTCATGCCTAAATAAACAAACTGGAACATCACATGACATGACATGAGAGGATACTGGTCAAATCAGCCAACCACTGAAATGTAAATGAAGGAATTGAAGGATATGAAATTCCTGTAGTGAATATTACTGCAAACACACTCCTCTGCCAACGTTCACTTGTGGAGAGGAAGACACTTATAAAAATCACTGTAGGACTTCTTAATGGTATTGATTGTATATCTTTCTGTCTCAAAACATAGTGAAAAGCTGCTGATAATCTGAAAAAGGAAAGCGCTGGAACTGTTACTGATGGGACATGGTGTCCAACAACAGCTAGACAGGGCTGCAGGTTCCCCATCTTTGATTTTCCCATTCAATCTCATGATTGACACATGAATGACTATCCCAAGAAATGGAAATATATATAACAGAATACAAGAAGTGGTACAAAAATAGGGAGGATGAGTCAAAAAAGCAACTAAGGTGAAAGAATTGTTAGATAGAAGATATTTCTGAGGCATGGATGTTAAGTAAGATGAAACAATTAAGGAACACTCCATGGAAAGGAGAATAAATGTCAGTTTGGTGATGAAAGCCAATGGAAGTCAGTGGCTGAATTTGAAACGAGAAATGTGGCGGTGACTAGTATTTAGAAGCCAGTGACGAGTTCTTTAGAGAAATTGAGGGCATCCCTTAGCAACCACAGAGAAGATTTTGTTGAGAGTAGAATAAGTCCTCCCAAACATCTAATGTACTTCCCCAAGGAGAGCATTTTGTTGCCAAACAAGGACTGGCACAGGTATGTGAGTCTGTCTGTGCTAGGTGTTTGCCAGATGATACTCATCTTTATATCTACTACATTCTCAGACACACATCTACTTTAACTGCCAGACAGTCACTTGATAAATACCCTGGAAACTTTCTGACAGAACTGTGCCAGTGAATAAGGAGCAAGGAGGAAACCACAAAAATACTAATAAACAAGAGTATTTTATCCAGTGGGTAGGAAAAGCAGCTAAGAATTAAGTTGCCTGGCACTGCTAAGAAGTCAGTTGGATGGTTGTTAATGAAATATCAGGCAGCTCTCTTTTTTAATTAAAAAAAAAATCCCATCAAAGCAAATCAAGAAAATAAAACTAGGCAGATTTTTAAAAAAACTTTTACACTAATCCTTGGAAGTTTGAAAGAAGTTAACCATTTTATAGCCCTCCATTTCTGGTTAACTTATGTCAGCTGACTCATGAAACAGAAAATGAGCACTATGGTTTACACCGGTAATCTGAGCAGAATCTATGGTGTAAGTCCATAGCTGCATCATCAACAGATTTTTTTAAATCTAATTCAGAAATCTGAAAATTGTAGCAGACCTTCTTTTCCACATTTCTTCTTAGTTTGATCTTTTGAAATAGCCACCTTCAAACAGTGTTCAGTGGGTAAATTCATTTTTTATTTCAATATGAGCAGGATGTAAATCGCTTGCTTTTATACATACTATCTACATAGATAAATATGATTGTCCATGACAGTCGGGCATTCTACCCATTTTGGTTACAGAGCTATCTGACCAAGTTCACTAAATCATCCCATATGGTGTTACATAACAATATACCCGCACATGGAAAGTGATGAAATTCCAAACTCCCAGATGCCTACGTGCTAGAAGTACACACCTGCAAGAGGTCTCCCAAAATTCTCTTGGGTCACAATTTCCCTTCTAGCTAAAATTACACAGAATTGGCAGAGTATCCAACTAAACTACCATAATCAGGAGAAACACCCCATCACTTAACTGTTGTGTTGGTTACAAAATCATGTTGCCACCCTCTTCTGACATATGGAGAAATGAATGTTATTGTTGAAAATGTATTTCTACTTGGATGAGGAGCAGACTGTTTGTAAGCTACAGCTGGTCCAAAACACTGCAGTTAACAACATTATTGTTAATCATTTGAAATAAAGTTTGTTCCTGTAACAGCATTTTTAACTCTAGATTTCAATTTCCCTCCACTATTAACAATCCAGATGACATCATTGCTATTCCACTCTCTTAAGGAATTTTTTGCATTGCCTTGTTCTTTTCAAACCTGCTGTCTGTGATTGCAATTATTAAGTCAGTGAGAACTGGCAAAACTGTGTTAAGGTACCTATGAAAGGAAGGAATACAAAGTAGCTGGTTATCCTCTGTCATTTTCTGGAAGCATTCCTAATGGACTGCCTTGCAGGAGGGAAGGATGGAATCACTGCCTTAGTCTGAGTATATGGACCTGGTTGATTGTGCTAACAAGTGACTCTAAGTGATTCAGTGATAATGATCTAACAATAATGTAACAAATTAATGTAATGATTGATCTATGGCAGGAAAGGAAGGCACTCCCACAAGGCTGCCCTCCTTCTTGTGACAGCATGGGGAGGGAGAAAGGAAGGAGAGAAGGAAGGAAGGAACAGGTGGAAATTAATGGATGTGAGTGGCGGGTCTGTGTCAGAGTTAATTCTATAGGAGGATACCACTGTTGAGGTTTAACAGTGGTATCCTCCCATAGAGTTAACCCTGACACAGGCTGACCACTCACATCCGTTAATTTTCACCCATTCCTTCCTTCCTTCTTTCCTTCCTTTCTTCCTCCCTATGCTGTCACAGGAAGGGGGGCAGCCTTGCACTTGGCCTGACTGAGGCTATGCCCCACATGGTCTGGCCTTAAATAAGTCCAGCACAGCCTCCATCTTGCAAGATGCAGAAATTGTTTGCCACAAGAACTTCTTTTCCAAGCCCCACGATTCAATTCCTTCTAGAAGTTGATTGATTCCAGCCAGTCCTTCCTCTGTCATATTTTCCCTTGGCAGAAAGCTTTTTTGGCAGGGGGGTACCTTCTTACATTAATTTTAAACATTTGATATCCAGCTCATCAGTGAGGTCTCTACCAAATCTTGCAGTTACAAGTTAGTGAAAGCAGCAACTGATAAAAAAAAGTTCTTTGACTTCTTGTTTTTAAATAGGCCAGGTCTTTTTAAAAAAATCAGACAGAAGACAGCATCCTTTAGTTTTTTGTGTCAGTTGCGACAGCCCAACTACACTGGAGGCATATAAATAAAAACAGAAATGATTGCGAATAAAAGTCCAGTTTCAGCAGTTCCAGCAGACAGAGAACACCGCAATCCTATACATACCTGCTGGTAAATAAATCCCATTGCACCAAATGGGCAAAGAGCCTTTGATATAAAGATAACCCAACACATTTTTGCTTTGTCATTTTAGACAGATATTGCACAGTAGCAATGAAGAAAAAAACTACTGAGAGAACCATCATTTTACTTCCAGAGGTTTACAGTTGCAATCTTGTGTGAAAGTAATGGAGGCTAACGGGGAAATATTGTGGTGGTGAAATAAAAGCAATATATAGAGTCGTGCCTGTAGATAGCGTTAAGGAAGAGAGAAAAAAAAATTCACGTAGCCCAAATATTTGCCATCCTCTCTTCCCCTACCACAGATTCCTACTCTGCTGCTTCATTGTTGCAAGGAAATCAGCCTGGTCTCTTGAAGGCTATGCCAGCAGACTACAAGTTCTGACATATTCTACTGAGTTGGTAAGGTTTTGAATAAAGCCCCAGTAGAGGACGGTATTTTTGCTGTCCAAGGACTAGCCTGCCTAAGCACATAAAGTCCTATTACCAGATGGTCAGGCACCAGGTAGTGAACTGGTCACAGCACTGCAAACACCACAGTGTACTTGAGTATCTGCAGTCAGTATCCGCCTACTGGATATACACAAGCTCTCTCTGGCTCCCCCACTATCTGCTAGCACCACATGCATGGACACACTTTTCCCTGACTTTGGCCACCACAGCACACTGACTGTCTAGTACCTAAGTGGGCTGAACTGAGTGGACCTCTAACCTCCACACAGTCGAACAAGGATAAGAAATATCATCTTCTTTGACTGGTTGAAAGTCCAAACCATCTGCATTGGTTAGGCTGTTTCAAAAGCTAGGAGCCTAACTCCAGCATTTGTCTGCTTAGCAGGTCAGTAATTCTAGCCTGCTGTTCTTCAAGCTTCTCTTGTTGCAGCTACTGAACACATGGACATTTGAGGTGGAAAATGTACCCAACAGAGCTAGATCTGGAAGCAACCACTCAAAATCCCCAGCTTTACCTAGATACTGGGGAAAGGCAGACAGATCATGGCTGGATCAGGTATAAAGTTGATACCAGTAAGAGACAGTTACTAAGGTGGTTCAGGGATGAAGTTGCCGATCTGAATGTGATAATCCTATTCTAGTACAAGAGGATGAGGGAAGATTTGACTCTAAAGTGAACCAGGTTAGGGCAGAAAAGTAAATAATGTCACAAAGTAACTGCATAAGTCAAACTGAGAAAGAAAAAATTGAAGAGGAAATCAATCCACACAGAAGTTTTCCTTCAGATGTTGTCATTTTGAATGAATCATTTCTTTTCATTATTTCCGGCTAAAATTTTCCCTTTGACTTTTCAATTAACTAGGGGTTCTACTAAAATTTTAAAGTTCCATAAACAAGATAATATTAACTGTGGTTCTCTCCCTCCGCCCCGCCCCCAAAACTGTTTGTGCCTTCCCAAGCTACAGGAAGGATAAGGGGAAACGAATGACCAACTAGTACCATTTCAGGTGACTAAATGCAGAACTACCCAGATTTTGCACAATCTGAAATGGAGCTGGCCGGCAGCAGTGTGACGTTTCTATCACTTGACCCAACCAAAAAAACATAACTGGAATTAATAAGGCTGGTGAGTCCTTAGGAAAGTCTACTTTGAATACTGTCAACTGTTGCAACAGAAGTATTACAGCCCTTAAAGTATGGGGACATTTCCAGTCTAGTACTATAGTACAGAGCCAATGTGGTATAGTAGTTTGAGCATTAGACTATGGCTCTGGAAACCAGGGTTCAATCCCCCACTTTGCCACAGGAACCCACTAGGGAACCTGGGCATGCCACACACCCTCAGCCCCAGAAAATCCTGTGATAGATTTATCTCAGGGTCACCAGAAATTGGAAACAACTTGAAGGTACACAACAACAACAACACTAAAGCATACAACTGGGAGGAAAGAGAAAGGATTCCCAGTCATTCACCATATTGGTTTCTGAGAGACGTGAATTGGCAGGACACCAACACATATTCAAGCAAGGTGTGCCCCAACGTCTTGAAACAAAGCATCCCACTTCTTCTCATTTAGGAGCAAACTAGCCAGGTAATTAAAGACAAGCTTTCTCTCTCCTCTCTGTGCTTCCCAGCATTTGCGTCTTGACATAGTGCATCCTGCAACTCTCCGTTAGATAGATGTGCCCACATAAAACACTCCATGCCAACATCTGTTTATGCAATTTCCCACCACCACCAAACAAATAAAACAAGCAAAGAGGAATCATTAGAGACACGTTCCTTCCATGATCAAGCACTGGCATGGAACGCTTGGGAGTGATGTACATGCCACCTCCAACATACTAAATTTGCCAGAGCTTTTTCTGTTGTCGTTTAATAAACATGCTGATTTTACTCCTTTGTTGTGGTAGACTCTGACAACTTCCCTCAAGGCAGTGTTTCTGTTGTAGGAGTCTAGTACTCCTCCTCTGGTATTTGGTTGCTTTACTTTCCATCTAAGTCATCTATTTTACTGGAACAAAGTTGAAGAAGCTACGGTATGTTGAGGCAAAGCATCACAGACACTTACTAGAGGGCCACCTGTGATGTTACTACTGATGTGCAACAACAACACAAAAGGAAACAGCATCCCACAAATAAAGCTATCCAGCATGATGAAATGCCTAGATTTCTTGTTGTTGTTATTGTTTATTCTTTGTGAGGCTGAGATAAAGTCTTCTCCTGGAACCATACCCTCAACATGGACATCAAGCAAGCTTCTCTGGAAAAGGCCCATGAATAAGAAGGCCTTCTGTTCATTTCCTGCACCCGCCCCCCCCCCCCCCAAGCTGAGACGGCAGTGGAAAGCAGAGAAGGGCTCCTGGAGAAGATTATAATGTTTGGGTAGGATTTTGTGGCAGAAGATGGTCCTACTTGAAAAATATTCTGAGACAATGCACTTGACCATTGGTTGTATTATCTCCTTCATTAAGTAGTCACAGGGATTATGTACATTTTATAGATCGCAGTATCTTGGATTGTTTTCCCATCGCCAGAAAGCATATCCAGACTCAGAGATACATAGGATGATTGGCCAAACTACAGATTGTCTCTTCATTTCCTGTCTGCTTGCTGTCACATCTGTGCCATGGCAGCATTTTTGTTTTGTTTTTATAGAGAATCTCCAGGCTCCAAGAAGAAATGCAGATTTCAGCTTTGGAACCTGACTCACAATAGCTTCAGTTGCAATGCTTAGCATGTCTGTCCCTGCATGCTGCACCCTTTTGCTTGAAGGGTAGCCACCCAGTAGCAAACAAACAAAATCAGAATGAAAGGGAAAATCATCAGCGGGTACTGATTTCCCCTTGACTCACTCCACCCTGCCCAACAGTTCCCCAAAATCAAAAGCACATTCCGTCTCCAAAACAATGTCCTGAGAAGCTATCAACTGCCAACTTTTTTTTTCTTCTTTGGGAATTTTGGCACTTACAAACTATCCATTAATGCAAAATCAACTGCTGTTTTTTCATGTTCTGCTGTCAGTTGCCTCAGCATCACTTTGGAACTACAACATTCTCAGAAGTGGAGGATGACATTTTTACCACCATTTTCCTGTACATAATTATTCTTTTCTACAAAGATCAGAACAGTTTTGGTGCACTGGTATTTCAGGAATTTTGTGGTAGCTTTTATCCTTACAGAGTTTTGTGGCTCTTGTTGTTAATTTTATATAAAAGGCATATCATACCATAGATACAGGGTTGGACAGGGATCTACTTTGCTTTTTTTTTTTCATTAAAAAAAAAAGTAGAATCCTAAGATCCACCAATCAGAGCCAGGTGCAAAAGACTCACCCCTTACATTCTGAGCCATTATTCCAGTTTCAACATCCTGTGGAATTCTGTGGTTTTACAGTTTAGGGAGGGACATTTAGAATTCTCAGCCAGAGAGCTCTTTGGCCTTAGTAAACTACAAACCCTAGATTTCCACAGGATGTTGAAAGTGGAATAATAGCACTATAACAGCGTAGTGCAGAAATGGACCAAGTTTTAAGTACCTGAATGGAACAGAGATCATGGTCCTTCCATGCAAAAGTTCATTCCTGGCTGTCATCCAACTTTCTTCATGTCAGCAGAGTATGCCCTTTTGTTGTTGTCATTGTTAAACTGTTAAGCAATTTGGGGGCAGAAATCCTTGCTAATCTACTGAAAATCAACCAGAGATTTAACAGGAAATCCTCCATTCTGCCTGCTCCAGTTAGAGACAAAGATTGTCAAGCCTACATGGGAAGCTTCTCTCACATACTATCTATCTATCTGTCTGTCTGTCTGTCTGTCTGTCTGTCTATCTATCTATCTATCTATCTATCTATCTATCTATCTATCGATCGATCGATCGATCGAAGTGGGTGGGTTGAAGGGGATTAGCCTACAGTCCCATACATTAGAGTGAGAATCATTGAGTCCTCCAGGTGTTGTTGGATCACAAGTTCCAGCAGCCCTAGCCAGCCTAGCCAATAGTGAGGAATGCTGTGAGTTGCAATTCAACAACAGACTTCCTACTGCTGCTACACATAGACATCTTGGCATCAAGTCTTATATCTTGCATATCACTGTTCTTTTTTTTTTCCACAGATGAGTTTAATTTAAAGTAAATGTGCTTTTTCCATGACTTGTTTCTCAGGAATGAGCATGATCCAGCCAATGTTTAACAGTTTTAAGTCCAACAGTTTTATACATGTGCTTTGCTTTCCCACCAAAATCAATGTCACCTTAAAGAGCTTATTTTTGACTGCGTAAAGACTAATGTCATTAGTAATTAATGATTTTGGAATTCCAAAAAAGGAAATATGGTTCAAAATAATGTAAAACAGCTGAGCTCAGGATCAAAGCAGGACCCCTTCCAAGAATTCCTTTCCTCTGCAACTTAGTTAATGTCAGCTTTGCAACATGCTTAAAATTTCCAAACCACCAAAAAAAAAAATTAATAAATAAATAAATATATATTTTTTGCTTTTATTGTGTTTTTGTGGAGATATCCCCTCACAAATGTTTTCCAATGCTAGGTATGCCCATGAAAGCATCTGTTAAAAAAAAAGAATTATATAAACAGCTCATTCATTAAATGGAATTAAAATTAGCTGGAATGTCACTTTGATAAAGAAAATCCTTTGAGATGCCTTCTTTCTCTCCTCTCTTCTCTGATCTTTTTCATTCCTCTTGTTCTACTTCATTTAATCCACATCCAAACATCTCTTTCATGCTATGGGTGGGGTCTTCCAAAGCAGGAGCAGGGAAATCACAGCCAGCTGCTACTGATGTTACAGCAGACACAACCCTACAGGAGAGCCTGTTTGTGGTTTGAAGATTAGGGAACTGACAAAGTGTCAGATCTGGCATTCCCCCTTATGCAACCAGGATTCTAGCTGCAGCATCAACTTTCAAATATATATTGCTGGCCATGAGAAAGTTTATTCGAAATTCATGGTGCAACCACATTAGAAAAAGCTAGGGAGCTTCATCTCAGTCTCACAAAGAATAAAGCGAAGTTAGCCAAGTTATCTTATATCTCTTAAGAGTGGGATGTGAGTGATAATGGGCATTTAACTGCTGCATGACAAATTAATTTCATATACAGAAAGCAGCTCTGTGTCAGAGAACTGTTGGAACCTGCTTGTAAAGAATGAGAAATCTTTAGCTTTCCAGATGTTTTTGGACTTCAGCTTTCATTATTCCTTACCATGTTAAGAGGATGGGCTGATAGGAGTTAAAGTCTAAAACATCTGGAGATCATCCTGAGTGGTGGTGACTGGGCTATTCCACTGTGTAAATGTGATGTGGTTATACCGACAAAACCACACACAGTTGTGGCTTCCTAACATGCATTGTTATATGGGAGGGTGAATACACATGTGTGGTACCATATTAAGATCAGAGTACAACAACAAATCTTCTTAAAATAATTTGTTCCCATTACTTGTTACAGTTTTTGAGAAGTAACTGATTGTTGTTACTCGGTGCAATGCACAGCCTCCACGTTGCCTGGAAAAGCCACATACCTAGTCCTTTGCCTTCCTGTTTTTCAGCTTCTCTTAAGAAATCCTAGATTCTCTCCTCCTTTTTTTCCTAAACAGCTGGCAACAAGTGACTTTGCTGCTGACTCCCAAGCTGGTTTAGAAGCCAACAATTAAGTACCTTGCACTTAATTCCCTTCCTCCTCTCCCTGTAGAGAAAAGAAGAGATGGAACCTTGCCTCTGCCAGTAGATGTGCTGCAGCCATTGGATCTTTGGAACGAGCCTGTGTAACCCCAACTGCTTCTTTCAAGTAAGCCAATAAAGACAGCAAGCTACTAAGAAGGGCTTTCCTTCACAGGTTCAGAAGGGCATTCTAAAAGGCTACTGGGATGCATGTATTTAATGAAAAATTTGTTTTCCCAACTATACTCTTAACTCATTTCACTTATCCTCTGGAGCTAAAAGTACACTATTTTCCCCAACCCCACTCTACCTATTTTTATACTAAAGCAATCCTGGGAAGAAGGTTAGGCTGAGAGGCTACAATAGCTTCAATGCAACTATGTGAATGTAACAGCAGAGCTACAGTTTGACAATATAAACTCAGCAGAAGGGGTAGCAGTGATTTTCCACATGTGACTTCAGCATGGATATGTGTAATATCCAAAGCAAATCACAGCTGTGGTTCAGTTTCCAAACCGAAATGCTTTTGATTGCCAAGAACTGATGCCTCTAGAGTCTACATCTCAGACTCTTCAGACAACCTCAAAAAAGGACACTGAAATCCCACATCATGACTATTGCTGGGGGGAAAAGGTGCAAAGTGGAAAAACCACAGTCAAAATCCACTTGGACACAAAGCTTTCCATCACCCCAGCTACAGAACTAAATGATCATATAAATGATTTTAATGAAAGCAAATAAGCTAAGCATATTAAAAATATATGGATTTTTATGCTTAAGTATTCCAGGTGTGATTTCTCTTTTGCTGACCTGATGTTCCTGTTTACAGTTTTAATCTGTGCTTTATTTTAACTGTGTTCTTCTATTGGTGCGAGCCATCCTGGAAGAACATTGGTCTAAACATCTGGGAAATAATGTCCCTTTTTGAAAAGATACCACGGGAAAAAATAAATACCTTTTTTTTGGGGGGGGGGGATGACCCTCTGTTCATGTTGGAAGCCAGCTATATAGATTGTATATCTTGCACTGTTCCTTCACTATCCCATTCAAAAAATGAGATCTAGTGAGAGACCAACCCAAACTGAGTAACTGTCTTCTTCACATTACTCTATGAAAATGCCAAAGCTTAACAAAGGAAAAAAAGCTTATCACTCAAATCTTCATTTTAAAAGTACTCATCCTACATGGGCAGCATTTGAAAACCAAAACCACTAGATCTAATGCAACTGTGCAAAACTTTCAAAGAAAGCCAAATAATATTTTGTTGAATGTAAAGTTTTGGTACAACTTCCTTTGATCCTGACACAAATTTTTGCCTGGATTTTGAATCAGAATCAGCATGATTAAAAGAACTGTTTTGGGGCTTTTCTGTTTTGCTGATTAGACACAAAAGGCCTTGTTTCATACTATTTTCAGTCTTCAGGCTCAGTTTTGAGAGAGAGCCTCCTCCTACAATTATCACTGAAACTGGAATCTCATTCTTTCACAGACCAAACCTTATTGCGTTGTTTACTGGAGACATATTGATAAAAACCAGCACCAAAACTCTGTTTTTCAAACCCTCTTTCACAGTATTTTCAATGCTGATTTTTTTTAAAAAAAAATCCTTTCCAGTTGAACAGAGAACAAGTAGGAAAAGTGGGGGGGCTGGGTCCCCATAAAAAAGAATTTGTAAAAAACAGCTTGATTGGAAACTTTGTGAACTGTGATGTGCCTGTATATCCCGAGGACAGTTTAAACGTAAAAAGAACTAAACAAACAAAAAGACATATCTTTCAGAATATTTTTTTCATTAAGATCCATTCTCCTGAACCATCACTCTTCCGTCTCTTTGCTCATTTCTCTGATATTTGTTATTTCAAAGATCAGACAACAGGTCTAATACCTATACATTTGTGGTTTTTCTACCAAAGCAGCTGCTTTCACTCTTCTGTTTGCTGAACTGCAACAGCCATGTTCTCATTAAAAGAAAAAAGTAGCTCTTAATAAGGAAGAAATCTGAAATATTTCAGGCTTCATTTGTGGCAAGATTTTTTTTCAACTTTTTTTTTATAGCATTACAGCGTTGGACAAGATACTTCCAGAAACTGAAACAAAATAAACATTGCAGACTGAGTACAGAACCTATGTTTAACTTGAATGACTTAATAGAAATCAGTCTAATTTAGAGGTACAGTCATCCCTCCACATTCGCTAGGGTTAGGGGCACAGGACCCCTGTGAAAGTGGAAAAACCGTGAATAACTCTAGGTCCTTGTGAAGAGCCCTGGTGGTGCAGTGGTTAAATGCCAGTACTGCAGCCATACCATTGTGAGTTCGATCCTGTAGGGCTCCAATTTGACTCAGCCTCCCATCCTTCCATAGGCCAGTAAAATGAGTACCCAGCTTGTTGGGGGCAATTTGCTATTGCCCTCCCAAACCATATTTTAACATACAAAAAAGTATGATCACCATATTCAACCCAGTGTGGGCTCCTTTAAGGCATCGGGGTTCTTTCACAAGGCAGAAGTAGGTGGCTAGTGGGGCTTGCTGCCACCTCCAGTGCTGCCCCACACCATTTTTAATAGGGACTTACAAGCCTCATTTGCAGTTTCTTGGTCTCACGAGGCTTGCAGTCCCTATTAAAAATGTCATAGAGAAGCAGCAGAGATAAGAGCAAATAAATAATTAAATCCACAAAAGTGAAATCCACAAACATGGGGGGCTGACTGTATATTCTTTCCTAGGGAAACTGATTATGAAATGTATCCTGGTTTCCTCTTTACACCTCTTTTTCATACACAGGTGCAAATGACATTGGTCATCAGGAATCAATCTTTGCCAGATCTCATTATAACTGAAAGATCTCTAAATATCAGATATATCTGAAACATACACATCTCAGTAAGGCTTGGCTTTGTAACTGACTATTTTTAATGATTTTCACTATATGAAAACCATTAAAAATCCCAATTAGTTACATGCTTAAAATATTTCTAATATATTTTTCTTCTTTTTGCTTCCCAAGGCTAACATTCTTTGCTACCCTCTTTCTAGTTCAATTCTCAGTCAGCACAATACCCACAGTGTGCCACTGCCTTCTTGTATGCTCCTGCCATATTATTTATATTTACAGTATCTGTCAACATCATTTTCCAGCTCCCTTTCCTTTGCATTTGTAGCATGCAGCCTTTCTTAAAAAATTAAATATCTGCAGTTCCAACATTTCTAAAATTGATCTTCTCAATGATATCTTAAAAAATGGGGCAAATGGCTGGTTTCAACATTTATAAAACTGAAACAAAGATTTAAATGACTTTAATGAAGAATGATAAAGCAAATGAAAAAAGAACAATTAGAAAAGAAATTTGAGGTCAAATGTGTGAATAAAGTGAAATATCTAAGAACTGAATTAACATCTAATAATAATTATTTCAAAATAATCATTTGAAAATCTGGAAAACAATACAAGGAAAACTGGAGAACTGGAAAACACTGAGTTTATCATTGCTTGGTAGAATATCAGTCATCAAAATGAGCGGTCTACCAAAAATTTTATATTCAAATGATTCCTGTTATTATTACAAATACATGGTTTGTACAATGTAAGAAAAACCTATCCAAATTTATTTAGGGAGGGGGATCTAGAATAACATATAAACCAATAAGAGATATCAAAGAAAGAATTTGCAGTTCCAGATTTTAAATTATACTATGAAGTGGCCTGTATGGTGTGGATGAGACCCTGGATATTATTGAACCCAGACTTTTGACACTAGAAGGCCACGATCTTCATTTTGGATGGCATGTCTTCATATGGTACAACAAAACTAAAGTCCATAAATTATTTAGCAATCATGTAATTAGGAAGGCTACATAAAAAGCTTAGGTGAAATATAAATAATTACTATGTACCAAAACACTATCTTGGTAATCACCACTAGAAGCACTTTCTATAAAAGGATTAAGAAGATATGGAAAATGGAAAACTTATAGAGATCATTTGTGGCAAAACAGAGACTTTTATCAACTAAAGGAAAGACAGCAATTATTAGATGAAGGAATTAATATCCAAATATTGGGTTGAATGGCATATTAAATTATATGTAATAACCAGGAAAAGGATGCCTATCTAATAACTATGCCTTTATTTATACATACATAAAAATTAATGCACATAGTTATACATTTACTGATTGTTTTATGATGCTGAAATGTTTAGGACAAAACAATCCTCTTTTAAATCATTATTTCTTTATTCTCTTTATTTTTCATTTTTTGATTTTTTCTTTGTCTCATATAAGGAAATATCAATTTAAAAAGAGAAAGGACTGTGATGATCAGTAAGGTCTAAATTTGCCTCTTTTTTTCCCTTTCCTTTCCTTTCCTTTCCTTTCCTTTCCTTTCCTTTTCTTTTCTGGATAAGGAAGGTACATAATAATGAAGAATGGTAACATAAGCTATTCCCCCCTGTTGTATTGTTTTTGTCATAATGTCAGGAATTGTTCATTTTTTTTGGTTTTTTTTTTAAAAAATTTGTTTAATATTTGTGTATATTTTTGTATTTGTCTTTTAATTTGTACTTTCTATTTTCTTTTTCTATATCTTGTTTTGTATCTATATATTAGATAGATAGATAGATAGATAGATAGATAGATAGACACACTCATACACACACACACACATACATATATATAAATATAAAATTTTTTTTTAAAAAAAATAAATATTTGGGTTTTAGTCCTTTCTTCACCAATTGTTCATAGGCTTTCCCCCCTCATGCAATTCCTTCTCCAGAAATGTCTGTCTTCTTCCATTTCCACTGTAAATCAGGCCCAAGAAATGACAATTGCAGCTGCAATGACATCACACTTCTTCCTTGGATTGTGTTCTTACTGTATTCTCATTCACACTGCACAGATGATTTCCTCTAAACAGAGATTTTAACTCCACCCAAGTACAATTGTGAAGCTGTACAGCACTATCTGAGATCAGTACTACCATGCTTCTTGACACTGTTGCCCTCAGTGCGTTACATATTGGGATAGAGGTATTACAGGCAGGGCTGTCAAGAGTGGGTTTGTTCCTTTGCGAAAATTCCTTTCGGGCACTTGAAGATCTTTCATTCCCTTAGGGTTCCTTAAGTCTTTGCAGGGAGGCGGGAGCACACAGTCATTGCCACCTTTAACAAGCATCTCCCCCTCCTAACCACCTAATATCACAGTGAGTTGCAGTCAGAGGCTGTTCCCCTCCTGTGTCATGCGCCCCTCAGCAGCCAATCCAGGACATCTATAACATGTTTGGTAGTTACTCTTGGAGCAGAGAGGAGTTAGTAAAGAATTGAGAGAGGTGCTAAGGCAGGCTGTGAAAGTGGAAGCATTCTTCTTTCCAGGAAGCTGAGACCACCATAGAATGATCACTTCTGTCTGTTTTCAGCTGCCACGACCACCACCACCACCATCATTGGTCTTCCAATTCACCTCTGGCTTCTTCCAATGCCATCCACCCACCTGCCCCTCTGGTTCCCTTCCTTCCACTCACTGGCACTGTTGTGTCTCTTTGTTCCCCTGAGGCTTCCTTTCTCCTGGTTGGATTCCCTTTCTTGCAGCAAAGGAGAACTGGCTAAAAATTTTAAGTATTTTGTAATACACGATCTTGTGTATCATACTATTATGATACTACCGAGGTAGATGAAAACATATGCAACACAATTGGGTCACATGCCCCTTCTTGACTCCAAGTCCTAATAATTTGTATTTTCACCCCCTTTTTCCCATGTAGATGATACCTGGTAGTATTGTTTAAAATGTCCACAACTGATCCCTTTGCTGATAAGAACAATCAAGAGTGGTAAAACTGTTTACACTTAGAGAAGATTAAAAACCTAGGAGAAATAAGGTCTTCACATGACACCAAAATGTATCAAGATGGATGCCACCAATGGAATTCCCATCCTAACTAGGCTTTTCTGGAACCTATTTTGACATACTGGTGTCAGATAACAAACTTCAACCAGTAGCCACTTGCCACACCTTATCTTTTGGGCACACCCTAACAAGAATCTCATAAGAAGATTTAAAGTTCTGGGTAAAACAGGTGGAATCTTTCAGGTAGGCCAGTCCTATGCCATGAAGGGTGTTGAAAATTCAAAACCAACACTTTGAATTGGGCTTAGAAATGAACATGTTACAACCCAAAGGTTAATGTGTAACAGCTGCTATGGTGATTTATCCAGGGTCAAACATATTACTCAAAACTTTGTTATGTTAAAACTTTTTGGAAAATGGCAAAAATAACAGCACATGAAAATAAAATCAGAGAAACAAAAGCTACTTAATTAGTTCTATCTAAAGGATCCGTTTGTCTGTCTGTCCAGCCATCCAGTATAAATCTATCTATCTAGTGTAAATCTATCGTATCTAGTAGGCAGAAAAACAGAATTTTATCGGAAGCAGCAGACAGAATCTCATTCTCTTGTGGATTTTTTTTGTGTCTCATTATCACATTTGCTTGTTCAAGTTTAACTACACCTTCATCATACAGACTCTGCCTTTCCACAATACCTTCCTAGTTCTTGGCACCCAAGTCTCTTGGCATCTCCAAGACCCTAGAGCTATTGATGGTACCGAAAGAATTACGCTATTGCTTTCCATAGTTTATTGTGCTATGTGATACGGAGTTGGGGGAGATCTAAGACCAAATCTATATGCAACCCCAGCAGCATGTCTGCGTTGAATAAAGTGTGAGGAAAGTTAAACAAGAGGAGAGGATCTGCAGGTGACCAACATAGTACAGAAAGTAATGGTTTCACCAGCTGTACCAATGTGATTGATTTTCTTTAGACATTTTCAAGCATGGTATTGGAACAGCCATGCACCTCCAACACAACTTGTAAACTGGCTATCAGAAAATATCTAGATTACATAAATTAGACTACTGATTATTCAACATGTGGCTCAGAGCAGAATTTAACATTTGAACAAGAGGTACTGTGGGCCAGTAAACTTGGTATGTGAGATCTGGAAGTTCTGGGTTCAAATCATCACTATTTTTTTTCTGGATGGCTTTGTGCAATCACACATCTCTTTGCCATCACAAAATGGAAATAATAATATCCTACGTCACACTGCTATTAACCTGCAGCAGAGAACAACAGTTTTATAGTGCCTGACATGCTTAGCTAAGGTGTGGGGGCAGTCCTGTCTACAACCTTTGTGAGTCACCCCCTGGCATTTTAGACAAGACTCAGTGAGGTGGATCAATGGTCTTGTTGTTAGGGCAGATTCCTATATTTTTAAGACATTAGCAGAGTATTTCATATCTATTTCTCATGCCTTAATCTGAGTTGTCTTCCAAAGAGATCACAACAGTACACAAAGAACACAGGTAAGGTATATGTTGAGCTGAGGAAAAGTAAAATATCAATAGAAACCTGGTGAACTTCATGAATAATCACTAAACCTTGTGGAATTTACTTGGTGAACTATGAAGTCCATGACTCCTCAGCCAGCAACAGCTATGTTGGTTAGAGGATTCTGGGAATTACAGTCAGAAAGTAATTTTTCCAAGCTCTGGCAATCAGGTTTTTACCCTCAACTCTCATGGGCTCCTATCCAACATTCTATGGACTACAATTTTATATCCCACTAACCGACTATCATAAAAGCAATATAAATGCTTAGGAATGATGCTACCATTTCTCTATAGAAATGTTTACATGTTTAGAGACATCTAGACTTAAAGTGGATATTTTTTTAAAATAACTGAAAGAGAATCTTCATAACCTATCTGCACCTTGTCTAAACATATATTTATTTCATTCCACTATATTACTTCTGGTCAAATAAGTTTTTTAATTCAATACCTGAAAAATAGGTTTGCCAGAGGCAGAAGTGGGTCAAGGGTCTATACCACCAAGGCCGATCTCAACCCCCCGAAAAAGCCACAGTGTGTTTCTAGCTTTGGGTCAGGGGAGAGATTTTCAGTTGCAAAGACATTTGTGACTACAAATCTTGCCTGGAATGTACTGCATACCAACCGAACTGTACTGTAGCCATAATATAATACTTTGTTAAGCCTTTAAAAAGTTGCCTATGCAACACATATGAAGCTTAACATATATTTTCCTTACCTCGCTGAAGAATAGATTATGCGAGAGGAAGGTAACTTTCTTCCATCCTCCCCAACAAAAATCTTATGTCCCAACACAATTGCAGGCTATAGTTATTTACTGAAGATCCAATAGTTCTTAAGAGAGATATTAACGAAGCAATGGATAAGAAGAGTAGTTAATCTACAGAGTAAATGTATTATGCTATATGTATCCCAACCAACATTTCAGTCACACAGATGTCTCATACCTCTCACACTGAGCAAGAATGCTGCCTTATATTTGAGAAATGTATACTCAGGTATCTGATTTTTCCTGAAACACATAATAATCACTGGAGCAAATGCAATACTGGAATTTTTTTCTGGTGATTCCAAAACGTGTTTGGAACTGGGCACTCTGACACACCCATTTGCAAATCTGTAGAACTACAAGCATGCTCCAGTTTATTTCTTGATGCCCAACTAAATACAAAAGCATTGAGAAGGCAATAACTATGAAAAAGTGTTTTGTTAGCCTCCCAGGAACTGGTTTGGGGGGGGAAATAAGGGTGAAAGGATAATAGATTCCCTTCAAAGCAGCTCAAGGCAATTTCTATCAACAATGAGTCTCTGTTAAAGGCACAATTATTTCTCCACTAGTACTTGTACTGCTGTATCCCATCAAAGTGTAAGAGCATTTTGTCATTTTGGGCATGGACATGTGATTTTCTTAAACACACAGACTACTTTTATTCCTAAACAAGCATTTTATTTCATTATTCACGGGCAGACTTTGGAAAACTAGTACAGGAAAGTGAGTTATCTACTCCTTCTGGTCTGACTTAAAGCTTGCTTTCAAATCTCACCACTCTTGCTCAAATTAAAGCTGTTAAAGTGCCCTAGCAGTTTTAACTTTTTCTTCTAAGTTCTTCTAAGTTCAAACTCTCACATTTTAAACTTATGGAGACGAGAAGACGTTATGGCTTCTGCATCTCTTATGTGTGCCACCGTGTTTTCTTCAGAAATACATGCACACAAGAATACAGCTATTGTAAGGCAGAAGGGTATTTTCCCCCTCTTCACAGAAAGAAAGGAGCAAAAATAAATACATAACTGTGGTTTCCACTGCTGAATACAGTCCAGATGTGTTGAAGCAGTGTCATGCTCCAGTATATGCTCTTAACTTTAATTATCAATATTCTCCTTTCAGTGTCTCTAACTTCTGAACACTACTATACTTTTCTAGCCTGCTGTACATTCATACACACAGAGACTCTGGTAAAACAATGTACAGGTTTAAGTTCAGTGCCACATCACTGAAGAAACAAACAGTTAAATGTCAAAGAAATTAAACATGCCAGTAATTCTCCAGCTGGCAAAATGCAGCTGTTTTGTAATCTGAAACATATTAAGACTAATCAGCAAATATCAGAGATTTCTTTCATAAGTCACTTACCTATCTGGGCTGAACAGAGCTGCAACAAGTAAAATCCAACAGCTGCACACAACCAGAACTTGGCCATTGTTTCCTCCTTTCAGTTAATGTGCAAAAAAAGGCAAGGAGTTCTTCTCTCAGCCTATACAAAGGAGGGGCAAGGAGGGGAGGTCCCAGGTCTTGTTAAGTCTGCTCAGAAAGCCAGCGTCTGAAGTTTGCTGCAGTTTTTATTCCAATGCAAAGTAACTGAAGTAGTGACATAACAGGGAGGGAAGCAAGATTAGAAGTCACACCCATGTTGAAACAAAAGTGACTGGGCAAAAAGAGGAGGAGAGACGGCTACTACTTATGAGTAAGCACAGATACCAGCAGCATTTCATCTGGGCTCCAAATGACTTTTGCTCATCTCAGTGAAGTCAGTGGTCTTAATGGGACAGTTCTACTGGAAACTATGTGTAATTCCATGTGGTGGGAAGAGAAGGGAAGCTCTCCCAAAGCTTATTCAGTCACCTAGCATTATTGATTTCCAGAAATGAGTTTTAGTATCTCCTTAACCTTCTCTCTGCTGCCTCCCCACTGCTACATATTCACTGCAAAAGGAGGAGAGCACAAGCAAGCCATGACATTACACTGTGGCTCTGCCAGGACTCTTCTCTTGATCCAATCATTTCTACAGCAGACATCGTAAATCCATTTATGTTTCTATGCAGTTCTGCAACGTCACTCACTAAGAGTGGATTGCACACTTCACAGAAGTGGGTGGAAGGGAGGGAAATTTTTTTTCCCATTATTTTCTTTGTGCGGTTCTAGGCTAAAATCCAGAAGGGAAATATATATATATATATATAGCCCATGTTGAAAGGTGCATGCGCCAAATGTGGGTACCTCATATACATATTTCTCCAGGGAGACAGCCAGACAGCATAAATCAGGCCTCTTTTAATTACTGTTACTAAAACAGGCTGAGTTCAACTTGGAGAATGGAAGAGAATTAAATTTCATTTCCCCAAGGCTGGCCCGACTATTTGGCAGAGAGAGATGCCACCTCGAGCAGCGGATTTTGGCCACCTGGAAAGGGCAGTAACTGAAAAACCAGACTCTTCTTCTTCTTCCTCTTCTTCTTCTTCTTCCTCTTCCTCTTCTTCTTCCTCTTCTTGGTTTTTTTAATGATGGGGAAGATGAAATACTAGAGGTTGTTTTTTTTCATCCCATATATCAAAATAGTTCATCCCACTCTAGGTAGTATGCTCATGTTGTCTTACACCGGTGGATGGACAGCTACTGATACTCAGCATCAGCAAGTAAAGTGTCTTGAGCTCACTCTGGCATAAATTCAGAGCCAGTTCACAGGTGCTTAATATTACTGCGACTAAGCTGGTAACTATGATATCGGTGAACAAATGTCTTGTGTTTGTTTTAAGAACCATCACCTGCAGAAGAAACTGAAACATTTAACCATAACAAGCATTTAACCATAACCTGCAGAAGGGCCTGAAACATTTAACCATTTTCCCAATTTAAATTGCTACAAAAGCCGCTATTTGAATCCTGAGAAAAACATGCAAGCAGGATGCTTATGGCCAAGCAAGATAAAAGTGTGGTCATTATTGCAAGATTATTTTAGTTTATTATTCTATCCTACTATAGCTACCCCCCACTTATTTGACAGGTTAGGGACCACAGCACTGTCAAAAAGCAAAAATCATCAAAATGCAGAACTAGTCCTTTTTTACCTTTTTTTTAGATTCAGAGGAAGTGCAGTAAAATGAACAAAAGCTTATCTTTGAATATGCAAAAGTATTGAACAGTAAAAAGAACAAAAGATGAACATATATTCAATGTTTGATCGAAAGAGTGGACCACATGTTGAATATATGAGTTCTGGATGTAATTGAAAAGGGTCAAAAGAGCAGACCATTGAAAACTGGACCATCAAAAAATGGGGGATACTATTTTCTCTTCTTTCTCTTTTTGAAATGGTGGGATACCCTGATCACAGATCTCCCAAATTACATCTAGTTACATGCTTCAAGACATTAATATTCTCCTTCACCCAAACTGATCTTTAAAATGGTCTAAACACACTTATTAACAATAACAATAACAACAACACTTGACTGAAAATAAACTTTGGGCCTTTCTGAACTGCACTAGGATAATCCTATTATTTCACTTTCAACATCCTATGGAATTCTGGGATTTGCAGTTTAGAGAGGGGTATTTAGTATTCTCAGCCAGAGAGCTCTCTGTCCTCAGTAAACAACAAATCCCAGAATTCCACTGGATGCTGAAAATGGAATAATAGCACTTTAATAGTGTAGTGTGGAAAGGCCCTTTTAGAAATCAATCAATCAATCAATGCCTATCACTTATCTTATTGATCTAGACGGAAACCTAAATCTTTTTGTTTTTCCCAACTAAAGGAGACCCATTGAACCAATAGTACTTACATTTAGTGCTGACTTACCAAATTCCTATTGATTCAGTGGGACTAACAATTGAATTTAGACCAGAAAACCCACCTAATTTAGTATTTTGCCTCAGCAATTAAATTATTTTCAGTCCCTGCAAAGTTCACTCTGGGCAGGCGGGGGGTGGGGTGGGGCTGGATGAAAGTATGCAATATTTCATCTCCCTCCTCCCTCTCTCTTGTGCCTTCATTCGTGTGACATCAAGTCATTTCCAACTTATAGTCACCATGACATGAATCATTCACAGAGTTTTCTTAGCAATATTTAGTCAGTGGGATTTTGTCACTGCCTTCCTCTAAGGCTGAGACAGTGTGATTTGCCCAAGGGCACCTAGTGTGCTTCCATGGCCAAGGGAGGAATTAAATCCAAGTCTTCCAAAGTCCTGGTCCAACACTCAAGCCACTGTACTACACCGACTCTCTTCTTTTCACTGTTACAACCATATTAATTATCTCTTTTGTTCAATATCATGGCTTTATTGTTTACATTCTGTTTAAGAAACAATGGGCTTGCACATTTCTTCCTAATTCTTCACTTTTCCCTCCCCTCCCCTCCCCTCCCCCTGCATCTTTCTGTCTCTCTTTGGTATCCTCTGGTATCCTTCTCTCATGTCAGCTCAAAATTACACCTTACCTTCTCTGACCACATCCTTATTCTCTTCCTGATTCTACAATTGGAACAGATACTTGTCTGGCTTCTTTGCAAACTGTATTTAAACAGTTGTTTAAAACATTTCTTCACGGCTGAACTGTTTCTTTTTTCACTACTACCTTTGTCCTTCTGCATCTCAAATGAAGAAAATAAGTCTTTTACTCCTGAACACTCAGACTCCAGTTTGAGTTTAGAATATCAGTCTCCCATTGTGCATTTAATGTAGCCAGAACTTGGAAATAACAAATGACAAGTAATACCAGTAGCAAGTTACTTTTTGTTGGTAATGAAGAGTTGGAATGAGCTCACATTCCAAATATACTGTTTTATTTTATTTGTATAATGTGGCCTTTGCTTGTTACTCTTTAAAGGCATTTCTTGATTCATTTTTATAGGATTTTATCAATCTTGAGTTGTGGTTTGTTTTAAGGTAGTGAAAAGTAATAGCAAAGTAAGAAGCACAATGATAATTTCAATGGTGTATCTTTTAGGTATTGCAACAACAATTAATTGCTTTACTCTACGTAGTCATCAGGAATAGATTACTGTCCTGAATAAAGTCCTGAATTTAGAAAGGTTCCTTAGAGGTTAATTTATCAGTTGCATAGGGATGTGGGGGCGAAGGGGGCGATTTGTCCCATGGGTGGCAATGTTTCTGGGACATTCTGGCCTGTAGCCACGCCCCCTCGTGCCGTAGCCACGCCTCCTCCCATCCCCGCCCCGCCGCCTCCACACACTCCAGCCTCCTCCACTGTAATTCATAAAGCAGTTATCAAGTTGTATTGCCTTGTTGTTGTTATGTGCCTTCAAGTCATTTCCAACGTATGGTGACCCTAAGCCAACATATCACAGTGTTTTCCTGGCAAGATTTGTTCAGAAGGGGCTTGCCTTTGCCTTCCTCTGAGGATAACAGAAGCCATTTCCACACTACGCTGTTATAGTGCTATTATTCCATTTTCAATATCCTATGGAATCCTGTGGTTTGCAGTTTAGGGAGGGGCCTCTAAATGCCCCTCCCTAATGGCCAAAGTGTGATGAGCCCAAGGTCAGCCAGTGTCTTTCTATGGCTGAGTGGGCATTCAAACCCCGGTCTCCAAAGCTGTTGTGCAACCATATTGGTTCCAGCATTGCTAGCACGCAAGAAAAATGAAAGAGGAAAAAAGGCCTGTTTTTAAGTACGGTAATTTTACCACAACCACAAAGAGCACAGCTGACAAGCTCTTTTCCTCCAGAGATACACAACATTACAAAACTGTTTAAACTCCCTAGCACTTAGGTAATGCTTCCATGCACACAATCACCTCTGCCTCATGGGATGCTGGAAGTATACATATTTATTGATTAGCTAAATACTGATATTTTTGTTTCACATTTAAATTTCCAACTTGTTTAGTCAGTACTCACTTATGCAAACTTTAATACAACTTTCAGATAAATATACCTGAACCTGCAAAAAATTTAAGAGGTAGAGTTTCCGGTGTTATGCATAGATTTATTCATAGCAAACAGATACAGTTCTGCAGAAAGAAAGGTCAAATTTATCTTACTCTTAAAAATGCTCAGAAAGATTTCTAAGCCAACTCTTCTGAAAAATGGCAGAGGTTAGTACAAGGATTCTGGGGCAATGACAGGCACAGATGTTATCAGAATTTATGGATTTCACATGTCAGGATATAAGCTGCCAAAGTTACTACCAGATGGCTCAACTCTTGGAACAAATTAATTGAGAGTTTTCTTCCACAGGTAAAGAGCAGCAGTAGCAGGATTGCTTCCAGAAATTCCTAAAACCACAGTGTAAGCAAGGACCTACAGGGCACCATCTTACTGCTCCAGGACAGTTGAATGCAGACAATGAGGCAATAAGCATGATTGCATATCCCTTCCTAAATTTAGCAGTAGATACTGTAGACATTTTCTGGTCTGTTAAGATATCAAACATTATTTTTTAATGAATTACTTTTTTACTGTCCACAACCTCAGAGAACCAGGGCCTTTCCGCACTACACTCTTATAGTGCTATTATTCCACCTTCAACATTCTATGGAATCCTGGGCTTTGCAGTTTAGGGAGGGGCATTTATAATTCTCAGCCAGAGAACTCTTTGGCCTCAGTAAACTACAAACCCCCGAATTCCACAGGATGTTGAAAGTGGAATAATAGCACTATAACAGTGTCGTGCAGAAAGGCCCTCAGGTGCTTTAGAGTCCTGGCACCCAGGGATTTTGGTGCCCATTCGCCTCTTCAGTCTCATGGGGTACACACAGTTACTTTATTTCCAATTCTTACAATTACACCAAAAAAGGAAACGTACCCTCCAACTTTTCACAAATGAAAACTGGCAGATGTGAGGTCAAGGTGGCAAGAGCTATTAATGAGGAAAAACAGATAATCAAGGAGAGACTGCAGTAGTTTGCTTGTGCCCGAGCTATTGTAAAGGACAAGATTCTACCCTCTCCTCTTTCTTGGCATAAGTGAGTGCAAACTACTTTTACATTTTGGACTCAGTTTGCAGCAACTGAAGTAAGCTTAGGACAAAAGGGAGAAATGAGAGGAGGAAAGAGAAACTGGCATATTTTAAAAGCAGCTGAAAAAGTGAGGTGAAGTAAAACTAAAAGAAGTAAACAGAACTGGGAGAGTTGCAGGGTATGATGCAAGCAATATACAATAGCCATGTCCAAGTTCCATTACAGACAATGGATTTTCTGTCACTAACTTCAAAAGAAACAGAAATGTTCCTGCACACGGGATAGCTTTGTAGTTTTGTTTCTAGCATGGGATCTGATATTTCTGATTCTGGTAG
Source organism: Cyclura pinguis (assembly GCA_030412105.1). Classification (NCBI taxonomy): domain Eukaryota; kingdom Metazoa; phylum Chordata; class Lepidosauria; order Squamata; family Iguanidae; genus Cyclura; species Cyclura pinguis. The sequence goes on along the minus strand of CM059599.1, from coordinate 307,900,913 downwards.
AATTCTGTGAGAAGCTCTCAGTGATGTTTCAGTTGCAGAGCTTTGTGATTTGCGGTAACTGTGCAGTAGCTCTGAATTTAGACCTAATTTGTTCCTGCTTAGTCTGCAGGTGCTCAAACATACCATCCATCAACAGCTGCAATTTTGTCTTAAACCAATAAGGTTTGAAACCAAACAGGATGTTTACTGGATGCCTGACATAAGATTGTAGTTTCAGAGGACTAATACATATTTCAGTTCAGATAGACGCCATATGCTCCTTATTTCTTCATCATGGTTTATATCCATTTAGCCATCATAAACCCTGGGAAGTATAGTATGGTGAGCACACTAAGAATTTTCTGGGCAGTCTGTAAGACCCTATCACAGAGCTACAGTCTTAGAGATTCCTCAGAAGAGGAGATTATTCTTAAAACAATTTAAGGAATCATCCATACAAGATGTTCCATGTAGGACAGCCGCACTTAATCACATGCATTGACAATGAATTTGCATTATATTGTCAATGAAACTCTTCCCAACTGTTTTTCCCCCAATTTACCTTCCATCTCTTTTCAACATTCAGAGAGTCTGGTATAGTATAACAGAATAGACATATACAGGCCATAGCATGGATAATTTTGAATTTTATTATTTATTTATTTTTTGCACAATAGCATTCTCTGTTATGCCTTGGAAGAGTGTCAACTCTTTACTACCATTATACCACCGTTATACCTGAACACATCCAATCTTATCTGATTCCAAAAGCTAAGCAGGATCAAGCCTCATTAGTACTTAGATGCGAGCCTGCTAGAGAATACCAGGGACCTCTAGGTAGGGCTAGGAAATAATTCTGCCTGAAACCATAAAGAGCTGCTGCCAATCAGAACTGACAATTACACAGGTCAATGGTCTAATTCAGTATACAACAGTTTCCTGGGTTACAAGCTCTATAAATTTAATCCTTCCATTCCTAAAATGGAGTGCCTTTCCATGTGCCCCCCCCCCCAAATCATATTGTATCTGTTTCAAATCAAAACTACAACAATCAGGAAATATTTAATCTACCTCCACATTCCCCAATCCCAAGAGTAACTGCTGTACCTCCTTTGGAATTAGGAAAAAGAGGGTGGCTCACCCACTTACGAAGCATGGCAGCAGTGTAACTCTTCTTCCATTTCCATTTTGAAACCCAGAAGCAGGAAATGAACAGCTGTATACCTGAGGGGAAACGTATGGCTTTCTAGATACTGCTGAACTATAACACCCATTATTCCTCTTCATTGTTTATATTAACTGAGGATGATAGAGATTGGCCAGGACTGATGGAAGTCCAACATCTGAAGGCTCAAGACATTTCCTATCACTACTCTTAAATGTCCGTATTTAAAAATGCCCTAAGTCAGAGGCTGATAGAGAGTAAGAAGATAGTTCTATAAAAAGGAGGCCCTTTGATCCCTGTGTCATGGCACTTCCTCTCAGTCCCAGCTTCCTTGTTAAAGTTTACTGGAGATTTATTTACATCTAATGTGTATATTTGAACCTAAAGTTCAGTTTCTCCATCGGAACAGTGGTTTATGCTTGTAGTGCTCCACTTCTGCAGGTAGTGGAGAAATGCCTTTTCTCTGTGGTACTGAGCACTTTCCATAACATAATCTGTGGTCTGGTCTGCTTTGAACCAAACATTCTGTTCTGTTGGCATGAAAGCAAAGCCGTCTATTGGGAAGCTAGGCATCCATTCCTCATCCTGCCAACTGTTTTGTTTCCCCATGTAATTTATGGCCCGTGTCTTGCAGAGCAGCAAGGAGGTGAACAATGGCTCCCAGTCGTTTATGTGCATAAAGGGAAACAAACACCAGTCACACATATCTCCCCATCTTCCAGTCTACATTCCTTCAGAGTTCAACAGCCCAAATGATAACAGAGGAAACAATTTCAATACTTGGTTCAGATACCACTCTTTCCCACCTCTTCTTGTTTCCTTTCAGCTACATAAACACGTCAAAAGGGATGTGTGTCTGACCATTCCAGGTAGCTTAGAGTCCAATATAGTTAAAGCTCTATTTCCATTCTTTAAATCAACTACGGTCACAGCCATTGCTAAGGATATGTTTTACTCATATCTGATAACCTCAGTACACATGCATGGTATAATGGAGCAAAGGCACCTATTCATTTAGGGATACTATTCTGAGAAATGCAAATTAAAATATAAATTTTATATTTATATATATTATATCAGTTTTTTAAAAAATATATTTTTAAAATATATTTTTTAAAAATATTTGAATAAAAGGATGGATGCTTCTCACATGCTGTTTGCACATTAAACTACCTCTGTATCTGATCTAATTTGAACTTCCTTTTTTTGCAAAGTAACTCTTGTACAGATGGAGATTTCATAACTCCAATTTTCCCAATTTGGCAGGGATAGTCCCAATTAATCCTTTTTCAGTTGTTTTTCAAATGTCCTAGTTTCTCTTTTCTCCTCCAACTTCCCCCTTTTGTCCTCTCCTTACTTCGGTTGCTGCAAACTGAATTCAAAGTGTGAAAGTATTTTACGCTCAGGCCCTTTCCGCAGCATACATCAATATTGGATAGTTCCATGTTCATCGCAGCATTGCCATTTCTGGGTTGGAAATCAGTATTAAAACTCGGTTTTCTGCAGGCCTCCGGCATCAGTGGATGAGCACCAGCATTGAAACCAGTGTATCTTCCACCACACAGCATCTCTGGCCACTCCTTGTCCCCGCCTGTCCCCACCCTGTCCCTTACTTCTTTGTAGTGTGTTTATTATTTTACTCAGTCCTCTCCTTCCATTTCCATTTTCTGTTTTGCTCCATGTGAAGAAAGTGGTTCCAACTGGCTACACGGCATTTGTGAAGGTTAATTCCGCTCCCAAATATTCTCATCTTTTAAAAAATCAGATTTAGTGTACCCTTTAACATCTTCTGCTCTGTCTTCTGTTGTCCTTTTCCTCTCTCTACACTTCTCCAGATTCCTCACTTCCTTCATTTCTCCTTCATTTCTCTACTTTGTATCTTTGCTTAACAACACCCCTTAGATTTCCATCCAGCAGTTAATCTGTCCCTCACTCATTTATAGCATGCATTTGGACAGCTGAACAAAATGTACAAGGAAATTCACAGAACTTTTTTGGTGCTGTTGTTAACTAGCCAAAGTTTACTCCAACAAAGTTTCTTTGCAGCCAATTTTACACTATGTACAATAACCATGGCACCAAACGTCTGTTGAAAAGGCATTTCAAGCCCACACTTGCCAATACTGAGCGATCCAGGAAAAGAACATTTGGAAGCTTCTTACTCTAGAATCTTCCATTTCTGTCTTGCTTGTCTGTTTTATATATTCAATGGACTGTGTTACTTTAGATTAGGGTTGCCATTTTTGTGTTGCTTTCTCTTCTATCACAATTTCTGCAAATTAAAACAGAAAAGCAAATGGCACATTGAAAAGTTTATATGCCTCAACCTTGCTTTCTAATGACAAAGGCCCAGAATCCTGTATCAGCAGGCCAGGAGAAGTTTATACTTAACTAAGTAACTTCTCCTAGACTGATACCCACAAACGTGATGGAAATGCAGTGACCAGCAAAATAGATCTCCTTCTCCCCATGCAGCTGATGCCTAGTAAAGTAGACGGGAGGAGGGAGTTATGATTACGATGGCAATAACATCAAAATTGTGACTAAGCAGTGAATGTGAACACAGAACAGTTACAGATGAGTAAATCTGAGTAACTATTTCATATTCCTGATCACTACCTAGTCACAAGTTTGACACTACTGCCATGGTTATAATCCCGCTCCCCATGTACTTTACTGGGCAACAGCTGCTTGAGAAGGAGGTACCTACTTCTGGTGATCGGAGTAAAGTTGAATTACATTTCCATCAGATTTGTGGGGGTCAGGCCAGAGGTTGTTACTTAAGCCTTTTTAGCATGGCATTTGCATGCGAAAGGGTGCCTGGAGTGTCACGCAATTGTGAGGAGCAATCTGCACGACACACTCACAATTGCACGATGCTTCAGGGTAGGGCAGGCGCCGCTCGCACGCTTTCAACCAAAAATGGTGCATTAGTGCGCATTGCTCCAGGGCCCCGCATGCACTTGCTGGGCACACGGAGCCTCTGGAGTCACAGCAGTCGCACTTCCTGCCCCAGCACAGCCTGGGAAACTCCCAGGCTGTGCTGCGGAAGGAAGAGGCAGGGCTCTCGTGCTGCTTTCTTGGGAGCAGGCAGCTCGTGCGGAGCTGAAGCAGCGGGGACACGAGAGCCTCTCACTGGAGGCTGCTCATGCGATCCCCACACCCCAGCCCCGAAAAAAGGTAAGGTGTGGAAAAGACCGTAGTTAAGTACACTTAACTAAGTATACTTACATATATAAGTCACTTAGTTAAGTAATCTTAACTAAGTAACTTTACCTGGCCTGACCCCGGAAAACCTTATGGAAATACAGGATTCTGGCCAAAATGATTTTATGTAGGAAACTGAAAAATATAAAACCATACCCAGATTCTGAAATGCTAGCTTTTGTTACACTCTGCAGGGATGCTACATCCTCATTATTTCATTCAGTTCTATGTGGAAACCAAACAGTGGTACATTTAGCTAATATTATACTCTGGTTTTAATGGCTAAACAGGGATGGTGGCTACTTAGGCGCGAATGTGCTAGGGAAGCCACTTACGCAACACCAAAAAAGGTGAAAATTCGCCATCAGAAAAGGAAAGAGGTTTACATAAAATGTCATATGCATAAGGACAGATGCAACTGTAAGCATAACAATAAACTAAATAAAAATGTAATAATTATAAATAATTATAATTTAAATAAAAATAAAATATATCTCACTATAGTGGGGAGACTATGACCAAGCAAATTGTCGTGCCTGTTCTGCCTGATGTCCAGATACTGTCCGCTGATGGACAACATCAAAACTTCTATTTTTATGACTCTTTACTGTACTTTCAGACTGGATTTCAACTGGACAGAATTCCTTCAAATAAAATAAAAGTTCTCAGACACCTCTCCAAACAGATATCTATCCTCTGTAAAAAGTAACATATGACCAGTCTAGAATACATACTGTAGAAGGCTAATGGTATTGCATTTCATGTCCTCCTGTTCGTTCTGTTGAGCAAGACCCTGGATTTCTGTTCAAAAGTCCTGCCCTAACGGCACTACTGAGACATCACCATGTTCATATTTTGTCATCACTAATGTACTTTAAAGCACCACGATGAAGGACTTATTGTTGTTCAACTGTACTGTACAATAGATAAAATATTGGTTTTTATCTCCACGATGAAAAGAGAAGCTCTTACTGTAAACCACTGGGCAATTTTGAACTGAAGGATGTTAGCAATATTTTAAATAAAACATTTTTTAAAAAATGATCTTATATCTTGTAGCAGCTCCTACAAACTTGCTCTCACTTGCCTTACTTCTTTCTTATAGCTTTGTCTGAATGAAACTGTTAACTACCAACCAAAATGAGAAAATTTTACAGAGACAGTCTGCTGTTTCAAGCATACTTTCCAACATTTCACAGATGAAAATTGTAACACATGTGGCCAAGCAATATCAGAGTGTATTTAAGATGGAAGAAGTTATTAATAAGGAAGTGCACATAAGCAAGTAGATGGTGCAGGAGTTTCCTTTTGTCTGAGCCTACCGGGAAGGACAAGATTCTGCCTTCTCTTCTCCTGCTGAGTTTATTGTACTTTGAGCTCAGACTGCAGCTATTGAAATAAGCCAAGGACAAAGGGGAAAATTGGGAGAAGAAGACTGAAACTTAAACATTTTAAAAGCAACTGAAAAAGTGAGATGACAGAGGATTAACCAGGATGTTCCTACTAAACTGTGACAATTTGAGAGTAAGGTGGAATATATGAGACAACCCTAGTACCCTTAAAAATTAAAACAGGAATATAAGAAGAAATAAGAGATGAGCAGAAGTTAAAATGCAAAACAAAGAGAAACTGATTTTTCCAAATGCTTTTAATGAATTCAAACTGTAATCTTATTCACCAATCATTTTGAGCAATTCCAATGTCAGCAATGGCATGGTGAGGCAAATGCTGTATTCACCAGAGTTGATGCCATCAGCTTTTTATATATATTATATAACATATAATATGCCTCTTGATGCCACCTCCAAGGTTTCAAGGCTATATTGACATCTGGAGATGTGGCAAAGAAAAAATTATAGAGGCCACCGCAGCTGCTGAGCTTTGCACTTCTTTCAACCACACCAAGTGTTGACAAAAACATTTTTAAAGGGACCACACGGTGGACAGACTGGTTGGGCAATTCTAGAAGATGTAGTCCTAAAAATTAACCTTTACAAAGTCTGGTTGGATGATAATGTTAAAGAAAGAAGATCTACAGTGTGAAGTCACTGGGATAAGAGTCAGATTTTAACACAATACAATTCAATCTTCGTTCAAGCACACCAGAATGATGGCTACTGCTCTCATTTCCATTAAGGAAAATGATTTTTTAAAGAGGATGCTATCCTTTGCTACTGGGGAGGGGGCATCAGCAGAGTATTGGGATAGGGTCTGGGGAGCATTTTGCTCAGTTTCCCCACAAACTTGGCACTGACCCTAATTTTTTAAAAAGTATCTTCAGAACTTGAAGAAGAGACTTGGTAATTTCATCAAATGCAAATCCTTCTAGAGACTCTTTGAAAGCTTCTTTCCAAATGCCTCCAGGGCTGATTTTACTTTTCTTCTTTTACCAGCCTCTGTTTTACTTATAGGATATACATCTGTAGGGTTCCCCCCACCCATACTGGTGGTAGCTGATGAAGGAGGATAATATGCTTTTTTTTTCTCAGTTGTTATCTGTTATTTCTCTCTCTCTCATACCAAATTTTTTGTTAAAAACCTTACGCCTAGGAACACATCTATTTTGTTAACTGAAGTATAACCAATTAATGATATACAATGAACCCTATAAGAATATATTCTATTTATTATATATTTATTGTAATTATATGCGCATACACACACACACACTTCAGCTTAACTGTGCTTTGGATTTGATTAGATAATCAAGCCTCTTCATCAAGTTCTGAAAATACTTTGCCATTCACACATGCTCAGTAAGGATTCTGGAGGCAGCTGCTGTTTACCTTGCCTATTGTAGGCAGGAACACCCAGATATAGCCGGATTTCCTGGAGCAGAATCCTGCTGTTTCTCAACTGAAACCTTTGTTCCATTGTTTACTGCTGACACACTATTGCTGTCTGATACCAAAAGCCTGGTATCTCCAGCCCTCCTTCATTATCCTCCCAATCCTGATGCTGCTAAAAACCATCTAGCTAAACAGAAGACAAGGAAGGGAAAGGGGCTGGACAGACATAAAAAGATATTTCTTTTGTTAAAAAAGGAACTCCTTTATCAGAGGCTTTGTTAACTGAGGTATGCCTGTACAATAAAACAGGGCAACTCCATTGACCAATACAGCCACACATGTGTCATGTAGTTATGAATGTGAGCATGAAAATTAAGCCTCTTGTTTTCATTATAACACTTCACTGGACTATATACAGATAGTATATAAACAGGTACTGTATTCTGTAATCTGATCTTCAGTATCTGACCCCAGTGTAGGAGGAAAAGAAGTGAAGAGCATTTTATGTTTAGAGAAAAATAATAGACATCCATTTGTTTCCACTGACTCAGGTAATAACTGGTTTTGTGCAGTGCTGGATAAAAACACACACAAGTGACTCATGCATTGGGCATAACAAAAGTTAAAAAGAGAATTCTAACACTTTATATTTGACTAAGATTTTCCAAGCTAAGAAAACAAGTAATTCTTTTTTCTTTTCATACTTCCTAATAACGTGAGATGCAGTATAGTACTGTGGATGCAACAGTACAGCTGAAAGACTGATTTTGAAACTCTGTATGTTGGGAAACAATACCTACCTCAGAAGGTTATTTTGAGCACAGCTTGGGGGAAAAAAAAGGTGTTTTGGACTGCAACTCTCAGAATACCCACCGGCCATGATGGTTAGTGGATTCTGAGAGTCATAGTCCTAAAAGATTAATTTTGTTAATGGACTTCGTTGGAGTCCAACAAGCTACCATTTCAAGTTCTGGTTGGGAGGATATCATAAAGGAAAGTACAATGTCCAAAACATTAGGATAAATGTGAGATTCTAGTGTAATAAGAATGGACTTCCTACAAACTCCAGAATTCCACAGGATGTTGAAAGTGGAATAATAGTACCAGAACAGTGTAAGGTGGAAATGGCCTTAGATTACTGAGCTGCTTGGGACACCAATTTACATTCTCCCTCATATATTACAATGTTTCGGTTGTTTTTAACATTTTGGGGATAGCTGGTGACGCAAGCTTACCTCTTTCCCCTTTTCTCTCTGTTTGCTGTGCGTCCACACTCAATAAGGGATAGCGGAGGCTGTTGCTATTTACGTTGCCTGTTGTAGGCAGGCAAACATGGCTACAGTAGGAGCCAATAGAGTAGAATTCCATCCTTTCGCAGCTGAAATTTTGCATTGTTTACCACAGACATGTTGCTGCAACCCAGCACCAAAAGCCCATGTTTTTCCAGCCCTCTGTCACCATCCTTCCAATACTAATGCTGTTGCACACCTTCCATCTAGAGAGAGGGCAAATAGAAGAGCAGAGAGGCTGAACAAACCCAAAAAGACTCTGTAAAAAGGAGCTTCTTTGTAAGAGGTTTCTTAACTGAGGAATCCCTGTACCTGATAGAAAAGTTTCCAATCAGGAGCTATCTTATTATCCCGTATAATCAATCCCTTAACTTATGATACAGGAAATCACCATAATGCGATAATACAAAATAAAATCCCCTTTTTCCTAAATCCAAAAACACTTTAAATTTTAAATTGAAAAAAAACAAACTGAATCCTCAGCATACTGTTCGTCCACGCATGTGCATACACAAAACATCTTACAAATACAAAGCCTGTTGTACCTTGGAACCTGTTTTTCATTCCTTGTTAAAAAGAACGACACGCTCAGCCAACAGCAATAGTTCAAAGTGGTGAAGAAGGACAGCTAGTAACAATCCCACACAAAACAAATGGTATTTATTACTGTCACATGAGCAATTAGCCAGTGCTTCGGTGCTTGGAAAAGTTACTTTCTGTTCAATTCCCGTAAGGGGCTGTAATGTTTGGGAGATTCTGGGAGTTGTAATTAAAAAAAAGGGGGAGGGTAGATTGTCTGCTTTAATCATATAAATTCCTGCTCTCACAGATTCTCTTCAATTTCCATTTTTAAAGTAAAGAAGATAATAACTAGGCTTCCATACAATCAGGACTTCCAAAAAAATAGAGCTTGTTTGAGCTCTAACAACTTTGGGAGAGGCCCTTCTCTCTCTGCCATGACTTTGTCAGGCTCATTCAGTGGAAGAGCAAGGGAAAAGGCTTTTTGGGAGGCAAGGGTGGCTCCAGCCTTAATCACCTTCTGCCAGCAAGTGAAATCTTTCCTATTCTCTCCAGCTTTTAGGAATTGGGTGTGATGGGTTTTTAATGGTGTACTGTTTTATGGATTTTTAATATTGCCTTGTAACAAATTTTAAATGGTTTTAAGTCTGTGGATTGTTTAAATTATTTTTAAGTAGCATGCATATTTATATTACTTCTTTATGATTTTTAATCCATACTGCTCTTAATAATTTGCAAGTGTCTTCAGCCCCATCACTGCAAAAAATGCAGAATACAAATGAGGATTGTAATAATAATAATAATAATAATAATAATAATAATAATAATAATAATAATTAATTCTGCAAATATAAATGCTCATAAAGGTCATAAAGGTTGTTGATTTCACAATAGCAAACTTACATACAAAGACAATTCATGTTATATTTACATACTGAGTCTTTACCTTAGCTCCACATTTGTAATCCAGGATGTATAACTTCAAGATGAATGGCATAGAAAGAGTTGGTTAAAGGTCAGGCTGAGTCAGCAGCAGCACCAGGTGTTTAGAAACAGATCAGAATAAATCGAAATGCACTTTAAGTCCAAGAGTTGTAATTTGGGATCAAGGGGTCATTTGGGACAGGGCCTGTCAAGTGGTCAAGAAAAAGGTGGCTAGCTACAGAATTTGGAAGAAACCATAGCAGAAACATGGCACAATATTCACCTACAGTGACTTACATGCGCTCTCCTTAATTTTAATTTTGATGACAATCTCTACAAGTCTGAATTTATCCAACATAAAGCAAAACACCTTATCATGCAACACTGACATTCTGCCCACTCTGCCAGCCGGCCCCTCCCGAAGCTGCAAACCCCAGGATTCCATAGGATGTTGAAAGTGGAATCATAGCGCTAGAACAGGCTAGTGCGGAAATGGGCTCTGTCATGGTGCAACAAGTTTGCTCCTGTGGTTTTTGAGTCCTAATTCTCCTTTTTCAGAAAGGAGAAGAAACCATTGATTCTGGGTGAATTTTATTTTCAAAATATTTCTGTACCAGAGGAGCTACATTTTGACATCAAGTTCAGGGGTGGGAATCATGTGGTTATCCAGATGCTCTTGGATTCCTAATTCCAGCAGCCCTAGCCAGCATAGCCAGCAGCAACGAATACTAGGAGCTGCACTCCAACGTCATCTGGAGAGTTTTGTCTAGAGATCTCCTTCCTCCTTCCAATCTAGCTGCCAAAAAATGCTTCCTGCTTTTGGATCTCAAAACAGAAACATCTTCATCTGGAAAATTCATGTTGCTGAGAGGAAATTCCTTGGAGGTGCTGCCTGGGGCATCAATATGAAAGGTAGTGCATTCATTTCTTAAACTACTTCATTTCTTTCCCCGTGAAGGGTTTGCTTTTCACATTGCATGTAATGCTGGCAATTACTACACCAGGAATTGTGGTCCCATGATATTTTGTCTGACTTATCTGCTTTTCTATTGGTACACAAATTGAGTAAATACTAGCAGCAGGTATCTCTTGTTAAAAATTGGCACCGTATCTATCAAATCACTTCGCTTCTTCAATAGGAACAGCATTTGGAAGGAATGAGGTAGGTGTACTTATTAACACTAGAATACTGGCCTTCTGCCAGCTCAGGTAATTGCATTCTAGCTAAACAAACATTTACTCTCTGCTTTAAAGAAATGTTGTTGTAAAAATAAATCATGTCAGGCTGCTGCAAAACTCCCCTTTAGAAACGACTGTGTATTTCAATAGCTGGTATCTCACCTCTTGAGACAGAAATCACTGTTCTTCAGAATATAAACCAGGAAAAAACACAGAAAGATGTCAGAGAAAAGGCCTAAGCAGATACCATGAAAAATAAGGTTAATAAAGAAGTGAGAAAGAATGCAATTGTGCAGCCAAAAAAGAAAAAGAAAAACAAGTAGCAAAAGAGGAATTAAACATGCACATGTTTCAGGATGAATGTCAGGAAGCTCAAGAAATGGTGCCATTTACTGGAAATCCTCAGCACTGTAGGGAGTCCACATTAGAAAATGTTGACATTTACTGGTAGGCTCCAGTGTCAACCCACTGTTTTGACAAAGACAGAACATTATTGTTGTTTCCCCTATTAATCATTAAATAATTTTTTTTATCATGACATACAAACCATTTTAAAATACTTACTTGACAAATGCCCATCAAAGGCACTTAGATTTAATAAATCACTGGAACAATATTTTCTTTTCTCAAAAGAGGAATTGTCAACATTCTTCATCGCATATTCTCAGTTGATACCGTGGTGTGCCCAGTTTTTATGGTAAGACTTAACAACATGAATTTACATTTACAATTTTGATCTGTTATATTTGTAACCCCTCTGAGTTGATATTTCCAGTGTAAACCTTGTGAATGCCACTTTTGAGAAGAAGCAAGGAACTCACAAGAAGCAAAGAAAGTTCTCTCATGGGATCTAAGCCTTCGTTATTGAGATACTTAGGCCCTTGCCACATGAAGTCACTATCCTAGCAAGGCCATGCATTGTTCCCAGTCCAGGACCCTTACCAGCTGCTTTCCCGTCCCTTTCTGTTGCTAATCAGTGCTTTTTCATTACTGGAAAAAATTTAGTAATGGCCTCTTTTTACACCACAAGTCTGTCACTTAGGCGAGTGCAGTTCTTCATTTGCGCTTGATAGCGCTTCCTGTGTGGTAGAGAGCATTCAGAACCTGGAATCAACACAGAAATGGCAATGCTGGAATTGACACAGAACAATGTGCTATTGAGACATGGTGTGGTAAGGGCCTTACATGACCAAATTTCCAAGTCTTACAATATAATTGGAAATACCAGAAAGGTATACACAAGAAAACTAGTAGTAGCTATAAACTCACCTTAATTGCAAATATAACAAATGAGAACTAATTCATATTGCTTCTGATGAAGTGGACTGTAGTCCACAAAAGCTTACTCTAGAAATTTCTTTCTCCTAATTAATCTCAAAAGGTGCTGCTGAATTCCCTTATGCCTTTTTATGGTAAAACAAATCAACACAGACAGTTTTTTTAATGTTACAAATATTATCCTAAGCTCCTTCTCCTTCCCTTTCCCTCTTTCTTTCTCCTGTTCTCATAGACAAAGAACACACTGAACATGCAATCATCTGTCACCCTTTGGAGAGGAATTTTCTTTTTCTTTAGTGTTTGGGAACTTGAGGAGGAAAGCACCTCAATTTTTGAAGAAGACAGTATCTTCCCTAAGTTTTAGATATCCAGAAATATTACTTGATGTTGTTAGCTTATTAATAGCTTGATAATATAGATCAATAATTAAGTAACATTCATTAATGTGAACTGTTGAGAACACTAAATAATCAAATAGAATTCCGTTAGTACTGCAAGCCAAAGCATGCTGTGTTGCAGCACTGCAGCATATAGGTAAAATTATTAGAATACAGATGCTTTTTAAATTGCTGTTGCCGGTTTTACCTGCAGCTGTTATTATTTTAGATGAGTTGAATTTAATTCTATGTCCTAAATCCAACATTGCACTGGTGCTCAACTTCCTTCCTGTCCCCTTCCCCACCCCCACAACCTTCAGAACTGCCTGAAAATCAACTTCTGAAGGGCCCAGTCTTGCAGAGAGTTTTTAAAGTGTGTATGGGGTGCAGCTGGGTCACTCTGTCCTGATTCCAGTGCTGGCAACTGCTTCTCATTTAAATATTTTGTGTTTTATATACTATGAGCTGCTTTAGGAGTGGGAGTGCTGAAAGGTGACCTATAGAAAAATAACCATGCAAAGGGATCTTGTAGCACCTTTGAGACTAAATGAGAGGAAAGAGTTGGTAGCATAAGCTTTTGCAAACTTAAATCAGACTTAAGTGCAGTGCAGACTTAAGTCTATAAAAGCTTATGTAACCAACTTTTTTCTCTCAGTCTCAAAGATGCTGCAAAATTCCTTTGCATACTGGTCCAGATTAACATGACTACGTCTTGAGTTCTATAGTTAAATAAATACCTATACGAATCTGCTTCATTCGCTATACAGTTAACCCAAAATACAGTCCCTTTCCACATGACAATGGCGTCCTGACATGGGGACGCAAGAGGAGCGGGACCGTGATGACACTTCCGCATGACATCATTGCAGTTCCTCCTTTTTCGTGTCACCAGCCGGCACAATCGTGGGCTGTATCATTGACAGAAAAACTCCATCAATGACACCCAGTCACACAAGCCTTCCATTGCAGCTGGCCATGCAGAAGGGCCAGAAGTGCAATCTACGCACTTCCTTCTCTACTGCAGCATAGGAAGAAGGCCGGCTGCAGTCCTGAAGGACAGAGCATGTCCCTCACGCTCCCTTCCACAGGCAGTCAGTTGTGTGCAGAGAGGAGCATTGGGAACATGCTCCCATCCTGGCAGAGGCACTACCGGGATTGTGATGGGACAATGCGAAGAGAAGTTATGCAGAAAAGGCCACAGTTAGCAGTTTGACTGAATACTCGTGGGTGGCTTACCTATGATTCTATTCCTGATCCAGTTCAAAGGGCCGGGATTGTTGACCAAGGAGTAGGATATGTCAAGAACCACATCTCCCATTAATCTGTCTATGTTTTAATATGTGTTCTAGTCTGTGTGCCAGGGGTACACAATTGTGGGAAGCTAGGCAGGCTGCACTAACCCCCATGAGATCTCAGAAAGGCACACACACACGCACACACACACTAAAACTGCCATAAACACACAAATTTTTGCCCCCAAATGTCTCACAACACCCTGTATGGGGTGGAGAGCATTTTAGACCCACCTAGGCCTGGAAGTCACTTCTGGTTTACTTTAGGTTTTTTTTTTAAGGCCTTTACTGGGCCCAAAATGGCCAGGTGAGGGGAAGTATGGTGAAAATGCTCCCCATGCCCCCATGGATTTAGGACATAGAATTAAATTCAACTCATCTAAAATAATAACAGCTGCAGGTAAAACCGGCAACAGCAATTTAAGCATGGTGAAAATGCTCCCCATGAGAGCATTTTGGGGCAAAATTTGATCATGGGAGGCTCTGAGGGCCAGAAAATTGCCCTGAGGAGCATAGTTTGATCACTCCTGCTATTTACGATCCCTATCAGAAATATAGTGGGTAGCTATGAGTAGGATCCTTCTCAGAGAGCTAAAACTGTGGGCCATCTTTCCTAAGCAGGTCAGAGTCACATTCTTCCTATGTTTGGATGGGAACTTCAGACTTGGTTGGCTTGTTTATTTTTTTTGCTACCTTTTGTTTGGAAATGTTTAACCAGTTTTCACTCAGCTGCTATCCCAGGATATAACATATAGCTCTGAAACTGTGCTTGTCTATTTATTTATTTTTTAATGAATACTTTTTGCAATTGATTGTGTGGATTTTAAAATATATTCCCAGATACTTATTTCTCAGCAACTTTGGTATAAAATTTAAAAATATGGATGCTTGACTAAATACAGTATAATCAATACATGTATTATTTGACCCTGTGGAGGCTGCTGATTTTGGGGGTGGTGGTACTAAAGTTGGAGAAAGGAAGAATTTAAACTCTTTATTTCTTGACAAGCAATATAAAATAAAAAGGTTATAGATGACTGAAATTCGTCTATGCTTTCTCCATGACTGTTATTCTGGTCCAGGTATCATAGGAACATTGAATATTCTGAAGACATATCTGTGTGCATAGGCAGGCTTACTTGATCTTATGCTCCTAGCAGATTTAAAGAAATTTGAGTAGATAGTAAAAGCAACAAAAAAGTGGGAGGAACAGATAGATCAAGCCCTATATTTTACATGTCTTTGCTTTGCTACACACCTCTCTTCCCAAACACACAAATAAAGCAAGCACACAGCTTTAAAGACCATCTTTGAAGAAGTTCACTTTTCAGTGAAAAAATCATGGAGGTAGTGAAGCAGGACCAACTCTCTTGAAAACTGGATAGGATGACCGTATCCAGCAAAGTTCTCTGAAAACATATGGATAGATTCAAGAGACATGTATTAGTGGTCTATGGATAGGATAAGGTCACTTGGAAGTCAGGTGTGTCATGAATCCCAAGAAGGACTCAGTGCTTCACATTAAATAATCGAAAGGGCTTGACCATGTTCAGACATACCCACCCACCCCCAATTGGGGTATTTTGCCTGTCTTTGCTTGCTATGTAAAACACATCCCTATTTACATATGAGATAAAGACCTTTGAAACTGAACCTAAATTAGCTCCGGGGTTTCCAACAAGCAATCATACTTTCAGATGAACAGCACGTTTCACATCTCTTCCTAGCCCAGTCCTGCCTTTTAGATACATGTAACTACATGTCAAGTCAGGGGAGGAAGTGAATAACTTTGCCAAGCATTTGGAAGTCAGCCGTTCTATTATAGTTAACATGTTGCACATCAGATGAGAAAAGCAAGCTTTAATTAAAGAGAAACAAAGAACAAGGGAAAAGTTACACAATTTGTTGTATAAGGCTTTGAGAACTCGTACTTAAAATGGATGCAAATGTCTGGACAATGTGAGATTCTAAGTCACTAGAAGAAGTTTCTTTAAATATGCTATAAATAACATCATTTGAATAAATGCTTTTATATCTGAAGTAAGTGTTCTGCAAATGTTTTCAATGCTAGATGTTGATGGTAGAGAAAAAAATGTTTTAAAAATCAAATGTGTATGTTGTATAAAATAGCTTTTATGCTTAAATTTCAGATATGGAATATGTAGACTTTGGCCATTTCTGCACTACACTGTGATAGTGCTATTATTCCACTTTCAACATCCTGTGGAATCCTGGGGTTTGTCGTTTAGGTAGGGGCATTTAGAATTCTCAGCCAGAGAGCTCTTTGGCCTCAGTAAACTACAAACCCCAGAATTCCACAAGATGTTGAAAGTGGAATAATAGTGCTATAACAGTGTAGTGTTGAAATGGCCGTCATCACATCAACACAGATTGCGTTGCAAAAATGGCTTTATATCGCAATTTTATGCATTTACTGGCTAAAAACCATTGGGATTTACTTCTGAGTAAAGATGCAAATGTTGAGCTAACTAAAATGACATTGAAATATACAAGTTTGCAAGCTCTCCATCACTTTTCATCTGGCTAGGTCAGCATTCTTAACTTTTGCTTTATCAGTGACCCCTTTCAAATATCTTTTGTTGCCATGGACCACAAAGACTTAACTCAAGATTTAAAACCCTAAAATTCATCAAATATTTATTTAAAATCACTCATCAAAGTTCTTCAAATTTGAGGAGAAGTGAGAAATAAGTAAAGGCACACAGTCTTATTATAATGTTTTTTATTGGAATGATTCTGTACAAATTTGTCTTTCTTTTTCTCTCTTTCTCTCTCTCTTTCTTTTAACTGTAAAAGCTCATAACATTTTTTCAATCCTTTGCAGACCCCCTATGAGGACATCGCATCCCCCAAGGAGTCCATGGACCCCAGATTAAGAACCATTGGGCTAGCTGTTACAAAAAATGGAGGATGGGAGAAGCAGTTAAACTCAATCTAAAGATGGAGACTGCAGACTGAATGAGCTGCTGTTGGCACTAAATGCCAGATTTCATCTAGTAATGGAACCAGATACTACAATGCTGGCTGCCACTGTGATCTCTGTCTTTTGGAGTCTTGTTGCTGCAACATCTTGTGTAATTTTTGGACCTTCCTCCTTCTTCTGCCATCCCTTAAATTTTGTACCTCCTGGTCTGACAAAGCATTGCTTGCACATTTCTGAGGCATTTCGGTTGGTCAATTTTGTTTGTCCCAATTGAGCAATGTGACTACCATTATTTTTGAGTACGAATGGGCTGCGATTCCCTAAGGAACCAGCCAGCATTTGAAAATGCCTAAGAGGAAACAGTTAAAACAAGAAATTCTGGTTGGGTTTTTGCTGTTCATGCGGCAATGGCTGCTGGAAACAGAGCAACTATATTTAAAATACAATGTGTTTTTGTTTTTAAACCATCACTCAGAAATCAAGTCTACTTCTTGTTGTCATTTTTAAGCATAATTAAGAAATGTCAAGTCAACAAAGTTAGTCATCTAGTGTTTTTTTCCCGTGCATTTTATGCCAGAAGAAGAAGGAAAAAAGAGGTCAGGTTTACCCAGAAAAGTATAATGAAATAATTTGTTAAGACCACAGCTGGCATCCTCTTATGGCGTAATGCAGGCATATGTCTTTTTTTTCCAATATAGAGGAATTCACTGTGACCTTGTTCACTCAACAACATACAAAACTCTCAGTATCTGTTGGGGAGCCAGGGGGCAACACAGAAGGCACACCTATATCTAGATGCACAACAACGTCATCCTCTGGGACTTCTAGAGAAGCTCCTTGAGTGGTTGTGTAGGATGTCTCTGCCACTGAGAGTCCAGCTATACAGTTGGACATTTTGCCACTGCCCTTCATTTTATAACAGCCACTACTACCCAGTCTCTACTACCTATATCTACCTCTCCCACTGGAACCGACTGAGTCCCACAGAAGGGGAGATGAAGTAGAATTCTGTCTGAGTGTAACTTTATGATCCATATGTTGAACTCAGCTCCTAGCATTCCTCACCACTGGCTCTATGGCTGCAGGACGTGGCAGTCCACCAACACCTGAAAAGCCACATGATTCTCACTCCATATATACCCACTCTTTGCCTGCATAATGATAGTTTAAGATGCATCCTTCCTCAGTTAAATATTAATTTATTAATGAATAAAAAGCATATAAGACTGTAATTTTATCAAAGTATAAGCAATCATGTGCATGTAAAAACAATTAAATACAATTTAAAAATAATAGAAAGTATCCATTTTATTCTGCATATGCCCAGGGATCACATTTATATCATGCCTTTTTCTGTCGCAGGAAAAAGGTAGGATAGTAAAAATAAATACATAAATAATAACAGTCTAAATCAGTGTAGGGTAGTGGTTTGAGCACTGGAGTACAACTCTGGAGACTCATGGAAATCTACTGGGTGACCTTGGGTGCATCATACCTTCTCAGCCCTAGGAAACTCTGTAATATTTTTGCTTTAGCGGTCACAAGTTGGGAACAACTTGAAGGCAAACAACAATAACAACAACAACAGGCTAACTACTAATATCAAAAAATTCTGGAAACTGGAAAAATCTGGCAGAAGAAAACTCTTTTTAGCATGCAAATAAAGATCAAAATCATTGGTGTGTTTCTTAATTTCAGAGGAAATATATTCCAAAGGACAGGAACAACTAGACTGAATGCCTGTTTCTAAGTAGTAACTGAAGTTCACCGCTACCAGAAAGATCTCTCCTAAAAATAAAAAATAAAAAATTGGTAGTAATGTAAATCTATGTATGCAAATATAGGTATGTATGTATAAATTCTGATTTCACTAACCTCCAGATGTCACATTAATGGCTAAAATCTTTCCTAAAACACACAAAAAACCTTCTCTGAGTTCACTGATATATATATAAAAAGCCACCATTTCCTCGGAAGCAAAGTTCTACTAGAACATGCAAAGTCAGATTAGTAACATGTAGGCACAAGTTCTTTAATTTCCCTGAGTAATTTGATGATGACTTTGTCTTAAATTAACTTATAAGAAGGCTAGTATTTTTTTTTTTTTTAGGATAGTCATAAATTTTGTGAAGCACCTACATTCAGGCACATACACAAATAGTTCAGAAAAGACAACGGAGGATTTACCTTAACTAGGAACATAGGAAGTACAGATCACTGGTACATTCAATGTAATTAGCAAATTCACTTTTAAAGGGTCTATGCAGCTAAATGACATTTATGCTGTTTCTTAACAGTTATATCCCAACTCTTCTTTTAAGAATCTTCTTCTCAGTCAGAATTGCACCTGCATGATGTTGTCCAGTGGAGCTGTCTTGAATGGCCAGGGACCTTTTACACTCTGCCCTACAAGAGCAGTATATGAACCACTAGTCAGCCACTGTGAAGAATTTGCACAGCACTTTGTGGATACGATTGCTTGGATCTGCTCTGACTTGCAAGGTGTAGTTGATACAGGTCTACTGGATGTCACTTTGGCCCCTGCTTATCCTATGCTATTGGATACATTTCAGCTTGTGCAACCTGAGGATAAAGACAGGATTCTTGAAGAGCTAAGAGCCACTGTGTACACAGTGGACCCATGTCCTTCCTGGCTGTTAAAAAGAGGGGAACTGGGAGAGTGGGTAAGAGGAATAGTGAATGCCTCACTACAGCAAGGCAACCTTCCATTTTACCTAAAAGAGGCTGTAGTGAGGCCACTATTGAAAGAATCAGACCATACTGGAAAATTATTGGCCTGTCTGCAATATTTCCTTTAGGGCAAGATTCTAGAATGTGCGTTGGCTCCACTGGAGCTCCAATGGATTATCTAGATCTATTTATCTAGATCCACTGATTATCTAGATCTATTTCAGTCTTTGGTCACCTTGGTACATGACCTACACAGTAAACTAGACTGAGGAGTATGTCTTTATTGGTTCTGCTAGACTTCTTAGTGGTTTTCAGTACCATTAACCATGGTATTTTTTCTGAGATGGGACTTGTGGATGCTGTTTGTCAGTTGTTCTGGTCTCCCTTGCAGGAGCAGACTCAGAACGTAGTGCTAGGAGACGCCTGTGAGTCACCCTGGCCATGTGCCTGTGGTGTCAGTCAAGGCTCACTTCTGTTCCCCATGTTGTTTAATACTTACATGAAACTGCAGGGAGGGGTCATCTAGAGTTTTGGAGTTTAGTGTCTCCAGTATGCTGATGACATTGAGCTTTATTTCTCCTTTCCATCCAATTCCAAGGAAGATGTTTCTGTACTAAACCAGTGTCTGCTGTCAGTAATAGACTGAATGAGAGTGAACAAATTGAAACTTTATCAAGATGAGATAGAGGTGATTCTGGTCAGTTGCAAGGCAGATCAGGGAACCGAGTGATTCAACCTGTGCTGCATCACATTCCACACACATTTCTTCAGAACATGGGAGTCTTCTCCATGGCTGCTCCCAGGCATGGAAATCCTTTCCACAGAAGGTCCAGTTGACCCTTCGCTGTTCTTTTTCCACCACCAAGTGAAGACTTATGTGAGATGATAGAGGTTTTTCAGATCTTTGATGGGTGAAAACAGTAAAACTTTGGGGTCAAAATTTTCTTTGAGGAGATTCCTTTTGTTATATGTGCATTAATATATGTGGTGTACCATGAAACCATTATTTCTGTTCATATTTCTGCTAATGGATTAGAATTTGTAAATATAATTCAATGGAGCTTCTTTTCTTTCCATTCTTATGTAATTTCCTTGTTCAAAGCTGTGACTTGTAAATCCTATGTTGTATGTCTAGGAAGGTTGAAATCATTTGCAACTGCATTTTAGGTATTGCCATTTCTAGTGTCAAGTCTGTGTCCAAACCTCATGTTAAAATACAAATCTGTTGGTCTTCAAGCACTTTCCTTCTTCCTTTTAATGCTGCAGCAGAGTAACACAGCAACTTCTTTGAAAAGAATTATTAAAGGAGCAAGAACCCTGTCCTCATTTGCATCTAACCTGTTAAAGACTTGCTACACCACAGAGTGAAGAGTCACTTAAAGACTGCAAGCCTTTGCATGTTTGTTCAGAAGTCAGTTCCACAATATTCAGCAGGGCTTTCTCCCAAGAAACTGTGCATTGGATTGCATCTCTAGAGACATTACATCAACCACCTAGAGCTCCTACAATACAATAAGGAAGTGCTTTTTCACTGGCTGCCATCATGCCCCAACACAACCCTTACAGCCAATTCATATGTCTTAACAAGTACTTTATGGATTTCTTGTCACCTGATTACTCAGCACTATGTCTTGTAGCTAAATGTGGGAATGACTCCCAAGGCATTGCAAATGAGCTGATGGGAGTGATACGAAAGGTCTATCTATGTGGGATCTCTGGTAACAAACTCACATAATGCAAATTATTATTATATGTTGCTGTGAAGTCATTAACAAGGCATTTGACTGTGTGGCTTGTATCTAAAGACACCCAAATAGAACTTGACTCATGCAATGGGATTTTCCCAGCCTTTCCTGCCAACTGAAGTTCCTGTGCCCTTTCCAGAGTAGAGTGTCAAGGGACCCTTCAAGGCTTCATACAAGTGAATTCTTTTGCATTTGATAAAACATGCACACTTGTTAAAAGAATTTCAGTGGTAAGCACATACATCTTGTGGTGTAACTATTTAAACAGAAATCAGTTCTTTGACTAGAGACAACAATCTGACAGGGTATGATCTAGAATATTATTAGAACATGGAGAGTGAATGCTTAATGCCTTTGAAATTCTACTCTATCACAACATTAACAAATTATTTCATAATACATAGAGTACACACACAGAGAGAGACAGAGAGAGAGAGAGAATGGGAGATTGTAATAGAGTAGAATTTTGATGTAAAGTAGAATATACAGCCTTATCACCACTGGGCATTGTTCGCCTGTTTTGAGTGATAAGGACTAGAAACATTTTGAAAAAGGAAGGAAGGAAGGAAGGAAGGAAGGAAGGAAGGAAGGAAGGAAGGAAGGAAGGAAGGAAGGAAGAAAGAAAGAAAGAAAGAAAGAAAGAAAGAAAGAAAGAAAGAAAGAAAGAAAGAAAGAAAGAAAGAAAGAAAGGGGAAGGGAAGGGAAGGGAAGGGAAGGATGAAAGAATTTCCATATAAAGTCCATCTAAAGTGAGCTTACAGAGTGTGGTTGCTTTGGGATTCCAGAAGCAACAGATCTACCAACTACTAGGCCACTAGATTAAAACAAGTAATCAATATCCTTTACATATATGTTCACTTTTAAAATTCATTTGATTCCTTGCTTCTGCCTCTGTTCAGTCAATTCCTGTTGTGCAATTTAAACTCCCAGCTATTTTTGGAAGGTACCAAAGCAATTTCTAATGACTTAGCATTATGAATAATATATTGGCTTCAGTGTCCAAAGAAATCACCATGGTGATAACCATTGTATAAGAACACAACAGGGCTATCTGCCAGAGTGAACTGACCTCTTTTAGCAGGAACCACAGTAGGACTGTGTGTACATGTTAGGGGAGGGACTAGATGAAGGCAGGAGTTGGAATAATACAGCAAGATGTCTAGGTGTTGGCATCTGAGAGAGGCAACCTTTTTGGCTCTGCTCCTGATACTGAAATGTCTCGGGCTGGCACTGGATCCATTGTAATGTTTACTGCTATTACTGTTGCTGTTTGATTTTATAAACTATTACATGTTATACATTTTTATTTTGTAAAATAATGTATTTAAATATATGACTTGAATATTATTTCTAAGGAATGTTTTTATTACTATTATTATTTATACAAATAAACAAAAAATAAAATCTTGAGAGTTTTTGTTAGAAAATATAATTAATTAATCCAATACAATCAACTAAAATAACACTGTTCCAAAAGAAACTCAGATCTTGGGCCATACCAGATCACCCAGGAGGCATTCCACAATCTAAAGCAAGGCAAAGAAAAGCTTTTCTGTACTAAATTTTGAAAAATAATAGCCCATCTACCAAAGAGATGGGCCATCTATCAATAGTCAATCTACTATTGACTATTGGAGTGGACAAGTGCATGGGGACCAGGAGCCAATTTTCCTCCTTAGACCCTCCTGCCGTAGGATGCAACTCCCACAGCAAGCCCAAATACCTCCATCTTCATCTGCAGCTCCTAACAAAATAGTAACCCTGTTGCTATTTTGACAGGGGGTGGAGTGGAACACAGAGATATTTGGGGCCAGTATAGGGTTCTGGGGCCTAAAGGTACCAGATCCCATTTGATCTTGGAAGCTAAGCAGGCTCAGCTCTGGTTAGTAGTTGCATGGGGCATGCTAACAAATGCCAGGTGCTGTAGACTGTGTTTCAGAGGAAGGAACTGGCAAAGCCACCTCTGCGTATTTCTTGCCCAAGAAAACTCTATAAAATCCATGGGGTTACCATAGGTCAACATGTGACTTAAAGGGACACAGACACAGGCACAGGCACACACACATACACGATTCTGGGATGCTTGTGGGGTTAAGGAAATCTTAATGTGTTTTCATACAGTTTGTGGTTTAAAGACAAAAAAATGCCCCCAAATCACACTTTAAAAACATAAAATGGCATTGCAGTTTAGAATTCTCAACCAGAGAGCTTTAGCACCTCATCCGACTGCAAACACCAGCATTCCATGGCAGTTAAAGTAGAATAATAGCATTATAACTGAGTAGTGTGAATGAGTCTCATGTTGATTCTATGGATCAACTCTAGCTGGGACTAGCAATTGGATTAAGAAATAAATTCTTTTTGAACATATATTTTCTGCAGCTACAATTTATCAGCACTTTTTGCTAAGGAAACTGTTAACTTGACAAATGAAACAGTATGTGTGTTTATATAACTTACCGAATGGGTTACATGCATTTCAGGGTCATTGTTGCTTTTCTAAGTAAAATGCTACAGTATCAACCAGTTCATATCATTATCCTTTCCCAACCCACACCCCCATCCACACTTGATTTTCCATCTTCTCACCTAGTCAGGATTGTGGGCCCAATGAGCTTGCTGGTCCGCATTGGGCTGTTTAGAGATGCCCCCGCCCGGATTTGACCATTGGTGCTCAATTCCAATTGCAGTAAAATGTTTGCAAATCTTGGGTCATTTCTGCGCTAGACTGTTGTAGGGCTATTATTCCACTTTCAACATCCTATAGAATCCTGGGGTTACACTGCAAACCCCAGGATTCCATAGGATGTTGAAAGTGGAATAATAGCACTATAACACTCTAGTGTGGAAATGGCCTTGGTTACTATGTGCACCTTCCATTTTCATCCTCCTCACAGACATTTACAAACAGCTTATTACCGAAAAATAACCCTCCGCCTCTCTCAGTTTGGTAGAGACAGTCCCAATTAATCCTGTGTCATTCCATTTTTTCAGCTGTTTTTAAAATATGCCCCTTTTTCTCTCTGCTTCCTACTTTTCTCCCTTTGTCCTCAGCTTATTTCAATTGCTGCAAACTGAATTTAAAGTGTAAAAGCAGTTTTCACTCAACTCATCAGTTAACTCAGAGAGTAGACAAAAGATGGGGTATGCTCAATAAAAGCAAACTAGTGCAGCCTCCTCTAGTTCTTCTTCATCAATAACTTTTGCCATCTTAACCATACTCTGAGGTTGCTTGACCACAGGTTTTCATCTGTGAAATGGTGGAGGACAAACACAATTATAGCACAATGGTTTTACTTTAACTGCTATTGCAGTATCCTATGGAATTCTAAGAGCTGTAGTTTAAGGGAAGGACATTTATAATTCTTGGCCAGAGAGCTCTAACTCAGGCTTCCATTGGATGCAGCCATGGAAATTAAAGTAAAATCACAGTACTATAACTATGCAGTGTGAAAGGTCCCCAAGGCTTCCATTCTTATGGCTTTTTGTTGTTGTTGTAAAGATTTTTAGTACATCTGAAAACCTCAGGGCTGGCTTCTGCCTCTTTTGCATGGGTGGTATGGTTTTGGCTATAGAAATGATAGCATTCAGAGGCATGAATTGATATTGGAATATATGATTATTTAATCCCAAAGATTTAAGATAGGTAGTAGCATGATTTGGGCCTAATACTCCCTAATCTTAAGCAAGGATTGTAAAGCTTGCAGCACAGCAATGGACTGAATCCAAAGATCCTGGAAATTTCAGTCACAGAAATACTGTTTATAGATCCTATTAATGGAAGGAGAGGTGATATTCATTTATTCTCCTTACTGTCCCCAGCAAATGGGCTGTGGAATGTTGGGGGAATCTTCTGGAACAGTGTGGGAGATGGAGCAGTAGGAAGTAGAAAAACAAGTCTAGTGTGTTAGTTTTCTACTTACAGGGAATATTTTTAATTTGATGGAACTTCCAATAATAGCATCTCCTATCCATAGTCTAAAGTACATCCTATCACCTTAGGAGTTATTGTGTTTCATATGTGAAAGTGAACTGAAGATTTACAGTGCTTCCAATAGAGGCCTAGAGTCTAATGAGATAAGTGTGTCTTAGCTAAACTCTAAAATACTCTTTGTTTGTGCCTATACTTGTGAGTGCATGTTTGTGTGTCATTCACAGAAGACAAAGCCAGCCTTCTTGCCCTCTAGCTCTGATAGGCTAGGACTTCTGGCAGCAACACATCTTTTGCAATAATAACGTCAGAGTTCAACTCCTAGCCCGTGCCTCTCTGCCAGCAAGGGAAGGAAGGCGATAGTACTTGCCCAAAAGGAGGAGGCAGTGGGGAGTGTCCAATGCAAACAAGCAGTAGAAGCACTGAGCTGAGTCAAAGTCAAGGTCAAGTCCAAAAGTCCAGAATGCTGAAGGTCCATCCAAAAGGGGTCAAGAGAGCTGGAACACAAGGGTTGTGAGGGCTAGAGTAGCAATTTGCTACAAGCAAACAGCAAGCCACACAGAGAGACTTATACAGTTAACGGAAACCAGTGTAACTCATCATTGTTCTGTTTTCTCAATCTCACCAAAATGGCTTCCCTCTGAGCTGCTCGTTTCTGTCTCCTCTGTGATTGAAGGCTGGGAGGCAAAGGTGAATCTAATTCCTCTAAATCATTGCTGGTCCCTTTTCCCTCTGGCACCGGTTGCAACAACTCTGTCTCAGCTTGTCTTTCAGCTGATGGGGATGTTGGCAAGGTAGTTTGGTCTATCACTGACTCTGTTTCTGGCACAATCAATTCCTCATCAACCTCTGAGCCATCATCTATCACAAATAGGTACAGGTTTATCACAAATCAGTTCAGTAATACTTGAAAGTTCTCAGAATTCAAGTTCAGAATTCAATATCACTTGTGAGGAGGAATGAGTAGCCTTCTCCGCACAGTTACTGAGGAATGCTGCAGTACAATAATTCTATTACATTTATGAGGGACAAGGTTTAATGCTGAAAATGGAAGCTGTTAGAAAGTATTTAGCAGCTCTTGCAGTCTACCCTGAGTAGCATGGTCCCACAGCTGGGCCGTAGAGAGCACCCTGGAACTGAAACCCAAGCATGACAGGAGCCAGGAATAGTCAGACTCAAGAGACAGCCATGAAGAATGAACTGGAGAGAACAGTCAAGACCACTGGGCATTAAAAACGGATACACCAGAGCTCAAGTAGATGATGAACAAAGTTTCACTGAATCAGGATGCCCTCGTACACTCCTCCCTGACCAGGGAAACCAATGACTAGTGTGGGGTAGAAAATACCCAGAAGGCTCTTCAATGAGAAGCTTCACTGATAGGCCCTTTTTGCACTAGCCTGTTATAGTGCTATTATTCCACTGTCAACATCCTATGGAATCCTGGGATTTGCAGTTTAGGGAGGGGCCTTTGTGACCCTTCCTTAAACTGCAAACCCCAGGATTCCTCAAAGGTCCCTCCCTAAACTGCAAACCCCAGGATTCCATAGGATGTTGACAGTGGAATAATAGCACTATAACAGGCTAGTGTAGAAATGGCCATAGTTTGCCACATGGGTCTGTGGGCAGCAATTTCTAGCAGGCAGAATGGAAAATAATCAAGCAGAAATTAGCTACTACCAAATATTCTGGAATGATTAGGCTCTCTTAGTTTTGTTAAAGTTTTGACCCAGGGAGTAGTATATCAGATGTGTGAGAATGGAAATACAAAGGGAAAAAATATGTGGTAGCTATTGGAGCATATCCAGAAACATAATAGAAAAATGCAGGAGGGAAAACAGAAAGGCTTGTTAATAAGTAAAGGCCTAAATAAATCTGAGGTTATTGGGAAGCATACCAAGAAGTTGGTAAAGGGCAGAGAGGGTAAGACGGCAATATTTTCAGATGGAAGAAATTAATTTAGTAGGGATGTCCTCAAAACACCCATGTTAATAAGACAGCAGCCACAAGTTCCAGCCTCAACTGAGAACAAATAAAGCTACTTTATAACAAGCATCAAATTAACTTCTACACACAGTGACCCTCTGCTTGACTTAAACAAAAACTCTCCATATTAAGAACAATGAATTGATTCATTTAGTAGTTTCAGGGTTTTTTTTTAATGTTCTTGTAATCCAACAATAGATTGCTGATGTTATACTGTTCACATGCTCATTATCCAAAAAGGACACTATCATTGCTAACTACAAGTCAGCTTTGACTTGTAGATACCCTATGAATGAACAATATCCAAGACACACTATCATCAACAGCCATGCAAACACAGGGCTGTGACTTCCTTGACTGAATCTATCCACCTCCATCTGTAATGCAGTCTTCCTGTCTTCTTTTTTTTAAAAAAAAAAGAAAGAAAACAAAACGTGAGGCAAAAGGCATGCATAGGTTACTCATCTGATCAAAGGGAGACTATTGCTTGAAATGGAGATTTGCTCAAAATGGAGACAGTTGGGCTGAACAGCATATTGCTTAAAACAGTTTACCCAAAAATCTGTTTGAAAAAAAAATAGTGTAGTGGCTGACAAACAATACCCAGTGTGTATATGTACAAGCTGAGGCATTTAAGGTTAGACAACAACAAACTGGGACAAGAGTCATGTTGTAAGGAGGACATTTCTAGTTATGATTAAGGGAACAGGATGCGCTTTCGCATTTCCTTAAAATGTTATGGATTATCCATCACATTGCATAATCATTTTTTATGGCCATAGTTTCTGCAACAGAATATATTTAGGTCAACATTTTCATTTTTGAGAAGGCTGTAAGCATGTAAACTCAACCAATCCTAAGAAGTATTTTCATTTTATATTAAAATTTAAATTCTAGTACATGTAGGACTATGGGGTATCTATATCACAATACTGTACAGCCAGTACAAGATGAGCTTGTGGTAGACAACAGGAGAAAATACTCAGGATGCTCTTGTAAGGTTAAAAAAGGAAAACTTGCTCTCATTATTTCAGGAAACCTATCTTTGGATAGGGAAGAAGATGGACAAATGAAGATTGCTTACATTTCAGTAGAGAAGCCCCTAAAAGCTGGCTCTTTTGTAAGGATGCAAGCTATCCTGAGGCAGGAGCCCCATGGATGCCCCCTTCCCACACAAAAGACTAATTCACTTTTGGAAGAATGGGGAAGTGGCTTTTGCAGGCAGGAAGAAAGCAAAAAGTCTTGGGTACATAGATCAAAGAAAGAAACAAAGAGGAGAAATAAAAGGGCAGGCATGCTCTCTGCAATTTCTTCCCACTAATAACTTTATACAAGTGTTGATTCCTGTTTGCTTCCAACAGTACCAGTGTGGTTTCATGAAGGCCCTCAGGGCAGCTTGCAAGGTAAACGAATAGGTTGTTAGTCAGAAGAGAATTACCTTTGCCTGGAAGCTATCACTTGTCCTATTTGTCCTTGGCCCTTAACAAAAATTCCATATACCGTACATGCAGACACAGGTTTCAGTATGGGATAAACCCTACCCTAGATATAGCAGGGCATTGTTTTGCAAGAAAGGAGGATATGACTGGGTGTCCAGGAAGTAAAGAAATTTGACTCATAATAGACCAGCGGAACATTCACCTTGAATTTAACAGAGTTTAGAGGAGTTACTGTTCTCAACTACAGCTGTCAGAACCTCCCAGTGGTCATGTTGCCCGGTGGATTCTGGCCAAAAAGTAACTTTGTAAACTCTGGAATGTAATCAAAAATTGTTTTGGGGTTTCATAAGTAAGTAGGTAGCAACCTTGTGAACTCAACTCTTAACATGTGCAGTTGAAATCAGCTTTCTGTCCTACTCCATCTTCTTGGAATCATTTCTGTTTGAAAAACTGAACTCTCATCCCTTTCGCTGAGAATCAAGCTCTTAAGAGATGCATGCAGGGTTGTTGGAGGACTTATGTGTAGCCTGGAATGAAAAATCATTCCACGCTTTCCTTCGCAAGTTAAGTTAAGTAATGTCCAATGTAACAAGTCCAAGTTAGCTAAAAAGTTAACCAGTTGACTTACTGTTTGTGCACACACTTTTCAGGCAAACTATTATGCAATCAGGAACAATCAGGTAAAATTCCAAAGAAAGAAAGGATTGATTCAAGCAAGCAAGCCATGGCCCTGAGTTTTCAAGGTCTGACCAAGTCGGTTAATGACTGAAGCTCGTGGCGGTATCTCATTGATGGCAAATAATAACAACCACAAAAAGATGGAGTAGTTTTTACCGTATGTTCAGGGGTGGCCTGTGGTGAAATATCACACTGAAGCACAGTGAGCTAATTATTAATGTTGTGTATGTGTATATTGTTATGATTCGTTGTGATCTCTTAGATTATATACCAAAAAGCTGACCGCTGCTTCATAGGTGACATGGCTTTTGTAGTAGCCAAGCCAGTTATTATAAAACAGCAACAACTTCCACTTGAACAGAACCCCCTTTTTACCGCATTTGTTGGCAGGTGCCTGCAACTGTAAAACTACTATCGCTTTACCTCCAGTGCATTTGCCACTGACAGTAGGATTGCATATTAACCAGTATGTTACTGATTCCACCAGTAAAATCCTACATGCCAGTACTAAGGGTAAGCAGGGTCTTCTGCCAGGACTGGACCCATGACTCATCAGACTGTCCCTGCCTTTACCACAGAGCCACCAGATTCTATCTTAGTTCTGCCCATCATGGTTTGGCCCTTGGTGCCAGCTGGATATTATGGCACCAGAGTTATAAGAGTCAAAAGGTAGTCATTCTAAATTAGTCCAGACGGATTTTCTCTCTCTTCTCAGAAAGAAACATTCAGCTGCTGGCAAAGAGAAATAGAACGGGTCATATTTCAAATCATGAATCATTTTGTCCAATTCTTCCTTAGACCTTGGTTGAGTAAAAGCATGCCAATTCATGTTGTAGAAATGTTCTCAAACAAATTACTAACTCATAGATTAATCTTCTTTAAAAAAAAAGGGGGGGGACTCCATGGTTATTGACGGGCTCTGAACTCACATTGTTTTATTATTTATTCTACATTTCCTGAACTATAACATTCTGAAGATATCTAATAACATTAAAAGTTCCCTTAGAAAAGAGATTTAAATAAGAAAGCAGAGATTGCTGAGCTGATTTATATCTATACCATTTATTTATAAGTAAGTTTATTTCTTTAACCAGAAAAGAGTTTCCAGAGCAGCTAATGATATATAACTAGCAATGCCTATATTAAAACACAATAGAATAATAAAATTCTAACAGGAGTGCCACATTTTAAAGACCACTTAAACAGTTACTGTAGTACGACAAACGTATCAGTACATCTAAAGATCTAGGTATGGCAAAATTTCCTTTAAGCAATTTTTGTAGATTACAATTCCAGGCAGAAAATATGTCATCACATTTCTTTATTTTTTCACAAAATTAGAATGCAGGAATTATGTGATACTCCAAGAAATTGGCCTATCCTCTTCAATGTAATTGACTTTTTCCCTCATCGGAGATGTTTTTGAAGAAAATGCAAGCAACTTGTAGTCTTAGCAGAAAGAAAACAATCACTATAAAAAGAGTTTCCTTCTATTCTGAGTTATGGAAAGAGCCAGTGTGGTATAGTGGTTTGAGTGGAGACCAGGGTTCACCACAGAAACCCACTGGATGACCTTGAAGAAGTCACGCACTCTCAGCCTCAGAGGAAGGCAAAGGCAAATCCTGCCTGAACAAATCTTGCCAAGAAAACTCCTTGATAGGTCTGCCTTACAGTCACCTTAAACTGGAAATGACTTGAAAGCACACAACCACAACTAAATTAAGGAATTTGGTATAATCTCTGTATCTCTTCAAGCTCTCCTTAATCTGTTGCTGATAGATTACTGAGATATTTGTCCATTTGTCAGTATAAAGAGTTATGCTTTCTCAAGTCAAATGTACATTTTACATCAAATTAAGATTGGCTACTGGATATCTCCTAGAACAGCAGTACTTAACCTGGGGTCCTCAGACCCACCCTCACAGAGGGTACATGAAACTCTGCTGCTGGACAGCACCACCACCGGCAACAGGGATGCAGCGGGGGGAGGCTGCAGGTGCTGAAATTGCTTCATTGCTTGCAAATAAGTATGCAGATTGGGAACACACATATACCTGCCACCATGTCCCTTTCATCAGGGACGAGGAAGCCAAGGGTGTGGGAGCTAAGGGACATGGTGGCAGACTTGTGTGCATGCCCAAACTGCTCTCTCATTTGCAAATGAGGGAGCAGTTTTGGTGCCCACCCACCCCACTGCCACATCCCTGATGAAAGGACCATGGCAGCAGGCATGTATGACTCCAGAGACCAGGGTTTGAATTCCCACTTGGCCATGGAAACCCACCTCAGGCAAGTCACATTCTC
The DNA here is from genome assembly GCA_030412105.1 of Cyclura pinguis. Classification (NCBI taxonomy): domain Eukaryota; kingdom Metazoa; phylum Chordata; class Lepidosauria; order Squamata; family Iguanidae; genus Cyclura; species Cyclura pinguis. Next base: position 307,869,197 of record CM059599.1, on the reverse strand, counting down.
TCATCCATTGACAGACCCATCTACTATGGATTTGTCTTGAAAAAGCTATCTGAACAAGTGATCACTGACAGAGTAGAATATGTGAATAATATGCATTGATTTACTCAATAAAAAAAATTCATTTTCTTAATAAATAATTGTTAATATGTATGGAATGTTTCAGCTTCTCTGGACAAGTTCAAATTTATCCTGTGAACCTTCCACCCACAGGTAACACAATATATATCAAGGAATTCTGATTAACAGGTCTTGCCCAAGATATTTTAAAGCCTGGGCAGAACAGGTGTCCCTACTGACCCAGGTCAACATATGCAATATATACTACCAGTGAATTTATTTTGGTGCATTAGCAGGAAAATCCTAGAGGTGCCTTTCTCTGACCCTGGCAGTGAAAATGTAATACCAGCTATTAAATACTCAAAGGATAACTATCGATTTACTGCCTCTTCATGACTTCTAAAATCTGCTCTCTGAGGTGGCTATCTCATACTCTAGATTGTCAGATTTCAGGGCCTGGCCTCAGGTCTCCAGTTTTCATGGGTCATCCCTAGGCAGAAAACACAGCTATAAATTCTCCAGTTTTGGACAACTGAAAACCCCAGGATTCCATAGCATGTTGAAACTGGAAGAATAGCACTAGAACTGTATGGTGCGGAAATGGCTGAAGTTGCTTTGGAGGTGAGCTATTTGGAATGCAGATGCAGCCTGATGGCAGGTTGCTAGGCAGTAGGAATAGTACCTAAGGAGTGAAACCCAGCATAAGGGGACCTATAGATGAGAGGCAGATATTCTGTTTGAAATAGAACCTTCAATGAGAACTTGGCCAGAGAAGATGGCTGTATTGTGTTTAAGCAGGTGATGAAAAGACATAGTGTCTAAGGCTGAGACTTATTGGCATAGTCTGTCAGAAGTTGAAAGTGGTTAACATAATAACACTGTCATTTATATGAATTTTAACAAGATAATTTATTTCTAACTGACTACAATAAAGGATACAGTTTATTTTATAATTACTGAGTCAGCCTGAGTTGCTGGAAGCCACTGATAATAAAGAATAAACAAACTATTAATAAATAAACTATTTGGCTCTGAGGGAACACTTAAGACCCTAGTCTTTTTACACAAAGCTGGTGTTTAAAGGGTGGAGTTAGGGCTAAGTGTAAGGCCCTTTCCACAGGACTTTGTCATCTCGCATAGGAGAAGAGAGAAGGATGGAACCCAGATGATGCTTATGCACAACATTGTCGCAGTCCCATCCTTCTCCAATCGCCAGGCGGAGCAATTTGCATGACCAGTGATTGAGCAGCCCTCTCGCCACCCTCCAGCATTTATCTGCTGTGCAGAGGTCCTCAAAGTGCAATGGCTGTACTTCCTGCCCCAGCACAGCCTGGGACAGTGCCTGGCTGTGCTGCAGAAGGAAGAGATGGTGCCATCATGCTTCTTCGATTCACGGTGACAGATGGTGTGGAGAGGAGCGCTCTTGTTGCACTCCCCTCCTGAAAGAGGCTCTACCGAGATCCCTGCAGGACACCACCAGGGTCTGGTAAGCTGCGGAAAGGGCCCAAGTGTCAGAGTGCCTTATTAGCTTGAAACTGCAAAACTGATCTGTGGAGAAATAAAGGCCTGTCATAGTAGTTAATCCATAATGCCTAATATCCCCAGAGGCTGTCCCTATGTCTCAGATTTTGACTTGGAAACCTCAGGGCCTGGGTGATCCTGAACTGGCGAGCCTATTCACACTAGCTAATGGTGGGGCCTGTTCACTGACTAAGCTTCACAGTCAGCCTGGGGAAACTTCTCTGCACTTCATCAGTCAAATGTAAGGACCAAGAGGCTCCCTTCCTTTCAACTGATAAGAGTTTTCCTGAATTCTTTAAAACCGACAGTTATGTCTCAGGGCTATCTTGACTTGGACTCATTACTATAAAATCCGGGGAAGTGGCCAAAGCTTCCTGTGCTTTTGTCTTGATCTAATAATAGAACCTTGATACATAAACAATATGAGAGCCAGTGTAGTGTGGAGGTTTGACCATTGAGCGGACTATGACTCTGGAGGTCAAAGGTCAAATCTTCACTCAGCAATAAAAACCACTGGGTGACCTTGGGAAAGTCACATTCTCTCATCACCAGAGGAATGCAATGGCAAACCTCCTCTAAACAAATCTTGCCAAGAAAATCCCATTATAGGGTCAACTTAAGGTTACTATAAATCAGAAACAGCTTAAGGATATACAACAAAAACATACACAGTAAACACATACACAAACAACTACATATGCTTTCCCTAGGTAACGATAACATCTATCTGAACAGGTCAGCCTCTGCAATAGATACTTTGGGGAACATCTTTTAACTCACATATTGACATTCCATTCCAAATGTCTCCAGTAATGATACCTAAGCAACAATGGTTACTAACATCATTTAAGTGCAGAGGCCTAAGTAAGCAGCATAAGTAATAAACCTGGCATAGTCTGCTCAGATGTATAGAAATACAGAGTTGCCATGCACTATCTGATTTTAATACGAATCCATACAAGCCACATGTGATTTGTACAATTCAGCCAGTTAGCTTCAATGGGGACTTTTAAAAAACTTGACTCATTTCTGTTCTGTTCTAATCCGCCCTCGCTTTTCCTTTCTATTTTGTCCCTTCCTTCTTTGTTCCTTTCTGTTGTTGTAACCATTCAAACATTGTACAAGAAATGTCAAGTTTAATGTGCGTTATTCATGCTCTGGAAATATAACTTTAAGGAATGGCTTTATTCTGTGTGTATGGTTTCATGTGACTGGGCAAAGTACTCTTCATTCATGTGGCAGTGGGGGGCAGGAGTCAAGTATGATGGAGATCTTGTTTATAAGGATCCTGCCTTGTTGTTTGTAAAACTGACTTCCTGTTTATACGGTTCAGTGTCCACTGAGATATTGGCTGAAGAGCCAGTTTTCAGTTTCAGAACGCACACTGCACAGTAGTTTGTAAATTAGGCCTTGGCCCATTATTTTCTTGGCTGTTCTCACCTCATTTTGGACACCTTAACCAAGCTCTTCCTATTTGATCTGTAGCCTGTTGTGTATGTTTTAAATCAACTCAAAAATCAGCGAGCTTTGAAAAGGGCCATTAATAGTTCTCTGAATACCCAACCTTCAGTCTGGTGAAAATGCAGAGCAATCACCAACTAAGATTTTAGGGGAGGTCCCTTATCCCAGCCCAACCACCTTCCCAGGTTCATTTGGTGGGAATGTGAGAGACAGGCATCTTGCTTGCTGTTTCCAGGATTTCAAACTCCTTCCCGAGAAAGGCTAGGACGGTGTCCCCCTCAGTTGTCCTTTTGCTGATGATTGAAAACATTCCTGTTCTGATGGGCTTTCTAGAAACTGAGGGCAAAAGCTTTTAATGGTGTGCCTTTTTAATGCTGTCCTATTCTGCTGATTTTTTTTTCTTTTAATAGATTTGTTTTAAATTTCTGTCAGTTCCATGTACTGTGAACAGTATTTCAGCAATAACATTTTAGATGTTTTACTTCTCTCCTTGTGATTTCTTAAAAAAACATATTTCTTTTAACTTCATAAGTTCCAGTATTTGGAGAAAGAAGATATACAAATGAATAAAATAGTAACAGTAATAATAAACAAAATAATAAGCTATTAACTATGTACCCCAGCACACTGTAAACCATTAAATGTCCACCCCAGCACCTCTTCACTAAACCTGCAGTTTCCATCTTGCATCTGCAAAGACCTCCAATGCCCAAAAACACTTGTCAGATTTTTCTCCCTTCAGTTTCTTCCTCTAATTATTTACCATCTTGCCTAATGAAATGTGCTAGAGAACTCAAAACTTCACATCACATTTGTTCCATGTTTGGGACTTAACCAAAGTCTTTGTTGGGGTCACTAAAATGTCACAAACATGGAGCGAAGAATGGGAGAGAATACCACCTACTTCAAGTGCTGGCTTGGGCAGTGACTTGTGTTGGGGCTTCATGATATGTTGTGGCTGTGGAGGCCATGATGAAGTGAACAAGAGGAGACTTCATTTATAACACAGAACAACAGCTCTTAGCTTTCAGATTTTTAAAAAATGTAGTTACTTTTGAGAAAAAGTAACATTAAAAGTTAATTTTTAAAAATTATGGCCTAGATCCAATTGTTAGACCCATTACATCAAGGAGTATATTAATTTTATTGACCCAATGGGCTAGCAATACGAACTTGCCTTTGTTTTGAGATGTTCTGGGAAGGACCTTTTCTCTGCCCTACCACACTCACAGGAAACATGGGAGAGGACCTTCTTGGTGGCTGCTCCCAGGCTGTGGAACTCCTTCCTACAGCACTTCCTGGAGCACTCTTGCTGCTGGCCTTACATAGGCAGGTGAAGACTGTTTTGTTTTTTTCAGACCTGTGATGGCTGATTGCTCAGCCGGGGAAGGGACTTTCAGAATGTTCTGCATGGTTTCATTCAGAAAAATTCAGGAGAAGGAGGAGGAGGATCCAGGGATATAACTACAAAAGCAAATAATTAGTTTAAGAAGGGGGTTGAACTATTATTGTAACTACTTTTAAAAGTAAGTTTCCAAGTTCTGATCTGAACTTAGGGTTCACATTCTATGATGATTATGGTTTATTGTGTACTAACAAACCAAGGTTTGTAAACAAAAACCAAAATTTCATTTACAACTGGTTTGCAGTTCACAACAATTCCAGATCTTGATGACCTCACAAAGTTCTCATTTTCCTGGGTTACTTTTTTTTAAAGGAAGCAGGGTGGAGGAAATGAAGGTGCTTCCTGCATCAGCATTCTATTCATTCACATTCTAAGTTATTAAGCCCTAATTCACAATTTAAGTAAAATGTCATCTCAGTTAATGGATACTATTTTTCTTACCCACCTTTCTCTCTGGGTACTCCTTTCCTAATTCAACCTTTCTCTGACTTCTAGATGTCCACATTTTCTATGTTTACCACTAGGTTCCTGTTTCTTACCATCTGTACAAAACCTGTTTGATGCTTTGAAACGGTGCCATCTGGTCAGGAAATGGTGGAATCAAAACTGAAAATCTCGCATATGTAATAAATATCGTAATAAAATAAACAAGGAATTATTTTAGGATGGAATAGATGGCATCATCTTTCAAGTGGCCAAACATAACATCCATGCCTGTAATACTTCTAGGTGTTTGTCCAATCCACTTTAAAATAGGAAGAGTAGTATTTCTACCGCTTTACAAAACAAGATATTTTATATCTTAATATATTGGATTCCTTGGAGGGGTTCCTAAGATTCCCCAGGTTTTTTTTTATTCATATCATACAATTTCTTCTACTATACCCTTGAGTATGAAAATATCTAATTACTCTTCTTATGTCATGTTAACACCCTTCAAAGCAGGATGACTCCCTCTTAGTCATCTCTTAGCTAAGCCATATACATCTATATCTTTATCTTCCCTATTAGTCAAAGCTTCCAGTTCCATTGTAATTCTGTCCAAACTTGCTGGCACTATATTTCCCTAACGAAAAATGATATACCAAAAATACCCCCCATACACCTCTAAACACTGTCTCCAGCACCTTAGAATTGTTTGTTCATGAAATGAGCTGCTGAATTTAGACTCAGTTGAGGCACAAAGATTCGTGTTCTACAGTTTGCATCATCTGCTATACATGCACAATAGTTCAAATATATATAGAACCCACTCTCATTGGTAGAATGTAAGGTAGTGGATATATAATTTGTCTGTATGCTGAGATTATTGGACGATTATAATTTGTTTATTTGATTTATATCTTGCCTATCTCTGCAGGCTAGGATGTGAAATGGCTTCCAACGTAATAGATACAGGATCCTATAAAAACGTAATGAATTATAGACATTAAAATACACTTTAGATTGTGTATACAATCATCTCTCTACATTCAAGAGTTTGATTTTTGTGAATTTGATTATTCACAAGGCACATGCTGCCCCCCCCCCGCATTTTCTTCTTCTCATTCCCTTGCATTCCTCACCCCAGGTTTGCAAGGCTTGTGTTTAAAATGGACATTTTTGCTTTTTGGGTGAGCAAAACCCTCCTCTCACTGCTGGAGGTGTGTCTTCTCTGCCATGTGGCTGCACTTTCTGCTGCATAATGGTTGCTAATTGGTCAGGTGTTCTGTTTGCTTCTACCCCTCCCTTTTCAAGATGGCTGCCAGAAGTAACTCAAAGGGAAGAACCGTGCTCTTCTCTCTTTGAGGGGAATGTACTGGTAAACCTCTTACTGTGTCTTTTTTCTCCCCCTCCCCCCAACACTGGGGCTAAAGGCTAAAGGAATGGCGGGGGGAGAGCTCTGGAGTGGAATCACGGGAGTGAGAGTTATTCACAATTTTTCCACTTTTGCAAGGGTTCTGTGCCCCTAACCCTCACAAATGTGGAGGGGCTACTGTATTATTCAGAACCAATTAAAACAAGTTAAAATGCACACTGATAATAAATAAGCTGTAAAAGATTGTAAAAGTCCAGTTTATCAATTCCATCTGGCAGTCAGCTGCCAGCCTGTATAGAAAGTTTTTTTTTTTTTGGCAAAAGAAGTACAGAGAGGGGTCTGTCTTAAATTTCTTCTTAATCTGGGAGCAGCCACCAAGAAGTTCTACTCTCATATCAGCACTACTCATAGTTCTAAATATTGTGGAGTCAAGAGAAGGGCCTCTCCTGCAGACCTCAAAGGCCAAGTGGGCTTATACAACAGGGGCAAGGGATAATGTCTAATTCCACTCTCTTTTCCCCTCCTACCTTCCTGCAAGATATCACACACTTCTCAGAACAAAAGATTGTTGTTCCATTAAATCATGATAAGAATACTATTAAGAACTTGTATAAGATAACCAGTAATGAGAATGAGGAAGATACAATTCTGCAAGAATCAGGTATCCACGCTACCAAATTTCAAACTGTATGTCCGCCAAGCACAGAATTTTGTTCTTTGTTATTTTCAATTCTCACACAGTAGCCTCTCCAACTGTAGTATATTTTAGATCTAAACACATCCCCAGTTGTATTCTTTTCCAACATGCATGCTTGAGTAACTGCTCTTTCATATGTAACCACAGGTCCTTTCTGGACCACTACAAAACCACACTAATACCATCTACACACTTAGCATTCAGCCATGGTACTTGTGCCACTTGAACTTTTGAATTTTCCTGCAGTTTTATTCTTCTATGCTTGGACCTGGAAAAGCACATCCTGAGATTGCCTTCCTGAAATGTGTGGTCTTCAGCTGTGAAAACAAAAGTCCAGCAGAGTTAGTCTTCTACCTTAAAACTCAATTTTTCATGTAAAAGCAACAGATTCAACATATGCTTCTTTGTGTGAACTTGATAAGGAATATAAATCCTCAAGAACTTACAGCACAATCCTGTGTGTGTCCACAGAAGCAAGTCCTGTTAAATTCAGTGGGCTGTGCTGTCAGGTACGTGTGCAGGATTGCTGCCTTAATTTGATTTTATTTTGTTTTCTTTGAAAGGGCCATTCTCATGATAAATTCAATTTACTGCTTTATATGGAAAATAAACTTAGAAATGTTATTGCTGAGCCAAGAAGCTGAACAATGAAAAAGTAGGAAAGAAGATGGAGGAGTTTCAAATGATTCTTGAGAAATGTGTGTTTTTAAACAAACAGTGCAATAAACACCAACTCTTTGCTGCTACTGCCTATTGGACTTCCCCAGTTTTAAAGAGTATGTATCTCTCTGTTAAAATTCCACACACAATTCAAAAGTGAACATTGGCAGCTAACTGAAATCCTAAGCAATCTGACTAAGTTTCAAGAGTATTTTTTTTTCTCTGCCATTTAAAAACAAAATCTACAGCAGGATAGAAAGTCTGGCTGAAGTCCTTTCTTTCAGTGTTCCAGACCCCAGGAAGAGTCTTTTATTCTCCACTTAAGCCATAAATCTATCCCAGATTCTTATTAAATATTTTAGGTGGCTTTTTTTGTAAGCCAGAAAACTCTAAAGAGTTGTTAAAAGAGGAATGGAAAAAATATAAATAGTTTTCTTTGCTAACTGTAAAAATATGTTTGCTCCATGTGTCATATCTGCACTCTTGAAGGAATGCCAGTAGAATTTGATTCACTGTTTCTTTTAACTCTATAAATCAGAGGAGCATGGCTTCTTTTGATATGGAGTTTAAAAAAATACTGAGTAATCAAGGAAGGGTTTTAAAATAACATCACAGGATCATTGTTGATCCATGTCCTTCTGTTGAACAACCTAGCCTCACATCTGGGGGCACTTTCACAGATCAGAATTGTAGCACTATCATTCCATTTTAACTGCCATGGTTCCATCCTGTGGGACCTTCGATTTGCAGCTGAGAGAAGGGCATTTAGCAATCTCAGCCAAAGAGCTCTAGTGCCTCTCCAAACTAAAAAGCCAAAGATTCCATAGGATGTGGCCATGGCAATTAAGGTGGAATCACAGTGCTATAATTAGGTAGTGTGAAAGGACTCTTGGTGTCAAGGCTGGCCCAAGACACCTTGTTAATCAAGGCAGAGCAGCAAATGGCTCCTCCCTCACCCAAATCAAGCTGAACAATAGCCAAAGCCAACCAACTTATTTTGGCACAAACCAAATATTTCTTCACAATCATGTCCTGTTAATTGCTTAAGGCAATCTTTGGTTTTATCCTCCATGTTGTGACTAACATTTCACTTTCTATATATAAAGCCATCACTTTCCCTCAAATACCTCTGTTAACCTTATTCTTCCTTTAACTACCATACATCATTTATTCTCTTCTATCAGGCTATGCTCCATACATGCAAAGCTTCAATGAAAGCTTGGCTTCAACCCATCTAGACAAATCTGTATTCCTTAAATCAGACAGGCTGATTGTCTCAGTAACACGGATCATGGGCAAATTTACATTTCCTCCCTGCAAAGTCTTTTCCAGAATTTCTTCCTGCTTGCTCTGAGAATGGCTTTCAGAATTCATCCCTGTCAGTTTGGGTTTTGTTACATTAATTATTATGCTTTGGTTTTGTATATGTTAAATGACAAGACATGGACCCTTTCCGCAGTAGCCTCCCATCCTGGCATGGGGATGGGAGAGGAGTGGGACTATAATGATGCTTCTGCACAAAGTTGTCATGGTCACACTCCTCTCTGGTCCCCAGGCAGTGTAATCACACGTCATTGATGGGGGAAACCCATCAATGATTTAATCCGTGATCGCGCCACCATCTCACACTTACCTGTCCTGTGGAAGGTCTGGAAGTGCAATGGTGGCACTTCCTGCCCCAGCACAGCGTGGGAAAGTACCTGATTGCACTGTGAAAGAAATAGGTGTGTCCATCACGCTCCCTTCTGGAGGGAGCTGGTCCGGTGCAGAGGGGAGCGTTCCTGTCACATTCCCTTCCCAACAGAGCTGCTGCTGGAATCGCCAGTGGAGGACCACACAAGAAGGTAGGGTGCGGAAAGGGCCATAGAAGCAGATTTGCGAGGGAAAATGTCATCACCAATTGCTACTAGCTGAATGGCTTGAAAAAAACTAGAAGTGTGCACCTCCTAAAAACTGAAACACCACCAACACACACACACACACACACACGCATGCACGCACACACAAAGGCTATGCAACTGAATTATATGTAGTGATAATTCCATCTACATTCATTCCATCTTCCAGCAGCCCCTGCCAATTCATAGTGATTACAGAAGAAACAGCAATGACTACTGGTTGGGGAGCTGGAGAGACAGGCATCCATCAGGACTTCCTATATTATTTCTAGACAGATCCAATATTTATATATCCTTTTACTTTTTAATCCTGTTTGATATATCTGTACATATTAGTTTAACCTGCCCTGTCTTTTTGCTGTTAAAATAAACCCACTGTCTTGGAAGCTTTCATAGATTCACATGTGATGATTATGACTTCTTACATGGCAGTGTACCAAAGGAGCTTGTGATCTGATCCAGTTTGTATTGGACACAGTGCACTGTCTGGTCATTCATGCACTGAGAGCAACATTTAATTTCCAGCCCAGAAGGGACATGCTTAATATAGTCTATTGTATGTGGTTCACAATTTTCTTGTTTTGCTTTCTGTTCCCCAGACTATTATTCCACAGCAATGGAATGGCAGAAGCAGAAGCAATGGGTATTTGTGATTTTCATATCTATGAATGACAAGGATCACAACCTGAGGATCCCTTTCCAAAAAAGTACCTTTGATAGTGGAGAAAAGATCTGAAATACTCCAGGTCTACGGTAGGTTGCCTTGACTGGCTTCTTCATGTCAGTACTGAGGCTCTTCTATGTGTATGACTAACCCAGCAACCACTTCTATAATAAAACAGGGGGCTTTCATACTACACAGTTATAGAACTATGATTCCACTTTAAGTGCCATGGACACACCCTAAAGAATTCTGAGACTGGCAGTTTTGGTGAGTCTGAGAATTTAAAATACTCCCCCATAAATTGCAAACCCCAGGATTCCATTGGATATTACTACAGTAGTTAAAGTGGAATCATAGTGCAATAGTGTGAAGGGACCCCAGATTATGAAGACAGGAGTGGCCAGCAGTCTCAGTGGGCACAGGGCTGTTGTTCTTCCTTCAGAAAGGCTAAATCCAGGTGGCCAGAGTGAAAATTGTAGCTTTAATGGCTGTGTAGAAGAGGGCATTTCAGAAGGTGTTATTTGTTAACTGTTTACGACATCATACATCTTAGTTTCACCACTAGGACATCTTTATCTGTCCATGAGAAATTTTCTCCATGTTCTGTATAGATATCATACTGTGGAAACAATTGTTCCATTTGTCCTGAAAAATAAAGGCAAAAACAAGACATCATTGCAGTTCAGCTAATGGCAGATTTTGAGTTCAGTCTGCTTCAGATCAGGACAGGCAAATCTTAGCTCAAATATGTACATAAAAATATCATTATAGCTAGAATGTATAGAGGCAATACAGTTGGTGAAAGGTAGAGCAAGCAAACAAATTATTCCAAGATGATTGTTCCACAAGAGTAGAGCTTTCTGTGTTAGAATACAAAATAAAAATAAAAGAAATTAAACTAGAGTTGCAAAGGAAGGAGTTAGGGGAGACATGTACCACATGCTCTTTTCATTCATCCTAATTCTTATTTTCTAAAGCACCTTGTTTGATTCCCTGAAAATATCTGTGATATTGAGCAAGTATCAAGAGATTCTGTCTACTTCCAAAATTACTTTGTTTTGGCTGATGAAGAACAAAATATGTCACATTTTCAGGATAATAACTGGACATTTCATGCAGTTAGGATATTTGGTACTAAAGATATAAACAGAGAGAGAAGAAGAAAGATGGAGAAAAAAAGTGAGAGAACAGCCATTCTTTGTAGACTCTTAAGGTTTATCGTAAGGTCTAGGACTCCGTTTGTAGTTTTTCCACAATATTTTATGGTTAGACCAATAATCTAGGAACACAGGGGTCTGCCTTATCAATCAGATCCCTGGTTAGAAGAACAATTCTTTCCTAGCCCTACCTGAATTTTCCCACGGTTTTCTGGTGGTTCCCATTCAATGGGCCCAACTCTGATTAGCTTCTGAAATTAGGTTGTGTCAGATGGCATCTACAGATGATAGGAATCTATCGACAGTAATGCTAGCAGCAGTAGTGGTATACTTTCATTTTTAAATATTTCTGTCTTACCATTCAAAACAAATTCCTCCTCCATACAATAATAAAACATAAACCAGAAATCCCATTCTAATGAAACTAACCATGAAAACAGTTTAAACATTTTACAATCGAACACAACACTATAAAATTAAAAACCATAATAAAATGATAAATCAACAGCCATATAATCATTAAATACTGAAAAAAAAATAGATCCCATTGTTTCAATTAAAAGCAAATTGAGACAGATGCAAAATTTAATAGCCAGTGCCACCAAAGTTGGTGCAAAGAACAGATTTGGCAAAAGAGAGTTCCAAAAGATATGGTACCACAATCAAGAAGGCTGTCTCTGGTGCCCATCAATAATAAGAGTAAACACTGCCACACAATCAATGTAACAAGCATTGAACAATTAGAGTTGCACATCATAAGTATCACCTATGAAACCACAGCGATAAAGGGAGGGCTCCTTGGCATGACTCATTAAGCTAATATAGTTCCACAGGTTCTGGCTGCCCTAGCAGTAACCCTGAGTTAAATATAAAGAAGCAGCCAAAGACGTACCTTTTATTTTAATTTACACCAATATTAATTTTGCATTCCTGTCATCATTTCAGACATTTTCTTTCAATGGAAGAAATTGGAGTATGAAAAAATGTTTAGTGTTATGCTTTCTTTGTATAACACTGTAGGCTCTGAGGACTTGTGGCTTTTTCTCTGGTTTACCTTCATTTTCAGCCTTGTGCTGTGCAGGCGCCAGACCTCTGCTTTCAAAAGGTACTATGTAAACAGAGCTTGGCTTTTTTGGTCTCTTCATGTTAACTCTTTGGAGACAAAAAAAGAAAAAAAGAAAAAAAAGAAAAGTAATTTCAATTGCAGGTCTAGAGCCCAGCAAAGGAAACACTGTTTTATATCTGTTTTATATTCTTTTGCATTTTGTGTACAGCATTTGCTATTCTTTAACACCACATGAAGGCTTTAAATATTCTGCACAAAAATTAGTGGCAGTTGGGGAAGCTTTGTTCTCCTCAGAAAACTTCTGTAGTCTGAGTGATTGTAAAATCTGTTTTAGTTACAGTATGTATATTCCATTTACACATTTAAATTGAAATTTGTATTGGCAATGTATAGTAGTTGCAGCAGAGTTACTGATGTGTGTTGTTTAAAAAGTAGTAGAGATAAATGCCTCAAACCCTGGCTTAAATCTGAGTTCCTGAAAATCTGGTTTTATGTTGTCTACTATTTGTGTTTCCTGTTCCTGTTCCTGTTCCGGCTTGCTCAGATGAAGTGTTAAGCCAGGGGTGACATTCATGGGACCATCCAGATGTTGTGAGACTGCAGTTCCCATCAACTGTAGCCAGTGTAGCCAATGGTGAGGTGGGTGTCACAGTCTAACATCTGGAAGGCCACCCTGTTCCCACCTATGCTCTAAGTATTTCAAATCTGAGCACTTGGTCCACCTTGGGGACTGCTGTACATATTATCCCTAACAATTTTATAGGGTTAAGATATCTAAAACCTAGGATTGGAAAGAATATTCCAAAATACTCTGACAAAAAGGTTGGAAAACTCATGTTTTTGAATGAAATCTGGTGAAAAGAATCCTTGACTGATGAGAATCTTTGAAGTTCTGAACTTATTCTGTACAACATTCACATGTGGATGTTTTGCAGAGAAAACTGCCTTTTCTGCACAGATATTATTATGAAATATTATTTTCTGCATGGAAAATGCTATTTCCTGCATGGAAAATGCTGTAATTGGGGACTTATGTGCAAAATTCACATGTGGTTGTTTTACACAGGAAACAGCATTTTCTGCATAGAAAATAACTTTTTCTGTACAATATTTTTGCATTTTTATGTGCAGAAAAACTGTTTTCTATGCAAAAAAGGCTGTTTTCTGTGCAAAACAGGCAAATTTTTGTGCAAGACAGGTCCTAAGTTGCAAATATGCTTCAAAAACGGAGTAGTTTTCAATTATCTTTTCGCAACAGGAAGAAAACGGCTAAACTTACTTGTTGCTTCCTTTGAGAAGAAAATAATTGAAGAATTACATCCCTAGTATAGCCTTATGTATGTAGGCCTGGACTGTATGGCTGTTTACTGAACCTGGGGTGCTAACAACCATATAGTTCAAATCAATACACTCATTATTCTTCATACATGCAAGCCCTTTAAACATGTTCTAGAGGAAGAGAAAGTTTAAGCCAGGAATGGGGAATCTCCAGTCTTTGAAGAATGTATCCAGCCTATGGGCTTCTCCTACTCTTATATCTGATCATTAACTGAAGATAAGAGAGTATTGCCTTGAACTGAGCTCTAGTTTGCCAACTGGGAAGTTGTTACTCTGAACTAGTCATGGATAGATTTTGCATACTTGGTATGAAATTATAGAAATTGGTAAGAATTATACCTGGCCCTTCCCATTTTGTACTGTCCTTGTCCTGCATCCTAAGCCCAGCCTCTCGAGTTGGAATTTTGTCCCACCTTTTTGGTCCCAGTCCATTGCACCAAAAACCCAGTCTTGTCCCAACCAGTCTACTGACTTGTTGGTGGTAAACCTTGAGGGCAGCTCTAATTTTTAAGGATGTGCACAATAATTTCCTACTGATATTGTAATATCAAATCTCCATTGCTCTTATTTGGAAAGTAGTAGAGAGTTCAGCTTGTCCTGGATAAAGAATTCAAAACTGCACATTTAATTAAAAATGAAGACAGTGTTATATGCATAAATGTAATGAAAGAGAGAGAGGAAGAGAGCTAGACTATATGCAATGCCAGATGTGAAGTTTTTATCTACTACACCTCAACCCACAATTATGCTATTTCTGTCTCATTGCAAATCGCTGACTACTAGGCATTTATAAAGATTAATTCAAATTGAAAAAGCAACAGTATAAAATAACACTCACTAAAGGGGCTTCTATAAATAGGTACATTCAGAAGAATAATTACATACATATGAAGTGTGAGCTGATAACATGCATGGGGGATATCCTGGAAACAGTCCAACTGCCTCCTCCACCAAGGGTAAGTGTTTGGGAGTTTACAGTAGGAAATCAAATATCATATTGCCTCCATATGGGATTCATTTGCCAGATCCAGCTGCGTGTGGAGACATTTAAGCTGATGTAATTCACCCTATGAAATAAATGGGGTTATAAGTTCTCTGCCATGCGGTGAAGTGGCACATCCCCTTCAAATGAGGCAGGATGTTATCTCCACAGGCAAATTAAGCTGCCTGTGATACAGTACAAGGATGAATTCCATATGCTAAGATGTAATCACCTGCAAAGGTCAGAAAAATTTCTGCCAAATCTCTTCATACAGTTTCCAGAAAGGAGACGCTGGCATCAGACTTAAAACATGCTCTAAGGTCAGTACACCAAGATTTCCTCTAAGGTTGATGTATTTAAAATCACAGTATTTATTTCCTTTTCTTCTTTGTTACTGATGAGCTCAACTGGGCTGCCATTTTAAACATATTCCTAATTCCTTGACTCATGGGAAAGAAATCAATCAATCAATCAGTGAATCGAATAAATCATCACTAGATTTGAAAGAACAATTCATAAAACTTTGGTCCTCAGAACAAACCTCTAGATCATATCAGACATTGAAAAAAAAGTTCCTGTTTGTTATCTGGACCTTGCCTACCATGGGCCTCTGGGATGGGGGAGACAGTGTGATGCCTGGGATGGTGAATCTTTTGGAAAATGTGAGAGATAGCAGTCAAGCTCTCAAATAAATTAATCAAATTGGCAATGCAGAAACTTAACATTCTAATGCTCATCCACTCGTAGGAACTAGCAAAGATAAACACATTTAGTCTTATTTGTCAAACATATTGTAATTATATTTACTTACAGAAAACTTGTGCATAATCAAATACAAAATACTATGGGGAAGAAAAAGGGAAAAAGAAAACAGATGAGAGGTGGATATGGAGAAAGCAAACAAACAAGAAATCTGCAAACAAACCGTTAATGAATATAGGTATGCAAATGTTGCTAACTCTTAACAGAATTCACTCTAGATTTTAGTCCAGATTTTAAAGCAGCTGTTACAGTTGTTGAACCCTACCTCCCCCTGCCAAAAAAAATATGCTTAGTACTTTGCAATTCTTTAAAATTCAGACTTAAACCTAGAATGGTTTCACAACCCCACTAATACGGAAGCCTGCAGATTCCACTGTGTGGAATAGATACTTCCGTTGCAACTTTATTTCTCTTTAATCTTATCTTCATTCTCCCAACTAAACACCTGAAAAGTTTACTTTGTATATTCATGGATTTAGTAGTATGCTTTCCCATCCCAGAACTATCTCAACTAGACCTCCCCACTGCCCCAGGCAACAAATCTACCTGACTTCTTGTGCTCTCTTATCTGCTTATTTGGAGCTCTTTCCTCTTTTAGAACCAATCATATGCTGCTCCACCTATCATAGTTTTTTTCTCTAGTCTCAAATTTCTTCACAAAGGCCCTTTCCGCACCCTACCTTTTCACGCAGACGTCCAGTGGAAATCCTGTCATCAGCTCTGCTGGGAGGGGAGCGCAAAGGGAGTGTGCCCCTCCTCACTGGCTGTCTTCATGGTGAAAGAAGCATGATGGCCACACCTCTTCCTTCTGCAGTGTAGCCGGGTACTTTTCCGGGCTTTGCTGGGGCAGGAAGTGCAGCCATTGTGCTTCTGAGGCTTCTGTAGGCCAGGTAAGTTCAGAATGGTGGTGTGATCACAAGTCATTGATAGAAAAAACCTGTCAATGATTTAATCCATGACTGAACCTCCTGGAGACAGGAGAAGGATGGGACCATGACAGCATGATGCAGAACCATCATTGTGGTCCTGTCCTTCTCCTGTCCCCTTGGCAGGTTGGGAGAGTGGTACAGAAAGGGTCTAAATATGAGCTCTTCTGTGAGGCTGCCTATTTGGCTATGTTTTCCATATTTATAGAAAATGAGATAAATCTCAGTACGCAAATCTGTGGCTCTGATCTTGTTACTAATCCTCTCACTTTAAATAATTCAATTTTATGTCTGCTGCTTTTGCACACTCGGGTATCTCAGTTTCCATGGCTGCTTGACATGTGTGTGCATATGCCTTCAAGTTGTCTATCAACTTATGGCAACCCCATGAATTTCATAAGTTTTCCTTAGGCAGAGAATACTCAGAGGTGGTTGGCCAGTTCCTTCCTCTGAAAGATAACCTACAACACCTGATGTTTATTGGCAGTCTGCCATCCAATTAATAACCCAGGCAAGCCTTGCTTGGCCTCCAAAATCTGGTGGGATCTGGTGCCTTTAGGGTAGGCAAAAGACCCCAAACTACAGTCTCCTATCTCAGGTTTCAGAACTCACAAGCATAAATTTATACATTTTTTAAAATTTTTGCCTATTTACTAAATTGGAGGTAATTACTCACATAGGGCCTTTCCATACTACACTGGTATAGTGCTATTATTCCAACTTTCAACATCCTGTGGAGTTTTGGGGTTTGTAGTTTACAAAAGAGTTCTTTGGCTGAGAATTCTAAAGGCCTCTCCCTAAACTGCAATGCCCGAGATTCCATAGGATGTTGAAAGTGGAATAATAGCACTGTAACAGCATAGTGCAGAAAGTCCCACACTTAAACAGATGATCAATTGATCAACAATTGATCAACTATAAGTCTGCACTTATAGTTTAGAACTTTTCAGCATCCAACAAGAGAAGTTGTGTTTGCTTAAAACCTTTGATTGCACTTGGCAGGTTCAGACTTCGTTTGATACTTTACTGGTGAGTCATTTCTCCTTTGCCCAGCGGTAAATGTGTGCAAGATCTGTTACATTAATGTAGAGCTGTTAGCTGTACTGCTTTCTCAGGTACCTTTTCTCAGGTACCATAAAGAGTATCCCTGGTTACACAAAGCATTGGCTATGACAGATCTATGATGAGTTAACATAAGGGGTCACATTTAGGACTTCTTCACATACACAGTTATACTACAGTACTACCACTTGATTTGAGCCTACAATTTTTATAAACACAGACACACACTGAGCCAACATGTTATATAGTCAATTGAGTGTTGGACCAGGACTACAGGAGACCAGAGTGCGAATCTCTGCTTAGCCACTGAAACCTACTGGGTGATCTTGGGCAAGTCATTCTCTCTCAGCCTTAGAGGAATGCAATGGCAAACATCTTCTCAAGAAATCTTGCAAAAAAAAAGGATGGTAGGCATGCCATAAGGCAGAGTTGACATGAAGGCACATTTTTAATTAATTAATTTGTTTGTTTATTATATTTGTTTGCCACCTTTTTCCCAGAGGAGGACCCAATACGACTTCCAAAAAAAGTTAAAAACTTTTTAAAAAATTAAAACAATTAAAAACATTAAAAAGCATATAAAATTATAAAAACCTACAACAATGTATTAAAAACAGTTTGATAAATAAAGCTTCCCTGCTTACACATTAAAAGCCTGCTTGAAAAGAAATGTTTTTGCCTTCTAGCAAAGGCAAAGCAAGAAAAGGGCCAGCCTAGCCTTCTGTGGGGTGGGAGCAGCCTCTGAAAAGGGTCTGTCCCATGTCCTCACCAGGTAAGCCTGGGACAGCAGCAGGACTCAGAGAAACTTTCCCCTGCTGATCTTTAGGCTCTGGCAGGTTTGTATAGAGAGACAGTCTTTCAGATATTCTGGACCTAAGCCATGTAAGGCTTTTTAGGTCATGACCAGCACTTTGAATTGTGCCCAGAAATGAAGAGGTAAGCCAGTGAAGCTGTTTTAACAAGGGAGTTATGTGCTCCCTGTAACTGGACCTGGTCAGCATTCCGACTGCCACATTTTGAAAATACTGAAGTTTCCAAACAGTTTCCAAAGGCAGTCCCACATAGATTCCCACATAATGTGTGTACACATGTGTTTAAGAGATTGTCACTAACTGAAAGATTTTATTTGATATACTCAGCATTGCCTGGGATTTTATTTACTCAATAGCATATTTACCCAGCATTGCCTGGGATTTTATTTTCTCATAGGTAATACTTGTTAGAAAGATTTGAGATCCTGTGTCTCTAATTCTCCAAACTGCCTTGTCCAGTACCTGTAACTTTTCTCCATATTCCCCAATCCAATTTGTATTCAGAGTTCTTAACATACAGAGGTTCAGTTTCTGAGGGAACACACTGGCCTCCTCCTTCTTGCTGCTAGGCCTCGTCTCTACAGCAACTGCCAGGCCCAAGAGCTCTCTGGCTGAGAATTCTAAAGGCCCTTCCCTAAACTGCCAACCCCAGAATTCCATAGAATCCTCAGAGGCAGCCAATCATACGAAGTCTTCGCCTGCCTGACACAGACAAATAAACTTTGACATTTATATATTAGCAGATTAAAACTAAGTGGCTTTTTATTCATCTCTACCTTATTTCAAGAGATAGTATCAACTATGGCTGGCACCATTAACCTTTGAAATGTTATGGACTGCAACTCCCAGCATACTTGACTAGGGTGGCTGAGACTTGCAGTTCAACATTTTGGAGACCTGTATGATTCCCATCTGTGATGTAAACAATAGCAAAATACAGAGTAAGTACTGTAGTAAAGTACAGAGTTCTTCATAAACACAAATGACCTGTCAAGTGACCTTGCAATAGTAGGCAAGGTTGTATGGCTGATGCAATTTGGTTTTTTTTCCCCTTCAGGCAGAATTTCACGGTCTATAACAATAGACCAAGCAATTCTGAGGAACCAGGAGAAATTATGCCAACCCCTTCCCACCTTTCAGATTTTGAGCCTGGCCAGGGATGTGGTTATACTACACGCACATGTATCCATGCATATGGTGATACGGACTAGGTTTGTCACTAACATCTTGCATGAAGGAACAGTGTGCCTTATTTTACAACTTGGGCATAGGCAATTTCTAAGGGTCGTGGGAGCTGCATGGGGCATTAAGGTGGCAGCAAGAAAAAACACTTCAGTTTTCAAACAAAGGCTTCACTGATCACAATTCAGCCTCAAGGCAAGCTGCACATTTTCCATGTACTTTATTTTGTAGCAAAAGTGCTGAGGAGGTTTATTTTTTTCCACCACAGCATCATCCAAACTCAGCATCATGGTGGCATGTTTGGCAGAGGCAGTGTGGAAAGAGCACCCCACCACCATGGATGCATGTTGCTCACTCCTGCTTTATACTGCTGCAAAAATATGTCTCTTTTATGGTCCCAGTTCCTGTCCTAGTCTTCTCTCCCTTGGGCCTTTTCTACACTACACTCTTATAGTACTATTATTCCACTTTCAACATCATGTGGAATTCTGGGATTTGTAGTTTCCTGAGGCCAAAGAGCTCTCTGGCGGAGAATTCCAAATGCTCCTCCCTAGACTGCAAACTCCAGGATTCAATAGGATGTTGAAAGTGGAATAATAGCACTATAACAGTATAGAGTGGGAATGGCCTCAGACTGCTATAATATTTTCCTGTTCCAACCTTCTGTTGTGTCACCTGGCTATTATCATATCCAGCTGGCACACTGCTGCCAAAACCCGACCAGTTACAAGGATCATCTAATATTTCCTTCTTAAGTCGCCATGCTCAGCTCAAGTTCACCTTTATGTTGAATGCCATCCATGACTTTGTCTCTTCTCTTTGTTATCTTTCTTTCCTTATATCCCAATGCTTCCTTGGTGAGGACCTCCACCCCTCCATTTCTACCATTTTCAGCTATCCAAAGGTCTCCTGTTCCTTCAAAAGGCTCAGCCCTTTCTGCTTTACTGCCCAGCATGATTAGAACTGCTTGTCAGAAGATCTACATGGTGTAACTTCCCTTTAAGTCTCCCTGCTGCAAATTGTCTATTTATGGCATGTCATGAAGTCTAAAACAGAGTACAAGCTCTCACCTAGTGCTATGTCTATCAGTTACCAAGGACTCATAGGTGCAGGTTGTCCATTGTCAGGCAACAGAGTGTCAAGATCTTCAGCAGGCAAAGAGACACTGCTCAGCAATCCAATAAAGCTTGTGTGTTCAGGGTGAACAGAAGCAAAGTCCACTGTTGGTCCAAAGGTTAGGAATTCAGTGGGCAGCAAGGTCAAACAGTCCAAAGGTCAGAGAAGGCAGGCAGATGGCAACCGAGGAATCTGTAGCACACATGAAGGCAAGGGCCAGCAAACACATGTGTTGTTTCTGGCATCAAGCCATCACTCTCTGCCTTCCTTACAAAGACTGGAGTCAGCTGGCTCTCATCCCAGCCTGATTAGCTCCTGGTGTGCTTGCATCCACTTGTCCTTGTCATGTCCAGGGCAGAGCAGACAACTAATCACCAAATGGCAGAGCAGAAGACTAGAGTGGGAAAATGTCGAAACAGAGTTTAGGTTCAAAGCAAACAAATCAAAAGGGCAAATCCAAGTTGCAGTCAAACCAGCTGAGGTTCAAGGTAGTCCAGATACAAGAGAACACAGCACAGAGCTTCCACAACTGTAAAGATCAGTTGCTGACCCTGAAAGGAAAGGGCCAGATAAAAGCCTTTTATCTACTGATGCTGTTGCCACAGATGTTCCTTCATTAGGTTTCGTTTGTTACTTGAACACGCTGAGTGATGCAGCCCCCTCTCTGACATTGTCTCTCTTCCAGAGTAAGCATTTCTGTTGTCTCATCCTCTGATAATTGTTCCCCTTGCTCCAGCCCCTGCTGTTGCTTATTATCTTTTCCTGAGCAAGCTTCTGGGGAAACTCTTGCCTCTGAGAAAACTTCCACCTTGGATTCAGAATCCTCCTCCTCACTGCCAGGGTCTCCAAGGCAGGGCATGGCAGTCCTCCTTCAAGGCTACTATTCACCTGGAGAAGTTATCTCCTGGCCCAGAAGGAGCGAATTCTATTTACAGTACTAACAACTGTGGGGTGGGGGCAATCAGATTGCCTATCTACAATGCTACTACAGTTACCACAATGCTAAAAATTTGGGGATTGAAGGAAAATTTCATGGAGGAGAAATCTCACTGCAGGTAATGCTCTCATTTTTTCCCACCTGTAGCTACATCCTTGGGTTGGACTTCTTTTTCCTACCAACTCATTTTCTACATGGACAGAACTTTATTTAATGTACTGAATTTTTATTTTGTTATACTATATATTGGACAAATTAAAATACAGTCATGTATTCCACAGACTGTAAGTCCTCTGAAGGGAGCCTCTTTTTTACAATAATAATCTTGCTTCATAGTATAACAGTGTCAGGTTAGAGGGAGCCCAGAAGCTTTTCCTAGGAACAGCTGCTGCTGAATCATCATCCTTTGTGGTTTAAAAGAAAGTTCCGCTTTCCAGCATACCAAACATCAATGAATCAAAGAAGTCAACGTGATCGCCTATTATTTCCTTTTCAGATCCAGCCATAAGAGCCCAAACACTGTTTGCTTGAAACAAACAGTACAAGCTAACAACCGTATCTAGGAATGACACAATAGTCTAATATGTGGTGAACTTGCTAACAAGTCAAGTATGCAAAGTGGTCATAAGTGTGGAACTTCCCCGCTTTCTTAAGGACATGGGGGAGAGTAGTTTATGAGGAATCTCTGTTACTCCTTCTCTCTTCTTAAGATTTCCTCTATGTCAGCTTGTATAATACATGGCAAGACAACAGCCAGAGGAAAATATTCCACAGAAAGTAATTATTATCCAACAAGGACTTCTACTGTAACATAAAATGAAGTCCAAAGAATACTTTGCATTTCTTGAAAGAGAATTTCCTCACTCTCCTTTGGTAACCTGATTTGCAAAGCAGAACTGAACATGCACAAGCAGGACTGGCCTGGCTTTACCACTGGCATGCTTGTTGCCAAGTGTTTCTACACCTCATTCCAATTCTAGTTGTGCCCCTTGTCTATACTCCAGTTCCTCCCTTCTACTTCCACCCCGATCAGTGACCGTGGACATCTGCATTGCTTTGCTTTAGTCAAGCAGAGTTGCCAGTCCTTGTTTTTCATCATTCCTGATCCACTAAGAGCAGATAGTTAGGCATGTTGTTACACTAAGAGGTGGGGGACGTTGGGGTCCACTCACAATGCCAGCAGCTCCTTAGAATTTGGGGGAAATATAGCTCAAAGGAGGCCTGCGAGAGGAGGAAACAGCAGGATCTTTTCACCTATGTATACCAGTACTAACTATAGAGAGGACTCCAGTTAAAATTAACAAAGTATTTTATTTGAATTGACAAACATACAAGAAATCAGACATTCTTAAGAACCATACAAGGCTATCAGAAAGTGAGACAGAAAGATTAGATAGCGATTGCGAGGAAAGGGTGTTAGTGACCAGTTCTGAAGAAAGGGTCACAGGAGAGGGATTCAGACAGCTTCTGAGGTTAGCACAGAGGAACAGCAGTCCAGAGCATTACATACTATGTACTACAATTGGCTGGGGACACCAAAATGTGCTCAACTAAAGGTGGGGAAAATTAGCACAGAGCACTGCTTAGCGTTACGAGAGACAGGGTAACGTAGCGAGATCTTGAACCCTATGTCTACGGGGTCAGGCCGAGTCAAGGAGCACACAAAAGTTGAAACAATAAATGAAGCAAAACAGTGTATGCGACACATTCACACAAGATAACTTAAGAAAATAAAGGTTGGAGTGGTATAGAGGGATTTTTAGAGGGATTGCTGGTTTGGGTGATACTTCACCTGTCCTGAAGCCCAGAAAAATAGAGAGCGAGGCTGGGGTGCGATGTAGCTCAGCACGTGGAGCTGAGGGGAGGCTCGCCAAGCAAAGCGGCAGCAAGGCGGAATGAAACTCGGGAGCGATCCGAGGAAGGTCTCGGAATCAAGGGTTTTTATAAGGAGAATTGTGACTGCAGGCTATGCCGTACTTGGGGGAAAACAATAGATTTGAGGTTGGAGACAAAGCCTCCGAAAGGTCAGAATCTGAATGATTGAGTTATCGTAGACGTTCTCAGTAGAGTAGCCAGTATGCAAACGCAGAGTACTTGGGCATTGTATAGGTTACCCATCAAGCTGCCATTGCGGGGCAGAGGCTCTTTTGTAGGTTGCGTGCATACCTGATTAGAGTACTTGCCTGGAGGTCTCCTAAAGCAGCGAGTCAGCTATTTTCTGGCCTGCCTGTATTGTCCAGGAATATTATGACGATTAACGGCCGAGCTTGGTGGTGTGCTTGTCTGGTGGCCTCGCAAGCACATGGAGGGGAATAGAGAAGTGAAGCCGAATTGTGATATCAAAAGGATATCTTTTAATATCCCCAAAGCTCGGACTAGCCAGGGCAGTAACACTATGTTTTTAACAACCTATTTCACACCCTGAAGGGATGCACTGGAAAAGCCATAAAGGCTTTCCCACAGGACTGATAAAGGGGTACAGAATGGGCTGATTGCTTAATTCCAGAGTGACAAAATATTGATAGGACTCATGAAGATCTCTTCATGTTCAGTCAGGTAGGGTAGGTTGGGAAGATCTCCATAAGGTAAGCTTGAGGAATGGTCTATGATTGTTCACTAATCTGGGCAGTTTGTCTTTCATTGTATTCAAAAATGCCAAGAGCCTAAAGCAGTGAAGGGATTAGCACAAACCCGTCAGTACTAGGTTTTCTGCATAATCCTATGTGAACTTTCGTAACCCTGAACATGTTCTTTGGTCATTAATAAGTTCAATTTATGAAAATTGCATATCTTGTAGGAAGGGTGGTAGAGTATGGTAGCAATGTATGGCTTTTCTCTCATGGAAACAAAAGTAGATGGGAAGGTGGCATAAGCGAGTAATGTACAAATTTTGCTAATATTTATTTTATTTATTTCTTTAAGCCAACTTATTAGCCACTCTTCAGCCAAACCCCTCAGAGCAGCTGACAAAGTAAGATTTTTTTTTTAAAAAAGCGAGCACCACAACAAAAGGTAAAAAATGTCCAAATATCAGGATTATCAATCAATGAAAAATTGCATGAGTGGCTATGGCCATTTCCACACAGGGTAATAGAAACGGTGCAGAGCGTCCTCCAGAGAGGATGTCTGCACCTGGGAGCAGACTGGGTCGGACCTATTTAACGTAGATCCGCACCTCAGCCGGCTCCGGAATGACCCCAAGTGGTCATCAAGCATGCTTTTGAAAGACCATTGCGTGCCCGCTCTCTGGTGCAGATTTGCAGGCTCACACCAGTGCGAGCCTGTGATCTGCTGGAGGCGGGCTTTAGGCTGGCGAGCTTCAGTGGTTGGTCGAGACCCTTGACCAACCGGAAGCCTCCATTTTCGTCCCCGGAGCAGTGCGGAGCAACGAGCACACACTGCTCCGGAGCAGCGCAGACCAGACTGGGGAGCCAAGAAGTCCGGTAAATAGCAGCACGGGGCGATTCCCTCGCCCCGTGCGGAAATGGCCTATGTCAGAGATAGGGAGCTTTTGATTCTTCAGTTGTTCTGGACCTCGGCTCCCTATCTGCAGGTGATGTGGGCAATGATAAGGGATTGTGGGAGTTTTAGTCCAAAATATCAAGAGGACTCAAGATTCCCTGTGTCTGATCTAAGTGGTCAGTCATTTGAAGACAGTGGATTGCTAAAACTGGCCTAGGACATTCTGTTGCCAGAAGCAAGGAGAAGTAAATGGCACATAGTTGCATAGCACCAAGGATGACCAAGCAATGGAACCTGATAGAAAACTTATTCTGTTGTTACACTTTACTGACAAGTTTCCCTGGAGAATCACATTCAACCAGCAGAGTCTCATCCTTTGCAAGTTCCTACCAATTCTTTCACCAGCCCAAGGATTAGAAGGCTTTGGCGCAAAGGAACACAAAGTCCAGACGTCATTGAAAGTTTTGTTAGACTGCATGCATAAGTTAACCTTATTAGATAACAAACCTACTATTAAAAGGCACAATATAGCAGTCTGGTTGTTGGACTAGGACCCTACCCTATGGAGCCATGGAAATCCTCAAGGTCATTTCAGTCAAGTCATACTCTCTTCACCTTAGAGGAAGGCATTGGCTTGCTAGAAGTCCCAGTATGAACCAAGCTTATAGGCTATTCCTGGGCTTTTTATAGCTCAGTATCAACTCACACTTATATCTCAGTACTGTCTCAACATAAGTGTAGATTTTAGAGATTGTATTGGCTGTTATCTGAAGTTAATATATATATTTATCAGTCCCCAAGCAACTAACAGCCAGAGCCTTTTCCAAGAATGTGTTAAATTAAGTCATCCTACAGATGGCTTGAGAGCCAGTGTAGTCGTTTGAGCATTAAATCTCAGCAATTCCCCACTCAACCATGGAACCCTGTGACCTTGGACATTTCACACACTCTCAGCCCCAGAAAACCCTGTGATCGGTTTGCCTTAGGGTAACTGATTATATTACATTGAAATGATTATACATAGATCAAAGTTGCATAGTGGACCAGCATTTCTAAGGAAAAATCTCCCTGCTTGATCCTGGCATCATTAATACCCAGAGCCTCACATTTAACTATGCTTGAAAAATCACTAGTTACTTTTAATTAACTCTTTTTCTAGTAAGAAAAACGTAACTACATTTCCTATCATTGTCACTTTAAAACTTAACAAGAGATAACTTCAGTCCTTTGGGAGATTTTTTTTTAAAGAACTAATCAATGGTAACTACAAAGTTCTGTTACTAACACAAATTTAATGGAGGGGTTTCAAAAAGCAAAACTAGATACCTAATTATCAGAAAAGGCTGAATCAAAACATGCTGTGGTCTGTGTCTCAAGACAAGATAGCTTCCCTTCTCTGTTCCATTTACAGTAGCAAACTCAACCAGGAGCTGTTTTACCTCTACACTGACAAAGAACATTGCATTTTGCACTAGAGAAGAGCAAGCTAATTTAGGGAGTTCGGGAAAAGCGGGTCCACAGCACCTACTAGTTGAGATGACCAGATAGTCAGGCCAGCCCTCTTACCAGTTTAGGTACCAGGACCGTTAGAGACCATATAAAGTCATATGAATATTTGCTTTTCAGAACTAGCTCCATAAACAACAGACTGCAAAAGTACACAGCCACAACTAGGTTAACTTGTGCTGGGCCCACTTTGAATTTGTTCTCAGATCAATTCAAGTACAAGTAGAACCTACTTGTTTTATAGATCAGGCACAATTATACCTGTTTCCCCCATGCTGACGTGTCTCCTGCACAGAGCTAACTGGTGCATTCCCCTACATTCTGCACTTTATTGTGCTTTTTCTTTCTGACTACTTCTTTGGACTGACTTGGATTCCAGTTTTTAGTGCATACTGTGGAGGCTTGGAAGACAAACTGGCTACTGCTTGTACTTGGCACGCACATTAGCCTATACAAATCTGGAAACTCCCTCCCAGTGAACCAAAATTTGGCTCAGATGTTTCCCTTGACTAGCAGGACATAATGAAAACATGGTTTTGATTGGTCCAATCACTCATGCAGGCCAAGGAAAGGAAAATGCCATTATTAAAGGAAGGAGACATAATTAAAGGTATCAAGAGGTAAAGGCGTATGAGCTTGAACTGAAGGCCAGATGCCAGTTATCCATTAAGAAAACAAAATAATCAAAGAACATCTTGTGCAAGGGAAAAGAAAGAATGAAAGAAAATGGGAATACTTCCCCCCAAAAAAAACTAGGGGGAAAAGATGGGGAATTCATTGCCTCAAGAGTAGTAAAATGGCCAAGGAAAAGAAGGGAGGGAAATGAACAGAAGTTAAAATAAGCCCTAAAGCATATCTGTGGGAAACCTTGATAAGGAAAATTAGATGAGAAAGAGAGAAAGAAAGATAAACGAGCAAGGATTAAACAGTACATTTTGACAAGGCAAAGCTCCTGTGCCCAAGTAAAGAATTTTTCCCCTGATTTGTTTCTTTCAAGCTTTATGAGCAATAATTAAGATTCTTCATCTTTCTTGCAGTCTGGACTTCAATAAACTGGCTGGCACAACACCAGGTTGGCAATTTAATTACCTCTGCCCCACAGCAGTTGTTATTATAAATAGGATTAACCCCTTGGTAACTGATAGGCAGAAGAACACAGTAGGTATGTGTTTGTACACTATTTTAGACTGCATTGTGTATTGTATAACATAAATAGACAATTCCCAGCAGGGGGATTCTGCTCAGTTGCAGGGGTTGCCTTCTCTGGGCAATAATGAGCCTCTGGTGTAGGTCCCACACCCAAACTCATTATGGTTATTAGCTGTTTTCTAATCTCTCCTTATTTACATGTTGCACTTGTATCCTGTTGTTTCTCCAAGGAGTTCAAGGTAGAATCTTAGATGGTTGTCTCCCTCTGCTTGCTCCTCCTTTGCTAAATCTCCTTTTCCTGTTCACATTGGGAAGGAGGTAGTGAAAGAATGCTTTATCTCTGTCCCATTTCACTAAGCCATCTGAGTCAGGGACAAAAGCTAATGTTACTGTCAGGGTGCAGCTACGGTGGTGGGGTGGGAGAGGAAAATCAGGGCACTACCTGCCAAATAAGAATTCTCCCCTTGCATTAAAATTTCTTTCAGTCCTCAGTTTCTAGCCTTGCAGTAACTTAAAAGTTCATTTGAGCATTTTGAAATACAGTTGAGACATCCAAAGCAAAGGGGCAGTGAAAGGTCCCAAGGGGATGTGAATACAGCTAAGGTAAGAATTCTAGGTGTGTGAGCAGTTTCCCATATCTCACTCTGCAATGCTAGAAATTTGGGAACAGATGGAAAAAATTCATTGGATTCTTATTTGAATGGACAAGACTTTCAGTTTGCTGCTTGCCCACTGTGGTTACACTCTGCATATTGGCTCTTCTGCTCTAGCTCAGCCTGAAATTTACTGTTTGCTTCGGTCCCTTTTTATCAGTTTGTTAAAAAAAAAAAAAGGATTGCAGGCATAACACAGAAGCAAAGGTCTCATGTTCAGAATAGAAGCTGGCATACTATTCAGTGTTATGCTAGTGAACATTCATTCACAAAAATAGGTTTTCCATTCTACCTCACCTAAAATGTGCTTTGGAAGTTCTCTAAACCTTCTGGATCAAATTGAGAAAGGACATTCTGGGAATCTGTGATCCTCCAGGTTTGGTGGGACTGTAGCTCACTCATCGTCGTCATTCACCATCAGCAGGAGCTACAGGTCTACCCATTCTATTCTAGCAGATGCCTTTTGCCGACAGATTAAAACTACTGGATGCAACCCAACAGTCCACTGAAGCCTAATTCAAATTGTACCAGTCTCTCCTTTTATATCTGCAGGATTGTTCCAGTTCTTTTAGATTCTAACATTTATAGCAAAGATGAGTGAAGTAAGGGGCCAGCATCAAAACCTGCAGGTTTGTTTGTTTTTAAAAATCCAGTTAAGTCAAATGTTCTTTCTTTTTTTCCTACCAGAGGTAGCCTTTTCGTGGACAGCACAGTCCTGAGACCACTCACTAATGACAGCTAAGTAGTTAACTACACAGTAGAGGTGCTAAGGAATCTTGTCAGTGGATTGTGAAGATGCACAAGGGGACACTGGCAAGAGTGTATCAATGTACAACACTTTCCTTGCGCATAATCCTGATATATATAGTTCCCATGGTACATCAAAACTGTTCTGCATTGGTCTGATACATACTATATCATGCATACCCATTGTGCATCGGTTTCATTGTTCATCGGTCCCAAGGTACAACAGTCACTTCGCTAACTCATCTATATCATAATATAAGAGGAGCCCCTTGGTGAACATTGCAAAACTGCTCAGCTCTAATTCCTGTAAACATAAGCCCATTTAGGAAAATGCAAATCCCCAAATGAATTCCAGGCCCATGTTTTCAGAGTGTTGGGAATCCCTGATGAGGAGAATTTTAGGTATTTCTGTGCTGCACTGTTATAGTGCTATTATTCCACTTTCAACATCCTGTGGAATTCTGGAGTTTGTGTTTACTAAGGCCAAAGAGCTCTCTGGATGAGAATTCTAAAGGCCCCTCCCTAAACTGCAAATCCCAGGATTTCATAGGATGTTGAAAGTGAAATAATAGCACTATGACAATGTAGCACAGAAATGGCCTTAGACTGATAAGACTTCTCAAAGTTCAAGACTTATTCTGTGCAAAACCTGTGTTTAGGTTTGTTTGTTTGTTTTTATGTTTAGTTTTTTTAGCATGTCCTGCATGTAAAATAATATGCCATGAGTGTTATTTCTGTAAAGAAATATTTTATAAGATTTATACAACTTTATTATATTTCTGTTGTTGTTGTGTTCCTTCAAGTGGTTTCTGACCTATGGCATCCCTAAGCTTAACCAATCACAGGGTTTTCTTGGCAAGATTTGTTCAGAGGGAATTTGCTTTCTTCTGAGGCTAAGAGAGTGGGATTTGCCAAAGATCACCCAATTGGTTTCCATGGCCAAGTGAGGATTCACACCCTGTTCTCTAGAGTCATAGCCTAATGTTCAATCCGCCACACCACACTGGCTTTCCATATTTCTGTACAGATATATTATTTTATGAACAGAAAATACTGTTTCCTGTAAACAAAATGCTGTTTTCTGTAAAAAAAAAAAATGTCCCCAGCTATAGTGTTTTCTGTGCAGGGAATGGTGTTTTCTGGACAGGAAATAATATTTCTGTGTAGAAATAGTATTTTCTGTGCAGATAATTTGGTTTTCTGACGTGAACTTTATGCAGAATAAGGCTTGAACTGCAAATATTCTTTGAAAACTGCAGTTTTTGAAGACTTTCTCATAGGCAGGAGAAAATTACTGAAGTTATTTGGTGCTTCTTTCAAGAACAGAATTAGCAAAGAATTACATCCCTATCAGAGGCTATGCTATCCCGGGCCAATGGGAATGTGTAACTAGCCTGTAAATCAAGAGTCAAATAATATAACAGCCCATATTAAAAGTGAATCACACAGGAGTATGTATCATATGTTATCACATTCTTTTTTGTTGTTAAAATCTCATTTGTTTAGTTTTCACTCACCTATTCAACAGATTTGGGACTGGAAGAGAAATATTCTTCAAAGGGAGGGGAAAAAAATCAAAATCTACCCCTGCCTTTCTTTCTTGTATACAGTTAAGTTCAATGTTGTAAAACAAAAACATACGGAATGAGGCTAACAGGTCTAATTTTGAAGAAGCTAAAAGCCAGGTAAGGTGAACTGAATTTCAATGTTTTCAGCTGGGTGAACGAAGGCAACCAGCAAACTAGGTTCATATACCATTAACACAACCATTGAAGAATGAATCTTTGTAGAGATTTTTCTCTCCTTTCCATAATTATTAATGGAACAGAAAACCTCTAAGCCTTCATATCTACTCACACTAATTTCTAGTAAATTTGGCAAAAATCCAAAGATCAAATACTCTGCTTTCTTTTCAAGTGAAATAAGTGTTGTAAAACCAGGATCCTCTTCTATGAACTCTCACATGTGACCATCAGAATAATATAGAACTCGTTGATAAAGACACAGTGCTGTTTTGTATTTTGTTTTGTTTTCATTCTTCTTAGTCCCTGAAAGATTCTGCTAGAATTTGAATTTCTGTTTTCCTTCCCTGTTCTTGCTTTGAGGGCAAACCAGTTTTATAATAGGCTCCACTGTAAATTACACATCTCTTAGTAACTTGAACTTAATGTACAGTAAAATCAACTGCTTATATTTGAGTGAAGCCAAAAGCAGCAGTATAATCCATCTGAATACCAGGGAAATGAGTCTCCTTCAAAGTCAGCCAGATTAATTAGATGCAATGACATTAAGTGCCAAAATGTGCTGTAGGAAGTTAACAATTCGTCCTGATAGTCTGGGAGTTGACGCCAATTCACTCTCCATCAGGTAGTATGGTTAAAGCCTCAGTAATGAGACAAAACAAAAGCCTGCAACTTTCTACATATTTACATGGGGGTAACTCCCATTTAGAGAGCCAGAGTGGTATAGTGGTTTGAGTGTTGGACTATTACTCCGAAGACCAGGGTTCACTTCCCCACTTGGCCATGGAAACCCTGTGGGTGACCTTGGGCACTTCACACACACACTCAGCCCCAGAAAAACCCATGATAGAGTCACCTTAGGATCTCCATAAGTCAGAAACGACTTGAAGGCACACAACCACAAAAACAACAACTCCCATTTAATACAATAGGGATCAATTCTAGGTAGACGTGCATAGGATCGAATTGCCAGGGAATACAATCCTAAACCTATTTGTTAACTGCTACTACTGTCAGGTCAACCTTGACCTATGGAGACCCTATGGATGACAGACCTCAATTTCACAATATCACCAGCCACCCTGCTTGGGTCTTGCAGATTCAGGAACATGTCTTCCTTGATTGAGTCTATCCACCTGTAATATGGTCTTCCTCTTTTCACAGAATCATAGAATTGGAAGAGACCCCAGGGGCCATCCAGTCCAACCCCCTGCCATGCAGGAACACCCATCAAAACATTCCCAACAGATGGCTATCCAGCCTCCGCTTAAAAACCTCCAAAGAAGGAGACTCTACCACACTCCAAGGCAGCATATTCCACTGCCTTTTCCTACTGCCTTTTCCTACAGCCTTCTGCCTTACTATGTTTTTAGTGAGTCTGGTCTTCTCATGATTTGGTCAAAGTACAAAAGCCTTCATTTAGTCTTCTTGGCTTCTAGGGAGAGTTCAGGTTTGATTCCTTCAAGGACCCACTTGCTTGTCTTTTTAACAGTCCAGAGTATTGGTAGAACTCTTCTCCAGCACCACATTTTGAATGAGTTGATTTTCTTCCTATCAGCCTTCTTCACTGTCCAGCTTTCACAACCACACATAGGCCCTTTCCGCACCTACCTTGTCCCACTGTGCTCCAGAGGTGATCTTGGCAGTGGCTCTGCCAGGAAGTGAGCATGACTGGAGTGCTCCCCTTCAAACAGGACCAGCTCCTTGCGGAAGAGAGCACAATGGACATGCCCCTTCCTTCCTTCCGTCCTTCCTTCCGTCCTTCCGTCCTTCCTTCCTTCCTTCCTTCCTTCCTTCCTTCCTTCCTTCCTTCCTTCCTTCCTTCCACAGCACAGCCGGATACTTTCCTAGGCTGAGCTGGGGCAGGTAGCACCAACATCGCACTTCCTTCTGTTCCACAAAACAGGTAAGTGTGGGATGGTGGTGTGATCACATGTCACTTGATGGGGAAAACCTGTTAATGATGTAATTCACAATCACGCCACCTGGGAACAAGAGAGGAGTGGGACTGTGACATTATCATGCAGAAGTGTTGTTGTGGTCCCACTATGCCAGGATGGGAGGACACTGCGGAAAGGGCCATAGGAATAAGAGATGCAATGGCATAGACAATCCCAACTTTAGAATTCAATGATATATTTTTACACTTCAGGATCTTCTCCAGTTCCTTCATAGTTGCCTTTCCAAGTCCTAGGTCCTTTTCTCACCTTACCTCATTGCAGAAGCATCCGGTGCAGGTCCTGGTGTGGTC
Source organism: Cyclura pinguis (assembly GCA_030412105.1). Taxonomy (NCBI): domain Eukaryota; kingdom Metazoa; phylum Chordata; class Lepidosauria; order Squamata; family Iguanidae; genus Cyclura; species Cyclura pinguis. The sequence continues at coordinate 307,836,186 of CM059599.1, read as the reverse complement.
TCTGCCAGGAGGGGAGTTTGACAGGAGCACTCCCTTCTGCACTGGCTACCTCTGGGATCCAGGAAGCACAGTGGCCATGCCTCTTCCTGCCGCAGCACAGCCGGGTACTGTCCCAGGCTGCACTGGGGTGGGAAGTGCAGCCATTGCACTTGTAGGACTTCCACAAGCAAGGTAAGTGTGGATGTGCAGCAGGACAGCGGTGTGATCATGGGTCATTGATGGGGAAAACCCATCAACGACTTGTGGTGCAGTTGCACCTCCTGGGGACAGGAGAAGGACAGGACCACAACAATGTCATGCATAACTGGGCCACTGCGAGGTGAAAATGCAGAGATACATATTGGAAGAGTACAGGGGAGAAATAATTCTTGGTAATAAATGTTAGTTGTTCTAACTGCTGTATGAAAATATTGAAAATAGCACAGTGTCTGAAATACCAAGAGTAAAAAACCAACAAATTTGTGAAATGTCTGGGTACTGACCTTCTCACAGAGCCGGAAAATACAATAGTATCTAGAAAAGGTTAAGTGTGGGTGAGAATGAACTGTTATCTAGGCAGCCCCTTGTCAGAGCCCGTGGCTCTTCAAAAGTAAATCGATACTTTTATGTGCACTTTCTCCCAACTAAGCCAGCCATTTTCAATCATATTCTGATTGGACTATCACCTCCAGAAGTCATTTTTCCCCCTTGGCATGGCATCCTCCTTCAAGATGGAGAACGAAATGATATATTGGAGTTCCGACTGGGTAGTGAGATGCCCAGAATAGTGATAAGTATGTAACAATCTAAGGCTGCAATTCTACACTCACCTATCCGGGAGTAAGGCCCTTTCAGCTCAGAGCTCTCTCAGAAGCATCAAGAGACAAAAACAAAAGAATATTGGGAGAGGAAGCCTGGAGCCTCTGAGATGCCTCTTAACAGCCTTGTCATTCCAGGCAAGGATAAGCAAATGATCTCAATCCTCTGTTATCCCACTTTTCAGCTGATTTTAAAATGTCACAGTTTCTCTCCTTCCTTTCATTCTCCCCCTTTGTCCTCAGCTTACTTCACTGCAAAAGTAGTTGGCACTCATTTAACTCAGCAGTGAGGAGAGGAGAGGATAGGTTAAGGCCTTTCTGCACTACACTGTTATAGTGCTATTATTCCACTTTCAACATCCTGTGGAATTCTGGGGTTTGTAGTTTAGTAAGGCCAAAGATCTCTCAGGCTGAGAATTCTAAATGCCCCTCCCTAAACTGCAAAATCCAGGATTCCATAGGAAGTTGAAAGTGGAATATTAGCACTATAACAGTGTAGTGTGGAAAGTCCCTCAGATTCTTGCCCTTCCCAGTAGACTCAGGCAAAAGCAAACTGCTGCAGCTTCTCCTGAGTTATGTGTTCTTCCTAATTAATACTGTTTGCCAACTTGACAACACTCTGATGTTATGTGTCCTGGTTTGCATCTATGAAATGTTTGAAGGTATGGTTTAGAAATGTTGGCGGTAAGAGCTCATCCAATATTTTGGGGGCCATTGATGTTGGGATGGATAAAGGAAGAAAGTTAGAAGATATATAAACTATACCTAATTCCAAGGTGTTTAGAGAAGGAAAGGAAGGGCAACATTCACTTACCAATCACACCCCATATAGGGTTGTATTTGAAGAATATTTGAAACTGCCCCTAATTCAGACCACAACAACTAATGTTTTAACTGCTGTAGCTTAGAGACCATAGAACATAAGCCCTTAAAGCAAGAACTGTTTTTCATTCTCAATGGTCATTGTTCTAAAAATCTGAAGAACTGCCTCCATCCATACCTACTCCTCTGATGTACAAGATAATTGGGGGAGACCTTATTTAGATTCTGTTCCCATATTCTCAGAATAGTAATAATTGTGACATTCCTGCAGTAAACAAGTTTGATTAATATACAAAAGCAGGAAGAACAGCTTTTACCACAGGAGTTGCATCAATATTAGTCATATTGGGAATCTGCAGGAAGTTCCTATGATATTTCCATCACAGCTGGAGTAATCGTTATGCTAAGTATGCCACAGAGTGGAGCCCAAACTCAATTGTGGCCAGTGTGGTTCCATAATTACATGAGAGAAGTTTTATCAAGTTCAAAGCTTGAGGTTCTCCTGAAACTAGTTCTGATAGTTTCATTCTCAAGTTCCATGGGATACCTTTTACCAGTTTCTCCTGGTGTGCTAGCTACAGCTTCAACTGTCCCAAAAGGACTTAACACATGCCCTACTAACTGTGAAAGTGGATTAAAGCAGCATGCTTTGAGCAAGGTGGCCTTTAACCAGCTAGGGTTTTAACTCTTACACAGTACACTGACCATTCAACTCAGCTTCTTAAAGCGTTTTAGTAGTTGCATTGATGCCTAGACCCCAGTTCAAAGGCTTTTCCTCCCTCCACAGTTCTTTTGCTTGCTGCTCAGCTGATTGGCCAGGAAATATCTCAAGCTGCCAGCAGAAGATATTTGATTTCTATGCCATGCAATGAGATTTCCCATTCTCAGCTCACAGCATGGGGAGGCAGTGAGACGCCAATGGAAGAAAAGGGCAAACTCTTTCTATTTTACAGCTTGGTTTCTCAGCATGCAGCACAGAAGCAAAGCCAATTGGCAGTGGAGGAAGGAACTGCTCTCTTTCTCCATCAGCAGCCACTCATTGTACAGATGCTGAGGAGAAAAATTTTGTAGACTACATAGGAGTCTCTACACTTCCAGTTCCTATGCCAGCCATTTTCCACTCCCAGCTCAAATGGTTTGATTAAGAATTATCAAAGGAAATAACTCATCCATGCTTACAAGATTGATTACTGGACCATCTAGCTTAGTGCTATTTACAAAAATGCTAGAAAGTTCTTGTATACAAGGAACCAGCCTCACAAATCATCGCCTATCTTTTCTACTGTCTACTTCGAACTCCACCTGCCTTAGCTTCCTGCTTTAAACAAAAATGGAGTCACTGTTTGCATAATCAGAATTGATTTATGTAGAAAAGGGTTCCCCCCCTCTTTTTTAAGTTGCATTTCTCAATACAGCCATGCTTTTAGGGTATTGGGGGGGAATGTGTGGCCCTTTAGCTACTGCTGGACTGGACAACTTTTCCCCCATGGTTAGGTTGGTGCAGGCTGATTGGAACTGCAGCTCAACAAGATCTGAAGAGTAATACATTCCTCACCCCAGTCTTAGGGTTTAAACCCATCAATTGTACTAGAAACAAATCATGAGACCAGATTTGAAGTGTCCCACATATGACAACTTATGTTTTTAAGTGGAGTGTACACCACACACCAAGGGAACAAGCTCTATTTAATAACAATAAAAATCAGTTCTTAATTCCAGCCCAGACTGCAGTTAAAGATTCTGTTGCCTTCTGACTTACTATTGCTTAGACCACATCAAAGTATCTTCTTGGTACTCTTTGTTGCAGAGATGTGCAATAGTTATGTGGAGATGACATAGTGGAAAACAGAGTGGGAGGAAGAAGAGGAAACTCAGTTTTCTCTAGTGCTGAAAGGGTTTTCTTTTTGATTAAATGTTTAGCATTAAAGGCTTCGTTGTTTTCCATCAAGTCAGGCTGAATAACTCTTGGATGGCATCCCAGACACTAGTTTTCTGGGTTGGATACATGAATGATGCCAGCCCTGGCACCAAAATCTTTTATCCCCACCCTGCTGATCTCTATGCAAGGATGCCATCAATAGAACCCATCTAAGAGATCCAAAGCCTTCATTGTTTTTTAAACCAGCTAGAGTAAGAATTAGCACTGCAATGGGAACTTTAACCTTTAGAAGAGTGACGCAGGCTTCAAGAGTTACATAGGTCCTTGATCTCCAAGCATGTTTATGTTAGTTACGAGGAAGCAGAAATTAAAGCTAGTTGCTCAAATGATGACTCTCATCCTTGCCCCATCATACTCACCCTTCTTAAATTAATTTAGTTCACTGCTACCACACAGGCATCCATCATCATCAGCCTGATACTCCCATCAGGTGGCAGAGCTAATTTCTCAACTGCTTTATCTGAAAATGCAACCTGTCTTGTCATTAAAGAAATACCAGGATCTCCTTTCTATTGAAAGTTCCACAATGGAGCTTTGAAATGTTACTTGTTAGACTACAACTCCCTGAATTCACCAGTTAGCATGACCACTGGTTGAAGGATTCTGAGAGTTGTAGTTCTGTCAGTTAACTTTTCCAAGCTCTGCTTTTGGCATTGTCAACTTGCTTCTTCATTTCCACAGGTGAATATTAAAGTATAAGAATTCCTGACATAAATCCTGAATATTCTAATCTCTGTCCAAAACACCAGAACAAATGCAATTACATGGAGGTCCTGGCTGTAGATAAAAGATTATGGTATGCCTAGATCATAGTGAGGAATTACAGTATCAGCTAATTTCTAGTGTTGTTCATATGTCCCTTAGTTCATATGTTCCAAGGCATTGACTCTTCTTGTAAATGTCAGGTTGGTGAATGGGAACACAGCTTCCGTTCAAGACTCGATCCTGGATGAGCATACTAACCTGGCATGCATTACAGAGACCTGGTAGGATGAGCTGAGAGTGTTAATCACTTTCAGCTTTTCACAGAAGCAGATGAGACCTGAGGGGCAGGGAGGTGGAGTTGCAGTAGTCTGTTGAAATTTCATCACCTTGGCCAGGTGCCTCATCCTACAGTTTTCTACGTTCAAATGTATTTACCTGAAAGTAGGTGGCTGGGACAGATCAGGGACTCTATTGCTGTACTGCCCAATGGGATTTGCTGCTGGTTCCAAGCCTGGTTATGGGACAGACGATTTTCATCACCTTGGTGGATGACCTATCCCAGGAGCTAGATGGGGGGAGTGTGTCCCTATTGAATCTGCTGGACCTCTCAGCAGCTTTCAATACCATTGACTATGATATCCTTCTGTGTCCCCTTGTTGGATGGGACATGGGGGCACTGTTTTACAGGTGCTTCTTTCCTTCCTGAAGTGGTGAATCCAGGGGGTGATGCTGGGGGATTCCTGCTCAAGCTTTTGGCCACTGGCCTGTGAGGTTCTTCAGCGATCAGTTCTGTTCCTCATCTAGTTAACATGTACATGAAATTCCTGGAAGTGGTTCTCCAGAGTTTTAGAGTTTGGTGCCATCAGTACGAGGATGATACCCAACTCTATTACTCCTTTCCACCACAAGCCAAGGAAACTATTTTGGTCCTAAACTGGTGCCTGTCATCAGTAACGGACTGATGACAATAAACAGATTGAAACTTAATCCAGACAAGATAGACGTGCTCCTGGTCAGTCAAAAGGCAGACCAAGGAATAGGGATACAATGTGTGCTGGATGGGATTACACTCTCCCTGAAGATGCAGGTTTGCAGCTTGGGTGTGCTCCTGGATTAAACTCTGAGCCTGGAAGCTCAGATTTCAGTGGTGGCTAGGAGTGCATTTGCACAGTTAAAGCTTGTGCACCAGCTGTGCCCGTTCCTTGAGATATCAGATCTGGCCATGATGACATATGCCTTAGTCACATCCCGGTTGGATTATTGTAACATGGCCTATGTGGGACTGCCTTTGAAAAGTGTTTGGAAAGCTCAACTGGTCCAAAGAGCATGTTACCCTGATTTCTGGGGGTCCCGGGAGGGACACCTAAATGTGCTCACAAACAATGGGGAGGGAATTAGCACAGAGCACAAGTTTGCAATGTGAGAGGCAGGGTAACATAGCGAGATCTTGAACCCTATGTCTACGGGGTCAGGCCGAGTCAATGATAAGGCAGAAGTTGAAAATAATAATAATTGGTTTATTGTAATACAATCAAACACGTGTATGCAACACACTCACACAAGAAACTATAGAAATAAAAGGTAGGAGTGGGATAGAGGGATTTTGAGAGGAGGTTTGGTATGGGAAATACTAGACCTGTCCTGAAGCCTGGTAAAAGCAAAGAAGCTGGGGAGCGTGGATTCTCAGCACATGGGGCTGAGGGGAAGGCTCGCTGGACAAAGCGACAGCAAGGCGGGATGGAAACCAAGACCAATCCAAGGAAGCTCTCAAAGTCAAGGGTTTTTATAGGGAAAATTGTGGCCGCAGGCTAGTCCGTACTTGGGGAAAACAATGAGTTTCGGGCTGGAGACAAAGCCTCCGAAAGGTCAGTACTTTAGATGATTGAGTTATAGCCAGATTGTCAATAGAGCAGCCAGTATGCAAACACTGAGTGCTCGAGAGTTGTATAGTCTGCTCATCAAGCTGCCTGTGCGGAGCAGGGGATCTTTTTGCAAGTAGCGTGCATACATAATGTGGTACTTGCCTTGAGGTCTCCTGAAGCTGCATTCGGCAATGCCTGGCCTGCCTAGATCGGGGTTTGAATAGTTCGACTATTGTCGGCCGCGCCTGTGCGTGTGCTTGTCGGGGGGCCTCGCAAGCACATGGAGAGGAATGGGTACAGAAGGCCAAATTATTGATATCAAATGATATCTTAATATCCCACAAGCTCGGGCTAGCAACTGTGGTAACAAGCTGCAGCCAGATTGCTAACTAGGGCTGGCTACAGATAACACATAACTCTCTCATTGCAACAGCTTCACTGACTATTGGTCCATTTCCAGGCATAATTCAAAGTACTGGTTTTGATCTGTAAAGCTTTATACAGCTCAGGCTCAGGTTATTTGAAGGACTGTAATTTCCTTTACAAATAAGCCTATGCTTTAAGATCTGCTGGAGAGGCCCTTCTCTCTGTCCCATGAGGGACTTCTCAGTGGCTGCTCCCAGGCTCTGGAACTCCCTTCCTATAGCAGTTAGACTGGCACGTTCCCTACTTTCTTTTCATAGACAAGACAGCCTTTTCTATTTAGACAGCTGTTTGATGCATAATTATATATGGTCTGTTCCGCAAAAATAATATGCTTGATCTTGCTAACTGTAGTACTGGTGTGTGTGCTTGTTTAATGGTATATGTTTTAATCTGGTTTTAAATTTTTGATTGTTTAATTTCATTCTAACTTTTGTATCTTGTGGATTTTTAATGATTTTTTTAAAATTTGATATAAGCAATTTGAGTCCTGTACTGAGGAAAAAATGGGATAGAAATAATATCACATGTTGTGGGCTGGGTCTAGTCAGAGAATGTGCTGAACTAAAAAGGCCAGATAGGCTTAGATTAATTGTTTAGAGTGGAAATTTTTCAAGGCCTAGAGCTTCTTGGGGTGAGTACGCATTGTTCTAATGTAGTTATAAGAGCCATGGGGACATGGACAAATCCAGACTGAAGTATCATTGACTTGAAGATAAAAGTTGTCCCTCAATCTGACACAATTGTGGGTAATGAAATACTGGTAGTTGAACACTCCTGTTGTATGGTAAGATGGGGAAAGTTGGTAAGTGAGCTTCTGTGTCCATGAGTACTAAACACAGAGGAGCAGTCAGAGGAGATAATGGGAAAGTGATTTCTAAAAAAATAGTGTATTTACAGTAGCCTGTGGTATCTGTTGAATAACTAAGATTGTTGGTAGCATGAAACTCATGGGAAAATTTGCCCATATGTAAACACGTATCTTTCTAGCAAAGTGCAGACATCAGGACTTTATACCAACGGAAGGTGAAAAATATTTGAGGAGAAAAATCTGCTACAGCATAGATGAGGAAACGCTGTCCCAGGAAGCCTTCTGTTGCAAACAGCAACTTTTCCAATTCAACTCACTGCCTCACAAAACAAATTTTTCTTTTCTTTTTTATTTTCTTTCTCTTTTTTTAGATCTCCCTGTTAGGCCCTTTACACGGCTTACCTTTGTCCTGGTGGCATCCAGTGACTACACTGTGCTCCCCTCCAAAGTGGCCATGCCTCTTCCTGGCACAGCACAGCTGGGTACTGTCCCAGGCTGTGCTGGGGCAGGAAGCGCAGCCATTGAGGACCTCCACAAACAAGGTAAGTGTGGGCACACAGCAGGAGGCTGGCATGATAACTGGTCATTGATGGGGAAAACCTGTCAGTGATTTGCAGAGTGATCGCGCCACCTCAGGACAGGTGAAAGATGGGACCGGGATGATGTTGTGCATAAGTGTTGTCCCAGTCTCATCCTTCTCCTGACCCCATGGTGGGTTGGGTGAGTTGAAGGAAAAGGACCTCAGTGGAATCTTTGAGACTGTAGTTGAAGGGAAGAGGATTAATACACTTTTCCCAGCATGCTGTGACTTCAACAAACATCACTTCCCTACATGGCGTTTAGGCCTAGGCGAAAAGGCACACATTGGATCCAGTCTTATTTTGATGGAGGAATCTTTATCTGTAATGAATATGTGTGTGCTCTGTATAAATTACGCGTAGATGAGAGTTTGTAACAGTGTTGTTGTTGTTGATGATGATGACTGAAACCCCACTGGTCATGCTAGCTGGAAGGTCTTGGGGGTTGTAGCCCAAAAGAGTAATTTTTCCAAGTTCTATGTATACATTGATGAGCGTATATGTTTTGTATGCAGATGGATAGTAATAGAAACTGTAGTTTCCAATCTGAGTCTCTTTTCATGGTTCATGGATTAAATTTTTTGTGCCCATTTCTTTCTACCAGGTATCCAAATGTACTGTATCCATTTGGATATCTACCCACAGCTGTAACTCAAATGTGCTGTGTGGGAGAGTGGGAATGCCACTCTACCCACTTTGGCTTTTATTTCTTTTGTCTCTGTAATGAAAGCTCCAGAAGTTTGACTACAAGGGAATGTAGCATTCAGAGTGAAAGTTTCCAACCCATGAATGTATGTGATCATGATTACAGTTTACATTCCACAGTACTTACAATGCTGGACAATGACAATCCCAAAGTATCTTGAAGAAATAAAAGAACCATTAGTTTAGCATCAACAAGCAGAATAGGTTAGTGAACACAATGGCCTAAATCCATTTCTTAATCCAAACTAGAGTTGACCCTTTTAGTCAACAAAACTTACATAAGTTTGGATTTATCAAGTTTCCATTGGGTTAGTAAATCTAATCTAATTGAGCCTAACATTGCATTTACCCTCATTTTCCACATGTGGCATAGCTTAATGGCTGCATTATTGGTGCTATGATTCTTATCATAAAATGCCATTTGTGGTTGAAAATCATTTTGATGGCAATGCAAGCCACCATGGAGGTATTTTGGATGTAAAAAGCAGGATATAAAAGAGGAATAATGTTTTGGATGATATAAAAGCCACATTATGTGACATTAGCAAGGCTATAACTGGCAAAGGGGCCCATATCAAGTATTTGACTGATAGGGAAAATTTTGTAGAAAAACTAGCATTGCCAACATTTTTCTTGACTGGGGACCTGCATTTTTGCCAAGTGCCAGATAAGCAGAAATGGAATTTGTCTATAATTTTATTTCCATATGCTGAATGCCTGCTTGCCATGCCTTGTCATGGTTCATGCTGTGAAAACTGTGTTGAATGAAAACTATGTTGATGAAGACACCATGATTATATAGCGTTCTCTTGCTAAATGAAGCATTGAACATGTAGCAGCATATCTTATTCTTAATCATTTCTATCTGGGGTGGAGCTCCTTGTTACAGAGTGAGGTTTTGCTATTATTGCTAAATGTTGTTTCTTACTGGGAGAGGATTAGACCTACAGCAGTCCAACAGATTTATAAACCTCACAGCTCTTTTGCAGAAAGAGTTGAGTAGCTCACAATTCCAATATGGAACACTGGCAAACACATTCTTTACTGGGGATCATTTTTATTTATATGTTGAGGTAGGCTGGATGCTTTCTGAAATCAAAGCAACTGAAAATGTGGAAAGGCAGGGAATACCATTTATTAGAAATTCAGCATATATAACACCTCTGTATTATTGTTAGGGTTTGCCCCTGCAGATCCTTTTGATTTATAGTAAAGCTAAGAATAATAAAGCAAGAGGGCAGGCTGAGGCACTGCTCAAATCACACCAAAGCAATGGCAGTAAAGAACATTTCAAAAAAACAGTAACTGTGAGAAAAGCAGAGAAGTCATTCTTTTCTGCTGCCACTTTGAGTGTGGGAGGTAAACAGACTGGTGAACCTAAGTTGCTTCTATCTGATGGCTGAATCATTGGCTACTCACAGCAATGAATTGCCACCTACTTTGTTAGTGGGGAAATAATATGTAATTGAGACCAGTGTAATTGATACACTTGGAAATAGCCAGTTTAGATAGACTGACTTGTTTACATTGCTAAGACTGCAATGTTGTGTTCAGTTGTTGTTGTGATTCTTTGTGTCTGACTTAACAGTGACCATAAGGTGACCCTGACATAGAGTTTTCTGGGGCTGAGAGTGTGTGAAGTGCCCAAGGTCATCCTGTGGGTTTCCATGGCCATGTGGGGAATTGAACCCCGGTCTCTGGGTTCTCAGGGTGGCTTACAACAAAATGTCATCACAATGTGCATTCATCTGTTCCTTCCATTCTCCCTGTTCTAAAAACTAGCAGATGCCTGTTGCTTTTGGAGGAAGCCCCCACGAGCTTTATTTGAAAAGTGTCCAACAACTGTTTCAAACAGATTCAGTCTAAGAGATCCTACTGTTTCTACCGCATTAATTTACTCATCCACATTGCAATATTTTCCAGTGTTGCGCAAGAAGATTATACTAAAATGAACCAAAAAGCAGGCTGAAAGAGATTCAGTTGTCTACTTAATTTCATCTATTTATTCTAAAACTAGAACTCATTTAGTACATCACGTCCAGTTATTCTAACAACCACATTTTTTCCATACACTTAATGTAACCATCTGTCTGGATGACTCACTCTAATAGTAAGCAGACATCTCTGCTAAGGGCTGAACTAGCAGTTTGAATGTACCTGCTTAAAATAACACTTGAAAATAATCTATGTATAACTACAGTTGACCCTCCTTACCCTTGCTAGGGTTAGGGGTTCAGGAACCTCTCAAAAGTGGAAAAATCACAAATATCAAAATGTGTGTGTGTGTGTGTGTTCGCATGTGTATGTGGGAAGGGGGCCAAGGTATGGTTAGAAGAATGGGCACCCAGGGTTCAAACCAGGTCAAAGATAGGAGAGGGAAGGGGGTGGGTTGGTGTGGTAGCCCTATACTTCCTCTCTCACCCATGTCCCTCCTTGGGTGTGGTGGGAGCATCAGGAGAGGTTTGTGATGCTGAGAAATTGGGCTGCAAGCCATCCTTAGCTGGACATGCAATGACTGGTGGATGAGGAGGATCAGTGGCAGGTATTTAAAAGGCCGTGTGACCTGATTGGAGCTGCCCAAAGGGAAGGTTCCCCCAGAAAAAGAAACACTTGAGGTGTGGGGGTAGAAGTTGGAGAAACACGCAAATAATCAAATCCATGAAAGTCAAACCTGCAAAAGTGCAGGGCCAACTTTACTTGAATGTCTTTCTAGCTCTCCAATCTGGAGTCATTAGTCGCCAGCACCCCCTCCTGAATGATGTCTTTAAAACCCAGTATACTAGGCTATGATAGGCAATAGGCAGGTGGAATCAGATTTAATATACAGTGTAGATTACATGCATCTTCCCTTATATTTCTATCTAGTTGAAAAACAAGTTCCATGGTCGGTGGTAGCTGGTGGGTTTCACAGTAAGGGGCGTAGTACACTCTGGATTTTAGTCTGAACCTTAAAGATGCTATCCAAAGTGCCAGACCTATTTTGTGGGCAGGATTCAGCACCTTGATCTTATCCAGAAACTATTGGATTGCAGTTCCCATCATGTCTCACCATTGGCAATGCAGCTTAAGGCTGAGAAAAGTTGCAACTCAACATGTGAAAGGCTGGAAATTCCTCATCTCTGCTTTAAAGTCTGCTGCCTCTAGTTCTTCTTTCTCCTCTGCAGATATTCTAACAGTTCTATTGCCTGCATAGCTTCAATGTGGCCACCTGCTCAGCCCGTCAGAACTTCTTCGAGCATTCCTCCAGAACACTTAACTTCCCTTACATGATAGATATACTTTGGATGTTTCACTAACAGTCTGCAAAGCTCTTTGGAGTGTGTGTATTTGTGGTTGAATGCTTTGGTTGCTCTGGACTTAATCCTGCCTTGAATTTGGGTCTTGTGAAAGTTGCAAAAAGATTTAGTCATCTTGACCACTGCCTTTGTACTTTGCCAAGTGCATGAAAATTCTAGTTTGTTTCCCATTAATTTTGTCAATGCTTCCAGTAGGCAGGAATTTTGAACCATTCAAGCAAGGGACACACAAAAAATTCTTCTTATTTTGCATCCATTTTATATGCATGCTGTTGGGCTGCCTATGTTAGTGTAACAGGAAAATTGTGCTACATATAAGCGGGAAAATGTTTGTGTGTCATACTGTCTGCTCTGACTCACATACTAATTATATAGAAGGAACCAACCATCAAACCTAAAAAAGATAAAAATAGTATGGTTAAAAAAAATACAGAAAACACCAAATAAATAAAACTGTAAGGAAAACAATTTCCTTAAGTAACAACAATGGACCCGTCCTCTTGAAGTGAAGCATTATAACACTTCAGAAATTTCAGTTAAGAGAGAGTTAAGCACATTCTTAGATTTCTATCATTGCAATTTGTAGCATGGCTCTGTTTTCACCCAGAAGTAAATTTTTGATGTAATGGATTCAAACTGCTTTTAATTGCCGTTTTTAATGCCTTGTATTTAGCCATTGTTAGTTTTAACATTGGTTATGCTAGCAAAAACTGACAGCAGCTGAAGTCCAGCAACATGGGGATGGCTACCTGGTTCTCATTCTTGCAATGAAGTATTTGCTCAATTTTCAGACTTATTAGGGTTTTATAGACAATGGTGTCTTTGTCATTATAATATATTAAAGTGAAATTGTATATGTAGTAAGCCACTTTGAAAGGGTTAACCTTGAAAAGTTGGCCTATATATTGTATGCCCCAAAGAATAAAATAGTAAGCTGCATTGAGTTAAATGGGACTTACTTCCAAGTAGTTGCACTATAACCTTTATGTTATGGATATGTTTGATAGTGCTGTGTTCTGATAATAAATTTCCTTGTTGGAGGGGGTGCAAATTGCTAACAAATTGCACATGTGATTTATGCAATCACAACAAAATAGAAAGATCCATATTTCACTTTAGGAATAATATATACAAATTGAGCACATACTAAAGAATGAAGCTGGTCAAAAGCAGCACGGTTCCACTTGGCTGACAATATTATATAGCTGTACTAAAACCAAAAAGGCTCCTTTGGTTTTTTTTTTTTCCTCCTCCATCAGACAGGAACCTAGCCTATGGGCAAGAACTGGTGCCTGTGAAAATTGTATGTATTGTTAATTGGCTGATGCACTTGGGCTAATATGCTAGAAACTAATTAAAGGTGATTTACTAGCAAGATTTAAAAAGTTGGGCAGCTGCAAAACAAAATAAATAGCATGCTGTGAAAGATACTTAGGAAGAAACAATAAGAAACAAATATGAGAGAGACAGACTAACCAACAGACAGATAAGGTGTATTTTTAGGTAGGATATTAGCCTACCATCAAAGTAAGGGCATGATTAAAAATAACATAGTTGTCAACAATGAGAACCTAGCAAGCTGCCTTGTACTAGAACAGTAAGGTCCACTCTGTCTACCCTGAATGGCAGTTGTTCTCTAGCGTTTCAAGCAGTTTTCTGCTGTGTTGTCTCCTATCCAAGTACTAGCTAGCCCGACTCTGATTAATTTCTGAAATTGGAGACAATAAGTTTTATTTGAAGACATGGGCTTGGCAGAGTTCACCCAGTGGGTTTCCTTGGCCTAGCGGGGAATCAAACTCTGCTTTCCAGGGTCATAGTCTAATGTTCAAACCACTACAGCACACTGGTTTCTTTATCTTCTTGTTACCTGACCTTTTTGAATGGGAGGCCAGAGTTCAGTAGGGCAGTTAGCAAAATCCTGGCCCTCCTTTCATCCACAATCAGTCTCCTCTACAGGGAAAACTGATTCACTAGAAGAAGTTAAGGGAGATTAATTAACCATTGTCCCAGAAGTGAGTTTCAACCAGACCCAATGTTTGGAGTTGGGAAACTGCCACAGAATGAGTCCCGTCCCCGCCAGCCTTTGTCCAGAGCTAGGGATGTGAGACTTCTCCTTCACCACAGCTCCACTGGAAACCCTGACATTGGAGAGGATAAATGATGTTCCAGGTGCTATGGAGGTCACAATGCAAAGAAGATGTGATTATTTCAATATATGTACTTAAGCTTAAGCACAATTGAGTATCAGGACCAGCAGGCTTTTCTAAAGGCTTTCAATACAGATACAGATAAATATGTTACAGTGTGGTTATCCTTTTGTTGCTGTTGTTGTTGCGTGCCCTCAAGTCTTTTCAAACTTATGGCAATGCTAAGATGAACCTATCACGGGGCTTTCTAGGGCTGGAAATGTGTGATGTGTTCAAGGTCACCCAGTGGGTTTCCTTGGCCTAGCGGGGAATCAAACTCTGCTTTCCAGGGTCATAGTCTAATGTTCAAACCACTACAGCACACTGGTTTCTTTATCTTCTTGTTACCTGACCTTTTTGAATGGGAGGCCAGGAGCATTCATCAGTTTTATACCAAGCTGAAGAACAACTGTGGGATTAATTTTCTACTTATTACTTTTCAAGATATTTTTATAATGCTTTTCCATTATAAAAAAAGTGCTTTATAATATTGTAATGTTAAAAATGAGAATGTACAATGCAATCAATTGGTAAACAATAGCACGGTAAGATGTTTCATTACTAACATCAGTAGGGGTTTTGCCCCCAGTAACTTTGTGAAAAGAGCATTTAGAGAGCTGTAGACTAGTTAAAGAGGTGGTGGATGGCTGAAAAAGTGTATAGTAACTTAGGCTGTATACATTGCTGTCCTTCCATTCGTAGAAGGCTCTTTGGTACAGCAGATGTTTCTGTGCACAGAAAGAAAACATATCTTTTCCAAAAACCTGTCCTCTTTTCTCCTGAAACTCTCCTTGCCATGTCCTGTGGTGTTCCTCAGAACACCACAGATAGTCTATAATTCCACAAAATTTAAAGATATTGATGTGATATCATGTGAAAAAATATTGCATGTTTAAGAGCTGTAAGTCAAGCAAAGGATGCAAGCATCAGAGGGACAAATTTGTTCAACTCCATCTGCAAGTTTTATGTTTACCACATAATACATTTTATCTCTAGATCAACAATTTATCCCAGTAGTCTCCTTTCATTAGAGGTATTTTTTTAGGTGCATTAACATGCATGTTTTTGTTGCAATTAAAATAATTGGAATAGCAATGGCTAATTAAGAGAGACTGGAATATAAATACAAATATGAAGCTGGAAAAAGTGGTTCAAGGAGAATGAAGTTGAAAAGTTCAGCCAGGTACACAAGAGGCTATGAATGCATCACAGAATTTCTTACCCTGTGTACTGGGGGTCCCGGGAGGGACACCAAAATGTGCTCAACTAAAGGTGGGGAAAATTAGCTCAGAGCACAGCATAGCGTTACGAGAGACAGGGTAACGTAGTGAGATCTTGAACCCTATGTCTACGGGATCAGGCCGAGTCAAGGAGCACACAGAAGTTGAAATAATAAATGATGTTTTATTGAACACAAGCAAAACAGTGTATGCGACACATTCACACAAGATAACTAAAGAAATAAAGGTTGGAGTGGTATAGAGGGATTTTTACAGGAGTTGCTGGTTTGGGTGATACTTCACCTGTCCTGAAGCCCAGAAAAATAGAGAGTGAGGCTGGGGTGCGATGTAGCTCAGCACGTGGAGCTGAGAGGAGGCTCGCCAAGCAAAGCGGCAGCAAGGCGGGATGAAACTCGGGAGCAATCTGAGGAAGGTCTCGGAATCAAGGGTTTTTATAAGGAGAATGTGACTGCAGGCTATGCCGTACTTGGGGGAAAAACAATAGATTTGGAGTTGGAGACAAAGCCTCCGAAAGGTCAGAATCTGAATGATTGAGTTATCGCAGAGGTTCTCAATAGAGTAGCCAGTATGCAAACGCAGAGTACTTGGGTATTATATAATTCACCCATTAAGCTGCCATTGCGGGGCAGAGGCTCTTTTGTAGGTTGCGTGCATACCTAATTAGAGTACTTGCCTGGAGGTCTCCTAAAGCAGCGAGTCAGCTATTTTCTGGCCTGCCTGTATTGTCCAGGAATATTACGGCGATTAACGGCCGAGCTTGGTGCCGTACTTGTCCGGTGGCCTCGCAAGCACGTGGAAGGGAATAGAGAAGTGAAGCCGAATTATGATATCAAAAGGATATCTTTTAATATCCCCAAAGCTCGGACTAGCCAGGGCAGTAACAAATTCCTTGCTTCTTGACATTTCAATATTCTTAAAGTTGTGGAGTCATTTTTGTGAGCCAATTTGTTGTTCCTGGAAAAATGATTTAACAGACCCTTTCTCAAAACTGTTTAAACTCATGAATACTGAGGGAAAAACTATCTTGCAGTGACATCTTCAAAGACAGTTGTGTGAAGTGAGTATTAGAACATCCTAAAAAGAAATAATGACATCTGGGAGCTCCAAATAAAACCACAGAGGCTCAAGATCATCGTAACTGAGAAACAAAGTCACACGACACTTGAGAAAAAGGGAAGTGAAATTCATTTACAGTTTTTGTGCTTCACTCCAACGTAGGAAATAGGCTTTAGAACCATGCTGCACAAATTTGTCATGCTTTTAGGTTAGTCCTTTAACATACAGCCAAAGTGGAAAATAATGCTTTCCATTCATTATTCCCTGCTGACTTTCTCCAGGGAAAGTTTGGGGAGATGTGGAGGGACAGTGGCTGCTGGGGAGATGAGGATTGAGTTTCACTTATGCTTTCCATTCTGTTGTCAAATGTCCATCACCTGCTACCTTTCCTTTCCATGTAAATTATGCCACCCCGAAGCACCAGATCCTATCTGATCTTGGAAGCTATGTAGGATCAGTCCTGGTTATTACTTGAATGGGAGACCACTAAGGATACCAAAGGAAAGATTGGTCAAAACCACTTCTGAGTATTCCTTGCCTAAGAAAATCCTACGAAATTCATGGGATCATCATACATCTACAGGAGGCTTGAAGGGATATACATACGAATATCACCATGAATTGGTCAATTTAGTCTTGGACATATAAAGATCTATACAGGTTGTCCCAAGGGACCACTTGGCTTTAGGGTATAAGATGTCTTGGATTAATGAGTAGACACATGCTCTTCAAACTTTGCAGATACAGAGCTTATCTAAATCTGTAAGCAGAAACCTAGTTTGTATCTGGTTGGCAAATACTGCAGTCTCCTTAGCTGTCCTCCCCTAGAGAGCATTTGTGGCTTATGCCTTTCTTCAGAACAGTCAAAACAAGTGTTATAGCCACTCAATTGTTCTAATACTAAATTGCCTGGAAAAAAAAATAAAGCCCATTTAAGAAGGAAGAAAAATGTAAATTAAATTGTATTGATTCTATTCTGGCTAAGGGGAAAAAAAACAAGAGAGAGAGAGATCTAGAACACTGCCATTTTGTACTCCATTTGAAAATACAGAATATCATGTTTCATAGACGTCCCCACAGAAATTGGTTTCTAAATTTAGGCTTTGAAGAAATCCAGGAGAGCAATAGAAAGCTTGTTTTTAAGAGGGCTGAGAGTACAGCTCACTATTACACTGACTGCTGTGAAATCAGTCATATTGCTGCTGTTCCTGACTGAATGATGCAAATAAACTCTCCTTTTTAAAAAAGGGAATCTTTTCCCCTTGATGAAGCATCTTCAAAATACAAGGCTTCACAATTAACTAGGCCCTTTTAACCTACACAGTTGTAGTGCAATGATTCCACATTAACTGCTAGGGTTTCTGGGGATGGTAGTAGTAGGAAGGGGAATTTAGAATTCTTGGTGTCTCCTCAAACTACAAATCCCAACACTCCATACAACGCAGCTATGCCAGTGGAAGTGGAATCATAGTGCTACATCTGTGTAGTGTGAAAGGGCCCCAGGCTTATTTAATGGTCAGTTATCAAGATGTAGCTGCTGTGAAATTTGCAAAGACCAGAAATTATACTCAAAATAAATAAATTAACCACTCAGAATGCCCTCTGCTGGTCTTATTCTTCACATTCATATTCAAGTGTAGGTTTGCAACTGTTAAGTTAAAGTTAAACCTGGGCCGTAGCACACCTCACAAACTGGTCTTTCTTGAAAGGAGAAAGTTCTCATTGCCAGAAGTCTGACACGCAAGAAAAGACAGTGAGGCTGACAAAAGTTTTAGTCAAACTGTGGCACCAGAAACTAGGATGAATATATGTTATAATGTTTACTACTCCTGGAGGCCAGTAGCTTCTTAAGCCTGCACTTTTCCACTGTACCCTGATAAGATCTATGGTTACAGCAACAACCTCAATGAGAAACAGTTTTGCAGTTTTCTTCTTCTTTGGCCTGTAATCTGCCAATGGAAATGCATTTCAAGTGAAAATAAGAAAAGGACACCTTAGGAAGTAAGAATATGGGGCCCAGAGAATCATCAAGGATTGTCACTCAATACATGGACTCACCATTTCTGTAATTTTGCTGGTATAGCCACCTTGGGGCTTATTCTATAGCCTTTTAGACTCCAGCTCTTTTGTTTCTCCACGTAATGAGGAATTTTTTTGCTTTAAATACTGCCCCCATTTTAGTTTCAGAAGCTGTTGCTAGACTCTTTTTTCCCTCCTTGAGCCAGACTTTTGGGGTTGGATTTTGGCAACTGCTGATTTGAACAATTTTGAGCAGATTTAGCTTTCGTGTGTGTGTGCATATTCCCAGATGCCACTTGCATTTGCAAACCTTTTACTCCTATTTGTATAGGTCACCTATAAAGCTACATAAAGCTTGAGTCCAGGTAGGACCATATATTCCTTTATGAGTCCATTAGAGCTCTAGGATCTTCTGGAGAGACCTTTCTATCAACAACAACCTCAGTTAACGAAGTAGATGTGTTCCTGGGCTTTACTTCTTTAGCAGAAACTTTGGTGCCAGAGCTAGAAACAATATCAAGAATAGAGAGAGGTTCCTACACCATGAAAAAAAAGAGCAGTTCAATATGTTTCAGCAAACTTTTAATTCAAAACTAACATTGTGCACCTATGAAACGAAATAACCAGGTTGGGTAAGCCTGGCATAGGTAAACAAAAACATTTTGAAAATTCTAGAGACCACTTTTCATTCAACCACCTTCACTTTTCTTATTATTTCCATTTTGGTGGTAAAATGGAAATAATTTATAGGTCTATGCTTTTTCAGCATGCCAGGGTGGCTGGTGAGGCAGGTTCATTTGCTTTCCCCTTTGCTTACTGTTTTGCTTTTCACACACTCAGTAAGTGATTCTGGGGACATCTGTTTATCTTGCCTGTTGGACATAAGCAGTAGGATCACCTAGAGCAGAATCCCATTCCTTCCTAGGTCAAGATTTTTTGCATTGTTTACTTCAGACATTTTACTGCAACCCAACGCTTAAAGTCTGTCTTTCTCTAGCCTTCCACCATCTTCTCAGTGCCCATTCCACAGAAAACTTCCAGCTTGACAGAAGACATGGGAAAAAAGAGAATGGGAGCTGGAGTGGGGGCTTCCACGAAAAAACTTTGTAAAAAGGAGCTTCTTTGTTAACCAAGATATGCTTACACCTTCTCAGGCCGATTTGGTGGGGAAAAGGGAGAGGGCCTTCTAGCTGGCTGCTCCCAAACTTTGGCCCTCCTTCCCTAGAGATGCTAGGATGGCCCCTTCCTTGGGACTCTTTCCACCATGAATTCAAAACATTCTTAAGACTTTAAGACTCAGAAACTGACTGAGATGGGCGTTTAATGGTGTGCTGTGCTGTTTTGTGGATTGTAATACAGTCTTTTAATGAATTTTAATGGCTTTAACTTTATAAATTGTTTGTCTTTTAAATATCTTTTACGTCTATACTTATTTTTATAGTTCTATATTTTTTGGTTTTGTATAGTTTTAATCTGTATTTTTTTTAACATGCTGTAAGCTGCTTTGAGAAACCTAATAGGGGTAAAGGGTGGGATATAGATGGCGATGATGATGATGATGATGATGATGATGATGATGATGATGATGCTTGGATACTACATACTTCCTTGATGTTCAGCTGAGTTTGAGGGTGGGACAACAGTTTCTTGAACACTAGCTTAATTATATAGTGATTATTTCTCTTCCTTCTCTCATCCTCTTTAGGCTAAGCTCGTGCATAACTAGAATCTTAGTAAATTTCAACTAGTTTGGAATAGTTGCTGTCTTAAGAGGGTTCAGTTTCAAGGTTAGTAATACACCTGCTTTATTAAGAACTGCTTGGTCATCTTGCTCAGTTAATTATTTGTGTTCAATTACTGCTATATTTATATCCACATTGTACTGTCTTATTTGTTAATTTGCTGTTGTTTCTACATTTAGTTCCTCATTTGTTTTAATCAATCATTCTGCATGCCTCATACTGCATGCCTCACCCTTCCATTTATATGTTGCTCTCATATCTTTCTTGTACTTTCCATTTATATATCAGTTATTGTTGAAATGTGTATAGTTCCATCATATGCTATTAAGTACCTTTTCCAAATCAATTTCATTAATTTAGCCTGACTTTTATATTTTCTGGCTACCATCACTAACAGGATAATTGAAGCAAGTTCAATAAATCTGAAATCATGTTGGCTAACAACTAATAAAGGAAATAGGATTCTCGCATATTTGAAAAAGCTGGACAGGACACAGAAAACTATTGGTGTTCTTTTCCTGTCACTGGCTTTGGTTAACAAAGAAGTTTCTTCTGCATTTCTGACACTAAACACAAGCAAGCGTACTGTCTAGTTAAAACAACTGTTGACTGGTTTTGCTCTGTGTTATTTCCCATAATACCAAATTAACATTTCTTTCCCCCCTTTGAAGGTATGTATTTATCCTATGGAACAATCTATCTTGCAAACTGGGTAATTGCAAAAGTAACCCAAGCCCATCTAGGCATGAGTAATAGCTTACTATTAATTGTATTGTCTTAGAGCAGAGCTTTCCAAACTTTTCATGTTGGTGACACACTTTTTTAGCATTATTTCATGACACAGTAATTTTACTAGCAAACCAGAGATTAAACTAACTCTTTATAAGAGATACAGACATATACATAAATTGTAATAGCAGAAGGTATGGGGACATAACATACCTCATGAAAACCTTTCATATATTTTTAAAAATATATGATTTATAAATAATAACATACATTTCCAAAATTGTAGGTAACACACCTGCTTCAGGCAACACACACACACACTTCAGGCGACACTAACATGTCGCAGCACACCATTTGGAAAGTCCTGCTTTAGAGTAATGATCCTGACAGTGAGAAATGCAGATGCCTTTTCCCAGTCTTTAAAAATGTATGACCTAATAGTTGCTAGATTCTGTGTTTAGTCCTTTCTGAAGCACAAAAGTACCTTGGGAGACAGGGAGCTGACGTCTTTATATTAGCAAAACAGCATCAATTTAGATAGTATCTTAGGATTAGAAAACAATATGGGCTTGAATTACCAAATGGTTGGAAAGTATATAATTCCACCTTCATTCTCCTGCTGTCAAATCAGAGAGGGAAAGCACCTGAAAAGCACTTCTGTTCATGCACATCAGGGCATGCAATTTTTATTGATTTTCCTCAATCTACTTAAAACTCCAGTACTATCATGCCACTGCTGCTGCTAGGGTTGGGAAATCCTCCCAGACAAAATGGGATGTGAAATCAAGGGCTGCAGTAGTCAGGAAGACGAGGCACCCAATTTTTGCCAAACTTGAGCTGAAACTTTCCAGTGAACATGGCCCAGCACTATTGGATGCAATCCCTCCATATGTTGAAATCAAAGAGCAGAATCTTTTCATCATGGAAACATAATTAGAAACTAAGATTAGGAAGTGTACATTTTTTCTTAAAATGCCATGGACAACATGTTTCAAATGCAATTCATAGAATCATAGAGTTGGAAGAGACCCCAGGGGCCATCGAGTCCAACCCCCTGCTATGCAGGAACACACATCAAAGCATTCCCAACAGATGACCATCCAGCCTCTGCTTTAAAACCTCCAAAGAAGGATAAACCTTCCACCACACTTCGAGGCAGCATATTCCACTGCCAGACAGCTCTGACCGTCAGGAAATTTTTCCTGAGGTTCAAGTGGAATCTCCTTTCCTGCAGCTTGAATCCATTGCTCCTTGTTCTAGTCTCTGGAGCAGCAGAGAACAAGCCCACTCCCTCCTCAACATGACATCCCTTCAAATATTTAAACATGGCTATCATGTCCCCTCCTAACCTTCTCTTCTGCAGACTAAACATACCCAGCTCCCTAAGGCGTTCTT
Organism: Cyclura pinguis; assembly: GCA_030412105.1. Classification (NCBI taxonomy): domain Eukaryota; kingdom Metazoa; phylum Chordata; class Lepidosauria; order Squamata; family Iguanidae; genus Cyclura; species Cyclura pinguis. Next base: position 307,813,880 of record CM059599.1, on the reverse strand, counting down.
CATAGGGCATGGCTTCCAGACCTTTCACCATTTTGGTCGCCCTCCTCTGGACACGTTCGTTAGTTTAAAGTTCACTACATAAAATATGACACATGTAAGTGAGCATATTCTATTTTAGAATTCTATCAGTATCACAAGGATGAACTGTCTCATATTTTGAGATCTGCTGGGGAGGCTCTTTTCTGTTCCATAGCACCCTCACACGGGAAACACAGGAAAGGGCCTTCTCGCTGGCTGCTCCTTGGCTCTGGAACTTCCTTCCCAGACATGTTAGACTGGCATCTTCCCTACACTGTTTTCATAAAGAGTTGAAGACTTTTCTATTTGGAATTTCTGTTTTCTTTGAAGACTGTTTAGGCAGGATAGGCCTTGAAAAATGTCCTGAATTTTTTTCTTTTTACTTTTTTGACCTTTTTTTTTTTTTTACTGGTTCATGCTATTAAGTGACATAGTTTAATCACTTTTTTAACTTTTTTATTTGTGAATTAATAACAATTTTTAAAAAAATCTGTTATAACCTGCTTTGAGCCCCCAACTAGAAAAAGGCAGGATGGACGTATCAACCAACCAACCAACCAACCAACCAACCAACCAACCAACCAACCAATCATTGTTTGGTACATTTTCAGTAAGGATTTTTTTCCCCCAGTCCATTTTAAGAACTGCTTTTCCCTTTCACCAGATTTTTGTTTTGTTTTGTTTTGTTTCCATTTGCTTCTTTCACTGGAACATTTGTAAAGAGTAGGTGAAACAGTCATTGATTAAAGACCCATTTTATTTGAAGTATGATGTTTGCTATGCATGTAACCATGAAATACATATTTGCAGTTTCTCCTATCCATAAATATTTGTTCTGAACTCAAATCAAACTGAACCATGTAGCTTTGCTAGCTTTCCAGATTTTTAACTGCAGCTTAATTTGTCTGCTGATAGGGAAATGCACACTCTTAAGGCCCAAAAGTCTACAAATTTTTCCCCCTTATGATGTGTACTTTCTAGGTAAAATTGTGTCATATGATGGGAAAATGCCTATATTTTCTTTATGGTTCACCTTTACATTTTTAGCTATTGAAACTCCTGAATTTCTACAGTGAATGTAGGAGATTTCTTAGCTCTTCTGTAATTTTTCCAGATCAGAAATGGGCAACATGCCCCTAAAAGGCTATGTTGCATTCCCTGGATCCCCCAAAATTGCATTGTAAAAAGGCTTTAAAACAAAGGCTTTGTTTGGCACCCAATTTTGCTCAGCCTGCAGTAGCATGAAATTAGACCTAGACTGCCCACTTTGCATAGGAAGGCTTGTTTTCTCAGAGCAAAGCATCTTATACACATAGGTAGCCCTGATCTAAGTAGAGCCATGGAAAGGATTGCGTGGGCAAGTTAGCGCAGATGAGAACACCCACTGCTTTAAAGTACATTGGAAATCTGAAATGGGATCCCCCTGCCACCTACTCCATCCAGAGTTACAGATAACCATAAAACACACAGAGAAGCATGCATCTACAATATTGTGCAAGTTACCAGGACCTGTCTGTACACACATGGGGAACTGGCTACATTCAAAATACAATTATATACATGGCATATTTTTCTATGTCCTACAGCAATGTGTTAAATTTCAGAAGTACAACATAATTCCATCTCAGAATGCTAACAGTCAGCTTACTGTATATGCATTTGTTTTGGAGAGTGGCAGGTTTTGAGCCACAAATGCTTGTTCTAAACGTATAATCTACAATCCAATCTTAAGTATTTCTATTTAGAGGTCTCCCTGATTCCAAATGAATATTCTTTCAATCTGAAGTTAGAATTGTGAGACATTTATGTTTTAGAAACATCCAATGGTGTTCAGATGAAAGGCTAACAAACTGTGATGGGCATGCCAACAGCGTAGTTGTATTTAAGATAAACTTCAGATATGGTTGTAGAGCATTCTGTTCTATTTTGTCTCTTTTAAATGAACCAGTGGTAGGCAAGAACCTTGGTAAATGTAATTGTCAACTTTTTTCTATTCTTAGCTATTGTTTGATGTGAAGAAAAGAGGAGCTATGTACCACCCTTGGATATGCACGGAGTCTCAATGGTCTCATCAGACTAGCCAGGCTTCTAACTTTTCCTGTACAGATATTGCTACAGAAGGTTTCTGCACACAGAGGTTTCTGTAGCCAGAATGTCAGATATGTAAGCACCCACATCTTACATGAGCTCTAAGGCCAAACAATTGTCTCAGAATAAGTAGGGCTGTTGATGAGCTGCAGGTTGGTTACGATCATGTGGAGCCATCAACTGGTTCCTCCCTATGAGGAAATTAATCTGTGGCCACAGCAACAGGACAACAGAGACTGGTCCTCACCAGAAGAGCCCAAAATGTCATGGAACAATTCCATGAGAACAAGGCAAAACAATACACTGAATAGAATTAATTTAAGCTCAATCAATTGCTTTTTTAAGTGATTATATTATTTTAAACACTCCAGGAAGCAACTGTTTAGGGATGTCAGCTAACCAGACCTACAAAAAACATGTTTTCTCTATTCCATATGAATTAAAAGCACAATGCCAGGTAAAACCAACCACTTTAGTGTGATTTGCAGTACAGTCCTAGACTCATACTTACTCAGAAATAAGTGCCACTAAGTTCCACGGGTCTTACTTCCAGGTACAAGACTACAGTCTCAGATGTTATTTTTCCGTTACAGCCACATCATACAGGATTTCTTTTTGAGAGGCCACACACTTTGTAGAATTCCACATGCAGTGAAATGGCTGTACCTGCCTTTAGCAATGTGTATGTGGAAAGAGGCACACGTGTTGTCAGTCACACATCATAAATTATATTTACTACAATTTGCTATATTTTCTATACAGAAGCAACTGCCACAGCAGAAATTGTTTTTTGTGTACCAAGAAATAGTAGCATTTACCTAATTTTAATCACTCAAGTATAACCTGTGTCAGATGGAAGATAAAGTAGTGTTATATATGCCAATTAGCACGAGGAGAACTCTATTTTCAAAATTAAAGAGAGAGAGGGAGAGAAAAGACTTCATTTTCCATCTGATAATTTTCTAGCAATTATCTTCAACTCAAAAGAATATCTATTAAATATATATGTGAGCTGTGGCTTATGCAGCTTCTGTAATGAACAAATTGGTGTAGTTGTAAAAGTCCAAATCTCATTCTATTCCTAGCTTGCTCTGATTTGAAATCACTTTGCAAAAGAGGAGAAAAATCCATTCAAACAAGGACACAAGGATGGAACTAGGTTTAGGCATGTGCAAAAGGTAGATGTGGACTTCTTCTCCACCTTCCATGAAGCAGATCCTCCTGAGAATGCTACAGAGTCAGGGACCCTATTAAATGTGGCAGCTTACAGTACAGCGGCTGATCCAGGGCACAGGTCCATTTAGCTGAGTATCCTGGGGTTGGAGGAGCTGCCATGGGGAGTGGGGAGTCCATTTTCACTGGCCCAGTCACACACAACTAAATATTTATTTATCCAATCCACAGATTTCTTTAGAAAGACACCAGTGTGTATAAAATTGTGCGTTACTAAGATTGTATTACATATATTAGGGTTTATATCACTTGCACCTTACACAAACTATCTGCCTAAATCCTAGTACTCTCCAAAGAGACTGATATAACATTAATTATGGGCAGGGCCACAGTCAAAAGGTCAGAGCAGTAATCAACAAGAAACTATAGGTAGGTAAGAAGAATAAGAAAACAGTATTAAAATTTAAAATGCTTTGTTTGTTTTTAATACTATGTGTAAGTATATTTCAAAGTCAGCAATGAAGACATTAAATTGTTATGAAATGTTTGTGTCAGTTTGCCTCACTTTATAATTTAGTCTTGGCCCAGTGTAAGGCTTACTTTTCATAGCTATTTAACATCATTAAACATCTATGGTGTGCAAGGAGGCAACACAAAAAGTTCCTTGCAAAGTTCTCAGATTCTCCTAACTGAATGCTTGTCCTAACTGACAACTTCTCTTTTAAATGGCAGGAACAATGATGAAGACAAATAGTGTATTAACTTCTAATGCTGGCTACACCCAGAAGGCATTTTGCCTTTCCTCTGATTAAAAGTTTAGCCCTGAAGAAAAGGATGATTTTGTTCCCTTTTAAAACTATTTATGCAGGTGTATCCATGAAGTCTTATCCAATATACCCCAATCTGAAACAGCCACGCTATATATTTGATCATATTGTGCAAATGCTATTATACAGTTTTATAAATTCAATATGTTTAACAGTATTTCAGCATATAATAACCAAGAGGTGATAATCTCTAGAAGTTTTTCAAGTTAATTCAAATAAATAAGCTGTTTAATTGTCTATTTAACACCGTGCCTTCCTTGTTTTCTTTATCTTCTTTTGTAGTCCAGTTTCCATAGTCTGCCAAGACTATGGTTGAATCTTGACCACTTTAACCCAATGCAAGACGAGCTGGATTTTCCAAGTTAGCCTTCAGTCTTTCCAGGAACTTTGAAGCTAGTTCATCGTCCACTACTCGGCTATCACTTGACAGTGTAATCGTCATAAGCTGCTGTTGATGAAGCTTCTCATTCCCTTCCTCATCCACTACAATGGCAAGTTCTGGCCGAGCCCGGCCCACAGCTAAGATACAGGCTTGAGGAGGATTTATGACAGCAATGAAGCTGCTGATGCCAAACATGCCTAGATTTGAAATGCTGTTGCAGGAAGGCAAAAAGAAAGAAAGACAGACAGGGATGGTAAGTGTCAATAAGATAAAAAGATCTAGGCTGAACTGGACCAACTGTGTGTCTAGTTCAGCATTCTGTTCACACATTGCTTATGGGAAGTCCACAAGCAGTATAATAAAATGAAATAAAAACTAATATAATCAATGCTTGTATTTCAAAAGCTAGCGAAATGTATTATCATTAGTCAAAATGCAACAGTGTACTTCAGCATCCAACATTAGAAAAACTGGGACTTTCTTCCTCTCCTACTCCTTCTGTAGCTTTTCATGGTGTCAAAACAATCTAATCCAAAGGATTTATCAGCCCACCCTCCAAAGTAGGTTTTATCCAGCAAAAGTATCACCATGATCTTTGTTTTTTTTCCAGGAGAGTTTTTTACTATCAAACTAAAGGCATCCAACTGGATCTTTAAAAATTGGTCCAAATAATATAATCACAGTCCACACAAGCTCTTCTGCATTCTGAAATAGCATGAATGTAAAGAGAGAAAACAAGTGACTAATCTCTGACCTGACTTTGAACCCATTTATCTCTGTAAACTGCTGTGAATGAATATAATTTAAGACTCTGGGATATAATTAGGCCCCTAATGTTGCTAATTTGCATTTTGTGAACTATACCTCCAATGTTCATGAGTGTCTATTGCCACACAATGTAATGAGTCGTGGAAAAATGATCAAAAGGAATTATGGTGACAGAAAGCAATCCTTGCTCCATGACAGTATAATTATCATTTTGAAAATGTGATAAAAGGAACAAAAAAGCTACATGACTTTCTATGTAGGTAGACATGACACAAGCCTGAAATCTGCAATCAAGATTTGTCCTTTGTACTAAGTATATGTTATGTTTATATATACTTGGTATTTCTGCCACCTCAAACTTCTTACAAACATCCTTGACAGATATATAGAAGATAAGAAGCAACAACAGTATTTCCCCATGAAGGCCCATATATACAGAAGCCTTTATTTCAAGCCCGATAACGCTCATGGTAACTTAGAAAAATTGATTTCTTCCATGTCTGTGCTCACAGAATGCCAGAAGGCAACAAAAGTAATGTAATAGGAACTTGTACAAAATACTGCCTTTTGTCTTGCTGGAAAGTTGCCACGTATACATCATTCAAATGGATCAGAATGCCCATTCTACCTAAAATCAGTACTGGATAGAAAGCGTACTGCCTTTTTATTGCCTTGGCTACAGGTATGACAGGGCAAACATTAGAGCTGTAGTAACTAAGCCCAGTACACATAGCAAAAATGTCTTTATTTTGATTCTAGCTGGTCCTTGACTTGCCCTTTGTAAGTGACTAAGGCCCCAATGTACAGTAACTCTTACATAATGCTACGAACTTGAAATGACACTCTTGGAATAAGAGGAAGTACCAAACCCAGCTCTCCTTGATATAGAATATGCACAAGAGGATGTAAAATATCTCCACAGTTATTTTCGTCCTTGATGAGAAAGGATGTCTTCATATACCCCTTCAAAAAGGATTGTCAGCCACTGAGAGATATTATACACCTGTGCAAGAATGAAAAGAAATGCACTCTTTTTGTCAACACTGGCTATGGCAAGGAACAGATTTTGTGCAACCCTCTTCCCTGCATTTTACAAAAAAAATAAGTATTTTTTTACTTTAAAATTCTGTGATTTTTTTTGAGGGGGGCAAAAGAATACTGAAATATGAAAACACGCCTGGAAAATGCACAGAAAATATCTTCATGTCATCCAGCAGGGAGTAAAGTTTTTAAATTTTTCATTCACATGGCCAAGAACATAATAACCAAAGTCTTACGTCCTCAGAATATGATAATTGGATTCATGTGCGATTGTGTCCCAGCTAATGAAGGCAGGAGCAGAAACTGCATTATTTCCATGAGTCATAGCTTTTGCATCACCACTTATGCTGCTAACTCAAAGCTGTTCACTGCAAGTAAAATGCATGAAAACAGCAGCACAAAGGAAGGGTAAGAGAAAGAAACTTGTTATGTTATAACCTATTATTATTTCAGGATTTTTGGTGGATGTAACAAGGCACATATAAAACAAAAATCCAAGACTGATTTAAAAAAACAGCCATAAGCCCAGCCTTAGAGAAGTCAAGGCCCTCTCAGAGATGTGAGCAAAGGGATCCCGAAGGGAACTATATTGGGACTGATGCTTTTCATTGATATCTAATCTGGAGCTGGGGTGTAGCGGTGAGGAGTTTAACTCTGCTGGTGACATCCCATTATTTAGGATAGTGAGAACAAAAAACAACATCTAAAAGGATCTCATCAAACTGAGAAAACAGGCAGCAAAATGGCAAATAAGAGTCACAGAATCATATAGTTTGAAGAGACCACAAGAGCCATCCAGTGCAACCCCCTGCCATGCAAGAATGCTCAACCAAAGACTCCTAACACATGGCCATCCAGCCTCCATTTAAAAACTCCAAAGGAAAGTGACTCAACCACATTCCCAGGCAGTGTATTCCACTGCTGAACAGCTCTTACCATTCAGAAGTTCTTCCTAATGTTTTGGTGGAATCTCTTTTCCTGTAATTTGAATCACTGGTCTATGTCCCACTTTCTGAAGCAGCAGAAAACAAGTTTGCTCCATCTTCCATATGACATCCCTTCAAATACTTAAACATGGCTATCATGTCACTTCTTAACCTTCTCTTCTCCAAGCTCAACATATCCAACTCCCTAAGCTACTCCTCAGAAGGCATGGTTTCCAGGCCTTTTACCATTTCAGTAACCCTCCTCTGGACATGTTCTAGCTTGTCAATGTCCTTTTTGAATTGTGATGCCCAGAATTGGACATAGTACTTCAGGTGAGGTCTGACGAAAGCAGAATAGAATGGTACTATTACTTTCCTCAACCTAGACACTGTACTCCTACTAAGACAGCCTAGAATAACATTGGCTTTTGGAGCTGATACCTATTGTCCCCTGCATCAGCTGCCATAACAAACAAAGAGGATAGAAGACTGACAAAAAGTGGCAGTCCACTGAATGTAGAAAGTAAGTACTCATCAAACATCAAGAAAGTACAATGACCATTCCAAGGGACTAGATGGTTCAGAATAGAAAGTAGGCAACACAACATCTTGACCCAGATGGAATTGGGGGAATCACCTTAGGTAAAAGGTGACATTTGGTCACAATGCCACCTTGTTGTGGTGGAAGTCAAAGAAAGATTTGTCTCACTAGAAGGGCAATCGCTTCTCCCAAGAGACAAGCAGAGGTGAGAGCTACCAGGAAAACAACTTTCAAAGTCAACAAATATTCCTCCACAGTAGCTAATAGGTCACACGGGTGTTGCATCAGGTAGGACAGCACTCATGAAAGCAACCACAGAGTAACACGAGGTGAAACAGGAGGTTAAGAGCTTCACCAACTCTTTAAGGAGCCTCTTAACAACTGGTTCTGTGAAAAAGGTCTGTGACAAAGGAGCAACAGGTTGGTATGCAACAATAACAGACAGACATACTTTTATGGAGGAGAAATCCAAAGCCCTGCTCCTTCAGTAGGAAGTGCACAACTGTAGACACTAGAAATTTAGGTTCTGACCAAAAGGACACAAATGTGCAGAATCATCTTCATTAGTAGCAGTAGGACATCTCAGTGGAGTCTTTGTGATAAGCCTGGAAGACTGCATTCAGCCTAGGTGAGTTTTAATTGGTCATCTTTCACATGGTCAGTTAAAGGAGAGGAACGTCCAGGTGGAGTACTCAGCTGTTGGAATGAGAAAGGAGATCTGGCCATCGAGGAAGTCAAATCAGACAGTTGCAGGGCATCCTAAGAAGAGGCCCAAACCAGTGTTCTCTGGGCCAAAACACAGCAATCAAGATTGCATTCAAGTTGTTTCTCATCAGCCTAGCAACTACTTTCCCAGTAAGAGGGAATGGAGGAAATAGATAAAACAGACAGTTCATTCATTCAAACTGGAAAGCATCTCCTAGAGAGTCTGTCCCCTGCTGGCCCTGGAGCAACATCAACTGTATTTCTTGTTGGTGGCCAATACAAACAGATCTATGTGGAGAGTGCTCCAGAGGGATGTAATCTGATGAAAGACCTGGCTGGAGAGGATGTTGAAGAGAACTGAGTCAGCTCAGCAAGTCTGCAAGGGTGTTGTCTGATCCTGCCAGATGGATGGCAACAGGTGAACGCTGTGAGGTGTTCACCAGTCCCAGAGGAGAGTGGCCAGTTCTAGTAGAGTGGTAGAGTGTGTTCCTCCTTAGTGACTGATGTAGCAGACTGTGGTTGTGTTGTCTGAAATCACTTGAAAAATTCTCCCTAGAAGTAACATCACGAAAGTATGAAAAACTTTGAAGACCATGAGAGGTTTCAAGGTGAAGAACCTTCTCATGATGAGACCAATGTCCCTGAACCAATGCAAAGGTACAATGGACTCCCCATCCTGTGAGTAAGGTACTGGTAGTTACTGTCATCACAGGCCACAGGGGGGAGGCAAATGGTATTCCAGAAAGGAGAGTGCAGCTGGATGTCCACCACAGCAGAAATGCCTTCATTTGTTGCTCATTTGTTGAAATGCCTTCATGTGTTGGTCATCCCTCAGGAGGTCAAAGTGACAGAAGAACCAGTATTGAAGCAGACACAATCAAAGATGGTGAGGTAAGTGATAGATGCAGTAGCTGCCATGAGGCCCAGCAGTCAATGAGTCTAGACAGTGGAGCAGAGACCTCTCAAGAACATTGAAAACAGTGTTGCACAAGATACAAGCTCTCTGATGTGGGAGAAAGGTCTTCACAAAGGTTAAGTTCAGAGTGGCTCCTTCAAAATCTAGAGTCCAGATAGGTTCTAAAATAGACTTTTTTGGATTTCAGTCCCAAACTTTGTAGAAGAGTCAAGGTAAGATGTATGTCCCAACAGAACTTTGCCTTGCAGGACACCACCAGAACCCAGTCATCTAGGTAAGGCTGGGCTATGACTCCCTGGGTTCTCAGGTAAGAGATTCATGAATACTCTGGGTACTGCAGAGAGGCCAAACGGGAGGATTGTCTACTGTTATAGATCTTTCCCACCACAAAGTGGAGGTACTTCTTGTGTTGCAGACAGATGACAATGTGGAAGTACACATCCTAGAGATCTATCAAGATGAACCAGTCCCCTTTTCTGAGAAGTGGGAGGATGGAAGCGAGTGTGACAATTTTTAACTGCAGGGACAAATATACTTGTTCATGCTGTGAAGATCCAAAATGAGACAAACACCACCATCTTGTTTTGGAATTATAAAATAACAAGAAAAGAAACCAGTCATGTGGTAGTTTTTCTATAGCATTCTTGAGCATCCAGGTGTTGACTTCTTCTGAGAGGACCAGATTTGGTGAGGTGGAATGGAAAATGTATGGCATAGCCTCAATGGATGATGGTAAGTACCCAGGTGTCTGTGGTGATGTTCTACTAGATGGAATAATGGCAGGAAAGATAGGGAGACGTTGATGAAATTAGATTAGAGAGGTGGAAAGATGGAAAAGGTGACAACCTGCTGGGCCAGTCAAAAATGAGATTTTTGGAATAGATCAGGACTTTTTTGATGCGGCCCTGTGCTGTTGCTTCTAGGAACAATGGCCAGATGAGGAAGGCAGAGATGATGTTCTAGACTGTTGTTGCAGTGACTTAAGAGCAGAAAGACAAAAGACTGATACTTTCACAATGACCAATAAGAGTGGCTTCACTGTTGTTACTTCTGGCCAAAACCCATATTCTTGGCTATGAGCGCAGCTTTTGTCAAATGCTGCAGAGTCATCACTGGAGGAATGGAAGAGGTCTTGCCCATCAAAGGGAAAATCTTCAAACCTTCTCCTCCTATATTCCGCAAGACCCACAGAGTGTAACCAGTTATTGTCGCATTGCAAACTTACCCACCATAACTTTGACTGTACACTCCACAGAATGGCAGGAGGACTGGATCTGCTGAGCTGCTAATGCCTGAGCTTCCTAGTGAAGTGCAGATTTCTGTTCACTGGGGAGGTGTGGAATCAGTGCAAGCATTTTGTCCCATACGAGTAAGCAGCCATGGAAGTCTTTGTACTAGAAACCCTAGCAGCAAGGGCAGCCACCAAGTAGAATCATCTCCTGTAAATGCCAAGAAGTTTGTCCTCTATCTGGTGGCGTGGAGTATACCTTCTTTCCTATCTTTCATTTTTGAAGCTTCAACAACAGAATTTGGAGTCAGGTGCATAAAGAGAAATGCCACATCCTGCTCTTGTATCTTGTAAAGGTGTTCCAGACATTGTGGACTAGGTGGAAGTGATGCAGGTTGATCCCAATCCTGCTTTATTACCTCTTGTAGAGCAGGCAAGAAAAGTATGGTGGCAGGAGTAGCAACTTGCATGTCCATGATATGGAAAACAGCATCTGATATTGGGGCCAAAGGAGTAGATATGTTAAAATTGATTGCCTTAGCCACGCAAAGAAGAATGTCAGCAAACTGCTTGACATCTTCTGGAGCTGCTTCCAGATTAGGAACATACACAGCAGTAGAAGGAGAGGCAGTGGAAGCAGGAGAAGAGTCTAGTGAAGAGAAATCAGACTCATAATCAACGAAGTCAGAAGAAACTGAGTTGTTGGGCAGAAGCAGGCAGGTTCAGTACCAAAGGAGCTGCTTGTGCTGACACCTGAGATGGAAGAGCAGCAGGAAGCACAGAGGGATACCAACTCGGTCACGTCAGAGATAGTTGCTGGTGCTGTTGGTACTGAAGTTATGACTGGAGGTGAAGAAGGTGGTCTTGATATTGTTGCCACAGTGCGCAGTGACAGAAATGGAGGAGAAGATTGAACTGCACCCTGCAACAGTTGTAAAGTTGGGTGACACACAGAGAGACTGGTGGCAAAGGAAAGAATGATGTCTATGCAGAGACCAAGTATAGGAGGAGCAGCGAGATAAGATTGAACATGTGGAGATTGAGCTTGGGAGTGTGAATGGGGTTGAGAAAGGCACCAAGTTGTCAAGCATTGAGGTGACAGGAAGCCGACATCGTGGGCATGGTATTGATCCCTATAAGATTGAGAAAAGGAGTGATATGATTGCAGAGGCTCTCCCCAAAGGTGTTTCCTTTGGTGTCAATCCAAGTATGATACTAAGGTGAAATGAGAGTCTTCATCAGGCTGTAGTCTTGATACAGAAGGGAAGAGGGCCTTTCCTTGTAGAAGGGCAAATGCACTCAACTGCTGACATGTCAGAGCCCTGGAGTTGGCAATCGCGGCACAGAAAGGCGGTGAGGGCACTCAGGAGATACCCCAACTGCAGGTGGGCTCAAATATTTGGTCTCAACCTGCACTGCTGGAATGAAAGGTGGAGCCTTCAGCACTGAAAGCTGAGTTGACACAACTGCTGATTGAATCATTAACTGATGGTGTGTGTATCAGCGCCAAAATGGAGGTTGAAGCTTGAATAGAGTCATCACACTTTGGTTTCTTCTTTTTATCCTTTTGGTGCTTCTCTCCTGACTCAGAAGAATCACCACTGGCACATTTCTTTCTAATAGACTTCTTCTTTTGAAGGCAGACAGCAGAAGAAGACTCCCCAGTCACTGGGACCACAGTGGTCTGTGAGGCACTGGTCTCTTTAGTAGCCATAACTACCGATATTGAGCACTGTGTTGGTACCAATGAAGATGGGAGTTGGTACCAAGGTTGTCAGTACCAGTGCAGAGACAGTGGTCATTGTAGATCTTTAGGACCCAGCAATAAGATTTGAGGTAAGAAGCCCTATTCTTCAGGGTCTGATAGGTGAATTCCTGACAGATTTTGCACTGCTGAACATTGTTTTCTTTCCCTAAACAATAAAGACACTCAGTTTTAGCTTTGGAAAGAGAGACCTTGCAGCCACAGGATACACAAAATCCGAAGAGAGAGGTAGAGGCCATACGGGGAAGGGGAAAGAATGGGAAGGGGGACTTAAGATTTTTTAAAAAGTTTTATAGGAGAGAAAGATAGAAAGAAATAAATAAGAAAGAGGAAAGTAAGCAGAAGTGAAAGAAACAGCTACTCAACCTCAGAACGCGATAATAGAAACTACTCGGAGATGGTAGCTTGGTGGACTGGATCATGTGCGATACACAGGAAGAGATGGGGTTCTCACCAAGCTACTCATCTCTGGAACAATTTGGTAGGGTCTTTGTGCAGGTGCAAAGAAGTTATTGTGTGAGGAAGAGACCACAATGAAGAACCTTTGGCGCTGTTTAGTTTGGAAATAAAAGCATTTAGTGAGATTTCAGAAGCAGATTTTCCCTCTTCCATAACAGCAGAAATCAGGAGGCTGAATGGTAGGAGACCAGACAGATAAATATTTCTTCACACAATACATCTGCATCTCTGAAGGTGGTTTAACCATGGAATCCACAGCCTAAAAGAGATAATTACAGCTACCAACTTAAATAAAATGGAATTAGATAAATTTATGGAAGATGTGCCATCAATGGCTACTTTTTAGGAGGGCAGTATGTTATTCCAGTATAAGACTCTGTATGCCTCTTTGTATCAGTTGCTAAGGAAAGTGAGATGGAAAGTACAACTGCACTCTTTTCTTGCTGGTGAGCTTGCCAGGGGCAACTATTTGGCCACTGTGTGAACAGGATGTTGATCTACATGGGCCTCTTGTCTGATTTCACATAGGGTCTTATTATGGTATGGTCTCTTCCTAAATGTAATGTTGGATGAAAAAAGAACACTGACTTAATAGATTATTATAGCAAGGTACTTCAGCAACTGTTCTAGGAGGGTCACTGACAAAACAGCCAAACATGATAATCAGTAGTATGGTCAATAGACATGATTAAAACAGAAAGAGGATCTCACAAATGTAAATAGCAAACAAAAAAAATCAGTTCAGGCATTTAATTTTAGCACTGACCTCATTAGGTAGGTGCATTCAATGTGTTTTGAAAAGATATTCTGTTTTCTCTCTGGAAAAAGTTCAAGGAAAACTTTTTCTTCTAGTGTGTAGTACAAGGGTTGGCAGAAAAGCTCAGTGGCCCTTGTGGCAGTGCAGTAGTAATCTTTGCTCCCACTGCTTGCACTGAACAGTTTTATTGTCCAGCGTTCTTTTGGAGTGGGGGTTAATTTCTTATTTAAAGAAAGAACCAGCAAAGCTTTAATCCTATAAATGTGCGAGATGGTGGAATAAATCGAGAAACACATAATTCAGGCTACTTGCAGATTGCCAGGAATGGTGAAATGAAAATCATTATTTTAATCTGTACAAGTAAGAAAGTTATTTGAGGATCTATGCTGGAAGAAGCTAATTAATTTGATTTATATACTGCTTTTCTCCCATATGGGAACCAAAGTGGTTCATGCCATACATTAAAACAATATAGCTGAAAACAATCTGGAATACAAAAATTAAAAAAAATAAAATAAATACAATCCTTTTAAATAAAACAAAACAATTAAAAGCTCATTACAACATATCTACTGCACTACCCCAACAAGATTAAAAACTGAAGGCCTCTTTAAACAGGAAGGTCTTGGCCTACCAGCAGAAGGAGAGCAGCAAGAGGGCGAACTGAGCGTCTCTTGACAGGGAGTTCCACAGTCTGGCAGCAGCCACTGAGAAGGCTCTCCCTCAGGTCCTCATCAGCCATACACGTGAAGGTGAAGGTAAAGGTGGACTAAGAAAGAGCCTTCCCCCAAAGATTTTGAAACTCAGGTAGGCTCATGTAGGGAGATAACGGTCTTTCTGATAGCTTAGATCCAAGCCATATAGGGCTTTATAGGTCATAACGAGCACTTTGAATTCTGCGGGTTGAGTATGAGAATACATCCAAGCAATGAACCTGAAATTTCAGGGAGGGTGTAACACCATCCAGCACAAGCTGGCTCCCTATTCCCTGATCTGCCTTCTGACTAACTGTTGAATAGGACTCCCGTTGTGCTATCTACTGAGCGTGCCCCTCCCAAGAAAGACTGAAGCCACTGTAAGACAGTGCCTCTAATTCCCATCCCAGAAAGGCAGCCCAGAAGGATATCATGGTCAATGGTATCAAAAGCCCTGGGATATGCAGCAGAATGAACAGGGACATACTCCCCCTGTCCAATTCCTGGCATAAGCCACCCACCGAGGTGAGCAAAGCTGTCTCAGCAACAGCTCAGCAAGAATAAAAATCAGGTGAACTCATGTGAACACAGACTAAGACTACAAAACTGTAGATAATCCAAATTCAATGCTTCATCTGCAGACCCAACAATGTTCCAGACTGAATATCTTAGAACATAATATTGTCCCACATTGTACCATAATTAGAATGCATTGAAAACTACCTAAAAGATCCTCCTTGGTATTCTTCTGGAAGCAATTTTCCATCTCTTGCTTTCTTTGCTAGAGCCTAAGAAAATAAAATCAATCAAAAATTATTATAAATCAGCATGACTTTCTGCAAAGTAGATACATTAGTAAAAAATAACTACTTATATACATATTATGCTTACATCAATATTTCAGTCAGAAAATAAGTCTAATAAAGAATAGTTATGATTTCAGATAAGTACTTCAATTTGTGAGAGCAGAATTCATAAAACTGCATCTTCAGGGAAGAAGCCTCCAACATGTGAATAGACATTTGGGTGTAACAGATTTTCCTAGTGTTTCCTCAATCAATTTGCCTGTTCAAACTTCACAGCATATTTTAAAATTGCCTGAATTAATATTTTGTTGGTTACTGAAATCAATACTGCCTTCTCCACAACCCACAGATTCCAGACCTTCAATGTTTACAATGGTTCAGGATCCCTGCAAAAGTAAAAAAAAATATCTCTAGGTACCCAAACACATATGCTATAGATTGCTCCTGCAAAAATCTGCTTCAGTGTCATCATCTTTCTCAAGGAAAAGGCAGAGAAGGACAACAACACTGAACAAACTTTTTACAGCAGCTCCTGTTGGTACCATGATACCTCCACCTCACTTTGAGGCTGCCTCCTCCAGACCACTGTCTTCTTTGCTGATCTCAAAGCCTTTCCCTAGAAAAGCCCCTACATCCTCGCAGGGCCCAACAGAGGTGGCAGTGGCAGCCCATCCTCGCCTTTCCATTTAATTTTAAGAAAGATATTTCTGTACTAAGCCAGTGTCAGCTGTCAGTAATGGACAATGAGAGTGAACAAACGGAAACTTAATCCAGACAAGACAGGGGTGCTTCTGACCAGATCAGAGACCAGGGATTCAGCCTGTGCTGGATGGGATAACACTCCCTCTAAGATCTTAGGTTCATAGCTAGGAAGTACTCTTGGGCTGAACCTTGAGTCTGAAAGTCCAAGTTTCAGTGGTAACCAGGAGTGCATCTGCACAATCAGAACTAATGTGCCAGCTATGCCCATTTCTTAAGAAGTCATATTTGGCCATTGTAACATGTCCTCATTTCTTAGGAATGAGTTACTGACTTCCATGTGTATAAGCCCCTTTTTGGACAGCACTTTCTGAACCCTGCTTCTGGAGAATAGACCACAGAAACATGGGGGCCAGACAAGGAGGAAAAAAAATCTCCTTCGATGTGGTGGGGAAGAAGACAGAGGAACAAAGGCTTGCAGACTAGTGTAGGCAACACGACATGGGGGAGTGCAGGAACAGCAGCAGTTAGAGGAGAAAGGGAAGAAGGGAGGAAGGCAGAGCCAGCAACCTCCAGGAGGCACTTCCTATCACCACCTACTGTACACCAATAGCTACACTACTAGTTAAGCAACACCTACAAACTTGAAAATAATCAAGTTCACAAAAGTTAAACCCATGACAGTTGAGGATCAACTGTACTTCAGTGTCATTGCAAAGGAACATAAGCTTCCATTGGTGATGGGAAATCCCACCCAACCATTATCATAACAAAAGTCAGAATTAAACCCTGGAATATGATTTTCAGAGCTGCTGGGACAGGCTAATTTATCAATTTCAATTTATTCTCTGTAGGAAAAAACAAGACTCACAAAAAAAAATATCATCTGTGATTTTATCTTTCGTATGTAGATTCAAAAACAATACATCACTATTTCCCAGTGAATGTTTAAAAACCTATTCACAGGATATGTTTGGAACTGAAGGATTTGAATTTCAAGCACTAATGTTAATATTCAAGAAGCAATGTTAATATAACTGATAATTTAGAAGTTATTTACATAATAAATAAATAACTTTCATTGATTAGACATTTCAGTAAGCATTCAGTGAGACTATGGACGGTGCTTTGCAGACGTATTTACCTTTTATTTTTCTAAATTTTCTACATTTTATTTCATTACAACCCAGAAGTGAAATGGATTTAACTGGCATGGTTACCACTTGATACACACAAGAGTCACTGTGAAGGTGTATATCTTATGTATATCAAGTAGTAACTGTGCCAGTTAAATCCCTTTGAGGTCTAGCTTTTAACACAACAAAATATAGAAAAAGTCAAAAGGGGTGGGCATGTGAATACTACTGTAAGGCAATGTATACCACTTAAATACCTGAACTAAACAAAAGGAAGTAAGGTCATCAATTCTGATAGTTTTCATTTTCACAACTTATTCCTTGTGCTGGGGAATACATTTAACAGATCTTACAATACTCTCTACCTTCTAATAAGAACATAATCATGATATAATACTATACATTTTTCACAAATTGTTTAATTTATGTAGCTGTTTACAATAAACTGTACAAGAGCTTATTCTATTTATTATAGATAAAAGTGGATTGCAGCTGCTTTGCCTACAACAGGCTTGTTAAAACTCACAGGGTTAAGATAGTCATAATTTGATTACAACAGTTCTGACCATGATTGTCTGAACAAAACCCACTGTGTTTTTATTTGCTTATAACTGACATTTTGAAAACTGGACAACCTTTGCTTCAGAGGGCCTGAAGTCGCAAAATTAATTATCTTTTGTGTTTGCTAAAAAGACAAGTTACACATGGGAACTTACACTGGGGAGGATGCATGCTGTCTATGAGCTGATACAAGACTTGTGGGGAAATCATGCCTAGATTTTAAAAAAGTAAGACTGGTGATCGTTCACTATGCACTGCTTACCACTTAAACCAATGGTGGGAATTGTCTGGCCTTCCAGGTGTTGTTAAACTATAACTTCCAAAATTCCTCACAATTGTCCTATGCTGGCTAAGGCTGCTGGGACTTGTACTTCAGCAACATCTTGAGGACCGCATCATTCCCTCCCCATCTTAAACTATTCTATTTTCAATAGAGGAGATACTATACGTATTTTTGCAAATTGCCTGAATAGTTTGGGGGGGGGGGCACAATTTCCAAGGGAAGTCTACAAAATATATTTCCACAGAATTATTCTGTACTGTCCTAACACAAAACCCAGAAAAGCCAAGACCGGACTGTCCTTTAGCCCTAAAACACCACAATGGCAAAGTTTCTCATGTCGGCAGACAGAAAATGCACATCCCTAGCATGAAGAACCTCATTCTGGGAAGCATTCTGACCTAAAAACTGAGAGTGTTGGAAACTTTTAAATTTGAGGACGTAATTCCCTTAAGAGAAAATGATCAGGAACCACATACTGGTTGTGGGTGGGGCTGGAGCCAAGGCCAAAGTGAAAAACAGCACTGCCTTAGCTTATGAGTTTGAACAGTCTCTTTTAGGATGCTCTTTGAAGGTTGTATGCCCTCACAGCTCAGAAGGTCAAATCCTTCCCAAGCTTGTCATTTCAGGGCTTGTGCAAGGATTGTACACATCCTTTGACTAGGGATGCAAAGTTTTTTTCTGGATGTTCCCTAAAGATCTCATAGATAATTTCACAGCTTCAGTGTTGGAAATCTCTTTTCAGACATGCAAAATCTTTATAAAGACTGTCTGCAGTCTGACAAAGTATTACCAAAGTGGGAGCCTTTGATGTAAGGACTCCAAACTGACAAATATTCAGCTTGCATCTGACCAAAATAGCAACCCTGTAAACTAAACTGACAACAAGGCACATAGGTACTAGCCTTATTATACTTGATATACCAATATCAAGCTCCAATATGCCATTGCACATAGCATTTGCTCTAACAATCTGAGTGCAGAAGACAGTAGGGATATCGACGAGACCCAGCTTTTAAATATATTCAGGTCACAGCCATATTGGGAGGGATGATAAATACTTATGTCCAATGCACAGGGAAATATTAATCTTGACAAGCACACATAACCATTATGGTGGTAATGCACCTTTTAGTTCTGAAAGCTCTGTGATGGTAAAGGATGTCCCTGTAGCATTAGGATGGGATTGGAACTGTAGTAAAGATATTAATAGCAAAGCTCATTGTTACAGATGAAAGTCTCAGATTTCTGCAATCCATCCATTATCTTTATGAAAAAAATATTGGCCTCGTAAATACTCAGAAATTAATGTCTTACTGCAATGACTACTTCCTGCTGCACATCAGAGTTAAAACAGCTAGGTCATTAGCTTCTACGCACGCACGCACGCACGCACGCACGCACATACACACAAACAAGAATCTGTAGACTTTTTTTATTATTATTTCAGATTAGGCTTTTTGTAGATGATGGATATAAACGGCAAGATGAATCAAAATGATACACGTACCAAAACAGTTTACATTCCCTTCAGTCCTTCCAAAACATAGGCTGACATTGAAGCAGTTTAAACAATTTAAGGAATGCTGGCACTGATACTGCCTCTTTGTAGTTAAGAATTTAAATGTGCATATTCATGGTTTTAATTGAAAAATTTATAAAAGTTGAATACAACAAAAATTATATAATACTTTGTTTATAAAAGAAAACTGAAAATTTTATAAATATATATAAAACAATTTTTATGTAAACATTTACAATCAAATCCTATTTAGAATCTGTACCAAGTAAAAGTTATCCTTACTTATTCATTCCCACTCCTGAATCTGTAAATCCATATTGTTCTTGTCTTCCTTCTTTTTTCACTTAAATTGGTAAAATAAGTCAGATGTGTGTGCATGGTTTTTAATTAGCACCAGTGTCAGGAGCAACATAAACAATGATTTTATCTCCAAATGCTTATTATCTTCCCAGAGTTTTGCCATATACATCTATGCTGATCCAATGAATATTGAGCAGAAGTATATATTTACTCTTGGTATCTTGCGAATATATCTGGAAAAGATTGTAGCTTTTCTGGCTGTGTGTGGCCAGTAATATTCTGAATCATTTCTAATATTTCTTTACAACATGGTTGTATTAAAGCCACTTTGAGATCCTGAATACTATTTATATTATTTTTCTTTTTCATTAACTTGTTCAAAAATATTCAAGGAATACTTAGCAATTACCTAATTATTTAAATTTAAATTATTTAATTATCATTTGTAATTCTTCAATATCTTCAATATCTCCAACTGAGCCTACTGCCATTATAACCCAAAGACAACTCATTATATTGACAAGCTGCTAATTATTGGAGGAAAAAAAGAAAACATCATCCCTTCAGAAGTGTGTCCCATAAACATGCTAGCTTGTTTTGAACTCGGTAATCATACTTTCCCAGTTTGGATGAAAATGGAAACTGTGATTAATTGGCACTTTGTTCCCTGAATATATGGTGCACCAAGAGGGAAACAGAGAAGGTAGAGTATGCACAGGCAAAAAGCCTCTTTATCCTTTTAGCTTTTTAAGGTAGGATATATATAATTCTCCAAGTGAAGCCTGTATCTGATACTGCCAAACTATTTATTTCTGAATACCAACACACCCACACCCACATACACACACACACACACACACACACAATATATATTTTAAATATAAAAGTGTGTTCTATTTACTCATCTTTTTAAGATAAGCATTTTTAAATCTATCCCCAAAAGCAGATTTCCATTTTATTTTGATTTTGATCCAGATGCAAGCACTGTGATTGCACTGTGAAATCTAAGTTCCACATTTCCTTTACTATTGTTAAACCCATTTGCAACAATTCTAGCATAGAGCTATTCGCTTGACAAAGCACAATTTCTCTAAATGTATCACTTAGTTTCTAACAATCTAACAATCACCCCAATCAATGCAATACTGTTTTCATGCAATTATCTTTTGACTTCATTATCATCTAATTTTGCACACTGTTAGCTGCCATTTGTTACAACTTCAAAGGCAGCAAAAAGCAAAGACAATAATATCAAAGAAAACTCTCAGTAATGCTTCTAGATGCTGTTTAAAGAATTTTATGCAGTGTATTGTTTCTGATAGTAAATTCTTGGACAGAGAAAAGAAAATACCTAGGGTTTTTTTTTTCTGGAAAAGGTTCTCTCAATCTATGAGACCAAGCATGTGTCTCTCATCTCCATCCATTATCCACACTCAGTTATATTAATATGTCTTTTGATATTATTTTTGGTTAATTTGATTATTCTACACACAAATTCTACAGTTCTTCTTTCTTCTTTTCAGCTTTTATGATGCTTGAGCAGCAGAGGAAGCTACAACACTAAGCTACAAATCAAAAGAACATGGTGTGAATCTCACCAGTCTAGCTGGTTCGCTATCTGGTTCTCAGGCTATATTTGCACTATGTAAATAATAATTCTGACCTTCATCATGGAAAAAGGATTAGAATGTCCAGTCCCTAATTTCTACAGCAGTACTCTAAATTAATCACATCTTTGGGAATGTTTTATAAACATAGGACAGAAGTAAAAAGTAATTGTTGGCTTTAAAATCACTTAAACTCCCCAAATGTTTGCCAGAAAACAAAACTCAGCCGTTCTTGTGGAACCCACAGATGTATCATCTAACAAAAAGCCCCTCAGCTTTTAGCAGTCTGAAGTATATCTAAAAGAAACTCTGTGTCTTTTTCTGAGATAAGCCATACATTTTGGTTGTAGATCTAAGTGCTATTATGTCTTGGAGATTTCCGTGTATGTGGAGCCCTACCTTTGCAGAAGCAGCAATTTCCTGAACTCCCTTGGCTGCAGCATCTTTTATGATTGGTGTAATGAGACCTCGGTCTGTTGCCACAGCAATAGAGATGTCTATAGACTGCAGCTGCCGGGGGCCCTCACCATCCCAGGTCACATTCACATCTGGCATTTGCTGGAAGGAAACAGAGGGAGACACAGCTGTTAAAGGAATAATGGTGCAACCAATTACAAAGTAAAAGGAAACCCCTTTAGAATTTGTGGTAATAGAGGCATTCACATATGGGGAAAGTTTTGCCTTAAGCAAAGCAAGGTGAGTAATAACTAAGGATTTGCCATACAAATGTAAAAATAGACTTATCTGATTAGCTAGAATCCATGTATACCTACTCTATCTGAGAAAAGGAATGTACATTACTGACATGGAAATGTCATAGCTACAGGCAGCCTGAAAGATTGATGGACACACACAGTTTTCTGAGCTTCTACTGAATTATTAACAGATCCTGTCCATCAGATGACAGCCCGCACTTTACAGACACTTAGGAGAAAAAGAGCTGTGATGTCTTGCTTCAGCCATAAGGAAATGTGTATAAATTTTCTGTTCCCTCTTGATTTACAGAAGGATTTCCAGAATGTTGGCATTTGAAATTTAAATTTTGCAGGCTATTTCAGTAATGTTGGTTCTAATGCTGGACTTTAAAAGGAAAGAAGATTAAGCATTAGAAAGCCAAACCCAATACTTTCATATATTGTTCTTCCTCTAGCCCTCAAAGTAAAGAATAGCAATCATATGTTGAACTTTGAGAAAACATCTTCAATTAAAAGCACACACATTTATTCCAGAATTTTTTTCTGCTTTACTATTCAGTGTCCTTTATTTATCAAGTTAAAAAGTAGCTGATCTGAAAGAGCATACATAGAGCAGAATTCAATTTATCTATTTTTTCCCCTTCAACATCGAATCAAAGTGTGTATAGGAATACTGACTGCACATGTGTATATCTTCAGTATCTCTGTATGTGCACTAACAAATTATCAATTTTCTCTTTTACAAGTCATTCCTCAACTGTTGGAACACGCACACCACAGTCCAGCCTTCAGAAGCCACTTGTAGTACTTACTAGGAACTGCAAAGACATTGTGTAGCGGTTTGAGGATTAGACTAGGACTATGGAGAACAGAGTTCAAATTCCCACTCAGCCATGGAAACCCACTGGATGACCTTGAGCAAGTCACATGTTCTCAGCCTCAGAAGAAAAGAAAGGTACACATCCTCTGAACAAATCTTATCAATAAAACCCCTTGACAAAGTCACCATAACTTGGAAATGACATGAAGGCACACAACTGATACAGTGGTGATAGCCTGAAAATCTGCAACATTCACGTGACTGTTTATTATTACCCCCTTGAACATCCTAAGCATCCATTTTTTTTCCTATTTCTACATATAAAAGGAAGAGTTGATTAAAGAAAAAAGAGTGCCTACTACAAGCTGAGGGTTTAAAAATGCATGCCAGAAAAACAGGGCTTGATAACTGGCAGAATCAGAATCAGGTTTTAGGGCACACCTAGCAAGTCTGTTGACAGTTGGGGATCACACAGGGAGACAGGCATTTGCTTGCTCTAGACACCATCCACACTCTTCTGGTGAATCAAATTAGCTGAACAATATTCCCTGATCTATTTTAACATCTAGATAAAGGAAGCCAAGAATGCCAAGAGGTGTACTCCATATCAGAGGGATGTGACTTGGATACCATCATGCCTTCCTAGTGGATCATTTGGATTTCTGTAAAGTACTCTCTGTAGGAATGCATGTGGATTGTTTAACAGGCTACAGATGCAGCACAGAACTTCATGAACTGGTGTTAGCTGTGCATGCCAACAATTTTTTCATAGTTAAAGCTCAGACTTTTAAAATCTTGAAAGCTGGCTTAATATCACTTTACTGAGCACTATCATTAGTATCAAGTCAATGTTCATTAAGAGTTTTAAGAAAGGTCATATGCTAAAGAGCAGAGGCTATATTTGAATAACTGCACCTTTGCAAATTCCTTCCTTGAGATGTCTATCAGCTATCCACTGATTTATAAAATCACTGATCTATCCATTCTGCCAAGTATTTATTGCTTTTTTTTTAATCTGCCAACTGTTTGCTTGGCTTTGTGTTATTAGTGTTTTATTGCTGACACTAATATATTGGAATTTGTGTTAAGACTTTGTGTATATTGGAATTTGTCAGTAAGCTGCCTTAAGTGCCAATTTGCAGAAAATAGATATAAATAGAACAAATTAGAGCAGCACGAGGGCAGATGTTTAAAATCAAAAGCTCACTAGATATGTGGTTCCCCTCAACTGCTGCCCAAAGCATTGGATGATAAAGAAAAATATGGAATTTGACAACATTAAATGAACTGTGAAGGAGAAATAACGCCTCAATTCTGTGAATGTGTGCATCATAGGAACAGAAAGAATACATGCACCCAGTGGGGGAGGTTTAAAGACTGATTCCCTCTGGCTTACATTATGACAATGCTCTCTAAAACTGAGAATTGTACATGTAAATGACAAGATCAAACCAGGCTTATCACATAACCCCCTCTTCTGAAAAACACTGTCAGATAATCTGAACAGCAAATGGGAAATAACTCTGTCACCATATTCTGAGTGTATCACCCAATACATATTTGAAATAAATTTCAAATACAGATGGCAACAAGACAAAGAGTTTTCCCTCTACAGCTGTTTGCAAATTCATAGAATAATAGAATTCTATGAATTCATAGAGTTGGAAGAGACCACGGGGGCATCCAGTCCAACTCCTTGCCTTGCAGGAACACCCATCAAAGCACTCCCGACAGATGACCATCCAGCCTCTGCTTAAAAACTTCCAAAGAAGGAGACTCTGACCATCACCAAGTTCTTCCTGAGGTTTAAGTGGAATATCTTTTCCTGCAGTTTGAATCCATTGCTCCTTGTCCTAGTCTCTCGAGCAGCAGAAAACAAGTCTGCTCCCTCCTCGACATGACATCCCTTCAAATATTTAAACGTGGTTCTCGTGTCTCCTCTTAACCTTCTCTTCTGCAGACTAAACATACCCAGCTCTCTAAGCTGCTTCTCACAGGCCATGGCTTGTAGACCCTTCACCATTTTGGTCACCCTCCTCTGGACAAGCTCCAGCTTGTCAATATCCTTCCCGAAATGAGGTGCCCAGAACTGGACACAGTATCCAGATGAGGTCTAACCAAAGCAGAATAGAGTGGTACCATCACCTCCCTTGATCTAGACATCATACTCCTATTGATGCAACCAAGAATCGTGTTGGCTTTCTTGGCTGCTGCATCACACTGCTGACTCATGTTCTGCTTGTGGTCCACCAAGACTCCTAGATCCCTTTCACACGTACTGTTAACCAGCCACATGTCCTCCATCCTATATCTGTGCATTCCATTTTTTCTGCCTAAGTAGGTCCTTATATTTCTCTCTGTTGAAACTTCATTCTGTTAGCTTTGGTCCAGCTCTCTAATTTGTCAAGGTCCTTTTGAATTTTGATCCTATCCTGTGGAGTATTAGCAACCCCTGCCAATTTGCTATCATCTGCAAATTTGATCAGCCATGCTCTCTATTCCTTCATCCAAGTCTTTATTAATAAGAACTTGAATAGCACTGGGCCCAGGACAGAACCCTGTAGCACCCACTAGTCACTTCTCTCCAGGATGAAAAGCAGCCATTGGTGAGTACCCTTTGGGTTTGGTCAGTCAACCAATTACAAATCCATGTGACAGTAGTACCATCCAGCCTGCATTTTACTAGCTTCTTTGCAAGAATGTCATGGGGAACTTTGTCAAAGGTCTTACTGAAATCAAGATATGCTGTGTTCACAGCATTCCCTTCATCGATCAAGCTTGTAACTCTATCATAAAAAGAGGTAAGATTAGTCTGGCATGACTAATGACTAAATTCCAAACAGTATATAGAATGTTCTGAGATTTTAACCCTAAACTAAATTTTTCCTTCTTAATTTATTTTTGTTCTCCCTTCCTTCCCTTCCTTTCTTTTTTTGGTGCTAAGTGGTATTCCATTGCTACAAGGCATTTTCTATTTTTTTTTTCAGGGAAAAGTAGTAATTACCATAAGCAGTGGGATTCAGTAATTAAAACATAACAAGGTCAGACCCACACCCACAATTCCAAGCTACTTCTATAGACTATTTTTAAAAAGATGTTCCAACAAATTGACGTTGAATACAGCCCAGAGTCTAAATATATGCAAATGTACAGTATGCTGATGTGCTTCACAATGAGATATAAATGCCAGGTAGATAAATGTGGGCACAGTTAAAGATTGTTGATATTGTTTTTAATTTAATATATTTCTTAGCTATGTTTGAAGATTCTCTCCTAAATATCTGACAATAAAAAAAGTAAAATCTGGTATCAAATTATACAAATAATATTTAAATAAACAAAACAAAACTTCAAATAGCTAGTATAACCACGCAGTGGAACATCTCAATCAAAACCCGAAGAGAACAAATATGTTTTAAAACCTCTCTTAAAACTAACAAATGGACTGGAAGAAGAGCCAACATAAAGTTGTCTAAACCATTTTCTCCCCTTCCCAACCTACAATAACCTTCTGGTATTCTATAGTAGAATGATCACAAGCCAAAAGACTTACTTCTTTACCAATAGTACTAATGCCCTAAATACATTTTATTTGTGTGACAGACCCGAAACTATATCCTTAAAAATATTATGAAGTAACAGTATCACTGATGGATCAGAAAAAAAATAACTGATTGGATTTTATTAGCAATGAGAAGGGAAAAATGCAGTAAAAGATGACGCTTAATGTTTAGATTAGCCTGTCTGTTAGACATATGGAAGTAGACCTCTTTGCTCGTACTGTTTCCTGCATGAGGGCCAAATAAAACAATTACATCTCCACTTAGATAAAGTCAGTGAGTTGATACAAATGAAGTGAATTGGAAATCCCAGATTAAAGTTAACAGAAATTAAAACAAAATGTAGAAATAATCTTTTTACTTCCTGAAGGGGGGGGGCGGGGCTACATAATTAGGAATGTAATATTCATTGAACAAGACAACCAGAATCTCTATGCAATGAGATACACAGAATTTAACTTGAGAAGCTGAAGTCAGGAGATGTGGCATGCTGTTATACGGTGTAAACTGTTATTGTTTATACACATAGTTTTGAAAGAACAGCATTCACTCAAAATGGGGGCTAGTGAATGTGGTTTATTCCAACAAGGCAAAGATGCTCTGGATCAAACAACCAGGTCTGTTCTGTTTTGGATGGGGCTCCACTCCTTTTGAAAAGATCAAGCCTGCAGCTTATGAGTACCCCTGCATCCAGCCGTGGCCCTGGAGATTTAAGCAGAAGCTGTGGTACCATCCTGGTACAAATAAAAAATAAATAAAGCAGATCTGGCACAGTCACAGAGCAAATCATTTAGCTGAAATACTACTCTCAGAGGTCGTCTTGTCCAGCCCTGCTCACTGCAGGAAAGCCACTGCTACAGCATCCCTCACAGCTAGCCGCTCAGTCTCTACTGAAACATCTCTAGTGAAGGTGAACAGACTACCAGGAAAGCAGTGAATTCTCCTTCTTTAGATGTTTTTAAATAGAGGTTGGATGGCCACCTCTCAGGAGTTCTTTAGGTATGGATTCTTGCATGGCAAAGCATTGCATTACATGCCCTTTTTGGTCCCTTCCAACTCTATGAATCTACTACATTCTAAGGCACTCTTGTTCTACAGTCAAAAAACCTGTACCATCAGGTACAGCTTCTACTACCCTTCCTTACATTTATTTAAATTTCCTTTCTTGTAATTTGACTCCATAGGCTTGGGAACTACACAATGGAGTACTGGAAATGAATTTGTTCCATCATTTTTTGGAGGATGTCACATATTTTTGAAGTTGATTATCATAACACCACTTTTTCTTTTCTCCAGGCTCATACCATGGTTCCTCTATTTTTTTCCTCAATTAACTTCATCTACAGGTCCTTAGTGTTTTTTTGCCCCCCTTCTTGCTTGTCAAGTCCCTTATTATAAATGAGTGAAGAAAGAAATACATCACTCCATGTCAGATGAGCAGAATACAGAAGTACTATTAATTCTCACTACATGGACAGTGTAGGTGGTTGATATAACCTAGAATTTTATTATTCATTTTAGCCACTGTACTGCACTGCTGTACCTCTCACAAGACAGGTGTCACTTATATTGGTGCATATGATTTATGCCTACCCAAATGCAAACTTTGAGATAGATGTCTGTTATTCTGCCAAGATCATGCTTGTCTTCTCAAGCACTAGGCACTCCTCCAAATTTAAGGTCTGTCATGCTCCAGTTGCAAGACCCAAGTGCAAACACAAACAGAAGTTTACCGCATACCTTGCAGCTGTGGGCAGGTCTACATAGGGACTACAAAACGCAGCGTCCAAACACGAATCAAAGAACATGAAAGACACTGCAGACTGATCCAGCCAGAAAAATCAGCGGTAGCAGAACATGTTATTAAACAAACCTGGATACAGAATGCTTTTTGAAAGCACAGAAATTCTGGATCATTCTGACAACTACTATGCCAGACTGCACAGAGAGGCCATCGAAATCCATAGACACATGGACAATTTCAACAAGAAAGAAGAAACTCAGAAAGTGAACAAAATTTGGCTATCAGTACTGAAGAACATATCAAGAACAACATCAAGACTCAAAAACATGTCAATGAACACCACCCAGACTCTGGAGGTCCCTCTACAGAGAACAATACAATGGGTTACTAATGTACTTAATGCACTGTTATGCATATCCCCTGACTAACAATACAACCCCTGGGGGATATCCCATTTAACAACAGGCCAACTGTAACACATGCAAATTGCTCCCTCCCACCCGGGGGACTACACAAGTACATATACTCTGTTTCACTTCCATGCCACCATATCCTCTGAAGATGCCAGCCACAGATGCAGGCGGAACGTCAGGAGAAAATACTAATAGAACACGGTCTCAAAACCTGGAAAACCCACAACAACCTACAAACAGAATAGTCCTCAATATCCAGAGCACACTGACATGGACAGAACATCATTACTGCAGCCTAGCACAGACAAGGAAGAGAATATGAGATTTCTTATAGAAATGCCTCAGAGTGGTGAAGATAACCACATGCCATAAATAGAAAGAAACTGACAGCAGGGGACATTCCTGTTTCCAAGTCACAGTCCCATGACAGCTACCTCTGAGACTAAAGGGAAGTTGAAGAGATGCACCCAACTTCAGGTTCCATTCATGCAGACATACCCCAAATTCTCTGCAGCAGCCTACTATGTCCCATCCTATGCTATTCCTACAAAAAGAGTCCTCCAAAAGAGTGTGCATGTGTGTATGGATGTTGAATGCTGATAATTTGAAAAGTTTGAAAAGAGAAACTTTTCTTTAATCTCCCAGCACTATAGTTTTTCACAGTGGATCAGAACGACTTCCAACTCTGATTGCTTCAAAACATTATATACTAGTGTAAATACCCAGTGTTGCCGAGGATTTTATTTTCTCATAGGTAATACTTGTCAAAAGATTTGAGATCCTGTGCTCTAATTCCCCAAACTGTCTTGTCTAGTACCTGTAACTTTTCCCCATATTCCCCAATCCAATCTATATTCAGAGTTATTAACATGCAGAGGTTGGGTCCCTGAGGGAATACACTGCCCCTCTCCTTGCTGCTAGGCCTCATCATAGCAATCAGCCAAGACCATGAACTCTCTGGCTGAGAATTCTAAAGATCCCTCCTGAAGCTGCCAATCCCAGGATTCCATAGAATCTTCACAGGCAGCCAATCATATGAGGTCTTTCCCTCACATATCCAATCATATGAGGTCTTCACCTGTCTGACACAGACAAAAAAACAATCTTTGACTTTTATATATTATTAGACTAACTCAGCCAGACATGACCAGGAGAGTGCAACACTACAGTGTCATGCAACAGGTCAGACTGAGCTATTTAGAAGATTTATGAAACCACTGTTTTGCCCCCAGCTTCCACTCACGTAGAGAGAAAAATCTCAACTGTGCTGCATATTGGCTAAGTTTCCTTGCCAGCACAGGACATATCTTGCTGCACAAACTTGTATATTTGTAGCCTTCCATGTGTTTATTTATAAGATTATGGACATTTTTCATCTGACTTTTTCTCCATTCCTAATTTTACATATTCTAACACAGATCATTTTTAGGAAGACATCAGCAGCAGTAGCAGCAGCTAAACCTACAAATATATGTGATATATGCCAGCTGCTTAGAAATGTAACCTACATGGAAGGCTGCTACAAGGTCAGCTAGAAAATGGGACAATCATTATCCCAATCACCTCCTCTAAATTCTCCAGCCCCTATTTTATCCTCACAACAAACTCTGAAGTAGCTTCAGCCCACATAATGACTGATCAAAGGTTACTCAGTAACCTATAGCTGAATCAAAATTTGAAACATAGCAATCTGCTCCTCTCAACTGTGCCCCATTGACAGCAAATGTGAAAAGACATTATATATGTTTTGGATAATATCGCATTAGCCGCTGATGACCTGATGGACAATCCATACTACCAGAGCATTTCAGCTGCCGCCTGCTTTTATTCATTTTTACTTGTTCACGTGAGGACCTCTGCCCTTTTGTTATTTTTACTTTTCTTATGGTCCAGCGCCATCTAAGAAATGGTTGCCATGTACTGGGGAGAGCCCAGAGATGTGGTGAATAAGGAAAGTAATAGTAATTGTGGCAGGACATTTCTCAGCCAGAGCATCTCCTTACAGTGTGGAGATGATGGAACAGCACATGATTGGAATCGCTGTTACCTTCAGCCAATTCCCACTCATCATCAGGTAAGTGGAAAAAAGGCGTGCCCCAACATGGAAGCTCTGTTTTGAGGGATTGGACAGCACTGCTCCCAGATCACATTAACTCTGGAGCTAACCTTCTAGCAAGGACAGCTTAAAAGGTAGATTTAGCTGGGCTGTACCTTAAAATGGCTCAAGAGCTTTGCTATAGCATGATGATTACTAAACATGAAGAAAAGGTCTTCACTGTATTAGTAATAGCTGATTACTTACTTTGAGGGTAACTGCAGTTGCTTTAATAATGAAATCATTTACTGACACTTTAATATCATCTGCAAGGAAGAGAAAGAGAAATTAAGTTGCATGGTTTCAAGATAACAGTGCAAATTAGGGAAAAATCTGTTAAGAGAGACACTGGCAAAACTGCAGAATTACCTCTTGGAAAACTCTATTATACATATAAAAAATCTCCTAATAATTCAATTACTTATCTTCACAGTAGGATTGCTTTTTATAGTACCATAAATTTGAAACTCAGAACATATTTCTCCCATTACTAAAGGGAAAGAACAATTTGAAAATGATACGCTATTAACTAAGACCACATAAAGCAGACTACTTATATTCTTTAAGGCTAAGCTGTATTTTCAAAGAATGAGGAAATTAAGGAGAAACTGGAAAACCACCACTATGCCAGTGGCAAGTAGAAATGTTTCCTCCTTTTCCCCTCCTAACACTTTATTGAAGATAAATGTTATTCAAGACAAAAGATATAGAGCTCTGTAATGATTTGAAATGATGTGGACGTCCTAATGATGACAAATATATCTTTGTGACAATACAGTTGGAATTTCCGTTTTTCCATCCTGACGTAATCTCTCTTCATCAGTTTCTGAACTATGTAGCATCTTTACCCAGCAGCGCACCCGTTGAAATAGTCATCACCAATAGAACACTACAAGCCCAGTGCAATTCTTAGGACTCGAATATCAAACTGTTTACACTATCAACTTAATATAGTTGATAATTCATATCTCACTACAGAAACATCAAAATCTTCTCACACATATCCCCTTCCTCAACCTTTGCAAGCATTCATAAGTGTGACAATCACATGACAGATAGATCAAGGGACTCTTTCCAACCTAGTCGCCACACTGTCAGGAAAAAGGACATCATTAGATGGAATTGCTCAAGATTCCTTCTAATGTACCATGTTATGATATTTGCCTGTGTACCCCAGCTGCATAGAAAAATAATCTGGCTATAAATGGATATTAACAACAACATTTCTTATCTGCCTGTCCCTATAGATCCAGGAGGGGAACAGCAGAATAAAATGTAGCAACAGGTAGACACAGTTAAACATAGTTAAAAACATGAATACCGAATAAAAATACATAATCAATTAAAAAAGCATAACATCGGTTTTAAAAGTATACATATTAAGGACAATCAATTAATCATTTAAATAGGCTTGCTGGAAGATGCTGGTCTTTAATGCTATTTTAAAAGCAGATAGCATATGCAGCTGTCAAATCTCTCTTGGCAGGTCATTCCACAATTTGGGGGTGGCTGATGTAAAAATCCTCTGGTTAACAGTTCCCAGCTTGTTCCATATACATGAAGGAATTGTTATTTAGTGAACAGTTACCATCTGTAAGAAGATAACTAAACCTAAGAAGCACAGCCAAGTGGATAATGAGATGACGTGTTTGCTTATCTCAGAACTAGCATTCTGAATTAAGAAACAGAAAGACTAGCACTGGAGTGTAAAACAGAGAGAGATGTTGATGGTTTCAATAAGTAATGCTGTTATGTCAAGCTCTAGCGATCACTTATAGCAGTTGAGTTAAAACTAAACATTTCTTTAAAGCAATAGGTCAAAAGCTTCAGAGATATTTCAGAAATATAGGTAGAATTTGGAGGAATTTTAAAACAAATTTAGTTAATATACGCAGTCCTCACAATATGATTCTCAGTATATAACAGCACTGTAGATGAAAATGATAAATGTTCTTGAAAAAATATAATGGAAATGCATTTCATATACCTACCTAATAAAATACAGCTGATGTGCAAGCTCTGCTTTGTAACAGCACAGAAGAATCAAACAGCATTATAATTATATTTAATTGAGCACAAATTGATGGAACAATCTTGTCTACATATTAGTTTAACCAAATGCAGATATCTGTGGTAACCATAATACTGGCACAGAATATTATCAATAAGTTTATCACAAATCAAGTCATCACCAAATGAACAGCAACTTATATGTCATACAACAAACTGCTTTACTGTTGTACAAGATATACTGTAGTTCTAAAAATAAACCCCCAAAAGAGACACTGTAAATACAAATTTCATTGTTCCCTTTGATGTTCTATGATGCATGAACTGGAATAATCAAAAGGATTATCTTGTATATCTGTTCAACTGTAAATGCAAAACATGTCATTGTGTGATGTACCTTGGGGCCTTATGCTGTTCAGATTACTGAGATGAAGGCATCAGCAAATCCTGAAATTGGGTTAACTATAATAGCAGGGCAGGTAGGAACTCTGCTGCATGGTTGAAAGTCTAAAAAATTTAAGCAACGTAAGACAGTGTTCCCCAACTACCAATTTGGCCTGAAGGTATACAGTAACTTTGAGAGGTTTGGATTTTTCTGGCACAAACACATTCTGTTAAGGCAGTATGTCAACTCTCCTTCCTCCTACTTGAAGAAGAAATCAGTCACTGGCTTTTTTCAGTCTATAGCAATCATAACATTTAAGACAAAACTGGGATAATAAAATACAAGCTTTGGAGGAAGGAGAGATCTCCAATACTGTCCATCTTTGGGTTATTTACAGAACCATCCTGAAGGCATGTTACAAGTTATCACTCATCACAGATAAAGCACTCCTCTGACACACTTTACAACTGCTGTACTGACCCTTTGGCTTCTAAAATGATGATGCAGCACCAAGGCTTCAGATCTGTGTCATTTGATAATATCTGAATATACGAATGAAATTTTTAAAAAATGTGTTATTACTTCTTGTAACTATTATAGCTGGTATCCAAAGAAAGTCCATTGTCTAAAATCAAACATGATATATTCAGAAATAAAGTTAGCACTGGACTATACCACTAGTGCAATGGGCCCTGGGCTAGCACAATTACATTACTTGATACAGGCATGCAAGCCTAAATGTGCATGATCCAAGCCCAAAAGTGTACCTAGAGTAGACCCTAGTCTGTAGTTTTGATTGTATGGCTCACTTAATACGCATAGGCTGTCATAGTAATATTCAGAGCTCCTCTGTCAGCTTCTTCTTCTTCTTCTTCATTTATAAAGTAGGAGAGTCAAAGCATATCAGAATATGTGTCTAACCTTTCATATTTGACCAAGGACCTGGAATAGGTGGCTGATTTCTCAAAGCCAGAGACTCCAGGTTTATGCTAGATGTTGGGACTGAAACAATCTTGGTGTCCTGCTCCTGAAAATGGGTAGATGCAATGCACCCAGAGCCCATCCTACCCCCAGCATGTTTGGGCCCAGAAGGTGGTATCTCCCAGCTTACAACAATGACACCAAGGCCAACTCTTCTTTGGCATTTCTTAACATTAGATATTATGAATAATACATTCTATTCTTCACCCTGAAGATAATGGATTAGGCAGTGAATAGAACTGTTTGGTAGATAATTCTTCATTAGTGAAGTTATTTCTCACTTATACAAAAGATTTACATTCTTTCCAATCAGCATTTGGTCTG
The DNA here is from genome assembly GCA_030412105.1 of Cyclura pinguis. Lineage (NCBI taxonomy): Eukaryota > Metazoa > Chordata > Lepidosauria > Squamata > Iguanidae > Cyclura > Cyclura pinguis. Next base: position 307,779,653 of record CM059599.1, on the reverse strand, counting down.
CTTTATACTGTAAATAGTATTTTCCTGTTTAACTTTATAATTTTCTGCAAGAAAAATATTTCCCTGTCTGTTACAAAAAGGGTATAGGACAGCATCCTTCAAAACAAAACAACAGAAACAAACAAATAACAAGCCAGACGAAAAATATACGCAATTATTATATCAAAATATGGTTTACGCAGGCTCACAACTGACAAAGTTTCCATCTACTTTTCTTTTTATCTTTAACAGTTATAGAATCACAGAATATAAACAACAATAGACATTGCCCTTAGCTTTCCATTGTCCCATGGCCTTTTTTTCATGTTACTTAAATCTTTCTGCCAGTTTGCCCCAATAAGGTAAGACAGCACACCAGCGCAAGAAAAACCAATATATTGTACTTCTGAACTCTTACAAAAAGCCGTGAGAAGCCACAAAAGTGCCTTGCTTAGGAATCTAACAGATAGGTGTGTCTTTTTTTCATTTTTACTGTAATGCTATTAAGTGACAGGAGCTCAACAACAAACACATAGCTCAGTACATACTGTTGGCTCTGTATGAGAAAAGTAGAATCACCATTTGAATGAACTGTACCTGCTTAGAATGCTAATGGAAGAATTTGGCTTCTGCACCTGCCAAGTCTGCTAATTAAAAGGTAACCTTGAAATCCAAAAAGCAAAGCCATTCATGTGAGGAGGTTTCCACTGCTACTTGTCGGTTTTTTTTGTGGTTGGGAATATAGCAATATCAAAGCAGCTTAGTTCTCCAGCAAAGGGAAAGCTTCCATTAAATAAAAATCCTTTGCCTATGACATGACATTTGGACGACCCCATTGGCCATCAAAACCAATTCAACAAAAATAAATGCTGAATGTTGCCCTGCTAGAGACATTAAAAACAGGCACACATCCGAAAGAGTAGAAACTTATCCAAGTTACAGCTAAGGTTCAGAAGACAGAAACCAGAATCCAGTAGTTTAAATCCACTTCTGGAAGGTCTACAGTATATCCAGCAGGATGTGATTTCCCTCCGTGCAAACACTGCACAGCCTCAGTATCTGCATGGGAAAACCATATAGAGCAGGGTTTGCAGTGTCATTGAGGACTGCTTCAAAGGAAAGAAGAACAAAGTTCTGTTGAGGGTGCAATGGAATACATTGATTAAAGCTCAGAAAACATCAGAAAACATACCTTGAGTAGCTTTCCTAGTCATATCAACTCCTTTAAAAAAAAAACCTGCTAATTTGGATCAATGCTACTTAGAAATGTTAGATAGCAGTAGTAGCAACACAGTATCCAGTTCTGTATCTGTGCCTGTAACTGTTAAGTAATGATTAGTCTACTTTCATGGAACCTACTGATAGTCCTTATTAGAGCAAGCACATTCAATCAATGAGATCAACAGCAGCACTAATTCAATATTCAGAACAGATTCAATGGGTCAACAGACAGGATTCTCCTATAACTTCAAAATATATCTTCCATTTGGCAAAGAGAAAGCCAGCATGGTACAGTGGTTTGAGCTCTGGATTATGACTCTGGAGACCAAGATCTGAATGCCTGCTTGCCCATGGAAATCTACTGGGTGCCCGTGGGTAAGTCACACTCTCTTAGCCTCAGAGGATGGCAAAGGCAATGTTACCCTGTGTACTGGGGGTCCCAGGAGGGACACCAAAATGTGCTCAACTAATGTTGGGGAAAATTAGCTCAGAGCACTGACTAGCGTTACGAGAGGCAGGGTAACTTAGCGAGATCTTGAACCCTATGTCTACGGGGTTCGGTCGAGTCAAGGAGAACACAGAAGTTGAAATAATAAATGATGTTTATTAAATACAAGCAAAACAGTGTATGCGACACACTCATACAAGATAACTAAAGAAATGAAGGCTGGAGTGGTATAGAGAGATTTTTAGAGGGATTGCTGGTTTGGGTGATACTTCACCTGTCCTGAAGCCCGGAAAAACAGAAAGCGAAGCTGGGGTGCGATGTAACTCAGCACGTGGAGCTGAGGGGAGGCTCGCCAAGCAAAGTGGCAGCAAGGCGGGATGAAACTCGGCAGCGTTCCGAGGAAGGTCTCAGAATCAAGGGCTTTTATAAGGAGAATTGTGACTGCAGGCTATGCCGTACTTGAGGAAAAACAATAGATTTGGAGTTGGAGACAAAGCCTCCGAAAGGTCAGAATCTGAATGAGTTATCGTAGCAGTTCTCAATAGAGTAGCCAGTATGCAAATGCAGAGTACTTGGGTATTGCATAGTTTACCCATCAAGCTGCCATCGCGGGGCAGAGGCTCTTTTGTAAATGGCGTGCATACTTAATTAGAGTACTTGCCTGGAGGTCTCCTAAAGCAGTGAGTCAGCTATTTCTGCCCTGCCTGTATTGTAATTTGAATATTACGGCTATTAACAGCCGAGCCTGTTTACGTGCTGGTCCGGTGGCCTCGCAAGCACGTGGAAAGGAATAGAGAAGTGCAGTCGAATTGTGATATCAAGGGATATCTTTAATATCCCCAAAGCTCAGACTAGCAAGGGCAGTAACAGCAATGTCCTCTGAACAAATCCTGCCAAGAAAACCCTGTGATAGATTCACCTTAAGGTCATCATAAGTCAGAAACAACTTAAGGGCACACAACAACAATCTAGTAAAGAACCATTTGTGGAGCATTTGTGGGTTTTGTACAATATTTTTTTTTTCTGCACCATTCTACAGATTCATTGGTGCAGCCTGGCAGAATGCTTAGAGGTTCTGAAAACAAAATCTTTGGGGATCTTCTCCTATTTTCAAATCTTCCACAAAGAATTTCATGCAAACAAGCCTCAGCCACCAGTATTCTCCTTGCATGCTTTTTATTTTTTCCAGCATACAAGGTTGACTACATCCACAGGGTAAAACCTATGGAGAACAACTGTCTGTCCTACAACCGCACAAAGTTCCCTTGATCCCTATGGTAGTTTTCTTCTTGGAGAGTAAAAGGGACAGAGACTAGCCACCAGTGCCAAAATAACCCTGCCTTTTCTGGAACTTTCTAGAGTGAGTGGCATCTCTTTTGATTCAGTGTCACAAATAGCTGGGTGTAGGAGTATCAAGATCAAAGTACTTTACAGAAGCAAAGAGTGGGTTCCTGTGAGCAGTCTCTATGAAGTCATTTCATAGAGATAATCTTGCAGCAGAAGGTTAGGATGACAAGTGCAAGGAAAGAATGAGGAACTTTTTCCACTCCAATCTTCTACTCACTCCACCTACACAAATGACGACTTTTTGTTGTTCTATCACAAACTTAGTTTTACGATTAGAAACAGAGCATGCTATAGTACATACATCATGGCCACATTGCAATTTAACTGCCTCTGATGAAAACATTTCAATACAAGGCTCTAGACTATCCACAAAAGCAGGGTTTATTCACCAGAATAGCTGGAACAGGACTCGTAGCATCCCAGCAATGAGCACAGAAGAGCTTCTTGGTGACACAGTTTATGAACCCACTTGCATTGTCCACTCTAACTTTAAAGCTACAACTAGTTCTCCAAGACAATGCCACTCCCAGAGCGCATACTCTGTTGCCAATACAGCAGTGAAGCAACAGCAGAGAACAATCTTTAACAAGTGAAAAAAAACCCACATCTGACTACATGTCTTGACAGTACATCTGATACTTCTCAGGGTAGCAGCTGACAAACCTTGGCTGGTTAACCAAAAATCAGGGCTTGGCTTTGACTATTATTTGACCGTGATTTCATGTTAGAGCTCTGAAATGCATCATAAGTTCAGAGGAAACTATCCTGCTCTCAGTTCTAATGCCTAAATTCAACTGCTCGTCCCAATCAGAGTAGATCTACTAGATCAATTATTGAATGGTTAATCAATGCTTATGTAAATGAAATGAAATTCTTATTGGGGCCTAACAGTAGGAAGACCCCCCCCCCCAAGACTCAAAACTGAAAAACGAAAGAGTATCAAAAAGCCCCCAAACACTATACATTACTGCCATCCAGATACTTCTGGAATTTCAGGTTTTACAAAGTTCATTCATTCTGATTATAATTTTAATTTGTGCCTACAAGAGGAAACCTAAATGAAACTTTCAATTTTCAAGTGCCAAGCCCTTTTTAAACAGTGTGTTTAAGTAACAGTTTCAGGGAAGCAGTTTCATTTCCTTTGTTTAAGATACTGAGTAAACACACGAATTCATGACTATCAGTTCTTGTAGGTAACTGTTACAACTGAAACAGAATTAAGCATTAAGATCAAGGAGAGATTATTTAATTACCAGGGCCGAGCCAGGGCTGCTGTGGTAGAAACCACAACAGAATGTGCAGCATAGCTGAACTGTCACAGCAGATCAAATATAGGACAGGACACCTTAACACTGTATATTACATGGGACAGTACAGTTAAAAATAGTAGTATTTTCACCTTTTGCCAGCTCTTGCCTTAGCTTTAGAATTGCACCAAGGTCACAATCAGCAGTTGCATATGCATGAGGTACAGTAGTTTTTGATTCTGTTAATCTCTTAGCAATAACTCTTCTAATGTTGCTAGCAGGGACTTCAGTGAATGTACCCTGTAATAAAAACACAGTTTAATTATTAAAGGAAGATGAAATATGCTCATGATGATAAAAGCTTCCTTTCAACTTCAAAAAATAAAAATACTAGGTTGTTCTCACCTATGCCAAACCATATCTACAATAAATAAATAATTCCAATGGTGCTCTCAGTTGGGAAGGGAAGCTGCATATACTTTAAATATTTCCTATTACTTATGGAAGATTTCTCCACCTTAGATCCTTGGGTGATAGAAAAGAAATTCATTTTTGGGATGATGTCCTTATCCCCTATTTAATGTGTGCATTCACTTCTCTGAGTAAGTTGTTGGCTCCTCTTCTTTTGAGGTTCCCTTTGTTGGTGAGCAGAAAGGATACCTGCTGAGGATTGCTTTCACCCTCCCTTTTCACTTTTGGGTGACAGAAAGTACTAGAGGGAAGTAAACTCATTCCTTTCTGGGTCTTCCCCTTTGATCCAGTTGGGAAATACAAAAATGCACTAAGCAGCTAAGAGATAATCAAGGGTGAAAAGGAGGACACTGTAAGAATAAGAGGATATCATGCTAGAACAGCATAACATACAGTGAGCCCACCTCTAGGTACAGCTCAAAAAAATATATGTTGAAGAAAGTTACAGAATCATCTTTATGCTAACATTCATCCAGTTCCAAAATGAAGAGAATTTTCCCTGATGTGTCTGGCTAGACACGTTTCCCATTCTAATCAAATTGAGGCTGGTGTTTCAGTCTCAAGTTGTTCATTGCAGAAAAGCCAGGAGCTTGGACATTTTTCCACAGTTTCCTCAGAGCCAAAGGCAGGAGAAAGCTGAGAAATCTCTCAGATCACTCATCGCTTCCCCTGTTCCTGCACTCACAGCTTGGAGTATTGTCCTTTTAAAAACTTACCTTTGAAAGTTCCAGAACCTTCCAAACTTTTAAAACTTCAATGCCACACTACTGGGCAACAGTCTTCCACATGAACCTTTGCTATCTTGGCACTGAATCAGAACATAGCTTGGCTACCACCACTTTTCAGCAGAGATCATATTGCTGACAAAACTGATGGACTTCTTTTTGCTTCACAGACAATATTATCAAAAAGATATTGCGTGGACCAAAAACTACAGAGCCCTTTTTCAGTTGGAGAAACTTGTCTGTGTTCATCCCTGTCCTTCTACTTTTTTCCTTCAAATGGGAGAGAACAGATTTTCTTTCTGTTTCTTCCTTTATTTCTATGGAATTTGACTAGAGTCTGCAATGATCATCTTCCTATTCCACATCTGGGTCAATTCACTTACATAGTACTATGTAGCCTTACATGTTAACATCAGTTCAATAGGAGAGAAATCTTATCTCCTATGTTGCTTCTGCTAATTGAGCAATCTCCTGGAAGATTGTACTGTTCTGTCCACTATCCTTTGGTAAAAAGATTTGTAACTCAAATCCAACAAGAACCCCAAGACAACGTAAAAAAACAAACAAACAAACAATTAACTGCAAAGTGCACATTCATTTCCATATTAAAAACCATTAAAAACCAGACTGAAGAAAAATGTCCTTAACACCTTAACATGAAATGAACTTGAGATCTGTCTCATCTGCCATTTAGACTTTCTACCAGAGGTATGGAAACCTCAGCCCTTCAGATGTTCCCGACCTCAATTCACAGAAATCCTATTATTGCCAATTGTTGAAAATTATTTTTAATTTTTAAAAACTCTTTAATTTTTTTAACTTTTTAAAATTCAGGTGCATTGTAATAATATAATTTATTTCATTTTGTTCTAGCTTTTATGACTTCTTATCTGTTAAGCATTATAACTTTTGTCTGTTTTCCTTTGTACTTTTTTTTACCGGTTATCTTACAGAACAATTCTGAGAATTTTAATTCAAAATACTGACTACTCTGAATACTGTTAAACACTATTTATTAAATGAGGAAGAAAATACAGAAATCAGATTTTTATTGTAATTGGAACACTGTAACATCAAGTTCGCATGACAACAACTTTCTGTTTTCTGAATTATGGCACTATCCATTATAATTTTCTAAGAATATGCATGTCCCACGTAAGTAATTTAAAGGCAAATTACACATTACATGCAAATGTATATTTAAGTTCAACAACCATTTCTTCTAATGAGAACCCTTTGAGCCAAGAAGATACATTAAATAGAATATTATGACTTCTTAGGTGATAATCTTTCTCTCCTTTCAAACTGATGTTAGTGTGCGACGTTTGCATTTTACAAGTGAAATAAGTAATTCTATCATGTTTATTACCACGGAAGGAGGCCGCCCAGAAACAGGAAGAACTGGAGGACGTGCAGCAGAAACTGGTGTGCTTGCAGGTGGTGGGGTTAAAGGCACTCCAGCTTGTTGTGGAGGGAGAGAAGAAACAACTGGCTTTGCTTCCGAAGGTTTTCCCTTCTGTTTCTGCTCTAAAAGCATAAGGGCATCCCTGCCATTTAAAAGACAGATACAAATAGGTTTCAGACAAACTTCGTATTCAAGAAAACACAAATGCATACATCTACAAACACACACACTCAAAATTCTCATGGTCAAACTAAATAAAGACATTGTGGACTATCTAACTGACTGCTGCAGAGCCAATGGGAATTTCCATCTCATTATCAACTACTAATTTATCTAAATTCCAGGCTGTAAATCTAGGAAGTGATAGTGTTTTCACTTTGACAGGAATATGTAAATAAACAGATTCAAAATCAGGCTCTAACACTGGGTGATGATGGGGTGATGGTGAGGAAGTAATTAGCTTTTCATACATTTCCTCCAGTATCTTTTGTTGTTATTTCCTCCCTGAAGATATGTATATGGTACTATACAGATAGTGCATGTAGACCTTAGCTCCAAAATCAGGACGGGGTGGAGAGGAGGACAGGCAAAAAGAAAGAAGAAAATATTACAGTGCTGTCAGTCACCACTCCAGAAAGTTTGCAGCAATTCCATTTTGTAGCTGAAATAGCCAAAACATGTAGAAAAGCCCTTAGCTAGGAACTTGGGGCAAAGCAAGTCATAAGCTGGTTTTAATTTGAGCAATGGCTTAAGAATTTACGAACTAGAAATTAAACAGATCTTCATTTTATTGCCCTACTTAAATAACATGTCTCTGAATTACTAGCATGTTTTCTAGACTCTGGTATTATTCACTCTAAGGATACAACATAAGCAGAATATATATCGTTTTTCTCAAATATGCTGTATTCAGAAGAAACTAAAAGTGAATCCTGGCTGGAAAGAATAAGTTCTCCAGGCACGAAGTTGATGCTTCCAGGTCATTTTTCAAAGTATTTTTTAAACATGTTTTCTCTTACTTCAGTTTTTCATTTAAAAAAGGCCTTCAGGTTCTGTCCTTTAGGACAGAGGAAGACTGTGCTATTTCAGTCTTCCCTTGTCATCCAGACAATTATGGAGTGGAGAAGAGGTTCTAAGAATTTAGGCGCTGGCAAAATATTCCCCCTCAGATATTTCAGGTACAGACAGAAATGGAACAAAGTCAATCATATGGGCTGTGGCCCTCTGTACCCACAGATTCAACCATTCACAGCTCAAAAATATTTTTAAAAAATTCCAAAAAGCAAACCTTTAAGTTGTTCACCATTTTATATAAGGAACACCATTTTACTACACAATTGTATATAATGGCACTTGAGCATCCACAGATTTTAGTAGCCATGTGAGATCCTGGAACCAAACTACAGCAGATACTGAGGCCCCACTGTAGATCCATAATAATAATCTAAGGAAAACTTACTGCTACCGTAGCTGAACCCCAGTAGGCTCACAGCTCTCTTTCTTACCTGCAGTTGGGGAGATAGTATGCTGCCTAGAATGTGCAAGAAATTCTTCTCAGTATCAAGTCCCCCAATACAATAACAACAGAAAATAGACGGAATAGCTGGTAACCAGCCTCAGGATTCAACATGCTATCCCTTTTCCCAAACCTTCTGGATCAAATCCCGCCCCACTTTGTTATAGTTAAAGAAATATCAGCTATTAACTTAATCCTGGTTCACATTAAATAGATTTCCCAGTTAAACAGGACCAATACCATGGTAGTTACTGACATGTCCCTTATCAGTATATGTGGCAGGAAGAAAGGAAGATCTTCCAGAAAAGAGGACACAAACATGAGGTTGACTCCCAATTTCTTAACCCTTGTTTATGTCTGTATTGCTGTTAAAATTGGTTTGCCCTCTTTTTTGTCTCCCAACTTTGAAGGGCTGAAAATGAAGACACAGAAGAAATCCACTGCCACAAGATGCTCTGGTGACCACTGGCTTTGATGACATGTTACACAAATCTGTTTACTAATGGATATCAGCAATGGCAACTAAAACAGAATGTCACTGTCTACATACAGTATACCCTTTCATATCAAGTAACAATGGCAAGTAGGAATGGAGCTAAAGATGTGAAGCCTTTTCTAATTGTAGTATTCCCCTGCTTCCAACCAAAATATACTCAGGAATCATTGCAAATTCAGGCCAGCATGCACACTGCACTCATGAAACATCAACATGGATAAATATCAACATGTTCTTAACTGCAGTTATATTTTTGCTAAACCCAAAGTGATCATGAGAATGTTCTTTTTATGGAGCAATGGCTAATTTAGTGATTGATATAATAAAGGCATAAAAGAATATGTTATTTTTTTAATGTACAAAGTCATAACAGTCATGAGCAGAAAGAATGGGCAGCTTAAAATAGCTATTAGTAATTTTGTAATGCTAGGTCCATTATTACTACTTTTTTCTAAACTTGCACAGATTCAAATGTTATGGTTGAAGTATGTTTTTAGCTAATTTTTATATTCATACCATTATTAGGTTCTGGGACTTCAGAATAATATATTCAAAGCACTATATAAAATCTTAATAACAGTAATAAATAATAACAATATTAAACTGGATAGATGATTTGTCAGCCGTGAAGATGCATAAACGCAGATATACAGCTTATATACATCTTCTTTTAGATGCCATAACAGCCATAAAATTTAATTGCTTTTCCCATGACTTGCACGAATAATATATGGCTGCTAGTTATGAATGAATTTATTTGTGTCATTCAGTGCTTTACTTAATAATTATGGGAGCAGATCTGGACTATTAACAGTAATAGGGCTTTTACCACTGATTTAAATGAAATATTAGCACATAAGTAACAGCTGATGTGGTATGCAACCTTATTTTTCACAATATTAAAACTTACAGAAAAGTGTTACTTTTACGGTGCCTCGTTAATCAGATGTTCTCAAAGCACGTTGTACATAGATATTTTATTTTTTAGTGATGACTACAGTAAGTTTTGGACAGATCCTCTTGTCAGTGGAGGCTATGAGGCTTGAGTTCAATATTCTGGACACAAGAAACAGAAGATGTCTTCTTCTAGCTCAGCCAGAAAGTTCTCTGTTTGCAGTATAAATGGGATATTAGTGCTCCATTGGTTTTAATACAAGAGAAATTACTCCCTGACACAGCACAGATTATAACAGAAAGGCAAAGCACATATTCTCCTATAAAGCCCTGTATTATGAGCATTAATTTTTAAACAAGCTTATGTCAGTTAAGACTTTGTGATTATTTGTGTGTGTGTGTGTGTATGCGCGTGTGTGTGTATATGTGTGTGTGTGTATATGTGTGTGTGTGTGTGTATATGTGTGTGTGTGTATATGCGTGTGTGTGTGTGTGTGTGTGTGTGTGTGCTTGGCATGAAATCCAGACCATTATCCAAAGCATATTAATTTGTGAAATATATTTGACAGAAGTATTGCTGCATTTCCTGGTTATAATTCAGGTTCACTGAAAATTGTGTCCTACTGCCACCTGCAGTTTTGAAAACAACCAGTCTGGGAACAATCCTACAAAATATAAAAAATAAGACATCCAAAACTATAGACTGAATCACAAACAGCAACACAGGACTGGACACTTCACCACAATGAGTTACATGTCCAATGAATTTGAAGGAACAACAGCAGATTATTGTCTTTTCTTTTTTGTGTTGTCTTTGTTTTAGCTTTAAAGTTTTCTGTTTTAACACTAACACCTATTCCTTTCTCCTTTCCAATTCTCCCACCAATCAGTGTTGAGAAACACTTGGTCATTTTATTCACAAATAAAAAAATCCAGTAGTCTCAAATACACCCTGAAATTCTTCTAAAAGCTATACAGGCAAGCATCCTGAGTAAAACAGCAGTTTCCACTTGCATGACAGGCAAAGACTGAGTAACTACATTTTCACATGTACTAGTTTAGAATAAATTGCTGTTTGTTCAGGCAGTATATCCACTGAACACATGCATATATACACACACACATACATACTCCTACCCCATTGGCCAAGATGGTCTCTATACAGATTCAAAAACTTCAGCATAGTTCAAAAGCAGTAATTTTATTCTCCAATGTGAACGCAATTGCCCTGGGAAGTTCTAGAGAAATCAGGCTATGTTTAGTTTCCCAAGCAGGAAACAGTCAACAACATTAGGGGATTTCAGCAACAGTACTGAGGCCATGAATTGTCTCTTTAAACATGCAAACAGCAGAAGGTCATCATGTGCATACTGAATGTCACTGCTATGTACAACAATTGCTGGTTTATACTAGTACTGGAACACACTCCGATTCATTTTTGTAAAAACCAAAACACATCTGAAACCACAGGAATTGTCTAATATGTTTTAAAAGCTCTTTTCTCCTCACAGAAGATCATTTTTTCTCTTTTTAATTCCCTCTAATGTACATACACTAAAAATGAGGGCGGGGGAAGCTTTTCCAAAAGATTCTCACACTTTGTCAGTTTACAGAATTTTTGTTGGCATACCACTCTGTAAACTGAAGGACAATATATGAACGCTCTAAAGTATGTTTTTAAACCCTGGTAAGATTTTTGTCCTATACCTGGTTAAGTCCCTGACTACAGCTAGAAATTTTTATTTGTCTTTATTTTTTATTTGGGTCTTATTTTAAGCATATAAACAATGAATAGTAGATGAAACAAGACGACCAACTCACCCTTGCACTTTTTTAAAAACAAACATCTGTTTAACAAAGGAAACTGAACATTATAATTTAAAATTGCATTTTGATGAATGCTTTAAAGTCCACTCAAATATACTCAAGACTACAGTTTGCCTTTTGGTTGCTGCATTAAACTGAGGGATGATGGAACTCTTTGTTAATTCCTGATGCTCACAGGCACTGACCAAATATGATCATACATTCTATTGTACCAGTAACACTGTGAGTTTTAATAGGAACAACCAAAGAGAAAATAATTTAAAATACATTTATCTGAGTTACTATGTGTCAATAATACTGATGTTATCATTCATGTCAATATTGAGTAACCACCTTTACCAAAGCAACTGAAGACAAGCTAAACAAGAATTAGGTAATTATACAAAACAAGGATTGCTCACTATACATAAAATAATCAAGTAACAAAATACTGAAAAGCTCCAGCAACTTGAAAGAAAAAAGGAAAGCAAAAAGAAAAACAAAAACAAAACAAGAATAGATAGCAACAATTTTATATCAAGGTGATCAGCTATGGAAGATCTCGGACTAAACTCACACTGCATTTTGGACTTCTTGTGATTTCTACAGTCTGTACTATCACAGCTGCTAGTTAGTAGAAGGTTACTTCTAAAAATGGTTTTTTAAAAATGCTAAAAATAAGAATTGCTTCACTGAGGACTTTTGGAAGCACTATATTTGCCAAACAAATAAATAATGTTAATATATGAAGAACTCCTTGCAGTGCTACAAGCTGCACAAAAGGACCTGGTAGGCCATATGAAGCTATGCATTACACAATTCCCATCTCACATTAAGTTAACCATCAATATAAATCAAAGAGCATCATTCTCCATAATTGAAAGAATGGCTACGAGTTGAAAGAATGAACTAATAATTGAAAGAATGGCCATAAGTTAATTCACAGTTAATGCCCCAAACTGATCACACCGAATATATATTTCAAAACATTCCATATTCCATTCAAGATGAACAGAAGAACCAAGAACCAAAAAACCTGTTTTATATATGCACTGAAATGACTATCTCATGTATTAGCTGTGGCTATTTCTTCTAGCACAAAATAGTATTGTTTTTTTAAAAAAAGGTACGAATCACTTATGCATTAAATTGCTGTTATGCTATTTTTTAAATGTGAGTCCACTGCAAGCAAGAAGAGCATTTTAAACAGGACAAAGTATGCCCTATATTACTACTGTATCTTCATGAATACTAACCTTAACCTTATATGAACATGTTCAAGTATATCCAACATGTTTGCACATACCTAAAACACATGTAGGGGATTCTTTTCCCCACTAAAATCAGATCAAAGTGGTTTACCTAAACTAAGCTAGAAATAGCTATACAGAGTTACTTTTAAACAGTAGTTACATGTTAATGTGCCCACTACTTTACAGCAATTCATAGTAAGGACAAAGCAGCTAATAGCTTTGTTCTTTTAATGGGCAGATGACCATTAACTCTGATTAATTATGTCAAAAAAGTAATAAAAACAGAGGTGTGTGCATGTGTACAAAAGAAAGAGAGCATGGAATGGGGAGAAGAAAGAGAACATCGTTTCTCAAGCTGCAAACCTTCACTTTCCTCCCTTCTCAAAATCTGTGGCATATCTCCATGGCTACTAGGAAAAGTTAATTAAATATCTTTATGACCTAGAGGGTTCCCACCTGTCATGATCTAGTTACAAACCATAAATTACAGTTACACTTAAATAATTACTAAGCTTCCTGATAATTAACTGCTATTACGAAAGAAATAGCATCTATACAATTTTCTGTTCTGTCTAAATAAGGTCACAGTGTGAACAGAATGTAAACTGTACTCCTTTTCCTCGTGTAAGGAAATCATTCAATCTAGGTCTTGACCTAGTACAGGGCTTCAAGTCACAGCTGAGTAGCTTTTCCAAGTATAATATTTGCAGGTCGAAATGCAGACAGATTACTGAAAAGAAGGAGAAAGATCTATTATCATGAAGCACCATCTTTCTAAACAGAGATTTCAATATTAGAGATTGAATAATCAGAAAATGCTCTGAAGATCCAGGAGCTTTTGCGGTCATGGGATTTGAAATACATGATAATCTACCCCCCACAAATATTCTTCCACTGATTCCAATGGAAGCAAGAATTCTGTGAGAAATCAAGTAGGGCTCCTTTAATAGGCCAACAACTCTCCTCTATTTCTACAAATAAAACTAGGCAACAGAAGTACAGCTCACTTCAAGCTGGCCTTTTACTTCACAACATTAAGGCACACACATATACCTTAGTTTTCTGTTGCTCAGCTCAACACTGGAAAGAGGTTATCCCCCTGACCAGGGCCCTTTCACACTGTTGAACTAGTGCAGTTATGATTCCACTTTAACTGCCATGGCTGCACCTGTGGACTGCGGGGATTGGCAGTTTGGAACTAGAGCTCTGTGGAAGAGAATTTTAAGAACCTCTCCCTCAACTGTAAATCTAGGAGTCCATAAGATGGAACCACGGTAATTAAAGCAATATCATAGCATTGTAATTGTGTAGTATGAAAGGGCCTCAAGAAAGTAATCCACTAGAACCAATCTTTCTTTGGCAGAAACTCTACCCAAAGGGTTCTCTCTACAGAGAGATAAATCCTCCAGGCAGAGTGGGGAAAACAAAAACACCTTGCCCCTTGACTGAGATACCCTCCTTCTTGTCTACAAGGCTTTCCTCTGTGCAGTACAGCAGATGGAGCACACTTTGGTTCTGTGCTAGCACTCTTCAGTGATTAGTAAAGAAGTTGAGCAGTCTGGCAAAGAAGTAATAAAGCACTCTGAAGAGTTTTCTCTGCTAGCCTACTGGAAATGCCCTCTCCTCCAGTGTTCTTATGAACGTCAAAGTCCTTCTTTAGGAGATTTCAGCAGAACAGCCAGGGTATGCCCTTTCATTTATTTTTAGATTAAGGACTGCAATGCTCATGCAGCCCTAAATGGGAGACAACTGCACCATGAGAGAAAATGCAAAAGACTGTAGTTGTTACATGCCATTAATTTGGATTCAATGTATGGCAACCCTATGAATGTGAGACATCCAAGAGATCTTGTGATTAAGTCTCCATGTCTTGTTAATTCAGGACCATGGCTTCTTTTATTGAAGGATGGGTAACACATAAAAAATTACCCCTTTAATTGAATGGAGAAATGTGTTAAGAATTCCATGTTTACTTTAGAGCTGACAAAGGAGCTGGGAACTAGACAAAGATATCAAGGTATCGAGAAGTGTGTTTGAAACTGCATGGCATGAAGATCTAGAATTCAGGTTGGATTGACAGTACAATTACCACCTTCCTAGACTTTCACAGATTACTGTTATTTAGACTTTAGCCCTAGCAAGTGTCTCCATTACCTGCTCATTTTTTTTTAACTATCAATCTCTCCTGTATTTATTTCCTTACACCTTTTTAGGTGTTGCTTCACATCTCAAAACTTCAGACTAGACATTTGATATTGTCTCACAATTGCTTTGAAGGTGTATGGCCTGAGTAACAATTTGCACCATTCTGTATCCTATTACACTCTGATTTCAGCTCCACACAACTTTCTAACTCCAGTATACCTGTTTGTACTTCCAACTCCATCATAGAACCTGAAGCAAATTCACAAAAACTTAAACTAAAATAAATCTCAAAGGTAGTCCTTGATTCTTTCACACCCCACACTTTTCAATTTAATATTTAAAAGTTTTAATAAATACAACCAACATCCAGTTCCTCAAAATCAAATAGCAAATAACATTTATAGAGTTGCTCATATAAGAACAGATAGCTTGTTACTGTGGTCCTTGGAGTGGTCATCTGTGCCCTCATATAAATGGGTTTTCATGTGTATAAAAAGACCCAGCTGAGTAGCCTTGCCAGGAAACCCCACCTCTTCCCATATGGCACATGCTCCAACCTGTCAGACTACTTTCCTTCTAGTTTTGAGTCTAAGAACAAAAGACTCTGACCTGAAAAGAGGGAAAGCAGGGCAGATTGTGTGATGGCACAGACAACTGCCTGAAGAACCACAGTTGCAGCTAAGCAATCTATTCTTTTTTGTCATGGTTTCTGTGTCTCACACAAACGGGTGACTGAAAGGTTTACCACTGCAGGTGCAAAATCAGAGACTGTAACATACTTCAACCACAACTTCCATCATCCCTTGCCCTAAAGTCCAGATGGTGATGGTTTATAAATGTTAAGGGTTGAGACCCTCTGACTACTTCGCAATGTTCTGGTAGGGAAGCTTCACTGAGGGAAGTAGTGGAATGATCTCTGACACCAGTCAGAAAGGCAACAGTGAATTGACTGCACCACCCATTTCAAAATTTGCTGAGAAGCACAGTGGCCCTTTCTTGCTATACCATAATAGACAAACAGTCTAGTGGATTGCTCAAAGGACGCTGCAAAAGGTGTGAGCTCATCTCATAGCCAAGGAATGAAGAGATTTCTCCAAACATGGAAGTTGGGTTAGGAAAAACACAGGCAAGATATAAAGATATAAAACTACTTTGTTCATGTGAAAATAAAGAAAAGGTTCATTAAAAAAAAAGCAAGTTCACTGTTTGTTAGAAACTATGGCTAAGACACAAACTTCCAAAGAAGAAAAAGAGACCTTGCTGCCAAAGGTACAACAGAAATGAAGGACTGTGGACACAACTGGAGCTGCAGGGACAGATATTTCCTACATAAAGATGTAGAAGTGGTGCCACGTATACTGACAAGAACACATGGTAGAGCATTTTCTGGAGGCTCAAATACCATCATGGTGACTGGATGATCTAACCTTCAAAAGCCATTAGGTGAATTGTCTTGATATCCAGACAGAGCACCTTATTCTGTGAGTGTGACAGTACGTCTGGGTGCCATGGGAAATATATATACCTGCCCTTGGTGAGCTGAAAGAGAGTGGTAAACCAAGGCTGGCAGGGTTAGAATGGCGCTACCAGGATTGCCATGAACTTGGCCCTTCCCAGCTTTGCTACTGGTGTCTAAAGAAGAAGGAAAGCAGGAAACAGGTAGGAGTAGATCTCTACCCATTTCCTAGCAAGATATCTCTTAGGGAGGTCTTGATTATGTCCACCTGAGAACAGTACACTCCACACTTCTGTTGGCAGGAATGGCAAAAAGATCTACTTCTGGCCTTCTCCAAATGTCTGTGATGAGGCAGAAAGCCTGGCTGGAGACAGTGCATCCATGATGAAGCAATGCTGAATTGACTGGGAGTGTCTGCAACTGTATTTTTCATTCCAGCTAAGTACACTGCTATAGGATAGATATACGGGCAGCACACCAATTCATCAGGTGCATTGTAAGGTTGAGGAGAAGTGCAAAATGAGTTCCATTTTGTTTGTTTATATAAAAAACAGCTGTAGTGTTGTCTGATAGAACTTGTACTACCTTGCTGTAAAGATGAATTTGAAATGCCCTCAAGGTGTTAATGACTGTGAGAAGCTCAAGTGCATGCTAAAATGCTAAGGTTAATCTATCACAGGTTTTTCTGGGGCTGAGAGTATGTGATGCTCTCAAAGTCACCCAGGGGATTTCCAAGGCTGAGCAGGGAAGCAAACCTTGGTCTCCAGGGTCATAGTGCAATGCTGAAATCACTGTATCACATTGATCTTATGTAGGCATCTAGAAGCTTCCAAAAGGGTATGACCTCCCAAAACTACTTGATTCGGACCTAACAGACAATCTAGTATTCTCTCTGTCCAGATCACAATGAGGTCTGCCACTAGCCATCCCTCTTACCAGCTGAGTCGCTAATTTCTTTTACCTCTTCTTTCAAAGCATAGCACCTTCACCACATACAGCAAGAACAATATTTAGTAGAAACAGAAAATCTCCTCTGCTCTTCTGCTCTCCTAGGGATTACATGCCCTGCTTTCTCACCTGGCTAGTTGTTCTATCTCTACTGAAGGCAACAGAGAATGCAATTTAGTTCTGAATGTGAATATCTCAAAACTTACTAAATATTACTGGATTTTTTTTTCAAAAGAACTTCCCATACTCATTTAATTGGACACCAGACTCACTGTAATGGTTACCTAGCACTGATCCTTCCTACAAACAAAATTAGAGAGGATCAATTTCATGAAATGTGAAAGGAAAAATATGAACCAACATACTCTTTAGTGAAAATTCCTCGAGGACCTGAGGGCGTGCAATGACTTGCATCAAGTCCATGTGACTCCAGAATGTTGCGGGCAGCAGGACTTAATCGAAACCTGAAGACAGAATATCAACCTGTATTAGAAGGTCATATACAAAGTGGCCATCTTCAGCAAAGGAATTTATACACCATACACCCTGCAACTGATTTTTGATGACAGTTCACTGTGTAGACATTAACTATTAAAATGTTCTGCATAAATGTTTAACATGTTTTCTTAAGACCTTCCTAACTGCCACTCACTCGTTCGGATAAAAATAACAACATACGAAGGATGCAGCATTTAACAAGGAATAAATTTCCCCTAAGTATCACTTCACGCAGTCACATAAACAACCTAAAGCATTAACCAAGACTTGAGTTGTCTTTCTAAATGTAGATCTTATTCCTGGAATAATGGTCTCTCTATCTCTACTCTGTAACAAGGAAGCTGAATGAGCATTATGCTCCTTGTTTATATGTATTAAGACATTTTCTTAACTGAAAGTAATTTACACAAATACTCATAGATCAAAACACAGATGCACAAGGAAGGGCTTGAGGGGGAAAAAGAACACTCAACCCATTTCTGACACACATAGAAAAACATTTTTAAAAAATCATAACTTTAAGAACAGCTACTATCAAACTGCTGCAGCTAAGAATTTAAAATGTATTTAACAAATGGAGAAATGCAATCAGAAAATGCCCCTTCATGGAAGACCCACTGTCAATTAGGGCAAATATTTCTAAAATGGTCAAGAGCGTTTCTCAGTGTAAGACAAGCTTACATGCAAGATAAAATATCAAGTTCCAAATAAAAATGTTATATCTCAGGAACAACTGTGAAGTACTCCCCATGTTTAAGCTACTATGGGTCTAATCCTTTTTTAAAAAATAAAATATTGTGCCTTTTAATAGGCCCATTCTATACAATGTAATACCAGTTAAAAGGAATTTCACTGACTACCATTGCATATCCAGTGTGAATTTAAGGGCTAGTGAGAACATTCAAGGACTTAAGGCTTAGGGCCTTGCTAGCTCAAGAAGTGCCTCTTCCTATATAAGTCTTCTGAGGCAGCTCTACTCTGTGTCCCACCAATACTGGCACTAAGTTAAAGCACAGCTTTGCACTGAAACTTTAGAGTCTCATGAGTCTGCCCAAATCTGTACCCATGCATGAACCATTTTACCTTGTTTCACACAGTAAAATGTTTGTGTTTTGATGGTTTATATAATCACTTACTGTTCTAAGTTTTTTAAAAAACTTAAACTGATTTTATTTGTATGCTTCCCTGAGAAATTCTGATATAAAGTGGAATATAAATATTTTGAATAATAAAAACATTACTTATACCGTTATTTCCAGCAGTGTTTGAGCAACCAACTAATCAACTCACAAAGCTAAAGAAAAATGTAAGATCTTCACATCTTATTATTACCTATTAAATTTATACCCTACCTTTCTTCCAAGATGAGATTCAAGGTGGCATCTAAAGCTAATTCCAAAAACGTGAACAAACTAGCTGCTGAGCTATACAATACAACTGAGCACTGAAAGAACTAGTTCAGAAAGGATACTTCAGAAAGGAGAGCAGAAACTCACTTCAGTTTTTCAGGATGGTGTTCTGCTTTATGTTGAGATGATACAGAAGCTAAAGGCGTGAGAACAGGAGCTGCTGTTGGATCAGACACTGAGGGTGTATCACCAATGTCACTTGGTATTTCAACTTGCTTCCAGTCTTGCCCCTCTTCTACAAATAAGGCAATTAGCGAACCCAAACGCACATTTTTACTGCCTTCCTGAATCTGAAATATAGGAGGAAAAGAATCGGGATGTTTATGTCTTTATATAGTGTACCCATTACAAACACACATGGTCAAGAGTGGAAAGAAATGAAATATATACTTTTAAAATTACGTCCATGAATTTTTCACCATCAATATCTTCATTACCTTTGTGTTGCACTCTTAAAATTAAACAAACCCAAGCTGAGGATTCTTTGCCCACCTAGCCAAACCCTTCAATAGAGTCTAACATTACACAATGTGAGAACTCACTCTGTGCTAAAGCCATTTATCAAGCTATTATTTAATCATGTGGAAGTTGAAGCACAGGTACCTCAGGAACAAAGAAACCTTGCCAAGGACTAAATGCCACTGAACTTAAACTAGATTTATTTTTGAGTTAAATTGTCTAAGGTTTCACTGTCTTGACATCCAAGTCAAACTGTGCTGATTTAAAAATCCCAGAACACACTTATCATATAGCATCGTTAGCTTGTACAAACCAAAGGTCAGCAGGGAGAGGGGCAGAACAGGAGAAGGAGATCCAGATCCACCATTATTAGGTGGGAATCTATCTCCCTGTTTTATTGTAATGGGGAAGACTCATAGACAGTGAGTGTTACAGGTAAAGATGAATCAATATCTGTGGCCAGAGATGGCAATGCCTTGTTGGAAAATATTTGTTGAGAGGCCACATCCTCTATCTGCATGAAGAAGTATAGTGTTGACCCTCTTGTATTTATGCAAGCTTCTTTCAATAGGATGATGTTACAGTCGGCCCTGCCACTTTTTAGCCAACCCTTTGATGTTCTCATGGCTTCTGAACATCCTTTTCCTGTTCACATTCTCATAAAACAAGCAAAAAATGAAAACAAGAATCTCAAGTACAGGTAGCCAGAAGATGTGTTACAGGCCCTAGTGATGTAGCTATGAACCTAGCAATACACCCCTTGGTCACATAACCTCTCTCCAGTTAAACTTAGAATTGGGCTTCAAGTAACCATATTCCATGAAGAAATGTAGCAACAAAAGAATGCAGGGCCTGGAGTATTTTTCTTTTTTAAAAAATTACTGCATAACCTTCTAAAAATGATGGAAGTATCAATACTTTGATGAAACAGATAGGTTCAAAGGTCAAAGTTCAAAAGTCTCTGGGAAGTTAGCTTACATTACCAGGGCTGCTGAAATTGAGGTATTGGTTGATTCACTCTTCTGTGTCATTAAAGACATGCAACTGGTTGTAACTATTTAACAGCTGGGGAAACCACACTCAAATTATGAGAAGCTCACTATTAAACTCAGAATATTTCCAGAGATTTTGAAAATATATTGTGCTTTGTTTTCTTTCTTTCTTTCCTTTTAGGAAGAAATGAAAAAAAAAGTTCCTTGAATGAGTTCAGTCAGTATTTTAAGATTTCAGCTGATAGTGCTTAAATAGTTGAATCACTAAAGAAGGATGGAGATGCCATCACAGCCCTGTTTTGGAAAATAAAATTCTGGGGGAGACTATGCTTTTTGTTTTGGCATATGATCCCCATTTTTCAACTTGCTGAACCTTGTTTTATTTTATTAGATTTGTATCCTGTCTTTACCCCATGGCTAGGACATCAGACTTCTAACACTAAAAAGCAATAAATTACGTATGTTAATATACAAATTAAAGCTAGCCGTATTATTAAAACAAAACGTGAAACAGTTTTAAACTCCTCATAAATTATAAATAAGAAATTCATCTAGAGATGTAAAATTTCCAGATATTTTGAAGTGGGAGGGGGTATTCTTTTCCATGAGGAGGAATGTTTCTTTAAAAAAAAAATGAAAAATGCTTTATTAGCACATTTTACAAGATAAAGGTCATTTTGTTACTTTAGAAATATACAATATGTTACATATAGCTTGGTTAGCATAAGATTATCATGTCTGATATATTAAAGGTATGTTTGATTCAGAATAAACTGAACTTATTCATTTACATGTAATTTTTCAGTACAAATGGAGCTGTAAGGTGCTGAATTGTTAAGGAAGCCTAAATGATAAGGAAACTCTTTCGTTTTGCCAGCAGACAAAAAATCCCAATAAAAACATGAAAAACCATTAACATTAGTAAAACAGAAAATAAATATTCTGTCTCCACTAGTTCTTTTCAGTGTCAAGTAGACATAATGCACTCATTCTAACAAAAAGAACTGAGAAAAAAGGAAACCAAGACCAAGAAGTGTGATGGTTTGATACTTTATGTAATCTCACCTCATACTTTCAGAAAATACTGCTGCGACAGTGAACATATCAATGTGTTGTCATAAACATTTTATTCAACATTTTAAAAAAACACATAATTCATTTTTTTTACAACCTCGGGGTGAAGAAAATATTGGTTTTCCCCTAATTTTTCCATCTCTAAATTAATCTCATCCGTTTAAACCTTCTCCACATTCTGCCACTGAAGGCTTGCTTGAACAGAGGAATCTTTTTTTGTGGTGGGGGGGAGAGCAGCAGGGAGGGAGCCAGCCCAGCCTCCCTCAGAAGTGAGTTCTATAGTCTAGCAGCAGTCATCAGAAAAGCCAATCCAACAGATATTTTATTTGCTGCATGTTAACTATTCTAATTAAGTTCATACAGACAACGGAACTGGCTACAAGGAAAGTTCAATTATAGCTTTGCAAGACTGATGACATCTTTCCCATGGGTTAGCACCTTATTATATTTTTTTTAAAAAAGTTGCCAACACTATGTAGTCTATGTTGTCAAAGATGTCATGCCTTAACAAAATGTGCAGCCCTATTATCTCATGTTTCAAGCAGACATTTTCTCACTTGGTTTCTCCCTTTAACTACTCAAGTTGGTATCTGGTGTCCCTTTCAAACATCAGGCTATCTTTGAAACTCATTTGAAAGACGCATTCCAGCACAACATTTCAGCAGACTGCAAGTTCAATACTAGGATCAGTGATGTGATATGCATTTACATAAGGGACCACATATCATGGCATTGCCTTAATGGAATATTAATAGGCAACATTAGCACACTTTCTGATCGTGTTTTAAATACAATCTTAGAGGAAGAAATGCTGATAAAAGGGCTTCTGCATGAAACTTAGCTTGGTGAGCTGCTTTCCATTCTGTTATTTTATGCCCCCACTTTCCCCCATGTCTTTCAGAATAACAAATGATAAGCCAATTAGAAACTTTTCTTCCACCAAAAACATCTTTTTATTTTAAATGGTTTTGTGCGTTTTAGCTGTTTTTTTAGTTTATGATGTACCCCACCTCGAGCCATGGGAAGAGGGTGGTGGTGGTGGTGGTGGTGGTGGTGGTGGTTGTTGTTGTTGTTGTTGTTGTTGTTATTATTATTATTATTATTATGGTCTGTACAAAATTACAATGCAACAACCCATCATACTGAAGGTATTTATACCACCTACCTGGAAAGAAAATAGAATTTCTACCAAACATATATCTGCTAGTGCTAAATGAAAAATCTTATGTCTGAAAGTGCCACATGGTTCAGGAAGCACTTACCTGTCAGACCATCAAATCCATTACTAATGCCAAGTGGCCTAAATGGCACATCTGAATAACATTAAATGTCCTTGAAAACATATTCTGCATTTAACCCTTGGAGGTATGTTGTTCTCATAACACTCAAAATGGAAGTCCTCTCTACAATGCTTACTTTCAGTCTCTATGTGCTAATACCTCCAGCTATGACAGCTGCCACTCTGTACTCATCATACTCATACTTTTCAACACAGATGATTCTCCCTCAACACCTCTGTTCTTATATTGGGCTCCCCAATATGCATGCTGACTGCAATAATATCCTGTTAATATTTCCTATAGTTTGTTCCTTTTCTTTCAACTTTCACACTTATTTCAACAGACACACATTGGGAATGAACAATTTACACTTTGAAATGAGTGCATCTGTATTCTTTTCACTACAATTACTCAATGTTTCATGTTAAAGTTTTCTCAAGTCTAATTCACTGCCACACACATCAGGTTTCAGCTCTGCAGATGCACATATGAGGATAAGGCTATCATTAGCTTAATCAGTTTGTAGCCACTTTTAAGCCCACTTCACTATGTTTAATCTTTTCCATAAGTGTTGTTAATGGCTTTAAAGAAAATCTATTAATGCTCAAGTAGCAATTGTTTTAAACATCATACAAAAGAAAAGTATTCATATTATATGAAAATAAAAACAGAAGTCACAGCTCTCCAAGACAAAAATCCATTCAGTTTATCAGCAGCCCGCTACTTACATAATGCACAATAAAAAAATCAGTAGTGCTTGCAGATTAACTTTTGAAAATCATCAGATAGATAGCAAGATAGACAGTATACTGATTAGTAAATTTATATGTCAAAAGCCCTAATACAGATTAGGAAACTTATTCCTACCATGATTTTAGCCAATATGCCATCATCACTTGACTCCATGGTAACCACTGCTTTATCTGTTTCAATTTCACATAGTGCATCTCCAACATTCACTGTGTCTCCTGCACAATGAGAACATAATTCAACATTTTAGTCAATTTATTTCAGACACCTGAGGAAAAAAGCAGCATGTTAATACTATTATATCGTTAACAGGTTAAGAAACCATGTGCAATTTGTTTTAAAATGAAGCTGACATAAACTGGTAAAAACTGGCATTATCGAAAATGAATGTACTTTCCACACTGATGCTAAACAACCAGATACTTAATAGGGAAAAAAAATGGACTACAGCCCTGGAGACCAGGGTTCGATTCCCTACTCAGCCACTGAAACCCACTAGGTGAGCTTGGGTGCATCACACACTCTCAGCCTCCAGAAAATCCTATGTTGGAAATAAGTTGGAAACAACTTGAAGGCACACAACAACAAATATTAACAATACGCCATGAAAACTGAAACTAAAAATTGATGAAGCAAGAACAGAAGAGATTAAGGTCAGTAGTGGCACTGCTAGAGGAACCAATATTCTTCTAAAACAGAAATAATGTTTGAGCAAAGCAGTAAGTATGTGAAATGGACTACCAGGCAATTCAGAAATGGTCTCATTTTTGTAAATGCATTCAAGAAGTAAAATTGGGCCCATCAAAAACAAGAACAAAAAAAAAAAAGGTGAGCAAAGAAGAACCCAGCAAAACAAAACTCACAAAAAGAGATCATTTGGCCAGTGATGCTAAACAGAACTAAGAAAAAGACAATTACTTGGACAAGGGCAATCTCCTCAATGAAAGAATGGAGCCAAAATTACCAAGTCTCCAGCTGCCTTGCTAGCACAATGAAGAACCAGGATTCATACCAAACACCTAGAGCCAATGGATGAGATAGGATGATGACACATTTTCCAAAATGTGAACATTTTACCATGTGAGAACCTAGGATCCCACGAGCCTCCAGCAATAAGGAAGAGTCTCCTTATTTTCAGCTTCTACACAGAAGTATCAAAAGACTGATTACTTCTAAATATCTGGTAAAGACAAGCAAAACTCCTTCTCCCACTGCCCTCCCAGAAAAAGATGAAAACAATATTGAGAAGTGGTTCTTCAAGGTTAGCTCACTCCAACATATCCTCAAGTAAAACAAGGAATCCCTTTAGAAATTAATCTTTCATTTCAAAATTAAAAAACTGTACATGGCAGCAAATATGAATAATTTAAACTAGCATCTTCTTTACTATCAAGATTGTATATACCTGTCTTCTTTCTTATGATAATAGATGTGTGAACCTCTTTGTCCACTGAAGACTGACTGGATGTGTGCCATAAAGATCATAATAATGTAATAATAAATAATAATAAATAATAAAGATCATGATAACAAAGATCATAATAAGAACCTGGGTAGGCTGTTGAATAATTTTGTAGTCAAAACCAGCATTTGTCTTTAAAGTGCTGAGGTAACAAAGGCTTGATTATATAACAAGGTTGTATGCAGTAAAGTTTTCATTAAAATATAAAAAGGGCTTTTAGTAGTCTCGCCCAAAGGAAACAAAAATGACTTGTCTAAGCCCTCAATTGGATTTGTCTTTGCTTTTCTTATGAAACACTTAAACATAGTAATTATGGTGTCAGAGTGCAATAGATGTGACACTGAAATAATGCAAACGTATCTTTGTCTTTTACTCCCTTTGTTATGTTAATGCACAACTTAAACACATAATGTTAAGGATATGTGACATATAAATGTGAATGCTTTCATTCATACACAAACAACATTCAGAAAAAAAATTAGTCTCTGCAAACATTTCATTTCAAGGAAATAAACAATGGGCTATTTATTGGTTGAATAAATCACCTTTTAACAAATTATTAGTGCACACACACACACACCACTTTCCTCTATAAAGTTCTTTAAACAAAGCTAGAGAAGGCAGGTGGATGGAAGGGTATCTCGGACACTTTATTTCAGAGATTATTTATTCAGAAGATCAAAGTTCTACAAACAGACATCTCTATACGCACACCTCCACAGTATTTCTTCATATGAAAATCATGTATTCTTAGATTAAAAAATACCAAATATTTCTGATTTTGAGAGACAGAGGACACTTAAACCAGAGATTTAATGTTATTTGATAAAACTGAAGGGTCAAAAATACCTATTCAGGATCTTCTGTCAAAACATTTGCCAAATACAGAAACTAATTCAGAATTAAGTCTATTCCATAATACAGTTACAAATGACACTTTCTTTTTCATTCTGCTCCACTGGAGAAATAAAAACAAGTGAATCGTACACCAAAAGGAAAGAAAGTGGGGGCCACAAATCTAAACAAAAGTAATAGGATTAACAATTAATGAGATTATTTAAAACTTGGACTGTTTGAATAAACATAGAAAAAGATACGATCCATTTATTTTTAATAAACATTCTAATGCTGTTTGTATATTTCTAGTCTGCAATTTTCTATTTTCATTCATGCCATTTCTTTTACAAAAATACTTGAACAATATGAATTTGAAGCCTTCAACATGCCTGAATAGGGAACAATTATTTTTAGGAGACACGAATTTAAATGAGCAGTAAGTGATGAATGACGCCCCAACAGATTACCTTGTGAAAAATCAGCCCATCTATTTTTAAAAAATAAGCCTTTCCTAATTTAGAAATACCAGAAAATTGACAGAATTTTTCAAAAAGTCATTAGTACCGAGGATACATTATTTATAGAATCAGTTTGAAAAACTGAGATTCCAAAAATTCTTATCTAAAAACTTACAAAAGCCATGACAGACTTCATACCTTCATGTATTTAGCAGGCTTTATTTACTTAACATCCTACCTTTCTCGTATTGGTTTTTGTTGTGTGCCTTCAAGTTGTTCCTGATTTAGGGTGACCCTAAGGCAAACCTATCAAAGGGTTTTCTGGGGCTGAGAGTGTGTGACATGCTCAAGGCCACCCAGTGGGTTTCCATGGCTAGGTGCAGAATCGTTCCTTGGTCTCCAAGGTCATAGTCCAACATTCAAGCCATTACACCATGCTGGGTCTCATATACCTTCCTGATAATTGAAACACGCTACAAAACCAAGTGGCATCAAGTGAAAAAAAAAATTAACCATTTCAGAAACAAAGGGGAGAAACCATAAATTTGGTACCACTTTTCCAAGAAAATTCCATATAAACACAAAACTGTCTCTGCATTTTTTTTCTTTTAAAACCATAGTAGTGCAACAGGGAGCCGTATCCTAAACCACCAATGTGCTAGGCTTCTACTGTGGGAGAGGGCTAAATATAAGACATGGCATAGTAACTTTTAGAAAAATATCAATATCTGTTTCTTCTGCAGATGGGCTAAAGACCAGGATTCATCAAAATTGAAAAAGTTACTTTTTTGAAATACAGTTTCTAGAATCTTCCAACCAGCACAGTAAACTCTACAAACGACCACAAAGCCTATTAGGGACTGCTCCCATCAAATAAAAATACATTCATCATAAGCAAGGAACCTCATTCTAAAATAAGCCTGAAAAATATGTGCAAGTAGTCACGGAATCATAGAGCTGGAAGGGCTCGTACAGACAATCAGGTCCAATCCTTACTTAATGCAGGATCTCCAGCTAGAACATCCCCAACAGGTAGCTATCCAGCTTCTTTCTGAAGACATCTGGAAAAGGTAACTCTACCGCCTCTCTAGACAATTGGTTGCACTGCTGAACTGCTTTAACTGTCAAGAATTTCCTTCTGATGCTCAAGCAAAATCTACCCTCTTGTAATTTAAAACCATTAGATCTGGTTCTGCCCTCCGAGGCAGCAGAAAACAAGCGAGCACCCTCCTCTTTGGAGTAGACCTTGAGATATTTAAAGAGTGCAATCATGTCAGCTCTCAATCTTCTCTTCACCAAGCTGAAAGGTTCTTTCAACCTTTCTTCATATGTTTGTTCTCCACATCTCTTATCCTCCTCATTGCCCTTCTCCAAACTCACTCCAACTTGCATTATCCTTCTTAAAATGAGGTGAACAAAACTGATCATAGTACTCCAGAAGAGTCCTGACCAGCATAGAATGTACAGGAATTATTACTTCCCTTGATTTGGAAATCATGTTTCTATGAATACGGGCTAAGATAGCATTTGCCTTCTTTACTGCAGCATCACACTGCAGGCTCACATTCAACTCATGACCAACAATAATCCCAAGGTTCTTTTCACATGTAGTACTCCTGAGCTACGTATCCCCCATCCTATACTTTTGCATTGGGGTTTTGTGGTCTAAATGTAAATTTGGAACTTTGTATTTGTCTCTACTGAATTTCATTTTACCAATTTAAGCCTAGTTTTCTAGTTTATGAAGGCCCTTTTGAATTATTTTCCTATCTTCCAATCTATCAGCTACCTCTCTCAGTTTTGTACCATCCACAAATTTTATAAGGATCTCTTCCACCCCCTTATTTAAATCATTGACAAAAATATTGAAGGGCACTGGCCCCAGGACAGAACTCTGAGGCACTCCATGTCAGATCTCCTTCCAATCTGAAGCTTAGCCACTGCTGACAATTCTAAACAGACTCTATTTAGTCTGTTTGCTAATCAAAATATCACGGAGGGACTTATCAAACACTTTGGTCAAATCCAAGCATTCCCACCATTTACTAAACTAGTGACGTGATCAAAAAACAGATAAGGTTGGTTTGGCAGAATTCGTTCTTGACAAATGCATGCTGGTTCCTGCTATTCACTGGATTACCATCAAGATACTTATACAAAGAATTTTGTATAATCTGTTCTAACATTTTTCCCGGCACTCAAGTCAGGCTGATTGGCCTGTAGTTTCTGCAATTGTTTTTCCCCCCTTTTTTTTTTTGAACAGAGGGACAATGTTTGCTTTTCTCCAGTCCTCTGGCACCTCAATAGCTCTTCAAGATTTCTCAAAAACAATGGCAAATGATTCTGCAAGTATGTCAGCAAGTTTGGCAGCTCAAGGTTCTGTAGTTAAAGGTCTTATACCCCAAGAATAAACATCAACATGTTCTGAAGTTATATCATGCAATATATACAATTTACATTAGACAACAGACATTACCGGAAACATAAAGACATTAGACAATAGACAATTCCTGAAGTAAAAAAAACCCGATGTCACTCTTTTTAAAAGGACCTCTCTGCTATATCACCGTCTTTATACCACAGTGATAAAACACAAACTTCTATTATTTTATTTAATTTAATAAATTATTTAATTTCATAATATTAATTGTTTATCCCACTTGTATGGTCAGATTTTTTTTTTTTTTTTTTGCAGAGTGACTCAAAACATAACAATAAGCCATAGTGATCATTACTGATAGTATTCTAGAACAGGGCTGGGTAATTTAAGCCTCTCCAGAAGTTGCTGGACTGCAGTTCCCATCAATGTTACTCAATATAGTTGATGATGAGACATGATAGGAGTGACAGTCCAATAACATCAGGCAGCTATCAATTGCCCAATTTTCCTGTAAGAATATTCATGAAATTATATATGCTAAAACCCAAGCACATAGAAATACCAATGGAGTAGAAATGTGGTACAATCATCCATTTTAATGGAGGGAGGCGGTGGCAACAGGATGGCTCAAAACCTGTTTGGTGCTTGAAAATTAGATTCAGGTAACTCAGATTCACCTTCCTTTTTCAGCCATTTCACTATGTTTCCTTCTTCCATTGTTGGGGATAGTGCAGGCATGAGAATTTTAACAGCAGGAGCACCTTGCAAAGAAAAAAAAGAGTATTAGTATTATTTTATTTAAATAGTATAAAAGTTGCAATAAATCCTGAAGCTGTGATTCTGTGCACATTTAAATCAAAACATAACTGGCAGAGGCAACAAAGGGCTAGTTGAGCCAACACTAGGCCTCAGCGTGTGAGCAATTCCTTAGCGGTAGTCTCACCAAGACTAACTTTGTGCCAGCAGCACTGCTGGGTCCCTGGGTGGGATGAGGCTTGGATATAACATAGCTCTCCTCCCTCAGCTCACCTACTCTCTGTCATCATTTTGGATCTTCTATTGCCAGATCTCAGCCAGCAGAGCAGTTCTAGTAGCAGATTGTTCTGCCAGCAGATCTCTGAAATCAGCCAACAAACAGAGGTTTTGCCAGTGGTACATTTCTACAACAGCAGAAGTTTGTGCCTAACACAAGTTCCCTGTAACTGCTGCATCTTTGACTTAGTACTGCAAGATTCCCAAGATTCCCTAATTTTAGAATCATCATGGGAATAAAATGCATATATATGCTAAAAGGATAACACCAAATGATGCAAGGAAACTGAACTCTGATGTTTACACCGTATATTGTATTGCATAGTCAGGAGTAAGTGATGCTACAAAGAATGGTAACCTGATGCCAAATGTAGAAGAACACAGGCCACAACTTTATTGCCTACAGGTCAAGATAGGGCTGACATATGTGTGGGTCCAGATCCCTGCCTCAATCAATCTGCCTGTTGACTGATGAGTCCAACCTTCCAGATTGCTGCCAGAAGCACTGGGAAGACAGGAGAGGCCCACCCAGGAAAAATCGTCCTGTAGTGGCCACCTGCTGCCAGGGAATGGAGAAGAGCCATGCCCTTCCCATGATGTGCATAACTGGTTCTGCTCCACATCCCTCTGTCCCATAAGAGGACCCCCCATACATTACCAATGCCTGGGGTACACCAGTAACCACAATCCTGGATCCGGGACCCATGCCAGTGCCCCTTTACAAGTTGTGACAGGGAACAATGTCATACATGGAAGAAAATACACAGCCCAAAGCCTCCGTGTTATACAAGTTGTGAAAGCTAATAGCAACATAAACCGAACAGAATCCACTGTGCAGTGCCTGCCCATAAGTACTGCTATGAATACAACATGGAGAATAACACTGATAGGCCTTGAATGCAAAGAGGGTAGGTGGGTGGGACAACGTTGCAATCGAACTGACTGGGTGCTGGGAATGCAGGAGAATAGATACCCCAGTACCCAATCAGAGTGAAAACCATGCACCCAGGTCACTCCTGCCCCCTCCCCCAGCCAATGAATTCAAATTAAGATATTTGAGCTCACTGGCTGCCCCTGCTCACTTCCCTCAGAGGCTGCATGGAAGAAGATGTGGTGGCTGGCATGGCCAAGCGAGCCACTGCCACCACTCCTACGCTGACACACAAGCAACCTGCCCAGTAAGTCAGGCAGTTCCTTTATACTAGATGTATTTTGTTAATTGCTCAAACTCAGCCTGGAAATTATCTTAACTACATTTTGACAGGCAACAGTTGAGACATTTCCATGTAACTCAGCTTATCAATAATATCACAAATAATCATAAAGAGTAAAGCATTCTGAAGGACTTTTTTGAGACATGAGAATCATTCTATGCTGAATTCATACTGTCTCTAGACTGGGCTTGAGCAATACATGGCCAAATCAAAATATACCAATTTGTGAAGGAAAAGAAATTGCAGCAATCTGCCTGTGAAGGAATTTGTCAGTTACAAAATCATTATCAGGGAAACTGTAGAAGTGTATCATTAAAAATTAGGCAAGAAAGGTAAGAAAGATGATGTTACAAAATGGACCATATTATGAAATTTGCTTTTACTTAAAAATACTACTAGTACTGCATCAAAGACCAAGCAGCTGGAGTTCCTACCAAAGGGCTGATGGGGAAGGGGCAAAGTACCTTCTCCCTTTCCACAACCATACATGCTTTCGTAGAAATGGTCAAGCTATTTCTAGGAATTTAAGCTATAGCATGCTCCACAAGCTTCAAAATATCTTTGGTTAACTCAAATTATAGATCGTATCATCCTGAAAAGAAATGTACCATAGCATCCAAGATACACAGCCTGTCACAATCATGCTGGGAATATTCTACTCTTTAAATCATACACCTACACATTTACTTCATAAAACACATACTTCTTGTACACAAGGCAGTTCAGTGCATTTCTTGCATCTTATACATATAGAAGTCTAATTCTGGCAATACACTTGTCAACACCATGTTTAATTCTAGATGGACTAATTTAAAGGTAGTACAAGCAAGAACGTATGTCATTCACTTGAATTAATTTCATAATTATACATTTCATGCTATTTGGTTGCTATAACAATTTAAAATGCTGTAGCTTAGTATTTTTAATATGTACACATAAATTATTTGTCTACTTTTTCTTAATAACTCCTTAAGAATAGGCCACATTTCCACAACAGTCAAGGAGCAGAGATAAACCACCCACTCTAGCCAATACAGAGTATACTAGCTGTCAAAAAAGAAATAAAAACAGAGAGAGATTGAGAGAGAAAACGAAGCTTTCTAACAAGCAGACTTCCTTAGGCAAGTTGTTATCTACAAGGATGTGTTAGCTAAAACAGAACATTTATACAATATCCAGAACCATAATCTAAAGCATATGGATACACATGCTTAGATCTAAAGTTTCCATTCTAATAGAACAAAGGTAGGAAAATTGCAGCCCGAGGGCTATATCTCTACCTCTCCCCTAGTCCTCACAATTCCCACAAAATCTTGGGGTCCAAGACATTTTCTATCCCAAAATGGCCAACAGAGCCACTCTAAGCCTTGGAGAGTGCACTGCTGCCCTTTTGCATTTGGAAATACGTCTTAAGGCTTATACAAGATTCCCTGTCCCCAAACAGAAGCAAACACTTACATTCACAGAAGGGCTATTTTTGACCTAAAACAAGAGCACCACATAAGAATAATGGGAGAAACAGTACTGTGTAAAGGCTTTTTATATTCCACTAGAATTTTTGTTATGTAGTACAGCTATATATTATGTTTATTCATCGAATTTCTCAGGATATGATGCAGCACCTGATACATTTTTAACAGCAATAAGGGAATTATTCATGCAAAAATCTACTGAATACACTAGCACATTTTCTCCTCCTCCTCATAGATCTTCCTTAAGCACACTCTCCACAACCCCTTGGCTCTACAGGTTTAAGCTGCTCAGAGACAATGAGAGCAATTCAGAAATTAAGCAATTCTGCTCGCTCATTGCATACAGACCAAACAAGATCACCACCACCACCTCTGAAGTGTAAACGACTAGAATTTTTCAGGCACTTGCTGGACAGTACATGCCTTTTCACATAATCAAGAGTACAATACAGACTTAAAAAAAAGGGAAGAAAAAGAAAAAAGAAAGCTAATTTATGTAGCAGTCCAAACAACCCAAGTCTTGTTTAACATTATTGTTTATTCATTTAAAGCTCATCTTCTTACCAAACATACAAAGTAGCATATACACCTCATAAATGACACAAATGTTTCTGTACTGTGGGGACTAAGGACAAAAATTGGAAATCCCTAATTTTAAAACTCAGTTATGTTTTAATAAGTGTCATTAGCGTCATTATTTCGCAAGCATCCATTTATAATCATAGACTCATAGAGCTGGAAGAGACCACAGGGGCCATCCAGTCCAACCCCCTGATTGGAATTATAGAATTATAGAAATAATTCTCATCAAGCTTACTGATTTTCTGTATGGATTACTGAGAATGCATATCTGAATATTTAATTATAAACATTATTAATTCTTATTGCTTGTATTGCTTAGAACAGAGACTAGTTTGCAAAACACTTATTCACCAAGGTCTGAGGGTATTACAAAGCACAGTGCTCAGAGATCAGAAAAACAACACTTATACTTTTGTTAAAGACTTATAAAATCATGGATGTGACTTATTTCTGTTGCTGCTTTGAGTGGAATTTATATACAGATCATGTTCTGAAAAAACACACCGGACAGAATCCTGCCCTGCATACATATGTCCCTTTTTTGACGGGATACATGTGGCTAGACTTTGTATTCTGTCCAAAACCCATCCGCCATGTAGCAGCTGTCAAGTTGTGGGAGGAGCGGAGGCTGATACTTACCAGTGGGAAGGGAGAGAGGGGAGAAGATATTGTTGCTCTGAGCTCTAAAGGGAAGGGAAAGGAGGGCACATTGTGTGAGCAGATTCTCATTTCTCCCACCTCCAGGTTCTCCTACCTCTAAGTTAAGTCCAGCTGCTACTTCTTGGTGTGAACCACCTTTGTCTTCCCTTAGCTCTTCAAGAGGGTTTGATAGCTGGCAAAGAAGAACTGTACAGGCCCAACCCACATTCCAATGTAGGATCTCAGTCATAATCTAAAACACTATTCAGGAAACGCACAATTCTCACTAATGTCAACCAGACACTGCTGCTGGAGCTCTATAAGAAATGATACAGATGCATGTGGTTCTAACCCCTAATCCATCTGTTATATACCATCTGTTAGGTTTTTCTTTTCTTTTTTAAGGAAAGCATCATTAGTTGCAGCAACAAAAGCAATGCTTTGCTCTATTGAAGCTCAAGACTACCACATCTGCTTTGGTCATCACCTCCAAGTATTTTCTACTGAGAAAGATGCCCAGGAAATGACACAAATAAGCTAAGTGAACATAAATAAAGAAGGAAGGCTGGCAGGCCCTGCCTGGCCTACAAATTCCATGGCACAGATCAGAAAAGGCAACTGTTTAGCCATGGTGAGAAGGACTATGACAAGACAGCACTAATTACTGTGACTGTACCAAAAGTGGTTTATAACAGCCCATTTCTTTGTAAGTGATATGCACAGAAACTGCAGGGAATAGCTCCATATTAATAAAGAACAACTTGTGACAAATCTGTTGTCACAAGGTGCAACTGACAGTCCACATGCAAATTTCCCATGTTTTAAAATATTTAGACACACAGTCAGTTTAACCAAATATGTAGTCTCAACCTCCAAAGCTGGTTCTAGCCTATTACTTATTAGCTAATTGGCTGGGGCACTGCAAGTGGGGACTGCACCTCTCTATGCATGTTTATCTGACTGTACAGTTAGCAAACACGCCATGAACACGAGTTCAACCAAAGGATGAGAATATCCAAAGGACTAATCAATACTTGCTTTCTTACGTTCAAACTAGTTCAAACTAGTTCCTTTCCTTACGGTCAGAAAATGCCATTATTAAAAGTATAGCTTTAAAGACCAAGACCAAAACAAGACGCAGAGTACACTATCAAAATAAAAAAATCAAAATCAAAATAATAATCAAAAGCAATATCACAATAATAATAACATAAAATGTAAATATCCAAAAATGCACTACTGAGCCTGGCAGAGAGTGGGGAGACATCGCATCTGGGCGCACAAGGATGTAAACCTCATGGCTCTTTACATTTTACTAATACTATTTTAGGTCACTGTGAAGAAAATGCCTCACTCTTTTACTGTTATACCTTCTACAGAAAGTATAATGGAGATGATTCTCAAACCAACATTTAGCTTTGACTAAATATTTTCAGCAGCCTACTGCCATGTTCATAAACAGACTAATGTCAGGATAAATAATCTCTTTCTCCCATTAGCACCTTTGCTCTTCAGCCATATATATCACCTACAATGCACTCTTGCAATGCATCAGTGCCTTCAAATAAGTGAGTAAATACTCTGAAGATAATATAATTCTGCCATCTGCAGGCTAAAGTTAATTCAGATGCAGAGGAACATATCCCAAGCAATACTACAGCAACAATAGAAACAAGACCTAAATCCAGGTGCTAGTCCCAACTATAGCAAACCCACTGAATCAATGGAACATGCATAACTTACTAAGTGTTGTATTCCCAGATTCCTACTGAAACGATCTAGATGAGACACAACTGGATTTAGATTACAATTACCATTAATGAAAGAGAAGTTCATTGCTCTCAGTTGATAGATACCTGCATTTTCCAATGTGTGCAGTACCTAGAATTTACCAGGTTTTAAAGACTATATGCTGAATTCAATAGAGTTTGTATGCCATCAATTCAGTATGTATGATAAAAAGAAAAAGCTTCCACTGAAATGTTGTTTTATGCATTCATTGAGCACACTGTTCTTTGTGCATGGAGCTTCGAACAATTTACACGCAGCTCTCCTTCCCAAGCACAGGTCAGGCCAGACCAGACCTCACTGCCACTATCTACAGGCTTCCTCCACTTTCCGACAGGATAGAGACCAGAGCACTCTCAGAAAACAGAATTTACTGACAAGCAGAACCCATGTCCTGTAGAGCGCATGAAGGACTGACAGAGGCCTACTTCTTTCCAACCGTGCATGCACTGCTTTGCAAAGTCTCTCAGTTGGCTTAGCACCATTTTCACCCCTCAGCTCACTTTGCACTTTCCCCTCTCAGCTCCAAGCAAGCCTCCATGGGCAAGAACTGATTAAAGAGCAGAATCCCTGCCAAATAAATGGAACTTGTCCTTAATTTGGAAAAATCAAAAGAGTGAGGTGTCAGATAATGGGGCGTCAAAAGGTTGGGCTTCCTGTATTAACTTTCTGCCTCCAAATGTCCTTTGAGCATCATACAACTGTAGAGTAATGCTGACACTGCAAGACAGCCCAGACTATGAAAACCAAGTGGGTCAATACTCTAAACCAGAAAGAGATAACACTACAACGCTGGGCAAAGTGCAGGCCTGGGCCTAGGCCACAGACAACTCCCCCCAATATATTTGTAAACCTCAAGATCCACCCAGACCTCACACTTTTTCAGCCAGGAAAAAAAAGAGGGCGAGGGAAGGATGAATTGCCACCTGCTAGAAGACTCCAGGACCGAAAATCACAGAAGCCCCCATACTGTTGAACACCAAAAATACCAGTGTTTCAAAACTAAAAGTGTATTTCTTGCTGCTTCTTGTTTGGTTTTTCTTTTTGTAGTAGTCACTGTGGCTCTCAGAGGGTCCAAAGGCAAAACATTAATCCCACTGATCCACCAAATTTGCCCCAATCCTGAAGTATGGCACAATTTTGATACAAGGCACATTGGAGTCAGCAGGTGTGAGGTTGCCTCGTTTATACATGCTTGTTATATGTTACTGTGAGTAAGAAGATCCAAGAAAGAAGTACTTATTTCCTTTGTATTCTTGGCCCATATTTACATTAAGATCTATATAACCACAAACACTTCTGTCATAATAAATGTACTACCAGGACGGTGTAGTGGTTTGAGTGTTGGACTAGGAGACTAAGTGACCAGGGTTTGAATACTTGCTCCACACTGGAAACCCACCAAGTGGCCTTAGGCAAGTCACACTCTATCAGCCTCAGAAGGCGGCAATGGCAATCCCACTCTGAACAAATTGTGCCAAGACAACCCTGGGATAGGTTTGTTTTAGGACCACCATAAGCTGCAAATGACTTGAAAGCACACAACACCAACAGCTACATTTTAAGGTGCTACAAAACTCTCGGTTTTAAAGTAAAGCTAACATACTACAATTTATAGAAAACATCCTCTGGGTCATGGCAAGCAAGAAATCTTAGATATGGTGTGGCATACTGACTCTGAGTGTAAATTGTTACATTTTCAATTCAGGTTTATTTTTGTTCCTTATTTGCTGATGCTTCATTCTTTGGGGCTGGGAGTTCTTCTCAGGGCCAAATAAAAAGGAAAAAAAAAGAAAAAATATAATAAAATAATTCACCAACTTTATGTAAAAGATAAGCAATAACTCTCTTCAAGCCTATGTGCCTTTGCGTTACATTCCAAGAACCTTCAGCAGATAGAGAGCACTCAGCAATTATTTTTGCTTACACATATGCTCATTAACAGAAATCTCCTGGATATATTATTGCAAACAATAAGCTCCTTGTTCGTGCACACAAATCACACTTGTAGTATGCCAGGCAGTACTACAATATCAAAAAAAAAAAAAAGGCATATATACTGTACATATTTAGACCCGTGCCCTTGCCATTAAAATACAGAAACTATTTCTTTCTCTCACACACACACTCACATGACAAGGTCAGGCCCACGTTCTGCTTCCCTTTCAATATCATTTCTGCCTTCACATTCTTCCGACCAAAGGCCGGTACTTACACACTACAGGTCAACGGAGCATTTAATCTGTAACTATACAGACACTTACCCAGCAGCTCCAAGGTCCTGTGCAGAAACCTCCACCCGACCTCACGGGGCGGACAACGAAGAACCGCTCGTCCGACATTCCTACCAAGGAAAAGGTTTACCGCTCCTCTGCTGCGCTGGTGCAGCCACAAGGAGGCTGCCATCTTCCTCTCCCTCTCCCGCCTACCCGCCCGCCCGGGCTTCGGGGCTGTCTCTGAAGCTGCCTGAGCGAAAGGAGTCACAGTTCTCCCGCTTCGGCAGCGTGCCGGAGCCCGCCTGAACGAAAATGAATGAAGGCGTAGCTCTTCACGCGTTGAGGCAACGCTGTCCGCACTGAAAGAGACGGGCGGGAAATTGTGATTTTGACTCGCTGTAATCAAGGAGGCAGAAGATGGCTGACGTTTGTCTCGCTGAAGGAATGGATTTTGTATTCTCTGCGCTTTGGTAACGTGCAAGGCAGAAAATCAACACGTGAAGCTTCCCAAAGATATTTCTGTCCTAAAGAACGTTGTAGGAGTTGATTTTCTAGTCCTCTTGTCATGCACATGCAGAAGAGTAAAACACATCTGTCCTTTCAAGTTGTACAAACGTGACTGTAATCAAAATGCATGTATGATTAGCTATTCTTTTCTTCAAATTGTCTACTTCACCTTTTTTCAGTCATAGAAGGTATTTTAAAATGTGACTTCTCTACTAGAAAAATCTCTGTCTAGTATTTCAGATCATCTCAGACCAATCCCATTTAATTCCATTTTTGTGCATGCGTGTACATCGGTCTTAGGTTGTTTTTGCCAACATTTCACAGAGGAGAATGGGGAAGCGCGGTTGTGTATTTGCAAGACAAAAGCTGTTCTCACATTGTTTGTTCCGCAACATCACATCTCATGCTTTAAAATGCAGGGCTGGTAACCAAATTTTCTGTATTGCAGTTCCCATAATCCCTCATTACTGGTTGTACTGACTAAAGCTAATGAGTGTTATGGGCTAAAATATTTGTTGCCCACCAAAGTTACATTACAGTAACTCATTACAGGGACAAAATTTGGCACTGTAGAAGATGCTATACTATAACTTTCACAATCCCTCTCCCTTAGGAATTCCAGATCTCTCAGGGTCATCAGGGCAAGGAGGAGGATTATCAGAAGGAGAGCACCATTTTTGAAAAGGTGTGTGTTTGCGTGTGCAATTTCTTCATTTGTTAGACTTGGTCTTTTTTATTTGACAAATGTGCTCTGTGCAATTTTGATTGATGCTTAGCGCACCACACTGAATTACATCCCCCGAGGCTGCCTCTTGTAACCTCAGCAAGGCCTGCCCCTGTGACGTCTCAAGTAGTTATTCTTAGGTCTCAAGTTTTGGCCCAGAAAGCGTAGTTCTGACATGGAAATTCCAACGGTCGCTGTGTTGGCTAATGCACGTGAGAGCCATAGTCCAACGTTTGGAAGGGCACAAGCAGCCCATCCCAGATAGCACTCCTCACGTTTACCCAAGTGAAAACTGGAGATGGCTCTTGTGCCTTTATGGGCTCTGTTGCAGTGGGAATTTCAGCAGGTGCTGCTTGTCAAACAACCGCATACCAAGCAACACCTGCTGAAACTCCCTCCTCTACACAAATATTAAATTACAGGAGCCAGGTCGCTTTCAGTCTAGCAACACTAATTCTCTTAATCACCAATTACAAACAAGACCACTATCAGGAATAAATCCCACCTAAATACCCTAAAAGCACCAGATCCCCTTGGAAGCTAAGCGGAGTGAGCCCTGCTTAGTGCTTGGATGGGAGACCACCAATGAATGCCAGGTTCTGTAGGCTACGGCCATTTCCACACGACACTGTTCCAGTGCTATTATTCCACTTTCAACCTCCTATGGAATCGTGGGACTTGCAGTTTAGGGAGGGGCCTTTAGTATTCTCAGCCAGAGAGCTCTTTGGCCTCAGTAAACTACAAACCCCAGGATTCCACAGGATGTTTAAAGTGGAATGATAGCACTAGAACAGTGTCGTGTGGAAATGGCCCATATTTCTGGGAAAATCACCTCTGGGTATTCCTTGCTTAAGGAAATCCCGTGAAATTGAAGGGATCGCGTAAATAGATAGGCGACTTGAAGGCACACACATCAGCCGTAAATGCAGATTGCTCCTACTCAGCAGAAGACAGGTTAGAGCCTTCGTTGCCATCCTATGCAACTGCCCCCTACCTTGGGAGTGTTTAAAGTCACATCAAATGGAGATGTTAAAAATTCTGCATGCATCGATCGTGACTCCTATCGTTGCTGGACGCCAAGATCAAAGACTGCGGCTACGCGGCCCTCGGCGCACTTTCCCCCATTTGTGTTGGCCGACTTTCTGTCAGCCGACCGATAAAGCTGTTTTCTGCGTCAGGCGCGGGAAAGGGCCCGGGGTCTTTCTTCTCCTCTCGGGATTCAGCAGCCTACACGAGGAAAGGGGTTGAACTTTCGGTGGCTTTAGCTGCTGAAGTTTACCGCTATGGCTGATCATCTGAGGAACGGCTATGAGGACGCTGAGGTAACGAGGAAGGAACTTCGTTCTGTCTCTTTTCTGGAACAGACAGGCTGGGGAGAGTGGGAGTGAAAACACACTTATAGCTTAAGACCTGCTGC
This sequence comes from Cyclura pinguis, assembly GCA_030412105.1. NCBI lineage: Eukaryota > Metazoa > Chordata > Lepidosauria > Squamata > Iguanidae > Cyclura > Cyclura pinguis. The sequence goes on along the minus strand of CM059599.1, from coordinate 307,739,106 downwards.
CACGTTTGGTCTTCTTGGGAGGGGAAATCAGTTGAAAATTCAAAATCCAAAACCTTTGGAGTGCAGTTGCTACCAGTAAGGAGAGGCTTATTTCTGTTTCCTTAGTGACTTCCATGGGCCAAAACATTCAACCGATAAAGCGCTAATCTCCAAGCTGAAAAAAGTTGCCACCACCAGTCCTGTTTCTTACTATTCTTTGTCAAATGTCGACGGAAACCGTATTACGAATAGCAAAGACGGCGTGAGGGGGAGGCTTCACCGGTTGAATTTCTGATTATCCTTGCACAATTTGAAGATGGTTAGCGAAATAATCAATTCAGGTGCTGATTGACAATAGCAGAGTGGCAGATAATAGGTAGTTGACTGTACTATATATTTTCTTGTGAGAGCCTAATGAGACATGATATTGAATTTATGCTTGGCCGAAAGGTATTTAGTTCTGCCTAGTGATTAGCAGTAGAAGTGGAGTGTCTCATCCATGAGATGAGATATAAAGTTGCCTTTACTTCATGGGTAGGAGCCAACTTGATAGATGTAGTGGTTTGAGTGTTGGAAATCAGGGTTCAGTTTCCCACTTGGCAATGAAAACCCACTGGGTGACCTTGGGCAAGTCACACTCTCTCAGCCTCAGAAGAAGACAGAGGCAAACCCCCTCTGAACAAATGTTGCCAAGAAAACCCCCTTAGGTTCACTGTAAATTGGAAATGACTTGAAGGCAGTAACAAAGAATGTTGTGGTTGTTCAAGTATTGAACTCTACTTCCCAGCATTCCTCACTATTGGCTATGTTAACTGGGGCTGCTGGCATTGCAGTTCAACAGTGTCTGGAAAGCTGCACAGTTCTCACCCTACTGTAAAAATGGACAAAACTAAACTGAGATGGGGGAAAAACCAAGCAATACTTTTGCTAAAATGCAGGCTTCTCTGGGTGAAAGATCATGAGTTAGGATCTCTGATGGCAAAGTCCAAGATAACAAGAATGTGTTTATTTTTCCAGTATGTAACAGGGAAAAGGGGACCTGCTGGTATTCTGAAGAAAAGTAAGCCAAGTCAGCAAAGGAAAAGTGACCATACAGTAGACAGCTATTGTCTCTTTTCCCTCACCAGAGGCTGGATGAGGGGAGAATCCTTGGCCCAGGGCTCTTTCATACTAAGAGTTATAGAGGTATGATTACACTTTAATGACCAATGTACCATTTTATGGAATCCTGGGATTTGTGGTTTAGGGAGGGATATTTAAAATTCTCAGACAGACCTCTCTACATCACTCACTGAATTCCAAATCCCAGAATTCTGTACCCTGGCAGTTAAAGTAGAGTCATAGTACTATGGTTGTATAGCATGAAAGGGCCCCCAGGGCCACCCAGTTTCTGCCCCCTCCCTCTGAGCAGAGAGAGTGGGGAGTGAGTGAGTGAGCAGTGTGTGGGCAGCCTCAGGGCTTCCAAGCAGTAAAACAAAGTCTGGGTTTTAGTCCAAACTAGAATTATCCAAAGTGTTGAACCTTTAGGAAGCAGATTTGGTACAGCAGGTGGCTCCTTTAATGTTCAGACTAAAACCCAAAGTGGATTCACTTCATCAGTGTCTTGGGAGCTACCAGATAAAACTGCACAGTTCCCAGAAATAGTGAGCAAGAGATAAGAGATCGGAATGTTGTCTTCCTGCTTCCTTCACATTTCCTCCCCACTTTTAGGAAGCATGCCTGAAAAGAGTGTGTGAAATCTACAAAGTCAATCAGTTTGCACTTATCTTAGCAGGAAGGATTGGGCAGCTGATGAGAGTTGTTCTTTCTAGTTGCTCACCTGCTCTTTCCTTCTGGAGACTTCTGTTTGTGCATCCTACTTCTCAGGGGAACTGGAATTTTTTCTACCATGAAGCAAGGGAGCAAAAACAGTACCTGCTTTTTCACTGTATGTGTTCTGTTGCCTCCTCTCACCTGGTACATTGAAAGATTGGAGCAGTTGGGACTGTTTCCTCAAGGGTAGGCATTGATGAGTGAGTGGTGGGGTAAAGTGATTGCTTCTCTAACCAACCGTCTGCAACAGTACAGAGAGAGAAGAGTCTGCTCAGATATTCTCCAGACTGCGTTGTAGGTCCAATCTAGCCTCTCTGGAATTAAAGGGGGGAAAAGGTGGGGAGTGTTTTTAGTGCTTCTCCTCATCCAGTCGGCTTCTCTTTCTTCAAAATAAGAGAGGGAAAAAGGCTTATTTATTTCTTTAAAAGATTTTGTAAGCCTGTCTTTTAGGATGAACGATTCCAGTTCAATATATAACAAAACATAAAACTATTTGTAATTTTTAAAGGTTGTTGTTGTGCAAGCTAACAGGAGCGTAATGGGTAAATTTTCCTTGAAATGTTAGAACACATTTGCCTTTTTTTCCCCCACCACCATATTCCAGTCCTATTGGCTTAACTCTAATTCTGTAAACCCCTAGTGATTCCTTTTGCAAATAAGGTGTTATGCTGATATGTAGCATAAGTTGAAACTCATCTTGAAAAAGGTTCTGGTGCGATGAAGCTTGCTTTTAGCTTAAGCAAATATATATCATTTTTCTTCATAGCAAATAGCATTTATAAAAGCTAGACTAATATATAATAATATGAAAGGTTTCAGAGGGAGTTTGATTTTTATAGACAAATCCAGATTAGCAATGATTCACAACATTAACTGGTATAAATCTGCATAGCTGCATTGTGTTCAATAGAGGTACTCCTATTTACATTAACAGCAAAGCTACCCTGGAGTATTTTGTTGGCATCTGCTAAGATGTGGTAAATGAAGAATGAAAAATTGCAGTTGTTAATGGTAATCAGCAGAACTCCATTTGAAAGCTATCTCTTAACTCTGTTACTGATGACAGCTTTACTTTATCAAGCAGAATGAATTTCAGAAATCTAATTTATTTTCCCTCCGGTTCAAATGTAAATATTTAGGATTATTCATAGTGGGCCTTCTTTGAGAAAATATATAGTAGTTGAATTCTAATGAAACATTTAACATGGACCATTAACTATGCATCTTAAGATGCTGAACAAACTTTGTAGAGCTCTACATAAGAGTATACTTTTGCGATATTTCCATCTATCCAAGAAGTCAGAGAAAACTTCCATCTAACACTCAGGTTTTGAGCTGAAACTGTTGGACGGGTTTGTATTGGATTCTGTGGTTACAGTAAATCCAAAGTGAGCTTTGAAATGTTAGTTTTCAGTCTACAGACTGCACAATCAACATAGCCAGTTTAGCCCCCATGCTTGCTGATGAATTCTGGGAGCTGTAGTCCAATAAAGCAACATTTCCAAGCTAAGGTTCTCATATGCTATGCAAAGAGACCAGAGGAATACTGTCCGCTGCCTTTGCCATGCCCTGCTAGTGCCAGTGAAATGCCCTTTATGCAACCTTTTACTGATACAGGTTGAATTTCCCTTATCTAGAAATCTGACAACCTCCTAAATCTGAAACTTTTTTGCTGCTAGCTGCCCACTTCCACCTTCAAGGTGGCAGCTATGCTTCTCCTGCTCATTCATCTCTCAAGTCTGAGGAGTGCTGCAGCTGCCACCTTGACAGCAGAAGGAGGCGACTGGCAACAAAAAGAGAGAGACCGAGGATCTGTGAAATGGCAGAAGATGTGCATATGCACCAAGCACTCAGTCTCTCTCCAGTCTCATGTCTCGTACACAACACAAGTAGCAAACGAATGGGAACCTATGCAAAAAGGTACCGTATTCCTAAATACAATACAAAAACAAAAAACCACCCCTCAATGATTGGACTTAAAATGCCTGTTTGTCTTATTGGATAATAATAATAACCCCTTATGTAAAACATAAATTTATTATAACAGAAGCAAAAAAAAAAAAAAGACCCAGCTAACTAGAAAACTGTTTGGGAGTTAAGCCCCTCTGAGGTTTGGATAACGCCATGCTATCCTCACAGGGATCATAGCAGACGCGTGGCCATTGTGACTCCTGGCTTGCAATTTGCACTCTTATGATTATGGCTTGTTGTATGGGCTCATTCCAGAGCTCGGAGAATTACTTTTTACAAGTAATTTAACCAAAAGTCTAATTCCAAGATCCAAAAAGTAACTAGTTGCCATTTTTGTTATAATTTTAAAGAAACTAACTTTATATTTCTAAAAAGGAACTAAATAGTTATTAAAATTTAAAGTATTTGATTACAGGCTGCTTTAGTGGGGCTACATCCCCCATAACCATAAAAGTAATTGAAAAGTTAAATTTGTAATGGGTGGGCACACTGTAGAGCTGAAAGAGGAGGCTGCATGCCATCATTTGGGCCTCCTGTGGAGGGCTGCCATATCTTATTACAACCACTGATTTTGTGGTCCAGAATTGACATTTTTGACTGAAGCTTTAAAGAGAAGTAAGTCTGTTTCATGGTTAAGACTCTCCAAAACAGTTTTCAGTGGTCTGACTTGTACCCATAATGGCCAGGATGCCCGGGAGGGTCCCACAAACTGCAGAAGAGGTACCAAAGGGCTGTATACCAACTGTGAAAGGAAATATGTTGTCTCCTTTGCTCCCCATCCTGGAGTAAAGTGACTAGTGGGGTGCCTCAGGTTTCTGTCCTGGGCCTAATTGATCTAGGTGATGAAATTGAAGGCATGCTTATCAAATTTGCAGATGAGTAGCTTGTACCTCAGAGGACAAGATCAGAATTCAAAATGCCCTTAACAGATTGGACAGCTGGGCCAAAATTAATAAAATTAATTTCAACAGGGATAAATAAAAGATATTACATCTAGGCAGGAAAAGTAAAATGCATAAATATAGGCTAGATGACACCTGGCATGAAAGCAGCATAGATGAAAAGGATTTAGGGGTCTTAATAGACCACAAGCTAAACATGAGTCAGCAGTATGAATCTACTGGAATTCTGACATGCTTTAACTTGAGTAGAGTGTCCAGATCAAGCAAAGTGGTAGTGCTACTCTGTCCTGCTTTGGTTAGACCTCATCTGGAAAACTGTGTCCAGTTCTGGGTACAAGAAGGATATTGACAAGCTGGAATGTATCCAGAGAAGGACGACCGAGATGATCAAAGTTGTGGAAACCAAGCCTTACGAGGAATGACTAAAGAATCTGGGTATGTTTAGGTTGGAGAAGAGAAGACTGAAAAGTGACATTACAGATATCTTTAAATATCTGAAGGGATGTCATATAGAAGCTGGAGCTAGCTTGCTGCTCCAGAGACTAGAACACAGGCCAGAGGATTCAGATTACAAGAAAAGAGATTCTGCCTAAACATTAGGAAGAACGTCTTCACTGTAAGAGTTATTTTGCAGCAAAATGGACTGCCTCGAGTGTGGTGGACTCCATTTTGGAGGCCTTAAAACAGAGGCTGGATGGTCTGTCAAGGTTGTTACCGGGCAGGCAAGGTTTCCTCTGAGTGGACAGCAGAGGGAAAAGGTGATGTGGCCAGACAGCCAGGTGCAAGGCCAGCAGGAATGTTATGGCTCTGTTTCGTGTATTAGAGAAGACCACATGCCAGAGCACTGATTGGGTCACCCCACTTGTTTCAGGGTTACAAGGCAGCATAAAAAGGCTGGTGTTTGCCTTGACCAGTTGCCAGTTAGACACCCTAGCTGGACCTGCAGTGCTGTTGGCAGTATACTGTTTGTAAGGGGAGATGCTGCCCGATTTTTCTCCGTTATCTTCTGTTATTCCTATTTGTCTAATTGCTGGAATGCTGGTATGTTTTTGCTAAGCCTTATCTTAGAGTGCGGCAATAAATTCAGCCTCTAAGTCCTACTTAATGAGCCTCTGGAATTTTTTCTGCTTCACTGGGACCCTCTGCTGCAGTGAAGCCTTGCTTCATAGACTGTACTCTGCTCATGCTCAGAGAAGCCAAATCCTGCCAACCTTGACATGGTCATCTTCCAGAAGTGCTTTTGTTTTGTATCTGGTTAGACTGGATGACTTTGTGGTCCTTTCCAACTCTTTATGATTCTATGATTCCCTTTATATAATTATTCCTTTGTTTCTAGGGAAAGGAACTAATTGCAAGTAACAAGTCTGAAGCTCCGACTGGTTCATTCATAGACCTAGTGTAACATGATTTTCTTTCTTAATAGAAATGTTCCAGAAAGCATGATGTACATCCAACATTTATTCCCAAGCATAAGTTAAATATACAGACATCCTTCAATTAACAAAGCCTGAGACAAAGAAGCTCCTTTTACAAAGTGCTTTTATGCCTGCCCCCAACTTTTTCTCTGTGTCCTCTGTCTAGCTAGAAGGTTTTTGGCTGCATCAGCATTAGAAGAATGGGGAAGGAAAGCTGGAGAAACACAGACTTTCAGCAGTGGGTTGTAGCAGAAGATGATATAATAAATGCTTGAGGTGGGAGAAATAAGAATCTCCTCTAGTCAGTCCTACTGTACCTGTATGTGACTGCCTACAGTAGGCAAAGTAAACAGCAGCTGCCCCCAAAATCCCTTACTATATGCATGAACAGCAAAACAGAAAGGGCAGATAAGTCTGCTGCACTAGCTGTGTATATTTTAAAGCACAGATGCATACATTTGGCCATTAAAATGGAAATTCTAAGAAAAGTGGGGGCTGGTGAAGTCAAAAATCACTGCCAGATCAATTTTAGAAGTAGTTTTCAAGTGGCTCCTGGAAAGGCCAATGTATTTTTGTTAACCTATGCAGATCTTACCTGCTCTGGTTGTTTAATTTCACATGTGTACGTTGTTAGTTTTGGATAAAAGGTCTGCTGAAATACATTGAACTGCCCTTCTTTTTCTGGTCTTAGAACTTGTCCCTATTCTTTCCGTGTTATTTCTGACTCTGGTACCAATTTTTCTTTTAAAGAAGTACTGCCCAGGAACACGTTTACTTTGCCAAATGTGGTGTATCTACACAGTGAGAGGTGAATTAGCAGAACATTTTACAGTTCTATATAGAGCAAAATTGAATTGCCCATCCAATTGTTTTTAAACAGGGCTGCCACAGATTGGAAAAATATAATTAATGTTAGTTGCTTTTACATGCTTTCAGTTAATCAATTAAGTATATACATTTGCTCAGCAGCAAATAATAATTCTGAAGAAAAACATGCAGCCTGTACCATTTTAGGAAAAAAATTCCTTCTGGGATGAGAGAGAAGAGGGTGTTTAAAGGACAGAGCCACATACATATATCAAAAATAGTTTACTTACCAGAAACCCCTGTTATTCAACTAATCTTGTCAGTTGATTAAACACTGCAGCTTTCAATAAATAATTTGTTCAATTGCTTTTTGTTTCTTCTACAGGATAATTTGCATCCAAGGCATCTGATTCCTGAGCTTTGCCAGCAGTTTTATCACTTAGGATGGGTTACAGGGACTGGTGGTGGTATCAGCATGAAGCATGGGTAAGTAGTGCTCTTTTTTATGTTAAAGTGCACTTATGAGCATATGGTCAATTTGGATGGGAAGGAGTAGTAAAGCATGTTATATGCTGAAGCACAGTGTGGATGTTGGTAATGTCAGGCTGTATTGCCTGTCTTGATATTCCTGGAAGAGAAGGCCCCTTATGTGCAGCACACAACCAAGTAATTTGATTCCAAGTTAAATTGGCTGTATACCACCTCCAGTCTCAGAACCAGTATGCCTCTGTGAATCAATTGCTGTGGAGCATGGGATGTTTCCAATAGGCAATTGATCACCTACTGAACAGAGTGATGGACAAAGTAAGACCTTTGATCTCTCCCAGCATAAATCTTCTGTCCTCTTCTTTTCACCTTTGTTAAACAAACTTTATTAGATAAAGATGTTTATATTCTTATATCTCTTAAGGAAACAATCTCACTGCAGAATATAAATAATTTCCACCAACAGACAATAGAATGGTTTGATGCAAGTGCCTTACTCAGAGCAGACTCTCCAAAGAAATATGTCCTTGAAATATTTGTCATTTTTAACTGAACATGTCTGAGTATTTTTGTTAATGGATGCTTGGCTCCTCTTAGTGGTAATAAGAGGAAAAACAAGCAATCCTTCCAGTAAAACAACCTTTCGATTTAAAATATGCCTGTCCAAATGAAGACACATTATACTGTGTGAACTATACTACAGAGTGTTTATCTCTTGGACAGTCAACTTCTATATAGGAAATCCAACGTGAATTCAAATAGTTCTAGTGTGGATATTTCACATTTCAGAAAGACTTGATTCAAGATATAATTGACATTTGGCTTTTTTATATCCTTTCTATTCTTTGTAGAATACAGTCATAAAGAAAAAAACATACATAAAGCTACTATATACAAAAACAATATACACAGCAGTTCTTGTTGGAAATTAAAAGAAGCTTCCATAGAGACATATAAATTTGGTTTCTTATGCTTTCTGATTTGTTTGGTAGTATCCCTTACCTTTAAAATGACTGGTAAAAAAGAATAAAGATGTATGCCATTTTGACTCATCTCATTGCAAAAACTTATAAACTTAGAACAATTTTCTGTAAATGTATTTTCACACATACATTTTCACACAGTGGTTAATGACATTATGAAATCAATAAGCAGCATTGAGGGGTGGGGAATCTGATAACAGAAATTCCAAGAAAATGTTTTCATTGCAGTAGCAAGCTATTGAAATTTTCACTGTAGTAAGTTGAACACCATTTCGTTATCACAATGTTGTACTCATAAGATGTACAAAATTTCTTACACATAAGGTATCATATACCCATTCTAAAATAGTCAGCAATAATTTTGTTATTTGGTCTGCACACACAAACACGCACACATTGTATCGATTTGATTTAATTTTCAAACAGCAGGGCAGCAGAACCAACCCCCATGCACCCATTTCAGTGTTGTCATGATGGTGCTTTGCACTACTGGCTAGAATTATGTTCCATTTTGTAGAGGAAAACCATTACATATAGCAGTCCAATAGAATTGGTACCTGATGGAAATCAAATTCTGTATTTCATAAACTGAACTGTCTGACAGTCTGAGAGTTCCCTGCTCTTAACTATAGTTCCACCATAGTATTTTTGCATATGTAAAAACATATGGCAGGAACCTACATCACAGTCAGGCCTATGAATGTGTAACTAAATAGCATCTCTCAAGCTGACTCACCAAAACAACCTTAACAGCCACCAGCTAGATCAAGTGATGGAGGCCTATTTTTGCTGGTAATCAGTGCACAGCAGGATGACACTTTCAACTCCCTCCTACCAGCGATCTCCGATACAACAATTAGAAGCAGGGCCCCTGTTGCAGCTCCTTGTCACACCAGAGATCACTGGTGGGAGTGTGTTGGAAACAGTGTCCTGCTGCATCCCAGTCACCAGCGGAACCGACCTCCATCGCTCAGTGAGCATTCTGGCTGTTAAGGTAGATTTGGGGTCCATTTGTGATTGTGGCAATAGTGCTACAGTTGTGAATACAGAGGATGGCTCAATATGGAGCAGTTGCGTATTACGAAGTTACGACTATAGGTTGCCAGCCTTGGTGCCTGAATTAGTACTTTACTGGGTGAATGTATTCTTGTTTTCTTGTGTCACACTACCTTGCTTGAGATACCTGATTATATGAAGATGCTTCTCTATTTAGTCCAGCTATTGGATTGCCTAGCCCAATGTTACCCACTCTTGGTTGGCTACTCAGAGAGGGAAAGGTATTTCCTGTTGCCTGATCCCTTTTAAGCAGAAATACCAGGGTTTTCTTCCATGCAGGGCATAGCAACTAAGCACTAATCTACCACTAATCTGTCACTAAGCGTGGTCCTCTTCACATCCAAATGTTATACCTACCAAGGCAAAGGAAATTTAAATGGGTTGTATATGCTGCATAAGAAGTGACTTATATTAAGAACAGGTACAGTTAAGAACTCTAAAAATTCCTGATATTCCCAACAGATGTACTAAGGGGTTTCTATCTTGTCTGAAAAAAATTGCCACTGTAATGATCCAATGGAATCTCATTCATAACTGTAAAGAACTCCCTCCACAATCTCCATTCTTCCATTCTAGAAATATAATGCTGCCTTTGTCTTCAAGGAAAGGGAAAGTTGTGTTTAGCTGGGGCAGTTAACCACTAGATGTCTCTGCTCTGCATGATTCCAAGAGAAAAAGTCTAAAGTTCAGCATACTACAACCAAATCCAAAGTATATATTGTGGTGGTAACCTTTACTAAGCCCACCAAAAGATGCAAAATACATTAGACCAGTGTTCAAAGCCTTTTTTGTCCATTTTGGTTAGCCTAACAAGGGTGTCATCACAATGTGCATTTCAGATTTTGTTGTGTGTTGTTGCGTGGCGACCCCTAATTTTTTTTAAGTTCAACATTGTACTACCAAATTCAGTGACTGAAAACAATAGTTCTTCTTACAGTTCATATTGCCTGTCCTTGGATATTTTACACACAGATGTATCGGATAGTTTTGCTCCATTAAACCTAAATGCATTTTTTTCGACATGATTGCCATTGGTTTCTGCTAGTTTTGCTTCAACCTCAGCTCGCTTGGACTTGTAGGCTCTGTGAGGTAAACTTGGCACTGTTACATTTCTGTCTGTGCAGGTAATATGATTGCCATAGTTGGAATGTACAGGGCAATCACAATATCATGTAATCATTGACTATTTGTTATATAGAATGTTGAGGGCAACTAGATGTACTCACATCCACACTGTCTTAATGCTGGGTGTTCTAGGTCTGGCTAAGCCTGCGGCAGTATCTTAACTGTCATTGCTGACAAGTATAGCAGTGGGAGAAATTCCTGGGCACTCTCTCATGTCATTAAGCCAGATGCTTTGTACTGCTTTATATCTACCACTAAATTTCTGGTATTTTCTTCCAGCAATGAGATATACATTGCTCCCTCTGGTGTCCAAAAAGAAAGAATTCAGGTAGGTACAAGTAGCATTTTAATCCCTGTCTCATCACTGGAGAAATCTGCACATTTATCCTGTCTTTATTTACTTGGAAGGAAACTGTGCTATATCACACATAGGTGGATATGTAAAGGATAGAAATAAAATTGCACAAGTGAATTTAAAATACATTTGTTATCCTGAAGAAGTTTCTGAAGCTTTGTTTTCTTTCCTTGCTGTGACTGGTAATAATGGTCTGTTCATGTTAATGGTTTTGAATTGTAATGGTGAATAATCCTTATCCAAGCAAAAGCCAAAGAACACACCTAGATAGGGTGACAGGGATGTATTTTCTTTGATTGTATACCATCCTGTGTAGGGGAAACACTTATCCTGTATGGAAAGTTAGCTTTATTTGGCATTTACCGTGAACAGCTGTTAAGGTTAGAACCTTCTTAAAGGCCATAATGTCTACTTGTTCCTGGGATAGGCAACTACATTTTATCCAGAGGGACAGTTTTCTGTTCCTGGGTCCATCTGGAGTCAGTGTGGACTGCCAAAAAACAAATCCAAGATTCCAGTCGATTTTTGGTCTTGAAAAAGAGGGAAGTGAAGAGTGTTCTGCACCCTGTGTAAAGGTGAACTGCTTTTCCTGGAGGCTTTGAGGAAAAGCAATTCATCCTTTTTTTTTTCTTTTTTTTACCCTGAAAAGGAAGCCTGGTGGGGCTTAGAGCTGCAAAAATAGTTGGGGGAGCAGGGGGTAAATGTGGCCCCAGGGACAGACAAAGGGCAGTCCTGGGGTTCCTACCCTCCCAGCTGTTTTGCAGCCCTGAAACTTTCTTTATACTCTTGTATGACAAATTCATGCTCATTAGCTGGATAACCATGCATAGGAACATGAGCATGACTTTCCTTTCCTTTTGTGCTGCCCAATCTGCTTTTCTGTGTTCATTTGGCAGCAGGCAGTGAAGAACCCTATTTGCCATAAAGCCATGGTACTGCTGCTATTAGTTGGCTGTCTTTGCTTCGTGCCGGGCTTAGAGAACATCAGCAACAGCAGAGCAGCTTCACAGTGCAGTGCTCCTTTCAACCAGCAATTAAGCCAGGATAGCCAGCTAGGGAAAATGACATATAGCCATTGTAAACCACATTTCTTTCTTGTCTTTAGAGGCAGGATAGAAGAGGAATCCTTCTACCTCTTCTGGAATGCTGGCAAAGTTTGCATTTACAAAAGAGCATGTCCTCTATGTTTCTGTATGATGAAAACATTTAGTTAGGTATGATTATGCCCATGTGTTGTATAATGGAGTAATCTGGCTTTAAAGCATTGCTTTGTACATGTTGGCTTAGAACATTTACTGTGACTCTTGTAATTCAGAAGTATAGCTAAAACAGTAAAAAGTAAGATTACTAGTTCGAATAAGCTAATGTCCCTAGAGAGCCAGTGTGGTGCAATGGTTTGAATATTAGATTAGAACCCTGGGAGACCAGTGTTTGAATCCATGCTTGGCCCTGGAAACCCACTGAACAACCTTGAGCAAGTCACACTCTCTCAACCTCAGGGGACAGCAATGGCAACCCTCCCCCCAAAAAAATAAATTTTGCCAAGAAACCCTTGTGATAGGGTCACCATAAGTGTGAAATGACTTGAAGACACACAACAGAGCTCCCTAAGACTATATAATAAGGTGTGATCTCTCACTTAAAAAAACAGGAACAACAATCTTACATTGTGGGGTTTCTGATGTAGTCTTACTGAAATTATTGTTCAAATACAGTTTCTGATTGAGGCTGAAATCTTACTTGGAAGTAGGTCCAGTTGAACTTGGTGGACTTTTCTTTTGAGTAGACTTAACATAGGTTGTGCTGTAAATATTTAACCAAGGTTCTTTGTAGTTCTTCTGTTTGCATATGTACCAGAATCACAAGATGGATTCCAAGGTATCTGAGTCTCAGCTTTCATTTGTCTTTAGTCTTTCTTTTTAAATAATTTTTACTGAGTACAAAATTATTACACAAAAAAAGTTATACAAACAACGTATATAGTGATACGTACATAGACAACATAGTCAATGAGGATAGAAGGAAAAACGACAAAGAAAATAGAGAAAAAAAAGGAAAGGTTTGAGAAAGTAGAAAGAAATAATAACACAAAAGAATGTATACTTACAGAAGTTACAGTCTACAATCCTTAACAACCAATTAACATAAAAATGACTTCCCAATAAACTTAATTGCTGGTTCTTGTATATCCATTATTAACTCCTTTTTTAATCTATATATTTTCAAGCATTTTCCTACCATTTTACATTTATTTGCATTTATAAATCAAAACCAATAGCTACCAAGTCTCCTCCCGTACTCCTTGCATAGTCTGTGAAGGGTTCCCAAGTTTTTAAATATAAATCAAACGGTTTCCCGCTTAATAAAACGTTAAGTTTATCCACTTCTGCCGATTCTGTCAATTTAGTTAACCATTCATATAGTTTTGGAACTTTTCTACTTTTCCAATATTTTGCATAAATTATTCTCGCGGCTGTTACCATATTTCTCAATAATTACTTATATTGTCTTTGAATGGGGTCTTCCTTATCTATCATATTCAGTAAAAGTAATTCTGGTTTAAATATCATTTTTACTTTTAATATTTTTTGTATACAATTACAAATTAGTCTCCAATATTTTTTCACTTTTTTACACTGCCACCACATATGAAAAAAAGAGCCTTCCGGGGTTGTGCACTTCCAACATTCATTTTTAACTCCTTTATATGTATGGGACAACTTACTAGGTGTTAAATACAACTTATACATCATTTTATAATAATTTTCTCTAAGATCATTGCATTGGATAAATTTTAAACCTTAAAATTTTGGGGTAGACTTAACATAGATTGTGCTGTAAATATTTAACCAAGGTTCTTTGTAGTTCTTCTATTTGCATATGTACCAGAATCACAAGATGGATTCCAGGGAATCTGAGTCTCAGCTTTCATTTGTTTATCTTTAATCTTTTGAAGAAGAAGAAAAAAAGCTTTGAAAACCAAGTATTATGCTGAAGTTGCAGCAACTGCAAACAAAATGCACTTTCTACCTGGCACACATTAAAGTCAAGCAACACAAAAAGAATCAGGATTAAAATCAAAGACAAACAATATGGCTTCAATGCTGTGTACACAGATATTGAGCTCATTAAGATTTATTTGTGAGTAAACACATATAGAGTGCAGAGTAGTTAAACATGGGGCACTTTCACACAACACAATTAGTATGAAATTGGCACTGTGATTCCGCTTCAATTGCCACATCAATATCCTACTGAAACCTGGGGTTTCTAGCATATGAGGCACTAGAGTTCTCTGGCTGAGAAGTCTAAACACCCACCTCTAAACTACAAATCCCAGGATTCTGTAGCATTGCCATGGCAGTTAAAGTAGAATCATAGCACTCTAATTGTGTAGTATCAAAGGGCCTATGTTTTTTGGCTCTCTGTTAGGGTCATATGTTTTCTAAAAGACCAATCATACAGTCTTTCCAGTGTTACTAATTAATTCATAAACTATTATTTGACAGTGAAAAAGGTATATACAAGCTTAATAGCAAAATCAGATAAGGTGCTGTTTGTTCTGCTCCAGTGGAAACCTGGATTCCCTCTATCTTCTCAATGAATTCGGTAGGCTTACTTATCATTCTGTTATCTAACTTGCTCCCTAACCCCTTCCCTCAGCAGATATTCTTCAGACAGGTAGAATATCTATTTATTTTAGTATGCTTTCACTTTAGTTTAAATTGATCATATATTTTAAAAGACCTGCAAAAGTGCTCCAGGGATGAGGGAGCAAAGGTTAGGCTCCAACATCACAAATGTCAGTGTTGTTTGCTGTATCCAGGAAGAATCAGTTTCCCTGTAGATTAATCCTGGACATGGATTTCTATATATCTGTGCAGAATGCAGGGTCCACTTTCCCACTGGCTCACCTGTTCCAACAGTATGTCTTGAGAGGCAGATGGGGGAGTCTTTCAGAATCTAGTTAAACTGAATTTGTTTTAGCAACTTCTATTTTGTCCCATAGTTTTCCAACTTGTAATACATTTGGCTGTACACACGTTGCTTCCAAAGTCCTACAGTCTTTCACACCCTCATATTTTCATGAATCATATCTAAAAGTAGATATTAGATAAATATTACAAATATAATATATATCATAGCATATACATAGTAGAGTATATATCTACATAAGCTTTTTCAATATAGGATCTCTTATTCTATCTAACTGTTTCCAGTTCTTTCTTTGCAGCCTGAGGATATGTTTGTATGTGACATTGAAGAACGAGACATCAGTGGACCTCCACCACACAAGAAACTGAAGAAGAGCCAGTGTACACCCCTCTTCATGAATGCTTATACCATGAGAGGTACGCTAAAGTAGAGCTGATATATACAAAGTAGAGTTGGTGTGTGTATGCATGAAATACATGGATCTGTATATACACATATATTTGTATACTTGAAAATGTATTGTCGATAAAGTGGAGGTTTGTTAATTGAAACTGTAGTGTTACTGAAACAGCAGTTTTGCTATAGTCTTAAGCAACCCTTTCAATGGAAGGCAAAACATTTTTTTCCCCATCCTATCCAGCATGGTATAGTGGTTTGGGTGTTGGACTACAGCTCTGGAGACCAGGGTTCAAATTCCAGTTGGCCCCAGAAACTTACTGGGTGATCTTGGACTCTCAGCCTCAGGTAGAGGCAAAGGCAAACCCTCCTGTGAACAAATCTTGCCAAGAAAGCCCTGTGATAGGCTCACCTTAGGTTCTCCATCAATTGGAAACCACTTGAAGGCACACAACAACGATAACAAAAAGTTATCCAAGCAGTTTACTAGATTAAAAAAAATTGACAATAACTACAGTTTATACTAGATTTAAAAAATTGACAATAACTACATTTTACACATCTGCATATAGTCCAAGCAGACTCTATATTGAAACAAGTTATCACAGTTTTATATAACTAAAAACTAGCGCATGTCTCTGTGAACATGTCTGTGTGAATGCATGCTTCCCAAGCCACTGGCTAATGTCTGTTGAGTGGGAATATATCAGTGGGGCAATATTAAAAACCAGTACACCTACTTTTATCTTAGACTGGGAAACGGTGGCAAGGAAGCAGGAAGAGTCCACAGAAAAACCTCACACAGTGCCAGTGAACAAGATTGTGTGCTCTCGATGGAAATGAGCACAGGGAGAAGGAGATTGAGTTTCACAGCTTGATTGCAAATAAGACAAATACTTGCCTGCAGGATTTTTGTGCTAATTATTATGACATAATCCTGTAAATATGTCAGTTGCATAATTAACAAGAAAGCTATCTACTTTAGAAAACTATTTGTTGAAGTTGTAGTTTCACACTTCTGGAGAACTCATTTACCGGTGATGATACCCAGAGATTATGTCATTTACATGATTCACTCTTGATAGTCTCTGTGAATGTTTATGCCTTATGTTAAGGGGGTGTGCAGTAGGAGAATATGGCTGAATATAAATACAGATAGAGACTTTTTTTAAGGAGCAGTAGAATCATAGAATCATAGAGTTGGAAGAGACCCCAGGGGCCATCCAGTCCAACCCCCTGCTATGCAGGAACACACATCAAAGCGTTCCCAACAGATGGCCATCCAGCCTCTGCTTAAAAACCTCCAAAGAAGGAGACTCCACCACACTCCGAGGCAGCATATTCCACTGCTGGACAGTCTGACTGTCAGGAAGTTCTTCCTGAGATTCAGGGGGAATCTCCTTTCCTTCAGCTTGAATCCATTACTCCTTGTCCTAGTCTCTGGAGCAGCAGAAAACAAGCCCACTCCCTCCTTGACATGACATCCCTTAAAATATTTAAACATGGCTTAAACATGGTCCCCTCCTAACCTTCTCTTCTGCAGACTAAACATACCGAGCTCCCTAAGCCACTCCTCATAGGGCGTGGCTTCCAGACCCTTCACCATTTTGGTCACCCTCCTCTGGACACGCTCCAGCTTGTCGATATCCTTCTTGAATTGAGGTGCCCAGAACTGGACACAGTATTCCAGATGAGGCCTAACCAATGCAGAATAGAGTGGTACCATTACCTCACTCGACACCATACTCCTATTGATGCAACCGAGAATCACGTTGGCTGCTGCATCACACTGCTGACTCATGTTCAGCTTGTGATCTACCAAGACTCCTAGATCCCTTTCACATGTACTACTATCCAGCCGCGCGGCCCCCATCCTATATTTGTGCATTCTATTTTGTCTGCTTAAGTGTAGGACCTTCTCTTCTTTTTTGTTGTATTTCCCTCAAAGGTTTAAATTCTAGAAATCATGAAAATTAAAACAATGCCAGCTGCTTCTCTAATTTGGTGGTGGCAGCATTGCAGTGTTAAAATCTTTGGGGGGAAATTAATACATTCGATTAATAATATGGACTTCAATAATATGGACAACTTTCTTAAGAACTGTTGCCTTAATCTAGCCTAATAAATAAACAGTGCAGAAGATGCAGTACAGACATTCCTTACTTTTCAACAATCTGCTCTTTCAACTCTTTTCAGTTATAACAAGAACCTCCATTCATTCAATGTGTGGTCTTCTCTTTCAACCTATTTCATCATGTTTTCACAACCTTCCATGTAGTTCTGGACTGTGCACTGCATTTTGTCTCAATTCATACTTATTTTTAAAAGGCTTTTAAAAAGACTGGGTTCTACATTTTGACAATTTTCAGTTTTTGACAGGACTCTGGTCCCTAACCTGCCAACTAAACGGGGGGGGGGGGGCTGTATTTGCCTCTGATCCCATTCTGATACCCACACAGATGCTTTTTTAATCCTTCTGCTAATATTTAGTGCAAGTGCTGGAACTCATGAATTATTGAACTCTTGTTCTGGACAGTTTAAAACTTCTCCAGCTAGAAATAAGAGGTGGAAGAAACATCATTGTCTTGGGTTTTGGGGTCCTCTCTTCAATAAAATATTACAGAGGAAGTATGTAGGAACATATAGAAATCGCTTCATTGATTAGTAATGCATAGAAGGTGAGCTGTGCTAAGCTAAGTCTGAAATAATCTATACTTTTTCTCTGAAAAAGAGAAAGCAATTTGCTTAAAAATGGTAATTAGTTAGCCTTCAATTTACTTGTTAGGAAGAATATTTAGGGAAGTACTAAATTTGTCCTTCAAGGAATATAGGAAAAGGAGCTAATGCTGAATGGCAATATATAAGTGCTATTTTCTTTGTAAAAAGCAACTATATAGACGTTTTCTTTCCTGTTTCTCCTCTTAGGAGCAGGAGCAGTGATCCATACTCACTCCAAAGCTGCTGTAATGGCCACACTTCTCTATCCAGGAAGTGAGTTTAAAATCACTCATCAGGAGATGATAAAAGGAATCCAGAAAGGTACCACAGGAGGATATTTCAGGTAACCTTCCATTAGTAAGTGGTTTAAGACCATAAAACATTTTCTGTCAGATGTGCCACATTTAAAAGGTTATATGCCTTCACATTTCGTGTCATCTATAATGACCCCCCCTTCCCTTTTCACAGTCATTTGCCTACCTGAGACAATTATAAGCACTATAACTGTTGTTTTCTTTTTATCAGAGGATAGTTGTGTACTATTACTTTTTTCCAGCGGTTATGAAGAAATTAGAGGAACTTACACCTGAGCATTTCTGGAAAATGTAAGATAAATATCCTCTCCTGCTCCTTATAAATCTATGGTGGTAAATGCAGGAGTTTTTCATACATCCACAGAATCTCTGATGCAGTTCAAGGATACAGAGTTCCTAGGAAGAAGTGGCAGGGAGAGTACTGATCAGGATTCACATTCCTACAGCCTAGTTATCTCTACAACTATGTCTCACATACAGTGCCTTGCAGAAATATATACTCCCTTTGGGGGGTTTTTCCATATGTTGCTGTGTTACAAACTAGAATTGAAGTGGATGTAATGTTTTGCATCTTCAAAGTGTTGAGTATCTCATGTACATAAAGTGACAACGCTAATTAAATCCATTTCAGTTCCAGGTTGTGACACAACAAAATTTAGAAAAGTTAAGGGGGAGGGATGAGTATGTCTGCGAAGTATACAAAATGACCTCAGTCTGCTAACCTGACGTCCTGCTCCATCTCCCTAATTATGAAATCTTAGAGTTTGAAAGAGCCCCAACAGCACTCTAGTCCAACTCCCTGTAGGAATACACAACTACAGCAGTCCTGAAAGATCACCATCCAGACTCTGTTTAAAAACCTACAAAAAAAAGAGACTCTACCAACTCCAAGGCAGTCTGTTTCGCTGTCAAACAGTTCTTATAATAAAGAAGTTCTTCCTAATATTTAGGTGAAACCTTTTTTCTCATAATTTGAATCAATTGGTTTGTGTTCTAGCCTCTGGAGCAGCAGAAAAATGCTCATTCCATCTTCTACATGACATCCCTTTGGATATTTAGAGATGACTACCATGTCATCTCTCAGTCTTCTCTTCTGCACACCAAATATGCCTAGCTCCCTATGTTGTTCCTCTTGAGGCTTTGTTTCTAGCTCTTGATGATGTTAGCCACCCTTCTCTGGACATATTCTAGCTTGTCAATAATATCCTTCTTGAACTCTGGTGCCCAATACTGGATGCAATATTCCAGGTGAGGTCTGACCAAAGCAGAATATAGTGAAATTACTACTTCTCTTGACCTGAACAGTATGCTCTATAACCTGTAAACCAGAGCTCCTGTTTCATTCAGAGGCTGCAGGGTAGTAAACAAGAGTCCCTTTCTTAATAGCCAGATGCTTCTGATCTTTAGTCACTGTTTAGAGAGAAGAGCAGAAGAAGCTCTCTGGGCTGGAAAGGGAATCTTTATGGGCTGGATGAGATCCCAATATGACACTTCTAAGTGTTCACAAGTGTTAAGGGAAATTGGTTTCATTATGCACTATATTGCAGATGAGTGACTGAGACAGAGAGAGAGTAGCTTGTCTAAGGCCACCAGAGGAGTTTATGACAGAGTTGGGAAATAAACCAGCTCCATTTTTTTAGTTATTAATCTGCACCATCTCTCACAACTTGTCCCCTATTTCATAAAGAAGAATATATACAAGTATCCGGTGTTCAGACTTTTCTGCTTATCAGGATGTCTTGAACTTTGAGTAGCAGATCTGAGTCGTAGGGAATGACACTAAGAATCATAATACTCTTATGCATGAGACAAACCTAAGAATCCTTATATCTAGTGGATAATGTGTATCATTATCTCACAATCAGATCTTATCTGAGAACATGAAATTGAAACATAAAATTCTTTGAAAATCATGGCGTATTTAATTTACAATTTCTGTCACGTTTCCAGCATCTACATTAGATATACCCTGACCAATTTTAATTAACATGATTCGAGGAATGCCAGGTTATCTTAATTCCTCTTGGATATTCACTGTGCAAATTCCTGCAGGGAACATGCTGTCTCTTGTTCATGACTAAGATCTTGGAATACTGTTTGAATAATATAGATAATCTGCTAAAGCAGGGGTGGGGAAATATATGGCCCTTCAGACATTGTCCCTTGTCATTGGCTGTACTAGTTAGGGCTGGTAAAGTTGCAGTCTGACAACTTGTGTGTGTGGGGGGGGGGGTCACCAATTTCCCACACTCTCACTGAAACATCCAAGCAAACAATTCTGCTTGAGGATAAAAAATCAGCTTCATGGGAATGTGATTTTTCCCTCTCAATTTCTTTTCTAACATTAGAATTTTAATGTAATAGTCATAATAAAGTATAGGTATCCTTTGAAATTAATTACTATAGTATGTTGGGTTGATAACTAAGAGTGGTATCCAGTTACATCCCCTCTCCACAGGTAGAATGTCTTCTATCAGCAGACTGGGGAAAGGGAGCAATTCCTTTCTTACTACAGCTGACTTTGTTCCCAAAATTTGCTCTGGAAAGATGGGGGACCCTTGAGTATACAGGGAGGGCAGCATGTGTTGTTGCAAGAATGAGAAAAAGGACAGTCCCATTGTATGAATGGAAGTTTGCTTTCACCATTTTAGATTTCACCCTAAATTCATAAATGACATTCTTTTAGTACTAGCTGCAATGAAAGCCGGGGACGTGCCTTCTTAATTTTGTCAGTATACCATTAACTGCCAGTACATTACTTACTGAGAGCCACCATGATGTAGAGGTTTGAGTGTTGGACTAGGCCATTTCTGCACTTTTGCTTTTCCTCAAAGGCCCCTCCCTAAACTGCAAACCACAGGATTCCATAGGATGTTGAAAGTGGAGTTATAGCACTATAACAGTCTAGTGTGGAAATGGCCTAGGACCCTGGGCGACAAGAGTTTGAATCTTTGCTGTACCACAGAAACTTACTGGGTGGCCTTCTCTCCCCACTGCAGCACTCCATGCCATCTAAATAGGCACACGGTTGGACTGCAGGGGCAATAGTTCTGTTCGGTCCTTCCCTGAAGCATGCCATACAATTCTGTACTTGTCCACCTAGATGCATGCTCTAGACAGTTTTGTGGGTCTTACTCCTGATTAATGTAGTTCATGTCCAGATATTGTACACCTAAATACCCAGGACTTCAGATTACTATAGTCAACTACTTTTGCTTCTGTCTGTCTCTCTGTCTGTCTGTCTACCTATATCAGGAGTAGGAGTAGGCAACTGCAAGGGTTTGGGAGATTCACTGGCCCTCTGCAAAACTTTCTAGGGCTGCACACATACTCATATCACCCACAGCCCATTTATTTTAACCTTTTACAGCTTTTTTTTAAACTAAAATATGCCTTACTTCCTAGAGGATTTGAGCTAATTCTGCCACGTTTGGAGGCTGCTCTGACTGGCTGGCTCCCCAAATTTTTGTTCAGAAAGGACCTTCAAAATATCTAGGGGGCAGATGAGAAAAATTGTTATGCCTTCCCCAAACTTGCTTCAGATAGATGAGGCTCTTTTGAATATCAGATGCCATGCTGCTCCTGTCATTTAATGTGAATAGGAAATATGTCTTCCACTTGAACCTTTTCAGGTATGATGATACCTTGGTGGTTCCCATTGTCGAGAACACACCTGAAGAGAAGGATCTGAAGGAGAGAATGGCAAGGGCAATGAATGAGTATCCAGATTCCTGTGCTGTGCTAGTTCGGCGCCATGGAGTGTACGTTTGGGGAGGAACTTGGGAAAAAGCAAAGACCATGTGAGTACAATTAGGAAAAAGACTGTGACAGTGGTAACTCTGATATTGCAAATAAGACTGTACATTATGTTCAGGCACAATCAAATACATATCACTTTTCCAGTTTTAGTATAAATGCTGCCAAAGCAAGCACCAAATACATGTCACTTTTGGGTGAAACCATCATCATTTCTGCCTCACTTGAATTCTGTCCTTTTAATCATGTAGAAATTGAGAATATTGTCATGAATGCAGATAGTTCATAGAGAAAACACCTCTCTCACACATTCCCTGGACATGCCATTTTATTTTCATAGTCATTTTGAAAACAATTCAGGGCATCTACTTTTTTTGATATTTATTGGGTGGAGGGGGTTGAAGCAATTATGCTTACCAGCAAAGTATAACTCCTCAGCTCTTACCTTGGCGTCTTGGTACACTCTTAATCATTAATTACAGTAGTGTTTTCAGTGTGAAGGGAAGAAATACTCAAGTTAATTTTGCTCAAGAATGAAAGGCCTTAGTTCTCATGTAACCAGGTTGCTGCAACCAATGGTACATAAAGTGTCATACCTTGAAGTGAAAAAAAAAGAAACCCCTACCCAGCAAAATGCCAATCCATTTTCTTCCTGTTTTGTTTTCTATTTCAGGTGCGAATGTTATGATTACCTCTTTGATATTGCAGTACAAATGAAGCAACATGGACTTGATCCTGCTGTAGTTCCTACTAAAGAAAATGGGATTGTTTAATGTACAGTTTCATCTCAAGATGACTTTCATGTTTCAATGAAATATTATCAAAATACTTTTGGCTTCATATCTAAGCAGATGCAGTCGTTTTGCAAAATGTTGTTGTCAGATGCATCTGTTTATTATCTACAGTGATCTGCAAGATAGTCTGGACTATGATGTTACATGGAATGTTAAATGCCACTTACTTTCACAGTATAACTGAGAGTAGCTTTGCTTCAGGTTCTTCTTCCTGGCTCATACTCTAGATAATTTTTTTTCCAATAGCTTTCTGTTATCAAAAAACGGTTTCTAATTGCTACAAACATTTTTAAAGCTAACATTCTGTTATGAAAACCTGCCAGGGCACGTAATGGTAATGTAATAAATGTTTGACACAAGTTTAAATTGGAAAGTGTAGAGCACCATGTATAAAAATTACACTACAAAAAATACTAGCTTTTTTTGAAAAAGTATTACAATAGTGATCTAACTGCATTTCAGAAGGAATTAGAATTATATATGGAAATAAATGTGACATGTAAGTGGTCACTTTTATTATACAGAATCTTTTAAGTTCTAAATTCCTTATCTTGTGAGTTTTTTTAAATGCATTTCAAGTTAAAAGCGTCTTTTGACATTTCAACAGAAGGCAAATCAGGAATACACTACAACTGACTTACGTGTTAGTATTCTGTTTCTCAATGAATAGCATGTGTGGGGCCAATCTTGTGAACTGCTACTTGGAAAAGTAGTCATGATATGAATCAAGTCAGATATGCCAAAATCCAAAGATTATAGGAGAACAGAATTCAGCTCTGTTTCACCCACAAAATCATTCTGATTACATTTGAGGCCCCTGCATCAACACAGTCATCTAGTGATACTCCTTTAGGCTGAGATTAGTGACGATAATTCAACATAGAAAAAGATCTGCTGGGTACAGGAAGCTGCTTTGGCTGGAAAAAAAAAAGAGCATACTGTTTGTTCACTATTGGAGCCACATAAATATCTGAGCCATCACTGTTATATTCTTTAACAACTTTAAGAGAAAACATTTGGAAGATATATTTGCAGTTCTTTCAAGAAAAAGGAAAAATCTTCAGGATACGTGAGGTAGATTTTCGCCAAGTTTTTTGCAGTATGGTTTCTCATACTTGGTGCAAGTTGTATAATGGTATCACATGTGATTTTGGCAGCTTTCATAGGTTGAAGAGCCACATCCAGCCCATGGGACTTGTAGAGGGACATGCATGCATCTTCCACCTCCACACAGATCCCCCCCGCATTCCCCAGACCAGCTAATAGCATCCCTCGAGGCTTGGAATGGGTGCCAGTTAGTTGTTTTGTCCCATTTTCGTCTTCCTTCTCACCTGATCTGGGAACACGAGGGCTGTTGTTACTTTTTTTTTCCCCCAAAACTCAGAGTAATTGTATAATTAGCGCTGGTCATAAATTTTCGAAAGCAAAGGGTTGTTCCAGACATTCTGTTTAAGATATGAATCACATGCTGAGTTTTAAGGTAGTTGGCCATATCATTTTCATCTAGGAAAACATTTCTATCAGATAAACCAGTGACACAAACAATTTGAAATTTTTGTACAGGATGGAGCAGGAATATTTGGCAAAGAAAGAATTGTTTTCACACTGCGACAATCACTGTAACTCTGTCAACTACAAGGCAAGACAGTCAGGAAGTTTTTGGAGGGGTGTGTGAGGCTCAAGGGTTGTTGAAACCAGAGGATGTAGAAGTTTCACAGATGTTGACTAGCCCTCTATGAATGCTTGTCTATGTCTACATTCCCTCATTCCGCACAGACTTGGTATACGTGTTGTATACTTATTAAAACTTTGCTGTTGGAGTTCACAAGAGGTATCCAACATTGTCTAAACATTGGACAATCACTGGTATCGAACAGTAAATATTATCATTATCTTATGCTGCTTTTCACGATTTCTGTTTGCACAAAAGGCCCATAGATGCCGCACAAAGATATTTCCAGCTCAAGTCTTATGCATGACTGTTGTGAAGCTTCCAGAATAGGATAGACCAAGGATAGGCAACTGCACGGAGACCAGAGACCAATTTTCCTCCTCATGCCCTTCTGATGGCCCTTTGCAACACTTAGAACAAGCCCAAATATATCTGTTTTCCTCTGCAGTCCCTCTCAAATGATGATGGGAAGTCACATCGCTTCCTGTTGCTATTCTGAGAAGGAGTAGATAGGAAAATGAAAATTTTTAGGGAGGTAGTATAGGGTTCTGCAATGCTTATGGAAGTGCTTTCTGTGTGATTTCAAGGGGGAGATGCCCCAAAATTAGGAGTAGGGTGGCTTTGTCAGACTGTTAGGAGCTTCAGGAACTACAAAAGTGGAGTCCAGGGCTAGTGGGCTGTACTATGCCCACCCCGGGATAGAATATAATGGACCAAAGAGTGAGTCTGGTTGTAACTCAGTGAGTGAAACAGCTTTTGACCCCTGCTAACTTAAGAAAGAGCTATTTTGTCTAGTTTCCCTTTTTGCTGCGGTCCTCCCAGGCCACTTTCTTTTCTGGGAAATGTACCAATCCTTTGGGACAGATTTTTATGGGTTTCAAGGCGCACACTAGAGCAGCAAATGACAAATCAGACAAAATCACTGGCTTTCTTAGCTTAGCAACAGAAGCTTCCACAGGATCAAAAGACATTTCACAAGTGGAATGGCAGCAAGGGATTCAATCCATAGCTTGCCCACAAGCAGTTTGATCACAAGTATTTGATGCAGGAATAGTGGCACTCCTATTCAGCTTCTGTTGAGCAAACCAAAGGCATATTTCCTCCCTTGTTCAATAGTATTCCAGGTATTTGACTCTAATCTAATCTATATATTCTCTTTGACTCTAAATTCTAATCTATATATATTAGCAGTATAATATAAATAATTTATGTTTTATCCATTATGGTAAGTGTTCATTTGTAGTTTTTCAGCATATCTATAAAAAGTAAATCTGAAAGGCATTACTCTGCTGAAAACCTTGTACAAATTTCCCTGAGTTTAGTTAACTGATGTAATATTAAGAGATCAGTATCTCATTTAATTGTACAAACAAAAACATAACATGCCTACTTTAAGTATCTTCTTTCTGTTCTCAAGGGTAGCATTTCATTCACGAGGGACTATTTAATCAATTTAATAAGGTGTAAAGACTTCCTTTGTAAAATCTCACAAAGTAGCTTGCCTTCAGGTACTTTGTGTTTTTTATTGCAGATGGTATATTTTGGCAGCAGAGAGCAGATAGTACTATAATTTAGTTTTTCAACAGTGCTTTGATCTCTTTCTGATAGTAATTTTTTAATAAATAATTTCAGCATGTCACCTCTGAAATGTTACAACTCTGTAACTATCAGTGAACTGCACCAGCCTCTCCCTTTGTGTGAATTTGTTCGACTTGACAACTACACAATTTACAAATGAAGCTAGTATAGGGTTCTGTAGTGCTTATGGAAGTGGTTTCTGTGTGATTTCAGGGGGGAAATGCCCCAAATTTAGGAGTGGAGTGGCTTTGTCTGACTGTTAGGAGCTTCAGGGACCACAAAAGTGTTTTCATTCAATATTTGAATATTTCATTCAACCAAGGTGTATTGATGACAATATTGGTGTGTAAGTAGTTATTTTTGATTCCTTGTACACTAAAATAACTTTAGCAGGAAGACATTGACTGCTTTCTTTATATGAGATTGTACCCAACTTTGCCCATCAACTAGTGGAAAAAAACTAGGGCAGAACAGACTCCCCATTCCCTGATGCTTCCAACATGCCTCCACCACCCCCCCGCAAATTTGCTCCAGAGGTTTGGGGAACATTTTTAACTTACTAGGATGGGATGTGTGTGGTTGTAGGTGAGAAGAAAGGAAGGGAGGAAAATACAATTGCATGAGCAGAAATCTGCAAGGACAACATTGGTCAGAACCCCAAACTGCAAGCATGACATTGGATGGGACCCAAAAATTTTCTGGCAAAAACAAATCCCAGTCCTATCACTAACCAATGTGAAATCTGGAGTATCTTATAAATCCGAGTGAAACTATTCATTGCAACTTGGAAGTAAATTAAAATACTCTTGACAAAGGTAGGAGTAAATCAGCTTGCGTATCTATTGCTGTCATCAAGTAAGGTTTTTTTTCTCCCCCATACAGTGAGTGGGTGTTTTGTCTTCTTTGTGGTTATTAATGACTTGGTTTATGATGACTAGCAGATACTTCATTTAAAAGCTGTCCTACCCATTTCCAGCGCTTCACTAAAAATATTAAGCATGTCATCATACGTATTAATTCCTTAAGAAATACCCCACCACCTTTACTGCTAGGGGAAGATAATGCACCATAAATGATCACAGTTCTACAAATCTATGTGACTTAAGTATATAAGATACATGTGTGAGTGTGGTTGCTGATAGTCTATTGTAATTTCTGTTTCTAAATATATATTTTAACTCTTTTAATTACCAGTTGATTAATTTGTGTTTTAACTTTTGTACGTTATGATTCTTTAACTGTTTTCTTTTTTAAAAGTACAGCAAGCTACTTAGAGTCCTTCCAAGGAAAAAAGTGGGATACAAATAAAGATAATCATATTTCCCATCAACAAGGAATAATAGTGACTTTACTATTTATGCATCAATTTATAGCATTTGCCTACTGCCTCTCAACTCCAGGGTGATATACAATATATCAAAGTGTATTTAATAAGCATCAATATTAAGCCATCAGCAAATTACAAATCATCATTATTTAGCTTGTTGATAGGTTAAGAAAAGGCAGATTAAGAACAAAAATTGTAAATTAAGTATATTTTGTTAACTTCTTTCTCTTTTGTTTCTTGTTAGTCCTTTTTTTTAAAATTATTACTCCAAATCAAAATCCAGAAATTGGAAATGAAGTTTTACATGATCCCTTTGTACAAATCTTTTGTGGCAAACACAGTAAAAGAGCAAGAAGTGTTTTTGATAAACTAATAAATCTTGCGTCTGTCCTTATGTAAGATTTACAGTTTTAAAAGAAGAGAAGATGAAGTATTTAAACCTTGAGAAACTAAAAGTACACATTTACATTGTTTTTCACCAAGTGAAAGCTCTTTAAAAGATGCCTCAGACATTAGAGAAATACAGTGGCAAAGCTTTTAATCTTCAGAAACCTGTTCAACAAGAATATAAGCCTCAAAGGGCGTTACTTTTGAGTTAGTGGGCTTTAAAAGCCCAGGGTGGTACATTATCATATATACACCATATTTTGATGAAGAGAATTGTTGGAGTTATGTTTAAGGGTCTGTTTTCATCTGTCCAAGATACTGGTTCAAAAGTGCTTCATAAAATACCCAGGAAATTTTGTTACATGCACCACTGAAAGGTGCTGAGCAAGTTCACTGAGAATTAGATACCTATTTTCTGCCAAAATAAACATTCAAGGAGTGGTTTATGCCAGGCTCATATATTAGCATTCTGGCATGGCTGCCAGTGAGAAACTGCTTCCGTCTTTCAATGCAGGAAAGGATTTATTCCAAGAAACAGATTTTATTTTTATTTATTATACTGACTATACAAATACAAATATTTTAGAGAGGACGTACACTTTACACAAGATATATTAATTAAATATAGTAAACAGTACTAAGATACAGTGTCTCATAGTGATCCTTACTAAACGGCTGTAGTGTCGTAGCTCTTGGAGGGAGAGAAAGCTGTCTAGCAGGAGAGGCTCTGAGCTGGTCTTTTTTGTTAAAAATAATTATGAAATGTATTATTGAATTTATTAATAAACTGCCCTATCACTTAAGAATGCCTAAAATTTCATAAATGAAACCCAGGAGACATCTTGCCAAGCAACATCCAAGCGTGGTCAAGACTGCAGAAGTTCTTAATATGGGAGAAAATGCAAGTTAGGAGAATCCGCAGCAGTTTGCTTTTGCCTGAGCCTACTGGGAAGGCTCCCCCTCCTCTGCTTGTCCTCCTGCTGAGTAAAGTGCAAACTATTTTGGCACTTTAAACTCAGTTTGATGCAACTTAAGTAAGATAAGTTAAGGTTAAGTGAAAGAATGGGAAGCGGGGAGAAACCAGGACATTGTAAATGCGACTGAAAAAAGTAGGACAATAAAGGATTAACTGGGTCTGTCCCTGCCAAATCAGGACAGTTGGAGGGGACGAGCCAAGTGTTCTTTCTGGCAGGAGGGAAGCAAATTCCTTGCAGCTGCCTGCTTCGATGGGTTGGGCCAGGTTGGTGTTGTACTTGCCTCAACATTTTTCTTGGGAGACAGGGAGTACAGTGACCTCCAAGTTACCTTTGCCCCCGGGTTTGTAGTAGAGGCTAAAGCATCATTTATTTTGGTTTTGCAGACCCAGGGCAACACATTTGAGGCAGAGGTACTTAGGATTCTCAGCCAGATTCCTCTAGTGTCTCACCAAACCCCAGGATTCCATCGGATGTATCCATGGTAATAAATCACAGTGCTATGATTGTGTACTTTGAAAGGGCCCCATGTGGCATCCCTAACCAACCCCAGACTGTACCATGTTGTAAAGCGTTCTGTTTGTCAGAACACTCAAGGGGAAAGGTTTTAGCCTTACCTTTCTCTTGAGGTGTTAGCATTTAAAAGCTGTGAGTTTTTTACATAAGAGAGCATTCCGATATGATTTCCTTTAATAAACTTCCTTTAATAAACTTAAAACCCAAGTCTGAAAACATAATTCAGTTAGCTTGCTAAATGAAGCAGTCGAGAGGAAGCATCACACTGCACAAACTACAGAATAACAACTCCACTTCAACTGCTATGTCAACTGGAATCCTGAGGCTTGTACTTTGAGGAAGCACTAAAGATCTCTGGCAAAGGATTCTAAGCACCCCTCCCTAAAGTACGAATTCTAGGATTCCTCAAAATAAAGCCGTGGTAGTTAAACTGGAATCAAAATGGTGTAATTATGTAGAGTGAAAGGGCACTATGACAACATTTTCACTGAACTGAACTGTTAAGGTCAAAGATCAGTTTGCGTACTGTGTGTGTTTAATCAGAATGTATGCACAAATTACACCAAAATAGTCTTAAATGTCGCCTAACCGCAATCTATTTCTTAAAATATGCCATTTTATCCAAGTGTTGCAAGCAAAGGCTTATAAACAGTCTTCAGTTAACATCTAATGTAAAGAAGAACGTCCATACAAAGCCTTTAGTTATACAATCCTTAATTTCAAATGTACATTGTACAAAGTCACGTAGAAAAGGAAATGATGCTAATTTTGTTTCCCAGAGATGCACTCTCCAGTTTATACTCCTTACTTAGTCTAACACTGCATCTGTTTGAAGTGATTCATTCCAAACCAAGCCTGATCCATGACTGATCCATGTTCTTGAAATTATGTCTGTAATTCCACGGAATTTTCACCCTACTTGCAATGCATGAACAATGCATCTTGTGCATGGGTTCAGAAAAATCTACAGGATTGGGGTTGTTGCTATTGTTTATTCTTTTATATCCTGGCTTCTTCTCAAGAGTGGGACACAAAGAGGCTTACACAATGGAAATAAATACATTTTCTTTGTTTAAATTTATATCTTGCACATGGGACCCAAGCTCATTTGCAATGTAAGTTAAAACTGGGTGCAGTTAAAACAAGGCATAATACAAAGTTTAAAAGACAAACAAGTATATTAAAACATTGCCTTAGATTCTGCATCTGGAGATGTATGCATATCATGTAGCTAACTCTCTAGCTACATCTCACAACACTAGCCTCTCCCCAAATACTTTGTAAGCAGCTCAGCCCCTCTCCCCCCCTTGGCCATTTCCATGTTGTTGGAGAGTAGGGGAATAAGCAGGGAGGCATCCAGCTATTTTTCTGTAGCTGGGCACAGTGTGAGAACATCATCTGCAGAGATCTCACAGGGACCCGTGTGGGTTTCTACAGATTCCTGCTGCAGTACTTCCAGCTACAGGAAAAGAGCTGGATCCATGCTCACTCACATCCTGCTCTCCATCAACATGGACATGGCTGTGTTAGTGGGAGGACTGTGCTTTTTACAAGGTTAATTTTTTGGAAGCAATTTTAGTTGCTACCTGCTTAGAACAGAATTCTGACCTATGCAACAACTGTAAAAGTAAGATGATATATGCTGACTTGTGTCATTGTGATCCACTAACAAGATGCCAACCACTTAAAAATCAGTAAAAACATAAGAATGATTTTTTTAAAAAATACAGTACACCGCAGTTTTAAAAAAACAGAAAAGAGGGGACCATCCTGATTAATCCAGTTGTGGGAGTTACAAAGCCTGGGAGCAGCCACCAAAAAGGCCTTTTCTTGTGTTCCCACCATACATGCCTGGGAAGGTGGTGAAACTGAGAGAAGAGCCTCCCTCAAAGATGTTAGCACTTGGGCAGCCGCACGTAGGAAGATGTAATCCATTAGATAGCCTCAGTCACGCAGAGCTTTACGGGCTGCACATGTTTTATAATTCAAGATTGTTTTAACTGGTTTTAAATTGTTTGTTTTTCAGATTGAGAAATCATTTAATATGTTTTTAATCTTTGTAAACTTTTGTAATTATGTATTGTTTTAAGTTGATTTTACTGTAAGCCCCCCTCAGGTCTTCACGTCAAGGATGGGATATAAATATTTTAATAAATTATAGGTCATGACTGGCACTTTGAATTGTGCCCAGGAAAGGGTCAGTATCCTATGGAGCTGTTGCTCAGGTGGAGACAGTTGGCTGGTGGAATGGGTAGTATACCATCAGAATCCCTAATCTATGCCAACCAACCACCTTTAAATACACACACTAGTCCTGCAGACTGTGGGATAGAGCACCTGGGCAGTGGGATGGAATCACAATAGAGCATTGCAGCTGTGACCCCCCGGCCCCCAGGTCTCGACTGCTGCTGCATAAAGAGCCCTGGTGGGCAAAGCTGAGATAGATTAACACACTTAGCCTGCCTCATCCAACCAGGTCTCTATAATACAGGTCAGGCTGGCATTCTTATCCTAGACCACATCTTATATAGCAGGGGGGTTTACTCTTCAGTGCCCTGGCGCTGAGCAGCAGCAGTACAGTTAATCTTGTGCTGCATCTAGTAGGATCAAGAAAAGTATCTCAATACTTTCTGTGGCCAAATTAGTGTCTTGAGTACACGGTCTTCATTTGCTGCATTGAACACATACAGAATACAGTGCATTTATTGAGCTATAATGCTGACTAGCCCTAGGTAAGATGTAGTTTTGACTTCATTAGAAACCTACTTAACATTTTCAATTAATGTTCTTTACAACCAACACGTTAACAAAAATGGTTGAACAGTAATGTTTCATCGGCAGGTACAAATAGCGCCGCAGTAGGTCTTGAGCAAGAGTCATTTGCTGGCTCATTGGGTGCTTGCGGATGATGCTTTTATTATGCAATTGCCTCATTACAGAATTTTGTGTGGGGAGGGTGACTAAATATCCTCTTCTGTGTCCCATTAGTGGGGGCAATACTGCTTGGAGGACATGGGAAAGGGGCTTGTCTGCTGCAGCCACCAAGTTGTGGAAGTCTCTTTCTGGTTTAATAGTGAACTATGACCCTGAGACTAGGCTTCAGTCCCCTACTTGGCCATAGAAATCCATTAGGTGACCTTGGGTGAGTCACGTATTCTCAGTCCCAGAAAAAATCCATGATAGGTTTGCCTTAGTGTTGTCATGAGTGGGAAATGGAAATTGTAGGCCAATATCACTATCAAGAAGATTTTATCTGTTGGTTGGAACAATACCTCTATTGTTGAATGCTCTTTTTGATATTGATTTTCTCTGCTGGTCTTTTTTTTACAAATGTGCATATTTTAAATTGTGTTAAACTGATTTGACTGGCTTTCAACTGTCTGGTTTTAATTTTGTCAAATTATTCAACATGCTTTGTACCTATTTAAATAATTCTTACTGTTTCAAATTGTTCTAAAACTATTTAAACTCATTTTATTGTATTCCCTATCTGAGATCCTCAGATAGAGGGTAGGATATCAATATTTTAACAAATAAATTCCTTTTGAACCATCCTGTGTTTTCCCACACTGTGTTCTGTCTTCTTTCTTACCACAGAAAACCCACTCAGAGTAAACATTCAGTGACTAAATTGATCAGACTAGAAGTCCTCCATCTAGAAGTGTCCCTGCTCCTAAAGTACAAATCTGTGACAATAGGAAAGAGGGAAGAATAAGGAGTTAACATTGGAAGCTGCAGGTTGTAACCAGCCTGTTATATCACTCTTCATAAGGCTTTGGCCTCAGGGTTATGATAATGGCACTACCTATATTGATAATAATGATGATTATTATGAAAACCATTATGATAACAATGTTGATTCTAGGGAATCTCATGCAGTTCCCTTTTCATACTCCCTTATGCAACAGTGATGTAAGAGGAATCCAGAAAACTGAGCTGTGTCTTAGAAGATTGCAATGTGTCTTAGACCAGTAGTTCTTAACCTTTTCTTTACCAGGGACCCCCTGCAAATATAATTTGTTGCTGGGGAATCCCCAGGCTTAAGTCAAGATTTAAATATTTACATTTAGAATTAAATATTCAATATTTGTTTAAATATTCAAATATTTGTTCAGTAAACTCCAAACCGCAGAATTCCACAGGGTGTTGAAAGTGGAATAATAGCACTATAACAGTCTAGTGAGGAAATGGCCTTCGTTTGGGCATGTATACACACCTACCACTATGTTCCTTTTGTCAGGAACATACCATTGTGGTGTTGTGCAGGGTACAAAACTGCTCCCTTGTTTGCAAGGACCTTTCATCAGGGACACAGCAGCAGGGTGTGTGTGTAGCAAGAGAGGTTTTGGGTGCACACACATGCCTGCCATGAGGGAGCAGTTTCAGCATCCACACACACACCTCTGCTGCTGTGTCCCTGGTGCTGCCACTGCTGTTGGTGTCCAGCAGCAGGGCTTCATGGAATCCCTGTGAGGGCTCTGTGGACCCCCAGGGGTTCCCAGACCCTCAGTTAAGAACCATTGTCTTAGACTTTAGAGTGGGAATCATGTGGCCCTCAAATCTTGTTAGATGGCACCTCCCAGCATTCTTTACTATTGATTTCCCAAGGTTGTTGGGACCAGGAACTTCTGAAAGGTTTCATGATTCTTACCCCTGGTTTGAGAGCCAGTATTGTGTAGTAGTTTGAATGCTGGACTAGAAAACCCACAGGGTGACTTTGAGCAAATCACACTCTCTCAGCCCTAGAGGAAGGCAATGGCAAACTCTCTCTGGACAAATTCTGCTAAGAAAATCCAGTGATAGGTTCAGCTTAAAGTCACCATAAATTGAAAATAACTAGAAGACATAACTACTTCAAGGAACCCTGAGGTTCACACAATACTGTACACACAATAACTAGCCCCAGTTTAGAGGAATGAGTAAGTAGAGACTATAAGACCAAATTCAGAGAAACCAGAAGAAAACTCAGGGCATTTCCGCACTACACTGTTAATAGTGCTATTATTCCACTTTCAACATCCTGTAGGATTCTGGGGTTTGTAGTTTACTGAGGCCAAAGAGCTCTCTGGCTGAGAATTCTAAATGTCCTTCCCTAAACTGCAAATTCCAGGATTCCATAGGATATTGAAAGTGGAATAATAGCACTATAACAATATAGTGCAGAAATGGCCTCAGAGAGAAACAGCTGTGCCCAGTTAACTGTGGGAATATGACTTTCTCTGAGTTGACTTTGAAGCATAGGACCAGATCAGATACCCAGTCCTATATCCTGAGCTCCATGCAAATTAATTACTGATATAAACTTTTTCTACCTGGAACGTCTAAGGCCCTTTTCGCATGGCATTTTCCATGCGAAAGAGGGCCTGGAGCATCACACGATTGTGAGGAGTGATCTGCACGACACACTCACAATCGTGCAACGCTCCAGGGGCCGGCAGGCACCGATCACACACCTTTTCATTTTCAGCTAGAAGCTAAAAATGGTGCATGATCGTGCATTGCTCCCGGCCCCCGTGCGCACTTACCCGGCATGTGGAGCCTCTGGAGCTGTGCTGGTCGTGCTTCCCACCCTAGCTCAGCCTGGGAAACTCCCAGGCTGTGCTGCGGAAGGAAGAGGTGGGGTTCTCGCACAAGCAGGCAGCTCGTGCGGAGCCGAAGGACCCAGGACACGAGAGCCTCTTGCTGGAGGCTGCTCACGCGATCCCCACACCCCAGCTCCAGAAGAAGGTGAGGTACAGAAAGGGCCTAAGATTAAATAGTAGTGTCTCTGTGTGTTTTAGACATCAAACACATAATTTAGGCTATACAGGGGCAACTTTCTCAGGTAATCTGCATGAACACCTCCATGACTGTAAATTTAGTTTCCTGTTAAAGATTTGCACAATTACGATCAGGGAAGGATAACTCTGAAGTATTATTTGGTTGCCAAATCCCCAAATATGAGAGAAAGCATTTTATTAGTTCTTCAGAATACTGGGTAATTTAAAACTGTTCTGAAGCAACTGGGTCATGTTCCCCTTCTAGTAAATTTACTATCCATAAGGACATTTCACAAGATTACTATAAATTAGCCTTCACAATGGGTGCATTTTAATTTAGTCAACCAGTAAAAATTCAGTCCCTTTAGGATGTCACTTATCTGCCACAACTGCCACAATTTGTGTTGTAATATTTTCTTGGGTCAAAACTCTATTATGTGAGTCAGCCACCAGGTTACAATGACTTTTGATACGCCTATCATGCTACAAAAATAAAAAATTCCAGTCTACACCTAGCAAAGATCTCGCCAAAAATGAGACAATAAAATTTCACAATATGACTAGGTGTGTTTTACTTGGGTTTGTCTGTAAAGAGAGGAGTGCCAAGGCAGGAATATAATAAAGAGTAACTCAAGAAAAAGTACATTAGTAATTAATGGCTTCACATAAATCCTTGTGAACCCTTTTGGAAACTGAATCATTAGCTCTGGCTGTATTTGCAATCAATATGACTTCTCAAACAAAACAAAACAAAACAAAACAAAGCCTCTCCAGCTGGAAAAAAAAAAGACTCTGTGACTAAGAATTCTTCTTGAAAGCCCATGAAGGGAAGATTTTTGAATCCAAGAGCAACGATGAAAGATGACGCACTTTTCTCCAACCAGGGAAGCAATGTTAAGTGTCCTAATGTGGTTTGGTGGTATAGCAGTTAGATATGCCACTAGAGTGGGAGAGAGCAGGTCAGTGAAGGATCTCTGCCCTGGGTACACGCAAGAGACACTGGCAATTACAGAATACAATATTTTACAAATAGTCTGAACAGGTATAAGAGAGCCTTGTAGTGCCTCATAATATAAGCAAGAAGGAGAAAAGCCAAACAACAGACAATCTATTGCGGAGATATTTTCCATTGGATCCAAAATAAAGGTTAAGGTATACTGTTGTGATTGGAGAGCTTGTGCTTTGCAGAAAATCAAGAACGGGCAGCAGGCACTTCCAACACAAGGTGAAGTTGTCCTTAAGGCTCTTATATGCCCCATCACCCTGGTTGTCATCTTCCCCATTCCCCAGTATTGCTTTCAACACCTGTGACACGTAGATATGCAACAGATGAAGCTTCTATAACTACAGTAATGGTTGACATCATACTCACATATTAATCATATTTCCGATATGTACATTTTTATGGCCCAGTTGGACCTTCAGAGAGCAAAATACTGTGTGCAGTCAATAAGTGAACATTGTTTTCTGAATTTATGCAATGCATAGTCCCCCTCCCCATGTATGTGTGTGTGGTAAAAACAGTGAACTTAGGCCCTTTCCGCACAAGGAAATTAAGACAGGCCAACGCGTCCTGTCATGGAGGTCGTCTGCACCTTGGATCGGACTAGGTTCGGACTATTTACCTTAGTTCCGCACCTAAATTCGATTCAATACGCCCCCAAGTGGTCCTCCAGGGTGCTATGTGAAGACCAGAAAAAAGCAGTTTTTAAATTTTCCGGAACGCGCCAATTCGTTCCTGTTCAGTTGTGCAGATGCACAGATTCGCACCCATGCGAGCCTGCGATCCGCGGAGGGCGGGCTGTGGGCGTGGTCAGCTTCAGCAGTTGGTCTGGACCCACAAACAACAGGAAGCTGCCATTTTGTCAGCCTCACCAGTGCGGATCTAAAGATCTCGCACCGCTCCGAATCACCCTGGAACAAACAGAGGAGCCCTGCAGAAGGGCTTAAGGGAAAGTCCTTGTTGTTTCGAGCCCAGAGGAAGCGGTAAGTAACGGCACGGAGCAATTCCTGGCCTCGTGCAAAAAGGGCCGATGCCTTAATAGCTTTAAGAAATAAATTAACTCTCCAAATATATAGAAGCTCATTACTGCACTCCGAAGTGCTCTTTTGTTGTTGTTGTATGCCTCTAAGTTGTTTCTAACTTATGGTGACCCTAAGGTGAACCTATCATGATCTCCTTTGGGGCCTGAGAGTGTCACCCAGTGGGTTTCCATGGCTGAGCAAAGAATCAACTGTAGACTCCAGAATCACAGTCCAATGCTCACACCACTAAAGTCATAGTCCAGTGCTCAAACCACTACACTGCGTTGGCTCTGATTTTCTCAGAAAGCTGACATAACGATTCATCAGTAATTTACTTTGGTGTTTTTTTCATACCAGTTACATTCCCTAAAATTTGTATTTATAATCCATTTCTTGAATAACATAATTTGCTGCAGAAACATGTTTAAAGTGGTACCCTTGTACCAAGTGTGATTTTGCAGCAACAGGGAAACCGCAGTGCTAAAGGCCTTTTATGTAATGATATGATATATTCATTTCCTGAAGTAAGTTGTGTTTTTTAAAAAATATTTTATTAACATTTCCTGGATTGCCTTATAGACAGGAGGGTAGCACAGTAAAATTTACTGAAAGCTTTAAAATCTCATTTTTCTCATCTAAACATGACTTTTATGTGAGTGAATTAATTATACCTAATTGTTGCTAGTGAATAGTTGGCCATTCACTAGACTGGGCCATGGTAATTTTAAGTACCTTCTTGGGCAGGGCTGGTGAACTTTTGGCCCTTCAGATATTTTACACTCCAGTTCCCACATTCTCTTACATTGGTTACGTTAACTGGAACTTGTAGGATCTGGAGGCCCAAACATCTAGAGCACC
This sequence comes from Cyclura pinguis, assembly GCA_030412105.1. Classification (NCBI taxonomy): domain Eukaryota; kingdom Metazoa; phylum Chordata; class Lepidosauria; order Squamata; family Iguanidae; genus Cyclura; species Cyclura pinguis. The sequence goes on along the minus strand of CM059599.1, from coordinate 307,701,205 downwards.
AAAGTTTCCTTACCCCTGTTCCATGGGATAATTCACAAATGCATGTTTATCTCTTAATAAGTGTAACATGGTGTCATGACTTGCATATATAAAAATATGTGGCAGAATCATGCTTCATATTCATTCAAATATATTATTTTACAGTGGAGCTAGTTTACTGATTGATGTGCCAGTTAGACCAAGCCAGCAATGTGAATGTATGTGGGAATTGGCCCTAACAGTAAAATCTACTCTTGAAACCACTTGTCTTCATGGTTTGCGATAGTCCTGTACTGCAAACCCAACAGTGGCACTAGTAATGTTAGGTCTCCATGCTTTAAGAGCATGTGCTTAGGAAGACTCACTTGTGTTGTTAAAAGTCAAATTGCATTGTTATGCTGGAAAACTGAGACTGGGTCTTGCAAGCTATCAGTTTTTGCTTTTGATGGAAGCACTGGAAGGATTGTGCTTCAGATTTAGCCGGATGAGTGATTCCAGGGATTTTCTCAATCTTTCTACCCATGCCATTCTGCTAATCTATCTTTCCTCTCTCCCTGAAAAGCTTTTATTGGGTGATTATTTAAGTTTAGAAAAGTATTACATATAGCCCAGTCCTGTGTACACTCAGAAGCAAGACTCATCAGCCTTATAAAGGAGTAACTTCACAAAGCAAGTATTTGAAGTATTATCTTAGATTTTAAGAAGTGTTGTCCGGTGCTATAATAATTTGCTAATAGAGCTAATAATATATTTGAATGAATATGAAGAAAGGGAGACATCCACATGAGAATCTTCAAGTTTATTTTTTTAAGCACATGTGACAAGCTGATAATTTGAACAGTTAATTGAGAGATGTAACTAAATAACATTACATGGGCACATTTCTAATGAATGCAATTCCAAATTGAATTACAGCTTGCTGAAAAGCACTTTGTTTTATTTTTGAGTAATGATGCAATTAACTCCTCACCTTATGTTATTTGAAAAGTAGGTGTGTGCTGTCCTACACAGCTTGGCGAGTTATGTAATGGTGGCGCTTGAGATGGCACGGTGTATCTCAGGAGGATTACAGACAGAGAGGCACATCACTTAGCCATCTTAGCAAAGTTGAATAATCAGCATAAATAATAAGTTAGGAGACAAAAAGAGGAGGAAAGGCAAAGGCAGAAACAAAAGGGGAAAACAGACAGCACTGGAAGAAGAAATAGAAAGGGAAAGGAAGCTGCTAAATCCATGTGTGACTTTGGACACATCCAGATTTTGCTCCCATTTTTTTTTTCAGGGTTAAAATGAGATGACCTGTGGAGCTGGTATAAAAAGTATCTTACCATACTGGGAACTGCCAGAAAAACCTTCTGGGACAAACAAAACATGAATGAATTTCCAAAATAAAATCAAAAAGAACAGGAACAAAATCTGGGACTTTTTGGTTTTTTAATTAGTCTGAATGAGCCCTTTGATAGACACCGTCCATGAACAACAGTGACCTTGATAAACACTTTCCATCAATCACACTGTCTGTGATTTCTTCTAGAAATCCAACAAGGCTGATATCTACCAAGGGAAAGGACAGTTGCAGGAAAGAGTCCTTGGAACAGTCTGTGACTGTGATGATTGGACTGACAATAATTCGTGCACATTTGCACAGAACCAGCCTCAGGGCCAAACTAGTCATGATATTAATTGGAATGAAAGGCACATTAACATGCACATTTTTAAAGAAATGTAAATAACAACCATGGGAATGGGAACCTACTTAAAATATGACATCATCAGTATGGTGAAAGTTGGTACTGAATATGGACCTGATTCTGAACAACACGGCACAGTCTCCAGCAAAATCCTTAAGCTGTGTCCCCAAATGCCCTTACTTAAATTATCATCACTTTGGCCCAGTTCCATGTCAGGGTAACACATGCCACATAAGATCTTCATAAGACAGTTTTGTGAATCAAATATTTACTTTAAAACAGATATTCCATAAGGGGCAGTGCAATCTTTTGTTTGGTTTAACTTTTTACATTATTACTTTGGTGGGAGATTTGAATCCAATCCTGGTAAATTTTTGAAATGATATGAAAGGAGAAAAGATTGCAAAGGTCTTAGAGGGCAGAGCAAAACAAAACACGTGTACTGGAATGAGGACAGGTGGAGAGACTAAATTTGTATTGAATAGTAACAAACTTGTTTCTTCCGTTAGAAGGTTAGAATAATAAAAATGTTAAATGTTTAAAAAAGTATATGGTGCACACATATACAAACATGTAGGACAACGTGGGAGCTAAGAGATAGTTGGTTAAGTAACAGCTTTTCTAAGAAGAATAAAGCTGCCTTTGTATGCATGTATTACTTTTACTATTGTTTAACAAAACTCGTCAACATGCTGCCACTACTTTTTGCTTAGGTTTTCTCACTATTCATTACTTTTGTTAATTTTTAGAGTTCCTTTTGGAACAAAAACCTACAGAACACCCCACAAAAGCAATTCCCGCCCCCCACAAAGAAACAAATATCTGTTGTTTCTCATGGTGGTGGTGGTGGGGGGGAATAACCATGCCATCAGTAATATTGTCATTTTGCAAAAAAGTAGGTTATGCCCTAATCATCTAAAAAAGAAATGATGAACTGTAATGTTGTTACCAAAGATGGAAATAATTTAAAAAAAAAATGTCAAAAATGGTAAAAAAAAATTATCAAATGTTGGGAAACTCTGCTGGAGAGAATCCTAGAGACAAGACACTTTACAATTTGGGATTGATTGTGCACAAAATTTGTAATTGGTTTGTTTGCATTTTCTTGGAAGGAAACAGCATTTTGCACACAAGAAATAATATGTCTGCACGGAAATATTATTTTCTGCACAGAGAATGCTGTTTTCTGTGCAAAAAAAAAAAAGTAAATTTTGCACAAGATCAGTCCCAAACTGTGAATAATCATAAAAAACTGGGCTGTTTTCAAAGACCTTCCTGCTGCCGAAGGGAATTTATTAAATCTACTCATTGTTTCCTTCAAAACATAAATTAATAAAGAATTATACCCCTAGTTGTTTCCTGCAACATGTTACTTCCAAGCCATGAATCCTATGCAAACATTACTCAAAATAAGGTAACTTTATGAAGCAACACATTCTGGACCTAAAGTAGTAGCACTACCCCCAAGTAACCTCAACTAGTTTTGCTTGCAGCTTTTACACTAATTTACTGTCTTTGGAGCAAATTTCATAGCCAGTCTAGTTGAACTATGTACAGGGGGTGCGGGTAGCCATCTTGTCCTTTGCCTGAGGCAGAAAAAAATCACTTGAAGCCATACCATTATACATATTTCCATAGAAACAAAGACTATTTGACTCAGTGGTACTTATTTCTGAGTTAACAGGCATGGGACTGGTGGTGTTAGTAGTGAAGGAGATGTAGCACAGAATTATTGAAAAAAAAAAGCTGGGATTCCAAAAATAGTTTTTATAACGGGGAGAACATATACTGCATAGAGTAAGATGCACGTGGAAGAAGTGGAGAGCTTTTCTCACAGTTGGAGTCTTTTTCTCTCACTTTCAGACTCTGGTTTGTTGTTGCTGTGTACCTTCAAGTTGTTTCTGACTTATGGCAACCTTAAGGCGACAGCAGAAAAGAAGGAGACTGGGCTTCTTGTGTTTATAGATGGGCCAAAATTCATTCTTTTAAAAGAATAAAATTTGGTCCATCTATAAGCACACGGAGCCCAATCTCCTTCTTTTCTGCTGATTCGTTGTATGTGCTTTCCAGTATTTGTTCCTCATCCAACCTTAAGGCAACCCCATCATGGGGTTTTCTGAGGCTGAGAGTGTGCAACATGCCCAAGGTCACTTGGACATGTTGCCGAGCAGGGAATCAAACCCTGGCTGGGCAGGGAATTGAACCCGAGGCCATTTCCGCACTGGACTGTTATAGCGCTATTATGCCACTTTCAACATCCTATGGAATCCTGGGGTTTGCTGGCCAGCCCCTCTCGAAACTGCAAACCCCAGGATTCCATAGGATGTTGAAAGTGGAATAACAGCGCTATAACAGTCCAGTGCGGAAATGGCCCTGGTCTTCAGGGTTGTAATTCAGTGTTCAAACCGCTGCACTACACAGTCTCTCCAGTCTCTGATAGCCCCCACCCCCCCAAAAAAATAAAGTGGACTGGAAAGTCAGAAAGACAAAGCCCTTCTCTTGTGTTTTGAGTTATAGAATAACTATCTGTGATAGTAGGAAATCTCTATGAGGTTCTGATGTGTGAAGATTTCCTAAACAATTTCCTTTCTTTGTGGAGTGGAGCTATAATATTGGAGACCATTCTGTTGAGAAGAGCAGCAGAGAGACTAAAGAAAGCCACTTCAGCAAGTAAAAAGTCCATGCTACAAGAAAATCCTGGACTACTCACCTTACTTTTCACATTGGTCTCACTCATATTTGTAATGAGTTAATGTAATTTGTTGCACAACCTGAATTTTTGAACTGTACAAATTTCCTTTAAAATATGCGCATTTTAAACTACACATTTTGTGTCTGCTTGTAGATTTTGAAAATTTCCAGGGGGCAGAGAAAAGTAATTTGGATTCAACCTAGCAATTCTAAAAGAATGTATTAGATTAGAAAGGAGGAAAAAAGATCATTTGGAAAAGTTAATAGGAAAAGATGTTGTGCGCTACAATGCAGTGTCTCCTTTAGGGAGAATACAGCTTCTTGCTATACCATCTTTGTATCATTTTCTTCCCATTCCAGAATTTTCCCTTCAAAATCTGAATGGGTTAATGCCAATTGCCTACTATTATTTGGAAGATTAATATTAAACAAATGTCTTGAGACATCTGGTAAAATGTTTCCATGAAATCAAGACCTGCAGGTTAAGTCTTAGGCGCAAACTAATTAAATCTCTACTCCCTGCTATGGCCACAAGATATTAATAGTGTACATTATAATCTCTTACCACAAAACAAAGATCATGGGAAACTAAAAGGGAGGAAATAAAATATGGCATATCTTATTCTTTTTGTACAGACGATGAGATTGTGGCTGTTCTCAGATTAAGGAGTGAGCGCACTTTGAAGATAATACATGTTCAAAACAATAAACATTCCAACAAAGCATTCATGGCTTGTACATTAATATCAAGGGCATCTTGTTAATAGCCCTGCACTTGATGGGGTGGAACCTATTCTTGTCAAGTGGTAGATTCAAACACTAACTAATTAATACACTAACTAACTAATTAACTAACTAAGTGATGTGTTTCCTTGCAAAATGTCTTCAATACATTAAACAATGCATTAAACAATGAGCAATAGTGTGCAGCTTTTATTCTTGGCAAGCTAGAACATACTCATGTGTACCTACAGGTTCAAATAGTTACTATTTAATTCAACTGATTAATCTGTTTGCATGCAAAATGTCTAAAATACATGAAAAAATATGGAATACATATTTATATGAAAAAAATTGTCTTACGACTTTCTATATAGAAAAAAAAGTATGTCAGGTCTCCCTGCCCCAAATCCTTAAACTACGTCATGTTATTGTACCTGTTATATGTACCGATGGCAACAGTTTAGGTAGCTTTCGAAAGGTAATTACACAAATTTGTGTAATATGGTCAGCTAATATCTATTAGCTGTGATAACTAAGGCATGACAGCTAAGTCAGACTTCCATTGTCTTTTTTTTTTATAATTTTTGTTATTTTCAAAGTACATAAAAACACATATAGACACAAATATGTATATCACTATTATAATTCTTCTATCCCCCCCCCGCTTTTGTGTATCAAAAGTTTCCAGTTGAATCTATCTTCTCCTTTATACATATCTTATCAAATACCAATATACTCAATCCACAGACATTTACAGATGTAGCCAAAGCATTACCCTTTTCCATTCTCTTTCAAAATTTTGAAACGTTTTGTTCTTAAGGGAGTTAGCTAGTTTTTCAGTCTCTACCATATCTAACATTTTTTATTTTCCATTCATCTAATTGAGTATCTGTTTTATCTTTCCAATGTTGTGCATATGGCAGCCATGCTGCTGTATTCAAATACAATAAAATATCTTCTGTTGTTTTCTAAACTCCCAGTTCTGACCTAGTTTATCCAATAAATAAAATTCTGGTACCATTTCAAAATTAACTTTGGAATTTTTTTGAATTTCATCATGAATTCCCTTCCAAAATGTCTTAACCATAGAACAAGTCCACCACATATGAAAAAATGTGGCAGACTTCCATTTTCTGAGTACCAGGTAATGAGCAGTAACAACAGATGATAGTCTTTGTTCCACTTCCTGGAACTTACATCTGATTAGAAGTGGACTAAATACTCCTTGCTGTGATCTAGTCAAGCTCTTTTTAGGACCAGAGACCTTTCCCAATCCTGCTGTTTGAAAGCCTATAAGATAGTGGAGTAAATCTAGAACCCCATCCCTGCAAGCATATCTTCTACAATTGACCAAGATTCCCTCTGTTGTTATAAGATTACACCACATTTCAACATTAGGTTTCCATGTAACCTGCTTTACAGACAAAATCCTTTATTTGAAGGGTTATCAACAAGTCAGTTCTGCATTTGAAGGAATCCTCCAGTTGAAAAATTGTCCAATTCAAAACCAATTTGAAAATAAAGGACCATAAGAGAGAACAGTGGGGCTATTTGGACTGACTAGTAAGACAGGTAACTTGGTCAAAGTCTTCCCTTTATGGTGAGATATTTGTTGTTGTCATGAGCCTTCAAACTTACTCTGACTTATGGCAACTCTATCGTAGGGTTTTATTGGCAAAATTTATTTGAGGAAAGTTTGTCATTACTTCTTCCAAATGTGGCCTATAGCACCCGATATTCCCTGGCACTCTCCCTTCCAAGAACTAATTAGGTCTGAACCTGCTTAGCTTCCAGGATCAGACAGGCTCTGCTGCTTTCAGGGTATTCAGACTGCGTATGGTGAGATACACTTTTTTTTCCTGTTTACAATTAAGTCCTTATTCCTGAATTTGTATTTATTCATCTAAGTTAGCATATAATAAACTTTGCAACTTTTTCTCCCTTTTTCAGTGATATGTTTCCTCTTTTTTCATGATGTGTAAGCAATTACTCTACAGCTGAGACGCTAGCAGAAATGTTTTAGATTGAGTTTTTTTTTTCCTGACTACAAGACCTTATCTTGTATCTTAAATGCAATTACTTAAGGATAGGGTAGAATAATCCCTTCAAAAGAGAACTGGCCTAGAGAAGCCAGGTGTTTTAAAAGTGTCTTTGTGCCAACAGGCTAATGTAAATAATTAGCCTTATAAATCAAGAGGGTATCTGTGCAACGTGTACAATATCCACTGCAGAACTCAAGCATGTAAACAAAATGATTCCTTACTTGACCTGGGATCCTACCACACCCATACTGCACACAACAATGCCTTTCATGTTCTGCATGAAAGGATATATTGCAAATGAATTTTGGTACAAAGTTTAAATAAAGAATTACAAAGTAATAATTAACTCAAAGTGTCATTTATTACGAGGCAATAGCGGAGCATGGCCTGTCTCTTGTTATGCTTCTAACAGAATGTACTCAGTTCAAAACTGGTACAACCAGTTGGTGAGTTGCACACAGCTCCCAAAAGACACACTGTTCTCATCATCCCATACAATGTTGTCCTTCATGAAGCCTCGTTTGGTCCAACGGGTAAATAACAGAAAAAGGGGAATGCCACAAATACCGCAGAGGCATCTGAAGTTCACTTTCATATCAGGCCATGTCCTAGACTGAAATAACAGGTTACAGGTTAAAAGGAAGATAACCCTCGGATCCCATATTACTTAGACACATTGTTTGCTTGAGGAGGGAATGAGCAGCCTCACAGAGACCAGGGGATGCACCCATGCCTTTGACCATCCATCACCAGACCCCACAGCCCACAGTTCTGGTTTATTAAAAAACTAAATGTGACCAAAATGTCACTTCCAATTTCTTGTTAAGGGTTTTACAGAGTAAAACAAGATACAAGGAATTGCCCCTTATATTAACCAAGAATCACAACCCCACAAAATTTCATTTTTCTTTTTAATTCCCTGTTTTGTATGTGTGTGTGCACGCGCAGGTACACATGCATGCTCACACACTGAGGGCATTTCATGAGTTGCCTGCTCTCTGGAGGGCCACAGGATTCCAACCCCCACCTTAAAGGTTTGGTTGTAAGACAGGGCTGACCCAATTCAGTTAGTGCATCCATGCTCATGACTACTCAATATATCCATAGTGCTCTGTTAGTTACAATACTGAATGTTCCTACACATCAAGACCTTATTGCCCACAGAAAACTAGTAAGCCAGTGAGAAAATTAGGCCCTTTCTCTCTAAACTTGTTACCTTTCCTTGTGTAGGATTTGTGAATACTTTTTTCAAGCAAGCACAAGGAGGGGAGATAGTGTGGTATACTGGTTTAAGCATTGGATTATGATTCTGGAGACCAGAGTCCAACTTCCAGAATCCCTCAGCTTTCCTAAAGATCTATGCCAGCTACCCTGATAGCAGATTTATCACAATCGGCATAGACACAGTCTCTCTTTAGCCTGTGTTTTCAGTTGCTTTCTCTCTCCCTGTAATACAAAAAGCAGGAATTAATGGTTCAGCCCAGTTAATATTTTCTCATAATTTTGTCAATGAGATTATATTTTACTGTTGCTTTCCTTGAGAGTTTATACTTTTTCCTGCTGCAAAAGATATCTCCACTAGATGGCTGGAAACTGTTAGAAGAGGGGCAAGGCAGGGAGTTCCAGGGCTTAGGTATGGCAAAAGAGAAAGGTATCTACATGTCTCAGCCATTCACAACTTGAATCTGACAGAGTAACAGGAAAGATTCCTCAATAGATCTTAATCAGCATCCACAGAGACTGGGAATAATGCTCTAGCTAGCCTTCATCTAAGATGTTTAGGATATAATATAGCCAATACTACCACCTATAGCATTTTGAGTTAGGCCACAAAGTGAACCAGAAGGGAAACCAGGGAAAGTCAAAATTCTGGGTCAATTGAAGTTTCCTGAAAAGACGTCACAAAATTAGGGACATGTAGGACCAAGCAACATCAGAGTGTGGACAAGATGTCAAACGTTCTTAATGGGGAATAACACACAAATTAGGAGACGCTGCAGCAGTTTGCTTTTTCTTGAGCCTACTGGGACGGGCAACATTCCACTTTCTCCTTTTCTCTCCTCCCTGCTGAGATAACTGAGTACAAACCACTTCTGTACCTTCAGTTTAATTTGCAGCAACTAAAGTAAGCTGAGGCAATGGGGGAAACAGGGAGAAGAGAAACTGACATGTTTTAAAAGCAGCTGAAAAACTCTGACAACAGCAGATTACTTGGGACTCTCACTCCCAAAGTGAGACAGTTTGAATATTTAGTATTGCTGCTGCTGCTCTAATGCTTTCTTTCAGCTTCTGAAGGCAGATAGCTCAAGGCTACACTTCTGTCGAGTGAGGCAAATGCTTCTGTTGCAGAAAAGAAAAGGCAAATTAGAGGACCCTCTAAAAGAACATGTAAAAACTGCATTTTGAAAAGAAATGGGAAAATTTACTTTTTTGGACTACAGTGACCACAAACCTCTTTCCAGTACAGCCATTGGGAGTTCAGCTTATCTGAACCTATGCAGTGAATGATGTTTCAGAGAAGGGTAATTATTCAGTGACCTCCATGATAGAGACCAGGGTTACTGCTGACTAGTGCCTGGTGCCAGATCACGGTACATGGTGGATTTGGGGACAGGAGGCTATTTAACCCTGATTTCCCTTCACATGTTCTCGAGTATCTCCGTTAGATGTGGTCCTGAAGAAGGCACCTGGTGAATTTAAGTTTATTCACCACTTGTCTTATCCAAAAGAGGACATGGTGAAGGGTGCTATCCTTGCTGAATTATGTACAGTTTGGTACATATCATCTGATGCTGCTATTGTGCCTGTACACAGGAATGGGATAGATGTGGAGCTGGTGAAATGTGAGATTAAGTCTGAATTTCACCTTCTTCCAGTTCATTACCAGGGTTTCAAGCTGCCAGGGTTCTATTAACAGTAATGGGAGATTTCATCTATACTAATATATGTTGGAAGTCAAACAACAGTATCCAACAAATTCCTCATTTGCTTTGCAGACAATTTCATTGTTCAGATGGTGGAAGAGACAACAAAGGGAACAGCTATTTTGGATCTGATCCTAACCAACAATGATGACCTGGTTAATGGGGTGGAATTGGGGGTGGAAGTAACCATGTTTTCCTGGAATTTATTATACAGTGGAAAAGGGAAGCCAAACGTGGTCAGACACACATTCTGGGCTTTAAGAAAGCTGATTGCAGTAACCTTAGAGAAATACTGGGTGTGACCCCATAGTCAGGAATACTAAAAAAGAAGGGAGTTCGTGAAGCATGGGAGTTTCTTAAAACTGAGATACTGAAGGCACAATTTCTAACAATTCCAATGAGGAGTCAAAATGGAAAGTGTTAAAGAATCCAGGATGGATGTCTAAAGTAATAGAGTCATTGTTGATATCAAAAGGACTTTCAATGGAACTAAGGTTTAAAAGGGATGTGTACAAGAAAGAGAAAAAAGGGGAAATCACCAAAGAGGAATTGAAACAAATAGCCAACAAGTGTGGGGAGAAAGTCAGAAAAGCAAAAGTGCAGAATGAGCTCCGCCTTGCCAGAGGGGTGGAAAACAATTAAACTTTTTTTTAAATGTCTACAGCAAAAAGGCAGAAAAAGGATATGATAGGGCCATTGCATGGAGAACATGGCAAAATGCTAACAGGGGACAGAGAAAAGGCATAACTATTCAACACCTTCTTTACCTCTGTCTTATCCCCAAAGGAAAACAGTGCTCAACCTGGGGGAAATGGAACAGAGGATGTGGTAGGGGAAATGCAGCACAGTATAAGTAAAAAGGTAGTACAGAAATACCTGACTATGCTAAATGAATTCAGGTCTCCAGGGATAGATGAACTGCATCCAAGGGTATTGAAAGTACTGGTAGAAGTGATCTCAAAACCACTGGCAATAATCTTTGAGAATTCCTGGAGAATGGGAGAAGACTCAGCAGACTGGAGGAGGGCAAATATTGTCCCCATCTTCAAAGAGGGGGAAAAAAGAGGACCCAAACAATTACCACTCAGTCAGCCTGACATCAGTACCAGCCTGACATGGGTCCTGAGCAGATCATTAAACAGATAGTCTGTAAGCACTTAGAAAGGAATGCAAATAATTCCAGACTAATCTTATCTCTTTTTTTGATAAAGATAGATGGATACAGCATATCTTGATTTCAGTTAGGTCTTTGACAAAGTCCCCCATGATGTTCTTGCAAACCAGCTAGTAAATCTGGGCTAGACAATGCTGCTTTTAGATGGATTTTTAATTGGTTGACTGACTGAACCCAAAGGGTGCTTACCAATGGTTCCTCTTCATCCTGGAAAGAAGTGACTAGTGGGATGCCACAAGATTCTGTCCTTGACTTGGTGCTATTCAACATCTTTATCAATGACTTGAATGATGGAATAGAGGGCATTCTTCGCAGATTTGCAAATGGTACCAAATTAGGAGGGGTAGCTAACAGTCCAGAGAATAGGATCAGAATTCAAAGAGGTACATGCGTCTTCTTAAGTTTTAAGCCTATTATGCTCCAATAACTTTCTTCTGTTTCTGTCTGTTAGATTTTAGATGATGTGTGACAAGACAGAAGATCCAGATTTGCAGCCATAGTATGGTATTCTGGGTGGCACTCCAGGCCCAAACTTGCAATTTTGGGGCTGAACTTAGTTTGAGTGATGTTGTGACTGTGCAGTGGCTGGACAGAAGAGGCCTCCATTATGGTTGTTTGTTGCCTCTTTTGTTTGAGGTCCTCCTCCTGATGTTTTACTCATTCACAGTAGTGGTAATGACATGGGCTTGCTGAAGGGCAAGGCCCTGATTTTGCAAGTGTTGAAGGATTTTCAGTTTATAGCATGCCATGGGCCTAAGATTCCCCATGTTTAGTTTTGTTTTTTGCCACGTTGCCCCAAAAAGTTTGGTGGGGGGTAGATAATATGAAATTCATTGATCATAACCTGAGAAGGGCAAATGGGGAACTTTGTAATGCCCTGTGTAGGGGGTTGGACCACTTTTTGTCACATTCTAACATAGTTTTCCCACAGCCAGAGCTCTACAGGGCAAATGGTGTGCATTTATCAGATGAGAGGAATATATTGTTCCTAGGCAATTTGCAACAGGGAGTGAAGGCCATTCTGGCCATCCTGGGAACTAAGCAGATGCTTGTCCCTGGTCCAGAGCAGGTAGTGGTGGAAGAATATAAGACTTTGGTGATCACCTTCTGGCACCTTTTTTTTGTTGAATAGCACTCTGTTGAATAGTGCTCTTTAGGATTCTGCATCCCTGGGGATGGGAAAGGAAGGTACCCTTGAAACTAAATAGGGATTCATGCTCTCATTTATAGGGTCCCGCAGCTTGGGTGGGAGTTCCCTGGGTTATTTTCCAATTTTGCTAGGCTGGGTAAAAGCCCAAGTATTTGAATTGTCCCTGGAGCTGAGGTGTTTCACCCATGGGAAGGCTGAGAAGGTAGTCACAAGGTAATACCTGGCATCATCTGGACCCATCTCAGATTGCTCCCCTCCTTGCTCTATTTCCAGGCCAATGCAACCTAAATAGTTTAGGTCAAATAAAGTGGCCCTTATTTAATCTTCTGTATCTGGTCTTGTTGTTTCATGGTTGGTCATTAATGGACCAAATAAATAACTTTACAAGTTCTGACATCTTTTCCAGTTTTTGAGGCATATTCTTCTTCCCAGTTTCATACACTCTTGTGCTCTTTTCATCCTATAGCAGCCAGTGTCCCATTTTTATCCATTAATTATGGCTTCTAGATTTTTTTCAGATATATTAGACCGTATTTCCTTATCCTAATAACATTGTTTAGAATTTTAAAACATCCCCCCACATCTAGGCTTTTCATACCCTGCACGTGCATTTATAAAGGATTTGTTTTGAAAGACAAGCTTCTTCAGTGAAATCTTATTTTAGATTTCGTGATTGCTACTATAATAGATGTACTGGACAGTAATAACGGAATAATAGCAATAAGAACTGTGATTGCACAGTTCTCAATTTGTAATATCTCAAACAAGTTATGGATTTTTCCATTCAGTCTGCCTGTCAAACCCTTTTCCCATCTATCTCATTTCTTTGTAATAGATGTTCCTTCAAATTACATAGGTCAGACTTGCTGACAAGCATAAGATTAGGAAGATAGATATACAGGTAATTGCCTGAGAGATGTTAATTGACAATATTAAAATCCTCCACCCTTTCCGAGTAAAACTTTTCAGGAGACAGAAATAATAATGTGTCTGAAAGCCCCAAATTTTAATTTATTTCACTCTCCCATCATTAACACTGCTTGTTTGGTGCAGTGTCTTTTGATGGTTGCTGCTCTGATCTTCCTTACCACACCATTTATCTTGATTGCATCTTTACCTGCTGAACGAGTACAACCTACTAACTTCCTTTTCCTTCCTTCCTTCCTTCCTTCTCCCCCCCTCCAGCTCTTGGCAGCCTTTTTCTTTGGCCATCATCTACTTACTGTTCACTTGTGGTCCTGTCCTATATTTGTTCCATTCAGACCTTTGGACATGTTCCTATTGTTTTTAAACTACACTTCCCAGAATTCCCCAGCCAGCATGACTACTGACTATGCTGGTTGAAGATTTTGGGAGCTGTAATCCAAAAACCAACTTTTCGAAGCACATTTCCTTACCAATGTTTTAACCATCTCTGTGCCCCTGATACCATAGGAGGATGACTTACACCAATACTGCTTCAGCTCTCTAATGTGAGGAACTGGCAATTTTAAAAGATGTTGAAAAAGTGGGATGACTGAATAGCAATCAAGACTGTCCCTGCCAAAGCAGGACAGTTGGGGAGGTATTCATCCCCATTTTGAGTAGCACTTATATGCACTGATATATAAACTTGAAAAAGTTGCTTTTGGATTACAATGCCCAGAATTCTTAGGGCATTGTATCCTGGGGATTCTAGGTATTGTGGTCACCAAGGTAACTTTTTCAAGCTATTCAGTACTGATTACATTGGTTGACAGTGATTCTCAAAGCAGACTTCTTTTGACTTCAAACTGGAGACTGACGTTTAACCTTATTTTGTTTATTCTACCACTGAGCTATAGCCTTTTACCTCTTTGCATTATCTTCTTTCTGTTGTGCCTATCTTCCAAGGGCAAGAACAGTTGTGCCTACCTTCCAATGGGAGGGCCAATCCTTATTAATCTTCTGTCATCTGTTAAAATGTCCTATCTCCTCTCTCTTCTTCCCACTTCCCCCTTTGTCCTCAGCTTACTTTAATTGCCAGAAACTAATGTCAAAGTGTGCAGTAATTTGTACTCAATTAACTCAGCAGGGGGCAGTACAGACGAGAGGGCGAAATCTTGCCTGTTCCTGTAGTCTCAGCCAAAACCAAACTGCTGCAGCATCTCCTAGCCTTGTGTGTTCTTCTCATCAATAATTTTTGCCATCTTGCCCACACTCTGATGTTGCTTAGCCACAAGTACCCTGATTGTCATCTGTGAAATGTCAATAGGTATGGTTGTATGGATTCCCCATTGCAGAAGACATCATAGCCTTATGCAGATATTCGGCCTGCTTATGTAGAGTTAACTCTGAAAGAGGAACACTCCTGAATTCTCAATGGCCCACCGCCCTTGGCCCACCAACTTTGAAGAGGTAAATCTGGAGAGAGAGTTCTACTCACATTCACTCGATTATCCAAAATAAGGCTATTTCCACACTACACTCTTATAGCACGATTATTTCACTTTCAACATCCTATGAAATCCAGCGAGCCCCTCCCTAAACTACAATCTCCAGGATTCCATAGGATGTTGAAAGTGGAATAATCGTGCTATAAGAGTGTAGTGTGGAAACGGCCAAAGGCTCCAAGTGATGAAGAACACTGATGAGGCAGAATTCTACTGACATAAATCATGATTAAAAGGACCCTTAAGACCTTTCTCTTCAGCAAGTGTGTCCTCTTGCCACTCTTAGCCCTCAGGTGAGGAGTCTGAACCCCTGCTTTTTAGTATCCTTAGTTTAAAGAACTTACATGTGTTAGGTACTGCACTGTAGTGAGATGGAGCCTTTCTCGTTTGGAAGAAAATTCAGTGAACTGTGGGAAAAGGGGCTATAAATCAGCTCTGTCTGTGTGATAGAAAAATGCGACAAACAATATGTCAAATTTACATAATTGGAAAGTGAATATGCATAAGTATTTGCATTATGTGCAAATTAGATATCCAGATTTACAAGATGGCATCCCTAGTTGTTAATCAATGCCTTTAGATGACCTTAGTAATATTAGGAGGAAAGGAGGACAACATGCATATTGTCAAAAATCAGCCCTATTATTTTGCCATACGAGATGGAAAATTCCACAAGCACTTTTCTTCACCCCGACAATAAAAATATGACAATAACAAAGTAGCTAGCAGTCTGTTGGAGCAATTTGCTGGCACCCAAAATCTGATCTCTGAAGCTGTGTCTCACTGTCCTTTATGGCAGGGCTGACCCTAGGTCTTTGGTATTTGGACTGACCTTAGAAAGTGTGCAAATAGTACCTACTATTCATATACTTTCTAAGGTCAATCCAAATACCAAAGACTTAGGGTCAGCCCTACCATAAGGGGCAGTGACATCTGGATACGTGCATGTAGGCCTTCTTTTACATGTTAACTCACTAAACTAAAATGACTGGTGTTTTATAGGAAAGTGGGTTCTATGTTCATTTGTAGGTCAGTATAAAAGGGATCTAAAAAGAGTTAAAATTTGATGCAGTACAGACAGAAACAGAGTATGAAATGCATATTTGATCAAGCAAGACTCTTGAAGATTATTTATTGTTTATGGATTTTTTTGCACAACCTACATATAGCTTTTGAATATAAAAAAATCTTGTTGTATTTTTACTTAATTTCTTAAATGACCTTTTATTAGAACCATGTAATGACATAAATATTAGTACATGATTTCCCCACAAATTTAAAGAATAGAAGCAAGATGCTTCCATCAGATTCTGTTGCTGCTGTTTTTAAAAAGAGCTAATATGTTTACCTTAGGTTCAAGGAACAAGTAATAATTTTTATACAGAAGTAGAATAGCAGCAAATCAGAAATGCCTGGCATTTTTCTTGGAAAACTAAGCAAATACACAAGATGAGTTAATACTAGCCCAGAGGATTAAATAGGAAACAAAAATCATCTCAATTGTGCCAGAAAAGTAAAAAGTCTGTTGTTTGTTTTGGAAACACCCAGTAGTATAGTGATGAAAAATGCATTAAAAAGTAGGTTCTTGTTCAGCTTACATTACACTGGATAGTATAAGAGGATCGTAGGCTGAAGGCAAGCACAAGGGATTATAGACATTGTAACAGGCTATCTGTATATACACAACTTAATATGCTGTGGCATGTAGTATTCCACACTTCTGAGTCATTACTGGGAACATGAAGAAAATATTCTAAATTTTAAACCATCATACCAGCTGTCAATATAGACTAATGCCATCTCCAAAAAACTGTACTGTGAAATTCAGAAACACACTGTAAAGATGAAACACAAAAAGATGGAAAGCCAGGTATACGGTTTAAAGAAAACTACATACATGTTAACAATGCAAAGGGGATCTAGTAAAATATAAGAGAATAGGCATTTGTCATCAGAATGGATCATAATCAGTGTCCTTATCATTAATAAAGACGCAAGGCTCTCTAGCCTGGTGTTTTCTGGAACGTATGACAACAGCTCTGATCACATTAAATGCCAAGTCTTTGAATTATAGAAGTATAGTTCAATACAGCCAAAGGGTGCCAGGTGGGAGAAGAACGATACATAAATTTGCTCCTTTTACTGGTCCGATTTTGTACTTAGATGGGAGACAGCCAACAAATAACAGATGCTGTCGGCTATATTTCAGTGGAAAGAACTGGCAAAACCACTTCTGACTATTCCTTGCCTAAGAAAACACTATTAAATTCATGGGGTTACCATAAGTCAACAGGCAACTTGAGGGCACATACAGTAAAGTCTAACTACTTGTTCTACGTAACTGAGCTTCTGCTCAATTTCTGTAAGATCTTACTTTCTTTTTTTTATTCTTTTACAACTGTCACCTGTCAAACTTTATATATCTTGTGAAGTTTTTTGATGAGTTATTCATTTGAAGATAAATGTGTAAGTAAAATGAGGTGCTCTACCTAGTTTAAGAACTTATTCATACACTCAGACAACCATGTTGTTGTTGTTGTGTGCCTTCAAGTCATTTCCGACTTATGCTGACCCTAAGGTGAATCTATCACAGGGTTTTCCTGGCAAGATTTGTTCACAGGGGGTTTGCCTTTGTCTTCCTTTGATGTTGAGAGAATGCGAGTTTCCAGTGGGTTTCCATGGCCAAGCAGGGATTTGAACTCTGGTGTCCAGAGATATAGTTTAATACTCAAACCACTGCATCATGCTGTCTCTCTAGGTCATCTTTGGATACTTCTAATTAGAGGTGCTAGATCTCAGGGTTACTTCTTCTCAGTTCTCAAGGCAACAGGGAGGAATCTAAGGGTAAGAGCACTGCCTCAGATAGTATGTGTGTGCATTTGTGTGCACACATTTGTACATATTTTCTTCATTACTTAAATGTGATGGTTTGAGAGTTTTGTTATATGAACGGCATAATTTTATATGAAATTATACACATCTGTATAATTTTGAGACATATCTTATCATATTCACTGACAAGAGTGTAGCACACACGACCCTCCCTGGATTGGGTGGCTGTGCAAGATTCGAAGTGTGAGATGCTGGGAGGCAAGAACCAAGCCAGTTCTGGTCTTTGAGGATGCAATTTATTAAGCGAAGAAGCAAAAGAAAATGAAAGACACACAAGCACACATACACTCTGACTCCGTTGGAAAGGTAAGGCAGGCAACGGAGCAGGGTTTTCTTTGTTCCAACAGATTATATAGGCTTTTCGTACACAAGTGGCAAAACAGGCTGCCAATCCATCAACCCATCGTGCCGAAACGGGCAGGAGGGAGGCTATCCCCCCCCCAGATGCCAATTACTGAGGCACCCATGGGCCAGGTGCATGGTAGGCTCATGGCCAAATCTCATTACGGGCCCAAAACAGCAACGGACGGTCTCTAATCAGGCTTTGCTGTCCCCTCACCGTATTGGACGGCACGGGGAGTGAAGCACCCATCATTAACATTCCTTGGCTATTCTCACAGGACTGCAGCATACAGGGCAGCCTGACCTAGCAATGCAACAGTATGAGCTAACCCCCCAAATATGTTCGTTAGTGCGAAAGCAGGCTGAACTGAAATGTGTGAGTGTGCAACACAGGGCCTACCCAAAGGGCCTCGGGCCCAAGAAAGAGTCAGTGCTCCCTCTTGTAACTTCACCATTTTAACATCACTAGGGTCCACTTCCTGCAATATCACAAGGGGCAATCCTGAGATATCAAGTGTTGACCCTGAAATCTCAGAAACCAGGACAGTCCTGACTTACAAACCCTACTTCAAGTCCCTTGATGTTTACTTCTTCCTTTTCTTTCCTTTATGTATTTAGTTTTAGTTTGCCCTTATATAGTTTAATTCTCACATAACACATTGGAGGCACTAGACAGAAAAAGGTATAAATTACCCTTAGTTGCTTCTTTGCTTACACTAGTTAAATGAGGAATGTGTATGTAGCGTTGAAACTACGTTCAGTCCCTTATGTGAATAAAGTTGCTTGATTCATTTGTGTCTCTTAATTGGTCTAAGAATATTTTCCCAATAAGTCTCCCCTGAAGTATTTACAGTGGATCACATCCTTTCAGGAAATTTATATTGATTGATTGATTGATTGATTGATTGATTGATTGATTGATTGACTGATTGATTGATTGTGGTGGTGCAGTGGTCAAAATGCCAATCCCTTGGAATTTATCAAAGTCAAAAACATATATGCTCTTGAATCATATTGTTAGTCCCAATTAGAGTAGGCCTGTTAATTCAGGCCTACTCTAACAGGTGATTTACCCACATGTTGATTCATTATTCAATATTGGATTCAAGGAGTCTGCTCTACTAGGGATCAGCCAATCAGATTTAGGTCTTGGTCTACTGTTGTTGCAAGCCCAATAAAATTATTATGGAAAGAAATAAAGAAAGATAGATTGGGAAAATATAGATTGATGAGCAGGCTGGTGCAGTCGATATTTAATTAGATCTAGCAAAAGAGGCTCAGCAAATAAGAGCAATTCTTCTCTGATCTGGGAGAGAGAGAAGTTTGTACTGGGGAACTGCAGGGTGGGAAGAGAATTGGTGAAAATTATCTCTTTCTCTGATAAGTGAAAATGTGTTACTTTGAAAGAAGTTGTTCAGAAGACTCTGAAAGCTTTCAGATCATTGATCAGTAAATTTTGTTAAGCTTGATTGATAACTGGACTTGGCTAACATGAACTAAAAACTTTCAAAACAGAGGAGGAGACCAAAGATGTATTCACAGGTTCATATCCTCATATCCGGTTTGGCTTCTGTCATCCCACTTTTTCAGCTGCTTTTAAAATGTCCCAGTTTCTCTGTCCTCCTTCTGTTTTACATCTTTGTCCTCAGCTAACTTCAGTTGCTGTGAACTGTATTCAGTGTGCAAAAGTAGTTTGCACTCAGGCCATTTCCACTCTACACTGTTATAGTACTATTATTCCACTTTCAGCACCCTGTGGAATTCTGGGGTTTGTAGCTGACTGAGGCCAAAGAGCTCTCTGGATGAGAATTCTGAATGCCCCTCCCTCAGCTGCAAACTCCAGGATTCCATAGGAGGTTGAAAGTGGCATAATAGCACCATAACAGTGTAGGGTGGAAATGGCCTCAGTTCTCAGGAGAGGAGAGGAGAGAGGAGAAGAGAGGAGAGAGCAGAATCTTGCCCTTCCTTGTATTTTTAGGCAAAAGCAAACTGCTTCAGCCTGTTGCCCTGACTTCTTGGGGTCCCTTAGGGGATACCTTGATTCGCTCCAAAAATGCAAAGATTGGGGAAATTAGTGGAGCACTGGCTGTAGCCAAACAAGGGGCAGGGTAACCCAGCAGAATCTTTTACCCAATTTTTATGGGATCAAATCAAGTGAAAAGCCAGACAAATGTACCAAGAACTGGATTTTATTAACAAATGTATTCTCACACACCAACGTACTCACTTACTCACACACACAAGGCCTATTGAGAAGGAAAAGAGGTGAAAATTGATAGGAGATTCAGCAGAGAGGGTGTAAAGGCAGTGGTAGTGCACCTATCCTGAAGTCTTCAGTCTGGGAAGCGGCGAGAAGAACAATGCTCAGCAAAGAGAGGTGGCTGAGGGGATCACTCAACTAACAGACTGCCGGTCTGTTAGCATGGTGGGGAGTTCTCCAAAGAGACTCTCAAAAACTGGGACTACTTATAGGGCAAAACGTACCTCGAGGTCATGCCCACTCCCGGGAAGGACAATGGCCAAAATAAAGGGAGAAATGCTGCACAATAGCGACTTGGTAGTTTGCATGATTGATTTATGCAGATGGACCTTGCAGTGCAGGGTTTACTAACATCGGAGTTCCTCAACCTGGGGAAAACCCAATAATCCACTCAAGTTGGTTATTCCTTGGCTGAAGACCCTTTGTCTGTGCAGACGTGTTTAGCCTGATGTCCCCTAGGGAAATGTGACTGGGGATTTTCCTGGCCTGACCTATTTGCGGTCGTTCGACCTCTTTGTCTACGTACCCATTCAGGCAACCTCCCTGGCATGGCGGGCATATTTGATATCAAATTTATAGTCCCCGGGATAGGGTATGCCAGTGGGGTAACAAGCCTTTCCTCACTTGATGTGTTCTTCCTCACTAATAATATCTTTTGCCATCTTGACCACACTCTGATGTTGCTTGGCCACTGGTGTCCCAGTTTTGATCTGCAAGATGTTTTCAGTTATGCAATTTTAGCTTTACAGAAAAGATTATTAGGTCTCTCCATGTGGACCAAGGAAGTCTCCCTCTTCCCCTTCCCCTCAGTGGCCAAAGTGTCAGCCAGTTGCTAAGATAACAATTTCTTTGACATTTCTTCCATGACAGAATGATAACTTTATTCATAACTTTGCTCTGACAACCAGTCCTATTCATACTGCTAAAATAAACACTCAGTGCTATATTTGTCAGATATTCCTAAATCCAAATCTTGACAATTGTTTTTTGTCCACAGAGTTTTATGATGGGAAAATGGAATAAACCCAAACTGCCTGAGGTTACTCTAGCAAAAGATTGTCTTGGTGTCAAATTGCTTCTCAAACTAGAGTTGCTATGGACTGGTTCACACATGCAGGCGTGCTGCTCATCACTCAATGTGTCACCTCGGCAAATGTGAACTGTCACCTTTCAGAAATACTAGGTTGTAGGAAATGTAAAAATTCTGCCTGTGCTATCTAATCAATAGTGTTTGTTTCACGGCTGTCACCTGTTGATTTAGAGCTCCTTAAATTATGGATACACATATGTGAAGAAGGAGGCCTAAATACCTCATAGGCACCAGATCTCATCCGATCTTCAAAGCTAAGCAAGGCCAGCCCTGGTTAGTACTTGGACAAGAGACAGCCAATGAGGACCAGGTGCTGTAGGCTGTGTTTCAGAGGAAAAAACTGGCAAAACCACCTCTGAGTGTTCCTTGCCTAAAAAAACCCAATAAAATCCAGCAGGTTACCACAACCCGATAGATGACTTGAAAGCACAAACACACATGTGTGTGCAAGCAAATAATAAACTGCCTTCAGAATTTTCATCTTATCCAGGCTTCTCAGCAGAGGTGCTGAGAGCAAGAACAACAGAGGAATAGTGGTACTGGTGGAATTGTAGCAACTGGAAGGGCCAGAGAATCAGAAGAGGCCTTGATAGCTTACCATAGGCATTACGTTTGGGCTTAAAGGGAGGCTGCATCACTTCTGTTCACCATTTTCAGCCAATTTGAGGAGGCCTTTTTGTTTAGGGGAGTTAGGTTCCTGACATGTGGGAGACCTTTCTTTCAGGAGTGCTGTAGTTGTGCATTCATGCATGGCAGGGGGCTAGATTAAATTGTCCTTGTGGTTCTTTCCAGCTCTATGAACCTATGAATCTAACTAAATCATTGCGTTTGCAGGCAGTTTGAGGGCATTTTTGATAGTTTGGAGCTGAAAAATCTCCTGAAAAATAGCATGAACAAAATTTTAAATGGGGGGGGGGGGTTGGAGATGTTTAGAGGGGGTCTCCAAGAATGTTTAGAGGCCATCAAAGTGGACTTTGATGCCTCCATGTAGCCTATGGCCTGTCCTTTCACCACCCCTACTTTAAATGTTGTTGGATTGAATCTATCAGCATTCCATGCCCTGATGATACTTCCCTATGGCTGATGGGAGTTGCAGTCCAACAATATATGGAGAGCTATGCTTTGCCCAGCCCTGGTTTAGAGGTTGGTAGCAGTCTGAGAACAAAGAGTAGAATGTAGAATGGATAGAAAAAATGATTTTAAAGAAATGCAGCAATGAAAATATGATTTATAAAAATCATGTTATTTCCTATAATTTTTTATATGTTGCCCTTTTTAAAAAGAAAAAAAACATTCTTGAAATAAAATATGAATCAACTTTCAAAATGAAACCTAACCACTTACCACAGAGGTGAAGTCTACTTTTCTGTTTAACAAGCACTCACTCATGGTTTTCTTTTCTTGGGGAGGAATGTCTGAATTTGAGAGTAAGAATTATAAACACTTCAGTAAGAGTAAAATGAAATGTTGATTTAAAGCCATTGCCAGCATCAGCTTTAAAACAACAACATACAATTAAATGCAGGGGACCTGATAGACATCAGGACCTTATCATGGGAAGGGAAGTGGTCTTTTAATATTTAATCTAGGCCCTTGTTAAATTCCCAATCCAGACTGAAGGACAGAATGCCTGCAATTTGTGTTGGCAAAGTAAAAGAGTTATTTGTTTGTTTGTTTGCAAATAGAACTTGCAGGTAGAAGGATCCCAATCAGAACAACAGCAGGAATGACAGCACTAAAGCCCCACTATCCCCATGCTAGGCCATTTCCACACTAGCCTGTTATAGCGCTATGATTCCACTTTCAACATCCTATGGAATCCTGGGGTTTGCATTTTAGGGAGGGACCGTCTGCTCTAGAGTGGTCCCCTGCACTTGCTTACATTGTTGCTAGCCACATCTTTAAAACAGTTTGACTCTGTGTCGTGAATTGTTATGGTTATTACTGTGGCTAAGCATGGTGTAGCGGTTTGGGCCTTTGACTATGACCCTAGAGACCAGTGCCACAGAAGCCCACCAAGTAACCTTGGGCATGACACACACACTCAGCCCAGAAAACCCCATGATAGGCTTGCCTTAGGGTTGCCATAAGTTGAAAAGGACTGGAAGGCACATAGCAGCAACAACAAATCACTGTGGCTAATCCTCCAACCATCCCAGATTGGCAGGGACAGCCCCAGTTAATCCTCTGCCATCCCACTTTCTCAGCTGCTTTTATAACGTCCCACTTCTCCTCTCCTGCTCCCACTAATAACCTTTGCTCCCTTGTTGTCTGGCCATACCCTTTTGACCATCCTGACGATGCTCAGCCACATGTGTCCCAGTTTTCATCTGTGAAAAACTGGAGGGTATTCTCTGGCCTTCTTATTATATTGGACTCACGGACTCATAAGATATCATAGTCACAAGGATCCAGAAAATGCCACTTTTTATATCACTTGTGGTCATCCATTCAGCTCAGATGAGTATGTTTGTGATTCTTCCTTGTGACTTTTGATCTGCCAAGTCCAGCAGTTCCTTATAGCATTATGATTCCACTTCAACTACAATGATTCCATCTTATGGAATCCTGGGGCTTGCAATGTAGGGATGGATGTTTACACTCCTCAGCCAGAGAGTTTGTCTATTGCCTCATCAAGCTACAAACTCCAGCATTCTGTCGGATGCAGCCATGGCAATTAAATGGGAATCACAGTGCTGTAAGTATGTAATTTGAAAGGGTCCAATTTTTCAGAGGACTAATATTTATGACTATACCAAATAAGCAGTATGCGAATATACTTCTCTCTCTCTTTCCCATAATCACTGCTCCTTGTGTCTAGAAATTTCTGGATATTTTACACTATTGAACACTGGTTTTCTTTGTGCCCTTATTTGAAGACAGAAGTAACCAAACAGTAACTTGACTTGTCTCTAGAGCTATAAAATGCTGTAGCAAATATTGTCTGCAGCTGAAGAAAACTCTATTTAGTCTCAAGCAAGCTCATAGTATCCTTAGTTCCTATGAATGTGTTTTTTTTTTTCCAGGAAGCATCTAAAAATTTCGGAACATGAATTTTGATATTAATAAGTGTGGATATCAGAAACATGAAGAGAGCCTTGATTTCCTTAAAGCGGATAGGAGGATGACCCAGGTAATCCTAGGATACTGATTCAAGTTGAAAAATAACCTATATCAGAAGGGGGGAAACGTAACTTTTGAGTTTTGATTCCACTTTGACCTTTAGGTTATTTTTTAAAATCTCTATTAGCTCCAGAGGAAATGTGGCACAGTAAATGTAGCAGATAACAAGTAAGGAAGTAAGGAGTAAAGAATTCTTTTATCTCATTTGCGTATTACATTTATATTCGACTTTTCCAAAAAGCTAAATGGCTTTCCATGGCTTTCTTTTTTTATCCTCATAACATCCCTCTGAGGTACTCAACTTTGGGTAAGAAACAGCAAAATCCAGCTCTCTAACTGCTACACAGTGCTGGGTCAAAGGAAAACAATACATCTATATCTTCAGTTCCTACCAAACTCAGCCTTTGTTCATAACTGAGTCACAGTATAGCACTGGTATTTTACTAATGAGAGTGAAGCTGTATTTTATTTGGGGGCTTCTTTTAAGCATTCCCTGCCTCATTTCTGTTCTTTCACTGAAAAATGTGTGTGTGTGTGCGCTAACCTTTTGTGCTAAGAAGCATGCACAACAGAACAATTGGCTTACTGTGTTAACGGCATATTAGCCAAAGAGTGGATGTGACATTATACAAATAACGATGAGAGAAGACAGGAATTTTATAAACCAAAACACCACATGCAAACTTTGCTGGCTGCAGATTAAGCAGATATGCCTGGGGTTTGGTTTCATCCTGTAGCAAACAAACTTCTGCAGAATCAATAGTTGCTCAACAGTAAAATCTTTTGACAAAGCAAAATTTACAGCATGACTGTTATGGATATTTTTCTTCAGCAATCAGTCTCACTGAATTCAATGGAATTTACCTCCAAATAAATATGGACAGATCTGAAGCCTTCATTGCTCAGCCTTGCTTATGTACAGCACACAATTCCATACCGGTAATTGGAGAAATACTTAAGAATTGCTCATTTATCAAGGATTAAAGCAACCCACCTCTTTAGATTAGTGCCTAGCTGTTAAGAGTGCTTCATTCTGTTCTCTTAACCGGTGTTGTATTGATTTTACTGCAGTCATTGTTAGTATTGTCCTAAATAGGAATGTTTGCTTAAAGTAAACTCCTTTACTTGATACACAGATATAAAATTCTAATGTTGTTGGAGCCCTGGCCTTAGCCATTATGTAATGGACTTAATCAGCACCACCCTGTTCCTACTGGTCCTAGATGGGCTATGCTATTGGGCAGGGCACAAGGACAAAAGAAGAGCCACACTGGACCAGTCCAAAGGCCTATCTAATCCAGTATTTTGATCATACTATTGACAACTAGATGCTTACATGAGGCATGTAAGTGCATGTTACTGTAGTTTCTAGTCCGAACTTGAGGTATATTAGATATCATTTGATATCAAGAATTTGGCCTTCACTACCCATTCCTCTCCATGTGCTTGCGAGGCCCCCGGACAAGCATGCACACGGGCGCGGCCGAAAATAGCTGAAATATTCAAAACAAATCCAGGCAGGCCAGTAATTGCCGGACTGCAGCTTTAGGAGACCTCCAGGCAAGTACCCTCTTAATATCACATTATATATGCACACAGCTTACAAAAGATCCCCTGCCCCGAGCAGGCAGCTTGACGAGCGCAATATCCAACCGTCAAGCACTCCGCATTTGCATACTGGCTACGCTATTGACAATGCTGTCATAATTCAATCATCTAAAGTACTGACCTTTTGGAGGCTTTGTCTCCAGCCCGAAACCCATTGTTTTCCCCAGGAATGGACTAGCCTACAGGCACATTTTCCCCTATAAGACCCCCTGATTTTGAGCGTCTTTCCGGATTGCTCTGACTTCCATCCCGCCTTGCTGTCGCTCCGTTCGACGAGCCTTCCCCTCAGCTCCCACATTCTGAGAATCTCCGATACCACAGACTTTTCTTCTGATAAACTGGGCTTCAGGATCAAGTGTAGTATTTCCCCTGAAAAATCCCTCTTAAAAATCCTCTCTCCAACTCCTACCTTTCTTTCATTAGGTCTGTGTAAGTGGTTGCATACATACATACTGACTGTGTTTTAAAATAAAGGAAAACAATTATTATTTACTTCTGTTTGATTATTGACTCAGCCTGACCCCGTAAACATTGGGTTCAAGATCTCGCTAGGTTACCCTGCCTCTTGCATTGCTTAGCTTGTGCTCTTGCTAATTCCCATTCCCCATTATTTGGAGCACATTGGGGTGTCCCTCACGGGACCCCAGAAATCAGGGTAACAGGCATGAGCACAATAGCATTCAATTGCGACACGGCCAATCCAGTCCAGCTGACAGGCTAAGTGAGTTGGACATTTCAATTAGCAGATGCTGGGAGAGAAAAGATTGGAGATGTTTGGCAGTTTTCAATGACAGAGTTGTCGTTGTTGTTTTGTTGTTGTTGGTTTTCTTTTCCAAGGAAGAAAGGATAATCCAAACACCGTAAGCAAGAGAGAGAAAGAACATTTAATGAATGGAAGAATCGTTCTTTCATCTGACCATGCTTCGTTTCTATTCTGAAGCTACAGTTTGTGGAAAACTTCCTTTACCTCTGGCCTTCTCCCTTTCACAAAGTTCATATTGAAATAATGATCTTAATCCCCAAGAAAGCAGCAATATTTTTGCTGGAGAAAGTTGCACAATTTGTGGTATGGACCAATGCCATGTATAGCCATGAAGCAAGGTTTGACGTAGCTAAAGAACACCAAGTACAGGACTATGTTTTATCAAAACCATGCAGCATAACAATGCACACAGGGCCCTTGCAAATATATCAGACCCTTCAGATTTCAGCCTGATAAAGACAATACACATCAGAAATATAGGGTACGATATGTCTTTCTCTCCTAATAAGCAGACCGAGCAATTATACTTGCCACTAAATTCTTGGCCCATCAGTCACAAGTATTGCTCACTTTAACAGAGGAAAAGTGAATTTTGAATCATCTGTTGGATAAAAGGATTTAGATTCTGGATAACTGTATAATTCCCTTTTGCACTAATGCGGTTTAATGCCCACACTGATCCACCAAGCTCCAGAGGAGAGTTCATGCTATGATGAGGTGAAGGACCTAGAATAAAGGGCAGCTGGTGGGCTCCATGACAGGGGGGACAGATTTTGGATAGCTTCAAAGGAGTTATCCAGACGGATTCACCTATTTGGGGGAAATGGTTAAACACCTTGGATGACCTAAAACCCAGAACAAATTCATCCTGCATCCTAGCTGCAGCAAGTGAAATGAGAAATCAACCTAATATCCAAACTGATAGGTCAGCATGATAGTTGTGTGCTGTCTTGTTTCTCTCTCTTCACTTGTTTTATTTCCATTTTCTTTAATAAAGTATTTAGGTATACAGATGACTTTTCTGTCCTGGTTTGAACTATGTGAGAATGCCAGGTTTTATTATTCAGCTTACCCTCCTATATGATTATGAATAATGATATCAGATCTATAATGATAAACTACAGGAATGTCCTGTATCACATGAAATATTAATGTACCTTTCTGTTTCAGAACAGGTTTTGCCATCTGAAAATAATGTTTCACTTTGCGTTTTTTTTAACATCTAACCTAAGAGCAGTAGACCCTAGGACTGAATCCAGTCCTTTTGAGGTCCTAATCCAGCCCTCTGGGGCTGCTTCATTCATGATACCCCTGTTTGCAATTTGACCTTTGTATATACCTACCCAATATATTTGTAATTTGTCGTTATATAATAAATTGTCAAAATAGGCCTACTTTACTTTCCATTGCTAAATTTTTTTTCCCTCCACAGTTGGAATTGTGCTACAGTGCCTAAAGTGATTCATTCCACCCTCATAGTTCCTTGGAAATCTCAGTGTTGAAAGCCTATCATTAACTGTGAACCTTTCACTTGTAGATTTCAGCACAATACTCCTGTGCAATGAAAATGAGAATTTGGGAAGGGGGGAGAGGGGGAGTGGAGAGAGAATTGCAGTTCCTTTCTTCTTTTTAAATGTGTGCACCAGTTTACAGTTCGTTTGAAATCTCTGGCAGGGAAAGAATTAATCCTGTTAGTACATAAACAGCAATTTCAGCTGTCTTATGAGAAAGATTTCTTTCTTTCTTTCTTTCTTTCTTTCTTTCTTTCTCTCTCTCTCTCTCTCTCTCTCTCTCTCTCTCTCTTTTTCTCTCTATCCCAAATTCTTTGTTATTCATCAAATAAGATTGCTTTAAAAGATTTTTTAAAAACTCCTCATTTTGAAGGGGTTTAGCTATTAACACAGAAAACAAATTAAAATGTGTTCTGGTTTTTAAAAGAAAACAGTACCATTTAATATAAAATGTCCAGATCTAAGAATGCAGAATAGTCATCCAGATTATTCTATTGATGTTGCTTTTATTGTTGTGTGCCTTCAAGTCGTTTCCAACTTATGGCAAACTTATTATGAGGTTTTCTGGGGCTGAGAGTGTGTGATGTGTGTGAGGTCACTCACTGGGTTTCCATGTCCAAGTGGGGAATCAAACCGTGGTCTCCAGGATCGTAGACCAATGCTCAAATCACTGCACCACACTATTATTACACCAGATGGATTGAGTTCTATCTCTTTTCCTTCCAACCCTTGTTATAAGCTGAAAATGAATGGAAAATTCTGAGTTCACTGAAAAAAGGAACAGAGATTAATGGAAATGAATTAGCCTGTACAAGGTAAGTTGGGGATTCAAATTCTACCATTGCCAATTACAAATGAAATTCATTAGATGGCTACAAAAACTCTGCCACTGTCTGAAGTGCAACCAGAAATTAGATCAACCCAGCAACTTTTATTCAGCCACTTAATTTTCCATTAAAAGAATTATAGAAAGGGAGGGTTGTTATTTTTTTTTAAATTGTGCTAGTTGTCAACTGTACTACAATTTTACTTACTTATGGAATTTTTAGAAATAAAAAGACTCCCAGCATGGACTGGATTTTAGTTTCACTTCCTCTCCGAGTTTACTGTGCAAACACATTGGTTTTTGAAGATGTTTCCTACTTTTTTTTTCTTCCGTGGAATTATTCCTAAAAGCACAATAATAAACAATTCCGTGGAAGAAAAAAAGTGTAGGAAACATCTTCAAAAACCAACGTATTTGCACAGTAAACTCGGTGAAGATGTGAAACTAAAAAATAACATGTGTAAAGAATGGAAGGAAGGATGAATCACCAAGTAAGAATACAGATGTGTAGCCCAAGCTTGCAGCAATAGTGTATGGAAAGCTAAAGCTCAAAATGAGCTGAGACTGGCTAGGCAAGCAAAAAGCAACAAAAATGGATTTTCAAACATGTCTGAAGCAAGAGAATAGGAGAATAGAGAATATAATAGATCACGTTGAAAAGGCAGAACCGCTCTATACCTATTTTGCTTCAGTTGTTTTCCTCACCCCCACCCCTCAAAATGAGAACTCTGTGCTTCCATATATCAGCAGAGACGTTGGCAAGGAATCTGAATTACAAATAAAGATTGATAAGGAGTTAGTCAGGAAACACCTAGCTAACCTAAATGAATTGAAATCTGCAGGGCCAAATGAACTGAATCCCAAAGTATTGACGGAGTTTGCTAACATATTTGTGAAACTGCTTGCCACCATTTTCGAGGGTCTTGGAGAATGGCTGAGATGCTAGGGAACTGAAGAAGAGCAAACATTGTCCTTCTCTTGGGAAAAAAAGGAAAAAAAGATCTAAGAAGCTATAGGCAGGTCAGCCTGACCTCAATACCAGGAAAAATATTAGAATGGATTATACAGGAGTTCACCTGCAAGTATGTTAATGACAATGCCATGATTAGTAGAAGCCGGGATGGGTTTGTGAAGAACAAATCCTGCCAAACTAATCGTATATCCCCCTCCCCTTTTTTTTTTCTGATCAGGCCACTAGTTTAGTATATGGTAGGAATGCTGTAGATATCATTTATCTGGAATTTCACAAAGCATTTTATAAGGTCCCCCATAATATTTTGTTTAGGAAACTGATTAAATATGAAATATATGGAAACACAATTAAGCTGATCCATAACCGGTTGGAAGACCATGCTGAAAGGCCATCACTGATCGCTATACTTCAAACTGGAAGGAGGTCTCAAGTGGAGTGCCTCAGTGTTCTGCCATTGCTCTTCAACACTTTTATTAATGACTTAAATGATGGAGTGGAGGGAATCCTTACCAGGTTTGCAAGTGATACAAAACTGGCAGGGGTGGCTAAGGCATTGGAAGATAGGAACAGAATTCAAAATGACCTTGGTAAACTAGAAAATCAAACAGAAATTAATAAAATGAAATTCAATAGAGACAAATGCAAAATTTAACATTTAGGCCACAAAGACCAAATGCCCAGGTACAGGATGAGAGATGCATGGCTCAGCAGTAGTACATGCAAAAAGGACTTTGGAATCTTTGTGGATCATAAATTGAATATGAGACAGCAGTGTGATGCTACAGCAAAGAAGGTAAATGCTATTTCATTCTGCATTAATAAAAGCACAGTTTCCAAGTTGAGGGAAGTATATTCTGTGCTGGTCAAGACCTCATCTGGAATACTGTGTTCTGTTCTGGGTACCTCATTTTAAGAAGGATATGGACAAGGTGGGAGGCAGTTCAGGGAAGGGTGAGAAGGATAAGAGGTATGATGAACAAAGTTTATGAGGAAGGATTGAAGGAGCTGGACATGTTCATTTTGGTGAAGAGAAGACTGAGGGGTGACATAATTGCAGTCTTTAAATACCTCAAGAGCTGTCACAGAGAAGAGGGTACTGCTGTTCCCAAAGTGTAGGAGCAGGTCTATAGTTTTAAGTTACAGGAGAGTAGATTTTGATTGAATATTAAAATAAACTTTTCAACAGTAAAAGCAATTGAAACCAATTGCCTAGAGAGGTGGTGGGGTCTTGTTACTGCCCTGGCTAGTCCGAGCTTTGGGGATATTAAAAGATATCCTCTTGATATCACAATTCAGCTGCACTTCTCTATTCCCCTCCACGTGCTTGCGAGGCCACCGGACAAGCACGTAAACAAGCTCGGCCATTAATTGCCATAATATTCAAACAACAATACAGGCAGGCCAGAAATAGCTGACTCACTGCTTTAGGAGACCTCCAGGCAAATGCTCTAATTAGGTATGCACGCAACCTACCAAAGAGCCTCTGCCCCGCGCTGGCAGCTTGATGGGTGACCTATACAATACCGAAGTACTCTGCGTTTGCATACTGGCTACTCTACTGAGAACCTCTACAATAACTCAATCATTCAGATTCTGACCTTTCGGAGGCTTTGTCTCCAACTCCAAATCTATTGTTTTCCCCCAAGTACAGCATAGCCTGCAGTCACAATTCTCCTTATAAAAACCCTTGATTCCGAGACGTTCCTCGGATCGCTCCCGAGTTTCATCCCGCCTTGCTGCCGCTTTGCTTGGCGAGCCTCCCCTCAGCTCCACGTGCTGAGCTACATCTCACCCCAGCCTCGCTCTCTATTTTTCTGGGCTTCAGGACAGGTGAAGTATCACCCAAACCAGCAACTCCTCTAAAAATCCCTCTATACCACTCAGACCTTTATTTCTTTAGTTATCTTGTGTGAATGTGTCACATACACTGTTTTGCTTGTGTTTAATAAAACATCATTTATTGTTTCAACTTTTGTGTGCTCCTTGACTCGGCCTGACCCCGTAGACATAGGGTTCAAGATCTCGCTACGTTACCGTGCCTCTCATAACGCTAAGCAGTGCTCTGAGCTAATTTTCCTCATCTTTAGTTGAGCACATTTTGGTGTCCCTCCCGGGACCCCCAGTACACAGGGTAACAGTCTCCTACTCTGAACATCTTCAAAAAAATGTCTTGACGGCTACATGCTGAGGATGTTCTACTGGAGATCCTGCACTGAGCAGGAGGTTGAATTTGATGGTCCATGAGGCTCCTTCCATATCTATGATTCTATGATTCTGTTATTCTAAATCGCTGAAACAAATCTCACAAATCTTTGCACAGTGCTGGTTTCTTCTATGGTCCTCTTTAATGGCTTCTGTAATATTTAAAAATCGGGCTTTTGATCAACTCCCATCTCCTTAAGGTCCTGCTGACAGGCCTAGTGTTGGACTCTTCTAAGGGAAAACAGTCCACAGAGTAAGAACTGTCTGTTCTAACTGATGAGAAAAGGGGTGGCACAACTGACACACTCTCTGTTGAGAGCGTACAAGTATGGTTTTAAGAAAGTCAAGACTCTGCCTTTCCTTTCCTCTCCTGCTGAGTTAAGACAGTGCAAAACTGCTTTTATACTTTGAATTCAGTTTGCATCAACTGAAGTAAGCCAAGGATGACAAACAGAAGTGGGAGGTGGAGAGACAAACAGGAACATTTTAAATGGAGCTGTGAAAGTGAAACAGCAGATGATTAACCAGGGCTGTCCATGCCAAATCAGAATAGTTGAAGGGTAAGTTAGGGTGTGCATCTGTATCCGTGGAAGGCTGCCAAACTTGTAAAGCAGCCATCATAGGTCTGTGGGGAAGAGCATTTCTGCCTCTTGCTCTTTGGCTGCCAGCTTCCAACCTCTACCACTGGTTCCCATTCTCTCTAATATCTCTTTGTAGTAATGTAACTAATCAAAGTTGTTAAAGGATTTGATTGGATCTTTTCAGGTGCTCCTCCCATTCCTAATCGGTGTAGCTATTCACATAAAGAAACATAAGTACAGTCAGCCCTCCACATTTGCTGGTTTGACCTTCATGGATTTGGTTATTTGTGACTTTCTGCCCCTGCCCCTCCACCTCAGGACCTTTGTTTCTGGGGGAACCTTCTCATCTCAGATCCTCATCCTCCGCTTCTACCAACTGCTGCCTGGCCAGCTAAGGATAGCTTGCAGCCCGATTTCTCAGTACCACAAACCTTCTCTTGATGCCCCCACACCGAAAGAGGCAGATGGGCAAGAGAGAGGATGTATAGGGCCACCACACTGACCCCTCCCTCTCCTCTCCTTTCCAGGACTTGCTTTGGACCCTGGGTGCCTGTTCTCCCCAACGTTCCTCAACCCCCTTCCCACACACACACACACACACATTGGGATATTTGCAATTTTTCCACTTTTGCAAGGGTCCTGCACCCCTAACTCTAGCAAATGTGGAGAACCAACTGTAGTATTATGTGTTTCACATAAAGAAGCAGAAAAAGAAAGGATTTTGAAGCAATACTTGCAGATGGTATCTGAACAAGAATGATCTGTCTATTGTGTGAAAAGCCCCTCTGTTAGTTATGCATTTAAATAAAACAGGGTAGGTTACAGACAAGAAAACACTGTTAAAACGCAACAATACTGGAACAGTCAAAAGTGTCTAAAATGTGGGGGGGGGGGAGGGGAGGGAAATCCTCCTGCAACTCTTTATGAGTTGATAAATTAGGTAGACCAACATGTATCTTTAAATGATTCCAAGAGAGAGGGGGGAGTACTCTCTGTTCCCTTTATTCAAAAATGATTAGATTTTCAGCCGTTCCAATATGAATACCTAATACAGTATGCTGTGTATTAGGACATAAGGAAATTTGGCTGCATTTAATGCTAGTCAGATGTAAGCCGTACATTATCTTTATGCTATGACCCTCCATGGACTTCCCAGGGGAAGGCTGTTTCTTATTAATGGATTACTGTTTCACTGGACCTGGTTTTGCAACCATTGATAAGAATGGGCTAATACTGCCTGGATTAGAATCAGATCAATTTAATTTCTCACTTATGACTTTCAATGAGCAGGGAAAGTGGAATCCATGAGCCTAGACTACTGAGGAGTATAGCCTTGCCTGGCATTCCTTCAGGTTCCCAGAAGTCATTAATATTATTTACAGTTCAAAAGAGTTCCATTTAAAAGCTTTTATCTGCTTTAATTGCCAGCACAAGCTGGAAAAAATAAATCAAAGCACATTAATCAAACTGGTTAGAAGGGTTTGGTGCAAACTTGCCCACAGGTGTAACCACCAATATGACTATTCTGATGCCTCCTTTTACAGCCAATTGGGAGTTTGTTAATGAAAGGCTATAACCTCTGATTTGGAAAGCTCCATTTTTCTGGGTTTTATTCCAAGTGCTAAACAGTTTCTCAGCTCATTCATTTATTTGAATGTATTCATATATAGAACCAGCATGGTGTAGTGATTTGGGTGTTCTAGTCTGGTCTGGAGATCAGGGTTCAAATTCCCACTCAGCCATGGGAATCTACTGGATGACCTTGGGCAAGTCACAGTGTCAGCATTAAAGGAAAGCTAGGGCAAACCTCTGAAGAAATCTTGCCAAGAAAAACTCATGATAGGGTCTCTTTAGGATCGCCGTAAGTCAGAAACAATTTGGAGGCACACAACAAAGAAAGAGGAAGCTGGGAAAACATGCTCCAGCCCTGCCGCTTCCACTCCCTTCTTTCCTATGTTTCTGGGGAAAGTCTGAGAAAGAGGTGTAACTGCATTCAGCTCAACACTCCATGCAATGCAAACCCTGATAAAGGCAAGGCTTGAAATCACACAGAGTGTTGTAATTTCATTCAATCAGACATTGTTGGAGGTTCTTTTCATACTTTCTGGCAAGGAGAGCTGTGTCTCTTTGCTCTCTAGCTGAGCTCTGACATAGGAGTTTTCCTCTAGAAGAATATGTCGTGTTTAAGTATTTCAAACACTGATTGCATCTCATCCTTTGACACTCTTTGAAATTACTTGAAATAGTTAATCAGTAATCGTGTGACTCCGTTTTCTTTAAGACAGAAGTCATTTCCGCACTAGACCATGCAGCCCCTCCCAAAACTGCAAACCAGGATTCCATAGGATGTTGAAAGTGGAATAATAGCGCTATAACACTCTAGTGCAGAAATGGCCAGAGTCTAAATATGCACAGGTCTGGAATCACAGCTTGAAACCCCAGCTGATATGGTTGGGTCTTGATACCTGCATCTTTTTAACTGGCATTCCCTGGGTGGTCTACTTGCATTTGATGAAAACATTGACATTACAATATCTTTACAATGTTTCAAACTATTGCCAAGGCTTTGCTGCACTACCTGTCTCATAGTCAGGAAGGCAGCCTAGCAAACCTTTATTCTCTACCTAGTAAACACTGTTGTATTTCATTTCAGCTTGGCATAATTTCCCACTTCCTACCTTATAATTTCGTCAGATACCTCTATCAATTAGGACTTCCAACTGGTTGTTCACACCTGCCACAAGAGTGAGGGGTGGGGTTATAACATGCATCTGTGACTTACTCTACTTGTGTGCAACAGCGAAGAACTGAATACGGCTAGGGAGAAACTAACAGTTTAAAATTCCAATATTGGGCTGAACTGGGTAAATTCATTGTGATTCATTTGGGAAGCTTTAAGCTCTCAACAGTCTCACAAGCTTCAAACTCTTATTTTTTGGAGTAACAATTCACAATTGGTGGTTGACAGAGCATTTGGTTAGCTAGATGAAAAAAGCAAAGATAAACTTGGTTAGCTAGATGAAAAAAAGCTAAGATAAAAGAAAGCTACTGTGAATAAAACAGAAATTGGCTAGGATGAACTTAGGGTATTTAAATAAAGTAAGTCGTTGGAGAAGGCTTTTTCTCTCTCAAGATCACAGAGACAGGCACCATGTATTTATTAAGAAGCTGAAAATAATATTAACTAAATTTCTTTTGGGAAACTAGTATGCCTTTACCAAATTTCTGTTAACAGGTTTGACAGGTGGTAATGTTTCATCTCATGTTTACCTAAAGTACCATGCTTTCAGAACTTTTAAAGTGTTTGTAGCGTCAGATACACAATGGGCTGAGTAACCCTGGAATGCAGTGACCGGCAGGTCTATAGAATCCACCAGAAATATTTCTCTTCTTTTGGAGAGAGAGGTTTCTCTACAGGAAGGGAGGGCCTGTAGAGGACAGGACAGAAGCAGTTACCCCACCACACACACACACACACACACACACACACACAGAATCATATAATACCTGATCTACCTGAACAATAGTATTTAACCATGTAGGGGTAGCACCCTACTTTACAGTGGACAGTGGACATCCTCTGTAAAGTTCTATTTAGAGAGCAGTCAGTAGAAAATCCTCTGTTTGGAGAAATACTGTATTTCGCTGTCTGGTTAAACCATTAAGAAGGAGAGGAAGGGGTGTTGATATTGTCTATCAACCATTAGCACCTAGAGAGCAGACTGAGCATGCACACAGATTATATGGTTATTGTTTCCTCCAGTATGTTGACATGTATTGTATTTCTACTTATATCATAGCATTTCCCCCTAAATTTGCCTCTGTACATATCTATTTGCATATGCAAAAACTGTGTAATTCTGTGTTTGGTCATGCATTTCTTTGGATGAGGACACTAATGTATAAGTAACTACCCAATGCATGAATGGTTATGGTCTCATACCAGAAACTCTCTGCCAATAGAAAGCTGGCATTTCAGGAAAGGGGCCTTTGCTTTGCTAACAGGCCAGTTTTTTCTTTGGGTAATTTTTTTTTTCAAAGGACAGGGACTTTATGGTGCTTTGTATGCATTGCAAGTTCATTACCAACTTGTTCTAGACTAAACAAAGAACTAAACAACCTACTAGTGAATAACTTCTTAGAACATGAACCGTCACTCATCCAATCCTCATTCTCTCTGTCTCTGTCTCTCTCTCTCTGTCTCTCTCTCTGTCTCTCTCTCTCTCTGTGCGTGCTTTTGGGGGAAGTTAAGCTTCACTCTTCCTTATGCAGAAATCAAATATAAATGAAATATAAATACTACCATGAGATGAAAAAACAAACCAACAAACCGCACTTACTGTAAAGCAAGTAAAAAGCACAATAAATTATACAAATTCCATGTATTATCCAGATATATGTTTAAAGAATGTGTTACATTAAATTAGTCTGATTCAGTGGATTCTGAGCATATTTTTGATCTTTTATTTATTTTATTCAGAAATGTTTCTTACATCATTCTAGTGACAGGACACTATTCAGAGTCGTAAAACCATTTAAAATCATGTTAACAGGAAAATAGCACACTCAGTGGCCTAAATCTAGTCATTAGTACTTGTAAGAGTAGAATTACTGAATCAATGGAGCATGCATATGACTTCCCAGTTCCCATTGATTCAGTGGATTTACTCTAATTGGGACTAACAATTGGATGCATTCTAATACCAAAAAAAAAAAAAAAAAAAACCCTAGCAGAGATTACAGATGACATACAAACTTTAACAAAACCAGTTCACACTTAGCAAAGTCAAAGCCTGCCAGAATAAATAGATTAAAAAGTCTTCACTAACTAAGTCTTCACTAACTGATGAACGATACACAGACCATTTCCACACCGGCCTTCTGTAATGGTGCAGAGCGACCTCTCACGGAGGTCTTCTACACCGTAGAGTGGACTGGCGTGGACTACTTTTTGTAGTTCCACACCAGAATCCACTCAGGAGCAGCCAGAACTAGCTGCGCTGCGTGTTTTTTAAAAACCTCTTTTTCGAGGTTTTTAAAAAGCACGAAGCGCGCAGCCCCGTGCTGCTCCGTCGCCCGGCTCCGACACGGATTTGCAGGCACACGAAAGTGCATGCCTGCAGATCTTCCAGGGGTGGGCTTCCAGCTGGCGAGCTTCCCGGGTGGTAGAGACCCTCCACCAACCGGAAGCCGCCATTTGGGACGCCGGAGGACTGCGGAGCAGCGAGCTCGCGCTGCTCCGCATCGCTACGGACTTACCCAGCTGCCGGTAAGCTCCGTTTTTGGGCGTTTTCGCCTGTCCCCCCCCCCACATGTGGAAAGGGCCAGAGAGGGGCCACCTTCAATTCACAGAATGAAAACTTGTACAATTTTAGTGGAACCAATGAAAAGTCCCATCTCTGGTCACCATCAGCTTCCCCTTCATCTTAGCTGAGTCACAGAGATGTCTTAATGAGTTTTTGTGATTTTGAGAAATCAGCTCATGATTTCAGTTGACTAAGGTTTTAGGTATTTGCGCCTGACTGGTGTGCAAAGTTTTCCAAGTGAAGCATTCCTGTCAGTGACTGCCATTTAAATCAGAGTGGAAAAGCTTCTCGGATGATGGTCCTGATGCTCATTGAGTTCTGATTCTTCCATATGATGGGAAGTTGTGGGAGAGCTGCTGTTGATCAGAGTAGAAACTACTGGACAAGAGTCTGACCCAGTATAAGGCTAGTCCCTATCTTCTGCGATTACTTATAAAGTATACCATGCTATCACCAACATCATGCAAATAACCTTATCTTTGTCTGAAAATGGCAGTTAATAAGTGTTCAGGCACATGAATTCCCAATGCAATGTTGCTTTTGGTGATAGCAATATGGATCCCTATGGGCAGCTCTGAAGGAACTAAATAAGATCTTCAGGTACAAAGATATACAATTAAATACCGAAGTCAGTATTATCCATGCTATTGTAATTTTAATTTCTTTATATGGGTTTAAAAGCTGGACAGTGACAAAAGCTGAGAGGAAGAAAATCAACTTTTTTGAAATGAGGTGGAGAGTTCTGCAGACACCATGGACTGCTAGAAGGACAAATGATAGAATCCTACAGCAAACAGGCCCGCACTTCTGGGAGCCAAAATGACTAAACCAAAGCCATTTCCGCACTAGACTGTTATAGCGCTATGATTTCACTTTCAACATTCCATAGGATGTTGAAAGTGGAATCATAGCGCTATAACAGTCTAGTGCAGAAATGGCCCAAGACTGCCGTACTTGGAACATATTATGAGATAACATGACTTGTTTGAAATGACAGTAATGCCCAGTAAAATGGAAGGCAATGCAAAAAGAGAAAGACTACCATGCATGCAGGTTGATTCAACCATGGAAGTCAAAGCTGCCTTGACTTTGCAAGACCTGAGCAGGGCAGGTGATGACCAGAGTTCTTGGAGGTCTTTCAGTGATAAGGTCGCTAATAATGGCAAACAACTATGGATTGCAAAACATGTAGAACATCACTTATGAGCAGTGCTAGCTTCATTTCCATAATTCCACAGCATAATTTGATATGCAAAGCCACATGCTTGTTCAGCAGTAGAAGCTATCCTGAGGCAATCTGCATTTAACATTTAAATTGGTATCTGACAATTAATTCCATGAAAATCTCCTGAGGGTCATTCTGTTTTGTTTTAATGAATGTAATTATCTTTAAAATGTCTTTGCATGTTAATTGGTGAAGAAATATTGGGGAAAACAGGTGTTAAACTTTGGACAATTTGAAGCGTTGGTTGCTGGTGATAGGAAAAATACATGGATCTGAAAATGACTATTTCTGACGGAAGCATTGAATGAAGTGCTGTTATTCACCATGTTAGGTAGCTAGGTGGCTGGAGAGAATGAACTATTCAGAAAACCAAGGCCATTTCCATACCGGGCTTCTGAAATGGTGCAGAGCGACTTCACACGGAGGTCTTCTACACCGTAGAGTGGACTGGCGTGGACTACTTTTTGTAGTTCCACACCAGAATCCATTCAGGAGTGGCCGGAACTAGCCATGCTGTGTGTTTTTTAAAAACCTCTTTTTCGAGGTTTTTAAAAAGCATGGAGCGCGCAGCCCCGTGCCACTCCGTCGCCCGGCTCCGAAGCGGATTTGCAGGCACGCACAAGTGCGTGCCTGCAGATCTTCCAGGGGTGGGCTTCCAGCTGGCGATCTTCTCTGGTTGGTGGAGAGCCTCCACCAACCGGAAGCCGCCATTTGGGACGCCAGAGGACTGCGGAGCAGCGAGCTTGCGGTGCTCTGCGTAGTGACGGACTTACCCAGCTGCCGGTAAGCTCCATTTTTGGGCATTTTCGCCCGTTCCCCCCCCCCCACATGTAGAAAGGGTCCAAGATTTATAAACAAAACAAACACTCTAAATTTTGGCTATTATCATTTACAGAGGCAAAGCAACACGAGGAATCCTATGGTTCATAATTATATAGCACTCCAGGAATGTCTTCAGGATTTACAAGAAGAAATATGATCCAAATACAGCTTCATAATCCTTTAAAAAAAATGTAGATTAACACAGATATTAATAAAAATCCTACTGGGGAACAAGAAAGGAAATATTTGATGTCAGAATAATTTTGCCAGTGTCTCTGTCCAAAAAAGAAGAGAAAGGTATTGACAAACTGGAATGTGTCCAGAGGAGGGTGAGCAAAATGGTAGAAGACCTGGAAACCATTCCCTATGACGAAAGGTTTAGGGAGCTGGGTATGTTCAGCCTGGATAAGAAAAGGTTAAAGGTGACATGACAAGTATGTTTAAATATTTGAAGGGATGTCATATAAAGGATGGAGCAAGCCTGTTTTCTGCTGCTCCAGAGCAATGGCTTCAAGTTTCAGGAAAAGAGATTTCATCTGAACATTAGGAAGAACTTTCTCGTGGTAAGAGTAGTTTAAAAATTCAATATGCTGCCTTGGAATTTGGTGGAGTCTCTTCTTTGGATGTTTTTAAGCAGCAGCCATCTGTCAGGAATGCTTTGATTGTGTATATCTGCATGGCAGGGGGTTAGACTCAATGGCCCTTGTGGTTTCTTCCAATTTTTTTTAATTTAAAATAAGATACATATTATTTATTATTGTACATTTCATGTCACTATGGGTACAATTTAATACCAGGTTGAATTTAATTAACCTTTGAATTTTACACAGATACCCTAAATTAAAAATTACCAGAGGCAAGCAATAATTCATATGAGTCTATGAAGAGAAGGGGAAAAAAGTAAGTCCTGGAATGGAACAGGGATAGGATTTATTTGTTCAGCAGGAGAGAAAGGCCCTCAAGCATCTAAGGCATTTTCAGAATGTCCCCCATCAATATATAAAGAGAGAAGGAACGTTTTTGAATTTTTCTGGGGAGTCAGGATACACTATGATACATTTTTAGTAATGTTTCCTTCTCTACTGATTATATCCAGGACTGATTTCTATTCCATATTATGGTGTAATATACAGTCTTGTATACTGTTGTTTGGGGTGGGCTGTAATCAATCTTCTTGCAATTCTTTAGTGCGTTATTCACAGAGTACTAGGCTACAGAACAATTAAATAAAAAGTTTCACTCACAGTCTCTTTAATTTTCTTATGTTCTGGATTCTCCCTCATTCTTCCCATTCTGTTCTTTCATAACCTAATCCTAAACTGGGTCAGGTGATACACTTTGAGAGGTTTGGTAAAGTTTGAGCAAAAAGACAATGCTATCAAA
This sequence comes from Cyclura pinguis, assembly GCA_030412105.1. Classification (NCBI taxonomy): domain Eukaryota; kingdom Metazoa; phylum Chordata; class Lepidosauria; order Squamata; family Iguanidae; genus Cyclura; species Cyclura pinguis. The sequence goes on along the minus strand of CM059599.1, from coordinate 307,659,513 downwards.
ATTTGTGTCCCACTACCCCTCTTACGTCTTCCATTTTAAAAATCTACTCAGAAGTAAGTTTTCTAAGTCTTAACTTCAGCCCAGTGACACTTACTCCCAGATGAATAGGATACAATTGTTCACCTGCTTCTGAGAAATTCATTTTCCCCAGATGATCCAATAAGAAAATTGTAGATTGTTTCCTTTTGATGCTTCAGCCATTCCAGTTTGTAGAGCCTAGTTTCATTCATTCAGAATGAATGCAAACATTGTTGTTGTTGTTTTATTCACCTTGCAATACAAGATAGAGGCCTTTTTTTAAAAAAAAAAAGTATTAAAGTAAGATTAGTGCAGATAAATTGAATTTAGGATCAGTGGCTCTTGTGCGCAAACAGAGGCATATTAACAACAAATTGAATTAAAGAGGTTGTAAGATGAGACCCATGCTTTGGGAAAGCTTCCCCAACCTGATAAGTACCATACAGTAGGCCCTCAATATCCAGGACCCCCAGTGGATACCAAAATCCGTGGATGTTCAAATCCCATTATGCACAATGTCATAGTAAAATGGTGTCTGTTACAAAAAATGACAAACAACTCAACCATGTGCCAGAGAGAGACTGAAGATCTGTGAAATGGCAGGAGGTTACAGCAAGGTACGCCTGCATGTCAGCATAGCACTCAATGCATGGCAAATTCAAGGTTTGCTTTGTGGTGGTGGTGGTGGTGGTGGGGTTCTCAATATTTTCAAGCCATGGTTGGTTGAATCTGTGGATTTAGAGGGCCAACTGTGCATATTGGACTCCGATCATGCAACAAGCACATTATGGGCTTTGCAGTCCACAAGGAGGAAAAAAAATCCAGGTTGAAGGCAAGCAACTTTTAAAAGACAAACAAACAAAAAGAAATTCACCCCACCTTTGAAGGAATCAGTAACAAAATGTATTCTTCTAAAGTTAACAATGATAACCTTCATGCCACTCTAGCCACATAATAATATTTTGATAACTCAGTTAAGTAAACTGTTTCAATTATAGGTATTTATAGTTAGTTGATTAAATTCCCCCTTTCTAACATTCAACGTTGCTGAATTAATTTTCAAATCTAATACTCAGCCCATTCTTGAGGAATATCAGCACTGTTGTCTCTTTATGATAGGACATTCTAGGGGAAGGGACAGAGTGGTATGGTAGATCATATGCTGTATGTACAAAATATTTCATGTTAAATGCATGATAAAATTAGATAGGGCTGGGCAGGTCTTAAACATTGAGCAACTGCTGGTAATAGACAATGCTAACGTAAACAGACTAATGTTCTGACTTAATACAAGGCAACTTCCTAGGTTGCTGAAACTCCAAGTCATCTGCCTAATTTGACCTCAGATGTCCTACAGTACTTCAGACAAAAGTCTGCAGTTACAATGAAACCACTTTTCTATAAGGTGTTCCTATGAGACTGCAGACTACCGGGAAATGACAGACCAGATGATTATATGATGGTCCCAAACACATGATGGTCCTACTGTATGGAACCCATTCACAGAAAAGTGTCTCCATGCAGCTAAGGTGTCTTGGATATTGGTGATTATATAATTTCTAGATGATATGGTGTCTCATTTTGATTCAATGTTCTTTATGGACTAGCTGAAAGCAACAGAATAAGGAAAGTAATCCTTCTCACAGTTGTTCCTTTCATGAATTCAGTCAGCACAGCACTGGTGTTGCTTAAGGTCCATTATTTCTTTCCAGTTTTAATTATCAAAGCAGTTAAGAACTATTTACAGAGGTCTATCTACTTTAGCTCAAATCTAAACCACAGGATGAATGCCAGTCTTGAATGCCAGTGTTATAATTGTCTATTTTCCTTGTGGTTTCTTTTCATTGGCAACCAAGTCACGCATGATAGAGATGAATGAGCACAGGCAACTTTAGGAACCAGAATATCAAGCTGACAGGTAAAAAAGCCATTACAGTGCAGCCAGTGGTGGCTGGTAGCTCCAGTCTCACTGGGGCAGTGAATCTATTCCAAGGACCTTTGTTCACTACAGTGTTATACTGCTACTATTCCACTTTCAACATCCTGTGGAGTTCTGGGGTTTGTAGTTTGCTGAGGCAAATTGCTCCCTGGCTTAGAATTCTAAGTGCCCTTTCCTGAACTGCAAATCCCAAGATTCCACAGGATGCTGAAAGTGGAATAATAGCACTATAACACTGTAGTGCAGAAAGGCCCCTAGTTATGGATAGTTATAAAGAAACTATCCTTCTTTGAAGGATACCTTGGAGTATTTCTTTAAAGCCCAAATTAAAACCTGGAATGGATTCATTGCCCACTGACACGGGAGCCGTCACTGAGTACACCTATTTCACTCCTGTGACTAACCAGGATTAAAATGCATGTGGTGTTTTCTGGTCTATTTAGAAAAGTAGTAATTGGGAAAAGCATCTAGAACATCTTCAGCTACCTCAAAATAGAGACTGATATGAAAATATTTGAAACATATTAGAAGCATTATCTTACAGGTCAAGATCTGCTCCATCTCACAGAGGGTGGTAGCACACGATCAAAGGAACAGCTTGCTTGTTAATGTTAGTGCAAAGAGCTATGCCAGTTCTTGGTGCTGCTTCCCACGAGCACCAACATGCACCCACCTCCTTGTACTGTGGGAATCTTAAAGCTTTTTGTAAGAAAAAGTCAGGGTAGGCTAAAGAGAAGAAAAATAATATTTCTGAAATAGATTCAGACTCTTTTTGTAAGGTTTCCAGATGTTCCCTACTGTAATGAATGTTCTTTATTTGAGGGCAGAAAGCCTGTTCCTTATACAATTGGCATGTATCCCTTATCATAAGTGGACATCTCTTGTTCGAAGGCTAGAAAACTTTTTTTTCTATATATACTGAACAAGATACCACACAAACACACACCCATATGTTGGAGTGTGAGCCCTTCAAAAAGACATAAATGTTTGGATCATATACTTTATAAATCTGGATAATATGTTAATTTTTACAGAGAAATACATGGCTAAATTAACTGAAATCAATCCTTTCATCTGATATTTAGGTAGAACACAGGCTTGTTAATCATTGCACCCTGATTGCAATATTATGGATTTCAACTGTCTCTTTTTGCTCTTTTGAAAACCTGGCAACGCTGTTTGTTTGTCTCCTTCACATTAAGCCAGATTACATGATTGGCAGCCTGGTGAAATTGTAGCTTTACTACTAGTCATTTCCCAGGACTTGGGATAAGTTAATTGCTCACTTTTAATGGAAGATCCAAATCACAGCTAGGAAGGTGTTTTTACGCTGGGGCTAGATTGCTCCTGGGACCCAAATTAGTGGGCCATATGTATAGCTAGTGCTGCATAACTCTGTACTTCCAAGTTGTTCCTGTTGATGTCATCCAACCCCAGTCTTCCAGATGCCCATTTCCTATTTTTATTTCAGCCACAGAGAAAAGGATGGAGTCTGTGCCTCCGTGATGAGAGTTCATCAAAGCCAACTCCAATCAGAAGGCACTTGTAGCACTAGCCTATCCAGTGTGCAAGAACGGAAAGAATGTTTGAAAATATCTGAAAAAATGGCCCAAAAAGTATCAGGAAACCCTGATGAGGATGATTCTGAAGTGCTGAGAATCTTCATAGTTTGGGACTTATTCTGTGCAAATTTTCACATAGGGCTTGTTCCCACAGAAAACAGCATTTTCTCAATAGAAATAATATGTATGTGCAGAATTATTATTTTCTGAGCATAAAATGCTGTTTCCTGCACAGAAATTCAGCTTTCTGCATGCATGCACACACACACACAAGACATGTGCAAAAGATGTCCAGATCAAGTCCCAGATAGCAAATAGTCTTTGAAAACAGAAATTTTTGAAGACTTTCTTGCAGTAGGAAGAAAATTGCTCATATCAGAAAAAAAAATCCGCACAGAACTTTGTCTGTAATCCTGTATCAACTACTCAGTTAAGTATACTTAGCAAAGCATAAGTAAATCTAGGTAGCTGTTTTGTATCAACAGGGGACTCCCTGCTGAGAGGAACAGAAAAAGTCATTTGTGGACCTGACAGGATGTCTCTAGAAATGTGCTACATCCCTGGGGCAAAAATCCATGATGTAATAGAATGACTGACAAGACGCATGAAGGCCACTGACCACTATTCCCTCCTTTTGATTGATATGGGAATCAATGACACTGCAAGGCATTGCCTTCAGGACATCACAAGGGACTATGAGGCTTTTGGGGGAAGCTAAAGGACCTTGATGCACACATTGTCATCTTGTCTCTCCTCCCAATTGAAAGAAGGGAGAGAACAATAGTGGAAGTGAACAACTAGCTCTGTAGATGGTGCTGCTGAGAATGGTTTTGCTTCTTGGCCATGGTCTACTGTTTCATGAAGATATATGTCTGCAAATGATGGGTTGTATTTCAGAGCAGTTGGCAGGAATATTTTTGTTGAGAGTCTCACAAACCTGATCAGGAGGGTGTTAAACTGAGATGTGTGCTGAAGGCAGACAGTATTCTAGAGGGCAGGGATTCGTCAGGTGCTGGCGATAATAGCCTGAACATTATAGGGAGAACTGGGTGAATAATACAAGAACCCAACACTGGGAGGAAGAAAACCTTAAATAAGCAGCTGGGGGAATGACCTGTGGTCTTAGATGTCTTTACACTAATGCACAGAGCTTGGGGAATAAGCAAGAAGAACTTGAATTCTTAAAACAGCAAAACAAATATATAATAGGCATCACTGAAACTTGGTGGGATGAGTCTCATGACTAGTAATGGAGGGATATAACCTATTTCAGAGAAATAGATCAAACAAGAAAGGATGAGGATGATCACTATATGTCAAGAGTATTTGCACCTATGAAGAGAGCATATGGGTAAAAATTAAGAGGAAAGAAATAACAGTGATGTCTTGTCAAGGTTTACTACAGATCGCCAGCCAGACTGATTGCTTGGATGATGCCTTTCCTGGAACAGATGATGAGACGTAGGCCCTTTTCACATGTGGGGGGGGGGAACGGTGTAGAGCGACCTCTCACAGAGGTCGTCCACACCGTAGAGTGGACTGGCATGGACTACTTTTCGTAGTTTCACACCAGAATCCACCCAGGAGCGGCAGGAACTAGCCAGGCTGCATGTTTTTTAAAAACCTCTTTTTAGAGGTTTTTAAAAAGCACGGAGTGCGCAGCCGGGGGCCGCTCCGTCGCCCAGCTCTAAAGTGGGTCTGCAGTGCCCGCAGATCTGCTGGGGGCGGGCTTCCGGCTGGCGAGCTTCTCCGGTTGGTGGAGAGCCTCCACCAACCGGAAGCTGCCATCTGCGACGCCGGAGGAGTGTGGAGCAGCGAGCTCGCGCTGCTCCACGCAGCAACGGACTTACCCGGCTGGAGGTAAGCTCCGTTTTTGGGCGTTTTCGCCCATTCCCCCCCACACACACACACATGTGAAAAGGGCCGTAGTAATAATGGGAGATTTCAACTATCCTTATATTCTTTGGAAGTTAAACTCTGTCAAAAGTATCAGGTCCAACAAATTCGTCACTTGCCTTGCAGACAATTTCATCATCCAAAAGGTAGAAGAGGCAACAATGGGATCAGCTATTTTAGATCTGATCCAAACCAACAATGATGCTTAATCAGGTGGAAGTGGTGGAATCCATAGGTGCAAGTGACCATGTTCTCCTGGAGTCTGTTATACAGTGGAAGGGAAAAGTCAAGCATAGTCAGGCATGCATTCTAGAGAAGAGATCTACATTAGAGCTATTTCAGTAATATGCTGGCTTTGTATGTATTGGGAAGGTGTTGTATTTTAATAGAAGAAATATTCTGATATTTGATTCAACCAGTTCAGCGGCTGCTATTTTTCAGCACTAAGATCTATCTTGACAGAAATATGTTATCCCTGTATCGCAGCTTATGTCTTGTTTTAGTGGTTCATACATAACAACCACATTGTTTTGTATGAAATAATTTAAACCATTCTTTGTACTGGAAAGTTCTGCTTAGGATATTACAAGAAATGAACTATGTATCCCTTCAGTGAAGATTCTGGCCATCGATATTGCATACAATCATTAGCACATCATCATAGATGCCTTGATATCTGCTTCTTACATATATATGAAAAGAATAAGTTTTCTTCAATTGTTGTTTCTGAAGCGTATAAAGTAAACTTTTAAACAAATATTGACATGAATCATAATTTAATGAGACACTTCTTAACTGGACAACCTTAACCAGCTAAGTAAATTCACAGGCTTCCTCCTGTGTAAATAAATGTGTACGTGTTATTATTTGTGGAATTTGGAACTGCAGACATATCAAATTGCTGGATGGAAATGCCATGAATAGAATAGGGTTGGTGGGTTAGAGTCAGAAATTTTGTAGATGATGAATAATATTACCCAGATTGCAGTCTTTTTATACATATTTCATTGGAGGATGATAAACAGACTTTTAAAAAAAAGTGTATTCAGTTTTTTATGTTAATTAGTGGTGAAACAAGAAGTAGACATTTCTGAGGTCTGTTTAAAGGTGTCGCATTTCACATTTAAAAATTCCATCACTGGGGCTGGGGAGGTAACTATCCTTAAACATAAAATACCATTAGCGCGTCATACTAAAAGTCTTCTGCTGAACTAGTTTTCTATATACAAGAGTTTCCAATTAGAAAAAAAGTTATCCAAAATCATTATCTTCCAGCAGTACTGATGTTAAGTGGACTATTCCATATTCTGATGTGTGTGTTGATTAAAGTCCCATACCAACCATGGCTGACACTCTGAATTGCAGTTACAGACATGTAACCTTGAATTATAGACCCACAACTGCTCTCTTTCCAGTAAGACTATTAAATGCCCCCTAGCCCACCTTAACAGCCAGCAGCCACATCAGATAAAGGAAGGCTGTTCAACTGCTGACTGATACACAAGAAGGATGACCTTTCCAGCTCCTTCCACTTTCAGGTGAGCTAGTGATGCTCAGAAGCAGGGCCTCATTGCAATTCACAGTCCCACTCATGGGTGAGAGAACTAGAAACATCATTGTCCTTGCATCCCAATCAGCAGATGAACAGATCTTTGCCCAGTGTGGCTGCTGGCTGTTAAGACAGGTTTGGAGAACCAGGCTAGGAGATATTAACTTAGTTATATGTATGTAACTAAGTAGCTGATGCAGAGTATTGGAAAATGTCTTTGTTATACATTCTAAACAGCCCTTTTCTTGTACAATTGTTCAGACTCCTTAGCATACAGGATTCTCTATGTACACAGCTGTTTGCTCTAGTATTAGGAGCCTAAGACCATTTTAGTTTTTGTGTTACTAATATGAGTTCAATGAAGATGAGAGAATTTGCTGCTTTGCTTTGGGAAGGGTTTCTTCCCATGTACATCTCCCTGCAAAGTGTTATCAGCTCTAATGGGAAGAGGATATTGATGTTGTCTTCATTCTCCCCCAACTCCATCCTTTACTACTTTTGCAGAATAATAGCAGCTTCAGGAGAGGGAGAGGACAAAGGAAAACATGACCTCATAAACTAATATTCACATTGAAAGAGTTGTGAAGTTGGTGGTGCTTGTATTTCTTTTATGTTGTTGATGTTGTATGCCTTTAAGTCATCTCTAACTTATAGAAAGTCTAAGGCAAACCTATCACAGGATTTTCTTGGCAGAATTTTTTCAGAAGGGGTTTGTCCTTGCCTTCCTCTGAGGCTGAGAGAGTATGACTTGCTCAAGGTCATCCAATGGGTTTCCATGGCTGAGTGAGGATTCAAACCCTAGTCTCCTAGTTTCTTAGTCCAACACTCAAACCACTAACATGCTGGCTCTGGTTTGTTTGTTTTTATACTTCTTACAATTGTTTCTTACAATCCATCCCTAAAGTCCTCCCCATGCTATCCTAGTATGGATGTATTGTCCCTCTTGTTGGTTTGTTTGTGCCTGTTTTGAGTATTAGTTTGTAATTAGCCAAGTCATTTTCCTTCGTTCTCAACCTTATTCTGGCCCTAGATGGACTTCATTTAAAGTCAGTGTTAACAATTTTTACCTCTGGGTATCTCCAAATAATTGCATAGTTTCTGTTTTATTCTGTATCTGTATTTTTGTTCTGGGTGCATGTTATGTAGGGGTGCTGTGTGTACACCAGTACAGAGAGGTTATAGTGTGTACATGCACTATATTACTGTACACTGGTTTAATTTTAATAGTGTTTTTATCTCTGGAAGGATGAACCCACAGCACAGCAAAACTTGTGTTCCCCACAAGACAGTTTTTGGGAGGAGAGGCAGACGCAGCAAGATTGAGGCCATTTCCACACCGGGCTAGTAAAACGGTGCAGAGCGATCTCCCATGGAGGTCTTCTGCACCGTAGAGTGGACTGGGGCGGACTACATTCTGTAGTTCCATACCTCAGTCTGCTCAGGAGCGACCGGAACCGGTCGTGCGGCGTGTTTTTTAAAAACCTCTTTTCAGAGGTTTTTAAAAATCACGGAGCACGCAACCCTGTGCCGCTCCATCACCCGGCTCCGGAGCAGATTTGCAGGCACGCACAAGTGCGTGCCTGCAGATCTGCCGGGGGCGGGCTTCCGGCTGGCGAGCTTCTCCGGTTGGTGGAGAGCCTCCACCAACCTGAAGCCGCCATTTGGGACACGGAGGACTGCGGAGCAGTGAACTCGTGCTGCTCCTCGTGGCGACGGACTCGGCCAGCCGGAAAACAAAGCCGGAAAGGACGGTTTTCGGCCGTCCTCCCCCCCACATGTGGAAAGGGCCTAAGTTCTCTCTACAATCACCCTTAAAGCACATATACACTTACACACTTGCGCGTCTGAAATAATGCATTTCATCAAATGCTATTAAGAAATTAAAAGCTGCAGTCTGTTGCCCTTTTTGTATATATCACAGACTTGCACAAAGCCCTTTGAAAGAAAGCATCACAAAATATATCTCCTTGTGTTCAGAAAATTGTTTAAAAAATTCTATACTGGCAGTAGTACAGATCTGAACTGAACTCTTCAAAATCCTCTGTGGAACAGAGATTCCTCTAATTTGCATGCCTCTAATTTCCTATTTGTATTATTATATTAGAAGCAGCATTGTGTAGTGGTTTGAGTGCTGGACTATGACTCTAGAGACCAGGATTCAAATCTCTGCTTGATCATGGAAAACCACTGAGTGACCTTGGCAAGCCACACTTTCTCAACCTCAGAGGAAGGCAAATGCAACCTCCCTCTGAACAAATCATGTCAAGAAAAACATATCATAGATTCACCTTAGGGTCATTCTAATTCAAAAATGACTTGAAGGCACAACAACAACAACAATTTATTACATTATTTCATGCTGTTGCAGCGGGAAATTCAGTTTATTAACAAAAACATCAAGCAAAGAAAATGCATTGGGTTTTTTTAATTTGCATTTATAGACAGAATCAGTGTTTAGAATTATATGGCACTTCTGTGACAGTCTTTATGCTGATATCAGCATTAACACACCAGACAATATATTGCTTCCCTAGAAAACATTTAAAAGATGAAGATGAACCAAGATATTACTCATTTTCCAGAAACATGAAAGCTGGGGTGTTACGCACATAATCGTTTCTGCATTTTACATGGCAACGGATAGTTCCCAAGAAGTGTCTTTTTAAAAAGACTGTACTTGAGCCCAAAAGCCCTTATCTCAGATAAGCCATGTTGAATACAGTAAAAATTATTTATGAATATGGAATCAGTTTGCGCTATACACAACATATGTGATAAGCAAAATTGTATAGCAGATCAACAAACTGTTTGACCATCTGGTTTGCTTACAGTTATATATACACACAGTAACATCTTTTTTCCTATGTAGAACTTTACATATGTTAAAAATTATGCTGCTATAAAAATCTATACAAATCTTATTGGTATAAAATATACATCTCTTTTTTTTTTTTTAGTAAAAAGACTACTCCATTCTTTGCAAACACATTAAATTTCAGAAATACCTTTATGTTTAAAGAGCAACCTGATACAAACATTCTTGTCTTCATTATGTCCTATTGCTTAGAACTGGTAAAATATTCAACTTTGTCTGGGACTGTCTGTGCTTGGCAAGACCCATGGCACTTAATGAATTTACTTTTTCTCTTCATAGCAGAGTAAATGTTACTTTGGCTCTGCTTCTACATCTCTGGAGACATGTAATCAAATGAAAAGCTATTTAAAAACAGTCAGAAATATCTGAATGTATTATTCACTATCTAAGATTAATAGTATAGGATTAATAAATAATCCAAGGAAAACCTGAACCTAAAAAGAAACTGTTCACTAGATGATATTCAAAGTTCACATCTGCACTACAAATATACATTAGTTTCAGTATGGGGACAGTGCTGAAATAGATCCTTCATCCTCTGACAAAATTAGTGGAACTGAAGTTAGAGAGAGCAGGCTATCCAGGAGAAACTCTTTCCAGGTGAACCCCTCTAGACACCATGTTCATTTGGAAAAAACACAATATTATTGTAAGCAAATGCTTTAGTAAATCTTTTTATTTACAACAAAACATGGCACAATCACAGTACTTTATTTCCCATGGCTTGCTGTGAAGAAAGCACAAGTATTTACCAACTGAAGTCTCCAGTAAGTACACCATCAGTATCCACATGCTTCCTACCATGCCAATATCATGCTAATCTTGGAAAAGACATTTTTGGATGACAACACCCAGAATCGCCCTACTGGCTAAGGAATTCTGGGAGCTGTAATCCAAAAAGTAGCTTGACGTGACATCTTGCAGATGCTATAATATCACACATCCTACAAGGACATGTCCTTACATTATAGCATAATTTCCATGTGATTTGCTTCCTACTACCTAAGAAACAATGAAATAGCTGCAAAATTTCCAAAGCCAGAGAGATATGGGGCCAAAAAGAAAAAAAGAAAAAAAACCATGGTAGTGAATACAACTACCTGAGGGCTTCTCTTAAAGTCATTACAGTTGTGACGTACAGTTGTGACATACATCAGCTTTTCTATTATTTTGCAGGTACCACAGAACTTGTTTCAATTAATATCTCATACTACCCAAAGAAAAATTACTCTGTGAAATATTGTTTTAATTGCCAGGATTAATTAAAAGTACGATCTTAGAGATCCAGAAGGTGTTTTGTTCTTTGGAACAAATGTGTATATCTAAAATATGGCACATATTATACATTTGCAATGCCTCTTCGGATCAGTAGCACCCTACGCTGATTACACCCAAATCACATAAGTGTGAAAAACCCAAACCATTGTCTAACGTTTATGGAGGGTTAGACCAGGAAAAAGGGAGGCACGGAATACTCTGAGGAGAAAGGAAGCAAAATCATGGTCAGAGATAGAACAAATATTCAGTATAACAAAGCATACACATACAAGAAGAAAAAAAGGTGCTTTGAAAGTTGGTTTCTTATGACTTCCTCTGTAAATAAGATGAACCTGCCTCACCCATCTTATGTAAAGTCAAAAACGTCACATAGCTCTAACTGATGGTGACAGCTTTGGCAAGAACTGGACAGGAGAAGGTATTGTCTACCTGACATGCCTAGGAGTGTTTTCTCTGCAAAGAAGGGGAGAAAGGGAGCCACATTACCCTGTTGCAGCAAACAAAGTGGGCACTAGTCCACAAATGCCTATGCCATAATAAATCTGCATGTCTAAGGTGATACAAAACTTTGTTCTCCTGGAAAATTTATAATTTTTCCAGTAGCCTTGAAGCTTTCCCACTCTATTCTGTTACTTGCTTTATCCTGCCCTTATGCCATCATCCCAAAACAACACCAAACTGGCATCTCAGAATTCTTGTCAAAAATGTTTACAGCTGACCCATGTTTTGGTTTAAATCACATGGAGGAAAATGAAAGGGGCCATTTTCAAAACTTAGCCCTTAGGGCTGGCTCAGTTTCCCCAGAAGTGATAAATCTGTGTCTGAGCTGTATCATTTCATGCAAGTAGATATTCACATGACTGAATGTGCTTTCAAAATAAAATAAAACAAAAATCCCCGCAAATAGAGACTAGGTCTTATCTCCTAAGTCAGAACTGGAGAAATTAGTTATATATAGATAGAATTGTTTTTGAACACAGGAGATATGACATATAGTGCAATAAAGATCGAGGTTTAGTACCTCTGTGAAGCTGAGGCCAGTGTTCATCATACTTGGAATACAGGAGAGAGTACGCTTTGCCTGCTTCAGAGCACACCTTCTGCCACTGAGCTTCAATATGTAGAAAGTTTTGGGGCTCGACCCCTTACAAGGAAAGACTTGTACTGAAACCCATGTCAAATTAAAGGTTAACCACCATCATGGTGACAACCAAGGGGTTATTTTACACTACACAGTTATAGCACTATGATTCTACTTCAACAGCCATGGAAATATCTTATGGAAGCCTAGGGTTTGTAGTTTAAGGAGGGGCAACTTAGAATTCTCAGCTGCAGAGATCTAGATCTCACCAAACTACAAATCACAGGATTCCACAGGATACAGGAAAGGCAATTAAAGTGGAATCATAGTGCTATAACTGAGGAATATGAAAGGGCTGTGGTTGTAGTTTGGCATGATTTCAGAATATAAGGAGCCCTTGTCGACCAAATCCACATTACAAAAAAAGAAAAGACTTTCACTTGATTAAAAAAAATGTTCAGTGATATCCTCAATTTAACAAATCCACCTTGTTAAACATCCTCTTTAAGTGAGGCCATGGTTCTATGTCACTTATTTCAATAACCTCAATTCAAGAATCAAATAATCATTAAATCTGCCTCTAAATTTAGGACCACACAATAAGGACGAGTCATACCTTGTCTGAATTAAAGACATGAGCAACAGATCCAGTTTACTGCCTGCCTCTTATTATGCTGCTACTTCTGGTAAGAGAGACATTATGTAAATGGACATATTTCCTTACACAACCCTTACAACTAAGATAAAAAAGACAGACATAAATCCTCACTTGTTTCATATACAGAAGGTGTTAGGCCTTATTTTCAGTTTTCCAAGTGAAAAGTAATGCCCTATAATTTCCTCCCATTACATACAACTCTCACAGCATTATAATAAATCACATTTATCTCAGAATACACATTTCAAGAGTCTTCAGAGGAAAGGCAAACACATACCCAAATACAACCATACCACACTATCACAGGTCACAGAAAACTGTGTACATTTTTCCCTGTAGAAGGACATATTTCAAATAAAAAAAATTAACTTCAACGAACAATAGTATTCCTTCTTCCCGTTAGAGTAGATTCCTGCCTTCCACCCAATTTTTTGTACATAAATAGAAGAAAATAGTCTTTGAGATATTTACATCCATTAGGAGTTCCTTTTAGCAGTATCTCCATTGTATGGCTGTTACTGCTTGGATTATTTCTTTTTGTGGGGTGTTTCTGTTGTGTTGTTGCTGCTGTTGTTTGTTTGTTTTGAGTTGCCTTTAGTTCTCATTTTCTCTCCAGCCACGGGCATTCTTCCCAAATTTGTATACCAGTCTCCGACCATCTACTCGCTCAAGAATTTCTCTTTTGTAATAGTACCTGTTGAAAAGAAATAATAAAATCTGACATATCAGAAATACCCTTAGTACTAATTATAGGGCTGAAATTCAGAATTTGGCTTGCCAAACGAAGCTGTTTTTCCACCGGTTCAGAAAGCAGTTTAGTTTATTTCAAGTCAAGTACTAATATAGTTCAGAGCTTACTGTCCTTCTGAAAATATAACCAGGGGAGCAATGCAGTCTGAGCACATAACACTTTCCTCCCCCAAGGCATCCTAACCTCTGTCCACAAGCCTCCATAGCTGACATTTTCATGTGAAGATGTCAGTGCTTCACCCAGAACTTGGAAAAATTATTTTTGGCCCCTATATTTCCCAGAATCCTCCAGTTAGCATGCCCAGCTCCAAAGGAATCTACCATTTATATTTAAAACTAAAAGCTTTTCCTGGCAAATATCTGCAAGTCATTTCCCAGTGGCCCAACTACCATTGGGTAAACATATTCTAATTCACTAATTCACTGTCTTTGCATGAGGACCAAATTGGTATGGCTACACTGCATTCAATGGAAAACCATGCATACTTGAGTTTTATTAAACCCAACTAAACATGTTTAAATCAATTCTTCTGCTTCTAATGAGATTCCTACTATGAAAGTGTGACTAGTATCCATACCTTTCATACAGATTCCCTTGTATCCATTTATAGTGTAACATCATGGCTTTTGACATGTCCAGCAGTGTGGCTACTAGTATTTTCCTAAAACTCCTATAGGCAGTGGTTGCATCAGACCCATCTGCCTCTGAGTTGTCCAGATTTGGAAGGCTGAAGGTCTTGATTTGTCAATAGGCTGTGTAGTGAATCATTTTGTATAGAAATGATTGCATCAAACATTCAAGAAAGGAATCTAGTAGGCATTAATAAGAGGATATATTTGTACATTGGGATACATGAATCACATCAAAAAACTATGGCTGAAAACCTTCCACAAGGAAGGCAGTCAAAATTCCCATTGATTATAAGGGATCTGGATTTTTGGAAAAATGGAAAGGTGCATGTACAATATTACTTTGGAACAGGTCAGTGATATCTCTTCTAATTGTATGAAAACTGTAGTTCAGCACGTACGTTATAACTGTGATCCTGAACTGAATGTTCCAAGAGAACTTGCAGCAATGCACGCATGCAGCTGAGGTGTCAGTCAAAAACAAAACATGATTCATAGTTTGCTCCGCAATTTGGCAAATTTCACAAAACTGACAAAGGCTTTGAACTCATATGAAGACACCAGAGTCTTCTCAATAATAATATTATCTACATATCTGAGATCTTTGAGGATTGTCTAATATTTTGCAATATATCACTAAGATCAATATATCCCTTTGAAAAAATGGTCAACTGCTACAAAATTTTTCATATTTCATACATTTTGCAAAAACACTGCTTGACAAAAAGTTGTAATTTTGCACAAAACAACTGCTTTCTTTGCAAAAACACTAAGGGTTGGCCAAAAAACAAGTTTTTGTGCAAACTATTTTTTTTCACAAAGAAGTTCAGAAATGCAAAAGAAAAAAAAAGAGAGAGAGAGAGAGAAGCACAAAAAAACTACAATCTCAGTAGGGAAATTTCCAATAGGGATGTCTTTTTTTAAAAAAAAAAAAAAGCAATCTAGCATATCATGTAAGTGAAAATTTACATCCCTAATCATATTATATTGATCCCATTAGTATCTTTCCTATAGGAAAGACAAAGTTCATAAGGAAATTTTACACCATAAAGCAATGCTGATATAATAATTGAAAATGCTGAATTTACATATTCTACAGTGTCGCATTTGCTCCAAGACAGTTGTGATCTGTGTTTCTGAGGGTGGCAGTGATATTGTTTTCAGTGGAGGCTAGAGGACTAAATACCTTAAAGACACTACCTAAGCAGAATCAGCCCTTAGTGTTAGGATGGGAGAATTCATATTGGGATGGGAGATTGCCAGAGAATACCAGGTGCTTTAGGCTATATTTCAGAGGTAGGAACTCTCCAAATCACCTCTGGCTTTTTCTTGCCTAAGAGAACCCTGTGAAATTTATAGAGTCACCTGACAACTTGAAGGCACATACAGAGAGAGAGGGAGAGTGATTGAAAGAGAGATTGTGTGTGTGAGAGAGAGAGAGAGACTAAGCACAAGCAGCTCTAAGCCAAAATCTTTCCCCCCTTTTGTCACCTCATCGCACGGCTCAGTTTCTCATAAGTCATGCTGCTGTTGTTCTTCTTTTTCCCCCACAGCTGAGCTACTGCCTCAGATTTTAAAAATCTGAAGATGCCTTCAGATCGGTCCTCCCATTTTATCAACCCTGGATTCTTCTCTGGATGCAGAAGGATGTCTCGGATAAACTCCCACAAATGAGTCCCTCGAGGAGCTAAAATAAAATTTTGTTCAAGGAGGAAATTACTTTAACACACACGCGCGCACACATACACAAAGCTCCCCACAACCCAATGTACTTTCATCTCTAAGTAAGTCCTTCCTAATGCTATTTTTAAAGCAAAATTACTTCTATATAGCACTGTGTAGTGACAGAACAAGTAATTCCCCCCACTTTTTCCATGCATAAACTGAAATTCAAGATGAGAAAAGAAAATTTAAAATAGTCTTCATTTCCTCTCCAGTTACTTAAGCCACATAAATAAATTGGCTTTTAGCCTGAAACTGTAGCTTTCAGTTCATCACAGTGACTGGATGATTATTACACTTTAATTAGGAGATTATCAGCCTAAAGAGATAATCCTTCACATCATCATCCCAACTTTGGTTATAGATGGCATACAATGTTTTTGCACCTTCTTCTGCATCAGGAGTGGCAGTCACATAGCATTCCTGGTGTTGTGGGACTGCATATCCCAGTTTTCCTTATCAGTGGCTGCCAGCTAAAGCTGTTGGAACTTGCAATTAAACAACATACGGAAGTTCATTTCATTTCCATCCCTGATATGAATCCATTGCCGTAAGCTTCATCTCACCTTCCCATACTGATTCAAGCTCCTAGGTAATAACTGCATACTCTCAAATTAAAATGTACGACATCAGCTGAACAACTGGATACTTTATTATTCATTTTTCTATGGCATGTAAATCTCGTTCTGATTCTAGAATTTATGTCTCAAAATTTGTTATTCTTGAAGACAACACAGAATTCTAACTCGTATCTTGGACATACTTCTAAATTTTACCTGCCTTTTTTTTTTTCCCCATATACAGGCACCTTTTGATGGCCCAGTTATCTAATCAGTAACTTTTTGATGCTCCTAAATTAAAGACAAGTTCCATTAATTCAATGGGTGCTCCACTCTTTCACCATTTCTTGCCTAAGGAGGCTCACTTGGAACCAATCACATGTTTGCACTACTTGCAAAGCAAGCTGGAAGGGAGGAAAAGGCACTAAGTAAGCTGAGAGACTTTGTAAGAAGCACATGTACAGTTAGTCCCAAGTGAGCCTATATAAGTCCTTCATGCTCCCTACAGTACAGTACATGGGTTTCACTTTTCAACCAATTCTGTTTTCTGGCAGGGTTCTGGTCTCTAATCTGTCAGATTAGCAGGGGGAGCCTGTATTTGTACAAACTTTGTTTCATGACAGCTGCAGTATAATATGCAGCCTTTGTCTCCTAAATTTCCATCCATGGCCATTGTAAAGTTTATTTTAATTAATAACGTCAAGGTTTCAATAAGGTCAAATAAATAATATTTAATATTGTTCAATTGTTAATCCCACTGAATCACTGGAATTTATGTAAATGCCGACTAACCCATTTCTCATTGATTCAGAGTGTCTACCTTAGATGGGACTAACAGTGAGGCTTAAACTTATATTTCCAATACTCCTGCCTGCTTTTAGCTAGGAAAAAACCATGAAAACCATGAGAGCCAGTTCAAAAGTATTACATTCTGGGAATAACATCACAGATAAATGAAGTGCGCTGTGCTTATTCAAACACAGAAGCTGTCTCATCAAGTTAATGCATTTCCAGATACGATGGAAACCCAAGA
Source organism: Cyclura pinguis (assembly GCA_030412105.1). NCBI lineage: Eukaryota > Metazoa > Chordata > Lepidosauria > Squamata > Iguanidae > Cyclura > Cyclura pinguis. The sequence goes on along the minus strand of CM059599.1, from coordinate 307,641,962 downwards.
TCAACTTCCTGGACATCTATCTCACTAGCCCATCCAAGTTCACACTGGTACCACCCAATGCACTATGTTCCTTGCCAGACCCAGACCCACACTACCCACGCATTGGGAGTGTGTCTGCAGAGAGGATGCCTTATCACACAATGTTGCTTCTCACTGAGACAACCAGCCCATTTGACAGGTTTCCCGGTGGTTGCACGGAGAGAAGAATGCCCAAACAGAGGTGGCTTGGAGTCACAGTTTGTCCATAACTGCTCGTTGTTGCCAGTGTGCTATTTGCACTAAAAGCACTTAATCAGCCTCTCTCCTATATAGCTATAGCTCCAAAGTAGCTGACTTACTGTGTTTCTTGTGTGATTTTGGAGGGTGTTCTTGTGCTATTTTTTTAACATCTGAAGAATCTTCTGTAACAGAAAAGGGAGCCAGTTATTGATCCTGCATACTTTAACTGTTCTAGAGACAACTACAATGTAAACCCAACATCCACAAAATTATTATTATTATTTGTAGCTCATGCCTATTTATTATACTATATTCAAGTAAACTTGCATAAAAGCAAGATTTCAAAAGGAGATAATAATCATGCCCAAGAGCCTATATTTGGAAACACAGAGTCTTTGTGCACTATACTCTTATAGTGCTATTATTCCACTTTCAACATCCTGTGGAATTCTGCGGTTTGTAGTTTACTAAGGCCAAAGAGCTCTCTGGCTGGGAATTCTAAATGTCCCTCCCTAAATTGTAAACCCCAGAATTCCACAGGATGTTGAAAGTGGAATGATAGCACTATAACAATATAGTTTGGAAAGGCCCATAGTATAAAGTTCTGTCCAGGCAATATTACACCATATCTCCATGATCCCCTCCCACAGGTCTCACATTGTCCTGTGAACCACCCCTAGACGTGCATTTAGTGGGTAGTGGAGAATGATGGTGGGAGGTTGGAGAAACATCCAGCTATGTCCCTATATCCAGATGCACAATGATGACATCATCCTCTGGGACTTCTGGAGGATGCTGGGAGGTCCTGGAAGGTGCCCTTGTCATTCTGCATCTGGCTGTAAAGACATAGCCAAACGCTTCTTCCATACTTGCCACCCTCTATGTGCACTAAATGGAGGGGGTCTTCCACAGGATCAAGGCAAGTGTTGAGGGGTGTGGGTGATAATAAATCCTCCCTCCACAATGCCCACAAAAAGACATAAGCAGGTATAAAGTGATGTTATATCCCTGTATGTCCTTAACAGGATGCCAACCCATATTATTTAAAGGTATAAGCCAATTTTCAATAATTAGAAACACAGCTAAAATAATTTCAATAAATTCTTCAAACCCATTTTTTTTATTATATCCTTTATTAATTTTCAACTAGAAAAGTAACATAAAAGTAACATAGTACATTTATTACCATCAAGATTAAACATTAAAAAAGAGTAAAGGATACAGAAACAGCAGAAGAGAAGGGGAAAAAAAGAAAAGAAGGGAGAAAAAAGAACTAAGAAAAGAAAAAAAGAAAAGAGAGAATACATAAAATAAATAATTTACAAAGGAAATTATAATTTAAGAAATTCCCCATCATACTATAAGTAATCACTTACAACTATTCTTCAATCATTCCGAACCTCACTATGTACTAAATAAAAGGATAAAAAAACCAAAAAAGAGAAAAAGAAAAAAAATAGGTAATAGAAACTAATGGATATAGGAATATTAAAAACAAGAGCAAGGAGGCTCTACCAAGTTAACTACTTATCCTCTTCCCCCCCCCAGACTTCCCACACTTTCTAACATTGGTTTATTACATCAAGATCAATGTAAATCCCCTCACTTTGGAAAAAAAAAAGGAAAATCCTTATATATTAATTCATCTCTGAATTCAGAGATAGTAATTTCTAAATATCAAAGGCTAATTGTGCTTCCTCACCAAATCTGTCCTTCACATACTAAATAAAGTGTCTCCAAATTTTTAAATACGCTTGTATGGAGTTTCCCTTCAACCAACTGGATAATATATCTATTTTTGCCAATTCCATCAACTTCTCTAACTGTTCAGTTATTAGGGGAGTCGAATTCTGTTGCCAATATCTCGCAAAAATTATCCTAGCTGCTGTCTCCATACAACATTTTTGAAAAACAGGAATGGGGATAATGTAGCCCTCCAGATGCTGGTGGATTGTAGTTCCCAGAATTCTTCATTATTGGCTATGCTGACTAGGTCTGCTAGGACTTATAGTTCAACAACAGCTATGATTCTATATAAGCTACTAAGTTACGTAACTGGCTTAGTTATGGCCCGAACCCCACATCCAGACTTACCAAGCATCAACCATCGCAAGCAACAGAGGTCTGTTCTCCTGCCAACTGGGACACAGCAAACTGATTTTTCCACCTGCCTCCCTCACAGGGGATCTCCAGTGGAACAGTCAGAAGCAGGATCTCTATCAGAATTCCTTCTTGCACTGGCAAATTACTCCCAGAAGGTGGGTGGAAATGAACAGGAGAACAGAGTCTATGTACCTTGCTGTGGCTGCTGCACAGTAAGTCTGGACTGGAAGACTTCCACAGTCCCTGCATATTCCCTAGTCCATTGAATATGTAGGAATCATGAATACAAGCCAGTCATAAACGCATAACTCTAGATTACGCATTCATAACTACGATCATGAATTCCAGTCAACATCTGGAGGGTCTCATGATTCCCATTCCTGTTTTGAAAGAACACAACAGTATAATGAAATTAGCAAATTCCAGAATCAATACTTAGGACAATAAAAATATTTTAATAAAATACATAAACACAAAAATCAATAAATTAAGTGGATGTGAGGGATCCTGCTGTAGAGTATGGATGGCACCACTACAAAAAAATTGCTGTTCTGAGTAGATGACAACTTCATAACCTTAAACAAATAGTGTTTCAAATGACCCAAAGTTTACATCTAAAATCTAAACCAAAGTCTTGTGAGTTGGGAAGGGGCTGCCTAAGCTCAGGATATTTATGGATCTAAAGATTAAAACAAAGTGGCTTGACATAATTTTAAAAAACAAGCAATCAAGGAAAATCATATAGAACTGGAATTATATGAATTTGATATGTGACTCTTAGGCCCTTTCCACATGACGACTGCATCCCAGCATGGAGATGCCAGAGAAGCAGGATCGCAATTACGCTTCTGCATGACTACATGTCCCTTGCATTTCTTTCTGCAGGCAGCCAGTCCTAAGCAGAAAGGAGCATTGGGAACACACTCCCATCCCAACAGAGGCACTGCCAGGATTGTGATGGAACATCATTGTGTGGAAAAGGCCTCAGTAAAAGACTCAGTTTGAACATTTCTGAATGTCTCAAAGGTCAGTTAGGTGAGCACTGCATTACAGTAGTTAGGTCAGGAAGTTAAAAGAATATACAACGTTAGGGCAAGCATCGGGACAATGAGGGCCAAACACAAGGGCAGCCTGTGGCTTTTCTTGCTTAAATAGGTCATATGTTTATCTAATCTAGCACTATCTGGACCGATAGCACTAGCTGGACCAATACTTTCAAGCAGGATGTAAAAATATTGGCCTTCCACTGTGTGTTCTTCCATCTGAGGTATGCTGCCTGCAAAATGGGAAAAATGCATTCATCTGTCGTAATTAACATCCATTAATACATCTATCTTCCATGCATTTGTATAATCTCTTTAACTTGCTAGATCTACTTTAACTTTCTGTTTGTACACACTGTCACATATTATTGATTAAATAAATTAGGAACTTAAGAAGCAAGCTTCTACAAAGTCAGGTCATCTAACTCAGTCTATAAGCACCTTCCAAAGCCTTGTGCTACAGTTGCCATGTCCTGTTGGGGCCAGATTTCCTAGATTTTAGGCAAGCTACCTGGTGCCATTAGCTGGCCTGGACTCTGAGTTTCCCTTTTTAAAAAGGGGATTTCACTCTTCTAGAAGTTGAAATATAAAGCAAAAAGTACAGCCCTATTGATTTGCATGCAAGGAGCTTGCTAGTATCCTTCATTGTTGAACCACTGTGTGAAATCTAACAGCTTCCATCATAGAGATATAAATTCTCACAATTCCTTGTGGTAAATGTTGCAGTTTTGGAGGAAGCCTTGTCTGTCTGCAGATAGCTGATACCTGTTGCTGACATAGGTACTTGTATAGAAAGAAGTGGAACATGGATAAAAGAATAAACAAGGGGGAAATGCAACAGAACAACATACCCAGGCAAAGTACGATAAAATGCACAATAAAATTATTAATTTTTAAAGTGCCAGGGACTCTATTGTTTTTTTTGTGATAGACTTCACATGGAAATATTTTTTATCTTCTGTAGGCTTCTTGGGAGCTGAGCTGAGTGCTGTCAGGAGGAAAGATGGAGTTAAAAGAAGATAAAAGGATAGGAAGGGTGGGCAGATAAATAGATAATCAGAAACAGAATATAAGCTAAACATATGCTTGCTGTGGGTCTTAGATTTCTAGAACATAATTTAAATTAATAAAGAAAAAGTATAAAGCTCTCTTCCACATTTACTTATGTTGGATATGATATGGCATAGCACTTTGAACTGTTTGTTGCTATTGTTATGTGTCTTCCAATTGACTCCAACTTACAATGACCCTATCATAGGGTTTTCTTGGCATGACTTGTTCAGAGGGCATTCGCCTTTGCTCTCCTCTTAGGGTTAGAGTGTGTGACTTGCCCAAATGGGCTTCCATGGATAAGTGGAAATTTAAACCCTGGTCTCCCAGAGTTGTAACCTTCAAGATTTCATAGATGAAAACTGGGGCACATGTGGCTGAGCCACATGTGATCAAAAGAATGTGGCCAAGCATAAAGAAGGCAAATGTTATTGACGAGGAAGAACACGCAAAACTGCCATCTTAAACAGAGAAACCCTGAAATTTACTTGCAGAGTTTAGGAAGGGCAAAACTTAGCCTCTCGCTTTCTTTCCCTCTTGCTGAATCAACTGAGCGCAACTACATCTGCACTTTGAACTCAGTTTGCAGCAACTGAAATAAACCAAGGATGAACAGAGAAAGTGGGAGGAGGACAGTAAAACTGGGACATTTTAAAACCAGCTGAGAAAATGCAGATTAATTGGGGTTGTCCCTGCCAAATCATGACAGTTGGAGAATGTGCAGTCCTGGTCAAACATGGAAACCGTATATCACCCAAACCACCAAACATATATCCTACTAAGTTAAATGGGTCTTAATATATAAGTTACTGAGTACAGAAGATTTTTGTGTTTACATACACCATTTCTGCACTAGACTGTTATAGCGCTATGATTCCACTTTCAACATCCTAAGTGCAAACCCTAGGATTCCATAGGATGTTGAAAGTGGAATCATAGCGCTATAACAGTCTAGTGCAGAAATGGCCATAGAAACATATAAACTTTCCAGGGAGATAGCCATCTTAGTCCATTGATGCCAAAACAAGCTTTAACAAGTTCTATTTGGCATAGGCTTTCACGGGTGGCTCTTCTGGTGCCTGAAGTTTAAGAAACAGTGCTTCTGTCTGCATTTTGGAGCTGTTCACCTGCCATCACTCTTTGCCTCCCTGTTGGTCCTGCCAACTCAGTGCAGGCAGTGGTGGCAAGGAAGGTGAGAGAAGGAGGAGAGATGCCTGCAAATTAGGCTACCTGGATTTGAGGACCTGGAATATGGCAACCTCACAATATGTTGGACTACTACCATCATCTCCAGCCAGCTCTGCCATTAGCCATCTCTGGAGTCTACGCTGCTGTAACAATGTCTGACAGAGCTGTCCACAACCTCAGACACAGTTGTATCCCAGCCTGTTCCAGAGATTCTGGGGATTAAATCTGGGGCCTTATGTTTGCACAGCACATTCTCTACCACTGAGCTACCCCATCCCAGCAAAGCTAGGCTGAAATGCTATATCCGTTTACCTAACATATTCAATGGGTCTTCCTTTTGAAGAGATGTGTAAAAGATAATAATTACCCACCAGTTGAAACTGTGTGTGTGTGTGTGTGTGTTTTCTGTCAATAGGTTTGAACCTCTGGATCCTAGAGCAAATCTGGTCTGATCTCTCACTAGAAGTCAAGATGACTAAACTCAGACTGTTATATTTTGAACATATCATGAGATGATTTGACTCAATCAAAAAGACAATAATGCTTGGTAAACTAGAAAGCAGTAGGAAGGGAAGAAAGCAGCACTATGGGTGGATTTGTTCAGTAAAGGATACCATGACCCTGAATTTCCAAGACTTGAGTGGAACAGTTGATGACTATTGCGGATCTCTCACTCTCACCATAAGTCAAAGTTACCTTGACTGCAAATAACAAGAAGAAGGCCGGAACTGATTATTCATGGATCTCATTGAGTAATGCTAAATTCTGTTAACATGGAGGGGACAAAAATTTCCCCCAGGAGAAGGTTGAAAACAACTGCAACAAAAGTACTAGACATGCCTCGCCCTGTCTGAAACCCCATCATGGCATATTATTCTCCAGAATTTGCTGTCCTTGAAGAATTTCCCTTCCCTCTATTATTATCTTAGAATTGTTCTAATACAAAATGTGTGTGGTAGTATCATTGTAAGACACATCTACCTGTCTGAATGCATTATGTTCTGACTAGTACTGTCTCTGAGAGAATGAAGAAGAGAAAGGAAGCCAAGCTACGTTATAGGAGGAATTCTTGGCAGCTGAGACTGTTTTGCAGCAGACTTACAGGGACGAGTTGTCTTTCTCCATTTCTAAGGACGCAACGTTACACCTGGGAAGGGACCTGAATTCTGACCATGGGCTGTTCTACACTTGTGAAAAACTGCAAATGCCCTCTGCTCCTCAACTACCATCTAGGCTGAAGTCTATACAAATATAGAATGCTCACCACTTTAGAAACAAGAAAGATTAGAGATGAAGATGGCATGTCTAAGACATGCCTGATGTACAGCCAGCAATCAATTTCCATTTGTCAGTGTGATATTACCAGTTGCCAGCAACTTGTGTTATACTTGCTTCACAGGATCATTAGTGCCAAAGAGGCTTAAAGCCCACACTCATTCTTCAGCCTACATACATGCATCAGCAGTCACCGTAGCTTGCAATGGAAATTACCTATTTGCATGTGCAAATGACTTACTGTAAGTACCAGCCTCTGCACAAACTTGTCTGAGCTATTTCATTGCAACACTGATAAGCACTCCAGGAAAATGGGTTGCAAACCAGAGCAGGGGAGGAACGTATGTGAGCCCTTCACTCACAGCTAATTACAGTTGTTGTGTCTTTTCTGCACTGGCAAGTTCAGAGAACACCATCCTCTTGTGCAAGTTGCTGAGCTTGTGGGAAAGCCAAAAGAACTAATTAAGGCACAATATTTCCACCCTTAACTGAAATAAGGCTGCCATGAAACCTGAAGCAACTGGGAGTTTTGCCCTGAGAATCAGAATGCTGGGAATGTAGAATTAGTCTCTTAATATTCTAGATCACTATGGTTTAAAAGCTAGTTTGATCTAATTTTGCTTTTCTGTTATCCTCTTCTTGTGGGAAAAATCATTACTGTATATGATTTTAATTTTATTCTATCCAAAACAAGGTGCAGTTCTTAACTTGGGTTACATTGCCTGAGATATAAGGATGTGAAAATCCATCAGTTTCATTTTCATAGCATTTTTCAGAATCCCACTGACATTCTTGTTCTGACTTAGTTCTGTGCCAGTTGAGAGCCTTATTCTTTTTCTTTCTCCAAAAATCTGTCCATATTTTAGCACAATTTGCCCCTTAACTGTGTATTCAGGATATGCAGTTTTCTTAACATACACTTTTTTACAGATTTCTCCATAGACTAAGGCCATTTTTGCACTAGGCTATTATAGCGCTATGATTCCACTTTCAACATCCCATGGAATCCTGGGGTTTTGCCAGCTGGCCCCTCTCGAAACTGCAAACCCCAGGATTCCATAGGATGTTGAAAGTGGAATCATAGCGCTATAACAGCCTAGAGCAGAAATGGCCTAAGTGCACTTGTATGTACTTTTCAAATATAGTTTGCACCTCAGTTAATGGAGTAGATATGTTCATAGAAATTACTACTTTGACAGTACCTGAAGCAGAAATAGCATGGAAGGAATAGGTATAGATTCCAATACCATAAAAAGGAAGAGCAGTTCAATATGTTTCAGCCAACTTTGCTTCCAAAACTAAGAATATGCATATGTGAAATGAAACAACCAGGTCAAGTAAGCTTTGCATGAGTAAAGAAAAAAAAAATTGAATCCGTGAGAGATTGCTTGAAAGCTTCTTCCAAAATGCACCCAGCAATGATTTTTTTGTTTCTTTCATTAACCTCCACTTCTTTTTATTATCTCTATTTTGATGGCCAGAATTATAGATCTATGCTTCTTTAACATGCTGTCAATAGCTGGTGAGGCAGGCTTATCTACTTTCCTCTTTGTCCCTGTCTTATTGTTCAATATGCTCTGCAAAGGATTCTGGAGACAGCTGCTGTTTACCATGTCTGCTGTAGGCAGGCACACACAGCTACGGTAGAATCAGCTAGAACAAAATCCCATTATCACCCACCATAAGATTTTATCACATCGCTTACTGCAGCCACAGTGCTGCAACCTGATACTAAAAGTCTCTGTTTCTCCAGCCCACCTTCACCATTCTCCCAATGCTAATGCTACTAAAAGCTTCCAGCTAGACAGATGTTGGGGGGGGGATAGGACTGGAAGGATGAAAAAAGATTGAAACAAGGAGCTTTTTTGTCAGAGCCTTTGTTAATTGACGTGTAACTGTATGCTTTCTTAGTGTATGTCTATTTTCAAAGGCATACATGGTTTTATAAACACGCTTTCTTTGCTTAAATGTATCACAAGCCTGAGAAATTTATGGATTTCTGATGCAAGATGTTTGAGAATTACAAACTAGGCACTCTCAGTTGTAACAACATTAATAGTTATGTTGTATTACACTGGTTTCAATGCTGTTTCTTAGCTGCCTTGAGTGTTTTTTGTTTAAGTTGGAAAGATGCTGGCTTTAAGAGGCTTTAAGATTCTGCAAAAGACTAAGGCCTAAATCCTACTGGTAGTTTGTACTAGAGCAGAACCAAGGAATCAATACTGTTCAATTGTACTGTAGTTGGGATTATGTGGGATTTAATCTCTACTGTGCTGGCAGAATAGAAAATATTCTGGCCTATCCTCTTTGACAGCTAAATATATATGTTTAAACAAAGGTATCTTGCAAAACTTGGGAAAGAAAAAAATGTCCAGTATTTGCATATGATTCAGGAGTGAACAATTTCTTTTTACAGAATATACAAATTCAGTTTTTACAATGTGCTGTGCCCTTGCCATGCCACCCGTCCACCAGGATCAACAAGTAAGAGGATAAATACACCGCAACAGAGAGCTTGAAACTGAAACACGTTACTGTCAGAGTGATTTGAAGAGCTGGCAGCCATTTTATGAGAATGGGTGGACAGCTAAAGGAAAAGACAAACATCAGTTGTTGAGATCATTTGTTTGAAGTGTGCAGGCTGTGCAGCTGCTTCAGATCAGAATGATAGCGAACACCCATATTCCTACCCAGAGTTTGTTGTTATGTGCCCTAAAGTGTTTTCCAAACCTAACTCAGAGTTTGCTTGGCAAGGTTTCCCCAGAGGGGGGTTGCCTTTGTCTTCCTCCGAGGCTGAAAGAGTGTGACTTATCCAAGGGCACCCAGTGGTTTCCATGGCTGGGCAAGTATTCAGACCTCGATCTCCAGAATCATAGTCCAATATTCAAACCACAGGCTGGCTCTCTGTTGATTCACCACTCAATGAACGATTGAATGAGTATACTGTAACTGGGATTAACAACCAGGAGGCCAGCCATATGTGTTTCATCTGGCAGTATGGTTAACAGGATGATGCTATCTGTCTCCCTCTCTCCCCCCAGCAGGGCTCCTCTGTCTTTGAACAAATGCAGAAGACACTACAGCACTCTGAAGCATGGTAGTGGTGAGCCAAAGCTTTACTTCTTAAAGGCAGTTTAACAATGTATGACAAACAAGAATTCAATAGGAGATGACTCCGTTGAATTTCTCTTCATGGTGGACAGATACCAAAACTTGTTGAATTCTAGCATACATGGAGATATTAAGTGTATGTTGATCTTTTAAAAAGTTATAGCACTGATATTGATTGATGTATTGGGGTTTCTTGTCCTTTCTACTTTTCCTTTCATTAACCTTTTCTCTCTGATAAGTACTACTTTCTTTTGTTTGTCTGTTGTTTGCAATGTACGTCCCTTTTCTTAATTGCCATCATTATTCTATCACTTTACATTTCCTCATAATGGTTCGTATTATTTCTAAACAGATACTTGAGAAGATCCTCTACACTGCTCACTCCTTTATATGAAATCCACCCAAACTATTCAACATATATTTTGTCACCATCTTTTATACATAAAGGGAGAGATAAGATCCTCAGTCGTGAAATGGCTGCCAGGGGTGGCGGCGGCGGCGGAATTCATACAGTGACATAAAGTGGTAGAAGACTATGAATTTAAAATCAATTGATAATATTTTTTAAAAGGGAATTCTGTATTATCTTCTGAACCTTCTGAAAAATGTTCAGTTTCTATTTATTATATTCCGGGGTTGGCTGTGATCTGAGCAAGGGGATGCTTTACTCCAAACGAGTGAGCGGCAGAGCCCCAACCTGTTTTGATAAGAAGCCATTAGTGGTGCCCTCACATCCCTGTTCTTTGACTACTTGTTATTTCCTCACTGAGTATATTCTTCTTTACGTCATAGAATGAGTGGCTGCTGAGATAAAACCACTTCAATTAACGTACACTGATTTGTTTTTCTAACTAAAGACCATTTTAAAATCCTGATAGGATGGAAGTTCTGTGGATAAGTGCTTCCCAAGTTTCTGAATTAAGCAGACAAACCGTTTGGAATGGGGTGGCACTTCTCTTGATGTAGCCTGGAAGTACTCCTCAGTAGTGAAGGGTACTTGGGATCAGCTACAGCTAGTTCAGTAGCTATGGTTATTCCTACACCAGAAATAACCCCACAATAACAGTTCATTGTCCAGTAGTGTCCTGATTAGACAGTTGCAATTTGTTCTACCTGGATATTCCTATGAAGTTTGAAAGCATCAGTTGGCACAGCTGCTGCTGCCTGTGTGTTGACAGGGACCACAAGTTGTGAAACTCAGTTTTTAAAATCTCTGCATTGACTGCCCGTGATCTACAAAGCACAATTCAGGATATTAGTACTGGTGCACAAAACCCTGAACAACTCAGGACCCAGATACTTGAGGCACCATTTTCCCCAGCACCAACCAGGGATTTAAGAACAACTTGAGAAATGTCATCTTTGGGACTACTACACAGGGCAGCACCTTGTCAGCTGTGGAACTCTCTTCCAGTAGAAATTTAGCCATTCTTGACAATGTTGCCACTTAGGAACTAGTTATATTTTATACAAACAGCAACAAGGATGCTACTGGAAATGGAATTCTGTATGGTCCAAATGAAGGGTCATTTATAGATTCCATTGTTTCTATGGAATGAGAAAATACCAGATGTCCAAGGTAGGTTCAGAAAAAGAAAAGGCAGCAAGGATCATATTACAAAAATAATGTTCGATAATGGAACGCACCAAAGAATTTCAGAAGAAAATCAGTCTGTGCTTCAAAGATTATATCAAAACCTTTGATTGTGTAGATAATGAAAAACTATTAATTAATTAATTAAACTATTACTCTTTTAGAACTGGATGTGTCATAACATTTGATTGTCCTTATGCATAACTTGAATGCAGGACAAAAGGCTACCATCAGGACACAATACAGAGAAGCAGAATGCTTTCCAATAGGCAATAGGGTCAGGCAAGGCTGATTTTTGTCACCCTGTATGTCTTGTATATTGAACATTTCATACATGAAGCAGGAAGAGACTCAGAGGAAGGGCATGTGAAAACTGGAGGAAAGAACATCAACATTTTTAGATCTGCAGATGATACCATATTACTAGTGGAAAATAGCAAAGATTTGGAAGGATTACTGAAGAAAGTCAAAGAAGAAAATACAAAGGCAGCTTTACTCTTACATATTAACAAAAAATAATGACTACAGATGATTTACATAACTTTAAGTAGATGATGAAGACATTGAAATAGTTCTGGCACAGTTATTAATCAGAATGGTTACTGCAAGTCAAGAAATCAAAGGAGAGCACTGAGCCTCCTCCTGATGTTTGTCCTTCACCTTGGTGGTAATTGACTTGGGCTTGCTGAAGGGCATGGTCCTTGTTTTACAAGCTTTGAGTGATTTTCGATTTACAGAGTTTCCCCGATTTTTTCTGCCATTGTGCCCCAACAAGTTTGGTGGAGGGGGTGGGTAATCAGAAGCATGTTAATCATGCCCACAGGAGGGAGAATAGAGAGCTTCACAAAGCCATTTGATCCAAATCTAATTCTGAGTCATCTAAACTACATAATGGGACTTACCGATAGGCTGGTGATTAGCCGCATTGAGTGAAATCTGTGCTCGACAATAGGCTTTGCTGTCAACTAATTCTAAAAGTAAAAGAAAGACAGGAAAAAATCGAAAATTTTAAAACATATTTTTAAACACCTTTAAAAGAATTTTCAGAATTATTCAAAAATGTTTGAGTTGTTGAGTTAGTTACCTACTGTGCCACCATAGCCATTGTCATAGAAATAATTATCTTCTTTCCAGGATGTCATTACACACGGATCTGAAACAAAAAAAGGACAAAACATTCAATAAAAAATTAACACAGGTACAGTAACTTTTCAGGAGGCTGAAATGTTTGTTGATGTAGTCTTTGGGTTGTTTTTTTTTTAAAAAAAAGCATAATTTAAAACATAGTTACATTCTGTTATCATGGACTATTTTCTGGCAATTCTCAGCATCAGATGCAACATTGTATTCCCATCCTTGAATGGGTTTCTTTTTTATGCTAAGACATACTGTATCAAAAAAGTACGCTTCTCTTGTTCTCCCTTATCTCTTTTTTACATTTTATTTTTTTATTTTATTTAGAGTGATAGTGCCATAGTGTATTGTGCATCAGTGAAATGGTACTTTTGCGCTGTAACTCTCAAACTTTTTTTAAAAAAATCAGATAATTCTTCAGACCATAGAATCTCATCAGCAAAACACATCCTGTTTTCCTTTCTTTTTAAAAAATACTTTGGAAGAGCCTTAGTGCAGATCCAAGAAATTGTTTCAAAGAGCTTCCCAAAAATGATGGAACAAGTGGCCAACAAGAAGTGACAACAACTGGCCAAACCCAGCAAAACTCAAGGAGCTATATCTCAAGATCCCATATCACTTTAGATAATCTGGAAGAACTCCTTGTTGGGGCTAAAAAATTCTCCAATATTTAAAATAGACAATTCAAATCTACCACTGGTAGAAAGCAGAGAAAGTTAAGCAGTTGGATGTCTCACTGATTACAGAAAGGTGGAAGGCAAAAAGATTATTCCACTTGCAGGGAATGGGACATCAACACACTTCCTAAATCTTGGATTTGAGATCTTTAGGGTTACCACAGGGTGCTGTGATGAACATCAGAGTTTCTTTGGCTTTTGTCAGCAACTCATTAAGATTCCAACCACAATTCCTGCACATGTATCGGAAGTCCTGAAGGGGAGATACTTTTTGCCCTATTGTGACAACAGGTACTTTGGCAGGGATGAGGAAAAAGTTCTACCCAAATCACTTTCATAGAAAGCTGTTTGAGCTATATGATAAAATGGCTTGACATCTTTCCTTCATAGCAATGGAGGAGGGCAGTATTGGTTAGCAGTGCTGTCTTTATCCCAGGGTTGGGACGCAAAGCAGATTCCAACATAATTTTAAAGGTTCCATTAAAAACCCAATAAATTAAATGTGTTGAAACATGAATTAAGTCTGCTATTAAAAGATGTTGGTGTTTCTACTTCAGCTTCCATGGCAACACTGTACGGAAAGCTGAGATTGCAAGTGTGGGGAGGCACTAGAATTCTGTTTTTGAGAATTCTAAATACCCGTCCCTAAACTGCAAATCCTAGGATTGTATAGCTTGCCGTGGCAGTTAAAGTGGAATCCCAGCATTGTAATTGTAAAGTATTTAAAAGAACCACACTAATAAGAAATTAGCAGTAAAACATTTCTAAGTCCAAAACATCCATTTAAAAAGCTCTGACAGACATAAATTGCTAATGGACTGCCTCAATAGAAAATTCTTGGCTTGAATTTGCCCTATTATTTCTGAAATCGCGGCCTGCCATTCTTAACACCGGATGGCAAAAGGGAACACAAATTGCCCCTGCATCCAATTTGTAATCCCACCTAGAGTGTTTCTTCCTCATAATAACTGTGTAGAAAGACAAAGAGAGCCAGTGTGGTGTAGTGGTTTGAGCACTGGACTATGACACTAGAGACCAGGTTTTGAAATAATCAAAACTTCATTGGGTGACCTTGGGCAAGTGACTCCCTCTCATTCTCAGAGGAAGGCAAAGATAAACCCTTTAGGAACAAATCTTGGCAAGAAAACCCAATGATAGGTTCGTCTTAGGGTTGCCATAAATCAGAAAAAACTGGAAGGCCCACAACAACAACAGAAAGACATGCATAAGGCCAGTGAAGCCGGTCTATTTAGAAAATAGTGGCTTCTTTGGAATTGATGCAGTCAGGCTGCTGTATAGGATTGGAGCCAAAATGATTTGCCTGAAACCACCAGAAGACTTCAAGACTGGCGAGGATTTACTGTGCTACTCTGGAGGTTACTACAGAAGATGGTTCTGTAAATTGGGGATATTAACAGACAAAAGTAGTAGGAAGTGAACGATGAGATTAATTTCACATGCACCATGATTGCAGCTACAGATTGATACACACTTAATGGGCATCAGTCATACTGAAATCAAAGTGCCTTACTTCTGAGCAAACTTGCTTAGGATTGTATTGAATGGTACCTACTCCATGGGGCTTAAGATTCAGTAAACTTGCATAGTATTAAACTTTAGTTTTATAATTTTTCTGTATAAAACAGAGTGAAAGGCAAGACAAGGCAAAGGAAAAACAACTGGGTTTCCATAGAGTGGGTACAACAGACCCATGGAAATAATGGAATTTATATGTGTTGACTCACCTTTGAACAGGTGTTTCAATGAGTCTCCTCAAGTTGGAACTACCAATAGTATTTAGTAGTGAGGTAAGGAAACCAAGATTTCATAATCATTTAAAAGTTACCTTTTGAACTATAGCACATGTACAATCCACATGATGCTCATGATGTCATGTTACAAAACCCAGATTGCTTTTTAGGAGCTGTAAAGTTTGTTTTTGTTCATATTTCAAAATAAAAAGTCAATTTGATGATCTATTTGTCTTTACAGAAAAGAATGCGATTGCAGCTGAAAATGAATCAGTTGTAAATCATTGTGCTTGGCTAGGTTAACAATTATGACATAGGAATTTAGCCAATCTTCTACTTTCCAGTTACATGTTTGGGCACCCCAAAGCCCCAAACCTATGTCCTTACAGCAGTACACACCCTCTTGGTGTTTAGACACCTGATCTATCCATTATTTTGTCTAAAAACAAGCCTCACCCAAGCGGGGCTTGGAAACATTTGTATTTTTGCAGTTCTGCACTATGTAAGAATAGCAGTTCTGCACTATATAATTGCACAATTTAAAAGGACTCCCCATCGGTATATCTTAAGTTGTCAGAAAAGTCACATCAGTGATCCCCCACAAGTGAACTCATGAAATGCCAAGTGGGATTGCAATTTGCTTTCCACGGAAGTCAGTGACAAATATGCCAGTGTTTAATAGGGGTGATGATTACATTAAAGAAGTAACTCAAAAACACAGCTAGGTCCTCTTCATTGTATTCCCTTGATCAACACATTCTTGCCTAGCTTATCAATTTTCTACATTTCTTCAATCATCACCAATTACCTTCACTTCTAAATGTGAACCCAAATAAATTCCATTAGCCTTTCATCACTTTACATCATCTTCACCTCAAAAGACTATCTCAGTGGACTATTGGTCCATCAGACCCAGTGCTTTGTATTCTGAGAGGCTGAAGCACTCTTCGGCCTCAGACAGCCTCCCTTTCCACAGCTTTATATCTGGTCTTCTAATAAAAGATGTCAGGCATTGAAACATGGACCTTTTACATGTCATACTATCATTTTAGCTGGTCAAAAGTTAATGCAGAATAAGAGATGTGGTAATTCCAGAGATTGTTGACAATAGTTTTCCATTGGCTGAGGTACTCTGGGAGATGCATTCAAAAAGTAACTTTGTCCAACCTCTGGGTATTTTGTATTCTCTTTGTGGATTAAATGAATGTCCATGAAGAGACAACAATAGGTCTAGGGGGGGGAAAAACATTTTTTGATAAAATTCAGCTGGTTTTCTGCAGTCTTCTGCTTTTGACTTTTACAATGCATCAGTAGCTGTCCTTTACGTACCTTTTTAAAAAACAGCTTGTTGAGTGTGAATCAGATTATTTATAAACAGATTCAAGCCACAATTTAGCCAGTGTTAAGGACTTCCAGGTCTTATTGACTTCAATGGGAAATCATCTTAACTCTCATTCATTAAAAATAGTATTTAAAACATTTTTCACCATTGATTTAATCAGAGCCTTAATAGAATGTTTACAGGATATTTTTTAAAACATCTGATGACCCCTTCCAGGTCTTGTGCATCAATCTATATAAGCTAGTAAACTAATTCATACATTGTTCATTCTTCTTTGGAATTCTTTGTTATTGTTTGCAACACCAAAATCATAACTCACCTGTTTGTTCTGTCTTAACAATGACATTGTGTGATGGGTACATTTCACTTCCATATTGACCTGTGAAAAAATGAATGGAACAAGCAATGGACAACTCAATCTATAGTGAGGCAGAATTTCAAACCTGTATTGTGGAGCTAACTGGTCTGTTTTTACAATAAGAGTCAATGCCACCTGAGACCTGTAATTATATCTGAATGGACAAGAAAAGCAATTGTTTGGTTGATAATGTCTCCGTAAGAATGCCTGCCTACATTATGCTTGCTCCTGGTTCTTTGTCATAGCCTTATCTACATCATGTTAAAATATTACTCATGAGAGCAACTTGGCAGGGGCACAGCTAGGAGTGTAAGTTTTAATGTGGGGGAAATAGCCTTAGTTAGTCAACAAAACAATGCTCTGGTATAGCATTCTCTGCGTGCAGGCAGCCACTGTCAAAGAGGTTATCTCAGTTGTATTCTTGTATGAGTTTGAGGTGTACAGAGAAAAAATGTACAGTTATGAAATGTTCATTGTGTTCCCCATCTGTCCTTATCTCTGGTTCTACACATCTTAAGTCATAGTTTCTTGTTTACTTGAGCCAATAAGTGACTGATCTGTGATTTCAGCAGCATGGCCTTTGGGATGCAGATTTCCCCACATAGCAAGGCTCAGTTTTTTATGCTCAAGTTCAAAACAGAGTTTTCCTTGACTCCAAAACAGAGCTGATATCTCTCTGATCACAGTATGAAATATATGCCACCAGAAAAACATAAGCACTGTTTCAGTAGGCCCCAAAGAGATATCTGGAGAGAACAATCATTAAAAATTAACTATAGAGATTAGGAATGAGAGCTGCCATGGTGAATTTCCATAACAGATTGGTTATTCTATACTCTGTATGCATTCTCTGTGATCAATAGCAAAGGACCGATTAAACTGTGAGGTTTCTCACTCTTCTCTATACTTGTCCTTCTCAATTGCAGGTAACATATAATTTAAAACATTGTGTGTTCTGTCCCACATTACTTACACACAACATTCCTACCCTTGGGTTCACAGATGTTGTTGAATCATAGTTGCTATTATCCCTCATAATGGCCATCTGGAGATTATGGAAGCTGTAATCTGTAATGTGAGATCCCCAAGGTTGGGAAAGGCTACTTCTGGTTCAGTGTGTATTTACCATTCCACTTCAGATGTTGAAGACTGCTGAATAGAAGCTGCCCAGCTGTGCCAGCTGCCCGGGTAAAATCTTGCAAAGTCATGCTGCACAGATGTTCACCGGTGACATCAAACTCCTGGAAAGGAATGCAGTTGGCATCGAGCTGGTTGGTGTCCAAGAGATGCTGGAGCCATTCCCAGACCTGATATTTTGTCCAGTATTGAGGCTGTATTTCATGCCACTGAGTTCCAAAAAAACTACCTGCTGCTGCAAGAAAAGAATTGGCTATTTGCTATATCATTTATCCCAAGGAAAATGGTTGATTAATTCCCTGAATAACATTTGTAAAATGAAAATGTTTATTTTATACACGAGAATTCAAATGAAGTTCATCTTACAGTGATCTAGTCTGGATGTCACTGAGGCAGTCACTTTGAAAGTCAAAATAAAAAGCAAACAGGAAACACAGGAGAACAAGAGCTAATTAAATTGCCAATAGAGGCAACAAAAGCAAGCTCTTCAGGCATTAAATAATGAAAGCAGAAAGTCTCAAAGATCCTGGAAACTACCTTCACTCAGCACCTAAAGGCCCACAACCAAGGAGCAATGCAAAACCTAGAAAGAGAATTCCATAACCTTGAAGCCACAATGAAAAGCCTCTGGCCCAGGTACCTGCCCACTGGATGGGGAATGGGGAGAAACTAGACAAGGGCTTCCAGGAAAAGATTTTCCAACGTGGAAAATGTCATATACAGTGGTCATTGGGGCATCCCAAACCCTACCAGGAAGTGAGGAACTCTTGACTTTTCAAACTGTTTTCAGTTACAATTTTTCTAGTCCCTTAACACTGTCACCTTATGTGGAAGTGATAGTTGATCCAGGTCGAAACATCTAGGGGACCAACGCCTGCAACCTTCATCACCACCAATTTAGGGCTTCAAATATGTAAAATAATACTTAAAAATATGCCTAGAAACCAACTGAAAGTCAATGAAGTCAATCAAAATCAACACTGCATGGACTCAAAGGCCTGTCACAATCAAGAACTTGGTGGACAAATCTTGGAGCAGTTGCTGTTTCTAAAGACCTTTAAAGAAAGCCTGGCGTAATTCATACTATGGTGATCTAATCTGGATGTCACTGAGGCAGTTCAGCATTAATCACTGTAACTGCATTAGTCTTATCAAGGAACAAGTACAATTGGCAAACCAGTCTAAGCTGGTAAAAAACATTACTGGTTACTGTCACTGCCTGGCTATTGTGAAGCAGTACCAAATCCAAGCAAACAACAAGCAGAGAAATTGAGTTTCTGAGAAAGTGGAACCCCACCCAAGGGCTACACAATTATAATACTATGATTCCACATTAACTGCCATGATTACATGGGAGTTGCAGTTTAGGGAGAGCTGTTCATTATTTTCAGCCAGAGAGTTCCTCTAATCCCCCACCAAACCACCAACTCATGATTCCATAGGATGCAGCCAAGGCAGTTAAAGGAGAATTATAGTGCTATAATTGTGTGATGTGAAGGGCTTCTGGATAGGTTATATACTTGGTCTAGGATTAGCCATGTTCCGTAGCATTATTTCCACCTGGTCTAGATTGTTCATCCACCCCTATATGGTAAAGACCATGAAATGGCATAGTTATGTCCCAATATCACCTGCTGATTCCTGTCCTTAAGAAATGATGAGAATCAACAGCCAAAGTGTCCCCAATCCAGTCCTATCCTTAAAAAGCAGTCAGCCATAGCAGATCCTATAAACCACGTTCTAGGATCTCTGTCTTTCACCTCTTCCTGCTTACCATCCCAGAACAACCAGACAGGCACAGAAAACCCCATATATAGATCTGCTTCAGGGTACAGATCTTTTTACTTTGGAATGGTTTGTTAATCTGGAAGAACTATGTTGCTTTGAATACAAGCAGCACTCAATAGGTGAAGTCCACTGAAAACTAAACCAAGAACTCAGTATCTCATCCATGCAATGGCACTCTCTTCCCCTTATTTTTGCAACTAAAATGTCAGGTATTGTACAACAGCAAATTCACACAGGCTTCCCACAAGCTTTGTTCTATCTTCTCTGCTTCAGGTGTGTGTTACTGCTGTAAACCTCAGGAAATAGGGATTTTAAGGGTGAACCAAATTGTTTTGCTCTGCTTTTACTGATTTTAATTTTTCTGGAAGGCTTAGGGCCATTACAGGTGGACCTTAATGAGTCTAGGTTAAGGGTCATACTTTACAGAACATACTATCTGATCACAATATGTAGACTATTGACTCTAGCATTGTTATTACCAACCTTCTTCACCCTGTATTTTTTAAAAAATAGCTGCCTGAAAAAAAATTGGAATAGGAAATTAGCACCAAGATTTTAGTGTGTGTTTTTTTATTTGTTTGTTAGTTTAGTTGGACTAATAAGGGTACTCTCAAAACTTTGCCTGTGTTCCTGGATGGGGAGATATTGCACAACGTTCTGTCTCCTGTCCTTCAGGAAGGACTTAGCTTGTTCTTGTAACCCCCTGTCTCCCATTCAGTGGCTGGTGAAGAGTGGAAAGTAGTGGAGAAGTATGCAGCTATATACCTATACCTGAACGCACAACAACAACTTGATCCTCTAACATCTCTGGAGGACTCCTGGGAGGTCTTGGAAAATATCATTATCATTGTCTACTCTTTGCTAATTCTCTAACAGCCACTAAATGGTTGTGGTGAGGAGCAAATTGTTTTTTTTTCCCAGAGGGCTGGGGTCGCTGTTGTGAGGGAGTGGATTCTTCCCTTCCCATCAAACAAAAGAGAAAAAAGTGCCTACATTATATTGGTGTATGTCACTAACAGGAAACCAGCCATGGACTTGCTTAAAGGCCCAAGATAAAGATGTAGTTCAGCTTCTAAAATCTTGTACTCAATGTGGCTAGCTGGAGGATTCTGAGAGGTGTGAGCCAAATAACTTTTCCAGTCTTTCTTTCAAAAAAGAAATTCTCAAGACTCAGAAATTCTACTGGTTTGTTGATTGCATTGTAGACAAGCAGTTTTAAAAAACTATTGTGGTATGCCAGTATATTCTGAGTGGCATGGATATATTTTTTGAAAAATTCACCAGAGGGACCTGGAAAAGAACAATCTTTGCACACAGGTGTTTTCTCCTTAGTTAACCATGCTGTGGGTGGGAGGTCATATTTGCTGAGGTCTGCCTTACAATTTACATACTGAATAAACCAGACTTTCAATATCTAGTAAATAGTACATATCTGCATATGTTAAACCACCAGACGAATGAATCCTCCTGTCATCTATTAATCCATGCACAATACACCTAGTTCCTCATTCTGCAGACTTTTAAAGACATCTATGACCTGCATAGAGTTTATTTTTGTGTTGATTTTTAAAAATCTCTGCTTCTTTCATGAGAATAGTTCTTTAGCTATTTTTTTTAATCTGTTGGGGAAAGGAGTAAAAATTACAACCCTAGGCCTCGTTTGCCAACCTTTTAAAATATATGAGTACAAAATTCATTGAAGGCTATGGAAGAGTATGTGTGTGTGTGTGTGTGTGTGTGAGCCTTTAAAATGGCTATTAACTTAAGGTGACCCCATGAATTTCAGGGGTGTTTTTGCAAGTTCTTTCCTCTGAACTATAGCCTATAGCATCTGGTATTTGTAGGCAATCTCCCATCCAGGTACTAATCAGGGCTGACCCTGAATAGAAAATATTAGAATAGGAAATGAATGGAATGGAGCTTTAACCCAATAATGATAACAATTAAGTCTCGACTAATGGCTATATTCAGATGTCACAGTAAATTGTGGTCTTTTTATCTATGAATAACACCTCTTCTCCTCCCAGATACCCAGAGAAGATGCTCAGAAACTTCTCCTTCTGCTTAGCCCAGCTTCCAGGAGCTGTAAGTAACCTTAAGTATGGCTGGTTTAAATAAATCATCTGATCAATTATCATAGCTTGCTATTCAGTTTTGAATTTTGTATTTGTATGATGAGTTTCCTTAAAAAAATTAAAAATTCATAGTTAGAAACTGTAGTTTGAATTTGGCTTGTTTGAAGCTAATAGTAGTTAATGTAATCCTAGTTAGTGAATCAAAACTAAAAGCGAAAGAGGAGGAAGAATACAGAAGGAAAGCGTGCAAACCCAAGGAGTCTAGATTCATTCACACCTTGTTGAATCATACTATACCATATAGATTCCAGTGTAAGTTGACTTCATGTATTAATTGAAGACAGGTTTGGGAGTCAATGTTATGGATTTTCACATGACCCTTGGATAAAGTTGAAAGTCATTCCAAGGAGAAAAAAAGTGCCAGCACCACCTCAGGGAGCTAGCTGCCCCTGGCTGCTGCATTTTATCTACCCAGGCATTCAAAAAGACCAAAAGTTGTGCGTAATAGAGAGAGTAGAGGGGGTCGGTGCTTCTTCTAGGTCCTCTGGAGACAGGCTAAGCTCTAGCCTTTCACCACTTTACTCAGAAAAGGGGATGTTTCCTTTTTTGATATCAGTTAAGGTACAGCACTTATACTGACCTGTGGATAAATCAACCCAGGTTTTTCAGGTTGATTTTTTGACTAAAATTTCTAGACTTATACACTCATATATATAGTATATATGAACCTGCCTGAGTTTTAAAATCTGCAAAGGAGGCTTTTGTCTCAGTCAAACCACCATCACAGCCACATTTGGTGATGACACATGAGAGAGAGCCTTCTTGGTGGCTACTCCAAAGCTGTGGAACTCCCTCCCATACGTGTTTCAGTTGGCCCCCTCTCTTTTCACGGGCAGCCAAAGAAATGTTTATTCAGTCAGGCTTTGGTTCTAAACTTGTTGGAACATAACAAGCTTTCCATAGGGTGTGTTGTGCCTGAATTCTTTTTTCTATGTCTTAAAAGTGTTTTAAGTGTTTTAACTTTGCTTTTTTAATAAAATAGTTTTTAAATTGTTTTTAAACATTTGTACTAATAGCGTTATTTTTTTTAAAGCTGTACTTTGTTTTAACTTGTTGCAAGGTGCCTTGAGCCCTGTGCTAGAAGAAAGGTGGGATATATTAAAAAGTAACTAATTAATTAGAATGTGACCTGTACAATATTGTTACTGCTAATTCATACAGTATGTTTGTGCAGGAAGCTCTCTTATGCAAACAGACATGTGCCAGATGCAAAATACATTGTTTCACAGGAAAATGTGTAAATTAAAAATGAAATAAAAGCTCCTTCAGAATTTCACTAGCAAAAGAAGGTAAGAAAGAAAGATTACCTAATTAACTTATTGGGAGAACAGAAACAAGAAATAAACACCCAGACAGCAGACTTCAATAAAATACTGCTAATATAATTGTATTGTATCCATTACCTATATCTATAATAAGCTTAACTACTAATCATATATATACATATATATATATACATACATACATACATACATATATATATATATATATATATATATATATATATATATATATAAAATTGCATAATGATATATAATTGGTCTTAAAGATTTTCAGCATTAATGTTCAAAATCTTGAAAAAAAAATTGAAACAACAGTGAAAAACAAAACTATTCTGGAAAAGGTTGAGATATGCTTTGCAGTTTCTGTGCTGGTATTTCATAGAAGTTTTCCTCTCCACTGTCTTAAAAATGCTTTACATTCTGGCCATAAACATTTATCTCTAAAGAACAAGAACTGGCATAGCATAATGGCCAACAGTGATTTTTTTTTTTAGTTTTGGTCTGCAGCTAGTTTTTTAAGCTGTACATTTCAATTGTGTAATTATTAGCAAGATTTCTGCAAACAATCTTAACCATAATTTGAAAATAATCAGGATTTTTTTTTAAATTGGGTAAGTATCCCTGCATGATAAACTGTAGGGAGAAAGTGGACCAGGGTTAGTTAGTGTAGTCCTGTGAAAGTCTTTTGTTTGTTTGTTTGTTAAGGAACATATCTTATAAGCTGAATCAAATTCATGCACTTAGAGCCCTGATACAATCACATTTTTATGTGCAGAAATTAGAGCCAAAGACTTTAACTCTTAATTGCATTACATTTAATAAGGACAACAACATACTCTAATGAGCCTGCCCTACATATGTGACCTATTTGAAATCAAGACTACTGGTTATGTATCACAAGAGCCAAACAAAGAGGTTTCTGACTCATCCAAAATTACATTTAGCCACAGGTGGCACCTCTAAGTTTCAGTTCCAGTAACACTGAGTCAATATTAACCAAGGATCAAGAACTGGAATGGGGAATTTTAGAGACAATCTTCCTGATATCAGGGACAGATTAAAATATACTGTCTATTTGAGTGCTATTTTATATAGTTTATGTAGATACTCTTTGCAGAATACAACACTAACTTTTAAAAATGCAAAGGCTGTAAGGAGAAAAATGGGTGGATAAGAGCACACTATAGTGATCAAGATCTTATACGTTGTAATAATTACTCAACATTTTAATCTGGTGGTGCAAGATTTCTAGCTGTTAAAAACAACATCGTGAAATTTTCATATAAACAATTTAATTCCAAGTACAAAAGAGCTTGGATGTTTTCCTATACATGATAAGGGCAAGAGAAAGAGATACAGTTCCTCAATCTATCTATAGATCACCAGTGGTGAATTCCTCCTACCATTACATGGCGGATATCCATCATTCCAGGACGGCTGCTCATGGAGAAGACTTGCGACGGAATTAAGACTCATTCTGCCAGTTCCTTCTAAAATCATGATCTGGAAATGAACCAAACAGCTTTTAGCTAAAACTACCTTTTCTCCTAGGAAGGTCAAAAATATCTCACCAAAAGCAAACAAGTCTCTTACAGGCAAACACAGACCAGGTTCAAAACATGTTGCCACAACCTCTTTCTCGATGAAAGAAAATCTCCTAGTAAAATATTATCATGCTTGATTTTCATATACATGAGGCAAGTTTTTACAACCACCCATCCATAGAAGAATAACTGGAAGCTGAATAGAAAGGCTTGGTACCTATTCTCCTACATTAAATGAGGGGGATGGGGGAGGTAGTGGAGGAGAAAGAACACAGTAGTTTTTTTCCCCCATCAGTCTGTTTCTTTGTGTGATAAAATGTGATCAGTGCCATTTGACTTTTTCTTTTCTTGGAGTATATCTAAATACAAACACACACATACACAAATAAAGCAATGCAACTTTCTCTATTTGCACTATATTAGTTATGTTTTATATGGTTCTGATTCTTCTGAAGGAACAGATATGGAGTGAGATATCTGGGATGCATTGGCCTCACTGAAGTCAAATTACTACTTCATGAAAATGAAATGAAATGGAAACAAGGAAATATCTGCCAATCAAATTATATATACTTGGACAAAAGTAAAACAGATCATATTTCAGCTAACACATGCCTGCACAGGAAGCCCTACATTATTAGTAGAATCACACAATTGCATCTAAATCATCTCTTCTACAAACGACAGAGACTGAAATCCTAAAGAGTTTTCCCTATGACGGAAGAAGAAGAAGAAGTAGTCTTTTCCCATTTCCTCTTCTTCTTGCAGCTCCCACTGCCTCTCTTTTTAGGGATAGCTTTTTATAGGTACAGAATGCTGTCTGGACAAGGAGGAATCAGGAAAAAAAGATTGTTCCCATCTCTGTTCCTTCAGTGAGAGAATCCTCTGAGCAGAATACTGCTCTTGGGAACTAGGGATGCAAGTCATATCTTGTATTTCTGGACTGTAAGAGTCTCTCATTTTTTTCACACTTTCTTGTATTAATCTCTCTTTCTCAGTCTCTCTGTGTGTATGTGTGTGTTTAAAAATCTATATGAAAATGCTCACATTCTTTGCGTAAAGGGGAATAGAAACTAACTAGCAGAACTTTAAAAAAAACACTAAAGATGAAAACGTTCCTTGTAAGAATGAAATTGTTTTGGAATGACAATTGCCCTATAATATATGAGTTAGAAAAACTACAGGAGCCATATAGCTCCAACTTTGCTGTTTCTTCTGTTAGAATCTCATTATGGAGGTCTAATAATATGCTCAAAACATCATCTTTTGCTCTATTAGTCTAAAGGACAGCATTTAAAGATGACCTTTAAGACTTCAATTCATTTAAATTTTCCAAGTTTCATTAATAGAGTCTGGCCCTGGTGCTGAATAGCTTTCAAGGTTTACTGCCGGAATTAACCTGCACAACATGTAATCACAAATATTATGGAATGTTCTAATGTTTCAGATGTTTAACCATAGCCTAATGCCACAAGGAATTTGGAGTACAAAAGCGATTCCACCACACAGGAGAAGAGCAAAGACCATTGAGTGTTGCTCCCCAATTTCCCAGGAAGAATGTGGGGAAGACCAGCCTGGCTCTGACCACAACCAGATAAGAAGTTGCAGAGTGTCTGATTCCTCATAAGCCCCAACCTCACACTCTCTGCCAGAAAGCACTACCAGCTCCATGGAGGCTGTAAATGTGAAAGGCTGCAAAGCAATGATACTTCAGAAAGAGAATTTGAACCTTACTTTATACTGGATATAAACAACTCAGCTTTGTTGTTTTATTGTCAGTCTAATCTCTCTCTAATTTCTCCCTTCTAAGGAAAGATTCCACCTTTAGCTTTTCCCTCTCTTTCTGTGTGTATCCTGTATTTTCTGCTCGGAAGGCTTAAAGTGGGAACTGTACCCCACCCCTCTCATTATTGCTATTGTTGTTTGATGTGAATCTCTAGGAAGTAATTCTTGGAAAACGGAGAATACAGAAAGAGAGAGAGTAATTTCATAGGTAATAGCCCTAATCCAATTGACGTGACACATGATTTTCCCATTAAAAATAATGGAATTTAAATAAATTTTGTCTAATCTGTTCAGTTTATTTCAACAGGACTGAGTCATGATGCAGATGGACTAGTCTCTTAAACTGGGTTGAATACCCCGGCCCAACATGCTATTCATTTTAAAAGTCTCATGGATATCTATATGAGCATACCTCTGTTACCAAAGCCTCTGACAAAGAAGTTCCGTTTTTCAGAGTTCACTCAGCCCCCTTTTCTCTTCATCAGATTTTTGTTTTGTTTTGTTTTTTGTTTTCTTTTCTTTTCATTTCAGCATTGACATTGGAGGGATGGTGAAAGAGGGCTGGAGAAACACAGATTTTCACTGTTGGGTTGCAGCAGCATGTCTGCAGTACACCATGCAATTAAAAAAAAAATCTTGAGCTGGAAAAGAACAGGATTCTGCTCTAGCCAATCCTACTGTGTCTGTCTACAGTACACACCAACAGCAACTGACTTCAGAATCTTATTGAGTATACAAGAACAGCAAAACAAAGAAAATGAAGAGCAGATAAGCCTGTCTCCCAACTCATTAGCATGTTAAAAACATAGCTCAACAAGTTTGGCTACCAAAATGAAAATCATAAGAAAAGTCGAAATTTATGAAACACAGAGCCATCCCTGAATGCATTTTGGAAGAAGTCTTCAGGTTGTTCCAGGAAGGGTCAAAATATTTTTGTTTAGTCATGCAAAGCTTCCCTGACCTGGTTGTTTCATTTTACATATACATATATACATATACATATATATATATATATATAGTTTTGAATAAAATGTCTGCTAGAACATGTTGAACTGCTGATTTTTGTGGTGTAGGAGCCTATCTTTTCATGTTATTTCTGCCTCTGGTACCAAAGTTTCCATTAAAGAAAGCAATGCACAGGAACACATCTACTTTTTTAATTGAGGTATACCTGTATTTAAGGAGGAGATGATAGAGCCCAGCACTGGACTCTGATTAAGCTCAATATGTTATAAACTCCACTAAAGCCTTTCCACCGGCTTTCATACTATAGTTATCATCATTTCAGTAGGCCCCTTAGAGTATGGACAGTGATATTTTTTCTGTGAAACTGTTTTCCTATAATAACCTCTTCCAAAAGTAAGAAATATTTGATGAGCACTTAGATTTTTTTTAATAGTTTCCAAGACACTATCTATTCTCCTTCACCACTCCACAAGCAGAAGTGTTACAGCTTACAGGCTCATAGATATCTATGATAACAGTTTGGAGCATACTTTTCTAGAACCATATTTATTTCAGATCAGTGACTCTTTCTTTGGTTAAGTGTATTTAGTATCAGGTTGCCATGTCATTCACCACATTCCTAACAGTTCCTTCTGTAGTGATTCAGATCAAAAAGCAATAATTATTTCTTGCTTCTGTTAAGTGTGGACAGAACAAAGCAATGAAAATATTCTGTGCAGAACAATACTGACTCAGGCCATTTCCACACTAGACTGTTATAGTGCTATTATTCCACTTGCAACATCCTATGGAATCCTGGGGTTTGCAGTTTTGGGAGGAGCTGAGCGACCCCTCCCAAAACTGCAAACCCCAGGATTCCATAGGATGTTGCAAGTGGAATAATAGCGCTATAACAGTCTAGTGCGGAAATGGCCTCAGCTGGATATGAATGGACAAAATAGAATCAGAGCAGAGCAGCAGGTAATGCAAACTACCCCAGTTTGGTTTCTTGCATCTTCAGCAGCTACAGCTCTGATTTCACACTCCACTGAGAAGTGCAGACAGAAACAAGAGATAATAATTCCGTTTTGATCTGAATAGCTACAGAATAATTTTGCTGTGGAAGGACTCTATCCAAAAACAGTGAATAGAGTGAACATGGTAACTAGTATGTGAGGTAGCTCTTTCATCCCTGTTCACATTTTCACCAAAATGTGCATCCCATCTTCACAATCTTCAAAACTGAACAGGTAATATGGATTTTGGGGTGTTATATGAAAAGACCCATAATTACCCCCTATACAGCTATTACCACTTGCAGTGATTAAAAAAAAACTGGCTGTGCAACCTCTGTTGATGATGGCAATACCCACTTTTGAGAAACTATGAGAAACTATAAGAAAATTCTCCATGCCCCTACTTAAATTTTATGTAATTGTCACGTCCTTTCTTTTGTCTGAAATAGAATGGAGAACTCTGGGAATAATAATCTGGACTGCCTTATGAACTCTGACTTGTTTTTGCAGAATACTGTATGCATTCATTATGATACATATATGCATGTCTGTGAAGTCTGTGAGTATACATCTGCAGATCTATGGAATTATACTGAATGGTTAACATACATATGCAACATCAATTTATCTGTTGTTTTGATTACATATGAAACTATTCAATCATACTATTTCATCAATGGTAATAAGAAACTTTATCCAACTGGTTCATCCTCGATTGGGAGAGACCTCGCTAAGGTTTATAGCCTAAAACCCAGTACAGAACAGGTTTGGTGGCTGCTCCATGGACATTAGCCGGCAGAGTAGATTCCCCACCCCCCATGCTGGTTTCCACTGTTCTTTTGATAGATGTTCAGTACTGCGTAAGTGTCCCATCATTCAAAACTCAAATATGTCCTGAAGAAATAGCAATGCTTTTTGGATGAGACTACCAAACTGTTACAAGTTTCATTTTCAGTTGGGATTTTTGAAGAGGTTATAATATTTCAGTGTTGTTTATTAAAGCGATTCCTTGTATTATGTGTTGCAATTCTGCATCTTTTTTGACAGAGTTTCTGTTCAAATTTTTGAATGATAGTTTTCTGAAATCACCATTCCAAAACTAAACACTTTTAGGTCATTCACTGTATTTTAACACCCAAATTACCTGAAAAATTATGATATGCAGGTAACTGAATCAATCAATCTGAAAAAAAGTTTATCTTCTAATTTTTTCCCCAAATTCTGTTGCATAACAGGAAACAAACAACACAGAAATGATTACTGTGAAACAAAATCCAATTTCCATTCACATTCAAGCTTTTTTTTCTCTGAGTCCAAATCTGGTTGAATCTGCCAATGTCAGATCTGGATCAGCCCAGTCTAAAGCAATTTGGACTGATTTAATGACCTGGACACTGAAGTGCATTAAAGTAAAAAACCTGACATTGTATCTCTAAGAGCACCATAAAGTGAAAATGATAGGATTGGAAGAGAATTTAACTTTGCTCACTGACAGCAATAGCATTCAATCCAGGACAAAAGTCTTACCAACACCTCCAATCATTTGGGGAGCAGTAGGATAGCAAATTGTATTTATTCAATTTCTTCCTATCTTTCTGCTAGCTCTGTCTTTAGGAGTAACCATTTTTGAAGAGTTAGCTTTATTGATTTCTCTTTATCTTGCTTCAGCTTGCTTCTCTCTCTCCTTTTAACCTTCCAGTACCCAGATTTCAACCCTTCTAGACATTTTCTTGTTAAATGCCATCGTTTGTTACCCCTATTTCTTTGAATGAGTCCATTGGCTGGTACTTATCCCCATGTGCCACCTGCCTTCGATTTTGCCCCTGATATTTTAGGTTAGATTTTGAATTTAATTTCAATCTACACTGAAAACAAAATGTGTCACTTCTTCACTGTGTACAGTCCATACTTCTTTTGTGTCTGTCTATTGTATATGTTTCCTCTACACACACACAGTATATCCCAGTGGCCTCAAACCACATACAACAATACAGCACAACAGGACTGCAGAAAAGTAGCACATATTAGAGGAACAGTCGTTCAGCAACATTTAAATATGTGCCCTACAGTGCAGTGCTGCAAACGTGGTATTTTTTGTTTCCTAATATTTTATTTTGCTGCATTTAGAGAGCAGTGCTTCAACCTAGCAGATATTCCTAGGACATAAACACTGACCCCAGTACTACGTAGACTGTGGTATGACAGAAGCATCATAAACAGGCGGAACTGAGCACTGTACTGACTGAAAAATTCTGTTCTAAAAATCCTATTTTTAAAATATGTGTTTAAAATAACACATAAATATATCTAACACAAAAATCCTTCAGCTAGCTGTCTGCATTTGAATAAGAGTTACGCATACTCTCAGTTCTCCAAATTTCATACATTTCTCTCGGGGAGGGGAAGCCAAAAGTATGGCCATTTCATTTTTCAATTCAAGCCAGTGGGAATGACAAAAATCGCTTTTTTAGAAATCACATTTCAGTTTAGATTCAGCATCTATGTTGGGGCAAACTGGATCTGAATTGATCCACAGCAAATCACTCAGTTGTTTCTCAAACCCAGTCAGGCAACTTTTGCATGGCCCTACAAAAAGGAATCCAGTTAATGTTATTTCTCCCCACCTCTTCTAACCTTGGGTAGGTTCCTTTCTAATTCTAAGACATATCAAAACAAAAAAAATCTTTTCCTCTTCTCTTTTTTTTTTTAAAAAATCTTAGAGTTACAGTGTATCAGTGTCTTTCTTTCTTTTTTCTTTCTTTCTTTGTTTCTTTCGTTCTTTCTACTCACAGTATCATAGTGATAGTCCCAGTGGCACTTTTGCACGATAATACTATAAGTCCAAAGAAAAAAAAACATTAAAAGGAGAGAAAATTTGGACTTCAAACTGTAGGATCAGACAAAAAAAAACATGCCTCTGTTTTAAAAAAAAAATCCAAGAAATCACTATAAGTAGCAACTCCAAAGAATGGAATGAGTAGGCATGGAGGAGACAACAAACAGCACAACCCAAGAACACAAGAATATTCACTTCTTTGGACCAGTTTGAAAAAGTCCATTGAGTATGGTCACTTGGAGATGAATGAACAATTAAGGCCTTGTAGAAATGAAACCCATTGGAGCTGATTTGTGATATGAAAACAAAACAACATAAAAATCAGAGCATAAGACAGCTGTTTTTTTTTTTAAAAAAAAGACATTATTTTTAATTGCTCATTACAATGTTTTTAAAGCAATTCAACATAGTTTCTCACTGCATTTTTGGGAAGAAATTTGTGTGGTTAGTGTCAGTGGGATGGTAAATCTACTCCAGGTTTTAGACTGAACTTTAAAGGCACTATCCAAGATGTTGAACCTGCTTGGGAGATATACCTCATCACTTGGAGAACCCCTTTGAAGTTCAGCCTAAAATACAGGGCAGATCCATCACCCCATTGCGATGAGAGCCATTAGCCACCATTTTTTTATATTACTTTTTTAAACAAAACCCTTGGGATTCATAAGACAGTGGCATGAAACTTGAAAAAATTCTTCTCAAATGCCCTTAAAAAAAAAGCTTTTAACGTAACTAAAATATTATTTCAGTAAACTAGAAACTGTCCCCTTACTACATCAGGAAACTGACTTTTTTCTCACGCATTCCTTTACTGTTGAAATATAACTTAAATATTCTCCTTGATACAATAAGGATGGAGGTTAACTCACTGAAACTCCTTTATAAGCAGTTACTATATTAAAAATGTGCAAAAAGTAAATATACTCGCAAACACTCCTTGAAGAAATTTTATATTCTTCACTATGGGAAAGCTGTGTTCAGCTTCCCACTACTATAACTGAACACTAAATGCTGGAGAAAAACTACAGTGAAATGCATATTTCTATCGCAATAGCACATAAGCCACTTTGGACTGCCTTAGCATCCACAGAGGAATTACTGAAAATGGACACATTCAGTCAGAAGAATGTCAGAAGAAAATATGCCTCAAACTGAATAGACAACCTTTCCTTAAATCACATGCAAATTATGTGAAAAGATTGACTGAGTCAAAGCCAGTGACAAAACATATGTGTAGTCAGATTCTCGCAGGAGCAATGAGTAATATTTTCAAGGCCTGATCCTTTCTGATGTGGCACCACACCTACATGCAGATGAATTCCCACATGGCAAAATACTCTTGTGATAGTGTGTCCTCCCATCCCACCCCCTCCCACCCAAGTGATCACAGAAGCAAATGACAAAGACTATGAATTGCTATTCAATAGGAAAGTTATGGAAGTGGAAAAATTGGTTAGTGATGAAAAACAGTAAGAACCTTACAAAAAAAGAATCAGAGTGTGAGAACAACAGATCCAAGAAGCATAAACTGGAAGTAATGACGGGTGAATCTGTCATATTCATTGCCTCACACAATCATATTTTGTTCATTTTGGTAAATTCTATTCAAAATGAAACTGAAATGAAATTTTCCCATACCCCAGTGTACTGTAGTGATTTGAGTATTGGATTTGGACTCCCAGAGACCAGAGTTTCTATCCCATCTAAGACATGGAAACCCACTGAACATCTTGGACAAGTCACACTCTTTCAGACTAAAAGAAAGGCATTAGCAAACCTGTTCTAAACAAATCTTGTCGTGAAAACCTATGATAGGGTTTACACTAAGTGGAACTGATTTGAAGGCACATAAGAAGAGGGAGGGAGAGGGGAAAGTCTCCCATGTGCATCTCATTTTCCCATGTACAAATTTTGCAATTCTGAATAATTTTTTTTTTATCAGAACAAAGTGAAATGAAATTCTTACCCATCCATAGTCAAAAGGAAACCAGTAGCTGAGTATAAAATAGTTGGAGAGAGAAACAGATGAAGAACATTGGGATATATAGATAAGCACAAGAAGTTGAATTTGGAAACTCATTTAAGTACCATTCAGGGGGAGAATATGACTGCATTATATACCAATCCACATAATTTCTCTAAATAACATACACTTTGTTCCACTTGAAAAAGATTAGTATCTTTTTTGGCATCACTAATGTGACTTCATTGTTATTAGAACCTTTACAAAGCCTTTAAAAGTTAATGGTAATGAATATAAAATTCAGTGGCCTGGATCTTAAATTTCTGCAAACTGACTTCCTGTCTCCCTCTTTCCCCTGTTCCACTCCCAAAGAGACTCCTGAAAAAAATCCCTTCCAGAATGGTATGAGGCAAGCAAGGAAACATGATGAAAAGTGCTCCTCTATACAAACATGCTCACGTATACACCATACATATGCCCTTTACCACTGACTTCCGTTTCAGCAATGGCACCATTCTTAAGCCTCAATAACAGTATTAATAATACAGCTTTTTTTCTCCCACAAAGCCATTGCATAAATCTATGAAATTGCCACCTTTGGCTGCCCTTTTGTCCACACTATCTCAAAATACAGAAAAACACTGAGGCATCCTTTGTGCAGACAAGAGATTTCAAGGGGTGGAGAAAGTAAAGAGGGAGAGGTTTGTGTTTTGTTTTGGTTTGTTTTGGTTTGTTTTGGTTTGTTTTTTTGTCAGAATACCAGAACTTGCTGTGATCATCACACAATCAATTGTCAATAGACTCAGAACAAACAGAACATTTCCTTAAGTGAAGCACACAAGAGCTTCATGTAAGGCACAGACAGTATTCAGTACTGGAGATTTACTAATGTCCATTAGCTTAGATCACCTTAAAAGAAAAACAGATATTGATAGGTATGTTTTTTGCACAACTATGTAGTACTTATAAGACTGCGGGTAGGGCAGGGTATAAATATTTTAATTAATAAATGAAAATAAATATATTAACTTTTATAAGATTTTACTTGATAAAACTCTTGCATTGTCAGGTAAAGTTGTGGATAGTTACATGTGCTTTCCAGTGCAAATCAAACTATCCACAATGCAGTTTCCATGACTTTTTCTGCATGGCTTAGGCATTCTGATCCTTTCCTGGAGTTAAGAGAAGTGGCTCCCAGAATTTCTCAGCCAGCACAGGTATAGGCTATAATGCATGGAGTTGCAGTTCCCAAAAGAAACTTTTCCAAACTCTGCCCTATACATGACTACTGAGACATAAGCCAAGTTCATGACAGGATTGTACCCCTAGACATATTCTCATTTCTCATCTCATTCTGTCATTTTTAATCATCATTGGGGAAGGGAATATTTCAAGAGAATTTGTCCAGTTCTTTGCTGTTAGCCTTTCACTAAAACAATGGTTCTCAACTTTTGATCATGCAGATGTTTTGGACTTAATATTCCAGATGCCACAGCCAACATGACCAATGCTGGACATGCTGCAAATAAAATCATAGAATCATGGAATCACAGAGTTGGAAGAGACCCCAGGGGCCATCCAGTCCAACTCCCTGCTATGCAGGCACACATATCAAAGCATTCCCAACAGAGGGCCATCCAGCCTCTGCTTAAAAACCTCCAAAGAGGGAGACTCCACCACACTCTGAGGCAGCATATTCCACTCCCGGAGAGCTCTGACCACCAGAAAATTCTTCCTGAGGTTCAGGTGGAATCTCCTTTCCTGCAGCTTGAACCCATTGCTCCTTGTCCTAGTCTCTAGAGCAGCGGACAACAAGCGCCCGCTCCCTCCTCAACATGACATCTCTTCAAATATTTAAACATGGCTATCATGTCCCCTCTTAACCTTCTCTTCTGCAGACTAAACATACCCAGCTCCCTAAGCCACTCCTCATAGGGCATGGCTTCCAGACCCTTCATCATTTTGGTTGCCCTCCTCTGGACATACTCCAGCTTGTTGATATCCTTCCTGAATTGAGGTGCCCAGAACTCAACACAGTATTCCAAATGAGGTCTAACCAATGCAGAATAGAGTGGTACCATTACCTCCCTTGATCTAGACACCATACTCCTATTGATTCAACCAAGAATCGCATTGGCTTTCTTGGCTGCCCCATCACACTGCTGACTCATGTTCAGCTTGTGATCTACCAAGACTCCTAGATCCCTTTCACATGTACTGTTATCCAGCCACATGTCCCTCATCCTATATTTGGTCCTCCAGATGTTCTGAACAGGTTCAGACCATCTGGAGGACCAAAAATTGAGAACAATTACTCTAATGTACTATTTATCTTTTTCAAAACAGAAAACCCCCACATTTTTCATAACTATTTCAATGTAGTCAAACTCATCAGTAACCAGTTAGTCTAAGTACCAACTAAGGCCCTTTCCACATGTGGGGGAGGGGAACGGGCGAAAACGCCCAAAAACGGAGCTTACTGGCAGCCGGGTAAGTCCATCACTACGCGGAGCAGTGCGAGCTCGCTGCTCCGCAGTCCTCCGGCGTCTCAAATGGCGGCTTCAGGTTGGTGGAGGTTCTCCACCAACCGGAGAAGCTTGCCAGCTGGAAGCCCACCCCCGGCAGATCTGCAGGCACGCACTTGCGTGCGCCTGCAAATCCGCTTCGGAGCCAGGCGACGGAGCGGCGTGGGGCTGCGCGCTCCGTGCTTTTTAAAAACCTCGAAAAAGAGGTTTTTAAAAAGCTCCGGCCGCTCCTGAGTGGATTGTGGTGTGGAACTACAAAAAGTAGTCCACGCCAGTCCACTCTACGGTGTAGAAGACCTCCGTGAGAGGTCGCTCTGCACCATTTCAGAAGCCCGGTATGGAAATGGCCTAAGTTACACAAAAATATTGATTCATGCAAATGAACAGGATAATATTGGAAACAGATACTCACAGATATTTGGGGCCCAACAAGATGTGATGCCATTTCACAATGAGCAAAGACTTGAATGGCTTGCAAAGTAAATAGCAGATGTAGTGGTCTGATTCAGATTGGGACAAAAATGGGTGTAGGAGAGAAAGGAATATTTAATCCTTTGCCTGCTGCCCACTGATTATTCTCCCTCCTGACGGCTATTTGCATAGGAAGGAAATACAGTGTTGGCATAGATGAGAGCTTTACTTCAGATATCAACTATTTAATTTTTTTTAACGGCATTGCAATAGAATGAACATTTCCTTTGTTTTATTTGTAAGAATGTAGCAGAGGTAATATCATATATTCTGTCAGATAATCCACTGATAACAAGAATACGGTAACTTAGTTGCTTAAAGGCAGCATGCTATTTTGGAAGGTGAGTTTTCAAGTGAGCACTCCAGTAAGAAACTTATCCTTAATAGTGTTGACTTGAAAAAAATATGTTGGTTACAGTTTTACCCAACATCTGCAAATATTATGGAAAGGCCCGGGAAGAAATATAATATTTCAGACTTCCCTTTTTTTAATTTTTGTTCATTATACATCTCCAAACACT
Source organism: Cyclura pinguis (assembly GCA_030412105.1). Classification (NCBI taxonomy): domain Eukaryota; kingdom Metazoa; phylum Chordata; class Lepidosauria; order Squamata; family Iguanidae; genus Cyclura; species Cyclura pinguis. The sequence goes on along the minus strand of CM059599.1, from coordinate 307,605,168 downwards.
GCCATGAGCACTAGTAGAAGGCCAGGATGTGAAAGTTGTTGGTATCTGTTTAGATCCTGCCTGTTTCCCTGTCCAGAACTCAAGGCAGGACACAAAAGTGAAAACAGACACAGCAAAAAATCTACGTCACACAAAAGTTAAACTTAAAATTAAGCTGTCAATAAAATTAAAAGTAGTTAAAACATAGGCATTCAAAAGAACAACAAGGTAATAGGCACACAAGTCAGTCTAAGGGCTGATTCTGGCTCCCCAAAACCTGCTTTGGACCTCATCAGCACTATTCAAAGTGTCTTGAAGCCCAAAAGATTTTTTTTTAAGGAAATAAGTATAAGGCACCCAAGCCTTGTTTTAAAGCAATGTTACTCAAACAATGCTCCATCGACCATTGCTTGTCCATAGTGAATTTACGGGGGGGGGAAGAGAGAGAGAGAGAGAAGAAACAAATGTAGTCAGGGAGGTACATATGTTGCAAGTTTCTGGAACACTGTGGAGAAAGGGGGCTGCCAAAGGAGACTTAAGCTCTTTGAAGGTATGTGTATATGCTTTTTGTATTGGTTCTTGTGTACACATTTATGATTCAGTATGAAATGTGACCTTCATTTTTATACTGAAAACTTTTGTGGGGTATGAGACGGCATGCTTCTGGAAACCACAAAATCGAGGCTACAGACAAGAATCTACATGATGTCCACACCTGAGTTAAACGAACAAACGAAACAGTAATAACTAAAAGGGTGAGATTCCTTTTTTTAAAAATAAGAACTAAACAAATTCCATTAAAAATGGCACAGAAAGAACTTGAAAACAAGGGGGCAGGAGGGGAATTCATATGTGAAGGCACGCAAAACTTTGTTCATCCCTAGTCATGACTGACTGCTGGCCTCGATTTCAGTTCCAAAGTGATCCTGTTTCCTCTGGCTTTAGCCCCATATATGTGAAGTTAGCATTTCCCTCCTCTGACAAGAAAAGAAGACAAAGTTTCATTCGTCATCAAAATTGCCTGAATGCCCTCCCATTACTAAGATATAAAATATCTCCCCATCCGGCCTCGTATGGAATCTTATTAAAAGCAGACCGGATTCGATAATACAATGGAGTATTTATATGTCAGAAGACTGGAAACAGGTTGTCAAAGTAAAGGCCACCGTAAATAAAGCTGTTAATTCGGTTGTTGGCATGGGTTTCTGTTATCTTCACAGTACCTTCCAAAGGGTAACAAGCCTACCATTCATTGGAGCTGGCAGCATGGGTGTTTTCTATTTTTTAAAAATTATAATTATTATTATTTTGCACCTGCTGCTTAACTACAAAGACGGTTCAGACCAAGCCTTGATTTGCTTAACCCTTTGAAAAACAAAAGCAGAGAAAGGAATCTACCTTGCAACCTAAGCTAGTTTGAAAAGAGAGCTTTTCCAACGTGTTCTCATAGGAATGTTTGGGGCTTTATTTTTATTTTTTTTAAAAAAAAAAGAACAACAACAATAGACAGCATCATCTTCCCCTTGCTTGCAACTGGGCAGAGCTGCCTCACAGCCCCATCTGAAGAGAAGAGTCATCCAACCTGATGGTATTTGATACTGTAATTTTTCCACTTACCAGAACCAAAGCAGCAGATCAGGCCATAGGGAATTTGTAGCCAAAAGCAGAGTTTCAGTTGTGAAGGAGTTGTGGGAAAGCTTGTTCTGAACTTTATCCTTTGCTTTAGAATCTTTAAACAACAACCCCACAACAAAGGTCAGTGGAAGAAAGTTATGAAAGTGAAATTAATTGTGGAGTATATCATTTGCTGGGCTACATTATTACCTTCCATTGGAATAAGCCCCACTGAATTCAGTTGGACTTGCTCTTAAGTTGACATGGCTTGGCTTGTATTTGGTAGTTTCTCTTAATTCTCAGTGTGGGAATGAAGGAGGAGTAAGAAAAGTGGTCACTCAAAGTTTGTTTGCTTGTCTGAGGGATGGATAAATACATTGGGGGGAAAATATAAGGCAAATGAAACATCACTTTACAGAAGTTCACAGCAACTGAGAAATTGTGACCAAAATGACACACATTTACTGAAAATTACATTTTCCAGGTTTTAAAAGTTCCAGGCACATGACGTAAAACATTGGCTAGCTGTTAGCTGCCTGACAGCAAACCATCCTTAGCCACTGAGACCCTCCAAATGTTAGACTGGAGCTCCTAGCATTCCTCATTTTGGTTATGTTGGTAAAGGCTGCTGGGACTTGGAATCCAGCAACATCCAGAAAGCCTCATGATTCCCACCCCTGTACCAGAGCGAAGAGGGGGAAGAGAACTGAATGCATGTCACAGATAGATGGGAAGATGTTAGCCCTTGTAGGCAGTGTCTGGGGAATCTAGAAAATGCCTGAGCTAGCATTTGAGCCCTTTTCAAATCATATATGGAAGAAACATGTTTAGGAAGTGGTAGTGGTGGCGTGGCATTGACAGCTCCCTGACTTTGGGACCTTTCACACTATACAGTTATGGTGCTGTGATTTCACAGGGAGTACTTAGAAATCTCAGCCACAGACCTCTAGTGCCTGGCCAAACTAAAAACTCCAGGTTTCCATAGGATATTGCCATGGAGGAGGAATCATAGTGCTATAATTCTGTAGTGTTGCAGGGACTTGTCCATGGTTGCTTCAGGGTTAGAGCCAGCTGTCACATTACTGTCCCTCATATGCCCTCATTCTACGTGTTATAAATTACTAAACATTTCTTTGCACTGATGGCAAGATGTAATGTGCCAAGCAGCATTACGGCAAAATCCAGCAACCAAATCCTTTAGGAACAATGTACCATTGTAAAGGAACTTCACTAAGCAGTGGTGAATCTTTGCATACTAATGGCAATTACACATTCCAGTGACTGATTAATCCCAAAATGCCTCTTGGCACAGAGTACTGGAATATGTTTTAATTAGATTTGTATCTTGTCCTTCCTAGACAGAGTTCAGAACAGCAATTCTTCCTCACAGTAATCCTGTGGAAAAAAGACAAGGGGAAGACCACTGGAACCAGACCATTTAAATTGTATTGTGTGTGTGTGTTGTCAAGCCACCTGTCGACTTATGGCAGTATCATGAATTTCAGAGGATCTTCTTAGGTAAGGAATATCTAAGAGGTGGTTTGACTTCACTGGAGTTGAAGCAGTTAGAACGCTGAACAAGACTGCAGCCAAAATAATTGACTTCAACCCACACAGAGGACTTTAGGACTAAACAAGATGTTTCACATCACCCCTTTGGTTGTGACTGAGGAGAGTTACTAATGAAGAGGGGATGTTGAGAGACAAGGATAGACAGAAGGAACTGAAGTCTGTGCTGACCTTCACCTACACCACGATTAAGGCTTCAGATCTATGCAACCTTGCATGGGCATAAGTCACCCTGAAATCAAAGTGCATTACTTCTGAGCAAATTTGCTTAGGACTGTGCTATACAATACACATTCAGTGGGGCTTAAGCTGATGTAAGTTTGAACTGAAGAGGGAAAAGCAAGACGGAGCAAAGCAAACCCATAGAACATTATGGGATGGGATCAAGAAAAATCCACTCACAATTAATTGTCTCCATACTATGTAGAGTCTGGAAACTTTACTTTTTCAGGATACAGATTCAAATAAAAAATCTTCCAAGATTTCAAGTTGTAGTCCATAAAAGAAATGAGGTTCAAAGTATACTACATTCAAAAAAGTCAGATCATGCCAAAGAATTGAAATAAACGGATGGTCAGATTTTTATGGCTGGCTACCCTATCAAGAAATCTGAAAATATTTAGAGGAACTGTGTTCAAAGGCAGTTCAACTAGAAAACATACAGTATTTCTTTGCTGTTACATTAGAGTTCCTGTTAAATGGGGCTATTATATTTCCTTAACAGTGGTAATCACCTTTAAAAAAATATTTTTTTTCCTTAGCCACACTGATCCATTGGCTGATCCTCTTTCATTACTTGGGCATATGAGCAACAAAAAACAAACTTTGTTTTTTTGTGTTTTTTTCAGCATGGTTGTGATTCATAACAGATGACTATTTATTTGATTTATATCCTGCTTTTCTCCCAATAAAGGGCTGACAGTGGCTTATGAGTTAAAACAAAATAGCTAAAACAATCTGTAGTGCAAAACTTTTAAAAGTGTTTGAGCCACTAATTTAAAACAGTTAAAATACTTTTTTTAAAAAACAAACAAACATATTACATATTAAAAACAGACAGTAAAGCAGACTAGTAAAGGTTAAGAACTGTTGCCTTCTATATCAACAAATGAGTCCCTGTCTAATCTAAGGTATTATCCCTGAAGTCCATTAAACATTCATTATACACACACACACACACACACACAAGAAGAAAGCATTGCAAAGGAGATACATATGCAATCATTACACATGCTTTTAAAAAGCGAAAGGATTTCTAAATTTTTAAAAATTTTTCATTAATTTAGTATTATTTATAAAATAGATTTTATTTATTTATTTAAAATTAAATTTGTGTACCAGAATTTGATCCAATTGGCTCCAAAGGTGACTTAAGATGCATAAAAATAATCAAATACAACTTTATAATATTTTTATCCTGCTTTTCTCCTAATGTGGGATCCAATGCAGCACACAACAAATAGGTAAACATAAATCCAGCAGAAAATATACCCATAGATGAAAGGTGAAACATAAGAAAAACCTTCAATTTTGTTTGTAAACAGTCACACATGGAGGCAAGCAGGCTTATCAGAGGGAAGAGCACAGGAATCTGGAGCCTTTAAAAAATCTCATCCCTATATTTAGAAGGGACCTTTTAAAGTGTGTGGTGGAGGGGATATAAACAGGGAGAGAAAGAGAGAGAAATATACTACTAGGTAACATTACTAGATGACTGTGCCAAATAATACTCAATCTTACAGCTCCTAGAGGCAATAATAACTGCAAGATGAAGTAAAAAATCTCAGGACTGCAGTAAAAGACTGACCAGTTTATGGTTATGTGTCAACATACCCGTCTCAATATAGTCAGGTACTTTATATGTATTACATTTTTTCTGAAGTTGCATAACAAAAATGAAAGAAATGAATATGGATTGTTTTACATAGTTTTGTAATAATAAATGTATGTTCTATTTAAAGCCAATAAAAAATGGAGATAATTATGTTCGGTTCACACGATCATCTAAGCATAACACCTCAGTTCATTTTTATATGGTCTTTACACAACATGAGAGGGTGATTATACTACCCTGTAAATTAGTCACTCACTAGAAGTCAGTTTTATAAGAAAACTGTTTTTTGACTCAAGCAAATCCAAAATAATAACAGCAGAAAAGCTAAGCTGTACATAGGGTTACATCTCTCTGGAACTTGGGTTGCCAGGTGAAAAACAGGATAGGGCTCCTATACCTTTAATGATTCAGCAGAACAGGTACTTTCAGCAGGTAGGGCTTGCATGACAAGCAACACCTGCTGATATTCCCTCTTCTACACAACTACACAGGGGCCCTGTCCTGTTTTTTCACCTGGTGACCCTACAAAGAACATAGGAAAACAAAGGTCAGAATCCCGAGTCATGCAACTAGTTCTCAGCATCAGTATGGCTATTATAAATGACAAAGATTCCTTTGTTCTCTGCCAGGAGAGAATTCTTCCCAGCGAGAGAGAGATTAGTGTTGATCCAGATTCTTCACTCTGTTACCCTGCCAATTGAGAAATCAGGCTTACTCACTAATAGGTTTATATTGCCTATAAGCAGTATGGCTCCCCACTGCCACTTTCTACCCCAAAGTCATTGTGATTCATATGCTTTCCACTGGCCCACATCATGGGGAAAGAAAGGAAACTTTTGTCTAGTTACTGAACCTTTTTCCTACTTGGAACATGAACAAAATCTTCATTCATAGTAGTAGACACTGGAGGGGGTGCCTTGGAAAGGGAATGCTGTTATACTTTCTTTGTTATGCTTAGGGTTGCCAAGTCAAGACTGTCCCAGGACTATTCCTGAGATGTCAGGACCAAAGCCTGAGACCTAGCAATGGCTTCCAGTGATGTTACAGAGGGCATCCCCTAATGATGTTACAAAGGTGAATCATAGAATCATAGAAATGTAGAGTTGGAAGAGACCACACGGGCCATCCAGTCCAACCCCTTACCATGCAGGAATACCCTCAAAGCACTCCCGACAGATGCTTAAAAACCTCCAAGGAAGGAGACTCCACTACACTCCAAGGCAGCATATTCCACTGCCAGACAGACCTGACTGTCCGGAAGTTCTTCCTGAGGTTCAGGTGGAATCTCCTTTCCTGCAGCTTGAATCCATTGCTCCTTGTCCTGGTCTCTGGAGCGGTAGAAAACAAGCCCTCTCCCTCCTCTACATGGCATCCCTTCAAATATTTAAACATGGTTATCATGTCCCCTCTTAACCTTCTCTTCTGTAGACTGAATATACCCAGCTCTCTAAGTCTATCCTCATAGGGCATGGCTTCCAGGCCCTTCACCATTTTGGTCGCCCTCCTCTGGACCTGCTCCAGCCTGACCATGTCCTTCTTGAATTGGGGTGCCCAGAACTGGACACAGTATTCAAGATGAGGTCTAACCAAAGCAGAGTAGAGTGGTACCAGTACCTCCCTCAATCTAGACACCATATTTCTATTGATGCAGCAGAGAATTGCATTGGCTTTCTTATGTGATGTGATTAAGCATGATAAATTGTCAACCACAGTTACATAGAATATATCATTAAAATAAAAACACCAAGTCTAAGCAATAAGAAAACATGCACACACACATACATACATACACACACACACACACTTTTCAAGATAGCACCCCTACTTTGACATTCCTCCACCACACCCCAAGAACTGGAGAAGAAAGTGCAGGCTTTATTGGCTGCTGCATCACACTGCTGACTCATCTCCAGCCTGTGGTCTACCAAGACTCCTAGATCCCTTTCACACGTACTGTTATCCAGCAACATGTCCCCCATTCTATATTTGTGCATTCCATTTTTTCTGCCTAGGACCTTACATTTCTCTCTGTTGAAATTTATTTTGTTAGCTTTGGCCCAGCTCTCCAATCTGTTAAGGTCGTTTTGAATATTGATCCTGTCCTTTGGCATATTAGCAACCCCTCCCAATTTGGTGTCATCTGCAAATTTGATCAACATGCCCTCTATTCCCTTATCCAAGTCATTGATGACTTCTAATCTCCTATCCATCTATCCCAATCTTTCTGAGATGTAAATTGATCAGGATTTAGAAATCATCATCAAACTCAATTTGTTTTACCCTTTTCTTCTTATGGCCCTGTTCTATTTTTTAAAATTACATTTAATACTCTTATCTTTGGTTCTGTGCTTGTTATTACTACTGTAAAGATAAAATCCCAGCTGGAACAATGCTAAAATGATAATGCTATATGTTTTCTTTTAGTTTATTTTTAAGATTGTCTCATATCTTATTAACATCTTCCTATTCTAAATGTAAATTTTCTTCATAATAAAGTTACTGTTTTACTGTTTTACTGTTGATATTTGGTGGTTGCATGAACCCATCCTCCTAAAGAGAGAACCTAACTGCTTGGATTTATTGTATATTAAATTCATGTCGTATTAAGTGAATTGGGCCTCCCGCAACCTCCACTAGAATTGGCTCAATAGTCCCAACAGCTTCTCTTCTTGGCTCACGAACAGATTTCAGTCGTGCTGATGAAGTTGATCTACATCCAGTATCACACTTGCAATGCTCAGCTCCAACAAAACCTTCTACTCTTTCTCTCATCTCTTCCCTAAAAGCTTCCATATCATCTTAAAACCACCTTGCCGTGGAACGGGAATGATCTTCCTCACAGCTCTGCTAACAGAAGCAGTTATGTCGGCAGAACTGTACCACTGGATTCTGACCTTATTCTCCAGTGAAACTAACACTTTCAAATTCTGTGCGCATTTGGATGCTTAAGGAAGACCCCAAAAGCTACTACTGCCAAAGGCTGGCTATAGCAATGTAGGGACAGGCTTCCTGTACCTTTAATGATTGCACAGAACAGGGAGTTTCGAGAGGTGGAGCCTATGTGACAAGCAACACCTGCTGACATTCCCCTGCTATAAAACTGTTTAAGGTACAAGAGTGCTGTCCTGTTTGTCACCTGGCAATCCTATGACAGTGGCATGTTCCTACCTGCTTTTCCCACCTTGAACAACAGGCCCCATGTCGCATTACCAACTGTGAAGCTCTCTTCCCTATGAAAAGTGGCCTGCCATATGGCACAGGAAACTGCTGTTTGAGAAACACAACCTACAACCCTCTTGAGTGTATGGAACAGTTTATATTCTACAGCTATGGATCCTGGTCTTCCTATTCAGTCATGGGAGAAGTTCTCAAATGGTTGCAAAGGCACCTTCTTATAGCACCAAAAACATGGTGGTTCTGTTTTAGTTATCATGCAATGATAGGAAGGAGAAATGTAATCCTCCACAAAAGCCAAAAGAGATACTGTCTGTCATATTTGTGGTAATTTTTTACATGTTGTACAAAGATATACTTGTTTGTCCTGACCTGCTCACCAGTCTCACTGGATGACCTTGACTTCTACTGTTTCAACAAGACAAGAGAAATTACAGGTTCAGATCTTTACAAGATGTGGAATGACAGGATGCACGAATGAGTCATGTTGCCCAAATTGATGCACCTCATAAACATCTAACATATGCATTCATGCACCTAAGTTGCAGAGAAATGTGAGTTTGTGTGTGTTTGTGCAGCAGCTAGCAATTCTGACTAAAGACCAAGGGCACCTGCAGCTAAAGAAACGAACTAAGGCTTTATTGTACGAACTGCATTAAAGACAGGAAATCTCTCTCAAGGTGCTATAGCACAGAACTACACTAATTTCACATTTAGTGGAAGTGAAAGAATAAGCGGATAGAAAGAAAAGAACTGAAAAGATCCTAGAGAGTATCAGTTTACATCTCAGAAAGGTTGGGCTAGATGAATAAGAGATTAGAAGACTTTGGATGACCAAAAATCCTTTTAACCCTTTTAATTCTGCCTTTTCTAAGATATCTTAACTCTCAAGTTCTAAGCACTGTTGCATTTCTGACAAGATGTGCATTCAAGCAGTGCCTCAGTTTTAAAGAATCTGTTCATGCATTTATAGTCTTTTACTCCTATTGTCCTCTGCTGTTAGTTTTATTTGATTTTATGATCTAAAATACAACTCTGGAGAACAGGGTGTGAATATCCACTCGGCCCTGACTATGGAGACTATGGAGTTTAAATCCCTGCTTGGCCATGGAAACCACTGGATGACCTTGGACAAGCTACACTCTCTGAGCCTCAGAGGATAGGCTGGCTTTAAGGTTGCCACAAGTCAGAAATGACTTGAAGGCACGGAACAACAAGACCATCTTATTATATGTTCTTCTAATTTATGGTTTTATTCTGTTTTGTAACTGACTAAAGACTTCTGGTTATTGGGCAGTATACTAATGCTGTTTTTGTTGTTATGTAATCAATTTGTATACTGCTTCCCATGTCTAAAATAATGTCTCAGACACAGAAAAGAAGCTATTCAAGTCACTATGAGAACTGTTAATGATAAACATAAAGAGTTAACTCTAAACTAAGCAAACCCATTGAAATGAAAAGGATATATATACAAGATGATTAACAAGCCCCATTCATTTTAACAGATCTATTCTAGTTGGGACTAACATAGGATTTATCCCAAGCACTGTTTTTTTCATACACACCTCTTTTGTCACACTGTACATAGCTGAAGTTTTCATTCAGTCAGTTTTCTGCTATAATTATTTCCATAATAATTTAGATGAAGGTAAGTCCTATTGGTGACTATATGACTTATCACTGATTACTCTTCTGATTAAAAGGTTAGATACACTGTAATTCTGCAGCATTTCCTATGTCTCCTCTATTGGAATTATTAGACGAGAACCATTCACAGTGCTTTTATGGATTTATTGCCAGCGTAGCAGAGAAGAAGCAGTTTGATCTCTGAAAAGAGTATTGCACTCTTTCTGTGGTCACATTAAAAGTACTCCCTAAAGTTCATAATGATCTCCAAATTAGGAAACTAATGGTATCTCAGTAGTGGCTCTATGAAAACACTCTTTTTTGGTATAATGATATGGTTTGAGAAACATTTAATTCCTCCTTTCAGTAACAGACTTTGGGTGCATCCAAGCTGATTAGAAAGACCAGAAATTCCTGGGACTTTTCCTCACTACACTGTTATAGTGCTATTATTCCACTTTCAACATCCTGTGGAATTCTGGATCTGTAGTTTCCTGAGGCCAAAGAGCTCTCTGGCTGAGAATGCTAAAGGCCCCTCCCTAAACTGCAAACCCCAGGATTCCACAGGATGTTGAAAGTGGGATAATAGCACTATAACAGGGTAGGGCGGAAAGGCCCTCAGATTTTGTTCTTTTTCTTTCCTATTTCATTTTGGAAATTGATACATGATATTTTGTTTTGTTTTGTTTTTTTATTCCCAGATTTTCTGTCAGCTCCTGGTACAATCAGAAACCTTTTACATCAGCTTCCCAGGCTGGCTTATTTTAATCCCATATAAAATCAGAAAGAACAGGAACAGAATCTGGGACTGTCTGGACGTGCACTTCGTTTCCAGCAAAGTACTTCCTGCTTGTTAGACATTAGAAGAGGATGTCTAATTCAAGTATGCTGCATTCTGAGCAAAGTCTGGAATTTAATTATGGAATAACATCATTGCAAAAATAATACTATAGTATATAAAGTAGTACAGTAGGGATCCCTATGGCAATAGTTCAGGTTTCACCACTTTTATCTAGTTCCTTTTTTTAGAGAAGGTAATCTTTATTTAATTTTGTCTATACCAGACTACTTCTTCTTTCCTTCTTCTACTTTAAATACTTAAACAGAAGAAGGATCATGCCCTACAATGAGTGGCCTACTTATTTATTGACTGTAATTCAGTTTTAACTGAATTTTTGATTTTCTGTTCAAATGCATTTTCTCAGTTAACCAAAACATTTGGACAACAAGATACTAAGACAAACAGAAATCATGTCTAAATTGGCCTGAAGTGACATGATAAATAAGGGTTGCCAAGTGAACTGGAGTGGTAAGTTGGGCATTTACAGAGGATTGTACCTTTAATTACATTTGTTTTCCTTACAGCATACTGTAGTAGATAAATGAGACCTCAGCTAGCCAGTCCAAATGAGAAAACTGGCACATTACATGTCCTTTGCAATCTCCAAAGACATTCTACAATTACAGGCTTTTTTCCCATGGCTGACATGTCAGTGTGGTGGCTCTTTTTCCTTGAGGTCATTGATGGGGCCTTTAGGTGCCACCCTTTTTCTGAGGAATGCCAGAGAGGAAAAATACAAACCTCACATCAGACATGAAAAAGTGATTGTAATAACTCTTTCCGACTGGTGCCTGTGCCCATTTCATTGGTGCACAAAGAATGAATTACGTCACTTTAAATAGTACTGGGATAGGGGAGTACAAACAAGAAAAGGACTAATCAATGCTTACTGAACATCTGGCATTTTCTAAATAATTTGTACAGGCAATCAAATACATCCAGAGAGGGACAAGGACAATTAAGGAATGTTCCTCTGTGGAGGCTATGTCCATTTAAGCATGGAGCTTTCATTTGTAAAGAATTATCCCTAGTAGTGAAGTTATTATTACTACTATTGACACTTACTGTATGATGTCAACTTCTGGATACCTGATTTGCTTAATGTTGTTTACCTTCTGTTTCTAAAGGCTAACTGAACAAACTGACTACATTTTGGGACTTAAGAGATAAAATTACTTTTACGATAATGTTTACTACTGTGTTACTGGATTCAGTATTTGATGTGGCTTTCCTGTTATCCAGATAGAGCTCACCTGGTTTACAGTCAATGGGAAAATTCTTACAATCATGTTTCTGTGTGACTATTAGATTCATCATATCTATAAGAGATTACTAATAACTAGTACTCACCACTGAAAGCTTGTATCTAGCTGTACGTAATTAAAATACATTTGTTTTGATAAGCTTATATCACTGGCACATGATCCTAAAATTGTTCACTCAAAAGAAAAAGGGACATTCCTCAGTTCAGTGAGATTTGCTTCTTTAATTTCAGCCTAAACCCTTTTAATTAAGTGTGTCCCTGTTCACTCATGGGATACTCCTATGTAGTATCATAAGTAAGGTGTTGCATTTCAGTGTGGAAATTCTAAATGCACATTCTTTCTCACTCAGGGACATGATGGGTAAGTTACTTTAAGGGTGAATGAACATAAAGACAAACTAAAGTTATTCATAAGAAGAACTTTGACATGTCATTATATTAATTTTTCCTAAAAAGTACTATCCAAGCTCCAGAAAAACCATGGCAAATTATGTAGGTCTTTTCTTACAGATTAGCCCAGTTCCTTCCGCAGTTCAGTAGTATGGTAAAATAGCCTAGCACAATAAACGTCATCTACATAGTTATAATATTCACACAGTACCCTATAGCATGTGATCACAGCACAGAAAAGCAATTCCCTTCAACTAATCACTGATAAATTGAGGTTATAATAGTAGGATGTTCTTTCTAGTTTTAATTCAAACAAAGTAAAACTCAGATTTAAATACAGTTACTTACAAGGAAAGGAAACCACCAAAAAAAGCATAGATTTATTCCTTGGGCTAGGAATAATTTAGATCTCATAAATGCTTTCATAAACTAATTTATCCAGTTTTCTTTTATCTGCTTCTTCCATGTATTCTTGCTAGAAAAATCCATAGGCTCCTTTAGATCACAGCACAGGACCGTTGCACATGTTGAAAACTGTGCTTTAAATTGACAAACACACAATTTCCAAGTATTATATACAATATATGAGCTTCTGTTTCCTCGCAAACTATTCATTTCCTTTTTCTTCTCTTCACCATCAACCATCCTTTGCCCCTAATTTAGCCTTTGGGGGTAATTATGTGTTTGTACCATGCTTTTCACAGCATGCTAAATGAATCATAAAGAGAGAGTATCTATTTTGTACAATTATATTGGACTTCTGGAATATCACAGATATTTCTTAGTGAAAATATGAAGCAAAATGAGAAAGGAAAAGGGAGAATAGCGCACACAGTTGTGTGAGAGGGGAAAGGGCAGAGCAAATAGGGAGGGAAGGAAATAGTAATAAAAATAACAACCCAGTAGATGTTTTATGATTTCAAAGACATAAAATAAAAAAAACTTGCATTGTTTATTCCTAAATTTTCCATACAATCCTAATGCATTTCTTCAGAAATTAGATCAGCTATATTCAGTGTGGTTTACATCCAGGATCTAGGATCATGCCCAAAATTACATATGATAATTAAAAGCAGGGGAAAACAGACAGAAAAAAGATTTCTTACCAGATTTTTAAAAAATTGTTCAAAGTTTTATAAATGCACAGACTGATTTTTTAAATCAAAAAATAAATATATTACTATCAACTTGAATATTACAGCCAAAGCCATTTTACTATTCTGCATTTATTCTACACAGCAAAAATATATATTCTTTTCATTATGTCTCTTGACACAAGTTTGTTTTTAACAATCAGCATAAATGATCAGATTGGCAACTGTGGTTAATATTGAACTTAAAATGAAAGGCTTAATTTAAAATAATATCCAGCTGTGTATACATAGATTATACGCTCAGAGGATATATTCAGTATATTCATCACAATCCAGATTACTCAAGCATAAAAATAAAACTGTATATTAAAAAAAGGGTCGTTGTTGAATATGTTGAGGTAGCTATTCACTATGCCAAATGCACATCTGAATTTGTGGAATTTGCCGTGAAAACATGGCAAGGAAGTATAGAAAACACTACAGTTTTAAATACCACAGTCTTCAGTGTTGTGAGTGTATTCAGACTAAACATCCACAAAACAAAAAACAGAGAGAAAGCAAAAACAATAAAATAAGCACACACATACATAGAGAGAGGGGGAAAGAAAGCAAGAAGAGGAGGAGCATTCCAAAGCCCCTAACTCTGTTTTCAGTTCATTTTCAAATTTCTGAAGTTCATCTGGTGATAATACTATTGTGAATCTGAAAGCACAACCACCAATGAAAAAGCCAAATTTTGCTTAAGAAATGAGTGATAAACTGAGACAGGTCATCTAAGTCCTTAGCATTCAGTTAACATTGTGTCAACCCAATGTGAGGACGCCGGAGACAACAGGCAAATAGTAAGAACCCTGAACTGTGATGGTAATCAGTCAACAGCAGCAATGAACACTGCAGAACAATCTTAACTTGGGACCTAATAGTCCACTGACCAGTAACCATGTTAGGATTTGGAAAAAGGTTTCATAGCTCCAACAACCTAAGCAATTGACATGTTTGGCAATGATCAATGCCATGATCATTTTCAACACACCGGTGCCCAGACTTGAGTATCAATCTGCAAATATTATTTCAAAGGAACATGCAACATATCAGGAGGTATTCAGTATAAACTGGTTGGCATGAGCAAAAAGGGGTTGTTTGAAACAGAACTAAAATAAATGAGCTATATTCAGCGTGGTTTACATCCAGGATCTAGGATCATGCCCAAAATTACATATGATAATTAAAAGCAGGGGAAAACAGACAGAAAAAACAAAAATGAGTTGCCTGAAACAGAATTAAAATGTTTATGAAAGAGACAACACTGACCGCTTGACCTTTTTTTTTTCCATTATAATATTCAACTTATAATATTGGGGCTACAGATAAAACAACAATGCATGTAAAGAAAGAAAAAATATTATTTTATTAGCAGCACCATTAGTTGTTGTTGTTGTTTTTTTTAAAAAAAGGACATCTTGAAACAAGCAGCATCTGGATGAATCAGTGGCTGTAATCCTGCGCACAGGTAAGGATCCTTTAAAGCTGCTCATACGCAGAAATCTTTCAACGAGCATTTTTCAACAACCTTTGATCAAAAATTTCAAAGCCGGATTGAGACTTCATCATTATTTCAAAGCCTAGTCTACACTTGTGGAACTGCACCTTTTATCTTTTGTATAAAGGGACAGAAGAAGCAGAGGTACTCCTTTAAAGTGAAGCGAGCAGCATGCCAAGTCAAAAGTTCTTACCTCATTTAGCTGCTGGGTCTGTTGGGGAAATCCTTTAGCTGCAACAGCGAAAAGACTGATCAGGCTATGTCAGGTGTTAGGTAAACATAGGTGGCAGACTATCACTTCAAAAAACCTCGCAGCAATGAAGATAAAAGGATGTGATATTAATTTTTAAAACATTTTTTAGAATGTTTAGCTGGCCAATTGTGGAATTCCTTAGGTCACTTCCTGTTATTCTGATTGGATCTTCTAAAATTAAACTTAAAAAAAAACACTCCGCAAGGATTACAAACATTTGCATACAGCCAGCCAACTCACACCTTCACGTACGTACAAAACAAGTCTAACCAGGTTGCACTTGTGTCCCAAGAACAAAAGAAAAAAAAGTCCTGTTAATGGATGAGGTATTGGTTTCTCTGTCTGTGGTTTTTTTTTAAAGACCACCTCATTTTCCTCCCCACCTCACAGACAGGTTATTTTAGGTAGCTCACGAAATGTCATTAGAAGCAGACTCTAAAAATATGCCCATCATTTCATACAGCTGAAGCCAGCTTGGGCGGCAGAGGCAGGGGAATAAAATAGAAAATGAAATTTATGAAATAGATTTGCACTGGCAGTAAACTCAAGCTAATGCTCCAGTGTGGAAGGATTATTCTTTCTTCTTCACTAGTATTCATGTACCTTTCTCGAACTAAGTTAGACTGCACAGAATTGGCCACGTTAATGGAGCTATCTTTTCCAAGTTTATTTCTGTGCAAATACCTACAGAGCACAGTGAAGAAAAGAAACTTGGCACAAACTAAAAACTGCATACCTACAAAAGGAGTAACCATGGATGTGACAATCAGTGCTCAAGGGGGCAACCAGAATGTATGCATTCAGCTTGTTGTGAGATGCATGCTGACTTTTGGATTCTAGCAAATACTTAGTATTAATTAGGGATGGGCCTATCGAATCCTCTAATCCTTGAATCCTGGGTAAGGATTCGAGATTCCCGAATCCAAATCTCTGTGCCAAAATAGGCAAACCAAATCTTTCGAATCCGTCAACTAAATAAATTGTTGGAGATCGGGATGCCTGAAAACCAGGGAGACCGGGACACCTGAAAACCTGGGAGACCAGGATGCTTGAAAACCTGGGAGACCATACATAAAGGGAAGATAGTAACTAGGTGAGGTTTTCCCTTGGAGTAATAGTGGCCTTTGCTAACAACTTCAGAAATTACATCTGGGCTTGTATTCTAAGATATTTAAATTGAACATTTCATATTTAAGTTCAGTACTTGACTGGAAGCTACAGGCTTGAGATTTCAAGGACAGATGAAACATTCCTTTGCAGAGCTCCCTTGCAAACCTCTTTCTGACACAATTCTGGGGTTTGGAGTATTACAAGGTATCTCAGCCTTCTCTGCCAAAGCGTATTGGTGCATCATCAAACTACAAACCCCAGGATGACAGAAGGAGCTATGCAAAGAAAAAACAGTTTTGACCTGGATTATCTCTCTACTGTAGTATGTGGCCCTGTTTACACAGGCAGGAAAATGTGGGATTAATCCACATTTTCCTGCCTGTGTAGAAAGGGCCTTCATGTCATTTTCAATCTGGGGAGATCCTGAGGCAAAACTAGGACAATTGTATTGGCCAGATTTCTTCAGAGGGAGGTTTGCCTAGGCTTTTGCTAAGGCTGAGAGAGTGTGTCTTGCCCAAGATTATCCTTCTTTCCCTTGCTTTTTAAACTCTTTTTAAAAAAAGGATTCTAAAGATTCAAGATTCGTGAGATTCATGGATTCCCAGAACCTTACAGGGATTTGGATCTGGATTCCGATTTGGAAAATTCTGGATTTGTCCCATCCCTACTATTAATTTAAGATAAAGTCAGGCCAGTTTGTGTAGCCTAAGAGATGACATTATGACAATTAGTTTGCCACAGTTTTATTTTTTAAATAGTATACAATGCATAATATCAGCACATATATGAAAACAACAGCTATGTCTTCTCAAAGAGCTGTACACCAAGGGGGCTCTGTAAGTGCATTTGGCACTTGCTGTGTGTTTATCATAAGAGAACAGGAAAGAACAAAGGCCCTTGCCCTGCCACCCTTCCAACCCGCCGTAGATACAGAAGAAGGACAGGACCACGATGATGGTTTTGCATGACATCGTTGTGGTCCCGTCCTTCTCCCATCCCCAGCCAGCACAATCACAGAGTAAATCATTGATGGGTTTTCCCCTCGATGACCAGCTATTGCGCCACCATCCCTCATGTGGGAAGGGTTCAGAAGTGGAATGACTGGGCTTCCTGCCCCCGTACAGCCTGGGAAAATACCCGGCTGTGCTGTGGCAGGAAGAGGAGAGCCATTGCACTTCCTGGATCATGGAGGCAGTCAGTGCGGAGAGGAGCGCTCCTGTCAAGCTCCCCTCCCAGCAGAGCCGCTGCTGGGATACCCACAGGATGCTGCCAGAATAAGGTAAGGTGCAAAAAGGGCCTAAGTGTCGTACCCAAACGGGCTCCAGTTTCATTAAATACAAATGGAGGAACAGTGAACAAGCTGTTTTTTAGTCCTCCCCAGGCCAGTTTGTCAACCTACGTCTGGATAAACCAGAAGAGCACCAGAGATGTTAAGAAACTATTTACAGTGGCTGGTGATAAACACAGCAACCTGTATGGGGTACGTTGGAAGAAGATGTTAGGAAGATAGCGCTTTGAGATTTAACTGCCTCCAATTCTTTCAAAACATTATACCACTATGTACAACATAATGCATCAATGAAAACTATATACGTGATAGCACAATATAATGTGAAGACAATGTGAAAGTAGGCTGACATAACAAATAATTTTAAAAAGCATCAATAGCAACTGGGTAAGGGGAGATAACTTTACACCTTAGTTGTGTGTAGGCTTGCTTGCACAAACAGAAGGCAACTTATATTATCAGGTGTAAATCCTAAGTGAAAGGCCACTAGAGACAGAATGATTCAGGAATTCTGCACTAGCAGATGTAATGCAATGTTCACAGAGAGGGCAAAAAACAACCTTTCTATTACTATGGATCTTTAGTTTAGTGATGAAGCTGCAAACCAGATCCATTCTTAACATAAACTAGATAATAAAACAAGCAATAAATCCTGACATTCAGACTGGGGCAAATGTGATTTCAAAAAACAAAACAAAACCCTAAACTAGGGAATAAGTTCACAGTTGCAAATACATTTATCTTCATCTTCATCTTCATCTTCATCTTGCTTCTTTTCCCAGTTTGGAACTCAAGGCAGGTTACAACAGATTTTTTAAAATTGCTAAAAATTCACAAAATACAAAACTGATTAAACTGTTTTAAACAATTAAAACCATTTAAAAACATGAACCATTAAAAGATACATTCACAGCAGCACAACAAGATGACAGATAGAATATACAGCACATAATACAAGGCCTATCCCACCTTAAATAATAATAAAAAAGACTTCAAAAGACCTATCAAAACAAATAAAATCTTCTTCTGTTTACAGGAAGAGAGTAGGGAAGATGCCAGGCTAACCTCTCTGAGAAAGGTGTTCCTGGTCTTGAGGGGAGCCGTTTACACATATTACTGTCCTATTACTAATCAGGGTGACTGCCAGTTTGTTTCTGCATTCTTGGTTCATTGATTAAACTGTATGTGCTCATTTGTTGCCACCAAGTGCCCAAAAGCTAGGTGTGGGTATCCATTTAAACCTGCTGCTCTAGTGCTTTTGAAATGCCATGATCAATGTTACCTCTTCTACAAACATTACTTTTACTTGCTTACCTTTTGCAGTATTTAACCCTTCTATTGCACCAGGCTGACAGGAGGCCAGCCTTTCTCTTTCCCTTCCGCTTTCCCTCCTTCCCTCCCTTCTTGTCTGATTTCATGCCATTCTAGGAATGTAACATTTAAAAGGAGGAGAAATGTGATATGACTTTTTCTTTTCATCTCCATAGAGTCCACCTCTGGGGCCATTTCTGCCCTACACTGTTATAGTGCCATCATGCCACTTTCAACATCCTACAGAATCCTGTTATTTGCAGTTTAGGGAGGGGCCTTTAGAATTCTCAACCAGAGAGCTCTTTGGCCTCATTAAACTACAAACCCCAGAATTCCACAGGATGTTGAAAGTGGAACAATAGCACTATAACAGTGTAGTGCAGAAGTGGCCCTGGGTTTCATCACTTGGGGGTATGACACTGAAACCAATTTTGCTTCTAGAAGTAGGTCAGAAGTAGGTTTCTTCAGGTACATACATCATGCAACAATAAAATTCTGAGTCACCATTTCCAGTAAATATGATCAAACAAATTATCAGGCATTGCAATAGTATTCAGCTACCTTTTGTGGAATTATCATCTTTGTGAGGAAAAGAACAGGATAACCATGGGGATGGAAACATGAGGATGTTTCTTATGCTAAGAGTATTTTATTTTAAATAGAAATAAAAATAACAAAGAATGATACCAAGACACTATAGAAAATACTGATTTAGCTTGAGTTATTCAGCACATCAATCATTTAATGTGTTTAATCATACAGGATTTTTAAACATTAGTGGTATTTTCTTATGTATTTTCTGATCCCAAAAAGAATTTCCTGATCCCAACGAGAATTTCATTTTATTGAGGGATATAAACATTGTCTGTGCCCAAATGTGTGTGTAGAGTGTTCTACCAAAACACCCAGAACCAGAAAACTCAAGGTGGAATAACATGAAACAAAAACATGCAATAAAATGAGCTGTATTGTGGGATGTTGTAGTGGGGAGTGTTTCCTCACCCCAGTGAATTTCAGTCTTTCCACAAAAGAAAGAATACTGACTTCACCTAAATCAGGACAATCTAAATCCTATTCAGGCATTACTTAGCCAGTTTGATTTGATTAGCCCTATTCCTCTCTGTGGTCAATTTCCTCATGTGGAAACAGATAACTCTGAAGAGGAGACATTCCTATTCAGACAGAGACTCTCTGCAAGAACACTGGAAAGTCAAAGGTCCTGCCCACCCAGAGAGCTCTTAGATCCAGAGCTTCCAACAGGAACCTCTTCTCAATCTCTTGTTGTTTTTCGTGTGGAGAGAGCAACGATGGAGCAAAACAGGGTTGGCCACTTGCCTTTTCATGTGTTAAACTGAATCAGGTAAGTCACACTTGAATAGGCCTCTAACAAAAATAAGATCATGTCATTTCAGCTTTGCCACAACATGGAAAATTTCATGGAATTTTTTTTTCTAACATGTCACTTTGGCTTGGAAAAATGAAGTTTGTTGGGACATATTTTGTACATGGTAAGGTTAAGTCAAGCTGTTCATTTACTTCAATATTACCTAAAATGTATTTTTTGTCATGCTTTTGAAGGAGAAATGAGGTTTCAGTCCAGATAAACAGTGTGTAACCTACACACCAAAGATATACTCACCAAATGCATGGTGAACCTGCTAGCTAAGACTACCCAACCCCAACCACACTGTCCTGAATCAGCATAAAAGGATTCTATAGACACAAAGGTGACACAGTCTACACTACACCAATGTAGTGTAGATGAGGAAACTTACAACCTGATGACATCTCATTCACAGCACAAGATGCAGAAGGTTAAAGATTGCCAAAGATATAGGAAGACTCAGTACAGCTACGCTTATTTTCGTTGGAAGTTTTGGCCTCAAAATATACACTTTTCATATTTTTCTAATGTTGTGCAAAACTAGATCCGCAGATATAGGGATGATTTGCACTCTCATTGGCTTTACATTCCATTTGTGCTGATTTTTGGGGGGGGGAGGGAATGTGTGATGAAACAGTTGTTTTAATGGCTCACCACAGTAACACCATTGTTTACCTTTCTGTCACCAAATGCACCTCTTGTTGTTCTTGTTTCAATTAAATCCTGTCATTTTCCCAATATTAGGAACCAACAAATAACATTTAAAACAGTTACAAAAAAAGTAGTAAAAACACTTAAAACATGAGGTAAACATTTATAAAAAGGTATTGTTAAAATGAAATTAAAGAGTGCTTAGAATTAAAACTCTTTTAAAACAGATCAATTAAAATACAAAAGATAAAGATCAGCAGATATTATGGTGGCACCTGAAAGGAATCAGCCCTTTGTATGTACATATGTACGTATGCACATATTTAAACTACATGCCCCATTTTTCTTTAAAATGTCCTAAACCATAAGCCACATGAAGAATGTTAAATTAAAGGAGATTGAAAAGCAGCAGCAATAAAATAAGTGGTAGCACAGAATAAAAGGGCAGCATCCATAATCAGAACATTCCATCAAAGATCTGGCAAATCAAAAAGGCTTCACCAAGTCAAAGCTGTATCACCTCTTATATCTCCTGGAACATCAAAAGCTCACTTTTTAAGACACTTTCTGCTACCATCTAACATGCTCTTCATTCTTCCTACTCCATCATCCTTTCTTCTTCTTTGTTCTGGCTTTCTGTAGCAGTAATATCTCTGGGCAAAGATATTCTTCATGTTGTTGTACACCTCCCTGAGCATGTTCCTGGGGAGAGAGTAGGATTTGTAGCCGAACACAATCAGATTGGGAAAGACCAAGATCATTCTCTGAAGTTTTTTAAGGGTTGTATAAACCTTACCTACCCTAGAAAGAGAAAAGGAAAAGCCATAGAAAATCAGGTCATCAGAACGATCACGAATATCAGCTTTGACTGATTGCTATGAAAAGAATAGGCCAGGCTACAATGCTGCCTTCTCCTAACCGTTTATATCCAAGCTGACATAGGCCCTTTCCGCACAAGGCTGATACAACACAGTAGCGTCGTATTGTCACTTTTACATCTGCACATTAAACTGGTTTGACATTGTTCTGTTCTCCATGGTTCCATACAAGTTGAGGTCTTAGCACAGTTAACATCAACATTAAACTGATGTATTGTAAAAATGGAAAAACTCCAATGTAAACAACCCAAACCATTGCTGCTGCGTTTTTTCCTACATGCAGAAGCGTTACGTTGATTCACACACTTGTGCTAAAATGTAGCAACGGTTTCTACAACTTTTTTTTTAAAATTGACCAATCAGCGGCAGCAGGGTGGAGCGAGGGAGGGGAATAGGAGTTCCACAAGAATTGACAATGCGGAAGCTACAAACAATTTTCTCTGCTTTACTTCAATAGAAACCGGAGGATGTGCAGATAGGAATTGGGGTAAGTCGGAGTAAAAAACACCACTCATGGCACACGGTGAAACACTCCTCCACTTTAGTGCAGAAATAGCCATAGCTTGTAATATTATTCAACAAAGTAGTGTACTGCTTATTTGTCATTACTTGTCCCAAGCAGCACATCTGTAACATTAAGAGTATGAAGTAAAGTGATACACTAATCACATCTTACTGGTATTGAGTTTTCAACAAAGTTGCCAGTTGTCCTTTATTATAGGACATGCCCTTTATCTGGGGGCCAGAAAACTTGTCTTTATTGCCCCAAATCCTGCATTTTGGGGTGTGGGCCCTTCATAAAGATGGAAAGGTGTATATCATGTGCATCATTTATGTCTGTGGACAGTATGTTAATTTTACACAGAAGCACATGGCTAAGCTAACTGAAATCAATACTTTAGTATTTGGTAGAACACCAATTTGTTAATAGCTACTTCCTGATTGTCAGCACCACATGTCATCAGTTTGGACTGTCATTACTGCTGTTTTGAAAACCCAGCAACACTACTTTTTAAGAAAGAAAAAAACTTTAAATAGTACCCCAAGCATCCAGAAGTAAGGCCTTTGTAACAAAGAAAATGTTACTTAGTGCCAATGTGTTACAGTAGATTGAGCATTGGACGGGGGCTCTTTGAAGCCAGGGTTCAAAGCTGCTCAACCATGGAAATCACTGGGTGACCTTGGGCAAGTTTCGTTCTGCCTTAGAGGATGGCAGTGGTGAACCTTCTCTGAATCAAACCCTGCCAAGAAAACTTAATGATAAGATCACCTTAAGTCAAAACTGAGGGCATATAACAAGAACAAATGCCGCTTGTAATGCAAATGTAACGTTTACAGCATTCTCAGTAAAGCATCAAAAAAACAGGTATATCCTCTCATTACTCAACATGTGGAATGCACTACTGTTAAGGTCATTACTTTTAATTTGTTACTTCCACACTCTGAAACAGAAAGCAAAGTATGGACTCTAAGGGTCATGGGAGGCATGTGTCCATGTTTTTTATTCCTGTCCACCAGGATATTTTAGGTCCAGGAGAAGTCTTTTTCCTAAAACAGGAAGTCTCTCTTGGTGGGCTCAAAAATATGGCAAAAATGCTCATCAAGTCGCCTATAGTGAACTTTCTGGGGGGAAGCAATTGCTTTTTTGTGTGGTGGGACAGGAAAAGGAGGGGAGAGCTCTTCAAGGTTTCCTGGGGAGCTAACATGGCCCTCTAGTTTCCCACTGTTGCCCTCTGCTGCTCCAGCCCATTACTTCTAACTTTCTCATATTTTCCTTTGTTTCATGCATTCTAAATCTACCATCAGGTTGACCCACTGTTCTTCTACCACTGGTGGTGGCTTTTCATTCCACCTTTTTATGCTGTAAAAGAACTTACAGGACTTAGAACTCCATATGTCTGCAAGTCTTCACAATCACCAAGAGTGAGGGAGTTCAATCCCTAGTACTCAGAAGCAGATACTCTCTCAGCTTGGGGCCAGCTTTGGCAGATTATCCATAGATTAAGAGATTAGAAAAAGATCACCAAATGATTCTTGTTTTTGAAGTGTTCAGAAAAATACAGGATGGAATAAGGCTGAGCAAAAAATGAAAGAACTGACCACAGCCAACAGTCTGTTAGAGATGCTGGAGGAGTATTCCCCTATGCTATATCAATTTGATGTGATCCTGAATTCATATGCCGGCCAGATCAGATTAGCAGTTTCCCCAAATTTCACATTTCTTCTGAACACAGCTCCTGGCAGTTTAAACATGTCAAAACATACAGTTGAGTATGTGTTCTGAGAGAAAGCATGCATACATATTCAGATCAACCATTTTATGTAGAAATGGGATGGGGCTTAAATATAAAAACACATAAAAACTGATCCAGACAAGAAAGAAATGAGGTGGTCAGTCTCTACTATCTACTTCACATCTTTGTTTTCAGCATTAGTAGAATGCCAGAGAAAATACTGTACGTTCAAATGTATGGTTGAGATTCTGCATTGGGAGACGTAGATATGGAGATATAGCTACCTGCCCTCCCCCTGCAAAAAAAATTCTACCGTTTTCAACAGCATAGGGGAGGAGGGGACGGCTGCAGATACCTGTCACAATACATCCAGAGGGTACGAAAAGAGAGCTGGGTGTGTCTCCTCTCATCCCCTCGTTCTCCAGTAGCATGAAAATGGGCTTGTTGGGGGTGAGGGTGCTGCTGAAAAGGTAGGCTTTGGGGGCATGTTTGGTGTTGTGAGTACAACAACCTTAAAAGCAAATTGCAACAGTGTAATGCAGACTTGTAATGACTGAACCAGATGTCAGCCTATGAGTTTATGAGTGCTGAAACTGCAGATGAGAAAAGGACCTGCAAATTAGGAATATCTTTCTTCGCATTAGGCATAGGTAAGTGAGCCTGTTGCTCTCTTTCAGTTTTAGCACAATACCTTTGGACTCAGAATTGTTCAATCCACCCTGCTCTGGTGAATAGACCTTTGTCTTTAACTCCTACAGGCAAATACTTTGGGAACGCATTCATCCTATCTCTAATATCAACACAAGCTACAGTGGTATTAACATGCAAATGCCAGGTTTATGATTAACGACTTTAAAAATCCAAGGAACCAGGAGAACTTTAAAAAAAATTGTTTGCAGCTGAGTTCAAAGAGCGCACTCTTCATTCCCTGTATTTGAATCTTAAGAAACAGTGGGATCTAGAAAATTGCCCAGAGATAACAGAAGCACGTGTCTTTAGATCAGGTAATACATTGCCTGTTGCTGCAGACTTCTGGAAGCACAGTTCTTTAAAAGGCACTTCCTTCCCAGAATGTTTACTTAATCACAAAAATATAATTTGGTCAAACAGAAAATGCGAGGTTCCCACTTCTCATTTTCAATGAAATTTCATGGTTTGCACAGCAACAAGACAGAGGGTGGCCTTGGGTAGGATCTAGGGAGTTCTTCATGCCTCCCCTAAGAAAGATTTTAAAGAAATGGTTCCTAAGGCCTTTTCAGCATAACGATTCTCTCACACATCATCTTGTCACAATCCCGGCAGCACCTCTGCCAAGATGGAAGTGTGTTCCCAACACTCATCTCTGCACAAAGGGAGTATGGGGGACACACTCTGTCTTTCTGGACTGCAACCAGCCTTCTTCTCATGCTGTAGTAGGGGAAGAAGTACATAGATCACATTTCCAGCCCTTCTGCATAGCCGGCTGCAACAGAAGGCTCACATGATCAGGGGTCATTAATGGAGTTTCTCCGTCAATGATATAGCCCGCAATCACACCAGCTCGTGACGCAAGAAAAGCGGGACTGTGACAACTTCATGAAGAAGCATTGTTGCAGGCCATTTCTGCACTAGCCTGTTATAGTGTGATGATTCCACTTTCAACATCCTCTGGAATCCTGGGGTTTGCAGTTTCGGAAGGGGCTGACCGGCCCCTCCCGAAGCTGCAAACCCCAGGATTCCAGAGGATGTTGAAAGTGAAATCATCGCGCTATAACAGGCTAGTGAGGAAATGGCCACAGTCTTGCTCCTCTTGCGTCCCCATGCTGGGGCACTGTCACCATGCAGAAATGGCCTAAGCAAGCACTGTATTGTACTGTATTTAAGCTATTTTAATTATTTTATTGCTTATTGTTTAAATTGTATGTTTTAGTATTGATAAATGTTTCATTCTATTTAACTGCTTTGAGTTCCATTTTGGGAAAATAAATTGGGGTATGAATGAAGATTACGGAGGAAGAGGGTATGAATGAAGATTACAGAGGAGGAAGGGGGAAATGAGAGAAGACAGATTCACTTTTTCATCCAGAATGGTAGGAGTTATACTTCAACTTATCCAGAGGCTGTCTTAAATTGGACAGTATTTCAGGGCATTCCACTGGGGCCATCCAGGGCCACATTATTTGCAGCACTACTGATTTTGCTGTTGTGCCATTGAATTTTGGTTACAAATCAGTGGTGCAGAGTTTTGCTTCAACACAAAGCCCCAGTTTTGCTCCAAGACAAAGTACAAAGGGAGTACACAGCTTGCTTTATAAAGGATTCGTGTTTCTAGAAGGCTTGTAGGGGGAGCACAAATCAGCTTCAAAACAAATTGTGTACTTTCTATGTGCTTTGTTTTAAAGCAAAGCTATTTGCTGCATTTCCCATTTCCTACTGGAATTTGGCCACATAGTGCCAAAATCAACATTCGGGGCAATTGGGACCACAGTGGCACCTAGTGGCTTCCATATCAGTGGGAAAGTGAGTTTACTCCAGGTTTAGTCTCAACTTTAAAAGACGTATCCAGGGCCCAGCAACTTCAATAGCTCCTTTAAAATGTGGGACCAAACAATGGAGTGTATCCACTTTCTCAACTAATGTGGAAGCCCCCAGCTGCTATGTGGGGGGCATGGGACCTGCAACTCCTGAGGCCCATTCAATTATAATACTATTATTCCACTTCAGTTGCCATGACAGCATCCTACAAAATCCTTGGGTTTATAGTTTGGTGAGGCATTCGAGCACTGTAGCTGAGAATTACAAATACCACCCCCCCCACACACACACACCAACTGCACATCCCAAGATTCTATAGAACAGAACCTTGGCAATTAAAGTAGAATCATAGCAGTATAATTCTGTAGTGTGAATGGGCCCCTTGCAAGGAACACCATGCAGTCAGCAGGCCATGTGTCACCCACACTGAAGAGTCTAAATTAGCTTGTTATTTTCCAATATCTCTGTGAAACATACACTTATAGATGCACATATTTTAATCCCTCCAACCCCAAGACTATGGCCATTTCTGCACAGGGTGAGGGAATCGCCCCGTGCCGGTACTTACCGGACTTCTTGGCTCCCTGGTCCGGTCCGCGGTGCTCTGGCGTGGTGCGTGCTTGTCGCTCCGCACTGCTCCAGGGACGAAAATGGCAGCTTCCGGTTGGTCGAGGGTCTTGACTAACCGCTGAAGCTCGCCAGCCTAAAGCCCGCTCCCGGCAGATCGCAGGCTCGCATTGGTGCAAGCCTGCAAATCTGCACCAGAGCGCGGGAACGGAGTGGCGCGCTCCGTGCTTTTTGAAAGACCTGTTTTAAGTGGTCTTTCAAAAGCATGCTGGACGACCACTTCAGGTCGTTCGGGAGCGGGCTGAGGTGCAGAACTACAGTAAGTAGGTCCGACCCAGTCCGCTCCCAGGTGCAGACATCCTCCCTGGAGGACGCTCTGCACCGTTTCTTTAAGCCCGTGTGGAAATGGCATATGACTGTGACTGTATTTCTTTCCATATGAACTTCTGGTCTAAGTTTGTCAATAGGAGCACTGAGGTGACCCAGATTTTTCTTCCTCCCCCTCCCCCTCCGCTACCATAGTACCTCATCTTTGGTGCCTCAGGTACAATGTCAGTACCATGTTGATAAAAGTGTATCAAATGTTGCAGGAATATTGAAGACAAATTAATATGAAGTAAACATGTTTTCACCTGCATTTCCCAAACTTGATTTCTTAGTAATTCATATGCTAGGCAGAAAAACCATGGATGTATTTCTTATTGAACTGAAAATATCAAAGTATTTTATTTTACTCATTTTGTGCATGCACATGTTTCATTTCTCACTTTTTATAGGGAAATGTAGAAGAGAAAAGGAATGTACAGTAGGGTTTCCATGCAATTGGCAAAAAAATATGAAGCCTATGGATAGCCCAGGCATGGTATAAGTATTAGAACTAGGCCTGTCTTTCTGCCTTTCTCTAGTTAACAGAACAGAAGGAAACTCAGTGTTCGTTTCACTTTAGCTTCCATCTTTTCCGGCTTAAAATGTTGATCTAAGTCAAGCTTATCTGGAGGAAGCAAAGCCTCCAGACCTACATTCAGGAATAGTCTTCAGCAATTGCCACCCGGCTCTGACAAGTGTGTCCATTTGATGGCTATGTGAACAAACCATAAAAGTGGAGAGCTGGGAAGATTCAATACAGTGTCTCATCAGTGCTGCCTCCAAGTGCAGATGATATAGGATTAACTTTTTTAAAAAAAAAGTAACCATGGATGAATTTGGATTGGCAGTGCTAGGACAGAGTATCTGTATAATTCCAGAATTCCTGATTTAAATCAAGAAAAATGGCACCACTATCACAGAGCCTGAAAATAATCCAATCAAATTACTTGTTCCTGCAGTGCTTTAAAATTTTCAGAATCATAACTGAAAACATTAAGCTACAATAATGTTTGTAGCTTGAGTAATGATCAGTGCTTCACATAATATTCACTCACTACTTTGGTAGAGGTAATTTGTGGGAGGTGATCGTTTTGAGCCATCTTCATTGTTAAAATGGAAAGCTAAAGTGCCACTGACACACTATTAATATAAGGAATCACATTAATAATTCCCTCTAAAGCAATTACTCTTGAAGAATCAGTTTCCCAAATTGTTACTAATGTTAAATTAGCTTTGCCTTGAATGCTTCCGTGAACTCTGCTATCATTACCTGTTTCAGAGTACAGAGAGTACAACTGCATAACAAATCAATCAATTGCCAGCACTGAGAGAACCAGTTCCTACAATCTAATTAGAAATGTTTCTGTGACAGAAGTTAAATCTACACCACTCAGAGAAATGCCAAGTATCAGGAGAGGCAAAAGCAGCCTTACTGCAATTATATTTCGTTTATTTACTGTAGAAACTGCCTTGATTAGGTAGAATGGAAATCAAGTAAGAAATTGAACAGTCTGGATAGAAATAAAATAAATATTAACTGTCAACATCCAATAGCTTGTCCCACCTGGAATAGACCCAGAGAGTTAATTGCTAAATGGTACATCAGTATTCATAGAAATTCCATTGATGGAATGGATCTATTCTAGAACAGCAATTGGCTTTAGGCCAAATAATGCAGAAAATATAGAGCAACAGTGCAGAGGATAATACATTCTTTTTCCGTATCTCATAGTTGAAATTGAAATGAGATCCAGCAGTTTATGACATTCCTGCAAGAACCTGTCCGATCAACTTTCTGCATATTCCCATTTCTGACCATTGATCTGCCTCCTTGCCATATTATAGGTACTTGAGTGCATTACTGTCACTCAGTTCAAAACACAATTTCAGTTCAGAAAAATTAGGCTTATATGGAGCAATTTTAGCAACCAGGTAAAGATGAAAACTTGAAAGCTGAGTTTCAATAAGGACAAAAATAGTGGAAGGAACCCCATGATTTAGAAAAATGTGGCAGATTAATAGCTATCAGTATTTAATGGAACGGGTACATGTTTATTCTGCCTTTACAGTGAGCTATTTTCCCGTGTTGTTTTTCTGGTATGATGAGGTGTTAAAAAACCCACAAGCAAACATTCTTAGTTTGTAGAGACAATTGACATCCAACAAGATTGTAACAGATTAATTATCAGAACAATCCAATGCATGTTTATTGTTGTTGTATATCTTCAAGTTGTTTCCAACTTATGGCAACACTAAGGCCATTTCCGCACTGGACCGTTATAGCACTATAAACTGCAAACCCCAGGATTCCATAGGATGTTGAAAGTGGAATAATACGACTATAACAGTCCAGTGCGGAAATGGTCTAAGATGAACCTATCATGGAGTTTTCTGGGGCTGAGAGTGTGTGACATTGCCAAGGTCACCCGGTAGGTTTCCATGGCTAAATGAGGAATCGAACCCTGGTCTCCAACATCATAGTCCAGTGTTCAAACCACTACATCACACTGGCTCAGTGCATGTTTTTTTATACTTGTACAGGATTAGAAATAGGATTTATTTCCAGGCCAGTGTTTACAGGATTGCCACCTGTGATTCCTTTGAGTAGTCACCATCCCATATCTAAAGCTACTGTAACTTGTAGCCTCAGCTGGCCCTACCATCAGGTATCAGGAGGCAGCCACTTCAAGTATAAAGTAGTGGAAGGCCGTGGAGGACAGATTTGAAGATTGAAGTCAAGAATGGGAAGAATATTTGAAAATATTTCCCGCCCCCACCACCAAATGGTCAAAAGACATGTTTCTTGAATCCTAGGGAACCCTGGCAAGAAGAATGCTGGACTAATGAGAATCTTCATAATTCAGTACTTATTTTGCACAAAATTTGCCTTTTTTTAGCAAATAAAATAGTATTTTCTGTGCAAAAAAAGGATGAATTTTGGACAGAATAGCTCCAAAATTACAGCATTTTCTGTTCAGGGAGCAGCATTTTTTTTTTTTTAAAGAAAAACCCACTGGCAAATTTTACCATGATAAGTGCTGAACTATGAATCATCTTTTTAAAAGCACAATTTTCTGAGTTTCTTACAGTGAGAAGAAAATTGCTAAAGTTTCTTGTTGCTTCCTTCAAGAACAAAGTTAGTGAAGAATTCCATCCCTGTTCAAAGTAACTTTCAACTGTCAGTTTGGTTGGCTTCTACATATGGAATCAGGTGGGATGAGAATATCATCATGTCCTTTGCCTCAGGCAGAAAAATGTTTTGTGCCAGCCTGGCCTTTCAACCAGTAAGCCTGTGATTTGGATCGTCATCTCCATCCACCCAATTTCAGCCTGGCGGCTAAAAAGCACAGTGAACCTCTTTAATTGTTCAAGCAGCAGCTTTCATCCCTAGAAAACAACACGTCAGTGATGAGTTCCTGCTCACACGACACTTACTAATTTTTAAAGCTTTCTCAGTCATAACGTTTGATAGAACAGATGCTTCAGAAGAAAAGGTGAATTGTCTCTTTGGCGGCAAAACAAGTCTGCATTATTTTAGATGACAGCTTTATCAACACCTGAGTCCTTGACAGAGAACTGCTTAGATAAGTAATCACAAGTGAGCAAGCATAATAAATGGTGACCCTGGTGAGTCAGGAGGTATCTGGAAAACGAAAGAGCATCTGTCTAAAGAAAGAGCTGATTGAGGCCTGATAACACAGTCAGACCTGAGTTAAAAGCCCAAAGCTTTTAATTTGTAGAGTAGTGAATCAGAAGATCAAAACCTTATAAGAACTACCACAAGTCCCTGGTTGCAAGGTGATCTCACCCTCCTTATTGGCTGCTTTGCTGGATTTCATATAGGAGGCAATTTTATTCTTAATATTATCCATGAGGCACACAAAGAACTCTTGAGTTTCCATCAGATAAGTCTAATTGTTTTCTGTGTGGTTGTGTCCTCTCTGGGTGATAAGTCTTTGAATGTCAATTCCAGTTCTGGTTTTCCAAGGGAAAATAGTAATTGAATTAGTTGGTCTCTGTCAGCAGCACAACATTTGCATTTTAAAGAAATGAAGATATTGAAATAGCTACAAAGGCTCCATCCCAATGCACTATTTGCAGCATGTGTTTGTTTTGTTGGCAACCTTCTAGAAGGGCTAAAATATGAGAGAGGGACAAAGGGAGAGATAACAGCTTTTCTACGCTATCTTGTTGAATGTTATCAGTAACCTGGGCCATTTCTGCACTAGACTGTTATAGTGCTATTATTCCACTTTCAACATCCTATGGAATCTTGGGGTTTGCAGTTTAGGGAGGGGCCTTTGATTCCATAGGACGTTGAAAGTGGAATAATAGCACTATAACAGCCTAGTGTGGAAATGGCCCTGGTTATCCATGTTTCATGTGGGTGATTGAAAGGGCATGAGCAGCTACTACCTACAGGAGCACCAGTTTGTTTAACAAGCCTCTTTCAGCTCCATCCTCGGGTTACAACTGCCTGAACCTTCTGTTCCAAAATTCATTGCTTCCTGTAACATTTTAATGTCATTAAATCTAGTGGTGCAGCTTCTAAAGTACCAATTGTCATTGAACACTAGCAGCCATTTCAAACATTTTGGAGGGGCAAATCTAGATAATATGTCACACAAGGGAAGTTCCTATTCATGATTTACCATACATTTTAAAAAAATGGCAGGCAAGTAGTAGGAGACTGAACTCAATCAGAATTTTAGTACAAATTGTTTGCCCTTTTTGTCAATTTCCTTGTTCAGAATAAATTCCTGGAGCTTATTTGCCATAAAGGAGGAAAGATGCATCTCATACAAGTGGGTGATACAACATTCTTTGTTTTAGCCTGAACTGTTTAGAAACTATTCCTGGTGCTGAACCCTCTGTCCAGAACAGAATCTGCACTTTGAATAGCTCAGATGTAAGCAGCTAATGTGTGGAAGCCATCACTGATCTATTTTCTCCCCAGCATTGTTTAGCTGGAGTGGATTTTTAGTAGGGAAACAGTATGAAAGGAAA
This sequence comes from Cyclura pinguis, assembly GCA_030412105.1. Classification (NCBI taxonomy): domain Eukaryota; kingdom Metazoa; phylum Chordata; class Lepidosauria; order Squamata; family Iguanidae; genus Cyclura; species Cyclura pinguis. The sequence goes on along the minus strand of CM059599.1, from coordinate 307,572,677 downwards.
GGATTCATGATCCTCTCCCAGTGCTACAATGCTAGCGCTATTTGAACAAAGAAATACCCCATGGTATTCAAGTTAAGATCCAGTTCTAGATTTCTCATGTAACCAAAGTTTCACATTGTAACTCTTTGGACCACAAGTCTCAGAATGTCTTAGCCATGCTGCTTCTGGGAGCTGTAATGCAGAAAAGAAGCTTTTCCACAGTCTGCATGCAACATGTGATCTGTTTCTGTATTCAATGAGAAGCTACGGTCAGTCATAATGTCTGAAGTGTATGCTTGAATAGAAACACAACTTGGTGGCAACACAAGTTACTTTAAGGGTACACAAGAAGAAGAATCTGAAGTATACAACTAGCAATGTGAGGGAGTATGAATATGTGAACCTCATGCTTTCTTTTGGAAATGTATCTATTAAAATCTCAGTGCCATTAATTCTAATCCAAAAAATAACAGATGGTATCTTGATTAGTAGTTAGGAAACTGTAAACTGGATTTATGAGCTTACAGCTGCTGGGATTAACACTTACAGTTGTCAGTGATGGAACATGGTCCCCAAATCTACATTTTCACCCTAGCAGCACTCCAGCCAAAGGATTTCCAAGGTGCTGCAGATCGAGACTTATATCGTGACTTCTGTAAGGCCTTTGACAAGACCATCATGATATTCTTGCAAACAAGCTAGTAAAATCTGGTCTAGACAATGCTACTCTTAGATGGGTTTGTAACTGGCTGATAGACTAAACCCAAATGGTGCTTACCTCTTAATCCTGGAGAGAAGTGACTAGTGGGGTGCTACAGTGTTCTGTCCTGAGCCCAGTGTTATTCAACATCTTCATAAATGACCTGGATGTGGGAATAGAAGACATTCGTATCAAATTTGCAGATGACACCAAATTAGGTAGGGTAGCTAATACCCCAGAAGACAGGATCGGAATTCAAAATGACCTTAACAGATTAGAGAACTGGACCAAAACTAACAAAATGAATTTGAACAGGCAGAAGTGTAAGGGCAGAAAAAATGAAACGCACAGATATAAGATGAGTGACACCTTCCTTCACCACAGTACATTTGAAAGGATCTAGGAGTCTTAATAGACCACAAGCTGAACATGAGTCAGCAGTGTAATGCAGCAACTAAAAAAGCCAATGTGATTTTGGGCTGCATCAGTAGAATATAGAGTCTTGATCAAGAGAAGTAACAGTAGCCCTCTGCTCTGCTTTGGTGAGACCCCAACTGGAATATTGTGTCCAATTCTGAGCACCACAGTCCAGGAAGGATATTGACAAAGTAGAACTTGTCCAGAGGAGGGTGAGCAAAATGGTAGCAGGCCTAGAAACCATGCCCTATGAGGAGCGACTTAGGGAGCTGGGTATGGTAGCCTGGGGAAGAGAAGCTTAAGAGGTGACATGACAGCTGTGTTTAAATATTTGAGGGGATGTCATGTGAAGGATGGAGCAAGCTTGTTTTCTGCTGCTCCAGAGACTAGGACACAGAGTAATGGCTTCAAACTTCAGGAAAGGTAGAGTCAGCTTGACAGTGGAATACCCAAGCTCAGAATGTGGTGGAATCTCCTTCTTTGGCGGTTTTTAAACGGAAGTTGGATGGCCATCTGTCGGGGATGCTTTGATTGTGTATTTCTGCATGGCAGGGAGTTGGACTCAATGGCCTTTGTGGTCTCTTCTGTTACCCCAAAAGGTGGATGACTCAGAAACCCATCTGCAATGCCAATGACTTTGTGGTAAGGTAGGGAATTATAGCTCAAAAAGGGAGGCCTGCAAGGGGAGGGGTAACTTTGAGGTCTGTTCACCTATGTATACTGATCCTAATGCAGAGACCAGTTAGAAGTCAAAAGAATGTTTTGTTGGGGGGAAAACACAAGCACATGCATGATTCAAGCAGTCCCACAACCATTCAAGGCTAACAGATGGAAAGGAAGGAAAAATGAGGATGAAGTAGGCAATATTTACCAATCCTGAAGAGAAGAAAGTCAAGGTGAAATGGCTCAGACACAAGAGTTTGAGGACAGCACAGAGAAACAATAGTCTGGCAACAAGCCACGGTCTGAGCCAGGGCTTAACTACCCTTTTTCTGCCCTGAAGAGGAAGGTATTAATGGCTCTGTGGCAGATCAAACAAAGGGGTTTGGAGCTGGCTAATGGTCTTAAGCATTAGGTGACAAAGCATTGGTGGCAGTCATGATAGCTTCTTAGTGTCTTGGCAAGTAAGGAAACAAAAGAGAAAGTTCAGCAGGAAGGAGGTTATAGGATGTTGACTTGTTGCTTTGTCAGGGACTTTTGGTGGCTATTGTTTTCTAGGTTTGGGGTACTGAGAGGATCATCGTAAACTCATTTAGTTGAGATCTCCAACTAATCTTCAGTGAACTTATGACCTGGCCATGCCTTGACTCTCCCCTCTGACCAAATTCTGCATGTGTACAGTCAGTCCTCTTTGCCAGCATAGCTTTTCAGCCATAAATGTATGGTTGATATATGTGCCAATTAAACAATATTACAGACTGGGGGGGAGGGGTTATAGCATGGTTGACGCTTCCACTCTGTGATTCCATGAAGTGGTGCCTGAAGTGCTTACTTGGTTGTGGAGTGTGTTGAGAGAAGCAGTTGCAACAGGACCCTGATACCTCTCCAGATGCCTTTTCTCTTTTTCCAGGATATTTTTATTAAACATACAAAAAACATTTATAACCTAAAACTACATAGAAGGGACAGCATATAACAAATAGACATCTTAAACACAATCTACACAGCTTACAGTCTAAACTACATACATTACACACACTACATACTAAATTGCTACTTTATGAACTACACAGTTACTACAGGAGTTGATTACTAGTTGATTTCCAGCACTTCTAGAGTAAGATATCATTGTTACCTAACTGTATCTACTTTGTCTATTTATTACTTAAATGTATCTTAGGCCATTTCCACACGGGGTGTTTAAAACGGTGTAGTGTGTCCTCCACGGAGGACGTCTGCACCTTGGAGAGGACTGGGTTCGGACTACTTACCGTAGATCCTCACCTCGTCTGTTCCAGAACGACCCCAAGTGGTCCTCCAGCGTGCTTTTGAAAGACCTGATTTTTCCAGTCTTTCAAAAGCACGGAGCACGCCACTGCAAGCCTGCTCCCTTGTACAGATTCACAGGCTCGCACCAATGCAAGCCTGTGATCTGCCAAGGGCAGGCTTTAGGTTGGTGAGCTTCACCGGTTGGTTGAGACCCATGACCAACTGGAAGCCGCCATTTTGAATGCCGGAGCAGTGCAGATCGATGACCACGCACTGCTCCTCCTCACCCCAGACCGGATTGGACCACCAGAAGATTCGGTAAGTAGCGGCGCGGGGCGATTCCCTCACCTCGTGCGGAAATGGCCTTAGTTTCTATTATCACTTTATAATATCTGTTGGTTGTTTATTTACACAGCTTGTTGCTTATACTCTAGCAATTATTCAAAGCCAAATGCTGATATGTTTCCCCAGTTGTCTTTCATATGTTGTATCACTAAGCCCCAATCTTTCTCAAATCTATTTCGACCACCATCTTTAATCTCTAATTTATACATTTCAGCAAATTCTAATACTTTCAACCGCCATATTTGTATCTTTATGTTCTTCCAGATCTGAATGAAAAACATTCTTTCATCTGTAATTATATACCAAAATATTCTTCTTAAATTTTTTTATCAAAGTTCTCCTGTATTAAACCCAATAAAAACAGCTCTGGTTTTAGTTGGTCTTTATCTTCAAGATTTCTTCCATTTGAAGGTGAATTATTGACCAGTATTTCTTTGTTTTATCACACCACATGTGAAAGCACATCCTATAACTTTTCCAACACACGTTCTTGGTGTCTTTCTATGTTTTATAAAGTTTTTCTAGAGTCAGGTACTACTTATACGTGATCTTAATAAATTCTCCCTAAGATCAAAGCACAGTGTAAATTCCACATTTCAAGTCCACATTCTTTCCCACTGTTCTAACTGTATCGGGTAAGTCATATTTTGTGCCCATTTTAATCATAAATTACTTGATCACCTCTTCTTCTGTATCTATCATTAATAACCATTTATGCATTTGTGTAATCAAGTGTTCATCTTCAATATATAGACATTTTTCGTCGTCAGACATTGCTCTTTCAAAATTATCCAAATCTCTAGCCCTTTTTAATTTTTTCTGTTGTCTATAAGCAAACCAACTTATGTCAAACGCTTCCTTTTTTCAATTGTTCTGCTGCTGTTGTGTTCATTGTCTCTGTCTCTGCAATAAGTAAATCTTGATAGTTTATCCAATGGTTATTCTCAGTGCATCCTGCAACTAGGAGAGAACAGCAGATGTCATTTGCCAGTGCTGTGATTTGTAGCTCCTTGGAAACGCTTTGGTTTCTGTGCTGCAAGACTGAAAAGGTAGGTTTAGGGGGGCATAATCCAATGTAACTATAATGATGCAGCTCCATCATTATAGTAATGTCTGATGATGCAGGATCTTGGCCAATAGTTTTAAAATGAAGTCGTATCATGGGGCCAAAATATAGGTCAAATAGTCTAGACAAAACTGTGTCCTAGTTAATGATCAGAATAACTGCTTCTTAGTTTCCTGTTTAACAATATCAGGCACACAAAGCAGTTCCTTCCATCTGTCCCAGCCCGTACACACTTGGATGCATTCATGTTTGTGTGCATTCTTAAATAAGAATAGCAATTGTCATTCTCTTGTAGCCTTCCCTGCTTCTTTGACCTTTGATCAAAGTAATACCCTGTCTCAAGCAATAGCTAATTATTTACCTGTTTTGAAAAATTGATTTCTTTATAAAGAATGTTAAGAATGATCTCTCAGAATAATAGTACCATCTCCCCCATTAACCACCTTCTCATCATGTGAGACCATGTACATTTAGCAGTTGCTCACGTGCTTTTTAAATGTCATAGATTTGCAGCAGGAAGTGTGTGGACAGAGAGCAGATGGGATTTTGCAAAAGCAATGAAGCAAGACATAGCCTTTGCTGACCTATAAAAAGAGATGCAACAGCTATATAAACACTGCAGCGTGTGGACCATATTACGTATCTTAAACTTAATCCAAGATGTTTGGAGCTGTACAAGACACATTCTGCATACACAGAATTCCTTTGCATAATCAGTCATTCTGAATAGTGAACTCATCCCCTGAAAATTTTGGGGCCAAACGGTCCCATTTATGCAAGAGAAGGAAAAATCCAATCACAGTGGTGTACATGAGGCGGTGAATCTGCCCCAGATTTAGCTCAAACTTTAAAAGAGCTATTCAAAGCATCAAACCTGTTTTTTTTTAAAGGGAGGATAGATTTCAGCACCTCGGATAGCTCTGTTAGAGTTCAGACTAAAACCCAGAGAAGATTCACCATCCCACTGGCATGGAAGCCACTGCTGATACTAGAGCTAACAGTTTCTCAGTGAAACCTCAATGCTTGCAGAAGTACATGAAGTTCAAGGTAAATTAGTTCATGCACTCATATATTATAGCTTAAGACCATAAATTGGTGTAAGTCACTTGGACTTACTTTGGAAATAGTTCAATAGAAGACTCCATACATTGCACACAGATGATCCTGCGTTCAGTCCTCAGTAGTGATGGGAACCCCAGATAGAAGTGGAATGCATTCATACTAAAATGAAAACTGGCCAATTTTTCCCTCCATCCATACCCCTACACGTGTGTAAGCAGACTGTCTTTAGACCTTCAGTGAATGGACCTGGGTTGAGGTAAAGCTTTCTACAGTCCTTCCTTCTCACCCCAGTGAATTTCCAAGAGACTGCCTGAAAAGTTGTATTAGAATTGTGAAGAGCAGAAGTGAAAGAAATTATTGGATCATGAAGATGGATGCAGAGTACAAATCCTTCACAAGTCATAGTCATGTGAGAATCAAACAGACATGAGAGGACATCTGCTTTATTCATACATAGGACTTTATCACAAGAAGCAAGTAAGTTGCACTTACAGCAGGATAATAGTGTCTTTCACTGGGACTTACTACGTGATGTCATTCCTCTTCTGCTGTTCTCCTGGTGGGAAACCATTTGGAAAGCATTTCTTTTTATATACAAAGAAGGTCATTAATGGATTAATTCATTAATGACCTCCTTTGTAAAAGACAAACAATGTTGCACTAGGAAAACAACAAAAGAGGAAGACATCATGTGATAAGTCCCAGGCAAAGATGCTATTATCCTGCTGTGAGTGCAATTTATCTGCCTCCTGTGATAAAGTAGCAATAGCAATAGTATCTTATCTTAACAGCCAATTCCCTTAAAAATGAAAAAGTGGTGAAAATTTAGTTTGCTTCAAGTTTTGTAAAGCACTTTCCAAAATGTTCAAATTTCTCCTGAAGTCTGACAGAGAGCACTTGACATTTTAAAACATAGAACAGGAGAGAAACAGAAACGGGCAGATTTCTCATCTAGCTCATGAACCAATGAACTCATTCACACTGAGGTTTCTATCTAACAAGGCTGCTTGTTCTGAACTCAGCAACCACCTCAGTGGAGCTCTCTTTCTTTTCACCAGATTCACCTTCACCTTGAATTTGAATTATCCACTTTCTGGGGATGAGGATTACTCGAGAGAGAGACCATCAACAGAGCTACCCTTTTGGACTCTGTCCTCAGTGTTAGACAGAGAATTATGCCTTCTATTCAAGTTTTTTCCTGACATTACACTTTCTGTATGAGATGGCAGTATTTTAAGGTGTTCCTAGTAGTTTTTTTCCATCTTTCACTTTCAACATGAAGGTGTAAGGACAAGGAAGGTGAAGTATAAATGGTTCAGAAGTCAAGGAAATAGAAGCATTTGCAATTAGTCACATGGTAACACCAACATTTCTTATTCCCAGTATTTTCTTCTGAAAGGTTCTATCATCAAGTGTCATAATAGAAATTCCCACATTGCTATACCAACTATGACAGAACATATTGCAACAACTCCCTGGCAAGAGATGCAGAATCATGGGCAATTGTGTGTTCTTTGTTTTGTTTTGTTCTAAAAAATAAAGATGGCATAATGCAAGCATAATTGTTTGTGGTATGCATACTTCTTTCCTTCCTTCTTTCCTGCTATCTCTGGCTAAACAGGTCTGACAGGCTTGTGAAGCACTACAGAAACCTGCAGCTTCTGTCAACAGAAATGATGACTGTGCACACCATGGGTAATGATGCTTATACAGCAGCATCTTCAGTGCTTTGAAAAAGCTACACACTCTCTTAACTCCTGAAACAGCATGACTTAATTTTTTCACTCAGTCTCACGTCAATGAAGTTAAGATCTTAGTCGAGTAAAGAATTACACTTTCCATTTCAGATAAATCAATGGCAACTTCTCTAGCCATACTGACTGAAGATTCTGGGATCTGTAAAGTGACCAACAAGGGAGAGTTCATCTCTTCCTGATGTGGCTATAAAATCAGAGGGTACAAGATTCCTAGAAGCATCTAGCTGGTGCAGGATCGGTTCTATCATTAGAGCAACTGAGGAGGTCACCTTAGTTAACAAATGCTGGTAGGCTGACAGAAAGAAACAGTGAGGTGTTGTAGGACAGGGCTATGTATGACACATAACTGCCTGTTGCCCAGAGAGGCAATAAAAACAGCTTTCTTGTTGGTATTGATGAAGGAAAGTCCAGTGTGCTATTGTATGCAGAAATAAGACAAAAGACGTCTCCTTGTCATTTGAGTTGAGCAGCAAAATATCTTGGACCGTCGCTGGGCTCATCTCTGTAAGACTCAGATTCTGGGATCTGATAAACATTTTTTTTTCCAGGGTGGGAAAACATACACATCGAATCCAGACTAACTAGGCATTCCTGGGCATGTCTCTGTAAAAGTAAAACCACTGGTTTCAATGGGAATACTCCGAGGGAAGTAGGTATAGGATTGCTGCCTTGGTCAGGCTTAGAGGAAGCCAACTGAAATCAGTAGGATAAGTTAGTTACAACTAGGAATGGAAAGATTGGCCAGAATCCTGTATGGGAAATACTTGTGCATAAGCACCGTAGTTCTAGTCTTACGCAAAGAATCTCAGCCTGATCCCCCTGATTTCCATTGCAGTAGGCAGAAGCAGGACTCATGTGGCAAATCCCTCTTGCACCAGAGATCACTTGCATGGGGGGATGTGGAAACATCCATTAGGAGCTTCCCAATCACCAGGGGAACAGACACCCATCAATCACAGCAGCTGCTTCCAAGTAAATAGGGCTGGAGGACTTCCATGAGCCCATCGTAGCCTCTAAACTAGGTACTACATAGGGATTTTGAATACTTAACAGTCATGAGCACCTACGTTATGCATTCATTAGTGCCATAGAGAACTCAGTAAGTTTTCATTCCCAAGTTGAAAAATGGATTTCCCAACAGCCAGAAACTCCATCAGAAACCCAGACAGAATTTTGCACACTTTTATCCCGGAATTCAAATTTTCCAAAATTTTGTGGAAGAATTATTCTGGAAAATGAAACAGAATCACAAAGGATTTTCTGCATAGGAAACCTATTTTGTGAGGTGTTCTCTGCAGAAATAATTCCTCTGCAACACTTCAGGATATTTGCATTTGGGTAGAACATGGCAGAGGAGTATTCACTTTCTCCCACAATAGGGACAAAACTATTGTACTTATTTGTCCTCACATACAAGGATGAAAATCAAGGATTTACATTCCTATTTACCACTACATTGCTAGTCACTACACTACTTCTGTACCCATTAGTCACTACACTACTTCTGTATCCAACCCAATGACATTTCAGTTTTGGCAAGTTCAGTAAGAGCAAAATTTCTTCACTGTTTACACACAGGTTGGAACCTGACATTGCAACTGATACTTTTATCGGAGACAGGAGGCCTGATGTCTCGTTCTCTTTTATCCTATTAACATCTAGGATAGTTAACACATGATGTGATGCATTACACTGGAAGTTTCTCCACCTCTGTTTCATTTCATTAGCACAGTTTCCAAAAGTGCAGAAGTCTATGGCATAGTGACATCATTAGAAACCCTGAAAACTCCTAAACACCACAGAGAGAAAGGGGTGTTATTTTTGTGGCAGCCTTGTAGGTTTAGTTGTTGTTGTTGTTGTTGTGTGTCTTCAAGTTATTTTTGACTTATGTTGATCCTATCACAGGGTTTTCTAGGGCTGAGAGGGTGTGATGTGTTTAAGGTTACCCATGTCCAAGCAGGGAATTAAATGCTGGTCTCCAGGGTCGTAGTCCAACGTTTACACCACTACACTATGCTGACTGTCTTGTAGGTTTATTGACACCATTTATATAGTTAGCATATGGATATTCCATGTATTTTTTTTTCTGTTGAAATACTGTTTGCAGGTGACATCTTTATCCATTTCTGTAATGGTCTTGCATGGAATCTTTCCATCTCTTTTGGAGCGCAGTTTTGGATGGTATGTGTAGCCCCCCCTTTTTTTTTTCTTTTGGTAACCTTTTTCATATATCCTTGTACTTTGTAAATTTTTTAAAAAAATGAATCAGGAAACATCAAAGATTTTATTGGACTCCTTGAATTCCTGAAACAATGTTAGGATAGGCATGCAATATGGTGCAAGGACATCACATAATACTAACAAAGGAATCAATATATTATCAAGAGATTTCATACCATAATGATCCATGGGTGAGGACCAGCAGCAAACATTATTCTTTCTTTGCAGCAAACTTGAGCCCTGGGGGCGGGAGGTGAGGACTGAAGGAAACTCGTAGTTTACTTGGTCATCTATGTATTTTGTTTACTTCAGGACAAGTACTATAACTGGTAAAATTTATATTGGGAATATGGCAAGGAGGAATTTATTCTCACCTCAGAGTTTCAGTCTAGATTAGGCCTCCCAAGAGATTTTTTTTTTCATAATTATTCAAAAAGTTCAGCACTATATTCCATTTCAATTGCCATGGCAACATCCTATGGAATCCTGGGATTTGCAGTTTAGGGAAAGGCATTTATAATTCTTAACCAGAGAGGTCTTGGGTCTCACTAAACTGCGAACTCCAGAATTCTACAGGATGGTGCCGTGGCAGTTAAAGTGCAACATAACACTGTAACAGTGCACTTGTGATAAGTCTATTAGACTTTAGAAAGAGTTTCAGTTTCTATAATTGTAACATAAGGGTACACACAGTATGATCTAATCTCCAAACTGCTGAACCTAAAAGCAGATTAAAGGAAGTTGAAAGATGGAGCATAGTGTCAATTCCATACCCTGTTGTTAGACTCTTGCTTATCTAGATATTACAGTTATGTTGTCTCCTATCAGAGACATGGTGCCTCTTTTTTTTCCCTGAGAAACTCCTCATTATTAACAGTTATATGGTAGGCAGGTGCAATGCAGTTCTCTGCATCCTAGGAGTAACTTTACCCATTGAATTTGGCCAGTCTAGATAGGTGAGAATTTTGTTGCAGTTCCTTCTTTGAAGTCTTTGCTAAAATTTTTAAATTTCATCATATTTGAGACAGAAAGAACTTGAGTATTAAAGGACTAAGCAAGAAGCAAAATCATAAGTTTTTCCATCTCTTCCTCTCCCTCCTATTTATTTACTTACTTGTTTATTTAGACGGAGGTAGCCATGTCATATTAGTAGCCAGGCTGAATGCTGATAAGTTTGATCAAAAGATGGTCTAGAGAAGAGTTGAAATCCAGTGACGGGATGTAAATTAGCTAGCCACTGCAAAGCAGAGACCTGAAGAAAGGGTTGTTATTGGATACAGAAGGATAAGGGAAAGTACCAAAAATTTGGGAAGCTGATTGCATGACTAAAAGAGGAAAGTGCTATTAATGGGAATGGGAGCAGAGAGAAGTACAGGAGTAGATTTTGTTTTATGGGCTAAATCCAACAACCACCTAAAACAGATTGACTGAATTGACTGAATTACAGTAAAAGTGAGAAGTGATAAACTGGAGGAGAGATATTTAGAATGCTCAACCAGAGAGCTCCTCTGGTGCTTCACTAAACCACAAACATCAGAATTCCATAGGATGCAGCCATGGCAGTTAAAGGGGAATCACAGTGTTGTAATTGTGTAGTGTGAAAGGGCCTCAGTCAGCATAGGAAAAGAGCGAAAGACACTGGAATGTTGCCAACCTGAATATTTTCCACCCTCTACTGATGATGGAACATGATGCAATTTAAGAGCCAAAGTGGCTACATCTTTTCTTTTCCTTTAGTTACTCTATAGTCATCATGAAAGACTGAATCACATTTGAGAGTAGGGGAGCCTTAACAATGCCGCATATACACACAGACACACACATTGTGGTCCCAATCTGGACCAAGGACATCACTCCTGCAACTATTATTGTGATTTAGTTAAACAAATGGATCAAGACTACAAAGTATGTACATACATCAACACACAGACACACATTCCTACAAGCAGAAAAAAGACAGTGCTTCAGCACTTTTATGATTGCTCTCCCCCCCACATATACAAACACACATATGTAGGGAGAAGGAAAGAGAGAACGAGAGAGTGTGTATCCAATCTGTGGTGATGTGGTGGTTATTGAGTGATCAGGGGTGACTATCACGTCCTGCTTCCAAGACCTAGGCATAGACTCCGACTCAGAGACTGAAATAACAGAACCTGCTGAACAGAAGAAGACAGTACCACCCACCCGAGAGACAGAACAGGGGCCAGTGCCAGCCCCAGTAGAGAGCCCTGCTCCTTCTGACACAGAAGATAACTTACCAATACCCACCTTCGCCCAACGTAGACACCAAAGGGAACACCTACACAGATCTCAGTGAATTTAAAACAAACAGCAGTTAATCAAGTGCAAGCTGCGCTGATCTCTGAACCTATAAAAGCTTACCCATTCCCCTCCAGAACTTGTCAGTGATTAACTGACTGTTTCTCCTGCTGTGTCTCTGACTCAGGATTGTATTGACTGTCTTGATTTATACATTTTGCTGGGACTGTTGTTTGCTTCATATTGGTTTTGAATCTGTTTCTTTACTAAAGTAAAATAAGGAATCACTTTGCAGAAGGTGTTGCTTGCTGTGTGCTTCTAATCCTTATCAGCTGCCCTTTGGCCAGCTGCCCAGACTGACAATGGACAGTGACCACTGTTCCTAAGGAAGACAACAACTGCATAGTTGGAAGGAAAAAAGGTTGCCACTTTATTGGTGAGGCTGGGCAGCCTTGGAAATGGCAATCCCCCAGCTGAGTGAGCCAGAAAAGGCTGTTGGCCCATCACTCATGCCCCAACCCACCATGGCACTGCAAAGTGAGTTACACAGCACATGTGTTGTGGTTGTTGTTATTATTTCTTTCCCACTTCTTCCTATGGATTGAAGGAGGCAACAACAACAAATTAAACATACAACATCAGTTAAAAGAGCATATGAAACCAATACATATTAAAATCAATCAATAAACATTTTCAAATTCATAGTTTAAAAATCACCTGGATAAGCCTGCTGGAAGAGACTGGTCTTTATTGCTGTTTTAACTGCAGACAGTGTAGCAGGTGATGAAGCTCCTCTGACAGGTCATTCCATAATCTGGGGGTGGCCAAAGAAATGTTCTCTGCATAACAGTCAGCCCAGTTTGAGCTGCCTGAAGTAGACATCCCCTAAACCTGAGTACAAGGGGCAGATTATATGAGAGAAGGTGATCCTGTAGGTAACCAGGACCAAAACCATGTAGGGCCTTGAATATAACACCCAACACTTTGTATCTTGTTCATAAACTAATTGGCAGCCAATGTGGATATTTTAATACTGGTGTAATATGATCACTCCTAGATGTACAGTAACCAGTTTGGCTTCCATGTTTTGAACTAATTGAATTTTCTGAACTTGGTACAGAAGTAGCTCCATGAATAGCACATTGCAGAAGTCCAGCCTTAAAGTTACCAGTGTGTGCACTACCATCTTTAGAACCCCCACTTCTAGGAAGGGGCACAGTTGATGTAACAGCTGAAGCTGGTGGTAAGCTCTTCTAGGTGTTGCACCTATCTGGGCTGTCATTTGGAGGTACAGACCCAATGTCATGTTGTGCTCTCTCCATGTCATGTTATTGTATATGCAATGTGGGAAATGTGCATGTATGTGGGATGTGCTCGGTATGACAAGGATGAATGGGAACAGAAAGTTCTCAGAGACTCATGGTGTTACCAAATGATCGACATTGTTTAACAGCTGGGGCAGTAAATAGCATTTAAGCAGCCTAACTAGAAAACATTTGTTTGTGTTTGAGTGACAGCAGTCAAAGGGTGATTTACTAGGATTAGCCTGTAGGTTACTGAGGTAGGGAACATAGTTAGAATATCAAAAGACAGGCAGGAAATTCAAAGGATCAAAGTAACTAATAGAGAGGGGGTATTTCAACAAAAGAAAACAACCTAGAGGTTGGGGGGATGAACCTGGAGGAGCTACTAATAGGCATTGTGCATGGGTAGTAATAAATTATTGTGTTTTACTATATAACCAAATGGGTGATGCAGATTATTGACTCCAGCAACAGTTGTTAACTAGCCTCTTGTATTCTAATAAACATCACGGACAGTGGACATGTGTTTTCTTGAGAGACACAGAGTTAGCTGTACAAGCTGTGAGCAGTCTTTCAGGGAAGGGTAACCCCATCTAGGAAGAGTTGTCACCCAGTTTAGGAATCTTGACAGTAATCATCTCTGTCAGGTCTGGATTGAGTTCAGTTTGTTTTCCTCCTCCAGGCATCCAGTCAGAGGAGACATGATGACCAGACTCCCATTGTGGAGTTACAAATGCATAACTACTATAGTTTTGTTGCTGCATAGTGACTCCTGACCTCACACACACACACACACCCCTCCTCACTTGCTGAGCAGCAGCATTGTGACTAATGGGGGTCCATTTTCCCTGCCACTTTGGAAGCTGTTGATATTCCCACCCTCTCCCATGAGCAATCTCTGTTGCAACAGGCAAAGGCAGGGTCCCTGTCACAATTCCCCCTCACTCTGGGGTTCACTCAGGTGCGGAGGAGTGGGAATGTCAGTCAGCTGCTTCCCAAGTGCAGGAGCATGGACCCCCTTTGATTGTAGCAGCTCCTGCTTGGTAAGTGGGGACCGGGGTACTTTTACAGTCTCTATGTGTCCCCTAAACTAGGGAGTACACAGGGACTGTGAAAACCAAACAGCTACAAATGTGTAACTCTAGGTTACACATTCATAACTCCCCAACAGGATTTGGCCATTATCCTTAGCTGATACTATTTTTGAAGGCATGGAGAAGTACGTTAGGGTGTCCTCAGCCTACTGACAGTACCTTGGCTCATGCCTCCAGATGACCTCTCCCAGTCATTTCATTTAGATATTAAACAACATTGGAGATACAATGGCACATTACATAGTATAATAGAAAGCTCCTTTATTGTGGAGCAGCTATCCCCAAGCACCACCGTCTAGAACCAACCCAAGAGATAGGAGAAGAACCTCTGAAGCACAGTACCTCTGACTCCCAAACCCCTCAGATGTTTCAAGAGGTTGACGTATCAAATGCTGCTGAGAAGTCCAAAAGCACCAGCAGGGACATACTCCCCCTGTAAATGCTCGGATGAAGATCATCCGCTAAGGCAACCATAGTAGTTTCAACTCCACATCCTTAGTGGATGAAGCCACTAATTTGAAACCAAGTCTAGAAAATATGTATCATCTGGGACTGCTGAGAGTTGGAAGGCAACTTTCCTCTTGATTACCTTGCCCAGAAAAGGAAGATTTGGTCCTGGTCTATAGTTCTTAAAGTCTAGGGGGTCCAGGGAGGGGTTTTTAACCATGCCATGAACTCACAAAATTCTTTCACATCAGATTAAGTTCTCTATCTGTGCAACCCAGTATCTTTGACTTAAACCACAAGAGCAAAACAGGATGGTGCTAACAGGATCACCTCTAGGAAGCACCCTTAAAGAGGACATGTTTGAATTTGAGACAGCACCAAAACAGAAGAAAGCCAAAACTAAGAGTTTATGGCTTCTAACAGATGGCAATATTTGGTTTCTACTCTGCTCTGCTATTTTAAAAAGATGTTACAAAGACAAATCAGTTTCTAACTTTCCTGTATGTTCAAAAGAAACCGTAGTGCTTTGTTTCTATTTATTTCAATGAAAAAAGCATTTTTATACCTCCCAAGTCTTCTTTCAATATTTGTGCCCTTCACCTCCACCATATACATATTTGCAGGGTTTATGGGACTCTTAATAAAATCATGCACAAAATAATGGGCATGTTTTAAACTGTGGACAGTTAAGATGACCATTCTGGAAAACAACTCATTCAAATGCACTTTGGTCAATGCAAGAAAGTTGTGTGTATTAGGTAAATTGTGCAAATTTAAACACAACTTTGTGAAAAAAATGTTTTTAAGTATGTATTTCACTGCACAAAGAAAACACAAAGTCTTGCAACCCAGTTCAAAGCAAGGGTGGCAGAAATACAAGTGAGAAACTAAAGACTGAGAGATTTTTGCCAAATACCACAGAGGCAGTAGATCCTCTCTGATCTTGGCAGATAAGCAGGGTCAGCCCTAGTCAGTACTTAAATGGGAGACTGCCAATGAATACCAGGTGCTGCAAGCTATATTTCAGAGGAAGGAACTGTCAAAACCACCCCTGAATATTCCTTGCTTAAACGAACACCTTGGAAAAATTAAAGGTACATACACACAGAGAAACAGCATACAGGTTTCAAATAAGTTGTTCAGGTTTTTGATTCAAAGCTCTGATGAATAAATGTAAAGATCGATTTTCTAAACGCTATCAGTGTTGACTTTGCACATAAATCCAGACCTACTTTTTGCATAAGGAACCAGAACAACCCTCCCATTACCAAGTCTTTTAGTAAGAAAATCCAGAGTTCTCACTGAAGCTCAGGGAAGTGTATTGTTAATTCTCATGTCTTTCCGTTGTGTTCTTGACCATTGTTCCAGCTTACTAATAAAAGCCAAATAAAAGCCAAACCCTAGAAAGGGAATAGATTTTTATCTCTATACAACTCAGGGCAAGATGTGCTTCCAGGAGATAAAGTGATCCAGTGTGAGATAGCATAGGAGTCACACAACCATGGCAAGTTTCAACAGATATTTGCTGGACGAGAGAAATATACTGCCTCCTAAGGAAAAAAAAGTTTAAAGACAGAAAAACATCCATAGATAACAAAACAGAAAAAATCTGAAGACTGTTTTAAAATATACATTTTCTTTTCATAAGTTATTACTATGAACTAAAACTTTGTAAAGGCATGCACCTTATTTTCTCAACATGGTAAAGGTTTTTCATTTTCAAGCAAAATTATTACAAAAAAATTCTGTTGTACAGTTTTTACCATACTGTAATTTGTCAACTTTAACAAGTCATCATTATTTCTGTATCTTACTTCTTGCTTAAAACACACACACACATTGCAAACAGATTCTCTAGTGTTTCACATTACATCTTCCGACTTCAGCTACTATATAAGAAATCAAAATGGATGTCTTTATTGCACAGCAAAAATCAACCTTTACAAAATTGTACAAGAATTAGACAAAAATACCAAAGGGCAGTAACTTTCCAATACCCTTGTTAATCTTGTTGATCATAGTCCAAAATTTCCTAACTCTACCACATACGGTAATACCCGTTTCCTTTTAACAAATATGTCTGTTTTCTGTTGTAAAAACTTGTGTGTCCAGTATATATATCCAGTGTGAGATAGCAAAATGTGTGTGTGTGTGCGCGTCTGTACATTGTGCAGATATTTATATATATCATACATTTAAAACATTTTTCTTCTACTGAAGCATTGTGCTAAACCATGATTTATGTTAACCATAATTTGTTATTTTAGCCCCACATTGTCCTATACTTAACCAAACAAACCACAATTTTGTTTTCTCAATTTCTGATTTATTTTTCTCCAACCCATTATGTCAGCCTCTTTTTCAGACTGACCAGCTGGAGAAACAAGACAGACACAAGCCATGTTTCTGAGTTCAGAAGTAATGAGAAGTAAATAAACCCAAGTCTGCAAACCAACAACGGTGAGGGGGAGAGCCCTCATTGTGGTTTACAGCTGGCTAACAAACAATTGCATTTTGCCAAGGACAGGCTCAGATAGAACAAGAAGCCACAATTCCATCAGCAACAAGCCACATCATTTTAAGGGCATTTTAGAGTCATTTTGAGGAAAATTGTTTAAGTTTTATGCCATCTGATCCTACTATTTTTTTTCAATAAACCAAAAGGCAATTGCAAAATAAGAAAAAAAGAGCAATGTAATGAGTATTGCACGTTCACAGGCAAGACCTGCTACCAGTCAAAGAACTACAAGACACCAGATGTGGAAAGATAAAGGCCACAACTTTTATTTGGTTACAGCTGTTACAGGGTTGGCAAGTGCATGGATGTGGATCCAGGCATCAGCCAACCCACCTGTTGACTGATAAGCCAGACTGTCTGGTCCCAGCTGAAAGCAGGGTGGTGGCAGATGCCAGCCCCACCCAGCAACCAGGAGTGCAAGAGGCACATGCACCTCCTGAGCTGTGTACACCAGCCACCACTCCTGCACTCCTTGCATCCCACAAGGGGACTCCATAGTCACCCTGCTCAGAGGCACCAGTAACTCAAACCTGGATCCAGGACCCATGCCAACCACCCAAAAGTTGTGACAAACAAGCATTATAGAGGGGGGCAGGAGGGGTGACACTGTAAGTGAAGTGAGAGACTGACTGGAGGAGGTCAACTTACCGGACCAGAGTCAAAAATGCCATGCAGTTCTGGCCTGGGAAGGGAGCAGCCAAACTCATCGGGTGTCAGGAAGAGCCCACACAATGAAAAGCAAGCCCCAGAGGCCTACTAGGAGAGTGGAAGAACAGCCAGAGTACAAGGAATTGCAGGAGAAGTGCAGCCACCCCGAACCACAAAAATGCCACCTGGTAAGTCAGACAGCTGTATTTATGTTCCTTTAAAAACTGTAACATTCAGAAGTAGAGGAGAATCACATGATCCCCCCAACGCTCCTTTTACAAAGTTGCCAGACTTACTCACCTCCATTTTTCCACAGCTCTATATAGCATTCCTTCCCAATGACTGAAGAGAAAGCAGCAAATGATACAGTTGTATCTTGACTTGTGTCTACAGTAGTGTCTTCAGCAGCTTTTGCCTCCTGAAAGTACTGGGGATCCTTCAAAACTGCATCAAAAGGAGTTAGGAAATTAATTTTTAAAACTGCAATTAAAAATTATGGTAATTTTAAATCCATTATATAATTCATAACAAAGCCCTCAACAAGGAGTGGCCAGTTTTCATCCTTTTGCCCCTGTGATGGGCCACACTCTCTGCTTTTTGCCCCTAAATCAGAAAATTAGCCCCCAAGGTGACCACTTGGTTTACACTTCCAAGTTTTTTCAGCTGATTTTTGCCCAGACAACATTTTCAGGAGGTTTTGAGGGGTGTGGGGATTAGGTTGAGAGCTGTTCAGAAGGAAAACACCTATTGAGGCTCTAGCTCTTCAGTGATTTTGGCTGATACATGTGTGTATGTGTTTATCAGGGATACATATGCGTGTGTGGTCTTGAAAAATGGAGGTGAGTGGGCCTGGGAGCTTGACTAGTCAAAGATGGATGGGTAGATGGATGGACAGACAGACAGACAAAAAGAAGGATAGACAGATCTCAGCCAAAATCATGGACATGTGCAATGGCACCACATGCACAACTTCATTTCAGCAACCTTGAATTGATCATGACCATTCTGCATTGGACAAAAAATGTCTAACCACTTTTATGAACTTATACCTGCAAATGTTCATCTCTCTCTTATTTTATCTCTCCTTCCTGTTCAAGGATATGGTGCACGTAGGGAAAGGGCAATAGCAGAGGTCAACAACTGGCTCCGCACATGGTGCCGCCAGCAACGGTTTGGGGTTTTGGAACACGGCCTGAATTTCCATGAACGTGGGCTTCTGGCAAGGGATGGGCTGCACCTCACGAAACTTGGCAGGAATGTTTTTGCAAACAATCTCGCAAGGAGGATTCAGAGGTCTTTAAACTAAGTTCAGCTAGGGAGGGAGACAATATTATTCGAGGCCAGGACTCGGCGAGCGCAGGGGGAAAAGGCCCGAATGATATTGGACAAGTAGTACAAGCGGCCAGTGGGGGGAGGAGTAGAAACTATACTACAGGACTTGCAGGAAGGGCCCAGGGACTTAAGTGTCTCTATACTAATGCACGGAGTATGGGAAACAAGCAAGATGAACTTGAACTCCTAGTACAACAAAATCAATACGATTTGATAGGCATCACTGAGACCTGGTGGGATGAGTCTCAGGACTGGAATGTAGGAATAGAGGGGTATAGCCTATTTTGTAAAAATAGACCAAACAAGAAAGGAGGAGGAGTAGCCTTGTTTGTCAAGGATGTTTTCACCTGTGAAGAGATCCGTGACTTAAACCCAGAAAGCCAGGTCGAGAGCATCTGGGTAAGAATTAAAGGAGCGAGAAACAATAGGGATATTCTGGTGGGGGTTTACTACAGACCTCCAACCCAGACTGAGAACTTTGATGATGCCTTCCTCAACCAAATGACTGCATATTCAAAAAGGAGAGATACAGTAATAATAGGAGATTTCAATTACCCTGATATATGTTGGCAGTCAAACTCTGCCAAGACAGCAAGGTCCAGCAAGTTTCTTGCTTGTCTTGCAGACAATTTCATGGTCCAGAAGGTGGAAGAGGCCACAAGGGGATCAAATATTCTAGATCTGATCCTGACCAACAGGGATGACCTTGTTAATGAGGTAGAAGTGGTTGGATCTTTAGGGGGGAGTGACCATGCCCTATTGGAATTTGGCATTCAGTGGGAAGGAGAAGATAAGTGTAGCCAGACACTCATCTTAGATTTTAAAAAAGCGGACTTCTGTAAACTTAAGAAGCTGCTGGCTGAAATTCCGTGGTCAAGAATAGTGAAAGAGAAAGGAGTTCAGGAGGCATGGGAGTTCCTTAAAAGGGAGATACTGAAGGCACAGTCTAAAACTGTGCCAATAAGGAGGAAAAATGGAAGGCGCCTGAAGAAACCAGAATGGTTGACTAAAGAACTCTCAGTTGAGCTAAGTGTTAAGAGAAACATGTACAGGAAATGGAAGAAGGGGGAAACCACCAAAGAAGAATTTAAGCAAGTAGCTAGGAGATGTAGGGAGGAGGTCAGAAAGGCTAAAGCACAGAATGAACTTAGGCTGGCCAGAGACATCAAAAACAATAAAAAGGGCTTTTTTACATATGTCCGTAGCAAAAGGAAAAAGAAGGAAACGATAGGGTCGCTGCGCAGAGAAGATGGCGAATTACTAACAGGGGGAAGAGAAAAGGCAGAACTACTTAACACCTTCTTTGCCTCAGTTTTTTCCCAGAAGGATACAAGCACTCAACCTGGCGGTTGGGGAGCAGGTGAGAAAGCAGGGGAAATGCGGCACATAATAGGTAGAGAGGTGGTACAGGAATACCTGGCCACACTGGATGAATTCAAGTCTCCAGAGCCAGATGAATTGCATCTTAGGATATTCAAAGAACTGGCAGAGGTCATTTCGGAACCGCTTGCTATAATCTTTGAGAAATCTTGGACAACAGGAGAAGTTCCAGCAGACTGGAAGAGGGCAAATGTTGTCCCCGTCTTCAAGAAGGGAAAAAAAGAGGACCCAAATAATTATCGCCCAGTCAGCCTGACATCAGTATCCGGAAAGATTCTGGAGCAGATCATTAAGCAGTCAGTTTCTAATCACTTAGAAAGCAACGCGGTAATCATGAGAAGTCAACATGGATTTCTCAAAAATAAGTCATGCCAGATTAATCTTATCTCTTTTTATGATAGAGTTACTAGCTTGATAGATGAAGGGAATGCTGTGGATGTAGCATTTCTTGATTTCAGTAAGGCCTTTGACAAAGTTCCCCATGACATTCTTGCAAAGAAGCTAGTAAAATGTGGGCTGGACAGGGCTACTGTTAGTTGGATTTGTAATTGGTTGACCGACCGAACCCAAAGGGCGATCACGAATGGCTGCTTTTCATCCTGGAGAGAAGTGACTAGCAGCGTGCCACAGGGTTCTGTCCTGGGCCCAGTGCTGTTCAATATCTTCATCAACGACTTGGATGAAGGAATAGAGGGCATGCTCATCAAATTTGCAGATGACACCAAATTGGGAGGGGTTGCTAATATGCCAGAGGACAAGATCAAAATTCAAAATGACCTGGATAGATTGGAGAGCTGGGCCAAGGCTAACAAAATGAAATTCAACAGAGAGAAGTGTAAGGTCCTACACTTAGGTAGAAAAAATGGAATACAAAAATATAGGATGGGGGACACGTGGCTGGATAGCAGTACGTGTGAAAGGGATCTAGGAGTCTTAATAGACCACAAGCTGAACATGAGTGAGTGATGTGATGCGGCAGCCAAGAAAGCCAATGCAATTCTGGGCTGCATCAATAGGAGTATGGTGTCTAGATCGAGGGAGGTACTGGTACCACTCTACTCTGCTTTGGTTAGACCTCATCTTGAATACTGTGTCCAGTTCTGGGCACCCCAATTCAAGAAGGACATGGTCAGGCTGGAGCAGGTCCAGAGGAGGGCAACCAAAATGGTGAGAGGCCTGGAAGCCATGCCCCTGAGGACAGACTTAGAGAGCTGGGTATGTTTAGTCTCCAGAAGAGAAGGTTAAGAGGGGACATGATGACCATGTTTAAATATTTGAAGGGATGCCATGTAGAGGAAGGAGAGGGCTTGTTTTCCGCTGCTCCAGAGACCAGAACAAGGAGCAATGGATTCAAGCTGCAGGAAAGGAGATTCCACCTGAACCTCAGGAAGAACTTCCTGACAGTCAGGGCTGTCCAGCAGTGGAATATGCTGCCTTGGAGTGTGGTGGAGTCTCCGTCCTTGGAGGTTTTTAAGCAGAGGCTGGATGGCCATCTGTCAGGAGTGCTTTGAGGGTGTTCCTGCATGGCAGGGGGTTGGACTGGATGGCCCGTGTGGTCTCTTCCAACTCTACATTTCTATGATTCTATTATTCTATGATTCTATGATAATGTCACCAACAGGATGCCAGTCAATATCTTTGGGGGTGCTCCTGGACTCACCAATTCAGATGACAGCTCAAATAGATGCGGCGGCCAGGAGTGCCTGTTATCAGCTTCGGCTGATACGCCAGCTGCGTCCCTTTCTGGAGCTGGAACACCTAAAAACAGTGGTGCATGCGCTGATAACTTCACGGCTCGACTTCTGCATGCGCTTTACATAGGGCTACCCCTGTGCTTAGTCCGGAAACTTCAATTAGTTCAGAATACGGCAGCCAGGTTGGTCACCGGTAGACCTAAAACTGACCATATAACACCAATTTTAAAGTCTCTTCATTGGGTGCCTATTAGTTTCTGGGCACAGTACAAGGTGTTGGTTTTTACCTTTAAAGCCCTTCATGGCTTGGGGCCAACCTACCTGCAGGATCGCCTTCTCCCATATAATCCACCCCACACATTAAGGTCCTCTGGGAGGAATTTACTGCAACCAGTCAGAACTAAGTTGGCCGCGGTTACCCAGAGGACCTTTTCTTCTATCACTCCCAAGTTATGGAATGGCCTGCCGGAGGAGACCCAGCATATTACCAGTCTTGACTGTTTTAAAAAAGCAGTCAAGACTGATCCCTTCCAACAGGCCTTCCAAGACTAGCATTTCCATCGCCTCCCATCAACTGTTTTGCTGTTTTGTTAATAGTTAATTGATAACTGTTAGTTGTTGTATGTTTTAAGGGGTTGTCTTAGGTGAGTTGGTGGGTGGGGAGGATTGGGTATGTTTTAATGCTTTTAATGTATTTAATGTATTCATATTGTTCACCGCCTCGATCCATGTGGAGAGGCAGGATAGAAATAAATTTTTATGATGATGATGATGATGATGATGATGTTCTTATTCCACGTTTTCATACAACTGTTCTGAACATCACTGTAAACAATTGCATAAGCGTTACATTTATGGCATCAACAACTCTGGATCTTTATTTTGTTCTGTTCTTCTCTTTTCATCCTCTAGTATGATTGGTTCAATTTTAGGTTTCCTTTTTGCCTGTAGCAGATAAGGTATGAATGAGTGCCAAGTTCTTGAACAAGCATCCTCTAACATTTATAAGAAAACAGTTGAAGAATATATGTTTCGCTGGGTGTATGTTTCGCTGTTGAAGAATGCAAACAGTGTTTCAGCAGTAGTATGAAAATAGTTATTAGTTGCTTTCCATTTACTTTTTCAAAATACTTTAAACTTGTTTTAGGGAAATGCATTGTACAGTTTGCTCAGGACTCACACACAAGTTGATAGATTTACTTTGAGTACTCTAGTGGAGTTTCCACGACTTTATTTCAGCATTGAAAAAGGGTGGATTTCCAATATAATAGCAGCTGGTTAGCGATGACATCATGTGATAGCACGGGTCCTGGACCAGGAGCAATGTGTTCCTTTGGTGGGATGACAACTTTGTGTGGTAGGGGCCATTGTTTCTTACCTGTCTTTCCGAATGAATCAAGGTGGGGAACAAAAACAGATTAAAATACAGCATATAACACCAGTTAAAAACATGTAATATCAGTTGAAAGGGTATATAAAATGAATACATTTTTAAACCAGTCAATCCATACTTTAGAATTAATAATTTAAAAATAATCTGGATAGGCCTGCTGGAAGAGACTGGTCTTTAATGCTACTTTACATTCAGACACTATATCCAGCTGTTGAATCTCTTTTACATTCCCCACCACATCTGGTGAGTCAAAGATTCCTCATATCCTGTGGAAGTTTAGCTACTTGAAAACTACCCCGATGTAGTACATGACCGTGCATGCACGGCCTTACCATTTTTATTCTCCTCTGAGGCTTGCCTTCAAATACATGTAAACTGGCAACAGTTTAGAATACTGTTGAGACAAACTGCTGTCATGATGTGTTCTGTGACACAAGTTAAGGAGGCAATTTCATGCAGGTATTTCATGGCAGATATATATGGGAAGCTCTTTAGTTCTTTGTCCAGTTGCAGAGCTTCCGGATGATAACAGTGTCTCCTGCAGCCATATTAGCTGCTCCAAAATAGCTCCCTCCATCTGCAAATCACAGGACCAGAATTTCAGGTGCAAATGTCATAGCTTGTCATAACACTGAAAACAAAACAAAATGGCCTGACTCATACTGAGTTTTGGAATTTACTCATTGCATGTATAACACTTGAAAGTGCTAGATTTTTAGAAGCAATTTTTATTGTATTTTTTTCAAAGAAACAACATAGTCAGACCAATCAAAACAAAAATGGAAAAAAAGACCAAAAATACAATACACTTTATAGCCAAATCTGAATATTGCCATTAAGACAAAACTTCATAGAAAAAAGAATCATAGAAGATCCATAGTGCAATCAAGACTTTCTAAAAAGTTCTGCATTGACTTGGAAAACACTGGACTGATCATTATTATTTATAAGGTAAATCTAGGCCCTCCAACTTGTATGATAAGTGCTGTCTCTCTTTATATTCAGATCTCTCTAAGACGCTCTCAAGACAACTGCTCAAACTCATAACAGTAATTACATGAATTCACCAACCTGGTGCTTTGCATCTGAATTGGAGCATGTCCATGGTATCTTGGGATGATGGGAGCTGTAGCCCAACAATATCTGGAAGGCACCAGGTTGGGGAAGGCTGGCATACATAAATAAAAGTAGTTGTTTTGACAAGACAAAATCAGAATTGACATCCCTTATTTTCAGAAGCATCATTGGCTTATAAACCACAGTGAACTGATTTTGAGAGCAGCAATTCTGGAAAAAAAATTTAAAAGCTTGTGGTTATATTACTTTATTTTATTTTTAATACTGACCTGTGAAAATTTCTCAGTTGTCTTGTGACTAAGTGCATACAATTCAGGTGAGGTCATAAATTCTGAAATAACCCCTCCACCCATCTCATTCCACTGATTGCTATCGTGCCACATAATTCTGAATACAGGTTGGCAGAGGATCAGTACCAGAACTATTCCATTGAGACAGCCTGGGATCAGTTTAGTCAGTATAAAAAGTGTACAGTATTATTGTCCATGTTAAGTGCTGCAACAACTTCATTGTGTGAATATCCTGCAGAGAATGCATTCAATTATTTGTTTTCTTCAGTTCCACCATACCTGTGAGAAGGTGTGTTGTGTCAGGAATAGGAGAATCTCTAAGGCCAGGAAACAGCGCCTCCTGGTGTACAAAGAGCAATGGACAATAGCTTTTTAAAATGTTTTGCTTCCTGACAACAA
The DNA here is from genome assembly GCA_030412105.1 of Cyclura pinguis. Lineage (NCBI taxonomy): Eukaryota > Metazoa > Chordata > Lepidosauria > Squamata > Iguanidae > Cyclura > Cyclura pinguis. The sequence continues at coordinate 307,547,364 of CM059599.1, read as the reverse complement.
CAGTTGTAGGACCATGGCGTTAATCATTGTACCACAATGTTTGGCCATTTCCACACTGTTATAGTGCTATTATTCCGCTTTCAACATCCTGTGGAATTCTGGGGTTTGTAGTTTAGTGAGGCCAAAGAGCTCTCTGGTTGAGAATTCTCAGTGCCCTTCCCTAAACTGCAAACCCCAGGATTCCATAGGATGCTGAAAGTGAAATAGTAGCACTATAACAGTGTAGTGGAAATGCCCTTTTTCTTTTGACCAAAGTATCCCATTTTCTTCTTCCACTTTGATTCTAAAAATGGATGGATTTCATTTCTGGATCAAATCCAGATCCATCCGTTCACCATTCTGCACAGACCATGAGCATAACCTCATGGATTCATAGTTTTGGTCCTCCTACTGTACCCAGAAATCACAATAAAAACTTACATATTGATAAGGGTTTTTTTTAAAAAAAAGTCAGGAAACACAACAGAGTTTTTTGTGAAGAAACTAAAGTGGATTTTGAAATAAAAGGTGTGTTTTACTCTTATGCTTGCATGAAGTAACTGTGATGGCTGATTTATTTTCCCCCAGCTCCTGGTATTCAAAGGAATACTTTAAAGAAGTGCTCCATGCAATTAGCACGGAAATCTAACTGAAGTTATTCCAAATTGATCAGTCTTCTTCTTTTCCTTCCAATCTTTCCTTCTCAGAAACAGAACCTAAAATAGAGGTGTGTTTCTAACACTTTCAGCTTTCTGTGTTTCATGTTGATTCTGATACTTGATCAGTCATTAAACATACACTCCCAGTTTTTTGCTTTGCTTTGTTTTTGCAGGTCACAAAGTAATGTCCTGTAAGAACTGGATTTAAAAACAAAACAGCAAAAGCCTAAAACTTCACCAGCTACACTGTTGAGCAATGAGCAGATATTAGCTTGGAGCTTTGCAGTCTACCTGTGAAACAACACTTATGTTGAGAGTTCTGGTGGCTCTAATCAGGAGCAAAGTAAGTGCAAATGTTGCCTAATGCTATACCTTGTGAATGTAGCTTGTCTGTCACAGAGCAGAATACCACAGGCGAGGCCTCAGGGAAATGATTTGAACTGTCAATCATCCAGAAACTAGTAGGTGGTAGGGGTGCAGCATTCTGGGTATCAAAGCAGACTCTTCTCTATATAATGCCTTCCAGACAATTCTGTTGGGAACTTCAGAGATCCTGTTTCCTTATCTGTCAGCCCCAAACTCCATCTGTGAGGACTGTTTTGGTTGGCCTAGTGCCTACTCATCATACAGAAGAAGCAGAAAATGGGGAGTATCCAGTGGAACCCACAGAAGAAACTGGAGTCATGACGCTCCAAAGATGGTTATTTTATTAGTTTAAAAGCCCAATGCATTTTGATCTGTGTACACTCTCTTTACCGGACAGAGACAGATGCACATAAAGTATACATTCACTAGGGTTAGGGGCACAGTACCCTTGCAAAAGTGAAAAAGTTGCAAGGATCAAAATGTGCATGTGTGGGTGTGTGTCTGTGAGAAGGGGGCTGAGGCATTGTGGGGAGGGTGGGCACCCAGGGAAAGTCAAGGAAAGATGAAGGGGAGGTGGCATGGTGGCCCTATACTTTCTCTGTCATGCCCATCTCCTTCCTTTGGTATGGGGGGGAAGCAGTGGGAGAGGGTTTGTGCTGCTGAGAATTCAGGCTGCAAGTTGTCCTCAGCTGGTGGAGGAGGAAGAGGGCCAGAGGCAGGCCTTTAAACGGCTGCAAAGCCTGACTGGAGTTGCTGAGATGGAAGGTTTCCCTGAGAAAGAAACTCTTGAGGTAGGAGGCAGGGGTTGAAGAAAATTGCAAATAATCAAATCCATGAAAGTCAAACTGCAATGAAGAGGGCCCACTATATACGTATGTGAGGGGCAGGAATCGTGCAGGCTTCCAGAAGTTGTTAGAGTTCATCTCCCGACATTGCTTAACATTGCTTGCTAGGGCTGCTGTGATTTGCAAGACAGAAACATCTATAGTGCCATGTCACGCTCAACTCTAGTGTAAATACTAGATCAAAACCTGGAAGTAATTCACTGCAAATGATGTCACCTGTAATGCATTATGAGGACAGAAGAATTAAGGCACAACAGCAGCCATTTTGAGGAAGAAAATAACAGCATGTTAAGCATCATGGGTCATTTTGGTCATTTTTTTTTCTCTTTTAACTGTATTTTTGTTTTTAAAAAAGTAACTGAAAAGTAATTAAAGTAGCACATTAACAATGCACTACTAGCACATCATCCAAAATAAAGAGCAACAAATTATCCTTTAAAAAAAACGTTTGGAGCTCTGTGCTAAATGGGGAGATTATCCTGAGACAAAAGATCACTCCACTCTTAGTTAAGCAACATACTAGTGGTTCCCAGCCACAAGTTATCAGATGCTGTTGAACATTTGATGACAGAACCCTCAGTCCCTGACAGTTCTACAGTTTACAGCTGAGTTTTGTATTTTCAAAAGGAGAATCAATTGTTTCTGCTCTCACAACCCTATGGGTCAAATTAGGGGAGCCTTAGTATTATTAGATCCCCTGATGAGCTCTGTTTGACAGTCTTCAAAGCCTTCCATCCCCATTACATCTCAAGAAAGCATGCAGAATTAGCCACTTTCCCTCCCTTTCTCCTTCTCTCACCTGCTTTTTGTAATTTCTTGATTTGCAAAGACAAAATCTCACAAAATCTTGCCCATATTGCCCATATTTTTATGCCTTCCTGCATCATCTAATACAGATGTTACTGCAATACAGATTTTGCAGTTTGTTTTAATGGCCAACATGCATGCCTCTGCTTCTTATCTAAGGAAAAGGCTCACTAGCCCATGAAGGCTTATGTCACATGTTATGTGTTTGCTTTTATAGTACTGTAATACTTGGTTGTTTTTACTATTGCTGGCTGCCTGATCACAGGAGGAAAAGAAAAGCTGAAGAAGACCCTAGAATATCCATTGAACACCTTCTTTTGCAGCTGTTTTACAAATGTTGGAACCAAAGAGAGCCCAATCATCCCTGTCCCACCCAAAGAGAGCAAAACACTCCTGGGAACCTCAAGTGAAATTAAAAGAGCACCACTCCCTCCTAGACATGAAAAAGAACCATAAATATAAGTAGCAGAGTTCTTAAACTTTGACAACTGATAGCTGTCTGGCTTGGTCTCTGGGAACAGTAAGTACATGTTAATGCCTGTCAACATTTGATGAGGATTTGGAAACAAACTAAGAACATGGGTTTAGAATATGAGTATACAGAGTATAGATCAGGAGGGGATATTGAGGATAAATAGCAGTGAGAGGGGGCTCAAGTTTCTCAAGTCCCTCTTGACCACCCTTTATACCCCAAAGTGGAAGCTCTCTCTCAAAGGAGTTCTACTCTCAGTGCCAAGGGAGGGATTTTCTCCTGTTTCTCCCCTTTTCTTGAAACCCTCAGCTGTCTCCCAACAGAGTGGAGCAGATTTGCCAGGAAATTAGAGTGCTAAAGCGGAGTGCTTTTCCTATTCTGCCAATAGAAATTCGCCTTGGATCAGAAGCCTTTCTGTCCATGGAAGACGGATCACGGATCCGACCCATTGCTAATAACAGATTTTAATCTTTCATCCCAGAGCAAAACCTTCATGCTCAGGCAAGCTATGAACTGTATGTGAAACCTCTAACAAAATAGCTTTCTGTTCCAGTTGTCAACTCTTCTAATCACAGCAGGAGAATTCAGAGGTGATGGCCATGCTTACTTCTCAGATAGTCCGTTCTTAGCCAAACGATTGAGATGATGGTGGCTGCACAAATACAAGTGCATTTGGATTTATTCTGGTTATCTGGACTCATTTAATTAGGACTGTTAGCTGAGACATGAGCTTGAAACTGCAATGGGCAAGCTGAATGATATTCTGGATGAAAGCAACATGAAATTAAATCCAGAGAATGCATATGTGCTCTTGGTCAGTGGAAAACTGGGTTAGAGATTGGGATTCATTGTGTCTTAAATGGAATCACACTTGTTCTACAAGATCAAGCTTGTTGCTTGAGACAGATTCTGGATTTTAGGCTGTCTCTGATCCTCAGGTCTCTGTGCTGGAGAGTGATGTCTCCCCAACTGTGTTCAAGGTACCATTCACAACCACTCCTGAGTCAGTTCAGTGTGGCAATAGTTATTCATACCTTGTTAGTTACATCATGGTTTAGACCATGGTTGTTCAAAGTGATGGTCCCCAGGCCATCACCTTCCTGTCCCTGGCAAGTTTCCAGGAAAGAAAGGTACAGTTGTAGCCAATGGGCACAATGTACCTGGCACTTGCTGGTCTCCTGGATCTGATAGTTTCAGATTCTCTGATTTAGAGCACTACAGTGTGGTCTAGATGGGCTAACCTTAAAAAGCATCCTGAAACATCAGCTGGCACACAATGCAATAACCAGGTTGTGGTAAGCTATGTGTCACGATCACATCATTTCAATACTGAAAGAACTATACTGGTTGCCAATTATTTTCCTAACTCAGTTCAGGGTGTTGGTTTTGATATTTGTTGCTCCAGATAGATGGAAAATGCAACTCATGGGCTTTGTGTGGCCCTGCCCCAATTTTTGCAGCCCCCCCAAGCCTGCCAGAAGACAGTCTTAACATGAAAATCTTAGATAAAGCTTGGCACATCATTTGGTTGACTCCTCCATACAAATCAATATCTGCCCTCTCTAAGGAAAGTGTTATAAAAACTGTACATAAAGTGGCATCTCTGTCCTATTAAATTGTACCATATTAATGCTTTGTCTAATAGATGCTGAAGGGATTGTGGAGGAAAGAAGTCTCTAGAATATATGTGGCTACATTTTTCTGGGGTCTTCCCGTTTTGGAATGAGATACTTTCCTGGATGAGGCAAATGATAAGGCAAGATATCCGTTCAGAAATAATTCTATCACTCTGATGCAGGCAACACAGGTTTACCACATAAACAGTTGATTTTTCTAATAGTAGGTGCTACTCAAGCTGAAATATCAAGAGCACAGAAATCAGCAGGGGGGGTCTATTATTTAGGAGGTGATTAGATAGATTCTTGTAGACTTTCTTAGCAGAAAAAAATAACTTCCCAAGCTTGGCTGAACAGAGTAAAATATCAAAGGACTCATTTATGGAATGCTGGTCTCCATTTATCTATACTATAGATCACCTTTCTACACAAGGTCCACCATCATCTCATTTAAAGCTGTAGAATAACAGACCATGAACTCTGACTGACTTTACAATATACCTGATGACCGATTTCCAAACTATGTTGCGAACAGGGAGAGGGAGGGTGTGGGTGTGGGGGTACTACAAATGTATACAATATTACATGAAACATTTGAATAAAAAATATTTTTAAAAAGCTTGCTAGGAGATACCTATGGTAATAAAAAAAAAAGGGTCCTGCCCTAGCACAGTTGCCTGTCCCTGCCCTAATTTGGGACTGATTATCTAAGAAATTACCTTGGACTTTTCACTTTCTTGATTGTTAAGATCAGAAGAAGAGGCCTTTTTGAAGACACTCTTGCTTGTAGAAGCCTATTAGTTGAACATGCAGGAAAGGGCTTTCTCTTGTTTTGGTTCCAAAATCTGGAATACAATCCATTTGGAGATGCAAATGATCACTGTCCCCTGCATATGGAAAAGAGATCGAAATGTATTAAAGATATTTCTCCCCACCCCCACCCCCCATTCCTGGATGCATTGTCCCAGGGTCTTTCAGTTTTGGAGTATACATAATGGCCAATCAAGGTAACAATCCAATGTGTTGATTATTGCTAACAAAATGAAATTCAACAGAGAGAAGTGTAAGGTCCTACACTTAGATAGAAAAAATGGAATGCAAAAATATAGGATGGGGGACACGTGGCTGGATGGCAGTACGTGTGAAAGGGATCTAGGAGTCTTAATAGACCACAAGCTGAACATGAGTCAGCAATGTGATGCGGCAGCCAGGAAAGACAATGCAATTCTCGGGTGCATCAATAGGAATATGGCGTCTAGATCGAGGGAGGTACTGGTACCACTCTACTCTGCTTTGGTTAGACCTCATCTTGAATACTGTGTCCAGTTCTGGGCACCCCAATTCAAGAAGGACATGGTCAGGCTGGAGCAGGTCCAGAGGAGGGCGACTAAAATGGTGAAGGGCCTGGAAGCCAAGCCCTATGAGGATAGACTTAGACAGCTGGGTATGTTTAGTCTGCAGAAGAGAAGGTTAAGAGGGGACATGATAGCTATGTTTAAATATTTGAAGGGATGCCATGTAGAAGAGGGAGAGGGCTTGTTTTCTGCTGCTCCAGAGACCAGAACAAGGAGCAATGGATTCAAGCTGCAGGAAAGGAGATTCCACCTGAACCTCAGGAAGAACTTCCTGACAGTCAGGGCTGTCTGGCAGTGGAATATGCTGCCTTGGAGTGCAGTGGAGTCTCCTTCTTTGGAGGTTTTTAAGCAGAGGCTGGATGGCCATCTGTCGGGAGTGCTTTGAGGGTGTTCCTGCATGGCAGGGGGTTGGACTGGATGGCCCGTGTGGTCTCTTCCAACTCTACATTTCTATGATTCTATGATTCTATGATTCTATGATTCTATGATGGGTGTGGCCCTGGGTGCCACCCATGGGCCCATGCAAACAGAGATACCCCATCTGCCATATGAAAGAGCACACCTACTCACCTAAGCCCTGCTCAGACAATCCATCTATCCCTTCTTAAAGCAGATTGCTTGGGAAGACTGCTCACATCTAATCACACAAAGAGAAGGATACCAGACAGCACTCTACCTCATACCTCCCAATTGTCCCAATTTGGCGGGGACAGTCCCAATTAATCCTCTGTCAACCTACTTATTTAGCCGGATTTAAAATGTAACAGATTTTCTTTCCTTCTCCCACTTTCCCCTTTGTCCTTGGCTTACTCCAGTTACTGCAAACGAAGTACGAGGTGCAAAAGCAATTTTGAAATCAATTAACAAAGCAGGAGGGATAAGAGAGGAGGGACAGAGTCTTGCCTTTCTCAGTAGGGTTAAGCAAAAGCAAACTGCTACATTCTTCCCTAGCTTGTGCACTCTTCTTCATTAATACCTTTTGCAATATTGACGGCATTCTGATGTTGCTTAGCCGCACACACTCCAGATTTCTTCTTTGAAATGATAGAGGGTATGTTATAATCAACACTCCATGCCGTTGTGTGAATTAGCCTTTTTCTCTTATGGAAGCAAAAAGTGTACATTTGATTTCCTGATCAACTTGGAAACACCATAGTCTGCAGTTTGTTTTTTCCCCATTTGTCAAGTTGTTGAGCTTGTTTTTTGAATGCTTCCACATGAATGATTTCTATGTGGATCTCCTCGCAGAGGTGACTACACAGTCACACATAAACAGTGAGAAGAAAAGATTTGGCCATAAGTTCCTGGTTGCTTTCCAACTTGGCAGCTTACATGCCATCTTTGTATGTCTGGCTCCTGCTACAACTGAAATAGTGCTCTTTTTAAAAGCCACACAGTATCACATCACAGCTAGATGTTTTTCCAGAAAGTTGTCTGTTGTTGGTTTCAATATAAACCTTTAAAATATTGTAGGGCAATCATACATACATACATACATATATGTATGTGTATATATATGTATGTATGTGTATGTGTGTGTGTGTGTATATATATATATATAGTCCAAGCAAGTGTATATAGGACTGCAGCCTTAGAAAGGAAAGATAACAGAAGTCCACTGTCAGGTGAGTATTATTCTTAATATTTTTTTCATTGATGTAAATTCTTGTTCTGCAGTAGATCCACAAGCAGCCATTGCATCACAAGCCCTTTGAAATTCAATGTTTCTCTGTATCTGCTGGAGAAATGAGTGCTTATGAATGGAACCTATTGTGCTCCCTGGATAAAGAATATCCCTCTTAACTAATAGCAGTTAGGCTATTTACTCAAGGAACAAATTAACCTTGCAAAGAAGAAAAATATACAATTGACTGTAAATTTACTTGTTGTAAAAATATATGTGACCTTTAAAAAGAAAACTTCTAACTGCTTCCTGCAGGTGAAGTAAAATATTTGTTTGATCTATGATCGCAGAGATGTAAATAAGCATGAAAAGAAAGACAGCAATTGGCTTCATGGCAATTTTTTTTGCACATTAACTTTGTTCATCTTTAGTTCATCATCGCGGGACTCTGTTGACGTTGTTAACTGCTGTCAAGTCAACTTTGACTTATCACAACCCTATGGATGAGAGATGTCCAAGTCAGCCTGTCATCAACAACCCTGCTCAGGTTTTGCAGATTCAGGGATGTGTCTTCTTTGATTGAGTCCATCCATCTGTAACGCCGTCTTCCTCTTTTCCTACTGCCTTCTACCTCATGAAGCATTATTGCCTTTTCTAGTGAGGCAGGTCTTCTCGTGATATGGCCAAAGTACAACCACCTCAGTTTAGTCATCTTGGCTTCTAGGGAGAGTTCAGGCTTGATTTGCTTTAGGAGCCATTTATTTGGGTTTGTTTGTTTTTTTAAAGCAGCCCAGGATGTCCCTAGAACTCTTTTCCAGCACCACATTTCAAAGGAGTTGCGTTTTCCTCATATCAGCTTCCTTCACCGTCCAGCTTTCACAACCATACCTAGAAACTGGAAATATGATAGCATGGACAATTCTAACTTCAGCATTCAACAATATATCTTTACCACTTGAGGATCTTGTCTAGTTCTTTCATACCTGCCCTTACAAGTCCTAGTTTTTTTCTGATTTCTTGACTGCTGTCTCCGTTCTGAGTAATAACTGAATTGAAAATATTGAACTTTCTCAATGTCTTCATCTCAAAACACATTTGTGTTTTTCAATATATTCAGAGTTTTGAAACATTGCTTTCTTTGGTGAGGGGATTCCAAGAATCGTAGTGAGGGGAAAAAAATGTTTCTAAATTCTGGTTGTTTTCAGGAACTGTAAGCCACACTGCTCTTTTAAATACAATCTATGATTTCATTTCCTTTGAATGGGAGTAACCCCACTGCAGGTACATGTTAGGACCCTTCCCAGAAGGCTTCATATACCCTCTGTGTAAAGCCTGAATTAGTACCAAGGTTCAAGAGGTAACACAGAGTTTGTTCTGTTTTTTGCTTTCCTTTGTTTTTACAGACATGGAAGTCTCAGCTCTGTTCTGCTTCAGAGGATATCTGATTACAAGAGACTTTAAACCTATTCTTCAGAAAGTGAGAATACATTTTCAAAAAAGAGCAGCTGTGAAAGAAAAGAGAAATAGTGAGCATATAGCTGTACATGGTTTTTTGTTTGATTGTTTGTATTTTACTTGTAGAGTAACATAATCCAGTTTGTGCCTGTTAAACTGCATTGTAAACAGAATTTCACTTATTCAGAGTGACATATTCATGGGCATATAGCTTTGAAGTAGGGGGTAGAATTCTATGCAGTGTCTTGGTGGAGAAAGCGCGACATCTCAATCTTCTGTTTCTCAAACTCTTGAAGCACATAAAATTAAGAGATGCTAGAAAAATGTTGAATGTAAATGTAAACTTAAACGTAAAATGTAGAAAATGTACCTGACAGCCATGGAATTAAGGATTAATTGAGTAGGGAACGGCTTGAAGTCTTTGACTGTTTCTATGAAAACTGTGCCACAGTGCAGTGAGGTCGTCACAAACAGCACATAGTCATGCTTGAGAGAAACAGAAGCAAAAGAAACCCAGAAAAAAAAATGCCATGTCTCTGGTCTCAGATATTGAATGCAGCTACACTGCCTCCTGGTGCTTTATTCTGCAGTAGCTTTTATTCTTATAGACCATTATAAAACATGAAATGGACCAATGTATAATTATTGAAGATCCTTACAGAGATCAAGGAATAGGTTCCATCTCAAACATGACCCTCACTGTTTCCCAAGTGTATGATAGTGGAGGCACGCTTTTTAAAAAAGGGAGAGAAGAAGCATGCTTCTCTCTTGGCAGAAATACTGGGCAGTGCTGGTGAAGACTGATTGCAGGACTGTCCCAAAATATTTTTTTTTTCTGTATGAGACAAAGGCCATTTCCAGACTGGGCTTCTGTAATGGTGTAGAGCGACCTCTCACGGGGGTCTTCTACACCGTAGAGTGGACTGGCGTGGACTACTTTTTGTAGTTCCACACCAGAATCCACTCAGAAGCGGCCAGAACTAGCCGCACTGCGTGTTTTTTAAAAACCTCTTTTTCGAGGTTTTTAAAAAGCACGGAGCGCGCAGCCCTGTGCCCCTCCGTCACCCGGCTCCGACACAGATTTGCAGGCGCTCGCAAGTGTTTGCCTGCAGATCTGCCGGGGGCGGGCTTCCAGCTGGCGAGCTTCTCCGGTTGGTGGAGAGCCTCCACCAACCGGAAGCCGCCATTTGGGACGCCGGAGGACTGCGGAGCAGCGAGTTCGCGCTGCTCCATGTGGCAACGGACTTATCCGGCTTCAGGTAAGCTCCGTTTTTGGGCGTTTTCGCCCATTTCCCCCCCACACATGTGGAAAGGGCCAAAGTAACCCCACCATTCCATATATATCTGACATGTAGGAGTCAGTCAAAACAGCTGTTGAAAATTACTTCACTATTTGCCTAAAGGCAGCATCTTTTAAGGTACTTGAGGACAGCAGGCTCACTGAAGCACATTCATAGCAAACTGTGGCCACACACATTTCTGTTCTTCAGTATCTTGGTATTGCTCCTGACCCCAGTGTTTCACTCTGCCTAATAATGGGGCCAGCTGTGAATGACTGAAGGAGACAATGCCAGGTTAGCATTCTGTTAGAAATGTGTGTGTGCGTGTGACTTCAAGTTGCTTGTTGACTTAAGACTACCCTATGATTTTCCATAAAGTTTTCTTAGATGAGGAATATTTATGCACAAGCATAAATCCACCTTGGGCCTGTGTGTGTGTGTGTGTGTGTGTGTTTATTTATTTGTTCTTGCAGAGGTTATATTCCCTTATACTCTCTGCGACAACAACACCATAACTCATGGTTTTGCTGTGATACCCTCCTGAATGGTCATTCCATCATTGTGGAGAGCACAGAAGATTGGAACAGCCAGATGGAGACAGATGACATCATCTGCCAAAACTCCACCTGATCTCAGAGTTATAAGGCATTGCCAGACACTGCTCCAATTCTCCGTGCTCTCCACCAGTCACAAAATGGTTGCTTAAGGGAGACTATCATAGCAAAACTGTGAGTCATGGTGGAAGAGGAGCTGTAGTGTAGTTCTGCCTAGACAACTCTTATAGTACACTGGCCAATGTAGTAGGATCTCAGGCATAGAGTGTTAGTTTCCATAGCTCAGTTCCCTCCCAGAAGAAGGATCATTTGGGCTTATGTATGTATGTCTGTATGTATGTATTTGCACACTTGATAAATTTGAAGTCAATATCTTATGCACTTTTAACATGGCATACATATATAGCAGCATAGTTATACTGGATCCTGTAGTTCAGCCCACTGACCTGGGTCAAGGCCTTGAGTCACTAGCTATGCAACAAAGAGTAGAGTTACCAAGCCAAGAGTATTGTAGGCCCTGAGATTTCAGGGCCAAAATCAGAGACTTTGAGATATTATGGGGCCCTGGTTGTGTAACAAAGGTAATGTTCCAAGGGGCAACCTCTGATAATATCATTAGGAATGATATTTCCTTTAAGCTTCAATTACAATTGCACAAAGCATGCCGTTAAAATTTTTTAAAAAATCGGATCTAACAAATGAGAAAGATAGATATAAACATGTTTTTCAAGACAAAGCTTTCACCCTGAGATTCTTCCTCTGTCTCTCAAGGAACGTAAAAGGGGGGCAGGCCCCGAGATCCAGGAACCCTGTCAAAGATCCTCCTACTTACCAAATCAAAAGTGTGAAAGAAGGCTCCAAGTGTGCTTGTGCACTGATTGGCTACACAAGGGATAGTGCTAACACAATGTGTGAGAAAGCACAACAACTTATATAACTACTTTTTGTGCTAGCACAGTACCCCAACAGGATGCTGACTGAGCCTGTCCTCTATGTTCCTGGAAGGTAAGGGTTGCCCCTTCACAATTTAGCACTTCAAAATAAGAAGCTGAGGTGCCCATTACAGTAAAGCATAGGGTGATAAGCTGCATCTCCACCACCCACCACCCACATCACAAGGCTCCTTCTATTCTGAAAATCTTTGGGGGCTGAGGCTTAGATCCTGCATCTGGTAGAGTTAACAACCTTTGCATGCTTATACACACTTGGTAACTTGCTGTTTTTCCATACCCATTCTCTTTCTCCATCATTTTTAACTGCTGCCATTTTTCTCTTCCCTCTCATCTCCATGATACCATGTATTTCATTAACAAACAAGTAATCAGTAAGCAAAGGTACTTTATATGTTTCACAAAGAAGACTAAGCCTCAAACAACTCTCACACAACTTTCCGGAGCTAGCCAGTCTGAAACGACTTTTTCTGAGAGGCCCAAGGAAGAACTCTGAAGCTCTGAGGAAGGCTCTTTAGTCTCAGTCACAGTCACAATGCTGAACAAGCATTTTTGCCAAGAGTGGAGCACTGCACTCATGGGTTTTATCCACAGCATATTTTGTCTCCTCACATCCAGTTCCCAATGCCTTCTCTTGCCTCCTGAAGAAAAAAATTAGATGTATCCTTCTAACCTGAAAGGTATCAAGCAGTGTTATTTCTCAATTAAGTGTCCTGCAGAAGAAAAAGAGCCACGTTAAAATTTACACTGAAGTGTGTCTTGACAGAGGCAGATTAGTCGAGGTTGAAGTCTCCTATTAATCTAGGGCTCTGTCAGCTGCTTTCTGTAAAAGGGAACTCCCTATACAGGCTAAGGAGACATAAGATATACCAAGGAGTGTAAGAAAAAAAAAAGAAGAGGTTACTTCTCTTTTTGCTTTGAACCTTAAAGAAAGAAATGGATTAAGAATGGGAGATTCCAACTCATTTTGAGTCTCATCTTTCACTGAATCCCTTAATCCCTTTAAATTTTGGCACCTTTTCGCACCTATTCAGTTCATACTTTTACTCTAGAATTTCTCACCTGACAATCACATTGACCTTCAGCTAAAAGGCAAGGTTGGGCACATGACACCTGTTCTGCAAACACTGCAGTTCTGGTTACAGTTGTTCAGGCTACTTCCCACAGCCACAAAACAAAATTCTAGAAGGAGGAGTGTGCGTGTCATAACACACTAAATTCCGATAAATGCAGTGTCACAAATGAAGGCTCTGGAATGCTTCATTTCTCAAGCACAAATTAAGCTATATTTATCTTAACCATTAGAAATGCAGGACTGGCCCTACCATCAGGTAGAGTAAGGCAACCATCTCAGGCAATAGATGTCAGATGGCACAGAGCATTTGCACAGTGCTGGGGGATAGAGCTCCGTGTGTACTATGCCACCTCTCCAACACACCGAAATCTAGCTTGTTGCAGTGAAGGACACCATTCAAGAACCAAAGCTGAAGTTTTCTTTTGTGAGTTGGTGTTTCCATTGCTTCCAGTGTGACTCTTTTTTAAAAAATGCTGTTGCTTCAGTTCTTTAGAAGAAGTATGGGCAACTGCATGAGAACCAGGAGCAAATTCTCTTCCTGGTCTCCTTGCAGGCTATATCCTCTCACATACAGGAAGCCCAAATATCTATATTTTCCTCTGGTCCCCATGTGGTTATCCTCAGTCCCTCTCAAAATGACAACAGGAAGTGATACCTACTCATCTCCTGTCCCATTTAGAGAGCGAGTGCAGACAAAAATGAAGATTTGGGAGCAGTATGAGATTTGAGAGTCCTTGTGCGGGTAGAGATTATGGCCTTCCCATCTAAATCCAAGCAATCTGTTTCGTGCTAAACCAATAATAGACTGGATGAGGATCAAGAAATTGAAGCTTAATCCAAACAAGACAGTACTACTCCTGGTCAGTTGAAAGGCACATCAGGGAACAGGGATTCAGTCTAAGCTGGATCAGGTGACACTTCCCCTGAAATCTCAGGAAGGAAGGAAGGAAGGAAGGAAGGAAGGAAGGAAGGAAGGAAGGAAGGGCGAGCAAGCAAGCTCAGTCATCAAGTAAACAATCCCAGATCCAATAAATTACCATAAAAATCAATTTGAAAAGGTCTTTTGAAGAAGTCTAAAACTAAAAAGGGTGGAGGAGACCAAAGTGAACATTTTAGCTGGGCACCCCAACAAGTCTGGGGACGCCTACCAAGCAGACTTTTTCAGTTTTTAAAATGTCCCAGTTTCTCTCTCTTCTTCTTACTTTTACCTTTTGTCCTTTGGTTACTTCAATGGATACAAACTGAGTTCAAAGTGCAAAAGTAGCTTGCACTCAATTAACTTAGCAGATATTAGATGAGAAGAAAGGGTAGAATCCTGTCCTTCCCAACAGGTTCAGGCAAAAGCAAACTACTGCAGGGTCTCTCGACTTATGTGTTCTTCCTTATTAACATCTTTTGCCATCTTGACCACATTCTGATGTTGATTGGCCACATGTGTCCTGATTTTCATTTAAAAGTGTTGGAGGGTCTGGATAGGTTTGTATCTAAACTAGTGGTAAGCAGCCAGGTCAGTGACTGAGGCTGATTTTCACTCCTGTAGCAGTCATACAATGCCACTTGCCCCTGAGAAAATTCACTTATGCTTATTTTTATTATTTCCACCAGCACTTTACAAGACACCTGGGACATTTGAAATCAGTATCTAGCAGCAGTGATTTCCTGTTTGAAGAGTGTTTTTTCACCTTTTCCAAATTAAGTTGGAAGTTTTTTCATGTCTTCCAAATTAAGGGGCTTAGGTGACTGCTAGTGAATGCAGCTGGTGGAAAAAAATGTTTCTTTTTGGCTTCTAACCAACATTTTGAACCAAAATTGAAAACAATCCTGGAGCCAATGGAGACTCAAGAATATTGGAGCAACATCCTCTGATTGAGAGCAACTGTGGTGTAGTCATCTGAATGTTGAACTATGACTCTAGAGACCAGGATTGGAATCCTCGCTCATCCACGGAAACCCCTTGGGTGACCTTAGCCAAGTCACACTCTCAGCCTTAGCGGAAGGCAAAGGCAACTCACCTCTGAACAAGTCTTGCCAAGAAGACCCTGTGATAGGTTTGCCTTATGATTGCAGTAAGTCTGCAATGATTTGAAGAGTACACACAAGAGCACATCCTCTGATCAGCAGGCTCTTGTTAACACATTCTGCACCAATAGAAATTTCCAAAAGCTTTTCAAAAGCGGCCCCTTGTGGAACATCTTGCAATAGTCTAGCCTGAGTATGACCAACAGTGTTTGAAAACTTAGAAATAACCAAATCAACATGTGATGCAATTAAGATCTCTTCATCTGACAGCCTTTGTGGTATTCATTATAAAGAAAAATGTAACGTAAATTCCAATAATGGCTGAGCTCCTGAATCAGGAGATGGGCTGTCAAGTTCCATCCAGTCAGAATTGCACCTGTCTTTTCTCTCATCCCTGCAAAAAAACTACTTTTTACATGCAGCATCTCCCCTCTTACCTGTCCATTTATGGGCTGGAGGAAGCAGAGGGCATCAGCAGTAGAAGAGAAGCATCCAGCTGTGTTTCTGTATGTATGTAGGTGACTTCATGTCAACTTATGGCTGCACCATGAATTTCATAGGGTGTTCTTAGGCAAGAAATAGTCAGAGATAATTTGCTCATGCCATTCCTTGAATCTAGCCCACAGCGCCTGGTATTCCCTGGTGGCCTCCCATCCAAGTATTGATCAGGTCTGACTTGCATAGCTTCCAAGATCAGATAGGATATGGTGCCTTCAGAATATTAGCTGGGCACAAAGTGACAATGTGATCACTATAGTTGGTTTGGACCATGATTTGATCTATATTTCAGTATTCCAGGAGGACCTCTGTGATGTCTCAAAGGGTACCTCATCACTATGCATCCAGCTCCGGGCAAATAACTGGACACTGCTCTGTCACTGCAGTCCCATTGCTCTCCACCAACAAGCAAATGTCTATGTTGGGGGGATGCAGTGCATGAAAACTGGCTTTAAGGGAGGATTTGGTTGTTGTATAAGGGAGGCAAAGAATTCTGAGCTGTGCAATTGCCAAAAAAAAAAAAAAAAAGATACATGCAGACAAAACACCTGTGTATGTTACTGACAGGCTATCAACCAAGCTTGGATCTGGACTAAGTTAGTCCCACTTTGGTTGCACTGAAATTACTACAGTCATGATTACCTTTAATAAATCCCATTGAATCCAATGGGATTCCAGTGTAACTAGTGTATTCTGGATCCAATCCATAAGAGTTGTCTCACCCTGTCTAATAAGATCCTCCCACAGACCCACTTTCTGGTACATTGCTGGCTTTTTGCCGTAATAATAAACCTGTAAACTTGTAAACTTTCTGGTACACAATTTGTTATTTCTAAAAGACTCTCTTTATTTCCTGTCAAAATTTGATTACAGAAAATGGCATCTATTAGCCTCCTTAAACTTCCAGGTTCATATGAAACCAGTTCAGATGCTACACATGACTCTGTTAGCCTAGAAAAACGATATAGCTGATTCCCATCAGCTATGTTTGAATAGCTAGACAATTAAACTTAGTGGGAACAGTTCAGCCTCCAACAATGCCAGGTAACATCTAAATTACTCAGTCATTCATAATGCATGAAACCAATTTTTCATGGGGATTCTTTCCCCCCTGCTTCATGGGAATTTTATTTTCTACAACTGAACTAGAGATTGTTGAAAACAGGACAAACTTGGATATCCTGTCTGGATTCAATAGAAATGGGAGGAGATGTTAGGCCACATTTTCCAAATGTCACCTGGTATTCATACAAAGATCTTACTGGTCTTGAAGAATCTGGTCACAGGCAGTTCTTGCTGAAGTTTGCAGATGGGGATGAGCAAGTATAAGTTTCAGTCACTGGTTAGGTGTGGTTTTGGCATGTGGATAGAGAGCAAGGTTCAGAAGCTAAGAGTGTGTCAGACATGGAAATGTGGTCTCAAATCATCATCCATGTTCTACCATGGAACATCTGGAGCACACACAGCAATGTAGGTCCAGGAGGGGGATGAGAACGCTGCCTCCCCGTCCAAATGAAATTATCCTTCAGTCTCCACATTTCTAGCGTTGCAAAGAGTGAGACAATGCAAATCATTCATACCTAGAACTTTTATATTTGTTGACATTGTCTTGATAATTTTGCCTGCCCCTTTTCCTTAAGTGCCTAGACTATATTTCTCAATGCTTGACTCAAATGTTAAATTCCTGCTATTCTAGAAATTAGGGAACAGAAGGAAAATTTCACTGGGGGTGCAGATTTGGTTGAGGGATCAAGGCCTTAATTTTGCCACCTCCCATAGGTACAGTCACATAATGTGATGGCAGTGGTGAACTGAAGCCTCGGAATCTATTGCAAGGATGACAGCAAGAAGAGGAGCGATGCAGGAACAGGAAAGGATAAAACTGTGAGTAAAAGAAGATATGAAATATTGTATAGGGGCTCCAGAAGTCCTCTTCAGCTTTTTAAAATTTTCTTCAGTGCTCTTTTTCTTCAGTGCATCAAATCTAGCTAGCACATCTGCATTTACGTACCACATTAGTCATAAGTAGGAATGCATAAGCTGCAGGTGTACACATTAACATGATACACTCAAAGCATTGCTTCCTCCTCCTTCTGCCCCCGTGCAGCTGAGGAAGGCACAGGC
Organism: Cyclura pinguis; assembly: GCA_030412105.1. Lineage (NCBI taxonomy): Eukaryota > Metazoa > Chordata > Lepidosauria > Squamata > Iguanidae > Cyclura > Cyclura pinguis. The sequence continues at coordinate 307,529,686 of CM059599.1, read as the reverse complement.
AACACTTCTGCTTTTACCTAATCACAGTTTTTCACATTATCCAAACTGGTTAATATTGACTATGGTTGGTTTAAACAAGTCAGGTACAGAAACTATGGCCATTTCCACACTATAATCTTATAGTGCGATTATTCCACTTTCAACATCCTATGGAATCCTGGGGTTTGCAGTTTAGGGAGGGGCCGGCCTCCTTAAACTGCAAATCCCAGGATTCCATAGGATGTTGAAAGTGGAATAATCACACTATAAGAGTGTAGTACAGAAATGGCCTACATTTTGAAGTTGGCTTGGTTTAAACCAACTCCATGTGTGTTCATCTTTGTGAACAAACAAACACGCAATCATGCTTAATTGAAATCCAAAACATCTCCAGCTGTTCCTCATGACTTCACAGGAAAAGGAAATTGAGGGAAGGGGTCAGGACACAAGTCTGAGGCTCACTGCAGATTGTTTGGGTTGCGCACATCATTCTAAACCCTGGTTTAGTATGGTATTAAAAACTCATCCAATAGCTGCATTCAGATATAAGCATGAACCATTATTTGTATTATGGGGAAGCTGCAGACCTACAGCCCTAGTTCTCTCTTCTCTATCTTTTCTCCTACCCTACTTGCTTTCACACACAGCAATTTTCCAAAGGGCTAACAATTTCTTAGGAAAATATAGTTTGCCGTTAAAATGCAAATAAAGCAGACTATAGTTTGCTTGGATCTAGTATGAAGGCAAGCTATAATTTGCCACATTCAGATGTAATGATAAACAATGGTTTCCTGGAAAGTGAACATCTTTTAAGAAATCACAGCGCAAGTGGTTAGGAGGGTGGGGAAGCCCTGCTCATCTAATATACAATTGTTGAGTCACATAGCAAATCCCAGAAAACAACTTGCCAAACCTGCAATTCCATAGCTGTCAACTTTAGCCTCCCCATGTTGCAACCTCTTTTTGTAACTTATGCTGCCACCCACTATTGCCATTCCATGTCCAGCAAGAAGAGGGGAAGAGGATCAAAGAAGTGTCTTACTATGTTCCTGTGGCCAGATGCAGAATGATTACATCCTACACCCAGGTTTGCTGGGGTCTTCTGGAGGTCTCAGTAAATGATACAACCATTTATCATCTAGCTGCAAAAACATAGGCCATTTCTGCCCTACACTGTTATAATGTTATTATTCCACTTTTGACATCCTGTGGAATTCTGCAGTTTGTAGTTTACTGAGGCCAAAGAGCTCTCTGGCTGAGAATCTAAAGACCCCTCCATAAACTGCAAACCTCGGGATTCCACAGGAAGTTGAAAGTAGAATAATAGCATTATAACAGTGTAGTGTGGAAATGGCCATAGTCAGATGCTTCTCTGAAGCTCACCATTCTCCACCAGGAATGTAATGATCATGGTGAACTGCAGCAACTCCATGGTAGGTCTAGGTGTGCTTCAGTCGGTAGCAAAGGAAAGGAATACCAGCCTCCTCATTAATCAAAGAGAGACATATGCAGTCATAAAGTCAATGCCACTAACAGGATGTCAGCCAAAATGTGTTAGCTCAATAAAATCTCTAATAGCCTACTCCCTTCAGACATCTTGTCTAGCAATGAAAAGTGATCTGCTGACATAGCCCTAAATACAATTGCTAATTCTAACTAGAATTAACTTAATAATTTAGTGGAACTTACATATATGTTGACATACCAATAGAAATTAAGCCACTCATTTATCAAATCATGGATTGTCCAGGAAATGTTTAATCATATGTCAAGTCAGTCACAACAGGCATTTCATCTTTAACATTGGCCTAGATTTTGGGCATTCCTTGGACAATATATTATGAGTTGTGATTTCCATACATTTAAAAGAGATAAGTGCCCTCAGACAGATGGCAATTCTTCTCTTTTTCAGGATGGAAACAAACATTTTGTAATGTTCTCAAAAGAACTTCATGATATTGTCAAAGCTAAGTTATTCTCACAGGTACTTAATGAAACAGTGCAGTGCAGATTCAGTCCTGCACATCTACCACAAAGTCAGATGATAAATAAATTAAAAATCAATGGGAACATATTTTAAAGGGAAATGAATTCTGATGTGGATTCATTCATTTTGTTAATGAATGATTGGAGTTATTAGCTAAGGCACAGGCAGTGAAGCAGCAACCTGTCTCATTCCCAGGAAATACAGCTGAATCCTTAGGCCCAGTATTCTTCTTAGGCAGAGTGAGGCAGTAAAGCATGAGATGTGGCCCACTGGAAAGGCCCTGCCACTCTTCCAAAGAACCTTTCTGGCTACTCTCTACCTGTAAAAAAAATACCATATTCAGGAAACAGACAGCTGGGCTCTTCAGAGTCGGACAATGGCAGGTTTTAGGAAACTGTGCCAGTCACCTTCCTGCTGCCATAATGATGTAGCTGCGCAAAAATGTACTGCACAGCTCTCTGGAAGCTTCCAAATGCCTTGTTCTGGTGGATCCTTGAACCAAGAGATTGTGGGCAAGGTGGCTGTAGTGAGTGCTAATACTGTGATAGCACAGACAGTCTCCATGACCACCCCAGTTGAATTGCTTTGCTTTGAAGTGGCGGAGGGAGGAGGTTGGCGGTTAAAACAGTTGGAGGAAGAGGGAATGGGAAAGCAGTCAGGTAGCAATAGAGAGTGGTATATATCTTCTTATCTTGGGTGGAAGGCAACTTGCACCAACCTTCTTGATTCTTCTTGCACAAAAAAGTTTGGTGGGCAACAGTAGTGACTAGTTCTCCTTACCACAAGGCCCTTGGAGCCAAGCAAATCTTTGCCCACTGGTTGCTTTCTCTGATTATGGTCCTCGATAGCAGTTGTGTTTCTTTACATCAAGGGTATCCTCTGAAGGCTTTGTCTGCAGTCAACTTACTTGGCTTTTCTGTCAGCATAGGGGAGTTAGGGACATGGGTATGGGGTATCCAACGTGAATAGAAATTGATTTAATTTCTTTGCTATACTGGGCATGGGTCAAGAAGATTCTGTTTTTGTTGCAAACTAGGAGTGGGAACCAAGCAGCCCTTCTAGATGTTGTTGGATTGCAGCTCCTGTTAGTCAAAACCAGAACAGCCAATTGTGAAGAATGCTGGGAGTTGGAGTCCAACAACATCTAGAGAAGCACACAATTCCCACCTCTGATCTACACAGCTCTGTAATGAATTTGATTTACAAAACAATCCTGGGTGTGCTGATTCAGAAGTAAGTCTCCCTGTGTTCAGTGGAACTGAATCCCTAGGAAAAGTCCTTAGGATTGCAGCTTTAGTCCTCCTTAAAAGGAAATATTTCTGTACACAGAGTCTAGTAAAACCCTGGAATTTGCAGCTACAAAAGGTTATCGCAAAGACAAATAAGGCAGTGAGTCTTAAAGACCAGACCAGCATAAACAATAACCTTTGTGGTTATGCAACCTGAACTAATGACATAGGTAATCAAATGTCACTCTTCATAACTTCAGTGGATTGCCTAAAGCAAGGTGAGAAGAGATTTGTTGGGGGGGGGGAAACTTTTATTTTTGCCCCATGAACAGCATTTCACAAATGTCAAGGTGCTTTTTTGGGAGTTTCCCTTTTCACAAGCCTTACGGATATGGGGGGAAGCTCACTGATGGCCAACAGTGGAATTCCGACTCTTTCTATAGATGATGGTAGCTAATTCCGTAGAGAAAATGAACTGTGTTGTACACATAGTCTACTATTTCAGAGAACCTATCCAGTAATTAATGAACTAAAGCCCATGTATGGCAGAGAACTATTATTGCTGTTGTACAAGAAATTACAGCAGAAACCTATCGGGGGAGGGGTTCAAATGAGTTCTGCGTCAGGTTGCCAGAATGAAAACTGGAGAGGATTCCTGTCCATTTAATGGTTTTGCAGAAGAGGGAATTTAAGCAGGACTTGCTCGTTAACCTGAGTGCTGAAATCCCATCTTCTACACCACCATGAAAGGTACAGGAACCACTCTAGTTTTCAATTTGGCAACCCTAGTTCACTGGTACTTATTCTTGGAAACATCTATGCAGCGTAACGTTGCAGTCTACTCAGACGTAAGCCCCAATAAGTCCAGTAGTTTTTGCTCCCATGAAAGGGGATATGGGATTGCAGCATAGCAGCACAATCCTTTGGATGTTTACTCAACGGAAATTTCCATTGAGTTCCATGGAGCATGCCTTTCCTCCAACATTTCACAGATGAAAACTCAGATGCATGCGGCCAAACACCTCCAGAGTGTGGTCAAGCAGTTGCGTAGGGACTAGGGGTCAGGGGGGCAGTTCACCCCGGGCGGCAATGTTTTTGGGGCATCCCAGCCTGTAGCTAAGTGTGCCCTGGCCCATGTGCCCTGGCCATGCCCCCATGCACCCTGGGCACCCCCTCACGCACCGCAGCCACGCCCCCCACACAGTGGCCACACCCTTCATGCTGTAGCCCTGTTCCCCCTTCACACACTCCAAGCTCCGCCACTGTGGTCAAGACAGCACGAGTTATTAATGAGGAAGAACATACAAGGCAGAATAGACTCCATCAGTTTGCTTTTGCCAGAGCTAACAGGAAGGACACAGTTTTGCCCCCTTTCCTGCTCTCCTCCACTGAATTAATTGAATGCAAACTATATTTATACTTTAAACTCAGTTTGCAACAATTGAAGTAAACTGAGAGCAAAGGAGGGAAATGGGAGGAGGAAAGAGAAACTGGGATATTTTTAAAGCAACTGAAAAAAAGGGGGATAACACAGGATTCATTGGGACTGTCTCTGCCAAATCAGCACAGTTTGAGGATATGGGTATGGTACCTTCCTGGAAAATATATACAGAACTGAACCTTTTGTGATTTAGCTATTATCATACAAGGAGCAGAATAAATCCAGAATTGGATACATGCATTGGATACAAGGAGCAGAATAAATTGAGAATCCAAAGAATTAGAACCCTAACTCATAAGTCTTAGAGGGCTTTCGATATATTTGTCTCCAATAACATCATCCTTGTGAAACTACTTCCAATAGAGGTTTTAAAGCAGCCTGCAATATGAGATGGAGATCACACAGCTGAATGAAATAAGCAAATAATTTTATCTTACCACACGAGACCCTTGCATGTCCCTAAGCAATTCTTTGGATCCTGTTCCCAGTTTCCCTCCTGTTTAAAGGTGCTTCTCAACAACTAAGGCCATTTCCACACGATATTGCTGTCCCACAGCGGGGACGCATTGCTGCCAGTCCCCAAGTTGTGCTTTCACATGTTGTTGTCACAGTCACACTGCCAACACATCCCCATCTGTCAAGATTGCAGGACATTCCCTCTGGACCTCTCTCATCCACATAATTCTGTGAAAGCAGCACAATTGTACGGTAGAAGTCTTATTTGATAAACATCCTGTTAATGTAAGGCCAGTTTACACCTTCATCACTTCCAAAATTTCACAAATGAAAACTGGACCACTTGTGGCCAAACAACATCTGAATGTGGTCAAAATGGCATGAGTTATTAATGAAGAACACACAAGCAAGGAGAGGCTGGGGCATTGTAAGAGCAGCTGAAAAAGTAGGATGATAGAAGAGTCATCAGGACTGTCCCTCTTAACTTGTGATGTCCCTTTTTGTTGTTGCTGCTGCATAGGCTGGTATTCTCTATGCCGCTCCACAATAACCAAAGTTTCTCTCCACCAGATCCATGGTTTTGCTGTGACAGTCCACTGAATGGCCATCCCATGGCTGGTGGAGAGTAGGACAGAGGAATTGAAAAGCACCTGACTATACTCCATAGCCAGATGCAGACAACTGAGATCATCCACTGTGAACCCAGCAGATCTAAATAGACAACGTAGTTGGTCTGCATGCCTTGGACTTACACGGCATAACCAGATGCTTCTCCAACATGACCCCCCATACACACACACACACACACACACACACACACACTATTAGCCACAGAATGGACATGTAGAGGGGCTATCACAGCAAACCATGAGTCATGGGGCTAGTGAGGGGGAACTGCAGTGAAGCTGCACTAGCAGAATTCTTTTACTGCACTGGACAAATCAGGATTTCAGTCATTCTGTGATTTTTTTCTTCACTTTTTAGTAATCTGATTCTGCACAGATCTCTCAGTTCTATAAAATCATTCCCTATCTCACTTTGAAGCCTGACTTAAATCTTGCTATTGACATTACAGATGTTGCTGGTGGGCACAACATGATGTAGAAAACTGAGGAAAAGGATTTCTAATGTATAGAAGAGCCTGGTAATGTAGACTTTGGACATGAACCAGCTACTAGCATTTTTTTTATGTTTTCTCCCCAACATCATCCAAATATCACAGATATTCAACTTCATTTTAAGCAATATGTACTTGTTGCTTAATATTCTAAAAGCCAAATCACTTCTCTCTGCCCTGCAATATATTAGTGACCCTAGAATATAAGTGATTATCCATGTTCGACTGTTCATAAGTTGTACATGTTAAATGGTTCACAGAAAGACAGAGTTATCAGGTGATCAATATTAAGCAGGCAAATTGTTGTTATCACATTATCATTGCTCCTCAGCACAAAATCTTCTTTTCTGAGGTTGACCAGTTGCTTAGAAGGGACTAAGTACAATGTGATGAGTTAGTATGATCATGAGCTGGTTAGCATATAACATGAAAGGTGTCACGGGCATAGCATGTGTCAGATAACTTGTACTACTTTCCTCACCATTTTGGAGGAGTAAGTATGGATTCATTTCCGACTATTGGCCATTCTGGGGCTAATGAAGGTTGGAATCTAACAATATCTGAGGGCTATGGGGTTCCCCGCAACTTCTAAAGAAGTCTGAGGTCTCTGATAAAGGGATGCATCTATGTGTAAATATTCAGCTGCCTCAAATCACCACCTCTAAGAATATCTTTATACCCTGTCATGAGTAATTACTATTGTAATACAGTGGCTGAGACACAGAGATGTGAATCAGGAAGTTCCTGGTTCAAATGTCATCCCTGCCATGATCTTACCAGGTAGCCTTAGGCAAGCTACTATCTTTCACTGTCAGCCCCTACCTGTAATGTGGGCTGGCTAAAGATAATAATACTGATCTACCTACATTAAAGAGCTTCTGTAAATATTATTCAGAGAATGTATGTGAAACACTCCAGGGTGAAAAATCGGTAACCATCATACTTTGGGAAAACAAGGGTAAATTTGGCCCTACTTGCCACCAACTGATAATTGCAACCTTTCCTCCTGAAGTGAAATTTTAAAGAATAAATTAGATGCAGATCATTGTGTATTAATTATGGTAGGACACCATTTTGGTTGGGACTATGGCACTAGGGAAGGAAGTTCTGCCTCTTCTCTTTGCCCCCATGCCATTTGCAAGCCTGATTTTCCAGAGTATAAAATCATGTGGGAGAACTTGCACAGATGGAGAAGCCTCAACAAAAAATCCTTGTCCATACACAGAGGGCAGTATTAAAAGTAAAGGAACAGATAGTATGTTCTTCCTCTCATGTGTTTAGTAGACATACTTTCATCTCACATCAAGAATGTTACTAATCTTCTCTTTAGTAAATTTTAATCTACATAGCTTTTACTTGGTCTGCTCACTGAGAAGATTGCATCCCTTGAAGTTAACTTGGAATCATGTTTAACATCTTACATGTTAAATATCCAAGCGCATGTTTAATATCTTACAAGCTCTCCAATCAACAGTGCAATCCTAACTCAGCCAAGTGGGCCAAGAGCTCACTGAGCCAACAATAGGTTGACTGAAGCTGTGCTGTACCCAAACCTTGGTCCTTCCAGGATAAATGTGGCTCTTGCAGATGGACTGAGATCCAAAAGTTGGTTTCCATATGCTGGAAAATAATTTAGGTCAACCCTAACCTAATGTTGTGCCATCACAGAGGCCATGTTTCTGGGTTGAGTGAAGCACAGATGTGATATAACTCAACTCTTCTTCTGCTCTCCCCCCCTTTTTTTTCCCCTTTTAGCCAGCTAATCTCAAGCTATATGCTAGTTGATCTCTGTCATGCCGCTGTCCCAGGAACCAGACAGGACCCTTCCCAACAGCCAAGCCCTAGAGACATGAGATGGACAGTACTTACGGCAACTAATGTAGATGGAAAAGGGATAGTCCAGGATGCTAGCAGTGTTTATATAAGAAGGATTTATTAATTAGGCCCCCAGCTGGGTAAGAATCTGAGCCTATATAACAAGAGACCAGAATGGGAGGAAGCTGTTGTAGCCAACAAGTTCTATCAGCGGTAGCAGGCCAGCTTACTCCTGAATTCCTTGCTTGCATTCCTAAAACCCTTAATCTCAGCCTCAAGTGCAGATTTTGCCATTGGATTCTTTCTCTCTGGACTAACTGTAAACTTGGACTCTGTCTCTTTAAACCTACTGAGAACTCAGACTGGAAAATGACTAAGGTCATTTCTGCACGATGACACACTTCTTCATCATCATGCTGCAATCCTAAGTCTGGAATTGAGTGTCAACAACACTCCCCTCTGCACCTTGCCAGCAACTTGTAGAAGGGAGCATGATGGTGCCACCTCTTCTTTCTGCAGTGCAGCCAGGAACTTCCCCATGTTGCACTATGGAAGAAAGAAACTGCATTTCGACAGTTTCTGTATGGCCGGGAAAGGCGGAAGCATTGTGTGATGGTAAGTGCAAAATGGATTTTTTCCATTTTGTGAAAAATATGCCAGCGCAACACTTGGGGCCGGTATGGCAACAGGCCAGCAATGACATCATGCTGAAGCACAGTCTGCCGACCGCAGCTGTCCTGTCCCAAAAGTGGCTTAGCCCCATTGTACACAAATGGCTTAAGACAAACTTTGCTTGCTATCTCCTGATAACAGGCTAGACAGCTGCTGGCATGGGACAGTCTTTCAACTAGCTGATCTCTGAGATCAGTTGGCACAATAGGGTTATACCAGCATAAAGGAAGTTCAGCCTAAAGCCAGTTCAGCCAGCACAAGTGCCTTACACTCATCCTAACCCACCCCAGCCAGCCTATTTTTGCCGTTAGTATTGTATTGTTAGTCAGACTAACTGGTTCCCAAATGACTATTTCCACACTGCTCTCTTATAGCGCTAAGATTCCACTTTCAACATCCTATGGAATCCTGGGGTTTGTAATTTCAGGAGGGGCCAACCAGACCCTCCCGAAATGGCAAACCCCAGGATTCCATAGGATGTTGAAAGTGGAATCATAGCACTATAAGAATGTAGTGCAGAAATGGCCTAGAAGAGTTTAAACTGGAATTAAGCCTTAGAGCTCAGATTGGTGGTGGTGGAGACCTATAAACAAGATACAATCAACTGTGTTGAATCTCCCCATGGAAAAGGGATTGTCTAGAGAGTTTATAAAGGGTTGAGGGCCACTCAAACAGTCTTGGGGAGGTACATGTGGGCTATATTTGCCCCCCCCCCAGCACTTGGTCACATTTTTTAAAATAAATGTGTAGTCATCTTGGTAATTTCTTCTTTTATACAATAACCTTTGATATTTAACATGTGAAAAGCAACACACAGCACTGTAATGAAAAGAGGCTGTGATGGATGCTGGTGTAAGGAAAGCCCAAAGAACTTCTTCCCTATATATGTTGAAAAATTACCAGTGAACTTGCTTTCACTCTATGCAGCACAGCAAATGAGTTTAGAAAAAATTAGGTGGCAGGATCTGTGCGACTTGGCCGTTAAACTTGGCTGATAAAGTTGAAAGGGTTCTGCATAAACAACAAGCCCTAATAAAATGTTCTGCTCAAACTAGACCTAAAACAGGGCATTTTCCTGATTCCCAACCAACAGGTTTGTTCATGTTTCCAAGCATTTGCGAAATCAAAGAGATAATTTCCAATCCATGTCCATAGAAGCCTCTTTGGAAGAGTTTTGAATACACTCTTTGGAAACAAGAGGCAGCCATATTGCTCAAAGTAAGCAGGTCTGGATTGGATCAGAATGCACTATGTACAGCACGAGAATTTTTAGAATGGAAGAAAAGCAGGATGTAAAAAATAGTAAATCTGCAGATAAATCAACAGGGGTTTTTTTCTTATTCTTGTCAACATAGCGACAATTCTGTATCCCAGCCTCCAGTTCCAGGGACAATCCCAGATGCTCATCTTCACCAGTACTCTAGAACAGAAAGAACCCCAGACATTGTGACTGTGAAAGTGCTACAGGCACCCATTAATTTCTCCTCAATATGTTACTAGTTTTGAATTTTGTAATCCTAACCAAACTTTTAATAAGCATATATGTATATTTTGAAATATATTGTTTGATGGTGGCTCAAATATACCCACCAACAAGCCTAATTTCAGAAATTAGTCTACCATCCCACTGAAAACTGATGTGGCATTTAGATTTGGATGTGAAATTTCACCATACAAAGCAAATGGAATGCACGCCTTGCATTGTAATAACCCAGCTATATCAACAGACACAAGATATCTGAAGCCTAATTTATGTAAAAATCCTAGCTGACTAAGAATGAAAATGTGATAAATGTTTTGACACAAAATAATTGTTGTTTCAAGAAAAACAGTTTCTAAAATAGTTGCAAATGTATGTGTCCAAAGTTGTTGTAATCCTGGGCTAGTCTTTGCTGTTTCAGATTTTTATGAGTAAATTGCATAGGTGTATGTAGTCATGTAATAAAACTTATGTGGTAATAAACACAAAATAAACTTTATACATAATAAACTTTACCTGACCTGGCACCAACACTTGTTTCTTTTTGGCACCAGGTCAAGAAGTGGCTTTTTATTAAAGCCCTTGGGGCTTAATTTACTTTTGAGCATGTACGTGATTTTAATTTTTTAACCTTTTAAAGCTCTTTTAACTTGTTTTAATTGTTTAATATGTTTAAACTATTTATTGATTTTAATTTTTGGTTGTTCACATTTTTACAGTTTTATTTGTTTGCCACCCTGAAATCTCACGATAAAGCGTGGGATAAAAAGTATTTTAGTGAACAAACAAACAAACTTTACTAAATAAAGGTAGAAGGAAATAGAGGACATTACATCTAACCAATCTGAATCCACCGTGTTACTTTGTGTATTGTCCACTGTAGATAATATTAGTTACAGTAAAATTTTGAAAAGGTAGTCTAGAACCACAAGATCCAGCAAAGGGTGGATTTTTAACACACCATGTGCTTGCAGTTAAAGAATAGGGCATGCCTAGGCATACATTCTCATTGAAAACTGGACACTGTGCAGAGTCCCTTGATAATTTTGTTAACAAATCCATTCCTGTTGCCCCGCTCTCCAGATTCCTTAACTGGAGCAGTCTAATATAGGAAACAATAACTTTTTTATTATATTTGCAAAGTCTTATTTTGTAACTATTGTCATTGTTAAACAATTGGATCCAGAATCCTATTTTTTTGTTTAATTTATTGAATGTGTATCCCACTTTTTTTCCCATGGTAGGATTCAAGGTGGCTTTTTGATGTGCTGCAAATAATGCAAAGATCTATCAGTAAACACTGATCTACCTCCTGTTTACCTCTGAGTTACAGGACTTACATAGTCTGAGACTCTGACAAAGCTGGAGACAGTACTTGGCATGTGGGGCAAGTGGCAGGAGCCCACAGAACCCAAAGTGCCCCACCTCCCTTTAGAACATTTAGAACTCTTATTAGGGCCTTGTAGAGAGGGTCCTAAATACCTTAAAGGCCCCAGAGCCCATCTATTCTTGGAAGTTAAGCAAAGTCAGCCCTGGTGAGCAATTGGATGTGAGACCACCAACAAATACCAGGTGCTGTAGACTACGTTTCAGAGGAAGGAACTGACAAAACCACCTGTGAGCATTCTTTGTCTAAGAAAAACCTATGAAATGCATGGGACTGCCACAGGTCAACAAACAACTTGAAGACAGAGAGAGAGAGAGATCGTATAGAGAAGCAGCTACAGCTACCATCTGCCCTGGATACCAGAATCCCACAACCAGAGCTTTAAAAAAACGTCTCTTTGGGACCACAATTTTTAGAATTATCTGGCTAAAATGGCCAATGGTTATGCTGGCTGGGGGATTCTGGGAGATGTAGTCCGAAACCATAACTTTTTCAAGTTCTGCATGCAACATGCACTGTTTATTATTGTCAGGCCGGTAGGATCCCATGGCCTGAGATTTCAGGGCCAAAATGTGAGATCCAGGAATAACCTTCGATGATGTCATTAAGCTTCTACTACAGCTGCTCAGAGTATGGCATTCACATAAAAAAAATACAAAGGACCTTTTCATACTACACTATTATAGTGCTATTATTCCACTTTCAACATCCCGTGGAATTCTGGGGTTTGTAGTTTACTGAGCCCAAAGAGCTCTCTGGCTGAGAATTCCAGCTGTCCCTCCCTAAACTGCAAATCTTGAAATTAAACAAACAGATAGACAATGAATTATAGTACAATATATAACTGATACTATTTGCCATCAGCTTCTCAGGTAAGCCCCCTGTTTAGGAACTGTGTTGTAACATTGGAAATAATATACCTGGGATTTTTCATGACGATCTTGATCGACATCACTGTTGCCTCAATCACTCTCTGACACCACTCATTCCAGAACTATGTCACTTATGATCCATAGGTCACAATGATGACCTACATCAGCTTCAGGAGAAATGAAGAGAGCAATGAAAGGCATGCTGTCAACCTTGTTTAAACATGTTATTAGCCTAATCATCTTTTATAGGCTTTCAGCTGGGATAAGAAGACAGAAGAGAGATGTACAGCACACTCATGTTTTCCAAGCTGCATAAATGTATCTTGGAAGAGTTAATTACCTAAAACATTGTTTTAAGCTACAGAAGGTTTGTGACTTGAAGTGGATCAGAGCTTGGAAAAGTTGCTTTTTGGATTATAACTCCCAGACTCCGATAGCCAACATGGCTACTGTTGTAGTCCAAAACATTACATTTTTCCAAAGTTTTTATCCTATAGCTAATTCATACATGTTCATTGTTTATTTGACTAACTCAGAAGGTTTGCTCATGGGATCCAGTTTGCAAACCTTCTGAATCAGTCAAATAAACAATGATTATGTATAATACATTCCTAGCTTGTGTTTTGCCTTGTTCTATTTCAACAGCCTTTTTGAATAGGTTTCCATAATGCTTAATCACAATCAACAGTGAACGCAGATGGCAGGGCAGCTACAGAGTACCAGGGAAACATGATTGAGTTCCAAGGAAATGTTTATTCCCTGAGTTTTGCAAACCTGTTGGACCATTCAGAAAATCAGTTCAACACCGAAAGGTTCACTGAAGAATCCAACTTGCATTGACGTCAACATTATTTACCACTTACTAAGCAGGCAGCCAAGTTATTGTGGCTTCCTAAATTTAGGTAGCAATGACTATCCCAAAGTCATTGTGCTTGTCCAAACTTGTAACCAGTAGCACAAGATAATTGCTGTCAGTCTTAAAAATTAATTTCACTTATGTACACAGACTTTCTTGACAGTGCATGATGATGCCACTTTGCCAAAGTTAAGCTGCTTTGAATCTTTTCCATGACTGTATGGAAAACTGCCTAGGGACCCTAAGAACACTCACTGCCTTAAGTTCCATGAGCAAAGAACTGTATGGTAAAGATGTATTAAATAAATAAACACTTTACTACCAGGAAATTCATTCCAATTTTATATGACTTTGAAGATGAAATCCTGCTGCTTTGGAATAAGGTCCCTGATGATTCTAGGCATGTTCAGTGACCTATTCTCAGAAGCTGGGGAAGACTACAAAATCTGGAATTCTTTACCCAGCATGGTTGCTGACCTTGCTGGCTAGGGAATGTTTGCTGTTGTGGCCCTGAAAGGGAAATATTCAAACTCTGAACATTGCTTGAGCTCACTATTATCTAGAGCATGAATTCTACATCACATCCACATCTGATCTTGACACCAATATCCATGGCTGGATGAGACTGTCTGTGAAGCTCATTCAGAATTTCAAATTGATTCAGAATATGACAGCCAGCTTATTAACAGGGACCTTTCCAGCGGATTGCATCTCATGGAGTCAGTGTATGTAAAGATCTGCAAAAAGTTACTAGTTTGCTTCCAGGCACAATTCTTTTTTTTTTCATTATTTTTTTATTAATATCAAATTTATATTCAGTTACTTATACAAAATAAAGGTACATCATCATTGATCTTAACTCACATATTGCATTTCTTACAAAATTCTATTTTCCATACATTACATACACAATACTGTTTTCCACTATTTTCAATAATTTCTTTTTATCTTGTTATATTATTATTATTGTGTGTGTGTGTGTGTGTGTGTGTGTGTGTGTATCTTTTATATCATTAAAAAAACTAAACAAAACAAAACAAAATAAAACAAAACAAAAAATTATATATAATTGCTTCCCCTAGTTTGGACTCACACAACTGATTAACCAATATTTGAATATTCGTATTTCTTTTATTTACACTTCCCCTCCGTCTCTTCATGTTTCCATTCTTTTTTACTCTGTTGTCTTTGTTATTGTTCCTCCTTTTTTCTTTTTTTCTTTTTCTTTTTTTTTTGTTCTTCTTAGTGTAAATATTCTCCTACTTCTCCTACATTTTGATGTTAATCCTTTGGAATTATACCATTGCCATTAATTATTACCATTTTTCCATTACTTTTGTATTATTATACAATCCTACGTGTTCCTTCAGTCACATTGCGAAATGTAATACATACATACCTACTTAATACATAATACATAATACGTAGTACATATTTGTAATACGTAATACATAATACCTAATGTGAACTTACATTTGGACATTTTAGTCTTCCTCTATAGACACATCTTTGTAGATTTTATGTTTCTTCCATAAATTTATTACCCCATCTATTGCGGAGGAAGTTTATTACTGGGAAAAAGGTGAGCAAGAAAGAGGAAGCATAGGGCCACCATGCCAACCCACCCCCTTTCCCTGGTTTGGACCTTGGGTGTCCACTCTCCTCACCATGCCTTGGTCCCCTTCCCACAGACAAACAGACAGACACGCACATGCACACACACACATTTTTATATTTGATATTTTTCCACTTTTGCAGGTGTCCTGCACCTCTAACCTTAGCAAATGTGGAGGGCAAACTGTAGTTCAGTGAAAGTAATTTTCAGGATATGTTCAGCAAATCTGCTTTAGTCTAGTTGCAACAAATGTTTCAGTATTTAATCCTGGAACAATACATTTGAGACTATCTAAACATGCAAACTTTGAGGTCAGCCTTATTTATGCTGACTGAAAAAAATAGGTATTAAAAGGCTTCTAATTGGCGGTGCTGCATGAACCTTATGCTTCATATTGCTGTCTGGGCTTTCAAAAGCAAAATTTCAAACTTCAGTGTAAAGTGAATTAAACTTTCTTGCCTGTATGGTAAAAGGACTGAAGTATTTCACATATGCTTGACACTGAATTAAAAATTGATAGCTCCCACAACATTTTGTGGACATTTTTAAAAAGGCATGTCAAAAGGCATCGAGCCTCTTGCATAACATATATAAAAACAAGAAGAAAATGAGCCAGTGTGTTATAGTGGTTTGAATGTTGGACCAGGACTCGGAGAGACTAGAGTTCAAATCCCCACTTAGCTGTGGAAACCCACTGAGTGACCTTGGGCAAATTATACTCTTTCAGCCTACAACAACAACAGTTAATCATACATTGCTAAGGGAACAGTGTTCTTATGCACCTTCATTGGGGTTACAAAATGGATTTTTGTTTATTAAAATTTGAAAATTCTGCTTTTGATATTTGGAAATAATATGTAGGCATGCATGTTTTGCACATGTTGTAATTTCACAGAGTTACAAATTATAAGATGAGAGTGTATACACATATACCTCATCTACCTGGAGGCTCTGCTGAAGTAGCAACGCATGGCAACATTGAGTGATGGCTGCTGCTGTGATTTCAATCCATTCTACACTTCCTGTTCCCTACTTCTGTGTACTGTCATGCTTTGAGATTGTATCTTCATCAGAATGGAACTTTGGTTACACGAGAGTTTATGTGGGAAAGATGTTGGACAAGAGCATGAGAAATCCAGACAATTGTTTTTCACCCTCCATTTTCTTTGTATCTACAATGCCACTGGCTTTTCATTGTAGTCTGCGACGCTTGCAATATCTACATGTTTCTAGTCTAAATCTAAATAATCTAAATAAAGAACTATTGATTTCCAATAGTCTCACGAGACTCTCTTATAATGCTGAGGAACAATACTTTTTTGCCCAACAAATTCCACTTCTTCCCTGCGTCGGGTGCCCCCACAATTTCTTTGTGTTTTCTGTCAGTGAGAAAACATGGCAGAAAATTATCTGAGGGGCTGAAAACTAGGGATGGGCCAACCGAATCATTGAATCCTGGGTAAGGATTCGAGATTCCCAAATCCAAACCCCTGTGCCAAAGTAGGCAAACCGAATCTTTTGAATCCACCAACCAAATAGATTGTTGGAGACCAGGATACTGAAAACCTGGGAGACTGGGACTCCTGAAAACCTGGGAGACCAGGATTTCTGAAAGCCTGGGAGACTGGGACTCTTGAAAGCCTGGGAGATCAGACATACAAGGGAAGATAGTAAGAAGGTGAGGTTTTCCCTTGGAGTAATAATGGCTTTTGCTAAAATTTAACAAATTACAGCTGGGGTTGTAGCCTAAGATATTTAAATTGAACACTTCATATTTAAGTTCAGTACTTGACTGGAAGCTACAGGCTTGAAATTTCAAGGACAGCTGAAACATTCCTTGCAGAGCTCCCTTGCAAATCTCTTTCAGGCCGTTTCCGCACGGGGCAAGGGAATCGCCCCTCGCCACTACTTACAGGATCTTCTGGCTCCCCGGTCTGGTCCAGGCTGCTCCGGAGCAGTGCGTGGTCATCGATCCGCTCTGCTCTGGCGTCCAAAATGGCGGCTTCCAGTTGGTCATGGGTCTCGACCAACTGCTGAAGCTTGCAGGCCTAAAGCCCGCCCTTGGCAGATCGCAGGCTCGCATTGGTGCAAGCCTGTGAATCTGCACAAGGAAGCAGGCTCGCAGTGGCATGCTCCGTGCTTTTGAAAGACCGGAAAAATCAGGTCTTTCAAAAGCACGCTGGAGGACCACTTGGGGTCATTCCGGAGCGGACTGAGGTGCGGATCTACACTAAGTAGTCCGGACCCAGTCCACTCCAAGGTGCAGACGTCCTCCGTGGAGGACGCATTGCACCGTTTTTATTACCCCGTGTGGAAATGGCCTCAGGCACAATTCTGGGCTTTGGAATTTTGGCCTTCTCTGCCAAAGTCTGCTGGTGCATCATCCAACGACAAACCCCAGGATGCCAGAAGGAGCTATGCAAAGAAAAGCCAGTTTTGACCTGGATTATCCTTCTGCTGTGGTATGTGGCCCTGTTTACACAAGCAGGAAAATGTGGGATTAATCCACATTTTCCTGCCTATGTAGAAAGGGCCTTCATGTCATTTTCAATCTGGGGAGATCCTGAGACAAAACTAGGACAATTGTCTTGGCCAGATTTCTTCAGAGGGAGGTTTGCCTTTGCCTAGGCTTTTGCTAAGGCTGAGAGAGTGTGTCTTGCCTAAGATTATCTTTCTTTCCCTTGCTTTTTAAACTCTTTTTTAAAAAAGGATTCAAAAGATTCGAGATTCGTGAGATTCATGGATTCCCAGAACCTTCCAGGGGTTCAGATCCAGATTTGGATTTGGAAAATTCTGGATTTGTCCCATCCCTACTGAAAACAGAAAATTAAATGGAGGGTATCTAGTATTTTAAAAAAACCCTCCCAAAAGTAGACAATGATGAGCAGCCAACAGACAGCAACAGTAAGTGATCCTCCGGGATTAAAATGGCAACATTTTGTGCCAGTATGGTGAAGAATTCAGGCTAAAACTGGGAAGGTTAGAGCAAGCTGGGTTGCGGAGCAAGGCACTGTGCTTGCATGGGAAACAATCTGAATAGAGGAAGAGTGCAGGAAAATGGGTTTATGTGCAAAGTACCATGCTCTCATGGTGAAATAGAGAACTAGCACACCCTGCCCTCAGGAAAACAAACCTGGAAGAGTACCTGTTTGATGCTCATGTAGCTCCTGGGAATCACAGAGTGTCATAAAGGAAACAAAACCTAAAACTTGTTATGTTGGCTCAGGACAGCAATAGGAAGTATTAAAGCTAAAACCCATAGGGGTGCTTGGAAAAACAAAGAGAGATATCATTACTGAACACTGCCATTTGTTCTGCGGCAGAAGATATCATTCTTCAGTGGAAATCAAAACGTGGAAATAGGGAAAGTGATAGGGACAACAGAGTTGCCCACAGCCCTGTGGTCTTCACATCACACTTCCAGATACATTCTCCCTTCAAGCAGTATAGCAAATCAGGAGAGAAATCTATTCCTGAAAGGGGGAATAGAAATGTTTTTCAACAGATTTTTTTTCCAGATTTATTCTGGAATGAAACAGCATTGGTAAGAACAGTAAATATACTAGTATGCCACATATGCGTTGTCTGATTTGATCAAAGGAAACTGCACGTTCCCATGACCAATGGATCTTTCAGATTACACAGTTATAGTGCTACGATTTCTCTTTAACTGCCATGGAAACCTCTCAAATTCTGGGATTTGCAGTTTAGGGAATAGCAGAAAACAGCAAAGATTTGGAACAATTACTGAAGAAAGTCAAGGAAGACAGTATGAAGGCAGATTTACAGCTGAACATTAAGAAAAAAAATAATGAGCAGGTGATTTACATAACTTTAAAAGAAACAATGGAGACATTGAAATAGTTCAAGATATTCCATACCTTGGCTCAGTCATTAATCAGAATGGAGATTGAATATGTTTTGAGATGAAGACATTGAGATAGTTCAAGAGTTTCCACTCAGTTATTACTCAGAATGGAGACTGCAGTCAAGAAATCAGAAGAAGACTAAAACTTGGAAGGGCAGCTATGAAGGAACTAGACAAGATCCTGAAGTGTAAAGATGTAGCATTGAACACTAAAGTTAGGATTGTCCTTGTCATTGTATTTCCAATTTCTATGCATGGTGATAAAGGCTATACAGTGAAGAAAGCTTGTAGGAAGACAATCAGCTCATTTGAGATGTGATGCTGGAGAAGAGTTCCATGGTTACAGTATACTCCAAAAAAGACAAGAAATTGTTCCAAAAGCAAATCAGGCCTGACCGCTCCCTAGAAGCCAAGATGACTAAACTGACACCATTGTACTTTGGCCATATCATGAGAAGATGTGACTCACTAGAAAAATGCTTCTTAAGCCAGAAGGTAGTGGGAAAAGAGAAAGTCTGTATTACAGATGGGTAGACTCTATCAAGGAAGCCCAAGTCTGCAAAACCTGGGCAGGACTGTAGATGACCAGCTGAGTTGGAGGTCTCTAATTCATAGGGCTGTGATAAATCAAAGTCAATTTGACAGCAGTTAACAAAAACACCAAATTCAAAATTCTCAGAGCTCTAGCAGTTCCCCAACTACCAAGTCCAGGATTTCAGAGGATGGAGTCATGGCAGTTAAAATGGAATCGTAGGGCTATAAATTGTGTAGTGTGAAAGGACTCCAAGAGTCCAGAAGAGTGAAAGAGAATACTCATCAGGATTTAAGTCCAGATTCTGTTCCACAGCGAGCCACCAAATTTACTGGATGACCGTGGGTCAGTTACCTTCTTTTTGTCTCTCAGCCTGGCCTATTTCAGAAGGTTGTTGAGAGGATAAGTGGGGGAACCATGTACTCTGCCTGGTACTCATTAGAGAAAGGAGAGATACAAATGTAGCTGATAAACAAATACTATATTATTCACAACCTTCCTTACACCTCAATGCATGTGACTGTGAAGAAAAAGAAAGAATATTAAGCAATCCTCCATAATGGTTGTGCTTCTTGATGGAGTTTTGAGAAGCTGTGCCATACTGAAGCTACATGCCTGTGGGTAATCATCCTCAGAGGTAAGTTGTAGTGGTGTGTCAACACAGTTATCTCAAATTTAGTAGCAAAATGAATCTACAATGGGTCTCCTGTATTTGCAAGAGATTGGTTCCCAAATGCCTCACAAACACTAAAAATTGCAAATTTTCAAGACCCTATGAAAAAATGGTGCAAGGAAGTGGTGATCATCACTGCCATGTCCCTGCCAGCAGCTTATGGCCAAAGCTCCTCACTGCTCTGCGATTGTTGGCAGCAGCCGTGGTCACAAGTGAGTGACCAGGACCAGGAATTATGCCCTCAACAATACCAAGGTAGCCAACAGTTCCTGGACAAAGCTCCTTGTTGCCCTGTGATTGTTAAGGATGTTGCAAACAAGCAACTAGCATCGGAATTACCCCCCACTGCCATGTCCCTGCAGTTGTTGAGGAGAGAGAGCGGCAAACTCTGTTCCTGATGCCCCACTTTTAGGGAGCACATGAGACACTCACTTTGCAGGGCATCCAGGCCTTGCTTGGCAGCTGGGCCTTTCTGCCACTTCCCTGGCTGCCCTGGATTACCTTCTGTCAGATAACTTAACTTTTTAAAATATTTTTTCACTTTTCACTTTGCATAGGGTTAGTTTGTGACTGCTGAGCTCTCAAAGACTGCAGGGGCACTGTATTTCAAAATTCAAATAAGGGGCAGTATACAAGAAACATCAAATTGGCCCCTCAATGATTTGTGATTTAGTACTTCTATAGCAACCTCATTTTCTATGTCTTCTTATATACGTTATAGAATAGCTAAAATGCCTTTTTGAGGTGGGTATGTGGAATTACTTTACACGGAAAATTAATGGCTGTATCCTATCACTGGTCTTTCCAGAAAGCAGCACAATAAAAAGAACATTTTTCAAAAGTGTGCATTTTAAAAGTTTAAGAGTTTCAACAATTACATAGTGGATCTATAAAATCACACTAGTATATCTTAGAATTGTATTTAACAATACAACAATAACATGGGATTTTTTTCACATTACATACTTACACTTGTCTGATTCCACCGTAACAACCATGACTCCGTCCTGTGGAATCCTGGGACTGGCAGTTTTAGGGAGAGGTATTTAGAATTCTCTCCAGAAAACTCTAAATACCTCACCAAACTACAAACTCCATGTTTCCTCTGAATGCAGCCGTAGTAGTTTATGGAATAGTTTTGTATTTCACAGTACCAATCTTTCAGAGCCCCAGATTCAGTCACATAGGGAAGTGGAGGTAGGGGGGCCATTTGCCCAGGGCGGCAATGTTTTTGGGGTATCCCAGCCCATGAACACACACCCCCACACCCTGGCCACACCCCATGCACCACAGCCACTCCCCCGCACACAGTGATCACACCCCTTGCGCTGTTGCCCCATCCCCTCCTCCCCCCTCCACACACTCCAAGGTCAGTCACTGCCCAGATTGGTGCACAAAACAACTATTTCGTCCGAAGTCCTCTTGTTGGAGGATCAGAAGATAAGCACTTGATCAGGGCTCTTACTAACTACATATGATGAATGGAATAGAATTAAGGCATTTTGTGAAGCACTAATCGTAATTAAGCATTGCCCTTTCACTCTTCTGAATGTGTTAGAAACCCTCCTGCTATTTCTGGTTTTACTGTTGTTTCGCCACTACTCCTTCCAGCCCATAGAATATATATCACTGACTCCTTGGAGCCACTTAGATGACTTCCAGAGATAAAAAGTCATAGTGGGCCATAAACTGAGAAAATAACAGATGAGCCTGATTTGCTACACATGGAACATCTGGTTGAGTCAGTTGAAATCTGAGATATATTTTAATTAGGACAGAAGCCTGGCAATACAGAATAGCAATTGTGTATGTGTATGTGAATACATACAAACGCATTTATATTTTTCAGTTTGCAGACTTTTGCTTTAGTGATGTGCATGCTTGATTATTTCATCCTTGCGTGCAAGGATAAATAATTACTGTAGTTTTTTCCCCACCACAGGAGAACAAATATTTATGTGCCACATTCTCTCCACATTTGAGAATCCAAAGTTGTTCTGAAGAATTTTCTGCTAAGAAAGACATATGAGGTGGATAGCAAAGAATACATTTCCTGTGTAGAAAATATAGTTTTTGTGAGACATAGCTTCGTCTCTGTAGCTGCATCTTAATATAGGATCTCAGCCATTGTCTTATTTTAATTCCCCATAGCTTGTACACTCTGAATATCTTTGGTGCAGCCAATATTAACCACTATTCAATTCCACTGATTTAATAGTGAACAATTGTGATTAAATTTCTCCAATATTGAAATCACCAAGACTCAAAAGTTCTTATTTTGCATTCTATCTTAATATTTCTTGACTTTTAAGATTAATGAATTAATAAAAAGAGTCTCTCTGTCATATCATTTCCCCTGCTAGTGCTGTTGGTAAAATATGAAAACTATAATATATGATTTTCTTAGTTCATCAAATAAAAATATAAGTTCATTGAGGCTGTGGCATCCAGTTCTCAAGAGCAGTTCAGAAACTTTGCAAGTATGGGCCTCAAGATATTGTTGGACTGCAACTCCCATTATCCCTCCCAGTTGGCTATGTTGGCTTATGGGGGCTGCAGTCCTAAAACATGTGTTGTTCCCTACCTATGGTATAACCTGTGTGTTGTTTTGTGTCTTCAAGTCTTTTCAGATTTATGGCAAACCTATCAAAGAATTTTCTTGGCAAGATTTGCCTCCTCTGAGGCTGTGTGTACATTACTTGGGCCATTTCCACACTAGCCTGTTATAGCGCTATGATTCTCCTTGCAACATCCTATGGAATCCTGGGGTTTGCAGTTTCGGGAGGGGCCAGCTGGCCTCTCCCGAAACTGCAAACCCCAGGATTCCATAGGATGTTGCAAGTGGAATCATAGCGCTATAACAGGCTAGTGCAGAAATGGCCATGCTCAAGGTCACCCAGTTGGTTTCTATGGCTGAGCAAGGATTTGAACTGTGCTCTCCACAGTCATCATCTAGGGATGAAACCACTCCACTGCACAACTTTGTTACCCTGAAAATCTGGGGATCCCAGAGGGACACCTCGATATGCTCCAAGTAATGGGGAAAGTAAGCTCAAGGGAGCACAAGCCATAGCAATGCGAGAGGCAGGGTAACCTAGCGAGATCTTTTACCCAGTTTTTACAGGGTCAGGCCCAGTCAGAAATCACACAAAAAAGGTCCAATGAGTGACTTTATTAAACAGTAATAGCACTCATCAAGGCAAACACTCACACACACATCCAAGGGCTAAAGCGAAATAAGGAGTGGAAATAAGATAGAGGGATTGTTGAAGGAATCATGGTTTGGGTGATACTGCACAGCTTGAGGTCTCCTGTGGCTATGTGACTGGGGAATTTACTGGCCTGACCTGGTTCTTTTGATCGTACGACCGTTGTTGCCTACGTGCTCATCCGGGTGACCTCTCTGGTGGGTTAGATTAATTTTATATCAAAGTTGTAGACCCTGGGACAGGGTTTACCAAGGGGGCAACAACTTCAATATGAAAACATCCTCAGACATGTCATGTGGACAATTGCTTTTGATTCAGGATTACTTTTTTGTTTTGCTTTGCTTTGCTTTTGTTTTCTGCTCTTTTCTTTG
Organism: Cyclura pinguis; assembly: GCA_030412105.1. NCBI lineage: Eukaryota > Metazoa > Chordata > Lepidosauria > Squamata > Iguanidae > Cyclura > Cyclura pinguis. The sequence continues at coordinate 307,506,127 of CM059599.1, read as the reverse complement.
TTGGTTCTGGGTTTGGGGTCTTGGTGTTTGTTGATTTTCCCATTGGTAGCTTAGATGTGTTGAATCTATTTTCTGAATACACATGAGCAGTAAAACAAATGTATTTTGGTGTCATGCATCATCATGGTATCATGCACTCGTGGTATATACTGCTTTGAGTTACTAATGTAATAACACTGAACATAAATAGAAGATTCCCCCCAAAATGTGCATATTCTTAATAAATTATCTTTAATGCATTATTTAAAAGAACACTTGGATTTATGGTGACCCAATCACAAGGGTATCTTGGCAGAGTGACACATCTCCTGTTCAGCAGAGGTTTGTCACTGCTTCCTCTGGCTGAAAGTTTGGAACTTGTTCAAGGTCAACAGCAGGCTTCCATGGCTGAATGGGGATTCAAGTTCTATTCTCTAGAGAGGTAGTCCAACATTTAAACCACTACTCTAGACTAGCTAAAATACTTAAATGCAATATGGAAAATCAGTACAGTAAAACCATTTCTCCTTTTTCCCCCCATAGGAGCATCTGACTGGTGATGGCCATAATTTCCACTTCTGCTATTTTGTCACATGGCTGCCCTCAGAGTTTATAATACCCAAAGACACTGCACTTATAATACACTTTTCCAGTCAAACCCATTGAGCCTCTCAGGTGTTGTTAAATTCTGAGTTCTGCTAAAGGAAGGACAGAGTGGAAAGATCCACTGCTCTCACGGTTTAGAAACAGGGAGTAAAACAAGTGCAACTTGAAACTGTCTCCATTTTGTTCCTAATTGCAGCATGCCATCTATTCAACTCCTGAATTCTTGGGAATCCTTTTTCAGATTTGCTGGCATGTTCAAACACAGGGGAGATTCAATGATAAGGACTGTAGTTGAAAAGAAATTCTGGGAGATATTTGTCGCAGCGAAAGTGAGGGAAAGGGAGACTCCCTTGGTTATATTCTCCAATAATATCCCCACAAAAATCAAAAGCTCTCAAGGGTTGGACCCTCACAAGAAAACCACTTCCCTCAGAACACTAAAAATGTTTTTAAAAGACTGAGGTTTGTCTCTGGCAGAAGGCAGATCCAGGGAAAGATGGACTAGAGACGGGGGGGGGGGGCTGACACAGTACTGATGGACAGATTTTAGAGGGACAGCAACAACAGATGGAGTAGAGGCAGGAGAGTCAGACAGAGGGAAGAGCTGCTTCTGATTTTAGGGATCTATGAATGATTGAGAAGTTCAAGGATTAAAATGTTAATTTGTGTATCTTAATAAATTTCCACTTGTTATTCCTTGGCCCTGGCTGTCTCTGTCAAACCTGATAAAAATCACGTCATGTTTATCACAACAAGCTCACAAAACAACACAACCACTGGTCCACAATAGGTAGGGTCACCTTGAGGCCCAAGCAACCAATCCTGGAAGAGATTAAGAGGGGAAAACGGCAAAGCGAATGATAAGAACCAAGGGTTGAAACTGTGCGGCCAGTTTGACAAGGGGCTCCGTCACAGTCCTTCTTGACATAAAAGAGGTTTTTAATTCATTCTCTTGGAGTTGCAATCAGACCTCCTTTTCGGATTGCGTTATCTCTTTCTAAAACTCTTTACCTTTGGTTTGTTATACATTGAGTTACCTAGGAAATCATGAGACATTGCTTATTATTCATAGAACATTTTGGGTAGGCTAGCAGAATAAAAACAAAGATATTGAAATAATCTCTTCCCTCGGGCTATGCAACTCTATTAAAGTGAATTAATTAAATTGATGTGATGAGAGACAGGAAAGGATACATCGCACATTATTATTTACATTAACTTTGGACAGGTTTGGAGTTATTTTACCGAACGAGTGTAATTTATAAGTCTTCACATCAGGTGCCGTCTTCAAAGGATTTAGAATATTAGTTCCAAGAAAATGTCTGTGTTGTGGACTGATTTCTTCTTCTTCCCATCGGAAAAAAGATGCAAGTCCTCACAAAAGAGGGTTTTCAGAAGATATTTTATCTTAGTGGCTTAAATTCAAGGCTTTGTTCAGGGAAAAGTGTACTATACAACTAGCAGCATACATTTAGAATGCTAAGCTTCTTTGCTATGTTAAAAATATTTTTAGGAAAATATTTGTAACCCTCATGGCTAGGAAACAAAATACACCAAATATACATGTAATAGGACAAAATTACCAGCTTCAGACAACTTCAGGGTAGGGGAAGGGGGAAAAAGAGATCAAAGCAGGGAAAATCGGGGTTTTTAACGGTACAGCAAGACATTTTAGCAGGTCATGCCTTTGGGGTTCTGCTTCAGGCAGCAAAATACCTTGTGGCAGCACTTCAAATATACATTGAGGGGAGAGGTTTGTTCCCTTTACAAACTTCTTACAAATCTGTGGAGCTAGCTTGTTATTTTGAACAGATGGCTTGTTAAATATGGAACCTATTGAAACCAGTGGTACAAATTAACCATGATTTAAATCCAAAGACTAACTTGACTTAAATCTCTTTTCAGTGAAACCTAATTTCAACTAATGTACAGTAAACATACATATATGTCTACTCAGAAATAAATCCCACTAATGTGCCTGATATTTAAACTCAGGTACATAGGTATAGGTTATCATTTCCATACATCCCTGCATCTACTCCTCTATCTCATTTTTTAAAATGAATTATTTTAATTATGATCATGCTATACATTTTTATATTCCTATATTCTTAAAATATAACTTGTCTTTTCTCTGACACGCACTGGGCTGACATTTTCCAGCAAATCATAACCTGGACCCTCTATTGCTGTTGATGAAATCTAAAAGTGCATTTTGCTGCCATACGAAACGGTTGAGCCATGTATACTTGTGGCATGCTAAGGCTTTATCACAGCAAACTGTTACCTCACAGAAATTGCATTGTTTATACAAACAGTAACATACCAATACAGAAACAATCACTTTCATACCTTCTCTGCACTAATGCTATAGTGCCACTCCTGCAATCAGTCTTCCCCACTGCCTTGCTGATCCAGCCTTCCTGTCCATGTTCATGCTATGTAAAGCATGCATGCTGTTTATTTCTTCCATATGTATTTAATTGTTTTGCCATAGATGTGCAATAGCAGCACGCCAGTGACTGACATGGCAGTCCGATTGTGAAATTACGGTAAAACAAATCATTAAAAAAATATATACCTGAGAATGGAGTAAAAGCAATGTTGTTTCTGTTTCTTTTTGCCACAGTTGTGCAATTGCTGTTCCCGGGAATGTATTTTTTTTATCTGCTTTGCTGTATTTCCATAATGGCTGCATGCTGATGACAGCCACAGCACTGCAATTTCACAATTATGGCAAAGCAATTTTTTTAAAAATGTACCAGGGACAAAGTAAAAGTAACATTCTTACTGTGTACCATGATGTCCTCTTTGTCCAAACACTGGAAATGGAGTGACTTCACCCTGCTTGGGGACAGGGAAAGGGAGAAGAGGAGAACCATGTCCATTCACACCATATGACTGCTGGAATATTGGAACTGGCACACCACGAAATGATCACATCAAGAAATAATAGTTCAACAGCAATGATATTGGAGCCATTAAAGAATTTTTCTATAGATAAAAAGATGTGATTCAGTATCAATGGAAATGCAGCACAACAATAGGAGAGTCATAACATGGTGTGATGAGGAAAGATCAGACACAGAACTAAGCCAGTAGAATCATGCAATGAGCCTATTATGTAATTAAAGTTCCTAGAATCCTTTGATACATACAGCTATCAAGCTAGGTGTCACCTATCTGCACATCTGATTTTCATGTCTAAACACAGAACCTTATCTTTATGTTTGTTGAATTTGATTTTATTCATTTTCCCTGTTCTTCATTCTGTTGAGATCATCTTGAATCTGGAGTCTTATTTCTAACGTATTACTACCAAGAAACTATGTTGGTGAGTACCTATGTCAGGATTTTCTCTGTAGCAGCAGACAAACCCATGGGAAATCAGGCTGGCTCTATCCCTCTTGAACTCTGGCAAGCAGAGCATTCTTTCATATGGCCCTTGATCCTTAAAACTTGGGCCGTATTCTCTGGCTGTTTTAATTGTGTATCGTATTAATTGTTTTTAAGAAATTGTTTTTATCCATTTTTAAATAATGTTTTTATCTGTTGTACATTGTCTTAGGGGCCATGGTGGGCTTGGAGGGATAAACAAATACTTCACTAAATAAACAAAACTACTCATCGTACTTTGGTGTCATATGTTAATTCTACGACTATTCCTCCTGTTCCTTCAGCCAAACCATTATAATGTTGTTGAGCAATGGCAAGATAGAAACTGTGGAACCTCACTTGTCACTCCTTTCCAAAGATGACAAGCCATTGGTGAGCACTCTTTGGGCATTGCCCATCAGCCAGATACACAACTGTAGTAACCATCTGTAACCAAATATTGTGAGGGATCTTGTCAAAAGCCTTGCTGGAATCATTATATCCACAGCATTTCCTCTAATCTACCACACTTGTAACTGTGGAGGGAGGGGAGATCGAGAGAGATTCATCTGGCATTATGTTACCCTACACTGCACTCCCCCTTCCTGCCAGGTTTTGTTTTTTGTTTTTTTAATGGCTAGAAATACATGAATCGAAAGCATGTTGACTGGAAAAGCATGTTGCCAGGTCAAGCTGACATGAGACTTTCTGCACCTTACCTTTTTCCGGCGCTGGGGTACGGGGATCGCGCAAGCAACCTCTGGCGAGAGGCTCTCGTGTCCAGGGTCCTTCGGCTCCACATGAGCTGCCTGCTCACATGAGAGCCCTGCCTCTTCCTTCTGGGACCAGGCTGCACTGGGGCTGGAAGCGCAACCGACGCGGCTCCGGAGGCTCCGCATGCCAGGTAAGTGCGCATGGGGCCGAGGAGCAATGAGTAATCGTGCACCATTTTTGGCTTCTGGCCAAAAATGAAAAGGTGGGCAATCAGTGCCTGCTGCCCCCTGGAGCGTCACATGATTGTGAGTGTGTTGTGCATATTGCTCCTCACAATCGCATGACGCTCAAGGGGCCCTTTCGCATGGAAAATGCCGTGCGAAAAGGGCCATAGTCAGGCCATAAATTCAAAGGGGATTAGGCAGAAAACCCTGTCATAAAAGGGATTCAGGCTAATCTCTTCTTCAATCCCAGATCTTCACATTTCTGAATTGACCTGGATAAGACAATTAGAGACCATTCCTTTTGATCTCACCCAACAGAGCCCTTTCCTACATCCCCTACTGGTCCAGACTTCAAGAGGCTATCACAAGTCCCCAAAATTTTGCCACTTTGGTGTCAAAGCAATCACTTATTCCAGAACCTTTTGTCATTTCCGTGAGAAAGTTTTAAGGCTTTACCAGAGCTCCCCTTCAGGATATGAGAAAGGGTATATAAACCCCAACTTTGGCTTTGGCAACTTGTAGCATTTTGGATGTTCTACCTGATGCCCAGACTGTGTTGCTCCATGCTACCCTCAGATGCTATCTGAACCTCTCTGCTTCACCCTTCTTCTCCAGGACTGATAACTATCATCCTCTTGTCCCAACTTCTCTCTTTATCCAACCTTTCACACCTTACAATTCAACAGCCTTGTATGGTTCATAGAGTGACTGATTTCTTCTGTGTTTACGGATTCCAAATAAAATGTTTTGTTTACCTTTAACTGGAGTTAGTACTGGCTATATAATAGGTGGAAAGATCCTGCCATTACCCTCCTCTATCAGGCCTTCTTTGAGCTATAATTTCCCCACGTTTTAATGAGACTCTGGCATTGTGAGTGAACCCCAACATCTGCCACTTTTAGGGTAACAATTATATATACATTTTTTAGAAATGACCAGACAAAAGGTAGAAAGGAAGTGTCAGCCATGCCCACAAAATATTAATCAGCATGCAGAATAGTATACTTATATTGTAACAGATCATATGATATTACACATATACAAACATAAGAAGAAAATATTATACATTTAATAGTACAAAAGCTGGAATACTATACAGCATATTATACAATGGAAACACACTATACTATGGAAGTACAATAAAATCACAATGGGCATCCAGGTGGTAAACCATCTAATATATAGAAATCAAAGTTTGTTTGTCTGTGTCAGGCAAAGACCTCATATGATTAGCTGCCTGTGAAGATTCTGTGGAATCCTGGGGTTTGCAGTTTAGGGAAGGGCCTTTAGAATTCTCAGCCAGAGAGCTCTTGGGTCTGGCCTGTTGCTATGCGGACAAGACCTTGCAGCAAGGAGGAGGGCAGTGTATTCCCTCAGGAAAGCAACCTCTATATGTTAATAACTTTGAATACAGATTGGACTGGGGAATATGGGGGAAAATTACAAGTACTGGACAAGACAGTTTGAGAAATTAGAGATGCAGGACCTCAAATCTTTCCAACAAGTATTACCTATAAGAAAATAAAATCCTGGGCAACACCAGGTATATATGCTAGTTTCTTATAAATCTTCATTAGGCACCAGTCTGCAAGACTCTTCCAGTGCCACTCTCCAAAAAAAAAAAAAAAAATACATTTCACACACATTTAATGTTAAACCAGCTGTAAACCATAAAATGTTCATTCTGAATAGGTTATGCCCCACAATTACAACAGTCCAATCACGAGTTTCCTCCTACCAGATTTCAGTGATGTCTATTAAATCATATTTGCTTTTCTGTGTTAAGAGTTCAAGTTCATCTTTCCCATGTTTTCTGTATTAGTATAGAGACAGTTGAAACCATGAATGATATGCTCAGTTGCTTCCTTAATGTGGTTTCTTATCCAGTGGTGAGTTCCCATACCACTGCTTCAGTTTCTCGTGCAAAGCTGACATTACAGTAGCTAGTTTCATATCTGTATGCCCTCTCAAATACTCTCTCTCTCAATCTCCCTCTCTCACCAAAGCTTCAATTTAAAGACCTCTTGACGAGTTATGCAAGGCTCTTCACAAACACATTCTTCCCAGTTACTATGAGATGCAACCTTTATCCTGCCAGAAGTCCTTCATCACGCAGTCTCTGACCAAGGTCTCAGCAACACAATCAGCACAGCCAATTTTTCACTTTGAATGTTCTGTTCCCTCTTCCAGGGCCATGATCATCAATAGGAAGAAGTAAGGAAATAGCGACCAATGCCCGAAGGTCTTCCACGTTTCTAGTCAGGGCCTCAGTCACTTGTCTTAGAGCCTGTGACTGGCACTCATGAATCAGGAGGAAAAGATCAGTGAGCTTGATGAATTCTGTCACTTCTTGGACCTTCAGACAATAGATCAAATTTGTTACTATGATATTGACAATTGCTCTCCTTGGCTAATTTATTTCGTATCACGCTTGGCTATCCACACTTGACTACAAATCTGGGGAGGAAAATGAAAGTCCTTGGGGCAAGGTGGTATTCTCATCATTGTGTAAAAATTAGAGGAGTCTGAGTAGATGTTGACAACAAGAGAGGTCCAGTTTCTAAGGCCATGCTCTATATTCTCTTAATAAAGGACTACAGATAGAAGATATGCTGCACCTTCCAAACACAACAATAAGTTTGTCTTACTTTTATACCCCTGACTAGGTTACTCGCCTCACAAACTTTGCTGCAGCCAATTGAATTGGGTGGATCTGATGTACAAAAAAGACCACAATCTGCTCCAATTCAGAGTCCAGTGAACACAATATTTAAAGCAAACTTGATACTTAAATCAGCTGAAGCACACAGAAATGCTGGTTTTTATTAAAAGTATTATTTTGCCAACAGGCAATGGTTCTGAGAGAAGCTGGAGGCAATAAGCACGTTAGTGGGGTGAGGAACTTAAAAGATTTTGGCTGGAATCCTACTGGGGACTTAATATCTTTGTAAGTGGACTTGTGTCTGCAGGATTAGAATTGGGCAGTTTGACAATGTCCATATCCAGTAAAGGGCTGCTGTTATGTAACTATATAGGGCAGCCAGCAAAGTGATCAGTGCTTATTGGGACCAATGATAATGGTAATGACGCTCACAAGGGGAGTGATGAGCATTGGGACCATCCTCTTGTGCACTCTTTCCATTGTGCATCAATGGAAACAGGAGTATCAGTATTCCTCAGACACCCTTGCTTCCGTCCTATTACACATTTTCACAATTCACTAACAGGGTTTCTTAGTGTCTCTGCTACATAATTAAGTGTACGCAAAAATTACATAACGTACATCATGATAGAGGATTCTGGCTCTCATTAGTAAATTATAGAGTAAGATGCTTACATCCTTGCTGTTGGTAGGTCTGTGGAGAATAACAACAGAACATCCCCAATGTGTAGCATCTTTCCCAGCACGATCATTATGCTCATAAATCAAGGACTTATACACCCTAATGCTACACTGATAGTTGCTGATCTTGACAAGAGTAATAACATCTCCCATGGCTACATATCTCATAGTCAGGTGCTAACCTTAGTACTTGGCAAGTAGCCCATCTAGATTTTACGTGACTACCCCAGACACTCCCATTCCAGGTGGCCAACCTTGGAACTCTGCCTAAGTTGATCCCAAACAAGTAACCAATTTCTCAGAAATATAAGTGGCTATCTAAAGGTACCAGATTAAAAGAAGACTCAGCCATGAGAGGAGTGACTGCTGTATAATATATCAGTAGTATATTCCTCATTTCCATTACAGTTATGGACAATAAGTGATGATGAAACAGCTGTTGTAGAAGTTTGAACCTTTCAGAGAAATTAAGGTTCTGATGCATATAACCCTGGTTCAACATGCAATGTTCTAACATTCTATTTTTTAAAAAGCTGTTTAAAAACTAAACAAAAAGCTGTTCAAATGTTACATTGAACATTTTGATCGCATTAGTTGCACGTTAAGTCAAAATGAAGCCTACACTGAACGCTAAAACTGTACCTTTGTTAATCAGTGGACTAAACCAGAAGCAAATCTAAATTGTGTCCCTAAAAGAGATCTAAATATGGGGCGGGGGGGGATTGTACTCCCACATAAGAATTCTGTCCCACCCATGAAATTTTCCTTCTGCCCTCAAATTTCTAACACTACGGTAACTTAAAACTTCAACTGAGCATTTAGAAATACAGTTTAGGCATTTAAAGCAAAGAGCCAGGCAAGATTAGCAAGGGAATATGAACACAGCAAACATGAATTCTAAATGTGAATGTCTCGCTCTTTGTGGTGCTAGAAATTCAGAGGCTGAAAGAAAACTTCACCGAGGAGGCAGAATTCCTAAGAGGAGCAATACCTTCATTTTGCTATCCCCTTGCCCCTGTACTTCTGATACCTGTTGCCATGCAGCAAAATCCTGTATCACCACGCGTTCTCAGGAGCCACTTACCCCCAGATCTTTCTTTTTTTTTCAGGATTCAGCCTTCGTTGATTAGCTGTCATTCATCCCACGACTTCATCGAGATGGTCCAGATAGTGCACAGCCACACCTGTGCAACAGAGAAATAAAGCTGAGTGTCATCTGCACACTGATAGCACCCCACCCCACTTCCCAGGCTTTGTATAGCAGTAAAGGCTGTTCCTAATAATTTAATTAAATTAGAGGTCAGCAAGTGTAAATAACAGCTTACCCAGACTGATTGTAATCTACTGTTTAGCCAGCTTTCCGGGATAAAATGGAGATTGTATAGTCAAAGTGTGCGAGATGTAACACAAAAAATAAGAGTGCAATTTCATTCCTTGGTAACGTTTTGCCACTGGGTCTCTACTCATAAGCTCATTTTACTTTTTATATACCAACCACCTTTTCCCAAGTTCTGCTGCAGGAGTTCAATTAGTTATTTCTTTATCCTTCATGATCTGTGAAGTTTATTCTATCAATCAACTACAAAACATTTCAATTATGGGAAACACTTCAGAATGTGTAACAATTATAATATATCGGGATGGAGGAGAAAAGAAAAGCAGAAAAGAAACAGCTCACATGGATGGTGGGTTTATTAGATGTCTGTTGCCAAAACCAAGAATGTTTTGTTTTTCAGCTCACATTTCTCTGTTCCTCAAGTCACTCAGAGAGTTAAAAACAAGTTGTTATTAAAGCTACAAAGTAAACTTTGCTTTCTCAGATCACATTTCTTATTCTTTACACCACACCTAGAAAATCAAGTACAGCACTCACACTTCTGTTCAATGTTGTTCTCACAGGTGGTGGTCTGGGAATAATCCAGACACAGGTAAATGAAATCTTAGGCCACACAAATTGGGAAATCTTTTTCTTATTCCTCTGTTTTAATATTAAATAGCCAGCTTTTTGCTGGGTGGCATTCTTCAAGGTCAATCAATGAGATGTAAATTCTACTTTCTCAAAAAAATTAAGAAAAAAGCTTTTATGAATACCTCAAGTAAATACAGAAGAAAAAAAAAGAAAACTCACATACTTTGTCTACCTCTTCTAACATTCCCCATGCTTACTTTCTGAGAAATGTTTTTTTTCTTTTTTAAAAAAATGACATAATTGATTAAAAAAAATTTCTGAATTTAAGAGCATTCCCCCCCTCCCTCGTTCTCCCTTCAGCTGTGTCACATTGTATATTATCATTGTCATCACAGGGGGTGTGTATAAAACCTGAAAAACCAAACAGACCTGTCTGGAAACTATTCCATATATCGCAGCACCATGAGTAGCCCTCCTTTCACGGTAAGCCTCACGCAGCCAGAAAGCTTCTTGGCTTTGAAGACTGACTTCTGGATCTACCAGTCCTTGGGGAACAGAATAAGCTTTCCAGCTTCACGTAAGGTCAACTTATTTAGTTCAAAGTATCTGAAAAGAGTTCCAGGATGACAGTACAGTCTGGTGCTAGCAATGCAAACTAACTTAGCAGTTACCGTTGATGTTTCCTTCCTAAAACTGCCAAGCTTTCAGGAGAAAGGAGGTTGCCAGATTTAGGATGACTAAATTTTGAGCACTTAACTGGCACACCTGTCAGATAACTACAGTATGTCAGTGCTAGCATGCCACCCAATCTAATTTCTATAGAACTGGTGCAGAAATTTGCATAAAAGTGGTAATAAAAAAAATGAGGTTGCAATTCTATGAACATTTTCTTGGGAGTATATTCCATTGATCACAGTTGGATGACCTTTCAAATAATAGTAACAGGATCAGGTTGTAAATATTCTTCTGAGAACTTATTGTCTTTGCTACTGGACCCTTAGAATAAATTTGTCAAATATCAATGAATTACAGTACAGGCTGAGATTGAAAATGTTCATCTGATGGATCGGCCTCTCATGACTATCGTTAGGGTACAGTATTTTTTAAACGTTTGGTCTTGAAACTAGGAGTGGAAATCAATGTAGATGAATGGGTGCTTTTGTCTAGGATTGACGCTATAAATCACTGGATCGATTTAGAGTGAGCAAAGGGCATTGCTCAGATGTACTGTAAATAGAAGTTACATTTTGTACTGCTGAGACCTCTGGTGGTGATTGATAGTAAGAAACCCATCTGAATAAAATTGTATAAAGATATAAAGTTGTATCTAAAAACAGTAGCTGAATTTCCTAAAATAGGCTGACTTGATACATTGGGGTTTCAACAATATCCCTGCAAACAATATTTCAACAATATTCCTCCAAATGTATCTACATTGACCTGCAAGACACTGAAGGGTATTTGTCAGAGAAATAAAAGAAAGAACCAGGACTTATGAGTCAGGATCTTTATAAAAGTAAATTCTATGGAATAGGACTCATAAAACTTGAATTTGCGTATGTTAGAACTCCACTGAATTGAACAGGAATGATATAGAGATCATCCTTAATCCCATTAGCAAAAACCTGACGCTGCTAAACTTTGATTGTGTCATGCTTTTTTTCCCCTTTATCTAATAAAGTCAACTTTTTTCAGCAATTTTTCATTAATTATCCTACAGTTACTGTGGCAGTCTTACAGAATTCCAGTTTTCATTTGTGGATTAAAATTATTTCAGAAATCAAATTATAAAATTGTTTCATTTTATAAGAACACCAAGAATAATGTTTAAGTAAATCATTGACTTAATCCAAACTAGTCCAAATGAATTAATTCTTCCATTTTTAATAGCTTGTGAACATATATGGCTTAATTGTTCATTGATATGATTCATAGTTTTCCATAGCAAAGGTTTTCAAATGATGTGTTTAGATTTAGACTGCGAGAAAAACACATAGTTTAAAGAGTAAATAAACTAGTTTTTCCCCTCTTTACTTCCAAAACTACTATAATGATTGCCAGGTAGAAATGCTAGAAATAACATATTGTAATGCGATGAAGTACACATCTACTCAGAAGGAAATTTTATTGTGTTCAATAAGACTTATTCCTAAATAAGTGTGTAAGCGTGTGTAAGCAACCTCAGTTTTGCTAAGAGATAATGCTTTCTCAGTTATCTTTTCTTAATGTTATTTGTAAATAATTCACAAATTGTCAGTCTTGTCCATGGTATGAAATAAAGACAGAGTCTGTATAAATATTTCTGTGACATATTTCTCTATTAAGCGCTACTTCATATGGATGCTTCATTTATTCATAATAAGTTGAACTATAGAGACTACTGTGGTCAGATAATATTTTCTGTGAAAACATATTAGTTATTCAAACACAAAAAGAGTGAAAATCAAACATTGATAATTGCAATACCCTTGGTAATTACAATACCCTTGGTAATTAATACAAAAATTCTCAATTCTTGAATGTCTGTCTTTTTCCTCTGTTCACCGCTTACAGTTAGTGACATATAATTTTACTAAATGTGTAATACTCCAGCTCCGTCATCCTTCCCAGCTAACACATGACAGAAACTTATTTCAACTTTTAGGTCCCCTTTCCTGAGAATTAAAGTATTTGAGTATCCTAATATTAGCAACATGTTCAGGAAAACATGTTAGTTATGGATTCTGTGGTAAACCAGAATTTCACCGGGTCTTTGGTCATTTGGATCAGTTCAGTCTCCAGAGAAAGGATTAGCTTTACAGCATCTGTGTTGTCAGAACTGATGTCTGCATTCATAGCAGCAGAACATTCACTGACAGACATAATTCCGTCGGTAAATACTCTGTTGCCATCAACAAAAAATATGATACTAAGACAAATAGTAATTAAAAAATATCGAAAAAGAAAAGGAATGAATAGTGTCGCAAGTAACAACCAATATTTATTACCAGGCAATGATTGGTGGGATGATAGTATTTTGACAGCACTACTTCTTTAGGTTGTGATATCATTTAAACCTATTATTTGGGTTCATGTGTTCACACTATCATATGCTTATGTTGATAAATATGCAAGACACAAAAACAGATTCTGCATCTCCTGGATTTCACACAAGGTCTCTCATTCATAGGGTTGTCATAAGTCAAAGCTAGCTTGGCAGTAGTTAATAACAACGTATACATATTTAGAAGGTGTTACAATGAATTAATCTTTGTTTACCTTGTTCCTTAATGGGGTAATTTTTTCAAAATCATACTTTGTCACAATCTGACAGAAAACAAGGCCAAACACTATGCCAACCCCCACACTGAGGATGGGATTATTTATTTATTTATTTATTTATTTATTTATTTATTTATTTATTTATTTATTTATAATATTTCTGCATTACCTTCCAGTCCACAAGGCTTCCCAAGGTGATGAACAAATAAAATAATTAAAACAACACTGAGATAAAAAGATTTTTAAAACACATTAACATACTCTTTAAAAACTCCTAAAAGCAGTCTAAAAATAATCCTAGAATCCAGTTTTAAAACAGCAGTTTCAAACACTGAATACCATGAAGAACAGCATATTAAAAAGACACCGTTTATATACTGACGCATCTTTGTGGATTAGATAGATGCTGAAAGTCAGCTACCAAATAAGACCCTAATCACAGGGGAATGGACCAAAGGAACATATTAATGCCTATAATTTTTAATCTGTCTTTCAATAGTGAGCTAGCTTTTATAAAAGAAAACCACTTTTTTCCAGGAAAGTTTGGAAACAGGAATACTAGCTGGACTGTATAAATTACTAGGGCAAACTAGTCAATAGTATCGTACTTGGAGGGAAACTGACCTTATGTTATTATTGTTGTCTGAATTTATTTTGTCAATTTTCGTTGCCAAATTAAGAAAAACACCCTATCTACTATTTATTTAGTTATAGCCTGATGTCTTAACAAGATCATGGTTGGTGAGACAATACTATTTTGACAGTATAATTCATTTGGATTATGATGTCACTACCTATTCCAATTTTCTATGAAGCATCAAGCCTATTCATACCAAAATTATGACTTGGAGATCATTTTTGTTAATTATTTTATGGACTGCTTGGAATGGAATGTTACTAGAGTTGCCAGTCAAGTATGTTTTAATTCATTCTAGATTATAAATTATTATCTTTAAATCTGGCCAATAAGATGACAGAATTTAGTATACAGACGTATGGAGTAGGTGTGTAGGTCGTACACTTCAACTCATTTGGATCGGATGAAAACCAGGAGCCACAAGATCTGTTTTCGTACCCTACATCTTTAGCAACAAGAGGTAATTCAATATAGACTATGACTGCTGGTGGAGCTTTAAAGAGAAAAGAAAAAAGAATTCCCTGTTTACAACTTAGTGGATGCTGCTCCACCAACAACCCAAATGAATCTGGGTCATTTGACAGATATGGGACTTTAGGGCGCTGCCTTGCATTGGTTCTGGTCTTTCTGATCTGGTCTTGGCTGAACACTCCCAGGGGGGTAGTGTTGAGGGATTGTTGTTCACTCTTTTGGACATTAACCTAGAGGGCTTCACAGGGGTCAATACTGTCTCCTATGCTTTTTAACATCTACATGAAGCGACTGCGAAAGGTCATCCAGAGATTTGGAGTTGGGCATCATCAGTACGCTGATGATACCCAGCTCTATCTCTCCATTACAACTGATGGAATACATAGTAGTACTAAATTGTTGTGGAGACGCAGTAAAGGACTGGATACAGGTGAACAGACTGAAACTTAGTCCAGAAAAAGTGGAAGTACTGCTGGTAAGTAGGAAAACCAAACCGGGACAGGGATTGCAACCTGTTCTGGATCAGGTTGCACTCCCTCTGAGAGATCTGAAAGAGCAGGGCTTGGGGTACTTTTAGACCCAGGACTGCTCCTGGAAAGTCAGGTTGCTCCAAGACCAAGAGAGACTTCATCCAGCTTCAGTTGGCACACCAGCTGTACACTTTCTTGAGGAAGGCAGACCTGGCCACTGTGGTTCATTCCTTAGTTATCTCCTGTTTAGACTACTGTAATGCACTCTATGTGGGGTTGCCTTTGAAAAGTGTTCTGAAGCTGCAGCTAGTGCAAAATGAAGCAGCCAAACTGGTGTCAGGTGTGCATTTTAGAGACCGTGTAACATCGGTCTTGCAAGAATGGCACTGGCTTCTAATTTGCTTCCAAGATCAATTCAAGGTGCTGGTATTGACCTACAAAGTCCTAAATGATTTGGGGCCGGGATATTTGGAAGACTTCGTGCTCACATATGAGCCTGCCAGAAATTTGAGATCTTCAGAGGAGGCCTTGTTGCATGTCCCAGCACCTCACAAAGTTAGGTTTTTGTGGGCATACATGACAGGGCTTTCTTAGTAGCAATATAATTTGCTCTGTAGCAAATTCCATGCAAAATTTTCCTCTGGATTAGTGTCCAGAATGAAAGAAAACAGTTAAAATGCTTTTTTTTTCTGAAATGACATAAATACAGGTTCTTTGTTTGTTTGTTTGTTTGTTTGTTTCCAGTATTCCTTCTGGTATGAAAGATATTTGGAACTATAGCACTATAGATTCAGAGCAAGAAAGTCACACATTTATTATTGGCATTTGGACTTAATCATTTTCCTGTTGCTTTTTACAAGAGATATGCCCATGTTTTTTTCAGTAACTTTGAAACAGACACATGAACATAGATAAATGCTAATCCTAATAGCAAACCGGCATATGATAAAGTAGAACTTTTCATCCCTTCTAATATCATGACTCCAACTGCACAGTGGAAAAAAAATAGGCTCTTCCACTGAAAATTTCTGAGCCCTGAATATTGCTAGCTAAAACGGATTTACTCTTGTCAGTGGAATTTACCATTGATTGTTAAACCTCCTTTTCTATACCGCTTATTAAATGAACAATTAATTAATCACGTACGCCAGCCTACCTCAGTTTTATGCCCTACAGATTCCCATTGTAGTTAGCCACGCTCACGGGGAAATTATGTGGATCATCTAGAGGCACTGGATTGAGACAGTTGATTTATACTACTGTAATCTTAGTAAGAATATACCAGTGTAAAACATTACCGCTTAATTTTTCTCAGAATATGGTTGAATACAACAGCTGGGAGTAAATGTGATTTAATGGTTAGAGTGTTGGACTGGGATATGGGGAATCTGACTCTAACCCCAACTAAGTCATGAAACTCACTGGATGATTTTGGGTTTCATTTTGACATACCTGTTACCATGGGGATAAAGTGAATCAGAGGAGAGCCATGTCCAGCGGCTGAATTTCCTTTGAGAAGAGACAGGATATTAACGTAACATATAATCATAGTAATCTACTGAGGAACTTTTGTTTTTGTTTTGGTATGCGTATGTATTAAAAGAAAATACAGTTAATAATGATGTGAATAATAACATATATAATAACGTATATTTTAGAATGATGCTGGATTCAGTAAGCCACAATGCCTACTTGCCAAACACAATGATATGTGAACCCCTGATGTCTTGGTCAGACTTCTTCGGAACAACAGAAGAAAACTACCATCCATCTGATCATCAAATAGGTGGGTACATAAATACTTTCTTAATGTGCTTCCAACACAGCAAGCATCATCTAATGATTTTAATTAAGATTTTTGTCAGGCTTCAATGGGTTTTCCTTTAGTGTCATGGCTTTCCTCCTTTCTTTTCTTTCTTAATCATCATATTGCGTTTTCATTCAATCTCATTGTGCTTTGTATTCTTTTTAACACCACCCAAAAAGCTCAAATATTTGCTTTTCTCAAAAACCATATCCTTCTCCTTTGTTTAAATTGTATACAATTCTACTGCATTCTATACATTCAGTCCATGTACAATGCAATCCTTTTACAAATATTGAAGGACTATAATAATACAGATCCTTTTGGCAGGAAGCCTGAAATAAACCACAGCTCCCTACTAAGTTTGCCACTGTATACAATGTACAGTAGGTATTGGCTATGCAATGTGGGAACCAAAGGCTGGCCAGGTAAAAATTATGGAGTATTCATAGATCTAGTAGCTAGTCAACAAGCTATGCAAACTGCCATTATTCCTTACTTCAGCATCAGCTTGAAGACAATTGAACTGCTTCTATAAGAGAAGACAGAGGGTGATGTTAACTTCTTGTTTTTACAAAGAACTGATTCGGCTTGCCTATGATTAGCAGGAAGAAGTAGCCTGCTCTTCACTGCATTAGATGGACCAGCCCACAGCTTCTTCTCCTAACTTTCTGATCAATTGCAAGAGCAACTGAAATAAATGCAAACTATTCCACATACAAGTTACTTAGGCTACATCTGTCTAAGACCTTTTTACCATATTTGCAGGTGTATAAGACTCGTTTTTTCTGAAAAATACTGTCTGGAAATGAGGTGCATCTTATAAGCTGGTACATCTCATGCACCTGTAAATACAGTATGTCTGTGTTGTAATTAGAAGTAAGGTACATTCTTGCTTAAATAAAAATATAACCAATCTAATTCTCTGTCGGTGTGTAATAAATGGAACAATTCAATAAATCAGTTTACTTTTCTTTGTATCGCAGTAAAAAGCTATGACACAAAAAAAAGAACGTGGTAAGAAACCAGTACTGGATCTACTTTCTCATATAGTAGAGTTATGCTTTATGTTATGTCAACCTAACATGTAGTAGCATAACCTTGGCACCCTGCTGGTGTAAATCATACCACACCAAGTTTCTGAGAAAAGCTAGATCATTTTCCCATGAAACAATGATGACAGAATAGACTTACGCAATGTAGATGAAAATGATTAAGTTGATTCTAATGCGTGCTGAATATGTGGGTCCAAGATTATTAGATTAAACTGGACAGGATTTCTGTTCATCAAGCAATTGTGTAGAAGGTGTTGGTTCTCACTTTTAAAGGCTTTCAGAATCTGCAATATATCTCTCTTGGAGGCTGAGACTCCAATTGCATTCCACAGGACGGTCTCCTGCTTGAAGCAACCACAAGACAGAAGGTGAGAGTATATGTAACAAGGACTAAAGCCTTACTAGGTCCTCCTTATCCCTTGCTGACCTCCCTGATGAGGTTCATAGCTTATCTTTCTTTCAGTTTCTCAGAGATGCTTTTGGATACTCCTTCCAAAAATGTGTATTTCCAGAAGGTCAATGTTTGTTTAATGAGCACTGCAATGTGAATTAGCAAGTCTATGATTTTATTACATCAGCTATTGTTTTGCTTATTTTTATTGCTGTTTTTAATATTTTATAGTATCCTTTCGGGAGCCACCTAAAGCTTTGGAGGAGTAGACTATAACTGTTTTAGATATATTACTAAGTCAACAATACAAATATGCTGATTATTCTTGTAATTCAGTCATTCAACCGCTCTCAGTTTGAGCAGTGCTGCAAACAAAAACTTGAAGCCCAGTGCTATAACATGGGGAAAGTTCAAGCCAACAGAGTTCATATTCTATATTTCTTCTTTGCATAAGTTGGCTTATCTACCAAACAGATCATATACATAACTGAACTCAGAAGTAAGATCTTGTAAATAATGATATTACCTGTAATACACTGTTCTGGGGAAATAACTTTTTTTTTTAATATAATTTTATTAAATTTCACAAATATAAAAAAAGGATTATTTGACTTGTACTTGTTACACGAATTTTCTTCTGTTCTTCCACACTGTTCTGGTCGACATTTCCCGCACCTTAGTCCACTTGTTACATTAGTGCATCACAATAAATTTATTATCTCATCTGTTCGAACACACATTTCCTTCTCCTAACAATCATAATATCTAGTTCTGACTAGACAGTTCCCAACCATCACTCTCTTCTGCTTAACTCAAATCGTCCTGTTCCAAAATATTTCCATATCACTCTCTTGAAGCTTCTGTTTTCTCCATATATATATATATATATATATATATATATATATATATATATATTTTCATTCATTCATTCATTTAACTCTCCATTACCTAAGGTCCAAAATCTTAAAATTTTTAATTATTTCTGTCATTGTATATCTGGCAGTCTGAGCAATTATTACTGCAACAATCCCCCATCTTCTTACCCTGAATTCCATTATACTAAAATGTCTTGTTTCTCCTTAAGTACTTTTTAAACCCCTTCTCCCATTCAGCAATATCACAATGTTCATATTCATGAAATATATCGATATATCATCAATTGCAAGCTTAATTAACAATGTCAAAATAAAAATCCATCAATCATCATCTTCCCGTTCCCCTCTCTCATCTGGTGCCCTGCAGCCCAGATATTCATTTGCAAATTCTCTGTACTCTTAAAGTCGCTTATATTCCAAGCTGTACCGCACCCAAGAGAGAGGGTATAGAATCCTGTGACTTTATCCGCTCCTTTTCCCCCCTCCCTTCCTGGACTTTGCAGTCCGGAGTCTATTTCTGAATTTTTACTGTATTCTCCTAGTTGCTTAAGTTCCGAGCCGCTCCGTCCAGGAGAGTGAGGGTCTTTACTTGACTAACTTCCATCACAATCTCCCCGTTCCCCCCTCCCATCTTGGACTTCACCACCCAAAATTCATTTCTAAAGATCATCTGTAATTTCTTTGTCGCTTAAATTCCAAGCAGCTCAGTCCATGGGAGGAAGGATCTTCCAATCAAGTCTCTTCCACCACAGGTTTCACAGTCTCAACCCTTGACATCACATTGTTTATATTACTGACAATATATCACTTATAGTAAACTTGTTTGATATTGCTGAAGTACATTGCCCCTTCTCAAATCCAGAACCCTGTGCCTTTATCCGCTTTATATTCCCTCCTCCCCTCTTGAAGCTGCCCGGAATTCATTTCAGAAGATTCATTGCATTTTCACTGTCGCTTAAGTTCCAGGCTGCTCCATCCGTGGGAATGAGGATGTTTTGGGTTAGATGACCTTCAGCACACTCTCATAGTCTCAACAATCCAAGAGAATCAAGAAACAAGAGTCACTCCACAGGAATAAAAAAAAAAAGGAGACGTGCAGCTCAATAGCTTTCAATCCCAAAATATTCCTCCAAAATCCTAAATCCAGACCCCTAATCCTTAAATCAAATTCCAGATCTTCTCAGTCCAGCCAAAATATCGAAGTATTATACTGTAAAAAATTTAGTGTCCAAATGGAGATTATAACTCATTTGTAATCCATCAGTCATGATCAATTATGTGCCATCTTATATTGTAAGTCCCAGTTGTGATTCATAAGTCTTTCTTTATTCTTTGAAAAATATTAACTTCAGTCCTCATGAGTAAGCAGCACTCCCAGCTAGCCTTTTCTTAAAATTCGAGCCGCCCCTTTAAGAGAAACTCCCAACCATAACGAACTCACTCAGGCTCAGGGTCCCCTCCATTCTTTCGCTTCTGCCCACTGTTGCATGCCAGAACTGCTGCGATATTGACAGAATCGCGACCAGAACAGGTTAAATGACTCTTATTAAATTCTTACATGTTATTTGATGTCTTCTTTTAAAAGTTGACGGCGGCGCTTGTGCCGCTCAGGCGGCGATCCCACTGGCTCCGTCTTGGTCCTTCGACCGCCCTGGCGCTTTCCGCTCTCCCAACCGGGCAGAGCAAACGCCAGTTTTGGGGTCCCCGTCGGACCCGTTCCACACCCCTCGTACCGGAGGGGTGTTCTGCCGCCTCTGTGGTGGCAAAAGAGGCGGCTGGAGTCCAGCGGGTGGCTGCTCGGAGCCGCGCCATTGCGCAACTTCAATCCAAGCTGCCACTCGCGCCGGCCATGCAACCGGAAGGCGTTCTGGGGAAATAACTTTAACAGAAAGTAATTTTATGTTAAACTTTCACTTGAAAGTACAGTATAGCAAGTCATGTTTATTCATTGCTTCTAAAGTATGGCTTTAGAGGGCCGTTGGGAGTAATTCGTGGCCATTTTTGTAACATTTTGGTGCATTAACTATATTTTGTTTCAATTCATGTTGTAAGACATCTTGAGTCCTGTCCTAGAAGAAAGGCAAGATAGTAAATGTTGTTATTGTTGTTACTGCATTATTATAATAATTTAAAAGATAATTAAAAGTTACATGCTATTAATAATAAGTAATATTAACATTCAAAAGCAATTTTTAAAAATATTGTAGTTTTAAAAATAAAATTCCAAGCTCTGCAGTAATGGTTGGGAAATTATTCTTGATTTTAAAAAATAGTCTTTTTAGAAGATTTACCTAACAAGAATTATTCCATGAAAGAAAAGAACACTTCTTAGCATTCTTACTGCTAACAAAGCTGACAATTTATCTCCAATCAAGTCAACATTTTAGAACTGCACTGGCCCTCAATCTACTTCCAGGTCCAACTCAGGGTGCTGGTATTAATCTTTAAAGCCCTAAATGGCTTTGGACCATGTTGCCTAAAAGACTGCCAGCTCCCTTATATATCTATCTGAATTTTAAAATCTTCAGAAGCCCTACCCACGAAGATGAGCCACAAAGAACTTAAGCGTGCCAAGTATTAGAGAATCAGTCTTTTTAGGCACCCGGTTAACAAACAGCATGTCCGGAGATGCTCTCCTCGATCTTTTCAGCACATTTTTAAATCCAGAAATTTTTGCTCTCCCAGACCTTTTAAATGAGATGCATCATCTTTCAGTTTTAGGGATATCTGTGTTTAATTTTGGGCTGTCCTGAGTATTTCTGTGTTCTCACATTTTATGTTCTTCTTCATTGAATGTTCTGTTCTGTATTCAGGTTATTTCTGTGTTTACATAAGCAGGTCAGACACTGTGTGCCAAGAGTGGCATATAAATGCTATAACTAAACAAATAATCCAAGGAATAGCTACAGGATTTCAAATTCCTACATCTCACTAGAAAATTAGGGAAAAAAAATAGAAAGAAAGCATATGTGCACTGTCTGTGGCATCACTGCTTCCTGTGACTCTTAAGACTTACCTGTGATCCAATAACGTCCTGATTTCCCAGCAGTCCCAAATCTCCCCCACATCTCTTCCCAGGCTATCACCAATCACAGATGGACTGACCTTTCCCTGGTGTTGTTAGTCTGTATCTTCTTCTGAGTTTGGGATCTGTCACACTACACTGTTATGGTGCTATATTCCATTTTAACTGCCATGACATTGTATTGAATCCTGAGATTTGCAGGTTGGGGAGAGGAATTTAGAACTCTTAGCCAGAGAGCTCTTGTTGAGCCCAGAATTCCATAGAATGTTGCCACGGTAGTGAAAGTGGAATATAGCTCTATAACAGTGTTGTAAAAGATGTGCCGGATTCCTTTATGTCTTTTCATACCTTCCTTAGTTCTTACCAAGTTGTGAGACTTTTATTTTGTTTCTTTGTTACCCCTTTGAACTCTATGATTCTATGAGAAGGTTGTACACATTTTTAATATACATTTCTTAATGTAAGCATGTTGTTTAACGTGTGTATTTTTCAAATGTACACACTGGGTAGATTCAAGCTATGTGTATGTTACTCTTGCTATTGAACTATTCTGTGTTTGTTTTCTTTCTTTTTTAAAAAAATAACTCTTTCATCGTACTCATTCGCATTCATTTGCTGAGAATATTGCACCAGAACATACACTTGCATTAGTTCTGAACTGATTTGTTTCTCATCTATGAATTCTTTATGGGCTGGACAGAAATCGATATCCTACCACGAGCATCCAACATTAAGGCAGACAATAGAACAGGGGGGGAGTTAACAAGTTTATGGTAAAACAGTTGCCATGGTGCTTCCATGTAAAGGAGGAGGGTGGAGGGAGTGTTTCAGCCGTAGCATATTCAGAAATGTAATTGCAAGACAGAGAAAGAATAATAATAAAAGTCATATAAAAGTTAAAACTACAATGAATCAAAGTGGAAAAAAAATGAGATGGGAAAATAAAAACTCAGTAAAAGCTCACACTTACTAAAGTTACACTGAGGAGACAGGACAGCCCAGTGGCAAGACGTAGCAAGCAATATGTTGTTTCAGATTATCCAATAATTAGTAATTACCAAGAATATGACACAATGGAAAAATAAAGATGAGTGGAATGCAGATGGGCCAGAAACCTAATCCAGAAACTGGCCAACTTAATGAAGACATGACTGAGTTTGGAAGAGGGAAAGCAAGTCTTATGCGACGCTGATGGACACTACATAGGTGCATGGAATAAGGAGTAGTGGTGGATAAGGTGACACGGAAACACACAAAAGAAAAGAAGTGAAAGTGTGCTGAAACATTTAAGGGTCTTTCCACATCGCACTGTTACAGTGTTATTGCTCCATTTTCAAGATCCTATGGAATCCTGGGGTTTGCAGTTCAGGGAGGGGCCTTTAGAGTTCTCAGCCAGAGAGATCTTTTGCCTCAGTAAACTACAAACCACAGAATTCCACAGGATATTGAAAGTGGCATAATAGCACTATAACAGCGTAGAGCAGAAAGGCCCTAAATCACACTGTTCAGTGTGTTTATAAAAGCTGCAGTTTTGAAAAAAGGATTTGTTACTGGTCAGTAGGGCTCCCTGCACACATCGTGTGGATTTAGAAGCAATAAATTCCAAAATGTATAGCTCATTAGAGCCACTCACTTTTATTTATTTTAAAGGTATACATGGTTCCATTAATGTATTACTTCCCTAAAACCAAAGCTGCAAGCCTAAATGTCTCAGTTCCAAGGCACGATGAGCTTTGTTGTCATTGTGTGCCTTCAAGTCATTTCCCACTTATGGTGATCCTAAAGTGAACCGATCATGCAGTTTTCTAAGGCCGTGTATGTAACGCACCCAAAGTCACCCAGTGGGTTTCCATGGCTGAGCAGGGAATCAAACCCAGGTTTCCAGGGTCATAGTCCAGCATTCAAACCACTATACCATGCTGGCTCTCAAGATGGACTTTACCTCACAATAAGTGAGAAATGATCCTCCCCAGGGAATCTTACCAACAAAATTCTGTTGCACGCTTAATCAAAAGATTAGTCTTTCTGTGCTGGGGAAGGGAGTGAAAAGAAGGCTCTCTACACTCTTCCAACAAGAAGAGAAGATCACAAAGATGTGTGTGCACACAAATGCATGCCTATCCATGTTTCATGTGTCCACATGCCTGCACAGGGCAAAAAATATCTTTCCTTGGTAAGCTGTCTTGAGAACCTGTGTCATCGGGCACCTATACAAATTTCATAAATGAATAAAATAAAAACTGTTATGACAGGTCACTGTTATATTATAGAATGTCTCATGGTAATCAAAATATCTTAAGAATCCTATGTAAGTAGAGATTTGGCCCCCTTTCCAACTCCAGCGTGAGCCTCATTTTATTCTATCTTTGTCCATTCCTGTATCCCATAATAGTTTGCGGAACACTGCTATTCCAACAATTGCTAACATCAAAAGAGGTTGCTAAGTTTAGGAACAGTAGTCCTACAGTTCCACAGATGTGTAAGTAAAGAAGAAGAGCCATGCTGGAAAAGACCAAAGGTCTATCTAGTTCAGCAATCTGTTCTCACACTAGCCACAACAGCCACAGTTGCCTATAGAATCCCCCAAGCAGAACAATAGCACAATAATGCCTTTGTGCTCATTTGCCCAACAACTGAGTTGACAGGCATCTAATACTGTATGTAATATGTAAGAATAATGACTTCCAAAACTAATTTTCTGAGCCACTGTTGTACCATCTTAAATTTCATTCATTCATACATTTTCTGTCCTCTCATCTTTCTGATATAAATGTTTTAAGCTAGAATTTACCATGTTTTTTCATCGGTCTCTCCATTCCCATCCCAAGCCATTTCCACACTAGACTGTTATAGTGCTATGATTCCTCTTTCAACATCCTATGGAATCCTGGGGTTTGCGGTTTTGGGAGGGGCCAGTCCCGAAACTGCAAACCCCAGGATTCCATAGGATGTTGAAAATGGAATCATAGCACTATAACAGTCTAGTGCGGAAATGGCTCCAGTCTTGTTCAGCTTTTCTTAAAGCCAGATCTGGTTTTGATAATTTTGTCTTCTTTAATAGCCTTTTTCTCTTTAAATTCATTTAACCCACCTTTAAAACCCTTTTCAAAGTTGACAGTCATCATCCATCATGCATTTTATGACAGCAGATCCCATAATTTAACTGTGTACTGTGTACTAGAAGATCAACGTTCAAATTCCTGCTCAGCCATGGTAATCTTCTAGACAGATCACACGGTGTCAGTGTCATGAGAAGACAATAACAAACCCCTTCTGAACAAACCTTACCAAGAAACCCCCATGGTAGGTTCACAGTAGAGTCACTATAAGTTAGAAACCACTTGAATGCAAACAACAACAACAACAACACAATACTTTAACTATTACAGTGAGCTATTTTGATGCTGATACTAAGATGGCTGTATCTGATCCTAACTAGCATTCCAGATCTGTTGAACTACAATGTCCACCATCCCTATCTGCCTGGTACTGACTGGGCTTGAAGGTCTCTGTGGTAATGCAACATATCCAGAGGGTACTGGGATGGGGCATGCTGCCCTAAACATTACCTGGTTGCACACTGGTTGCATTTAATTCAACTCATCTTTTGAAATGTCTTGTTATCTTTTAAAAACCCACAGACCTCACTTGTTTAAAATGTAACTGCATATCCATTTTTTCCCTCATTCCATGTGGCAGGTTGTGATTCCTCCTGGACAGCCATACATCCAGAGTACTGGACAAGACATAATGTATGTGAGTGGCTACAGTTTTGCTGTGATCAGTACAAATTGGATGCCAACTGCATTTCCTTTTCTCATTTTAACATAAATGGGCAACAACTATGCTGCATGACCCAGGAAGAATTTTTGAATGCTGCAGGAATTTGTGGAGAATATCTGTACTTCGTCCTACAGAGCATCAAGGCTCATGGTGAGTCTGCCAAAGCTTTCATCAAAATAAACTTGTTTCACTCTGGGTGTGACTGGTGTGCTTGTGCAAGGTATTCAGCTGACAGTCACACAAAAATTGACATGTACCTAATTATAGTCTAGCACATATAACTTACAATCAGTGAGATCAGCAGATAGAAGCACAATTAAAACAGTAGGGAAACAGATGTTTACACAAGACCAAATGCATCTTTGCAAAATCAGATCTAGTATTATGGATAGGTGGATAAATCTGGGGACACAAAGAGAGGGTCCAATGAAAATATATGGGAACTCCAAGTTTGAAGTATATGTGTCAAGAAGATGGAGGGGGGCAGAAACTGACTGATTGATTGAATGAATGAATGAATGAATGTAAATTTTAAATACCATAGCAATCATCCAGAAAATTAATTTAGGAAGTCTATTTTTGACCAGGGTCTTAGATTTTTAAATGCAGTGAACATATAGAAAGTTTGGATACCAAACACACATTTTAAAAACCTGAATATTGCATTTAATATTTTTCTTTCCTCTACAGGTGTCTCTTTTTTTCAGGACAATGATGATATACAATCATCTGAAAAAGACTGTAAGTAACTTTTAAAATAGTGCATATTTTTAAATAGGATATCCATAAAAGAAAATAACCATACACAGCAGTTTATAATGACTGTTACAGTAACTTGGTGATATTTAGGTTGTGGCCCCATAACAGTTGTTCTCTAGTTTTCATCCCCCAGATATCTTGATGTTCATCTCACAGAACCCTTAACTAAGCATGGTGAATTCTAGATATTCAAGGAGTTGAGGTCCAAAAGATTTGGAAGGCCAAGGGCTGAGGATCGTTCTGTTAGATTAATCTCAGTTCTGACTTAACAATATCCGTTTTTATGTTTGTTCTTCCAGTCTGGATCCAGACAGATTAATATCAGAGTTGCTCAGATGGAAGAGCCAGTATAAATGCAATTCATTTCTGTTTGCATCCAGTGAAACTCGATTGGAAATAATCCAAAATTCTACAAAACTCTCCAATTAAACCTCTATTTAGATTGATGGCATAGAATGCAGAGCCACCTGGAACATTTTTGCAATAGATAAGAACAAAGCAACTCAGAACTTGCTTTTTTGGACTGTGCATATATATGACTTCAAGTTGCCTATCAATTTATGCTTTCTTAGACAGGGAATACTCAGAGGTGGTTTTGCCAGTTCCTTCCTTGGAAATATAGCCTAAAGCACCTGGTATTGATGATCTCCTAACGAGGGATGACCCTGGTGAGCTTCCAAAATTAGACAGGATCTGATGCCTTTAGGATATTTAGGCACTGCTGCCAAAATCTCACTCACATCCAGCATGAGGATTCATGGAGCTGTAGCCCAAGAAAGGAACTTTTCCAAGATCTGTTTCTTACATCCTTTACATTTTGTTTTGTGATTCAATTTTGTGATACAAGCATAGCTGATAGCTTTGGCGCATATCAACACAAAGACCAAAATATGAAATATTTCCATGTTGATTGTGCTAGACCTTTGGCAAGCTTATGATACTGTGCACCATACCATTCCCCTGGACCTTTTGGAGATGGATGAGAGCATTGGAATTTGCTCTCAGATAATTTTTCTATCTGCTTGGTCCCACAGAATTTATCAGAAGGCATTTAGGAAAACACAATGCTGTTCCCAGTGCTCTTTAATGCCTAAACAAATGACCTCCCTCCCCACTCCCACATAGATCATCTGGAGTTTTGGAGTTGGAATTTATCACTATGTTGATGGCAATCAGCAATACTATGGCCCTTTCCGCATGGCATTTGCCATGCGAAAGGGCGCCTGGAGCGTCGCACGATTGTGAGGAGTCTGCATGACGCACTCACAATCGCATGATGCTCCATCTGCATGACGCACTCACAATCGCATGATGCTCCAGGGGCCAGCAGGCGCTGATCACACACCTTTTCATTTTCGGCTGGAAGCCAAAAATTATGTGTGACCACGCATTGTTCCCAGGCCCCGTGTGCACTTACCTGGTGTGCAGAGCCTCCGGAGCCATGCCGGTCGCACTTCCTGCCCCAGCGCAGCCTGGGAAACTCCCAGGCTGTGCTGCAAGAAGCAAGAGGCAGGGCTCTTACGCAAGCAGGCAGCTCGTGCAGAGGTGAAGCAGCAGGGACGCGAGAGCCTCTTGCCGGAGGCTGCTTGCACGATCCCTGCACCCCAGCGCTGGAAAAAGGTAAGGTGTGGAAAGGGCCAATGTTTTCAGTAATTGCAATGTTTGCCTATAAACTGAGTAATCTCATCATGTGGTACTAGTGAGACATAGACGGAACCAATAGGCACATTTCCACCAACAAAGGTACTAGATCAGCCAGACAGGCTGAGTGACTTGCTGTTATACTGGACCCTGCCTGGGTTTTATAAGCAAACCGTAGTGATACCTAGAACAGTTTTCTGAAAATTACATCTGCTATGCAAACTTGCAGTCTTGAAAGTCAGGAATTTTGCCACACTAACTGTAACTTCCAGACTTGACTTCTATAAAGTACTTCATATGGGGCTACTTTTGAAGATGACTCAGAAATACCTGCTGCTACAAATGTTATAGCCTAACTCCTCTTTAGTATCAGGAGATGGAAGCTCATGCAGCTTTTACTTTGTCTACCACTGGTGTGTCTGGAGCAGGTCCAATTCAATAAGGTTTAGAAGCATAAAGGTTTGCATCAAGGATAGGAAACGCATGCCAGGTGATTTTGGACTTCATTTCCAATCAACCCTCATCATTGGTTATGCTGACTAGGGCTGCTGAGATTTGCAGTGCAGCAGGCAACATATTATTCAGTTCTGGTTTACACCATCTGGAATCCCTGCACATTAGAGACCACAGGCAAACTTAGCTGGTACCTTAGAAGAATTTAACATAGATTTTAAAAACAAACAGGAGCAGTTAATGAAGGATTATTAGCAGGATCACAGCAGGGGCAGAAAGAGGATGTTATGCTTCCTGCACCTCCTGCTGTGGTCCTGGTAAAAACTATTCCTTCACATTTGCTGTTGACATTGGAAGAAAAGTTCTCAGTATAAGTAAAAGCTCAGATGGGTGACTGTCATATCAACTGCAGCAATGAAACAAATGATTAAACTCCATCCCTCCACCATCAGTGATCCCAATAATTATTATCTTTTCCTTCACCAGGATAGCTATTTATATTTTTTAAAAGTGAGCACATGAAATGCATTTAATGTCAAGGTAGGCAAATGAGCCCGTAGTCTTCCTGCCATTTTCACTCACCAGTTACTAGTTACCATCTACTTGAGGCAATATGAAACCCAATGCTAGAAGCAACATCTTCATAGTCATGGCCCTAAGGCTATGGAACTATGTCCTGGAATTGACCAATATTTTAAAGCCTTTCCAGGGAAGGTAGGGGGAGTCCTTTTTACATCAGGCTCTGAGGACTTTTTTTTTCCCCTAGGGCACTTCTTTTTTTGAAACCTTGAAGCATTTCCTACTTTACTTTATGTGGTTTGTTCTTGTAGCTTTCTTTATTTGTTCTCTGTTGCTCTTAGCCACTCTGAACAAAGGCTGGAAATGTTATTAAATAAATAAATGAGGCAGTCTTTGCGTGCGAGTCGTAAGGCTTTGGTAACACACAACTCTGACTCAGCCTGAAAACCCTGTGTAATTATAATCCCATTTTGCCAAGGTTGTGTAAGTTGTCAGCTAGTCAGACCTGAAGGTTTAAAAATGGTTTTCCATGTGTATGAAGTAAGACCAACACATGCAGGGAAGGAAAACTCTACATCAAATTTAAGAGAGGGAAACAGGGTAGTGAAGAATTCATTAATTAACCAACCAACTAGAGGAGCCAGCACACAGCAAACCCCTTTTCCACGGGCTGCTCCCCTCCATGACAGTGGCTCCAAGGTCATACTGCAGACAGAAGTACTATGGATACATATAATCAGGACACTTTGTGTTTGCAGATTTCTATGTTTTTTGGTCATTCAAATCGGGTCATTAGTGATCTTTCTTTACTTTCTTCATGTTGCTTCAGCCAGTTCAGCTAACGGTCCAACTTGTTGGTTAATCATTCACTTTGCTTTATCTTGATGGTCAAGTTGGATTTTAATTCTGAGACAAATTTCAGACTCATGATGATTCAGCGTTGCATGGAATTTCATTGGGTGAATATGTTGACTCTTTTAAACCACATTATCAACAGACCTTGAAATCCAGCCATATTTATTTATGTCAATTAAAACAAATCTTTTCCAGATAATGATAAGGCATGTTTGAGAACAGGCAGCATCAAGAGTCAAGAGTTTCAAAGCCACAATCGAACAAGTAAGTATACTTCCGCCATCTAAAGATTGTGCATGGGAATGTCATAGGAAATGTGGCCTTGTTTGCAGTGTGTCATCAAACAACCCGTTATCTTGTTTGCTCTGCATGATTTTTGCTAATTTTTCCTTTTGAGAACAAGATTCCAGTCCTCATTATTTTACCATGGGGCATACAAATGCAATAGTTCTTTCATGCATTCACTCCAGCAGCACACAGCCTCCTAGTGATATCCAAAACAGACACCTGCTTAAGATTAATATTGTAGAGATATTCTGAAAAGCAAGCATTGACTATCCAACCTATGGATCGAAGAATAGGTGTCTCTAATTTGGGGCATTTCTGGCCTACACTGTTATAGTGCTATTATTCCAGTTTCAACATCTTGTGGAATTCTGGGGTTTGTAGTTTACTGAGGTCAAAGAGCTCTCTGGCTGAGAATTCTAGATGCCCCTCCACAATTTGCAAACCCCAGGATTCCATAGGATGTTGAAAGTGGAATAGTAGCACTATAACAGTGTAGTGCAGAAATGGGCTTGGCTTTTAATGTTTTTACTAGCTGCTTAACAGCTGTCTGATGAAAAAAAAATCCAGCTCCGGAAACTTTTCCCATCATTGCATTTCAGTATTTAGAAAAGCTTTAGGTGCTGAATTTACTTTTGCCACAAGAGTGTTACAGAAAGCTCATGTCTTTACAGAAATAATTGTGACTCTATCATTGACCTGCCAGAAAAAAAAGTGGAGTAGAAAAACACCATGGAGCTTTATGAGAAGCAGAGAAGCTTGATAACTAAGTAAAAACAGAATAGGAGAGTCAGAGGAAAGTTTGATAGGCAAAGAACGAATAGCATATCGACAGATACTGTATTTATTGTCTGGCTAGAGATTATCAAGAACGAATAAGAATGTCATATCAATGGCATCCAGAAGATCTGAAAAAGAACCATTACTGATTGTATTCCACTATAAGAGTATATTACACTCCTACATCTTCAAATTAAAATCTCCAATGGCATCCCTGAATTTCATCTGACACTCATGCATGTCAGACTCTAAAGACTCAGTCTAGAAGATCAAAGTGGATCAGACAGACATCATCTGCTAGTTAGCACATTAACACCACTCACCATTCCTCCAATCCCTGACCTGCAAGAACTCAGAAACAATGACTCAAGCACACTCATTATTCATCCACTTCCATAACCTGTTTATTGGTAAACTTCTACTGGAAGAGTTTCAAAACGCAAGCTTTCTTGGAAATTAAGCTTTGGGAAAACTGGAAGAATGGAATGGAGTCTCCTGAAAGAAGAATGAAGGACTGAACATATTCCACTTTGCAATGCATTGCTGCAGTTCCTACTTTTCCCTACTAATGTTGAGTATGTGAACACAGGCAAGCACCAATTTGGGGACACATCAGTCATTTCGTTTGCAAATCCTAAAGGACTCAAAATCCCCAAGTGAAGGAGCAAGTGAAACACTTGCCCTCACCTTTCGAGGAATGAAGTCATACAGACAAGCGAGGCGGATGAGAGGCCTGACTTCAAAGATTTTTTGTTCTTGTTGTCATTGTTGTTGCTAACTGCTGTCAAGTCGACTTTGACGTATGAATGAGAGATCTCCAAGTAATAACTATTTCCTGCAGTATGGGAGAAGGATTTGAACATTATGACAGATGATGATACAATATGCAACAGGCAGAAATTCAGGTCAGCATAAGTTGAAGAAACATAGCTTTAAACCCATAAATCAGTAGTATATCATGCCCTTAGATCTGGGATCCCTCAGTCTCCTGTATAAAAGTCAATGTCTGTCTGTGAGTTTGTCTGTTTGTCTGCGTCAGGCAGGCGAAGACTTCATATGATTGGCTGAGTGAGGCAAGAAGATCTCATATGATTGGCTGGCTGTGAAGATTCTATGGAATCCTGGGGTCAGCAGTTTAATGGGGGGGGGCTTTAGAATTCTCAGCAGAGGGCTCTTGGGCCTCAGACTGGTTGCTATGGAGATAGGGAAGACTGGACGTACTGGACAAGGCAGTTTGGGATATTAGAGACACAGAATCTCAAATCTGTGTATTTCGATGGTATCTAATTCCTAAGGTAAGGTAAGGTAAGGTAATTCCTAAGGTATTTCTAACAAGTATTGGGTAGCTGTGAAGATTCTATGGAATCCTGGGATTTGCAGTTTAGGGAGGGGCCTTTAGAATTCTCAGCCAGAGAATAGGCCAGTCGCTGATGAGGCCTAGCAGCAAGAAGGAGGAGGGCATTGTATTCCCTCAGGAACCCAGCCTCTGTATGTTAACAACTCTGAATACAGACTAGATTGGGGAATATGGGGGAAAGTTACAGGTACTGGAATAGGCCAGTTGCTATAGAGATGAGGCCTAGCAGCGAGGAGGAGGACAGCGTATTCCCTCAGGAACCTAAGCTCTGTACATTAACAACTCGGAATACAGATTGGATTGGGGAATATGGAGAAAAGTTCCAACTACTGGAATAAGCCAATTGCTATGGAGATGAGGCCTAGCAGCAAGAAGGAGCACAGTGTATTCCCTCAGGAACTCAAAATGTGTATGTAAATAATTCTGAATACAGATTGCATTGGAAAATATGGGGAAAAGTTACAGGTACTGGAGAAGACAGTTTGGTGAATTCTTAAGAGGCAAATAAAATGCCAAGCAACACCAGGTAAATACGCTAGTTACATAAATAAAAATGTCTCCAATAAACATCAGAGGCAGCGCTCAGGCAGGCACACGTGTGTTCACCCATTGTGATCCTACTTCCATTGCTAACGATCTAGAGAAAGAGTTTCCTCTTAAAAAGAAATTTTTTTAAAAAAGATCACCATCCAAACAATTGAACTGCTTTAGCATTGGGTCTCCTGTCTGTTGACTACATCTAGGAAGCCTGAATTGTGTAAAGAATCAATTTGTTTTTCTTGTTTGGCTGCTAGGTTTGAGACTGAAGTAAAATGGAAAAGTAACAACAGACTTCTCTAGTGGAAAAGTGGATTAAGACATACTGTACTCATGAAAAACTTTGCAGTACATGTTTGTTATTTTAGAAATAACCAAAGACACTGTGATAATTTTTCTGAAGTTTGGCATCCTTTCATTTCTAAAGTAAATGATAATGCTAAATATCCAGTTCCCATATCCCTTACAATCTTGTGGTATGGTATGTTGGACTGAAGTCCACCAGGTTTCTGAATAACCCTCCATGCCACTTTTAATGTTTTTTTCCCTTATGTCACTGTATCCTTAGCAAGTACCAACATGCTGTCTCCCTGCCTCCTATACTTTATTGCTGTCCTTTTGATAATTGCTTGATATACAGTATTGTCACATTTCTCCTACTTGTAAATTAATTTGGGGGAGAGAGGGAGGGAGGGGGGAGAGATTGCGAGAGAGAGAAGGCAAGCAGAGCAATTATCAGCCACTTTGGACAGCTATCTGCTGTGAGAATGGGATAAATATAATAGCATTTCCCTTTATTCCTCCCAGCAGAGAGGAGTTTTACCAGCAGGGAGTCTCTCTCTCTCCCAGTTACCCCTATAATAGCACCATGGGTATAATTTCCTATGTAGGCTGCAAGCCCTCTTGCTGTTTTGCTCTTCAAATGGCATTCTCAAAAACCTAGCAACTTGTTAATGAAGGGAGTTTCTAACTAGGAAAGATTACTGATGTGTTACTTTTTATTTTTGAAGGCCTACAGAGCTCTCACTTATGGGAATTTGTAAGAGACCTTCTCCTTTCTCCTGAAGAGAACTGTGGTATCCTTGAATGGGAAGACAGAAACCAAGGTATCTTCCGTGTGATTAAATCAGACGCTCTTGCAAAGATGTGGGGTCAGAGAAAGAAAAATGACAGAATGACCTATGAAAAACTAAGCAGAGCCCTCAGGTAAGTTAATATTTACTGCAGTGTTACACAAGAAAACCAATTTCTAACAGTTTGACTGGTTCCAAAACTGTTTGTATTACATAAGTAAAGATCACAAGATGGCGTTATGCCTTTTGGCGACAGATCATGAGGCCATATCTATAGGTGGAGTAAACAGTCAGAATTACACGTTAGACAACACAATTATTTGCCAGTTTGCCCATGAATATGATACTTGGTATGTCTACCTTGCCATTTTCTTAGGCAAAGATGCTAGAGTCTTACGCTGAATTGTCCTATCAGAAAAAGAAATGCATCCCCAGAAGTGCAATTTTCTTTTTCTTTGAAGGCAGAGCAACACTTCAAGATACTTGAGAAAGTTTTAAAGCTCTCAGATGCTTACTGTAACTTTGAACAATAGGTGTGCCAGCTTCTCTCATTTTCTTTTCTCAAGGAAAATGTGTTATAATGATTGCTACATACACCCATTACACAATATGTGCTAAAGGTCCAATGAGTCCGATTTCAATTTTGTTGTTGCAGGTACTATTACAAAACTGGAATTTTGGAACGAGTGGACAGGCGGTTAGTGTACAAGTTTGGGAAGAATGCACATGGATGGCAAGACAGCAAATTATGAAATATTGTTAACTTCAGACTCCTTGTCCGACATGCAACATGAAGTCTCCAGTCACAGTAGAGGGATCTTTTCTGCAGAACATCACTAGTTGGACACCTGCTGGACACCTGTTCAAAATACCTGGATGAAGTAACATCAATATACTTTCTGAGTTGGAGGATTCAAGTTACATATGTAGCAATGCCAAGAATGGCAGTTTGCCATTAACATTAAATCCCATAATTTTACCATTCCCCTTTGGACTTCTATGGGATTTTGAAAAGCATGTTTTTGGTTGCTGAACCACATTTGAAATGCATATCCCTTGGTTTCTTGCAGGCAATACTAGGATTCATTTTTCTTTGTATCCTAATTTTCTTGATATTCTAGGATGTCTAAGAGTAATTTCATACTTTATGCAGCAACTACATATGCCATAATTATTCTGATATTATGCCAGTGTTTCTCATAGTATACATACAAATCACAAAGTTCGTATATTCTAAAGACCATGGTAACCAGTCCACCAAAAGAATACACCACGACTAGGCAGCAACTTAATGCAGGGGAAACCATGCTGACCCTTAAACAAAATCCAAACTCTAAAATATCTGGGAGTTTAGGAAGGGATTTACAACTACCTCTCACATTTTATTAGTTTACTTGGGGTGGGGGGATGAAGTAACATCAAAGTACTTGCAACAAACACAATTGCTCTGAAAACTATAAAGCCATTAGTTTTGATAAGGAAAATTATCTTTTTACACTATCAAAAGATTTCCTCACAGTGCACTGTTCAAACATCACCAAAGAGTTCAAAGCAATGTATGAGCATTATTTGGATCTATGTTTTGAACTGGGCCCTTTTTCTGATAGGACAATTCAGCGTAAGACTCTAGCATCTTTGCCTAAGAAAAGGTGGTGCCTAAGAAAATGGCAAGGTAGACATACCGAGTACCATATTCATGGGCAAATTGGCAAATAATTGTGTTGTCTAATGTGTAATTCTGACTGTTTACTCCACCTATAGAAAATGCTATACCCAGTAATCGTGGGTTGAACTCACTAGGGCTGACTTCTGATTACACCGGTATAAAAAGGCATTATAAGTTTATCAGTGTTTATTATTACTCATGGTGCTTCCATCACTATATGCGCTTTAGTGCAAGTCTTTAGTATTTGTTCAAACTGATTCTGTTAAGTCAAATGGTAATTGACTTCATCATGTCTTCCTATATTCAGTTTGATAGAGTGAAGTATATTAAGTGAAATATACATTATTGGGAATGGCAGAACGTTTCAAGTAAATTACATTTTTAAAAGGATACTTTATTTTACACATGCCCTTCTATATCAGGGTGGATAAAGTACATCTTCAGAGCCAGCATGCTGTAGTGATTTGAGCATTGGACTACAACCCTGGAGACCAGGGTTTCATTCCCTGTTCAGCATGGAAATCCACTGGGTGACCTTGCATGTGTCACACACACAGCCCCAGAAAACCTCATGACAGATTCACCTTATGACCTCCATAAGCTGAAAACAATGTCAAGTCACACAACAACAACAATCTATGGCTTATTGGATGCATGCACTGACCCACCACATTTTGCATTCTTGATTTCTTCCTGGGCCCTTGCCTCTAAATTTATTATTTTTGGAACCCCCTCCCCCCCAAAAAAACCTGTTCCAAACGATGAATTGCTGCTGTTAGCTAGAATGACTGATTACATATCATTGTTGTTGCTGTGTGCTGTCAATTTCTGATTTATAGTGAATCTAAGGCAAACTTATCGTGGAGTTTTCTTGACAAGGTTTGTTTGGGGAGGTGCCATTAGCTTATTCTGAGGCTGAGAAAGTGTGACTTCCCCAAGGTTATCCCATACATTTCCATGGCTTTTGTAAATTTGAACCCTGTTCTCCAGAGTCCTAGTCCAAAATTCAAACCATTACACCACACTGACTCTCACCACATTGCATATAATTGCCCTTTGATTCCGCAACCTCCACCCTCCCCACAAAAAACGGAGTGACTATGGCTAAAGTCAAACCCAGAAGTAGATTTCCAGTCACCTCTGAGTGCTTTTTGGGGGCAGTTTTCGGCTGAAAATGAGGCACCTTCAGTCTGCCACAGGTCTGTGGTTGTGAACATTGACACCTACCTCATCAGTAGTTGTCTGCACCTATACTAAACACACTTCATATAGCTTTGTAAAAGTAAAGTATTGTGCCACATTAGAGAGGGGAGGGTTGAAAAAAACCTTGTATATTTATTTGTAGGTGATACATTTGTAGAGGTCTAGTGGAATCAGGAACAAACATAAAGACATATGAGAAAGTGAGTCGTACCTATATTCAGCGGAACACGAGAATGACACTGAAGGTCTATGAGCAGTAGTGGTTTTACTCCACAAAACTGAAGCAATGTAACAGAAATTATGCCTGTTGGGTTCAGTCACATTACTTCTGCCTCAGATAGAACTTAAACAGGTTTTTATTGGGGCTGCTCAGAATAAATCCTTTGTAGTTAAGAGATTTGTCAGGATTCAGGTCAAAGCAGTACCTGAACCTTGTACTTATCTCTGTGGAAATGCTTCTTTTGAACTTACTGAAATCGATTCAGTTGTTATTTGATACTGGGGGTGTTGGATAAAATAAGACAGAAGCTATGCCAGAGTAGCAAACTGTTGCTAACTTTCTTTTTAAATCAAGAGAGCAAGGAGGTGTCAAGAATATAACCTACAGCTTTTGCCAGGTGCCGATTTATGGACCTTGCACTTTGTTTTAATAACCACATTGTCCTCCTATACATGGCTAAATTGTCAGTGAACTCTTGCTTATGCAAAGGTAGAGTAGCCTGTGCCAAAAAGTCCATACCTGGACTTAATTTGTATGAGTCTTCTCTATGCCCTTTTGGCAGGTGTTTCTGGTCTTGCATCACTGAGCTATTGATTTTTAACTCTAACTATGACAATGCCAGCTCCCAACTCAAGATAATTGTATGGCTGTATAGAATCCAGCTTTTGATATACCGAGCACTTGGAGGGAGGGTATTTTTGGACTGCATCTCTCTGATTCTCCCAGCCAGCATAGACGCTAGCCATGCTAGTGGGGGATTCTGGGAATTACAGCCCAAAGAAGTAGCTCTTCCAAGTTCTGGATGTATTATTGTAAACATTTATAAAGCAACATTTGTAGTTCTTGTGAGCTTAATAGACCATGTAGCAATAATTGCGTACTGCTAGTCAACAGGCTTGCTGCTGCAAAGTCAATAGGCCTAACTCCACTCACCAACCAAGTCTTCTAGCTTTTTTTTTTAAAAAAAAGACATCATTTACCAGATCCTAATCTATCTGTCACTCCAACTGCATAGGGTCCTTTAGGAATAATTTGTAAATCAGCATAGCGCCATAAAGAGGACCTGCAATTCAAAGATGAGATGCTTCAAAAGGTTTCCTGGATTCTAGGCCCAAGTGCTTCATGTTTTAACTTACAGTTATATAACCATAGATCCAACTTTACAGAGGACTGTCCTCCCTTTGAAGAGATGTTAAGAGAACCATCCACTGTCTGAAGGGCTGCATAGTCCCAATTCCCTTTAAAGACAATGAACCATAAGAAGGGTGTCACAGAGATGCTTAGCAACAGTCAGAATCTGGACAGAAGACTGAGAAGACACACCAGATCACAGTCTCCCCCACTAGGCTGAGATACTGGGTATTTCTATTTAAATTATTGTGGTTATTTCTAATTTTGCATCTCTAGCTATAAATTACCACATACAGCTTATAGGTAGAGAATAGTCTACATTTCAGCCTAATAAGGAACTGTAATCAAATGTGTATCTTCTCAGTCTGCTATCCAGATTTTTTTTGAGAACACATCTGGCTGTCCTAACTACAAAATCATGGGAGCAGCGCTGATGCATTGTGTTTGGTTTGCAATGTGTTCTGTTCAAATTTCCTGGTGCTTTAAAAAAAAAAATCTTTGCCCTGTTGGAATTGACTAAAATTACACGAATATTTTCTGGGAAAAAAAATAGCACAGTCCTTTCATTTATTCTATGTGACAGTTTACCACATGAAATGTAAGGGTTTTTAAAAAATGATTGATTCTGAACATTCTGTATTCTTCTGAAGTAACAAAGAAACATTCTAGATAAACCTATTATGTAGAATGGGTATGTTTTATTACACATGATTGCTAACAATACAAATTGCTTGTACAGTTTTTTTTCAGTCCACTGCACTTTGTAAAGAGTGTGTATAAAATATTTAATTATCAACTGTGTTATATACTTTGATTACTTCGCAATCCATGTGAACTAGAGCTAGAGAGCCATTTATTCTCATAGCATGTTGCACTATATTTTTAATGAAACCAAGAACACATAGAGAATGTTTTCTGTTGAACACATAGATGGGAAACCATAGCTTGTCTTTTTTTTGTGTGTACAAAAGAACATTTGACTATTAGCCTTAGGCTATTTCCATACCGGGCTTCTAAAACGGTGTAGAGCAACCTCTCACTGAGGTCTTCTACACCGTAGAGTGGACTGGCGTGGACTACTTTTCGTAGTTCCACACCAGAATCCACTCAGGAGCAGCGGGAACTAGCCAGGCTGCATGTTTTTTAAAAACCTCCTTTTCGAGGTTTTTAAAAAGCACGGAGTGCGCAGCCCCGTGCTGCTCCGTCGCCCAGCTCTAAAGTGGATTTGCAGGCACGGACAAGTGCGTGCCTGCAGATCTGCCGGGGCGGGCTTCCGGCTGGCTAGCTTCTCCAGTTGGTGGAGAGCCTCCACCAACCGGAAGCTGCCATCTGGGATGCCGGAGGAGTGTGGAGCAGCGAGCTCGCGCTGCTCCGCGGGGCGACGGACTTACCCGGCTGCGGGTAAGCTCCGTTTTAGCGTGTTTTCGCCCGTCCCCCCCCCACATGTGAAAAGGGCCTTATTGTTATTTTGGTAACACATAAGAGTAACATACCTGTATAGGAATATCATGGTCATCATTATATGGAAAGTTCTACTCATCATCAGGATGTTAAGAATTGCTTACATGACAGTCATGAGCATGAATTCACTGGATAATTACAATATCAGGGCCAAATCACCTAAGTATATAATAAATCCCAAAGCACTCCTTTGGTAAAGAAAAGTAGTTTCTGGAGGAAGCTGCTTTAAACAGAGAAGTTGGAGGAGGGATACTTAACCTATTCCCTGAAAGCCACCCATCCAGCCCCTCCTGAAACTGCAAACCCCAGGATTCCATAGGATGTTGAAAGTGGAATAATCACGCTATATAAGAGTGTAGTGCGGAAATGGCCACTGTCACCTATTGGAACCAAGAGAAAGCCTTCCCCTACAGATCTTAGAGCACAGGCAGTCTCATACACAGAGATACAAGCCATTTCCACACTACACTGTTTTGTGCTATTCTACTTTCAACATGCTGTGGAATTCTGGAGTTTACTGAGGTCAAAGAGCAATCTGGTTGAGAATTCTAAATGCCCCCGCTAAACTGCAAACCCCAGGATTCCATAGGATGTTGAATGTGGAACAATAGCACTATAACAGTGTACAGCAGAAATGCCCATAGTTTTTGAATACACAGTTGCTAAAAGGCTTATGAAAATAGTTCAAGCATAGCTCAGCTAACAAAGCCTCTGCCAAAGAAGCTTCTTTTTAAAAAGTCACTTTACACCTCTCCAACCCCCTTTTCTTCCTCATCCTCTGACTAGCTGGAAGTATTTTTAGCAGCTTTGCATTAGAAGGAGAGTAGAGAGAGCTAGAGAAATGCAGACTTTCAGTGCCAGCTTGCAGCAGTGTAACCAGAGCAAACAGTGGAATAAAGCTTGAGCTGGGAAAGAGCAGGATTCTACTACAGTAGCCCCTCAACTTTCATGACAGTTCAGGGTGCAGATGCCCTATAAAAGTTAAAAAAAAAGTGCAAATAACTCCCCCCACCTAAGTGAGTGCTTTCCCTCCCGTTACCTTCCAGGGCTCCCCCTGCATTCTCCTGCCTGTTGCCCATGTACCCTGTCTTTTTTTCTGCCTGTGTGGGTGACAGGCAAGCAAATGGAAGGGAAAACACTCCCCCACCCCTCTGTTCACATGTCCCTCGCCGCATGCCCCACCTTCTTTCTGCCTGCGCGGGTGACAGGCAAGTGAATGGAAGGGAAAACAGTCCCTCCGCTCTGTTTGCCTGCTCGTCGCCTGCACATCCCACTTTCTTTCTGAACATGTGGGCAACAGGCAGGAAAATGCAGGCAGAAAAGTCTGCATGGATGTGAACCTTCCCATCTCCCATTCACTTGCCTTTTGCTGGGGCACAGAAAAGAAAGGCGGCACACCTGGCCAAAAGTCCACGAAACGGGAGAGAGAGAACAGGGGGAGGCAAACAGGCATCTTGTGAATAATCAGTCCAAACTTTCTGCATCCCTGTGTGCCTGCCTACAACAGGCAAGCTCAACAGCATCTGTCTCCAGAATCCTTTACTGAGCATGCTTGAAGAGCAAAACAGAGAGAAAGGGGATGAGCAGATAAGCCTGCCTCACCAGCTAACCCCAACCTATTTAGATAATAAATATAAATCTATAAGTTTGGCTACCAAAAGGGAAATCTTAAGAAAAGGAGGGAATGGTGAAAGAAAAAGTCAGCCCTGGGTGCGTTTTGGAAGAAGTCTTCAGAGAGTCTCTAGAAAGTTCAGAAGTTTTTTTTTAATTTATACAATTCTTCCCTGACCTGGTTGTTTCATTTCACATATGCATATTGTTTTGAATAAAAAGTTTGCTGAAACATGTTGAACTGCTCTTGTTTTCTGTGGAATAGGAACATATTGCTATTCTTTCTATACTATTCCTGTTTCTGCTACCAAATTTTCTGTTAAAAATGTAACGCACAGAAACACAATGATTGCATTAACTGAGGTATACCTAGATGCATGTCTTTTGTCATAATAGCTTGCTTTCACAGCTGAATCTGCGAATTTCTCATCTTTGGCTAAACATTTTTATTCAGGTATTTACTTCCTATCACCAGCAGATGGAACCCTGTAGCTTTATAAAACAGAAAGAAAAGCAAGCAAGCAAGGCATTTGGATTGGTTTGGCTGATGGCATTCATTTATCGCCTCTCAACACACCAGGGCCCTGAGGTGATGCACAGTGGCTAAAAATATTTAATACCTGATATAAGACAGTTAAAAACCAAGACTCATCTTTTTAAAAAAAAATTCTAAAACCACAGACAATTAAAAGAAAGCTACAAACAGCCAAAGCAACCAACCCTAATTTGAAGAACTGAAGGCCAAGCAGTATACAATAGCACATTCTTTGCTGCAGAAGGGATGAAGTCAAAGCAATATGTGATAAAAGCCTTAGAGAAGGTAGGGGTTGGTATATGAAGTTTTGGTGTTTATAGAGTCATGGGGTTTTTTAAAAGCCTCATCTCCTTGGGTGGTGGGGATTTCCACCTTTGGAAATTGCTGCTTCGAAAGTTCTGTCATGTGTACCCACCAACCTAGTTTTGCAGGGTGATGGAGTATGCAACCACGCCTCTGTTACTCCACTGGAAAAACCCTAACCCAGGGTCTACAATTTTGATATTAAAACATGATTCCATGTGCCTGAGAGGTCATTCGAACGAGCACGTAGGCAGGCACGGTCGAACAACTGAAAACCAGGTCAGGCCAGTAAAATCTCTAGTCACATAGCCCCAGGAGACCTCAAGGTATGTAAACCCCCAGTAAACAAAGGGTCCTCAGCCGCGAGATGCCGACTTGAGGGGATTAGAGGGTCTGCCCCAAGTTGAGCAAATATCCTATCAAGCGAGGACCATTTACATGAAGTCACACCACAAACAAACACAGCCGAAGATCCTGAGACTTTGGCAACACCTTGCAATCCCATCACACAAAGGAAATTACCATTGTGGAGCTTCGTTATTGCTCCAACGCCCATTGTTCTCCCTGGGAAAGGATTAGTCCTCCAGGTACTTTTTCCCCTACAAATAGTCCCGGTTTTTGAGCGTTTCTTCAGATCGCTCCAGGTCTTCCCAGCAGACCGTTGCTCCATCCAGTAATCCCCTCAGCCCTCCTCATGTTGAGTCTCATCTCCCCACTGTCTTTTCCTGGACCACAGACTTCAGGACAAGGTGCAGTATCACCCCAACTACACCCCTTCAATACTCCCCTGTCCAATTTCCCCTCTTTTTGTTTCTTAAGAACTGTTGGGTGCATGTGTGCATGAGTGCAGAGGTGCGTGAGGCTTGTATTCAATAAAATGATTTACTGGAACATTTTTGTTTGGTTTTTGGCTTGGCCTGACCCCGTAAAAACTGGGTAAAAAGACCCCGCTTGGTTACCCTGCCTCTCACATTGCTATAGCTTGTGCTCTGGCTAGTTTCCATTCCCCATCACATGGAGCAAGGTGAGGTGTCCCCCAAGGGACCCCCGAAATTAGTGTAACAGATTGGCGGAGAATGCGGGCACCCTTGCACCCCTAATTTGAGTGGAAGTCGCGACCCACTCAGATCAGGTCGGTGCTGACATAGGGAACAGCCAACAAAACTCCTGGAGTGTTAGGAACACGAGTGGTTGTGAATCTGTGCCTCTGAGCCTTAGAGCTGTTCTATCGGTGTGGGAATCTCTCCCCCTTTCTATCTTGGTCCGTGTATGGCAGCTGCACCTAGGTGGTCACTAGCGGAGCAGTGAATCATGGTGGATAGCAAGGGCTGTACATGTGGCTGTCCCGGGAATCACATCCCTAACTTGGGGACTATCGTGGGTTGGAATCCTGAGCGCTAGGTGCTAGGCCAGGTTCAGCTCGCACACACACGGTAGTGTAGGCACACGCTACCACAGGGGGGATCCCCCAAAAGCAAAGCGGGTAATGAATCCTGTTCAACAGGAGCGCGGGTGAATCCTGGACTGCAATAAAGCTAGGTGCAGGTGGTGATTCCCAACCTGGATTAGGGTTTTTAGAAAGTTTCCCCAAGGTAGAGGAAGGCGCCCCTCACCCGAAAAACTAATCAAGGGGCGATTCAGTTTGGTTCCTCTCCCTCTTCCCCTGCTGCTTGGCCAGGCGGCACTGTAAGTTCCATTGAGTTTGTGTTCCCCCTTCACTGCTAGGCGGAGTCTAGGTGAAGGTGTCCCCCGAATCAAGGCAATCCCCCTAGTCCCTGAATCATATCCTTGTCCTTTTGCCCTAAGCTGTCAAGGTGGAAGGCCGGGCTTAGATCAGCAAAAGAGACACTTTTGGGCAGCTGTAGTTAGGTTCCTAACCCTCTTTCCTGAAGCGAACTCCATAGAGTTCATCTCCCCTAGCATTCCCCCAGGGGTCTTGGTGATCCTTCCCATCCCTACAGACCCGGTCCCATCTGAGTGTGTTAGTGAGACTGTGGAGAATAGAAATGGAGG
The DNA here is from genome assembly GCA_030412105.1 of Cyclura pinguis. NCBI lineage: Eukaryota > Metazoa > Chordata > Lepidosauria > Squamata > Iguanidae > Cyclura > Cyclura pinguis. The sequence continues at coordinate 307,461,803 of CM059599.1, read as the reverse complement.
TGAAAAATCTCCTGTAGGAGGAGAAAGTTACAGGGAAGTTGGAGCGTTGGGTCATCCGTAAAGGGAAATGTCCCTGGAAGGACTCAAGCTTCCAGACTTCCGACCCTTTCTTGTCCTTGAGGGAGGCTTGTCTCCAGGCTAGGACGTCGAAGGCCCCTTTTGGGCCTTCCAAGGACGCCCTGGCAGCGTGGGGACTTTGGCTCGCAGCAAGGGATGCTTCAAGAGCCCTAATAGCAGCCCATGCCCAAATCAAAGAATTAAAGAAAGAGAATACCCAGCTTCAAGCCAAGGCTGAGGTTGTGCGAGCGGACAAATTAACCTTTGCATCCGTTGCACAGACTACTTCCCAGAAACTTAGTGAAGCGACCCTCCAAGCTCAGACTTGGAAGGAGCAGGTCGAATCATTAGAGGAGGAATTGGCCCAGTTTAAAACTGCTGCCAAATTCATGGCAAAACAATTTAAGGAGCAGCAGGAAACAGTCAGCCACACGGCTTGCCACCAAAGGGTAGAGGAACTAGAGAAAGAGCTGCACACCCTGCAGGCAGTGATTTCAGCAGTCTGCCTGGAGTTTCTTCCTTCCTTTCCCCTTGCCGCCATCAGGGAGCCACTGCCTGAGGACGCAGTGGCCATGCACCCATATAATCCGGACTGGGTTGACACTAGCGCCCCCATTCACCCATTCGAGACCCGATCTATGACTAAGAGAAGGGTGTCCCCTCCTAAGGATGGAGAGGAAGGAGAAGAGGTAAAAGAGACCCAGGAGATAGAGACTAGAATCCCCTGGAAAGCCACGGAGGCTAAAGCGATCACCGATCAACTTAGCCCCCTTAACAAACACACAGGGATCATGTGGCTTAACACAGTGATCCATTCACACACCCTGGCCAATGGCCAAGATCTGACCCAGGTGACCCGGCTGTGCATGTCTCCATCTGAGCTCCCTACTCTAGAATCAGCCGTAGCAGCCCAAGGGTTGGTAAGGCTAGAAGCTCATTACTGGATGAGGGAGATCATTAGGATCCTATGGCCCGGACAGAGCACAGGAGTCCTTTATGTAATGGAGCAGCAGGGCACTGTAAGTTCTGTTGAGAATCCCGAAGCATGCTAGTAGAGAAGGTCCTGATAGGGCAGGGAGGCTGGAATTTTAACAATGCTCCTTTACGGAGGCTTGAACCATGAGACCAAAATGGCCCTGGGTCTCATGAATCCTGAGACAACACCTTGGGAAGATTTTAATGACAACCTCCGGAGAGTCGCTGACTTACTCTGCGAGGCTGGAGCCCTGAACCCACCCCAACAGGCATACAAGAAAGAGGCTGGGAATTGGGAACTCATACAGGAGGTGACATACTCCAACTACAGACCCCACTCCCAGCATAGGAAGTCCGCCCCAGCCTCAGTCCCCAAAGAGAATTGGAATTCTCATCCCCCTCCAAGGCAGGACTAGAAGGGAAGGGAACAGCCGTGGCAAGCTAAAGATTCCTGAGGTCCACCAAGCAAGGCAGGGAACTCCGTGCCTCAGTCCCAGGCTCCCAAGCCAGCCCCAGACAATAATATTCCTCAAGAGTCGTCCGGAGGATATGATCCAACAGCCCAGACATATTCTGCAGAGAGAGTAAAGATCTGGGGTGCCCTGAGGAAGCTTGGGTTAGACATGAGCCAGTTTGATAGAAAACCCACCTTGGAGCTCATTGACATCCTAGAGAAGCACCTACAACCGGGAAGTAACCAGCCGGTAAATACCGTGACTAACGGTCCTCCACCGGCAGGGTACTATCCCAACTTGGAGTTGCTGGAATAGGGGGGCCCTCGGTTCCAGGATCTCCCTAAAACTGTTGTGACTCGGCTGACACCAGACAGATGGGGGAGATTTTGGGTGAAGGCAGGCATCGGGACCGATAGGAAAAAGACCCCTGCCACGCTGCTTGTAGACTCCAGGGCAGTGCTGAATATGCTGCACCCTAAACTGGTAAGACAAGCCCACCTCAGAAGCCATCCGTTTGACTGGATATGGGGGGGGGGGAACACCAAGCCAAGGTCTGGACAGACATTCCCCTGACCATAAACACATTCCAGTTCAGCTTGTGGGTTTGCAAGAATCAGGGAGAGGACGAAGGCCTTTTGGGCATCGGCTTCCTCCAGGGAAACAAGCTCACGGTGGACTATGCAAATGGGTTCTTATGAAAACTAGATCAAGGTCCCTTTGAGATCTCAGTGGTGCACCGCTGCACAGCCATCAAGGCTCCCACCCCTGTGCAGTGCCTAACTAGTGATCCGTGGGTACAAGCTTTCCCCGAAGTGTGGATAAAGGATAAAATAGAGTGCGGGAAGGTAAAAGGTGCATGCGTTCTGATTGAGGGCAGAGATCCACCACCCCAAAAGCAGTACAAGTACCCAGCAGAAGCAGAGGAAGGTATAGGGAACACCATTGAGGGGGTTCATCGAGTGGGATGTAGTCACCCCAATGCAGTCCATCTGCAATGCGCCCTTATGGCCCGTTCTGAAGGCAGATGGAAAGACCTGGAGAATAATGGTGGATTTTAGAGCCCTAAACGCCGTCACTCCCCCAGTATCCCTGGTCGTAGCCAAATACAACGAAATCTTGTCAGCCATTGCTGCAGAACCTAGAGAAGGAGTTCCTTCAGTTAGAGAGAGAGAGAGAGAGAGAGAGAGAGGGAGAGGGAAGGAGAAAAATTAAGGGCTTGTTAGCTTAGGGAAGTGCCTGTTAATAGCTAGAAGTTCTTTTTCTGTTTGATAATATTGATTTGCTCAATACCTTTCCCTTGTTAGTGCTTTTAAGAAAGATTTTATTCTATTTTGTTAAGACCAGCCTCAATACAATGTTTCTTCAATTTGAACTCCGTGACAAACGCTACCACAAGTGACACATTCATTTGGGATAAACCTGAAAACACTTTGCCCTATATCCACAAGAACTGTGGTCCTAGGGAAAGCAAAGGGGGGATTAAGTGTGGAGAAGGAGCCAGGGGGTGATAATCATATAAAAGGGTGCTGCTTCTCCAGGGAGGGAGAATAAAAGCAGGCCTGGTCTGCTGCAGCCCTGGCTGGCCCAGATCTCCATGTGACAATGGTCTTTCAGAAACCCTCTCCCCATACCTGCAGCTTTTTAAACGCCAGTAGTTAACACCTGAACAGCAGACTGAAGAGGCACACAACTGTTTCCAAATCATTCGCATGTTGTAGTCATAGCTCTATTATTCCACTTTAAATGTCATGCTTCAGGCCTATGGAATCCTAGAGTTTGTAGTTTGGTGAGGCACTGGAGCTCTCTGGCTAAGAATTCTAAAGGTTTCTCTCCAATCTACAACTCTCAGGATTCCATGGGATGCTGCTATGGCAATTAAAGTGGGATAATAGTGCTATATTTGATAGTATGAATGGGTCTCCAGTCAAACTCTTGATGCACAGCTTCAAGACACTGTGATCCTGTCTTATGGTTTGTTATATATAAACTAGATCTAGATCAATCAATTCTTCACATAGAAGTGATACATTTGAACAAATGGCAACCTCATGTAAAATGCAATTGCTTCATTTAAAAAATAAATGTACAAATTCTGGTGATTCTACACTGAATCCCTTGAATTGCCTGCACCTCTGAGCATCTCTCTTCTAATAATAATCATTTTTGCTACAGAAGAGACATTCAGGCTCTATTTATTTAGTATTTATTTAGTAAACTTTCCCCTACTCTGGTAACATGGTAACATGTATTGTAGTTCTGATTGCATTACTGTGTCTAACTCAGAGGCTGGACAATTGTATGTAAATGCAATACAATTCTGTGTCTGGTTTTATCTTTTTTTGATGATGCAGTCGTTCTGGTTTGGAGGTCAAAGAGAGTTGTTGCCTACATCCATTTTTGGGATTTCCTTGTACAACACTCCTTCAATCCTCTTATTAAACTACAGTCAGCCCTCCATATTTACGAGTTTCACTTTTGCGGATTTGATTATTCACGGTTTATTTGCTGTCAGCTGTGCTGCTGCCCTATGCCATTTTTAATTGGGACTGCAAGCCTCGTGAGACTGAGAAACGGTGAATGAGACTAGTAAGTCCCTATTAAAAATGGTGTGGGGCAGCAGTGGAGGTGACAGTAAGCCCCACCAGCCACCCACTTCTGCCTTTTGAAGGAACCCTGATGCCTCAAAGGAATCTACAAGGGGTTGAATATGGTGCTCATAATTTTCTTTGTGTGTTAAATATGGTTTGGGAGGGCTTGGTTATTCACACTTTTTTCATTTTCACAGGGGTCCTGTGCCCCTAACCCTAGAGAATTTGGAGGAATAACTGTATAAAGCTAAAACTGCATCACTGCATAATTTGGCAGTTTTACAAAAACATTTAAATCAAGTAGTTCTTTGCATTTTTAAAAATGCTGTTCTGAGTTTATTTCTGTGCCAAATGATTAAAAAAAAACTGATTGAGGGAGTTGAAGAAGCAGCCTAGTCAGCTGGATATTGCTTCTACCCGCTAAGGAAATATCAAGATCAATAAGCAGAAAGACAAAGGATAACATGTCACATTGTTCAAGTCATCTCATCCTGAGTTCATTTTAAAGGACTGAAATGAAAGTGAAACTTGTAAAATCTAAACTGAAAGATATCACATGACACAACAAAGTGATCTCTCTATATTCAACACTCTTGCACTACAATGTGAGATTTTCATCCACCAGAGACATCTTTTATTGCAGAACCTGCACAATATTAGACTTGCAATGTTGGCATTCTACAACCCTGTCACCTCAACAGCTGTAAACAGTGGCCAGTACTCCTTCCCTAATGATATTCACTCTTCTCTGCAAATATGAGAAGGCCCATGAAACAAATGGCTTTACTTGCTTGCTTTACTTGAATCAATTGTAAACCCCTATGGGACGGCGCCAGATCCTATCTGATCTTGGAAGCTAAGCAGGGTCAGCTCTCCTTAGTACTTGGATGAGAGACCACCAATGAACACCAGGTGCTGTAGGTTTTATTGGGAAAACCCCTCCGAGTATTCCTTGCCTAAGAACCCTACGAAATTCATGGGGTCACCATAAGCCAACTCATGACTTGAAGGCACATGCAATCAGGGTATAGAAACCCTATATGTCTCAGGGATTGATTGATGTAAGATTACAAATATCATATTTGATGAGCCCTGAAAACACCTGAACATTTAATGGTTAAAGGCAAACTCTGTTGTTTCAGCTGATCAGCCGACACACATTGGCTATTGCCACATCTTATCTGGCAGAACAAACTAAACTCTTTCAACTGCTTGAAATCACAAGGACTTAGTGTCTGTTGTGCAATAAATCACTAATTCAGCAAATACAGAGCAAAGGCCAGTAAAATGTTTAACATGACATATTTCAAACACAGTATTTCTTTCATCTTATTATGCTCAATGTCTGCAGTGTGAATCCCAGATTTAAATTATCAGTTTTAAACTTCCAGAGTTTTAAACAATACAAGTTCAAATGAAAAGGAGTACTGATGGTATGAACAGTGGAAAGAGCAGTGGTTGTATATTCTTCCAATAGTTTTCTTATTTTTAAAAAATAAAAATAGGGTGAAGGCTGGAAAATGTGAAATAGAGGAGGAGTACTTTTCCCTTCCAGCCCTTTTTCAGCTCAGAATAATTATCCTGAAGTTGCCCTGGGCTCCTCTAAAAAAGAGTGAAATATAAATAAAATTGAAGTCATATTTTATCCACATAGAAGACTAAGGCCCTTTCCGCATGAGGCTGGGGAATCAGTTCGTGCCGGTTCTTACTGGATTTTCTGGGCTTGAAACAAGGTGGACTTTCCCTCATTTCCTTCTGCACAGCTACTACGTATGTTCCATTCTGAGTTTGAGGAGTGCAAGTTCATGAATCCACACTGCCTCCGCTGTGGCCACTCCTGCCAGTCCCCTCACTCTGCCTGTCAGCTGTGATTGGCCCCCCCTTTTTTTTGCATGGTTTAGTACATCACTGCGCACGTGCGTACATATGTAAGTCCATACTACCCCCTGGCCCCTCTCATGAGCCCTCCCCTGACCACCAATTCGCATTCGCGCAAATCTACGTCTGCACCACTGTGAAAGTACAAATTGGATCGATCTGGAAAATTGGAAAACCTATTTCTTCCGCTTTTCAAACAGTGCGCTTTACCACCACATGGGGGCACATTTAGTCAGAATTATGTGCGGAAGGAAGGTAAATAAAGCAAACCTAGTCCACTCCAAGGTGCAGAAGACCTCCGTGGCAAGACACATTGGCTCGCCTTAATAACCACATGCAGAAAGGGCCTAAGAGAATGAACAGCAATAGAAGGCAATAAGAAAATGGGGGGGGGGGGAGTCATACCTGTTCTTGTGCTCCTGTGTTAAGTCTGTTCAACTATCTCTTATTTGCATGAAACAAACAAAAACTAGATATAATAAAATAAGTACAGTGAGCCCTCCACATTTGCAAGTTTCACTTTTGCAGATTTGATTATTCATGGATTATTTGCTGTTACCTCTGCTGCCTCCCTATGCCATTTTTAATAGGCACTGCAAGTCTGGTGAGACTGAGAAACTGCAAAGGAGGCTTGTAAGTCCCTATTAAAAATGGTGTGAGGCAGCAGTGGAAGTGGCAGTAAGCCCCACCAGCCACCCACTTCTGCCTTGTGAAGGAACCCTGGTGCCTCAAAGGAATCCATTGTGGGTTGAATATGGTGATCATCCTTTTTTTGTGTGTTAAATATGGTTTGGGATGGCCTAGAGTTATTCATGGTTTTTCCACTTTCACAGGGACCCTGTGCCCCTAACCCTAGTGAATGTGGAGGGATGACTGTATAGTTTGGCACCTACATTGACAACATACAGAGGAAAAGGGAACTCTGGTAATGATAAGGGTGGTTTTTTTGTGGCACATCATCACTTCACCACAGTTTATCATCCCTATCAGGCACCGGTATCAACACTTATTTTTAAAATCCCCTGGACTTCTTTTTCCATATGCCAAATAACTAATTAATAGTTGCTTAATGGAATACTTCAATAAAAATGCACACAATAGGTGAATTTAACCATCCTATCTCTGCAGGCATTTGTCAAAGCTTTGTTTGCTTATATGCCTTCAAGTCACCTGTTGACTCACAGTGACCCAATGAATTTCATAGGGTTTTCTTGGGCATGGAATACTCAAGAGAATGTTTACCATAGCCTTCCTCTGAAATATAGCCTACAGCACCTGGTATTCCTTAGGAATCTCCCATCAAGTATTAACCAGGCCTGACCCAACTTAGCTTCCAAAATCAGATGGGATCTGATGACTTTAGGATAATTATGCCTCTGACAAAAAGATACTGGTTCTATAAAGCAATGAAGAAGAACAGACACATGGATGATAAAGTGCTGTAAGAGAGATCTTAAGGAACATCTAATAATATATTTTCCCCCCATACTGTCAGCTACTATTCATGAGGTATTAAAATCCCATGATTTCCCATGGTTGTTACATTTCCTAATGTTTGCCACATAAAAATTGCCTCCTTAAAGAAGAAGAGTATGTTTTGCACTTTTCCAGACAGAGGTTTTGTGCTTTTTTTCTCCCTGGCCTTACCTTAGCCCTCCGTCCTATGTAATACTTGTACTGGGGCTATTGGATGAAAATGATGTGGAAGATAGATAGGTAAAGCTCAAAAATCAGGAGAAAAGAATTCCATAAAGAAGACAGAACTGGAGGGGGTGGAGGGCTAAGCAAGTCAGAGAAACACAGCAGTCATACAGCATCCCTCCTCATCAAACACAAAACTTTAAAGCAATTCAAAATAACATGACGGATGTTCAATACCTCTTAGTACAGTTTGCAGCATGGCAGAAACTGGCTGCTTTATGTTCCCAGTTTGCATTGGCCCAATGAGATAGTGGGCCCAATGAAATTGGTTTAAAAGGAAATACAGTAAGTTCCCCGTATCCACTGGATCAGTATCCAGAGTTTGACTTAACCATAACCCAAAATAACATGCCCCCCATTCACCCGCTCCCCCATAGAGGGGAGTAGCTCAAGGGAAGACTCACATGTTGGGGTTCAGTTTGTTCCCCTTGAGAGCCAGGTCCAGCTGAAGGGTGATGATCCACCTGGGCAAGTTCCCAGCGCTCCAGCGCCATGGCTGCTGCTGTTAGCCAACGTTCCTCCTCACCGTTTCCTCACACCAGACTGCCAGCTCCGACAATCACCACACTGGCTGCTCTGCATATGAAGGCAAGGGCAGTGGGGAACCAGCCTGCCCTTGCTAAGCTCCCAAAACCGCCCCCTTCATGGGTGCCAAATCAGGCAGGACCAAATGTGTGGAACCATATGCTGAAAAAGGGGTGTCTGTCTACTTCCTCAACTGAGAGAGGCATGTGGCTCAGCATAACTGGGCTTCCCACATGTTTCTTGACAAAGGAAGGAGGGAGACTCCTTCCTCAGCTGAGAGAGGCATGGGGGCCTTGTACCATGGAGTCCTGCACCCCTCTTGGCCAGGGATGTGAGGAGAATCTTCCTCAATGGAGAGAGGTGCTCTGTGCTTCTCTTGGCCAGGGAGGGACGGAGACTTCTTCCTTGGATGAGAGAGCCCATGGCAGTAGAGCCTGATGAACCTTGTGCAGCATCCTGTGCATGATGAGTGCCCAGAACCAATGAGGATGGAGGAGACGACACAGGGAGCTTGCCAAGGCTCGCCTGGATTACAATAGGAAGGCAAGCATGCGGGAGGAGCCAGGCAGTGGTGCTGCGTCCCTCCCTTGCCTCCTTGCCCAGCCTGGGGGTCAAACCAGAGTGTTGACTATTATCCCCATTTTTCATTATTCACAGTAAGTTGGGGAAGATATCCCCTATAGATACAGAGGACCTACTGTAACTGTAATGGGTTTCAAAATTTTATTAGGTATTAAAACACAGCTGAGACATAAACATGAAACATGGAAATTACATTATAATAATTTTATTTTAATATATTTAAAGTATTTAAGTATTTGAAGTATGGCAAATATGATCCAGAATATGTTTTCAATCAAATGTATCAAATACACTGCTGTAATCAACAAAAGAATATGTTTTAGCACCAATACAAACTAATATTTGTATGGAAGTATACTCTTCCTCAAGAAATTTAGAAATGGTTTGCATACTGATTCAGATCTTTATGGTCTATCATTTTAAAAAGAACTTGCATTTTTGATGGTATGCATTTATTAACATTTCGTCTTTCTAATGTCTGTATCTCTGTTATAAGGATGTCATTTATTTGTTGCAACAGTAATCTCAGAATTGCTAACAAAAGATGTAGGTCTCTGTGGCATTAAGCACATTCTCTTCAGTAAACAAATGCAAGATCAATTTGAATTAAAAAAAAAAGAATATTCTGATTTAATTTGCTAAAGTTATAAAATGGTTACTGTACCCAGACTTGATATACTCCACTTAAAAGTTATTACTAGCACAGTTTCATCTTATGAACACTATCATTTAGATTACTCGTAATTTAGAAGTTTTAAAAGTTTTTACATTGCAGCTACCAGCCTAAAAGATACTACATAAAAAACTGAAGCTTTTATTAAGGTATCACACATATATCTTCTAGTTGGACGGATGTCAATTCTGTGTGACAAAACTTTAATGAGAATTTCCAAACTGCCAATAAAAGATAAAAGTTTTTGCAGCATTATATAAGTTGTCTTTTGTAAATAAGGGCAAGATCAGTTAGGAAAAAACCAAACAATTGTTTTGATTGATTTGCAAAAATTAACAAAAATTTACTGTAGCTATACAGTTGATATAGCCCACTTAAAAGTTACTGCTAGCTGGTAAATTTCCGTTTCTATGGTTATCATTTGGATTTCTTTAAAAAAATTACAAATACAAACTTAAATTTTCTGCTTGCTTATTAAAAATCAATGTAAGAAAACATGGAAACATTTGTTAAAGCATTGCATATATCATTTTCCAGCTGCACTGATGTTAATTTTGTGAGATATTGCTCTAATCATCAGGAGATCGTGCTGTTTACAGATTAGCTCTTTCCTTTCCAGTTGGACATGATGCTTGTGTATAGGTATGTACTGAGCCCTAGGAAAAAACCACAACATAAATTAATTTTTACTTTTAAAAAAACAACTCCTCTCCCGCTTTTTATGCAGGGGAGTTTTTTTTAACTAGGCCATTTTCCTTTAGAAAAAGAAAAGACAGTGGCTGATTTCCACAAAAAAAAAAAAGAAAGAAAGAAAAAGAAAAAGAAAAGACAATTTGCGTACTTTTTCAAATACATGTTTAGGAACAAGTAAGTAATCTAGTGTGACTTAAGTGTGAAGTGTATATTCACGACAGACACAAATACAATCTCTTTAAAACAGTAATACTGTTTAACAATGGAGCTTATGTATTTCAATAAAAATGTATTTTCACTTATTTAACCCTATACTATTATCCCTAAACGACACATGTATAATAGTAAAATTAACAATCCATTCAAAGTGGAATCTTACCCAACACAGCAGAGCAACAGACGCTAAAGGATGGTAAAGGAGTAAAGAACAAAGAATCCACTCTAGGATTGTATGTTCAGCTATATCACCAGCCCAACATCAACTGGTCTGCTTAAGAATGTACAATTTACTGCAGCTAACCAACAGGAAAAAGAAAAAAACCCTCGCTTTGAGGAAAAAGGGGACAACAGGTCACAGGGATAGGAGTGTGGAGTAGTCAAAGACTGGGTCTTGTAACAGCCAGCTCCAAATGACAGCCAGGTCACAAAGGCCTATTGAGGTACCTAAGATGATCTAGCTGGCCTAAGCTTCTATGCAGCACAAGGTAGTAGACATTCACAAAACACACCTTTGTGCAGTTATGGAAAGGCCATGTTGTTGAGGCCTGCAACCCCGCCCCTCATGCAGAGGATAGGACTGTTGAATTTTATGGAGGGTGCCCCTTCTCCATCATTTACAGTTATCTCTTCCCAGTATCCACTCTCAATCTACACCAGTTCACACTTCAATTGCTTTAATCAACAGTCCCTTGTTTTCACCTTCTACAGAGCCATCTGAGATGAAATAGTTCTCATACCTTGTTGGGGCCGTTAGCATTGTGCCTTTCCAAGTGGGCCTGAATGCGTGCACCATAATCAGGGTGAACATCAGTGAAGTTTTTCACCTAGACCAGCAAAGGAAGTTGAAGTAGAGCGTTACTTCTTCTTAATTCCTAGCTACTGTATCTAGATCACTACCAGAACACATGCCATTTGCTACTGAGTGACGTATCTGAAACTTCAGCAGATCCAGTTCACATTCAGTTCAAGTACTGACTGCCATGTTATTCCATGTAACTGTACGATTATTAAGGCTTCCAATTTTCTATGTGACAGTGCAGTACTGCAAGTTTCTTTGGCATGCCTCCCCAGCTGATTTTAATCAAAGGCTTTCTCTGATATGGATTGGTACCAAATTAGTCAAACTACATATAGACCTCACTTTTAAAAAGCATTGTATTAATAGGCTACTTAGTTATCCTGTGTTCTTTTCCTATCTGAATCAGCCAGTAATCATTTCTCTGTAGCAATATTGGACCACAAACTGACAGTTTACACTTTTACCTGAGATTGTTTTTTAATACAAGTTTTTCATAATAATCATACACTTACTAAGGTGTAAGTTTCACTACGATGATATAAAGAAAGTTTGGAATTGCAGCCAAACTAAGTAATAATGAAACAACTAAACTGACAAAAAAAAGGAAGATGTGGTGATTGCACTACTTTAATTAGCAGATCTATGCTGTCACAAATCAAAAGGTAAACCTCACTATGTTTAGAAGACAGACACCTTTGCTAGTTATTCTGCAGCAAGAGGTTTCTCTACTGTTGTTCCTTATGTTTTAAAGATGTTTTGAAAACAGCTTGAACCTCAATGTTCTTAATATCTTTTATCTTTTTAATCATGCATTGGCCTTTTCATTTTGTATTTCTATACAACCTACAATCGGTGTGGTACACTCTGCCTTCTGAAATTTTCACAGAAGTCCTTACAGAAAAAATCCTGAGTGAGTGAATGTAATAATTTATTACTTACAGCTTTCTTTTGAATGAAGAGCTGTGCATCTTTAAGATGGCCAGCAATGTTCTCACAGAGTCTCTCACGTTCTTCCTCTGTCAGCACTTTGGTATAGAAATCTCGTACCTTTCAATAAATGTTGAAGACAAACCTCCATTAACAGATATATCTTGTGTGCTGTTTAGCAATTTATAAATTTTCTAAAATAAGAAAAAAATTGTGGACCCCATAGTGTATCACTATAGATTTTAGTCTCCGCCATTACACAAAGAAGAAAAGGAACAGGCATTGGGGTTATCCTTGAAGATTTCTCTTAGGTTAACAATTTGAGAAATGTTGTCTGCTTTTGATTTGTAGCACTGGCCCATAAATCAAACTACACATACTTTAAAGTGCATGTCTATAACTCATCACTCTCTTTATCAAAAGCAGCTTCAATGCCCCAATCTGGCAGAAGAAGGAAAGTTCTCCCCAGACTGATTGATTGATTGATTGTATTTCTAGGCCGCCTTTCTCCCAACACTGGGACCCAAGATGGCCTCCAACAATAAATATACATTAAAAATGTTCAGGACAGTTGAAAGCATTAAACAAATATAAGATCACAAAAACACTTAAAAGGATATTCCCATACAACCGTTAATAATTAAAGCTGCCCAGTTTACACAAAAGCCTGTTTGAAGAGAAAAGTTTTTGCCTGTTGGCTAAAAGAGAGCAGGGAGGGAGCCCACCTAGTCTCTTGTGGAAGAGTGTTCCACAGGGTGGGAGAAGCCACTGAGAAGGCTCTCTCCTGTGTCCTCACCAGACGAGCCTGGATAGTGGTGGGACTGAAAGAAAGCCTCCCCCAGCAGATCTTAAGGTTCCAACTGGCTCATACAGGGAGATATGGTCTTTCAAATAGCCTGGACCTAAGCCATTTAGGGATTTACAGGTCATAACCAGCACTTTGAATTGTGCCCAGAAACGAACAGGCAGCCAGTGGAGCTGTTTTTGCAAAGGAGTTATATGCTTGTAACTGGCCCTGGTCAGCACTCTAGCTGCCGCATTTTGAATGCGCTGAAGTTTCTGAACAGTTTTCAAAGGCAGCCCCACGCGGAGTGCATTACAGTAGTCCAACCAAGATGTAATCCAGGCTTGTGTCACTGAAGCCAGATCTGACATCTCAAGGAATGGCTGCAGCTGGCACACAAGTTTTAACTGTGCACATGCACTCCTGGCCACTGCTGAAACCTGGTCATCCTGGTTTCAGAGCTGAATCCAGGAGAACACCAAGGCTGCGAGCCTGAGATTTCAGGGGGACTGTAACCCCATTCAGCACAGGCAAAGTCCCTATCCCTGATTTGTCTTTTGACTGACCAGAAGCACCTCTGTCTTGTCTGGATTGAGCTTCAATTTGTTTGCCCTCATCCAGTCCATTACTGAGAGCAGACACTGGTTCGCTGATTTGTCTTCTAAGACGCTACTGACTGCAGTGTCACTTCCAAAACAACCAGCAGCTTCACATGTGGTTTTTTTAAAGAAGAAAAATGCGTGGGGAGGGACAGTGCACCCTGTCCCAAGTATTAAATAGGGAAAATTATTAGCCAGATTCTTTAAAAATTAGTATGGTTTGAGTGTTGACTACAACCCTAGAAACCAGGGTTTGATTCCCTGCTTGGCCTTGGAAACCAAGCGGGTGACCTTGGGCAGGTCACACAGTCTCAGAAAACCCCATGATAGGTTCTTCTTAGGGTTACCATAAGTTGGAAATGACTTGAAAGTACACATCAACAGCAATATGTACTACTTGCTGATTACACAAATAGTCTAGGTGAAACACACATTTTTCTGAACAATTACTAATAATATGCTCTCTCTCAATCTCCATGTCCTCCTGCAAGTGTGTCAAGTCGTTACCTTTATAGTTCACAGTTAACATAGCATGAAAAATTTATATTGAACAGTATCCAACAAATGGAGTTATAATTTTTGTTTCTGTTTGCTACCACAATACTACCACATTTATTAGTCCTTAAAAACTTAAACAATAACAATAGTAACAATTATAAACATATAAAAGTTCTTGGTAAAAAAAAGTGTTACATCATGGAGGGTCAAAGTTCTTTCACAGAGCGACAGGGGGCATGTGAGATATGAGACATTGCAAACCACTGCTTTAGAGCAAAAATTTTAAAATTCTCAGGCATTTGGCAGATGTCTCAAGGAAATGCTGATAGTCAATTCACACCATTAAAAAAATCATTCCCTAAGAAAGATAAGTGGCCACTACTGGTCTTCTTACCTGAGACACATTATCTTCATTTGCACTATTGAAGCGCTGCACATCACCTGAAACATTTACACGGGTCTCCTTCAAACTGGGCTGGTCCTCAGGGCCAGTAAAACTGTTTGGATAATAGTTTGGAGCACCACCTAGAAAAAAATTATTTATTTTACTATTACGTATTATGAGCAAGGGAGAAATGTAAAATAATTCTAGTGGAAGAGGCCTGACATGGTTCAGCCACCAACTACACTTAAAAAGATTTTCAGCAGTAACAGAAGCAAGATCTTGATCATCTCTCATTTTAGGAACAGGAAGCAGGCAAATATTTTAACCAGCTTTAACCAACAAACCAACAAAATTTAACCAACAAAAATTTAACCAACAAAATTTGACTGTGCCCTTCTGAAGAGTTCTTGCAGGTGTTACTGTGCATTTTTAAAAAACTACTTCCAAAAGTGGTATCAAAATTACCTTGGTTGTCAGATGTGCACATGAAGCCATCTCTTTGATAGTTGGCCACTCGAGCTCGGTATGGGCAGTTTACAGGAATCTGCAGATAATTGGGTCCGAGACGGTGTCTGTGGGTGTCTGGATAGGAAAAAAGACGCCCCTAGAATAAAACATGCCAAAGAGGTAAACGTGAGAGTGAGTAACTTCTGTTTCAGTTGGTTTCTATCATTCTCTGATTTCTGCCCTGCAGTTTTAATCATGGCAGTATCAGTTCTTCAACCTGCTGATGCTCCTAACAATTGCAAGGCAGAAAAATTATAATTACAAGAACAATATCAGCCTAAAAGAAGACTCGCTACATTAGACGAAATGTTCAGTGGTCTGTTTCATGTCTCAAGTGGGTGAATCTTGACTGCTCATTTCAGCTATGATTAAGACTGTAAAACACAGTAGTTTAAGATCTGAAACTGCTAAGAGCTGTAAATTGTGTACTTATTTTGACTAAGCACATTATCTTTATAGAGGTTGATGTTCTTGCCAACATCTTGCCAATTTACCCAGGCACAATCAGCTGCAGTCAGGGAAGAATCACGTGGTTCCTTTTGTTTTCTTGAATTTTCTTTAACACAAACCATTTAATGTTTTTAAAATCAAACCTTGTGTTTCTAGAGTCTGAAGCGACTGTACATAAATTTTGTTACACCTTCCCCAGGAAACGTAAGTGCTATACATAATAATACAATACTACTGAAGCTGGACAGATTAACATTTTGTAGATATATTCTTTATGGCATGAAAATGCCAATGGGACACTTAAGTCTAAAACAGGTTACTTTAAACGCTTCACCCACACTACTGAATTGTACATAAGATTTCCCCTAGCTGTAATGTAAAACACTCAGGAAAAGTTACTATATTATTTTCCTTTGGAGTTGCATACAGTACTGACCATTTTTACTGGTGGACCATAATTTATTACATTTATACCTCAAGGTCAAGGGAGCAAAAATGTCTTTTCTCCTCCCCAATTCACCCTCACAACAGCTCAGTGAAGTAGGTCAGGCTTAGAAAAGAATGACTGGCCACAGGTCACCTAGGGAGTTATATGGCTCCCTGGGAATTTGAACCTGGATGTCCAAGTTCATCACACCAATTCTAAATCAACAAACATCTGTAAGTGTTCCCTTACATTACTGCTTTGTATTTGACCCTTTTAATAGTGGAAACAGCAATGATGAAAAGCTACATCATCTCTTCATATGACAAGGTGTAATCTTTCAGCTTATTAAAGCTATTTACAATAGTGCTTTTGCTTTTTTTGAAAAATGCTGACTCCTTTTTGTATTATGGAAACACAAAACATTACAAAGAAGAATGTTCAGTATTTCCATACATGAACAGAATTCTGCTGTCCAATATGAGAGAGTGGTAGTATATTCTCTCTAGAATATTTCGGAGTTCCTGGTGGTTTAGAATTAAGGAATTCCCTGGTTTATGAGCTTGATAAATGTAATCCAAGTTTATATAAACTGATCATGCTTGCACTGGCTAGTCTGATATGCTGAGTTAACCCTCTCTGAGAACGTTCTTCTATACTCCAGAGAACTAGCCCTGAGTTGTGAAACATGGCTGTGAATTCCAACACAGTGAGATCTCCCAGCATGCCATCAACAACACAAAATTGATTACTCGTATGGATAGTTATCACAACCCTAGATCTCGTACAGTGATAAGAGAAATCATATCCCAGATAATTCAACTTATATGCCAGGCTTTGATAATGATTAAATGACCAATAATGATCACCTTTCTTTTAAGAAGTTTAATATACTTTATATCTAGAATTCTTACTGGAACAGGATGTGGACAGAGAGGGGAAAAATGATAGAACAATATAACATACAAAATTAAAGTTTGGGTTAGAAAGTAAAATCTCAGTGATAGCTTCATCCTGATGTAGATGGCTATCATTTCTCCTTATAGTATAGTCTAGTGATCTTAAGAAAAGCATGCCACTTGTAGCAAAGAAATATTAAAGAACCAATACCTGTAACATTTTATCAGGGCTTGGTTCAATTCCTGGTGGCATGTTGCTTGGGTCAAAGGCAATTTGTTCCACCTCAGCAAAATAGTTGACAGGATTCCTGTTTAAGACAATTTTTCCCACAGGGATGAGAGGATAATCCTTGTGAGGCCAAACCTAGAAAATGAGACAAATATTATAATCTTCCATATCAATCTTTCCAGACTTGTACAACAGAGATATGTCAAAATTCCTTCTCTATATGGAATATGGAGATATACACAACATACTTACCTTAGTTAAATCAAAAGGATTGAATGGAAATTTCTCAGCCTGTTCAAATGTCATGACCTGAATATAGAAACTCCAGGATGGATAGTCTCCACTAGCAATAGCATTGTAAAGATCACGCAGAGCATAGTCAGGATCTTCAGAAGCCAGCCTTCCTGCTTCTTCAACAGACAGGTTTTTGATGCCCTGGTCAGTCTGCAAATATTTAAATAAATCTGTTTGAACTTTCATTAAGAATCACATGCTAACAACAACTCCAAAAACATGTTCCATTTTTAATGCTTGTCCTGATTCAGTAGACAGCAATATATGTGGGGAAACAGAATTTAATCTAAAGATATGATGTATGAAAAAGTGAAAATGTTGGAAAGAAGCCTACATTCAGAGATGTATATTGGTGTATATCTCATGTTTCAAGGCCTGATTCCAGCCTTCCCTGACCCAGTATTCATATGGCACATAATGAATGAGGCTGACAGCCATTTTACAAAGGAATAAGCATATTGCTACATAAATTATTTTTTTAAAAAAAAAACAGAAATAGATGAGAACTCCAGATCCAGCAACTAAATGATAATCAAATATATGTTTTTAAATTCATAAAAGTGTGCAACAATGCATTGAGTAAAAGACTTGTTGTTTTGCCAAGTTAAACAAATAAGCACTTACAGAATTCATCAGTGGTATGGCACCACATAAGAAAATATAAAGCTTCCAAAGGCTAAAAATATTTGAAATAAAAAATAAAAAATATGGGGTCACGTAGAGGAACTATGCTACTCATTACTGATCAAGTCATAAGAACTATGCATCGTATGTCTCCTAACCATTCTTAAAAAACTGATTCCATGTCTCTAATGGAAGAATTATTTTGACAAAACCAGAACGTCTAGACAATTCCTGTCATTAAAGGTTTGGAACAAAAGTTTATCAGTCCAAATTATTACTGTATAAGCTGTCAACCAATCTATGAGTAGCATCTTGAAATCTTACAAACACAATAGAAACAACAGTCATGTTAAAAGAAATCTGATGAGGTAGAGCGTGTCTATGAATGCTTATACGCCACAAACTTCTTTTGCTCAATCTCAAAGGTGCTACAAGATCCTTTTGCATTTTTTTTTATTATTATATATCTTTTTAGAAAAAAAGATGGAAACACACAAGTTACAAGAAATAAAATACACAGAACTGAAAAGCAATGAAAACAAAAACAACACAATTATAATATAAAACTATACCATCCCACAAGAATAACTGACAGAAATGTAACACTATGTTGGCCAAATCAATTAAGAAAATATTTAAAACCTAATCCTAGTTTTATAAATTGTGCATTCTTCAAAGTAAATTCTAAACAGAAAAGCTGCAGTGCTTACCTTTGCATGAAATTTGCAGTACACTGCTTTTCCATTAGCATTCACTAGCTTAAAAGTATGTGATCCATAGCCATTCATGTGACGATGTCCATTTGGAATGCCACGATCACTGAACAGAAAGGATACCTATAAAGCAGCAGCAGCAGCAGCAACAACAACAAAAAAACAACTTCAGTAAAATCTTTCACGATGGTCACCTTTCATGTAAACATAAATAACTAAAGCTAGGTACTTAGGTATTATAAACAAGTGCTTTTTAAGCTATCTGATGTGGGGGATCAGCAGTTATTTTTTTTCCATTGTGCCAACACCCAGTACTGTATTTGTTTTTTTTCTTTCCTGCAAGCTCTTCAGCAACTGGTAGCTGATGGCTCATGGACTGACAGTCAGACCAGCAGTGTGACAGACTTTGATTTCCCCCTCCCTGTACTATCAAGATATGCTTCTAACCATATTTATTCTTAGTCTGACAGTCCCGCAAATTTTATGCTGTCCGAATAGTGCAATCTCTCATTTTCACCTAATCCAGCTGGGGGGACAAGATGGTTGTGCACTTGATAAGAAAGGTTGCTTCATTTCAACACATATTTCATGCTCTGGAGGCTAAGGAAAGTAGAAATATGGCATCCAATAAACTGGGTAAATTGCGACAGCCATTTACTCAACCCCTACCAGCTAACTGCATAAATATTCATACATGAAGAAATTAGAAGTTTACACCAGGGACAGGGATCTTGTCCATAGGCTATATGTTGCCCAGTAGGGGCCTCGTCACACCATATAAATATAGTACTACAGTTTCACTTTAACTGCAATGGCTCCACCCTATCAAAACCTATGATTTGCCATTCAGGGAGGGGCATTTAGAATTCTCAGCCAGAGAGCATCAGTGTCTCACAAAACTACAAACTCCAGGATTCGACAGGATGTTTCCACGATTGCTGAAGTGTGAAAGGGTCCTAGGCTTTTGCACACAACATGCTGGGTCTCCCCCTTCCTGAAGCCACAGTAAGGAAGGGTAACAGCAACCATGAAAAGGAAACCTGCTGTGTTTCTGTTGTGTGTGGTAAGAAGGAGCATTCCTTCCTCACTGACTACAAAAGTAACCAAATGTATTGCTGGAAGCAACCAGTTACCTGACAGGCAATCTAGGCTATGAAATTCTCCCTCCAAGGAAATTCTGCCAAGCTCCCTCATAACAGTTTAGAAACCCTGTAATTTATATTGCGGAGGGTCTTTTAAACCTGGAGGTCCAGTATGATTTAAAAAAAATATTGAGTTGTTCTATGTTATTTTGTTACACTATGATTCACCTGCTTTGACCAGTTCTAGGAGGAGTTTTACTTTTTAATTTCACAAACACTATCTTAAAAGCAGGTTATAACACATGACAGAAACACCCATGAAAAAAAAATTAGGAAGTGTTCTCTGTGATATTTTTGTATGTAAAAATGTCTACACACATATTTTATTTACAAACTCTTAACACAAATACACATCATAAGCAAGCCTGAGTTCCTTTGCTCTTCTTTCTACCCCAAGTATTTCAGTTTTTTGAGGACAGAAAAATTTACAGAAGGGAAAAGTAAAGCAGAGCAACAATTTTAAATGTGCATTCTTGTTTAAGATGGTAAGTACCTTGCTGGATCAGCTTAACATCCACTTAGACTACCAGCATTTACAGATAGCCTAACTCCTGTTGATGTTTGGGTTATGAGCTATCTTTTATTCATCCTTTTAAGACAATGTGATGGAAGCTTAACAACTCTTCATCTTCTCTTCCATTTTCCTACTTTTCTCCAAGAAAAAGCAGGAGAGAAAGAAGGTATCAAATGCAACAGTGGGAAGCAAATCAGTCTTTTTTACTCTATTTTTCCCCTGAGCTACTTCAAGAAACCCACAGCAGGAGTACAAAGGGGCCTGTACTTTGCAAGGAAAAGGGAGGAAAAGGGCAAAAGTAAATTAAAAGACAACAGATCCTACCTGGTGCAGGGTTTCGGGGCGCAGGCTCCAGAAGTCCCACACCATGTCTGGATCCTTCAGATGAGTCTGCGGATTCCTCTTTTGGGTATGGATAAAGGATGGGAACTAATAAAATACAAAGATATCATTAAACTACTGTACACTTACATTACAGTTAGATCTATTCCACATTCCACTGTATTTGTACTCAGCTCATTTTGAAATCACGTATCTGTAAGTTAAAATCCATAAAATTGCCTCTGACATACGAAGAATGAGATATTAATAGTGGGATCATCCTACAGGGACTTATGCTACCCTTGAAGAAGCATGTGTGTAATTTGGGAGTACCACTGAATCCAACATTATTCGCGGATTCCCAGGTACTTTTGGCTAATTCTTTAGCGTAAATGGTCCTAGACAATAGGTATATAGCCACTGAGACGGACATTTAGTAATCTCCTGCAGGGTTATTATGACACAATTTCCATTAGGCTGCCTTTGAAGACCACCTGCAAACTGGAGCAACCTATTTGATTAACAAAATCAGCTGGTAGAAACATTTCATATCTAATCTAAAACAACTGCAGTAGCTCTTTACTTTTTCTTTTCCCTCTGGGAATAAACTCCAATGCTAATGTTAATTCTTAAAACCATGAATGGCCCAGACACAGATTATATACAAGTTATTCTTTGAAAGAAGTTCTGCCAAGTTAACTCCTGGAGATCAGATATACGTCCTTCTCAATTGTAACAGCCAGTATTTGCCAGGTTGAAATACCACAGGATTGTGCTTGCCTCAGTAGTGTTTGCAAACGTTCAACTTCCTGCAGCCAGAGAGTAGAAACCCCTGGCTGCAGCTCAACAGCCAGGAGAGCTTTCACGGTAAAAGTGCCAGCCAGAGGGGTCTTCGGCTGGAGTAGTACTCCCCTGAATAAAGGAGGAGCAGAGGATTACCCATTTGGACAGAGAAACCCCATAATACATGTTTGCTTGTCAGTAAACATGGTGTGAATGGGAAGGACTGAGGGAGTAACCACTTGCCCTTGCTGTGAAATGCAGCTGTTTAGGGCAGATCTGACAGCCCTGTGCTTTTATAAACCTGCTTTTGTAAAGAACAGCTTCTAATTAAACCTTTGAAGTTGTTAAAGTGAAGAATCCTTCTGATTAAGATGGAATGACAGAGCCTTTGCAGTTTCCTACTTTCTGCAATCAAGAGCTTAGTCTGTTTGCCCCATAAGACCAGAACAACTGAAATAGAAAATTGCAGGTTGATGTTTTAAGAGACAACAATTAAGGATCTAAGAGTATACACTACGTGAATAGACTGACCTGTATTTTATTTGTAAGAAGGAGTGGAATTTAATAAGGAGAAATCACAGTGTGAGAAAGTACGGATGTTATCAGTTGGATGTTGATAACATTGATGCATTGGCAGCCTCTGGCTAGACATGAGGGAAATGAGTTAACTCTGTACCTAATTGACAAAGTGAAACATGGAACTCTCCCTAGAACAGTTAGAGGATGTTTTACAAGGGACTACGGAGGAAACACACAGTGATATCCTGAATTGGCAGAAGCCCATGATAAAGATCATGACGAAAGAACTCGAAGAACGGTTGTTAGAACTAAGCCAAGAGGGAAGCACAGAACCTGACAAGGAAGCAAAAGAGGACAAAAACCAGATGGAGAAAGATGTCAAAAATAAGGGTGCTGTCTCAGGACAATGATTTTAAAATATTACATGAGAAGCAACCATAGAAAAAATTGGCTACGAGGGAAGAGGGAAGTTAGTTCAAAATGAGGTTAATTTAAATTAGGTTAAGAGACGGTTATAGATTTAAGACAACAATAAGTGGAATGGGTCCATAATTTCAATAGTGTATTTTAGAATATAAAATGGTATTGAAATATTTAGGTTTAGTGATGTCATAAAACATGTAACAGATTTATTGTTTTTACTAGAAGATGTAGTATGTAATTGAGTCACCAGATTTACGATAATGATACTGGATTGGGTCTATAAAAATGGTGTTAATATATCTGGATTTAGGAAGGTTATTAGATATAGTAGATCTATACTCTTTAGCAGTAAAGAAGTAAGTAATTCAGTAAGCAACATTTCATTAAAATTAGTACTATTAAGGTTTTTCAGCATTATTAATGTTATTTACCATGTAATGTCATTTATCATGTAAGCAAATTGTAACAGAACGTAAAAAAAGGTAACATGGAGACATCATGCTTGATATGTTAACCTTTGGCAGAAAAAAGTTTTTTTTTTCTTTTTGAAAGCAAGAACTGGGGGAGGAGAAAAAGAGAAATGCTGGATCATCTTTTTAGAAAGGCTTGAATCAATCAGTAGGCTATAATCCATCAAAAGGACAGATGGAAGTCGATTCATTTCTCTTTCTTTCCATCCTTCTTTTCCTTTTTTCTTTCTTTTTCTTGAACTTTTCATTAATAAGTTTTAATGTTTTCCTGGATGGTGTTCTTTTTTCCTTTTATATATCCTTTTATGTATTTGTTGTGTTTTCAGTTTTTTATTATAAAAAATTATTATTTTTATTATTATCTATTATTTTTTATTTAAAATGTTAAACGTTTAAATGTTTAAAATGTTAATAAAATAAATAAAAAAATAGCGTTCAAACACATTCAACCAGGGCGACCTACTTTTGCGACTATCACTAGTTGACTGTTTGCAATGATCAAGTTCCAGTATTATTTTGACCCAACTGCTAGTGTTAAAGTATATATAAATGGAAATAGCTCAAGTTTACAAGCCTAGCACAGTCCACTTAAGTACTACTCATTTGAGAGAACTGATTGTGCTAACTTCTGTATTATCATTACAGAAATAAACTGGAATGAAATGCCAAAAGGCTATCTCTACCTTCAAATGAAGTAGAAGACATATCTGGGGAAAAATAATGACGGTGATTATGCCCCCTCACCCCAAAAGAAATCCTTGATGTTATGCCCTCAGCCACTTGGAACAAGATTTTAAGTTGATTTCAGAAAATGAGTCATAAGGGAAAAAGAGAGCCAAGTATTCTATACTTCATAAATTTCTTCTGCTTTAATTCACAACTCTTTACCCAGAGAAATACACACCATGATCTAACATACCAGCATTGCGTCTCTAATAAAGAAGATGGGAGTATTGTTCCCTACAAGGTCCCAGTTGCCCTCCTCCGTATAGAACTTCATTGCAAAGCCTCGAGGGTCACGAACTGTGTCAGCTGAACCTGCTTCACCAGCTATAAAACAAAGGTTTACCAGTGTAAGACACTGGAAAATGTATACAGTCCCAACAAATATCCCGAAGAAATGGTTGTCTGACTTTCATCTCTGTTTTACTGAGCTTTGTGCTATAAAAATAGGCATGAATTCTATATGCAGAGAATTTAGTCAACAACATTAAAGTTCTAAGCAAGTTTCTTGCAGTTACCTTAGAAACAGATTTATTAAAACCTTATTCAATGAAACTTTTGCCTTTCCAGCCTTCACCTAACATATACTACCTTAATAATTCCTAAATTAAAATGACATCCTTGCTGATGGTGACATTTACAATATTCTAGGAAAAACTGAATAGAGAACATGAATGATTTCCTGTACTGGTCTGAGGACTAGCAATACTCAAATCACAACTTTCTCAATAAGAGAGAAAACCCAAAGAATACAGTGTCATGAACCATTTTCTCACTAAAAAAGAGAAAAAGAAATACGGCACTCTTTCAGACAAACAGGTTTTTATTTTTCATGAGTTTTCAGCAATATAAACCCACTTCCTTAGATGCAGTACCAAGTGCTAGTAAGGTTTCAGATATAAAGCAAATTTATACAGCTGTAGGAATGGGATAGAATTTTCTCACTTTCATTAGGAAATAAGAAGCAGAGTGACTAAATACTAATATAATTTAAGTATACTGCATGTGGTTATTCTAAAGCAAAATATGATCTCTGAATTCCTGCTATAAGGTTGATTTACTAACAGACAACATTAACAGCTGACAGAGAGGAAATCAGGGTTTCTGTTGTTGTTATGGGGTGCATTTAAGATATGGTTGAGAAACACCTTCCTATTCTAGTTTGTTAAATGGTATTTTGGAAAATCAGGAAGAATCAAATAAATATACACTGAGGGAGATTAGTGAACATACTTTTTATCAATGATCAGTGGATGGCACAGACAAATCAAATAAAATGAAAATACAAATTAAGATTTGTAAAAACCTTACCAACAGTAGAAAATCGAATGGCCATTGGAGTTCTTTTACCAATATGCTCAAATATCTTTGCTTTGCAGTATTTGGTGATATCATGAGTCACTTCAAAATATCCAAAAGCACCTGAAATTTTTTTCAAAACTGTTACTTTTCTGTAAAAACAAAGAGTCTAAGGATCAAGAACTTTGGGAACAATATCAAATATACTAACTGAAACAGATCATAAATACGGATTTATTCTGGAATGAATAAAGAAACTGCAAAGATCACCTGCTTTTCAACTAGTGGGAAAATCTCAAGGGTACCATTCAACTCATGGGACACTCCTGCCAGTAGCAGAGAATTCAAGATCCATGGCTTGCTTTGTCACTGCTGGCAGCAAGCTACAAAAAGCAGCCCCTACATTCTGTAAAAGGAAAGGCCTAAAATACGGCACTGTGTGCTGTTAGAGGGGAATGAGATTAAAAACCAGGCACAGCAAATAGCTTTTTGTATGCCAAAAGAAGCTGCAGTGAGGAGGTGGCAGGAAAGCCTGCCAGCATGATGAGCATAATTCCATTCACATAATTCTATATACACTGCCTTGTAGATTTGTAACGAAACCATGCACAGTTTTGTGGATCTAAATATTAATGCACATTCCAGGGTAAGTAGGCTGTCCACACTATATTGCTTTCATTGCAATATGTATTTGATATATTTGAAAATATGCTGTCTATTGCATGTTCTTTTAAAAGGCATGTTAATACAATGCACTCTCTTTAAAGCAATACAATATGAAGAATCAACATCTACAAGAAATCTGACTGAGTGGGTGTATCTTTTATGGAATAACATCTTTGAAACATCAGAAATTATTCGCAACATATTTTTCATACTAAATAACCACTGGTGTAATCATTAATCTTTTATTTCTTTTGTTTATCCTTGGAAAGAAATAGTCATGTTTTAAGAAGAAAATGGCATTTGAAATTTCATATTCTAGCTTGTCTGCTTTAGGGTAGCCAAAGGCCTGCAATCACTGAATAAGATGCTTTGAATTTTTCCCTTTGAGTATACTCCTGTATTTTTAAACCACTTATCAGAATCAAAAGCCTTAGTTATCTGGCAGCCTAGAGGCTGCTTTTCCAGAAACTCAGGTTCAAAACACCTTTAGACACATTAAATTAAGTTCACAACTATTTGGCTCCTAACTACACCACATATTTCTCCACACACAATCAACATAGGTAACTCATGTATACTTCTAGGTAAGGCTCACATTCTTGAAGTAATGTGCAATGTGCAAAGGGATGTCCTGTGTTGTTTTTTTTAAATCCAGAATTAAAATATCAAAAATGAAAAACTGCAAAGATTATCTGATTAAACATTAAATTAGGGAAAATTAATTTTCATTTCTGGTCTTTAAGTTCAAAGAAAAGTTACGCATACTTATCAAATGTGCCAGTTAAAATATGTTGGCAGAGTAAAATCTGTTCATCCCCCCAACAGGCTAGTAAAATACAGAAAATTAAAACAATATGGGGATTCCACAAAATACTTCATGATTCATACAAGTACAATTAGCCCTCCGCATTTGCAAGGTTTGGGGATGCAGTACCTCTGCAAAAGTGGAAAATCACAAATATCAAAATGTATGTGTATGTCTGTGAGAAGGCATCCAAGGCATGGTGGGAAAAATGGGCACTCAGGGTCCAAATTAGGTCAGGGAAGGGAGAGAAAGGGGCTGGGTTGATGTGGTGGCTCTATACCTCCTCTCTAGTGCCCATCTCCCTCCTTAGGTATGAGAGGGGCATCTGGAGAAGGTTTGAAGTGCTAAGAAATTGGGTTGCGAGCTGTCCTTAACTGACCAGGCAGCAGCAGGCAGAAGAGGAGGAGGACCAGAGGCAGGTATTTAGAGGGCTGCACAGTCTAATCAGGGCTTCCAAGAGGGAAGGTTTTCCCAGAAAAGAAGTGCCTGAGGTGGGAGGGGCAAGGCTTGGAGAAACTTGCAAATAATCAAATTCATCAAAGTCAAATCTGCAAACGTGGAGGGCCAACTGTAGTTCAGCAATGCCGTAATAGTAGAAGAAGCCATAAAATACTTCATCTGATCCAACTCAAAGTCTTGTTACAGACAGGGAGACAGAAATTCCATGAAACCTTTTTGCTTTCTTGTTCCTTCTGAATACAGAAATGTTTACTAGACAGTTCTGTAAGTAGCTCACAATGTCTGAGGTTGTATGTTTTAAAGGAAATACATAACCTCTAACACTAACCTGCTCCTTTGGCATGAACAACTCTCTCAGGAATCCTTTCTCGGTCAAAATGTGCCATCTCATCAGTGAAAACCACATCCTGAACCAAGAGAGGGCCTCGCGGTCCCACAGTCATGATATTCAGCTTGTCTCCCACCGGGATTCCTGCTCCTGTGGTCAAGGCATCTGGTTTCTAGTTTAAAAAAAGGAAAAAAAATTAGATCAAAATAATCAAAAGTACACATAATTGTCTACATTTTTAGTGGCTTAGTGAAAGCACCCAGATTAAGTTAAGAGACATATGAGGTAATATGTTCCTGAAGCTACAGGAAACATTGCTTCCTGCATTAGATTACATAGGAGGAACTATTAAAGGAGATTAGTTCTGCCCTAAGAATCCACCTTAGAAGACTAATCTATGTGTGAAAGTGGGATATCATTTCCAAACACTGTCATTACTAACTAAATGTTCAGACATAAATAATTGAAGAGTAGCACCAAGCTGCAACTCTAAGTCTTGTGTTGTAGAATGTTTTTGTTCTAACTTGAAGTTTTCAAGCTAACCTTAACAAAATAAACTGCTCCGTTTACCAGAAACATGTTAAAAAATTAATAATTTTAACACCTGAGGGATGAAAAATAATTAATTAATGCATAATGCACCATTTTTTTGGCCTCCTGCTAAAAGCCAGTTGTCTTTATTATGTTCTTTACTGCAACATATGTATCCTTCTGACTGTTTGCAACATTGCTAGGATGCAACCTATAAAGTACTGAGAATAATAATAATATTCAACTCCAGTACAATACATACATGAAAAGCCCAGAAGAAGGCTACTATAGCAGCTTATTCATTTCTAACTGTAAAATTGTTCCTTCTTATTCTTTGAAATTCACATGCTTTTAAATGATTTTAGAGACTTGGCTATTTACATTTGCTTTTACCAATTACTCTGAGACTTTTAAAATTATTGCTACTTATTTTACTGCTTAGATACTTCTTTTTATAGTTCTACATATTAATTTTGCATTTTATAACCATATGTTAGTGTGAAATTATTATAAACATTCTGCTGTGTCAACCACATTGAGAGGCCTGTATGGCATTAAAAGGCAGCCATTCTTTGACAATTGAAAATGTGTGTAGCCCAAATCATCCTGTAGAAAAATACATATTATGACATTGTAGAACATGTACAAAGTCTGGAATTTACAGCTAGCAGACAGAACTTCAAAAATGCAGCAGCAGCCCTTTTTGAAGGTAATAATTAATATAACTTGAACCAAGACTTAAGGACGAAAACAAGCTATTAAGTAGCTTGAAATTCTGGTGAGTACTATCAACCTGTGCAGATTAAATTAACAGAAGTATTGCTGCATTAATTTCTAAGTGTCTCCCACAGCAGCCACCACCCCACCCACTTAAGCACGAGGCTTTTAGGATAAAAGTAGTGCTTATCTTCCTTGCACCACCCATGAAGATCCATTCAGATGATAAAAGCCTTGTTTGCTTCTTTACAAAGTTGTTACCCAGAAAGTACAATCTTCAGATTCTCTACTGTGTGTTAGATAGTAGAACTAAATTCTTCATCAGGCAACCACAGCTAAACTAATGGAATCTATGGGCATCCCAAGTCAGCAGTTTTGAAAACTGCTATTTCTGGCCCTGCATTTAGTGGCAGGTCACATTTGTTCCTCGTCTCCTTCTTATACCTGACACTGGGAGTAACCTCACTCAGAGAAGCCTCTTACAACACCTGTCGCAATGAGACAGACATTGAGATAAACAGAATCTGAAATCAGTTTATACAACTACTGCCCAGAAAAGAGACTGGCACTCTGAGATGCTTTTTCAGAGTGAAACCTGTTTAATGAACTAACTTTACATGCAGGGAGAAAGCTGGTAAGAGGAAGATAAAGAGGATGCCTGGTTGTGATACAAGTATCACTGATTGATTGTTCTTGTCCTACATGAGTCTTCAAAGGGACTCTCTCTGGTTTTGCCAGCTCAGTGAAAGCCACAGCATACAGCTGACACATTGTCTTTTGCAGTGCTTGCACTTTTTCGTAACAATTACACCAGAAAAGAGGCAACTTGACTTCTCAGGGGCTTTTTGCACTCTCATACCTTGCTTTGCCTCCTTAAGGCCTGAAATCAACTCAATCAGTTCTGGGGGAGTGGGCGAATAAAAACACTCCAAATCAGTAAACTGAAGCTGCCAAGGGCCTCCAACAGTTGGAGTTTACATTAATACAACCCACCAATCCCCTCCCAGATTCAGAACAACAGATCAACAGAACCCAGAAGTATAAACTGGAAAACATTCCCTGCTTTGTTTCTGGTTAAAAACCATCCATGAACTGGATGGTGAAACTTTCTATGGAGTGCAGTAGCAGAAACTGTCCCCTGCAAACTATCCACTGCAGTTCGTTGAACTACAGAAAGAAAAAAATCCCTCTCTTTAAAATGATTTTTAGAAATTATAATTTACACTGACTTACGCTTCTACTTGTTTCATTATTTTAAAAAAGTATGTTGCCTTTTATCATAGAGTTATGGATTTAAAAAGCTGCTCTAGAAAATTCCAAGGATAATTTTGTCTTGAGTTACTTTAGCATATTTCCCAAAAATAGTTGTTTCAAATCACATTTCTTACTTAAAATGCAGCTAAGGTCCACATCACACAAAAGAAATAGCATAACATGTTTCTGTAGCTGAATATATCTAAGGTCTTCAATATACCCTAAGCATCCATTGTGGTTTAATCAATGAAGTGCTGAACTTCACTTCAAATCTACAATTATTCATGAAGGTCTCTGGATGGCATTGGAAAATGTCTATTGGTTGTTTTTATAAAGGAAGACACATCCTTCTCTGAAGAGAAGTGAAGGAAAAAGAGGAGTAATGTTCAGCAGAAGCCTGTGGAAATGACCTAAAACTGCCACCTGCTTTATTCGCTTAAGATCAAGCCAACATCAAAAATATAGCAGACAAGTATTCCTTCCACAATTAAACTGCTTATACAAGCTGAACAGTCAGTAACAGCATGTTTACTATTTATTAACAGTAAATGAAATGTTTCCAACAACCTCCTCTCATTTCAGTTTACATTTACAGGCACACAGAAGGAAGTTTATTGTGCATTGTATAATCAGAAACTACAATCTGTATTCCCTCTAAAGAGAACAAATAGGTATACAATCATTATTCTAAACTGTACTGAAAATATGTTCAGACCGTTATTTCCAGTTTCTTGATACCAAGACATACAATTAGCTGCAACTACATATCCAAGTGACCTATGGCCCTTCTTCGCAATCTTCTGGTATCTCTTGTTTCAATCATGAAGAACTGCAAACTGTAATAACAGATTCTTTTGTATTATTTAATTTGTGGAGGAGGTGGAGGACTGAAATGGCAGATACATGGGAATTTAGATAATGTACTTGGAAAGCATCATGTTATAACTTGCCTCTTGTCCCATGCCCATAACCCAGTTTGGAATAGAGTCACAAGTAATATGCAACAAGTTATCAAAAGAGAAAAAAAATTCCAGCAAGAAAAAAATGATATCAAAGATGTAATGAAATCACATTTGAGAAATAATGTTATGAGTGGGAATAAAGTTGCTACGTTGGTGCAGTGGGTAATTTTTTTTAGTTACTTTTAAAAAGCATTTTTAGAAGCATTTCAACAGGTTTTTCCTCTAATTTTATGCCATTCTCTTATCAATTCTAAGCTTTAAAAAGATAACAAAAAGGTAACAAATAAGCAACGTGCAACAAATGTTAGTAAAATATTAACAACGTAAGGAATTACAATGAATTGCTTTTTAAAAAAAAACCACAATGGCTAAGAGAAAGAAATCTGATTTTAAAAGCAATTGTCTACCTTATGGTTCTAGAAAAAAAAATATAAGGATGGTTCTGCCAATTTGATCAGTAGGGTAACTAACAAACCTTTAATAGGAAGCCACATTCCAACTGGAATGCCCCTCATCCAAGACTTTGGCAGATTCTGTCACAGATATGGAAATTGTTCTTACTTAATCAACATATATAAGAGTTATAGGTAATCTGTTTATCCATTTGAGTATGTTTAAACTGGAATCCAATAAAGTCACTGGATTACCTCTGACTTATTTAAAACTGTATCTTCACCACAAAGCACATACTGCTTGAATGTCGAAGACATTAAGTGCAGAAACAATATGGCCATCGTCTTTCTGTGTGTAAGTGCAATGTGAACTGACTCTTGGGCAGGTCCTAGTTGTGGCCTCTAAGACTGCCACATTATGCTTATATAGAAAGTATGCTTTTCCAGTTCACATATGAAATGACCCTTTGAACACTTCACATAGTTTGATCAGATTATTCTTTTGCTCTGTATATCAGGGAGTACAAACAACTTACCACTTATGTAGGCTTTTCCTAGCCTCCATAAAGCTTTCAAATGTTGGTTGAGCAGCATGCAGCTGAATTTACTCTTATACCTACAGCAAAAAAAAATTGAAACTGCCCATTTCATATGAGCAGAGATTGTCTGAAGCAGAGAAATAAACTGCTCAAAAAGAGCAAAACTGTTATTTGAGCTACCCTTTAAGGGTACTTGTGACCTTCCTGTATCCAAAGTTACACTAAGAGGTCACAGGCGATTCTCCCAGCAAAGTAAATTTTTCCCAAGAACAACAGTCGCTTTACATGAACTTATTAACTGCATGTCATGATCACCACTATTTATTTCAAAAGAGCTTTATAATAAACTCATTTCAGCCTTTGAGTGTTGGACATTTTTTAAAGAACAACTACTAGAATGTCACAAGATTCAGAAGGGAATAATACTCTTGGTTATACATTAGGTATGGCAGAAATGGTGAAGCAGCACATGATTTATAAAATGAATGCTGAAAAATGACTTGTGCTCACGCAAATAACAGCTAGGGAAAAAAGTTGTTTCACTTTAAGTTGTTTCACTTTTACCATATCTTCAGAAAGTTTAAAAGGCATCGCGGAGATACTCAAAAGAGTAAAAAAAGTATTGAAGGGAAAAATCTCCAGTTCTTTGGCAGGTGAACAATGTTCTGTTACACTCACCTGCTGAAATGAAACTATCATAGCATGACTGATCAAGAAGCATCAGCTTGTATGTATCTCAAGGTATTGCATATCTCAATGTCCATTTCTATATGCATAGAACTGCAGGCTTAAGGGTGGGTTCACTGTCAAGCATCACAAGACAGGGAAAGTAATCACATACTTCCCTCTTACCCTGCTTCGTTGCAAATATGAGCAATACATCCACAGAGGACACTGTCTTGGATAGCAGGAAACATATGGGAGGAGAGGAAATATCACAATGAAACATTACTGAATAAAAGAAACACTAAATGATGTAAAGTCAATTTCAGTTGACAAAATGAGCTCTTTACATTTACTAGAAGGGAATTTCTTGAATTGCTATCACAAGTGTGTGTATGTAATATAACACAAGGTCTTTCTCTCCTGCTTAGAGTGCTACAGAAAGTTTATTACTTACAAGAAGACCTCAATTAAAATGTATTAAAATATGCAGCACAGCAACATTCTTAGGTATTATTTTATTTTATTTTATGATGCAAATGGCAGAAATCTTCAAGTACCACCCTGTTCCCAAATGGAACAGACTACAGATAATAGTATAATGTAATAAACAGCTAGATTTATAATCAATATTTAAACCACCTTCAGTCTCAGCCTAGGGTGAGGGAGGTGGGTTATAAAGACACTACACTGTTTTGAAATATATGAAAGGGTGGTGTTAGAATCAAATAACTCTGCCCATATTCCAAATTCTGGCTGGTTTGGATGCCAATAATTTAAGTTCCAGTTCATAAGTAACAAGAAGCTCTGCTTAGCTGCCTTGCCAACTAACACAAAGGGAGGCACAAAACACCCACAGAGGAGTTTGGTTGTGTGCCAGTGCATGGATAATCTATGTGTGTATAATACAGAAAATTTCAAAATGCTTTTCAATCATACTTGTACCACTGTCTACCTCCATTTATTCACACCAAGAGCATTTCGATTACCTATTACTGGAAGCCAGTCATTCTCCAAGTTGTAGGTTCTGACATAGCTGCAGTCTGTTAACCTTTTTGAAAAGATTCTCAAAAAAAAAGAAAAAAAAGCTTTTCTAACTGGAACATTACTTTATAGCATGGCAGAGCAGTATCCATTACAGAATTATGTATTTAATAAAATGAGATTTAGGTCAATTACACGGACGCCAAATTAAATCTTCAAGAGATTTACATAAATAACCTAAACAACAACGTTTCCAATTCAGACGCATATATTATTTGGTCACTACAACAAATAAAAAATATCTTGCAGCTGTGGATTTTCTATTTGTACTTAAGAGAGGATAATCCGAAACTTTTGGCATGTAGCCTATCTACCCTTTGCACTACCCCATGTTTATCTCCTTAGAGATAAGAGAGTCAGTTATGAAACTAAAATTAATCTGCTGACTCATTCTGTACATATGCATGTACAAACTGGATCAGGTCCTGCAGTCTTCCAGTAAACAAAGAATTATGAGTTTAGTTCCGTGATTAAGCATGATTTAGGTATTTTTTTTCTCAAAAAAACACACCAAAACACAGAAAAGTCATCCATGAAACACAAGAAACCAGTGTTACAACTGCCGAGCTTAGAACATGAGTTGCAAGGCCCACACTTTCAATTCAACAAAAAATTAATGAATACGGGTGTCATTAAGTTACCAGTAAAATGTGAAACTGTTGTCCTTTGCTACACAACCCCATTCCCCAACAAACTAACATAATGCTATACAGTCTTCCTCCACATTTACAGATTTGACCTTTGCGAATCTGATTATTCTTGAGGTATGTGCGTTTAGTCCCTCACCATGCTCAGGCAAATCAGAAGGGTATGGGAGGAGCAGCATGGGAAGTGAACACACACATGTGCCTTCCTTCTCCGTGCACAGGCAATAGGCAAAGGAATGGAAGGGAAAAGCATGGGGAGGGAAGGCACGTGCATGCTTTTCTTCTCCGCGTCTAGGCAAAAGGCAAGCGAATGGGAGGGTGTAGCCCAAGGAGGCCTCTCCCATTCCCTTGCTTTTTGCCTGGGTATGTGTGCTCTCCTTCCTTGCGCCCAAGCAAAAGGCAAGCAAATGGAAGGGGAGCCCCAGGCATGGAGAAGGAAGGTACACACATGTCTCACCTCCCCATTTCCCCCCTCCTAGTCTCCTGTCTTTTGCCCAGGCACAGAAAAGGAAGGCACACATGCCCAAACAAAAGGCAAGGGAATGGAAGGGGGAGGCGAGGCATGCTTCCTTCTTCACACTTGGGGTTTCCACTTCCCATTTGCTTGTCTTTTGACCAGGTACAGAGAAGGAAGACGCATGCACCCAGGCAAAAGGCAAGGTAATGGGGGGGGGGAGCCCAGAAGGGAATGGGAGGGGGAACACAAGGAGGGAAAGCATGCATGTGCATTCCCTCACTTGCTCACTCAGGCAGGGGTGAGTTATTCATGGTTTTTTTAACTTTCGTGATGGTCTTTCACCCTGAACCTTCACAAAAGTGGAAGGGCCACTATATTCTTAATACATGTATTTCTAGCTTAAAAAGAATTTCAGAAGCATCTCGTCAGAGAATTGGATTATCTCTTCAGTGCAAAGTGGAAAATCCATAGGCTTGGCTCAAGCCTGGCCTAGAAGCAGAGACATTCAAGAAACAGCACATACTGCAAGGTAGCTACTAAACTTCACAGAATAATTAATTCCAATCCTATCTAATTTGTCATAAACATTACTAGAACAAGGCATATTGTGAAAATTATAATCCTTGACTTCAAAGGTAATTTTCCCTATAATTTAGTCTAAACTTTAATCTGTATAATATTTAATTTATCATTTTGGGGAGGGAGTCATAGAAACAATTTTTAAAGATTTTGAGTCAAAGCCTTTAACATATTTGTTAGTAAAATTCATCTACAAAATAGATATAGGCTTCATTTTAGACTGAAGGTTGGGGGGGGGTATTATTTTTAAAAGAAGAAAAACTTGTAGCACAATCCTATACCAAGACCTTTCCCTAGTGTCCCCCAGATATGTTACACTGCCAGTCTCATAATTCCCCAGCCAGCTTCATGCTCCTAGGGATATGTGTACATGATTGCAGCCTTGATTTCTTAACAGCATTAAAAGAAAAAGTTACATGCTTGATTCAAATAATTTGACTCAGTTCTTGTCTAGTTAAATCTGAGCCAAGATTCCCATCTGCCAAAAAAAAAAAAAAAGATAGATTGTGTTGGTGGGAGGAGCAGGGGACAAAGTCCCATTACATTAGTGGACCTTCACTAGAACAAAGTTTGGCTTTAACTTCTTTCACATAACGAGTACAGACACTGAAATCAATGGAACTTAAAAAGTTCAAATCCCATTGATTTTCTGTGCATCTAATTTAAGTATGGTTAGATTTAGAACCAACCCAGCTGGTAAGAGCAAATAAATCCAGGTATCTTCAGAATCCTAAAATTAACAGTGCAACCCTAGTTACTCCCGCATAGAAGTAAGGCTTACTGAATGCAATCCTGCACACACTTTCACAGAAGTTAGCCCCAAGACATACTTCTGATTGGACAGTACCAGGTGATCCCACTAAAGAAAGAGTTAACTAGGAAAACAAGCATGAAAGACAACAGTGCAGAACAGCTGGGTTAAAATGTGTTTCCTCTAGCAGAGTAGTTAAGGGAATAGACAACCTATGTGCACTCAGATGCATTTTTATTTAGTGAGGTAAAGTCAGGAATTTCAGACTCAACATTTTGCAGAGCTTAGACTGAGGTGGGAAAAGTGCAACCCATTTAAATTTAAATTAATAAATATTCTATCAGATATAATATTTGTAAAACTAGCATTTTAAAAATGTATTAGTACATGATTATCAAAACTATACACATGTATCTTAATGTGTGCAAACGGCATTATATTCCTATCGCCTCATTTCAACTACTCTATCATCAAATCTGATTTTAAAAGCACCATTTTACAGCTACACATTTTTAACATAGGTAGCACAAACCTTTGCTACCTTGTGTGTAAGATCTTTGGTGTCACATATTTTCTGACCAAACTTGAACAAAAAAAATGGAACAACCCCTTTTTCCCTAACCTAGAATAGAATTTGAACCATTATATCCAAGTCTTTGGTGAACTAGAACCAGAAGACAGCCAGAAATAATATTCTGAATAACACATTATACATGTGATACATGTGTGGGATACATTCATTGACTTTTTAGCTCCACCAAAATAAGCATATAATAAAACTCATTATCTATAAGGTATATATTTGGGTTTGTATACAATTCTACGATAGGCTCTCCTTAAGACTAGGCGTGGGAAGCATTCAGTAAGGATAGAATTAGAATCCTCCTTCCCCTTTCTTACAGGGCTTTAGTAAATTTACAGGTACACTCAGATGGGATGAAAACAAAACATTACGTAAGCTGATCCAACTGTACATGATATGACATACGACATGGCTCTTTAAATGTAAAAAGTGATGAGACCATGTACAAGTGTAAAATGTGTAAAATGAACAAGTGTACAAGTGTAAAATGAAGAAAGGATATACTTGATAAATATTACTGACATTTATTTCAGCTGTTTTAGACTTTCCTGTTCCATCCCACTGTGCAGGTCACCATTATAAACAGGGTTGTTGTTGTGTGCCTTCAAATAATTTCCAACTTATGGTAACTCTAAGCCAAACCTATCACAGGGAAACCCATGGCCAAGCAGGGAACCCAGGTCTCTAAGATCATAATCCAATGATCAAACTACTACACCACTCTCTTATAAACAGGGTTGGTGTAGTTTGCGTTCAAATCATTTCCATGTGTCTTCAAGTCGTTTCCACTAAGAGAAACATATCACAGGGTTTTCTGGGGCAGAGAGAACATGATGCACCCAAAGTTACCCAACAGATTTCCATGGCCAAGCAGGGAATCAAATGTCCAGGATCACAGTCAGGTGCTCAACCCAGTACACCATGCTGGCACTTTGTGCTAAAATTTCTCATGCGAACTAGAAATAAACCAGTTGGTTATGAATGCTGAACTGGTTGCTAAACTTTCAACGATCTAAATGAGAATCATGATGGAACTTATACTGCAACTGAATAAAGACTATTTTTTCCATTTGGACAAAAAAATAATTAAGCTTAATTTTCACGTAGTTTAATTAGATTGGTCAAACAAAGAAGTTTCAAATGCATACCTTGTAAAAAATGGAAAAGAATTTAAAAAGTACCCTTGCTAAAAAAATAAAAAGAGAAGCACTAATTAAATTATATATACTATGCTAAACACTATAACTGCACTTTCACTCATAGTTGCCTCATCACTTCTGTGGATCACTCTAAGAATACAAAGTTTTGAACCAGTCACTAATACCTTTCTATATATCTGGCATGTCTGATAACAGGAGTAACGGTAAAAGGAATAATAACAGGGAAGAACTTTGATTTAATTTTATTATCTGAACAGAAGTTGAAAAACGACATCTGAAGGTATTTGTTTTTGCACAAAAACATACTATCAACTTATAGTCTCAATTCAGAAACCATCAAAAACCATAATTTAAGCTGTAAAGGATGTTAACCTAACCAAATTTGGAATCATGGGCCTTATTCTCTGTTTGAGTTTTGACACACATCAGAACTGTCAAATTACTCCAGTAAATTTTAGTGACATTTCATAACAGTGTGCATGTGTGTCTGTGTGTGTCTGTGTGTATGTGTCTTCAAGTTGCTTCTGAAGTCTGGCAATCCTAAGGTCAACCTATCACAGGATTTCTTGGCAAAATTTGTTCAGAGGGGGTTTGCCTTTGCTTTCCTTCAGCTAAGAAAGTGCAACTTGCCAGAGGTCACCCAGACACCAACAGTAATATGGTTGTGAAAGTCCTTTCAGCATCTTTTCCTTTTATCCATTACTTGAATGAACTCTCACTACTGGATGCTTTGCTAAACGCAGTTATTCACCCACTTTTCTCTTCATGTGCCTCAGTCTTCTGTGGTTTATCTGCATTCCATTCCAACTACAGCATCACGTACTGACGCTCTCTCTTATTCCTACTGAGATGCCGGGTGGTTGTCCCATCTGATCACTACCATCTTCCTCTCTTACTAAGCATCAGTATTAACAGCAAAATATGAGAAACTCCTGTGACCAGCATTATTCATAATGCAACAGTTCATTCACCTAGAGATGAGTGTTTAGTCCCATGGAAGTAAATGGATTTAAATTTCTTCCTTTCAAATTAAAGGGCTTAGAAGTGCTTGACTTTGGTTGCAAAATGTCAGGTTCTGTACTTGGGCAATGCTCCATATGAAATGGCAAACAACCTCTGATAAAAGTCCAGAGTCAAAGGATATTTCTTTTCTTGAATGACATCCAAAATCCAGAGGGCTGATTGTTTTGAAGAAAAGCCACACACAAAAATTGCACAATGGCCAGCTTTTACCCCAATCAGCTCTCCGAACCACAAGCCACAGTGCAAACAGTAACTTTTAAGCACTCATTAATTATCCACTAACATTTTAACCTGCGGTTTCCCCCCATTTGAGTGAAACCACTCTATCTGTTGCAAATAAACATGTTCTGCAGCAGGAGGACCAGGTTACAGTAGTGGACTGGGTTCTATGAGGTCGAAGAAGGGTGTTCTCTTTATTTTGACAAATATAAAGCTCCTCTACGAGATAAGAAGTTGCATGCGCCCCAGGCAGTTATTAAAGTTACAGAAGCCCCGTCTTCCCCCCTATCTATCTGGTCACCCGCAACCAAGGCCATTTCCGCACTACACTCTTATAGCGCGATTATTCCACTTGCAACATCCTATGGAATCCTGGGGTCTGCAGTTTCGGGAGCGGCCGGCGGGCCCCTCCCGAAACTGCAGACCCCAGGATTCCATAGGATGTTGCAAGTGGAATAATCGCGCTATAAGAGTGTAGTGCGGAAATGGGGCAAAACGGCTCTTCGCTGGCACATTTTCGCCCATAATACTGCCTTCTTGTTTCACCGTAACAACTTTACGCTGACAGCAGGTCATTCTTACTCTCTGACTGGACCTGAAGACCCCGACGGCGACTTCCTACCGCGACCACCAGAACAGAAACGTGACGCGCGGCTCCACCCCCAAAACCTCCCTCCAGTGCAACGATGGTGGCGCCCAGCCCAGCATTCACAGCCCGCTCCACGAGGAGCAAGAAGCGCGAGCCCGGCGGAGCATACTAACGCGTTAATGGGGAGGGGGATTCCGGGTACCTGCGAGCCGCGCTGCTCTTGCCAGCGCTTCAGCTGGTCAGTGGCACAGTCTCGACTGCCGGCCATTTTGTGAGACTCAAGCTGAGCCCAACCGCAAGCAGCGAAATGAGATGACTGGACGACGAGCGTGTTTCTCGGAGATACACGAAGAACCGCCCGAGAAAGGGACTCGCAGAAGTACCAAAATCAGCACCATAAGTACTGCCACCTCCTCCCCAACCCAGACGGGCGGGGAAGTTGGAGATTAACCGCGTTGCGGGCGTGGTTGCTCCGCCAACCCCGCCCTCCCTTTCCTCATTGGTCCGCGGTTGCTTCGCCGAGCGCTCATTGGATGGAGCGCATGTTGAACAACCGAAAAACATAACCTTGCGAGGGGGAGGGGGCCGGAGGGGAAACGGTTGGTTCGCGGTGCCTGGCGGAAAACAAGCAAAGGCACAGAAATGCGGTATACAATTAGCCGTCCTTCTCTCTTCTTCACGCTGAGGTTCTTCCGTATTCGGTGGCCCTCATTCCATTGTGCAGTTTTAAATCTATTCCATGTTAAGCGAGGCGGACAGTTCCACTCGGTCAGGGGCGGGTTATGGGGGAGACTCTAGAAACGTGGCTTTGCTCGCCTCGTCGTCTTCTCTCCTCTTAACCCAGAGGCAGGGTTAAGACAAGTTCACGTTCCTCTCTGGGAAGAGAAGGTGGGCAGCTGCCGTCTGTTCGTGGCTCTAGGTGTGGGGGTTTTTTTGTCTTCTGGGAGGGGTCTTGCTGAACCCAATCCCCCTTGGTGCACCACAGAGAGAAAGAGGCGGTGCAAAAAGAAAGAGGGCTGCTCTTGGCGGGTGCAGCTACCAGCTCTTCAGGCTGCGAGGGAGAGGCTGCCTCTGCCGCAGTCACTTCTCTTCTCTGAGAGCCTCGACCCACTCCTTTCTTCTCCCCAGCAGCAAAGGGGGAGAGGACTGGCTGCTTGCAGGAGGTGGGGATTATCTACAATTGTTCAGGGTCCCCGGCAGTAGAGTTGATTGTCAGCCAAATTTGGTGAATGAGCAACTCCCTGCTGCTTCTTCCTGACCTGAACTCTGCATATGGTCAGAAGGATATCAGGAATCGGGCACCGCGGGGTCTCCTGAAACAACACTGAGAAGACAAATTGATGCTTGGGTGTGTGTGCCTACACATATGTCTGTGTGGCACGTTAGATCCCTGTTCTCCCTGCTCTGTAGTCCACAAAAGATGAGGGGGAGAGAGAGACATTTTGCTTGCAGGAGTAGATGCCTCGTCATTACAACAGGTGCCACAAGGCTTAGACTGGGTGGAACAGGGAGGGCATGAAGTGGTATGTGCCAGTAGCGTGGTACAGAAGAAAGTATCTCACCAACCCGGGGAAGCCGACACATCCCATGGGAGTTCTCTAATTGGTGGTAGTAGCTGTTACACCCTGGGGTCAATGCTGGGGTCCCGTAAGGCACCCTGGCAGATCCCCTTAGCAATGTGAATTCTGCCACCATCAGGAGCTTTAAGGTTGCTGAAAGGCTGCCCACTGTGCCTCTGGCAGGAGAAGACTACTTTCCAGTAGTGGGGAGGATTGGGTTCACTAGGAAGACCAATCTGAAACCTATTCTTGTAATAATTACGGCATAAAAGACTACTCTCCCCTCCTACCCCTTCCTGGCAGAATTCACACTGCTTCAGATGTAGTTGCCTTCAGACTACAGAGCAAAAGCCCCATCTATCAGCCAGAGAACTAAAGGCTGCGAAAGTCCTTGCAGATTGTTTTCAGGGAAGTTTTTTCTTGGTGTGGGGGAACTTGTATTATTACAACTGGGTGGCCCAAGGTTCAAGCATCTATGTGTGTGTGTGAAATTCATTCTATCACTGCTAGGTGAGCTCCCCTTCTGTTTGGACCATGGAATGCCAGTGATTATTACCACCTACTCCTTGTAGTAACTTGACTGAAAGGAAGGGAATGACTCCTCAAACTAAAATCCCTGATGTTCCCTTTACTTAATAGGTGAATGCTATAAGAGAGTAACATTCTTCTCCATAATAATTACCTGATTTCATTGCTAAATGAAATAGCCAAATGTTTAGCCAAATGAATGCTAAACAGCATTCTTAAGACCCAGTTCTTAAAGATAGGCTCAATTACTCTGTTTTGTGTCAAAGAACAGGTCTATGGGTGCAGCATAGTTTAAGATGTGTTTAATGGGTTCAAATGCCCTGCATATAATAAATTAACAGCTTGGATATAATAGGACATGCTTGCAAAACAATGTATATAACTGTAATGCCAACCCAGGGAACATGCACAGACATTTACCACCACGTTATCTGATTTAGAGAATACAAAAACACACACACTCTGTCTGATTAGGAATGCTGTGGATCTCAGAAACTATAGACAAAAAATAACATCGACAACTTCTTAGATAATTAATTCTTTTAAGTTAAAGAGATGATGTGTAATATACATGTACAGTTCATCGGCATGTTGCTTCCATCTTCTTTTCCTATTGAGAAATTATTCTTGGGATGGCAGGGAGGAGGAATCCACGATGATTGGGTAGTCCCCGCATGCCAACCGGAATTGACAGGAGTCCACGTTCCAAATCAGTTGCTACTGTTAGGACCCCGTGCCTCCTCTGTCGGTTTTTCTTATCCTGCCTAGCAAGCCGGATGAAATTTTCCCTTCTCTGTCAAATTGTGAAAATAAGTCATTTTATTTCAATAACTACATAGTGAGATTGTGAGGAATGTCTTTGGAGATGGAATCTCAGATGCCTGCAAACCAGCAAGGCTCTGAGGAGGAGAAGAAAATCACTGGTAGAAATGTTTCTCCTCAGATGCCCACCATACAGCGAGGCTCTGAGTTGGAGATAAAGGAGGATTTGAACAGAAGTACCTCCCAGATGGTCGCAGGGCAGCGACATTCTGGAGAAGGGAAAATGGCGGAGTTAAGAAAAGTATTTTTATCCTCCGGCGAGAGCGAAATGGAGGAGGTAAGACCTTCAGGGCATAAGCATTCTGACAAGAAGGAAAGTAAGGAGAAGTTGGTTAAGAGAAAGAAAGTGGATGCCGTTCTTAAGAAGGGCCCGGATGCGCTTTCTGAGAAGGCTAAAATCAAAGCAGCTTTGGGCCACCATGTTGATTTTGTGCATTCTTCAGAGATGGGAGGGGCTCTTTCGGAGCAAAAACCTGTCTCTGGAGCAGGCACAGAGAGCTCGAAGGAGCGTGCATTGCTAAAGGGCTGAGATTTGCCAGAGCGTGCAGGGGTAGTGCGCTCGGCTGCTGTCAGTCACTCGCCGAGTCCTCCGTGGGCAGGAGGTCATGGCTCGTGCAGCAAAATGGAACAGTCAGCTCCATTCAAATGGAGCAGTTGCCGCCCAACCGCTCATAATACTCCCACGGAGTCGTTTACTTTAAGAAGAGATGGTGAGTTAGAACAAGGCAGATGGCCAAATATGAATATGGAACGGCAACTGTTTGGCTGCACTAAGGATGGGCGTTCAGCTTTAAGACGAAGCACCCGGGTTGCACCACCTACTTGTGACACAAATTTCCAAATGAATTCATTAAACTTGTGTGATTTACAGAGCATGATTAAACAAACTATTTCTAATCCACATGGCTGGATGGCAGTATGTGTGAAAGGGATCTAGGAGTCTTAATAGACCACAAGCTGAATGTGAGTCAGCAGTGTGATGCGGCAGCCAAGAAAGCCAATGCAATTCTCGGCTGCATCAATAGGAGTATGGTGTCTAGATCGAGGGAGGTACTGGTACCACTCTACTCTGCTTTGGTTAGACCTCATCTTGAATACTGTGTCCAGTTCTGGGCACCCCAATTCAAGAAGGACATGATCAAGCTGGAGCAGGTCCAGAGGAGGGCGACCAAAATGGTGAAGGGCCTGGAAGCCAAGCCCTGTGAGGATAGACTTAGAGAGCTGGGTATGTTCAGTCTGCAGAAGAGAAGGTTAAGAGGGGACATGATAGCTATGTTTAAATATTTGAAGGGATGCCATGTAGAGGAGGGAGAAGGCTTGTTTTCTGCCGCTCCAGAGACCAGGACAAGGAGCAATGGATTCAAGCTGCAGGAAAGGAGATTCCACCTGAACCTCAGGAAGAACTTCCTGACAGTCAGGGCTGTCCGGCAGTGGAATATGCTGCCTCGGAGTGTAGTGGAGTCTCCTTCCTTGGAGGTTTTTAAGCAGAGGCTGGATGGCCATCTGTCGGGAATGCTTTGAGGGTATTCCTGCATGGTAGGGGGCTGGACTGGACGGCCCGTGTGGTCTCTTCCAACTCTACATTTCTATGATTCTATGATTAATGAACTGCATCAAATGTTACACAGGAATCAATTTAATAGAGTTAATGAATTTGATCCAATGATTAACCAAAGATTAAATACTATGATAAATTTGAATAGTCAATCAAATTGTGCATACAGCGTTTTCTCAAAATGAATTTCGTTCAGAGGAGAGAAGTAGAGGTGAAAGAAGTAAGGTTTTGGATGTTGATAAAGAAAGTCAAAAAGAAGGAATATCGAGGAAAAGAAGAGTTGAGAGTACAGAGGGTACAGAGAATGTTTATAGTGAGCCAAATGTTAAGAAGAAAAGGAGGAATGAGTTGGAGAATGAAGAGGATGATTGGCAAGAGGATGAGGTGATCTCAGAGGAGATGGAAATGGAAACTGATAGTCTTTCTGAA
This sequence comes from Cyclura pinguis, assembly GCA_030412105.1. Classification (NCBI taxonomy): domain Eukaryota; kingdom Metazoa; phylum Chordata; class Lepidosauria; order Squamata; family Iguanidae; genus Cyclura; species Cyclura pinguis. Next base: position 307,417,870 of record CM059599.1, on the reverse strand, counting down.
GGCGATATAGAAGATGAAGTAGGCACCAGTAGATTATTTCAGGCAGATCAATTTTGGGGTCTGCTTAGGAAAGTATTACATACTTTAGGTTTACAGGTGGATGAGGACGGTAATAGTTCTAAGGAGTCACAGGGAAAAGAGGCAAAAGTTGCAGATGTAATTAAAAAGAAAGAAGTGCATCGATGGAGTATGCCTATGCCAGATATGTTTAAGGAACTGATTTATACAGAATGGGAAGCTTCTTTAAATACTCGTAGATTTGTAGGTCATTCAAATAAGCTTTATTGTTGTGAGAAAAAAGATGCAGAGTTTTTGAAGGTCCCTTTAGTGGACGGTCCCATTGTTGTGCTGATTTCAGGAGCCCTGGTCCCTCGGGAGGGCGATACTATGTTGAGAGATGTGGATGAGAAGAGGGCAGATTCTGCCTTGTGAAAAGCTCATAAGAATTCAGCAATGAATCTGTGGCTGCTTCAATGTTTTCACGGGCAGCAGTGATGTGGCTACAGGAATTGATGGATGATGAGGAAATTCAATCTAAATCTTGTTTAAGAGTGTTATCTAGACTTAGAAAGGTTTTGGAATACGTGGCAGATGCCAGTCATGATGCAGTGGCTTTTATGGCAAGAAATGTTAGTGATGTTACAGTAGCAAGACGTTCTTTATGGTTGCATCATTGGGATGCTGATCAGAAGTCGAGGAATAATCTTGCATTTGTGCCCTTTAAGGGAGATTTGCTGTGTGGTAACAAGGCATTAGAAAAAGTGTTAATTGAGAACAAAGAGAAAAAACAGGTGATGCCTACGTTGCAGAAAAAGAAGGTGGAAAGGAGACCATATCGGTCCTCATACTATTCCTTTCAAGGTAGAGGAAATGGTAGACAGCAAGACACAAGATATGGCTGCCAGCAATGGTATAGGCCAAAAAGCCAATTTGGAAGGTCAGGATCTTTTAACAGAAAAGGACAGAACACTGAGAGAAATTCAGGAACCTCTCAGTGTAAGGGTCGGAATCAGTTCTGACAAGCAGAGTCCTTGTGCGGGGGAAGACTGCTGCGCTTTGGCATTCCGTGGAACCGAATAACATCAGATCAATGGGTTTCGCAGGTTGTGACAAAAGGTTACAAGATTTTGCTTCCCCAATACTGGCATGGATGGAGAAAAGGAAAATAGTTTTGAAGGAGATAGATCATCTAATGCAAATAGGTGCAGTGGAGGAGGTACCTTGGGATCAGTAGTTCTGGGGGATTTACTCCATATTTTTCACGGTCCCAAAAAGCAATGGGACTCATTGTCCTGTACTGAACCTAAGATATCTCAACAGGTTTGTGAAGTATCTCAGGTTCAAGATGGAGACGTTACAAACAATACAAGAGAATCTGAGGGTAGGCAACTGGATGGCTTCCATCGATTTGAAGGAAGCTCATCTGCATGTCCCCATGAGGAGATCAGACATGAAGTATCTCAGATTTCAGTTCATGAACAAACACTACGAGTTCAAGGCTTTGCCTTTCAGTTTGGCTTCAGCACTAAGAGTTTTCACGAAAGTTTTGGTCCCTTTGGTAGCTCATTTAAGACAGCAGGGGGTACACATCTACCCTTATTTGGACGATCTGCTGGTGAAAGTGGATTCACAGCAGAAGTTAACAGTAAGTGTACAGAGAACTGTGGAGGTTCTAAGAATGTATGGGTTTCTAGTGAATTTAGAAAAGAGTCATTTAAGTCCCACAATGATGCTGACACAGTTAGAGGCAAGATTGGATACAAGCAGTGTTCAACTTTATCTCTCAGAGGAGAGATATGTGAAGGTTCAACAGGTGATGCGAAAATTAATGGCAATGATGGCAGCTGATGTGATGTGGTTGGCTCAAGTAATGGGAACTCTGGTGTCAACTATCCAATTAGTTCCATGGAGCAGGTTCCATTCAAGAGGTTTGCAAAGATTGTTGATACTTCATTAATGGAACATAGGAAAGAAAAGGCATTATGTGGTCAGGCTACCGACCACTTTGAAAAAGGAATGGTTGTGGTGGACAAAGGTCTCAAATTTAAACAAGGGAGTCCAATTTGTAGTCAATCATTACATTCAAGTTACAATGGATGCCAATCTGACAGGCTGGGGGGCCTTATGTCACGTAAACAGTGCTCAGGGTGTTTGGTCCAGTTGGGAAGGAATATAAATATTTTGGAGTTAAAAGCGATTCGTCTGGCACTTCTCAAATTTGCAAGTTTGCTGAGGGGCAAGCATGTTCAAGTCTGGATAGACAACATGACAGCCTGGGCCTATGTGATGAACCAAGCGGGTCTTCACTCAAGAGTGCTGATAGACGAGTCAAACAAGTTGTTTCAATGGGCAGAATGAAATCTGCAATCACTGACAGTGGTGCATTTGAAAGGGAAACTGAATGTGCGAGCAGATTACCTCAGTTGAAACAAGTTACATCCTGGAGAGTAGACTCTGAATTACCACGTGTTTCAAAGTTTGAGCAGACGATTTGGGCCTTTTCAAGTCGACTTATTTGCCTCAGCCAAGAATTCCAGACTAAAAAGATTCTTTTCAATCGATGGAAGCAAGTTTGCAGAAGCAACCGATGCTCTATCAGTTCCGGGGCCGAAAGGTCAACTGTATGCATTTCCGCCAGTGCAGATAATGCAAAAAGTGCTATTAAAAATAAAAAGAAAACGCAAGTGTGGTGTTGACTGCATCTTATTGGCCAAGAAGGTCTTGGTTCTCCTTGATCAAGGAGATGTCAGTAAGAAAGCCTTGGAGGTTGCCAATCCGAAAGGATCTCTTAAGTCAAGGGCCGATCCATCATCCGGATCCAAGATGGTTGAATTTGACGGCTTGGGCCTTGAGAGGAGGGCCTTAGAATTGCAAGAGTACTCGCCAGCTGTGGTAAATACCATTATGGCATCGCAGCAGCAATCGACTCAGAATATATACCGTATGACTTGGAAAGCATTTGAAAAATGGTGTTCTGCTGAGTCCTTGCAGTTTGCTGAGGTTCAAGTGAAGCGTGTTTTGCAGTTTTTGCAGGATGGACTGCAAAGGGGACTGGGGCCGAACACTTTGAAGCGTCAGGTGTTGGTGTTGTCTGTGGTATTAAAATTTGATGGAGTTCCTCTTTCAGCGCATCCTCATATTAAGAGGTTTCTAAGAGGTGCAGTGTTGACTTCTTACCCAACTAAGCATAGATTCCCAAATTGGGATCTCAATGTAGTGCTGGACTCTTTAACAAAAGCACCCTTTGAACCAGTGAGAGATGCTTCTTTGTGTTTGTTAACACTAAAAACTATCTTCCTGGTAGCAATAACATTAGCTAGACGAGTTTCTGAATTGGCTGCATTATCTGTTAATGCTAACTTGCGTAAATTTGAGGAGGAAAGATTGGTACTGATGTTAGATCCAATATTTCTTCCTAAATGTGCATGGGAAAAGGTGGCACAGGATGTGATTTACCTACCAACTTTCTTTTCTCATCCGAAAAGCGCAGAAGAGAAAAGTATCACACGTTGGATGTGAGGAGAGCTGTCCGTCTTCACATTAAAAGAACTGCACGTGTCAGGAGAACAGAGGCTTTATTTGTATCATATAATCATAAGTCTATAGGGATGCAGAAGGCATCTAAGACTGTCATTGGAAGGTGGATTAAGAGTTTGCCCAGGAATGGGCAAAGTGTGGTCCGCAGGCCACCGAGACTGAAAGTTCATCTTCCAAGATTCTGGATTCATCCCTGCAAAATGGAGAGACCTGACGCTGTAAGATACCAGGCACTGAGAAGCCTTAGCTTGCTGACACAAGCAGATGTTGTGCGAATTTTGCCATCCTTTCCTTCCATCCTCCTTACTCATTCCAGTCCCAGCTTAATACCTCCCTCACTGACCAGTGCTCCCATCCCTCCTTCCATCTCCCTCATTCAGTCCAGTTCCAGCTTAAATTCTCTTCCCTCCGTTGCCACCCCCACCTTCCAGCCCTTAGTCACTCTAGTCTTAGCTTAAAGTGTCCTCTCTTGTTTGCATATCGTATTTCTGGGTGGCTGCTGTAGGAAATTACCCAAAGCCTTATGTCCAGTCCAGTCAATTAGAAAGTAGGAATGACCTTGTGAACAGGAGGGCAGTATTATGAACAGGAACATGCCAACAAAACGGAGTTTGGAACTGGAGTAATCAGATATGTATCATATCAGCAAACACGGCTTCTGTAGCTTTAATAGCAATCTGCTGCTGTGGGGCAGGGGCATGTGCAACTTTTTGACCACTAGAAGGTTGAAATGGCAAATGCTATGTGCCAAAATAAAGGAAACATCCTTCTCCAACCTCACGGGGCATTGCTCAGGGCATCTTTTCGTTGTGCTGCAGAACATGGTTATTTGGAACAAATGAACAATGGTTCACTCAAATGCAGGAAAAGTGCAGGTTAAAATGTTAGTGGATAATAATGAGTGCTTACGGGTTACAGTTTGCACTGTGGCTTGTTGGTCAGGGACCTGTGGAAGGGAAAAAAATTGTCCTTTGTACAGCATTTCCTTTTTGTTTTTTCTGCAAAACAGCTGACTCTCCTGAATTTTGGTGGTCAGCCAAAAGAAATATGCTTGGACTCTGGCCCTTTACCAAGGATAATGGTCTGTTTACCATTTCATAAGGGGAAACCATTACTAAGTGGAAACATTCATGCACTCTACTTGGAGCTTAAAATGTCCTTCCTCACTTGCCAATGAACCCACCTGCTTCACCGTAAGGTTCTACTGTACTCAATGGGACATATTCCATTGAGGGAGAGATTGGAAGAGAAAGAACTTCAGAATTTCCCTCTGAGAAGAGAAAGGGCAGCTGTCTATGTTCATGGTTCTGAGTGTTTTTTTCTGGGTGGGCTCCTGCTGAACCCAATTCCCCTTGATACATCACAGAGAAAAAGAGGCAATACAAAAGAAAGATGACTGTTCTTTGCAGGTGCAGCTAGCACCTCTTCAGTTTGCAAGGGAGCAGCTGCTTCTGCCACAGTCACTTATCTGACAAGCCCTGTCCACTCACTTGTTATCTCCAGCAGTGGCGCTGCTGCTACTATATTCCTTACAGGAGCTGTGGTAACTTGTCCCTGTGATTGTTCATTCTCTCTGGGCAATAGTTATGAGGGATTAGGCCCAGTAAGCCAAACTTGGTGAGTAGGCAAATTCCTGCTATTTCTTGATGACCTGAACCTCCAGATGGTCAGAAGGATATCAGGAATCGGGTACCAGTGGGTCTTTTAAAACAACACCGAGAACCTAAGAAGACAGAAGTTCTCTCTCTATGTATGGCATGTTAGATCCCTGTTCTCCCTGCTCTGCAGTCCACAGAAGAGCTGCTGCTGCTGCTTCATTACAAGCCTTCTCAGACTTGGTGGAATGGGGAGGGCATGAAGTGGTACATGGTAGTATCATGGTACAGAAGAACCCAAGGAAGCCCAGAAATCACCCAGTAGTTATCCACATATCCCAGGGATCAATGATGGGGTCCCATAAGGCACAACAACAACAACAACAACAACAATAATATTTATTTCTATCCTGCCTCTCCACAAGGATAGAGGCGGCGAACAACATAAAATACATTAAATACATTAAAAGAGATTAAGAAACATACCCAATCCTCACCATCCACCAACCCACCTAAACCAACCCCTATAACCTTGGCAGTTCCCCTTTAGCAGTGTGAATCCTGCCACCAGATTCAGGATTACTGTTGTGCACCCCACCTCTAAGGAAGGACATTATGGCCAGGGAAGACTACTGTGTGCCCATCCCTTTCCTGGTGCTGCAGTTGCCTTCAGACTGCAAAGCCAAAGTCCCATCTATCAGCCAGGGAACTAAAGGCTGCCAAAGTGCTTGCCAATTGTTTCTAGGGAAGTTTCTAGGGGTTAGGGAATTCATTACTACTGGTTGGTCCAAGGTCCGATGGGGAGTGGATGGTTGAAATTCATTCCACCAGTGCTAAATAAGCTCCCCCTTCTGTTTGGACCATGGGACTCCAGTGGTTATTACAATCAGCTCCTTGTAATGACTTCACTGAAAAAGAGAAGAATGAATCTTCAAACTAAATAAATGTCTGGTGTTTTCTTTAACTCAGTAGGTGATTTCTGTACACCAAGCAATAGCAATCTTCATTATAATTCATCTTATTTCATTATCAGATGAATCTAAACAATGATTGTGTTAGCACCAGTTCATGAAAATGATTTCAATTTTTCAACCTTAAGTTTTGTTTTAGAGGACAGGTATTTGGGTAAATCATGCTTTAAAATATGTGTGATGGGTTAAAATACTCTGTACATAATAAATTAACAGCTTAGATTCAATAGGGCATGCTTGCAAAACAGTGCATATAACTATAATGTCAAACAGGGCACAAACTTTTACTGTCATGTCATGTGATTTAGACAATATTCCCCCTTCCCCAAAATGGATGTTTGGATCTGGAACATTCGCATCTTAGAAATTTTAAACAAAAATCACGGAAGCAATTTTCTCAGGTAAACTAAGTCCAAAATGACTTTAGGCAAGAACCGTCATCTTCCATAACTCTTTAACATTAAAGTGATGTTGTAAAATATACACATACATTTAATTTACATGTTGCTTCCATGTTTTTCCCATTCAGAAACTATTTCTTTGGAGGAATCAGTGAAGCATTTGTAATAAACCAATGCAAATCCTAGAATGCTAGTGTAACAGTTCTGTTAATAAACAACAAGCCACTAACAACCTTTGCCTCTCCTCACTATGTTATATAACCTACAGCTAACAATCTGTCAAGTGCTTATCAGACCCACACTTGTGGTACATATTACATAAACAACATACAGTTACTCCAAGTAACCTCTGCTAGAAGATCTGTTACCAAAGGATAGTGGACAGCAAGTTTAATTTAATTAAAGTTTATATAAAGTAGGAGTCAAACTGCTCAGAGTAGCCCTATGTGACTTTTAGCTTAATTAAGACATCAAGCTGAAACATAGAGAAATTTAAGGGTGTGATGTCTGAATTGAAACATCATAGTATAGGCATTTCCTTAGCCCATCTTTGGTTCACTGATCCCAAAATGAGACTAAGAAGTAAAAACAGTGGCTCAGAAAGGTCTTAGCAATTTGAAGCAGAGAAGGCCAATTTCTGCAGAAAGCTGAAACTGTTCTAGTTTCTAGAAATGGTCCTGAAGACAAAAGGATGATTTGTTAACTACACAAACTACCTTCAGCACAGGTGGTAGGTTTCTAAGCAACTGACCAGGGGATTAAGGCAAAGAGTATGATATTAAACTATAGAATCTGTTAAAATCTCTCTGTCTCAGACATACTCAGGCACACACACACTTTTTAAAAAATCAAAAGTACTTTCTTTGCATTCAAAACCTGATTCTTTTTTAACCATAACTTGATTAAAATCTGCTTGTAGACAAATATAGGCACTTTGCACCATCAAGTGCAATGTCAGCAACAACAGTCTCAGACTACAGAGCCAAAAAGAACACAAGTCACTTCCTGTTTACGTACTGTTTCAAGAAAGGTTTCCCTTAGCCCTAAATTGGCCCACAGTGGACCCAAAATGTGGTGGAAATGTCCCACACACTGTAGAGGACATTTGGGGGCAAAAATGTTATTAAAAAAATATAACAAAATTCATTTGACCTCTGGAAGCCTAGGGGTCCTCCAAATATCGTAGAAATGCCCTCCATACACTTTACAGGGTTTTGGGAGGCATTTTGCGGGGAAAATGCCGAAAAAGTGGCCTCCTGGGGCCACAGAAATAGCCCTGGGGGCTGCATACAACCCATGAGCCAGACTTTCACCATCCCTGCTTTACACAGACCTAAACAGCTTGGGGCTGGGATATCTGAACGGCCACCTAACTCCATATGAGTCTGCCCAAAATCTAAGATCCTCAGTGGAGTCCTCCCTGGGTGTCCCACCACTGCACACAGCAAGACTATGATGTTCATGTACCATCCTTGTGGACATGCTGGGGTGAACTGAACCAAGGACAGATTGGGGAAGTCCTTCTATTGGGAGGGGATGGGCCAGGATGTTACTGATTATGTCTGATCCTGTGGGTTTTGCCAGAGAGTAGGGAAAGCCAAGGATCAGGCCAAGGGCCCTCTCCAACCACTTCCCATCACTGATGTCCCATTCCAGAGATTGGCTGTGGACATCACGGGACTTTCCCTAGGAAGACTGCTAGGGGAAAGCAGTATGTGCTCATCTTTGTGGCCTATTTAAATGACATTGCAATCTTCTCAGACTCCTGGGAAGACCATCTGAAACACCTTGAGATTGTCTTCCAATGCATCAGTGATGCTGGACTGACAGTCAAAGCTACAAAATGCCAATTTGCACTTGACAGAGTGACTTACCTTGGCCATTAAGTAGGCCAGGGGACTATCACTCCACTGCAAGTCAAAGTGAAAGCTATTATAGCTGGCCCATTCCATTCCAGGAAGCAAATGCATTCCTTCCTCAGTCTAGCAGGGTACTACAGAAGATTTGTGCCCAACTACAGCTAAGTGGCAGCACCTCAAACAGATCTGACAGTTTCCAAGAAGCCTAAGGCAGTGAAATGGACAGCTGAGTGCCAAGAAGCATTTGAGGCACTGGAACAGGCTCTTATGGCAGATCCTGTGCTCATGGCACCTGACTTTGACAAGCAGTCCTACTACAAGAAGGGCAGGGTGTCATTGTACATCCTGTTCTGTTCCCCAGCAAGAAGCTTTCAGCGAGGGAGTCCAATTGGTCCATCCCAGAGAAGGAGTACTATGCCATCGTGTATGCGCTAGACAAGTTGAGGCCATATGTATGGGGACATCACTTCACTCTCCAGACTGATCATGCTGCCCTTCAATGGCTCCATAATGGTCCAGGTTGCTAACAAGAAGCTACTCTGATGGAGTCTGCCCCTCCAAGACTTTGACTTTGACATTGAACATGTGGCTGGAAGTTCCAATGTGGTAGCAGACTCCTTGTCATGCAGAGAACCGGTGGGGGGTTAAGAAGGATGAGTTTTCATGCCTGTTATTGACAATATGATTAACGTGTGCTGTTATCTGTTTGCATGTATTTTAGTAATTCTGTTCTTTTCTAAGCTATAGGGTAAAATCCCAGCCAGCATGGCTCCAGCCTTCAGCTGTTTCCAGACTGTCTGAGATTTGGTGGCCGTGTGATAATGGGGTTTCCTATTATCCAGGTTTCAGTGCTGAAGGGGGATAGTTCTCCCTTCAGGCATATAAAGGGTTAATGAACTATTAGGGTTAGCATCATAGGTCACAAGAGATAGGTGACCAATCAGGGGGAGAAAGGTGAGAATCTTTGAGATGCTTCGATGGAGAAGTTATAAAAATCCTTGAGAGACCATGCAGTAGAGAGAGAACAAAGAGGACATCCAAAAACATCAACAAAAGGGCATGGATGCTGGGTAGACCTTTTCCTGGCCCTGTCTTTGCAGAGCGTCTCATAAAGTGACCAACTTGCTATGAGTAACTTAGAATAAGTCTAGTTAGTTGTGCTAGGTCTTTTATTATTTTGGAAGTTTGCCTAATCTGGAGAATGTACCTGTTTTTTATAACTACTTGTAACTTAAGCGTACCTGAGGGGGGGAGCCTCTCTTGAGTAGTATTTTCTTGTTTACTTGCGTGCCTTAAAATAAATACTTGTCTGTAAAGCCTCCATTTCCTCTCCATTCCCACGTCATTCCTTGGAACACACTTACATAGGATTTCTCTCACCCAAAAGGGGGAGGTGGAGGAAGGGAAAAGACCTTAAGCATAGAGATTGGCAATTTGCAGAGCAGAGTCCCACTGTACTGCTCAGGTAATTCAGTGGGTGGTGGCAGTAGAATTAAAAGATTTGAGGGGGAATTCCTAGCTCCTGTTCAAGGCAGAAGGAAGCATTGAGTCAGAGGGGGTCCCTTATTTTCCCCTTTTAAATCTCCACACACCCCAACTTTGGAACTCCCTCCAACAGGAAAGCAGGTTGGCACCATCCCTTCTGAGTTCCTCATGGGCAGCGAAGACTGCTATTTGGTTCTTAAAATGAGGGGTGGCTACTCTGCCTATTTTTAATTTTTTTAATTGTGGTTTTAGAACTATTTTTAAAGACAATTTCTAGTTTCTTTTTCATTGTTTTTGTAAGTATTGAAAATTTTAAATGTTATACATTGCACATGCCTTAGGGACCCTCATGAGCTAAGAGACAATTCAAAATGCCATAAAGAAATACTTACACCTAAATGCCTATAGAAAATATAATTTATGAAGCAGCTAAAAACTGCTAACCTGGAAAAACAAGCAAGGAGCCACAATAATTTTCTCATTACATTGTAAACAAATATAATTCCTCCATTTGATTATTGGCATAATGAAGCTTCTTCATATTAATCATGACTTTATTTATGGTTAGCATTCTTATCCAAACATTACTGGTTTAATTAGTACATTTCACAACTTTTTTAACTTCATATAATTAGTAGAGCTATTCCTTTATCGCCCTGAGGAGGTGACGCTCTGGGAGAGTAGCAGCTCATCTTCATACTTCTTCCCATCAGCCTTTGCTGAAGTCACTTTGAGCAAAAGTGCAGTCAGGTTGCGAGAGACAGTAAGCTTTTGAGTCAATGATACCTGCCCATATACCCCATGTAGATATTACAAGGAGAAATCAGCGAGAAATAACTGCAGAGATGGGGTCAAAAGGATCCATAGTTGTCTACTGAAATGTCAATGCAATATTTGTGTTCTTGCCAGAAAACCTCAACAATTACAACTGCACCAAGTGCAAATTGGTACCTCTTTTGGAAGAGAAGGTCAGTACACTACAGCTACGTGTTGAATCCATTCAGTGCATCAGAGAACATGAGGAATTCCTGGACGGAACACAGAGAGAATTGATCCTATGGAACCAGCAGGAAGAAACTACCAAGAAAATGAAGATGCCTGTAACAGTGAGGAAACACACTGGAGGACAGTCACTGTCAGAAGCAGATCATACAGAAGGGATTCAGAACCTTTCCAACTATGCAATTGTTTCCTACATCATCATGAGGATAGCAGCAGTAAAGATCACCAAACAAGAAACCAGCAACAAGGGATGCTACATGCCAAGGAAGGAGTCAAGATAATTGTCAACCACAACAAAAAGAAAAGTGCTGGTGTCTGAGGATTCATTGCTCAGGGATACAGAGATACTTGTGTGCCAGCCCAACAAGATGAATCAGGAAGTGTCCTGTCTTTCAGGAGCATGTATCAGGATGTCAATGAGAACATGCCAAAACTAATCAAGAATTTAGATCAGTACCCCTTTCTCCTTATTCATGTGGACACTAATGACACTGAAAAGAACACCTTTGAGCAAATCACTTCTGACTTCATGAAGCTTTGGACAGGAAGCAGAAGGGGTCTGAGACACAGGTGGTATTTGACATTGAAGGATCGAGGGCTACAAAGGTACAGGAAGATACTTACAATGAATGGCTGGAAATACAGATGATGCAGACAGGACAGGTTTGGCTTCTGGGACCATAGTCTTCACTTCTTAGACAGAGGACTACTGGCTACAGATGGGCTGCACCTCACAAAAAATGGGAAGAATGTCTTTTGGTAGTTGCATGGCAAGTCTGATCAAGAGGGCTTTAAACTAAATTCTTGGGGCTTGCAGATGATAGTCCCAAAGGCAAGCTCTAAACACAAGGATGTGAATTCTAGAGGAAGGAGAGAATGGGGTCCACAGAAAAATTGACAGTGAATTAATAGGTAAGAACAAAGTAAGTTTCAGCTGTCTATACACCAACACAGAGAATTTGGGAAACAAAATAAGCTTGAAGTCCTAGTGTAGGAAAATAAATATAGACTCTATCGGCATAACAGAGACCTGATAGGATGACTTCCATGATTGGAATATCACAATTGAAGGAAATAATATGTCCAGAAAGAATAGATGGGGAAGAAAAAGTGGGAGAGTGGTATTATATATCAAAGACAAGTTCACTTGTGCAGAAATCAACATGAGTGATCAAACTGGACCAGTGGAGAGCAGCTGGTAAAAATAAATGAAAAAAGAGATAAAAACAGGCCACCAAACCAAGATGAGGTGGTGGATGATCCTTTTCTGAAACAAATCTCAGAAATCTCCAAGAAGCAAGAACTGGTAGTTACGGGAGGCTTCAATATTCCTGATATCTGCTCAGAGACTAGCTCTACTAAGCCTAGGCTCTCCAACAAATTCCTAATGTCCCTTGAAGATAATTTCCTCTTTCAATAGATGGAGGAACAAATAAGGGGATCAGTAGTCATGCACTTGGGAAGAGTTGACCACCAGAATCAAAGCAGTTGGTACTTTGGAGGGAATGACAATGTATTGTCAGAATTCATGATTGTGGGACAGGCCAAAGAACAGTATTGTCAAACATGAACCTTGAATTCCAGGAAAGCTGATTTCATCAAGCTTCACTTGATACTAGGCAGAATCCCATGACTAGAGATGCTAAAAGCAAAAGACATCAACATGGGTGGGATTTCATAAAGAAAAGCTGCTAAAAGCACAATCACAAACAATTCCATGGAAGAAGAAAAGTGGGAAACATCTAAAAAAGCCAATGTGGCTACACAGTAAATTCAAGGATGAAGTGAAAAAAGCACATATAAAGAATAGAAGGAAGCACAAAACCAGGGAAGAATACGTATGTATAGCCCAAGCTTGCAGGAATAGCGTAATGAAAGCTGAAGCTCAAAATGAGTCAAGATTGGTTAGGGAAGCAAAGAGCAACAAAAAGGGTGTTTTTTTTTTCAAATATGTTTGAAGCAAGAGAATGACAAAGAAAATTATAGGACTACTGTTCAACAAGGATAGTAAAATGCTAATAGATCACAATGAAAAGGCAGATTTGTTCATTACCTATTTTGCTTCCCCTCACCACCACCAAAAAAAAGAGGAATGTATGCTTCCATGCATCACCAGAAACTTTAGCAAAGAATCCAGCTTACAAATCAAGATTCTTAAGTAGTGAGTCAGGAATCACCTAGTTAACCTAAATGAGTTCAAATCTCCAGGGCCAGATGCTGCTTCCCAGAGTATTGGAGGAACCTGCTGACCTACTTGCAGAATCAATTGACACAATTTTTGAGAAATCTTGGGGAAAGGGTGAGATGCCAGAGGACTGGAGAAAGCCAAACATTGCTTCAAAATACGGAAAAAAAATCCAATCAGTCTGATCTCAATAACAGGAAAAATATTAGAACGGATTACACAGAAGTCTGTCTGAAAGTACCTTGATGACAATGCAGTGATCAGTAGTGTGTACACCAGCATAGGTGTACCAAAAACAAATCCTGCCAAACTAATCTTACATCTCTTTTCAATCAGGTCACTAGTTTAGTACGCATTGGGAATGCTGTGGATATCATTTATCTGGATTTTAGCAAAGCATTTGATATACTCCCCATAATATTTTGATTATCCCAATAAGGCACAGGCTCTATGGACTGGTGATTTGAACGTTAGTATCTGGGTAGGCTACCTGCCCTGGATGGGGTTGCACTCTTCCTGAAGGAGCAAGTGGGTAACTTGGGAGTAACATCTCTTGTCACTGAAGGCTCAGGTGAGCTTTGTGCCTCAGGGTGCTTTGACTGGGCTGCAGGTTACAGACTTTCCTGAACAGGGATGCCTTAGTCACAGCAGTCCATACACTGGTACTTACTGCACTGCACTCTATGTGGGTATGCCCTTGGAGGCAACTTGGAAGCTGCGGCTAGTGCAAAATGCAGCAGCTAGACCGTATAACACCATGTGCTTTTTGTCCTACAATATGCCGATGACACACTGTTACTTTCATTATCCCAGGTGGGCTTGACAAGAGCGTTGAAAAGATTTTTTGAATACTATGACAAATATCATCTGTGGGTAAACTATGACAAATCTAAAATACTGGTATTCTGCAAACGATTTGTCCCAAGGATGAGGAAGTTCGGCAACCAGACAATTGAGCAGGTCAAGAGTTACGTATACCTTGACGTACTTTTCCACTTTAATGGACATTGGCGTAAACAGAGGGATAAGGTAATTCAGGCAGGGAAAAGATCCCTGGCTGCTATACAATCTTTTTATTATAAAAATGGGAACCAGGATATTTTGGCGGCCTTAAAAATCTATAAAGCCAAATTAAGACCTTTACTACTTTATAGTATACCTACCTGGATTCTGGCCTTTAATAAAGAGACTGAAAGAGTGCAGGCACATTTTTTTAGGGGAATACTATCTGTTCCCCTATGTGTTTACCATCTGACACTTTATGCTGAATTAGGCCTGAACTCTCTTGAAATTAGTGCCTGGCTGATGACCTTTAAATTTTGGTTTAAGATCCATTTTAGGCCTAACAGATCTGGCCTCCTATGCTTTCTACTATCCGATGCCTATTATACTAGATGGGCTTCACTGTATGAAAACAAAGTAATGTCCCTGGGCCTAAGGTCAGATTCTCTCCTTTTACTAACTGAAATGGAGTGCTTCAAAACTGCTAGGGCCTGCCTCTTGGAGAGGGAATATCACCTTTCATATCCATCACCCCCTAGGCTCTGTTCCCCGCTGATGCTTGGTGTGTCTCCTCAGCCGGGTAGAATCCCAGATTATTTTCAAACTCTTACATTGCTGGTGGCAAGAAAGGCCCTTCTACTTGCAAGGCTGAATATACATCCTTCGAATGTGACCAAGGGCAGATATTTACAGATCCCTTTCTTAAAGCGTACGTGCCATTGTGCACAAGCTCCTGATGATCTGTCTCATATTATATTGAGCTGCCCATTGTATTCAAATTCAAGGGAAAAGCTGTTAAGGAGACTATTGGAAATGAATATCTACCTAGATAGGTTATCTGTAGAATACTTATTGGATGACCGAAACCCGCAGGTTACTAGATTAATGGCTAATTTCCTGGTTGAGGCAGCAAATTTATGGTTTAAACTGTCAAGCAAGGATCCTTGATGTCTTATTGATGGGTATATATTTATGTTATACTATGCCTAATAAAGGTCAATTGAAATTGAAATTGAATTGATCTAGAGCTCCTTTAGAATTATTTATTTTTTGCCTATAAGCACAGCTAGGGAATGTATGATTGTCCACATGTTATCGTCCTCCCACTTCTGTCATTCCTCACTTTAGGCTCTGCTGGCAAGGGTTGATGAGAACTGCAGTCCAAGAATATCTGGAAGGTCACATGTTTTCCACCACTGATCTATAATCTTTCCAAAAATTTGAGATCCTGTTCCATATTCTTTGACATATTTGCTACCGGTAATTTCCACTGGTGAAGATTCAGCATGGGAGAAGCCAAAGTATTTTATCTACAAAGGGATGTAAAAAAGCTAAGTAAAACTATAACCAGGGTTTGAGGGCTCAGCTGAAGGTGTGGCTGCTCTTGTAGCCAAGCCCTTGATATTGTCTGCAGATGTGACTCACCTTCCTTAAAGGTTTCTACAAATGAGGCTATAAAAGCACTAGAAAAATGTATTATAGCCACAGTATTCATGAAACTATGTAGTTAGATTAAATACCTTTCAAACACTACATTTCTATCTGTTTTCAATAATATTGGTAGGAAAGCGAAACACTACATGTGATAGCAGCATATGTTTATCTGCTTTAGTCACTTGCAAAAGGTGCAGAGGGGATGTCTGATTGAGAGTAAAAGGGCTGAACAGTGTGGAAGGCTGAACCATACTCACACATACATACAGTACTTGCATGTCATCTTCCCACAAAACTAGCCATAGAGAGGTGAAAGCAGATTGTGGGAGACAAGCATATTCATAAGCAACTGGAGGCAACTCTCTTGTTTGCCTCCAAATCCTTTGGTGAAAATCCTCAAGATAAACCAGAGTTTAATCTTAAATGGAACACCTTGTTTCAGCTACCTGCCTCCAAATATTAAATGTTACAATTTTCCATTTTCCAGAACAATGGCTGCAGAGCATAAGAACTCTGCCTTATTCAGCAGTTGGACATTCTGTCATGAGCAGACACTGGAGAATTAGAAAGGCATCATGGCTCTTTCCTGTATCTGTACATAATGGCCGCCTATGAAGGAAGACTGTCAGCATTTTCCATCCATTACATGGCTTAAACCCAGTTCTTAGTCCCAACCAGCATAAATCACTGAATCAATTAAACTTACATAAGTGTTGACTTAACTGTATTCTCATTGCTTCAGTGGGTTTATTCTAACTGGGTCTACTAACCAACAGATTTAAGTCTTCAATATCTCTGGCTATGTTGGCTAGGCCTGCTGGAAAGTACAGTTCAACAGCATCTGCAGCTTGAGGGCCACATAATTCTCACCTCTGATACATACAGTTCTTCACACAGAGCACAGACTTTCAGACATTGATTTCAGAACTCTTCCACTTGTTTTCTTTGTTGTTAAGAGGCAGTGGACAGGACTTATGGGTGATCTGTAATGCACTTTGGCTTAAGAAGAGACTATCTTTGTTGCTTTTTCAATATTGCAGTTTGTTCATACTGTGCTCTAATGTACCACTAATTAAAATTTCTTTTTATATCTGTGACTAAAATACATTTTATTTGGAAAACATCTCAGGGTAACCCACTGCGCAGCTCAGTATCTTGACCAGAACTGGTTCACTAGAAGATTAGTGGCACTGCAGTTATTAATACTTACACTTACCAATTAAAGGTATCCTGAGTCATGATATCATTCAGTATCTCATCTAGGTGTGGGTATTTATTTTGTAACATCCTCTTAAGACAACCAAATAAGTATTTGGAACTAGGACACATGAACTAACTTGTCTATGCTGAATTAAGAAAGAGCACAGTGTTTGTATTCCCAGGAGGAGAGCAGAGATACAGGTAAATCTTTGGAACCCTTGTGCCAAAAGAGGCACCATAGTGCCATGGGTCTCACTGAAATGCCCTCCTTGAATATCAGGGTGTCTCATTCAGCTCCCTTTAATGCAACATGGTTTCTCATCACAAAACAGCACACCATATAGGATGCCCTAATACATTATCTCAGTTCACTAGCACTGAATGTAATGATAGCATTGACTAATGAGATTAAGATATGTAACTACCTAACAGGGACAGAATATGTGAGGTGGAAAGCCTGTAGATTCAACTTCAAAGATTTATTTATATCCATCTCACTTTCACCAATGAATGAACCATGTGCAAAATTAGAAGCAAACAAAAAGCACAAATTAAGATTAGATACTACAGCCAGCTCTCCATATTTGTGGGTTTCACTTCTGCAGATTTGATTGACAGATTATTTGCTGTTACCTCGGCTGCCTCTCTATGCCATTTTTAATAGGGACTGCAAGCTGCGTGAGACTGAGAAACGTGCAAGTCCCTATTAAAAATGGTGTGAAGCAGCAGTGGGGGTTTGCAGTAAGCCCCACCAGCCACCCACTTCTGCCTTGTGAAGGAACCCTGATGCCTCAAAGGAATCCATGGTGGGTTGAATATGGTTTGGGAGGGCCTAGAGTTATTCACAGTTTTTCCACTTTCATGGGGATCCTGTATCCTTAATCCTAGCAAATGTGGAGGGATGACTATACTATCAAAATATGGTGGAATAGATGTTAAGAAAGAGCAAAGTGTTACCACTAAGGAGACTTTGTTGTTTCCAAAAGGCTGGTATTTTACAGAAAAGGAGAAATCCATTTATTGTAATTAAGAGATGTCACCTCAAAGTAAGAACTACAATGTTAGATAACACATTTGATTCAAAGCTTATTCTAGTGCAGCAGGTTGTCTAAAAGACTTCCATCTCCAATATAATGGTCCCAGTCTTTGTGCCTTTGTGTCTACTCGCCATATAAAAGCATATAGTAAATGAGTATCAGAGAGAAGCATTAGAATTAGGATATTGTTTTTCTATCATGAATAAGCATGAAGACATGCTGCAAACTCCCACCCAGGAGTCTGAAGCTACCTATAACCTGTTGGTGTTTTCTTAAAGAAAGCAACCAACGTAACAAGTTCCTAGACAACACAATACAATTTAACTTCTGTTGATTTTGTAGCTGAAGTTACTTTCTACTTTCTACCTATGGATTTCTGTGTGGAAACTGTATGTTCATCCCAGTTCTTGAACGTCGAACAAATTCCTGTGCTTCACAGGTATTTGGAGCACTGTTCTTTAGTTCAAATCCAGCAGTTTGTAGATGGGTACTAACAAGATCCAAAGTGGATCCCAAAAGCTTACATTGGTCCTCCTCTGTTCTGAGATACTCATTAGTAGTATTAGGAAATATAATCAGTAAATGAGCAAATGATTAGAAGGCAGCTGTAAGGTGTGATATAGTTGCTGAATCAAGTTTCACCACTGCCACAAATATAAATCTTATAGACTCAAATCTCACAGACTCAACATTTCATCTGCAACATGGAACCCTCCCTAATACTATAGAACAACCCCAAAATACTACAGAAATACTTATTCTGTATCTTAAAGGAGATATATTTATTGTTCAATTCCTGAAAATCCTTGTGATAGTGGAAGCTCTAGCAGATTTCCCAGCCTTAGTCCAAGAGTATTTTCTTACATGTTAAGGCTTAAAAGACTTACAGAGAAGGAAATGTTCTAAATATCCTTCCTTTCAATTTTATTTGTAGTGCTTTCAGTTTACATTATGAGTAAATCTGAATAGTGTACACTGCATTTGGAATACTAGTACTTCTGATCATTTTTTTCTACTAAATTATTTCTCAGTTTTCACCCACACCGTAGTATCAACATCAAACCAACTTCACATCAGGGCCAAGTAGATATCATGCAGTCTTCCGCCTCTATTATTTTCTTACAGATTTATAACCAAGGTTTACATATACATAAGAATAAAAATAAGAAGAGGAAACAGTTGATATCTTTGCCTATTATCCTTATACATTACAATTCCTCAGTGGATGGTTCCATTTCTGGTCACTCTAATAGAGGACGCAACTCAGCTAGCTCTGCTAAGCTAAGCTTTCCTCTGCTCACTTTGCTAAGCTAGCTCTGCTGAAGACTCTCCATGAGCTAGGATCAGGTCCACAAAGTGGCTGCTTGGGAACAGAGCAGTCACAGCAGGTCCTGAGGCTCTAGGAGAACTGCATGCTTCGGTGGAGCAGGGGTGGGGTGAATGTTTCTCACCCTGCCACATGAACACTACATTTCAGCGTCCGGACATCTTGTATGTATGTATATAATTTTTTCAACTATATTTTTATTCACAGAAAAAAGAAGCCCCTTGCCTGCTGCAGCTGTATTTTTGTTAAATCTCTCTTGTGCTTGGATTTAGAGACAGTATCTTTTTTTTTTTTTTAATAGCTATTGGCTGTAGAGGAGAACCATAAAGCACTCAAGTTTTTCTTTTTTTCCTACTTATTTCTGCCTTGGGGTTATATACTTTTCATTGCTGTTGTTTACTTAGACTTTTGAACATTTCAGATTTGGTTGTGGATTAGGTTCTTTTTCCTCCTTTGATTTTTGAGGATTGGTCGCCTTTCTTCTGATGTTGAAAACTTACTGTTCGGCTACTACTTCATGTTTTTAGACATGGATTATAGCACTGGATTTATTAAATATGTAATGGGACTTTGTTTTTGCTACTAAAATAATCGTACTGCATATTACAAAAATGGAATTGTTAAAATTATTTGCCCAGTCTGTCTAACATGTAGTGTTATGCCAACTTTAACATTTATGGGAAAATCTATAACTCTTATCAAATGTTTTGAGCATACAGTCTCATTGTCTTGGAATACAGAGTACACTAAATGGAATCTATTACTGCTTCTGCCTTGGATTGTGACATTCAAATTAGAAATGACCAGGAAACTCTGAAGAAAAACCTAAATACTTTATGAATCTATTGAAAAAAAGTTACAGAACAACTGTCCCAAGTCTCACAAAATCTGGATGATTGTTTATATAAAGATGAGAAGTTTAAAATGCAACAGACGGCTGATGTGACATGTTGGCAGCTTCAGGGAAGAGGAAATGCAACACAAGCTTTGCAAGACCTGACTTATGACCTGGAAATTATGTCTACACAAATTGAGACAAACATCCAGCAAGGCAGGAAGAGAGATAATATAGTTGATTTTGGAAAAATGAAGAATGCAAGCGATGCCACAGCCCAGTTTACAATGCTGACATTACAGTAAATGGCAACTTGGACTGTGAATTGATTTTATTTTGGAGAATGTATGACAACCAGTCTGTCAATTTACAAGAAGCTTTGCTTGAACGAAAAAAGAATAACAATATACGGATGGATTTACTAATGGATGGATTCCCCAGGAAAAGTGCTCCTTTCAGCTGGGTTCAATCTGAAGAACTGATTTCTACATATAAAGATAAAAGACACAGACTATGCATGATTGCCTTGATAAGAGTCATAGGAATATTACATGAACCAGCTCTTGGAAAAAAAATAGAAAGAATTAAGGGAAGGAGGTGTTCGATGAAGAAAATGGTTTATGATCTATGGTTCATGAAACTGGTTTATGATTACAAGTTGTTAAAGAAAATTTATGAAGAGATTGAAGATATTTAACAATTAAAAAGACAGTTTTTTCCTTCTCTTTTTCCTCTCTTTATTGAAGATTTAATTTTAAATTTGATACTTCTATTATTGCAGGAAGAGTGATTAGAAAGCAGAAAATGGTTTTACTTTATTTGTTGCTTTTAGTACTTATTAGAGATTTTTTATTTAAAGAATCATTGATTTCAACATAGAATAGAATAACAATTAGGTATTAGTGATTAAAATTTCTAAGTAATAATTAAATCTTTTTTAAAAAAATGATACCTGATAAGCAAGTTAGAATTGTTATTAACAACCTACTTAGAAGTATTAATTATTAATCCATTCTGTAAGTTTAGATCTACTATGAAAATAAATAATAAGCAACAAGTACTAATTCCAATTTTATTTTAGGATCTAATGGTTAGTTGTTATTGTTGTATTGCTATTCGCTGTTGGCAGCAGAGATAGGAACCAATTTTTAGTTATGTGTATTTATGTTGTACTGTAGTTTAATATTTGTTAGTTTTACTAGTTTTCAATTTCTTGCTTTTTCTTTTTTTTAATATTATATTGTTGTGTAGTTTAGTTTTATAGGTTACTAGCGTATATACTTGGCATTGCCTTTTTTTCTCATAAGTAATACTTGTTAGAAAGATTTGAGATCCTGTGTCTCTAATTCTCCAAACTGTCTTGTCCAGTACACGTAACCTTTCCCTGTATTCCACAATCCAATCTGTATTCAGAGTTATTAACATACAGAGGCTGGGTTCCTGATAGAAATATACTGCCCTCCTCCTTGCTGCTAGGCCTCATCTCTATAGCAACCAGCCTATTCAAGACAGGCCTAAGAGCTCTCTGGCTGAAAATTCTAAAGGCCCCTTCCTAAACAACAAACCCTGGGATTCCACAGAATCTTCTTAGGCAGTCAATCATATGAGGTCTTCACCTGACACAGACAAATGAACTTTGACTTTTATATATTAGACATTTTTGTAGTGTTATTGTGTGTTTATTGTTTTTCTTTGTTTCTACCTTTTTATTCAAAATAAAAAATAATTAAAAAAATTCCATAATGGATGTCAGTGAATAGGAATTCCCAAGTTACACATTAAAATATTTTCCCAACATCAAGAAGTACTAAGAACCACTGCATACTTCATAAAATTAGTGAACAGAGCACATATACCTGTACTTTTATCTTTTACTGACTGGCAAAATGTATGCAAGGTCAATCTAATATAGTAGAGTCTCGATTATCCAACATAAACGGGCAGGCTAATAGTCGGATAGTCGAAAATGTCGGATAATCCGGAGGGTCAAAGAAATCACCTTGAAATCACCTGTTGCCATGCTTTGGCCCTTGTTTTGGGGCCTGGAGGTACTCGCCCTGCTCGCTGCCGCCGCTGCCGCGCTGGGGGCCGTGTTTTGGGGCGAGGCTTCACTCGCCCTTCTCTCCTTGCCCGTCGCAGCCGCCATGTTTGGGGGCGTGTCTGGGGGCGCGGAAATGCCTAAAGCCACGCCCCCAAGCAGCCGCGACGTCGGATAATCCAGGATGTCGGATGACCGAATGTCGGATAATCGAGACTCTACTGTAGTAACAAAATTCTGTATTTTAGTTCTTTTTCTTATGCCACTATAGTAAGTACCAGGTGGGGAATTCTGACTCTTTATAGGTTGTGCAAGTGTGATCCATATATAAGTGTCATATGACTACGATAATATGATGACTATTACGGCAAGGAGTCTCTTTTGACATACCAGTAAATTGTAGCTGTAAGACACAGCTTATATTCCAAGATAGCATCATCAATGGCCTCTCCTTGAGAAGACTGCCATCACATAATTACCCATGAATCAGTCATAGTGTTAACTATGCCAGTGAAAGAAGAGATAATTTTATCTTACACATATCCTCCTGGGTTCATATTAAGAGTTTTTGATTGGCTTATCACAAGTGAACACTATTATTACCTGTATGTTTGAAGGAAACTAGGTCTTAGGGCAGCATGATGCTGCCTCTTAAAAGAAACTGGAGCCAAAAGATAATTAAACAATAGAATTTGCTGTTGTTTCTAGGCAGTTTTTGAAACAAAATACTTACAGCCAGCTCTTCTAATTAAAAGTATCAGAAGTTGGCACAGATTGAGAGAGAGAGAGAGAACACACCTGAGTGTCTTAGGGATCGACAAAGTGTAGTCAGACTGCAGTTCCAAGCATTTGTTATCACTGGATATTCTGGCTAAACCTACGAAGAGTTGCAGCCCAGAAATATCAGGAGACTATAGCTGCCCATACCGAATAAACAGATAGGAAGGCAGCACAAACACTATAGTTATAACAACTAACCAATAATCCCAAACCAAATTATTTATATGCAATTTTAATGTTGTTAATATTATTTTTTCTTACAGCAGTTGTGAGATAAATTGCTATTATTCATATTGAACAGATAAGGAACTGAGGCTGAAAGAAAAATGATTTGCTTATGCTTTATATAAATCTATAGCTCAGCACAGATTTGAGTACAAGACTCTGGGATCTATCAGTGCTAGTCACCAAGATGATTAAATTTTTATATCACTTTTTTAAAAATCATATTTTTCTGGGATGATTTTACCTTTTTGTCTTGACTAGTTGTGGGGGGGGGGACCTCTTAATTTTAGGTAAGTACATTTTTTGGTCAAAGTTCGGGTTTATTTTTAGTTACAAGTTTAACAATAATAAATTGTGAGCTCAGTACGGAAGTACAGAGTGAGGACTGGTGCTTCACACCCAGTATATATAATACAAAAAGTGTCCAATATTTGGGTTATTGTTGTGTGCCTTCAAGTTATCTTCGACTTATGCCAACTCTAAGGCAAACCTATCACTGGGTTTTCTGGGGGCTGTGTGATATGCCCAATGTCACCCCATGCATTTCCATGTGTTTTCAGTTCCATGAGGAACTGAATGCTGGTCTCCAGGTCACAGTCCAGTGCTCAAACCAATACACCAAGCTGGTTAGTACCAAGTGAACACCAACAAGGTTGTAGCTCAAAAACTGGTCATTCCCTAGTAAATGGATGCTTACACTGAGGAAAAAAAAAAATTAAGTATTTTGTATATGTTGCTGCTGAGAATGGATATCCCAAATCAGATATTTGGCATCTAATCTGTTAATATCTACATGGACTGGCAGTAGGTCTATAGAGTTCTAGAAGTACCAGTCCTATCCGGACATGCCACAGATTGAACCTAGCACCTTCTCTATGCAAGCAGTATTCTACTACTGAGATATAGACTTTCTCTATGGCTGCACAATTGTCCATTCTACAAGACTGCAAGTAACAATAGCTCATTTTTGTAATACAGAACTGAACAATAATGCTACTTTTTCCAAATTTAAGACTACATATGCCTTTCTGTCTCTCCCCAAGAGCATAACATAATTTTAAAAGAGCATATTCACAATTTGTAGGATACTTGGAGGATATAGTGCAGAAATCAAGGATATGCATGTATCAGCAAAGATTAAATTCTAGAAGATTTTTGCAGAAGTGACTATAGCTGTCTGTACAGCATATATTTGGATTTACTGTATATACTAATATATAAGTCTAACAATTTTAGTCCCAAAAAATTGACCCAAAAATCCTGGGCCAACTTATCTACGGGTCAACATAAGTACTGCACCTTAAGTCTTATCAAAAAAGAAACCATCCCCTTCTCTAAGTAGAGAAACAAATGATGAAAGCTGAGTCCATCCCAGAAGAATCCAAAAGAAGCACTGATCCCCTCTATTCTCTCAGCTTTCCTTTGAGGGGAAGTGCCATCTTCTCACCCAGGGATTCAAAAAAGCCAGAAGCAGTGCCACAGCGGAGAGAGTAGAGGGGATTAGTGCTTCTTTCAGATTCTCCTGGGGCAGACTAAACTGTCACCTTTAGTTAATAGTGGACTTTAACTTTTATCAAATAAAAAAAAAAGTAGCCATCCCCTTCTCTGGGTAGACTGGTGAAAGGCCTTTTTGAATTTACACAGTATTAAGATGCTGTTTATTGGAGTTGTTAAACAGACTAGAACTCAGCTTTAGGAACAGAATTCCTCCTTATCCTTTTTTTTTTTTAAGGTTACTTAACTCCAATCCAGCCCCTGTACAGATAATTATGACAATGATATACAGAATCAGTAATGTAAATGTGTTTTGCATAAACAAAAAAAACCTTCTGCCCTGACAAACTTATTATCAGTATTTTGATAAGAGGAAACAGCAGAATTGTGAAGGACAGGAGAGAGCGAAAACAGTGTTCTGTTCACTAGATTCAAACTCCTCCAGTTTTTCAATGTTGTGTTTAGCATGTTAGAGAGCAACACTAGTGGTGCTGGACTGGGACACTGGGAGCCCATGATTTGAATCCTTGCTTACCTGTGGAAACCTCCTGAGTGACCTTGGTCAAGTCAACTTTCTCAGGCTCAGAAGAAGGCAATTGCAAATACTTTCTGAATAAATCCTGCCAAGAAAACCTTGGCTAGGGTCATCACAAGCTGGAGTCAACTTGAAGACCCGTAACAACAAAAATTAGCTGTTTGGTATGCCTTTAGCAATCACATGGCTGCATGCAAGAGAGCAGGAAGTATTTGTTGGTGTGAGAAAAAAAAACTGGAATAAGACAATGCACAGTAAATTGCCATTTTATGCCCACTGAGTTGAACAGCAAAGCATAAGTAGGCAAAATAGGAAAAAAGTTGTTGTTATTCAAGTCCCTTCCCAGCAACCCATGTTATGACTGTGAAATCTGAGCATTTCTCATTATTAATATAAATGCTGTCTATATGCCCTCTGATCTCCAAAGTGCATGGATGATTAATCATCAAGAGTTGCAGACTATATCATCATGGGATGCTTATGCAGGCTCAATTACTAATAGACTTGGGTAGTGTTTCTAATCTTATTAGACTAATGAGAAGAGAGGTGTAGAGCTCTGCTCAGTTATCTTTGGCTGAACACGAGCAGGAAGCAGAATATGTGGGGGAGAGAGAAAGAGACCTGGAGGAGATACAGGTCTTTGTGAAATCTGAACAGTAAGAGCAGCAACACAATATGCATGAGTAAGAGCCTATGACGACAGCATACTAAATATAAATGTATACCTAGTTTAAGTCTGTTGCTCCTCCTCACACAACTGTCTTTCTTCATGAGAGAAATTGTCATGAAGTGCTGTACCTCACTGGTAGAGAGCATGTTTGTATAAAGAATGTCTCAGGGTCAGTCCCTGACCATTCCAGGTGCAGTTAGGAAAGACTCTCTGAAATCCTGGTTTGCTGCTACCAGCCATCATAATGCTCAATAACACTAAGCTAGATGAACTAATGTTCCAACTCAGTATAAGGCAGCTATGTGACTGTGGTGTGCACAGAGCTCTGAGAAGAAATCAGAGAAGGACAAAATTCAGGCCATTCTCTTTGAGGAGGGACATACCTCCTCCTATGGTTGTCAAAGAAATTTACCCTGTGTCATATTTAGTCCATGGTGAAGGAAGGAGCTTCTTTTATTCAAAGATATGCATTACTCTCTTCTAACAGAAGACAGCTAGTGTGGTATAGTAGATTGAGTGTTGGACTATGACCCTGGAGACCAGGGTTTGATTCCCCTTTCAGGCATGGAAACCCACTGGGTGACCTGGGGCACAGCACACCCTCTCAGTTCCACAAAACCCTGTGATAGGTTTGCCTTAAGGTCACCATAAGTCAGAAACAGCTTGAAGGCACACAATAACACCTGCTTCTAACATACTAGTATGTGGGCTGAATGAGAGCCCTGAGCTCACAACTCATACACTCTAATATAGTTTCCCAAAAGTTGCCAAGTCACTCATTTATTAGAATAGCGGATTTACCCGACGTTGCCCAGGATCGTATGTTCCTCTTAAGAACTCACCAAACTGTCTTCTCCAGTATCTCTAACCTTTCACCATATTTCCCAATGCAATCTGTACTCAGAGTTATTTACATACACAGTTTGGGTTCCTGAGGAAATACGTGGTTCTCTTCTTTGCTGCTGGGCATTGTCTTCATAGCAACTGGCCTATTCTAGTACCGGTAATTTTTCCCCATATTCCCCAATCCAATCTCTAGTCAGAGTTGTTTACGTACAGAGGTTGGGTTCCTGCGGGAATACACTGTACTACTCCTTGCTGCTAGGCATCATCCCCATAGCAACCGGCCTATTCCAGTACCTGTAACTTTTCTCCATAGTCCCCAATTCAATCTGTGTTCTCTGGCGATGTTGATGTATTGCTTTTTGATTTTTTTTTTTATTTCTGTTGTATTTCTGCAATGGCGTTATGTTTTTCTAGAACCATTTTTTGTTTTGAATTTTAACTTTAAGATTCCTCACATATGGAACTCACACAATCTACTGTGTGAGGCGAGAAGACCTTGTACCTATGTTGTGTATGTCACTTTAATTTTTCTCACGTATGCCTCCCAAATGTTTTCTGGCATCCTCATTGATGGTAGGCCTCATTTCCATAGCAACTGGCCTGAGGCCCAAGAGCTGTCTGGCTGAGAATTCTAAAGGCCCCTCCCTAAACTGCCAACCCCAGGATTCCATGAAATCTTCACAGCCAGCCAATCATATGAGGTCTTCTCGCCTCACACAGCCAATCGTATGAGATCTTCAGACAGATAAACACACAAACTCACAAACAGACAAACTTTGATCTTTATATAGTAGATTTGTTCTGAGGCAACTTTCCACTCCGCTAACATTCCTAGCTAATGTTATCTGGTTATCTTCCCCAGCCAGGTTTCAAACCTGGCCATCTACAGACTGCTTTCATGTAAGCAACCCACCCTGTTCCTGGCTATCAGAAAGTCTCTAACTAGGGCTTCTTTTTGTTGTCACTTGTCATCAAGTCAACTTTGACTTATGGCAACCCTATGAATGGGAAACTTCCAAGTCGCCCTGTCATCAACAGCCCTGCTCACGTCTTGCAAACTCAAAGCTGTGGCTTTGATGTAGTCTATCTACCTGTAGTGCCGTCTTCCTCTTTTCCTGCCACCTTCCACCTTGTCAAGCAATACTGGTTTCTCTAGTGAGTCATGTCTTCTCATGATATGGCTGAAGTGTGACAGTCTCAATAGTAAAGAAACTTTAGTCATCTTGGCTTCTAGGGAACGTTCAGCTTGATTTGCTCTTGTTATGGTGGAGTGCCTTCAAGTTGTTTCCAACTTATGGAGGTCCTAAGGTAAACTTATCACAAGGTTTTCTTGGCAAGATTTCTTTTGAGGAGATTTGCCCTTACCTTTGAGCCTAAGAGAGTGTGATTTGTCCAATAAATAAAATAAACAAGGTCATCCAGTGGGTTTCCATGGTCAATTGAGGATTTGGATCCTGGTCTCCAGAGTCCTAGTCCAACATGCAAATCACTACACCATGCGCCTCTCTTGATTTGTTCTAGGATTCACTTATTAGTCTTTGGCGTGGTCCACAGTATCCTCAGAACTTTACTCTTGGAACTACATTCAACTGAGTTGATGTTCTTCCTATCAGCTTTCTTCATTGTCTAGCTTTCACAGCCTACATGGAAATTGGAAATACGATGGCATGGACAATCCTAATTTTAGTATTCAACAACACATCTTTACACTTCAAGAGCTTGTCTACTTCCTTCATAGCTGCCCTTCCAAGTTCTAAGCTTCTGATTTCTTGACTGCATTCTCCATTTTGATTAATGACTGAGCTGAGGTACAGAATATCTTTGACTATTGATATGTCTTCATCACCTACTTGAAGTTATGTGAGACATCTGTGGTCATTATTTTTTTTCATTAATGTTCAGCTGTAAACCTGCCTTAGCACTTTCTTCCTTGACTTTCTTCAGCAGTTGTTCCAAGTCTTTCCTATTTCTGCTAGCAGTATTGTGTTATCTGTATATCTTAAATTGCTGAAGTTCCTTCCTTCAATTTTCACACCTCCTTCCCCTGAGTCTAATCCAGCTTAAAATATGATGCACTCAGTGCACAAGCTAAACAGTTAAGATGACAAAATGCAACGGAAACCATTCTGTGACACCATATATCTGAACATATCCATGTATCATATATCTCCTCCCATCTGAGCCTGTTAGAAATTTGAGCCCTTTAGAGGAGGCCTTCTTATGTGGTCCAACACCTCACAAATTTAGGTTGGTGGCTACAGAGCTCTCTCTACAGTAGCACCTCAACTGTGGAACTCCATACCCAAGGAAGCTTTTAAGCTTCCAGACGGCAGCCAAAACAATGCTGTTCCACATGGCATTCAATGTATGAAACTGCTGTTTTAACTGTTTTAAAATTGGATTCTACTCTTGCTTTTACACTACTTTTAGGAAAGTTCAAAGAGTATTTTAATGTATTTTGGATTTTTTTTAATCTTTGCATTGGTTTAATCGGTTTTTATTGATTTGGTTTGAGCCATTGCTTTATTGGTTTGAGCCATCCTTTGCTGGCAAGGCAGCAGCTGGAGGAGGAGGAGGAGGACCAGAATTGGGCTTTTAAAGGACTACAGCATCTGATAGGAGCCAGTGAGAGGGAAGATTTCCCTGGCAAAGAAGCGTTTGAGGTAGAGTGGGCAGGGATTGGAGAAACTCATAGATAATCAAATCCTTGAAAGTTAAACCTGCAAACGTGGAGGGTTAACTGTATTTGCAATATAATCCCTACTGCCTCTTCCTTTTCAGAACCCCACTTGAAAATTTGGCATTTCCATATATGGTAAAAGTCTTCATTGCAAAAATTTGAGTATCACTTTTCTTCCATGGGAGATTAAGTAGGGGTTCTGTGGTTACTTCAATCCCTGGTGTCCCCTTTCTTGGGACTGGAATGTATATTGAACATTTTCAATCTGCAGCCCATTGTTTTGTTTTCCATATTTGCTGGCATATCTTAGTCAGAATTTGATCCTGTCTCTAACTTGAAACAGTTCTATTGGTATGCCATCTGTTCCTGGTGATTTGTTTCTCCAAAGTAATATGAGTGCAGTGTTCACTTCCCTTTCTAGAAGGGTGGGTTAATTTCAAATGCCTTTTCCTTGAATGGATCTGTCAGCCTTTCATCTCTTTTATATAGTTCTCCAGTTTATTGTTGTCATTGGGTTTTTATTTTTTTTCTTGATCATGCAGTGCGTTCCCCTGCTGGTCATATAGCATCCATACTCTTCCCTTCAGAGATCCCTTTGATTTCTTGGATCTCTTGTTTTGCCTTTTTGTTGTCACCTTCTATTTCTCTGCATTGATTGTCATAGTAGTTTTTTTTGTTCCTGTGTACAAGCCAGTGAGCAGAATGGTTCATCATTCTGACTGTATTTTTGTTACTTTTTACTTTCTCTTCTTGTTTGTCCCTAACTGATTAAAGAGTGACCTCTGTCATCCACTGAGGCTTTTCCTTCTTTCCGGCTACAGTGTATTTTTGCAATCTTTCCTGAAAATTTCCCTAGGTTTGGTTCAGGGTTCATCTGGCTCCCAGTGAATTAGACTTAATCTGTTTTTTACATGATCTTCAAATTCTACGGGGATGTTCTTCAGATTGAATTTTGGCACAGTGACTGATTTAGTGTTCTTCTTCAGCTTTACTCTAATTTTTCATACTAGCAGTTTATGGTCCGTGCCACAACCTGCTCCTGGTCTTGTTTTCGCAGAGATAACAGAACTTCTTCATCTTCTGCTTCCAATCATGTATTTGATTTCTATAGCAGCCATCAGGTGATATCCATGTATGCAATTGCCTTTTGGGTTGCCTGAAGAAAGTGCTTGCAATAAACAATCTGTTATCCTCACAAAACTGCATCAGCCACTTACCAACTTCATTTCTTGATCCTAGGCCAAATTCTCCTACAATGTTTGCTTCTGCTCTGTTTCCTACTTTTGCATTCCTATTGCCTATGATTAATAAGAAGTCCTGTTTTGGTGT
The DNA here is from genome assembly GCA_030412105.1 of Cyclura pinguis. Taxonomy (NCBI): domain Eukaryota; kingdom Metazoa; phylum Chordata; class Lepidosauria; order Squamata; family Iguanidae; genus Cyclura; species Cyclura pinguis. The sequence goes on along the minus strand of CM059599.1, from coordinate 307,387,403 downwards.
GTGATTAATCTCTTCCTGGATTTTCAAGTTCTTCTTCTTTAGCCTCTGTAGTTGGAGCAAAAACTTGGATGAGGGTTTTCCCTAAATTAATTTTGATATCATTCAGTCAGACTTTGCATTATATCCCCCAACTTCTTTTGCTACATCTGTCCTCACTATTAATGCCATTCCATTTCTTCTTACATTTTCATTTCTTGAGTAAAATGCTGTAATTATCTGACTGAACATGTACCATTCCTGTCCACTTTAGCTCATCTACACCAAATACTGAAAGATTTATATGTTCCATTTCTTGTTTTACAGTGTGTATCTTCCTGTGATTCATGCTTCCCACATTCCATGTTCCTAAAACATGTTTTATGCACCTTTGGACTTTCATTTCACCTCTGAGCACATCAGTGGCTAACTGTCCTTTTGACGTGAATCCAACCGCATCATTAGCCACGGTGCTACTACTCCTCTGCCTTCCCAGGTAGCTCATTGACTGCCTTCTAACCTGGGAGTCACATCTTCTGATATTATCTCTTGATTGATTTTGGACTATCTCATTATAGGGTTTTCATGGTAAAAAAACATTCAAAGGTAGTTTACCAGTGCCTCCTTCTTCATAATACTAACAAGCATTAGCTATGGTGCCACTACCATTGTTTCTGACAACCTCCATAAGTGTCACACCCCCTCCACTACTGCTGCTGCATTCCCATTCTCTTCTGGGGCTCCCCTCTCTCATTCCCTTGCCTTTTGCATGCCAGGGCCAGACCTAAGGGAATGGGAGCTCCACAGGGGAGAAAGAAGGTGTGTGAGTGCCACCCCACTCCCCGATTTCCTTGTCTTTTGTCCAGGCATTTGCCGTCTTTCTCTGTGTCTGGCAAAATGCAAGAGAATGGGAGGAGAATGTGGGGGTGGCATGTGCATGCTTCATGAATAATCAAATTCACAAAGGTCAAATCCAAAAATGTGGAGGGAGGACTATAAACTGGAGCTTTTCTAAAATCACTGTAAAACCCTCAGGATTTAAATCACCATAATCACTGTAAAGCCTTCAGGCTTTGAAAAGAAGTGTATTCACATCAGAATGAGATGAACATTGTGTGTTCCAACAGTACTAAGATACAGGTAAGGACTGGTTTAGCTTCAGCCTCAGAGGTTAAATCCACAACTCTCCCGTCTCCAAGACCTAACAGATGCCAGAGCATTCAGAATCAGGCAAGGTGCTTTTAAATAGAACAGTTAGCTCCTTGTAGCAGGTGGGATCTAATGAAGATCAGGCCTGGTCTGAATTTGCAAGGCCCCAGATGGCTACAGCCCTGAATCAAGGCCACTTCTTTCCAAGACCCAACTAGCTGGGCCCACTGGAAGATTTCCAGAGTCCTGAGCAGCGCTTCTAGCAGCCTTTTTGACAAGGGTCTTTGTCCAACTGGTCTGGACCCTGCAAGTCAAAAGTCCCAGCAAAACAGGATAATTGTGGCTCTCCATTCAAGCAGCAATTATCAGCCTTTCACAGATTTATCAAAGGCAGATGAGCTCTCAAAAACTCCAATAATCTTTCCAAATTCCTGAAATCAGAAGTTTTCATGGTCCACATATCAAAGAAGGAACCACCCAATGGTCACTGTGACCAGTAAGGACAGTAACAGTAGCTCTTGGCAAAATGTATTGCCAGAACAAGATTTTGCAACTGCTTCAGCCAGTCATAGTAATGCAGGTGTTTTGCTGCACAGCAAATGATTCATGCAGCCTCTTTGTCCCAACTATATTAGAAACTTGCCAGCATTTGGCTACCTAGGACAAGTAGAGCAGACTCACATGAATGGAACAACAAACTTACGAACTGTGTTTTTCATTTAACGATTAGTGAAATTCAAGTTACAAAACCTGTCCCTTCTTTCATTAAAAAAGATTTGTTCTCTTACCTATTCAAGTTATTTTCTTATCAACACCACTGAGTAAATCAGATTGCAGCCTTTGGAACAAAGGCCAAATGCCACTCTCTCTGCATTTGTAGAAGACACTGACATTTTTGGAAATTTAAATAACAGACTTTAATATTTTTATATTATAATAAAAGCAACAGGACACTCCTTTTATCATGGGTTTATATCCATGAAAGCTCATGCGAGAATAAAAACCAGTAAGTCTTAGGCCATTTCTGCACTAGACTGTTATAGTGCTATTATTCCACTTTCAACATCCTATGGAATCCTGGAGTTTGCAGTTTAGCGAGGAGCCTCAAAGGCCTCTCCTTAAACTGCAAACCCCAGGATTCCATAGGATGTTGAAAGTAGAATAATAGCACTATAACAATCCAGTGCAGAAATGGCTTTAAAGATGCTGCTATGTTACCTTTTTTTCCTCCCCTTACTTCCTCATTTTTATGCTAGAAGAGACTAATACATCGACTTTTTTGAAAACATTCAGCATAGTTACTGATGTCACATCGCCGAAGTTTACAGAGGTTCAGAATACAGCCTTATACAGGAAGCCCCCACCTTTTGACACCCTGGTATCTGACAACTCATTCTTTTGACATTTCCAAATTAAGGAAAAGTTTCATTAATTCGACAGGGATTCTGCTCTTTCATCTGTTCTTCTTACCTACAGAGGCTTATTTGGAACTACTTGCATGCACGTCCTGCTTGCAAAATGAGCTGGGGGAAGGCACTAAGCCAGCTGAGAAACTTTGCAAGCAGCACACACACATGGTCAGTCCCAAGTGAGCCTCTGCGAGTTCTTCATGCTCCCTGCAGTACAGTATGTACTCTTCAATTTTCTGGCAGTACTCCAGTCCCTAACCTATCAGATAAGGTGGGGAAGCCTGTACATATTTACTGACAAATAAGTTGTATTTAAAGCAGGCCTGCACAAGATACAGTGAAAGTATTCTGCACAGCCCACATCCAGTGGTCTGCAGTGGGAAGGAAGAGAGCGAGGGGAACGAAATTCTCTTCCCCACTTCCCTCTCCCACTGCCCCAGGCGCAATTGCTCCCTAGAGGTGGGCAGGAAGAGAGTGAGGGGAACGAGATCGCCTCCCCCTCAACTTCCTTCTCCCACTGCCCCGGGCGTGATTGCTCCCCCACGGCAGGGAGGAGGAGAGTGAGGGGGATGAGAAGAGTCTCATTTGCCTCCCCAAAGAAGCCTCCTTTGCCCCCCCCCCATGTTCGGAGGTCCATTCTCCTCCCTCTTCCCTTCCTCGAGGGTGGGCTGAGTGATCTGCTCTTTGGAGAACATGATGGAGGGGCAGTGGGGAATTCTGGCAGTGCATGTGTCAGCCGCGCCAAAAAGTGGCTGCCACTACCTCATGGTTTGACCACCCTTTCTAGGCCAGCTGGGTGAGGTGGTGAGAAAGAGCTCAGGCACCAAGTGTCTCCCCCCCAAGGGGGCTCTCTGGCAAGTTAGGGGCTGAGAGGAGCAGTGCTCCTCCGCTCTCTCACAGGTTGCAAGTTGGCTGGCTTAGATGGCAGTGAGGTGGCTCTCCCGTGCCCTGCCCCACGTCCCATCCCTCAAGGCTCCTCTGTCCTCGTGCCTCCTCCTGAAGAGCTACTCCCCAATCGTCTCCTTGCAGGAAGCCCAGCCTTATCACTCGTCTACAAGTGCTGCGACCGTGAGTGTCACGTGTCTTTGGCTTGTTCTTCCTTGGCTCTCTGATAAGAGGCGTGAGGGACTGGTAGAATAATAATACTTCCTTAACATGATGTAGTGCAGGAGTGGGCAAAGCACAGAGAGACAGCTATATCCAGCCCTCCCAGACCCATTAAAAAAAAAAAAGAGTCAGTTTTTGAGTATTTCCCCCCCCCCAGAAGCCATCCCAAAGCTACCAAAAACTTCTGAAAATGCATTAGATTGCTTCCCCTAATTTGCCAATGCCTTCCAAACTTTGCTAATAAATAAACAAACAAATAAACAAACCTGAAAATCAGCCTAAATGGCCGCTGAAGTAACATCACCTCACTTCAGGCATGCCAAAGCGCTCCTATGCAGCTTCCTAAGCGAGTATGGTGGAGAAAAATGGCCCCTGTTCCCAACATAGTTCTCTATCTCTGGTCTAGTGATTCACATGTTGGACTGGGACTCCAGAAGACCGGAGTTCAAATCCCTGCTTAGCCATGGAAACCCACTGGGTGACTATGAGCAAGTCGTATTCTCTCAGCCTCAGAGGCAGACACTGGTAAACCCATTCTGAAGAAATCTTGCCAAGAAAACTCGGTTAAGAGTCAACTTGAAGGCACATAACAGTGCAACAACAAAATACTTCCAGCTTTTGTGAGCAGAATCACTTTGAACCTGCTATCCTTTCTGTAGAAAACCTTTCTGTAAGAAAACCTTAAAAATATATTCAAACTCACCAAACTAATATTTTGTTTCTTAAATAATAAGTGTAATAACTCAAATGTCCCTTTTTAATAATATGGTTTATTTTATTTGCAAAATAGTTTAATCAGTAATTAATTATAGTATAATTAATGATTAAACTATTTTGCAAATAAAAACATTATTATAATTAAGTAATTAGTATAATTGATTATTAAACTATGTTGCAAATAAAAAACATTATTATACCATTATTATAACTTTACTTGGAAAGTGAAGTGCTAAAAAGCTATCTGCGGCCCAAAGAAGTTTAGCCTATTTAATTTCCGCCCTTACCTACTGCCAAGTTGTTCAGGTCTGATTTAAAGGGTCTTTAGAACCGCAGCCCTGGTTACAGGTAACCTAAATAATACAATATTGGTGGCCCATGATACACTTTATCAGCTCCAGTATAAGTGTCAACTTAAAAATCAAATGTGGCTATCCTCATATAAACAGTTTGAAACGCCATCTACTGGAGCAACACAGAACTGTTTGGTTTCAGTTGCGGAACTGAGGGTGTGATGCTTAACCGTTTGGTGCTGTTCATACGTCTTTGTATTTTAGAATAAATATGGTGAACTTTCTTTGGAGAGAAATACGGTAAGTTGTGAGAGCAGGGAAAAGTTGAGGAGGTAGAATGCCGGAGTATGTTAGGTGCTGATTGGTTAAAGAGAATTTAATGGCTGGAAGAAAAAGTTTAGCATGAGGTTTGCATTAATAGCTGGAAGGTGGCTTTGTCTGAGTTGTAAGAATAGAGAGCAAGAGACTAAAGGAATTATAGCTGAGCAGATCTGCTGAAATGTACAGTATACAGCACGGTAAACTATATCCACAAACATTTGGAGATTAAGGCACTTTTAGTCAATTTGCTCACTCTTCCGTCACAACTGATTTTTTAACTAAGCTATCTAGGTCACCATCAAAGTAGTAAAGGAGGATATATTTTGAATTTTTCATAGCAGTGGATTAGCAGGTGAAAATAGAACACTGGAGAAAGAATATTAAAACACTTAGCCAGCTTAATCTTACAAAACACTTGAGAACAGCTCAGCCGGGAGGGCAGTGGGGGAGTGTTGAGGCTTTAAAATACACTGAGGTACTTGTGGATTGCTTGTACCAGGAGGTAAAACCTAAATACCCTAAAGGTATCGGATCCCATCTGATCTTGGAAGCTCAGCAGGGTCAGCTCTCCTTATCGGATGGTAGACTGCCAATACCAGGTTCTGTGAGCTATATATCAGAGGAAGGGACTGGCAGAACCACCACCGAGTAGTCTTGGCCTATGAAATTAATGGAGTATCTGTAAGTCAACAAGTGACTTTAAGGCACATAAACAGACAGAGTAGCAGGCGACAAGGTAGGGTGTGGAAATTGTTTGAAGTATTTTGTGCTCCTGGGGTGTGAATTCAGGAGGTGAGATGCAAAAGAGGAAGTTTACATTAGTTGAATTTTATTTTTAAAAAGTCCCCCTTTTTTTGTATAATTCTTATAGGTCCACTACTTAAGATTCAGAGTCCTTTAAAAAGTGTTACATATTAAGTCTGATGAAACTCCTATATGTCACCCTGAACTCAGCTGACAGAGTAAGGCATATTTATATGAAATTATACTAAGAAGTCTAATGAGGAATGTTATATGTATAAGATACATAATGCTATGCATCCTTCCTGTTTTACTCAGCTTTGCTGATCAAAGCTGAAACTGTAAGCTTGTTAATTTTCCATGGGACTATTTTTGTTTTTCTTTCTGTGGCTGTTTCCTTTTTGTTAAGAAAAAGCTTTAAAGCCAGTTTAAATTTAAGGACATATTTCTTTAAATAAGTTTTGCTATTGGGCAAAATCGAACCACAATTGAGAACAAAAATATTTGCAAGATAGCCATCAGAAATAGCCTTTTTCACTCCTTCAATTTTTTCTTAAAGGAAATGAGGATCAAACTAGACAGAACAGACAACAGCTATATTTCTATTCACTTTTTTACTTCTTTAGAGGAACCATAAAGAAGCCTTCATTTTAAATTCAATAACATCAGAACCTGGCACTGCAAAAACATGCAAATGTCAGGCAAAACATGTGTGAATGTGTATAAAATACACTGTGTCTGTTTTTATCATTTGCTCAGCGCTGCATATTCTTTAATTCTTTTTCTAAGATTTTTTTTCCAAGTTCAATCTAAAAGTTTGTCAGTTGTACTTCACCATAATATTAAATACATCAGTGTAACCATGAACAATCACATATCCAAGCATAAGTCACCCTGAACCTAGCCAACAGTGTAAACTACAGCCAACTAGCCAAATATCTTTACAGAGATGAAGATGTTGACTAAGTTGCTTCACAAATTCTCAGGACATTACCAAAGGCAATGATATCTGAAGCAGAGTCTCATCTCAAGATTTTACAGCATAGAATTGGATGGAATAGGGCATGGGGGGAAAAAACATGGAAAGATTTTCTTTAGTCTGGTCACACAACCAATATCATGAAATAGATCAAAAAACAAATAGTTATAATGAGTTTTAGGTGAAACTTAAGAGTGTACTTTGAGATCAAAACTGAAACACTTTGAGATGGACTCAAGAATCCCCTCCGTGTCTTCTAGGGATCAGTGGGGGAGATTCTTTTGCCCACATTTTGAGAAGGCAGCAGCCTGTTTTAGTCTCTAGAGATGCCCCTTTTACCCCAAAAAAGAAGTCCCAGAACCTGGGATACTTATAACAGGATATATGGGGTTGTGATAAGGTGGACATGAGGAGCTCATACTTCCATAGTAGCAGCTGTTGGCATTTTTCTACAGCACCAAGCCCCAATTTGGAAAGAATGCCTAATGGAATATTTTAAAACATCTATACTAATTTAAGATTTATAGTTAATGTGAGAACAGTACTGAAGAAAATTGTATAATGTTAGACCTGACGAGACAAAAGGTGGCATGATTTTTAAACTGCTCTGTTTACTAAATGGAGACAAATTATGCATGGACACCAGTCGTTCTACAAATACAGAAGACTATCTTGAAAATCTATACCAGATATATAGAAACAGGCTCTTACCACACTACACCACAATCCCATGTCATCCCGTTATGATCCTGGCAATGCCACTGCCAGGATTGGATCGGGACCCGAACGCGCCGCCACTGCACCAGTCAGCTGCCAGCAGATGGGTAGCGTTCGGGACACACTTCTTCCTTTCCCAGCATATCCAGCCTCTTCCTGGGCTGCACTGAGGAAGGAAGCACTTGATAGTGCTTCTGTCCTTCCTGCATGCCCACAACTGAGGGGATCGTTGCACAAAGGGAAGCCATTACTGGATTTTTTCTGATAATGCTTTATGGCACTATCATGATGGCTGAGGATGCAACAGCACTGGGACCACAACGACATTGTGCAATGGCACGCACCTAAGACCAGCAGCAAGGTGTCCCCATGCCAGGATGGCACCATGGTGCAGTAAGGGTCCTAGCTGTGTTGACATGCCTTCAGGTTGACCCCATCACAAGATTTTCTTGGCAAGATTTATTCAGAGAAGATTTGTCATTGTGTTGAACTGAAGCTGAATGGTCACCCGTTGAGTTTCCATGAGTGAGCAGGGACTCAAACCCTGATCTTCCAAAGTCCTAGTTTAACACTCAAACCACTACACCATGATGGCTCTATGACTGAAACTATAAGAGCACATTTCTGGTGATAGTGCAACTTTGTAAAGTAGTCTGAAGAAGAAGAAAAAACCACTGTTGTTTCTGCTAACAAGTTAGGGAACTGCATTTTCATCCTGGCTATGGAGGAGGTGCCACAAATGGAAGTACAGGACATTTGCTTTTGCGCAGAGGGGGGGAGTTATGAAGCACCTGGACAATAGTCCCAGAACTACAGTCAGCTCTCCACTTTCATGGATTTGATTATTTGCAGGTTATTTATTTAATGTATTACTTAAAATATTCTTACTGTATTTGCCCTTGCCATGAAAAAAAATCTCTCTAGGAATTTCTAGGTACTCCAGTGTGATTCTGTGGTCCATTTCTGCCAGAAGTGGGTCATACAGACACACTTGAGGAACTAGAATTTGCTATAGTCATATCCAATAGGCAGAAATATAGATGATGATCCCTGACACTTAAAAATGATTGCCAGTCCCTCAAATCAGAGAAGCACTGCATTACAGCAGTCTGGATTCTAAATAACCCCTAAAAAACCTACAAACACAAGATTCTAAAAGATGAAGCCACGGCAGTTAAAGTGGAATCATCAAGCTATAATGTAGTATGATAGGGCCTCAGGGTTTGTTCCTGATATCCATTCCCCTTCCCTTCAAGGAGAAACAAAGTACTCTCAGCCAAGAAAGCCAACACAATTCTTGGTTGCATCAATAGGAGTATGGTGTCTAGATCAAGGGAGGTAACGGTACCACTCTAACCTGCTTTGGTTAAACCTCATTTGGAATATTGTGTCCAGTTCTGGGCACCTCAATTCAAGAAGGATATCGACAAGCTGGAGCGTGTCCAGAGGAGGGTGACCAAAATGGTGAAGGGGCTGGAAGCCATGCCCTGTGAGGAGCGGCTTAGGGAGCTGGGTATGTTTAGTCTGCAGAAGAAAAGGTTAAGAGGGAACATGATAGCCATGTTTCAATATTTGAAGGAATGTCGTGTCGAGGAGGGAGCGGGCTTGTTTTCTGCTGCTCTAGAGACTAGGACAAGGAGTAATGGATTCAAACTGCAGGAAAGAATTTTCCACCTGAACCTCAGGAAGAACTTCCTGATGGTCAGGACTGTCCGGCAGTGGAATATGCTGCCTTGGAGTGTGGTGAAGTCTCCTTCTTTGGAGGTTTTTAAGCAGAGGCTGGATGGTCATCTGTTGGAAGTGCTTTGATGTGTGTTCCTGCATGGCAGAGGGTTGGACTGGATGTCCCCTGTGGTCTCTTCCAACTCTGTGATTCTATTAATTGCAAATATTGTCTTCTGGCTCTGTTTCTCCCCAGTCTTCTCTGAATGGCAACATCAGCTAAGCCATCTGAACAGAGAGTGCGCTTCTGAAATGGTATGAATAAGGAACCATCCACAGGCCTGAGGTTCCCTCACATACTTTTCTAAAGTGCTATACATTTTCATGTTGAAAAAAATGATCAAAATATAAGTTAATATAATTATGAAATATTACAGTGTGTGTGCTGAATAGGCTCCTACCAATATTTTGTTGTTTTATGCCTTCAGGTCATCTCCAACATTATGGTAACCGTACGGCAAACTTATCATGAGGGTTTCTGGGGCTGAGAGTGTGTGAGATGCCCAAGGTCAGCCAGTGGGTTTCCATGGCCAAGCAAGGAACTGAAACTTGTTTTCCAGGGTTATAGTCCAATGCTCAAACCAGTACACCACACTGGTTCTGTCTAGCAATATTTAGTTTTCTATAAATACTTTTTAAACCTCTATAAATATATTTAAATACATGGAAAATGAACAGTTTATGGAAGACTATAGTTGTTTTAAATGGCTCCCCTCCCAGTTTTGTTTTGTTCCTTGTTTTAAAAGCACAGCTGGTTAAGTTAATATTGTTTTATCAGTTCTTCTAGTGTTCACCTCTGATCTCTGACACAGTCAGAGCAAACACCAAACAAATCCATGTCCCTGGCTGAAGTAATGTATGGAGATGTTCTACAGGGCTCATCCACACAACCCCTGATGTTGTCTTCACACAGAAGGCTGCAAGAGTTAGGGATCAACCACTGTTGATCAACCTCAAACCAATGAATAAGGTCTGTGTTACCAAAAGGTGGCACTGTTGTACCAAATAAGTAAATGGCCACTAAACTACATAGATTCTAATGAAAACCAGCTATAGAAAGGGGAGAAAAAAGCCTTTAAATCTAGTCAGCAGGGAGACAGAAACAAACTAGGCATCTTTACTTCATAACCAACTCACAGCTAAAGGTCAAAAGTGTGTAAACTTTCACACAAAGGCCTCTTTCAGATCCCAGCATGTTGCCTTAATTCTGAATAGGCTGACAATCCATTCATTCATATTATGACACTTAGGACCAAGATACCAGTGTAATCCTATATTTGTTCATAAATAGGTCTTATCATACTTGACAGGGCTGGCTCTGACATCAGTGTATTTAAACCTTAGCTAAGTATTTGTCTAATGTTTGTGCCTCTGCAACTACAACTTGGATTCTGAATCTGTGTAATAGACTTAAATATATTCCAAATGCTTACTTCAGAGTTGGAGGGCAGGAACCAAATCTCAATAGAAAGCTAAATTGAACAACACCCCCCCCCGACATTCCTGCCATACAATATGAATACACTTCTTGGAGGTAAGCAATTTTGCCAGTCTATGAAAGTCATATTTTGCTTTGTGCAACTATCCCTCTCTGTGTTATATGGTTGTTTGCATATAATCACTCAAATTCTTGACTCCAGCCAACCTTTTCTCTCTGCATCTTACTAAAATAAGACAACTTCTTAAAAGAGATATTAAGAACATGCCATAGGCTGGAACACATTCCTGCATTCTGCAATATTCAGTCTTGGTGGTTGGGAGGTTTGCAATGTCCAGTATTCCTCAACACTGGCTATACTGGCTAGGGGTGCTAGGACTTGAGTCTGAGAACCTCTGAAGGGCTATGTAATTCCCATCCCTATCAGAACACATTTTAATCTGTGAAGTGTCACCTATGAAAGTTATTAATGCAAGCCACAAGCCAAGAGGAAAAGCTACTTCAAATGGAATGCAAATACTTGATGCTCAAGTACAGATCTGAGAAATACAAAGATTTAAACACTGCTTGTGAAAATACCAGTCTTGTGGCACTGAAACAGCTAAGAGATTAAGAGTGTCAGAAACCTTACTGTTTTTGTTGCACCTGGAATTTTTGAAAATGGCTGTCTTCCACCCTTTGTCCCACATTGTTGTTGTTGTTGTGTGCCTACAAGTCATTTCCAACTTATGATGATCCTAAGGCAAACCTATCACGGGGTTTTCTGGGGGCTGAGAGTGTGTGACACTCACAAGGTCACCCAGGGAGTTTCCATGGCTAAGCTGGGGATTAAATTCTGGTCTCCAGAGTCATAGCCCTATGCTGAAACTAGTACCCTATGCGAGCTTTCTTATCCCACAGTAGCTACACCCAAAATTCCTTCCTTCCAGACTATGAAGCTTTTCTGAGGCTGTTTTCACACCTGGGGCTTCAATCAGTCTCTGCCTCGCCCTTAGACTCCGTAATGCACCTGTAAAATCCACTTTATCAAATAGGTGCACCTCTTCTGTTTCTTTAACACAACAAGAACATTCACCGCTGGCACGCAGAGAAAAGCTCAAAGGCATCTGCTTGTGCAATGCCAAGGCACGGAGCGAACGCCTTGCATACTGTGGCGGTTGTGCAGAGAAAGAAATATAAGCAACTTTTTACACAAATATGCGTTCCAGCAATGCCGTATTTACAACCAACCACGCATGTCACACCTCAAACCTTACTTCTGAAAACAGACTGTCAGATTGAGACTAAGCACGCTCACTTAAAAACAAATCCCATTAAGCTCACGCGGATTTTCTTCACTCCCAAAGGAAGCTGTGAAGAGGGCTGGCAGCAGCAACCTCAAGCACCCTTTTGGAAGCAAGTTCTTACCAACGATCAGTAAAAACACGTTGAGGCCCGCACGGTTAACTTTAGCGATTCCGCTGCAACGAGTTAAAATGCTCAGTGCTGAAAACGATCAGGCAGCATCCACGGAGTTCCATCCTCACCTTTGCACCGCGGAGTCTGTCCATGACGAACGGCTGTCTTTTCTTTCCCCAGCCTCTTCGCCGTCGCCGGGCTCCTTCCGCCTGTCAGTTCTCTTTTCCCAGCTCGCCCTCCCTTCCTTCCTTTTGCCTTTTCCTCTCCGCTCGCCTTTTCTTCTTTCGGGCGACTTAATCTTCGTCCCGCCCAGCTCGCCTTCCTCGTTCCGCTCCGCCGCCTGGGCGCAATTTGCATATGGGGCGGTCCTTAAGCTCGCCTTTCGGCGGGCCGCCCGCCTCTCTCGCTCCCCTCGGAGCTGCTGATTGGTGCGGATCCCCGCGGGTTATTTGCATGCCGCCCGCGCTGGGTGCGCGTGTGCGCGGGTCTGTGCGCGCGCCGTACCAGAGCCAGCGGCTGAACTAAAGAGAAGTTCGCTCAAAGGTTCTGCAAGTGCCTTCGCGGCGGCGGCGGCGGCGGCGGGTGAGGGAGAGCGAGGGGGGCACATATCGCCGGCATTCAGCCCGCCGCGGTTCCAGGGGCTGTAACCGCCTCTTTCCATCGGGGAAGGGGACTCGCCTTGGACGGCCGCCTCCTTCTCTGCTCGGCCGGTGCGCGGTCGCCTCGGGAGGGGAGCTCGGGAGGTGAACGGCATTGCCTCCTTTGAGGCTCCCAAGGGGGAAAGAGAGACAGCGAGCTCTCCCGGTTCCTTGAACTGCTGCTCCTTTTTCTCCTTCGGCTCCTCTCCTCCTCCTGGCCCCAGTATTTTCCATCACCCGGGCTCAAGGCGGAAAATAAATGATCTCACTCCGACTGTGGAATGGAGACAGCTGGCACCCAGAAGGAGAAACCTGAAGGACTCCGAGCACAGAGTGGGCGCCCGTGTCGTCCCGGGGCATCCTAGGCGGGCGAGCGCGGCCCCGGCTCCCCCGGGTTGAAATAGTCCCGGATCAGATCGAGTGGGATCGACCCCACCCCCGCGTCCCCCCTTCGGTGCTTTTTGGAAGGAGCTGGCTGGGCGCCGCGGCAGGTCTCCCCCTCGTTCCCTATGGCTGGGATGTACAGCTCGACGCTGAAGACCCTGGAAGACTTAACCTTGGACTCCGGGTATGGGGCAGGGGACTCCTGCCGGTCCCTCAGCCTCTCCTCCTCCAAATCCAACTCGCAAGCCTTCCCTTCCTCTGCTCAGCCCCGGCAGGGCAACTGGTGGTACTATTCCGGCTCCATGAACAGCCGGAACAACAGCTGGGATACGGTCAACACCGTCCTGCCGGAGGACCCCGAGGTGGCCGACGTCTTCTCCAGATGTGCCAAGCTGCCCGACCTCGAGGAGTTCCCATGGACCGACGAGGACATCGGGAAGATCCTCAGGAAGGGCGGCGGCGGCGGATCGGGCCCCAAGAGGGACTTTAGCCCCGAAGCGGTGCGGCGGCTCTCGGTGCTCCTGCGGAGACCCCTGATCCGCATCTCGCGGGAGGCGCAGCGCCTCAGCGTGCTCCACGCCAAGTGCACCCGCTTCGAGATCCAAAGCGCCATCAAGCTGATCCAGAGCTGGTCCCTCTCGGAGAGCTGCGTCCTGGCCACCGTCAAGGCGCTCTCGCTGTACAGCATGAGTGCCGGCGACGGGTTGCGCAAGGGCAAGTCCGCCCGCTGCGGCCTCACCTTCTCCGTCGGGAGGTTTTTCAGGTGGATGGTCGACACGCGGATCTCCGTGCGGATCCACGAGTACGCGGCCATCGCGCTAACGTCGTGCATGGAGAACCTGGTGGAGGAGATCAAGGGCCGGGTGCTGGCCAGCCAGAGCCCCGAGGGGGGCGGAGGGGGCGGCGGCGGCGAGGTCTCCGCCGAAGCCCTCGAGGCGGTGATCAACAACGACGCCGAGCTCTGGGGAGTCCTGCAGCCGTACGAGCACCTCATCTGCGGGAAGAACGCCAGCGGTAAGGATCGGGGCCGCACGTGCCCCTGTTGTCCCCTTACAGGTTGATCGCGCTACTGCTCCGCTTGTCCCGCCCGTGGAAACCTCTGAAATCAGTGGTCTGTCCTTGCGAAAGAGCGCCGGCGTCCATAGCTTTAGCCTGTTGGGTTTGTGCGGTTTTGTTGTATTTGGTCTTTAATAGTTGTACTCCTATTGAGAATCTCGAGCTTCTTAAGATCCTACCTACTGGCAGGCCGTTTCCGCACTAGACTGTTATAGCGCTATTATTCCACTTTCAACGTCCTATGGAATCCTGGGGTTTGCAGTTTAGGGAAGGGCCCGTCGGCAAACCACAGGATTCCATAGAATGTTGAAAGTAGAATAATAGCGCTATAACAGTCTAGTGCGGAAATGCCCTGTGACTTTGGCCGTTATACAGTGCACACTTTCATGGGATGAAGAGTCACTAAACTTAGGACATCTTGTTTCTAAGTAGCGGCCGCCCCCCCCCCGCCGCCGTAACACTGTTACTGTAGAAAAGTTAAAAGACGCAAGAAAGCTAGATGTAAAAATAACGCCACTGTTTAGCTACAGGGGACCAAATTGCCACCAGAGCTTTGATAAATTGAATTTGTTCCCTGAGGCTGAAAAAATGTATATAAAGGTGGAATTAACAAGGTATGTTCTTCTGTGCACAGTAAGATTACCCAGACTTTTCGCTGACTTTCTGAATCTTCTCTTCTCTTTGAAAGCCTGAATGTCTTTTTTTCCCCCCAAAAATGTATTGTTATGATGCAGCTTTCTCCTGCGCCTGTTTACTCAGAACTTAATCCTGCTTTGTTCAGTGATCTGTAACTTAATTCCAATTGTGCAAAGAACTGCCACCTCAGTCATATTATTCATGCTGTTGTGAGGTCCAGAGACAAACCCTGATGTTCTGCACATGTAAGCTTCTGGAAAGAGCATTTGTGGTAGAATTGTTGAGTATATTGGCCAGAATCCAAAGAATGGAGGGCAGTGGGATTTTTTTTTTGTACAACACCACACACACATGCACACACACACTTCTCCATACAATTTCCTTTTGGAAACTCCCCAGCATCTCAAGAGTTCTCCACCATGCAGCACGAGGAGGTTATGGAAGCAGTTGTTTTTTAAGTAATAAGCCCAAATGCCCTTTGGATGTATCTGACTGCTGGTTAGACCATTCTTTCTTCTGTGCATCAAGAAGACTCAGTAGATCATTTTTAATATCTGTCTGTCCACGTTTATAGTGTAAATGATATGTGTGTGAGGTTTAACAAGTAGTAGAGCTTTCTTGGCAAGATTTCTTCAGTGGAGGTTTGCCATTGCCTTCCCCTGAGACTGAGAGAGTGTGACTTGCCCAAGGTCACCCAATGGGGAGTTGAACTCAGTCTTCTGGAGTCCTCATCCAACACTCACTGTGCTGGATCTCTGCATTAGGATACTTGTCCATGTAATTTGATGACAGGGCCAGCTTTACCTTACTAAGAGTGAGGAGGTTGCCTCAGGTGGCAGATGCTGGTGGGCAGCAAGCTGCAGGAAGATGTCAATGACAATGTCCTCAGGTGTGTTGGAGGATGCTTTTTCAGTGCTAGTACAGTCACGAGGTACAGTTCACCTTCCAGTCTGCGTGTGAATGGGAATGTGTTTTGAGGGGGAAGTTATCTTGTCCTTTGCGTCAGGCAGCAAAATTCTTTGGGCCAGCCTTAGTGGTTGAAGGAAAGATATTTATAAGTTGTTAAGGAAAACACCGACATTATTCAGATATTGCAAAACCAGTCTGTAGCATGTGTCATAATCCTTCCTGATAATATTTCTCTTTCTGTTTAAAACAAGACTGAGTCACTTGTCATAGGTGACCCAAAGACTCTTGAGCTAACCAGAGATCATTCATTCTGTTTGTTTCGATTAGACATAGACCCTGTTCTCAGATACAGCAGATGAAGTTGTAAACCTGTATTTTTTGTGAAGTTCCTGTCAGATTTCCGGTACAAATTTATACAACAGATGCTCTTCTGTATTAAAAAAATTAAATATTTTATGGGAAACAAGCATGCCATATGGGAAACAAGCAATGCCAAAACTAGGTTTGAACCCTTTTCCATGGCATCTCCCCCCCCCCGCCCCCGTATGCTAGAAGTTTAGTTATATTTTGTTTGGAAGAACAGTCCATCATCTAGCCCTGACCTGCTGTCTGAAGAGGTACAATCCAAACAGATATGGCCCTCTAGATGTTTTAGGATTGTACCTCCCAGCATTCCTCACAATAGGCTGTGTTGGTGAGGGCTTATGGGAACTGCAATCCAACAACGTCATGATTCCCATGCTTAATAACTGCCTCATATAGAGTTTATTACAGTTAAGAGATGAAAACTTCATCTGGATCACAGCTGGGCAGTTTGCCTAAGACAGCTCTTGAGTTGCGGGTCTCTTTCTCAGCACTCAGATTGCCACCCAGAAGAAAAGGCAGGCCTTCTGAAAGATGCTGCTACCATTTCAAATGTGACTGTTGGGTAATAGGTGACTGCATGAATATAATGGAAGCTCTGTTCCTTACCCCACTCTCCCTTGTTTCATTGCAATGAAGGTGTCTGGACCTTAAAAAGAAACTTTGCTGGAGGAGTGCTGCTAACAATCTGTAGAAAAAATATATTGTGGGAAGGAAACAGAAGCTGTGGAGAGATGCCTGGCTCTACCATGGTGTGTCTGGAGATGTAATGCATCAGTTTCACCTTGGCAGGAAGTCCAGCTGGAGAGATTTTACAGAGTTATTTGAGAACATTTTTGCCTTGTCAATTTCACTTCCTTGCTTTTGATTGCACAAGTGAGCTTAACAAGCTCCTTTAGAGAAGGAAGTATATGTAGCAATTTGGCTGGTCCATTTAAGGGCATGTGGTCTCAAAATCTACTTCAGCACACAATGACTATGTGGAAGGAGCTCAGCTCATTGGCAAATGCCAACCACATCATCCTGTGGCAGGAAAGTCAGGTGCAAGCTATTGCCATACACTGAATTTACCTGAACCTGCTTTTGGTACACTACTGCCACCACTATGTTGCCATACCAAATTCTCTACTGAATTCACCGTATGCTATATGTCTGTGCGCCTTCAAGTCACCTGTTGACTTGTGGCAACCTCATGAATTCCCTAGGGTTTTCTTAAGTGAGGAATACTCAGTGATAGTTTTGCTAGTTCCTTCCTCTAAAATATAGCCTGCAGCACGTGGTATTCATTGGTGGTCTCCCATTCAAGTATTAACCAGGGCTGTAGAGGTCCTGACTCCTTTTCAACCCTCTCCCATAGGGATGGTGAGCCTTTGGCTCTCCAGATGTTTTGGACCTCAGCATTCAGAAGCTTATGTCAATATACCCAGGGAAAGGCATTGTGGACATGTATTCCAAAGCATCTGATGTTCTTAACCCATCACCTGAGGAAATCTTTTATTTGGACAAGAAGAAACAATGCTAGCAGACCAACTCTGAAGACTGAGTTGTATGTCCTGCACTTTGTGGTTATTGTCTTTGATGTGGATTATGGAGATAGCCGTTTGCCATAACATGCCTAGTACTTCCCCAGAGATCTGCTGCTACTCATCTTAAAGGCATCTCTGTCTGGCTACATACTCTTGTTCTTATGTATAATAATCTAGCCTACCTTAGAAGGCTGTAGGTTTAGTGAACTAGTGCAGGAGAAGCACTTTGAACCTTCTGTAGTGTTCTATATATAACAGTATGGATGGTAAATACAGTTGGCCCTCCACTTTCACAGGGGTTTAATGCATCAGAAGCACTGCAAAAGTGGAAAATCCAGGAGTATTGTAAGCCACCACCCCTCCTAACAAAAACCTCAATTTAACATACACAACTGGTGCGGTAGCTAGGTCCAGGCTTGTGTGTGTTCCCTTGTTTGCTCAAATGTTTGTGTCAGTGGGCGGGGGAAGGAGGTGGGATGAGTGGGTGGGAAGAGGGAGAAAGGGGACCTACGTCCCATTCCTTTCCTGCCCATGCGCATGAGTAAGTGAGTGAATGTGGATGGCCTCCCTCCTCCCGTCCCGTCTCCTTCCTGCTTGGGTCTGAGCAAATGGAGGAACATGCATACCTTCCTTCCTTCCTTCCTTCCTTCCTTCCTTCCTTCCTTCCTTCCTTCCTTCCTTCCATCCCATCCCCTTCTCTCTTCCTACCCTCATGACTGAGCAAATTTGCACCCTCCTCCCATCCTATCCCCTTCCCCCACTACCAACTGCACAAGTGAGCGAATGCATGCATGTGGCCTCCTCCCGTCCCGTCTCCTTCTGGCTCCCGCTCACACCGGTGGGAAGTGTGCACATCTTCCCGCACTCCCTCCTTCCATCTCATCCCCTTCCCTCCTCCAGCCTGAATGAGGGAGCAAGAGGCAGAATGTGCGCATCTGTCCTCTTTCCATCCCATCCCCCCTCACATGGAAGGAGTGAGCAAAGGCACACACCTGCCCTCCTCCCACCCCATCCCCTCCCCCACTCCTGCCCAGTGACACAATCCACAAATAATCATACCCACGAATGCCTAACCAACAAATCTGGAGGGTTGGCTGCATTGTTTGGCCTTAGAGAGTTTTGCTATAATAAAACCTGAGAATGTGAACATCAGGACCAGACCAGATGTTTTCAGTGTTTCTTTAAGGTGCTTATTGGAGGGAAACTTTGTGTAAATTGGTTGCTAATTCAGCAAAAATGAAGCACATCATTTCCTATGATGACCCCTTTTAGTCCAAAGTCAATCTGAAGAATTAGTGGAGTCAGTGTGAGTAGGGCAGTCCAAACCAGGGATTGTTGCAAAACACCTGGGCAATGTTTTGCCCTTTCCTTCTGGGTACTATAGTCACATTTTCCATTTAAAATTCAAGGAGGGTGGTAGAAACTATTCCTTTCTATGTGCCTTAGCAAAGCGTTTCTGTTGATCCTGTGGTAATCAGTGTCAACACGGAGTTTCATCTTATATGTTTTGTATACTTCCAGTTCACAATACAGACAGTAAAAGTCCTAGAATGAGAAATGCTAATAGTGCATTCCTGTCTGTGAAATGTGTGTTTCTGTATTATAACATCTGTGATTATTAAGTCTTATTTGTATACACGTGTAAACACTTTGGGATGACTTTCTGTACTACTGGGGCAGTTGCCAGTTTAATTAATCACATCCATCTTCTCTTTTTTGAAAAATATGTGGCTGTGGTCAAACCCTTTGTAAAATGACACTGCATGTATGTGCACAATTATAAATTCCACATTTGTCACAGTCCTAATAGGAAAATGGTGTTATGCCCCACATAGATAAAAGGGAAGTCAAAATCTTTAGAGTAAAGATTATACAGAACAGAAATATTTGTTGAATGAAGAGAAATCAGTCTACAGGAACATCTAGAGTTTTGAAAACCTTGGGGGCTTGGTAATCATATGAGAACTTAGATAATACTCTAATTTCAGTTTTTCTCTACAATGTGAATCTAGTAACCAGAATGATCTTGAGGGTTTGTAAGCAGCTGCTGTACTTGTGAAAAATACAATTTGGTGTGTGTATAAAAATCTTATTTGGGGAAATATTTTTTCCATTAAGCATCATGTAGAGAATGCTGATTGAGTTCTGGTTGCTTGGTCTCTCACACAGCATTCTTATTAGTAGCTATCAGCAGTATTTGCAGAATGAGCAGAATGAATTGAAGATACTTGCTCAGTGGCTTCTGATAGATGGGAAAGTATTCTTCATTTAGTATTGATGAGTGATGGCTGTTGAATTAGGAGGATGCACGCATGCTTGAGAAAACAGTGGAGAAATGGTTGAAAAGTAGAATGGGATCAGCAAATATATTATGAATCAGTTGCAGAGGCTGTTGGAAGAAGAAATGTTGAGGGACTAGTGTAGAGTAGTTAGTTACAAGAAACCCCACCCCATCATGGCTTCCCATATACCTTCCTACACCTGAGGCAGCTGAGGAGGCATTCATAAAAGGGGGGGGGGGGACAACGAGATCCTAGAATAAATAAGATTTTATTCCCTTCAACATCATATATTATTCTTTTGGTCAAATTGTGTTGCTCCTTAAAAACAGCTAGTGATGTTTCTGAAATCAAAACTAGATGGTCTGTTGACAGATTCTCTTATGTTTGTAATGTCTGTATCTGCGCTGAACCATACAGCTATCTAACAAACTTTATTGTTTTTGGTACTCAAACCACAGCAGATGATCTGTGTTTTTCGTCCGTGTGGTCTTCATGACTAAATATCTATAGTCTGCCTTTGCTGTACATGTAGTGGTATCGATCAGTTTACTTTTTCCTTTACAAATAAAATTAAAGATCATTTTCAATACTCATTTTTCCAGAATTTATGTCATAAACATGACAGTTAATTGGTTGTTTTCTAAAACAATCAGTGTAGAAGTTTGCATGTGAAACTTTGGTTCATGATTATGCACTCGTATTTGCAGCCATACTTTTAAATTACCCTAAGAAGGTGCCTCAGGATATTGTTCTTCAGTTGTTGAATGACAGGTGCACTAGAATCAGGTTTCAGCCTGAGGAGGGTCACATCATGGCTCCACCACCATTTTGGTGGTTTTGTTTTGTTTGTTTTGAAAGAAATGAGTAGAAAGGGTGCTGAGAGAACAGAAGATGTGCTAGATAAAAGCAGAGCTTGGAAAGGTTACTGGCCATTCTGACTGGCATACTCTCAGAGTTGCAGCTGCCAAAAGTAACCTTCCAAACCATGGAAAAGTCTCCTGGGTTGCAGGCTAGAACAAGAGTATGTCACATTAAAGGCATTTTTCATTATTTTTAGACCTAATTATATAGGTCTTTTCATGAATGTTCTTAATGAACTCGTATTAGATGTGAATGTGGTTTATGTTTGCTCCTATTCTCAAATTAATGGCAAATGTTAAGTAACAGTCATGATATATTTTCATAGTGTTGGTGGTACTGTGCTATTTTTTATTTCAATTTATTATTTTAATGTCAACATTGAAAATTGATTTCGTACTTCATTGTAAAGCCGCGGTTTTAATTCTCTGATGAGATTCATGCGACCAACAAAATTACCTCATAATGTGTGTTTCGTATTCCAATTCAATTCTGGTTAGCTGAACTGAACTAACTGAAGTGCTCATAAGAGTGTCTCATTTATTTTAATAAGTTATTCTTGTCACGGCTACATTGTGTAGGATTTGGTGTGCAGAAGGAGGTAGCTGCAAATCTGATCAATAAACTTGCAGGGTGAAAGAACATGAGTCAGCTCTGATTACTATATTTGTCTGGATATCAACATCACTATGCTATAAAATTGTTCAAAAACTCAGTGGGAAGAGAGGTAGGAGGAAATTCTTTCTTTGGCTCAGTTGAAGTAATCCCAACTGCATGTTGCCAGCAATAAAATGACTGGCTCAGTCAGCTGTTTCATTTGTAAGGAGGTCCCCCCGCGTGGTTTTAGTCTGCTGCGCCTCAGGGATCCTTCCTCCTGAAAAAGAGGGATTTCCCTCACTGTTACAGTCAGTCTGAATCATAAAGGTAACCCTTTATTCAGAAACTAACCACACAATCGGATTCCCATGCAGTCTGACATTCCAATGGTATTTAAGCTGTCAAGTTAGTTTAATGGCTTATTTTCTCATGTTTGCTATCATACGACTCCACTAGTAAGCAGTCACTTAAAATCATAGTTGGAAGGGACCACAAGGGCCATCTATTCCAACCCCCTGCAGTGGAGGAATATACAACTAAAGCACTGCAGAAAGATGTGTGTCCAACCTTTTTTAAAGACATCAGAAGATGGAGACTCCAACACCTTCTGAGGCAATCTGTTCCGCTGACAAACAGCTCTTACAGTAAAAAAGTTCTGCCTAATGTTTAAATGGAAACTCTTTTCAGGTTGCCTGCTGATGTGAATGGCCATGGTAGATATAACGTCATGGGAAAGAAGCTTCCAATCTTCCCAGAAAAGTCCCTGCCCTCTCCTCAAAGCTCCTCCCTCTCCTCTGTTAGGAAAGTGAACAGAGTGAGGCATGGGAGCAATCCCCATGATATCATCCAATGCTATCACCTGGAGCACAGCTTAAAGGGGCATCTTACTGCCCCACTGGATCGGTCCTTTCTCTTCCACAGAGAGAACTTCACTAAAATCAGTGCTTTTCAGGAGAGTTAATGTTCATATTCAAGCAGATGATAATCCAGTGTGTAGCAGTCAAGTGTCAAAAAAAAAAAAGTGAATAACATGCATGTGTCCAGCCTCAAATTGTTGCTTCTAATTAAGTACAGTGGCCCCTCCACATTCACAAGGGTTCAGAGTGCAGAACCCTTGCAAAAGTGGAAAAATGCAAATAATTCCCCCCAAGATCCCCCTCCTATTCCCCTCCAGAGTTCTTCCCTCACATTCCCTTGCCTTTGGCCCTGGTGTTCCCAGAGGGGATTAAAAAGACAAGATAAAGGACTTACTGGTACTTTCTGCTCGGACAGAGAAGAGCCAAGTTCTGATGTTCTAGCTACTTCCGATTGCCATCTGGAGAAAAGAGGGGTAAGAGCAAAGAGAGCACTGGACCAATCAGTGGCCATTACACAACAGAATATGCAGCCACATGGCAGAAAGGACATGCCTCCAACAGTGGGGAGGTGGGGGATTTGCTCACCCAAAAGGAAAAAAACATCCCTTTTAAACACAAGCCTCACAAGCCTGGGGTGAGGAATGCAAGGGAATGAGGAGAGAAAAATGTGAGAGGGGGAAGGAAGCTTGTGCCTCACAAATAATCAAATTCATGAAGGTCATACCTATGAATGTGGAGGGAAGACTGTAAAGGTCATAGAGCACTTGATTAGTATTTGACATATGTATATGTGTGCAGAGATAGGAGAGCACCCCATTGGATCCTCTGCAGACTTGTATAGATTCTTTTTATATTATCCGGCTCTAGTATGCAGTAAGGATATTTTATGGTCATTATTCTAGTCTGCTTCCAATCCAGACATAATTTTAGCCACATGGCAAAGTGCTAGAAAAAAATTATTTGAGGTATTCTAGCAATGTTATTCCCTTATTTGTGGTAAATGTGGTGACTCCTAATAATGATGTAGTGGTTTGACATCAAGGAAATTTCTACCTTCACATGGGTTCCCGTATAATATTCCAGAATGCATTCTGCATTCTCCAGGGTGGCAGGAAACTCCCCTGGAGAAGACTGTATTTGCCATTCTGACCAAAATTGTCTGGAGTATTCACAATAGGAAGGGTAGCTTAACACAATGGAAACTCGTGGCCTTGATGTAACTAGAGCAAAACGTGAACAAAATACTCTAGTTTTTGGTATGAATTTAAAGTCCAGTCCCTCAAACAGGTTCAGCACCTTGGATAGCTCCTTTAAAATTTGGGCTAAAACCCAGCACAGATTTACCACCTCTGCTTATTCTCTTGGAACCTACACAGTAGCAGCCAACACATAATTGCATGAAGGAATACAGAAATGTCATGATACCAACCATAACGAGGTAGGGAGTGTTAGCTTGAACTGGAAACTATAGTCGTCTGCAGCGATGTGATGTATCAGGGCCATCTTGAGACATTTTGCTGCCTAGAACAAATGACAAAATGGTGTCTCCTCCTTCATTCCTTTTCAAATCTGGCTGGGCTGTCAGCTGAATCTTATAAGACAGCATTCTCCACTATATCTGAGGGCAACTGGGTAGCTGGGAACAGGTTACTGGACAGACTGGCTAGAATTTAAACTTCTGTTCTCCAGGACAGAGGAATGGAGAGAGGGCTGTTACTCCTGCCACCCAGCATCTGCTATATGAATTAATCACCTCTGTTTCTTGGTAAGTTGTGCTTTCTATTTGTGGAGAAGCAGAACCATTCCACCTACCCTTGATTTCTGTGGATTCATCCAACCTTCTGAATAGAGCCCCAATGTGGATTTGGATGATGCATATAGTGGAGGTGGAGGTGGAGTTAGAGAGTTCAATTCTGAGCCTCCACCTCTAGATGTGTTCATTGTTGACATGTTATCTGCACAGTGCCCTTGTATCACAAAATACTAGCAGTATACAGCTTTGGGGTAGCTTAGGTAAATGGGTGATTTTTTATTCTTACAACAGTGAATGAATTTTGACAGTCTTAATTGTCTAACTGTATGGTTGGACAGATAGTAAGCTCCAGATTTGCTTTCTCTCTTTGTTTTGTTTATCCTTGGGGAGTATTGTGTGATAGTTTGACTCAGAGATGGTATCCTGGTATGATCAAGAGCAGGACAAATATTCTCATTCTCTTCATGGGCACTGAGTGAATTAGGAAAACACAGTGCTTATTTTATGCTAGGTCATCCGTAATATTTGAGATGAAACCTGTTTCTTGTAGGTTCTGTCCAGAGCTTGGAAAAATTAAGTTTTTGAAATAGGTGTGTGTATGTGCCCCCAAGTTGCCCATTGATTCATGGCAACTCCATGAATTTCATAGAGTTTTCTTAGGTGAGGAATGCTCAGGGGTGTTTTGCCACTTCCTTTATCTGAAATACTGCCTACAGCACCTGATATTGATTGGTGGTCTCCCATCGAAGTACTAACCAAAGTTGACCCTGCTCAGCATCCAAGACCAGAAGGGATCTGCTGCCTTCAGGGTCTTTAGGCAGGCAAGTTTTTGAAATACCACTCTGAAAACATATTGGCTGGGAGATTCTGTGGATTAGGGTCCAAACCATAACTTTTCCAAACCCTCATTTTATCTCAGAAAGGTACTTTTCTTTAAAAAAAGTCTCTTCGGTGTTAAACCAGTGCCTTTTCACAAGGGAAGAATGAACATGTGGAAAACGGAGCAAGTAAATTGAGGGCTTGCTGTTGAATTCCACTTATATAAAATTTCAGGCATTTAGTCTTTTGTCTACTTGAGAAAAAAATGAATCGTGAACACAGTGCCTTCATGAAAGCTAGAGTTATAAGACTGGACTCGCTTGAGGCTCAAACTACAGTGAAATGTATTACTAAAGTATTATCAATCTATTGCGCTCTAAAAAAAAAAAAAAGAGTCATGAAGGCTGAATCCAGGCTACAGCATGGGGGCATTTTAAGCCTTGCATTCATGTTATTTTATCCTGCAAAAATCTCCCTTCTGAAGGACGATTATGGTTATACCTGTGTCATGATTCTTATCTGGACTGGGCAGCCCTGCTGCTTTTTTTTAAAAAAAAAGATGAAATGTACACAGACATGATCACACATTTAACATGTAATCCAGTTTAACTCTTCAGTGCAGAAAGTTATTCTTTGTGGCTTGTACAATAAATTTTCCTAGGCCTTTAATATTTACAGTAGAGCTAAGAGTCACACAACCCTCCACCAGATGGTCTTGAACTGTAAGTCCTAGCAGTCTCAACAGGCCTTGCCTGCATAGCCAGTGGTGAGGAATGCTAGAAATAGCAGTACAACAATATTTGGAGGAATATATGATTCCCACCTCTGGCGTATGGGATGGGATCTAAATAAACTGTAAATCCTGATAGACTCATCTATACACATGTGACAAACAAAAATCATGAAGGTGATCAGAGCTTGGCCGTAACCACAAGCACAGCTGTGACCAGTGCAGAGAACTAGTTCCTCTATTCAACTCCTTTTTGTCATTGTCCAAAGATAACGCATAGTGGGGAAAGCTGCCTTGAATTCCACCTTTGGTGAGGTAGGTGGGATACATATATAGAGCTAAATCCCATTGCTATTCCCAGCTAAAGTGGACTTGTTGAATCAACTGCTGAAGCCAACACTTACATAAACTTTGATATAGTGGGTCTACTCTACTTGGGATTAGGGCTCTTTTCACACACCACCTCCAATGCCAAATGGCCATGGGATCGCCACGGGATTGCGATGACGGTTCCGTATGACGTTGTCGCTATCCCGTGGCCATCCCATCGCAATCACGGATTAAATCATGTTCAGGTTTCTCCTGAACATGACCCACAGTTGCAGAGTCCTCTCGTGTCCCTTCCACACTTACCTATCGTGCGGAACGTCAGGAATCGCAATGGCTGCGCTTCCTCCCCCAGCACAGCCTGGGAAGCTGCCGGGCTGCGCTACAGAAGGAAGGGGCAGGGCCATCGCGCTTCCTCTCGTCCAGCAGGCAGCCAGTGTGGAGGAAGAACGCAGCAGAAGTGATTCCCTCCCGGGAGAGGCTTTCCCGGGATTGCTGCGTAATGGCTTCGGAACCAGGTCAGTTGTGGAAAGGGCCTAGAAACTGCATTTAGGTCATAACAATAAATGGGATCAAATCTAAGGAATAATACAAAAAAATATCAAAGGCTCAATAGGTCAAAGTGATGGCAATATTTGTGCTTTACTCCTCTTCTCAGCTTCAAGCCCAACTCAGCTATATGTTAAAAATGGACTTACTATTCTCACAATAGTCTCAAAGGAAATTTTCATTTCAGGAAATACATATGCATTAGTAGTTACAGTTTTCTGTCAGGGCCATAGAGCAGATAAAAAGCAGAAGAGGATGTAAAAAGTGGATTGGGATTCATTTGCAGAGCTGTGTGGGTGGAGGGATTGCTAGCACACAGTGGCAAGTTTATGCTGTTTTGTAAGTACTAAATTTAGAATAAGCTCTCTACAGGTTACTTGTAACAAGCTATTATAATTGCAAAATTACATCCTTCTGGAAGTGAGATTCAGTCCTGGAAATCAAGGTAAGAAAGTATTCAGAATAATAAATGACCCGTATATCTAAAATAAATAAATAAATATCAACATTTCTAATGAGGAAATTGTTCCCCAGGCATTCGAAAGATGAAATCTGTCATTGCTGATCATCAGATTTTGTTCTAATCGCAATGTGTCTGAGTAACCTATGTTCTGACACTTGTTATTTTCCCAGGTGACTTAATACAAAGAGCTTGGCAGGTATGAACACACATACACTCAAAGTAACTCTGACAGACTCTCTCCTAATTAGAAACAAGAATTTTAAAGAGTAGTTGGGAATAAAAATGTCCCAAAATAACACAGATAGCTCTCCAAATCTGTGAAAACATGCAAAAATACCCCCGTCCCATCCTCACAAGCATGCCAGAACCATATGTTCATACCTGCAGATATCTCTGTTTTCTTCTGCAGTCCTGTCACCTGGGTTTATGCAGCCACATCTGCTTGTCTGCTCCCTTTTGTGACAGGTCTTCTCAAAATGGCATCAGGCGTAATGTGACATTAATTCCTGTTGCCATTTTGAGAAGAACTGCAGAGTAAAACACAAGCATGGGGGCTTACTGGGGGTTGTAGCCAGTAGGGAGAGCTGAGGGTAAAAATTGGCCACTGGCCTCCACACAGTTGCCCATCCCTTCCTTAGAAAAGAAGTGGGTAACTGATTGGTGGTTAGCTCTGGAGGCCAGTTTTCTGCTCTTGAACTCCAAAAGCCACTTAGATTGAGTGGGAAAAATGCCCTAACCCGGCAGCCGCCGCCGCCAGAAGTTCCCTTCTTGTTTGAGAAACATGTTAAAACAGTCCATAGAGGCTGTGTAACCCCTTCTAAAAGGTGTATTTCTGGACCTGGAAGCTTCCAGGAGAGATACAGTCAACCCTCTCTGTTTTATCCCCCCCCCCCCAAAAAAAAAGGATGGTTCAGGAATTCTGGAAGACTTGAGCACCGAGACCTGTGGGAGATTGCTTGTGGCTGTAGGTCACACTTTGGGCCTTTCTGCACTATACTGTTATAGTGCTATTATTCCAGTTTCAATATCTTATGGAATTCTGGGTTTTGTAGTTTACTGAGGCCAACGAGCTCTCTGGCTGAGAAATCTAAATGCCTCTCCCTAAACTGCAAACCCCGGGATTCCACAGGATGTTGAAATTGGAATAATAGCACTATAACAATGTAATGCAGAAAGGACCTTTGTTATTGTTGTGTGCCTTGAAGTGATTTCTGAATTTTGGTGACCCTAAGATGAACCATGGCTTTTTTGTGGCTGGGGGTGCAGAATTTGTTCAGAGAGGGTTTGCCTTTGCCTTCCTCTGAGGCCGAGAGAATGTGACTTGCCCAAAGATGGCCAATGGATTTCTATAGCCAAGCAGGGATTTGCACCCAAATTTCCCTATGCTTTAGTCCAACACTCAAACCATATTGGCTCTCAGGCTACACTTTGTCCGTCTCTAAAGTTGCCACTTTGGCAAAAAGTGTACGAAGAACAGGAAACGGCAAGTTGTTTGGAAAGGGTTCTCACAAGGGTTATGAAAGAACTTGTTTTTCAAGTAAGAAAGTATGAAATTTCTCTGCCGTTCTCTGTCACTCTGACTCCACCCAAAGCTTCTTGCAATAGTAATATTTTATACCTTCATAGTCTGAAAACGAAATCCATCTCATAGGAAAAAGAGCCCTTTAGCTTAGTGTGGTAAATAAGCACAATGAAAAACGTGTTTCATGAGCAAAAAAAGTATGTAAATATAGTTTAAGCTTGTTAGAGTAGTAATGAGCCTTTTGTTTCATGGCATTGTGATCCATGGGGAGTGAATGACACATCACAAAAGAAATTTCTGACTCAGAAATAAATATCATTTTTAATTCATATAATAGTTTCACTTTAAAAGTAGCAAAACAGCAGGAGAATTGTATCTCTATATCTGTGGAAAGATTAATTCATTTTAAAGGAAATAATTAACAGGAAGGGGAAATCATGGAACAGCTCTTCACTTGTATTAAATGTTTTTCTAGGAGGTTGTTGGAATAGTGTAACAGAAAATTGCTTAGGCGCAATTATTAACTTCATCATAACCCTGCCCTTGTTTGCGTCATCTTTGGAAAGAATGCATATCATCAGTGCCATGATCACAGTCATCACCCAATCAGAGTAAGATAGCTAGCTGTGTATTTCATTCTAAATATGATTGGTGGGACTGTGGAATAACAGGAGCTATTCTGCATGGTTTCATTTGCCAGGTCTTTCTCCGTCAAATGAAGTCAAAGACTTTTGCGCCCAGATAAAAACTTTCAAGTTATCTCTTTCTGCCATATATACATGTGAGAAGCTTAAGCTGATTTTTCTTGACTTCAGGCTATACATCATGGATTGATATATTCATAATACTTCTCATAAAAATAGAGTGTATGATAACACACTTTCTTCTCCATGATTTGAAACAAAAGGAAGCACTAGGCTGGGGATAATAACATATCATACAGCCATCCCCCTTACCAGTTCCTTGAATACTCTGAATATTGTTGCCACCCATTCATATTTTCTGTTGATCATTTATAATTGACATCTATCTGGAACAGGAAATCTGCTTTGGAGAGAAATCTATAGGTCTATGAAAACAAAATTATATGTCAAGTATGCTTTAATAAGACAGCCACCATGGTCTACTTGTTTAAGCATTGGACTATGAACCTGGAGACTAGGGTTCAGTTCTCCCCTCGCCCATGGAAACCCACTGGGCAGTCTTGGACGCATTGCACACTCCCAGCCGCAGAAAAAATCTGTGATAGGATCACCTTAGGATTGCCATAAGTTGGATACAACAGCAACAGCAGCAAATGCTTTATTAAAGCTTGCCTTCATTTTCCACAGTATAGATTCTGGGAATTGTAAAGAGCAGGAGCAAATATACCAGAGAGAAAGAGACAGGATGAGACGTTGCTGTTATGAAGAAATACAATTCACACTGTATAGGGCATATATAAAGGCTCTATACGCTTTTAAAGCTGAAACTGCTCTGCTGTGTAATAAGAAGTTATAATGACTACTAGGCTTTAGTAGCCATCGTTTCCACAATTTTTATTGATGTCAATGGGATTATGCTGTGCTTTTAGCAAG
Organism: Cyclura pinguis; assembly: GCA_030412105.1. Lineage (NCBI taxonomy): Eukaryota > Metazoa > Chordata > Lepidosauria > Squamata > Iguanidae > Cyclura > Cyclura pinguis. Next base: position 307,357,590 of record CM059599.1, on the reverse strand, counting down.
CTCCTTGATATCATGCTTGAAGGTGATTAACTGGACTGTTCATGACTTGCCAGACTGAACACTAACAGGCTGGTATAAATTTGCATACCAGCACTGTATGAGCAGAAACAAATTGTACAATGCTAACAATACACCAAGAGACAGCATGATGTAGTGGTTTGACTAGCACTCTGGAAGATTATGTTTCATATTGTTGCTCAGCCATGGAAACCCACTGGATGACCTTGGAAAAGTTATATTTTCTCAGCCTAAGGCAAATTTCCTCTGCATAAATCTTGCTAAGAAAACCCTATAATAGAATTGTGATAAATTGGAGTCAACTTGAATTTTCACAACAACTAAAGCAATGCACTCATAAAGCATAGTTTTCAAAGTATTGGTAGCATTTTCAGTATCTTCTGCTAAATCACCATTAAAGAAATATTCAGTCACAAGCCTTCTCCATTTTGTTTTACATAATGAGCAACAGCAGCTCATAGATCATAGCAAAACTGAAACCACAGAACCCATGACATGCCACTTTACACTGTAATCTTGCAATCCGATAATGACAGGGTCAGCTGGTGTAGCATAAAACTGTGAAGCACTGTAGTTGTGTGTGGTTGTGTATGTGTGTGTATATTGTTTTAAAGCAAGTTCATAATTTTTCTGTACAGGTATGTTTACCTGTGATAAATGGTAGTATTGTGAGAATAGCACCTAGATTCAAACCAGAAGATGTTGGCCATAAGGGAGTGTAGAAACTGTTACTCCTCTTGATTATCATGTTTTTAAAATTTTCTCTACATAAATGCAGTTATGTTGCTGCCTATTATGATATATATAAACAATTTACTTACATTTCCATGGAATCATAATAATCTCTGGGACTCTAGGACTATATATGAGTAGTTGGTACAAATGGATAGGGAGTGGTGATATTTTCCATAGGAACTCAAAAGCCTTCAACTTCACTGCAGTTTAACATGCCAAAGTCCTTGCTGGCTCAGATCAGGTTGCAGTGTACGGTCAGCACTGTTTTTGTTTGATCATGTTTTGGAGATTAGAACTAAGAAGAAGTGGCTATCAAAATTCGTGATTCCACTCTGAGATATACATCTAGCACCTGTACAAGAGGTTCTACCATGGTTCAGATTGATTGGATCTGATCAATTGCTTATAAGTTGTTGGTCATGCTACTAAAATTAATCTGTGAGTACTAGGGCACAGTAGCTCTGTGTTTGAACACAAACATATATCTGTGATAGTTTGTAACCCATACACCATTATAGAGTTTTCAAAGTGCTTCACATACATTACCTTAATAATCCTGGCAATAGTCCACTAAGAAAGGTTACCTTTATTATGCACACTTTGGGATAAGATGGCTTACCTAACACCATCTAGTGAATTCTAAGAAGAGACATCATTAGATCATAGGATTCCACTGTGATTCACTGGCTCTTCCATGTGGGGTGATGTTTTCCTGGAAGCAAATTTTGCTAAAGTGCCATTCCCAACACACATATGTAAAACACATAGAAGGGGAAAGTTATAATAATTACAACAGAAATTATTTCTGAGTACATGTCACCTCACCTCCATATATGATTGTACATACACACCGCAATTAACTTGTCTAGCCAATAAAGTTAGGTCAGGATGTGTTTATGCTGTGAGTTGCAGGTCAGAACTGTGCTGTGCAGTTCTCTGAGGATGTATGCTTTTGCTAAGATCTATGTCAACATTTTCTAACTTGATCAGAGCAAACAGGGGCAGATTTTATACAGGCATCCCTCCACATTTGCTGGGGTTAGGAGCACAGGATCCTTGTGAAAATGAAAAAATCGTGAATAACTCTAGGCCCTCCCAAACAATATTTAACACACGAAAAGTGTATGATCACCATATTCAATCCACCATGGATTCCTTTAAGACATCAGGGTCCCTTCATAAGGCAGAAGTGGGTGGCTGGTGGAGCTTACTGCCACCTCCACTGCTGTCTCACACCATTTTTAATAGGGACTAATAAGTCTCATTCACCATTTCTCAGTCTAACAAGGCTTGCAGTCCCTATTAAAAATGACATAGGGCAGCAGCAGACCTGATAGCAAATAATCCGTGAATAATTAAATCTGCAAAAGTGAAACCTACAAATGTGGAGGGCTGACTGTAGCTATTAACCCACTGTGTGTGTTCTGAATAGCTTCCGACATGCAAGGGTGTTACTTTGTTATATGCAGCTATTTTCTCAGTTTATCATATTTGTTTAGTCTGGTCGTCACGTGAATATTTCTGCCATACTTGTGGACTGAACTTGCTTTGAATTGTCAAATATACAGTAACATAAGCATTTTCCATGTACACGGCTATCTAGCCTAAAACAGAAAAATATCGTTAATTCAGAACAACTTGTACCAAGTTACAATCTTTATTCATTCTATGTATGGAATTTTCCCCCAATATTTTTACTAGTAGACTCACTGATGCAGTCTTCTCCTTGCTAAGTACCATCTGTTGATGTCAAATGGTTACAATAACGTCTCTGCAATGTCTCCTCAGTAAGCTATTGAAAGCTTGGCAGTTCACCAATTAAATTTAGTAATCCGTGGGTGGAACATGACCGATCATTTGGTAGTAGTTGATTTAATAAATAGATTGGTAATAATCCATAAATATAAGTATGTCTCACTGAAATGAGATCTGTTTCAATGGTTCTGGAGCAAATGGCTAAACACAACAAAACAGTCAATACATCATATCTTAGAGATATTTTGCCACCAACTTTTTTCTAGGAATATCTGGAAAAAATAATGCTGCACAACACTAGGATTTATTTGCTTTCCCTCCACAAAACTCATCTTTATTCTTGTTGGCTTACCTGACTAAAATTATTCATTTGTCCTGGTTGGCCCATATCACAATGTGGGCATGGAAACTCTTACTGAAGACCAATCCACACAGATTGCCACTCTAAGCATTATAGTCACAGCATAGAACTGAAATAATGCTGAAATAATGCTCAGATGATTAATCTGCAAATCTCAAAATGCGTCAGAAAATAAACACTTAGCAAATTAATTAGAAAAATCGTTTCATAAATTTGTCAGAAGCAAAGTCCCGTCTGATTAATCAGAAAAAAAAAATTGCTTCTGGAACCCATCCAAATGAATCAAATACATTTAAGTTTAGGGGATTTTCATTGACAGAAATAGGAATGTGTTTAAACTTTTTGAAGTGAAATAAATGGGCCTTTCTTAACCTTGGATAGGTCATGCCTATAATCTTGTAAGTGATCCCTTTCTCCAAGAAGAATTGGGTGTGTTATGACAAGACAGGAAAATAGCTTCATTAAAAAACTGTAGCCAGTCTATCATCTTTCTTCATTTGCTGAGAATTGCTAAAAGCTATGGTGAGTGGTCTTAAAATAATACTACTGGCACTGATGTCCTTGAAGATCCTTTTGAAAATAATTATCTTTTGTTTTGTTCTTGTTTAAAGTATTGATCCTGGTTCTACTTCTGGCACAAACATTAATTTGGCTTTAAAAGGAAAAAGTTCTTATTACTCCCAAAAGGTAATAAGGCATATTTTTCATTTCTTGTTCATCTTTGATTTTTTTAAAAGGTTAACTATTATATAGGAAAAAAAATTAAATAACCACAAACTATTTGATGTTGAATTTCAGTTTTCCCACCCATAATTAAAACATTTCTGGGTTCACTTTGTTTTTGCAAACATGCAGATGTTATTGTCCTTAGCCAAGTAATAGTGTTCGTCACATATTGCTGAGAAGAATGATCTATGAGCCAAATATCAATAAAATACTGTTTTAGGGAAATAATTTCATCAAGTGGCACACCAGTGCTACTACAAATGATACCTTCAGTATACCAGTTTATGCTGCAGCTACTTTGAATATTTGTTTCTTTACTTTTTTTCTTTTTCTTTTTCACCACACAAAAGGTCAGAGCTGCCTTAGGCAAACCACACTTTTGGAATGAAGATAGATTGGCTTTAGTAGGAGAATGCCAGCACTTGAGACATATGCAAGACCTAGGTAATGGGTTTGTTATGGAAGAAGATACTAAACTGGCAAGAGTCAACTGGACAGGAACCATCTGCCAAGCCTGTACAGTTTTCTTCTGTTGCCACAGGCAGCAGACTGAGACAGGAAATCATGGCAGGGTGGGAAGGGGTCCAAAACACACGCAAATAGTGTCAGGCTCTCAGTTAAATGAAGCTGAGAGGCGAGCATATCTTGTGCTACTAAGCAAGAAATGCAAAGTAGAGCTGGCCCAGTTCTAATCAGATTATATTTATATGCACAGTTTAATAAAAACATCCATATTTCCCACATTTATTTTGCACTTTTAAATTATTCTTTTCTAAATATTCATCTCAGTTCATTGCCAGTAAAACACTGGGACATGCAGAAAAATGCAGAAGTAACCAGTCTTTATTACGTAAGGACTTAAGAAGCATCTTGCGAGGTCATACCAAAAATCCATTTCCCGCATCAAACTGCTTCCCACAGTGGCCAACCATATGCTTTCACAAAGCTCCTAAGCAAGGCATGAAGGTAATTAGACCTCCATCACTCCAGAAGGTGATGTTTGGAATCATTCTGCCTTGAACTATGGAGATTCAATGTAGTTGTCGTAGTATCTAATAGCCCTTGATAGATTGTTCTTCAATAATTTGTTCAACTCCCTCCCCTTTGAGGACCCAGTGGCCATCAGCCTTGTTCTGCAAAATCTTTTTTACAGCATATTTTTCAAACTGAGCAAGTGCCCTGTCAAGTCACTTTATTATAAACACACACACACACGCACGCACACACAGAGTGAAGCACAAATTGTGCTTCGCTGGTGTAAATGGTTCTTATCAGGGAAAGCCCTACCATCAGACGGAGGCAGCAGCCTTAACAGACAGATTTGGGTGTCTCATGAAAGGACAGCAAATTATTACCTGATTACTTTGTTATTATTGTGTTATTGTTGTTATGTTGTATTGTACAAAAACAGATATTCCACTTAAACATTAGGAAGAACTTCCTGACAATAAGAGTTGTTTGACACTGGAGCAAACTGCTTTGGAAAGTGTGGGACTCTCTTTCTTTGCAGATCTTTAAAAAGAAGTTGGATAACCATCTCCAGGGAATGGTTGAGCTGTGTATTCCTGCATGGTGACTTAACAAGAGTCCCTTATGGACTCTATGATTCTATGTATTTCTGCATCTCTGTGTATCTCTGTATCTCTATGTATCTCTCACCTATTGCAAGGCATGGCAGAAGATCTTTCAGAATAACTATATTTGCATTTTGTATCAGAATACTTTGACTTTAGGTAAAGTGTACATCAGCTTGGGTGGTAGTGGGAGCACTACTTATACCTCTACCTCAGGCAGCAAAATGCCTTGGACCAGCCCTGGTTCTTATCTACTTTACTATACTACATTATAAATGATGATTCATTTAGAAATATTCCCCAGTTTGGTAACGAAATTACTTCTGTATTCCTTTGGATTCATCAAACTGGTACAACCAAAACTGGTGCTTCTCAAGTAAGGTTTGTTTTTGGTTTTTTTGGAGAAGGTCTAAGTTCACAATAAAGTGGGAGGATGCCTTGGATTTCCACGTGTTGACAAACTTATATTTTGGCTAGGTTCACATACCTATATTCCCATCCTTTCTCACCATTGGCCATTCTGACAGGACTGATAGGATCTAGAGTTCAAAGGTACCTAGGAGGCCACAAGTTCCCTTAGCCTTGATCTAAAACTTTTGTGAATTTTCTGAAATCTGCATATTCAATATTATAGTGCATTTCTGTCCTAGGACCCTTTCTCCAGTGTGTAATGTGTGTCTGATTCCCCGTGTGTTTTTCCAATTACACATCTGTCAGCTTTCCAACTTTACAGTTGTTTTCCTAATTACACACGCACTAAAAATATCCTGATACTCCATAACAGTAAAGTGTATGTATTAAGTATTCATTTTGTGAAGAAATACTTTCATTTGTTCTTAAGGCCTTAATCTAGAGCAGAGGTAGGCAACTTTGGCAGTTCCAGGGGCCTATTCTCTGCCCATGAGATTGTCTGAAGACAACACAGACTGCCAAAATATTGGAGAAAAACCAAAAGCATCTGAAAGTCCACTTCCACTTATGAAAAAGTGGCTTTTTAAAAAGTGAAATGTTACAGGAGGCTGCAGATTTTTGACATGTTAATCAGCACTCCTGGAGACTTGAAAAGAAACAATTCACCCTCTCTTTTTTCTGTGTTGAACTTCTCATTGACTAATGGATCAGAACTTGGAAAGTTACTGTTTTATACAAAAACTCCTAGAATCCCCAAGGCAGCACGTTTTCTGGATTGTAGGAGTTTTAGTCAACAAAAGTTACTTTTCCATTCTCTGATTTTGATTTCTGTCAGGACTCACATATACTTATTAACATATGTTAATTTTCACTGTTCAAAGCACAGAGGCCTTTGCAGTGTGGAAAGAGACAAATACAGTATTCTGGGTGAATGTCAGGTTGGGCTGAGTAATAGTTGTTATAAGGAGAGAGAAAGAGACGTTTGCTCTATAAAGACCTGGCTGTCCTTATTCGACTCTTATTTTGCATTATAGCATTGATCCTCATAAAGAATCCTGTTAAACTCTACATTTAATTCTGCATATTATTCTTCATGTTATGCTCTTGGTTCTGAAACTGCATTGGGTCAGGTCATTCTCCCACTGCTGGCAATGGTAGTGCTTACAGCACACAACTTACCTGCAGGAACATATGCTCTCTCATTGTAAAACTGCTATTTCAAGAAACCTACCCACACAATTGAATTTTTCCTGAAAACTAAACATCTCCTGTCCACAATTTTTGGACCTGTATATCAACCAGCCATGCTTGCAGGGCTTTTTCATTCTCCCTGCAACAGTTAAATAAAAACAGAGGAAGAGCAGGGATGGAATACAGCTTTTAAGCCTTTTAGCTGGAACTCTGGAAGTGTGTCAGAAAACCATTCATACTCTGAATGTTAGCATGACTTCATTATTTATGAGACTTTAGCATGACTTCATTAATCTTTTAAAAAAATTTTCCATACAATTTCTTCACCTCTTGAAGATATGATGTTAAACAGTGCCTTTAACCTAATAGTTCATTTCATATCTTCCTGCAGGGAGCTTGTCAGACCTTTAACTGCGGATCTGGGGTGTCTGTTGTTTTGACTTAAAACCATCAGGTTGTGAGCCTGCCATGTTAAATGGAAACTGTATTTGCAAGCAGTGTACAAGATCTAAACTTCTGCTTCACCAGCACTGGATGTAAGAGAAACCAGAAATGCAGTGAGTTCATTATAGAAAAGGACTTAATTGGCACGGTGGAGTTTCCTAGAAGTTTTTTGAAAACCACTGAATTCAGCCCAAGCTGTTAGGCTTGGAAGAGACTTAGGGCAAGCCTGAACTTGTCCTGAAAACGACTTGAAAACAAAACAGAGTTCTCCCAAGCAAAATATTCATCCAGGCCTATTCTCCCCAGCTGAATACTCACTCACTAACTGGTTGCTAGTCCCAACTAGAGTAGATCCACTGAAGCAAAGGAAAGTATATGAATGTTCACTATTGGCATTCATCAGTTGATTCAGTAATTCTGTTCTGTTTGGGACTGGGGTTTGGATTTTGACTTAAAACTGATCACTTTTGGGAGAACTGCTGAAATCACATTTACCTCTGGAGCACACAAATTCCTTGTTGCAAGAGCCCCACTGGCTGCCAGTCCATCTCTGGGCACAACTTTAAATGTTGGTAACGATGTATAAAATCCTATATGGCATGGGTACAAGCTATTTGAAGGACCATATGTCCATATATGAGCCTTTTAGAGCTTTAAGATCTTTGAGGAGACACTTTTCACTGTCATACTTCTTTTTCAGGCTTATTTGGTAGGAGAGAGAGGGCTTTCTCAATGACTGCTCCCCAGACATTGGAACTCCCTTCCTAGGAAGGTTAGGATAACTTCCTCCTTGCTCTCCATCCACCAGCAGGTCAAAACATTCTTATGTTATCAGCTTTTCAGAAACTCATTGGGATGGCCTTTTAATAATGTATTATGCTGTCTTGTTGATCTTTTTTTTCAATATAGCCTTTTAATGAACTTTAATGGTTTTAACTCTAAAGATTAATTGTTTTAAAAATAGCTTCTATAATAATTTTATCTGGTTCTTAGTCTTATTGTTTAATGGAGAGTTTATTAATTCTTGTTCTTTTACTTTAATTTCCTCCAAAAAATTTCTCATTTTTTCCTGTTTTTTTCTTTTCCATTGAATATTCAGTTTAATGAAGATCCCCCAATAGTGACTTTGCTTGCATCCCAGATTATTTTATCTTCAACTTCCTTATCAGAATTCAGTTCAAAATATTCTTTGAGTTTTCCTTTACAATCCTTGACTTCCTCCTCCTTGTGAAGTAATAATTCATTTAATCTCCCTTTAAAGGTCTGAGTTTTTCTCTTTAAGGTAATCGTTACAGGATGGTGGTCTGATAAGGGTTTTATTAAAATCTCTACTTTTCCTATCCTATTCATTAGATTATTGGAGATCCAAATCATATCAATTCTGGATAGTGATCTATGTGTGTTTGAAAAAAAGAGTGAAGCCTTTCCTGTTATCCTCTTTTACTCTCCAAGAATCTACTTATTGTAGTTCTTTGGCTATCAAAAAAAAAATCATTGGCTAACTTCCTTTGATTCTTTCTAATTTTACTTACTGTCTATCCAGTTGAAGTTCCAGCTCTCTATTAAAGTCTCTTATCAAGCACTAATTTTCATGTTTTGTTTGTAATAGCTTTTTCTTCAGCTTGTTATAAAATGTAAACTTTTCACTCCAGTGGTGCATGATTTCCAAGTGCCAACATTTTAACATTATTAATGTTAATCTTAACCTCTACATACCTACCTTTTTCATCAGAAAAGATTAAAGGTGGGTCAGAATTGGATTTAATATATAGTACTACTCTATTTCTTTTAATTTGCCCTGTCAGTATAAATTTCTCCCTTACATTTTTTCTTAGTCTGAACCTTATTTTAAATATGGATTTCTTGAAGATATGTTATGTCTGCATTCAGAGTTTTCAAATAATGAAAGATTAATTTACGCTTTTAAAAACATGTTTATACCTTTTACATTCCATATAACACAATTCCATTCCATTTATTTATTTGTCCTTTATTATTTATCCTTTATTATTTGTCCTTAACCCTGTTTCCCTTCCTTCTTCTTCCCTTCTTTTCTTCTTCTCTTCTCTTCTTTCTTTCCTCTTCCTTTCTACCTGTTCTCTATCTGAAATCTCCCAATCCAGCAGCTATAAGTTACAATGTTAATGATGGATGAAATGAAGTGAAAATTGAACTACATGACAGAAAGAAACTTTGAGCAAGCGGACAAGCCAGGGAGGTGGTTAGTTTATAGATTAAGCAAAGAAAAAGCAAAAAGAATGATTGTGAAACTGAAAGTTGGAGACAGAGCGATAACTAATGAGAAAGAAATTCATAAATTATTTCATAATTACTTTTATTCACTATATAAAAAACAGAAAGTGTCAGAAGAACAAATGAATAGTTATATTAGGGAGGGTGAAATCCCAAAATTAATGGAAATACAAAGAGGGAAATTAAATGAAGGAATCTCAATTGGTGAAATTAGGGAATCAATTGAACAATTGAGAAGAGGAAATTCACCAGGGCTAGATGGACTGACCACAATAAATTATAAAACAGCTTGTTAATAATCAGTGAAACCTTTACAGAAGGTTATAAATGGTATCCTTCAAACACACCAAGTCCCCAATAGCTGGAAAGAAGCAAATATTATATTAATACTGAAAGAAGATCAAGATCTAATGTTAATTAAAAAGTCTAGTCCCATTTCTTTATTGAATGGGGTTTATAAGATCTTTGCATCAATTTTAGCTAAGAGATTTATTTGCAAGACTGTATACGTGAAGATCAAAATGGCTTTCTGCCAAAATGACAGATTAGGAATCATCCAAATACCAGAGCACTTAGCAAGCTGCTGCTAAGCCACTAAAGAGGACATTACAACCCCCCTTCCATCTAGGTATGAAGGGCCAAACAGACACCCATGCAACCTTAGTGATTCAGCTATAAACCCTGGCAAAGGCTGTTAGTAACCATCTCTTTGAAAAGCCTTGCTCCCTCTTGTCATCCTCCTTGCAGCTGTTGTGCAGCTGCTCTCCGCTGCTCCTTGTTTGCCACTACCACTCACCACCGCCACTCTTACTGCTCTCACTGTTACTTACTGTTACTGTTACTGAGAACTTACTGTTCTCTGCTACTCACCTCTTCCTCTCTCCAGTGTTGCCTCTTCAGCTCCAACAAAGGAAATGGCCAGCGCTGTCAGGCAGCTGGCTTAAATACCCTGGAAATTGACCTGAGTGAAGCCTACATGCTTCACCCAGGCTGAGTTCAGGCGGCCAACAAAGTCAAAAGGAGGGCTTTGAACTCATTCGCTGCCTGGTGTGAGGCCTCCCAGAAGGCCATGTGGTGCAGATGGTGCCGGAAATGGCCTCCACACACCAAGCTGGGGAGGCCAGTCATAATGTGTGCCCCCATCTTCAATGTCTCCACAGGTAAGTGGAGCATGCTTTTTATTAAAAAGGCATGATTTTTATTAAAAATTATGGAAGTGAAGAACTTTGGAAGAAAGAGTTTAAATTGGATACAAGCAATTTACTCTGTTCTGAAAGAGAAAATAATAATAAACAGCAGCACAACAGATTATATTAAGATTATATTAAGATTGAATGAACAAGGCAAGGCGTCCCACTCTCACCATTATTTATTGTAAAATTAGAAAATTAAAATAGAGACTTAAGGAGAGACAAGCACCCTTTCCACATCCTACCTTTTCTTGGCGCTGGGGTGTGGTGCTCATGCGAGCAGTCTCTTGTGAGAGGCCCTCGTGTCCAGGTTTCTTCAGCTGCGCACAAGCTTCCTGCTCGCACAAGAGCCCCGCCTCTTCCTTTCGCAGTGCAGCCTGGGAAGCGCGACCAGCCTGGCTCCCGAGGCTCCGCACGCAAGGTAAGTGTGTGCGGGGCCTAGGAGCAATGTGCGACCACGCACCATTTTTGACTTAAAGTCAAAAATGAAAAAGTGTGCGAGCGGTGCCTACCAGACCCTGGAGCATCACACAAATGTGAGGGCATTGTGTGGACCGCTCCTCACATTTGTGCGACGCTAGAGGGGCCCTTTCGCAAGGAAAATACCGTGCAAAAAGGGCCAGAGACATAAGTGGAATAAGAATTAGAAAGGAAGACTTTAAAGTGAAATCCTTTGCAGATGATATCATAATAATGTTAGAAGATCCACTGTGTGGTCTAGAATGGTGGATGTTTAGAATAAGAGAATATGACAAAGTTGCTGGCTTTAAAGTAAGTACTGATAAAACTAAAATTTTAACAAAAAGTATGAATGCCCAGGAGAAAGGAGAATTATGTATAAAATCAGGATTTGAATCAGTAAAAAGGATTAAATATTTGGGCATAACCTTAACATCTAATAATCAACAGTTATATGAAAATAGCTATGTTAAGGTTTGGGAAAATATTTTAAAAAGACCTTATTAAATGACACAATCTAAGGCCCTTTCCACAGCATACCCCATTAGTGTGCTCTTTCATTACAATCCCAGTATTGCCATTCACGTGATGGTAGCAGGTTAGAAACACTCTCTTCTGCACCCCTCCACCTCAAGCAGATAAGTAGTGGTATTGCCACCAGTGTTCTTTCTGAACTACAGCCTCCTTGGCCACTCACTTTCCCTGCCATCACCCCACCCCACCATCCCTCATTGGTTGAGAGGTTTTTGGAAGTCATACTAGCACAGCAATGTTGTAACAACATGATGGACCAGTACACTATAGTACTTTTGTATTATAATGCTTAAAAATGTATTAAAAAATAAAAAGTTTTAACTCAAAGGAGAAATTTAAAATAAACACAGACAGGTGATAGGTTTTGAAGTTACCGTGGGAACAGCTGAGGGAGGGACAAGCTGGGCACACCCACATCCTGCCCACTTCTGGATCTGGGAGGACAGGAGGTGCAATCAAGTGCTATTACAGTACCGCACTGAGCCGGCTGATGGGATTGAAGTGCTAAAGGAGGGCTTATACCATTTCTGGAAATGGTATAAGGTGGTCTAGCAATGCTTGGGGACAGGAAAGTAGCTGGATAGTGATGACATCATGTGGTAGCACAACTCCTGGACTGGAAACGATACACTGCTGTTGTGGGATAGTGACATCATGTGGAAATCACCTAAATCTCTCTCTTTGATGGGAAGAAAATCAGTTATTAAATGATGGTTTTCCCTAAATTGGTGTCCTTATTCCTAATGATACCTGTCATTTTCTGAAATACTCCATTTTCAGATTGGTATAAAGAGCTATCAAAGCTTTTGTGGGCTGGTAAAAAAACTAAGAATAAAGTGGAAAGTGTTAATTGATGCAAAGGAAGAAAGGAGATTAGGAGTACCAGATTTAAAAGGCTTTCTGCTTAGTGTAGATAAGAGAATGGATTACACTAGAAAACAAGAAGTTTTTACAATTGCAAGGACACAAATTAAAGTTTGGGTGGCACATATACCTTTGGTATGGTAAAGTTAAAATGAATGTGGGATTTAAAAATCTTATTATAAGACGAAAGTTAGTTAGGGTATGGGAAAAATATAAAAGGAGGTTTGGATCCAAAGTTGGCTGTTCCTGCAAGAGGCATTTTATAGAAGTGCTTTAAAAAGGTACGAAGATACAAAGACCTGCTGAAGGTAGATGAGGGCACCTGCAATATTAAATAATTACAATATTTGGAGCAAGAAGGACATAAGTTACAACAACTTACATATTTCCACTTAAGAAAAAGATTTAAAGAGGACAAGGAAAAAATTAATTTTGAGGGAGATAAAACCAAATTTGAAAAACTCACTTGATTTCCAAGATGTATAAATTGTTGTTAAGATATAATACTGAGGAAAAACAGATAAAGGAATGCATGATATACTAGGCTCAGAACCTAGGGTATAATATTCAACTGAATCAGTGGGAAGAAATCTGGATGAAAGGACTAAAATTTACCTGTCATAATGAACTTAATGAAATTTTCTATAAAATAAAGTTTTAATGATATATGACCACTAGTAAATTAGTTAAAATGTATAAATGTATAAGCAACAAATGTTGGAAGTATATAGTAACCATTTTGGGATCTTCTGTCATTTATGGTGGACATGTAAAAAAGGAAGGAAATGTTTGCTATTATTTTGTGAGCAGATACAGGAAAAAAAAATGAAAACAGAAATATTGTTTAGGCCTGAATTGTTCATCCTGAACGTGATAGGCAAGGATGATAACAAGGAAAAATGATACAGAAATCTGATAAGTTTTATGATAGTAGCTGCAAGAATAGTATATGTAAAATATTGGAAAAACAATGAGATACCTAAAATGGAAGAATGGATGCAAAAACTGATGGACCTGGCAGAATTGGATAAATTAACAAAGGCTGATCAAAGAAAATTCAGTAGAATCCTATCTTAAAAGTTTGGAAACCTTTTACAGACCACTTAAAGATCTGAAATGGGGATATAGCAATATTTGGTTTTGATATGTAAAAATAAAAAAAAATATTATAGGAGAAATAGATGTTGGTATAGAATTTAGTTAGAGAAGAGATGATTAGCTTTAAATTAGTGCCTACACTTTGAAAAAAATGGGAATTTCAAGGAGGAGATTCAGTTAGGGTTCAAGAATTAAATTAAATTTAGTGAAATGTTTTGTTATAAAGCATTTTTTGTATTATTGTTTTGTGTATTGTTTTTCTTTCTTTTTTGTTCTTTTTAAATTTACATGTTTTACATTATTAGGTTAGGTAGGTTTAAATGTTATATGTCTTATCTTAAAAGTAAACCAATAAAATTATTGTATTAAAAATAACTTTTATATTTCTTTTCACTTATAAATTTTTAATCTGTACTGCTTTAATAGACTTGTGTCCCCTTATTGGGGAAATAATGCTAATAATAATAATAATAATTCTGGTACATGTGAATAGAACAGGGCTACATATATACCTACATAGCACGGCTATAGTAATTTATGCTGGTGCAGAATGCTTCAGAAGATGATGCAGCTGAGAGCAACAATTCAGAAACCAAAAAAAGAAAAAAAAAGAGGACTGTAGTAGTTTGCTTATGGAGAAAGGGCTTTTCATACTGTGCTGCACTGTTCATATTTGTTGGTTTTTAATGGATATGCTTTCAGGCAGTTTTTAGTTTTAGTGATAATTTAAATTATATTTTAACTTTTGTGTATTTTAGTGATGTGAACTTTTATCTGTCTTTGTTTTAATTTTTATAATCTACCTGGAGTCCTATACCTAGGGAAGAAGTGGGATATAAATTAACAGAAGAAGAAGGTGAGAAAGCAGTAGTAGTCCTGGTAGCGGTAGTCATGGTGGTATTAGTAGTAATAAATGTAAATCTCCTCTGCCTCGTGTCACTAAATACTGTATCCAGCTGGGAACAGACCTTCTCTCTTCACATTGTGGCTTATCTCACCACATTGTGCTCCTTGAAGATTCCAGTTGTTTTATTTCCAAGGATGACAAATAGAGCCACAAAGCGTGGGGAGGTAAGCTGGGGTGTGTTTAGCTCTTACGCCCCACCAACTCTATTTATTTATAAAAACTAACTGAGTTATAGCCAAATCACCAAATTAACTGTAATTTTTTTTTTTAATGAGAGGGTTATGACCATTTTAGATCATTTTAAAATCTATTTTGATGTCCCACTAAACACAGTGGATAGGATTGTGTGTCCTAGATCAAAATGTAATCCCCAGAGCACACTGATGAGTTCTTTTAGATGAATGGAAGAAAAAACTATGGATTCAGAGGATCTCTTCTCTTAAATATTATCTGATTTGGCATGCGGATCTGAGAAAGGATTGCGCCAAACATCATGTTTGTTTAGTGAGCTCATATTTGTCCCCGGCTGGATTTGTGCTTCATACTTTCCATTTTAAACACAATGTATCTCTATCTTCTATCATGGAAAAATTGAAATATTAATATCTATAAGACAGTAGTGTATATGGGGGTGGGGGGTGGGGATGGTTTCTGGCTGATCTCTGTTGGTTTTGAAAAAAAAACAAAAACGTTTTTGTTTGGGCAGTTTAAATAAGACCAACTACCAAATAACAATATGGGGTTTGAAACTTCAGAAATGTAATGAAGAATTTCAGTACTGAACCAGTATGTGGAAACACATATAAAATCCTTTTAGGCATTTTCTATCATTTTAATGCACTTAGTTACTTCTTTTGCAGAGGAGATCTTCCTGTAAGCATTAGCCACTTTGGGAATTCAGTTGCACATATATGAACTCAAATATGCAAACAGTAGTCTCAGCTGCTTATGGAAATGAACCAGAATGAAAGGTTCTGGCTAATTAAGTATGTCTTTATTTCTTGGAAGGTTTGACATATTCAATTCTGTTGCACAAAGGCATAAACTCTCGCCTTTATCTTCCAGAGATAGTAGTGCATGATTAACGCAGCTTCCAGCTTCACATGTGGTTGTACATTTTCTATGGTTGAGCAAGGAGGCATCCCACACCTTCTTGCACAAGCAGCTTTCACCCTGGTACTGAAGCCAGGTGCAGAGGGCAGGTGGCACAACAACCTAGCTGACATGTTTATCAGGTGCCTGTGGGGTACACAAGCACAACTCTATATTCCCCCAATGCTGGAATTTTCTACTATGCGAGCTCAACAACTCCCCTCACTCACTCTGGATGGTGTGTCACTACACAGGCAAGGGCTTTTCACTACACTGACATTAAACTGGGTCTCCACCTATAGCAGCATAATTTTGTTGATGCCTATTTAGAAGTAAGCACTGCTGCATTCAGTTACCTCCAAGTAAGAGTGGCTGTAATTGCAGATGTGCAACGTGGTCCTATTCATGTTTGCGCAGAAGTAAGTCTGACTTTGTTCAACATAACTTAGTCTTGGGTAGAGGTTCATGACTGCAGCCTAGGGATAAACCCCACTGAAGAAAGAGGCTTACTTCTGGGTAAAAAATGCATATAAATTCTTTGCAAAGCTATAGTACCAATTATGGCTGACCCCTCTCATTTGATAATGAAGGGCCTACTATAAGCAAGTTATTGGGGGTCGAAAGGGCAACACATGGTTGATTAAATGTTGATCTTTGTTTTATTACTGTGCTATTTTTACTACCAGACATGGCTGTGGGATTTTCTGCCTGGTATGCCAAAAAAACTTGGCTGGATTAGGGCATTATGCAACTTCGCTTGGGTAGGAACAGGGGAAGGGAGATACCATTTGCTATTCTGACTCAGGCAGTGAAATGTCTTGGACCATTCCTAGTGCCAGCTGGGGTATGCCTCAAACAGATCTATGCTGCATCTAAGACACAAGGGTTTGGAACATTTCCAAAACCAGCCACTTGATGTGAGCATGTAAATCATTAGTTTTTATGTGAAATAAAGTCACTGATTTAGATGGGAAAGTATTCAGTGGCAGCATTAATTTCCTTTAGCTTTCTCGACAGAGATTGAACCCAAGTTAACCACTGTTTTCACTGAAAATTATACGTGAGTAGTTTCTGAGGGCTTTCTTAATATGAGATACTTGTAGATTGATTGATCCCTTAACACCTTCAGATGGGGAGGGGAAAAGAGTTAAGCCTCCAAGTCAGAAACATAACTCAGCTCTTCGTCCTTTTTCCTCTGCTTCTCAGTACAAAACTGCTTAATAGCCAGTTGTTAATATGGTTTGTAGTTCATCAAAAATGAATCCAACCATCACAGTTTCATTCAGCTCAAGACTGCCATGAGGAATCCTAGTGCATTAGTGGAACTAGCTGCTTCCTCAGGAATGAAAGAGAGAGTTGGATTCATTCCAATAGCTGCTAATAAAATCTCCACAGTAAATAGCAAATAAACTAGACACATACTGTGCCAGACTTCATCTTTCTTCATTGCAAATTAGCAAAGCATAGCATTTTAAAGGTCCTTGCTTCAGATATCACATTACAGGACATCTGAAATCTTGGGCTGAATTTGAACTGTAGAACCGTTTCCTGAATGAGTTCATCACCTTCTGGTATCTCAGTTTTCAAGATAGATGCCCATGTTATTTTGTATTTTGATTTTACTTTCCTGAGTTTGGGGAACTGAGCTGATATATGAACTTGAAATGTGGAAGTGTTAGTTATATATGTGTCAGATTTCATACCAGTATTAACTTTGAGTGACAAAGCCATAATTTTACACAAATTTCAATGATATTCTTCACCTTGTTCTGCAAACGAGCCCCTAGCTCCATAATAAAGATTTCCTTTTCTAGCTAAAATATTGTATAAACACTCCAAATATAGACAGAAAACCTTGTGAGATAGGGGAGGTAAAGTTCTGAATTCCCATAATCAGCGTTTCTCATGCAGGTGTTCCCAGATGTATTGCTCAGTGTACAAAACAAAAGCAACCACATTAAATTCGCCTATAGTCTATCTCTGAAATCTGAGTGCTGCTTGTTTGCCATGGAGTAGAACTGCAAGTTTGATCTTGCATGCTGTTTCTAACTCTCCCAGCAGAATTCCTTTGCGTGGAACATATTATACCTTACTACATTTACATGTATCCTTGCCTTTATTTAGGGCAGTGTCAGCATTTCCAGTGTAGAGTCATGTACCAGAACTTGTCAGGATTTGTTATTTGACTCCAGAGAAGCCTTTTGCTTATGAGAAGCTACTCTGAACCTCGCAGTTATTTTTACCGTGCATGTAAAACTTGTTTGACCACTTAAAACACAATAAAGGGATCATTGTTTGGTTTTTGTTAGAATCCTCTTTGTTTGAGGTGAATATTTTGTGTTCATTGATTTCATGTTATGCTCTGAACCTCTGAATTACCTCTTGCACATTAGCCCAGAAACAGCAGAGCTGACTTCTCACAACTATTTCTCTTCTTCTCCACTTGAACCATCCTAAAAGCAAGATAAAATCATTTCCCTTTTGGGAAAAATTCATTAACTGAAGATATAGTCCAGATCCTTTAAAGTCAGTAAGAATGTGCTGTTAGCTTCAAAGAACTGTAGATTGCAGCTGCAGAATTAATGAGTTCAATATAGCAAATTCTGTAGTCTACATAACAAACTAAGCTAGCCTTTCCTATGGAAATCCTGGACTATCTGGCATTAGAAATGAGTGACTTCTTCCTTAAGAGGTCAATACATTCTTACAATGATGTTTGTGGTTATTATTCTTGTGTGGGACATGTCCTCTGTATTATTGTTGCCCAGTATGAAATTGACTGGTTTATCAATTACTGAGAAGTGTATTTCAGTTGTAAAGGTAGTACACAGTAGGAAGAGCTCTAAAATTTGTTAGACATGTAGTCCAAGGTACCCCGATAACTGGGGGGAAATCAAACTGGAACATTAATGTATCACAGAACAAAAAAAACAACGTGTGACCGAAAGTCAATGAGGCACTTCCTGCCTAACTAGAAAGCTGAAATTTAACACATAAGCATTCTTTGATTGTCAGATTATAAGAAACCTCTCATTCAGAGATATTTGTAAGGCTCTTTCTAGACATGGGCGGGAAAGGTTTTTCCCTATTGCTGGCTCATTCAAGAAGCAAAAATTTGGTGCAGATATAGGTGATCTCTTTTACTAGAAACGTCTGAAAATGGAAATTCTGGGCATGAAATACTGTTCCTTGAAAAAAATCTGGTGTTGCTATACAGATCAGTCAAGGCAATCTGTGGGATAAAAGAACACTGGCCTGTGAGAGTTCCATTGCCTTTGGGGATTGAATTTGGGGAAGGAAGCATTTTCTGAAATGGATACTAACAGAGATACTAACTTCTGCTCTGGGTAACTTTATAAGCTTGAATCCAATTGTTAGTCCCCACTAGTGAATCAAGTGAAACTATGTAAGTCAACACTGACATTAAGTTCCATTGATTCAGTGAGTCTCCCTTACTTGGAATTAACAGTTGGATTCCAGCTATAGAAAACACGATTAAAACTAAGTCCTAAGTTCAGTTGTCAACAATTGATTGAATGGGCCTGGCTCTACTTGGGACTCACCTACCGGTTGCCAGCCTATACCTTAAAAAATATAAATGAACAAACTTTATTTAGAAGGAATCCAAAGGTGGAAACCCAAGCAGACTGAGAAAGTCTCCAAGAGGATATTTCAAATATAAGTAAGTGGACAATAAATTTTAAAAAAATGAAAATTAATTTACAATGTTGTTTTGCCCATAGAGCAAATTCATATCTTTGTATCTTTATATGAACTGGAATTGTCTAGCTGGAAGAGAAATCTTAGGATCATAGTAAATTGCATATTGAAGTATAATATTCTTAGATGCATGTTTTCAAAGTTGCAGCAGGTATGTGTATTTATGTGTTAGGTTAGGTTCTATAGATGGCAACTATATGTGCAAACTGGAATCCATGTGAAAGAGTAGTGTAATAATAGTGTCCATACTGAATAGAATCTGGATTTAGGATGCAGATTGGACATACACTGATACTTATAAAGACATGGGATTTTAAAATATGGTACTGGCATATTTTTTTTTTCTGTCTGTGTGGAAAATGGCATTATACAAACTGGAAATAATGTTCAAGATTATTGAAGAGAGCAGATTGTTTGCTCAGGGATTTAATAAGGACAGCAAGTCCCATGTTGTGGCACTTTTGTGACTCTTCGTTGGTCCTGCATCTGCAGTCTTACATAATGAATCTCATTTAGTTACGGAGTACTGCTGGCCAGGGGAAACAAAATCAGAGTCATGACACACTGGACAGAACCACTTGTGAGCAAAAACATTCTATGTTGGCATTTCCAAGTCTTTCTGTGTTGAGATTTTCATGTCAATATGGTTATGATCACCACCCCTAAACGGGCGCATTGGCCATGCATTCCTAAGTGTGTCCACTGTTTTGACATGAATGCTTTATGTAACATGAATGCTTTATGTGCCAAAAATGGTTTCATTAAACTAATTCCCACTGTAGCATTACTTCTTAGTGTGTACAACATTTAAAGAGTTCATCCCACACAGATTTCCAAAGCTAAGATGTTAATTATGCTTTAGGAATTCATTTTAACATAAGCAAGCATACTAAGTTGATTAAAAGAAATATTTACAACAACAAAAACAAAAAAAAGAATCCCACATTAGTCTTGGCACAACCTTCTGTTGAATATGACTTTCAAATCAGGTAACAGTAACTTTATGCATTGGGATTAGACTCTCCCATCCTGCCCCCATCTTCTCAACTTGAAATAACATTGGAGCAGAAGTTAGTGTATTTATATAGTGAAACACAGGAACCCTGTCCTGATGGTTTTAATCATAGCTCTCACTATGTGGTAATTAGGGGCCCTATCCTAATGTTCTGTTTTTCCTTAAACATTAAAATGTGCTGGAAGTTTATGTTTTCAAAGGTATTTGCCACTAGCACAGTGACATTTACATGTAGATTTCCTAAAGGAGACAAAAATCACACATCTGATGCCCAAACTAGTTTATATTCAAACTCAGTTGGGATCTTCTGACACAATTTAAAATTCCTACTAAAAAGCACTGCTGTTCAAGAATTAGCAGACAACCTATTTGATTATCATCTCATTTGATTCCCTTGTACACATAAATAAATCTGACTTTTTGTACATATGATGTGTTGAAGCTGGTAACCTGAGAAGCAATGGCAGTTTCCTACATGTTCATATATGGACCAAAATTCACACATTTTATTTGGATGGAATATTCATATGTGGTAACTGTTTAATTGAACTGATTTCTTTGCAAGAATTTTCATATGTTTCTATGACTATACTTATCAGCAGAGAGGTTTCCTGGGGAATAATCTGAAAGAACAGTCTTGCAATCAAATGGAACTAGATTAGCTTACAGCTTAACTTATAGTGCAGTCCTATGTGTGCTTACTCAGAGGAAAGCCTTAATTACTTTAATGTGATTTATTCTAGATAAGTGTAGGACCTCAGCCTTCTTTAGCCCCTATTAATTGTTCCTGCATTATGTTCATTATGGTTTTTTTCCAGAGACAGCTTTCCATGTAGCAAAATCATGTACAAAAAGGTACTAATATTTGAATAGAACCTACATGTGTCTATTCTCCCGTCTGTTTGTTTGGACAAGAAGTGAACAGTGAGGGAATCTAAGCCCCAGCTTTCCTCTCTGGCAAAGAATGCATACAGATTCCCAGGGGTAGCAGTGAGGATATATGCTTGATGTGTTTCTAGCCTCCATGAATGGAAGCACCTCAACACACCATCTTTAAAAGCATTTGGGATGACAGTTCATGCATCTCTCTTTTTAGAAGTGGACAGGCATATTGGGGGGCAAACTTATCTGAGCCTTTTTGAAGCTTTACTTTTGACAGATGTTTTCAAATGCATGCCAACTTTTTATGAAACTTCTTTTGGGACTAAACAAACTTAACATAAGAATTCTTTTTAAATAAATGTGCTGGGAATAAAAATGACTGGCAAAGGATTTTGTGCAGATGGATATCTTACAGATCACTGCTTGAAGTGGTTTGATACTAGATTGTAACTTGTGGTTTCTAAATTTCAGGTAAAAGGGTGTTTTTCCTTGTTCTTCTTCCACAAATACCCAAAAAACTGTAGCTGACATTTGAGAATAAGACATCTCTGACTTTAGTTTTTCCTCACAGATTGCAAACCAACTTCCTTTTCCTTTAAAAAAAAAGATTTATCAGGTATACCTCAATGTTTGTTTTCCATTTCCTCTTGTTGAGTGCTCTGTCAAGACAAGATTGCTTAATACCTGAATACTTGTCTGTACAAACAAACACAAATTAGATTTCCTAGTTTGGACTTGGCTTATAGTGCCACAATTTGTCAATATTCTCATCATGGGTGCTTAAACTTTAAAGGAGGTTTGTCAAGTGCAAACTGGAGATGGCTTCCGCACCTTTAATAGTTGTCTAGAGTAGGGGTTCTTAATCTAGGGTCCAGGGACCCCTGGCAGTCTGCAGAGCCCTCACAGGAGGTCCATGAAGCCCTGTTGTGGACACCTCCAGCAGTGGCAGCAACAGGGACACAGCATTGGAGGGAGTGCAGATGCCATACTTGTTTGCAAACAAGAGAACAATTTGAGCATGCACACACGCCTGCCACCATGTTCATCAGGGATGCAGCAGTAGGGGTTGTGGGCAATGAGAGACATGGCAATAGGTGTGTGTGAACAGTCAAACTGCTCCTTCATTTGCAAACAAGGGAGCAGTTTAGGTGCCCACACTGCCACCACCCCCTTTACCACATCCCTGATGAAAGGGACATGGCAGCAGGCATGTGTTTGTACCCAGACCTTGAATCTGGAGGCCAGGGTTCAAATCCCCACAAAGCCATGGAAACCCAGTGGGTGACCTCAGGCAATTCACATTCTTTCAGCCTCAGGGAAAGGCAAAGGCAACAAATCTTGCCAAGAAACCCCCCATGATAGGTTCATCTTAGGATCACCATAAGTCAGTTCTCAAAAGGGAGAGACATGGTGGCTAGAAAGAACCTTCTCCTTTTGTTGATTGCCTTCAAGTCACTTCAGATTTATGGCAACCCAAAGGTGAACCTATCACAGGACTTTTTATTTTATTTTATTTTTTGCAAGATTTGCTCAGAGCGGGTTTGGTTTTGCCTTCCTCTAAGACTGACTTGTCCAAGGTCACTCAATGTCTGAGTGGGGATTTGAATCCTACGCCCTTTCTGCAGCTTACCTCTTCCCAGTGTGGGGGTGCGGGGATCACACAAGCAGTCTCTTGCAAGAGGCTCTTGTGTCCCTGCTGCTTCAGCTCTGCAGCTGCTGCCTGCTGGCCAGCAGGCAGCGTGAGGGCTCCGCCTCTTCCTTCCACAGCGTAGCCGGGCATTTTCCCAGGCTGCACTAGGGGAGGAAGCACGAGGGCCACGTCTCTGGAGGCTCCACATGCACAGTAAGTGTGTGGGGGGCCTCGGAGCGATGCATGATCACACACCATTTTCGGCTATAAGCCGAAAATTAAATAGTGTGTGATCGGCGCCTGCTGGCCCTGGCAGCATCACGCGATTGCGAAGACGTCATGTGGACCGCTCCTCACAATCGCGCGACACGCATGGCAAATGACGTGCGAAAAGGGCCCTAGTCTCCAGAAGCCATAAATAAATAAATAAATAAATCTAAATTTAAATATTTAAATAATGAGTCTTGATGCTCCCCAACAACAAATTATATTTACAGGGGGTCTCTAATGCAGAAAAAGTTAAGAACCACTGGTCTTGAAGAATTTCTGCAGATATTGCTTGTTATTTGGTAGCATGGAAGGCAAGACCTGCTGATGTTCCATCTTCTACACAACCATTAAAGGTACAGGAACTAGCTTCTGTTTTCACTCTGAAGTGCTTTGAATCTGCTTTGAAGGACTAGGAATATGCCTGGGAGTCATTGCCCAAATCATGTTCAGTCAGTTCACCACAGATCCGTCACATCCACAAACTATATGCAACCCATCCTGTGACAAACTATTGCTCAGCCCCACAGTGAGCTGTCTGCTTTGACTTCTTCTTTTGATGGTAAACCAAGGTGGCTTCCTTTCTTGAAAGTTATGGGAAAGTTTCTTACTGTGTAATGATAGGGTACCTCTTTTGGTTTTGCTGGTTTTATTGCATTAAGGCATACCGAAACAACTGCACTCCACCCTTTTTTCTTTCTTTCCTGTTACACTGAACAAGTAGATTAGATTACATTGTATTTATGAAGATCACCAAAGCTCCCTAACCATATCATAAAAGGGGGAAGAATATGGTATATGGCATAAATGCATTAGTATATTTTAAACCAATTCATTTTCAGAATATCCACTTACATCTTATACAAAATTATCATCTTTAGAAATATGCTGCAAAACACTCAAATTAATTGAGTGTTTTGTGACTCCGACAACAAAAGAACACATACACATTAATTTAGGATCTGTATATATCTATTTTCCTGGTCTAGATGAAATCTCTAGGGCAAAGATAACGTGTTATTCTATGTCCAACTAGATTAACAGACTAGAATAATGGTAGCAGTAGTAACCAGAGTGCTTGAAGTAAACAAGATCCAGGTTTACCAACTTAATTTTTTAAAAAAAACTGTACTTGCTTTTCCTGTTAAACAGTACAGGTATGGTTGATTTTTACCAGCAGAAGAATGCTCAGATTTGTTTACAATGTCCTATTCAATGTGAAGAGTAAAGCTCAATCCAAATAATGTGCAGGTTTAAGCCAAAATAGGAAAGAATCTTGGCTTTGATTTTTATGGACCCACAAAATATCAACAAGTATTTGATACTGGTTTCAAAGATATGTCTAGGAAGCAGCTTCCCAAGAGCACCACAACAGCTTGGCTGAAGAGCTGCTGGCTACTTTATTTTCATCTGTTCTGGATTAGTAGGAGGAGTCTAGCAAGGTTCTTCCAAAACATGCAGTGAGTAGTCAGTGCTTTCCCTGTTGAAGTGGCTGCATCCTTGCATTAGTACTGGTCTACAAGTTCCACAGCAGAAGTTTAATCAGAGAAGATCTGGGTCTCATTAAGTGCTTTCCACTGGAAGTGTTTTCATATCTGGTGCCCTTGAATAAATACACGTGATGTCAGCAAGCCAAATCATGACTGTGCTGAACTCCATGTTGGCTACTGATAAACCAATGGACCAGAAAGTGGAATTACATGGGACAGTGATGACTGCACAAAACCAGTTACTGAGTACTATTTGCCTGCAGAGTAAAAACACACACACACTCCTCTTTGAGTTACTTCCTCGTCAACTTTTTGTTGGTGTTACAGTGACTGGAGAGGCTACTCTTCAACATTCTCCCATTTGAGAATTAGAAAAAGTAAGACTGACAATGTTGTAAAGATAGTAGGCTGATAAAATAATTATGCTGTTGTTTTCATGCTTTTTGAATAGAGTGCTAGGAAAGATCCAAGTTCTCAATTTAAGTGCCAGACGTGAAGAGATCTGCATATGTTTTGCCTTTACAAAAATGCAGCCATGAAGAGTTGAAATGTGACTGTAGAAGCAATATGACTCCTTATCTTTTCTCTTGTGTTTAGAAAAGGAGCCAGCAGGGATCTGGACTGAAAAAAGAACTGTCGTGTGTCTCTTCTGCTTCTCTTGAGTATTGTGAACTAAGTATTGTGAACTGTTTACTTCAACCCTACTAAACTAAAGGCAGAAAAGACAGACACTGAGAGAGAAGGGACAACTGAAACAATCAAAAGAGTTCATTTTTATAATTGCTTTGAAATTATTGATTAAGGGTAACCGACTGTGTTTTTAAGAGTCTAGAAAGATAAGTAGAAATCAAATTCTAGCTACAAAAACTTGGGGGTGAGATAAAAAAATCAGATCAGAGACGACATTTAGATAATGAGAAAAACTATAACTTCTTAGAAGTGGTCCAGATACAGATCTTGGTTGCACTACTTTGCCTCCAATAAGAACAAGAATCGATGTTGCCTATTTAATGGCTTGTGCAACCACCTCAGGCATCAACAGAAATTAGTTGGTTAGCAAATTAATTATGTAAGTAAAGACTTCATTAAATTGTCCAGGAAACTTGAGAAACAAGGAATTAGTAACATGATGTAGAAAGACCTCTTATTCCCTCAAAAAGCATACTAAACAAAGTCATGGAAAGCTGACTAGATTTATCTAGACAGAGAAACATCAGTCCTTACTGAAAATTACTTGTTCAGAGACCCATGAAATAAATAGTTAGGTTTAAAGTTATATTTGTGTCATCTGTATTACATTAGTCATTATTTTAGAGTGATATATCTGGATTTTTTTTTCCCCACTGGGCTGATTTTGCAAGCCCTAACCTGACTTCCAGAATTCCTATTTTCCAGGGTCAGTGTAGACTTGACTCTTACCATGTAATTTCTGTGGGAAAGATCTGCACAAGAATAGGACAGTTTAGGGCACTTTTTTGATCAGAGGACCAAATAAATGGTTGTAGTATTGATCCTTCCCTGTCTTTTCGTAGATTTACATTGATAGATTTGATATTGATGTTGAATCCTTGGATGTCACTCACTAGAATCTCAGCGATGACAATCTCATTTCAGTAGCTGCAGATCTATCCAACAAACAGAGTTCACCTTGAAATCACATAACCAGTTCCTAAATATCAGCTTTAAATGCAAACTGTGATGGGCTGTGGCTTTGGCCCATGGGATACTGCAAAAGAAGCTTGAGGACTTCCTGTTAGAAGTGCTTGCTGTTTCTAGGTACTAACCTACTTTGGAGAGGGGGGAAGACACTGGCAGCTCAGCAGTGTTGATGGATGCTACTGGGCTGATAACAGGTCCTTCTGCAGCATCCCAGGTCAGACGATTATACTGCCTAAGGCAGAGTAACAAGCAGCATGGACACAATCAAATTGAAAATACATAATATCCAAAGCCAGACAAGTGGTGTTGGCAAATGAGGCGTATAATCCTACAACCATGTTTCTCTGTCCCTGACAGTAAAAATACCCTGCCATGCCCACCTGTTGTAGGAAGACTTCAACTGGCACACACCTTAAGGGGAGCATCTTGCTTGGGCCCGGTTACTGGGGGGAATCTGCCTGATTGTGGCTGCATTGAGCAGCTGTTGTGAGATTTGGGATGAAGCTTATGTAGCAGAATGTCTTGTTCTTGCAGGATTTAGGATGCTCATAGGGGCCTTCATCTCAGGATAGTTCTAGTGGGCCTTAAATAGTCCCACAGCATGTGGGCTGGCCTCTTTTGTACTAGACTTTGATGTCTAGTTGCCTCTTGATGCAATATATTAATGACAAAATAAATAACGAGCACTTTGCTCCTTCTTCATGACTCTGTCTGGTGCCTGAAATAGTTGCCTAACGGCATGACTAGACTTGGTTATATCAGCAGTCTCAGATATCCCACTGTGCTGGTCCTCAAATCCTACTACTTATAATATGTGGTCAGATAGAACCACAATTCAGTAATATTGGTATTGTGTAAATTTATGTATAGAAGGTTAGAGTTCAATCCCCACCATCTCCAGCTAAATATCCAAAGTGTGAATGGCATCTTTGACGGTCACTGTCAGCCAATATTGATAATACTAGCTTAGAGGAAACAAAACAACTACAGCTCTTTATGACATAATCTATTGGGAATACAAATGTGTTGCTGTTGTGTGCTTTCTTATGGTGACCCTAAGGCAAACTTACCACAGGGTTTTCTTAGCAAGATTAGTTTGCAGAGGGGTTGCCATTGCCTTTCTGTGGCTTGCCCAAGGTCACCCAGTGGGTTTCCATAGTTAAGCAGGGACTTGAATCGTCATCTCCAGAATTCTAGTCCAATACGCACACCACTACACCATGCTGGCTCTCTACATGCAGCAAACCCCATGTTCAATCCATGAGGTGGATTTTGATTGAATGCTGGAAGGAGCTTTTTGATGGTAAGAGCAGTTTTGCAATGGAACCAATTACCTAGAGAGGTAGTGAATTCTATTTCTCTGGTCACCATCAAAAGGAGGCTGGACAGCTACCTGCTGGTGACTGCTCTAGGTGGAGTTCCTGCACTGAGCTGGAGTTGAACTCTATGGCCTATAACAGCCCTTCCAACTCTATGATTCTATCTGAGGCAGCTATTGCCTTTGAGAAAACAGCAGTGGACCACAATGGTCTGACTCAGTTTTTGTTTTATTTGTTCCTGTGATCTTCTGTACATTTGCTGTGGCTCATAGAATTGTACAGTTAAAGAAGATAACACCACAAAAATTAATTTTATGTGGAAGATTTTCCCTGACATAAGTATTCACCTTTTAAAAGAAAGTTACACACTTTTCATAACCTATCTTAGTGCATTCCACATTGAGATATGGCTGGTTCCTTCATTCCAAAACATCAATCATAAGGGTTCTTTGGCTAAATAATGCCCCTAGTAGCATCAGAGTAACTTCATCATTGACTAATTAAGCCCTCAGGGACTCTGTGGTCATGCATGTGTAGGTTTTGGAGCTTAGTTAATCGTTTTATTGATGTGTTTGAGAGGAACAGTAAAATCTATTGTTTTTCTGTCTTAATTGTGTCAGTGTTTAGCAGAGAAGAGTTACCATCAAGGTCAGCAGATCACATTGTGAAAACTGCAGAAATAATGATATAAAACAGGCTTAGTGAGAAAATAATCTCCCATTTTTGTGTAGTTTCCTAGGAGGAAGTCTGCTTTTAAAACTGCAGACACGTAAGGTTTGAGACCATTTGTGGCAATGTAGCTGAAAATGTTTTTCAAAGCCACTGTGGAGTGAGTTGCAACCATCAATTCACACACTAATCTGGATCTCATAAAGTTTAAGCTTGCTTTGTGTTATGGCGATATCTTATCAAAAGCTGGTTAACCAAAATTCATCCCAGCTGCATTAATATTGGCAAACTATGAAGCTGAGAGAATTTAAAGTCAATGATTTCCCAACATGAAAACAGAACGAAACTGGGAAGCTATCCTCCATCCCGTATTGTTGTTGTTGAACTCAGATTTACGGTTTTGAAATAATTTTTTTAGATTGTTGGAGTTTGATCTTAGAAGCATTGAAATTTAGGGACCTAGAAAGCACTTCAGCAGAGATTATTGAGAAAGTCCTACAGAAAGTGAAGCATGAGGTTAATGCTGTGTTATGTGCCTCCAAGTCATTTTTAGTTTATGGTCACTCTAAGATGAACCTGTCACGGGGCTTTCCTGGCAATGTTTGTTCAGAGGAGGTTTGCCATTACATTCTTCTGAGGCTGAGAGAGTATGACTTCCCCAAGGTGACCCAATGGCTTCCATGCCTGAGCTGCAATTGGGTCAAGAGGTAAATGTGGTGATAGAGACTACCTGTCTGACCACTGTTGAACTGAAGTTCTCCATATCTCCCACCTTTGGCCATGTTGTGATTCAACAGCATGTGGAGAGCCACACTTTCAATTTCTGGAATGTGCGTTGGGCTAGAATGCTCAGTTACAAGGACTCTTCTTGTGCATCTATCCTCCAGTCTACAACATGTATCTTTCACAATAAGCTACAGCAGTAAGTTCATAATTTTTAAAAACAGGCACTTATTAGTCAAAGAGTAAATTACATCAAAGAAACTGGCAAACAACAAATGGTATTATTTCTTTTGTTTGACATGTTTGTATTAGCTCTGTTGTTAGTGAACTGACAATTTAAAGATTCAGACTAGAATAAATAAAGCATCCACATCCATATACTTCCTATCATTTCAAACTATATCAAAACATAGAAACGAAAGGAATTTAACCTCTTTGTGAAATTCAGCCAGCTGTGGCAGGAGAAGATGGCAGATGTTTTACATCTCTCTAGATTTAAAAATAAATATTTTTAAAGCCTATTTTTCATTTGCAAAGGTGATGGCATAATATCCCCCAAATCTGTTATCTATTAGATAAACCAGCATTTTGTGTTTGGTTGCAGTCTCATGACTTTTAAGCAAGCCTTACAGAGCTCATGCAATTTGTGAATATGTTGGATGGGAACCCCAGCTGTGGTTATACTATCATTTTAAAGCCCAAGCCATAGGGATTCACCCAGTAATTCCCTAAGTGAACCGTGAACAAACTTGAAGAGATGCATATGATTATTTTTTTAATCTTCTATTTACATGTTTTAATTGAAGTACAGAAAATTATGACTCTGTAGTAGGCCAGACTGTGAAATACAGCTGAAATTTAAAATACACACACACACACACACACACACAAGCCAATCTTTTTGTTGTGAGTGAACATAATGCTGGGTACCACTCTCCCAGCCCAGGCTTTCGTGGTGGACATGGTTCTTCACCACCATTTATTCTCTATGCTTAATACTATGGCCTCTTGCCCTAATACTTGGGATTGAAGGGCTACTTAGGTTACATGAGGCAGGCAACTATAGCAGACCCAGGGGACAGTTTTGTTCTTCTGTGAGTCACATGCACTACCTAAAACACATTTTTTAAAAAACTGCAAAGTGTGGAAGGGGTCATTTCTTTTTCTTTCTTTCTTTTTTTTTTTTTTTTTTTTTTGAGGCAATTTTAAAGGTTAAAACAGTGCTAAGAAGGGTGGCTGTAACCTAATTAAAGAGTAAATTGCTGCTCTTGAAGGCTTCCTGAAGAGACAGTTCACTTTTTCACTTGGCAGTCTGGAAAAGCTGAAGGTGGCAAAAAATAGATCTGGCAAAAGTAGACCCTTCCTCACCCCTTTATTAGGAAAGTGTTTCTACCCTGCCATTCAAAAGGAGGACTTACACAGCCTGGCTCCCAGCTTCTGTTTGTCCCCGTTTTTTCTTTCTCTTTCAGCTATAACATGTAGAAAATACTGCTTATTCCAAGAGATGTAGCCAACTTCTCCTTTTAGCTGTTGCCATTTGGCACAGAGATGTTTCAAGGGAAGAAGAGGAATTGAGGAAAGCGTATGGATAGGTTGTCCAGCCATTGACCTGTGATCTTCTTTCTTGCTTCTCGATGATCCAGATATTACAAAAGAAACTCATTGTACAAAATGCTAGAGAATAATCACCATTATCCCCTGTCTATAG
The DNA here is from genome assembly GCA_030412105.1 of Cyclura pinguis. NCBI lineage: Eukaryota > Metazoa > Chordata > Lepidosauria > Squamata > Iguanidae > Cyclura > Cyclura pinguis. Next base: position 307,326,896 of record CM059599.1, on the reverse strand, counting down.
GCTTCCAGAAGCATAAAAGGTTGGGCAATATTTGAAAATACCAGATTGGACTAAGCAGATATTTGTTAGATACAGACAGTTTTTATGTTGTTATCTTCAAGAATTAGTGTCTCAGTATTTAAGGCTAACAGAATCAGGTTATTGGAAATAGGCCGCAGTTATGAGCAGCAACTATGTTCAAGGAGCTGAAGTGTAAATTTGCAAAGCAGCAACTACAAGGACCTGAAGTGTAAAATTTATTTATTTGTTTGTTTGTTTGTTTGTTTGTTGTGCTCTTTAAGTATTTTTATATCATTTCTCAAAGAAATTTTTCAAAGTGGCTTATATTTATATACGCACACACGTCTCAAAATATAATGCAACAGAAAGACCATGTTAAAATTTCAAAGTGTAAAGCAAAACAACAGTACGCTAAAGAACATGTTGGATGCCTTCTGGAATAAAACAATCTTCAGATCCCAGCAAGTGTAGACAGGGCTCCACCCACTGTTCCTTGTAAACATCTTGAACTAAACTACATAGGTGATCTTGGAGAAGGCTTGGCCTACCACCTAGAAGTTGGTGTCATTCATTGCCCTCAGCCATAGTCCCAACTCATTATCATAGCCACATTGGCTGGTAGTATCACAATAGCGATTCACATCACTACAGCAAATGGATATATCCTGTGTTGGTTATATGTGATTTTCACATCAGTGGTGTGATGAATCTGCTCCAAGTTCTAATTAAGGGTTGAAAAAGGTATGCAAGATGCTGAACCTGTTGGAAGTGGGATTCAGCACTTTAGATAGCTCCTTCAAAGTTTGGACTAAACCCTAAGCACATTCTACTGACATGGAAACCACCTGGGGTTATAAGTTAAAATCCCAACATACCTCACTATTAGCTGTGGGATTTCAATTTGCATACGAATTTAAGCCTTTTGAGCCTGAAAGCTGGTTCTTTGTCTCTCTGTCAGTGCTTTGGCTTAATCCATTCTGTGGCTCTGTGTGGTCCTCCTTGGCTCATTACACCCCGCAGCCCCATAGCTTGAAAGAAATTCTATGTAAGAGAATGTCAGAGTGTACCTACCCAGTCAGTCACAGGAGTTTGATACTACTTTAAATGCCATCATGCCACTGTGTGGAATCCTGAGATTTATATTTTGCTGAGGTACTAGGCATCCCTTCCTGTAAAGCTCCAGTGCTACAATTCACGGGAATTGGACTAGTGCTCATTAGCAAAGAATTCTAAGTACTTCATACACTATTAGTCATTCTATTTGATGGCGCTATGACACTTGAAGTGATTTCAAACATCTGGAACTGTGTAGGGTAGATACTTTTTCAGTTACCTTCCTACTGCAGTTATTATTCACATGTTCTCTTAAATAGCTCCCACTGAGTTTGTCTGAACACAACCACTGTTCCTCTCTCACTGCTGGCACAGTATCAAAAGGCTGTGCTCAGCTGGGTTGCAGCAGAACGAGTTTATTAGTTTCCACAGGTCTTTGAAAGAGAACTTAACTGGACTCAGCCCCATATTTGACAGTAGCTGTTATTGCATTGCTTTTATAATTCTCTGCAAACTGGATGTAAACCAGTAATTGGGAATCATTTGTTCCACTAGAGATGCAGAAGACGCAATGCTGAAAGCAGAAAATTAGGGGCAAGATTTCAAAATAGCACCAGGTATTGTCTTCCTCCTTTAATTTTACATAAATGTGAGGAATGTTATTTTTGTATATGTGTTAATAGCCAGATGCCCAATCAATCTCCTTGATACTTATTTTAAAATCTTCCAGTGGGAAAGGCTGGAAGTGAAATGCATGTATTCTGCTAATAGAGTTACTCAGCCTAATAAAATAGTTGTCAGTCGTTACTGGGAAAGAAATGGAAGATCTTATCAAATGGTTGGATTAAGAAACCAATTATAGCTCAAGTAAAAAGTATGATTTCTCTAGCCCCAAGGAGACCTTAAAGGTAGGAGTTCATACAATGGTAGACAACTCACACTTGCACAAAAGTCTAATTAGAATATAAAATATGCATTAGTATATTACTATATTATTTATTTAATTTCAGATGGGGATCATGAAACAGGACAAAATATCTCAGTCATAATCTATGGATAAATCTGTGATCTCTGAATATGGAAACAATTGTACAGTTGGCCCTCCACATTTGCAGGTTTAATTTTTCACATATTTGATTATTTGCGAGTTTCTCCAACTCTTGCACCCCATACCTCAAGTGCTTCTTTTCCAGGGGAACCTTCCCTTTTGTAGGTTCTGACCAGGCCAGTGCAGCCCTTTAAAAATCTGCAACTGATCTTCCTTTTCCTCCATCAGTCATTTTCTGGCCAGCTAAGGATGGCCCACAACCCTATTTCTCAGCACCACAAACCCTCTCCCAGTGCCCCCACAGACACAAGGAAGGAGATGGCTGAGAGAGAGAAAGTACAGGACCACCACGCCAACCCACCCCCTTTCTCTCTTCTTTCCCTGACTTGACTTGGCCCCTAGGTGTCTGTTCTCCCCACCATGCCCCCTCCATTTTGATATTCGTGTTTTTTCCACTTTTGCAGGTGTCCTATAACCCTATCCCCTGCAAATATGGAGGGCCAACTGTAACACTTTAGGTGCAAAATGGATACAAAGCCTTTGACTGCAAACGAAGTTTTAAATATGAGGAACAAATAGTGTCTACGATACTGCTGAGTGACTGTAATCCAATTTGAGGATGATTTTGTAGATTGGCCCTGACTTGAGTGCATGGGAAAGGTTCCAGTGTAAGCAATTGTAGATCACAGGTTTAAAACTATAATAACATAGAATGTACAAACCACAGAATCAGGAAGCTAGTGAAAACATTTACAAAAGGAGAGCAATTGCTCACTTTCTGAAAATATTATCTCAATACAAGTTACACTCATTGGTGAAACAAAAATCACAGCTGCAATAAAAAAGAAGAATGAAAAATGAAAATTATGGTTCTATTCCCTACTTGTTTCACATCTGACAAGACATGAATAAATTTGTCCAATTATTATCTCCTACATTGGATTACATACAGTGGTGTCCTTCTGCCAGTGGAATGGATACTGTTTGAATTCCACCTTTCTCCTGAAGCCTCTGCCCCCTTGTGCATCCCCAAAATCTGATTTTAGGAAGCCATTGTGGATTAAGGAAAGCCAGGCAACAGTAGGTGAGGGTTTCCTATGACACTGATCTTGTTGGTCTCAATAGCCTCTTGTATTCCAATTATTGGAGAGCCAGTGTGATATAATGGTTTGAGTGTTGGACTAGGAGTCTGAGAGACCAGGGTTCAAATCCCAACTCATCCAGAAACCCACTGGAGGCTCTTGGGCAAATTACACCTTCTCAGCCTCAAAGGAAGACAATGGTATGGAAACACAATGGAATCCTTAGGACAGAGTGGCCATAAGACCAAGCAGACTTCAAGGTATATAACAACAGACAAATTCTGATTATTATGGAATAGTTCAAAAAAGAATAAAAACATCAATTATATACAAAAATGTGGAAAAAAGAGAAAGCATAGACATCCTTTTATCTGTTAGGGACAGGGAGGGAGTATGTGTGCAGATGCAGAAAGGGGAAGAGATCAAAATTCCTAAATAGCGTAGGCTTTTTTATTAATTAATTAAACATTTTGATTGAGTCTGTCCTCAAAGGCCTCAGCATGGTATATGTGATGTCTCTTCACCCTCGCATTCAGCTAAGTATCAAAGTTCATACGCTATGAGAGACTGCATTTATATTTGTGGTGGTAACATATCTTTCCCAGCTGCTCACTCAAAGCACTTTCTCTAACTTGTTGAAATACTTTCACTGGTATTCACAAAAGCAAGTGCTTTTGAAATGAGTAGCTAGCCTCATTGTTTCCCAAGTGGAATATTGCCAGAGTTTTCTTTATTAGTAGCTCTTCCAAATGAGAAAATGTGACGTGCTAAGAAATGTTGGCTTCAAGATCAGACACATTATTCATTAAATTGTATTTCAATAAAGCACTTCCCTGGTTGACGCTGAATATTGAAGACAGTCACTTTCATAGATTGGCTCCATAGTATTCATCGTCTGTTTGATTACTATAAGGCCCATTATTTTGTTTTCCTTTATTTTGCTAATTTTACTTGTCATTTTTGGTTAGCATATTTTGTAGTCAACAGATACTACCAAGGGTATCTTTGCAGAAAGAATTGCACATTGTAGTAGAGAGAACTGAGCACACGTTATATACCTCGTCAGTGAGAATATAGTGCTGTTTGAGCTTAGAAATGCAAAAATCACTTAAATTGAAAGATTATTTGAAATACAATATTTAATGAAATACTGATTTTCATGAATAAACATGTACAAGAGAAGCACTAATTTGGACAGCATGTAGGACAAGGACTATATACTACACTATCCTATCCTATCCTATACGACTATAGACTACATTCAACTTCTTATTCTGTGCTTTCAAGCTGACACTGGCTTCAAGTAATGCTCTGATAGCATTGCAGTATCTATTCAGAAGTTTACCGTTGCCTTCCTGTAAGGCTGAAAAAGTGTGTTATCTCTAAGTTCTCCTGTGGGTTTCCATGGCTAAGTGAGGATTCAAATCCTCATCTCCTAGTTTATTCAAAATGCTACACTGCACAGGCTCTCCTAAATGCAGTGGCTTGTCTCAACTAGAGTACACCAAATAAATGAATTGCTAGATTGTAAGTCAATACAGTCAGTGCTCAACTTTCATGGATTTGACTTCCATGGCTTTGATTATTTGCAAGTTTGTACCTGCTGGGGCTGTTGGCAGAAAAAAAGAGAGGGGAGAGGGAGGGAGGAAGTAGCAGGAGTAGGAGTAGGAGTAGTGGCGTGAGGAAGACAAGAATTCCTAGGAGGCAAAGGGGCTTGGAAAATTTGGCAGAGGCATCATGATACCAAGATGGGAAAGGAAGTCTAGGGCTGTTGGTAGGAAAGGAGATGGAGAGGTGAAGGAGGAGGAGTGGGAGTGGAGCAAGGAAGATGAGTTGCCACCAGCTAAAATCAGCTTCAGTACTGAGTTCCTAGGAGGCGGAGGGGCTTGGAAAATCTGACAGATGTGATGTGTTGTGGTGCCAAGGTGGGAAAGGCAGATATTGGCCAGGGCTGTTGATGGGAAAGGAGTATGTTGGGGGGTGGCTTATGATATTTACAGTTTTCCCACATTTGTGGGGATCCTGCCCCCCGTGAAAATTGAGAGCCGACTGTGCTTACACAAATCCCAGTCACTTAATGCATCTACTCTAGTTGAGAGTAGCATGTGGATTTGAGCTAAAATCAGCTATGATATATTTATTACATATCATGTCCTGAAAATGGCCTGTATAGACATATCATTAGTGCTGCAACGGAAGTATAATTAAATGTGTTTGAATACAAGTAATTTAGGCAAAGCAAGTATAACTGAAAGCTTGATTGTTCTGATTTAATGGTATGGTTTCATTTATTTAATTTATGTCTAAGCTATATCACATAGTTTTTACTGCTATAAGCAGAGGTGACTGTACCTAGGAATTAGTTCTCTTTATATTCAATGGAAACTGCATGTATGACATCTTTTATTTTGTCTACCCATGCACATGTGCAAGATAATCTAAATGAGAAATGCATGAAAATGTAACTAAAATGAAGGGAAGCTACTCTTAAAACATTTGAAATGCTGCATTAAGAATTCATCCTGTTTTTAATAGTGAGAAAGTGAGAAAATAATAAACTTATAGCTGACTAAAAAGACAGGACAGGTGAACTTTACATACAATTTTTTCATAAATCTCATGAAAACAGATTCTATTTGAATAAGTGTGGCTGGAGTCTTAAACCCACTTACCTTGGAATAAGCCCCATTGGATTTTATGGAACTTGTTTCTGGGGAGACACATATAGGATTACACTGTTAGTAAGCTTCCTTAGTGTTTTTGTAGCACAGACTGTGCACATTGCCCTGAAGTAGTTACATAATCCTTCTCACTTTGACTGCCTTTTTTCCTGTAGAAAGGTGAATATACCCTTTCTCAGAACCTTAAACAATTAATCATGGCCATTTCCGCACCTTGCCAGATCCTGTGGTTGTCTCATTGAGATCCTGGCAGCGCCATTGCTGGGATGGGAGCAGTCCCCTCTTCGCCTAGCTGGCTCTCTGTGGAAGAGAGCGTGAGCAATACATGCCTTCCGTCCACCAAGCTGCCAACCTCTTTTCTGTGCTGCATTGGGGAAGGAAGTGCCTCCATTATGCTTCCGCCCCGTCTGCATGGCTGGCGGTGATGGGAACATCGCGTGATCCAGGTGCATCCGTTAAGCAAATATCCCACAATTACGACGGTTGGTGATGGGATGGCAATGGAACCATGACAACATCATGCAAAATCACAACTTGTGAACCACTGCCATCAGCAACGCCATGTGGAAATGGCCCATGGCTTTCCATTTAAGTAGTTGAACTAAGGCCACTTCCACACTACCCTGTTATAGTGCTATTATTCCACTTTCAGCTTCCTATGGAATCCTTGGGTTTGCAGTTTAGGGAGGGATATTTAGAATTCTCAACCAGAGAGTTATTTCACCTCAGTAAACTGCAAACCCCAGAATTCCACAAGATGTTGAAAGTGGAATAATAGCACAATAACAGTGTAGGGCAGAAATTGCTTAAATTACTTCACTTTTCCACTTGTCAGAGGCCAACTTGTGGATCCTGGTGAAGCATACATGAAAGAAAGCTTTTGATGTGTTGAATATAAGTGTCCAAGACAGATCAGTATCTCTTCACATTTTCTAAATAGCTTGATGCATGGTTACTGATGTATACCCCACTGTGTTTAGTGGTATTTATTCCCAGTAAATTCTACCTAGATGTGCTATTTAAACTTGTTGTATAAATTCTTTGGGGCTTGACCTATCAAGTGTAATTCAGGAGTCCCATTGCTGAATATTAGCAGGGGCCTGCTTGAAATGAAAAATCCAATTGTATAAGAGTTTTTGCCACGATATTTCAATCAAGAGACGGTCAGAGTCCTTAAAAAGGAGCATGTTGATTTTGCTGGATTGGGATACCAACAGGCAACCTGCTTTTACCATGCATCTGTTTTTCAAATTAAAATCACAGGTGCAATTTAAAAGATAATCTTGTATTACAGATTTCCTTGACATATACCACTCTGAAGCACACAAAAAGCTGCAGGTCTGATATTTCAGTTTCTCAAACAGTATCAGTAATGTTATAGCATTACTTAATTAGCTTGATAAAATTGCCGTGTTGCCCTTTCCTAACACATGAAGGTATATGTGTAGTTCTGTTTCTTTCCTTTCCACTCCTACTGCCACCATCTGTGTAGTAAGCATTAAATGTGTTACGCAGACAGGCTTTAATCAGTCCAATGTGTGAGGTCAGCCAACAACATGAAAGCTAGTCCAAAACATCAAAGTATCTTCTTAGTTAGTATGGAAAGGATATTATTGTTACTTTAATACTCTGGAGTGTATATTCATGTTGTAAAGTTAGAACTGTTCTCCTGAGACACGTGTAAGTCTGACTCAGATTTGAAGTTCATTAATATATAAGCTGTAAGGAGAAATCCTTGTGAGCCCAGAAGGCCTGGAAATGTTGTCGGGGGGAGAAAAAAAAGACACTGCATCAGATCCAAATGGTTCGTTTTCAAAAATCACTGTGACTGTAAATTGCTTCTTTCCTTTGCAAAGCTTTTAAAAATAATTTTGCTCTTGTGTCTTGCAATGTAAGGTGGTCATTTTGACTAGAAATTGTTATATTTCTCATTCTTAATGATAAGGTACTTTGTTGTGAAGTGGTGGGTATTTGGACAATTCTGAATCAGAGCTTTAGACTATAACCCTAAGTTTGCACATTAGAAAATGAACCCATGTATTTATCTGCTTGGAAGTGAACCTCACAGAGTTCAGAGACACTTATCCACAAACGAGGTAACAGAAGAACGCTTGTTGTCACCAACAGATCTCAGCTCAAATCTCATATATCCAGTGCTTTGTAAAGAATCCAGATTTGAAAAAGGTAGTGGGAATGGGTTGGCGCTTCCAGTTAATCATTAATAAAATCTAATTCAGGCCATTTCTGCACTAGACTGTTATAGTGCTATTATTCCACTTTCAACACCCTATTGAATCTTGGGGTTTGCAGTTTAGGGAGGGGCCAGTTGCATTCAAGTTGAAAGGGGGACATTTAAAGAATCCAGCAAATTTCAAGATGACCTTTAGTTAAACCAGTTGGCATTTAATTAATAATGAATGAAAAATTCCATTCATTATTTTACTCTCTGCTTTGTAGAGAAGGAAACAGCTGTATGAATTTTTGAAAACTCTGTTTCTCGCCCTTCATACCAAAACCCCTTCTTTTGCTTTCTGTTTCCCTATTATTCTTAACAACTTATCCTTACCCTCCAACTTCCTTCAGTTTACTGATTCCAGTGTTATTTTACTCCCTGCTTTACAAAAAAGGAAGCAGCTGCATGAATTTTGGAGAACTTAGTTTTTCACCGATCACATTAAAACCCTACTCTTGCTTTCTCTTTCCCTTATAATCCCTCATGTGATGACGATGTGTTGGGTGGGAAGGTTTTTTGTGTGATTTACAACCCTGAAAACTCAAGAACCTAAATTATATTGGAAATCTGGGATACAAAGATCCTTCTGTACAGACATTCACCCTCATTACATGACAGCCCCAAAAGACCTTCATAGTCCCATTGTTTCTGTGTTCATGCATATTGGGGTTAAAACCACCCAAGAAAAGCTGTTGGGCTCATGGAACTTACACCCATCTGAGAACTGACCCTAATTGGTTTACCTGTTTGTTCATCTAACATTAAAAGATTTTAGGGAGTTGTGGGAAAAGATATGAAACTGACAGTAGGTTCACCAGTTCTCCTGAATGGCGAATTGTGTTTCCTGATCCAGATTACAAGTGATACAAGGTACCAAGGGTAATTGCTTTAGAAGATTTGGACTCTGTGATGCCGTTCTGCTTATTACAGTGATTTACAACCCTGTTATTTTTGTCAATAGGTCTACTAGTTTATTCCTTATGCTGTGTAAATTATTTTCTATCCTGATAAATTCTTGTCGCTGTGGTGGCTGCATGCCCACTAAATGCTTAAGATTTGATGGTGGGAAGCAAGATTTGTAAGATCATGAGTATTCATTACAATCACTTGTAAGTGGTGCTTTATAAAAGTTCAGGACCAGTGCTCACACCAGCCCTTGCAAAACACATTCCCCCTCACAGTATTCAGCTGTTCTGTGAAAGAACCAAAACTCAAAGCTATCATATCCCTGACATGGATGACTAAAGGAAGGGAGAGAGCCAAAGAACAAGATTTAAAAAGGAAATAGCAGTGACAATTCAACTAAACTCTCTCACTCCTTAGACCCAGGAATGTTGCCAGCTTTGGCACAGGATCCTTTGGTGTCCTTCTACAAGACATTTGCTTCAGTATCAATGTACAATTGGAGATTCTCCAAACAGTGAGCAGTTGTGAGTGCTACTATTGACCAGTCAAAATCATAGGTTTTTAAATATAGACAAGACCTGCTACCATTCAGGGCAAGCTCTAAAGTTTTTAATGTAGGGCCCAAGTAGCCTGAGAGCCAGCAGGATGTAGCAGTTTGAGCACTGGACTACAACTCTAGAGACCAGGGTTTGAATCCCACTTGCCCATAGAAACCCATTGGATGACCTTGGGCAAGCCACACTCTCTCAGCCTCAGAGGAAGGCAAAGGCATACTCTTCTGAACAAATCTTGCCAAGAAAACCCCATGATAGGGTCACTTCAGGGTTGCCATAAGTTGGAAATGGCTTAACAACAGGAAGACATGGCCAGCACAAACCATGGAAGTGGTACATAATGCTGAGTTGCTTCTTTCGATGTGAAGAGTGCAACCTGCAATAAAATGTTGTGGTGTAAGCCAGCTCTTCACAATTTTCCTTTTTTTCTAACTCTCAACATTTCATGGACTATGGAGATTTCTAGGCTTGATTTTAGAGAGCGAGAGAGAGAGAGAGAGAGAGAGGGAGAGAGAGAGAGAGAGAGAATAGGAATTCTCCAAGTATATTGACACTTAAATGCATGAGGCTAATTTCAGAGAATGCACTTATTGAGCCAAAATGTCATTTGCAGTGTTTATGATAGATCTAGAATCCCTGGTTATATGGGGGTCAAGCATTGTACAGTCACCCTGCATTATCAACAAGGAATGGTAAACAGTATGGTAACTGAGGTAGTCGCTGTGGATTTCCATAGCAGAGCGGGCTAAGATGAATGCAAATTTATTTTGATTGAACCACTCACCATTATGACAGCTGACTTGTCATATTTGCTCTGTGCATCCCCCCTCCATCATTGTTCAACTGGCATGACACCAGCCATTGGCCCTACTTGGAATGAACAAATCTGCCTCAAATGGATCTCTCAACTAAGGATGTACAGCATAAGTTTTTCCTGGAAGATAGATAATTATTCATAAATGTAGAATTCAGCAGGTTTAAAAACAAAAGATTTCAATGACATAGATTGTGGTAGATAAACTACAGTTCGTTCCAGAGATTATGTGGCTTTGTACTTCGACCTCTTACAACAGTGGCTGAAAAGAAGTTAAGTCTGCTGTGCTCTTCAAGGGCTATTAAGGCTCCCTGGGGAGACTTGTCACATTTGTGCCATGCATGCTTACAGTCCGGGAAAAAAAAATCACAGCACGGTGCTGAATTCTACACTTCTGCTGTTCTTCCCAATTAACATCCCCTACTCCATATCACCCATGAGGGAGGTTGGAATGCTTAGTCTTGTAGTTTTGCTGTATTCCTGGCACATAATAGTGATCAGAATTTGACAAGTGTCTCTATACGAAATAATATATTTAGGGTTTTATTCCCCTCCCATGAAAAGGATTGGGGGGGGGGTACCTGAAGCTTTAATAGTCTTTTTTTTTTTTTTTGGCAGAGGGAAAAACTTTGGAATTTATTTAGCAAGATGCAATCAAAACTAAGCAAGGGACTTTTCTGAAAGGACATAAGTGGCAGGAACCCCTGCAATATCAGTTTTGTCTGCTCTGATTGAAATCTGGGTAAATCTTGGAGCTACAATACTTGAGTGAAACATAGGGCCTGTACACACTACACCACTTTCAACATCCTATGGAATCCTGGGGTTTGTAGTTTAGGGAGGGGCATTTAGAATTCTCAGCCAGAGAGCTCTTTGGCCTCAGTAAACTACAAACCCCAGAATTCCACAGGATGTTGAAAGTGGAATAACAGCACTATAACAGTGTGATGCAGAAAGGCCCATGCTGGTCCTCACTGGTCTCCAGCATGGCCTATGATTTCCACATTGCGAAAGTGGCTCAGAAGAAAGCCACAATCCCATAGTTCTTGAACTACTGAGATAATACGGGAAGAATACCACGCCTCTGAACTTCAGTTGGAGAAAAGCAAGCACGTACTTAAAATTCCCAGTGAAATCAATGAGATCTCTAAGTGCTTAACACTGAATGAAGCAATCACCATTTAATTTGGCCTGGCAGACACTGCATAATAAATCTCTTGCTAGAAGGTAAGATAGTGACAGAAATATTCTCCTCAAAGTCATGTTAGAAATATTAGATAGATAAAAGATAAAAGAGAGTTCCAAGTGAGCAACTGAAAACCCTTTGGCCTAGACACTTAAGAGACTGGAGACCAAGATAAAAAAGAATGAGGTCTGTTCCAAGCTGAAAATTTTATTTAGTCAGATGCATTTATGTAAAGGTTGAGTACCATAGTTCATGATTAGAAAAAAAGATACTGTCTATTAAGTTGATGTAGTGTGCTTTGGAGGCATATCTTATTTGTTCCACTTCCTTCCTTGACCCACTAGCCTACAAAACTGGCCAGTCTACATACAGTGGTTTCAAGGATGGATTAAATGTGAAGGAGCGATGAAAAAAGATTCAGAAGATCAGAAGATGTGTAAATAGACAGAGATAGTTACTCCAGGCATATATTAAGAGGTGGCAGTAAGTACGCAGAGGACTGCTGAATGTAATGACCAAATCATCCCTAGTGAACAGGATTTGGGGCTGGAGGGGGAGAACCTTTACATGCTGGGTCAGTAGTACTAACCATTGGCATGCTCTGGCCTCATCACTGCATATCCCCCAGCTGTTGCAGTATTTGTTCTTACAAATTAGTTAAATAGAAGTTGACAAATCAAATTGCATTAATGCATCAGGCCTGCCTCCCTAATCACCAGAGTGCATTTGTGGATTTGCTTAAAGGCATGAATGAAACTGGTTCACACAGATCAAAAACTATATTTTCATCCCTCCTAGGATGTGTGCACTCTTTGTGTCTGTGTGTATTTTACCATAGGGGAGATGCTAATTGTAACCCAGTGTTGCCAGTGCTCCATATCAGCATGAAGGCCTTCCAGAAGGAACCGTGACGATAAGATAAAAGTAGCATGTAGGTGGGATGAATAGTATCTTTAAAGGAGTCATGTGGGAAACCTAATTGGGGGTTTAACATTTTTTGCTTATTGATGCGAACATCAGTTGAACTTTCTGGTCTATTGTATCTATGATAAGTCTGTTCACAAGTCAATATTTTGTTTTTTGTTTATTTTTTAGAAATATTTTTATTAAAGTTTAAAGTGAAAATAAAAAAAAAACCCTTCCCCACTTCCAAGCTTTTTTTTTTTCCCAGTAGAGTCTGCTTATTTACCTTCGATTCATACATAGGTTCTCTTCAAAAGGTAATCTTACATCGTTACATCTTCCATTGATACATTGCTGCTTTGTTACATTGCCTTATTACCTTGTTGCCTTATATACAATCTTGCTTCACAAGTCAATATTTTGGATGGGTGTGTTTTAAAAGAGTTGCAAGGTGTGTGTGTGTTTACATTACTTGAGACTATAATCCAGAAATATTTGTAGTATGTCATAATTGGGCCAAGTGGGGAAAGACAAGTAGGGAAAGTCCATCACTGAATAAAAGAGCATATGCTTTGCAAGGGTGCAGTCTGAGGTTTGACTCACTTAACAGCATCTGTAATAAAAAACAGATCTCAGGTAACGATGCTGAGGAGAACCTCTTTTCTACAACATGGGAGAGCAGCTCTCAAATGGAGCAACATTTAAAAATGTGGCAGCTTCATTTACTCAAGGAGCAAGGAAACAGATTTTGATGATATCATCTTTTTTGGGATTGCTGTCACTTAAAGTCTGCCCTTTCTGTGAAAAAGAGATGGATTATGACATAATACTATGAAGGGTTGATTGGGTCTCTACTCAGAATCTCAGAATCTCTACTCAGAATCTGGTCTCTGAATTCTGCATTCTTCATTTTCCTTTTACTGGCTGTATTCATTTAATAAGGCAGCATAGAACATAGTATTGTTCCATAACTGTACCCTAATACAACACATATACTGAAATGTCTACATAGACCACAAGAGAAAGAAAATGAAAGAGTAAAATGAAATGAAATATTTAAGCTTTTCCACTTATTTCTTCCCACTGCTTATGGTTCACAGCAGACCAGTGTTAGCCTATTCATCATAACCACCTTTACATGGGAAATAGGTTGCCATTCAGAAAAGGTGTGATTTTTTGATTTGTCAAGAGACGTAAATGTTGCTTTTCTTTTCAATTTCTTTTCTTTTCAGTTTTTTTCAAAAAAATTTTTTGCATGTTGCCCAACAAAGGTCAGCAAAAAAAGTTTTTTCTTTGAATGGCTTTAACATTTTCTGAAATTTTTAATCTCTGATCCCACAGCATTGCTTTAATATTGATAAGCATTCTAAATGGAGTTAAAGATCTACTACTGGCAGTATAATTGTTAAATACAGTTGGCCTTCCATGTTCACCAGGATTAGGCTTGCAAGACCCCCTCAGAAGTGGAAAAAAACACAAATATCAAAGTGTGTGTGAGTCTGTAGGATGGAGACCAAAGCATGGTGGAAGGAACAGGCACTCAGGATCCAAACCAAATCAGAGAAAGGAGAGGGAAAGGGGTAAGTTGTCATAGTGGCCTTCTTTAGCCATCCTTAGATGGCCAAGTAGCCATTGTCTTCGTCTAATGCTGGGGAATATGACTTTCTCATGGTCTCCCAGTGGGTTTCCATGGCCAATCAGGGATTTAAGCCCTGGTTTCCTAGAATGCAAGTCTTAATTGTAGCCCATCAGCTATTCTATGTAATCTTATATCTGTGGGTGTTATCTAGTAGTTTCTCCTGCAACAGTTGGTGCTATTTGGAACCATTTTTCTTCCCAAAGTATCATCAATGTCTGGTTGCCATTGCATCCCTTAAATTACTATATTGAATTTTCTAAATAGCTCTGGCCCTACCGTTAAACAGAGTGAGGCAGCTCTGGACATAGATGCTGAAGGGCTTGGAGTGAATAGAGAAGTAAGTGCTGTATGATCATGTGATTGTCAGGTTTAATCAAGGACACTGTCCTATTTCAACATCTGTCAGTGATTTTACATCTCAGAACATTTTTGCTAAAATTTCAATAAGATTTCTCTCTGGCAAAAAATATTCTGCCAAAATAAAATGTTTTTCAGAAAGTGTTGTTGTTGTTGTTGTTGTTGTTGTATCCCACTTTTCCCCAAAATTAGGACTCAAAGCAGTTCACAGTTTAAAAGAACAATACAGTTATAAGCATATGAAAATTGAATATTACAATTGAATTATTCATAGTGTTAAAACAATTCAAGCCTCAAGTTAGAAGAATGAAAGAACAAAATGCATTTTTATATACTATAAAAACACAGTATAGTGCATAAAATATGTGTCTGTGCACAATACAAAATATAAAGTTTTGCACACTTACAAATGTATGGGGAAAGGCTTTTTTTTTTCTTTTGTGCAGTAGCAGGGGAGAAGGTTGATCATTTTTTCAGAGGTTGGACATCTTGTTAAGATTAGTAAGCTTGCAAATATTCTTACCTCTCTACTGCCCCAACACCAGTGCTGTAATAAGATCCAACTGCCAGTCTGCTTGGCTTTTGTACACAGACATATGTGGTAGGGGTACCCTCATGTTGTTTCCTTGAAGCATCAAAATATTTGAGTCCAGGCATATCAGATATTTTCATAGTTCAGAAGAGTTTTTTTTTTCAGTGTGTCCAATTTTCAGGAAATGTTCTGGCCTTAACTCTTTGGACCAATATTCTGGTTCCTTGATTCTCTGTTCTAGTTCTGTACCTTCTAGGACACAGGAACCATTTATACATTCAAAGTCTTCATCACTGAGAATGCAAAACACTCTGATAGATTGCGATGGAATAGCAAGGTCTGGTTCAAGCAGACACTGGAGTACAGGATGAATATTTTGTCTAAAATTCCTTTTTTGTATTCCCATCACACATTTAGTAGCAGTAGTACTGCTTGATTTGGTGTGTGTGTGGTTTTTTAATAGGTGCCTGAGCCTGACTTCATTAAAAAGGAAACCACTTCCTGAAACCTACCCAAAAGAAAAAAGGATGTTAGGCGCAAGGTGCTGACTTTGTCTGAATGACTCACCAATTAATATATAAGCTTGTGGAATTTCCAAGAAATACCTGAGATAAACAGAACATTCCTTGAGCTTTTATTGTTAAAAAGTCCTGTGATCCATCACCAAATACCCACCAACTTTGTCAGTTTTCTCTTTGAAAATGTAGAACATGCAGTTCTAAGCTCATGCAATGGACAACCTGTGGAAATATCCACCTCCCGTTGTTTTCTTCACATGATATATGTTTAATATTTGGTCAGTTCATTCATTAGCAGTGTAATCCATTTCCATTTGCTATTACTTCCATAAGTTACTATATAGCTGGAAACTGAGGGCCTTTCTGCACTACACTGTTATAATGCTGTTATTCCACTTTCAACATCTTGTGGAATTCTGGGCTTTGTAGTTTACTGAAGTGAAAGAACTCTCTAGCTGAGTGTTTTGAATGCCCCTCCCTAAACTGCAAACCCCAGGATTCCATAGGATGTTGAAAGTGGAATAATAGCGCTATTAGAATGTAGTACAGAAAGGCCCTGAGATGAGCAAACACTATCCCTTTCTTGAGAAAAGGCAAAAAAGAAGATCCAGAAAACTGCAGGCCAGTCAGTCTGACCATAATACCAGGAAAAATATTAGTACAAATTATACAGAATTCTGTTTGCAAGTATCTTGATGACAATACAGTGATTAGTAGGAACCAGCATGGGTTTATCAAGAACAAATCCTGACAAACTAACTATATATCTTTTTTTTTCAATCGGATCACTAGTTTAGTAGATAGATGGAATGCTGTGGGTGCCATTTATCTATTTATTTCTATTTCTATTTCTATTTCTATCTCTATCTATCTATCTATCTATCTATCTATTTATTTCAGCAAATAATTTGATAAGATTCGCCGTAGTATTTTGATTAGCAAACAGACTAAATATGGAATAGATACAAACACCCTTGGATGGATCCATAACTAGCTAGAAAACCATGCTCAAAAAGTTGCCATCAGTGGTTGTGCTTCAAATTGGAAGGAGGTCTCAAGTTTTTTCTTAGGACCAGCAATCTTCAATATTTTTATCCACAATTTAGATGATGAAGTGGAGGGAATCCTCAAAACTGAGCAGGGTAGCTAACATATTGGAAGACAGGAAGAAAATTCAAAAGGATCTTGATAAACTGGAAAACTGAGCTTAAGTTAATAAATGAAATCCAACAAAGACAAATGCAAAAGTCTACCTGTAGACCACAGAAACCAAATACACAAGTAGAAGATGGGGGATACTTGTCTCAGTAGTACTACACGAGAAGGATAATGAGGGTGATTAGAGCTATGGAAAGCAGAACATATGAGAAGAGGTTGAAGGAGCTGGCCATGTTCATCTTGGGAAGAGAGGAATGACATGATCACACTCTTTAAATACCTCAAGAACTACCACAGAGAGGAGGGTGCAGGCTTGTTGTCTGCTGCTTCAAAGGATTGAACTAGGATATTACAGGAGGGGAGATTTCAGTTGAACACTGGAAGGAACTTCTTGACAGTGAGAGCAGTTCAGCAATGGAACCAATTGCCTAAAGAGGTGGGTGAGGCCTCCTTCTCTGGATGACACGCATATTGGAAGATAAAGTAGATAAAATTTCCATTAAGTAGACATGAAAGTTCTGAAATCACTGCCTGACCCAGAACTTGGAAAAATGACACCCCCCCTTTTTTTTCAGCCATATTTCCTGGAAAACCCCACAGTGTGCCTACGAGGAATCTATGAATTGTAGTCCAAAAAAGTAACCTATCCCAATTCAGGCCTCAGCCAGCAAGCGATACATGCACTGGCTTATCTACCATACTGTTTAAATGGAAAGGTCGTCTGAATCCCAGCCATTTCCCCTGTTAGTGGTTAAAGAAATAAACATGGTACTGGAACATTTCCTGGGGGAGATGCAGCAGCTTTGAAAATAATTCCTCTGGTTATCCTCAACAATAACTGAATATTTTATCCCAGAGGTACAGCATATTTTAATTTTAAACAGAAGTCCACAGGTCAGGTAGATGAAATGTGTATCAGAGAGCAGAAAGAATTTTTGTAAGCAATACAGTTTACAAAGTAACTGTGTTTTAAGTTATAGAAGGGAGGCGGTGAGAGGAAGCAAGGGAGAATAAGTCAGTCAATGAATTGGAAAAAGTGACATATGAATAGAAGTATTGTATTCAACTTCATTTGAAAAGGGAGGGGAGATTCCCCTGAGAAAGCTTAGGTTGCAAGATAAGTGAAAAACCCCTCAGATGGCATTCAGATCCTAGCCGGCCATAGCCATGATGATTACTTGTTTAAACACGCACACACGTTGATGGGGCAGGGTGGAGAGAGAAAGAGAGAGAGCATTGTTTACTTACTGCTCTGTATCAAAATTGCAACCTTTTAAGACTTTATTGTTTGCAAGGAAATGTCGTTATTACTATCAGATACTTATATGAAAAATGCAGTCTTTTGAAATTCATTTATGTGGAAGAGGTCCCACAGATTTTTTAGTGAAATTATACTTTCAAGTAGGCGTGTTGAGATTTCTAGCCTATCCTAATTCTAATCTTTGGTATATGTACAGTCTCAATTGTGTGTGTGCCTGTCCATGTGTGTTTATATATGATTTTCAATTATTTTTCATGAAAAGTGGAACAGATAAGGATACATCCCAGTGGCTAGCTTTAGATCTGGCAGTAGCAAGTTTCTTCGCGGTAATGCTTTCTGTTCTGCAAGAGTAAGTTCTAGATGAAATAGATTCTTCACATCCACATGCTTTCAGTCTGCCAGAAATGAAATGGAGACCCTGAATTAATTTCTCACAGGTCACTTAAGGCATGTCAGATTTCTGTTATGATTTACTAGGGCTGGATTCAAATTAGCTCAAAGATAGATGAATCTATATCCTCTTCATGGCTCCAGGAGTTTTTTGCATTATACTCTAAGAATTGTTGCCTTTGTTCCCACAGCCCTTTTACTGAGCCAATTCAGCTGCTATAGGTTCCTTCCCCAGCCTCCACTCTCCTCTGGTTGGACCTTTATATATGTATAACCTGATAACTGTAAAACCTTCCATTTAGTTTTTAATATTGTGCAGATCAACAATAGATATAGATATGAGCTCTGTGTTAACATTAGTATTAGTAGGTCATTTGGCTTTGTTTTGTTTTAATTTCTTTTAAGCCTCCTTGGATGCTTTGCTGGGAGAAAGGCAGTATATAAATTAATTAATTAAATAATAAGTTAGCTACTTAAAATTTGCAGTTAAAATATAGACCTCATTACAAGTAGCGACTCACTTGTCATTAAGTTATCTTTACAGTAAGAGTACTTTACAGTGTGTGTGCCTTCCAGTTGCCTATGAAGTGGTTTGGAAGCCATGCCCTGTGAGGAACAGCTTAGGGAGCTGGCTATGTTTAGTCTGCAGAAGAGAAGGTTAAGAGGGGACATGATAGCCATGTTTAATATTTGAAGGGATGTCATGTTGAGGAGGGAGCAGGCTTGTTTTCCGCTGCTCCAGAGACTAGGGCAAGGAGCAATGGATTCAAGCCGCAGAAAAGGAGATTCCACCTGAATCTTAGGAAGAACTTCCTGACAGTCAGAACTGTCCAGCAGTGGAATATGCTGCCTCGGAGTGTGATGGAGTCTCCTTCTTTGGAGGTTTTTAAGCAGAGGCTGGATGGCTATCTGTTGGGAATGCTTTGATGTGTGTTCCTGCATAGCAGGGGGTTTGACTGGATGGCCCCTGTGGTCTCTTCCAACTCTGTGATTTTTTCAGGCCTTACTTGGTAACACCAGGAACTGAACCTGGGAGGTTTTACATGGAGAGCATGCTCTGCCTCTGAGCTATAGCCCTTTCTCCCATAGCTATCAGGTACTAGGACAATCTGCAGCAATGGTCTTTGGACATTAATTAACCTTAATAATTTCAATGCATTAATGATTGCTTCATGCATGTCATGACAATATATCATGAGTCCTCAATAACTGTCATGCTACTGAATCTTTGGAGAGTGCTGTGGGGTGTCCTCTGCCCAAGTAACAGTTGTAGCAGCTGTGGAAAGAATCCAAATGCTGAAATGAACATGTCATGGCCCATTTGATTATTAAGTCATTTTTACACACCCTTTCCATTGTCTTTTCATTTCTTTAACATTCCCACTCAGGCATTGAACCATGTTGCTTCCACAATAGTGGTCTTTCCACAGTTATTTCAGTGTCTGCCAAAAATAATCTTTATTTTTTCCTGCAGTTAAAATATTTGTGACCATTGCCTTAGTAGTAGTGGTAGTGTTGGCAAGGGCAATTCATTCATCCTTTTTAAATCTCCTTGATCAAGAAAGGCAATTACTTGATAGTATCTGAAGATAAATAGGAGAGACTAAAATAATTTATATGAAAGCACAGGAAGCAGCTCCCACAACTGGGAGCCCTTCGGTATTCCAGAGGTTTGGCACGTCTACAAGTATGCATTGTAACAGTTGTCATAGCAATGGGATATAAAGGCTTCTTTGAACTGAAGCAAAATAGACATATCGGAAGCTGCCAGTACTGTTACACTATCTAGTCCAGAGTTGTCTATTCTGACTTGCACATCCTCTCTGACAGAGCTCTTTCCTGTCATCTGCTACCTGGTCACAACCTCATTACCCTAAAGGCAACAGATCCTGTCTGAAGTAGAAGGATAAGCAAGGTCAGTTCTTGGACAGGAGACCAGCTACCATATTTCAGAGGAAGGAACTGGCGAAACCACCTCTAAGTGTTTCATGCATAAGAAAACCCTATGAAATTCATAGGGTTGCCGTAAGTTGACAGGTGACTTGAAGGGACATCCGCACACAGAAGTAAACCTAGGGTTTGTTTTGCTTTGTTTGATAGATTGTGCTCTTTCATCTGAGGCCAGTAATATTATGTGATCTATGACTCTAAAAACTAATAAAGCATTTCAAGTCACTGTTGATTTAAAATTATTATAAGTCAGTGATGGTAAGGCAAATGCTCTCTGGGCATAAATCCCAAGATTCGACTCCTTGAGAATGATTCCATTAAGCTGCAACCACTCAGACAGCAATAATGGTCTACATCAGCCTTTCCCAAGAGAGTGCCCTCTATATATGTTGGACCACTGCTCTTGTCATCCACTAGCCAGCACGAGAGTTGTAGTCCAGGGCATCTACAGGGCACTAGTTTGGGCAAGGCTGAGCCAGATGACCAATGATCACATTCAGCTCCAGGTTGCCTAGTACATTCATTTTTTAATTCTGTGGTTAGGAAGTGAATTGTCAGTCTTGTTCGCTACTGAGAGTACTAGTGAAAGTGTTTTATATTGGTCTCAGGAGAGTCTGAAAGGAGGCCCTGTGTGTTCCAGGTGTATTGATGTTTGAAGTAGTTTTTCTCCTGGGTTTTTGGGAAGAATAGTGGCACTGAGTGCTGGGAACTGTGAATAGAACATTGTTTAGGCTAGAGTTTCATTTTGAGTTTATTTTTTTCCTAGTCCAAGGCAGTGGTATGTATGTTTGTATTTTAGACTATGCTCAGACCAGCACTCTTATCACAATTGATTTCATTATCCTGCCTTGCCCCTCACTGTCTCAGTATACATCTTTGTCCATTTTCTCCTCATACTGTGCTTTCTAAGGTCTCAAAAGAAGAATGCTGATTTTAATTTTCCTCTCCCTCCTCTGCTGAGTTGTCCATTTTATCTAAGTATAGGGACTGTCATAACTATTCTAGCAAAAAGACTATGGTGCAGTTCACACAATATGGTAAACCAGGGAACTATAGGACGGGTATCATTACTTGGGCCATTTCCACACTAGACTGTTATAGTGCTATTATTCCAATTTCAACATTCTGTGGAATCCTGGGGTTTGCAGTTTAGGATGTTGAAAGTGGAATAATAGCACTATAACAGTCTAGTGGGAAATTGCTTAGGTCTAGAAATTTTAACTCATTCAAGTGCAGATTTTTAAAGCACTGAAGTTTTCCCTAGATTTTGATACTGGAAAGCAGTCCCAGTCCAGAGGGTCATCAGGGGAATTCAATGGAGAATGCAGCTGACAATCATTCTGATATAATTTCCAGCAGAAGTGCTCTCTAGAGATGTAACTTTAGAGCTATATCTTTCAAGTGCCCTAGCACCTGGCACTCCTAGAAATTACACTATTAGCCCTTCCTGGAGGCTGCTGGGATGCTGTTTTAGTTTTTTGGAGAAGCAACATTTCTCCTTTGCAGCTTCAGTTTTAGTTCAAATAAGAGTTGAAAAGAAAGAAGAGGTCAGTTCTCAGGGAGGGGAACAGCCTCATCCCTATAGAGGTAACAGTGAACCATATTCTTCCAAAGGAACATGGTTTGATCATTGTGTCCACTGGGAGGAACACATTATGGGTAACACCTTTTATTTTAACACATTATTTCCAAGAAACAGTCCACAGTAAGCAAGGATTCCCAGAGATCCCTGGTAAACTGTATCATGTGAACTGGCCTGTGTCTAATCAAACAAACATCTGTGAAAGGCGAAACAAGAGAGCAGTTGATGAACTTTTTTCAGAATTGAGTTACTGTCTATAACAATTCCAAAATATTTGTCCTCTTTGTCTCTCCTCTATAAAATGGCAAGCCAGGTTCAAAAATACTTTGATACCACTACTTTGGATAGAAATACTAAAGAAATGTTAGGTACTCAGTCATTGCACAGAGAAATAGACTGACTTAACATTTTTTTTCTTGCAGTTAAAATCAAGTTTGCTGATAGTATGATGCAACAGAGCTTTTTTAAAAAAAAATTATACATAGCCTTGCAAGTGACTGTGTTTCTACAGAGCAAGATTAAAATAAGATTCGTACTTTGTTCTGTTCCAACCAGAGAACACATTTGCTGCCCCACTGCCAAGTGCTGTGCTTCAGTAAATGTCTTTTAACTACTAACACATGTTTGGGGGTGGGGAGGAAGACCGGCAAGGAATGCTCCAAGGAGTACAGTAGCATTTCTGCATTCAGTAAGTTAGCCATTACCCAGAAGACTAGACAAATGGACTTTGAAGGGATGGTGGTGGTGGAAATGGAAAGAATATTATGACAACAGTGTAGGGCAACTATAAGCCAATTCACTGAGGCTGCAGTCAGAAAAGCTAGTCTAAAGACACCTGGAAATAGACTGGAAATGATCTGCCCCCTTCAAACTGAGGTAGCAAAGATATAAAGTATTGTCACCATCGTCTTCTTCCAAACATCTTCAACAGAGATGATAATATGGCCTCACTGTCCTCTCCTCCAAGTCTCTTTGTTCATATATGTTCTTGGTGTGGAGACACTATGAATAGCAAAACAGGAAGCCAGGTTACTTTTGCCATAGCTGAAGCTGCTCAGAAGTTGCCAGGCCATGTTATCACAGCAGACTCAGGACCACTGTGTGGAGAGCACCTCTTAAGTAAACCAAGGGCTTATGTGTGCTAGTATCTGGTAGGAATAATCAACTACATATGCAGAGAATTCACTTCTAACATGATAAAAGGGATCCAAATTAATTGCACATTCAAAAGTGTACATGCGATATCCAAAGCTAACTTTTTATTTGTTGTGAACATTAGAAAAAACATTAAGTAAACAGGATATTCATGCTGTGTTCAAGGGAAACCAAAACATTCTGTAGTTTGTCAAAAGCCACCTTTGTTTAAATTTGGTTCAGGTTTATCTGTAATGTCTTCTGCATTATTTTTAGGTAGCTGGAGGAAGGAAAGGAATACATAAATGTAAATGAATTCTCTCCAAGTGTCTCCATTTGTTGAATTATTGACACTCTGGAAATGGTGATTATAATTGCATTAAGCTTGTAAAATGCAGTCTGGCTAGAGGCCTGAGTTTGAGATGGAAGCTGCTTTGATCTTTCTGGTGGACAAACCTATGCTAGGAACTAAACAGATGGATTGCATCCAGTTTGGTTCTGCTAAATCTTTCAGTAGCTTTCAGTAGACATTTACTGTAGTACCCTCCTGAATCCAGGGTGTGCTAGCAGTGCCAGTTTAGTTCGAAGTTGCTTGTTGATATGCCTCCACAATAAGGTGGCCAGGTCTGAGGACAGCAGCTTAAATTTCAGAAACTTGCTGTTCTTCTCCAGGCCTTGAGGTAGAAAGATGATTCTCAAGTCAAGAAGGAGGAAAAGGCTTGATTTTTGTTATTTATCTGTTTATGTATTTTGTATAAATTGAGTTAAAGCCTGGGTATCTTATCTCTGACCCATTCCCAACTGTCAGCAGGTAGCTCACTGGATCAGTGTGAAGGGTGTGTGTATGTATGTTGGCCTTATTCTGGCCATCATAATGTTGTAAGTAATATTTCTTTATGAGATGGTTGCAGTCGTTACATGACAGCCTGCCCTTTTAATATCAAAAGGACTTGCCTCTTCCTCCCCTGTTTTTGGACCTGAAATCTCAGGGAATGGGAGACTATTGGCCTGGCAACTCTGCTTGATAGAACTTTGGCCTTTTAAATCCCAGCTCGTATGACTACTTCCTTCTTTTGTATGCTGCATCTCATGGAGGAAATTCTTGTTGTAATCCTGTTGGTGATTACCATGTGAATAACTTCACATTACACATATATATCTTGTTTTAGATGGGTCCTCTCTCCTAAACTTCCTTACTCTTGTCAGCTGTCAAGCCTCATGGGGTGTTGCTATGGCCATTGAATTACTAGGGGAGGGGGAGAGAGAAAGAAGGTTGATTGAATATTGGGGACTGCCTCTTGACCCCACTGCAGTTTTCCAGGCAGAGGTAAGAGAACCTTGTACCTCTGCTGTGTGTCTAGAGAACCACAACCAGGAAGGGGCACAGTCCCCACTGCTTAGTTGCCTTCCTCCCTCATCCCCTGCCCCCAGCCATTCAATAACTATAGTAGTGCCCCACAAGGACTGACAGCTGCCTTAGGTTGACAAGGTCATGGCAGTGAACACAGAGTTTTAAGCTACACACACCTAGATGTCTGTATATTTCTCCCATTATTTGTTTGCCATCTTTTCAGTGAATAACAATTGTATGGCACACCTGCTTCTTCTGTTCTAGTCAAGCGACCAGTAAAAGTACAGACAAAAGAACCTTCCTAGAAATTGTAATGTCTTGGCAATACATGCTATAGAACAGAGTACTGCATGCAAATAATAGATTAAGTTCCTTGGGCTACAGTTTTTCTACCAATGTGTGTTTTTTATGCGGATGCATCTTTATATGCTCTTAAAGTCATGTTCCTAATACAGGATTGCCCAATTTTTGTTGTTTATGTTGTTCTAGTGAAAGCTTCTTTCTCTCAAAGCTCACCAAATAAATATCAAAGGAAAGCTTTCACACAAAATACTGACTCAAAAAATTTCAGCACTGATCTCGCCGTGCTTGCTGAGACGCCTGTCTCTCCAGCTAAGGCAGGATTTTTACAATTGACACTGAAGTCTTTTAAATACGTCCGCTTGCCCACAGGGATAATGAAATCCAGAACGTGACAAAACATTACCAGCTCCAAACACAAAGGCCACCATTTTAAGAATGCACTCAGCTCAAAACAAATCTGGAATATATTATTGATCTGGATCAATTTAGTCTCTTAATGCTTTTATTTATTTAGTTTCCCTTCTGGGGACTCTGGCATGAGAGTGTTATGTCTTTCTCCCAAAGGACAGCCGTTCTAAATCAGTGGCTCAGCTCTAGTGGCTGAGAGGGCCACAGCTACTTAATCTAACAGACAGGCTCCATTGGTACTACTGGGTTGCATGGACCATTAATTCAGTTTAAGGTATCAAGTTGGGTTGGGCAGGTAGAGCTAATAGTGAAAGGAGACAGTATTTGTGCTAAATTGCTGGGTGCGTTGAAGCAAGACATTTCAACTTCCTTTGAGGAAGAAAAGTTTCTGCCAAAGATCCATTTCAGAACATGTGGCCCTCCAGATGTTGTGGGAGTAGAACTCCCATTATCTCTTACCATCAGCTGTGCTGTCAGGGCTAATGAGAGTCGCACTCCAACTAAATAGGAAGGTTCACATGTTCCCCCTTCTTGCTGTCTAGTCCAGCAGTAGACAACCACTATCATTCCACTTTAACTATTATCAAAACATGTTGTGGAATCCTGGCACTGGTAAGTTGGAGAGACACTGCAACTCATTGGCTGGGAATTCTAAGTACCCCCTCTACACTGCAAATCCCAGGATTCTATAGGATGGAGCCATGGAAGTGAAATTAAAGAGCTATAACTGTGTCATTTGAAAATGTTCTATATACCTATTAAGAAGGAAGGGCCCATTTCACCCTGAAGAAATTATAGCGCTATGATTCCCTTGTAGCAGCCATGGCTGCATCTGATAGGATGCTGAGGTTTGTAGTTTGGTGAGACACTGGGAGAGAATTCCAGGTATCTCTCCCTAAACTACAAAAGGCAAACATACTGCAATGTACCATATTTGCCAGTGTGTAAGATGCACCTGTGTATAAGATGCATTTTATTTTCAAATACTATTTGCCAGTGTGTAAGATACCAGCATATAAGACACACTCCATTTTCAAACAGTATTTTTGAGGGAAAAAAGTGAGTCTTACCTACTAGCAAATATAATACTTTTGCTGCTATCCTCAAACTCCCTGTATTCTCTGGACTTGGCAGTAGTTCTCACAGTATCTGGAGAGGGGAAGGAAAAATGAATTTCCTACCAATAAGATATTCTTTAGAGCCATCCTTGTTATTAAGCAAAGTATTTTGGGATAGCTTGGGATTGGATGGGCAACAAAGACTTATCAGCTTTACATAAGATCTGCTGCTGATTGAGATGAAAAATTGCTAGAAAGGGTTTGTTACTATGAATCATGACAGCTGCATTCCTGTTTTGATCCTCCTTTGGGGCATGGCCATGAAGAATGAGTGCCTGCCTGTCACAG
This sequence comes from Cyclura pinguis, assembly GCA_030412105.1. NCBI lineage: Eukaryota > Metazoa > Chordata > Lepidosauria > Squamata > Iguanidae > Cyclura > Cyclura pinguis. The sequence goes on along the minus strand of CM059599.1, from coordinate 307,300,447 downwards.
TTTGTACACAACTGCCAATCGTATTTCCCTTTTCGGTATTACTACTGGGAAGAAGTGTGAATGAAGTGCATGGATCCTTGCTCATAACTGCCAGAGACAAGGGAAGATCTTGTAAAATTCCTGTCCATTTCGAAACAGGACTCGGAGGAAATGGTCTCATTTAACTTAATTGTCAGTCATTTTCAGATCTGGTATTTTTCTATATTTTATGTTTGGACAACTTCCTTTTCTTTCTTCATGCATTCACACAAGTAGCTTCAGGAAACTGGGACATGGGCTAGAGATGTGTGGGTACAAAAGGCTGAGCATCCAATTCTCAAACCATTTCTCTGCTACAGATTTTACCTCCTGAAGTGGATTCTGGAAGCAAAAGGCCACTGGGTTTCTATTTTTACATATTCGCCTTTTGTTAGATTCCCTTGTGTGAATAAATAATATGTACAGCTACTGTCATGCAGTTTGTGTGTCTTTTTTTGTGCATTAAATTATAGTAAGGCCATTTGGACTGAAACCTGATCACTTTGAAAAGAGATACATGCCAGGTAACCAATCTGCTTCCCAAGTGAAATCCAAATGTGTCATTCGATCTGGAGAGGGGGAAGAGGGAGGGATCTTCCTTGGTATACTACCTGTTAAAGCTCAGATCAAGCTGACAGGTAATGGCAGAATGGACTCATACTGAATTTCATTCACTTTCAGCACAGAGTACAATGTGTCATTCCCCAGGTAGTATACCACACAGAAGGAAGCTCTTTGAATTTTCACTCAGGTCATTGACTTGCACCAGAGAAAACTTGACACACAATAGGTGTTTTCACCACTTGGAAACACTTGATCTTCTTCCTTTCTTTCTCCGTCTTCTCCTTTTCATCCCTCCTATGAGTTCCCTAAATAAAAACTTCATAGAATGATAACACTGCTGTCAAATAGTTTGTATAAGATGATAATTGATATGTCAAAACCTTTATGTCTACTGATTTAAAATTTATACCCCATACCTGCACTGGAATAAAGGATTATTTATTCAAAATTGTTAGGTATTTTGCTTCCCCCACTCCCCTGACAAACAAGCAAATGGCATCAGCCAAAATAGTATTACGGTGTGTAGTGCCGCCCATCATGCCCAGGAGGACTGCATTTGGGAGAGGGGAGTAAGATGCAGTTCTGGAATTATTACCAGTACCAACTGGATAGTGATGCAACTTCACTGATCAGGCATGCAATTCTGTACTTGCCTGTCAGGAGTAAGCTTTATGGAATGCTAGTGAAACTTGCTTCTGAGTGATATGAGTGGCATGTGCTGTACAAGAGACACATTTCCCCAGTGTGTACATTTAAAACACTTTTTTACCTCAAGTTTAAGTTATAGTTTACCTCACATTAGAACTCTTCAAAGAGGTAGCTGTGTTCGTTGTTATTACAGCATAGAAAGGGAAAAAATGCATCTGAGAAAGTTCATGAAAACTCATGCTAAAATAAGTTAATCACAGAGGTGCTGCTAGTTTCCTTCTATTCCCTACCTCCTTTTTTTTTCCTTTTTACATTAGGAGTGCTCTGGTAGCCTTTTAAAATAAAATGGGGGTTAACAGTGCAGTGTCCTTTCCCCAAAGCAGTTCCCCCTTTGTTTTGTACATTTGCCTTTTAAAGAACAAAAAGGCTGTGTACTTCCAGACAGAAGTATAAGAGTGCAAATCATCTTAAGATAAAGTGTGGCTAGAGATAGAAAAGGCTGTGTTGTATTGTTATGAGAGGCAATGAAGCTAAAGACTCTGAAGCACTGAGAGAGGGACATCTGAAGAAGCATAGATTTCTAAGACAGCAATGGAAAAAAAATATTCAAAAATATTTGGAAAATGGTGAAAAAACATGTTTTTTGAGCACTGAGAGATCCCGATGAGAACAATCCTAGGTTAATGCTCACAGTTCACAGCTTATTCTGGGCAAAATTTGCACCTGGTTATTTTGCACAGTAAACAGAATTTTCTGCACAGCCAATAGCATTTTCTGCCTGGAAAATAATATTTAAATGCAGAAATATTAATTCATGCAAAGAAAATCTTGTTTTCTATGCAGAAAATGCTGCAGTTGGGGTTTTACTCTGCATAAAATTTGCACATGGTTGATTTGCCTAGAAAATAGATTCTTCTACACAGAAAACTAGTTATTTATTCCGGAATTAATATTTCTGTGTGGAAATATTATTTTCCACAAAGAAAATGTTTATCCACACAGACAATGCTGTAATTGGGGATTTATTCTGTGTAAAATTCTCATATAGTTGATTTGCATAGAAAGCAGCATTTTCTGTGCAGGAATTTATATTTCTTCATTAAAATTTTCCATTCAGCAAATGCTTTTTTCTGTGCAGAATAAACTGTTTTCTGCACAAAACAAACATGTGTGAATTTTGTGCACCATAGATCCCAAACTGTGAATAGCCTTCAAAAACTGTGGGTTTTAAAGATTTTTCTCATAGTAGGAAGAAAATAGCTAAAATTATTGTCACTACCTTTGAGAAGAAACTTAGTGAAGGATTACATCCCTTTGCTGGAGGGCTTCTTTATTTTCAAGAGCTGTACAGAAGGAGGACTGTTGTGAGGCACAATCAAGGCCAGTTCTGCTGTTAGGAAGAAAGGCAACCATCCCAAGTATGACAGTTTTTTATGCCCTGAAGGGGTTCAGAGTTATCCAAGTTGTATTTTCTATTCTTTAAGAGCTAGGAAGAGAAAATATGTGTTTGGGGGATTCTCTCTCTCTCATGAAACAACATAACTTGATTACCTTTTCTACTCTACTCTACACATTGATTTGGATGAATTTACTGGATACTTGTGCTATTTTGCCTCAGGAAGACCAGCCATAGATATGGTTTTTCACACTAGTGTAGCATTGTGTAACCCTACAGCAGCCATAAAAACTCACAGACATTAGGGCTGTGGCTGAATTTCTCTTCTTGATTTGAACCAACTAGCCAATTTTTTTACTGCAGGCTCCTAGTTCACATGTAATAGCATATGCAATTCTACTGTATAAAATAACTAGGTAATTATGTTGGTCCCACAGAGCGCGCAGCCTAGACAAGGTGCATATGCCTTTTATTTGGAGAATTATTTGTTGAAAGTAATATAAGCCTGCAAGGTTCCTGTAGCAAAATAAACAAAATGACAGAATCAGATCTCAGAGTTAGTGGTTGGGTCATTTTGGATGGAACAAGGCCAGAGAGGTGGTGTGGGTAACTCCTGGTGACTAAATTACGGTTGGAAACCTCTGGATTTTTGGATTGCAAAGATGAAATGCATTAAGCAGAACCTTTTGAAATCTGATGCCAAACCAATTCCCCAGCTCTCTTCTCACCTCCTGTTTCCCCTCTCAGTCATCTTCTCTTGTGTGATACAAATCTGTGTAGACTGCTTCTTACTGCTGAGTCCCCCCCCCTCCCCCAAAATAACTCCAGCAACCGAAGGTCACAAAATCTGGTTTGCTTTTGACCATTCATCATACTCAGTTTTCTTATGAAGCCGCTCCCCCTCAACTGATAAGCTATTAAAGGGAGACCTGCAGAGGCAGCTAATAGAAAGTAGGACAAAACCGGGTTTTGTTTCTCTTTTCTGCAAACCGTAGACTTTGATAGCTCTTCAGCACAGAGACCCTTTTTTATTGATGGTAAAGTATGATTTATTTGGTGGCATTCACTGGGGGAAATTATAAGAGAAAAGTCAATGCTGCAAAGCAAGCTGGTCACAAGTGACCGACGCAACGTGTTAGCTTTTTTATATCTTTTTTTATTATGTCAGTTGCAGATGGGATTTATTTAATTCTAAATCTCTTCTGTTCGCAGTTCAAAGGAGGAATATTTCTGGAAATATGTACAAATTGCTTTCTTTCTTTCCCTTTGGGAGATAAGGGCCACTGTCCTAGACAACCATACAATGGATGAGACAGCAGCATGTGCATGGCCAGAAATGTTTTAATTGAAGCTGAATAGGATTTAAATTAAAGAGAAACCGGCTCAGTTGATTCTCAATAATCTTTCCAAATACATCCATTTTCCTATTTGTTTATCTCTTATCTGGCCTGAATGTTAACTGTAAGTGCCCCTCAGTCTTGATTTCTTTGAGCTTCTCTCAATTCCACCTGTTTTTTGTTTGCTTTGCTTTGCTTTACTTTGTTTTGTTTTGTTTTGTTTTGTTGTACTGTGTCTTTTTTGTATTGGGTTGCAAAACACTGGTTGAGATTCTATACCTCCACAGACATAGTTATGCTAAAAGGACAGTGGCAGCAAGACAAAAAGGGTGGCAGTGAGGAAGGGAAGAAAAAGACAGCAGTAGCAGCAACAGGAGGTGAAAGCCACTGGCTTTGGACACCTATGTCTTAGACACCTGGCTTCCAATGAAGTCCACAGAGGTCAGGCACTATGGGAGAGGTGGTTTGGAAAACTGCCTGTGCCGTGGGATAAGTGATTGTCCACCCATCCCATACTTCCTTGGCTGCATGGATTCTAATCTCAACCTAAGAAACCAGACGTTTGAAGAATAAGCTGCTTGGAGCCAAGCTTCTGCTCCCAGCAGCAGTGGTGCCTCTGTTACATGAGCAGTGGGCCTCTGTAATAGAGACAGGCAACAGCTCAGAGGAAGGAATCCATTTTCATGCTCCTCATGAACTGTTTTGCTGCGTTTGGGTGCGCTGGAACTGACATTGCATCAGTCCTGGATGTTGATTTTGACTGATTTGCTGTATGAGGTTTTTCATAGGGTTGTGGGGATCTGGATAACAAGAACTGCTGCAATTCCAGACAATCTCAGGTCATTTTGATCACTTTCGGAATAAAAAAAAATGCCCCAAAGCTGGCACAGTTTAAAACAAAAAACAAAAACAAGGAGTTGAAGTGCTTTGAGGTCACAAAGTTGAGGTTTGGGGTTGCATGTAGCCCACAGGTGGCACTTTCCTTGCCCCACTGGACCTTTTGTGAGGGAGTGGTTTGAATCTTTTCTACATGTGATAGATTAAATCACTTTATAGGCTGGCTGCTGTGTTTTGGGGTATTCCTTTCCCTTGCTAATAACTTCTTGCAAATAAAAAGGTATCACATCAAGAAATGAGACAAGCTAAATGTGTTGCCACTGAAGTGTCTCTTTTCCATTTTAGCACATTTTGTACATGATGAAACAATCAACATTGCATAACCCAGCAAAAGCCTGAGGTGCTATAGACAATTCACTCACCTCACTGTTCTATCACCTCACTTTCACCTTGATTGCGTGTTTAGACCCAGATGCAGAAATAGTCTATAAGACAGAGATTAATGGAAGCACTGTTTTTGAAAATATAAACTAGCAGGTGTCTAAATCTCTTCCTGACACTGAATGAGAATCTAGAGGTTACTTGTGGTGTAAAGAATCCACATAAGATGAATGTAATTGGTCTTTCATCAACCTGATGATTCATTTTAGAAAATGCAGCAGGTAGGCAGAAACAATCCAGTCCAAACAGAGGTAGAATAATAAGATGAAAGTAGAAAGTCTTCAATTCCCATTCCTCTAGAAACTGAGGTGCGGCTTAAACATACAACCAACAAAGAATGAAAATACCACCCACATAGTCTTTTTCTAAAGCGACTAGCAGCCCAGATCTTTTTGCAGAAGATAAGAATCCAGACATTAGGACTGCTTATCTGAACTGAGACCAGCTCAGCACCTTTTGAAGTTAACCAGGAGAAGCAAAGTCTTAGAGAACAACGGCTAGTGGCAAAGGTCAGGTAGCATAAGCCACCAGAAAGTTGATCATAAAGCTGGAGACTGAAAAAACTCTTTGTACAGATGAGGAATTTGCATACACAGTGAGACAGTTTTTGTGTGATAGAAAAAAAATGTTTTATACATCGTATCCCCTGTAGATTAACAGAATGAGAATTATATTAAAAGAATTACACATTAAAGAATTAAAATTTACCTAAATAGTTGGTCAGATATCAGGCTTTATATCTGTGCTGCGGAATCACCAAAACAGAAGTGAATATGGAAAAGGACAAAGGAGAAGCAAATGAGTTTGAATCCCGGCAGTGTCATTTTCTACAAGTCCTACTGAGTTCAGTGGCAGTCATTGAGTATTGGATTTCACCTTTAAATATGCTTTCAGTAATTTCTTCAGCATGATGGAAGCCTCTCCATCTTGAGTTAAATGATTCCAATCCAGATTATGCTCTAGTCATGATTTAAGTTATCATCTGACATTTATACAGTGTTTATTTCCTTGTAAAATGCGTCATTCATTTTCTTTTATATTATTGTACACATGGATTACAAAAATAAGAACGTACAAAACATCCTATGATTCTTTTTCTGCACACCATAGTGATGTAAAAATGGTGCAAGGAATTGAATGAATCACACTATACACATGCAGTACATAAAAAATAATTGAATTTTTTTTGCTGGAAATCTTTATGTCCACTGCAACGAATAGTACAATTCTGTATGGCTTAAAGATATTCATGCCTAATGGTAGAACACAGATTATTGCATAATCAGGCCAGTCTTTACAGAAGGTCAATAATACAGAGAAAAATCTCTCTTTGGTGCCATAAAGAAGGTGGTATCTTCCACCATGTTGAAGAAACACACACAGTGTTGATAATTCGATGGCATATTTGAATATCTACCATCAATATGGGCTAAATGAACTGTTTGAACCCTGAAGCTTTTAAATGCCTTCTTAAGGGAGGGAGCCTGTGAGTCAAACCGATCTCTGCCAGAAAGCTCTAGTGCCCTCACCAGACTGCAGACCCCAGGATATCATGGAATCTTGCCATAGGAGTTGAAGTGGAATCATAGTGCTATAATTGTGTAGAATAAAACTCCCTCCGGAAAGGAGCAGATGCCAACCCTGCAAGAACACCCACATCTCAAATGTTAGAAGCCACACACGGTGAATCATACCATGGTCAGTTTGCCTCTTCAATGTGTTTGTTCATATTGTTGCTAAATGAATGGCATGGAATATACTCACACACACTTTGGGCATAGCAGTGACATAATAAAACTGTATGTAAACACTGGACACTCTGTCTAGGCAGAAACTTCTCGTTTCCTTAGCTTCTCATTCACAGATTGCTGCAATACCAGCTTATGTCATGTATATCCTGATCTTACACCCACAGAGTTCATTCACTACCCCTTTCATTGTTTTGTTTCTGTTGTAATAAAAATGAGTGACTTGGAGATTTGTTGTGGAGAGCAAGTGTGGTCAGAAATGACAAATGTTTCTGCCTCTCTTCCCCTCCCACCCTTCCCTGTCTTCAAGGGAACAGAGTGCAGCTTTATCCTCTCTGCTCAGGCATCAAAACTGCAGTGCCTCCTTCTTCTGGCTGCTAATGCAAGCCATATTTAAGCTGTCATCCTAAAGGTGCTTGCTTGCACTGACCCAGTGGGCATTATTTTCACAGAATTGCCAGTATTAGTTTCGTGTACCTTTCTAAATTCTGTACACAAGATCTTTTCCTTGATTACTGTGCAGGAATTTGGCTGGAACCATATGTGTTATTAATCATATAAGATCAATAGTTTTCTTGGGGTGCACACCATGGCAATGTTAATTTGTACAGCACACTTGTGTGTTAACAAGAAGAACTAGAGGGCAAATACTGAATGTGACATGAGCAGACTTTTGCTCACTCTACAGGAGTTTCCATTCTTCTGTTATCCACGAGCCCCTTAAATCTGCTCCAGAGGCTGTCTCAGTTCTGTGGAACAGATTTGTGATGAAACTGAGGAGACTGCAAGGAAGGGCGGATTCAGCCATCCAGCTAGCCATGTTATGAATGAATCTGTTTAGTTTGTTTAGGAATATCTTGAGTAACAAACAGCAGGCTATAGTATCATATAGTTTCATGTTTCTGTGGCTTTGAGGAGAGAATGTCCTCACCGCTCCTTTCTCTCTCTCTTTCTCTCTCTCTGTCTCTCTTCAGTGGTTACTGGAAATGTACTTGATTTGAACATTAAACTAGAAAAAACAGAGACCATTGGATTTGGTAGTGGTGTTAATTTCAAGACAGCTTAGAGATACTGGAGGTTGTGATGATCATTCCTGGCTGTTTTCAGGTGGTGAGCTTTTTCCTAAAGCTGTCAGTGTGACTCCAAGGACTCAGCATTAGTTCCACCATGAGAGAATGTGAGAGAGCCGTGTCAAGGGGCAGATATTGGGTTCAGCAAAAGAAGAGCGGTAGTGGGTTGTTTTTGGATGACCATGAGACCTGGGTGTGTCATGAGACCTGTATTATGCCCACTTTGCTAGCCTGCTGCCGTCAGGTGTGGTAGAAGGCTGTCCAGCTGATAGTGTGGAAGTAAAATTCAGCTGCCATTTCAGTAACCTTCTACATATGAAAGAGGAGGAGGCAACATCTTTCCATTTGCCTCAGGCAGCAAATTGTCTTAGGTCATCTCAGCCACTGCTCTTTGGATTCCTAACAATCCTTTCTCACAGCATGTTTGTGTCTTTTTAATGTCACACATTTTCAAGGTGGTGCATAACATTGTGGTAGGCCATCAACAACCTATATTGTACTAGGACTATCCTAGGAAGACATTCGTGCCCTCTACTACAAATAGATATTACGGTTCTGAGTATGCCAGGATGAGGTCACAGGTTAAAAGTTACATTTCACCACTCAAAAAAAATGATAAAAAGGCAGAACTTGCCAGTACAAGGTGCTTAAATTACTTTCTTACATCATCGCAATCTCAACCTACTTTCCTTTTCACATCCCAACTTGGTAACCTTTGTGGTAGACATTGTATACATGACAAGGACAATGTGTACCAAGCTGCTCCCAAAATTGTTCTTGCAACTCACCAGGAAAACACGGGACAGAAGAACTTGGATTGGAGGGTTTAAAAAACCAGGCCTTAAAACAAAAAACAACTCTCCCTAATTCTACGTAGAAGAGATGTGCAGAGGGGACCTTATTCACCCATCTGCAGCAAAACTTAAAATGTTTCTTCTCGAACACACACATGGCCTGCTCACGCAGAGGCGTAAAGTGCTGGAGAAAAAAATAACTTTTTTGGACTATTTCTTCCAGCAATGACCCTATTGGCAGTAGCATTATTGAAGTTGTAGTCCAACTTGTAGATGCTTTTCTTTACTAGACTTCATACGTGGCAGGATGTTAGAGCTAGCCTACATAATGCTGCTTACAATGAAAGGCCATAAAATTAAACCTTTGAAAGTCATTTAGCCAGTTTATTTGACTTGATTTATGTAGATCCAAAAATCATTTTGTGTGCATGTTTTACAGAAGCATTACAGCAATGTTGCATTCTGAAAACAAGACACTGTGTTTTCTTTCTTCTAAAAACCTGGAAACTATAACATCCAAGAGCATATCCTGCCTACAGCTTGGAGTAAAGACTGCAAATACTGAAAAGCAATTAAAGAGGCATTAAACCAAGCCAAGTGGCTGGGCTTTTAAGGAAAATAAAACTCTGTCCATTTCATATCTTGGCAGTGAGTCTGCTAAGTTATAGTCAAGGCTGTTCTGCTTGCAAAAGGGACAAAAGAGGCTGAATTAGCAGCTTATTTCCTTACTTTGTAAAGCTATAGAAATGTCAAAGTCCTTCCTGGAGAATTTCCAGATAAAAATCAGATGAAATAAGCTGTTTTTCTCTGCTTATTATCTCGGAAGGATGATTTAGACTGTCACGGGGTATGTATTTGATCTACACCCCCCCCAAATTCGGGTAGGATATGTACCCCAAGAGCCTGAATTAAGTAGTACTGATTCACCAGAGTCACCAAGGCCTGGTGCTGCTCTGTGTGCTGTGTTAATCAGCCCAAGAATGGGAAATTGAAAAAGGGATACTGGATTCCATTTTCATATTGCAACGAGATTAAATCAGGAAAAAAAGATAACTGCTTTCACATAAATAATTGCAATGAGGACATGAGCAGGACTGACACAACTGCATTGCTCCAGATAAGAGATGAATAAAAGCAGCTTGGAAAGAGAAGGAAGGAAGGAAGGAAGGAAGGAAGGAAGGAAGGAAGGAGATGAAATAAAATAATAAAATAAAAGAAAGAAAGACAGACAGACAGACAGACAGATTTAACTCTTTCCGTGTAATGGTGTCACATTTATACAGTAGGATTTTGGACTGAGCAAAATGGAATAAAGAACATGAAAACTATATCAGCTTCCAGTCATTAAGATCTGTAGACATAATTGATTATCTCCATTTTGTTTTGTCAAAGAAAAAACTGCAGTCGTTTATTTTTTCAGTTTATACTACAATGTTCTCCCTAACAACATAGATTAAAGCAAAAGAAATCTAAAAACAATTATTATGATAAAAAGAGTTTAAAATTTTTAAATAAGCTAATCAGTTAAAGGGCACTAATTTAAAACATCTTAAAGATATTTAAAACATAATATTGAGAGGAAAAGTAGACAATCCCTCCATTAGAAGACCTTTCTGCCATTGACCTGTTCATAGCCAAAAGCCTCAGGGCTCTTCCTGTCAGTGGGAGGATGCTCCACATCCCGGGAGCTAACGTTGGCCATTTTCGCACTTGACTGTAATAATGCTGTTATTCCAGTTTCTGCAAACCCCAGGATTCCACAGGATGTTGAAAGTGGAATAATAGCACTATAACAATGTAGTGCAGAAATGGTCGTTGACAATGTCTGTATGATAATGGCTAGCAGCCAGCTGGGCACATATACATGCAGATGTCATTCTAGGCATCTAGGCCAAAAAGTTCTAGGCCATTCTAGGCCAAAAAGTTATCACTGCATAGTGAATATATTCTGCTGGTTGTGGTGGAAGTGGAGTTGTGCAGACATCAAGTTCCTCTGTGTCTTGTCTTTGCACATTGCAGTTGAGATTTGTGTGTTGCAGTTGTGCATTGTGGTTGTGTATCGTATATTGTGCATTGCACATTCCCCAACAGCACCTAGTCATCAACATCTGTTGTTCCTCGTGGGGGTTGTGTAGTGCTTGTGTAGTGAAATCTCCATGTGCAGACATTAACATTACACTAAAGAGATAAAGGATTACAGCCAATATCTAGCTGCATAAATTGTAAGGTTGCAACTCAGCCCAGAAGTCCCGTTAACCAGCCATGGGATAGTCTGTGTTGAATTATTTGTTTAGAGGCCCAGTTGTACCACTGGCTGTGAGGAGGTGGTGAAGCCCATCAGCAAAAGGGGTGAAGTGCTTGAGTGCTGCATTGCCTATGACCAATAAAACTTAATGAATGTCATTTTTCAGTATCAAATGAAATTTCAGGGAGGCCTGGAACTACAGCCAGTTCCAGCTCGAATCACATCCTTTCTTCCACGGAGCTCTGAGCGGTGATGAGTTGCCCAAGACTTAGCCCCATAAGTTCTGTAGGTGAGCAGGATTTAAAACCAGTTCCAAATCCAGCCTGTTTTCTAGAAGAATGTACAGTGGCTCCTCAAAAATATGAATACTTCTGAAGTCAAGTTGAGAAATTATAGTCCTCCAAATGTTTTGATTCATTTGAAATGTGGTGCTAGGGAGGCTTCTGCTGATACCAAGGACTGCCAAAAAGACAAATAAAAGGGTCAAAGAGCAAATCAAGCCTGAACTTTCCCTAGAAACCAAAATGACTAAACAGAGACTAGAAATCAAAGATCCATGTTAGTCTCGATTAGCATGCAAAGTGATTTTGTAGCACCTTTGAAACTGAGAGAAAGAAATTAGTAGCATATGTTTTCATAGACTAAATCTACTTCATCAGATGCATGGAGTGAAGTACGTAGGAAGAGACCTTTATAAGTATGATTGAGCAGATTGTATGTGTGAACAGCAGCAGAAATACAAAAATTGTCAGCATGGTGATGAGGTGACAGGTTCAGTTTTAACAGTGGTTGTTGCGGGACAAAAGCAGGAGGAAAGATATTGCCTAAAGCCAAGGTGCATAGATAACAAGATGAATGATGGAGAGAGACACTGGAATGTTTTATGATATTTTATGTTTTATGATGGTGGCTGGGTCTATTTTGAAAATTGTCTGAAGTTTGAACCTTCTCCTCCTTTATTTTCTTTTGTGTTGACTGTATAAGAATGGAGAATTTTGGGCCAGAATTCTTTCCATCATCTTCCAACAAACAGGAAATCCAATCTTGTAATGCGTAAGTTGTGGAGAATTTCTTTCTTATGAGTTTTTTGGGGAATAACCTGAGCGTTGCTTCAGACAGCCGTTGGGCTTGCCACTTGAACTGTCTGCATGCATCAGTTTCTTGGTGTGGCTGACTGATCATGTGCAGTTGCTACCTCCTGCATGATGCTGTTATTATCCAGGAAGAAAGTACTATTTGGGCTATTCATGGCTTGATGGTCACTGGAGGAGAGTGGAAAATGAAACCTAACCTGGTAGATAGAAGACACACCTAAACTGGTGCCATACAAAAGGAGAGAGTGGGGACTTTAGAAATGACAACCTGTAAGTCAGCTTAAGTAGCCATGCGTGTGTTTTGACCTATAACTTCCCTCAACTCAGGCAGCATGACCAAGTGTAACAGATTAGGGTGACTGTACTCTGAAACAGTTGGTGAGCCAAGGGGGCCCTACCCTGACTTGAGAAGTATTCATTTAATGGCATCCTGAATAGGAACACCAAGTGACTACCATATGACAGGTGATCATGTGACCGACCTTGTGACTTTAGCATTCTTTGCTCTCATACAACAATGTGATACAAGCAGCCAGGCTATCATGTGAATACTTATTTGTTAGGCCATGAAATAGTTTTCAGTTTGTTCTAGATGCTTTGGTTAAGGCTGAATGGTATGTCTCCTCTTCCACTGAATTACATTCTTTCACTCTGAAAAGCTGATGATAATCATTCCTCTATCACTCTAATCATATCTGTAAACAAAATTTCAGAAGAAAGCTCATTTTAAAGTGTGATTTGTATTGGAAAATCAAATGTAGTGGTTGTCACTGGTGAGCAATATGTGGCCCTCCAGTTGTTGTTGGACTACATTCCCCATCATCCTTTTTCATTGGCTGTGCACCAGATTGGCTTGCAGGGAGTTGCAGCATAGCAGCATCTGAAATGCTAGGAGTTGCTAAAGGTGTGTTAAAGGAAGACATACAATATGGTTCCCTACACACACATACGACGAAGAAGTGTGGAAAGTGTCAGGACTTACTTACTTACTTACAAAAGCAGGGCCAATTACCATGCACACTTCACTGAAGTACTATGTGTGAGAGAGACCGAAGAAAGTGCTATATTCATAATTTCCACAGCTCCTTTATGGATAAAGATTATGGGATGGAATCGGGGTGGTGGTGAATGACTAGGAAGCTGCGATGTGACTGAGGTTGATCAGCAGGGCAGAATTATTTATTTGTTTGTTTGTTTGTTTGTTTGGTGCTATCAATATGCATGAGACATGGGTTCCCTTATCTTTTCCCCACCATTTTATTTATGTTTATTGTGGAATTGGTTTTTGAGATTGCAATTTATTTTTTTTAATACTGCTAAAGCTTTTTGATGTGCTTCTTTCTTGGCCATGTTGGTGCTGGCGGGGGGAGGAGGAGAAACGATGCACTGCTATCTTGGTTTTAATGGTCAAGCTGACAGATAGGGAAGTAGAACAGGCCAGTGGAATTAAAAAGAAATATGACAACTTGTGGGTTGTTCCCCTCTCTTGTTCATCATCTACCCTACAGATTCCTCACCACTCCAATGAAGATCTACTGGGTTATAAAGTTCTAATGCTTAATTTCAGGGTTTTTTGTTTTTTTTAATGGCAGCATCAACATTGTCTTCCAAGATTCTGGGCACTCAGTGTGGTTGATCCGGCACAGATGAGTGAAATCTTGTACAAAGTCTGAGGTGGTTTAAGTTTGATCCAACTATGCTTGCCATGTTTCTGCTTGAAGTGACAGGTTAGATCTGATAGGCAACAAGGTCAAGCAGCAATGGTCTATTGAGTCCATCCCTTGCTGTGTCTGGCAGACTCCAGAATCTGAATGTGTGCTTCCAGTCACAGGACAGCTAGAGGTGTTAAAGATTCTGTTAGGATGGAAGAATTCCTAACATCTCTACCTGCCCTGTGACTGGATGCACAACTCAGATTCTGCTGCCTGCCAGACAAGGCAAGGGTGTGCTCAATAGACCACTGTTACTCCACTCCTGGTTCTATGAGATCTAGCCTGTCTCTTCATATGGAAACATAATAGGCATAGAAGATTAAATCCTTGCTAAGTCACAGAAATCCATTGGGCAGGTCATACTCCCTCACCTTCAGAGGAGGGCAAAGGCAAGCCACCTCTGAACAGATCTTGCCAAGAAAACCCCATGATAGGTTCCCTTTAGAGTCACCGTAAGTTGGAAACAATTTGAAGGCCCACTGTAATAACAGTAACAGCTGTCCATCCTGCTCCCTGACCTTCTCGCTCTCTTAATTAAATTTGAGTTAGACCTCCAGAGTAGGGGGAGAGAAATATGGAAGGGTAGGAATAACCCAAAAATTGAGAGAGTGGGGATTTGGATATACTTATTTTGATTGTCACAATTAATGTGAAAACCAAATGTATCAATTAAAAAAAAAACACTTGTGTTTCTGCGAAGAACAAAACACTTCAGATACTGCAGAAAAGAAGTGGGGAAAGACTGAAACATTTGTCTGATTGGCAAAACATAATTTGAATCATTTTTAAAAAGGGCAGAATGTACAGCAACAAGTACCATCACTTCCTGACACTTTTTTTCCATCCGGAAGATCCCTTAGTCTGGACCCACCCACAGTTGTTTGTCCATCTGTGAGAACCTGTTATCCTAACCTAGGTGCCAAGCTCACTGTGCAACCAAGGCACCTTGCTAACTGAAGGAATTGTTAGCCTGATCACAGCTTCCCTGCAACATCACACCAATGCAGATGGCTTCCAGCTCATCGGGGATCAGATGATAAAAAGAGCTTTCTTTCTCTCCCTTTCTAGTCAATGTGTGTCAGAGGAGATTGGCTTAAGTCCAAATGCCTCTAAATTAAAGAAGTGTGAAAGATATAGATGCAAATTCTTCTCATGTGACTTGACTTCTGAGATACTCTTCTTAAATTCACACCCTGTAATTTTTCCAGTCAGACTTTCACAGCATGCAAGCCATCAAGCCAAAAAACCCACCAGCATTGGTGCAATACATACAGTTTGTGTGGTCCCAAGCAGGCAGAAAAAACTAGGCCATGTCTAGATCACTTGAGACTGTTTACCATAGGTAATAATTCCTTGCATTTAGAAAGTTAGATAGCAGAGATATATCCTTTGTTTCATTGCACAGTACAGCTAGGATAATAATGGTCTCCTTCTCTTCCCTTTTCCAGTCAAAACGTATATGCTGCAGGATAACTAAACTCATTTGGGAGTTAGGCTCTAGTGGGTTTAGCCTTTGCCACCGGCCAAAAAAGGGTTGGGAATCCATGTCAGGATCCCAACCAGATGTAAGCAGCTGTCCACCACATAAGAGGGAATTAATTTATATTTAGTGCTTTTGTTTTATATGTTTTGCTTTACCTTAGCAGTTTGAGGCTGGGGAAAAGATCTACAGACTGGGGAAGGACTAGGGAACTGAACTTTCTCTTTTACTAATCTGCTTATATAGTTCGCATAGCTATGGTAGGGAGGAGTTGGATCATGGTTTTACACTTCATTCCCCCGCCCCTTATTTCTGCACTCTTGGGAATCCATCTTCCATTGAACCTGCTGCAAAACGGATGCATACACAAGCCCAGTTTAGCCAGTCATGGAGAACTGGATTCCTGGCCATAGCATAATCTAGGCAGAATTAGTTGTTCAGGGGCCCAGTTCCATCACTGGCGATTTCCGCACGGGGCGAGGGAATCGCCCCGTGCCGGTACTTACCGGACTTCTTGGCTCCCCGATCCAGTCCGCGGTGCTCCGGAACAGTGCGTGCTCATCGCTCCGCACTGCTCCGGGGACGAAAATGGCAGCTTCCGGTTGGTCGAGGGTCTGGACCAACCACTGAAGCTCACCAGCCTAAAGCCCACCCCCGGCAGATCGCAGGCTCGAACGGAGTGGCACGCTCCATGCTTTTGAAAGACCTGTTTTAAGCAGTCTTTCAAAAGCACACTGGACGACCACTTCAGGTCGTTCAGGAGCGGGCTGAGGTGCGGAACTACAGTAAGTAGGTCCGACCCAGTCCGCTCCCAATTGCGGACGTCCTCCCTTGAGGACGCTCTGCACTGTTTCATTAAGCCTGTGTGGAAATGGCCACTGACTGTGAAAGGATGCTGGATCCCATCAGCCAAAGGGTTGGAATGCCTCTCAGCTCTGTACCATCAGCTGCATCGTTTACAACCAATAAAGCTTATCTTATTGCAATGACATCTCAGTGTTCAATGACAAAGTCTTCCAGAACAGAACAATGATACTGTTTTATCTTTATCAGTTTGAGAGACAAGGTAGAAATGAGGTATTTGCATTGCAGTTTATTGATGCAAGTTGTTGGATTCCCAACATTTTGCACATGCTGCTTGGGTAATTCTTAATCATAGTCTGTCATCTCAGTAGACATTCCATCCATCAGTGTATGGTAAGAGCAATATAACACTTTGACTTCCATATCAGAGAACTGGACAGCATATTCAAAGGTACCTATGTTGGCCATGCAGCAAAATCCAACAAAATCCAAAGTCCGTAAAAGAACAATACCTGTATTAGTGAACCAAAATGCTGAAAATATATTATGCAGACTTCTGAAGCTTCACTGGCTTCTTCATTAAGCAAAAATTGTAAAAATCATACTGGAGAAGAAAAGTGGAAATGTTAGAGCAACAGGCCTACATTTTGTCTCAGATTTTATTTCTGTTGTCTATTAAAGTGGTCTAGAGGGATATCAATAAGATAGAGGCCACTCCCCTTCTTAGCTATGTGGGGACCAGGGACAAAAGAGCAATGGACTGGGACTTGTTTAAGGCTTTAACCTTCAATAAAAGTAAAACTTTCATTTGGACTACAATTGGCAAGTTTTACCTATACAGCACCTAAAAATTTTTCCGGATGTAACAATACAGAGATTTCTGGAGAAATTCAATGTTCTCTGCCTAAGAAAGGAGCAGTTAGCTTCACACAGAACAGAGGCAGCCTGGATCTCAAGGGAAGTTACTTTTCTGTTGGTAATGAAGTTGAAATTTTATTAACTGTCTTTTATTCCCCTTTGCACCCAGTCCACACATGGCCAAGAAGGAGAGTAGCCTCTGCTGGTATTTGTATTCCTCTAGACCATTGTAACTGACAATAGAAATAAAATCTGAGACAAAATGCAAGCCTGTATCTCTAACATCATCATTTTTCTTCTCATATATGGTTTCTAACATCTTTGCCTGATGAAAACATCAGTGAAGTTTTGAAAGCTTGTGTGACCTATTGTCTTCATTTTGCTTGACCCAGTAAAGGTATTGCTTATTTGTGGATTGTGGAGAGAAAATGGCAAGTGTGGAAAGGGACAGATGTACAAGATGTTTGGGAACTCGTGTTTGACAGCTGAGAATGGAATTAGTCCAACTGATTTTTACCAGAACAAATTCTTTTGCTCCAAACATCACAACAGCGTTACTCATTGTGGGAGAGTGGTTGCGGCTGTGGTTGTTTTTAGTTCCTCTTTTGTTTATGCTGGCAGCATCCCAGTCAGTGGAGGTCCTCCCAAAAAAGAACTTCTATCAAGGAGAGAATTACTGGCAATCTAGTAGTACTCTAATTAGGCTGAGGCTTCTGGCTATGATTTGCATGGTCCAATTAGCAGCAGCACCCTCAGTTAA
Source organism: Cyclura pinguis (assembly GCA_030412105.1). NCBI lineage: Eukaryota > Metazoa > Chordata > Lepidosauria > Squamata > Iguanidae > Cyclura > Cyclura pinguis. The sequence goes on along the minus strand of CM059599.1, from coordinate 307,282,641 downwards.
TTAGTAAGGTCTACAACAAGGTGATGTATTCCTAAAGTACACTTGAAGTAATCATGTACCCAGCAGTCTAGGCCACAAGTTCAACAGATTTAAACAGAAACCTCTTTTTAAACTTTTAATCCAGAAACTGTTAGCTTCACAAGACAAATTCATACATTGTATTGATTCTGAGCCTTTCAAAAACCTATATCTGGCTAATCAGTGTATTGCTAAGAATGTCATCCTCCCCCCCCCCACACACACACAGTTCTTTTAAAAATATTCTGTTAAAAAAAAAGCAGGATGTCAGTAATCCCAAACCCGTTGACATTCTTCTAAAAACAAAACTCAAAGTGGCATTGTTGTAAACTGAATTGCTCATTGAGAGAGTTATATATAGTCCTGAATTAGTGGAGAGTCTTAATAGATGCTGAAGAAGGGTAACCCTTCAGTGAATGAAGAACAAGTTATGCTTGCTATACTTCTGTAAATGGCCAAAGGCAAGGGGCACAGATCAAAACAACCCTCTGTATCAGATGACAGAGTATAAAGAGAAAACCTTATAACATAGATTGACTGGAGGGCTCACAGTGTACCACCCTGTGACTGCTTGATCACCATTGTAAATTGGGAGAAAATAACAGGGCTTTTCAGAACTAAAAATAACATGTTCTTGTTTATATGGTTATGAGGGGCTGAATGAAATAGAGATTTAAACTGTGGGTCATATGCTATAGTGGTGGAGGTGACGACAGGGTGGAAAAACCTCTGTTTGTTAAGTCTAAAACTAAAACTGGCCAAAAAAACACAGGGGAAACATAAACTTCGGAAATGAGGAGAGTGACAACCTGGAACAGCAATAGAAAAATAGGAAGGAATTATTGAAAAGCGGAAACAGCAGAAAGGACAAAGAAGAGGTGGATAAAGGGAGAATGCATGACAAATGTATGATCAAAGCAGTTTTTCAGTCATCCAGCTAACTCAGTATCCACTCTCCAGTACAGCTAAATGTCTGACAACTCTCACTCAAAGCCAGCTTTAGACATTATTGTTTCCTGTTCTGACAACTAAAAAGCAAAAACAAAAAAGCACCATGGATTCCTGGGCCTTGTCATCTAATAGCTGTGCAGGCCACTTGATCATTCTGGTCTCTTGTTTCAGTCCTTCCTCTAAGACCTTTTAAGGAAGCTGTTTGCCAGGGCTGTCCCCTTCACTTCTCCCAAAAATACCTGGTCTTTTCCCTGTACCTACATACTCTCTTACATGTCCTGTTCTCCTGAGTAACTGAATCACGTACAGGTTGCTTCTGAGATTGCGGATTCCTATGAGGAGGTATTCAAGCCAGCTGTGGCATCTCTAGCTATTGCAGTGAAAGTACCATTGGTGCTTCTTTCTTAATGTAAGCAGGGGTTTTTTTTATATTAGATATGATCACAATAGATAACTTTATAAATATTGATCAGGCTTAAAAACCTGGCCATTGACTGCATAAGGCTGAAGTATGAAATGCGGAAGATCCTGTATTTGGAAAATCAATGTCAAATTCTGCCTAAAGAGGATTATGATGCGTCTCCTCTTCTGCAGGACTCACCTTCCTTCTGTGGGGGTCTCTCCTCACAGCCATTTAGTGGCCTGTGGAGGGCATGGGGCATTGGAAAAACATCTGGCTGTGTCCATGTAGCCAGACATATAATGATGACATCATCTTTTGCAACCCCCAGAGGTGGCCTTTGTCATTCTGTGTCTTGTTACAGTGACATCACCATACACTTCATGACCACAAAATGGAGGTGGAGGGCAGAGTGTACAGAAGGCAGGTAAGTATTGTGGAAAGGGTGTTTTCATCAAGGACGAAGTGAAGTCTTCCCTCCATGACAACCAAAAATGTTCAACAGGCAAATGTAATTTTCAGTTACGCCAGTGTACGTCACTCACAGGATGTCACATGGATTTATGGGCTAGTGTTGCACATCATGTGTGTTGTGCTCTTTTCTTCAGACTCACAATCTGATGATCTTTACTTTGATCTGAGTATAATTCTTAACCCATCCTCTTATTTTATGTGTTTACCACCTGCATCTGACAGTGACATCAGTGTGACAATTACTTTGATACATTTGTCTAGATTTTTCTTATATATATTTCATAATCTGAAATGTGAGTCTCCCCCCTTTTAATAATAGTAATTAGCACTATTTTTTAAAAAATACAAATATCCTTTTAGTAATCCTTCAGATATCTTGTTGTTGTTCCATTAAAGAGTCTTATATGATTGCAGATGCAAGGCTGAGGTTGACATGCCTAAGGCCCCATAATGAGTTTATGACTGGAAAGAGTTTTAAGCCAAGGAGTTCCTCCAGGCTCACAGTTCACACTCGTAGCTACTATATTATACCAGCTCATTTTTGGCTGACCCTCTTCTAACCTCTCATTACAGTGGGTTCAGGAGAACTATTCTAAGAATAAGAATTATTGAAGTCTTCTGAAGAGGATACTTTGTTATATTGTGAATAACCTGGCCTACTAAATAGTTCCAAGTGTGTATTTGAGAACATCTAAATCAAACAGCAGATGGCCTTTTTTCCAGTGCATAGATGACACAAAGCTACATCCGTATCCAGATGATACTGAACAGTGCAAATAAAATTGTCAAGAGACATATGAGTTTTATTTTCCAGAACAAACATTGCTTTGCAGAGTAGATGTGGTGACATTTATCTAAAAGAGCAGGATTACAAAGGCTGACTTGAGCCCCAATCTGTTTGAGATACTGGTTTGGCCAGTATTAATTTTCTGGTTGTATTAGCTTTTGTTACAGAAAAAAATACATCCCAGACAAAGAATGCTGCAGAATATACATTGAGTGATTGCAGGGAAACCAGTATTCCTCGGCTTGGTTAAAACCTGTAGACTCCTTCCCACTAGTTGTCCCCTTGGGCTTGATACTTCTCTTTCCTCTTCTCTCCACTTCTGAGGAAGCGAGTCTCCCTTCCCTAACCAAGAAAGAGAACTCATCCTTGGCAGGCTCCTTTTCTTTAGTGATTCAAGTATTCTTAATGCCTCCGGCTAGTTATTACAACTGGAGGCTAGTGTAAGTTTGTCAAAACAGCTTCATGACTTTGGTTACTTAGCGGGTAGGGTGTGAATAAATTTTTGTTAATAACCATAAAATGAGTGGAAGAATTGGGTTCTGATTCTCAACTATGCAAATAAGACAGCCAAGAAAAACTGGGAAATTGTTATTACTATTAAGGTTTTCTGAATATTAAGCTATTTAAGAAAGTATTCTAAAGGGTAATTCTATAGTGCTTAAATTAATTCTATGTCTGTTTGTTTTTGGTATCACTCTTCCATACCTTCCAACATTTCACAGATGAAAACTGGGACACATCTGGCCAAGCAACGTCAGAGTGGGGCCCAGAGGGCAAAAGCTGTCGATAAGAAAGAATACACCAGCTAGGAGAGGCTACAGCAGTTTGTCCTGACCTGAACCCACTGGGAAAGACAAGATTTCACCCTCACATCTCCTCCACCCCCTGTGGTGTTAACAGAGTGCGAACTACTGTGGCACTTTGAACTTAGTTTGCAGCAGTTGACATAAGCTGAAGACTAAGTGGGAAAGTGGGAAGAGGAAAGAGAAACTGGGACATTTTAAAAGCAGTGGACTAAATGGAACAACAGAGGATTAAGCAGAACTATTCCCACCAAATCTGAACAGTTATAAGACATGCCTTTTCCCACATCCCTGGCACATATATTTTCCACTGAAGAGAGACCCTGCATATATTCTAGAAGTCTCGTAGAGAAAAGTTTTGGATTTTCTACTCAATAGTATAGAATGAAAGAGAAACATCACAGCACTCCATCCTCTCTCTCTCTCTCTCTCTCTCTCTCTCTCTCTCTCTCTCTCTCACTCACACGCGCACACACACACACACACACACACACACACACACAGAGCAACCAATCAACCACACATGTATACTTAAGTTCTGTTATGATCCTTTCTTTCGACACACTTAAGAAATTATCATACCAAATGTTCCTAAAACAGTTTGTTTTTCACAATTTTATCTTGAATGCATGAAAGAGCAGGTCCTTGAATCTTATTAAATAATCCCCTCTCTCTTTCTCAAAATGTTGCTCAGCTTCAAAAGAAAGTTGGGAGGGGATGTATTTTGTTCTTGTCAGTAGAGACCTCTGTACAAAAGTGACACATTGATAGCGCTTTTCGGAGTAAATGGTTTAGCTACGGTGGTCAAAGAAAATGATATGCTTCACAGCAGCTAGAAGACAGAACAGAGGTCAAGCATAACCACTCTCAGAAAGATGCCACATTTTCAACCCAAGGGCCAAATTCACCTTCAAAGTTTGTGGGAGCCACATTCCAGTTTTGGACAGGACCAAAGGAAAAATGGTGGAATAAAAAAGTTAACAGTGGAATTGAACTTCAAGGTTCTTAGGGGAGGTATTTTCACCTTTTTGAATGAAAAACTGTACAAAAGCAGAAAAGTCACCATACAGTGGTGTCACAGGGAGCGAGATCAGCAGCACCCCAGAGGGTCAAATTGGGATCTTGGGTCTAATCTCCCACAGCCCATGTCTTAGTCCATACCTTTCTCAGTAGTGTTGCTTAGCATTTCCATTTTGACCACAAGACTGGTGTTATATTGGTGTGGGAGTCATTACAATATTGTACTGTGCCTCATAACATTTCTCCCATTTGTCTGTGTAGATGTTCTTGTTTTAATGGAACTAATTACAGTCTATAGGGAGATGTTTGTAAATGCAAGGAGACTTCAGCTAAGGACCTGACACCTGGTAATGCTATCACATACCCATTGACAAGTTGACCCATTGTCATGTATAATGTTTATATGCAAAAGGACCACGCATCTTGGCTGCCAGTTACTGAGATGCCACCCTTTAAATGCAGGAAGACCAATGCATATGGTAATATAAATGAGATGAGGTATATGTGAAACATTTATATGGGTAAATGCTTTATATTCAGCCTGCATACATTAGAAATGGACTTTTACACTTAAGGCTCAATGATTGCACTTTAGTTCAGGCTGAGGCAAACTAGATTCAAATCGATGTAAAGGCTTTCACGGCTTTCATGGCCGGAATCCATAGGTTGTTGTGGGTTTTCCTGTTTTTGAGACCGTGTTCTATTAGTATTTTCTCCTGACGTTTCTCCTGCATCTGTGGCTGGCATCTTCAGAGGATATATCCTCTGATAGAACACGGCCTCAAAACCCACTACAACCTACAGATTCAAATCCATACTTACTCAACCATAAAGTTCACTAGTTGACCTTGGCCCAGTCACAATATCAGTCTAATCTACTTCATAAGATTGTTGTAGTATAAAAATTAAGGTATTCCACACTAAGCTCCCTAAAGCAAGGTTGCAACTTTTTAAAAAGGGAATAGTATTTGATACAACAGTTCTGAACTGGGTGGTGTAGTTGGATGCATGATTAATGTTGACTCACCATTTAAAACTTGGATAGGCTACTTAATCTGTGCTGTTCTCTGTCATACACTAAAACTTAGACATCTTTACAGGTAGTGTAGGCTCAAATACAAGATGTTGCATAATTTGACAGCTGTTGTTGGGGTTTATACTGCAATGGAAACATACCTAAGTTCTTGCTTTTTTTAGTACCCTAATTTACTCAAGAATATATCATCTGATCACATGAGAATGAGCAGACTTCTATTAAGTTAATAGTTATAAAGTAGTCTCTCAGAATTAACTGGTGCTATGGAAGATGGTAAATATATTTTAGTTCATGAGCTTTGAATGCAGAAACTTCTTCTACAAAGTAGAAAACATTTGAACACTCCGAGACTCTGATAAATGAGATCCCTATTTGTATTTGGCTAAATTAGCTTGCTTGAGGCTACAACATATTGAATGACACAAAGTAAATTAGGTCAGTTTTTAAGGCTATCATCGAAGTCCTGTGCACAGTTACTTCGCAATAAATTCCTTTGAAAACAACTGCTTAGATTTTTGCTTGTTGATGGGGGAAAGTGTGCTCAGTGAAAGAACCTTCCATGAGCAGAAGTCTCTTTCTGTGAACAGCTGCTTCTCTGTACCATTGGTGCCTGTAGTCAAAATGGTGGAGGGAGATCTCATCCCATTACAGCAGGATGAGGTGCAGTTTGTGTTCAGACCTCAGTTCTGTTTTCACAGCAAAAAGTTAGGCTCTAGGGCAGTGAGACTTCCTTCTAAGACAACGTGTATCAGACCATAGTGCAAGACCATTCAAGAGTTCAGATCATGGAGCAAGGGCAGAGGGCAAATAAAATTCAATATGTCAAGAGTGTTAGTCCCAGCCAGTTGTGTGATCCATACTCAGCCTGAAAACCGTATTTTACATGGGTTGACTATTGTTTCAACTAAGTTCTATCTGTATTCTATCAATACAACTGTGTTGAAACTGTGTAGACAGGAAATCTCTGACTCAGTTCAGGAGCCTCTTCCTGGCCATTCCTTATTATCTTAATATCCATGTGGTTGATATTACTCAGTGAGTTAACTGAATTGAGATGAAGTAGCTGGAAAGTTCCACTGAATATTATAGCCAATTAATTGTTGACGCCTTTATTGAAAAATACATATAAAACAAGTACACCTGGACTATAAGGTATCAAAAATTATTCCACTTTTCTGAATCCCAGCACTAATGCCATCATGTGTAACGGAATAAAGGCTTTGAATACAGCACACTTTCCATGTGTAAATTTCAAAATTTCCATTTTAGGTTTCTAGGGAAAGGTATATCTTTATCTTGTGTTATAATAATTTATTGTACACTGATGAAGAGGAGGGACGGCTTTAGGAAAAATGCTTTGCAGTTTGGATTACTGATAATGGATTTTATTATTGATAATGGATTTTATTATTGATAACGGATTTTATTTTACAGCTCATAAATCTAGAAGAGGTTAAACTTTCTCTTTGTAGAGACTTCCCAGGGGAAAAATGTATGACTCCAGGAAATGTGTTTGAGTTAGCAGGTGGGGTTCATGCTTTGGAAAAGTAGTAGTGAATCAGTGTTTCAGGATACGCTTGTAGGACAATAACCTCTTTGGTGTGATGTAGAAGGCACATGAATGGAAGCTCTCACCATTTGTGGCCTCTTAAAATATATTGGCATACTTTGTATAAGGATTTCATTCTTGGTGCCTTGGCCCAGTTCCAGTGTGGAGCTGCAGTTTCAATTAGACGAGAATATTTTACTTGCTACAGAAATATTCAAGGGCACAGTATTAAATAGCTCTGGTTTGAGTTCATCTGCAAACATTTTACAAGTATATTGCTGGTGCAGAATTTACCATTATCACCCGTCAGTGACCAATATATATTTACCTGGAGTTCCAAGTGCCTATTTTAAAGCACAATCTCTGACAGTTGGGATCAGTAGGTAATCCACATCGATCCTAGCAGTGGGTACCATCTGGGGTACCACTCACTATTCAGAGGCAAAACGGGGGTGGGTAGAAATTGAGTTTTGGTAAAGAGTTGACATAGCAGCCAGGCAGGGAGTGGGCTATGACTGACCACTCCCTACTTCTTTCTCATATCATCTCTTTGGAAAAAAACTAGTTGTTGGCCAGGGCTGACCATGTTTCTAGAAGCTGCTTAGCACTAATAACATTTAATATGCATAAATTGAAAAGAAGGTGTTCCCATCATTCTTGGATAGTGGTAAATACATCCAATAGAAGTGCTCATACCAGCCATAATCTCTTTAACTAGACTTGATGTATAATAGACAAATCCATACATTTCATCGTTACCTAGAGAAGCTTTGAATCACATGGTCTCTGACCTCTATGGGAATGAAGCCAGTGTTAAGATAAACATCCATCTCTAAAGGCTAATGGATCCACTTGGCTTCCAGAATACTTCAAAGTGTCTCCCGCTGATATTTATGTATTTACAAATCGGATTTATATCTTCCCATCCTCTCAAAAGTGGGATTCTAGAGCAGCTTATAGTGAGACATGAATACAAAACATAATTAAAATTGAAACAAAGCATTTAATTAACATTTGGCACACTTAAACAAGCTGAAAGATTCAAACAATCAAATTAAAGGCATAGTTAAAACTATTAAAAACACAATTTGCTACCTGACTTTGGTATTTGACCTCTCAAATACAGTGTCACAACTTCTTTAAAAATGTCGGTCTCCCAGCTGTTAACCAGCATAAATCCCAGAGAACATTATGCCTATACTAATTAGACTTTATTGGCTGTCAGTCAAGTTTCTAGGCATGATTCAAGGCACTGTTTTTAACCCATAAAACTTTAAGATGTCAGCATCACCTGCATTGCTAAAAGCAAATTTCTGTCATATGAGAGCAGCCTGTTTATTCAGGTCATCCAGGCCTCCGTCTTCTACCTCCATCATAGAATCATAGAGTTGGAAACACCATCTAGTCCAAATTGCTGTGGTGCAGGAATATCCTCCCCTACCAAACCATTCTATTGCATTTGTCTGGGTCCACCATATTTCATTCTCATCAGATGAAGAGATTGTTGCTCTTTTCCTGGTAATAGATGGTGTTAACCATCTAGTTTGAAAAGAGAACTCAAACTCAAAATGCATCTCCAGACTTCATACTCTTGTATACTGATGAGTGTGTAACCTAGAAGACTGCTCAATTTGTGATCCCTGCAAATAGTACTAGGGCCTTTTCTGCATCTTAGCTTATCTCGTCATCCTCCAGTCGTGATCCTGGCAGGGTCTTTGGTGGGAAGGGAGTGCGATGGAAGTGCTCCTCCTTGCACAAGACCGGCTCCCTGTGGAAGGAAGCACGAGGGACATACCTGTTCCTTCTGCAGCATAGCTGGGCAATTTGTCATGCTGCCCTGGGGCCGGAAGCTCCTTCATCATGCTTCCAGGCCATCTGCAGGGCAGGTAAGTGTGGGAGCATCACGCGATCAGGGGTCATTGATGGAGGAAATCCGTTAATGATTTACCCCACTGTCAGCAACAAGCTGAAAATGATATAATGCGCGATGGCCCCCTAATGGCCTCAGGAGCATCGTGCGATTGTGAGGACATCATGTGGAACCGTCCTTGCAATCGCGCAACACTCCTGAGGCCATTTCGCAACAGGACTGGCGTGTGAAAAGGCCATTAGCTCTGTCTGTCAAACATCTCTAAATTGTTACCTAAAACTGCAGGAGTAAATAAGACGGCCTAAATCCAGTTGCTGGTCCCAACTAGAGCAGACTCCCTGAGTCAGTAATAACTTGGTAAATCTACACTTAAGTAGCTTCCGTTGATTCACTGGGACTACTTAAATTGGAACTAACAATTGGATTTAGGCTGCTATGTTTAAAACAGCCTTAAAAGTATGAAGTGGCTTCCAAATTACACTTTGTAAACCTCTTCATTAAATTACCACTACTATAAGCACTTCTTGATTGTCATTGCCATTTCATTTGGGATGTTTGCCTTTTCATTGGTGCTTAAATTATTATCCTCAGATAACATTAATTTAAATCTATAATTACTCATCTATGGTTAAATCTGTAATGATCATTAATTTAAATCTGTGCAGATTAATAGCTGTACACATGATTTAGGCATTTTTTTTTCCATTAACAGAGATGAGAACATGTTTGAAGTTTTTTTCACTTAAGGCTTTTTTTAGGCTATATGTGAATGTAATTTCTAGTTTTTATTGAAAGTGAGTAAATACTGCACACCTTCCAGCACTTTCTGAATATCACCCTTTTCTCAGATGTTTTTCTTTCAGTTTTAATTTCCTGAAACTGACTATAGGTTCTCTTTAAATGTTTTTTTTTCTCTGTCAAGAGGAAAAATATGTGGGAAAAATAAATTTATTGGGGTCTTAAAAACTTGTTTAATGAGCAGCACAGAATACCCTGCCTTCTCTGCATTCCCCCTGACCTGTGCCCCGGGGTGATCAGCAATCACTGCTCCTTAGGGCACAATCTTTGTGTTTTTCTAACAGAGCCAGATCTTTGTACTTTAACTCACACGCCTGTAACAATGTATAATGACAGTCTCCCAGACTTAGCTTCTTAGACTTTCTCACTGGCTCTTGGCACTTCTTGAGTGTTCCATCTTAACTTTTATATATGTAATTGTTTAGAAGGCTACTAAAAGCTGACAAAAATATTTAAAAGATTGGGAAACTGGCTTCTGTTTTTAAGGACGTACAACGATGCAGCATATTAGACAGCTTCAGCAGTTTTTCCTTCCCTTTGAAATATCCTTCTAGCCACACCTCTGGAACTTATACAAATGATTGAGTCCACTACGGTTGACTCTCCACATTTGGTAGAGTTAAGAGCACAGGAGTCCTGCAAAAGTGGAAAGATCTCAAGTATCAAAATGTGTACATGTATGTATGGGAAGGGGGCCAAGGCATGGTGGAAAGAACAGAGTCCACATCAGGTCAGGGAAATGAGAGGGAAGAGGGCATCAGCATGTATTATTTTAAAATATGTTGTTAACCACCTTGAGTCTCATTATTGAGAGAAAGGTGGGATATAAATGAACTCAAAAAAATAAACAGATAAATATTTCTTCAGATTTTTATCTTGACCATCTAATTATTACCAATGATTATGTTGATTAGTTATAAGTTAATTTAGAGATATGGATGGATAATCTGTTGTCCAGTAACATCACTACACCCTTCGTTCCTGACCATTCGCCATTTTGACAGAAATTAATGGGAGGTGGAGTCCTACTATACCCAGCCGTAAGCTCCCACATGGAAGGATACCCTCCAACATTTCACAGAAGGAAACTGAGACGTGTGGGCAAGCAATATCACAATTTGGTTAAGGGAAAAAAGGTTATTAATGAGAATGAACATACAAGCTAGGAGAAGCTGCAGCAGTTTGGTTTTGTCTGAGTCTACTGGAAAAGGCAAAGTTCCACCTCTTCCTCTCTTCTCTTCCTGCTGCATATGATTGAATGCTAACCAATTGTGCATTTTCAACTCAGTTTGCAACAATTGAAGTCAGCTGAGGACATAGGAGAAACGTGGAAGGAAGAGAGAGAAGCCAGGACATTTTAAAAGCAGCTGAAAAAGTGGGACAGCAGATGATTAATCAAGATTGCCTCTGCCAAATTGGGATAGTAGATGGTATGCAGGAGAGGTTTCCGTCACTACTGCAGCAGAAGAGCCTGCTGTAATCCAAATAATTATCCACCTCTCCACTCAAACACATATACGGAACTAACACTGGGTGGTTGTTGTCGTTTAAACTGTACATCACATGTAGATTGCTCTTTCTCAAAGGCAAAAATTCAGTGAGGACTGCGGAGGTTCCAAAGGATTTGCTCACGCTTGTAAAGTAGTTTGCCTGAAACAACTGTCTATATCATTAGAAGCAATGAAAAGGGGGGACTCCATGCTCTCCCCCTCACTTCTGTTGAATTGATTTTGGCTAAGAAACTGGAAACATTTCAGTTGCTTTAAAAAGTATCATGTTATAGGCAAGATTTAAAAAAAAAAGAATACTTTTGAGTTGGCAAAATTTTATTTTTGAAGAAATGGCTTACTGGAACTCCACCCTGTCGCACCAGTCTTTTAACAGCACTGGCAGAAAGAGCCCATAAGCAGGTTTCCTGAATTAAGTGAGGCAGAGTAAACATACCTTATTCCCCATTGCTTTTTCAAAGGCTTTGAAAGATTCCAGAAACTAATTATTTTTGCTCAGTTCCATCTCAGTTACAGAGATGGACAATCTGCTCAGTTGTTCTGCTAATTTGTATTTATTTTATATATTTATGGCCACAATTTCTAGACTTCTTTGGGGGGATGTGAGAGATAACAGAGCATTGTTGGCAAAGATCTATTTGAAAATTAATGTACAGTTAACAGCCATGATCTAACACAATATCGAACCCCAAATGCATTTAATTCCATGTTGGATTTTGGCCAACAAAATTCTCTGTATCACAAATTTGGTGCCATTTATGAATGCATTTCTGGTTGGCATTACTATTCTTTTGGTGGTAATATGATTAAGACTAGAAGTTCTAATAGATTCCTATGCAAAAAGAGCAGCAAGCTTTACACATTAAAAAAAAATCAGTAGCAAAGTTGAAAAACACTTCTTTAAAAAAGACTCACTAATCACATCAGTTGGTGTCAGTCCTTTTGCCCTCCTTAAACTGGGATAAAAATCATGCAGCTCTCCAGAGGCTGTTGGACTGTAATTTCTAGTGTTGCTCATCATTTGTTATGCTGACTAGAGCTGCTGGAACCTGAACAACTATAGTATCTATAGAATGCCTCATGATTCCCATCCTATCTTAGACCCTTGGAATCTGAAGCAACTGAATGTTTCTGTGCATCATGGGGTCACCTATGTATCCCACTGCTACCACCAAATGTGGGGGTCATCCAACTGTCCCACCAGTGCCACCAGATGTGAGGACTTCTACTGTCCCACCACTATGGTTCTGGTGGTAAGAATCTATTTGTATAATCCCACCACTGGACCACCACCACATTTGAACCACTGCTACCATCACGGACACTATGTATCTGAACTTATCTACAGTAGTAAGACTATTGTGGTGTTCTTAGAAATACAAAAGTATAATACAAAAATTAATTTATTAAATAGAAGTTCAACATGCAGTAAAGGATTGCTTATTTAACACATCTAAATCCTGACTGATTCTAACTAAGGCCCTTTCCACACCATACCTTATATCATTGTCCTTCAGTGGCAATTGGGAAGGGAGTGCAACAGGAGCGCCCTCCTCTGCACCAGCTGGCTCCCTGCTGAAGGAAGAGCAAGAAACACGCCTCTGCCTTCTGCAGCGCAGTTGGGCACTTTCCCAGGGTGTGCCGGGCCGGGAAGCGCCTCCATTGTGCTTCCAGCACTTCTGCAGGCCAGGTAAGTGTGAGATGGTTGCAGGATTGCGGGTCATTGACGGGAAAAACCCATCAATGATTTAATCCGCCATCGCAGCACCTGGTGACGGAAGAAGGACGGGACTGTGACAACGTCATGCAGCAGCATTGTTGTGGTCCCACTCCTCTCCCCTCCCCATGCCAGGAGGTGGGGGCTCCTGCAGAAGTGGCCAAACTGTAATTCACATCTCTCGTTCTTATTCCTAACCTTGACAAACTCATATCTCTCACGTTTTTGTAAATTTAAATGTCATACTTGCCAGCTTTGTTAAAAATCCATTCAAAATTTCAGCCAGTCACTAGTAATTTGCAAGATTCCATTCTCCCACCCTCTCCCAACAGCTCCTTACCTTATTACATATACTATACCTCACATACATAACCATATTTTACCTTAATTTCTCCAGTAAACACAACTACACTCCCCCGCAAAAAATCCATCACATCACATGAATCCCACGCATGGTGGGTTGCTCAGTGTTTCTCAGGGATGTGTGACTGCATTTCAGCTATCGTCTCGTACAAACTCTCTGAGTACCTCTCATGAGTCAAACTTCCAACTTTTTCTCTATCCAAGAAAAACACATGATACCTCATTTGCTATTAAATACTATATTCATTAATAGCATAATTGTACAGTTGTTTTGCCTTATTGTACTCTGGTATTATTAATACTAAACCGCTCATCACAGTTATATCATTCTAGAAAAGTTTGTATGTCATTTAATAATGAAAAAGACTCCTCAGGATTACTGGGGATATGAAAAATGTGTAACTTAAATATTTTCTAGATGTCTTGTTTTAGTAATACATTCCTTAGTTTCTGCTTCCACCTTCTTTAGTATTATCTACTTCTGTATCAGCCTGTTTTTACTTTATCACTGCTGTAATCGCAATGCATGCAGTTGAAAACATTTGTGATTAATGAGGAAAAGAAAGGGAATCAATTTGGCATGGAGAGAAGGTAGGTTAGTGTCTGCTGACTGCTTCTCTGGGCAGATCTAGTTTGCATGTGCTACTGCTATTTCTTTTCAGCTTTCCAAATATGCAGATTATTGAATTCACAGGCTGGGATTTCCCCTTTGCTCACAATGATGCATGTTGTTGGGACACAGCAGATTTCTTTATTTCCTTCTCCTTCGGATACCCAGGAAGTTGTTGATGATCTCATTGTTGGCTTTGCCTCTGCCAAGCCTGTGAAAAAGAGGGCACATGTGATCAGTGAGAGAAATAGCCATAGTTAAAACATAGATGGGCAACTAAGTATTTTAATCAATTCTTGCTTTTGGTGAGTGCAAATCCCAAGCTCCAAACCATCAAACTTATGAGTGGAGTAGCAGTTATGGGACTATTGTCTATAGTAGTGTGTCTCAAGCTATCTTACGTGGGAGACTGGCATTTTTTTTTCTACTGTGCCGGGGACCAGCACTATAACTGTACCAGTTGTGTCCATTAGGTACAGTTGTGCCTTCCTTTCCTGGAAACTTGCCAGGGACAAGCAGCCAGTAGCTCAGAGACTGGCATCAACCCAGCGACCACCATTTGGAGTAGCACTGGTCAGTATTCATCTAACTTCTGGTGGCAGAAGTTTCCAGTACTCAGTAGTCTCTCATACCTGGGGAATTGGGGAGAAGTAAATGCAGAGTCATAGGAGTTGTGGTGTTTTGTGAGATTTGAGAGTGAGACTTGAGTTGACTTATAAGGTTTCTCATGAGATTTCTAGTATCTCAATAGATTTCAGAGTGAGACATGGCTAGACTTATATAATGTGTGGCTTGGCCTCACACGTCTCACCACCATGAGGTTCAGAGTTGCCCTAGATGAGGAGTGGGCAAAGTGTGGCGTGTGGTTCCCCAGGTCCATTTTTGTGGCCTCTTGGCCTCCCATTGGTATCAAAAAAATTGCTCCAAAATGCTCTCAAAAACCTTCTAGGGGGTGTGGAGACCATGTCTGGAAAACCTCTAGACCACCTAGGGATCAAACAATATGTTTCCAACATCTTAGCAAAATTTTTCCAAAAAATTTTAAATGCCCTATAGGAGCTTTGGGAGGCATTTCTACCACATTTTGGATCCACCATGGGTGCAAAAGAGCCTTTTTTTGAAACAGGAAGTGACTAAATCTGTCACCAAATGCAAGTCATGATTAGAATGTCTTCATCTTGTGTACTAAAATCTGTACCAGAAATACTTTTTTTGTTTCTTTTATCAAGGTGGGCCAGATCAGTCAATCTGGGCCCAAGGATTTCCGAAAGAGGGGGGGAAAGAGAATACACGTTATATTTCAGTGCCCTGGTGAATTTACCAGATGTCCAATAGCACCATCTTTCAAAATGAGGACAAACCACTCAGACAAGGCCTGGGACAAATACATGAAATCCGAGGCATGGGCAAATCACGTCTATTAACCTTACTAGTTGTCCCTATATAAAATAGACACTACATAGCAAAAGAATGATAACTAGGTCTGACGTGGATTTCAGAGGAATGATAATTAGGTTTGATGTTGAAACCTAGTTACCTCACTTCTTCACTTCCTTAGATGGCAGCCTTGTTTAATTCATTTGCCTTGATTTAATCCA
This sequence comes from Cyclura pinguis, assembly GCA_030412105.1. Classification (NCBI taxonomy): domain Eukaryota; kingdom Metazoa; phylum Chordata; class Lepidosauria; order Squamata; family Iguanidae; genus Cyclura; species Cyclura pinguis. The sequence goes on along the minus strand of CM059599.1, from coordinate 307,267,139 downwards.
GCATTCTTCTGCTGATTGCACAAAAGTGTTTGAAGCGTATAAGCAGGGCATGATGGCAACAACATTCTCCTGTTTGTCCCTAGCATTCAGAGGTATATTATCTCTGAATAAAGAGGTTCTTCCTAAATATGATGGGTGATATAGAAGGGATATGGGCAAAGCTGGGAAAGAACTGGAGAAAATTGGAACAGAGAGCTAGGGAAAATTTGAATGGAAGTAAGCAGGTAGAGCTGGCAGGACTTGTAACATGCCCCATTCTTGGAGATACACACCACAAATAGATCCAGGACAGATTGTTCAGATTTGCTCTTGAGTGCAAAGAGACAGAATATGTAATACAGTATTCCATTTTAATTTGGCAGTATTTGTAGCTGACACTCAGTTCTTGTTAACTTGACTGGATAAGGGGTACTGCAGCCTGACCTCTTAGTCTGTTACAGCAATTTATGTACCCATCGCCTGTTTTGGCCTATGTAGGATTACCGTCTTTTGAAAATTACATGAAAGCAGTTTTTATTTCTCTTTAGATCTTGACAATTGTTTGTCCTCTGGCACATTTAGCTGCAGACAGAATGATCATTTATTTCCTAGAGCTCATGTATCCTGTCCTTACAATTCTAGTGCAAAGTGATCCAGCCTTTACTGATGATGACTTCACTTCCATCACAATGTTTTCTTCTCTTAGAAGTCAGTTTGTCTGCATAATGGTGTATGCACAAGTGGTTCTCAGTGACTATATGGTATTTTTCACCAGAAAAGTAATTGGACTAGAAGAGACCATAAAGTCCTATGCGTTGCCCCGCCACATTTGCTAGGGTTAGGGGTGCAGGACCATTGCAAAAGTGCAAAAATCGCAAATACCAAAATGTGGGGGGGGGGTCTGTGGGTAGGGGTCTGAGGCATGGTGGGGAGAGTGGGAACCTAGGGTCCAAACCAGGTCAGGGAAAGAGGGGTGGGTCAGCATGGTATCCTTACACTTCCTCTCTCTTGCCCATCTCCTTCCTTGGGTGTGTGGGAGGCACTGGGAGAGCGCTTGTGGTGCTGAGAAATTGGGCTGTGAGCTATCCTTAGCTGGCCAGGCAGCAGCTGGTGAAGGAAGAGGAAGACCTGGGGCAGGTTTCTAAAGGACTGCACAGCCTGATTGGAAATGCTGAGAGGGAAGGTTCCCCTGGAAAAGAAGCACTTGAGAGTGGGGGGGTAAGGGGTTGGAGAAACTCACAAATAATCAAATCCGTGAAAGTCAAACCCACAAATGTAGTTTGTCCACTGAAAGATTCTTGAAAGAGCCATGTACAAATTAACTTTTATAAGATGTATTACTACATGGCACAAATGAAATGAAAGGAGCAAACTATCTTCCAGTTCCACCGTTTAGACTAATGTCTGTAAGCATGAAACAAAGCAGAGTTTCTACGAAAGAAAAGGGTTGGGGGCACAAAATCACTCGGCTCAACATCCCTTTTTCTAATTGTAACAGAGCTACTGCTCCAGAAGCAAATATGACAGATGAACAGGCATGGATTCCAGTCAGTTTCAAATGGGGAAACACCATGCGCTTTTTTTTTACCCTCTAAGCATGATGTTTATTGTTATATTTGTTCTGGTTCTTTTTAACAGGCCTCTTTTCTCTTCCTTGTCTCTGTTTAGGAGTGCTTTCTCTGCCAGCATACTTCAGTCCGTACAATGATGGATCCTCATGCAGCAATGGGAGAGCAGATGCTTATGCTCAGCTAGAACTTCGAACTTTAGAACAATCTCTCCTGGCAACTTGTGTTGGAAGCATCTCTGAACTGAGTGAGTTTCACATGCAACTCTTAACTTGCTTGTTTACACAAAGTATGGAGCTTTTCTCTATTGAAGTCAAGAGAAATCTTGCCATTGGCGTTGCTGTTGTTTTGCTTGGACTGGTATTATGCAAGTTATAAATGCTTCAGAATGTTTTTCAGGGAAATTCAGATTTCTTTTAAGTTTAATTTACTACAGTGATGCACAAAAATTAGCTTTCTTATACCACCATTATCTGTTTCTTATTATTATTATAATTATTGTCATTATTATTGTCATTATGGCACTATACAAAGAACAGGTTTGACAGGATTTGCAATCTAAAAATGAACACAAGCAGAACAAAGTATGCCAATAAAAATGCAGGCGGGGAGAAACCGTGTGATTATTTCATTTACATATAATATGGTGGCCTAAATTCAACTGTCCAAATTAGAGTACATCCAATAAATCGATAGGGATTTGGTAAATCAGTACAAAGTTGTACAACACATACTATAGGAACGTGGAATGTGGAGAGCAGGAATCAGGGAAAGCTAAACATAGTAATACAAGAAATAGAACATATAAATGTTGCAGTACTTGGAGTAAGTGAACTAAAGTGGACAGGAATGGGATATTTTGAGTCCAATAATTATACAGTGTTTTAGTCAGGAAACGAAAATCTAAGAAGAAATGAGGTGGCATTAATAGTGAGGAGAAATATAGCAAAATCAGTCAAAGTGATAATGCAAAGTCTGACTGAATAATATCACTAAGACTTCAGGAAAAAAGCCATCAGTTTAACATATTCCAAGTTTATGCTCCAGCTACAGAGACAGAAGAAGAAGAACCTGAAAGATTCTATGCATGAGTCCAGGAGGAAATTGATCACACACCAGAACAAGGCTTCCTGTTAATGATAAACAATTGGAATGCAAAAGTAGGAGACAGAGCATAACCAAAGATTGTAGGAACATTTCTCCTAGGATCAAGAAATGAAGCAGGAGAGTGACTGATTGAATTTTGTGAGGCTAACAGCTTGTTCATCACAAACACATTCTTCAAGCAATCAAAGAGGTAACTGTATACATTAACATCACCTGATGGCCAATATAGAAACCAAATAAGGCACATAATTGTAAGCAGAAGATGGAGAAGCTCTGTTCTGTCTGCCTAATTGACTGGGGCCCAGAAGAACTCTGGACTGAAGCCAGGGACATTGTCAGGGAGGAATGTAAAAAGACACTGTCTGCAGCCAAAAACAAAGAGAAGTCTCAGTGGATGACAGATGAAACTCTTCAAGCACTGAAGCACAGACTAGAAGCAAAAGTAAGAGGTGACAGAAATAGGCCCAGAACCCTGAATGCAACTGTTGACTTGTGCGCAGGGACAATGAGAACTACTTTAATAATCGATACAGAGAAATAGAAGATAGCGACAAAAAAGGAAGAACAAGAGACCTCTTCTACAAGATCCAAGAAACCGAAGGGAAACTTAAACCAAGCGTGGTGATACTGTAGGACCAACAATAGAATCAATACATGAAGAACATGTAAAAGAGATGAAAGGATGACAGAGTCATTCAAGGAAGAACTATTTGAAGATGAATCTATGAAGTAGAACCTGCGATCAGAGCACTTGGGAGCAAGAAATCACCAGGAATAAAATGGCATTTCAATAGAGCTGCTTCAAGCTACAGAAATAGAATCTACTCTGGTTTTAACTGAGATCTGTCAACAAATATGGAAAAAAAACAATGGCCCACAGATTTGAAAAGCTCAATATACATTCCAGTCCTCAAAAAAGGGAACATCAGGGATTTCAATAACCACAAGATCATTATATTAATTTCCCATAAAAGCAAAGTCATACTTAAAATTCTACCAAAGACTTAGCATATACGGTGCAAGAAGTGCGAGATGTCCAGGCTGGGTTGAAGAAAGGAAGAGCCACTAGGGATGATATTTCAAACATACATTAGATAATGGAGTGCGCCAAAGAATTTCAGAAGAAAATTAGCCTGTACTTTATATAGATTATAGAAAAGCCTTTGATTATGCAGATCATGAAACTATGGATTGCTCCTTTAAAAATGGGTGTGCCACGACATTTCATTGTCCTAATCCGTAAACTCTATTCAGGACAAGAGGCCGCTGGAAGGACAGAATAAGGAGAAACAGAATGGTTTCCTGTTAGTAAGGGGGTCAAGGCAAAGCTGCATTTTATCACCCTGTCTGTTTAACTCTGAACATATCATACATAAAGTGGGATTAGACTTGGAGGAAGGAGGCATGAAAACTGGAGGAAGGAACATCAACAGTTTAAGGTACAGATGACCCCATACTACTAGAAAAAATAGTAGAGACTTTGAACAATTACTGAAGAAAGTCGAGAAGATTGGATTTCACAGAGTCCTTGATAAAGATGCTCTTTTTCCAGTCAGTTTTGAGCCACAAAAGAGGAGAGTTGTCAACTCTTAGGGAGGCACAGTATGTCGCTGGCACTCTACATTTGACCTAGAGTTAGGTTATTACTGGACTTTAAATTAGTAATACCCAAACAATGAGTACTCAGCTTTCCAGTTTACCAGCTAATTTCACTTTCTAGAATGAGAAGAAAAGGAAAAGGGGGAAAAGAACCCTTCTGTATTATCAGTACTTTCTGATTTACAGACAGACAAAAATAAATCACAATATTATGTAGTTTCATATAAAATTTGGAAAGCCTGTTTATATTTTGGTAACAGAAGCCACATTTGAAATCTTTACTGCCCAACAATGTTTCTTTAAGTTGTGCTTTGCTGGGCTGTTTTTTTTTTTCCTGAAAAAACATTCTCCCTGGCATTTCTTCTCAAGTGTACTACCATCTAAATGTAACTGTCAGAAGCCAACACATACCTTACAGATTTCACCATTTATTTTGTGACCTGCCTCAATTTGAGGTTTAGCATACCTCTATATATTCTTCAGTACAAGAGGGTACTTGTAGCACAAGTCCATGATTGAATGCAACTTCCTTTCCCTGCTCTCTGATTTGGCTGGCTCAGTGGTTGAGTTTAATGAATGGTTCTCCTCATATAGCCTCTTAGTAGCATTTTTTTTTTCTTCAGTGCAATCATACGTTGCCAGCATAGCAAGGACAGAACACAGAGTAAGGTGTATGTGTATGTATTATTCTGCCTTGAAAATTTGAATTCCAGATGTGCATCTTGGATAATTGGGCAGTGCTGTAGAGCAGCACTAATAGAAGATTAATAGGATGTTAGTGCACACATAAAGCACACAATAGCCATGGCTTTTTTCAAACCTCTGTAAAAGAATGTGAAGCCCAATCCTATGCATTTTTACACTGAATCGAAGCCCCACTGTCCTCAGTCAGACTTACTCCTGAGTAAATGTCTTCTGTATTGCATTCCTAGAGCCCTAGGCATGTTTACGTAGGAGAAAATAACAAACAGTTCAATGCAGCTTGCATCCTAAGTAGTGAGTCCCACTAAAGCCCTACATATCCTTGCATTAAAGGATGCAGCTTTAGTTTGCTTACCACATTAGAGGGAAAAAAATATTCACCCTTATGTAGCCTTTAAAGAATAAGCTTTGAAGTGCTCTTTGCTATTTTCATTCCAACTTTTCCCAGAATTGTAATCATACACAAACAATAGAAGGCTTTTTTCCTGTGAGTCCTGCTTTCTCAAAAAATTGAGGATTCCTAGAAGGCGAAAGGAAACCTATAGCTTATTTACGCACAAATATATCACATTGTATTTACACATGCCACTGGTATGGGAGAAACCCAACTTTGACCTTTGGTATTGTAAGCTGCTACATAAAAGATGAAAAGGTCTGCATATTCAGTACAGGTATAATTCTTTGTTCTAATGGGGAATAATAAATAATTCCCCACTATGAGAAAATCTTTGAAAACTGCACACTTTTTGTACACTTATCACATTTCTGGATTTAGTTCATACAAAATTCACCCATGGTTTTTCCACACATGGAAGCAAACAGCATTTTCTGCACAATAAGCCACTTTGTCTGCTCACAAAATAATATTTCTGCATAGAAAATGTTTCTGTGCAGAAATATTATCTTCTGTGCAGAAAACACTGTTTTCAGTGGGGAAAATACCTGGAAAAATTGCACAAAATAAATCCCAAACTGTGAAAATTCTCGTCAGTCCAGGTTTCTTCTTGACATGGATTCCCAACACAAAAAATGAGGGACAGTTTTCTATATCACAGTCTGTGTTTCATAACTTTAAGAATCCACAGCTACATTGCAAAAATGCATGTAAACCCTGTTATGAATTGTGAAGATGTGCCTCCAGGTATCGGCAAGAGTGCTCCAAAGTACATTGGATGGTCCTGGTGAGTGTCAGGCATTTATGGTATGAATTTGGTACTTCTGGTGCACTTCAGACACTTCTCATGCTTACCGGGCATTCATGATGGGTGCAAGACACTTGTGATGTACCTTTGGCACCTCTGATGCCTGTTTGACACTTTTGATGTGCATCAGCCTATAATAGCCTTTAGTGGAAGATGCATGGTGGGAAAAATACTCAGGCTTTCTGAATTCTAGTAAAAGGTTCTTTGTGCAAGAGTTAGAATTTTGCATCTTTCCAGATATTGTTTACTGGACCTCCCAACATTCTCTGCCATGGGGTATTCTGCCATTTTAAAAAAAAGTGGTTAACAATTTGAATTTTCTAATAGAAGATTACAAATGATTTCTTCTACATAAGGCCAGCCCTACCATGGCAGCGAGTCAGCCTCCTCAGCCAGCAAATTTTAGGTATTATGAAAAGGAAGCAAATTGTTAATTATTTTGTTTATTGCATTTTAGCTGATGGAGCTAGGCAGGGGTGCTTAAAGAATTTCAGTCTCTTTACCCAAATAATTTTGCTGGTTTTCAGTACTAGGCACATATAGTTAAATAAGGAGGAGCACCGTTAGTTGCCATGAGAACAAAATGCTTTGGGCCAGTCCTGGCCATTGATGAAAGATACTAATCAGAATATGTGGATATTTCAAAAAAGATTTTTTGGAAATAAGACTATTTTTTACATCTTTTCCCTCTCCTTTTCCAGGTGATCTGGTCTCCCGAGCAATGCATCACATGCAGTGTTTGAACACTCTGCGCCCTGGCATGAGTCCTGTCCGACAAACCAGGCAGCAGCAGCAGCCCATCACCTGGTCTCCTGATGCTCTCCATACCCTTTATTACTTTTTACGCTGTCCTCAGATGGAGTCCATGGAAAATCCCAACCTGGATCCACCAAGGATGGCTCTGAATAATGAACGGTAAGTCTGCCTGTCTGTAAGTCAAGAATCATCTTTCTCATCAACAGGGCCTTATTTTATAGCACAGGACATTTTAAACTACCTGATTAGTTCTGTTAATTTCCAAGTATTAGAGATCACTTGCTCCTTGGACACAGCCCAAGTACTTTCTTGCCTTTTCCAGCTATTTAAAACTGAAACTAGAAAACAAGTTGCTTTGCTCATTTACTTTTTGTAAGTTAGGAATATAGGCATGGGTTCTAGTGGTAATTTACCCATTGACTCAATGGCATTTACATTAGCGTTGACTCCCTATTCAGCAACCAATTAAATGGCTTGGCACCAATGGCAAATGGTGAATTTTGAAGTGCAGGCCCTCACTATGAGACTCTATAGTGATAACCCAAGGAGAATCCAGAAAGACTAGTGGTTCTGTTCACCTTCATAAAAATAATAATTTCTTACAGTTTTCTTTTCCATCATGAACAGTCTTTTGCAAAGCTAGTGATTCTTGCCCACTCAAGACCAAACCATACCAAAATGCTTTGGATTTCAACAAGGATAGATCACAATAATACACTGTTGTTGGAAAATTCCATTTCCCTTCCACCTACCGTGAGGATTGCAGATAAACTTAGAGGAACGGGGGGGTCTAAGTGGGTAGCAATTGATTTCATAGTCCCTGCTAATCAAGAAGTACCAGAACGTTGACCCTAACAGCACTGGCTGCGCTACAGCATTAGTTGGAACCACTAATAGGATTCAAAGAATGTTATACAACTAGTCCCAAAATGTACATCTAAGCAGAAATCCCCAGAAGTCCAGTAATGGCGTGGACAGTTCAAACACTGTATTTGCTGATGTCCAAGACTCCTCCCTCCTCTTCGTTCTCTCCCTCTCTCCTTCTCTGTATAGCATGTATGTATACATGCTTGAATGATGCTAGTGCTGGGTTGGTCCTATAGAATATTAAAAATCACGTGACTCTCCATATTGTGTTTCTCATTTTCCTGGGACTAAAAAAGCTAATCTTATTACTTGTAGATTGGTGACCTGTCTTTTCACTGTCAGATCTTCAAGATGTCCTACAGGTTAAGATAAAATCATATCAAACTAAATTCACATAAACACTAAAAGCATGTACTGAAGATGGCTGACTATATCTTAGTTTATGTATGTTCAGAAATTACTCATTCAGGTGGATGGAACAAGTTAGTCATCACTAACGTAAGTTCCACTGCCTACTTCATATAGACCTATAGACTAGGTCTATATCGTGCAGTTAGCAGATATAGTAGCAGCAAAAGTATCACCATTCTACCCTCAACAATTTGATCATATCTGATGTGGAAGCTTGGCATGGTGAGTACTTGGATGAGAGACTGCCAGGTAGGTGTAGAAAAGAATCTGGCCTGAAACTGCTGCTGTATTGCTGCTGCTGTTTAGATTTGCCAATACTGGACAGATGGACCCATGACCTTACTAAGTATACATTAACTTGCTATCTTCTTGTATTCCCAAAGCAGACAATAGATCACCCAAAACATGTTACAACCTGCAAAGAGCTCAAGAAAATAATGTACTTGGAGCATGATGCCTAAAAGATAGGGGATTAGGCCATTACAGGGTGTCTCTGGAGAAGGTATTCCGTGTAACTGAGTTTACACTATCTTCAGCTCTGTCATCCCTACAATTTTAATCCTTTTTCGAATTCAGTTTCCATTTTCTAAGCTCCTGCCCCCTTCCTGTCACACCATCTGTCATTTTTTTCCTTAAGTTCCAGTTCAAATGGGTTTGTTCAAAATTCCACAGAAAAGTGTAGCAAGAATGAATGCTACAGCTTCCTTTTCCCTTTCAGAAATTCATTGCTAAAAGGAAGACAGAACTTCCTTGATGACATTGTCAATGTCACTGGAAATCCTCGGTGAGCAAGTGCCTTCTGTGCTCATTTGCTTTCAGTTTTTTTTCTGCCATATGCATATTTCATCAGATACAGTTTTATCATGGGTTGTGATCAAATCTGCACATTCTGAGGAACTCAAAGTTCTAAAAGGAGAGATGCAGTAGTAATGGGAGATTTCAACTATCCTGATATATGTTCGCAGTCAAACTCTGCCAAGACCACAAGGTCCAACAGCTTCCTCACTTGCCTTGCAGACAATTTTATGGTACAGAAAGTGGAAGAGGCAACAAGGAGAGCAACTATTTTAGATCTGATCCTGACCAACAGGGATGATCTTGTTGATGGGGTGGAGATGGTAGGATCCTTAGAGGGGAGTGACCATGCTCTTTTGTAATTTTTCATTCAGTGGGAGGGAGAAGCCAAGTGTAGCCAGACAAGCATCTTAGACTTTAAAAAAGCTGATTTCTGTAAACTTAGGGAGTTACTTGCCAAAATCCCATGGTCAAGAATACTGAAAGAGAAAGGAGTTCATGACGGATGGGAGTTTCTTAAAAGTAAGATACTGAAGGCACAATTTAAAACTGTGCCAATAAGGAGGAAAAATGGCAGGTGTCTAAAGAAACCAGAATGGTTGACTAAAGAACTCTCAGCTGAGCTAAGTGTTAAAAGAAACATGTACAAGAAATGAAAGAATGGTGAAACCACCAAAGAGGAATTCAAGCAAATAGCCAGAATATGTAGGGAGGTCAGAAAAGCTAAAACACAGAATGAACTCAGGCTTGCCAGAGACATTAAAAACAATAAAAAGGGCTTTTTTTTGGCAGCAAAAGGAAAAACAAGAAAATGATAAGGTCGTTGCATGGAGAAGATGGCCAATTACTAATAGGGGAAGAGAGAAGGCAGAACTACTCAACGCCTTCTTTGCCTCAGTTTTCTCCCCAAAGAGTAGAAGTACTCAACCTGGGGGGTGGAAAGCAGGTGAGGAATGGGGGGAAATGCAGCACAGAATAGGTAGAGAAGTAGTACAGGAATATTTGGCTAAACTAGATGAATTCAAGTCTCCAGGGACAGATGAATTACATCCAAGGATATTAAAGGAACTGGCAGAAATCATTTCAGAACCGTTCACAATAATCTTTGAGAACTCTTAGAGAACAGGAGAAGTCCCAGCAGACTGGAGGATGGCAAATGTCATCCCCATCTTCAAGAAAGGGAAGAAAGAGAACCAAATAATTATCAATTGGTCAGCCTGACATCAATACCAGGAAAGATCATAGAGTAGCTCATTAAACAGTCAGTTTGTAATTACTTAAAAAGCAATGCCATAACCACGAAAAGTCAAGATGGATTTCTCAGAAAAAAGTTGTGCCAGGCTAATCTTATCTCTTTTTATGATAGAGTTACAAGCTCAATAAATGAAGGGAATGCTGTAGACGTAACATATCTTGATTTCAGTAAGGCCTTTGACAAAGTTCCCCATGACATTCTTGCAAAGAAGCTAGTAAAATGTGGGCTGCACAGGACTACTGTTGGGTGGATTTGTAATTCATTGACTGATCGAACCCAAGGGGTGCTCGCCGGTGGCTGCTTTTTATCCTGGAAAGAAGTGACTAGTGGGATGCCACAGTGTTCTGTCCTGGGCTCAGTGCTATTCAACATCAATGTCTTGGATGACGGAGTGGAGGGCATGTTGATCAAATTTGCAGATGACACCAAATTGAGAGGGTTTGCTAATATGCCGGAAGACAGGATCAAAATTCAAAATGACCTTAACAGATTGGAGAGCTGGGGCAAAGCTAACAAAATGAATTTGAACAGAGAGAAAGGTAAGGTCCTGTACTTAGACAGAAAAAAGAGAGGGCAGAAATATAGGATGGGGGACGTATGGCTGGATAACAGTATGTGTGAAAGGGATCTAGGAGTCTTGGTAGATCACAAGCTGAACATGAGTCAGCAGTGTGATGCAGCAGCCAAGAAAGCCAAAGCGGTTTTTGGTTCCATCAATAGGAGTATGGTGTCTAGATCAAGGGAGGTAATGGTACCACTCTATTCTGCATTGGTTAGACCTCATTTGGAATACTGTGTCCAGTTCTGGGCACCTCAATTCAAGAAGGATATCGACAAGCTGGAGCGTGTCCAGGGGAAGGTGACCTAAATGGTAAAGGGTCTGGAAGCCATGCCCTGTGAGGAGTGGCATAGGGAGCTGGGGATGTTTAGTCTGCAGAAGAGAAAGTTAAGAGGGAACATGATAGCCATGTTTAAATATTTGAAGGGCTGTCATGTGGAGGAGGGAGTGGGCTTGTTTTCTGCTGCTCCAGAGACTAGGACAGGGAGCAATGGATTCAAGCTGCAGGAAAGGAGATTCCACTGGAACCTCAGGAGAAGCTTCCTGGCAGTCGGAGCTGTGCAACAGTGGAGTGTGCTGCCTTGGAGTGTGGTGAAGTCTCCTTCTTTGGAGGTTTTTAAGCAGAGGCTGGATGGCCATCTGTTCTGAATGCGTTGATGTGTGTTCCTGCATAGCAGGGGGTTGGAATCAATAGTCCCTGTGGTCTCTTCTAACTCTATGATTCTATGATTCTAAAATATAGAATATAAGTGGATTCTTTTGGACAGAGGTCTACCATAAGAATACCTTATTTATATGTGCTTCCCTTTTAGAATAAACCTGTGGGTGGTAGTGAATTATGATGGTGTAAGTTGAACTTATGCCATCACAACTCACTTGTTTGGTCCACATGGAGATCGGAATTCTGTTCCAACTGCACAACAACAGAAAGCTGATTTGAAATCCACCTTGTAGTCACTGAAGCTGTGCCCTGACATAGCCATATCCATGTTCTCAGGGAGCTGGGGGCAATAGAGATGCATCCGGTTATCTTTCGTTAGTTGGAAATGTTTTAAGGATGTCCCATGTAGAGACTTGCAGACTGTCCCTGACAATGCCTGTTGCAGCACATCCAGAAAAATACCTGGACATGTTGCCATTGATCCTTTCACTCTCTAGCAAATCAGAAATGGTTATGTTGGGTGGGGCAACATAGTTTACTGAGTGGGTCTAGGGTAACTGGAGAGGAACCTATGGAAATGTAGGTATATGATACAAATATGTCTCCTCATGTGAAGTCTCAGCCTGTGTGTTTAAATAAAAAATATTTTGAGAGAAAAAAATAGACAGATGCTAAAGGAATCCCTTCTTCAACAGATTTCACTGTGAATACTGCACAGTTGTTCTATGTTGCTATAGCTAGAAGTAGAGATAGAAATAATACCCGTAAAAGGTCAGGAAGTGCATTGTTGGTCACTAGGAATGTTCACTATCTTAATAATATCACAAAGCAGGGGAGAGCAGCTCTTATGGGTCTCAGAAGGCAATACCTCCTCTGCCATGCCCACCTTATAATTTTTAACTATATTTTAACTTCATTTAAATATAATTAAATTGCCTTCTCTAAACCTCCACGGGCTGGGAGAACTTTCACTCGTCTTTCTGGGCCTGTTCTGCTGTCTTCCTTTGGCTAGCTGTGTTATTGCCTTACAGCTAAAACAGTCCAAGGGAGGAAAAGAATGTGAGGAAATTGCCCTCTGCATTATGGAGGACAATTTTAGTTTTAAAAAATGAAAATCAAAATGTTTTAGCGAGGCTGGGGTTTTCACGAACTGCCTTAGAACCTGCATGCAGAGTGTAGATCACACTTTCCTACCCCTGCTCATAAGAAGGGCTTGATATTGGGGCCCACTTTGTTCACTGTCATTGTTTGGTTGGGGAAATGAGAAGCTGGGTGGTTGATTAGTGGTCTCAAGGTCAAGCGCGAGGGTATTAGTCAGATGCCACAGAACAAAACCAACAGGGGCACACAGAACAGCAGTCTGGATTCAGGAACAGGGCCGAGTCTGTGGGCAGGTTTGGAGGTCTTTCACAGAGTGGGCAATTGATGTTGCTTCCAGCAGCCCTAGAGCATTTTCTACTGCCTTATCTAGGGAGGCTGATGGTTTAGTACAAATAGCTGGGGCTGCACTATCTAAGCTGCAGGTGTGCCAAGTTTCTCCCTAAACATTCCAGTCCTGCTAATATTTATGAGGGAGAACCAACATTTGCATGGTTTAGAGCAGTGGTGCCTGGGGGATTCCAGATCAGTGGGGTGATGAACCTGTGGGCCAGATGCTCTCTCCAGGTTGGTCTCATCGTTCCGCCTCCTGGGCTCCTACCACTCACCTTGCTCTATCTCTCTTAAGATCTCTCCATGATCTGATATTCAGGCCCCAGGATAACCACTACACTGGACAATCAGATGTGTTTATTGTCATGTAGCGTGGCCAGTTCTCCTCACTAATTCTTAAATGAAAATATATCCAGACATGGATGTAAAAAATAAACCAGTAAAACTTTATTGCCAAACAAGGAATTTAAACATCTCGTATTACACTGGCTCCACATGCATAATACAATATAATACTTTAGTCAAAATAAAATAACACTTTTCCCTCAACTCTTTTCACAGTCTCAGCTGCCATCGCATCAAAGTTTCTCTCTCATCAGCTTTATCTCACTTTCCAACTCTACCTGTAACTGTCCCTCTTATGCCTATCTGTTCCCTGTTCCTATCTCTGTTTGTCACTGGCTCTGCCAGTTTCTAGTTTAATATTCTTTCCCTGACAGACACCCCCTGCCCCTGCAATAGCGTTCCAAATGCTATGATTGGCCGACTTTACTCAAGACAAGAGGCTAATACTTCAGCCTTTCTTCTCAATCTGCTCTAGCTTTAGTCCCCAGTTTGAAGGAGGTATCCAAGGTGCTGAACTTATCCCCCAAATAGGTTCAGCACCTTGCCATTATAAATTATGGGAGTACCTTCCAGAGTGGATTCCCATCCCACTGACACGGATGCCACAAGATTCCACTGAAATAGTGGCATTTTAGGAGACACAGCAGCCTTGTAAGTCAGAAATGACAACGTTTTTCAGGGTCTATGCCCAAAATGTTGGTGACAGCTCAGCATGAGACTACCATACACTGGCTACTTCTTGTTTTTCCTGTTCCATAGACTGGGGGTTGTTGATCAGAATGGGATGCACATATTAAAATACAAACATTTTTAGCCTTCCTGCAGATTCTTCTTCCCTTAGGCCACATGCCAGAGAAACCAAATGCCAGAATTGCTTTTCAAGCTGTACCTCTTTCATTCTTAAATCAATGTTCTGTATTCTCCATCAAAATCCATTATTGCTGATTAAGTCAATGCACAGGAAATTTAAGGTAATATTTAAACAGCTGTGACTTGAGTATTGAATTAGGACTCTGGAAAACAAAGGTTTGAATCCCTATGCAGTCTTGGAAACCCTCTGGGCAAATCACAGGCTCTCAGCTACAGAGTGAGGCAGTGGCAACTTCCTCCGAATAAACCGTGCCCCAAAAAACTAGGATTGCCATAGATCAGAGTTGATTTCAAGCTACGTATCAACAAATGGGCCCATATTTAACAGAGCAAATGCACTGCTACTGCAGCTGCGTGATTGGCTATATGCAAGGAAAAGGAATGTATTCAGGGAACTGAATACAGTCCACCATTTTACCTCCCAAACAGCTGATCAGCAGGATTTAGTGTTGTTTTTCAGAGGAATGTACATGTGCAGCCCTGGCTGCCCAGTTCAGGCTGAGGAATTAATTGCTCCTGCAGAATGTTTCCCAACCAGGTAAGGGCACACATGTTCCTGGAAAAGCCTACTTCTATCCAAAAACAGATATAAAAGTACGTTAAACAACTTGGATGCTACCTGGGAGCTCGGAAAGATCCTCAGTATCTGGCCCCCAAATGTACTGAAAGCAACTAAAATCCAACCAGCCTGTGAAAACGTTCCGAAGTATATTTTGTGTGTCTTGCCACAATGACCTCAATTCCTGGGATAAAATTTTGCAGAGGATACTCTGTACTCAGGATCCTGTTCGCTCATTTCCAGTGAGAGGAAAAAGTAAATTGAGGTTGCTTTTGAATGTGCCAGGCGCACAGCATGATGCATAAAGGCATTGATTCACTAACTCAGCCTTGGCAAGCTTTTACAGTTTGGCCTTCTTCTTCTTCTTCTTTTTTTTTTTAGCTGCCTGTGCTAAATCAGCTGCAAACTCTGCACTGCTCTATTGTGCCCCATTGTTTTTCTGGAATGTGCTTCTGATGCACGATGCAAACAAAGGGAAAAACCTTAGTCACATCACAATGCTGATGATCATCACCTGTAATGTGATTTTTCAGCTGTCATTGAAGGACAAGCAAATATCTGATATAATTGACCCTTACGTTCTTATTTAGCTCCACCACACTGACATTTTCCAAAACAATATTGTGGAATAGGAATATATAGACTGCAACAAACATGAGTAAGTTCTAATGAAATCTATGGCTTAGTAGTTAGTTGTGGACTAAGATTTGGGACGTCTAGGTTCAACTCCCCCACAAGCAGTGAAGCTCACTAGTTAACCATGCACCAGTCAATAAGATTCTTTGCTTCACAGTAGGAAAGCAGATGGCTATGTCCTTTGCCTTAAGCTTCTTGGGCAGAAGGGTATAATTTTTAAAAATGTAGCAATAAATTTGGTTATTTATGGTCACTTCTGGTCTCGGCTCATGTGATTGTCTGGGAATGCGATGAAAATGTGTACAGTAGTTTGCACATGGAGTCTTCTACTCTGTATATGCTTATGCGCCTGTAGTCTGAGACTTAGGCTGTAATGCTGGTGTGTAGAGCCAGGTCTGCCCTTTGGATTTAATGAATGAACTAATGAAATACCTGCCTCCTGTTTTACTGCAAAGCTTTGTATGTCACAGGACTCCTTTAAGGGGAAGGAGTAAGAGAACTTTTGACTGTCTGGGAGTGAAAACTGTGTTGACTTCAAGAGGTGTTTTGCAAGCTGAAAATTCTCACATACCTGTATATTAGAATGTGAGTAAGCTTCTTTCAGATACCATAGACTGCCTAAGGGAATCAACACTTTTGATGTGTCATCATCACAGAACATTTCTTAGCAGCATCCATATGCATGTGCCCCAATATCCCTTGGGTTTCACAGAGATCCAGCAACTGATGGCATACTTTCATATGTTGAAAGCAAGCAAGGGTGTGGCTATGCTACTGAGTGTCTGTTCTGTTTCGTTTCCATCACTAATATTAGTAGCATCCAGTCTTGCAGGAAAAGAACCTGAGTTCATTTATGGAAATACCAGAGAGAGAAGGAGGGGGGGAACACACTAACATTAGGAGTCTGCACTGGCAGGGAGCTTTATGTGCTGTCCAACTTTGCCAATGAATCACCGTTTACAAAATGCCTAGCATTTGCTGGAGTGTAGTGTTTTAGGCAGAGTGACAGCAAGGAAATAAAATAAAATAAACAATATGTAAGCATGGAGGTGGTCCAGCTTGGTACCCCATTAGGTTTCCTTGATGAAAGCCAGTAAGCATTTTATTTCAGGACAGAGGGGGAGTATGCCATCCAGCTAGAAATAAAAATTCTGAACTTGCCAACTTGGTGGAAACTGTAGGCTGGAAAAAAACCGAGCACTGTGAAAAAGATTTTAATGAATACAGAGGGGCTGGCTAGCCTGAACAAGAGAGACCTTGTTCTGGTTTTTGTACGCCAGGGGCCCTCAGAATGTGTCAAGTTTTGCTGTAACAAGACCATATGTGAGATGGCAGCAAAGTACTACTATATCAGTCAATCGCTATACCCTGCATTAACATCAATGGTGCTTGTTCTGTATTCATCTGCGTATTACTTTTACATACCAGGTTTTTAAATTTTGAAGAAATGCCTTGTTTCAAAGAGAAGACCTCCTCCTGTATTTACTTCTATAGAGTTAATGCCCCCACAGAGGCCTAAGGCCTAATGAGAAGAAGGAAAAGATATTATTTAAAGAATCTAATACTTGCAACGTAGTTATTCAGTATTTGAATTTAAAAATGCAAGTTTGCACTTCTACTAACTATGGGCTCACAGGAAGAAGAGCGGGTGGGACCCTGAAATAAAGGACTCCTAGAGCTGGGTTGAAGACAACCATACCTATAGTGGTTACAGCCTAAGCAAAATTTTGGCACTGTATGGGGTATGGATTCAACCACCACTTAGCCTACCTTGTTACCCCAAAATGTGGGTGACTTAGAGGTCCACCCATAACGCCAGTGCCTCCGTGAAACAGTGGGGACTATTAGCTCAAAGAGGAGGCCTGCAAAGCAAGGAGGGGTAACCTTACGAGATCTTTTACACCTATGTCTACTGGTACTTGTACAGGGAAGAACCAGCCAGAGATCTGAAAGTCAGCTTGGGAATTAAAAGTCACATACGTGCAAGATCCAAGAAGTCTCAAAATCACACAGGGTGAAGTGTGTTTAGGGTGAAGTGGGTGATATTTACCAATCTGGAGAGAAGTGAAGAAATGATTATGGCTTAGACTAGAAGTCCATGGGTAGTAAAAATTGAGAATCAGAGCAGCAGAGTGATGGCAAGTACACCAAAAATACTATGAGTTATCTGGTGAAAAGCCAGTGTTTAAATACTCTTTTTCCACCCTGAAGGGGAAGGTGTTAATGGCTATCTGGCAGAGTAGACAGTGGAGTCCGCAAAGTGGACAGTGAGGTCCAGAATGAGCTAATGGCCTTAGCATTAGGTGACGAAGAACTGATAAGAATCATGATAGCTCCTTGATTGCTGGGCAGGAAAGAGAATACAGGAAGACTTTGCCGGGAAGTGGGAAGAGGGTTGAAGATTGTTAGTCTAGTTTCGGGTTCTGTTGTCTCTGGATATTGAGTCATTGATGGACGTTGGCAAGTCTGTTGTCGCAGGAGTTCTCTGAAGATTTCCTAACTATGACCTGGCCATGCCTTGAGGTCCTGCCTGACCTAGTTCTTGCATGTATTAGACCAGCCCTTCCTCTTAGCCAGCATAGCCATGCAGCCATAGCACTGTATAATTTATATTTAAGCCAATTAATATTTGCCAGTTAAACCATATCAAAGCATGGAGGTGGGCCTGGTAACAGCCTTCCACTGGAGATCTATTCCTTGCCTATCTGAAAATGTGGATCTCAGAGGAGCAGAGCTGTGGATATTTGATTGATTCCAAGGAATAGGAGCCTGCCAGGAAGTAAAAATGAGCACATTCCCCACGGTTCCTGCTGCCACATCAGCGTATTGCTCTGTCATTAACAACTTTACTTCCCTGGGCTCAACAAAGCCTTTGGCAAGGTTGATTTGGTTATAGAGCTAAGCTTGCAACTCAGTAGAGTTCACTGATGCAATATAATGCTCAACTTTGCACATGAAGGCAGTTAAAGCACATATACTAAGTGAAAATGATGCTTCAGGAAACCCAAACTTTCATTTTAAAATACCTGACAACCAGACTAAATGTTGAGCTTGTACACACAAACATACAATGTGTGATAACTGTTCCAGAGATTTTAAAAAAAAACCATACTGTTCTGTTTTATATTTCTGGTCTGTTGACAAGCTTAGTTTGCATATCCAGGCTGACAGCAGAGAGAATGTAAAGATGACAAGACAGGACTTCCTTCCCATGCCATCTGTTTTCAGAGTATTTATTACAATGCCCTCTCCCAAATTGTTTTTCAATATACTGAATCTATATTCTGTATACCAAAATAAAAAATACAACCTAAGGGAGAAAAAACACTAGAGGCCTGGGGAAAAACATATTAAAAAGTCCTGCATGTACATGATAGTGGCATTATTCTGAGATAGGGGCTGTAAAAATGGAGCAGATCCCTCTTAATCCACATTTTTTTTATTATAAAAGCATCCTATTTGCTTCCTCCTGTATGACAGTGTAGATTTACTGCAGAAATACATTCATGGGTATTTTAAAGCATATATTCTGGAAATTGGACTTGGCTGGTATTGGCCCAAAATGAACCGTGTTATATTTCCTTACTTGGATCGGTGTAGCAACGTTCATCTGTGTGATTTGCCCTTAGCATTCAGTTATTTGCCTAACTGAGCACTAATGGAATAAAAAAAGCAAACCCTTAAACATCCTGGCTACCGTTAAGATACAGCTTTTTCCTTGATTGTATCTGCTGTGATTGTCCAAAACAGTGGTGTCCCTCGGTGTTTGGAATGTTCATACAGGTATTTCATTGGTTTTATGGGAATGAAGTAAGATTCTGTTTTGAAAGCTAGTGTAAATCATTTCAGCTATGAAAACATGTAGATCTTCTTCCTAACATTCTTCAGGTCCATGATAAAACAGATGCTTCCAGGTTTGCAAATAGCGTTTCTTGACTCCAGTAGCTATGTGGCCTTATGAGGTCTTATTCATGCATTAGCAGATGCATATAATGACTTTTTTGCGTTGCTCCCTAAAACAAGTCTCACAAGTTCAAGTAGAGACCAGAGCATACGAATTATTTTTCAGAAGGTCTCTTGTTTGCTTAGCTTGACAAAGAACACAGTTCACTGATGCTCAGATCAGTGAACTATAGTGGTTTTTTTGTTTTGTTTTGTTTTTCCAAACGGTAAAATTGTGTTGCATATGTCACCCTCCTCCTTCTGCTGATTCCTGCAGTGTGGCAATATGTGAAGTTGCCAGTATACCAAAATTACAGCGGAATTGTTATCTGTGGAGAATCAGTTCATGCCGTATACTTCAGCACCGACTTGGCTAAATCCAGTGCTAGTGCTATCTACCTACCTGATATCAATGGAACCTAATTTACTTCTGGCATGCATTTCAGTGGATCTACTGCAGGTAGTGATAATGCTGGATTTAGCCCACAGACGATAGTTAAGGTAATCAGGAGAGATTGCTGGGAGGCTAACTAACCCTCTGGGCCCACAGAGACAGCATGAATAGACTGATATATTGATTAATTGAGTTATTGATTCACTATTTGAAAATATTCTGCTCTTTCATTCTCAGAGAATCCCAGAGTGGAGTACATGAAATTATTAAAATGAAAATAGCAGCAGTAAAAATCAAATGAGCCATGTACAACTAAGCCCAGCTGGAAGACAGCGGGGCCAGAGCTATGTTTCAGGCAGTGTACAGCCTCCTCAGTGGGCATGCACTTTGGCCTTATAGGAGCCTTTAATCATGTCTTCTGCAGTTTCTTTGTAGTGTGCATCTTAGGAATAGCTGTGGTAAAAGAGAGGAGACTGCACCTCCATGGCACACATGCTTTCCATGCAGACAGTTTTTGGTTCATTAAAAAAAAAATCAGGTATCATGAGAAATGAGAAAGAAACACTTCAGAATACTGTTCAAAACTGATAGGGTAGATCAGAGGTGTTATTGGACTGCAACTCACATAATCCCTCACCGTTGGCTGTACTGGAAAGGGCTGATGGAAACTGCAGTACAAAAAACATGTCGGGGACAAAACTTACCCAACCGAGCCCATTTTCGCACAAGACTGTTATAGCGCTATTATCCCACTTTCAACATCCTATGGAATCCTGAGGTTTGCAGTTACGAAACTGCAAACCCCAGAATTCCAGAGGATGTTGAAAGTGGAGTAATAGCGCTATAACAGTCCATTGCGGAAATGGCCTCATGAACTGGGTGATCTGATAGAAGGCATTTCTCTTTTGGGGGCAGAAATAATCATCCGTTTTCAGTATATGCTTGATTTCCTTAATAAGAAGTCTCTAGCAGGGTTTTAGCACACAGTTTTGTTATACTTTGATGCCTTTACAAATTAAATGCTTAATGTGCTAAAACAACTTGTTTATATAATACAGATTTAGCTGGTGGCAGTCAGCCAAACCATCACTGGGATATCAGATTCATATGGGCAAGGAAGAGATCATGCTGGCAGAGGTGTGGGGGGGGGGCAGTGCAGGCCTTTGCTCATCGTTCAAGCTGTATGTAGTATAAATGTACACCAGTGAGCCTTCCTGTTGTTGTTGTTTTTATTATTCTTATCGACTTTATTTATACCCTGCATTCCTCCACCTTCAGTGGCTTGCAATTTCAAACAAGTGCAGTATACCTTAAAACATACAAAAGACAGCATTAAAACGGAATTAAATTATATGTGAAATGAAAACAATTTAAAACATACACCTAAAAGGGATAAAATGCAGTTAAAAACAGTTCAACAAGAAAAGATGCAGCACTTCCTTCTAAAACCCTTTCTTTTAAAATCTTCAGTTCTAAAAATCTGTCAGAATAAAAAAGTTGTTGACTGCCAGTAGAAGGACAGAGACGAAGGGACCATTCTGGCTTCCCTGGGAAGGGCGTCTCATGTGCCCACCAGCTATAACGCTGAAGGCAGTGGAACTGAGAGAAATGCCTTTCCTTTGGACCTCAGGGCCTAGGTAGACTCATATGGGAACATATGGGCCATTTCTGCACTACACTGTTACAGTTCTATTATTCTACTTTCAACATCCTATGGAATCCTAGGGTTTGCAGCTTAGGGAGCGGCATTTATAATTCTCAGCTTTGGCCTCAGTAAGCTAGAGATCCCAGAATTCCACAGGATGTTGAAACTGGAATAATAGCACTATAACAGTGTAGTGCAGAAATGGTCGTGGTCTGTTTGTTAGCCTGGGCCTAAGTCTTCACCTTCAGCTCACTGCTGCACAGGAGAAAGGACCCCTGAGAGCGTGGGACTGGAAGAAGATAAACTAAGTGAGCCTAAGGAATGAAGAAGACAGACAAAATAAGCTAGTGTCCCTGGTTGACAAGGGTAGAATTCACAGGCAGTGGTCCAGAATCTGGCTAAGGTCCTTTTCACAACAAGTAGCACTCAAGCAAATTATTGAACACTTCCTAAACAATTTTTCTGGAACTGTCCATCTTTGCATTTCAGCTGTTCAGTCTCTTTGGAGAAATAAGCTGGCTTTCTTTCTAGGGTTGCTAGCTTTTTAGCAAATTGTTGTTCCTTCACTTTCAAAACAAAGGTAGGCACAAATACTAGGGAACAATGGTTTCAAAAATTAAAAATTAGAATCATTGGATCACAATGTTGGATACTGAAATACATGGAAGTCTTGTTGTGATTAGAACTGGGGTTGGAATTAGGTGACTCTCCAGAGGTTCTCACACTGCAGTTCCCATCAGCCCTAGCATAGCCAATGGTGAAGAATGCTGGACACTACTGTTCAACAGTATCTGAAGGTTTGCACAATTCACATCTTTGCTTTTAAAAGCAGGCATTAGCATGTGACAACAGTTTTGACCACGCTGTGAAAAGTTATACCTACCAAGCTGATAAGCCAAGTTGGCTTTTTTTTTTTTCTGTTCAGCTGGTACTGGCAATCTTAACTGAAGATTATGGGAGCTGAAGTCCACCACATCTGAAGGGAACCAAACTGGTCCATAATTTCTGCAGTGTCTACACTACATGGAAAAACTTGTGATTTGAAGTTGGATCCTGTTAGTATTAATTGCCCATCCCTACTTGAGATTAATATAATTTGCTATCAAAGTAAATTACAGGCATCAGTGTGCAGGAATTTCTTGTTTCCTGGGAATGGTTGTAGTCAGGTCTGAAACAATAAAGCCATACTAAACATAAGCACATGGTTGCAATGGTCTCTGGTTTGGATTCTTTCTGTCACAGTTTATCTCTTCATAATAAAGGAGGCACTAATAGCTGAACTGGGAAAGTAATGGAACTGTATCTCTAACAGTATCATTTCAGATTGTTTCACTCAATGTCTATTCTCCAAACCCCAAGATCTATTCCTAGGCCACAGGGGAAAATGATCAGATTTAAAGTCATTCAGTCACGTGGGGGGGGGGGGACGATTCACCCTGGGCGGCAATGTGTTGGGGGCATCCCAGCCCATAGCCACGCTCCTGCCTGCCCTGGCCATGCCCCCACACAGCTTGGAGACCCCACACACAGTGGCCACGGCCCTCACGCCATAGCCCTACCCCCCTTAGGCGTCCCCTCCACACACTCCAAGCTTCACCACTGAAGTCATTTTTTTTTTCTTCACTGCACCACCAGCCCAATAATATGGCTTCCTGAGTTCATATTTGTTGGAGCCAGCCAACCAAAATGTGTTGTTCTCATTAAGTCCTCTTAAGTTGGAAATAAGGTGAACTGGGTTTTTTTTGGGGGGGGGGGGTGGTATTAATTTTTTTACCAAAAACAAAATTTCTAAAAAATTTTGAAAGATAACACATACATGCATACATACATACATACATACATACATACATACATACGGTGAACTGTTTTAAAGGTCAGATGAATCCCTCTCAGATTTTTTTTCCCTATTTACGTGTATTTAAAATTCTTCTCTGTTGAACATGGGGAAGAAAAGCAGAGTAACATTCTGTGGTCTGTTTAGGCTCTGTAGCAGAAGAAAGTAACTGGAAAACAAGGTTATATGTTGCTACCACACCTTTCAAACAAAAAGCCACATGAGTCTGGATATTCATAGTACTGTTCCAGTGCCATTTACGTAACTATCATCATACATGCTTTTCCTATTTTCTTCTGCCCTCCTGAGGGCAGAGCCACCTTGTAGCTGAAGAAGAGCAGTCTCATGCAACAGGAAATACATGTTTTTCATGCCAGCTGCTTTACACATACTTTGGACAAGCACCTTATCCTTTCATTTTAAGAATTCCATCTCTTCCCCTGGAGGTCATTCATTGCCACTGCTAGCAGGCAGATTTTGGGAAACATAATTTTTCCAAACTCCCCTGTTTTTACCTGCCCATTACTATGCTGTAATTTTTTTAAAAAAAGTTTCTCTTGTGTATTTGGAATGCCCCATTTCTTGATACTAAGGTTTGTTTCCTGAATGTTCCCTAAAACTTTTTTCCAAGTACTGCAGGAGCAAGGTAATTTTGGCCTTGCTTATTTTTTGAATTACAGCTCCCAAAATCTCTTACCTTTAGCAATGCTGGCTGAAACTTCTGGGAGTATAAGTGTGAAACATCTGGAGAAGCAAACATCCCCAACCCTAGCCTACTGCATATTGTGTTAATTAGCTCTGTGACAGCTGTTTTTAACTTTTAACCTGCTTTTAACACGTTTTTAAGTCAATTTTTAAAAAATATAATGTTTAATTTCATAGCAGCTCTGGTTGTATTTATGATAGAATAGGTCTTTAATAGAAGCATCTATTGGATTGGCAGGGATCAGCAAGGAGATGGAACAGAGGTAGTGCCTGGCAGTCCCTCTATCTATCTATCTGTCTGTCTGTCTGTCTGTCTAAAATATTTGTGGAGTGTGCGTTAAGATAAAACTCTTCTTCCCAATATATAACTTTACAATATATTGAACTTCAATATATATTAAAACCATAAAACAGCACAGTAGGGTGGTACTGTGTAATAAATGCAGATGGAAAACTTATTAGGAAAGCATTAATAGTTAACTGTTGGTAAGTTGTTACTGGTTAATGTCTAAACCCTTTTCTAGTAATTTTTCTACCTCTTAAATTAGATTAATAACTAATAGGAACCAGAAATAACATTAAAACTGGTAACAGTAAAAGCAGTCAAATAAAGAATTACTGTTGAAGCTACATCATTTATATAGTAATCTGATATAATCCTTATTTAAGGAAAAACAACAGATAAACTACAGGCTTCCCCCACTGATGGGTTAAGGCCTGGAGCACTGTCAGAAAAAAAGAACTCGCTGAAAAACAGAAGCCACATACTGTACCGTAGGGATCATGAAAGAGTTGCGGAGGCTCATTTGGGACTGAGTCCCATGTGTGCTGCCTACGAAGTATCTCATGTGAGCAGCTCCAAGTGAATCTCTGTAGGCAAGAAGAACTGATGAAAAAGCTGAACCCCTGTGGAAGTAATGGAAGTGGTCTTTAATTTGGAAGTGTCAAAAGATCGAGTTGTCAGATAATGGAGTGCCAAAAGGAGAGGCTTCTTATAATGGGTCTTTGGAACCCATGATAGGCCTGAGGAAGTTCTACTGAAACTGAGGCCATGTCCGCACTGTTATAGTGCTGTTATTCCATTTTCAACATCCTATGGAATACTGGGGTTTGCAGTTTAGGGAGGGGCCTTTAGAATTCTCAACCAGGGAGCTCTTGGGCCTCAGTAAACTACAAACCCCAGAATTCCACAGGATGTTGAAAGTGGAATAATAGCATTGTAACAGTGTAGTGCAGAAATGGCCTGAGGTACACAATTGTGGGAACACTTCCAAAAAGGCCCTTTCCCTAATGCTCAACAACTTAATAGTTCCCACATAAGTAGGACTCAACAATTGTATGAATGTTGTATTTGTGTACTGGAATAATGATGAACCTCTCTTCCCCCCATCAATCCATACTGGCCAAATGCTAAAGTGCAAACTGGTACTATTGTGCACAAATGTACACTACCAAACTTATAGGAAGCCAACTTTTATCTTGGCTTTCCCAAAATGCAAAACAGGAAGAAAATCATGGCAAGATTTAGATAGAAACAGTTACCACAACACAGGG
Organism: Cyclura pinguis; assembly: GCA_030412105.1. Lineage (NCBI taxonomy): Eukaryota > Metazoa > Chordata > Lepidosauria > Squamata > Iguanidae > Cyclura > Cyclura pinguis. The sequence goes on along the minus strand of CM059599.1, from coordinate 307,241,763 downwards.
GATTTCTTAGGCAAATAGGATTGGTAGGAGCTGACACCTTGACTCATATCAGGCGAACATTCATCATGTCCTCATGCTGTGTGTATGTACCAAGAACACCCCAGTGAGTCATGGAAACATTAGCATTGACAATCAGTGGCTCTGGCACATTTGAAGAAGCTCTAGATTGAGTGATCCCCCAGTCTTATACCATCCCCGGGATGCTGCACTACATCCCACCTTTTCCCCCTCACAGCTCTCTATCACAGATGTCCTATTTCTTTTCTGTTTCACTGCCATGATCTCCTCCTTGCTGGTACTCTGGCTATACTACTCTCTTTTTCCTCCCTCAGTTTACCAGGCAATAGGAGAAATTGCCCTCTTTTTTCTGTGTTAGTATTTGTATGAACATGTTGCATGCTTAAATTACTGGCAAGGCTCCAATAGCCCAAGGCTCTTGCCGTGCCTCCTATCTTCATTTCCTCAGAGTGCCTCTGGGCCCCAGAGATGCTCCAGGCCAATGAACATGGCAAATTTGGCTGGAGCCTTAGCAATAGGAAGTTTGCTATACTATGCATCTGACTCTTGTAAATGTTTTGTAAAAAGTAGGATGGAGTGTGACTGTTGATTATTTTATTTATTTATACCCAGCTCTTTCCCCTATACTGAGACACAAGGCAGCTAATTAAAATCAGTACAGAGTAAAAACATTTTTTAAAACTGTGTGTGTGTGTGTGCACGGATGCATGCATTAAACATTCTATAGAGCTAAAACTATTTAAAACACATTAAGAGAAAAACTATTTAAAAATCAATAAAACAGCACACTGTTAAAAGCCCATTGCAGTTAGTTCCTAAAATCCTGTCAGAATAGGAAAGATTTTACTTACTGGCAGAAGGAGAGCAAAGAGTTCCAAAGTCTGGAAGTAGCCACCAAGAAGGCCCTCTCCCTTGTTCCCACCATATGTGCCTGGGAAGGTAGTGGTTCTATAGTGATATACCTCAACACTAGTATATCATTCATGCTGAGTGCTTCTGGTACATTTGACTATTCTGTCTTCAGCCACTGCTGTTACTTCTAGTGATGGTTTGGAGAGGAACAGGTTGTGGGGCCCTGGAGTTGTGACTGAAAGTTGAGGACTAGCAAAACCATTCTCCATATTTTACAGACATCGAACATCAGGGGTTGTGTGATGATGATGCTTCCATAACAGCTTTAAACTACTCTTCAGTGTAGTAAATCCATCTTAGATACCATATAATACTGGTCTTACAAGTTCTGCACTGGCTTTCAAGCTCAATTCAAAGTGCTGATTTTGACATATAAAGCCCCAAGCAACTTGGGGCCACAATATCTGGAATCTACCTCCTCCTGTATGAGCCTGACCAAAATCTGAGATCCTCAGCACAGTCACTGTTGCAGGTCCTAACACCTTGCACAGCTAAGTTGGTGTGTACACAACAGGGCTTTCTCTGCAGTAGCACCCTGACTATAGAACACCTTGCCAAAGGAAGCTAGAACAGCTCTATCTATTTTGAGCTTCCATCAGGTATCTAATACAGTGTTGTGCCTCATGTCCTTTGGTGCTTGAAACTGGTCTGGTTGTTTAAACTGATTGGCTTTAAATTATTTTTAAGGAAAGTTTTTAATTGAGTTTTTAAAAAAGTTTTTATCTTTGTTTTGCTTTAAATATTTTTATCCATCATGCATTGCCATAAATGAATGAATGAATGAATGAATGAATGAATGAATGAATGAATGAATGTAGATCACATCACTGGTTTTATACCCCAGTCCATATCGTCAATTAGAAGCTGGAATAACCTGGTTGTAGGGCAGTATGAACCTTTGTCCTCCACATGGTGTGCAGCTGTCAGTATGAACCAGGTCTCTCCATAAACTCTTCATCACTCAGAGAATTTATCTACAGATTTCTGAATGAGGAGTAAATAATCATAGTTTAACTAAAGATTTTGGGTTATGTGTGTGTATATGTGCCTTCAAGGCTCCTGTGGACCCATGGTGAGCCCCTGAATTTCATAGGGTTTCTTAGGTTAGGAATACTTGGAGTTGTTTTGCCATTACCTTCTTCTAAAATATAGCCTACAGCACCCAGTATCCTTTGGCAATGTCCCATTCAAATATCAACCATGGCTGATCTTGCTTAGTTTTCAAGATCAAGATCTAGCTCAAGCTCTATTAACTTCTTTAAAAATGGCCCAAATCACACTGCAGCAAATGTGTACAAGGGAGAACCTACAGTGCTAGGGTACTACCAACACAATTTAGTACCTTTCCTGGTTGAACTGAGAAGCCAAAACTGTACCTTTGTTTATGCATCTTTAAAGCATTGGTTGATCTAATAATATACGATACTGGATATGTCCTTGACAATTGTTTAAAAGTGGCAACTGGCTTGCTTTTAAAAATCTTTTATTGCTCCCATGTATACCCTGCACTATGTTGACTGTATTGACTCAAGATTATGCTAATTACCTATACAAACGTACGCACACTCCTTTGACTATTCTGATTTTAAGATTCAGTCATCCAAAACCACTCAAAACACAAGTGACAGTCATTTTCCTGCGATAATGTTCAATGTACTAAAAAAATGGCATAAGGAAACATTGGCTGCCAACAGCAATCTGCCAGCTCTCTTAAAAAATCTGGGAGATGGCTTAGCCCTACTTTGCAAGGAGGAATGCTCAGGAGCCATCATGTCCACTGCCCTACTATAACTAGAAGGGCCTCTGAAAAGGTAGCAAGTGCTCACAGCAGATGGTACCAGGAGTCTTGTTGTTTGTGAAGCATTATTATTATTATTATTATTATTATTATTATTATTATTTAATAATAATGATAATTTTGTATTTTATTAAAACTGACATAGCAACCAGGTGGCTCCCTTCCTTTTGGCTCCAAATATTTCCTCAGCTTTCTTCATGAGAGTGAAGCCTAGCTTTACCCCTTTATTCCGGTATTGTTTGCAAATGCACGCATAAATACACTTTCTCGGCACCTGGTATTCACTGGTGGCCTCCCATCCAGGTACTAACCAGAGCTGACCCTACTTATCTTCCAAGATCAGACAGGATCTGGTGCCTTTAGGGTACATGTAGCTTAATTGTTTCATCTGATGTGGCAATTTCAGCAGAGTATAAACTCATGTGCTGGGGCTCATAGTTCACACTTAAGGTGATAGGAATTTCTCCATTTGGCAAGGTGCATTTTGGGGGGTGGCACTGGGAAACATAGCTACAGAAACATAGCTATTAAGACATATATGTCTCCCAATATTGCAAGTCATTTATGTTGCTGGGTGTGTTCTGTTATTTTCCTGTAGCTGGATGTGCTGCAACAAGCATTTGTAGACAAGTTGCACATGACGTCCTTGCAGCAAGTCCAGCTCTAAGGAAATAGCTGTTCACATCCCCACTCATTCCTCTGCTCTCCAAAAAAAATGGAAATGGCTGTATTGGAAGGGCAGTGCTTAAAACGAGAGTTGCAGGGGGATTTTGGTTGTTGTATGGCTGGAACAGGATTCAAATCTCTGCAGTGGCCATAAAACTGAATTGCAATAGCATTAGTCTGACTTATATCATTGTAATTCACTAATAGGATGTCGGCCATTATGTGCCTTCAAGTCAACTCTGACTTATGATGACCCTATCCTAGGATTTTCCTGGTAATATTTATTCAAAGGCAATCATTCAAAGGATTTATTTGGACAAAGCTTCCTTTGAGGTTGGGAGAGTGTGACTTGCCCAATGTCACCCGGTGGATTTCCATGACTGAGGGGGATTCAAATTCTGATATCTCTAATTCCAAGTCCAGCATTCAAACCACTACACCAAGTTGGCTCTTGGCAGACTTTATCTTCTTTTTCTAAGTGTAATATGTTTACTCTTCTAAGATGATCTTTTAGAGTCATGCTACTCAAAGTCATGGTTCCTGTACCAGTGCTGGTCCCTGAGTCATTGGCTGATATTCCCTGATGTTTCCAGGAAAGAAAGAAAAAAACAATTATAGTCAATGGGTCCAAATATGGTGCTGGTCCCTGCCAGACTGGAAAAAAAAAATTGCTGGTCTCCCACCTCGGATAGCCTGGGAACACTGTTTTAGGGGATATTTGGGAGGCGTTTTTGTATGTTTAAGTGTTTTGTTTTGTTTTGTTTTTAAAAAGGGAATTAAAAATAACATACTACTAATGAATAACATAATATGCTACCTTTGAGTACAGGGGAATAAGTAGCACAACTGATTATTGGAGGGGTTCACTCTAAGCAGAACTATATGTAGTTGTTATTTTTAATTCTGGGCTTGATCCCATGCTACACTGCAGGTCTTCAAGAATAGAGGACTTCCCATGTTTTCTGAATGTTCAACATCTCCCCTCCCCCCTTCATGTGCGTCACTTGCAACTTAACTGGCAAAATGATCTCTGGAGCCCTTCACAGACTACAGTTAATTATCTACTGCAGAAAAAAAAACGCACCCTAATTTAACATTCCACTGAGAAAACACTGGCATCAACTTCAAATAGGAATTGAGTTACACAAAGACTGCATGCACAGCAACAACAGATTGCGCACAAATGCAACATCAATCAAGTGCTTCAAAAATAATTTCAGCTCACTGGTGGTGCTGATCAACCGTTTTCCGAGAAATGTTCTTTTCCTTCAATTCAGACTGTCTGGTGCTTATTATGGTTTGGTAAATTGTTCTTTGGGGAAAAAAAGTATATTCTTGCTAGGTCTGAATCAGAATTAAGTTTGTCTCACTGGAATCTGTGGGTGTTAAATCAATAAAATGGGCTGAGAATTTTCAGAAGTCTTTCTCTCACATGAACCTTCAGGATATGCAGCTATACAGTTTTATTAAGACTTCAGTGACTACTTTGTTCATTGCAGTATAGATGGCAGTTCCTCCATCAAAACTCTGTCAGTGTAGAGCTGCTCTGTAGAAGGGTGTAGCTCAGCCCTTACGGCAGCAGGAGCTCCATACTCACACCATGGTTTAGCACTTGGAGCAGCTCACTTCATCGTACATAGGCTTTGTATGCAGAAACTATATTTGCTTTTCTTTTGAGAGATAATGTGGAAAGACTTTTTTTTAGTTTTGATTGATTTGGGGAAGGGCTGCCTAACAGAATCCACCATCAGTCTAAAGAGTACCATATGTTTCCATACACCATGCTCGTACAAATCTCACAAAGACGTAGTGCAGCTAAGAAAGCTATGCAGTGCATGCTATTATTTATGTGCACTATGCATTACAAAGGTTCAGCTTTATTTAAACCACACAGGCACACAGGAGAAGTAGATGGCACAGAGCACTACTTTTTAGTTTCACAATTTATAGGGCTTATCTCCAAATTCAGTTACAAGTACCTAGAGCTGACAGTGAGTTGTCTGTTAATTTTAACACTATTCTGCCGTACCATTTCTTTCCTTATGTCCCTTGTTGCAATTAATGAACTTGTGTGTGTGTTTGTGTATGTGCATATAAACAGAGCACTGCCTGCTGCATAGAGCAGTCAGCAGGAAAGAATTGATGCAAAATGCTGGACACTGCATAATATCTCAACAAAGACAATCCATGAGTGGCCTTTCCTAGATCCTGACATAATGATATAATGATAGCAAAGCTCAGAAATGGAGAGGGGGGTGGACTACAACTTCCACAATCTCTCAACTAGCATGGTGAGCTGTAGTCCAAAGAAGGAAGGGCACAAATAATTTTTACTGTCAGATATTTCAGGAAGTGACTTCATTTTATATAACCGCTAGCAATAGGGATAGCAAGAGACAAGATAACAGTTTTGCCTTCAGTATTTAACATTTTTCCCTTGTCTTGAAGCGACAGTTCAGGCTTATTAAAATAACATATATCCGTGGTGCTGCTTAAGGAATGGCCTGGGGCTAAACACAAGAAAGTTATTTGGAAAGTGACACTTACATATATACTAGCAAGCTTTAAAAAATCTGTTCTAATTTTGTTTTTGTCGAAATGGAGACATTTATTACACTTAATAATCACTGATGTTCTACATAGGCTACCTAATTACTAAATAATGTCTCCTACTCTGACCTTCTCCCCCACCCGCCTTAGCAGCTAGCATTGGGCAAAGGAGGTCAGTGCAGCTGGCAACCAAAGTGCAAGAGGACATTTCTTGTCCTCTCTCACCAGTGAGTGAAGCTGCGATGAGGAATTATGGCAGAGATCCTGCTTCTGATTGTCACAGCCTTGCTCACTGATGGGACGAGGCTGAAAACATCATCTTCTTTGTGTCCCAATTGGCAGCTGAACAGACTTCTTTCACCTAGTGCAGTTCTGGCTATTAATGGGGCCGGGGAAATTTGCATAATCTTACACTAAGGCTACATAGGGTCTTTCTGCACTATACTTTTATAGTGCTATTATTCTACTTTCAACATCCTGTGGGATTCTGGGGTTTGTAGTTTACTGAGGCCCAAGAGCTCTCTGGCAGGGAATTCTAAATGCCCCTCCCTAAACTGCAAACTCCAGGATTCCACAGGATGTTGTAAATGGAATAATAGCACTGTAACACTTTAGTGCGGAAATGGCGAGAGACTGTGCTCAGCCATTTAGGAGCCTGTCCATATACTGTCTTGGAGAATGCCTGAAAAAAATATATTAAATTTTGTTTGAAAAGAAAGCACTTTACATTCTAGTTTAATTCTTTTTAAGAAAACGTGTCATAGTTTAACATAACTAATCTCAATGGCTTGATTCTGATCTGTGTCTGTTGCATTATCAAGACGGCAATACTTCTTCATATCCTACCAAGCAACTCTACATATTTATCTTAAAGGAAGATTCATGGTATTCAAAGTAATTGCTCTTATTTAGGTGGGTGCAAGACTGCAAGTGCTACTCTAGGTAGTTTCCTGCTTATCAAGTAATTCCTCAGTTTTTACCATGGCAATCTCATACTCCATTTCATCCAATCCAGTTAACATCAATGCACACAGATAGAACATAACCATGGTGTAGCATTCCAAAAACAAGCTTGAGTAACCTTTGAGTTTGTGCACCTCTACTCCCCTGAGTTAACTGCAGAAGATACGAGAGTTTCCATTTTGGGTTAATCTCAAATGAGGATTGTATTGTCCGTATTCTAGACAATGGTTAATATTTACCTCCTTCTCTATAGCCACTCCTAAGCTGCAGAATGCCCTTCCCAGGGAGAGCAGACCGCACTGGTCCTTGTTATCCTTCTGCGAGCCAGCAAAGGCCTTTATAATCTAGCAATTCTTCAGTAACTGAGTCTAAGACCTTTTTCACATGTGGGGGGGGGGAACGGGCGAAAACGCCCAAAAACGGAGCTTACCTGAAACCGGGTAAGTCCGTTGCCACGTGGAGCAGCGCGAGCTCACTGCTCCGCAGTCCTCCGGCGTCCCAAATGGCGGCTTCCGGTTGGTGGAGGCTCTCCACCAACCGGAGAAGCTCGCCAGCTGGAAGCCCGCCCCCGGCAGATCTGCAGGCGCGCACTTGCGCACGCCTGCAAATCCACTTCGGAGCCGGGCGACGGAGCGGCACGGGGCTGCGCGCTCCATGCTTTTTAAAAACCTCGAAAAAGAGGTTTTTAAAAACACGCAACGCGGCTAGTTCCGGCGGCTCCTGAGTGGATTCTGGTGTGGAACTACAAAAAGTAGTCCACACCAGTTCACTCTGTGGTGTAGAAGACCTCCGTGAGAGGTCGCTCTGCACCATTTCAGAAGCCCGGTATGGAAATGGCCTAAATGAGTCTAAATTTGTATTTGTTACCCCAAGGCTCTAGGCAGGTTACAACATGGATTCAAATACAATTAAAAACACATTATGGTGAAGTTACACTAAAAAACACAAAACCATTTAACATAAAAATGTATCGTAATTAAAATATATAATTAAATGTACATAATAATTAAAAATAGGCTGATGTTTTAACAAATGCTTAAAGTTAAGTTGTGATTTAATATGTTGTAAGCTACCTTATGTTCCAACTTTGGGAAACAGAAAGGCTGTACATAAATATGTGCATGCAGTGATTAATGGAAAGAAACCAGTTTTATAAACTTTCAGCTTGAAGCTAACTTCCTTCAGCTAACTATAGTTATGATTTCAGCTAACTATACGTTAAAGTGAACTGCAAACTGCAGTTAATCTGAAATAAATCAGTCACATAGGGACGTGGGGGTGAGGGGCATGATTCACCCCAGGTGGCAATGTTTTTGGAGTGTCCTGGCCCACAGCCACGTCCCTGCACACAGTGGCCATGCCCCTCACGCCATAGCCCCCCCTCCCGCCGCCCCCCTCGACACACTCCAAGCTCCACCACTGAAATGAATGCCAATATTTCTTGGCCATTTTTGGTGGAAGGCGGGTAACCTATTTATGTTTGTGATGATTAAAGCAAAAAACTACAGTATAGCTGAAAATTACCTTGACCCATGGCACTGTTTAGAATCTATATGATATACAGCTGAGGCTGAGAATGCTTATAATCTGGTTGATTGGGAAAGTTAGTGATGTGGAAGTTTGTGCAATTGTACATCTTTGTTTGACATGCATGTTTATCCACTTATTATGATCAGCAGATTAATTTTAACTGCTGATGTTCAGTTACTTTGATGTTTAAGAACCAGAGTACTTTTCATTTGACACTCAGAGTCATATAAACAAAGTATTGAACAAGTAGAATGAAAATTGGAATAGAATAGGAATGTAAATACCACAATAGCAAAATTAGATTAAAGGAGGAAAGACTAGAGTAAGCCATTAGACTAAGGCCATTTCCACACTACACTCTTATAGTGTGATTATTCCACTTTCAACATCCTATGGAATCCTGGGGTTTGCAGTTTAGGGAGGGGCCAGCTGGCCCCTCCCTAAACTGCAAACCCCAAAATTCCGTAGGATGTTGAAAGTGGAATTATCGCACTATAAGGGTGTAGTATGGAAATGGCCTAAGATGCCTGACAAGCCCAAAGTATTGTATGTATTTATGAATTAGCAGATTGTTTGGCTAAACATAATGTATGCTTTTATGTGTTCTGAAATTAATGCAAATACAGTCAGCCGTCTGCATTTGCAGGTTTGACCTTCACAGATTTGATTATTCATGAGGTGTGCATGTGCCTTCCCCCCCATTCACTTTTGCTTTGCTGAGCATGGAGAAGGAAGGCAGGCGCATCTAGGCAAAAAGCAAGGGAATTGAGCAGAGGGGAGACACATGTGTGCCTAGCTTCTTCACTTCCAGTGCTGTCTCTCCCATTCCCTTGCCTTTTGCTCCAGTTTGGAGAATGCACACGGAGACCAAGGAAGGGAATGGGGCGGGAAGGTAAATGCACACATTCCTTTTCCACTCCAGTGTTTCTTCCTCCCATTCCCTTGTCTTTTGCTCGGCATGGAAAGTGCCTGCCAAGGCAAAAGGCAAGGGGATGTCTTCCTTCTCCCCTCGGAAGCTCCCCTTCTCATTCCCTTGTCCTTGACCCCAGCGTGGAGAACATGCGCCAAGGCAAAAGGTAACAGAATGGAGAGGCAGCCCTGGAAATGAATGGGAGAGAGGGAGCGCTGGGGTGTTATTTGTGGTTTTCCCACTTTTGTGAGGGTTCTACATCCCGAACCCTCATGAAAGTGGAGGAGACACTGTATTTGCAAGTTTCTTCAGCTCCTGCCCTCCTACACTTCAAGCACTTCTTTTCCAGGGGAGTCTTCTCCCTCAGCAGCTTCAATCAGGCAGCGCTGCCTTTTAAAAACTCACATCTGGTCCTCCTCCACCCACCACTGCCTGTCCAACTAAGGACAGCTTGCAGCCTGATATCTCAGCACCACAAATCCTTTCCTGATGCCACCCCACACCCACTGAAGGAGATAGGCAAGAGAGATGAAGTGTAGTGCCACCATTCCAAACCCCCCCTGCTTTCCATCTGCTTTCACTGACCTGATTTGGACCCTGGATGCCTGCTGTCCCCACCATGTCTCAGCCTCCTTCCCACAGACACGCATTTTGATATTTGTGATTTTTGCACTTTTGTGAGGGTCCTGTGCCCCTAACCCTATCGAATGTAGAGGGCCAACTGTAAATGAAACTGAAAAAAATAGAGTTATTTCAGCTAACAAGTGGTAAAAGTGCTTATATTTTATTACACATATTTCTTTGGTAACAAGGAAAGGGCTCGTGGGAAATGTAGGCCTTGATGTTGAAACCTGCAAACACGTGCAGTTATAGCTACTGCTGCAAGAAAATATGGGGACTTTCTTAGGCTTCTTGGTGTATTGAAATACATCAGCCTTCCACTTTCACAGGGGTTAGGGGCACAGAAACCCCCACAAAAAATGGAAAAATTACAAATATTGTAAGCCCCCAAACCATATTGAATACAAAAAAGGTACCTGTACAGCAGGTGTTTCTTGTCATGCAACCAGGTAACAACTAACACCAGCTGAAATTTCGTCTGCTACCATTAAAGGTACAGGAGCCGTCTTCAGTTTTTACTCTGCCAACCCTAGGTTCAGTGGAAATAGAACATGACTTGCGAATGGATCAGGGAGGTGTGGGTTTACTAATATGGCAAAGATTATTATTTTTCATCAACTTGGAAGGAGTACTGTAGAGCTGTCATTACCTGTGTTATACATACTCATTGTTTCCATCTCCCCACTAACATCTCTGGTTAAACTGGGTTTACAAGTTTCTATACTGCTTCAAGCAGTAGTTCATGCCCAGACCAGTTTTCATTAACTTTTTTTTTTAAGTAGGCAAAGGATGTGTGCCTATCCATGTAGCCAAATATGGATATATCACACTACTATTTATCATATGACAGGGCTTTAAGGAAAATAGTGATGCCTGGCTACCCAATGCCATACAGCAATATCCCACCTTTGCAGAAACATTTTCTTCTATTTTATTTTAAAACCAAATTTTCTTTAAGTAATTACATGCCATTTTCTAGCTCTTGGAGTGCTTTTGTTAATGCTTCCAGTTGCAATTATACTGACTGGACCAGAAGCTTCCCTCTGATTTTGGTGGCATTACTAAAGTTGTCATGAGACCATTGCAGATTCCAAGCAAGCAGGAAAGGGCGGATGGTGTTTCTGGTGTGATTCTGCAGAAGAGACAATACATGGAGACTGTGTCACAGGCTGAATAAAGGAAAGGCTTTTACAGTATATTCACTGTTTATTCTGAGCTTGAACAAACTTTTGTCAAAGTAGTGAGATTTACCTCACAACGATCTATACATCACACCTTTCAAAATGCTTTGTATTCAGATTCTGCTGCCACACACTGGCCATTGTTTGTAATCCTGACATCAGACGACTTTCACAACACTGTAGTTTCCATTCAGTTAAGTGTTATTTCTGGTGTCGGTTCAGTAGCTTTTTCTCCCTTTGTTGATTTGTTTCTTCTGCTTCTGTTCATTGCAGAAGAACCAAATGGCCAGACTCACAGCTCACTCTGCTTCAGGCCACTTGACAGACATATGAGCCACTGACACAAATCAGTGATTCACATGCCAGTTCATCATTCTGCCTCACTTTTCACACCTCCCTCTTCCAATGTGCATTCCCCTTAGAAAGAAAAACTATTGAAAGCACAGCATGAATGGTGTTCAGTCATTTTGCCATTCAGCGCAGTAACTTGAAAACAGCAATAGCTGTAATAAATTGCTTTAAAAGGTTTTTTAAAAGAAATTCAGTAAAAGGTGAGGTGAGGAAATAATCTGGCAATCACAGAAGGCTAGTCAATCAGTGAACTTAATGCCTTTAGAAACTGGGAGAGCTGATTGTTTTTCCCTGATGTTGAACTTGAAGAGAAAGCTGTACCTGTTCATACAATAGTGGAGGTTTATGGCAAGTGCAACAGATGGGCCACATGCAGCCCTTGTATACAGTCCCTTGTATACAGCCCCTAATCCTCCCCAAAATTCCCTCAATCCTACCTACTGAATTTTTAAAAATCTGAGACAATATTTTCCCCAAATACCCCATAAACACTATCTGGAATGTCATTTTAACTCCTAACACCCCAACTGCACAAAAAATGGCCAAAAACTTTACGCACAAGAAAACTCTGGAAGTGAAAATTGGAGGTAAACTAATCACTTACACAATAGATTTTCAGCCCATTTTTCTACTCCAAAATCCAGAGCTTCAGCCTATTACAAAGATAGCAGGGCAAAAATTGGCCCTGGTACAGTTGGCCACTCCTTTTCCAGAGGACTCATCTCTCAAGATATGTACATAATATTAGGTGTTTTGTAAGCCAGTGTGAGAGCCAGCTTTGTGGCTAGATATTTTGATAATTTAACATATTGATAGTTTGTCAACTTAAAAACTGGTCTCTTTATGGTATTGCACCAAATGATACTTTGTGTGGATTTCTGCCAGCAGCCCTCCATATTATGTTCATTCTCCTTGTGGAGAGATTACAATAAACAGAGACTTGAATCCAGTTGCTAGTCCCAACTAGAGTCCCTCTGAATCAATTGTTGAAAGGTAAATTAATATTTACATAAATCTCATTGGTTTGATGGTTCTGTTCTAGCTGAGACCAACTGGATGAGAGAGAGAGAGAGAGAGAGAGAGAGAGACTGATGTGCGCAGTGATTATAAATTGAACAAAATGGTTGGGAATGCTCTGTGGGAAACATTCTTTGTGGATTAGAAGGGCAACCACATAGCTGAACAAAGAAGAAAAATCTTCAGAGAAGAAATAGTGCACTTTGCTTTTTATAGGCTGAGGTGGTGTGTGGAAAACACACCTTTCTTGAGACAAAACAAAAACAGATGTTACACCTTTGATGAGCCGAGTTGAAAGTCTGCATATTGAAAGCCTGGAAAAAGGAGCTCCTCTCACAAATCCAGTTATTCATAATGATTTCTAACGGGATTTGTCTTTCTTACTCTTCATCCCCCCACTCAGTGCATCAGCCTGAAAATGCCTTTCATGATGTTAGCTGCTTTTCTTAATACCCAACTCATTCTTATACCCCTCTATCACATCTGTGATTTTTTTTCCTGCAATCTGAACTTTAAAGGGAAGGAAGAATTCTATCCTCTTAGCTTAGCCCCTCAGTTCAATTGTTCAAAAGGAAAGCACATGTTTTCTAGCATAAAATGGACTCAATAGGATTTGGGGAGATGGTTGTGTGTGTTTTTAAATTATACTTGGCATTTGTAAACCTCTTAGCCAGGGCTGTTGCCGTTTTTGTTGTGGAACAAATGAAACAAAGCAGTGTTGGTGTTTATAGTTCTGAGACAGCAACAGTGGCTGGTTATTTCCATGTCAGTTGGCTATAGGTCAGATTTTAAAGGAATTATCCAAGGTGCTGAACCCTATTGCTAGAAGAGGTTCGGCATGTTGTAAGCTTGGACTAAAACCCAGAACGGAAGCCACCACTGTAAGGCCCTACTGTTGTATTGAAGCAACAATGGCGACAAACATACTGAAACAGTTTTTCAGTATGGATACCCAGCCTATAGCACAAGCTGATAGTAATCTCAGGCCTTTTCGCAGCACCCTCACATCCCACCATGGGGACGGGAGAAGGACAGGAGCACAATGATGCTTCTGCATGACATCATCATGGTCCTGTCCTCCTCCCATCCCCAGGCGGCGCGATCATGGTTTAAATCATTGCCAGGTTTCCCTGTCAATGACCCATGATTGTGCCACCATCCTGCACTTACCTTCCCTGTGGAAACCCCAGAAACGCAATGGCTGCGCTTCCTGCCCCAGCACAGCCTGGGAAAGTACCTGGCTATGCTGCAGAAAGAAGAGACGTGGCCATCGTGCTCCCTGCCGGAGGGAGCCAGCCAGTGCAGAGGGGGGCACTCCCGTCACACTCCTTTCTGCTGGGATCCCCACCAGACAACTTCACAAAAAGGTAGAGTATGGAAAGGGCCTTCGTTTCCTGAAAGTGTGATATACCAAACTATGTCTGTTATGTCATATATTTTCAAGTAGAATGTTTTTTAGTCAAATACCTCCTCTCGGTGTGTCTGCAGAAGTTAAGAAATTAAATATTTTATCTGTTATGCAATTCTTCCTACTTGTAGACTATCCAGAGGCCAAATCTTGAATTATCTCCTTGAAATCAAGCCCCATTGATTTTTTTAAAGCTTTTTTTTTTTTTACATTTGAAGCCAAATTCCTATTTACAGGAAGAAGCCTCAGAATGGAATAAGATTCCCAACTTTCTTGCGGGGCTAAAGAATGTTAGTAGGATGAGGTTTAATGGTTCTCTCCTTTCTCTCCATAGGCCCTTCATGCTTCTGCCTCCGTTGATGGAATGGATGCGAGTAGCTATAACCTATGCGGAGCACCGGCGCAGTTTAACAGTGGACAGCGATGATATAAGGCAAACAGCCAGACTCCTCTTACCTGGCTTGGACTGCGAACCTCGGCAACTGAAGTATATAATACACTTTTTAACACCGAATCAAATACAATATGAAGATACTATAGTTTTAAGCATAGTGCATTCCGAAAGGAACTATAGGTTCCCGCAAGTACAAATACATATACATACACATACACATATGAATGCATGCTTGGGAAGATTGTGATTCTTCTGATTTACATGAAATATCCCTGTAATACAGTCAGCCCTCCATATTTGCTAGAATTAGGAATGCAATGCACCACAAAAGTGGAAACATTGCAAATATCAAAATGTGTGTGTGTGTCTGTGGAAAGGTGGACAAGGCATGAGGGGGGAGAATGGGCATCCAGGGTCCAAACTAGGTCAGGAAAAAGAGAGGGAAAAGAGATGGGTTGACATGGTGGCCCTATACATCATCTCTCTCACCCGTCTCCCTCCTTGGGTGCGGGGGGATATCAAGTGGGAGTTTGTGATGCTGAGAAATTAGGCTGCAAGCTGTCCTTAGCTGGCCACACAACTGCTGGTGGCAGTGGTGGTGGAGGAGGAAGAGGAGAACCAGAGACAGGTTTTTAAAGGGCTGGGCAGCTTGATTGGAGCCATTGAGGAGGAAGGTTCCCCCAGAAAAGAAGCGCCTGGGGTGGGGAGACAGGGGTTGGAGAAATTCACAAATAATCAAATCCATTAAAGTAAAACTTGATGGCTATCTGAACTTCAGAGTTATCCTTTGTCAGAAAGAGATGTCGCAAATGTAACAAAAGCCCTACACAGTAAAATCTTCAACTGGAAATAGTGTTCATTCCTGTGTAATTTAATGTGTAATAAGGTATAGTAATTTAATGTGTCAGTCACACATTCGTTATTACTTTTACATGGAGAACACACAATAGAAACCTATGCACACATACATGTACATATACATGTACGTACACATATGCATACACACATTCATAAGAACATGTGTGATCACCATAGGAGGCAATATGTATATAAATTACATATTATGCCCTACATTGAAGAATTTTCTGTACTGGAATTCTATCACATTTTAAGCAGTTGTTAATATTAATGGAAGTACTAAAAAGTATGGTGCAAAGTATTCCATCCAATGTACAACATCCAAAATCCGCGATACAGTGATACTTTTATTGGGCCAACCAAAAATGCACAAAATACATCATGCAAGCTTTCAATGTCCACTGGCTTCTTCATCAGGCAAAAGTGTTAAAAATCATACAGGAGAAGGAAAAAATGACAATGTTAGAGTCCCAGGCCTAAATTTTGTCAAGATGTTGTTTTGTTGTTGTCAGTGGGAAGAGATATCAATGTAAGTAGAGGTCACTCCCCTCTTTGGCCATCTGGGCACTGGGAGACAAACAGCTGTAAAATCCGCTGTACACTGAACATCAATTGTAGACTCTGTATAGAGTCATAATAACGATCCAGCTTATGTTCTAGTAGTTTTGTACCAATCAACAACTGTCTTGGTATATTGATCTTTAAAATATCCTAAATATCTGTAGACAGTGCTTTTAATGGTGATATTAATTTCTCCCTTTACTGTGGCTCACTTTACACAAGAACTGATTGTAAATGTACCTAATGCACGAATGAAGATATTTATCTAATAACTTTCAATCAGATACTGCTGTTGAATTGCTACACAGCTTTTGATAAATCATTTATGCATTCTCTCATGTGTCTACATCTGGTGAAAGATTTAGTATTCATGATAAGAAAAAAGGTACCGTAAAGATTTATCACAGTTTTTATTGGACTTTAAGACTGCTAGATGAAACACAATGAACTGAAATAAATCACTGCCCAATTTCTTTCCTACAAGTCACTCAATATAACATTAATCTCCAAAAAAGAGAATGACCTTAAGAGAATGTTACACTTTTGGAAAAAGATGTCTTTAATTTGTAAGGAAGAGGTTTTTTTACAAAATGTTTACACATTGAGATTTCAATCCTGGCTACAGTAACACGTTGAAACAATGAGATTTATATATGTGTTGATTCATAATTCAGCAGTTGATTCAATTGGTCTATATTAGTACACATATAAGAATAGAATAAACCTTGGTATAGGCACTTGCCATATGACTTGTGGAAGTAAATTTCCTTGGTTTGTCTCCCACAGAATCCCCTCTAGGCTTCCAGAAATGTTACAGAAAATGAGGAGACCCTCTCAATGGCATGGGTTTAGGTAGAAGGAAATCTTCCCCAAAATTCAGCAGAGCTTCCTTTATGCATAGCTCTTCTTTCCACAGAAGGCAGATTCTGGATCCAGCCCATGTGTCAGATGAGCAGGCTGGCCATAAATGTAAAAAATGTTGGCTTACACTTTGTGTTAGACTTGTTCTGCACTTGCAGCAAAATGAGGTCATAGTAGGCTGGATTGGTTCTCTTGGGATTGAAGATAGGCAATGCCACTTTTTAATTGCTCCCTGCATATAATAATTTAGCACTTTGGAAATTTAGCACAACCTGTTTGTTGCTATGCCAGTTAGGAGATTATTTATAAGGGTGCACTTAAAAATGAGAATTTTACAATCTGAATTAGGAGAGTCGATTCTGTCACCTTGAATCTCTGTAGTGTCATAAGTAGACCAGGTTTCAGAGTAATTACAAGTAAGATGTGAAAGAGATGGGAATGACATAGCAGCAGCAGTTGTGTCTTCTGTATCTTCTTAGTAAAATAGGATTAGGCGTAAAATTGAGACATGTTGAAATTCAGGACTGTAGCTAAAAGGATGACGATTTCAATGACGATATAGCCTCCTTAAAATCCTACCTGTATTTTTCACATATGTCTCCTTAACAGGCCTGAGTGTTGCTTCAGTTCATTCCGAAGAATGGACGCTAAGGCTGCCACTGAAAAATTCCAGCAGGACCTGGGATTTCGAATGCTGAACTGTGGAAGAACTGATTTGATCAACCAGGCCATAGAAGCATTGGGACCTGAAGGGGTCAATACAATGGATGATCAGGTATGAGAAGGACACTGGGGGAAAATCCCTTGCCTCACAATTATTAGCTATTATACAGCAATATAATATGTACTATATAGTCTATATACAATACAGTATTGTATGTAATGTTATTATATGGAAGAGGCAGATCAGCATAGAAAACAGAGTTTCAAATGTTACTTTTTTTAAAGGAAATAATTGCATTAAACAATTGATTAGAAAATCATCCAACAGGTCACTATTTATTACTGATACTGCAGTCCAGAATGTGACTTTCTGGATTTCTTATTACTAACATCTTGCTGTCACAGTTATCATTGTATTACTGCAAAACAACTCTGATCATCCTAGGTGAAATACCCAGCCTAGACTCCCTCCAGGATAGGCACCAGGGGCTGCATTGGCAGCTGCAGTAGACAATATAAAATTTCACATGAGGCAACATGAGTAAGAACAATACCATAAGCATGTTCCTAAGCTTTTACTGACATTCTTACGAGGCTGAAGACCAGAAGTGGTAACCATGCAGCCCACTAGATGTTTTTGGACTACAGTCTCCAGCATTCCTGACTACTGGTTATTTTGACTATTGCTGATGGGAGTTGGAGTCCAACAGCATCTGGAGGGCTACATTATTCTTACCCCTCTTTTATAAAGCTTTAAGTACGTAATAGTGCATGTCTGCATGAACAAGCAAAATGGTTACATCCATTTTTGTCTTACAATTGTATGGGCCTACAATGTTCTCTAGACCACTGTTGCCTAGCCTTCCTAATCCCTGCCTGAGACTGAATATGAATTTTACTAGTTTCTCTATCAAACCTTAGTTTGAGAATCCCTATTGTCTAAAAAGTCCGGGTAATCCAAGTAATAATCCAGTTAACCATGCTATATTATATTTGTGTCATCTGTGGGGGTGTCTCTTTTATTTTTGGTGTCTTGCAATAGGGAAATGATCCCACCTAATTTGTTTTTCCAGACATTTCTAATACCCACAAATGTAGGCCCATATCTATATTTTTGAGCATAATACAGCTGATAATAAATTTTTACAAAGCCTGTTGATTTCAGCTGGGCAGCTGTACTATAATCTTATACCTATCTATTGAAAAAGAAATCCCATTGAGTTCATTGAAACTTACTCCTGAGTAATGGGTATATAACCTCAAGCTGGCATTCTGTTCAATATGTACAAGATCATAAGCTGGATATACACTTGCACAACTTTGGGGATTTACATTTATGGCTCTTTAATCACAAAACATGACCCCCAAAACCCAGCCAGGCAGTATCCAAGGGGGCTCTCCAGCTACCAATCTCAACACCCCCAACAACCAGGAGGGCACTACAGCCATCATTTCCTAATGCCCCACTCTGCAGCACCTTAGAAATCCTTTGCTTTGGGCTCTGCTTAAGCGGTAGGTTTTAGGGAGTGCCACCAGCAGAAGTAGCCAAAATTACAGAGCTCCGTCATTATAGCTATGTCCGAAAATGCAGAATTTTGGCCTCACTTTCTAGGAACATGTTTAAATCCTTCCCCATGCCAAAGTTCATTTTACAAGGATAAGGCAGTATGCACAAAGTGGGTGCATTATAAATTTTTACATACAAACTTTGCTCTGTGTAGGATTGTAATCCACAGGTCCTGTAACTGTTCATAAAAATGGAGCTTAGCTGACCAGATATTTTGTTCCTAAAGGGTATGACTCCACTCATGTACGCCTGCTCTGCGGGAGATGAAGCCATGGTCCAGATGCTTATTGATGCTGGAGCAAATTTAGATATACCAGTAAGTAAAGATGCTGTACATGGGAGCATTGTTCAGATGTAAAATTGTCAAGAGCCTTAATTTAGTATCCTACAGAAAGAAGATGATCATGTTAAGGAAGAGGGATTTTTTTTCTTTTTTGTCGATTCCAAAGCAATAAGGCTCAAATCACCTTCAAAGGTTGCCACAGATGAGATAATGATTAACACTGGCATTGTAGTACCGGAGGCAAAATGTTTCCCTTCTGCAAGAGCAGCCTCCAAAGAAAACCAGTAGATACGTTAGATGAACCCAAGGGATTGAGTACACTGATTGGTGTTGTCAGTACTTTCTGAGTTGTGTCAGCTTGCTGCTCCCAGGAGTTGCAATTTACCATTTCTAAAATGTATAAAGAGTACAAAGAGAAGAATTAAAATTGCAGTGGGTAAGCATTCTTTTTTATGTGTGTATGTATGTATGTATGAATGAATGTATTTTTATTTTTTTATTCCCAGGTCCCTGGCAGTTCATCCAGATACCCATCAGTTCATCCTGACAGTCGACACTGGACTGCACTCACCTTTGCTGTGTTACATGGACACATCTCCGTAGTCCAGGTGAGCAAAGGGCAAGCTATAAATCTTTCAAAATAGTTTGATATGAGAACAAAAATGACAAGACAGGTGCTCCTGTTAGTGAGTTATGCTTAGGTAAGTTCAACTTCCATCTGTGTAACTCACTTTTTTGGACATTGCAAAAACAAAATCTTCTACCTTCCTCATGTAATGATCCAAATCCACTGTAAACCCACCTTTTTTCACACTTTCTGCTCCCAACATGGCCATGTAGTAGCTGATGGAAAGTGAGGGATGGCTGAGAAGTAATCAGGCTATGTCCCTATAGAGAAATGCACAATGACAACATTATCCTCTAGAACATCCAGATGACCTCAAGAAGTCCCAGGGGATTCCTCTACTCTTGTGTGTCTGGCTGTAGGAATATAGCCAAATACTTCTCAGGTGCCCTCTGCTCTCCATCACTACGGCTCTTTTCGCACAGCATTTTCCATGCAAAAGAGGGCCTGGAGCGTCGTGCGATTGTGAGGAGCGATCTGCACGATGCACTCACAATCGCGCAACGCTCCAGGGGCCCGCAGGCACCAAGCGTGCACCTTTTCATTTTCAGCTAGAAGGCGAAAATTGTGCACGATCGCGCATTGCTCCTGGGCCCCGCACACACTTACCTGGCGTGCGGAGCCTCCAGAGCTGCGCCAGTTGCGCTTTCTGCCCCAGCAGAAATTCCCAGGCTGCACTGCGGAAGGAAGAGGCGGGGCTCTCGCGCGAGCAGTCAGCTCGTACAGAGCCAAAGGATCCTGGATGCGAGAGCCTCTGGCCGGATCCGCGCACCCCAGCACCGGAAAAAGGTGAGGTGCAGAAAGGACCTACATGTCTGTGTCAGTGGCAGGCAGTATGAAAAAGGTGAGTTTACAGGAAGAGGAAACAAAGGACATGGCATACTTCCACCTGCAAAAAATTAATAATACATCTAATGATGCAGCATCTTGGCCACAATGTGTAGGATCTGAAGCTGGTCATTTCTGCTGCTTTTAGAGTAGACTTTGAAGGATTTATCTATATTAACTTTATATAAGTGTTTTTCTTCCACTTTTACTATTCAGAATTAAGAGTCTTGAATTATACATTGGTAAAAAGCCAGTGTGGTAAAGCAGTTTGAGCGTTGAACTATAACTGGAGAGCAGAGTTCAAATCCCCACTTGGGCATGGAAAGCCATTTGGCCAAGTCACATTCTCTCAACTTCAGAGGAAGGCACGAACAAATCTTGTCAAGAAAAGTCCATGAAAGGTTCACCTTAGAGCCTCCATAAGTCAGAAATGACTTGCACAACAAAGATACTAAGAATTTCCAGAGATTCCAGGGAAATCCAGTTTCCCAGGAAGAGGGGAAGAATATTCAATAACCTCAAATCTGAAGTAGAGATATAATACTACTCAACATTTGTTCATGTAGGGTTTTTTCCCCTTCTAAATGATCACTTTGTACACCTGAATGTTCATAAAGATTTCATGGACCAGTTGCACAGATTCCCTCACTGGCCAATCTGAGGCTGTTTTTCCGAGGGACTTCCTCACACTATGATTATTTTAACATTGTGTAATTCATTACTGTAGATCAGTGGAGTCATCTTCATCATGCTTCCTGATATTATTGTTTTCTTATGGATGTGGGAAGAAAGGATTCATTTAACAAGAGTCTAGAGACCATTTGAAAATCCCTGGCACCACGCTGCTTATGCTACTCTGGCCTCGATCCACCAGAAAGGAGAAATTAAAAGTTGACTTACCCTTCCCTGGGTATCCCTCAATAATAAGATGTTTATATTGTGATCTCAAGAATCAGAGGATGCCTCACTGTAGGGCATATGGATCTTCCTAACTTCCAGTACTCTTCCCAGCCAGCCAGGGAGAAATGGAATGCTTTAAAACATCTGAGTGAGGAGTTTGGGTGACAAACTAAATGTATTTTTGACTTCACCAGTGGTGGCCCCACCCTCTGCCCCATGAGCTCTGGTGAGTGTCAGCTACCACTGCTAGGCATGTTTAGGTGGGAATTAAGAATGCATAGATCCGCAGCCTCATCCTTCATATGCTGTGAATGATATTACCTTTACAACTCTTTCCATATTGCATTTGTGCGTTTGTGGGGCCTCAATAAAGGAAATGTGAGATGATCCTTGGTGAGAATGAGTATCAATTCAGTAGCTTTAAAAGATGGAATTTACATAATCAGAACTGGATTTGCTGCTTAATGAGATCATCCATAGCTATATCCATAAATTGCATTATCAGAGCTTTATATTTGTCACACAATTATAGGGCTTTAAAAAAAAAATTCAAGGAGAAGGACAGGCAGTCAGTCCTGTCCTTTCCAGGCACATCAGGTGCCCTCTTGTGCCTGCCTTGTTCCCGTGTGATTGTCTTTGTTGTGGTCAAAGGTGATGCAGAATTAGGGCCTATTGAATCGTTGCAAGCCCTGGAAATACATCCATCCGTCTTCTCCCTTTCATGTCAACAGGAATTAAAAACGAACAACAGTCAGTTGTCAGCTGGTGTAAAAGAAATAATCTCTTTCTGTTCATATAAGTAACAAGTTATTGTGGATGGTGTGCATTGAATTATATGCATATGCAAATGTCCATGTAAATGAGATTTTGCCTTCAAAGACTTGGAGCTTTGCCAGCACACTCTTTCGTATTGCAAAGGTTGGGCATGCTTAATTTACACTTGAGATAATAAGTGGGGGGAGGAGGGTTGCCCCAGAGACACCACTGAGAATTCTGTCAACAGAATGTCTTAGAGGGAATTAAGCTTTGGGTTCTCTAAGCCATGTTTATGTTAACTACAATTAATGTTTATTTGCTCCCAGTCGTTCAGTTGTAAACATTTAATCTTTGATAGTGCAAATTGTCAGATGTTTCTAGTGACCTCTGGGAATTATTGCACGATCAATCCCGATACTGAAAGGAACAAGTCATGAGCAGTTCTTGTAGACATATAACCTCAGGTTGACCCATTCTGGCAATTGTGCAACTCGATGAATGTTCAGAATTACAAAACAACAGCAGTCTTCATTTCCCTCAAAATCTTTGTAATATTTTAATGTTACCTGGGGAAAACCAGGTATATGACCAGTTCCAACAGATGCAGGAGACAACAGAAGTGCAAAACCATTGTCCCACCATAGGTTTTAAATTGCAGTTGTCACAGTTCCTTCCCATTGGCCATGCTTGCTGGAATTTCTGGGAATTGAAATCCAAAACACCTGGTCAAGTGTTTCCATCCTTCGTATATAGGACCCTATTGAGCACCATGCCTTTTGTCACTGATGATAAATTAGATGCTTCTCTATTCCTCTCCCTCACCAATTGGAAGCAGAATTGAGATCTATGCCTATATCTGAAAATATTTTTCAGAGATATACAAAATTTCCATAACTATTTTTAGTTTATTATTTATACAGTGGTGTATAGTATTACCATTCAGCCTAAATACCTTAAAAGCACCAGGTTCCACCTCATTTTGGAAGCTAAGTAGGGTCAGATCTGGTTAGTACTTGAATGGAAGACCACCAAGGTATACCAGATGCTGTAGGCTATATTTCAGAGGAAGGAACTGGCAAAATCACCTCTTCAGTTTTCTTTGCCTAAATAAACACTATGAAATTCATGTGGTTCCTAGAAGTCAATAAGTGACCTGAAGGGACATATATGCATACACATGGTATTACACAGCAATCTGTGACACAGTAGATGGTCCTTTAGAGAGTTTTATAAGAGAAAAAAACAGAAAATGTTTCTTCCCCACTGAGGCTACAATCTAAATTCAACAGTGGGTAAATCAAGCCAGTATGCTGAAGTGGTTTGATTATTTGACTAGGGCTCCAGGAGAACAAGTTTCAACTATCCTCTCAGCCATGGAAAGCCCTAGGTGACCTTGTGCAAGTTGTACTCTCTCAGCCTTTGAAAGAGGCAATACAAACCTCCTCTGGATCAATCTTGCCAAGAAAACCCTCTGAGGGAGCTGCTATAAGTTGAAGTCAATCTGAAGGCAAATCACAACAAGAAAGATAACAAAAACAGGGGAGGGAGAGACAAGAGTAACACATGATGAATGTTAAGAAGATTACAGTGACTTAACTTCATGACAACTAAGAATGAGAATTACAGGGTTAAATGAAAAGAGTTTAATTGAAAATCTTCACAGCTAAGCTGGGTTTTGAAGAGACACTGGAGAGAGCAATTTGCATCCTATCAGGGAGTTTATTTCAAATACGAAGAATTGATGGAATCATTTTACATAAATCAAAGACTTCCAAATATATATCCCAATATTCTCTCAACAGAAGTCAGGGATATTGACTTTCTGATCAATGCCGCATGATTTGTCAGGAAGTAGTTTTGCAGCTTAGGGTAAGGTGAAGCAGTGGGTGCCATTTTCCTGTTTTGGCACTATGCATCGGCTACTCCTTCCCAGGAGAGGCAGGAAGCACTAACCAATAGGAGATGAAAACCACTGGTTAGTGGGCAGGACCAGAGAAACTCAGGGAGAAATTTTCACTTCAGTCAGGCACAAGGCAATATAAATAATCCCCCTGGTGCTCTAGCCTCAGTGGACTTCAGAGCTTTGTTCCACCCTCCCTCCTGCTGTTCAGCAGTGTTCAGTATGTTTTGTTTAAACTGTCAGTTTTGTCACAACTTTGGGCACCAGAGATGAAGGAGATAGGGATTCCAGACCCATCATTAGGATATGGGATCTGGGGAGTGTGGGAAACAAGGGTCATAGGCAGCTTTGAGGTATCCAAACTTCCTAGGCTCCCCGGTGGCAGGAGAACCACACCATGTCATCTCCTCATTTGGAATCTCCTAATCTAGCTGGAGTGCTCAACAAGCACGTTGGGTTCATCGGCTAACAAGCAGGTCAACTGATGTCTGAATCCAGGCCCATGCAATGGGCCAAGCCCATTAGTAGCTGTAACCAATGAAAGTTGTGGCCTGTTTTGTTCCAAACGTTGGTCTATGTGTGATCATTGGACACTGAGCCCACAAATTAAATTTTCTTACATGTTAGTCTGCATCCCTCTCTCACTATAATTTATCTGATCGTTGGCATTAGTGAGCAACATGGGTGAGAAAGCCGCTTTATGCTCATCAGTGACTTCAGGGAGAGAATGGGTGCCATGACCCTGCTGATCTCTCCCAAAGACAGTTCTTCATTTCTACTTTTCTCATCCTCTTTCTGAACTGTTTGTTCCTACCCTGCTTTCTTCAGTTGCTCCTGGATGCTGGCACTCATGTTGAAGGTTCTTCTGTTAACAGTGGAGAAGACAATTATGCTGAGACTCCACTTCAGTTGGCTTCAGCAGCAGGCAAGTCTGAACAAACATTGCATTTTCACTCCCCAGAAGCAGAAGGAGAAGTGTAGAAGCTAACTATATTAAAGGTGGTTGGCTGCAATATTCATTTGTATTGCAGTCAGACTTCAACATGTCAAAGCTACTGTTTTCTCATAGAGAGTGGGTAGAAGCAATGGCTTCAAAGCTGCCAAATGAACCTTTTGGTTAAAAAAAAAGAAGGTAATATTTGAATTCACACTATGACTGACAGAATATTCGGTGTGCACAGTGGAGCATGTGATTATGTACATATTCCTGTGATCTGTCGGTACAAAGTAACACACCAACAAATTGTACACAACTGCACCCAGTCTGAACAATCTTTTCTTCCTTTTTAAGATGGACTAGTCATAGAAATCATGTGTAAAACCAGCAAGGATTGGTGTTTATTTCCTAACTTGCACAGTGGAATCTAGGTATGATCCCTGTGTCCTACAGTGGCCATACGTGATTTCTTCAAGGCCTGGATTCTTCTGTTGTATTTTATGGTGTGGAATAGTAGCACAAAACACCTTTTCTCACAATGAGTGATTCAACAGACAGATAAAAAGTTGTCATGTTGCAACTTTAGAAAGCACTAATAAAAGTAACATTGCTTGTCTTTCTAGGCAACTATGAGTTGGTCAGTTTGCTGCTGAGCAGAGGAGCAGATCCTCTTTTGAGTATGTTGGAAGCTAATGGGATGTCCTCATCACTTCATGAAGACATGAACTGCTTTAGCCATGCTGCTGCACATGGACATAGGTAAACCACACGTGCAGGCTTCCTTTGCAGACATATGTGCTCACTGGGTGAATGATAAAGAATGCAGAGAATGCAATGGAACACATTCCAGGGGAAATAATGTCATGTCCACCTTCTAGGCTTATGGGCCTACGTGTGAAGTCACTTCACTAAATTTTTCATGTGAAGAACTTCACTGTGAGAACTTCAGTCATGGTCCTGCGTGTGGAAAGAATATGTGAATAGTAATTTAGTCTGACACTGTGACAAAACATGATGAAAGCCATGCTTCGTGCATGGATTGCAGTTTCAGGTAGTGTGTTTTGGATAGTATTACTATTGTATTACTATCCTTTAGCAAAATTTCACTGAAAAGATGCTGGGGAATGGAAACAATAACATCTCCTACACAATGCTATATGTGGATCATACATCTGATTCCTAGAACAACTCCATTTGCAACCATTTTACAAGCGCCACAAGCATACTCATATTCTTGTCGTCTTCAGGAGTTGAAGGAACAAGTGCATAAAAACACACTGAGTAAAACAGGCAGGGAACATGAGCATCATTTACCAGAGCTGGTTTACACACAGTTCACTATGAGGCTTCTGAGATATTGAGATATACTGGGTTAAATGCTAAGATACATTAACTTGACTAAAATTACAGAGGGAATGTTTTTTATCCCTTCTCCTTCATCTTTCCACTTGTGCCATCCAGAAATTTCTTTGTTGTGAGGATCTAAAGGCCCTCTTTAACAATGGGGGCCTAGGAAGGTTACCAGGTTACCAAGAATCTTCCCAAATGATTCCCAGCAGTCTGTCCCGTTTCTAGCAGCTCTATATCCTGTCCTCTACACATTGTTCAAAAGGAGCCCCACACTTTGAGAGGTTTTTATGAAAGATAATGAGATGCAGAGGAAAGATTGGGTGGTAAACTTCCTTTCCATGAACTCCTTTAAAATAAATTAGCTCAGAATCCAAGCTGTTGGAACTGAATGCTATAGATCTACCCACCAATGATTCCGGTTCCATGTATTTCTTTGTCAACATACTCTTTCACATTGTGTCTTCTATGATTAAGTTTTTGTCAAATCCATAATTTCACAGAAAGCAAACATGCACTTATTTCTGGAAAATGTGCAAAGAAGGCTTACAGAAGAGATCAATTTGTGCCATCTGTAGTCCAGCAGAAAATGTGTGTTATCTGTCTGTGTGCAGAGAGTGAAGCAGCTAGGAGTGATTTAGTTGAACCACAAACAGCTGGTAAATTTATGTGGTGTAGTGGAACTTGAGCCAGGAAGACCTGCTCACTTGTAAAGCTCATTGGTTAGCTGTGGTTTTTTGTAATGATAGCATGACATAAACCTATGTGTGTTAACTCTTGCTTCTTGGAGAAAGAGTAGAATAATAATTTGAGTGGGATAAACACACAGCTATCTTATGGATGCCTATCACAGACAGACAGACAGAAACAAACTCATAGATATTTCAGTGTATCTGAATTCTGCATTTATCCTATTGATGCAGGAATACCAGAGCTTAGAAATATTTGATTAAAAGATAATTCATCACCCCCAATTAGTCAAAGTGCTAAACTGAAATTTTAGAAGTTGTTATTTAAATAACTAAATGAAAACTACAGGAATAAGTTAAGTAAAAATTACCATTTCATATTGTATTAAGTTGTTCATTTGGACATGATCTGGAGCTATTTTGGCCATTTGGGGTATTTTTAATTCACTTCTTAACATTTTAAAATTCATATGTTATTAACCCATTACAGTAATCTCTCCACATTCACTAGGGTTAGGGGCACAGGAACCCCATGAAAGTGAAAAAAACATGAATAACTCGAGGCCCTTCAAAACCATGTTTGACACACAAAAAAGTATGATCAGCATACACAACCCACCATGGCATCAGAGTTCCTTCACAAGTTGGAAGTGGGTGGCTGGCGAGGCTTACTGCCACCTCCACTGCTGCCTAACATCATTTTAAGGAGGACTTACAATCCTCATTCACAGTTTCTCAGTCTCACAAGGCAGGCCCTATTAAAAATGGCATAGAGAGGCAGCAGAGGTGACAGAAAATAATCTGTGAATAATCAAATCTGCAAAAGTGAAACCCGCAAATTTGGAGGTCTGACTGTATTTAAAATCAACAAAATAAGTCAAATTTTATGAAGTTCACTTTAATGACTAGCAAACTGATTTCTAAATTACCAGCAATGTTTTAAATTAGCTTTTACACAGATGTCTCCAAGCTCTGAAACAGACACTGTTGACATCATTTAGAAAGATTACCACAAAGACAGGGAATTTACTACTCTGAACTACCAGAATAACCTGGACAAGGTTCACACTCTTTGGAATAGGTGATCTATTAATATACAGCATCACTTATTCTCCTTATGCAGAAATGTGCTGCGCAAGCTCCTGACTCAACCACAGCATTCCAAAGGAGATGTTCTGTCACTGGAAGAAATTCTAGCAGAGGGTGTGGAAAGTGACACCTCCAGCCAAGGAAGCTCCAATGAGGGCCAGGTTAAACTGTGCAAAACCCGAATGAAGGCTTTACAGGAAGCCATGTATTACAGCGCTGAGCATGGCTATGTTGACATTACTATGGAGCTCAGAGCACTTGGTAAGTAATGCTTTACACTGGAAAGTTACTTCAAGCATAGTGGATATTTGAAGACATGGAAGTATTCCCACATGCCGCTCTTCTGACTTACGAAAAGACTTAATACATTTACAACCAGCTCCAGAAACACCCATTTGCAAGATATGCTGCTATGGAGCCTCATAGTATACATGTCTGATTCATAATTAGTTGCATGTAAGGGGCTTTCTGTCAAGATTTGCTCAGACAGTAGAGGAATTTGCTGGACTATTTATCTGAAATTGCAGTGGAAATATTTTTGTTCAAGTTGTTGGTTAATCCTTATATAGCCAATCATTGGCATCAACAGACTCGAAGTCTAACAGAGATCTCATTAGATCTTATTGGTTTTTATCTGTTTTATTTTAACCAAATGCGGCTATAGAACTTCACTCGGATTTTTATTGTACTGCACTTTAGTCTTTAAGAGGATACCAAGAGATGCATCAAAGTAAGGGTTCTCCTAGTCTAACATCTTGTTATTCAGAATGGACTAGAATAGGATGTGAAGGGAGTAGTTCTTGAATACACAGGGATAGGAAACGTAGCTCCCCAGATGGTGCTCATTTGCAACTTCCGTCAGCCTGAGCACAGCAAGTAGCATAGCCATAGCCAACAATATCTGGTGGCCACGTGTTTCCCATCCCTGCTGTATACTGGTGTCCCCCAGCAACTAGCACTCAGAAGTACACAGCTGAAGTTCCATATAGCCATCTCATGGTTCATAACTACTGGCAACCTTTTTTCCATGAATTTGTGTAATTCCCTTTTAAAGCCCTCTAAGCTGGCACCCACCCAGCTGTGATTTCCATACATTAACTGAATACTGTGCGGTTCAGTGTCCAGTGAGAATTCACTGTATTTGGTGGTGTATATGTGCACCCATGTACCTGTTTGTCTTCCATTTTCATCTATGCTAAACCAATAATGTCCCAGTATAGCACTCTCCAGATCACTGGGCAAGTCCAATCAACTGAAGCCAGCAATTTTTATTAGACAATACTTAAAACATCTTCATTGCTTGTTTTATGACTCAGGTAGAAAGAAGACCCTTCTTGGAATAAAATTTATTTTACTTCTGGAGTAGTGACTGAAAAATGCAAAATAACAGAAAATATTTTTTCGTATTTATTTGTTTATTCTATTGAATTTTTATCAGTTTAATTTATTGAATTTGTACAGTGAATTTATAGCTCGCCTTTCTCCCGGGATGAGATTCAAGGCACCTTATAATAATTTTAAAAGATCAGGCAAAGACATTAATTATCTTTCCATTTCTCTGTTTTTAACATCTGTTTGCACTTTATTCAGAAAGCAACACAAGTAAATATAAACAGATTCTAGCGATTTGGAAATCATTTTACATCTGTCTCTTATTGATCCATGCAACATATATCACTGTATATGTTCTAAACATCTAGTTTTAACAGTAATTTGTTCCAGGAACAATGCATGGAAAAAGTCATTTAGAAAAGCTGAAAAACAGATTGTTTATATTGACTTGATGATGAACCTGTTTAACCTCTCTGTGCAATTAGAAATACATTGTTACTGAAACAAATTAACTGAACTTCAGTGATCATATAAACCTGTGGCAGTAAATAAATAGGAAAATCTAGCCTGGACATTAATGGTGTCTTCCTGAAATCAAGACTGACTGTTCACAGAATTGCTCAGCCATGCATCTGTGGAGCCTTTTGAGTACCACAGAATTCAACCTTAAAACTTTGGCTGGCTCTACTCTTTTAGCTTTTGAAAAGTGAGTATTTGAACGTAGAACAAAAGACTACGATATTGACTCATCATTTCATCATAAGCTTGGCTGTTTCTTATATGTTATTAAATCTGCACTTATATGCAGTCTTTTGGATCAAAATTAAAACTGCCTGATGATGAGTTCTGAACTGACCAAATGCAAAGGAATAGCAGGACTCCGTATTTACTTGTACAGAAGGAGTTGATTTGGTAGTTTTTCCTCACCCTTGCTCAACAAATTGCATGTGATAAACTCCATCTCCTCTAAACTGTTCAAGCTGTGAGAATCCTGCCCTGCTTTGCATATGATCATTATAATTTTAAAATTAAATTAAATTAAATTAAATTAAATTAAATTAAAAAGTGCAAGAGCATCAGAATTCTAATCTTAGTTCTGCTAAGTGGCTTCACATTTTTGCAGGTTTCCCTCTTTTAAAACATAAATTAACATATCCAGCTTCCAATTGTGCTGGTAAGATAAACTGTTCCAACTCATAATGCCATTGCTGTTTATTGACTGAAGAATAGAAGAATAGAAAAGTGTGTGGTCTTTATAGATGGTTCATCTTAACAAAAGTATGTGACACAGCAACTCACTTGACCAAATCTATATCATCATCATCCCCCCCAGTTCAGGACTGAAGGTGGCTTACAACAGATTTTTTAAAAAATTAAAAATTCCCACAATACAAAATTTAAAAAGTGATTAAATCATAAAAAATTAAAACAGGTTAAGAACATGAACGATGAAAAAAGACAAACAGCAAACCAAAGTAACAGGTAGAAAATCCAGCATACTATACATGGCCCGTCCCACCAAAACAATCAATCTTTAAAAGCCTTTAGAAACAGAAAAGTCTTCACTTGTTTTATGGTGCACTTGCTCTCCTTTTCTGACACATTGCAGTATGGGTGTTTCTTCACTTTTTTATAGCATGGTTGAGGGACCAGTGGGCTTCCAGATATGGCAGGACTCCAGTTCCCATCATCCTTGTCTACTGGGCATAGTGACTCAACTGATGGGAGCCAGGGTTCAATATGTGGAATGTCAAAGCTTCTCCAGCGCTGTTTTATAGGGATAGGTGGGTAGGATGCTCTACCTCCAAGTAAGGGAGTAGTCTCAGTCAGCTTTAAAGAATAGCTCTCAGCTGTTGGGAGAGTCTGATTTTTTTCATTGTGGAATTAAAAAAACTTCTCTGAAAGGGAGGAGGATTGATCCTTCCCTTCCTTTTTTTTTTTAACTGATGGTGAGAGGGATCTATAGTCAAAGTCAAGTAACATAAATTTTCCCTCTTTATGTGGCGTATATATCCCAATAAAAAGTGGACTATGTCCCTCCCAACTTTGGAAAAAGTAAAGACATGTGTGCTAGATAGGGTATTAAAGTAACAACCCATTACCTTGCTTACCCATTACCTTCAGTGGGGTGATCAGGTCCATTCTGAGCTTGCTCCTATACTGTCTTTGGTAACACCTTCAACATTGCTATGTGATTATTTATGGTAGATTGCATCACTGTGTACAGTGTTCTGACATCTACCCATTATTAGTGTTGTGGTTAGTGTGGCAAATAACCATGTATGCCATCCTTACCATGTGCATGGAAGCTGCAAGCAATGGCCAAGATCCTATATCAAGGCAGGCAGGCCCACATAGTTCCATGTCCACAACTATTGAGAAAAAGAGAGCGAGAGAGAGAGACTACCTTCTATTTGTTTGTGTCCCATTTAACAGCCTTTTTGCACCTTACCTTTTCGCGGAGGTGGGGGGCAGAGCTCGTGCAAGAAGCCTTCAGAGGAAGGCTTTCGTGTCCCTGCTGCTTAGGCTCCACAGCAGCTTCCTAGTTGCGCAAGTGCCCCCCCCCGCAACCCGCCCCTTCCTTCCGCAGTGCAGCCTGGGAGCTGTAGGCTGCACTGGGGCAGGAAGCGTGACTGGCCCGGCTCCAGAGGGTCTGCAGGGCAGGTAAGTTTGCCCCAGGCCCCTGACCGGTGCGCAAGTGTGCACCATTTTCAGCTAAAAGTCGAAAATAAAAAGGTGCGTATGCGCTGCGCGTCACGCTCTTGAGTGTCACATAGATGTGAGTGCGTCATGCAGACTGCTCCTCACATTTATGTGACGCTCAAGGGGCCCTTTCGCTTCCAAAATGCTGTGCGAAAAGGGCCTAAGTCTCTTTGCAGCTGCCAGGCACTGGAAGGAGAGAAAACAGGGTGGCAAGTCATACAACAAAAAACTGGCTGGTCACAGCTCAGAATGGGAAGGAAAGAGGAGTGCACTCATAGATGGAGTGCATCCTCCTGTCTGGGTAAGCAGCAGCCGCCTCTCTCAAGGATTGACAGCTGCAGACTAGGCAGAGGTTTGGGGCATTGCCCAAAAACACTGTGCCCTCTATCTAAAAAGAGACATACTTCATGGATGTAACAGGATTCAGAGGGTTATCACAGGTGGAGCAGAGTGGGAACAGTTCAGGTACATGACAACCATTTGTATATGGCTGATGTAATTCCTGTTATTATCTTAATCATATATCTATTGCTAAAAGTAGAAACTTACTTCCTAGACAGAGATTAGGAATCATTCTATCTTTCAGTATCTGGTGACAGGTACCAGCTTGGGATGGCAAACTATTACATACTATGTTAGAGGGGGCTGACTTGGCACTACTGGAGACTAGAATATGCGAATAAGTTGTTTGGTTTGATCCAGAACAGAAATGGTTATCTTTGCTACTGCTGCTGGTTTGTTTGACTGCTGTCAGTCCATTTATTTCCATAACAGTTACTTTGTTTTTGAATGGCCCTAGGAATCCCATGGAAGCTCCATGTCTGGATCGAGTCACTCCGAACAACTTTTTATCAATCTCGCTATTCAGTGGTCCAGAATCTCTTGCGGGAGTTTGTCACCATCAAGGAAGAAGACTACAATGAAGAGTTGGTTCATGATGGACTGCAGCTTATGTTTGAAATCCTCAGAACCAGCAAAGTAATCCTTGCTAAAACTGATATATTTATAAATATCTCTGGGCTCAAAAAGGACCAAACTGTTATGAGCAATAATGGTGGTGTTGCTGGTCATTGTATTGCTCAGCCAGCACCAGTGTAAATCTTTAATGTGGATCCAAATCTGGATGCAGGGTTCATAGTGGCTGTATTAAACTGAACCAATATTAATAACAATATTGTCAGCAATCAGAAGCAAAAATTGTGAGTGTCGTCTCCTTCTTATCAAAGACCCTCATTCAAATGGAAATTAAGATCACATGTACTGAGTTTGCACTCAAAGAAAGAGTTGCATTCATAGGCACTCAGAACTATAAATATTAGTTATATATGTGAAATTTAGTATATGGAATTTGCAAAAATCCCAGCTGCTCCATTATTTTTACTGCAGTAAAATAGGGGCTTTGTCTGACACATAATGAAGACTCTAGTCTCAATAAGGGCGCAGTGATGTACAACTAGTTGCTTGCAAAGATGGACTGCAGGTCACGTCCTCAAATCTAACAGAAAAAGGATCTACCAAGTCAATGGCATCCAGATACCTATATTTCTTGTCATAAAGAGGTTTTAGGAGGGAAGGATTTGAAAATAAAAAATCCCCTTTATGAGCCTTGTATCCTCTATGGAGAGCTGAATTGTCTCTTTTATCTTCATGTTTCCCTGTATACTGTATGAAAACAGAAAAAATAAAATCAGCTGCTTTGACCTGCCTGAAGTTGGGCCTTAACAGAGTTCTGATTATATTCTTTTATTTTTATTCACAGAATGACTCTGTTAATCAGCAGCTTGCAGATATTTTTTCTCACTGCTACGGGAGCAGCCCCATCCCCAACGTTCCTGAAATCAGAAAGACACTCCCAGCTCGTCTAGGTAAGACAATAAAGCTTCCACCAGCTGCAGCTTTGAAAGCCTTGTTTTTGGTCTGGTTATCCTATAGTATAGCCTTGTTAAATCTACCTCCCGTTTCTTTCTGTTTTTCTCCCACACAGATCCTCACTTTTTAAATAACAAGGACATGTCTGATGTTACTTTCCTAGTAGAAGGAAAGCTGTTTTATGCACATAAAGTTCTTCTGGTTACTGCTTCAAACAGGTGAGACACCCAACCTTGTTTGTTAATCCCTGCTAGGCACACTGACTCAATGGGAATTTGTTAAGTCAACACTTATATAAATTTCATTGATGCAGTAAGCCTGCTCTGGTTGCAACTAACAATTGTCAGCCTTATGCAGCAAGTGACACAGAGACCTTCAGCCAGTCATTCGAAGATTAAGAAAAACGAATCAGTCACTCACTTACTCACAGAGCTACCATTTTAGTGCTCGATAAGATCAAGTATGTATTTCTTTGAATCTCTATCTGGACATTCCCAGGCACTCTAGCTTCAGTGTGCTTTGTGCCAATCCCCAACCACAGCTTAACTGAAAAACTTTTCAATGTTATTGAAACAAGGAATGATGAAATCTTAGTACAATAAATATATCTTCCCCAAACCAGTGCCCAACTTTTGTGCTGGTTTTGTGCCACAGGCCCTGAGTGTGACTTGGGTTGCCAGATCTCATGGCCTGGTCTTGGGGCCTGGACCCTCTTTGCCTAATATGCCACTCTGGTTGATTCTTATGGTACCATACTTAATGACATCACCAGGCCCTACCCTCTTAGACATCAAGCAGGATTGTTTCTAGATCTCACATTTTTCACCCTGAAGTCTCAGAGCCTAAGATAGTCCTGACCTGGCAATCTAAGTTTGATGTAGCCAGAGAGAAGTCCAAAGTGCCAAAAATGCATAGTCAAGACTGGAAAGGATTCAGGGATTTGTAGTAATATTCCTATTGTTGGTTAGAATTATTAGAGAATTTTATTCTTCTCAGATTTCTGGGTTGTTACTGAATTGTTGTTAATACCTCATCAGAGATGGTCACAAATGAAAGGTAGCTAGCAGGATAGATGTGCATGTGCAATGAGAAAGTTCATATTGGAGTTAGGACTACATTTCTTCCCTTCCCAACCCCCATCAGAGCTAGTTGGCTCTCCATCATAGTTCAGTTTTACCACTGAAACTTGGTTTTAGATTTGGCTTTAGGGGTTAGGACCATACGCAACTTTGACTCTCCTCAACCTTCATATGATTTTTCCAATCTTCCTCTACCCTGGACAGTTGCTAAACCAGCTTGAAAAGAAGAAAGTAAATGCATTTCTGTGTTTGTTTTGAAAACCTGTTTTCAATCATGGTTTTTAAAATCTCTTTAAGGATTATTTTAGCCACATTTGGAGAAGGCCATATATAATCCAAAATCAAGTTATGGGAATCAGAAAGAGATAATGGAGAATACCTGAAGTTTTGTTGCCTGTTTCCAGTGACTAAACCTGAGCTTCAGGGATATGTGAACCTGACCCTTTGTAATTTTTTGCTTATGCTAAGCTAGCAGAAGATGGCTCTCTCAATTTGTGACAACCAGAATGTGTCTTCATATTGGGGCTAGCTGCACCTTTTGCATTTCTACCTATCTTTCTGCTTTTGAAGGCACAGAGTTTCTATGGAAGCATGTATTACTGATTGAAAAATAATCTAAGCAAATGTAGTTTTAAAAGCACCCTGAGAAATCTGCTACCTGTTTTCACAGATTTAAGACACTGATGACAAATAAAACAGAACAAGACAGCCAAGGCAGTAAGACTGTGGAAATTAGTGATATGAAATACAATATCTTCAAGGTATGTTTTTAAGAATAATTCACATTGTTGTCATTCCTCTTGCCTAAAGCAGAAATGGGCCAAGAATCAAGCATTTCTGATTTGTAGTACTTTCAGCTTGGGGTGATCCCCTCTAGAAACAATTACTAACCCTGGCTGAAGGAAGGAAGTAGTTATGTTTATTTCCAGGAAGAGTCTGGAAGAAATAGTCTGTAACAGAATGATTCTCAAATTCGTTTTTCAAAACTGAACCAGTGCACCCAAAATTCACTTGTTCTTACAACCTTTCTACCCATCCCTTAGTATGTGTTGATGTGGACAAGGTAGCATGCGAATCAGAAAATGCTGATACAGGCAGCAGCAGATTTCATGTTATGGTATTATGTTTTGCAACTACCACAATCACAATAATTGTTGTCAACTATTTTCACAGTCAACATTCGTACACTTGTCCACGGCAAGCAAGTGCATTCTGATAGCAAGGACTTCTTGCATGACCATAAGTGTATTGTGGTGAACAGTTACCAAAGTCTTCTGAATGTTCCCAGGCATAATTTTCATGCTGTGTTAAGCAAATTAAGTCTGAATAGAATCAGGAAACAGGCAGACTTTATATTAAATATATTTTAACAATTGAAAGCTTAGACTATAAAAGCCTTATAAGGTTCTCTTAGAACTTTTTTGAAGTGAAATAATTAACTTTTTAACATATGCAAATCTATATCAGCAGGACGTGGTTTTTCATGAAAAAGAGAGTAGAGTTGGCTTTGGCATGCAAACAAAAACACAGATCAATGAAATCCAGCATTCAGGCATTCTTCCTACTTTCCAGATCTGTTTTTAGAGATTAAGAAGAAAGTGTGTAGAGGCTGGAAGACTGAAAGCCTAAAAGTAACAGCCAATAGAACTGTTACAGTTCCTACATTTATTTGCTCTGTCTTCAATGGCCAGTCAAATAGTTTTGTATCTGACCTTTAACAAAAAGACTGGAGTGTATTTTAGTCTTGAACTTGGCTACAGTTGTAATGGTTGCATCCACACTTGCAGCTACTCATTACTGCAGTTTAACAGAAAATAAGTTATTTGTCAAAAAAAAAAAAGAAGACTTTACATGGAGATTATTGCTACATATTGAAATAATACAAAACTCATGTGCTAGGAGACAAGCTGTTGGTTAAAGCAGAACTGGAGTTGTCATGTTGCCAAGACAAACCTGTATATTCAGATTTCTCTGATTTTGTTCTTTTTTCAGATGCTGATGCAGTATTTATATTATGGAGGAACAGAATCTATGGAAATTCCTACTGCAGATATCCTAGATGTAAGCATATCCTCTCTCCCCCTTTCAGTTTTTACTTTGGTCAAGGAGAATATTGATGACATCTGTTTACTATAGAAATGGTGCTCTGTAGGTACAAATAACCTATGTTAGAAAAATTATTCCCGAAGCATTAAAATGAGGTTTTGTGTAAGCTGTACTGTAAGTTATTATCTAACCAAAATAACGTATTTCTCTGCTATATTTATTATATAATAAAAAGTGAAGACCTTATGTCTGAATCTGGAATTTTACATGTTCTCTTGATGCCCCAAGTGAATAGAGAACTTCACATCATTGTGTATCGAGTTCTTAGACTAATTGACATGTGAGTTCCTATGAAAATTTTGCAGACAAGTACTACATTAAAGTCAGATGGTATTACCATTTTGTCATTGACAGAATAACCCAGGTAGAATAAAAGGTAGAAAATGTTTCTCTTAAAAGCAAAGGCAATTTTCCTTGATCAGACCAAAGGTCAAACATGCTGTGTCAAACAGTAGCTGGCCAGATGCTTCTAAAAATGCAATACTCCTTGCCTGCAGTATTCTGAGAATAGAAGGATAAATAAAATATAAAATAATAAATAAAAGGACTGGAAAGCAAAGCAGACTGTTCTTCATGAGGATAGCTTATCTCTTCAAAAGGAACTAAAAGATGAAGTCCCATGCTTTTCTCCTCTTAACATAAGCATCTTCAACCTGAACAGTATACCAAGCACATTTATTGAGCTAGCCATGAGGAAATGGTCCTCACCCCTCTGGTCCTCACCCCAGCATTACCCTGGTAGACTGCTCCCATGGAAGTGAAAACAAAGGAGGGATGGAAGAAAGAGAGAAAGGGTAAAATGTGGAGGTGAATGCCGTATTATGTACAGTTGACCCTCCATATTCACTAGGGTTAGGGGCACAGTAACCTCCAAAAGTGGAAAAAATGCAAATATCAAAATGTGTCTGTGTGTGTATGTAGGAAGGAGGTTGAGGCATGGTGGGGAGAGTGAGCACCCAAGATCCAAACCAAGTCAGGGAAAGGGGATAGGTCAGCATGTTAGCCCTATACTTCCTCTCTCTGGCCCATCTCCTTCCTTGAGTGTGGAGGGGCATCAGGGGAAGGTTTGTGGTGCTGAGAAATTGCGCTGCAAGACATCCTTAGCTGGTCAGGCAGTGGCTGGTAGAGGAGGAAGAGAACTGGTGGGGAAAGTTTGAAGGGCTGTGTGGCCTCATTAGAGTTCCTGAGAGGTAAAATTCCCCCAGGACAAGTGCTTAAGGTAGCAGGGGGTTGGAGAACCCCACAAATAGTCAAATCTGTGAAAGTCAAACCTGCAAATGTGGAGGGGTGACTATAATCAAAACAAGGTAAAGCTGGGAATGAGGTTCAAGCAGCTAAGGCAAAAGTCTTGTGGAGCAGGAGGATTACTAAAGAAGGGCTTTAAATGTGAAGGACGCTTGGCTCCACCTGCCTGTTTAGGTGGGGAGTTCAATCAAGAAAGAATGAAAGGAGGATGAAGGTGGTAGAAGTTGCAAGGGTAGAGATTTTAAGCAGAGAAGTTAATGGAGGAATTTTAGTGAGAGATGTATGTGAGGACTGTGATAAATTACTTGGGTATTAGGAGCTGCAGATTGAAATTCTGAACCATGGTAGGAGACAGCCACAGAGAAAGCTGAAGAAGTCAAGGATGAAGAAGGATGATCAGAGTTTTAGCTGGCAGAGTCAAGAAGAATGGGCAGATGCTTGCAATGTTGTACATGCAAGAGTGACACAAATGATTGAATGTGATAAAAAAAGGTAAGAGAAGGAGGCCACAGAGATAAAGCCAAGGCTACATACATGGTCAACTGGTAATGCTGTTTGCTGATACTGAACAGTTGTCAAACATGGAAAGCAATGTAGGGAGAAAAGATAACAAGCTGGGTGTGTTGAGTTTGAAACATCAGTGAGACACTCACATTATCAGGCAAATAGATGGAAGGGGAGAGGTCTTGGATAGAGAGGTATAATTGCCTATTTTTGGTGTCATTTGTGAAGAATTTAAAGCCATCCAGATACACAAGTAACAGATCTTCACATAATTGCATCAGCTCATTATATATAGAGATTGCTTGTTTAAATCTCCTCCTATGTGAAAATATTCCTGTGCATGGGAAGCTGAAAGCAGCTGTTCAACACAGTAGCCAAGAGAAGGATTTATAGCACTTCAGTCAGTAGGTGAAGAATTTTTAAAATGTTCCTGAGCTTCCAGCTGAGTAAAACTAGCACATGCAAGAAGAGAACTCTGAAAAAACCTTCACCATCTTCATGTATTAAGTCCCTATAACCATGGGGTGTTTGTGAATTTTTTTTAAAAAAAAACAGCCTTGCATATCCAGCTGCAATCTAAAGTAGTCCAGTTCTAGAACCCTGCCAACTCTCCCTTCTGTGTCATTTTTTTATTATTTATAAAATGACTCTAATGCTTTAATAGAAAAAGGCAGTCCCCTCCCTGACAAGTCTGTTTTCAATCACATTTATTTATTTTTCATTTATTTTATGTTGCCTTTCTCCCAAAGCGGGACCTAAGATGGCTTCCCAAAAAAGTTAAAAACATTTAAAAAAATTTAAAACAATTAAAAACATTTTAAAAAACATATCAAATTATAAAAACCTATAACATTTTTTTTAAAAAAAACAGCTTGATAAATAAAAAAGCTCCCCTGTTCACACATTAAAAGCCTGCTTGAAAAGAAATGTTTTTGCCTGTCGACAAAAGGAAAGCAAGGAGGGGATCAGCCTGGCCTCCCTTGGAACAGAGTTCCACAGGGTGGGAACAGCCACTGAAAAGACTATCTCCTGTGTCTTCATCAGTCAAGACCAAAAGAAAGCTTTCCCCTGCAGATCTTAGGGCTCTGGTACATTTGCAGTCACACAAAGAATTGTACCATCTGTGTATAATGCATGATTGTTATACATTTTTAAATATTTTGTTTATATTACTGTTTTTAATCTGGTACTATTATATTTTGGTCATTATCTTTGTATGCCACCCTGGTATCTGTAAAGATGAAGGAAGTCCTAAGCATTTTTTTAAAGAAACATACCTGAACGTTGAATACAATATTGGAAGATGCTAATTTTAAATTTAATGTTATTCCTTAGAAGTGAGGAACACATGTTGTTATATAGTCCAGTTTACTTGTACAATAAAATAGGAGGTTATGCAAGGGCAAAAACAGAAACTAATTTAAATTCACTCACTTGTCAGTTTCTTACTGGAATCTGTAATCAACTGAGTTTTGGCCCAGACAAGATGGGCATAGGGTTAGTTTTGTGGTTCATGTGCCCAGCTGCCCTGTTCCGAAGAGGACAAATAGAATCAAGTTCACAGTTAAGGAAACGCTTATCAGTCTGACATTGACAGTACAAGTATTACTGACATTGACAGCTTATAGTGCCTTTTGCCATCTTCAGACAATAAACAAGAAAAGGAGTCCAGGTGTAGAGAGCCAGTGTAGTGTAGTGGCTTAAGTGTTGGGCTAGGACTTTGGACACGAGAGTTCAGATCCCCACTTGGCCGTGGAAATTCACTGAGTGATCTTGAGCACGTCACCCTCTCTCGACCACAAAGAAAGGCAATGGCAAACCTCCTCTGAACAACTCTTACTGAGAAAACTCTTTGATAGGTTTACCTTAGAGTCACCATCCATAAGTCAGAAACAACTTGAAGGCATGAGGCCAACTAGAAGTCTGGCTATAGATATCTGTGCTCTGATAATGTCAGATTTAAACTACTATAATATACTGTGCACAGTGCCTTTGAAAATACTATAGAAACTTCAGCCATCTCTACACTACACTGTTATAGCACTATTATTCCACTTTCAACATCCTGCAGAATTCTGGAGTTTGTAGTTTGCTGAGGCCAAAGAGCTCTCTGGCAGAGAATTCTAAATGCCCTTTCTTAAACTACAAACCCCAGGATTCCATAGAATGTTGAAAGTGGAATAATAGCACTATAACAGTGTAGTGTAGAAATGGCCTTCATGTAACACAGAATAGGGCCACAAGGTTGTTAACTAGGACGGGACATTTCTAACATAGCATCCCAAAGTTTTGTCAGGTCTACCAGCTTCCAGTGCATTTCTGTGACCAATTCAAAGTGCTGCTATTAATCTTTAACGTCTTAAAGAACTAATGGTCAGGATTCCTCAAGGAGCATCCCCTCCCAGATCTTCCTGCTCATCTCTAGCGGTCCTCATTGAAGGCCCTGCACCAAGCACTACTACTAGATGACATCCAGGCTCATGTCATCTCCATGGACATCATGAATGGCCATACTGGTTCAGGGATTCCAAAGATTGTAGTCCAAAAAAGTAACTTTTCCAACCTCTGCTCTTTTTTGGCAGTAGGCAAAGATTTTGTCTTTTAGGGGCTTTTTAGTTAATACAGAGTTTGGGGCTTTTAGGGTTTAAGACAAATCTGTATTCAGCGCTGTTGGTTAAATCTGTTCTGTATTTTATGCTACAACTGCATTTTTTATTGTTCACAGTGTATTTCAACATACTCTTTATGTATGCTACTCACAGAACTTCAGTTATATAAAATTAGCATAAAGACTCGAACAATGTCTTCTTTCTCGTCTCCACTAGTTACTTTCAGCTGCAAGCCTTTTCCAGTTGGATGGCCTCCAAAGGCACTGTGAAATACTGTGTTCTCAGACCATCAACCTCGAAAGTTGTGTTAACATCTATAAGTATGCCAAGGTAAAGACCAAATCATTTTCAATTGCTTCAAGTGCTTAAGGTGTTAACAAACATAAGCGGCCCTGTTAGAGCAGACCAAAGATTCTTCTACCAGTGCTCTGCTTCCAAACAGTTTCTAACAATGGGGCCACTGGGAATCCATCTCCAAATCTATTTTGGCCTCTGTTCACCCAACAGTATATGCATATGAGCATCCATCCATTTGAGAGAGGTCACTAGGATCTGAATGCTGTTTGAACGGGGGAAAACAATGGCTTCTTTCTCTCCTTCCCACAAGTTCTGTCTCTGCCCTTGCGTCCTCCATCTCCAGACCCTTGGGCCATGGAAAGAAGGCAGGTAGTAATATTCATGATGCCATTTTCCCCAGCAAACTCTTTTGTAAAGGTCTGAAAGTATCCTTTTTGGCCTTTCCTTTCGGCAGCCCTAAAGGTAAACTCTTGACTCTTGATGTAGGATCAGGCAAGGGGAAGACGGTTGATAATGGCCTTAATGAGAACTTGCAAAACGCACAAGCAATGCAGTATAGTGGAACACATCTGCATCCCTCAGCCATACCCATAATGCACTCCATTCATGTACTTGTTCCTCTGTCGCCTTTTTGAAGTTGAAGGAAAATGACAAGGGAGTAGATTGCTTGTAGGTGTGTCTGTCTGTTATCACAGTCTGCATCATGTGCATGGTGACCACTAGCAGCTTGCCTCGGGATGGCCAAATTCATCAATCCATGAAGCCACCTTTAGCATCAATAACTTTGATGGAACTAGGAAACTGCGATTTGTCGTCACTACTTAACTACCAGCTCTTGAGATAGGTGATGGCAAGGCCCTAAAGTTCCAGTACAGTCTGTTTGGGAATAAACCAGAATCTGGACTGTGCCATGTGAGAGTGCAAAAAGCTTCTCTCATGCCTGGCGGCTTCTCTAAATAGGAAAAACTGTTGCTCACAGAAAACTGGGATTGCCAGGGGAAGGTTCCTAACCCAACTTTGTCTGACATACCAGTTCTACTATGCATAAATCTCTCCCTCTCCCTCTATATACACACATACACACACATATAAATAATATTTCTTGTGATGGAGCACTGTTGTTCAGTGCTCCCCTCTGTGTTGTGATACAGTTAAGATACTGGTTTACCACTTTATCTGCTGCTTATATACGCTTATTGCATGTATTTCTTTTTTGACAAACAGGAAGATAATAAAGGACGCAGGCTTGTAAGAATACACCGTTTAGCAACTTAACTTACCATCTTCTGGTGGTAATGTGATTTCACACTTTGTTATAGCACCAAATAATGCTATCAGATTAGAACAAACTGACTGATAGATAGGCCAGTGCTTCACCATAAGCAAAGATTGTTATCTCTTTCTGTCAGAGTTCCTGTGTCATGATGAGTTTCTCCATGATTGTAGAAATTCAGTCAGAGAAGATTTCCACTATTATCATTGAATTTCCTGCTTGTGGGAGTGTGACCAGTTGAACATCTGACATCATTCTTAATAGCACGTGAATCCTTTCAGGAACAAGAGGGCAACTCCTTCACAGACTATAAAATGATGCTGAGGTTGCATCATGCTTTGACAAAGGATAAGATCTCTGTTGAAAAATCTTCAATGACTAAGCAAATATTCACAGAACCATCGTTGAAGCTAGTCAATGAGCTGAGTCAGCATCATGTTTTTTGCTTCGATGTCATCTCAATATGAAAGGGATTGTGAAAGGAAAATGTCAATAGGTGCCTTCGTAATACACTTTTATCAAAGAATTTTTTAAAATGTCTATTGATTTCTATAGTAGTTCAATATATTATGGAAAACCAAAACCTAAAAGCCCTCCCCCCCCCAAAACAGCAGCAAACTACCTTTAAGCTGTTCCTGTTGTGTTTCATTAATTCCCCCTCCTCCTTTTTTCCCTGAGGCTTATTTCATATGCACAGAATTTGTTTGGCTGCTAATACCATGTACCATCTGGTAACACTCTTTATTCTGTCATGGTGTGCCACATGGATTGCACCCTCACATAACAAAACAGGTATCATCCTGGCGATTTCATTGACCAGCTGCTCTTTTCCTTTAAGAGTTACTTGACTTTGGCTCAACAAGCAGCAGGAGATCACAAAAGGATTAGAAAGAAGGGACTTT
This sequence comes from Cyclura pinguis, assembly GCA_030412105.1. NCBI lineage: Eukaryota > Metazoa > Chordata > Lepidosauria > Squamata > Iguanidae > Cyclura > Cyclura pinguis. The sequence continues at coordinate 307,197,661 of CM059599.1, read as the reverse complement.
TTAACCTCTTTCAGATATCCCAGTGGAACGGCCCTGTGGACATGTGAGCACACAGGACAGAAAGCCCGCTTTAACCCCCGGATTAATATCTTCTTAAACACTTGCTACCCGTGTTAAATCTTCCTGTACAATGAAGCTGTCCAACTTGACAGCTGACTGAAACAACAACAGCAAACCCTTCTGCCTGACTAGATCTCACTTTGTGTCTTGCAGATCCACAGTGCCCCAGAACTGGCTTCTTTCTGCGAAGGCTTCTTCCTCAAGCACATGAGCTGCCTACTGGAGCAGGAGTCTTTCAAGCAACTGCTCTATGGCAAGAACAGTAAAGTCCAAGGTCTGGATACTCTACAGGACCTGCAGTCCACGCTGGCCAGCAGACTTCATTCCATTTACATCACCTCGAGGGTGTGATTGCCAAGGGGAATTACGGTCATCCTGCTGGGAAGAGCTGCAAATTGTAGTCAAAGCACCTGTTCATCTGAACTGCACTAAGATGGAAACTTGCCCTATTGGGGCCTTCCCCTTCTGGAGACAAGAGAACCTCTCCTGAGCTGGAAGCTCCTCTAGCACCTCCCACCACATCCAGCTACCCACAAAACGGTGGATCGCTCAGAGATGTGTTAGGATGCCACAGCTATTTCATCTGAAGGCTGATGAAAAGGGAAAGAAGGATATTGCTATACCGCCTGAGTGACAGCCATCTCACAGGAGAACTGGGAGTGGGGGGTAACTATAGTGTCCAAACAATTTTTTTTAAAATCTACATACAGACCATAATTATCAACCACCATACATGCTGATGGAAAGCTGCAAATGTAGAAATCAAGAAGATTTCTAGTAGAGATTATGACCATTTAGGACTGTCTAGTAACTAGACAGCAATAGGTCATGTTGTTTGTGTACAGAGCCTGGAAACGTTCACATTTATCCCTAATACATTAATCTTAAAGAAACATTTAATTCACTAACATTAATCATGTCAGTGAAAACTATAAAATTAATTTCTTACATTAATATACTAATAACACACCAGTAAAATCTTAACCATTTTTAAAAAATCAATTAAAATTATTTAAAATGGAGGGGGGGGAAACCAACTTGTTGCCCCGTGACCAATTTTTGTGAAATGTAACTAGTCACTCAACCCATTGGCACTGTTGTCATTTAATGATTTAATTGAAGTCTTTTACAATTGTTGTTAGTGAATTAGGGGTAAGAAATTAATTTCAATAAATTATTTCCAGGCTTTGTTGTATACATAAAACTAGGTGCTGGTTTTATATGTACAAACAACTTGACACATTTATTGTTAGGGGTAGTTAATAATTCTAGGTGGCCATGTTATAAACAAACCTGGTGTTTTGTCACTCTAAGGCCATTTCCGCACTACATTCTTATAGAGAAATTATTCCACTTTCAACATCCTATGGATTCCATAGGATGTTGAAAGTGGAATAATCGCGCTATAAGAATGTAGTGCGGAAATGGGCTATACCAAGGCTTAGTATCAGTGGTGCAGCTGGAGCAAATGTTCCAGGTCTCGTGTTGCCTAGAGGCCCCTTGATGCTCCTAGTGCCACAAAAACACACACACATATCATGTTCTGTGTTCTGTTGAAGAAAGAAATGCTCCTGGGGAGAACTAGATCTCTCCCCGGCTGGCAAGGTCAGTAGCATTTACCACCTCTCCAAGCCCCATTCCTCAGCTGTGAGGTGCGTGAAGAGGTGGGTGGCATGTTGGTGTCAGTGCTCTGAGTCTCTGCATTTGGCTGAGATAAAAGGCAAGGGTTACTCAAAGCTGACCCCTCCCTCATGCTTGAACATGGCTGACTCTGATCCCAGGGAGAGCTCCTCTCCACCCAGCAGTGCCACTAACCTAATCCCTTGCCGTGCAAAGCCAGCCCTCCAACATGGGAGCTAGGACAAGTGCACAAAGGGTGCCCTGTTGCTGGAACAGCTCCAGGGCTCCATCCACCTTAATCCAGTCTTTTTCTTGAGCTCTTTGCCCCTTAAAGGCCTACAAGCTCAATAGGGCTGTTAGAAGGACTAAGGCTGCAAGCCACCCTAGGCTTACATGCAGGTAAGCCCCAGTCAGCTCAATGAGGCTGGCTTCCAAGTAGAAATGCACAAAGTGGTATTGTAAGGCTGGTTGCAAAATGTGCCACCATACTGAAATTCTAGATTACATTGCAAGCCTTAAAAGCCATTTAAAGACAAACCAAACGCTTACACTGCCCAGGTTATTCTGGTTGTGACCTTAATACTGTGGTACCTGCAACATTGGCTGCTCCAAAGACAGAAATTCCCCAAATGTTGCACAAACACTGTTGCGTATAAAGAGCTCATGCCTGCCTTTGTCTATGCTGTATTTAAGCAATAATTCCCTGAAATTTCTCACACTGTGCTTTCAATATATATGCTGCTGGGAATTATAGGCACTGAACATTATGACACAGAGAGCCACAGATACTCTAATCCAGCTAAGGAAATTTGTGCACATAAAGTGCATGTCATTTTTTGGATTGGAGGCTGCAGGCATAAATCAGAGGCACATTTAGAATGGAGATGCAGTCAATCTGGACTGCATTTTTTTCAGTGTGGGAGGGGGCAGCTAATCTAGTGTACATTCAGATGTACATTCTCTGCCCCATGCTTATACCATTAGTGGCACAACAACAGTTTCTGTGTGACTGTGACTAAACTGGATTTCAACCCTAATTCAGCCAGTACTGAAATTAAATTGTAGCTTTAAAAATTTATCTAAAATGGGAAGAAAAAGCCTTCCTTTTCTGAGTGCCCAAGAATTTGCTAAGGGGTCAGCCTTTAATTCAAAACTGTAATAGAAATATTTAAATACTGATACATCATGTCACTTTTGCAACGTGCTCAAGAGCCACCATTTCATATAAGGGAAAATACTGCTTCTGTGAAAAGTGGTGGTTGTAAATTGAATAGACGAGAAAAAGAGAGGAAAGAGAAAGATAGAGAAAGAAAGTAAAGGGACCAAGGGAGAGATGTGTGTTGCGAGTGTATTTGTAGAATTTCAGGAAAGATGTTGAAAGTGTAATAGAAATGATGCAAGTGTAAGTGTTAGGAGCAAAAGTGCAAGAGGGACTTTTCTACCATCATATCTTTTTTTCAAAATCCAACGTTAGGTGGGATTCATATGGTCCTCTGAATGTTGTTGGATTGCATCTCACCACATTCTTCATCATTGACTATAACGGTTAAGACTGCTGGGACTTGCAGTCTAACAACAGCTGGGGGGGGCACATGATTCTCAGCCCTGCTGCTTTTGCCATGTGGTGAGGGCCTGTAGCATTTCACTTTTAACCGACCATGGGGAGGAACAAAAGCAGTGTGACTTGAATCATCTTTGGAAATAATTAAATGCTTATTGGGTTGGCTTGAACTCACACAAAGCAAGGCAACTTGTCTCAGGTAATCAGCCTCTTTTCCTGCATCTGAACTGCTGGCAAAATGTCATCTCTTCTCATAGCACACCAGTTTTAGAAGATATGGAAATATCAGAATGCCGACATAAAAACATCCAGTCCTCCCCTCCCAAAAAACAAGAACAGAAGAAACTCAGAAAAGCTTAAGTGTTCAAAATAGAGGCATAATCAAAACATAAAAACAGCATCACAGTGCAGATCACAAATATATGAAAGCCACTCACTTGCACAGCAGCTGTGTATGTTAGTTGTCAAACCACGTGATGAGCTATACAGCTTTCAGTCAAATGCTTTTCAAATTTGGGTCTGAAATTTATACATGACTCTGCATTCTCCAAACTACAGAAACAGTTCAATATTTTCACTAATTTGTTTGGAAGTACCCCAGGAATGTGTAATTCTGGTAAATAATTTTCAAGTAGCTGCTCCAGCTATCTGTACAAAAACAAGAGGAATTGGTTCTGTTGTATTGCTGTAATATTGCTTGCTACATTAACTGTACATTAATGTTGTTGCTTATGTAAATGTACCATATTTTATTAACAACATAACTTTGATAAACTTTACAGAGAATATAAGCCCAGTTATTATAGCAAGGGGAAGTACTTAGGATAAATATGATACAGGCTGGTACTGCGTTCTAACCTCTCTCTCTCTCTCTCTCTCTCTCTCTCTCTCTCTGTGTGTGTGTGTGTGTGTGTGTGCACGAACACATGTGTGTTTATGTGCCTTCAGGTCGCCTGTAGACTTATGGTGACCCCATGAATTTCATAGGGTTTTCTTAGTCAAGGAATACTCAGAGGTGGTTTACCAGTTCTTTCCAGTGAAATATATTCTACAGCACCTGGTATTTGTTGGTGGACTCCCATCCAAGTAGTAATCAGGGCTGACCATGCTTAGCTTCCATGGTCAGGCAAGAGCTGGTGTCTTTAGGGTATTTCAGCTTTTCTGACCTGCATTAAAGACCTAATACCAGCCTAAACTGAGACCCAGTATGGTGAGGTGGTTTGAGTGTTGGCTCCTGGAGACCAGTGTTTGATTCTCTGTTCAGCCATGAAAACCCACTGGGTGAACTTGGGTGCATCACACACTCTCAGCCACAGAAAACCACATGACAGATTCACCTTAGGGTTACCATAAGCTAGAAATGACTTGAAAGCACACAACAACAACTAGCCTAAATGTTAGGCTAAGGGCTCTTCTCCAGGTTCTGTACTCAAGCGTGACTAAACCACAATGGAAGAATAGAGACATCAAGTATTGACTTCTAACAACTAGAGGTGACGTTTTAAAACCCCAGAGTTTGTTTAATACCTTTAAACAAGGCCTACGTCTATAGAAAGTCTGACTTTAAGCAAGGAGCAGAACATTGAAATTTACACAAGTGCTAGATGTTCCTACTAAGAGCACTGGCTTCCAAGTGCTGAAAGCTTAACACCAGTTCTTGGGTAACAGAAGAAACTTTCTAACTACTGCAGAATTAATCCAGAAGAGATTAATCATTTTTCCAGATTTAGATTCGCCCCCTCAGTCAGCTGGCTTCACCCTCTTAAAAAAAAAATAGAATAACAATAATTATATTCCAGTGCAGAATGTCTGTCCAATGCCTGTAAACTTTTTCCTCACTATATTGAAGAGAAGAGGAGATTGCACACTGTTTCATGGCCCTTGAAAGTCCTGTTACTTGTAGGATGAGGTATCCTAGCTATCTTAAGTCTGGGCTTCTGATTTTACCACAAGCCTTGTTGTGTAGTCACAAGACAACAGACACCTCCCCTCTCTCTAGCAATAGTTTGGTCGAGTGCTACACAGAAAGCAGCCTCTGGAAGAAAACAGTTGCTGCCAGGAACATGTAGGAAACACAAAACATGTGGTTTACAGTATGGGGGAGGTCCTGGGGATGTGCAAAAAAAAAAACCTGTATACAACAATTAGGATTTTGCTTAATTTGTCTGCAGCTGAAATGGCCAGTCCCTATTTACTTTTTAAAATCAATGCTTCCTGCTGTCAAAGGGAAGAGTTGTTTTAAAAAACACCAAGCAAAGCTTGAGCTGGACTGGCTACTCTCTCCACAATGCACATGTCTCTTTGGATTGTGGCCATTATCTATTCTTCCCCTGCTGCTGCTACCAATTGTCTAAGCTGTCCCATGTCATCTGCTGTGTCGTCATTCATTGCTCTTAGCTGAATGCACACTATATTCTCCTGGGCTTTGGTTGAATCTACACACTGCAGTTACTAAATGAGCTTCCACTGCCACGCACATCATCCCCTAGGAAACTCCCTGCTTCAGACCCCCTCCCTTTCCTCTTAGAAACTTAATGCTTCCTGATATGGCTTATAGCCATTGCCAGAATCATAGAACACTGGAACTCTCGTAGCAGAGACAGGTGGAAGACAAGGACAGAGACTGTGGGCTCATTTCATCAAGCTAGTTTAAACTGCTTCACCCCCAGCAGGCAGGCCCAACAGACAGTCTTTTCACTGTGAAATAGGTTGCATTGGGGAGTAGCAGGAAATAAATGCAAGCTTTTACTAGCATCAGCTCAGAAATCCAATTGGCAAAAATAGCAGAGAGTTGACAAATTACCGTGTTGTCATGGATGCCCTGTAGACTTGCTGAAGTTCTTTTACGTGACACGTACAGCACCGTGATTTAACTTTAACTGCCATGCCTACTTCTTATGGAATCCTGGTATATGCAATTTATAAAGTAGTATTTAAAATTCTCAGCCAGAGGGCTCTATGCATCCCCAAACTGCAAGCCACAGCACTTCACAGGAAGTAGCCATGGACATTAAACTGGAATCATAGCGCTATAACTGTATAGTGTGACAGGGCCCTAGGCTAGTACTATCCCAGGCCCTGAGAATTCACGGCCAAAACCTGATACCAAGGGATATCTCCTGGTGAAGTTATAAACATGAGACATTCAGCATCAACTGCAAATTACTCAGAGTGTATCATTCAGATGGAAAGAAATGAGTCTAGCAAAGGAGAACAACATACATGCATACACTTTTCAAGGCAGTGCTCTTACTCTGAGATTCCTCCACTATGCAGAGAACCAGAACATAGCAAATCCAGGATTACACACAGCTTCCTGAGGGGAGAAGCAACTGGAGCATCAGGCCATGTGTATAACATTGGCTCCCAACTAACTGCTATATTGCTCCCTTCTGCTTTGTAGGGACCAGCAGTAGAGTCCCTAGTAGCACAAACACACTGATCCCATATGCCGTCAGGGTTAGCCATCAAAGTGGCTGCCTGGTCTTCTGAGAGGGGTAGCTGTGCTATGCAGCATTTAGAAGCCATAAGTCACAATGCCTACTTTTAATGACTTAATTGGGGGAGCAATTAGAGTACAGTTGTGTTACCTTTCAAAAGCAGTGTGATGACCAAGAACAAAGTCTTGCTCACAAGTGTGATTGAGCTAGTTTCAGAGGTATTTTGACAGGGGTTTTTCGCATTTTACTCCATTTACTTCTCAGTCCTAGAATTTCCCTATCAGTAACGCAAAATAGTAAAGAACAATGAGCAGTATGGAAGACAGAGGAAGCAGCAATGCTTGAGAGGCCATTGCAATGCCTTTTCTAGCCCCTTGTTAAGCCAATATACTTACACTAAAAAGAGAGGCAAAATTCCATTGGCTGTTCTGGCAACGGAGAAAGGGAAGAACTGTGCCCATGTATCAACTGGACTTTGAAATGGCATGTTGTGTTCCCTACATGAGAAACTGCCTGTATAAGAGTGTATTGGATACCTCCTTTTGCAAACATGTAAACAGTACAACTACTGGCATAACAAGGGCCATTTCCGCACAGGGCGAGAGAATCGCTCCGTGACACTACTCACTGGACTTTTGGCCCCCCCGGTCCGGTCCACGCTGCTCCGGAGCAGTGCGTGGCCGCCGCTCCACACTGCTCCGGGGACGAAAATGGCGGCTTCCGGTTGGTCGAGGCTCTCGACCAACCGCTGAAGTTCGCCAGCCTAAAGCCCACCCCCAGCAGATCGCAGGCTCGCACCAATGCAAGCCTGCAAATCTGCATAAGGGAGCAGGCTCGCACTGGCGCGTTCCGTGCTTTTGAAAAACCTCAAGAAACAGGTTTTTCAAAAGCATGCTGGACAACCACTTGGGGTCGTTCCAGAGCGGGCTGGGGTGTGGATCTACGTTAAGTAGGTCTGACCCAGTCCGCTCCCAGGTGCAAACGTCCTCCCTGGAGGACGCTTCGCACCGTTTTAAAAACCCCGTGTGGAAATGGCCAAGGACTTACACCTGCATATTGCCTCAAGAGGAATACAGCCAGTGGATTACCTTTCAAGCCTTGTAATGCACACTGGGAATTGATTGCTTCTTTAAAAATTACCTTTCTTAGCTATACTGCTAAGCTGCAGCGATGACAGCAATGTCTTGTAGCACAAATCTATTACGGTGTACATCTTTGTGATGTAATGCCTGCTTCATCTCATGCTACTGCTATAGCATTTCCTCATTTCATTTCATTTCCTGTGGATCAGGAGCTCATGATGTTGTGTGCTGGCCCAAGAAAATCTGCAGCTTGAGCAAAGAAGAAAATGGTTTCTCCTTCATTCTACCAACTAACAGGCAATCAAATCCTAGTTCAATACCGGTACCTGGAACCCCCCCACACACACTACACCATTATAGCGCTACAATTCCACTTTAATTGCCATGGCTGCATCCTATAGAATCCTGGAGTTTGTAGTTTAGGGAGGTAGTAGAGCGCTCTGGCTGAGAATTCTAAATACCTTTCCCCAAAATACCTTTTCCTAAAACTCCATTAGGAAGTTGCCAATGCAGTTAAAGGAGAACCATAGTGCTGCAACTATGTGGTGTGAAAAGCCCCCAGGACAGCATATTCCCTAATGCCTGAAGGCAGCAGGCAAAAGAAGAGAATGCCCATGGAGCACAGGGGCAATGATGAAAGCCACTGATGCTGCCTCCCAGCATCTACTGCCTGAGGCATTGCCTTTCCTTGCCTAACAGTGAACCTGGCTCTGATGGCAGGGAAGTTTGGAACACGCCTCCCCAGAAAATAGGTTTTTTCATAACAGATCAGAAGATGAAGTGTGTCAAATCTGACTTCATGGTTTAGGACATGGGACACTCCCACCAACCAAAAACTCACCCCACTCAAAATACCTGTTACCAGACGAGGCGCAAATTGACCAAAATGGACAGATATCATATTGGCTGCTTTTTAGTCCAGCTTGCAAAAGAACAAGTTCCAGCAAAATTCACCTTTCCACATGCAAGGGCACCAGCTCTGCTTCATGTCCTTCCCAACAAAGGTCTCTCCAACAGGTCAGATAGGTGCTGCCAGCTGTCAAAACCATCCAAAGATCTCCAAGGCAGAGGCATGATCACACTGACAACTAGGTCACGGCACCTCCCACTCCCTGCTGAGAACTGGGCCAGCCCAACACAGCTTTGCCATTTTACTTCCAATTAGCCAGAGCACTCAAGCATCCCCAGCAAAGGTTCAGCCAGGGAATTCCTTCTGAAATCACTCAGTTGCAGGCGGTGCTCCAACCCATGGGGACGATGTCCCTCAACAGGCAAAATTCAGAGAGACTGCCTGACAATGCTTTTAAACAAGTTGTAAGCTTTTAACAGAGAAGCAAGGAAGACCTTGGAAGGTTTTTCAGCTCCAGTGGTGGAATTTTAGAATGGCATAGTTCCCTCTGCCGGTTGATCCAAGCAAAAAAAAAAAAAAAAACACAAGATGAGTTGTTGGTCCTGGAGGATATGCAGGTGAAAAGCTGAGTGGGAACCTAGGAACTACTTAAAGTGCTCACTCATGGAAGCTGTGGAAATATTTTTCTTTCCTGTTTCAGCTATTGGCTTTGTCATGTGGAGGGTCAGTGTTTTGATGGGAAATAGATGATGTAATGTTGTTGCTTTGTTATTATTATGATGATTTATTCATCATAATAATAACATCATACTCATCATACTCATCTTTTCCCCAATATTGAGACTCAATGCAGTGTACAATTTGTTAAAACCACTGTAGATTAAAAATGTACCAAAAATGTTAAGTAAGTTGAGAATTAAAGAATTCATGTGACATATAGAGGCAATACTCCACAGCAGAAGGGAGGGGGAGCCTTCAGGTCTTCAGGTATTTTGGACTTCAACTCCCATAACCCCCAGCCAGCATGCTCAGGAGGACATTTGTTCTCCTCAGGATGGCAACTTTGCTCCTTCTTTATAGTATATACGTGTGTATATATTCATGTGTCTGTCAGTTTGCAAAGACATGGAAGCATAGTCCCTTTGGCTCTGCTTTGCCAGTTGTGGTCTTTTGGAAAAAGAGCCTAGACTGCATGGGCCATTAGCTGCTCTTATGTTTTTGTTTGAAGAGAACAACAGAAAGGAAACTGTCAAAGGGGGGTGGGGGGTAATCAGGGAAATAGAGATGTGTTCACACAGCAAGATAGCATCCAATGCTTGTTATAGCACTGCGCATTATATGATGACTCAAGGTGCACATGAAATCAGTAACACCCAATTTTTCAAAAGACAGAAGGAAATTCACCAATGAATGCAACAACAAAGTTAACTGCAATCTAGGATAGTTGGTTCTATTCAAATACTAAAAAAGATAAAGGATGGCATCCTGTTCATTAGTTACAAGGTCGTATGCTGGACTCACAATCTTGTAAGCGCTCAGAATTAATGCTTATGGTTGTTAACAACTGAACATAGCACCAAGAGCACTTCAGCCTGGCTGTACCCATTTAAAGGGTTTCTGAAGCATGCAGATGGGGGCACTGGGAAATAAAATTTGCGGTGCTGTCCTCGCAGCAATAGTAGTAACACTCTCAGGCCATTTCCACACTAGACGGTTAATAGCGCTACGATTCCACTTTCAACATCCTATGGAATCCTGGGGTTTGCAATTTAGGGAGGGGCCTTTGCTGCAAACTGCAAACCCCAGGATTCCATAGGATGTTGAAAGTGGAATCGTAGCGCTATTAACAGTCTAGTGCAGAAATAGCCTCGAAGTCCTCTCCAGTTGCCTGTTCTCAACCCACCTGTGACCAGTTGTCCTTTTCCAGCACTTCAATCTTCAGTTCTCTAAAAAAAAAAAAAAACTTTGGTAGGGTCACTGCCAGCTTGAAAAGGTAAGTTTGGGTTGGACATAATCAGAAATAACAACAGTTTCATCATCATAGTTATCTCAGAGGTTGCAGAATCTCAGCCACTGATGCCAAGTGAAGCATTGCCAGCATTATATTTTAACATTTCGCTGCACCATGAGATAGCAACTAATCAAACATACATAGAAATTTATGGTAATTACAAGACCCAAAGCTTAGTAAAATATAGAGCTATAAAGATAAGACAAATATTTTAAAAATTGCCGTCAAGTGGTTTCTTAAGGCAGAATGGTTGTAGAAATCTTTGCTTATTTTGGGAACAGAGTGCAGCATAGAACTAAGGCACATTGAAGGAAGCAGCAACAGAAGAAATAGAAAGGCACAAACATCATCAGCAATTATTTGAAACTCTTTAAATGAGTTTCTTTCTCCACTGGTGCTTCATTTCAGTTACCAAGTATTGTCTTACACCCCCAGTTCTCAATCCTCCAAGATTTCAATTGCTGCTGTTGTGTGCTTTCATGTCATTTCCAAGTTATGGAGCGCCTAAGGCAAACCAACCATGGGGTTTTCTTGACACCATTTGTTCACAGGAGGTTTGCCTCTATCTTCTTCTAAGGCTGAGAGACTGTTACTTGCCCAAGGTCACCCAGTGGGTTTTCACAGCTGAGTGGAGGTTCCCAACCTGCTCTCCAGAGTTATAGTCCAATGCTCAAACCAGTACACCATTCCAGTTACCCAGCACTTTCTCTCTCTATGATATAAGCTTAACAGCCAGGTTTTCAGTTAGAGCCTCTCTGTCCCTCTCTCTCACACATGCCAAAACACAAAGTAACATTTCCCATGGCTTTTGTTTAATGGGCAGTAAGTTGTACAGCCCGTAAAACAAGAACATCTGTGCATATCATTCACAGCAGTCAGCATTGGCCAAAGGATGCATTTGGAAGTAATTTAAAACAACTGCTAACTGGAGCCCCAATTGCAGTCAAGACCCACTCCATTTACAACAGAAGCACCTTACAAGCTCCCTTCATTGCCACCCAAGTTCTATCAGACATCCAGGCACATACAAAGCTTCTGAAGTACTGAATATACCATTTGTCTCTCTGGCCAAGCATGGTTTACTGTGAGTGCCTGGAGTTTTTCAAAGACCTCAGACAGAAATCTCTTTGCCCTGCTTGTAATCTGGAGACCTTTTCAGTTACTAGTAACTTGACTTGTATTCAAAGCATCATTATCACTCCATCTAATAGCAAACTCACGTGGTGAGTTTTGGCAAAATTGAAGCCAAAAGTATGGCTTCTAAGAACCAAGAACCAACATGCTATGGTATCACCATAGGTTTGCAGAAGTAAAAATAAAAATAAAAAACTCTGTGTGTGTGTGTGTGTGTGTGTGTTCAAAAGTGGGCAAACCAGCAGCCCGATCAAGATAAAGTATACGAAGAATGCGGAGGAACCACTGAAAATTAAGCATCTGCTGGGGGAAAAAATGTCAACATGGTTGGCTGACTGAACAGCGATGAGGCTTCATGATAAAATTTTGCTGCAGGACCTATATGTTCATTCTAATAGTAGGGGAAAGGTAGGGCTGTGATTTCTATCATAGCTTGAGAAAAGTTATATGGAGAGTTACAACTCCCAGAATTTCCCAGCCAGTGCTGAATGGAGTATTCTGGAAGCTGGAATAACTTTCCCTAAATCTAGCTTGCTCTACATATCCCAAGGTTCCTTAAGTATACCCAGACATGGGTAAGTTAATAGATGTTGAAGAAGAGATGTTTAGATAATTTGATAATAGCCTGGCAGGAATCCGTGAGATGCTAAGATGTTACCTAGAAAGATGAAGGGGGTGGAACAGAAGTCAATCTATGTGAGTCTTTAATTAAGTTCATGATGGAAAAATAGAATTGTAGGGTCCCAATTAATGCAGCAATTCAAATGAAGAACAAAACAGATTGAGAAGGAATTAAGATGTTGAAATCTTTCACAGCTTATAGCCAGTGTTGAGCATCTGGGGGAGGGCTGGTGTAAGATTTAAAGCCCCGTATCTATACCTTCTCCAGTTGGGATGGCAACCAAGTTTGGGGTGCCAGGGGGTGTGACCAATCACTTGACATCACAGCCAGTGCTGCAGTTGGGGACCCAGCTTTGTCCTCTGTTCACCCTTCCTACTTTAAGCAAGAGAGAGGAGAGTGCTGCATGCTTGTGGAGAGGGGACTTGGAATTCCTGCTGGATCCTAACCTGCCAATGCTTTGACAGAACGGCTTCCCCGTGTCCTGTGTCATACAGAAGCACAAGCACTGGCCACAGAACACTCCTGCAGCCAACACGGTGTTGACAAAGCATCACTTGCCCCCAGATTTCCCACTGGAGAATGCAGGAGTGGTTAAAGCTACTACTATTATCTCTGATGAGAACAAATTGTGGGAATTCTCCTGCACACTTAACTGGCCTTCCTAACTGGGAAGGTGGGTGGCGCGAGCGAAAGAATCTACACTGCTATTTCCAAGGTCTGATCAGAAAGATTCCCTTCCGTGCTGTTCCCAGTTGAGCAGGTGAGGAGTGGGTCATCACTCTGACCCTCTGCGGGCCCACTGGGACACTTCCAGGGAAGTTACTCCAAGGGCCAGAGGTTTTCCACCTCTCTGTTGTTTCAGAAGAAGAAAAGATGGTCGTTTCAGTCCTCCTCCAGATACATTACAGTATATATTGCAATATAAAGTGTTACATAAGCAAAAGGTATGCAATTTATTTTGCTAATTGTTGTGGTGGTATGTGTGTATGTGTTTAAAGGCATACATTTTAAAATCTGGTTTAAATTTTCTATTTAATCTTGTTTTAAATTTTATTATCTTGTGGATTTTTAACTTTTTTGGGGGGTTTTTTTAGTTGTTGTTGGGTTTTTTTTAGTTTTTGTATGCCACTTTGAGTCTGGCACTGGGAAAAAGGTGGAAAATAAATAAATACAATAACAACAACAACAACAACAATAATATATTGAGAAACAATGCAGTATAGTGGTTTGAATATTGGAATAGGACTCTGAGAAACCAGGATTAAAATCCACTCTATTTTATCCATAAAGTATTTCTAACTATATATTGAGATCTGATCATTACAGCAGAAAATATTTCTAATGTTCTTATTTATTAGTTATGGACAGCCCATCTGGTATAGTGGTTTGGGTGCTGGACAAGGACTCAGGTTTGATTTGCTGCTCAACCAAGGAAACACACTGGGTGATCTTGCACGAGTCACATTCTCTCAGCCTGAGAGGAAGGCAATGGCAACCCCCCTTTAAACAAACCTTGCCAAAAAAACCTTGTGACAGGTTTGCTTCAGGTTCATTTTCAATTGAAATGGGTTGAAGGCACATAACAAACATATTCCATAAATGTAACACATATTGCATATTAAAACATTGCATACTATAATGTGTCTTGTCTACTTTTCTGTGCAGAGGGATGGATGGGCAAAAAGATTTAAAAAAATGAAAATATCCATCACACGCTCAGGTTGGGAGTTCTCAATTATTCTTAGACTTGATGTAACAGCAGGGGAAGACCTGTAAGGATGAAGAGAGGAGGAATATCTCTCCCCCATTCTGGAACATCACACACACAGTCTATATGGCATTTACAAGGTTTCTGCTCCTCTCTTGTGAGCTTGAGATATACTATAACTTTCTTTTGTTGCTCCCAATTGTGTACTCTGTCATCAAGCTATGGCCCCAACTCAAGGCAGAGCAATGAAACAAAACAGATTTTTAACAAGTCTTTTAAAATCATTTAAAACTATTTGTGGAACAACAGCTCAGTTTCCTCGTTTCCCTCAGAACACACACACTTTCAAAGCCTCATACTATAGCAGTCTTTCCTCTGGTTTAGTTATAACATGAACCACTAGAACATACAAAGAATGTTCCTTCTCTCACAGGCGTCATAAAATCTACTTTTCCACAGATGTTAATAGCATTGAAATACCAATACCACCAACGTTTAAATCCTTCTGGACTCCCATTCTATACATAATCAAAGATCATCCTATATAATTTCTCCATTTGTTCTAGTCGCTCACTTCTGAACCTACCTTTATGGTGATATAGTTCTGTTCCTTTTTCTAGTGCACCTATTCTTTTTTCACTTGGATTCTTCTATTTGTTCACACTCTTTTCATGACCCACCCATTTAACTTTATAACAAACTGACAAACTTAACACCATGAAAGTCTTGTAGCTTTACAGCAGGAACCCTAGAAGCTACCTTATAATGGGACAGATCATTGATTTATCTAGCTCTGTATTAGCACTCCAACAGCTGGAATCTCCAGGATTGGACAGGATGATTATTTAAATATACTGAGATACCCAAGCATTCATGGTAATTTCCCATCCAAATATTAACCAGTTCCAAACCTCGTTTGTTGATGTTATGTGTTGTTCAAGTCAAATCTGGCATATGGCCACCCAATCATAGGGCAGAATTTCTTCAGAAGAGGTTTGTCATTGCCTTCCTCCAAGGCAAGAGCATGACTTGTCCATGGTCATCCAGCAGATTTCTAGGGCTGAGTGAGGATTCAAACCTTGGTCTCCCAGACACCTAGTGCAGCACTCAAAACCACTAGACCACACTGGCTTTCTCAACCTTGATTAGTTTCTGAAATCAGAAAAGACTGGTGCATTCAGCGCTGAATAGCAGTCCTCATGAAGCATTTTATTTTATTGTTCTTATATTCTCCCCTTAAAGGAGGCTTGCTTTCTGAAATGAGTTGGCTTGAATTAAAAAAAAAATCTCACTCTGATCTCCCTTGTGTTGTGCTCTCCTGTTCAATTTTTTGACCAGCTCTTTGTACCAAGATCGCCATTTTAGGGATATGGCTATTACCTCCCTGTACAAAGACGGCTAACTTCTAGCTGTTAGGCCACAAGTTCCATGGTTCCTGTAGATGTTTAATTCTACCATTCACAATACTGGCTTGCGAAAAATGAAACTTAACAGTTTTTCCCTTCTAAAGTTGTTGTGGGGGAAAACCAGAGGGAAAGGGGAGGAAACCCACAGCCACTCCAAATGAAAGGTCAAAAGCCACAAAATTGAAAGAAACCTTTCAAAAACAGGATCTCGCACTGTAAAGCAATTTTATCATTAGGTGGCCTGTGGGTTTTGGCACATTTGGTGGTTACAATTATGACTAATCCTCAACAAACCTGTTGTTCACTCTTGGCAGGCCAGACCTTGAACCTAAATAGTTTGAAGCCAAAGGAAAGTGGCTCAGTCCAAGCTAAAATGAATTGGAAAGTCTGCTTCAAACGTGCAGAGGAGTAAGAGGAATTGCTTCTTCTGTGTCGGCCAACAAAAATACACTCGTACACACATGCGAGGGTGGGGGGAGAGACTGTATTTCCCTTGTTTGTAGCAGGCAGAAATGCAACACGTCAGGACGGCTGAACCAACTTAATCAGTCAATTCATGTTTTTACTCTGCTTCCAACATCACCATCTTTTTTTTAAAAAACAACTGTGTAAAATACTGAGGAAAGGGCTACAGAGAGAAGACAGACAGTGGCAACCATGAAGAAGAAATGGAGACACAAAGATCCTTGAAGCTACACACCTGTGGATCACTGATCCTGTCATTTCTTCTCAATTATTCTCCAAATATTGAGAACTTATCAGGCACCACTGCATCATTTTCCAGTAGGCCTTTGGTCCAGAAATAGTCACATCTCTTTGTACCCCCCCCCCCCAAAAAAATTACCACCTAGGACCAGACACACAGATACACACATACACACTAACCACTTCTCTCCTGATAGGTTGTGGGACACCAGCGCACTGAAAAGCAGGCATGATGCAATTTGGAGCACAGGGTGTGGGGGCCTTAACTCATTCTCAAATATATCCTCCATGCTGCACAGTACCAGCAGACATTCTGGGCTGAAAATACCGAGAACATCCAGAACTGACCCCTCTGAGCATTAACAAGATGAAGACAGTATTTAAAAATTTCAGGCTGGTTATTTTTAGAGTCATAAAAGCATAATAATGTACATCAGACATCTAAAGTCACTTCATCTTTTTAAAATACCATGGAATGCTTTAAACCGCACTGTACTCAGATTTCTAAAAATACCATTTTCAATTAAAAACCACACACACAGCACTAAGCCCCAGGTCTCCCTTCAAAATCACCAGCAAGAACAACAAATCATGAAGAGAAGGGAAAGATGTTTATGGGTCTCTCAGGCACCCCAAAGAGAGGTCTTGCAGGGCTAAACAGTAAAGAGTCAGGATTCCTGGTAATAATGCAGTTTGCTGCTCTACAGCTCCTTTTAACATAACACAAATGCTGAGCTGGCAGCAGTAAAACCTATCCTCCAAGCTGTGTTGCTTCAAGGCTGCCTGTATATTTAAAAAAAGAAAGAAAAAAGAAAAATCCTTCAGGTATTTCCACTGCAAGGTACGTTTTTTTTAATTGCCTAAAGTCATTTGTTTCGGAAAAGAAATGAGGTTCCCACAAAACAGGATTTCCAAGTCTATATGTTGATGGGCGGGGGTGTCATTTCTTCCACTTCTGCTTTGGGATTTTTTTCTTAAACCTCTTCTCTTGCTTGGGTCCTGTCGTGCCTTCTGATTTTCTCTTCTTGTCACTGAGGAAGAACAAAACACAGGTCACAAAGTAATAAATACATGATTTGAGTTGTAATGTAACAAAAACTGAATAAATTTAAAATAAAATTATGTAGAAGGAACAGCCAAGATTTTGAACCTATAAGAGCTGAAATGCAATCTGTACATTTATCTTTTATCAAAACTGACAGGAATTATTTTAAGTGGCTGAAAGATTTGCTCTCCACTTACAGATGGTAGGGTACACGTTTAAGAGATCTTATCTTGCAATGGTTAAGTCATTACATCTTTAAATTTCAAAGAATGGCAAGTGTGCATTGCTCTTACTGTGTGTTCTGGATACTGGAAAAAATAGGTGCACAATCTGGCTGTATGAGACCAAAAAACCTAGTCTGAAAGTCTAGCTAGTGAGTCAACCTGTATACAGAGAAAAGTTATGAACAGATGAGAAGCCAAATAAAACTGATTTTCTCCAAAACACCAAATTCAAACACCAGGAAGAACAGCCTAAAGACCACCTGATATCACACAGACTTTATCCTTTGCCCTCTTTTTCCATTCCTTCTACCTCACCAACTGATCTGAAGTCACATTAATGTGAGACAGGATTCTTGAACTTGTGGCTCATATACTGTGCAAAGGAAATTTGTCTACTTTTCTGCTGATACAATCTGGGTAAGATTCTGCTACTTCCAAGGGCCTTGCACAAAATGCATAATTTGTTGCTTCTATACCTCTTCAGTTTGTGTTGTGATGTATATCACTGAAAGTTTTTACAAAACTGCGGTTTTTAAAGTCTTCACGTTATGTCGCAGCTGTCTTTTAGATTCTAACGGATGAAAAGGCAAAGCACTGCCATCTTTAAATTAATAAATTAACTTTAAAAGGAACAATTTAATGCCCATCTCCTGAAAGTGAACTTAGACTAAATCATCTAGTCCCTTGATGATCCTTGGTCCTCTATACTGTCAAAATAATTTTGTTTAAATAATGAAAAGGGGATTCTTTAACAGACTTCAATATCTTCTCAGTCCCTTCCTCCATAAAAGGAAATCTAGAATCCTTTTGTTGATCCAGCAGAGACACTTTGATTCCTTCCTCTTTTCAGTTAGGAACAGAAGAGAATGTATTGAAATGGCCATGGTTTTCTCTGCTTCATGGGCACAGCCATTCTGTTGCATTGGTAATAATGGAGGATGACACGGTGGGGATACTACAACACCCAAAGTCTTCCACCATATGATGGCCATGGTGGAAAGAGCATAGGATTTTCCTTCTTTTCCCCTTCCACTGTGGCCAATTTGTTGGTATAATTTAACCTCCATTGTGAAGGCATACGTAAGACTCAAGCGGACTTAAGAATTTGGTGGCACTTACATCTCTTCCATCCAGTAGCCTTTCACTTGGTCTTTCAGCTAACTTTAGAACTGCTCCCAATTTCAATCCTTCAAAATTAGGTGTATTGGGCAGAGACGCTGAGTGAGATCCTTTTGTGAAATGTGTGCCATTGCACTCACCTTTTCAGACTAACAATGGAAGCATTCTCTCCTGCTTTGGTCAATACTTCATTCCATTCTTCATCATCACCTCGGATTACATACCTGGCAGGGAAAAAGTATTTTTAAAAACCTTTTCAGCACAAAGCCAACTGGCAAGAAACTAATTTACACTGAAGCAAAGATATGAAGTACAAACTCAGTGGGTGTACATGCAGCTGGTATAGACAAGGAAGGAAGCATTCAGGGGAAGTTCTGTTGAAAATTATTCTTGACATCTAAAGGTGCAAATCTGAACCAGGACTTCATTACTGAAACAGTGACATTATAGGTCCTGGTAAAGCCCTGCCTCCTCATACCAGGAGACTCTTCCATGTACTGCCTGCCGTCCCAGTCAGGAAGTCCAGAAGAACACTGGCGGGAGAGGGCATATGGTCCATGGGCCACATTCTTCACCTCAAGTGACTCGGACAGAAATCACAGAGCAAAACTGAGAGAACATACTATTCTGTAACCTGTTCTTGCTTTTACCACAGTTAACATCATAGAAATAGGGGGAAAAAATGAAAACTTTCCTATTCTGCCAGGGTTTCAGCAATTGACTGCAAGTGGCTTTTAACAGTGTGTCATTTGTTGATTTTTATAGCCTATTGTTTACTGAATTTTACATGTTTTTAAACTTACAGATTAAGTGTTTTTTAAAATGTCAATTAAAAACAAACTATTTACAGTACATATAAAGATTTACCGATGTTTTTGTATGTTTTAATCTGTAGCAGCTCTAATAATTCATAAGATGCCTTCAACCCCATTGTTGGGAAAAGGGTGGGATATAAATGAACAACAATAAAAACAATGACAACAACAGCCATCTTATACTCTTCATCTGATACTGTGAATTTTTCTTCCTGCATGGTGGCCACTACTGAGCAGCAAAAACATTCAGAATTTAGATTGACTTGTTTTAACTGCCCGTACTTAAACTAATCTTTAAAAATATTTATACCAGATTAGATATGTACATATAAAAACATCCATGTATCAAAGACAGGGTGATCAAAGGATATCATTTTATGCTCTTCTGGTACTCAAGCCTTGTCTGTCAAGTCATGAGCTTTCAGAATCTGACAATAATTCGCATACAAAAATCATGTGTTTTACATCAGAAAGTATAATACAGCCAGAAGACACAGATGTCCAAGAAATACATGAGCTCAGGTCAGTATCTTCTTGGTGTCCCTGGAAAGAGATTAACGAAGGGCAGAATGCACTGTTCTAGTCCAGACTTCACTGAAAGCAGGGCAGTTGACTGACTGCCCCTTAGAAAGGCAGCAAAACGGTAGCAAACCTCTTTAAATGAAGCCTAAGTTCTCATTTATAGCAATGCAAAATGGCCCTTGCCCCAGC
Organism: Cyclura pinguis; assembly: GCA_030412105.1. Taxonomy (NCBI): domain Eukaryota; kingdom Metazoa; phylum Chordata; class Lepidosauria; order Squamata; family Iguanidae; genus Cyclura; species Cyclura pinguis. The sequence goes on along the minus strand of CM059599.1, from coordinate 307,177,548 downwards.
AATCCTGTTCTGGAGCAGTGACAGGACTTTGAGCACATTCCCTTTTTAGTTTCTGAGGGAACTATTAATGGAACTGGGCAAAACATCAAAGTCTGTTCTAAATGGCTTCAAGTCTACTAGGTTCATTTAATAATGCCATTCATTTTCTTAAACAAAGAAAAGTGATCCCTATGGTGTCAAATCACTTTGGCCAACATGATAGATGAAGTCCTGCCTCATGTAAAAGGAAGCCAGGATTAAAGTGCTTTTAAATTAATCTAGCCTTTTAATATGATCTTAACTGTGTTTTAACATTTTAATATTCTCTTTTTTTAAAAAAAAACCCACTGTATCTGTTTATTAATTATTATTATTTCTCACCCACCTCTCCCTATGGATCAACCTGGGGAACAATGACAGATTAAAATACAGCACATACCATCAGTTTAAAAGAATATGCAAGATGAATACGTATGAAAACAATCCATCCATACTTTGAAATTAATAATCATCTGGCTAAGCCAGCCAGAAAATACTGGTCATTAATGCTATATTAAATTCAGACATCATTTTCAGCTGCTGAATTTCATCTAGCAGGTTGTTCCGCAGTCTAGAGGCAGTTCAAGAAAAGCCCCTCTGGGTGACAGCTGCCAACCTAGTCCTGGTTGAGTGGAGTAAATGTTCCCCAGAAGACCTGAGTGTAGAGGGTGGATTACACAAAAGAAGGTGATCCCTTAGGAAACTGGGACCCAACCCATGTAGGGCTTTAAAGGTAACAACCAACTGCAGACACTGAAGTGATTTTAATATTGGTGTAATATGATCACTCCTAGATGTACCAGTAACCAATCTGGCTGCCACGTTTTGAACTATTTGAAATTTCCAAACATGGTACAAAGGCAGCCCAATGTACAATACACTTCAGAAATCCAGCCTTGAGGTACACAAGTACTACCCATTTTAGATCTTGCAGCTCTAGGAAATGGGCATAGCTGCATAACAGCTGAAGCCGATAATAGGCACTCCTAGCTGTCACATCTATCTGAGCTGCCATTTGGAGTGATGGTTCCAGAAGCACTGCCAGACTCCAAACACAGCCTTCCAGGTGGAGTGTACCCCCATCCAGGACTGGCTGACACATCTCCAAGCCAAAGTTATGACCCTTGACAGTAAGCACCTCCATCTTGTCTACATTCAGCTTCACTTTGTTTTCCCTCATCAAGCCCACTACCTCCTCCAGGCATTCATTCAGAGAAGACACAGTGTCCTCAGCTGAGACTGTTTTTTTGAAGGCATGGAGAAATATATCTGGGTGTCATCAGCATACTGATAGCACCTTGCCCCAGACAATCTATATAAAACCACTGGGAGAGGTGCTGACCAGCACTGAGAACAGAATGGCACCTTATGGCATACCATACAACAGCTCATTTTTGGAAGAGCAGATGTCCCCAAGCACCACTATCCAGAATCTACCTAAGAAATAGGACCAGAACAACTGAAGCATAGTGCCTCCAATTCCCAGATATCTCAGGCATTCCAGAAGGATGTAATGGTCAATGGTATCAAATCACACTGAGAGGTACAAAAGCACCCGCAGGGACACAATCATCCTGTTGATGCTCAGGTGAAGATCATCCTCTAAACTGATCATAGCAGTCACAACTCCATATCCTGCTCTGAAGCCAGCTCGAAATAGATTTAGATAACTTATATCATCCAAGATTGCCTGGAGTTGGGAAGCAACTGCCCTCTCAATCACCTTGCCCAGAAAAGGGAGATTTGATACTGGTCTATAGTCGTTAAAGTCCAGAGGATCTAGGAAGGGCTTTTTTAGATGTGGTTGTACCACCACTTCTTTTAAAGAAGATGGAAAACTTCCCTCTCTGAGGGATGCATTAGCAATATGTTGCAGCTGAGATCTAACTGCATCTCCTCCCTGGATGACCAGCCAAGAAAGACAGGGATCAAGAGGACATGTTGTCTTCTCTACTTGTCCCCATCACTGGTACTCACCAACTGAAACTGATGTAGTGTAATCCTGCTCATGGAATTGCTGGGCAATGGACTGCCAACTTCTGCTATGACAATGGCATTTAAGTTAGCTCTTATCCAAGAGACTTCATCTGTGATAGGGTCATCGAAGACATCACAGTGAACTCCTGAAAGCTCTGAAATTGGATTTGGGAGAACGTACCTGAGTCAGACCTATCACTGCCCTGAAGAATTCACCTGGATGTGAATTTGCATACACAACACATACAGAGAAGGCTTTCTTCTCTGTACGTATTGCTACTTTATAGAAACATCTATATTGTTGGATATAATTTGAGTTGTCCATGATCTGTGTGTCAGCTGTCATCCTTCCCCCTGAGAACTTCTGTATACACTATGAGCCTGGTTAGCTGTTGGCGAGACAGGATGTTGGGAATGATTGAGCCAATAGCCCTAGTCAGCTCTTTATTCCATCTACTGGCCAGGGCTTCAACAGGATTGCCATGATAGCAGCCATAAAACCTTTAGTCTTGCTAACCTCCCTGAATCTAAGTTCTCAGGCAAAGGCAGGCTATAGATCAAGAAAAAAAGAAAGATTATAAACCCTGCTATCATCCTTGCTCTTTAAGTTTATGCATGACACCATTATCCAACAGATCAGGTGGACTTTCAAGGAGGGTGCGGGCTGGCAAAGATATTGCAAAAGAAGAGAACAGCAAAATACAGGGTGAAAGCTTACTGTGAAAGGTCGAGGTCCTTCAGCCTCCCAACATCTTGCTTGTGTTTTTCCTGAAATTCCTTTGCTGCTTCCTCCTGCCATCAAAAAAGTAATTTTTATAAGTGACAGATGCAAACTATGTTTTCTTAAAAAATACAGCTTTCAAACAAAACACATAAATCTATACCAGCCAAAAGCTAGTTGACTGGAGGGAACAGGGGAAAGGAAGCTACTGAAATGATTTTGCTGAAGAGAGCATCAGAATTGCCTCTCTGGGCTAGGCAGAAGTTTCTGCTAGTCCAGTATTTTGTTTCTAGAGGATAACCACTCGGCTGCTCACAGGCTGCGCCTGAAGTTTATGGCCTTTGCTTCTATATGTTCTCCAAAGTCTTGTATTCAAATTTGAATTTCTTCTGTCTGTGGAAGCTCCATTCAGCTACCAGGGCTAATAATGATTGGTAGAAGCATCATCCATAAAACTACAGATCAAATGAATATTGTACCGGCATCAGTAGCAGCAGAAAGTGTTAAGATTCTCTACATCAAGGTGGGAAATGAAGAGCTACTGTCCAAAGTAGGTGGAAATACTGCTGGCAAGGTTCTCTTCCACCAACACACACACACATCAACCATTCTGCATGGCTCACAGATCTATCTGGCACCCTGGCTCTGGAACTGCCTCCTTCAAAGTCTTTCAAATTAAAAGCGCAGCTATTTATATAAACTTTTTTGAGAATAAGCAAACAATTTTGGAGGATTTTTTTTTTACTGCTACTTGTTTGCACTGTTTTATTATATTTTAGTCTTGTCATGTTTTGTATATTTGCATAGCTTGTATGTTTAAATATCTGAGATTTTAATTGTGTTTTTTATGTGAATTCTTAGTTGCGCTGCGTTCTTATGGGGAGAAGATGTACAAAACAAATTAAAAAACCGAACAATGAACAATACTCTCCTTTTCTCTTCCACTGCACTATTTATTAATGCACATTTATACATACACACTTCCCATGCTCACTTCATGCTCACTTCTTCAGCTGACCCACTCTGTCCAAAGCTAAGAGGGGCTCCCTTTCTCAAGGGTCAGCAGGCTTCTCTCTGATCTGCTGCTGACTGAGATATGCCACTTCCCTTCTCTCAGCATTGGGAAAGTCCTGTAGATTCGCCTTGGCCTACTCCTGAGAGTCGACTAGTATACGGAACCAGAGAAATATAATTACCAAATCCTCATTTAAAGATTTCAAGGTTGGCTCCATCACAACTTCTTTTGTTGTTGCCATCTGCTGCTCCACAGCCTTTTCCTGGATAGCGTTGAATAACTAGGGGAAAGAACAACTAATGAACAATGGAACTGACCAATTTCCTCCCTCAACAGTACCATGTTGAATAAAGATACTGGCCAACCACTCCCGTAGCACTCCTAGCTGCTTTCATCCCACTCTCAACGACAAGACTGTAACATCCTTTTCACAAACAACTGTTACAGATAACAGTTACTGCTACTGATAACAATAACTGCTCTAGAACACTAAAATAAGGAAAACTTGATACAGAAGAAAACAGTATTATCACCCCTTTAAAACTATATTATATTCATGTAACGACTTCTAACCTATATATTAACAAAGAATTGAGTGATCCAAAAGCAGAGCTTTTATGTAAGTAAAAATCACCTGCTAATACGAAGGTGGTGATGACAAGATCGGGGAAGCCTAAAACTTGCAGGCATCCTGAAGAAGGCACAGTTGAACTCCTGAACTGGAGTGCCCTACACTGCAACATTTTGAACTGGAGTGAAGAGCACCCAGAGGAGTAATTCCAACAACATTCAACGCTCACTGATGCGCAACTCTTCTCAAACACAAATACACATACTTGAGGCTTCACATGTAAAAATACGGGGAACCTGCTGAACCCATTTCCTTCTCACCATCTGTTTCCTCAAAGTCCACATCCTCATGCTATTTTCTCAACAGCCAGGAATACAAAAGGTAGAAAAGCAGCTGGGAGAGAACCCATTCTGAATATATACCCACCAGGAAGAAAAAGGGTCAAGCAGCTTCCCGCAACTCCCCTCGCACACATCTGGTGCCACTGATTAAAAAAAAAGTCCAGTGAGATGTACAGTTTACAGATCACCACATGCAGTTAAGTTTATCTGAACTCCTAAGAACCATCCTAGCAGAGCCAAAAGTGCATCATTAAGGTGCTCAAAGCAAATTTACTGAAGGTATTATCTCTACAGTTAACTTCTTAAGAGAGTCCTGCAATAAGAAATCTTGAACTAGCCTAAGAGTCATCTTTCTAACCTCAACATGATATTTACCTGAACAACCTTGCGGATAGTTCTGTTGAAGAGTCCCATCAACTGGCCACTAGGCAGCTCTATCTCTTTTTCCAGCTGATCCACAGATTTGTGCTGGAGGCCAATCCCAAGAAGGAGAGCCTGGGGAGACAGAGAGGAAGTTTCAGCATTTCCGTGCAACAGAAGGACAACTCTACAGGTTAGGCAGAAAGTATTTAGATTATTCACTACTACATTGTTATATCAATTTTTCACCCACCCTCTTTTAGAAAATATTTTCAGAGTAAACACAGGAATGAATAACATCAAGAGCCAGATTTTTATTCGTTCAAGAGGATCCAAGTTACATTAATTTAGGACTTTAAAAAAATTTTTTTTTTATCCTATTCCTCTTATTTCCCTTTATCAGTGCCCTTATTCTTGTTGCAAACACAGCAAGAATAAGAGAATAATGAAACACACAGCAAGCTAGAATGACTGTAACGGCAGGCCAGAGGGCACCACTAACAGAAACACAATACACGCTGAAGCTCCACAGGCTGCCTTTCAAATTAGATGAATTCAATAAACAGTAGCAAAACATATGGTACCTACAGACTGTGTGGCAGAAAGAGCCATATCCCCAAGTTGGTTGAGAAAGTACATCTTAGCTATGGTTGGGATCATGTCCATAATCAAATGATAGTCCACCATGTTCCTCGAGTACATCTCCAGTCTCTTCAGATCATATGGGGTAAAAGCAGCTTCCAGTTCATTACGACTGATGGCTGTCCATACCATCAATTATTTCAAAAGTTGAGAGAAGCAGGAAAGAAAAAGAGAAGTTATACTTCCTATCCATATGTGGAGAATTGGAGCTTGGCTTGTCCAGAAGCCCCTATTATATACATATGCTATTTATCTAGCTCAGGACTACAGAAGAGAAGGAGAGAATCAAGAAGATGGATGTCACTGAACTGATTCACTTCAAACAACACTATTTTTGACACAGATGTTAAAGATGCACAGGCCTTTTTGAATGACCACCTGGGAATTAGTGTACTGTTTCTGACAAACAAAGCCTATGTGAAAAGGACACGTGTTCAGTTCTCAGCAGGAGAACTTTTAAAGGATATCACTTGTCCCAATTTTGGTCATTTTAAAAGAGAAGAATAAAAAGAGTCAGACACAGTGAGGGCAAAAAGAGGGAACAAAAGACATTCAAAGAGGAAAAAGGGCAAGCTTGGTTCGGTATGCTAGAATTGGGTGCTAGGTTTGAAACAGTATGCCTACTAACAGAGGTGGAGAAATATTGGCCTTCCAGATATTTTAGATTATAGCTCCCACAATCATGGCAGCATGTTGCTGACTGGAGCTTAAGTCCAGAATGTCTGAAGGGTCAAAGGCTCACCAAACGTGGCGTAGAAAAACAAGAATACCTATTTGTAGGTATTTTGTAGCTATAGAGACTTTTTGTTTGATACAAACACTTTCCTAGGCTTCCACTGAGTCTTTTCACTTTTACAAAATACTCTACACTGAGTGTGGAAACAGAAACTTACGTGGTTGTGATTTTTGCTTGACATTCCTGTTTTGCAAGATGTTCAAAGCTAATGAAGGCAAGAAAGTGCTGAACTGATATGATAAGAGAGACAGAAACCTCCTCCTGAAATCTATGAGACAAGTGGAAAGACTGGAGTTACTACATAAAAGATCATTTGAAACCCTCAATTATGCTAAGCTTTGGCAGCAAAAAAGCCTGATTAACAGCTGAACCATATCTGTGTCAACTCCTGACTTGAACAACAGCAATTCCACATGAAATTGAGATGGCAGAGCAGGGACTGGAATAACATGCCTTTCCCTGATGCTGTTGGACAGCAACTCCCAGCAGTCCTCACCATATGCTGTGCTGGCTAAGACTGAAAGAAGCTGCAGTCTAACAACATCTGGCGGAATCACAGGAGTCTCATCCATGTTTTAGGCATAAAATACTCCCATGTATTCCAACACCTCACATTATGTGACCCAGGGATATTAACAACATCTGGAGGGGGTCATGATTCCCATCCCTGTGGTACAATCACCACCACAGGCACCAAGACTTTTGTGACACCTTCATAAGTTTTTTTTTAAAGCATAAGCAAAAAGGGTATAGTCACAGAATTGACCACGCTGATTGCTTCATTTTTATATAAAAGAAGGACATCAGAAACATAACTCCCCCAAAAACAACTAAGATGGTAACATTCTTGCAAAAGACCCTCCTCAACTCTGAAATGGGAGTCTGAGACATTCCTGACTGATATGAACTTGTCACCTTTCCAGAAGGCTATCAACCAGTTTTCCTGCTCATTCTCTTCCTCTTCATTCAGCATTTTCAGCATGATACACGAGTGTTCCCCTGTCAGATCATTCTAAAGAATAGATATTGGACATGGTTGTCACACAATGCAGTACCGCTTTTTTTAAAAAAAGAAAATGAGTAATACTGTGTTTTCAGCAACAAGCAACTAATTAAAACTATACTTCTCATAAAGAAATCACAACAGCAGTAAGTATTAGTTATGTAGCATCCCCCCCCCCCCAAAAAAAAAATCCTGGTGGCTGTATTCATAATTGGACCTAGAAAATCAAGTTGTTTTCCTAAAAACTAAGAAAGCAGCTTGGCTATTTTAAGCCAGACCAATTTTATGTTACATCATGGCCCCATTCACATCCTCATGTACTTCCAGTGGACTTCTGTCTCCCCAGCACCAACTTTGTTCTTCAGCTGTTGCTATGCATAGCAGTAATTTTCTCCCCACTCGAATCTAGTTGCAGCAGCAACTGAGTGAGCAGGCCTCTTTCTTGCCTCTGCTGCTACTGCAGCCATGGCCAGTAAAGTGAATGAGAAGCAGGTAGCGTTCTTCTTTGGTTTAGATTTCAATCACACAGAGGAAGTTGTGATGCTTCCCTCAGTCCAGAGGCAAGCACTGAGAACGATCAAGACCAGTATTCCAGAAATTTATATAATCTCTATGGCATACACTAGTCAAAATGAAAGATCAAATTAACTACTTCTATTTTATGGTTTGTTTTTGGTATCTCTAAAGAACAAGTCACACAGCTCCACTGAAGCAATCAAAATGAACTCCCATTAAAAACCGATCACCTGATTTATGCACAGTTGTCACAAAAGACAAGCCACTGACACTTAACTTGATCTACAGGCCTAAATTCTAGAAGCAGTCCCTAAATTCTAGTGGCAGTCCCCCAACTAAAGGAGACTACCTGGCTCAACTGTTGAGTGGTAGTAAGTCAACAGTTATATAAATCGCACTGATTCACCGGGTCTGTGTTTCTGTGCACATTCCTTTAAGTTGGATGTCAACGTATGGTGACCCCATTCATTTTATAGGCTTTTCTTGGGCAAGAAATACTCAGAGGTACCAGTTCCTTCCTCTGAAATATAGCCTATAGTACCTGGTACTTGTCGGCAGTCTCTCATCCAAGTACTAACCAAAGGTGACCATGTTTAGCTTCCAACATCAGACAGGATGTGTGGCTTTTGGAGTATTTAAAGCATTTCAGTGGGTCTACACTTTAAGATTTTGAGTCATGAAAGAAAAATGGAAGAAGGTATTAGAAGATCTGAACCTAAGTAATTACCTCAGTAATTTGTTTCCATACTACATACTCAGTTATAGACACAGTCAGAGGTCCTGCCAATGATGTGTGTAATGCACACCAAGTTATGCAATTAAATGCAGTTATTTGGATTCCATGACAAAATACATAAAATGCGTATTTAATTCTCCTTCCTTTTTTCTATCACCCCCTGTCAAAACCCAACTATCAAATCCTTATGAACTCTTAATAAAAAACCTACTTCCTGCGCCCAGTTCTAATCAAAGTCAATGGAAATCCCAACAAGTGAGACTTGAAGTGAGACTTACTGGGGTTTGCCTCAGATAAACAGGTACAAATCCAGCTCGCTTCCAAAATCTGGTGGAAAACAGTAACAAACAACTTATTTATAAACTGTCAACAGAAAACTGATCATATGTTTATGTCTTTCAAATACAAAGCAACATACTGCTTGGAAAAATAAATGTATCTTACATTTACATACCTGAAATAAGGGCTGAAACAAAACTATGCAGGGTTGAGCCAATGCTCTAATTTTTACACACATCAGTGGCCAAAAGCAACCTGCTTTTTTAAACAGCACTCCTTTCACAAACATTCACTTATTTTCCTCTTCAAATCTCTTCACTAACATCACCAAATTCAATTATGCAAACACCACTGGGACATTATCCAGCTTTCCAGGACATTCCTTTTTAGGTAAGATCACCACTCGGATTAATTCAAGAAGGAAGCAACAGCAGCCAATACAACAGGGAAAAAGCAATAAATCCGAATCATATCACTGAACAAGTTCAGAGATAAATTAAAATATCTGCACAAGCCAAGTATTTTCTCCAGTGAAACTTCTAGTTTACACAATCTAGTAATTCTGGTCTGAAAAAAATGGAATATTTCAAGTTGTTGTTACTACTGCTAAATGCCTCTGACTTATAGGGATGCTATCCTAGGCGTTTGGTGGTGGTTTGCAAGATATATTCAAAGGAGGTTTGTCAGTGTCTTCCTCTTGGGTTAGCAGTGCTTGATTTGGTCATAGTCACCAGTGGGTCTCCATGGCTGAAGAGGTGTTCAAACCATGATCTCTCAGAGTCCTAGTCCAACACTCAAACCACTAAACCACATTAACTCTTTCCATAAACTCTACAGAAGTATGGAGGAACTGATTAGAATAATTGGAAACAACACAACAACATGTCTGTGCAGAATCACGTTCTTTGACTGCCCCCATTCAATAGGGTTTGTAAGGAGCAGATACTGGACTCTAATTCCATAAAATCCAGAAGTGGCGAGTGTCCCAATGCAAGGCACTTTTGGTCTGAACAGACTTTTGGTCTGAACAACAATACATCAGCTGTCTTCCAAAACACACTGATATGATATTAAGTACAGACAAGGCAACTGCTTGTCTTGGCCCCTCCCAATGTAACACATGAACACAGAGGAATGCTTACTTGAGCAGTCTTGGTGTCAAGCCATAAGACACACCAAGGTAGTCTAAATTCTCAGCTTGTCTCTCACTCAGTTTGAGAAGCAGAGGGGGCAAATCTTTCCGAGGCATCACAGCTTCTTCCAATAAACTGACAGCCTAGAACAGGAGGAAGTTAGCTTTAGTAAAAGACTTAACATTTGCTCATCCACTCAGCAATTGTTTCTTTTTTTAACATGATTTTTATTGATTTTACACATTATTCTGTTTCATACAGTCAATATCACATATGTCCAATAGTCTCATATACCCTATAATCTTCAGATGTCCATTATCCATTTATCCATTAACCTAAAAAATATCCAACAGTCACATATATCCTATCATCATTCAACAATGGTCAAACTGATGTAATCTATACAGACTATCACAAAGAAGAATATCCAATATCCAGAAGACTCCATACCTCACTGCTCACGGTAGTTATTTCTCTTGGCTTCTGAATCACTTTTTCCTCTAGACAAGGAAACTTGCCTTCATAATACATCTGTAGCAAATGCAGAGCTCGGCTGCCATAACCCATCTGTGAAGAAAAAAATTGAAAGGAAAAAAAAGAACACACAGCACACAGAGAGAGAGAGATTCTTAAAACTTGATTGTTCAGAAAGTCAAGTTTTTCTCCATCAAACATTCAAGTTGGCATCTTATCTGCATTACAGAACACCTCAGTATCAATCCACAACCACAGATTCTTAGTTATAATAAACACAATATTTAACTTAACATAATATAAATGCAAATTTTCTTTGATATGTGTTCAATAGTTGTTGTTATTGTTGCGTGACTTCAAATCATTTCCAACTTACGGTGATCCTAGGGGGAACCTATTGCAGGGTCTTCTGGGGTTGAGAATGTGTGACATACCCAAGGTCACCCACTGGGTTCCTATGGATGATTCCTGATCTCCCTGACCTCCCACCCTGATCTCCAGGCTCAAACCACTACACCACTCTGGCTCTCATGTTGATCATGCCCCTCCCAAAAGAACACACACAACTGCAATGGGAAGACAACAAATGGACTGCCAGAGAAGGGACACTCCCTTACTCCACACCTAGTATGGAAATGGTAGCACCAGGTTAGTGCATATTTCTGCAGGTTAGTAAAGTTCACTAAGCAACTCCTTCAGGTCCTTCATATCTACCTAATTTAACCTTCTCCACACCATCTCTCCATCTCCTTGCCTTTATCTCTGTCTCTTGCTTCTATGACATAGACTCTATACAAGCACCCAGTGAAGGCCATGCCAACCATACTCCATCAGTAAGACAGGGAGCCTGCCTGCAGAAGGCAGACAGGGTGGAGCGCCTTTGTTGTGTTCCACCAGCTGATGTGATCCGAGTGAACAGTCTTCCTTTATACTACTGAATACATTCCTTAATCTCGACAAACAATGAGAACCTAGGACATTAAGCCAGAGATAGGAATCATGGGGCTACCCAAACCTGTTGAACTTCAAGTCCCAGCAGTTCTAACCAGCACAGCCAATACTAAAGAATGCTGTAAGCTGGAGTTCAATACCATCTGAAGGCTATATGATCCACTCCTCCTTGAAGCTCATGTCTCCAGAAAGCAATAACATCTCCTACAGGAAGCACATTACTTTCTCCATAGCAAACAAGCTGTACCTCTTGCAAATACCCAAGGAAATACTGGGTGGCCTATACTTATTGTTGTCCGTAACTGTGCAGAACAACGACCTAAATCCAATTTCACACTAGTAGCTACGACGCACTTTCTCCCTCTCTCTTTCCCAGTTTTCTGCATCAGCTGAAGATCTTTTCCAGCCCTCTTCAACACATTTTCAGGGTTCAAAGGGGGCTGTGGAGGGAACGGCAAGCAGTTGCACTGGATTCTGACCTGTATTTTGCTGTAGTGTAGCAACAGAATAGAACAATACATTACCCCTTGATAATCAGGATGGACTGCAACACGAACAACTCTTCCACCAGAGAGGCTACCAAAATCAGGATCTTGGAACTATAAGCAGAAGTTGAAAGAAAGAAAGAAAGAAAGAAAGAAAGACAGAAAGAAAGACAGAAAGAAGGAAGGAAGGAAGGAAGGAAGGAAGGAAGGAAGGAAGGAAGGAAGGAAGGACGGAAGGACGGAAGGACGGAAGGAAAAGAAAGAAACCATTATAACTGAACAATAACTGAAATGTTACATAAAGGCTTCAAAATAATAAAAAAAAATACCCAAGATACAAGTCAGATTTTGATCTCTTACCTGCTCTGAGATGCTCCATGGAATGAGATCTCCTGAAGCTTTTTTACCTCTCGACAAACTATTCATAATAGACTGACGGGAGATTTCACCCTCCAAACACACCTATCAAAGGAGTGAAAGAATAAAGGAGAACTGAGAAATTGAGCATTTTAATGGCAGATCTGTAGCACAGCACCCAACAGATGAGAATCATTTATCTAATGCACCTCACCTAAAGAAGTTTGTCATAGTCCATGTCCTACCAACATGGAACAGCCCTCTAAACAGATTAAAAACATAGAAAGCTACTTGAAACAAACTCAGCATAATGGTAGAGTTTCGTTCCCATCATATTTCATCCAAGTCACTGAAGGCATTGGAGGAAGAACAAGTAAAAGAATGTATGATTAAATGGGCTCAAAGTGTGGGCCACCTGATTCAGGTAGAACAATGGGAAAGGATATGGACAAAAAAATTGAAACTTACTCTAAGTTTTGACTTGAAAAAGAATTTCTATAAGGCAATGTAAAGGTGGTATCTAACTTCAGAAAAACTGCCTAGAACGTACAAAGGTTCCTCAACCAAATGTTGGAAATGTTACCAGTTAGAAGGGACCTTTTTCACATGTGGCTGCCTTTGATAAAACAAAGTAATCCTGGGTGATGATACACTGTCTGATGGGGACATTTTCAAGATTAAAGTTCAGCTAAAACCTGAACTGTTTTAATTGGGACTGATGGATGATCATATAAACAGGAACTTTGTAAGAATTATACAATATATGACAACACGGACATGGAAATTGTATGTGCAAAAGTGGAAACATTCCATGATACCATCTCAAGACTATTGTATGACAAAGTTGCTGGATAAGGCAGAGATGAACAAATTGATGATGTTAGAGAAGGTTCCTTGAAACGAATAAGTATCAAAGGGAGAAGGTTATAACTTTTTTAAGAGGAATTAGTGGGAGACATGCAACATTAGGCTTTGAACAGTAAGATTAGAATTATTATTGCAGAATATTACTCCAATTTTATAAAAGTAGTCTACGTGTAACACAAGTAAATAAAGTAATTATTTTATAAGTACAAATATAGTTTAAATTTTACATAATTAAAATACTAGACAGATAATATGATTATTTAGGTATGGATATACTGACAGAATTTTGAGGAAGTAGAATAAGCTTTTATCAATCTTTATTCTCTAAGGAGTAGGAAGTCAAGCGTGTGCCTTATTTATCCTCTTTTGAATTGTTGTAGTTGTAGTTTTTGTAATTAGTGTGTTAGTTTAGTTATTTGTTTGTTGTTTACATGAGTTAGTAGACAGTAATTGTCTTGGTGTGTTTGTTTCTGTATATGTTGCATTATATTATAAACATGTGTTTTGATATTTTTTAAAAAATATTTCATCCATGAATTTACATTCAAACATGAATGTAAATCTGCATTAATTGACTATCCTCTAATGCAACATGAGCACTACATTTCCAAATGCTATAGCATAAGACAAACTTTTCAGTTCTTTACTGGTACACAAACATCAAGCAAATCACCTTCTAGGACCAATGACCAAAACTGTAAGTTCTCAGGTGAAGGATTTGCAGCCTTTACCATATATACAATTTACACTTTTCCCTTTGCAAACAATAAGACCTTCCACCTGATCTTACCTGAACAACAGCAAGCACCTCTGGCAGGGAGTTCTGGGTAGGTGGAACTGGTGGCAAAAGACAAAAGAGGTGATGGGCAGGCGCATCTGAAAGCATCTGGAGGTCATTGGGAGAATTCTAGAAGGTCACAATTGTGTTACAGAATTAGTTCACAATGATTATACACATGAACACACGTTATTAGTTTATAATTAGACAACCAGATAGAGAAATATTGCTTTTGATAGGTATCTGACACATATTTTTTGCCACAAAGAAACTTCTCTTCAAAGCTAGAGAAATAAGCCCCAAAAGGGTAGAGGATTTAAAAGGAAGGAAGGAAGGAAGGACGGAAAGAAGGACGGAAGGAAGGACGGAAGGACGGACGGAAGGACGGACGGAAGGACGGACGGAAGGACGGAAGGACGGAAGGACGGAAGGACGGAAGGAAGGAGAGAGAGAATTTAAGCTAATTCTCATACATCAGCTATTTATTCACATACTGCAAGAAATCTACAAATCACCTTGGATCAGCAAGGCTAGGACAGTTTGTTAGGGCATTCTGGTTTCTATTTTTCAGCTTCTAGCACTTAGGGCATGACGAGAAAAGAACTTATAATCAGGTAAGAGAGCAAAGCAACTAATGATCAGTGTTGCAGTGGTGCATTTGTCTGTTTCTATATCACATTATGACCTTTGTTTTATCCTTGCCTATACGCACAAAACACAGGCTTCAGGATTTAGTTTGGTATAAATCCTTCACAGAAAAGTTACAACTGTATTCTATGGTTTCTGCTTGTGATTTCTGTAATGTGAATTTCTTAAATCTCTTGTATTTTATGACTAAAGATTTTTTTTTAGTTACACACTGATCTGATCATTAAAGCAGAAGAAAATATTATTCTCACTATAAAGATTTATTAATTACATTTATATCCTGCCTTTTCGCCAATGAGCTCAAAGTGCCATGCATGACTACTTTCCTTTCTCCTTTTAAGAACTTTCTAAGACAAGAGGGAGCAATTGTGGGATGCTAGATGTCAGGCATTAGCCCTGCAAAAAGACTTTGGAGTGCTGCCCCCAAAGCACTCTCCCTCAACCTTTTTTTTTCCTTCCAAGTGCCCTCAACCCTTTTCTAAGAAGCCTGCTAAGCTCTGTCACCAAATTTAAGTCCCTCTTGACCATTTTAGACTCAGGAGGGGCCTTTTTCAGCAACAGGAAGGGACCAGAAGTCACTGCCTGTTTTTAAAAGAGGCCTCTCCTGGAACATAAATGGCTCACGAACCACAAGAAATGTGGCAAAAGTGCTCCTCGCACCTCTTAGGGCATTTTTGAGCTGAGGGACCTTGGAGTCAAAAAAAAAAAAACCCACCCCTGGGAGGCACATATGGCCTGCAGCCCACACTTTGCCCACCCCTGTTCTAAGGTATTACAGGCTGAGGGAAAGTGATTGCACCTATGTCAGCCAGTGATTTTCACAGCTCAGTGGGGACTAGAACCTGACTCCCCCAAGTCCAGCAGTGCCCACTGTATCACATTGGTTTCCCAGGGGTTGAAAAGAGGGAACCAATGCCGTGTGAAAGGAGAAAACTAGCATAGACATTTGGTTCCATGAGGATCTACAAGAAGAACAGACAGGCCCCACCTCCACTAAAACTCTGATAAATTTCCAGTTGAAGAATGCAGAAAGAGCAATATAACTTGGATGTTGAAAGGAGCTTCACTGACTACTGAGTTGTTTCCAGGCACAGTTCAAAGTACTGTTTATGACCTACAAGCCTACACATAGCCTAAGTTCAGAATTTCTGATAGTATCTCCTTATGCAAACCTACCAGAGCCTTAAGATCCTCAGGGGAGAGCCTTCTCTTGGTGTCACCACCATCATTGGCTCTTCTGATGAAGACAGAGGAGAAAGCCTTCTCAGCGGCTACTCTCAGCCTTCAAAATTTCCTTCTACAGGAGACTAGGTTGGGCCTATCTTTACTCTCCTTTTGCTAGCAAAGACTTTTTAATGCAAATGGGGATTTAACAATTAATTGCTTACAGGGGAGCCTTTTTATGGGGCTAGCATATGCTGTATTTTAATTTTACTGCTAAGTTTTTAAATTATTTAATACTTTTTAAAATGTAATGGTGTTTTAATGTGATCATTTTGTTAACTGCATTTATTATCAGGATTTTTTTTTAGCCTATCTTGCTTTAGATTTTTCAGATTTTCTAAGCTGTCTTAGTGTTCATGCTAGCAGAAAGGAAGCATACAAATAAAATAAAATAAAATATGAACCTTGTAATGAGATGCCACATATAGAGCCATCAGCCTCTGAAGAAAAGTCTCTGATGCTCTATGATAACAGAACAGGGTGTCTCTGTTGACATAATATCTATGTGATCTGAGTTAAGGGATAAAAGCTGTGCAGAGGAACTATCCAGTATCAACTCCCTGATTACTACTGAAGAATTTATTTATATCACAATCTGGTTATCCTGAATCAGCTAGCTATGCAGTAGAAGATCCTGTTAAGCATCTTCAGCTCAATCCACTGAAATACAAGGGCCTTGATTTCCATCTTACAGAACTACACTATTTTGATTCTAGCATAGACCCATCTCACTTTCAGACAGCTCTGTTAGTCTCTTTCACCATAAAATGGAAAGATGTGGGAAGAATGAAGGAATTCAGCAGCACCTTTCAGTCTATCTGGTTTATTTTAGCACAAGCTGTCATGAAGATCAATCCACTTCTTCAAAACCACAGATATCCAAGAAAGTTTCAGAAGGGCATCTGAAAAAGTCTTATCATAAAATCATGAAGTTGAAAGGGACCACTCAGACCATCTAGTCCAATCAATGCAGAAATATGTAACTACAACACTCTTGAGGGATAGCCATCTAACCTCTATTCAAAAATTTCAAAATAAGGAGACCACCACTCTCTCAGATAATCTGTTCCACTGCTGAACAGTTCTTACTGTCAGAAAGTTTTTCCCAGTGTTTTAACTGCTGTATCTTTTCCACTGACTCATGTTCTATTCTCTGGAACAAGAGAAAATAAGCCTGCTCCATCTTCTACATGAATACGGTCTCCTCTCAAAGATGCTGCAGGATTCTGTCACTTCTCCGCTCTCTCTGCCTTCTTCCATTTTACGTTGCAGAGGAGGAGGAAGTGAGCCTGGTGGAATGCTGCAGTGGCCTGAATAATCTTTACTATTACACGGTGCCTTTTGCAGACAACAAGAAAAATAAGATGAAGGTCACAGCTGTCCTAACTAGCAGTATCTAGGTTTAGCATCCGGTCCAAAACCAAAATAAGGTGGCAGCCTCCTCTGGCTTTTTCTGCCAGAAAGGGGAGTGAACTTGTCCAGTAATCAAGTGGCATACAGCCACCAAGCAGCGAGGCTCAATCTCTTCAGCAGTAGTCTCTTCTCCACCTCTACAAATCACTGTGTGCAAGCAGGAGATACAAGTATTCTGCAGTTTCTACACCTTCAAGCCACCTATCCGCCCATTTTCTGAAGGAAACGACTGTATTTGTATTTAAGGATATACATATCCTGTGACTCTACAGAACAACTTGCACACAAGCCCAAACCCTGGGGCCAATTACACATGCAGAAGAATCAGAGGGCCAAGTGGACTGTACCATTCCTGACCACAAGAGGGGAATACATTTTGAAAATTCCTTGCACAGAAATGCTGTCTTCAGGTTACTAGCACATTCAGGAGGCACATTAGGGAACATGTTAAGAGTGCCTTCTTCATCTAAGAGAGGACAATTAACAAGCACATTTAAGAGGGAAAGTTCTTGTCTGGTGCATGTTGTGCTAGTTTTCTCTTTGCAGAGAATTTTTCATAGCAGTATTCAAAACTGTTATCCTCCAGCTACTAAAAATAGTTCAGAATGCTCAGCTAACTGTAGAATGAGAAATCAGAATCTTAATCCTTTTACCATCTATGTAGACCAGGCCTCAGTTTTGCAAAACACCATACAGTCTACACAACATGAGTGGGACTCATCTCTTAGGAGCTAGGAAGAAATGTGCTGAGAAAATCAAGTAAAATCTCCACTACCCTTACTACAGGTTCTTTCATGTGTGGTTGCTCTGGCCGGCATATAGCATGCACATAAGCTCTGGTAACAAGGATACAAGTCACAGGATTCAGGCAACGGGCAGCCAGATATAACTCTTGTGATGTTGAGGCAATCCAAGCACAGCAAGTCATTCAACCACTTTTCAACAGGATCTCCTGGGGCATACCTAATGGATTCATGCAGGGAAACTTCATGTAATGTACGAGCTAGAAAGAGAACGAATAAACAAAAGGTCACACGTATCTGTAAGAAAAAGTAGATGGACAGCTTAACTTCAGTTCTGCAAAGAACAAAGTCCTTTCCTGGATATCCAAGCTTTAAGACACTCTGTTCTCAAACAATCTTAAATGTCATGTGTTATACTGTAACACAGTGAGGCTTCCACACTACATGGATAACACTTGGAGCTTTCCTTCTTTGCTCTTTACTTGATGAGAAACAAGTCCACTATCTCCTGAAAGAAGCAGGTCCACAGCTAAAGAACAAAAAATGCAAACAAAACTCAAAGGGCCATCTTTGGTTGCCTCAGTTTTGGGACTTGATCTTCAGCTCCAAGATACTTCACAAAAGAGCAACAGAAGCTCAGTGCTCTCTTACTGATTTCCTACAGTTCTTGGGGGTGGCGAGGAAGCTTCTTTTGTATGCTTTGCCAAAAAATATACAGGCTGGATGTCACTGCATGGTATACAGTGCAGAGGTTAGAGTCCAGGGAAAGATACCTGAGGAGAGTTTAGCTGTTGTTGTCATTTTGTTCTCTGCTGTCATGTTGGCTTGAGCCTGGGCGCTCTGTTGTCGTAACTGCTGGATCAGTTTCAATGATAAGGAACGACCGGTGCCCTCATACCTATTAAAAACAAAAGATAAAAATAGAGAAAAAAATTGAAGCAGTGGGAGGAGTGGAGGAGAAACCTTTGTTTGTTCATTTTTTTAATTATTTTTTTTTTTGGAGAATGTCAAACCCAGTACATGATGCTCCTATGTGAAGCAGGGCTATGTGAGGTATCAAAAAGGACACCTGAATGGCCAGATGCTGAAATTGAACAATTTTATATCTGTTTCTTCTGTAATATTTCTCTTGATAAGCACATACTGCTGGTGTATCTTTGTGAAACTAGTATACCATGTTAGACTAACAGGGTGGGACTTCCAAGCCCTCCTGATCCTATGTGGGTTATCGGCAAAATAGTGGTCATGAAACAGGTCAAAAGCAACAGTCTAATGTCAAATGAACTGGCCAACTAGTTGAAAACACCAAATAAGTCATGACTTATATTCATTTGTGGATATTCATCACTTGACGAACTCTGATGTTAAGCTACCTGGGGAGGCAGCTTGGGGCAAGTCTTGGGGTACACAGCTCACCTCTTCAACATTTTCCTGCTTCCTCCTGACATCTGCCACTTGCCTAATAACAGGGCTGGCCCTGGTCAGAGTAGTTATCGAAAGAAATCATGCTTACGTTGTCAGATATTAACTCCAGTGCAATACATCCCAGAACACAGCATTCACAATTTAAGAAAATTTCTACATGTTGAGTAATCACATAATCAGTGATCAAGAGGTGTGCATGCAGGTGTCAACCAAATTTCAGACACACCCCAACCACTGAGATCTTTTCTATTTTATTTATCAAGTGTTATAGGCATCCTTACAGTGGATTCAGGTCAAGAAGCCTCTGTGCAAATACCTCAAATGTAACACTCACCCATTGATTGTAGAAGCCATGAAGACAAGGTAAGGGCCTAACAGGCTTTTCACGAGAGGAAGGGGTATAGCAGCAGCTTCATCAATCACCACCAGTTCAGCTTGCCCCAATTTCACAGCATCAGCAGGGTGGATATACTTGCCAAGAAATAAGGGGAAATGGACTGTTACAAAGTAGCAAATGACTATTCCTTATTGAGAGCTAAACTGACCTGAAAGGAACAGGTCCTTATACAGTTCCTCTCCAACGCTAATTTGGTACCAGAAGGAAAGGGAAGATTTAAAAATGAAATTCAAGATGCAATTGCCACAAACATACGTAAAAGGAATAGGACTTACAGGATATTCATGGTTACAGAACATAAGACAGGGTTACCCTGCCCACATCTGCATGTAACACAAAGCCAAAAATCCAGGCTTAATAAACCAGGATATGCAAGCCCAATCTGCAGACTCACACACACTGTTTCCTAACGCTTCATTCCTCCTTTCTTTGTATGAACAGCAAAGCAAGCCAAGTTTCATTCCTTAAAACGCAGCTTTCTAGTTACATCCAAACTGGGAGGAACTATGGTTAAATACTTCCAAGCCAGAATGGATCAAAAGCCAGTTTTAAATCCTACTGCCCGTCATCCAAAGCTGGCTTGCCTAGAAGCAACTGGCCATTGTTCTTTCTGGAATTCTATTCTAATACTTTAATCGCCCCTTTTTTGGACCAGTTCCACATAGACAGAGAATGAGTCCACAACTATAGTACTTTCAGCTTGATATGGGAGTTAACAAAAAGTAGTGCTATGAGTAGCTAGCTACTAAATCCAGTATGAATCTTGCCTTTGCCACAAACCACCCAGCCATAGTTACACTACATACAGCAGCGTAACTACACAGAACATAGCCATATTTAAAAATTATGTAATACAAGCAGAAGTACCACCTTCACCTTGTCATTTCTTCCGCTCTCCTCCTTTTTTCCTCTTTCCACGCCCCCATTTCTGGCCTCTCTCTCCATCCACCCTAGCAGTTGTTCAGCCTCTCTCTCTGCTAACTCTCCCCTTTGCTTCACTTGATCAAGTACCAGGAGTTTTCTCTCCCCACTCCCCAATCTTTGTCTTTGGGGTAGGCTGCATAAAGCTGCCTAGGGGCTCTGTGGAAAAATCAACCTCCTAGGCTGCCTCCAGTTTTGTCTCCTTATTACAGAAGACCTGGCACCTAGTGGCTTACGTTGGTACTGCAAGCTACAGAATAATTGTCGTTACTGTGTGCTTTCAAGTCCTTTCTGACTTACTGCGACCCTAAGGTGAACCTATCACAGGGTTCTGTGGGGCTGAGAATATGTGATGTGCCCAAGGTCACCCAGTGGGCTTCCATGGTTGAGCAGGGGATCAGGTCACCAGGGCCATACAACGCTCAAACCACACCACACTGGCTCTCTTGAAATTGAAGACCTGCCTCCACGTTCGCAGGTTTGATCTTCCCAAATTTGGTTATTTACAAGGTGCTTGGTTGCCTCCCCTCCCCTCCATTCCCTTGCCTTTTGCCTGGGTTCGTGTGCCTTCCTTGTCCACGCCCAGGCAAAAGGCAAGCGAATAGGAAGGGGGAGCCCTGCACGCAGAGAATGAAGGCACACACATGCCTTTCCCCCATTCTCTCCCTCCCATTCCCCTGCCCTTTGTTCAGGTGCAGAGAAGGAAGGCAGAGCACCCAGGCAAAAGGCAAGGGAATGGGAGGCGGAGGTATGTGCATGTAGGTCTCCCCACTCTCATTCTCTTGCCTTTTGCCTAGGCACAGACAAGGAAGGCACACGCACCCAGGCAAAAGGCAAGGGAAAGGGGAGGAGCCCTCACTCAGGCATTCAGGGGAATTTTCACAGTTTTTTTTACTTTTACGAAGGTTCTGTGCCCAGAATCTTCATGAAAGTGGAGGGCCCACTGTAATGCGTTTTTAAAACAAAATAATACCAATATGCATTCTCCTAGGACCTCGTTAGTATTCATGCCAAATTTCACATGTTTAGTGCTCAGTCTTAGGATAATACTGGAGACAGATGGTCCCTCTGTCTCTTCTGATGTTAGAATATTTTTTACATACTACATATGAAGCAATGCATGCAACCAGTTTAGCAATGTCACCACACTGGGAATTCTTTGGGCGGGGTGGGGGGGCAGAAAACAGTACCCTTAGGGCCAGAGGCCACTTGCGCTTTTATCACACCTATTTATGAATAAGACACAGAAAGCTGTTAATGAAAGCAGTAGTGGAAATTCTAAAGCCCTCAAGCTTAGTAAAACTAATCTGACTGGGCTCAGGCAACACTATCTGGCTTTTGCAAAGAGTCCCAGGAACCAACCCCTTGTTCACATAAACAAAAGCAGATGTAAGATCACAATGAAGCAGCTGTACCTGGATAGTCTGTCTATGTTCTCTGAACACATTTACTCTGACTACTGCTTTGCTAAATTCAGGGTTGAGAGACTGAATGATCTCATAATCCAAGTGTTCCTGAAAAGAAACATAAGAAGTAATATGAAAAACAAACACAACAGAGTCTAGCATACTAATACATTTTTAAAGGAAAAGAAAGAAGTCTTTTTCTGTTATTTCAGCTACTACAGCCTTGTGCTGTATGCCAAATGCAGGCATTCTACGCTGGACTGAAGTAAAAATGCAAAGGTGTAGTAAGGGATTATGCAAGTTTCAAATCATCTGGAGGGCCAAAGGTATACCAACCCAAACACAGAGGGCTGAATCCAGAGAAATATGACCTGAAGTCTACTCACAAAACAAGGTTTCTTGTTTTCTCACTGGTGCAGGAATCAACTCCCCCGCCCCAGTGGGCCCAAAACTGCTTCTGTGAGGTAGATGACCCATCAGAATGCTGTGGGATGTGCACGTGTAGCTTCAACAAGGAAGAGGGAAACTGGTCTACCTTCGGTTTTGGGAAACCTTGCAGACGCAAAACTACATTCCACTTGTACCAAAGAACCTTCCAGATTCAGCCAATATCCTGATAATATTACCTGATATTGTAGAGCATCAAAGCCTTTAAAGACAAATTCAAACAGGGTGTGAAGGTTATCTGGACTGGGAGATGTGACAAAAATATTGGAGTAGCTGCAAAAAGAATACAAAAACAAACAAATATTACACTGTATTTACGTACTGAAATGGGAAAAACTTATCATTCAGCCTTCTGCAAAAAAGCTTCAAAATAGTTGCTTAAATCAGAAAAACTAAGATTGTAAAGCATCCCAACCCTTAAGAAAACTGGAGCTAAACATGTTTAAAATGAATTTGTTGTTGTGTGCCTTCGTTTCTGATTTAGTTAACCAGAGGGTTTTCTTGGCAAGATTTATTCAGAGGGGATTTGTCTGTATCTTCCTCTGAGGCTGAGTATAACTTGCCCAAGGTCACCCAGATGGCTTCCATTGCTGACTGGAGATTCGAATCCTGGCCAGTAGAGTCATAGTCCAACCCTCAACCTCTACCAAAAATAATAAAAATAATAATTTAAAAAATGACAGTTATTACTTCTTTTTTCCTCCTCCCTTATTTCACACATGTAAACTATAACACTAATTTACAGACTCCAGCCAGTTTTCCATAGAATCAGAAAAGCCGACTTGTAGGTGAGAGCTCACATAATGTATTTATTCTGAACAAAGATTTAGGCATGCAAAACACTTGTAGTCTGATATGATACAGCTAGGTTTTCCACCTCAGTGGAAGCTAGGCTTCTAATAAGAAGTATTCCATTGGAAACACAGTTGCAAGTGTTCACAAAAGCACTTGTTTTCAAAAAAAAAAAAAGCTTCTTTTTACAACAGTTGGGTGGACAAGTAAATACTAGCATTTTCTGATAAAACCTCTTGTCAAGACTAAAAAAGTATGTGGATAACCTTTGAGGGTAAGTGTCCAGAAATAACGTCAAGTATTTTGCATTCTAAAAAAAAAAATGTTTCTTTTAGTTTTTCCTGGGTAAGCCAGTGATAAAAAAATCTGATATTCAACTCTTATTCTTGCACCAGAAATATTCAAATCCTGGCCTCAGAGAACAATTATAAATTCGTATCAGTTTTTCACAGTTGCTTTCTAAGACAAACACAGAAATCTGACCTGTTAACACAAATTCATTACTGAAACAGCCAGAAATAACTTACCCAAAAGCCACTGCTCCAGCTATAGCCAATCCCAAAGCGGCTGATTTTCCACGCCCTCGGGCAGCTGTTAAAGCCACAGTACTTCTCAGTGTCTTCTCAGAAATAGCTTCAATGAATTTTAGGACAGCTTTTGCCTATCAGTGAGGAAACAGGCAATCAAGGTTGGTTATATTTATTGCTTAAGATTATTAAAAGGGAAAGAATACAAGTAAAAATTTAGAGAGAGAGAAGATGGTATATCAGGAGCTACAAAAATTCATTAGTATTTCATTTGTTAGTATTTCATTAGGTGCTAGTTTTATATAGAAAACTGAATAGGGGAGAAGGAAATGCTTCAACAGCTACTACCATTCAAGTCTGTCCACATTTACTAGCTCTCCTGAACTATCTATTTATTATTAATATTGTACGCCACTCTTTCTGTTAAAAAATGCCATATGGCAGAATCTAAAATTAAATCAAACCTGAAAAAGATCTTTTTTTTAAAATATAGAATTAAAATTAAATTAAACTAGAAAAATTAATAAATCATTAGATCAAATAATACAAAAACTACAAAGCATAAACACATTAGAATAATTTAAAATGTTAAATTAAAAGATGTGTCATAAGTTTAGTAAAATCCAGAAGATTCTAAAATTTGGAGTAACCTGGGAGAAGTCCATGACAAAGGGATTTCGGCAGGGAACTATGTGCTCAAGAGCATCTCTCCTACAGGAGCGTCCCCAAACCACAGATCCAATTCAGGAAGAAAACAATACCTTGCAAAATTAGCCAAATCCATTGTTAGGCTTTCCTCTGATGACCAACACTTCTGCCTTGTCCAAATTTGGCATCAGCTTATTCACTCTCACCTAAACTATTACCAAACTTAAGTTCAAGGATATCGACTAGCCCCCTGGTACTAGGTGGCAGAGATACATATTTTAATATTATCAGTACATTGAAAAGGAAAATGGGTGAAGGAAGTTAGCATCCTGAACACTAATTGTTTCAAAATACTGCGAATTCTGTGTTGGGAGAAACACAATAAAATAATTAAATAAATTTTACCAAGAGGTTTTGCAGATTTCAATCCACTTACTCAGGTGCACTGATGGAATTAATATATAATGCTACCAAATGGGTATCTCATCCCAGCTCAAATATTATTATTATTATTATTATTATTATTGTTATTATCTTTATTTTTATCCCGCTTTTTTCCCCGAGGGGACTTAAAGCGGCTTACAGCCATTAAAAGAAACATGATTAAAAACTGCCATATACAAAAGTTAAAACAAAGATTGAACTACAATAATAATTAAAACATGTTAAAATACATATAAAAACAGCATTAAAATATCAATTAAATAACTATTATTATTATCTTTATTTTTATCATACCTGATCTAGAGTTTTACAGCTATCAACCAATATTCCGACTGGCTGTGTATCTTGGAGGCTTTCCTTTAGTTCCTTCAATTCCATATCTTGAGGGCTCAGACTATCCTCCTACAGGCAAGAGAACAGTGATCCATACTGAAGATATTTGCTACCTCTAATGCCAAGAATAGGCATATTTCATTTCAAGGGAGGTCTTATTCGGAAATATTTTGCTCAGGTTTAAAAGTGATGCGTCATAAAACCAGTGACATATTTTCTCTTAGAGTGGTACAATTCAGAGGATTTATAAGAATGCCACACCCACAATTGCACAAAGAAACTCTAGGTTATCTAAAATGCATCACCATTTGAAGAGTCCAAACATGACTTTGAACATTTATTAAGAGAGGGAGACATTTTTGTTTTGAGGGGTTGAATGCTGAGCTTTTGTGGGACCTGAAATATTTATCCCAAGTTTCTCCTAATGATTTTATTATTCAGCGTTTTCCTAGCCCATCTGTTATTATTTGCCAGGTATTGTTCTGCTGATGGAAACAATTCAACCACAACAGTGTCTCCTGGTCCAAACATGCCCTCAAAATCTGCTTGGAGGGATTGGGAAGGAAAGCTTACACAGCAGACTTTTGGGCAGTACAGAAGCCTAAGAGAGAGGGAGGGATAGGTACAAAATCCTACTGCTTTAAGAGAAATATGTTAACACCAGAACCCAGGGAAGTTATTCAGGAAGGCTAAATTTCCCAAACCACTTCAATCATCATGGCCATGCTAGTTGGAGGATTCTGCGAACTGCAGTTCACCCATAGCTAGTGACAGCTATGTTGGACTTACCCACTATTTCCCAGATCAGTTTCTCTAAGCATAGCTCTAAAAACTCCTCAGATGCTGCTGTGCTACTGAAAAAGCATTTTTTTTAATCCATTGCATTTGAAATAAGAACCAATGCAGTGATTTCTTATCACACCAAAACAGGCAATGGGAAGGATCCTTCTGCCACACCATAAAATCACTCATATGGTATTATCAGACATCCCATTTTTAATAGTCGAACACCTCTTAAACACGTCTTCTATATTTAGCATGGAGTTTCAACTGCTGATTCAGAACTTTTAGTCAGAATTGTGTTTACCTGAGACCGAGGTGGAATAGCTGATATGTTGGCAACATGGCTAGAGATTGGGAGAACGTTAAGCTGATCATCAACCACCATGCAGGTTTTGCAAGATGCCAGAGATAAAATAAACCTATATGATAAGACATAGAAAAGAGTAATGTCGTCACTGTTAAAACTGATCTGTTTTCACCTCATTAACTAGCTCACGTCTGCAAAACATCCTCTGGATAAAGCACCTCAAAAGGAATGTTTTGATAAGGCACATCATAGATGGCTTCTGTAGCAGTCTTCCTTAATGTAGTACCCTCCAAATGTTCAGGTCTACAGCTCCAATCACTGTCAGTGGTGCCCCTCACAGACCTTTTTTGGGACGAGTGCTTTTTAATTTGTTCATCAATGACTGCGATAAGTGGGTGACCGGTAAATGTCATCAGCATACTTACATCAAATTATTTAGGGTCAGTAAAACCAGAAGGGAAGCAAAGAGCTTCAAAAGGTTCTGTCCAAACGGGGACAATAACAGAGTGTGAAGAATTTAACTTTTTTGTACTACAACTTCCAGCATCCCTAGCCAATACAGCCACTCCCCTGTTTGAGGACTTCTATGAATTGTAATCCAAAGTAATAACATTTACAAGCTCTGAATTGACTGAAAGTAAGCTAGTGTAATGTTCACTGTTGACATCTTAACAGATACACATTTTACCCACAATCCCATATCACTGATGGAACTGGATGTTAAAACATCTGTAGAACCAAAGCTTCCCCTTACAAACACTACTATACTTGAACTTAAAGGACAGTTTCTCAATACGCCCATCACAGGGAAGGAGTCATTCAGAATCCTTTCTTGTCCAGGGGTTAAAGAACAAACTCCCTCAGATAGATGAACAAACATTTTTTTTCCTTATATATATGCCCCTACACCAACCTGTGTTCAAAATGATCCTACAACCCACCTTTCATTAAATCTTCCTACTACATCTTGATGTGCCTCTGTCCGGTACCGAGAGTGTACGTCCTAGGGCGGAAGAAGGAAAAAAAAATTCTTTGTATGAAACCAAAGAATTGTCTTCAGGCCAATGACAACACACAGAGATCACAATGCAGAGAGCTGCCAAGCCTCACACTAACACTAGCTCACCGATCCAACTCCGGAGTGACTGACATCAGGCCCCAGAAGCTCCAACCAATCAACATGGGTTTTAGGAAACGGCAGTCAAATGACATATGAGGGCCCACATTTGCAAGTAGACTGTCTCTAATCTGACTGTGCTCCTTTTCACAAACTCTCAGTGTTTCAAGTTTATTGCTAGAAAGCCTAAGCAGAGACAGATGGTGTGGGCTATCATAGTAACAAGTTAGATTCATACCTACTCTAAATTTCCAGATATATGTGTTATCCTCTTGGAGACACATCTAGCAAAACATCAAAACTACTGTCTACATTTTTTGGGCAGGGTGCCCATACTTTTAAGCTAAAGCTATTTCTTTCACTTTCTCCAAATAAAGGAAAATTCCTCAGTTGCTCTTTTCCAATTGTTTCATGCGACAGAACAGCCAACCTAAAAATTCAGTTAATTCTAATAGGGAACAGAAGGCATTCTACACATGCTCAGAGATAAAGCTGCAATGAGAGTTTAGGATTGAAAACTTGTAATAAACTCAAGGACTACCTTAAGCCATTTATAATTAACAATCTGGTACCAATAACAAGTCAAGAATGTAGCAGCCTGTTGTGTTTGTACATATAAAATAGAACAGAAAAAAATGCCTTACACCAGTCTATTTAGTACAGTCTATTCTGACTAGGAGTAGATCTCCAACATCTAAGACAGAGGTATTTTCTAACACCTAAGAACGTATCCTTTTCTAACCAGGGACACCAGAGACTGAGCATAGGACATTCTGCACACAAAGTTTGTCCTCTGCCATAGAGCTAAGACCTATTCTCCCTTTCAGAAAAGGAAGTCAATTCTCTTAATTACAGATTTATGAATCTTAGTAACTATACCATGGTCATGGTGTAGAGCTGCTTCAACGAATTCATTGTTCTCAGGAGGATTGCAATTATGCCCCCTCCTTCCACAGTTTCAACAGTTCTAGCCAGGAGGTTTGGGGTCAAGGATTCAAAGTCCTAAAAGATTAGGCAGAAAATTAACATGACATTTTTCAGGTTAGCCATTTCATGTACTAGTAATATAAGAAACAACCAGAATACATAAGTATCAACATTTTCCCCACCTTCCTCCCCACCATCAGCTTTCCTTATAAGCAATATGCAATTAAGAAACACAACTGCTTGATGGAACCTCTTTGCTTCAATTTCATTTGGACACACTTGAAACCTTCTCCTTCCCTTCTGGTTTCCTCTTGAGCAAAATGAGAGCCTTGTCTGCTGTGGCACCTGGCTATGGAATACCCCTCCCTTAAAGGCCCAACTGGCACCAAAAACAGTGTCACTTTGGTATCAAGTAAAAACACCGATTTTTGCTAAACCCTTTGGGACTAGTTTAAGCATTAAATTGTTTAATAAGTAGCAATAGTATTTTAATTGTTCTCACTATTTTAAATTGCTTTAGACTATTAAAATTGATCTTTGATTGTACATCCCCCCAAATTCTTGGATGTTAATTTATTATATATTAATAATGAAGACTTGAGCAGGGTGGTTGGTGACAGGGTGACATGGATGTCTCTCATTCACAAGATCGCCAAAACTCAAAGTTAACTTGACAGCAAGCAGTTAACAATAACAACTAATATAATTCATTACTATTTTAATAGATAATCACTGCCCTTACACTGGGGTACTCTCTTGAAAGTTTACTTGCTATTTTAGAAGTGGGAGGAAGATAACACAGGTTGAGCATCCCTTATCCAAACTGCCTGGGACCAGAAGTGTTTTGTATTTCAGATTCTGGAATATAGTGCAGCTCCCTGTACATATAATACGGTGTACGGCAGCAGTTGAGGCAGTAGTAAGCCCCAGCTGCCAGGTGTGCATACTTTGGGCTCCCCTGCCTCCAGGGGGAGGAGAGGAGTGGGAGGGAGCAAGGAAGGGAGATGGCGTGACTGAGTTCATAGCCAAACTCTGCACAAGTGGCAGCCGTGGGTGGTGAGGGTGCTGCTGCTCCATCACCACCCCCTAGGCGAAGTCTAGAGTCGGACACAGCAGCAGCCACTGCCGGTAGGCATCTCCAGCCTCAGCCTGGAGTACAGCCCCACACCAAAAAACCCAGCCCCTCTCCTCTCCCCCCTGCTTCTACCACTAGAGCCTGGATCCCAGTCAGTGCCTGTCCTACCAAAGTCTTCTGCAGATGGGCACCCAGCAATTGCAGCCAACTCTGACAGCAGCAGTGGTGGTAGTAAGACTGCCAGCCTACCACTTTTGCCTTTGAGGGAATGGCTGCAGCACTCTTGCTCATTCATTCAGCTAGAGATAGATATGAGGATCTGTGTAATGACAGGAGACATGGGTTCCCACCTTTTCACAGATTCTTGCATCCCTGTCAGCCACATCTCTCTGCAGTCTTATACAGTATAGGCACATGTGTGTTGTAGCTCCAAAATTTTCAGATTTTGGAGCATTTTGGATTTCCGAGTTCTGGATAAGGGATACTTAAACTGTATTTGGTTTACTGATAACACAGCAAAATGCACCTCTTACTTTAACCTACTGGGAAATGTTACCAAGAATTTTATTGTTGCATCAGTGCAGAGTCCAAAAACATTAATTTTAGAGTACAACTCCCAGAATCCCTCAGTATCAATTAAAGAGCATGTTAGCTAGTCGATTCTGAATGCTGTACTTAAAAACTAATTTTATTGCACTATTGTTAATGACAACTAAGGATTTCTATTATTCTTCTACAGAACTGATCAATATAAACTTGACTTCACAGCAATCAGATGTAACAATCTTTCTGGTTTGGATGATTACCTCTTTGCTTAATAATCCAAACTGCAACCCTTTTGCCTACACATGTACCTCACTTGGTTCACTGTTTCTCCCTTGCAGCAGATAAAATGCAGACATCTACAACTTAACAACTCTTCTTTTTGCCTGAACCTGAAAACTTTGATTCCCAGCTTTGCGATAAGCCAGGATTTCAACCCAAACTTAAGTCACGATTTAAGACTCTGGCTTGTTCCAAAGGTAGTAACCATAGTTTCCTCATTCAGATAAACAGAAGTCAATTCAAGTACTGTTTATTAAGCCACAATATGACTGTCCAAGCAGAGGCTGTATTTCACACAAGTTTCATATGACTTTTAAAGGGTTTTGAGTAGGAGGAGAAGGATGCAGTGTAGAAAGTATTTATTCTGTAAAACAACAGCTGCTGCAAAAACACTGTATGCAGCTCAAAGGAGGTTGCTCCTGTAACCTATCCAAATGACTTGCACGAAGAGGATTCACATATTCAGAACATCTTCCTACCTGGAGTACACACATGCCAAATGTATTCCCAAGAATTTTGTGTGTCTCATTATAGTAACAGTAGCGAATGTTTGTGGCTGCAACGAACAACTCAAATGGGTCATCTTGCTTCAGATCTAACATTCCAGTTTTAATCTTCTTCTGCAACTGTCTCATCCTTTTTTTACGATGGCTGATGGGGAAAACAGATAAAATTAGAGGTCTCTGGGAAATGATTAGGTTTCAAGGGAAATCCTGTACATGTTTACTCAAAAATAAATCCCACTGTATTAAGGACAAAGTACCTTTAGAAGTTTCAGTACACGTGGGTGCAGAATGACCCATATGCAAGTTATAGAGCAGCAAGAACTGAGTGGAATTGGAAGGGAGCCTGAAAACCACACGTCTAATTTAGTCCATGGAGGTACGCAGGCACAGAGCCCACAATGAATGGAATTCTCACACTGAGTTCCCTTCCTTGGTCGGCTGCTCTGTCTCTTGGTTATGGAGAAAATGAAAGAGAAGCATATCCAGATGCGCTATCCACTGGATTTGCATGGAAGACAAACAAGGAGTGAAACTGTGTCTTTAGCCAAAGCATGCTCCACCCAGAGGAGGAAGGATCCAAGCCTCAGCAGGATTCAGTAACCAGCCCCTGATTTAATGAGAAGAATGGATTTGAGAAGAGATTTGAAGTTGGGACTGAAAGTAGAAGCATTCTGGAAGGGAAATAAGAGCAGCAAGGCAGAAAGTGAGAGTTACTTAAAAGAGTAACAATATTAATACTAAGAAAACAGCCTGCGAAGATTAGATGGGCATTTAGAGAGATATGTCTAGCTCAAGACACAGAGACGTAAGTGTCAGAACTGTGGTACTCTGACACCTGTTTTCTATTTATGTCAAAAAAAACTGGGTAGATGTAACTACATTTTCCCTGACCATTGGAAAAGTAGTGGCAGTCTTGCTAAGAACAAACAAAAGATAAACAGACTAAAACAAACAGTGCTTTAAAACCTGTAGCCTCCTAGCATAAATATGACAGCTACATTTTAAAAAGGGGGAAAAAAAGGGAGATAACAGATGTTTTTACCTGCTAAAACCCAGTTCCTTCTTGTAACACCATAATACTGATGGTCTCGCCTTCACTGCTGCTTTAGACAACATATGATGGAGTATGACCACCTGTCAAGTGGTGAGAAAGTTCTGTAAGTTCTATTTAAAAAAGCTAAATAATATTTTTATTTATTTATTTATTTTATACCCCACCTTCCTCCCAGCAAAGGACACAAGGTTGCTTACAACCTATAAAAAGTAACCACAGCTAAAGACCTACGAGTATAAAGGGTAAATACAACTAAACAAACAATTGTATTAAAAACACAATGTTAGAACAATGTAAAGCATGTTTAAAAAATAATACAAAAGAAAAAAGCAGAGCTCAGCCCATCGAAAGCCTATTCTGCCACCTGAATTCAGAACCAAAGTCCTACCTAAACAAAAATGTCTTTGACTGCCAATGGAAAGAGACCAGAGTGGGGACCAACCAAACTTCCTGAGTGAGGGAATTCCACTATTATATTCATTATCATTATCATCTGTATTCATATCTCACCTTTTTCCCAGTTTGGGACTCAAAGCAGCTTATAACAGTTAAAACAAACACAATTTAAAATTCACAGCATGCAAAAATTAAAAAGTAATTAAACCATAATAAAATTAAAATCAGTTAAAAGTACAAACCATTAAACAAAAATAACAAATAAAAGTCATGCACATTGAGTAGGGTCTGTTCCGCCTAAAAAAGAACAATTGTCAAAGGGTTGCTGGAATAAAAAGGAGCAACCACCAAGAAGGCTATCTCCTTCTCTCCACCTATGAATCCATATTTTGACAGCACATGCGAGAATATCAGTGGGGAGCTGCTTCCCTATCCCAATTCTGCTGATAAAAACCATTCAGTCACCAGGAAATTTTCATTATTAATCCCAATAAATTCCTTCTCTACTCCTAGGTCAAACTGAAAGCTGCACCCCAATCTGGCACCCTTGAGATATATGGGACTACAGTTCCCAGAATCTTCTAACCCAGCTGGCTCATTATAAAATTATTTCGCATAGTCAGAGACTACATCCCACCTGATCTTTGCTATGGTCTCCTACGATAACGAAGAGTGTTCTATGCCGCTCTGCCACTCCATTCTCGATCAGTATCCGGATACGATTATCAACTTTCTTGCGCTGCATTTTCACTGTGAGATCCTGTAGAGATTACAGCAATTCATTTCAAGTATCACTTCAGTTAAGATGGTGTAACAGTGGCCAAACTGCATATTGTTCTACTTTACTGCAGAAATACAGCAACTCAAGAGTTCTCCCTGTACTTATTTTGGAATATTTTAAGCATCATTAATGCCAACTCTAGTACAATCTTATGCAAGTTTCCTCAAAAATAAGTTCCCCTATGCCTAGTGTGACTTGCTCCTCCGTAACTGTGCTTAGCATTGCAGCCTGAAACTCACCATTCCATCTTTTTTCAGCAAACAAGCAACACGACAAATGTTATCAGAACAGGATAATGATTCCTAACTGCAAGCAACAAAGCCCTAGGTGCCACCCCTATTAAAGAGCTGGATAATGGAAACCCCTAGTATCTAGGTGGCAACTGTAGGTTTACAGCAACCAGGAAAAGACTGATTCCAAGAAAACAGCTGGGGGGAAAAGTAAGTATGAAGCTCCAGAACAGTAATGAAGAGCAGTGAAGAACTCTTTGGGTCTTTGGTAGAAAATAAGACCATAAAAGCCATTCTCGTTAGCAGGAGGCATAACTTTTGATGCCATTAACCTGTGACACCTCACAAAGACTAGGAAGTACGTCTGACAAAAGCATAGCAAATGTTATCAAGAGGACCTTACACAAAATGGAGGGGGGGGGAGGACAGATGATAGCTTAAACATTTGTCCAAAAGGAAGCTCTAAACACAAGGATGTGGATTCTAGAGGAGAAGCAGAGGGAGAGTATGGGAGCCATAGTAAAACTCTCAGTAGAATAAAATATGAGAACAAACAATGCTTTAGGTGTCTTTACATCAACGCACAAAGTTTGGGAAACAAACAAGATGAGCCTGAAGTCCTAGTGCAGGAAAGTAAATACAACTTTATAGGTATAACAAAGAATTGGTGGGATGACTCTTATGATTGGAATATCACAACTGAAAGATATACTCTGTTCAAAAAGAATAGATGGAGAAGAAAAGGAAGGGCAGTAGCATTATGCATCAAAGACTATTTCATTTGTACAGAAATCCATGTGAGTGAGCAAACTGGACTGGTGGAGAGCATTTAGGTAAATGTAAAAAGAAATAAGAATAACAACACTGTGGCAGGCGTTTACTACAGACCACCAACCAAGACGAGACAATAGACAATGCTTTCCTGAAGCAAATCTCAGAAACCTCCAAGAAGCAAGTAGTAGTTATGGGGAACTTCAATTATCCTAATATTTGCTTCGAGACTAGCTCTGCTTAGCACAGGTTCTCCAACAAATTTCTGATGTGCCTTGCAGATAATTTCCTCTTTCCAAAGGTAGAGGAAAGAACACAGGGATCAGCAATCTTAACCACTAGAGAGGAGTTGGTCACTGAAATCAAAGCAGTTGGTACTTCAGCAGAGAGTGACCATGTAACGCTAGAATTCATGATTACAGGACAGTCCAAAGAATAGTCAAACATAAGCCGTGGATTTCAGAAACGCTGATTTCAAGTTCATGGAAATACTGGACTGAATCCCACAGCTAGAGATGCTAAAGGAAAAGGACACTCAGAATAGGCGGGATTTCATGGAGAAGGAACTGCTAAAAACAAATTACAAACAATTCCATGGAAGAAGAGAAACAAGAAACAGCTGAAAAGGCCAATGTGGCTGCACAGAAAACCCAAGGAGGAAGCGATCAGACAAAAGAGCATGTATAAAGAACGGAAGGAAGGGCAAACCACCAAGGAAGATCACAGATGTGTAGCCCAAAATTGCAGGAAGAGTAAAAAGAAAGGTGAAGTTCAGAATAAGCTGAGACTGCTTTCTCGTGCAATAAAAAGGCTTTTTTTCAGATACCTTTGGGCTAAGTGAATAACCAAGGAGACAGTGGGGATGCTGCTTGCTAAAGACAAAAAATGCTAACAGATCAAAACGAAAAGGCAGAACTACCTAACACCTATGTTGCTTCATTTTTTCCCCAAAAGAAGGCTGTGTCCCTCTCTTCAAAAAAAGTAGGAAACTACAGGTCAGTCAGCCTTACCTCAACACCACGAGAAATATTAGGATGAATTATACAGGAGCCCATTTCCAAGAATATTGACAATAATACAGTCATCAATAGAAGTTAGCACGGGTCTGTCATGAACAAATCTTGCCAAACTAACCTGATATCATTTTTTGATCCAATCACTAGTTTAGCAGGTGGTGGGAACGTTGTGAATGTCATTTATCTGGATTCCAGCAAAGCATTTAATAAGGTTCTCCACAACATTTTGATCAGCAAACTCATTAAATATGAAATAGATGGAAACATTATCAGATGGACCCATAACTGTTTGGAAAACCATGCTTCTAGAGTTGTCATCAGTGGATGTGCTTCAAACTGAAAGAAGTCTCAAGCTGAGTGCTGCAGGATTCTGTCCTGGAGCTGATGTTCTTCAATATTTTTATCAATGATAAAGATAATGGGATGGAGGGACTCCTTGCCAAATTTGCAAACAATGCAAAACTGGGAGAGGTAGCTAACATATTGGAAGATAGGAACAGAATTCAAAATGACCGTGATGAATCAGATAATTGGGCTGAAATTATTAAAATGAAATTCAACATGAACAAATACTAAATTCTACATAACTCAAATGCACAGATGCGAGATATTTGGCTCACCAGTGCTATATGGACAACGGACCTTGGATTACTGTTGACAATAAGACGAACACAAGTCAGTAGCGTAATGCTGCAGAAAATAAGTCAAATGCTATTTTGTTGTTTATGTAACTCCTTCCGAACTATTGATCTACATGATAGGAAAGAACAGCTTTAAATTAATGAAATACATGCTAACTACTGGACTTCATGAAGACCTAAACACCCTGAGGCTACATGAACCCATCTAATCTCTGAAGCTAAGCCAGGTCAGCCCAGGTTAGTAGTTGGATGGGAGACTGCCAATGAATACCAGGTGCCACAGAAGCAACTGACAAAAATCACTTCTCAATATTCAAGGGGTTGTCATAAGTTGACAGATGACTAGATGGTGCAAAAGTACACACAACTGTTTGCTGAGCTGTAGACCATGTTGCTTGTCCTGCATGCCTATACAACAGGAACACATAATCAAAATTAATATTCTTAACATTCTCTGTCTTTTATGGATAAAACATTTTTGACTATGTAATCACTTCAAGACTCAATCAGCAATATTATCCTTAGTTGCATTCACATCCTGCCTTTCCTTCAATGAACTCAAAAGTAGAAGAATACACAAGTAATTCATAATAAATAAATATGTGGCAGGAAAAGAATTAGTAGGTAGAATCAATCCTAAATACATCTGTGTCATTGTGAATATAACTGCTTGTTACCACCACTCTTAAAATAATCCAGCAACAAAAACAAACAGTAAAACAAGCACTCTTTTTCACACACACACACACACGTATAGTTGCCAACTCTTAATTTTGAAAGCCTTTACTACCACCTGGATGTTTGCTTCTGAACAGATATATTTAATGCCCCAGCCTTATGACAAGGTAAGGGGTGGAGGAATGAGCTAGCAGCACTAGAGAACTGGAAAATGTTTAGAATTATTGGAAGAAAATCTGAGTGACGCCGGGCATCAGGGCAATTAAGCAAGTGAGAACAGCAAAAGCTGCTACTCTATGCGTATTTCTTTCAAAGCCAGTCTTATGAAATGCAGTCGAACTCAGACCACAGTAGTTGTATTTATTGACTTAACTCTGTCCACCTACATAGTCTGTAATCGTCAGGGCCACTATATTTTGCGGCAACAATGACACTCAAGGCTAAGTTATTCGGAATTAAATCCCACTGAAGTAAACTCCCAGAACTGAGCTACAATCCTAAACGCATTCGTCTGGAATTAAGCCTCTGTACTCACTGTCACCAGTTCCACCCCCAACCACACGCAAGGCTTATACTGTACACCCCAAATTCTCCACTCCATGCGTCTGGGAAAGTGGCCGCAGGCCAAGGATGTTCGTGCGGCAGTAAATTTGTGAACTTCTGAGGTGCCACAGGGTTCTTTGCGGCTTCGCCGCAACAAACTAAGAGGGCTACGGAGGGGGGGCTTACTTCCAAGTAAACACACACACGGCCTGCAGCGCCTCCCTTCACACCTACCTGGGAAAGCTCTCCCAACCCAGCGTTGCCAGCCCGGAGCCTCTTGCTCCCCTCTTCCCGCTGCTCTAATCACACCTCCTCCGCCGCTCTCCCGAGCCTCTGCCCAGGGACCGGCCTCCCACGTGCAGCACCACGCGGGCTGCGCGAAGGCGAGGAAGGACCCCGCTTGCCGATACAGGGGCCGGCTGAGGGAATGCCTTCCTGGAAATTATTGGCCGGGGCGACCACGGTGAGCAGAGCAGACGGGGCAGGGTGGCCGGGGCGGCCTGCGCCAGTCGGGCAAAATTAGGCAAAAGCCCAGGCTGCGGGCTTTTTCTTTCTTTCTTCTTTTTGCCGGCTCCTTCTCAGGAGCACAGGAAGGGGAGGAGCTGCAGGCGCACAACGGCCTTCCCATTTTCAGATCCGGCTTCCCATCCCATGAGCTTCTCTCTTTCCTCGTCGAAGGCTTGTGATGTAACCGAGCCGAGCCCTCCGCCGGAACTCTTTTGACGCTGCGACCCCATAAAAGTAATTTCCACTAAGTCCGTTTCCGCACTAGCCTGTTATCGCGCTATTATTCCACCTTCAACATCCTATGGAATCCTGGGGTTTTGCAATTTAGGGAGGGGCCTTTGCTGCAAGCTGCAAGCCCCAGGATTCCGTAGGATGTCGAAAGTGGAATAATAGCGCGATAACAGGCTAGTGCGGAAATGGCTTCCCTTGGCTTCTTTCCAGGTAAATGCGGTTGGGATTGTAGTAGCGCCGTTCTGTGCGCCTAATTCAGTGGGGTTTCGTTCCGAATAACTTTGCCCTGAGAGACACGCGTGTGTGCGTGCGTGCGTGCAAGCTATCAAGAGAACCGCACGCCCTTTAAGGTAAGCGTGTTTATTTAGAAGGAGGTCCGCTGAAGTGTGGGATCGGGCAGTAGAGGGGCGCGTGCTTAGCAATGTGTGCACCACATTTCGAAATACTTGTCCAGACATTGCGCCGAATCTTTCCTGTACCCTCGTGAGATGCGCCGTTATTCTAATACGGAGGGGGAGGTGAGTAGTTAAAAGTGCGTGACGCCGCGTATTAAGCTCCCGCCCGAAATCTGTACTTTCTGCTCAGTCATCACACCGTTTAAATCCACACGCGCAAAACAAAAACATATGGCTCACAAACCTTGATTCCAGAGTTTCAATTTAAAAACGAAACAGGACAAAACAGGATAGCTATATTTCAGAGCGGTTAAAGGTGTACATTTTTGAATTTTTTTTTAAGTGTGTGGAAACCAGTGATTTATTTAAGTCTTTTACTTCAAATCTGTACCTGTCAAGTCTCAAGTCCTTGCAAAATACTTTCAAGTCAAGTCTCCAGTCTGAGGGCTAACTTTATACCGCAACTTGTATTCCAGAATTTCTGAACAGAGTTTAATTAAGTCAGTTTTAACAATTTAAGTAGACAGCTCTCCACATTTGCAATTTTGCCATCTGCAGCTTCAGAACTGGGGGACAGGCTCCTTCTTATTCCCCCTTCTCAAAGGTGGAGGCTTTTGTGTCAATAGGCATAAAAGAGTTTGCAGCTTTGGAAGCAGGGAATGAGATCTTCCCATTTGCTAAGCTTGAGCCTTTTTTCTTCTCTTTTCTGTTTTTTAAGAAGTGGGGACTGGGATCCCTCTTACTGCCCATTTGAAGCACCAGAAATTTTAGAAGGAAGGATTCTTCCTCTTCAAGCCCACTACATAACATATTTTCTATTTCCCTCTGAGATACACACTCTGAGCTCTGTGGAGGAGTCTTGCCTTCTGCTCTTAGGAAAAGTTTGAGAAAGCTCCCCTATATGCAGCAGGGACAGGCTGCTGAGCAGACCTCAACCCTGCCTCAAGGCCACTGCCTAACATGTTTGCTGGTCCCCCTGAGAAATACGCCCAAACTTTGGGCTTAGATTGCCATGTGATCAGTAGGCAAAAACAGATGGAAGTGTTGTTCAAGGTCGTAAGGTTTCTGGATGAACCGAGGGCAGCAAGTCAGTCACTAAAAATATACAAGTCACGTGTCGGGTCATTGTGTCATTTATTGCCAAGTGGAGTCGCTGAAGCAACTTAATCAACTTGAGTCTGCATCACTGATGGAAACTACTTACTTTCCCCATTCTGCAAGTTTACTAAAATTGAATTAGTAATATGAATGCCCTTTTAATAATGAATACTCTCCTGCTTTCTATGATTCTTGTCATCAACATCTAAAGTATATTCAGAAGGACATCTCTGGTCCACTATGAATGATTAATCAGTTTTCAAATATTTTCCCTTAAAAATATTATCACAATTCTGATATTCTGTATATTCCTTCCAAAGTATTGGGAAGAAGGCAATATTTTAAATTAATGAAAATACAGTATATGCTAACTATTGGACTTCATGTAGGCCCAAATACCCTACAGGCACCAAATCCCATCTAATCTCTGAACCTAAGCCAGGTGAGCCCATGTTAGTATTTGGATGGCAGACCACCAACTACCTGGTGCAGTACACTGGATTTCATAGGAAGGAACTGACAAAGCCCCTTGAGTATTCCTTGCCTAATAAAACACTATAAAATTAATAGGGTTGCCATAGGTTGACAGGTGACTTGAAGGCACATAGACACACATGTTCAATAGGATATGTTCAATCATCCAGTATAACTGCTTTGGATGTTGCCCATGTGGTAGATCTGTTGACCCTCCCATAAGAGGAAATGGGCAGCCAATATGATTCTAATAGTTACCAGCATCCCATTTCCCCGCCTTTAAAAAAAAGGCAGACAAAATACTTTGTATTAAAAAGAAAACCATGGTCTTAAAACCTTGCACGGAGATGCTTGTGTGATTTAAAACTTGCCCTATACTCCATTAAGTGATGGTCCCTGGACCAATACTGGTCCCTGACCCCATGGCATCCCTGGTGGTCCTTGGCAAATTCCTGGGAAAGAAAGGGCAAAAATATAGTGCCGGTCCTTGATGTATTGGAGGAAATAATTGCCAGGTCCCTGTATCAGATACCCTGGAGAAGCAATTGTATAGGCAACCTCACTACTTTTATGATTTCTATTAGTTCTCAGTTTTCTATTGGTTTAAGTTTTGTATTAGAATCATAAAATCATAGAGTTGGAAAGAACTTCATGGGCCATTAAGTCATATTCCAATTCCCTGCTCTATGCAGGGTCTCCAGCTAAATAGGCTACTTGAAAAATCTAATTATAATCATCCCGTGTTCATTCCCACAAGTATAAGCCTTCTGTCCTGAAAAAAATCATTTGCCCCACTGCACTTTCCCATGCTCAGATTTCCTATAGTCGTATTCAATTGAGACTACAGCTTAATTGCATCATACAACAACCACTATTACCAAAAAAAAAAAAAATCAAAAACAATGAAAACAATATGTAGGGTTTTTTTCCAGAGGGAGTTTAAATGCAAAGGCATGTGGATACCAAAACTTTACCAATTCCACACATTAAATATCACAGTTCAACAGGATTGTATACTAATACTGTGCATTCAGGTTAATTCACAACCTGGCTTAAACATGCTAGGCAGATGAAACACATAATAGGCAAAATAGTAAATAAAGTAGGATGCAAAATTAAATGTGGAAAAATTCATTTGAAGCATATGCACGTGTGCCTTCAAGTTGCCCATGAATTTTATAGGTCTTCTTAGACAAAGAATACTTAGAGGTGGTTTTGCCAGTTCCTTTGTCTGGAATATAGCCTACAGCACCTGATATTTATTGGTGGTCTCCCATCTAAGTACTAACCAAGGCTGATCCTGCTTAGTGTCCAAGAGCAGATGGGATCTCGTCTCTTTAGGCCCTCTGGCAATATTGTATCTTTAATAAAATTTAATTTAATAACTTATTAATGCTGGTGATGCCCATGTTAAGAACTTCCGGTAATTCATTTTAAGACCATTATTTTAATAAAAATACAACTTCTCAACTTTTTGGCATACACTGAAGGTGCATATATGTGGCAGAAATACACACTAAAAACCATATGTGCATACTAAAGAATAACCTAAAAATATACACATTTAATTTAAATGCAACCATGTGTTTGAAATCTGCTGTACCACGTTCAGTAGGAAGCTGATGAAATATGGGTATTTGCACATGCAAGCTGAGGCTGGTAGATCATAACAATGATAAGTTATTTCAACATGCGTGTTTGCTCCATATCACTAGTTATGTGTGGATTTGTGTCTGGTATGCATACAGGATGCTCGACACTTCAAGAGATGTACCATAGTGAGACATGGCATAACATACCATCTTTTGAGATCTGCATAGGGTAGCAACAGCCATGGATTTGAAGTTAAAACTGCATGAGCAGTCTGCCCAACTCTTTACAACTATACAACCTTGCTTGAAAGCTTTCAGCATACCAAAGTGAGGGCTATTTCAACACAGGGCGAGGTACTTTTGCTGGTCACAAAATAAATGTCACACTAGACTGGAACAATGAAGAGCAATGCTTTATCTCACCCTAATCTGTAGTCAAGAAATCCAGACTACAACTGTACAGGGACTAATTTCAGTTTCTATCAGGAATGTTCGAATTAGTCAGAAGCTTCAAATCCCCAAGTTTAAAAATTCACAATTACACAGATATGCATCACAGCAAGATCAAATGATTCTAAACATGCAATTGTTAGATTAAGTAATATTCATAAGGATAAATCATTATTTTTAACCTAGATAGTTACGACTGTAAGGACACTTTGAGTAGTTTAAAAATGAAGCTTGAAAATTAATTGAAATATTTTGTTTAAAAGGGCTTTTAAAAGTTATTGCAGTTTAAATGATGAAAGAAGAACGCTGCACTTCAGTTTAAATATAAACATCCAATACACATTACAGCATCTGAAAGATGCCACCCATGGTATTTTAATATATACAGAAGATTAAGAAAGGTAGTGCAATTCAGGTTTCAGTGCATTTTTTATAAAAAAAATGCATCCTGTGCTAAGTTCTGAATATCAGACCATATTTATATAGTAATCAGCTCTACATATCCCCCCGCCGCCCCACAAAAAAATGCACAATTATACACCAAGGCAATCAGGCAATTCTGTGTACTTTGTGTCATTCTTAATACGCAAATCTGCATTGGTTTCAGCATCTATTTTCTCTTCAACTGTATTCCCCCTTTTGAATACCACTCAGGTACAGGGACAGCAACAGAAAGGATCCCAAGCTGCTACAGTTTTAGTTCTGAAATTATAGAATGATGTGGAATGGAAACAGATCATGAAAGGTGAACTGGGAATTTGTTTTTAACATAATGGTAGCTACAAAATGGGCACCATAAAAACTTGCTTGCACAATACACAATTAGTATAATTTCATTACTGCAAATCAGGCAGGAGAAACATTTGCCCTCCAGATACTGCACTGCAACACTACTACTGTCTATGATGACAATTGATGAATTTGCAGCTCAACATCTGGAAGGCCACATTTTCTCATCCCACGGCTGTAGACTGTTTTGTAAGGACTGTCGGTTACACTTCAGATAGCTATTTAGCAAATTTCATTTATTTTTAATATATTGAATTTATAGAACATGACTTTATAGGCTGGAAACCGTCAAACCTACTTAGGTATGAGTAACAGCAACACACTTTTTCTATGACTGCAAGTCACTTCTTTTTCAATGTAAGTTGCTTGAACTGTGATTTTTCTGTCACAAACTCATTGTACACTATTAAGCGTTTCTCCAAACTGTTTACGAATGGGTGAGAATTTCCAGTTTGGAATACTTGTCTAATTCCAGATAAATGATAAAATAAAGCAAATCTGTAGCTTAGTCTTTTGGTCCTGTTCAATTAACAGCCAAGAGCCAATAATACAATTTCACTGGATCTTGCTGATTTAGATACACCGATTCCACCCCAAAAATACTCCTAGAACACCCCATGCCCCCTAAAGACCTACTCCAGGGCATGGGAAACATTTGGAGCAGATTGTTTGGCACATGAAAGCTGTTGCAAGAACAGAAACGTTCATTGCCGCTAGCCTTGGATACTCAGTAAATCATTTAAGGCTGATCATCTTGTGAGAACAACAATTATTTCATATTTAGGAAAACAGAGCTTTAATATTTTAACGTTTTATTTTGGCTTGATTGAATTAAGACAAAGAAGAAATTGAACATTGCCAAATTGGACAGACACAAACTCATCTTCAAACTGATTTCCTCTGATTTTATCTATTAATTATTCTGTATTACCATAGGATTTCGTGCCACAGAAGAAATTCACAGCTTAAGAATCTCAGTGTTTCTTCACTGCGTTAAAGGAAGCAAGAGTTTCAGTTCCTCAGAGCTACATTAAAGGCATTGGATGCTAAAGGATAAAATGAGAAGAAACCCCAGGAGCTCAAGTAGAAGCTGAATGGTATTTGTAACCATTCAAAGGTTAGGCCACATTTTGTTGTGCTGCTGCTCCCTCTACACAGCACAGGTAGAAAGAACAACCTTGTGAAGTAAGCAAAAAGGTTAAGTTACTTGCATAATTTTAAACACTGCAGATTCTCCTGGTCATGATTTAAATTACCCTGGCCTATTTTTTTTAAACACACATACAAGTATCTACTGCCTGCTTGATTTCTTGTATCTGGAATTGAAACTGTATCACAGTATTTAGCAGCTACAACATAGGACATGTTCAAAAGAATTTGCATTAATTCTTGTGATGAAAGCTGAAGATTCTCTTTTGTAGACAGATCATGCAGATTTTCAGGAGAACCTAGCTTGCTAAACTGAGATTAAAAATAATCAATTCCCAGTTCTTTTAAACATATCGACTAGGCAGGAACATGTTGCTTTGTGTTAAGGGAACCATCACTCTGATACAGCAAGGGCAATGTGCATACAGAAGCAGGAGTCTCTACATACATTCCCAATGATTCAGAAACTCTTGCCCAGAAGATTCCAAGGGTCAAGCAGCTATACCCAGCACTTGCACCAAGCTGACAGTCCCCAGTGCTGCCTCAAAAACTCTTATATATAGCACCAAGACAGCTGGAACTGTTAGCCCTGTTCAGCTGAAGCCAGAAGGGGAAGAAACAGCAACTGCATTCCCTCAAAGGCTATGTTCTTTCTCACAGCATTTGAATTTCTGAGTGCCTGTAACATGTAAAGTCTAAGGAACACAAATGTACAGTTTCTATCTGCGTTAGTCAGTGAAGATGTGTTAAAGAATACAGCAGGTTTTTTTAATAAAC
This sequence comes from Cyclura pinguis, assembly GCA_030412105.1. NCBI lineage: Eukaryota > Metazoa > Chordata > Lepidosauria > Squamata > Iguanidae > Cyclura > Cyclura pinguis. The sequence goes on along the minus strand of CM059599.1, from coordinate 307,133,108 downwards.
ATGTTTTACTTATCTTGCTTAGATCTGTAACTGCTGGCTGTAATTTCCCTTAAAAGGGGAAACCAATTCAAACATGTACTGGTGCTTTTCAAAAGAGAGCAATTTAAAAGGGCAGCAGCAGGGATTTGAAATTGCTTAAAACCTTTAGGCTGGAGAAGAAAAAAAATGACTAAAAATAATATGAATATTAATTTCCATCAGTACCAGCATCAATTATTTAGGTGATAATACAATAAGATCAAGTATTAGTGAAAGGCAATGTGCAAGTCATAAGGAAAGATAAAGAATACCAATCCTTACAAATGTCATTGCTATCCAGGAAATGTGTTTGGGAGAAAACTCAACACTTCACATTGAAAACACAAGTGGCCATCCAGATTACATCCTCCATTTCTTTACAGAAAAATTTAAAGTGCCAATCAAAGCCTAATCTTGGATTTACACAATTATTTCAACAGTTACCATGAAATATTTGGTGCACCCCTTCTGCAACAGCAAGTCAGGCTTAATAGGAAAACGTAACAAGGGGTGGTAAGCTGTTCATCAGCTTACTATTTTGTAAGAGGGATATAGGCAAAGATTATACATTGTAAATGTTCAGTGCTTCAGTCTTAACAAGAAAAAGCTGAAATGTAGTTGCTCTGTTAAACAATCACTCCTTCTATCCTCCTTTCTGTAAAACTGGGAATATACCAATTGTCTGAATAAAACATTTGGGGTTTTATAGATTTTTTTTAATCCAAATTTGCTGCAGCACTACATAATATCAATGGAGTCAAGTCAGGTTACTTCTGCCTGTTCAATTATGCTATGGAGTTTGACATCATCCTGAAACTGCCGTTTTTGTTTTTAATCAGAGCTAGGGTTCTGGATCTTATGTGCAAGGCTCAAGATGACGCTTAGGACAGAACATGCAGAGTAAACGTCATTTCTTTCCATATCCCGGAAATATAAAGCGGACAACTGTAGTCTTGTCTTTTATGGGCAATGAAAATAATCCCTTTACTATGAATTTCCTATAAAGGGGAAGAAAGAGATAACTCTTCTGGTAACATGTATGGTACACTGGCCAGTGTGTTTTTGGCGTTTAAATGTAATCCTGTGAATTAGATTAATTCACTTGCTGAGCATTCATTTGAGGCATCCCTCTGTTGGGTCTTGGGGGCCCTCCACGACCTAGAAAATAAAAATAGCATTTTATTTTTGGATCAAGTGAGATCCTTTGATACTCAGAATGGCTCTGTCTGTCTTTCATGTACCTTCCTATTATGCTTGTCTAAGACTTACAGACAGTAAGAGATTTGATACCTGTTTACTCTGCAGGGGACTTTGAATGTGTACAAATAAATGATTTGCATCAAATCTCAAGTTTTGCCCAAAAGCTGACGAATTTACTGCCCATAAAGCATAAGCTATGCTTTAGATGACACCGGAGTGAGGCTACAAAATGCGTATAATCAGAAGCATGATTCTGTATACAAGTTTTAGTATTTTTAAAGGTCTGATACAGACAATTGCTGCTGGGCAGGCTTAAGAGAAAAAGCAGTATCTTATCAGAAGAATATCCAGCAGTGTTTCTGTGTCCCCATCATGACAAATGCTTATCTTCTGTTCAGTGTATTTTTGATCAGAAACTAGCAGCTGATTAATCTGAATGCAGGTATTTTTCTGCCTCATTTTTACATCACTTTTAGTTAATCCACAAAATAATTAAATAGCACTGATCCACTCAAGGACAGGCACAATGCACTGCACAGATTCATTCCCATTAGACCAAACTGAGACCTTCCCTATGCAACATGCATGAACGCTGTTTGCAGAGGTCACATAAGAAGATACCACTTGGAAAAGAAGGTCTCAGTGTGTGCCCTCAGTGTCTCTATCCAATTCTCTCCTGTGTTCTTTGTGCTTATTTTAGCAAAGGAAATGGTGAAGAAGGGGGCATGACTTTATTCTGACATTTTGTGGGATGCATTTCTTGCACAAGTGCTGCACCTGCACTTGACTGGACCAGAAAGTTCCACTTACTTTGGCATTAGACTATTCTGTATACAATAAAACAAAGCAAAATCATAAATATGTAAATAATTACATATTAATTATTATCTGGTAAAATGTTTCCATTCACCCTGTTTATAAATATATGGTCAATTTTAGCCATATACAGCTTAAGACAGAAGAGCAGGCTACAAACAATGCAAAATCTTTATTGATATTCAAGGAGCAGTAGCCATAATAATAAGAATAAGAATAATAACGCAGACACTATTGGAGATATAAAAGGATCAAGGCCTAGCAAAACATTTTTCACATCTCTCACAGCTGGGTAAGCTTTTAAAAGCAATTTAGTAGTCTTCAAAGTAACATTTAAAAGTGAAAATTACAATAAACAATTCAAAGGCAAACTGATTAACAACTTCCATATACGTCTACAACAGTCAACACATTTGTACCAATGTATTTTAAAGTTTGCATCCCACACATTCAAATCAGAAATGAATCCCCTGAATATTACCTCGAGGAGCTCCTCGAGGACCACTTTGTCCAGAGCCACGCTTGAAATTTTGTTGATATCCATCCTGGAATTTTAAAAAGAACCAGATACTATTTAACAATATTTGCGGCAGAAAGTCCCTATACAGGATTTCAAAGGGCTACATGTCATTTTTCAACTTCAGTGCCTCCCTTGCCTTCAGCCATATATATAACTGAAAGGCATTCAAAGGTTTCTTTAGTACAAGAGCAGACAAGTACACCACAGACTGCATGCAGTACTTCCCCGCCTAAACAGCCTCAAACATCCCTAACTGCTGGCATTGCCTTCAGACCCACTAAAACTGCCCTTCTGCTTTAGAACATTCTCTTTGTCAAGTCAACTGCAATCAGCTGCCTGTTAACTCACATATTTTTGGCCAATAGTTTCAAGGAATTAAAAAAAAATTAGACCCTTCTGGGCTTATGAAGTTACTAATATAAGCAGAACATACTGTCTGATTTTTTGCAGTGATCCTGTTTTGTTCCTGAACTGAGAAATACTTTACCATACAAATTTGCTGTTAAAGGGAATGAGGATAACATATACATACAGAGGAGCAGAAAATATTAAGGCCTGGAGCGATCCTACACCAAAAGGGAATATTGTTCATCACAATCTATCCAAATGAAGTTTTATCTTTTAAGCTAAAAACAGAGTGTTAATTCCTTATTTAATCACATTTTAGAAACACAAAACTCTCAAAACTTGTTTGAATTTGGTTACTCTAAGAAAGCCCTTTCAAAGTTTAATCAACTTACCCGCTGGTAGTTGGAATAGTCCCGAGGAGCATTAAATTGTGCCTGCGTGTAACCACTGTTTGGAGTGTTGGAAAATGAAGGGCGGTAGCCATCATAACCTCCTAAAAATCAGGAGAAATGCCTTACTGAGAAGTGTTACTTTTATGAATGGTGTATGTATACATTTAGCATTATATGGCAATATTCAAGTTAAGGGAAAAAAGCATTCTGCATTAGAGAAAGCAGATCACATGCCATTTGCCAAACCAAGAAAAACAACACTGGAAGGGTGGAACAGGCTGACTCCAGCTAGTAAGTTTTTTCCCGTACATGGCAACAGTTCTCACAAATGGGAATACATTAGACCATTATGATGCAATACTCAATAAAGACATAAAGACCTATTGTCATTGTCACTCTTAGCCCTTTCGGATACAAAATTAATGATTTTTAAAGTCCATCTTGGCTCTTGTGTACCATTAAATATTTTAAGTATTGTTCAAAGTTTCACACTGCATGTATCAGACATTAATAAATCATAACTTAAAGTGATTTAATAAACGCAGACATCAAAGTTAGAAATCCCACCGCATGTCATAATCTAAGTAAGTGAAATAACTTGCTTTTGTAAGCCAAGGAAACAACAAACCCTGAAAAAAGATGCAATCATTTAGCAGGTTACAAAGAGGAAGACAGTTTCATAGCACATTATGCTACATCTCCATTGAAAACATCTCCCATGTTAGTTCCTTCTCAAAGCTTGCTACCATGAATTTTTATTTTATTGTGTATTCCAGTCACTATCATGACAGTAAAGAAAATGCAGCAAGCTTACACAACTCTGCACTGTATTTCATTAACAAAATTAAAGCATGCCACTATAATGCTTAAGCATCTGGACATTCTGCATTTCTGGAAAACATTCAGAATTAGTCTTAAAAGGTTTTTAAGTTTTTACCTCTAAACCCATTGGCTGGTCCCCTGTATCCATTCATTAAGCCTCGAGTGCCGCGTGATCCACCACGAGACACTCCCCGGCTGTTATAATAAGGCTGACTGTTACGTGGGAACCCAGTATTCTGTTGTGGAGGCTGTTGGTGGTTACCTGCCACTTGATGGGACTGGTCCGGGGAACCATGGTAGGTGCCAACCACTAAAATGGAAAAAAAGAAAACCAAGAAAATGCAAAGAGTTTGAACTTGACACTCCAATCTCCTAAAGTCTCAAATAATATCAAGCTAACTCACCAATGCACTCTGCTTAAGAGCCACCATGTAGGACAGTAATGTTAACCTACCCAAAAAAAGATTGTTTGCAGAATTAAATCCAACATGGCAATCTGCGTTCCCAACAAGTGTCCTTTAAATGTCTGCATGATCTACACAGGATTCAGCTTCAGTTTAACTGATTTAATTTGCTAGTTCTTCTGTTAACTATTCCTCTTTTGCCAGTTGGGAGGCAGATTGTATTTCAATGATTAAAAAAAAATACTGTGGTATATAAAGGCAGCAAAATGAACAAATGAGCTATATCTAGTAACACTGCCTTTGTAGGTCTCTAAAAATAGCACAAAACCGCTCCTCTTCAGCTAACATGCCCCAAATTACTTCAACAATGTCAGCTGGGGTTTGTTTATTTAGACTAGATTTGTTGAAAACTTGTTTTTGAAATGAACTACTGAGTTCCATGTCTCACAAGTTTACCTGTCTGAAGCTGCTGTTCTTGCTGAAGTTCTGATTGCTCTACTTGATGAGGCTGATTGGAGAAAGTCTGACTGTAACTTGTCTGGTACTGATTTGGTTGCTTTAGGGTTTCTGGCTCATTGACAGGGGGAACAGGTGCATTCATGTTAAATACCTATAAGAAAAGTAAATAAAACTGAAGTACTCAGGATTTTCATTAGATTGTTACCAGATACTCTTGTAAAACTCATGCACATTCTCAAACGTGCAAGTTATCAACAGCACTCGTGGCACAACTGTGTATTTACTGGTGTCCCACATTTTTGTCATCTGCAATAAACATTCAGTATTTATTTAATACTCACTGTCTGCATGGACTGGAATGGAGCTGCATTAACATTGATTCCGCTGCTATGCAAAGGTTTGCTAGAGGCAGCCTGAAATACCTGAGGCTGAGATGCAGCTGGTAGTGGTGATGATGTTGGTGTTTGATCTGTGTTTAGAGTGATCGAAGCCTGACAAATAAATTTAAAACTGATGTTAGCAAGCCATTAATCATTATCATGTAATATTCTACTATGAGAAGGAGGTAATTGCTGAATAAGTGTATCTAATGTAAGGATAAGCTGTACAATCCCTGCTTTACCTAACTGATTATCCTGCTCTAAACCATCAGGGTGAAGGACTCCAGCACCCTCCTCTCCACAGCCACTGTGCCTGAAATGAATGTTGGAAATAAGTGCTTGTGCAAATCATACTAAATCTGCAAGTTCCTCCTTCCGATCAAAAAAACCTGGCAAACTACCTCTCAGATTAGATGTACAGACAAACAATTTTAATCTACCAAAAAAACTTGTCTCTAATAAAAGTTTCCTATTTCAGAAAATGCAAACATGATTAGGCACACATACCAGATATAAAAACGGCCAAAAAAGAATACCTAAAATTGATTTCCAAGTTCTTTAGAGGACTGCTCTCATCATATATGCAGGAATGCAGCATGTTTTCCCTTCCCAAGCAAAATTAAGTCTCATAACTTGCCTGAATCTGGTCTGAGTCTTTCTGAGATTGCTGCTCTGTTGAATGAGGAGGCTGATACAGAGACTCAGATGCTGTATATCCCTCACTTGTGGAAGAAACCAAGGGGACCTGTCAAAGGTTAAAGTTTAGCAGAAATTCCTGCCAGGACCTTTGGGCAACTCCTTGCCATCAATCTCTTTGAGTTTTTACTTATATCTGTAGTAGGAACATTATTCTACATTGTTTCATCCTGTTTAGAAATATTAAGATGTATTCATTTCTCCCACTAATAAGCACTACTCTAGCCAAAAGCTTCATTTGACAGTAGCTTTCATCAAAGCCAGATAAATTTACATTTTTCATTTCTTAATAATAGCAGATCTGCATACAGTTTCCTCTTATACTACAGGAATGGAAGTACCTAAAGGTAACTTCAGATATTTGAGAGAACACTAAGATATTTTATTGGGCCAGAGGAACAACCATGTCCACCATAACAAGAATGTTGTAAGAGCTGGACAAATTTGTCAGGCATGTAAGATTTTCCTCCATTTCCCAAAGAACTTGGTGGACTATGCAGATTGAGAAAGATGTGTGCATTGACAGATAGGACCTGATTTCAGGCCCCAAAATGTGAAGGCATTAGCAGGGATTGGAAGCCTTTAAGGAACATATTATATAAATGAGCTAATAATGGGATCACAATCAAGGCATTTAGTCTATTGACTGTGTTTATTGAACCTTCACAGGATGAGTTAGTAAACTTCCATATTACTAGTGTGACACTAATCTTCAGATATGTTTTTCCTGAATCACCTAAAGGAAAGGCAAGGATTAAGAATCAAAAATCTGAGATACACAGTGAAATATCCAATTTCTGCCTAATGTACTGGCTTTGAAAAAGTGTGAAGCAACTAGTTCACAGCTTAGCAGGAACGGCTGAGGAGTTATCATTAACTGCAGGGAGATAATGGGTACTCTAAGAAACTAGAATTTTTGAAGATTTGGATAGAGAAAAGGACAATCCATGTGTCTAATATCACATATATAGGTATGGTTTTATATGACTGTAAACATTAGAGAATGTTAAACAGAATTCATCACAGAAGCAGGGTGAGCAGAAGAACGGACTGCTGTGTTCAGCAGATAGGCAAGCGGAGCATTCTAATACTTCCATTATTACAGAATGGCGTCATTAAACTCTGGCTATCATATGCCAAACCATCCACATAGTTTTGTTCCAAATGGCCCTCCACTGGGTTGGTAGTGACGAATGAAGATCTTAAGTCTCTCTTTGACTTCTATTGGAAATATGTGAATATTAATTTCCATCTAAACATCAACTCAAGCAGGAAGAAGCACCAATAGGGACAAAATCTTTTAAAAGCTTTGCTAATTTTTCAAAATAAGATGGTACAGTCATACTTCAGTTAATGAAGCATCTGTTAGAGAAGTTCCTTTTTACACACTGGTACACATAACTAAAAGCAGGCTTATTTTCACACTTCCCACTCTGTGGAAGAGTAGACCCTCCCAGCACCAAATGATCGCACTTGCCAGGCCTGAATCAACTCCCCACATGTAGCATCAGACTATAGAGGAGACTTAACTTTTTAGATTGCTAGCAAAGGTTCCCTGGAAATAAATTATATTCCAGCTTAGAAGCTAATTAGCAGCTAGAGAGATGAAGTGCCTGTAGAGGCTTCCCAAACCCTCCTCCAACTCAGTAAGAAACAGGTTAACCATCTGCGTTCAGGATTTCAGTGAATCACACCCTGTGTCCTCCAATAGAAGCTTGGAGAACAGTACTCAAAGCTTTAAGGTTGTTATGAGATGCTACACGAAACAGAGTTTCCTGAAAAATGACGAACTTTTTTTTTTTTTTTTTTTTTTTTAATGTAGGAACCTACTCCTGTTCCTTCCATGTTATTTCTCCCTCTGGTACCAAATTTTCTTTAAAGATGTAATGGACATGACTGCACCTATTTCATTAACTGAACAAAACCTGTTTTTACAAAGAACTATTCAAAATTTCAGGCAGCTCAGTGAAATCACTGGACCTAAAGATATTTTAATGTATGATAATCCCATGGGATACCTAAAAATGAACAAGATTCTGACCTCCAATACAGAAAAGCTTTTTCCATCATGATCTGCAGTAGCCATTTAGCCTAAACATTTGTACAACATTAAATTTTATAGTATTAACCTATTCTTGGGGATCCTAGAATCCTTTAACATTCTAAATGGACTTAAGGTAAAACTGATTTGAAAATTACTCTAGCTTAATACATAAAAAAAAATGTTATAGGCATCATGTTCCTAAAACACAGTCTAATACAAAAACATCTGGGATGTGTTAAACCTCACAATGCTGTTTTTTTTTTGTTTTTAATAAACTGAAAAATGGTTTGAGGTTCATTGTGACATGTGACTGAGGAAAAGATCCACTCTACCATGTAAGCAATCCTCATTGGGCTATTAAGAACCCTTGGAGGAAAAAATGAAACAGAAACCTAAGGATGCTTAGGTAAAGTATGAGCTTCACAATACATGACAGAGGGAGTCCAACTGCTTAATAGGATTTTTGATTCATCAGGAGAACCCTACGAATAAGAATTCAAGGTGACGAATATGAATGTGTTAGCTCCTCTGTTAAGATAAAGGGCAGGATAAAATTTACTTGTAGAATCCAACAGGACCTTGTAATTCATTTTTGTATTCAAAGCATTACAACGGAATATTGTGTAATAACAAACAATGTTATTTATTGTAACAAGGAAATGCTGTGGTATTCTACACATTCATTTTTGAGAAGCAGCTAGGCATATAATTGGCCCCAAATACCTTCTTATTCAGTAATTTCTCTCCCCCACTTGCTACAGTGTTGACAAATTGGACCTTGATAGTTTAAGCTTAGCAAATTAAATGGATTTTTTTTAATGAAAACTAAAAGGAAGGAGATCAAAGACCAAAGGACAACTGAACCTGTAATTATTAAGCAATACATAACATGTGACATGTTTCAGGTTTTATAAGAGAATGTTCACAAACATTTCCAGCTGCTGCCAGGGTTCAAAGCAACCACACTGCCTTTCCAGCAAAAGGTATTAAAGCAAAGTTTAATATTTGTCTGAAAAGACAACTGAGATCAAATGGAGGTTTGCTCAGCAGATAAATAGGATGGAGAAGCAATTTTCTCCAGTTTGGTCTTCTCTCTGCAATCCTCAGTACCATCACTCTTGCTTTTGCAACTGGCTTCCCACCTGTCCAAAACAACATAGGAAGCTGAGAGGAAGCTAGAGTTGTTGTATGGCTTGAAGTCATTTACAACTTACAGTGACCCTAAGGCAAACCTATCACAGGGTTTTCTTCACAAGATTTGTTCAGAGAAGGTTTTCCTTTAACTTCCTCTGAAGCTGAAAGAGTGTGACTTGCTCCAGGTCACCCAGTGGCCTTCCATGGCTGAGCAGAGATCCGAAATCTGATTTCCAGAGTCATAGTCCAACACTCAAACCATATATTATGCTGGCTTGAGGCTATAGTAAAAAAGTTTACTGGAGAAAATTGCTGGAGAGCAAACCAACTCCAATGGGAATCTCTTGAATGAAGGCTGAATCCAGCTCATATCTTCAGCAGTTAAGTTTATTTCTATTTATTCTGTTTCTTTTGTCCATTTCTGACAACAAATGGCACTTTTAATATTCAAGAATTTATTGACTTCTAATCATAGGAAACTGAAAACAATTTCAAAGAACTTAATTTTCCCTCAGTGGGGGATGAGAAGAGTATCAGCCAATTGTTTTCAAAGTACAGTTCTTACCTGTGTGGCTTCAGTTTGTACAGGAACCTGGGTGGGCTGTGCAAGCCTGGATTCAGTATGAACTGAAAATACAGTATTATTCATATTGTCATCTGAATTGTTGCTCTTCAGTTTCATTAGTATCCGCTATGTATTCCTACTGTATAACACTGCACTAGACTCCAACACTAATTCTCTACACCAAATTAGTAGCTCCAGGATCAGCCTACAATTGTTTCAGATTTTTCATTAAATAACTATATGCTTTTTAATATTCATAAGCTTCACAGACAACATATCAAGCCCCCTGAAAATTAATATATAAAAGAACAGATGTTTCAAATCAGTTTTCACAGAAATATCTAAATGATTAGTTACCTGAATTATAACGAAATCCTATCACACATTCTGTCTAAATGGTATTAATGTTACCAACCTGGAGAACAAACCATTTGTGGTATGTCCAAGTTCTGTGCTGGATTCATAGGCTGGGCTGAAACAATGGCAGGGTCTAGTGCTTGGTTTTCAAATTCCAACATAGAGTCCTAAATAATAAAAACAAAACTCAAGGTATGTCTCAGTTTTAAAAAAATCCTTACATAACACCTATCAGGACAAAAATTAGCTTTGCTTCAAATCAGCTCAACTTCAAATGGTCTACAATTGAAACCGAAAGTATGTTTTAATCCAGTGATTGATTTAGAACAGTGGCAACTACACACCTGCATGAAGTTGTAGGGGCCTTGCATTTGTGCCATAAGGTCTTGTACTCGTTGTCGCCTAACAAGAGGATCTGCCTGAGCCACAGCAGTAAGCGTATGGGCATCCGGAACTGGGGGAGATGTAGTTTGTGGTTGTTGCTGCAGTGAATTTACCACCTACATCAGAAACAGTCAATATTGAAGATCAGTCTACATTGGTTTCCACAGAGATAGACCATTCAGTGTTAGTATTTCTGCTTGTTTAACTCAGGTGGAGGCAAGAGAAATGAAAGCTGGCTGCAGTACAAGCGAAGTGCACCAAAACCCTAGCAGTCCAACACTAAGACAACTTCATTTCAAATACTTCAGGTTTTAATCAAAATAACGTAACAGAATTTAACCCAGAATGAATAGCACATCACCACAGAGTATTGCTTATGTCCTTAAATATCTCTGTTTTAAATACAGTTTTTCTAACAGATCTTCGTTCCTATCTTTTGGGGATATGGAAAAGATCTTCCAGAAGTATAACCAAAAATAAAACGTATTATTAAACTGCAGTTTCTTGAATATACAACAGTTGCAAGTTTTGGTGTTTCTTTGTCACACAAGTCAAAAGTTTGCACACATCAACAATTTGCCTTCTAGATGTTTCCACTTAGATTTAAATTGTACTGTTTTTATAACGCCTTGTCAATTAAAGGGAACAGTGGCAACCTATCAAAAGTCAAGACACCACTGACATCCACAGAAGCAAGATTACACTCAATTTGCTGTCATTATGTACTGGCCAAGAACATGAAACTTCTACCAGCAGAAGCACATATGCTGTTGGGTCACCCATTCCTCCTCCTGTGAGCCCTAAAAGCCTGCTCCAGAAGGTATTGAAACCTTTAAGAGTCAATTTTTAGCAATGCAGAGGGTTGCAGAGGAAGAGGACCTGAAGTTGTTACAAGTGTAGCACTAAATTCAGCCTAATATCATTATTCCATACGGATGTGGTGAAATAATTCATCTTCATGAACTTTGAGCTAGCTGGTTTTTAGACAGGTAAGGGAAAAGCTCCCAAATCATAACAAAGTATCATATAACATCAAGAGAAAGGCTGCTAGTATTCCATGGTTTGCATGTTTGAGTCATTCAGTCATGTAACAAAGGTATAAGTGTTTAAGAAGTATTATCTACATAACTCTCTACTTCAAGACTGACCTCCATGATGTTTCATTTCTACTCTTACAAAAACAACAAAACACCCTTAGAACACACTGGAAAGAAAAAAACTCTATGGATATTGGGAATTCCATTCACTGGGAGCAATCTTTCTGCTAAAAATTTCACCTAGATAGTTCTAAATGATGCCCTGCCCGGAACTGTATATGGGACAGCAAAAACTATAAAGAATAGCAGCACCATACTACATTTTCAGAAACCCAAGCATCAGATTTCGCTTTCAGAATATGCACATATGAAACATAAAATTTAATTACCAAATGAAACTGTTACCAAAATATAATCATTACCATATCATGTATAACCTGCTTTCAGTACAAATGAGAAATGCTTGTATGCTGTGACGGTATATACAGATTCCACATAGAACTCTGCATTCTGGCTATACTACCAGTAAGAAAACCAAAAGATGAAAAGCCTACATCTATTCCAATGAGGCAACTGATACACCTATTATATTGTCAAAGGCAGAAAATAGTGACAATTAGTGTCTCAGTTACAATGAATGAAGTTTCATTGCATTTAAACATCTTGAAAAATGGCTTTTCTACTTAATGGGTATATTTATTTCAATTTTTCAGTCAGAAGAAATCTGAAGACTGAACATGCTGCTGTTAATAAATGAAAGACTATAGTGTCTTCACTATTGCCACAACAACAAAAATCCTAAAATATAAATAAAAAAACCTTCATCACTTAAATCCCAAATGTACTATTTTATACATACAAGATTTAGTGAATGTCAAAATAAATGACAAAGCAAAAAATGTCCAATTAGAATATTTTATCACGGCAGACACAGAGTTGGATCCAAAGTTGTATAAGCAGAGGTCTGCTCATGGGAATAGGACTTCCTGTTTCCTTCTTTCCAAACAGACATCTAAAAAAATTGTTCCTAACAGAGAGCACTAGAGGCAGGTCAGCAAAAATGCCTTCTAATTACACAAAAATGTTTTTGGATCCAAGGTATTTTCTTCTGACATTATGGTGCTTTTCAAAATTTGCAGCTACAATTTCTAAAATGCCTCATAAATCATTGCATTAAGAACTATGGGTAACAGGGCATAATTAGCACTGAAAAAATAGTTTTTAAAATTAAATATCCTAATTTTGCAATCCCCATGTCTGTAAATTTTCAACTATAAAGGATCTTCTCATTGGAATCTATATGCTTACAGATTGGAATACTTTTTAAGAAATTATTTGCTCTCATCAGGACATCATCCTACAATATTCAACTCTATCCTGCTGAAAGATCACAAATTCTATTCAGATTATGGTTGTGTGTAAATTACAAGGGAATTAAAAGAGATTGCAATTTTACCTAAGCATACAAAACACCTTACCTCAACAGTTTCAACTGTCCACTCATCTACCTGTTCCTTCTCACTACTGCTGAACTGAGTCTCTGCCATGAACTGTCTGTTAACATACTAAAATAAAAGTGAGAGAGTACAACTGTAAGACAGCAGCATTCGTTGTTAAAAAGTGACTACAATTCTTCCGCTGAATAGTACCTCTGTTGATTCAACTTCACTGGGTTCAGTGTATTCTTCTGTTGTCTCTGGCTCTGTGAGAAAAGTACAGTATTTTAGGTAAAGCTGTATTAAAAATATTTACTACATACGGTGGACCCTCCTCTCATGTGACCTCCATGTGCATGAATGCAAGTCTGCACAAAGCATCATGTTCCACTGTGGTCAATGGATGCAGCAGGTGTGCGCCCATGCAGTGATGCGTGTTCACACATTGCATCCATTGACTATAATGAGATGCAATGCTTCATATTTTTTGATTTATGCAGGGGTTCCAGAAGTGGAACCCCAGCATATACAGCAGGTACACTGTACTTCCATCTTTCAATCCAAGAAGAAAACTCAAGCATGACAGCTTTGAAATTTCTGCAAATTAGTCTGCAGCTTCACTACCATTTTAGTATTAGCATACAGTAGACCTGTTTTTTTTTTAAATTGTGAAATGGAATCATAAGCAACTATGGCACATTTGCATCCACAGAAACTAAGTACTCATGGATTACTTAAAGTATTTTGAGTTATGTTGTAAAAATTTAATCTAAGCATTTCAGCAGTCAAGAATTTAATATTTAACTATTCATGAAGGTTGGTTATGATAAGGCAGCTATAGTGTTCTACCCTACACATTCTAATAGGTTTATAAGCTCACATACAAACTACTGAGAAATCTGATAGCTTAAAGATCAGTTTCACATTTGCAGTAGACACAGATAACTGTTTAATATAGTTCCTTGGAAACAACAAACAAATAATGTTATGGCTTTAAAAAGCCTACAAATCTACTGAGGATGCAGTCTTATGGACAAAGTAGATTTAACTTCTGAATTAACATGCCTACGGTTGGGCTAAGAAAGTTTATCTTTTTTTCTTACCAGCTTCTACAACAGGATCTTCAACTGCAGGTATAGGTGTTGTCTCTTCTTCTTCACACAATCCATTCTGATGGTTGTGAGTACTGTCAAAGTAGCTTGTTTGAAGAATGCGTTCAATAATTTCTTTTAGGGCTTTATCTGTAAATAAAAATGAAACAGATTTGTTTTTAAACTGTTTTCACCTAGTGCTTCCACCTGACTTTTCCTTAATTTTATGAAATGTTATAATTACTTTGTTCTACTCTATATTTCAATTGCTACATTACATTTACACGCCTAACAAGGACAATTCATATTAAAAAACCAATGCAACTCAGAAGTTAATTTTTTTTTAAAAAGCAGATATAAACTTATTTTAGATGAATAAAATTTGTGTAATTCCAAATAACTGAATATTAATTTTTGCCATATCTATAGAAGATATACATACATCTCAGAACTTAAGATGATTACTGCTATGTCTTATCAAAGACCTATGAAGGACAGCATTCTGCTCACACAGTGGATAATCGGATGTCTATAAAACGCCTACAGGCACAAGCGCAGGAATCCCTTCCAGCTTATGTTCTCCAAGAACTAAGTATACAGAAGCATCTGAAACTAGAAGTAACAGTAGCTAATGACAGCCTTCATTTCTACAAATCAAATCTAATCCCTCTTTAGAGTCATCCAAGCTGGTGGCCTTCACAACATTTTGTGGAAGCAATTGATATGACCATACTGTATGAAACAGTTTTTCCTTCTGTGTGTCCTCTATTTCCCACCATTCAACTTCAGAAGAAAAAGAATTCTAGCATTATGAATGAGGGAAAGGAAAACGTTTACTTGTCCTGTTTCTGTGCATCATACAAAATGCTGCACACTTCTAACATGTCTCGTTTTAAAGCCAAAAAGCCCCATATATTTATTCTCTCCTCTCAAAGGACTTCCTCCAGCCCCTTGATCACTCTGACTGTTCATTTCTGCACTTTTTCTAGGTCTACAATATCTTTTTATGGATCATAATCAGAACTGTACACAGTAATCCAGCTATACTATGGACCTGTATGAGACCAGTATGACAGGAAATCTTGATTCCTTTTCTGATTATACCATTTATAATTACAGAATGTGCCTTTTTCAGCACAGCTGCACAGTGTGTCAGCATTTTTACTATGCTAAGAAACACATTCTCATGATCTCTTTTTTGGGTCATCCACTACCACATCAGATCATTTTGATTTGGAAGGTGTGATGTTTGTATTTTTCCCCAGCATATATCACATCAGATTCTGCCTCTGGAAGGTATAAAGTTCATTTTTTTGCACAAGTATATATCACTTAACAATTTACTCTAAACTATGCTTATTATTTTAATACCCATCTCATAGTTTGGCAAGATCCTCTTAGAAAAGTCCACATTTACTAACTAAATAAATGTGCCATCAACAAACATGGCCACCTTAGTTCTCACCCTAGAGGTAATTTGTGAACAAGTTGGAAAGCACCTCCTTCAAGCAATTTCAACTTTGTTAGAATTTTTGCTTACCCATGGTCAACGTGCAAGAGCAGGAATTCCCAGCTTCTTTTATTCTCAATACATTTTCTATTGAATTTCAGTTTTCAAGGGAGAAGCATATGACTGGCTCAGGGTCCAGTTTTAGCAACCAACTGCCCTTGAGTACCCACAATAGTACATCAGCTGTGGGCTGTGTTTTATTTTTTTCTTCCAGTCTAGCACTCACATGAGGCAGTCGGGTTGGCTGTAATATTACTTTCCCATATTTTAAATTCTCCCACAGTGGGTGAGAAATCCCACACTGATAGTTTGATTATTCTACACTTACTCAGAGAGCTAGTAATGAATGTTGATGAACAACGTAACTGACAGAGCACTTTGTCTAGAATACAAGCTTGGAGCTGGCTCTGTATCGGTATCACAAGAATTTGTCTGAAATATTCAATAAGGCACCATGCAGTGAACTTTCTTATAATAGAAAAGACAACAGCAAGAAGGATCATCTAGAGAGTTGACAGAATAACTTTAAAAAACTGAGCAGTCAGGACTAGGTGTTAAAAGCCCAGGACACTAGACAATAAATGCTCCAAAAAAGAATGACTGAAAAGAACCTGTAGTACAATGTAAAACAGACAGAAGACAGGCACACATGAAAATGAAACTTGAATGGAGCAATTACTTCTGCCCTCCCCCACCAAAGACAAATGGTCAAACAACCTATTCTCACTGCTAAAGATATAGCTATGGATGTGAAATTTTATACTGTACAGTTAATTACCTTTAGTTAGCCAAAGGAATCCAGCTAACATTTTTCAACTATCTGGGAGGGAACCAATCAACATATTCTAAGCATAGTGGTCTCTATAAGCCACTTAAAATTTTGTGATTGCTCTTTGTAAATCTCAATGAAACTATAAAGCACTATTAAAATATTTTTTAAAATACTATTACGTGGAATCAAACAATAAGCAGAAAAAAACAAGTCACCATGATAGATCCAACTAATAAAATGAGGTCAAACAATGAAATGGAGAAATCTATCCTCAGAAATCTATCCTCAAATGATCACCTTCAATCTATTGAACTGGATTAAGTAAAGAAGGTAGCTCTATTAATGACAGAAAGCCACAAAAGCCAGAACACAAGAACCACCATTTAAAATACTGGCACTGAAAAATTGGATGGATTATGCCAGAGATTCTTAACCTTTTCTTTACCAGGGACCCCCTGTAAATATAATTTGTTGCCAGGGACTTCCCAAGACTTGCTCAAGATTTAAATATTTAAATTTCGATTTAAATAGTCAATTATTTATTTAAATATTCAAATATTTATTTAAAGTTGTTTATCAGGTGTTTTTAAATGAGGGAGCAGTTTGGGCGTGTGGGCACACCTGCCATCATGTCCCTTTTGGCAGTGACAGGTGTGCAGGTGCTGAAATTGTTCCCTTATTTGCAAACAAGGGAGCAGTTTCGGCATACACACACCTGCCATCTTGTCCCTCAGCACCTACACCCCTAGCAGCTACACAGAACAGACAATAAAACGAGGTATCCTGTGCAGCAACAGTGGCACCCTTCTGAAATGAAAAATTAGCCTATTACTCACTCAGATCTCTCGCTAACAGCTGTGAGAAGCCCAGAAAAGGGGGGAGAGGATACAGAGTGAGAAAGCAGAAACAGAAGGAAGAAGGAAAGCCAGGGTTCACCAGATGGTTATCCTCTGTAGGTGATGAATCTGAGTGTCCTCTCTTGAACTCTTTCACCTGGCCTGACACTCAATATGGAGCTCCCTCTCCCTCTCTTCTTGAGCAGCAAGGCTGAGCTGAGTGTGCAGGCTCACTCACTCGCTGCTTCTTCTTCTCTCCTCAAAGGAGCCAAACATTGGCAGTGAGCTGTTGCTGCTGCCACTGTTGGTATCCAGCAGCAGGGCTTTGCAAACCCCTTTAAGGGCTCTGTGGACCCCCAGGTGTCTAAGGACACCAGTTTAAGAACCACTGAATTATGCCATTACTTTATGTCTGGGAAATACATGGACCTCTGTTTGCTCTTATATGGCAATTCTAGCACTTATGAAACTAGAAAATCCAGAATTTTCATCCTCTAGGACAGAGATGGGCATCATACAGCTTTCCAGATGAGTAAATGAGTAAACTGAAATATCAAAAGCCTTTCAATCGAAGTCAGCTGACAACTTATAGAGGCCTATATCCATTTGCTAATTTCAACTACAATAAGCCCAAATAACAAGCCTTGTTAATTGTTGATTCATCACTGGATAATTAGTCCTATGAATCATCTTTAGCTCAGACTAGAGACGAAAAATTTCCAGACATTTCTAAAGTATGGGAAGAAAAGTGTTGGGAGAGGAGTCAGATTTTTTTTTAAAAAAAAATTGGGTTAATAGCAAAAAATCTTATTACTTTAGGAACATAACATGTATTACAGATTGAATATCTCATATCCAGAATCCCAAACCCCAAAATGCTCCAAAATCCAAAACTTTTGGAACTATAATATGCACATACATATACTGTATTTGCAAGGCTGGATAGAAATGGAGCTGGAGAGACTCGTGTGGAACTGTGAAAAGGCAGGAATCCAAACCTCTTGCCACTCCTCAAATCCTCATGTCTCTCTCTACAACCAAATGAGCACTGCAGCCACTGCCTCAAACACAGAAATGAGTGCCTGGCAGCCCTGCCGCTGTCAAATTTGACTAGGTGGCTGTTCTTTTGGTGTGGGGCTCTCCTCCAGGTCAATGCTGGAGATAGTTCCCAACTGCCACCACTGCTGCATCCCGCTCGAGACTTCACTTCAGCTAGGAAGTGGCAGTGGAGGAAGAAGAGCAGCAGCAGTAGCAACTGCAGCTGTCCCTTGTGCAAAGTCTGGCTGTGAACTTGGCCATGCCATCTCCCTCCCTCCTGCTCTTCTCCAATCATTGAAGGCAGTGGACCCCAAAGAATGTGCACCTGGTGTTTGGAGCTTACTGCCACCTCTGCTGCTTCCCCATACCATTTTATATGCAGGTACCTGTACTCTGTCTCAAAACCTGAAAAAAATCATAATAAAGAACACTTCTGTTCCCAAGCATTTTGGATAAGGTATACTCAACCTGTACGTATATATAATAATATAACTGTACACTTTTGTTCTGGCATAAGATTAACATGGCTGGGTAAGTATAGTTCAGTCAGACAATAGTTACAAACTGAATTCCATGGTGATGATGATGATGACTCGTATTATTATTACAAATGGAGGTGTAAGTTCTTGAATTAGAAGTAACTTCTCTTTGGTTTTTCAAAAAGGCAGCAAAAAAAAAAAAGCTATCAACATTAGTAGAACAGAGAAAATTATTCTGCCTCCCTTAGCCTTCCACAGTGTCAAGCAGACATGAAGTATTAATTCCCCAAAAAAGAACCAAGAAAAAATTCCAAGACCAGATATGATCCTATACTGTACACTGCCTTTCACAAACATTTTCCTGTTAAACAGAAATAATTTGGAGTTAGTAAATATATGAACATCTTAAGTATTTTATTGATCATTTAGTTCCAAATAATTTAGTTTTTTCCAGGCCTGTAAACCTCTATTGAGACTAGCAACTGTATTTAGGCTAACAGTATCAATATTTAAATTTAAAAAATCCTTTAATTAGTAGATATAATTTATTGGAAAATATTACTAATACTTTATCTTTTGGTTTAGTTCTTAATTATTTTATTGATATTTATATTCTGCTACTACAATTTCTTCCTCGAGTTAGTACAACAGCCACTAAAAAACAACAAACTCACTTTCCAAATTGCACACATTCTTCAGAAAGATACAGACTTATATTAAGATACAAATATGAATGCAGTAATTACATGCAATCTATGTATGATCATACTAAAACAACACATTTATTTACTTATTTTTAAAATATTTTTTATCCCAACCTATCTCATAAGATCTCAGGGCAGCTTACAATAAAATTAATTTAACCAATGACATTCCACCCATCCATTGTGATTCATGATCTACATATATATATAAATCCTTTTGTTGTGAGGTTTCCCCTCACCTTTCTCTAACTACTATGCTTCACTGGAAAGCATATTAAAATTCTACTACTTTTCTGCATGAAATGAAATTTTGTTTGGAAAGCTCTTTTGCTAACCTAGTTTTTAGAAAGCACTGTCGCTAAGCACCATCAGTCACATAATACTGATGAACAAGCAGAAACTAGCTGCCATTAAACGCTGAGCAAGGGTGTGTAAGTAGAGAAACACTCTGCTTCTAAATTAGCATTTTGTCTGCTATTCAGCTACACAGCCACATGCACAGGAAATGGCGCATAAAACATTAAGCCTGAATATTATTAAGAACTTAGTATCTAAGCCTCTAGTTTAGTTCTGTTGTTAAGAAAGGCCAGTATACTTACAGGTTGTTCCACATACAGGTTTTTCCTTCCCTTCCAATAAGTCCCACAGATGGATTGATGCCTGTTCATACTGTTCACTCAACCTTCAACAAAAATATTAACAGAAGCATAACATATCTCAAAACTATTGCACTGCAAAGGAACTAATTGGATTGTTTTATTAACCTCATCAGAATTGTTTTGGCAGTGTCATCTATTACAATACCTCATGTTCATGTCCCGTTCAGGTTCAACCAGTTTGTAAAATTCATCTAGTGTTGAAAGTTCTCCTTCTGTTAATACTGGTACTCCATTTGTTCCTTGTTTTAGGTCATTGCGTACTTCATCATCACCCAACTTGTCCAAAATATACTGCAATTCAAGTACTGTTTTTAGACGTTTTTGTTCAGCTTCTTCTCTCATTAATTGTTCCCGTCGAGCTGTCTTCTTTATGGTTTTCTGAATCTAGTAAAAAATGTAGACTTGGTAATGTAATGGCGATGAGGTTAAATGGATACTTACGTTAATTTACGTATGTATTAAAACAATCCAAAATGCCAAAATACAATGGCAGAAGGATGACATCGTCATCCTAACGTTTCACAAGCACTTCTAACATTTTTTACATTATCTGAGGTTTATATCATGTAACATGTCAACAGTTAAAGGTTTCAAAAAGTTTACACAACTATTTCATAGCAATGCCAAAATACCACTGTAAAAACAGCAGTTATGTTATTAATGTTTATTTGTGTTGTCTCAAAAACAATGAAAATTAAAACTGAAGACTTAATCTCAGTAATATCTTTAATTTATTTGTATCCTGCCTTCTCCTTTAAGTTTCATAGTCCTCAAGATAAAAATTCCTGAACAAGCTGAATTCATACATGTTTTATGTATGTTATATACAATGGTAAATCAAGTGACTCTACATGTACTGATATTTCCATGATATAGAAGCTGACAATCCCCAGTGTTTTAGCACATGACATTTTCAACTAGGAGACATTTGCAATCTTTCAAAGTAACAAGCAAGCATGCCTTTTCCTCTACTTTTCTGCAGCTATGCAGTTTAAAGAAACTGAGAGTAGGATGTTTTTGTTAGAAAGCAAACAATTATGCTGATTCTTTTTAGGCTGTTGTTCAATGTTTCATGGAGTGCAAACAGCCATCAAACTTCATTCACTGCTTTACAATGTCCACTGCTAGCAGAACTGTGGGAAATTATATTCTGTACTAATTTTGGGGGTGTAAAAAGGGGAAGCATTGTTTGCACACACATGAATGAGAACTAGAAAACTGTATCTAATAATCTCAGACCTAGGTAGAATCTGAAATGAAAATGATTTGTGCACAAACATTACCTGACACTAGTACAATGGAAGAAGCCTAAGTCGGAGATTCCAAACTATCCTCAACATTGACTATCAAATGATCTAAAGTAACAGATATTTAGTGAACATCCACAAACCTTAACTAACAGTTTAAATAGGAACTCAACAGAGAATTAAGATTTGCAGAGATAAGCAGAACCATGCCACAGGAACATGGCAAGAGTCATTTATGTGCTCTTCTTACAATGATTTCTTTTTTAAGTTCCTGTAATCAGAATTTGCAGTCACACACAAAAAAGGCTTGTCTCAGTAGATCCATATTGTAGGTGAGGCCCATGCCTGAAGCATTCAAAGAAAAAATTCTAAAATCTAATTTTAGCTGATTTATGAAACCATATTCATGCATCAGGAAACATCTTTATTTTGGGACAGAACCTTTAACTGTATCTGTGGCTCATCTGCATTTTTTTTTTAACTTACATCCTGGCTCAGAGCCATGAAACTCCTCTGTAATTCCTTAGCAAATTCAAGGTTATTACTGACTTCTTGGTACTTGGACACTGCATCCTGGGGAAGAGAAGAAAATAAACTGTGTTGTTTTAAATATGTGAAGACTTAGAAACTACAGGTTTTTCATCACTTTAATCCCTAAAAATATACCTACTGGATGTTTTTCTTTAGTTATATTTGACAATATATATTAGTTTTCTATCAATTTTGCAAAACAGTAGTGCTTTTTTCTTTGCCAACTGTCAGAATAAATGCAGTCTTCAAAGTGCATCCATTCTTAAACCAACAGAACCAGGCCTTCTGGCCAGCTTTTTGGCCTAACACAAGACTTTCTATAGTTCTCTACTAGCAGTCATAGTTAGCACTATTACACTAATTCTTTAAGTGCCCCCCCTCCCCCGGTAATTACATGACCAGTGGCAAGCAAAGTTCATTCACTCAAGCATCGATTTCAGCCAACATATAACATCCCAATTTCACCACAAAATCAGCTCATATGCAGATTTAATAACAATGCATTAATTACAGGTCCAACAATCCATATTATTTTTAATCATTCAAGCTCTTACAACCCACAGCCACTAGGAGGGTACTGTAAGACCCATGATGGTTGGTCATTTCCCCCCACTCTTTTTTATGCACTAATCGTTTGCAGAGAATAACTTTCTCTCTTTATTAACGGCAGTACAAGTAAAAGTAAACTGTGCACACATTGTTTGCAACATATTTCACTTGATAATAATGGAGAAGCATGGTTATCAAGGTCTCCATTACTCACATGATACTGTAGCAACTAGTCAGAATGAGAAAATAAGACCTAAAACAAATCCTTGTTCAAATAAAACTTGAAACATTTGTGAGCTGAAACATTTACCAATTGATCCTGGTTAAGGCGCTCTCCTTTGTTCATTCGATCTTGATAATCATCAAGCTTGCTCTGTAAATGAAAAAAACACCTTTCACAATACATACGTATTTCAAACAAATTTAATGGAACCAAGAGATGATGTTACATACATGCTTTGCTGGGCATACAAAGCACATTTCACAGTTTGAAAAGAAACTGAAATGGTATAGAGAAAAAAAGCACAGGACTTAGTAGAAAAGCAGAACATACTAGTTATAAGAATACTTGCTGACTCTGGAAAAAGATTTTCATTATTTTAATACATTATGTCCAAGGGCAAAACAAACAAAAACACTAAAAATGTGCTTTTATAATGTCGTGAGGCGGTGCTTGTAAAGGTAGCCTTAAAAGCATAAAAATAACTGATTTTTAAAAATTACAGCATCACTGTGAAGATGCTACTTACAAACGAATTGAATTCTTAAACTCTTCTTTTTTGAAATCAATAAACATTTAAATGTTATTGTTGATTGCAATTAAGATAGTTAGATTTATTTATTATTTAGATTTATTTTCCATTACCCTATTTCCTCCGACCAATTTCTGCAATTTTCTTCACCACTACTCAAAAACCATATACAAAATAGCCTACAGTACATTAAATAAAGATTTTATTAAAATGCTACCCTTTGTCAAGACAGAAAAATTGGTAAGAGCTTCTTTAAACAATAACTGTTAAAGTGAAGAAATGCCTGTTTTGAAATCACACTAAAAATTACACCAGGATGGAAACGTAAATACAGGAATCCTCCATTTTTTGACGACCCACCCTTTCAACTGGTTTGAATTATTCCCAGAACCTGTATATTCTTTTTTTCCTCTCTTGATTGACTCAGCGCCATCTTATGGACAATACTACATACTACAGAAGTCATTCATAGTTGATCTGCCTTTTACAGTATTTGTGTTTATAATACTTACGTTCATACTTATAATATATATAACACATTATAAAAAGGTTCCGCATTTTAACAATGCTCTGGTCTCTAACCCATCAAACAGTCACGGAGACTATGATGGATAAGGCTCTTGCTCCATTACACTATTGTTGCAGTAGCACCCAGGGAAAACCATCCAAATATAACCTTAATTATGTCAGACAGAACTATATGGAGCACGTAGTCCATCAAGTACACAGATCTTTAAACCATTTGGACTTTAAAGCAGCAATATTCTGAATGATACCTAGAAAAATATCAGTTAACTGGGTTGAGACATTAAACAAAACATTCTGTTCTAACTGAAGGAGTTTTTAAAAGCTGCCCCACATATGCGCTGCAACACTGCAGGTGGGAGATTACTAGGTGCGCAACTGCCGCGAAGCTATCTCTGTCTAGATAGCATGAGAACATATTTATCTGCCAAAGCCAATAACAGGCACTCTGTGCCATTCATGCCATTTCATTCAGGTACAAACCTGAAATCTACTCCTTGCAAATTACTGCAGTAGCAGCCAGTGAAGGCTGTGCACCACTTAACCGGGCAGAAACAACTACAAACAGGCATTTAGCTACTATAGATTTAGTTTCAGTTTACTGTTTCTCATCTAGCCCATGATTAAATTCAATCACCTGTTCAGAACACCCACTTGCTTCACCTACATTTGATTAACAGGAAACACAGCACAGTATTATCCACAACCTGTTTCATATGGGGGGGGGGGGTAAATACAGACATCAAAATAGCTTCCATGGGTCCACTGGGAACCACATGGGATCCACTGCCTCCAGTTCTAAATCTAGGCATTTTCCCAAGAAAGACAGCATAGTCAATGGTATCACGAACTGCTGTGAAAGGTGGAGGAGAGCCAAGAGATTCCATCTTATTTACTTGAAAGAGGTCATCCCATAAGACAACTTCAATTCATAAATCAGACCTAAAACCCAACTGAAATTGTATTATAACTGAGAAGTCCCTTAAACTGAACATTTCTTCAGATTAAACGCTTCTACTTCCCCACTTACATCTAGTGGGGAGAACAAAGAGGAGCACGCTCCTTCTGTCTTCACTCATCTAACAGACGTCATTCACAAGGCAACCAAAGTAATTTTTATTCTAAAGCTACACTTAAAATCCAACTGAAATTTCTGCAGGTGTGAATGCGCATGCACACACTCAAATCAATCCAATCCTAACTGTATATTTTAGGACTGGAATTTGGTGTTTGGGGCTTCAGAATAAAAATTAAGAAGAACATAAATATATCTACTAACAGAAAAATGCAGCAAATAACATTTTTCCTCTTTAAGATATTGAGTCAAACACTAAATTATCTGAAAGGCAAAGGAAGGACTTTTCACCACTGTTGTTCTCCATTATTTATTACTCTTCATCTGCACAGGGGAAGCCAAATGAAAACCATCTAGTATGGCAAAAGGCCTCCATCCTCTTTGAACTCTATCTGAGCCAGGATACTATGGTTACTTGGGTTATACCAAGTCCAGGGTTAGCAATGACTGTTATATTTTATTTGTTAATTTCCACTTTTGCCAATATATTGAAGCCTTGGTGATTTCATTGTAATGCTGAATTTATTTTGTCTTTGCTTTGTGTGAATTTATTAGCATTCTGTAAAATGCCTCTCTTCCCTTGTGATATCTTTGACAAGCAATGACACTGACAAGTCATGCTTACTGTTAGCCATAAAGTGAGATTTTATTGAAAAGTGGCATACAAATAAACTAAAAAAACCAACAAAAATATCCTTATCTATGATCTCTCATGGTACACTAGAAAATGCTTTAATGTTTTCAGTAAGATGAACATTCTTCGCCTAAGAAAATCCTACAAAATTCATGGGATCACCCTAAGTCAACGAGCAACTTACATATATGCATACACACGACATGGATACAAACCAACAGAAAGCATCTCTTGAAACCAAACTTGAAATGAATATTGTTTAAGGTTTGATTCTAAAATCTTCAGAGATTTACCAATAAAATCAATAAATACATCTTCTCTCTACATTTCAAAAGGTGACTGCACAGTATGTCACCTGCATTTCACAAGGTGACTATAGCCGAAAATAGCATACTACATCAAGCACTTTAGTTCCCAATGTTTTTGCCCTGCAGCCCACATTTCCAGAACAACATTACAGCCCTTATTAAGCAACACTTGCAATACAATGCTGCCATCGCAAGAGTAATGATTTTTTTCACAGCTCACAAGAGACAAGAGATACTAAGAACACTTCCCCCTCTACCAGAGGCCTCATCCATCTATGCTACGAGCCCAAATTCTGCGCACTGTACAGTCAGACCTCCACTATTGTGAGGATTAGAGGAGCAAGACTCCCTTGAAAATGGAAAAACTGTGAATACTTTTTTCCCTTCCTGCCCGAGGGAACACACACTTCTCCTCTTCCCACCATATATTTCCCACTCCTACTTCAAGACAAGCACTCTGCTTTTATCTATAACAAAAACTGAAAACTAATGTTTAAAATAGGAAGGAGTTGTTTTCAGCTTTTATTCCAAAGAACGCTTTCCGCATTAACTTGCCACCACAAGCTATTTTTATTTTTATATGATCCAATATAGCCAAGCATACCAAAAACTAGAAATACTGCTGTAATTATCTCTAAATTCTATCAGTATGAACATAACTTATTTCAATGAAGTTATCAATTCTAAAATAAATATTCAAAACAAAAAGAACTGCTAACTGTCAAACCCTGCTTTAAGCAGTTGTTCACAGAATCTATCTGAATCTTGGGTCCTTTTAAACAAGATACTATAACCTCATCAATTTGACTTTGAGCCACACTTAGTCTGCAATTTAAAAGCCGCACATTCATAAATATGTTAGAATTGCAGTGCAATAACCCAATCCAGTCAGGAAGAAGGATTTCATAAACTGAAGTAAGCCCCTCTGAGAACATCCGTGCTTGGACAAGGAACCTTTATGCACAACTAAATTCGAAGTGCATGCTGTATCAACTATATCCAGCAGCAAGATCAGCAAAACTAAAATAATGACAACTAGCTGTCTATCTCTGTGAACTGATTTGAACTCCAGAACCATTTTCCCCTTCCAACTCACATAGCTGTTCACAGTTTAGCTTTTTTCAATATCTGTGTGCAGTGCTACCACTTCATTATATTGTGAGGTCATATCTACTTACTATTAAGCTATATAAGCATCTTACATGATGGACATACTTGAGAGACTGGCATATGCAGATAACAGTACTAGCCCTTCAAACTTACAACATACAAACCCTTTACATACATTAGGAGGATAAATTCAGGAACCTGAAAAGACTAAGCAAAACTCCAACTTATTCTTATCACACAGGCACTTGCACTTCATCACCAACACATCCTTCCCTTAGTAACAGAATGAGTGGTTCAAATTAATTGTTAATGTAATAAAGTACTTAGATAAAAAGAACACAGTATCTACACTACCCTGCCACTAGCACCACCTTTCCACAGTAGTGGTACTGCATAGCAAGAGGCTATGCCAATGATAGCAATGCTACTGTTAGGGTCTCCCATGTCAGACAAGTTCCTGTTGAGGAGCCATGTTAACTAAGTTAAACAGCTATTAGACAGCAGCAGTAGTAGAGGGGTGACACTGGTAGAGGAACTCTCAGAGACAACAGTCTTGACATCATAGCTAATAGTGGTTCGTATTGCACAGGAGGAGGCATGGTAAGTCCCTTTTGACTAACTTCTACACATGAAACAATCCAAAACAAAATAAGAGATAGTGCCAAAAGATGACACTCCCAAGTCAGATAGCACTCAACAAACTACTGGTGTACAGTGAAGGACAACTGCAAGCAGCACCATGACTAATGACACATCTGAACTCAAGCTGAAAGGACATTCAGCTGTTGACATGCTCAGAGGTGAAAGAAAGTCCAATACTGCAAAACACACATTATAGGAACATGGAATGCAAGAAGTGTGGATCAGGAGAAGCCAGACATAGTAATACAAGAGATAGAACAAATAAATATTGCAATACTTGGGGTGACTGAAATAAAGTGGACATGAATGGGACATTTTGAGTCAGATAATTACCCAGTGTTTTACTCAGGAAACGAAAATCTAAGAAAAAATGGAGTGGCATTAATAGTGAGGAGTGATGTAGCAAAAGCAGTCAGAAAATATAGTGAGTATCCTGACCAAATAATATGATACTAAAGAGAAAACCCGTCAGTACAACCATAATCCAACTTTATTCTCAGTGGTGTATCAAGAGTAAGCAGCACCTAGGGCAAGCATGGAAGTTGTGCCCATACCTTCTTACCCCTACCCCTACCCCCACCCCGACATGCATGGCTTTTTTGTGCCCCCTCCGGGCATTGGTGCCTGGGGCATGTGCTCTACTTGCCCTGCCCTAGATATACCTCTGTTTATTCTCCAGTTGGAGAGGCAGAAGAAATGGCAATCTTCTGTGCTGGAGTCCAGGAGAAAACTAATTACACATCAAAACAGGACTTCTTGTCAATCACAGGTAACTGGAATGCAAAAGTAGCAAGCAGAGCAGAATCAAAGACTGCAGAAAAAAATTGGCTTAGGATACAGAAATGAAGCAGGAGAATGACTGTCTGAATTCTGCATGGCCAACACATTGTTCATCACAAACACATTCTTCAGGCAACCAAGAAGGTAATTGTATGCATGGACATTACCTGATGGCCAATACAAAAATCAAGCAGACTACATAATTAGAAGATAGAGAAGCTCCATTCTCTCTGCAAAAACAAAAAAATCAGTGTAAAGCTAAAGAAGAACACTAAACCAACCACCACGCCAAAATACAACCTGAAGAATGTCCCCATAGAATTTAAAGATAATATAAAAATTGATTTTCTCTATTAAGCCTAAGTGTCAGAGACCCAAAGACTAATGCCAGGGACAACACCAGGGAAGAAAACTAAAAGATACTATCTGCAGCTAAAAAGAAAGAAAGCCTCAATGGATGACAGATGAAACTCTTCAAGCAGTTAAAGACAGATGAGACGCAAATGTAAAAGGTGAGAGAAATAAGGTCAGAACACTGAATCCAATTGTTCAGCAACCTGTGCACTGGTACAAGGAGAATTACAATAACAGTCAATGCAGAGAAAGAATAAGAGACCTCTTCTGTAAGATCCAAGCAATCAAAGGGAAATTTAAGTTAAGAACAGAGATGCTATAAAACTATTATTGACATCACAAAGTAGAAATAAAAAAAAGATGGAAACAACATGCTGAAGAATTATACAGTTGGCCCTCCATATTCTCTTGGGTTAAGGGCCCAAGACTACTGCAAAAGTGGAAAAATCGCAAATATCAACATGTATGTGTGGGAAGGGATTGACGCATGGTGAGGAGAATCGGTATCCAGAGTCCAAACCAGGTCACTGGAAGGAGAAGAAAAGGGTGTGGGTTGGCATGGGGGCCCTATACCTCCTCTTTCTCATCATCTGGGGGAGTGCCACTATCTCCTTCCTTGGATGTGAGGGGTGCATCAGGAGCGGGTTTGTGGTGCTGAGAAACTGGGCTGTGAGCCATTCTTTGTGGGCCAGGCAGTGACTGGCAAAGGAGGAGGACGAGAGGCAGGCTTTTAAAGGGCTGTGTGGCCTGATTCAAGCCCCCAAGAGGAAAGGCTCCTGTGGAAAAAAAGCACTTGAGGCAGGGAGGGCAAAGGTTGAAGACACTCATAAATAAGCAAATCCACTAAGTCAAACCTGCAAATATGAAGGGTCAACTGCATAAAAGAGATGAAAGAATGACAGATTTAATCAAGAAGAACAATTTGAACCATTAGAAAATGAAGCGGAAGCTGTACTCCTAGTGTTTCCTGGGAAATAAATCATCAGGAACAAACGGCACACTAATGGAGCTGCTTCAAGCTTTAGAGACAGAATCTATTCTAATTCTAATCAAAATCTGTGAACAAATACGGAAAACAAAACAATTGTCCATAGATTGGAAACACTCAGTGTACATCCCAATCTCAAACAAGGGGCCACCAGAGACTGCAATAACCACAGGACCACTGCATTAATTTACCATACAACCAGAGTGATGCTCATAATTCTACAACATTTATCATACATGGAGCAAGAAATCCCAATGCCAAGCTAGAATCAAGAAAGCGGCACTAGGGATCATGCTGCAAACATCATGTGCTGAATAATAGAGAGCACAAAAGAATTTCAGAAGAAAATCAACCCGTGCTTTATAGGTTATAGCAAAGCCTCTATTGCATAGAGCATGAAAAACTCTGGATCACTCTTAAAGACATGGGTGTGCCACAACATTTGATTGTGCTGATGTGTGGCCAGTACTCTGGACAAGACACTACACTCAGAACAGAATATGAAGAAACAGAATGGTTTCCAACCGGCAAGGAGCTCAGGCAAGGCTGACTTTTATCACCCTATCTGTTTAATTTATATGCCGAACATATCATCCGTAAAGCAGGTTTAGAGAAAGAAAGTATGAAAATTGGAGGAAGGAACATCAACAGATTAAGATGTGAAGATGATACAATACTACTAGCAGAAAATAATCAATACTTGGAACGATTACTGAAAAAAGTCAAGGAAGAAAGTGCAAAGGCAGGTTTACAGATGAACATCAAGGAAACAAAAATAATGACCAAAGATGATTTACATAACTTTAAAGCAGACAATGAAGACACTGGAATAGTTCATCATTTTCCATACCTTGACTCAGTCATTAATCAGAATGGAGACTGCAGTCAGGAAACTGGAAGAAGACTAGGATTTGGCAAGGCAGCTATGAAGGAACTAGACAAGATCATCATGTGTAAAGATATATCATTGAATACTAAAGTTAGGGTTGTCCATGTAATTATATTTCCAATTTCTATGTATGATTGTGAAAGCTGGACAGTGAAGCAAGCTGACAGGAAGCAAACCAGCTCCTTTGAAATGTGGGGCTAGAAAAGAGTTCTACACATATTGTGAACTGCTAAAAAGACAAGTAAATAGGTCCCAAGTCAACCCTAAACTCTCCTTAGAAGCCAAGATGAATAAACTGAGACTGAAGTACTTTGAACTTGACAGAAAAGACTGCAACGCTGAGTAAACAACAGGAAAAGAGGAACACTGCATCATACATACACTCAATCAAGGAAGTCACAGCCCTGAATCTGAAATACATAAGCGGAACTATTTATGATAGGGTAATTTGGAGGTTTCGCATTCACAGGGCTGCCGTAAGTCCAAGTTTACTTGACAGCAGTTAGCAAGATCTATTCTACCCTGCCATTTAATAAAACACCTTTGTATCAACAGTTTTCAAGCCATTTCAAAGGATCTGAACTTCCACTTCAATGCATTTTATAAAATATGCCTCTAGCGGAGTAGGCATTCTGCGGTTCATAGATTACATGGCCCCCCCTCTTAGAGCATCCTGTCCCAGAAGCTTCTGGGGCATGGAATTTGTTATTTAAATATAATTTCATCCTGCCTCAGGGCCCACTTTAGGCCAGAAAAAAATCATCATCCAGTCATTTCCTGTTTCAAAACAAATGTCCTTTTTGGTCTAGAACAGTCCATGGGGAGGGAATTATATTTATAAGCCAAATTGCTTACAGATACAATTCTGGGATCATAACTTGTTATTCAGGGAAAATTCAGGGCATCATAGTACACTCCACAAAGGTCCAGCAAACAAAAATTGTTCCCATACTCTCAGAAGTATCCCTTCCCTAGAACTACCAATGAAAATGTGTTCTTTGATGTTAAGAATTTAATTCAATTCCAGAATTTTCCCATCTCATATCCTACTTTCAAGCAACATTAGCATTTTGTTCAAACACAGCTAGGACATGGTTTGAAACTGGAAGAATGAGCATGGCCTCCTTAGGAGTTCCCACGCTTCCTCCTACTCTTATCAAACGTAGCAGAAATGAAAACAAACCACTTTGTAAAATACAGTTTCAAGTTCACTTGTTTCCACTAATCAGAATTACAACTGATTTACTCAAGTTTGTCTGAGTTAAACTCCAACACATTACGGTTTTATCAAACACAGCAGCAAAAGCTTCTGAAGTCCTGAGGACTTAGAAGGACATGTGCAAGCTAGACAGAAGGTAGGCTTCTTCTTTTAATGTTGAACGATCATTTCAGGCTATATTAGAGGCACTTCATTGTTACTTCATCTGAAATTAAGTGTTCCACAACAAGTACTATAACACAGGCTTTTTGCAGGTTTTATATTAAACATATTGGTAATGTGATAAAAAGAGAATGCTTATTGGTGAAAAGATTGAGTCTGAAATCAGGTACTTACTATCATCCTTTAAAATCCAATGGTACTTTTGGAATCACTTTCAGTAGGTGTGACATCATATGTTAACTAGAACTGTGGTTCTTAATCTGGGGTCTGTGGACCCTCGGAGTCTGCAAAAAGCTCGAAGTCTGCTCGGCCTATATCCTACCCCACAATGGAGTGGTGATGTGACATGAACCAAGGCAAAATGAGGCCGGCCGGCCAGCCCTGCATTTTACCTGTCACGTGCCTGCTCTGCTATAGGGATGGGCAGGCTCTAGCAGCTCAGCGACAGTAGAGCTAACAAGCCAGTCAGCCAGCCAGAGTTTGCCCTTCCTCCTTTTCAACAGAGAGCAGTCCAGTGTACTATCAGAAACACTCAAACACCCCTCTTTTTTTGCCTTTCTCCAATATCCCCTTTTTTCAAAGAGAACAAAAGAGGGAGGTCCACTTTCTGATAGACAGGATGACTGGAAAAGAGAGAAGGAAAAAAAACAGAAGGGCAAATGATGGCTGACTGGCCGGGTCTGCATGTTGATGTTCAATCCACTCCAGTATTTAACTGATGGGAAGAAGCAGAAGAAAAGATTTCCTTCTCCTTCCAGCACCTCTCAGGGAAGTGTGCATTTACTTATTTCTCCCTTCTCTCTCAATCTGAAGACCCCTGATGAGCAATTTTAAATATCTGATGCATTTTAGGGTTGTAAATCTCAAGTTAAGTCTTTGGGATCTGTGGCAACAAGATACATTTAAAGGTCCCTGGTAAATAAAAGGGTAAGAACCATTGAACTATAGTATTCCACCTTCAATTTTAACATCAAAACACTTGTATGAACACATAAACCAATGTTACAGTCTACCAAATGGCTTCAAAAATGACAGCTCAAGACTTCAAATATGAAGTCTGTAGCAAAGCATCAGCTATGCTATGTTGTACCACAAACTACTCTAATTATAGATTCAAGATAAAACTGCGGAAGCAAATGGTCTCCCCAAATGGACTTAGCTGGGACTACCACTGGAAAACTAAATTTTAATACTTATTTGAAAAGGTCTGAACACATGGCTATTTAGATATTTGTTAGCTAAAAGCCAGTCCAGAAGTTCCAAAGTATAAGATTTTAGGTCAGTATCCTGATTGATGAAGTATTTTCATTTTTCTCCAGCACCTGCACTTTAACATGGCGACTACATTTGATATTTAACCTAATGGTACACTTTCCATTCCACCTAAAACCAAGTAAACATGAATAAACTTAAGACTAAGTGAACATACACAGAAGTGAGCTGTGTATTTGTTTCCAGCATTTTAAGCAATTTGAGAACAAGTCTTTTAAGAACATTTATACCACAATGCAGAATTACCTTAAAATTACTTTACAGGTAATATACTACTGCAGTTTTTTACCATATCACCCTGGCTACTCCATCACAACCAGCTTTCCAACCTTCCTGACATTTTAAAACTAACATTCTACACAAGTTACAATGAACATGCAGTTAAGTTAAATAACTTGCAGGACTATAACCATATATTGTTATGCCAACTTAGATTTGTTGGATCCACATCTTTTCTGTTGCTGGTTGCCTTTTCTGAACAGAGCTCCACTGAGAACGTTTCTGAAAGGAAAAAAGAGGGTCCCTACTGAGTCTTCTCCTGCTATTGCAGTTCCTAGTATTAATTCATCACATTGCTTTTGCGAGCTGGCCCAACTACCCAGAAGAGATGGGGAATGCACCCCTAGTACTATTTACCCCATTGCTCTGAGAGGTGGCCCAGCTACCCAGCAGAGATGGGGAAT
Organism: Cyclura pinguis; assembly: GCA_030412105.1. NCBI lineage: Eukaryota > Metazoa > Chordata > Lepidosauria > Squamata > Iguanidae > Cyclura > Cyclura pinguis. The sequence continues at coordinate 307,099,287 of CM059599.1, read as the reverse complement.
GCAAAGTAGGCTGCAAGAAAATGTGGTAAGACTACTACTTTCTCATTCCACTATTAGAATTCTTCTGCTGAATCAGAACTGAAGGAACCCAGATCCCATTCACAATTTTTATTCCATTCATACATATTTTATCCTAGGATTGCAGCAAAAAGGTGATATGCAGAGAAAGAAAGCAGGTTATTTTGGTAATTTCAGTAGCCAAGAGTCAACTGCTTTAAAATGTTGGGAAGTTTGATCCTACAAATGCTGACTAGAGTATAAATCTCACTGGGTTCCAGGTCCATATATAGAACCATAAGGCTACAATTCTAGCAACCAGAAGAAAGGTCAACTCAATACTTAACACCAACCCTTCAGAACTGCTACCCCTGATGTAGCCAATTGCTTTTGAGATATCCCTTCTTCTCTTCCTCCAGAAACCTGAGCTCCCTGCTGCCCAACCTGGAACCACAATTTAACAGGGGGAGCGAGTTCCCTCACAGTAATATACGTAATATTTAAGTGTTTTAATATTTTCTTCCTCTGGGTCCTCCAGTTTTAACAGGACACCAAGGTCACACTTTCATCTCTTGTTCATCTCTTCTCTGGAGGAAATTACGCGGGCCGGGAAGAAAAGGAAAGCGAAGGTAGAGCGAAGGGGAGGCATCCCGGGCAAGCAGGAAGGAAGGCAGCCACGCTGCAGGGCCTTTGTGCCGAGCTAGCACCCGCCGCCAATGAGACTCCCTCCTTAGGAAGCTTCGCTGCCTCTCGCCGCCGCCGCCGCCGCCATGTTGTGCCCGGCCGGTTCCATGTGCGAAGGGGGTGGGTGACAGGGAGCGAAGGGAAAGGAGTAGTTTACGCGAAAGGCGGCGGCAGCGAAGCCTCGCCTTGGCGAGGCGAAGGAGCGGGAACCAGCAGGGAGAAGGGAAAAGCATCTTGGGCCTTCTAGACAGAAAGAGCCCCAAGAACAAAGGAAGGAGGCCATGCCGCCTCCTCTCCCCCCTCCCCTCCGGTCTCGAAAACAAAAGGCGGAGCAGGCCAGGAGTGACACGAAAAGGGTTTCCTCAGAGAAAGGGTCTCCGCCGTACGATGTGTGGCGTTGGGAGAACCGTTATGCCAAAAGGCGGAGGTGCGCCTCGCCCTCCCGCCCGAAATATCGTTAATGACCCCCCCCCGGCCCAAATGAAGGGAGAAAGGGGAGGCGGTCTCTCCACACCTTTTTCTTCTCCAGGTTGCGTAGCTTCTTATCGATGACGCCCAAGATTTGCTTCATAGCCTCCGTCTGCACCGAACTCGTACTACCGCCTGAAACAGCCGCCGCCGCCGCCGAAGCCGCTTCGCCTGCCGCTTTGCTGCCGCTGCTCGCCATCGCGCTGCTGGTGGCCGAGGGCATCGCTTGACTGAGAAGAGAAGGAGCGCGTTACGGGATTCGAAGGGGAGGGAGGCAGATGGCGGACGGGGGAGAGGAGAAAGCGAGAGAGCGCGCGAGAAGAAGCGGACGGGCCGCCAGAGGGGACACAAAGTGAGGAGGGGTGGAGAGAAACGCTTCCCTCCTAGACTCCTTTTATTCTAATTTTTTTTAAAAAAACAACAAAACATGTATTTCCTCGGTGACCCTCCTCCCCCTTCCGTCCTTCCCAGAATGCGCGACCTAGGCCGCACCTGTCAAGGCGCGCGCCCAACGATTCCAGGCAACCTGATTGCTTCGTAAGGTCCGCCGGTTAAGGGGGAGGGGGGACCCAATCCTCTGTCGCTCGCGCGCGCCAGGGTGGAAGCGCGTGCTCGAAACTCCCCACGTGATTGGTAGGCTTACCGCGGCGCTCTTTGCTATTCTTCTCACTCCGCCCCCCCCCGCCGCCGCTGGCGGCGTCGTCCAACGGTCTCCTCAGAAGACCCACCCTCCTTCCTCCTAATCTTGGCTCTTTCGCCTTCATCCGCCCCCTCCCCCGTCCTCACCGTGTGAGATGCGCGCGCGCCTGTGTGACTGAATGGAAATTGAGTGTCCCGGGGGAGGGAGGAAGAGAGAAAGACAAGGGAATGGCCGAGTGCACTCTTGCGGAGGGCGAATGGCCGCCTCTGCCCTCTCCAGCCCCGTCACTTGCACTGGTCCTCCTGCTACCTCTGCACCGAGATACGGTGAGGTGAAAGAGAGCGAGCAAGAAGCGGATGGGGCAGGGTGCGAGCGGAGAGGGGTCCTTATCTTCTAGGGCTGCCTACACGAAATGCCTGGTAGAGAGTGAGGGGAAACCATGCGTTTCTGCCCGGCACAGCCTCCTACGCGGGCCCTCAGCGTCAGAGGCGGTCTTTCAGGCGCGTGAGACACCTAAGCGTGGAGCACAATAGTGAGGGGGAGAAGCTTCTTTGGTGAAGGACCCGGGTGGGGTTCCCTTGGGCTGGGCGTAGTTTAGGGGAAACTCTCGTTTGTTTTGGGGTTTGTTTGTTTGTGGTGGTGGGTCGAGTGTGGCTCTTTTGCCCTTGGAGGTAGTCCTCTCTGAAAGCGTTGCTTTCCAGTGGCAGGACTCTGTAGTCCCTGGGAGAAAGCCCAGTGAACTCAGCGGGACTTGCTAGCAAGGCCTGTGAAAGCCTGCTGCGATTTTGGGCAAGTTGCTGATTAGGATTACCAGGGTGAAAACTGGAGAGGGCTCCTGCGCCTTTCATGGTTGCGTAGAAGCAGGGGCTTTAGCAGGTGTTGGCGTGTTGCTCAACTAGGTAACGAGCAGCACCTGCTGAAATTGTCTCTTCTACACCGCCAGGTAGGAAATCATCTCAAGTTTAACGTCTAGCAACCCTAATGCAGGTCACCAGTTCCAAGGTTGTAGCCTTGAGGTCTTCCAACGTATATTGCAGAGACGGGAAAAAGATAAGACAGTAGAAAAGGGTTAATAAATATGGGTAATTTAATAAGCTTTAAAAAAATCCAGTTGCATTTATCTTGGCAAAAATTTCAATTATTACATTGGTGTTAAATTGGTGCTTAAATTTCAGTTGAATCACTGTACTAAAGGTCTTACCAAAAGAAGCTAAAAAAATCTCTGTGGCTTTGGAAAGGAGAAGATACATTGATTTTTGAAAGCTTTAGTGCTCACCTACTCCACCAAAAATCACACTCCTATAATCTCATTTTTTAAAACAACAGCCTTTTTTCCCCTTCTGCTTTCCATATGAATTTCCGTGTGAATGCCACCAAAAGTTCCAGGGCTAAGAGCTTAAGCATTCAGTTTACTGCGACAGTTGGAAGAGCATCTGTACTGTGACTACACCAGAGAATCACATGGATGTAAAGTTTATTCCTTCTGGGATTCCTTTACCTGTTGCTGGTTTAAAATCTTTCGGTGTTGGAATCAGCTGTCACACTAATGCTAAGTAGTTTGGATCTCGTGACCTAATATTCCCCAGCCCTAGGGGACTATTAAAAAGCCAAAAGTAATTTTTCAAAAATCGAAAGAAGTAGGCTTTGTGCAAAAAAGCTATTTAGAAACTATAAAATTTATTTGCTGTTCACCACCAACTCATTGAATTAATAAATTAATTTGGAATAAAATTTATTTGCTGTTCACCACCAACTCTCATTGAATTAATTAATTTGGAATTAAGTTAATGTTCAAAGTCCCCCTGAGTTCAACTGCTGTAATTAAAAATAAATGTAATTAAGTTACCTTATTCTTTTAGGAAATATCCAACTTAATTGAGATATTACTTGATTTTAGTTAGTTCCTATCTGGGAAAGGGTGGTAATTTAAATAAAAATGGTTAATGCAAACAACTTTTTTGGGAAAAAAAGGTACATTCTAATCAGCTTCAAAAAAGTTTTTCTAGAACCTGTAGTTTCTGAAATAAGGAAGTAAAATTTCAGGAAAGCATAATGAAATTGTTGTGGATATTCACTATATGTATAAAAGGCTTTGCTGCAGTTTTGTTCCTGGTATTTTTCGTAGTATATTGTAATAAGGCTGTCACTGATTCTGTGACAGTAGTGCTAGGGAAGTAATCTGTGGTTCAAGGAGTTGTCTTTATTCCCATGATAAAATAAATTTTTAGAATTTATCCGTTCTGGGGAGGAACATACCCTGAATTTTTAAGGCATCTGTGGTAAAGGAATTAGGTTCTAGGAGCACCCTTTAAAAATGGCACAATGTGAAACTCATGTTGGAACCTGAAGACATACACAGCCACTGTTTGACCAGAGTTGCTACTGTATTCTCTACTTACAAATAATTAGAGGCAAGAAACAGTTCTGTTGCACTGTCAGATTAAAAAAGTGGTGACTACTTATATACTGTATTTGTTGGTATATAAGACTCACTTTTCCCCCCAAAAAATACTGTTTGAAAATGGGATGCAACTTATATGCCAGTTATGTCTTATAGGCTGGCAAACAGTATTTTCTGGTTTATAAATGGGGTGCATCTTACACGGCAGTGCGTCTTGTACACTGGCAGATACAGGTATCTGTTCTGGGAAAGTCACAAAATGCATTCAGTGGCTCAGACTAAATAACAGTTAAGACTCATTTAACAGATGGTAGTTTCTCCCCAGTCATTTGACATTATCATTCCAAATATGCAGTAGCTGCATGTTTGTAAGCGTAAAGGGATCTAGAAAGCTCTGAAATGGGTAATTTTCTTCTAACCTTTTTGTTCATAAATATTTTAATAACCTTTTACTGCAGTTATGAAATGGCTTTAGAGAAATATTGGAAGAGCTATGCCAAACATAGAGGAAAAAAGAATGTTCTGAAGCTGCAAGTGTCTATGGTTTGAAAGGGGAAGGTAAGAAATCACTTGAGATTTTGTTAGGCTTTTTTCAGAAGCAAAGGGAGAAGGAAATATTTTTAACCTTCTCAGATGTAATCAAAATTTACAGTTGTGCTCCCCACAAGTAACAATCATTTCAAACCGTTCTAACAGATAAGCTGCTGTGTACTCAAGAAATGTGGGCCCTACTGAGCAACTTCCCCGAGCAGGCAAGATGTTTATTGAACATCATCATAATACCTTTGATATAGATTATAGCATGACTAGTTAAATGGCAGAGTGAGTGTCCACTCTCCAGTTGCCTTCTGTTTATATCCCAGATATGTGACGGGATGGTGTAAGTACCCTAAAGGATTTCATCTGAACTTGGGAGCCAAGCAGGGTCAATCCTGGTTAGTAGTTGGATAGGGGTCCAGCGATGAATATCAGGTATGGTAGGCTATATTTCAGAGGAAGGAACTGGCAAAACCACCTCTGAGTATTCCTTGCCTAAGAAAACCCTATGAAATTCATGAGGTTACCATAATTCTCCAGATGAGATGAAGGCACATATAAGGTGACTTGAAGGCACATGATGGGATAGGGACTTTGGAAGTGCATGATTTTAGAAACTCACAGAATTCAATCACATATTTATTTTGTTTACTGTTTGCAGTTATATCTCACTTTTCCTCCAGTGAGGTCAAAGCAGTGTACAGGGCGTTTCTTTTTCCTAGTTTAGCCTCACAAAAACCATGTGAGGCAGGGCAGATTGAGAGAAAAGGTCACTCATAACGTTTCATGGCTCAGTAGGTACTATAACCTGGATTTCTAAAATTCTTGTCCACATTTCTATGTAAAAATGATATCTTTAGATAGCCCCTTGCTTCAACAACTTCATGGATTACTATTCTACTTCTAGGCACAATTGAAAATGCTAGTTATTACTTATGAAGCCTTATATGATTTGAAGCCTTATATGATTGGTTTATAGACTACACAAGAGGCTCTTCTTCAGTATATTGATTTTACTGGTAATGTATAATGTTTATTGTTTTTACTGGTGATATCTTGCATCCTAGATCTGGGAGAAAGATGGGATGGAAAAAAGTCCTGTGAAAACAGAAGAACAACCATCAAATAGCAAACACAGCAGATACACTGTCAGAAGACAGGTGGGAAGGTTTCATCTTTCTATCTCTTGCTGCTACTATAAAAGGTTCATTGCTTACTGACCCTAGAATGAGCCAGTAGTGTTTCTTGGGCTCCTAAATATGTCTGTTCTATAAACTTTTTCTCTGTTGCAGTTTTTACTCCCTGGTGTTGTTTTTTTAGATGTTGGAAGGAGGAGGTAGTTGGAAGGAAGTCCTTATGGGGAGAAGGAGATAAGATGCTGTGGGTCAGCGTTCTAGGGGAAGGGGATTTAGATTGGTTAAAGATGGGAACGATAGAAATTGAGAAGAGATTAGAGGGTTTTTTGGTTTTTTTTGGAATCCTGTCAAGAGAGAAATGAGAAAAATAGAAAACCTATTTTTGAAAAATATATTAGAAATTTGGAAGAAAAATAAGGAAAAAATAATGCTGGCTACTTTCGCCATTAACTCCTGTAGTGATGATGGCAAGATTTCCAATGAATTTGAGAGGTGAAGTAGAGAAGGAATTAAAGAAGCAGAGAATAAATAAGTTAAAAGATTGGATGAATATAATGACGAATAAAGATAAAATAAAGGAGAGATTACAGGGTACTAAGATACCATGGTTTAATTATATACAGCTAGAGCAGTGGACAAGGAATTGCAAAAGGAATAATAAAGGTTTTAGAAAATACACTAAATTTGAACAAATGATTATACAAAGAGAAGGTATGGAGGAAAATGAAATATTGAAGGGTACCACAAATGAAATATTAAAAATGTTGGCAAAATTTGAAGATGAAGATGAATATCTTAGAAAAATATGGGAGGAAGAATTAACACAAAAAATAGATATTCAGGTCTGCAGAAAAATTTGGAATCAGCGTCATTTAAAAAACCTGTCCGTAAGGATAAAAGAGAACTATTATAAATTGATTAGGAGGTGGTACCTAACACCAGTAAGGTTAAATTATATAGATAAGAACTACTCAAGGTTGTGTTGGAGGGGTTGTCAAGAGATTGGTACATATATTCATAAGTGGTGGAATTATGAAGATGTACAGAAATGTTGGCAAAGGGTATTTAAAGAAATAACAGATACTGATTTACAAATATGTCCAGGTATAGCATTATTATCTATATTTGATAACATTAATTGTACCCAGGCAATGAAGGATTTAATTACAAATTTATTAACTGCAGCAAGGTTGATTACATCAAGAAAATGGAAAATTCATGGAGATTTTCAAGTAGAGGATTGGTATAAAGAAGTGTGGAAAATTGCAATTAATGATATGTTAACATGTCGAATTAAGGCCAAAAAAGGAATAATGAAGGGGAATAATTTTGAAGCAATATGGAAGATATTTGTGGAAAAGGTTTTAGTAAAAGAGGAAGGTGGCATACCTCCACAAGAAGAATTACAATTCTGGAAGGTGAAGTAAGTTGAAAAATAATTGGCTTTGGGGGCTGTGTTTATTTTTAGGAATAGTTTGATATGGTTAGTAATAAGATCATATTTAGTAATAGTAATAGATTAAATGTAATTGAAAAATATAGAGTTAAGAATGAAATTATTACAATAATAATGAGTATAATGAGAATGAGATCTAGATGTAGGTAACCAAAGTATATAAGCAGTGTGATATAGAATATGTTGAATAAGTATATGATTGTAATGGAATTGGAGAGATATAACAATGCAAGCTTGTTTTTGTTGAAATTCCTTATGTTATGTGTATCACGTGGTGTTTTGCTTTTTTTTTTGTTCTGTTCCTTTCTTTATAATCAATAAAAATTTTTAAAAAAACTCGCTGTGGGTCAATAGACCAGTAAAGATGTGAAAGTAGGCCATCTGGTTCCCCCACAGCTGGACAGATAGCAAACATCTGGTTCTCCCACAACTGGTTGCTCTATCAAAATGCCTGGTGTTATTAATTCATATCATGTTCTACCATACATGGTTTATTATGAATGAGAGCCAACCTGGTATGTATCCCTGAAACTTGATGTGGAAGGCAGGTAGAGTTAATTTATCCAAGCTATACTCATGTGGATATTTGAGCATAGACTTGGGGATTAGGAAGATAGAGTGGCCCTAATCTATAAAGTTTCCTTTTCCCTGTCCAGGTTCCCCATATAGATGGACTCTGATCTGAACTGTCTGTCCCTAGTGTTGGGCTTTCAGGACAGATTAGGATTCTGCTGGTATACCGCCAACTGAACGGCCCAGTTTTCTTCCCATTAGAGCTATCAGAGAAGGCATTTGCATTGAAGATGTAAAAGATGTTGATTCTGTAAGTTTCTGCGTCACGGCTGCACTTTCTGGGACTTAACGATTTTATTTCTTCTGTGAAAAGAGCTGTCCCAATATGGTGCATCTGTTCCAATACATATGGCAAATCAAACTCTTAAGCCAGTCTTTGCTGCTGGACAAGAAGAAGGTGAAATGCAAGTGAGTGATCTAACATCAGTCCAACAACTGTGGTTAGATCATGCTGTTGATACTTGAATTAGTAACTTCTTCCCTCCTCTGCAAGGGTGAGTGACCTATCAGGATGGTCTTCTCCAAGAGATGTTTTTTTGCACCCAAATCTCTACTTTATCCTTGCCCACATCATCTGATTGTAGCCAGTTGATCTAGGCTAAAGACTTGGATCCAGGAAACGATTGATATTCCTCCAAGGGGTGATTATTTACCAGCCTCTTTAAAAGGTGCAGTAATTTAACTACTACTAAAGAACTGGGACTGGATCTTAGTAAGTTTAGACCAAGGGCCAGTATGTCAATTCTAGCCAACGCGATTGAGCAGGCAATTGCTGGTCATCTTTAGGCATTTCTGGGTAATAATAATTACCTAGACCAATTTCAGCCAGGTTTTAAACCTGATTCTGATGTGGAAAATGCCTTGCCTGCCCCATAGCACTTCTCCTGGGAGAAGGACAAAGAGATGTGTTCCTGTGGGTTCTCCTGGACTTCTTAATACTTTTTGATACCATTGATTATTATATTCTTCTGCAAAGGCAAGCTGCAGTGAGAGTTAGGAGTGAATCTCTTAAAGTTATTTCACTACTGTTTGAGTTATTAATTTTAGAAACCAGTAGTTTGAGACTGTTGCACTATTCCATCAAATCTGTTGTGGTGTTCCTTAGATTAGAACACTCAAGGAATTTGTCCAGAAGGATGCAGCAAGGTGCCATCAATATTTAGAACTTAGCACACACTCCTCCTTTTAATCAGATGTAAGTAAAAGCAGAAATTTTCGTGGATCAGTGTTGGGACTCTGTAAGGGCCTGAATAAGAGAGCCAGTAAACAGAGACCAAGCCAAGGTAGCAATATTATTAGTTCTTCATTTGCCAAATGAGTGATGTTGCATCTGCTCTAGTGTGGTTTGCATAGTTCATAGTTTGGGGCTGTTCATTGATCCAGCCTTTTTAATTGAGATCCAGGTGGCCTCAATGTAATCTAAGTGCTTTTATCAGGTTTGGCTGATCAACCAACTGGCTGTATATATCTATATAATGGTAAACTCTTCTTTGGATTGTTGCAGCATATTGTATGTTGGTTTATTTTTGTAGGTGTAGCAGCTGTACCTCTGGAAATTTTGTAACATAGCAGTAAACAAAGTAAAATATTGAGCTTATGCCCTGGGAGTGGTCATTTTGAACACATTGCTCTTCTCTTATACTGCTTAACCTTGCAATAGCTATCAGCCAGATTTGGGGCCTGATTAAAAGTTTTTGTGTAATCTACCTGAAGGAGTACCTATTCCATGTGTTATTGCCATATCTGAAGAGTGTGCTCGGGCTGCTGCAGCCCACAATCGGGGTGAGGGAATACCAGGAGGAAAAACCTTATCAGCCCTTCCCCCATTCTATGGAGTGCTGTCCCTAGCGAGATCCTCCTGGCATCCTTCTGGTAACATTTAGATGCCAGTATAAGGCCTTTCAGCCAGTGTTCAGCCCTTGATGTGCATATATACTCTTGTTCATATGTTTTATTACTGCATCTTAACATTCTGAGCCAGTGGTGTAGTGGTTTGAATGTTGGACTAAGAGTTCATCAGTCCAAAGTTCACATCCGCCTTCAACCATCAAAACCCACCAGGTAACCGTGGGGAAATCACACTCTGCCAGACTTAAAGAATGGCTATGGCAGGCCTCCTCTAAATAAATCTTGCAAAGAAAACTCTGTGATAGGGTTGCCATAAGTCAAAATTGACTAGAAGACACATTAACAACTTCGCATTTTAATATTTTAATATTGTGGCAATGTTTTGTTTGGCTTAATGTAAAATGTGTGGCTTTTTATTGTTTCTATATTTGTATATTTCAAGAATATTGCAAGTTAGACAATATATAAACATTCTAAATAAATAAATTGTGAGAATTCCTCCTAAAATACTGTCATATATTCTGTTTTGTGTGTCATGACACATAAAATACCAGTTCAGTCATTAGCTCAAACTTATTAAACTTGGTTAGCAAAAGTGAACTTAAACTATTAATCTTAATGCTAGCAAATATCTTAATGCTAGCAAATGTGACTTCACAGCTCCAGAACGTCATCATCAGTAATGCTATGCTGATCCATTGTTGTTATAACTTATCTTTATCATTTATTTCCAACTGTAGTCAAGTCTAAGGATTAAGCCTTAAGTCATCATAATTCTAAGAATTCTCACTTCTGTTTAAATATGATCTCAAAAACACAGAGGACCAATGTATTAAAGAGTTTTTTTAATGCTTTCAGTGTATATTGCTTTTGCGGTAAGGAGGGATTCACCATTCTTTTTATACCTGTGTGTTTTGCTTTACCTCATTACAGTTAAGTATTTGTAATATGAATTCTGCATAATATACACCAACTTATTAAATTACTGTAAACAGTAAGTAAAGTTAGACAACCCTAGGGTAATTTATTTCATTGGGTTTAAGTATGCTTAACTGCATAGTATCAGTGAGGTTGATGTTAGTTTACACTGCGTGCTTTTCAGTGCATTTGAAAAGGAAGAATATAATTGCTGAACATCATATTGAGAATAACCTGGTGCAAAATGTAGTGTAGAATCAAATAAAAAACTAGGTGTCATTTCTTTTGGATTAGTCTCATAGTTGTGGCAGCATATGATGCTTCTGGTCCTTATTCTGCAGGAGTAGGAGCCATGTGACCCTTTAGATCTCAGTTCCCTGCCACTGGCTGTGCTGACAAGGACTGGTGAGAGTTACAGTCCAACAACATGTTGAGAGCTACACATTCCCTACCCTGGGAAGGAAGGACCATTTATTGCCAGTGAAAAGAACTGCTGTCAGACATCATTGATTTAGATGGAAGACTTTACACAAGGATGACTTCCTCAAGGCATCTCACTGGAAGCAGTTTTCTAATTGCAGGTATATGAAATTGATCTGCCATAAAGTTATTTCACTGTGAAGCACTGCTAGTTCTCTCTGTATAAATGCTTGCTTTAAGCATTGCACATTGAATTGCACAGTCTGAAAATAATGCTGTGCCCTGACATAATCCTAGATATCTTGAAGGGGGCAGGAATATGTGATTGCAGTGGTATGTCAGTTTTATTACCTTTTTCAGGCTGATGATGTTGCTTTGTGTTGAATAAGAAACTGAAAACTTGGGACTAACGTTGGGTTTCTGTTGCATTAAGCTGTGAAATTCAAATAACTGATTCGTGCCATGTGTACCTCTATATCTTTTTCAGTGGTAGCCTTGTGAATATTTTATTTATATTGTTCTCTGAGATTAATGTTTAACATCCAGACACACATCAGAGTAATTATAATTCCATCTGATTTACAGAACCCAGTTAATCCTTTGTAAAAACATGAGTCTTGTTTTATTTGAGAATAAAAAAAAGTTATCACTCTGGTATTTTGGAAACAACAGAAATTAGCTTTTTGTGGGCAGAAACATGCTTCTGTGGTTGTCAGTTGATAAAAATTTCAAATGGGTAAACTTCTACATGGTGAAGGAATTTTGAAAATTCCATGCAGTCTTTCTTTTAATGCTATTTTATTCCAGATACTATAGCAGAACTACTTAATTTGCATTTCATCCTACACATATTTACAGTAGTTTTCCCCATTGTGTGCCATTTGAAGAAAAATAAGTTACTGTTGTAAAATGCACACTTAATTATTATTTTTTAGAATTTTAACTACTATCAATGTATAGTAAGGAAAAAAAACTATAATGTTTTATTTTCTACCATTTTCCTAGGCTAACATCAACAAGCTTTGTATATCATTTGAGCACAGAAACCACCATTGAGCTAGACATATATTGTAATAAAATAAAATAAAATTGGAACCACATTGAATGTCTCATGTTGATCTGGAAGGAAAGAGAGTTGTCTGGCAACCATAGTGGCAGGAAGAAAGGTACAGTTTGCTGAAGTAGAAGATGTGTAGCTGCGTCTGTTGTACCTATTCTTCTTCATGGTCTCTGTGAATCACACAAATGGGTTTTACGCACCTGTGCGAAACAGCATTCGGAACCTTCTCGAAGCCAAGGAGTAGACATTTTGGCAGTTGACCCCTCCCCCCATCCTCCTAGGGAATATAAGGCCCCTCCCTGTATAATGGTCAGTTCCTTTTCTTCCACCACAGTAGCAGCATCAAAGGAGCCTTCCTCTAGCTTTCAGCCTCCTACTTTGCCAGCAAAGATATATGTATGAGGATAGGAGGAGAGGAAAAGGAAATTGAATGATTCCTCACAGGATAAATTATTGCTGAAAACATAAAGGAGCAACCAAACTTGTTCTCCACCTGGAGTGGCGCAGAATCTTCCTCTCATTATAACTGAGAAAGGTATATCTCCTTCTCTTTGACCCCTCAGGATTTTTCTGTGGGTAGCCTTGGCAGCAGTCTTTAAACCCTGCTTTTTTGTGTGGAGGCAAGATCTTGGATACTGATGGATTTGCGTGCCTACTTGCCTCTCAGAGGGTTGCATTGTACAATCTTGGTGTCATCATCAACTCCTTCACAGGAGGCATAACGGAGTGGCCACTTCAGGCTTTGCTCTAGGAAAACCAGTACCTTTGACAATGCCATTGTGGCCACACCTTTCCCCACTGCATCTGTAATGGCGGTACTTCTAAGGCAATTTATGGCACCAAGGGGGGCTTGTTCACTGCTTCTTCAACAGCAGTGCACTCAAGGCAATTTTCGGTACCAGCAGCAATCCACGGAATGGCTGAGTCTCAAAGGACCATTCACCATCAGCTCCCTTACCAATTGGTACTGTCAGTCTGAGTAGGCTGGTCCTGTCCACGGTTTCTACCTTTGACAGTGCTGCCATTCTCATAGAGGCGGTCTCCAGGCAACCCCTCTACCATCACAGTATTGTTGATCTCAAGGAGATGATACTATCAACTCTTGATATCAACAATGATATATACTACCATGATATCTAGCCTTGATATGTAGGCTTGGCACCTAGGCTTCATATCTAGGCGTCGTATCTGCACTTGGTACCTGCGCTTGCTATCTGAGTACCTGCACTTGGTGCACTGTTGACACCACCATGTGATCAATTCTTGATAGTATGGTACTGTACCACCATGATACCCGACATTGGTGCCTGGCTTTGATATCTAGCCTCGATACCTAAGCACAGTGCCTAGGCTGGATACCCAGGCTGGATACCTGGACTCTTGATACCTAGGCTTGCCACCTAGGCTTGATACTGATGCTTGATGCCTAGGCTGGATACCTGTGCTTGACATTTAGGCTCTGTACCTGGGCCAGTGAATTTGCTCTGAATCTCCACCATATCTTGGTCCTCTAGATGTTGCCGGTAACACCTTGCGACACAGATTTAGATTTCAGCCTCAGAACATGAGGTTGTTTTTCTGTTTCATCTCGATACTGATGGTGGCTTATTGAATCCTCCCTTCGGTACCAAGATTGTCTGTGTATCCAGTACAAGTCATCTGTACAAGGAGATAACTCCCTAGAGTCAATCGAAGGACATTACTGTCTTGGAAAACTGTTTTTCTAGTAGCTATAACTTTGGCAAGCAGAGCTAGTGAACTGGCAGCTCTAAGACTCTTGATAAGTAGGCTAGAATCTTAATACCTAAGCTAGATATCTAAATTGAATACCTGAGCTCGGTGTCTAAGCTCATTGTCTGGACTCGGTACCTAACCTCAATACCTAGGTTTGATACCTAGGCTCGGTACCTAGGCTGGTGCCTAGGCGTGATACCTAGATCTGGTACCTACGCTTGATACCTATGCTTAGTAACTACGCTCTACTTATCTTTTGATTCAGCTGGCCTGTTCAATGGTACTACTGCTGATAAATTCGAACAAGGAGAGTGTTGAGCTGTTGCCTACATGACAACAAAGACAAACAACTCCTCAACAACAGTCCTCGAGAAAGTTACCATTTGCAAGATTTAAAAAAAAAAAAGACAACGGGATCAACCTAAGCGTAGAGTTTTGACAACCAAAGGACAATACCTTTTCAAACAGATTCCTATCACTGATTTATTTAGATATCGACATCAAGCATAGTTCTGACATCAAGCCAGAGTAGAGACCAGTATTGCTCCTGCTTACAACATTCTCAATATCCTGGTGTCAAAAAAAAAAACGGTGGCCCTCACCCTCTTCTGGATCTCAGAGGTGTCAACCATTATGTACAGAGGAAACTGTTTCAAATGGTAACCTTGATATTGATGATGCCTACGGTGGATAAGGAAGATTGGTTTGTCACTTTGGATCTAAAGACACATATTTCCATCAGATGAGAGCACAGAAGATTTTAGTCTTTTAATAGGATAACAGACTTATTGATTCAGAGTCCTCCCCTTTGATATAAGTACAGTACCAGGCGTATTCACCAAATGCTTGTCAGCGGTGACAGCTTACTTGCAACAGAAAGGTATTATCCTGTTTCCGTGTATTGATGACTGGCTCATCATAGCATCATCTGGAAAGTTAGTTAATTAATTAATTAATTAATTAATAATAATATAAGATAAAATAAAATAATTGGTTTGTACCACTTCTGCAAATGTCCAAAGGTCAGCATAGAATGCTTCTGTACAGACCAGACCTACTGAGTACCCACTTCCATACCGTCTTCCATCCTGACATTCAGTCTCTATGATCGATGACATGGACCCTATTGAAGTAAAGGAATTCACACATCCAATATGGAGAATTCTCTAGCTGCGCACAAGCCTTCAACATTGAGATTGTATGCATATAAATGGGAGAAATTTTGTGCTTATCTATGAGACAATGATATTGATCGACGGACCTGCGGTACCATGGATATCTTCTCGTTCCTCACCTTATTGGTATCTGACAGACTATCACGCCCATCAGTGATGTGTTAAGCAAAAGCTATTTCCTGGCATTTACAACAAGAAGTAAGACCATCGTTATTTCTAGACTCTATGATTAAGACACTTTTACATGATTACGCCTTCCAGTCGAACCTCCTGTACCAGGTTGGGACTTGAACTTGTTGATAATGCAGTTCACTTTCAGGCCATTTGAACTTGTGGCAAAGTGTGACATTAACTTGCTGTCATGGAAAACAGTGTTTTTGCTAGCGATAACCTCAGCCAGAAGGATGAGTGAGTGATGTGCACTTAGGGCTCATCCTCCATATTCACAGTAGTGATAGACCATATCAGTTAATAAGGAGGGACTTGGACATGTGTGTTACTGATGTTGGCAATTCATTTTTGCCTCTCGAAGATTGTCCACCCTGCAGTTCATCTACCAGGGACAGAAAACCTTTTGGGAGGTGCGCTTAACAGAACACCTTTGTCTTGCCACAGCCGGAGGTTGAATGAGACTGGAATAAGTAACATATTCCTCCAGTGGACGGTACTGTGTTGGATCTATTTGAAAACAAAAGATAATAAGCTGTACTGTTCCTGACAGAAAACAGATGACCACAGTTTGGGGGAAGTGTTCCTGCATTCCTTCCGTTTCAAATCACAGTGAAGGTGTTACTGCCCTGGCTAGTCCGAGCTTTGGGGATATTAAAAGATATCCTTTTGATATCATAATTTGGCTTCACTTCTCTATTCCCCTCCACGTGCCTGCGAGGCCACCGGACAAGCACGCCACCAAGCTCGGCCGTTAATCGCCGTAATATTCCTGGACAGTACAGGCAGGCCAGAAAATAGCTGACTCACTGCTTTAGGAGACCTCCAGGCAAGTACTCTAATTAGGTATGCACGCAACCTACAAAAGAACCTCTGCCCCGCGCTGGCAGCTTGATGGGTTAACTATACAATACCCAAGTACTCTGCGTTTGCATACTGGCTACTCTATTGAGAACCTCTGCGACAACTCAAATCATTCAGTTTCTGACCTTTCGGAGGCTTTGTCTCCAACTCCAAATCTGTTGTTTCCCCCCAAATACGGCATAGCCTGCGGTCACATTCTCCTTATAAAAACCCTTGATTCCGAGACGTTCCTCGGATCGCTCCCGAGTTTCATCCCGCCTTGCTGCCGCTTTGCTTGGCGAGCCTCCCCTCAGCTCCATGTGCTGAGCTACATCGCACCCCAGCCTCGCTCTCTATTTTTCTGGGCTTCAGGACAGGTGAAATATCACCCAAACCAGCAACCCCTCTAAAAATCCCTCTATACCACTCAAACCTTTATTTCTTTAGTTATCTTGTATGAGTGTGTCGCATACACTGTTTCACTTGTGTTTAATAAAACATCATTTATTGCTTCAACTTCTGTGTGCTCCTTGACTCGACCCGACCCCGTAGACATAGGGTTCAAGATCTCGCTACGTTACCCTGCCTCTCGTAACGCTAAGCAGTGCTCTGAGCTACTTTTCCCCACCTTTAGTTGAGCACATTTTGGTGTCCCTCCCGGGACCCCCAGTACACAGGGTAACAAAGGTAATATTGAGGATATGTCAGGACATGGAGAAGACCATCCTAGTAACACCGTGGTGGCTGAAGCAGCTACAGTTTACATGTTGGATGCAATTCTCGAGATGCCAGTATTGGATACTGTCGTCGAGGCCCAACCTGTTTGCACCTCTAATGCAACACTCAAGATGTCTATGTCGGAGACTGCTATTGAGGCCCAACCTCCTAAGCATCCAGAACGGGACTGTGTCCCATTGATACCTTACGTTTAGCAGTCAACTTTCAAGAAAATGTAAAAACAAACAAAACAAAAACCAAATGCTTTTGGCTGTTCACAAACCTCCCATGTCTAAATCGTATGCCTACAAATGGAGAAGTCTTGTTCCTACTTAAAGGACAACGGGATCGATTTCCAGTTATGCGGTACCGTGGACATATTGTTTTTCTCAGAAGGTCTGTCTTGTTCTTAGGTGAAGTATTATTTATCAGCATTTTTCCGGTATCTTCAGCAACAAGGAAAACTTTCTAGTTTTACGGACCCTACAGTTAAGAGTTTTCTTCTGGATTATAAACATTTACACCTCCCAGTACCCGGGTGGATTTTTGTAGTACTGTTACAACTTACACATAAGCCCTTTAAACCACAGACATACTGTGATATGTGATTGTTCTCTTTGGAAATGTTATTTTTCTAGTGGCAAAAACCTATGCTAAGAGGACCAGCGAACTATGTGCATTTAGAATAGATGCACCATACTTGCGTTTGTATAAAGGGAAGTTGTTTTAAAGCCAGATATTACTCTCCAACCTAAGCTGGCATCATTGAAAATGAATGGAGAAATGAATCCTTGGCATTAATAAATTTTAATTTATTGGCATGGTGAAGATACTGCTACAGTTTATTGAAATACACACACACACACACACACACAAAGGACAAAAAATAATTGAAAATGTAATTGCTGTTATGTATGACGATAATAAAAAGAATTTTAAGCATGACATTTCTTCCTCCAAACAGGACAGCTTGCTAGTCTCCCATTTGTGTGATTCACAGAGACCACAAAGGAGGAGGACAGGTTGCTTACCTGTAATTGTGTTTCTTCGAGTGGCCTTCTGTGAAGTCACACAACCTCACCCATTCTCCCCACATTATGTCCTACTGGATGGTTGGTTCCCATGCTGCTACTCCGGCAGCGAAGGAACTGTTATACAGAGAGGGGCCTTATATTCCCTGGGAGGATGGGAGGAGGGTTCAACTGCGAAAATGCCTACTCTTAGGCTTCAAGAAGTTTCCAAATGCTGTTTCATGCAGGTGCATAAACCCCATTTGTGTGACTTCACAGAAGACCACTCGAAGAAACACAGGTAAGCAACCTGTCCTTCACAACACTGCTGTATGTATGAGCAAGAGTATGAAGTTGCAACATATGTTTGGGGAACTAATGGCACCTTCACGCAAACTCTTATAAGTAAATAGATTTATGCTGCTGGTTCTTTTATTTTTAAAGTTGTGTGTTCTGTTTCCTCTATCTTGGTGCTTAATGCACAAAAAGTTTTCAGGTAGCAATAGTGGTATTTAGTTTAATCAATTCATATTTTCTCCATAGTTAATATTCAGACTATCTCAAAACTGTACAAAGCATGGGAAAATCAGAATATTACAACTGCTAAAACAAAATAAAAGTATACTAAACACTATTTGAGCATTTCAAGAAGCAGCAGCAAAACTACTACGTAAAAACTGCTTAAATATGTGAGTTATGAGCATCCACCAAATTTGAGAAGAGATGACAACAGATTACCCAGCAAAGCTATTCCATAATTTTTGTATCATTATCAGAAAGGCCCTGCTTTTCACCATATTCCTAATGGTGACAACCCACAGGAGAAACACTTAAGGCAAGTCCACGAGGGAAAGAAAGTGAGAAGATGGCCTCTGAAGTATTACAGTCTTGTGTTAAATCTACTTTAATAATTAGCATTAGCACAATGAATTGATCTTGGAAATGCATGAGTAACATATAGAAATTATACATGTTCAGAAATATATGATCTGGCTGCCAGCAACTGTATTCTAGACTGAGTGCAATTTCAGAACTACCTTCTTATAGAAAGTTACAGTATTCAGACCTTTACTGTGGCATAGGTTGTGAGGTCAGATCCAACTTCCCTAGGAAAGTCTGTTGCTGAATTTTAACATTTAGAACTTCTTTTACACTTTCTGTTTATGCGGAGATGTTGTATTAATGATGCAAACAAAAAAAAACTATTCAGTCATCACAATGAAAAGAAAACTATAGTATATGTAATGAGGCATATGGCTGGAATAACTTAGCAGCACCTTTCCTGCAGAATCAGCTTGAAAGAACATTGGCTTTCCCATTGCAGAAAAAAAATAATTAATTTACATGCGTAAAGCTTTGTGCAACCAGATGAGAGCATAACATTAAAGTCTCACTTTTCTGTGTTTGTTTATATTGATTAGCTTATCTTGGGCCTGGTCACGAATTTACATTTCTCTTCCGCATGACAAAACATTGGAAACAGAAAAGAAGACTACTTTCAGAAATCGTGGAATAATAAGCATTTCACTGAAATAGCTGGAGCAGGCATGATAACATTCAGCAGAAGTATCACTTAAATCAGACCTTTCCATACTTTTCATGTTGGTGACACACTTTTTAGATATGCGTCATTTTGCGACACAGTAATTCAGTTTTACCAGCAACCTGCAGGTTAAACTAACCCCTTATAAGAGATCCAGGCATATACATAAATTGTAGTAGCGAAATGTATGGGGACAAAACATATCTCATGAAAACCTTTCATTTATATTTTTAAAAAGATATTATTTATTTATAACATGTATATATTTCCAAGGCTCAGGTGGGAGCTCGTTCTTAGTCCAGGGAGGTGACACACACACTTCAAGTGACACACCGACATGTCGCGACACACCATTTGGAAAACCCTGACTTAAATAGTATGAGCAAAGTTTAATGTGTTTTGGCTTATACTTTTCTCAACCATAACATGATGGAATCCAATCTACTGACCTTTGTAAAGAATTGAAATAGTACTGCAATTAGACTATCAGAATTTATTGTGTGTTGTATTATGTGGTAAGTGGGAAACTCTTGCCCAGAAACAATCTCCTGGAGTTGGTCAAAATTATACTGATATGCACAATCACTTCAAACCTGCTCCAGTGACAGAGTCAGTTTTATGCCATTGCCTTGTATTCAGTAAATGTTTTGCAACAAGGAAGTGGAGTGGTGGTTTAATTACTATGTTTCTCTTGATGTGTTGATCACAGATTGACAAGTGTTGACAGTTTCAAAATAGCAAGTGAGTTTCCAGTTCCACACTTATGGGGTAGTATATACGCATGTGCTGAATTTCTTGCGTATGCCCATATATGCCTTCAAGTCATCTGTCAGCTTTTGGTGACCCCATGAATTTCATACAGTTTTCTTAGAGATGCTCAGAGGTGGTTTTGCTAGTTTCTCCTCAGAAATATAACCTACAGCACCTGGTATTAATGTCCTAAATTCTCTAAAGGCACCGGATCCTGTTTGATCTTGGAAACTACGGAGGGTCAGCCCTGGTTACTACTTGGATGGGAGATTACCAATGAATGCAAGTTGTTATAGACTGTATTTTAGAGGAAAAAACTGGCAAAAACTCCTTGCCTAAGAAAACCCTATGAAATCCATGGGATTTCCTTAAATTGATAGGTAAGTTGAAGAGGCATGCACACACACCCTTGGTATTCATTGACAGTCTCCCATCCAGGTACTAACCAAGGCTGACCCTGCTTAGCTTCCAAGATTGTGGGGGAAAGGGAGTTATTTTCCTCCTTGATGCTATCTCCTGCCCTCGTGTAGGAGATAGGACCCCCCCCCCCCGCCTTTGACCTTGGAAATCTAGCTGCCACCACCTACTGAATTTTAACTCTCCTTCACATAGTAGCTCAGTAGAAAGCCACTGGGGAAAGAATCTCTGAACTCAGAGGCTGAATTCTATCTGTGAGTGCAACTGGCAGGCATGTGGAGAGAGAGTATGGACAAAGGAGCTCTTACAAGGAAAGCTTTTTATTCTAAGCAGCCAAACACAATAACAAAAGGAATCCTATTAATGAAGGCACCTTCCTTTGGGCATTACTTAGCAGTCACAAAGTTAACATAAGCCCAGATCCTTAATGTGACCAGCTAAAACATTTCTGATCTACTCACATTATTATCCAGATGCTGGGATAGTGCAGGGGAAAGAAGCTGGGAGTTTGGACCCATTTGGCCCAGCCTGCAACTACCCTCCTCCCCTCTCTCTCTTTCTTTCTCTCATTGATGTTCCTTTGTCTCTATCTGCCTCATGATCTCCGAGGCCTTTTTAAAACTTCTCAACCGAAACATCTCAGACCTTCTCACCTTTCTCCTCTCTCCCATCTTGCTGATTGGGCAACTGTTTCTTGTGATCTCTGATGTCCTTCTGTGATGCTGACCTCCAGTAAATGTAACTTTAACCTGACACCTCATTAAACCCTTGTTTACCTGGAAAAAGAACTATCCCCCTTCAGCTATGTTGCCTAGATAATGGGAAGAACCCATTATCACAAAGATCAGACAGGATCTGGTGCCTTTAGGGTATTTAGGCCTACATTAAATTTCTTACAGTTCTCCAAAGCTCTAGACCACACTTTTCCAACTTGGTGCCCTGTGGATATTGAGGATTTCAACTCCCAGTGACAATGACCAGTGGTCAGGAATGATGAGTGCTGAGGTCCTATCTGGAGTGCATGCAGATCAATTCTTTTTAATTTCTAAATTTCAATACATTATTATTTTTTTAAAATGAATATTTTTCTTAAAAGTGTTTGAATTACCCAGAACGATTAATATAGAATTCTTTGTGAATTTATAACATTGACATTTTTTATTTTTATTCCCAGTGTATGAATAATTTTGTAGCCAGAATGTTAATGCTATGGTTCCGGTGATGCCAGAGTCATTTAGCCTGTATAATTTCCTCTGTGATCAAATTAGCAATATGTAATTTAGAAACCAAACAAATTAACCTTTTCAAAAAAGTAAAATCAGTTCACAAAAACTTCAGAGAGAAATACCACATGCAGAGTTTGTGGTTTTTAAAGTCCCAAGAAAATACTCTCACAGACAAACACTGAGATGTGCCAGCGATTAATCATCTCTAAAACAATAAGGGTGTTTGTTATTACTGTCCATTGCCTGCACTCAGCTTTAATCTGTCTTTGGGATTTGAAGCTGCCACATTTTTGAAAGTGGGTCACCTAATTCTCTGGACCCTGTTTTTCTGGAAGTTAGCATTTTACCTTATGTTGATGAAGATTTGTGTAAGGGAGAGTTTAGTCGCCCTGCCCTGCAAATCTCTCTCCCTAGCTCCTGTAATTGTACTAAAAATATTTTCAGTTCGCAGGTGGATAAGAAAAAAAAAGTGATGGACTTAGATATGTCTGAAACAAACAGGAATGTAAATTAAACTTCCAGCTTATTAGTTGACTGAAATAAAGAGCAGCGTGTGTGTCAGAGAGTGTGTGTGTGTGTGTGTCTATCCATGTTTTCTTTCTAAAAGTATACACGCATGGTCTGGAGGTTTGTACAACAAAAGGCTCTGTTGAGATAGTCAATAAATTGAGCCAATTGCTTGTTTCTAATGTGACCCGCACCCCAGTATTTAGCACATTTTAGTATTCCAAAGTTTTGTACTGTGTTTATGTAACAATAGACCTACAAGGTCAGCATTTTGCGGCATTGCCAACTCAAGAGTTTTAAGTAACATCCCTGAGTTTCAAACAGCTGCCATGTACAGGGTTTCTTTTAACAGAGGAAAAACCAGGTGGGACAAATTTTTCCAAGCATTTTGCCATTGTGATTCATTGTTGTGTCCCATGGAGTGTAAATGTATTGGTTGTGCCGTGTTAGGGTTGAAACAACAGAGATGGGAACTGGGAAGGCAGGAGGGCAGTGACAGTATGCTCACTTGGATGGATCAAGCAGAAGTAATGATTGCCGTGAGAGTCAGGGAACGCCTGGGGCAAAGAAAGACACGAGGCGTAGTGCTCA
Source organism: Cyclura pinguis (assembly GCA_030412105.1). Lineage (NCBI taxonomy): Eukaryota > Metazoa > Chordata > Lepidosauria > Squamata > Iguanidae > Cyclura > Cyclura pinguis. The sequence goes on along the minus strand of CM059599.1, from coordinate 307,076,468 downwards.
TCACAGAAAGCATGTGTGAAGGGAAGAGCTGGTTGGTGTCAACCAGTCACAGCTCAAAAGAATGCTGGGAAGAAGGGGCTATGGTGGGGTTAGATAGAGAGTTTGATCACGTTTCCCGGAGCAAATCCACAGAACAACACATCCACTGGTCCACACAGGGGTCACCTTGAGGTACAAGTAGCCAATCTGTGGAGGGATTAATTGGGGGAAGGGACAAGGAAAGTGACAGGAGCCCAAGGATTGGAACTACAGGGCCAGCCTAGAGAGAAGATCTACCACAGCATGCTCTGCCACATAATCTTTGAAAAGCAATGTAAAATGTGTAGATACAGATTACTTCAGTTAGCTCCAAGGTTTTAGTAAAATGCCACGTTTTTATTTGGTTCTGGCATGATGCCAGTGCCGGTGCCAATTGGACCACTAAGTGAAGGGCATTCTCATGTCCTCTTAGAATCTCTTGCCCCCGCTGGTGGGACACCAAGGAGGGCCCCTCCAGCAGTTTTCAGTCCTTGGGCAGGCACGTGTAGGGAGAGATGCCTTTGAAGCATTGCAAATTGTCATCAGCAGTATCACCTTTAATTCAGAAGACAAAGCATGTTATCACCCAGTGGAATTCCCTTAAAACCAAATATATGGTTTCTGTGTGCAACAGAAACTCTTGTCTGCAGCCTAGCTGGTGTATTTTTCACTAGCTGCAACTTCCAAGTTGTTTTTAAAGGCACCCTCAGACAGGGTGCGCTACAATAGTCTAATTGGGAATAGGATTCTGTGACTAAGTTAACGCCAGTCCAAGAAAGGCTGTAGCCGGCAGACTAGCTGGTGCCAAGTACTCTGAGCCACATAATCCATTGTACTGAAATCCCCATGAGGTCAGAAAATATCACAGAAATCACTCAGTACAAAGTTTGTTTGTTTTAATCCATATGGATAAGAATTAATGTAAATGAAAGGAAATGTGAACAAAATACAATTCTATTTTTATGCCACTAGGGGGCAGGTTGTCTGTGAGAAAAATAACTATCCAAATTGATTAATATTTCTGTGGGAATATTGTGCTTTGTCCATGAGTCTGCTGGCACAGCTGCCAATGGCTATGCCTCAGAATAATAAACAGCAAGAAAAGCTGCATTAAATGTCATCTATATGTAGGTTAAATTGTTATCTTTGAAGACACTTGGGTGTAAAATGGAAGCATAGGGATGTTTGTCTTCTAACCAAGTGTCAGACATTTCAGAGTCTTTTTATTCTGAAGGCTTGCTTTGAATTCATAGTGATAATACTTTGTGTTTTGTTGCAAAGTTCAATAAAGCATACCTGGATGTCACAGAGTTAATTTTAAAGAAAATTTTGAATTCTATATTCAGGATACTAAAGGTTATAATCATATTGCATTTTACAATTAAAATTTGCTTGTATCTAATCTTTAACCAATATTCTTGACCATTATTTTTATTTTATAAAAAATAACTATTTTGAGATACTATAATGGAAAGTTGGTAACACAGTGATGCTGCAAGTGCTGTGAGCAACACAACATTTAACAAAAAGGGGTAATAATAATAATAATAATAAATAAATAATAATTAAAAAAACAGTACTACTACTAACAAAATATTCTAGTCTAGCCAAACTGCTTTTAGTAGCTGGACTAATATTAACTCAAGAGAAAAAGGCCAAAGTGCACGCTGAAGTTTTTTATTACACTATACAATGAAAAGACTACTTGTCTACGAATCAGTCTTTCATTGATCTCTCTTCTTTGACTCTTATTATGCTGTAATGGGTGGTTCAATGATCCTAACAATTGTAAGCAGATTAATATTTTTATACTTGAAACTAATTACTGTGTGATTATGTTAGAAGTGCAACAACACTTAGCACTGAAGAACCCAGAAAGCTTCACAGTGGAACATCAGTAACAGAGGTAGTTAATTTGTTAGCAAAACCCAAAGTGTCCTCGCTCTTGATTCTGCTGTGATGTAAACTGATACTCTTAGGGATGTCTCCCTGGTCCTTCTCCCCTCTCTTCCCAGTTCTCCCTGGGAAGGCAGCTAGACCAGATAGTCCCCAGTAACTTTCCTATCTTAGTATGGAGTTCCTACAATAAAGCTTTAGTTTACTTTCCTTTAAGCCATGTGTGTTGCTCCTTAATCAGCACCACTGCTCTCATCCAAATAGGCACTCTCTAACGCATTGAATAAATAAGCTGTGATTGAATAACTACAACTATACCCTTAAGGTACCCAATATAGAGACCAGTAGGCCAGTAGGAATCACATCCTACTAGTTAATCTGATTTTATTTATCATTAATGTTTGGATGCATGGTTGGGTGCCACGTAGAGATGACACAAAGTGTATTTGCACAGGTCTATCATGCCCTCTTTTACAAACATTGTAACAGGTGTCCCAATTAGTGAATGGTGAATCAAACTGGAATCAAACTAGGCTTGAGACTTCTTTTTTTAGATTTTTCAAGGATTTAGGCCCAGAACTGCTCACTTTGCATTTTCTCAGCTTTTAGCAGATCAAGCAGATCAAGATTCTGACAAAGGATCCTAGCAACTAGCAGGTGCATGGTGCTCTTCCAGAAAGTAGCCAGTGACCCACCAGTGGTCTGCAATTTGCCTTTTTGGATTGTTCAACATCTGTATCCCATCTTTTCACTAAAATACAATGAAATAATTTTTAACAGCAATTTTGATGGAAATGGGTCTTGATAGCTCCGTGTGTCAAATAATGAGGAACTTGTGTGGGAATTTATCTCTTTGAAGTTAGTGCATACATTTATATAGAATCATTCTTTGAAAAAATGCAAATGGGTTGTTTTATGCCACCGTATTGTTTTTCCACATGGAGATATAGTTACTGTGAGCAACCGGACAACAACTGTCAGGGGCCCAACATGGAGGGACAATTTATGAGGTCCCAGAGCTCCGAAGGGGCCTGACCCAAATGGCAATCCTCATTATTGTCAAGAAAAATTGAGTATTAACTGTAGATTATGTCTGAGGATATTTGTAGAAACATTATTACTTTATATCTATGTATCTGTTTTTAAAGTCTTTTTAGATCAGTAGTTCTCAACCTTTTCTTTACCATGCATCCCCTTTAAATATATTTTGTTGCCACAGACCACCAAGAATTAAATCAAGATTTAAAACCATAAAGTACATCAAATACTTATCTACAGGTGCTCATCAAGGACCTTGAAATTTGGAAAGAAAGTTGAAATAAGTAAATGCATGCACTCCTATTATAACATTTTTATTGGATTGATTCCATACAAATGTTGTTTCTTTCTTTCTTTCTTTCTTTCTTTCTTTCTTTCTTTCTTTCTTTCTCCCTCTCTTTCGCTCTATCTCTCGGTCTATTTTAACTGTAAAAGCTCGTAACATTTCTTCAAGCGTTCACAGACCACCTGTGAGGTCATCCCCTGGGGATCCGTAGACTCCAGGTTAAGAACCACTGTTTTAGATCACTTGTGGCCAATCATATATTCTCCAACTGTCCTAATTTGGCAGGGATAGTCCCAAGAAACCTCTGTTGTCCCACTTTTTAATGCTGCTTTTAAAATGTCGCCGTTTCTCTCACCTCCTTTTGTCCTGAGCTTAGTTCAGTGACTGCAAACTGAGTTCAAACTTTAAGAATAGTTTAATTGAATCAGCGGAAGAGAATGAAGGGGGTTGTAATCTTGCCTCTGGCAGTAAGCTCAGACAAATGTAAACTGTAGCACAAACTTCTAGCATGTATGTTTTTTCCTGAGTGCTAACTTTTGCCGTCTCAATCACACTCAGATGTTGCTTGGTGTCCTGGCTGTCATCTGGGAAAAATTGTAGGGCATGCAGTCAAGAGTAGTGTTAGAATAATCTTAAGTGACTCTTGGGCATTAAGGCCTTTCTCAGGAATAGACACAGTATGCACGTACAGTTAAAACATGGGGTGTGAGGCTGGGAGATAGATTTGCTTTCGTCTAGTTGACATAGTTTGTTATATCAAGAACTACAAAACCCAGAGTTGCTTGTGCATAGGCAGAAAGTGGGAAGGGGATACTTGATAGGAAAGGCAAAATAAGCGACATGAGAGAGTGGCAGCAAGTGCTGCTGCTTTCTCTGCTAGCATGTGCAGTTTCCTAAGTACGCATTGAATTTACTTGGAGTCACAATTTCTGTACATTAAAACAGAGATCGAAAGCAACCAATAACCGTTGTCTTGCATCCTGTTCAGTCCTAAAATATATGATGCCAGAGCCAAGCAAACTGGGAAAAAAGTCTCAATGTCTGTGTGATGTTTTGGGCTTTTCAAGGGAAATGTTTCATTTATTAGAAATTAAGGCAATATTGTTAGGTGTGCACTGTATATTAGTTGCTATAAGATAAGGATCTGAAAGGTAAGATTATAGCAAAGCTGTTGATTGTATAGATCATGAAAAACTATTGATCACTTTTTAAAAAATGGGTATACCACAATATTTGATTGTCCTGATGCATAGCCTGTACTCAGGACTAGAGGCTACCATCAAGACAGAATATAGAGAAACAAAATGGTTTCCAGTTGGTAAAAGGTCAGACAAGGCTGCATTTTATTATCTTATCTGCTGGATTGGTACACTGAACATACATGTAAAGTAGGATTAGATTCAGAAGAAGGAGGCATGGAAATTGGAGGAAGGAACACCAACAATTTAAGATAGCAGATGAGACCATACTACTAGCAGAAAATAGCAAAGACTTGGAATGATTACTGAAGAAAGTCAAAGAAGTGGTATAAAGAAGTGTGGAAAATTGCCATTAATGATAAGTTAACATGTGGAATTAAGGTCAAAAAAGGAATAATGAAAGCAAGTGCTTTTGAAGCCAATATGGAAGATATTTGTGGAAAAGGTGTTAGTAAAAGAGGAAGGTGTCACACCTCCACAAGGAGAGTTACAATTTTGGAAGGTGGAGTAATTTGAGGCATAATTGGCTCTGGGGGTAGGGTACACTTAGCAATAGTAATAGGTTAAATTTAGTTTGAAAACAATAGACGTAAGAATGAAATTACTAATAGTATATTTTTAAAATATTAAGTATGGGAATAAATAACAATGGGTATAATGAGAATGAGATCTAGATATATATAAACAAAATATATAATCACTATGATTTATAATATTTGAATAATATTATGTAAATAGATTTAGAGAGAAACAGAAACGTAAGCCTTTTTTTTGTTGTTGTAACCTTTTTTCCTTCACTTTTATGTTTATCACCTTATGTATTTTTGTGTGTTTTTTCTTTACGTATAATTAAATTAAAATGTAAAAAAAAGAAAATCAAAGAAGAAGGTGCAAAGGCAGGTTTATATCTGAATATTAAGAAAGCAAAAATTATAAGATCCTGAAGTGTAAAGATTTGCATGGTGAGGGGTGACAGCCTCCAGGTAAAGAAAACACAACAACCTTCAATTGGAGAAAGAAAGTGTTACCCTGATTTCTGGGGGTCCCGGTCACCATGCCCAATAGAGTATGAGGAATGGGAATTAGCTAGAGCACACGTTGGCAAAAGTGAGAAGCAGGGTAACTAGGCAGGATCTTAGAGCCCTATGTATACCAGGTCAGGCTAGACCAAAAACCAAGCCAGATTAGTTAAGAAATGATTTTTATTTTATTTTTATTAAAAGTCAGTCACTGCGCACTTACGCACGTTGGCACTCACTCACACAAGAGCTAAAAGAAATAAAAAGGGAGAAAAATTGATAGAGGAGTTTTCAAGGGGTTTAGCGGAAGATACCGCACCTGGTCCCGACGTCCGAGAAGTCTGCAGGAGGAGTGAAGACGGATCTCAGCACGTGGAGGCTGAGGGGAGCGCTTGGCGGACAGAGTGACGGCAAGTGGGTAAGAAGCCGGGAGCGATCTGAAGAACCGCTTGAAATCGGGGGTAGTTATACGGGGAAATGTGCCTGGAGGGCAGTCCGTTCCGGGGGAGAACAATGGTGAGGAGAGCTAAAGCAAAGCCCTTAACGATGGACATCTCTGGCTTGATGGGTTTTGATTGGCTCTGCTGGGTTTGGACAAAGGCTTTGGCAATGTGGAAATTGCCCTGGCTTGACAGGTTGATTGTCAAGAGCGCTAATCCTGACAAGCCAGCGATTCGGGGCAGAGTACCTTTTGTGTGCTTGATGTACTTTTGATGGACTTTTACCTGGAGGTCTCCTGGGGTGATGTGACAGAAATTTACTGGCCTGACCAGGGTTTTTTTCTTTATTTTTCCGGCCGCTCGGCCGTGCCGTTCTGCATGCTCATCCGGGGGCCTCGCAAGCACGTGGAGAAATATATCTTTTTCTGATCGCCAATTTTCGTTAATATTAAATTGTAGACCCCGGGCTCGGGCTGCTTCACCGTAGTAACAAAAGGCTACAACTTTATGGGCTACAAGCATGAACAAAGTTGGCATAAGCATGGGCATGGGTCCGGGCATTGATCAACCCGCCTGTTGACCGATGAACCCAACTGTCCAGCCCGAAACCGGATGGCACGTAGCCGGCCGCAATCCTACTGCCACCAGGGGGTGCCCACTGCATGCCCACCTGAGCTGGGCAGCTCAGCACTCTCCCTGACCCCAACAGGGACCCGACTGTCCCCTAGCATGTGGCAGAGGTGCCTGCTATCCCGGATCCAGCAACCATGCAACCACCCATAAAAGTTGTGACAAACAAGATGCCTACAAGAAAACCACAAAATACAGGGTGGGGGGTGGGTGCCGCCAAACGCCGACTGCCGAAAGTGCAGAGACCTGCCAGGTAAGTACCCCATGAGCGGACCTGAGTGAAGCCAGGATGCCTTCACACAGGCCCACTCTCTCTGCCAATGAGTTCAAAGCAAGGCACCTTGAACTCATCGGCCGCTGGAGAACAAAAGGAGCGAATGCTTGCACATATACAAGTGCGCACACGCAAACATGGCTGCCGCCATCTCCGGGCATCTGGGGAGGGACACTGAGGTGGAGGACGCCGGGCCCCAGCCTGCAAAGGCACCAAACGGTGAATCATTCGCTGCTAATATCACTGAATACAATAATTGAATAAGGATTTTAGATCTCATCATACTCCAATTTCTATGTATGGTTGTGAAAGCTGACCAGTGAAACAAGCTGGTAGGAAGCAAATCAAATCTTTTGAAATGTGGTGCTAGAGAAGAATTCTACAGGTATTGTGGATGTTCAAAAGAGAGAGAGAAATGGGTCCTAGAGCAAATCAAGCCTGCACTCTCCCTAGAAGCCAAGATGATTAAACCAAGACTGTTGTAATTTGGACATATTGTGGCAAGACTCACTAGAAAAGACAATGCTTGTTAAGGTTGGGAAAGAGGATGACCACATTACTGATGGATAGACTCAGTCACTCCATAGCCCTGAGCCTGCAAGACTTGAGCAGGGCTGATGATGAGAGGGTGACTTGGAAGTCTTAGGGTTGCAGTTGGTCGAAGTCAGCTTGACAGTGGTTAGTTAGCAACAGCCTGATTCTGTAAGGAGTGAGGAGGAGCTTGAAATGTGGGAGTGAGTTGTGATTGCTGGAATGTCTGAGGTGATTTTGAAAAGGTTGGTGTATGGCAGCAGGTCAGGAATGAGAAAGTAGTCTGTAAGGATTAGAGATTAGTTGATGGTATTGAGAAGTCTGAGTGATTAGAAGAATTAGTCAGGGTCAGAGATAGAGGACAGTTAGAATCAAGGTCAGAGTTAGGTAGCAGATCAGTGTGAGAAAGCATGAGAGGTGTGATTTATAAGTATTAAATAATCTGTGATATTATGTTCAATTTCTGTTGAATAAATCATTATTTTTGTATTGCTGTATATTTTTTTTGTCTCTGGGAACACTATAGATTGGAAAGTTGAGTTCAATCATGGTGTCTGTAGTGCAGCAAACAGTAAAGAGTGGTGGTGTCCAGTAGAACTAGAAGATAAATAAAATCTCACACAGGAACCATGGGGTATCTAATAGGTCTACGTAATTGGTGGCCACAGTAATTGAGACAGGAGGAGCTTCTCACATTGGTGCCAGAACTGGAGATAAGCAGAAGCTCTCACGTTTTGTAGCAATGGTTGGGAAATGTGATAGTCCACATTGAGGGATAGGCAGAATCCCCACAGTCTACTTCTCAAGCATCCCATAGAAATTTCTGGGAATTTTTCTTGTGAAATATTATGCATGAAAAAAAAATCAAATCTAGTCTACTTCTGGAAAAGAATATGATACCCACCTACCCTGTTACTAAATAAGAAGGACAAGAAGCAGTTGGAATTCCAATTTTCAGTGAAATGCCCATAGCCCTGTGAATTTTTGCATAGAGCCAATGTCTGGCAGAAGATGGAAGAACGTTCGACAAGTTAGCACTCATCAAAAACTGCATGCATTCTGGAATTGGGGAAGTGCAACCTTGCAAGACAAATTGACTTTGGGGGCTAGCTCATGATTTTGCATTGAGAAGAACTAGTAAAATAACACTTTAAAGTTATTCTGTATAATGTTTGCAACTACCTAGCTCCACTGGATTTTTTAAAAAGAAAACCTAGACATTGACAGGATAGGTTGTATATCAATGACTTTAAAGATACAATATGCTAGATAAAATATAGCAAACTTGAACTCTCAGGCAGTAGCAATAAGCAAAAGTAGCAATAAGCAGAAAATGTGCACAATAAACAAACTTCCTTGGGGATATATGAATGAGAGAATGTCATGTGAATGCAAGAAAGATGCGTGTATAACAGGTTTGAACTGAGCCGCTAAGATTCATGCTAGAGCCTTTGCAGGTGGCTCAGCTGCCCCTTAACAAAACAAAAAGTTTTCCCCCTCTTTCTACATCTTTATATTTTTGGTGGCCTCCAGGTGGCACCAGTGTTTAAATGATAAAAACTATCTCTGACCATAATAGTTATCTTTACCTTGTGGTCCCTATGGTCATTTCTGCACTACACTCTTATAGCGTGGTTATTCCACTTTCAACATCCTATGGAATCCTGGGGTTTGCAGTTTAGGGAGAGGCCGGCCGGCCCCTCCTTAAACTGCAAACCCCAGGATTCCATAGGATGTTGAAAGTGGAATAATCGCGCTATAAGAGTGTAGTGAGGAAATGGCCTGTGTTGTAATTAAATGTGGCTAAAGCCTAACTTTTGGAGAGTCAGTGTCGTGTAGTGGTTTGCATGTTGGAATATGACTTTGGAGACCAGGGTTTAAATCCCCCCTTTGCTATGGAAACCCAGTGGGAGACCTTGGGCAAATCATACCCTTTCAGTCTCAGAGGAAGGCAAAAGCAACACCACCTGAACATTCTGCCTAGAAAAACCCCATGATAGGTTTACCTTGGGGGGAAATTGATAACTTGGAAATGGCTTGAAGACACACAACAAAAAAGACTACCAGTTTTGTGTACATACATATGACTATGGTCACATTGCTCATTATGTTAAAACCTGCTTTGCCAGATTGTTGTAAAAAAGTACTGGGCAAAGTATTCCACCTGCTGCTTCCCTCCTCCAAGTTGTTCCATTCTGTCCTTGGGGCAAGTTTGTATTTTGTTTATTTTTTTGCTAAAAATAGAGTGGCTCCACAAACTGAAAGAGTATCTGTATTACTTGTTAGATATGACAAAGGAGAGCAAAGAAGATCACTACTTAGTCAGGAGATCCATGACTAAGGGCCTTTCTGCACTAAACTGTTATAGTGTTATTATTCCACTTTCAACATCATGTGGAATTCTGGGATTTGTAGTTTACTGAGGCCAAAGAACTCTCTGGCTGAGAATTCTAAATGCCCCTCCCTAAACTGCAAACTGTAAGATTCCATACGATGTTGAAAGTGGAATAATAGCACTGTAACAGTGTATGGTGGAAAGGCCCTAACTTTCCTAACGATTCGAACTCCTCATGGTTTTCCTCACAGATCACTTAACTTTCAAAAAAAAAAAATACTTGTTGGCTTCACTTTGATGTGCTGGGTATTTGGCCTTTATAGTGTGCTATGCACATTTAATTTATGAAGAGAAATTACCTTAGGTTTCTTATCAATCATTCTATTTATGCCACCAAATTATGTTGAGATTTGAAAGATTTTGTAAATTAGCCTTTCTTTTTGTTTCAGTATGCCAGCAGGTGATCCTAATCTGCAAACTGCTTCGTGTTCAAGTTACTTGATAAAGTTTTCTTTTCTTTTTTTCTTTTTTTGGACTGTATGGACCATCTTAGTGTCTTGGTTTGGCACCATGTAGGGCAGAAGTCCATACTGTTCTTTCTCCAAACAGCCACATCCAATGTTGGTCAGGAGCCATACGTGTTCGTATGTGTACTCTCTCTCTGTCACCCTCCTTCACACACACACACACACCCCGATACATGCACTCTGCTGTCATATTCACATTCATACATTCACCCCAGGAAGGGTATATTTAAACTGCCTTTCCTTGTTGTGTATCCAGATGTAAAAGAATAATTATCTCTCTGTTGACCAGTAGAGTCAGGTGTGGACCTAAAGTGCACAGATTTGAAAAACAACTGGAATTTGCATTGTAAGAGATATAGGTTTTGCTTGAGTGTTATCATCTGAGCCATACATCATCTTGATAACAGAGCTTTTAAAATTTCTGTTTTCTTCATAGCTATTTCTCTCCCTTTCATTTTCATGTTAATGGCAAGGAGCTCCTATCTTCTATCTATTGTAAGACAGATGTGTGGCTTTATATCTGCATGATGATCAAGAATAGAATATGGAGTTAACATAAAAATGTTCAACTGTTATTGTTCATGTTATGTCACCAGCTTACCGTATCTGTATTGGTTTTTCATCCCAAAGATTTCACAGTTATTTAAAAACTGATACAAATATAGCAATGATATTGTATTCATATTTTGAAAGGCATAGAGCACTTTCTATTGGAACCTTCCCTGTTCTAAACAGACAGATGCTGTTCTTTTAAATATCAAAATAATAGACAATCTTTTTTCTCACTGAATGTGGCTAATGAAATTAGTGTGACAGCCCTTCTACTTTCTCCTTTTTAATTCACTTGGGTGAGGAATGGTTCTTAACTTATATTTTCTTATAGGTTCCTTAGCACCACTGAAATCACTCAGCTCTTTGGATTTTTTTTAACCAAATATTTTCTATTAACTCAATGTTGTTAGTAACAGTTAGGTATTCTTTCTTTCTGAGTTTAAACTGAGACATATATATATTAACTGCCAAACCTTAAGTAGGTTTGAAAATGATGACCAAAAAAATGGTTGTAGACATTCAGGCAACAGTTATACACACTTATTAGGAATTGTTCTATTGAACTCACTGGCATTTTCCTCAGAGTAGAAACATGTACATGTGTTTGTGCTGTTAGATGCCTTCTCACTCATTGTCAAAGTATATACATTTTCGCTCATGATAGTACCTTCTTTATTGAATGGCTTCGCTAAAATATATTTTGCCATCTTAGTTACACAGATGGAGGCTAAGGGACGAAAGCTAGATGTAGAACATGTTCTTTGAATTTGTCTGTCTTCGTTCCATTTTGTAGATGTGGGCAGAAGTGGTTGGATCCCACTGGACTCTGTTCAAGAATGACAGCACCATGACAGTGTTATTTTGTATTTCATTGCAGTTACTATCACTTTAGAAACTCCTTTTTTATGGTCAGTGTTCTCTGTATGTTACAGTTGATAACACCATGATGGTTGATAGAATTACAACTCCCAGTTTGACCACGTAGTGTTTTCCCCTTCCTTTGCTGCTTTCTTATCCTGGGATGGCAGGATGTATGGGAGGAGGGATAGCTGTTGTGTCATTATCACTGTGCTGCAGATAATACACACACCAACACATCTATTTGCAGTATGTCTGTCTTGCGCTTCAGTTGCCCTTTGCTTAGGCACATTTCTTGTGCCACTTCTGCACTTGTAAGCAGTGTTTTTCTCCTGTTTTTCTATACACATGGGATAAAATTTGAGAGATCACACACAATCTGGCATAGAATTCTGGAGATGTCACCTGTCTTTAATAAATGCAATGTAGAAAATGGAAGTAATTTCAAAAATGTGTACTCAGTGTTTGTTGGTAAGTAGAGTTCTTGAAGAGATCTCCTTATGCATCTTACATAGGTGTCTCTTGTGCCCTGCATTTCTGTACACACATGCTTTGTTTATATTCTACCTTTCTTTCACTTTCAAAACAATTTACATAGGATTGCTAGGTAGTTGTCCAGCCAGACTAAACCCAGACCCAGACTTGCTCGGCTTTAGTATAGCTGCCATATTAAGAGTCTTATGGCTATGCCCTAAGATGGGTGGATAAAGTGTACCTCTCCAGATATTATTGACCTACAATTCCCATCAAAGTAAGTGGTAAGGGAGAATTTCAGTCCAGCATCTGGAGGGCTTTGCTTTGTTCACCCAGACCCTAGGACAAGGCCAAAGCTTTTTCTTTTTTTTTTTGCGCAGCACTGTACCATACAAAGCAATTAGAAGTTGGCAATATCTTATTCCTCTTGAGAACTGTTCCCTGCCTGTACCATACAATTACATCTTCAGGTACATTTTCATGGTTTTGATCAATAATTTGTAAGCTTCAAGTTCAGGCTATACATCTTTTTCTACTTTAAAATGCATGTTTGTTTCCTCTGAAAAGAAAGAACTGCCACTTCTTCTCTAAATAAATTTAAAGTAATTCAAATTATAAATGGTTTATAAATGATTAAAAAAAAAAGCATTGAAGAGAACATATTTCAGGGCAGATGTTACCCTGTATACTGGGGGTCCCGAGAGGGACACCAAAAGGTGCTCAACTAAAGGTGGGGAAAATTAGCTCAGAGCACTGCTTAGCATTACGAGAGGCAGGGTAACGTAGCGAGATCTTGAACCCTATGTCTACGGGGTCGGGTCGAGTCAAGGAGAACACAGAAGTTGAAATAATAAATGATGTTTATTAAATACAAGCAAAACAGTGTATGCGACACACTCATACAAGATAACTAAAGAAAATAAAGGTTGGAGTGGTATAGAGGGATTTTTAGAGGGATTGCTGGTTTGGGTGATACTTCACCTGTCCTGAAGCCCAGAAAAATAGAGAGCGAAGCTGGGGTGCGCTGTAGCTCAGCACGTGGAGCTGAGGGGAGGCTCGCCAAGCAAAGCGGCAGCAAGGCGGGATGAAACTCGGGAGCGATCCGAGGAAGGTCTCGGAATCAAGGGTTTTTGTAAGGAGAATTGTGACTGCAGGCTATGCCGTACTTGGGGGAAAACAATAGATTTGGAATTGGAGACAAAGCCTCCGAAAGGTCAGAATCTGAATGACTGAGTTATCATAGCGGTTCTCAATAGAGTAGCCAGCATGCAAACGCAGAGTACTTGGGTATTGCGTAGTTTACCCATCAAGCTGCCATCGCAGGGCAGAAGCTCTTTTGTAAGTGGTGTGCATACTTAATTAGAGTACTTGCCTGGAGCTCTCCTAAAGCAGTGAGTCAGCTATTTCTGGCCTGCCTGTATTGTCCAGGAATCTTACGGCTATTAACGGCTGAGCTTGTTTACGTGCTTGTCCGGTGGCCTCGCAAGCACGTGGAAAGGAATAGAGAAGTGCAGCCGAATTGTGATATCAAGGGATATCTTTTAATATCCCCAAAGCTCGGACTAGCCAGGGCAGTAACACAGAAATAGTGTTACCATAACTGTAGCCTTCACTCTGAATTTGCCCAGCCACACTCATGTAAAGCTCCACCACTTCCTTTACTTGAAAACACTGCATGCACTAGAAAATACCAGCTCTCAGATATGCTAAATTCCTGACAGTTGACACTTATGTTTGAGTGACCTTGGCAAAATGGAAGACATTGTACCATTTGTATTAAATTCCTTTTTTACTTTCTTCCTCTATAGAGAATATGCAAGAAATTCTTGGCAACATTTTATTGTTGAATTATGATTAGAAACTCATTCGTTTTGTAGCTAAAAGAAATAAACATTTAACTAACACATTTTTTTATACTCTCCTTAGTACAAAATTTATAATGTGTACAGATCTGGTGTGCTGTGCTGGGAGTCACTTGCAATAAATTGTAACGTCTGTGTACATGCCTTCAAGTCACCTGTTGACTTATGGAGACCTCATGAATTTCATAGGGTTCTCTTAGGCAAGGAATACTCGGAATACTCAGAGGTGATTTGCCAGTTCCTTCCTCTATAGCACCTGTTATTCATTGGTGGTCTTCCATCCAAGTCCTGACCAGGGCTGGCCCTTCATAGCTTCCAAGATCAAACAGGATCTTGTGCCTTTTGTGTATTGTAATACTAACTTTGTAAGATTGTGTATAGAAAACAATGCTCTCCTTATTAATTTTTCTCAGCTTTTTATAGCCCATTATTCAGCCTACACATGGCTTATAAGGGCAATAATAAGAGCAATAATAGGTAATTAAAGCAGAAGGCTATTTAAACAGGCATCAGTGATGACAGTTCACAGCTGCTTCCTCTCCTACTCACAAGCAGTTAGTTCTCTGTGAAAGGAGTGGAGTCCATGACCCAGCTTGGTGAAACAGGAGCAAGTAGAGAAAGTGATGATAGCAGTTCACATCTGCTGGCTACTGGTTTTGCTAACCTCCTAATTTTTAGCTAATAAAACCTGACTTGATAGAACAGAATGCAAAGTCAAAATGGTCCTGAATTATCACCCCTACATTAATGCTTGCTTATACCATCCTTCAGACAGTTGGCTTCAGCAATCACTGCTTTATTGGTCTTGTGTCTTAACAACACAAATGGTGAATAGAATTCTTAGAGTGAGTGTATCAACAAATCAATCAATAATGAAATAATTAATGTGAAAGCAGAGGGTTATGCTGTTCCTTCTTAACTTTGTCTACCTGATTACAACTTCAGTAATCTTCCACAGAGCTGAGTATGTCAAAATTCTTGTACGCTCTTGCGCACTGTTTGTTTGTCATGATCAATAATATGAGATTAGAATATTTATTGACCAGGACACCAAATTCTCTCCTTTCTCAAAGCATACATGGAGATTTTCTTTTTATTAGCATAAATAGGCAGCTCTTCTTGCTCTTCCTCCCAAATCATATTTTGATGGGGTAGAAATGATGTCATCATCTTTACAAATTCAGCTGTTATGGAGTGAAAGGGCGAGATTCAATTCTGAAGAGAGTATCCTTCTCTAGAAACTTAATCCCTTCCCTTCAGGTGCCCATTTCCCCATGAGACAGCTTGCACCATAGGTTGAATTCTGTTTCTGAAGATACTAGCAACTGATTCATATCAATGTGACTGGCCAGTATAATTTTAAATTTTTACTATTTCATTGCAATAATACATCTTCCAAGAATTATATTCAGTATTTACAACAATGTACATTTACTAACATTAAACCTGATTACTGTAAAAGTCTAACATTCATATACATTTGGAAGCTTATATTTGAATTGTGTGACTTCGGAAGTCTAGAAAATCAATGCTGGACTATGTGAATGCCTGCCTAAGGACTTACCCAGAAACGAAAAAAGTCTCTGGAATTATCGAGACCTTCTAGTTCTTTTTGTTTTCATTTTCCCTGCATATTCATGGTTTTGCATCCACACTCTTTCTTGAAGTATCTCAGGTTTCCCTCATCCCTCATTTCCCACCTGTATTCTTCCTCCTCTCCCTCCCATTGATCACATGTCTACATTTTGACTCAGGCAGTGCTTCAGAAACTGACTTTCACCAATTTCCACTGAGCCCTTTTTAATTATAATGATTACTCAGAAGATTTTTTTCTTGGAGGCTCTCAGTTTTTCTAATTCTAGGTGGGTTACACAAATCAGAATAAAAGATTTTACAGGACTTTATTACAGGGGGTGGATTATTATCCTTAGATTAAACAGCGCCTTTGGCCCTTTTTTTTCATGGGGGTGATGCTTCGCCATCATTTAATTTAACAATTTCTGTACTTCCTGTTTGGTTATATCCTTCCTGAGATCAAGCAACAAAAACAGTATGAATATAGTAAACATGGTTGCAGCATAGACTTAAGGAATTAGGAAACTGTTTTATGTACGATCCTTCTTCTTAACTGGCATGCAGTAGTACAGTTACGGATCTGTAACTAGGCTGTATTCAGTACGACTACATAGTTTACTGGAACCTCAGCCCACCTTAAGAGCCAGCTGCCAGATTTGGTGAACTAGGTCCATTCAACTTCCAGTCAGGATTCTAGGATGACCGTTCCACCCGTCTCCCACCTGCAGGCAAGCCCACAGCAATCAGAAGCAAGATCACTGTCACAAGCCCTTGTCATAGCCTCACTCACTGGTGGGGCATGTGTCGAAAGATCTTCCTTGTACCTTGATGGCGAGATGGATAAGTTAACAACTTTGCTGAGAGATAGTTCTATTACACAGTATAAGAAACAGAGGAAACGGGTTATAATATATTTAAAATCATCTGAAGGAAAATAACCAATAAGATATTTTGACTTAATAGAGAAATTTAAGTGTTATAGTTGCAGAATATTGTTAAGATAAGACATTAATTAAGAGGAATGTAGACAAATGTTCTATTTTATTAACACACACACACACACACACACACACACACAGAAGCATAAGATAGAGGAAGTATAATACAGGAGAAATAACAGCCATTATTTTGGAGAGTGGGAAGTCAGATGTATACTCCCTTTCTCTTGTTTAACATTAGTAGTTTAGTATTCTAGTTTGTTAGTTTGTTGTGTGCTAGTATATTAGGTTAGTTTTGTTTTGTTATTATTTTTCCTTATATGTTGTTTTATATTGTTGCATAATTATTTTAAATATATTAAAAGTATTCAGTTTCAGTCTACATCATACTCTAGAATTCTGCCAGCACCTTCCATTACTCCTCTATTAAATGTATCCTTTTTTGTCAGAATTTGGTTTATTCATGATGCTCCCCTGTGAGCAGAACAAGACAATGTCTATCCAAAGTAGAATCATAGAATCATAGAATTGGAAGAGACCCCAGGGGCCATCCAGTCCAACCCCTGCTATGCAGGAACACCCAGCAAAGCACTCCCAACAGATGGCCATCCAGCCTCTGCTTAAAAACCTCCAAAGAAGGAGACTCAACCACACTCCGAGGCAGCATATTCCACTGCCGGACAGCTCTGACCGTCAGGAAGTTCTTCCTGAGGTTCAAGTGGAATCTCCTTTCCTGCAGCTTGAATCCATTGCTCCTTGTCCTAGGCCATTTCCGCACTACACTGTTATAATGCTACCACTCCACTTCTGACATCCTATAGAATAGTAAAATATGTTTATTAATTTTACACAGTTAAATCCATTCTCTGTGTACGTTCAGCTGGAACCTTCCTCCTTAGTTAGTTCCATTCTGAATTAGCAAAACTATTCAGCAGTCTATGAATACATCACTCTGGACTATATTTATATTTCATGTGAGAAGTCATAATGCTATGCATCCAAGACAACAGTGGCTGGATACTGATCTGATTTGATGACAGCAGTACAGTAGATGGATTCTAAAGAAAAACAAGTCCTTTGGATTTGTAGATGTCCATCATCAATCTGGTATTGAAAAAAAACTGGCTGCACTGTGGAATTTCAGTTGTGTCTCCGATCCTATATGCAGCCCAGATCCTACATTGCCAGGTTAGTTTTAAATGCATAATGAAATATTGTCACTTGACCCCAGTCCAAACTTACCTTAACAGCTACCTTCCGAGCAATGAAGATCTGTTCTGCTGATGATTGAGATGCAGCAGGATTATGTTTCCAGCCCCCTCCCAACTGTTGTAATTCACTGGGAGAGGAGAGAAACTGCATGAAGAGTTCAGATGTCAAGAATCAGCAGCTGGGAGAACTAAAACAGGCGAAAAGATGCACAAAAGAGTAGTCAGAGTCCAATTCCAAGGGTTCAGAAAACACAGGAAAAGAGCAAACTACAAGAAAAGAGATTTTACCTAAATATCAGGAAGAACTTCCTGATGCCTCAGAGTATGGTGGAGTCACCTTCTTTGGAGGTTTTTAAACAGAAACTGGCTGGCCATTTGCTGGGGGTGCTTTGAGTGTGTGTTCCTCCATGGCAGGAGGTTGGACTCAGGGGTCATTGTGGTCTCTTCCAATTCTATGATTCTATGATTCACAGCGGAATCTCTGAGTTGGCTTGGGTGTCTTTTCCATAGAGCGGGAAATAGATGTTGCTTCCAGTGGCTGATGAGTGTTTGCTGCCTGCCTGTCTAGGCAGGTTGATCGTTCAGTGGGAACTGCTGAGGCAGCACTGCCTACGCTGAAAGTATGCTGAGCCCCCACCCAAACATTTTTGTACTGCTGCTGTCCCACAGAGAGGCATAAGAGTGCCAGCAATCTGTGATAGGAAGAGGAGTTAGGAGAGGGGTCCTGCTTTTGATTGTCACAGCCCTACTTGCTGGTGGGCAGGGTCTGGAAGTGTCATCCTATTGTATTCTAATTGCCAGCAGAACAGATTTCCATCACTTGGAGCAGTGGGATTTGTGGGTCATATGTGATAGTGTGTAGCATAATTCAATATGGTTAATACATAACATAACTCAATACAGAGCAGTTATAGATCTGTAATTGCAGTACAGGATGCAAACCTACATCTTTAGCATTCTGTATATCTTTCCGCATGTGAAGAATAACCAAACATGGGCCTGAATAATGCTCACGAACATAATATGCACAAAATATTAGTGGTTTTTTGTTTGTAAATATTGAAGTCTTTAGCAGGGGTGGGACTTGAAAGTGATAAGACCACATTGCTTCCTGTTGGTGCAGTGGTTAAATCCCGGTACTGCAGCCACAATGTTGTGGGTTCGATCCTGTAGGGCTCCAGGTTGACTCAGCCTTCCATAGATCGGTAAAATGAGTACCCATCTTGTTGGGGGCAATTAGCTAACACATTGTAAACGGCTTAGGGAGTGCTTAGCACTGATAAGCAGTATAGAAATGTAACTGCTATTGCTATGCTATATTCATCCTATAAAAAAGCAGGATTTCTGTTCATTGAGACCCTTTATTAAATCAAAACCAAAGTTAAGTTAGCCATTTGGTATATGATTTGAGGCTGATATCAGCTTGGTGTTGGTTGCATTTGTCCCACTTCTGGGTGGCTTGCACTGCCTGTGAGCATGTTGTTGTATGGAAACTTTCATGTTAACAATCTGTCTTGGGTTGTCGGCAGTTCTAAGAACAAGAGAAAAGATATTTAAAGATCATAAGGAATCAGCTTAGTGGCCTTGTCTTGAAGGGCTTAATTAGAAGGGATTCATTAGCTCATAATTTAGCCCAAAGAACCAAGTCTTTGAGGTGGCATTTAGTTTTTTGGGGCAGACCCTAACAAATGGCAGCTGTGATGAAGGACCGCCTTGATGAGGTGAAGCAACATGAGCCATTGTTGCCTTTGTTTTAGGTTTTATTACTGCATCCTTTTTAATATCTTTATATAATCAATAAACTATCAATCTGTTGTACTTTCTTTTAATTTGACAGATCCTTGAACTTGATGGGCTTAGGACCTGAGTGGATCAGGGCCCTGGAATAGTTGCTGGCAGTGGATCTCCTGCCTGATTAGAGTGTTTGGCTATTTGCCTTCACCTCATTTTTACATGTATACTTGTAGAATAAACTACATATACAAATACCAGATGTTTCTAGTGAAGTCTGCTTCAAAAGTAAAGCAGCCCACGGGAGTACTTCATCACTGAGGAAAATAGAGAACACACAGTATTATGAAAAAAATAATAATGTAAAACTCCATGTAGGGCAGTGATTCACTGCTCTGTGCTTTCAGCTATTATAAGTTGTGAAAAAGTCAGTGTGACATACGAAGTTTCATCTTTATCAGAAGCAGCAATTGCTGATTTGAGGGCAGAAAAGAAAAGGTGAAAAGAAAATGGAGAAGTTAGCCAATATCTTTCTTTGTGGACTGCTTTCTTCCTACTGTGTTAAAGAAGAACAAACAGCTCATTTGTTCTGGAGGTGCTGCACATCTGTTTCTGTGTCTAATAATTGTTAATTATAAAGGCCCATGTCTCAGTAATATTCCCAGTCCCAGAGCTATGATGTGCTTGTTGCCTTATTCTGCAGTGTTTATTTCTAACTTTTGGCACTGCCTCATTTCATTATCAAACACAAAAAGGTAGAGCTTTTTCTAGATCCTTGGCATGCACTACAAACTATCCAAGCTTAATACTAAAGCAGTAACTAATCAGGAAAATCCCATGAGGAAGCTTTGTAATAGCTCTTGCAAGGGTAACAAGGACAATTTCCATAGCCATGACATTTTAAGCCAAACAAAATGAAAGCAACTCTATTTTTATTCTTGTATGGCCAAAACACAAGCCAAAAGAGAGAGAGAGAAGGTAACCACATCTTTTGCAAACAGAATGGCTACATGATTAGCGTGCAAAGCTTATGTTTCTTTATCATAGTAGGGCTAATAGTGAATTTCTATTAATTGCTGAATGTTGTTTTGTTTGGCAAATCCAGGAAGCAGTTTACATGGCTACACAGTGCTCTGGTTCACAGTGCTTCTGAAATAGTATTATTGTAAGGGGCTAATACTGATTAGGGATAGTTCCCTGAGGAAGGAGGGCCTTTTGATGATTGAGTCATTTCCTTTCTCTGTTCTGCTTCAGTGATACAGGGCTTCTCTCACGACGGATACACACCCCGTGTGCCCAAAGAGTTGTCCAGCAGGGCATTCAGAGCTTCATGCCATGACCAGAAGCAGAGATGGTTGAATTTATAGCTCATGGAGCAAGTGACAAAACAGATGCTACCTGAAATATATTACCAGTCCTGGTGTTCACCTCTCACATAACATGGATTCTTGCATCAACTGGAGCCAAGACCGCTAGTCTGTTTCACAAGTAATTAATCTGCAAAATACCCATGAAACTGCCATGCTACTCCAGTTCCTTCATAATAAAATATATAGGCCTGAATCCACTTAATTTTCTCAGAGTAGACCAAGAAATCAGAAAAGTCAGGAATAAATAGGTGAAGCTACTGGATATTTTGTGAAATAATAAAGACAAATATATGAGAAATCTACATAGATTCAACCAAAGAAGTCAATGTAATTTGCTATAATTAACTAGCGTATTTACCTGGCATTGCCCAGGATTTTATTTTCTCATAGGTTAACACTTGTTAGAAATACCTTAGGAATTACCTTACCTTACCTTAGGAATTAGACACAGTTGAAATACACAGATTTGAGATCCTGTGTCTCTAATTCCCCAAACTGTGTTGTCCAGTATGTGTAACTTTTCTCCATATTTCCCAATCCAATCTGTATTCAGAGTTATTAACATACAGAGGTAGATTTCTTGAGGGAATATACTGTCCTCCTTCTTGCTGCTAGGCCTCGTCTCCATAGCAACCAGCCTGAGGCCCAAATGCTCTCTGGCTGAGAATTCTAAAGGCCCCTCGCTAAACTGCCAACCCAAAAGATTCCATAAAATCTTCACAGCCAGCCAATCATATGAGGTCTTCTCGCCTGACTCAGCCACTCAGATGAGGTCTTCGCCTGCCTGACACAGAAAACTCACAAACTTTGACTTTTATATATTAGATGAATATAATGTGTCATATATGCTTAAAGAACACATAGGTAGATCTGCTTTCAGAGGCTCATCAAACAGATTCAAAAATCTAGCAATGATGTTTTGATCTCAATACATTATATTATGGTGGGGAGGGCAAAAGAAATTGATCTGCTGAAATTCATATTTCAATTCTGCAGCAAGGCTGTTAATGCATTCTACCTCTCATGCATCCCATTTTCTGCTTTAACAGTCTACAGGGCTTTCCCATGTAATAAACCAGCTATATTGAAACATATTACCCAAACCTTGGCATACTGCTTTTAGGCATTTAAAATTTAGAGAAACAAACTGCTGGAATAAAAATGAAGCTGCTAATATCAGATCTTGGGAACATTATATTTTTAGACTGCAACTCCTAGAATCCGTCAGGCAGAATGACACTGGCCAGGCCAGGCTGGCTAAGGGATCTGGGAAAGAGCCCCAAAAGTAAGTTTTCCATGCTCTGGTTAGAATTATACAAACATTTGAAACTCTAGCTGAAGGAAATAGGCAAAGGTTGGGTTTGTCTATGGACATCTCTCTTAGCCCATAGAAAACAGTCCATAAAATCCAAAGGTTTAAGTTCTAACATATACTCCCAAGGATTGTAGGGCAGGATAATAACATTGGAAACTGCTTTATACTGAATCAAACTATTGGCTCATCTAGAACAGTATGTCAACTCTCTCTATCAACTCTGGCTCTCTCCACAGTTTCAGATAGGATTTGTAGTGTTAAATGGAGATGTCTGGTTTCCCCAGGTGGTATCCCATCCATGTTTAGACCAGTCTTGACCCCGCTTAGCTTTTGAAATCACATGGTATTCACCATTAGGTATATGATGGTTTAGATCCAATGTGGTACTCAAAGGAAGGAAAAGCCTTCATCAGCATGGAGACACAGAGTACTTACCTCCCTCTGGCTCTACACGAGAGTTTCAACATGTTTTTTCATGCCACATATAGCAAAACTGAACACAGAACTCTACAGGGCAAGTCCTGGATAAAGCCTACATTGATCTTCATATGTGTAGTTAACCACAAAGACCCCTCTGCAAGCCAAATACGGCTTCTGAATGCACTCACGTTGCTGCAGAATATACACCAGGCTGCTTTACATGAGCTGCATAAAAGTTACAGTGAATTCCAGCAATGCCACAGAACACAAGGACCTGTTTTATCAAGATACTGCAGATATGATGCCCATTATCCATTGCTTTGTGGTTGTTTCACTTTTTTTTAAATAGGCCCTTTTACAATGACAGTTAAGGCTAGAAAGGAAAGGTTATCACGTCTAAACTAAGCCTAGATGTTTCAGAGTGCTTTCCCTCTGGAGGTACAGTAATTGCTTTACGATTAGACAGGAAGCTGTATCAGCATTATTGCTCCAAAGGAGCCAGTGTTATCAAAAGACAACACATCAGGGCCTGTCCTCACAGGAAGGGCATCGTGAGTAATCGAGGGAGCTTTAATCCAATTGGCTGTGGGTCCCTTTGTGTGGATGGTATAATATTTAGGGGGAAATAGCTGTCTACCACCACTATGGATGTAAAAGTTCAGAATGTTTTTACTCAGATTCTATGCACATTGTGATTTGTATCCAAATATAGGTAAATGCCCTTTAGTCTCAGAATAGATACTTTTTCTGAGTTGTAAACCTTCTCCATAGGAACATTTGTGAATTCAGTGACAAGGAAGGGATTTTATTAATATACTGAACAGGTGTTTTGCAAAGTGCAATGTATCAGATGTTAAAGAATAATAAATCCGGATGTTAATGGGCCAGTTATTATATCTTTTTTCAAATGATCTGTCCCAGTGGCTTCAAACAAATTATGAATCATGTGAGATTCATAAAGTAGATTAGAGCTGTGTGGAACACATCATACTTATAGGATCACATTCTAGCCATGACAGTCTGAGAACACTGAAGGAGAAGTGGGCCTAGTTCTCAGCTGACTGAGCAGAATATGGTAGCCAGCCATGTTAAAAGTCACTTATATGTTTCATAGGATCAGCCAGGTAGTGTATCCCCTGTTGATAGAGAAGATGAGGTCAATTTCATCTTCCATATGGTGTATACATTATGTATATGAGTGGAAGAGGGGAAACGGGAGAGATTGAGTCTGTGCTGTATATTTTAAAGTGTGCTAAAATAGAAGTTTATTATTTTGCCTAAGAAGGTATAACACATTTCAGGAGACATGATTTTTTTTAAAAAAATCCTTGGTGCAAACTAACTTGGTTTGACAAACTGAAAACTCTTGAGAAGAATTACATCAGGGCCTTTTTAGTAGGGTGGTGGTAACTAGAATCATATACATGTTTGGAATAAATCCTTTCCCAAACTACTAGAGAAGGGAATAGCAACTTCAGTGTTTGAACTCATTTCTGCACTGTAAACCTGAAAATATGCATGCCCTTTATGAATCATTCTTGAGATTATCAGAAGGATGTAAGCATGATATCAAGTAATCTTCACTAAGAAATCACACTGGAAAGCTGCAATCATTTTATCTCCCACTGATATTTGTAATTCTACATGGCATCATTTAAAGCAATTTTTTAAAAAACCTGATTGATTAGTGCAGTTAGTCAACTAACATTTTTATAGCAGATTGCATCTCCCTACCACCAAGAAATTAACAAGGTAAGCAACAAGAAGCAAAAACTCAGACACCCAGGAAATCTCAAGGGATATGCACTCATTTCTTTTCCCACCAGTGTGGAAATAGCAATGAAAAAGGTTGAAATCATTATTTTACTTTGTTTTTGTATTTAAAGCAAACAATTATACTGGAATATAGGATGAAGTTAGTTTGGCTTTCATTCTTACTATAAGAATACTGATAGACAACTAAAGAGTTGAAAATAGTGGCAATATATCTTTTCTATTTGCATGTTCTCCAGGGCTGATGGCAACTGAAGATTTTGTCTCGTCTAAGCTTTTTTGTTTCGTTTTGTTACATTATTATACATGGGGCATTCTGCATATTCAAATGCAGTGAAAATATTGAAGATTAGGTTTTTTTTTTCTAATATGCTTTGGTAGGTTGCCATATAGAATGACAATGAATAATATAAACTAGATATATAATAAATATTATAATAAGCATATTTCATAATAAGTGATAAGTCATATGGCTTATGGTGTGGAAATTCCTACTGAAGAGCTGGAATTCTCAAGTTCCAGCAAGGATATTTATCATGATAGTATCTCCTCAGTTTGGCTTGCAACAGGTTTGATATATGAATGTACCTTTCCAAGGGGAGCACAAAAGGCAACTGGCTGAAAATCCCTTCCTTAGAAAAATGGATATATAAACAAGTTATGAAACCATTTTGATTCTCTTTTTACCATTGGATATTTTTACTAATTTTTTTTATTAACTCTCAAAGCTTCCAGGCAAGCAACAAGTAAAAACAAACACCCACCTGGTATTTTTGTACTCATTCCCAAGACTGAAATCACACCTACCTTTTTTTAAGTGTGGCACCATCACACAAAACACTGGGTGAGATCAAAACAAGACAAAGGAGTTCCAGAATTATTTTTTAAAATATATATAATCAATTCTAATCACACACTTGCAAAATCATGTTTTAAAAGATCACTTCTAAAAGCCAGGCAGTGTCATTTGGAGATTTTGACCAATACAGATTTAACAACGGCTCACCAATGGCCACTTTTCATCCTGGAGAGAAGTGACTAGTGGGGTGCCACAGGGTTCTGTCCTAGGCCCAGTGCTATTCAACATTTTCATCAATGACTTGGATGAAGGAGTAGAGGGCATGTTGATCAAATTTGCAGATGACACTATATTAGGAGGGGTTGCTAATATGCCAGAAGACAGGATCAAAATTCAAAATGACCTTGAGAGATTGGACAGCTGGGCCAAAGCTAACAAAATGAATTTTAACACAGAGAAATGTAAGGTCCTACATTTAGGCAGAAAAAATGGAATGCAGAAATATAGGCTTGGGACACGTGGCTGGATAGCAGTATGTGTGAAAGGAATCTAGGAGTCTTGGTAGATTACAAGCTGAACATGAGTCAGCAGTGTGATGCGGGAGCCAAGAAAGCTAACGCGATTCCTGGTTCCATCAATAGGAGTATGGTGTCTAGATCAAGGGAGGTAATGGTACCACTCTATTCTGCATTGGTTAGACCTCATTTGGAATACTGTGTCCAGTTCTGGGCACCTCAATTCAAGAAGGATATCGACAAGCTGGAGCGTGTCCAGAGGAGGGCGACCAAAATGGTGAAGGGTCTGGAAGCCATGCCCTATGAAGAACACCTTAGGGAGCTGGGTATGTTCAGTCTGCAGAAGAGAAGGTTAAGAGGGGACATGATAGCTCTGTTTAAATATTTGAAGGGATGCCATGTAGAGGAGGGAGAGGGCTTGTTTTCTGCTGCTCCAGAGACCAGGACAAGGAGCAATGGATTCAAGCTGCAGGAAAGGAGATTCCACCTGAACCTCAGGAAGAGCTTCCTGACAGTCAGAACTGTCCAGCAATGGAATATGCTGCCTCAAAGTGTGGTTGAGTCTCCTTCTTTGGAGGTTTTTAAGCAGAGGCTAGATGGCCATCTGTTGGGAATGCTTTGATGTGTGTTCCTGCATGGCAGGAATTTGGACTGGATGGCCCCTGTGGTCTCTTCCAACTCTATGATTCTATGATTCTAACACAGAAAATACCTGTGTGGTGCCAGTGTGGTATAGAGGTTTTCAGACTATGGTCCTGGGAGACCAGGGGCAAATCACTGCTTGGTCATAGAAATCTTCTGGGTAACCTTGGACAAGTCACACTCTCTCAGCCTCAGGGGAAGGCAGTGGCAAATCTCTGGAGTAATCTTGTTAGGATAACCATAGGGTGAACAGATTAGAATAGATTATACAGGAATCTGTCTATAAATCTCTGGATGACAATGCAGTGATCAATAGGAGCCAGCATGGGTTTGCCAACAACAAATCTTGCCAAAATAATCTTATATCCTTTCTTTTAAATCAGGTCACTAGTTTCATGGATAGTGGCAATGTTATGGTATGTCATTTTTTCTGGATTTCAGCAAAGCATTTGATAAGGTCACCTATTATATTTAGATCAGTTAATAGATTAAATGTGGAATAGGTGGAAATATTATCAGATGGATGCCTAATTGGTTAGAAAACTGTGCCTGTCATCAGTGGCTGCAGTGGAAGCTGAAGAAAGCCTTGAGTGGAGTGCCTCCAGGTTCTGTCCTAGCGTAATGGACTTCTGGGGGAGTAGCCATCCTGAGTGCCAGAGTAGCCTAGTAACAGGTTGCCAGGCAATCAGAATAGCTCTTCAGGAGAGAAACCCAGCATATAGTATGAGGAAGGGCTGGTGGCTGAGATGGAAAGATATAAAAAGACAAAATTTGTCATTTGTCAGTCTTTAGTGAGAAAAGAGCTCTAAAGTAAAGTCCTTTAGTCAGCCAGGGAGGTTGTCTGTGTGGAAAGGATTTAAACCTCAGGGAAAGCCTAGAGAGAGCAGAAGAGTAATTAAACCATTGTATAATCTGGTCAGAAAGTGTGGCCTAGATTGGGGTTTGAGTCTTTGATGAGAGTGTAGCCAAGGGGCTGTTTGTGATATCTGTGCTTGTATAAGAGTTTAAAGATATAAGGAAACTGTCTAAGAGAACTCTGAAGAACTGCATTAATTCTGATCTGCGTATGAACTCCAATACTTTGTTCTGTATGTTTTTAATAAATATTACAGTTTATTTTTTTTTTATAAATACTGACTAGGCTGAGTGGTATATAGAGTATTTAAAGACACATAGGAAACACACTACCATAGACCTATAAAGGGGTTCTAAATAAAATGTGAAAGGCATCACCCTTTACACAATGGTGGTGTTATAAAGGGGAAGGCAGAATTGTCTAGGAAGTGACAGGACACGCTGTCAGATTGGGGAGCTGCCATACCCATCTGAGAAAGAAAGAAGCAGGCCCTGTCAAACCTAGGTCCGTTACTCTTCAACATTTCTATCAGTGACTTAGATAGTAGGGTGGAAGGAATCATTATGAAACTTGCAAATGACACAAAACTGGGAGGGATGACTAACATATTGGAAAATTGGAAAATAGGAAGAGAATTCAAAAGAACCTGGATAAACTAGAAAATTGGGCAGAAATTGATAAAATTAATTTCAATAGAGACAAATGGAAAATTCTACGTTGAAGCCACAAAAACCAAATGCACAGTATAGGATGGAGGATGCATGGCTTTTCAGTACTACGTGCAAAAAGGACCTTGGGATTATTGTTGACCATAAGTTGAATATGAGCCAGCAGGGTGATGCTGCAGCAAAGAAGATGAATGCTATTTTATCCTGCATTAACAGAAGCGTATTTTCCAAGTTCAGTGAATTAATAATGCCACTATATTCTTTGCTAGTCGGGCCTCATCTGGATCACTGTGTTTAGTTCTGGGTGCCTCCTTTTAAGGAGAATATGGACAAGTTGGAGCAGGTTTGGTGAAGACCAACAAAGACAACAAAACATACGAGGAAATGTTGAAGGAGCTGGACATGTTCACCTTGATGATGAGAGAACTTAGGGTTGACATGATTACACTCTTTTAATACCTCAAGGGCTGTCATGTGTTGGGGTCGGGGTCGGGAGCAGACCTGTTCTCTGCTGCCCCTGAGGGTAGGACCAGGTCTAATGGCTTTAAGTTACAGGAGACTAGACTTCAATTTAACATTAGAAGGAATTTCTTGACAGTAAGAATGGTTTGGCAACAAAACCAATTGCCTAGTCTCCTTTGGACACCTTCAAAAAGCGGTTGGATAGCTACCTGCTGGGGATGCTTTAGTTGGAGCTCTTGCAGCGAGCTGGGAGTTGGAGTCAATGGCCCATGAAGCCCCTTTCAATTCAATGATTCTGTGATCCTACCATAAGCTAGAAATTACTTGAAAGCAGACAAGAACAAAACCTGATTCAGTCACTGTAGCACATCATGGCACAGAATGTGGAAATGGGAGTGGTAGCACTAATACACAAGAGTCAGCATAGCGGTTTGAGTGTTGGCTAAGATTCTGGGCGGTTGGGGTTTGAATCCCTGCTCAGCCATAGAAACCCACTAGGTGACCTTGGCCAAGTCACACTCTCTCAGCCTCAGACAAAGGCAAGGGCAAACCTCCTCTGAATAAATCTTGCCAAGAAAACCCTATGATGGGTTTGCCTTAGGATTGCTATGAGTCAGAAACAACTTGAAGGCACACAACAACAAAGCACTCACATAATAACATTTAAATCAGTTAGAGAATCTAAGTTGCTGGACTTAGAACTTTAAAAAATTTAAATATTAAAAGAGCACTTGCTATAAGAAGGGCATTTTTTGAAACAAAATTGGACGAAACACTCTTATAAATGTTGGTCTGGCCATATCTTTTGTCAAGGCAAAATACTGGTTGGCGATCCAGAAGAGTCAGGCAAATATTTCTTACTAGAAACTAATTGTAACAGAATGATTTGAAATGTAAAACCCCTAGAGAAGGTGACAGACCAATTGTCATCCTGTCCTAGCTGTCTGTCTGTTGGTGTCTCTCTGGCCATTTCCACACTATCCTGTGTTATAGCGCGATGATTCCATTTTCAACATCCTCTGGAATCCTGGGGTTTGCAGTTTCGGGAGGGGCCAGCTGGATTCCAGAGGATGTTGAAAGTGGAATCATCGCACTATAACAGGCTAGTGCAGAAATGGCCTCTCTCTCACACACGCACACATACACACACTAATGAGAGGAAGCTGAGGTCTCTGTATAAAGAAACAAAAACAATCTGCTAGCTGTGATGCCAGTAGCATCTTGATGTGCCAGTGTGAGTATCCGATGCTGTAAAGCAGCAGTATATGTTTCTCATAACCTTTGATATCACACAATGCCATAGTAAGCTCTCTCTTTCAAAGTCAGCTCTGCTCCTGGGATACTCTCAAGTACTGAGTGCATAGCAACATCTAGATTGGATACAATTGTTTTTCTCTAAAGGTGAGAGGAAGGAATTCAGGAACAACAGAACAAATATAGATACCACATTATACTGCAAAAAGAGTATAACATAAAGCAATTATTCTTTCTGGCTTCAGGGTTTCTGATATGGAATTATTCTGTCCCTCCCCTGAGGAGAGGAGGTTATGAAATCTTTATCTTTTCTAAGCATTTATCTAAACTATTAACATCATTTCTCCATGAGGAACCTTTCCTTTACCCTATCTTGGCACTGGCCAATGTGCGTGAAATTAGCCCTGAATCATCATTACTATCAGAAATAATATTTTTGCATGCCCCAGACATACAATTCTGTAAGTTAACTTAGATGCCATGGCTGTCTCCTGTTCAGTAGTCCTCAATATATGGTCCAGCAGCTCCTTTAGCACTGGCCAGACTGGATGGAGCTTCTGGGTGCTGAAGTGCAAACATGTGAAAGACCAAAGTTTGAGAATCACTCAGATTTTTTTTTAATCCAGCTGCCCAATAATAACAAAATATCTGCCAGTAGTAAACAAAAATAAAGAAGAATTTCAAATCATTTAGAATCTTGAAATATTTTAAATCTAACACTGGGCTTCCTGAAGCATTTTTAAAATATGACTAAATGTTTTTAACGTGTTGGAGACAAGAGCAACAAAAAATCCCCAAAACCAACCCCTGCCCTGAGTTTCAGGCATTGTCACACTCCCATAGATGCAGTCTCTGAACAAGCCAAAGCACTTGATCTTAATAAAGGGCCAGAGACACTATGTTTAGGATATTGTATGGAATAGAAAAGGGCCTAAATAGACTAAAGTCCTAGATCTTGGAAGCTAAGCAGGATCAGCCTTGGTTGGTGTTTGAATGGGAGGTTGTCAACAAATACGAGGTACTGAAGGCTATATTTCAAAGGGAGAAATTGACAAAACCACCTCTGAGTATTCCTTGCCTAAGAAAACACTATGAAATTCATGGGGTCTCCATTAGTCAACAGGCAACTTGAAGGCACATTGATATACTAGGAATTCATATACCTACACTTTGAATAGCATCCAGAAATCAAAAGGGAGTCTGTACAGTTTTCTTAAAATTGACGGAATATCCGGAACCTCTTTCAACAGAAGAAAAGCTCTGTGTGAATTAAATGGCATTTTGTTTACCCCTGGCCATTAGACTACAGTTGCCATATATTGAGACTACTGATCCTGGATTGGTTGCATAAGAAAAAGAAACCCAGCATATTGATCATTCTGAATATCACATTTATATCACAACCTTCTTTCAAGGCCTATATACCAGTAGTTCTTTCTGTCCCTTTATCCTAACAACAACCCTGTAGATAGGTTAGGCTGGCAGATAGTCACCAGTTCAGCATCACCCAGTGATCCTCATAGCTAAGTGGAGATTTGAAACTAGAACACCTTGACCTTGGTCCTGCAGTTCCCCAGTTTACATCCTTATTGCACTTGCTTATTGATGGTACCCTTCACCACAGAAATCTGTCCCAGAGGCTTCATACTAATGTTAAACAATACTGAGGAGAATATATGCACATTCCAGTGAGAAAATCCTCCTTCTGTTTACCTATTCAAACTGTTCTTGTCTCCAAATGTGGATTCTTCTGTAGGCAAGATAGTACCACCCATGCAGGTTTGGGCAGAATCCTAAGCATGGCAGAAATACAAAAAAAATCCTTAAGGAAAAAAAAAACTCATGGGGAATCCCAAAAATAGCCTAATGAGGACTGGCCATGGTCGGTGGAGATAGAATGGAGGCTCACTCTGTTGAAAAACAGGAGAAAACAATCAGGAAGTAGAAGAACAATGAAATAAAATGTCCTGAAAGGGGATGTGGTGGTTTCTCTCAAATTTTAAAGAGTGATACTTCATACAACATTTTGTTTACAGGTCTTGCTTGTAATGGTTTCTATAGTAGTTTTGATGAATATCTTTACCTCTGCCGCCACCACCAAGGGAAAACAAACTATGAACATTAGAAGCACACAAGCTAAACAAATGCAGGACCTTCCTGAAAATGTTATAGGTGATGTTGACCAATGGCTTTTTTCAGTAGAAAGAAATTGAAAGGCTCCCTGTTCTGGCTGGGGCTTCCTTGTTATTGTTATATTCATTTATATCATGCTTTTTCCCCAGTGTGGGACTTAAAAATGATTAAAGCCAGTACAGATTAAAAACACGCAAAACATTTATTTGTGTGTGTGTGTGTGTGTGTGTGTGTAAATGCCTTTGTGTGTGTTAAAAAACAATTTACAGAGTAAAAATCATTAAAGGACAGAATATTAAAAATTGAGAAAAGAGCACCTGCTGACAGAAGGAGGACAAGGAGACAAGGAAGGAGCCATCCTGTCTTCCCTAGGGAAGGAGTTCCAAAGTCTAGGAGCAGCCACTGAGATGGCCCTCTCCTTTGTTTCCACCATTTGAGCCTGGGAAGATGGTGGGACAGAGAAAAGAGCCTTTCCTGAAGATCTCAGAGCTTAGTCAGGCCTATACCGGGAGATGCAGTCCTTCAAATAGCCTGTATCCAAGTTGTATAGGTTAAACTATGTGCTTAAATACAACTTGACTTTGGGCTCCTGGTTCCCAGATTAGTGTCTCCTGTTGTTGAGCAACCTTATTAATGACAATGTATTTGGGACTGCAAAAGAGCCAGTATAGGGTATGGTTTGAATACTAGACTAGGAATCTGGGAGACCAGGGTTCATGTTCCTATTTGCATGTATGGCCCTTGCTATGGAGTGGGCCCCTTCCTATCCCCACTGTTCACACTCATGTTCATGTCTGAAAAGGGTGACTTATTTTTGTCTCTGAAAGCACCATAGCAGATGAAACAGCATAAGCAGATATAGTCATCTTAAACAAAAAAGTTGGCTGTAAAGGTCCTACTTTGATTCTACTTTAACAAAACGTTGATTGCCCATGAGACCTGCAGGGCTCCCAAATGAAGCACAAGAGATAAAAACATTCTTTGAAAACAAATTAAGGGTCTTTTAAAAAGACAGGTTTAAAAACACACACACCCTTGAAACAGTCAGAGACGTCAGCACTGGTTTTAAGGACCAAAGAACACATAAAACAATGCAGTCTTGATTGCTTGCCAGAAGCTCGGTAGGGAAGGACCCAGCCTGACTTCCCCGGGAGGGAGTTCCGTGACCAAGAGGCTCCTATACAGAAAGCCTGAACTCTTCTGCTCACCAGCCCAGCCTCTCAGGGCATGAAGACACAGGACCTCTACTAAGGATCTCAGGGGACCGGTTCCATGTGTGGCAGAGGATTTTATGCTTCACACCACAGTATTGTGTACAAAAGAGACACTAAAGACAATTAGCATGGTGTAGCGGTTTGAGTGTTGGACTAGGGCTCCAGCAGACCAGGATTTAAATCCCCATTCACCCATAGAAACCCACTGGGTGATCTTGGTCAAGTCACACTCTCTCAGCCCGGAAGAAGGCAGAAGCAATTTCCCTCTGAACAAATCTTGCCAAGAAAACCCTGTGACAGGATTGTCTTAGGGTTGCCATATTTTGAAAATAACTTGAAGGCAAACAGTAAGAACAAAAAGACAACCATGTTCCTTTATTTGTGCAAGAGCCTACACATCCTCCTCTACAAGAATATTATGAGAATTGTCTGAAACTTGTCTGTTGTACTGCTGTGTGATGCCATGTGCAGCCTTACACAAGAGCATTGCCAGAACAGTGCTAGCAACTGTTTTCTGCCTTCTCCTAATTTTTTCGATCCAGCCCAATATTCTTCCTAGAGATATGCTCAGAAGTTTAACACTTTTCTCCCACAATACAGTTATTGCTGAATACACCCAGAAGGCCTTTTTAGATGTAACACTAAACTATGACTTTGTATTATGTGAAAAGCCATCAAGTTTCTTCGCTTTCCTTTTCTTCTCTGGAATGGCCACAAGAAGAAGCCTAGAAATGTTCACTTCCCTATTACACCTGAAATTCCTGTTACGTCTGCATGAGTTGTTCATTGCAACTGCAGAACAGGTTAATTTACAAATTAACAATGGCTAATTCAAACAAGCCATGTTTACAATCCTGTCTTGTTTGCTATCTGTACCTGAAACTAAGTGACACTCCCTGAGCCTGGCCTTAACAAAAATCTCTTGTTTAGTGTAAAAAGTGACATGGATGCTTCTGATCTCCAAATGACTGCACAGGAGGAGGTTAAAAGAGGGGGGTATCTGTGAGCTTAAGACTTGTGTAGATTAATTCATGAAATGCTAAACCATTGTCACTAGAGTGCAGGGATGGGCAAAGTGTGATGCTGGGGCCACATGCACCACCCCAAAGATGTCTTTGGGCCCTTGGCACCTTCAGAACCCCAAGAATCCATCTTCTTGCCCCATAAGGGGATGAATTACTACTCCAGAAGCTTCCAGAGGCAACAGTTTTTCAATAGGTTGCCACTCCTCCCTGTTCTGTTTCACATCAAAAAATACCAATTTTTTAGAACCAGATGTACACTTGCAGCCATTTGGGGGGTTGGGTTTTATTTTTTTGTTTGTTCATGTAGCCCCCAGAGGGTCCCAAGCTAGAGAAGTGTTCCCTAGAACTTCCACAGTTGCCCACCCTTGCTATAGCATCATATTCAAAATTATCCAGAGCTTTCTCAGAGAGATTTTCATCACCAACGAAATCAAAAAGCAAATATTGTGATAACGGTGATTACAGAATTCATCCTTATGCTTTACACTCAGAGGCCACATGCTTTGTTTTATAAAGGAGAAAGGAGAGTTGGAATGCATCACACAAAGAAGAATATGAACATTGGAACCAAGTATGGATTACACCTGGCCTTTCTTTAGCCCACACAAGTGCCTTTCTATCCTGAAATTTTCTGAGGTAATAAAATTCTGCACCAGTCTTTACACGCATGAGCATCAATGAATCTACCATTACTTGATTACTCCATTCTTGCTTGAAATAGAGCCACTAGATAAATAATCACCATATGCTGCAGAACAGAATCCCTCTGTGATCTCTTTTTGCTGACAAGCAAAGACTTCTTTATTTAAATAGGGCTTTGGTCTTTAACTTGGTGTGGCAGAAGGGTCTGTTAATGGGGTGTGCTGTGCTATGTTTTATGTGTATCTGAAACTGTCATAAGTTTTTAATAAGATTGTTTATACAGTCTTTTTTTGAAAAATTTTTGTACTATATATTGTTTAAACTGTATTTTGTTTCAGTCTTGAAACTGTAAGCTGCCTTGGGTCCCATATTGGGAGAAAGACAAGATAGAAATTAAATAAACACATAAATAAAAATATTGATGAAAACAGTTGGATCCCATCTCACATTCTTTAGTTTTCAGAAAGCTTCAAACTTCCTTTTCTTTGCATCAGGTCCTTAAACGGCTGTCCCAACTTTGTTATGATGAATACTCTGCATTCTAATTGTTTGGTGAAAAATATTGCTCAGTGACTACATAAACAATTTTAATTGGCTCCAGAGCCCAAAATGTGCTTTTTTTGTTTGGCTGCCAAGGCTGCTTTCTCGCTCACTAATTATGCTGAGTTCTAGCTTTTAGCAAAAACAGGAAATAAAGCATCCATTACTCAAATGACAACTTCACACCCAGCCTGCATTTCAACATCCATTGTGTAATTTCCTACTCCTAGGCCCAGTTAAGAACTAAACACATTTTAAAAACAGGCTACCACTCTTTGCAAGGGCCATGCTACAGTTTATGCTACCCATTAGTAGACTGCAGTGCTTGCAATTTTAGAAACACTCCAACGAAGTTTGCTGTACACCCAGCATGCATCCTTGATACAGAAGTCATTATCTCCCAGTATGGTTCCTGCTGCCTGCCTATTTTCAATAAATAAGCCCACCACAGGACTGTACCAACCTTCAGGAAAGACAACAGGTGAAACTGTCCTGTGGGATTGCGAGTCACTGTCCTTCAGGGATAACTTCTTTCTCCATTTTCGCTCAACAAAGGGTCACCGTCAAGCACCAGCCACCTTGCGTACAGCCCCTCATAGATTCAGCAGATTTACTCAGCTTAAGCTTGCAACAAAGAAATAAATTATTGACTCTTTTACACAGATATAGTGGGACAATTGTTCTCAAGGGAAATGTCTGCTTTTGAAGTGAGAACTTAGAGCAGGAAGGAAGCAAACAAGCAAGCAAACAGTCGTGACCTCTTGGAGGTGGAGGAAGGCTTGAGGACATTAGACAGAGCTTGTCTTTCTCTGGCATAGCACATTACAGATATGTGCAAGAAGGAGAAAATTGCACAGCAAAAAAGTAGATAACTGATGGAGGTGATATGAACTTTGTAATGGAGGGTAGGAGTTTAGTATGATAGTACTTGAATGGTAGTCTTGGTACAGTTATTTGAGGTTTCTTTTCTGGCTATGATGTTGCTGTTTTTTTTTAAATGTGTTGGTTGATGAAGCACACATAGACAAATCTCAGTTAGCTCTCAGGAGCTGAGGATAAAGACAGATGCAATATTCTTAACAGAAGTTCACAGAAGAAGATGCTGCTTAAAGATTTTATTTCTCCTTTGTTTACGGTCATGATTATGT
Organism: Cyclura pinguis; assembly: GCA_030412105.1. NCBI lineage: Eukaryota > Metazoa > Chordata > Lepidosauria > Squamata > Iguanidae > Cyclura > Cyclura pinguis. The sequence goes on along the minus strand of CM059599.1, from coordinate 307,040,298 downwards.
GGAATAATTTCTTATCATGCCACATTCCATGAAAAGGTTGGGTCAAAAATGTGGCAGTCTCTGCAATACACTGTGCTGTTTTTGCTGGCTCAGACTAGCACAGCTATCTCCTCTCCTGGGAATTTAACACAATAAAGTCTCTAGCATACAAGTGACTCCCCATTAACCTTTGTAGCAGGTAAATCTATGGCATTTCAGCTGATGAAAGAGTTCTTGTCTTTCTAGATGAGCAGATTTTTAAAAAAATGTTCATTGTATGCCATCTGTCCCAGGAATATTACCTTTTGGTTGTGAAAAACCCACAAGATTCCTTAAAATAGCCTACTTGTCATATTGCAATTATATTGTGAATTGTAGGCATTGCACTAGCACCTATTGATCACTATGTGAAAGGTGGAAGATTCAGATGGGGGAACAATGTTTTTTTAGTGGCTTGTTATATATTGCTGTTCCAGCCTTCTTATATTCAGTTAATACAATACCTGTGTTACAGCAGCCATTACAAGCGTGACCAGTACTTTATCATTTTCAGGATGAATCTGAAAAAGTTAAACTTTTCTTGACTATAATCATTTTCTCTGTTTTACCATACCACAAGTGTGGCTCTGTTTTTGCCACATCCACTGTGATGTCATGGTGGCATGGGTATCATCTCAATTTTGAAACACCTCCTTTACCTCTTTTCCTCCTGCTCAATTTCTGGCATTAGTTACATGACTTCTAATTGTCTTGCTGAAAGGGAATGCATCCATCATCACAACTGATGTCCCTATAGACATGATAGATTATAATCCCAGTCAGCTGTAACTGGCAGAGCAGTATGTGTAGCATATTATTACATACTTCACAGTAGAGCACTTTACAAAGCAAAAACACACACACAGCCCTTTGTTTTACTATGAGAATGGTAATGCATAATTGCACTGCAACAGATCTTAAAGAGAGTGTATGGGGAGGTGAGGAGTTGCAGTTATTACATTCCATGGAATCCATTTTCCAGAACCTATTCGGGGAAGACAGTCTCGTAGCCCTAGAGCCAGCATGGCGTAGTCGTTTAAGCATTGGACTGTGATGCTGGAGCTCAAGGTTCAGTTGCCCACTCAGTTATGGAAACCCACTAGGTGGCCTTGGACTCATCACACACTCTCAGCCTCAGAAAATCCAGTGGTAGGTGTGCGTTAGGGTTACCATAAATCAGAAATGACTTGAAGGCACGCAACAACAGCAACTGGTAATCCATATGATGCCTGTGGAGAGGCCAACAATGTGGTGCACTGTGTTGGCAATGCACAATGACATCACAGTGGGATAAAAAAGTGTGGAGCAAAGGGACCTGATGCAGCAAGATTAGACCACTCAAAACATTCTCAACTATGGAAATCATTTAATCAAAGAGTATAGGACTCATTGTGCAAAGGAATGAAACTTCACATAACACAAGTGTGCATAGCAAGGATGGTTTAATATGAATTTGTATGATACAAATGAAAAAAACTGTAGCAAGGACATTAGAAAGTATGCAAAAATATGTTACCACTGCTAGCATTGGCTAGCATGACACTGGCCAATGTCATGTTGCAATCTTTTTAAAAATTCTTTTTTAAACTGTTCTTCTTCTGCATAATATCAGTGGGCCAGAGAAAGACAATAATATGGTGAAATCACCCTTGGGTGCATTGGGGGACATTTGGAGCCGAAAATGTTTTTAAAAATTGGAGTGTGGGGTGTGGTCTTCCAAGGTTATCTGGAGGCCTATGGTGCCTCTCAAATGGTGCCTCCCTGCTCACAATAGGTATCCCTGTCCCTTCTTATTATCTCTGACTGCAGATGGTAGAGGTTGAATATAAACTCCAGTTTTGAGTAGGGGCAAACTCAGTGGAGGGCTATGAACAAGTTGGGTGGGAGAGAGGCCTCAAATGGGGTTCCTGTAAGTTCAGAAGGGATCCATCCATCCCCTAAACACTTCAAAAATCTATTTTTATTTTTATCTGTTCTGCAAACAAAAGAAATACGCAGCTTACTGGATGCACATGTGTTGTGGTAAGTCGTCCAGTAGGTAAGAAACCTTTTATAATTCCCCTCAGTGCAAAGGTGAAACTAGCTGTTCCCCAAGACAAAATCTTGACAAGCTCCTGATTGTTTTCATCTCATGGAAATATCTGAAGGCTCAGTGCCAACTCTTTCCTTCACTAAAGTATGCCTTGTCCAGCTTTTTAAAAATGTAAGGCCACCATGCCACTCTGCACTATAAGATTTAATGTCTGTAGCACAGCTATCTGCCTCTTCATCTCTTCTCCTAACCCATCTAATGTGTCTGCAAGGGATGCCATGCTATAGGGATTTGTGGGAGTATACCACAATGGATAAGATGTGCTTTTGACACTATTTGGTTGATTGTGTGGAAAAAGTCATTATCAAGGTGGAGCCAGTTCATGTTCTGTCCATGAAGATTTGGATAAGCTGTGCTCTGAAGGAAAGAGATAGTTCCTTTTCTGGTTTAGTGTGCTGATGAACTGAGTTCAGCCCTTATAAACTTTTCCCATAGCCATTTATTTTTCGCCATGACATTTTGTGGTCCTTTCACCATTGTTAGTTAACCATATCATGATGGTCAGAAAATACTTCTTCGGAGGAAAGGCATCTATCATCTAAAGTTTAAAAATGCAGAACACGTAAAAAATGTTATAACTACTCAGACACAGAAAGAAATAGCTCAAATGTCATCCTTGTTAAGCTTTACTAAAAATGTATTGGTAAAGAGAAGGACAATAAAGTGAGGTCTGTGTTATCGTTGTATTTGTTGTATGGTTTATACACTGATTTGATGTACAGTTTATACACTGATAAAGGACTTTCTCAAAGAGTTTTCAAGCCATATATTGCAGAAATGGCCCTTTCACAGGCATTGGATGTTAGGCCTGTGCCTGTTTACAGATAACCCCCCACATTTAAGCAATTGCTTCTTAGCAACAACTGGGCAGACAAAAAGACGCAAACACAGGGACAGACCCTGGTACAAACTTCCAGGACATTGTGTTACTGACCTTAAAATAGCCAATACGGAACAAAGAAACTTCAAAGAGAAATCAAAGGAAGGGACTTATATGTTACAATTTGCTAGGAGGTCCCAGTCTCCCACCAGAGATTTGAACTAGGATATCAGATTCTGATCACACTAAGGCCCAGCTCGTACACTGAGCGGGTGAAAAGACACATTCCACCTGTAAAGTTATCCCCGAGCAGCTGTCAAACCCCTGAAGTGGCCACTGCTTTGCTGCTACTGCTGCTGCAGCTGCTGCTGTTGCTTATCAATGGGAAGGGAGAGAGGCAATTCAGGCGATAAACAAGCAGCTGTTCTCAGCTGTGGGGGGGTGGCGGACATGAAGTTGTACTCAAAGTTGGGGTCCAACCTCCCTTTGTATCCTAGAGAAGCCACATCTTGTCCTGAATTGCCTCCCTTCTCTCCCTTCCTCACCTGTAAGCAGTAGCAGCAGAAAGACCCTTTCCAGGACTTTACATCTGCTGTGGGAGGAGATTTGGGGGCAAAGCACAAAGGGCTAGGGAAGCTCCCTGTTTCCCACTCATAAAGAGACTACATAAGCTGCCTTATGTCATTGCCAGGATGCCATCCTACAGGTGTTGATTGGCTTACTGAGTACTTCAAAAGCTTGCGTGATGTATTTGTGCATTTTGGATGGCCAATGAAGGTATCACTGTTTTGTGGATTTTCGATTTGTATTTTGAGTGCTATAACATAACTGCCATTGTCACTACTTTCTGCATTTAATTTCCCTCTGACCTCACTGCCTACTGTCTATCTGAACCATGTGCTCCATTATGTATACTTGAAATTTTGGGTAACACTAATGCATAGGCCATAAATGCTCATGTTACAAATTTGGTAGTCTAAGATGCCACAGGCTACTCACGTGGAAATGCCTTAGTTAAGTATCCTCTTTGAGCGATGTGCAATGCAATGAAGGCATCCAATTACAGAGCAACATCCAGACAGGAGAATGTGTTGCTCAAACCCAAGCAAAATGAGAACCTTTGTTGCTAGACTTCTCAAATTGTGAACAGCAAGCACTTATGTCTTGTCCTATCTCCCTTCCCTGCTAAAAGTGGACTGAAACAACCCAATCACTTCCCACAATTGCTCTCAGCTGACCATTGTGTATGACCATCTTCATATTTACTTCTTTCCTTTGGTATGGCAGTGATACCAGTGGAAGGCTACAAACCAAGTCTGGCTAATGGTATGCTGCTGTCAGACCTGCTGACCAGAAGCCTCTGATAGAATCTACATGGCATAACAAAATATAGCATAATACATAATCCTCAGTATATTCTTAAGCTGCTTGGACTGTATTTTTCTCCCTCTGTTGCTGTATTGTAATTTGTTTTTAACAATCTTGACAGCTGACCTAGAAATGTAATATGTTGAGGGGCAGTCTAAAAAAGTCTATTACTTAAAAATCAGTAAATAAACTAAAATAGCCAGCTAGCCCAAAGAGTGGTAACAAGAAGTCTGTTAATGAAGATGAAAGGGGAAACAGAAGAAACCAGATAAGTAGCTACTTAAAAAGTTGGAATTAGGGAATTGTCCCAGCTGCAAGTTTTCTACTATTCTAGGCAAACAACTGGCCTATTAAACCAATTAATGAAGAAAGCTTAGAAGAGTTACTTTTTTGACTACAGATCCCAGAATCCCCCAGCTAAGACATCTGTTGGCCATCCATTTGGGGTCCTCTGGGAAAGTAATTTTCCAAGCTCTGTGAATGATGTATATGTAGCCTGCAAAGAAATAAACTCCTTTATCCATACAAATTCTTAGGTAAGTGTCTTCTCAATCTCCTATTTTGCCTCATTGTACCTTGGCTGGTATCCATTTCCATAAACTATATTCCACCTCAGGTCCTTTCATACAATTCTTTAAAACTATAATTCTCACAGAAGACTTTCTGTGATCACAGTCATACTAATCATGGCTTTCCTTCCTATATTGAGAGTCTCCCACCAGAAAGATACAGGCCCTTTCCGCATGTGGGGGGGGGGACAGGCGAAAACACCCCAAAACAGAGCTTACCTGAAGCCAGGTAAGTCCGTCGCTACGCGGAGCAGCGCGAGCTCGCTGCTCCGCAGTCCTCCGGTGTCCCAAATGGCGGCTTCTGGTTGGTGGAGGCTCTCCACCAACCGGAGAAGCTCGCCAGCCGGAAGCCCGCCCCCGGCAGATCTGCAGGCACACACTTGTGCGCGCCTGCAAATCCGCGTCGGAGCCAGGCGGCGAAGCAGTATGGGGCTGCGCGCTCCGTGCTTTTTAAAAACCTCTCGAAAGAGGTTTTTAAAAAACACGCCGTGCAGCTAGTTCCGGCTGCTCCTGAGTGGATTCTGGTGTGGAACTACAAAAAGTAGTCCACGCCAGTCCACTCTACGGTGCAGAAGACCTCCGTCAGAGGTTACTCTGCACCATTTCAGAAGCCCGGTGCGGAAATGGCCACAGAGTAAGATGCTGAAGTCCTTCCACCTTATTCTTGCTGAGAGTCAGGGTGGCATAGTGGTTTGAACTCTGAATTATGCACAATTCTGGAGACCACGGTTTGAATCCCTCCTTGGCCATGGAAGCCCACTGGGTGACTTTGGACAAGTCACAAAACTATACTACAGACATATCAGTTTAACAGCCATACCTTGTCTTAGGAACTATGGGAACTCTAGCTCTGGGTCAGGGCAGGGATTTCTAATTGAGAATTCTTAGTCCCACACTCACCATGCTATAATTTCTAGGATCTGGTGGAGGGAGATAGAAAGCCACAACAATGACGTGTAGAACCAGCATAAGTGTGTGGTGCAGATGTTTTTTAACTTACTTGTTTCTTTCTTCTGTTTCCACTGCTTATTATTATTTGTGGTGTGACCTCTCTTAGGTCAGACTGTGATACGCTTTTGTAGGACTCAGGTTGGAGGGCCACTCAGATAGCAGTTCTACCCTTTCTAAAATGCCAGTTCAAATGTTGAACTGCTGACTACCCTGCAGAAATGGATTGCCCCACTTAACATCATTTAAGCCCTGCCCGGCTTGAATTGCCCTCTCAAAAACCATCTCTCTTGTAGTCGTGTAAAATACTGATTAGTTCACATCCCAAAATGGGGAGGACAGTCTTTCTCCCAATTTGGAAGATTTTCTCCTATTAAAGGCTTAGAGCTTTCTTGTCACTTGGACTCTTTCAGGCTGGCCTGAAGAAGCGTGAATTCTCGGGATAGAGGTCTTTGGATTTTGTTGGCTTTTTCTGGCTGTAGTTGCTGCCACATCCACTCATTCCATTATTTGGTAGATCTGTTTGTAGTGATTTCTTGCATATGCTCTAAGGCGTGTGTGTGTGTGTGTGTTTAATTGAGGAATGGTTTGCTGAAGTAAACCTATGGTTTTAAGAGCAAATTTTCTCCTCCCCACCTTTTTTTTTTTAAAGAGTTACAGACTTACAGTACAAAAGTGCCATTTCATGAATGTGCTACAGCACTGCAACCAAAACAAATTTTAAAAAGAAAGGAGGACAAGAAAACTGAACATATTGTTCCAATATGTCTTGGAATTAAGAAGAACTCCATCTGAGGATGGGAATAAAATGTTGCAGCTGATGCCAGGATTTGTCAAAAAAAAAGCCAATCAAAATGTTGTTTGGATGTTTTTTAAAAAAACCCTGAGAACAGAAACAACCTACTGACACATTTGCCCCATCCAGATGAGCCCTTATGTCTCATATCAGATAAAAGGTAATTCTTCTTTGAGGAGTTTGGAGAATTAGAACAAAGTGGGCACTTAGAATTTTCTAACTGAATCTAGCATGGACTTTCTGGCAGACTACGGGAGGAAGAGGAGGAGAGAAGAATATTTGCGACAGTTGAGCTGCTTGAATCTGCTTGTGGGACACTGGAATTTGCCCTTCAATAAAGAAAATACATTTTTCATTTTCAGTCAGAATATTTTGTTTGCAATCCTTTGTATGCGTAACCTGGGAGAAAGCCCCACTGAAAACTTCTGCATTTTCAAAACTTCTGAGTAGATATGTCTACTGAGTTTGAGTGCATGTACTTAAAGTGGATGGCTGGGACAGAACAGTGTATTGGTGTACCACCCACCCTACTGCTCAGTGGTCTTCCTGAGTAGACAAAGTTGGTCTTCTTTGTGGTTTTGGCATCCTCCTGGCTTGTTGTGCTGAGGGACTTCAGTGTTCATGCTGAGACCACTCTGATAGGAGCAGCTCAGGGCTTCATATCCTTCGTGATGACCATGGGTCTGTCCCAAGTAGTGTCTTGTGCCACTCATGCTGCAGGACACACTCTGGACATAGTTTTCTGTACTATGGGATGATGATAATCTGCGTGTAGAGAAGCTTTCTACAGTTCCATTGTCATGGATAAATTACTACCTGGTGGAGTTTAAAATTACCGGGATTCAGAGCCTTGGGAGGGGTGGGTCCACTCCAGGAGATTAAGATGGTCCACTCCAGAGCCTTGGGAGGGGTGGGTCCACTCCAGGAGATTAAGATGGTCCACTCCAGGAGATTTCTGAAACCAGATGGATTTCTGATGGTTCTTGGGGAGTTTCCTAGTGCCATGGCAGGTGATTCTGTCAAAGCTCTGGCTGATCTCTGGAATGGGGAAATAACCCATGGAAAGGAGCTAAGTAAACCCCTTGGTTTACTAGAGAGCTGACAACAATAAAACCAGTGGGACAGAGGCTAGAGCACTGATCATGGAAAATTCAGAACAGATCCATCCAAACATGGGCTAGAGCTCATTGGAAAGCCTACTTTGTGGTAATGGCGGTAGGAAAGAAATCATACTTCTCTGCCACCATTGCCTCTTGAAAGAGTGGTCCACAGCAGAGATGTCTCAAGTGCTTAGGGCCTTTTTGCGCTCTGACCCACAAGAACAAAATCCAAACAACTTGACAACCAGCAGTGGGGAATTTGAAATAACCTTTGCAGATAAAATTGCTCAGATCTGCTCTTACTTGGATGCAGTAGTGGATATGGGTCCATTGGATGAAATCTTGGTGCTGGTATGTCCAGTGTTATTGGATATGTTTCAGTTTGTGCAGTTTGAGAATGTGGACAGGAGCCTTGTAGAGGTGAGAGCCAGTGAAGTATTTAAGTCTTTTACTCCAAGTCTCAAGTCAAGTCTCAAGTCTCTACCTTCAAGTCTCAAATCAAGTCTCAAGCTTTGAAGATACTTTCAAGTCAAGTCTCAAGTCAAGTCTCAAGTCTGAAAGCCAACTTTATACCCCAATCAAAATTCCAGAATTATTGGATAGAGTGAAATAAATTCAGTTTTAACAATTTAACAATTTAAGCAAAGTCGGCTCTCCACATTTTGCCATCTGCAGCTTCAGAAGTGGGGAATAGGATCCTATCTTACTCCCCATTACTAAAGATTCAAAAAGTTTAGAATGAAGAATCCTTCTTCCTCAAGCCTGTTGCCTAACACATTTGCTGTTCCCCTCTGAGAAATGCACCCTGCATTCTGGGGGCGGGTCTTGTCTTTTGCTCTTAGGAAATGTTTTAGAAGGCTCTTCCGATATGCAGTGGGGACAGTCTGCTGAGCAGACCTCAAGCCCATTGCCTCACCTGTTTGCTGTTCCCCTCCAAGAAATGCACCCACACTTTGGGCTTGAGAGAGATTGTCATGTGACTACTAGGCAAAAAGAGATGGAGGCATTGTTCAAAGTTGTAAGGTTTCTGGATGAATGTGTTATGTTGCTGACTCAAAGGCATCAAGTCAGTCATTAAAAATATACAAGTCTCAAGTCAAGTCGAGTCAGTGCATCATTTATGGCCGAGTTGAGTCCAAGTCGAGTCACTGAAGTGACTTAAGTCTGACTTGAGTCCAAGTCTATCGACTTGAGCCTACATCGCTGGTGGATCCTTGCCCTTCCTGGCTCATTAAAGCAGCTAGAGGGAGGCTGGTTGAGTGGCTAAAGGAAGTGATGGATGTCTCACCATAGCAAGGCGGGGTTCCATTGTGCCCAAAAGAGATTATAATGAGGCCATTACTGAAAAAAACCTTCCCTGAACCCCACTGTATTAGAAAAGAACTGGAATGTGTTGTGGCCTTTCAGTTCCAAGGCTTCCTGGATTAAATTGATTATCTAGATCCAGTTCAAGCTTGCTTCAGGCCTTGTTATGGTACAGAGACAGCTTTGGTCAGCTTGGTGGATGACCTATACTTGGAACTGGATAGGGGAGTGTGGCCTGTTGGATCTCAGCAACTTTCAATACTAGTTATTTGGTATCCTTCTGGGCCACTTTTCTGGGAAGGGACTGTTTTACAATGGCTCCAGTACTCCCTAGAGGGACACACTCAGAAAGTGGTGCTGGGGTACTCCTGTTCAACACACTGGCCATTGGTCTATGGTGTCCCTCAGTGTCCCTATGCTGTTTAACATATAAATTAAAATACTGGGAGAGGTTGTCCAGAGATTTAGGCTTTAATGCCACCAGTACAGTGGTGATGCCCAACTCTAACTCTCCTTCCATCTAACTCTAAAGATGCTATTACAGTACTAAACCTGTTGTAAGTAGTGGACTGGATAAGGGCAAACACATTGAATTTAATCCAGATGAGATAGAGGTGATCCTGGTAAGTAAAAAAGCTAATAATGGAACAGAGATTCTGCCTGTGATGGTGAATTTACACTCATCCTGAAATCTCAGGTTTATAGTTTGGGCGTACTCCTGGATTCCACCTTGAATCTGAAAGTACAGATTTTGGCAGTGACCAGGAGCACGTTTGCACAATTAAAACTAGTGTGCCAGCTACATCTGTTCCTTGAGATGTCAGATTTTAAAAACTATACAGAAACTTCATCAAGTCCAAAGTGCTGCACCTAGAATGCTGACTGGGGCTGGTTATAAGGAGCATAAAACTTCCTTGCTGAACCTCCTCACTGGTTATTGGTCCATTTCAAGGCAGAATTCATAGTGCTGGTTATGATCTATAAAGCCCTATACATCTAGTCTCCAGACAATCTGAAAGACTATCTCTCCTTATATGAGCATACCTGAGTTTAGAGATCTGTGGGTGCGGGGAGCCTTTTTCACAGTCTCACAACCATCACAAGTACTTCTAATGAGGATTCAGGAGAGAACCTTCATAGTGGCTGCTCCCAGGCTATGGAATTGTCTTCCAAAAGAGGCTCAGTTGGCTTCCTGTCTGGTAAGGGGTAGTGCAACAGGTGTGCTAGTTTTAATATTTAATAGGTTTTAAATCTGGAACTGCAGTCCAATAAAGTGGTGAATCCAGATTTAAGTGCATGCAACTGAACCAATGGAAACAGACTTCTGCCCTTCTGTTCCACGTGGCTGTTCCTCTAGTACTCTCAAATTGAGTTACAGAAGATCAGGGAGCCCCCATGTTGAATGGAGTGAACAGCAGTGCAAGGGGAATGAGTTTTTTCCCCCAAAATCAGGCACATACACTTTTTTGTGAGCAGAGGGGAAGACAGGTACTGGATCTAGCCAGGGTGGATGCATCCTGCTGCGCTGTGGAAGTCCAAGCCAATACTGGGAATGGCCTATGTATTACTATGACAAATAAAGCTCCCCTCCGAATTGTCCATAAACACAATAGATACAAAGTACCTGTGCTTCCATGGGCAATTTGCAAAGCTCACTGATCACCTTCTGTTTAAATTAAACTTTGATGTCCCAGAATAGGCTATTCAGTTACCAATGAGATGAGATAACTGAGGCCATTTCTGCACTAGATGGTTATAGTGCTATTATTGCAGTTTCAACATCCTATGGAATCCTGGGATTTGCAGTTTAGGGAGGGGCCTTGAACTGCAAGCCCCAGGATTCCATAGGATGTTGAAAGTGGAATAATAACACTATAATTGTCTATGTGGAAATGGCCTGAGATATGGACAAGTAGACATGCCCAGTGGGAATGGTAACCTCTGCACAGAGCAGTAAACTCTGTTTCTAAATAAAATCCAGAAAACAGTTTAAGATAAGAACATTGCCCCAGTTGCAAGTGGGGAAGAAAATATCTTTACAAGTAGAGAACTAGCACATCAGGGAAGAAGATCTGGCTATCCTTGAAAGAACAAAAAATCTTGTAGTACATTAAAGGATAACAAGTTTATTGTAGCATAAACCTTTAACATCTGATGAAATAAATTCTAGTCCACAAATGTTTATGCCACAGTAAATTTGTTAGGTCTCTGAGGTAATATAAAACTGTCCCTTAGTTTTGCTGCAAGAATCACCGTTACCTCTTTAGGACATCCTGTCGCTGAAATATGAGTTACAATATTGCAAAAAAACTTTTCCCAAGCTAGAACAATTATCTGTCTATCTATCTATCTATCTATCCATCCATCCATCCATCCATCCTACCCTCAGAAGTCAGAAGTGATGACAGTCCAAAATTCACTCAGCTCAAATAATAATATTCTGGGCCAAACAAAAGATGGCATCAGTCACACAGACTTTGAATGGCAAGAGCAAAGCATAATTTGCTGTTTCAGATACAACTGCATATTGTGGTTTGCCATAAAACAGGGTGTTAGGAATTTGAGCTGGTCCATGAAGAAACAATGTGCAAGCAATGTAGTGGCTCATATAGCATAAAATAATTATAAACTGACATTATATCTGCTTGTCTCACATATGTATGTTGTCATAAGTAATCCTAAGTCAATTCCCCATCCTAGATAGTCTCTCTAGCCATCTTGATGAGATATTGTATGGTATATTTAGCATAATTAGAGACTTGGAGGGATGGAGACTATGGGCCCTTTCACACTACATCATTATAGCACTATGATCCTACTTGAACTGTCATGGCTGCATCCTATGGAATCCTGGAATTGGTAATTCAGTGAGGGACTAGAGCTCTCCAGCTGACAATTCTAAATAGACGTTCCTAAAATTCAGGATTCTGTAAGATAGCACCATGGCAATTAAAAAGGAATGATGGTACTATAATTGTGTATTGTGAAAGTGCCCCATCATTTATCCTGGAACCCATGAAGTCTAATTCTCATATTACAGTATCTAACTATTGTGGGTGTGAAAGGGAAAATATGCATTAGAAAGGGGCCAAAATGTTCAGTTTTTAAAAGGGGGAGAAATGACAGAAAAAGAACAATCAGCTTCATGTGAAAAGACTGGTCTCTTTTTAATTTAGAAAAGTTTTTGAATGAGAACAAAATTGACCCAAAGGATGGCAAGAGATTTAATTTCCCCTTTTGATGATGAATAGGAAATAGCTGGATCGGTAATAGGAAATGCAGATACTAAGAGCCCAGGATTTGGAGCTTGATGTTAGTTGGTTCACCAAGTACACTGGAAAATAAATTAGTCTGGAGAATGAAGCATATGATGACATGGAACTGCAAGACAGACAGTTACGCAAATAGGAGACTTGGGTATGTGCTCTCAAGGTTTGTGAGAGTGCATTTGAAGAATGTAAATTAGGCCTAAGAAAACTGAGAGCAGCTCGAAACAAAACAGTGACTCTCAGCATTTCTTTCCCAGGTCTGAAATCTCAGTGCTAGTTTATGCATCATTTTTAGGTCCACAGTTTGAAACGTAGAAGGAATTTGGGAATTCAGTAGAAATGAGTAGCTTTTGATTGCTGCAAAGAAGATCAGACACTTAAGCATAAGGACCATTCCAGAACTTGAAATTTTTAGAGTTACTTCATTCCACTACTTACTACCGTGCGTTAAAAAGAAATCCATTTCTGTTTCTCATTTTAGGGATGAAAACAAGAACTTGTTTTGTTGTTTGTTGCGTACTATTAACTTCTGTTATTTTCTGAAAATAGAAAACCTTAGGACTGACAAGAGAATGGCTCTGAAGTGGAGAAATCCCTGTGAAAATGCCCATAAAAGACCACTTCAAAGTAACTTTTCTAACTAATTAGGTAGCATTATTTGTTGCATCAGTAAAGGAATTTCACTCTTAACGTGTTCCATTTCTTTTGAGATGTAGTTTCCTTAAATCTTCATTGTGTGTGTATGTGTCCCTCAACAAAAGAACTGGGAGTACAAAAGCATCTGATTGTCCTGATGTATAGTCTGCACTCTGGACAAGAGGCCACTGACAGGTCACAATATACAGAAGCAGAATGGTTTCCCATTGACAAGGAAATCAAACAAGGGTATATATTTTCACCCTAACTGTTTAATTTATATGTAGATCATATCATATGAAAAGCAGGATTAGACTCAGAGGAAGAAGGCATGAAAATAGGGGGAGAGAACATCAATAATTTAAGATATGCAGATGACAACATATTACTTGAAGAAAATATTAAAGACTTGGAACCTCTACTGAGGAAAGTTAAGGAAGAAAGTGGAAAAGCAGGAGTTATAGCTGAACATTAAGAAAATAAATGTAGACAAGAAAGCAAAAGAGTACTGAGACCGGGAAAGACAGCCATGAAGGAACTAGATAAGATCTTCAAGTGTTAAGATGTAAATTGAGTAGCACAGTTGGTATCATCTATGTCATTAATATTTGCAATTTTTGGTATGATTGCAGAAGCTGGACAGTGGAGAAAACTGATAGGAAGAAAATCAACTCATTTGAAGTGAGGTGCTCAAGGGGAGTACTAAAAATACCATATACCACTAAAAGACAAATGAGTGGGTCTTAGAACAACTTAGGCCTCAGCTCTCATTAGAAGTGTAGATGACTAAACTGAGGTTGTCATGCTTTGCACATATCATCAACCGCTTAGCTTGAAATGCGAGTGGGGGGCGAGGGTGAGGGGGCAGAGGGGAAGGGATGTGGCCACATCACTCAGGGGCTTGGCCACGTCATGTGGGGCGCCTCCCAAAAATTGCCACCCAGGGCAGACCTCCCTCATCGCCCCCCTCCTTCCCGTCTGTACGCCAGTGCATATCATGAGATGGTATGCCTCTTTGGAAAAGACAATGATGCTTGTTAAAGTGAAAGGCAATAGGAGAAGAGAAAGGCAACACTACAAGTGAATCAATTTAATCAAGGAAACAAGAGACCTGAGTTTGCAAGACCTGAGCAGGGCACTTGATGACTAGGGATGTTAGAGGTTTCTCATTCATGGGATGGCCATATGTTGAAGTCAGTTAACAACAACAACCAAGCAAATTAAGCCTGAACTTTCACTAGAAACCAAAATAACTAAAATAAAAGCTGCTGACCCTTGTTACTTCTAGGCCATTTCTGCACTACACTGTTATAGTGCTGTTATTCCACTTTCAACATTCTACAGAATCCTGGGACTTGCAGTTTAGGGAGGAGTGTTTAGAATCCTCAACCAGAGAGCTCTTTGGCCTCAGTAAACTACAAACCCCAGAATTCCACAGGATGTTGAAAGCTGAAGAATAGCACTATAACACTGCAGTGCAGAAAAGCCGAAATCTCTTGGAGAGCTCTCATTCATAGGGTCACCATATGTTAAAACTGACTTGATAGCAAATAACAACCACACACTCCCAAATAACTAGCTACAGGTATCTGTGTTGAGTTGTAACATATTTCTTGTAAGCTCTGAGTCAATCATGGGGGCCATAAGTAGCACAGACAACATGAAATAGGTGATATTCCAGAGCAGGGGCCATGAAACATCTATGGCACAGAATCAGACTTTCTGCCTGCCTACAGCTCCCATGGGATACTATCCGGTTTTCCCTTGTCAATAGAGTAGCAGAGGGGGTAGGGGCCTCCATAAACCAGCATCCAAAAATTCACAACCTTCCATAGGCTTCATCATGCCAGACACTACAGTGTTGGTCGCACTGACAGGAGCAGGACAGCAGTAACTTCTGCTGGTACAGACTCCAGGTCTCATTAGCGAACCAACTTAGGCAGCTTACAAAGTGATAAGGACACCAAAGGATGAATGGACAGATTCAAGGTGAAGCCTTGATTTTAAAAGGCCTGTCTCTTTAAGACCCCAAGGTACTTGGCCCCATCATTTCTGAATAACTGTCAGGTAATATCCAAAATATTCAGCAGCCATGGGTTTTCCCTAATGGGAAATTCTATAATGTTTACCAAGGAAGAATGGGAGATGATTTCTGGCATTTCTCACCTCTCCCTTATATCTTCCTGGGTTAGGAAAGCATCAATTTCCTATCTCCACAGGTACTACCTGCCTACTGTGTTTCTCACCTCAGATTCCTTTCTGATTTAAGATTTCTGCCTTTCTGTCAATTTTTCACTTCCAGCTCCTGATGCTACACAAATATAATTGTGCTGTGCTTTTCCAATTAAATTTATCACACATATCCCCATCTTCCACTCCTGACAGAGACTAACAGGGCCAATTCATGTTATTTGCATGTAAGTTTGCAGCTGGCTTTAGAACTGTCTAAGCACAGACTACTCAGACAGTCATTCGTTTACCCATTCTTCTGCCCCTTTCCTAATTCCCTCCCCCATTCCTCTTTCCTGATCTTAATATGTATTAGAAATTTGGCTGTACCTTCTGACATTATAAAGAGCCTTTCCCCCATTAGGAGAACATCCTCACATGTTATGCTGTGGTCCACAGGAAAATAAGGGGTGAAATGGGTTGAAATATGCTTGTGGTTAAGTGAGCTGGCTTATCTGGCAATTGACCTTCCTCCCTTGGCCTTGAAAGTTTAGGAGGTTCTGTTGCTGACCAAAGACAAGGCAAATGGATTGGTGGTGGCCCAGTTCTTTTGAAAGAAGGAGCATAGCAACCTGCTTTGCAATATTGTTGATCAACACATCCCTCACAAGAAGGCAGGGCCATCAGAACCAGTCAACACTCTATCCCAGGAAGGATGACTGTGATAACTGAAGCCCCTGTCAGAGCTGCTGGTGACGAGCAGCAGCTGTTGGTCCCTGTGGCTCTGGCTGGAGATGAGTCCTGCAGCTCAAGAGCTCCCCCTGATGCTGTGGACCAAGCAGGCGTGGACATCCCTCTGCCTGCTCCTTTAGAGCAACAGGTATCCGATTCTGTGCCTGCTCCTTTGGAGCAACAGGGATCCCATTCTGAAGAGGCTCTGGAGCCTGGTTCACTAAGCCCCCAATCAAGGCGGAGACTCAAGAGGGCTGTGCAAAGGGAGGCTTCCTTGATTAAGTTTAAGAAGTGGTGACAGGACACACCTGTGCCTGGGGCTATATAACTGTCTGCCTGGAAGCTTCCCTTTGCTTGTGGCAAACTTCTTACAAGCCCTCCTCTTGCCTGTACCTTGCTCCCAGCACCTGGTTCCTGATATGTGAATTGATCTCCAGACTCTTGACCCTTGGCTTTGGAACTCTGACTACAGCTTCGCTTGGCGCTCTGGTAAATGAACTTCCTTGAGTAAGTACTTACTTGTCTCCTCCCGGCTGGACTTTGCTGGCTCTCCCACTCTCTTCCCCGGGCTGGCTCGCTGCCCAGGTCTCTGACCTTGACAATGAGACCTCTAAGGAGAACTGAGTGGCTTCTCAGAAGAAGGCTTCAAGTCATATCAGAACATTGGAGGCAACACATTTTCATTGGCATCTGTGAGAGGGAAAGGTATTTATTGCACATGGTCATAAACAAGAAAGACTAGAAACCAGAACAAATTACCTAGAATCATAGAATCATAGAAATTTAGAGTTGGAAGAGACCACACGGGCCATCCAGTCCAACCCCCTGCCATGCAGGAACACCCTCAAAGCACTCCCGACAGATGGCCATCCAGCCTCTGCTTAAAAACCTCCAAAGAAGGAGACTCCACTACACTCCGAGGCAGCATATTCCACTGCCGGATAGCCCTGACCGTCAGGAAGTTCTTCCTGAGGTTCAAGTGGAATCTCCTTTCCTGCAGCTTGAATCCATTGCTCCTTGTCCTGGTCTCTGGAGCAGCAGAAAACAAGCCCTCTCCCTCCTCTACATGGCATCCCTTCAAGTATTTAAACATGGCTATCATGTCCCCTCTTAACCTTCTCTTCTGGAGACTAAACATACCTAGCTCTCTAAGTCTATCCTCATAGGGCATGGTTTCCAGGCCCCTCACCGTTTTGGTCGCCCTCCTCTTGACTTGCTCCAGCTTGACCATGTCCTTCTTGAATTGGGGTGTCCAGAACTGGACACAGTATTCAAGATGAGGTCTAACCAAAGCAGAGTAGAGTGGTACCAGTACCTCCTTTGATCTAGACACCATACTCCTATTGATGCAGCCGAAAATTGCATTGGCTTTCTTGGCTGCCGCATCACACTGCTGACTCATGTTCAGCTTGTGCTATATTAAGACTCCTAGATCCCTTTCACACATATTGCTATCCAGCCACATGTCCCCCATCCTATATTTCTGTATTCCATTTTTTCTACCTAAGTGTAGGATCTTACACTTCTCTCTGTTGAATTTCATTTTGTTAGCCTTGGCCCAGCTCTCCAATCTATCCAGCTCATTTTGAATTTTGATCCTGTCCTCTGGCATTTAAGCAACCCCTCCCAATTTGGTGTCATCTTCAAATTTGGTGAGTATGCCCTCTATTCCTTCATCCAAGTCATTGATGAAGATGTTGAATAGCACTGGGCCCAGGACAGAACCCTGTGGCACCCCGCTAGTCACTTCTGTCCAGGATGAAAAGCAGCCATTGGTGAGCACCCTTTGGGAACGGTCAGTCAACCAGTTACAGATCCACCTGACAGTAGCCCTGTCCAGCCCACATTTTACTACCTTATAAATTATAATCAGGCAGGGAAGGAAGCAAAAAAGATGGAGTGTTGAATTTTGTTCCTTTACTGGGAGTGATAACATTCCTATAGATATGACAATGTAACAAATTTTGACCTTGGCTTAAAACTTTTTTTTAATGTGGTAGTTGGGATTTTTGTAGTGTTTGACACATCCAAAGACAATGACCAAATACCTGTACTTAACTTTTTGCCAATGTGGTTGTGTTTCCTCCAACCATAAATTTAGGAGAAGCATCTGTATTCTTTACAACTACCTTCTGTTTCTGTTTTACAGGCAGAGCGCTGAAAACTGGAAAACGTTGAGTAAGTTTGAGATTAAAGCCTGCACACAGATAAATTCTAGCTTTTGATCATCATGATGTGGCAGTCCTGTCTTAGAGGCTACGGGCAGGTAATAGGATATTTTAACACATGTCAGTAAAATATCAGCATTTAAGGGGAAGAAAACCAAGAAATAATAAAACAAAAACCATAAAAATATTGTGAGCTAAAGGACACCTACACTTAAAATGCCAACCTAAACAAAAACAGTAAAATAAACTTAATTTTGTATAGCAGTTGGTCTAGCTTGGGAAAAGCAAATTCCATTACTGCAGAAGAGCTGCCATCTTTGCCATTTGGCCCTGTTACCCATTCATGGACAGCAGTAATATGTGGCATTTAGTTAAATTGTTATTACTCACCATGAATCAATGGCTGGACAAGTTTAGACCAAAATAAACATCAGGAACTATTAGGTTCAAACTTTGTTCCCCAAGAGCCCTGGTACATCATTAGGTAGGTTTGGAACTTGAAAGTAATTGCTTTAAAGTTAATTCTGACATTAATTTGGGAATTAATTTGTTAACATTAACTCTTTTAGTGAAACTATACAATATTTTCATTATGTTAATAGTTCATGATATGATAGCAACACATTGCTTTAAATTTAAAAAAATGCTATAGCTGGCTACAAATGACTAGAAACATGCTTCTAGAATTACCCCCTGAAGTAAGAAATCAAAATAGTGTGAACTGTTAACCTTTAGTTGTTTATTGGTATTTAAAAATTGAAATAACCAAGGGCCTTTCCACACTACACTGTTATAGCACTATTATTCCACTTTCAACATCCTGGGGAATTCTGGGGTTTGCAGCTTTACTGAGGCCAAAGAGTTCTGTGGCTGAGAATTCTAACGGCCCCTCCCTAATCTGCAAACTCCACGATTCCATAGGATGTCGAAAATGGAATAATAGCATTATAACAGTGTAGTGTGGAAAGACCCTATGTTTAAGGATATCTGCTAAAGTTTTTAATCATCAGACATAACTATAACAATGGAACTCCCTTGCTGTAGCAATTTCTTTCCATGCTGCCCCAAAACCCCCCTACTTTTCAAGCCATGCACTGTCCCAACCAAAAAGTTTCTGAGGCACTGCATATTGGGAAGCACAGAACCCCTTCACTGAAGTGCTGCTTAGCTCGAGAAGTAGGTTTTGGGGGTTACATTTGGTCATTTACTACTGTAAATGTGAATCCCAAAAGTTATGAGATTGGCTTGTTGTTGCTGTGTGCTTTCAAAATGTTTCTGACTTATGGCAACTCTAAGGCTAATCTATCACGGCACTTTCTGAGAGTGCATGATGCGCCCAAGGTCACCCAGTGGGTTTCCATGGCTGGGCCGAGAATCAAACCTGGTCTCCAGGGTTGTAGTCTGTCCTGTGCCAGCAGCCAGCCAAGGTTCACAGTTCTCCAAATAGAGTCTTTAGAAGCAGCCACATACAAAGTTTACAACAGTTTGTCAGCCAGTTACTGTTTTCTGTTTCAGCAGTCTGAGTCAGTAATAAATTCTGAGTGACAGTCCAAAGGAGTGTCCAGCAGTGAAGTCAGCACACAAGGCAAGGGTCAGAGTTTCCAGGAACACAAGTCAGAGATCAGAATGTTGTTGTTATAATTTTTTATTTTTTTACCCACCTCTCCCCAAGGCTTGAGGTGGGGTATAGCATAGATACAACTAAAGACAAATCATGGTTAAAATACACTAAAACATAATCC
Source organism: Cyclura pinguis (assembly GCA_030412105.1). NCBI lineage: Eukaryota > Metazoa > Chordata > Lepidosauria > Squamata > Iguanidae > Cyclura > Cyclura pinguis. The sequence continues at coordinate 307,020,566 of CM059599.1, read as the reverse complement.
ATTTAAAATACAAATATATCATAATTCAAATATATCATAATCAAAAGTACAATTAAAAGTAGACTGGGTGGGCCTGTTGGAAGAGATAGGTCTTTAGTACTTTTTTGAATTTGGGCAGCATATTTTGCTGTTAAATCTCTTCCGGCAGGTCATTCCACAGTTTAGGGGCAGCCGACAAGAAGGTCCTCTGGGTGGCCGTTGCCAGTCTGGTCCTGGCCAGTTTACGTAATTGGCCCCTAGACAACCTGAGTGTACAGGGCTGATTGTATGGGAGGAAGTGGTCCTGCAGGTAACGCAGGATGCATTGCTTCCACTGGTAATTCCAGTTGTCTTCAATAGATTTCTCCGCACCCCCTCCTCTGTATTTATGGGCCAACAGCCTCCTTCAGCTATTTACCTAATTAATGCATTTTCTCTATATAAATGCTCTGAGTCTTGTGGGCTCCCCTTTTTTCATCTATGCTGGCTGCAGTAAGTATTGTCCTGTTCATGTCTCTGTGTTGCAGCTTTTGGTGAATGTCCTGTCCACGTTTGCACCTGAGTCCTGGAACTGGGGCGTGACATAGTCCAGCACTCAAACCACTACCCCATGCTGGATCTTAAAGTTGTTGTTGTGCCTTCAGGTTGTTCCCAATCTATGGTGACATTAAGATGAACTTATCATGGGGTTTCCCGGGGCTGAAAGTGTGTGACACACCCAAGATCACCCAGTGGGTTTCTGTGGGTGAGCAGGGAATCAAACCTGGTCTCTGGAGTTCTAGTCCAGCACTCAGAGTACTACAGCACACTGGCTCTCTTTGCAGAATCACAAGTGCTGCTATAGTTGTGTAGTCTGAAAGTGCCCTTAGAGTAGTGTTTCAAGAGCAGTCCTGGTGGGTTTTGCACCCTTGGTACTGTGTACTTTACTTGTGCTACATGGGAACTTGTTTAAGAACCACTGTGGTTTAGCTAAGTGTATTAGACATACTTAGGAAATCTAGGTCCTAGTTCCTACCACACTACAAAATTCATTGTGTGACCTTAAGCCAGTCACTTCTCTCTCAGCCTGAACTACCTTAAACATTTGTTAAAAGTAGCGAGAAACAGAACCATGTACACGGATCTGATCTTAGTGGAGAAAAGGGGAAATAGAAATTTAACTACTCCTTAAATATATAAAGAACATAAAATAGCAAACAAGTCAAATGTTGGATCAGTCTTCATGCTTGCTCCTGTATGTATGAGTCAGGAAAACTGTTTCCCTTAAAAATAAAGAGATATATAAATGTATGAATTTCATCTTTCCCATTATATTTATAAAACAAAAACAAAAAACTCTTAACAAATATTTCATTAAAAATGTACAATACTGCACCAGGAATTTGATGGGGGTGGTGGTAGAGTGCTGGTGATCTCACAGGTCTCAACCAGCATGTGTTCTCCACAGTGGGATTCAAGTTGTAACTAGCATGCACTACAGCAAAAACTTTTATACATGCTGCTTTACAAAGCTCCAAAAGCACCCCTGCTTCCAGACACAAAATATTTATGTACAAATAATTAACAAATCTTGACCTGAATCCTATTTGCAGTCCCAAACAAAGTAGACCCATTGAATCCACTGCTAAATGCTGAATAAACACTGATGTTGAATCTCATTAATTCAGTAAGTATACTCTAAAACCATTTCCTTACTAGACTGTTATAGTGCTATTTATTCCATTTTCAACATCCTGTGGAATCCTGGGGCTTGCAGTTAGGGAGAGGCCTCAAAAGTAGGATTCCATCAGATGTTGAAAGTGGAAAAATAGCACTATAACAGTCTAGTAAGGAAATGGCCTAGGAGAGAGTACCAAAAGGATTTGGGCCATTTATTAAATATTTCTTTTGCTCATCCAAAATGTTGCACTGCTGCTAGTCTAGAGGATCTTTGGCAGAACAGCTGCTTGAGGAATGCCCTCACAACCTACATAGCTCAGCAGGGCCTTAATCTGAACACATGGACTCATCTGAACAAACGAGTGAAGCGAATTCCTCCTTAAATCTATCAGTGTGAGATTTCAGAACTCTCAAAGCTTATTAAAACTTAGGTAGGCTAGGTAAATATTGGTACTGATGGGATGTATATTAACACCCATCTTCCTCATTATCCAAGTGTCATGCCTGGGCAAACTGCCTACGCTTGCTAGCTTTAATCAAAAGCTTTTTTTTAAAAAAAGAAGAAAAATAGCAACTCAGCTGTGTTTGGGTTACTCAATCTGATTGTGATGTTTCTGTAATCTTCTGTGCAAATGTCATTTCCCATCACAGTATCTAGTTGAAGAGGGGCGAGATCTGTTTGATGCTGATCGTCTTAGACTTAAAATAAGGGCTTTTCTTTTAGGAACATAGCCAGTTGCCTGAGTCAACTATTGGTCCATCTAGGTCAGTTTTATTTTTCTGGCTAGCAACAGATTGTCAAGGTTTCAGGTATCAGTTTTTCCTAGCCCTAGTTGGACATGCTGAGGACTGAACCTGGAACCTTTTGTATGCAAAGCAGATGTTATTCCATGGGGACATGTATTAAATATCACCTGTAGAGTGTTCACGTAGATCTCACCTTCTTTTCTGAACTGATGAAGAGGTTGGGCTCTTCAGGACTGACTGTTATCAAGTGGTAGTCTTAAAGATCTAGCAGGCATCTCTGGACTTTGCCCATTTTAAATATGGTCAAGAGAACTGCATCTGTTCCCAATTGACCACCAAACTAGGAATCTAGGCGATGCTGTCCAAACAAAATGAAATCACAGTAGAAAAACTCCAATACCAATGTTATATCCTGGAGTTTTTTGAACACCTTTTTCTGTGCTGATTCCATTTTTTTCATCTTCAGTGGATGTACACGGAGGCTGGGGACTAACTGTACCTTAGCCAACACCTGGAGGATCTTGTATACATGGTGATGAGCCCATCTGATTTTGCTAAAATACCTCCTACAGAATGCCCTCACAAAGCCCAATCCTATAATTGTTTTGCAGAATAAAAATGTGTAGGATTTGTTGGAGATAGTCCCTTTTCACCAGTCAGATCCTTGTGGATTTGTAGGCAGTGGGACCTGGAACAAAGTAGTGATGTCACCAACTCGTCAACAAAGAAAAGAGAGTGTTTAAGTTTCCACTGAAGACTGAAATTTTCAGCCAAGTTTAGTTATTTCTTCATTTGATTTCTATTCCACCTTTCTCTACTAAAGGTGAACCATGGCAAGGCTAAAAACAGGCACAGATAAAAATACAAAAGCATCCAGTGTTTAGATACAAACAAATGCCAGTATACTATTAAAAGCAATTTTAAAACATATCCATAAAAAGCACAGTACCCCCTCATCAAAAGCCTCTTTCTTAACAGTCAATTGCCCAAACCCTACCTGAATAAATGGGTCTGTGCCTACTTCTAGAAAGTCAACTTCTAGCAGCAGGCAAAGATCAATGGAGAGCCAGCATGGTGTAGTGGTTTGAGCACTGGACTATGACTCAAGAGCAGGGTTGAAATCCCTGCTCAGCCATGGGAACTCACTGGGTGACTTTGGGCAAGTCACATTCTTTCAGCCTCAGAGGAAAGCAAAGGCAAATCCCCCACTGAAGAAATCTTGCCAAGAAAACCCCAACGACTGGGTTGTCATGAGTCAGAAACAACTTGAAGGCACACAACAAGATCAACAGGGAAGAGACACCTGGCCACTCTTAGAAGAGAATTCCACAGCCTGAGAACAGCCACTGAGAAGGACCTCCCTCATGTCCTCATCTGAAGGTTATCAGACTAAGAGGACTTTTAGCCAACTTTGAAATACTTCCTAAACAACAATTATAACAGCCATTGATATATAACAGCCATTGATTTGCTTGTTTTACTGCAGCTAAAGTCTCGGCCAGCATGGCTTAGAGTGATGAAATAGGACTCCAGGAAACCAGAATTCAAATCCCTGCTTGGCCATGGCAGCACAGCTGGTGACTTCGGGTAAGTCACATTTTCCCAGTGTCAGAAGAAGGCAGCGGCAAATACACTCTGAAGAAATCTTGTCAAGAGAAGTCCATGACAGGGTCACCATAGGCCAGAAACAACTTGAAAGTATGCTCACAGAAAAAGAGAGAGAGAGAGAGAGAGAGAGAGACTAAATAGCCATTCAGATATATGGAAAACTGAAAGTTAGAGGAAATCCTCATTCTATCTATTCATATTGACAGGACTTCCTTTGTACTAGTGCAACTCAACATCATTAAAAAATGACTATCAGCTGTGATAAAGAACACCTCACTGAGGATCAAAGACAAAACATATCATGATATTCTAACAAGGACAAGAACATCATCTTCCTTTCAATAGTACAAAGACTATGATTTCCATCCTGCAGTTTGAAGCTACCAGACATTGTACCACAAAGGTATCCTTATGATGGACACTGTGGTTCTTGTATAGGGCCAGGGAACTAAAGACTTTTAGTATAACATAAACCAGCATTGTTATGCTGGATCCCACAGTGGTGTAACCTTTTATGTAGTAGGCAACTCAGCTCTGAGCTTACCCATTATATAAGGGCTGATTGTGAAGGCAATAGTGTGAAAGCAGGTACTGTGTGTATCTGGAAATGACTGGCTGTACTACAGACTACACTTATAGAAACTTTGCAACTGCTTGTTCAACTCTTATTACACTAGGAGAGTGCCATTATAGGATTCCAGCCTATTGCCACAATCCTATTGGGCTGCTTTTGGAGTGTGTGTATATTTTCACCAACATACCTGTGCTGGTGATCCAATATGCAGAGGCTGCTCTTTCTTCCACAGGCATGGAAAGGCAGCCAGATAGCATCCAGAAACAGCTTGATTGCCAATTGGTGTAAAACAAGCTGGACAGTGTGCATGAGTACTATCCAACTACCCTTGTGCACCTGGAGAAGAAGGGGCAATTTTCAAACCCTCCACTCAAGCACAAAGCCTGCTCCTTCCTCCGCAAGGGGCACAAGGGTTGTCAGATGACACCCTGAGTAATTAGTAATATGGGATAGCGATGTATCTAGGTACTGGATTCTAATGTAATCACAGCAAAACTAAAAGGATTGTGCCTGTTGGTTCCTCATAAATCAGTTTTCAGAACAATCCTGTTCCAGATGTTCTCTCACTGTTAGACTATGATAATGGTAACAACTGTAGAAAGGAGGCTGCTTTAGAGTACACACTTCTTTAAATGCAGGCCAGGTCTAAGGTCCTTTCACACTGTAATATTATAGTGCTATGATTCCACTTCAACTGAGATGGCCGCATCCTATTGAAACCTGGGATCTGTAGTTTGGGGAGGAGCATTCTAGAGCCTCTCCAAACTACAGATCCCAGGATTGCACAGGATGCATCTATGAGAGTTAAAATGGAATCAAAATGCCATAATTGTGTAGTGTGGAATTTCCCAGTTTCTCTTTCTTCCCCTCACTTTCTCCCTTTGTCCATAGCTTAGTTCAATTGCTGGAAACTGATTTCAAAGTATAAAAGTAATTTGCACTCTAGCAGGTGCAAAAAAAGAGCAAGGTGAAGGTCTTGAATGAATTAATAGATTTATTTCAGTCGCAAACCAGAATGTAGTGGAATCTTGTCCTTCCCAGTAGGCTCAAGGAAAAGCAAACAGCTTCAGGCTTTCCTAGCTTTTGTATTCTTCCTGATAAATAATTTTTGCCACCTTGACCACACTCTGAGTTTGCTTGGTCACACGTGTCATGTTTCCATCTGTTAAATGTTGAAGGATATGTGAGGTCTAATCCTCACCATATGTGAAGGAACGAGGATTGGTTTTACCTGCAACAATATTTTTCTTGTGAGCGTTCCCCTGTTGTAATGGAAAGTATTTTGGGGTGTCTAGGTTTTCATTTTTTTTTTTTTTTTTTGGTTTTTTGTTCTGCAAAACAATCTGTTCTGGGCGGAGATTAAGGTTGCTAGAACCGGGTTGTTGATATGCATCAACACAGCTGCCCGTCCTTTTTGGATTCTCCTCAGGCATGCGACTATAGGGATGGCCTTCCTCTAAGGTTAAGAGAGTGTGACTTGCTCAAGATCACCCAGTGAGTCTCCATGGCTGAGTAGCATTACAAACCCAAGTCTCCAGAGTCATAGACCAACGCTCAAACCACTACACCACACTGGTTCTGACAGGATACGTAGTCATTAATTATTATTATTTTTAATGAAACAATTGCAACAGACTTGCCGCTGTTTTGGGAGGATAAACATGCAGGTGGCTATTAAGTGGGGAAAAAAGAGAAGAAAAGAAACACATTCATCTATCCAGCATGCTGTGGTGACCAGGAAGAACTAATCACAGGAAGCCATCTGTAAAGAATCCGCCTATCAGTGTATGCCTTACTGTTGCAGAAGAGGGGGGTGTTACAGGAAGTCAGGCATAGAGGAAGTCAAGGAGAGGTGATTGATGCCTGGCCAGTTGCGTTTTCAAACAAATCTCTATTCCTGTTTTGTCCTTAACATTGTCCGCAAGTCCATTCTGCGGAAGAAGCAATAAGCTGCCTGTCAAAAAATATTGTCTGCTTTACTGTGGAATGCAAAGTATGTTAGCAGGCAGCCTGATGAATTACAGATTTTGGTTTATTTCCTTTAGAGTGTGTTTCCAGGATATTACTTAAAATTCAAACAATTGATTTTAAAGTGTTATGATCTCTCTCTCTTTTTTTTTTTTCTGGGAAGAAAAACTACAAGCTTAGTAGAAAATAATGTGCGTAAATCACATGAAAGGTGAAAGGCAAGACCCCATGATGAGAAGGAGGAGGAGGATGGTGATGATGATGGCAATAATGATGATGGCTATGCAGGAAAAGACATGGAAACAGAAGAAAAGAATTTGTGACAGAAAACTGTGTAGCCATTCCCAGAATTGAAGCTGCAATTGAGTCAATCTGCTCAGAACAGTGAATTCAGAACTCTGAGATGTTGTTTTTAAGATTACAACTCTCAGAATCCACAGCCAGTGGCCACCCTGCCTGGAGTACTCTGGGAGTTATCATGCAAAAGGGTAACTTTCCCAGGCTCTGGCGAGGAACATAAATAGAGCAGACCGAAGTGTATGATCTGGACCAGCGTCATCCTTGCTGCAGAGCCCAGCTAGATGCTGCAGCTTCTCACCGTTGTTCCTCAGTGACTAAGGCCCCTCCCTAAACTGCAAACTCCACGATTCCATAAGATGTTGAAAGTGGAATAATAGCACCGTAACAGGCTAGTGTGGAAATGGCATAACATTCAGTGGAATGCTAGCCTTTTTTGTTTGTTAATCATACAAAGGGTTGGCACAGCAGGAACATGATAGCAGTTTGTCTTTTCTGCCAATGTGTGAAAACTTCTGCAGACCAAATTAAGATATGCTGAGGTTTATAAGTTGTGTGGAAATTAAGAGGCCTCATAGCATTGCTGGAAAAAAAAGTGAATTATGTAAAACTTGATATTCATACATGTTGCCTTGTACTGTACATAATCTGAGGCCCTAATCCTAGTTTATGTAGCTTGTAAACAAGTCCGGCATTGTACTTTCATTTCACTTGTGATAAACATATGACAAAAGACAACTATCTCTGATCAGGGCAGTTCTGTTTTCCCATCATGACTCATAGATGAATATCTAGTATACTTTGTTTTTCAGTTTAAAACTGGAATCAGATTGTTGTTTTTAGGAGGTATGAAAGAGGGTTGAGGAAAGATAGCTCCCCATGATATATACAAAACGCACATCATTTTCTCCACTGTCCTCATCCTGTAGTCAAATAAGTTTTACAGATTTCTGAAATTATTCAAACTCCAGCAAAACCTGTTGATTAGCATTAAAAGTAAGACCGGTTAACTTCAGGAGCTGTGCCCCTTTCAAACCACATTCAGATCTCTATGCTAGATTTCCCATATTCCTTGCAAATTGCAGCGATTGTCTACTGTATTGGAAGGTAACAGTTAAAGAAAGGCAAGCGGTCAGAATAAAATCTTTCTTTGCACTGGGGTCAAACATACTGTAGAATCTGCTCAGTTCAGATACATATCTTACTAGCTGAAGGCATGTAGATATTTGCTTAATGCCTTTCTTGATTATACTAGAAACAAGATATCATGTCCTCTATCTCATACTGGTCATAAATCAAAAAGAATTTTGTACTCCAAAAAGGGGAAGTGTTACAGTCTACATAGCAATTTCCTTTGTATAATCTGAACAAGATAATCAGAAATCTATTCTTACCATAGCACATTGGTGAACTTGAAAAAAAATATGATTCACGTACCTGGAAAGGGGAGATGGATATGCACAGAAAAGGCAAACAGAATTCTTCTTTTACTGTCTTAGAACAGAGATTGGTTTTTTACCATTCTTTCCTGTTAGTTGGACATAACTCCTTTCCATTGTGTTTCTTGATTTACTGACTTATTTTCTTTTGATAGTCTTATTTGGTATATGTTTCCAATGAATGAGTCATTGAAGACTAGAGAAGAGCATTCATGTAAAATTGTGCTGAGATAAGGTATGGTTTGTTCATACAAGAGTGCCAAGATGTGATCATCTTGTGTCCCACCCCCAGAATAGGACCTCCTGGTAGGAATCATGAAGGATAGTTCCAGATGGGAGTTTTATTGTTCTGTAGCCCTGATTCATTGATAGAATTCTACATGGTGTCCAGCAGTGCTTCAGTAGAGCCCAAGGTCTCAGAGTCAAAGGGTCTTCAAAACAGGATTTGATAGGTACTCTATGTAGAGCTTTGCACAGTGTGGAAACATAATTAGGAAGGAGGGAGGAAGGGAGGGAGGGAGGAAGGAAGGAAGGAAGGAAGGAAGGAAGGAAGGAAGGAAGGAAGGAAGGATGTTAACATCCAGCCCATCCCTGGGAAGAAGCCCCCCAAATGGTACTGAAAGTGTGGTGGGAGAACTGTATCACTAATCACAAATGATGTCACAATTTCTGGGTAAAAAGGAGGAAGAAAGAAAGAGAGAAAAAAAGGAAAGTGGCAGCACCTTTAAGACTAATTGGTTTTTATTTTAGCGTGATCTTTTGTGGATGTAAACCCACTTCTTCAGATGCAGTACCTAGCAGTATTAAGGCCTCAGGTATAAAGCGTATTTATACAGTTGTGAAGTGGGATGCAATGGAATAGGATCCAGAAAGATGCAAATCACATTCCTAAATTTTCAAGGGCCTGGGCAAGGTGATACAAGCCTTTCAGATGCTTACAGTGATCAGTTAGTGTGGATGTTTAAACGCAAGAAATCTGCTTACCAAAAGTCAGTTTCCCTTGGTTCAAAACTCTCTCTGGGAAGATTTCTTTTGTTATGTATGCAGTAGTGATGACTTTTCCATGAGTATATGTAGCACGCCATGAACATGATGGCTTACTCCAATGCTATATGGGTGCTGTGGCAGCTGATGGCTTCCAGGTCAGTGGAGCCAGGAATCCAATTTTTTTTTGGTTTTTAGTGTGAAGTTTAAAACAACTTTCCAAGGTACTGAATTTACTTTGGAAGTGAAGTTCAAGATTGGGTGGATGATTTAAAGTTTGGACTAAACACTGGAGTGCAAGTGTGGTTCAAGTGTTGGACTAGGCCTCTGAGAGATTAGGGTTCAAATTCCTGCTCAGTCATGGAAACCCCCTGGGTGACCTTGGGCTAGTAATATTCTCTCAGCCTCAGAGAAAAGCAATGGCAAACCTCATCAGAACAAATCTTGCCAGGAAAACCCCATGATACGGTTGCTTTAACCTCACTAAAGGCTGGGAACTACTGAAAGGGACACCACACCGATAGCAAACCCTGGAGCAAATTCATGGCTCAACAGACGTGAAAGCCCCTAGCTGTCACTGCTACAGTGATTGCAATCTCTCTCTCACACACACACACACACACGCACACACAGTACGAACACCCCAAAACCAGCTCTGGAGGGTGTTCCAGGTTTCCAGAGCTAGTTTTAGGGGGGCACAGGAGGCTGCAGTAGGAAGAGAGGATCAACTCCTTCCCACTTCTCTTAGATTTCACCTTTCTAGCAGTGGATTTCTTACCACCGTTTCCTGCCAACAGTGTTGTCTGTTACCCTTATTCTGTCATATACCACATAGCAATCAGACACAACATCATTGTGCAAGTTAGTTGGGGAAAATACTACATATTCTCAATTAAGCTGAGGTTTATATACTGGGGAGAATGAAGTTCTCACAACATTTTCTTGAGTGAAAATGTGACAATAATGTTTCACCTCAAAAATGACTTTGCAAATACTATTTCAACCAAAATACAATTTCATCCAAAAACAAATTATTAAAAAATTACAAACTGCTGAACTGAACATTGCAAACATTTGCCAATACTTCTTTGAAGAAATAGGCATGGCAGGACATTGTGAAATAAATTAAACCAGTGCAGAATTGAGGAAGGAAGAAAGATGTCAAATCATTTTATTTTCTAAGCTTATTCTGTTCTGTGCAGATAGAAGCTTAGAATCAGAGCTGATTACAATGCAAGGATTTGATTAAATAAGACAGAAAGAAGAGTGGTCTGACATAAAGATGCCTGTCTCTTCCAAAGAATACCACGTTATTGTAAGTACATATTTTCCTTTCATAGAGGCTTCAATAATTCAGAGTAGAATTTATCTTTAAATCTTCTTGAGCCAAATTCTATTCTCAGCCACACTGCTGCAAAGCCAGGGTAAATTTATTTTCTTTATACATTCCTGCCTTTGGTGGAGCTCACTTGTGGCAGAATTTGAGTCTAAATAATAACAGATGTTCTTTCTGAATATAGGTTGCTTAGGCTGCTAATATTTTTTTTTCTTATTAATAGGGGTTAATCTAAGGTCAACTTTATACTCTCAGTCTCCTGCACGTTGGCTGTATATGTAAAACTGATCTGTCCAGCAAGATCTATATAGTGGGTCCCCCATAACCACATGACTAGTGTACACAATCTCAGCTATCCACAACAAGGCACATTCCAAAAATACATACTTTGAATTTAATAGAAATAAAATGCACATTGGAGATAAAGTGAAATACAATACAGTACACACAGTAATTACATGGAAAATGGCAGGGAAGGTAAAATTGAAGCAAATAGCATCTCGTTCACTTGCAGTATCACGCTGTCTCGTCTTGTCCATGCTATCGTTTTCTTGAGTGTTTCCTCACTGTATACAGTACTACACATGCTCTAACACTACCCAGTTTCTTAGTAGGGTTCTCAGGTACCATTTCTGATCTGATTGTGGTATTTTGTCCTTCTGTGAAATTATTGTGCTTTCCCAGTAAAGTCCTTGTCCTTATTCAGTACAGTCCCTGGTAAAGTCCTTCTGCTTGGCTTCTTCTGTTCTTTGTAATGGTGCCAAAGTGCATGAGTGGTAATGCTGGCAATCCTGATAAGCCTCAGAGAACCCATAAAGTTCTTCCTTTAATTGAAAAGGTGAACATTCTTGACTTCATCAGGAAAGAAAACAAAACATGCATTGAGGTTGGCAAGATGTACGGTAAGAATGAATCTTCCATCTGTGAAATTCTGAAGGAAAAAAAAAAGAAATCCATGTTAGTTTTGCTGTTGCGCCTGAAACAGAAAAAGTTACCTCCACAGTGTGTGACAGGTGCTTAATTAAAATGGAGAAGTCATTAAATTTGTGGCTGGAAGCCATGAACAGAAAATGAATCCCCACTAACAGCAACGTCTTGTGCTACAAAACACTGAGGCTATACAAAGACATTAGCAGGGCATCCCCTCAAATGAATGCCACCAAACCCTTTACTGCAAGAAGAGGATGGATGCCCAGATTTAGGAACAGATTTGGACTTACAAACTTAAAACTAAGTGATGAGTTGCCTCTGCCTATGAAGCAGCTACTGCCACATTTCCAGAACAGCTTTAAGAAGTTGATTCAGGAGAAAGGCTCCCATCAAAAGTAAGTGTTCAATTGCAATGAAACTGGGCTCTTCTGGGGAAAAAAAATGCCCACTAGAACCTACTAGAACCCACTAGAACCATAAAACTGCAAGGAAAGATGGCTCCAGGACATCGAACATGGAAAGACAGATTAGCTCTAGCCCTGTGTGGCAACTCTGCAGGTCATATGATAAAACCATGTGTTGTGTACAAATCTAAGAAACCACTTGCTCTTAAAAACAAAAACAAACATTATCTCCCCATGTTTTGGCAGCACAATAAGAATGCATGGGTGACAGCCACCTTATTTATGGAATGGTTTCACCAATGCTTCATCCCAGACCTATACAATCACCAAAGGATTACAACCTCTGCAGCAGCATTTTGGTGAGTTAAAAAGAAAGACACAACAACATCTCATTACATTGTTCTTCCAAAAAGTTCCATGAAAAAAAAAACAACTTCAGAGGATCCTCAACCCTCAACATAGACATCATCGCCTCCTGATATCAAGATCTAACCATCAACATCATCCTGGTGCTATAATCCAGGATTGCCTTCTGATTATCCTCCTCCTTCTGATGATGATCCAGGTTCTGACCTATCAGAAGGTCAATACAAACCTAACACTGCAGCACTGCGACACCAGCATTAGGCTACTATAGACTTTCTGCACACAAAAACATTTTGGTTTTGGACCAAATGTGGTTATTTTCTGTTTTTCACAGTTGTGCTCTGGCTTTGGACTGCAAATAATGGCTACAAAGCCTTCTCTCTCTTAGTTGCTGAAGTTTTATCAACTTCTGTCAAGTTTCAGAGCCTCTTCTCCAAGCTGCATAACTGTCTCGATACCTACGTTGTTCATGTATACTGTTTATATTATCCTCACTTTTCACTATACTTGGTAAGTCCTAGAATGTTTCTCCTGCACCTATGGGGGAACTACTTTGTTACTCCGTGTTAACTCTCTGCATATTATTTAGGATGTCAGTGCTATGGAACCAAACAGGAACATCTATCATTCTTTGTCAAGAGCCTCGTTGATTGGCAGGCACCCAAATCAGCCAGAGGTGCAGCTGTAGACATTCAGATGATGATGATCTCTTGTTATTGTTAGTGCTATAGCTACTGCTATATTCACAGGTTACTGTTTCTCCAAGAAACTCAAGATGGAAAACATGGAATTACGCCACTTGTCCTAAAAAAAAAAACCCTGCAAAGTAATCTGGCATATACATATACACATATATTAGTGCTGCCCAACCAACTTTCTTTTTTACTATAAGGTTCTTCCTACACACTACCGTCTTGAAGCAAGTTACTCTGGTGGAAGAAGATGTCACTATTTAGGAAGGCAAAGCGAAGGAGAATGAGAGCTTGGATCAGAACTAAGGATCAGGAAGGTCCAAGCAGAGAAAACTTGTTGCCAATTAATAAAAGGACTAGAAATGTGACTAAGTAGAAAGGATTTATATTCGAAACACCCAAATGATGAGAAGGGTGGATTTAAAACTGGTTCAGTCTTAAGCCATCTCGCAATAACAGGAAAAATAGGAAAGTATGCCCATGCTTTGAGTCCATAGTGACTGAAGAGTTAAAATCCTCTGGGTCTCAGGGCCATACAATCATTTATCTTGCCACAGTGGCTGTTTAAAATGTCACCCTGGCATTTCAGTCCCTGTGTGGACAGCCAGTTGTCCCTATCCATCAACTTGTGGACTATAATTTGTTGTTGTTATTGTTGTGCCTTCAAGTCGCTTCCAACTTATGGTAATCCTAAGGTGAACCTATCACAGGGTTTTCTGGGGCTGTGTGTGTGTGTGTGTGTGTGTGTGTGTGTGTGTGTGTGTGACTCACCCAAAGTCACCCGGTGGGTTTCCATGACGAAGCAGGGCCAAGCTTTGGTCTCCAGGGTTGTAGTCCAACGGTCAAAGTCCTATACCACACTGGCTCTCAGGACCATGATTTGCTACCAGCCTATCTCTAGCGCTCTGGATTTGGGTACAGTTTAGGATATGAAAACATTTTTCTCACTCTGTGTGCCTAGAAAGTAGAAGCAATCAAATCTCAAAGCAGTCAGAGAACTGAAATGGGTGGGTTATTTAAACAGTGTCAGCACAATGAAGTATAATAATAAATTACAGGAATATGTCTCCAACTGCGGACCTGCATTTTCCTCCTCCATCAACTTCATTAGATCCATGCTGACTGGTGGCAGCTGGCAGCCTCTATGTCAGCAGAATGGTGAATTCATTCCAGGTTTTAGTCTGAACATCAAAAGAGCTATCTAAGACCATTTCTGCACTACACTGTAATAGTGCTATTATTCAAGTTTCAACATCCTGTGGAATTCTGGGGTTTGTAGTTTACTGAGGTTAAAGAGCTCTCTGGCTGAGAATGCTAAAGGCCCCTCCCTAAACTGAAAACCCCAGGATTCCATAGGATGTTGAAAGTGGAATAACAGCACTATAACAGTCTAGTGCGGAAATGGCCCAAGCAGCTAAACCTATTTTGGTGATAAGGTTCAGCACCTTGGATAGATCACTGAAAGTCTAGACTAAAACCCAAAGCAAATTTACCACCTCACTGGGCTGAAAGTCACCAACTGTCAATGGTGCTGACATTTTATCAACTTACAAGGAGCCTGTAAATACTGAGATTATTAAAACCAAACATAGCCCCTTAGGGTGGCCATGTGTCTTTATTTTATTTTATTTTATTTTATTTTATTTTAGTCAGAGAACATTCCTCTGTAACTACAGAAAATCTTCCCCATGGAAATGTGAGTGGTGCCAATGCTGCAGTTGTTTTGGCACCAGCTCAGAATGTTTTTGTTAGCCTGGACATTTCCTTTTTAAGTGATGCTAATTTTAAGTGATTCTGACCAATACATTTTGTCTATTCTATTGTATTTCTTGCTGCTTTTGCATGGTTATGATTATGTTGGTTTAATTTTTAAAAAATTGTATTTGACGTGCTTTCAGTACTATCTTTGTACACTCCCCTTATGTCTGCACAAATGAAGGGAAGTTTAGAAAGGCTGTAATTAAAATATATTTGAATTTTGAAACATCCACTTTTTGAAGAACTATTGGGTGTGGACAGATTGATGGACTCCTCCAGGAGGTACGCTGGTCACCTGGTTATAGTCGTTTCCAGTAAAATAAGATGTATTATATTTCTATTCAGATTATAGTACCGGCAGATCATGATTCATGCCAGAGTTGCATTTCTGGACTTGCAATGTAAATTGAGAGTGACATAAATGGGGGGGGGGGTAGTTCCATAGGGATACACAAGGGGGTTGCATTCTGATGGAGAACACATGGAGCTGAAGTAGCCACAAAATTAGTGGTTTTACTCAAACCACCACCAATTTTAAAGAGGTTGAAAGCATAAAACAACATAGGTTACCTTCTCCCAGCTAGAGAAACCCCTGCCTTCCAGATGGCAGGACTCTGGTTGCACAGCTCCTTCTTCCAAGGCAAAGATTCCAGTTTTTTCTTCCCCCTTCTCCTATCTGAGCAGGCAAAGGAAATCCATTTCTCCCCATGGCAAGATTCAGATTTCTTCCTCCCTCTTACATTCTCCCTTTTAAGCAGATAAAGCTCTCAGCAGAAACTCCTTCTTTTAAATAATGCCAACGCTGCAGTTGCTTTCTTCCTCTTCCCACACCCCCCAGCCTCAGCAGGCCAAAACAAGCAAGCAAACAGCCCCTTCCCCCAAAAAACTCACCTCAATTCACCTCTCCCACTACACTCAACTGCACAAGGCATAGTGGGAAGGCAATGCAATGTGAGTGAAATTCTCATTTATTTATTTCTGAAGAAAAGTAAATTTGAAATGTCAGACCAAAGCAAAACAAATTATAATTTGCCTGTAACTATTTCTAAATTTTCATCTATAGATATAATGTGCATGGATTTTTAATGCAAATCAGTGTTTTCTTTTGCCTTCTTCTTTGCTTTTCCTTTTCTTTAATATGTTTAGATGGGTCACCATAATACAATCCACAGGTTTGATGCCCCTCTTTTCAATTGTACCCAGAGCTTGTGGAATATTAATATTTAAAAATCATTTGTTGCACATAAGCTGTTTTTTTTATTACTCCATTGATGGTACTCTATATTTATTATTTGAACTGTGGTGTGTTGCTAATATGTTACCTTTTCATTACTTTTTTTTAATAAAAAATGCAGTAATACTAAATAAAATAAAATAAAATAAAATAATGCAAGAACAACATTTTAAGATGAAAAGTAGCTATGCTACCAACCGTTGTGTTGTTTTGCTAAAATAATGTCATTGTCCTTTTCTCTGGTCTTAAAAGTAATGTGAGTGACTTCCAAGTTCTTGCAGGGCAATCCTAGACTGGCAACAGAAATTTAAGGTTGCGTGCTATGATTAGGTTTACCAGTGTAAAAGATGGAGACAGCTATTGTACTTTTCATGGGCAGGAGAGGGAATTTCAGGAGGTGTTACTTGTTATCTGGTTGTATAATAAGCAAAATCTGCTGAAATTCCTTCTTCTGCACAACCATGAAAGGTACAGTAGCCACTTCCAGTTTTAATGCTGGCAATTTTAGCTGAGACACACATACCACACCTTTTGACCTTTCTATGAGCTGTATTTGGCTTGGGCTTGTGTGATGTTGAAGTTCTCTGGCCTGTATTTCAGGCTTTACCATTTCACCAGGTAGACTGCTGTAAGTGCTGCCCAAGTGGCGTTCCCCTAAGATTCAGTTCCATGGAGTGCTTCTGGGCAAATCATCACTCCTCCTGTCTACACCTGACAAAGCAAAATGCCTCTCTCCCACTGCAGGAGATTAAAGCTGCATTTCTTTTGCACTACCTGGTGATTTTTATGCTTTGTGATAAAGTTAACATACAGGGCTGTCATTTTAACTGGAGTGCTCAGCCATTTATCTCCCACAGAAACCTAACTTCAGGTAATCTCCTAATTACCCTGGGCTGCTCTTAGGTATTTTGTCCTACAAGTAGCAAGCCAAGCCAAAGAGAATACACCTATTAAAAGGGCTGGTTTTGTTTTGTTTTTGTTTTTTTGAGATTGCAAACCCCAAGAAAGGAATTCTTTCAGCAAATATTGTAATTATATAACTGGAATTTAGATTTCTGAAATTTAATTTATTATTTATTTTATGGTTTTTAAATTATTTATTTATTTACAGTATTTATACCCTTCCCTTCAGCCAAAAAAGCTTCCAGAGAAGCTTAAAATCATTTATTTGACAGTTTCTTGTCCTCTCACCTTTGTCCCAACATGGGACCCAAGGCAGATTTAAACACTGTTAAGATATAACTGAAAGTGTTCAAAGATGTAACCATGTTAACCTGTGTCAGCATAAAAAGATGTAAAAGAAAAATATCTTGTACCACTTTTGAGACTAACAAAGAGAAGGAAATTTCTAGTTCGAGCTTTCACGGTCTCAGTCTCAAAGGTGCTAGAGGTTTCCTTTACATTGTGTGCTGACGTTGCCTCTTCTCTCTCTGTGTCTATGTACCTTCAAGTTGCCTGTTGAGTTATGGAGACCCCATGAATTTCACAGGGCTTTGTTAGGCAAGGAATATAGAGAGATGCTTTGGGCAGACCCTTCTGAATATAGCCTGCAGCATCTAGTATTCATTGGCAGTTTCACATCTAAGTACAAAGCAGGGCTGACCCTGTTTAGCTGCCAAGATCAGGTGGAATTTGACACCTTTAGGGTATTTTGACTCTCTCGTACACAACCATTAATGGGTCAGGAGCTCTGTCCCTTGTTTTACCTGGTAACCCTATAAAGCCCTGAAGTTTTGCCCGGTCATGTCAAGACCTGCTGTATGACTGCTAGCTTACTTCCTAAGCAGTGGTCTACTGTTATATTTGGACAGCAGCAGGAGAGAGTAGAGTAGAGAGACATCTTTGTGCCAGCAAATACTGACAAAATCAAGAAAGAAATTTAAGCTCTGGAAAGCCCCTAGAACTCATTCCAAAAATAATGCAGTTCTAGTTCAATAGCGTTTCTGGATGTTTAACCATGAATCAGTGAGGCTCCACCATTTTAGGGTATCAGATATTCCCAAGTATCCAAGTCACCATATATAGTCACTGGAAAAAAAGAAGCACGTACATTTCCCTCGATTGCTGCTGCAATTGCCATTCAGAAAGTGGCCAGGTGGTAGAGCCATCTATTGAATAGGTCACTCTGCAGAATTGAAGAGCAAAAGGGCTCCAGTGCCATTTCGTGAACTTTTACAAAATGTTAGAGCTTTAAAAATATCTTCAGTTGCTGTAAAGTTACATGTTATGCCACTCAAGAGTATGATCCCAGTATATATATATTTTTAATGGAAAGCAGTACTCTTATAAAGATCTGCTCTCTGAAGGGGTAACAACGAGAGCTTAGAAAGTTATCTTTTTTTAAAAAAATATTGCAGTTACAGGGTTCACGAGTAGTAACTTACCAATATATTGCTAATTTTCAAACTAGCTCTTTACTTTTGTTTGTTTTTTTTCAAAAGTAAATGAATACCTTCTCAAAGGAATTAAAATAACTTTAAATTACTTTTAAGAGTACTTCTACCTAAATGTAAATATACTATGGCAATTAGAGAAATTCATTAACTGCAAATAGCAAGTTATTTATCACTATCTGTTTTTGAATGGATAGCAGTGCTTTACCTGCAAGTGTGTGCAACTGAGCCCTGATGAGAGATGCTGAGAAATTTCATTTGTTATCTGATTTTGGAACACAGTTCTTTCTGATGCTGCACATCCCCAAATCCCATGATACAGTTCTTGGATCGCAAACTGTATATGAAAATGTGGATTGAAGGGACAGCGGCATACAAAAATGTTAATGTTAAAAAAGATGCATACAGAAAAAAATTAATGTAGGCAAAGATGTGTAAAAAATGTATATTAGTGAATACTAATATGAAAATATACGTACATTTTTGGAATAATGTCAAAATTAGACCGAAAAGAGCCCTTGGAGAGTTTCGGCTAATCAAAGTGGATAATATTGGAACAGATGAACCATTGGTCAGGCTCAGTGCAAGTGAGTTTCATAGGTACTCAAGAATACAAAGAGAAACCTGCGGAATAAAAACAAAGACCACTCTACCGAATTAAAACAAATCAAATTGTCAAACACTTTATTTCGGGTACTTTGGAAACTGTAGTTTGGGAGAGTGGACTAGACTTCTCTAACAGGGAATGCTGACAGGACACGCTATAGAGAATTTCTTTATTCCTATGGAGTGGCAATGGTGCAGCGAAGAAGACTTTCTTCTCTGCACGTATTGCGTCTGCGACTTCTCGTCCAGCAGAGCTGTTCAGGGTGGTAAAGGATCTGACTCAGATACCTACTCCCCTGAACTCGCTGTTAGAACCTAGCGTAGCTTACTGTGATGCTTTGAATAATCATTTCGTGGATAAAATCTCTCAGATAAGAGCCGATTTGGATGCCGGTATTACTGCAGAGGTTACGAGTGAAGTGTCCGGCGCTTCCGTGAACAGGATTATACTGGATCAGTTTCAGTCAGTGAGTACCGAGAACGTAGACAAGCTCCTTGGAAATATAAGAAAGACAACTTGCCCCCTTGATCCCTGCCCTTCATGGCTGGTCGTCCAGGGAGGAGTTGCAATTAAGATCTATTTAAGATACATTATTAATGCATCCTTTAGGGAGGGCATTTTTCCAGCTTGTTTAAAAGAAGCGATTATACGGCCGCTCCTAAAAAAACCCTCCATAGATCCCCTGGATATGAATAATTATAGACCAGTCTCCCATCTTCCATTTTTAAGCAAGGTGATCGAGAGGGCTGTTGGTCTTCAGTTCCAAACTGTCTTGGATGAAACAGATTATCTAGACCCATTTCAAACTGGCTTCAGGGCAGGATATGGAGTCGAGACTGCCATGGTCGCCTTAGTGGATGATCTTTGCCTAGGTATCGACAGGGGAAATGTGACCCTGCTGGTACTCTTGGACCTCTCAGCGGCTTTCAATACCATAGACCATGCTATCCTTCTGGAACGCCTGAGAGGGTTGGGGATCGGGGGTACCGCGCTTAAGTGGTTCCGGTCCTATCTCTCAGGTAGATACCAGATGGTGATGCTTGGGGACAGTTGCTCCTCGAAAAAGGAGCTTAAATATGGCATCCCTCAGGGCGCTGTCCTGTCCCCAGTGCTATTTAACATCTACATGAAACCGCTGGGAGAGATCATTAGGAGGCATGGAGCAAGGTGCTATCAGTATGCTGATGACACCCAGATATATCTCTCCATGCCTCAGATAATAGTATCAACTAAGGGTGGCATCTCGCCTCTGAATGAATGTCTTGAAGCAGTAATGGACTAGATGAGGAAAAACAGACTGAAGCTGAATCCAGATAAGACAGAGGTACTCGCTGTTAGGGGCCCTAGCCCAGACATGGAGATTTGTCAGCCAGTCCTAGACGGGGTCACACTTCCCCTGAAAGACTGTGTTCGCAGCTTGGGGGTACTCCTGGACTCGCCACTTCAGATGACAGCTCAAATAGATGCGGCGGCCAGAAGTGCCTGCTATCAGCTTCAGCTGATACGCCAGCTGCGCCCCTTTCTGGAGCTGGAACACCTAAAAACAGTGGTGCATGCGCTGGTAACTTCACGGCTCGACTTCTGCAATGCGCTCTACATAGGGCTGCCCTTGTGCTTAGTCCGGAAACTTCAATTAGTTCAGAATACGGCAGCCAGGTTGGTCACCGGTAGACCTAAAACTGACCATATAATACCAATTTTAAAATCTCTTCATTGGGTGCCTATTAGTTTCCGGGCACAGTACAAGGTGTTGGTTATTACCTTTAAAGCCCTTCATGGCTTGGGGCCAACCTACCTGCGGGATCGCCTTCTCCCATATAATACGCCCAGCACATTAAGGTCCTCTGGGAGGAATTTACTGCAGCCAGTTAGAACTAGGTTGGCTGCGGTTACCCAGAGGACCTTTTCTTCTATCGCTCCCAAGTTATGGAATGGCCTGCCGGAGGAGACCCGGCATATTACCAGTCTGGACTGCTTTAAAAAAGCGGTCAAGACTGATCTCTTCCGACAGGCCTTCCAAGACTAGCGTTTCCATCGCCTCCCATCAATTGTCTTCTTGTTTTGTTAATAGTCAACTGATTGACTGTTAATTGTTCTGTGTTTTAAGGGGTTGGTTTAGGTGGGTTGGTGGATGGTGAGGATTGGGTATGTTTTTAATCTCTTTTAATGTATTTAATGTATTTTATGTTGTTCGCTGCCTCGATCCTTGTGGAGAGGCGGGATAGAAATAATAATAATAATAATAATAATAATAATAATAATAATAATAATGTCACTAAACTACAAATCCCAGGATTCCATAGGATAGATCCATGACAGTTAAGTGGTATGAAACTGTTATAACTCTGTAGCGTAGACACATTCCACAGAATAGCCAATTAACTGCATGCAGGAATCCAAAAGCAGGACATGGGAAAAATGGCCATCTTTGCTGGTTGCTTCTGGAGGCTGTTACAGGTATGTCTCACTTTACATCAGGGCTGTGTTTCTGGATTTAGAATGTAAATTGATACTGATGTAAATTGTGGTGGTGGGGATTCCATAGGGAGTCATTTACACACCTGTAAATTTAAAGAGTATGGAAGCATAAAACATCAGAGTTCATCTTTTCCAGGCTACAGAATGTGCAGATGCTCTTCAGAGAGACCAAAAGAGGCAGCAATGGGTGATTCCAAGGGTGCTAGTCTGGAACTAGCTGGCTTGCCATTAGGAGGAATTCCTCTTCAGAGGAGCACAGAGATAGAGAGCAACTGGTAAGAACTGTGTCCTTCTGCTGTGGCTTCTCCAGCCAGCTTCCCAGGTAGAGAAAGCACATTGGGAGGAGGGAGGCAGCACATCTTCTGCTGTGTCTTCTGCAGCAGATGCAGAGGGCACAAGGGGAGAGGCAGGTCATCTCCTGTATAGTAACCAGTTGCACTAAGAAAATTTAAAAAGTCTTTGCACAGAACATCCACTGATTTCTCTCTTTCTTGATGCTAAGCAGACTTTAAGATGCTACAATTTTGTTCATCATTTTTACTGGAGTGTGCTTAACAGAGTTATCCCTTTTGACATCGTTGCTGTTATCCACGTGCTTTCTTCCCATCACAACTCTTCCTTCTAAGCAGCAGGCAGACATCCTTGCCTGTAGACACACCAAAACTCCAAAATTCCAGTTTCTCCCCCACCCCCTGCTCCTAAGCAAGCAAAGGAAACCCCTAGTTCTGACAATAACAAGACTGCATTTGCTTTCTCTCCCTTCCCACTCCTCCTAGGCAGAAACCAATTCCAGTCAGCTTTTCTGATGTCAGATACTCAAACTCACTTTACCCTCCTCTCTCTTGCCTCTTCCACCTCTTTCAGCTCCAAAGAAACACTGGGTAACTTTCATTTATCTATTTATTTCTGGAGAAGTACGGTAAATTTAAAAAGTTGTACATGGGAGTAATGTAAATTGAGACTCACTTGTGTTCAGAGGCATACTGTCTCTGATCTTGGAGGCAGGTAGTTGTCATGACTATTAGCTATTGGGTTGGATCCAGAAGAATCCTCTCATAGATGGAAGGGTTCTTTTCAGCCATTTCTGCCCTACACTTTTATAGTGCTATTATTCCACATTCAACATCCTGTGGAATTCTGGGGTTTATAGTTTACTGGGGCCAAAAGGATAAGAATTCTAAATGCCCCTCCCTAAACTACAAACCTCAGGATTCCACAGGATGTTGAAAGTGGAGTAATAACGCTATAACAGTGTACTTGCAGAAATGGCATCTATCTGCACAAGGCTTTTGATTCAGTAGACCATTTCTGCTGGCTGAATGGGGGAGACAGCAACCTTCATTCATTCCTCCTTCAATTCCCTGTATTGCCCTCCTCAAAATCTGTTCCAGATCACTGGAAGACCTTCTGGAACACTGGAGAGGTAGTGCTGGGGACTGCAAAGACAGCAGGAAATTGGCAATGATTGCTTCCTCCCTTTTTGAAAGTATGAGTGTCTTGAATAGAACTCCATGTGGAAAAACACCAGCTGTAAACCCACATCATGCCTTTTAAAGACATCTGGGATGGTGAACGTTGTCACCTATATCGGGGTGTCAAACTCAATTTCATCTTGGGCTGCATCAGCATTATGGTTGCTCTTAAAGGGCTGATTGTATCTCTAAGACGATATAAATGTACCTACTCTTTAATCTTATTAAATAATTGCCTTTGCATTTGATTTTTACTGGTTTTAGTAAAAACTAGCTCTGAAACTAGAAGTCTAGGAAAAATAATGGTAAGCAGATATTCAAGTGTATAACTATTGTACAATTTATTGAAAAATGAGTTTTGAAAACTGAAAGTTATTTTTTAATCATCAGACAAATATTACCAAAAACTATTTATTACATTAACTTTGTTTAAACTTTTGGTCCCAGTTGAAACCCTCTCTGTGCCTCTTTCTGCCCCTAGATCTTCTCTGTGCCTCTTTCTGCTCCTCCCTCCCCTGTGGCTCTTTCTGCCTCCCTGCCCCTCTCTGTACCAGGTGAGCCCAATCCGCACATTGCGGGCCTCAACTGCCAGTATTCTGAAGAGGGTCCCAGCAGCCAGCACTCGTAATCTACTGCTACTTCCGACTGCTCCTCTGTCCAACTCTTGCAAGCCCCGTGGAATGTTGCCATGGTAACCTGCAGCAACATTCTAATGGGGAGACTTAGACAGAGGAGCAGTCAGAAGTAGAAGTAGATCATGAGTGCTCGCTGCTGGGCCCCTCTTCAGAATACCCACACTTGGGGCCCGCAATGTGGGGATCAGGTTCGCCAGGTGGGAGGCGTGCCACAGCTGCAGGAGAGGTGCGAGGGCCACATGAAATGGCCTGTTGGGCCGGATTAGGCCCGCAGGCCTTGTGTTTGACACGTATGACTTATATGTTCACATGAGGGTTCCATATTCCATAAATCCCAAGAAAGATAGCAGGGGGTGTAGGGAGTGGGGAAGGCAACTCTGAGTGACTATAAGCGCTCAAGCATAGTTAGGAAAGTACCAAATATTCCCTGAGACAGATCTTGCACAGGTTCTTACAGCCATCTTTGGTATGCACACAGCATTCCTTCTTCTTTGCTGGCGGGGCAGAGTGGTGGCACCGACAACAGCTGGAGAGGGTCTCTCGAGATGAAACAGGTGTTGCGCGGCAGTAATTAGGGAGAAAGCAAGAAGGCAAAATAACAGGGAATTGCTGGGAGCTCAATTCTTCCCTCGGGGCAGTGCCTGACCTCAGTGTGTGAAACATCCAACTGGACTGAAAGGAAATGCCAGTCCCTATAATCATGCATGTTAACCATCCCAGTCACATATCTCTTTATATTCTGGGTGGTAATGAAATCTCCGCTGAATGATGCACTAGATGTTGTTACCACTGTAAATAACAGTATGAGAGACAAAGATCGTACTGCAGGCGGCTTTTCAGGTTGCTTAAATTGAAAGGCTGTCCGTTTGAAAATTTGGCTGTCATTAAAAAGGAAGCCAGGCAATTTCATGCCACAGTAGGTAAAGGCAGCCAGTGTTCTGGTCACTGGTAAGTACCACGTTGTTGCTAATGTCTCCAGTAACTGCTAATTTACTCTTCCATTTTGCTTCTCTACCCCAGCCACAAAGGGAGCAGACTCCAATTATTTTTCAGACAGAACCCAGGCTGGTGTTTACCATTATCTCCCTGACAACCCCCTTCGTGTGACAACATTATGCAATGTAATTGCAAAGCTGCTTCATCTCACTGGGGTTGTTATTTTCGGTTATTTTTCCCAAGGTCAAGGATAATAATTAAGGGATTGGAATGCCTGCAACACAACCTTGTTATGTACAAAAAATAACTCCAATAACGTATCCACTGTTCCCATGTGAGGAGATTTTTGTCCTGTTAAGAAGTGCAGAAAGATTATTTGAAGGGTGTTGGGGGGAAGAGAGCACCAGGGGATAATTTGTACAGATCAGCATCCGGAAGCCAAAACCATGCCAGGTGTTAAGTGCAGAAATAAAATTGCTGATTTGCATGCCAGTTTCTTGATTTTTTTTTTTTTTTTTGGTCTCTTTGTCACACTGCAGCTTGACCAAGAAAAGAAACCCAGGAAGGGGCTTTTCAAGAGAAGAAATAAGATTATTCTGATAAACAGAGCCCCAGTTCTGAACAATGTTAACTGCATTGTGTGGAGCAGGAGTGTTCGAGGAATTTGATCTTTGTGAATTCTGATGCAAACTGAACTTATTTCTGCCTCCCTGCATCCAAATTAACACATTGATTGGAACATAATTATTCATCAGATCACACACTTTTCCAAATTTTGCACCAGATTTCTCAGCTCATAAAATGTACCAAAGTGCATTATCCAAATATTTTAGGATAAAATACATTTAGAAATGTATATACACTGTGTGAGAAAATACCTTCAAAATTTGTGTTTCAAAAAACGTATGTGAATTTTGTTAAGCTACCTGTTAAATGAGGAAACAGGGTAGAAAACATATATTAATCAACACATGGAAAATTGGCATGGATCAGAAATACAGTAATCTGTTTTTTTCCTATATGGAAGAAAAGTGACAATCTGAGACAGTTCAAGGAGCAAAAAACTTTCCAGTTTGGATCTAAAAGCGTCTGAGTGTGTCTATACTGCACAGTTACAACAGTTTGATACCACTCTGTCTTCTCCATTCTGTGGACTTCTGAGGTGTGTGGTTTGAGGGGACACTTACATTTCTCTGCTACAACATTCTAGTGTTGTCATTTAGGGAGGTGGACTAGAGCTTTCTAGCAAAGAATTCTAAATATATCCCCAAATTACAAATCCTAGGATTCCATAGGACAGAACCATGACAGTGATATCAAACTGCTCTGAATAATAGATATATACTCTCTCACTGCAAGTGGAATTTGTTTTTATACGGTTAACCCTTAGTGATAGAAGACAAGCAACCCATGCAGATTTTTAACTATGATTCGCATGCATTAGTTCCCCTTCACTCCTTCCCCACAACCAAAGCAGTTAAATAGTAATAAATTCTGCTTCGTCTTAGTTTTTCAGTATAGGCTGAAAAGTTACCCTAATCCACCCTACACAATTTAAGACCAACAATGTTGAACACTGTCCATCTCTGTGTTGTGGCCTGCACAATCCATTCTAGTGTGTGTGCATATGTGTATGAGTGTATCATGTGTGTGAGGGAGTGGATGGTGGGCTTTATCCAACCTACCGCTGTAAGAGGTGTCTTTGTATGAATGGCTTCTAAAACTACTCACCTAGCCAACAGAGATCTATACTATTTGCAAATAGATAAAAATCAGTGGCTACTTGATACTGCCTTGAAATTACCAGGGGCAGCAGAGATACAATTGCTGCCTGCTTGTTTATTTATTTGATTTATGCCCCACCTTTGTCTGAAGGAGTGACACTCAAGATACCTAACAGTGATAAAATAAACCAAATACAAATAAAGCAGATTAAGCACTTAGTAGTAGTAATAGTAATATGTTGCTCATTAATATGACCATCTTTTTTCTAATACAGAGTCTTAAATTGGCTTACAAAATTAAAATGGATAAAAGTCCTGCAAATTGCAGAAAAGTAAATGTTACTAAACAATCTATAGAATTAAAACCATTTAAGCATTTGTGATGGCTTTTGAAATTAAGCTAAGGCTCACATGAAATTAGGCTGAGAGCTTTGTTACCACACTATATACCCTCACTCTGCAGGATGTGCTATTTTCATAATTGGACATATTTCATGGCTGGAACACATGCTTGAAAGTGCGCTGCCTGTAAGTATATGCTAGGCCAGGATGACCTCAGTCATGATCAGGTCATTTCAGAAAGGCTTAAATGGAAAAGCCCAGTGCTGATGGTTTTAAGATAATCCTTTCAAAAACTGTAAGTTGCAAGCACTCCCAAAAACAATAGCAAGCAAAACTGCCAGGTGAAGCAATCAGAGACCCTACTGTGAGCATATCCTACAGAGACCTTCCCCATTCACACTACCTGACCAAAACATTAAAAAATTGTCAGGACTCCCATCAATGTTTTGTCACTTAGAGTTAAAACAATCAGCCCATTCTGGACTCCTTTGTCAATCCCGTGAGAAAGTCATTACCACTTTGTCAACGCACCCTGCTTCAGGGCAGGAAATAGGATATAAAAAACCCAGCTCCAGCCCTGTAAATTGTAGTACCTTAACATAAAACGTGGTGCTCCAACCTCTGTTCATTCTTGCTACCCTCAGACATGCTGTCTGAGCCACTCTGCTTTGACCTTCTGCTTCAGGATTGGTAATTATCAGCCTTTCTACCCAACCTCTATCTATCCAACCTTTCTTGCCTCACTTTCCAATAGACTTGTATGATTCTTAAGAGTATTTGATTTCTTGTGTGTTTATTAATTCCAAATGAAATACCCTGTTTGACTTTTAACTGGAGTCCTGTCTACAGTTAGTACTGGTATACACAGGTGAAAAGATCCTGCTGTTACCCTCTTCTTGCAGGCCTCCTTTGAGCTATAATTCCCCAAATTCTAAGGAGATGCTGGGATTGTGAGTGGATCTCAAGCTCCCTCACGTCTTAGGGTGACAACTTTGGTTACCTTTGTTTTGTCCATGGTATGATTGCACTGACACGTACCTAGTAGTTCAAGTCATCTTTATAATAATGTTGTTACTCAGTTAAGAGATCCAGGTGAGCATGCATCCATACTGCTGTTTTGTAAGGACTCACTTGTACATCCAATGAATTTCAAAACCCCAAAGTGCACATACACCCATGACTCCCAACCAGACTTATCCAGAAATCATCAATTGGAATCATATAAGAAGCTTACAAAAGTTGCTCATTTTCATTTTTATCATGGTGTGCTCCTGATGACTTCTGGAAATAATGCGCTGATGTTAACCAGTAGTTTATAAAGCGTTTGTAATACGGTAGGAACTGTTCTATACATTCTAAGAATGATGATCCAGTTTGGATTACTGTAATGTGTTCTATATGGTGCTGCCTTTGAAAAGTGCTCAGAAACTTCAGGCCATTTCTGCACTACACTGTTATTGTGCTATTATTCCACTTTCAACATCCTGTGGAATCCTGGGGTTTGCAGTTTAGGGAGGGGCCTTTAGAATTCTCAGGCAGAGAGCTCTTTGGCCTCAGTAAACTGCAAACTCAAGAATTCTACAGGATGTTGAAAGTGGAATAACAGCAGTATAACAGTGTAGTGCAGAAATGGCCTTCGTTACAGACAGATTGTTAACTGGGGCTGACTCCCTTGTTGCAACAGCTCCATGGCTACCATTTCATTTCCAGACACAATTCAAAGTGCTGGTTATGACTTATAAAGCTCTATACAACTTGGGTCTAGATTATTTGAAGGATTGTATTGCCCTATAAGAAATGGTTTGAGAGAGGCTCAGTTCACATTCCCAGTTTCATTTGGTGGAAACAAAGATCAGGGGCTTCCTGATCGTTCTTCTAGACCTTTGAATTCCTTACCAAGGGAGGCTAGGATGGCTCCCTGCTTTCTCTCCTTCCTCTGAGACATGGAAACTTTCCTATTCTGTCAGGCTTTTAGGAATTGGCTTTGATGGGTTTATAATAGTGTACTGTTCTGTTAATTCTGGTCTTCTTTTTTTGGTAAATGTTTATATGATGCTAATTCGATAGATTGTTAAATAGCATTCAATGAATTTTAAATGGTTTTATATATTGCTGAGGGTTTGTTTGTTTTTAATCTGCACTGATGTTAATGATTTTCAAGGTGCTTCAAGTTTCATTATTAGGAAAAAGGTGGGCTATAATTTAGATGATGATGATGATGATGATGATGATAGCAGAAAATTCCCCCCATGGAACCAATGAAAAACCTTCCTCTGACTCTCAAAATTGCCTGGTAATTCCTGTCTGCAGTTTCTCTAGTGTAAAGCCTAGTGTCCATGTTTGCAGTGAGTGGCCCTTTTGAACCAGATGTTCCCCCCAGCTTTGACATCCTAGCTCCACCCTCTTGGTATGATAACTGCAACTAGTAGCCTGACCTGTATGCATTGACAGAGATAGTGATGGAAGAAGAGAGTAAACAGATTGGCACAAACAAAAGTACAAATCACTTTAGAAGGCTGACACTGATGAGCAATGGCCTTCTGCAAGAAGGTAGTCTGCCGTAATTGGATCCGACTTGTGTGCAAGGCAGAAAGGTCTTGATGGGAGCAAGGGAAATCAATGGAACAAGATAAAGGCAGGATGAGGGTGGGAGCACCCTGTGTGTTTGGTACCAGTAAAGCATTTTTCCATTTTGCGAAGTCTTATAGTTTACTTTTCATTCCCTCAGGTGTGGGCAGAAGTGGATTTTCTTCTTTGTTTGTCAAAACAGGCTCGTTTCATCTCTGTGGACTGATAAAATGTATAAAACAAACAATGCACTCACTAGGCACAAACTGTCCTCCAGATTTTCTCCTACACAGCTCCCATTCTTTTCACTCAGGCTTGTGGAGGAGAACAGCAAGAGCACCAGCTATTCTGTTTTTTGTGCATCCCACTCCTTATTTTAATATACTTCTACATTTAATATACTTCTACATTTTCACATTCTTGGCCCCAGATAAGTAGCCTATAAGGTCCACTTTGCAATGTCTTAGGCACTGCTGACTTGTCTTACATCATAGTATACCACCCTTATTAAAGGAAAAGCTGTGCCCTAAAATACTACTGAGGGGGGAAAAAAGTCCTCAGCGAGGATCTCTTTTTCTTAAACAAACCCAATAGTGCTCATGTTTAATGGTACTGATCACAGACCTCAGTTCAGATGTTACCTTGTCTCTGAAATATCACTTTTCTCTCTTAGTTCCCACTGACTTTCCATGACACTTCCTGATTATCATTCCTCAAGATGGTTTTGGCACTTATATTTATATTTAATAGATATAATGTCAATCATGTCATTTTCCCCACAAGCAATAACCTCATTATCTCCTTTTAGTCTGCCAGCAATACTTAGGATTGTTACAGGAATCACTACTATATAGGAAAGGGTATGCAACTCTTGTGTAGACTTTACGTGGGGAGTTCTCTCTCTCTCTCTCTCTCTCTCTCTCTCTCTCTCTCACACACACACACACACACGATGATAACTCAGTACAGAATAGCATACTCAGCATATCTATATGGTAAAGTCCCCTCTTAATTTTATAGTTCAAACTCAGTGTGGGAGATTGCAATCTTGAATGCTCCCTAGTGTACAAACTCTCCCTGTGCTGCCCCAATAGTCTGTGTGAATTATGTTTGTTTTAATGGAGGAGCATTCCCCTATCTTCCATCTCGTATAGTCCAAGGTAGTACGAAGCTCTCAAAATCAAGATTCATTCTCAAGGCCAAAAGCAAAGCCCCCCACTTAAAACAATTTGGAAAAGCAGTCAATGGGTCTGAAACAGAGAAGTTTCCAAATTTTCTATATCAGGATTCATTTAAAAAAAAATCCTAGAGCAATAACAGTTACCTCCTGGTTGCTTTACTCCGACAAGATTCCATTACAGGTTGTCCTTTTCTACTAAACTTATAAAGAATGATGCATAGCAGCTATTTGCTTGTAAAGCTGCAGGCACCAACAGATAGGTTCCAACAGCTGAAAGAAAGAGCACTTGGAATGATGTAGTGCACCAAGTTACCAGATAAAAGAGCTTTGAGGAGCCTTGAAAAGAGAACAGATTTAAAAGAAGGAATTGTTTTTATATGTTGCCTTTCACACTCCAGAGAACCTGAAGCAGCATTGTTCAGAGTCATGTAATAGATATTGGATGAAGTAATAGACACTGGTGGGGTAATAGCTTGCCACAGCCAGTATATGGCCAACAATAGAATTATTGTGCTCGAAGGGGCTTAAAGTGTCATCAAGTCCTCTCCTCTGCACTGGGGCACGATTAATGGCTAAGACTGCAAGTCTCTTCAGACTTACCTAGGAGAAAGTTCTATCGAGCTGGCTGAAAGAAAGGTGCTTGTTTCCAGTTAAGATATTTTCCTATGCAGCTACATTTTCCTGTTGGAATCATGAGAATTCTGCATCCTAATTCTTTTGTCTAGTAACCGTAACTTCCAACATGCACATTTAAACCTAGAATTTCTCTCCCTGAGTGCAATAAACCAGTACACATGGGTCTCAAAAGCCAAACTAGCTAATAGCAAGAAAATGGTTCAGAGAAGAATCAGAAAGAGTTGAGCAGGAGATACTCAGAGTGTAGAGGTTTGACAAAGAGAAGATGATAGCTCCAGTAACTGCTCTGTAGAATTAATTACACTGTTTATACTGAAGTGATAGTGGTTCCTTCATTAAGCGAATAGTGTAACGTGACACTATAAGTGAAATATAGGGCTGATATTCTATATCAGGGAGATGTAACTGTTGAGACATAACTACATCTCTGTATCTACTCCCCAAAATCTATCTTCTCAGCAGTGCAGTCCTGCTGTCAGAGTCCAACTCCCTTCCCGTGCCTCTCCGCCAGCAAGGGAAGGAGAGTGAGAGTACTTACCCAAGAGGAGAAGGCAGTGGGGAGTGTCCAGTATAAACAATATATATAATTCTAGTATAATTTGAGCCAAGTCAAGGTCAAGTCCAAAGGGTCCAGAAAGCCAAAAGTCTGTCCAAAGGAGTTGAGGGAGCTGGAACACAAGGGTTGAGAGAGCTTGCGTAGTGATTTGCTACAAGCAAACAGCAAGCCATGGCGACAGACTTAAATAGCTGATGAAAACAGGTGTTACTTATCATTGTTCTGTTTTCTTAATCTTGCCAAAACAGCTTCCCTCTGAGCTGCTAATTTCTGACTCCTCCATGATTAGGGGCTGGGGGGCAAAGGAAAATGTAATTCCTATAAATCATTGCTGGTTCCTTCTCCCTCTGGGGCTGGCTGCAACAACTCTGCCTCCACTTGTCTTTCAACTGATGGGGGTGTTTGCAAGCTAGTTTGGTCTATCACTGGCTCTGTTCCTTGCACAATCAATTGCTCATCGACCTCTGAGCCATCATCTATCACACCTACTTCCCAAACATGGCCATTTCCATGTTGCCAGAGAGCAGGGGGATAAACAATGACATATCCAGCTCTTTTTCTGTAGCTGGATGCACTGAAACAGGCAACTGCACTGAAACAGGCAACTACACTGCTTGTTGTTGTGTGGTTAGAAGAGACATAAGAGTGAATTTCAATGAGATGAGTAAGACTTATACCCTTATAATTTATGAGGAGGATTCCTGGCATAGTTCTTGTGGCAAACAATCATTGATTAAATACAAAGGTGTAAAGATGCCTGATTTCTATTTCAGCTATGACAATGATAAACCAAAAGGAAGGCCTCAGTAAAAAAAAAAATGTATATGATGATATTTTCCTCCATGGCCCAAACTTCCCTCCTCCTCCCCTGCTTCTTGAAATCATTTATTAGGGAGTAAGCTCCCAGTGAACGCTGCTGGACATACAAACAAAAAGATGCAGAACTGCTATTTATCTGTTTAATTCTATCCCATCTTCCCACTAAAACTTATCTTCCAGGTTAAAAAAAAAAGACCACAACAATACACATTAAAATCCAAAATAGACAAACCAAAACAGAACTATATAGCCATTATATTAATAAATAATGCCAAATCATTTGCAGTGAAAGGCTCAGTAAATCAAAACAGTTATAGCCTGGTACTAAAAAGACCACAGCATCAACACCAAGCAAATGAGCCTAGGGATGGAATTTCAGAACTGCAGTACCACCTCTAAATCAACCAACCAACCAAGCAATCAATCAATCAATCAATCCACATCTGTGGAAGCCACCTTTTTAAATGACTAATCTGGTCCAGAATCTCAGATGACGGCAGGCTCAAAACAAGCTGTGGTACCTCATCAAACCACCAATCTCAATGAAGGAGACCTAAGATGAAACTAGTGTGCCTCCATCAAAACAAAATGCTTGATCTTCAAATACCAGGAAAGGTTACACATCTTCCAGTGTTCATTTCCCTGTTGGTTATTTTATACCACTTCTTTCATTCAAGCATTCTTGATCACAGCCAGGGATTATGTGGCTCACATCTGCCTGTGGATTTTCTCTTCCTGACTAGTGTTGTAATTTCTGGTCAACCATTTTGGTTGAGAGGGAGGGAATAGGGCACCAGTGCTGAATATAGTCTCCATTTCCTTCTCCCTTCAGTTTAACAATGTGATCAATACCAGTCCCTCAGCTACTGTCTCTGAAGTGGAGGGATGGAGCTTGCAAAATGTGGGGGCTTCTTCATCATCACTGTCTTGTTGCAGTTGGGGTGATCCTGTTTCTGTTTATATGTTGGACTTTCTGGGTCATGACACACACACCTAGGATTTCATTCATGGACAATATCACACAGCTTAGTGAATGTTAATGGAAATTCATCTTGCTTAATTCCCAGTACAAAAAGATCAACAGCTTGACAGCAAACTGACAGAGTTCAGGGTGTCAAACAAAGACAGATTAATGGGAAGAACTGATGTTCACTTTGCCACTTGGAGGTAACAAATGAAAGAGTTCTTGTTGAAAGATATGCTTTATAAATCTATTGATATCCTTATAATCCTTTACTACAGAATTTCACAGTAATTATAGTAACTGAAGTGCCTCCTTTTCCTGCAAGACAAAAGGAACTATAGACATTTTAGAGAAAAGAGGGGATATGAAGTTCATTACTCATGGTTAGAAAGTAGAATTCGGTGTCATATTTTACACCATTCATTAACAAGGAGAGATTTTACGTAGAGGGGAAAATACAGGTGTAAAATTATTACTTATAAATCTGATACAAGAAGAGAAATCCTGTTTCTGCAAATCAAGCTTACCTTACAGTCTCTGTTTTCTCCACAAGGGAAGAGTAATCATTTCATCCATGCCAGTTTTAGAATGCTGAAAAATGCTTATTTATTTGGCTTCCTGTTCTTTTATCCATTGGGAACCGACATTGTGTGCAACTACTGAAAGAGCTTATTTTAGATATGAATGGAAATTCCACTTAGAAAAATACTGTTTGATTGTGTCTAGAAGTACATCCTTGAATAAAGGCTACATCCTTCTGTCTTCAGAAAGTTTATATACCTCTTCAGGAGGTCCTTTCTTATGTGATGTGATTTAATACTCCACCTGCCACTTGAAATGTGTTTCTCTGTGTTATAAGTGTTCCATGGCATTTATCTTCATGAAATATATCCTAAATAACTACTGGTTTAAACGATTTAACTTAAGTACCAAACACAGTCGTATGATATGCTGATTCTCTAAACTGTTGAACATTTGCCGTTTCACCATTCTATGTTTCTCTCCAGTTTGTGGCATGGCTTCGCATGTGCAAAATAAAGACCAAAACATTGTCAGATCTTTTTAAAAATCAATAAACAGAAAGTACAAATTAGGAAATTCTCATACTTTTCCTTTTAAAAAAATGCTGAGGGTGGGAACTTCCAGATCTAGTTTTGTGATACTGCAAGACTTGTGAAAGTTTATAAAGAATATTCTAAAATTTTTGAAATGTCTGCATTGAACATCTCAACTTCTGTTTTGGGTATTGGTTATGTAATTTCTAGCTTTATTAAACAATTTGCCGGTATCTGATATCTGAGGCCACATTTATACATGATGTTTATCACTTGGCAATTAGAACAGCAACCGTCCTTCTTGAACAGAAAGATCTTTCCCAGATTCAATTGCATTTGTATGATTGAAAATGCAGTAATCTTAAATGTTTGCACATTTAGCTGCAGATCATGGAAATCCAGACAGTTATTCAGAAGCCTTGCAGATGTGTTCACAGGGAAGACACAAACATCACCCTCACTTACCCATCGATACAAATTATGAGAATATACATGTGCATTATAAACAATGGGAGATTCTGGCAGCTGTCATCCCCAAATGTAACTTTTCCAGCCTCAGAATAAATTTTGTATCTGAACACTCTCATCTATTGTATTTCAAATCCTGTGTGCTGTACTCAGCTTTATATGAAATTTTTCAATCAGCCTTATGAATAATCTGCTCAAGAGCAGCCATAGGCAAGATGGTCATTTCTGAGATGTGATGCAGTGGTTGGCATGTCAAGAGAGAGAAAACTGTGGTTTTAGGCTGCTATTGACATTCCCACTGCCTAGAATGCTAGAGGCCTTTAATGCTCTCGTATACTCAAAATGCCATCATATACTCATTACCTCATCTTTCTCTGGAAGAGAGGTCTAAATGCCTTTGCCTTCTTTGCAGTTTTAGGATGCATGGTTAATCAAAAGAACAGTACCCAAAAGCAGCTGATGGGGTAAGACTTTCATTTACATGTTAAGAAGATGGATGGGCTAGCCTGTTTGTGTCTGCTAGTTAGGATTGTTTAAACTGTTTTGTTAGTGATACATGCATCAATCTATAATCCATATTGTAAATGATAACATTTTCCCTTTCTGTATATTTCCACTTGGATTTTATAATAAAAGTTATTTTTAAAAAGCAATATGGATATGCTTTATTGAATAACACATTATTGTACATATATGGATAGGAGAGAGAGGAAATAGAATATATATTTGTGTATTTTGAATCTGAAGGCATTCATTTGAGTTTGACTTCCCACCCATGGCTCTTGGTTTATGTTGTGAGACATAAAGACTATAAGCCACAATCCATCTGTGAAAGTTAACCCTTGATGGGAAATGGCAGCATTGAACTTTCTCTTAAGACTGACTTGAAGCATGGAATGAATAATAGAATCACAGAGTTGGAAGGAGCCTCATGGGTCATCAAGCCTAACCCTTTGCTCAATACAGGATCTCCGGCTAGAGCATTCCCAGCAGGTAGCTGTCTAGCCTCTTTCTGAAGGTGCTCAAAGAAGGAGATCTCTCCACCTCTCTAGCCAATTGGTTCCATTGCTAAACTGCTCTCATTGTCATGAAGTTCCTTCTAACGTTCAATCAAAATTTATCCTCCTGTAATTTAAAACCATTAGATGTGGTCTTACCCTCTGGAGCAGCAGAGAACAAGCCTTGCCCCTCCTCTCCGTGGCAGCCCTTGAGGTGTTTGAAGAGTGCATTCATGCCACCCCTCAGTCTTTTCTTCACCAGGCAGGACATGCCCAGCTCCTTCAACCTCTTCTCATATGGTTTGTTCATCACACGTCTTATCATTCTCATTGCCCTTCTCTGAACGTGCTCCAGCTTGTCCATATGCTTCTTAAAATGAGGCACTCAGAACGGAAAGCAGTACTCCAGGTGAGGCCTGACAAGCACAGAGTATAGGGGAACTATTATTTTCCTCAGCTTGGAAACTATGCCTCTATTAATGCAGGCTAAGATAGCATTTGCCTTCTCAACTTAGTCCAGCATACTTAGTATCCTTTGTTTTGGGTACCATTTCCCTCACCCATAAGTAGGAATCCTCTGTTTACATGTTGACAACATGTGCATATTCTTGGGGGAGGACAAAATATTTTAAGAGTACTATAGAGTTGTGATCTCAGCACCTGGCTGAATCTTAAAACTGTGCATGGAGCAGTCATGCACCCAGAAACCAAATATCAGCATTTCTGTAATAACAGTGGCAGCATGAGTGTCTTCAGTAGCCCCTTCCTTTACTACAGATTATCCACAAATCTTATGGAGATTTAATTACAGGAAGCACTTCCAGGTCAGAAGAAAGTGTGTCTGTTTCTGAACACTTTGTTGTTTACCAAGTGATCTGTGTTTTGAAAGAGGCACCAGGGAGGGAGGCCAGACGCAATGCCCATTGAAGCTCATGAAGGAACTTTATCCACCTGGCACCATTGCCCTTTAGAGGAGGTCCTGCCACTTCTGCCCCAGGAGTTTGAACAGAAGCTCAAGGGACTGGCCTCACATACTTTTAAGGACTAGGCAATTACAAATGAGCTTAATGCTCACCACCACCATCAGCAGCATCATGTTTTAGGGAGGACATATATGCAAGGGGATTGTCTGGTATATTTCACCAACATTTTTCTGGGTTTTGAGCTCCCCGTTTTTTCTTTTCTTAAGTAAATGTAACTTATACAGGAGCCACCAGAGCAGATGAGTCCCCTCCCCATCCCTGCCTGTACCTCAGATACACAAATACACACGCATACACACACCCCTCCAGCCTGATGCTGCTGGCACTGCAGTTCTAACGGGAAGCTAAAATTTAACACCGATGCAGATCGCTGCACGGTGTGAATTATCTTGCCTCACTGGAGGGTTAGAGGTGAAGAGAGCGGTAGGGAGAGGCTGGAAAAGATGATGAGATGGCTGTTTTCTCTCCATTACTCGCTTTTATGTGAATGCTTGAGCCTTCAGCTGTAGCTACGGGGATATCCTGCTTTCATATTCTGATATATATATATATATACACACACACACACACACATACATACATACATACATCCATATATGAGAATGACTAATCAATAATCTCTCCCGTGCGAACATTTTCTTCATTTGCGAAGGGTATATATTCATTAACCGGTTGTCTCCGTTTTAGAGGTAGAGGGGAAAATGTGCAATCAGCCAATTAGGAACATAATGATTATTTGGGCGGGGGGAGTAGTAGTCATGCTCTCATCCGCCCTCCCCCGCCCCCGCCGGTGAATGCCTTATTTGATACAATACCCGGCCTTTAAAATTGACTCTGCCTGTCTAAGGCAACTTTCCACGTCCGTCTGTGGGGTTCCCTCCCCCTCCCTCGCCCGTTGCCGAACGGCTGCATCGTTCGGGCAGAAGGATACCAACGTAGCCCCCGATTAGCTATTTTTAATAAATAAATAAACGCCGAGTCAGCTCCTTGCTGCCGGCTCGGGCGGCGCGCGAAGGGGAAGGCTGGCCCTTTAAGGAGCCGACCTCGGTCGCCGCCAGAGATGCGGCGGCGGCGGCGGCTTCAGTCCCCAGGCGTCCAGGGAAGAAACAGACAGCTGTCTCTTTAAAATGTCATTTCCTTCTATTGTATTTGAATCGTGATCAGGAAAGAGGATGTGAAACCCGAGAGGCTCGGAGGGGAGAGAGAGAGAGGTACGCGCACGGACGGACCGCCCGCCGGCCGAGGAAGCTCCAGGAGTAGCAGCGGGCGGCGGCGGCGGAGGAGTGACAGGAGGACCCGCGCCGGAGCCACCGCGGGCGCCGCTCCCCCCGGAATGGTGGCGGGGCAGCCGGGGATGCTCGGCGCTGCCTCCGCTGCGGCGCGGGAAGCCCCCTCCGGAGCGCGCCCCGGGCTGCCCGGGCTGAAGACCTAAGGGCGAGCCCGGAGGAAGGAGGCAGAGACAGAGACAGAGAGACAGAGAGAGAGAGAGGGAGAGGGAGAGAGAGACAGAGAGAGAGAGGTCGGGAGCACGCGGGCAGGCAGAAAGAGAAAGCGCGGCAGGGGGACTCCGGGACGGAGGGCGCCCGGGCTGAGCCGCGGGGCAGACGGCTTTGGCGAGCAGAAGGCGCGGGGCCAGGCTGGGAGGGCGAGGGCCAGGCAGGGGTTAGGTGGGAGAGTCGCCCTCGCTGCCGAGAGGCAGAAGCAGGACAGCTGCGGAGCATCAAAGCAGCGCCGCCGCCGCCGCCGCCGGCGACAACCTTCAGGGTGATTCTGTCTGTCTCCCTCCCTCCCTCCCTCCCTCCCTGCCTGACAGGAGGCCCTCCGGCGGACGCCCTCGGGGGTGGGGCGGGGGCCACGCGCGGCGGAGCCGGAGCGGAGAGGAGCCCGCCGCCGCGTCGCGGGGAGCCGGCCGGCGGAGCCGCCTTTGTCGGGGGCAGCGCTCGCCGCCGCGGCCGCCCTTCTGCGTCGCCGTCCCCGCCGAGCCTCCGGCCCCGTCCGCGCGAGAGAGCCGCCAATGTCCTCGGCCATCGAAAGGAAAAGCCTCGAGCCCTCCGAGTAAGTGCCCCCCCCGGTCACCGTGGCCGCCACCCCCGCGCCGCCCTCCTTCCCCGCCCGCCGGCAGGGCGCCCTGCCCTGGACCGTTTCCCAGCTGGCCCCAACTTTCCCTTCGGGTGGGCGACCCGCGTCTCCAGGGCCGGGCGGGAAAGGGAGAGCCCTCGGTCTTCGGGGCAGCTTCCCCACGGTCGCCCTCGGGGGAGGGGGCGTCGCGGGTCGGGAGAGACGCCCCGGAGGGTCGCCTGCCTCTTCCCCGGGTCTTTCTCTCTGCCCTGCCGGACCTATCCTCCCGCGTCCCCCTGTGCTCGGGGCAGCGGGTCGGGCTGGGCTTGACGGGGTTCCAGGGGTGTAACTGCGGCAAGAGGAGGGGGGCAGAATGGAGGCACCGATCCGCGAAGTAAAAAAATCTGAACCCCCCCCCTTTAAATTTTCCTTCAGTCCCCAAATTTCTAGTACTGCAAAACTTCAAACTTTAGTGGAGCGTTTAGAAATACTGTGCAGTGGCACCCGAAGAAAAAGAGCAGGCGGAGTGACCGATGGAAAGTGAACACAGCAAGCAGACGAGTTGGCAGTTGCCTTCAAGCCGCCTGTCGACTTATGATGACCCCACGAGTTCCACAGAATTTTCTTAGGCCCGGAATAGTCTGTGGCGGTTTTGCCAGCTCCTTCCTCTGAAATACAGTCCGCAGCACGTGGCATTGGTGGCGATCTCCCATCCAACTATTAACCACGGCTGATCCTGCTTAGCTTCCAAGAACAGACGGGATCTGGTGCCTTCCAGCCATTTAGGCCAGAAGACCTCCCCGTGGGGAGGATTTTCAGTGTCTCTCACTCTTTCCAATACTAGTAATGTGGGGACAAGGGAATTGGGGGGAGGCGGTGCCCTCATTTTGCCGCCCCTCACGTAGATACACCACTGCAGGGATGCTGAGACTGGTGTTAGCCTGCCTGCTGCTCGTAAGGGATGGCAGCTTGAAACCCGGAGGCATACACGCAAGTTCCCCTCCATGAGTTGGAAGCCAAGGGCCCGAGTTCTCTGATTGCCTATCAGTGTCCTGGTAAGAGTGGGAACAGAGAATTAGGGTCAATGCCCCCCACCTCCCCTGCCGCCGCTTCGGTCGGGAGATTAAGGGATGCTGATGAAAGTGATTTCCGAGGGATGGGGCCGGGAGAGGAGGCGCCTCATACTTTCCAAAAGCTCTAAGTTGTTTTCAGGGTTTCTCTCTCTCAGCCCACTCCCCTCCCCTTCCGGCCCAGCTTAATTGGCTGATTAGACTAAAAGGTCAAGGCTGTTATCAGATGCATGCTCAGCTTCCACGTTTTCATAATGCGAACCACCCGCACTGCAACTTATAACAAAACGTCAAGCAAAAGTGCTTCTGTGCATGAGCGGGAACAAGAACGGAACTGCAGTCTGGAATGTTAGCATGAGTTGTTTCTGAACCATGCAAAATTAGAATTTGCCGGTGGGTTTCTTAAGAACAATCCAGCCAAAATATAATGCAGAGATATACTGTTATATATCTGCACATGTGTTACACTTAAGGCATCACTGATGCTATGACTGAACTTGGGTTTCACAGCTGCTACCCTATATCTCCTGTCCTATTACATATTTATTTACCTGGGAGTAAATCCAACTGAACTGTGTGGCACTTGTTTGACTGTAAGTAAACATGACTAATATTCACATGGTTCTGTTTATGATGGTGGTATTTTATTTACCTTGATTACGTATAATTTAGCTGTGAAAGTGTATATATAAATTCTAATTTAAAACTTTTAATTTATACACTTGTTCTGCACCCCACTTTTCTCCCCTAAATGGGATTTGGGGATTGACAATTTCTTAATGGTTTTTGTTTTTAATCTAACAACAGTTCCCAAAAGGTTTGGAAAAAAAATAGGGTGTAAAGCCATGCTCAGTTATGTACTAAAATAAATGAAACCTATGTGTGGCTAATGGGATAGAACCAGCTTGAAAGTATTTAGAACCTTGTGCCCCACCATCAGAAATAGGTTCTATACTGAAAGTACTCTAGAATGAGTATGATTGGGAGTAGTTGTTAAAAAAAATTTAAACATAGATTTATAGATAACATATTGACAAAATATAATGCATTTGTCACAATTATTTCTGTTTTTGTTGAGTTGTAATCTTTCTTGGGAATCAGTCCATAGGAACTGATTTCTGAATAGACATACATAGGATTATCTTGTTATTTTTTAAAAGGAATTTGTGTAAGTCTCTAACAACCTAGAGTATAATATGTCCCCAGCTACATACTTATCTCATATATGACTGCTACAAATGGCTTTCCTGAATATCAAAGATAATATTAGGGGAATTTCATTTTTAAAAATACTCAGATCATTATGTTGTAGGAGTACTGCACAGTGCAGTCACACAAACACAAACCTTAAGAGATTGAAATACCAGGAGTGCAGTTGCTCTAAAAGAAATCTCCACCTTTCTCTGTGCCTTAGCTATTTTCTGTATATAAACCTGGATGATGCCTATGTACTGGCTTCACAAACTGAGAAAATGCTTTTCTTATTCCTAAACATTTTAAGTATAATGGATATTTTCATGTCAAGAGGTGCCGCTGGAAGTAAAAACAGCTATTCTGTTTGACTTTACTGTAGGCTGGATAAGTGATGGCATTGCTTAGAATAATGTTTGGGGTAGATTCCCGTGTTTTGTGGATTCTGGCTTGATCTTGTTCAAAAAGAAATGACTACCGATTTTCAGTGGCAAAATTGGCCACAAACGTCTAGTTGATGGAAAACAAAACTAGAATATATAAATAGCAACTCTAAACAGTGTTACTTTTTACCTGCTGATGCCCACTAGACAGGAGATTTTTTTTTCTTCCATGGGATTTAATTTGAAACATCTGGTAAACGTGATTGTCTTGTGAATGATGAAGAAAATAAGTTTTTTGTTGGTGTTGAAAAAAGTCAGTACACCTTGGGAGATTTTACATCTTCACAATATGATTTTGGGACATAATTTTTGGTTATTTTGAAGTTTTTGTGTGTTGTTGCTGAGAAGATACAGGCTGGAGAACTACATACAATAGCACTAGTTAATTGTTTCTCCAGTTTAATGTAACCTTACTTCAGCTATTATTATTGGAAGCAGTTGCGGAAATGGCAGCTATTGTGACCTACTAGTAATCAAGGATATGAAAATTAAGAACAGAGGTGGGGGGGGAGGATGGAGAGGGGACTTTCTGAAAAATGAATGGTAGGGAAGGTAATGTCCAGCTGGTAATTGTTCTGTTATCCTACCCATTAATGGTATGCATCTGAGAGAAGGATACCTTCCCAGACTATCAGCAGAACCAGAGCTGACCATCAGTATCTATGGTGTGTCTGGAGTGTCCCTTCCATATCTCTGTGTATGCGCGTAATACACACAGACATTATTATGCCAGATTTAGCATCTGTTGAACTAACATTTGATGGAATGGAGTGGTAGTGGGACTAGTGCAAGATCCATGGAGCAGGAACAGGAAGGCTGGGGCTGCACTCTAGCAATTTCTTGGCCCACATTTTACCACATGGCAACTTTTAACTGGATACTTCTCCTGTATTTTTCTGTGGGTTAAACAGATCTACAAGGTCAATAAGCTAATTCCAATTTTTGCCCCAACTACAGTTAGACCTACTGAAATACATGAGACTTGGGTGAATGATGACTAGCACCCAATTCATTTCAATGAGTGTGCTCTTGCTGAAACTAAAACTGAATATAGCCCAATGTAATACCTACATTGACCAGAAAGTGCTTCTAGTACTTTGGTATTTGATTCCTGCTCACAGCAGTGCAAAGGTGGGGGAGTGGGGCAGTCAAATGTGTTTACTAAACCCATATTGGACAATCAAGCCAAAAAGATGGAGTGAACATCACTAATAATTTGAACAAGAAGCACAATATAACCAGCAAATCACATGATTAACTTTAAAAACATAAGAGTTTCTTGTTTTTCTTTTTCAGTGGCAGTGTTAAGGTTAAACATGTGCTAAAATGTCTAACTCTGAGTTGCTGACGATGCAGAAAATATTTCACTGGAAGTATTTTTCAATTGCTGTTGCAAAATGGAATATTCAGGGAACAAGGAAGCTTTCAGGGAAATAATACGCTTACATTAAGAAATGGCTTTCTTATTTTATCTAG
This sequence comes from Cyclura pinguis, assembly GCA_030412105.1. Taxonomy (NCBI): domain Eukaryota; kingdom Metazoa; phylum Chordata; class Lepidosauria; order Squamata; family Iguanidae; genus Cyclura; species Cyclura pinguis. The sequence continues at coordinate 306,977,539 of CM059599.1, read as the reverse complement.
TCACTAGTTTAGCTCCTGCCCACCCATTATTTTCTCATCAGCAATTACAACATTGAATAATTGGGGACTGCATATCCCAGCATCAATAAGCCATAACCATATTGATATCTGAAACAAAATGACTATAACCAACAAATACATCTTGCAACAAAATGTTCAAAGCTCAACGAAAACACTCTTTTCCAAGTCACTCTATTCCATTTGCCCTTCCTACTCATCAACCACAATTCCATAACCTAAAAGAATACTCAGTTATTATTGGCATTCTTTTGGTGTTTCTTCCTTTGCCCCCTACCCCCCATTGCAGGAGTGCAGCTTCCATCATCCCCACCAATGGTTATCTTAGCAATGGCTGATAGGAGTTATAATTCAACAACATCTGGAGGGCCTCAAACATCCCACCTCTTCTTTAAACAATCATGCCCAGTTAGAATTCAGAGGGATAAAAAAGAATCAAACTGAATAAAAAAGGCTCTGTGAAGAAAATTTTGTTGCAGGTTTCTCATGGAGGGTGGATTGTAACATTAATCTCAGTGGACTGTAACACTTCCTATTTATACAGCCACTTTAATCACATGTGCACTACAATCCTATGCATTTTTATCCACAAGCAATACGCTTTGTGTTTAGCAGAGCTTATTCACAAGTTGGCACACACTGGATTGCAGCCTTAAAAGTCCACTGCCTTTCACCAAGCCCTTTCACACATCATACTAGGTTTGTCACAGAGTTTTTAGTCTATAGGAAGGCATAGCTAATTGCAGCTTCCTGATAACGTCCCTTGTTGTTATGTGCCTTCAAGTTGTTACCAACTTATGGTGATCTTAAAGTGAACCTTATTTTGCAAGATTTTTTAAGACCGAGACCTTAAAGAACTTCCCACATTAAGTACATATGAATAACAATGGCCAGCTTATGTAATGGATATGTATGGTGGCATCCTTTATGAATGTTTCCCACTGAATAATTACTAAGAATATTCATCACAGCAGTGAAAACATTGCTATGCTGGCAAATTCCAAAAGAGAAACAAATATAAAGATCATGTTTTTTCCTTACAAACTTGTATACAGACCTTGGCATTTTTTCCTTAACTTCATTGTTGTGGAACAAAAGTCACATAGAAACAATGGAGTCTTATGTCACACAGACCCAGCACTGTACTAAGCTATGACTCACAGGAAAATAAAATTCCATTTAAAAGAACCTATAGTTCATAGTTTGGATGGAATATATGTTATTTATTAATTACAATCACAGAAATACTTAGCAGTATGTCTTAGATGGCTTTTGAACCAAACCAAAAACAGCCAAAATAATAGTGTTGTTGTTTTGCTGTTGTTCTTAAGTCACTTCCAACTTATGGTGATCCTAAGGAGAACCTATCACAGGATTTCCTGGGGCTGAGAGTGTGTGATGCACCCAAGATCACCCAGCAAGTTTCTACAGCTGCCCCAAAATGTGTTTATCCCTTCTTGTTGATAATTATATATTATTATATTAATGAAGGAAAATTATATTCAGAACAGCACTTTGCATTAAATTCTTTGTTAATGTGCACTGAGAAAGCCTGAGTTCTATAGCTTTTATAAATTATACAGATTTAGCATTTTTTTTGCATATATTTGTTCTTCCAGTTATGAGGGATTGCAAAAGGCTATGTACCTTATCCTCTTGCCACTGGGTATCATACATAGATGTGCTACACCTCTCCCCACCCTTCTTATTTAAGATTTCCCGGAGCACTTTTCAAATCTCCGAGTTCGTTCTTTAACTTTAAAGGATAGATATCTGATCTCACAGAACTGAAAGCTGAACTTCTCGCAGTTTTCAGCTGTGTATAAATTCAGGCAAGGAAGCCACAGCTTTGAGTCTGAAAAACCTGAGCGGGGGCAGTTGATGGAGTGGCCTCTTGGAAGTCTCACATTCATGGGGCTGCTGTAGGTCAAAGTGGACTTGATGGAGAATAACAACAAACCCATTCCTAACTCTTTCACCCTGTCCTGTCTCCTTCACCCTCACCATTTCCTGATCATGGAACATGAATTACTTTTCAAATGAGTATATGCATATATCACCATCAAAAGGAAGATTGGAAGTCACTTTTTCCCTTCCTTTTTTTCTCCCCACCTTTTACTATTCTGTAATTCTGTAACTTTTTGTAAGTTTTTATTTATTTCTTAAAAAAATTTTTTTTTTTAAAGAAGAAAATGGATTACTTTTCCCTACTGGTTTCTTCTTCATGCATTTTCTGCTCTGTGTGTCTGTGTGTCTCATGAAGCAAGGTAGGCAAACAATGAAGCTAAAACTCCAGCCATAATAGGGGGTCTGGAATGCTTGCTTTGGTGTGTTTCTAAAAACTGCTTCTTTCCAAAAGGGAGCCAGTCGATGAGGTGCTCCAGATTCCCCCTTCCTTGTTAACATGTGGAGGTTGCCAACAGAACATTGGAGACCGTTACTTCCTCAAAGCCATTGACCAGTACTGGCACGAAGACTGCCTCAGCTGCGATTTGTGTGGGTGCAGGCTTGGAGAAGTGGGAAGGCGACTATATTATAAACTGGGCAGAAAACTCTGCCGAAGAGACTATCTCAGGTATGGCACCACCTTTTTATCTCTGCATCTAGACTCTGTCTCCCATCATTTAGAACAAGAGTGGAATCAATCACCACTCAAAGTTCTACCACAAGAATGAAAAAGGCTGGGCTTAGCCTGAGCAGGAGGAATATGCATGACAGTTGGAAACAGGCTAGCCTCCAAGGCAAGTCTGGAAAAGTCCCTTGCTAGATTAACCTGAGCATCAGGAATCCGAAAGCAAAGTGTGAAGCATAGTTGTAGCCACCTGGGGGAGTGGGGCGTACAAAATGAAGACATTGCCTATCTAGTTAAGAATTCTTCCCCTCCAGTGAAATTTTCCTTCAGTCCCCAGTTACTCAAGATTGCACAGATACTGAAAATCATACACACCTAGAACTCTTACCTTGGCTGTGCTCATGTCCTTGTGCTCATAGTAACTTTCCCTGCATCTTTTCTTTGTATGCTCAAGTTTTAAGTTGCCATAATTAAAAATGTGTGAACTGATGGAAAATTTCTGGTGGGGGCATAATATTTTTTTGGAAAGGCAATGCTCTTATTTGCCTCACATATACACCAGTACGCTGGTGGTGGTGGTGCAGGGCTGACCGGCAGCTACGCCACTATGCAAGGTCCACTTCTGCAGGGTGATGATGTTGGACTCAAGATAATGGCATGAACATGACGGGAGGAGAGGAAAGGAGGAAGAATTATGCTAGCTTTAAAGGCAGACATGATAAACCAAAAATTTCAAATTAAGTAGTTAAAATGTGCTTTCTCAAATAAGATGCGTAGAAATTAAGACTGGATTAACTGTTTTTTTGACAACTACAATGCTTGTAATATACCCTTTACAGATTTTAGGTTCTTGACTATTATTTCTTTTTAAAAATAGTAGCAAAATCAAATAGGATCAAGAGTGTCCTTACCTATTGGTTGCTAACGAAGAAGGGTGTGTGTGCAACAGTTCAATGACTTTTTATTATTTACCATGTATCTTATACTTCACCTGGGTGATACTCTGAAATTATATGTATGAAAGGTCTGCACTTTATTTATATACAGCTTGATTTAGTTGGATTAATATACTCCAAATTCACCTGAGAAAGCAGGCAGGAATAGAGTACAAACTTATCTAATTATCTCACTTCAGAGATTTTTCCAGATGAATTTTTGTTTTTTAGTAGTACTGGCTTTATGAAATGTAATATGCAGGAAGTCTCCATGGTATGACCAGCATTGTGCCTCAGTTCTATTTTTGCCAGTTGCATATTTTCTCACCATAATGTCACAAAATATGGGCTGTTAAATTAATGCATTTTCTGTGCCTTGTAATTGGATGTGTTCCATCTTCTCACAGCATAATGTGTTAATTATCTGTGTCTGCTAATGAAGCATTTCATAGACACAGACTGCTAAATTGGCTTTTGTATTTCTTGCATCTGTAATTCAAATATAGAAACCTATACTGGCTAGTCTAGTTTCGTGCGTGCGCGCACAGGCACACATACACATGATATAATTTGATTTAAAACAGCTTGTTCTCAATATTTTAATTCAACAATTTTTCAAGTAATGCATTCCAAAGTAAATGGTGTTCTTGATGTCATTTATAAAAACACCCATATGTGACATTACTGTTCTTTTGGAGAAATGAACACTGACACCTCCTGGATGACTAGGGAAATAATATCTTACTGGACTAAGACTGCTGTTTGTAGTGCTAGAAATTCACAAAACTTTTCTGAAATTCATGCACAGATATAGCAAACATACTTACCTCTACTACTCAGTAAAATTCTGATAGAACATACTCATTGAAATATACTAGTTTTATAAATTAAGCAGGCAGCAATATTTTTAATATCTGGATTATAAAAACTTGTTTAAATCAGAACTATACAGTGTCTCCTACACATTACAGTGAATCCCTTTTGAAAACATACCATAAATGTAGCTTCTGTAGGAATGTCTTAATGTAGATGTGATGTACCCAAATAAAGAGAAAATTTAGAAAAGCTGTGCATCTCGGCTAGGATTTCTTGCTCATCACAAAATCATTCAATGCAGTGTGAACGATTCCATTATCATGAAAATGTTTTCATCGGAAGAAAATCCAAATGCCACATGTGCACCCTTATAATAACATTCATTGTTTCATAATCCAAATTAGAATAACAAGCAACTTCTACATGTCAGTTTGGGAAGAAATAAGAAAAAGAGAAATTAAAATAATCATGATGGCAGCCACTGAGTCCCCTGTATTACTTCTTCCCACCTCTTACCTTTCACTGAATTCCAGATACCCTGCCTCTAGATTCTATTAAACTTCTATACAACTTTGGAAGATAAAATAGATGAATAAGTATCCTTGTATTTTACTTTGTTAGAAATAACACTTGCAAACCTGACTCTTTGGGTTTTTTTTTTCCCTCTTCAAGGCTTTTTGGGCAAGATGGCCTGTGTGCCTCCTGTGACAAACGAATCCGGGCCTACGAGATGACCATGCGAGTAAAAGACAAAGTATACCATCTGGAATGCTTCAAGTGCGCTGCCTGCCAGAAACACTTTTGTGTTGGTGACAGATACCTTCTCATCAACTCAGACATAGTGTGTGAGCAGGACATCTATGAGTGGACTAAGATCAATGGGATGATATAGCCCACTTGTGCCTCATAATCTCCAAAATGCATCTCATGGGGGACACAAATACTTAGATGTGGCAGTGAGATCAATCACTCACAACATCTATGCGCTTTGTACTAAGGAAAGAGAAAATATAATAGAAAACATATACACTGTATCATGTACAAATGATGGCTGGGGTCTGAAACATTAGCAGATAGATGGAATTCCAATAACAAACAAGCTTTCATGATAAACTGACACTCTTGAAGGGGATGGTGAAAGTTGGGGAATCCATAAATGGATTCTCTAGTGATATGTAAAAAGATATTATGGCTTTGACATGTGCAGAATAGTTTGAGAAGCTGATTTTTTAAAATGTCCTTTCTATTTACTCTATATAGACCATAATCCCACCATTAATACAAAATGGGATGGTATCAGGAATATGTGTGTAGTGAGAAGTGGATCAGGACTCCAATTCTCTAAGTTTTGGATGTGGAAGAAAAGGAACCCTGCCCCAGCATGGAATTAATTTTCCCCCCATTTTCAATGAAAACTACAAGCTTTGGCTGCAACACTGCACAAGATGCACCCTGTTATATATGTTTAAGGCCAAGGCAGACCAAGGAGACTTAATGGCATGTGACCTCAGGAGAGGAATGCAACCTTAAATTCTAAGTAATTATTTAAAGAAATTAAGATGCACGGCTATATTCAGCTGCCATTCTTTGAAAGTGAGAAATTCTACCACTCATTTCTATACAAATAAAGAATTTAAAGAGTTGTTCAGCTATTTTATTAATGTAGGCAACATAAATAATTTCTTGTGTGTAGTAAGATCCTGCAGATTTAATTAAAAATAAACTTATTTGAGTGTTGTGTTTTTTTTTACTAGTGGCTTTTCTAGGTGAAGGCTTTAGTATAACAAACACAAAGCCATTACTGGTTTGCAGTATGCAGTGTTTCTTGTCTTGAGTTATTCTTTTGTTTGTGGATATTATACTTATCCATCATTGAATATGCTTTAATAGATTTAACTGTTGTTGATAAGTAGCTTGGAGCAATATGAAAAACACTGGAAGGTGAAATAGAAGTCCTCTACTTATTAAGAAAGTATGTTCTGCTCAGTCAGCACTTCTACTGTTTTTATGACTACCATACATACTGCAGGAGCATGAGTGTCAGAGATGCCTATCATATTACCTATGATGTGATAGGTTGTGACATCTTTCCCCTCTGCTGTGCAATCATGCTGTTTAGATGGAATATTCTTCTATCATATGGTTTTACGCCTGTCTTTTGAAGGGAAGAGTATGGAAAAGTAATTCTTGCAAAGTAATTTTTCCCTGCTACACAGTAATTACTACACAGTAATGCACTAGTTTAATCTTCTTTTGCAGGTTTACCTGGAACTGCATTACACTGTGTTCCATGGCTATTCCCTTGTAAGTGTGTTTGAACTTCAACTTAAGTTTCCATTAATATTGATCTTTTAAAAGTTTGAGAGCTATTGTTTTTAATGCTACAAGTTTTTTTTAAAATGGACAGACAACACTGCATGCACATTGGATGTTGTGCTGTTTTCTTTAATTAAGAACTTAAAACAGTTATTATGCTATTACATGAAGTTTAGCCCATTCACTAATTGCTCAGATGGGTTCTCAGGATACTTCACAAGGCAGCAACCATCAGCTCTAGGAGGACTGCTGGATTACCAGGCTACAAAAATGAAATGTGTATTTAGAACAGGCATGGGACATCTGTAGCAGAGCAGAACTTTATTTATGCATCCATAGCTCTAAAGAAATGTATAAATCCAATTCAGTATCCCTACGGTTGATAAGATTTGAGGAAGTATTCATGTTCCTCAGACTGATTCTAAAGATTACCACTAAAATCTGTGCAGAGTCCCCATGTCTCAAATGACGTGCCTGTCACTTCTTTTGCCACCTCCTGACTGGCTCATGGTTGATTTTTTTAAAAAAGCTTGTTGATATTTAAATGATTTAGATCCCAGCTTTCTTGTCAATCCCTTTAGGCAGCACGGCTATATTTTCTTTGCAAAACAGAACTGGTCTCATAGAAAATGCATAAAACTGCAGCTCTGATAAGACCTTTGAAAATCTAAGAGGATTTAGAGGAATGGTGCCCACACAATTACAAAGAAAGCCCAATTATTCTAACACAAATGCCCACAGAAAAGAAAAAAAGTAATATGACAAAATTATCAACTCTACAGTGCAGATGTTTCATAACCAAAAAATATGACAGGCTGTAATTATTCTCTGAGAAGGATTAATTAATAGTACTGTTAATGTTTAGATTATACATTGATGAAATATGATTTCATAATGAGGACATGATTTTGCTAAAAAAAAAACCCCAGTGCTTTCAAAGACTGCTCTAAGAAAGAGGCAGAGAATAACAGGATTAGTTACAGTTGCCCTACAAATTCAAAATCAGCACAAACTGCACTTCACTGTTTAATATACACTTCTATTGCAAAGCTTTTTTGGGAATTCAGGAATTAATATATTTTCACAGAAAAAAGCAGTGGATTCAAATCTTCTTTTGTAAAAAGAAGACTACAGCAATGAAGAAACTATAGTGAGATCTCGCTTATTTCCCACCTGTATTAGAATATTGCACTATGATCTATCAAAATAAAATCAGAAAGTAGTAAGACACTGGCACTAAATTACATTTTCTTTTGAATATGTTCTACATGAGCATGATTTTAAAACTGCATCATTATTCATCATTTTCATCCATTGTCCCCATTATTCTATGTCATGGTTTGAAGATGAGTATTACTGGCAGTATCCCTTTTTAATTCTGTGCCCTTGGGGAAATAAGGGATAATATCACCCCAGCACATAATGAAGTTTTCAGTGAAAGGAGCAAATGGGAAGCAGTTGTGAATGCAGTATCATTTGCAAAAGCTGGGCATAGCAGCTGCCTCTCCTGTCTCTTTTTTCAAGGTAATACTGTGCTCCAATCATGGTTGTATCCAAGAATCAAATTATTTGAATTCTGGACACATCAGCACAAAACTGAAGACACTGCCAAATCCATAGCATGCTTAGAAAAGAAAACTGTGAGACATCATTCATCTATACGACAAACAACCTCCTGCTGTAAATTCAGAAAATGAGGTGGCCTTGGGTGCTCCACTTTTTGTCTTTCTGCTCTTGAATCACCTTTCCTTCCAATATCTCTACCCCATACTGACTAACATTTCATCTGAACCCCCTCCAGTTTCCAAATGTCTGCCAAGATATGCAGAGATTATCCTTGGTATAAATTTGAGTGGAAAACCATGCATTAAATTCATTATCTGGTAACAGTGTATTGAAACCTGCAAAATCTTTGGAACTATCTTTAGAAAGAAACTAGGAAGGCTAAAGAACTCTGCAGTGTTTGATGAAAGACTAATGCAAATAATTTGGAGCATTTTCAAGTATTAACAGGAGCTGACAATATTAGAAACAGACTGTATTTTATTTGCTCGCGTCATTTCAGCTCAGCACTGCAGTACACGGGAACATACAGCTCAGTTGCAAAACTTGTGCTTTAATCAGTTATGGCTGTGCCCTTTTGAAATAATTGGTTAAATAACCCTTTCTATATGTATCTGAAAGTCTGAGAATAGTAGTGTAGACTAAGGAGGACTTGCTTCACTCAACCCCCAAAGCTTAAATAAAAAACCTCTCAGAAGGATACATACCAGAGGCCTGTTATGGCAACAGAATCAGCTGCCTTTGACTTGGGTGTCATGATGCCTAGGCGCCATGCTTCCCTCATGGCCAGAAAGGTTGGCCAGCTCTGAACTAGTATGATCCTTGGGTATCTACTTCACTTATGGGTCAGGCCACAACAGCCTTCCCTGGTCTGAAGAACTAGGTGGGGGAACAGCAGATGAAACACAGAAGGGCTACAGATCAGTTGGTCATCCCTTGTTTAGATAGTGAAAGTTAAATTGCAGCATTTTATTTTTAAATGTACTGGTAACTGGATGTGGGACACACCATTTGATAATTTCCAAAGAGATTGCTACCTTAACCTATTGCAGAAAAAAAAACAGTCCTGGGGCATCTTAAAGACTTTTAGTAAAGCATGACCTGCCTGTGAAAACTCATGCTATAATAAAATCATTCAGCCTTTAATGTGCCACATGACTGTTACAAAGTTTGAAAAATCAGATATTTTGATAGCAAGGCACAGAGTAGACAGGGGAAACAGACTGGCAAGGCTAACACTTGGATTGAATTATCTGGTCATTAATTTAAAGACTTTTCAACCACTGCAGAACTAACTAGGTTATCATAATTTGGCAACTCTCCTATTTAGAAGTTTGGTTTTTTTTAAAGTGGGATTGCAGCTGACAGATGGCCATACATCACAAGTCAACCACTGAATGTTATTTCTGTTATTTTTATATCAGTTTGCTGTCATAAATGTGCATATTTATTGGATTACAGTACAGTGCAACAGGATTTCATGTGAAGAGGAAAAGTAGCTCTCTGCCTCTTTCAAACGCAATTCTGAAAATAAGATCCATTCTAACAGTCTCTTTTGACAGAATCATTATTTGAGAGATCCTTGAGAAATAATTCAGTCCACTTTTAACAAATCCCATTGCAATACTAATCATGGATTTCCAACTTCAGAGCAATACCATTGGTTGGTATTAAATGCAGCAGATAATGAAAAGCTGAGTGTTATTTTGCAAACTATTTTTAATTTTCTGTGATAATTTTCTTGCTTTTGTGTAAGATGAGAAATTGAGGAGACAAATAAGATGTACACATGAGAAATATTGTATACAGTGCTCTTTTTGCTCCTTAACAAGCAAAACAAAGAACAGTCCTACAATGGCTTCAGTCCATTTTCTTATATCCTAAAACTCACTGCTGCTAGTTGCAGCAATGCTAGTGACAAAAAAGTATGTGAAGCCCTCTACACGTAGGGCAGCATTTCATATTCTTGAAATAAATTTTGCTACTAACAACCGCTAGCAGTTCCAAAGTAGTTTCAGCAACATGGGCTTCCTGGACAAAGCATCCTTTACAGATAAGAAATGACAAGCTAACCTGAAGGAGAGACATAGTTGACTCCCACCTAGACCTCCAAGAAGGGGGATGGTATATGGAAAATGATCATGAACTGTATCACATGTCTTCTTCATTCCACTGAGAGGAAAACACCTGTGTATACTTAACAACCCTTGCTTTGTCGGCAGGTAGGAACAACTTCTCCACTGACCCCATACATGCTGAAAAGTGCCACTTGCAATAGTGATGATCTAGTGATCCATGGATCCCACAAACAGGCAAATTCCTACCACATCTGAGTGAAGTCACAACCATCTTTGTTAGTGATGGAACATTCCAGGAAGCAGCTCAACTGACCTGTTCTTCACTGCAGATTTAGAACCAAGGCACATGGAACAGAGGACCATTTTACAATGGTCTTTCATCCTGAAAGTATTAAAAATTCCTAAAGCATGATAGTCCCAACAAAAGTAAGCCAATGGAATCAATATGATTTACAGGAATTGACTCACCATCCAATAGGTCTGTTTTCATTGGGACTACCAAAAGATTCAGGGCTAAATATAACAATGTGCTTAAGACTGTCACTAAAAGCCTAAATTCAGTTGTTAGCTGCAAGTAGAATATACTCATCAATTTAATGGAAATTAGTGCTGATTTACCAAATCTCCATTTTGTTCAATAGGTCTACTGTAGCTAGACCAAACAAATGAATTTTTAGGCCAAAGCGTATAAAGTGAAAAACCTCACACTGAGAATCTACTTAAAATCACATTACACTGGTAGGAAAGGACCCATTACCTCTGCGAAAAACAGACAGCTGAAGTGTGAGAAACAAAATTATCAAATGCAGTTCCTACCATAAATTACTTTCTGATAATGAGGGTGGGGTAGCAACGTATGTGTTATATAGATAATGGCTTACATAACATCAAATGACAGCTTCTAGCTGCAAACTATAGCTGTACACTTAACTTAGGAGTTAGCCCCACTGAATTCAACAGAGCTACTTTTGGAGTTTTGAGTAGAAATGGATGGAATTATCAAGTTAAAATTCTATATGAAGTAACTAATTTTCGAACAGACAGTGGGAATAAAATCTACTGAGAAATACTACATGTTTGAAGTCCAAGCCCATGGGGCTGCATCTGAGAATCTTGTATTCAGAAAGAAAAGTGGAAAAGAAACATTTATTACAATATCCTTACACGCAGTTCCTTCATTATTATATCATATATTCCATGACAGAAGCCAGTTATGCTACTGAACTGAAAACCTGTGGGACTACTTTAAATCCAGTTTAATTTAACAGAAATAAGAGTTTTCATCACAGTTTGATAGCTAGCTTGTTCTTACTAAAGTCTCCTCTCTCTAGCAAAATTGACAAAACTGGCAAGTTTATTACAAGAGGAAAAATGGCAAAAATTTTTTTACCATTTTATTAATCCTGTACTGAAGCTCTCATCTAAAGCAAAGTTTCTTTTTTAGGATGATCTACGTTTTGTTATTCAAGTTTCTGCAAAATGAAGTACACAGAATGTGCGCTCCTAGATTACGGATATCAGTCATCTCCTTATGAAATTTACCACCACCCCGCCAAAAAAAAAACAGATGTTCAACTGAGGCAAATTTGACACATGCTCAAAAAAATGAAGGTCCAAGTATAACTAAGAAAAGCCAGACCTGCTGATTTTCTGCCTGTTGTGCTGCAGCTAGTTAAAAGAATAGGAGCCCATATAGAATCATAGAAATGTAGAGTTGGAAGAGATCACACGGGGCATCCAGTCCAACCCCCTACCATGCAGGAATACCCTCAAAGCACTCCCGACAGATGGCCATCCAGCCTCTGCTTAAAAACCTCCAAGGAAGGAGACTCCACTACACTCCAAGGCAGCATATTCCACTGCCGGACAGCCCTGACTGTCAGGAAGTTCTTCCTGAGGTTCAGGTGGAATCTCCTTTCCTGCAGCTTGAATCCATTGCTCCTTGTCCTGGTCTCTGTAGTGGCAGAAAACAAGCCCTCTCCCTCCTCTACATGGCATCCCTTCAAATATTTAAACAGAGCTATCATGTCCCCTCTTAACCATCTCTTCTGCAGACTAAACATACCCAGCTCTCTAAGTCTATCCTCATAGGGCTTAGCTTCCAGGCCCTTCACCATTTTGGTCGCCCTCCTCTGGACCTGCTCCAGCTTGACCATGTCCTTCTTGAATTGGGGTGCCCAGAACTGGACACAGTATTCAAGATGAGGTCTAACCAAAGCAGAGTAGAGTGGTACCAGTACCTCCCTCGATCTAGACACCATACTCCTATTGATGCAGCCGAGAATTGCATTGGCTTTCTATATCAGGATAGAAATGCAGCCTATATACAACCCATAAGGATACGAAGTAGGGGAGCAGGGCATACCATGACTTCTTGTCTTGGGGATCCCAAGGAAGCATCAAACTCACACAAGCCACAAATAGGCAAGCAGGCATCTTCACATTGCAGTTATATCACTATGATTCCACTTTAACTGCCATGGCCACATCCTGCGGAATCCAGTGATTAGTCGGTTGACGAGATCCTGGAGCTCTCTGGCTAAGAATTTTAATTGTTGTTGCTGTTTGCCTTCAACTTGTTTTTGACTTATGGCAACTCTAGGGTGAACTTATCACGGGGGTTTCTGGGGCTGAGTTTTCTGGGCTTCCACAGCCAAGTGGGGAATCGCTCAAAACACTAACCTACAATCCTAGGATTCTATAAGATGTTGCCAGGCTCATTAAAGTGGAATCACAGCACTTCATGGTTTTTTTTTTAAACGGGGACAGGTAGGACTCCTAGGCTGTCTGCTTCCCAGTGCCCCCCCCAACACCTCCTCTAACAAGGACCAGGGCACACCCGCTCTCTCTCCAGAGACCCATGGGGCGCTCCTTCTTTTCCAGCATGGCCATTTCCGCACTACACTGTTATAGTGCTATTATGCCACTTTCAACATCCTGTGGAATCCTGAGGTTTGTAGTTTACTGAGGCCAAAGAGCTCTCTGGCTGAGAATTCTAAACGCCCCTCCCTGAACTGAAAATCCCAGGATTCCCTAGGATGTTGAAAGTGGAATAATAGCACTATAAGAGTATAGTGCGGACACAGGGGGAAGGAAAGAAGGCGAGAAACGGCCTAGTGGCCGCGGCTCCTTGCTCTTGGCATCACTGGCCCTGCCCTTGGCTGAAGGAGGACTAACACGCTCCCACTCCAAAAAAGGGCCGCAGAAAACTGGCTTATCGAGGAGCCGCCTCTCTCATGTTCCCTCCTTCCCCTTCCTGCCGGCCAGGGGCACCTCGCGACGGCGGACGCCGCGGGCTCCCGTCCGGACGCCTTTGGCCTCCCCTTTCTGTCAGCCGCGAAGTTTCTCAACCAACCCGCGCCAAGAACGCCTCAGCGCTCGTCGGCCGGGCAGGCAGGTCGCAGGTCGCAGGCCGCCTCCGCTCCCTTCACCGCCCACCCCACGCGAAGGCGGGAGGAGGAGCCTCGAGGAGGTCGAGGAGGGAAGCGTCAAGATGGCGGCGTCCGGGGAGCCGGATTTGCAACCCCTCAGCCTGGCGCTGCTGCCCACCGATCCGCTGCTGCTCATCCTGAGCTACCTGGATTACAAGGATCTCATGAGGTGGGGGGATCTCAGCACTCGACGTGGGGCGGCTCCGGGGAGGGGGAGCCGGCCTGCGTGGCCGGCCCGCTGAATCGTTCGCGGCTGTCGTCCCCGCCGCCTTGCCTTGCCTTGCCTTGCCTTGCCCCCTGGCTTGGGTTCCTTTCCTTGCGAGGGAAAATGGGGGAGAGGAGGGTGATACTGGCGTTTGTGGCGGTGCCGCCTTTCCTTAGGGGAGAAGAAGGCGCGGTGGTGGTGCAAATAGTCCTTGTGGAGGAGCCGTTTGGTACCCGAGGACATGCCTGCGGAGATCGACCGATAAGGAGTTCAAGGATGAAGCGCCTGTGCTCTTGTGTGAAGTTAAGCTCACGGGGCAAGACAGGGGGTGAAGGATCTGAAGCGGGACACGGAGGGCGGGTAGGTGGCCCGCCTGTGTTTAAGCAGGGCTCTTGGTCCGCGTTCGCGTTGGGTCGTCCGGGCTGCTGTTCTGCGCCGCCCGGGGAGAGAAGCATTTCTGCCGCGGCAGGCGCGGGTCCCAGGAGCGCGGAAGAACCCGTCAAGCTGCCCCAGTGTTGACAGACAGGTTTCTTTCACCGCGGCCTGGCGGCGTCAACAGGTGCTTTCTCCCTGCAAGCTGCCGAAGCTGGCTTGCCCTGGTGGTGCCACATGGGGGAGGGCGCGGGCTTTAAAGTCCTCTCGCTGGAGAAGTGCGCTGGTGAGATTTTTAAGATGGGGAGTTTCCTTCTTTCCGCAAGGCAGAGATGCTGAAAGGAAGGCTTTTGGACTTAGTCCCAGAGTTTGCAAAGGTACTTGGCGCTTAAAGACATCACAAGGCTCTCTGTTGTTTGTTATGACATTAAAATGATGAATATAATAAAAAAAAAACCTAGTCTTTCAAAGTGCAGATGGTTGTATCACAGAGCAGAACAAGTTCATATTAAAGAAAAAAGAACAAGGACAGTGTTAAACTATTCATTTCTAAGAGGGTACTTTCTAGCAGAGTGTTAGTACAGCCTTATTTAGATATGTAAATATGAATATCTAGATACTTAAAATATCTAGATACTTAACATTTTATTAATATTTCAAAACTCTATGAAACTGAGATGTAACCCTAAACATGGGTAATCCCTTACAAATCGATATGACATACTGAACAGATCCTTAACTGAACTGTGATAGGGTGATGCTCTTTATCCCAGAGCATCATTCTACCACTACTCAAGTTAGGGGTGGCTTCAGATCCTCCTTATGTTCTCTCCAAGCTCTGCTTAATTTTGCTTAGACCTTGTGCAGGAAAATGTGTTTAATCATCTCTTCGAAAGGTAAAGTAGGTCTTTAAAATGAAAATAGCTACAAGAAATTCTGCTTTCAGTTAGAGGAATGATGGTGGAGGAAGTGTTTGGACCTATTTCTTCTGCCTTTCCTTTTTACATTCAGAATTGGTACCCTCCAAACTGCTTTCCCACAATAGAAAGTATTGTTCATGTGTCTTTTCCCTTGGCAGAAAAGCTATTGGGAAGAGGGATTTCTAGGGAAATAGCCAGAGAGGAATAGGTTAAGCAGGCCTTCCTTCTATCATGCAGCTGATCAAATTCACAGCTTGGGGTTGGTGGTGATGCTGTTTCATACTTATTATAAAAGTCCATACACCAGAAGGCATATATATATTCCTGCTAATGTCTAATTTGATCCTTAACTGCTAGTGTTAGATGGGGGCAGTGCGGCAGCATGTGTTGAAAGTGGCTAGGTAGGCAAAGTGCTGCCTGTCAGTGAGTTGCATTGTGAATGCCTGAGTAGAACAATCTAGCAAAGATTCTGAAATTGACTTCATAATTTATATCCCTTCCAATAAAAATACTCAAGATTTTTTTCCTCAGTGAACGCCTTAGTGAGATTCAATGAAAGATGTACATGGGGCAAAATAGATAGGTCCTTCGTATGTACAAGTTTCTGTGAATTTTTGCAAAATAGTCTTCAAAAATGTCACTGTATACTTCATAGCTTCTCATCCTGTTACTGTTAGTTGTGATGATTTAGGAATCATTCTCCCATTCGCCAGCAGGTTTCTTCTCTGCAGTTACAATAGAATCAGCAAAATGAGCCTAGGAAATGTTCTGGTTAGGTTTGTGCTGGCAAATACAAGACAATAATGCAATAGGAAATAATCTACTTTTTCCTTTGAAAAAAGGAAAAGTCCAGCATATCTCTTCCTCCTCACTAGCTACAAGTGGCAAAAACCCTTTCCTGAGCATGAATTCTTGGAAGGTCTTTGAAGACAAGGAAAAGGAGAAGGAACATAATTTGTGAGAGGAGGTAATGTTGTGAATGGTTGGAAAAAACCAAGCATTCATTTTCCCCCCCCTCTCCTTTCCATTGAAGCCTAGGGAAAAGGATAGGCTGACCCGGAAAATGAAGCTACCATTTTTCTTAGTCAACCATGGGAACCATAGCCTGTGTGAATCATAATGATTTAACTTCATAATGTTTCCTAAAGAGGACACAGATGTTATTTCAAGTTGGAAAACACTGTTGAAACAGGACAATGGCGTGACTGTTTATGTATGTGAATTTGATAATGTAGATAAAGCAACTAGGCAGTAATGAGCAGAGACTTACTTAGAATTTTCATAAAATGGTCTAACAAAATGAAAATCTGAAAGAAAAAGCATAGATAGGTACCAAAGAAAATTTTGCAGAAAGTAATACAAAAGAAGTCTACAATGAGAAAACGATAGCTATGTGGTATGCTGACTCTCATCCAGGTGGATTAGAAAAAAACTTTGAGTGTCTTCTGCAGAATTTTTTTTAATTCCCTAGGAATTCGTGTTCACATTTTCGTGTGAAATACATTTGTTTTCAGTAGCTGCCAAATCTTCTTTTCAGCCAAAAAAGAGGATTATTATTATTACTATTACTATTACTATTGTTGCTGTTGCTATCATCATCATCATCATCATCATTCTCTTTATTTATATCCTGCTTTTTGCTCAACTTTGGGCCTCAAAGCAGCTTACATATTAAAATAATGCAATTTTAAAACATGCATAGTATATAAAACAGAACTAAACTATAAAGCAATTGAAACAATTATTTACAACTGAAAACAAACAATGACTTTGTTGTGACCCCCCCATGTAAGAAACAGAAATAAACCCTGGAAAAAAGTAACTTTTTTATTTATTTGCAGAAGGGCTTATTTAGTAGTAGGATGAGTGGTTTTCTACCCCAATGACAAAATAGCCCATGCCAAGATAAGTGTTTCAGTGAAGGGCCATGCTTCATGTCAGACACAACAGACAATCAGAGCATGTCAATTCAACACTTCAGCAGTCCTTTGGAAGCAAGATTTCCACACATGGTGCATCATCTGCTGTTTTTTTAATTCACTGCCCTACTGTAGAGCTAATAGTGGTGGGAATGTCAAACAGTACCAGCATACATAAGGCCTCTGATTAGCAGGCCTTCTACCACTTCTAAGACAGCTGGTAAAAAGATGCCTCCCAACACACTTCATACTGTCTGGTAGTACAGTGCAGCTAGTGTTATGACAACACTGTAAGTTAGCTAGTCTTCCTCTAGTATACTAGCCTGCTTCTGCAGGTAAATGTTTCCCTTCAGAGGACATTATATCTTCACAGTGCAGTGCCACATCATATTTATACCATATCTTCCTAGTTTATTTGGCATAAACTACTGGAACAAGCATCTGCCTCTGAACTTAACCAGCTAGTCATCAGTGGTTAGACCCATCTCTGAAGTGTAGCATAATTAAAACTGTTCAAACACAGTCCACGTGTTTTGAAAAACAGGCAGTTGACCGGTGACTTTACATGTTGCTGTTGTTTCTCTGTGTTGGACTTTCTGTATCCTGTGAGTGGACAGATTTCTTCAGGCTCCTTGTTGGTCTGAAGTGGTGACAATCTGAGGCTGGATGCTACAGCTCCTTGAAGGTTTTGTCTTTGCATGGTGCACCCCAGCCTGGAGCATTGAGCCAATGCATGCCCTCAATTCAGCTGTGTCAAAGGACTTCCACACTTTGATAGGGCTTCACTAATTCCGTGTGCACACTGCTTCTCTATTAGTTTAACAGGTTATGTGCTTTGGGAGTAATTAATCCTGTTTCTTTGCTTGCCTCCTTTGTTGGCCCTGGGGCATTCCAGATCATACCTTTGATTGATCTCTAGTAAACTATGTCTAGATTTCTGCACCAGATTTCTGCTCCTTCCACTTCTGAACCTCGCTATATTAGTGTTTCTGCTTGTTTTTTTTTACCTGGATATTTTCATATGAAGTCTCTGGCTGTTTTGTGGCAAAATGTCTGTGGATGTCTGTGCTGCTAGGTTCTGTCCCTACCGCTACCTCTACTTGATCTTTCACGGATAGGATCAGATGAGTATACACTTCTATCCTTCCTTCCATTGAATGGGGAATTGATAAATTCTCATCTGAGTACTAACATCAGTTTCTTTGCATCATGTTTCAATAAAAAAGGGCACAGGACTTTTTTGACTATAAAATACAAAACAGCACAACAAACCCCAACAGAACTGTATATGACTGTTAGCTGAAATTCATGGACATTAAGACTCTTGGATTGACAGTATCTGTCTAGCACTGTGTAACTTTTCAGTACAGTGTGACTCTGAGATATTAAAATGTTCTGTCTGGTAGGGTAGGGATCAAATCTTTAAAAATAATTAATAACAAAGCTAACACACTGTGAAAAGTTTGCTGTTTTTCTTCAAAGACCAAAAGAGATCTTGAAAGCTTATACAAATGTTAAATAAAAAATGATATGTATACTTTTAAAGTGTTTCCATTTGTAAACATTAATATTCTAGTACTGAAAAGAAAATACCAATTTAAGTAGGAGAAATAAGAAAAAATGCTCTGTAATGTTTATTGGAGGATAAATTTAGACGTGTGTAAATAGTGTTACAACAATGATCAACTCACACAGAGGTTTCAAACAAAATAACTTTATTAAAATTAAAAGAAAATGTATATATCTTCAGAAAATGGTAGTAACTGAGAAAGGTAATATTAAAAATTCAAGTAAAAGGTAGGGTTAAGCAGAGTATGAGCAAACATTTTTAGCAGAGCCCTATTAGTCTTTAGAAATTCTATTGCCAGAAAAAATTTCCAATGCTACGAAGAAGTATTGTGAGAAAAAGCCTTCTCATAAATGTACAGAAAAATTTTACTATTCCTTCTTTAATTCAGGAGATGCCAAAATAGTTCCATCTTTACAGTATTAATCTGTGTTGGCTGTTGTAGGGAAAAGGAAACAAAATCAAGTGCTATTTTACAAAAGTGCTCTATGTAATGCTTATTATTAGTGCCATTTCAAAACTTTTTTTTCCCTGGTATTAAGATTAATTTTCTCAATAAATTTTGAAAAGAGAGCCAGCATGGTGCAGTGGTCTGACTCTTGGACTAGGACTCTCAAACATCAGGGTTTGAATGTGTGCTTAGCACCGGAAACCCATGGGGTGAAGTTGTGCAAGTCACACTCTCAGCCTAAGAGAAAAGCAATAGCTTGGCAAGAAGACCCCATGATAGGGTCAAGATCAACTTAAAGGCATATAGTAACAAGGGTTTAAAAATGTCCTTTTCTGTATTCTTCCCTCTCTTCTCTTATTCTTTACCCTACCACTATGGTAGTAACACCTGATGAAGTACACATGTCTTCACAGTGCAGTGCCACATCATATTTATACCATATCTTCCTAGTGTTCTTAAGGGTTGTGTTCTTGTGTTCTTAAGGGATGGCAGGAACTTCTAGTTTAATTGTAATACCATGTAAGAGATGCTTCTTTTCTCTACAACTTTGTCCTAATCTCACACTAGCTAGCTATACATGCAGGTCTCAGCTTATGTCTTCCTTTTCCAATTATGTGAACTGGGGGACAGGAGGTAGAGGAAAGCATGATACTAGAAAAATGAGATGGAGAGAACTGTTTACCACTGATAAATGGATAGGATTGTTTTTCTAGAGTAAAGTCTTCAAAGTCTATTTATGAGACCATACCTAAGCTGGTATAACTTTGCTCACACAGTTCATTCATAAGTATCAAATTATATCATTTATAAAAGTTTGAGCTGCCTAGATGATGCATGATGTGGCGCTATTAAGTTAGAACATGAATTCATTTCTAGAAATTAATATTCTAGGTCTGTGTAAAATGATGTATCAACTTTAACCTTCCAAATTTTTCATTTTGATTCTTTCAACTTCATTATTGATGGTGTAATTTGTATTTACAGCTGCTGCTATGTAAGTCGTAGATTAAATCAGCTTTCAAGTCATGATCCACTGTGGAGGAGGCACTGTAAGAAATACTGGCTTCTGACTGAGTAAGTATGGCTAATAATGTTTGTGAAAAGATCCAAAAGATCTTTCACTTGTGTTAATATGGTCATATGCCTTACTTTATGGAGAATGATTCTCAGTTTGAAGGTAGCCTCTGTTAGAAGGCCCGAGTTAAAGATAAAATGGACAATTAGAAGGGAGAGTAGAGTCTTCAAAGTTGTTGATCAATAGCTAACACTAGATGGTAGCATAAGCTCACCTGATTCACAGTCCTTCCCACAATGATGACATGACTTGTACACTAGGTCCCTGATATCTGTGGGGGATACGTTCCTGGACTTAACATGGATAATGAAAAGCGCAGATAATAGCAAATGCTATTTTTTTCAATGCAATGAATAATGTAGATATTGAGACAAGTATGCAGCTCGGTAGAGGAGGCCCAGAACTGGACAGAAATTGGGAATCTAAGAGAAAGAAAGCTTTGTAGCCATTATTTGAAGTCTAAAGCCAGTGCACAACTGGTGAAAACATAAAAATTAGCAACAATATGTGGTCAAAAAAACAGGTGCAAATTAATATTTTCAGACTGCGTTTCAGCACAGGTAAGTGAAATTGTGTATAGTAGTCATACAAATAGGAGAGACGTACTGAATTCTTTTAGTGGTTTATTTTCCTGGTTAATGTACACTTTTGAACAAAAATACATATTTTTCCAGAAATATATCCCAACATTTCTTGGGTTAAAAGCAGAAGTAACAGTGATTTAACCAACTGTTTAACCAGTGCACCAGCCATCACTCCAACAGGATACCATGTATTCTCCAAGAATAGTATTGTGCTCAGTCTTTTGCCAGCAATGACTTTGCTGTACGTGCAACAGAGTAGCTCAGTTTGTCTAAGTTGTATTATTCTTATTGTTATCATCATCATCATCATCTTTATTCTACCCTGCTTTTCTTCTTGAGAGAACTCAAAGTGGCTAGGGGTATGTAGGGGTATTTCTATGAAAAATGAAGCAGTATCACTGTCCCATCGATTTTAATGAGGATCTAGCATCTCATATATACACACTAAACAGATTGTTTTATAAGCCAGTTTAGGGTTACATCTCAGTTTCATAAAGTTTTGAAATATTAATAAAATTTTAAGTATCTAGATAGTCATATTTACATATCTAAATAAGGCTGTACTAACACTCTGCTAGAAAGTACCCTCTTAGAAATGAATAGTTTAACACTGTCCTTGTTCTTTTTTCTTTAATATGAACTTGTTCCACTCTGTGATACAACCATCTGCACTTTGAAAGACTAGGGTTTTTTTTTTATTATATTCATTATTTTAAGCATACAGCAAGACTATGAATCCAAAAGAATGTCTCAGCAACAGCGTCAACAGCTTTTTTATCTAAAAACATTCAGCTGTTTTTTTTTAAAGTGAGGAGGTGAAGGTTTAATGAATTTTCCTGCTCAATGAGAGTCGTATATTTAATTTTTAATGGTACGCATGTGAGAACACATGTGCATGTATGTTTATTCTAGAAAAATATGATCTACAGTTTCCCCACAAAATGAACATGGGGTAAATTGGGACACATAGAGTACAAAAATGCACGGAGATGATACTTTTCACTGCTGCTTGGTACTTCTGCAAATGATATATATGTTTCTTTCTTTTTTAGAGATGAGAAATCCAGCAGAAATAAGGGCTGGAAAGCAATCTTTTTAGATTTTTATGCTGATTTAGGGAGATATATTCAGTATTATGCTACACTTAAAAAAGCTTGGGATGATTTGGAAAAATACTTGTTGCAACGCTGTCCTCGGATGATTACTTCTTTGAAAGGTATTGTTTATATATTTAGCATCTTTGAATACTGCAAAATATTATTCTTTTTGAATGAAAATTTTCTCCATTTTATATGTAAACCCAAGTAGAAAGGTTTGTTCGTGACAACCCTAAGCTATTAAATATTGTTAAAAAAAATCTAAAAATGTATTTGATATTCTTTCTTTTCCTTAGTGTTTGATACTTCCTTTGTTCTGCTAGATTGTTGAGCAAACAAGAGTTCTGTCCTTTTTTCATTCTGTCATGTGCAATAATAGAAATTGTATAGAGCTGGATTTTTGATTTAATATAATAGTCTAGAAACAGAGGGAAAAAAGACAAACATTTGCACCTTGATTAATAGGTGTACTTCTTTTGAGAAATACCATAAGTTTAACTGTCAGCTTCAAGACAGCAGGGTGATTGATTTTGATTAGAATGTTTATTGGCATTCACATGGCAACTACATTATAATGGCTGGGTTTTTCCAGTAGCTCTTTTACCTGAAATTAACATCTCCTTCAAATATTAAGGGAAGGAACTCAATATTTTTTATAAATGGTTGCATTTTGGAGTGATTTTGTAGCCCTATACTGTTTGTCTTTGTTCTAGCTTCTGGCAATATTTCTCACCTGGATTAGAAGTGGTAGTTGTCAGTAAGTTTCAGTTTTGCACAATTTGGGAAATGGTTGGCTGAGATATTCTTCCCTCACACCTCCATGTGTGATCTGTCCAAAGCAATGAGCAGCTGGTTTAGCAGCCAATGGGTACATCTTTTTTGTTTCCCTAAACATGTTTCCTAGTGTGAGGATTACCCTGAGGTCTTGCTGCTTCTCACTGTATGGAGCTCTGGAAGAGTCAAAGAGCTCTAGAGAAAAGAAGGGAAAATCTCTTTCACATCCAAAGTTCAGAGATGCTTGCAAAACATTGCTAATCTCCTTAAGACAAAGTCTGACAGGAAGCTGTGCCACTTCACCTTGCACAGAATTTTAAACCTTCTTTTGTACTCTTATTGTTCATTTCTCCTCAGAACTGGCTCTTCAAATGATCCTACTCCAAGTAAGGAGGAGATCCTGCCCTTTTCCTGACTTCCTCCTTGTGATTAAACAAACACATTCAAGCTTTTTAATAGGGTTATTGGGGTACTAAAGAAATATATTTACAGCAAATAAAATAATTGCAACATGTGCTATCATTTATATTTTATCATTCCTTCATGTTTCAACAGCTAATCTTAGAGCTGCAACTCCATTTGTTAATCCCAACTAGAGTAAGCCCTTGTAACCAGCGAAATTTACAAAAGTGCTGATATAACAAGTTTTATTTATTCAATGGGTCTGCTCTAGTTGGGATTAACAGTGGATTTAGCCCAGAGCTTCATTTTTTTTCTTCTGGTAAGTGCCACTCAGAACCATTAATTACAGTTAACTTGAACCTGGGCAAAGCAATGTCTCAGTATTACTAAAGATTCATAGTATGGATGTAGCATGTTATGTTCAAGATAGTGATTTAACTGTCACTGGTGGGGACATTAGGTACATAAGATCTCTCATGTGTTTATAAGGTTATGACCCAATTCTGTACCTACATTTCCAAGTAAATACTGTTGGCCTGATTGGAACTTACTTTTGAGTAGATACTTAGAACGGCATTGTAAAAAGTATGTAATTTTTATTATACAGGTCTTGAAAATAATTTTTTTCTCCTGAGTTATATTATTGGTCATCTCTTCTTTTGCCAAATTTTGGTAGCAGGGATTAGGCAGAATTATTCCAGAGTTTAGGTCCAGCTCACAGGCTATCAGTTAGAATTTCCGTCCTTAACATAGTGCATTACTGTTAAATTATTATCTGTGGCCCAGAATAACAATGGGCTTTTGATTCTGTTATCTTTGAAAGAAGCCTACTTATTCTGGGTACATAAATCTTAATATAAAATGTTGGAAACGAAAGCATCCATTCGGCCACTCAAACGTTACACTTGCTGTAC
The DNA here is from genome assembly GCA_030412105.1 of Cyclura pinguis. NCBI lineage: Eukaryota > Metazoa > Chordata > Lepidosauria > Squamata > Iguanidae > Cyclura > Cyclura pinguis. The sequence goes on along the minus strand of CM059599.1, from coordinate 306,953,530 downwards.
ACTGTTTCTTATGTAAGTATTAATACTGCTTTCAGAAAAGGAAAACTGTGAGAGACATTCTGAGAGAGACAGATGAGTCTATATACCTGTTGTCACATATGCTGATGTAAATGGGGCTTGGTCAAGAGTTTAAGGTTGGGCCTTCAATTGCTCTGTATAGTATGCATAGTCTATGTTGTCTGACAATGTCTGCTAAAATGTGAAGTTTCTGACTGTTCGCAGAGAGTGTACGGGAGGAAGATTTGGATGCAGTGGAGGCACAAATTGGTTGCAAACTTCCTGATGACTATCGATGTTCATTTCGGATCCATAATGGACAAAAGCTAGTTGTTCCAGGGTAAGAAATTAACTGTAGTTGTTCAGCAGTTGGCTACTTTCTGCCTGTGTAAGGATATATATACTTTTAAATTATTAGTGTTACTTTTCTTACAAGTTTTTTTTTCTTTTTCTTCTTTTTGTTGGTACAAAGGTTGATGGGAAGCATGGCGCTTTCCAATCACTATCGTTCTGAAGATTTGTTGGACATTGACACAGCAGCTGGTGGCTTTCAGCAGCGGCAAGGGCTGAAACAATGCCTCCCCTTAACTTTTTGCATTCATACTGGATTGAGTCAGTACATGGCTTTGGAGAGCGTGGAGGGTCGCAATTGTTATGAGATCTTCTACCAATGTCCAGTAAGAAAGACTTCTAAATAGATCCTTTAGACAACACTAATGATACTCACCTGCTTCAGTAGATGCAATTGATGCAATATATGTTAGGCACAACATGACTCTCTGTGTAGACTATTTCAAGTCAGTTGTTTTTCATCTGTGAGCCCCTTTCCCATCAATGGCCAATGGTCACAGGAATGTTCAGATATTCTAACTGAAGAAGTGGAATAGCAAAGCTTGAAATAGTAAAAATGGCTGTAATTACTGTGACAGAAGTAGAAGGTTAATTTGACTGCAAGAAAACTTCACACACCAGAGTCTACATCTCCACTGACAAAAAGGTAGCAGGGCTGCTAGCTGAAATAAGATTGTGCTTACTGATTAAGCTGCCCAGATACTTATCTTCAGGTTTTTCATACATAATGATATAATTATGGGTTTTCCTTGATTTTTCAAGAATTCCCATTCTTGAAAGTATTTAATGATATATTGATTACTTTATCTTTCACCCAGTCCGTAGTCTGTAGAAAACCCCTTTGCTGGTTTAAGAGATCTACAGAAGCACTTATCTGTCCTGTAGCTTACACAATGAAATGATATACAGTATTGTTTAGCAATGCTATTGGAAAACACCAACAATAGCACAATAATACCTTACTATTGGTGGTAGTACATATAGTACAACCGTGGCTGTTGCATTTTAGGATGTTCTTGCAAACTTTTAAGACATTTTTTTCTTTTAAATGGTAGATCAAAATTTGTAGTAGATCATGTCTCTTTTATGATTCAAATGTTTCAGTAAGCCATATTTCTAGTAGTTTATTCTTTTAAAACCACATATTCAAATGTGCAAATAAACAGGCAAATTATCCTGCTTACCCACCTGATTTTAGACCACTTGAAATTGTGGGATTTGTACAGGGACACTTTTCTTTCAGTTTACAAAATCATTTCTGTTCGCCTGGCAATCAAGCTTCCATTTCCTGAACATAATGTAGTGTAACCTTTTTCATCTGTGCAATACCAAAGCCTTAGTTTTCTTCCTTTAATAATCTTTTAATTTTGGAGCTAATATTTAACATTCTGAAGATGGTTGCAAAGCTACCATAATATTCAAAAATCAGTGATAAATTCTAAATTTAGATATGAGGATGTTGTGATTTGTTTCTTGCTACACAGTAAATCTTATCATAGAAAGATACATTTTATTCTAAGGAGATGGAATGTCGTGGTTTATTTTGGATAAGAATCTCTCTCCATCTATTTTTCTGTAGAAAAAAGTGGTTTTAAAAATGATTTACTGTTCCTAATGGCTTAATAATATGCTTTTGCATGACACTAGAAGTATAACAAAATTAAGCTAAATTTTCAGACTTGGGTTTGTCCTTGAAGTGTTCACAAACTTTAGTTTGGAATATAATCTGAGTCATAGAAATTATCCTAGTAATTCTGCTCTTTTATTGCTGTTGTTGGAGAAGCCAGGTCTAAAATGCATCTTCAGAATCTTCATAGAAAGCTCAATACTTGATAGTGCAGGTTGTGTGTCTTGAAAAAAACAGCATCTTGGGATATAAATAACTACCTTTTTCTTTTTTGTTAAAAGGATCAAATGGCACGCAGTCCTTCTGCAATTGATATGTTTATTACAGGTAAAAGTACTTTAGAACTTGAATGGGACATTCAGTAAAGGTCAAAACAAAATTGCAATTAAACATGTCTTTAACTTGAATGGGACATTCAAGAGAAGACATGTTTAATTGCAATTTTGTTTTGACCTTTCCTGATTGTTACAATTTGTTTTGATGTGCTATTTCACTTTATATTGTATCTTTTGGCCAGTGGAGGGCAAACCATACATTAAACTGTAACCACATGCACTGAAGTGCTGAAGGCTTTGTCTCCTTTGTAATGTGCAGGAAGGATTACATAGAAGTTGGTTTTCCATTTTATATAGCACATCCCTTATTTGGCATCCTGAAGTCTGATCCCAGATACGGGACACGCCAAATTCCATATTTGAGAAGGCCGACATTTTTGTTGACTAGCTTTAAAATACCTATGTTTAATAAGTAATAAATACTACACATTTAACATAACGTATAGTTTGGTACCTCAGTCTTTATGGAGATTAATTGTAACTGAGACTAAACGTGTGTTGAGAACAAAATGGTACAAACAAGTGTACAAACAGTTGGAAAATTCCTCCATCTTTCCTAGGAAGAATCTTGAGCTTCCTCTCTAGGTGCATGGGTTCATGCCCATCTAGCACTAAACTACAGTCTAGTACTATAGATTGTAGTGGTGGTTGCTGAAATTTATAGATAGGCTGAAGCTGCTAATCTAGCCTAAACTGAAAAAAAAAATTAATATCAGGCACTTTTACCTATCTCTTCTTCGTTATACTGTTTAGGATGGGAAATTGTCTGTAAGTATATGTCTGAAAGGGGCAATTAGAAAAGGAGGAAGTTCTTTTTAGTGTACTAATAAATCTTCCCAGAGGATGACTTCAGGCTGCACTCTCACATAATGATAAGCCAGGATTCCTATACATGAGAAGCAGGCTAGTGCTCACAGCCAGATACAAACACACACTTTTTGTGCAGTTAGTTAGTGCAAGTCTAACTAGGAAGTGAAGGCCTAAATATCGTAAAGGCACCAGATCCTGTCTGATCTTGGAAGCTAAGGTTAGTACTTGGATGGAAGGCCATGAGTGAATGCCAGGTGCTGTAATCTATATATCAGAGAAAGGAATTGGCAAACCTACCTCAGATGTTCTTTGCCTGAGAAAATCCTATGAAATCCTTGGGATTGCTATAAATCAACAGGTGACTTAAAGGCACATGCATACACACACACGCACAAAACTAGGAACTGATAGCTTATAATGATGTACAAATGGAATTTGTAAGCCAACAATAAATGCAAACAGAATGAAAAGTCTGGAAGTGTACCAGCACTCTGCTTGTTCACTGCAAGCCAGGAATTATGGTTAATTGTTATTAGGAACACAGAGGTGCCTTTGAAAATTATTTACAGCAGCTGTGACTAACTGGTGGCAATCCAGATGTTGTTTGAATGACAGTACCGATCATCTGGAAGTTTTGTGATGATCTACGCCAGGTTTACTTCATTTGGGACAGGAGGAGTAGATATTCAGGCTGGTATCTCTCAAGCATGTTTCCCCTATTCAGAGCTTTTTGCTACTCACAGATACTGTAAAGTACTAGGGATTCAAGGAGTCCAATTTTCATCCCACAGAAGTCTATTTCATCCCACTTTCAACTGACATTCACTTTTCCTCATTATTTCTCAGTTTCTTGAAGGAAACAGAACATACCCAATTCTTATTGGACCATTCTCCTTTTTTCTTTAATTTATGAACTGATATTTTTCTTAAGCACCCACAGAAACCTTTGCTTTGTCCCGTTTCCTCTCCTGTTGTCAGGTAGACCGTTTGTTATGAGATATGGAAATAATATATGTTTGCTACTTCACCAGGGAGGTTTCATTTTTTAAAAATAGTATTTGTATAGAACTTCTAATCAACTGAACTGAACGATCTTTTAAAATCTTTCTCTCTTTCATCATTTAGGTAGCTCCTATTTGGAATGGTTCACCTCCTATGTAAACAATGTAATAACAGGTCGCTATCCCATTATCCGAGACCAGATTTTCAGGTATTACAGTTTTTATTCTACAGTACTTGGTCTATAGTTTTCCACTGAGACTAAGCAAAATATATCAGAATTAGAATCAAATGCTCATAATATTGTAGCAGGTATCTGAGAATGAAAGAGTAAACATTCTTTCAAACAAAACTGACATAGTCAAAAAGGTATTAGTAGGTACAAAATATGTATCTGGGCACTTGCCCATTATTAAACCAACTTATATTCCAATTCTTTGTCCTGCTTCAAAGCAAACTATTAATAATATGTAAGAGCTAGGTATAAAGGACTGTGCAAAAGATGAATTTGTTACCCCAAAAGGTGGGGAACCATGAGGTCCACCAGCAGTGCCAGCATCTCCTTAGAAATTGGGGGAAATAAAGGAGTCCTGTGAAAGGGGGCTAATGGCAGTATCTTTTCACCTGTGTATACCAGTACTGACTGTAGGTCTCCAATTAAAAGTTTAAACAGAGTATTTTTATTAGAAATTAATAGATACACACACAAGAAGTCAAGCAGGAACCATAGTGAAGGGAGAAGCAAGCAAGGTTGGATAGAGAGATTTTGGGTGCAGAGGGTATGGTTTTATTGTTGCATTTTATAGTAGTTTGGTTTAAACTGTACAATGTTCAAATTGTAATGTAAAAATTGTCCTTTACAGTACATTAGTCTGTATTCCAGTGTATATTTTCAATCATGTGATCTTCAAAATGTTGTTGGACTGGAGCTCCTAGTATTCCTTGTTGTTGACTGTGCAGGAACTTGTGTGTCTAAAGAATCTCATTATTTCTTACCCCTGCCTTGAATTATCTAATGAAGACACTGCATTTCCTTTCTGTTTCTAGATATGTTCATGATAAGGACTGTGTAGCAACAACAGGAGATATAACTGTCTCAGTCTCCACATCTTTTTTGCCTGAACTCAGTTCAATACATCCACCTCATTATTTCTTCACCTACCGAATCAGGTGGGAATATTTAAACTAACTTTGTAGTTTTATGAATATGTTATTGGCAGGATTTGGGAACTTCACAGAATCATAGAGTTGGAAAAGACCACAAGGGCCATTGAGTCCAACCCCCGCAGGGATAGAGAGTCAAAGCACTCCGAGCAGATGTCCAAACTGTTCACAGTGCTGAAGAAAATCTGGAGCAGTTTCTCATAAGGCACAGGAGGCTGCCAGGAGATGATGGAAAGAAGTGACATTGCAGACAGCCACTAGGATAATGTTGTATTTAGAACTGTAAGTGTTTTAAAGTAAGAGAATTTGTGCAAGCCTTCACTAAGCAGTGAAATGGCTTATGCTTTTACAATTCTACTCAGTATTGTTTTGTGGTTCATATAGATCTTTCTCCAATCCTTGTGCTGGATTGTTGAATTTCTCTTGTGTCAAAGTGTTCTTGTTTAGGAGGAAAGTATGACTTTTTACACCAATAATTATTGTTTATTTAATTAAGCTGTGCATGTGTCACAGCCAGCTATTAGGTATCACCTCGCTATTTTCTTCTTGTTGAAGATTACTTAGATGTGTGTTCGAAGCTAAGTGCTTCTTCACTACCAACCTGGTATTAGGAATGCTGTGCTTTATATAAAAACTGGTTTATACCAGTGAAGAACTCTATCACCTGATAGCAGTGCCTGCTGTTTAATTTCTTCTTTTTCTTTTTATTTCCCTTCTCTTAAATTCTCTCTCCTGTCCTCTTCAAATATTGCAGGGCACATCTAGGCTGGCTTTTTAAATCATCCTCCACAAACAAATTATCTATCCTTTCTTCAGGGCCCTAGAAAAAGTTAGAAATGCTGAACAGTATTTTATGCATGTATTTTAGGCATTTTTGTGTTGTGTTGTTGATTTGCTGTGTGAGATATCATTCCAATGGGTTTTGTGTGATTTGTTAGAATTGAGATGTCCAAAGATGCACTTCCAGAGAAAGCCTGTCAGTTAGACAGTCGGTACTGGAGAATAACCAATGCCAAAGGTGATGTTGAAGAGGTTCAAGGTCCTGGAGTAGTAGGTAAGGAGTATTTCAAGACTTTGTTGTTTGAGGAAGTGTTTTTGGATTGGAATGTTTGTTTGCAATACAAGTTTAAGTGTTTTCATTTTAAAAAATGGTCACTTTATTAAAAGAACAAAACAGCTTTAGACTCCAATCTAGATCAGGCCCCACTGTGATTTCTGCCTGCTGTTATCCCTTCTTACCTACTGACCTGTGCAGATGCTATCTGCCGGCTGGTGTGTGTGTGCATGGCTACATTTCCCCACTCCCAACATAATAGTGAGTTGTTTAAGAACTTTTTAAATCAGTCTATTTTATTATAACATGTAATTCTGCCCTTATTGAATTGCTTTTGTCCTAAAGATTGAAGTCTTTTGTTCACTTTGTTTCTACAGGAGAATTCCCAATCATCAGTCCTGGTCGAGTTTATGAATACACTAGCTGTACTACATTTGCCACTACTTCTGGGTACATGGAAGGATACTATACATTCCATTGCCTTTATTACAAAGACAAGTTTTTTAATGTCACCATTCCTAGATTTCATATGGTTTGCCCAACATTCAAAGTATCTTTAGCACGCATGGTAAGTTGAAATTACTGTTCTACACATATGTTCTACCCATACTGCTGATACCCTTTTTGGAGTAAATTGTTACATTTTCTCTTTTTAGGATAAATACTGATATGCTTTATGAATCAAATGGATGAAACAGTTTTTAGCAGTTTTAACATGAGTAGGAACCTTACATTTTCTGAAATGTGTGTATTAACTTGCCTGCCATCATTAATCCTGGGGGGAAAATGAGGAAGGCTGATAAATAATGTTTGTAGCCACTGTAAAACAATGCTACTAAAAGTGGTGGTCCATGGACTACTATTGGTCCATGAGCCATTGGCTGCTGGTTCTCCGTGAGTTTTTTCCAGGAAAAAAAAAATAAAAGTGATTTTGAAAAGGTTTAGAATTCAGAAAGCTGAATATAAGAGTAACACTCATATAGGAAAGAATTTAATCCACCTCAAATTACAGCAGATATATTAGCAATTTGATATTGCTAAAGCATTATAGAACAAAGAGCAAGCATGCTATAGTGGTTTGAGCACTGGACTATGACCCTGGAGGCCAGAGTTCAATTTCCCCCTCAGGAAATTCTTCAGAATTCATTCCGCACTCGGCCATGGAAAGCCACTGGGTGACCTTGGTGCATCACACACTCTCAGCCCCAGAAAACCCCATGATAGTTTTGGCTTAAAGGCACACAACAGCAACAGTTGGAAAACAGCACTGTTATATTGTAGTAAGTGTGTAAGTATAATTAAGTGAGCTCCTATACCTGAATAGAAGTAATATTGATTAATCACCTTTTTTTATTTTGGCAAAATGTTCATATTGGTGTCCACTATTTTGAAGACTTATCAACAGTGTTCTCTACAAATGATCAGGTATAGGCTTCATATGATGTTGGGGTCATTGCAGAAGCACAATCAGTCATACAGGGATTTTTATAGAAGCAATGAATGTAGGTCAGATTCTGTTTCTGTAGGTCAGAAACAACATCACCACCTTATATGTGTATTGAACCTTCTTCAAGATCTTGTCCTGTTTTCATTGAAGAAGAATATACATAGAACGGATTTGGATTCTATCTGTCTGTCAAGAACTACTTACTGAGTGATAAATTATGATCTGTTTTAATTCCTTCTTTTTAAAATAAGGGTAACCTATTCATTGGGCTCCTTGCCTATGAAAACCCTGTGAAATTCATGGGGTTGCCATAACTCAGCAGGTAACTTGAAGGCACATACACACATGCACATTCATTGGGTTGTTGTATAGAGCACATTATTTGAGTCTTCGTGTCTAGTATACTCTTAAACAGATATACCATATTTTGATTAGAACATCCTTTTTCAGCCTGGTGTCCTTCAGATGTATTGAACAACAACTTTCATAATCAATAGGCTGGAAAATTGTAGATGCTATAGTCAAGTTCATGTGTGATCACCAAGCTGGTACCCTACCAAGAACTGGGCTCCTAACATATAGAATAACTGTGTCAGATGTTAACAGTGAACATTCAGGCAAATCTCAGATTGTATGCTGAATTATATATTTGTGAAAAACTAGGCTGGGTTTATTATCACCAATTAAAACAATGCAAAATGTTAATGTGTTTAACTTCTACTATGGTTCCTGGGTTTTTTAAGATGGGCTGAAAGCATAATTTAGAGCAATATTTAACTGAGATGGTTTTGCAAAGAAATTTTGTCTAAATCTGTGTTTTGGATTCTTGTATTCAGGAAGCCAATCGTAATGAGTATGTTATGGATGAGGATGAAGACTCAACAGATACCGATGAATATGAAGATCGGTGTAGAATACTGGACATTCCTGCTCCTCCTGGACGTTGTCCACGCCAGACATGAGCAGACTTTAAAAAATAAACTCTTTTCTCAGTTCTGTAGAGAAACTATATTTCTGAATATCAAATAATTGTTTGGCAGTGGAGCAACCAGCATAAATGCTGGTGCTGATTCTGGCTTATATCTGATCAGATAAATAGGCAGTGTTTTCCTTTTGTCTTGCATTTGTTAGCGGAGGGAGAATTTGTGGGGTGGAAATGGGATACAACAGTGTGGTGAGCTTTATTCTTTCAAACAGCTTTACAGTTTGGTGGGGAATCGTTGTACATTTAAAACTTATTTAAACAAGAATGGTGCTTTCTTTTTCTCTTGTTTTAATCAAGCAGTATTAGTTGGCAACAGCAATCAAAATGAGGAAAAAATAGGCATGCCATTTCCATAATGATTCTGTACTGTTATTCATTTATGCCATAAATGAGCAAAATAGCTGCAGCTTAAATCGATGTAATCACTGGGGTGAATTATTGTATATTTTAAAACTAACCTATATATGTATACCAGGAAATACAAAATATTTGACAGGAAGCTGTTCTTATGCGCTTAATCCCATATCCAGTCTCTGATCATATATAGGCCTTCTGGAATGTGGGATGAACATCTTGCTTGCTTCATTTTTCTCATTTATTGCATCATATAAATATGTAAATATGATTCCAGTCCTTCAAATCCCATTTGTGATAAGTGAATAGAATTTTGTTTAACTATAAATCATGTTTTCTGAATATCATTTGAATTTTTATAATTGACAGGAAATAGATACAACTTGAAAAGCGAATATCTGTACTGATGAGTATATATGGCACAAAATAGGAGGCATGTAAGCATTAGCCAGCCAGTGTGCTATTAAGTAGTGAAAAAATGTTGCATAAGAAGCAGTGAAGACAAAAAATTTAATGCTACAAACCTACAGATGCACAATCTGGGGCCATATTTGGCCTGTGTTGTGGGTTACAGTGAAATATAACTGTAAAGCTTTGGGAAAATGGGGTGATGGTGGTAAACATTGCATAAGTTTTGGATAAGGATCTGTGTTGTGAACCAGAAAGTAAATATTCTATGGCCCAGTTCTTCCTCAGTGTGCTATATGACCCAGTTTTACTAAATTGTCATTCAGTCCACAAGAGAAAATGATATAAGAATATATTGGATACAATTCTTAATTAGGGATATCTATATCAGCTTGTCTCAGTTGAATTAACAGAAGTAACTACGAAATGCAACTACCTACAACTACACTTTTAAAAAAGATTTGTTCCACTGTGAGGAGTTCACATTTTTTAGCTCTAATTGAGACCTGCTTCATACTAAAGTGTCTTCATATAAGTGCATACATGTCCACTTAAAAGATCCCCCCTCAAAATCAATTGGACAATATCTCCCACAAAAGTGTGCATAAAACTGTGAGCTTTTTGTGCACTTTACGGTATGTTTCAAAAATGATGGCACTTTAAGACACTTTTCCAGTGTTAATATATGCTATTGATTGCTACCAGTTAATTCTTGCACCCCATGACGTTTTACATCATGGAGAAATGTGAGTTTTCTCAGTCATATATGTCAAGAGGATCTAAGAAGATGAAAGAAACTGAAATAACTAAATGAACAAATTGCTGTTTTTACATAGCCCAGCCAAGTATGGTATTGTGGATTTACCTTCACTGCAAGTATCTTTCCACTGCATGGCTACTTCCCATTAGCACTGTTAGGAACTAAATTTTTAGGGTAAAGATAGAAAAGAAAGATGATCAACAGTATTCACTGGCCAATTTCTGGTTATCCTTCTTCGTGTAGAGTGGTCAACTTCCTTGCAAATGGTACAGCACTGTTGTTCCCACATCACTTTGGGCCACATTGGTCTGCAAACCATTGAAGAACTCCTTGGTACCATAAGCCTTCACTTCCCACACCCTATCTTCAGGATGATCAGGAAGTCAGGAAACAGGAACAGTTGCAGCAGTGACAGACTTTAGCCAATATTCTTGAAATGTTGGAGGTAACAGAGACCCATCACACATACTCAGGATCACATAACATATATTATTAATCAACAGAAGTACCAAGTGCAAACATATTTTTATCACTTAAGTTTTATAAACTGTTCGTTGGCTATATTTGATTTGATGCTTTCTTCTATTGGATGAAAATACGAGCAGGAGACTCAGAATAAGCAATCAAATGTAATTAAAAAGAAAAGATATAATAAAGATGAACAAAGAAGTGCTATGGCGGAGACCCAGAAACACGCACTAAGTCACTGCTGAAAAAAATAGAAACCTTATAAAAGTACAACTTATTCTCAATGTATTATTTGCCCGTAGGTCTGACAGGAAGCCAATGTATGAGACTTTTGGTCATCCGAGCAGCTGTTTGAAATCAATATGCATATTATTACAGGCAATAATGAATAAGATTAAGATTATGCAATTCTTTCTAGTCTCTGTGCCTTACACAAATGGGTCATCTGTACCTGCACCTTTTGGAACCTTCTAAAGCTATATAACTAGCATTGTGGCAGTAACCCTGCCCCTGAGGCTATAAGGCAACTTCCCACCAAGGTCCCCAGTTCCTTTTTGTCCACTGCGGCAGCAGCACTATTAGGAGCCTTCTTCGTTTTTCTTTCATCCATCGGTACTGATTCTGGCTAATAGTTTCTGGTTTACGGTTTCTTGCTTTTTTGGCATCAATTTTCTCTTCTGGTTTGACTTTGGCTTCGACACTTCGCCCATCTTTTTCCTGTCGGCTTCATGTATCTGGTTTATAGCATCAGCTGCATTCTTCAAATGCTGCTTGACTTGTGGTGGAAAGATCCCTGATAGGGACGGACACTTAAGGTGTCTTCTCTGCCTGAGTGAAACCCATAATGTGGGTAGTTGCCCCCATTAGCAGGTATTTACACCGCAAACCAGAAGGAACAGAAAGGCTTGACTTAAGGCCTAGAGAGTCCTCCACAGTCACCCAGCAAGAGCCTTCTTCACTTGAACAAGGGCCAGTCCCCTTGCCGGGTTTGGCAGATATCGGGGCCAGTTCTAACAGGGAGATTATAAAGTCTTCAGCTTCAAGACAAGCTTTGCCCCCACTTTCAGGATGAGCCTCCCCATAACAGTCAAGGGGTGTTTCCCTCAGGTTCCAAGTCTCCATCTCAGGAGTTTCTTGCTGAAAAAACATGGCATGAAACCCATCGTCCTCCATCTCCCTATCCTTGATGTCACAGTTGAGGTTGGTATCATTTTTAGGACCCGATGTCAATGCCATTGTGGTCTCCGAGTGAGAGATGATTTCAAAGTGACTGTTCTTACTATCGCCAGTCTTCTTGACCTCATTAGTGCCATACCTATTAGATACTCTCCTTCTGAATCTGCGGACTACTCGGTCTCATCTGATAGTTACTAAGGACTACATCGGCGGCATCATCACAACCACCAACACTATGAGGTAGAATAATCTCCTCAACATTGAGCACACTCTTCTTGATACCATTGCTCACCTTCTGCATCATCTCATTCTCTGACATCGAGACCTCCTCCAAAGAGAAGGCACCAAGAAGCTTCTGCTCCAATTCAACCTTTGACACAGCCTTCTGCTATGACTGGGTCAGTGGAGGTACCAGCAGAATCCTCTCAACCTTTGACTGTCCACACTACTCCAGAGATTCTTCATCCCCACTCTCAATCATCTTCTACATTTTCCTATTCCTGACGACAAGAGTCCACTGGTGAGCCTGATCCCAAAGTCCTGGATGTATCTATACCTCAAGGGGAGCTCATCTCTCCCACAGACGACATGCACCCTTTCTCTGATCAAATATTGAGAATGGCAAAGTTCTTAAATCTTCAGACTGAACATGAAAGAGAGAACGTCCAGGACCTCAATTTTCAGAGATTGCAGGATCAAGCCCCTACCCTGGCATTGTTACCTCAACTTCCATAATACTACATATCTTTAAAAAGACATAGGATTCTCCATCCTTGGTGTTTTCCACTCCAAAGAAGCTGGACTCTCTCTACAAGGTAGTTGAATTGGGAGCTGAATGGCTGACTCAACATGCTAAGCCCAACTCAATTATAGTTGATGCGGCTCAAGTCAAGACATCACAGAATCTTCACTCCACCTCAGCAGACAGCAACGGCAAGAAGCTGGATGGCTAAGGAAGAAAGCTCTACTCCAATGCTGCCTGCTTTTTCGTATCGCTAACTACAATGCCTGTATGGCCGCTTATCACCAGTTCCTATGGGACAAGACTAAGGTCTTCCTTGACCGGCTTCCTAAAGACGACAGATGGGTGGCCAACATCTTCTGTGGTGAGGCCCGTTGCCTCAGTACAGCAGATCATAACAGCTCGCCATATTGTAGGCTGCTCTGGTAGAGCCTTTGCTGGTGTGGTGTGCCTCCAATTACATACTTGGCTACAATCTTCAGGTCTGTCTCAACAAGCTAGAGTAACTGTAGAAGACCTTCCATTCAACTCTGCCACACTGTTCAGTTCCGCTACAGATGACCATCTCGAGCACACTCGGAAGATGAGAACCACAGCGAAGAAATATGGCATCCAGCCTCAGCAGCATGCCTATCACTACTGCTATTGTCATTACTGTTAATCGTCTCAACAAGTTTCAGTCCAACACCCACCACTCAAAGGTTCTCTCAATCTATGACATAACAATCTGCCTCATATCATTTGCCTGCTTCTTGATACCACACCACTCAATGCAAAAAAGAAGCAGCCTGGCTCTTCAAAGCATCATGTTTGACAGTTTCAAGGATGATACCATATCTGCTGGTACTGCCTCTGCCATCTTTGTATCATCAAGTGTTTCCATCATAGACACCATCATCAATACTGTATTCGCTTTCTCAGTTCCTATTACATCGATGTTGGTGCCAAGCCCCACCCCTTGTTCCTTTGGGGACAGGTTGAGCAAATACCACCAGGCTTGGTCCTCTATCACAACTGACACTTGGGTGCTGGACATCACCGGCAGAAGGTATGCCATAGAGTTTTGGAGGCTTCCCCCTGTCAGCTGCGTCTGGTCTACTCACCAGTCTTGAGTCCCAAATGAGATTGAAACTGCTGCTAAAAAGAGCCATAGAATTAGTCCCATTGTTGGCCCTATGGAGCAGTTTCCCCTCTCAGTACTTCCTGGTATTGAGGAAAGATGAGGGCCTGAGAACTATCGTGGACCTTAGAGGAGTGAACTACTACATCAAGCCTTGTCAGTTCCGAATGGTGACCTTGGCAAGCTTTCTCCCCCTGTTAAAAAAAGGAGACTTGTTCACAACTCTTGATCTCAAGGATGCCTACTTTTACATGTCGATCAGGCCCAAACACAGACAGTTCCTCCCCTTTCTAGGGGGCAGAAGAGCATACAGGGTTCAAGTACTACCCTTCGGACTCAGCACAGCTCCAAGGGTATTCACAAAATGCTTGGCAGTAATAGCAGCGGCACTTCGGCAACGTGGCATCATCCTCTTTTCATATGTAGACAACTGGTTGATAGTCTCTCGGTCTTGAGAGCATCTGCTCTGAGAAATCGACACCACCATCAATCTCCTGAACTCCTTGGGACTAATGATCAACTACAAGAAGTCCCACCTGATCCCATCTCAGAAGATCAAATTCATAGGGGTTATTCTCCACTCTCTCAGTCAGTCTGTCTTCCTCACACTAGAGTCCTGGCAGCGACTTCTAGCCATGGCCTTGAAATGCTCTACAGGTACTTCTCGGTCTCATGGCTTCCACCACAGTGGTAAGACCTTCCACCAAACTCTGCATGAGACCTCTACAAGCTTGCTTCCCGAAGAACTTTGACCCCCCCCCCCGTCACAGTCAGTCTCCATGGCTCTCGGTGCCAGTAGCTTGTTGGAAATAAAAGGAAATTCAGAAGACAAAATAGTGTAAGAGAAATAGTCTTTTATATATTCTAGTTAAAAGATAAAAATAGCATATAGGTTCTTAATATACAAAAGGTTAAAAGAGAACATAAGCAAGTTTGGCAAGTTAAAATACAAAATATATCAAAATATAATACAATACCACAATGAAGCAGGATATGATACAAACTACACCAACAGCAGATCAGAGCAAATCAGGAAGTGAGTATTCCCTAAGAGAATGCTACTCTTACAGAGCCTTTGCAACTGCTTCCAATAACAGTAGCAGGTGAAGGTCCTCTATAACACCAATAGACCAATTAACCCCATAATGACTAAAGCTGTAAGTCTTGTAAAAGTTGTAACTCCAACACAGCTGTTCCTAGTCTGGTGGCAGTCCCGTCAGAACTTTCTGGCAGGCATGCCATTTTATCCTTCACCTTTGACCTTGGTAATGATGGATGCCTCTACGGACAGCTGGGGAGCCCAACACTGACAGTCTTGTTGTAAGGGGTCAATGGTCAACCACCGATAAGACTCTACACGTCAACACCCCAGAATTCCTGGCGGTGATGAAGCCCTTTGCAGCCTTTGGTGATCAACTTCGAGGCAGGGTGGTGCATGTACAGACAGACAACACCACTGTCATGTACTATCTCAACAAGCAGGGCAGCACTTGCTTCTCCACTTTTCACTGCCAGAAGCTCCAGCTCTGGGACTGGTGCATACCAAGAGACATCTTTCCAATTGCAGTTCACCTTCCAGGCAACCAGAACACCTTAGCAGACATGCTGCGTCGCACCGTGCTAGCATGCCATGAGTGGAAATTACACACGGGCATCCTGAAGAGAATCTTCTCCATTTGGGAGACTGCATCAGACTGTGTCTCCAACAAACAAGCAGTGCCCAACCTTCTGTTCCAGGACCAGACCCTATGAAGGCTCACTTGGAGCCACATTCCTCTTCAATTGGAAAGGACCAGTAGTGTACGTTTTTCCACCCTTCCCACTTATAACCAAGATGATAGTGAAGATAGGACAGTGCCAGAGCAATTCTGATCACTTCTTGGTGGCTCAAACGGCCTTGTTTCACCCCACTTCTTGAGCTGTCCAAACATTGGTATTGGAGGCTTTCACCCAAACCGAACCTATTTACCATTCGCAACAGCATTGTTTGGCATCCAGACATCTCCAAACTCAACCTGACAGCATGGAACCTACTCCACTAGCAGCCCTCCCGCAATCTGTCAGACATGTCATTGAGGCGTTCCTACTCCTATAAATGGAGCACGTTTCTTCAGTACTTGCAAGACAGTACAGTCCTTCAGTACATTTGCTGGAGTTCCTCTCTTCACCAGCAGACAAAAGCCTATCATTATCCTCCATCTGTTGCTACCTCTCAGCAGTATCATGGCATGTCGAAAGGCTTGGTAAACCATCCTGCTTCCTGGACTCTCTGGTGAGAAGCTTCCTCGAGGGCTATAAGAACTTACACCTTCTGGTCCTGCCTCCAACCTCCAACTGGAGTTTAGAGTTATCCTTCCACAACTTTCAAAGCAGCCCTTCAAGTCTATGGCCACATGTGACGTCAGGCTTTTGTCTTGGAGAACTGCTTTCCTTGTCACCATCACCTCAGCCAGGTGTGCAGGTGAGCTTTGCACCCTCTATGTTGATCAGCCTTACCTATGCTTTCACAAGCAAAAGGTGATGCTCAGGCCTGACATCTCATTCCTCTCCAAGGTTGTGTCGGCATTCCACCTTAACCTAGACATAGTCCTTCCTGCTTTTATGCAGAATCCATCTTCAGAATTGGAACACAACCTGCACTGCTTAGACGTCCCCCGTGCCCTCTCATTCTACGTGCAGCCCACTGGTGATTTTAGAAACTCTCAAAGACTTTCCCTCTGTGATTCCTTCACCAAGGAGGGACTTCCTGTTTCAGCACAGAGACATTCTAAGCGGGTGGCCTCAACCGCCAGACTTTCCTATGAACTGGGTGGCAAGTAGCCCCCTGTGCAACTGAGAAGCCACTCCACCGGGGCTATGACTGCATCAACCGCCTTTCTACAAGAAGCATCCCTACATGAAAGCTGCAGGGCTGCCACCTGCTTTCAGCCATCTACTTTCATCTCACACTACAGGGTGGACAATAGAGCTACCAGAGACACTGTTTTTGGGTGAGCAGTTCTGTTTTTCTTTGTAGCATGACACTCCTGCTTCCTATGGTGCATAGCTCGCTAGTCTCCCATTTGTGTGAGTCACAGAGACCACAAAGAAGGACAGGTTGCCTACCTGTAACTGGAGTTCTTCAAGTGGTCATCTGTGAATTCACACAACCCCATGCTGCCTCCCCTCATGTCCTGCTATGTCCTTTGGTCCTTGGCTGCTGCCTCTGGCAGCTGTGAAACTGGGGACTTAGGCGGAAAGTCGCCTTATATAGCCTCAGGGAGGGGGAGGGTTACTGCCAAAATGCTAGTTCTAGGGCTCTAGAAGATTCTGAAATGTGCATTGCGCAGGCGCAGATGACCCATTTGTGTGAGTTCACAGACAACCACTTGAAGAACTCCAGTTATAGGTAGGCAACCTGTCTTTTCATTCCATACGTCTAAAACAAGGTGAACCAAATTACCATTAAGTTCATAGAAATGCCAGTGGGCATTGTTGCTACTAATTCTAGAAGAGTGTTAGTGATTTCTTCTTCTTCGTGGTCTCTGTGCCTCACACACTAGGAGCTTTCGCGCATGCGCGGTAGCATTTGGAAGATTCTAGAGCCTAGCAGCTTGGCGGGAACCCCTCCCCCATGCCTGTACTGAGCATGCTCAGCCCGCCAAGCCAACAGTCTCTCCTCAGTTCTTTCTCGTCTGCTGTTGTGAACTGAAGGTTCTCTGCTTAGTAGCGCTCTTGGCTGTTCTTCGGACTGTTTTTTCTGGTAATTTGACTTCGGATATTTGGCTTGGATTTGGTACTGGGAATTGGATTTTGGTATTTTGGATCTTCTCAACCCCTCCTTCAACTTTTCTTCTTTGGCCTCCGTCTTCTCCGCCGTCCTCGTGAGTTCCCCCTTGGGCTTTTCTTTTCGATCTTCGCCTACTTTCTATGTTGGCCTTGTTCAAAGCTTGCGTCACCTGTGGTCGCAAAGTTGCTCTGTCCGACGGACATAGTGAGTGCCTCTTCTGTTAGGGGGAGACACACAACGTCAAGGCCTGTCCCATCTGCCGTGACTTTACCGCTCAGACTCTGCAGAACCGCTCATCCCGCTTGAAATCCCATTGTTGGGAGGAGTCTCTTCGGGCAAGGGATCAGCCGGCGGGAGAATCCATCATGTCTCGGCCTTCAACATCGAGCCGACCTGCGACCACACCTTCCTTGGTACCGGCGGCTGCTGCACTAACTACATCGATGGTATCGGGCTCGGTACCGTCGTCTCGGCCTCTGATATCGGCCTTACCGCAGATCCCGAAGTTACCATCGGCCGCGGCAACTTCGAGGGAGGCTCCTGCGGGCTCGCAGGCAGCTAAGTCAACTAGGCCCCTTACTGCTGCACAGCGTAAGCAACCTGCCCCTCAAGAGGTCTCTTTGGAGAAAGAGAAGAAGAAGAAGAAAAAGAAGGAGAAGCGGAGTTCGCCCTCCAACAGGCCCCGCCTTCCGACTCCTCCTCTGACCCAACAGCCTGGGGACCCAGGAGAAGAGTCAGAACCACAGGAGACTCTGGAAGTGTCTGATGAGGGGCAGACCGCTGGCTTGGCCATGCCTTCGGGCCTGCCTGTGCTCACTGCCGCGGTATCTCCGCCCGGTCACCCAAAAAGGGTGGACCGCCCGGAGGATGTTCCGGCCTCACCTCGGCCCTCGCCCAGTCATCGGGCAGCGTCCGACAGGAGTGAATCGCGCTCCCCACAACGCAGGGTGAGACGTCGATCCCCGCGTTGGCAGGAGGTCTACCCGGAGCGGCCTTCATCCAGGCCCTTGCTTGACTCGCCGTTCTCGTCTGCATCGTACATAGCGAGATACGGCCGAGAACATGCCTGGTGGGAGCACCCGGTCTCGTACTGGTCCTATTCGCCTGCATATAGAGACCGGTACCACCTGGCCGTGGGCGATGGACCATCTTGTCAAGGCACGTCTAACAGCAAAGAAGATGGGTATACATCAGCCCGCTCAGCCTCGCCGTAGCTTCGGCTCCCGGTCATCTTGGCGCAGGTCGTCCTCTTCGACCTATCAACCTCGCTCGCCTCGTTCAGCTCCGTTCCACCCATCGAGCTCGTCCTCGGCTTGGAGACCTCTTCGGAGACGCCAGCCTTCTTCGAAGAAGTCTTCATCCGGGACAAAGTCCCGGTTTTGACTGCCTTTGCGGGTCGCCACCTCAGCCACTCTTCAGCCTGCTAGCAGCCCTAGAAGACCAACCGAGCCTGGCCCAACACCTCTCTGAATGGCACCATATCACCTTGGACTCTTGGGTTCTCTCCATCGTCCGTCTTGGTTACGCCAACGAGTATGGAAGTATACCTCCGCGAGGTGTCTACTATTCCACCCCGGTCAGCTCGGCTCTGCTGGAAGAGATCCAGTCCCTGCTGCAAAAAGGAACAATCGAAGAACTTCCGCCCTCGGCCAGTACCACTGGCTTCTTCTCCCGGTACTTCATGGTACCGAAATCAGACGGTACCCTATGACCAATCCTGGATCTCAGAGGAGTAAACAAGTACATCCGCCCCAAGAGGTGCAAGATGGTCACTCTGTCTTCGATTCTGCCCTTCCTTCGGCAAGGGGACTGGTTTGCCTCCATCGATCTTCGGGATGCTTACTTCCACATCGCCATTCGCCCGCAGCACAGACGGTACCTATGGTTCGCGGTCGACGGTACCTGTTATCAATACAGGGTGCTACCGTTCAGACTCTCCACCGCTCCCAGGGTCTTTACCAAATGCATGGCCCCTGTGGTATCGTACCTGTGGACGAAGAGCATCTCGATCTACCCTTATCTCGACAACTGGCTGTTGGTGGCGTCCTGCAGGCAAAAACTCTACAGGGACATTCACCGGACTCTTTCTCTTCTGACCCGTCTTGGCCTTTGGGTCAATCTGAAGAAGTCGCACCTCAAGCCAGCGAGGGTCCTCAACTTCATCGGAGCGAACCTGGACTCCGTGTCTGCCAGGGCATATCTGCCCATGGAGCATGCACGTACCCTCCGTCGGGCCTCATCCGCTGTTCTCGACGCCCCAACAATATCAGCGACAAGGATCCAGCAACTTCTCGGGTACATGGCCTCGACCACGTCAGTCACCTACCTGTCTCAGCTTCGTGCACGTCCGCTTCAGCACTGGTTCGTCAGAGTCTTCGACCCGCTCCTGGACCACCAGAGGCGCCTCCTATGCATTCCTCGACAGGTGCGTCGCTCCCTGTTATGGTGGCTGTCCTACCGTCATCTACTGTCAGGGATGCCGTTCCAGGAACCAACCCCTCAGCTCACGGTAATGACAGACGCCTCCCTGTTCGGGTGGGGAGCGCATTGCGGCGATCCTGGGACGGTGGATCAACGACGAGATCGGCCTCCATATCAACGCCCTCGAGCTGCTCGCCACCTGGAAAGCTCTCAGGGCATTTCGCAACCAAGTTGTCGGCTGGACGGTGCTGATCCTGACAGACAACACAACGGCCGTATGTTACATCAACAGACAAGGGGGAACTCATTCGACCACTCTCCTCACCACTGCCCTTCAGCTTTGGGTCTGGTGCATGTCGCTTCGAGTCCATCCGGTTGCGGTGCACCTGGCAGGCCAAGAGAACACCACGGCAGACGCCCTCAGCAGCAACACCTCGTGCTACCACGAGTGGTCCCTCTCGGATGCGGTGTTCCAGATGATACGAGATCGGCGGGGCGAGCCGATGATCAACCTACTTGCCAGCACCCAGAACAGGAAGTGTCATCGGTACTGTTCAAGAGCCGGCCTCAGCCGGGACTCTCTCGGCGATGCCTTCCAGTTCGAGTGGACCGACGGGCTCCTCTATGCGTTCCCGCTGTTTGCCTCTCCTGGGTCGAGTGGTCACCAAGATCCTTGCGGACCGAACCGACGTCGTCCTCGTAGCCTCGTATTGGCCGAGGCAACACTGGTTTGGGCCCCCGTTCGAGGCTGCTTGTGGTCAACTCCTCAAGCTTCCAATAATATTGGATCTCCTGTCGCACTCCGGCGGTCTCGTTCTCCACCCAGACCTGCCGCTCCTGGCACTGCACGCCTGGCAGATAACGCCTTAGAGGAACCGGCCATCGAGATGTCCTCACCACGGCCAGGAAGGAGTCGACATGCCACAACTACCACTACAAGTGGCAGAAATTTGTCTCCTTCGCAGAGGCGCGTCAGGAGCCGGTATCACCTGTCAATCTGCCTACAGTGCTCCATTTTCTTCTCCACCTTCGGCAACAAGGGCTCGCTTTTCCATCCCTGAAGTGTACCTCGCTGCTATCGTGGCCTATCAGCTGTGGGGGTCCCCTTCAGCAGCACTCTTCAGGGACGCTACCCTCAAGCAGTTTATGAAGGGCCTGCAACACCTTTATCCACCGGTATCACCGCCGCTACCGCCTTGGTTGCTGTCCTTGGTACTATCGCAGTTGACACGACCGCCCTTCGAGCCCAGGGCGACTGCGGATGACAGGCTCTTGACCATCAAGACTGCTTTCCTGGTAGCTGCCACCTCAGCCAGGCGGGCAGGTGAGCTGACAGCGCTGCGATCCGACGAGCCCTTCTTCGTCTTTCACCGAGACAAGGTAGTCCTCTGACCTGACATTTCCTTCCTGCCCAAGGTGGTATCACACTTCCACCTTAGCCAGGACATCATCTTACCTGCTTTTCACTCAGACCCGACTACACCTCTGGAGCGCTCCCTCCACTCCCTTGATGTTCGTCGGGCCTTGGCGTTCTACACTCAGCGGACTGCACCCTTCCGACAGACACCCCACCTGTTCATGTGCTACAGTGGGCGTCGAAGAGGCCACAAGGTGTCCGCTCAGAGGTTTTCCAAATGGGTGGCCCAGACCATTCTGCTGGCTTACGAACTGGCTAAGCAGCCTCCGCCAGCCTTGCTGCGTGCTCATTCCACCAGAGCAGTAGCTTCGTCAGCAGCTCTCCTTCGAGGAGTGGACCTGCAAGAACTGTGCCATGTGGCAACCTGGTCTCAACCCTCGACCTTCGTGCGCCACTACAGGCTGGACTGCTGGTCCCAGAGAGATGCCCATTTTGGACGTGCGGTGTTGTCTTCCGTTCTCTAGGACCTGACCCAACGTCCAACTGGTAAGCTACAAAGTCTCCTAGTGTGTGAGGCACAGAGACCACGAAGAAGAAGAACAGGTTGCTTACCTGTAACTGTGGTTCTTCGAGTGGTCATCTGTGCCCTCACACACACACACCCAGCCGTCCCCTCTTTCAGGTACCTTATTGGCGGACTCTAGAACTGAGGAGAGACCGTTGGCTTGGCGGGCTGAGCATGCTCAGTACGGGCATGGGGGAGGGATTCCCACCAAGCTAAGCTCTAGAATCTTCCGAACGCTACCGCGCATGCGCGAAAGCTCCTAGTGTGTGAGGGCACAGATGACCACTCGAAGAACCACAGTTACAGGTAAGCAACCTGTTCTAATAGGTTTATAAAAGATCAAATAAGAAAAAGAGAAAATGCTTCTTCATATTTATCAGGGAATTAATGGCTGCATGGTGCTTAGATAGTCCTTTTTAAAAATTAGACAACTTGGTGGGCCCTAAGGTAGCAAATGTTGGAGTGCTTCTGTAACCATTTTCTATTTCCAGTGTGCCTTTTATATATTATAGACTAATGATTTTATCACAGGGTTCTCTCCAAAGTGACGCACAATAAAGGGATCTTCTTGTGTGTCTTCAGGTTGTTTCCAACTTACAGTGACCCTAAGGCAAACCTATCATGGCAAGATTTGTTCAGAGGGAGCATGATACTGCCTTCCTCTAAGACTGAGCAAGTGTCACTTGCCCCAAGTCAGCCAACGGGTTTCCATGGCCCAGTGGGGATTTGAATCCTGGTTTCCCAGATTCCAGCATTCAAACCACTGTCCCATGCTGGCTCTCCACAAAGGGATCTCAGCAAAGGTAAATAATTTCAAGCAACTGCTTACATAAAACAGTGCCTGGTTTTATCATAAATACTGTTTTTGATTTAAAATAAAAAATCACATATAAATCTTAATAAATAAGTCTCAAACCACCTCAAAAAGTATTCACTTAAGTCTGTTTTCCTTTTTCTGCTTTATGAAGTCAGGCTGGATCTTTGCTTGACTCATTGCCTGCCAGTCGTTTTGTTATAAAAAAGAGTTCCAAAAATCAAAAGAGAATATCATCAAAAAAGAATATAGGCAGAAGTAACCCTGAAGATATTTCAGGTTTTCAGCACATTAACTTTTAATGGTGAGCAGGTTCTCTTGGAGGTTAAAGTCTTGCTTCACACCCTTTTTCATTTAACCAGTAGCACAAATACTGCACGAGGATGGACTCTCCTTTTCCTTTTTACTACTTCCATCCTACTCCTAATGGTGGATACCCCATACCTAAGTCCTCTTCTCAGGAGGTGCAAAAATTGTCTTTGGGCCACTCCAAAATTATCAAGAGGATATAAACATATGACTTATATGAGCATTTATTGTGCAGTCATTCTGTAATGAGGCACTCTGCATATATTATTTTCAGCCTTTTTGTTTTCACTACTTCTTCTGCCTTGCCTTTTTTTACTACAAAAGAATCCCTTAAAAGAGAGACAGAATAACTGAACAATGCCTTTTGACTGGCAATATTAGGAAATTTCCATCTCCTGAAGCATCCAAAGAGTGTCTCTTCGTTATGGCATCTGACCATTAAAACTGTCTACTAAACTGCTTGGATGCTGTAGTTCAGGGGATTGGATTGAAGCTCTATTGGCAGAGAATTCTAAGTATCTTTGCAGACTACACACTATTTTTTTTAAATTATATTTATTAAGTTTTTTTGACAGACTACACACTATTAAGTATCTTACCAAACTACAAAGGAATCTAGGATGAAGTCAGGACAGTTAAAGTCGTATCCATCATTCTGACTGCATGATGTGACTTTTGTGGTAATAAGCTCCATGGATCCAAGATGGCAAGGGAGGTAGCAGCTGTGCTGGGACCTCTGCAGTTTGTTTGGTTTTATTGCTAAGTTTTATTGCTTTATACCCCATAATTTTTACTAGTTTATAGTCTTTTGCTAGCAGTTTTAACTCTTTATTGCTTTTTTAATAGCTTTTAATTACACAAGAGTAATTTTTAGTAGCTGTCCGTTTGGTTTGCAGTGATAGCAGCTAGGAAGCCAGTGTTTCCATGGTGTGTTCCTGCTGATCAGTGTTTTGCCTCTGCTCTCCCTGTGAATAATAGACTCTGTGCTGACAAAGAATCTTGCTGTTGGATGTAAGACCCAGGTTTGCTTTTTGCCAGTCATTAACATGACAAAAAGGCAGGAAAGACTAACTCACTCACAAGTACAAGCAGTCAACCCACTTCTAAACAAAGCAAGTTGGATGATCTTATTGCACTGAAGACCCTCTCTGTGTTTGAAATTTCAACTATGGTTTGCATCTTTAGCAGAGGAGACAGAGCCTGAGCCAGATGATATTGCCATTTTAAAACAAACATATAGGCTATCTTCCAGTGGAAAATCACTTATTTAATGCACCTTATGTCGAACTATCAGAACAGTAGTATTTGTTAACTGCACGAACACTCCAATATATTGATTCTCAATTAGAAAGGGTGCTGAGATCTTTAACAAATTTGATATCTCTGCTCATGCAGAAGTATTTAGATTCAAGCAACTTGGATAATAATCTTTTGCCCTTCCCCAATCTGGTTCGGATCCTGGCTACCCACTCTCCCCACCATGCTTGGGCCCTCCTCCCACAGACACACATTTTGATATTTGTGACTTGACTTGACTTGATTTGACTTTTATGAGGGTCTTGAGCCCCTAACCCTAGCGAATGTCAAAAGCCAACTATAAATCATTGAATTCAACACTTTTTGGTAGCTTTACAAAACTATGGACAGTGAACACCATCAATTTTTCCTACACTGTGAAGTTTGTTGGCTATTACCAGGCAAAGTTTTGTCTAATTTGGTGGAATTTTGGGAGAGATGAGGTAAGACTATTCCTCATGGAACAGCAATTTCACCTCAATGATTGTTTGTCAGATCACAGAATCATAGAGTTGGAAGAGAACATAGGGGCCATCCAGTCCAACCTCCTGCCATGCAGGAACACATGCCAAAGCACTCCTAACAGATGACCATCCAGCCTCTGTTTAAAAACCTCCAAAGGAGAATCCACCACACTCTGAGGCAGCATATTCCATTGCTGGACAGCTCTGACCATCAGGAAGTTCTTCCTGAGGTACAGATGGACTCTTTTTTCCTTTTCTTTTCCTGTTCAATAAAATTAGCATATCTGTCACGTATCTTCACTCATTTAAATATGCTCAGCTTAAATCTTCAAAGAGAAAAAGTTATCAGTTTTCAAGTTGAAGATAAGAATGAAGTAAAGATGAAAAACTTGGAGTTGTGACATCACCACATCACTGAACCCAAACGATGAGACACTTCTAAACCTCACATACTTTCTTGGTTCCACCAATGAAGAATTGCTGAGGGACACATCACTTATTGCACAACATTTGAAAGATTTGCAGCATAGTTTCTGTGAATATTTTCCTGTTTCTGATGCAAGGAAAATTTAGAGATTCATTATCAGTTAATGTGTATGATGTGGAGGGGCTCACAGCAGCAGAGGAAGACAAATTCATAGAAATATCCACTGATAGTGCTCTGAAACTGCAGTTAAAGGAACAATTGCAACTTTCTGGGTTTTTTTCCCAGAATTGATTGTACTGATGCCTTGATGACAATGTTGTTCTTGTTGTTGTTGTATACCTTCAAGTGGTGGTTAACTTAGAGAGATCCTAAAGCAAACCTATCACATGGTTTTTGGGGGCTTAGTGTGTATGACATGTCCAAGATCACCCAGTGGGTTTCCATGATCAAGCAGAGAATCAAACCTTAGTCTCCAATTAATAGTCTAGCGCTCAAATAACTACACCCCACTGCTTATCTTGATGACATACTTGTGTGAAAAAATTATTGTCTGCTCTCATTTGACTTAAAAATAAGTATAGAAACTATTTGAAAAAAATGTAGAGTCAGAACTCAGAACACAAATGCCAGCTAGTATGCCCAGTATAACAAGGCCTGTAAGTGAAATGCACCACCAGCCTTCTCATTAGTTAAATAATTAAAACTCACAAATAATATTAGGCCATGGTTTAGTGTTCAGGCTTATTATTATTATTTCATTCCAATAAAAATTATTATAATAGGAGTGTGTGCATTTACTTATTTCTTTTTTTTCTCCAAATCTGAAAACCCTTGATGAACAAATTTAAGTAAAAACTTTATGCATTTTAGGGTTTTAAATCTTGAATTAAGTTTTCGTGGGCTGTGGCAACAAAAGATATTTAAATAACTGCTGAAACAGAGTACACAATTGGAAGGAGATGAAGGAGAAGCTCCAGTCTCTCTGCAAAAACAAGACCAGGAGAAGATTGTGGCACACGCCACAAACCGCTAACATCAAAAGTTCAAGTAAAGGAAAATAAAAACACTGAAACAACCAGTGTGCCAAAATACAACTTGAAAAACAACCCCATGGAATTTAAAGAGAAAGTAAAAAAAACTAATTTGCACTATAACTGACTAGGAGCAAGAAGAACTCTGAACTGAAGGCAGTGGAGAAAGCAAGCAGACAGTATTTGCAGCCAAAAAGAAAGAAAAGCTTCAGTGGATGACAGATGAAACTCCTTCATCAGTTGAGAAAAAAAGTAAGTGCTGACAGAAATACAGTCAGAACCTTTAATGCCACTGTTCAGTGACTTGTATGCAGGGACAAGGTGAACTGCTATAACGACCAATGCAGAGAAATAGAAGATGACAACAAAAAAGAAAGAACAAGAGACATCTTCCACAAGATCCAAGAAATGAAAGGGAAATATAAACCAAAAAGGGGCAAGGGGGTGCTTTACAACCAGCAGGGAAATATATTACATAACTAAGTATAAACAAAAAGATAATGGAATCAGTACACTGAAGAACTATATAATATTCATTTAAGGAAGAACATTCAAACATGAACCTACAATTTTAGAAAAGGAAGTGGAAGCCACAAAGCAATAAATAACCAGGAACAGGTGGCATACCAGAAGAAATGCTTCAAGCTCTAGTTCTAACTAAAATCTGACAACAAATATAGTTGGCAAGAGGATCAGTCAAAGCTGCATTTTATCTCCCTATTTAACTTGTATGTTAAACATATCATATGTAAAGCAGGATTAGACTTGGAGGATGGAGGTGTGAAAACTGGAAGAAGGAACATTAAGATATGCAGATGACTCCATATAACTAACAGAAAATAGCAAAAACTTGGGACAACTACTGAAGAAACTCAAAGAAGAAAGTACAAAGACAGGTTTACAGCTGAACATTAAGAAAACAAAAATAATGACCATAGATGATTTACATAATTTTAAGCTACATGATGAAGACATTTAAACAGTTCAAGATATTCCGTACATCAGCTCAGTCATTAATCAGAATGGAGACTGCAGTCAAAAAAATCAGAAGACTAGGAGGGGCAGCTATGAAGGAACTAGACAAGATCCTGAAGTGTAAAAAACATATCATTGAATAGGATCACTGAACAAGTTAGGACTATATGTGCCGTCATATTTCCAGTTTCTATGTATGTTTGTGAAAGCTGTACAGTGATGAAAGCTGACAGGAAAAAAATCAACTACTTGGAGCTGGAGAAGAGATCTATGCGTATTGCTGACTGCTAAAAAGACAAATGAATGGGTCCTAGAGCAAATCAAACCTGAACAAGCCTGAGCAAATCAAGCTTAGAAGCCAAAATGACTAAACTGAGACTGTCCTACTTTGAATGTATCACGAGAAGACATGACGTGCTAGAAAAGACAATAATGTTTGGTAAGGTAGAAAGCAGTAGGAAAAGAGAAAGACCACATGACAGATGAATAGACTCAATCAAGGAAGCCATGGCTCTGCGTTAGTATGACCTGAGCAGGGCTGTGGATGAGAGGGTGACTTGGAGCTCTCTCATTCATAGGGTTGCCACAAGTCAAAGTCAACTTGATGGCTGTTAACAGCAATCATCTTGTTTTATGTTATTACAAAGTGCAGTTTCTCATGCTAGTCCAATGGACCATCAATTTTTTTCCCTTTATTGTGCCAAGCAACAATATTATATTTGTACTACATTGACTACATTTTTTTCTTTTTTCTTTCCTGCAAACTCTCTATGGACCAGCCTCAATCCACAAAATGTTGCTTTACGTAGCACTGTGGTAAATCATTTTCGTTAAAACGAGAAGAAGTACAGAAATCTTTGTAATACAGTCATCCCTCCATATTCACTAGGGTCAGGGGCACAGGACCCCCCATCAAAGTGGGAAAACTGTGAATAACTGTAGGCCACATGTGTCAAACACAAGGCCTGCGGGGCGAATCTGGCTCATTAGGCCATTTCATGTGGCGCTTGCACCTCTCCTGCACAGTGGCTTTAAAAAAAAAAACAGCTGGACTGGCTGAACAAAATTGCCCTGTCGCATTTACTGTCCCCTCCCAGACAAGGGGAGCAATCTTCACAGAGGAAAACGTGGTAGCGGCCCTTCCTCCCCCCCCCATGGTCTGAATCCTCCATTCTTCTCCATCTTTTCTCTAGCCTTTTCTCCCCATTTCACTTCTGCCAGAGCAGCGCCACCACGCTGCCGCCTCTCCCATCAGCTCCAGAACTGCAGCCCCTGCTGCTGCTGCCATCTCTTCTTCCTCATCTGGCCTGGTCAGCAGGGGGTTCTGTCAGCGTTGCCCCCTCGATGGTGTGGCCCGAGGCAGCAGCAGCTGAAGGGTCAGAAACTGCCCTGGAGACAGTGTGGCTCAAATTGGTCTGAGCTACCACTGCAAGACAGTGGTGGTGGTGGTGGAGGAGGAGGAGGAGGAGAGGAGCTGGGATCATCCTCCTCTTCCTCAGAGAGTGGTGGACTTGCCATCCTTGGACGTTTTAAAGCAGAGTTTGGATGACTATATCCTGGGAATGTTTTGATCTTTATATTCCTGCACTGCAGAATGGGGTTGGACTGGATGGCCTTTGGGGTCTCTTCTAACTCTAGGATTCTATGATTAAGACAGGAATGCAGTTGTAATCAGGGAATTCAGGAAAGGTGGGGAGTTAAAACAAGTCCTGAATACCTGAGCCTAGTTCACAGTACTGAACTGTAGAACCATACAGCTGGAAAGGAGAGCCACTGTGGTGTAGTGGTTTGAGTGTTGGACTGTGACCACAGTTTGATTCCCTGCTCGGTCTTGGAAAACCCGCAGCATGACTTTGGGTGCATCACACACACTCAGCCCCAGAAAATCCCATGATAGGATTGCCTTAAATAGCGCTTGGTAATATTTCTTTGATGATTAAAAAAAATAACTTTGTTTTAAAAACTAATTTTACAATAAATTGTACAATAGTTATGCATTTGAATATCTGCTTGCCATTATTTTTCCTAGACTTCTAGTTTCGGAGCTAGTTATTACTAAAACCAGTAATAATCAAATGCAGAGGCAATTATTTAATATGATAAAAGAGTAGATATTTTTATATAGTCTTACCGATATAACCAGCCCTTTGAGGGCAACCATAATACTGATGTGGCCCAAGATGAAATTAAGTTTGACACCCTTGCTCTAGGCAGTCCCAAATCATATTTAACACACAAAAAAGTATGATTGTCCTATTCCCCCCACCACTGATTCCTTTGAGGCATCAGGGTTCCTTCACAAGGCAGAAGTGGGTGGCTGATGGGGCTTACTGCCACCTCCACTGGTGCCCCACACCATTTTTCATAGGGATTTACAAGCCTCATTTGCCATTTCTCAGTCTCACGAGGCTTGCAATGCCTATAAAAATGGCATAGAGAGGCAGCAGAGGTGACAGCAAATAATCCGTGAATAATCGAATCCACAAAAGTGAAATCCACAAGTGTGGAGGGCTGACCGTACACAAAACAATTCAACAATGGCAGGTTATGCATATTCTGATGAGTGGGACAGAAGACACAGCAGGTAGAGCTGGGGCAAAGTAGACACAGAGGCAACAGGCAAACATTCATACCTACAGAGGAAGGCGTTCACTCAGGAGCGGCTTAGCAGACGGAGCAGCCCGAGCCTAAGGTGCGGTAGGGCCTCATTTACTGTCATGGACAAGGTTCTACTATGGCCATAAGGAGTCTACTATGGTCTGCACTAGACTGTTATAGTGCTATTATTCCACTTTCAACATCCTATGGAATCCTGGGGTTTGCAGTTTAGTTGGCCCCTCCCTAAACTGCAAACCCCAGGATTCCACAGGATGTTGAAAGTGGAATAACAGCACTATAACAGTCTAATGCAGAAATAACTCAGTAGGATTTTGCACTGCATGTGGGCTAGTGTTGGAAATATGATTGGGCAGGTTTTCAATATTAATAAAAGTTACCTCAGCTACTCTACCTTCTAACATTTCACAGATGACAGCCAGTCAACAGCAGATTGTGGTCAAGATGACAAAAGTGGCTGAGGAAGAACACAATAGCCAGGAGAGGTTGCAGTAATTTCCTTTCGCCTGAACCTATGGAGAAGCACAAAATTATGTCCCTTCTCTCCCCCTCTGCGGAGTCGAGTACAAAATACTTTTTTGCACTTTCAACTGAGTTTGCATCAGTTGAGGCAAACTGAGGACAAAGGGGGAAATGGGAAGAGAGGGGAGGAACTGGAACATTTTAAAGGCAGCTGGGGGTAAAAAAATGGTAGGAGGGGATTCATTGGCCCTGTTCCTGCCAAAGCGGGGACAGCTGGAGGATGTTCATTAGCAGCATTGAGGTCCGCGTTCAAACACTTTCTGTTTGCATGTGAACGAAAATCAGAATTGCTGTTTTACAATTCCCACTCCACCTCCGAGAAATACATTCGTTTAAAAAAAAAAACAACCCTTAAAATATAAAGTCTGTCACCTCTTCCCGCCTGTTCTCCTCAGGTCCAGCTGACGGGGGTCTCGACTGGCTGCCAACCCTCTACAAGGGGTTTCATTATAAACCGACCACCCAAATAAAAACCCGAAGGACGCCGCCCTTTTCCCGCCTCTCCCGTGAAGGTCGGGGCGGTCTGTTTTTTTTTTTGCCTTGGGCTCCCTGGGCGGGCAGCTGCTTTGCCGCAGACTAGCGGTAGGTGGAGTTTGCTGATTCCCGAGGAAAGTGGCGCGGAGGACGCGGGGAAGCGCTGGCGGAGGGCGAGTCTTTGCTGCAGAGGGATTGCGGCTGAAGAGCGGATCGGGGTGCCATTGGCGCGGCGGGCAGCATCCAGGTAAGGAAGGCCAAAGAGTCCTGCCCGGCGGGGGCTCGCCCTCGCCCTCGCCACCCCGCTCCCCTGCCTCGTTTTCTAATTTGACTTTAATCCAGGTCAGGAGGTAGAAGGGGAATCCCCCCACCCAATTCGCCGGCAGACCGGGCAGAGCCAACAGTGCCCTGGTTCTTTTCTGACTGCCCTTCTTCGGAAAGAGAAGGAGCCTGGGCCGTTTCCGCACTAGACCGTTATAGCGCTATTATTCCACTTTCAACATCCTATGGAATCCTGGGGTTTGCAGCTTAGGGAGGGGCCGGCCGGCCCCTCCCTAAGCTGCAAACCCCAGGATTCCATAGGATGTTGAAAGTGGAATAATAGCGCTATAACGGTCTAGTGGACACAGACGGCGCGCAGTAAACCTATGCGTCTGGGGTCTTGCAGATGAGAGTGTGAAATGACCGAGCCTGGAGGCAGAAAGCCTTCGGGGGGGTTACTGGGAGTTATGGCGGGGCTGCCCCGGGGCTGAGTGCCGTGACGCAGCAGCCGATGGCGGAGGGTCTCTTTGCAAATGGGACGTCCCCGGGGGTCTGCGGAGAGCGGAATGGCCCCTGTGTACTTTCCCTGTGCGCCTGCCTCGTTTGTTTGAGGCGTAGCTGTTCTTACCTTTGCACACTTCCATGGCAGAAGCTAATACAAGTTCATGTTTTTCGCGCTGTTGAAGGGTGCACAGTTATAGCAGTTCGATACCTCTCTAACTTGAGCTGTGGTTTAGAGGAGCTCCCTAGCAGAGAATTCCAAGTAACTCACCAAACTATAGATCCCGGGATTCTGTCGAATGGGGAGCCATGACAGTGAACGTGGTTAAAAAAAAAAAAACCTGTTGTAATTATGTTGTACATGTAGAGCTGAGGATGCCTGAATCCCCCAGTTCTCTATCATCTGTCCTTCCTTAAAAGGAGTCTATTTAGTCCCTTCTGTGTGGCCTTAAAAGATAGTGCTCTTGCTTTACTCTCTGAGCAAGACTATGGCGTGCCCAATGCTGTGCCTTCCTATTGGCCATTTCATTGTTTCATCGTTTTACGGTTATAGCACTTTAATACCATTTTAACTCCTATGGCAACACTCTTTGGAATCTTACGATTTATAGTTTCATGCGGTACCAGAGTCCCCTTGCCAAGAATTCTAAATAACTCACAAAACTACACATCCTAAGATTCCATAGGATGGAGCCAAAGCAGTTAAAAGGTATAAAAGTGCTATAAATGTGCAGTGTGGAAGAGACCTGTCAGCACACGTAGCAAAATGTTAGAGGGGCGTATAACATTCTTACTTTATCATCATTATTTAAATAATTTTTATGTCGCTGCTCAGCTGGGAAGGCAGCTGGAGCAGCTTACATGCAATCAATTAAAAAACAGTTACTTGCCCACAGTCTTACAATTAAAAAAAAATATGCAGAGTAAAATAGAATGGGGAGGCAAGAGGACAAATGCAAACCACTCAGCAGGTTGGGTGGAATTGTTCTGCTTCCCCTCTCATCTCCATTTATTGCCATCCTGGAGAACACTGCTGGTGGTGAAACATGTTCTGCTTTCTTTTCCTTTCCTTACTCTGTCTTTCTCTCTCTCTCTGTTACACACGCGGTCTCTCTCAAAGTTCCACTATATGAAAGTAACTAGTCACTTGTATTCTCATTTTGTTGTTGTCCCAGCTTACGCTGGAAACAGATCTAGTAGACATGTAAAAGTCTGGTGGACAAATTGAAAAATTGAGAAAAAAACCCACATTCCCCCCCCAAAGCTTTATTTTGTGGGGGGGGGACTGAATCATGGAATATTTTAGGGTAGTAAATAAAATGTATGAGACAAGTTTTTTGTGTATTTATTGTCCCAAAACTATTTTGTGGAAGCTGTGTAATGGGAAGGCTTTTATGTAAGATTGTGTCCATGATCAGATCATTGCAATTTCTGATCATAGTTTCTTCTTCCCAGTTCTTTGTACAGGAATGAGTGTTTTATGTTTGTCAATATGGAGAACTTTTTTTTTACAATCATTTTATTCAAATTCAAATATAAAACAAACAATTATAACTGTCAACTTATTTGAAATATTTCTGATCTTCCACACTGATCTAGATTTCATTATCAATAATTCTTAATGTGCTTAAAATATTGTACTACATTTTAGTGCTATTATTACTTGTTGATTCTTGCATTTCCATCTCCATATTCCTGCTTCATGATATATATCCTGTAACCCCCTCATAGTTTATCTTAAATCATGAATCACAGATTTCCATCTGATGGTGCTCAGCAATTACCCATTACAATTTGCCATTCTTTTTGTATCTCTTCGTCTGATTTCCCTTTTAATCTCTGAGAGACCATATCAGCATTTTTGTTTTCAATCAGTGTACCCCACCATTGTTCTAATGTGGATATTTGCTGAGTTTTCCACATCTTTGCATATTCAATACGAGCTATTGTTATCATGTACAGTAATGTTCTCCAGTACTTCTTTATACCAGTACCTTCTAATACATCAGTCATATTTAACAAATACAATTCTGGTAACTTAGCAAACTGTACTTTCATTAATGCACATATTTTGTTATGAATTTCAGTCCAATATTTCTTAGCTTTAGGACATGTCCACCACATATGATATATCGTACTGACCTCATTCTGACATTTCCAACATTGTCCAGTACCTGTATTATAAATCTTTTTTAATTTATCTGGTGTCATGTACCATCTATGAAATAGCTTGTAATAGTTCTCTTTCAAATTCTGTGCT
This sequence comes from Cyclura pinguis, assembly GCA_030412105.1. Classification (NCBI taxonomy): domain Eukaryota; kingdom Metazoa; phylum Chordata; class Lepidosauria; order Squamata; family Iguanidae; genus Cyclura; species Cyclura pinguis. The sequence goes on along the minus strand of CM059599.1, from coordinate 306,919,671 downwards.
ACTGTAAATTTCTGTGTTTTTTTCCAGCTCTGCTCCCAAGACTCTAGTTGTATTGAATGTCCGATATTTTGTGCCCATGAAATCATTGTTGCCTTTACTGTTTCTTCTTGCCTCTCCTGATGTAGTATTTCTTGATATATTTGGGCAAGTAAATGAGGCGGATTTTCAAACAGCCATTTAATTACTCCAGTTTTCTCTTTAAGTTCAATTCCTTATGTTTTTATATCCATCTGAAACCTTTCTGCTAACTGTCTGTAAGGAAACCAACTTAATATTATTCCCTCTTGTTCTAGTTTTTCTCTTGTTTTAATCTTAAAGTTGTTGGACGTTGACCTCTCAATTATGTCATCATATTGCAACCATTTCTCTGTATCCGTCCATCTGCCAAAAAAAGCCTCTTGCGGTGAGACCCAGGTGGGGAGCTGCCGTATGTTTTTAGTTTTATAATCCTCCCAAATTTTCAGAAGTGATTTTCTGATAAAGTGATGAGTGAAGTCTTTATCTGTTTTTGCTGTATCATAAAACATGTAGGCATGCCACCCCATTCTCAGGTCTGCTCCCTCCAGTGCCAACATTCTCATGTCATGTAGGTCTACCCAGTCTTTTATCCACGTAAACGCCGCGGCCTTATGGTATATTTGAAAGTCTGGTAGTTCCATTCCTCCTCTACTTTTTAAGTCTGTCATAGTATTCCATTTTATCCTAGGTTTTTTCCCTTGCCATGTAAACCTAGTTAGTTCTCTCTTCCATTGTATGAAAGGTTTCATGTTCGTTATTATAGGAAGATTTTGGAACAAAAAGTTCATTTTTGACAAAACATTCATCTGTATTGCAGCTATCCTCCCCATCATTGAGAAACGCATGGAGATCCAACTTTCCAAGTCTTTTGTTATTTCTTTCCATTTTTTTTTCATAATTATTTTGAAATAACTCATTGTTTCTTTTGGCTATCCAAATACCTAGATATTTTACCTTTTGTCCTCTATTGAATCCTGTTTTTGTACTAATTCCATCTCTTCTCTTTCAGTCATATTTTTGGTTAAGAAGACTGTTTTTTCCTTATTAACTTTAAAACCAGAGAATTCTCCATATTCTTGAACTGTAGTAATCAATTTTCCAATATATTTCCCTGGGTCATCCAGTAAGAAGACCAGATCGTCAGCGAAAGCTTTTAACTTGTAATGATATTTGTTAATTTGGACACCTCGTATTTCTTTATCTTCTCTTATAGCATTGTTAAGTATTTCCATTGTCATGATAAACAGCAGAGGAGACAGGGGACACCCTTGTCTCGTACCTCTGTGCAGTTCTATCATTTGTGTTCTTTCACCGTTTATGACCAGTTGAGCTTGTTGTTGGCTGTAAATTGCTTCAATCCATGCAACAAAATTTTCTCCTGCCTGCATCTGTTTAACCGCCGTCTTCATGAATGGCCAGCTGATCATGTCGAAAGCTTTCTCCGCATCTACAAATATCATGGCCATTTTCCATTCATTGTGCTTTTCATAGTATTCGATTACATTTAAGACTGTTCTAATGTTATTTCTCAAAGATCTTTTTGGTAGAAAGCCATTCTGGTCCCCATCAATTACCTCTTTTTTGAGGCACTTTTTTGAGCCTCGCTGCTAGAATTGAAGCAAAGATCTTGTAGTCTGTATTCAAAAGTGATATTGGTCTATAGTTCTTTACATCGCTCAAATCTCTCCTTTCTTTCAGGATCAGCACAACGTTAGGTTCTTTCCAAGTATCTGGTATTCCTTCCTTTATTATTTCATTTATAGTGCTTTGCAAAGGTATTGAAATCTCATGTTCCATAATTTTATAATATCTTGCAGTGAAGCCGTCAGGTCCTGGAGCTTTATTGTTCTTCAGATTCCTAATAGCCTCAACTACTCCCATCATAGTAATAGATTTGTTCAAGATTGTTCTTTCATCTTCATTAAATCTCATTTTATTCTTTTTCTCCAGATATTCTTCCACTTCTTGTATTTTTTTCCCCTTTGAGATCTTACTCATCAGCTTCACGTAGTAATTATAAAAAGCTTGTTTTATTCCCTCTTGTTTTGTAATTCTTTCTTCTTCTGTTCTAATCTCGGTTATGATACTTCTGGACCTTCTTTTACACAGCAAACCTGCCAAAAGCTTTGAAGGTTTATTAGCTTGTTCGAAGAAATTATATTTCGTTCTCTTTATCTGTTGCTCTATTTCTTCCAGATTAAGTTGATTTAATTCAGCTTGCTTCATCTGTAATCTAATCTGTTTATTTGACGGATTTTGTCTCATCTGTTGTTCAGTTTCTTTCATCTTTTCCAAAATTCGCTGCTCAATGTTTCTCTTTTCTTTTTTAATCTCTGCAGTCCGTCTGATAAAGTTACCATGCATCACTGCTTTACTTGCCTCCCAAATGGTTTTCATCGACAGCTCCGACGTCAGGTTCTCATTTAAATAGTTAATTATCTCTGTTTTAGCTTTCGCTATGTACTTCTCCTTATTCCAAATCTCATCATTCAGTCTCCATGTTCTTTCTCTGTCTTTAAGCCTTATCTTTAATTGTAACGGGTTATGATCAGAACATAAATTGGGAAGAATGTCCATATCTGTAGTTTTCATCAAAAGTTGTTTGGATACTAACGTCATATCTATTCTTGACATTGACCTATGTCTATCCGAATAATATGTATGTCCATCCAGTTGCCCGTTCTTGTATCTCCAAGTGTCATATAAGTTTAAATTGTCCATCATATTAAAGAAGCTCTTAGGAAGTTTACCGTTGTTTCGGGGAGTTAACTTTTGCATTGTCCTGTCAACTTGGGGACTGATTACTCCATTAAAATCCCCCAAAACAATAATGTTAGAATTTCCTGTTTCATTAAGATATCTCAATACCTCTTCCTGTATTGTAGGGAAGAATTCACCTTTAGCTCCATTTGGTGCATATATTCCAACTATTAATATTTTATCCTGTTTCAAAGTAACTTCAACTCCTATATAACGACCATTGCTATCCTGAAAGATTTGCTTTGCACCAAATTTTGAGTTTACATATATCAAAACTCCCCTCTTCTTTTTATCAATCATAGCTGCGAAACAGTTACCTAGTTTCAAATTCCTGACATATCTCAAATCTTGAGTTATAATTCGAGCTTCTTGCAGACATATTATATTTATATTCTGTTTCTCTAGATGGTGAAAAATTTGTCTTCTTTTGTATTCAGAGTTAAACCCCTTAATGTTCCAAGAATAAATCTTCAAATCCATTTTGTGGGTTATATTAATATTTTATTACTGAAGTTTAGCTTATTCCTTCAGTATGTCTCTGTCTACCTCCCCTTCTTCTTGTTCCACAGTTCCTTGCACTACTTCTATTACTTCCTCTTGTTCTCCGTCTTCTTCTTCTCCTTGTAGTTGTTCTCTTTCCTCCTCTGGACGTAGCTGTTCATGATCTTTCTCTCTTTCAGAGGTGTCCTTTTGTAAGTCTTTCTTCAATCTATCCATCATTTCTTTTGCTTTGTGTACTGAGTTAATCCTATATCTCTGCTGTTTATAAGTAAAGGACAAACCTTCAACCTTTTCCCATCAATAATTAATCTGACGCTTTTGCAGAAGGCTGGCCAATGGTTTATATTCTTGGCTTTTCTTTAGGATTTGATAAGGTATATCTTTGAAAATTCTGACATCTTTATCTTCAATCTTCAGTAATCCATCGTAGCTTTGCTGTAATATTTTGTCTCTAACCATAGTCCTCGTGAATGTTATAATAATGTCTCTTGGTAATTTTCTCTCTCTCGCTACTCTGGAGGAGACTCTGAACATTCTGTCAATATATGTCTCCATCTTTTCTTCTTCAATGTCAATGAATTCTGCCAAAACCGGTACAATTTTTTTGTACAGATTCTCTGCTGAAGCCTCTGGGACACCTCTAAATCGAAGACATCTTTCCCGATATCGTAACTCCTGCTGAGCAATTTGAAATTCATCTTCTTGTTGCTTCCACTTCATCTCAGTCATTTCCTTTTCGACTTGTTTAACTTGTTGTTTTATCTCCTTTGTTTCTGTCTTTAGCTTTGTCACATCCTTTGTTTAATTTTCCAATTTCTTCCCCAGTTTGTCTATTTCTTGTTTCATGTCAGCTCTCATCTCTTTCCTTGTTTCTTTTATATCACTTCTTATATCATCTTTCATGCTTTTAAACTCTTCCATCATCTGTAGCATGAAATCTTGAGGTTTCTGGGGTATATCCACTGATGTCCGTCTGGTTGCCTGGGAAGTTGTTGTTGCAGCTGCCGCCGCTCCTCTTCTTGTCCTTTGGTCCATTTTTGTTTTTTGTTTTTTTAGTACCTAATGCAAATTGCTTTTTTGCTTTTTGTTACCTTAATCAATATTCAATATAAAAATCAGTTCCTTATACCTATATTTTTTACAATTAGCACACAAAAAGCTTACTATTTGTAACCTTGTAGTTTTCAAATTTTAATAAAATTCAAATTGTTATATCTATAATTCCTTCACATTAGATCCAATTCATTGCATGTATAAATCAATCACATCAATCCCATATATCCTTAGCTTGAGTTAATTACTTTAAATTGAAATTAACACTGCTACTCAGTCACTATATCAATGAAATGGAAATAAAAGTAGCTGTATATATGTAGATTATGCAAGTATCTTATGTATCAATTTATATATGTAGAATTTATATAGATATATGTAGATATATAGATTTATTCTATAGGATTATATATAGCTAAATAGAAAAGACCGCTTATTTTAAAATCTAGTACATTGTATTCAATTCATTCATCAAATTCTTTCAATAAAATCATACAGTGAGTTCATTCAATATAATCATTGGGCTGTGCCTAGGTCCAATTCTTTCACTTCCCCCTCCCAGTGGATGCTGAGTGTCCTCTCTCTTCTGGAACTGTTCCCAGACTTTGACTGTGAGAGCTTCTCCTCCTTCTCCTCCAATGTTGATAACAGGAATCTGAGCTGCTCCGCTGTGTGGGGGCAAAAGTCTCTCTGTCTTTCCTGTCCTTCCAGCACAGCCTCAGAAAACACTCCCTTATGAATATTTTTAAATCCTCGAATTGTTCTCAAAAACCAAATGGACAAAAAATAAAGGAAACAACAGTTGCAAAGCAAAGTCCCCAATTTTAAAAATCAAACCACCATCCAAATGTCACAGTCTCGAATTTCAATATTCCATTTTCATTGTTCCAAGTTCAATGTTCAGTGTTGTTCAATAGACCAAAAGAAGAAGAAAAAATCCAAAAGGGAATACCGATGTCCCATCTCATCACCAAAAAAGGTACTATAATCCACAAGAGTTCGGTAGCCACGTCTTAAATCCTATACTTCCGAAAACACAGATGTAAGGTCCCAAACAAACACAGATCAATTATGTACCAAGATTCCAAAATTCCAAGTCAGTTCAATCAAAACGGAGGGCAAAAACAGAAAGGCAAAAGCTTAAATTTAAACCAAGGGTAACCATATTCTCAATCCAGTCCAGTCTCTTCATACCAAGCATAGGCAAAAAACGCACAAACTTCGGTCCCGTCTAATATGGAGAACTTCTTGTTGTGACCTTTAAGTGGTTTCCAAGGTCCTATCACAGGATTTTCCAGAAAAGATAAAATAATTTTCTATTTTTTGCTATCACTGATAGTTTCTTCTGTTTTTATTGTTTTTCTTCTGTTTCTCACAGATTGCTAAAACCAGAGTTCAGGCATTCCTTAGCATTCAGGAGCTTGTAACTCCATTTTTATACAGAAAAAAAGTAATTATTATCTGAACTAAGTATACATTTAATATTCCAAATGCTATTTTTGACAAAACCAAAGTAGACATAATACATTTTATGTTCCTAAAGAAAAACCAATGATTTTTACTGTATGTTTTGTTGTTTTCAAGTCGTTTCCAACTTATGGCAACGCTGTCATGGGGTTTTCTGGGGCTGAGAGTGTGTGATGTGACCCAGGTCACCCAATGGGTTTTCATGACAGAGAACAGAATTGAACCCTGATCTCCAGATTGTAGTGCGGCGCTCAAACTGTTGAGGAATCCCAGGAGGCATGCTGTGGACTAGCATGACCCACAGTTCAGCAGTGCTTAAAAGTAAGCCAAAAACCTCTTAAGTCCCAAGAGAAATGCCAGAGTGAGGCCATCAGATATACTAAGCTACGATGTTTATTGTTAGCAAAGCTGGAATACATGTGAAAGCGAAGCGAGCTAGGTGAAGTCCATGTGCTGCCTCTGACCAGCAAAAAGACAAAACGAAAAACTGACAGGCAGGCAATTCTTAAAGTCAGTGAACAACAAGCAGAGAACACATGGGAACAGAAACCATTTAGACTAAACATTACATTGTTATGAGAACAGATACAGCGGCTTATCTTGCTCTCTGAGTTCGCAGCTGGCGAGAGTCAGCGAAAGAACGAGAAAATGTAACCCCTTAGGCAGGATTCTGGACGGTTACACTTAACACAAACCACTTCACCACACTGGCTGTTTTCAGTCTATAAAAGGTACTAATATAACATTGCCCTTTCCTTTTTATTCTGAAAAAGGGGGGGGGTTCCCCATGACTTAAAAATTTCTGGATATTTTATACCTTTAGATCTGAAACCTTAAAAGTAGCAATGATTATAGTTTTGGCTGAATAACTATGTGCTAACTATAAACAAATCTTTGGAAAAAATGTTAGGCCTATAAATATATAAAAATAGAGTCTCAGATGACTTAAAGGTGATACTGTACTTAGATTTAGTCCAAGTGTCCCAAAGAGATGAAACCAACAGCTATTCAGCAAGGAACTGATGGAAGACTTGTATATACCTTGATCCAGTCAAATAAATAAATATTTTAAAACTGTATGCACTTTATTTTATTTTTGGTATTTATACCTTACCCTTCAGTCAAAAAGGCTCCAGGAGCAGCTTACAAATCATTAGCTGGATGATTCCTTGCCATCAGGCTTACAATCTAAAAGGACAGAACACACACAGGAAAGGGGGTGGCAGTCAATGAGGGAATTAAGACTAGAGTCCCATTTGCACTACAGAATTATAGTGCTATTACAGTGACCCCTTGACTTTCACAAGGGACAGAACACTTGCAAAAGTGAAAAATGCTGTAAATAACTCCCCCTGCCCAAGTGAAATCTCCCCCTTCCATGGCTTCCCCACCAATTCATTTGCATCTTGCCTGGGCGATAGGCGAGTAGAAGGGAGAGGGGCAGATGTGTGCCTAGAAAAGGTGTGTGCATACGCCCCCCCTCCTTCATTTGCGTTTTGCCCAGGCACGCTGCCTTCTAGGCACCAGTGCAATAGGCAAGTGAATGGGAGGGGGTAGATGTGTGCTTGGAGAAGGTGTGAGTATGCGCCTTTCCTCCGTATTCACTCGTGTTTTACCCAGGGCATGCTGTCTTTCAGGTGCCCAGGTGGTAGGCAAGCGAATGGGAAGAGGCAACAACACAGCCAGAGAAGGCATGCACACGGGGCTGCCCCCTTCCATTCGCTTGTCTTTCACCCAGGTCCATGGAAGGAAGACATGCACACCTGGGCAAAAGGCAGGGGAACAGGAGAGGGAGAATGGGGAGCGGTAAGCAGGTGCCTCATGAATAATCAAGTCCGCAAAGGTCAAACCCATGAATGTGGAGGGAGAATTGTATTCTCTTTTAGTGGCCATGGTTCCATTCTGTGGCATCCTGGAGTTGGCAATTTAAGGAAGCACTGGAATGCTCTGGCTGAGAATTCCATGCACCCCACCCTACACTGCTAATCCCCAGTTTCCATCCGATGGAGTCATGGCAGATACAGTGAAATAATAGCACTATAATTTGGTAATGTAAATGAGCCCCAGCAGATTCTGGCTGGTCAATGACAACTGGAATGTAGAAGGAGAGCTTCTCATTAGCTACCAGTGATAGCCATGATGGAACTGTGTCTGATGGTTTCTGTTTCTAAGGCCAAAGCAATTGCAGTTACACTTTTATTTATTTTACAACATATTATCATCTTTGTTCCATCTCCACTTTGTTAAAAAACAGAGCAGTTCTATGTTAAGGTGACAACATACCCCACTTTACAGTGAAAATCTCTGTCTTTGAAGGTAACTCTCTTTCAAACAGTTGTTGTTGGAATCCACTTCCTGTTAGTGTCAGTCAGCATGGCCAGTGGTCAGGAGTAATTAACCTTGGCAGCCAACATCTTGAAGTCCACAGTACCCTTCCCTCAATATATGTAAAGAAATGTCCAGTTTGTCTGCATTTTAAAGATAAAGAACTGTAAGAAGGGATCCAGTGTGGTATAGTGGTTTGAGTATTGGACTAAACTTCTGGGAGATAGTCATACTACACACTTACAGTGCTATTGTGTGTGTATTGTGCCTTTGCCATCTGTCGATTTATGGTGACAGCATTAATTTCATAGGGTTTTCTTGGGGAAGGAATACTCAGAGGTGGTTTTGCTGGTTCCTTCTTACGAAATATAACCTAAAACACTTGGTATTCATTGGTGACCTCTCATCCAAGTACTAACCAGAGCTGAGCCTGCTTAGCTTCCAAGATAAGATTGGATCTGGTGCCTTTATTATTTGTTTATTTAAAGTATTTCTGTATCTTTCCCAGCTCACAAGGCTCCAGAGGCAATAAAGAAATAGAGACCAATTAAAATGATACCAAAATAAAACATTTTTAAGACACATTGAAATATTCTTTAAAAACTTTTAAAAGCAGTCTGAAGACAATCCTAGAATCCAGTTTTAAAACAGCAACTTCAAACAATGAATGTCATAAGAAATAGCACTGTTTTGGTTGCCCACCAGAAACAGATGGGCCAACCTAATTTCCTTGGGTAGCGAGTTCCACAGTTGAGGTGTTGCTGTAGAGCAGGGTTGTCCGAACGGTGTGTTGCAACACATTAGTGTGTCGCCTACAGTGTGTAGGTATGTTGCCTCCTTCGGCTGAGAAAGACACCTTCCATTTCTTACAAGGGGTTAGTTTAACCTCTGGTTTGCTAGTAAAACTGAATTACTGTGTCACGAAATGATGCATGTCTAAAAAGTGTGTCACCAACATGAAAAGTTTAGAAAGGTCTGTTATGTATACCCACCAACCTAACTTCATAAGGTGTTGGGACTTGCAACAGAGCCTCCTCTGAAGATCCCAAATTTCCGACAGGCTCTTATGGAAGGGGGCAGTCTTTCAATTATCCTAGCACCAAGTCTTTCAAGGCTTTGCAGGTCAACAAGCAGCACCTTGAATGAGCTCAGAAGCAAACTGGAAGCCAGTGCAGCTCTTGAAAGACCAGTGTTATAAGGTCTCTGAAATGCACACCTGACATGAGTCTGCCTGCTGCATATTGTACTAGCTGCAGCTTCCAAACAGTTTTCAAGGGCAGCCCAACACAGAGAGCTTTACAGTAGTCTAATTGGGAGGTAACTAAGGCATGAACCACTGTGGCCTGATCTGCCCTTGTCAAGAAAGGGTGGAGCTGTCATGCCAGCCAAAACTGGACAGAGGCGCTCCTGGCCACCACAGCAGGCTTTCCAGGATCAGCACTGGGTCCAGGAGCATCCCAAGCTACAAACCTGATCTTTCAGAGGGAATGCAACCCCATCCAGAACAGATTGCAATACCAATCCCGGGTTAGTTTTCCTACTTACTGGCCACCAGCAGTTCCATCTTGTCTGGATTAAGCCTTAAGTCTGTTTACCCACACCTAGTCCTTTACTGCGTGCAGACAATGATTCAGGACTACCACAGCCTCTTTGGCACCAGTTGTAGAGAAGAGATAGAAATGGGTATCATCAGCATATTGATGACATCCAACCCCAAAGCTTGAGGTGACTTCTTCCAGCAACTTCATGTAGGTATTAAAAAGCATAGGGGACAATATTGACCCCTGTGGAACCCCACAGGCTAATGGCCAAAATGCTGAACAACAGTCCCCAGCACCACCCCATGGGGATGTTCAGCCAAGAAGGGCCAGAACCACTGCAAGGTGATGTTCTCAAGTCCCATATCAGCCAAACGATCCAGAAGGATACCATGGTTGGTGGCTTTGTATTTGGTTGACCAACCAAACCCAAAGGGTGCTAACCAATGGCTGCTTTTCATCCTGGAGAGAAGTAACTAGCGGGGTGCCACAGGGTTCTGTCCTGGGCCCAGTGCTATTCAACGTCGTCATCAATGACTTGGATGAAGGAATAGAGGGCATACTCATCAAATTTGCAGATGACACCAAATTGGGAGGGGTTGCTAATAAGGACAGAGTCAAATTTCAAAATGACCTTGACAGATTGGAGAACTGGGCCAAAGCTAACAAAATGAATTTCAACAGAGACAGATGTAAGGTCCTACACTTAGGCAGAAAAAATGGAATGCAGAAATATAGGATGGGGGACGCGTGGCTGGATAGCAGTATGTGTGAAAGGGATCTAGGAGTTTTGGTAGAGCACAAGCTGAACATGAGTCAGCAGTGTGATGTGGCAGCCAAGAGATTCTTGGTTGCATCAATAGGAGTATCAATAGAGTACCAGTCTATTCTGCATTTGCTAGGCCTCATCTTGAATACTGTGTCCAGTTCTGGGCACCTCAATTCAAGAAGGATATCGACAAGCTGGAACATGTCCAGAGGTGGACGACCAAAATGATGAAAGGTCTGGAAGCCATACCCTATGAGGAACAGCGTAGGGAGCTGGGTATGTTTAGTCTGCAGAAGAGAAGGTTAAGAGGGGACATGATAGGGAGGAGTCTTATTAGGAGCTCCCAACAGCCCTCTAGCTCATTCCCAGAGAAGAGAGCAGAGGGTGAGCTGGGTCTGTGAAGACATCCTTGACCAGGTGTTGTTTACAGGCTTGTGGGGCTGTGCTTGCTTGTTTGTCTGTTTGTTTGCTTGTTTTTGTTAGGTCCTCTTGTGCTGGCCGTGTGCTCTCCCTGAGCACACGACCTGACTAACGAGGGGGAGGAGCCAGCTGGGGGGAGGAGTCTTATTAGGAGCTCCCAACGACCCTCTAGCTCATTCCCAGGGGAGAGAGCAGAGGGTGGGCTGGGTCTGTGAAGACATCCTTGACCAGGTGTTGTTTACAGGCTTGTGGGGCTGTGCTTGCTTGTTTGTCTTGTTTGTTTGCTTGTTTTTGTTAGGTCTCCTTGTGCTGGCCGTGTGCTCTCCCTGAGCACATGGCCTGACTAATGAGGGGGAGGAGCCAGCTAGGGGGGAGGAGTCTTATTAGGAGCTCCCAGCAGCGCACGCCAAAGGCGCACGCAGTTGAAGCCCTCTTCTTCAACCCTTCTGATTCATCCCTTGGCGATCAGCAGAGGAGACATACTTGATTCAGTTGAATTTTAGAAAGAAAGCCCTGTTATTCTTTCTAGACCTACTCCCTGTACTACTCTCTGTAGTATCAAGGATGGAAGGTGAGGGAGCTGCCGCGGTCACCTGTAGCACTTGTGGGATGTTCCTTTTCTTACCACAAGATGTTGTCGGGTACACCTGCACCAAGTGCAAGCTGGTGACCTTCTTGGAGGAGAAGGTTCGCCAGCTGGAGGCACGAGTTTCTAATCTTTGTCTTATTAGGGGAGGTGAGGAGTTTTTGGATAGGGCAGAGAAGACTTTCCTGAAGACCGAATGCGCGGGGGAGCTGCCAGATCAGGAAGTCAGCACACTGGGCCAAGAAACAGATTCTTCGAGGAATGTCACACAGAGGAGTAGGAGGACCAGGAAGGAAACAGAGACTCTCAACCTACACAATCGCTTCAAAGTTCTTGGCCTTATGAACGATGAGGAGCACCAGGAGGAGGGAACAGAATGTCAACAAGAAGGAATCCAACTTCGGCAACAGGAACTAGATCAACACTCCCAGCCTCAACAGAGTGCCCAGGCAGTCCTAGAAGAACCTGCTCGTCGAGGAGCCCCAGACAAGCCTCAGAGGAGGCGAGTTCTGGTTGTTGGGGACTCCTTGCTCAGAGGAACTGAACCGGCAATTTGCAAACCCGACAAGTTCAATTGAGAAGTCTGCTGTCTTCCTGGGGCCAAGATCAACCACATAGCGGAGAGGCTAACCCAGGCTGGTCAAGCCCACTGACCATAAGCCCCTCGTTGTGGTTCATGTCGGAACCAATGACACTGCGAGGCGCAGCTTTTACCACATCGCAAAGGACTACGAGCTTATGGGGACAAAGCTGAAGGACCTTGGTGCGCAGGTGGTCATTTCATCTCTCCTCCCTGTTCAAGGATATGGCGCACAAAGGGAAAGGGCAATAGCAGAGGTCAACAACTGGCTCCGCACACGGTGCCGCCGGCAATGGTTTGGTTTTTTGGAACACGGCCTGAATTTCCACGAACGTGGGCTTCTGGCAAGGGATGGGCTGCACCTCACGAAACTTGGCAGGAATGTTTTTGCAATCAGTCTCGCACGGAGGATTAAGAAGTCTTTAAACTAAGCTCTGCTGGGGAGGGAGACAATATTATTCAGGGCAAAGACTCGGCGAGTGCAGGGGGAAAAGGCCCAAATGATATTCACCAAGTAGTACAAGCGTCCAATGGTGGGAGGAGTAGAAACTATAGTACAGGACTTGCAGGAAGGGCCCGGGGATTTAAGTGTCTCTACACTAACACGCAGAGTATGGGAAACAAGCAAGATGAACTTGAACTCCTAGTACAACAAAATAAATACGATTTGATAGGCATCACTGAGACCTGGTGGGATGAGTCTCAGGATTGGAATGTAGGAATAGAGGGGTATAGCCTATTTTGTAGAAATAGACCAAACAAGAAAGGAGGAGGAGTAGCCTTGTATGTCAAGGATGTTTTCACCTGTGAAGAGATCTGTGACTTAAACCCAGAAAGCCAGGTCAAGAGCATCTGGGTAAGAATTAAGGGAGCGAGAAACAATAGGGATATTCTGGTGGGGTTTACTACAGACCTCCAACCCAGACTGAGGACCTTGATGACGCCTTCCTCAACCAAATGACCATGCATTCAAAAAGGAGAGATACAGTAATAATAGGAGATTTCAATTACCCGGATATATGTTGGCAGTCAAACTCTGCCAAGACAGCGAGGTCCAGCAAGTTTCTTGCTTGTCTTGCAGACAATTTCATGGTCCAGAAGGTGGAAGAGGCGACAAGGGGATCAAGTATTCTAGATCTGATCCTGACCAATAGGGATGACCTTGTTAATGAGGTAGAAGTGGTTGGATCTTTAGGGGGGAGTGACCATACCCTATTGGAATTTGGCATTCAGTGGGAAGGAGAAGATAAGTGTAGCCAGACACTCATCTTAGATTTTAAAAAAGCGGACTTCTGTAAACTTAAGGAGCTGCTGGCTGAAATTCCGTGGTCAAGAATAGTGAAAGAGAAAGGAGTTCAGGAGGCATGGGAGTTCCTTAAAAGGGAGATATTGAAGGCACAGTCTAAAACTGTGCCAATAAGGAGGAAAAATGGAAGGCATCTGAAGAAACCAGAATGGTTGAGTAAAGAACTCTCAGCTGAGCTAAGCATTAAGAGAAACGTGTACAGGAAATGGAAGAGGGGGGAAACCACCAAAGAAGAATTTAAGCAAGTAGCCAGGAAATGTAGGGAGAAGGTCAGAAAGGCTAAAGCACAGAACGAACTTAGGCTGGCCAGAGACATTAAAAACAATAAAAAGGGCTTTTTTAAATATGTCCGCAGCAAAAGGAAAAAGACAGAGGCGATAGGGTCGCTGTGCAGAGAAGATGGCGAATTACTAACAGGAGGAAGAGAAAAGGCAGAACTACTTAACACCTTCTTTGCCTCAGTTTTTTCCCAGAAGGATACAAGCACTCAACCTGGCGGTTGGGGAGCAGGTGAGGAAGCAGGGGAAATGCGGCACGTAGTAGGTAGAGAGGTGGTACAAGAATACCTGGCCACACTGGATGAATTCAAGTCTCCAGGGCCAGATGAATTGCATCCTAGGATATTAAAAGAACTGGCAGAGGTCATTTCAGAACCGCTTGCTATAATCTTTGAGAAATCTTGGAGGACAGGAGAAGTTCCAGCAGACTGGAAGAGGGCAAATGTTGTCCCCATCTTCAAGAAGGGAAAAAAAGAGGACCCAAATAATTATCGCCCAGTCAGCCTGACGTCAGTACCCGGAAAGATCCTGGAACAGATCATTAAGCAGTCAGTTTCTAATCACTTAGAAAGCAATGCGGTAATCACGAGAAGTCAACATGGATTTCTCAAAAATAAGTCATGCCAGGCTAATCTGATCTCTTTTTATGATAGAGTTACTAGCTTGATAGATGAAGGGAATGCTGTGGGTGTAGCATATCTCGATTTCAGTAAGGCCTTTGACAAAGTTCCCCATGACATTCTTGCAAAGAAGCTAGTAAAGTATGGGCTAGACAGAGCTACTGTCAGGTGGATCTGTAACTGGTTGACTGACCGTTCCCAAAGGGTGCTCACCAACGGCTGCTTTTCATCCTGGAGAGAAGTGACTAGCGGGGTGCCACAGGGTTCTGTCTTGGGCCCAGTGCTGTTCAATATCTTCATCAACGACTTGGATGAAGGAATAGTGGGCATGCTCATCAAATTTGCAGATGACACCAAATTGGGAGGGGTTGCTAATACGCCAGAGGACAGGATCAAAATTCAAAATGAGCTGGACAGATTGGAGAGCTGGGCCAAGGCTAACAAAATGAAATTCAACAGAGAGAAGTGTAAGGTCCTACACTTAGGTAGAAAAAATGGAATGCAGAAATATAGGATGGGGGACACGTGGCTGGATGGCAGTACGTGTGAAAGGGATCTAGGAGTCTTAACAGACCACAAGCTGAACATGAGTCAGCAGTGTGATGCGGCAGCCAAGAAAGCCAATGCGATTCTCGGCTGCATCAATAGGAGTATGGTGTCTAGATCGAGGGAGGTACTGGTACCACTCTACTCTGCTTTGGTTAGACCTCATCTTGAATACTGTGTCCAGTTCTGGGCACCCCAATTCAAGAAGGACATGGTCAAGCTGGAGCAGGTCCAGAGGAGGGCGACCAAAATGGTGAAGGGCCTGGAAGCCAAGCCCTATGAGGATAGACTTAGAGAGCTGGGTATGTTCAGTCTGCAGAAGAGAAGGTTAAGAGGGGACATGATAGCTATGTTTAAATATTTGAAAGGATGCCATGTAGAGGAGGGAGAGGGCTTGTTTTCTGCCGCTCCAGAGACCAGGACAAGGAGCAATGGATTCAAGTTGCAGGAAAGGAGATTCCACTTGAACCTCAGGAAGAACTTCCTGACAGTCAGGGCTGTCCAGCAGTGGAATATGCTTCCTAGGAGTATAGTGGAGTCTCCTTCCTTGGAGGTTTTTAAGCAGAGGCTGGATGGCCATCTGTCGGGAGTGCTTTGAGGGTATTCCTGCATGGTAGGGGGTTGGACTGGATGGCCCGTGTGGTCTCTTCCAACTCTACATTTCTATGATTCTATGATTTTTCAGGAGGGATGGACGAGCACAAGTTGAGGATGGACTTATTAGTGAACAGATATTTTGTTGTGAATGGGTTTACTTACTGGGTAATTTTTCTAATTTGGATTTGTCATTACAAGAATCCAAGACACTGTTTAGTGTTAGTTTGGTTAGAATGCGATTTTCTGAGTTTGTCTAAACAGGAACTTGCTATTGTAAAAGGAAATCAGAAAGGTTAATAACAGTAATATGTGGTTTGCCAGACAAAATGGTTGTTGACTTTTGGTTCAGTTATATATGATAAAATTTAAAGCTAATGTTTTAATGATTGGGAAAATATTATGTCTTTTAAGCTATGACAATACTTATGTTGAAGGACACTTAAAAATGAGATAAGATATCCAATGTGACTTTCTTGTTTATTTGTTTAATATTACTAGTTTAATTATTGCGATAGAAGTGAATACTATGAATACTAGTTTAGGTTTCTTAGGCTGTCAGTGGTACTAAAGTATTGAGTTATAGTATTAAGAAACATAATTTTTATAATTAATGAGGTTAGTAGGTTATTACAGTTTAATGATATATTAATAGAACATTTTAATCAATAACTGTGACTTTTTAATAGTTATGTTAGAAGTGTTAAGTGGATTTTAGGTATTGCTAATTACTTATTGTTTTAGTAAACTCTAGATTAAACAGCTAACTTTAAATGATATATTCTTTTGGAATAGATTGATTAGGATTATCATTACATTATTATTCGCTGCTTGCAACAGGGGCGGGAACCAATTTTTTTAGTTAGATGTTGCTTATTTTAGTTGTTAGATTTTGTTTGTTCAGTTGGATTGAGTGTCTGGATTGTGTTATTGTTTTATTAGTAGGTTTGTTTAGTTTTTTGTTTTTGCTTGTATCTATTATTTGTTATTTTAATAAAATATAAAAATTTAATTTTAGGGCATTTTCCTTAATGCTCAAATGTCTTTAAGGAGTATCAGGTACTGGTTTGTTCAATACATGTCCCCAATCCCCTTTGTTGCCTTCCTTGCTTTCCTCGCTGGAGTTTTTTACTCTGTAATAGCTAGTGGTGACTGCGGTTGTGAGGTGTGTACAGTGTGAGAGACAGCAAAAGACAGGATTTGCAGGAAAAGGAAGTCCGCAAGTCTGTGGGGCCTTACAGTCATTGTGTGTGGAAAGGAAGAAAGGAGAGAAATGTGTTGCAGAGTGAGAAGGCAGGAGTGGACAAACAGGTGTTGAGAGATGAGAGTAAAGAAATGAAGGAAGGAATGGAAGGACTAGAAGAGAGAGAGAGAGAAATAGGAGGAATGGAGAAGAAAGAAAGATGCAGTAAAGAAAGAAGGAAAGAGAGGCAATGTACAAACTTAGGAGGAGGAGGAATCAACAACATGCAATGCTACTAAACTGAAGATACAGGACGACAGCAGAGGAAACAGGATGACAGAGATAGATAGTGATGACATGGACTTCTCTGACAATATGGGAGAAGATGATTTTGCAACAGGTGAGTCAAGTGGATGAGACACAGAGAGAGAGATACCAAGGAGCCAGTAGGAAGAGGGGTTGGATGGAGGCCTGACCAAAAGAAATAAAAGGATATAGTACATAAAAATCAGGGATCATAATATAGGTAATATGATTCATTTTCAACAGTTTAGCAAGTACACTCTTGGCTAGAACTAGAAAATAATATATTAAAGGCTTTTTACAGTTGCAGAGAGATATGCCAAAGCTGGAGGGTTTGGGGTGGTTTTTCTTTTTCTTTTTTAGTATTAATTTCTAGGGAGCAGAGCTGCTTTTAACTATTATTAAATTAAATTGTTTTTTTAATGGAGGTTGAGGAGGATTTCAGTGCAGTGTTTTGAATTTGAATTATAGTGCACTTTGTCCAAAGTAGGGATTAATAATCTATAGATGTAGGGTATTTCATACTATACAGTTCTAGCACTTTGATCCCACTTTAATTGCCATCGCTACATCCTACGAAATCCTGAGATTTGCATGTTGGTGGTGAGGCAGTGGAGCTCTCTAGTGGAAAATTCTAAATATTGCATGAAACTTCAAATCCCAGGATTCCATAAGATGGGAGTCATAGCATTTTAAGTGATATCAATTAAATTGTGTCATAATTGTACAGTAGGAGCTAGCATGGTATAGTGGTTTGAGCATTGGATTACAGCTTGAGACTGGTTTCAACTCCCTGTTTAGCCATGGCCAAGTCGTACTCTCTCAGCCTCAGAGGAAGGCAAAGGAAAACACTTTGTGAACGAATCTTGCCAAGGACCCCCACTTTAGGGTTTCCATAAGTCAGAAATGACTTGAAGGTACACAACAACAATTGCGTAGCATGAAACAGACTGCCAGTGAGGAAATGACACATGCATGTGAGTGTGTGACTCATTTCAACATCAGGTGCTTAGTAAATGAAAGGATGTGGAATTTTTGCTTACTTTAACACATGGCTAGTTTATGTTTCTTTCATTTTTTTTAAATTGAAAAGTTAACTGATTTATCTCTCTTTTTTCCAAGTGTTGCTGCTATGGCTGCTCCAGACATAAAAAAAAAAAGTGGGGGACCACTACCGTTCACTCTTAGCTTAAATAGTGTCATAACCTTTTATGGATGTGGAAAACTAGAACTTCTGTAACCAAGAAGGGGAGAGACTTACTAGTGAAGTGAAATTCTTGCCAGCATCTAATACGAACAGTTGTATGTGCAGAGATAAGCTTGCGTCTAATATGGAGCAAAATTTTAAGGTAAATATGGCTCAGACTTGTGGTTTTCCAGTGTTCCTGTTGGTTTTCATGTGACAAACAATGTGGTAGTTGTTTTGAATATGTTATTAAGGTAAAATGCCTTTTTCAGTTTTATCTTAGAAATTCTTTCTTTTTCATTTTCCAGAGAGCACATTAGGAAAGCATATGCCTTCCTGAGCAATCATGGAAATTGTGGAAGTCAGTGGATGAGAAAAGGTACAGGGAAGAGGAATTAAACAGCCAAAGAGAAGCACAAAATACTGAGCGGAGCCAATGTGCCTTGAATTATCTGTTTCTCCTTAATATGTCTAACTGAGAATAAGAGAATTATTCTTTTTGGTTGATCTTACTTAAATATAATATATTTATATATATATTTGTCAATCATGTATGTAAAATGCTGATTTGTGGGGAATTGTAAGTTAGTGGGTGAATAGAGTGGGTCCGATCTTTAATACATATTTCTAGATAAAGTTTTTTGTTTCATACATCCTTCCTGTGTTGTGTGTCTTTCTTTCTAACCTCACTTACTCATTTTCATTGGGTGGATGGGTGAGAAATGGGGTTTCCCGAAGGTCATACAGTTGTTTTCTTCTCTCCCAAACTCAAAAGAGAGATAAGATGGGAAGGGGTGAAGTAAAATAATGGAGAGGTTTTCCCCGAATTATTTTGGTAAGGTTTTTAGTGTAGTGAAATAAAATACACTTTAATGCCAAATCAGAACACAGCACAACCATGATAAGGCATTTCTGTGTTGCCCCGGTGGGGAATGTAACACAATACAGTGGGAGTGGAAATGTAAGAAATTAACATGTTCATGATCAGTTGATTTTCTGACTTCTAAATCAAAGGTGGGCAAATTTTATTATGTTAAAGTCTATCCCATCAGCCCCATCCACCACCACTAGTGATGAAGGAGAATGGGAGTTGCAGTCCAAAAACATCTCAAGGAGCACATGTTGGCTATGTTAAGATGTGGTGTGTGCTGACAGTAGGTTTGGATGGGAGATTTTGATTGGGAAAATCAATCCATGGGACAACTCCTCCATAGAGACTATGGCCCTGGTCAAATGTATGTTTTCTTTCTTTTCTTTTTTTTCCAGACTCACAAGGCAACATGGACAAAATAAACTGCATTCTGCTTACTGTTTTCATTATAGTAACAGTAGCCTGCAATTATGGTAAGTATCCCACTTATTTTCGTTGATACAGAAGAGCATAGATCAGGTGAACAGTTAGCCCTAGTACATCTCATTCTTGACAAAAACCTGTAGAAATATGTTCTTTTTATCTTATTCAAGTGGTTTACCCTACCCTTTTTGAATTGACAGTACTGCCCAATTTCAAAACTGGATACTGAGCTTCTGATTTTAAATGTTTTAATTGATTATTTAAAGTTAGTATATTAATGTTCGCATTTTATTCTGTTTTTAATGTTTTTTTTAAATATTTTTGTCTGTTGTTGAGCTATGAACAGATACAGAAAGGAGTATAGAAATCAAGGCGGTGGTGGTGGCGATATACAGAAATGCCCAGATGGCATAAAAGGGGCATATTAAAAAAGAAGAGGAGAGACTGGAGCTGTCCCTGAAGGATATATGACTGGTGGTGGTGGTGATCTGCCATCATGTTGGGTTCAACTTAGGGTGACTGAGAGGCCTCTGTGATACTCTGTTTTTAAAAGCCTTAAAAGCTCAGGGCTGTGATTTCTTTGATTGAATCAATCCACCTGTAATGTGGCCTTCTTTTTTTCTTACTCCCTTCAAGTTTGCCAGAGTAGATGGGCCTGAGTCCACTGATTTTTAGCAGTGTAGTCTCAAAAGGAACAAACACCTGCCCCACTTCACTCTTTTGCCTAGATTTAGTGGCTCTTTATATGGGTCTCATTAGTTGCTGTATTAACTACAGGATGGGATGAAAAAGAGAGTTGAGTCCTTTGAGTGCATGTTTGGTTTCTGCTGCAGAGTAATTTGATTGCTGAGATCCTTTATTAATAACTAGTTAGTCCATAAAAACACAAAACTGCCTGCCTTTTTGATATATCTGGTGTCTATACCTAAAAAAATAAGGAAGATACGTATATGTTCTTTTTAGAAGGAGAGAAACATAGGCAAGCAAGAAGAAACTATTCTCACAGTTTTCAGTGCTATAGCTTCTTGAATTTGATTCTTAAGGAAAACATTTTAATAGGATTTTGGAAAACTTGTATGGCACAGTGGCTGTGAAGGTAGCCTGTGAGATCATCAACTCAATCTCTGGCTACATCCATAAACTTGTCAAGTGGCTCTAACAGAGCACCCAAAGAGGAACCTTGCTGGGTTACGCAAGGACCAGTCTAGTCCAGAGTTCTATTCAAACTGTGGTCAACCACAACCAACTGGCTGTGGGAAGACCACAAGGAAGTCATAAATGCAGCTGCACCCACCCGATGATATAGCTGCTCTTAATGGTCCTATCCTATCCTTACTTAACTTTTTAAAGCTTTCCAGCTTGGTGGCCACCACAAATACCTTGTGGCACAGTTAACTCTTGTCTTGTGTGAAAAAGTACTTCATTTTCCCTGTTTGAAGTCTCCCACCACTCAGCTTCAGTCAGTGGGTTTGGATGTGTCATATTAGGAGAAGAAGGAAAAAAGGTTCTCCTTTTCAGTTTCTCCACACCATGTACAATCTTATACACTTCCTTGGGTCCCCTTAATTGCCTTTTTTTAAACTAAAAAAGAACCTAATGTTGTACCTTGCATCATGAAGAATTTGCTGCAATTGCTCAATAATTATGTTTGTCATTTTCTGCACCTTCTCTGCCTTTATTGAACTTCAGATGAGGTGAAAGCAGCTGTTCTGTCATCCTTCGAATGTATACATATGCACAGTTTGCGGTAGGCAGTTGTTCTGGGCTACCTGGCAGAGCTTTGTAGAGGTTATTGAGATAATGTATGTGAAATTGATGAATAGTCATGCTATATCAATGTTAAGTACATTAAGACAATGCCCCCTATTTTTCAGGTGATGCACTGCGATGTTATAACTGTGAGCAAAGCCCCTTCCTGTGTAGGATGAATGTCACCTGCCGTGAGGATGAAGATGCCTGCTTACAAATCAGATTTGGTATGTAGAGTACACAAGAATAAAACTGGTGTGCATGTACAGACAGGCTTATATGTGACTACTCAGAAGTGAAATCCCACTGAATTCAACATACGTTACTCCCATGTGTTCCTTATTTTAAATACTTACCACCCAGTTTTCATTAGAAAAAGAATCCCAACATGAGGAACAATGGCCAGAATTTTCCATGAGCTACTTAATAACATAGCTACCTTAGTTGCCTAGCTCAGTAGCATCTCCTGGCCCAGCCCCTGCAGCTTACTTTACTCAGCATCAGCCATGCAGAGAAAAGGGGTTCTGTTCTGCTTGCAGTTTGGACCCAGGCAGATGATGTTTCCACCACTCACCTTCTGCCAGCCAGCACAGCTACAGCAGTGGTCCTACTTCGGATTGTGCCAGCCTCCCTGGCTGGCAGGAGGGAGTGGAAATGTCACCTGCCTGTGCATTGATCATGTGGCTGATGCCCATTAAAGTAGGTATGGCAGGGCAGTCATGGCGATAGTGCTATGATTGTGACTACATAGGGACCATGATTACCAATCTGGTATGAATGCATAACTCATCTAGTCATGAATTCTGGTCAATATCAATAAAGCACAGTCAAATCATCCAATCAGTCAGTAAAAAATAAAATGAGAGTGTAAGTGTATGCAACAGAATAACTTTTTGGTAAAAAGAGCAACACCCATTCGGCCCAGAGCTTGCATGAATAAATAGATCTTCAGCTGGAGTTTACAAGCCTCAGCAGCACCAACCATATGGGAGGAGCAAGATAATTCCCCAGGACTGGGATACCTGCATCAAGAATACCCTTTCTCAAGTTGCATCAGGTATCAAGGTCCTAGGGTGAGCAACTTTTGGCCCTCTTGATGTTGTTGGACTGCAAGCATCATCAGCCCTGGTCTACATAGGTAATGATGAGAAATGCTGGAAGTGGTAATCCAACAAGATCTGGAGAGTAACATGTTCTTGGCCTTTGGATTAAATTTGATACAGGCTTAATACATCAGATGCACTGTAAATGTAGCAAATTATCATGATGGCATCTGCTGCAACTCTTTTATTCTGTTGTGTTTCTGTTAGACCACCTGTGGGCAAAGTGTGGCTCATGAGCCACGTGGATTTGTGGCCCCTAAAACTTCCCAAGACTCTATATTATCTTTTTCTAGCAATTTTTCACTCCCTCAAATGCCCCAAAGTGATCAAAACTGCTTCAACACACAGTTGTTCCTCACATCCTTCAAGCCTCCCACATATCCCCAATTCTTTAAAAAGAAAGAAAGAAAGAAAGAAAGAAAGAAAGAACAGCTGAAAATAAGCCAAAAATAAAACTGAGAAATGCAAGAGTGAAAAATAGCCCCTGCCCCTTCTGCAGTTGCCCTCCCTTGTGGTCACCTCTCACACTTAGTAGGTTAGCTGTGGCATTTTGCGGTGGTTGTAGGCTCCAGACCAGACTGAAAAGCAAGCTCACCTTGAATAGATTGCGATAAACCAACACGAAGATTCCCAGTGGATGAACCACAGTGCTTGATCCAAAAGGACGAGGCAGGGTTGATATTACCAGTATACTGGGAGACAAAGATACATTCCCAAATAAATCATATTTATGGTTATAATGGAAAAATAATAATAAATGTAAAATGTGATAAAATGTAAAAAAAATAACAGTGTTGAGCTGTGTTAGTAAAAAAAAAACAACTGTGAGTAACATTGATACTTGTAAATGTCATTTTGCTATTCCTGGCTTTTTTGCAATCCAATCCATTGTTCAAGAGGAATCTTCCTTGTTTGCATGACATAGAGCAGATGTTGCAAAGAAGAATGTGGTCATGTATTTAAAGAGTCATATTGAGCAATGCTTCATATTTGCAGGGTGGAAATACGTGTGGCCGATATTGTGTTATTGTGCCACTATCAGCCAATATTGTGTGTCATTTAAAAGGCTGCCTTCCATTCTAAATTCCACACAAAACAAAAGGTGTCAGAGCTATCAGATTTTTCATTTCTAATTTGGGTACTTCATTTTTTTTAACAGTACATTTGAGAACCTATAGCTGTTGGAGGACATCACGATGCACTACACGTGAGGTTGCTGATCACTTTAATGCTGACAGTTTTAGATTCCTTTGCTGCCACAGAGATTTCTGCAACAAGGCTCCAAGCATCTTGTTCAGTACAGCTCCCCTTGGTATTTCTGCAGTGACTGCAATTTGGATGAAGTATCTGTAATATGGAGATTAAAAGAAATGTGTTCTCTGTCTAACACATCCACCCATCCACGCTTTTGAGTTGGTACGTCTGCTGAAATTATTTGGAGAAGGATCATAATGTCTTCAAAAAGAAAAGGGTAAAGATATATTAGAGACCAAGAGAAAAAAGACTGGCACATTAAGTCCTTTTTTAAAAAATAAGTAACATGTAACTTTTTCAATAGGCCAGCAAACTAGAATATGCAGTGTTGAATACAAAGAGCTTATTTTCTATCATATGTTTTTAGCTAGTGTTACTCTGATATGCTTTGAAAACTGACCATCTGCGAGCTCATTGAACATAATTAGTGAACCCTAATTTGTAGTTCAACAAATTTTAAAAGTCATTAGTTTAATTATCAAGCGTCTACCAATTATTTCAAAATAACGTTTAACTTTTTTTACTGTTTTAATTCAACACTGATGACTTTCAGTAATTTTAAATGCATTTTAAAATTGTAATGGCTAACAAATGAACTCTCTTACTAATTTTTTAAAATTTCCTTAACAGTATGAGGTGTTGTGTTAGTCCTAGCACTAACATTTCTAAGCTCTCTTCCACCTCTGTGGTGCGTGGACAGAAGATTAGTTTATTGTTATTAGGAGGAACCTGCCTTAAATGGCTCCCTTTGGCAATTGATGCCATATACAGTGATAGAAAAACAGATATGGCAGTCTTCTCTGTGCGATCAGGAACCAGGGTTTGCAATGGTAAGAAAGGGAGTGTCCCTTATATATGAAAAGCCACCACAAAAGAACGGCTTTTGACATACAGCTAGCCATCACAGAGTATGACTTTGTCTAAAGCAACCTCTTCTTAATGCAGGGATGCTGTTTCCTGGGGTTGTAGGGCTGGAGTTCCCAGCATTCTTCACTATTAGCTATGCTAGTTAGGACTGCTGGGAGTAGCAGTTCAGTGTCTAGACGGTCATGTGAAAATTCATGAAAATGTCATTTTAGGTCTAGGTATGTGCTCTACTTCTTCTGTAATGAAGATATAAAGAATTCATTCCAGTTATCTGCACTCTCCTTATCCTCCTTTAGCTCTTTGTTAATTTCCTTTGTTCAGTCGCAGTGGCCTAATGGGCCAGTAAAATATCAGATTTACCTTAACAGAATGACTAGCACACACAGTATTTCCAAGAGTTTATTATAGACAGAGACAAAGAACAGTTTGTTAGTAGTGCATCAGAGGAAAATAGCAAAGTACAGCTAAATTCCTATCCTGCATATATCAAAGTGTAGATCTCCTATAGAATAGAGTCCAGGACCAAAATAAAGTGGAACCATACATGTAAACAGCCACAAAAAGACAGATTGGAAGATAACTAGAGTCTTCACATACCCCTTTGCGTCTTTAACCACTTACAGGCAGAACACAGGAAAGTGCAAAGGCAGCTGAAATTGTTAGATTAATTAGCAGGTTACTAACTGTGGCCTTGAGAAACTCAAAGTTGATGGTATGGAAAGCTCCAAAGGCCATATACAACTCACACTCACAGAGAATGAAGGGTTGTTACTTGCGTGAACAGTCATTCTGGGATGACAGGAGGAGCAATCCACTACGTGTGGGTTGTGATCCTCACGCCAGCCGATGCAGGAGCCGTCCTCATGCCAACAGAAAAAACGTTTAACCGCTCCAGTCCCCCTCTGGTCATTTCCTTTCCCTAGCGTAACAGATTAAACCTGGTCCTCACCATATGCCTCACCATAAACTCCTTTTAACCTAGTGGTGGGCGTGGATTGCTCCTCCTGTCATCCCAGAATGACTGTTCACGTAAGTAACAACCCTTCATTCTCGGGATGACAGGAGGATCAATCCACTACGTATGGGACCTTCCCAGGCTGTAGCATGGGTGGGTCTAGAACTATAACACTGCCTGCAGAACACGACGCCCAAAAGCCGCCTGTGCAGACTTATATTTATCTAACTTGTAATGCTTAATAAAAGTTGTTGACTCCTTCCACCCTGCTGCACTGCAGACATCTTCCAAAGAACACAATGAAGCGAAGGCCACTGAAGTCGCCATCGATCTTGTAGAATGTGGCCACACATTCCTTGGGTCGCGGCTTCTTTGCATAATCATAACAAAGATATATGCAGGTCTTGATCCGTCTGGCAATGACAGATTTACTGGCCCGCTGACCAAAAGTCTTTGGCTGGAAGGATACAGGTAAAGCATCTGACCACCAAAACTCTCTTGTCCTTTTAATGTAGGCCTTCACTACTCTTCTCACATCCAAAGTGTGCCATTTCTTCTCCAGTGGATGTACTGGCCTCAGACAGAAAGTTAGCAAATGAACCTCTTCCAACCTTGATGTCGATGACACACTTTGGCAAGAAGGAAGGATCGAAGCCCAGTGTCAGCCTGTCCTGCTCAAACTTGCACATATGTTCACTCACAGACAGTGCTGCCACCTCTGATACCCTCCAGGCCGAAGTAATCACAAGTAGAAGGGCAGTTTTGAAAGACAGCAGTCTCAGAGATGATTCCCTCAGTGACTTAAACGGTGCTGCCGTTAAAGCATTCAGCACTAGGTTGAAATCCCATGAAGGGAACCTATGCACTGTTGGAAACAAACTCAAAGTGGCACCCCTCAGAAATCTAATATGAGGATGTTTTGAGTAAGAGTCTCCTTCCAAATTCAGAATCGCAGACAGTGCCGCCACTTGTCTCTTCAAGGTGTTTGGGTGCAAACCTTTCTCCAAGCCATCTTGCAGGAAGTGTAAGATATGTGAAACATTCACTTCTGCCACATGTACCATGTTACCTTCGCACCACCTCTGGAAAGCTTTCCAAGTTCCATCGTATATCCTCTGGGTGGCCTCTCTGCGGGACCCCAATATAGTCTTTACTACATTGTCAGCATACCCCTGTTGTGCTAAAAATTTCCGTTCAATTTTCATGCTGCCAGACTCAACCAACAGGTCCGGATGGCACACTGGACCCTGGGTGAGTAAGTCCGCTCTCAATGGCAGCCTCCACAGTGGTGCTTGAGCCATCTGTAGCAACATCGGAAACCAAGGTCTCCTTGGCCAGGATGGTGCTGTCAATACCACTGATGCTTTCTCCAAGCGGATTTTTGACAGAACTCTTTGGACAATCCGAATTGGAGGGAATGCATAGTGTATCTCCGTAGGCCACGTCATCGACAGAGTGTCATGTGTGTCCGCACCTTCACTTCCATCGATTGAGAAATACCTTTTTAGCTTGGTATTTCCACCAGAAGCAAATAAGTCCACTTGTAACAGACCAAAAATACTTATCAAACAGCGGTATACATCTGCGTTGAGAGACCACTCTCCCAGATGTAGCCAATTTCTGCTTAAGTAGTCTGCTTGAACATTTGACTCTCCCTTCACATGCACGCCGTGATTGATCTCACATGTTTCTCGGCCCACCGGAACAGCTGCGTCAACTCCATTACCAAGGGCACTGAATGCAAACCGCCCTGTTTGCAAACATATGCCTTGACTGTCATATTGTCCACGAAAACTTTCACATGTTGATTTTTCACCAGATGCAGAAATCTTTGCAGCGCTAGCTGTACTGCTTTCAACTCTAGGTAGTTTATATTGTACCGCTTGTCCGAAGAAGTCCAAGTGCCTTGCACTAAGTAACCTTCGCAATGAGCTCCCCATCCACGGGGACTGGCATCCGTTGTCACATGGACCATACTTTGAATCAGAATGGGAACTCCTGAAGCCACATTCCTCTCCTTCATCCACCAAGTAAGCTCTTTCTGAACTTGTTCTGGTACTGTCACCTTGTAATGTCTCTTTATAGATATTGCAAACTGGTGTTTGAGCAGCAGTCTCTGCAGAGGTTTTGCATGGAAACTTCCCCACTGAACTACCTGTGTTGTTGAGATGAAAATTCCCATAATCTTTGCAAGTTGCATCAGATCTACTGACTTGCACTCCCATAACCTGCGTGTTTCCTGTCTCAGTTTCACTAACCTGTCCTGGGAAAGGTACATTCTCCCGTCCGAAATGTCTATCCTTGCTCCTAAATTCGTCAGAACCGTGGTTGGATTCAACATGCTCTTCTCGAAATTGAGAAGGAAACCGTAATCCAGTAACGTTTGAATTGTCAACTGCACATCTGTCCTCAATTTGACCTCTGACTCTGCTTTCCTCAAGATATCGTCTTAAGTATGGGTATAATTGCACCCCTTGTATCCAGAGAAACACCCAAGGTGAACACCCAAGGTGCCGATGCCAAACCGAAAGGCAGTGCTTTGAACTGGTAGTGGCAATCCTGGTAATGAAATCTCAGGTATCTCCTGTCCTCCTCCCTCATAGGGACATGTAAATATGCCATGTAATCCCCCACAGACATGTAATTCCCCACAGACAAATTCTCCTTGATTGTCTGCAGAGTTTCCATTTTGAACTTCCGATACTCCACAAAAGTGTTGAGGTACCTCAGATTCAACAACGGTCTGTACGTGCCATTGGGTTTGGGAACCACAAAAAATATTGAGTAAACTCCTGAAAACTTCTGTTGTTCTGGAACCCTGCCTATCGCACCTATCTGCAACAAGTGAACAATTTCCTGAAGAACAATTTGTTGTTTGTTTCTGTCTTTTGACACTGGGGATGGAAGAAATCTGTCTTTCGGCCTCGTGTGGAAACATATATTGTACCCCTGAGTTACTACCATTAAAACCCAACGGTCTGATGTTATCTGAGACCATCTGTGACCGAAAGACAGAAGTCTTCCCCCCACCGATTGCGTTGATTGTCAATACTGAGGTTTTCCTCGCTTGGGAGTATTTCCAAGCTTTCCTTGTCCTTGTCTGGAATATTGGAACTGTCTATTAAACTGCGGTCTCTGTCTATTCCACTAATATCTGCCAGATCTATACTCGGAGCCTCTTCCAGAGTAACCATACGATCTTCCCCCACGAAAGGAGTAGTTAGAGCTCTGAAAACTTCTCCTATCCACCTTCTTCTTTTGCAAAATAGGCAT
Source organism: Cyclura pinguis (assembly GCA_030412105.1). Classification (NCBI taxonomy): domain Eukaryota; kingdom Metazoa; phylum Chordata; class Lepidosauria; order Squamata; family Iguanidae; genus Cyclura; species Cyclura pinguis. The sequence goes on along the minus strand of CM059599.1, from coordinate 306,891,143 downwards.
TACCTGCTTCTTCTCTTTTGTCTCCACTAGCAACTTTTCTAATGCCTGATTTCCAAACAACAAATCTCCCTTAAATGGAATTAAGACCAAATTATTGCGAGATTTTTGATCAACCTCCCAGTACCTTAACCACAATGAGCGTCTTGCTATTGTTAACAAATTTATATTCCTTGCTGCAAACGCTATGGAATCATGACCCGCATCTGCCACATACTTCAGAACTGTCTGGATTCTTTCCACTGCTCTTATCAACTCTTGTATACTTAAATCCTGAGAATCCAAAATATCCTGTGACCAGAGAACAGCCACTCTAGCAAACAGAGAAGCAGCTACTGAAGCTCTAATTGCTAAAGATGCTGCCTCATGTGGTTTCCTCAGAGATGCTTCCGCCCTTCTCTCATCTACTTCTTTTAGTTTGGTGTCCCCCTCCCTGTAATCAACCCAGTAATCAGCGCATCCACTGGGGGCACTTTAAGAAATTCAACATCTGCCTTCACAAAGGAATACAACTTTTGACTATGAGTTAAAAATTTCTTAGAACCCCACTGAGAGGACCACTCACTCGTTACCACATCCTTGAAGAAATCTGGCATAGGAATTTCCATGCTTCTAGCCTCCTTCTTCCTAATCACAGATGCTAGCTTACTTTCCTTACTACTATTGTCAACCTCCTGTTCCTTACAGCTGTCCAATCCTAATGTTTGCAAAACCCTCCGCAGAGTACCATGGAAGGCCTCTGCTTCAAACATCCTATCCGAGTCCATTTTTTCCTCATCCTCATTGTCATCAGAACACATAAAATCCTTTTCCTCCATATTATTGAATTCCTCCTGTACTTCATTCTCCTCCTTGCTGTCCTCTACTTCCTGATGCAAGCTTCTCCTTAAATTTCTCTGCTCCACTGTCACATCCTTTTCCTTACAGCCTTTCCCTTCGTCTGCTGATGCCTTCTCTTTATTGCTTCTGTCCCTCAAATTGCTAACACTTGGTCTCTCCTCCTGTTCCAATCTCCTTCTTTTTGCCGCCGGTAATTCATTATCATTTCCAGTAGAGTCAAATTCATTCATATCAGATTGTTTTTGTAAATTCATTTGATTAAAAAGATTAAATTGATTTTGTAAATTTGTGTTTTTAAATAAGTTCATCATATTGCACATAGCCAGTTGGTTTTGAAAATCACATGTATTAAAATTCATTGGCGGCATCTGTGTATTAAAAAGTGCCTGAATCTGAGTTTGCACAGCTTCTCTCACCAATTGATTTATCTCACCCCGAAACTCATCTGGCAGTGGCCCACCTCGTGAACCTAACTGTGACTCACACGTCTCGCTGTAAGTTTCATGTTTCTGAACCGGCACACTTTCTAACCATCCTGTTAGGAAACTCTTAAACTCAGGAGTTATCTTTATCTGGTCAAAGAGAGACTGGTCGATCTTGGCCAGATGCAGCTCCGTAGCAGTAGAAGCCGCCGCCCATCCTGCTTCCATGACGCTCCCTTGGATTAGTCCAGCATCACTGCCTATGTGCGCTGCAGCTCTGTCCCTGGCGCCTCCCTCAGAAGCCTCCGTGGCCCTGCTAGGAGCGCGTGATGCCATTTTAAAATGCCCACTTTCAAGATGGTGCCTGGGAGCCGCGATTGTGAGTTTTTGCTCTACCGCCGCCTTCTTCGGGAGCTTCTTTCCACTCCTGGACTTACCTTCTTGTCCAACATACCTTTCTCTTTGGCTAATAGTTTCTGATTGTTTGGGGCTCGTTGCTTGTGCCCACCAACAATCTTTACCTCATCCACTTCACTCTCACTGGAGCATATAAAGATTCTTCGTAAATCAGCTCTGTTTTCATCCTCCATGACCCCCTGCGCTTTGGGTCTATGGACAGAGCCTCCAGTGTCATCATCCGTGACCCGCTGCACTGCAGTTTTCTGGACGGAATGTTGTTTCTCTTTGCCCAAGCCTAGCTGTACAGCGGTACTCCGGATTAAGTCATCTTTCGTAGGTCTGCTGACCACTCACATTCTTCTCATTAGACATTTTATCTCCTTCTCTCAAACTCCTTGCTTTCCTCTCTGAATCTTGCTCCATTCCAATAAAATCTAACCTATCGTACCGAAGAGGGACAAAAATGCACCTAGCTGGTTCACAGGAGAATTTAAAACTGACTGGAGGGGGACTGGAGCGGGTAAACGTTTTTTCTGTTGGCATGAGGACTGCTCCTGCATCGGCTGGCGCAAGGATCACAACCCATATGTAGTGGATTGATCCTCCTGTCATCCCGAGAATGGTGCATTCTCCCTTAGCAAGATGGAATTTCAGAATTTCTTTGCATCTTAAAAGTTCAAATTGCCCACTACCACAATCTTCCACCCACCTTCCTTAGAGATATGTTCTCAACGCATGATGCTTGTTCATCCCAAATGGATGACTACCTTTTAAGAGACTCTTTCCCTGAATTTCTCATTCTCCAAAATAACAGAGGAATTGTCATTGTGAGTGTAAAACACCACTGTTGTTTCATTAAAGTTTTGTCCACCAACCTCATTGTCACCTCAGAGTAACATTGGAAGCTTTCTTATACCGAATAGACACTTCATCCATCTAGCCCAGAGTTTCAGGGATGATTCTTTCCTAGCTCTACCTGAAGATCCCTGATCTTCTGTGTTGGTCTTTTGTTCATGTACTAACCAGGTCTGGCCCTGCTTAGCTTTCACAATCTGACAAGACTGGGTACATTCAAGGTAATAGGACAAATTGAAGGATGTCTTTGCCCTAAGTACACAACATCCATGAGTTCTATCAAGGAGACAGATAGTTGTACATGTGATTTTCTGCCCTAACTGCCACCCGCTACTATTTGAACATCAGCCACCTGATCCTTGGCACAGATACTAATTTCTTCTTATACCAATAGGACCTCATTTAGAATTCTAGCATAATAAATTTCTGCTTTTAATTTTTTTTTCCTGGAGTTTAGCATGAAAACTTAGCCCAACAAGATGCTATTTTGTTATTTTATTATACTCAGCAGTATGAAAAGCCTTACTTAATGGTGTTCTGAAAGTGACAGGATAGAACCTCTTATTCAGAAGGTCTGTATGGCAGCCTGTAGTCAACATTTTGTGCTGATAATGGCTATTCAAGTAATGGACATATTCTTTTTTGTTACCATGTTTGTTCTTGCCATGTTTGTACAATTATCAGTATCTAGTTAGCATTGCTGTGGATAATATGTAATAAATAATGCTTACACTGTTCTGCGTTAAAGTCCTGTGAGAGAACGTTAGCTGACATTGTACCCACTGAGGGACTGGAATAGTCAACAGCTACTTTTTGCAATATTTGAAATTATTCCTTCATCTGTCTTCCAGGATCACATGTTTCTAAGTATGTATGTGTACACACACACACACACACATATATATATGTATATATTCATGTGGTAATGGGTTAGTTGTAGGGGGAATTAAAAGTCCCCCAAAATACTTTAGCTGCTGATAATCTTCAGCATCACTGTCATCAAGGAGTACTGTTAAGTTAAGCACTTATTTACAACAAATGTGAACAGGAAAAAAATTGCCAGTTTTTCAATTGTACACCTCGCTTGTAGGGTCACAACAATTTTATTAGGCATTCTAGAAACCTGTTAAATCACTTGAAGCTTAACTGATTATGATCCTTATCAATTATATATAATATATAAATATATATATAGAACAATAAAACCATTCCTGTGTTATGTGCACTTATTTGGGAATGAAAAACACAGAAAGGTGTCTTACCCTGGACCATTGGCCATGCTGGTTGGGCAGTGAAGCCCCCAAAAGGTACTTTTTTGAAGCTCTACACTGAGACAGGTCATTGGTCCATCTATACTTGTATTTTTTACACTCAGTAACCAATGGTTCTTGTCAGGCTTTAGACAGCAGTCTTTTCCGTTACTCTGTGGAGATGCCAGGACTGGACCTTGGGTATTCTTCATCCAACGCATGAGCTCAGCTATGGCCCTTTCTGAAGTTGTGTTCTCTTTATGGTTGCCAGGTGTTCCTTTTTGTAAGGCAGGTCCCCCATTGGAGGATCAGAAAGCTTGTCCCTTACAGGACTGGCCAGGTCCCTTATTATAAAGGATGCACTCATTTGAGAGTTGGAAACCTTTTCTTATTATATAGATTGAACAAAAAAAAATTGTATATTTTGGATTTTTGTATTATGTAATTTATGAACATGGATATTTACAGAGAAATACACGAGTAACTGAAATAAAAACTTTCATTTGGTGTTTAGGCAGAATGCAAGCTTGTTAATAGCTGCTTCGTGGTTGTCATTACTGTGAGTCATAAATTTGGAAAACCTGGTAAAACTAGCTCTGTTGAAACAAAAAGGTAAGGAGCAGAATTTCTGCTGTCATTATCTGCCAAAATCCTAGACCGGGGAGACATGGCATAAAGTTCCTCCAAGTGGATTTTTGCTTCACCTCCTTTGCCATCACCAGTTCCCAAACTACCTTACACTACCTCAGCCCTCCCCAGCTTGGCCATTTGCAGGCCAGGGGAGAGCTAGACCCACAGCATTATGGCATCCTCTGGGACCTCTGTAGGACTTCTGGGAGGTCACAAATGATGTCTTGTTGTACATCCAGCTGTAGGAACATAGCTGGATGCTTCTCTACCACTGCCTTCTCCACACTCCAGTTACCAATAAAAAGCCACATTTGAGGAGCTGCAGCAGGTAAAAGGTGGGAAGCCATTGTTGAGATCAGTAGAGAATTCAATCCTCAATTATCAAAAAGGCAAAAAAAAGACTAACAGGATGCCAGCCATTGTTTCTATTTATATTCAGACCATTAAAACAATGAATGAAGACATAAGCAACTCATTGTGAAGCAGCAGTTTTTTTCCCCTGCAGTCAACAGGCTGACACTTCATGTATAAAGTCTTGTGACATTCAAATACTATTTGAAAGGAATAAGTAAAGGTATACCTCAGTTAACCAAGTAGGTGTGTTCCTGAGCATTACTGGTGATAGGGAACACACAACTCCCTTGTTGCAACAGCATCACTGGCCGCCAGTCCATTTCCAGGAACAACTCAAAGTGCTAGTCTTGACCTATAAGGCCAGGACCAGGTTATCTAAAAGTCCATATTTTCTCTTACAAACTAGCCAGCTGCAGGACAGAGGTCATCTGGAGTCTGTATTTAACAATAGTTTCAGCAGGGCTGCACAGATAACGTACTCTGATATTTTCAAAAAAAAGGAAAGGAAAACCAAATTACATAGTAAACTGCAGTTTGACTTGTATAACCGACAGGTTCCTTGCTTGCCTTGCAGACAATTTCATGGTCCAGAAGGTGGAAGAGGCAACAAGGGGATTGGCTGTTTTAGATCTGATCCTGACCAACAGGGATGACCTAGTTGATGAGGTGAAGGTGGTGGGATCCTTAGGAGGGAGTGACCATGCTCTCTTGGAGTTTGTCATCCAGTGGGAAGGAGAAGCCAAGTGTAGCCAGATATGCATCCTAAACTTTAAGAAAGCTGATTTCTCTAAACTTAGGGAGTTACTTGCTGAAATCCCGTGGACAAGAATACTAAAAGAGAAAGGAGTTCATGACAGATGGGAGATTCTTAAAAGTGAGATACTGAAGGCACAATTGAAAACTGTGCCAATAAGGAGGAAAAATGACAGGTCTCTAAAGAAACTGGAAACTGGAATGGTTGACTGAAGAACTCTCAGCTGAGTTGAGTGTTAAACATGTACAGGGAATGGAAGAATGGTGAAACCACCAAAGGGGAATTCAAGCAAATAGCCAGGAGATGTAGGAAGAAAGTCAGAGAAGCTGAAGCGCAGAATGAACTCAGGTTTGCCAGAGACATCAAAAACAATAAAAAGGGCTTTTTTAGATATGTCCGCAGCAAAAGGAAAAACAAGGAAATCATAGGATCACTACGTGGAGAAGGTGACCAATTAATAACAGGGGGGAGGCCAGAGATTGAGTTGGCATGGAAACTGTCGAGGAAGCCGGTAGCATCAGCAGCAACTGGGTATCCGGCGGTGGGCGTGAAATGGTTGCCGTCACGCGAGGAGGTGGCGAGGCCGGCCGAGCACAAGGTGAGCGATCGCGGGAGCGGTGGCGAGTCAGGGATCGCCGAAAGTAGGCTGAGCAGGACCGAGATCTCAAACAGTGGTACCGTGGAGTCAGATGGTAACGAGACACAGAGGATGGAGACCGAGAGCGTCGTGAGCGGTACGGAGACCAACAGCGAACATTGGCATGGTACTGATCTCTATAGGCCGGAGAGTAAGAATAATACGACCCCAGCTGCTCCCTCCAAAGATGCTCGTGTCCATAGCGAGCTATGTACAAAGCCGAGGAAAAAGGCGAATCTAGCCTTGTCCTCGACAGGCCACGGTCAGGGCAAGCATCCCATCAACGCGGGGATCTGGCACTGTCACCATGTCCTGGAGAGCGCACTATACTAGTCTGAGCGCGGTCACGGGAAGAGGGCCTGGGCCGGTCATGGGAAGGAGCCAGAGGAACATCAAAAGCAGGTGGACGGTCGAGTCCAGGATCAGCCGGAGTGTGTGGCCGAGGTGGTGGAGCCTGCGTAGTCGGCGCTGCAAGCAGAGGTGGGCCAGACTGAGCTGACAAAGAAGGCGAGGGCCGGCGTTCAACATCGGAGGCAGGCTCCAGTAATACTTCCTCATGCAGACTTCCTCATGCTCCTCCAGAAGGTCAGGAGTAACCTCTTCCTCCACAGTAGCCATAGGAGGCTGTGTCAGAGGGGGCATCAGCAAGATTAACGACTGCTGGGTCGCTGGGGAAGGAGAGCGGTGCTTCTCCTTTTTCTTCTTATCTTTGGCAGAAGGATCCGGCAGGTGGGGGGAAGATCGCTTCCGTTGGGCCATCGTTGGAACCTTGCGAGATTGAGACGAGGCCAGTTGGGAGCCTGACGAGGCATCCCCAGAAGAACAAGTCACAATCGGCGTCCTAGAAAGCTTCAGAATCCTTGGAAGCAAGGAAACCGGAGGCAAGGACGCCAACGACGGTACCAAGCCCAATACTGTCGTGGTTGATATTGAGGAGGTCGATGTCGATGAAGGTGTGGTTGCAGGCTTGTGGCCAGGAAGAAGCCATGGTGGAGGTGAAAAGGGCGGTGTTGGACACCGCCTGCTCCTTGATTTTTAGAACTTGCTCCCAGCAATTGGATTTTAGCCTAGAGGCCCTGTTCTTTAGCGTCTGGGACGTGAAGTCCTTGCAAATAGGACATGTCCGGACGTTGTGGGCCTGAGACAAAAAAGGCACTCGGAGTGAGCGTCCGACAACAGAACCTTGCGACCACAGGCACAAAATTTAAACAACGCAGACATAGAAGAAGAAAGGGGGGAAAGTTCTTACACACTTTCCAAAGAAAAAACAGAAAATATCGAAGAAGGAGGCGAAGCAAGCTGCTCAGCAAAAGAAAGGCGTTTCTGAGCTGCTAACAGTTCAGCAGATGAAAAGAAACTGAGGAGAGACCGTTAGCTTGGCGGGACTGAGCATGCTCAGTACCATATGGGGGAGGGGTTCCCACTAAGCTGCTCAGCTCTGGAACGTTCTGAAAAGCTACTGCGTATGCGCGAAGATCCCATTGTGTGAGGCACAGAGACCACAAAGAAGAACCAGCAATTCCAGACGGTACTCCTGGGATTCACTTTACAGTCTTGCTATAACACATATGCTCTGTAGGACCCCACCTCCAGATTTGCCCAACAGAACCATTTGTTGATCCAGTAATTACTGTACATCCCTGCCTATCACAGACAAATACTTGCAGGAATAACTATCACATTACACTGTTACAGTGCTATTCTTCCACTTTAGCTGCCATGTCAACATTGCATGGAATCCTGGGATTTGCAGTTGGGGGGGGGCATTTAGAATTCTCAGCCAGAGAGCTCTTGGGCCTCACTAGACTACAAACCCCAGAATTCCACAGAATGTTTCCATTGCAGTTGTAGTGGAACAATGGTACTATAACAGTATAGTATTATAGGTGTCAAGGTCAGAGACCCAGGCAGTGAGCCAGCCCAGAGAAAGGAGTGGGAGAGCTAGCAGAGTCCTGCCAGGAGGAGTCAAGCAAGCAACTACTCAAAGGAAGTCCATTTACCTAAGCCAGAGCGACAAGCAAAAGCCATAGTCAGAGCGTGGAGCCAAGCGATCAATCCAAGGTATCAGGAGCCAGGTGCTGGAAGCAAGGAACAGACAAAGGGAGGACTTGTAAGAAGTTTGCCACAAGCAAAGGAAAGCTTCCAGGCAGGCAGTTATATAGCCCAAGGCACAGGTGTGGCTAGTCACTGCTTCTTCAACTCAATCAAGGAAGCCTCCCTTTGCTCAGCTCTCTTGTCTCCGCCTTGTTTATGGGCTGATTGGCGCAGGTTCCAAAGCATCTTCAGAATCGGATCCCTGTTGCCCTAAAGGAGCAGGCAGAGGAATGTCCACGCCTGCTTGGTCCATGGCAGCAGGGGGAGCTCTTGAGCTGCAGGACTCATCTCCAGCCAGAGCCACAGGGACCAACAGCTGCTGCTCCTCATTAGCAGCTCTGACAGGGGCTTCAGTTATCACACTAGGGCCCTTAAATTGATGAGACAATTGAGACCTTAATCTGCATCTTGCACTGTACCAAAGACAAACTCGAGCTTCCATTCTTCTATGCAGGTAACCCATTTTTAAACCTTGGGATTTATGGCAGGGTTTTATCAGAAAAATATACATTTCTCATATCTTCTCCCATTAGTTTCTTACAGGGATTTGACTCGGCCCGTCATCAGTGGTGTACTAGGAGCCTGCTGTTCAAATCGGAAGTAGCAGTTTCTATCCTTTATTTTGCTGAACTTTCAGACACACAGACCAGCTCAAATTCAATATACAGTTTTAAAGAATATTTAAGAAGCAGCTGCCATGCCCCGTTCCAAAGCTTCCCACTGATTTAGACATGGATCCGCAAAGGGAAGCCTACTGATGCAGACATATACATGTAACATCCCCTCCCTGAGGCTCAATGCCAATAGAAGAGCTTCAGGGCACATAGATTTTTACAGATGGTAAGCATAGAATCATAGAGTTGGAAGAGACCACAGGGGCCATCCAGTCCAACCCCCTGCTATGCAGGAATACATATCAAAGCATTCCCAACAGATGGCCATCCAGCCTCTACTTAAAAACCTCCAAAGAAGGAGATTCCACCACACTCTGAGGCAACATATTCCACTGACAGACAGCTCTGACCATCAGGAAGTTCTTCCTGAGGTTCAGGTGGAATCTCCTTTCCTGCAGCTTGAATCCATTGCTCCTTGTCCTAGTCTCTGGAGCAGCAGAAAACAAGCTCGCTCCCTCCTCAACATGACATCCCTTCAAATATTTAAACACAGCTATCATGTCCCCTCTTAACCTTTTCTTCCGCAGACTCTTCTGCATTTGGTAATGGACAAAGAATCTCATGTCTGCATTCTTCCCTTAACTGACAAATGAGAACACTGAGAACAAGTACATCAGATTCTGAGTTATGTTCAAAGGAATTTTTCACATTTCAGGGTTTAAGTTGACAAGCCAAGCAAGAAATAAGCTTTTGTTTTTACATTTTATTGTCAAACTGCATTAGATACAAATTGAACAGAAAATACTGTGAACACATAATGCTGCAAGAACATCCCTGGTGTCTTTTCTGTGGTTAACCAAATCATTAAACACTCAATAATAATTTACCTGGACCTGTACAATCCTTTTCTATTCCTTTTGAAAACTGGAGAATTCACTGATATCTTTTAGCCTGTTTAGCTAAACTAGATCCCATATTACTAGCCAGAGCAAGCAACACAGGCACTGACTGTATCTCTGCTTTTCGATTGGAGACCTTAAAAAGTTCTAGAAAAAGTGGTCACTCATTATTAAAATCATACAACACCTCACATGCAAAATCTGGAGCAGAAGGCCCTTGGTCTGGCTTCCCTCTTATTCTATCCCAAAAAGAATTTAGTTAAAGTTGGTGGCCAAAGAGAGCAAGCAAGGGTTCTCCTTTGGCTTCCTCACTTCCCACAATATATTAAACAATCACTGCATCAAGTTGCCCTGGTAGAAATACTCTTCCAAGAATTAATGTATTTATAGATCTGCTCTTTCTTCCAGTATTACTACTTCCAAGCAGTGGCTTGGCATCTAAGGAAAGTTGATGTAAGGTGTTCCCATTTCCTTTCATTTTTTTCCTCCAAAGGGTGGTGGAGAGATCATGCTGAAGAAGTCATTTTATATGCAGTCCTCTTGAATTCCTATATGTTAGGTAAGGTTTCTTGTGCAATACTTGCATAACGCCCTTATTGTTCAACCTTACTCAACATCTGACACTGCACAGGTTCTGACCTGTGAAAGAATCCTGGCAGTGATTCTGCAGCATTTCCATACAGTTTAGTGACTGTATGACATGCCACTCATAACATGCCTGTATGACATGCCACTCACAAAGACTGTGGTGCAATGTCAACCTTATGTGAAAGCTTGTATGTAAGAATCTAACTTTCAATACAAGAATATCAACACAGCACGATTATTACTTAAGTTATTCTTTACATCATATTCACCCGCTAGTGGGGAGCTGTGCTGCTTCCAAAGCAATGGGAAGTAGTCTGATGAATATTATAAATTCAGTATTTGTTTCAGGAATGGGATAACAGAGGCAGCCAGAGTCAGTGCTCTTGGTAAGCCAATTAAACAGCCTCTGGTCTCTAAAATTCTTTTTCAAAAAAAGAGACTAGATTCCAGATATGGATACTGATGATATAGTACTTGTATAATTTGTGTTTTGATATGAATTGCTAAATGGTTTGAAATGCAGGCCTGAGTTAATATTCTAGTGCCTAGTAAATTGCAGTGACAGATCTACACAGCAGAATATGGTACTGCTGGTCTGCAAGGAGGCTAATACCACACAGAAAACCCCCTTGATACTGGAGACCAACAGAACTGTCCAAACAATGCTTACCTACTCTGAATAGAAGAACCGTCAAGAACAAATTTCGAAGTAACCAAGTTGGAAAGAAGGAGGAGGAAAGTAAATGCATTTGACCCTTGCAATTACAAAAACTATTTCTACCTGTGAAACTGATTGCAGGTCACACTGCAAGGCTTCACTTCTGAAGGTAAAAAAAATAAAATAAAATTGGCAATAGCACTTTTTAGATAAATGAAATATTATGCAGATACAGATATATTAATAGCCAGACACTTTATTATAATAAACCCTTCTTCAAAGATGGAAATCTTCTAGAAATAAAAACTCTTGCAAATAACTGAAGCCTCATTATCATTAGCTTCCATCAAGCCATGTAAATCAGACAAACCAACAAGTAAATGCTGCAACTAAAGCACACTGAGCGCATTTTATACTGCTACATGGGGCCTTTCCATGACATCCATTCCCTCTCACCAAATGTTTTACTTTAACAAGAGCTGTCTGTCAGTAAGTGTTAATTATAAGCACAAAATAGTATTTCTTTCTTGATCCATATTAGAAACTGACCACCTTGATTACTGTCAGCAAAGACATAAAGGCAAGGACTATTTTACTTGGAATTGGAATTGGGCTGCCATTACACAAGTCCTTTTGGCAACATCTGAATCTAAAATTTTCAACACTGAAGAACTCTCCAACATAATCCAGATTACACTGGGAATATTTCCAGCAGTCACAGATATTTCCTGAACCTTAAAAAAGAAAAACACAAGATTGTGAATTAATTTATGTTCATTTTAACGTAAGAGGAAAAAAAGGTTATAACACTTTTGAACAATTCCATACCACATAAGACTACCAACTACTTAAAGACATTTTAAATATTCTATTGCCTCTTACATATTTGCCTTCGAGTCGCTTGTCAACTTATGGCAACTCCATGAATTTCACAAGGTTTTCTTAGGCAAGGAATACTCAGAAGTGGTTTTGCCAGTTCCTTTCCCTGAAATATAGCCTACAGCATCTGGCATTCACTGGCAGTATCCCATCCAACTACAAACCAGGGCTGACCCAAGTATTCCAAGATCAGACAGATCTGGTGCCTTTACATATTTAGGCTCCTCCACTGCCCCTTAAATGATTTTTAAAAATATATCTTACTCAAATTTCTATGAAGAATGGTGCTGCTTTATTACAATGTTTTAGCCATGTATTGTCCTCTCTCAAAATAGCTAGGAAATTCACTTAATTAAATCTCCCCCTCTCCTTTCTTACGTAGCTTTTTCTTCTTAGAGGACACTATTGTTTGTTCTAATGCCCATTTTCATCTTTGCTACTAAACTTGATGACTGGCCTTCTTGTTGATGTACTTGTTTCCTAGATTTCTCTCAAACTTTATGGGTTATTTTAAAGACTTTAAAATTCTGGCCTAGAAATATTAAGAGATTTTTTGCAAAGAATTATCTGGAAACTATCTAAAAATCCCAAGCTCTCCACTGAAGTGGGAGATAATATTTTTGTTATCACTGGAAATTTAGAACATTTAAGTTAGTCGGGCCATAGAAGTCAGGCTTTAATATGCTTTTTCCTACAATCCATTTATTTATGCCAGTCATCATGGTTTGACATTATTCTTAACCACTATTTATGTTGCAGAGATTCTAGGATTTAGAATTTTTTTAGTTTGAATTTTGTCTTCTACATTGCCTGGGAATGCTACTATCATAAACGGTATATAGAGAATGAGACAAAATGGTATCTTAACAAAAAATCTTTCCATTTTTAGGTCTGGTGACATTTATGAACTTCTGAAGCAACTGACATTGTACTGACTAGTAGTTACCCGAAATTAGCTGGTTATAAAGCATATTAAGAAGACACAAACATTAGTAAAGAAGCCATTAATGAACAATGTTAGTTTAGGTGGAACATTCAAAAGTAAGACAGTACATTTACTTACCAACAGCTGTAACATTTGACAAACCAACCCAAAAATCATTTTTCCAAAAGTTGTCCCTTGAGTGACATTTGCAGCACAGCACATATTGTGTCACAAAATATAATGCAGTTAAGAGATTCGTGGATTTGATTATTCGTGGGTGGCTTGCCTCCCCCATTCCTCCCTCATTCCCTAACGCAGGAAGAAGATCTCCTTCCCTGCCCTTCCGCCACCAGCTATGGCACCAGCAGCTGGTGGGAGAGTGAAATGGGGGGGCATATCCTCTGCCCAGCTCCCCTTCCAGGCAGCTGAAGGCTCCATCATGCCAGGGATGGGTGGCAGAGGGAAGTGGGGAGAACAGTCTTGCACTCCCCCCTCTGGTCCCCCGTGCCACTGGAGGGACCCCGCCAGGCAAGTGGCAGAGGAAGTGGGATCGGCAATCTTGACCTCCTCGCTCTCCTCCCGCATGCCCCCTCTGCGATTGTCCCAGGCGTGGGTGGGAGAAGCCACGCGGGGAGCGCGATCTCGCTCTCTTCGCTCTTCCCTGGTCCACCACTGGTGTGATTCTGCCGAGGGCAGGTGGGGGAAGCATGCAGGGAGCACAATCTTGCTCTCCTTGCGCTTCTCCGGCCCACCACCAGCGCAATCCTGCTGAGGGCGTGCAGGAGAAGCACGCGGGGAGTGTGATCTCACTCTCCTTGCTCTTTTCCAGCCTGCCACTGGCACAATCCTGCCGAGGGCGGGTGGGGGAAGCACGATCTTGTGCGATCGCCCATTCCCTGCATGTCCTGGGGCCCCCGCTCACTGCCAGCAGCTGGCAGAGGCATGCAGAGAGGGCTACTGCCTGTTCTCTGCACGCTCTCAGCTGCCGCTGGTGCAATCAGGTTCACCATCTGCCTGCCTGAAGCTCCGGTGCAATCGGCCCTGCAGTGGGGGACGGAAAAGATATTTTCCTCCTGGTCACCATTTGCCTGCCTGCAGCTCCGAGAGGGATCACCCCAGCAGTAGGGGGAGAGGGCAAAAGGGAGGAAAGATTTTTTTCTCCTCCTCCCATCTCCTGCCCATTGCCAGCGATGACTGGTGTGGCCACCTGTGCAGGGAAGGAGGGGTGCGGGAGGGGGAGTTATTCACGGTTATTTCACTTTCACGGGGTTTTTCTGCATGTATCCCCGCAAATATGAAGGGACTACTGTATACTTATCACAAGCCAAGCAAAGAAACATAAGGTAGCGTACTTACCAACATATACCACTATACAAGCATCTTTATCAGGTGAACAGGTTGTGTTAGTCGTACATGGACTACTACGACAATTGTAACATTTCAGGGCACTTCCTGAAAACAAAAGGAAATGGGTTGTCTAAATGCTTTCCTCCTGAAACCAAATTCATGATAAAGTGTTAACTCCTACATTGTTTTACCAGTAATTAAAAGGAACACATTCATCCTTAGCTGAAAAATATTATCAGGACCCACTGTCATGCGGTGTTACCAGGTCGTTGTGTGCCTTCAAGTTGTTTCCAATTTATGGAGAGACTAAGGAGAACTTCTCACAGGGTTTTCTGGAGCTAATCCATGGGGTTTCCACGGCCAAGTGGGGAATCCAACCCTGGTCTCTAAGATGGTAATCCAATGCTCAAGCCACTATACAATACTGCCTTCTCAGCAACAGTATGTAATAGATAAATCTGTTATTTCATTTACTTATTCTATTTATACATGGCTTTTCTGTGTGTGTGTGATCCAAGGCTGCCCATCCATTAAGAACAAGATCAGTTAAAACCTGACAATGAAAATGAAAACACAATTTTTAAAAGAGGAGCCCTCCCTGACAAAATTACTCTCTGGAGGCAATTAATTATTAAAAGCCAGTTTGAAAAAAGTCTAATCCTGCTTTACATATGGTATGTTCAACATGCAAGTTAAACAGATAGGATGATAGAATGCAGCCTTGCCTGACCCCCTGGCCCACTGGGAACTATTCTGTTGCTCCATATTCTGTCCTGACAGTAGTTTCTTGTAGTGAGTACAGGTTATGCATCAAGACAATCAAATGTCGTAGCATACCCATTTTTAAAAGAGAGGTCCATAATTTTTCTAGGATCTACACTATCAAAGGCTTTGCTATAATCTATAAAACACAGACTGTTTTTTCCCCCCTAAAATTCTTCAGTATGCTCCATTATCTATATTTGTAATAAGTTCCTTCATGCCTCTTTCCTCGCTGAACTCAGTTTGGATATTGAGCATTTCTTGCTCTATATTTGGTAAATGTTGTAGAATTTTGAGCATCACTTTGCTTGCATGAGAACTTAATGCAATGCTCCTGTGGTTACTGCAATATCTCCCCTTCTTTGGAGACTGGAATGTATATGGAGCATTTCCAATTTGTGGGCCATTCTTCTGTATTCCATATTTGTTGATTTAGTTAGAACTAAAGGAGTTCCTGTCTCTGTACCTTGAAGCAGATCTGCTGGTCTGCCATCTGTTGATTTATTTCTCCCAAGTACTCTGAGTACAGTTTCCATTTCACTTTCTAAAACTATAGGTTCATCTAACATCCTTTCTTCTTTTATACAATCCTTCAGTGTATTGTTTTCATTATCTTTTTATTTGTACTTGGTCACGGAAGGTGTTCCCCTGCTGGTTGCAGGGCATCTCCACTCTTGGTTTAAATTTCCCTTTGAGTTTTGGGATCTTGTGAAAGAAGTCTCTTGTTCTTACTTTGTTATCATCTTATATTTCTCTGCATTAACTATCAGTACAGGTTCCTGAACAGTTGCATTCAGGGCTCTGACAATCTCCATCACCTTTTTTATTTTTTGCTTCTTGTCTGTCTTTAACAGCTTGAAGAGTTTAATATGTCATCCACAGAGGCTCCTCTTTCTTTTTGGCAGCAGATACTGTCTGCCTGCATTCTTCCCTGACACTGACCCTGGTTTCAGTTCAGAGCTCTTTTCTCTTCCAGTCAATTATAGTGAAAATCTTTTTTTTTTTTTACATTCTCTTTAGATTCTACTGGGATGTTTTTCAGGTTGTATTTTGGCACAATGGTTGGTTTAGTGTTCTTTAGCTTTACTTGAATTTTTGATATTAGCAGTTCATAGTCTGTGCCACAAGCTGCTCCAGGTCTTGTTTTTGCAGGAAAAAAATGGAGCTTTGCCATTTTCCAGTTCCAATGACATAGTCTATTTGAATTATATATTGATCATCAGATATGTCCATGTATAGTACCCTCTTTGGTTGCCTGAAGAATGTATTCGTAATGAAGAAACTATTGGCCTCTCAAAATTCAGTCAGTTACTGTCTTGCTTCATTTTTTGATCCTAGGTTAAATTTTCCTACAATCTTGGATTCTGCTCCATTCCCTGCTTTTGCATTCTAATCACCTGTCATTAACAAGAAATCCTGTTTCGATGTGTGATCAATGTCTTTCTAGACTCCAGCAAGGAATCTTTCAATTTCTTCTTCTTCTGCCTCTGTAGTTGGAGCATAAACTTGGTTATATTGATGGGTTATCCCTGAAGTCTTACTGATATTATTCAGTCAGACTTTGCATTATATCCTTTACCTACTTTTGCTACATCTGTCCTTGCTAATTAAGGACACCCAATTTCTTCTTAGGTTTTCATTTCCCGAGTGAAACATCTGTCATATCTGACTCAAAGTGTCACATTCCTGTCCACTTCAGCTCACTCACCTCAAATATTGCAATGTTTATATGTTCCATTTCTTGTTTTACTACGTCTGGCTTCCCCTGAGTCATGCTTCTTACATTCCATGTTCCTATAACATGGGTTGTGCAGCTTCGGACTTTCCATTCACCTTTGAGTACATCAATAGCTGAAAGTACTTTCAGCTAAAGTCCAGTTGTGTCATTAGCCACAGCACTACTCATAACTGTCCTCTGCTGTCCCCCAGTAGCTCACTTACTGCCATCCAACCTGGAAGTGTCGTCTTCTGACACCATCTCATTTCATTTTGGATTGTCTCATCATAGGACTTTTGTGACAGAACACATACAAAAGAGGTTTATTGTGTCCCTTCTGCACAGTACTAAGTGTTATCTATGATGCCCCTCCCACTGTCCCTGAGAGATGCTCTGCCACTATCCCCGCCCCTCATTGTGGCCACTGCTGCCCAGTAGTTGTTTGGCTCATTTAGTCTGGCTCCTCAGCAAATACTTCTTCGACATGGAAGACCCTACCAGCAGTACTGCTGCCTTTAGCATAACCTCTTGCCTCACAGCTGCATCCTATCCCACCACCATGGAAAAGTAGTGCCACTGGTGGGAAACAGAATCAAGTGGCTGGGTTTGAGAAATGGACAGGACAAACAGAAAAAAGTACTCTGAATTACTTTTGAGCCCATAAGGTGTTTTAGCCCAGCCAGGGAAGTTAAGCCCAGTACCCAAGCTAAGGAAAGAAAAGACCAGGTCAGTTGACTTTTCACTCTGAGGTCAGCTGCTGAAGTGGAGGAAGCGAGGCTTTAATAAATGAGATCTTATGATCACAAGATGCCCACTGCATCAGATACCATAACCATTACTGGAGGAGGCTCTATTGCCTTCCGCATCACTGATGACAAGTCACTGGACACGTACAGTCTGTTTGTGTCACATGAGACACATTTAAAAATCTGATACAAATCAGACACTGTAAAACTTTACGAAACTTAATATTGTGGGTGCCACTTTTTGTAGTTTCATTGCAGTCGGCATGTTTTAAGGCTCAGGAGCACACTGTGATCAACCTTCAATCAGGTAGGTCCTCCCACCCCAACTAAGCACTATTGATGTGGAAAGCCAGCTCTCATTCTAGCGTGCTAATGTGCAGCATTCTCCTATGAAAGCACTTGAATGAACTGGTGAAATGGCTGAGGTTTTATATTTTCCAAAACGCTGAACCAAGATTACTGGGACTCCAGAAGGCAGACTCAAATAGCCATGCCCCAAGTAGAGGTTAAGTGCAAAGGAACAATCAGCACACTAATATGCTGCGTAGAGGTGCCAGAGCTTCTTACTGCTACCATTGTTTGGTTCCAGTTCAGCAACAAATAACTAACAAAATTGCCTGACCAGAAATATTTATCCAATTCAGAGTCAGAGTTGCTTTCACAGAGTTGGCAACACTAGATAGAGAATACCTCTAAAAGGGTCACATACATTTGCTGGGGATGTTTAGACTTCTTATAGTTTCTTCTGTTTGTTCCTGAAAGATGCCACCTTAGGTTGCTAGAACTGTTTCAAGTATCATTTTATTAAGATTTTTTCCCCCATGTAAGATCCTTAAGCAGGTGATAGCCTTAGTCTGAAAATGAAGCCAGGAGAGCAAGCCCTACACACACATATCAAAAATATCTATTACGAGTTATCCCACAAGTTAACAATTTGGCTTGTTCTATTCTTCTCCATAAGCAGTTCCTGAACTTCCAGTCTGAAGGGGAAAGCCTATCACACAACAGTAGGACTGTCATGAGACAAATAAAAAGGTTCTTCTTTGATTACTAGAGTTACAACCACCAGGCCACACGAGTTATCACTCTTACCTTCAAAGAAAAAAAATGATTACAACGCAATACCAGAAAACAGCTTGATCTGCTTTGCCATGTCTCAAGAACAGAAGACTCCCTCCTCTATTTCTCTGCTCGCTCCCTCGCTATAACTCTGAAACATTTTACTGGAACACTCATACTTACCAGAATGACAGAACAAAGTCAACAGATAGACAGTGATCAAAGCAGTGATTATGAGGCATCTCATCTTCTCGTTAACACTCTCTCTTTAACCTATAAAGCAAGAACAAGTTTGGTTGGTACTGGATATACTAAAGCAGCAGTCTGATCTAGATAAGCAATAAACTGTGCAAAAAACTGAGAACTGTGCAAAAGTCTTGGTATCACAAAAATAAACATTTGTGCTAGAAATTATATACTTGATAATAGATCTTTATATTTCATACAATTTAGTATGTTACTCCTTGCCTTTCCTTATGTCTAGGAGTGGACAGTATTACACAGGCTACAGTTCAGCTATTACTAGTATAAATTGTAGCGTATTCAAATGCAGGACCAAATGAACATTGGAACCAGTACTACTTGTTCTTCTTTAAACCCAGTCCCCAGTATTCAACATAGTACACCCATGCCAACTTGACAAGACACTGCATTGCAAAACAGATTCTCTTGCTGGTGCGTAGTTACTGTTCAACACATTGAACTCTGAGGCTTTCATGAAACTATGACACAATCACATAAATGGATGTGTGAGAGCAGACAAAATTCCAAGGAGTAGTTTTTAGTAAGTCAGATGACCTTAAGTCTTATTATAGTGCTTAAGAGTATTTTAGAGTGGAAAACATTCATAGATCATTTTGCCTTAGGTTTGCTGCACTGTCCTACTCATACACAAGCAGATGTCTGAACACAGCAAGGAATCTGTGTACCCAGACTCTTCTCAGTCTCAGCTAGGAAATCAGTCTTCTCAGTCTCAGCTACAAATCAAGAGATCTGTAACCAACAAACAAACAGAACATCAATATTTTCAAGCTGAACCTAAAAAGCCACCATCTACATATCAGAAATGTATGTTTGAGTATGACTGTCTTTAATGCTTAAGCTTTGCAACTGTTCTGTTTATGTGCAGAACTTTCCTCTCATGAAGAATTCAGCAAAATTGGCCAAATTGATTTCTCACACACTGATATGGTCAGATTCACTGATGTTGCAGAAAGAGTGGATCGCTCCAGATGTCACTGGACTGCAACTCCTAGCAGCCCTAGAAAGCACAGTCAAAGGTGAAGAAAGCTAGGAGACGCAGTACAACAGCATGTTGAAGACTGCATGGTTCTTGCTGTGTTATAATTTGCAGTTTTGCTGGGAGTTCTGAGACACTCAGAGCTATGGATTCAGAGATTCTGTATCAGACGTTCCCTCTTCCAATTCCCCTTCTCCCATTTTCCACAGCAGTTCAACTCAGGAACTGTACAAGAGAGACATGAAATTATAAATTGTAGAAATAAGAGAGATCAATTTAAAAATCTTAGACTTAAGAGCAAACACCAAATAGTTTTACCAGGTATAATTTAGTGCCCAAGACAATTTTGTACCAAGTGTCCAATTTGAGTGTCACTACTATCATAATCCCTCTAAGGACGAGTGAACTAAATTGCTTTCACTCAACTTGAAATGTAGTACAGGAATACCTCAGTAAACAAAGCCTCTGACAAAGAAGCTCCTTCTTACAACCATGGGAGCAGGTTAAGTCCATCATTCTGCCTCCAAATCTTGCCAGCCAGTTTGTCTCTCTAGTCCTTCTACCATGGCTTCCCAACGTATCAAATCCAGCACATGAAGCAGTAGTGAGAGACACCAAAGCTACATAAATCTGCAGGGCCAGACAAACTATATTCTAATTACTGAAGGAGTTTGCTGATGCACTCTCCGAACCACTTGCCATAATTTGAGAAATCTTAGAGAACAGGTGAGGTGCCAAAGGACTAGAGACGGGTAAACATTGTCCCTTTCTTCAGAAAGGCAAAAGAACAATATCCAGGAAGCTACAGACCAGTCAATACCACGAAAAATGTTAAAATGGATTATT
Organism: Cyclura pinguis; assembly: GCA_030412105.1. Taxonomy (NCBI): domain Eukaryota; kingdom Metazoa; phylum Chordata; class Lepidosauria; order Squamata; family Iguanidae; genus Cyclura; species Cyclura pinguis. The sequence continues at coordinate 306,870,631 of CM059599.1, read as the reverse complement.
CAGTAATCTCGCTCAAGTATCTTAATGACAATGCAGTGATCAGTAAGAGTCAACATAGGCTTGTAAAGAACAAATCCTGCCAAACTATTTTTTCCCCCATCAGGTCACTAGCTTAGAAAATAGTGGGAATACTGTGGACGGGAATGCTGCGTCATTTATCTGGATTTCAGCAAAGCATTGGATAAGTCTACTTCTTTGGAGGTTTTTAAGCAGAGGCTGGATGGCCATCTGTTGGGAATGCTTTGATGGGTGTTCCTGCATAGCAGTGGTTTGGACTCGATGGCCCCTGGAGTCTCTTCCAACTCAATATCATAGAACCCAAAGATTGCAGAGCGGTAGTAGAAAATATTGGCACATCTTGCAGGACATACATGGGTGCTTGAAAAAAAAGAATTTGTTTAAGAGGAATAGTATCATTTGTGATATACTAAAAAGAAGTGATCCCAGAATACACCAACATGTCCATTCCATCAGCAACAGCCCAGAGAGGCCATCACTCATGTGGACATTGCACTAATTATAAGTAAACATTTGAGGGCCTTTCCTCGCTTTCTTACTTTCAACATCCTATGGAATCCTAGGGATTGCAGTTTAGGGAGGGGCATTTAGAATTCTCAGTCTGAGAGCTCTTTGGCTTCAGTAAACTACAAAATTCCACAGGATATTGAAAGTGGAATAATAGCACTATAACAGTCTAGTGCGGAAAGGCCCTTAGATAACAGTTTGTGAATCATAACGGAAAACCAAACATCCTGAAACTATTCAACTTGCAGCACTCCATATGTGATCTGTGCCATCAGGGGCCCCTGCAACAAATTATATATAGGAAAACACCTAGAGCTTTAAAAATCCATATGGGAAATACTTCTAGTATCAGGAACAAAAGGCCAGGTGCCCCTTTAGTTGAACATTTTCTGGAACATGATCATTCTTTTAAGGATCTGTGCTTTTGGGTGCTTAAACATTTTTCCCAGAATGAGAAGAGCCTGCTTAAAAAAGAAATGGCTTAGATATTGAGACTTCGTACATTGGCTCCTCATGGTTTAAATGTAGACCTTGAGTACATCCACCTACTATAAAATTCAAGTTTTCACATATCCCTTAACTTTCTACCTGCTGAATAATTGTTATGATAAGGATGTCCTTGGCATGCTTTGGGGGGGAAAAAAAGGTACAATCCCCTGCCTCCTAGATCTCAACTAACAGTTGCCAGACATAAGCTTGGAAAACACTCTTTTTTGGAATCCCTGCTGTTTATGTATTGTCCCTCTTCTTTCTCTTATCTTTTCTCAATCCCTGAAGAAGGCCACTTCTATTAGACCAAAAGCCACTGGGTGAATTGGAAGAATAAAATTGTCTTTTTTAACACTCCGAGACTTTGTCTCTTCTCAACATCCCTCCTCTCCAGATGTTGAAGCACAACTCTCATAAGCCAGCATAGTCCCTTTCATTGCATGCCTCAGGCTGAGAGAGTGTGACTTGCCTAAGGTCACCCAGTGGGTTTCCATGGTTGAATGGGGATTTGAACTCTGGTCTCCAGAATCATAGTCCAACACTCAAACCACTATACCATGCTGGCTCTCTGGGTGGGTCTTAAAGTACCTCTAATCCTATGCGACAGCAGTCTGTAAATATTTCTACCAGCACCGCCTAAGAGTTCTAATTATACATATATATTTCCTGTATATATATATATATATTATATATATTTTCTTTAATAAAAATCTCTGGATGCCAGTGATTGTGGAAATTTCGCCCACAGTGCAACCAAAATCCATATAATGGGCCAAACACAGAAGCATTTGGACTTTTTACTAGCTTGCTTAAAGAAGTCTCCCAGCCAGCCCCCCCTTAAACATTACTGCGTGCTGTGCAGCAGTCCACAGTGCTCCCAAATTAGTGGGTAGACACTAAGACTGACACTGAAAAGTTAAGGGAGCCCATGTACCTTAGTGGTTGTGTAGAAGAGGGAATTTCAACAACTTGCTTCTTACTTTGTTGTGCGACAACACCTGTTGAAATTCCCTCTTCTGCATAGCCATTAAAGGTGCAAGAACCCTCTACATTTTTCAACCCAGTATTCCTAGTGGGCACAGCTCCCTCTCCTGACACCAGTCTGGACATCTTGTTTTCCTTTACAATACTACAGTGTCACGCCAACACAGTGTGATACTATACCAACTTTTCAACAGGACTCTGGTCTCCATTTTGAACCTTTTGTTTTATATTCATTGAATATCTTTTTTGAATTGCCTCATTTATAGACCCACCTTTTGCATCTATTCAGGTTATTAAATTGTTTAAAAAATAGGTCTGTTTCATGTTAATTAAAATGCTCACAGTTATTACAAAGAAAATGAGTTTTGCATTTATTGTGCAAACCCAAATGAATGCAAGTGCTGACGGAAATGGAACCAAAATGAGGAACATAATGAAAATCCAACTGTGCTTACAGGAACCCAAAATTAAAAATAAACCTAAAGCTAAGAGGGTAATGCTGCTGCTCAAACAGGCCAGTAAGTTCATTGGGCACTGCATATTTTATCAATTAAGAAATCCAAAAAATAGTCTGTTGAGAATGTGATGCTTATAGAGAATGCATTTAGTAGGTGCACTCTTTGGAAGTATAAACTATATTTTGTTTCAGTCCCTTAGAACTGAATTGTGTAGGAAAGTTGGCTATGAATTATCAAGTGCTAACAACTTTATCTATTCAGTGCTCTGAGATACCAGCAGTCTTGCCTTTCATTCAAAGCTGCTTACATAATATCCCTTTAAAAGAGGCTGATAGCCATGTAAAGATAGGCCATTTCTGCACTACACTGTTATAGCACTATTATTCCACTTTCAACATCCTGTGGAATCCTGGGGTTTGCCGTTTAGGGAGGGGCCTCAAAGACCAGGATTCCATAGGATGTTGAAAGTGAAAGAATAGCACTGTAACAGTCTAGTGCGGAAATGGCCATAATCAGTAAAAGGTGCTATACTCTCCTTTCATTGTTTGGAAAACTTATTCACAGAAATATTTTTGTAAGGTAGATAATTTACGTGGCAGATGCTGTGGGCATTAGCTAAGATTAGGCTCCAACGGTGGAAGGTAAAATATCTGTTACATAAAGAAATAGTCACATACTCAGGTGTTTAATACATCTTCACTATATGCATATCACATATGCCTAAAAAGAGAGTATTGCATAGAATCATAGAGTTGGAAGGGGTTGCAAGGGCTATCTATCCAATCCCCTGCTAGATAGGAATATGTAACTAAAGCTCTCCCAGTAGATGGCCGCCTTCTGGGACAGTCTGTTCCTTAGCTCATGTGCATTTTGATGTGGAGGCATGTGCTCTGCATGCACTTAATAGCTCCTCCAGTTTTATTTTTGGACCATTGTCTGAACTGTGAGAGTCAAGACTGCTGCAGCTGCCTTACTTGTTGCCAGAATGTTTATATACATGCATTATTGTGCATTATTTATGGCAAGGATTAAGGAGATAATTGACATATTTTGCATCCAGCTTCATTCTATATCCACCCATGGAATGAAATGCATACGTATTTGAAGCCTTAATATCATTGTGATAGGACTTTCATGACATTATATAGGACTTCTATAAAAGGAAGCAATTGTAATTCACAAATGCTCACGTTAAAATAAATGTGTTAGTTTTGAAGTTTGTTCCAAAATCGCTTAGCCTTCTCATTTGTCCACCACATACCAGACAAAGATCCAACCTGGCTTGACATTTCCAATAGGTATTTCTCAAGTCTTTAGACATCTTTGAAAGTCTTTCTGGGGTGAGATACCAATGAAACATCATTTTATAATAATTTTCTTTCAGATCATAGCAGAGTACGTTTTTAAGTTCTTTTGTCCATAGTTTTCCATGACAAGACTTTTACAAGCTAACAGAAAGGTCGCTATTTCCACCTGGGAAAACGTTCCAATATATGCTTTTATTCTGACATTAGGTACCACTAAGATTTTCCCCTAACTGGATGCTCTTTGTGAGGCGAGAAGAGGCTGCAGCCTGGTTAACAGCCTTAGATGGCTCACAGTCTATTTCTGGAAAGCAGAAGCAAGGACTAGAAGGCTGCGTCTGCGCCTCAGTACTGACGCGAGAAACAAGCGCCAACCCGCGCGTTATGCCTCTTTTTAAGTTTCACCCATGTTAGATTCGGTAGCAAGTTTACGCTGAATTCAGGCAGAAGCCGGGGTCCATCACGCCTTGCAATAAAGCTCAGTACAGAATACTCTCCTCAGGATGAGGCCACATCACCGAACCCAAACGGTGACATAATTTTTAAAGGGCTAAAAGGGCTGTGCGTCAGGGCGCCGTGGGTGGGATTGGGGAGCTTCCTATAAGCCGAGCCAGCACTGAAATTACCGGAACCGCCTTTTTTTTTAAGTAACCCCCCCCCCCCCCGGGACAGGCGGTTAGCTGTAACCAAGATGATCACAAAGCTTTACTGGAAATAGGCAAGCCCACTCGCCCCCGCCTAGGGGGACGGTTACGCAATCTAGATAATTAATTCCATATATCTGACAAACCAATCCGGAATCGGAGAGCCCACCCTTGACCAATGAGAACAAACACGGGCTTCCATATTTCCTATATAAAGTCTCCCACGCACTTGCAACGCAGCGGTTGATATTCGTGTTGCGCCCGTGTTTCTGCAAGGTAGGAGTGTTTTCTTCTAGATTGGTGAGGAGGGTTTAGCACTTTGTCTTTCTTCTCTCTTGTGTGTAAACCGTTCCTTGTTGAGTAGCACCTTCTTCCCGTTGCCCCCCCCCCCTTTTTTTGTGAAGCTGAGCTGTTCGCTTAGCACTGAGCTGGCCTTCGGGAATGCTGGGGCCCAGTGGGCGGGTTGTCCCTGGAAAAGCTTAGCCAGGCATTTTGGAAATGCGACGCCGCCTCCGCTCCAGGGCCGAGGTTGGCGCCAACCGAGGGAGCGGAACCACCCTGCGCAGCTGTAGCAGTCGGCTTTCCAGTGGCGCTGTCGTCTGATAAATTCCTAGGATAGGTTTTTGGGGTTTTTTTTCTCTTTCGTGTGTGTGCGTGCGTGCGTGCGTGCGCGCGTACGCAGGCATGCGCCTTCGACTCGCCTGTGGTCTTACGGCGACCTCATGAATTCGTAGCGTTTTCTTAGGCAAGAAATACTCAAGAGGTGGTTTTGCCAGTTCTTTTCTTTCTAACGTAGCCCGGTATATTCTCACAATACAGCACTGGAGAGAGCTAGAAGATTGCCGCCGCATCACACTATAAATCCCAGGATTCCCTCGGAAGGAGTCGTAGCTGTTAAAGGGGGGTCACTGTGTGTGTGTCTCTCTCTCTCTCTCCTGGCAATTTCAAAGGAGGCTCTGCAAGAGTGCATTTTCGTCCACAAAGCTCGGAGGAGTGTAAAGAAGCGGTTGGGCCTTGAAAGCCTATACATTTGTGGTCTGAAATAAAGCCCCCTAAGCGTAACGGCGGGTTCCTCCTTCCCTGAAATAGTTAAGGGATCGATGCTTTAGTAATGCTGCCAAGGGATGGTAGTAGAGGTTTTCCCTTGCTGGAGAAAGAGCTCAAATCGTCTGAGATGTAGAGCCCTCCCATACTCGTTTCTGACTCGGGATGGGGCTTGCTACAGTGGCCCTGGAGGCTGGTAGGAATAATAAAACCAGAAGGGATGGGCGGTTGCGACTGTGCACATGCCTTTCGCTTGTAGTCATTGTTGAAAGGTTATCTGTGCCTCTTGTGGATAGTCTTAAAGGTGCCAGGGGATATTTGTTGCTGTGCCACACCCTGCATATCTGAAGGACAGATTCAGTGCGTTGTGAAACAAGCGCCATGGTGTTGAATAGAATTTGTAGCAAGTGTGTTCAAAATCTCCTAGCCTGTGAATCTGAGGAAAAGAGATGGCATCTTTTCTTGCTAGTATTCTCTCATCTTCAGCAATGCATGTCTCTGTTTCCTTTTGTTCTCTTGAGCTCTCACTTAAGTTTTCTTGGCTGGTGTGCCATGTGCAGTGCACATATACACACAGAAGAAGTGTGGGAAATGGTTGTTGGACTGCCGTTTTTTTCTCCTCCTCCTCAGCTGCTTAAAAGCTGCTGTCCCTTTCTCTTATCCAGCTGAGGCAGCTTGATTGTGTATGTGTGGACTAACTCCCAACTTTGCTGAATCAAGGTCTGATTTAGTGATTCAGAGAGATCTTGTGAAAAACATGGCACAAACTCTGAAACTGTATAGAACTTTTTCCCCAGAAAAAGTGAATTTAGTCTCAAACCACCTGTAAAAATTGTTCTTTAGTATTGTTGTCCTACCCAGAGAAGTTCATGTGATGACTCTCCCATCCTTTTTTTGGTATAGTCCAGCTTCATATCCATTAGCAAAATGGAGATCTCCAATAGGAATGGCTATGAGAGAAGAATGTGGGGAAGGACAGAATAAGAACAAAGGCTTGGATGTGTTCTAGCTGGACTGGCTCCTTCCATTACAGGGTGGTCAACAAGGGTGGGAGAAGGATTCTGGTGAATTCTTATGACATTTTAATTACTACATGTTGATTATGCTTGTTTATTGGATCAGTTTTTACTCATAAAGATAGTGTATAAGTAGCATTTGAAATCATATTTGTATTTCATATTTCTTCTAAAGAGGGCAACCTAATGAGATTATTTATGCTCCTAATTAGCCTAAGTGGTCAGTCAAGCTGAGAGTGACTGACTGACCCTTGGTAATCCCTGGCTGAGTGGGAACTTGAATATGGATCTAGTCCTAATTCCAGCTCTGACGTCTTGCTGTAATATTGTGCATTTGACAAGACTATCCCTTCAACTTTTTCAACAACTGATAGCTCTTGGAGTCTGTTGTTGGCATGTAGTATCAGAGGCAGCTAATTTATGTTCATTAAACTTTAGTAGCAGTGCCATTTTCTGCTTCCTAATAACACTGTTAGAAAAAGGAAGGAATCTAGGGATGGGGAACCTGGACTGTGCTCAGCCACCCATTGTCAGTGTTTATAGGTTTATGTGAGTTGTGAGTGCCAGACAGCTTATCTATTGTTTTATGGACTCTGACATTGCAACACTCTTCCTGCTTCTCTGTCATGTGAGGCGTGGGGTAGGGAATTGAATGGCCTTGTATAACAGCTTCCCAGTGGTGCCTCACCTTTGAAATAGTATTAAGCACCTCCTTCACTGTTTAACACTTAAAAATACTCTGAAAACCAAAAATGGACTTCAAGCTATTTTTGGTTCACTTTTTTGGCATTTTGAGCCAAAAATGCACCGCAGGCCCACTAAGGTTGTCCAACCCTATTTAAGAGGATATTAAGCTAGAATTCTTAAGGGCAGCTAAGAAGTGGATAGAGCAAAAGTGAAGAGATTTGTCCCTCAGATGCTTGTCTACAACTCCTATCAGTCTTACTCATCTTGGCCAATGGGGTTGTGGGACTTGTAGTCCAAAATAATTGAAGTGCCAAAGATTCCTCCAATCATGGGTTAAAGCAGTGGTTGTGTTCTGCTGTTTAGCTACATGTGGGTCATGTCTAGATTTGGTTGTGGTGCCTTTACAGCAAACCTTGGGCTATTTTACTGAGGTTAACGTTGCAGTCCTGTGTGCATATTTGTCTTTAAGTGGTCTGTAGACTTATGGCAACTCCATGAATTTCATGGGGTGTTCTTAGGCAAGGACTACTCAGAGGTGGTTTTACCAGTTCCTTCTTCTAAAAACAGCATCTGGTATTCATTGGTGGTCTCCCATCCAAGTACTAACAAGAGCTGACCCTGCTTAGCTTCTAAGATGAGACAGGATCCAGTGCCTTTAGGTCAGAGCTTTCCAAACTTTTCATGTTGATGACACACTTTTTTAGACATGCATCATTTCGTGACAGAATAATTCAGTTTTACTAGCAAACTAGAGGTTAAACTAACCCCTTGTAAGAGATACAGACACATACATAAATTGTAATAACAAAATATATGGGGACACAACATCTCATGAAAACCTTTCATTTATTTTAAAAAACATATGATTTATAGATAATAACACACACTTCCAAGATTGTAGGCAACACACCTACACACTTCAGGCAACACAGTAACGTGTTGCGGCACGCCATTTGGAAAACCCTGCTTTAGGTTATTTAGGCCCCTATAGCAATCCTATTGCACATCTATTTAGAATTAAGTCCCAATCAATTTAATGGGCCTTTCTTCCAGGTTGGTGTGAGACAGATTGCAAATCAAGTTTGGCTTTTCCCTTTTGGGGGACTGATCACCACCACACAGCTGCTACTAGTGCTTTTTATTTTGTTATTGTGTACATTCAGAGGTGCTTCTAGCCATATCCTGGGGTTTTCTTGGCAAGATTTATCCCAAAAGGGGTTGCCTTTGCCTTCCCCAGAGAGACTGTAGCTTGCCCAGTGTCACCTTGCGGGTTTTCATAGCTGAGCAGGCATTCGAACCGTTGTCTCCAGAGGGTTGCTGCTTTCTGTGAATGTCTCTGCCTTAATTTTGTTTTCTTGCCAAAATGAAACAAACAGTACTTAAAGTTTAATTCCACAAGCGATTGCTTTTCAGAAGAAGTCAGCAGCAACATCTGAGTCTGCTTAATCAATTTCCTTGTTCTTCCAAGGGGGAGTGACTACAACAAAAGAGCAGCTCAGAACAGATAGAACTTCTCCACTTTTAGATTGATATGTTTAGAAGGACCTCCAACCAGACTAGAGATTTGGCTAATGCCTTTCTCGTATGCCAGACATTCAAAAAAAGAGGTAGCAGTAATGGAGAACTCCAGCTACTTCAGTATATTATAGTTCAAATTCTATCAAGAACATTAGGTCCAGCAAATTCTTCATTTCAGATCCTGACAGTTGTATTTTCTAGGAGGTACAAGAAAAAAGGGAATCAATTATATTGGACCTGATTGTACTCACTGAGGTGGAAGTAGTAGGAGTTTTGGCTGGAAGTAAGCAATACCCTCTTGGGATTCATTATACAATGGAAAGAGTATAGATAAATGTATCTGATTATTGAAATCAGCTTTCTGACAAGTAGTGATAAACTATTACTAAAAGATTGGGGGGGAGGGAGTTATGAGTGGTTGAGTTGGAAAGAACCCCAAGTGTAATCTAGTCCAAACCCCTGCCAGTATGGGAATCTACACATGGTATCATTGAAAGATGGCCATCTATAACTTCTCTTTAGAAATCTTCAACTAAGGAGAACCATGTATGAACAGAGGTAGTCTGTTCAGAGGTAGTCTACTAATGAACAGCTCTTACCATCAGGAAATACTGTGTAAAGTTTAATGCTTAAGTGTTGATACTTCAAGTTTCATTGACCTAAACCCAATTTTTTAATTCAATGAGAGTAGACCCATTACATTATTGGGAACTTGATAAGTGAACACTTAAGTTTCATTGATTTAATGGAAGTGCTCTGGCTGGGATATACGCATCAAATAAATTTGATATATGAGTCAGGTATCAGATTTCATACTAATTATCTAAACAACCTCTGAATGAATACAAACCAAAATATTTAAAATCCATTTTAGGTACAACTTCTTCAAGCTATATAGTTGTTGTTATTGTTGTTGTATGCCTTCAAGTTGTTTCTGACTTACAGTGACCCTAAGCTGAACTTATTGTGGGATTTTCTGGAGACTGAAAATACAGGATGCACCCAAGGGCACCCAGTGGGTTTCCCTGGCCAAGCAGGAAATTGAACGCTGGTCTCCAGGGCCATGTTCCAACACTCAAACCACTACACCGTGCTGGCTCTCTAAGGCCATTTCCGCACTACACTTTGATAGCGTGATTATTCCACTTTCAACATCCTATGGAATCCTGGGGTTTGCAGTTTAGGGAGGGGCCACCTGGCCCCTCCCTAAACTGCAAACCCCAGGATTCCATGGGATGTTGAAAGTGAAATAATCACGCTATCAGAGCATAGTGTGGGAATGGGCTAAGAAGTACCTAATTCTCTCTTTACCCTGTTCTTTATATTTTTAAAGTTAACAGCTTTTGCAAAGTGTCCTAATAATGCCTTCACCTATCAAGTGTCCAACAAGAGGCTACTTCTAGAACTGTCTTATGTTCCTCTTTGTGCTTTCACACACTTGTGACTGTACCTGACCTGTCATATTTGTTAGAAACAATTGCTACTGGAAAGTGGATGCATGTTTTCCTGCAACCTCTACTTTAGATAATGTCTAACTGCTGTATATTTGTCAACCAAGGAAGTTACTTATTTTCCAGCCAGATTTTAGTATTTCGTGATGTTACAGGAATGGTGCAAAGACTTAAGGACCTTGCTGCACAAGACTGCCCTCACTCTACAATTGCACTGTTTGCAAAAATGCTGTTTAATTGGGATTGCTGTCTTTCCTTGTGCACCTTCAGAACCATTCTGGGAATTGCAGCATCCACTTGTCCCGAAACCATTTCTCACACAGCATTTTGTGGCACCTCCTCTCTGCGACAGCCCCTGAGGTATTTAAAGAGTGCAGCCATGCCACTCCTCAGTCTTCTCTTCATGAGGCTGCATAAGCCCAGCTCCTTCAACCTTTCCTCATACGTTTTGTTCTCTTTATTTCTTGGCATTCCCAGTGCCGTTTTCTGAACCTTGTTTGTTACCCTTAAAATAAAACACCCAAAACTGAATGCAGTACATTGGGCCTGCCACTGTGAATTCAACCAGCCATGGGTTCAAATGTACACAGTACTATATATTAGAATCCACAGTGGGGAGCCTGTTAGCTGCCTGCCTTAAAGGAGGTGGGGGTTCCTTCACAAGGCAAAGGCAGGCTGCTGGTGGGGCTTCCTGCCACCTCTCCTCCTACCCTCTGCCGTTTTTAATAGGAACTTATAAGCCTCACCTGATGTTCAGTCTTTCTGCAAGCCTTGTGAGGCTGACTTGCGCGTGCATTTTGGGGGGGTTGTGTATGTGTCCTGGAACCAATCCTGCAAGGATATGGTGAACCCACTCTACTACAGATGAGACCTGAGCAGCACAGAATATAGTGGGACTAGTTACTTCCCTTGACTTGGAAACTATCCTGTTAATGCAGGCTAAAATAGCATTAGCTTTCTTTGCTGCTGCATCACACTGCTGGCTCATGTTCAACTTATGGTCAGCAATAATCCCTGGTCCTTTTTGCATGTAGTTTGCTGACTATACCCCATCCTATACCTGTGCATTTGGTTTTTGTGGAATTTCTGCCCAGTTTTCTAGTTTATCATAGTCCTTTTGAATCCCATTCCTATCTTACAATTAGTTGATCACCCCTCCCATTTTGTGTCATGTGCAAGCTTGATTAGAATTCCTTCCACCTCATCGTCTAAGTCAGTGATAAAAATATTGAAGCATAATGGCCCTAAGATACAACTGAGGCATTCCACAGACCTTTTTCCAGTTTGAAGCACAGCTGTTGGGAATGACTCCTCAAGCATAGTTTTCCAGCCAGTTATGGATCCACCTGATAGTATTTCCATCTATTCCATATTCAGTCAGTTTGCTAATCAAAACATTACAGGCAATCTTATCCAATGCTTTGCTGAAATCCAGATAAATGACACAGCATTCCCATCCACAGTATTCCCACTATTTTCTAAGCTAGTGACCTGATGGGGGAAAAAATAGTTTGGCAGGATTTGTTCTTTACAAGCCTATGTTGACTCTTACTGATCACTGCATTGTCGTTAAGGTACTTGAGCGAGATTACTGAATAATCCATTTTAACATTTTTCGTGGTATTGACTGGTCTGTAGCTTCGTGGATATTGTTTTTTTGCCTTTCTGAAGAAAGGGACAATGTTTACCCGTCTCTAGTCCTTTGGCACCTCACCTGTTCTCTAAGATTTCTCAAATTATGGCAAGTGGTTCAGAGAGTGCATCAGCAAACTCCTTCAGTAATTAGAATACAGTTTGTCTGGCCCTGCAGATTTATGTAGCTTTGGTGTCTCTCACTACTGCTTCATGTGCTGGATTTGATACGTTGGGAAGCCATGGTGGAAGGACTAGAGAGACAAACTGGCTGGCAAGATTTGGAGGCAGAATGATGGACTTAACCTGCTCCCATGGTTGTAAGAAGGAGCTTCTTTGTCAGAGGCTTTGTTTACTGAGGTATTCCTGTACTACATTTCAAGTTGAGTGAAAGCAATTTAGTTCACTCATCCTTAGAGGGATTATGATAGTAGTGACACTCAAATTGGACACTTGATACAGAATTGTCTTGGGCACTAAATTATACCTGGTAGAACTATTTGGTGTTTGCTCTTAAGTCTAAGATTTTTAAATTGATCTCTCTTATTTCTACAATTTATCATTTCATGTCTCTCTTGTACAGTTCCTGAGTTGAACTGCTGTGGAAAATGGGAGAAGGGGAATTGGAAGAGGGAACGTCTGATACAGAATCTCTGAATCCATAGCTCTGAGTGTCTCAGAACTCCCAGCAAAACTGCAAACTATAACACAGCAAGAACCATGCAGTCTTCAACATGCTGTTGTACTGCGTCTCCTAGCTTTCTTCACCTTTGACTGTGCTTTCTAGGGCTGCTAGGAGTTGCAGTCCAGTGACATCTGGAGCGATCCACTCTTTCTGCAACATCAGTGAATCTGACCATATCAGTGTGTGTGAAATCAATTTGGCCAATTTTGCTGAATTCTTCATGAGAGGAAAGTTCTGCACATAAACAGAACAGTTGCAAAGCTTGAGCATTAAAGACAGTCATACTCAAACATACATTTCTGATATGTAGATGGTGGCTTGTTAGGGTCAGCTTGAAAATATTGATGTTCTGTTCGTTTGTTGGTTACAGATCTGTTGATTTGTAGCTGAGACTGAGAAGACTGATTTCCTAGCTGAGACTGAGAAGAGTCTGGGTACACAGATTCCTTGCTGTGTTCAGACATCTGCTTGTGTATGAGTAGGACAGTGCAGCAAACCTAAGGCAAAATGATCTATGAATGTTTTCCACTCTAAAATACTCTTAAGCACTATAATAAGACTGAAGGTCATCTGACTAACTAAAAACTACTCCTTGGAATTTTGTCTGCTCTCACACATCCATTTATGTGATTGTGTCATAGTTTCATGAAAGCCTCAGAGTTCAATGTGTTGAACAGTAACTTCGCACCAGCAAGAGAATCTGTTTTGCAATGCAGTGTCTTGTCAAGTTGGCATGGGTGTACTTTGTTGAATACTGGGGACTGGGTTTAAAGAAGAACAAGTAGTACTGGTTCCAATGTTCATTTGGTCCTGCATTTGAATACGCTACAATTTATACTAGTAATAGCTGAACTGTAGCCTGTGTAATACTGTCCACTCCTAGACGTAAGGAAAGGCAAGGAGTAACATACTAAATTGTATGAAATATAAAGATCTATTATCGAGTATATAATTTCTAGCACAAATGTTTATTTTTGTGATACCAAGACTTTTGCACAGTTCTCAGTTTTTTGCACAGTTTATTGCTTATCTAGATCAGACTGCTGCTTTAGTATATCCAATACCAACCAAACTTGTTCTTGCTTTATAGGTTAAAGAGAGAGTGTTAACGAGAAGATGAGATGCCTCATAATCACTGCTTTGATCACTGTCTATCTGTTGACTTTGTTCTGTCATTCTGGTAAGTATGAGTGTTCCAGTAAAATGTTTCAGAGTTATAGCGAGGGAGCGAGCAGAGAAATAGAGGAGGGAGTCTTCTGTTCTTGAGACATGGCAAAGCAGATCAAGCTGTTTTCTGGTATTGCGTTGTAATCATTTTTTTTCTTTGAAGGTAAGAGTGGTAACTCGTGTGGCCTGGTGGTTGTAACTCTAGTAATCAAAGAAGAACCTTTTTATTTGTCTCATGACAGTCCTACTGTTGTGTGATAGGCTTTCCCCTTCAGACTGGAAGTTCAGGAACTGCTTATGGAGAAGAATAGAACAAGCCAAATTGTTGACTTGTGGGATAACTCGTAATAGATATTTTTGATATGTGTGTGTAGGGCTTGCTCTCCTGGCTTCATTTTCAGACTAAGGCTATCACCTGCTTAAGGATCTTACATGGGGAAAAAAATCTTAATAAAATGATACTTGAAACAGTTCTAGCAACCTAAGGTGGCATCTTTCAGGAACAAACAGAAGAAACTATAAGAAGTCTAAACATCCCCAGCAAATGTATGTGACCCTTTTAGAGGTATTCTCTATCTAGTGTTGCCAACTCTGTGAAAGCAACTCTGACTCTGAATTGGATAAATATTTCTGGTCAGGCAATTTTGTTAGTTATTTGTTGCTGAACTGGAACCAAACAATGGTAGCAGTAAGAAGCTCTGGCACCTCTACGCAGCATATTAGTGTGCTGATTGTTCCTTTGCACTTAACCTCTACTTGGGGCATGACTATTTGGGTCTGCCTTCTGGAGTCCCAGTAATCTTGGTTCAGCGTTTTGGAAAATATAAAACCTCAGCCATTTCACCAGTTCATTCAAGTGCTTTCATAGGAGAATGCTGCACATTAGCACGCTAGAATGAAAGCTGGCTTTCCACATCAATAGTGCTTAGTTGGGGTGGGAGGACCTACTTGATTGAAGGTTGATCACAGTGTGCTCCTGAGCCTTAAAACATGCCGACTGCAATGAAACTACAAAAAGTGGCACCCACAATATTAAGTTTCATAAAGTTTTACAGTGTCTGATTTGTATCAGATTTTTAAATGTGTCTCATGTGACACAAACAGACTGTATGTGTCCAGTGACTTGTCATCAGTGATGCGGAAGGCAATAGAGCCTCCTCCAGTAATGGTTATGGTATCTGATGCAGTGGGCATCTTGTGATCATAAGATCTCATTTATTAAAGCCTCGCTTCTTCCACTTCAGCAGCTGACCTCAGAGTGAAAAGTCAACTGACCTGGTCTTTTCTTTCCTTAGCTTGGGTACTGGGCTTAACTTCCCTGGCTGGGCTAAAACACCTTATGGGCTCAAAAGTAATTCAGAGTACTTTTTTCTGTTTGTCCTGTCCATTTCTCAAACCCAGCCACTTGATTCTGTTTCCCACCAGTGGCACTGCTTTTCCATGGTGGTGGGATAGGATGCAGCTGTGAGGCAAGAGGTTATGCTAAAGGCAGCAGTACTGCTGGTAGGGTCTTCCATGTCGAAGAAGCATTTGCTGAGGAGCCAGACTAAATGAGCCAAACAACTACTGGGCAGCAGTGGCCACAATGAGGGGCGGGGATAGTGGCAGAGCATCTCTCAGGGACAGTGGGAGGGGCATCATAGATAACACTTAGTACTGTGCAGAAGGGACACAATAAACCTCTTTTGTATGTGTTCTGTCACAAAAGTCCTATGATGAGACAATCCAAAATGAAATGAGATGGTGTCAGAAGATGACACTTCCAGGTTGGATGGCAGTAAGTGAGCTACTGGGGGACGGCAGAGGACTGTTATGAGTAGTGCTGTGGCTAATGACGCAACTGGACTTTAGCTGAAAGTACTTTCAGCTATTGATGTACTCAAAGGTGAATGGAAAGTCCGAAGCTGCACAACCCATGTTATAGGAACATGGAATGTAAGAAGCATGACTCAGGGGAAGCCAGACGTAGTAAAACAAGAAATGGAACATATAAACATTGCAATATTTGAGGTGAGTGAGCTGAAGTGGACAGGAATGTGACACTTTGAGTCAGATATGACAGATGTTTCACTCGGGAAATGAAAACCTAAGAAGAAATTGGGTGGCCTTAATTAGCAAGGACAGATGTAGCAAAAGTAGTTAAAGGATATAGTGCAAAGTCTGACTGAATAATATCAGTAAGACTTCAGGGATAACCCATCAATATAACCAAGTTTATGCTCCAACTACAGAGGCAGAAGAAGAAGAAATTGAAAGATTCCTTGCTGGAGTCTAGAAAGACATTGATCACACATCGAAACAGGATTTCTTGTTAATGACAGGTGATTAGAATGCAAAAGCAGGGAATGGAGCAGAATCCAAGATTGTAGGAAAATTTAACCTAGGATCAAAAAATGAAGCAAGACAGTAACTGACTGAATTTTGAGAGGCCAATAGTTTCTTCATTACAAATACATTCTTCAGGCAACCAAAGAGGGTACTATACATGGACATATCTGATGATCAATATATAATTCAAATAGACTATGTCATTGGAACTGGAAAATGGCAAAGCTCCATTTTTTTCCTGCAAAAACAAGACCTGGAGCAGCTTGTGGCACAGACTATGAACTGCTAATATCAAAAATTCAAGTAAAGCTAAAGAACACTAAACCAACCATTGTGCCAAAATACAACCTGAAAAACATCCCAGTAGAATTTAAAGAGAATGTAAAAAAAAAAAAAGATTTTCACTATAATTGACTGGAAGAGAGAAGAGCTCTGAACTGAAACCAGGGTCAGTGTCAGGGAAGAATGCAGGCAGACAGTATCTGCTGCCAAAAAGAAAGAGGAGCCTCTGTGGATGACATATTAAACTCTTCAAGCTGTTAAAGACAGACAAGAAGCAAAAAATAAAAAAGGTGATGGAGATTGTCAGAGCCCTGAATGCAACTGTTCAGGAACCTGTACTGATAGTTAATGCAGAGAAATATAAGATGATAACAAAGTAAGAACAAGAGACTTCTTTCACAAGATCCCAAAACTCAAAGGGAAATTTAAACCAAGAGTGGAGATGCCCTGCAACCAGCAGGGGAACACCTTCCGTGACCAAGTACAAATAAAAAGATAATGAAAACAATACACTGAAGGATTGTATAAAAGAAGAAAGGATGTTAGATGAACCTATAGTTTTAGAAAGTGAAATGGAAACTGTGCTCAGAGTACTTGGGAGAAATAAATCAACAGATGGCAGACCAGCAGATCTGCTTCAGGGTACAGAGACAGGAACTCCTTTAGTTCTAACTAAATCAACAAATATGGAATACAGAAGAATGGCCCACAAATTGGAAATGCTCCATATACATTCCAGTCTCCAAAGAAGGGGAGATATTGCAGTAACCACAGGAGCATTGCATTAAGTTCTCATGCAAGCAAAGTGATGCTCAAAATTCTACAACATTTACCAAATATAGAGCAAGAAATGCTCAATATCCAAACTGAGTTCAGCGAGGAAAGAGGCATGAAGGAACTTATTACAAATATAGATAATGGAGCATACTGAAGAATTTTAGGGGGGAAAAAACAGTCTGTGTTTTATAGATTATAGCAAAGCCTTTGATAGTGTAGATCCTAGAAAAATTATGGACCTCTCTTTTAAAAATGGGTATGCTACAACATTTGATTGTCTTGATGCATAACCTGTACTCACTGCAAGAAACTACTGTCAGGACAGAATATGGAGCAACAGAATAGTTCCCAGTGGGCCAGGGGGTCAGGCAAGGCTGCATTCTATCATCCTATCTGTTTAACTTGCATGTTGAACATACCATATGTAAAGCAGGATTAGACTTTTTTCAAACTGGCTTTTAATAATTAATTGCCTCCAGAGAGTAATTTTGTCAGGGAGGGCTCCTCTTTTAAAAATTGTGTTTTCATTTTCATTGTCAGGTTTTAACTGATCTTGTTCTTAATGGATGGGCAGCCTTGGATCACACACACAGAGAAAAGCCATGTATAAATAGAATAAGTCAATGAAATAACAGATTTATCTATCACATACTGTTGCTGAGAAGGCAGTATTGTATAGTGGCTTGAGCATTGGATTACCATCTTAGAGACCAGGGTTGGATTCCCCACTTGGCCGTGGAAACCCCATGGATTAGCTCCAGAAAACCCTGTGAGAAGTTCTCCTTAGTCTCTCCATAAATTGGAAACAACTTGAAGGCACACAACGACCTGGTAACACCGCGTGACAGTGGGTCCTGATAATATTTTTCAGCTAAGGATGAATGTGTTCCTTTTAATTACTGGTAAAACAATGTAGGAGTTAACACTTTATCATGAATTTGGTTTCAGGAGGAAAGCATTTAGACAACCCATTTCCTTTTGTTTTCAGGAAGTGCCCTGAAATGTTACAATTGTCGTAGTAGTCCATGTACGACTAACACAACCTGTTCACCTGATAAAGATGCTTGTATAGTGGTATATGTTGGTAAGTACGCTACCTTATGTTTCTTTGCTTGGCTTGTGATAAGTATACAGTAGTCCCTTCATATTTGCGGGGATACATGCAGAAAAACCCCGTGAAAGTGAAATAAGCGTGAATAACTCCCCCTCCCGCACCCCTCCTTCCCTGCACAGGTGGCCACACCAGTCATCGCTGGCAATGGGCAGGAGATGGGAGGGGGAGAAAAAAATCTTTCCTCCCTTTTGCCCTCTCCCCCTACTGCTGGGGTGATCCCTCTCGGAGCTGCAGGCAGGCAAATGGTGACCAGGAGGAAAATATCTTTTCCGTCCCCCACTGCAGGGCCGATTGCACCGGAGCTTCAGGCAGGCAGATGGTAAACCTGATTGCACCAGCGGCAGCTGAGAGCGTGCAGAGAACAGGCAGTAGCCCTCTCTGCATGCCTCTGCCAGCTGCTGGCAGTGAGCGGGGGCCCCAGGACATGCAGGGAATGGGCGATCGCACAAGATCGTGCTTCCCCCACCCGCCCTCGGCAGGATTGTGCCAGTGGCAGGCTGGAAAAGAGCAAGGAGAGTGAGATCACACTCCCCGCGTGCTTCTCCTGCACACCCTCAGCAGGATTGCGCTGGTGGTGGGCCGGAGAAGCGCAAGGAGAGCAAGATTGTGCTCCCTGCATGCTTCCCCCACCTGCCCTCGGCAGAATCACACCAGTGGTGGACCAGGGAAGAGCGAAGAGAGCGAGATCGCGCTCCCCGCGTGGCTTCTCCCACCCACGCCTGGGACAATCGCAGAGGGGGCATGTGGGAGGAGAGCGAGGAGGTCAAGATTGCCGATCCCACTTCCTCTGCCACTTGCCTGGCAGGGTGCCTCCAGTGGCACGGGGGACCAGAGGGGGGAGTGCAAGACTGTTCTCCCCACTTCCCTCTGCCACCCATCCCTGGCATGATGGAGCCTTCAGCTGCCTGGAAGGGGAGCTGGGCAGAGGATATGCCCCCCCATTTCACTCTCCCACCAGCTGCTGGTGCCATAGCTGGTGGCGGAAGGGCAGGGAAGGAGATCTTCTTCCTGCGTTAGGGAATGAGGGGGGAATGGGGGAGGCAAGCCACCCACGAATAATCAAATCCACGAATCTCTTAACTGCATTATATTTTGTGACACAATATGTGCTGTGCTGCAAATGTCACTCAAGGGACAGCTTTTGGAAAAATGATTTTTGGGTTGGTTTGTCAAATGTTACAGCTGTTGGTAAGTAAATGTACTGTCTTACTTTTGAATGTTCCACCTAAACTAACATTGTTCATTAATGGCTTCTTTACTAATGTTTGTGTCTTCTTAATATGCTTTATAACCAGCTAATTTCGGGTAACTACTAGTCAGTACAATGTCAGTTGCTTCAGAAGTTCATAAATGTCACCAGACCTAAAAATGGAAAGATTTTTTGTTAAGATACCATTTTGTCTCATTCTCTATATACCGTTTATGATAGTAGCATTCCCAGGCACTGTAGAAGACAAAATTCAAACTAAAAAAATTCTAAATCCTAGAATCTCTGCAACATAAATAGTGGTTAAGAATAATGTCAAACCATGATGACTGGCATAAATAAATGGATTGTAGGAAAAAGCATATTAAAGCCTGACTTCTATGGCCCGACTAACTTAAATGTTCTAAATTTCCAGTGATAACAAAAATATTATCTCCCACTTCAGTGGAGAGCTTGGGATTTTTAGATAGTTTCCAGATAATTCTTTGCAAAAAATCTCTTAATATTTCTAGGCCAGAATTTTAAAGTCTTTAAAATAACCCATAAAGTTTGAGAGAAATCTAGGAAACAAGTACATCAGCAAGAAGGCCAGTCATCAAGTTTAGTAGCAAAGATGAAAATGGGCATTAGAACAAACAATAGTGTCCTCTAAGAAGAAAAAGCTACGTAAGAAAGGAGAGGGGGAGACTTAATTAAGTGAATTTCCTAGCTATTTTGAGAGAGGACAATACATGGCTAAAACATTGTAATAAAGCAGCACCATTCTTCATAGAAATTTGAGTAAGATATATTTTTAAAAATCATTTAAGGGGCAGTGGAGGGGCCTAAATGTGTAAAGGCACCAGATCTGTCTGATCTTGGAATACTTGGGTCAGCCCTGGTTTGTAGTTAGATGGGATACTGCCAGTGAATGCCAGATGCTGTAGGCTATATTTCAGGGAAAGGAACTGGCAAAACCACTTCTGAGTATTCCTTGCCTAAGAAAACCTTGTGAAATTCATGGAGTTGCCATAAGTTGACAAGCGACTCGAAGGCAAATATGTAAGAGGCAATAGAATATTTAAAATGTCTTTAAGTAGTTGGTAGTCTTATGTGGTATGGAATTGTTCAAAAGTGTTATAACCTTTTTTTCCTCTTATGTTAAAATGAACATAAATTAATTCACAATCTTGTGTTTTTCTTTTTTAAGGTTCAGGAAATATCCGTGACTGCTGGAAATATTCCCAGTGTAATCTGGATTATGTTGGAGAGTTCTTCAGTGTTGAAAATTTTAGATTCAGATGTTGCCAAAAGGACTTGTGTAATGGCAGCCCAATTCCAATTCCAAGTAAAATAGTCCTTGCCTTTATGTCTTTGCTGACAGTAATCAAGGTGGTCAGTTTCTAATATGGATCAAGAAAGAAATACTATTTTGTGCTTATAATTAACACTTACTGACAGACAGCTCTTGTTAAAGTAAAACATTTGGTGAGAGGGAATGGATGTCATGGAAAGCCCCCATGTAGCAGTATAAAATGCGCTCAGTGTGCTTTAGTTGCAGCATTTACTTGTTGGTTTGTCTGATTTACATGGCTTGATGGAAGCTAATGATAATGAGGCTTCAGTTATTTGCAAGAGTTTTTATTTCTAGAAGATTTCCATCTTTGAAGAAGGGTTTATTATAATAAAGTGTCTGGCTATTAATATATCTGTATCTGCATAATATTTCATTTATCTAAAAAGTGCTATTGCCAATTTTATTTTATTTTTTTTACCTTCAGAAGTGAAGCCTTGCAGTGTGACCTGCAATCAGTTTCACAGGTAGAAATAGTTTTTGTAATTGCAAGGGTCAAATGCATTTACTTTCCTCCTCCTCCTTTCCAACTTGGTTACTTCGAAATTTGTTCTTGACGGTTCTTCTATTCAGAGTAGGTAAGCATTGTTTGGACAGTTCTGTTGGTCTCCAGTATCAAGGGGGTTTTCTGTGTGGTATTAGCCTCCTTGCAGACCAACAGTACCATATTCTGCTGTGTAGATCTGTCACTGCAATTTACTAGGCACTAGAATATTAACTCAGGCCTGCATTTCAAACCATTTAGCAATTCATATCAAAACACAAATTATACAAGTACTATATCATCAGTATCCATATCTGGAATCTAGTCTCTTTTTTTGAAAAAGAATTTTAGAGACCAGAGGCCATTTAATTGGCTTATCAAGAGCACTGACTCTGGCTGCCTCTGTTATCCCATTCCTGAAACAAATACTGAATTTATAATATTCATCAGACTACTTCCCATTGCTTTGGAAGCAGCACAGCTCCCCACTAGCGGGTGAATATGATGTAAAGAATAACTTAAGTAATAATCGTACCGTGTTGATATTCTTGTATTGAAAGTTAGATTCTTACATACAAGCTTTCACATAAGGTTGACATTGCACCACAGTCTTTGTGAGTGGCATGTCATACAGGCATGTTATGAGTGGCATGTCATACAGTCACTAAACTGTATGGAAATGCTGCAGAATCACTGCCAGGATTCTTTCACAGGTCAGAACCTGTGCAGTGTCAGATGTTGAGTAAGGTTGAACAATAAGGGCGTTATGCAAGTATTGCACAAGAAACCTTACCTAACATATAGGAATTCAAGAGGACTGCATATAAAATGACTTCTTCAGCATGATCTCTCCACCACCCTTTGGAGGAAAAAAATGAAAGGAAATGGGAACGCCTTACATCAGCTTTCCTTAGATGCCAAGCCACTGCTTGGAAGTAGTAAAACTGGAAGAAAGAGCAGATCTATAAATGCATTAATTCTTGGAAGAGTATTTCTACCAGGGCAACTTGATGCAGTGATTGTTTAATATATTGTGGGAAGTGAGGAAGCCAAAGGAGAACCCTTGCTTGCTCTCTTTGTCCACCAACTTTAACTAAATTCTTTTTGGGATAGAATAAGAGGGAAGCCAGACCAAGGGTCTTCTGCTCCAGATTTTGCATGTGAGGTGTTGTATGATTTTAATAATGAGTGACCACTTTTTCTAGAACTTTTTAAGGTCTCCAATCGAAAAGCAGAGATACAGTCAGTGCCTGTGTTGCTTGCTCTGGCTAGTAATATGGGACCTAGTTTAGCTAAACAGGCTAAAAGATATCAGTGAATTCTCCAGTTTTCAAAAGGAATAGAAAAGGATTGTACAGGTCCAGGTAAATTATTATTGAGTGTTTAATGATTTGGTTAACCACAGAAAAGACACCAGGGATGTTCTTGCAGCATTATGTGTTCACAATATTTTCTGTTCAATTTGTATCTAATGCAGTTTGACAATAAAATGTAAAAACAAAAGCTTATTTCTTGCTTGGCTTGTCAACTTAAACCCTGAAATGTGAAAAATTCCTTTGAACATAACTCAGAATCTGATGTACTTGTTCTCAGTGTTCTCATTTGTCAGTTAAGGGAAGAATGCAGACATGAGATTCTTTGTCCATTACCAAATGCAGAAGAGTCTGCAGAAGAAAAGATTAAGAGGGGACATGATAGCTGTGTTTAAATATTTGAAGGGATGTCATGTTGAGGAGGGAGCGAGCTTGTTTTCTGCTGCTCCAGAGACTAGGACAAGGAGCAATGGATTCAAGCTGCAGGAAAGGAGATTCCACCTGAACCTCAGGAAGAACTTCCTGATGGTCAGAGCTGTCCGTCAGTGGAATATGTTGCCTCAGAGTGTGGTGGAATCTCCTTCTTTGGAGGTTTTTAAGTAGAGGCTGGATGGCCATCTGTTGGGAATGCTTTGATATGTATTCCTGCATAGCAGGGGGTTGGACTGGATGGCCCCTGTGGTCTCTTCCAACTCTATGATTCTATGCTTACCATCTGTAAAAATCTATGTGCCCTGAAGCTCTTCTATTGGCATTGAGCCTCAGGGAGGGGATGTTACATGTATATGTCTGCATCAGTAGGCTTCCCTTTGCGGATCCATGTCTAAATCAGTGGGAAGCTTTGGAACGGGGCATGGCAGCTGCTTCTTAAATATTCTTTAAAACTGTATATTGAATTTGAGCTGGTCTGTGTGTCTGAAAGTTCGGCAAAATAAAGGATAGAAACTGCTACTTCCGATTTGAACAGCAGGCTCCTAGTACACCACTGATGACGGGCCGAGTCAAATCCCTGTAAGAAACTAATGGGAGAAGATATGAGAAATGTATATTTTTCTGATAAAACCCTGCCATAAATCCCAAGCTTTAAAAATGGGTTACCTGCATAGAAGAATGGAAGCTCGAGTTTGTCTTTGGTACAATGCAAGATGCAGATTAAGGTCTCAATTGTCTCATCAATTTAAGGGCCCCAGTGTGATAACTGAAGCCCCTGTCAGAGCTGCTAATGAGGAGCAGCAGCTGTTGGTCCCTGTGGCTCTGGCTGGAGATGAGTCCTGCAGCTCAAGAGCTCCCCCTGCTGCCATGGACCAAGCAGGCGTGGACATTCCTCTGCCTGCTCCTTTAGGGCAACAGGGATCCGATTCTGAAGATGCTTTGGAGCCTGCGCCAATCAGCCCATAAACAAGGCGGAGACAAGAGAGCTGAGCAAAGGGAGGCTTCCTTGATTGAGTTGAAGAAGCAGTGACTAGCCACACCTGTGCCTTGGGCTATATAACTGCCTGCCTGGAAGCTTTCCTTTGCTTGTGGCAAACTTCTTACAAGTCCTCCCTTTGTCTGTTCCTTGCTTCCAGCACCTGGCTCCTGATACCTTGGATTGATCGCTTGGCTCCACGCTCTGACTATGGCTTTTGCTTGTCGCTCTGGCTTAGGTAAATGGACTTCCTTTGAGTAGTTGCTTGCTTGACTCCTCCCGGCAGGACTCTGCTAGCTCTCCCACTCCTTTCTCTGGGCTGGCTCACTGCCTGGGTCTCTGACCTTGACACCTATAATACTATACTGTTATAGTACCATTGTTCCACTATAACTGCAATGGAAACATTCTGTGGAATTCTGGGGTTTGTAGTCTAGTGAGGCCCAAGAGCTCTCTGGCTGAGAATTCTAAATGC
Source organism: Cyclura pinguis (assembly GCA_030412105.1). Classification (NCBI taxonomy): domain Eukaryota; kingdom Metazoa; phylum Chordata; class Lepidosauria; order Squamata; family Iguanidae; genus Cyclura; species Cyclura pinguis. Next base: position 306,846,306 of record CM059599.1, on the reverse strand, counting down.
CCCCCCCAACTGCAAATCCCAGGATTCCATGCAATGTTGACATGGCAGCTAAAGTGGAAGAATAGCACTGTAACAGTGTAGTGTGATAGTTATTCCTGCAAGTATTTGTCTGTGATAGGCAGGGATGTACAGTAATTACTGGATCAACAAATGGTTCTGTTGAGCAAATCTGGAGGTGGGGTCCTGCAGAGCATATGTGTTGTAGCAAGACTGTAAAGTGAATCCCAGGAGTACCGTCTGGAATTGCTGGTTCTTCTTCGTGGTCTCTGTGCCTCACACAATGGAATCTTCGCGCATACGCAGTAGCTTTTCAGAACATTCCAGAGCTGAGCAGCTTGGCGGGAACCCCTCCCCCATATGGTACTGAGCATGCTCAGTCCCGCCAAGCTAACGGTCTCTCCTCAATTTCTTTTCATCTGCTGAACTGTTAGCAGCTCAGAAACGCCTTTCTTTTGCTGAGCAGTTTGCTTCGCCTCCTTCTTCGATATTTTCTGTTTTTTCTTTGGAAAGTGTGTAAGAACTTTCCCCCCTTTCTTCTTCTGTGTCTGCGTTGTTTAAGTTTTGTGCCTGTGGTTGCAAGGTTCTGTTGTCGGACGCTCACTCCGAGTGCCTTTTTTGTCTCAGAGAGGCCCGCAACGTCCGGACGTGTCCTATTTGCAAGGACTTCACGTCCCAGACGCTAAAGAACAGGGCCTCTAGGCTAAAATCCAATTGCTGGGAGCAAGTTCTAAAAATCAAGGAGCAGGCGGTGTCCAACACCGCCCTTTTCACCTCCACCATGGCTTCTTCCTGGCCACAAGCCTGCAACCACACCTTTGTCGACATCGACCTCCTCAATATCAACCACGACAGTATTGGGCTTGGTACCGTTGTTGGCATCCTTGCCTCCGGTTTCCTTGCTTCCAAGGATTCTGAAGCTTTCTAGGACGCCGATTGTTTCTTCTTCTTCTGGGGATGCCTCATCAGGCTCCCAACTGGCCTCGTCTCAATCTCACAAGGTTCCAACGATGGCCCAACGGAAGCGATCTTCCCCCCACCTGCCGGATCCTTCTGCCAAAGGTAAGAAGAAAAAGGAGAAGCACTGCTCTCCTTCCCCAGCGACCCAGCAGTCGTTAATCTTGCTGATGCCCCCTCTGACACAGCCTCCTATGGCTACTGTGGAGGAAGAGGTTACTCCTGACCTTCTGGAGGAGCATGAGGAAGTCTGCATGAGGAAGTATTACTGGAGCCTGCCTCTGATGTTGAACGCCGGCCCTCGCCTTCTTTGTCAGCTCAATCTGGCCCACCTCTGCTTGCAGCGCCGACTACGCAGGCTCCACCACCTCGGCCACACACTCCGGCTGATCCTGGACTCAACCGTCCACCTGCTTTTGATGCTCCTCTGGCTCCTTCCCATGACCGGCCCAGGCCCTCTTCCCGTGACCGCGCTCAGACTAGTATGGCGTGCTCTCCAGGACCTGGTGACAGTGCCAGATCCCCGCGTTGATGGGATGCTTGCCCTGACCGTGGCCTATCGAGGACAAGGCTTGATTCGCCTTTTTCCTCAGCTTTGTACATAGCTCGCTATGGACACAAGCATCTTTGGAGGGAGCAGCTGGGGTCGTATTATTCTTACTCTCCGACCTATAGAGATCGGTACCATGCCGATGTTCGCTGTTGGTCTCTGTACCGCTCACGGCACTCTCGGTCTCCATCCTCTGTGTCTCGTTACCGTCTGACTCCACGGTACCACTGTTCGAGATCTCGGTCCTGCTCGCCCTACTTTTGGCGATCCCTGACTTGCCGCCGCTCCCGCGATCGCTCACCTTGTGCTCGTCCGGCCACGCCACCTCCTCGCGTGACGGCAACCATTTCACGCCCACCGCCGTATACCCAGTTGCTGCTGATGCTACCGGCTTCCTCGACAGTTTCCGTGCCAACTCAATCTCTGGCCGTGTGATCCTGGTGGTCATTCCGGTTTCATCTACCTTAACAGTGCCTCCACCGGTTGTATTACCTTCGGTACTGGCTATGGTACCAGCCTCCACCGTAGCATCTCTAACAGCTATCTTGGTTGCAGTGCCAGATTTGCCTGGGCCACAAAGGCCTCCTCCTCTGTCTTCTCATTCCTACAATTCAGATTCTGATTTGGCCATCTCTACGCTGGATTCTCACTCCTCTCCGCCACTCGCTTTTGGTGAACCTTTCCGGGACTCGGCACCGGAGGACGTGAAGCAGTTTTCCGACATATTGATACGAATGGCTAATGCTCTGGGCCTTGATATTTCTGGCCCTGCTCCGACGGTGCAGGACCCAGTTTTCCACTATGTGGATATGCGCCCTCCATCTGCAGCTCTGATACCATTCCTTCTGGTGCTGCAGGAGGTACTGAAACAGCCATGGGCCCAACCGGCCTCTCTTCAGCCGATACCGCACCGCCTGGAACACCTGTACCGGACACAGAAGAAGGGCATGGACTTCCTCTTTAATCATCCGGTACCGAACTCTACTGTTGTGGAGTCTTCCCAGACTAAGAGCGGTAAGAGAGCTCACACCACTCCGCCGGACCGTGAGGGCCATCATCTCGATTCATTCGGTCAAGGCTTCTATTCTGCGGCCTCCCTGATTGCCAGGATTTCTTTAAAGAAATCTTCATCCACAGTGAAGTCCCGCTTTTGATTTCTCTCGCAGGTCACCACCACATCCATCCTTTCACCTACCTACCAGCCTCACCAAAAACCTGGGTCTGGCTCGCCACTTCAACACCTGGCGGCGAATCACCATGGACTCTCGGGTCCTTTCCATCGTCTGTCTTGGTTACGCCATTGAATTTCAAAATATACCACTTCAAAGCGTCTTTTATTCCACCCCTGCCAGCCCTACCCTTCTAGAGGAGATCCAGTCCCTCCTTCACAAAGGGGCCATAGAGCGGGCCCCATCCTCGGCCGCTACCACCAGCCTCTTCTGATATTTCACGGTACCGAAATCGGACAGTACCCTTCGACCAATCCTGCATCTCAGGGGGATGAATTCCTACATTCTTCCCCGAAAATTCAAGGTGGTCACTCTCTCTACCATCCTCCCTTTCCTGAGGCGTTGGAACTGGTTCGCCTCTATCAACCTACAGGACTCCTACTTCCACATTGCAATTCGGCCCCACCACAGAAAATACCTTCGGTTTGCGGTGGACGGTGTATACTGTCAGTACAAGGTCCTGCTATTTGGCGTGTCCACTGCTCCCAGGGTCTTTACCAGATGTCTGGCCCTTGTGGTGTTGCATTTCCGCATGAAGCATGTTACAGTTTACCTCTATCTAGATGATTGGCTGTTGGTGGCGCCCTGCAAGCAAAAGCTGTACGAGGACATTCATCTGACACTCACTCTTCTCTCTGACCTCGGGCTCAGGGTGAATCCCAAGAAGTCTCACTTGGAGCCGTCTCGCACCCTGGATTTCATTGGTGCCGCCTGGATTCTGTCGCTGCAAGAGCATTTTTGCCATTGAAGCGGGCTCAGACACTGCCACGCTGCCTATGCCATCTTGCGTGCTCAAGCAGTTTCTGCCAGAACAATTCAGCAACTTCTGGGTTAGATGGCAGCAATGACAGCCGTGACTTACCTGTCTTGCCTTCGCACCCGCCCGCTGCAACATTGGTTCGTCAGAACCTTCGACCCCCTTCTAGATGACCAGTGTTGCCTATTGCGGGTCTCCTGGCCAGTCAGGGATTCTCTCCACTGGTGGCTTTCACCTCAACACCCACTGTTGGGAATGCCATTTGTAGAGCCTTGCCTGACAGTTACTGTCACTACTGGGCTGGGGAGCACACTGCAGCCACCTAGCGGTACAAGGTCACTGGATCAGCTTAGAGACTCAGCTCCATTTCAGTGCTCTGGAGCTCCTGGCCATCCTGAAGGCTTTGCGGGCTTTCCGCAATCTTGTTGTCGGCCAGACAGTTCAGATCTTGTTCAACAACATGATGGTTGTTTGTTATGTAAACAGACAAGGGGGCACCCACTTCTCTACTCTTCTCCACCTGGCTCTGGGACTAGTGCATTCCACCCCGTTACGGTTCACCTGGCAGGTTGAGATGTCACAGTGGACACGTTGAGCAGGGACACGGTGTGCCACCATGAACGGTCCCTCTCCAACGCCGTTTTCGGCAGCATAGTGTCTCGCTGGGCTGCTTCCTCCATCTACCTTTTTGCGACCAGTCAAAACAGGAAATGCCCTCGCTGCTCCTTGAGAGCTGGCCTCGGCCCCGGGTCCTTCGGGGACGCCTTCCAGTTTTGGTGGGACGAGGAGTTCCTATACGTCTTTCCCCTGTTTCCACTGCTGGGTCAAGTGATAGCTGGGATTCTCTCAGAGCGCGCAAACGCTATCTTGATAGCTCCGTATTGGCTGAGACAACATTAGTTTGGCCCTCTTCTTGAGGCAGCCTGGGAGCGCAGGATATGGCTCCCCTGCATACCGGACCTCCTCTCTCACTCGGACGGTCTTGTCCTACATCCGAACCTACCACTCCTGTGCCTCCACGTGTGGAGAATAATCCTTTAGACTCACCTGCCATCCAGGCCGTACTTACGGCAACCAGGAAGGAGTCCACCAGGAGGTCCTACCATTATAAGTGGCAAAAGTTTGTGGCTTTCGCCGATTCCCAGCATGACCCAGCATCGCCGGCCACGTTGCCCACTGTGCTGCACTTCCTTCTACAACTCTGGGGCCAAGGGTTACCCTTCTTGTCCCTGAAGATTTACTTGTCAGCTATTGTAGCCTACCAACCCCGTGGCACCCCGTCTGCAGCGCTATTTCGGGATGCTACGCTTAAGCAATTTCTCAAGGGTCTGCAAGACCTGTATCCTCTGACTGCCCTACCTCTTCTGCCCTGGTTGTTGTCGCTCGTTCTCTCTCAGCTGATCCGACCTCCCTTTGAGCCGATGGCGACCTCAGATGACCGCCTTTTGACCTTGAAGACGGCCTTCTTGGTTGCTATTACCTCGGCTAGGCGAGCTGGGGAACTTGTGGTGCTAAGGTCAGACGAGCCCTCCCTTGTGTTCCATTGTGACAAGGTCGTGCTTTGTCTAGACATCTCCTTCCTCCCGAAGGTCGTCTCGAACTTTCATCTCAACTAGGATATATTACTACCTACCTTCTATCCTGACCCGGCTTCGCCTCTGGAGCATTCGCTCCATTCCCTCGACATCTGTCAAGCCCTGGCTTTTTACCTCCAACGGACTTCATCCTTCCAACCGACCCTTCACCTTTTCGTTTGTTATGGTGGTCGCTGGAAGCGTCATAAGGTGTCCACCCAACCCTTCTTGAAATGTGTGGTCCAGACCATTCATCTGTCTTGACTGCCGGGCCCGGCGTGATGCCCACTTTGGTTGTGCAGTGCTGTCTTCCATCCTATAGGACCTGACCCACCGTCCAGTGGTAAGCTACTCAGTCTCCCATTATGTGAGGCACAGAGACCGTGAAGAAGAAGAACAGGTTGCTTACCTGTAACTGTTGTTCTTTGAGTGGTCGTCTGTGCCCTCACACAAACCCGCGCAGCCTCCCCTCTCAAGGTCCTGCTTCGGCGGACTTCGAAACTGAGGAGAGACCATTAGCTTGGCAGGACTGAGCATGCTCAGTACCGTATGGGGGAGGGGTTCCCACCAAGCTGCTCAGCTCTGGAATGCTCCAAAAAGCTACTGCGCATTGTGTGAGGGCACAGATGACCACTCGAAGAACCACAGTTACAGGTAAGCAACCTGTTCGTATTTGGTGTATTTTTTGAAACCCAACTGAGCATGTAGGGGCTTGTGATTAATTCCTACATGCAGTGTTAGTCCTGAAAGAAATAGACATTTTCATGAGTCCATATTCTTTCACGGGCTAGCTGTGTATATTGCTGTTCAGGAAGGATTACATTCAGAGGAAGCAGGCATGAAAATGAGGGAAAGGAACATCAACAATTTAGAAGATGCAGATGACATTGTATTACTTGCATAAAATATCAGACTTGGAATGACTAATAAAAGTTAACGGTGAAATTACTCTGCTGTAACCTTGCTCTTTATATTAAGAGAAAAATAATGAACTGTGATGATTTATATAACTTTAAATTGGATAAAGAAGACAATTTTTTTCTATAAGCTTTGCTTATTCCTTAATTAAAATTGAGTTCGTAGTCAAGAAATCAGAAGAAGACTTAAGATTTGGAAGGACAATGATAAAGAAACTAGATAAGATCCTTAAGTGAGGCTCTGGAACTGTTTTTAAGGTAGGGGTGCACCATGTTTGCAGGCAAGTTGTCACTAATTTTGCCTACTTGCAGCTGCTTGTGGGGAGGGGGTGCAAATTGCTTTTCCCATCCATTATCACTAAAACATCCTTAAATGTGAAGACTTAACATATGTACTTAAAAATGGCTTCCATGCGTTCAGTGTTCCAAAGTAAGCATATATAGGACAGATTGCACAACAACAATTGGTGTGTTAATATATCTCAGTGCTTGATGATTTAGTGCACTTCTGATAATGCCTGAATAGGGTCAAGTTGGGGGGATTCAGTCCACACTTGTCCCGGTTTTTTGGGGGGAGGCTCAAGTCCCCATTCGCCCCCTGTTCTGGGGCCCATTTCTTCAAGTGTAAAGATATTAAATACCACCAAAGTCAGAATAATCCATGACAGTATTTCTAGTTTATGGGTGTGAAAGCAGAACAGTGAAGAACATTCGTTTGGAATGTCCTCGGGGATTGTAAGGATACCATGGGCTGCTTGAGAGACAAACGAGTAGGTCTTAAAGCAAATCCTGGCTTCACTAGAAGCCAGGATGATTAAACGGAGGATGTACTTTTGACGTACAATGAGAATGTGATTCATTGGAAAAGATACTATTTGGGAAAGCAGTGGGAAGAGAGGGAGCCAGCTTTACTGGTGGGATGATTCAGTCAAGGAAGCCATGGCCCTGAGTTTGCAAGACCTGAGCAGGGTAGTCAATTACCCTGTCGTTCACAGGGTTGCCATAAGTTGAAGTAAACTTGATGACAAACAACCTAGCGCCACTACAACAGCAGTATGTGCAGATTCTGTAGAGGCTACAGGGTACCAGTAAGATGGAGAATATTCCAAGAGTTCTGGGTGGTCAGAGCTATACTCAAGTCTTCTTACATTAGGATTTAGTTTTTTCCTCAATTTCTAGGGTGGTGTAAGAAATGCTTCTCACAATTTGCATGGATTTTCCCTGGGCCTCATAAATACCTTGCTAAGTTTTTAGATTTAGGTGCTTTTGGTTTTGTGTACATTGAAGGTGACAACTGGTTCTCTTACCTATTTTAAATTCATATTGATCATAATGGTCTGTGTTCATTTACTTTGTCTATCTTCACCAATGGTTTGCTAGCAGGCTACTCTTTATGTAACTGTGGTGACTTTGGATAACCACTGCCACGGTATGGTTTGAGTGACACACTGCAATACAGTGTTCCTTATTTGTGCATTTCCTACATACTGTCTCTTGAGCAAGATACTTTCTTTTCCAGTGAGGTGACTCACCACACAATTGGCATTCCTTTATTAACAAACCATGTAATACATATATACATGTTTCTAGCCTTCAAGATAAAGATGTCATTTTAAAGCCTGACGTGAGAACACTAGGTAGATCCACATCTGTTCCTATTATTAAAAGAGATAAATGGAAACCAGTCTATAATAAAGGTAGGGATGGGACGAATCCAGAATTTTTCGAACCCGGATCTGAATCCCTGGAAGGTTCTGGGAATCAACGAATCTCACGAATCTTGACTCTTTTGCATCCTTTTTTAAAAAAGAGTTTAAAAAGCAAGGGAAAGAAGGATAATCTTGGGCAAGACACACTCTCTCAACCTTAGCAAAAGCCTAGGCAAAGGCAAACCTCCCTCTAAAGAAATCTGGCCAGGACAATTGTCCTAGTTTTGCCTCAGGATCTCCCCAGATTGAAAATGACATGAAGGCCCTTTCTACACAGGCAGGAAAATGTGGATTAATCCCCCATTTTCCTGGCTGTGTAAACATGGCCATGTACTACAGTAGAGAGATAATCCAGGTCAAAACTAAATTTTCTTTGCATAGTTCTTTCTGGCATCCTGGAGTTTGTAGTTTGATGATCACACTTTGGCAGAGAAGGCTGTAACACTTTGTAAAACTCCAAACCCCAGAATTGTGTGTGAAAGAGGTGTGCAAGGGGGCTCTGCAGAGGAATGTTTCAGCTGTCCTTGAAATCTCAAACCTGTAGCTTCCAGTCAAGCACTGAACTTAAATATGAAATGTTTCAATAGGAGTGGTGTCTAGATTGAGGGAGGTAATGGTACCACTCTATTCTGCATTAGTTAGGCCTCATTTGGAATATTTTGTCCAGTTCTGGGCATCTCAATTCAAGAAGGATGTCAACAAGCTGGAGCGTGTCCAGAGGAGGGCGACCAAAATCGTGAAGGGTCTGGAAGCCATGCCCGATGAAGAATGCCTTAGGGAGCTGGGTATGTTTAGTCTGCAGAAGAAAAGGTTAAGAGGGGACATGATAGCCATGTTTAAATATTTGAAGGGATGTCATGTTGAGGAGGGAGCAGGCTTGTTCTCTACTGCGCCAGAGACTAGGACAAGGAGCAATGGATTCAAGCTGCAGGAAAGGAGATTCCACTCGAACCTCAGGAAGAACTTCCTGACGGTCAGAGCTGTCCAGCAGTGGAATATGCTGCGTCGGAGTGCGGTAGAGTCATCTTTGGAGGTTTTTAAGCAGAGGCTGGATGGCCATCTGTTGGGAGTGCTTTGATGGGGTGTTCCTGCATAGCAGGGGTTTGGACTCAATGGCCCCTGGGGTCTCTTCCAACTCTATGATTCTATGTTCAATTTAAATATTTTAGAATACAAGCCCACAAATCACAGTTTGTGAAATTGTTAGCAAAGGCCATTATTACTCCAAGGGAAAACCTCACCTACCATCTTCCCTTGTATGTATGATCTCCCAGGTTTTCTGGCATCCTGGTCCCCAGGTTTTCAGGCATCCCAGTCTCCCTGGTTTTCAGGCGTCCCAGTCGCCAACAATCTGTTTAGTTAGCGGATTCGAAAGATTTGGTTTGCCTGTTTTGGCACAGGGATTCAGATTCGGGAATCTCGAATCCTTACACAGGATTCAAGGATTCGGTTGGCCCATCCCTAAATAAAGGAGTCATTATAGCATTCATTTCTTGAATAGTGAACCTGTTGTGACAGTTTGTCCATGAGAGCGAAAAACCACAACTTCTCATACCAACAGTCCAAATCTGGCATATAAGACACACCAGTGTATAAAAAGCATTCCATTTTCAAACAGTATTTTTTGGTGAAAAAGAGAGTTTTATAAGCCAGCAAATACAGTATGTAGGCTTTTCCATTTTTGAGCAGGAACAAAAATGAGAAAGCACATGTCTGAATCAGCAAAGGAGCAGGAGACTAAGCTGCATGTGCTTGTAGATGGAATAAATTCTATTGTTTAAAAAAGCCCAACACATTTCAGACTGTTTATATATATTTTTGACTGCCTTCAGAGGCTGTATTAAAAACAAATACAATATTGTCAATACTAAATAAAAGAATACACATACATAAGATCCAACAAATTCAAATAGCAGAACGTTATATAAATTTAATACATAACCATGAATCCAACAGAAATTTCTGGAGTTGCCACTGTGCTCTCCTTGAGAATCAGGTGTGTAACAAAAGGGACAAACTACAACTTTTTTTTTTTTTTTTTGGTATTTATATAATTGCTCAGATAGTGAAGAGCATGGATTAGACTAGAGGAGGTGGTGTGACCAGTTACAAAGAACATGTGATATAATCTAGTTGCAGGATTCCCTGGTGTGAGTTTTTTTTGTTGTACGTGATGGAATAATTTTATAATAATGAATAAAGTTCCGGATCCTCATTCAGGTCTGAAGGAGCCAAAGAACCAAGTTTTAGGATCCATTCTAGTTCCTTTCTCATAAGAATTCTCTTATTCTTAACTGACAGTTTTTGCAGCATCCAAAACCTGAAATCAGATGCAGAATGCTGCATTTCTACAAAATGACTGACCAAAGGAGCCTCCAATTTTTTATTTATTAAATTATAAAGATGTTCTGCTATTTGTTTTTTTATGGATCTTGTTTTCTCCACATACATTTTTTTCATACTTGCATTGAATAGCATATACTACATAGCTGCTATTGCAAGTGCTAAAGAGGGTTGTCTTGTCTTTCTTTTAGTCTTCAAGATTTGTGAATTCTGTCATTTTGTTTCTGTATTTACAATATACACAATGTCCACTGGGATGGTATCCTGTGGGACTACCTGCATCTAATATGGTGAGCTGTTTGGTTTGGGTCCTTGAAAACTGAGCTGACGACAATATCTCTGATATTTTCTGTCCTTTCAAAAGAGAATTGTGGCCTTTCCTTACACCCTGGAATGTCATTAAATAAAAAACAGTGTTCTTTTAATGAACCCCTGTATGTTCTTTGTTAACATGATCATATGTGAGAGAGCAATTAGGCAACGAACTTTCACATAAGAAATCATAACACAACAAAAATTGGAAAAGAGGTCATTAACAGATTTTTTTAATGTGTGTGTTAATAAAAAGAAACAGTTTCCAAATGGTCTCCCACTGCAGTTCACCAGAACAATGTCAATGTCATGTTTAAGTCCCAGCCAAAGATGCTATTATTCAGCTGTAAATTTGATTTACTTGCCTGTGTGCTAAAGCCCCCAGGCCAGTCCTTTTGCATTTTTTGCTTTTGAAGTAATATGTAGATAATAGCTGAAGCTTTAGGTTTTGTAAAGTTCATCCAACATATCAGTGTATCCCCTGACTGTTTACTGTAGAGGTTCAACCCAGGTTTGCAAGACTGAAAACTGGAAACAGCTACAGTGATTTTCACGGCTAGGTAGAAAGAATTTCAGCAGGTGCTGCTTGTTACCTGGTTGCATAACAGGCAACATATGCTGAAATTCCCTCTTCTATCCAACCATAAAAGGTATGGAAGCTGTCTCTAGTTTTCAATTGGCAACCCTAGTTACTCTGTGGAATTAAGAGTAGTGATGCCATCTTGTGGTGAAACACTAATATTATTCTCTGCCTCCAATGACTAGGTTCCTTTCCTGATGCTACCTAGTGGCCATACAGCCAAATTTACACCAAGCTTACAAAATAAAGTGTTCATCCGGTGTTCTTCCAGTGCTACTTTTATGCTTTTTTATTTCCAGAGAAAATCCATACTTTTTGAGAAAGGTAAAAGAATAATACAATCTCTGTGGACTCAGAAGTCGTTAGTGCTACTCTTCCAGTTTATTTTTTCAAGGTAACAAGACAGAACTACTTCAAATATTGTTTCAAAATAAATTAAAAGGACAATTAAAAATATTATCTGCTGCAAAAGATATACAGAATGTGTGCTGAACTGTGATAGGCATACGCACCTGATAAAGCATGCCCAAAATCAAAACTAAGCCCCTTGAAAAAGATGGAGGAGTAACACTAAGGTGTTAATGGAACTCAGACAGCTGTATCCATAGAAAACACATAATAGCCTCTCCTAATGAGATGGTCAGTTTCAAATCTTAGCTCACAACATTATAATGAATTATTGGCATAAGGATTCTTGTTCAACTACATGATCAACTACATACCCTGTATAAGTATACATCTGTGTTACCTTCCTGTACAAAACAACACAATGCCAGTCTTCTAAGGCAATGGGGAATGAATTCTTCATATCCCACAGTGTTGTGTAAAAATAAGTGTTTTGCACTGAGACTGATATGCCTACATTTCTTTTTTAGTTAACAAGCAAGTTTTAAAATACATTTTAAATGTCAAAGGGGAGTGGAAGGAAAGAGGGAGGGTGCTGTCTACAGATGTGTTAATTGGCTTTCAGGTGCTACCAGCGAGGCTTCCAAAAGCCCCCACCCTGGGTTGCTTGCCTCCTGCCCCATCATGATGGCCACACTTGACCCAAGATCCTCCAGGGGTATGTAGCTCCACAAATATGCAATTCTGTGTCCTCCCACCACCCCTGAAAGCTGTCAACCCATGGAAGGGGCCCCTGCTGCTGTCGCTTACTGGTGAGGAACGGGTGCGGGTGAGGCAGTTCAGACCATATGAAAGCAGCTGGTCTCAGCCCAGTTGGGGCGGAGTAGGGGATAAGGGTGTGCTCTCAAATGGACTGTTTTCCTTCCCTTCAAACTCAGATCTGCCGGATCTTTATGGTCTGAATTACCTCCTTCCTCCCCTTTGCTCTGGTAAGAAGGGGCAGCAGCAACCCTCCTTTGGACTTGATGCTGTTTGGATGGAGTTCAAGGACAAGAGAACAGCCCTCTGTGTTCTGTTCGAAGAGGCACTTACACGTATGGAAGTTGCACTTGTACACATCTAAGCCACTAACAGGAAGCCAGCCTTCATGTTTGATGTTCTCCCTAGAGCATAGAATTTCCTCTCACCTTTTTTTTAATGCATTGCTAGAAAGTACCTATTCGTGCCTGCTCAGAAAGAGAGAGAGAGAGAGAGAGCAAGCAATAGATATAAAGACCCTGCCATTTAAAGAAATCCCCATATCTGCCCCCATGATCCCTCAACGTTTGTAGTAAAAGTTAAACTTTTGAAAGTCCAAACAGAACACCACAAAAGACTTCAAGCTTTGAGTTCTTCAGAATGCTTGATCAAGCAACAAGTGCACACAAAAAAAAAAAGAACCCTGAGACTTAGAATTGAGGATAAGGCCATTTCTGCGCTACACTGTTATAGTGCTATTATTCCACTTTCAACATCCTGTGGAATTCCAGGGTTTGTAGTTTACTGAGGCCAAAGAGCTCTCTGGTTGAGGATTCTAAAGGCCCCTCCCTAAACTGCAGAACCCCAGGATTCCATAGGATGTTGAAAGTGGAGTAATAGCACTATAACAGTGTAGAGCGGAAATGGCCTAAGAGGAGTTCCATTGCAGGGAAGGCACTCTCCTGCCTGGAAATTTACAAGAAGAGGCACTCACATAAAGTGCAGCAAAACGGAAAGCTGTTCCATATTTGCATGTGCTAAGTATCTATTGCCTATGTGACTTTGAAACTTTCTAGACCAGCTGTACTGCAGTCTGTCAGTCTTGCCAACTTCCTGGTTGCAGTGAATACGAAGCAGGATGTTTTGTTATATTTGCAGGAGGTATATTCACCAGATGAACACGCAGGAACAGATGTCCTCCAGACTTCCAGACAAAGTTGCTCTTTGTTACCTTGTCTAAAATTAAAATTATCACAAACTCTTTATTGGCTGATACTTATGTCAACCAGTACTCTAGAGATATGAAAGCCTGAGAAGAGGACCCATAAAATTAGGGGGAAACCCCAATTTCCCCCTGTTTTTTTTCCTCCAAAGCCTCATTTTTCAAGAAAAATGGGGAAAATAGATTATGGAACATTTTCTTTTAGACTGATGAATAAAATGTGTTGGACAAGTTGTTCATATTCCCTCTACATTATTTCTAAGAACTCTGTAGCAGGTAGACTTTTATGTAAGACTATGTACAGCAGTGCTACTCAAAGTGGTGATCTGTACAACAGTGCTGGTGCATGAGTCATTGCTGCCAGTCCACTGTGAGCTTCCAGGAGAGAAAAGTTGTAGCCAATGATTACAAATATGGTACTGCTCCCTGGCACATTAGAAGGGAAAATTGCCTGTCTTCATACCAGACGGCTAAAGAAACAGCCCTTGCCCTCATTTCCTTTTTAACCTTTTTTTAAAAAAAATATTTCCTTGACACTATGGAGTTGTGGAAAAAATAATTTTCTATGTTTTACTAAAACTGATAATTTCTGTTCTTACAGGGCTTTATGCTTGATTTTCATGAATAGGCAAAACCAAAGAGATTCCTTACAGTTCAGAACCTTGTACCTCGATCTGTAAGAAGAAGAAAAAAATTAAAAGTAAATACAATTTTTAATTTGGGGGAGTAGGAGAATAAACTGTACTTTGAATGTTCCGAACCTGATAGGTTTATGCCAAAGCAAGTTACACATAGTACATTTTATGTTCCTAAAGTAATAATGTAGCTTTCAATCTTTAAAGGGTACTAATATTTCTGAACGTTTTTTAAGTTTTCTCCAGAAAAAAACAGAGATGGTTCCCATGTACAATTTCCAGAAATTGTACATCTATATTCCGTGTCATTCAGATCACGTAACAAGCTTCAAAGGATTGGGAATGATGGGTTGGACTCTGGCCACAAAGGCAAGACTGCACAAGCTGTTGTCTTTCAAATAAATAAAAAAAAAGGAGATTGTGAGTTCCTTCTCTGTCCAGACCTAGCATTAAATGCTGGAAGCTAACTTATGAGTAAATCATATGTGTGACCTGCATAGAAGAACAGCCAATTTGCATATGGGACTTAGAAAGCAAGCTTATAACAATTTCATAGAGCTAAAGTTACACAGAAATGTCCCACACTCTTTAAATGGTGATCCTCCTTGTTAAAATTTTACCAAAAGAAGGATGGGTTTATTTATCTGTGCTGGTTTTTCCCTTTTATATCCACTCATTTTCCAAAGCAGCTGAATTGACATTTATCTAAAGCCAACATATAAACTCCATAAGGGAAAACAGAAAGCCAGCCTTGCCCTCAGTTCTGCATGAATGAGTTTCAGTTACTCCTTTACTAAGAAATTCTAAAGGGAGCTGTCACTGAAAAAGCTATGCATCACATACCTGCCTGTTTAACCTCCCCACGGTGAAGAAATCCCGAAAGAGAGAGGGGCTTAACAGTGGATCTTAAAAAAGAAGTGAGCTCATAGTTCAAGAATCACTTCTTGGTGACAGTGCACGCAGCAGTTAGAGATCATGATTAAGGAGCAAAGACCCCAATGCTTTGGAGAAACAAACTAAAGGCTTTCTTATCTGAACTATATTCTAAGATGGAAAAGTTTGTTACTGCAGTTTCTAGTCTGAACTTGAGGGATATTAGATATCATTTGATATCAAGAATTTGGCCTTCACTACCCATTCCTCTCCACGTGCTTGTGAGGCCCCTGGACAAGCACGCACACAGGCCTGGCCGAAGATAGCTGAACCATTCAAATCACAATCCAGGCAGGCCAGTAATTGCCGATTGCAGCTTTAGGAGACCTCAAGGCAAGTACCTTCTTAAGATCACATTATGTATGCACGCTGTTTACAAAAGATCCCCTGCCCCGCGCAGGCAGCTTGATGAGCGGACTATCCAACTCTCAAGCACTCTGCGTTTGCATACTGTCTACGTTATTGACAACGCTGTCATAATTCAATCATCTAAAGTACTGACCTTTTGGAGGCTTTGTCTCCCGCCCAAAATCCATTGTTTTCCCTGGGAACGGACTAGCCTGCGGGCACATTTTCCCCTATAAGAACCCCTGACTTTGAGCATCTCGGATCGCTCATGACTTGCCTCCCGACTTGCTGCCGCTCCGTTTGACAAGTCTCCCCTCAGCCTCCACATGCTGAGAACCTACGCTCCCCAGCTTCTTTCCTTTTACCGGGCTACGGGACCAGGTGTAGTATTTGCCGAAAAATCCTCCTGAAAATCACCTATCTATTTTCCTCTCTTTATTTCTTTAGGACTGTGTGCGTGGCTGCGCAATTGTGCAGTATGTCTTAATTTTCTGAGTGAGTGTGTACGTTTGCTGTGATTTTATAAGTAAACAGTTATTGTTAACTTCTGTTTGATTATTGTCTCGGCCTGACCCCGTAGACATTGGGTTCAAGATCTCGCTACGTTGCCCTGCCTCTCGCATTGCTAACTAGTGCTCTAGCTAATTCCCATTCCCCATTATTTTGAGCACATTGAGGTTTCCCTCCCGGGACCCCCAGAAATCAGGGTAACAAGTTACTCAGGGTGCTAATCAAATCTAGCTTCATTCTAGGGAAGAGTTTAGGGAGGACTGGACAGAAGAGAAGAGGTGGAAATATATCCCTAAGAGTATCAGTTTACAGCAGGATAGGTAGACAAGAAATGGGGAGACACGGTCATTCAAACTATCCAACCCTATCACTACTGCCTACTGTGAGGCATTCTTGACTCTCCAGTGCTAAGTGTTGTTGCACTTCTAACACTTGAGGCATGCCAAGTCCAAGCTTTATAGTGTTTTACAGATGTTCCATTGTTTAAATGTGCCATTGTTTAGTAACTACATTTGTTTTCCCTCTCTGATCTTCCCCCTCTGCTGGATGCATCGTAGCAGAGTGAAATAAAGCAATTAACCATTTGATTCATTGGAATACGCAAACATGCTTCACACAGATACACAGTTGCAATAAACAACTGGCTTCTAAGACTTTGCAGCGCTCTAACCAATTCTAGCAATGTCTAAGTTGGCTACCCTATTTATTCTAATACAAATCCAGCAGATTCCTTATAATAGGAGCCATACATCCTGACACCTGCTCAGATCATGTAAGCTCAGGGCTGTGGTTTCTTTTACTGAATCAATCCATTTGTAATGGCGACTTTTTTTCCTCCTACCATCCATGATATGGATAATTCTGACTTTGGCATTTAATTATATATTTTTACACTTGATCAGGGTGTAGGAGCAAAACTGGAGGAAGAAAGTGGGACAGGGGATTGTGTGTGGCTGTTTAGGTGTGAGCGTTTGGGCTGTGTTTCTGGGATTTGT
Source organism: Cyclura pinguis (assembly GCA_030412105.1). Lineage (NCBI taxonomy): Eukaryota > Metazoa > Chordata > Lepidosauria > Squamata > Iguanidae > Cyclura > Cyclura pinguis. The sequence goes on along the minus strand of CM059599.1, from coordinate 306,829,655 downwards.
TTTCTCTGAGTTTGCTATGGTGGGGGGGGGGAGGAGGATTCTCATGTAGCTGCCATGTGGGATGTATGTTTAGGGAAAGTTCCTGTTAAGTGTGGATTCAAAGGATAACTTAGGTGTTCAGGTTCTCGAATGAGCTGCTTATTCTTTAGCCCCACCAGTTTGTCTTCTATGAAATGGGTGTTTTGTGACTGCCCATGCCGGACACAAGAGCCATTTTTGTGAATGTACCTGTGACGAACCTGATGGGAGGGGGTCTTGACAACAGAGCCTCCTTGGCAACTGAGAGTGTTTAAGCTGATTGGCTGGTGAAATGGAACCTTGGATAGCCCAGGGGAGGGGCTGGTGGAAAGAGGAAAATAAGGGATTTTAACTGTCTGGTGTGTGTTTGAAGAAGGAGTGTGATTTGTGGTGTGTTTGGGAGAGGTTGGAGATTTGAAGAGCTCTGTGGGAAAGAGAACTGAGAAATTGGGTGTATGAGAGAGAGTGAATGAATTGAAAGAGAGAGAGAGAGAAGAATGGTGTGCTGTTTATAAACATTTAGATAAAAAACATATTTAGAGCAGCAGCGTTACGATAAATGTTTGAAGTTCTGTTTTCCTTAAAACAGTGTCACAGAGTCTTATTTTGAATCCTGGAATATAGACGCTACCAATAATATCATCTTGACCTTAGTGCCGACAGTACCACAGTCTTGGAAAATATAAATCACTGCTGATCCTTACATCTGGGAGAAGGGCAGATTTAGGGAAGGCAGTAAAGAGGGAGAGTTCTGAAAGGAAGAAGCAAGGGGGGACAAGAGTGAAGAAGGGACTGCGTTCTCAGAGAGGGAGAAGTGAGGCAGACCCATTTGTCCTGGCCCTGGCTTGATTCAGAGATCTCCCTGGCTGTTCAGACCTGAACACAAAGAGGTGTCAGCCTGGGCAGGCCTTGAGTGCGAGGCTTGGGTGTGCCTTTTGCACTCAGCACTGACGGGCGGTGGTTTTTTCCATGCACTTTACAGTACCCTATGGTATTTGTTGCTAGGGTTTCCAGAATGAAAACTGAAGGGGCCTTTACTTATATGGAATCAAGCAGTTATTCAACATTACCAGCCAAAGTGGAACGTCTGAATGTGATGAGAAGCATTTGCATCTTTTGACAGGAATTTCAAAGAGAATTGAACTGAAAAGAATTCTGTAGGCATGGAATTAGCATATGAATTATGATGCCTTTATTACCTTAGAGATGCAGTGCGAAAATGAAACTCTTTGCATTACCATTTTTGGTCCATTTTTAAAGTGCTGATTAATCTTAGAAGTTCTCACTACCCACTGAGCGCGGCTGTGTGGTTTGCTATGTACATGAGACTCATAAGAAGCTGTTCAGTGAAATTTCATCTATCTTAATATTGTAGACTGCCTGAGGGCTGTTTCACGGCTAGATTATAGTGGCTGGAGCTAGACTCAGTTCCAAAATCTCCCCCAAGTCACCCTGTTCCATCACCCCCCATGGCTGGAGTCTCTCTCAGCTGCCTCACTTGACTAGCTCACCTTCCCCTTTGGGTGTTTCTCCTGCTTCACTCCCTTCTCCTAGCAGAAATCTAAAGGGGGATGGCAAGATGTCAATGGGGGAACGGTGTTGGCACGCGAGAGGTGAAGCAGTAGTAAAAATTTTAAAAATCTCTAGACATTATAAAAATCTGCCTGAAGAGAAGTTTTAGCTCTAATTGAAAGAGAACATGTCTGGGAAAAGGACAACGTATTGTAACCCTAGCTAAAACCCACCTTAAAAAGCTTGTCAGCTGCCCAGAGCAATAGAAATCTCTGCTACTGCTAAGTGGGGTGCTGCAAGATGACACGACCAGCCCCCTCTCACCAGCAAGTGATACTGCCACAATTGCTTATGACAATACGAAACAGTTACAGTGTCTTAAGTCTAAGTGGTTAACAGGATGCTGGTCCGTGTTTTCTGCACAGAAAACTTTATTGGTATACGCAGACTTTATTGTGCTGCTTCATTGGCCCACATAAAAATATATATATATATTTCTCCACAGAATAATTTGTCTGCAGCACTTCAGGACATTCAAGTACTGGGAAAAAGTCCACACGAGTATCCCTGCTCTATTATTGTTCTGCACAGGGCTTCCTAGTCATTGGAAAGCCTGTTTTTCAACCTGGGAACAAATCATTGTAAACATCTTTTTCATTCCTATTAATCTATAACTATAGCCAAACCTCTGAGTGAGCACCCATGGAAGGCAAGCTATTGGAGGGAAACAAGGCATCTGGCTCCAGTGACTATCACCACTAGCCATATGGAAATGCTGTTTAGGTCACTGGGTAGAAACTTAGGCAGAGAAGTCAGGATAGCCTGCACTCAACTGCAGCAATGGCAGGGGCAAGGTGGTGCTACACTGTGATGTCTGTGTTTCTGTGTGTGTCTTTGTCTACATCTGCATTTGATTTCTAGCTTCAGGCAGTGTGCAAACCTGGGTAATGTCAGCAAAATCAAGAAGACTTGCCTGCCCAAAACTCTTACAAAAGTTCTTCAGTTTCAAACCATCCAGTATTTACAGATAAAAACTGGATATCTGTGGCTGAGCAACATCAGAGTGCGGTCAAAGGGGCAAACATTATTAATGAGGAAGAACACATAGACTAGAACGAGTTACAGCAGTTTGCTTTTGCCTGACCCTATTGGGAAGGACAAGATTTGGCTCCTTTCTCTTCTCTCATCCCTGCTGTGTTAATAAAGTGCAAAATACTTTTGCAATTTTAACTCAATTTGCAGAAATTTGAAGTAAGCCATGGGCAGAGGAGGAAATTGAGAGTAGGAGAGAAGCTGGGACCTTTTAAAAAGAGCTCAAGATGTGGATGAGAGAGATTAATTGGGACTGTTCCTGCCAAACTGAGATAGTTAGAAGCTCTGCAACTTCAGAACTCATTGTTCTGATTGTGTTGCTTTTGTCCTGCTGCTCTGCCTTCCTATTCCCATCTCTACAAGAAATGCCGGCTCGTATATGTATCCTAGGGGAAATCTGTGCCTTCACATACCTCCCTCAAACCACTATGCTTTGTCTGAAGCCTTGCTCATTTTAAGCTGAAATCACATTTTTTTAGAGCTGCCAGAACCTAGGATTTTAATCCAAGAATCTTACCTCCCTACTTTTTCTCTTGAGTCCCAGTCCCAGATGACACTTGATACTTTATCTTCTCTGACATCTCTGCCAAACGTCCTCATTCCTTTCCACCGTTTTGGCTGGACTTTCAACATTCCCCGTGTTCTTTGTGTTAGTATTTCTTCATTCGGAGGTAACTGTACTGTTTTATCTAGTTGTATGCATTATTCACTTACTGGCCTAAATCCTGTCATTAAGTCCTGATTAGCGTAGACCCATTCAGTCAGTAGGATAAATATATATGTTGATTTACCATTCAGCAATTGAGTGAATAGGTCTACTCTAGCTGAGAGCCAGCATAGCATAGTGATTTGAGTGTTGGACTATGACTTTAGCCATTTCCGCACTAGGCTGTTATAGAGCTATGATTCCACTTTCAACATCCTATGGAATCCTGGGGTTTGCAGTTTCAGGAGGGGCCAGCTGGCCCCTCCCGAAACTGCAAACCCCAGGATTCCATAGGATATTGAAAGTGGAATCATAGCGCTACAACAGTCTAGTGCGGAATGGCCTTTGATGATTCCTTGCTTGGTCATGGAAGCCCAGTGGATGACGTTGGGTGTGTCACCCATTTAGATCCAGAAAACCCAGTGATAAGTTCACCTTAGGGTCACCATGTCAGAAACAACCTGAAAGCACATAACAACAACAACAAAGCTGAGATCAACCAAGAGGATGTCAGCTATTTTTAGCAATATATCAAGCTCTAGCATAATATTTGCTATTCTCTGTTGTAATCATTGTGTATATACAGATTCTAGTATAGTTGGCATAATTCTCTTTTTGAAATACTTCTATTTGAGAGTGAGTTACTGGGACAAACTTGCCTAGATGCACTAGTTCCAAACTTCTAAGACAACTTGCAATCATGTTTCCCCAGAATATGTATGTGTCATAAGAGAATGTCTGGTGAAAAGACAGTTATTAAGTCCCAATGAACTTGGTAGGGTAGACTAACGTATGAGTCCTATGATCCTGATCTGTGTGTATAAATGAAAAGAAATAATTCTCACTGGGACTGTACATTGTTGTGAAAGCAAATCGATTAAATAAATTGCTTTCATGCTGGATAATACAAAATTTACAAACTGATTTAAAGGTGGATGTTGTTAGCATTGACTTGCCATTTTGTGTATACTTTGGATGTTCTGTTGGTTTTTCTGAATGCTTTTGTACCTCTATTTTTTTTTTAAAAAATGGAATCTATAAATGAACAAATCAACATGAAGTTAATGAAAGTATCCAGTTATTGTGTTAAGAGCACAGAGGTAAACAAAATCTGACCCATTATATGGAAAGGCCTTTATTGCTACTCTTCAGGCTTTTAAGGAGGTTTGATTCTGACAGGATGGTGACTTATTGGTTGACTGGATGAATTTATTACACCTCAGTACACATTCAGGACATTTCAATACCGCATTTACAGAGAGGTACCATTTGTATCATCCATTTATTAATTTTTAAAAATGTGTCTTTGAAGCAATACAAAAACACTTTTTCATCTGCTTCTTACTCCCTTCAAGACAGCAAAATATCACTTATGAAAGAGTACAATAAAAGGCATGGAGAAAAGAGCTAAAAATAAAGACACTGCACTTTTAATGAAATCCACATGTCTGATGCAAAGACTACCACATTGCTTTTAAGGAGAACATCTTATGAAGCTAATCTAAATGTTGCAAAATAAAAAAAGCTGTTGAGTTTCCAGAATTATTTATTGGGTTAAATTGTGGTGAGCAACATGAAATCTGCAAGTCACATGCAATCCCAAGGCCAATTTTTGCAGTGTTCACCATCATCACTACATTACCAAATTTAGGTAGCAAATCTCTTTAAAACAAGTGTTTTCTAATTGTTTTAAACAGCTCTTTTTGTGGTTGAAAGGTCTTTGTGGGCAATGGGAAGAATTAGCTGTGACTCATATTTATTCATAAAGATTTGCATCAATTTCCTCTCCTCTCAGGTGATGATCCTGTTTGTTGCTTGTAAATTGTACCACAGAAAAGGTGGATTTATTTACATATTTTAACAAAATATAGCCACATAATTGAACTGGTATTGCCCCACTGGCATACCCTATCGCGGGAACTATAAATTTGATATCAAATATGCCTACCATGCCAGAGAGGTTGCCCGGATGGGCATGTAGGCAAAGAGGTCGAACGACCGAAACTAGGTCGGGTCAGGAAAACTCCCAGTCATGTAGCCCAGGGAGACCTCAGGCAATACACATTTACACAGACAAAGGGTCCTCAACCAAGAGTAGCCAACTCGAGGGGACTACCGTGTTTTCCTCAGGTTGAACAACTTTGACTCTGGAAAAATCCTAAATCAATATTGCAACCCGACTTGATTGCAACCCAACTTGATTGCAACCCACTTGCCATTGTATGGCATTCCTTCCTTTATTTTGGCCATTGTTCTCCCCGGGAGAGGGCCTGCCCTCAAGGTACATTCCGCCCTATAAGTAGTCCTAGTTTTTGAGGGTCTCCTTGGAGAACTCCCTGCCATGCTAGCAGACCGATACTCTGTTAGTTGAGTGATCCCCTCAGCCGTCTCTTCGCTGAGCCCCATTCTTCTTGTTGCTTTCCGGACTGAAAACTTCAGGATAGGTGCAGTATCACCGCCTCTACAATCCCTTTTGCTATTTCCCCTATCCGTTTTTCACCTCTTTTCCTTCTCAATAGGCCTTGTGTGCGTGACTGAGTGAGTGCATTGGTGCGTGAGAATATTTTCATTCAATATAATCCATTTATCCAATATGTTTGTCTGGCTTTTTGGCTTGGCCTGACCCCGTAAAGTTGGGTAAAAGATCCTGCTGGGTTACCCTGCCCCTCATTTTGCTAATGCCAGTGCTCCGCTGATTTCCCCAACCTTTATAACTTGGAACGAATCAAGGTGTCGCCCACAGGACCCCCAGAAGTCAGAGTAACACTGGCGTTAACATAAAACCAACATCTAAAATCAACTTAAGAAAAAAAATCATTTTATGTATTGGTTTTGGATTAATGCAAATTCAAGTTGCTCTGTTTGAACATAGTAAAGACAAATAAATCCACCCTTCTCCAGTAAAGTTTATGATTAAAAAGCAATCACTTGAAAGTAGAGGAAGCTGATGTGTACCCTTGCCTTGTGAAATAATTATAGGTGCACTGGATCATGCTTTATTGTCCTCTATTAGATCTACAGTATCCTTTCCTAATTTACTTTAGGTTGCCTGTCAGAATTTTTCTTTTTCTAAAGAAAAAAGATGTTTTCTGCATGGATGGATTTCTGGTTTTCCTTTGCCAGTAAATTCCAGAATAAGGAATGAACAGTCTCCCTCCCTCTCTCCCAGTCTCTCTTCCCCTCTTTCTCTCTCTCTTTATCTCTCTGTGTATATATATACATATATTTTCTGTCATCAGATATTTCATTCTCTATCTTTTCTCATCAAGAAAATCCTCATGGAAATCCTGAATGAGATCTGATCTTGAAGAGGAAAGCAAACTTTTATTTGAAGTCACTTCTTGAGGCATGCCAAGCTCTCTATAATCTGTCCTGCACAGTGGTGTATCTAGAGTAAACAGCACCTACGGCAAGTGTGGAAGTTGCACTTGTATCTTCTTACCCCCACCCTCCACCCCATACTCCTACATGCACGGCTTTTTTGGGACCTTCCCCCAGCACTGGTGCCCAGGGCATGTACCCCACTTGCCACACCCTAGATACAGTCCTGTGTTTTAAGATCTTTAGGAGCGGGTTTTCTCTCTGTCCCATTCACGTCTCAAGAGTGCTTGATAGGGATGTATTCCTGGGGTCTCCAACATGGTGCACTTGAAAATAAGAGCACCACCTAATACATATTACCCAACATTTCATAGATGAAAAGCAGGACACATGTGGCCAAGCAACATCAGAATGTGGTCAAGATGGCAAAAGTTTCTAATGAGGAAGAAGGCACAAATTAGGAGAGGCTGCAGCAGTTTGCTTTTGCCTGAGTCTACTGGGAAGAGCAACGTTCTGCCCCTTCCTCTTTTCACTCCACTGCAGAGTTAATTCAGTGCAAACTACTTTTGCACTTTGCACTGGGTTTGCAGCAAATGAAATAAGGTGAGGAAAAAGGGGAAAGTGGGAGGAGGAAAGAGATGTTTTAAGAAGCTGGAAAAGTGGGATGACTGAAGATTAATCAACACTGTCCCTGACAAATCGGGACAGTTGAGGGTATACAGACATCCTTCCTCGGTTTCCTAATGTGTTGTTTTTATGTAAACCAGGCACCCATAGTTTGCTTAAAAAGCAAGTGTTGTCCTCTCATCCACCATCTTTACTTCCTCAGAAATCCTCAGACTCAAAGGCATTCCAAGGAAATGAAGACGATGGTTGGACACTGTGGTGCTTGGTTAAAAGAAATAAAAAGATTTCATGATAGCAAATGGAGCTGAAGTACTATGGGAGAAATAAAGTATTCTGGTTTCTTAGAAGTCTTGGATTATTTTCACACCACAGCTTAATATGTGATGCTAGCTTATGTTCAGTCACAAAAGACAGAAAATAACAGCTCAGTCTTACCTATGTTTACTTAGAGGTAAGTTCAAATGAATTAAGTGGGACTTACTCCCCTTGTAAATATGTTTGAGTTTTCAGTCTAAACTACTTATCTCAGGGAACCAGGGAAAGAATGACAGTAGTGGAAGAAGAGGACTAGCTTCCTTGATAATACCATTGCTGTTAGCCTTGCTATACAGATAATGGGACTTACCAAAACTGTATACTTTTCAGGATATCTCTCCAATTCCATAGCTATTTTTGTATACAATGGAAGTATAATTGAAGTGAGTCAGCTGTTGATGAATCAATGGTCTTGCTGTGTGGATCTTAAGTATCGAAATAATAAACAATAGCAATTGCTATCCTTGAGTTTTAAACATTGTTGGGCCAGTTTGAAATTGTGACTGGCTTTAAAATCAGATATTAGTATCAGAGCTTCTTTTTTCTGAGTACCCTTTAGGGATACAAAAATGATGGCAGCAAACTTCTAGACTTTCACATTGTTCTCCAAGTTTTAAATATTTAACCTCACAAAGGAGCTTAAACAGTCAATACCTAGGAAATAAAATCCTTTTTTAAAAAATATTTTTTATTAAATTTTTCACAAAAACTACTCACAATTACATCACAATTACATAGCAGTTATTACACCCCCTTTTCATCATTACCCCAATTTTCCCCCCATCTCATACATCCCCCCTATACTTCTACTCCCCCTATAAACATTATAAATTTTACCTACATACTATCTTATATCACAAAACACAGACAAAATCATATAACACCAAAAAAACCTACAACACAATCAACATTTATCCTTTATACATAATACAAACAGACAAATGACTTCCTTTTTATGTTCACATTTTCCTTTTAGGCATTAATTCCTATAACCTATCTATAACTTATTTAACATTAATACTTCTATTCTTCTTTTATATTGACTTCCTGCGTATTATCACCAATTTTCCAAGATAAAGCTCCCTTTATCTTTAAATGTCGCTTAGGGCTTAACAGAAATTATTTTTATTTTATTTTATTTTTTTTATTTCTTAAAAAACTTTTTGGACTCTTTGGTTCCTTTCAAAATTTCGACTTTTCTGCACTTAAGTAATCTTAATTGCTAACTGTCCCCATCGATCTTCTAGCATCCTCATTGTAGGATTCCATGTTAATCGAAATATCTTTAAGTCTTTAGCTTTCATCAGTAAAGATAACCTATCCATTGTCATCAAATCGTACATTTTAATTAGCCATTCCTGAAGACCTGGCGGTTCCGATAATTTCCACGCTTTTGCATATACCATCCTTCCTGCCGTTATAATAAATAGTAGCAGTTTTTGCTGCACTTGAGTCAAATTAGGGATCAAATCTATCATATTTAGCAGACATATTTCAGGTAGCTTATCGAATTTTCTTTCTATTATTCTCTCTATTTGGGTATGGATTAATTTCCAATATTTTTGAGCTTTGGAACAGTTCCACCATAGGTGGTACAATGTCCCTTTGTATTCACATTTCCAGCATTTCTGATCAGAAGTTTTTGTTATTTTATTTATCTTAACAGGGGTATAGTACCATCTATTAAAAATCTTATAGTAATTTTCTTTCAGCTGACTGGCTTTTAACCACTTATTGGTTTTTCGCCAAGAGGCCTCCCATAATTCAAATTGTATCGGGTGGCCAATATCCTGTGCCCATTTAATCATGTTTGATCTTATTGTTTCTTGTTCAATTTCCAACTCTATAAGTATCTTATAAATTTTTCCAATATTTCGATTTTCACCTTTTTTGAGAATTAGATCAAATTCGTTTTCTGTAGTCATAATACCCATATTTTTTATATCTACCGTTGCCTTTTCAAGCAATTGTATCAACAGGAGCCAATGTGTTGTTAATCCACTTTCGTTCAGTTCTTCTCTATTCTTACATCTTACATTCATTTTATCAATCTTAAGTATATCCTTGTATGTAATCCACCTTTCTATTTTAGGACGTTCTCTTCTATCGAACGCCTCATGCACCGATACCCAAAGTGGAATTTTGATATATAGCTTGTTTTTGAATTTTTCCCAATTTTTAAGTAATGTTTTCCTAATAATATGGGTATTAAATTCTTTATTTACTTTCGCCTTATCATAAAATAAGTACGCATGCCATCCCCATACAAGATCAGCTCCTTCCAGTGTCAATAATCTTTCATTTTCAAGCTTCAGCCATTCAAGGGCCCATGACAAAGCACACACCTGATGATATAGCTTCAAGTCCGGCATTCCCATACCACCTTTTTCAGGTTTTCCTTTTAAATTTCCCATTTTAATACTAGGTTTTTTCCCGTTCCAAATGAAGTTTGCTAAATCCTTTTTCCAGGCATTAAATATTGCATTATTTGTAATTATTGGCAAACTATTAAATAAGAAAATCATTCTTGGTATAACATTCATCTTAATGGTAGCTATTCTCCCTAGCAATGATAGATCTAATTTATTCCATCTCTCCAAGTCCTTTTTAATTGTTTGCCATGTTGTTTTATAATTATTTTCAAATAGATCATTATTTGTTTTTGAAAGCGATATTCCTAGATATTTCACCTTTTTTACCACCTTAAAGCCTGATTCTCTTGACAGTTTTTCTTCTTCCTGATAAGTTGTGTTCTTCGTAAGGAGTACTGTTTTTTCCTGGTTTATTTTAAATCCTGATAGAGATCCATATTCTTCCAGAGTCTGTTTCAAATTTCTTATTTCTAAATTTGGTTCTTGCATTATAACGACTAAGTCATCTGCAAATGCTCTTATTTTGTAAATTTCTTTTTTCACTTGAATACCTTTAATTTCTTTGTCCTCTCTTATTCTCTTACACAGCACCTCTATAATTATTAAGAAGATAAGTGGGGAGAGCGGACAACCCTGCCTTGTTCCTTTATTTATGATGAGTTGCTCCGTCCTCTCTCCGTTAATATTAATTTTTGCCCTTTGTTCCCTATAAATTTGGGATATCCAATTTAAAAAGCGCTCTCCCACATTTATCTTCTCTAAAACTTTTTTCGTGAATAACCAATTTACATTGTCAAATGCCTTTTCGGCATCCAAAAATAACATTCCTAGCTTGATTTCATTATGTTTATGACAATGTTCCAGAATATCTATTATTAGTCTTATATTCTCCTTTATAGATCTTCCTGGAAGAAAACCATTTTGATCTTTATTAATCCAATCACCTAGAACCTTTTTAAGCCGATCAGCCAATATCGTTGCTAATATCTTATAATCTATATTAAGAAGCGAAATTGGTCTATAATTTTTTGGTTGCAACAAATCCTTTCCCTCTTTAGGTATCAAGGTAATTTCTGATTCCCCCCATGAAGCTGGTCTATCCTCTTTATCAATATCTTTTATTACCTCGTAAAGATAATCGATTATTTCTTCTTGAAAACACTTGTAAAAAGTTGCCGTAAAGCCATCAGGGCCAGGCGCCTTTCCAACCTTCTGTTTTTTAATTGCCTCTCTTATTTCTTGTTTTGTAATTTGCTTATTTAAAGTCTGGGTTTGATGCTCATTTAAACCTATTATATTTACTTCTGCTAAATATTCATCAATTTTATTAATGAACTCATCTCCGTTACATTGTTCCTTAAACAACTCCTGAAAATATTTCTGAAAAGTCATCTTAATTTTGTCCTGAGATTGGTGTACTATCTCTCCCTCTTTGATTTCACAAATAATCTTTTTTTCAGCCTCTTTTCTTAACTTATATCCCAGCCACTTTCCGATTTTGTTAGAACTTTCAAAATATCTAAGTTTTGCCTGATTTAATTTCTTTTGTAATTCATCTGTGTCAATTATATTTAATTGTTTTTGTAGAATTTCCATTTCTTGTTTAATTTTTTTGTCTTCTGGTGATTTCTTTAACTCCTCTTCTTTTTTTGCTATGTCGACCATTATTGCTAATCTTTTTTCATTCCATATTTTTTTCCTGTAGACTTCGTGTTTTATAAGTATCCCTCTGATCACTGCCTTTCCTGCATCCCAGGCAACCTGGGGTGTTACCTCTCTTCCCCAATTTTCCTGAAAGTAAAATACTATTTCTTTTTTTTATTTTTTCTGCTAATTCTTGATCTTTTAATATGTTATCTTTCATTCTCCAGATATATTCTTTATTCCGCAAACCTAATGTTGCTTGAATCATACAATGGTCTGAAAAAAGTCTTGGCTTAATTTCAATTTTCTTAAATTCTTTAATTAGCTCCTTGGATACCAGGACCATATCGATTCTCGACCATATATTATGAACTTCTGAATAAAAAGTATAATCTTTCCCCTCTTTATTCAAAACTCGCCAAGCATCAACTAACAATAAAGAATTAATCATTTCAAAGAAACTCTTTGGCAGTTTTCCCTGTGTCGCGTAAGTCTTTCGCTCTGAAAATTTATCTATCTTGGGGTTTATTACACCATTAAAATCACCGAGAATCATTATATCCTGGTAACCCATGGGGCCAACTTTATTCATGATCTGTTCATAGAAATCTGTTTTGTTCGTTAAGGGGGCGTATATTCCCACCACCAATATTTTATATTGTAATAAACATATCTCCACACCCAGCATAGAAGCCTCCTTATCTTTAAATATCTCCTTAGCGTCGTATTTAGAATTTACATATATCGCAACTCCTTTTTTCTTTTTCTCATATGATGTTGCAACAACGTTTCCTAATCTTTTGTTAATCAAATACTTTAGATCTTTCTTTCTTATAGGAGTCTCTTGGAGGGAAACCACGTCTGGGTTAATTTTTCCTAGATGGTGAAATATTCGTTTTCGTTTTATCGGCGCATTCATACCCCTTACATTCCAAGAAATAATTTTTATAGAACCTTGAACCATTTTTTTTATTAATAAGAACTTTATCAAATATTTTATTTGTATCCAAATAGTTAATTTTACACACTGTTATCTACCCTAGTTTACTATATTTCTTTTTTTCCCGTTGTTTCCTTCCTTATCTCTTCACCTTTCTCTTCTTTTAGCTTTTCTTTGTCTTCTATATCCGACTCTTCTGATTCAGAGTCTCCTCGAGCCTCTTCCTCTTCTTCTACCTCTTCTTCTTGTTCTTCTATTTCTCCTTGCTGCTCGTCTTTTTTACTTTCTTTTTCTTTTCCTATCACCGGATCTTCAATTTCTCTCTCTAGAGTTACATTCAGTTGTCTTTCCGTCCTACCTTCTTTATTCTTTACTAGCTGATCTGTTAAATCCTCTTCTTGACTTTTAAATTTCTCTTTTCCCTTATCTCTCTTATCTACTCTCTCTTGACTTCTCCTCTTTTCCATTGAATCTCCGTTTTCTCTTCTCTGACTCGTTAGTTCTCCTCGATATTTCTTCATAAATTCTTGAGCCTTAAACGGAGAGTTAATTGTATATTTCTTTGTTTGGAAAGTGAATATCACACCTTCCGTTTTGGCCCATCTATATTTAATCCCTGTTGTTTTAAGTTGCGCCGTGAGAGCAGAATATTCCTTTCGCTTCCTTAGGATCTGAGCTGGTACATCTTTAAATATCATTACCTCATTACCCTCTATGACTAATTTTTCAGAATAGCTTTGTTGCAAAATTAATTCCTTCACCCGGTCTCTAAGAAAATAAATCACGATATCTCGTGGAATTTTTCTCTTTTTTGCAATGAAAGAATTTACTCTAAAAAGTTTGTCCACTTCTAGATCAAGTTGTTCCGGGTTCCAGTCAATAAATTTTGCTAGTGGGGGTATCAGCCGAGAAGCTAAATTTTCCTCGTTTTCTTCCACTAAGCCTCATATCTTGAGGCATCGTTCTCTTAACTTAACTTCCACATTTTTAATTTGATCTTCCGTTCCTGCTATTCGTTTATCCAGTTCTGGGGTAAGTTTTTCCAGTTTATCAGTTCTTTCTTGGAGACCCTCAATCTTAGAGTTCATCTCTTTCATATCTCTAGTTATATTCTCTAACTGATTACTTATATTGCCCATTTCTTTCTTAACATCCTTCAGGTCTCCAGATACTTTCCTAATTTCTTTCTTAAAGTCCTCTCTCAACCGTCTCATCTCCTCTAAAGTGGAAACCTCAAATTCTGTCATTTTCATTTGTTCTTCTGTTGATATCTGTTTAAGGAGAACTGCTTTTCTTGTACCTGTCGCCATCGCATTTAACACTCTATTTTTTAGTTTTCGTTGAACACAGCTTAGCCAGACAATAGGATAGTAGTCTATCATTAACAATTTGGTGATATTTCTTAGTAACTTCTACTCACTTTTCGAGGTAGCTCTTCTTGATTTTATTTTGGCTCAAGTTTGTATTTAATACCTGAGGCTTTAGCACACCTTTGTATCTTAAACCTTTATCTTGTTGCCTTGCAAGTGCTATTTCCTCTTCTTCCTTCTCTCTCTCTTTTTTTATTTTTTTTCCGCTTTCTTAGGTTTATAGTCCAGTCGCTTTCCCTTTGTTACCTTTTAACGTATTTATCTCTTAGTTATTTTTTCCCCCCGTTTCTAATGGGGTTTTTCTTTGTTTCTTCAAACGTTGCTCTTACGTAATCTAACCACTTCCCTTCAATTAATCCAATCCCGCTATATTAGCTGTTTTTATCGCTGCTGTTATTTCAATACTAAAGGCTTCCTTTTTTTTTCTTTCTCCCCCAGCCTATTCTCTTCTCATTTCTTCTATATCACTATCTATCTCCTTTTTACCTTGTCACCTTCTTAGCCAATTATCACGCTCTTCTGTCCAGAAAGCCAAATAAACAAACGTTTCCCCTCTATTTAAGGTCCACCACTCTCTGTTGCTCCTTCAGGGAACTGTACTTATTGTCTGCAGGTCTTTCCGTCCCACCTTAAGTTTTTCTTCTGTCTTTAAGACCTTAAAACCAGTCTTTTTCTCATTCGCCCTGCAGTTCCTTCTTAACTCTCCTCCGTTCCCAGCATTTAATCCTCTCATTCATGCCGCCCTTAGCTGCCTGTTGAATATCTCAGTTAATTATCTCCGCCCTTCTCCAAGGCGTCAGCCCCTTAACTGGGGTAGCAAGCGTATCGTATCTCCCAGGGCGTATTTTGTTAAATCTCTTCGTTATGCCTGTTGGAAATATTCTAAATGCCAAAACAGTAAACTTTGTTGGTGTTTGTCAGGATTGCTCCTTATGGAGCCCTGGGGAGATACCGGTTTACCTGGCTACCTTCGTGGGCGTTTCTCCTCCTCCACGTTCGCCCTCTTCTCCTCTTTCTCCTTCCGACGAAGCTGTTTCGTTTTCTTCTCCTTCTCCTCTTTAGCGTCGGATCCCCAACAAGCCCTCCAGGCACCTTCGGCCCCCCCTTTCCCAGCGGGGGTATTTTCCTCTGTTATTCTCTTAAGATTTCCTTACTGAGAATATCTCCCCAGGGGTTCGCACTCTCGCAGCTCCACGGGAACGCGACCAGTCTCCTTGACGGAAACACCGGAACTAGGAAATAAAATCCTATTGAAAGGTGGGTAAAAGGGAAAGTAAAAACTGAGTCATATTCCAAGCTCTCTCTTTTGGGAAGAAATACTTTAGTTTATACTTCCAAACATTTTTCAGTCGTTTTGCTGCACTCGATGAATGATAGTTTTGTCAAATGGTAAAAAACTATATGTTTATTTTCAGTAGGAAAAAACCAACAACCTAGGGCCAGTACTCTATATCAGCTACTTAGTTAAGCAGAAATAACTTCCCTATTAATAGGAAAGTATCCTTAACTAAGTATACTTAACTAATCTCTCCTGGCCCAACATTCTCCCCCAAAGCCTGATAGAAACGTCATTCAAGAGTGCTCAAATCACTGTCAGAATAGGCTTCTTTCTCCCCATGCAGATGACACCTGGTAAAGTAGGTTGGGGGAGAGGTATGATCCTGGCAATAATGTCACAATTGTGACTAAGTAACAGTCATGAATACAGAACAGTTACCTATCTATAATTGCTCCTTTCTGGCAAATATTTTAAAGAACACAGACCTTGGCCTAAGCTGATTTTGCTACCTCCCCCCTTTCACCAATTTGATCATTATATTCCTGTTTTTCTTCATAGAGGAAAAAACAAGACAGTATGAAAATTAGCTATAAAAAGTGTATTGAGGCCAGCATCCTGTTGATGACATATGTAGATGTAACTGTGGGTTACACCAATTTAACCCTCAATTACAATAGTTAACAATCTAAACTAATGTTTGTATTTATAGAAGCTTGTGGGAAAAGTTCTCCAGAACCTCCTTCTACAGGAGCCAGATGCTCCTCCACCGCCAGTTAACAGCCAGGGTAATAGAGCTGGACCTCCTTCCCCAGGAAGACTCACCTACTGCCTACAATATTTTGCTGTATATTTGGTATCAGGTTCAACTGCTGTTACCTTTCCATCCTTTCAATTTAACTGTGAGATCTTGCTGTTACTTTCAAATTCTGTGGTGCTTATTGAAAAAGTTGTTGTTTTTAATTCGTGTCAGCTACCTGAAAGCTATTTACCTTGAAGTATAACATTCCAATTTATTAAAATAAGAGCAACTGATTGCACTTGTAAAAAAAAAATGAAGCATAGCAGGTTTAAATTTAACAAATGGTTATTATGAAGCATAACTAGGTATGGATGTCAGTGGATGTGACGTAAATTCAGCAAGCCTGCATTCAAGATGGTCTCTTTCTCTCTCCGTCCCTCTCCCCCAAGGGTCCAGCAAAGATGACTAAACTGAGGATGTAATATTTTAGACATATTAAGAGATAATGTGACTCATTGGAAAAGATGATAATTACTGGTAAACTGGGAGGCAGCAGGGAAAGAAGGAGAACGTTACAGAGGGATTGACTCAATCAAGGAAGCCATACCCCTGAGCTTGCAAGATCTAAGCAGGGCTGCTGATTACTGGTGCTCTCATTCTACTGCTCTCATTACTGAATCTATTCTCGCACTAGATTGTTATAGTGTAATTATTCCACTTTCAAAATCCCATGGAATCCTGGGGTTTGCAGTTTTGGAAGGGGCCGGCTGGCCCCTCCCGAAACTGCAAACCCCAGGATTCCATAGAATATTGAAAGTGGAATAACCGTGCTATAACAGGCTAGTGTGGAAATGGCCTGAGGTCTTTCATTCATAGGGTCACCATAAGTCAAAGCCAACTTGACAGTAAATAACAACAACAATGGGACATTTATGGATAGATCCATTTCACAATTAAGGGCCCCATACATAGGTTCAAAGGGAATTTGACAACCTTAACAGTCAGGTGCATCGGTTAAGTACAAACCCATATGTTGTGTTTCTTAAGTGTAGTGTCACTAAAACTGAGTTTGTCAACCCAAGTAGTTCATAATTATTGCAGGTGCTTAGCCTACATTTGGAGAAGATATGAGACTGTGCGGTTTGTACTTAACACAGCCCTGCATGCTTGTTCCTAGTCTTCCAGGGCTGCCTGGGAGTGATTGGGAAAGGAAAATTTGGAAAATTTTGGAAAATTTCCCAAAAAAGGAAAAGAAAAAAAAGGTGTGGGGGGGATATTTTCCCACAGCATACAAAATCAGTATTCATGGCTATCAGTGTAAAACTTGGGGGTATGTGAATTTTTACAAAATACTGTCAAAATGGTGTTGTACTGATATAGTACCCTATAGCTTCCTGGATCCAGTGTATCCACACTACTCACTTATGGCGCTTTAATACCACTTCAAATGATATGGCTCCATTCTATAAAATCTTGGGATTTGTGGTCTTGTGAGTGGTATAGTCCAGGGGAGTACACTAGATAATTCTAGGTAGCTCAGATTAAACAGAACAATGGTACCTAAAATGTCTTCAAACTGTGCAATGCAGATGTACTCTAGATCAAAGTTCCAAATCAGATTTATTAATAGGTCTCAAATTTTTCCATATTTTCTCCCAAACATTCCCCAAATTCCTACCTCACTCCACGTTTTCTTTTTTCTTTGGCCATCTCAAGATGGTTTCTCCTGTGCTGCCTCCAGTAGAGAAAAATATATCCAGATATTAATATGCCTATCAATGTAAGGATTCATGTCTACCACAGATTTAAAAAAAAAAATGAATTTGGAAATCTCTCTCCTTTTGAAGCACTGCTGGCATAAACAGGGTAACATGAGATATATTGCTACATCTTTTGGGGGTGCGGTCCTAAAAGGATATTTTCTAAAAACCATTCATTCACGTGGATTATGCAGAAAGGGTATTTACTATTGTCATGCCTTCTGGTTACTTTAGATAAGAACTGGAGCGATGACAAACTATTTCCAGATCAAATATATGCAAATACATAGGGTATGTTGAAACTGGGCTCTGGTTGAAGAAGTCAGTGCAAACATTACGTAGCTACGAGAACAGCTAGAAAGGGTGTAGGGCTTGAGACAGAAGCAGTAGATGAGTCTCAACTGCAGGAAAACAACACTTCCAAACACTGACACTGATGGAGAGAGGCCTTGGGAAAGCCTGTGACTTAGGGCTGGATCAGTTGCAGCAGTCCACTGCTATACATGGACTGCTGCTGGTTCCTTGTTTCATTTACATATTAATTATTTTTTAAAACTTAATACCTTGCTTTTCATTATACAAATAATCCCAGAGAAAGGAACAGTATCAGTGAAGGAAAACAAAAATATACAGTTGATCATTAAGCAATAAGACAAAAGGGAGTGAAAGTATATATGGCTGAATAATCTTTTTTTAAGTGTAGAAGCACCCATTCAGCAGAAAGTTCGGTGAATAAGTAGATCTTCAGTGAAGTGTATAGACTCGGCAGCACCAACCACATTTGAGGATCAAGGAAATTCCACAGGTTGGAGTACCTGTATCTAGAATGCAGTTTCTCATATTGCTGAAGGTACTCTACCAGGTATCTAGGTCCAAAGATGAGGTGAACAAATGGTGGCCCTCCAAATGTTGTTGGACTCCAAGTTTCATCAACCCTAGCCTGCATAAGTAGTAGAAGGGAATGCGGAGGGTGGCATCCAACAAGATCCATGTCTTCTTGGCCACATCCTAAACCCTATAAAAGCGTTAAACATCAACACATGCACCTTAAATATAGTACATTAGCATAGTGGCAGCCAGTGCAACTGTTCTGGTGTGTTATGTTCCTGATAGACTCTCTTACTTAGCAGACTAGCCATGAGATTTTGCACTGACTGCAGGCTTTGGACCAGAGTCAAAGACAGCCTTCTATAGAACAAAGATACCCAAAGTGGTAGTCCATGGGCCAATGTGATCCTGAGCCATTTGGACTCCCAGTAAAAATTAGAATCTGAAACAGTGCAATTGCACAGTAAAACCTTGCCTAAAAGCACTTGTGGTCATCTGATGGTATCTGCTCTTTATATACTTCATAATCTCTTGCTTTCAGCAATTTTTTTTTTGAGTAGGGGAGAGTTTGCCAAACATACAGTTACAAGGACTATGAATTGCAAGGCATTGTGCAGGTATTCCTCTCTATGACAAATATTTTAGGGAATAAGGGGAAAAAAATCAAGGGGTGGTGGGAAAAGAAAGGAGGGTTACAAGTGAGGGAAATTGTCTGACACCAATAAAATTATTAATGATTCAGAGGGATGGCAGAAGAAAGGCCTCATGGGAAACTCCCTTGTAGTGTGAACTGAACAGATCACATAGCCTTATTGGCTATAAGATCACACAGCCTTATTGGCTATGAGACCACATAACCAGAACTTCATGCTGTTTTACCAGCATGAGGCTCAGGCAGAGCATTGTCACTAGAGAGCTCAACAGAGAACACTATCATGGGTTTGGGGTTGGTAGGAATGACTTTTCAAGGGTTCCTTTCAGCCCACTCCTTCTGAATGCAAACAACTTCAGAATCCCTCCTCACTTTGCAATTCTTGACAAAGATTTTTGTAAGCAGAGCTAGCAGAATGACACATTTTGGCAATTCCTCTGAAAGGACAGCAGACAACATTTTTGTGATATGTTCCAGGGGCTGGTAGGTGGTCTAAGAAGCATAGATGGATGGACAGATATGATTTGTCTTTTACACCCCACTACTAGTGTCGGGTAGCCCTCCACATTTCAGTTATGGGACATGTAGTAGGAGTTAATTAGCAGCTTGCTTGTAACAAGGTATGAAAACCAGAGATCGTTAGATAAACAAAGCTAGGAATGTAATGATAAGCGCTGCCAGGCTGAAACCAGAACTCCAGGGTCTCTTGCGGGTGGGATGAGAAACTCTTTGCTTTTAATGTTTTGGATTTTGCTAATTGCCTTCAGTTCACTCACTTGAAGTCCTGTACTATGTATCACACTCCTAATAAATAGTGTATTTGCACTGTTATACTTGTGTGTGTGAATTCGGTTCCTGACAACTAGCCACTCCTGCCAATGGACCAGGGGAAAGGGCAAAGACTTGAATTTTCTCTGCAGATCCTATGGGACTATGGATCCTCTAAACTTCTGGTAGGGATCAGGAATCTGTTGGAAGTGTTGATGCAGCAGAGCTGCATCCTTGCACTAGTCTATATGTGAGGGCAAATAAAATGATTAACAGAGAATCTGTACATTTTTAAGTGACCACCTGCTATGGCAATTGGACCCTGGACAAACTTGGGAACCCATGAAATCTTTCACCACCCAAAATCAGGATTCTTATATATAACAGTACTCCTCAGCATCGTGCCATATCCCAAATATTAAAATGTGAAAAGGTTGCTGTAAGGGAGGGCTTTGTGTATTTTTTGAACAAGGGTGGCAATCATCTTTCATTAAAAAACAAAAGATTCACAAGTTTATTGGGAAGAGAATTTTTTTCTTCCTGCTCTCTTTATGCAAATCAATAAAAAAAGTTATGTAAATATGAGATCCACCTTTAGCCAATAAGAATAAAGTTAAACTTGTCCTACTTGGCTATATAAATTCTTACAGTTAAACAGAGCAGGGAAGGTGTGTGGAGTAGAATTCGGTCCTTGTGTGGCAAGGAGTTATACTGGCAAGTGGCTTTTCCTTTGATTTCTTTTCTTGACTTCTATCTAAGTCTTTCTTTATATGTATGAATGTGGTGCCCTCTGTTATATTTGTATTCCCCTATATTTGGCGAGAACTAAAAAGTAAGTGGGCTGTCAGGATGAAGATGAGTGAGTAGGCACATGGAACCTGGGACTAACTGCTACCACCTAATGCCTTGAAAATAGCACAACTGAATGCAGCTCTTTAGAAGAGATCAGGAGATAACTAAAGAATTAGACAATGCCGCATTGTAGCCACATTACTTGGAGAAGTGGACTGATTCAAAGTAAAAGGGGGGAGGAATTATCATTTGTAATGGTATAAAAGGGTATAAAAAGGCATGGTAGGTAGGAACAACACTGGCTGGAATAGGTCAGGTTGGGGAAGGAAACCAGGTCATCCCAAATCTAAGACCTGCAAGCATTTTCCTGATTCAAGGTAGCAGTGGGGGAAGTTACAGCATCTCCAGTAGCTGGCCATATTGATTAGTAGCACTGGCACAATCAACAGCCTAAGAAAACGACAGACATCTGGATAGTAGGAAGAATGGCTTTCCTTGCAGAGATTATGACTGTCTGGTTAACAGTGGTCTCAAAAAGACAACGCATGTCTGAGAAGCATCTCACACTGGCGTTTTTTGGCTAGTAAGTATGTTCAAAATTACAATCTAAGCTAGTGTTATGATGGTGCTCTGCTCTGATCTCCCATCACATCTCTTTCCTTTCTCCTCCTTACTTCCCCACTCCTTACCCCATTACCCTTTGCTTTCTCTGCGGTCACTTACCATGGTGCGGTTAGGTAACATTAGACTCCAGACTTAATGACCGCATGCCCTCCCTTCCCTTCATGGAAACCTTAATGTGCATTGCTCCTTTTAGTTCAGAATATCATAAGCAAGCCTTGCTGGGTGGGGCCCTGGGTCCTTTTTTCGGGCAGCACCACTGGCCTCCTAGAATACTGGTTTCATAGAATATTATGTGTATGATATATCTTATATCTTCCTCAAAAGACACCAGAAGTGCGGAGAGTAGTGGTGGGATCATGCTAGCAGCAATGGCAGCTGTCACACTTTGTTCATGTTCTCAAGCTCTTTTTTGGCTGCTTGGAAGCTCGTGCAATTTCTGTAGTGCATTCTCTAATACACATTTCATAAAAAGTGTGGTTATGGGACTATGGCATCAAATGTAAGGAACAGGATTTTAAATATGCAAAATTGGTATAGTGCCAAATCAATCCTGTGACAGGGTAAACCAGAGCTGATATCAATAATAGTTAAACTAAAGTAATATTGTCTACTTCTGGTCATCATGAAAGGCAAAGTGTTAGAGCTAGTTGGGCAAAGTACCCCTTGGGATTCCCCAGTACCTGAAACTCTAAAATCATCTGTACTATTACTTCCAAAAGCTTGTCCACTGTTGTGTATCTATTTTCAAGCTTTTGCTGTTAGCTATGAGACTGGAAACTGACTCTCAGGAGCCTTTTGCTTGGTTCCTGATTTGGTGCTCGTAGAAATCAGTCTTCCTGTTTCAGAACATCCAGTCTAAAATCCAAATTTGTTGATCTTATTTTACAGGTTAAGGAAGAAACATTAATTTGAGAAGATGAAGTGTCTTTTCTTCACTGCTTTGGTCATTACCTTTGTTCTGGCATTCTTCTGTCAGTCTGGTGAGTATTAAAGAGCTCCAGTAAAATATTGCAAACCTCTAGCAAAAGACTGAGCAGAGAACAGAGAAGCAGGGAGAACAGGGAAGCTTATTTCTGAGGCACAGCAGAGCGTATTCTAGGTTTCTGTGGCCTTGCATAATGGTGTTTCTCTCCCTCCAACCCTCCTGCTGAAAAGGCAGAATAGTATGTTATGACCCCACTATCTGAAGACAGCTGGCCTACTGGGATGAAGTAGGTTCTTCCTCAGTGTAGGAGATCAAAATCTACTTTTGAGACAATATCAAAAACTGCTGTGGGAAGATCTATACTACAGAGGTATAATACAGAAGGGAGATAGGAATGTTTTAGAGATAGGAATGTTTTAGAGCAGTCACTGCCTTTTGGTTCTACGGGCATTCACTGTTGTCTACAGCGAGACCAATCTGAGCAGGTTTCATGCTCTGTCCTTGACAGATCTGAAATGGTCTGGCCAGGTTTCCTAAATGGACCTTCATATATTTTAGTGTAACTTTTGTGAGTGCAAGTGGATTGTCCTTATGAAGGGTAAAGCACTTTTATATGGAGTGTGCACTCTGGAGTTCATATACTTGGTATCAGTACAGCCTTAAAACTATCATTCTTAGCCATTAAAGAACTTCAGCCAAGTGGTTTCATAGTGGACCTCTACACATTAGTACAGTAACATGAGAACTGTCTTTCCACAGCAGCAGTGCTCAGTTGGGGTAGATAAAGGAACTGCATTAGTGAAAACTGATCACACTGGGCTCCTGGGCCTTCAAATATCTCAGTGGCAATAGACATTGAAGCTGCAAAAAAGTGAGCTCCCACAACATTATGTTTTCATAACAAAGTCCTTGCACTATCTGTTTTCTACCATCTTCACTTTTAAGTTGGTCTCTGATATGGGGAGATAGAAGGCACAAGTAGACAGCATATGCAAAGTAATTTGGCAGCTAGGATGGCAGCAACAGAACCCTCCACAGTAGTGGTTATACCATTGGACTGAAGTTCTTTAATGATGGAGTGGGTAAAAATAATAGTTTTGATGTGGGACTCAGGATAAATATACAAACGCTAGAGCGTGCAACCCATATGAAAGTGCTTTACCCTTAGAGACAATCCACTTACATCAGGAAATGCATTTCCTCAAACTGTCCCAATCTGAAACAGACAGCTCTGGTTAATCCACTGCTGTTCCACCTTCTCAGCTGCTTTTAAAATGTCCCAGTTTTATTCTCCCCTTCCCATATTCTGGGTTCAGCCTTGGCTTACTTCAGTTGCTGTAAACCGAGTTCAAAGCGCAGGTGTTGTTTGCATTCAGTTAATTCAGCAAGAGGGAGAGGAGAGGGGTAAATCTTGCCCTTCCTAAACTCAGTATATGAATTCCAAGGTGCCCCTGCTTAAAATGATAGTTTGTATATTCTTCCTCATTAATGACATTAATTATGCCTTCTTATTGCCTGACTGCACATTTTTGATCGCACTGTGAACAACTCAGCCCCATTTCATCTGTGAAATGTTGAGGTAGAGGCAATGGCCATATTGTGACCATGAGATCTCACTGCCCAAGGTCTTGTTTCCTCAACTGCAGCAGCCAGCCTCAGAGTGGAAACCCAGCTGATATAGTCTTTTCTTTTCCAACCTTGGTTACTGGCTGTGCTAAAGATCTACTAGCTTAACCCTATTTACAGAGGAATTCTCCTCCTGCTTGTATTCTTTGTCTTCTCCATACTTCAAAATGCACAACTGTCTGGCAACAGCTCCGGCTGCTATCCTTCAGTCAGAGCGGGGTTGGAATTTGGTGAACCTCAACTGAGACAAATGCTTGGAGCTGCAGCTCAGCAACATCTAGAAGGCCACACAATTCCCACGACTGAACAAAAAAGGCAAAATATGTTCCTTTTCATTGCTGTTAGAGAAATACAGAAACTCAAGCTTCCTACCAGGAATTTGACTAGCTGGACTTTAGGCAATTTATGTTCCTAAAAATGGTTTAATACCTTTTAATTGTTGTCATTACGTTTTAATTGTTGTAATTCAATGCTTTTAATGGAAATGTTTATTTAATGCTTTTATATCGGATAGGTTATTAGTGTACTTTATTCTTAACTTGATGTGAGTCTAACTTGGTCCTCTCCCAGAAGGAAGATAAGTAAAGGTAAGATAAGATAAAGTCAGATCAGGTCAGGTAATTTTTTTTCTTTTATTTAGGAAGTGCTCTGAAATGTTACAAGTGTTCTAGTAGTCCATGTGAAAATACTGTGACATGCCCAGCTGGGAAGGATGCTTGCATTGCGGTAAACCTTGCTGGTAAGTATCTTGCCATTTATTACTCATGCTTGCCTTGTGATATTTACAGGCTTTGTGAGATGTGTGGCTCCCAAAGCTCACTAGCCCAGAAAGTGAGTCCAATCACAGAACCTAAGCAAAGGGAGGGAATTTTCTGAGGCAAGGTGGCAAGGCTTCTTTACCTCCTCCCCAAAGTCTCCTGTATACCACAAGGATGGGAATTTAACTTCAGGGCATGTGCCTTTGCAGCCCTTCTCCAGATAATAACAATAAGCTGCTAGGGCAGTGGTGGGCAACTTTGGTGAGCCTGGGGCCCCAGTGCAGGCCACACTAGACCCAGAAACAGGTAAAAATCTAAAATCAGTAATGTTAGTGGCTGGGCATCTCTTTTTATTTGGGAGATTGGAGGGTGGAGGACAATGCAAAAACTGGAGGCTTCCAGCAGGGAAAACCTCCTTTTTTGTGATTTCGTTAAGCACAAGAGATTGGGAGGCTCCATGGCATCTGCAGAAATCACCTTACTGGCCACTTCCGTCCCTGCAGGCTGCACTCTGCCTACCCTTGATACAGGTCTGAGCAAGCTAATCCTCTTTCCTTCTTCCCCTCTCCTTTCCTTCTTGCCTTTCTTCTTGACTGAGACCTGAACATTTTTTTATTCCCAAGGGGTTCACAACTCATGTCAGGCTGATTTGAGGTCCTGTAAACTTCTGAATTTGGAAACTTCTCTGTGTGTATGGAATTCAAGGAGAAGCCAATAGCTTATGAATTGGATGGCCCTATTTCACTTTCAACCTTGTACACACTCATCTATCTGTTTCCTCTTAGGGGGAACAAGTGGAACATGCAGTGAAAGGTGTAACTGTGGAGTCTCTTTTCAGTGTGCTGGCCAGCCATGTCTTTTTTTCCCCAATGTAGAAGTCTCTGCTCAGTCCCAAGGAAAGCTGGGAATTGTTAGTGTTTGTGCTAGTGCATCTCTGTTAGTATTGTGTTTTAAAATTTCAATCACATTGTACTAAATACTGTCATATAAAAGTAAATCTTAATTCATTACATGAACCATTAATAGTGTGTTAGAGAAACATTAGAGTTTTTGTTTTAAAAAAATACAATTATGCTTAACTAAAAATGACCAATCCTCCAACCCTAAAAAAAAAAAAGATAATAAATTAGAACAATGTCAGATATTCACCAGTATTCTACACCAGCTACTCCGTTGCATATACCTAACTAAGACCATTTCCGCACTAGAGTGCTATAGTGCTATTATTCCACTTTCAACATCCTATGGAATCCTGTGGTTTGCAGTTTAGGGAGGGAAGAGGCCCTTCCCTAAACTGCAAACCCCAGGATTCCATAGGATGTTGAAAGTGGAATAATAGCGCTATAGCACTCTAATGCGGAAACAGCCTAAGTAATGTCTCTTGGCCTAACCCTCTGTCTACCCTGAGAGCAAGCAGCTGAATCAGTCTGTTTGGATGTCTGTTCAGCGGCCAATTGAGGTGCAAGAAGGATGTTTCCAGTATCCTTCCACCAGCAAGTGAGACTGAGACAAGAAATTATGACGGGGCTCCTGCTTCTGACTGCCTTGCTTGTAGTGGGAGGGGGGTGGACATGTTATCCTTCTGGTCTCTTGATTGGCCGCTGAACAGATCTCCTTCACCCAATGCAACTTCTGGCTCTGGGCGCGGCTGGGCATTAATATAGTTTTACAGTGAGATTATGTAGTCTTACTGAATACAAGCCAGTTACAGATCTGTAACTCTAGATTATAAATCTGTAACTGCAATACAAAATGCCAGCC
Organism: Cyclura pinguis; assembly: GCA_030412105.1. Taxonomy (NCBI): domain Eukaryota; kingdom Metazoa; phylum Chordata; class Lepidosauria; order Squamata; family Iguanidae; genus Cyclura; species Cyclura pinguis. The sequence continues at coordinate 306,803,226 of CM059599.1, read as the reverse complement.
ATTAATAATGCCTCAGCCCATTAATGTTATTGCCATTTCTTAAATCACTGATGAAAATCTAGATGAATTGGGGCAGGAAATTAATTTTTAATATTTTTTTCCAAGCTTTCCTCTTGACTGCTGAGGATGCTTGGACCCCCTTGGGCTTCTTCAGGTTTTCCTCTCCTTCCCTCCAGGAATCTGTCTAAAGGTCTTCTCTGTTTCAGTAAACCTGAGCCTCCTGTGCAGAAATCCTGCCTCTGTTTTTTTGGGTGGGAGGGCTACATAGAAATCTGCTCATACACCTGTTTAATATGTAATATTTTTTCAAAACCAAAAAGGGACTTTTGTGGCTTTTTCATGCTATACCATTATACCACTATGGGTCTTTCCACACTACACTGTTATAGTGCTATTATTCCACTTTCAACATCCTATGGAATCCCGGGTTTGCAGTTTAGGAAGCAGCATTTAGAATTCTCAGCCAGAAAGTTATTTGGCCTCAGTAAACTACAAACCCCAGAATTCCACAGGATGTTGAAAGTGGAATAATAGCACCATTACGGTATAGTGCAGAAAGGCCCTATGACTCCATTTAAATTGCCATGAAATGTGCAGTTGGGGGAGAAGCATTTAGGATTTTCACCCAGAGAGCTCCTCTAGTGTCTCTGACTAAAGTACAAACGCCGGGGTGCCATAGGATGCAGCCATGTTAAAACAGAATCATAGTACTATAACTGTGTGATGTGAAAGGGCCCCTGGACTGGTCAGCTATGGAAATTTTTGTTATAGGCATTTTTGGCAGTCTATGCAGCTGCTGGAGAATCTGGAACGGAATACTGGCCCTTCAGTTCAACCTGTTCAGTGCCCAACCCTTGAATATACAATGCTGCTGCTGATTAAAGGGCCCACTACCTATACACTAGTTTTAATCAATAAAGATCCAGTGATGGGCTTCAACTAGCCATCTGGAGCAAACATAAGCAGATGTGGGAGCTATCAATCCTCCCTCCTCTTTACAATCTTCCAGGCAATTTCTGAACCAGTTCTAGAGGGCAAAGAAATGTTCCAGGCTTGGGTTTCAGGCAACACAGAGGATTGCAGGGGAGAGGAGGGAGAAAGTTTCTAGAGTTTCAGCAGTGGAACACTGAAATTCAACCAGGAGGAGTTCTCAAGATCTCTTTATTATACTATAATGGAGCTGGACCTGAAACCTTCTGTACTGTCAGCAAAATTCAGTTACAATAATTGCAGCCAGAATCTCTGCTTGGTAATAATCATTACCAACAGATGATAAAACCAACAAAATAAATAATTGATAAATGCTAAAAAAACCCCTTCTCTATCTCTGCATGATAATACAGTCTTCATGTTTCAAGGTTCCTCTAATAACTTTTTCCTTCTTTACCAGTTCATGAATTTTTCTTAAGTGCTGCATAAGATACTCTTAGGGCACATAGATTTTCTTTTGTCTGTCACACCAACTATTCTTAGAATTGGAATATTTTTTGGCCTTTAACAGTATAAATGTTATCTGTAGTAAATGAATGTTTTGCTAAGCAATACAAACTGCATATTTTGTTCTTGAAGCAGCAAAGCAGTATTGGGTTTGAGAAGAACTAATTGCATGTATTACATTATCCCTCTCCACACTTCTCATCCTATTAAAAGATCAGAAGATAAGGGGAAATGGTTGTTCTCCAACTGCTTTTGGCTTTAGGTTATTCTCTGGTGTGTTATGGAACAAGGAGAATGAAAGAGTGAAGATGGAGGTTCCTTCTATCAATGAATAATCTTGTTGTGATGTAAGACAATGAAAGTTTGCAGGAAATACATTTTTGGATCTTTAATCTAGCATCTACTTGGTATTCATCTATTTTGATTTTTTAAAATGAACAAAGCTGCCTTAAACATTCTTAACAGAAAGAGGGGATATGTGTAGGCATATCTGTTATCTATTTAATTCACCTACAGGACAGTCGATTTTTTTACTCTTTAATTGGTTGGTAGTCCTATTAAAATGTATTTTTGTGAAGTGGTTCAACAGATATTTTCACCTCTTTTTCTTACTACTTCCTTTTCTAACTTTTTAAAAAATGTAAACTAATGTAGCATTTTTTTTTCTTTTTAAGGTGTAGGAAATGTCTCCGACTGCTGGAAATACTCTGAATGCAATCTAGATAAAGTTGGGGCTTACTACAAGTCCAAGAGCTTTGGATTTAGATGCTGCACAGGAAACCTGTGTAATGCCAAACCATTTTCAACAGGTAGTTAAGGAGTTTCATCACAGGTTCTTTGCTGACAGTAGTCCAATGCTCACCTTCTAAAATGGTATAGAAAAGACATAATGATTTGTTTTCAAATTTTACTTAATACTTATTAACAGATAGATCAAGAGAAAGAACCACACTTAGAGAGATAGAATGACTGAATTATGAAAAAATGTATGTAATAGCATAAATCTTGTACACCACCCATGATTGATTAAGTGCTCATGTTTTTTCCTTGAGATACTACTTTCTGCTTGCCACTTTGTGTCTCATTTGAATGGTTAATCTTTCCACAGTTGAGTAATGGATGCTCATGGTCATAAGTTACCACTTGTTTTATAGGGAGTGGTAGTTCTGAGCAAGTTGAGATTTTCAATATATTTTCCATCTTTATCTATTTTTACACATTTGTTAGAATAACATGGATACAATTGGATCTGTTGAGTTTTCATGTCAGAGGATTTTCTCAGACCATTATGGAAACCTCACTCGTTAGTTTTGCTGGTAGGAAAATCCCTCCTTGATGGCAAGTGTCAAATCTCTTTACTTCCCTGCTCTTTTTTTCCAACTTGGCAACATTTTGTCTGGACAGTTCTCCCAAATAGGATAGGCTAGGGATTAGACAATATTATTGGACTTCTATGTCCTGTATAGTCTTCCCATAGTTTGGTAGTTCAACCACACCACTTTATGATATCCCCATTGCTCATATCAATCTATTATGCTGTAGTAGTAACTTAGGGGAGAATTTCAAACAATTTAGCAATTCTCATCAAAACACACTGCCTACACACCATATACTATTGGCATGCATAGCCAATACACATAGGTAATATGCTGTCCCTCTTTTAATGTATCCCAAAATCAGAAACCTAAACATCCCTTCAGGACTTTGGTTCACGCTGTCTTTAGAACCTGTATCTACACTAATCTTAGTGGTATCTCTGCTTCCTTCAGTGACTCCTTTGTGTCCTCAGGGGGCACAGGTGATTGGGGGCAGGAAGAATTAAGGAGACAGTCTTCTGTGAATCTAAGCAAACTTATATTAAGATCCAAGCCTGGGCTTCTTAGTAGCCAGTAGAACAATAAATAGATTTGATACTAACCCTCCGGAGGGGCTTTCACCAGGGTGGGTTGCCCTCTCCAACAAACATAAAAAACTGTTTTAAAATGTTTGATACAGATATTATGTATGGATAAAGAATAATGTATAATTATATGAAGCTGTAATTGATAAAATATCTCTAAATGCTAGACAATTGCTTTCTTTAATGAAACTCTCTATGAAAATTGAATCATATAGTTATTGTTTTCTGTTTACACATAACATAACATAAAATCTTGCAAATATATTCTAATAGTTTTCCAAGTCCTTCATTGTGTTACAACTGAGGAGAAAGTGCCATTAAAATATCCCATTAAGGAAAATAAGGGTGGTTTTATTAAAAACAGCTACCATACTCAGGCAATTTCTACAGTAGCATTAGTCAGTTAATATGTGCAAGTGTTATGTTTAATGCTTTCTGTGGGTTTAAATTAAACAGAGTGTGTGTGTGGGAAACATTTATTGCAAAAATAGTCTCCGATCAGAATAGTTTTGGCTGTTCTCTTGGCAACTGAAAGAAGCTCACTAGAAGAAGAACCAGTGCAGAAGCAGAAACATCCAGAAACTCTGGGATTCACTGGAAATCACTGGGTTTATAACACTGGTGGCATTACTGAATTTGGAACATCGGCAGTTGATGGCTTCCATGTCAGCGGGACAGTAAATGAATTCTAGATATCAGATACTAGAAGAGATATCCAAAGCACTGAACCCTATACCCCAAATAAAATCACACCTTGGGTAATTTCCAAAACAAATTAATCTCCTCAGTGACATGGGAGTCACCAGACACCACTGATTTATAATTACAAGATACACACAAGTAGTGCTAGGATAACTGCATTAATTTATTACATTTTAACATTTCTAAATTCCTACTGGTAAGACAACTGATGTTACAAATGATCAGGGCACCATTGCTGATTGTCACTGTACATTAGAGATTCTATTGACATGAAAAATCAGTCCTGACTCAAGATCAAACTGTTGCTTTTAGACGCAAAACCATCAGCACCTGTACAGCAGTGCGCTAATGTGCAGTGTCTGGAAGCCAAACTAAACCAGTCTTGTAAGTATTTATGTGTACATCTTGCACTACTCACATATAGTTTTAAAATCTAAACATTCTTGTTTATTTATTTTTAAATGTCTTCTTTCACTTTGCAGTGCAAAATCTGCTTGTGAGGTTGGTTGCTCTGGAGCAAAAAGTTCAGGCCCAACAGCAGCTCATTGAACAGCTGGAGCAGAAACTAAACTTTTAAGGGCATGGTTCATATGATGAGAGAGAAAACAGAGGTGTTGAATACAAGGAAGGCTGGTGTGGGCTGGAATATCAACACATTTCTAAAAGATATTCTTAAAAACAGATAACTGTAATCAACAACCAGAATGGAATCTTACTAAAAACAATCCCAAAGAATGAAGAACTTCATTAAAAACATTTTAAAGCATAGCAATGTTACCTTGAATTTTTTTAAAAAAGTACTTTTCAGAAATAATATTAGGTTAAGATAGTGCATAATGTGTACTTCCTGGGTAGGGAGGGCAGAAAGTTTCTTAAATAATTAGGAACAATATTTCAAATATTAAAATAAAAATCATAACATTTTTCAAATAATCATCTTTCCTCATATTATGTTTGTTAAAAAGGAAGCAATCAAAAAAAAGGTACCAAATAAGTTTCATTTTGTGTTGTCAATACAGGATATGATAAGGAATTCATGACCATGTTTCAAGCCCCTTTCTTAGGAAATAAAGTAACCTGGTTGCTGGAATCATTCTTGTACTATTGCATCATAGATTTTCCACATTTATTTTGTCAGACACAGATTCCTTCCTAAAATGAAGTCTCTTAAGTCAGCATTCCAGATATACACCTCAGGCTATAAACCACAGGCCAGAAACCTTGGAATTTGTTCAGACAAGAGGATTTTACTGACCACATTTAAGAGAGAAGGTCCTATTTTGGAACACCTGACTTTTTTGCTTAACATATTTTTCTCAGCATGTGTGTGTGTGTGTGAGAGAGAGAGAGAGAGACAGAAGAAACAAAGGGAAAACACACGTGGTCTGCTGCTTGAAAATGATGACATTTGAATCTCCTGTAAACTTCCATGAATGAAGACAGTAAAATTCTTGTTTGAATGCACCCACAGTTGACATGTGAGAGGGAGAGAGATTCTCTTGTAGACTATCTTGGACATTTCAAGAGCTTTTTGTACCGTTAACCATGGTATGTCTCAGAACAGATTGCCTAGTTTGGGTGTGGGAGGCTGGTGCAAACTGGAAGTGATTGCCTTTGTACATGAAGGGCTGATTCCAAAAGAGAATGCTACAGTACCATCACTCAACATCTTGGCAGTTATGCTTTGGGCTTTTGCAGGGTTTTACTCTTTTCCACATACATATATTAATCAAAAAGTCCAGAATAAATCTTTTTCCCCAGCACTTAACATCTACATGAAACTGCTTGGAGAAGTTCATCCAAAGGTACGGACTTACATTCCAGTGTCCAACACTGCAGTTTTGGACTATGTAATGAATACGTGGTAGCTGTAATGTCTGCTGCTCCAATTAATATAGAAAAAAATGCGTGAACTGATAAAACTCCAAGGGCAGCAGAAGCAAGGTGTTATTTCTTCACCAGCTCCAGCAGCACTGCAGACGAGGTCTGACAAACAAAGGAACCTCAGCCCATTAAATACCATACAGCTGGAGTTAAAGCAAGAATGTTAGTGTAATGCTCCTTTAAAGCAGTAAGAAGGAGCACAGAGAATTGAATTTGCTACTGGTAGAGCTGCCTAGGACCTGAAACAAAATGTTGCAATGTTCATTTGTGCTGTTCATGTTTCCAGCCACTCTTTTAAACCCCCATCCTTGTTTCCTGGTCCTTTCCCATAACACTTGGCATTTTGTGGCCACTGAGCATGCTTACTTTTCCTTGGGCTATTGAGAGTGAAATATTACCTCATTACCCCAACCTCACCCAACTCAAGATTTGTGACACTACTCCCTTGTATGTGGGTTGGTGTACATAAGCTGTGGCAATCTCAGACACTAAATATTGGAAATAAAACGAGCAGGGTGCCTTGAAGTGGAAGGCTAATAGGGCTTCCCTTGGGCTAGGTGCTATGTTATTAGGTGATACACCCCCATACTTCGATATGGTTTAATTGGTGAAATATGATTTAATTGTCAAAATATATTAATTGGCATAAATATAAAATATACCCTGCTATGGCTAAATGGCTATGCCAGATAAATGGAAAAGGCTGTCCGAACACATGCATTGCAAGTTAGGTCAGAAAAGATCTCCAGGTGGAGCCAGTTTGTAATCAGGAAATCATCAGGAAACTCCAGTAATAATCAGCTTGCAGTTAGCCTTAATGACTCAATCTTTTAGACAATAGCGTCTGAAAGATTCCCACAAGATGACTGATTGTCTTAACTCCTTTCCCTCTGACCAAACAAGTTTCCCCTTTGTCTTCACACTTGTCCAACAAATACTGAACTATCAGGACAGCCATTAGCCCTTTGTCACCTAATACTAAGTCCATTAGCCTATTCTAAACCTCAGTGTAATTTCATTGTTTACCCAGCCAGAGAACCATTAACACTTTCACCCTCCAGGCAGAAACAGGGTACTTAAACCACAGGTTCTGCCCAGTCAACTTGCAGCACACCGATTGCCGGTTGCCACTCTGATTCCCATTTATGTACCGTCCTTAGACTTGTGTCTAAGTCATGTTGACTTCTTCGCTGCTTTTCTGGATTGGTAAATATCACCCACCTTGCCCTGAAATCTCGCTATCCAAAACTTTCCTCCATTTTCTTTCAGTTAGCCTTCTGTGATTGCATGACTGCTTGGATCTTGTGTATGTGATTGCAATTCCACCAATAAAACACATTGAGCTTATTTTTTTGATCTCTGGCTGGTTCTTTGCTGCAGAAGTACTGGTAAACATAGGTGTAAAAGATCTAATTAGATTACCTCCCTTTCACATGCCTCCTTTTTGAGCTAATAATTCCCCACCATTTCACAGAGGTACTGTTATTGCAGGTGGACCCCTGAGTCACCCACGTTTTGGAGTAATGGCTTTTCTTGGCCTAATTTAGAAAAACTTTTCTTTCGGGGATCTCCCTTCAGAAAAAACAAGCTGAGACAGTGAAGGTTACACCCAGAATATTTAGTTCCTTCCTGACACGGAAGTGTTAAGGGCGTTTTGACAGAAAGGAAAGTAGGACCAGGTTATTTACATGGAAAGAATATGTAGACGGCCAGTTTAAATGCCTGGCCTGAAAAGATATTCTGCTAGAAATGTTAGTTGGATGGAAAATTAACATGACACATGCACAATGTACATCACCTGACAATTAAAAAACTTTACTATATTAGAATGTACAACTGCTAAGCTTAGGGTCTCCATTCTGTTCAGATTCTGGTCTGTCAGGGTATAGGACAGAAATTCATTTCTTTGAGTTGTTTCCAAGTGATGGTGACCCTAAGACAACCTCATCTTGGGGCTTTCTTGGCAGCTTTTTGTTCAGAAGGGGGTTTGCTTTTGCCTCCCTCTGAGGCTGAGAGAGTATGACTTGTCTAAGGTCACCCAGTGGGTTCCAATGGCAGACTGGGGATTCAAATCCTGGCATCCAGAGTCATAATCCAATACTCAAACTGCTGCATCCTTCTGGTTGTCTCTGCTCTGCATAGGATGCCCCTTAAATGTTATAGCTGTCAAAGTTAACAATTTAATACCAAGACGTCTGACAGCTTTAAAAAAAACCCAAAACCTTAGAGTTCAGTTTAGACTCTGGTATAAACCTGGTCAGTTTGAGGACCAATTTTATCTCCAGGATCCCATGGATTATCAAAAATAAGATTTCAAAAACAAAGAAGGGGCCAAAAAATCTACCTATGGTTTTGAAAACCATTTTTTTTTTAAAAAGCACAGTTTAACAGTATCAGGGGGCCCTTGTGATCCACCTGAAAGGTGAATTGTCATACCAGAAGGCTTCTAGGAGAGGTAATTCAATGTTTTTCCCCCAGAGAAAGGACAATCTGGGGTGCCAAGCACTATAAAAACAGAATTGAGGAGCACTATGTGACCTCAGGGCTGCACTTTGCTCATCCCTGCTTTATCCTGCTCTTGCAAAGTATTGTGTGTTGCTGTCTCTTCCACCTGTAACTCCTCCTTTCCATCATGGAAGATTGTGCATCCCATGTGCTGTGCAATGCAGCACAGAAATAGCAATAATCTGTTTGTAAAATATTGGCAAACACTGCTCCCTCCTGCCACCGGACAAACAGAGCTGCTTTCTCAAATAAATTGTTTTGTTCCCAGCCAATGTTTCAGCATAGAAATGATACTAATATATAAATGATCAACTAAAAATTTATTTGCAGGTGGAGTTCATTAAAGCCTTAGTATTCTCTCTGGTTGAAATCTTGCACGGGATTTACAAACATTGGTGTCTGTAAATGGAGTCACGGTGTAATGGTGTAGTAGTTTGAGTGTGGGACTAGGGCTCTCGGAGACCAGAGTTGAATCCCTGCTCAGCCATAGAATCCCACTGGGTGATCTTGGGCAAGTCTCACACTCTCACTTCCAGAGGAAGTCAAAGGCAAAACCACCTCTGACCAAATCTTGCCAAGAAAACCCCATGATGGGTTCTCCTTAGGAATGCCATAATGGGGAGTCAACTTGAAAATACACAACGATGATAACAACAACAACAACAGGCAGTGAGGGCATTTAGAATAGGCAGGGAGGGGCATTTAGAATTCTCAGTGAGAGAGTTCTTTGGCCTCAGTAAACTATAAATGTTACCAGGCCGTACACCCCCACATTTTTATATGGTCTAATTGACAAAATATATTAATTGGCAGATGTGTTGGCATAAAATACAAATTATATTTATGGTTGCAAGGCCATGTGGAAAGGGACATTGGCTGGGAGTAGGTCAGATATGGCCCCAGTGAGGCCAGGTCAAAAGTTCTCTGAAATTAGCCAAGAAAGCCTGACTTAATGGCTCTGAGCTAATTCTATCAACTGCCAACATCAGAAAACAATAAGGTGCCCAGGACCCCTACTGTGTGCATATCCTACTGCAGACAGCCTAGAAACTCTGTCTCAACTGAGACATTGAAACCAATCGGACTGGATTCATCACACCATTCACATGGAAGCCATCAGCTCCAACTACACAATTGCATAACGTACCTGTTATGTAATCTGTTCTTAAAAGATAAAATATCCTTGAAGTGTCACATAACACACAATGAAACATTATGAGAAAGGCATTATGTTTGGATTAGGAAAGAAACCCATTGTTCTGGTTTAAAGCTCTTTGCTGAATTATACCACCATATGTCACTTATATTTTCAGAGGAATATAAGACATTCTGAAACCAATTAAGGGCATACATTTCTTACAGAATGGGGCAATACCATACTTGTAACATGAAAGGAATTGAAGTGGCAGAATTACAGGATTTGTACAAGAAGTTTGTTGTAGAATGTCCTAGTGGAGGTCTCTATCTGCATGAATTTAAGCAGTTTTTTGGCATTACAAGCCAGAGTGAGGCATCTGAATACGCTGAGAGTGCATTTAAATCCTTTGACAGGAATGGGGTGAGTTTTATTTTAAAAGAAAGTTGAATATAGGAAAGTTTTTAGGGGGATGGGGTTAGGTCAGTATAGTGGCTGATCACGCCATGCAAAAATACAGCTTCCTCTGCCTTTTTGGGGCCACATTTATCTATCTATCTATCTATCTGTCTATCTATCTATCTATCATCTTTCTATCTATTTATTTTGCGCTTCCTAATAAAAGTTTGGTAATTACTTTTCTTTTAACATTTCAGGATGATAAGATAGACTTTTTGGAATATGTAGCAGTTTTAAATCTAGTGCTAAGAGGCAAACTTGAGCACAAACTGAAATGGTTATTTAAAGTGTATGACACAGATAGAAATGGCTTTCTTGATAAGACCGAACTACAGAAAATGCTGAAGGTAAGAATTCTTGAATTTAATGTTTTACATTTAAGATGATTTTTAGACTGCTTTCTTTGTTTAACAGGATGGTGGTGGTATCATAGTAATATCTTACGGTATACCAAGCCATGAGACTGGTTCAGTCTCTTCACATATAACTATAAGAAATCATAGCAAAATTGGCATTTAAGTCAGATGAATAACTGGATGAAAAATGAACAACTGTATAGCATCTAGACTAAGTTCCATGGAGTAGGGACTTGTCCTTTTCATCTCTGTATACATGATGTCTAAATTAAAAAAAAAATCTTTTCAGAGCATCTATAATATCAAACAAGGATGGGCAAGAAACACAAATACACAGCTGTCATCCCCGGAGGAAGTGTGTGACAGGATATTTCAACTATTGCATGAAAACAATGATGGTAAATACATTCTTTGTATTTTCTGCAAGTTTCCCAAGGCACATTTGTATCTCTGTTTAACTGATTTTATCAGTGTACTCTGTCTAGGCACACTACATAAACCAAGCAGGAAAAAAAAAAGTCATGTCCAGTTTTAATTTCAGTCTCATTGCCATAATAAATGGCCAAAGTTGTTTTTCTCCCACCCATTTATGATTTTAAGCTATATGCCTTAGGATAGAAACTTGGCTTTTATGTGTAGACGATTTCTGCCAGATTGAAAAATATATGAAAACAATGAATATGCCTGTCCAAACTATTTTTGAAGTGTAACAGCAAGCAACACTGATACATGATACATTATACACTGATACGTTATATACAACACTGATAACCTGAATCCTTCAATTGATTCATTTTATATCAGGTTTGAGTGTTTCCACTGCATAGTTTTCCATTTTCAAAACACTAAGTAAATCACAATAGCAAATAGATTTAAGGTGGCAAAGAAACACAGAAATACCCTGATTGTGATAAATATTAGGCCAATGGAAGAGGTACAAGAAGTGGACTTATCCCCTAACTTGCAGAGGTTGAGTAACAAGTACTTGCAGGGGTTGAGTAAATGTGGTGGATCTGAAGGAGGGAAGAAGCTTATCCCTCTGAAGTGTTTGGGGGCCACATGGATAGCCAAAAATGCAAAATGAACAGCAGAACCAGAAGTGGCTAGAACACCATTTCTGGTTTTTAAACATGGGAATCATTTGATGTTAAGCCATTCAAGGTGCCCTTGCAACCACATTAAAAGCTAACTTGCCACTCCTAAAGGCTTCAAAAGGAGGAGAGCAGAAGAAGGAGATCTAGGGAATCTGAAGGAGTCTTGAGGTTCATGGGGAGGGGGCTGCTGCCCCAGGATCACACATTGCCCATCCACGTGCTAGCAAAACTGGTACCATCATCACAAACACAGATGATAACAGCTCAGTAGCAAAACACATTTTATATGCTCAAGGTCACAGAGCCTTTTATATGCTCAAGCCTCTCACATCTACCTTCCCAGGCAGGCCTAATAAAGAATCTTATTGGAAATGCCAGAAAGCCACTGCTGATCTGTCTTGTTAACAATTTGATTCAAAAGGACTGGTGGTCTGACTCAGTGCAAGACAGATTCCAATGTACCTAAACTATAATGAGTTGTACAATGGTTTGTGAAAGTGCTTGTACAACTACTTGTTAAAATAGTTTGTGTAACCACTTGCAACATTTTGTCCTAGTAGACTTAAAGTGCTGGATGTGCAGCCCTCCCCCCAAAAGATTTCTACAAACAGTAGAAGTCTTGCACTAACAGAATGACATTATTAGATACACCCCGCTCTGCTTCCTAAAAGTCCATTATTGTTTTTATACCACTATGCAAAATGCAATTAGTTCTGTGGATATTCATGGATGCCTGCTTCCATTCATTGCAAGCCTGGAAAATAACACGTCAGCCTTACATGTTTATTCAGAAGAAAGCCCCCCATATTCAGTGGGACTTTCCCTTGTAAGTATGTTCAGGACACCAGTCTACATTATTTAGCTTTTGCTATTAGGAAGTCATGGCCAATTACATGGAGCAGAGTTTTAAGCTTCCCTGAAAACACCTTAGCTATTAGCCTACCTAAATAGATAATGGCACTTTTCCCAATAAGATTTTTAAAGGAAGCTTTCCAGTTCCTGACTGCTGCTTCAACAATGCAACTGTTATTGCCTTAAAGGACTTGCTGGGAGGAACTTAAGGGTCAGAAGTATAAGAAAAAGCATGGTTTAATTTTGATACAAATGTTTGTTATGCAGTTTATTTATAGAAATTGATTGTTCTATTTTGGGAAGCTGCAAGTTCAGCATGCTCCTAACTCACAGTTGGGACAAAAGGAGGTAGAAAGGACAGTGCTCGTATTTTTCCCTGGTCTATTTCCCATGTATAGGTCAGCACTGAAGAAAATATTGAGGAATGGAGCATATCTATTGTCTCCAAACTGTCCAGAGGAGGGACTAAAATGGTGGAGGGTCTGGAAGTCATGCCCTATGAGGAGCGGCTTAGGGAGCTGGGGATGTTTAGTCTGCAGAAGAGAAGGTTAAGAGGGGACATGATAGCCATGTTCAAATATTTGAAAGAGAGGTCATATTGAAGAGGGAATGGGTTTGTTTTCCACTGCTCCAGAAACTAGGACAAGGAGCAATGGATTCAAGCTACAGGAAAAGAGATTTCACTTGAACCTCAGGAAGAACTTTTGAAGGTCAGAGCTGTCTAGCAGTGGAATATGCTGCCTCGGAGTGTGGTGGAGTCTCCTTCCTTTGGAGGTTTTTAAGCAGAGGCTGGATGGCCATCTGTTGGGAGTGCTTTGAAATGTGTTCCTGCATAGCAAAGGGTTTGTTACCCTGTGAACTGGGGGTCCCGAGAGGGACACCAAAATGTGCTCAACTAAAGGTGGAGAAAATTAGCTCAGAGCACTACTTAGCGTTACGAGAGGCAGGGTAACACAGCGAGACCTTGAACCCTATGTCTATGGGGTCGGGTCGAGTCAAGGAGAACACAGAAGTTGAAATAATAAATGATGTTTATTAAATACAAGCAAAACAGTGTATGTGACACACTCATACAAGATAACTAAAGAAAATAAAGGTTGGAGTGGTATAGAGGGATTTTTAGAGGGATTGCTGGCTTGGGTGATACTTCACCTGTCCTGAAGCCCAGAAAAATAGAGAGCGAAGCTGGGGTGCGATGTAACTCAGCACGTGGAGTTGAGGGGAGGCTCGCCAAGCAAAGCGGTAGCAAGGCGGGATGAAACTCGGGAGCAATCCGAGGAAGGTCTCAGAATCAAGGGTTTTTATAAGGAGAATTGTGACTGCGGGTATGCCGTACTTGGGGGAAAACAATAGATTTGGAGTTGGAGACAAAGGCTCCGAAAGGTCAGAATCTGAATGATTGAGTTATCGTAGTGGTTCTCAATAGAGTAGCCAGTATGCAAATGCAGAGTGCTTGGGTATTGTATAGTTAACCCACCAAGCTGCCATCGCGGGGCAGAGGCTCTTTTGTAAGTGACGTGCATACTTCATTAGAGTACTTGCCTGGAGGTCTCCTAAAGCAGTGAGTCAGCTATTTCTGGCCTGCCTGTATTGTAGTTTGAATATTACGGCTGTTAACGGCCGAGCTTGTTTACGTGCTTGTCCGGTGGCCTCACAAGCACGTGGAAAGGAATAGAAAAGTGCAGCCGAATTGTGATATCAAGGGATATCTTTAATATCCCCAAAGCTCGGACTAGCCAGGGCAGTAACAGGTTGGGCTGAATGGCCCCTGTGGTCTCTTCCAACTCTATTATTCTATGATTCATGAAAGTGTGACAATAATAATCTTTTTTTTAATTTTGCAGTCTGCAGGTAGTTTCTTCATATGCCTGAAATGGAGAACAAAAATGTCATCATTGGTACAGGGGTAGTGGATTATAGCCTGAATGTCTTGAAAGGCCCCCTGGCTTGTGTTTTACATCCCTATTCTAAAGCAAAAATCCTACCAAGGTTCTTTGAAGTATATAGTCTGATGACCGCAACCAGAAACAGTTGAGGCTTTGACTAAATCTCTAACATATTAGTTTTCTCTGTTCTTCTAGGAAAACTTTCCCTGAAAGAGTTTATTGATGGAGTGCAACAAGATGATTGGATAAGGAAAATGCTAAGTGTAGAAATAAATCCCACAAAATGGATCCTTGAACATCAGGAAAAAAGGCAGATGTAAAGGACAAACATGAGGAAATGTAAACAATACAGGTGATAGCGTGTATGTGAATTATTTTTTCAGGGTGACATTACGATCCTAGAAAACAAGAGGTACTAGATTGCAAAGGCATCATTTTTTAAAACTGAATCATAGCATTAAATTGCTAAAAATTTGTAAGCTTTATATTTACACATAATTCTTAATTGGAGAATGGAGGTAGCGTAAAATCTTACCTGTTAGAACATTGCTATAAATTATACATATATGCATAAAAATATTAGTAGCCTTTTAAACAATTAGTTGTGTATGCATGTACGTAAGTGAATAGATCTAACCTCACATATATCTTTACCTCCTGTATAATCATGCAGCAAGTCCCAGCTTCCAAGCGCAACTGATAGGCTTCCTTATAATTGTCACAATTATTTGGCCTATGTAGGCATAACTGTATCCTCTTCCTATTCTATATAGATATCCCTTCTGTTTTCTGTCATTTCCTTACACAGAAATTCCATATCAAGTTCCTTCCTTCTTGCTTCCATTGTCATTAAAGTTCTCATTTCCCACCAGTTTATTCCCTACATCCATCATTTTCTACCTTATGTAATTACAGGAACCCTGTTCTGTTATGTGAATCAATCTTTCCTCTAGCTTTTCTATGGCCTGGACATAAATGATGAAAAATGGCCACAAACTTCCAGAGATGCTTTATCAGCACATATCCAGGTGGGAACTGTAACTCATTTGCAAAAACAGCTTTATGAATTTTTCTGGAGATTTCAAGAGCCAATATTGTTTTGGGAATAGCACAGCATGATTATGTACTTGTTTCTGTAACCCTGTAATGTATGTTCAGCTCAAGAATTTGCAAATAAACAGATTATTAAAAAGCCCCAAGCCCTTGCCAGTGCTCACTTACTAAGCAATGTTTAACTGGGCTCTCTTTAAAGAGGTCAGTGTAAATATTATGTAGCTTTGTGAACAATTAGAAACAGTGTTAAGTGCCAAGGTAAGCAACTAATGCAAAGGTTGTCTACTATGGCCCTCCAGATGTCAGACTGCAGTTCTCATCAGCTCTAGCCAGAATAGCTAATGGGGAGGAAATATGGACGGGAGTTGTGGTCACAAAACAACAAGAGGGTAACATTTCTCCATTCCAAAGTATGCCTACTCTGCTTCCACCCTTCTCTCAAAACCTGTGAGAGATTTTTATTCTTCAAACTTGGGGTATCATTTTCAATTCCCAGGAGATCTTTGGTTCTTCCTGAAGTGAACATGTAGCCATCTTCAGCTGGGCAGTTGCTGTTTGGCCCTGCACTGTTCCAAAGCACTTCAGGTTAGTAAGCTTCTCCAGTCAGTTTACGGAACAGATGCATATTATTCATCTGAAAAAGAATGTGTCTTTTTACTTTTGCTTTCCTTGCCCTCTTCTTGAGACTCAAGCTGGCATCCATTTCTGTAACAGTCTTTGCATACTCTGTGAGATTAGTGAATCTTTACAACAAAATCTTCAAAATTCTGCATCAAAGCCCCTCCTTCACCCCCCCTTCTTCTAGTTTCTAGAGTCTAGAAGATCAAACAAAGAAAAATATAAATTACAGAAGCATGAAAACAGAACATCCAGGTGAGAAACACTGGTTCCCTTTAAAAAAGGAGAGAAGTCTCATTTGATTTCGGAAAGTCACTGAGGGTTGCATCCCTACCATAACACCATAATTCAAGTCACGGTTCTTTTTACACTGGCTGCACTTCAGTTTGTGAAAACCAGATAGCATCTCGTTGTATAGTATGAAAATCCACTATTTTTAAGTGTCACATTTCCCTTTCTTTACTGCAGCCCTCATGGCCACAATATTTGGCCTGATTTTTGGACCTTCCTTCTTTCCTGAGCTCAATTTTGTAGCACTTAGTATAATAACGAATTCTGTAAAACTCACCAGCTTGCCTGGTTCTCTGGTGTTTTAATTGGTCCTAATAATGGTATTGCCCAATTGTGTTTTTCCCCCTCATAAGTTTGTTTCTTTACTTGTTTTGGGAAAAACAGTCACTTAGGATGGAATCTACTACCAGAGAAAGATTTTCCACCACCGCAAGGAGTTTGCATCCTTAAAACCATGAGACAATACAGTTTCAACTCAATGGACTTTAAAAAAAAAAGATGGCAGCAAAAGACTGTCATGTTTCTCTCTATACCAGCTTGAGAACCTGCCTGCTTCACTCAAAGCAGGAGCAAAGGAACAGCTCTTTGACTTTCAGCCAACCTTTGTTTTCAGAAACCGAGACTATTGTTGCCAACTCCTAGGTGTAATCTGATACAACTATGTATGATTCATTCATCTGACCTAATTTGAGAACTTTTTCTTTTTCCACATTCGCCACTTTTTGGTTGGAGAGCCAGTGTGGTACAGTGGTTTGAGCACTGGACTACAAATCTGGGGACCAGAGCTTGAATCCCTGGCCGGGTACGGAAACCGACTGGGCGATCCTGGGAAACTGACACTCTTTTGGCCTCAGAAGAAGGCAAAGAGGAACCTCTCTGAACAAATGTTGCTAGGGAAATCCCATGATAGATTTGCCTTAGGCTGGAAGTTACCTGAAGGCACAGAACAACTTTTGGTGGGATTCTGTGTTGCACTGAGAAGAATCCTAGAGAACTCAAAAACTTGCACCCTTTATCATTTTGGTTGGTCCTAATAAAGGCATCACTCGGCTGTAAATTTATTAATTTATTTTTAAATAAATTGGGGGGGGGGGGACATTGGGTGGGGTTCCTGGCTTCTGAAACTGCTTGCTGTTGTTGTCAAATCATCTTCCTCTTAATGGTGATCCTATAGGACTTCCAGGACGCCACGTTACTAATAGTGCTGCAAGGGGTTTGCAAACTATGTATCCTCTTTAATGAAAAACAATAAAATAGGAATTTATATTTGGCGCAAGTCTCCCAGAGAACAGGGCCACAAAGTGACGCACAGACATTGTCAAAATTTTAAATTTGGGGCAAGGCTCATGATCTGTATCCTGCTGGATCCCGTTCCGTTCCGCTCCCACAGCTCTGTAAACAGGCTTTGTATCCTGAGACAAGGATACTACTCTGCACCACCTCTGAAGAGCTGGGTTTATGTCCGCCAAAGCTCAAGTCAAAATAAAAATCAAAAGTGCTGTCGCGTTCCTTCTTTTTTCCCTCGCCTTCCTCCATTTTTTTGCTCCAAGAGACTAACGCGGCGATTTCTTTGAAAACAAATCAGCTACACTAAAGAAACATTTAACCTTCTTCTCTACCATCTTGCTATGCGCCCCGACGACCACTAGGGGACGCCCTCTAACCAAGCGGCTGGCAAATATTTGGCGACACACGCGAGGAAGGCACAGAGGGCGGTGCGGGCTGGGCGTTGGCCACGCCCTCCTGTTCGCCGACTGGCTGCGGGCTGCTCTGCGGACGTCGCGTCCTGACGTGTGCCAGGCTCGCGCTGGCAGCGTCCTCGTCCACCGTCGCGGCGAAACTCCCGGTTCGGCCGCTGCGTCGCTGATAGCGGGATGACTGTCCCGGCTGCTCTACGGGCGGCCCGGAGAGGGCCGGGGCGCAGCTGGCGACGCGGCCTGTGAGCAGCGGCCTACGACACCCAAGCCCCTCCCATTGCTGAGGGGACTGAACGCGCTCCAGGCTCCTGCCGCCCTCTCGTAAGGTAAGCGCAGACTCTGCCAGCCCCTCCCCCCCTCCAGCGGTATGGAAGAAGAGTCACCTCTTGACCCCACCGGAAGTGTTTACCTGTGAAGCCCCTCCCCTTAAAGGGGCGCGCCCGTCGCGTCTCTTCTCGGCTGGTCCCCGTTGTTGCCGGCGCCTCGTCTTAAAGGCGCCCGTTGTGGTACTTGTAGGGGGCCGAAGAGATACGCCGTCTGGGTCTTGTGGGGAGAGGCGCTCGCCTAGAAGGAGGGGCAAACGCAGGTCTCCCTTGCGCCCACCTCGCTCCTGGACAGGGAGGATGCAAGTCTGCTGGCAAGGCCCGCGGGAGCTGGCCGGAGCTGGCTCACAAGCGTGTTGGGCGTGCAGCCTGGCTGTTACTCAGGCCATTTCCGCACTAAACTGTTACGGTGCTATTATTCCGCTTTCAACATCCTATGGGATCCTGGGGTTTGCAGTTTAGGGAGGGGCCTGTTAGCGGGCTGTTATTCTACTTTCAACATTCTGTGAAAAGGCCCCTCCCTAAACTGCAAACCCCAGGATCCCATAGGACGTTGAAAGTGGAATAATAGCACCATAACAGTCTAGTGCGGAAATAGCCTCAGATACGCATGGGGCAAAACCACTGTGTGTCTCCCCACTTGCAAGACTGAAGAAACATTTGCGGTTTGCTCTTAAGCAGGTTTCTTTAGCTTGTAGTCTAATATTATTAATTTCCCAGTAGTTGCACGTAGGATTGTCTCCCAGATTTTTTTTGCCCATTTCTTCTTTTTTTGCTAGTTTGACTGGCGTGCATTATCCCTTGTTTTGACGAAGGTATGTGTGTATGCTTTAGTGGAAGGAGGCAGTGTAATTAATCTCTGTGTGCAGTAGCACACTTCAGCACCTCCTGTTGAAAGATTCCCAGAAACCCACTAGAAAGAGGAGTTCTGAGTGCTGTGTACAGTAGTGCATGTACCAATTGGGGATGGGTGGGTGACTTAACATGGAATTTTCATAGACAAAAAAGAGTTCTGTGACACCGTAAGGTCTAACAACTTTTTCCTGGCATAAATTTTCACATGTTTAATGATGTGGGTTGGAGTCTGTAAAAGGTTATAGCACGTAAAACATTTTAGCCATTAATGTGCCACATATCCCAGTGTTTCTGTTTAAACTGTTCTAACTAGCTTCTGGTTAGAGTTGCTTTATTATTCACTGGAACTGCAGTCAGAAGACTTTACCAGGGCATAGGTCTTGCTGAATTAAGTGATACTAATTTCTGAGTAGACAAAACAATTGCTTGAAACTGGATTATACGTGTATTCTCTACTGTGCTGTGATGAAAAAAAAGTTGGGTTAAAGATGCCAGGAATTCCCCCTACCCACTTCTCCATTGAGAGCTGAAATGGAAATGTATAATAATGTAGTTTGTCCTCAGAAAAGAGAGAAATGCTCTTCTTTATCTTGTGTGCCCTTGAAAAAACATAGTAATTAGATCCCAGTGAATTCAGAGAAATTAAAATCTGCTATGAGTGCAAAAGAGATAATGAAAACACACACACACGTATACCCTTGCCAGTAAAAGTAGATGAGTTTAAAGAGGGATTTGTAATTGGGAGGAGACAGTTGGTTTGCTGATTATGGAGGTCAAAGTAAAGTAATTGACCATCTGTGGGTTTTGCTCTGAAATGCCATGCATACGCTTAGATATTATAAATAGTTCTGAGCCTTATCACTGGCAATCCAAAGAGGGATCCATAATAGACAAAAAGGGACTAGATTCCTCTACACATTTTTCTTCCTTCCTCAGTTTTTAAGTTGGTGATGGTTTATTAAATACACATTTCTTAAAAAGGCCAGAAAACAGTATTAGAAGATTGATTTAAGAAGACAGGGGTAGATCCATCATTGCGCAGATAGAAAGCAACTTGCACAGTGGGTCATTATGCAGCTCCTGTAATCTCAAAAAGCCTCAGCAGATAATCAGGAGAATGTACTGAACGTGGTGGATGTTTTCTGTGCCTTAAACAAGCTGTTTAAGATTTCCTCACCCATGTTTGGGCAGTTTGCCTGACCACAGCCGCATAAAAACAGTGTACAATGTTGAGCAAATCCCCACCTAAACCTCTGGAGAACCATTTGGGTAGGAAGATATATTGTGAGTGCCTTTTGTGGACTTAGACTGGTCTTGCTCTGGGCTCCAGTATTGGACTAGGGTTTGCGAGATCTGGGTTTTAATTCCCATTTAACCCTGCAACTTATTAAGTGACCTTGGACTTCTCACTTTCCTAGCCAGACTTATCTTGCAGGATTGTTGTTAAAAGGACTGAGGTTAAAGTAGAGAGGAGTGCTGTTTACATTGCCTTGATCAGTGGGTAAAAGTAGGTGAAAAATTATGAAACTTTATGAAAAATAAGTTTTATCACATATATGGGAGAATACCATCTACAAATCTGTCAAAACCATCAGTAAATATCCTGTATTTCTTTCTTTTTTCTTTTTAAATTTGGATGTATTCTACATGGGAACAACTACTGTAGACAAAATGATTCTGTTCTCCTCACCTAATGCAACAGTTATGTTTCAAAGTGGTCTCTTCACTGGCTTTGTCAAAGCATTCTAGTGTCCCAATGTTCTGATATCCATATAGAGCAGCCTCACATTCTCAGTTGTGATTAAACTTGCTGTTGTTTAACATCACTATGGCTCTGTTGTTATTATGTGCCTTCATGTCCTTTCCAACTTGTGGTGACTCTAAGGCAACCTTGTCAAGGGGTTTTCTTAGCAAGATTTGTACAGAGAGGGTTTGCTGTTACCCTCCTTTGAGGCTGAGTAGAGTCTGAGTGGTTAAAGATCACCTAATGGGTACAAATCTTTAAAAAAAGAAGAAAAAAGATTGTGGCTAGAAAGCTGTGTCAGTGTGAAATAATATCTAAATGACACTCTAAAGCAGTGGAAGATCTGCAAAGAGTAATGATTTTAGTCGTACAACCACAAGTTTAAAGTAATTGGACCGTCTAGAAAATGTCCAAAAAAAAAGCCCTGGAGGGTTTCTTGAAAAGAAATGTGGTGATTTAATGAAAAAAATTAGTGCAACAGACCATTGTCTTTGCATTAGAAAAATATGGAAATAAAGAAGCAAAAAGAGCAAAAATTTCCAGGGGAATAGCATTGTTAGTCTGTAGCAACAAAACAATAAGGAGTTTGGTATCTTAAGAGAATAACATGTTTTATTGGGCATAAACTTTTGTGGACTGTAACCCACTTCATTAAATGCTGTCCATTAAACTTATGCCTAATAAGACTTGTTCACTTTTAGTGGTCACTTTTAGTGGCCTTTTGTTGTTTTTAGAAGTAGAAGTAGAACTTCTGCTTAGGAGTGTAATGCAAACATAAATAATGAATTTGGCCTACAGAAGTATGGGAATGGAACTCAAGTAGTCCCTTACCATTGACCATGGTGGCTGGGGATTCTGAGTGCTGAAGTCCAATATATCTGCAGCGCCAGAGATTCTCCATCCTTGTTCTAAAAGAACTCCAGTAACACTGGATGGATGGGGAGTCTCCTGCTGTGCTATTTAGCCTGTTTAGCAAAACAGGCTCCAACCCTGTCTTCTGCTTGAGTAGCAGAGGGAATCTCTGAATTCAGTCCAGTTGCCACAACCCACTAATTTACCCCATGTGACTCAGTAATTTATTGGAAAGTTACTGAGGGGTTTAACTTGCACTTGTCCCACCTCTGATTCTGTAGAGCTTTTCCGTTCCCCCTCCTGTAGGAGATGAGAAACCTATATGCACACCAAGCAAGCACATGTAAAAAGAGAGTGGAAAAGAAGAGATCTTTCAAGGAAAGCTTTTATTCTAAGTAAGCAATCTAACATTAGCAAAAGAGTATCTTGTACATGAAGGCATGGTTCTTCAGGCATTACTTAGCAGTAGTTACAGAAACAGTTTAAGTCGTATTTGGCTGAAGGTTAGAAAGAAACGTAAGCTCTAATGCAACTAGTGGAATATTCCTATTCTACTCGTGATACACATGGTCTTTTGGATCTTTGGGTGTTATTGATAAGCTGGGAATATGGACTGCTTTGTCCAGCCTGTGAGCCAGCTTCTGGAGGCAGACAGAATGGTGAGGCAGGCGACACTTCCCCTACCTCTCCGTCAGTTCCAAAGTGGCTGAGGTCTTAAGACTTTCTGGTACCTCATGGCACCATGTTTTTACAACCTCTCATCTTGGAAGACCTTCCAGGCTTCCATACTTCCCCCAAAACTGGTCATCCTCACAGGGCAATTGTCTCTCTTGATCTCTTTTCTCTCAGATGATGCTGACCCTCAATCAATGTAACTTAACTCGTCATATCATTTACCGTTTGTTTACCTAGAAGGAAGACTATACTCTTCAGCTGTGTTGCCCAGATAATGGAAGAGCCTATTTTCACAGTTAGTAGCGGTTGCCCATCCTGAGAATTGAAGTTTACTGTAGACTTTAGGCAAGTCACATTCTCTCAGCTTCAGAGGAAGACAAAGGCAAGCCCCCTCTGAATAAATTCTGCCAAGAAAAAACCTTGTGATAGTGCTGCCACAAGTCAAAGATGACATGAAGGCACACAACAACAACAAATTAACTTTCTCAGTACAGCTAGCTAATACATTACATATGTTGACTAGAAGCAGCTACTAGCTTAGAGAGGAGAACTTCTACTCGAAGCTCAGTTTACTGAGAACTGTAGTGGTTATGGGCTTTGTAGTTAAATTGCAGTTTCCCCATGGTGCTTGTAAAGATGCTTCTGAAGCTGTTAGGAGGAGCATTCCGTGAAATACAAGAGAACTGTGTTTACACACACACACAAAATCTGCATTCATAAAAGCCTGTTTACAAGCTTAATCAGCCTTTCTGGATTAGGGCCATTGTGAGAAGGTAAGCCCCACTGAAATCAATGGCATTTAATTATATGTAATTACATCTGGGCAAGAGGATGTGTACAGACATGTACAAACTGGAGTCAGCTTTGTTGTTTTCTGCTGTGAAGCTTCTACTGCTTTTCTTTCTCAACAAGCATACATACTTGCTTCCAAATCAAGCACAAATATGACAGCTCTTTTGCCCATTCTGCTGGACTTCAAGTATTGTTATTCTTCTTTCAATAAAAGCTATAAAAGAGCTTTATAAGGTTGTTTGATGCCCTATTCCCCCCTCCCATTATTTGAAAAAAAATTATAAAATGGCTTTAATTAGTTGAGGGGCCTTATATCACAAGGGTCAGCCAATCATTGTACATATGGTAAAATCCAGGGGAAAATGTTTGCTATAAGAGCAGTCATTCCCATCCCTTCTCTTAAGTAGCTCACCCCCCAGCCCATGAAGCGGTCTTCTTGAGAGTAGGGGGATGCTGCTGATTGGGGTGGGCCATGGGGGGAGGGTCCTGAAGGGGAAAATGAGATCCCCCAAAATCAAGAAGGGCCATCCCATGTAAGTAACAGCTAAACTCACTGAATGTGCCTCCATATGATTTTGTTTGCTGAGCTGCCAGTAACAAGGATAATATCTTAAGCTAGATTTCTTTGGCTAGATCTTGTTTATTTAACCAGGCATAGTTTTCCATAACACTAGATGTGAAAGGTGTATATGGCTTTCTGACATTAGAGGTGTCTGTGGCCAAATTCACCTGTAGCTATATAATTCTTCAGAATTCTGACTTAGCAGTGATGAACAAGCTGGTATTTTCTCCTGCCCAGTCATCTCTGTTTAGCTCCTCTGCCAGTAGGAGCAATCAACCTAAGCAGGATGTCACCAGTAAGCAAAATCTTTGTTTTGCTTGAACTGGTATTTCTGGCCTAAGGCTTGCCTAGCAAGCTAGAATCTGAAGCCACAGTTTGTTTTTGGCTCATGATTCATAACTTGTTTGGGAGCACAATGCTGGGGATTCCAGTATGGACACAATGCAGAACTTAATGCTTGTTGGTGATTTCCTACTTAGTTTAGCCATTTTCTGTGACAGGAGGAGTGGAAGCAAGCAAGCAATATGCAACCTGTTTTAAAAGGTTGCTTCTGGAGACATCAATAAAAGCAAACTCATTTTCTTGCCCTTCCCCCCCAAAAACCATTGTACAGACTCCTGAGAGCAGAAGCCTCAAAAACTGCCTTGGAGACTCTTGTGACCTCAGCAGTGTGTTGTCCTTTCCTTTGTTTTAATAAATGCTTGCTTCCACATGTCCTTTATCTTGAATCAGTAGAAGATCTCTGCTCCATGTCCTGTTCTTTGCCAAGATGAGGTTGGAGAGTACTTTCTCAGTGATGGAACCCATTTTATACAATATGCTTCCTAAGAGATATGCTAGACTCTACCCTTTACACAGACCATTTCTGCACTAGACTGTTATAGTGCTATTATTCCTCAAAGACTCCTCCCTAAACGGCAAACCCAGTATTCCAAAGGATGTTGAAAGTGGAATAATAGCACTATAACAGTCTAGTGCAGAAATGGCTACAGTGTTGGTTCGTGGTACATTCCCCTCCCTCTGTGAGTGTATAGCACAGAGAGTTTTAAGCAGTTACTGCTTAGTTTTCTGCATTTTACCAGGTTTTATGTATAGTATTTTACTAGTTTTGGGTGTTTCCATTGCCTTATTATACTTTGTTTTTATTATCCTTTGACAGAAATAAAAATATAAGAAAAATAATTGCCGATATTGAAGTTACTAAAATAACCAAAGCTTTTTATCCTTTTCTACAGCCATCTTAAAGCTATGTGGAAATGGGGCAGTGGTGATGATTCAGTCCCTAAATCTGGAGTAAGTACTTTAAAAAAAATTGCTAACTTCTGTTGAAGATTTGTGAGGTGCATTTCCATTTTTACATCTCAAATGTTTTGAGTGGTTTACTGTGCCCAGCATAATTAATATTAATTCTCCATATCAAGTGAAAACCACCTTGGGTTTGTCCCCATTGTCTTTGCTGGTCAAATACCCGTATGCATTAGCCGGTGCGTGCAATTTATCTTCTTCATTCCCCTACAATCACAGCTGGCTAATGTTTAAAGGAACCTGAGATTTTACTAACTTACATTTGAAAACAGATTGTTACAACTGATTCATGTGGTTTTGTAAAATTAAGTGTAGGCAGCCCTGGCTGTGCCATCTGTTCCTAGTTTTCTGAGAACCAGAGCTTGGAAGGGTTAGGCCCTTTCTGCATGAGGCAAGTGAATCGCTCTGTGCCGTTACTTACCGGTTCGTCTTGGCTCAAAGCAACGTGGACTTTCCCTTAAGCCCTTCTGCAGGGCTCCTCTGTTTGTTCCAGGGCGACGTGGAGCAGTGTGAGGTCTTTAGATCCGCACTGGTGAGGCTTACAAAATGGCGGCTTCCAGTTGTTTGTGGGTCCGGACTAACCGCTGAAGCTGACCACACCCACAGCCCGCCCTCCACTGATCGCAGGCTCGCACTGGTGCGAATCTTCACATCTGCACAACTGAGCAGGAATGAAATGGCACGCTCTGGAAAATTGAAAGACCGTTTTTTCCCGGTCTTCACATAGCACGCTGGAGGATCACTTGGGGGTGTTTTGGATCTGACTTAGGTGCGGAACTAAGGTAAATAGTCCGAACCTAGTCCGATCCAAGGTGCAGACGAGCTCTGTGACAGGACGCCTTGGCCCGTCTTAACTTCCTCGTGCGGAAAGGGCCTTACTTTTCGAATCTTCCAGAAGCAAATGATCTAGAAAAGTAGTTTTCCAAACTCTGTTGAGAACTAGATGGTACGAAGTATTAGGTTTAAACTTACACTTAAACTCAGGGAATTGCATCAAGATGAGAAAAATACTGAGAACTGTTAAATGTTTATTTCAACACAATGGCTGTGTTTGTATGACATAATGCAGTAAGGATCCACGGAAACCACAGCTTGTCATGAACCAGCAACATGCTGATGCACCTTATTCAGTCACTTGCAGCAGGAGCACCTAGATAAAGGGATAAAGAGATTTTCCCCACATTTTGTATATGTTGTCTGACAGAAGATATCTTCTCTGCTTGATTCTATGAAAAAAGTGCTCAAAGAGTCATCATCAGTGGCTGTGTTTCAAACTGGAAGAAAGTCACAAGTGGAGTGATTCAGGATTCTGTCCTAAAGCCATTTTCTTCAACATTTTTAGCAGTGATTTAGATGACAGTGGAGGGAGTCCTTAACAAGTTTGCAAATAATACAGAATTGGGAGGGATGGGTAACACATGATAGAAGATGGGAACAGACTACAAAAGAACCTTGATAAACTAGAATATTGGACAGAAGTTAATAAAATGAAATTCAGTAGAGACAAATACAGAATTCTTGTGTAGGCCACAAAAACCAAGGTATAGGATAGGGGATATGTGGCTCAGCAGTACTACATGCAAAAAGGACCTTGGAAATATTGTTGATCATAAGTTGAATGTGAGCAGCAGTGTGATGCTGCAGTAAAGAAGGCTAATGCTGCTGTAGTCACATGTAGCCCACACGGTGCATGATTCCGAACACTGTAAAAGTATCAGCAGAAGTGACCAATATGCATGAACAGGCTTGCTGTGCCATGCAAACACATGGAATAATACTGTTTCACTTCAGTGGAATGAGCAAGTGGAGTAGAACCCTGTTCCCTGCTGGCATAAATGCTGACTGGCAGGAAATGTTGGTATATTCACTGTAGTGCCCCTTTCTTCAGTGAATAGCTTAAGTTAAATAATATGTTAAATAATATTCAGGTATTTATGCTTGAGCTGTTGTTGTTTTATTGAAGGGAGATCAATTCTGTTCCAATAATATATGAATATTTATTTTTCTGCAACATTTTGTTGCAAAATGTAGGTTCATGGCACTTCTCAAGCAGCAACCATGTCAGCAGCTGATTTAACTGAACAGCTGGCCCAAACTGAACAACTGGTAATACAACTCAAAGAACTTGTCAAAGAGAAGGAGAATGAGTTGCATAAGAAGGAACAACAGTTAAAGGTATCGTTTGTAAATCAGAAATGTATTTTCTTATGGATGAAAATGAACTTTCTAGCTGTCTTAGTAGCAAGGTGCTTTTCGTAAATAGCAGGTTAAAAATGGCTATATCACATTGGAATCATGAATAGTGATCATGATTAGCAGGTGCAGTTTCCTTCTAGTTTATTTTAAGTTGCTGTAACTTGCCAGATTTGATTGTCACTCAGAATGTAAATGCTTTTCAAGTGTGAGCAGATGTTGATAAGCCCAGGGTTAAAATTATCCGTTTCAAATGGGTATCTGTAGCATGTAGCTTCTCATCAGATAAAGGCCACCTGTCTTGGAATTATTGTTATTTCGGTGTGGAACCTATCCTTCTATTTTCGTATATGTAGGTCCTCATATACTTTTAATATGTATAATTAGTTTACATGTGCCACTTGCTTTTTGTCTACAAACAAAGTCTCAATACTTTGTAGGAAGAAAAAGAAACTTCTGAAGCTAGGATTTCCAAATTAAAGCTGCAAAACAAAGCCAAAGTAACATCTTTAACTTCACAATTAGAGGAACTTAAGAAGCAGTTGTCAGGTGCTGGAACAAAAGAAGGAAAACCTGAGCAAAAGAAAGTGAGTTGTTATTCTTAACATTCAGATACATTTTAAGCCTTGAAAGAACTTGTAATTATCTCTCATTTCATATTTTTGAGACTGCTAGCCAAGTACACTGTATGCATGCACATTTGTATGGATGGTAGCTTCTGTTTGCCAGTGGGGTGCTTTGCCTCTACTTCTGTTAAAGAGATAAGTTGCTTTGTAAATGGAGCAGCTCTAGTGGTGGAAACATAGTGATGGAAGGAACAAGCAGGGCTTTGTCTTTGCCTCTGCCTCTCTACTGTATTTGTCTTTTATTTAGATCTTGATCTTACAATGCAGTCTTAGGCATCTTGATTCAGAAGTTTGTCCCACGTTCCTTAGTAAGTGAGCTGCTTTACAACATGAATGAATGAACCTCAGCAACCTTCAACTTTTGCACACTCTCCTTCCCCCAGTGCTCTTCTTTCCTTATGTTACCCCAAGGAGCTGCTTGGAAGCTTTCCTTTCTACTTTTAATTAACCACAGCTTGCTGTGTCCTCTCAGCCTAGACCCGTGACTGATCTTTTGCTGTTTTTAAAGTTAACAGTTTTAAGCAAGCTGATTTAAATAATCGTGACTGAAGTGGGCAAAGTGCAGTCCTCCAGATATTGTTAAACTGCAACTACTCCAAGACCTAGGCCCTTTCTGCATGGCATTCGCCATGCGAAAGGGTGCCTGGAGCGTTGCGCGACTGTGAGGAGCGATCTGCACGACACATTCACAATCGTGTAATGCTCCAGGGACCGGCAGGCGCCGATCACGCACCTTTTCATTTTTGGCTGGAAGCCGAAAATGGTGCGCGATCATGCATTGCTCCCGGGCCCCGCACGCGCTTAGCTGGTGGGCAGAGCCTCTGGAGCAGTGCCGGCCGCGCTTCCTGCCCCAGCGCGGCCTGGGAAATTCCCAGGCTGCACTGAAGATGGAAGAGGCAGGGCTCTCGTGCGAGCAGGCAGCTCGTGCGGAGCTGAAGCAGCAGGGATGCGAGAGCCTCTCGCCGGAGGCTGCTCGCGTGATCCCTGCACCCCAGTGCCAGAAAAAGATAAGGTGCGGAAAGGGCCCTAGTTAACATAGCCAGTGGAGATGGGGTTTAGTTCAACGACATCTGGATGGTGGCATATTTGTTTAACACTTCCCTGTTGTTAATAATCAGTGCTAACTGTAGACTGTTCGAGTGACATGACATACCATGCTTAAGAGGAAACAAAGCTTCTAACTCCTCCTGCTGGCCAAGTAAGAAGAAGCTAATATGAAACCCAAGATTCAGTGGCGCAGTCATGCTGTTTTAAACTGTAGATTAGTGTGTGTGTGTGTGTGTGTGCGCGCGCGCACATGTGTGAATGCTGCAAAAGTATTAGCGGTTGTAGCCTAAGTATTTTATAAGGTCTACAAAATATTACCCCCAAGTTCTTTGTGTTCTTAAAAAAAAACAAGTAATAATATCTTTCACAGCTTGCTAAAATACTTTAAACTGTATTTTCACATCCTCATTCCAGTATTACTCAAGGAGGAGTAAATGAATATATTCAGAACTTTAAATGAGACACCCATTTATTTTATTCTTCAAATAATGGCAGGTATCACGGCTTAGTTGACAGAACATTGTTTGCATGCAGAGGTTCTCAAGTTCATCCTCAGGAGTTCTAGTTCAAAAAAGTAACTTTTATAAGCATTGTTCTGTTTATAAGCTGTTCTATATTTTAAGATCAAAATCATAATCGTCTATCTGGATTTTTTAAAAAAATACTTAGTTTAAATTCTATAACCTTCATTTTTTTTTTTGTTCTTTTGAGTATATTAAAATTCTCAGCTTTGGAACAGAACTCTAAAGCATGTTGATTTTGTGACTAAAGCGAATAATTCTTGTATTCTGTTGTACATCTTTCGTATAGCCTAAATCATACACCTGTGCTAAGTTTCCCGATTTGCATTTTTAGGGCCCTAGAGATGGCGATCAGGAAAATGCTGCTGCAAGTCGTGGAAAAATATTGGTACTTAAAAAGAAAATTGAGGAACTAGAGACACAGAATGCCCAAAGAAATGAAGAGCTTCAGAGAAAGGTATTGTTTTGTGGAAGACTGTAAATATTCTTCATTGTTGGCGTTACTTTGGCTTGGTGGGGGGGCAGGCTGTTTGAAAGACTCCCATGAAAGCCTGCCTAGGCATCATGATCTTTGAGGGAGGCACTTCTTTTCAGTTGGATCAATACTGGAGACGAGTTCTGTGCAGATGCAAGGATAGTTTTCCTTGGTGGCAACTCCCAAGCTTTGGAACTCCCTGCTAAGGATGAATTACCTTGCTTTATCTCTGTTGTCCTTCTTCCATCAGAGAAAACAAAATGTTATAGCCAGGCAGAGGTTTGGCAGTCAGCAAACTGTTCTACTGTTTTTTAATATATATATGTATGTCGTATCCTGCAGTTTCTTTTTCCACTGAATATTTTACTTACTACGTATTTTATTGGTTGCAATTTCTATCTGCAAGTTTTAACATTTTAATCAAAAGGTTTTTTAGTGCGACCTAAATCCAGTGTCCTGCAGGTATTTTCTCCCTGACAGCATTCTTCTCTCTCAGCTGTGCACAGGAATCAATTCTAGGGAAGTTGGAGGAAACCCCTGGAGCAAATGTTTTGGGTTCCAGGGAACTATGGTGGTGGTGGGGAGAATGGCCCCACCTTCCTGTTCCTTGATGGAAGCAATACTATTAAGCTGGTGTACTTCTTTGGGTCCTGGCTTCTGTATTTTATTGTTAGCCATTATGAGCACTGGTTTTAATGGAAAATTAGGCTTCAGATTTAATAAATAGACAAAATCCCAGCTGAATAAATACTTCTATATACTGATCATCATTTTTGGTGAAGTCTGTCCAAATGTTTTTAAATCAACCAGTGCTGTTAATGAAGAGGTTATCAGAAACAGAGTAAAATACTATGGTTATTCTTTTCTGTTCTGCAAGTTGTTTTATTTTTGTTTTTTTTTCTGGACATCAGCATTTTGTAATAGCATATGGAAATGGGAGCTTGACATTGAAAATATATTTACTGGAAAGAAAGTCTCTTCCTAAAGAAAATGTACATAGAATTGCAGCATTTTTTAAAATAAGTTCTGTGTGAATATTTTAAATGGATATAGAATTGGAAGAATTCTTGTTAGGTTGATAATTTAGAAATTTCAGGGAAGGGCCAGAGGTCATCAAGTCACAGGCCCGTTTATATAAAACGTAAGAATTTTAAGACTTAATATTCAACTAATATTAATAACACTGGCTAGGTGGAGAATCGTAGCTCAGAAAATTAAGCTTTTCAGGCTTTATATAATTTTTTCTAGACAGCTTCGTGGAGTAGTTTGAATAAGTAAGAATTGCTAGTAAAACTCAAATACCTGATAAAAATGGCAATTTTTACTCTTAATCTTCTTGACCAACTTTAGTTGTCTCATAAAAAGAACTGTCATTTTATCTCACTGTAGCTGGAAGAAATCTGACAAGATAAATTCATGCTTAGAGTATGGAGAGTAATGGTGATAAATGAAAATAGCATTAATATGCCTGATATATAGTGTTAAAACTGGGAGAAGACATAATATTGTTTGGTACATCTGATGAAACAATATTTTTTGTTTCCAGATTGCTGAATTGGATGCCGCACATCAGCGCGGAGCTGAAATGGATGCCATGCTTGCTGAAAAGCAAAAAAAGCTGGATGAAAAAGAAGCCTACATAATTGATTTACAGTTAGCTTGTGGTGGATCAACTAATGATGCCAAAGAAGTACTAGTACATAACAGTGAATTAAAGGTATTTTTAAAGTGCCATCTCACCTATTATTAAGAGTTGTTCATCTGCAGATTTGGCATCCTCCTCAATGTGCTGAACAACATGGACAAAAGCGCATTCCTTTGATTGCTGTGGTATAAAGTGTTTTCTCTATAAAATAATTTATTTCCTGCTGTTTTTCCAGTTGCACTGATAAATATTTAGTTGAACATATCATTAATCCGGAATGGCTTATTCCTATTCTAATCTTCTAATTCTTTTGCTTTGTGAACTGCGCAGAATCAGCTTTCCGCAAAGGAGGCTTCATTACAGAGTATGCAAATCCTAGTTCAGAACCTTACGAAGAAAGTTGGAGATAGTGAAGAAAGATGTAGCCTCCTCGAAGAACAAATTGAAAACCTTAAAAACTTTCAGAATAAAGAGAAGGAACATTTCCAGGAAAGAGAAGCCATGTATGCACAAAATGTAAGTAAGTCTTTTTTCAAAAAAAAGAACAAACTTCAATAAATTAAAAAAAATCTGTCGGTGTTCAGGATTTGGCCTCTGATGAGAAGAATAATAAAATTGATGTATCCCAAAGTGGAGTTGGTTAGTAAAGCTATTAAAGAGGAAGAATTTTTTTCTAACTGTGTACAATAGTACAGTTGTAATATTGAAGGATTGTGAAAAACAAACACCTTCTCAAATATGTGGGGGATTTGTGCTGTAATTGCAAAGTCAGCTGTGACAGAAAATCCAGGTGTCTGTCTTCAGAATAGGACTTTTGCTCATCTGTGGTCTTGGAAAGCAACAGTTGTGTGGTAGGTTTCTTCAGTTTGTCTGCAAGATGTTACTTTCAGAGAATACATTATAGCGTGTGGTGGATGTTTTGAAATAGTCTTCTTATTGTGTACCTCATTGGACCAACTTTTCAACAGCATTACATTTAATAATGTTTTAAAAAGTTTTAAAAGTGGCACTTTGATGTCCATAGTTGAAATTTAAGCCATTAATGGTGTTGCTTTGATCCGTTTTACAGCGACTTCTTTATTTTATTTCTTAGATTCATATGTTTCAGAATATTATACAGGAAAAGGAAAAAGAGCTGATGGAACTGGCCCAGAAACATGAGCAAGAGCTCTTTAAGATGGCTGCCAAATCTGATGCAAGTGCTGATCTAGAACAGGTAGGGAAAAATGTACTTTAACTGAATAGTAAAGTGAATGGAACCCAAAGGCTGACTACTAGAATACGAGTTAAATCCCCAAGGTTATCACCTTGCAAATTTAACTTGATCAAAAAAGATTTGCACATTGTTTTGCTTCCTAATTGGAGTCGTGGTTTGAAGTGTGGCCTCTTTTCAGCAGTCCCTTCTCACAGCCTTGATACTCATTCCGTAATCACCAAGCCCCAGTGTATTCTGCTGATTTGGGTTACTAAGAGCCGATACAGTTTGTTCAGAACAATCCACAGCTAGTTTTCTCTGCTCCAAGAAGCAGCTGTCTCATGAATGCTAGTAAAATAGAATGAAATTAATAGGAAAGAAGAGCATAATGGGAATGAGAAGAAGGCTTTTGTCCTATCATAGCTTGACTTCCCCACTCTTGAGAGCTGAAAATGAGTGACTTTTATATTTAATATTTATGGGCCAGATGACTTTATGAATTAATGTAACTGTTTTACTTACATCCTAAAAATGTGGCACTTAGCTATATTAGACAAGATGAAAAGGGCCAGAAATGAAAGAAACTTTCACTTCTAGAGAAATGTAGGAGTATTGGTTCAGAAACTGGACAGTGTAGATTGAAAACATAAAACAGAAAGAGGGATATGAGGATGTAAACAAGGTGATATCCTAATGAAAGGTAAAGAAGAAGAAGAAATAATTAGATCATTCCCCCGGGGGGGAGGGAGTGGCCAGGAGGGAGGGGATAATAATTATGATTTTAAAAAAAATAAGAAGGGGGAAATATTTGAGGAGTTATAGCTAAATTAAATAACATATTATGGAACATATTAATATGTTAGAGGTTATTAATACCATTGTAATAATATTGTAACTATTGAAAGAGTTGTAACTGTTGTTAAAATAAATTTAAAAAAACTTTAGAGAGATTTCTCTTCTACCACTTCATAAAAATCTCTTGTCCTTCAACAGTTATTGAAAGCCTTGAAACAGAAACTACATGAAAAGGAAGAAGTGATGCTGGGAAGGACACAAGTGATAGTTATGTTGCAACAAGAACTAGATGCTAAAGACCAGCAGTTCAAAGTAAGGATGAGGTGCAGTTTGTTACTATTCTTAGGCTGTTAAAAATATAACATTAAGTTCAAATTTTCATTTGTGACATTTGGCAAATACGCTTATGTATTTATGTTGTCTTATCATGTGTTGTACTTACAGATTATATTTTGCTTATGTCTTGTGGGGCTTTTGGCATCACATACATATGTACAAAACAACATAAATATTGAAAAAAAATAAAAGCACGTTGGGCTTTTTCATTTTTCCTACATTTTTAACAATCTTGTTTTTTAGCATCTTGTGTTCTCTTCCCCTTGCTCTAAGGCACATCTGCTATTTGTGTTAAAAGTAGCAGTTGCAGGCAACTTATTCCTCCAAAGCATCCCCTCATGATACATAGGGGTAGCATATTGGATCATTCAATTGTATTAGAGATAGCACTGCACCAGTGCTAACAAACCAGGGGATTTTTGTTGGTCATCTGGAAGCCATCCAAGATGTACAGAACAATGCATTACTTTAGAAATATTTTGGCAGACAGCAGGATGATTCCATGTCTCTCTTCCGGAAAATGCCAGTGCAGATTGTAGAGTCTGTAGGCAGTTTCACAGTCCCTTTCAGTTTCATTGAGGTCATTATGTGAATGCTCACTGGTACAGTGGTGGAAAAGTGGTAGATTGTATCCATATTAGAAGCATTTGATATTACTAAGAGATCTCGAGTGACTTAGAGACATGCCACAGCCTGTACTGGAGGATTCCAGTTATTTTTGGAATAGAACCTGCTGCTATGGACCCATAGCTTCCTGCTAACAAAATTATTCTCCACTGGCCAGCATTTGGAGTTTGTGCCTTAGATTTTTCTGGAATGTAGTCTTGTGGCATCCCTAAGAGCAAGTCTCCATGGGAAAAATAAACTGTGACACTTTTATGGCAGAATGCCTTGAAACTAATTGGAGTCTCAGAGTTGCTTGAGATTAACCCTTGGTCCTCAGTGGTGTTTCACTCAGATGGTATTCCTCTGGGGTTGTGGGTCAGGCTTGTTGATTTTCAACTTCCCCCTAAAGCCCCTTGCACTCTCAGAAAATCTGAAACAAAGCACTGAGGGACCTTGTGGAACAATGAGGGAGACAGAGATTGCAGCAATAAGACAGTTGTGGCCCTTTCCTGCAACAAAGATCTCTTAACTGGATTAAAAGCTGTCCATTTCAGTATTTGGAAAGTTACTTTTGAGACAAAAACAAATCTATAATGACACCCTGAAGCCACCATAATTGAGCAACAGTAGCCTGATTCTTTGCAGTCCAGAACATCATCCTACTGCTTTTCACTTACAGATGACTTCAGCATGACAATTAATTCATTTTCCAAAAAATAAGTAGCCCATTTCTGCTTCTATGAGTAGAAGGAGCCTTTCTGTTTGTAGAGGGACTCTGGATCCAACTTTTTGATATGAAATAATGTCTACATTGTAAAGAGTTTATATAAAATACCCTAAACACCAGATCCCATCTGATCTTAGAAGCTAAGCAAGATCAGCACTGGTTAGTATTTGGATGGGAAATTGCCAACAAATACCAGCTGCTGTAAGCAATATTTCAGAGGAAAGAACTGGCAAAACCACTTCTGAATATTTTTTTCCAAAGAAACCCTATGAAATTCATGGGTTTGCTATAAGTTGACAGATGACTTGAAGGCACAAGCACACATTATTGTATATTTAAAATACCATTTTTTAAATTCAGGAAATTAATGAACACCTGAACCACCTTCAGTCAGAGAAAGATAACCTCCAGTCCAAACTGAATGCTGAAAAGCATGTAATGCGAGCCCAGTTGAGAGACATGATGGAGAAACACGAGAATGAAATGAAAGAAGTCAGAGAGAGTCATAGTGCTGAGATCCAAGAGCTCCAAGAAAAGCATGAAACTGAGCTGCAGGAAAAAGACCAAATCCTGCTTCAACTTCAGAAACAATTGGACCAATTGAATTCCAGCGGGCAAAATAATTTGGAGCAAGCTGTTGATATAGATGCTGTGATTAAACTGAAGCTAGAACAACTTGAAGGTATATTACTTAACAATATTACTTGTAATTCTTAATACATTCAGTGGATGTGTGCCTCTGTAATTTTGCTTACGCTGTGATCAATTTTTTGTAAAGATAAACAGCCTAGATTGCCATCTTTGTGGCCATTCTTTTACACAGGACTCGGAGGTACTGGTTATCTATGTGGTGGAGTAAAAGAACAAGTATTGCAATCACACACAAATTTGTGCGAGCCT
The DNA here is from genome assembly GCA_030412105.1 of Cyclura pinguis. Classification (NCBI taxonomy): domain Eukaryota; kingdom Metazoa; phylum Chordata; class Lepidosauria; order Squamata; family Iguanidae; genus Cyclura; species Cyclura pinguis. The sequence goes on along the minus strand of CM059599.1, from coordinate 306,767,183 downwards.
CATTCTTCTTAGATTCTTCATTCTCTGTGTCTGTGAAGGATAATTGATATCCCGATCTGGCTTCTCTGTCCTGTTGTCTAATCCAACTTCTGTAATATATAACTGTGTAGTATTAAAACTGCCCAAGAGTCCCATGGTAGTATGTCACATCTGCTTATGCCCTAATAACATTTCTCTCAAACTCATATTATTAATATATAAATGGTACAGCACAACACAACGCATTTTATAATAGAATTTCTGCTACAGTTCTGAACAGTTACTGAAGTGCTTCTTTGTTTAAGCTCAAGCAAAACTGAAAACAGAGGAGGCCAGCAAATCTGAAGCAAGATTCCTTAAGATGAAAGCTTGGTCCAAATCCAGAATCAGACAGCTTGAAGATGAGCTAAAAAATGTATGTAAAATTTTTAAACAAAATTTACTTCAGTGTACTTGATTCTGTGACATAGATTTAAAATAACTAGAAAGTGTCCAGATGCCCATCTAAAATATGATGTGAAGAAATCAGACTTTACTGGAATACTTTTCTGTATGAAAAGTTTGGCATAAATTTCTGTGTTACTGAAATGCAGATAATAATTCTGCAACTGTTGCTACTCCAAAATGATAAAATGTGACAGATGTTATCAATGAGTGTTCCTTCATTTTGGAAGAAATTAATGACAGAATGCATCGGGGGGGTCGTGTGGCTAGATAGCTGAACATGAGTCGGCAGTGTGATGCAGCAGCCAAGAAAGCCAGCGCAATTCTTGGTTGCATCAATAGGAGTATAGTGTCTAGATCGAGGGAGGTAATGGTACCATTCTATTCTGCATTGGTTAGGCCTCATTTGGAATACTGTGTCCAGTTCTGGGCACCTCAGTTTAGGACGAATGTCAACAAGCTGGAACGTGTCCAGAGGAGGGCGACCAAAATGGTGAAGGATCTGGAAGCCATGCCCTATGAGGAACGGCTTAGGGAGCTGGATATGTTTAGTCTGCAGAAGAGAAGGTTAAGAGGGGACATGATAGCCATGTTTAAATATTTGAAGGGATGTCATGTCGAGGAGGGAGCGGGCTTGTTTTCTGCTTCTCCAGAGACTAGGACAAGGGGCAATGGATTCAAGCTGCAGGAAAGGAGATTCCACTTGAACCTCAGGAAGAACTTCCTGACAGTCAGAGCTGTCCAGTAGTGGAATATGCTGCCTCGGAGTGTGGTAGAGTCATCTTCTTTGGAGGTTTTTAAGCAGAGGCTGGATGGCCATCTGTTGGGAATGCTTTGATGTGTGATCCTGCATGGTAGAGGGTTGAACTGGATGGCCCCTGTGGTCTCTTCCAACTCTATGATTCTGTGATTCTATGATTCTATCTTTTGTAGTTTGTCTCAGTGAATAATAATGTAACTGCCTTACACGACCGGATTTTGGAATTAGAGCGGGAAAAGGAAGACTTACAGTCAACACTGCAAACATATACTGAACTTAAAACTCAAAATGGTAAGTAATGATTTGACTTGTCTGAAGGAAGAGAGTATTGAGGGTTTCAGTTTAATTCTTTATATAAGAATTTAATAAGCTGAAAACAGTAATGAGGTAGCCTTATCAGTAAGCAGAAAAGTCTACAAAGTATTGTATATGGAATTGAATTTAAATAACCTTCAGACTGGTATGCACATGTACTAAAAAAGCTATAAAATTACTCAGAAGATGTATTGTTTAGGATTGAACAATAGATTCCTCACTTAAACTCCTCCCAACTGGACCTGCTCAGTGTGAGTCTTCTATTGGTGTTTGCATCAGGCCTTTCCTAAAACTGTCTTTCATATTGTTCCTAGCAGAAACTCTTGGTGTTCTCTCTGCTCATGGCAACATTCATAAATGCTGAATCGTTTGATTAATTGCTCAGTATTGTAAGATCTCCCTGATGGCTGAGCAGGTTAAGGAGGGGTTTAATTTGATGGGTTCAATCCACTAAAGATACAATTTGACATCTGAGTTCATTGTCATTTTTAAGTATTACCCCTAGTTCTAAGACCAAGTTGAACTAAAGAAGTACAGGTATACCTCAATTAATAAAGTAAACGTGTTCCTAGGCATTACTTCTTAAAAGAAAATTTGGTACCAGAGACAGAAATAACGTGGAAATAATAGAGATAGTTTCTTATACTGTAAAAAAGAAGAACAGTTCAACATATTTAGGGAAACTTTATCCAAAACTAACAATATGAATATGTGAAGTGAAATAGCCAGATCTGGTAAGCCTAACTAAAACATTATGAGTCTTCTGAGTACCGTTTGAATGCTTCTTCCAAAACGCATCCAGTGGTCATTTTTTCCCCTTTCACCTGCCTTTACCTTTCTTATGATTTCTATTTTAGTGGCCACACTGGTAGATCTGTGTTTTTTTAAACGTGCTAGGGGGAGGTGGTGAGGTAAGCTTACTCCTTTCCCCTTTTCTCTCTGTTTTACTGTTCATCCATGCTCCGTAAGGGATTCTTGAGGCAGCTGTATTTACCTTGCTTGTAGGCAGGCATATATGTCTACAGTACAATTGATAAAGTAGAATTTCATTATCTCCCACTTTACACTTTACTGCATTCCTCACTGTGGACATACTTCTACAAACCGACCTCAAGAAGTCTCTGATTCTCCAGCTCTTCTTCACCATCTGTCTAATTCCAATGCTAAAAATTCCAATGCTGAAGATGCAGCTAATTAAGAGGATGAGAAGGAATAGGGATTGGAACTGAGTGGGCATAAAAGGAATTTGTAAAAAGCACCTTCCTTGTCAGAGGTTTTGTTAACTGAGGTATGCCTGTATGATAGGATTGCTAGAAGTATCTCGTCTCTAAGGAAAGTTGGAAAATCTATAACAGTGTCTGACAATGGTATCTGCTTCAGAAGAACCATTCTTTCTCATTCAGGATAGTTTGTTTGTAATCCTTGATAATTTTTTCTTGGTAGTGTGATCCAAACCATAGAGACTTAAATTCCACATTTTGCCATTGGGACTTCCTCCCAAGTAAACATGATCACAATCTGAGTCTTGTGTTTTCCTGTTAGAGAAACCCAAACAAGGCACATTTGAGGTTTAAACTTTCCAAAGTTTAAAAAGCAGCTTGTGACACAAGATGACCTTTGCTTAGCCCTTTATGGTGCCTGCTGAGTTGGAGGACATAAATTAATATTTTTTATTGAGAATGAAAATTAAGATTTTCATACAAATCCTCCAGTATTCATCTTGACATACAAAAATAATTTCATACAACTAAGGAAGGGAGAGAAAAGAAAAAAAAATAAAGAGAAACAAAAACATAAAAAACAAAAGAAAAAAAAGTTGAAAGAAAGAAAAAAATTAGAAATATGGAAAAAAGGAGAGAGAGAAAACAGAAAGACAGGAATATAGATTCTAATGTGTAAGATTAAGGTACAAAAAAAATATGTCTACCCACACACACACACACGCATGTGCATAAACATCCATACACACGCATATGTATATATACACACACACACACACACATAAACTTATACTACCTAAAATATCTACTGTCTCACCATTTACATATATTCTTAAGCTTCCTCCTGTTTCCAGCATAGCTATAATTTCTGTGATAACAAATACTATCTAATCTAATTTATTCAATCTATAAACTATAGATACTAGTAGTTTGACGTTTTCATCTGTTCATAGTACTAACATTTTCTCCTTAAAATATAATGTTCTCAAAATTTTAAATTAAACTCTTTCAGATTTCCCCACATGTTCTTAAAATATGCAGTTGTTATATCCCAATTCTTAATAAATTTACCATATTTCTCCCCTCTCAAAAGAAGTGTAAGTCGATCCATATAAATTATATCTAATATTTTCTGAATCCAATCATGTATAGTTGGAAGAGTACTTTGCCTCCAGGAAGAGTAGTTTGCCTCCACTTATTCTTGCTGCTGCTGCAAAATAAAATAATATTTTACCTGTTTTTCTTTCCAAGTCATCGTCCATGATAGACAATAATTCAGGTGACATTGCAAAATGTAAACCGAACATTTTTTTCAATTTGTACATGAATTGTTTTCCAGAACTTATTTACCTTTTTACACGACCATATAAGTGAAAAAATGTACCTACCTCAGAATTGCATTTCCAGCATTTATTATTATATTTCTTGTACATTTTACATAACTTATCCGGGGTTAGGTACCACCTATATTGCATTTTATATAAGTTTTCTTTAATATCTTGGCAAGCTGTATATTTCTTTCTTTTAGTCCAAGTTTTTGTCCATTGCTCCAAACTTATTGGGTGGCCAATATTTTGAGACCATTTGATCATAGAGTCCTTAACTAATTCATCCTCTGTTTCCCATAATAATAGTTTCCTATATAATTTAGAAATAACTTTAGTATTTTCTGAAAATAATACTGCATTGAGCGGTCCTTCTTCTTCTAATAAACCATTCAGTTTTAGGTCCAGTTTCAATTTTTCCCTAATCTGTCCATATAATAGCCAATGGCAATCTATCCCTAATTCTTTAAGTTCTTCTTGTATCCTTATTTTAATCTTGTCCTTATGAAATTCTACCAAATCTTTATATCTAATCCTTTTATCTAAAAGAATATTCTCTTTTTTGTAATACACCTCTTGAGGAGATACCCGTAATGGTGCTTTAGGGCAGCATCTTAATCTATATTTATACCATGCATGTATTAATGCTCTTCTTACAAAATGATTGTAGAATTCTCTATTTACTTTATTTTTATTATACCATAGATAGAAATGCCAGCCCAACCATATGCCAACTCCTTCCAGGTCCAATAGCTACTTGTTTTCTAATGTTATCCAATCTTTAATCCAACTTAAACAAACAGCATGAGTTGGAGGACATAACCAGAATCATACTGATTATTTCCTGTAATACACATAAGGATAGTTGGGTATACTTCCAGTGCTAGATTGCTTAGTCTGTTGAAAATCATTCTTACTCTCTTGTGTTTCTGCATTTGTTTTTCTGCCAGAACTGATATTTGCTCATCTAAATAGTGTATTTCAAATTTATGATTAATACAGATAATTTTCTTTGCAGAAGAATTGCTGGCTAAACTGGAAGTTTATGAAGAGCAGCAGCGAAAACTGCAAGCCGATCTTGAACAAGTTACGAAGAGGGCAGCTTCTCAGGTCTGCTGCTGTTGGGCTTAATGGAATTTAGCTGAATTGTAATTAGCAGAAGTAGCTATCACTGATTATAGAATAGGAAAGCTGTTTAAAATTTGCTTTGCTGAAAAGCTGATGAACTGTTGATAGTTGCATAGTCTTAAGATTCTGTAAGCTTATGATGACCGTGTTTGTTTATTCTTCCTATTCAACATCTAGATCAGATGAAAGCCATTTTTAAACAAAACCCAGACTTTAGCCCTTGACTGGAAGTGAAACAGACAGTCAGACAGACAGCTGGCCAAGCCTACTTCTTAGACTGGCTAAAAATAAAAGAAGGAAAAAGAGAGATAGAGAGAAAGGGAAAGATGTAACGATGGCTAAGTGATGTGGGAGGCAAGCAGCTAAAGATCCCCTGCCTTTGTGCTCTTGCCCTAGCTCCACTGTATACAGAAAGGTCCACACCAAAGAGTAGGAAGCCCAGCTTTCCAGTACGATGATGCAGTTGCAGTTTTCCTCTTCTGCATACATTACATAATTATTTAGATTATTCTGTTTAATCTACAGTGTGTGTTTGTGTAAAGGAAAGGAAATCTGATTTAATACAAATCCATGGTATAACCCAGAACTTTTCATGTTGGTGACACACTTTTTAGACATGCATCATTTCACGACACAGTAATTCAGTAAGTAATTCAGTAAGTGGAGGCAGCCGCTCCACCCAGACCTGGCCTGCTGCCACTGCCCTCACCGGGGTCTTCCTTGGCCCAGGATGGGAGTGAGAGAGGCGGCCCCTCCACCCGGACCTGGCCCGCTGCCACTGTCATCACCAGAGTCTTCCTTGGCCCAGGGTGGCAGTGAGAAAGGCAGCCCCTCCACCCAGTCCTGGCCTGACGACGACCTCACCAGGGTCTTCTTCAGCCTGGGACAGCTGTGGAAGTGGCAGGAGTGGTAGCCCTGCCACCCAGCCCTGGCCTGTTGCGGTAGCAGGAAAGGCAGCTCTTCCACCTGTTATATTTCTGCAACACACCTATGCACTGCAGCCAACACACTAATGTGTCATGACACACAGTTTGGAAAGCTCTAGTATAACCATACTTGAAATACTAGGTACAGTTCTGATTTTGAAGCTGCACCAGCAAAATGGTATTGTAGAACTGAAAAAAGTGGAGACAAGGACAATCACCATGATCTGTGATGAAAAGTTACAGTGTTTGGGGCTATTTAGCCTAAGGAAAATGTGAATACGGAATGGGTATGGAAGTGACGGGTACGTGAAATTATGCTCAGTATGGAGAAATTCAATAGAGAAAAGTTTTTCTTCCTTTCCAATAATACTAAAACAATACAGATTGTGGTGCTCCTACTCATTCATCTCTCAGATCTCAGGATCTGCCACCGCCTCAGAATTGGAAGTGGGCAGTTTGTGGCAAAAAGAGAGAGAGTAGTACTGTACAGTACTGAACAGAGGTACAGTAATGGCCATCAATTGTGATGGCTTCAAAGGGAGTTAGATGAATTAGATGAATTAATGGATGATGCAACTATCATGGCTGCTAGTCATTATGGGTATATATCTGTTGCTCTGGAACATTATCATATTACACCAGTATTAAAATCGCTCCACTGCTGCCAACTAGTTTCTTGGTATGGTGCAGAGTGTTGATTGTGACCTTTAAATCCCTACAGTGTTTGGGTCCAGATTACCAACAGAATCACCTTGTCTCATATAATCTGCCCTACAAATGTAGGTCTTTTTGGGGACACTTCCTTTAGTTGTCAGAACTAGGCTAGTAACTGTTACCCAGAGGAGATTTTCTTCAGCCTCCCCTAAACTGTGAAATGGCTTGGCAGAAAAGATTTGACAGCTGGATACACTGTCCAACTTTAAAACAACCTTAAAGACCAGTCTGTTCTCACAGATTTATCCCAATGATTTTTAAGTTAGCAAGTTTGTATTGATTGTTTTTATTATCTGTTGGTATTTATATGCTCTTTTAACCATATGTTTAATTTGTTATTGTTCCCCACCTCAAACCATGGGGAGAAGGGGGTAAAAAGTGGCGGTGGTGGTGGTGGGGGTGATGATGATGATATAAACCAAATGGTGCAGTTATACTCATGTGCTACTTATGAGTTTCCCATAGACATCTGATTGGCTAGAGTGGGAACAGTGAGAAGTTTTGGGGCTGATCTAGCATGACTGTTCTTATGTTCTTAGGTGGAATTTCTGATAACTAGGTTATTTAGCTTATGATGTTTGTTTAATTCTTTCTGTTATGTCTGTGTCCCAACTGCACTTGTTGTAGCCCAGTGAATCAGGCAGTGTGGATGAACTACAGAGTCGCCTTTTGGAATGGCAAGAAATTGTAACTGAATCTGAGGATGTACACAATCAAATTCGAGAGGAAAAATCTGTAATGGCTCTAAGAATGGCACAAATTGAAGAAGAGAGAGAAGGTGAGTTAGTTTCTTTGAGATGACATTAGGTGATTTTGTTAGGTTGCCAAATAACTGGAAGCAAATTAATAGTTCTGTGCAAAATTTCATGGTGCACTTCGCTGTTGCAATCATGTGAGAGTCACACCAGCAGATAACATCTGGCTGCCTTTGGTATATTGTGCAGACTGATCATAAGTAAATTGAGACCTAGTATTGCCCACTATTGCAGCTAAAATGGCATCTGAACCATATTGTTTTGAGCAGAACCATTCAGTCTGCTTGCAATGCCATCATTAAGAAGTGATACTCTCCTAAATTGTACAAAAATCAAGGCAGAAAGTAAGTTTAGCTTTAAAATCCTAGCACGAGTTCTTCGAAGCCCTTCGTAGTAAAGTTATTATATGACCTCTTAAGAGAGAGAGAGAATGAGAGAGAGAGAGAGAGATGCTGCTAAACTTTTCCTATGCAAGATGGTATGATATAATCTTTTGGCATTAGGAATATGTAGAGGAGGATCTGCTGAATTTCATCGATGCTCCATGATCTTTAACCATTGAGCACATTTTTTAAATTTATTTTTTTCTGGTTAGGTTAAGTGTTTGGAATTCTGTTAAAGATTTCCTATTTACAGCTGAGTTACCAAGGAAAGTCCAGGAGCCTGGGCTTTGAGCATTTGGAATACTGCTTGGTCTCTGCATACTTATTGAAATGGAAGTGATAGTTTGAAGAGCTGTGCAGTCAACTCTCCACATTTGCCAGGGCTCAAGATCACTGTGGAAGTGGAAGGAATGCAAATAAAATTAAAAATGATGAACACTATTCTTTTTTACCTGAGAACAATTCTGTAGGAATCTCTAGGTCCTCTAGCATGGTTGTATGGTCAGTTTCCAGTGGAAGTAGGTCATAGAATCATGCTGGAGGACCTAACAGTGCCTAGAGAAGTGTTCTCTCAAGGAATCTCTAGGTCTTCTGGTGCAACTCTGTGGTCCACTTTCTGGTAGAAGTGGATCATAGAATTGTGCTGCTGCACCTCAGGATTCCTAGAGAAAACATATTTTTTCTGTTGCAGGGACAAATAGAGTAAAAAATGTTTTAAATAAATAAAATAACCTGTGAGTAATCAAATCTGCGAGTGCTGAAGCTGAAGAAGTGGAGAGCCCACTATAATACTGGTAATGGAACAGGGAGACTTGCTAGCAAAATTCGAGTTTGTCTTGAAGTTTCTCGTCAGATACTTCTCTTAAGCAGGCTGATATATATAAAGATATATGGAAGCTTTAAAACAAAGCAGCATGTACTTCTTTCAGCAACTGACAGCTTCATAATTCTTAAATTTGTCTTTTGAATATTAGTTAATATTTAAGGTGGCTCTGCATGAGTGAGCTAAGTGAGGGCTAGTCTTGTCATCCACAGAGATTCTGCAACTCCAGTATCTTATGAGGACAAATCGTATTTCTGAACCCCTTTCCTTGATGGTGTGCTAAATTCTGTTAGCTGTGTACCTTCATGCCTATTACATTGATCCAAAAGCACTCAAATAGACATCATGTCATTCTTACTGGATAGAATTAAAATACTATACATGCAGTCCATTGGACTTCATCACTTGTCTTCCAGTTATCACATACTGCATAGTGAGCCTTTGAGTCCCAATAGTTTCAGGTAGCTTGGGGCTGAAACATTCTATGTTGTATTCAAGCCCTTTTGTGTTAATATGGTCAAATGTTGATCTTCCTGTATGTCTGGTCAGTATTTAATTTTGCATTTTTCCTTGGGTTACGCATGACCTTTCTGTTTTGTTTTTCCCCCCTTTGCGGTTAAACCTGGTGAGCACTTGATGTCCCTTCCCCCTCCACTCCTAGCCTACACTGTGATTCGGTCAGCCACTGAGAACATAGTTTCCCATCAGTTTTGTGCATGCAGGATTCTGCAGCCACAGCAGCCTATAGTGTACTGTTGCTGATTTTCCTTGGTAGACATTGTTTTGTGGGAAATCGACAGTGCATTATAATTGCTGTTTGTGGTGCTGTGTGGTTTTTCTTTTTCTTTTTCCTTTTTATTAACATAAGTAACAAATGCTGTTTTTAACTTGATTTTCTTCCTCTCTGCAACGCTTATATCTTCATTTATGTTAACAGAACCATTTTCATATCTTTTTTACTAATAGCTGGCTCCATATTTACCTTGCAAACTGCATAAAATCATACTATCAGTGTTAAAAAATTATACTCTCATGCTTTCTTTAGATACCATTAAAAAAAGTCACTATATGAAAGTGGCATTTCAGGAGGAGAAATTTGGGTAGATTTTGAGCTAAATATACAAAAGAAGATTCAGACCATAAGTGCCATAGGCAATTTTTTTGGTGAAGTTCTTTCAGTAAAACAAGTTCCATTTGAGAACATGGCCCTTTATAGAAATACACTGGTACAGCGCTGTGGATTAGGACTTTGCTTATGCCTAGGGTCTCTCTTGTTGGGTCTGATGGTGGACCCACAGCATTAAAGAGCACAGTCCGATCGATGTTAAATGTTTTAGAGATCACATTTATTTTATTTCAAAGAGTTTTAAAAGCAGGGATGAATGTTTGAAGACAAAAGGGAGCGGGGAAATTTCCAGAGAGTTAAAAGTGATTGGAAGGGACAATCACTGCAGTTTCATGTTTTTCGTCTAAATTAGCAATTATAATGAAATCAGAAAAACTTGAAAGTGCTCTGATTTTACTGGATCACAGTTATAGTTTGTTTGCAAACACAAACCACCCTTTGTTATTTATTTTTAAAAAGTGTTAATTGCTTCTGTCCACCATGCCCCCCTCAATTGCAAAAGGCCTTGATATTCATGTTTCATCTGTCACACTGCAGTGTTTGATCCTCTTTGCTGGTTGATAGTTCTAAGAAAAGATCCTCCATGATTTACCAGCTTTTACATCTGGCAGTTTGAAAAGTGAAAACAGTCATAACTGGAGGACAATAGCTTTATAAATAACATTTTCTGGACAACATGCCTAATGGTGGCAAAATTAGCTGTAAGGTGATCCATTTTTTTTTGAGTTTGTGTGTTTTTGTTTGATTTGCGGATACTGAAACATCATATCATGTATGAATGTTAGGAAATAACTAGAACCCATGGTGGTAGTTGGGTCATAAAGTGTCTAATATGCAAAGCGTATTTGTATCAAATATCCAAAATAAACTTTCATTACGTACTGTGTTACCATATGTTTGGATCCAGAAGCATGTGGAGTTAGCTCCTTCAAATGGGTGATTTTTGCCAGTCTCTTCTTTTCCCCATAACTCACTGTTGTTCCTCAAATATGCTCCATACAGCTGGGGGAACCCTGCAGAATAGTGCACACAGTGGTGCTGTGGGAGAGTAGGGGGAAAGATGGAGGCGTGCAAATCACTACTCTGTGTTTCTCCCAGCTGCCAGTGTGCTTCAGTTGCTTCTATCAATCTTTCCATTTCTAGGAGAGTAAAACTCTGTATTCAGATCCTAATGATGTGATAATAATAGGGGCTTCTTAAATAATAATAATGGACTCAGTGTGATCCAGTTGTGAAATCACATAGATGTAAGTCTGGCCTCCTGTTGTCAGGCTTGGTACCAGGCAGGTCTGCCAGAGCTCTGTTTGACATAATGACCAGTGTGAACCTTGTTTACAAATGCATCTTTGTAAAGCATGCAGTCTAGAATTACATTTCTGTTTTGAGGCATTCACAGGAATTCCGTGATGTGGTTCTAGGGATTCTATCTATTATTCTCTCCTATTGGAGTCCCAATACTGTGTCATTATGAATGAACTTCCACCTTCCAGAATGGCTGTTAAGGAGGCTGGGGGGTGCAGTTGGGAGGTTTGAGTGATTTGTAAAAAATTTGGTTACCAATTGTTGTGTGGAGGATCCCTGGCTAATTTGACACTTGCTTTAAACAAGCAAACTTTATTTATGTTATTGCTTTCATATTGGTTGTCTTGTGCAGAACCAGCATGTATATTAGTTCATTAAATGTGTGTCTTTTAGGGTGGGTGTGAATCTGAATGTAGAGCAAATAAGAGAGATGTTTCAGTGATTTGTAAATCAAACACAAGTAACCGAAGGGTGAATGGAATAGCAAGTGGTATTTATTTATTCATCTGTTCAGTTTTTATCCCATCTTTCCTCATTAGGGTCCCTGGTGGGAAACAGTTACAAGAATAGCTCATTACTGAAAAACAAACTTTACCGTGTCATTCTCAGATAGGCTGAAGGAGCAATCCACAATCACCATTGGGATTAATCTCTCACGCCAAACCAGTCACCCCAGTGATGGTTGTGGATTACTCCTTCAGCCTTTCTAGAATAACCCTTCATGGTAGATAAAAACATCTCATTTAAGTTTGTAGAGAGGGTTTGCATACATACGAACTCCTCTGCGTCTGACCAATGTTTTATAGATAGAAGAAATAAATTCTGGAGACAGAAAATAGATTAGTTATAGAAATTGCTTCAGTACCTGCCATTACTTTCTAGTCTGATTCAGTATAGACTGAGCATGCTTTCTGTACCTAGGGAAGCTATGTGCCATTTCACATGTTGTACAAAAAGTAAGGATTGCCCATACTGGATAAAGGATATACTCAAGAAGGAACCACATCTAATCCAAATACTTCTGTGTTTGTCACATTCACACCTCACAGCTGTAGAATTACAAAAATAAAATAAATCTTTGCGGTGACTTTAGAAGAAATACAGGTTCACTGAACCTGTCTGCTTAACCAAATGCCAGCATAGGTTACAGAGGATATTTCATACAGTATAAAAAGTCTAGACTTGTACATGTTGGTTTTACCTCATTAATTTAGATGTAAATCATAAATCTCTGAATAAAAGCACTGCTTTGTTGAGGGTGGATAGCTGAAGTTCAGTTGTTGCTTTAGCAGTGAATAAAGTATGGAGCCAGTTTTGATTTCATTTCTTCTTTTTGACTTGTCTGCTTTACATGAAATACCTTCCAAATAAACATCCTTTGTTGATCACACAAAACAGATGGGAATGTCTTTAAAATAAATAATCATTTCTCACAATGGACTGCATTCATTTAAGCTGCTGAATTCTGAAATCATTGTGTGTTATTGACAAATAAGTCTGCATTATTTACTATTAAAAGTTATATATGGCTTGATGCCAAATTGAAGTGTGTGATACAGGCTTCTGACTTCCTCGTACTACCACAACAAGGGCACCCTTTAATGTTAAAAATCTAAGAAAGGGTTGCTACAGTTTTGTAAAAATAAGTGCAGAACTGAATAATCTAAAGTGATGTATTTGTCACACACATCAGCTACATTTAAATATAATTGATATAATTTGAGTTTAGTTTGAGTCTGTAAGTGGCTGCCCTCTTTGTCAGTATCCATATGCAAATTATTCTTTATTTGGAAAGAAATGCCTGTGAGATCTATACCCCCTATTGCTTCTTTTAAAAGAATCACATATAGATTGTTTCCATATGTTCTGAGGGGGAAATCACAAGATGGATAATGATATGGAGTGCATCTATAACCTGTTCCTGCCAGTTCTTCATAAACCCCTGTCTGTATCACTGACTCCTTTTGAATGTCTACAATGTGTTTGTCTGATGAGTGATTGCTTTCCTGTGGCACAAAACTGATTGAGGATGACTGGTTCTTTCCTGGCTGCTCTGATCCAGCCATAGTCTCAGGGCAGCAGGAGCTGGAGGAGGAACTGGCCACAGGTCATGGGACTGGCAGAATGCAGCCGGAGAGAAGAAAGATTACCCAGTCCAGCAGGAAACTCCAGGTAAGTTGGTTGTATTGAAAAATTCGTATTTTTACTGATGTCATCATATGTAGCAAGTAAACTCTTATTGCATTCTAGATATATGTGGCCTATTAGTATGTGTAGTTACAGTGAATTTGTTATCAGTGTTATTGCAGTGTTGTCTTCGTTAACCTAAGCATAGTTTAAAGAACAGAATGTTGTTATCCTCAGATGTTGCAATGTGGATTTGATAGGTTATTAAATTAAGGTTTCTCTCCTTGTGCTGCATTTAGGAAGATTATGGCTTCGATGGAAAGCAGTGCTTTGAAGAACTGAATGTGACTTTGGATAGTACTGATTCAGCTGAAGGAGAGAACATGGGAGGTTGGTGGCCAGAGTACACTTCTCCTAGCACAGGTGTGGCAGCCACTAGACAGTTTATTAAAGCATGCACCCACATCTGTTTTGTCTTATTTTTGTTTTGCAAATTCAACTAACAAACCCATGTTGTGTTGTGTTTGTATCTGTTGAATTTTTTTTTGGCTTGCCTTTTTGTTTCAATTTGAAGCATGTGCGTGCTGGATGAACTGTCTAGTTTTGGTTCAAAACTAGAACTTAGTCGTGGTTAACACCTTGGATTCTCAGTTGTGAATGAAGAGTATTGTCATTCATGGTAAGATTTTTTTTTTAAGTTTTAGTTGTGTTCTTGTGAAAATACCTCCGCAGCCAGACGTTGTTTCCAATTGTGTTTCGTGCCTTGTTTGTTAAGATAAGCTATACCTATATCTATAGGGAATACTCTATCTATTTTTATTGTTTTATAGAAAGTATATACTTCAGTTGCTCTGCAGTTTGTAATGGAGATGGCAGAGTTCATGAAATGTGTTAAGTCTGTTTTGCATAGGTCCGCTAAAATTACATTGTGAGTGACATCTTTCACCAAATATATCTTCCTAATATTCTGCAGAAATGAGAAATTCTGAAGTAGTTAGGATCTATTACTCTTCACTTAAAGTGAAGGACAACAGTTTCAAAACAAAACATTTATTTTAAATCTATCCAGACAGACAAATGTCTTCTGGAATTTGATTAAGCAGAAGCAAATTTTTAATATGAAGAAATCCCAGCTCCCTTGCCCCTCCCCCCAAAAGTAAGTGACATATCAAGATATTTATACTTCATTGAATTAATCTGGTTTTGCTTAATCAGTGGGATATTACTTCAGCTTGTGCTGAGAGTTTGTAATCAACAAGACTGTAAATTAAGGCTACGTAAGGCTATATTTGAGGCTGCTTTGGTTTGTGAGGTTGATGCAATAGAACATTCTGGAAAATTAGATGTATTATGTTACACTTCTATTCTGTTTTTCCTTCAAGGAATTCAAGGCAGAGTACACAGTCCATTTTGTCCATGCAGTAGCTTTGTTTAGCTAAGAGTCATATAAGCCAAAACTTGCTTCATTGTTTGGGTAATATGCAAGCATATATGGTAGCTTTCCAGTCAGTTATTCATGTTGCTGACGCTTCCATCTAAATTATTTTACATACTGGCATGTGAAAATAGAGTGTGCTTTGATGCCATAAGCACAAGTGAAATCCTGCAGGTTTTGGTGGACAATCTTAATTATATTTTAATAATTGCAATGAAGGAATGGACAACTTGTCCCCTTCAGATGCTGGACTGTAATTCCCATTAGCATGGGCAGTATAGCTAGTATTGTGCAATGATGGTAGTTGTAGCCTAGCAAAACTGGAAGGGAGCTTGTTGTCCACTTTTGTGATAAAAAAAACTAGTTCACTTCTTTTTCAAATTGTATAGTATAGTAGTCTAAACTGGCGTGTTTTGAAAATTTTCACAATTAATCCATAGCTGTTAATTTTATAAGTGTAAGATACTTTAAATTCTATGAGTATTTTGTAATTTTGCATCTTGTAACATGTGCCAAAACCTCTGTAATATAGGTAGTTCAGAATAAAATCATTGTAGCATCTTTCTTATTTAAAACCAGCCATTCTCAACCTTTGGTCTAGCTGTTTGGGACATTAGCTCCCAGAAATTGTCATTTTTGGCCAGTCCAGTGGATGCTTCTGAGAATTAAAGTCCAGAACAGCTGAAGGATCATATGTTGAAAATGGATGGTTTGAATGCTCGTTAAATTTTCCTGATGGAAGGGAAAGATTGTGCAAGAATATAAAGCATGGTACAAGTGATACAAAAATCTATAGAAGAAAAATTCTTATTACCAAATGAAAGTTGAATGCATAACATATAAATCCTGTTCAGGGAATCAGAACTCTTAAAGCAGTGAGAAACTGTAGGGTTATGTATGCTGGCTCCCCTCTAATCTTCCTGCATTGAACAGGAAGTTCAGAAAGGGAGACTGTGTTCGGCTGAATATGGTTACAATAATCCTTTCCACAGTCGGAAACCCAGCGCTTATTAAGGTTTCTGACTGAGGGCTGCAGAGGTGTTCAGTTGAATTTGGTTACAATCACCCATAAGACTTCCTTGCGTGGTAGAGCCCCGTGGCCTCTATTGTGTGTAGAGTCTTGTAAGTCTGCAAGGGCTGATAGCCACAGTAGCAAATTGAGTTTAAAACAGTACAGATTTATTTAATTTAAAACAAAAAATTGTGCGTGAAATGTATAACATATAAAAAATAAGGGCTGTGATATTCTGTCAATTAATTTTTACTTTTAATTGAGTAAAAAAATTCCCTTGATTAATGCAACACTTGATTGTTTTTTTAAAAAAATAATTTACTAGAAGTGGCTGCCAGAAAGCTGAAACGAGGCAAGTAGATGTCACCATAGAAGAGGTACTCCCCCATTTCACCAGAAGGGCTTGATGAAACGTGATAATTTATATGCTAAATGGTTCTTCAGAATTATTGTTTTATCTTTGCAAATGTATACACATTTAGTCAACCACTAAATTGTTTACAAGTCACAATATTACTGGATTACTGACACCACTAATAAAAATGTCCTTGAATTAAATAGGTTTACGGACGGTAGTGGAAGAGTTAGAATTGGAAAGAAATCAGTTGCAAGAACAAATTCTCTTTTTGGAGGAACGCTGTCGGGACTTGGAAGATCGATTGCAGCTCCAAGGGAGAATGGAAGCTCTACAGGTACGTGCTACAAGTGGTCTCCCCACTGCCACCCATGGCTTTGAATAGTTTTCTCTTGGTCTAGCTCTGATACTGAGGTAAATTGGACTGGAAGCTTAAATTGGTTCGAATAATGCAGTACAGAGAAGTGAAGTGAACCTGCAGGGCTAGATTCATTTCCCCTCCCCACATACTCCTTTTAAAGAACAGACTTCCCCTTCCCACTGCTTTGTAAAGGAATTGGGCAAATGTGGGGATAGATGGGGCTACCGATGGATATGTAGCTTGTCTTGCAAGTTCTTGTTGTTCTATCAGTACCTATTAGGTATTACCTCTGTTTGTGTCACAGCTGTTTGATGTGATTCTTATTTTGAACTGTTTTCTACTGTAAAGCATTTTTTGCTCTCTGGAGTCAGGGTGCTACCACAGAATTTTTAAGAAATTCTCTAAAGATACTTTGCTGATTATGGTCAGCCTTCCATATCTGTGAATTCTGTATCCGTGGATTCAAACAACTGTGGCTAGAAAATGTTCAGAAAAAAAGTGAATGTTGATTTTGCCATTTTATATAAGGAATGCCATTTTACTACACCATTACACGTAATGGGACTTGAGCATCCACAAATTTTGGTATCCATGGGGGTCCTGGAACCAAACACCAGCAAATACTGAGATATCTTCTCTGCATAACTTCTTTAGCAGAGAGGAATTAGATTTACAAGATTGCCTCTTCAGTGGTGGTTTCCTCTACTTCAAAAAGACTCAAATCACACAGTCTTTTCTATGTTTGCCCAGGCACCTAAGAAATTCCCCAGTTACTCCCCAGCTGTTCATCCATTCATTTGCCTCCTCCTCCTCCCCCCTTTTTTCTTCTTCCCTTCTTCTTCCCCTTCCCTTTGTTTTGGTTTAATCTGCTTAATTGTTGCTATATTCTGTTGTGGTATGTTCTTATTCTTTTTTTCCTCTACCTTTATTGAGGAAGTATTTAGATGCCAGAGTCATGTTACAGTAGAAAAATACAGTTGATTTAACATAAAACGAAACAAATAAATAAACAAAAAAAGAATACTGAGAAGCAGTGAATCTAGAAGTAAAGTGGATTCAGTAGAAAAGTAAGCACTTGTTTATAGCTAATGCTTGCTCCTTTGTATCAGAAATGAGGAGCGTACATAATTTCTCAAAGGAAGTAAATTATGTCGGCCTTCAGGATGCAGCACATTTTTGGTAAAAGATAGAAATTGTAATTTTTGGAGCCAGGATGAGTTGGCATTACAGAGGATGCTAGACAGGTGTTCAGGTGTTACGGGGGACCCTTGATGGAAAGTTCTACATATGGTGGAGGACTAAATTTTTTCTGTGTTTGTAGGTATTACTAGCTTCCTGCATAAAGAAGAATGAATGCTTTGCAAAGTGACAAGGGGGAAAGGGAGGGAGGTAAAATTTCCTTCCAACAGTTCCAGTTTTGATAGGTTGCATTTAGCATGAGTGTATATCCTTTTTGGGGAGGAAGTGGTGAGTTTAACAAGTGGGTTGATACATTGCCTCTTTCCACACTAAAGAGTCGTCATCATATATAATCCAGGTCACCTGGATTATAATAGAGAATTGGGTATCCCAAATCCTCCCTTAAAGGAAAACGAAAACATTTTTCTCTTGAGAAAATGTGGTTTTACTATAGTCAGTGATAAAGTGTTCTAACTTTAGTTGCGAGTTCACAAACCAATTGTTATTTAGGTAGATGGGGAGAGTTTGGAACAAATATAGAAAATTAAAGAGAATGAACATTTTTACAAGGTAGATTTTACCTAGAAGAGAAATGGAATGTTTGCGCCAAGTTTTAAGTTTCTCCAAAACCCATTTTTCAACAGGCTTAAAGTTTCTGTGTTTCAGTTGGTGTATATTTTTAGTGGTGGTAAGCCCTACGTACTTGAAGTCTGCAGGGTAGAGAGTTGCTTCTCAGAGTGTTTGGATGCTGTTTTATATCTGTGGAGAGATATTTAGACTTAAGACCTATCAATTGCTGGAAGTAAGTAAGTGACTGCAGCGTTAGTTTTGTGCAGCAGGATGTCAGCAAATAGGCTGACCACATGGTTTCATTGTGGTGTTTTTATTATATTGGATAGATCTGCATGTGAATATTTTTATTCACACCTCGATACGCTAAATTCGAATTTTAGTTAAGAAATACTTTCAAATAATTAAAGTTAGACTAAGATTATTGTTCGAACCACTTGTGATCTAGGGATGTGGATTGATTGGTAAAAGAAGTGGTTATAGATTGCAGACTGGGAAATACTCATGATTCAGATTCTGTTACTGGAATAATTCCTGCAAGTCACACCTGATTTGCTGGTGGCTGCTCTTTTTGCTCCTCTGTGTTTGCAAGTGCAGTTTATTTCACTTTACTGACATGAACCTCCCCTGCCTGCTATTTCCTGAGATGCACCTTGGTCAAGGAATGCTCATGAATGTTTAAGATGAAAGGGATTAAACTAAAAGCACAACACAGTCTTGGGGATAGGTGAGAGAAGATGCGAAGAAGTGAGAAGATAGCACCATTGTAGTAAATTGGTGGGGAGCTAGAACACATGGGTGCAAATGTGGAGTGATATGAACAATCTAGTACAGTCAAAGAAACACCAGTGAAATTTCACAGTTGCTCATAGTGATATAGCTGAAGCATGCAATAAGCTTGGGTGTCTGAGCTCTATGTAATTGGCTTACAATTTTAATTATTTGATCTGTTAATCTAAGTGTGTGACTAATAGATCCCTTAACATACTAAAATGCATGTGTGTAATGGTAGGTTACCACATTTTTCTGAAACAGCAATATGTCAATGTATATTTGCATTGTAACAAAGAATTTCAATACAGGTGGCATTTGGTGTAGAGGAAGAAGGGCAGCTGTTGAGGGCTGTACAGGTGTGTTTTGCCCATTCCAAAGTGATAGCTTATTTTTCTTAGAAGTGATACTTGGTATTTTATCTAACCTACCCAGCATTTAACAGTGATATTGGGTTTGTCTGAGTTGCTTCTGTTTATGACTGGCGTTTGTTTGCAGTTTCATCTTACACACTAGTTTTGTGAAGCTGGGTAGACTAACATATTTAGATTGCATAACAAATGGACTGTGTCAGTGGAGCTTGCTTCATGGCATGTAGATTACATTCAACAATTTATTACATGCCTCACTACTAATCGTTAGTTCGTTTTTGGCAAATACAAGAAAAAAAATGAGGCCAGGAATTGATTCTGAATCACTTATGTTCAAATTACAATGCTGCTGGACATCAAATAAATTTGTGAGCTTTTAAAAAGAAAATAACTGGCTATTTTATCCAGTTTTATCCAATTTTAGAAGTGAGCAGCTCCTGCACAGTTGAGCTGAGCATGGTGTGACATAGAGTTTTTCCATTGTGGTCATCGCATGAGAAGATCACCATGGGAGAAACCTTTCAAAAGGAATTTCAGTTTGTCTTGGGGCTAATATTCTTGATGGTACTTGGTTAGAGTCTGACTCACCACTTTAAACAATAACACTATTATTCTTGTCAGTAGAAGTGCTAGTTACATGTATCGTTTTCTTGTAGAATGAGAATGATCGTTTGCAGTCCCAGATTACACAGCTGCGTAACCAGCATGCACGTGATGCAGAGAAACATCAAGCTCTTGTTTCCAGTTTGAATGAACAACTTAAAGGGTAAAACAAAACATTTCAAAAAACCCCACTAGACTTCACTTGGATCCAGTCATTACAGTACCTATTTTTTAGTGTAGCAAGTAATGGAGGGGGAGGATACTCCTGTTTTCAAAGAGTGTGGCTGGTTTCCTCTTAGAGAGTTAAGACACAATAAGTCTAATTTATGCCACCATTAACCCACATTTTTGTTCATTGCTGAGTTTAGAATTCAGTACACCCAGCCCCCCAATCCACCTTCTGAATGTGGCAGCCCCCCGACAAGACAGCCATTTTTGTGATGATGAGATAGGGAAGCAGCAGAGACAAGTCCATTCATTGCTCAGCAACAACATCATCCTCAGAACTCTCAGGAGGTTTTTGAGGATGTCTGTTACTGTGTGCCCAGCTAAAGGAAAATAACTGGATGCATCTCTGCTGCTGCTTCTGCTCTTCGTCAATATGGACATTGCTACCTTGACAGGGGCTGCCACATTGAAAAGGAAAATTTGGAAGCACGGTTGCACCAGGGGACACATTGTAACTGTGTGCTGGAACATGTGCCTCTGTTCAATTTGAATACAGTGGACACTCTGTATCTGCATAGACTGTGTTCCAGCAGCCCCATGAATGGAAAAAATTGTGAATGCTTGTGTCCCATAGTGTTAAATGGCAGCAGTATGTGCATGGCTGCTTCAGCATGTACACAAACATGTCACTTCCATTTTAGGTACAGGATGCAACCTTCTGTGAGTGCTTAAATTTACGGATCCAGAAGGCTGCTTGTATGGAGGAGATGTATATTTATATTTATATAAATGTATATAAACATACATTTATATGGAGGGATTTTGTTTGTTAATATGGGATTTTAATGAACGTAATACTATTTAAGAAATAATTTTTAGTTAATTTTATCAATTTTGGATCTATTTTACACATATATCAAAATAATTTTTATGGATTTTAACACACAAACCAGAAAGCACTTACCAACTTGAAAAGCCTCTCTGATGCTGCAACCGTTCCAACCCCAGTCTAGTCACTTCTGTTGCAAATGGGGGGGACTGGACAGTATGCACCAGCAAGGATTATGACTTGTCACATTGTCAGAGACTCCAGCGTACAAATAATATTTACCATAATGTTTTTGATTAATTCAGAACTAAATATATCTTGTTGGCAGACTGAATGAAAGAAATGGTTTGCTTGAAAGTTTGCTTGGGGAGAAGGATCAAAAGATATCAAGTACAATGGAAAAGCTAGAACAAGTAGAATACATGAGAAGTTCACTTCAAGAGAAAGACTTTCTAAACAAGGAACTGGGTGAAAAACTTTTGCAAACTGAACAGAAGGTGAGTTGTACCACTTGAATGACTCAGAACATAATTTCTGATATGTGTTCAGCACTTCAGGTTTTCCTGCTTCAATCACTTGCAGATTTATAATGTCCAGAATCCTGATGGTGTGTTATATCAGCCTATCAGTCTTCAATATTGTGTAGCAGCTGAAGAGAATGATAAAGTTGCCTTTCATCTCATCCCAGAAGAAAGGCAGGATATAAATTCAGTAAATAAATTTAAAATTTGTTGGCAGAGAAAGCCGTCCTAGCAGCTCACAAGCAGTTTTCTCTTCTAGTAGTAATAGTTGCCCTGCTGTATCACCCAACTGTTGCTGCACCACGAGTCATAATATTTTAGTCATTAATTTAATATTTTAATATTCAATATTAATATTTTAGGGAAGCCTTGATGGAATGGAAATTAGAGTGCAGTTATCCCACTGAATTCAGTTGGTTTTATTCCATAATAATAGTGTAGGATTGTAGCCCTGCAACACAATCCTATAGCCATCTAATTCCAATGGCTTCTGTGTGTTTAAACCCAGGTAAATGTGTGTAGCATTTCAGGCTGGATTCCTACACCAGTAGTTGCATTCAAGAGGAAGTTCTGGTAATGATGTACAATAGGCACATGATGGTAACACAGTTTGTTAACTTTGGTAAAAATTATCAAAATTATCAATAATGATACTTGTGGTTAACAAAATAAATGTTTTGGTTATAATCTGGTTCATTCGTGTAAATAAAAGACTTGAAAAACTGGGTTGGATTTGTCTGGGTGAGCTTAAGAAAAAAGGTACATGTGAACATACTGCTGTGTTCTTACATCTAGGCCTTACCTGTCGTGATTTCTTGTAAACAAGAGGCAAATTATTCCAGCTTTCTTTGCTGGCAGAGATCTAGATCAAATGATTATCAGTGTTTGTTGGTATACTGAAAGTACTCTCCAAGGTTATTTTAGAAATGCACACTTCAGGTTCATATTGTCTGATTGACAAATCATGGTTTGGCAATAACACCACTTCAGTAGAGACCACGAGCTAGAGTTTGTATATCACATACCCTCTCTCTTTCTAGTTAGCAATAACTAGACATTTGAAGTAGGATAACTACAGTTACAGTTAACCACTGTTTGCTGTGAGACCATAGACTGAAAGTGGCCTCTAGTCCTGGTTTCAGTTTCTGATCTCAGAGCATATTGTAGCTAACAATAACTATGACTGTCCCTGTTCGCGTTTCACAGTAAACCAATAGCTGACTGAGGAAGAGGGAACTTCATTCATGGTGGTGGAAGTAGGAGGAAATGGGTGAATTGTAGAAGCATGCAGGATGCGCCTTATTCCACAGAGTGCCATCCAAACTGTTATAACAGGAGAGTGAAACATAACCACCACAAGCTCAAGTTAACTGTATGGTTGGATCATTTTGGTAGAAGTTATTGTAGTTAAACATGTGTTTAACTATGAAGGGAATGTATTTGGGCTATCTAGTCTTACAGAGATCAGCATAGTTTATAATCAGCCAGTTTTCCATTAATCCTACTTGCATAAGTATTAAAGGAAGTCTTTTTTTCCTCCTCAAACTAGTTGGAAGATGCCTTGAAGAAATGTGGTGCTTATGGCCTGGAGTGTGCAGAACAGAAAGCCATAATCAGTGACCTAACAGAAAAAGTGACTGCCTTTAAAGAAAAGGTAATTTTCTAAAACTGAGTGGGAAATGTATGTGTAGCTTCAAGTGTCATTGCCATTCTAGTTATATATGTAATATATAAAGAGTATATATTAATATATATAAACAATGACTATCAGAAATAAGAATACACTTGAGGGAAGAACCAGAGAACTCATTGAAATGACCCTAATTTAAAACTTGGAGTCATTTTAAAAGCAGTATGTGACATGGGAGGTCAGTCATCCACGGGTGGCAGGGCAAAGGAGGAAAGTCCATTGGATTAGCACCGTGTTCCTTGTGTGGCAGCCATAGATAGCAAAATTGAGTGAATGCTTACATTGTGCCATTTATTTTTGTTTTCAGGCTGTGAAGCAGGATGCTGCAATAGAACTAATGCAACTGGAACTTGAACAGACAAATGAAGAACTTGACAGATTGAACACAAGCCATTTAGAAGAGAGGTCTCAACTTATTCAAGACCTCCAGAGACGGGAAAGAGAAATTGACAACCTCAAAGAAGTCCTCATTGAAAAAGACAAAGAAATTACTGCTCTTTCTTCCAGTATGACTGAGTATTCTGAACAGATTAATATTCTGAAGTGCCAGATCAAGTGCAAAGACAATGAAATAAGAGAGATGGAAGAAGCTGTGTCCAGGGCTGAAAGGGAAGCCCAGTTGTTGAAAGATGTACAAACTGCTGATGTGAAGGATGCAAGCACAAAGATTTCAGGACTTTCTCAGCAACTAAGTACAATGGAATCAGAGCTGGTAAAGGAGAAAGCTGAAAATGAAGCCAAAACCAAAGAAAATGAAGAATTGGTTGGGCAAATTAAAGAGTCCAGCAAAACAGTCAGAGAACTTAATTTGGAAATGAAGACCCGTGATGTTACTTACACCAACAAACTCACGGAGTGCGAATCACAAATTAAATTGCTTAAAGAACAAATAAGCACATTAACTGAGAAGCTGGATGAAACAGAGAGAACATATAAGGAGGAAATGAAACTTCTCAAATTCCAGCTTGATGAACATATCTCTACCAAGGAAAAACTGAATACCTTGCTAAAAGAGAAAGAAAACAAAGAACAGAGTTTTGTGAATGAACTGAAATCAGTGAAGGATTTATACAATCAATTAAGTTTAGAAAGTTCTAAAAAAGATGAAGAGTTATCTAATTTATCCAGGCAGCTTGCTGAACATATGGAACAGTTAGAAATTGCCAAAAAGTCTCTGCAGGAAAAGAAAGAGATCATAATTTCATTACAAGATAAGCTTAAAACTGTAGAGCAGCAAAGTGAGAAGGAAAAATTCAAGTTAGTTGAGGAGCTGAGTAACAAGGAAATGAAGTTAACAGAAGTTAATAATAAACTGCATGAAAAATGTGAAATAATTGGTAAGATGGAAGCAGACAGACAAACTAACACCCTAACTAATAGCCAGTTGCAGGCAGCTCTTGAGCAGAAGGAAAAAGATTGTGCAGGTCAGCTTAAAGCTATTGAAGATCTAAGTAGTGAGGTGCATACCATGGAGAGGGAGAAGCAGCAGTTAATCAGTGAGAATGAGAGTTTGTCTAAATTACTGGATGTGAAAGAATGTGAACTGTTGAGGCGTGCTCAGGCTATGGCTGAAATGGAGAGTAAAGTATCTGCCACTGCCATTGAACACCAAAAAATACTTTCAGAAGTTAGCAGTGATAAAGAGACATTAAAGAACAAGGTTGAAGAACTTTCAAACCTTATCAAACAAAAAGAAAATACAGTCACAGAGCAGATGCTAGAGAAACAAAAGGAGTGTGATATATTAGCAGATCAACTCTCTGAAAGCAGAGGGCTGACAGAACAGTTACGCAAAGAAATTCAGTCATTTAGCATTCAGCTGCAAGATGTTAAAGACAGAGTGCTGGAAAAAGAAGGAACGCTAAGCCAAAAAGAGTCAGAGTGTAATAAAATGGCTCTACAGCTTAGTCAGGAGGAAGAAAAAGTATCATCATTACAGAAACAAGTTCAGGACATAGAAATGGAGCTTGAAGTAAAAAGCAAATCTCTAGATGAGAAAAGCAGACAAAATAACGATTTACTTAAGCAAATAGAAGAAAAACAAGCCAGTATAGTAGAATTAGAGAGACAGGTGGAAATGCTTCGAGGTGATGGCATCCGGTTGTCTCATCAGCTTGAAGAAAAAGACTCTGTTGTGTTATCTCAAAGTCTAGAGCTTGAGGAACTTCAGAGGCAGATTGCCAAGAAAATGGAAGAGTGCACAGCATTAAATGATCAGATAGTACTATTAGTCAAAGAAGTAGATGTTTTGAAATGTGAAAAGGACAGTGCTTTGGCTGTTTGCAGTGCAAAATCAAGTGAGTGTGATGCTCTTCAGCATCAACTAACACAGCATCACAGTGAAATTGTGTCCACAAAACATGACGCTCACATGTTGAAATTAGAAAATGAAAAACTGAAAATGGATGTTGAAACAGTAAATGCTACATTGATGAAAAAGTGTGAGGGAGTAGTTCCCTTGAGTGCGCAGTTATCTCAGCAGGGTCACAGTGTTTTAGTCTTTACAGAACAAATTGATACTTTAGTCAGTGAAATAAAAACTTTAAAAAGTAATTTTCATGCTAATGAGTCCCTCCTTTCTCAAAAGGACTCTGTGATTCAGCAAATGAAAGAAAATAAAGATGCAGGTGAAAAGAAATATTTGCAGATGGTTTCAGATTTGGAAAGCCAAATGCAGGTTTTGCGTTGTGAGGTTGATCAACTTAGGCAAGAAGTGCAAGAAAAAGAAAATGAATTGAAGATGCAAACCCAAGAGTTAAAATTGCTTAAAAACAAATCTGAGGAATCTGATTTGCTTAGAGTTCAACTGTCTGAGAATATGGAAGTAATTTCTGACCTTCAGAGTCAGATTGAAAATATTACCAAAAAGAATGAAGAATTAAGTAAGTCAGTTACTCAGAAAGATAGCTTTTTAAAACAAAAGGAGAAGGAGTGTGTTAATTTGCAAGCCTGTATTTCTGAGTCTTCCTCTGTGCAGCAGAGACACGTAGAGTCATTGATCTCTGAAGCAGAACAGTTAAGAGCAGTCGTTTCTGAAAATGAGTCGGTGGTGAATAATACTTTATTGGTTAATAATAAATTACAGGCTGAACTTCAGGACAAAGAAACTGAATGTGAGATGTTCAAGAAGCAAGTTAGAGATTTGGAAGAATCAAACTTGAATCTAAAAAAAGAAATAAGTGATCAGAAGAATTTCATAAACAATATTAACCAGGCACTGGCAGAAAAAGAAGTTTCTCTTTTGGATAATACCTGTCTTGTGGAAAAACTAAGAGAGGAACTAAAAACAAATGAAGAAAAACTACAGTTAATTTCTCAGCTTCATGGTCAGATCAGTGAAATGACCCAAGAAATCCAAAAGTCAAGAGAACTAGTACAGGAAAAAGAGGATGCTTTTTTGTCACTACAGGACAAATTTGCTGCTGAATATGAACAAAGAAATGAACTCAGTGCTACTTTGAATAAAAAGGAAGAATTTATTTCAGAATTGCTTATGTCTTTAGATCAGAAAGATTTGAGTGTGCAGCAATCTGAAAGCAGTGTTCGGGTTCTTACAAATGAGATCGAGCAACTTAGAGAAGAGCTAGAAAAAAACTCTGCTACACTTAAAAAGCTTTTGCAAGAGAAGGATGAAAACATTGCCGTTAATCAGAAGAAACTTGACTCTTTGTCAGCTGAACTAGAATTGGTCAAATCAAAGTACCAGAAAACATTGGAACAAGTTGAACTGTGGCAGCAGAATGTTCAAAACAGAGAGAGGGAGCTGAAGGTTTTGCAAGAAAAATGCACCCGGCAGGCTAAACATATTGAATATTTAAATTACGAGCTCAATGTTGCAAATTCTAAGTCTCAAGAATGCCACGACCATATACTTTTAATAGAAAAGCTGGAACAACAGGTGCAGTCTTTAATAAAGGATAAAACTTTTTTACAGGAGAACTTTGATAAATTAAGTGTGGAAAATGCGCAACTGGTTAAAAACCAGAACCAGTTACAACAGAAAGCAAAAGAACTGCAAGAACTTCATGAAAAATTAGCAAGCAGTGAGAATGAATCACGAATGCAGCTACATACCATCAGTTTGCAGCTGGAGAATGAGAGGGAGCAATTGCAAATGCAGGTTAGTGTGAAGGGTGAAGAAGCTGATGAATTAAAACTTAAGGTTGAAAAGCTAGAACAAGGTCTCCTTGAGTCAGAAAAGAGATGGGTGACAGAACTTGGTAGGGCAACACATGAAAATGAAATTAATCTTAAGCAACTGAGCAATTCAGAAAGGGAACTGAAATCCAAAGATGTTCAGATTCAGTCTTTGCAACAAGAACAGGACATGATTAAAAAAGAGCTTACCAGATACCTGTGTGCATTATCACGAAGTAAGTGTTTCATCAAAGACAATGATAGTGATGCTGATCATCAACTAACTGAAAGCAAGACTGTATTGGAAAAGTTCTCTATTCTGATAGATAATATTCTTAACAAAGAAGATGAAGCAATGGCACTGCAGCAAGCCCTTCTAGAGAGAGAGAAAGAGATACATTACTTGAATGATCAGCTAGAAAGTATGCAGTCTGTAAGAGAGGAGAAAGAGCAGATGCAGAATCAGTTGGAGAAGACCAGAGATAGTGACCAGTCAGAGATAGAATATTTATCGAAAGAACTGAGTACTCTTAAGGAGACATTGTATAAGCAACAGTCTCTCTGTGAAGAAAGAGGCACTGAATTAACAGACATGAAAAACATGGTTAATGTTCTTCAAGAAAAGAATGATAAATTAGAAAAACAACTTGAAAACAATTGCAAGATATTGAACACCCAATGTCAAAAAGAAGCAAAACTTTCAGAAGAACTACAGTACAAAAGCCAGATGGTGGAAAACTTAACTTCTCAAACTAACCAACAGAAGGATTTAATTTCTACTCTAAGCCAGCAGCTGAAAGAAAAGGATTGTGCAGTTACTCAAGTCATGGAATCTTTATCTAACGAAATGGTAAAACTTTCTGAAGAAAAAAATGTGCTTACCGTCAAATTACAGCAACTAGAAGCTATTCAGACTAGCATGACAGAAGAGGCGAGTTTGTCTCAGCAAGCTGAACAATATAAGAAAGAACATGACCACAGTCAAATTACATTAGCTGACAAGGAAGCTACAATTAAAGCCTTACTGGATGAGAAAGCCGAGATAAATGTTACTTTGGAAAAATTAAGTCAGGAAAAAGATAATCTGAAAAAGAAGCTTCAGGCAGCTTTGATAATAAGAAAGGATTTAATGCAGAAAATTGAGAATCTTGAAAAAGCTCATCAGGAATCTACAGAAAGACAGTGTAAACAAATGCAAGGCTTACTGGAGCAAATTGATGAATTAACAAAGCAGGTTAAAAGTGCTGAAGCTCTTAACAGAAATCTTGAATCTCAACTTGAAGAGCTGAAGGAGCAATTGTTAGAAAAAGATGCCAAAATATATGACATAAGTGAAATGTTATCCACTAGGACAGTATGCTTGGAGGAGTTACAGAAGGATGTTGCAGAACTAAAAGTTACCCTTATTGAACAAAAAACCATATGTGATAAGAATTTAGTATGTATACAGGAGAAAGATTCTCTTCTTCAACAAAAGCAGTCTGAGCTGACAGAGAGAGAGAGAATGTATGGGGAGGAACGTTCTCAGCTTTTCTTAACCTTAGAAAATCTCAAAGCTGATATAGCAAAGAAGGAAGAAATACTTAAGCAAATGAATGGTTCAGAAGGTACGTTAAATGCTGGAGACTCTTGTAGTGACAGTAAACGTCTCCTTAGTGAAATTAATCAGCTGCAGAAAGAAAAGGAAATCTTGCAAAGGAAACTTCAGGCGCTGCTTGTGGCCCGTAAGGAAAGCAATAAAACAATTCAAAAAATAGAGGAAGAACGTGATACGCTACTAGCAAGGGTTGATGAAATAATGAAAGATTTTGAAATCATACAAATAGAATATAAAGCACTCCAAGCTGTTCATCAGAAAAAATGCGAGGAGTTTGAGTCCAATCTGTTGCTTTTATGCTCTCTTCAGAAAATGTTGGGGTCTTCGGCAACTCTACATCACAGTGAAAATACTGAAAAGAAAACCATGGAGTCAGAGAACTTAAATGCAACAGGTCATGCTATGATAGAAGAATCAGAGAATATGATAAGTAAGATGATGGTCAAAGAGGAGGATGAGATGGTGAAATTTGATAATAATTGTATGAAACTAATGAAAGAAAAAGAAAAGATTCAAGAAGAGTTAAAAGAGAAGGCACTTGAACTTGAGAGGAAGGAAGAAGAGGCAGCAAAACTGAAGATCTCTGTTGAACAACTGGAGCAGCAGTATAAGAAGGACAAAGACAATTTGCTGATTGAACAAAGTCAGCTTCAACAACAACTGGAAATCTATAAAAATGAACTGATGGGTATTAAGGCTGTGATTGATGGTGTAAACAATGAAAAGGATATTCTCCTTAAGAAAACTGAAGAAGATCACCTGATCAGTGTGGAAGAAATTGAAAATTTGAAGCATGATATTCAGCAAGCCACCACACAGATGTCAGTGAAAGATGAAGAGATCAGGTATTTGCATAATTCCCTTAAGGATCTCAAAGGCAAGTTTGATCATGGAAAGGAAATAATGAAAGAAGTTTCACAACTGCAACAGAGTTTACAGAATAGTCAAGAAGAAGCAAAGCATTTTAAAACAGCCTTTGAAAAAATGAGGCAAGAGAGAGAGGAGTTCTTAAACAACCTTGAAAAGTCAAATACAGATTTAGCCAATATGAAAGAGGAGCTAAGACATACCAGTGAGGAAAACAAGGAACTGTTGGTAGAGCTAAACATGTTGCGTGAGAAAGTTTTACCAGTTTCTAATTCAGGCAACAATGTAGCAGAATGTGGAAAAGATAGTAAACAGGACACTGGTATGTTGCTGTGTTCAGATAATATATTGCAGAGCAGAGCTGAAGACAGAGAGAATTCTATTCCATTGTTAGATGTCTCTCCTATAGAAGAGGAATCACTACCTGCCACTCATACTGGAAGACTGGCATTAACAGAAAGGCCGGACCAGGCACCAGCAGGAATGACTCTCACACAGATGGGGAAGAAAGAAAACAGAAGAAACTCTGAACTGCAAGGACAGAAAGATGATGCTGAAGAAAAAAGTAAGGAACGACTTCAAAGAAAGCTCCAGGCTGCTTTAATATCACGTAAAGAAGCTATGAAAGAAAACAAAATTCTAAAAGATAAAATAGAATCACTAATAGTGGAAAACAAAGAACTGGTTGAAAAGGCCCAAAATCTTGGACTTCTGGTGTGTCAGCTGAACAGAGAAAAACAAGAATTGAATACTATGTTGTTTAAAGAGGAAATGCTTGCAACAGAAAATGCTAGGTTGTTAATTGAAAATGAAAACTTAACAGCTGCATGTGAAAGTCTAAAATCTACTATGGAAACTATAGTCCAGGAGAAGGAAGCATTTTCTTTTCAGTTGAATTCCTTAAAAGATTCTCAGACAGTTGAATTAACAAGTTGGAAAGCTAAACACAGTGAATTAAAGCAGGAGTATGAGTCACTGCTTCAGGCCTATGAGAATATTAGTAGTAAAATAGCAGAAATGAGGCAGATTATTGATGTCACCAGAAAAGAAAAGCAGGATGCCCTCCATCAGGTGAAAGAGAGAGAAGCTGAGAAACAGGAAGTTGAGAAACTGCTTCAGAAGGTGACTGGTGAAAACATACACATGAAAGAACAGCTAAAGCAGTTAGCCGAATCTAAACAGAAGGAAATTAAAGAGTTGCAGACTGAAGCAGAAAAGCAGACTTCTGAGCACAGTTTGTGTTTGGAAGAATATCAGAAAAATATTGATGAATCTATGCTTCAGATCAGACAACTCACAAAGGAAAACAAGCAATTAAGAGATGTTACTGAGACATTAAAAGAGACCCTAGAGAAAAATCAGAAGGAAAATGAGATCCTTTCTAAGGATTTAACTGTAACAGAATCTGCTTTGAGAGACCTCCAAACACAGTTGGAATTGACCCAACTTGATGCACAGTCTAAGATCAGTGATTCTCTTAATGAGAGGGAGTCATTATTAAAACACATTCAGTTGGTAAATGAAGGGATCTCAGAAAAGGAGAAAACTCTATTGATCCTAAAGCAAGAGAATAAAATTATGTCAGAAAAGTTAAAAGAGGCTGAAGAAGCTCTGTGTCAGAAAGAAAACTCATTATCAAAGTTAGAACATGATTGTAAAAGTCTTAATCATGAAATAGTAAGCTTAAGTGAAAGAATTAAGATATTAGAAGATGACAAATGTCTTTTACAGGAAGAATTAGAAAATGTTCAAGAAATGTCTTACAAAGTGAAAAATGAGAGAGAATTTTTGGAGACAGAGTTGCTCAATCACATAAAAAAATTGGATCAAACAACAGATAAACTGAAAGCCAAGCAAACTCAAATCAGCTTGCTCACACAACAGCTGGATGATTTAAAAAATGAGAAATGCAATGCAATTAGAGAAAAAGAAGAGCAACAACTACATCTTGTCAGAGTATTTGAAGAAAAAGTGAAATCTGCACAAAGAGACAATAATGGAACAAAAAACAAAACAAAAGAATTGCAAGAACTTCTAAAGGAAAAACAACAAGAGATCAACCAGTTGCAAAAGGATTCTATTAAATACCAGGAGGTGATTTTGGACTTGGAAAAATGTGTGAAATTGTTACAGTCAAAAAGTGAAAAATTTGAGAAAGATTTAGGTAATGCAGAAGAGAAGCTTACCAAATCAAATGAAGAAATACAGAAACTAAAGGAAAAACTGTCTTTACAAAAAAGTTTGTTGGATCAATCTAAAGCTGAAGTAGAACAGTTAGCAAATGAGAACCTAAATAGTAAAAAAGAACTTAAGAAGAAAGAAAACCAAATATTAAATCAGAGAAAAGAATATCAGAGCCAACTGGAATCTGACCTTCAGCAGTTTAAAGTAACTTGGCAAAAAGAGTGGCTCAGCTTAGACGAAAAATGCAATGCCCTTCAAAAAGAGAAAGAAAGTATCGTTGGTGAACGCCATCAGTTGCAGGAAGAAATTAGCATAAGGGAGACTCAGAATAAGAAACTTCAAGCTGAACTGAATGATGCCTTAGCCAGATTGGGTGCTTTTGCCAAGTGTATGTCATCTCTTCAAAATGACAGAGATAAAGTTGTTGGTGAAATGAAAATTTGGGAAAAGCAGTTCAAAGAAGCTATTGAAAATAAACAGCAACAAATAGAGACCCATAATCTAACAATAGCATCATTACAAGAAGAATTAACAGCATACAGGTCTCGAGTTCAAGAACTAGAGCTCAAAAGTTCTGTGCCAGAAGAACATAAGAACACAGTGGAAGCCTCTGTGGACTCACACCATTTGAGTGAGCTTTCAAGAATAAAGGCAGAGAACATCATTCTGCAGAACAGGCAACATGAATTGGCAGCTGCTTTGAAGTCAAAAGAAGATTCTTTGCAGGCACTGATCAAAGAAAAAAAGTCTCATAGCCATCTGCTAAAAAATAATTCTACAGAAAAAGAGATGGAAGCATTGACAAATAATTTGACTAAGAAAGAACAGGAAGTGCAGCTGTTTATTTTGGAAAAAAGCGAGATCCAAGCTGAGTTGGAAAAACAAGTTGCCATTTCTGACCATCTGAAAGCCATGCTGAATACGAAAGATACAGAGATTTCGCTTCTAATTTCATCAAAGGACACAGAAATTTCAGGCTATCTTGCTCAAATACAAGCTCAGCATAGACAGCAGGTTTCAGATTATGAACAGCAGATAAAGTCTCTGCAGGTGGCCAAAGGGCAATCTGATGAAACCTGCCAGAGAATGAAAAATGAGTTGAAAAATCTTCAGAGAAAAGCTGACAAAGCAATCCAGGACAAGACTGAGATTGCCACTGCAATGGATACCTTTAAGAAGGCAATGTCCTCTCTTCAGAATGACAGAGATTCTCTAGCTTTGAAACATAAAAATCTTGAGTCTGAGCACAGAGTTGCTTTATATGAAAAAGAGAGACTTGTGGCAGACAGTGCTAATGAAAACAGAACATTAAAACAAGAACTAAGGAAGCTCCGGAATGAAATAGATGATCTTCATTCTGAAAATGCAATGCTCACTGCACAGCTCATAAAGTACAGGGAAGATCTGAACCAAGTTCTGTCTCTGAAAGATAATCAGTTGAAACAATTACTTACGCAGAAATTGGAAAACATTAAGACTCTTGAACAGGAAAAACTTGAACTTCAAAAAAACCTGAAAGACATGCAATTGGCTATGAAAGTACAGCAGGAGCATATAGAGTCTCTGCAACTGGAAAATACAAAGTTAACATCAAAAGCTCATGACTTGGATATTGTGATTGCTTCCATAAACAAAGAGAGATTGGCTTCTGAATCAAGGCAGAAGTTCCCACATCAGGAGGGAGAGAGACTTGATCAACAGAAAGGATTTTCAGTCAACCTCCAGCTTGAAGAAAAACTGGAAAGAAGATTACAAGAGGTCCAACAAATAGTTGGCAAAAATACAAAAGATTCAGAGCTGGATCCTAAGTTACTGGAGAATGAAGCTGTTGAATCACCACAAAAGAAACTGTTGGAAGTTCAGTTTCAGAATAAAGAACTACAGTCTCAAATTGAATCTTTTGGAAAAGCTATGACAGCTCTGCAGAATGATAGGGAGAGATTAATAGAGGACTTCAAAGTACTTCAGAGCAAATATATTTCTGAACTTGGAGCTGAAAAAAGAAGAGCTGACAAACTTGAAACTGAGCTCAGCGACTTCAAATCAGATTTCTTCAGTGTGCTCAAAGAAAATGCTCGTTGGAATCACGAGTCACCAGAAGCTAAAAGTAAAATCACTCTTGACCAGGTTACTGATGAACTTGAAAATCTGTGTAAGCTGTTAAACGCTCGAGATCTTGAAATTAGCAGACTGTCTTCTGAGTGTGAGAATTATGCTCGGCAGATAGAGGCCTTCTCTAAGGCTATGGCCAGTTTTCAAGATGACAGAGAAAGACTTCTGCAGGAACTCCGCAAGCTCAGAGTAGTTCATGAATCTAAACAGGGCACAAGTTCGATTTCCTTATCTTCTGACTACACCAGTGAGATTAGTTCTCTTAAGCATAATTTCGACACTCGTCAGGTGGATAGGGACAGACTGGTAAGTTCTGTTAGGCAAGATATCTTACAATACTAATTAAAAAATACAAAGGTGACAGCTACATTCCTGTGCATACTTACTGGGAAGTATGTTCCTGTGAACACTGGGGATTACTTCTTTGTAGACATGTATAGGATTACATTGTTCATGTCTTTTCCTTCTGTTCAGTCTGAGTATATTTGAAGTTATTGGCTGAATATATAAAACCAGAATTATATCCATATACCATCATAAAAAAATTAGGAAAACATATTCCTCATCCTTAGACTTAACAAGTCTGGTTTTCATAAACTCATCTTCTTCCATAGGTAAAAGAAGGAGCGAATGTTGCAGCAGCTGAGATAGCAAAACTAAAAGCCAAAGTGGATAGCCTTGAAAGAGACTTGCACCAGAAAAAATCTTTCCAAGAAGAAGCTGAGAAAGAGAGAATCTCGTACCAAAACGAACTAGTTGGCTTGCGGTAAAGTACATTTGCAACTTGAGTAATAAAAAGTATTGTGAATATTCCTCTTTATAAATAATGTGAAGGTATAGGATTGCACTATACCGACACGTTATAGGTAGAGAATATTTTTGTGTGTTCAGCTAACGCAGCACAAACATGGGCATTGATAGCTGTTCAGATGTTTATATCCTAGAAAGCCTAAGGTGCAACAGTGAAGCAATCATGAAAATGAGAGCATGTTAGGAACAGAATTTATAGTAGTAATGGGCGACTTCAACTACTCTGATATATGCTGCAAGTCAAATTTGGCCAAGAAGGTCCAACAAATTCCTCACCAGCCTTACAAACACTTTCATTATACAAAATGTGGAGGAGGCAACAAAGGGATCAGCTGTTTTGGATTTGATCCTGATCAACAAGGATGGACTAGTCAGTCGGATGGAAGTAGTGGGATCCTTGGTATGATTGACCATGGCCTCTTAGGATTTGTTATATAGAAGGAAGGGGAAGCCAGTCATAATCAGACATCCACACTGATCTTTTAAGTAAGCTGTTTTCAGTAGACTTAAGGAAATACTGGGGGAGATCTCATGAAAATTCATGATGCGTGGGTGTTTCTTAAAGGTGAGATACTGAAGGTACAGTTAAAAATTCTAGTGAGGAAAAAAAGGTGGGAAGTGCATAAGGAAACCAGGGCAGATGTATCGAGAACGTTCTTATGTGATTTAAAAGAGGCATGTATAAAAAATGGAAGAAGGGGGAAACCACTAAAGAGGAATGAAAAGAAAAAGCCAATACTTCTAGGACAAAAGTCAGAAAAACTAAAGCTTGGGAAGAGCGGAGGCTTTCTAGAGGGGTTAAAAATAACACAAAAGAGAATTCTCTGAGGGATAAAGTGATGAAATGCTAACAGGACAGGTTCAGGGTCCAACTATTCAATACTTTCTTTGCCTCAACTCTTCTCCCAAAAGGAAAACAGTGCTCTAACTAGTGTAAGGGGCTTGCAGCCCAGAATTGGTAAACAGGCAGTAAAGGAATACTTAGCTACTCTAAATGAATTCAGGTCTCCAAGGCCAGATGAACTGCCTCCAACAGTACTGAAGGGACTTGGAAATATAATCTCAGAGCCACTGTCAATAATCTTTGAGAATTCCTGGAGGACAAAAGAGGTACCAGCAGATTGGAGGGAGGGCAAATGTTGTCCTCATATTTGAAAAGAGCAAAAATGAGGACCCAAACAACTACTGACAAGTCAGCTTAACAAACTTGTTTTCTGATGCTCAAGAGACTAGAACACAAAGCAAATATATTCAACTAAAATTAGGAAGCACATCTTTACTGTAAGAACTGTTCGGCTGTGGAATATATTGTCTTAAGTGGGGTGGACTATCTTTCTCTGGAGGGTTTTAAAAAGAGGGTGAACAGGCATCTGTCGGGAGTGCTATTGTCGGGTATTCTTGTATGGTGGGTGGTTGGACTAGGTGGCCCTTGCTGTCCCTTCTAGATCTTAAGAATCTTTGATTCTGTTGTGGTCAACAGTGCAGTGGGAACTAGTATGTTACAGTGATCAATGTGTTGGAGTCAGACCCAGGACACATGGGTTCTAATCGCCACTGTACCTTGAAACTGGACTAGTTACCTGTCACGGACTAGTTATAACCTGTAAAACCCTGGATGGTTTAGGACCTGGCTGTCCCACAGACTGCATCTCCCCATGTGTCTGCCTTGCCCCCAAGATACTCAGGAGAAGATCGTGTTTGAATCCTATCACCTTTATAGGCATGATTAGTGGGCCCTCAGAATTCCATTCCAAGAGAGGCTAGAATGGCCCCTGCTTGCTGTCCTTCCATCAGCAGTCAAAGACTTCTTTATTCCAACAGGCTTTAGAAGGTTTTTATAGGAAAGGTTTTTAAAAATGTGTTGTACTGTTTTAATTGTACTGTTTTGACTGCTTTTTGGTATTTTAATCATATCTTTTAAATTGTGTTTATTGTTAAAATTTAATTCTACTTTACGGTTGATCTTTTGTATTTCTTAACTATGTTATGTTTGCTTTAATTTTGGAAGCTGCCTTGAGTCTGGTTTTGGGGCAGACACAGAATATAAATAAAGATGTTAACAACAACAACCTGGTCTATCTTGCAGGGTTGTTATGATAATAAAATAGGGGGACCATTTACTCTGCTCAGAATTGAAGGAGGTACAGCTGGAATACGTCTGCCCAACCCTCAAAAGGCTCCTTTTAGGATTGGAGAGACACTATTATTTTAGATCACTGTAATATTACTATATTGCATAACTGTTCAGAATTAGTCTCTCCAATTTGGAAATAAAAATGATCAAAGCACTAGTAATGAAATAGTTTCATGGTATCTTAATATTTTATATCTAGAATGGAAAAAAATCTACTTCTGGCAGAATCTCAGGCGCTTCAGAATCAATTCCAGGCAACTCTTGTAGAAAAAGAGCACCAGATTGCAGAACTACAGAAGATGCATCATGAAGTAGTATCTCAGGGATCTATAGCTGCCGGTAGCAATTACCCAGCCAAGGTAAAAGGAATATTGTTAACTAACTGTTTAAACTTGTCCAGAATACACAACATGCTGGATCTTTTTCTGTCAGTTTTATATGTGCATAAATTTGTCACAAAAATTCTAAAGCTGCCATCCTAAATTTTCCTTTACTGAGGAATAAACAGAGTTAACTGTAAGTGATTCTTAAAGCAGATGTTTAGTTATTTGTTTTTTTAATGTTGGTGAACATGCCTGCATTTTTCTCTTGATCCGAGAGTTTATCCAGAGTGGTCTATACTGTTTTACTGGCTACAACAGGGACCACAGAACTAGGTTCACTTCTTACTCTTGCCTTTCAGAGTAAGCAATGCCCCAGTCACTTCCTTTCCTTGCCCAAAGAGTAGGTTTATTTTTCTCTGTCACCCAAGGAAAATGTTCGCAAATGGTCCTTTCTTTTTTCAGATCTTACACTTGCTTCTGATCCTGTCATAGCCATGTCTTCTCTCCTTTGTAGTCTGTTTTTGTTTTCTTTTTGTGTTGGCTCTTCCACTGAAACACGTTGGAGCTAAGGCTTCTGAGAAAGCAGTGAAGCCTGTTTGGGTCCCCTATCCCAGACAACATTCCTCCCCAGTCTCAGGGACTAATATTGGGTTGCAAGAATTTGGAGCTCAGTTTTAAGTTCCATCCAGTAGAAACTAAAGAGATTTTTTTGTCCCTCATAGCCTCATAAACACATCCACGCTCAACTGATTTTGGAGGCAAGCTGGGTAAAGTCTGGTTAGTACTTAGATGGAAGACCACGAGCGAATGCAAGAGATGTCCAGGTAGGATAGGACAGAATCCTACCTGGCTCCCTGGAGAGCTGCTGTTGCCCATCAGAGTTGACAGCAATGGGTTGGATGAAGCAGTGGTCTCATTTAGAAGGCAGTTTCCTATGTTCCTTGCACAGCAGAGAGACATTGCCTACTGCTCAGAACCAGAAACAAATGGATAGCTCTGCCAAAAGCCCAGAAACTTTTTCTCATTACACATGGCTGTGATATTTCAGTTTCCAACTCTCCTTTTGACGAAAGCCTCCAAAGCCTCCAAGCTGTAATAGCTAGGGGGAATAAAGGCCTTGTGTCTCTTCATCACCAGATGGCAGCAAAGGGCAATAATACTATTCTCACAGGCTTCCCTTGAGATAGATAGCAGTGAAGAACTTATCCGGCAGTTCCAGGGCCAGTTTCAGCTGGACCCGTTCTAGAGAGTCAGTCTATGGAAACAATTAAGAAGGCATTAATGAGTGAGATCACTGTACAGCTGCAGGAAAACTGGAAAAGTTACTCCAAGAGGCAATACTAGGAGGAGAAGTTAGTCCCATGATCCCTTCTATTTTAACATAATAGGAGAGTAAGCACCAATTTGGATAACCACCAACAGGGGGGAAATAACCCTTACGGTCAGTGCAAATTTTCCTTTCTCATGTTTGTTCATATATGAGGATCATACTAAAAGTAATGCCTGTCTGGTCATTTATTAACAACGTGAGACATATGCAGCTACATACATGTGTAAGGTAACTCTTTGGCTGCAACATGGTACTTATCAAAATAGTCTCCGTCAATGGCAATGCATTTACGCCATCTTTGAATCTACTCAACAGATCCACTTTGGAAGAACTCTGTTAGGCATTCCCTGGTCCAGTGTCTGATAGTGTCTTTTACTTTGCCTGTATCATTAAAGCATCCCACTGAAGGCTTTCCTTCATTTGGCTTAACAGGTAAAAGTCTGAGGGCTGTAAGGCAGATGAGGTACCACTGAACTTCACAATTGTGCGAGAACCTGTGATGTTGCCAGCAAACTGTGGGGTCGTACATTATCATGGTGTATGTAATCTTTTTTACGGATGGCTTCTCAAAGTCCCTGGAGTGACGCAGCATAGTGGTTGCTGTTTTTTGTTGTCCCGTACTTGAGGAGATCAAGCAGAATCACCCCTTGTCATCCCAGAAGACATTCACCATAATCTTCAGTGCTGAGCATTGGCTTTTGAATATTTTTGTCTAGGGAAGGTGGAGTGCCACCACTCCATGGAGTGATTCTTGGTCTCTGGGTCATATAGGTATGCCCAGGTCTCATCACCAATGCAAACATGCCCTCAAAAGATGTCCTCGTGGACTCGAAATGCAACAGAACTGAGCACATGTGCAGTCTCTTCTCTTTCAAACCAGCTGTTAATTGATGAGGAACCCACTTAGCACATACTTTCCTATGTCCAGGGTTGTGGGTAATCTGCTTGACAGCACTGACCACAACTAAATTTCTCTGCATTTCTCAAACAGTCATATGCCAATCTGTGCAGATCATGTTGTCCACCCTGTTTTGTTGTCCACCTCTTGTCCACCCTGTTTCATCGGTGATTGTTGTCAGTGGCCCTCCACTACATAGTTTGTCTTCAACATTGGTTTGCCTTTTTTAAACTTTTTCACCCATCTTTGCACTTTACTCTCTTCAGTTGTTGCCTAACCATACCATACTTTTCCGAGCCTTCTGTGGATGTTGGCAGCAGTACATCCTCCTTTGGTCAAGAATTCAGTGTCTGCTCTTTGTTTCTGCTTCATATCCATGGTTGTGCAACACCTAGAAATACATAAGTTATGTCAGTCATGCAGTAAGAATTACTCTGTTTGGTGTGTAATAGCATCATATTTGGATTAATAGTTTCAGAAAAAATGGCACACAGACATTATTTTCAGTATGACCCTCATATTTAGCATTCATATTTGGGCAATTTCCCAATTTTGAGAAAGAAAAGTGAAAAAACTATTAGCATTCTGAATTAAAATGCAGAAGTCAGTTCTCCAGTCTGTGTTGTGAGAGTAAACTCCTGCTTTTTTTCCACAATGCAGAGAGGTCTGACTTAGTGCAAAATGGCAGAAGACATTGTGGGGTAGTTTGAGTTGTTTTGTCACAACAAACAGTCCATATAAAGAGGCTTCAAGCTTCCCTATTAACAGTCCAGGCCTCATGATGTTATATAAACATTATATGTTATACGGGATTGCATATATTATCATCTGTCTATTTCTCCATTCTTCCATCCAGGATTATATACAAGGAAGGACTAAGAGTGTGAGAGTGCTACCTGATGCATCTTTATTCTATTCCTCTTCCTTGTTATCATCATTCTCTAGGCTGGCAATTTAGGGCTGTTTAGGGTTAAATTACCAACCTAGAAATGTTCTTTGAAAGAAGGAACATAGTAATGTAAATATAGAAACCCTGTGCAACTTTGACAATTTCTATACTTTTTTTTTTAATTTTTGTCCAAGGGGTTAGAAACTGTTGCTCTTGTTGGGAGCACAGACACCTCTGATCAGGTAAATCAACTGCTGGCTGAGAGGAACCAACTTCAGAATGAACTCCAGCGCTGCCTTCAGGACATGCACCAGAGAGAGCTGCGATTTCAGCAGATAAATTCAAAGGTAAAGAAGCAGGCTGTGGCTGAATAAACATGGGTCCCAGTACATGTTAATGTTTGACGTTTTCACCCAGTGTTTGGAAAAATTATCTTTTTAGACTAGAACTCTTAAAATCCTCCAGCCAGAATAGCCAGCAACCATTTTCCCACTTCTGTTTCCCCCAACTGATACTTAGCATCTGAATACTTCAATTCATGCAGGTGTGTGTCAGTATATTGTTCCTTTGTTCTGCTGTGAACCAGTGACAGAGAAGCGTGCTAGGTTGTTGTCACTTTTTTAATAACACAAAACTGAATACACAGACCTCTCTGTGGGGGTAGGTTTAGTGATCCAAGCCCAATATAAAACTTGCTGGTGGGGTGAAATAGAGTATTTTACATGCTTCTGATTGAGCAGGTGATTAATGAAAAAAAAATAATCTGGACAAGAATGCTCCTTTAAAGTTAGAGAGCCGTATTTGAGTCCTGATTAGTAACATTTGAAATTTTTATTTATATTTTGAATGTGCATTTTGGAGAGATTTTTAAAAGCCTATAAAAGTAGCCATTAGTTTTGCTGCAAGTGCAACATGGATATACTTGTTCTAGATATTTGCAGACTTACCTGTTAAGTAAGAAATACCACATCATCCAGATATATTTTGTGTGATGAGGGAAATAAGTACTCCTTGGTTGTGGACAGAGCCTGGAAACATGGGCAACACAATTACAAATCAAAGAAGGACTTCAATAATGTCTTTACAGTCAGCTCTCCACATTTGGAGGCTTAATTTTCACAGATATGGTTGTTTGTGAGTTTCTCCAACCCCTGCCCCTCACGTCAAGCGCTTCTTTTCTGTGGGGACTTTCCTTCTTGGCCACTCTGATCAGGCTGCGCAGTCCTTTAAAAATCTGCCTCTGGTCCTTCTCCTCCTCCTTCACCACCAGCTGCTGCCTGGCCAGCTAACCATGGCTTGGGCCTTGATTTCTCAGCACTGCAAACCCTGCTGATACCCCCCTCCCCGAAGGAGGAGATGGACAAGAGAGTGGAAATACAGGGCTACCTTGCCAACCCACCTGTTTTCTCTCTCCTTTCCCTGACCTGCTTTGGACCCTGAGTGTCCATTCCCCCCACCAGTGCCTTGGCCCCCTTCCCACAGATAACACACACATTTTGATATTTGCAGTTTTTTCACTTTTGTCAGGCCAACCCCAGTGAATGTGGAGGGTTGACTGTCCAATTACAAAAAAGTAAAATGAACCACAAGAAGAGACATGGATTTATTCGAATCAATATAGCAAGAATTACTCAGTTACCCAAATTAGTGGCAGTAGTTACATTAGTTAAGACAGTTAATAAATAAATCGTTCTGTAAGTTATTTTGTGAAACAAGTGGACAATACTATTATAATATGTATGTTGTCAGGCCTGCCTTTGTACTCATATAATAGAAGTAATTCATTCAATAATTAGATTCAGATGGGCAAAGTGTGTCCTGCGAACCCCATGCAGCCTCCAGGGCCTCCCACAGGCCTAATTTTTTTTTTTTTGCCCCAACTTCCTGTGGGTGTGGGGCATCTTTGCCATGTTTTTAGCCCCCTTGGGCCATTTTAGACCCAAGAGAGTTTTTTTTTTTTTTAAAAAAAAAAGAGAAAACAAGAATTGACTTCAAGGTCACTTCCAGTTGTTTAAAAAAAGCCTTCTTCTGGACTTAAGAAGGCCCTGGGAGACAAATATGATAAAAATGCCCACCACCCTCCCAAAAGCTGTTTGAAGTTGTTTAGGGGGAAAAGTTAATTGGAGGTGTTGCCCTCCAAGGCCACCCTAGGGGCTAAATTAGCCTCTTTGCCTCTCACAGTTGCTCATCCCATCTTTCTTCCTGGGCTGGGAGTTTAAGCATAACCATAAGAGAGATGAGAGCAGATACAAATAAAAATAGGTAAAAAGCTGTGATGCTAAACACAAGCAACTTGTACTCTGCAATCCAATTGTTAGTCCCAACTAGAGAATACCCATTAAAGCAATGTAACTTTTTTTGTGTCACACATGTCTGCTTGCTGTACAAGCAGTTGAAAACTTAAGGTGCAGTTGATGCACAGCTGACAGTAGTGCTATGTAATTTCCAATGCCCTTAACCTGAAAAGAGTTTAGATTCAGCCTGGTTTTAGCTACCCTAGTCTTGGTCAGCTGGTCCTTCACCATCTTGTGCTCCAAGCCAGTAGAGCACACTGCCAGTCAGACAAAAGCTGAGTAGCTGGATCATCATAAAGTTACAGAATTAAACCAACCCCATGGGTCAGTCTAGCCCAGCCCCTGCCATTGCAGGAAATCCACAGTTATAAAAAATACCTGGCAGATGGCCATCCAACTTCTGTTGGACAGCATTAAAGAAAGGAAAGTCTACCACCTTCTGAAGTAGCCTGTTCCACTGTTGACCATTAGTCTTCTTCATGGTCTCTGTGCCTCACACAAATGGGTTTTCATGCCTGTGCAGAGACGCAGTTGGAAATGCTCAGAGCTCCCACTTTCCCATATACAGCGCATGTTCTAGCCCACCAAAGCTATGA
This sequence comes from Cyclura pinguis, assembly GCA_030412105.1. Classification (NCBI taxonomy): domain Eukaryota; kingdom Metazoa; phylum Chordata; class Lepidosauria; order Squamata; family Iguanidae; genus Cyclura; species Cyclura pinguis. The sequence continues at coordinate 306,723,820 of CM059599.1, read as the reverse complement.
CCACTAATTTCTGTATAGGATAGTGTTCTAGATTACTTGTGGACTTTTAGCCTTGTCTGTCCTCCTGCCACTGTCGGGAGGTATTTTTGAAACCCTACCTGACCCCTGGAATTAAAAAATGGCCATCTCTGCTTAAAAAGCTTACCTGGTGTCTAATACTTTTCTGTTTTCCTGCTGAATTTATATAATTTAGATTGAGCATGGAAGTTACCTACTGCATAATTTTTTTACCCTTTTATCAGATATGTACACTTAACACAAAAGTCTGATAATCACCTTGAGAAAATTAGTTGCTCAGTACTTTATGCAGTCTATGTTATTACAGGTAATGCAGTCAGTGGAAGAAAATGCTATATTGTCAGCCCAACTAAAAACTGTATCCCAGACTTTGCGGGATAATCAACTCCGTTACACTGACCTGCAGAATCGTTACTTGCAGCTTGAAAGGGAATATCAAGCGCAAGTTGCTTCTGTGCAAGGTACAGCTCAGGTAAGAAAGCACACCATTTATCTATCATTTGTTTTTTTCTGACAGTGGGGAGTCATCTTTGGCACTATTGACACTAAAATGTATATTTCCAGGGCTCTTTTTGCAGGATGTTGTCATCCTGCAATGGGAATGAGAGAGGACAGGACCGTGACAACAATTACACATGATATCGTTGCGGTCCCGTCCTTCTCCCCTCCCCAGGTGGTGCAATCACAGGTTTTCCCTGTCAATGAACCATGATTGTGCTGCCATCCCACACTTACTTGGTTGTGCTTCCTGCCCCCAGCATAGCCTGGGAAAATACCCAGCTGTGCCACAGCAGGAAGAGGCGGGGCCATTGCACTTCCTAGATCACGGGGGCAGCCGGTGCAGAAAGGAGTGCTTCCATTGTGCTCCCCTCCTGGCAGAGCTGCTGTTGGGATCCCCATAGGACGCTGCCTTGATATGGTAGAGTGCAGAAAGGGCCTGAAAGTATCATATTTCAACACAGTCACACTGGAATTAAAATGATCACATGCTACCAATATGTTGTCATATAATCAAAGCAGATTAGACATGCAGTAACAAAACACATTTCAGTGTAAGTTGTCTTCAGAGATGTAAGACACAGTTCTCTAAGCAGTAACCAAGCAACTAAAAGATAAAAATTAATCACAATTCCCTCTGGGCTTCAGCCAGTTGACACTGTTTGGCCAGCTGTTCTCTTTTTTTTTTTTATACTTTTGGATGTCTGACACTTTCAGATTTCCATACCTGGGGAAAACATTAGAAGCTGATAAGAGGAGAGCTTTTTGATGCAAATTCCTTTTGTTTTTTGCTTAATAATTAAAATCTGAATAGAGCTTTGGCCTTCTTAGTACGGGATACTCAAGTCTGAGTGTATTATGTTAAAACACAGCTTGTGACACAAACTGTATCTTGCTGAAATGGAAGAAATGGAATTTTGATCCATCTGACATGGATCAAAATATGTTTGGCATTACAGTTCATTCCACTGATGACAGGAATGTGTGTCTTGGCTCTGTTTTAGTTCTAGTTGCAGGTATGGATTCCAGTCCAAGAATAGACATAGAGTATGTATAGACAGAAGGAACAGCAGTAGTGCTCCAAGAACCCTTCCTGGCCTTCCTTACCATGAGGGAGCCAAGAAGGACAGAGGACATTAGATAGGGGAAGGTACTGCTTTACCTCAACATTGTAATGAAGTAACCCAGTGCTGTGTATACCTTTTATTTCTTATGTTAATTAGCTTGATCAAGCAACTCACACTAGAACGTTTTACTCTTCTGTTGAAATGCAGAGGAGACACAGTGTGGTTCTAGCAAGTCCCTGTTGCAAGCACTCATATGCAGTAGAGCATTCCCTGATGTACAGATTTGAGCCTTCTGACAGGGAAAGTGGGGCTGATTATGCATGCATGTTTAGATCAATTTTTTCTCTGCATGTTCAGCTTTTCAAGAATGAGGGCTCTTTAAGAGCCATTTTGGACTGAAACAAAATATTTGAGCTGATTGTTGCACACCATCTTAAGTTTTATCTATTTATATCCCACCTTTTCAGGACTCAAGGTAGCTTACAACTTTTAAAATAAGAAAAGGTAAAAAGTCACAACATACGGAGTTAAAAATGTAACTGAACTGTAAAAAAATTAAATCTGTTGGAAACAGAAACTATGAAGAGTAAAGCAGCATGTAGAAAATGCAGTACATTATGCGAGGCCCTTTCTGCTTGACCAATCAGTCTTCCAAGGCCTGCTGAAACAAAACAAAACAAAAATCTCTACCTGCCTCCAAAAATATAGGGGGGATGCCAGTGTAACCTCTCTGGGAGGGACATTTCAGAGCCTAGGAGCATACGCTGAGAAGCCCTCTCCTGTGTTCCCACCAGATGTACCTGTGAGAATAGTGGAACAGAGAAAAGGGTCTCCCCAGAAAATTTGAAAACATAGGCAGGCTGGAATGGGAGAATACAGTCCTGTAGATAACCTGGACCTGAGCTGTATAGGGCTTTATCAGTCATAACCAGCACTTTGAATTGTTTCTAGAAACAGGACAGTGGACAAAACTTGCCTAAGCTCTAGATCAGTGGTTCTTAGACTGGGGCCTGGGGATCCCTGGAGGGTCTGTGGAGCCCTCACAGGCAGCAGCAGCAACAGGGACATAAGATTGGGCAGGGGGTTACAGGTGCTGAAACTGCTCCCTCATTTGCAAACGAGAGAGCAGTTTGGACACAATTGCACATACCCTGGCTACCATATCCCTGACCAAAGGAACATGGCAGCACGAATATGTGCATGCCAAATGACTATTCTGGAGACCAGAGTCTCCAGAATCCTTTAATAAATAAATATTTGAAAATTTAAATAAATATTCAAATATTTAAATTAAACTTAAATATTTAAATCTTGAGGTAAGTTTATTTCCCAGCAAAAAATTCTATTTGAAGAGGGGTCCTTGGTAAAGAAATGGTTAAGAATCACTGCTCTAGATCAAAATTGTAAATTGTTTCTCCAGGTTAGGATTCAAGATTGGATGTTTCCGTTGACATTCTGTTGACATTTTGAACCAGTTTTGCATATTAATTTTGTTCTATTTAGGGTGAATCTCAAACAGAAGTTCCTCCAGGAGCTCCCCAGGAAAGAGCTGCAGTTCTTGTTGAAATAGACAATGTGGAACTCAGTGAACTCAGGAAAAGGTCAGCATTGTTTCTGATTTATAGTAGTGCAGAGAAGGGAACTTTTTTCTCTTTTTTCTTCTGGAGTTTAAATTCCATTGTAAAAGGGATGGGGGGGCCATTCTCCAGCAGTAGACAGGACTATGACAAGGCCAAAGCAAAGGGGGCCATCCCATGCATGATGTCTTCTCAGGAGTAAGCCCCGTTGTAAAACTTTCCCAGCCTTCAGTATGATCAAAGATAAGGAGAGGAAACACTTTCAGCCAATAGGGATTCTCCACAGGCTGCATCTCCCATGGTTTCGCATTTATGTTGTGAAGCATGCTTCATGGACTGGGATACAACTTACAGTAACTTTATCATGGTAATAACCCAAGGCTTTAGGAAAAGATTTGTGTATATTTAAAATCTAGTAAGTTTTGCTATTGTTGAGTTGAATAATTTTAGTTTGGTTCCCTAATATTTATGTAGAAAGCAAAGGAGGTTGACTGGTTTTGTTTACCTGTGTCACTGAAAGCATGAGTTTACTCTAGGCTTGCAGAGATGGAAATGCAACATGATTCAGCACAACAGACTCTATTGCAGCTAACAGAAACACTCTCTGAAGAGAGGAACAGGAGATTGGCTGCCGAAGAGGCCCTCGGACTCTCTGAGGAACAAATTAAAAGGTAGTAGTATTGGTGTGGGTGAAAGTATTTCAGTGTGGTTTAAAAGTGTCTTGATCTTGACAGCCAGACCTTTCTGTTATTGGAACAATTAATGAAGAGACCTCTTGTTCTAATGGCTACCTATCTGGAATTTATTGACAGATATAGCATTCAGTAATGGTTACTAATTCCAGTGCTGTGAACCCAGACCTAAAATTTTTTTAGTTTCTTTTCTTTTCTTTTCTCTTTGTGTTTGCAAATAATTTCCTCCCAATGGTATTGTTTACTGTTGCTCTCAGACACCTTTTTTTTAAAATCATTTTATTCAATTTCACATTATAAAAAACATACATAGTAACTGACAGTTTGCTTGACATATTTCTGATCTTCCACAGAGATCTAGTTTTCCATACTATTTTTCAGATATATAATATTGTACTACATTTTACAGCTATTTTTACTCATTGATTCTTGCCTTTCCCTCCCATATTCCCGCATCATGATATATATCCTGCTGCCCACTCATATCTTATCTTACATCATGAATTACAAATCTCCATCTGTATACCCAGCAATTACCCACTTCCGTTTACCATTTGCCATTCTCTTTGTATCTCTTCGTCAGATTTCCCTTTTAGTTTCTGAGAGACCATATCAGCATTTTTATTTTCAATAAGTGTACCCCACCGTTGTTCCACTGTAGGTATTTGCTGAGTTTTCCACAACTTAGCATATTCAATCCGAGCAGTTGTTACCATGTAAAGCAGTATTCTCCATTGTTTCTTTACATCAACATCTTCTATTATATCAGTCATATTTAACAGATACAGTTCTGATGTCTTAACAAATTGAATTTTCAATAATGCACAAATTTTATTATGTATTACATTCCAATATTTCTTAGCTTTTGGGCACGTCCACCACATATGATAAATCGTACCAACTTCTTTCTGACACTTCCAACAGTGCCCATTACCTGTTTTGTAGATCTTTTTCAATTTGTCTGGTGTCATATACCATCCATAAAAAAGCTTATAATAGTTCTCTTTCAAATTTTGAGCTCTTGTAAATTTCTGTGTTTTTTGCTGGCTCTTTTCCCAAGACTCTTATTGAATTGTATGTCCAATATTCTGAGCCCATAAAATCATCGTTGTCTTCACTGTTTTTTCCTGCCTCTCCTGTTGTAATATTTCTTGATACACTTAAGCTAGTAAGTGAGGAGGATTTTCAAACAGCCATTTAATTAGTCCAGTTTTCTCTTTATGTTCTATTCCATATGTTTTAGTGTCCATCTGAAACCCTTCCACTAATTGTCTGTAAGGGAACCAACTCAATGCTATTCCCTCTTGTTCTAATTTTTCTCTTGTTTTTACCTTTAAATTATTGGACGCTGATCTCTCTGTTATGTCTTCGTATCGCAGCCAATTTTCTGATTCTGTCCATCGTCCAAAAAAAGCCTCTTGAGGTGAAACCCAAGTGGGAAGCTGCCGTATGTTTTTAGTTTTATAATCTTCCCAAATTTTTAAAAGCACTTTCTTGATATAGTGATGTGTGAAGTCTTTATCTATTTTTGCTTTATCATAGAGCATATAGGCATGCCAACCCATTCTCAGGTCTGCACCCTCCAGTGCCAGCGTTCTCTTATCTTGTAGGTCTACCCAGTCTTTTATCCATGTAAATGCCACAGCCTTGTAATATATTTGAAGGTCTGGTAGTCCCATTCCTCCTCTAGTTTTTTAATCAGTTATATTATTCCATTTTATCGTGGGTTTTTTCCCTTGCCATATAAACTTAGTTAATTCTCTCTTCCATTGTATGAAAGGCTTCATATTCAATATTATGGGAAGATTTTGGAACAGAAATATCATTTTTGGCAAAATATTCATCTTTATTACAGCTATCCTCCCCATCATTGAAAGTTGCATCAAAGTCCACGTTTCCAAATCTTTTTTTATTTCTAACCATTTTTTTCATAATTATTTGCAAATAATTCATTATTTCTTTTTGCTATCCAAATACCCAAATATTTAATCTTTTTTCCTTTATTAAATCCTGTTTTTTGCACCAATTCCCTTTCTTCTCTTTCATTCACGTTTTTAGTTAAGAAAACTGTTTTTTCCGTGTTAACTTTGAAGCCTGAGAAATCTCCATATTCTTGCACTGTAGCCGTCAGTTTCTCAATGCATTTCCCTGGATCTTCCAATAAGAAAACCAAATCGTCAGCGAAAGCTTTCAGCTTATATTGATATTTCTTTATCTGTACTCCTCTTATTTCTTTATCTTTTCTTATAGCATTGTTAAGTATTTCCAATGTCATAATAAACAGCAATGGGGAAAGTGGGCATCCTTGTCTCGTTCCTCTGTGTAGCTCTATCTTTTGTGTTCTTTCCCCATTAATGACCAGTCTTGCTTGTTGTTGGCTGTGTATAGCTTCAATCCATGCAGCAAATTTATCCCCTACTTGCATCTGCTTAACAACAGTCTTCAAAAATGGCCAACTGATCATATCAAAAGCTTTCTCCACGTCCACAATATCATGGCCATTTTCCTCTCATTATGCTTTTCATAATATTCTATTACTTTTAAGACCGTTTTGATGTTATTTCTCAAAGATGTTTTAGGTAAAAAGCCATTCTGGTCCTCATCTATCACCTCAGTCAGCACTTTTTTCTTGCTGCTAAAATTGAAGCAAAAATCTTATAGTCTATATTCAAAAGTGAAATTGACCTGTAATTCTTGACCTCTTTCAGATCTCTCCCTTCTTTCGGGATCAGCACTATATTAACCTCCTTCCATGTATCTGGGATTCCATCCTTTATTATTTCATTTAAAGTACTTTGCAAAGGTATTGAGATCTCATGGTCCATATTTTTGTAGTATCTTGCAGTAAATCCGTCAGGTCCAGGAGCTTTATCATTCTTCAAATTTCTTATGGCTTCCATCACGTCCATCATAGTTATAGATTGATTCAGGATTAATCTTTGATCTTTATTGAATCTCATTGTATTCATTCTATCCAGATATTCCTCCACTTCTTTAATTCTTTTCTCTTTTGGAATCTTACCCATCAAGTCCACATAGTAATTATAAAAAGCTTGTTTTATTCCTTCCTGTTTTGTAGTTCTTTTTTCTCCTGTTTTTATCTCTGTTATTATGTTTCTGGACCTTCTTTTCCTCAGCATACTTGCCAAAAGCTTAGAAGGTTTATTAGCTTGTTCAAAAAAGTTATATCTTATTCTCCTTATCTGTAGCTCTATTTCTTCCAAATTAAGTTGATTTAATTCCTCTTGCTTAACCTTCATTTGTAATCTTAATTGTTTGTCCAACGGATTGTGTCTCATCTGTTGTTTGATTTCTTTCATCTTTTCCAAAATGTGTTGCTCCTTTTTCCTCTCCTCTTTTTCAATCTCTGCATTCCATCTGGTGAAATTTCCACACATGACAGCCTTGCTTGCATCCCAGATGGTTTTCATTGACAGCTCCGACGTCATGTTCTCTTTAAAATAATTGGTTATCTCTGTTTTTGCTTTCGCTATATACTTCTCCTTTTTCCAGATCTCATCATTCATTCTCCATGTTCTTTCTCTGTCTGTAATTTTCATCTTTAATTGAAGCGGATTATAATCAGAGCATAAATTGGGAAAAATATCCATATCTGTAATTTTCATCAACAACTGTTTAGTCACAAGAATCATATCTATTCTCGACATCGACCTATGTCTATCCGAATAGTATGTATATCCATCGAGTTGTCCATTCTTTTATCTCCCAAGTGTCATATAAATTTAAACTGTTCATCATATTAAAGAAGCTCTTTGGAAGTTTGCCATTGTTCCGGGGAGTTAACTTTTGCTTAGTCCTATCAACTAAAGGACTAATTACACCATTAAAATCCCCCATAACAATAATGTTACAATTGCCTGTTTCATCAAGATATCTCACTATCTCTTCCTGTATTGTAGGGAAGAATTCTCCTTTAGCTCCGTTTGGTGCATATACCCCTACTATCAATATTTTCTCCTGTTTCTAAGTAACTTCTACCCCTATATATCATCCATTACAATCTTGAAAAATTTGCTGCGCACCCAATTTTGAATTTACATATATCAAAACTCCCCTTTTCTTCTTATCTATCGTAGCAGCAAAGCAGCTACCTAATTTCAAATTCCTGACATATCTCAAATCTTGCGTTCTAATTCGAACTTCTTGTAAACATATTATGTCCAAATTCTGTTTCTCTATAAAATGAAAAATTTGTCTTCTTTTGTATTCAGAGTTGAACCCCTTAATGTTCCAAGAGTAAATCTTCAGATCCATTTTGTTGACATTATATTATTCTTATATTGAATCTTATCCTAATCCTTCAATATATCACCATCCACCTCACCTTCTTCTTGTTCATGGGTTCCCTATTCAGCTTCCGTTAATTCCTCTTTCTCTTCTTCCTCTTGTGATTGTTCTCTATCTTCCTCTGAAGGTGAGGGCTCAGTCTCTTTCTCTCCTTCATGGACATCTTTTTGCAAATCTTTCTTCAATCTGTCAATCATTTCTCTTGCTTTATGAACTGAATTAATCCTGTATCTCTGTTGTTTATAATTGAAAGATAAACCTTCAACCTTTTCCCAACGGTAATTAATCTGATGCTTTAACAGCAGGTTGGCCAACGGTTTATATTCTTGTCTCTTCTTTAAGACTTGATAAGGTATATCTTTAAAAATTCTGACATCTTTATCTTCAATCTTCAATAGTCCATCGTAGCTTCGTTGCAATATTTTGTCTCTAATCATGGTTCTTGTGAAAGTTATAATAATGTCTCTTGGTAATTTCCTCTCTCTCGCAACCCTGGAAGAAACTCTGAACATCCTGTCGATACATGTCTCCATCTTTTCTTCTTCAATGTCTATGAATTCCGCCAAAGCAGGTATTATTTTCCGATAAAGATTCTCAACTGAAGTCTCTGGAACACCTCTCAAACACAGACATCTTTCCCGATATCGTAGCTCCTGATGGGTAATATGAAGTTCGTCCTCTTGTTGCTTCCCTTTAACTTCATACATCTCTTTTTCAACTTGGTTTATCTGTTGTTTTATCTCCTTAGATTCTGTTTTTAACTTTGTCACATCTTTTGTTATGTTTTCCAGTTTCTTCCCCAATTTTTCTATTTCTTGTTTCATGTCAGCTCGCATCTCTTTCCTTGTTTCTTTTATGTCACTTCTTATATCCTCTTTCATACTTTTAAACTCTTCCATCATCTGTAACATGAAGTCCTGAGGTTTCTGTGGCATATCAACAGATGTCCGTCTAGTTGTCTGTAGAATTGTTGTTGTTGCTATTGCTGCAGCCCCTGCTATTCGTCTTGTCCTTTGATCCATTTTAAGTAAATGAAAGCTTGCTACAAACCTTATAACAATAAAGTACAACCTTATGCAAATATCTAATATTTCTGTTTTATAAACAATTAATCAATTATTACAAGTATTAAAATTTATTCTATATGTTATGATTCCTCTTATGAAACCAAATGAAATCTGTTTGTTCCCTTCTAACACATTCATATGAAATCAAACCATAAATTCATTAAGTACAATCAAAAGGCTGTGCCTAGGCCCAATTCTTCCACTCCCCCTCCCAGCAAATGTTATTTCTCCTCTCTTCTCTGGAACTGTTCCCAGACCTTTGCTGTGAGAATTTCTCCTCCGACTGAGATAACAGGATTCTTCACCACTCTGCTGCGTAGGGGGGAATGTCTCTCTGTATCCTTGTCCTTACAGCACAGCCCAAACAAGTTCTTGTACTTTAAATCCGAATATTAAACCAGCCAAAAAAGAAAATTAACGAGGAACCAATGTTATTTCATTCGAAGCTTACAGTTTTAGAAAGCTCAGTACAGTTTGTTCAATAATCCAAAAGCCAAATAAGCTCTCAAACGTGAAAAGTCAATGTCCTAGACTTCACAGAATGTGGAGTCTCAAATTCCAAATGCCACCACTTAAAAATCAACAGTAATCCACATAAATCCACATAAAGAGAAATGAATTCTCAAAGAAAAAAAGGAAAAAAGAACACCCAAAAACGTCTGTAATCCCCATAAGTCCATTAGAACCTCTTTTTTGTAGAGTTGCCACCTCTTCTATTCCATACACACAGATCAGCAATAATCCAAAAAAAAGAAGTAGGCTCCCAATAAAAAAAACAATCTGTAATCCAGAAAAGTCTATATTCCATTAGAGCCTCTTCTTTACACAAGACAAAAAACAACAGCAGGCATAGTCCTCTATTTTTAAAATACTGCTATTCCATTCAGTCGCTCAACAAGGTAGATCCAATCTTCACTTTCTGTTATAGCTCTTTATGCTCTATCTATAGTCTTTATCATCAAAACAAATGCCACTTAATAATTGCCATATCCTCTTACAGTAGCTCTTAAAAAAATCTTGATATAACAGCACTGAGGAAATCCTTAACTAAACAGTAAACAGTCTTAAGCCATAAACAAAATAGTCCTCTATTCAAAATATAAACCACCACTTCTTACTTACAGACTGCTGGGGCGCTTCAAGTTGCACCTTTTAAACACGTTGCAAGATCAAAATTGTTGTAGTTTTCTTTTTTAAAAAAAATAAAACTAGATCACTCATTTACTGCTGCTCGAATCGTCCTCTTATTTTAAAAGTTGGTGGCGGCGCTTGTGCCGCATACAAAACGGCGTCCCTGCTGGATCCGTCTTGGCCCTTCGGCTCCCCGGGCGCCTCTCGTACCTTCTAAAACAGAAGGTGCTCAGCGCCAGTATCGGAGCCCCCTTCAGGCTTTCCTCCGCACCCCCTTTACCGGGGGGGTGTTTTGCCGCTTCTGATGGCAAAAAAGCGGCTGGATCCCCGCGGGAGGTATCACGGAGCTTCGGAGCTTTGCTCCGTGTGACCTCACGCACGCGCCATGCGACCGGAAGTCCTCAAACACCTTTTTATTTGGAGAATCTTTTCCATGTTGATGTATGTTGATGTGTGGTGAGTTTACACATTGCAAAGCTTTACTGTTGCATGAAAGTGTTACTGTTCTGGGTTATACCCCACGGAATCTCTTGGCACACATAGCAATCATACTGGCTGTGGTTATAGTTCTAAACAGTAACTTTTCCATGCTGTTTGCCTTGTGTGAACTGAGTGTGCACCCTAAAATGTAAGGGTTTACTGGGCTTGCATATTTCAAGAGAGTATTGGTAGCTGTGGGCAAGATGGATTTTATGCCATTAGTTATTGGACTACACCAATAAGCATCTAAGCAGTGACTGGAACACAGGCTGAAAACTATTTCTTTGTCCATGAAGATCCCATTTTTCTACAGAGGGTTGCTATGCTATTTTTGCATGCATTATTTTTTGGTTTTAATAAATGTATGATGCTGTTGCCTTCCCTGTTGACAAGCAATTAGAAGATTAGATACAGTTAAAAAACCTGTAGTTCATCTGAAGGAGACTGATGTCCAAAGTAATTCAAACAAAGTTCAGCATAATGGGTAAATGGTAGTTTGGAATTATATGTAATCTGGTAACATGTTTTAATTTTTCATTTGTTTTGAAGGCTTGAAATGAGTACTTACAGATCAGCACCTAGAGAATATACTGTTCAGATGGATTCTGATGAGGAAAAGGAGGCTCTAATAATCAATACAAGTGAACATATTATAGTACGAAAGGTAAGGATTTTCTTCTGAAGCCTAAATCTGAGAGGTTATTTTTCCAGGAAATATCTAGAAACTTATTTCTCTTCAAAAGCATCTTTTGGAAACAAATTAACCTTTCAAAAGAAGTTAACAGTAAATTAGTTTCTGCCAGTTGAATTAGTGAGCAATAGAACATCTTTTAATTCCGGTTCTCCAGCAGTGCCATCTTTTGTAATAGTATCGGATTATTAGGGTGTATTCAGTACAACCATATGCCTGACAAGGTATAGTTGAGTTTCAGTTTATGTTGAGCTTCCATTCCTGAACTCATGATGTATATTGAGACTGATGTAAATGGGGATAGCTGATCTTATAGGGAATCGTCGGCTATTAATGGCTAGCCTGTTGACATAATAAAAATGCCTGTGTCAGCTGTCCCACAGGTCAGACCAGCTTTTCATATCAGAGATACTTACTTGTTAGTGTAAATTTATTCATGAAAATCTAATAGAATCTTAATAGCAAATTAAGCTTAAGCCTTCATTTTTGAGAGTCTAGAAGAAAGATATTTATCTGGTACTCGCTTTTGATAGGCATATTTCTTTTCTGAATAGGTGAAAGGAGGTGCCCTTTCTCTCAGAAGATGGATTAGGGGGCGAAGCCTTTACTGCTCCAAGTTGCTGACCTCGAGGGCAAAATCTCGATATCTCTTTCTGACTTATTTGGTGATTCTACATCTTCTTGTTTTCTTGTGCCTAACCGGCATCCTATAAATGCACTGAATTTGCTGTGTGAACTATTTTCCTTCAAAATAATGGTGTGCCAATTTGAGATAATGGACTTCTCATACGCTGCTGTTAATGCTATGCACTGGACACAGTTGTATATATTCTCAGTACAATGTGTGGTTTTTTTTCCAACTGCTTTCTTCATGAGAACTTTTAAATGTGCATCACACTTTCTCCAAAGTTGACCTGAGTTGCTCTTTAACAATGGGATATTATATTTGCTAAGAACAGAAATGTCTTATCAATAAGAAGCTGCTGCAGTTGGGATGTGTAATATTCTTTGGGAGTATATAATGATTGAATACTGTTGAATGGGTTGTACATTATATCTTTTCTATATATAAATTTATTTTACCAGAGTTGAACTATAAATTTGGGGAGGGACTTCTCCCCAGTTGGAGTTCTTGGCTTCTGGGTTATAACAAGAAGCATACAGAGTGCAATACTGGGGGTAGGGAAGCTGGAATCATTATTAGTTTCTCAACTTTAAATAAAATCTTGAGAGCTGAAGATAATTCTCCCCTTTCTTTGGGTGTAAAATATTGCATATTTATCATAGTTCATGAGCCATTGGTTATTCTTGTCCCTGTCATCTTATAAAAAAAAAGTCAAGAAATAGTTAAGATGGGAAAGTGTTTTCTGTTTTTAAGATGTTCAGGTTTTCCTAACAATATCATCAATTTGGAAATCTTGGCCACATCACTCTCGTAACATAACAGCTACCACTACAGAAAAGTTTGTATCTGTTGGCTCATCTTGTGGTAGCCATCTAAGAAAAAAACTGACTTGTAATAGCCGTGTATATGACAAGAGTTCTGGCAACAAATCCAGGACCATAACTCACTGGTCAACTCACTGGTCATTGATGCAAGTAAAGGCCAAGTAGCTTTTGTTGTTCATTATCTTACATTCTCCAACACAACTTGGAAAGCTGAAATGGCATGCTCTGTCTGTAGAGGTGTGGCACACCTAATGGGTACATGGACAAAATGGAAAACAGTGTTCATCAAAACAGCATTGCCAAGTTAAGCCTGCTAGGAATGTAGAAAAGCCACATACAATCAGCTCTCCACATTAGCAGGTTTGACATTCACGGATTTGATCATTTGTGAGCATCTCCAGCCCCTGCCCCCCTCATCTCAAGTCCTCGTTTTCCAGGAGAATCTTTTATCTCAGCAGCTCTGATAAGGCCAGACAGTCCTTTAAAAACCTGCCTCTGTCCTCCCCTTCCCCACCACCATCTGCTGCCTGGCTAGCTAAGAATAGCTTGCATCCTGATTGCTCAGTACCACAAACACTCTCTTGATGCCCTCACAAATCCAAGGAGGGAGAGTGGCAAGAGGGAGGAAGTATAGGGCCATGATGCCAACACAGCCCTTTCCTTCTCCTTTCTCTAACCTAGTTTGGACCCTGGGTGTCTGTTCTCCCTACCATGCCTTGGCCCCCTTCCCACAGACATACATACACATTTTGATATTTGCGATTTTCCCACTTTTGCAAGGGTCCTGCACTCCTAACCGTAACCAATGTGGAGGGCTGACTGTATATGAATCAGTTTGTCATAGCACCATGAAAAAAAACTTGTTAAAAAGCTTGTGATCACACAAATAATCTAGAAGGATATCCCACAAAGAAATTAAGAGATCATAGTGAAATTGGGGTTGGAACATGAAGCCGTGCCTAGCATAGTATCTTATATTACTGTAACACATTGTTTTGATGAAAGAACAGGCTCTTTCTTTAAAGGTATTCGTTACTAAAACACTGGCAGCTTTTCAAAGATCAAAAATGACTTGTCGCATTATGGGAAGCTGGCAGTGAGACAGAGACATGCATGCACAAACAGCTTTCATTCTCTGTGTATTGAGCCCACACATGGCAAATTAACACCTAAAAAGCAAACCTGAGGGGAAGGCAAGGGAACACATGGTGATTATTGAAGTAGGAAATGTCTAATGTCTAAAGGGATGTGACAGCTAAAGAGCTGAATGTTAGAATATATGTCACATCAAATGAAATGAATTGTCTACTGCGGGTTGAAGGAAGCTGCTGCTAATTGAACTAGTGTACTATTAAAATGTTGGCTATGAATGTGCAGAGGAAGAAAACATGTGTGTTCACTGCTTACTTTGAAGTCTTCAACTTTTGTTTCTGAACAGTTTAAATAACTTGGATAAGAGATGATTATGCATGTGTGAGTGGTAGCTTCCTTTCAAATAGTGCTCTTGCCAAGTTCCTGCCTCCTTTTAGAGTCAAAATCAGAATTGGAGAGAGACTTGGAGTCCTTGTTGGTTAAGCCACCTGTTCAATGCAAGATGCAAAATGCAGCACACAACTACCACATCCCTGGCAAGTGGGTCTTTAGCCTAGCACTTTCTGAGGAAATGGGTTGCACAAATATGCAGCTTGTAGCTCTTGCTAAGTTAAGACTAGAAAGTTTCTTGCTTTTTTTCCAAAATCTGCTTCCTTGCAGATCCCACTTACTGGTTCTAGTCTTGCTCTCTGGAGAGCAAATCTGTTCCACCTTCTCTGTGATAGCATTATTCCAAGGGATAGCCACAATTATTGCCAACTTTAGGTTGCTCAGTCAAGTATTGCAATGCTTATATGATCCATTTCTTGTTTCACAATGTCTAGCTTCAATGATAATTGCTTCATATCTCAGTATATCAGCGGCTGAACATAAATGTGGCTTGAGTCTGGTTGCGTCATTACATTATAGCTACTCGTCCCCTGCTCTTCTCCCTGTACTGGTTGAGTGCCTTCTGATTTGGGAGACTAATCTTCTAGTACTTTCTTTTCCTTCATTTTGGATTGTCTCATCACAGGGGTTTTCATGGCAAAAGACATTCAGACGTGGTTTATGCCACTGCCAGTATAAACCCACCCCCCACTACTGCTGCTGCCTGGTAGCTGTTCAGCACATTCTCCGGATGGCACGGAGGAGGAATCCACAACGATTGGGTTTCATCCCAGTGTGCCAACCGGAACTGGCAGGAAAAACAAACCAGTTCCAGTTGGCACACAGGAATGAAACCTAATTGTTGTGGATTCCTCCTCCTGCTATCCCAGAATGAATCTTCATGGTAAGTCCAATCTCTCATTTAGTTTCGCTCCTCAGCAAAATCTGTATTATGTGGGAGACCTGGCAGCAGAAGTGCTACAATTGCGTATTCCTGTCAGGCAAGAGGCCATCTTAATCTCACCATCGCTGAAAGGCAGTACCACAGCATTGTATATTGCTTTTCCCATTTTTTATGAAAAATAATTGTTCAGCCCCCACATGTAAAAGCCTGACCAAGTAGATGAAAAGAAGAGATTATCGTGCAAATTCTGGAGATGCTGGTCAACCAGTAACTGGGGCCAAAATTATATTTAGGTGTGTTAATGGTGAGCCTTCCTATAAGCTGCTAGCCTTGGATCTAAAACCCTGACTTTGTAGGGTTGCCATACGCCCAATTTTGCCATTTTCCCCCCGAATTCTAGGCAAGTTGTCAGGATCAAATTTGGCCCATCATCTGTCCCAGATTTGAAGCTTTTGTTCTTTAAAAAAAGTTTGTGTAAACTTCTGTAAAAGCAAGGGAAAGCATTGTGAGAGCACAAAGTGAAGCAGAGGAGGAGGGAGTTCGAGGGAACCTTGTGACTGGCAGGGTGCAAGAAGCCTGAGAGGGGGTGCGTTGTGAGGACGTGAAAGGAAATTGGAAGAAGAGGAGGGAGCAGTGTGAGCTATGGTATGTAAGAAGCAAGAGGGATCACTGGAAAGGTGAGGTGAGGTGTGAGAGGGAGTAGGAGGGAAGGCGAGTGGTGCAGTGTGTAAGGAGCAAAGGAGGGGGCACCTTTCAAGGGTATAAGGTGAGGCAAAGGCAATAAAAGGGGTGAACAGTGAGTGGCAGAGCGCAAGAAGCAAACGGGGTGCGTTGCAAAGGCACAAGGTAAGGAAAGGATAGTGGAAGAATGGGAGTGAGCTGTACAAGCAGCGTAACTGGTGGCGTATAAAAAGCAAGGGAGATAGACGTTATGAAGGCATGATGTGAGTAGGAGGAAGAGAAAGGGGCGTGCAAGAAGCAAGAGGGGGATTCATTTTGATGGGATGAGCAGCAGATACTGGTTTGTAATAAGAAATGAAGTGATTTGATCTGAAGAAATTGGTTTTGTAGCGTGTATGTCATTGCTGTCTCTCTATGATGAGTAACCACATGGGACTTACAAAAATGCCGTTTACAAGTGGGGACTTTGAGCATCCATTCTTGTATGAATTAAAAAGATAAATTGTAGCCACAACTCAGTTTCTGCAACCTGATTTGTGTAAACTAATAATACACTTTCAGATTGCATTCTCTGAAAAAGTATAGATTCAACATCGAAATTGAGCTACTATATTTAAAAAAAATGCAAAAAAAACACGCCGCACACCATGTAACCTTAAAGTCCATGAGACAGAATTGAACTAACCTGCAGTTATCGCAAAGGAGGTGACTAGTTGCTGAGTCAGCTGCCATTTTCAGGCATAGAGTCACCCCATCTTGAGATAAGGTGTCTATTTTCTGTCTGTCTACTACAGAAAGCTGATAACAACATGTACAGTTCCTCCACCCCTATTGTAGATGGGTAACTTTCCTTTTTAGAAAAGTAGGAACAGAGCTATTGATAGTCAACTAAGAATGAATAAAACCGTCTTGCTCTATATCCACACTTGGTAATCTTTTCAGCTTATCTGAAAAGTGGGAAGGAAAAGGAGGAGAGAAAAAGGAGATTGTTGGGATAAGCGCCTACAACTCAGAGCAGGCAAGCATCCAAGGGTGTCAGAAATTCTGCCCTAATTTATCCAACCCTTCAAGCTGTTGCTTTGATAAGCACAAGCTGGAGAAAAAAAGTTTCCAAAAATGGCGTGACAGATCTAGGTATTCCATGAACTCCATTCCATGAGCTGATATAAATGTAATAAAAGGTGAGAGCATTTCATTTGTTCAAGGGAGCTATAAGTTGTTCTTTTTTTTTTTTGGTTGCCATCTCCTGGGGTATTTGGTAAGTAATATGCTACTGTGTTCTCACCTTTCTTAAATTAGGAAACGAGATTTTGTTCAGTAAAATGGCAGTTGTATAGCCTTTTTGATTCTTCTTATAACTCCTGTGGGGACACCAATTATTGTAGTTCTTTTGATTTATGGTGCCTCAATGAAACAACATATTCAAGGATGATGATTTTGGAATACCTTGCTACCATTTGGTGACTGTCAGAACTACTTAGGGTACCCAACAGAGCCATGTTTACAGTTCAAAACATTGAACTGATTTATTGGCATAGTTAGGCATAGTTAGAATTGTTGTTGTGGCTTATTCACAAGTAAGAGGACAATTTGATGGGCTATTGTTCTTCCATTACTGCTAGACATAAACACTTCACAATTGCATTTTGTTGGGAACACTGGTCATATAAACATTTTGCTGTTTTTTAGTAAGGTAATGGAAAGTGCAAAGCTGAGTTGAGAGTGAATTTTCATATAAAAAAATCTTATGGCAAAAATCCTTTACATAAGGGTGTTCATGCTGCTACTTTTCACTAAATAGTCTGACATCCAGGATGAAATGTGTTCATTGTGCTATAGAGGGTGGATGAGCTGTAGAGGCATCTAGAATCCACATCTCTCAATGGAGCAGAAATGCAAGTGTCCTTTCAGGGCATGCAACAGAAAGAAGAACAAGTGCATTTGTGTGTTCATGCTTTGCTGTATGTGGTAAAATGTTGGCCAAAGTCACTCTGATCTTGAAAAGAGTAATGAGACTTGTTTGGAGGTGGGCTAAGTGAGGAGAGAGAGAAAGAGAGGAGGTGAAGCAATCTAAACAGCCAAATACAAACACAACAAATATATCATCACAGTTGACAGTGAATCATGGCTATTATATTTAGTGAATTACATTGGTAGCATTGCTCTTCTTTGTATCAGGGAGGGGGAACATGTAGTTGCTCAAATGTTTCTGGACTGTCTGCCCCATAAACCCTAGTCAGGAGAGCCAGTGGAGAGGGTTAATGGGGGTTGAAGTTGAGAAAAACCTGGAAGGTCATACCTTGCCCTCTTGTTTCTGTAATCTGGCTTTAAACTAATCCATGTAGCCTCGGCTGTTGTTTTGTTTTAAATCAACTCGCTAAAACATGCCTTTTTTAGAATTCATGCTGTTGAACTTATTTCTACAAAGTTAGAGAAATACATTATACGTTGTCCTTGTTGTCTTTTAATGCATTAAATTGAATTACCCATTAAAGAGTGGGTAATTGTTTGAATATGAATTTCTTAAGAAATTCTTAAGATATGAATCTTAAGAAACTAATCTTACAAAACACACTTAACTTGCAACAAAATACTTTTGTTTAAGTACAAGGCTCATGGTGCCACCTTATATCCATTAGTGGGAGAAACAGTGCATTCTTTCAGCATCCTTCTAACTGTAAACAAATTTCAGTAAACTTCCATGTAATAAATATCCCCCCTCCAAAAAAATATGCTGCAGGTTTTTTGTTTTGCTACTTCGGCTGCTAGCACCAAACTACCACTTTTTACATATTTGTGGATCACCAGTGCTCGTCATTCATTGTCTAGCTTCCTCCCTCTTGCCTCTCTTGATCAGGTATTTTTTGCTTCCCCATTTTTTGCTTTCCTCCAAACATCTTAGATCTGCTTTAGGATAAACATGGTGGCAACTTTAGATAAGGGAGTCAACAGTAGGTTTCCTATGCTGGAACCATTTCCCCTACCGTTAAACAAGATTAGTGTTTTAGGATTTCCATGTGAGTGTCAGGAATGGATGTGATTCTTTGTTAATTTAATTCTCACAAGAAGGAACAAATAATTTTACCAATTTTCTTCCCACTGCAAGAATGTCTTCTAAACCTATGTGATGTTCAGGTCTTATTCTGCACAAAATTCACACATGTGTGTGTGCAGGTGTGCATATGTGTACATGCAAGAAACAGTATTTTCAGTGCAGGAAACAGTATTGTCTGCACAGAAAATAATGTTTCTGTGCAGAAAAAGCTGTATTCTGTGCAGAAAATACTGTAGTAGTTAATTTACAAAATTCACACGTGGTTATGTTCTGTACAGAAAACCCTGCTTCCTCTCGAGGGAGGGAAGCAACTTTTGCAAAGAATAAGTATCAAACTGTGAAGATTTTCATCCAACCAGGATTCGTGGTTTTCAACTATTTCTTTTTGGAATACTTCAAGTATTCTTCCCATACCGAGTCTCAAGTCTTTCCACATACACAATTCTTCCTACAAATGTAGTCACAATTCTGGATGGCAATGTTGAGCTCCAGGCTTCCTGAACTCCATGGTATTGCTACTTCCTTTTAAGAATCATTGGGAATAAGTAGTTGATGACAAGATACTTCTGCGTTTGCAGTGACACCTGTATGGTGTGACAAAGCTTAGCCATTATTGTGTCATAAAACTAAAAGTGTCTTAGCACCTGGAAGCAGCTCTAAGAACAAAAAAGAGTGTACATAGGGTATATATATGCTTTTGGCTTCAATGAAATCAGAATTCTGGACTAGTGGACCTAATGATAATGTATTTTTTATTGTTATTATTACTTGGAGTCATTGTGAGAAATATCCATCATTCATGTTTCTCATCAATATCTGTCAAAAGCCTTGTAGAAATAGCTATTTCTAAATTTAAGCAGATTAGCATTAATATTTTTCTTGCATTTTCTCAGAATGCCATTGGCAAGAGAGTCAGTGTTGCACTAGAAGTCTGGGAGACCAAGGTTTGAATCCCTGCTGAACCATGGAAGGGCATTGGGTGACCTTGGGCAAGTCACATGCTCTCAGCTTCAGAGGAAGGCACGGAGGAAGATTTGTTCGGAGGGCAAGTCCCCTCTGAGCAAATCTTGCCAAGAAAACCCAGTGATAGCTTTGCCTTAGGGGTTGCCATAACTCAGAAATTACCTGAACGCAAAACAAAAATAGCAAGAGAGGTTGATAAGCCAAATAATGCCATTTTTGTGCACAAGAGAGCAACAAATTTGTCCACATAATCAATGGGGGAATGACTCACATAGCTGACGTTGCATCATTTTCTGACTCATGGATTATTGTACAAGTGTTTACTGAAAATATTTGGAGTGATAAAAGATACTGGCCCAAATTGTATGGGTATAGCTAGAGCAGCTAGAGTTAGCTACTAGAGCTAGCTAGAGTATAACAACTGCATCAATTGTTGAATGATGAGTCAACATACAGGTAAATTGCTTAAATGCGTCTGTTCTAGTTGGGATTACCAATAGGATTCAGGCTCTCATATCTTTTGTTCAATACACACACACACACACACACACACACACACACATTGTTCTGAGATTAAGCATTTGTTCCTTCAATGCACATGACTATTCCTTTTCAGTGCAGTTCTTTGCAGGAACCATGATGAACACTGTCTAGATTTAGGTTTCTGTGGAAATCGGAAGCTCCTCGCATAATGTCCTGAGAGGACAGAGCTTGTCACAAAGTCATTTTAACCTTTCCTACCACTCAGGGGGATTTGTAGCTGCACAAGTGGAGGGAGGCCCTGAGCCCTTACACACTGACACAAAAGAATCCCAAACAGAAGTACAAGTTGCTGTTTTTCCGACCAGTGGAGCCAATCATATCTCGCTGCACTTCCCAGAACAGTCTTTCTGATAAGGAATTCACAGTTGACAAATATAGCATAGTTCTTTTAAGTGAACACTTAACAGGAGCAGCTGCCATTTCAAATATTAACCAACACTTTCTGAAGCTTTCCAGAGAATGTCTATTTTTAGACCTTTCCTGCAAAGAATGGTTAAAACATTATAACATCATTAATGGAGACATTTCTGTGCAGAAGTGTTTCTTAAAGTGCTATTTGGTTACAATGAGTGTGGACTTCATAGACACAAGTCAACATTTTAAAACATTTTGGAGTGCTACTTCTGGACAGCATGTTTGATAAAACAAAAATCACGCTTGAAACAGAGCATATGTATGTTTGTGATAATTGTTACCATAATTTCAGTAATATGATTCTATTATGATAAACACATAACCTCTCAATAAGCTGATGGCCATCTGTATCATTTCACTACATGATGAGCAAAGCTTTGAAATTATGGGTGGTAGCATGTTCATGATATACACACACGGATGCACATGCCACTTTTTAGACAGAGTAGAGTGGAGGGCAAGTGTGTCATTCAAAAAAATTAACAACAGGTTCTCAACTCTGTATGCCCCCACATCCAGTCCTTTCCTCTCTCTGACCTCTTCACCTGTCTGGCCTTCTTTATCCACTCTGGTCTATTTTTCCTCCTCCCCTTGATATTCCTGGATCCCCTTTTAACCTCCCCATCCTCCATATTTTTAGCAATTTTCACAACCAGTTTCAGCAAATCAGTGCAAAAAGATAGAATGACACCATTGGTATGGGGTCTATTCTGTACCCTTTGGTGACTGTTCAAACATGATCAGCCTCTGTCAAGCTCCAGGAGGATCCATCGTGTGGTTCCTTACTGGTGGGAGAGAGAGGGGAGGGGGAAGCAATGCAGACAGTGAAGGGCGCAGCCATTTTGGACTCCAAGGGGAAGGAAGAGAAGGATAAACTCCTTCTGCAAGTGAATCTTCATTTCTTCCACACTCTTAGCTGAGTCCAGCTGCTTCTTCATTGTTTAAATTGCCTCACACACACTCCCGCACTGGTAGGCCAGAATTTGGAAATTCAGGGGCCTCTTTCAGGATTTGATAGCTGCTGGGATTGGAGAGAGGACACAGTGTTGTGCGCAGAGACCTTAAGCTGTGCTTGCTCAGGGTAGGATCTTGGCCAATGAGTTTACAAATAACCTAGTTACTTATAATGAATTATTTTTGGTGGGGGCAATCAGGACATAACAAAATCTGGTGGGAATTATGTTATCATGTCAACATTTTCTGCTTAACATTTTTTCTAATTATTTTTGAAGGGTGCTATAAGATTTATAGCAGCATTTTAGGTGGATTTTTTTTTCAAGAGTTGTGCCACTCTGTGATGAATTTTAAGATTATCTAAATAAATTGCAGTGCAGAGCAACAGGTAATGTAACCAAGTTACTTCTGCAAACAGTGCAACAAATGATGGCAAATTATTTGGACAACAACAGTAAGAACACTGTAATGAATAATGGCAACAAACTGTGTTTTTCAATTACCTTTCCAAATTCAGGTGATGAAAAGAAATTTAAAACAACCACACTTCCCTAAGTTTTTGGAAGAAGGAACCTTATATCAGTGACAGAATATACTGTATTCTGATTTCAATTTGTCAGAATACAGTGTATTCTAAAGATACGGTATTCTGGTATCAACTGACCATCTAAACTTCTGTCTATATTCATTTCCAGTCACAATACCAATATGGAGCGGAGGGCAGCACAATACCAATACTGATAAAGAAATTTTCTTCCAACCTAAATTTTATTGTTAATTCCAACTAGAGAATATAGCCACTGAAACCATTGAATTTACCCATGTGTTGACTCACCATTCAACAATTGATTCAATGGCTCTATTCTGCTTGGGACTAATCAACAGGAGGGCAGTCTTTGGAAGCAATATTAACGTCCCCTCAATGTAGTATAAATATCCACATATGGAGACATGAAACCACTGTACAGGACAACAACATTGTACAACATGTCAACCACATCCACTACACATGACAATGACTGGGTGCTGTTTTCCAGTGTACAACCACAATGTGCAATGGACAGTACCTAAACGCAATACATGGTGTGGCTGCATGTGCACCTCCACTGCTAGTGCTGTCAGCAGAATATATCTGTTGTGTTATAGCGAATAATTTGCCCTGTTTGTGCAGCATGCATATGTCACTAGCAGAATACCAGCTTTTATGTGTTAACTACCTGAGGTGATCTAAAGGCACACAAAGACATTTCTTTTAAAGCAGGCATTACTTATTTTTTTTTTAATCTAGTGTTAGTTTTATAATTTTATATGTCTTCTAATGTTTCAGTTGCTTTTATGCTTTTAATGTGTTTTTTTTTAACCTTTTGGAAGCCACCTTGAGTCCCATCTTGGGAGACAAAGTGGCATATACATTCAATAAATAAAGGATTAAAGGGAAGGTGATACAGTGGCGTGGCTTCCTATCCCTATTCACTGGATGTCTACAGAATGAGCATGAAGATCTGAGAAGGGGAAGCCTATTTGTGTAGAGCTGTACACGGTCATTGGCGTCCACTTTTTGTTCATCCATGTTTAGCACGTAGACAGTAGTGGGCCAAGATATGATCCTGATGCTGCTTTTATCATCAAGGCTTTCTTCATATGTTGAATGTGTAAAAGGACCCACAGATAGCTGCAAATTTGATTAGAGAACGAAATGAGGGAGTGCTTCTCCTGGCAGCAAAATTGTACACATAAATGCACACATACACAAGAGATTCCTTCACATTACACAATTATAGCAGTGTGTTTCTACTTTAACAGCCATAGATCCATCATATGGAATCCTGCGATTTGTAGTTTGGGAAGAAGTGCTTAGAACTTTCAGCCAGTGAGCTCCAGGTTTTAACAAACTACAAACCCCAGAATGCTATAGGCTGAGGCAATGGCTATTAATGTAGAATCATAGTAATATACTTGCATAGTATGAAAGGGATATTTGTTTTCTTCTGTACTAAATCCAAAATAACACTTTATTAACATGTTTAACTGTAAACCGTTAACTAAGAAAAGAAGAGCATCAGAGCACTGTTGTCACTGACTTTGTTTGAACTCTTCAAGTAAGAAATAGTTCATCTAAGACCTTGAGAGTATCATAGGGCTGTATGATTGGATAAAAGCCTAAAACTTTCCTATGAAATTTGTAGATGTGCCAGGCCAGCAGAAGGAATTGAGCTGTCTGAGCAAATGGCTCCTCCTATCCCAGATCAAGGCTGGTTATTTTGGTAGCTAAGGCAGATAATTCTACAAGTGCCTTTGTTAGAGATGATAATATAACAATAATAAAAATAAGTAATTACTTCACTCTGCCTAATGATAGATCTACCTGTAGGATGCAGGACTAAAGCCCTTAAACAAAAATTTCCCAGTTTTTAACTGAACTAATTAATCTAACAAAAGAACTTGGGTTTAGATTCTGTGGCTAAAGGAGAGAGATATTACCAAGTAACACTCAGTAACAAAAGACTATCCAAACCAGCAAGGTGTGTCTGCATAATGTAGCAGACTTCCTCACCTTTGTATCATAAAGAATATTCACTTTGCGGAAAGGAACCGTGGTTTAGCACCTAGTGAGAAAAAAAAAACCACTTTACGTATGCACAGCGGATGATATCATGATGTGAAGTGGTTACATGTAGCTGATTCACTATACATACTTGCGCCTAAAGGACACTCTCAACTGAAGCTCTGTATTCACAGCTCAATAGTCATGCCTG
The DNA here is from genome assembly GCA_030412105.1 of Cyclura pinguis. Taxonomy (NCBI): domain Eukaryota; kingdom Metazoa; phylum Chordata; class Lepidosauria; order Squamata; family Iguanidae; genus Cyclura; species Cyclura pinguis. The sequence goes on along the minus strand of CM059599.1, from coordinate 306,699,111 downwards.
ATTGTGTCTGTGGAAATTCTTAAGCTGCAACGTGTAATACAGCTCCCTCCATTATGGCTCCATGAATTCCATTTGGCAAGATGTAAGGACAATCTCTGTCCACTAGAGACCTGCAACCAGTTATTTTGGGTAATAAATTCCATGTATAAAATCTATTTACTCTAAGCATCATGAAAAAATTCTGGCCTTTATCACATGAGGTAGGCAAACTGCACCTATAGGTGAATAATAATGTCTTTGGCTGGGACTTACTTTCTTTTGTTGTTCTCCCAGTGGGAGATTGGTTGGAAAGCATTTCTTTTATAAGCAAAGTCATTAACGGATTCATGTGTTAATGTCTGAAAGACTTTATTATCTTGCTTTAAGTTCGGTTTACCTGCCTCATGTGATAATGTATTCTCTCTCTCTCTTTCATTCTTGTGATATATCCTGAATTCAAGAAAGTACAGGGACGCTACACTCTCTAGCTACCTAACTCTATATCTACCTATAATTCAAAGCTTGAATTATAACAATGTTGCTCTATAACTTTTCCCATTTTGACCACACTCTGATATTACTTGGCTATAGGTGCCACAGGTTTTGTCTGTGAAATGTTGGAGGAAATATATATACATTATGTTCTACAGTTAACCTTCTTATCAAAGAACCCAGGTCTATTTTCCCCTAAACAGTTGCTTCCTTAGGCTACGACGGTAAGGAGCCATGTGTGACGACGATGAAACCACAGCTCTTGTCTGTGATAACGGCTCTGGGCTTTGCAAAGCTGGATTTGCAGGAGATGATGCTCCTCGGGCTGTTTTTCCATCCATCGTTGGACGACCTCGGCATCAGGTCAGTTGTTAGCAGTGCCCTCCATCCAGAAAACTGCATTCCATCCACATGTGCATCAGAGGCACTCTGATTTTTTGAAATACTGGAATTTAAAAACCAGCATGCCATTTGTGGTATGATGGGGAAAGAGAGTTGCCTATTCTTCAAAGGAGAGGGGAAAAAAAGCCTCAGGCTCATGTGCCTTGCTTTACCCTGTCCTCTTTTAGTCCAACCACGCAGAAGAGTCCATAAACATTCACTTTTTTTTAGCTTAAAGGCAGCTACCCTCCACACCTTGGCAATTTTTGGTTTTGATCTTGTATGTGATTTGTCAAGACAAATGAACTTCATACCATAATTTATCAAGCAGACTTATTTCAATTAGCTATAGTTAAAATTAATAACTATGTAGGGTTTATAAGGCACAATAATCTAGAGTTAATCTAAAGTGAATTTAGGGGCTTCTGATGTCTCCAAAGCCATGCTTTGCAGCATGAATGACAATTTTCTCATTTTCATAAATTTTATGAGATGTAAAGGTAAACTCTGGTGTGCTGTTGCATCTAGACACAACCACAAAATTGAGGAGATCATATCAGCATGTGCTGAATGATTTCCCACCTATATTGTTTATTAAAGAGTGTATCAGAATAAACAAATGTTTATTGTGAGCATCATTGCTAGCAAGTATAACGGGTGGAATGGAACATCACATTTCCACTTGATGGTATGTTCTTCTCTTCGTATCCCCAATGCAACCCTCTGCAACCTCCAAAAGCTGTGCCCCTTCCAACCTTTTGGGGCAGATTTTAACAGTTGTAGGGGAAAGACTGTTGAGTCATTACATTATCACAATTAATTGCATCCACCCAACAATTCCATCATTACCACAACTTTGCCCACCCCTTCTTAGATAATTGAAATGATGCTTATTAGTGGCCAGAATTGTGATCACAGTAAAGACATAACTCATCAAGAAATTAATGAGTGTCTATTAAATATATAAACTGGGAGTCCGTTATAATAGGCTAATTGGTACTACCCTAAGGAAATAAAGTAAACATTGCCATTAAAATTTCCTCTTCCAATTGGTCAAATTCACTCTATATACTGATTACATTGTTTATTATTTTCGTGTTGCCTCTTAGAACATCTACTTTAAAAGAAAACAATAACTAATTATGTAAAACTGTACATAAGACAAATATCTCTATAGGTCTCATTCAGTCACTGAGTTGTATTTCAGCATTGCACTTAAACAAATTTCCCATGTGCACCATCCTGTCTTGTAGAAAGCAATCCATAGTGTATGATAACAACATCATATAATTTGAGTCAGTGTTTTTAAAATGAAAGCTAATGAGGGTGGAAACTCTAGGCATTTCTACAAGCAATAATGCTTAAAGAAAGCAGAGGGGAATAAATAGAACAGAAATTAGCTTTTGATGAGAACTGCTGGAGTGTTTCAAGCATGGGGTCATTTTTTTTCAGTATTAAGCATTTTAAGTCCCATTAATTTTAAATGGAGAGTTACAGCAGACATTTACTTGGAAGTACATTCCACTAAGTTCAAATGAGGGTCTTGTATTTTCTCCTAAACGAAAGTATGTCTAGGATTGTACTGCTAGTGTTGATGTGTGTAAGCAATAAATCAGCTTATCAAAGTCACTTTCCCTGGGTTCAAAACTGTCTCTAAGAAAATTCCTTTTGTTACATGTGCAGTAGCAAGGACTCTTCTGTTAATCTATGTAGAGTGTGCCATGAAGACATTGCCTTTGTTCATATCTCCACTAATGGAGGCAAAAGAACTCAGGGAAACTGACTTTTGCTAAGCAGATTTATTGCTGTCACCCATTAACACTAACTGCTGTAAGATCTGAAATTCCTGTATCACCTCACCCAGCCCTTTTAAAATTCAGGGCAAGGGACATGATTTGCCTCTTTCTGTATCCTATTACATTCTGTCCCACTCCCACAACTACATAAATGTGCTTCATACCTGAGGCCTTAATACCACTCTGTACAACATCTGAAGATGTAGGTTTATATCCGTGAAAGCTCATGGTAAAATAAAAAACAGCTAGTCTTAAAGGTGCTACCACATTCCATTCCTCCCCTCTCCTTCCCCTTTCTATGAAACCAGCTATATGAAACTGTCAAAGAAAATGCATGCAATGCAACAACATATAAAGGTGCATTTCCTCCTTAGTCCTATAGGAGGAGGATAATGATAATTTCTATATAGCCTAGACTTGGTAAACATTTGCAAAATGATACTGGCATTTCCTTTCATTTCTTCACTTAATTTTCCAGGGGGTCATGGTAGGAATGGGTCAAAAAGACAGCTATGTTGGAGATGAAGCACAGAGTAAAAGAGGAATTCTGACTCTGAAATATCCCATTGAACATGGGATTATCACTAACTGGGATGACATGGAAAAGGTGAGTGCCTTATGTTCCTCCATATTATTAATTATTAATGTTGCTTTTTACAATAGCTAGTAGTAATAATCTGTGCCAGCGAGGCACTAATTTCGGAGTGCTAGGGGCAAGCCTCACCCCACCCTTGCCCCATCCACATTTGACCACACGGGATACATTTCCCTGTGGCACAATCCCACTGTCCATGACCTGTGAACATACTGAGCACACGGATGGCCTTGGCTGCAGGGGCCTTTCCTCTCTAAGTAGCGCCTTCCTTCCTTGTTTGTGTGGCAAACAAACACCCTACTCTCCTTAGCATTCAGGTATAGCCCTGTGGCATAGTATCTCCTTCCCACAGAAATGGTTGATAGACTGCTGTTTATGCCTCACACGGAATGTGATCAAACTGAATTTGCTTTGCTCCTATACTGCTTCTCTTCTTTCATGTGAGGTAACAAGGCCTGGGAACAAGGAAGGTAAGTTAATAAACACAAACCAATAGGCAATAATAGCGACAAGCCATGACATGCACTGTTGCTTAAATCCAGAACTGTAGTCCTCCCCCCACATTCGTGAGTTTGACATTCCCAGATTTGATTATTCACGAGGCGCGTGCCTGCCTTCCCGCGCCCCCAATTCTTTTCCTCCTATTCCTTTGTGTTTTCCTGGGCACGGAGAAGGCAGGCAAGTGCCCAGACAAAAGGCAAAGGAATGGCGGGGTGGGGGGCACATGCATGACTTCCTTGTCCTTTCTGGAGCTCCCTCCTCCCTCCCTTGCCTCTGGCCCCAGCACTGAGAACCCGCACTGAGGCAATAGGCAAGGGAATGGTTGGGAAGGCTCTCATGAGCTTTCCTTCTCCCCTCAGGAGTTCCCTTCTTCTATTGCTTTGCCTCTAGCTCCAGCACTGAGAATTTGTGCCCAGGGAATAGACAAGGGAATTGTGTGTGGGTGTGTGGGGGGGAAGGTTTGCATGGACCTTCCTTCTCCCCTCTGGAGTTCCCCCTCCCATCCCGTTACCTCTGGCCCTGTTGCTGAGGACTTGAGATGAGGCAAAAGGCGAGGGAATCGGTGGCGGGGGGGGGGGAAGGCCCATGCAATCCTTCCTTCTCTCCTCCAGAGCTGCTCCTCCCATTCTGGCTCCAGCGTGCAAAAGGCAAAGGAATGGGAGAGGGGATCATGGGGGAGTTATTCATGGTTTTTCCACTTTCCCGAGGGTTCTATGCCCCAAAGCCTCATGACAGTGGAGGGGTGACTGTATTTCACAGAACTGGATTTCCATTTTTTAAATGGATTTATTTAATTTATATCCTGCCTTTCTCCTGGTATGGGACCCAAAGCAGCTAGCCAAAACGATCACCAAAAGGCTCATCTATGACATAGACTCCAGAATTTCACAGAAGAAATCTGGGACACGTGTGGCCAAACATCATCAGAGTGTGGTCAAAATGGCAAAAGTTATTAATGAAGAAGAACACACAGGCTAGGAGAGGCAGTCACAGTTTGCTGTTGTCTGAATCTACAAGAAATTGTAGATTCTATTTTCTCCCTCCTAGCGAATTGAGTGCAAACTACTCCTTCACTTTGGACTCAGGCCATTTCCGCACGACAATGCTCTTCCATGTTGTCGCGCTGCAATTCAGGTCCAGAAGGAAGCGTGTCATCAACGCTCCCCTCCGCACCTGCTCATTCGTTGCAGAAGGAAGTGTGATGGCTCTGCCTCCTCCGTCTGCAGCGCAGCTTCCCATTGCTGCGCTGGGGCAGGAAGCCTCGCAATTGCGCTTCCACAGCTTCCGCACAATGGTAAGCATGGGAGTGCTGTGTGATTGGAGGTGGGAAATGGATTTTTCCTGTTTTGCAAATGCTGCCCGAGTATGACGCTTCGTGATGGGATGGCAACGGGATAGCAATGACGTCATGTGAAACCGCTATCTGCCAACCACTGCCATCCTGTCCCAGAAGCAGCACAGTGAAGTAGTGCGGAAAGGGCCTCTGTTTGTATCAATTCAAGTAAGCTGAGGGCAAAGGGCTAAATGGGAGGAGAGAGAAAATGGGACATTTTAAAAACAGCCAAAAAAGTGAGATGACAGAGAATTAACTGGTACAGTCCCTGCTAAACTGGGACAGTTGGAGGGTATGCTGCATGCTCATACTTATCCAAAGGCTCATCTCCTGACAGCTGAGTAACACTGAGGACATGCAATGGCAGCTCCCCAGACCTTTGTCTAGCTAATCAGATAACACAGGAACAAAGAACTCTGCCTCATACTGCCTTGTGAACTTTTAACTAACAATAGTGGCATTCCTTGGTTTCGAGCAGGATTATTTCCTAGTCTTCTCTGGAGATCACTGGTATTCCGTGGTGGTCCAAGTATTAGCCCAATCTCAATCTGCTTAGTTTCCAAAATCAGATAAGATCAGATGTGTTCAGAGTGAGAGAAAGTAGCCTGGTTTTCCTTTTATCATATACCTGTGAGATTCAGAAAATTCCTATGCTTGCAGCGTTTGTAAAGCAGGGAAAGAGGATTTCATACTTCCTCCTCTAGATGGAAGCATAGCTTTTCTATATTCGACATGCTATGTTTCACTTCACTGCTTATAGAACATAGGCCTCATCTCCTTCACTGAATCTCAGTCATTCACCTCATTATCCCCTAAATCTCTGTTCTCTCTGCTGTAATGTAGCCACACTGTTAGAAGGCAGCATCTGTTATAGATTCTTCGCTGTGCTCTCTTGATGCGATGTCCCTCAGGTTGCCAGCTGTGTCCATCCAGATCTCATGCCAGGACCTTTAAAGCTACACATCCTGCCCGGTTGTTCTTCCACCAGTTTCTTTGGCTCCCCTCCTCCCACACTTAGTGCAGAAAGCAAGATTTTTTTTCACACCCTTTCTACTCCAGCTCTCTGGGTAAATGTGTCTTAGCCCAGTTTCCTCAGGGCAGGGCTTGGCCAAGTCATTTTCCTGGAGTACAATTCCCAGAATTCCTCTTACTATGCTGGATGAGGGGAATTCTCTGAATTTTAATCCAAGTTTCTGGATAGGAGATGCATAGCACTGTGACATATGATTTAATTTATCCATATATGCAATTTTGGGAGATAATGGAGTCTCATGCCAGTACTACTGTATTCCAAACAAAATCCTTGGATTTGATCTTTCCTCTGTCTGTCTCAGCTGTGACTCTGGAGCTTAGCACAGCTGCTCTGTCTCCTGTTTGAAGAGAGCTTTTTTTCTACTTGGAAAGGTATTGAGAGGACAGCAGTACCTTTTGCACTTGTGGTGAAATGTCAGCTTAATGCGGCCGGTTTCTATTTTTTGCCTTCCTGCATTGATTCTTAGTCTTCCCTCTTGTGATTGATAGTAGCTGGGTAGTATTTGGCATTGGCAGTTTGTGTGCGCGCATGTGTGTGTTTAAATAGAAACTATAACTAGGTAACTGTATTAGTACCTCACAAAGCTATAACTTCACAATTGTGGTAGCTACTCCAAAGCTGTAACTGCTGAGTGGCATTAACCTATCTGAGTGACATGAACCGGGACACGAACACCATCAGCAGCAAGAGAGACATGGCAGCAGAGGTGAGTGGGTGCTGAAACTGCTCCCTCATTTGCACATGAGGGAGAAGTTTGGGCATGTGCACACACACACCCACTCCCATGTCCCTGGTGAAAGTGACAGAGTGACAGGTGTGTACACACACCCAAACTATGTCTCTGGAGACAAGAGTTTAAATCCCCACTTGGCCATGGAAACCCACTGGGTGACCTGAGGCAAGTCATATTCTCTCAATCTCAGAGAAAGGGAAAGGCAGCTAATCTTGCCAAGAAAACCCTCATGATAGGCTCACCTTAAGATCACCATAAATCAGTTTTCAAAGGGGAAAGACATGATGGCTAGAAAGAATCTCCCCCTGCCAGAGCACTTTGTTGTTGTGTACCTTCAAGCCACTTCTGACTTCAAGCAAACCTATCACAGGGTGGGTTTTTTTTTTTTTTTGGCAAGATTTGTTCAGACAGGGTTTGCCTTTGCCTTCCTCTGAGACAGAGAGTATGACATGCCGAAGGTCACCCAGTATCTGAGCAGAGATCTGAATCGCAGTCTCCAGAAGCTTTTAATAAAGAAAGAAATATTTGAATATTTAAACAAATATTTGACTATTTACATTCAAATATTTAAATCTTGAGATAAGCCTTAGGGGACTCCAGCAACAAATATTTTTGCAAGGGGTCCATGATTTCAAAAAAAAAAGGTTAAGAACCATTGCAATAAGACATTGAAACTATCTAAACAGAATAATCACACATGTGAGATAGTGAAGTGCAACCCATGGTATGAAGAAAACCAAAGGCTTTATCACATGAGGCAGGTAACTTTCAATTGCAGCAGGTAATAGTGTCATTGGCTGGGACTTATCACAAGACATCATTCCTCTTCTGTTGCTGTCCTAATGGAAGACCATTCAGAAAGTGTTTCTTTTACAAATACAAAGAATCCATTAATGACCTCCTTTGTAAAAAAAAAAAAATTTCAAAATGGTCTCCTACAGGGAGAACAACAGGAAAAGAATAACTTCATGTGCTCAGTCCCAATCAAAAATGTTATTATCCTGCTGTAGTTGCAAATTACCTGCCTCATGTGATAAAGCCCCCAAATGGACTGGAACTAGGACAGCAGGAGGGGAAGAAACACTGCAGTTGTGTTTCTCAGAATCATCCTCAGCCATGACTCCGGCAGGTCTCCTCAACCCAGTTAATGGAAGTAGATTGGAGCTAAAATCCAAGCCAGGGACACCAAATTAAACCCACAGAAGACCACTTGACCCACCGTGATTCCAAACTCTCCAATTGCCCTGATTTGGCAGGTACACTCCTGATTAATCCTCTGTCATTCCTCATTTTTAGCTGCCTTTAAAATGTCCCAGCTTTTCTCTTCTCCTCCCATTTCCCCTCTCTGTTCTCAGCTTGCTTCAACTGATGCAAACTGAGTTCAAAGTACAAAAGTAGTTGTCACTCAACTCAGCAAAGGGGAGAGGAAAAACAGAGTCTTGCCATTCCCAATAGGCACAGGCAAAAGCAAACTGCTGCAGCCTCTCCTAGCTTGTGTGTTCTTCCTAATTAACCACTTAATAACTTAATAACATCTTTATCACACTCTGTTGCTGTCTGATCACACATACCCCAGTTTTCATCTATGAAATATTGAAGAGTATGTGATTCCAAACATGATTTTCACACCAGAAATACTAGCAGAACAGTAAGGGGAAACGAGGTTATTATTAGATTATTTAAAGTTGGGAAAAATGTACTTCTGCAGCAGTCTTCTGCTGAGAGAACAGCAGAAGAATTATGTTGTAAGGCTTGATGGCAAACTAGACTATCTCAGTGCTATTGCAGTATAACACTCTCATGTGATAAGCTCCTCTGTCCGCTTCAAAAACCACACTTGAAGCTTCTGTACAAAAGACTGAACAATGTTGTCTCCCACAAGGAAAAAGACAAACTAAGCCCTGATGTTGAGAAGAATCTCTCCTTCTAGCAGAGTCCAACTATCTAGAGAGATCTCCTTTAACAAAAAAGAGATCCCAATATTTTCCCTCATACAGCCTGTTTGGTAAATTTGATCACTTAAGACTTAATCTGAAAGTTTTCTTGTTTACCTTTGCTTTTTTTTAAAAAAAAGAACTCTTCTAGACCTAAAATTGTCCAGGAGGCCCAAAAATATAGCAAAAAGACACCCACAGTCCCCAGAGGGTGCCTAGGGGCATTTGGAAGCAAAAACAATTTTTGAAAACATTTTGTCTAACTTTTAAAAAAAAATTTAAAAAATTTCTGGTGCATAACAACACTAAATACAAAATACAAAGCTCTAAAAAAGAACAGGGAACAAAATACACAAAACACACACTACACAGTATATAATACAATACAAAATAGTCAAAACAAAACACTGACTATAACTTAGCTAACCACAAAAATAAACATACAAACCTACATAACACTAAATCAAAAAGAGGAACCCACCCCTGTAGTAACAGCTTTTAGTAAAATCATAGTAACTCTGTTTATAACTGATATATATTATTAGCTAACAGTGTTTAATATTAAAAGTCTAATCTTACAAATTACTATAATTGTTATTAATATTACCCAGAACATCTAAAAGAAATTAACAAATCATACAACTTTAAACTGGTCTACTAGTATAATCTATTAACTTTAAATTCTTAACATTAAAAAATATAAATAGCAGTTCATATCCTAATATTTCTGGTATGTGTACATTTCCTTTGGTCCAATTTTGAATTGTATCTTGAATTTTTTTTTTTAAACTTTCAGCATCCTGGGGAGCACGAAAAGAGCCCTCGGGGTTGGCTATAGCGCACAGGCTATACTTTGGCCACCCTCAACTTAAACAGTTATTCCTTTCCTTTGTTACATAATTGTATGCACACAGAATCACTAGACAGTCACATAGACACAGATGCGCAGAGACAAATGTGGCCACGTCAACTACAATGTTTCTGTTTCTGTATGTATGCCTCTCTTTTTCTACTGCCATATGGTGTATGGCCATTTTCAACGAGCTGTGAGAAATGGAATGCATGGACAATGAAATGAAGCGTCCTCCAGCTCATATGCTTCAGTTCACAATATTCAAATCTGGGCTGCTCCATTTTCCAGTGAACATCCATTTAGGGCAGCATGTAAGTGTTAATGCATTCACAGCTACTGCACATGGAATGTAAGAAGGGGAGAAAGCACAAGAATGGGCATTATCTTCTGATGACTTCATACATGTCTAATGGGGCTGTTCGTTTCTCTTCAGTGGAATACGGAAGGGAAATCACTCATAGCTCGTTCTTGCAGTTCAATTTTAATTTATTTTTTTAAATTTACATTACAAAGAGATTTGTTATATACAATAATGTTCCAGTATAACAAAAGCAGGAAAATATCAACACAGAAGCAGGAAAAAATAACCACATTAGTCATAAGCTTCTATAATGGCTGACCAAATGCCCAAATAAAAGTCCATTTGTAAATTTCATTGTATACATAATTCTTTCAAATGTTGCAAGCATTGTTAGATCTTCAAACTATAACAATTTCCAAATCTGAATTCCTGTACAAAGTCAATTTGACATGAATGTACAGGTCAAATTTCAATTGCCAAGGTAATATTTGCCACACAGTCTTAACTGCTGGAATTGTTGGCAAAAATTACCCTTGTTAATAAAATGAGACTCAAGTACTTTCCATTTGAATAAGAAGTGCCAGAAATGAAGATAATAAAGCCAACCATTCTGGGTTGTTTCCTTTCGTGGGTACTTACAAAAATGAATACAAGCTAACAGATATGCCCAATGGCATGTAGGAAGATCTGGAAGGCTGAACCCTCCTTTGATTGAAATTTGCATCCTTTTCACTGAAATTCTAGGAGGAGATGAGGCCCCCGCAAAAAAATCTCCGTAAGGCATTTAGTTTTTCAAAATACTTGCAAGATATAAGTACAGGAATTCCATGAATAACATAAACAATTTTATGTACAACATTTATTTTAATCATGTTTATCTTACCCCATGCACTCATCATTAACCCCATTCATCTCTCTACATCTTGTGCAGTATCTTTTATCAGCTTATTTATATTAAGAGTCATCATCTGAGATAAGTCCTTAGGGATATTGAAACTGCCATGCTTTAAATACACTCAAATTTGTCTTGTCTTCCACTGGCAGTATTTCTGACTTGGACGAATTAATCGAATACCCAGATATTTTACTAAAATTATTAACCAACTATATCAAAACAGGGATTGACTGCTGGGGCTTTGAAATGAACAGCAAAAGATCATCTGTGAAAAGAGTATTTTCTAAACTGACATGTACAAAACCATTGATCCAGTAAATTTTACCAAAGGCCTTCTCAACCTCTAAAGAAATAATGACTGGTTGATCAGTCTGAATTCAAAGCAATCAAATCTATAGCTAATTAAATATTATCATCTCCCTGCCTGTTTTTGATAAATGCTGCCTGATCAGGGTTTACCAAAGATGAAATGATTTTTTATAATCTATTAGCTAAAATAGCTGCCAATATTTTGTTAACATTGTTAAGTTAGGATATAGGGCAGTAGTTAACACAGCAAATATGATCCTTAGCAAGTTTAGATATCTAGGTAATATAGGTATCATTTAACGATGAAGAGAGGGAGCTGGATTCTATTATGTGTTTCTGAAGATTGGTGTTGGTGCTAAAAGAATTGTACCATTCAATTGGAAGTGTTGTACCATTCAATTGGAAGTGTTGTACCATTCAACTGGAAACCTATCAGGACCAGGAGACTTTCGATATCTCATATTTGCTTTAACATTAATAAAAGTTCACTAAGAAATTGTTGCTGTGATATGCTAAGATGGGGAAGATCAATATGAAAAAATAAAGTCTCCATATCTTTTTGGCAAATTTTACTATCAAAGCTGTAAGGATCTGCTTCAAAAATTGTAGCTTTATATCTGTGGGCATTGTATATAAACACCTTTGCCTTTGATATCTGAAATAACATTCCATTGTTAAGGTGATGAGCCAGAATCTTGTTGGGATGTCCCCAATTTTTCCCAATATGCTTGCTTTGAACATGTCAAAGCAAATTCAGTTTGTTGCAAGAATATCATTTAATTATTGTTTAAGTTTTTGCAATTCTTGATAAAGTTGTTCAGATGGAGAAACAGGCAAATTGAGATACAAGAGTTTTCATTTGCTTGTTCAGTAGTTCCTTTTTTTAAAAAAGCCTTTTTAATAATACGAATAAGCAACAATTCTACTCCAAATGTAGGCTTTACGTGCTTTCCATTCAATTGTATATGAAGTCATAAAGCCTTCATTTATTTTAAAATATTCCATCAGATCTGGCAACATTTGAGCCCTAAACTGTTCATCTTTGAAAAATGAAACTTTAAAATGCCAGGGACTAGAGGGTTTAGTAGTATTAGAAAAATGTATTTCTAGACAATCAAGTATGGTCTGATATTATCAAGGATTCAATTTTTCATGTGCTTATATTGCTAACCAAAAATGAAGAAATTAAAAAATAATCTAATCTCAAACAATTTTATCTGAGAGATAAAAGTATATTCACTATGTCCTTGGTGTACAGTTCTCCATGCATCAGTTAAACCATATTCATTCATATATACTTGTAGCCCTCACCATGGATTGTTTCCTTGGTGGAGGTATATTTCTTTCTAGCAAAGGATTCAAAATTTTGTTAAAATCACCACAACAATCAAATAATCATGATCAAGAGGTTACTAAAACAATTGTGAAACATCTCTGGTGCATCACTATTAGGCCCGTAAATATCAATCAAAACCTTTAATTTTTCAAAATACGGTCATCCTTCCATGTTCGCTAGGGTTGGGGCACAGGACCCCCATGAAAGTGAAAAAACTGTGAATAACTCTAGGCCCTCCCAAACTGTATTTAACACACAAAAAAGTGTGATCACCATCTTCAACCCACTGTTGATTCCTTTGAGGCATCAGGGTTCCTTCACAAGACAGAAGTGGCTGACTGGTGGCGCTTACTGCAACTTCCACTGCTGCCCCACACCATTTTTAATAGGGACTTACAAGCCTCATTGTGAGGCTTGTAAGGCTTACAGTCCCTATTAAAAATGGCATAGGGAGGCAGCAGAGGTGACAACAAATAATCCATGAATAATCAAATCCACAAAAGTGAAACCCGCAAATGTGGAGGGCTGACTGTATCTTACAAATAAAATAAAAAACTGGCCACTTGGACCTATTATTACCTGCTGTCCTGAAATAGGAAGATGAGTGTGTTTCAGTTTTTAAGCATTTGAGAATGCCATGGCCTGTACATACAAGAAATGGTCTCACTTTGGTGTCCATGAAATGGAACTAGTCGCTTATTAAACATTTCATATGATGGGAATGTCAACCTCTCAGTTCAGTAGGTAATGCATTACAGTTGACTCAGGTCAGATTTCTCACTCTTGTAAAATCTTGAAGATTTTGAAATGAACATCAGTGGATAAACTGCACCAGTCAAGAAACAGGGAGCTGATTCAAACATATATTGTGGTCCTCTCATGCAGGGCTAGGCCAAAACATTTTGCTACCTGAGATAAAGCAGAAAATGGCCTCCACACACAAGTCAAGGTGCATAGTATCCAAGGCTGGTCAAATTAAGTGGGCACTTGAGATAGATAATAAATGAGGTGAAAATTGTAGCCGTTTCATGACTTACTTGATGTGGCTGTCTTATTCTGCCTAATGCTAGGAGTGGCTCTTGGCATCTCAAAGGTCTGTAACACCTCAGAAACACAGGATAGCTTTTGTCAAAGTGCACGCACTATAAAATATGCCAGCAAGTGTAAAGTTAATGTATTAGAAGAAGCTTTCAATACCACACTATGCTAAGGATTGTCTGGTCAGCAGCGTTGCACACCCTGAGACCAGAGTACAGGGACTTGTGATGTCACAATGGTGAAACGGGCGAAGGCTGATAGGGAACACAAATTGCTTCTGGGCCAGCTGCTTGTGAAAATGAACACAAAGGGAATCCGCGTAAAGCTGGCTAACTAGCTAATATCTACTTCTACCCTTGCTCCCAATGGCGTAATGGGCCAAATGCATACACCCACCAGCCAAACTCTTCCCAGTCTCCTCTCTTCACTCCTGGTTTACTGATGTGTTGACACTGAAGAAGCACAGCATAACATTAGACTTAGAATGGAAGAACACAATTTTGTTCTTCAACTCAGGAAAATGTCTTGGAATGGCCCTGTGTGTGTGTGTGCGCGCGCGCGCATGAGTGTACATAAATAAACACACATGCATTTATTGTCATTACTATTTTGTGGAAATTCAAAAAATAAGTTTTCAACCCAATTCTTTCAGGCAAGATTTTCCAACCTTAAAATATATCTCCTTTATAGATTTGGCACCATTCGTTCTATAATGAGCTTCGTGTTGCCCCGGAAGAACATCCTGTATTGCTGACGGAAGCTCCTTTAAACCCCAAGGCTAATCGAGAAAAAATGACTCAGGTAATGATTTGAATGTTGGTTATATAACTTTATCACACGATAGGCTTGTTGCATGATTGCGCTGGCTTAGTCTTGTGTTTGATTTTTCCTTGTCACACAACTGTCTTATTACTCTCCAGTTGTTGCATTGCATTTCCATCATTATTGGATTGCATCTTTTCACTGACAGGAAAAACCCATTAATGGCTCCAATATAGCTGCTGTTCAACTTTTTTTTTTGCGCAATCGTTTCATTCTGTTGCAGTTCTGATATTTTGGCAGCCATATGGTTCTCCTCTTCTTCCCATTCCTATCTCCAAGCAGAGTGAAGTCACACCACATCCAGTGTCCAGACAAAGAGGACATCATGGTTCATAGGAACAATGTTGCTTTTACTTCATTCCCCAGTATGTATTTCTTTTTTATTTATTTTGCCATAATTGTGCAATTGCACTACTGTAGTTGTGCAGCAATTATACAATTATGGCAAAATAAAATAAAATACAATTTGCATGTGCTACATAGTGCAAACATAGGTAGAAAGGTGGGGTCAGTGGGGCACTACAGAAGAATGATCGCAGGAATATGTATTACCAAAATGGCACCATAGCATTATTATTATTGTTAGTGTGATAAGCCCTAACTATGCTTCTTTATTTCCGAGAGGTAAACCAGTTATTTCTGCACTAACAGAACTGCAGTATGATCACATAGCATCAATAGGTAATACTGGGTTGTAAAGGAAAGCTAAACTGTACTTTTGTAACCATGCCTTTCCAGGTGAACCACAGAGCTGGACTGGGCCCTGAATCAGGTTGGAAAGGGTTCACACACAAAACCCTTGGCCAAGAGAGAACATCTTCTTAGTTCCTGCTGGTCAGCTTGGTTGCAACAGTAGTCTGAGCAAATGGATAAGGTTTATTTGAAACAGTAGCATATTTATCGAACTTTCAGAGTTACATGAAGAGAGAGGAAAAGTGCATAGAGTTAAATTTGCTTACCATCTAAAGATCAGTGTCTTCATGACCTTTCTTAGTATAAGCGTTATCTTTCCTGTAAAAACAAGACAGTCTGTTATCAAGTTGTTCTTAGGCCATTTCTGCACTACATGATTATAGTGCTATTATTCCACTTCAAACATCCTGTGGAATTCTGGGGTTTGCAGTTTAGGGAGGGGCATTTAGAATTCTCAGCCAGAGAGCTCTTTGTAATTCCACAGGATGTTGAAAGTGGAGTAATAGCACCATAAGAGTGTAATGCCGAAATGGCCTTAGTTTATCTTACTGATTTTTGACACAGTTTTTTGCAGTAGCAGTTTGCAAGAAGCCAGTGAGATAGGATAGATTCAAATAAAAATTGAAAGATTTTTAACCTATAGAATTGCTTAGGAAATCAGAAATAAAGAGATAAATACTCAGAAATATTTTTGAACCCAACAGTAGAAATACATTTTATACTAGTGCTCCATAGTTTCGCTTTGTTTTTTCTACATTCAGTTGGCTAAAACCTGTCCCACTTGTATAAATTTCAGAATTTCATTCAATTCATCTACATCTTGCAGTTTTCTGTGGAACCTTAAAACTAGCTTGGAGGATTTTCTAGCCTTCCAGATCTGGTTTTAACAGCAAATGGGAGCTCCAGGGTAAAAGGTCACTCCTAGCTGTTCTGCATCGGACTATTCTGCCAGTTGACATCCACGACTGGATTCTGCCCTTTGATGCTATGGCCTGCATCCTGTTACTGACGTACATGATTTCTGCATGTATATACCATTTTTTAAAATGGGGCACAAAAGTTATTCTCTAGTCTCTCGCACCTCCCTTGAAATCACCATTCCCAGACACCAGCCAACCCCCAAGGAACCCTGCTACAGAGAAGGGAGGGAAAGAAGCAAATGAACAAAAGGGACTGCTGTTATAAGCTTTATTTTGTGTCTGTTTTCTAAAATTTAATGCCCTAAAGCCTCTATGTTAGAAGAAAGAATGGCAACAAATTTACTTTGTGACCAATGTCTTCATAAAGTTAACTGCATATACTGACACCAGTTCTGGACATTCACACACCTAAGTTTCAACAACCTAAGCATAAATATAACACAAAGAAAGGCACAGTCCAGCTGAAAGAGGGAGGAAAATGGAAAACTGAAAAGGTATATTTAATTGGTATAATGGTCCTTAATCATGCCAAACCATACATGATGCAATCAGCCAATGACAGGTAGCCAGAATGATAGTGACCAATTAAACTCTTATGTGTGTGGATGAGTAGTGGCCCTGTACAAAAGGCCAATAAAATGTCATTTGTAATTGGATGATGGGTGATGTTAAACAAGCAGACTATTAAAAATCTTAACTAATTGGCTAAGGACAAAAGACCAGTGAAATTTGTCACTAATTGGTGCACAACAGAAGACCAATTAACAATCTCTCCTAACAAGCAGAGGTGAATGGATAGGAGGAGCCTGAGACAATATAAAAATCACTTTGGCCATATGAGATGGTAAGCATTCTAGGGCCCTTCTTGCAGTTTACTGGATCCTGGCTGTGTCCCACAGGGATGTTGGTACAGACTCTTAGAAATATTTCCTAAAATGAACATGATGATTCAATATGATGTAAGATGCTAGATTGCTTACGTGCAATGTAACTTATGGCCCTTTCCGCATGTGGAGGGGGAAACGGGGGAAAACACGCTGAAACGGAGCTTACTGGCAGCCAGGTAAGTCCGTCCCCATGTGGAGCAGCGCGAGCTCGCTGTTCCGTAGTCCTCCGGCATCCAAAATGGCGGCTTCCAGCTGGCGGAGGCTCTCCACCAACCGGAGAAGCTCGCCAGCCAGAAGCCCCCCCCCGGCAGATCTGCAGGCACGCACTGGTGCGCACCTGCAAATCTGTACCGGAGCGCGGGAACGGAGTGGCACGGAGTGGCGTGCTCCGTGCTTTTGAAAAACCTGTAAAAACAGGTTTTTAAAAAGCAGGCTGCGCGACCACTTCGGGTCACTCTGGAGCAGACTGGGGTGCGGAACTGCGACAAGTAGTCCAACCCAGTCCGCTCCCAAGGTGCGGACGACCTCCGTCAGAGGTCGCACAATGGCATACTACTTACCCCCTGCGGAAAGGGCCTATGACAAGCATGTACCTGGACTGAGAAATGTATGATCCTTCGCAAGGTGCATGCACATGCATATCTGTGTCTCTGTGTTCTATGTAGTCAGCCTTTTTACCCTGCAGGAACCTTGAAATAAATTTCAGGTCTCAGGGAACTCCTGAATAAAAACATATTATATCTACAGCTCCAAAAAGAGGGGTTTTTTTCAGTCAAGATCTCTTAATCTGGACCAACCTTTCACAGAACCCTAAATTCTGTGATGGCAGGGCCAACTACATACTGAAATTCCAATGTTTATGATTACCTAAGGGGTAGAGAAACCATGTCTGTTGCCTTTTATCCCCCTGGAGTCTGTGTGAGAGAGATGACAGACAGACAGAAAAAGAGATAGAGAGAGGCGGGGGGTGGATGGATGGATGGATGGGAGGAGCAACAAGGTTGTCTTTAATGTGCCAGTCTCTCTTTCTTGCAAACAGCATAGGGATGAAAGGCAGCTGCAGCTGCCCAGTCACATCCCTCCCTTTCTTCCCATTTCCCCTGTTTAATGGCTGGAGCAGGGAGCCACGGGATCCAGCTGCTGCGAGGAAGGAGTTTGGTAGGCCTGAAGCTGTACATTCAGAGCACTCATGCTCTGTGCTTGCCACCTAGGATCTTGTTTTTTATCTTGAAATATCTAATTGACCTTATGTTGAAATATCTAAATCTCTTCTTATGGACATGAGATACCTTAAGGTTTCACAGGACAGAATACAAACTCTATTGTCATACAGCATTGTAACTGTTGGACAGCATATTCTTCTGTGTTAGTAGATATCACATCCAGTTTAGTGCTGTCTTGCTATTTGTGTGGAGATGCTCAAGAAAGCAGAAGTGCAAATGGACAGTAAAACTCAAGGGGTTGCTTAAAACCAGAGAATCTAAGTTTCAATTTCCTCCTCAATACAGGTTATTGTTTATCCTTCTCTTGTCAAAGTATCTTATCGCACAGAAGTACTGCTTTCCCTCTCTACTACTGCGGAAATGACTCTGTGAATTCCACCAGAGATCAATTTCACAGTTTTGCAGCACAGATTATTTTTGATAGGTTTGTGTTGTGTAAGCCACTTCAGATGTGGAGAGTGATAATGAAATGGTACTCATCCACCTTTGCTGAGCTGCTCATTTCTGAGAGACTGTGAATTAGCAAATTTAAAGGCCACATTCAAAAAAGTGACACCTTCACTGAACCTGGAAACTGAAGCTAGAATAAAGTGGTTTCATGCTAGACTTTCACGGAGCAGTAAGACCATTTCCGCACTAGATTGTTATAGTGCTATTATTCCACTTTCAACATTCTATGGAATCCTGGGGTTTGTAGTTTAGGGAGGGGCCTTTAGAATTCTCAGCCAGAGAGCTGTTTGGCCTCAGTCAACTACAAACCCCAGAATTCCACAGGATGTTGAAAGTGGAATAAGAGCATTGTAACAGTGTAGTGCGGAAATGGCCTCTATTTCTGTAGCTGAACGCAGTGAACTGACATCAATTGGCAAGGCAAAAGATCAATAACAATCCCTCCACACGTACACAAAGTCTACAGAAAATGAAAGAAGTGCAGGATTCTTTGTAAAACATATAAAGGTAACCTTATTTATAAATTACTGGTGTGTAATAAAAAAAATGGAGGGAAGAGAGAGAGAGCAGAAAGAAAGAAAGAAAGAAAGAAAGAAAGAAAGAAAGAAAGAAAGAAAGAAAGAAAGAAAAAAAGAAAGAAAGAAAAACAGTTGCAATTTGGAGTGATGGGGGAAGGGAGCTGGGGTGGGAAATCAAACAAACAGGAAGTTCATAGAATCATAGAGTTGGAAGAGACCCCAGGGGCCTCCAGTCCAGCCCCCTGCCATGCAGGAACACACATCAAAGCACTCCTGACAGATGGCCGTCCAGCCTCTGCTTAAAAACCTCCAAAGAAGGAGACTCCACCACACTCCGAGGCAGCATATTCCACTGCCGGGCAGCTCTGACCATCAGGGAGGTCTTCCTGAGGTTCAGGTGGAATCTCCTTTCCTGCAGCTTGAATCTACTGCTCCTTGTCCTAGTCTCTGGAGCAGCAGAAAACAAGCCTGCTCCCTCATCAACATGACATCCCTTCAAATATTTAAACATGGCTATCATGTCCCCTCTTAACCTTCCCTTCCGCAGACTAAACATACCCAGCTCCCTAAGGCGTTCCTCATAGGGCATGGCTTCCAGACCCTTCACCATTTTGGTCGCCCTCCTCTGGACACGCTCCAGCTTGTCGATATCCTTCTTGAAATGAAGTGCCCAGAGCTGGACACAGTATTCCAGATGAGGTCTAACCAAAGCAGAATAGAGTGGTACCATTACCTCTCTTGATCTAGACACCATACTCCTATTGATGCAACCAAGAATGGCGTTGGTTTTCTTAGCTGCCACATCACACTGCTGACTCATGCTCAGCTTGTGGTCCACCAAGACTCCTTTTCACACGTACTGTTATCCAGCCACACGTTCCCCATCCTATTTTTGTGCATTCCATTTTTTTCTGCCTAAGTGTATGACTTTACATTTCTCTCTGTTGAAATTCATTTTGTTAGCTTTGGCCCAGTTCTCCAATCTGTTAAGGTCATTTTGAATTTTGATCCTGTCCTCTGGCGTTTTAGCAGCCCTTCCCAATTTGGTGTCATCTGCAAATTTGTTACCATAAATATCTGCTGTGTCTGAACTCCCATAGATTAACGTGCAAACTAGTAATGATATAGGCATAAAAAGGTTGCTGACTTTAACATTTCTAGAATGATCTCCAAAACCTACAAAATATTTCAAAGAAGATAAGCCATTTTCAGCTCTCTTAATAGTTACAGCAGTATTTGGCATGTTATCCTTTAGCCCGGGGTCTACAAATGTAAACATGAAATTTTGTTGCTTAATTGATAGGGTAAAAATGCAGATTGGGTTTGGGTGTCTGAGCAGTACATTCTTCAGTCGACATGCTTTGAGAAGAAATCAATTAAATTAAATTAATTATCTCATATCTCCCACATCAAAGATCTAGGATTATTTACACTGGAAATTATTGGCACTGTGACTAGTTGCTTATCATTTCATTGGCAAATAAATGTTGCCAGCAAATGTTGGTAACTAAACAGATTGTGCTGTTGGAGAAATACATTATCCAAAAACCATAGTCTAACAGCATTGTGGTATTCTGATAGCTGAATATCCTAAAACCCTTGCATTCGTCCCTACAGATCATGTTTGAAACATTCAATGTACCAGCAATGTATGTGGCCATTCAGGCAGTTCTTTCTCTGTATGCATCTGGCCGAACTACTGGTGAGTCTGAATTGGTGTCTTTACCATTTTATTACTGGCAGTGTGTTTTTATAATGACCAAACACAACAAATTGGAATACACCCATCTTTTTTAAAATAATTAAATTTTGTTTTCTTTAGAATTCAGCAATAACAAGCATCCCTATCCCCCCAAACTAACAATATAACAACAACAATAACAACAACAACAACAATACTAATAATATCATACATTATCAAGTCACCTATAAATAATCTGTTCATGCACCCAGCCACCCCTATATAATGTTGATTATTAGTTGCTCTACTTCTGTAATATATTAGTATCTGCTACACCAAAAATCCAACTGATTGGTTGGAAGTTCATCTTCAACATTCACTTCTTGAAAATATGTTAAAATTGGTGACAGACTACTACAAAAGTTGTACTTGTTCGTTTCTCTTCTTCTTTCTGGTTCTACTACTAAAGTAACGTGGATGCCTTACACTGCAGCCTTTTGGTATCATAAAAAGGCAGCAAACCTTTAATTTACCTGTAGTGTATATTTTAGAGTCACGTAAGGGGAGGTGCACTGCTTGTGTATTTTAATCTCTGGTGTAGATTACCTGGTTCAGGCCAGTGTTTCTCAGGCTATTTAACATGTGGGGCTGATTTGTTTTCCCCACAATGTATCAGGGACCAGTACCGTATTTGTGCCCATTGACTACAGTTGTTTGTTTCTTTCCTGGAAACTCTCCATGGACTGGCAGCCAGGAGCTCACAAACTGGCATTCGACCAGGAACCACCACTTTGAGGAGCACTGGTCTGGACTACCAAAAGCCCTGAGTGGTGAACGGGGCGTGGTTTGCCTTTCTTCCGCAAGTGGCAAAGTGCTTGGAGCCATGCCTATATCACAGAAGGGAGAGAACTATCTCCAGCAAATGTGACAAAATCAGTAGAGCAATTGGAATTCCTGTTCTATAGACTTATACTCTCCCATCTTCCAATGAGAGCAGCATAATGAGTGGAAGGCAAACACTGAGGGTGTTGTTTTTTTAGTTGGATACAAAGGAGCAAAAGTTTTTGTATAATTAGGAGTGTCCCTGAAGTAATCATAGGGTCTCAAAAGGAATAACATAACTTGCATAAGTTTGTATATTTAAAGTCAATTTTTAAAATTCTGTTTTAAATTATCTAGACCACAAGGGAAGGGACTTACGTATTTCCGGTAACCAGTCCAATTGCCAGTAACACAAATTCCAGATCATCAAAAAGAGGACACAATTTTTCAATAAAGATCAAATATAGTAGTTGAAATGGATAGATGCAACTCTAGAAATCATTACTGATCTTTAATACACTAGTATACAATTTAATCCACTGCTATCATTTAATACAAAACAGAGCAAAAAGAAATACTGTGCATCTCATTCTGCTGAGGAAAACTGTGACCAGGCAATGTGTGTGCTTCTTGCCCAGTCCACTAATCAACTGAGGTCAACTCCAAGGTTTCCATGTTCTTCTTTCTCTTATGGTTCTTTATTGGGCTGGGCAGCACTTCAAAGAGAGGACTGTCTTCTACTTTTTTGACCTAACTTTGACTGAAAACATTTCAGTTTTACTAGTAACTGGCTCAGCACTAGGGAAAACAGCAAAGAGATTTGCTAGGAACAACAACAGAGCTGCCAACTAGTGGCCTTATCCATGTGTGTTTATTCCACAGCACACATTAAAGGGCATGTTCTGCATTAATCTGAAACTACAGTTGCAGTCTTTCTTTGTCTCCCCCAGAGTTTGGAAATGTGACTTTTTGGATGACTACTCCCACAAACCCACAATTAGCTTTCCTCCCGACAGAGAATTCTGATTTTTGTAGTCCCAAAAAGGAACTTTTCCAAATTCTTGTCCCCTTCCACTGTCTTGGTACTTTTGTGGGGTGGAGGGTGGGAAGCCAGCTGTTACTGCCCCGGCTAGTCCGAGCTTTGGGGATATTAAAGATATCCTCTTGATATCATAATTCGGCTTCACTTCTCTATTCCTCTCCACATGCTTGCGAGGCCACCGGACAAGCACGTAAACAAGCTCGGCCGTTAATTGCCATAATATTCCTGAACAAAACAGGCAGGCCAGAAATAGCTGACTCACTGCTTTAGGAGACCTCCAGGCAAGTACTCTAATTAGGTATGCACGCAACCTACAAAAAAGCCTCTGCCCCGCGCTGGCAGCTTGATGGGTAAACTATGCAATACCCAAGTACTCTGTGTTTGCATACTGGCTACTCTATTGAGAACTGCTACGATAACTCAATCATTCAGATTCTGACCTTTCGGAGGCTTTCTCTCCAACTCCAAATCTATTGTTTTCCCTCAAGTACGGCATAGCCTGCAGTCACAATTCTCCTTATAAAAACCCTTGATTCCGAGACCTTCCTCGGATCGCTCCCGAGTTTCATCCCGCCTTGCTGCCGCTTTGCTTGGCGAGCCTCCCCTCAGCTCCATGTGCTGAGCCACATCGCACCCCAGCTTTGCTCTCTATTTTTCCGGGCTTCAGGACAGGTGAAGTATCACCCAAACCAGCAAGTCCCCTAAAAATCCCTCTATACCACTCCAACCTTTATCTTCTTTAGTTATCTTGTGTGAATGTGTCGCATACACTGTTTTGCTTGTGTCTAATAAAACATCATTTATTGTTTCAATTTTTGTGTGCTCCTTGACTTGACCCGACCCCGTAGACATAGGGTTCAAGATCTCACTACGTTACCCTGCCTCTCGTAATGCTAAGCAGTGCTCTGAGCTAATTTTCCCCACCTTTAGTTAAGCACAATTTGGTGTCCCTCCCAGGACCCCCAGTACACAGGGTAACACAGCCTATTCATAATCATACACACTTTCTTGTGCATAGCTGCTGCATTTTGTTCCATTAAAGTCTGCATTTTGGTAGCAAATCTATATGTTTATACACCAGCATTTTGGATTCTTTGCAGATTGTTTGGGATTCTTCTTTTGATGAAAGGCTATAGAAATGTAAGATCATTATCATTAGCATCTGTTCAGAGAGAACAATGCCATGCAATTTCTGACTCTTTCATGCTTCCTCGGAAGGCAATTGCTTCTTTGTATAGGCCAGCAATTTCCCCCTCCCAAGAGGAGAGTTCCACTTAGACTGGAGACAATAGGCATTGTCATTTGCAGTCTCTCCTTTCAAACCCTGCTGTTGTCAAAGAGTTTAATTTAGCAGATGGGAAGTCTGGGGCAGAGTGAGGTCTATACAGAGAGAAGAATGCTGACATATTCATTTTTGTCATCTCTCCTAGGTATAGTTCTGGACTCTGGAGATGGTGTTACACATAATGTACCTATCTATGAAGGTTATGCCTTGCCACATGCTATCATGAGACTGGATCTGGCTGGAAGAGATCTCACTGACTATCTCATGAAAATTCTTACAGAGAGAGGCTATTCTTTTGTTACTACTGGTAAACACCACCTCCCTTAAATATTAAGTGTCTGTCTCTTTTAAAAGCCAGCTTGCTCTTCCACATGATAAATGAATGTAGTATGAAATCTCTTTCATCAAAAACTTCTCTTTGATCTGCACCAACATGATATTGTTAGGCAAAGCCCATAACATCCAAACAGGGATTATACATTTCAATTTTACAAACAATACTTATGAACTGAAGAATTTGAAATATTTTCTTTCTTTTCTTTTAAAAGCATATGCATCTTTATTTTTTTCCCTCCCAAATATACATAGCTTCAAAAGTAAGCCACAAAATAAAAGGAAATCAAGCTAAAACCCTTACAACAACAACAGCAAAAAGCATTTAATGGTAGCCTGCCAAAATGCACTTTTTCTTTAACCCATCCCTTAAAAAAAAAAAACCTCTTAAGGCCTTTCCACACTACACTGTTATAGTGTTATTATTCCACTTTCATCATCCTATGGAATCTTGGGGTTTGCAGTTTAGGGAGGGGTCTTTAGACTTCTCAGCCAGAGAGCCCTTTGGCCTCAGTAAACTACAAACCCCAAATTCCACAGGATGTTGAAAGGAATAACAACACTATAACACTGTAGTGCAGAAAGGCCTCTAGTCTATAATAGGTCCAAGCTGAGGGACACTGACACTTGATACAAGATCCATTTTCAGCCATAGTGACCAGAGTGGGAGATGGGGAGAGAGTAAGATAAGAAAAAGGACTCAATATATTATGTGTTTTCAGACCCCTCCCCCACTTGCTCCCATTTGGTAACAATAAGAAGTTATTCCTTTTATGCTACACAGCACTATGATTCCACTGTAATTGTCATGGATCCATCCTATGGAATCCTGGGATCTGCAGTTTGGTGAGACATTGGGAGTCTCTATGGTACTTATCACACACATTGTAATCCCATCTTTGGCCAGACTTGCAGAACAGCATTGTAGTTCTCAGTGGAAGATTGTTGGGGAAGCACTTCTCTTTTGACAGGAAATAATTCATTAATGACCTTCCGTCCCAGTATTGTTTAGCAACTGGTATGAATGCTCATTCTGATTCATGGTGACGTTGGAAGACCAGGTGGTGTTGTGAGGTTGTGGTTTGGCTTCCCCTCACTAGGAATTCTCTGCAGGGTAACCTCAGTCTATTTCCACTGGTTGGATGGGGAGGACACCAGTTTGAGTCATGGCTCATGAGCGTTCACAAGAAAGCTGCAGTGATCTTTCTCTTCATTCCTCATTTGGATGTATTTATATATATTTTAGAGGAGGGATGCAAAAGTAATATACCAGCAGAAGGGGTACCAGAAGGAGAAGCTTGAGTTTATGGTTTCCTGTTTAATGTCTCTCAGGATAGCACAGTATCAGGAGGACAACAGCCTGAATGTATAAATGCAGTCAAATTACTACCTTGGTTCCAAACAGAAAGCTCAACCACTGAAAACCAGAGAGATATCAGAAAACTGTAATATCCCAATTACAGCATGGTGGGAAAAAATAAAAATAAAATAAACAGGAACCCATTCACACCACATAATGAAAAACTGAGAAAAGAGTGGGGACATTTTTTTGTCCTTTTCAAAACCAAGAAAAGCAAATGTAGCATACACAGGGTGTGAATGTGGCTTCTAGTGAGAATACTTGTGAGACATTGAACCACATTGAATCACTGAACCAGCATTGCACTAGTGGTGCAAAAGGTAGCACTGACTATCTTTCCATGGCGGGGAAAAATTCTTTTTGTGTGGCACAAGAGGCTTGTGTGATAAACAGCTAGAGGAAGTCTAAATATCCAATCCTTGCTCCAAATCCTAGGATTCCATAGGATGTTGTCATGGCAGTTAAAGTGGAACCACAGTGCTATAACTGTGCCACACCTATGGTCTCCTCGCTAAGGTACAACGATGAAGAACAAATGTTGTTTGAGCAAAAGTCAGACCGCTCTCAATGTCTTGCTGTTAGGTTCAGTCATTTAGACCAGGGGTAGGCAACTGTGGGAGGCTGAAGACCATGTGAGCCCCTCAAGAGAACTTGCAGAGCCACACCTCTACTGCAAAAAAAAAGCAACAATATCCTCTCTAGGTGGCATAAAGGTATTTTTGCCACCCCTCCAGCAACCATTTTGAGCCCAAGAGAGACCTTTTTTTTAAGCAACCAGAAATGATCAGATGTCATTTCTTTTCACTTTCTGATTCAGAAAAAGGCCAATCTTGGGCCTAAAATGACCAGAGGTGAGGTGACCCAAAAATGCGGCAAACATGTCTCCCACGATCCCAGAGGCTATTTGGGGGCAAAAAAATTGAACAATCTTTTGTCACACTGGGAGCCTTGTGGCCCTGCTGAAATCAGCCCACTCCTGATATAGGCACTCATCTGATCTGTCCACTAGTTTCTTCATTTCATGATCCTTCCTGGATCTTTGCAGGTCAGAGCTCATAATGTTGAGAATGGATTTGCTTGAGAAAGAAGTGAAGATAAACTGAGTGGCAGAACAAAAACATACCATAACAGATACAACGAAAAGCCCTTTAAGGTATCATAATATCATAATACCTTTATAGATAATATGATATATAACTCATACGTGAACAGAGCTTGAGAGCAGAGGAAAGTATAAGGTTCTTTGTGCCATTCACTTTGATGGAAAGCCTTAGGGATTTCTTTGTGCTGCCAATATTGAAGGGATTTACAAAAGAGAGGCTTATTTTTTCATCCAGCTCAGAGCTAGGGAAAGTTATGATTCTAATGATGGCTGTCTACGAGGGTGCTACGCAAGACAAACAAATAAACCAATAGCCCCAACAGACTTCTTACCCCTTACTTTTTGATGTCTGTTAGCTGAGCGTGAGATTGTGCGGGACATAAAAGAAAAGCTCTGCTATGTGGCTCTGGACTTTGAGAATGAAATGGCCACTGCTGCTTCCTCCTCTTCTTTGGAGAAGAGCTATGAGCTCCCTGATGGTCAAGTCATCACTATTGGCAATGAACGGTTTCGATGCCCTGAAACACTCTTCCAGCCTTCATTCATAGGTGAGTCTAGGTTTGCTTTGCTGTACTATAGGGCATGGTTGAACTGAGAAGAGATAAAGAAGTTGTTAAATTGTTATTCATTATTTTTAAATAGGCTAGGAAACTTGAAATAATCCACATACCGTACAGTTTCTTAACATTGCAAGTGATACTGCTACATTGTTGCTGCATTAATGTTTTAAGTCAAGGGCCATTTCCGCACTAGCCTGTTATAGCGCGATGATTCCACTTTCAACATCCTCTGGAATCCTGGGGTTTGCAGTTTCAGGAGGGGCCAGCTGGCCCCTCCCGAAACTGCAAACCCCAGGATTCCAGAGGATGTTGAAAGTGGAATCATCGTGCTATAACAGGCTAGTACGGAAATGGCCAAGGATAGGAAAGGCTGCTGAAAGAAGAGCCAACCTGTTGTCGCCTCTGATTTTATTTTTGCAAGAGCACGTGTAGATTAATCTGATCAACAAGGTGGATGGAAAAAATGATTATGGATTCCTGTATTTGGGAAGAGGTACACTGGAGTGTGGGGCAACGTCACAAGAATTTGCTTTATGGATAACTTTCTTTAAAAAGTGGGAAAAGATGTCTGGTTCAGCACCTGAATACAAAACAGATGCATTTTGCATCTGGTTTAAATTGTGTATGTGTGGATTTCTTAATGTTTCCCCTTTTAAAACATATGACTGATCAGGTTTGTCTGTCTTTTAAAACGAAAAACAAGGGTAGGAGTTTGGACTATAAGGGCTTTATGACCTCTTCCAACTCTATGATTCTAAATGGAAAGACACATTTCATAACAGGTTAATATTTCTGATATAGAAACAGAGGGCTGTTCTAATTCCTTCAGGTAAGTATCTCTTTCTGAGGGGATGATGTTAAGTGAAGTTGTATTGCAACCCTTACTTGTAGCATAGACAATGAAGTGTGAAAAATGAATGATAAGTGATGTCTTGCAGGGGATAGGCACAGTTATTTGCATGGTACCTTCTTTTTGTTAAAAACTAACCCTATGCTCTTTTAAGGAAACAGTTCTGGTTTTCAAAGTTATTTCTTAATTCATACCGTAGCTTTTTCCCAACGTGGGACTCCAAGGCAACTCCTAGCACAGAATAATAATAAAAAAAAGTACAGCTAAAACACAATGATTATCATAAAAAGTTTAAAAAGCGATTCCCTTGTAATCCATGTCTTTCTAGCTCATCTTTTCAGGCCAGCAAGTGAGTTTTCTGACACAAAGGCCCTAATCCTAGTGGGAGAAGTACGGGAATAACCACTCTGATTTCTACCCTGGCAAAGCCTATGAAACAAGGAGAAGGTTCCTTCGTTTGTCACATCACCTGTCACATATCAGCCTGTCATGCCTCATCGCATCAATTCCCCCAGTCATGCCACATCATCTTGTCATGCTGGAAACATCACCTTGGACCATCTCTCTAAATTACTAAGGATCTTGCAGGCATGTTGTGATTATCCAAAGCTAGTATAGGAAAGAAGCACAGCTGCTTTGTTATTTTTCTGTTGTACCTACCCTGTTTCCTTCCTGCATTTCAGTCATACTGTTTTAATAAATTATCACTCTTATTTTGGCTTGGACATTAGAATGTGGAGTTGAACACATATTGGGATAAATTTCCTGCCATCCTCTCTAATACGGCACTTACAGAGCATCTGAGAGAGACTCAGGGTTCAGAATGAGTCACCACAGAGCAGTCTATAGCCAAAAAACAGTCTACAGGTTTTGCATACCTCTTTCATGTAGACTGGATGCATGGATGGCATGAAAGAGTCCATTTTGCAGAATACAGAACACACACATAAACAAAGGGAGAGAAAGAGAGACAGAGGGAGGGAGAGAGAGATGCTCAAGACTTTTGTGCTTCATTTAGAGCAAGGGTAGGCAATGTATAGTCAATTTTAAGCTATGAATTTTAAATTGGTATATTTTAAACAGTTGTATGTGCTTTAGTTGTATTTTAATCTATGTAAATTAAATAGGTGGGGTCAAGCCTTAGGGAGAGGTGGGCAAGAAATGATGGTGATGGTGATGATGATGATGGTGTGTGCCCATCCTTGTACCAAGATGTTTTCATGGCCCTTGGAACACCTGCTGGATTTGTCTTGTTTTAGCACAAAAATTTAGTGCAAAAAGATGGGGGAATCCACATCAGATTACTCCCATACCACTACATCTCAGCAGCTCATGGATGGCTATAGCTCATGGTAGGACCCAGAAATGGGCTAAAATTGTCCCCTGCACTACTGAAGATAATACTCCTTTTTTAATGGCAGCTAGAAACTTTAATCTAAATTAAACTTTTTTTCATGAACATGGCACCAATCTATTAAGGAGTACTTCTAAGAAACATCTCCCCCCGCCCCAACTTAATTGTAATAGAAATTTGGATGATACATGTCATGCCTCTTGCAGCCTCTGGTGACAGTCATTCTTGTTTGCGGAACAAATTATCCACCTAGAAATAAATAATGTATGTTTCAAAAATGTGTAAGTTGATAACTATGCCATGGGTTTCCTAATAATCACCTAGCAGGGATAGCAATGTTACTGCCCTGGCTAGTGGGAGCTTTGGGGATATTAAAAGATATCCCTTGATATCACAATTCGGCTGCACTTCTCTATCCCTCTCCACATGCTTGCGAGGCCACCGGACAAGCACGAAAACAAGCTTGGCCGTTAATAGCTGTAATATTCAAACTACAATACAGGCAGGCCAGAAATAGCTGACTCACTGCTTTATGAGATCTCCAGGCAAGTACTCTAATTAAGTATGCACGCTACTTACAAAAGAGCCTCTGCCCCGCAATGGCAGCTTGATGGTTAAACTATGCAATACCCAAGTACTCTGCGTCTGCATACTGGCTACTCTATTGAGAATCGCTACGATAACTCAATCGTTCAGATTCTGACCTTTCGGAGGCTTTGTCTCCAACTCCAAATCTATTGTTTTCCCCCAAGTACGGCATAGCCTGCAGTCACAATTCTCCTTATAAAAACTCTTGATTCCAAGACCTTCCTCGGAACGCTCCTGAGTTTCAGCCTGCCTTGCTGCCACTTTGCTTGGCGAGCCTCCCCTCAGCTCCACGTGCTGAGCTACATCGCACCCCAGCTTCGCTCTCTATTTTTCCTGGGCTTCAGGACAGGTGAAGTATCAGCCAAACCAGCAATTCCTCTAAAAATCCCTCTATACCACTCCAACCTTTATTTTCTTTAGTTATCTTGTATGAGTGTGTCGCATGCTTGTATTCAATAAACATCATTTATTATTTCAACTTCTGTGTTCTCCTTGACTCGACTCAACCCCGTAGACATAGAGTTCAAGATCTCGCTAAGTTACCCTGCCTCTTAATGCTAAGCAGTGCTCTGAGCTAATTTTCCCCAACTTTAGTTGAGCACATTTTGGTGTCCCTCCCGGGACCCCCAGTTCAGAGGGTAACAGAGTGGTGGAGAATGCGGGCAACCCCGGTACCCCTAATTTGGGAAGGAGTCGCGAACTTCCTCAAATCAGGCTGGTACTGACTTAGGTGACGGTCGGTCAAGTCGTTAGAGTGCAGTCAGGCAGGAACACGTGTGTGTGGAGTCTGTGTGTTTGAGCTGTAGAGCTATTCTATCTGGGTGGAAATCTGTTCCCCTTTCTTGCTTGGTTTGTGTATGTCAGCCGCCCCGCGTGGTCACTAGCACTAGGCAGTGAACCATTGTCCGATAGCAAGGGGTGTGCACAAGCTGTCCTGGGAATCACATCCCTAACTTGGGGTCTATTGTGGGCTGGGATCCGAAGTGTTAGAGTGTTAGCACGGTAGGAACAGTCTACACTCATCCAACACCGTAGTGGCAAGGCAAAATAGCACTTAGGGAAGAAATCCCCCCCCTTAGAGTAATATACGGGTGTGTCCCATCAGTTGTTGTTGTTGGGTAGCTTTGAGAGCACGGGTGCGTCCCGCTAGCAGTTGTGAAGCGCGGGTGCGTCCCACTGTGTAATTTTGGGTGCGTCCTGAGTGGCTAGCCGACTAGGTGCAGGTGGTGAGTCCCGACCTAGCCTAGGGTTTTAAGAAGTTTGTCCCAAGGTAGAGGTAGGCGCCCCTCACCTGAAAAACTGTTAGGAATGGTTTTGGCTTAGGTTCCCATCCCTTTTCCCCCACTGCTTGGCCAGGCGGCGCTGTAAGGTCCACTGGGTTTGTTTCCCCCTTTCAGGTAGGTGGAGTACTCCTGAGGGTTCCCTGGGTCTAGGTGACCTCCCTGTCCCCAAACCGTTACCTCGTCCTTTGGTCCCCAGTGCTGTCGAGGTGGAAAACCGGGCTTGGGAATACCAAAGTGACTTTGTTTGGGCAGGCTGGAGATAGGTTCCGATCCCTCTTTCCTAGAGAAGTTCCACAGAGTTCGTTTCCCTTCAGTCCCCCAGGGGTCTAGGTGATCCTTCCCATCACTCCAGTTCCTGGTCCCGTTTCTAGTTTGCAGTTTGTAGTTTGTGAGTTGCAGGTAGTGTTAGAGAGTTGTGGTTTGTGCAGGAAAATGGCAGAGAGTAGCAAGGTCACCATCAAGGACCTCATGTTGGAGGAAGAGGTCCGAGGTAAACTAGAAAGGTGGGTGTTGAGTAAGGGGAAATGCCCTTGGAAGGACACCATCTTCCAGACGGCCGATCCCTTTACCACACTCCGGGAAGCGTATACCCTGGCGTGTAAATCAAAGAACCCTTTCGGACCGTCTAAGGCCACTTTGGCCGCTTGGGGACTTTGGCTTATGGCCAGAGATGCTGGTAGTGCCCTGGTAGAGACCAGAGAAAAATTAGCTAGTATAGAGAAGGAGAATGCCCGGCTTCAGGCCGAGGTCGAGACGCTGCATGCAGACAAGGTTACTTTTGCGTCCATAGCGCAGGTGTCCGCCCAGAAACTGAATAACATCCAGGTAGTGGCGCAAACATGGGAAGAGAAAGCCCACGCCTTAGAGGCTGAGCTGGATCATGCCCGGTCTGCGGCCAAGTTTATGGTGGGGCAAGTGATTGAACAGCAGGAGGCTGTTAGCCATGTAGCTTGCCAGAAACAGATAGCTGCGCTGGAGAGCCAGCTCCAAACGCTCAAAGCCCTAATTTTGGCTGTGTGCCCGGACCTGCTCCCAACGTTCGCAGAGGACTTTTCTGGGGAGGCACTGCCCGAGGATGCTCAGGCAACCCTTCCCCACAATCCAGACTCGAGCGACCCTAAGGCCCCAGTCCACCCAGTTGAGACTAGGTCCATGACGAGACGGACCACCCCCCTTGGAGAAGGCAGTTCTGATAGGCAAGAGATGCAGGAGACGCAGGTCACCGAGACCAGGGTCCCCGGCGTGCTACTGAGGCAAAAGCAATTGCAGACCAATTGGGTCCTTTAAACCGGTCCACCGGCATCATGTGGTTGAACGCGGTGATACATTCGCACCCGACAGCCAATGGTCAGGACCTGACCCAACTGGCCTGACTTTGTATGTTCCCCTCCGAGCTCCCTACTCTTGAGTCAGCCGTGGCGGCTCGAGGCCTGGTTAGACTCGAGGCCCACGCCTGGATGAGGGAGGTAATTAAGATTTTGTGGCCCGGACAGAGTGCAGGTGTGCTCTATGTCACGGAAGCAGCTCCTCGCCATTCTGGCTGAGAAGGTCCCCTTGACGCCCCATGGGTACAGCTTTGACCATGTGGAATTCAAGACTCTGTTGTACGGAGGTCTTAACAACAAGACCAAGATGGCATTAGGTTTGGTGGATCCAGCCACCACTAACTGGGAGGAATTTGGGAATAACCTCCGACGGGTCTCTGACCTGCTGCGAGAGGCAGGATCCCTTAAACCTCCTCCCAAGACACACAGAAAGGAACCCGGGAATTGGGAACCTATAGCCGAGGTTACCTACTCGAACTATGGGCCCCATTCCCAGCATAGGAAAACGGCTCTGAATTCCATTCCCTGAGGGAACTGGAATCCGCACCCAGCTCCCAGGCAGGACAACTGGCAGTGGCAGGGAAGAGATTTCCGCAGCCAGCCAGGCAAGGCAGGAAGTCCCCCGCAGCAGCCAACTGCCCCCAAACAGCTCTCTGACTCGGGCTCTCCCCGTGAGATGTCTGGTGGTTACAATCCCACGGCCCAGACGTACTCCTCGGATAGAGTAAGAGTCTGGGGCATGCTCAGAAGGTTCGGGCTGGACATGAGCCAGTTCGATAAGCGGCCAACATCGGAGCTTCTGGAAGCTCTAGATAAGCAGCTTCAGGTGGGAAGTAAACAGCCGGTCCAGGCTGTGACCGACGGCCCACCTCTGGCTGGATACTATCCTAACCTGGACCTGCAAGCATAGGGGTGCCCTCGGTCCAGGAAGCTTCCCCGCAATGTTGTGGCTAGGTTGAAGCCAGACAAGTGAGGAAGGTTCTGGGTGAAGGAAGGCATAGGGACCGAGAGGGATAAGACTCCTGCCACCCCTCCTGCAGACTCCGGAGCAGCCCCAAAGGTGCTGCTCTCTAACCTGAGAAGACAGGGTGAGCCCACCCCTGACACTATCTGCTTGACCGGATATGGCGGGGGGGGGACCCAACCTAAGCCCTCCAGAGAACACAAGCGCCTAGGGCTCACTAGAAATAGACAGATTGCCCCTCCTCCTGACTCGGCCCCGAGTGCGAATCCAGCCGCCTCTGAGACCATAGTGCTTTCAGAGCACCTAGAAGGATCGCACCAGGCTAAAGTTCAGGAGGAAGCCCCCACCAAGTTTGATAAGGCACAGGACATTGCCAGCCCATGTGAGAGCCAAGAAAAGGAGAGCACACTGCCTGAGGAAGCCAGCCCCAAGCTTCCGAAGCTCTCCATTGTCCCTGCTCTGAGCCCCCGGCTAGAAACCAGCAGTTTCCCCCGGGATTTCCTTGAAGCCTTGGCCAGGAGAGTCCTTCCTCTCTGTGCCACCTTTCAGGGGAATCTCAAAGGAAACTCGGGATTTGAATGGCGGGAGGTTCCTGCCCAGCCAGAGCACAGGATAGCACAGGTACTCACACTGGCACACCCTGACGTGACCATACATACTCCCTTTTGCTGCAGTCAATCTGGGGAGATTTCAATAACGGAGAGTTCTAAATGCCACACGGAGGTGGACATGGCTACTGCCTTCCCCTCCACACGGCTGCTTTGGTGCATGCTTTGAGGCACCCAATTCATTGTGGCACTAGTGATTTTGAGAGGGGCCAAGACAGTCCTTGGCTCTATTTCGGTCACCATTATGCCACAAAAGACATTACTTCGGGAGGCACGTGGATTAGATACCAGCCTCCACTTTGATTTGGCTGAAAGGGTCTCCAGCGATGAGTGGGCATTGCTGCTCTTGCACGTAATTTCAGAGACTCACCAACTGACACAATTGAAAGGTCAGCCGGTTGATCCTGCATCGGTGGTCATCCCCAAGCCAGAAGATCCCGGTGCCCAAAGACCCAATGTGAGCTCCATAATTTGGCAGACTTCCTTAAGTCACAAGGAAGTACCTACCGTTAATTTGTCCGAGATGTTTGTCTCAGTTTACGAGGCGTTCGACAATGGTTGAACGACCCATGTCTGAAGGGAATAGAGGTGGAGTGGCGACCCCTCTGAGCCCAGTTACTGTAAATAGTCCCACCATGTAAATAGTTTTGTTAGTTTTCGTAGAGTTTAAGTAATTAGTTCTTTCTTTGTACGTATTTTGTGTCTTTAAAAGGTAAAATGTCCCCTTGGTTTAAAAAGCCTATCCGAAGGTGACCATCTTTCAGGCCTGCCTCGGAATCCAGCTTTCTTGAGGTAGGGAAGTTGTGCATTCAGAACCTACATCTAACCACCAGCACCGTTCCTGCAGACCCCGAAGCCCTTGGTATACATCATCAGGCTTGGAGTCAGGCTCTAGGCTTGAGCGATGGGGGGACCTCGGCGTACTGCCAAGTAAGATCTCATCCTGTCAAGGATGACTTTGGTTATTTGTCTGCCAACTGGAAGCCCATCTTGTTCTGGAATGACTTCATTCCGGGACGACTCTGGGTGACCCAGTCTTGGGACCAGCGTGCGAGTGGGAACGTCGTAATCCGGGTTTCCCTCGTGGTGCTGGGTTATTAGACCTGGCTGGGACTGACCGTTTGATGCGGGTTCTGAATCCACAGCCTCTCTCCTTTCTCAGCCTTCCTATGGCCAGCACTGCTTTATACTTGGGAGCTATTTAAGTCCTCGCTCCCACCAACCCTTCCAGATCATTGTGAGCAAAATTTCCAGTTTCAGCTCGAATTCTCAGTAGGCTTTGAGCCGTCCATTTGCATTTATGGTATACACTGGATAATAATCATGTCAGTTCTTCTGTTAAACCTCTAATAGGTCAATGGATCCAGAAGACTGGGAAGATCCCAAGGTCATACCATCGCCCCTGAGTACCATGGGGGAGGGGTGACGAAGAAAGTTGCCGCTCCATCTGATAGCCGAGACTTGGA
Source organism: Cyclura pinguis (assembly GCA_030412105.1). Classification (NCBI taxonomy): domain Eukaryota; kingdom Metazoa; phylum Chordata; class Lepidosauria; order Squamata; family Iguanidae; genus Cyclura; species Cyclura pinguis. The sequence goes on along the minus strand of CM059599.1, from coordinate 306,663,466 downwards.
GATTCCTGATTCTTTGGCAACACTCGTGACTGTGAGGGAAGGTGACCCCGCAGCCTCCCGATTGCAAAGATGGACTTTTTGCCATTCCTGCTACTGTTTGCTGACCCGAGGAAACCTATGGACTATTCCAGGCTCCAAACTCTGCAAAGACTCTTTATTTGCAGCGAGCCAAGCTGCACCGACTTGGACATTTTTGTTGTTATTTCTGCTCCGTTGCCTGGAGGGACTTATGTTTTGCTTGCCCGCTCCAGCTGAAAGACTTTTCCTGTTGCGGGGGGGGGGTGCCAAGACGTTTGCTTGTACCTCACCTCCCCAGGACTACGAACTTCCACTCCACATTGAACTGTTTGCTCCTTGGATTGCCTTCATTGCCAGACCATGCATTGGACTTACAGGATTCCATTGATTATTTCATTGATTGCTTCATTTTGCATTTGCTATTTTTACTGCCATTGTTCATGTTTTGACATTTCCCTATTGACGGGACAATGGAGATTGTTTATTGTTTAATTGTTTACATTGGTGTGTGTGTGTTTAGGTTTAGGTTTTTATTTAGGAATGTCTTTATAAGATAGTAATCCTTTGCTCTTCCCACATTCCCTTTCCTGAGGAGTGATATGGCCACCAACCTGCAAGCCCTATTCGGCTCTAAATTGATTTTTGTTTTTAATTGGAAAATGTCCGATATTGTCCCCAACATCGCCCATTTTCGGGGGGGATTGTTACTGCCCTGGCTAGTCCGAGCTTTGGGGATATTAAAAGATATCCCTTGATATCACAATTCGGCTGCACTTCTCTATCCCTCTCCACATGCTTGCGAGGCCACCGGACAAGCACGAAAACAAGCTCGGCCATTAATAGCCGTAATATTCAAACTACAATAGAGGCAGGCCAGAAATAGCTGACTCACTGCTTTAGGAGACCTCCAGGCAAGTACTCTAATTAAGTATGCACGCTACTTACAAAAGAGACTCTGCCCCACGATGGCAGCTTGATGGGTAAACTATGCAGTATCCAAGTACTCTGCATCTGGATACTGGCTACTCTATTGAGAATCGCTACAATAACTCAATCGTTCAGATTCTGACCTTTCGGAGGCTTTGTCTCCAACTCCAAATCTATTGTTTTCCCCCAAGTACGGCATAGCCTGCAGTCACAATTCTCCTTATAAAAACCCTTGATTTCGAGACCTTCCTCGGAATGCTCCCGAGTTTCATCCCACCTTGCTGCCGCTTTGCTTGGCGAGCCTCCCCTCAGAAGATAATGTATTGTTGTTGTGCACCCACTAGCCATTTTCAACTAATGCTGACCCTGAGGTGAACCTATCATGGGGTTCTCTGGGGCTGAGGATGTGGGATGTGCCCAAGGTTACCCAGTGGTTTTCCATGGTCAAGTGAGGAATCAAACCTTCATCTGTAGGGTCATAGTCCAATGCTCAAACCATTACACTACGCTGGCTTTCTAAAGTCTCATACCATCCAATTTGCCAGAGGCACTCCCGATTACTCATTTGCCATCCCACTTTTTCAGCTGCTTTTAAAACATCCCAGTTTCTGTCATTTCTCCTCCACTTTCCCTTATTGTCCTCAGCTTACTTCAATTGCTGCAAAATAAGTTCAAAGTGCCGAAATAGTTTGCCCGCAATTAATTTGGGGGAAGGGGAGGAGAGAAGAGAGTAACATGGCCTTCCCAGTATGCTCAGGCAAAAACAAACTGCTGCAGTACTTTCTAGCTTGTATGCTCTTCCTTATTAGTAACTTTTGACATCTTGACTACACTTTGATGTTGCTTGGCCATACATATCCCAATCTATGAAATGTTGGAGGTAAGAAATCTTCACAAACAGTATACAATAAAGCAATGTTCAATTAAGCTGGAAAAAAAAACAGCTTAAAAGAAACAAAACAATTAAGCTTTATTTTAGGAACTCCATTTTAGTACACAGCAGATACTTTGGATACTTTGCTAAGTAGCAGTAAGAATACTATATGAGAGAAAGTGAAACCATCCCTAGGAATATCAGTGATATCACATAGGGGATAGGACAGATAAACAACAGTACAAACATCAAGCTCACCGCTTTATGACTCTGCTACTACTTCCCCAATAGGCTTTCTTCATACTTTGCCCAAAGCAGTGTTATATCTTTCCTCATATCCAGCAAGAACAATGTAATAGTAATGCTTGGTAGATAAAGAAAAAATTGTTATTTTCACAAATTGGATTCCTATCATTCACGGAGAACTATCTGTTTGGCTGAGTAGCTGGAGTAATTCACAAAATCACATATCAATATTTTAATTGACCCCTGCTCATCAAAAGTAAAGGCACGAAATCAACCTGTATTCATTTTCTATCATATTTAGACTGGTTTTATTTTTAAATGACAGCCCCAAGGTAAAGTGGCTTGCTAAATAATCAATATTTAATTCTTGTTGTTCCCTTTGTTCTCAGGAATGGAGTCTGCTGGTGTCCATGAAGCTACATACAACAGCATTATGAAATGTGATATTGACATCCGTAAGGATCTTTATGCTAATAATGTGCTCTCTGGTGGAACTACCATGTACCCTGGCATTGGTGACCGTATGCAGAAGGAGATTACAGCTTTGGCTCCAAGTACTATGAAGATCAAGGTAAAAGTTGCATCTGATTTTTAAAATTTATTTATTAAGGCTTAAATCCAGTTGTTAGTCCACCTACTAGACACACTGACTCAATTACTGGATGGTAAATTAACACTTATGATTCGATGGTTCTATTCTAGTTAGTAGGATTAAAACCTAAATATACAAACTACCTTTTTGTCAATAAAACTAGCATTCAATGTAGCTAACAGCAATGAGATGAAAATAAAATACATTTCAAACACAAAAACATATTGGAAACACAATTTAAGTAACAAACACCCAAAAGAAATAACAGCATTCAGGAAACTAATATTTCTTCAGTAGCAACACAGTTTGAATGTGTAAAGCCTATTTGAATGAAAAGGTCATCAATAGAAGATAATGGAGACCTGCCTGGCTTTCCTTGACAGAGTCCCAGAATCTGGGAGCAGCCACTGAGAGAACGCTCTTTTGTACCAAAGTTCCAAGACTAGCAGGTCGAAAAAGCCTTTCCCAAAAATCTTAAGAACTGGGAGAACATAGTCTTTCAGATAGCCAGCTCCAAACTGTACATATTTCATTATTAGCTCTATGGATGTTAACCAGGAAACAAACCCGTAGTTATCAAAGTAGTTGTAAAGAGGGATTAATATGCTCCCTGTCATTGTACTCTGATGAAAAATTTGGCTTCAACATTCTGGATAAGCTGAAGCTTCTGAACATTTTTTAAAGGCAGCCCCCCCCGTATAATGTGTTACTATAAGCCAAACAGGATCTGCACTACCATGGCCAGATCTGACAGCTCTAGATGTGGATGCAGTTGCTACTGGTGTAACTGTACAAATAAACTTGTGACCATCACCAAAAACTGGCTGTCCATGTTCAGGACTGAATCCAAGAGCACACCTGAACTGTAAACTGAGCCTTTAGGGTTCACCTAACACAAACTGAATCCTTATCCCTCTGATCTGCCTTTCATCTGACCAGGAGTACCTCTGTCTTACCTGATGACACTTCACTTTGTTAACCTGTGCTCAATCCATTACTCAGGATACTTAGAGCGCAATCCTATACATACTTGCTGAGAAGCAACTCCCACTGAGTTCAGTGGAATTTACTCCAGATAAGGATATACAGGATTGCAGCCTATGCTTCTGCTTCTTATCCCAAAGTCCTTATGTTCACTCAGTGCTTAACTATGATTTGGTACCTGGTTCTGGGCTACCTGACTGGAACTGAAGTACTGACAGTCAGCAGTTCCTCTGATCTAACTTAGCAACCTCATCTTACGCCTGTATATGTCTATTTTGGGGTGTTGGAAAGATTGGTATTCACTTCCACCCTTTTCAATATGGCAAAGCTCCACTCTTGAGATTCAGAGTTCAGCTGCAACAGCAGTCCCAGGAGCCATTTCTATGGCTGATGCAGAGCACATGGGATCAGAGATGTCTCTGGCTATGCTCCACAGCTGGATGCAGACCAATGACATCACCTGAATCTTAGCCATTGTTTGGCTGCTCAGCAAAAGCTTGTTCATCTTGGGAGACCATTATCAGTAGCAATGCTACTATTAGGATAGCCTCTTATTTTATACAAGCATGCAATTTTACCACCAAGCCAAGGTGGCTCAGGAAAGTGGAAAAGAGGAAGAAAAAAGAAGTCAATGGCCAGATGTTTGTAAGATTTGAGCAGGACAGCGGATAAGAAGGACTCATGGAGGTCTCCTGTCCATAAAGTTGCCATAGATTGAAGAATTTCATGACAAACAACAACAGCAGCAGTGAAAGCCCAAGTCTATTTTGTAATTTTTTAAATTAATTATAAAGAAAAAACAAAACAAAACACCACATGATTACCATAAAAGTAAAAAAGAAAACATTACAACAAAATAGCTTACATTGTTATTTCTTTCCAGATCCTTTATCATCATATACTTATTCCACATGTTATATATCATATTGCTTATATATTTTTGTTACATTCTTAACTCTATCCTTTTAAACTATATTTAACCTATTGCTGTTACTAAATATGATCCTATTACTGAACATATTAATACTAACCCAAACTTTAAATGCAACATTAAATATAACCTTAAATATAAGCCCTAACACTAAGTGTAAACCCATCCCCTGAGCCAATTATCTTTCAGCTTACTCTACTTCCCAAAATTGTAATTCTTCTTGTGGAGGTGTGACACTTCCCTCTTTTATTAGGACTTTTCCCACAAATATCTTCCATATTTCTTCAAAATCATTCCCTTTCATTATTCCTTTTTTGACTTTAATTTGATATGTTAGCTTATCATTAATTGCTATTTTCCACACTTCTTTATACCAATTTTTTATTTGAAAATCTTCTTGTATTTTCCATTTTCTTGATATAATTAACCTTGCTGCAGTTAATAAATTTGTAATTAAATCCTTCATTGCCTGGGTACAATTAACCTCATCAAATATAGATAATAATGCCACACTTGGACATATCTGTAAGTCAATTCCTGTTATCTCTTTTATCTCTTTAAACACAATTTGCCAAAATTTCTGTACACCTTCACAATTCCACAACATATGAATATATGTGCCAATCTCTTGGCAATCCCTCCAACATAACTTTGAGTGTTTGTTATCTATATGGTTTAACCTTACTGGTGTTAGGTACCATCTCCAGACTAATTTATAATAATTCTCTTTTATCCTTATGGATAAATTTTTTAAATGACGCTGATTCCAAATCTTTCCCCATTCTTGAATATCTGTTTTTTGTGCTAGTTCTTCCTCCCATATTTTTCTAAGATATTTGTCTTCATCTTCACATACTGACAATATTTTATATATTTCACCTGTGGTACCCTTCAATATTTCATTTTCCTCCATTCCATCTCTTTGCTTAATCATTTGTTCAAATCCAGTGTATTCTCTAACATCTTTATTATTACTTTTCCAATTCCTTGTCCACTGCTCTAACTGAATATAATTAAACCATGACATCTTAGTACCCTGCAATCTCTCTTTTATTTTATCTTTATTCATCATTATATTCATCCAATCTTTTAACTCACATATTCTCTGCTTCTTTAATTCCTTCTCTAATTCATTTCTCAAATTCTTTGGAAATTTTTCCATCATCACTACTGGGCTTAATGGTAAAATAGCCAGCATTAATTTTTCATTATTTGTCTTCCAAATTTCTAATATATTTTTCAAAAAAGGGTTTTCTATTTTTTTATTTCTCTCTTACCAAAGTTCCAAAAAAGATATTCTCTAATCTCCTCTATATTTTTAATGGGGCTTATAAAACCTTTTCATTTGAAGCGGATTTTGCTGGCTAAAGTTAACATGGTAGGGATTATGTTCTTTCTATCTTTTTCTGGAATTGGCCATATATTGTCTTAGATTCATTTTATAAGTAGGCCTGTTTTTAAAGTTGCTGCTGCCCATTCTAAGCCTTTAGGGTGGAAAAGTCTAAATATCTAAACCAACCAATCAATCAACATTAAATAAATAAATGCAAATATTAAGTAGAGGGATACCATATAAATATGTCATGAAGCAGAGATATAAGTTAATTTTATTGTTCTGCTGATTCACAATTGACCCAGGTTTGCATACAGCATTGTAGTTTCTTTAGAAACATAATTGCAGACAGTGGACAATATATTCCATTGGGGGCATTTTCCAATGTGAAAATACACAGGGCTAGATAGAAATCTGTGTGTGCGCCTTCAAGTCACCAGTTGACTTATTGTGACCCATTGAATTATACAGGCGTTTCTTATGCAAGGAGTGCTTAGAAGTTGTTTTTCCAGTTCTTTATAGAGGTCTCTAACATGACTGAAGTGAGAAATCTTGTTACCTGATTTATACATTCCCTTCTTTGTTTTATATTTCTCCCCATAGATGATTGCACCTCCAGAACGTAAATATTCAGTCTGGATTGGGGGCTCCATATTGGCTTCTCTGTCAACCTTCCAGCAAATGTGGATCAGTAAAGATGAATATGAAGAAGCTGGTCCTTCCATTGTCCACCGCAAATGTTTTTGAGTATTCTTGTGATTTATTGTAATGGATATCATATGGTGTTTCCCTGCATAATTTCTTTAGGAACAGTGTATAGTTTCCTTCACTGCTTATTCTGAAAACATAATAAAAGGTCATGTTGATTGCAATGATTTTACCATTTCTAGATGCCTCCAATTTTGCATTCCAGTGACAGTGGTAACTTTGAAATTAATGACAGGAATAATATGCCATTCAGTAATTTTTCAAAGATTTTGAACTAGTTTTCTGAGAAATGTTTTTTGAGAATGGACATCTTCATAATTATCTAGTTAATCTATCTAACAGAAGGTTCTGTTTTTTCTTTATCTTTCTCACAGTTTAGTAGGGTTTTGAATCCTTTACAGTGCAAACTGATACACGTCTACTCATAAACATGGCTCATTGACTTTTGAGAGATTTACTCCTAGATAAGTGTATACAGGACTTTAGACTAAATGCCTTTTAATTAATCTTCTGCCACTGCCCTTGTTAGGCAAAAGTAAGGTTGCTAAATAAATAATGGTCTTTTAAAATATTTAATCATAATTATTGGGTTTTTTTTAATGAACATGCAATTAGCCATGTAATGCTAATGTGACTTGCATTAATTGCACAGCAACTGGTTTATCTATTAAATAGATATGCATAAGCCATCATAACAGTCTGTTTAATTTGTTTATGAAAATCGTTCTGGTAAATTAAAATGGAGTGTTAACGAAAAGCCATTTTGAAGCAAACTGTGTAACAAACAAAATTGTCCTGGGTTTGAGTGAGGCAGCCAAACTCAAGCAAGCTAACAAGCAATGGATCTATGAACAATACTGTGTTTATCATGACCTAAGTGCCAAAGAAACTTAGAAACTAGACTTTTGAATTTGTTGTGTGTTTGTAGGTATGCAAATAATGCATAGTTATTTACTACAGTAATTACAATATACAACTGGTGCTTGAAGAAATGGTTTTTGGGGTGAATTGTTTTAATGTATGAGCATCTTCATTCAGGCCCATTACTGAGCAGTGGTGAATTGATCTTGTTGTTTTAACAAGGAACTCAAAACTGTTTTAGTCCCTATCTAATAAAATACTTCCCACATACTAGGTAATAGTGAGATATTCCTGTTAGTATAGAGAGCTCCCCCTGCATATAATCACAGTATTCAGGGACATTGTAAATTCTCACTACCAGAAACTGTTCTGTGAAATTTAAGTTAATAACTCAGGTTGTAACCCTTCAAAAATAATTGCCACATTGGGTCTCATGCAGCCATCTTAGGCCCCATACTGAGAGAAAATAGGGCTATTAAATGGATGGATGGATGGATGGATGGATGGATGGATGGATGGATGGATGAATGATAGAATTGCAATTTAATACTTGAGCTTTGCATCATTCTCAGGTGCTACTGACAAATAGATCCAATATCTGCACTGTTGATAGGAATGATGTTGTTGTTGCTGCTGCTGCTGTTATGTTACCCCCAAAAGTGGGGGACCTTGAGGTCCACCAGCAGTGCCAGTGTCTCCTAAGAAATTGGGGGAATTACAGCTCAAAGGGGGCCTGCAAGAGGCAAATAATGGTAGGATTTTTCACCTGTTTATGCCAGTACTAACTGTAGAGATGACTCCAGTTAGAGGTTTTAAACAGAGTATTTCATTGGAAATTAATAGACACACACAAATAGTCAAGCAATCTCATGAACCATACAAGGTTATTGAAGGATAGGTGAGAAAAGTTGGCTAGAGAGAGATTTTGGTTGGAAGGGGTGAGAAGGCTGAAGAGGACCAAACAAGAGTTTGTGGGCAGCACAGAAGAAGCAGAATCTGGGGTGCAGCGTGATACCCAAAGTGCTAGCAAAGTGCCGGGGTCAGAGCTAGAGTTTAAATACTCCTTTTCATACCCTGAAGGGGTGAGTGTTAATGGCTATCTGGCACAGTAAACAAAGGGGGTCTGGGATGGATTGATTGTCCTACTTGGGATGACAAAACATTGATGAGAGTCCTGACAGACTCTTAATGTCTTGGTTGGGTACGGTGAATTGGAAGATGTCTGCAGGAAATGTGCATAGCAGAAGTGCTTCCCTGTCGTACTTGAGCAGTTTCGTTTACTATTTTCTTGGTTACCTATATTATTGAAAGGATTATTGGAAGACCATTAACTCTGGGCTTTCCTACCTAATCTTGTTGAACTTATGACTTGGCTATGGTGAGGTCATCCTGATCTCATCCACACTTACAGCCAGTATCCTGCTTCCATGTGCTTATAAAGTCATAAGTGTCCAGTTTTTAAAATGATATTTCTTGCCAATCTTGCTATCCTGCAGGATGGGGAGTGTCAAAGGTGGTAACAGTTACGAAGTGAAGCCATGGCTACAGCTGCAGAGTGTGGGATGCATGCTTGACACTGCTGGGGTGTCAAATGTTGTACCAGAGATCCTGTGTAAGCTATCCTAGACAACAAGGGAATCAATTGGCAATTTTTAGCACAGAACCACAGTTTAAAACTGAAATCTTAGCACCTATTTGGGATTTACTTCTGAATACCATTTTTTAGGATCATGGTGTGTATATTTCACATTTTTTTCTTTGCATTTTAAAATAGTTTCAAATTCTTTGCATTTTAAAATATTTTCAAATAACTGAAATCACTAGAAATAATAATTGTATGGCCTCTTCTTTTGTCATTCGAATTTCATTAATTGACATCTGGAGCAATGTATCCACTCAGAAACACATTTTCACAAGTGAATTTTAAGAGGCCATATGCTGGAGTGCCCTGAGGAATAAATAAAGGGGTCAAATATGTTGCTGAACATTGCTTTGCAACACAGTATCCCAACATGCACTGAAAACTTTTGCTCTGAATTATTTACACAGTTTGCTATTATTTATGTAACTGGGAAAATATTCTCAACTGTGGATAGAGTGATGATCGTGTTGCCTTTAGATGTTTTCATGCCTGAAGTGAAGTCAGAATGATGCCCTTCTTCCTTCTGTGCACTGGAATTCTATTTTAATGTCACACAGAGATAGATATTACAGACAGGGAAATAGAACCCCCCCCCATCTGTTGCCTGAAGCAGTTGCTTCACATTGTTTCATAACAAGGCTGGGCTTGTTATGTTCCCTGCCCCCAGCCAACTTACAATAGGCATGGTGGAAATGGCTGGTTAAAATAGTACTCTGACAAGGAAAGGAAAAACCTCAGCAGAAAAGAAATACTCTCCTTTAAAAATACTATTATATTTTTCAAGCAGTCCAAAGAAAGCAATTTTTTGTCCATTCCATGTGAAATATTGCCAAAACAAATTGATTTCAAAATGGAGTGAACTAGAAATAAACTTAGAGGGTTTTTTTTTCACTCTCTCCAATTCCTTCACAAAAAGAATACTCTAAAACAGTTCTTACCCTGGGATCCAAGGATCCCTGGGGTCCGCAGAGGCCTCACACAAGGTCCACGAAACCTTGCTACTGGATACCAACAGCAGCAGCAACAGGGATGCAGCAGTGGGGGATGTGGGTGCTGAACCAGCTCTCTTGTTTCCCAATGAGGGAGCAGTTTGGGCTTGTGTACACATCTGCTGCAGTGTACTCAGAATTTACACAGTATTCCAGGTGAGACTTCAACAAAGCAGAACAGAATGGGGCTATTACTTCCCTTGATATGGATGCTATACTGCAAACTATCTGGCTCTGTGAGCTCTAGATCTGCTATTTCTGCCAACTTCAGAGCATCACATCCTATACATAATATGGCGGCAATGTGTATGTGGATGCCCCGAAGCATCTGCACGCATTTGCCACCTGCCACTTAATAATATGGGCCAAGATCATCTGCATTTTTTGGCATCCATGGGGGATCCTGGAACTGAAACCCCACAGATCTGGAGGGTTTACTGTTGTTGATGCAGCCTAGAAATGGCTTTTAGTAATCACAGCATTCCTTTCTAAGTGCTCACAGACTGATTAAAGATCTGTTCTAGAATGCTTCTTGGTATGTACATATTATTTATCTAATTTATATCCTGCCTTTCTTCTAGAACGGGACCTAAGGCTGACTCGTCTGTCACTGCTCAGGTCCTTCTTATTTCTTTTTTGAAGATGAGGACAACATTTGTCCTATGAGACCTTGTTGTTCTCCAAGAAATTTCAAAGATTATGAACAGTGACTCTTGGATTACATCTATGAATTACAGTCAGCCCTCCTTATCCATGGATTTGACCAACCATGGCTTGAAAACATTAAAAAAAAAATCCCAAAAGCAAACTTTCATTTTGCCATTTTACAGAAAGGGCACTATTTTACCACACCATTGAACATAATGGGACTTGAGCATCCATGAAATTTGGTACCATGGGGGGTTTTTGGAACCAAACCCCAGCAGATACGCAGGGCCCACTGTACCCTTGGATGCAATTCATCTGACCCTGCAGATTTAGATTCATTTAGAGTATCTATGTAAGACTGAGACAAAAAAAACAAAAACGTGTAGAGCAGTTCAGACCTCTCCCTGACCCTATTAGCATTTTGCACCCTTCTCTGTGCAGTCGTCCTCCTATTTCCTGGACTGAAGTTCAGGTTTAGAATTCTGCTCCTAGGGTTGGAGGGCCTTTAACAACAAGTTGAGATGTGGCACAGAAGGCTGTCTCTGGAGGACGACACTAGTAGATATTGAGGCTTCTGCTCATATAAGCATCCCTTTGGCTCCCACTCTGTTAGTTGAAACATGCTGGACATCCTGCACAGAATAATAAACTTCCCTTGGGAGAGAATTTCGTAGTTTGAGAGCAGCCACTGAAAAGACACTCTCCTATATCCTCGTTCAGCATGCCTGTATGGAGGTGGAAGCAAGGGAATTCATCAAGACAGTATGGTGCAGTTTTTGAATGTTGGACTAGGACTCTAGAAGACCAGGGTTCAAATCCCCACTCAGCCATAGAAACCCACTGGGTGACTTTGGGCAATTCACACTCTGTCAGCCTCAGAGGAAGGCAAAGGCAATCTCCCCTCCACCATCAAATTAATCATGCCAAGAAAACCCTGTGATAGGGTCACTATAAGTTGAAACAACTTAAAGGCACGCAACAGCAACAAATAGAATTAAAACCATTCAAAACATTGATTTAAAAACAAATAATAAAGTGGTACAATACACTAAATAAGCCCCTTTCTTTTAAAACAGTTTCCCAAAGGGCTGCTGTGATAAATAGGTCTCCAGCTGCTTATAACAGGACAGCAAAGGGGGAGCCAGCCTGGCCTCTGTAGAGAAGGAGTTCCAGAATCTGGGAGCAGCCACAGAGAGGGCTCTTTGAGAACATGTAGACATTCAGTGTAAAGAAATCTTATCTCAACCACTCGCATCACACATCTGAAACTGCAACAGTATAGACTGCATGATACCAGGCACGAAACTGGTCATTCTTCTTTGCAGGTGAATATTTGAATTTCCCAGAAGATACAGACATTGCTGAGTGTATTATGTCATCATTGGTCTGTTCGGTGAGATATTCTATTAAAAAAAAAAGGATAGGAAAGTAGTATTTGGAGCCTATGTGCTTCATAAAAGTACAACAAAAATATGCTTAATTTAGGGTTCTGAATGCCATATAATATAACACATTTATGAGAAATTAGACTTTGGACTTCTTTTTCTTTTCCAAAGACAAGAATCAGTCTGCCTGAGAAGGGCAGGCAATCTTCAGGGAGCAAATAAAGAACCTCTGAAAAACACTGTTAATGGAAATTACCCACATATTGTGCTAATTGTTTTTAGAAAGTGTAGACAGTGGTAGATTCTTGAAGGGCAGCATCCATGAATAAAACAGCAATAACTGTGTACATAACCGGAAGGCTCCCCTTTTCCCCCTCTTTCCAGCAAAACAACATTCTGCATTCAGAAGTCCTTGTTTTGGCAGCTATATTCATCAGACCAGCTGGAGCTGAGGTTTAATTCTTTATGCTCAGAATATGAATCTGCTTCTTGCAGCTGATTTCCTTTTCACTATGGCACTTGATTATATTCTGAATATATTCCTAAAGAAATCCACAGATGGAATGCTATTCAAAATTAACAGCCTGTGATATATTTTGAATTGGGAATCAGTATCTGCTGAAAGCAAAGCAAAGCAAGTAAGCAAGCCACACACACACACACGCCCACGCACACACCCCCCTATGCACAGAGCAAACTAATAAGAGGTCTTTCATTTTACAAATCTGTTTTTCACCTGTTTGCACTTGTTAAATTATACTTGACCTTTGTTTTCCCCATACAAATGATTGCATGTTTCCTATTCACACTTCATACCAGAATTATGTGATGAAGTTGATACTACTCTAACTAATGCTGAATTTTGCAAGGGTACTTTTGCACCTGTAAACATTCACTTCTAAAAATAAGACGCATCAGATCAGGAAGCTATTTTGGGATCATGAAGTAGCTGGGTCCTCTTCTGCTGCAACAAATGAGCAGGAAAGACTTACAGAGTGTCGGTGTTCAATGAGTGCAATTGGTTCAACAAGTTCAAGAGTGACATGATGTTAGAAAAGAGGAGTGGCATGAGAATTTCCCTTCAAGCGACTTGTACAAAATTGTGCAAGAATCATGCAACCCACAGAAAATTCACTTGGCTCTCCACTCTCTGCACACATCCCTCCTCTGGTTTTCTGACTCTTTTTCTCCTCATCCCACTGCTTCCCTGCTCCCCCATGCTGCTTCCCTGTGCATGACATCACTCTTCTTCCCCCTTGCACTGCTTCTCCTACATACTGTTTTCGCCACAACTGGGCTGCTTCTCTGACCCACCTTCTGCTCTTCTCACCTCACATGCTTCCACCTTTCCCCTATGAGCCTCTCTCATCCCTTGATCTCAGTGTTGCTCTCCTCGTTGCACTGCTTCACAGCCATGTCCACCACCTCTTCCTGCACTCCTTCCCCTACTGCTACTCTTCCTATACACTCCCCAAACTATTTCTGTCCCCTACATGTATCTTCCATGATTCCTCCCTTCACCTTTTCAATCCCCCCTGTCCTGCTCCCTCAGTCCCCCTGCTGCATTTCTCCCTCCCCCCTCTCTTGTTGACTTCTGGGTCTGCTACTGCTCTGGACTGAAAAAGAAAGGTATTTTGCTTGTGGTTGACAGTATGTACTGTTCTGTTATCCCTCACAAAATGTGTTCTGTGCTCTTAAGACAGAGAAACTGACTACTTCCTGTTCACTTGCATGCCTAGGAATAAGTATTCCTTTAAATCTACTGTGGCTAAGAGCATTAAATTACCTGTTTATTTCATTCTCTGCTCGGCCACAACCCAATGCCTTGCATGCCTGGGGGATGCAGGGCTATACTGAGGACATATATGGCTTCCAGTCAGGTCAGCATTGATGATGCCAAGCCTTGACTGGGACCAATTACTTCTTCATTTCTCCGCAGTGCACCTGAGGAGAACGGAACTGTACAAAACAACACAATTCAAAACAAAACAACAGCATCTAGATTCAAATGACTTTATCATCAAGCATCCAGCAAATTCGACATAATGAGTTTCTGACGAATCTGTTGCCTTCAAGGGCCTACTACTAGAAGGCCTTTCACTATAGTAAAGAGCTCTGTGGGAAAACTCAATGGAGTCCTGAAAGCACTACTTTTCAATGCCATCAAAACCACAGATTAAGCTTTAGGAAGAATTCTTATTCAGAGCTTGGAAGTAAGCTGCTTGTTACAAATACAGTCATCCCTCCACATTCACTAGGGTTAGGGGCACAGGACCTCCGTGAATGTGGAAAAACTGTGAATAACTGTAGACCCTCCCAAACCATATTTAACACAGAAAAGAACCTATGATCACCATATTCAACCCACTATGGATTCCTTTGAGGCATTGGGGTTCCTTCACAAGGCAGAAGTGGGTGGCTGGTGGGGCTTACTGCCATCTCCACTGCTGCCCCACACCATTTTTAATAGGGACTTACAGGCCTTGTTCACAGTTTCTCAGGCTCACGAGGCTTGCAGGCATAGGGAGGCAGCAGAGGTGACAGCAAATAATCCGTGAATAATCAAATCCGCAACAGTGAAACCTGCAAATGTGGAAGGCTGACTGTAATGTCTCAGATCCTATTGGTACTCCCTACTAGAGTAGGCCCACTGAATTAGTCAGATAACTGTCAACTCACCACTGCATAACTGATTCAATGATCTACCGTAGTCTCTGGTTGGGACTACCGACAAGATTCAGGCTAATGAGGTAGTTGTAATTAATCCTGTCTTCCAATATTATAGGTGTAACTACATTACATTATAAATGTAAATTAGTGAGGAATAACATCCAGAGAAATATCATATGGCTCATGGGCTGATTCATACTGTGCCATGTGCCATTGCTTGGTCCTTTGTTGTCAGCACTTAAAACATAAGAACGTAAATGAAAGAAAAGTGTTTTGTATCACAGGTCATTGGCTTCTTGCATTCAGGTTTCTGAAAGTACCTACAAGTAATTATTTCCATATTTTGTTACTTTTGAGAAATCTAAAAGTAAAGAGTTACATTTGAAAAATTGTAATTACAATGATAATTAACTACAGGGAAAAGGGGACTTGATAATTGTATGTTCCAAGATAAGCATATGTCTCTAAAGGGTGCTTCAAGGACAGTCTGTGAATCTTTCTAGGAGCCTTGTATTCCTCCCACTAGTTGATTAAATGGCACCCCTCAGGAGGTTTGCATGACAGTGTTTGTTGAATGCCATTGCTCAGTGAATTCAAGGTGCTGGTTACCCTGCAGATTCCATGGCAGCCAACTATGGGATGCAATATTTTGTGCACACAGATGGTCCACATTCCTCTGCAAGGCATGGTTGTAAATTAGAAGGAATGTCCCCTCCCCTCACAGCAGCTTTAGTTTTTCCTGGCACTCTTATAAATAGCATTTTTAAATTGCACACCATGCACTAAATCAGTAGCCTGGCTCACACACAGTGCAAGCATTGAATTAACATGACATGACCTAGAGATGCAAAGGGATTTCTTTCATTACTAGCATTTTAATGCAGGGGAGGACATGAGCTATGTTTCCAAGACAACCACCAATGCTAAGGGAGCTGGGAAGACTAAAGAGCAAGTTTTTCATCTGGAGGAAATCAGTTCAGATGATATTCTTTCAAAATGCACCTATAAAATGTAAAGTAAATTCTTGCAGAAAATTAGCTACGGAGGGAAACACTAAAGAGATTCCCAATTAGTTATATTGCAATAAATCAGTAATTATTAATTTTTTTTATGGAACCAGTTATTGTATATCAAAGGCATTACTGGAAAACCTCCTTGTCCAACATTAAAAGCAACTATAGTGCTACTTTGTTCAAACTAAAGATGGCCACGCTTAGATCTGGCCATGCTTAGATATTGGTCACAGATCTGTAACAAATCATTGTATTGCTTTCTTTGTCTGCATCAGCTAGGGGAACTAGAAACAGTTAGGCTGTGTATCTTACCTGCAGACTGCTGTCTTATTTAGTATACTTTCTAGGTACCATATTTGATCATTGTGATAATTTTTAAAAGATAACTTTTTTAATACATCAAAGAGTAGAAAAGTGAACTGTTAGAGTTGCATTCACTTTCACCAAAAAAAAAGACACTGAGAAAAATCTATGGCTATATGGATTGTAATCATTGTGTATTCTCTATCTTCTGTGAGCAATTGTTTTTCTTAACTAGTCTCCATCTATGTTTAGGAGTCACAACCTCTGCTGATCAAGCACCTAAGGTGATGTACAAGGAAAATAGAAGTTCTCCTTATACCAGTAGTTATTGAAAAAGTTTATGTAATTCACACAAATTGTTGCATTGTGTATGTGTATAAATTAAGTATGTGTTATGCACTGCAAGAAGAGCCACTTCTATCATCATCAGACAAAAGGAGACAGCTGCAGCATGCAGTGGTTGTTCATCCTGATCACAGTTTATTTCCCAAGGTTTTTCTTACTGTACCATACCCCGTGGTGATGATATTTGTTTCTTATCTCAGCTGCATGAATTGTGCTTCTCAGGATATCTGATGTGAGGCAAGCGCAATCATTTTTTTCCAGTGTGTCACCTAATGGCAGCATGCTGCATTGCATACCCTACAACATTTTTCAGATGGAACACTGGGACAAGTGTGACCAAGGAACATCAGAGCATCCCCGAGGTGGCAACAGCTATTAAAGAGGAAGAAAGTACAGTTTAGGAGAGGCTGCAACAGTTTGCTTCTGCTTGAGCTGCTTGGAAAGGACAAGATTCTGTCTTCTTCCTTTGGTTGAATTAATTGAGTACAAACTACTTTTGCACTCTGAACTCACATTGCAGCCATTGAAGTAGGCCTCGGATAAAGGGGGAATGTGGAGGGAGGAGACAGAAACTGGGACATTTTAAATGCAGCTGAATTAGTGGAATGATTGAGGATTAATTGGGATTATCCCTGGGATTATCAGGACAGTTGGAAAGTATGGTATTACAATTTATGCTTGAGTGGTACCATATAGCATAGTGAGCCAATGGCAACAAGGTTCTGAAAGGACAGAACTGTGAAACAGGGCATGCCTTTCGCTCTCAAAATGAGCCTCTGTCCCTCAGTACAGTGCATAAAGCTTTCCTGTCACAAGCGTTGGAATACGATTTAATAGCTAGAAGGGGCTAGGTTCTCTACATGAAACAGAAAGGTGTGGGAATAATCTTGTCCTTTGCCTCAGACAGCAAAATTTTATTTATTTAATTCATACCTCACTTTTCTCCCAGAGCCATGATGGCAGATTCTGGCTGATATGTAATGTTTTACCTATATTCCTTTAGTCAGCTCATGTTAGCCATAAAGATTGTGATCACAGTTGGTGTGAACTGCTGTTGTAATCCACATTTCAGAATTCCAGGTCAGTCAATACAATAACTACACACTTTGCTTCTGAATAGATACCAACAAATCCTGGCTACTAGAATTTCCTAGATGTCTCCTTTTGAACTAGAATAAATGAAAAACTGGCTGCTTCATGCTGCTAGACTTGCAAGGGAAGATTTATTACTAAGCAATAATATGAATCTCTGCTAATGAGATGTGGGTTAGCTTTACTAATGCATTGCTTAAATGCTGTATTGCTTTTTCTATCACAAACAATTCTAAAAAGGCACTGAATCATTCAGCCTAGGCTTAATGTGCATCCATTCACTAAATCAAGTGAATTGCTGTGCCAAATGAGTGCTGATTTAAAATTTAATGTAAAAGTTTCATTTTACTATTGGTCGTATTTTATGTGATTGTCTTCTTTTCCTTTGCCATGTCCTCCATTATCCCCCCCCCCCCAAATTCCTGTAGAATGGTATGGTTTACACCAACAGTAATACTGTTTTCTTTACAGCAGTATTTTCAAAGACATAGCCATTTTAGTCTCTTGTAGGAGACTAAAGGAGGAAGCGAGGAAGTGGGGGGGGAGGAATGTAGCAACACCTTTAAGACTAACTGGTTTTATTTTTGCATGAGCTTTCATGGATATAAACCCAAGTGGGGTTTATATTCACAAGAGCTCATGCAGAAATAAAAACCATTTCGTCTTAAATGTGCTGCTACATTCCTTCCCCCCCCCCCACAACAGGAGCAGGGACCAAATAACAACTCGCGTATTATGTGTCTAAAGTTTTACTTAATGGTTTGGTATATGTTGTTGTTGTTTGCCTTTGTTTTCAACTTATGGCAACCCTAAGTTGAACCTATCATGGAGTTTTCAGAAATGGTTTGTCATTGCCTCCCTCTCAGGCTGAGAGAGTGTGACTTGCCCAAGGTCACCTAGTGGTTTTCCATGGCCAAGCAGGGATTTGAACCCTCTTCTCCAGAGTAATAGTCCAGCATTCAAATCACTACACCACACTGGTTCTTCTGGTGTATGTTACGGCAAATGAAAAATAAATGTCACCTGAAAGGCGGTAACAATCTAAATCAGCTAACAGGGTACTTGAAAGAGGAAGAGTGATGAGGGCTTTGGTTAATTGTGAAAAGTCATTTGAGAGAGGATGTTAAATGGTGCTAGAAATCACTGCCAGATGGCACCTTATGCTGAATTATTCTGTTGATAAATTTGCTGTTGGATCATCAAACAAAACATCACATAATGGTTTCACAATAGATAAATAACGGCCAATTAAATTTACTGTAGGAAGATTGTGTTCTTTTGTTTCCACAAAAGTACCTGATTTCACTTGGGTTAGAATAGCTTTTTGTTTAATATATCAGCACTGAACAGCTGTCAGAGTTGGACACATTGTGTCTGCCTGACAGGTATCTGCCCTAACTCAGATGCCTCCCGGCAGGAGGTCTCCCCATTCAAAACCTGTAAGGGATATTCCTTACACATAAGTAAAGGGGAAGCCTTATCATTCTTCTCTTGGGCTAGTCTGCCATGGTTTTAAATTGACTGACTGCAAACCTATATGCTAGAGTCTGCCATCTAGTGACTGAAAATAATACTGCAGTCTTAAAAGCATGGGCTGATCTGAAGCAATTAAAATGAATTAATGTATTTTTGAAAACCATATAACATGAGGGTGGTTGTGACCCACAAAGTTCCAGCTACACACATTTCTCAAGCTGGCATGATTAGGGAACTAAGACTAGGGCCCTTTCTGCACGTGGTTATTAAGGCGGGCCAATGCGTCTTGCCACGGAGGTCTTCTGCACATTGGAGCGGACTAGGTTCAGTTTATTTACCTTCGTTCCGCACATAATTCCGACTAAATGCACCCCCATGTGGTGGTAAAGCACGTTATTTGAAAACCAGAAGAAATCAGTTTTCCAATTTTCCAGATCGATCCGATTCATACTTTCACAGTGGTGCAGACACGTACATTTGCACCAATGCGAATTGGTGGTCAGGGGAGGGCTCATGGGAGCGGCCAGGGGGTAGTATGGACTTTCACACGTATGCATGTACGCAATGACGTACTAAACCATGCAAAAAAAAAAGGGCCAATCACAGCTGACAGGGTGGGGTGAGGGGAGTAGCGGGAGTGGCCACGGCAGAGGCAGTACGGATTCATGAACTCGCACTCCTCCGAATCAGAATGGAACATATGCAGTAGCCGTGCAGAAGGAAATGAGGGAAAGTCCGCCTTGTTTCGAGCCCAGAAAATCCAGTAAGAAATGGCACAAACCGATTCACTAGCCTCTTGCGGAAAGGGCCTAGGATCTTGTTGGTCCACTATGCACGCTGTAGCACTTTTTCTAGAGTTGCATATCAAAGGCAAGAGAAGGCAGACAACATCTGAGCAGCCTGTTTCTCCAGGGCCTGATTTCCTTCAAAACTGTTGTGTCCATAAGACTTTTCTTTCTGCCACTAGTAGACCTATGCCAGCATAGTGCTTCAACAGGACTCTGGCCTGAATTTATGGCCCTAATGCCAATGTAGTGTTTTGAAGTTTAGTAATGTAGGATTACTGTCCTATCCATACATAGCTATTCAGCTACTCTTACAGTACTTCTGAGTTAACACGCATAGAATTTATTTAAATTTTGATATTTAAAAGACAGATATATGGGTGAAATCCTGTTGATGACATATGCAAGAGTAAATTGGGGTTACATGTGTTTACACGTTGTTAAATATTCTTTTCCTAAATATTTAACATGGAGGTAAAAAATGTTAATTACCTCTTTGTACAACATCCTTTCTCCAGGCAGTTTTCAAGCCCAAGGGTGTGGCCATGACTATTTGCTGAACAAAGAAGAGGGAGTGACCCAGGCAGCACTCATCTGAGCTGTGGTTCTGCAGCCGCTAGAGAGCTAGGTAGCCAGCCTCAGTTCTCTTCCACTGTTGCAGAACTGCAGCAAAGTATTGCTTGGTTGTTTCTCCCTCCCTCCTCCCAGTTAGTAAGTGGTCATGGCAGTGCCCCAGAACTAGCAAACAGTCTTCTTTGCAGAGGTGGAAGCAGCACAGAACCCTGAAGTCATTTTATTTCTGAATAGTTGATGACGATTACACTTGTTACCTTGCATTGCTATCCAAGAATTTTGTAGCAGCCTAGCAAATTTGCTTCTGATCTCAAAATACAGACACTTGTGTATCTTAAATTGTGAATGCTGGCATGTGAGCCCTTAAAAACAACAAGACCTGATGCCAAAATAAGTGAGATCTGCCTCTACTTGTTTTTTCTGGTGACATATAGAAGTAGAGATTACAAGTAGGAAAATGGTACTTCCTTCAAAATTTACTGAGACAGCTATACATTGCTTCATGATAAGGAAGACCATGCAGACAAATCTATTACAATATCACTTTCTTGCTTCCTGAATTCTCCTTGCCTCGTATCCTTGCAATAAGGATAAAGTTCAAATTACCGTTGCAAATGCATTTCTCATTAATTCATACTGCAATTTTAATTTACTATTCTTATTCTGTCCATGCCAGACTATGTTAATGGCATAAATTGCTTTAGTTTATATGGGAAGCTGCCAAATGTGCTGCTTAGATTTTTAATTACTTCTCATAATGTTGGAAATTACTAATAATATCTGACAGCAGAATGGTTATTGCAGAGCTGATCATAGGAACATGAAGATAAATCAAGTGGAAGAGCAAAGACACAACCAGCTTCAGTATTTTAATGTGAGGATCTGTAAGGCCTATGTTAGAGCTAGAACTGCAACTGCATTTGAACAACACTGGTGCACTGCCTAAACTTCCCACTTCCTCTGTATATTGGGGACATTCACACTTCCTACACTTCCTACACCAATTGGATCCTGTCATCTCTCTTCCCAGCACTGCAAGATGAAAATTTCCAGCCTCCTATTGCATAAACATGTAAATTTGATACAGACATCTCATCCTTCTTCAAAGTTGGAAAAACCAGACAGAAAGCTAAATTAAATAGAATAAAATCTGTGAGCTCAAACTCTGGAGCCTCTGCAAGTTCCTATGTGTGTCAGGATTTAAAAAAAAAATGAAGGGAGGGAGAGAAAAAAAAAGGAATATGGCAGTACCATAGGTGGATTCAGTCAAGACCTTTTGGACGGATAGCTCCTTGAGCTAATAAGTAATTTGTCTTGCACTGAAAGCTACAAGAAGAAGGGCAATTGACTTTCCATATTATTGGGAGATACCGCACATTTCCTGTGTGTACAGGCATGAACAGCAAGGTTCTTTCCCACACTAGTGCCCATATCACAATTTCCCTATTTTTGGTGACCTTGGCAACCCTACTGGGCATCTGAACGCATGAGCACATACTCATTGGGAACCATTTTTACCAACCTTTTATTTACTTTTAATAACTCTTTTAATCAGTGCCAAAATACCTTTCTCAAGTTTCATGAGGGTTAGGGCCTCAGAACCCCTGTGGAAGTGGAAAACTGTGACTATCTCTAGGCCTCCCAAATATGCATGCTAAAGATGCTTCTGCAGCAAAAATCTCCTTCAGTGTCGTCATCCTTCTCAAGGAGAAGGCAGAGAAGTACGACCACGTTGAAGGCGATTTTTGCAGCAGTGGTTGCTGCCCCCACAATACCTCTGCCTCACTCTGAGGCCATCTTCCCCAGACTTCCCATCACCTCCACCAATCTCCAAGCCTTCACCTAGAGAATAAAGGCCTAGATCCCCACAGGGCCAGGCCACGGGTGGCAGATACAGCTAGACCTCTTGACTCTCCTCCTCCTTTTCATCTCCTTTCCTATCAAACGTGAAGACCTTACCAAAAAAAAAGCCCCCTTTTGGACAGTGCTTCGTGAACCCCGCTTCCGAGGAGAAGAGTTATTGACTTCCATGTGCACAAGTCCCTTTCTAGACATTTCTTCCTGATGTCAGTTTCTGGGGAGCAGACTGCAGAGAGGTGTGTGCCAGGTGAGGAGGAGGAACCATCACGACCAGTTGGCCCTGCCGAGACCGCTGCAAAAATCTACATTAGACTGGTGGTGGTGGGGAAGGCTTGGAGACTGGTGATGGGAAGCAGGGGAGTGGGAAGAGTGGGAGAACAGCAGCAGGAGAAGGGGGGGAGGAAGCCAGAGCTAGCAGCTCCACTTTCCATCATTACAGTACAGTACTGTCACCAGCTACACCTATAGCTATAGCTACATGCCAGTTAAGCAACAGCTACAAATTCATGAATAATCAAATTTGCGACAGTTAAACCTGTGAAAGTTGAGGGACAGTTGTATAGATTTTTAAACACACACACACATAGCACTTCATGAAAGAGTGCCATAGTGCTTTGTAAATGCATTATCCTTGTTCCTTTGAATCAACAATGGCGGATATAGATAAAGGGCTCTTGGCTGCAATACACTGCCATCTTCTAACATTTATTTATTTTTGATTGCAAATGTAACAGCTATTGCTAAAATTTACAGTTGTGTGGCCAAAGTGAATTTTTTATTTTTATTTTTTCCCTCAGTAATTTGCTCAACAGATATTAGCTGCTTCTACTTACCAGCAGGTGTCAGCCTTATACAAAGTTGACCGAACAGCCAAACTTACACTCCACCCCTCCTTTACGTAAATATTCTTTCATATAAAAACTCTTACTCTTTACTTAGCTCATCACAAACTCTGCTTTGTCAACTAGGGTCAAGATAAGACTTTACCGTTCATCCAGAGGACACATTTAGATTTCAGAGCTGATATATGGAATTTTTGTAACTCAGAAAACTGGCTTGAGTCAGATGTTTTGGCAGAAGATGGAAGCTATGCCTGGTTATAATTTCAAGAAAATATTCTGACGGAGGAATTTAGTGTTTACTTGTTTGTTTACAAAGTTGATTGATATTCACCAAATATAACTGGCTGACTATAGATTTACCTTACCGTCTTCCCAGATCCATCCCATTTGTTTACTGCCATTACAGGATATTTCTAAAAGCAGCAACTCTAATTTAGAGCTCAGCTGAATTTCTCAGAAAAGCATTCTCTAGTAATGTTTTTGTTTGGCTTTCCCTCAGACAGAAGGAATAAGGTGCTGGCTTCGAGACAACCATTTTTTCTCACTGCTACTGAGATATAATATGGCTAACCTCTTAAGATATGATTTTTACCCTGATAAGCACAACAGTAATAGTCCCCATATGCTGGTCTAATTTCACTGGTTCTCCTAATGCTCAGTTCCGCCATGCACTGTGAGAGCCAAAGGAAAAGCCTAAGATTTCCCCCTTCCCATCTTTCCAGAGCATCCTATGATTGATTTAAGTAGGCAGCAATTGTTACATTTCAGTTTAGTATATATTTCTCTCCCAATATAGACCAGTCTACAGTATAATTAGTATATACTTTTCTCTCAGCCTGAGTTTCTTTCAGACCCATATGGTTTATGGGCCATGTATCCCCTAAAAGCAGTTTTTTGTCACCTGGATCTTCCAGAATTACTCCCCCCCACTAAAAAAAAAGGAATTGAATACAAGCCTCCCTTGTGCTCAAGCATACTGTATGTTTTATTTTCACCCAGGTGGCAAGTAAATGCCACACACAGTATAAGTGATGATAATTTCAATTTATTTTGTGAATCTTTCTTACCTTTCCTATCTTCTCCTAAGTTTAATCGGTGCTGGTGGCATAGCTTCAAACAATTACAGACTGGCCTGGGAAGCCACAGCTAGTTCTTTGCATTCCTGTTTTTTCAGCATCTATTAAGAAGTTTTAGATTGCTCCTTTTCCTTTTCTATTTTTTTCCCCAAGCAGCCAGTTGTACAGTGACTTTGCCGACAAATTCAAAGTTGGCTTTGCAACCAACAATTAATTACTTTGCACTTAGTTGCTCCCCACCAACAGCAGAAGAGAAGAGGAGGCAGAATCTTACCTGTCCCTGTAGGTGCATGATGAGATGTGCTAGCTGCAGCTTCAAAATGAGGCTGTGTGATCCCAATTGCTTCTTTCACAAAGCAAAAAGAATAAACACAGCAACCCGCTGAGAGGAGCTTTCCTTTCAATTACAGCACCCTCAGAACAGGCTGTTTCTCAATCTCTCTCCCACAAATCTCCCCTTTAATGGATTTTAGCTTCTCTCTCCATCTCTCATTTCCATAAAATAGCATTTAAATTTCAGAGAAGCATTCATAATTTGGAAATTCTCCTCCCCCCATTCAGTTTTACCTATAGAATTGCTTGGTTTTGAAATGTGCAGAAATCCTATGCTTTAAGGCTTATTTTTGCTGTTTTCTTTACCCACTTCCTTTCAATTTACCAATAATGTCTCTGTGTGTGCACCAATGGCCATAGTTGCACAGTGCCATAGAAAAGAAACTAACTTGTGGAATTCGAACACTGGGAGAGTTTTAATGTCAACTTTATTTTAGACTGTTTCTTTTTTCTGCACAGCAATATTCTCTTTGCATTAACAATAGAATCCTGTATATTTCTACTCAGAAGTAAACCCCAATAGGTTCAGTGGGACGTACTCCTAGGTAAATAAGGGAGACATTCTAAAAGGCTATTGGCATGCATGAATTTCTTTACAAGAGTCATTTTTTCCCTCCATCTCTTTCTTAACTCATTTCATTCTATGTATCCCTGGTCCTAAAAGTATTGTGCATTATCCTTCTCCTCTATTTTTATCCTAAGAACCATCTTGTGAAGTAGTGTGCAAAGGGAACTTGCACCACCTTTAAAACTAACTGAGAGAAAGAAGTTGGTAGCATAAGCTTTTGTAGACTAAATCTATTTCATCAGATGCAAAACATGAATATTAATTTATAGGGAAACTGGGATATGACCTTATCTATTGTGTGCATTGGTCAGAGGAAGTGGGTGTACACAGAGGTCATGCAGTGACCATTAATCTGAGAAAAAGCTGTAATATTTTTTAATTAATTTTATTAAATTTCACAAATAAAAAAACATACATTATAATTGTAATTTTACATGAAATATTTTTTGATCTTCCACACTGATCTAGATTTCATTTTCAATATTTCTTTTAACTGTTACATTAATGTACCACTATTCACTGTTAATCTTACATGTTAGTTCATACATTTCCCTCTTCATATTTCAGCTCCATGATATATGACTGTCGCCCCTTCACATATTATCATACTCATGAATTAGTCATTTCCATTGGCAATTCCCAGTAATTACCCATTACAATTTGCCACTCCGCTTTTATTTCCTCATCCAATTTCCCCTTTAGTCTCTGAGAGACTATGTCCATGTTTCTGTTTTGAATAAATGTTCCCCACCATTGTTCAACCATGGGTATTTGCTGAGTTTTCCACAATTTAGCATATTCTATTCGGGCTGTTGTTATCATATAAGGTATTATTCTCCAGTGTCTCTTTATATCAGTATTCTCAAATACATTTGTCATGTTTAACAAATACAATTCTGGTATTTTAGCAAATTGAACCTTCAATACCTCACACATCTTTTAGTGTATTTCACTCCAATATTTCTTTGCCTTAGGACATGACCACCACATATGAAATAATGTTCCAACCTCTTTCTGACACTTCCAACATATTCCCACACCTGTATTATAAATCTTTTTTAATTTAGCTGGTGTCATGTACCATCTGCGAAACAATTTGAAATAGTTCTCTTTTAGGTTCTGAGCCATTGTAAATTTTTGTGTCCTTTTCCAGCTCTGCTCCCATGCTTCTAATTGAATTGAATGTCCAATATTCTGAGCCCACAAAATCATTGCTGACTTAACCGTTTCCTCCTGCCTTTCATGTAATAAGACTTCTTGATATATATAAGCTAATAGGTGGGGTGGAGAAGAAGCTGTAATATTTTTAAGACAATCTGATCAACGTTTTGATTTTACAATAATGTTAGAGTGGATAAACAAGCCAAATTTCATTGTATCCCAGACACGGAGCTGGCTTGAACCCCCAAACACAGGGTAGGAAGGTGGAAAAGAGAAGGAAAGAAAGACAGACAGACACACACACACATGTAATTTTGGCCAAAGAATCCCAGGAAGGATGATTTCTTCTTTCAGGTTTCCCTTTTTACACCATTTTTATGTTTATATTAAAGAATGCTTATGTTACCCTGCTTGCTGGGAGTCCCTTAGCAAATTCCCAACGCCTGTCAAAATTATCACTTGTGGGGGAAATTAGCTATGAACACTACTACAGCAAAGCAAAGAGGGCAGGGTAATTAAGAATCTTGAGCCCAGCTTTATGGAGTTGGATCACAGAGAATCAGGCTGACTGTTCAAATTTAAGTATTTTATTAAATGAAAATGTTTACATGCACCAACACACTCACTCACACACGCACGCAAGGCCTATTGCGAAAGAAAAGAGGTGAAAAATGGATAGAGGATATAGCAAGGGATTGTAGAGGGGTGACACTGCACCTATCCTGAAGTCCTTGGTCTGGGAAACAGCAAGCAAAGCGGAACTCAGCAACAAAATGGTTGAGGGGATTACTCAACTAACAGAGTGAGGGTCTGCTAGCATGGCAGGGAGTTCTCCAGAGAAATTCTCAAAAATTAGGACTACTTGTAGGGCAGAATGTACCTCAAGGGCAAATCCTGTCCCGGGGAGAACAATAGTCATAGCAAAAGAAAGACTGTCCATCAAAGATAACTTGGTTTGCATGATGGTTTTATGATGTGTTGCCAACATTTCAGGATCTTCGGTTGCAACAGGTTGTAGTGTAAATTTATGTAGATGGGCCTCGCCTTGTAAGATTTTTCCAGAGTCACAGGTTCTCAACCTGGGGGAAACACACTAATCCCCTCAAGTTGGCTCCTCTTTGGTTGAGGACCCTTTGTTTTTGTGAGTTTGCACAGCTTGAGGTCTCCTTGGGCTATGTGACTGGGGATTTTCCTGGCCTGACCTAGTTCTCAGTCGTCTGACCGTTTTGCCTACGTGTCCCTCCAGGCAACCTCCCTGGCATGGTGAGCATATTTGATATCAAAATTGTAGTCCCTGGGATAGGATGTGCCAGTGGGGTAACACTTAAAGAAAAGATTCATGCATCAGCATTAGCAGAGTCACAGCTTGTACATGTGTTACATTTTATCTGACCCTTAACATTCCTAAGTCTGTGTTGTTCCAGGCAACATCCTGGGTCATCCCAAAAACATCTTCCACAATAGCAGCATCCTTTCTTTGTACGTACTGATTATAAACAGGAGCAGAACAGAATAAACAATTCTAAAGCAAGGTTGCTTGATGAGCCCAGAGTCTAAAATACCAATTAATATCACAGTTAATTGTTATCAAGTATTAATTCCATAGCAAGTTACAAAAACCAAATTTCAAGCCTAACAGTAATATATTGTTTAATATTTATTATTAACCTTGCTGCATGTGTGTGCACATACAAAGTATTTATTGATTTGGGGTTTTAGTTTTTTCTTCAGGATTTCCTAAACCTAGTACATAAACTCCAAGGTTTCTCTGCATAAAATACTGTGGTTTTATGTACCCCTCACTAACAACTTTTGCCTGGTTACACCCTTTTTTGACCACACAATGAGGGTGCTCAGCTAGATGTGTCCCAATTTTATGTGAAATGCTGGAAGGTATGTGGTGGTGGTCCAGTTAAACCATTTTTTTTTAAATAAACAAAGCCCCATTTAGGAGCTACTGATTCAATCCCAACTGGAAAGTTTAAAAATTGTTGTAAAAGGAATCTTAAAAGACAATATGGAACAGTCAGAAGCTCAATAATGGCAACTGGAATGAACAGAGGAAACAAGGAAGGAGACAGAAATTACAGAGAGACTTCAGACCTTTTGATCCTTCCAGTCCGTACTGGATTTGATGAAGTGGCTGTGATTTAACGAAACCATTACTTTGGTTTCAGCTTACTTCAGCTCTCACCTAAATGCATATTCTTAGATTCTTATAATTTATTATGAGCCTAGTGTTTGCAGGTAACTGTTTAATAAATCTCTTAGTAATCTCAAGAGGAGAACCACTGGAACATAACTCTTCTATACAGTTATCTCTAAACAATGGTTACTTCTACACGGGGTAATAAAAATGGTGCAGTGTGTCCTCCATAGAGGATGTCTGCACCTTGGAGTGGACTGGGTCCAGACTACTTACTGTAGATCCGCACCTCCGTCTGCTCCGGAACGACCCCAAGCATGCTTTTGAAAGATCTGATTTTTCCGGTCTTTCAAAAGCATGGAGCGCGCCGCTGCGAGCCTGCTCCCTTGTGCAGATTCGCAGGCTCGCACCAATGCGAGCCTGCAATCTGCCGAGGGCGGGCTTTAGGCTGGTGAGCTTCAGCACTTGGTCAAGACCCACGACCAACTGGAAGCCACCATTTTGGACGCTGGAACAGAGTGGATCGACGACCATGCACTGCTCCGGAGCAGCCTGGACCAGACCGGGGAGCCAGAAGATCCGGTAAGTAGCGGCTCGGGGCGATTCCCTTGCCTCGTGCGGAAATGGCCAATGTTTGGAAACAGATGCTGATGCAGAATACTTCAGTAAAATGACTGATGGGCATGAGTCAGAGGGTTCACATATTAATAGTCCTCACCTGGACTGGGTCCTGAAAGAAGACTTCATTTCCCATTATCCATTATCATTATTCTTTGAGATCTCACTTGAGGGTCAGGTCCCCTTGCTGTTGAAAATGCAGAAAAGCATGGTACATAGATGTTTACAACTAGATGCTTGTTCTCGGAAGAACAGAAGAAATGCTTTCCATTTGGGATGGAAGTTAGTAGAACATTCAGCATTTATACCATCTCCTTAGAAGCCAGGACCAAGCCTGGGTGCCCTGGTCTCTCTGGATGTGATCTTCCTCACTTCTGTCCCCAAAGAGAAAACATCCCCTTCCATTCCTCCTCCTATAAGGCCTGGTAGCACTATAAGGCCTGGTAGCACTTCTGGGTTTCCCTCTTAAAGAGGTTAAACACAACACCTGCCAATTTAGCAAAAGCTGACTCAATCCACAGTCTTCTTCATAACCTCATGCCTGGTGTGGAACTATCTCCTGAGGGGAAATTAGATTACCTTCCTCACTCCACATCTCCAGAAAAGGAAGGATCCACAATCCACAGCCTTCTTCACGACTGCAGGCCTGCTGTGGAACTATCTTCTGAGGGGAAGCTAGAATGCCTGCCTCACTCTAAATCTCTAGAAAATGAAGGATGGAACTAATTCTGATGAAAGACATGAATGTTTATGTTTCTTTTCTCCATGTCTATGCTTTTGACTTTGTGTCTTCTTTCCTCTTAAAACATAGTTGAAGATCATAATGTGTGGAATTATTCAATTATGTTGGGTATCATCAGCAAGGATGGCACACACCACACACCACACAGTGACATAGTATTGTACAGTAATAAACTGTTGGGAGGAAGAGGTGGGAAGGAGATATGGAGCAGTTGATCTACAGCAGCTTCCTGCTTTTCACATGTCTAGTTCCACCAAAAGATCTTCCACTCTAAAATGAATATATCTAATTAAAAAATAAACATTAAATGCCCTTAAAACATATTCTAGGAAAAATACAGTAAGTGAAAAAAAAGTCCAAGATATTTTCACTTTTACACACACACACACACACACACACACACACACACACACTCTTCAATCCAGAGATGCAGAAGAGCAGTTCGCCCTTCTGCTGAAAAAATGTTCTCAATCGGGAAAGCAAAGGAGATTACTTGGTCTGCCTACCCACTGAAGTGAGGAAGCCAGCGTCCATGGGCAAAGCAACAGTGAAGCTGCAGCCTGCTGTTGCACTTGTGAATGCCTGGAACTGCCCTTATAACTGAGGTACATTGTTAAAATAGTGAGGGAAACATATGCCAAACTACAGTCTGAGATTTGTTAAATATTAATTTGCCATTTCAGAAATTAAACAAGTGTGCCCTTTAAGAAGATCCATAGCTTTTAATTATGCAGTATAATTCAACCCTCTCAGGCTTTTAAACCACATCCATTTGTGTGATTTTTTTTGACACTTGTCATACTTCATTAAAACTCACAAAATATTTTAAAGTGTGAATCCCTCTAGGTAAAATATATCTCTTTTCTACATTTTCCTCTTAGATTTCTACACTGGTGTGATTCTGGTTTTATTCTCCACCCTGTACTATTGTGTTGTACTTTTTTCAGAGTATGCAAAATTTTAGTCAGCAGGATTTATTTGTGAGTAAATATTCATAGGCCTGACTCCAACTCTTAGTCCTAGTTAGAATTAGTAGAGCTTAATAAGCGGCAGCTTTAACAGGAGGTATTTTTATGCAGTTCTTCTATAAAAATAATTCCTGTTGTTGCAAGAATGATTATTTGCAAGTTCTGTTCTTTTTGAATTTGTGGGACAATCCATCAAACTGTGGCTTTTACAGTGCAACAGTTTCCGAATGGTTGCACAGTCATTGTTGGGACCAGATGATGTAACACTGGAGCCATTTTCTATGCATGTCTTTGTCATACATGATTTCAGAATTTTAATGGTGTAAATCAGGAGTCGGCCCTGCAGTGGTTTGTTGTTAACTGTTGTTGACTTTGACTTATGGTGACCTTATGAATTAGAGACCTCTAAATTGCCCTGTCATCAACAGCCCTGCTCAAGTCTCGCAAACTCATGACTGTGGCTTCCTTGATGGAGTCCATCCACCTGTAATGCGTTTTTCATCTTTTCCTACTGCCTTCTACCATACCAAATATTATTTTCCTTTCTAATGAGTCAGGTCTTCTCATGATATGGCCAAAGTACATCTCAGTTTAGTCATCTTGGCTTCTAGCAAGGGTTCAGGCTTGATTTGCCTGTTTTTTGGCAGTCCAGGGTATACATAGAACTCTCCTCTAGCACAGATGAGTTGCTTTGTTCCTACCAGCTTTCTTCAGTATCCAGTTTTCACAACCATACATTGAAATTGAAAAACAATGGCATGGACAATCCTAGCTTTGGTATTCAATGATATATCTATACACTTGAGGATCTTGTCTAATTCTTTCATAGCTGCCCTTCCAAATCCTAGTCTTTTTCTGATTTCTTGACTGCAGTTTCCCTTCTGATTAATGACTGAGCCAAGGTATGGAAAATCTTGGACTATTTCAATGTCTTCATGATCTGCTTTAAAGGCATGTAAATCATCTGTGGTATTTTCATTTTCTTAATGTTCAACTGTAAACATGCCTTGACTTTCTTGACTTTCTTCTATAATCATCCCAAATCTTTCCTATTTTCTGCTATTAATATGGTGTCATCTGCATAGCTAAATTTTTGATGTTCCTTTCTCCAATTTTCACACCTTCTTCCCCAGAGTCTAATCCAGCTTTGTGTATAGTCCATTCAGAATATAAGATAAACAGTTAGGGTGATAAAATGCAGTCTTTCCAAACTCCCTCACTGATTGGAAACCATTCTGTTTCTCTATATTCTGTCCTGATGGCAGCCTTTTGTCCTGAGTACAAGTTATATATTAAGATAATCAAATGTTGTGGTACACCCGTGTTTTCATGAATGATCCCGAGTTTTTTCTGCTCTACACAATCAAAAGCTTTGCTATAGTCTATGAAGCACAGGCTGATTTTCTTCTGAAATACATTGGTGCATTCCATGATCCAATGTATCTGTGCAATATGATCCCTGGTGGTACAGTGGTTAAAAGCTGGTACTGCAACACAAGATTGTGAGTTTGATCCTGCCGGGCTCCAGGTTGATTCAGCCTTCCATCCTTCTGCAGGTCGGTAAAATGAGTACCCAGTTTGTTGGGGGCAATTAGCTAACACATTGTAAAGCACTTAGAGAGCACTTAGCTAATAAGCAGTATAGAAATACACATGCTGATGTTTGCTATGCTATGATCCCTTGTGTCTGTTCCTCTTCTGAATCGAGCCTGCACATGTGACATTTCTTATTCTTGATATGGGAAAAGACTTTGTTGTAGAATTTTGAACATCATTTTGCTTGCCTGGGCGATTAATGTAATGGTCCTGTGGTTACTGCAATCCCTGGTGCCTGCAGGGATTTCTATATAGGCCATCAGGTATACAGTTGCCTCTTTGATTGCTTGAAGATTATTTTTTCAATGAACAAGCTGTTGGCTTCACAAAATTCAACCAGTCACTCTCCTGTTTCATTGATCCTAGGTCAAATTCTCCTACAATGTTTGCTTCTGCTTTGTTTCCTACTTTTGTATTCCGATCACTTATGATTACCAACATGTCCTGTTCTGGTGTGTGATCAGTTTCTTCTTCCTCTTCTGCTTTTGTGGTTGGAGCATAAACCTGGCTTATGTTGTTTTTTTTTAAAATGAGTTCCTCTGAAGTCTCATTGATATTATTTGGTCTGAATTTGGATTATATCCCTTAACTGCTTTTGTAACATCTCTACTCACTATTAATGCCAGTCCATTTCTTCTTACATTTTCATTTCCTGAGTGAAACACTGTATAGTTATCTGACTGAAAATGTCCCACACATGTCCACAATAGCTCACTTACCCTGAATATTTACAATATTTATACATTACATTTCTTGTTTTACAATGCCTAGCTTTCTCTGATTCATGCTTCTCACATTCTATGTTCCTACAAAAGTGTTGTAGAGCCTCAGACTTTCCTTTCACCTCTGATTATGTCAACAGCTGAATGTCTGTTTTGTTCGGGTCCTGTTGCACTATTTGTACTTGTCTTTTGTTCTTCCCCAGTAGCTCATTCAGTGCCTTCTGACCTTGGAGTGTCATCTTCTGGAACTATCTCTTGTTTCATTTTGGGTTGTCTCATCATAGGGTTTTCAAGGTTCAGGAGTGGTTTACCATTGCCCTCTTCTGTGCAGTACTAATGAGTGTTATCTATGGTGTCATTGCTATTGTCTCTGACATATCTTCCATCAGTGTCATCCTCACTACTGCTGCCAGTAGTTGTTTGGCACATTTCATCTGGCTTCTCAGGAAAAGCCTGTCTGACAAAGAAGACCCTACCAGGAGCATCAGCATTGCCTCTTGCCTCACGTGATCATCCAATCTCACCACCACAAAAAGGTAGTGCCATGGTGGAGGAGTGGGTTTAGGGTTAAAATTTATTCCCTTGCAAGTGCCAAAAATGTCCCTGAAAGGAAAAAAAAAAAAAAAATTGCAAGTAGCCAATAGTCCATTTTTAGTTTTGAAAAAATGTGTATTTTTGATGCAAGTACAGGAGATCCAGCAATTTAAAGATGAAATAACACTTCTGGGAGTTTCTAAGAGAAGCAATGCACTTTCTTTCCCTCTTTCTTTCTTTTGGCCAAATAAAGTCCTATTTAAATAATCTAGAGAGGTTGAGAGTCATAAAAAGATCTTTAGACCACAAAAAATCATAAATATCTTTGTATTTCAGTACAGCCAGCAACAATAGATCCAGATTATGATTTTTCATTTTACTTGTAAGATATTTTGAAAAATTATTTGCTTTAATTAATGTTTATGCTCATAATAGTGATGTATCAGAGATGTTTCATAATTATTTTAATAACTTAGAATATGATTATTTGACTATCAATGGTGGTCTTATTGAAATTTTGGATCCTGTGTTAGACAGAAATATACCCCCACCAAGGAAACAATCTATGGTGAGAGCTATTTTAC
The DNA here is from genome assembly GCA_030412105.1 of Cyclura pinguis. Lineage (NCBI taxonomy): Eukaryota > Metazoa > Chordata > Lepidosauria > Squamata > Iguanidae > Cyclura > Cyclura pinguis. The sequence continues at coordinate 306,629,321 of CM059599.1, read as the reverse complement.
AGGTATATATGAATGATACGGTTTAACTGATGTGTGGAGACCTGTACACTCAGGAGATAGGGAATATACTTTTATTTGTCATAATTGTTTAAGATTAAATTATTTCTTAATTTCTGCATATTCAGTTAGAAATATAAATACAAGCAAAACTGAATCCTTGATAATATCAGACCATACTCTGGTTGTCTACCATTGCACTTTTCTAATCCTTCTAATCACTTTAGTCTCTGACATTTTAATGTTTTGCTTCTCAGTGATGAACAGTTTAGGGCTCAAATGTTGGCAGATCTGAAGGAATATTTTAAAATGAATGAAGGTTTTGTGACTTCATATGCTATTGAATAGGAAGCTTATAAAATCTGCATTTGAGGTAGAATTGTTGCTTATTCTTCTTGTTTAAAAGACTTAAAAATAAAAAGGAACTATTGAACAAGCAAATGAAAGCTCTTATATCCCAGTTTGCTGTTTCTCCATCTGAACAGCTTCATCAAGAATTGCAAAAGGTTAAATATGAATTAAATAATATTCTCTTGCAACAAATTGTTACAGTTGATTAATAATTTTGGTAAAATTTCTGGGAATTCAATTAACTAGTCCAAGTCAGAAATACTGCCAGTGGGAGGCAAGACAGACTCTAGCAGATTTAAAGGAGGGCATTTTCAATATTGCCCAAATTCTACTATTTATTTGGGTATAACTATCCCTAAGAAGTTATTTCAGATGTTTCATGTTTCATAATATAAGAAAGCTGATAAAAGATATTGTACAAGATTTAGAGAGATGGGGAGCTTAAAGATGAGTCTGTGGAGTAAGGTAAATATGAACATGTATAAATGTTATACCTAGAATTATTTGTGTTATTTGTGGAATTCTTCTACTTATTCTTCTACTTCTTCTCTTTGCAAGTATTTTCAAAAACTAAATCCTTTGTTTAGGAAAGCGGGGGTCATCTCCTCCTAGAATTTCAATGAAAAGGATGCAAATTCTGTCAGAGGGAGGCTTTGGCCTTCCAAATCTTCTTACATACTATCAGGCATACTGATATCTTGTATTAATTTTGGATATATCCAGTTAAAGTAAATAATCCACCATGGTCAGCTTTGAGGTCTTCATTTTTGCACCTCTAGTCAAATGGAGAATGCTTGGTTCTCATTTTATAAAAAAGGGCAATGTTTTGCAAACAATTTCAGCAGTTAGAACTCTGTTGCAAATACTGTCTCATCATTTGCAATTTGACCCACACTCTCATGCCAAATTGACTTTATGGGGGAATCCAGATTTAAAAACTGGCAAGCAATGATTTTTATGGATGTATGGCCTGACAATGAGATTCTTCCCTTAAATCAAATACTTATTGTTGATGATGAGATTTTCCTTTAAATTTTACAAAAGCAGTTTAAATTACCTCTATCAGCTAAATGACAATATCTACAACTGAAACATTTGTTACAATTCAGATTTGGCCCAGCAGCTTTTTTTTTAATTGGGAAAAAGTAGGGGGGGGGGAATAAACAAACAAACAAAAAGACACTGTTAATGATACAATACATTAAGCCATGTTGTTTACATCATAAACAAATGAATAAGTATCCATGACAATAATTCACAGTAATTTCCACCATGTGAAATAAAACAACAACTTTGAGCTTCCTATTCTTTCCCTGTTGGTTCTTTGATATGTATCATCCATCTTCTTAACTAAGTACTTCCAATGTCAAGACTATTTTACACTGACTGCTCCTGAATTTATCAAAGTTATCTTAACTATTATAGACATTAACTGAGGCCAACCAAGTATCCAAACTAACAACACACATACACATATACATATAATAAATTTCTATTATTTATAAATAAATGTGACATGAGAGGTTTACAGCAAGAATGGAATAGAGAACTAGAATACCCACTTCTGACTAATCAATGCCTATTGGTTTTAACATCTAAAAGCAGTGTGGCTTTAGATCTCCAACTACATCTTATACAGCAGAAATGGATCTTTCAGGTATATTGGTCACCACAACATCTATTCAAGAAAGGGCTTTCTAACTCAGCAAATTGTTGGAGATATACTACTGTCAGTGCTTCCCTAACACCTGTGCTTTGGAGTTTTCCAATAATAGCTACCTTTTGGGAGCAAATAATCACATGAGCAAATTGGGTTTTGGAAAGTTTGTTAATATTCATAGATGTGCATGTTCTTTTGGAAATTAACAAACAGCAAATTGGAGTGGATTTTTCTTGCCTTTCTGACTAATGAAAGATTGATACTTTGTTACTGGAATGGTAATTTTTCCCCATCTGTGACCCAATGGATAGAAGATTTAACAACACTTGCAATATTGGAAAGAATGATGTATAGACAACATATTACAAATGGACTTATATTGGGACATTTGGTCAGCTTTTACAGAAACTTGCAACCAATGGGGTTATTTTTCCTCCTTTAGTGTTTTTATTTCTCTGTTTTTGTTATACTGGCACATTATTGTATGTAAAAGAAACCCCTTTTGAATGAAAATAAAAATCTATTTCTAAAAATCTTCAGCCACAACCTGATGAAAATCTCCCATTTCTGTGTTCTGGCTAGCATTTAAAGAAAAGAAAAGAAAAGAAAAGAAAAGAAAAGAAAAGAAAAGAAAAGAAAAGAAAAGAAAAGAAAAGCTTCCATGTATGCCAAAGGGAACTTCCAACCATCAGTAACTGCAAAACTGGGGGGAGTGGGTAAGTGTCAAGATCACAGCTGGGGAGGCAATGTCATTGATACAACTGAAGTCAAGTATTGTAAGTTTGTTCTTGCATTTGCTTTGAATTTTTGAACTGGATCTTCTGCCACAGTGTCATTATTGCTATGATTTTGGTCTAACTGTAAGGCCAACATATTTTCTTTGCAAAAGAAAGTAACTGCATATGAGCATCTTTATTCTTCAAGTGTTTGTGACAGACGTTTAGATGGAACTAGTTCAGCTGCTTTTTTGTTTCATCAAATTTTGAACTAGCATCTGCAAGATGATGTGTCCTATCAACACCTATTATCTGAGCTGGATCTTTCCTCCAGGTTTGCAGCAAAAACTCTGGTTTTCTTTTTGTCTTTTTTAAAACAGAAGACATTTGCTATAATAACAAACAAATGCATTCAGCAAAATCTGTAAATAAAGCAAAACTTCCTCTATAGTAAATAGGCAGAAAGACAAAAAATCTGGGGAAAAACCTGCTAAGAGCTGCTTTATCATTGATCTGGCCATAATACTGCATATTGCTGTCTTTTATCTGTGTAATTCTTTATGCCAGTGTGCAGCACTCTCTGTATAATCTTGTGGTGCACTGAAGTAGAAATAGCCATCCTGTGTACTTTCCTGTCCACCAGGAAGTAAGCAGTAACATTGTGCTCTCCCTCTTAATGAATAGCAAGAGACACCAGTTATCAAACTGTGTTTGTTTATTCCATTATTACTTTCTAGTGCTTCTAACACAACCTTCTCAAACCTGGTGTCCTCCATATGTTTTAGACTTATTCTTAGGACTCTTCACCATTGACTGTGTTGGCTTCTGGAAACAGGCACCATCCTGAGGGAAGGATGTTCAAATATATATGGATGAGTGTTTTATCAGGATTCCATGCTGCTCAGAGATGCAGGAACCCTCTCTCTTGCTCTGTTGTTCCAGTAAAAACTTTCTTTACCACACAACTCAGAAAGCAGGGAGGTAGTCACCCATGCTTTATCTAGCATGTAGAGTAGGAGTGGACAAAAATGTAACATGTGGGCCATACAAGATTCCAAAGGTATTTCTGGCAGTTCCTGGCCTCTCCTCATGCGCTACAGACTTTTTTAAAAGATGAACAAAATAGCATTTGTTTCTCCTTAAAGGCCTTCAGGAGTTACAAGTCTTAGGACTCCCTAACCTTTCATGGTTATGGGTTTTTAATCCATAGTGGTGGCTGGGGGTATTTTACCTGCAAAGCCTCCAAAGCTGCCACAATTGGCCTGGAGTATCTCATTGCTCTGTTAAAAAGACACTCAAGGCATTATAGGAAATGAAAGCAGCTGTGACCACATTTTCTGGTTTGTAGTAAAGAAAGTTGTTAATGGTTTTTTCAATTTTCCATTAAGAAACAGAACAACATCCTGCCCTTCTCAACCTTACACAATGCAATGTTGGCTGAGTATTACTTATGGTGTTAGAATAGGGACCATTATCTTATTTACTATATCATTAAAAAAAAAAAAGTAAAATTGCTATGTGAAAATGAGTAATTTTTAACATGACACCTCCACTTTGGCAAGGTTCCATGGGATAAGGGGACAGACCTGTGGGAAGTAGTGGGGAAAATCTTATTCTATATGAGGAACACTGCTTTTTGTGATTAGGATCCAACCCATTCATCTGTTGAGAAGTTCCAATGATTTCAATAAGACTTACTTCTAAGTGTGACTGGGACTGAAACCTCACTTCCAGAAGCTTAACTAGGAAGCATCATTATAACTAGGACCATCTAAAGGGTGTTCTGGTGTTCTCTGGAGTACACAGCTAATTAATGAAGTCTATGCTCGGAAGAACTATTAATTATCAATTTATAAACTATTTTAATTGCAATTCTACTTTGAGAGAAATAAGTTCCTAATCATGCAACTAGATCTATTCTCTATATTTTATGAATGTTCTATCTTTTCTTCCATGTTTTATACTAATTGCTTTGGTTAGACCTCACCTGGGATACTGTGTCCAGTTCTGGGCACCACAGTTCAAGAAGGATGTTGACAAGCTGGAACGTGTCTCGGGGGCGGGGGGGGGGGCAAAATGATAAAAGGCCTTGAAACCATGCCCTATGAGGAGTAGTTTAGGAAGCTGGGTATATTTAGCCTGGAGAAGAAAAGGTTAAGAGGTGACATTATAGCTATGTTTAAATATTTGAAAAGATGCCAGGAAGAAGATGAGGCAACTTTGCTTTCTACCACTTCAGAGATTAGGACACAGAGCAGTGGCTTCAAACTACAGGAAAAGAGATTCCATTTAAACATTAGTAAGAACTTCCTGATGGTAAGAGTGGTTTGGCAATAGAATACACATTCTCAGACTGTGGTGGAGTCTTTGGAAGTTTTTAAATGGAGGCTGGATGGCCATCTGTCAGGAGTGCTTTGATTATATACTCCTGCATGGCCGGAGGTTGGACTGGATGTTCCTTGTGGTCTCTTCTAGCTCTATGATTGGATAATTTTAACTTTTCATGTGATTTTTGTCTCTAAGTATTTGAACACATCCAATGATTGCTAGAGGATTGTCCATGGCTGAATCTGTTTCATCTGTATTTGGTAAATAAATAGTGAGTCTGTAGTCAGATAGAAGATAGATAGTAATGTTTTACGAAACATACCACAGCTAATATCATTATCTGCTTACTGTTTGATCTTTGTTTATCTATACACAAGACAAGAAAATCAAAATCAGTCTCTGGACATTTCTGTCTTATGTCATTCTGAGATGTCTTCTGCCTTATGTCATTCTGAGATGAATATTAGGAAGCTTTTAAAACACTCCACTACCACCACCATCACTGTGCCCAAGTCCCATGAGGCATTTCATGTTGTTCTAGAAGATCCTATAACTTTTGGACAGCTTTTGCAGAGGCAGAAGAGAGGGACTGCTGCAGAAGGAAGTGCTGAATGTTGTACCATGGGACTCTGAAGATTCATTGTATACATAAAAATATAGGCCTTTTGCACATACAGTTAGCCCTCCACATTTGCGGATTTCACTTTTGCGGATTTGATTATTCATAGATTATTTGCCGTCAGCCCTGCTACTGCCCTAATAGGGACTGCAAGTCTTGTGAGACTGAGAAGCTGCAAATGAGGCTTGTGAGTCCCTATTAAATATGGTGTGGGACAGCAGTAGAGATGGCAGTAAGCCCCACCAGCCGTTCACTTCTGCCTTATGAAGGAACCCTGATGCCTCAAAGGAATCCACAGTGGGTTGAACATGGTGATCATACTTTTTTGTGTGTAAAATATGGTTTAGGAGAGCCTAGAGTTATTCATGTTTTTTTTACTTTCATGGGGGTTCTGTACCCCTAACCATAGCGAATGTGGAGGGATGACTGTATTTCCAAAATATGGAAATTCTAACGCGTTAAGAAAGTACTGAATATAAATATTCCTGAAGCTGCCTTTTGCACTATTACTGTAAGATGTTATCTAGTTTAAAATCACTATTTCCATTAGTGAAATCCATTCTCTGGTTTAAAGAAACACATTTCTAGTGGAGAGAAGCTGTTTTGACAAGAGCTGCTTAAGAATATAAAAGGAGGCACAGTCTCCTGCCGATATGATTATGACCTAGTTTTGCCTATCAGTTCAAAGACAAAAGAAGGTGAGAATGTTTGAGAGAACTAAAAAGTGATTAATTGGTCTTGTTACCTGCCCCAGAATGCAGAGTGAAATTGGGACACCGTTTTCCCAAAGCTAAATTCACAGAAAGCAGAACTAGCCCCCCTCTGATCAGCAGCTATTAAAATTTGACACTTCCAAATCTGAATATGCTGAGCTTCATGAGATAGCAGTGGAGTCATATGAATTGTTGAGATCAGAAACCCATTATCTATTATATGAGTAAGCTTCAGCTTTTAGCTGCTGCATAAGAAATATTAACTGGGGAGCAAACCAGCCTGTCACAGACAAAAGCCAAGGTGCCACCTCTGAGAAGATCCTTCCTCTGGTATCTACCCACTGTGCTTCAGATTCCAGAGAAACCCCAGAAGGGCCTTCATTGTTGAAAAGTAGTGATAAGTGAGGAGTCCAAATGAAGTCTGAGGCTCAGCAGGCTTCATCTTGATTTGCACTTCTGAAACTCTTTGTGTGCCAGATACTGTCGGGATTCCTGAATTCTCTTTCTAATGGATCTCTATAGATGTGTCTCCCCCAAAATGAGTACATTTGAGAAATGTGGACAGAAAATTGTGCCCATTTCAAAGTCAAGAAAAACACATAACTCCACATAACACACTTCAATCAATGGGATGGTACTCTAAACACCCAGGCTGGAAATCACTTCAGGGCAAGTCCAACCTCATCGAGAACAGTCAATGCTGGGTGAGGGCTTCTGGGAGTTGTAGGCCAAAAAAACCCAAAAACTTTACCAAGATGTGAATCTGGACCAGTGTGAACCATCTATCAATAGCATTTCTGTCTCATCCAGACTGAGCTTCTGTTTATTATCTCTCAGGCAGTACTTTACTTGCCTAAAGCAGCATTTCATCTCAGTAAATAGAAGACAGGGAACACACATTGTCATGATAAAGTGTAGTTCCAGTACAGCTGAGTCAACACTCATGTCTACTTCTCATGGGATACATCTGGAAGTCCTGATGAAAAGGGAAGCTGTGCTGTTACCCCTGCATTTTTTAAAAAGTCTAGATATCTATCCTTCAGCACAGAAGAAGCTTTTAACGATCAGACTATGAAAGAACAGAGACATAAGAGAGCCAAATCTCAATCTGTCTAGAGAATTCCCACAGTGAATCCAGATCAAGGAAAATATTGATTTATGTTGCATTTCTGAGAGGCAGTCTGAGAGGATATGACACGTAGTGTCAGCTACAAGAATCTAGGGACTATCAAGAAAGGAGATATGCCTTACTTAGCTTTCTATCTTTTCCAGCAACCCATTCAAATAGCAGAGAGGTGGCTCTGATGTCAGTGTGGTAGTTTTAATCCACACCTCAAAGGAGATGCCCAGTGTGGTGAAGCCTTAGCTCCAAATGAGTTTAGTGCCCTTGGATAGCTATTTTAAGGATCTGACTAAAACTCAGAATGAATTCATTGTTTCACTGACATTGGAGACACTAGTCTCCACTGCATTCAAAGTAAGAATAGTAAACCTTGTTGAGATACTGGCCACAAAAAATCTCTATGCTTTTTGATCTCTAGAGCTCCTAAAGCCAGCCATTCTGGAAAGATATTTGCCTTGATAATAATTGGGTTTCTGACTGAAAATTATGTCTTTCCCTTTGTATAATCAGCTTCAAACACATGGATACTCTTCACAATTAACCATTAATAAAGAGATCCAAGTTATTTAGGATAACTTTCAACTACATCCCCCATCCTGCCCTAAAGTGGCGCTTTCTGCACTGCATTTTCCATGCAAAAGGGTGCCTGGAGCGTCATGCGATTATGAGGAGTGATCTGCACGATGCACTCACAATTGCGCGGCACTCCAGGGGCTGGCAGGGGCTGATCATGCACCTTTTCATTTTTGGCTAGAAGCCAAAAATGGTGTGCGATCGCGCATTGCTCCTGGGTCCTGTGCGCACTTACCTAGCATGCGAAGCCTCCAGAGCTGCGCCGGTCACACTTCCTGCCCCAGCACAGCCTGGGAAGCTCCCAGGCTGCACTGCGGAAGGAAGAGGCAGGGCTCTCACGGGAGCAGGTAGCTTGTGCAGAGCCGAAGGACCCCGGACACGAGAGCCTCTTGCCAGAGGCTGCTTGCGCGATCTCCGCACCCCAGCGCCGGAAGAAGGTAAGGTGCGGAAAGGGCCAGTGTGTCAAGCAAGCCTCAGTAACTGTGAATGGAGAATTGTACATGATAGAAATGTAATTCTGGAATTGCTTAGAAAGACCCATTCCTCAAAATCCTGAATAATGTTTCTGTTACTAATATATCATGGCAAATTATGCTTTGTACAGTTTTAAACAGGAAAGTTAAATTGGAAATGCTATTGTCTATTCATAAACATATTCATAATGCAAGATTATGAAAACTATTTTATTTTAAATTTTGTAAGATGATTTAGATTCCATGCCTGGAGAAAGGCAGAGTATAAATTGAGTAAATAAAATAAACAAAGGTGGCTAAATGCTGTGCATACTGACTCACAGGCGTAATTAATATATTGTTACATGTAGAGATATCTCTTGCTGAATTTGGGGGGAAAATCATAATACATTTTAGTCATTCTGGAAATTGGAGAGTGCTCCATAAACATTAAATTTTAACTTCTGGCTAGCTTCCCTCTGCATGTTGCAAGATTCATGGTAACTGTTACACACAGGCAGAAAGGTGAGTTGAGGCAAATGTCTAGGTTTTAATGCGTTGCAGCAGATGTGAGACTCCTTTGTTAGATCTGCAAACATAAATAACCAAGTTGATATAGCTATGAAGAAGGGCATATTTCTAGGCTGGTAAATTACAAAAGGGGACAGAACAAGTACAATATAGTACTATCTAGCTATTTTGAGAAATGAGGACATTAAAAAATGGAACATCAGCTACATCTTCAGCATAATACTCATACCGTAGAAATGGCTATATAAGGCCAGTCTGCATCTTAGGTCATTTTTCAGAGATGCGGTCTGGGATATACCACTTCCAGCGAGGACATATATAACAACATTTCTCCACACAAACAATCTACCAAAGTCCAAATATCTGAGACAATAAGGCTAGTTTAACTCTTCTAGCTGATATCTGCCTTGCACTGTGGAGGGCATTTTCTTTCTTTATTTTTATGTGGAGGAACCTTCAGCCAGCACTTCCCCTATACTATTCCCTACACTGGGAATAGTATATTACAGGCAGTGACACGGATTTTCCACCTCAGTGATCACTATGCCTTAAAAGCAGGAGGCTTTACCGTTTGAAGAAATACAGCCTTATCTCTGCCCCTGAAAACCTCACCTAAGCTACTCCAGTTTTCTTACTATTACCATATGAATTAAATATGAACTTCTTCTAGAAACTCAAGTTGTTCGCTTTCTTAATTCAGCATCATATAAGTTTATATTAGGCCAGACCATGTGGCAAACCACACAGATATTTTGTGCCCACCTCAATTTTCATCAGCCCCTTCCCACAATAGGCTTAGTGCACAAATTTGTGGTAATGCTGCTTCTTTCTAACAGGTGGTCCACAAGCAATGTTGAGAGCAATGTTGCCTGAGAACTGTCTAGGCTAAAAGCAGCATTTAGATGGAATGGTGTAATATTTTTGATCTGGCTTGCCTCCTCACAACTGGGAAATTATAGGCTGAAGAACTTCAGAGGCTGGCCTGGTCTGTCAGAATGCATGGGGCTCAGAACAAGGCCAGGCTTTGGGGCTGAATCCCACCAAAATGGTCAGGCACCAAGAGTCAGGACCACTGAGACTCCTGTGTAGTAGAAACCCCTGAAGAATTACCAACCAGAAGTATCCTAGTTTATACCCATTTTTGCGTTTGTTTATTGGGCTCTTAGATATCTTCTCCCTTCTTTGATATATTAATTTCATGCTTAGAACCTTTTTATTACATTTTGTTTATTATTTTGTCATTGTTCTAAAAGTAGCCATATTATTAATTGCTTGTGGTATTCTTCTTTTGCACAGTATTCTGTGTTTTGCTGTTTTGGAAAAAGATACATGCAAGTACACAAAATGCATAATGACTTGCCTGCCAGTCTTGAACATTCTGCACATTGAGCACCTTAGTATGTGCCTTGAACTGGCTAGGTAGATGCATGGAAGGTTGAGTAGGGACCACTCTTTGTCATTCTACCTGAGCAAAACGGCTTGAATCTGTCTCATTTCTGAGACAACATCTCATTTTTTGATGGAAAGATTGCCTGCAGGGTTTTTCAGCTTAGATGAACCCAACTTTCCATTCTACTTAGACAGGAGACGGGGAATTATACGAGGACTAAAGGCCATTCTGTGTCCCCTAAGCAGCTTGGTTCCAGCCAATTTACATAAACAACAATAAAAATCTGATATTGATATTGGAATGAGGGAAGTGCTCCATGAACAAAATAGGATTTCCTTCTCAAAAATACCTCTGAGGCTTGGGACTTGCTCGCACCACTTTTTGTATTCAAACGCTTGTCTATTTCCCACAAGGCAGGTTAAAGGCAAGAGTGCAACTATCCAGAACAATCAGACCTGTTTGTTGGTATTTGCTTAGAGAATATATATCCTTATATTTCTCCTAAGAGGGACTTCCCAGGATAGAATAAAGGAATTTTATGTGCAGCATGCTAAATGTAGAAAGAAAGGGAAAGCCACTAAAGAACACCTTTTGTGAAAATCTCATTTATCTTTTCGTCCTGCCTCGTGTTGCCAAGGGCTCTGGGCTTATTTAAGGACTGCCACTGAGAAATGCAATTCATATAGGTTTTGCAAAAAGTGGAGATTGTTGATTTAAGAGAGTAACTCTGAATTAATTTTTGTAAAAAGTCTAGCCTCAAGCATTATAATCATTTAAAGAAGCTCAAAGAGTGAGGAGGAAATGCATTTACTGAAATTATAACATCAGATTAATGAAATAACAGTATTAAAACAGAAAATAAAATATATAAAAATTGGAGAATGATTATTTTTTTTCCAAAGTAAACTAAAGAAAATGTGTGCAACCTTGTTGAACTTATTACTTGAGATATACACTTTCAGAATGAATCTGTGTAATTCATAACTACTTTATTAATGGAAACTATTGTACAACTTCATGATATGTATTATGGCAGAGGTGGGCAACTGTAGACGATGGGAGCTGTGTTAGCCCGTCAAGAGATCTTGAAGGCATCTGGTCCTGAAAAAAATTTTTTTGCCCCCAAATATTCTCTATGTGACATGGGTTCATATTTTTGGGCTTTTCTGGGCTCCAGAGGGTATTTGGGGATAGTATGGTATTTTACACTCAATAGCCAAGATTTCTGATGTTTGTATTTGCATTTTACATATGTATGTATGTATATATGTATGTACGTACATCGTTTTCAAATTAATAAAATTAAAACTGATCACAGATAACTCAACTGAAATTTACTTTGGAAGTTAAATGGAGTAAGTGAATTAATTTCTTAATTATTCAGACATTAAGTTGAACTCCAGATTGGGAACAGATATCACCCCACCACCTACTATTAATGTGCAGTAATGACATCATTGATATGCAGTGGGTTAATAAGCATTAGACTCTCTGTGTCCAGTTCTGGGCACCCCAATTCAAGAAGGACATGGTCAAGCTGGAGCAGGTCCGGAGGAGGGCGACCAAGATGGTGAGGGGCCTGGAAGCCATGCCCTATGAGGATAGACAGCTGGGTATGTTTAGTCTGCAGAAGAGAGGGTTAAGAGGGGACATGATAGCTATGTTTAAGTATTTGAAGGGATGCCGTGAAGAGGAGAGAGAGGGTTTGTTTTCTGCTGCTCCAGGGACTAGGACAAGGAGCAATGGATTCAAGCTGCAGGAAAGGAGGTTCCACCTGAACCTCAAGAAGAACTTCCTCTGACAGTCAGGGCTGTCCGGCAGTGGAACATGCTGCCTCGGAGTGTAGTGGAGTCTCCTTCTTTGAAAGTTTTTAAGCAGAGGCTGGATGGCCATCTGTCGGGAATGTTTTGAGGGTGTTCCTGCATGGCAGGGGGTTGGAGTGGATGGCCCATGTGGTCTCTTCCAACTCTACATTTCTATGATTCTATGATTCTCTCTAGTGGCATTACCAATGGAGAAACCAGGGAGAGAGCTTCTCAGGCTTCTCAGGCCCTAGATGCTGCTGTATATGTCCACTTCAGCTTTCAAGGATGGTGGTAACTATGAGAAAATATAATCCTATTATCCAAGAAGTATTTGATGGTTGCAGTAAGCATCTGTGATAATTCCCATGAATGCTTCCATATATGCCTCTCCTTGCAGTTCTTGCTATACTGATGACATTCATTAGGAATTCACATAGGTTTGGATGAACTCCACAGATGGTGGGGAAGGAAGGGTTAATAAGACCTTGCCACTTGAAATATTCAGACATACTTCTGACCCCTTTAAACATAGTACTTGGTTAGATTATATTTGCCACTTTTGAACACAATAGCTAAATTATAGGATAATGTGGAAAGAAACAGAGAAAACATTTCAGAATGCTCAAATTAAATAGGCCAGAAAGAATAAGGGTCTGTTTTACACAACAGCTGAATGCAGCCCTGGATCCCAGATGGGCAAATTGGAACAAACAAGGTAAATCTTGTTAGAAAATGTATATGCCAAATGTGTTCCTATTTCATATTCCGTATAACTATATGAGGCTTTTCATCCCACTCCCTGCTTCTATAAATTTTCAATGTGTTTAATATAAAATATGAATTTGATATATCTTCTGATTCCATGCCTACATGATAAAGGTTCACTGTAAATTCAATGGATCTTCATCATGGGATCATGGAATCAGAAATATTGCCATAGTCCAAAGGATTAATCCTCAAGGTGCATATTCAGGGAAAGACCATTGATTTCAACTGGCCAGAATCATTGATTAAATTCTAGTTACATTAACTGGTAGACCACAAGCTGAACATGATCAACAGTGTGATGCAGCAGCTAAAAAAGCTGATGCAATTCCAGGGTGCATCAATAGGAGTTTAGAGTCTAGGTCAAAGGAAGTAATAGTACTACTCCATTTTGCTTTGGTCAGACCCCACCTAGAATACTGTGTCCAGTTCTGGGCACCACAGTTCAAGAAAGATATTGACAAGCTGGAACGTGTCCAGAGGATGGCAACCAAAATGGTAGGAGGCCTGGGAACCCTGTCCTATGAGGAGTGGCTTAGGGAGCTAGGTATATTTAGCCTGGAGAAGAGAAGATTAAGAAGCAATGTGATACTGTATTTAAATATTTGAAGGGATGTGATATAGAAGATGGAGGAAGGTTGTTTTCTGCTGCTCCAGAGACTAGGACATAGAGCAAAATACAGGAAAAGAGATTCCACCTACACATTAGGAAGAATTTCCCGATGGTAAGAGCAATTCAACAGTGGAATATGTTGCCTCAGAGTGTGGTGGAGCCTCCTTCTTTGGAGTTTTCATAAACAGAGGCTGAATAACCATCTGTCAGAAGTGTTTTGATTGTGTGTTCCAGCCCAGCAGGGGGATTGAACTGGATGGCCTTTGTGGTCGCTTCCAGTTCTATGATTCCATGACACCCAAAGTGGTTTGAGAAGAAGAACCGACACTGCAGATTATATTGCAAACATATACTGGCTAACGGAGTGCGCCACAGAATTTTAGAAGGCAATCAACCTGTGATTTATAGATCATTAAAAAGTATGGATCGCTCTAAAAGAAATGGGACTGCCACATTTAATTGTCCTGATGTAATCTATACTCTGGACAAGGGGGCACTGTAAGGAGAGAACATGGAGAGACAGAATGGTTTTAAATTTGGAAGGGGTCAGACAAAAGTACATTTTATCACATTATCTGTTTAATTTACCCACCAAACATATCACACAGGAAGTAGGGTTTGTTGGATAAAAAATGCAATGTCATTGGCTCCATTGGAAAATACCTTTCATGAACATGTGAAACACCTAGGGAATGACTAAGCAAGTGATGACACATCTCGTAGGGGACATGCAGTAAGGGCTGAGTAATGATACTCCAAACATGGCAAGGTGTTGCATCATGCTAACGGCTTAGACTGATGACCTGTAAGCAGGAGTGCATAAAAGAGAAGTGTGAATGCTTGCTCCCTCTCTGCTTGCTTGAATCTATGCCTGCCAGTATCTCTGCATGTATCTCTGCCTGTGTATCTGCTATTGAGCTGCGTATCCTGTATATAGTTGTACGTATTGCAACTGAGAAGATTAAAGCCTCCAGGTATTTTGGATGACACACTTTATGTCTGTGAGTAACTAACTTGTGGGTAGAGTGGTCAGAGCAATAACGTATCTTTTGTTGTACTCTGCTGCACACGTTTTTGCTGTTTTTGAAACTGTTGTATAAGATTGCCACTGAGGCTATGTGTCCAGAGAGCATCAGCTTCAGAGATAACTTTGTCTTAGTGCTTTAAATCATCTCCCAACAGGGTTAGCCTCAGAAGAAAGAGATGTGAAAACTGAAGGAAGAAACTTCAACAATTCGACATATGCAAATGACGCATTGATAGCAGAAAATAACAAACACTTGGAAAGTCAAGTAAGAAAGTCCACAAGCAAGAGTTACTATTGAATATTAAGAAAAGAAAAGTAATGATTGCAAAACATTTATGGAACTTTTCTATAGGTGATTAAGATATTGAAACAGTTAATGACTGGCTCAGTCATAAATCCAAATGTAGTCACAAAATTAGAAGACCTGGAAGGACAACTACAAAGGGGCTAAGTAAGGTCTTCAAGCATAAAAGTATATTGAGAGAGTCTTCACCAACTGTTGCTCTTCCTCCTGGAGAGAAGTGGCATGTGGGGTGCTTCAGGGTTCTGTGCTGAGCCCAGTGCTATTTACATCTTTATAAATGACATGGATCATGGAATAGAAGGCATGGTTATGAAATTTGCAGATGACACCAAATTGGGATGCTGGGAGAGAAGCTTAACAAGACTACCTTAACAAGAATTACCTTAACAGATTGGACAGCTGGGACAAAACTAACAAAATTAATTTCAACAGGAGGAAAAATGAAATGCACAAATATAGGATGGGTGATATTTGGCCCTCCTTACCTGTGGTCTCTGGATGTGTGAACATGAGTGAATGTGACCACGCCAAGTCATGTACCTAAAACAGTGGTGGCATGCACATGGATGTGCTGAAGTGCCTGTGCACACATTGCTGCCATTTAGTAAAATGGGATGCAAGCATTCATGTTTTTCCTTTTACATGGGGGTTCTGGTAAAGATACAGAGGGTCCACTGTACATGCCAAAAAGATCTAGCTGTCTTAGGAGATAGCAAGCTAAACAGGGTTCAACAGTGTATGAGTTAAAAAAGCTCATGCAATTCTGGTCCACATTACCAAGAGTACTGTGTCCAGATCAATGGAAGTAGCAGTCCCACTCTGTTCTGCCTTGGCCAGACCTCACCAGAATACTGTGTCTAGTTCTGTGCACCACAATTCAAGAAGGATATCAACAAGCTGAAATGTTTCCATAGAAGGGCACTCAAGATGATCAAAAGAAGACAGGTCTTATGAGGAATGACTGAAGGCACTAGGTATGTTTAACTTGGATAACTTATGTCATTCTGCTGCTCTAGAGACTAGAACATGAATTAATGGACTCAAGTTACACAAGAGATTCCACCTAAATGTTAGGAAGAACTTTTTTCTTTTCTTTAAGAGCTGTTTGATAGTGGGCTAGATTGTCTTAGAGGCTGGTGGATTCTCCATCTGCAGATGTCTTTAAACAGAGGTTGGATGGTCATCCGTGTTTTATCTTTGGCCCAGTGTTGTTTATTCTTGCATGGCAGGGGGTTGGACTAGATGGCTGTTGTGGTCCCTTCTAATTCAGTGATTCTGTTTCAAAGATAGGTGACCCTCTCTTTGTGCATGAACCACCATTGGTGGAAATACCCTTGATGTATCACACAATGTAGCAGTAGATGTACAACCACACGGGAAATCACTCTACTGTCTGTCTATATAGTTAAGAGGACTTAACAAAACATTTTCACCTAAAGCAAACTAAATCAAACAATAAACTGGGAAGCAACAGCCTATAAAAAAAGATGTTATTACATAGATGGAGACTGTTAGACAATGGATTCTCCATGTATTTCTCCATGTCCTTTTTGTAAGATTGTTGTCCTTGTTGTGTGCCTTCAAGTAGCTTCCAACATAAGGCGACCCTCAGGCAAACCTATCACCAGGTTTTCTGGGGCTGGGAGTGTGTAATGTGCCCAAGGTCACCCAAGGTTTCCATGGCTGAGTGGGGAATCGAACCCCAGTCTCCAGGGCCGTAGTCCAATGCTCAAATCACCACACCACACTGGCTCTCTTGCATAAATACCGTTTGTTAAATTTGTCTCTGTATTTTCATGCAAGGTGAAAGACCAAAGTGAAATGAAACTGCAGTAATCTTAGGAATAAGAAAACATACCAACATTTTACAATGTTCACTTACCAGTTGTTGTACCTCAGTGTAAGTAAAGCAGAGATCTCCCTTCATAGTTGTATTTAATTGCTTAGATGGTTGCAGACAGGCTAATAGCTCTACAATTTTGGATACATTCTAGCTTCTTTAAACTCAGTAGCAGTTATGTCATTTACTTCAATAGACTCTTTCCCACCACCATCGTTGCTAATATTAACTGGACATGAACGCTGAGACAATTAGTATAATAATCCTCAGATATCAGGGTTTACACTGAGTACATTCTTGTGCTTCTCAGTTGGCTAGATTCATTAGTGAGACTATAATTCTACTTAGCCTTGGGTTTTGGTCTATTATCTAAATTCTAATAAAGTAGTAAACATTTTACTATACTGACAGCCAGGGTACAGAACTAGGTGCTTCAATAGCCTAATTTGCTCATCTTTTTCTACAGCACTTTGCATGGTAACAGTATTAATGTTATAATAGTATTATCATATTATGAGTTTGAAAATGCTTTTGCAGATTTGATGATTTGGTCCATTAATGCAGAGTAGCATGAGTGCATAGAATATCTGGGAGGAGGCACTGAAAAGTTAATTTCAAATGAATTTCACTACAGACTAGATCAGTTTGAAGTGTGATAATTATTTTTGCCTAACATGGATAGACTGTGGTATAAACAAAATCAGATGTCTGAAAGAAAAAGACATAGGCCATTTCCACCCTACACTGTTATAGTGCTGTTATTCCACTTTCAACATCCTATGGAATCCTGGGGTTTGCGGTTTAGGGAGGGGTATTTAGAATTCTCAGCCAGAGAGCTCCTTGGCCTCAGTAAGCCACAAATCCCAGAATTCCACAGGATGTGAATATAGAATAATAGCACTATAACAGCATAGGGCGGAAATGACCATAGTTTTTGAATACATGGAACTAGACACCATGCAAGACTCAGAAATCTAGCCAATTCTATCAACAGGCAGGGCTTGTCCCCTTTTATTCCCTTCACATCCCTCTAAAAGATGTTAGGTGAAGAAACAATGGCTTACATCAAGTTACTCTGTGATTTTATAGCTAAGCCAAGTTTTTAACCCAATTGCCCTTACTCTTGAGTTATGACATTTTATTGCCTACCAACACTGGCTCAAAGGCATATGGAAATCTCTGTAACTAGAAAAAGAGATCCAGATGACAGGTAGAGCATAAATAACATTAGTGTGTTTAGAACTAAGGTGGAAAAATCCATACAAGCAGATTGTGTCTGAAGGAACCACGGAAGGAGACAGAGAACCAGATTGGGGGTGGGGGCGGGGGGCAGCACCCGATATAAAAGAGCAGAAAGAGGTCAAGTCTTCTAATAGCACTGAAAATAATTGAGAAAGTTAATGAAATGGTAGATTTTCCAATGTGCTTTGATAGAAAACGCCTTAAGGGTTTCAGAAACGATCATTTATTTATTAAGATAAAACAAATTCAGTATCAGGACAGAAGTTAAGTGAAATGATGTAAGTCTAGTGTGAGAATCTGAGAGCTTAGGGTGACTAAATACTAGAGCAGTTATGAGCACTGCGGTGGAGGCAAGGGCTTTACCCTCCCCATGACTCTGTGAAGGTCACACAAGCATTCCCAGCACAATTCATTTCAAAGTGATCTCACATCACTTTTGGTTTCATTTTCAACCAGTTTTGGCCATTTTTTGTTGGGAGGGGGTTGGGTCACTGAAGTCAGAGAGACTGAGAGGATGAAAAAGGTACATTTTGCAGAACTTTTGAGCTGTTTTTATTTCTGGGTTTCGTTTGGTTAAAAACACCCATGACATTTTAAAAACTCTGGCTGTTTGGAAATTTTTCAGGGGCCACAATATGGGGTCCCAAGGTCCACATATGACAAGCAGACTACAATTGCCTCACCACTGTAATAGGGATAGGAAAGTCAGTGAAAATTAGTTACATTTTCAATACTCATGTTCACTACTTGAAATGACTTTTAAAACATTTACATCAATTGCAAGTTGGTCTTTAAATATACATTATATTACTAGTCTAAAAACCTTACCAGAATGAATGATGATGATGATATTTATTTCTAGCCTGCATTTTTAGCAGTCTGGGATCCAAAGTATATAAACTTCATGTATTTGTGCTACCACCACAATTGTTGTTTTTGGACTGATTCACTGTACTAATCTTGCAGATCTCTAGACTGCTAGTTGAACTGACAAAGATGCCTGCAATCCAACAGCTACCAGTATTTTGCACCTTTAAAGAGCCCCACTTCAGCATTTACTTTCCACTCTGTTTTTCAGATGATTAAAAAAAAAAATCAGTAGAGAGCTATTTCAGTGCACCAGCAGTTCTAAATTCTCACTTTCATTCAAAGTATTGTGCATAACTTGAAGTGACAGCATCCTATGACTCATCTCCGCAACAGTGCTAGTATTCCAGTACTAGTGTGTGTATTATTGCTGATACTTGTTAGCCACAAGTGGCAGGTACTTAGAACTGGAGCCCCATAGGATTGGATGAGGCTTACCCTCTCTACTGGTCCCGGCATTTGTTGGTTAGTGTGCCATGCCAATCATACTGAGGTACTGTAAGGAAGAAAAGGTATAATGGAAGAGGAAGAAAAGGTATAATGAAGCCCCTAGATTTATAAATCAGAAGGGAGTATGGAAGGTATGGAGTCTTGGAAGAATATGGATATCTTGCATTTGAAGGACTCGAGATTAGTGAGTTTCAGGAGTTCTTGTAAAATTTGGTTACAAAAGCAGCATGTTGTCCTACAGAAGTTACTTGACATTAGACATAAGATCTTTTTCCTCTATATAGAGAGATGTAGGGTTTTTGGGCATTTCTTAGTGGCATTGATTTGCTCAGCTGTAAATCTAGAAGGAGACATGTTATTAACTCTAGTAGGAAGTAATCTTATAACAATGCTTTCATGTTGACATCAACTGGCTTGTTCTCAAGAATTGTGATTGGTGTGGTGTAGTGGTATAACCTATGTCACCCATACAGTCTGACAAGATATTAGTGGAGGGAACAAGTATATTACCCTGAGCTCTTTACAGGAATTGTGCAATAAAAATAACAATAAGAGATAGATCACTAAATTATTATATTCTAGAATGATCATCATGTTGAAAAGGCACAGCATTAGAAGTAACCCCCTTCACTCAGAGCCAATGTGATATAACGATCAGAGGCTGGGACTTGGGAGATCCAAGCTCTCCTTAGCCATCGAACTTAGCCATCAAACTCACTCGGTTACACTGGACCAGCCACCTTCTCTCAGATTGATTTCACAGGGCTGTTCTGGGGATAATGTGGGGAGGAAGGCCATATACATTGCCTTGAGCTCATTGGAGGAAAGGTGGGACACAAACATAATAAAAAAGAAAGAGAGGGAATGTTGGTAGAAGAATCTTGCTCTTTAATGCGGCTGAACCTGCATCCCTATAGTGGACCTGGGAGATAAAAATAAATACAACCTAAAAGATTTCAAGTATCCAGAAAAAGTAATATTCCACAATACACCAAAATCTACAGGGTGAGTTTGCTGAGTCAAAATTGGTAAGTGCCCTGATCAACATCATTTCTGTGGATTTTCCAAATGTATTTTGTGATGATGTTTATATTCTTTCTGAAATATGCCTTTTCCGCTCCCTTACAACCCATACTTTTTATTGAGCCATCTATTTTTTGTTGTTTTTTTAACTTTTCCATAAAGTATGTTGATTTATTCAAAATACAAATGTGTTGGTTTATATTTTGATAAGTATTTCCACAAAATGAAAATATAAAAGCACATAAAACACTTTGAGAGAGTGATATAAAAGAAGTCAAAAATCATTTCTATTCTTTAGAGAAAGAATAGAAAGTCATGTCAAATTAACCAAATAAAATGGTCAATTTCCAGAGTTCACTGCCGCTGGATGTGACAATGTGTCCAGTGCATTACATGGTTTTAAAAAGTATTAAATTAATGAAGGAATGGCTGCTTGTCATTATGAGTATACACTTACCTTTCAGTTAAGAAGCAGTGCTGAATAGCAACTGATGGGAGCAACAATTGAAGAGTGCTTGTGAACAGTCCAGACAAAGGATGCTGGACATGATGGACAGTTTGGTCCAGCAGGACTCTTCTTACACTCTTACTATTGCCTATTTCCTCAGATAAATGACTAATCATTAAAGAGACTTCCTGCAGTAGTTCCGCAAGCCATTCTGTTAAAGAAAATCCAAAAAAAATAATTATTTTGTACATATTTTTTAACGTGGGAAATGACTGTATTAACACCTTTAAAGATATACAGTTGATCTTGGTTTCGTTATTGAATAGACATGTGTTCAGTATCAGCAGGAAAGGACTGGATCTTTTTCCCCTGCAAACACAAATGACTGCTTGAACTCAGCTATTCTCTGAAATTTAGAAATCTCACTTACAAACTTATACCCAAGTTTAATATCTACAATGTATTTTGTTTTTTTTTAATGACTGCAAAATTTTTCTGCTAAAGATCCATGGGAAAACAAATAGGCCATTTATTTTTTATTTATTTCATTTTATCCCTGTTTTCTATTAAATAATATAATGCTCGAACTGGCTAATAAATATTACCAAAAACAAATTAATCAATAACACTAATCAATAATTGATTATTATATAGTTTTTCAAAGCAATCTTGTGAAACGAAAAGAAGGGGGTTGGAGAGAAACTAAGATGTCCTTTTCTTGTGTCCTACTTAGCAAGGCAGAAGTTGTGGAAGTTTGAGTTTTGTCCATTTTCATTTGATTTCATTTGTGTGTATTTTAAAAACAAGTTTGTCTCCCATTGCTCCCAGTGAGAGGGAAATAAATTCTGCTGGCTAGAGGCCTGATCATGGAAACTCAAGAGGGATCAGCCCTAGATAGCACTTGGATGGGAGACAGGAATACCAGGTGCCATAGGCTGTAGTTCAGAGGAGGGAACTGGCAAAACCTCCTCTAAGTATTTCTTGCCTAAGAAAACTCTATGAAATTCATGGGGTCACCATAAGTTGACAGGTGACTTTAAACACACACACATACACACAGAAATCTTGTTACCCTAAAAGGTGGGGGACCTTGAGGTCCACGAGCAGTGCAGTGTCTCCTTATAATTTGGAGAATTATTAGCTCAAAGAAAGTCTGTGAGAGAAGGGTAATAGTGGAATCTTTTCACCTGTGTATACCAGTACTAACTGTAGAGATTACTCCAGTTAAAAGTTAAAAGGGGTAATTTATTGGAAATGAATAGACATACACAAAAAATTAAGCAACCTATTGAAGGAAAAGGCCAGAAAGGTTGGATAAAGATTTTTGTGTGTGCGTGCGAGAGATATTTACCAATCCTGGAGCAGAAGACTGAAAAGGAGGAGAAATGGGAGTCTGGGGGGTAGCCATCATGATGCCTGAAGTGCCAACAAAGTACCTGTGCTGGAACTGGGGTTTTTATACTCTATTTCCCACCCTGAAGGGTTGTGTGTTAATCGCTTTCTGGCAGAGCAAACAACAAAGATCTGGAATGGCTTATCTCAACTTGCCAGGAGTTTTTGTCTAATCCTCTTGAATTTATGACCTGGCCATACTGCGGTTATTCTGACCTAGCACACACTTACAGCCAGTGTCCTGCTACCGCATGCTTTTACACTCATGTGTCCAGTTTTATAAAATAATATTCCTCACCAATTTTGCCATCCTGCAGGATGGAGGTCATAAAGAGTGGTAACAGGTTGGTGTTGCTTTTCCAACTTTCCAGAACATGTTGAGGGAACAGGAAGCAATGACTAATTGCCATGACCCTGGAATACTTCTTTCTGCTCTTTCCAAATCCAGCATTGGAGTTCTGATGCTTAAAAAGGAATGACTCTGGGTCTTCCTGTAGGCTTACTGAAGAAGTATACAGTACCTCTCTCCAAAAGTGCGGATCTGTTTCTTTCTCTCTCTCTCCGGATGGGTAGACCTCAAAAAGTAGTTTCTTCCATAGGACTGTGCCCTTATACAAGTATACTTCAGTTTCCACAGTTGATGTGTTTCTGGGTATTATTTCTCTAACAGAAAATTTGGTACTGGGGCAAAAATAACATGGGAGGAGTAGGGAATGGTTCCTAAAGCACAAAAAAGAAGAGCTGTTGAACATATTTCAGCAAGCTTTTCCTTTAAAAATATGCACTATTTCTTAAGAAACGAAACTGCCAGTCCAGTAAACTTGCATAAGTAAACAAACAAACAACAAAGAAATATTTTGAATCTTCTAAACAGCAGGTGAAGCCTTCTTCCAAAATGCAGTCAGGATTGACTTCTACCAGCTTACACTTTTCTTATGATTTCCATTTGGTGGCCAGACTTCTAAATCTATACTTTTTAAAATGCTGCAAGGGGAAACAGGTAGACATATCTGCTCTCTCTTTTTCTCTCTGCTTTGCTGTTCATGCATAAGAGACTTCAGAGGCAACTGCTGTCTACCTTGTCTGTTGAGCATGCCTTCAAGTCACCAGCCCACTTGTGGCGACCCCATGAATTTCATAGGATTTTCTAAGGCATTGCAATACTCAGAGGTGGTTTTGTCAGTCCCTTCCTCTGCAATATAGTCTAGGCAGATACATATGGTTAAGCAGGATGAGTTAGGCCATTTCCGCATGGGGTATTAGAAACGGTGCAGTCTGTCCTCCAGGGAGGACATCCGCACCTGAGAGCGGACTGGGTCCGGACTACTTAGTGTAGTTCCGCACCTCAGCCCGCTCCGGAACGACCCCAAGTGGTCGTTCAGCATGCTTTTGAAAAACCTGTTTCTTGAGGTTTTTTAAAAGCACGGAGCGCGCCAGTGCGAGCCTGCCCCCTTCTGCAGATTTGCAGGCTCACACCAATGCAAGCCTGCGATCTGCCAGGGGCGGGCTTTAGGCTGGTGAGCTTCAGCGGTTGGTTGAGACCCTCGACCAACCAGAAGCTGCCATTTTCGTCCCCGGAGCAGTGTGGAGTGACGAGCATGCACTGCTCCGGAGCAGCCTGGACCGGACCAGGGAGCCAAAAGACCTGGTAAGTAGTGTCACGGGGAGATTCCCTTGCCCCGTGCGGAAATGGCCTTAGAATAGAATCTTGTTCTTTCTCAGCTCAAGCTTTATTGCATTTTTCACTGCAGTCACGTTGCTGAAACACTGAAAGTCTGTGTTTCTCCAGCCCTCCTTCGCTATTCTCACAATGCCAGTGCTGCTAAAGAAACATTCAGCTACATAAAGGACAAGAAGAGAAAGTGGGGTTGACATGCATAAAAGGACTCCATAGAAAGTAGCTCATTTGTCAGACCCTTTGTTAACTGAGGTATGTTGGTACATTTTAAAATGTATTAAAAACTTACAAGCTATGCTATCAACAAAGAATGAGTAGCATTTATTTAGCATTCTTACATTTATAAAAGTCAGAAAAGGAATGCTACTTCACACTGACAATACAGTCTTTATTATTTTTTTAAAGGATGGTTGGATGATTTTACAGTGTTCCAAATTCTCTAGGGTAACAAACTGCAAAACACTTAAAATTCTTGACTTTGCAGCTTAGTTCTGCTGCAGGAACATATGAAACAGAAAGTTCTAACTTCTAAAAAGCTGCATAAATAATGTGACATTGTATGTGAGCTTTAGAACTTGTTTGTGGCCTGTGGATGAAATCCATGCCCATTAAAAATAGTAAGAAAAATCCTCTTTATTATAATATGACTTGCTGACATAAATTGGATCTAAATAAATACATTTGAAAATATAGTGTTTATATATTCAGTTAGTAACACAGTCCTCTGCTAAGATGATCTACACATAGTTTATTTGCACATTTCCAAAATTTTAATTAGATACATTATTTCAACTGTAATGGAAACACCTTAATTTTGTAACTCCTTTTTTTCCCCCCCATCTTTTTGAGCAGCAGCTGAAACAAAGAAATGACAGGCCATGTAGATCAATGTTAATGGAGCATGGAAAAATGAAGACACACCATATTAACATACCTACCTGCTATACAGATGCATGGAGATGGTGTTTAGAATCTCTGCAGCAACAGACAGTGAAATGTGTGTGGTCTACTGTCTCTGAGAATGGAATTAGATTTGGGAGCTATGTGGCTGCTGCCCAAAAACTGTAGTCGCATCTCTTCGTTCTTGCAACAGAGAATGATCTACTGAGTTCATGTATTATTTGAGGGCTTCTCTTAGACAAAATATTTGGACTGGTGATGGACTAGTGAACTAAGTACATCTTTGGTCTGATTCAGCATTACTCCTATTGTTTCTTTTCTGTTACCTTTCCTACCGTTTATATGTAGGACTACAAAACATATAATTTGATGCCCCTGTATATCAGGATCTCCATCACACAAGCAGCAGGAAATGAAGTGGAAAAGTATTAGGGAAATTCAGTCAGCTGACATCACAGCCCATATTTTGTGGTAATCAACATTATGAGCAGTGAAGAAGATTAGACATTGAGTAATTGCTGGTGTAGCAACAGCTCCCGTAATACAAATTTACAATGCATACTTCCATTGCTATTCTAGCTAAAAATTCTACTCACCTCAATATGTGAAGGACAAAAATACTTTCACAGAGACAAGTCACACATAGTTTGAGACAAATTATGTTGTAGCTATAATGTCTATATTGTTTAGTAATAAGTTTGTTTCTAAGGATAAGTCTTACATGCAAGAAGTAGCAGTTTATTCAAAGCAGACACACTTTGGCATTTCTCCTGAAAAGAAAACCTACACGCAAACCTCAGGGGTAAATTACAGAAAGTGAACAGCAGATTTGGGTTTTAGCATGCACATGAGTGAACTCCCTTTGGTAGAATTATGGCTCAATAGTAAAACCAAAGGAGAATGTTTATATCATATTGATTCTAATTTTTTGATGTGACAAACTGATTATAAAACATGCTTACAGTGTGTCTATATTTTTATTTGTGTTTCTATGTGAGAATATAAGAAAAGTGAATTCCTTCTCAGTATTGTCACTACTTCTTTGGAGGTTTTTAAATAGAGGCTGGATGGCCATCTGTCAAGAATGCTTGATGGTGTATTCCTGCATGGCAGGGGGTTGGACTCGATGGCCATTGTGGTCTCTTCCAACCCTATGATTCTATGGTTCTGTACTTTTCATACACAATATTCCCAATATACAAACAAAAATATTCTTAATACACAAACTGAAATCATACTTTAATATGTTTAATATCCTTTGATTGACTATTGTTGTTGCTGTTGTTGTTGTATTCCTTCATTTCCAACTGATGGCGGTTTTCTGTGCCTAGGAGTATGCGATGCACCCACTGTCACCCAGTAGGTTTCCAGGGCTGAGTGGGGAATTGAAGCCTGGCTTCCAGGGCTGTGGTCCAATGCTCAGACCACTATACCACACTGACTATAAAGGCTACTTAATTACCATTAAGAAGAACAAAAATGTGAGACTGCTTAAAGTTTCAAAGCAATTCCTTTTAAATTATTGCCAAACACAGGTCAATAAATGGTCAGATCTAAATAAATTACTGATGCAAATTATGCTAATAAGTTTCCCATCTCATAATTTACTCATGAGGGAATACCAAGGCAATGCATCCATTCAAGTGTAGCAAATATCACAGTACAACATGATGCTACCTGTGATCTGAAATGGCAGTTCTAAAGATGTGCTGCCCTTCATTCCTGTTCTAAATCTTCTACCTGAGGCAGCTGTCTGTTTTGCTGGGAGAGATAGCATATTCTCTTTAGAAAGGAAGCAAAGGACAATCCTAACTTTAGTATTCAATGATCTGCCTTAAAACTTGAGGATCTTGTCTAGGTCCTTCACAGCTGCCCTTCCAAGTCCTAGTCTTCTTCCTCCAAGTCCTACTCTTCTGATTTCTTGACTGCCGTCTCCATTCTGATTAATGACTGAGCCAAAGTATGGAAAATCTTAGACTATTTCAATGTCTTCATCATCTGCTTTAAAGCTGACAGTACCTGGTGGTACCAGGGCACAAAGCATGGAAGGACAGATTAATTCTGGTCCTATGCAGTAACTCTGCAGGGCATATGATAAAGCCAGGTATAGTGTACAGATCAAAGAACCCATGTGCTCTTAAAAACAAGCTTTATCTGCCTGTATTCTGGCAGCATGATAAGAAGGCATTGGTGACAGCCAGCTAGTTTACAGAATGGTTTCACCAATGATTCATCTCAGAAGTGAAAAATATTTGTGCCACAAAAGTTTGGCATTTAAACTTCTATTAATAGTGGACAATGCACCTGGTCATCCTGAATCTGTTTGCTATGAAAATGTCAATGCTGTCTTCTTACCTCCCAGTACAACCTCACCGATCCATCCCCTTGACCAGGGTATCATTCATTTTGTCAAGGCCACATACCCCCGCCTGATATTTGAATGCATCATAGCAGCAGTTGGTGCAGATCCTAATGTGGTCATAATGCAGTGCTGGAAATCCATCAGTATTGCTGCTGTAATAACATTCATCCAAACTGCAATGGATGAATTAAAACCAGAAACAGTAAATACCTGCTGGAAGAACTTATGTAGTGAAGTGATGGAGGATTTTCATGTGCCCTCCACAAGATTAATGAAGAAGTTAGAAGAATCATTAACACAGTAAGACAACTTGGTGGAGAAGGATTTTCTGACTGCTGGACAAGGAAGTGGAGAAACATATTGATGGACCTGAGGAACTGTTAACCAATGAGGAACTGGCACAACTTGTTAAGAGCTCTTCAGAGGAGGAGGAGGAAGAAGGAGAAGAAGGAGGAGGAGGAGGAGGAGGAGGAGGAGGAGGAGGAGGAACAGATCCAGTCATGTGGACGTTAGAGAAGTTTACCAAAGTCTTTCAAATGGCACAGGCATTAAAGGACAAAATTACTGAATACGATCCCTGGAGGGAATGTAGCATTGAAGTCATCTGTATGATCACCTTAGCATTACTTCTGCAGCAACACTTTGATGAGTTAAGAAGAAACAACAACTTCTCGTTTCAGTCTTCTTCCAAAAGGTTTTAGCAACTGAGGATCACCAGCCATTGACAACATCCGTTCCTGACACCGACAATGAACCATCCACAGCCTCTGCTTCCAGTATTGAGATTGAACCATCTACATCAGGACTTTCCAAACAGTGTGCTGCAACACATTAGTGTGTCGCCTGAAGTGTGTAGGTATGTTGTCTACAATCTTGGCAATGTATGTTATTATTTATAAATCGTATATTCTTAAAAATATATGAAAGGTCTTCATGAGATATGTTGTGTCCCCATACATTTTGTTATTACAATTTATGTACATGTCTGTATCTCTTATGAGGGGTTAGTTTAACCTCCGGTTTGCTAGTAAAACTGAATTACTGAGTCACGAAATGCTGCATGTCCACAAAGTGTGTCACCAACATGAAAAGTTTGGAAAGCTCTGATCTACATCATCCTGGAGTTACACTTTCTGACCACCTTCCTTCTGATGAAGTTTCCTCTTCTGAAGATACATACATGTCAGAAGGTCAATATGGATGGTTTTCAGCAGCCTCAATGCATTCCTCATCCATTTCAAGTAAGAAAAAAAAGAATTCCATATTATACATGATAATAATATAATGAGAATCGTTCGGGAATGGATCCTTTGCATTATACTCCACTTAAAACTAACAGGCACCTTAACCGCTAACAAATACATATGTCTTTGTTGACACTGCCATCCATTTCATCAGATCCAAATTCCATAAAATTCATTTTCCTCTTTGCACTTCTTCTCCTTCTCTGCTGTGAGATTGCATTCCTGCAGGTAGAGTGTCATTCATGGAGAATAAAATGTGTTAAGCATTACCCTCTATTAAAGGAAATACAAGGGATGATCTCTGACTATTTAGAAAACAAGAAATTCTACAAAGGATCATTCCACAGTTTCCCTAACAATATGGACAGAAATGGACACACAAAACAATAGGATTGAAAAGAAATAAGTTTTGACCACTGAGAAGCTGCAAAATGATTTCTGCTGATATAGTGAATGCTGTTACTACTATTAGTCAAGCATTGTCATCAGTGTCACTTTAATTGGCTTCATACCAATTAAAGCCATAGAAGGCATTAGCTGTGTAATGTTTTTCCTCTGAAATATGTGATTATTTCTATACAGCAGATCTCATTTGTTTCTTTTTGGGGTGTGGGGATGTGGTTTGACAACACTAGTAAAGAGGTTTACAAGCAGCTATTTCTGATCTCTAGCAATCAGCTTTTTATGTAAAGGAACAGCAACGAAACATCCAGTCAGGTTCTCTGCTGGCATGAAAGGAAGAACATCTGCTGCCTAAGTGAGAAGAAAAGTTTACAGCCGATTAGCTGTGTTCTCTATAAACATGACATAGCTGCAGTCTGCATTTAGTAATAGGCTAGCTAGATTTGTACTTTCAAGGCACTCGAGATAACTTTGAAAGCATTAAAGAACTTTGCTCTGAAATCTCCTAATAATTATAAGGCCTAAGATTATCTAGCATATTAATTTTAACAAGTCTATAGCCTTATCATTAATATAGCCTGATTGCACAGGAACTTAAGGATGAGTCAGTTATCATCTGGGCAATACAATTGCCACTGGGAACCATGAAGAGGTCTAACTAAACAGGATATTATTTTTGCTTTTTAATTTTATTTAAAATAAAACTTGGGCTGCAAATCATCCAATACATATAGCTAATCATGTCTTTACATACTTCTAGTCAGGCCACCAGGAAAATGTCTAAGCCCTAAATCCAGTTTTTAGTCCCAACTGGAACAGACTTATTGAATTCATGGAATTCATTCAAGTGTTGTTTTACCTAGTTCCCATTGATTCAATAAGTCTTCTATACTTGGGACTACGGGATTTAGGTGTAAAGTGATTCTTAGCACTTATTTGTATTTAAGCATCTTCTGTATTCTTTCATACAAGCCTGCCTGGGATGAAAGATATTTGGGGAGGCCCTTATCTGTGCTGTGCCCTCCTCTTAGGCATATCCGGTGGGGATGAAAGAAAGAAGACTCCTTAGTTGTTGCTGCTAGCCTCTGGAATGCCCTTCCCAGGGAGGCCCACCTTCCTTTCTCTCCATCAGCTATCAGCTATCTCTCTATCACATAAGTGTAACCCTATGAGTACCGGTTTGGTCCAGTGGATGGCAAAAGCCTAAGGAAGGAGCTGTAATTGCCCGTTGAGTTAAAGAGAAAGGAAGAGCCGGAGATGGAGAGGAGCTGCACTTGCCAGGGGTAAGGAGTAAGCCCTCTTCGCTTTGTATAAAGTAGTGGTAATTTTTAGCTCCTAATTTTTAGGAGGGAACAAAAGGGTAAAGGCTTTGTAATTTCTATACTGCATTTGCTTCTACAGTGGCCCCTCCACTTTCATAGGGGTTGGGGCACAGGATCCCTGCAAAAGTGGTAGAAGCGTGAATAAGATTTTCAAAGCTCAGCCACTTCCTAGGAGTATTGAAGCCAATATTAGAAGCAGCAGTAGCTGACAGCAGTAGTGGGGGAGGCAGGTCAATCTCCCGGCCCTGCTCCTCTTTTCCATCCCCAGTGCTGTCAACAGCCCCACCCACCCTGGCACCATCACCCCTCACTCAGATTTTCAGGGCCCCTATGCCTCCAAGGAAACTCAAGCTGATTTTAGCAGCAGCAGCAAGTGGCCACTATGGAAGTGGATCATTCTCCTCAACACCTTCTCCCTCTCCTTGGCACCACCATGCCTCCCCCAGATTCACCATTAGTAGTGTATAATTAGTATATTATTTGCTGTTTTGTTGTTAAAACATATGTTGGGACATACATTGGGATTGCATTTGCAGTATCAATTACAGCTGACCCATAGGACTCAGAAAAATCTACAGGCAACAACTTCTTTATTCTGACTGTCTTTCTGGAATTAAATGATTTTTTTGCTTGTAATGGATGTTTTCATATTTTAAATATTATTGATTGTTTAATTACATTGTAATTATAATCTGTCATATGCTCTCAGTATCCACTGGAGTTTGGTTCCAGGGCCTCCTGTGGATGCCAAAATCCAGGGATACTTAGATTCCATTATATACAATGACATAGTAAAATGGTGTCCCTTATATAAAATGATGAACAATTCAAACGAGTGCCAGAGAGAGCCTGAAAGGGTAGGAGGCCACAGCAGGGTATGCCTACACTATCAGCTTAGTGCTCAGAGTGCACCAAAATCAAGGTTTGCTTTTCGGAATTATTTCCTGAATATTTTCAAGCTGTGTTGGTTGACTCCATGGATAAAGAACCCATAGATACAATGTGCTGAGTGTATTGTGTTTGGCCCTTTTTACACATGGTTATTAAGGTGGGCCAATGCGTCTTGCCACGGAGGTCTTCTGCACGTTGGAGTGGCCAGGTTCGGTTTATTTACCTTCATTCCTCACATAATTCCGACTAAATGCACTCCCATGTGGTGGTAAAGCATGCTATTTGAAAACCAGAAGAAATTGGTTTTCTAATTTTCCACATCAGTCTGATTCGTACTTTCACAGTGGTGCAGACACGTACATTCACACCAATGCGAATTGGTGGTCAGGGGAGGGCTCATGGGAGGGGCCAGCGGGTAGTATGGACTTTCGCACATACACATGTACACATATACACAATGATGTACTAAACCATGCAAAAAAAGAGGGCCAATCACAGCCAACGGGGTGGGGTAAGGGGAGTAGTGGGAGTGGCCATGGTGGAGACAGTGTGGATTCATGAACTCGCACTCCTCCAAATCAGAATGGAACACATGCAGTAGCTGTGCGGAAGGAAATGAGGGAAAGTCCGCCTTGTTTTGAGCCCAGAAAATTCAGTAAGAAACGGCACGAACCAATTCACCAGCCTCATGCGGAAAGGGACTTTGTTTTAATATTGTAAGATGTCTTGAGTCCTGGTTTCCCAACCAGCTGTTGGAGCTTCAGAGTGTAAGAGTCTATGTGGATTATTTGGTTTAAAACAGCCTGTGTGACATTTACAGAGAAGGTTGTTGGCTGGTGAAAATATGCATGGGCCCTAGCTGCTTCCCCAGTTCCGCCTGTGTCCAAAAATAAAAACAGTTTTGGAGAGATAGAAATGAAGACAGCATTAACAGAAGACAGATAATTTCATAAAGAAAAACAGCCACCATAAGGGTGAGAGAGGATGTCTCCTTTTTCTGCATAGAAGAAGGGATCTTCATGGTAATTATCTAATGTGCCACTTTCTGCATGCAGAGAAGGAGACATACTTGGTTAGGATGTGACAAAGCTGAAGTAAACTGGAAGATGCAGTGGTGATTTAAGGTAACAGAACCTACTGGAGAATGTGTCATTATCCAATTTGTAACAGAACCTGCTGGAGAAGTCGTTATCCAATTTCTAATAGTTGATAAAACTATTAGTTGGACCATGCCACCACTCAACAAATCTCCCCCAAGAGGACATAGGTAGACAAGGCAAGTAGCTGCAGGTTTGGTAGAAAAAAACCTGAAAGACTCAAAGAGTGTGAAGATGCAAGTTGTTAAACTGCCATGTTAAACTGGCAAGACTGACTGACTGAAGTAGGCAAGAAGGAGACAAAAAAGGCCCCAAGCTGCAATTGGAAATGAGCGTCCCAGCCGAGGAGACTAGTATCAGTTGTCATAGTGATGAGGAGAGGTTCTGAAGGTGAATGCCTCTGAAGTCATTGTGAGGACTAGATCACCATAGTAGGGAAACTTTGACTGTTTCAGGGAGAGGCACCAGAGGGTGCTATTTCTGATATATGACATGCTAAAATGAGAGAATGAGCCATTGAAGGTGTCATGAATGGAACCTCACCCAAGGAACTATGGCAGTGCAAGGGATCATCAACACCAGAAAATTGGCCAGCACCATGAAGTCTACAGTGGAGAAGTGCCTAATAGAATTTGCACTGGTTACTATTTTTTGATTTCTTCTGGAGTGCCTACAGAGGTTCTGAGATGGATGATCTGCTTGAGAGAGGAAAGCTTGCTCTTCTTACAGTCGATAATGAACCCTTAGATGTAAGACATTGTAAGCTGCTTGTGAGGTCCCTCTGAGCCCTGGAATGGAATGGGAATCTCAGAAGCAAATGGTCCAAGTACAGATAAACATGTATGTCTCTAGCAACGCCGCCAGAAATGCTACTACTGAGATCATCAATTTTGTAAAGACCAGGAAATGTTACATTCCCGCGTCCCCAACATTGATATAGTTTAATTGGCAATATTATTTGATTGATTGGAATACATTAATTGGCATTGATATAAAATGAAGCCTGAGGTGACTGGAAGGGCAGACTGTAAAGAGGAAAATTACAGACTGTAAATGTGAGATTGCAAGGCAGGTCAGCCACACCCCCTCCTAGACAAAACTGAAGTAATTGTCAGGCAGATTGCAAGGCAACTCTAGAGAAAATAGGCTTATGCTAAAAGCTAGATATCTCTGAGCAAAAAAGGGAGGTTCTCACCAAACTGTGATTGTTTTAACTCTGATCCCTCCCACCTGGATGTTTCCCTTCTTTGTTTTCCCAACCAATACAGAGCTATTATTATAGCCATTACCCCTTTGTCACCTAAACACTAAGACCATTAACTCTGTCTGAACCTAATTGTTTGTGTTGCAACATCCATTGTCCACTCAGCTGGGAGAGTGATTCACACCCATGCCCACAGGGTAGATTTGGTGTATAAAAACCCTCAGTATCTCATAGTCTCTTGATTTACTGAAGGCCACGCTGTTTGATTCCTAATGAGAACTGTCCTTAGGTGCTTACGTAAGCCACATCACCACTTTTCTTCACTCTTCTTTGGACCAGTAATTATCACCCAAACCCAAAAATTCCTCCCTTCCTCCCTTTTACCTTCAGTTACTCCTTGTGTGAATGATTGAGTGTTTGGATCTTTTGTGTGCATGTGTGAATTTCTCAATAAATCACATTTTTAGTTTCATTCTGAATTCTCTGGCTGGTTCGTTCCTGCAAGACCCTGTAGATATTGGTGGAAAGATCTTGTTAAGTTACCCCCCTTTCACAGGTCTCCTAATTTTGAGCTAATTAATTCTCCTCTCTCATGTGGAGGTACTGCCATTGCAGGTGGACCCCCGAGTCATCCATGTTTTGGGGTAACAGAGGAAGGGGACAAAGCATGGCCAAAGGAGAAGGCTCTGAACTGGAATTGTTGATCAAAATAACAGATGGACAGATACTGCCTGTGCCTTGGTGGTTTGGGGATATGCATTTCACTGTCATCAGGTTAATTAAAGAAGTATATTTGCTCTAATGAATAGCCTCCTGGATGTTTTGGAATAATTTTGTGTAATTAACCTGTTCACATATTTGGAGTCTATAAGATGGGCTGAAAGTCCACACTCCGCCCTGGGCATGAAGGAGAGGAGGGAATAGAACCCTTTAAAAAATATAGAGAAGGAATCAGCTGTATTGTACCAATGTTTAACAAATATTGGAAGGTGATTTATGAAGAAGGGGCAAGGGGGAATGAGAAATAACAATCCGGCCTGGGAGTTTAAAAGAAGAATATGAGCTTGATTAGGAGGAAGTTTCTTCCTTCACCAGCTCATTAGAAAAGATAGTGAGGAGTTTTTTTTCCAAGAGAGTCCTCATTAAACATGGGGATTTGATTAAGGAGCATAAATTCCTTAGGAGAATATGACACGCTGGACATGATGCAGCAACTCAGGATGGCTGCTAGAGGAAGGAAGGAAGTGACCTCTGGGCTGAAGAGAAAAATGGTTATTTTGTAAAGAGTGGGGTGTGTAGCTGGACCCTTAAGTGAGGCCACTTTAAGTATAGTAGGAAGTGAAACTGGCAAAACTGGCTGCAGAGTTGAAGCTGGATTATTGACAGAGAGGTGGAGTCAGCAGACATTAGAGACACAGCCCTCACCAGCACTCACAATCTTTTCCTCCAAACTTTCCTCTAGGATGATTATTTGGTCCATGTCTTCTCCTTCCTCCATGGTACCCCTATTAAATTGCTTCCTAGTGCTTCCAGAGTGGACAAGTGCAGATTTGAAGAAAGGAAGTCCCTTGGCAGGGGGAGCCTGACCTTCAACACTGGTGAAGGAAGATGCCCCAGTAGTGACGCTTCTGAAGTGGCATCAAGGAGGACACAGTAATACGTGAGTAGTTGCTCCTCACAACATGCATATAGTGCACCAGTGACTTCTGAGTCTTGGTAGAGGCTTTAGATTTCCCTGTTGTTTTTCCCATGGGAACATCCTGGGCAGGAGAAGTGGGGAAGGAGAAATGGCTGTAGAAGTGGAAGAGTAAAAAAGAGAGGAAATAGAGAGGATATTTTTAATGTTCAAAAGAAAAGAGAAAGATTAAAATAGAAAAAGTAAGAATAGAGGCTACGGGCTAGAGAGGGCAGAAGATACTTTTCCTGAGTGAACGCAAGGAAGGAGATAATGGGGAGGAGCTTCTCCTTTTGCCACATGACCCTTGTCTTGCCTGGACAGCAAGAGAGAGAACCTAATCAAGAGTGTCTCTATTGCCACATAGAAAGGATAATAACATTACACTGTCTAACTTCTATCAAGCAATATGAGTTTGGAACACCATCAATATCTTTCTTTGTACAAGTAATAGTCTCATATAATACTTTTATGAACAATTTCATATTCCTGCTTAATTATCTTACTTCAGTTTAATAGAATTTGAAAATAATAACATCGTCTGTCTCCTGCTAAATTACTCACATTTGTAATAATACCTACAGTGTCTATGACAGTACAATATTTAACAATCCCCCTGTCCTGTTTTGATTAGGAATATCAACTTTCTTATACTGCTTATAAATCTTTTAAGTTATATTTTATGATTCTAACATAAACATTTATTTTGGAAAATCTAAAGTATAGCCCAGATAACAAATGTCACTCTTTTTTACAGTCTAATATGAACATGCAGGATGCTCTTGCACCATACTGGAGTCTCCAAGGAGAAAATGCCAACAGAGAACTCACCTTTAAAAATTAATGAAGCATCTACATAAACTCTAGCATATGATGTATGTTCAAATATGTATAAATGGCCAAATCAGCCTCTTGTGTTTTTATAGCTTGGCAAGCAGATTACTTTTTGCAACAGCTGGACAAAATAATCATAATACAGTAATGATGTCTTCCTCCCAAGAGTGTTTGCTACTGAAATAAACAGGTCAGGGGCAGTGGACATGATTGTTGTTTGATAAGAAACCATATAGGTAGTGCCTATGGAGTAATCTCTTGTTATTCGGTTTGCTTGTATGTGTGTGTGCCTTCAAGTTGCCTGTTGACTTATGGTGACCATATTAATTCCATGGGGTTTTCTTATGCAAGGAATGCTCTAAGGTAGTGTTGCCATTATAATTCTTGGATCCAAATATTAACAATGATGTATAGAATGACCCATTGGGAAGCATCTTGTCTGGTAACATGCAACATGAAACTAACAATGATGACTTTAGATTAAGGAAAATATTATCCTTCATGAGCAGTATCCTCTATGGTTCAGCACATTGTATTAGATTTGCATGTGGAACTGTGATACAGCTGACCATTTTGCATCTGGCTGTGGACAAACAGCCAGGCACTTCTCAGATCCTTCCCCTGATCTCCACCAGGCACTGAATGGGTACCGGGAGGCAGCAGCAGCTCTACTGTAAATTTGGGGCTCAGTGAATGGCCAACTGTAGCTTAGGTTCACATACTGTGGGAGGGGGCAGCTGCAGCATCTCTACGGTAAGTCGAGGGGGTGGCCGTGAGGGGGAAAAGAATACCAGCCTCTGCACTGAAATAATAATAAAAAAAAGACTTAACTTGCATATGCCATTAACAGGATGCTAGTCTTGATTGTTATAGGAAACATTGGTTTTGTGTCCATTTGTTTTCAAAAGCACCTGTACACATGTTTAAATATCATGTTTTACTTTTGCACATCTCTCATTTTCTGAAGGACACTTCACAATAATGCAGAAGTTGCACACACAAAAAAAGTCATTACCCTATAATGGTGCAACAGGTGAATTATGAGGAGTTTCTTCCCAATTATATACTTGAGTTTGAAGAGTTAACCATAAACTTGAAAGTATGCCTTTCTGAGATTAATGCGTATTCCTCTAGCTTCTGTGTGCTGGAAACTTAAGTATGATAAAACAGCTGAGATATCAAGAGAATTAACAGAGAGGGTGTCTACTGTCTACAAAAGCTGAAGAATGGCATGAGTACTTTTTTGATGTCTGCTGGGTTATATAAAGGAAAAGATATATAGGTATTGGGGGTGGGAATTAAAATGATAACTATATTCTAGTTTGAAGAATGAGTCACACTTTTAGCTGGCACACATTTGTTCATGTTGTTGGCAAATAAAACAGCAACAAAATAAGTGTTTTTATACATACATACATACATACACACATATATACACACATACACATATGCATACTGAATCAGAGGCTGGCCAAGGAATGGGATCCAAATTAATACTGAACACATTATAACAAAATATAAATCAAATAAATCAAATAAATCAAATAAGCAATCTCACATGAGGTGAAGCATGAGGTGACTGGAAGGTTAAGCTGGGCAGAGGAAAATTACTGACTGAACACATGTGACTGCAAAGTAGGTCAGGAGATCCCCTCTAGGAATAGCCAAGGTCATTGTCAGGCAGATTACCAAGCAACTCCAAGGATAACAGGCTTAAGCAGAAGCTGGAACA
Source organism: Cyclura pinguis (assembly GCA_030412105.1). NCBI lineage: Eukaryota > Metazoa > Chordata > Lepidosauria > Squamata > Iguanidae > Cyclura > Cyclura pinguis. The sequence continues at coordinate 306,591,751 of CM059599.1, read as the reverse complement.
TCTCCGATAGCATACAATGGCCAAGGGAAGTTCCCACCAAAACAGTGATTGTTTTAGCCCTGTTCCCTCACACCTGGACATTTCCCTAATTGTTGCCATACCTCTCCACAATTACAGAGCTATTACAACAGCCATTAACTCTTTGTCACCTAACACTAAAACCATTAACTCCATCTGAACCTCATTGGTCATGTGGCAACATCCAAACATCTGTGTTTGTTTGGCCAGAGAGCCATTCACACCCATGCCCTCAAGGTAGATTTTGGGTACAAAAGCACTCTGTTTTGAGCAGTTTGATGCAGCACTTGGCTTGCCGAATACCACACTGTTGCTCCGATTTCCAAATGAGTGCTGTCTTTAGGCAATCTAAGCCACATTGCTGCTTTTTTTGCCACTCTCTGGGTTGATAATTATTGCCCACTCCCAGAAACTCCTCTATCTACAGCTTTCCTCCCTTTATCCTTTGGTTAGCTTTTGTGTGAGTGTGTCAGTGTTGGATCTTTTTGCGTGTGTGGCTGGTCTTTCAATAAAACACATTTAAGCTTATTTTTGAATCTCTAGCTGATTCTTTCCTGCAAGAACCCATAAACATTGGTGAAAACAGTCAGTTTGTAATTACTTAGAAAGCAATGCCGAAATCACCAAAAAACCAGCATGGATTTCTCAACAATAAGTCATGCCAGATGAATCTTATCTCTTTTTATGATAGGATTACAAGCTTGATAGATGAAGGGAATGCTGTAGATGTAGCATATCTTGACCTCAGCAAGGTCTTTGACAAAGTTCCACATGACATTCTTGCAAAGAAGCTAGTAAAAGGCGGGCTAGACAGGGCTACTGTTAGATGGATTTGTAATTGGTTGACCGACCGCACCCAAAGGGTGATCACTAATGGCTGCTTTTCATCCTGGAGAGAAGTGACTATTGGGGTGCCTCAGGGTTCTGTCCTGGGCCCAGTGCTATTCAACATCTTCATCAATGATTTGGATGAAGGAATGGAGGGCATGCTGATCAAATTTGCAGATGATACCAAACTGGGAGGGGCTGCTAACACACCAGAGGATAGGATCAAAATTCAATATGACCTTGACAGATTGGAGAGCTGGGCCAAAGCTAATAAAATGAATTTCAACAGAGAGAAATGTAGGGTCCTGCACTTGGGCAGAAAAATGAAAGTCACAAGTATAGGATGGGGGACGTGTGGCTGGATAGCAGTACATGGGAAAAGGATCTAGGAGTCTTGGTAGATCACAAGCTGAACATGAGTCAGCAGTGTGACGCGGTAACTAAGAAAGCCAATGTGATTCTTGGTTGCATCAATAGGAGTATGGTGTCTCGATCGAGGGAAATAATGGTACCACTCTATTCTGCATTGGTTAGGTCTCATTTGAAATCCTGTGTCCAGTTCTGGGCACCTCAATTGAAGAAGGATGTCGACAAGCTAGAACGCGTCCAGAGGGGGGTGACCAAAATGGTGAAGGGTCTGGAAGCCATGCCCTATGAAGAACACCTTAGGGAGCTGGGTATGTTTAGTCTGCAGAAGAGAAGGTTAAGAGGGGACATGATAGCCATATTTAAATATTTGAAGGGATGTCATGTTCAGGAGGGAGTGGGCTTGTTCTCTACAGCCCCAGAGACTAGGACAAAGAGAAATGGATTCAAGCTGCAGGAAAGGAGATTCCACTTGAACCTCAGGAAGAACTTCTGAAGGTCAGAGCTGTCCAGCAGTGGAATATGCTGCCTCCTTCTTTGGAGGTTTTTAAGCAGAGGCTGGATGGCCATCTGTTGGGAATGCTTTGACGGGTGTTCCTGCATAGCAGGGCATTGGACTCGATGGCCCCTGGGGTCTCTTCCAACTCTATGATTCTATGATTCTATGAAAAGGTTACCACCCTCTCACAGGCCTCCTAATTTGAGCTCATTAATTCCCCATTGTCATGTGGAGGTACTGACATCATGGGTGAACCCCTCAGTCACCCACATTTTGGGGTAACAGTATTGGCTCCCAGATGAATGTGTAAAGCTTTGAAGGTTAAGATTCTAATGTTGTTATTTAGAGTTGGCAAACTAGAGTTTGGAAATTTAAGAGTGAGGGTTTCATTAAAAGTGAAGGCAGATCTTGCCTGTAAGATGCTCCAGTCTTTGCCTGTGCAATATAACATTCCAGATCAAAAAAACTGTGCTGTTGTTGCTATGTACCTTTTATTATGACTTATGGCAACCCTATCATAGTGTTTTCTTGTCAAGATTTAGTCAGAGGAGATTTGCCTTTACCTTTCCTTAAGGCTGAGAGTGTGGCTTGTCAGAAGACCCTGGTCTCCCAGAGTTCCAGTCTAACATTCAAACCACTAGAGCATATTGGCTCCTTAACGTTGTGTACAGTGTTATAATGTCAATGTAGCTTCCATTTAAAAAGTCAACCGGGTGCCTTTCCACAGATACAGATATTTTTTTCACCATTCAGAAAATTTCAACCATGCCAAGGTATGGTCAGAAACACAGGCACCCATTTCCTGGGTGCTGGTTTGCATCTTTCTTGGAGTGGTGATGGTGGAGTGGCACCAAAACAGTTTCTTTTGAGCAATGTGATCATGGCCTGAAAGGCTTGTTTGGCTATTCAGGCAGTGCAATGGAAATATTCCTGGCATCAATTAGGTATACTAGTTGACTCCCAAGTGAAGGATTTGTGGGGTCAGATCTGGGAAGGACAGTTTCCTAACGCATAGTTCATCACTGACTCTGATGCCCATCAATCTTTTTCTGTAAACTTCTGTTTCTAAACTCTGTCATTGAGGACAAAGGCTGGCCACTGGTTAGCAGGGCTGGAAAAGCATATTACCCATTAAAATGGTAGTACTCAGTGCAGGTGGTTTTGATATTCTCTACATCTGTTTATGTACACAAATAGTACTGTACCTTTAGTGTGTCACATCCTTTCACTGGAATGCTGGAGTCATTGGGCTTCATGCTGCTTGGCGGGATCTGGGAATACTGGTACTTTGGGCCCAATATTATACTGTGCCCATAAAGATCATGAGATGCAGCTTGGCTCAGGGGATGTTCATGTCTACATTCCACCCCAGATGGGAGGCTCATATGATTGATGCAAGCAAGCCACATTGAACCCCATATCCTGTCACTCCCAGCAGTTGGGTTGAGGCAGATAATCAGTCAGCTGTTCAAGTGCCTGATGACTGGATCCAGCCCATACACCTAGGGAGCCAATGTGGCTACTCTCAACCCAGATCTTGACTTCCTGTATGTTTATTGCTTCCTGCCATTCCCATGTCACAAAGAGTGCCACAGGAACAAATGTATTGCAAAGAAAGACACAAATATTAATGAAAGTGTTCTTGTAAAACATTTCCTATTCCTTTTTCAAGGAGTTTGTCATTTGTCAAATCTATGATTAATTGGGTTGATCTTTTTAAAGAGCTTTCAAGTGTACCTATTTGAGAGTAAATCCTAGGAGTGACTACATTTGGTTGCTGTATATTCAACAGAGACATTGGAAAGATATTATTTAAAAAAAAAATCAAGAATTATTATTCAGTGGGAAACAAAAGGGGCAATAATTATCCCTCAGGAGATTTACCTTGACACAAATGGAGTGAATAAACTTAATATATATTGGTCTGTTTTGATCACAGAAAATTTTGCATTGTCATCTTGATACTGTAGTAGCTAAAAGTGAGGAGCAGATCGGGGAGAAAATAATATAATTCAAAATGACATCAGATGAGAAAACTTAGAAAATTATATTTCCAAAGCACTTAAAAAATTCTTCATGAAACAGTGAAATAAGCTGAATTTTTCCAAAAGAGTTTTTTCACATATGTATTCCAACTGTACCTAGACAAAGTTTTACACCGGCTCCTGTTTTATGATTAGGGTTTACCTCTGTATTTGTAAATCCATCTGAAAACTAGTTGTTGAAGAGCACTATAGAAACAAATGACCAAACTGAGGCTATCATACTTTGGCCATATCAAGAGACAACATTACACATTAGAGTAGTATTAGTAAATTGTGAAGCAATATGAAAAGAAGAACACCATGTTACAGGTGGATAAACTCAATCAAAGAGTCACAGACAGTTTGGCGAACCTGAGCAGAGTCGTTGATGACAGGTTGTCTTGGAGATCTCTGTTGTAGGTTGTCACAAGTTCAAGCCATCATGACAGCAATTAACAACATAGAAATAAATAAATGAACAATCAAAATAGTGCTCTTAGTTTTCATCTGGAAAGGTGGGAATATATCTGAATTGTTTGTTAGTAAAGTGAATTTACAAAGCATTACGAAACTGTAATATTACAAACGTGAAAGAGACTCTAAGAGTCAATAGTGTCACTACCTGTATCATCATAGACATTATCAGACATTGACACGATATCATTATTTGCTGTTTTCCCATATTTCTTGAAAAGCAAAGGCACTTTTCTCTGCAAACTGATTGTATATATGTGTGTGTGTGTGTGTGTGTGTGTGTGTGTGTGTGTACAATATATATATTGTTTAATTGCACAGAATGTTAGTTATGGATATGTTTCATTTGTCAACATATTCAAATCATTATACTGTCTATATACCACCTATCTGTCTTTTGTTGCTATTGTTGCTGTTTTGTGCTTTCAAGTTCTTTCCAACTTATGATGACCCTATCACAGTGTTTTTTGGGGTTGAGTGTGTGATGTGTCTGAGATCACTTGGTGGGTTTCCATAGCTGAGCAAGGAACCAAACCCTGGTCTCCAGGGCTGTAGTCCAACACTCAAGTGCTATACCAATGCTGTCTGTATATCCATATCAAAGGGCATGTGATTATCTTTTCAATATTCCCTAAATCTTCAACATTTTTATTATAATGTACTTCTGGATCCACAAGAATAGAAAGAACTTTGGATTTTCTTTTTCTTTTACTCACAGCTTTCAAGGCATTTGTTGAAAACTGAATACAAGGAAACTCTCTTCATGAACCTTGCTGTCCTATTTTCAGTAGTATCTCTAGAGTTATGAAACAGGATTTAGCCAGTCAGTTTCTTCTCGTCAAATGGAAGAAAAAAATGTTCAGGTACTTTAAAAATTTAAAACCTTGGTTACCCACTTTAGATGGAATAGAAATCTTTCATTCAAAAATGGATTCTACTCTTTTATTTTCTGTCTGTGATTTTTGCATAAACTTTCAAAGAGATAACCCACAGGGAAAAATGATATGAAATAGTTTACCAGCATGCAACTATATAAAAATAGTCTGAACATCTGCAAATACATTTTATACCTCTGTACTTATAACTACATCTTCATTGATGTTACTGCGGTAGATAACCCTATCCCAGGGTCTACAATTTAACATTAAAAATATCTCCATGTGCTTGAGAGGTCCCCCAAATGAGCACGTAGGCAGGCACGGTCGAATGGCCGAAAACAGGAAAAACCCGGTCAGGCCAGTAAATACATAGTCATGTAGCCCCAGGAGACCTCCAGACATGTAAAACATAAAATAGAAAAAAGGGTCCTCAGCCCCGAGGAGCCAGCTTGAAGGGATTAACGCATCTGACAACCAGCCCATCAAGTGAGGATGATTTGCATACAGCCGAGGCTTTGACAACCCCGGCAAAATCCAATCACGCACAGGACGCTGACATTTTGGAGCTTTGTTCTAGCTCCTCCACCTATTGTTCTCCCCGGGAAAGGATTAGCCCTCCAGGTACCTTTTCCCCCATAAATAATTTTTGAGCGGCTCTTTGGACCGCTCCCAGATCGCTCCTGGCTTCCCAGCAGACCATTCGTTGAGCTATCCCCTCAGCCCTCCATGTGCTGAGTCTCATCTCTCTTTCCGCTGCTGTCTCGGACCTCCGGACTTCAGAACAATGTGCAGTATTCCCCAGCTGTAACCCTCCAAAAGCCCCCTATCCAATTTCCTCTCTTTTATTTCTAAATAGCTCTTGAGTGAGTGAGTGCTCAAGTGCATACGTGCGCAAGTCTTTATTTTTAATAAAATCATTTATTGGACAATTTTGCTTGGTTTTTGGCTTGGCTGGACCCCGTAAAAATTGGGTGAAAGATCTCGCTAGGTTACCCTGCCTCTCACATTACTATTGCTTGTGCTCTGGCTAGTTTCCATTCCCCATCACATGGAGCACATTGAGGTATCCCCCAAGGGACCCCAGAAATCAGGGTAACATTGACTTCAACCACTGCATCTTTACTTTTGTTGTTGTTGTTATAATCATTATTCTTTTTCCTATGTACTGTCATCAGTGCAAGTGGCACACTCTGTATGTATGTTAACCTCTAAATTTCTGCGTAAACAGAATAAGACATAAGCCAAAAATAGGAATCTGTCTCATTGAGTCACAGCACATGTGGCATTCACTGTATACCTCAAGCTCTCAATTGTTGTATGAGCAGAATAAAATCAAAGACAAAAATAGGACTCTCTCTGAAGTTTGAAAATGGAGAAAAAACAAAGAGAGAAGTAAGGGTAAGAAAGGATTGTCATCCCATTTGTTTTCAAGCAGACAAAACTGAATCTGGCTAAACCAGATTCTAAACCTTTTGAAACCTTCCCACTTCCTTTAAAACTCACTTATTTCTTCCCCCCATTAGTATTAAGTTACACATACATTTTACAGTTTATTGAAGTGAAGGCTGGGAGCAAAGATTTCTAAGGAGTAACTATGTTAGTCTCTTGCAGCATAAAATGGAGGAAGGTAGAGGGAGGGCAAAAAGGGAATGCAGCAGAACCTTTAAGACTAATTGGATTTTATTTTAGCATGAGCTTTCATGGATACAAACTCATTTCTGTAGATGCAGTACCACCCCAGGTTTAAAAGGATGTTGATAACAGTTGTGGGATAAAATGTAATAGAATCCAGTGTTACCACTGTTTCTAGCCCGAGCTTGTGGGATATTAGATATCATTTGATATTAATAATTTGGCCTTCTTTACCCATTCCTCTCCACGTGCTTGAGCGTCTCGTTGGATCGCTCTTGGCTTCCATCCCGCCTTGCTGTCGCTCTGTCCAGCGAGCCTTCCCCTCAGCTCCTCATGCTGCGAAACTTCACTTCCATGGACTTCGTCTTCAGACTACCCGGGCTTCAGGGCAGGTGTAGTATTTCCCATACCAAACCTCCTCTCAAAATCCCTCTATCCAACTCCTACCTTTTATTTCTATAGTTCTTCTTGTGAGTGTGTTGCATACACATGTTTGACTGTATCTCAATAAAACTATTATTATTATTATTATTATTATTATTATTATTATTATTATTATTAACTTCTGCCTTATCATTGACTCGGCCTGACCCCGTAGACATAGGGTTCAAAATCTCGCTACGTTGCCCTGCCTCTCGCATTGCTAACTAGTGCTCTTTGCTAATTCCCTCCCCATTGTTTTGAGCACATTGAGGTGTCTCTCCTGGGACCTCCAGAAATCAGGGTAACACCAGGATGATGTGAATCATGTCCCTTGCTCTAAATTTCCAAAGGACCAAGTGAGGTGATACAGGTCTTTCAGATCTTTACAGTGGTCAGTTAATGTGGATGCATGAAAACAATAAATCTACTTACCAAAATTAGTTTCCTTGGGGTCAAAACTTTCTCTGAGAAAATTCCTTTTGTTATATGTGCAGTAGCAAGGACTCTTGTAGTAATGTATGTAATATGCCATGAAGCCATTGTATTTGTTCATAATGGATTGGAATTAGTGAATATAATTCAATTCAGCTATTTCTCTTTCCAGTCTTCCTTTGTAATTTCTTTGTTCAAGGATCATGACCTGTAAATTCTTTACTGTGTGTCCAGGAAAACTGAAATTTTCTGCAACTGGTTTTGGGGTATTGCCATTTCTAATGTCAGATTTGTGTCTATTCATCCTCAGGGACAAAGACAATAAATGTAACACTATAGCAAAAGATGGAATGAAATCACCAGCATCCTATCAGTTGTTACCCATCTCAGCACCTTAAACACAAGTCGGTGGCATAAAATGATGAATCAAAGAGAAGGCCTTCAACCCTTGATGAAAATGGGTGAGATCCTCCTCCAGCTGGAGGTCTAAAGGAAGACTGTTCCACAAATGAGGACCCAAATAAATGCAGCATTAAATACATGCACTTTTGATGTTGTGGGTGGTGTTATTGGCCCCTGTAATATTGCTCCTAGAGTAGATGTGGGGAAATAGTGGGCATCTGGGTTTGTGGCAGGGTCTTGTTCTTTTATCACCATCTATGTTATGTATCCTATTGTAAGTGAATAGCTGTTTTAAGATTTGGTGGCTGTCTGTAGGCCAATAAAGGCTTGCTACCCAGAGTCTGTGAGAAGACTGTATTATTCTTTAAAATTGGTTGTAGCTTGTTGATGATGCATTTGACTGGTCTCAGCTGGAGACTGTAGGTGACAACAAGGGATGATCTGGCATTTTATGGTTTTGATCGGTCTTGTAGTAGATGGATCCTGGATATTAATCTTGCCTTGTTGATTTGTTTCTTCACCTCTTCAGGTGGGTATTGTAGTTTGAGAAATGCCTGCTGTAAATCCAAGAGTCTTGAGATTCTGTCTTATGGGTCTGAGCAGATGCAGAGGGCTTGGCTATAAACAATAGCTTTGACAGAATATTCTAGGTGGCAACTGGGGTCATGTAAGTATGCATAGCAATCAGTGAGCTTTTAACTAGAGTGGTGCTTAGAAGTCCATTGTGCACAGTGATGTCAAGGAAGTGAATTTGTTGTGCAGATCGTTCCAGGCTTGGTTGATGTCAGGTTGGAAGTTGTTGAAATACTGGTGAAACATCTCAAGTGATTGCTTCCCATGTGGTCATATTATAAAGATCAAGAGCATAGTGGTGTAAAGACAGTGAACTTGTATAGATTGTTCCAGGCTCAGGTTGACTGTGGAGTGGAAGGAGGAAATTTGTGGAGGAAATTAAAGGAAACTGGATAATTGGCACCATCTAAATGTTTTAAGAGAGAGATCCAGGTTAAAAGTCATGAAATGGGGAAAGCACGTGACAGACCAAGTGATCATATCACAATGCTGGAGATATGAAGTAACTACTAAAATTTAGGACTGACCTAGAAACTGGTCTAGTAATTACACCCCATACACTTGGAGCCTGGCTATCTAAGGCACTGTCTGCTTCATTATGGACCTGTATGGCCATTTTGAAAATACTGTCACCCAGAAAGGCCTTTTTCTTGACCATGTAGAAGAGGTCTTTTTGCTGGTGCTCCCAGATTTTGAAATGTATTGTCCTCAGGATGTTAGGGCCCACATCTGGCTACCAATAATGGTATGTTTTGGATAGGCATATCTGGTTGGTATCATGTTTAATTGGCAAGCACATTAATTGGCACTGATATCAGAATCAAACCTGAAGGTGACTGAGAGGTCAAACCAACTGATGAAGAATTCTGACTGTGAACTTGAGAAAGAAAGGCAGGTCAATCTAAAACAGGTAAGACCAGGTCATTTGTCAGGCAAATAAACACTGTTTCTGTGCATAGAAGCTGGAGTTTTTCCAGAGAACACAAAGGCTAGAAGCCCACCAGGACACCAAGTGATTCAAAACTGTCCCCTGTGCACTTGGACTTCTTCCTCTTTTCCCATAGCACCCACAATAGACAGCTATTACAACATCCCTTACATCTTTGTCACCCAAGCACTGCTAACATCAGCAAGTCAGTAGCTTATTCTATGTATTGCAACTCCCATTGTTCCATACCTGGGAATGTACGTATCAACCACTGCCACAACCTATTTTTCAGGTACAAATACCCCTGATTTCAGACTGTCCGGTGCAGTCTCTCACCGATCTAAATGCCACTCTGATTCCTGAACAAGAACTGTCCTTAGGTTCTTTACCTAAGCCATGCAGCCGCTTTTCTCTGCTTCTCTGGACACAGTAATTATTGCTCAAGTCCCTCACAGCCTCGGTCCCATTTTTATCCCCTCTCTTCAGCTAGCTCTTGTGTGATTGTGTGTGTGCTTAACTGTTGTGTATGTGAGTGGGTTTATTTCAATAAAAACACATTTTAGTTCACATTTTACTCATTGGCTAGTGTGTTTCCTGCATGAGCCCATTAACATTGGTAGGAAAGTGCTAAGTTGCCCCCTCTCACAAACCTCCTAAACTTTGAGCTAATTCTTTCCCCACTTTTGCAAGGAGGCATTGACATAGTGGGATGGCCCTTGTGGCACCTATGTTTTGGGGTGATGGGTATCATTACTTCCTATTCTTACTGCTTTTAGATAGGGTGTGAAGACACATATTTTCAAACTGGCCTGTTAAGCAGTTTTGATAATTTTATAATTATTGACAATTATTGATTTGACTGAATCATTGAATTATCTATTTTGTTTTTAACAATGATTTTAATGCAGCATCTCTTAACCTTTTCTTTGCCAGGGCCCCCCTTTGATGTCTTTTGTTGCCATGGACCAGCAAGGTTTAACTCAAGGTGGCTTCTGGCTGAATGCGCAGAAGCAAGAAATGTCACGTGCTTTCACTCAGCCACTCAGGTTCATTCATTTGCATATTCTTACTGTGTAAGAAGTAGCAAGAAGTAGCAAGTGTTGAATACTTTTTTTTTTTTGCTATCAAACAGTTATTTTCATAACCTTTGAACTGTTTGAGATATTGTAATGAAAGTTTGTGCAAATTACGTCTATCTCTGATAAAAAACTCCTGCTCTTTGAGATCACTGTATGACTTTCTTTCTTTCTTTCTTTCTTTCTTTCTTTCTTTCTTTCTTTCTTTCTTTCTTTCCTTTCTTTAACCGTAAAAGCTCATAACACTTCTTCAAGCCTTTATAGACCCCCTGTGAGGACATCATGTCCCCTCAAGGGTCTGTAGACTACAGGTTAAGAAGTGCTGTTTAAATAGCTTTATTGTTCAGTTTGTTTTTTGTGATGCTTTTAACTGTTTTGTGTGCTATTTTTAGCAGAAAGGCAGGATATAACTGCAATAATAAATAACAAAATACATTTAAAAAATAATTAATTCTGCCAAGGTATTTCTTTTATTACTACCATGTCACAGTGGTGGCTTGTGGCTTCCACGCCAATGTGTGGGAGATTCTATACTGGGTTTTAGTGTGAACTTTAAAGGAGCTATTTAAGATTCCAAACATATTCCCCAGATAGGATTCAGCACCCTGGAGAGCTCCCTTAAAATCTGTAGTACACTATGAAGTGGATTCATACACACATGTGTGCACACTCACACCCACAAATATGGGTCACCAGCTACCCCTGCTGAGCTGGCTAGGGCTGATAGTTGAAGAAATGTGCAAGTTACAGCATTCATAGTATGGCAGAGACAAGTATGTTTGTCAGAGCAACATTAAGATATGCCAGGATTTATTGAAGAAGGAATATCCTTTTGTTCCTTCTCCATAAGGAAAAAAAATTCTTTCTGAAGAATACCAAAGATCTATCTTGTCCAGCATTATTTTGTAACAGCTTACCCAGATACCCTCTGAAAAGGAAAAGCAGGCCATTCCAGTGCTTCTCCTTCTAATTCCATATTCTGAGATACAATTGCATGTTCCCATAATGGCTGATGGCTAGGAGTCCATGAACAGACTGGCAGTGCTAAGAAGTCACGAGTCTGAATTTCTCTCCTCTGGAGTGTGTGTGTATGTGCCTTCAGGTCACCTGTCGACTTATGGTGACTCCATGAATTTTTCATAAGGTTTTCTGAGGCAAAGAATTCTCAGAGGTGGTTTTCCCAGTTCCTTCCTCTGAAATAGAGCCTATGGTACTTGGTATTCTTTTCTCATTTCCCATCCAAGTGCTTACTAGGGCTGACTCTGCTTAGCTTCCAAGATCAGATGGGATCTGATGCCTTTTAGCTATTGATTAATTGGATATTTATTTATTATTTAATGTTTTTACTGGTTTTTAAAACAGCAGAAATATTAAATCATTCAACCTGATACACCCAGTTGTTTTCAACATTTTCCTCTGATACCACCCTTGATAACTTCTATATGCACATGCCTAGCTACAATCAGCTCTACAACATAGGCCATTTCTGCACTAGCCTGTTATAATGCTATTATTCCACTTTCAACCTCCTACGGAATCCTGGGGTTTGCAGGCTCATGTGGAAATGGCCATAAATTTTACTCATATTTACACACGCACACACACACACACACATATACAAGAAATGACACAACAGACAGAGAATCAGAGAGAAGGGGGCAGGGGAAACAGAAAACAATGAAAATGAAATCAGTAAATGCAGCTATTTGCATAATACCCCAAGCTGGGCAAATTATTTTAACACATTACAGAGACAAGTCTATAAGTTCTTGTCCATATCCCTGCTAGTAAAAACACAGTAAAGCCAAATTAAATAGCTAACAATTTGCTGTCCTTTCGTGACACCAAGATTCTGCTGCTGGAGGCAGATGCTTTGCCTTCAGGCGATTTCTGACTTAACAACCATTCTAAGGTGAACCCATCACAAGGTTTTCTTGGCAAGGTTTGTTCAGAGCTCAGCTCGCCGGAGCTGAGAGAGTGTGACTTGCCCAAGGTCACCCAGTGGATTTCCATGGCCAAACAGGGGTTCCAACCCTGGTCTCCCAGAGTCTCAGTATAAGACTCAAATCACTACAGCACTCTGGCGCTCAACAGCTTTAATTATTACCACTCTATACCATGTCAGAAATAATGGCGAGCTGTACAGTGTGGCTGAGGAAAAGTAATGCATACAGAGGCTGCTTCCAGGATAAACAGAAGGGGTCAGCCCTGCAATTGACTGACCCTTCCCACACTGCTTGTTCCCATTCAGTGATCCATATCCCGGTGAGATTGGAATCAAGCCAACCCACAAGGAACAAATGTTTCCCACTGACCTAATAAAGGTGTTACCACGATATGATTTCTGGAATTTGTCCTACAGTCAACACCGTGTCTTTGTCCTTGGAATGGAATGTGTTCTTGGAATGGAGGGTGGAGGGGTGAAGCGGAGTGGGAAACAAGAGGGCTCTTTTCATCTTACAACTGGATTTTCTGTGGAGAAACTGAATGTTTGCGCTCTCTGGGTGTACGTGTGCGCATCTGTATCTCTGAGAGCAAGCGAACCATTGGCTTTGTCTTGTCCTCTTTACCCTCAGGAGAGGCTGCCTTTCGCAGAGACACACATACCTCAACTGGGCCGCAGAGCTAGCCTGCCTGCCTGCCTGCCTTTATCTAGGGTGAGCTGCTGGAAGTGAGGCGTGAATAGAGCTCTTCTCCCCTCGGGGGCGGGGGCAAGCCGAAGAAGAAGCCAGGCACCGGTCGCCTATTGTCACATTGCATCCATTTGCAGTGTGTGCACGGGAGCGCAGCGCCCAGCCAGCCGGCCCGCCGGCCGGAGAGCGCGCTCGCCTCCATTCTCGCGCTCTCCCTTCGCCTCCCGCCCGCTCCCCAGGCAGGCAGGCAGGCAGGCCGGCCGGCGGGCGGGCGCTCCCAGCAAGTTGCAAGGCGCGCTGGTATTTGCGCCCTGTCTCCTCACGTTCGCCGGCTCAACTTTTAACAGTGTTGCTCCGCTACTACGAAGGGCGGGGGGGGGGGACCATGACGGATTACAAAAGCAGCGGCGAAGGGAGCAGCGGAGGCAACCCTTCCGAACTGAGGCTGAGGTAGTAGAGAAAGCGAGGGGCGGAGGGAGAGGGTGACCGCCTGTCTCCGGCCGAAGAGACGGCCGAGCCCGCGCCAGCCGGCGACCGCGCTGCCGGAACAGGTAAGAAGCCGCTTCGGCTTGCGTGGAAGCCCTCGGTTTGTTCTCTCCCCACCCGCTCCTGGGGGGGCCGAAGAAAGAAAAGCTTCAATTCCGCTGTGCTTTGGCTCGTGTGCCTTCAGTTTTGGTACCATTGGGGGCACCTTCGGTTTTCAGACCATTATTCCCCCCCCCCCCCGTTTCTTCACTTGGGAGTCAGCCTGACTGAATTTAGGGAGAGTTATATGTCAGTAAATATGTGTAGGATCAGGGTGTACCATTATCTTTCTCCGGCTTGTTTAAAAAATAAAAAAAAAACTTTTGCCCAGTGTTGACTGTGTGGAATGAACGAAGAAAATAAAGGGAAACAATTCAGCAGGCGCCTCCGTTCTAAACCACGTTGCTGCACACTTGTTACTTGAAATTTGTGGCGTGTGCTGGTAATAGGACGTGACTGTAGAATGGATTTACTTTGTGCAAGTAAAGTCCCTCGATTTCAAGTTTGAAGAAAACGAGTGTTTTGGTCTCAGGGTTTTAATGGTGGTCGAGAGGACGCCGGTCGCTATGCGAAAGATGTGCTCTGTGTAGGCAACCAAAAGCACGACCCTGCTTTGTCGGTGGGAGGAGTACTAAATAATTTTACACCCCCATTTCTCATCGCCCGATTTCCTGATGTATGCATATTGCTTCTTTAGCACACATCTTTGTCACTTTCTTGTGTAGAGGATGAAATGAGAATGCTGAATTGTGTTTATAAAGTCCCTAAAAGAGAAAAGCACAGCGGGTTTCTGGTTGAAATGTGTAGGCTAAAAATAAAATCCATAAATATTTGAATAGATGCTTCCTCACCTGTTAAGAAAGATTGAAAAAATGGAATAAGGTGAAAACCTCAATCCTTGTTTCTACCTCTTTGACTTCTAAGTTGCCCTTTGCCAGCCAATGGACTGTGTTTTGGAAACAGAAATGCATTGACCTTTTGAAATAAGCCCCACTAGAAGTCATATAGAAAAATTCAACAGCAGGTGGCACTTCTTGAAGATGTGTGGCATCTCTTTTTTGATGTACCATATACACTCATGGTTCTGAAATGGTTGACAGGTTCCTCTCTGGAAGATGGAGAAATGGTGTCTGTTGGATTTTTCCTGCTATGCAGCTGTTCAAGACTTACTGCTTCTGTTGAGGAGGGGGGAGGTTGTAAACACAGAAGATGGTAGGCGCATCCCATAAGGTTCCCAGCAGTTTTTTGTGGGGAGCACAGTTCTTGCACCTTTCAGCCAAGTAACATGTAGAAATTTGGGGTTTTGGCATCATGGTGTTGGGGACAATCTAAACCTGTTGAATTACTTGCAGAGAAATGGTTTGAGTATCTGGAAAAATGGGCATTTTTAGTTCTCACAGGTGTCTTACCATGGTAACAACCATTTTTTTTAACCCTATGAGGTAGTACCTTAAAAAGAAATAAAGTTATGTAAGAAAAATGGTTCAATCCTCAGCATTATCACTGGTAAATATTTTAATAAAAAATAAGTAAGTTTTGGGTTGGATCCACCCCTAAGAGGAGACCAGTTAGAGTCGGTGGGACCTCAAGTCAGTCATGTTTAGTTTAAGTACCATTAATTTCAGAGGGTCATGGCTGAATTTGATATTAAACTATTTGTGTTTGGATCTGGGGCTTTAAATGAGAAGCGTAAACAGATATGTTCTACATTGGTACTGTACTACTAATGCCAAATATATGAAGAACTTGAAGAAAAGTCTTGTTATTTGTTATCTAGAAATTTGGGGTTTCCTTGATGTAGATATGGTAACCAGTGAAACAACCTGAAGGGGTGGTACTTGAAGTTGGGGTGTGTTTGTGTGTGTTCTTCTCAGTACAGCTGTGCCTAGTATAAAGGGACCAGAGAAAGTTGCAGTTCAGCACACACTCCTTTGAATCTTGCTTCTGCTTCACTGCATGGCCAGAGGCAATACTGTGAGCAGTAAAACATCATGATCTTTTCAGGTCACAGTGCTCCATTAATTGCATATATTAATGCTGCTATCATTCCCATTAACTAGTAGCCAAATCTATATTTTAAACAACTGAGTTGGGATTTAGGCTGAGTCAGAATGTTTCACTGACTTTGGGCTGAAACATCAATGTTCTGAATATCCATTAGTATGTGTTTTCTCTGGACAACTTGCTCAGACTGAAAGAAAATTGGACCATCTGGTAGAAACTGTTGTTTCTAAGAATTCTGATTATACTTGCTATCCATTATAGCCACAGAAAAAAGAGATATATTCATCAGTTCATTTGACAAGAGGAATTCACTGAATGGACTTTAATCTTGATATTCCACAGCCTGGTTTCTCAAGAAGATGTGCAGATGCGTGACTCCTAGTTCCATACTTGGTCAGACTCTGTATGTCTCCATGGAAAGGGGAGAGAAAATCCGTCAAGTGGAACTCATAGAGAATGTTGAACTTCAGGAGGGAAAAAATGTTTTGCATGTTGCCTTGATTGTTTACCTTTTAATCTAAGTTCCAGTCCAATGTTTATTGTCAACTGTGTTCAGTTTGGACTATAAATGATTTCTTGTTTGAAATCTTCAAAGGCTTTAAACTCTTAAACTCTTGAGTGTAGATTCTAGTCTATGAATGCAGCAGAATGAAGGCATGAAGATGGTATTTTTCTGAAAGGATAAGATGGACAATACCACTTTAGACTTCAGGAGGAAAATGCAATTTTTGGATATTCCCTAGCACTGGAAAAACCTATTGCAAATATAAACCTGGCAGAGCAAAGAGTGAACTGGAATAGATTATTTTCCCCCTTGTTTACTAATGATTTATCTCCTGGTTATATTTAAGTGATTTATCTATACCAGAGAGAATTTAAATGTGGCATCTCCCATCTGCATTCTGATATGATGCAGTCTTGCCCTCCTCAGTGCTCTGCCACTTCGTTCCACTGTGTGTAGACCAAGTATTAAAAAGAGGTTAAAAGGAAAGGGGGGTGATTATTTTTTTTTTTGGCAGATGAGATCTTAAAAATTTATTTTAGCAGATAAAAGTTACAACAAGTAAAGGAGACAAGCAATAACATGATAAGTTTACAGATAGTGAGCAAGCCATTACCATTACATGAAGTTTAACTTCAGGTTCAGTAGATTTCAGAACAGTCAATGCAGCAGCTGCTACATTCTTGAAAGACACTTCTGAGCAGGTAAGGCCACCATAAGTCGGAAACGACTTCAAGGCACACGACAACAACAAATTAAAATAGATTTTTTTCTAGGAATCAGTATAACTCTCAGGAGAATCTTTGCTTGAAAAATGTAGCTAATAAAAGGAAACCCAACTCTGAGGAACTTGTCTTGTGTTTGACCTTTTACAGCAGTTAATTTCATACTTTCTTGAGACTTGGCAGGCTAGACAGGCAATTGATGCTTTATTTTCCCATGATATATGATTTGACTCTTATTATTGTTATTCTTGAGAGAGAAACCATGGGTTTGGTGGCATAGAAGAACAAAAAAAAAAAGTCATTTTTATATCCCAAATATAATTTTTTTTTATCCCAGATTAAAAAAAAAGTCTCAGTGGGAGAGGTGTTGTGGTGAGGGAAATTGTGGATGGCTAGGATGGACATAGGTTTCAAGAGAGACCCCTGACAGCGACATGCAGGAGTGGGTATTTTGTGGCCCTCCCGATGTTGAATGGCAACTCCTGTAGGAATTCCAGCTAGCGTAGCACTGGTAAAGAATGTTGGCAATTGTAGTTCAGCAACATTTTGAGGACTATACCCTCTCTCCTCTAGACTGTAATATTCAGTGAAGTTGTATGGAGACACCTGAGAATTCTTTATTAGCATTTCTACAGTTTTGATAGTTTTGTGGTCTAGTGAGTGGAGGCACTCTGCAAAGAGAAGGAGTTTTATGAAGAGTAAAATTGGGGATTATAATTGCTGTTCTTGTTTCTTGTGAGGTTTTTTCTGCTTTTGACCTATAATACCTCAACCCACTCTCTTATTCAAATAAGGGGATGTCAGTAAAAGCTGCTCTTTCTGCATCAAGAAGCCTGGTAGACTATATTGCATGGTTTGTAAACTTAATAGACTTGGTGATCCACAAATTGTGCTTTTGGCACCTACTAATGAGAAAAATAGGGGAAGTTGTCTTTGGACTCTAAGGGAACAGCCAGAATTTTTGAGGAATGGCCAGAATTTGGAAAGTTACCTTTTGGAAAAATGACCCCCAGGATTCTGCAGACTACATGTTGACTATATATATGTTGTAGTTTTAGAATTATTTTTTCTAAGGTATAAGAACAGCTACTTAAGTTTGACGAAGTCATTTAAAATATGTTGTAACACTGTTTAATCTATGCATTGTTTGTCACTTTAAAGGAATTGAATCAGAGAAATGAATGGATCTCAGACTTACATTTAAAGAGTAGGTACCACTACTTTCCAATCATTTGTTTATGTGGATCTGCTCATTGCTAGTCTTTGCATTATATTTTTCTATATGTGAAACTTCTGGTTTGGTGTTTTTTTGTTGGTAGTGCAGAGAGGAGTGTTTTTCAAGCCTGTGGGGTGAAGAAAAGGATAAGTATTGGCTGAGTGTTGATACTGTTTTGGGGTGAATTTGGGAGTATATATTATAATCAGTTAACTTATTAACTTAAACTTTGCATTGGATACTCAAAGCACATTTTGTTATAATTGCTTCCCAAGGCAATGCACATGGTCAAACTAGTATATCTTTAACCACATTTCTGGACTAGAGTGTTATAGCGCTATGATTCCACTTTCAACATCCTATGGGATCCTGGGGTTTGCAGTTTTGGGAGGGGCTGGCTGGCCCCTCCCAAAACTGCAAACCCCAGGATTCCATAGGATGTTGAAAGTGGAATCATAGCGCTATGACACTCTAGTGCAGAAATGGCCTATGAGGAGAAACTGTGTCATGTGTCTGCAGATTTTCTGCATGTATACAAATAGTTTTACATTTAGAGTGAACTTGTAGAGGGAAGACTGGGGCCATTTCTGCACTAGACTGAACTGCAAACCCCAGTATTCCATAGGATATTGAAACTGGAATAATAGCACTATAACAGTCTAGTACAGAAATGGCCTTAAACTCATGGAGAGAGGACTTGGACTGTGCTGGCCTTCCCTGGCATCCCTACCATCTTACTATATACAATTTTTTACTCAGAGGTACTCCATGTAATTGATGATCTGGCATCTCTGATTGTGTGTATAGAACCTCCCTGCATAGTAGTTGTACACAATATGGGCTGTTTTCAGACTTTCATATTCATTTCTGGAGTAAGGTAGAACCACTGAAGAAGTCTATCTCATCCTTCCATATGTTAACCTTCTACACATCTGTTGTACGAATAAGGCTATTCATGTTTGCTAATACAAGAAGCATGGATTGCTCTTGGGCATTTGTGCAAATATAATTATGCTTCAGTATGTGTGCGTATATAATTAATTACCAAACGAGAATTAATACCTGCTTTTTGGGTTTCTTTAAATAGAAGAGTCATGTTTCTAATGTGAAGCAGTATGTGAATCTTCTTTCCTTAAATATTAATAATGCACAAACATACAAGCAGTACACGTTACTATACTTCCTGTGTTTCTATGTATAAGTAAAAATGCTTCAATCTGTTAATCTGGCCATTTAAGGTTGCTCATTCACATTGTTTGTCTTCTTTTATAGATCTAAGTTCGGTATTATTATTTTTTTTATTCTTATCTTTTTCTGTCTGGGTTTTTCTCTCTTGTAGCCAGTGTTTCTGTGTCCTTGTTTGACCTTATTCAGGTTTGTTAGGAAGCAGGGAATGAAAAATCAACACAGTGTATTGCAACAGTATTCTCTGATGTTTCATTCCCAAAGAAGTAAACAGACAAGCAGTCCATGTTTTGGTTAATGTATAATGCTGCCTAGAAGACATACCTACATGATGAAATGTTTAAGTGACCTTCCGTTTCTACATGCCCCCTCTTATATTTCCTGCCATGTTCTTGGTCTGCTTTGTATCTTGATTACATTATAGTGGCTCATGACATTCGGTGTGGAGTCAGATTTTAAGGACCAGAGGCACAAAAATAAGACTTTTCCAGTTTTAAGAGACTTAATTAAGTGTTTAGGAATTAGTATCCACAAAACAAATGCTAAAATAAAAACTGCTGCTACATTCTTTTCCCGTCCTTTCCTCCTTTTTAGAAATTAGTTTGTTATTGTTTTTACTTGACATTAAGTTGACTTATACAGAGTCTATGAATGCGAGACTTCCAAGACCCTCAGTTGTCAACTGCCCTGCTCAGGCCTTGCAAACTCAGGCCTATGGTTTCCTTGGATGAATCCGCTGTAATGGAATCAAGATACACAGCAGATCAAGAACATGGCAGGAAATGTAAGAGGACGCATGTAGAAATGAAAAGTCACTTAACATTTCATCATGTGGGTATGTCTTCTAGGAGAGCCCTGGTGGTGCAGTGGTTAAATGCTGGTACTGCAGCCATAACGTTGTGACTTCGATCCTGCAGGGCTCTAGGTTGACTCAGCCTTCTATCCTTCTGATAAGCAGTATAGAAATGTAATTGCTATTGCTATATTGAATCAATCCACTTGTAGTGGTCTCCCTCTTTTTCTACTGCCCTCCAGTTTGACAGAGCTTATATCTGGAACATATCACTTCACATTAAAATGGAAGTACTGGCATGGAATAGTGGTTTGAGCATTAGACTTTAACTCTGGAGACAAGGGCTCAGTTTCCCCCTCAGCCAGGGAAATTCACTGGGTGACCTTGGCATGTCATACACTCTCAGCCTCAGAAAACCCTGATCATTTCTGTCCTACACTGTTATAGTGCTATCATTCCACTTCCAACATCCTGTGGAATTCTGGGATTTTGTAGTTTATTGAGGCCAAAGAGCTCTCTGGCTGAGAATTGTAAATGACCCTCCCTAAACTGCAAACCCCAGGATTCCATAGGATGTTGAAAGTGGAATAACAGCACTATAACAGTGTAGTGCAGAAATGACCCCGTGATAGGTCTGCCTTAGGATTGCCAAAAGTCAGAAATGACTTGAAGGTACATAACAACAAAAAATATTATGTGTAAACTACCTTCTTGTTATAACTTGATAAGCACAGCCATGCCAACACAGTGATAAAATAGAAGAATGTGCTTTCTGTACATGTCACTTAGCACCTGGTTACCTTTCAGAGTAGATTAAAGTAGTACAGTCTACTTTCTAGAAATTAGTCAATGAATGAACCTGGCTACAAGGCACTCTGTAACCTGCTATACAGATTTCCAAGCCATTGTACATCCTCCAAGGAGAAAGCTCACTGTATATGACACTTCACATCAGTGGCTCATTAACTGGAGTAAACTTCTGCTACAGCTGAGGAAGAGGAGGACTGATGAAAACTGAGAAGCTTTTTCTTTGTTGTAATCGATCCCTTTATTAAAGGAGCATTTTTGGCTGAGTTGTATATGTGGAAGTAAGAGAAAGAGGGGGAGAGAGAAAAGGTGCAAGCAGTACTTTCAGGGGAAAATAATAGCCAAGGAAGGAAAAAATGGTCAGCAAAGAAGCAGTGCTGGCCTTCAGTTAAGATTGGAAGGGCATTTTAGGTTAAGGTGTGCAGTAGCTTTTTCTTCAAAATAAAAGTAACTATTTTTGCTATTTAGCTTTAGCTACTTTATGAATAATGCAATGGAGGAAGGTGTTTTTTTAAAAAAAATCCAAAGGCTATCAATTTCCTGAATTTCCATCATACTACACAATTCCAATCAGTGTTCAAGATTCCAGTCTTGGACAAGGTGCTGGACTGTTTGTTATTGTTTCAGTTGTAATGAAATGGATTATCTAAATCCATTACAATCTGGCCTCAGCCCTGGTTGTGGGAGGGTGATTGGGTAGGTCACCCTGGTGAATGATCTGTGCTAGGAACTGGATGGGAAGCATGTTTATGCTGGGTTAGTTGGACCTTTTGGGGGTCCACTGTAGTCTTGTGGATTGTCCATCTGGGATGGGACTTGGAGTTACTGTTTTATCATGGCTCCAGTCCTTATGGAAGGGCTAGTTGAGTGGATGCTGTTGGAGGATGCATATTCAGCCCTGTGGATGTTGTCCTCTGACATCCCTCTATCTTGTTATTTAACATTTACATGAAGCTGCTGGGAAATGTTGTTTGGCATGTTGGTGTTCAAACTGAGGCTTAAATCTTATTGCTGGTTCCAGGTAGAGTAGACCCATTAGATCAGTGGAAACTTAGTAAATCAATGCTTCCTTAAATTTCATTAATTTAGCAGGGCTACTCTAGTTTGGACTAGCAATAGGAATTGGGATTAGCAGAGACAGAATCTGGATGGCCAGCTTTTGACAGTGGCTAGGATAATGTTTGCACATTTAAGCTAGTTTTCTGAATATTCCCACTCCTGAAGACACTGCATCTGATTAGTTACATCTTGTTTGGATTACTATGGTATGCTCAATAGGGAGCTATCTTCCAAATTGATTTTGGAAATGCTTGCTGATGCAGGATGTTGCTACCAAGCTGCTGAGATGATTGAATGGCTTGCACCACTTTTAGACTGTGGATGGGGGAAATCATCCTATACATTAAAAGCTCCCTCCTCCCTGCAGACGAGGCTGTGAACTTGTTGAGAAGATCTTACCTGTGTGCCATTTGATACATCTTTTGTCTCATTTAATCTGAGGGTTTTACTACTATTTGTGAAAAATTAAGTATATCAGACTAGCACTCAATGATCACTTTGTTCTAACACAGTATATATATTACTTGGGAGGCATAATTTAAAGATGTGTGTATCTCTGATGTGTTTATTCCACATCTAGCTTCTGTCTTCTGTTTGTCATGCTTACATTGGACCTAGGATCTGGGCCTTTATCTTGTCACAAGCAAGTCCCTCATATTCTTATTAAGGTGACCTAAGATAAACTTTGGTACTTGAAAGTACACCATCATTTCTTTATTTCCCTTTCTCGAATTTTAGACATGTGAGGAAAAACAGGCAGCTGTTTTTCTCTGCACTTTCCAGCTCCATTTTGTCCGTTTCCAAAGACAATGTTCTGCCTAAATTCCATTGATTCCATTGAGAAGAGCCACAGTCTCCCCCCTCACCAGTTCTTTTACTTCTCGTCCTACATGTCACTTGGCTTTGGTGTGCTGTGTGATTGGCAGGCGAGAGAGGAGGCTGGGCTGGTAGACAACCTGGCTTGGATTCATTGTTCTGCGTTCGCAGCTGGACGTCAGTACAGTCCCTGAAAAGTTTGCTTTTTTAATATAAACACCTTTTTGCATCCTTGTGCCAGCTCTGCTAGGAACTGACATTTTGAGGACTTATTTCTTGAGTCATGTCACAGGTAAGGTTCCTACACGTCAGATGGGTTGTCTGGGACAAGGAAGCTGGAGGATGTAGGGGGAGGGGAGTAGTGTCATGTTCCTTCTCTCGACAAGTGCATTTCAAAGAAGGAACAGATGCATTACGCAAGGAGCCCCAACATGGCCTTCGGAGCTTTAGCAAATTTTGATTCAGTTCAGGAAGGTTCCTTAATAAAGTATGGTTATTTGCTTTTCTTTCCTGAACAAAGAATAATTTACACCCTGCCAAGTGTTTAATCTTTTAATAGAAGAAGAGATGAGTGCAATATTACTCTGTTACTTTTGTTCTTTTTTGACATTGCTGATTTCCCATATGGGAAACAATTCACAGAGAACCAGTGTTAAAAGTGTCACTAATGTTTCCTTTGAACACTTTTTGAACACTGAACATTTTTTTTGCTCTTCAAACAAAAATACACACGTAACGAAGTGCTCTTGATTAATTCATAGGTTTTTGTAATCCAGCTAACCACACAAATCTAACAGCTGTGTGTTGTAGGGCCAATTTCTAATAGCTGATCAGGAACGAATATACTTCATGTGAAATGACATGAAAGTGATTTTGCAGTAAAATCACAGTTCTTTAGGTATATGCCCAGATAGAAAGTTTGGGAAAATTACTTTTGGATTACAATTCCCAGAATCTTATGATCACTGTAGCCATTCTGGCTGGATGATTCTGGAAATAATAATCCCAAAACTAACTTTTCCAAAGCTGTGGCCAGACATGAGCTCTTTTTTTTTCTTTTTTCTTTTTGCATTATAATCAGGTGTGTGTTGATGGATATCCAGTTCCTTTTGTATGGGATCAAATTACTCCCCTTGATGAAATGGGAGGGAAAAAACCTCTAGCTTACACATGCTGTCTTTGTTAATTAGGTACCAACTAGGTTTGTTTCTCATGGAACTGCGATAGAAGCCTGACAGGAAGCCATGCAGGTCTTTCTAGAAGTCTTGTGTGTGTGTATGCTAAATGTATGGACTATAGGCTATGATTGATTGATTGATTGACTGACTGTATTGTTATCTTGCCTTTTTACTTAGAAATAGTGCTTCAAATGTAAAAAAAAAATAGTGTTGCTATGAAGGGAGCAAAAGGAATGCATTGGCACCCCAAATAAGATTTCTGTACTCTGAACTCCAAATGGCATTTTTCCCATCAGTTTCTAGCATCTCAGAGAATTAGACACTGAAAACCATTCAGACCTAGAACTGTTTTATGTGTTGTGTTTGTATTTCCTTGGTTACTTTGCTTGTTTCTTTTGTTTGAATGCTTAAACTGTATTTCTAAATGCTTAACTGGAGTTTCATGTTACTACAATACTAGGCATTTGGAGACTGAAGGAAACTTTCATAGAGGAGCAGAATATTTTTTTATGGGGGCAACACCATCAGTTTGCCATCTCAACCCCATAGCTACACCCCAGCCTTCAAGGTAGCTAACATGAGAGTGGTGTGGAAAAGGCATTCAGCTTGAGCTTAGAAAGTGTTCCTGGCCTACTTCTCAGCCAGTATTCAAACCGTGTGCTCAAAACCATTTCTGTAGTTATTTTCAGGTTCAACTGAAATCCTGTACTAAATGACCTTAGTATATGCTGTGTCAATGAACTGACCACTTTTGCCACTTTGATGTTTGCAACATGTTTCCTTTCAGCCGACTTCTTGGAACAATGTTAAAGGTACTGTTCCTGAGTTAGGAAGCATTCTGATCATATACAAAAATGACACTTAATCTTTGTAGGAGGTAACAGGCATGGTGCAAACTGGGCAGGAAAAATATGGTCTGTTAGAGTTTGGCCTGTATTTTGTAAAAGCAAATGTAGTTTCTTCAAGTTTAGCTTTCTGATAGTGTAACTTTCTCTGCTCTGTCTTGAAACCTCCTGAATCATTCAACATCCATCCTTTGAAATTGGATGTGTGTATTATGTTTCATTCGCACAGTCAACACCAAAAGGATTGAATGTACAAAGAATATTTTATTCTGCTACCTTTAGGATTTTGCATGACATGTTTTATTTTGTTATCCCAGTGGTCTTCTACTATCTATTTTAATGTAATTCATGTATGTTACCTTTCACAAAATGGAAAAGATAATGCTGAATGATTTATTTACAGAAAAGCCTCAGTCCCTAACTCAAGGTACAACAATGTTGCGTATCTAAAGAGTTTTTCCTCACAGTGTAATACCTGGTAGAGAAAGTCTACCCTCCATTTAATATTTATTTATTCATGTTATATTTATTTATTCATGTTTATTTTTGTGTTTTGCTATTGTTGTATTTTTATTTTTGGTACTGTTCTCTGCTTCAGAGTAAGTTTTATTTTATTTATTTTCCAGTCCTTTTATTCAACACGCCTCTTGAGGGGCTTAGAAAATAGTACTGCAGAAATACATTTCGGAGGTTCAATAGCATAACAGTATCTGTGAACAGCAGAGAACCAGAAAACCAACATAATTTCAGCTATAAGTCATTCCAGACTAGAAGGAAAAAAATCTTCCTGAATGGATCAGCTTTCACCACCCTCCTGTTGCAATTCAACCAACATACCACTCTGTGGATATGTTGTTATATGAAGCCCATCATTCCAAACCAATAGACCTTGTTGTTTAACACACTGGATATGTGGGACAAAATATAATTTGGGAAAGGCAATGGACTTCAAGATTGTCTTTTTTGGAATCTGAGTTCCTAAGAAGTTCCAATTATATGAAAGATCTGCACTCGAAACAATCCCCTGAGTTCCAAATTCTTTGATTCAAAGTCTGTTCTTTTTGCACCAAATTTGAGATTCTAGTAAGCAAAACCAAAAAAGTAGAGGGAATGGTGGAAGCTTGTTCTGCCCACCCCTTGATTAGACAATATTGAGTAGATAGACCAATGCTTTGATGTTATAAGGCAGTGCCACATTCTGTTGTGTCTGCTGCTACAGTTTGGAATTGTTAGTTCAAAAAGCAATATGTTGGTCATTAGTAATGCAGTGCTTGCTACTCACTAAAGATGAGTAATGGAGTGTGGTATTACTGTGTTACTATCTGCCTTTTTTTTTTTACAATGCCCCATCCATTATGAGGTATACTCTTGGGACATATTAATTTATATGTTCTGAGTACACATGGAGCAATAGGAATCTTGTAACTTTGGCAAAATAGGGCATCAGGCAGACTGGATTCCAAAACCCGCATTCACACAGAACAATCTAAGTGGGGAATTATATTGGACATACAGCAATCAAGATATACATAATAGTTGTATTGGGGAATAGGAAGTGTTATGGTAGAGCTTCACAAATGGCAAAGGCACATGCAGAATAGTGAACTTGCAAGAGTGTGTGGGTTTGGAATTTGAGGTAGCTTGAAAAAGTAGGAATTGCTAAGGGGAGGGAGAGATGAGAGGTTCAAAAGTAAGGGCAATATAATACTTTCCCTAATACACACAGACACACAAGAAAAGAGAGAGCGGTTTTGGGGAGCTACAATGGACAGGGAAAGTGCTCCCCAACAGATTGAGATATTACCTCTCCTTAGTCCTATTGGATTTGTGAGAAGCTGGGGAGCCCTTGTGGCTAGAATAGTGCAAGGAAAAGGGGGCAAGCTAACCAAGGTCCTCTACGCTGGAACCAGGAGTCTGAAAAAAGAGAATAATGTGTTCATGAGATTCTCTGGCCAAAATCCCAGATTCGGGGGGGGGGGGGGCAAGGGGGCTGAAGGAGTGGTTTCAGCTTAGAGTGAAGTTTAGTTTAGGCAACAGGTGAAAGTTTAGGTCAGTAGTTTTCAACAAGAGGCCTCCAGAAGCAGACAAGCAGCTCATGCTTATTGCTTTGGGTTAAAATCCCACCCCAGAATGGAGTCTGGAATGTTTTTTTAAAGCATCTCATGCAGGAGAAAATGGGGATGACATCAGAATTTCTCTAAGACAAAAGGACTTTTTAAAATAAAGGATATGCACCTGGATTTTCTGAGGCACAATACTTGGGTTAGCCAAAGGTGGTAATGGCTCAGAAAAACTCCCACTTAAGAAGGGACAGTGTAGAAGTGTTAAGTCAATCGCCCTTGCCTCACGGATTATATTTTCTATCAACGTCATTTCCTGTCAATATTGCATTGTCTACCAAATGCAGGGTCACATGCTGTGAGAGATGGAACTTTGTCTAGAGGGTATTTGTTATTTCAATTGTTTAATCAAGAAACTTAAGCAACATGATGATGGTATATAATGCAGTTTAGAAGAGGTGTGGGCTACAAGATTTGACCATAAGGGGCCTTTCCAGCTAACCCTTCAGTGGCCTTGGCCAGAAATCAAAATTGGTTTCATTTAGGACATACACATGTACATCTTGATAGGGGTGTTGTGATCTGACTGTCTCCTAATACCTCCACACTAAAAATGGCCCAAGATGGTGAAGCCCTTCCAGTCTTCTACCCAAGTTTACTGAGAAGTCTATTGAGACAATAATTAATTTTACATCAGTAGTATTCTATTGAGTATTGTTTCTGAAATGACAATTACACAGGACTTGTTTCAAACAATATAAAGTAACAAGTAAACATTCTTGTTATATATCCTCCCCAACCTTACCTTGGGTTACTTTTGTTAAAGTTTTAAAGGAGCAGGGAAAGTGTAGCTCACAAGCCACACATGGGCCCCTTGCTGCTGGTTTTGAGTCCTGAAAGTACCCGCCCCCCTACGCCAAGTTCTCTGAAGCTTGACAGAGATACACAAAATACCTGCACCACACAGGTTTCTTTCTTTCTTTTTTTTATGGAGTGTGTTCTCAGCTATTTAAGTTTTTTAATTATATCATGTTTAACTTCTGTTTTTAACCAGAGCTAGGAGAACTGCAGAGATAACTTGTCAAGAAATAAAACAAATCATCATGGACTGGCGTGGATATCCTGGCCAATAACTAATTGAGAATAGTTGCCATGAATGCCATAGAGAAGAATTGGACCCAGTGCTGACTGCACTGGCAAATTCTATGGCCATTTCTGCCCTACTGTGTCATAGTGCAATTATTCCACTATCAACATCCTGTGGAATTCTGGGGTTTGTAGTTTAGTGGGGCCAAAAAGCTCTCTGGCTGAGAATTCTAAAGGCTCCTCCCTAAACTGCAAACCCTAGGATTCAATCAGAGGTTGAAAGTGCAACCACAGCACCATAACAGTGTAGTGTGGAAATGGCCTATGTTTGGGATCTACAACAACAACAACAACAAAGCAGAAAAAAAAAATCACCTGCTAGTATCATAATGCCTTTAAAATAGTATGGCCATATCTGAAATCTAGTGAACAGTCCTGGTAACTACACTTCAAAAGAGGATATTGTAGAACTAGGAAAGATGTAGATATGTACAATGTATCAACTCTCATTATAAGGAAGAGGTTACACTGTTTGGTGCTTTTAAGTTCTAAAAAAGTGGCAAGTAAGTGTGGGTATGACTGAAGTGTTTAAAGTTTACATAATATGGAAAAGTAATAGAATAGAATAGAGCCGAACCAGTTAAGCTGAATGATTAATGCCGTTAAGTTGAATTTAGGATGTGAAAAATACTTGTTAACATGGTGCATAGTTAAACATTAAGTTTACTCGTGTAAACTTAGTGATGACCACCAACATCAACAAATAGATAGAAAGAAATTAGGCAAATTCATAGAGGGCACAGTTTTCAATGTGCTTGTCATGATGTCCATATATTACTTCTAGTATCAGAGGCGATATGTTAGGAAAACTTAAGCAGGACAAAGGCCTTTTCCAGACCACCCTCCCAACCCGCTATGGGGAGGGGAGAAGGAAAGGACCCCGATGACACTTCTGCATGATGTTGTCACAGTCCTATCCTTACTAAAACACAAAGACAACATAAAAAAACATAAATAAGTAAGCAGGAAGACCCTGGCTCACAATTTCAAAGGCCAAATTAAAGAGATATATCTTGGTTCCTTCCTAATAGCAGAGATCTGGAACCATTCTCAAATAAGAATGTTCCACAATTTGAGAACTACACAAAGAAAAGAATTTTTATGGACATGCAGCAAATGGAGTGGGGATGTACTCAGAAGAGCTCTTCTTTGATACTGTAATAACCCAGATGTTCATAACAAGACAAATGGTCCTCTGGATAGTTTTTTTTTAATGTTTATTTTAGCTACTTGTTAATTACAGTGAACCCTCAGTATCTGCTAGGGTTTGGTTCAGGGATTCCCTGCGGATACCAACATTTGTGGATGCTCAAGTTTCATTATGTACAATGGAGTAGTAAAATGATGTCCCTTAAATAAAATGGCAAAATCAAAGTTTGCGTTTTTGAATTTTTGGGGGGAGTATTTTCAAGCTGTGGTTGGTTGAATCCATGTATATGCAACCCATGGATGTGGAGGGCCAGCTGTATTGTCATGTTGCCTTTGACTTAAACAGCAAGTCTATCCATGTGTAATGTAGTCTTTCTCTTTTCCTACTGCCTTCCATTTGGCTGAGCATTGTTATGTTTTCTAATCAATCATGTTTTGTCATGATATGTGTAAAACATTATAGCCTCAGTTTAGTCATTCTGGTTTCTAGGTAGGGTTCAGACTTCATTTGCTCTCAAGACTCATTTATTTTGTTTTTTTTTGGCCGTCCATGGTAGCTGTACAATTCTCTTTCTGCATCATATTTCAGATGAGTTGGCTCTCTTTCTGTCAGTTTTCTTCACTGAATCATAGAATCATAGAGTTGGAAGAGACCACAGGGGCCATCCAGTCCAACCCCCTGCTATGCAGAATTGCACATCAAAGCACTCCCAACAGATGGCCATCCAGCCTCTGTTTAAAAACTTCCAAAGAAGGAGACTCCACCACACTCCAAGGCAGCATATTCCACTGCCGGACAGCTCTGACAGTCAGGAAGTTCTTCTTTAGGTTTATGTGGAATCTCTTTTCCTGTAGCTTGAATCCATTGCTCCTTGTCCTAGACCATTTCTACACTACACTCTTATAGCATGATTATTCCACTTTCAACATCCTATGGAATCCTGGGGTTTGCAGTTTAGGGAGGGGCTAGCCGGTTGGCCCCTCCCTAAACTGCAAACCCCAGGATTCCATAGGATGTTGAAAGTGGAATAATCATGCTATAAGAGTGTAGTGCGGAAATGGCCCTAGTTTCCGGAGCAGTAGAAAACAAGCCATTCCCTCTTCGATATGATAGCCTTTCAAATATTTTAATGTGGCTATCATGTCCCCTCTTAATCTTCTTTTCTGCAAACTAAACATACCCAGCTCCCTAAACCGCTCCTCGTAGGGCATGGCTTCCAGACCCTCCACCATTTTGGTCACCCTCCTCTGATTGACCTTTCACAATCATACATAGAAACTGGAAAATACTATGACACTGATTAACCTGATTTTGATATTTAATTATATATATTTATACTTGAGCTTCTTACCTAGTTCCTTTATAACTGGGCCCTAGTCTTCTTCTGATTTCTTAGCTACAGTCTCTATTTTGGTTAAAGGTAAAGACAAGGTATAGAAAGTCTTTAATTATTTCAGTGTCTTCACCTGCTATAAAGTTATGTAACCTGTTGCCATTATTTTTGTTTTCTTAATGTTTGTGTGTAGCTCTGCCTTTGCACTTTCTTCCTCATTTCCAGCTACTTACCAAGGGGCAGAGTAACCTGAAACCTATTTCAGAAATGCAGGTAAAATTGATTCCCACTGTCTTCTCATGGGCATGGGCAATCTGTGATATTGACATAGCCATATCGGTGATGAAGAAGTTTGGTCCCAAATTCACTGGCAAGTGGGCATGAGTAATAGCATCCTGATTTGTGAGAATAATATGCGTCCACCCATTCCCATATTCTCTGTTAGAGAGGCATAGACCTAAAGGTATGAAAATGTAATGTGTGACATTACTCCTCAAACTTTAAATGCTTAACACATTCTTCTGCTTCCTGCACTTCTTATAGAATATGTAAGATAGGACTGACAGTATCCTATCCATTCAGTAACTTTGTTTGCACAGATCCAGTTGATAATAATTGGGATTGTTGTGGACTGTGCCAGGAGAGATATCAGGCTGACTATTAATTTAATCTAAATGAATTATATTTTTAAGACAGTATTTGGCTTTTTAAACTGAGTTAATTTATTGAAGTGGAACTGCATTCTACAGTGACTGTTTTCCCTGAGGGCTTTGTTTTATAGTACTCTAGTTAATTGTAGATTTAAGGGAGGACTTTGGGACCCTTTCTTTTCTGTTTCTTTGCTCAAGATCATACCTTCCCACATACACTCATTTTTTCTTTGGAACAGATTAACTGTAAAATTCACATCTCTCTGTCTTTCTCTCTGAACTTGGGAAGGCAGACCTCAGTGAAAAACTCTAAACACCTTCCTTCCATATGGATGTTGAGATGGGACACCACCTTTGAAGCTTAAAAGACCTGATATTCTGGAAGCAACCAGGCTACTTGAGGTCTCTCCTGCTATCCAAACAAATCACTCACATTCCATTCTTCAGTCACTTTTTCCTTCTTTTTCAAACATAGCTCCTCTGTGCAGCAAACTCAGGTCTTCTGCTCTTACCTAGGCTCTATGAAGTTTTTTCTCACCTCATCTGCCCTTGCCGCTGTCTTACCAAGAAAATCAGACAGATTATGCTGCCTAATGATAGAGCCAACATAATGACTCCAGCTTTAGATTATGATGCTCAGATGAAGAAAGCTTGGTGCAACCAGGACTGGATTTTTCTGTGGAAGGAGTAAGAAGACCATTCAGTTCTGATTCTCAAAACAAATTCCTGGGATCCTGGATCTTTAATTCTATGTTTTTGCACCAAACTCTGGATGATGGCTCTTTGAATTCTAGTAATAAAATAGCAACAACAACAGTTTCTTACCTTTCTTTTCCTATAGACTGAAGTAGGAACAACAGATTAAAATAGAACAACAGATAGATACCTGCTAAAAACACAGAACACCAATAAAAATACATAACCAGTTAAAAGGGCATAGTATCGGTTTTTTTAACTGATAATGTTTGTAAACTGTTAATGTTTAATTTTTTAAACATTAAAACATTCAATGCCTAATTTAAAAACCCCATAATTTAAAAATGATCTGGATAGCCCTGCCAGAAGAAATTAGTCTATAGTGCTGTTTTGAACTCAGATGGTGTATCCAGTTGTAGATCCAGTTGTAGTATCTGGTTGTCTCTTCTGGCAGTTCACAGTTTGGGGACAGTTGAAGAAATAGTCCTCTGGGCAACAGTTATCAGCCTAGTCCTGGGTTATACGGGAGAAGGAGATCCCATAGGCAACCTGTACCCAAACCATTTAAGGCTTTAAACATTTTGTAGCTTGTCTGGAAACTAATTGGCAGTCAGTGGAGTGAATTTAATATAGGTGTAATATGAATACTTCAAGATGCACCAGTAACAACCTGGTTGCCATGTTTTGAACTAGCTGAAGTTTCCAAAGTTGATACATAAGTGGCCCAAAGTACAGTTCAGCACAGAAGTCCAGCATTGAGGTAACCAGCACATATACTACTATTTTTAAGTCTTCTAGCTCTAGGAAGAGGTGCAGCCAGTGTAACACCTGAGGCTGATAGTAAGCACTTGTAGGCATCACCTCTATCTGGACTGTCATCTGAAGCAATGGAACCAGAAGCACTTCCAAGCTGCAAACACAGTCTTTCAAGGGGAAAGGTTACCCTATCCAGACCTGGTTGACGTTCCTCCAAAACCATTTTAGGACCCTTGACAACAAGCACTTCTGTCTTGTCTGGATTCAATTTCAGTTTGTTTTCTCTGATCCAGCCCATTGCCTCCTCAGGGAATTCATTCAGAAGAGACACACTATCCTTAGCTGATGCTGTTTCTGAAGGATAAAAAAAAAATCAAAGTGTATCGTGCAAACCAACATTTAGTCTCTACCCATATCTTAAATACATTTAAACACAAGGCTGTAGTTGGTAAATCTCACGGGCTTAGTTTTTAAAAAAGTAAATTTTACAATTGCAAAATCTATCCATGCCTGGGTGGTAGGACTATAGAACATCCTGATTCCAGTCCAGACTGATGGTAAAATGTTAACTAATGATTAAAGAAGGCTAAAGAACTCAAGTTAATGTTTGGCTAGGTTTTGATAACAGCCAAATACCATTGTAATGACAGTAATACAATTAGTTCTTGCCAGATTTTCAAATAGAAGTTAATGTGGCATTTGAAAGTCTCACTAGAGTTTCTTGATGAGAAATTAGTCAAACTTACTTTTTTTTTTTTACTTCTTAAGATAAAAGAAATGTGTGTGTGTGAAAAATACTTATTTTAGCATGAGCTTTCATGGTTTACAATACAATTGGCTGAGGTACCTTGATGCAATACAATATTCAGGCCTCAGGTATGTAGGCACAGTTATATAATTTGTGGGGTCAGAGTTGAACAGGATGCAGAAAAAAAGGACAATTGTCACACTTGTCATAAACCCTCAAAAGTCTGGTTTAGAAGAAACATCCTGACATCTCTAAGTTAATATACATGCCTGTTTAGGGCTGTTAATGGTCCCTATATTGTCAAAATAATACATTCTAATTTCAAGATTTTTTCTGAGGGGGGGTTAAAGTCTTTTCTTGAAGTTTTTTTTCTGTTGTACGTACAAATTGCCAGTATAGAGTAGTGGTTTGAGTACTGGCTGTGCTTAGGGGACAAGTTTTTAGCGTTGCTATTGCTAATTGTCATCAAGTTAGCTTTGACTTATAATGACCCTTCAAGACACACTGTCATCAGCATCCCTGCTCAGCCATACAAGCCCAGACTTCCTTAATTGTCTCTATCTACCTGTAATTTGGTCTTCCTCTTGATTGATTCTACCTACCTATGATTTGGTCTGCCCCCATTTTACCAGGCATTGTTGTCTTTTCTGATGTTTCATTGTCTCATGAGATGTCCAAAGTATGATAGCCTGAGTTTGATAATTTTGCTTTCTAAGGAGCGTTCAGGCTTGATATGTTCTTTTGTTCTCTTCATCCTTGCCCACATATACATAGATGCACATGAATCATGCAGCTTGCCAGCTGTTCATTGTGCAGCACTAACTGGGTAGCTGCTCATCTTTCTCCTCACAGAATAAGGCTGTGCAAAATATTCCTGCAATGACTAACTACTGCAGAGGGTCTTTGAAGTGACTACAGGGAGAGTCATGGCAGCTTTATTAACCTGAACAAAAACAAAAAGTCTTGTTAGTATTTCTGGCCTTTACTTGTATGGCCTCCAGCAATCATGGATTTCAGTTTTCTATATTAATTGGTTAATATAATAAAATTTCTGTTATGTGAAATTAATGGTTTTCTGCAGGAAGTAAAAGTAGTTCGGTTTTCTGGATGGCTAGTTTCTCTCCTTCTTTCAGCATTTTAATAGTTGAGGTTAAATGAATATTATACTTTGAATGGAAAAGCACTATCAGTTATGTAACACACTGATTAGAAGAAGTGGAGCAGAGACTTAAATCTCTTTTTTTTAATATCACAATTTACTGAAGTCATCTTTGGGGAAATCTAACCTAGAATGATAGAATTAATTCATCCATCCAAAAACAATTGCAAGGCCATTATGGCTTGAAGTGCATTGTGCTTTTAATTTTTGAAAGCTGCTTGCTGTTGCACTTGGGATATTGACCTTAATTACTTTTTAAAGATAAGTTATGGTTTAATAGAAAACAATAAATACTGACCTACCTTTGTGTCTTAACTTTACTTAGTTCACCTTATCTTCTACTTGGATGACATTAGTAAATTGAACTGCTTGACAATATGCCATCCAAATCGCAAACAAATTTGAGCTTTACTGACATAGCAGTCCTATATTCGTGTTGGATTGGGACAAAGGTGTTTATTACGTGAGCCCAATGTTAACATGCAGAATCTCTTTCCTCCTACTTAGAAAGTTAGTAAGAGTACTGTCTACCTTTTGCATATCAGTGCAACATGGTACAGTAGTAGTTCAATAGCATCAATTCCTGCATTTGTCTTGCTCTCTGATCCTGAAAGTAGCCTTGACTCTGCCTTCTTTCTCATAGTTAGCTGATGAACATCTACACATGTGCTCTTTCATCCAGCTCTTTTTTAAAAAGAGGAAATCAAAATTGCACAATAATGATACCCCAGTCCATATCATATCTTGTGGATATTCTCACTGGAAACTCCACCCATCTCTTGTGTATGCCATGAATGCTTTTTGAGCTCCTTTTGGCTCTTTTCCTGATACTCTGTTGTGTACCTTGAGTGGATTCCTGTTTCTCTCTCAAACACACACACACACACACATAGTGCTGTAGTGCAGTTGCCGTATTGTGTGTGCTGCTTATTCGTAGAACCAAGAGTAGCTTTGCCCACCCAAATTCACCCAGCACTACTATGGTGCAGGCTCAATCCAGAATGGAAGTGGATAAATATAGAACCAGAAAATAAAAAAAAAAAAATGAAGTAAAAATGACAAATACACCCACAGGATTTCTGAAAGCTTTACTGCTGCCCCTCAAAAAAGAATTATATGAGTGACAATGACCTGATGTTTTATGAAGCCTATGAACTTATGGTGATAGGGAAACACATATCCCTACCACATATCTCTACATCACAACAACCAGGGAGGTAATGGAGCCAGGACATGCTGTGGCATGGTCTGGAACCCTCCATGCAGGCCTTTCATTGTCAGGTAGGGGTTGGGGAAAAAGTGTCTATAGAAGTGTTTTTTGTGCAAATGGGAAAGGTACATTAAAGGACAAAGGACATAAGTAGAGATAATAAACCCCACATTTTGCATTTGTTTAGGACCTGTTTGGAAGTGTGGCCATGTCTGTCTGTTTAGAAGAAAATTTTGTTGCACTTGATGGGATGTGCAACTGTTAAAATGCTGCCACTCATTCTAATATAGCTTTATCCTCACTTGTCCTAGGAGAAAATAAAAGAAGAAATAAGGCTTGCTATCAAATAGTAAAGAGATTTTATTTAGCTGGAGTTCAATGGGATGTAGCATGTTAAAATATTGATATATTCCAGTGAATCTAACACATTATAAAAAATGTTTAACTATTCTGATATTTTCATCACCCATTTTTAAATTTTGGAAAACTTCTGTGGCCATTTTTTTTAATGTTCAACTGTAACTCTGCCTTTGTACTTTCTTCTTTAACTTTCACTGGTAGCTATACTAATTCTCTGCTAGTAATGTGGTGTTACCTGCATATGTTAAATTATTGATGATTTTTTTCCTTAAGTTTTCATACCTTCTTCCTCTGGATTTACTCCCCATTTCTATATGATATGTCCTGTGCCTACATTAAACAGATAGGATGAAAAAATGCAGCATTGTCTGAACACCTGGCTAATTGAAATCCATTCTTTGTCTTCATATTTTGCCTGATAGTGGCCTCTTGGCCACGATATAAGTTATATATCAAGGCAATCAAATGCTGTGGCACTCACATTTATTTTAGAGTGATCCATAATTTTACATGATCTACACCAATAGTTCTTAACCTTTTCTTTACTGCCCCGCTCCCCATAAATATTTTAAATTGTTGCTGGGGACCCCCAAGACTAATCTCAAGATTTAAATATTTAAATTTAGATATTTAAATTTACATTTCAGCATTCCAATATTTATTTATTTATTAAAGGCGTCTAGAGACTAGTATTCAAATCACTGCTCAGACACTGGGTTACTTTGGGCAAGTCACATTCTCACAACTTCAGAAAAGGCAAAAGCAACCCCCCTCTGAACAAATCTTGCTTAAAAAAAGAACCCTGTGATAAGTTAACCTTAGGGTTGCCAAGTCAGAAGTGATCTAAAGGCACACAACAACAAAGTGCCACTGACAGGGGAGGTTGTTTCTAGCTGCCATGTCTCTCCCCTTTGAAAACTGGCTTATGGTGACCCTAAAGCAGACCTATTGTGGGGGTTTTCTTGACAAGATTTGTTGCCTTTGGCTTTCTCTGAGGCTGGGAGAATGTGACTTACCTGAGGTCACCCAGTGGGTTTCCATGGCCAAGCGGGGGTTCAAAGCCTGGTCTCAAGTCATGGTTTGGACACTTGCATGTGCCTGCCATTGCGTCCCTTTCCTCAGGAACACAGCAACGAGGAGCGTGGGCAAAGAGGGATCCCTTGGAAGGTGTATGTGCCTGCCCCAACTGCTCCCTCATTTGCAAATGAAGGAGCAGTTTGGCTGCAGGCACATGCCCTTTTGTTAGGGATGTGGAAGTGGGTGTGTGCAGAAGGACACGGTGGAATCCATGCATGTGTGCCCAAACTGTTTC
Organism: Cyclura pinguis; assembly: GCA_030412105.1. Lineage (NCBI taxonomy): Eukaryota > Metazoa > Chordata > Lepidosauria > Squamata > Iguanidae > Cyclura > Cyclura pinguis. The sequence goes on along the minus strand of CM059599.1, from coordinate 306,554,330 downwards.
CTCATTTGAAAACAAGGGAAAGGTTTGACACCCCCACAAATACCCTGCTGCCACTTCCCTGGTATTGGTGATGTCTAGCAGCAAGTCTTTGTGGAACCCCTGTGAGGGGTCTGTAGCCCCCCAGGGAATCGCGAACTCTAGGATAAGAACCACTGATATACACAGTCAAACACTTTCAGTAATTTAGAAAACACAGATTCTTTCCCCCTCAAATTCTTTGGTATGCTTCATTATTTGCAATATGTCTACTATATTTGTAGTAGTCTAGTGTTTAGTGTCTCTTCCTTTTCTGAATCCAGGTTGGATATCTAGCATTTCTCACTCTGTGTACAGTAAAAGTCATTGTTGTAAAATCTTGATCATCACTTTGTTTGCATTGGAGATTAGTGCAGTGGTCTGGTGGTTGCTACAGTTCATTGTCTTTGCTTTCCTTGAGACTAGAATATATATTAAGCATGTCTAATCTGTGTGTTCTCCATTTTGTGGGCATTTTTTTAAAGAAGCTGGATGGATTCTGTCTCTATAGCTTGAAATAGCTTTATTATTCCTGGTGATTGATTTCTCCTGAGTACATTGAAAGTGGCTTCCCCATTTGTGTCTGAGGAAATCTTCAGTGTATTGCTTTCAGTGTCTTTTTATTTTGTCCTGATTGTATAATGTTTTTGCCATTGATCATTCAGCATCCTTGCTCTTGATATAAACTTCCTTTTAATTTCTCCTGTGTTCTTTTTGATTGTGTTCTTCTATTTCTTTGCATTGATTATTATAATAATTCTTTTTGTCTTATGAACATGCCACTGAGCTGTTATGTTCAGGATTCAGAGCCTGTTTCAGTGACATTTTACTGTGCTTTTCATCTGTTCTGAAGGGTTTTCTTTCTTTTTTTGTCTAGGAAGAAGTTTGTTTTGTTTTGTTTTGTATTATCTTGCATTCTTCTCTGACAGTGTCCCTGGTTTCAGAGTTCTTTTGGTTCCTAGTCTGTTACTCTAATTTTTTATATCAGTAGTTCATGGGCTGTTCCACACTCCACTCCTGTTCTTGTTTTTGCAGAGAGAATGGAGCTTTTCCTTTTCCTTTTCCTTTTTTTTTAATTTCAGTTAAATTGCTTATTTGATTTTTGTATTGGCCATCTAGTGATGTATCTCTCTTAAATATTTTAATGTAGTGAGGCAGTTTGAGTCAGGAGACTAGACTTTATGAAATCTCTAGATTCCTATAAGGGTTCTCTTAGTTTTACTGTTTAGGGTAGGACAGCAAACCAAGATGCATCTATCCACTTCAGGGAATAACAGCCACATCAGCAAGGAGAATAGACAGTTCTAGTAGCAAGATCAGTCTAGATGCTCCAGGAGGAAGCTACTAGGCAGAAGCAATAGTGGGAGATGACCCTCATGACTGAACTCTTACAGGGTTAGATGGAATATCCACAGTAATTTGAGAGGAAATTGATTTTCTAGCAGTGATATGTTGTCTCTGTTGTAATTCAGTGTGTGCGGGAATTGGCTTATTCTGAAGAAGCAAGATCCCATCTGATCTTGGAAGCTAAACAAAGTCAGGCCAGGTACTTGGAAGGGAGATCCTTTAGGGAATACCAGCTGTTATAGGCTATAGTCAGAAGAACACAATGGTAAACCACCTCTTAGTATTCCTTCCCTAAGAAAATCCTATGAAATTTATGGGGCACCATAACTCAATATGCATGTTGAAGGTACATACTACTGCCACTACTTTACAAAAGAGTTGTTCCTGGTAGAGGCAAAACTGCTAGGAATTGTTTTACATCAAGACAGCCCTCTGCACTTTTAGACCATCCATGAGGATGTTACTATAGACACTGTCCTGTGTGTAAAATTTACTACTGTAGCACAGACAACACATCAAAGCATTTGTTCCATCAGCAACTGTGATGCAGCCAGTAAAAACCCTATTACTGCAAGTCCACAGGCAGGAGTTTGAATATCTTTGTGATACATTGTTTTGGAGAGTGACACTTAACAGAGAGCATATTTTCTTGAGCCCTGTGAGAGCATGCATAGCTCTCCTGAGACAAGGGTCCAAGACCTATTCTGAAGAAGTTTTTTTTAAAGAAACAAAAACGGCCAAATGGAAGGTCCAGAACATGGAACAGAGTAGTCATGGACATCCATGAGAGCAGCAGCCTCCGACGGCTCACTAAACTAGGGCACAGGGCTAGTAATCATGAGATGAACATTTAAGCCCACCAAGGAAAAACTGAGGGGAGGAAATCTTTCACATAATTTTTCTGTACCTAGAAAAATGTCAGAATGATAAGAGAGGGGAGCTAGTGAGATCTGAAGCTATACATTTCAAACACCACTGACCATTAAACAGTTTGCTAACAGTTTGCTCCCTGAAGCATGTGCCAGTCAGGTACATCATGGAGCATTTGTTTTGATTCTCCCCATCAACCCAAAGAACCAGTCATAGATGCCAGGAGCATAGCCATGAGTTCTAATAGAACAGCTTACATTTTACAGGTAGGGATATTGTCTCAAATCAAATGTACAGCCTCAAACTTGGGACAACCTCCTTTCAAAGCCAAATCAGTTAGGAAGATGACATTGGCCAGTATTTTGGCTCTTGCACTGATCAGCTTTTCTGACTGGATGTTTAGTAGGATTCTGGAAGAACAGATTTCAGATCTGAAGAGAAATCTGAACAGATTTCAAATCAAAAGAGTAATAGTGCTGGGTATTTTCAGCGTACTGGTGACACCTGACGCCCAAACTCTGGACAACCTTTCTCAGTGGTTTCATGTAGATGTTAAATAGCATAGAGGACAAGACAGAATCATGAGGGATTCCAATGGCCAGCAGACAAGGAGTTGAACAGGAATTCCCTAGCACCACTCTCAGAGAACATTCCTCAAGGAAAGAATGGAGCCATTGTAGAACAGTTCCCCCAAGTCCTATCCCAGAGAGGTACCTCAGAAGGACACCATGGTCAAGGTTATTGAAAACCACTGAGAGGTCCTGCGGAACCAATAGAAGGACACTCTGCCCCATCCAGTTTCCAGTGTGGTCATCAACCAAGACAACCAGAATTATCTCTGTTTCATAACCAGACCTGAAACAGGACTGAAATGGACCTAGATAATCCGCCTGATCCAGGAACCCAGGAGCTGAGAAGCCACTGCATATTTTAGCATCATGCTGCAAAACAACAACAGTAGCAATAAGAACAGCAACAGCAGCAACAATCGTGTGCTTCCCAATGATGTTTATATCAACTTGTTTAGTTTGGCTTGAAGACTGTAGCTTTCTACATGTGTCCTGTCCTCAAGTATCAGGCTTCCAAATTGCATGGGAAACCTACAGAAATAAAGGAGGCACCCTGTTGCAGACTGTATGCTCCAACATATGGATGTCAACAGAGCTAACAGTGGGATTGCAGCAGAGAGGGCAGAGTCTAATCAGCAGGCCCCTCCCTTTACGTTACTGGGAGCCTGGCTTTCCCCCCACCTCCCCTGAATGTTTGCTGGGTATAAGCAGCATGGGCAATTTCCCTAGTCCCCTACCCCACCTTTGGAGTGCCTTTGCTTTATCAAGCATTCAGAAAATAGCTTGCCTTTCATGTTTGCCTTGTCTCCTTTTCTTTTGGGATCATGTGAGCTACAGGAGTTTTTACCACTGTGCTTTTTATCCTCCCCTCCCTGTTTCTTGACATGTATTGATGTGAGGTGTAGGGTGAGTTTGGGCAGGCCTGATTGGCTGGTGGTGCACAGGTCTTGCTCTCCCTAGACCTCTCTGGTAGTACTACCCTTGGTTGTTACATGGAGATGTATGCAAAAACAGGCTGCAGGAAAACCCTGACTGCAAGTCACATATGTGGACATACAGCTATAGGAACTGATCATTTGCAAATCAGCAATCATCATCCTACTGAAAAAACAAAGACTAAAGAAAAAACATGCAAAGAATTTAAAGGACTGACTCAAGCAGTTTCTTGACAGTGTGAGTCTGGCTTCACAGTTTGTATAACAAATGAGTAAGGTTGATGTTGGGTCAGTTGTCAGTCTTGCCTCTCTCCTCACGCAACCAGAGTTCTGTTTATCTTTTAAATGAATTTTAAAGAGCAGTTTAAAAACAGTTGCAAACCTCTTCTGAGGAATCTGCAAAGGTGTGTTAGTGAAACCACAATACTCTGTTTTCTGTAGAACCACAGTGAGATGCACAATCCATTTTGCAGACCACATCTTAGGAGGGGTATATTACTACTGAAGATACTTTTCTGATGTAAGCATAACCAGAGAATAGCCTTGCAAAACCATTTTGCAGATCTCATGATAGGAGGGGGAAAAGTACATTAGCAGTGGATGCTGTGAATATATTATGTCTTCTATGTTCTTACTAAGAATTGGTCCATGTGTCACTGTCCGACCTCACTTGCTTCATTGGCCGCTCACATTTGAATGATATTAGGTGAGGGTAGGGAATCTGTGGCCTTCCAGATATTAGACTACGACTCCTGTCATGCCTGGCTATTGATAATCTTGGCTGGAACTAATGAAATTGGAGTCCAACTACACCTGGGGCAGCCACTGCCGCCGCCCCCCCCATCATTTCACTGTTATCCTTGTGACATATGGGAGTGGTTGATCTGTCTTTGGAAGTCATACACCTTGCTCATGGAAACTAATCTGTGGATTTCTTTGTTTTCCTTGACGTTAGTTCATTTTTTGTGAGTAAGCCACTTTTGTGTGTTATGGAATATAAATGACAATCCTCTGTGAAGAATGATCTCTCTAAATTAAACACATAGGGAATAACTAGTTGCTTTTGTGGAGTTGTATTTTACTACTTCATGGCAGGAATTCCTAGCGGGTGTATGTGTGGAATGCTGTGCTGCATTTTAGATAATATTAGATTTTAGGTAATATTCTACTAGAAGAATTCTTTCTCAGATCCAAACTAATGTCATATAACTCTTGCAAGGATGTGTCACTGCAAGCTGTTGGTCACTGGAATCAAGCATTTTAATGTCCAAACAGATAAATACAGCATACGTAGGAGAAAGTTCTAACTTGACTTTCTATCCAATCTGTTAGTATTTGAATACAAAGAGAATTTTATTTTTCATGAGATTGAATTTAGCTGTAGCTGAAATAATAGTCTAGCAACAAATACTTCAAATATTGATCTTGTCAAGCAACAAATACTTCCAAATGCTTCAAGTGTTAATCTCATCAAGCTCCTGCATATGTTCCAAGGGCAAAAAATGCATAGCTCCTATTTGGGCTGTTTTAGTGGTGGGAAGTATTGAGTTCTATGAAACTAAAAGTAATAAAGGTCACTGCATGTGAGGCCTGAAAGTCCCATTTACCACACTACAGTACGTATATTAGGGGAACGAGGAAGGCTTACTTTTTAATTTCTGAATAAAGTAGGCTTCCCTAAAGTGGTTCCCTCAAGATATTTTAGACCACAAGTCTCATTATAAGAGTTTATGGGTTTTGTAGTGCAACTCCTATTAGAGGAGTTGTAGCGCAACACACTTGAAGGACATCAGGCTGTCATATGTGAAACAAATCTTGAAGCACTAATGAATGACAAAAACAAAAACAAAAAAACCCCCTACCTAACAGGAAAATATATTTCATATCTTTGGAAAGGATTAATTATTTTGTTATTATGCTGATGAGACTTTTTATCTGATTGCATTAACACTCTGTGATGAATCTCAATTAGTACTGCCTGTGGTGTGTGTTTTCATTTGCTGATCTTATTAAACTTCCAAGTCCCATAGCTACCTGTTCTCTACAAGGTGCATTCACTCAAATACTTTATTTAGTCACATAGAAATGGCTGAGAGTTGCCCCTGCCTTACACAGAATCAGGACAGTGAGGAGTTTTTCTATGTCCTCAGGTCTACCCATTTACTTATTTCCGTGGTGAACTGTGCTTTTGGTTAATTTCTGTGATAGACAGTGGAATATTGATATTGGGGATACTGTTGTGATTGGAGCAAAACCAGCCCAGGCACTGTGGTTGCTAGCACCTGCTCTCTTCATATTATCATAGCTTCTGCCACAGAAGTAAATAACAAACTGCTCTGGTAGGTTAATTTGCAATGGAATTTAACTTTGGCTAATGTCAGTCTAGGGGGTGGGTGGGGTGTTTTTTTTGGTTCTTTTCATTTTTTTTTTTTGGTATCCATAGATATGAAATTTTTTCAAATCCTGGTCAAGTGAACTCTTTCAAACAGACCATTAAGGTCAGTGCCAGTTTAAGACTTAGGCCCTTTCCACATGACAATGCTGTTCTGCGCTGTCACGCTGCAATTCAGGTCCGGAAGGGAATGTGTCAGCAACGCTCCCCTCCTCACCTGCTTGATCCACCTCTTTCTTCTGCAGTGCAGTTGGTCACTTGCTATTGCTGTGCTGGGGCAGGAAGTGTTGCAATCGTGCTTCCGTGGCTTCTGCACAATGGTAAGTACGGGAGCACTGTGTGATTGGAGGTGCAAAATTGATTTTTTCCGTTTTGCAAATACTGCGGGAGTATGACACTTCGCGACATGATGGCAATGGGATGGTGGCAATGTCATGTGGAACCATGATCTGCCAACCGCTGCTATCCTGTCCCAGAAGCGGCACAGCAACGTTGGGTGGAAAGGGCCTTTGTTGGTGCTGATGACTGACAGAGGAAGGCAATTTCCTGTAAAGACAGAAAATCTGTGCCATCTTGTGGCCTATCCTCATATGCTTAGAGCAGTTGGCAGCATTATGCCTGTTCCTGCCCTTTGTGCTGAAGTTAAATGGCTTTGACTAATGGTTTTGACATAAAGGCTATTTAATTTTTAACTGACTTGTAGTTCTTTTCCACTTTGGCACCTCTGGACAATTGATGGCACTTCTGGATTACTGAATGTAGCACATTCCTTTTCTTTTTTTCATATCAGCTGGATATTGACATTCAAGACAGATTTTGCTTCCAGTTGTCCTGTTTCAGAGAGTGAAAAGCTTATGAGTGGCACATAGATGCATGTTTGTTTGTTTGTTTCTCTGGGAATTTTAATTCACTAACTTGAAGAAACATGGCCACATATGGCTTTGGGCATGTAGACATCTGCTATTTCTGCATGGAAGGACACATTGCTATAAACTTCAGGCATTTGTCTTGTCAGTTTAAGGATTCACATTTTGTAACAGACTTAAATAAGGGCATGTGTATGTACATGTGCATGTGCATGCACGGACACACACACACAAATTGTTATTTGCCAAAAGCAGCACTTGCTATCTATCTGTCTGTTTACACTGTAATAAGGAGTATGCTGTTGAATTCTACCACCAAAAAGTGCCAGTAGCAGAATTGCTGTTGTGACAGTCTCAGATGTTCTGAAAATACTGTCAGCTGTATGAAATATGAATGCTTTGATCGAGCCTCACTGTTTACTTTTATCCTAGACTGAGACCTTCTTCAAAGCTCTGCCTGTTTACTTTTGCAGGAGGTCCAGTCCAGGATGACAGAAGCTGAGAGAATAATAGAAAGTAGAAGCAGTTTTCCTACTGCCCTTGTGACCAATCAGTGGCCCTTTGTGGGGGATAAGGGGCCAAAGTCCACCTGGGAGCATTTGGGTGGCATTGTATAGCCGTGAAAAAACAGTTGCACAAGAAGGTACCAGATGTATCCTGTGCAATGACATAAATCACCAAGAGGATTCTGCCACAATCCTATAATCATTCTTGTTGCTGTGTGCCTTCAAGTGGTTTCTTACTTACAGTGACCCTAAGGCAAACCTATTATGGGGCTTCTTGGCAAGATTTATTCAGGATGAGGTTTGCCATTGTCTTCCTCTGAGGCTGAGAGACTGTGACTTGCCCAAGGCCAACCAGTGGATTTCCATGGGTCAGTAAGGGCTTGAACCCTGGTTTCTCAGAGTCTTTGGGCCTTTCTGCATTACACTGCAGTTTAGGGAGGAGCATTTAGAATTCTCAGCCAGAGAGCTCTTTGGCCTCAGGAAACTACAAACCCCAGAATTCCACAGGATGCTGAAAGTGGTATAATAGCACTATAACAGTGTAGTGCGGAAAGGCCTTTAGTCCAGTACTAAAACCACTAATTCATGCTGGCTCCAGGAAATAATTCTATTATATCAGCATACAGGATTATGCTATCTTCTGGTCTTCCACATAGAGAAATTACTCCAAATAAAAGCTCAGCAGTGTCATTCATATATATATATATATATATATGTATGTATGATATTTCCACTGATGAGACTTCTAATGTCTTTTACATATGCTCTTTTGACTGTTAAGATAGTCCATAGTTAGTTCCTAACTCCTGCAAGATTTCTCTCCTCCAATGCAAGAATGACGTAGTGAGTTCTCTGTGTTTTTTGCAAATGTCTCTACCCAAAAGGAATGCCGGTTTCCTTTGCGAAGTTAAACACATACACAGCAGGTATAGAAGAACAGGCTGATTTGTCAAAAAGATGAAAACAATCCATCCAGTGCTTCAATTTTTTTCAAAAAAGCTCATGCGACTATTGTACTTTTGTGCAGTTGAGCACTTTGTGCAGATCTGGTAAATGCACAAATCTTGTTCAGATTGTCAAAAACACAGACAACCCCTTCCAGTCTTAAAGGTTCTGAAAATTACATTTGTTGTTCTCACTACAAGAACAAGACAAGCAAGGATTTCATCTCTAGTAGCAATGCCCAGTGTGTTTCCAGGCCCATTTCAGAAAGCTAACATTTATTGGTAACCTGGATATTTGAAAGACCACCTCCCATAGAAACCTACCTGTGCATTTTAATCATCAAGGGAGGCTCTGAAGACAACCTCATTACCACTGATCTCTGAAGTGGGAGCTCAGTGTTCTTTAGTCCAAGAGATCCGTCTAGTCTCCTCTTAGTCCATTTTGACATAGTAAGTCACCTGTTGTTCAAGTGAGTATTTGAGAGTGCATTTGGAACAATGGGAAATAACATTGTTTATCTTTTCTTTTCTGAAACCTTGTTTGTGATGGTGTGGTTTTAATGCTACAGTTTTGTAAAATATCTTGTTACATTGTATTGTTTTTAATCTTGAACTTGCCTTTAATTTAGTTACCTACACTGTATATAGTTAGCATTGAACATTTAAGCCAAGCTTTGGCTTAAAGTCTGGAATATACAAAAAGTCACAACTTGAAGAGGAACTAGAGACAAATCAAATGGCAAAAATCAAACACTGGTCTCGTGATGACCAACAGAAGCAGGAAAATCTCTCCTCCCTATTTCAGGCCTCCTCAGGACATCCCAAAATTAGCTAATTTTTAGACAGGTCTGATGTTTGCAAACTACAACGACCCACAAACTACAGCTCCCACAATGCTGTAGATTAGCATTGGAGCAGAGTGGCAAAAGTGCAACAGTGACGTCGTGCGGAAAGGGCCTTAGGGTCACTGGCACTTGGAAGCAGAAGGTGTTGGGTAATGGCAAAATATGGCTTGTGAGAAGAGACAAAATTTATGTGTGAACAGGAAGTGCTGAGGTTTAGGGGGTAGTAGTTGCCTTTGTTTAATAGTATTTGGGGGTGGTATTATGTATTGTAGTTTACTTGAAAGAGAAATTTAACTGGCCCTCTACAAAGATTTTCCTAGCAGTTATCCCCTTTCGGCCAGCATTTGAACAAAGAGGGAACACACTCTGCGTAAAGACTAAAAAAAAAAAAGATGGTGCTAAGTCAATCTACTTCTGCATTTCAACAATTTATGCTTTTTGACAGCGCTCTGGTCCTTAGCCTGTTGAATAAGTTGGGGTGGGGTGGGGGCACCTGTACACGCAAAACTGGTATAGACTGATTAATTCCAGAATTAGTACTTACAGTCCTAACGTTTGCATGTTTATCAATAAATATGTATTTTTCTTTTGTTCTCAGCAATAAGTGTATGTTGATTCTTTTGTTTGTTTTAAAAAAGCGTCTTGTTCATAATTATCTAAAATATAAATAAAACCTACACATCATAAAATGAAGATGCTAGACTGCATTCTAGATATTACAGAATATTCTTCATATTTTGGGCCTAGTGCTCTTACAGTAATAAATCTAGAATGCGTTCAGCTTGGTTGTTTAAATGAAAACAGGTGGTTCATCTGAACTGGATTGGTCAATTTAATCTTTCAGGTACCAGAAAACAAAAGCAGGTGTTTTGTTAATGTGGCCTACAGGTAATGTGGAGTCCATATTGGATGTGGGGAAAGAGTGGCTCAGGTAGCTCCCAACCTATTTTCTGCCCCACAAACACCCTTCCTCCTCAACCTTAGACTCTTCAATTAAAGAAAAAATTGATGTGAAAAATGTGCTCAAATGCATCTTCTGATCCTCAACTCTAAACTGTCTAACATTGTCTCAAAATAAAAAGTGGAAGTAGAGTTCTAGTTATTTCTGGGATAATTTTTGACTAAAAATGAGATGCTTTAGGTCACATTGGGGACATGAGGGGGTGCAAATTTGCCCTCACCAAAGTTAGCAATCTTGGTTTATGATCAGGTAAAGGTATGTGTAATGTGTCATATTATTTTTCTGATATTGGATATACTAATGAATTTCTTCTATATGGAGATATTTGACAAAGTATCTGAAAGAATCACACACTTCTTCAACTACAGGGGAATGCCTCGCATACTGGAAGTGATATGTAGATATCTTGACTAATAGCCAAGACTAGCTCCATCTTTATAGAAGAGCTGCTAGATTTATCAATTTTGGATTCGTTTTAGAGAGTTCTCTTGGTTTTTATTTTGCTGTTTCTCCTGCTGAATTTGTTTTGTTTTTGTGTATAGATTATTTAGCATTACATTTTACTTTATATTTACTTTACATTTCTTTTATATTGCTTGATTATATTTGCATAAAGTATGCCATTACCTGAAAAAGGGATATATAAATATGTCAAATAAGTAAGTAAGTAAATAACTGAGACCACAATTCTGCAGCTATTTAGCTGAAAGTAAACCCTTTCAGAGTACAGAACTGTATTGTAAATGAAATCACCTCTTTTTTGCTTTACTGCTGACCGTATCTCAGTAAGAAAAGTACATTAGGGCAGGATTTGGCACCTTTTAAATTATCTAGAGGGTAGAAGCCAGATGTAGAACATCATTACAAAATGTTAAATTGTTATTTTGAGAGAAAACAACAGGAGAAAATCTTCTTGCTGCCTTGTAGCAAACATTATAATTAATGAACATTTGCAGTATAAGATAAATCATTGCTCACAAAGGTGCTGAAGAACAAAATGGAGCCATCTGGACTCATGCACTATTATACTATTAGTGAAGCGATCCAGAAAGTAATTTTATTCATAAACATCTGTTAAGATTAAATTAATTGAATATGTGTGCCTTTGTTAGCTATGTACATTTCATATTAATTTTTCAACTGACCAAAACATTGTCCAGGCTTATGCATAATGGTATGTCAGGGATCTGATAAATACTAGCTTACTGTTGTATCCAATACTGTTGTATCCAAACATGTCACTCCAGACCAACCATGATTTGTTAGCCAGCTGCAAACCACATTTAGAATCCACATTCTTACAAATTCTGATTTGTTTAAATCATATGCTGTTATCTTCATTATCAGTAAATGTGGTTTCTTTTTTAATTTTATTCTCCAATCATTTACCCTAATACGGCAACTGAAAGAAAGAATGGGAAAGAAGCAGATAGAAATACTGAAAACAAACTGTGGGTTATTTGATTGTTTCTGGGACAATTTGTAGCCAAAATAGCAAACTATAGCTACCATATACTTTGGCTCAGAGTGATGTATAGATGCCATCATTGTCTACTACTAGCAAAAAAGCAGATGTCAAAAACTTTAATATCCTGTTTTCCTAGGGCCAAGGCCAGTGGTGACTGCTTGCTACCCAAGGTGTTGGGTGTGTCTTCTAAATAGTGTCAGTAACTTGGGTAGCTTCTTTAAACTCTGGAATGAAAAGCCAGAATGATCATTGCACCACTGACATGAAGCCACCAGCAATTAGGACTATATTTGATCCTATGTAATTAAATTGAGCCAACATGATGTAGTGTTCTGAGTGTGGGACTATGACTCAAGGACAGCAGGGTTTCACTCAGCCATGGAAACTCACTGGGTGACCTTGAACAAGTTACGCTCTCTCAGCCTCAGAGAAAGGCAACAGCAACCCCCATAAGCATATCTTGCCTAGGAAATCCTATGATAAGGTGGACATAAGTTGGAAATGACTTGATGGCACAGTGAACTTTACTCCAAAGCTTTCCGTGAAAGCTACAGTGAGCGTATGGTCATCCCACACAAGCAGATCTCATTTGTTTAACCTCAAGAGGGACACTTCCTCTCAGCAGATCTTGAGCAGTTGAAAGTGCTATCTAATAGGGTAGGACTAGGGAAGAAAGTCATGTTATACTACTGATAAACTGATAACAGAGAAAAGACTGGATGCAGAGAAAAGTAGTTGTCCGTATTCAAATTTTAAGCAGTGCAAAACTGAAGAGGAAGCAGGGAAAGTTAAAGCTTTTAACACCAGCGGTGAAGACCCCATTTGTTGTTAGTTCTCCAGGTGGTTTTAGGCAAGCTGCTATTTTCGGGCTCATTTGCATTAAGTTGATAACAGGAATTACCTGTTACAGGCTTGCTTTAAGAATGATTGAGGTAATGTATTCTAGTGCCTCAAAGACTCTGTATTACAGAAAAGTTTGTTGCACTTGGGCCCTGCTCATGGGCTTCTGCCCTGCTCATGGGCTTCCTATAGGCTGTTGCTTGCATGCTTTATGAATAGAATGCCACAGTACAGAGGGCATTGGTCTCATCCAGTGTGGTTCTTTTTATGTTATTAACAATCCAAAGAGAAATCATGCAGTATTCAGCATAGTGTCCCTTGGTTACATTTAAATTATTTAACAATTAAAAGGTATATTCATACCTGCCATGGCACTATGGAGGTGGGATTGTGCACTCCTGTAAGGCAAGAACTTAATCCTGATGGTAATAATGTGAGGTGACATTGTGAGAGAATAGTGCAAAAAGACAACATCTCTAGCCAAAAAGTAGAAGAGCCCCACTGGATGACAGGTGAAACACTTCAAGCAGTTAAGGACAGGCAAGAAACAAAAGTAAAAGAGGACAAAAATAGAGTCAGAACATGAAATGCAACTGTTCAATGACCTGTGTGCATGGACAAAGAGAACTACTATAACAAACAATGCAGAGAAATAGAAGATCACAACCAAAAAGTTAGAACAAGAAATCTTTTCCATAAGAGCTGAGAGTTCAAAGAGCTGATTGGGGATAGTCCATAACTAGCAGGGAAATACACTGTATAGTCAAGAAGAAATGAAAAGGTGATGGAAATGATATACTGAAGAACTATATAAAAGAGTGACAGATTCATTCAAGGAAGAACCATTTTAAGGTGAACCCACAATTGTAGAAAGTGGGAAAAGTCCAGGTCAAGGAACCCCCACGTAAAACAAAAAAGGTGAATGCTCATGTCCCATTATCTTCGATGGATGCAATGCTCTGAGCAACCTCAGATATGCCAACCACAAGTGGGCAGATTGTAACACTTGGTAAAATAGAAGGCAGTAGGAAAAGAGGAAGACCCTATTATGGATGGGTAGACTCCTTCAAGGAAGTTGCAGTGTTGAGTTTGCAAGACCTGGATAGGGCTGTTGATAACAGGATGACTTGGAGATTTCTTATTGATAGGGTCACCATAAGTAGAAGTTGACTTGATGGCAGTTTACAATGACTAAATTGTCATACATTCCAAATATACAAGCAAAACTACAAATATTTAAATCTGAGACATTGACCATTTCCGCACTAGACTGTGACAGTGGTATTATTCCACTTTCAACATCCTATGGAATTCTACCTTTGAGGCCCCTGCCTAAACTGCAAACCCCAGGATTCCATAGGATGTTGAAAGTAGAACAATGGTGCTACAACAGTCTAGTGCAGAAATGGCCATTGTGCCCTGCAAATGGTGAATTTTCAAGTGAACGAGTTTCACTTTCTCAAAACAAAATGAGAAGTGTGAAGGCCTAACTTATGGAGTCTGTTAAACCTAATAAAAGTCTTTTGCTTCCCAAGTAAGATGTAGATACCAGTGTAGTTTAGTCCTTACTGGGTGTGGTTATGTTAGGCTGTTAATAATGAAGGTGTTTGTTAACAATGAAGATGTTTTGCCTTGCTTTTTCCATACATAAAACCCTTTCTTTTCCGTATTTCTTACATTTATGGAGCCAGGAAATGAAAATGAGATCTTATGCTCTATTAAGCCATATAAAGATATAAAGCCTTATAAAGGTATGAAATATGCTCTCTGTTTGCTACCAAACAGAGTGCAATTGAGTGCATTATTTTGAGACAGATCGCAATGTGTTCAGTGGGTCTTGCTCACGGATAGATATGCATAGGATTCAAAGCTACCTTTATAGCCTTTCCCCCAAAGTTGGGATCCAAGGTAGATTCCAAGATAAAAAGAAATATAAGTAAAATGATATGCAGATAAAAACATAACAGAAATATATTTTAAATGGTATTAAACTGTCTATAGACTTAAAATCATTTGAAACATCTCAGTTTAAGAGAAAAGGATAAATGTAATATAAAACACATAAAAATGTCTTTATCTGCTTATGAATGGATATCTAGAAGGGGCCAGTCTGCCCTCCTTAGGAAGAGAGTTCCAGAGCTTAGGATCAGCCACAAAGAAAACCCGCCCGTGCATTTCCACAAAATGTTCCTGTGTGGTGATTAGAGAAGTCCTTCCTTGAAAGATCTTAGAACTTGGTCAGGCTCATATGGGAAGATGCAGGTCTTCAGATAATATGAACCTAACCCAGATACAGTTTTATAGGTCATAAGCAGTACTTTGAATTTTATCCAGAAACAAGCTTAATTCAGACAAGAGGTGCTTCTGATCAAGCAGAGGGAAGATCAGGGAAGGCAGATTCTAGAAAGATTACATTAAGGGTGTAAATCAACAGTTTTTCGTCACATGTGAGGATGAAAAATTATAGTAATTTTTTCCAAGCTGCAGAGTAGACAAATATTCCTCCACAGTATTCTTCCCATATTTAAATATCTTGAAATATTGTGGACAACTTATTATGTGGAGAAAAACCACGAGGTTTTTGGTGCAAAAAAGTATTTTCAGTCCAGGGCACCAATTTTCTTCTTAGAAAATATTTTTTTCTGCAACCTTCCCTCTTTTCTCTTTAGATTAACTCCTCCACAATATTTTGGGATGTTTAAGTAGCAGGAGGGTAATTCACAAAATTCTCATTGACCTATTGTGTTTCCAAATAGGGTTTATCAGGTGGTGGAGAACCCATTTTTCAACCTGGGAATGAATAATTACAAATATTCTTTCTGTCCCTTGATTACATTCACACTGAAAATATAGGTTCACAGTTTGGATATGTGCCTGGATTCAGTCCTGAACTGTATGCTGATATTTTGCTAGTGGCCAGGAGTCCATTTCTGCAATTAAAACTAGTTCACACATCTTAGGGTCACCAGACTTGGCCATGGTAACACATGATATACAGTGCGCCTTCTTGTGGTTTGAGTTCAGCATACAAAAATTTGAGGTTGCATGAAGTGTTGTGTCCATTAATGTCAATGGATATGATGGACGTGTGCCCACATGTCATGTCCATTGAAGATAATAGGATGCAAGAATTGTTTTTTGTTTTATGTGGCAATTTCTGGAATGGAACCCCTTATGTGTATGGAGGACACACCGTAGTTTCATCCTATTTGGATTTCTGTAACTTGATCTAGTAGAAGCTGTATCTGAAGAGTGTTCAGAAACTTCAGCCATTCTAAAGAGCTGCAGTGAGATTTTTAAATGGAGACAGTTACAATGTGCACATGACTCTTATTAAAAGAGTTCAGCTAGCTTCTGCATTGCTTCTGAACACAGGTCAAATTGCTTGTTATGACATATGATATTCAAAAGTAACTAAAGTAGGCACATTGAATGTATTTTTAACTTAAATAGGTAATGGAAGGAAGTAGGTAAAGCTACTATTCAATCGCTGTTACATCACAAAATGAGTGAGGCTATTCCTTATTATGTTTCTTTATTTGTTTGTTTGCTTGCTTATTCGAGGCACCTGTTCATCACCTCTCAGTCCATCAGGGTCTCAGAAGTGATCCTGCATTATGTTATAATCAGATAATATATTTACAGTATTGTTGCAGTCCGATAACTTTTCGACAGTCCACAAGTTGCTCACTCTGCCTTAGTTACTTGAAAACAGCAATTTATAAAAGTAACTTGTTTGTAATTAGTTACTTCTAAACTCTCATAGGACTGGAACCTTAGAGTTTTTGCCTGTATATGTACGTGGCTCATTTAAAGGACAAAGATGTGCTATGTGGTGATGAAAATGAATGTTGTTCAGTGTAAATGGAAATATAGGGTACACTAACAGTGTTTTATGACCTTCTTTTAATGGAAACACTGTATTTTTTTTCTTGTGAAAATGAACTTGTATTATAAATGTCAGTTCCAAATTTTATTTCTTCAACTTTGTACTGACTTTGAAGAGACATTTCTCTCATATTCATTGTGTCCTTTACTTCCTCTAGCAGAAAGTTAAGAGGTTGAAATCAGTAAATCATAGGAGCAGATATGGTTTACTGGACATGATTCATAAAATTGACAATTATCCTTTTCTCTCCATGGCCATGCTGGATGGAAAAAGAGGTCAGCTGAAGAATGATAAAAAGTTTTGTTTTTGTTTTTGTCTGGTCACTTGCAAATGGCAACCTGAGAGCTAATAGGAATTTAGTGGCACCAAGATGATGAATTTTAGAGTACCTTAATAACATCCTACTTGAAGTGATAGGGATACTGAATTTGCGCTATATTGGAAGCGATCAGTGATTAGTTATATTTCTGGATTTCACTGGCATTTATGATCTGTATGTTCCAATATGACTTGCAGCTAAGTTTGACTCTGGATATGTAGTCAAGCCACACAGTGGAATTTGCTGGTCAATCTGATGTACTCTTACCTTTTTCAGCTCTAAAAAAGAAGGGTAGATCAAGCATATGGTACATTGTGCTATCAGAGTCCTTCCCCTTCCTGTATGTTCATTATCGCACCCACACCAATACACCCACACACTTGTTTTCATCTGTACAGGTACAACTGTAACACACATAGAGAGGAGAAGAGTGTGTAACTAGTACTGGCTGATAAATGCTTTTATCTATCACCATTTTTATCACTGTGGTACAGCAGATGTGCAAATGAGTATGAGTACATAAATAGTCAAGATGTTGATATATGTGCTGTGTTTTGAGCAGTGTTGGTGCTGGGGGGTCCCATCTCATGTTTATGGCATAAATTTGTTAAATTGCCTGGTGTCCCTTATTTGATGGGTCCCTTATTATAAGGAATGTTCCCTAATAGAGAGTTGGAAAGCTTTTCCTTCTATATAGACCAAACAACATGACCAAAAAAAAAAAAAAAAATTATCCATGACTATGTTAACTGAAATCAATACTTTCCTTTACTACTTAGGTAAAACACAAACTTCTAAAAACTCATAGCTACATCCTGATTGTCAGTCCTGCATGTCACAAATATTAACTGCAATATTCATTAAATATACCATATTGGCTAGACCCAGCTACATTCAACTCACTGTATCAAAGGAACTGACATAAGTGGATGTATATGCAACCAATTTGTATTTCATATACAAATTAAATTTATCATTCATTCAGTTTGTAATCAGTTTTAACCACAAATGGGAATAAGGGCAACTTACAATAAAATAAATATATAATAGGTATAAAAAAGTATAACAAAAATTAAAAGCATAACAGTAAAAATAAAACGATAAAAGTCAAAATAAAAGTATAACAAAAATTAAAACTGTTTAGAAAGAAAAGATGTAGCAACAATACAATTAAAAACAGTTTCTCTAACAAGCAAGGTCAGTTGTCAAAGGCTTTCACTGCTGGCAGAAAACAGAAATTTTATTACTTATTGTGTCATGAATTTGTGCGTACTACTGGAGTCAGTTCAAAAGCCAGCCCTAAAATGTTGTTGAATAAATAGTAAATAGTGAACTTTGATGCTCAGTGCCAGTAGGATCACATATAAAACAGGGCAGCTAAGAAATGTGGTATACCAAGGGGTTGAAAAGATAAAGACACTCCCTCTCATAGCCCAGTGAAGACTGGGCATGCCTAGTGGTCACAGAACACTGGCTCTCTGTGGTCAAAATTGGAGAGGAATGGAATATTCTGAAGAGGTCATGACTTGCTGGGTCACTAGGGACCCGGACAGAAGCATGTCACAGTTTTAACCTTTTTTTGTAAGTCCCACTTACAAAAAAACTTATCTGCAAGAGCATAAAACTTTGTGACTTCTAAAAATCACAGTAAATTCACATATCAGGATACATAGGGAGATGCTGTTTGGGTGCAAACACCATTTCAGACTTAAGGTTGGAATCACAAGTTCGATAGGTATTTTTCAGATATGTGAGGACCTTCTGCGGTGTGACATTCCAGTTGTGGATTGCTCTCCCGTTAGCGGCTGGATTGACAGTCATGGTGGTGTCATTCCAGTGCTGAGTTAAAAGCATGGCTTTTTTATTAAAGCTTTTTGAGCCTGAATCTGTACATATGCATGGTTTTAAACATTCAATTTTTAAAAGCTGTAGAATGTGTTTTTAGAATGTTTATTTCTGTTCAAAATTTTTAAACTGTTTAAACAGATTTTATTGTCAGCTGTCCAAGAAATATTACAATATAGGATGGGATACAGATATTTTTAATCAATCAATCATGTGTATTTAAAAAATGTGGTACAGCCAATGAGCATTTGTGAGAAGCACCGCATATGTACTGGCCATTTGAGGGAATTTTCTTATGCCTAGGTAGGGAGTACGTTAAAAAATTATCTTCTCACCAGTGCCTCCATTCAAAGATGAGGAATTATTAGTTCAAATCAGGAGGCCTGAGAGAGGGGGTAACCTAGTGAGATCTTTCCACCAATGTTTACAGGATCTTCACAGGGAGAAACCAGCCAAAGGCTCAAAAGTAGACTAAAATGTGTTTACTTTAGAGAATTAACAATCATGCACAAGATGCAATTATCCACACAATCACACAAGGCTAGCTGAAGGAGAAAAGGAGGAACATTGTTGGTAGTGAAGTTTCAAGGGTGATGAGAGCGATATTTACCATTCCAGAGAGAGGCGAAGAAACAGCATTGTGGCTTAGACTCACGCCTAAGGGCAATATTCATTCGTGAATCAAAGTGACTGCAGGGTTACCAGCAAACAAAGTACTGCATCTACCTGCTTGAAACCAGGGGTTTTTATATCTGATTTCTGCCTGGAGGTCATGGGTGTGAATGGCTCTCCGGCCAAGTAAACGGTGGAGTTTGCCCAGTGGACAACGAGGTCCAGACTGAGCTAACGATCTTAGTGTTAGGTGACAAAGAGTTAATGGGCATTGTGATAACTCTGTAATGGTTGGACAGGTGTGGAGACAATGGAGAAATTCACAGGTTGGTGGGAGGAAGGTTAAAACAATCAGTAGTTTGATGGAGACTACCCTGTCACTAGTGTCTGAAAGCAGAGTCATTATAGCTTAGTTTAAGTCTATTATCTCTGGAGTACGTGGTTGTTTCCTTACTATGACCTGTCTATGCCTAGAGGGGATCTCTGACCTACTTTGCAATGTGTGCGTTCAGCCAGCGTCTTCTTCTTGTCCAGCTTGGCCATAAAGTCACATCAGGGTCTATTTTATATCAATGCCAATGAATCTATCTTGCCTATTAAATCATATTTTGCCAATTAAATCATATCAAGGAATGAGGGTGTATGGCTCAGTATCACAAGAGCTTTGGTCATCAATTGCTCTGCTCAGGTCGTGGAAACACAGGACTATGGCTTCCTTGATTGACTCGATCCACCTTAGGATTCCAGTTCTATTGATAAAGTATATGCATTTAAACTCTTAGTTCATCTCTTCTTAAAACATCAACTCCCAATTTTTAAAATTTAACTTGACTGGTGTTATATGGATTTAATATAAGCTCTTGATTTCAGAAATATGTTTAAAATGTCTCAGGATATTGTTTTAAAAATGTTACATGAGAAGCAATCAGAAGAAATACTTTTGTGGGAAGTGGGGAGTTATATTCAAGATGAAAGTTTGGTAAAATTAAGTTAATATGGCCACAGATTTAGGATGACAAAGGGATTGGGTCTATGAATTCTGTATTGGCTTTTAGAACATGAAGTGGTACTGATATGATTTGGATGCTTGTGATGCTACAACACAGCTAACAGATTCACAGTTTTAACTAGTGAATATATAGTTACAGATTTTGGATAAGGGTACTGGACTGTGTTTTTAAGGACATGAATATATGTGGATGTAAGAATGTAATAGATTTATACTGTTAACTAGTGAAAATAATAAGCAATCAAAGCAGTAAGCAGTATTTAGAAAATTAGTAGCATCAAGGTTATCTAGCAGTAGTAAAGTTCTTTATTATGTAATGTTCTTTATTATGCAAGCACGTTGTAATTGAATGTAATAGAAGAAATATGAAGATACTACATTTGGTACGAGAAACAAGTTTGTAGACTTTTTTTCTTTTAGAAAATATAAATTGGGGGAAGTAGAAGAGAAATTTAGATATATTTTTTGAGAGCCTTGAATCAAGAAGTAAGTTATGTTCCATCTACAGGAAGAAGATAAATTCTTTTTTTCTTTTCTTTTTGATTCTCCTTTTCCTTCCTTTATTTCTCTTTTTTTTCCTTTCTTTTACTCTTTAACTTTTAGTTTATATGTTTTTATGTTTACTTAGATGTTGCTTTCCCTCCTTTTTCTGTTATATGCTCATTTATGCATTTGTAATGTTTTTAATGTTTCTTGGAAAATGTTAATAAAAATAAATAAGTTTCCAGTTTTATTCATTTGTTTTCCATACAGAGAACCTATGTATGGAGGAGAAAATGGCAGAAACCTGCTAGCTGCCTTGCTCTGAGCATTGTGCTTGATAGGAGTGAGGCCAGTGCCAGCCAGAAGTCAAGCACAGTGCCAGCAGCACAATCCCATTACTTCCTTAACCTTTGTCAAAATTGTGCATCATAAGGTGTCAGTTTCTTGCTAATGTTGTAAATGTAGAGCATCCTAAGTGACAGAGGATGAAGAGCTCTCAGGAAAGGCTGATAAACATAGAAATATGACAGAGGTTTTTTTGGACAGGGATTTGATTAGGGATTTCCCCCATTATTTTAATGAGGAAAATATGGAAGCAACTGTTAATCCCTTACAGACGGCTGGGATAGCATTTATGACTCTTCAGTGATGAAAGAGGGAGATAACAGCCATAATGTCAGGTTTGTTTGGGATTATAGAGTTATGTTTAGCATTTTATCCATATTATATCCATACATTTAAAAATATCTCAAAGTTATTGTTATAAGCAGATTATTTACTCTTTCTGTGATAGTAAAAGTCCTTCCTCTTACATATATGACATAGATTTTGTAAATAGATATATACTTTCTGTTTTAGATTTTTTTTTATAGCTTGTTATAGCTGGATTTTCATTGCCGCTGTTTGTCCTGGTGGTATGTGAGCACAAAAGAAGGAAGTATACAATTTTCTATTTTTTTTTCTAAAGTACAAAACCATAAATTAATTCTTGCATTTCATCTATTTAAAAGGAATGCCTAGCACCTCTCATTTATGAAATGTATTTGACTTTGTAGGTTGACTGTCACAAATATTCCCTTCGTGGACAAATAGCTTGGAAAAAAAAAAGTAGATAGCACAAACGGGAGATTACTCTGGGAAGCCAGGTTTTCAGCAGAATACCTTATATTTTGGATTGGGGGGAGAGGTCCCCTTGTATTAGAAATGCTGTAGAGTTCCTTTCTGTCCTTTCCCGTCAGGCAAAAGGTTGAACCAGTAGCGTATGGAGGCTCAACAGTGCCCAGGGCAAGGGGGCGAGGAGAGCGGGGTCAGGGGCGAGCGGAAGGCAGAAAGGGGCAGCGAGCATGGGTGAGGAGGGAGGGGGCAGGTGGGGGAGGGGTGAGTGGAGGGGGTAGGGCAAGCTGCAGCAGCAGGGCGAGCGGCAGGCAGAAGTGGGCAGGGCGAGTGGCAGTGGGGCGAGTGGCAGTGGGGTGAGTGGTGGGCGGGGCAAGTGGTGGCAGGTGGTGGAGGGGCGGGTGGAGGTGGGCAGGGTGAGCAGCAGGGGGTGGGCAACAGGCGGGGTGAGGTGAGCAGCAGGGGGGCAGGCAGGGGGGTCCTCTTTTTTGTGCCAACTGATATTGATGCCCAGGGCATGCACCCAAGTTGCCCCACTCTCTCGGTTGAATGCTTTTGTAAAGAAAGAATATTTCACCAGTTACAAATAAAGACGTAGGAAATCTTTTTGAATTAAGTGGTAAGTGGTATTGTTATTTAACATAAAGACAGTTATGTACTGAAATACCAGCTGATTCTGGAATACATGCTTAAAACATTACAACAGAGAAAATGCTTGCAAGGGCACAGTTTTCCTTAAAGGGTATATTGAGGAAGTTTGTCTTTGCAGTTTCAGCCTTTTTCAAAGTATCTGTGAAATGTTCCAACTATTTCCTGTGGAAAAAGTGAGTGCAATAGGTTCCCCATAACAGTGTGAGTAGTATCCACGTTTTTACCTACCTGTGATCCACTCCAGGACCATGGTTTCCACTGGTGGCCAAGGTCCTTGCACTGTGCATCCGGCCAAGATAGGCAGAGAGTGAGGCATGGCTGGGCTGCCTGTGCCTCTCTTAGTCTAGGAAGATATGGACACTCCTTTGGTAGAAAGAACCGTGCCAAGCCAGGTGTGTCTCCCTTCCGCCCTGCACTTCTCTTAGGCAAAGAAGGAGGTGGACACTTCCTTCTTTGGTAGCCCAGCATGGCTCCCCTTTGCACTTCTCTTGGCTGAAGGAAGAAACACAAAGTGTAGTACGTTATCCTTGTTTTTCACCATCTGCATTAAGTCTGGAAACATGTGTGCTCGGTAAGGGATTCTGGAGGCAGCTGCTGTTCACCTTGCCCGTTGTAGACAGAGACACACAGGTAGAATAAGATTGGCTGGAGCTGAATCCCATTTCCCAGCTCAAACTTTATTGCAGGGCTTACTGCAGACATACTGCTGAAAGGCAACATTGAAACTCTGGCCATTTCCACACCAGACTGTTACAGTGCTATTATTCCACTTTCAACATCCTATGCAATCCTGGGGTTTGCAGTTTAGGGAGGAGTCTCAAAGGCCTCTCCCTAAACTGCAAACCCCAGGATTCCATAGGATGTTGAAACTGGAATAATAGCATTGTAGCAGTCTAGTGCGGAAATGGTCTCTGTGTTTTTCTAGTCCTCCTTCACCATCCTTCAAATGTTGGTGCTGCTTAAAAAAATGCTTTCAGCCAGCCAGAGGATGGCTAGAAGGATATTGGGTGCTGTGGGGTGTAAGATTTTGTAAAATGGAGTTTCTGCAGTATGTCTACATTTAATTTTATGAATGCCAATTGTGTAAATAGAAAATATGAAATATAACTGTATTTAGTTTTGTTGTTTCCTATGAGTTTAAGGAAATCCCTTCCAGAAATAATTTTTTGCATCAAAACTGAGAAATACTACACAACTTAGCACAACATTGATAAGCTGCACAAATGCGATTTTTATCAGCAGTACATAGGCACTTCTCTTGAAATAACACTCAAGCAGTTGAGAAAATTATATATTTATTTATTTGGTTTTTATCCCACCTTTCTCCCAAATGAGATCCAAAGTGACTTACAATGTAAATTTAAAACAGAATAGCTAAACTAGGAAATTTTAAAAAGCATTAAACCATCAGTTGAATTAAAACACTACTTTTAGGACATGAACTTACAAACAATTTAAAACATATGAAGTACGTATTAAAAACAGCACAGTAGTAATACAGATCCCTACCTTTTCTTTTTTTCCTTTTTTTGGTTTTTTTAAACAGTACAAACTGACCCACAGGAATTTAAATTTGTGAAGCTGGCATTGGGGGAGGATGGGAAACCCTGCACAGTGTTTTGTGCTTTTTATTGATTTATGGTTCTTTGGGTAAATGCATTAATCCACAGTTCAGTGAAGCAAAAGAAAATGAAATACTCCCTCAAGGATTGCTCTCCTAAAAAAGGAAGCCGTTGTAAATTGGCTTCTTCTCAAGTATGGCATTTCTAAGCAGTATTTTAGCATTTATTACTACATGTAGGTTTAACCTGTTCCACGTAACAATATCTCTGTATCAGTGAAGGGTGTACAAGAGATACAAACCTTGCAATCTTTTTGTATATGATATCATCACTTGGGCATGTGAAACTGCTACTATAGATAAAGTCATCTTGCAATATTGCTAAAGAATATGGCATACAGCTGCTGCTGTTATTTTAATTTTAAGAATAACTTTTTTCTGTACTTAGAGCGTCTTTACAGAGTTGTACCTTATCATTATAATTCACATTTTGGGGAGAAAAAATGAAAAGTTGTGGTGGGGAGATTCTGAGACAAATAAAAATTCAATAAATTTTTTTGGGAGGCAGCAGGGTTATGCCTGCAGTCCCAACCTTTGGCTTAACCAATTTTGAATGTCATTGTAGACCCTGTTTATGTAACCTTGTTCACGCATGGCAACTATATAGTCCTTTAAAATGAATGCATATAGCCCAAGGGCAGTGAACACCACTACTATCACCTCATCTATATTCACCGAATGTCTGAAAGGTACTACTGCTGTTATTTGCCTGAGACTTCTTTCACAGAAGTGAAAGAACTCCCTGGAGAAAATCTGCTTCTCTACTCACTAGTCTGCATTAGTTAGGAAACATGAATGAACTTCTGACTGAAGTAATCATCTGGTTTTACCCAATTTGGAGTAGTAACAGGGTTGCTGCTGTCTTTTTGACTTGCTGGCCCTAATAACCATAAGGCAGAAAATGTGGACTTCCATAGCTAGCCCTCTTGATAAAGGACACAGATTTTACTGTTTATAACCTATGCTTACATTGTTCCAGTTAAACAAATCATGCTGAAACACATATGGCCATTAAATTTACTTCCAAATACTGCTATGTATTTTTATGGGTATGCAATACTCCCCAGTCTGCAGAGTTTTCCATAAGAAGGAAGCCTGGTGCTGCTGCTGTTTATGTACAGAATTTTTTTCTCCCTTGAATGATTGCAAATGACACAGGAAGGAACCATTCCTTATTCTCATCAATATTTTATTAAACTACAGGTGTTTTTATATCTCACTGATCTTTGTCTTCTAAAAAAATTGGAATTGATAGAACTAGTTAAAAAATAAACAGCCCTCCTTCTCTACTAGCTGAACCACTTCCACATTTTTACCTGGGTAAATTACCTTCTCCTTTGTTTTTCAGTCAAATGCATTAAAAGTTGCTGAACATGCCTCGCAGTCCAACATCAAGTGAAGATGAGATGGCTCAGAGTTTTTCAGATTATTCAGTGGAATCTGAATCAGACAGCTCCAAAGAAGAAACCATTTATGATACTATCCGGGCCACAGCAGAAAAGCCAAGCAGCAGGATGGAGGATGCTCAGAACAACACGTTAGTGATACGGATTATAATACCTGACCTACAGCAAACGGTAAGAAGAACTCCCCTTAAAAGTTTATTGACCAAGACCATAGAGCAGTAGTCGATTAAAGTGTGCCAGTATCTT
Organism: Cyclura pinguis; assembly: GCA_030412105.1. NCBI lineage: Eukaryota > Metazoa > Chordata > Lepidosauria > Squamata > Iguanidae > Cyclura > Cyclura pinguis. The sequence goes on along the minus strand of CM059599.1, from coordinate 306,528,578 downwards.
GCAAGAATTTTTAATGACAAAAGCATGTAGGTAGTATTTCTAAAATGAGGAATCAGAGAAGCATACATCAAAGCTTATGGGAATGGAAATAATTTTGGAAAGACTTTCAGCATTAAGTAGCATGAATTGCATAGTTTACTTTGACCATTTTAGTCGGATAAGTAGACTCCAATTCATCACAGCATATACTGTATTTGCTGGTGTATAAGACTCACTTTTTTTCCTGAAAAATTTGTTTGAAAATGGCATGCGTCTTATATACTGGTGTGTCTTATATAGTATTTATTTTATATAGTAAATAGTATTTGCTAGTGTATAAATGGAGTGTGTCTTATATGCTGGCAAATACGGTATTAAGTGGCAGAGCTGTTGTAAATAAAAAGGGAATTCAGAAGACAAATAAAGAAAGAGAAATAGTCTTTTATACATTCTAGTTAAAAATAAGCATAGCATATAGATGCTTAATGTACAAAAGGTTAAAAGAGAACATGAGCAAGTTTGGCAAGTTAAAATACAAAATATAATACAATATAATAGAATACCACAGTGAAGCAGGATACGATACAAACTGCAGCAACAGCAAATCAGGAAGTAGAAGTAAGTATCCATTAAAACAATGCTACTCTTATAGAGCCTTTACACCTGCTTCCAATAACAGTAGCAGGTAAAGGTCCTCTATAACACCAACAGACCAATTAACCCCATAATAACTAGAGTTGTAAGTCTTGTCAATTCCAACAACCCCTTCTCAAGATCTTACAACAATGTCATTATAATCAGACATATTCAACAATTCACAAAAATATATAAATTCCTGTGTCGTCAATGGCTTAGTCAAAATATCTGCTATCATCTCATCAGTGGGACAATATTCAACATCAATCAATCCCTTTTGATACAAGTCTTTTACTAGCTGACATTTTAATCCAATAGATCTACTTCTCGCTTTGGTACTTTCCCCCTTACATATTGTGATACAGGCTTGATTATCTTCAAACATTACTAAACATTACTAAATATTACATAAACATCCTTCTTTGGAGGTTTTTAAGCAGAGGCTGGATGGACATCTGTCGGGAGTGCTTTGAGGGTGTTCCTGCATGGCAGGGGGTTGGACTGGCTGGCCCGTGTGGTCTCTTCCAACTCTACATTTCTATGATTCTATGATTCTATGAGTCCAATTGGTACAGGTTCACTTATGCCAAAGTCCTTTAACAGATGAAAGATCCATTCCAACTCACTGCATACACTTGCTGCTGATACACATTCAGCTTCTGCTGAAGATTGTGCCACAATATTCTGTCTTCTGATTTTGCTTTAAGGATTGATATTCCTCCTCCATAGCTTCCATCCACTTTTCTCTTTCTAAGGGAGGTAATTTACTAATTTCTTTCCAACTTGTTGGTTCCTTTCTTGTTTGTAAATTCTCACAAAATCCATATCTTTCTGGAGGTTTACCTTTGTTAATTCTATCTGATCGTCTTACAGCAGTTGTTCCTTCTATTTCTACTTCACAGTTTTCCTCTGTTTCCGTTTCACATGGTCTGGTCCCTATTTCCCCTTCTATTTTAATAACATTTCCCAAAGGTGGAACTACTGGTTGACCAGCATTCTCTATAGGTAACAAACTGACCAATTCTTGTGAAACAACATGTACATGCTCTAGATCAATTGCCATCATAGACTCAACTGTCTCTTCCATTACATTTCTCTCATCTACATGTACAATAATACAACATTTAACTTCAAAAGTTTTAGGATTTAAGACTCTATACCCTTTTCTTCCAGATGTATATCCAATAATGACTCCAATTTCAGCTCAAGGATCAAGTTTTCCTCTCCTTTCCTTTGGAATGTGACAATATGCTTTAGCACCAAAGGTTTTTATGTGCTTTAAACCTGGTTTCCTACCAAACCACAATTCAAAAGGTGTTTTGCCTGTTACTCTGCTAGGGATTCTATTGTGCAAATAAGTTGCTGTAACTACTGCTTCAGCCCATAAAGACTTAGGTAGTCCAGCTTGCATTAACATGGATGTGGACATCTCCTGTAATGTCCGATTCAACTTTTCAGAACATCCATTTTGTTGAGGGGAATAAGATATAGTCACTTTATGCTCTATACATTCCTGTTCCATAAATCTTTTGAAATCTACATTACAATATTCTCCACCTCCATCAGTTCGTAACGTTAAAGGTGCTTTGCCAAAACGGTTCTTAGCTGCAGCTACATAGCTCTTAAACTTCTCAAGAGTCTCATCCTTACTTTTAAGAGTGTGTGTGTGTGTGTGTGTGTGTGTACACACACACAAACTATATTTGCTCTTACATTCTGTAAAGGTAAGAAAATACTTATTCTTGCCTACAGATAATGGCATAGGACCCACTAAATCTGAATAAACTTCCTCCAAAAAATCCTTATCCTGTATACTAGATTGTCCTATATAACTAGGAGCTGTTCCCTTTGCTTTTATACAGATTTCACATCTTTCTTTTGCTTTATCACACGTAATGACATTAACTCCATATTCTGTCAATGGTTTTTCAACGCTTTGCATATTTCTATGCCCGACTTCACATGCCATGAGTATAAACAGGCTTTATGATCACAAACATCTTGTCTTATTTGACATACAGGTATTTCCACATTTGTTACAGTGTCATCATTAGCATCAATAATATAATGAAACCCATCCTTTTCATCAGCCTTAAGTATGAGACAGTCCTATTATTGATAATTTTTCCTGAGTCACCTTTAAGTACTACAGTATAATCATTCTTTACAATTCTTCTAGTACCAATCAAATTATTCGAAGCTTCAGGAACAAAGGCAACATTTGTCAATGTAAGATTTACCACTTCATTTTTAGAAGTGAGAACTCTTAAAGGCACAGTTCCAGGTCCTAGCACATTTAATCTTTGTTGGTTTGCTTGTAATATCTCTGGTCTGTTTTCTGTATCAAGTTCACTAAAGCTTTCTCTAAATTGACAAATATGAATAAAACTACCACAATCTAGAAGAAAATGTCTATCATTTACCCCTTGGTGATCAGATATCTGAAATGTTTGATTATTCTTATCAGGATTTATACTGTTGTTAAACCTTTGCTTATACCTTTCATTTGATCTTCCACCATTTGATTTAAAATTTCCATGACCATTGGAGTGTCTTTGCCTACTAAAAGATGTTTCACCTGTGGAAACATTTGCTCCTCTGGGCTTTTGATTTTCTACAGCCTTAAACCTACAGTATTTGGCAATATGCCCCACCCTTGAACATAAGTAACATTTCCTTTCTTTATAGTCAGGTCTTGTGCTCAACACTGACATTTTCTCAGGTATATTGTCCACTGTCCTTTTAAGTCCAGAGTCTCTTAAATAAACAACTGTATAATCTATATCAACTTCTACAAGACACTCAAGCATGGCTTTTTGATTTGCAAAAGAAGGTGGTAAACTAAGCAATATGCAGGTATGAAACTCAGAGTCAGATATCTCTGCTCCTGCAGATTGAAGCTCTGAAACGATCCCTAATATTTCATCTAAATGCATATCTATGCTAATTCCTTCTTTCGTCCTCATACTATACAGTTTCTCTTTCAGAAATACCACATTCTTATTTGATCTATTAAAATACTTTTTCTTAAGGGCACTATATAATTCTTTAGCTGTCTTGTACTTAATTACTAAAGGGCTCTCATAGTCTTCTATACAGGAATATATCACCATTAAAGCTTTTGCTTTTTTCATTTTATATTCATGCTGCTCTGACTGATTTTCAGACATATCTTGATCTATAACATTCAAACAATCTTGTACTTGTAGGGAAACTCTCAATCTCGCATCCCACATCTGAAAATTATCCCTATTTAACTTTGGGATTACAAATAAGCCATTGCTAGTACTTACACCCTGTTGGAAAATAGGCGTAGTAACTGTAGGTGAATTAGCTGAGGTTACAGACATTTTAAATTTATCTATATAATCTTTCCTGCTAATATAAACTTCAATTTTAAAGCTTTGTCACAAAAAATTCTGCTAAATGAGAATTACTTTATTACTGAAAAATTTCTTGGCATAAAAAATTGCTCAGTTCAATAATTAGGGCCAAAAGGCAAATACAACACATATTAAAAAATTCATCTGCTTCATTGTGCAAAAAACTAAAAAAAAAAAAAAATAGAAAAATTCCAAACCTCAAAAAAGTTTCTTTTGTCTTCTGTTCAAAACAACCATTTAGGCAACCACTGGACTAAAAAATAACCATCTAGGCAACCATCCTCTGCTACCAAAGTTGTTGTAAATAAAAAGGGAATTCAGAAGACAAATAAAGAAAGAGAAATGGTCTTTTATATATTCTAGTTAAAAATAAGCATAGCATATAGATTCTTAATGTACAAAAGGTTAAAAGAGAACATGAGCAAGTTTGGCAAGTTAAAATACAAAATATAATACAATATAATAGAATACCACAGTGAAGCAGGATACGATACAAACTGCAGCAACAGCAAATCAGGAAGTAGAAGTAAGTACCCACTAAAACAATGCTACTCTTATAGAGCCTTTACACCTGCTTCCAATAACAGTAGCAGGTGAAGGTCCTCTATAACACCAACAGACCAATTAACCCCATAATAACTAGAGTTGTAAGTCTTGTCAATTCCAACAGGAGCTTGGCGTGAGTGGGGGTAGGGCCATGGGCAGAGGTGTGGGGACATGGCTACAGCACATGTGGCCATGGCTATGGAGCACAGGGGAGGAGTTATGGTGCACGGAGGTGGGGCTACAGCATGCAGGGAGGAGCTACAGTGTGTGTGGGAGGAGCTACAGCATGTGTGGGCATGGCTATGGCACACGGGGGAGGAGCTACAGCATGTGGGGGTGAGGCTACAGTGTGCAGGGAGGCAGGCAAGGAGTGGCAGCACCCCCAAAAAATGCTGCCCAGGGCACACTGCTCCCCTTGCCCCCTGTCCCTGCATGGCTGCATATGTTCTTTCATTCATTTACTTGTAACAGGAATAGAATAGCTACCTACAATATAAAAAAAAATCCTCACTTTTTGTGGCTTTATTATGCAGATATTCCTCCTGCTGTTTAACAGATTTTTCAGGGTCTTTTAAAGAGATTTAGATTTTCATTTAGATTTTGAGCTCTCTTTAAAATCCTTAGTAAAGGGAGAATGTGTTCTGAATCTTTAATAAATGCTATTTTCCTCATAGAATCCTTTAAGGGCATTGGAACTGAATAAGAATTGACAAAAACTAAAGAAGGAATGTGTTTTTCTTTTTAAGAAACGGGCTGTGTAAGGCCCATTAGATGAAGTTGAAGGGCTGGCCAAAATGTATGTAACATCTCACTTATTTTCTTTTTTAACAGTACGGTTTTGCTTCTTTCCGGTTGCCCACTGTGTTGCAAGACCAATTAAAAGCAGATTTTTAATTGTTTTTTTAAGTCTTTTTAGACTTCAGAAAGAAATTAAGGAACATTTTCAGTTGGCATGACATTTTGCTTAATGGGTTGTGCAGTCTAAGCATTGTTGGAAACTTAGGACTACATTAAAAGTAGGTCTGAATCTTATAGGGAGAACTGGTTTCAGATGCCTCTACACTAAGGCACACAGCAAGGGAAATAAACAGGACGAACTTGGATTCATAGCACAGCAAAGTAAATATGACATGATAAGCATTACTGAAACCTTGGTGAGATGAATCTCATGACTGAATGGAACAATAGAGAGGTATAACCTGTTTCAGAGAAACAGACCAAACAGGAAAGGAGAAGGAATAGCGCTATGTGTCAGGGACATTTATAGCTGTGAAGAGATCCATGGCTTAAGTTCTGGAAGCCAGGTTGAGAGTATCTGGATGAAAATTAAGGGGCAAAGAACAGTGATGTCATTACAGGGGTCTACTACAGATCCCTAAGCCAAACTGAGGACTTGGATGATGCCTTCCTGGAACAGTTGACTGAACATTCAGAAAGGAAATATATTAGTAATGAGAGATTTCAACTATTCCAATATTTGTTGGAAGTCAATCTCTGCCAAGAGTATCCGGTCCAACAAATTTCTCACTTCTCTTGCAGACAATTTCATAGTCAAGAAGGTGGAAGAGGCAACAAGGGGAAAAGTTATTTTAGATCTGTACCTATCCAACAATGATCACCTAGTTAATGGGGTGGAGGTAGAAGGATCCTTAGGTGGAACTGACTATGTTCTCCTGGAGTTTATTATAACAGATGAAAGGGGAAGTCACTTATTCTAGACTTTAACAAAGCTGATTTCTGTAAACTTAGGGGAATAGTGGCAGTGATCCGGTGGTCAGGAATACTAAAACAGAAGGAAATTCAGGATGGATGAGAGTTTCTTAAAAGTGAGATATTGAAGGCACAATTTCTAGCAATCCTAATGAGGAGACAAAAAATGAGAAATGTCTAAAGAATCCAGGATGGATGTCTAAAGAGCTTTCAATGGAGCTAAAATTTAAAAGGGACATGCACAAGAAATGGAAAAGGTGAAGAGGAATCTCCAAAGACAAATTCAAACAAATAGCCAGCAAATGTAGGGAGGAAATCAGAAAAGCCAAAGCTCAGAATGAGCTCAGAGAAAAGGCAGAACTACTCAACACCTTTTTTGCTTTGGTCTTCTTCCGAAACAGAAGCAATGCTCTACGTGGGGAAAATGGAACAGATGATGTGGCAGGGGAAATGCAGCACAGAATAGGTAAAGAGGTAGTACAGGAATATCTGGCTGCTCTAAATGAATTCAAGTCTCCAGGACCATACAAACTATATGCAAGGGTATTAAAAGAACTGGCAGTAGCAATCTCAGAGCCCCTGGCAATAATCTTTGAGAATTCCTGGAGAACAGGAGAAATCCCAGCAGACTGGCGAAGGGTGAATGTTGTCTCCATCTTTGAAAAGGGGAAGAAAGAGGACCCAAACAATTACCACCCAGCCAGTCTGACATCGATACTGGGAAGGATTCTAGAGCACATCATTAAACAGGCAGTCTGTAAGCACTTAGAAAGGAATGCTGTGATCACTAAAAGTAAACATGGGTTTCTCATAGGGATGGGATGAATCCAGAATTTTCTAGATCCAAATCCCTGGAAGATTCTGGGAATCCACAAATCTCACGAATCTCAAATCTTTCGAATCCTTTTTTTTAAAAAAGGATTTAAAAAGCAAGGGAAAGAAGGATAATCTTGAGCAAGGCACACTCTCTCAGCCTTAGCAAAGGCCTAGGCAAAGGCAAACCTCCCTCTCAAGAAATCTGGCCAGGACAATTGTCATAGTTTTGCCTCAGGATCTCCCCAGATTGAAAATGACATGAAGGCCCTTTCTACACAGGCAGGAAAATGTGGATTATTAATCCCACATTGTCCTGCCTGTGTAAACAGGGCCACATACTACTGTACAGAGATAATCCAGGTCAAAAACAGATTTTCTTTGCATAGCTCCTTATGGCATTCTGGGGTTTGTAGTTTGATGATGCACCAGCACACTTTGTCAGAGAAGGCTGTGACACCTTGTAAAACTACAAACCCCAGAATTGTGTATGAAGGAGCTTTGCAAGGGAGCTATGCAAAGGAATCTTTCAGCTGTCCTTGAAATCTCAAGCTTGTACCTTCCAGTCAAGTGCTGAACTTAAATATTAAATGTTCAGTTTAAATATCTTAGAATACAACCCCAGATGTAATTTCTGAAATTGTTAGCAAAGGCCATTTTTTTCCCGGCAAATGCTGGAATTAAAATTTCATATAGATTTTCACCTTTCTGTTCTCTTAAACCTCTGATTTTTAAATGGTTTTCTTGCCTTTTCTGGTCCATTAAAGCTTTTTCATCTAATTCCTTCTCGTATTCTAGAAATAGTTCTTCCATTCTTTCATCCACACTTTGCACTTTTTCCTCTAGAACTTTCACTCTATTGGTGGTCCCCTTTAAATCTTCTGCTAGTGTCACAATAGAATTTTTAATTTCTTTCAAATCTGATTTAATGTCTTGTTTGATTTCATTCCTCATTTCTCTCAGTTCCTGTTTCATTTCTAACTTCATGCTTTTTATTTCTTCTAAAATTAGTATCTGATCCATTGTTTTCGGAGTTGTTTCCAAGGATGGCCATCTCTGATCACTCTGATCACTAGCTGCTGCTTGTAGTGTTGTTCGAAGAGTGGTTTTCCTTGTTGTCCTGGACATGCTCATTATACTTATCTTTATATAATTCTCTATTATTTATAATCTACTTTAAGACTTCCAATTTTTTTTTTAAAAAAATTGTCAATATTTACCTAATATTTATCATTTACCTATCTTTGTATCCCAGTGTTTCTCAAGTATTTACCAGACATCTATCTATCAATATATCAGTCTATCAAATATAAGTACAAATCTAATAGGATATGTTTTAGTTAAATAACACAATTAAATTATAGATATATAAGTAGAAATGTATAAATAATAAACAATGTTCTGGTAGCATTAAATGCCAATCTAAGTTTTAGCTGTTAACTATTCAAATTGACAATATATATATGATATGTATTTGATATTAATTAGTAGTGATTTGCAATACAATATCATATGATAACGTAATGCAATCAGTATATTAAATAAGTTATATAAAATCTTCAAATTTCAATTTTCAGCTTGTAGAAGTCCACTCTTTAAACCAGCTTAGGCTCTATCAAAAACTTCCATTAAACAATCCATTCAGATCTATTCATCTTCCTCTTTGACGTCTTTAAGAATCCTCCAATATCAGTGATTATAAAGCGTTTATAAAACTGATCTTCATCATTGCTTTTAAGTCTAGTTCAGCTCAGTTTGATTCCTATTGGAGGTCCAAAAATATAGTTCAATAATAGTGTTGTCCCAAGTCAGAAGTTGCAATCAAGCTGACAATCCATTTCCAAAATATCGTATATCAGTCCAGTCCAGTTTTTTTGAACTTTTAAACACTTAAACTTTTCAACACATGATTATGTGGAGCTATTAAAAGAGAGCAAAGAGAAGAAGAAAAAAAATGAGAGAGACTGACCTCCATTAACAATGTCTCTTTAGACACGTGGGCTCAAGGCTAAGCGGCTACTCTGTTGCCAGCTCTCTTAACTAATTTATCAACTGTCTGCAATAAAATCAACAGTTATATCAAATCCAAAAAGAAGACAGGAGAGCTTCTTGCCGATATATAGTCAATCCTTTCCTTTTAAATAGATAAGCAAACCTTAAAGAAAGGCAATAGTTGAAAGAGGTAGAAGTTCCATTCTCAATCACGACTTTCTCAGTAGAACAGCTCACCAAGTTTTTTCTTCCTCTCACTTCGTCATCGAAACTCTGAGAGCTGCCAAGTTCCCACTTAAAAGTAGCAGTTCAGATATCTTTAATATCCTCTTAAGCCCTAACTCAGTCCAGTAAGTTCAGCCTATTAATCCATCAATGTAGAGAGGAAAGACAGCAACCAAACTATAATCCTGGTTATCTAAGGATTTTGTCCACCATGCCCAATCGATTCTGTATCGCCATACTATAATTCCATTTAATATCAGGGACAACAATGTTTGAACACCTCTTACCATTATTTCAGCATCCAATGTCAGTGGTCTTTTTCCTGAAATGTAGAAAGCTCTAAATGTAGATAATCAAGCATTCCTATGCCAAAACGGGCATTTAAAAGTCCGAAGGCAGAGTTTCTTGCTGAGTTAGTCAACTGCAGTCTTGTGGCATGGACTGTCCCAATCTCCTCCATTCCACGCGCTACTGTCTTCAGAATGTTAGGCAGCAGCTAGGAAGCTGTGATAGATCTCTGGGATCCCTCGATTTTCCCCTATTCCAAGGGGGAAAGCAGGAGAGAAGGATCTGATCGATCCTATTCGACTCCTACCGCCAGATGCGAGGATCACCTCTTCAGCTGTACAAGGTAATCCACGTCACTCTGCCATTGTTCGGACCGGAAGTCAGTAAAGGCCATTATTACTCCAAGGGAAAAAGTCACCTACTTGCCATCTCCCCCGTGTGTCTGGGCTCCCAGATTTTCAGGTGTCCCGGTCTCCCAGGTTTTCGGGTGTCCTGGTCTCCAACAAACTATTTGATTGGTGGATTCAAAAGAATCAGTTAGCCTATTTTGGTGAAGGGATACAGATTCGCGAATTTTGAATCATTGCTGAGAATTTGAGGATTCAGTTGGCCCATCCCTAGTTTCTCAAAAATAAGTCATGCCAGACTAATCGTAGCTCTTTTTTTTATAGAGTTGCTAGCTTGATAGATGAAAGGAATGCTGTGGACATTGCGTATCTTGATTTAAGTCAGGCCTTTGACAAGGTTCCCGGTGATATTCTAGCAAACAAGCCAGTAAAATGTCAGCTAGACAGTGCTGCTGTTAGGTGGATTTGTAACTGGTTGGACCAAACCCAAAGAGTACTCACCAATGGCTCCTCTTCATCGTGGAGAGAAGTGACTAGTGGGATGCCACAGAGTGCTGTCCTGCGCCCAGTGCTATTTAACACCTTCGTCAATGTTTTGGATGAGGGAAAAGAGAGCATTATAAAATTTGCAGATACCAAATTAGGAGAGGTAGCTAACACCCCAGAGGACAGGATCGGAATTCAAAATGATCCTAACAGATCTTAAGAGATCAGACAGCTGGACCAGAGCTAACAAAATGAATTTCAACAGGGAGAAGTGTAAGGTACTACATTTGGGCAAAAAATTAAATAGACATATAGAAGGTGGTTGTCTGGCTTGGTCACAGTACATGTGAGAGGAATTTAGGATCCTTAGTAGGCCACAAGCATAACTTGAGGCAGCACTGTAACACAACAGCTAAAAAAGCCAATGCCATTCTGGGCTGCATCAATAGGAGTATACTGTCTAGTGATAGTACCACTCTATTCTGCTTTGGTCAGATCTCACCTGGATTATTCTGTCCAGTTCTGGACACCACAGTTCAAGACGGATAGTGACAAGCTGGAAAGTGTTCAGAGGAGGGGGACCAAAATGTAAATGGCCTGGAAACCATGGCCTGTAAGGAGTGGCTTAGGCTACCTGCATAAAAGAAGGTTAAGAGGTGAAATGATAGCTGTGTTTAAATATTTGAAGGGATGTCATATGAAGGATGGAGCAAGCCTGTTTTCTGCTGCTCCAAAGACTAGGACATGGAACAACGGCTTCAAACTTCAGGAAAAGAGATTCCATTTAAACATTAGGAAGAACTTCTGGATGATAAGAGCAGTTCTACAATGGAATATGCTGCCTTGGAATGTGGTGGCATCTCTTTCTTTGGAGATTTTTAAACAGAGGTTGGATGGCCATTTGTTGGGGATGCACGATGGTGTATTCCTGCATGGCAGGTGTTGGACTCAATGGCCCTTGTGGTCTTTTCCAACTCTATGATTTTATGATTCTGTAATAAAATTCTTCTGCCATTCCACCACATTGTTGCAATATATCTAACTGGTTTCTTTTCTTTTCTATTGGTGAAAATTATTGTATTGCCATTGTATTTTATTTGACAATGGGAGTTCAGTGCCTTTGCTAGAAGTAAAAGGGACATTCATTGTGAAAGATAACTGTCTCTGAAAGAACTTTTAAAGTGTTCTGGGTTCATGCTTGAGATAGAGAGTAGGCACTTCAATTACTGCTGCCTGTAAAGAAATACATTGGCTTTATAGCAAGAGACACTGTAAGAAAAAAGCAACCAGTCAATAGCCATATTACTGGTAATTCCGTTAAAGGGGAACAGAGTGGGAAAACACTAGAAGGCTAACACTGTTTTTCCTTCCTGGTTGGAAGCATGCTAATTTTTCAGGGTTCCACCCCTGGTTTTGTTCAAAAGTTGGAGGGATGTGTAGAGCTGCCTAGTTATGTCTAGCTGAAGATGCTGAATTTGTAGGTTTTGCTAGAAGCTCAAGTTTCAAGAAGACTTAGGGTATGAAAGCCCAGGAGAAGTGCAGGCAATCAAACATCACAAATATTAATCTTATTGTAATAATCTAGAACTCCTGATTAACTCAGTTCCTGCTCAGTTTAGGTCCAAATAATTTTAATTATTAGTATTTACACTGAGGTAAAACTAAGCCAGAGAACCAGTGATTTCAGCATTGAACTGTGATCCTAGAGACCTGGGTTCAATTCCCCGTTCAGCTGTGGAAACCCACTGGGTGACTTTGGGTGCATCACACGCGTTCAGCCTCCAAAAAATCCCATGATAGGTTTGCCTTAGGGTTGCCACAAGTCAGAAGCAATTTGAAGGCACATAACAACAACAAAAATTAACCCAGTGAGAATACAAATCATCACTTGATTTATGACAAATAGACAGGGAAAAATGCAGAAACAGAATAGACAAAGAAAGTGTTCGCACAGCCCTTCAGCCAAACGCTGACAAAGCCCTAGATGCAGATGGCTCCAAGGTCTACTGTGCTTGGTGCTACACTGTTCTCCTAACTCAATATGGATCTTTCCGTTCTTGAGCAAGAGGCCACTGTTTCCCCTTCCTGAGATTGGGACAAAAGGAAATTCCCACAGGTGTGGATTGTATACCCTAGTAGAATTGCTTTTCTTTGGAATGATGCTCACAGGCTTGAGACAGTGTGTGTTCCCCCTCTTCATTCTCCCCTGTGACAGAGAGGAGGAGAATAGCTACTTGCAGAGAGATACCTTACCAGTGCTGGCAGAATCACCTTGGCTGTGTCTTTGTTTCCCTTCAGACTTAAGGCCTGTAACTGAGTAAATCAATCAAAGTATAATAAAAGGGTGAAAGAGTTGAGCTTAAACCACATTAGCATGTATGCATGTGATTACATTTTATAAGAGATGTGTATGATAGCTGAGAATCTTGGACCTTTCCACATTACACTGTTATAGTGCTATTATTCTACTTTCAACATCCTGTGGAATTCTGGGGGTTTGTAGCTTACTGAGGCCAAAGAGCTCTTTGGCTGAGAATTCTAAATGCCCCTCCCTAAACTGCAAATCCCAGAATTCCATAGGATGTTGACAGTGGAATGATAGCACTATAACAGTGTAGTGCGAAAAGGCCCCTTAATTGCTAAACTCTTTGCCAGTCTTCTGGAAACAGAACTCATTACACTTTTCAAACATCGTAAGTAGTCACGTTCATCTGTCTAGGAGAGGATCCTCCACTGCCCCCCACCCTATGAAAGACAACGTACATTCTCTAGGGAGCACAGTTCCATATCCTCCAACAGTCAACAGTCAAAACTGGGACAGACGTGGCCAAGCAACATCAGAGGCCAAGTCACTACACTTTTCAAGCATCATAAGTAGTCATCTTCATCTATCTAAACATTTCAAAAACCTTGGTTATCAAAACTTGTTCAGGCAAGAATATTTGTGTGTGTTCGTGTGTGTGTGTGAAGAACATAATTTCAAGCAATGGGAGCAGACCAGAAAACAAAATATGTAGAATTGGGAGTTAACTGTCTCAGCCACAAAACTAGCTTTCAAGAAATAGCCAGCGCTGCATAATGATTATGTGGCAGCTGGTACTGAAGAAAACTGGGTTAAAATTCCCACTCATCCATGAATTTCTCTAGTTGACCTTGAGTTTGGATGGTGTTTGGCCAGTTGTGTTCTAGACTAAATTGTCTTAGAAGGTTATTCCGAGAACAAAATGGGTCAGGCAAGAACCATGTGAACCAACTTGAGTTTCTTGAAACATAAAAATAGTAGCTTCCTTAGAAATAATAGTGTTTGGTAAATCGGTTCCCTTAGCATTTTTCTACCTGTCAGTAGTGTGTTGAAAGTAGGACATGGACAGCTCAAGGCAGCTATCAACATTGGTGGCCATGCTACAGTGCCCAGATATTCAGAGCTCCCCTTTCCAGCTTTGATGAGGTCACAGGACACAGCCTTCTTAGTGATTGCTTCCAGGTTGTGGAATTCCCTCCCATGGGAGGTTTGATTGCTGTTCTCACTTTTTTCTGACAGACAAAGACCTTTTCATTCAGGCAGGTATTTGGCTCATAATTCACATGGCAGAAACGGCTTTTAGTGGGACTACACTTTTATCTTTTAAAAAATGTTTTAATTGTGTTTTAAACTGTTTTAACTTTGTATTTTTAATAGAATTATTTATTGTTTCAACTTTTATACTTACTGTTTCTTAATTGTACTGTCTTCTTGATTGAATATAAGCTGCCTTGGGTCCTCTGCAAGGAGAAAGGCGGGCTATAGAATAAATAAATAAATAACTGCCAGTATGGTCACTCTGGGCTGGTTGGGGACTCTGGGATATGTCATCCCAAAATAACTTCTCAAGCTGTGCTTATGCTTTTTCTGGTTAGTTTATCAATTTTCAGTGAAAATTAAAGAGAATGCCATATTTGACAAATGTTGATGTTGATCTACTTTATATTTTGTCTTGCACTCAAGCGTAGGTCCATCCAGAGTACATTATATTTTAAAAGGGTTATGTTTTCTGAACAGCATGTTATAATTCAGTATGCACTGTTTTTTAAATTATAGTTGTTATGATTGAGCAGCTACCATACTGGGAATTTATTAGCCCCATAATTTTTTGCCATGGTTGCTCTTTGGGTAAGATGAATAATTCACATAAGACTTATTTTTTAAAATTCCTTTTTTGAATATTAGTGTCCAGCATATTTGAAGCAATGTCGTCCAACTCTACATATGTATTGCCTGACATGAACTTATTTCTTGTGTACTAATCAACATTATTTTCCTCTCCATTTGGTCAGCAGGTAGTAATGATAATTCATGCCTCATATAAAATAAATCCTTTTTTCTCTGTAGTTCAGAGGTGTAGTTTAGATAAAGCAGTTCCATAGAAGAATTATATCTGCCAGATAGTATATTCATATATCACTGCATTAAATGGGCTGTCCGCCTGGAGATTAATAAGGACGTTTCAATATGTGTGGCAAGGTGAAAATCATCTTTGAGAAAGGTTGAAGTTAGATTCACATAGGGTAGGATACAAGTGCTTCTTCCTCTTCCTCCTATTATTTTTCCCTTTTCGGGTAGCTAACCTAAGCAGCTTGTTCAAGGAAGATTGAATCTTATTCCCCCATCTTGACCATGTGGAAGTGGAGCATCTTATATAAATTATGTACACAGTTTGTTAAGCAATATGCATGGTACATGTAATATGCATGTATTGTGCAAGACGCTTCATTCTCAGACACTTTCTACCTTGCTTCACCAGTCTTGCAGATCCAGTAATATAGTTTCTCAGCTGTTTAGAATAACACGTACCCCTCTCTGTAGTTTATGCATATTTAGGACTTCTCATGCATAGTATTAAAAAAGAAGTTATTTGTAGCTGCTTCTTTCAGTGAAATGTCTAAGCACTTTCTGGTCATTTTCTTTGATCTTAGAAAAATCAACAAGGACTAGGCCTTCTATATGTAAAGGAACCATCTTACTAGCTTGCTGTATTTAGATAGTTGTGTTAAGGAAATTGAGATAGTAGGATATTGTAGTTTGTTGAAGAATCTTACAGTACTATTTTGTTTCTTGACTTACTTTATATGCCTAAATCTCTATATCTTAGGTATTTTTACTTTATATTTTCTGTGTGTTCATGACAGTCAAATGCATCATTGACATTATTTCTATGGTTATTGAATATTCATAGAATGGGAAATAGAATCATTGTCATAATCTTTGGCCCTGGGTGATTGCCCTGGCTGTCCAAGTGAAGGGATCCCAAACCGAGGTCAGTGCCATTCAGTGCTATTAGTTGTACTCTATGTACTGAGCTAGGTTAAAAAGTAATAAATATCTTTAAATAACTTTCTCAAAATCTCACAGTTACAAACTTAATAACAAACTCCCCTCAGCAAGCTTTATATTTATATTTCAGTTTCCAGTTTGTTGTCATCCATTTTAGATTTACCTTTGAGGCAGTATGGTCACTGTTCGATACTAAGTGCTATAAGGATTATAAACAATTGAAAAACAAGTAAGCAATCATAAGATGACTTGATGGTGGTAGTGGTGGTGATGGTAGTGTGTACTTTATCCTTGGTATAAGTTTAAACTTACCTTGCTATGCTATGAGCTCCCATTCTACCACTGTGCAACAGAACCTATGGATATTCAAATTGTGTGCCCGTGAACTTTGTATGTGTTCAGGGTTTCAATACATACTATCTAATTATTGATCTTTCAGATCAGAGCTTATGGGTATACAGTTTGTACACGTAGATGCTGTGTTCAGATTTGTAGAGAAGTTGTAATATGTACGTACACAAGTTATAATATGTGTATATCAGCATTGTAGTAGGCTGTACACTCAACCTGTGAACAATCATTAGGACTTTGGTAGCGAGCCCCCTGTGATGTACAGGATAGTTCCAAGTTCAAGTAGTTAGACTTAGAGGTTTCAAAAGCTTTATTCTGGAGCATTGAAGAAGACAACCACACATATTCGCATCTGCAAGGACCAAAGAAGGATTGGTTTTGTAGCACCTTATAAGCTATAACATTTCAAATTAGCATGCACTAGCATTTTGTTCAATAGCTAATGATAACAACTCCTTTCCCAGGATCTTCCATTCCCCCTCCCATTTTTTCATTCAGCTTGCTAACAGTTTGACCTTGCAGCTGAGTCTGTCTAACTGCACCTATGCCTTTATCAGAGTTCATTACCATAACATTTCCTTGTTCCCAGCACTCTGTTTCTCAGCCAATCCTATCATCCCTCACAGCACAGCAAAGCCCATTTAAGCATGAAAGCAAAGTGAGTACCTAAAAGCATGGCAGGAGAAGCAAAGCAGAACTGACACCCCCACCTGTAACAAAAGTAATTGTGGAATGGGACCTCTGTGTGTACATTCTGCCTGCACCTTTGCACACACAGTGTATCATTTACCTTGGAGTAGAACTAGTAGCTGTTCCTCTTAGCTTTAAACTGTTAAGTCAACTCTATTTAATACTAGTAATGTTGCTTTTTTTTTCCCTTTGGAGACTGCTCCTCTTTGAATGGCTGCTTATATTGACAGATTGTTTTGTACAAAATTTTTTGTATGCTCACTGGTTGGAATATGCATAGAATTTCTCTTGAGAATTTCATCAAGAGAGTCAGTGTATTGTAGCTTGAGCATTGGACTACAACCCTGGAGACCAGGGTTCATTTCCCCGCTTGGCCATGAAAACCCTCTTTGGGTGACTTTTGGTGCATCACACACTCTCAGTCCCAACTGTGGATGCCATAATTGATGCAGGTCCTGTGGTTGTAACTTTGGCCCATGCCTATCTGGTGATAATGAACGTGTTTCAGTTTGTACAGCCTAAGAATGAAGACAATATTCTTAAAGTATTTTTCCACCATTGGTGTGCTAGAAGCTTGCCCTTGCATTTAAAAGGCCAGATGGGGTCCCTCATAGTTCTGTTAATGCTATTTCATGTATACACAAAAGCACTTGGAGTCACAAATATCTGGAATGCAAACAGATCTATTTTTCATTTTTGTTTAAAGTCTACAAAACCTGTTTAGTTTTCAACCAATGCCTGACTCAAGTCGGTAATACACCAAATGAGGGCAAATAAATTGAAGCTTTATCTGCTAGACAGAAGTGCTCTGATCTGTTGAAAGGCATATCAGGAAGTAGGGATTCAGTCTCTGCTGAGTTACATTAGGTTGGGTGTACTGAATTCAACCCAGAGCCTAGATAACCAAGCTTTTGTAGTGGCCAGAACTGCATTTGCTCTTTTAAAGGCAGTGTGTCAGCTGCACACATTCCTAGAAATGTCTGATACGACTGTATGTTATGTCCCTTAGTTATATTATATTTGGATTACTGTAACACAGCCTATATAGAACTGCTTTTGAAGAACGTTCAGAAACTTCAGCTGGCCTAAAGAGCTCAAAACCGAAAGTTGATTGGAGCCAGTTAGAAGGTACCCACTAACTCCCTTCTTACAACAACTTCACTGGTCTGCTTCTGGGCACAATTTGCAGTGTAAAGCCCTATAAGACTCTCTGAAAGATTCTGTCCTCCCGTATAAGCCTCCCCAGGCTCTGACATCTGTAGGAAGGCTTTTCTTCATCCTGCAACTTTCACAGACACATCTGATGGGAACACAGAATGACCTTTTTGGTCATTGCTCCCATGCTCTAGAATTCCCTTCCAGGATTGATTAGGCTGGCTGTATCTTTGTTGCCCTCCCATCAGCAAAAAAATACTTTTTCTAAAAAAAACTCTACTGTTTATAAGGAGAAGGTTTTTAATAGTGTGCTATATTGTTTTTATTTTTTGTCTTTTAATTGATACATTGTAAATTTATATTAACTGTGTAGATAGTTTAATTATATTTAAACTTTTGTGTGTCTTAGTGACATGAGCTTTTATCTATATCTGTTTCAATTTTTCTAATCCACTTTGAATCCCAGTGCTGCAGAAAAAGAGGTGTATAAAACTACAGTAATATCAACTAAATTTTGTATAAGTTACTCTCCTAGAAGCATAGAAGAGGGGAGGCGAAAACACACAAATAGAAGACTTTTCTCAGCCTCAGGGAGTCTCATCCAAACATTATAACACGAGTAATGGTGTGTGCGAACCAGACCATGACCTACCATAGACCTTTAGAGAGATTTATCAAGCACCAGGATATACTTGCTGCTTGACAAAATATGGAATTTGATCAAGATTTAATGCTTAGATACTGATTTCAATTGGTATTTTCAAAGGCCATTTCTGCATTAGATTGTTATAATGTTATAGGCCCCTCCCTAAACTGCAAACCCCAGGATTCCATAGGATATTGAAAGTAGAATAATAGCACTATAACAGACTAGTGTGGAAATCTCAATCCAACC
The DNA here is from genome assembly GCA_030412105.1 of Cyclura pinguis. Lineage (NCBI taxonomy): Eukaryota > Metazoa > Chordata > Lepidosauria > Squamata > Iguanidae > Cyclura > Cyclura pinguis. The sequence goes on along the minus strand of CM059599.1, from coordinate 306,509,771 downwards.
CAATGACTATAGGCCTCCCTCATCCCTTGTCTATCACACAGTAACTTTACTCTGGTGTCACAGTCACTCTTGCACCATGATAAATTAAACTAGATGTTAAAACTATTTTAGATACTGGGAGGGTATAGTGATGAAAAGTGAAATAAGTTGGATGATAAAACCATTCTAAATATTAGAAGGATTCAGCATATTATTAAGCTATTGAAATTTCATTTAGTTTTACTGTATTAGAAGAATATGCTCCTTGTTACCATATGTGATTGTATTATAAGTGATTGCCAATGGCTGTATTTGTTTAAAATATACCAATGTATTATTACATTTTGACCTGGAAACCTTCTCTTAGGATTTCGTGCTGGTATATCTGGTCAGTCCCCCTTCTGTTCTCACAACAAGTAGAAGTTGGGGTGAGAGATCATGCAGCAAGCATTATGGCAAAAAACCAGTTTTGAATCCAGATTTTTACTAGGACTCTCATTGTGTCCATTCAGCCTACTGTCTCTCTGTAGTCCAGTTAGAACAGAGAAATGTATATGTTTAGATATTTTCTTTAATGATATAGCAAATATATCCTGGGTATGAAACTATAAAAGTGAAGATACAAATGTAATGTGATTAAAACTCTCCCTAGGTAAAGAAGAAAAGAAATTATAAAATACTGATCTTGGAGTGTGTGTGTGAAAAAATTGTATTTGTACTAAATAATGAAAATAAAGCATCTGCTGTAGGAATGCCAGTATCATTCATATGGATCACTACGTTTTGTGTATACTAATTGTCTTATTTCTATGCTCTGTGTGTTGTTTTACAGAAATGTATCAGATTCAATCCTGAAGCTTCAGTGTGGGTAGCAAAACAGCGAATTCTTTGCACATTGAATCAAAGTTTGAAAGATGTGCTCAATTATGGTTTGTTCCAGCCTGCAAACAACGGAAGAGATGGGAAATTTTTGGATGAGGAACGACTTCTCATGGAATACCCTCAGCCTGTAAATAAGGGGGTTCCATCTTTGGAGGTACTTTAATGAATAATCCTTTACTTAAAATTTGGATATCATGATATTTGTACAATGAAGATAACAGTTAATAATGAAACATTTCATATATGGGAAATTAGCATATTTTGTAGAGCTGTTAAAAGGTGGAGGAGTAGAAGAAGGTAGGATCTGGTTGTGCTAATATATTGGGAAAATGGAGTTCATGACATTGTCAGACAGTTCTTAAATCTAGTCTGTTACCAGTTTCATGGCTGCCAGATGTCTTCAAGGGCATAGCTATTTAGACCAAAGGGCAACATTGGTTAAAAGTCCAATTTTCCATTAACTTCATTTTTTAAAATTTATTTTAATAAAGTTCAAGTATTTACATGGAGTATAGACATATAACAATGAAGGTATCTCTGTGTTTAGCATTTAAAAGAATTTGTGGATATAGCCCATTAAATAAGTGCATGTCTTCAACAGTAGTCCCATAAAGATAGACACCTAGCCCTGTTCTTTCCCTGTTCTATCAACCGCCCGTGCAATAGTGTTGCTTCTAGAGGTGACTGTACTAGAGTTTTAGTGGGGAGGAAAGAAGGGATAGATCATGTAGATAGCCACTAAAGCAAGAAAGGAAATGGGAGAGAACAAAAATTGTTTTAAAAAGTAAAAGTAATAGTCATCAACCAGCATTCAGATATATGTTTTTCATAGAGATATATTGCTTAGTCAGTATGTCAAACGATCATCTTCTTCCTCATCAAGATATTGTGGTTTTCGAATACCCCTAGGGAACAGAAGTGTCTTTTCATCTTGCTTTCTCCTACTAGTTGAGTATAAATTTTTAGTATATTTAGATCAAAAGCAACAATGGCTATATAATTTTAATGAGAAAATATGTTTTTAAAAAAGCAAAATTGTTTTAAAAGAAGGATATAGAATTGCTCTGTTTTTATTTTTAACAACAACAACAACTTTTTATTTCTTACCTGCCTTTCCCCAAGGCTCGAGGTAGGGCACAACAAAAATTAAAATACAATTAAAAACACCTTGTAGGTTAAAATACACTAAAAACACATAAAACCATTTAAAATACAAATATATTGTAATTAAAATACATCATAATTAAAAACTCTGGGTAGGCAAGCAGGAAGAGACAGGTCTTTAGTACTTTTTTGAATTCAGACAGCATATTTTGCTGTTGATTCTCTTCTGGCACATCATTCCATACTCCAGGGGCAGCGTATAAAAAGGTCTTCTGGCTGACCGTTGCCAGTCTGGTCTTGGCCATTTAAGTAAATGACCTCCAGAGGACCTGAGTGTACATGGCAGATTGTAGTGGTGGGGGGGCAATACTGCAGGTAACTTGGACCCAAACCATGTAGGACTTTAAAGGTAATAACCAGTACTTTGTTACTTTGCCCAGAAACTAACTGGTAGCCAATGGAGTGTTTTTAATATCAATGTGATATGCTCACTCCTTGCTGTCCCTGTAACCAATCTGGCTGCCATATTTTGGACCAGCTGGAGTTTCCAAACTTGGTACAAAAGTAGCCCAATGTACAGTGCACTGCAGAAGTCCAACCTTGAGGTTACCAGTGCATGCACTACCAGCTTTAGATTGTCTAGTTCTATGAAGGGGCGCAGTTGGTGTATCAGCTGAAGCTGATAATAAGCACTCCTGACTGTTGCATCTATCTGAGCTGACATGTGGAGGGATGAATCCAGGAACACTCCCAAATTGCCGACACAGTCTTTCAGGGGGAGTGTGACCTCATCCAAGACTGGCTGACACACATCTAACCCCAGATTAGGGCCCTTAATAGTAAAATATACATAAAAATATTATAAATATTAAAAACTTAAATTTAAAATGTAAAAATTATAAAAGTATACATTTTTAGATAAATTTATAACAGTTGGTATGACACACTTCAGGAGAATAGTCTAGATGTCTTGACAAGTTTTTCCTCTGAGTCTGTACCAGGTAACAAAAACATGCATCTCTCCATTTTCTTTCATTTGCACTGTAGAAGTCAGTGATTTTGTTCCTTTTGGACAGAAACAGATTTATTTTTTGTGAACACACACTTCTTATTTCTTCCTATAAGACCAGAATGTAGCCATCTTTTTGGAGTTAGAACTCCAAATTGGGTAGAAGCCACTATCTTTTTGTATTTAGATCCTAGACACAGTACCAGAGTGATAGCACTGTTTGAGCCATTTAGCTTATGATCTGTGGTTAAAACCAAGAGCAAGGAACAGAACTAAAAAAAGAGAGAGAGAGAGAGAGAGTCCCCCGTCCCCCCCCATTATCAGTTTTCTTGTACTATTGCAGCACTATCATATTTTTCTTCTCAGGGAGAATACGCAAGTATTGAAGCTGCATAGTATCCTTTTCATCCATGTAAATCCCCCATGAACACCACTGTAGAGAGTGGAGATCCAAATACAGTCTGTACTAATAAAAGATAGAAGGTGGAATCCAATTATAATTGGGCACTTTTAACTCATATTTTTAATAGAATAACCCATGTTATCAGATATTCATAGGTTCAGTTCATGGCAAATCATAGCTTAGGAATTTTAACTATGTTTTGCTGTAATAATTACTTGATAAATTATGGTTTATGAGCAACCAGCAAGTTAGAATTGGAAACCTTGTCTGGTGCTGACTGTGTTTTTGTGTCATGGCTGAAGTGACTGACCATAATTATCACTGATGCTCTGCACTGCACTGTACCTGAAAATTGGAATCCAGTGAAAAATAGTTTTGTATTCTGTTTTGCTTGTGATTTATGTGATTAAACCTTAAGCATTCTCTTAACTGTTCTAATATCTTGGGATTATATGAACTAATCCTCAGAACATTTTACTTTTCTCCCCACAAACTGTTTGTGAAATGAAAAGTAATGTTTGCAAACTGTTTCCTTTCAGTTTCGATACAAGAAGAGGGTATACAGACAATCAAATCTTGATGAAAAGCAGCTAGCTAAGATCCATACCAAGGTATGTCCAACCTACTTTTTTTTTGGCAAGGTGTTAAGAGTGTGGTAGCCTCCCAACTCCAGGGGGTTTCTGGATGAAATATTACCTAGATCTATTTCAGTCTGGTTTCAGGCCAGGGTGTGGGACAAAGGCACTTTTGGTCACCTTGGTGGATGACCTACACAGGGAACTGGATAGGGAGAACGTGTCCCTGTTGGTTCTGCTTTACCTCTCAGGAGCTTTTGATACTGTTGACCATGGCTTCTTTCTGGACTGCCTAGCTGGGATGGGACTTGGAGGCACTGTTTTACAGTGGCTCCATTCTTCCTGGAGGAGTGAATCCAGAAGGTGGTGCTGGGGGCTCCTATTTGACCCCCTGGCTGTTGGCCTGTAGGATCCTCCAGGGTTCTGTTTTGTCCCCCATGCTATTTAATATATACATGAAGCTGCTGGGAGAGGTAAATTAGAGTTTTGGGGTGCAGTGCCATCAATATGTGGATGTCACCCAACTCTACCACTCCTTTCCATCTCAAAACAAGAAGACTGTCCTGGCCCTAAACCAATGTTTGTCATCAGTAATGGACTGGATGAGGGCAAACAAATTGAAACTTAATACAAACAAGACAGAGGTGCTCCTGGTCAGTCAGAAGACAGATAAGGGAATGGGAATTCACTGTGTGTTAGATGGGGTTGCACTCCCCCTGGAAACACAGGTTCACGGTTTGGGTGCAGTCATGGACTCAGCTTTGAACTGGGAGGCCCAGGTTTCTGCAGTGGCCAGGAGCACTTTTTCACATTTCAAACTTGTGTGCTAATAGCACCCATTCCTTGAGATGCCAGATCTGACCATGGTGAAACATGCCTTAGTTATATCCTGTTTGGACTATTGTAACACACTCTGCTTCAGGCTTCCTTTGAAGAGTGTGTGCAAACTCCAGCTGGTTCAAAGAGCTGCAGCCAGACTGTTAACTCTGGCAGGTTATAGAGACCATACTACTATGCCCCTGTTGATACAGCTCAACAGCCAGTTTGCTTCCAGGCACAAATCAAAGTTCTGGTTGTGACCTGTAAAGCCCTATATGGCTCAGGTCCAGGCTATGTGGCAGACTGTATCTCCTTATATGAGCTGGCCTCTGAGATCATCAGGAGAGGCCCTTCGCTCAGTCCCACCGCTATGACAAGAACGATTGGTGAGGAAGCAAAAGAAGGCTTTCTCAGTGGTCATCCCTAGATTTTGGAACTCTCTTCCCAGGGAAGCCTGAATAGCCCCTCAATGTTCTCCTTCCATTAGTGGACTAACACATTTTTATTCAGGCAGATAGTTTTTAAAGAATGGGCTGACAGTGCTGTTTAACTGTTTTTAAGAGCTTTTTCTCTTTTTAATTGAATTTTATTCTTTTGACTGAGTTGTGAATGGTTTTAATTCTGTAAATAGTTTAGTTCTGTAAATAGTTTAATTTACTTTTTGTATGTTTTTGTTTTTTAAATTATGAACCAACTTGAGTCTCAATTTTGGGAAAAGTGGGATGTAAATAAATAAATAAGGTGCTGCTGCTGCTGGTGGTGATGATGATGATGATGGTGATGTTCAAGTACAGAAAGAGATCATAGCAGTCTCAGGGCATTTTATAGATCTTTTGCATTTTATTCAAATCCTTTAGTTTTAGTAACAGGCTAATAAAATTATATAATTTTATATAATATATAATTGGATGTTGGATATAATTGGATGTTGCTGTAAAGTGTTCTTGTGTACATGTATTCTTTTATATATGGTAATATAATTAATATGTCCAAATATTTTCGAAAGGTCTGACAACATTTGTACACAGTTGCCCTTTTCAGACAGTATATCCTACCTGGGATTGCTGCTTGAGAAAGACTGTGAATTGGAGTTAGGTCATGTGGTCCTAATTGCACAGTTGTAACTGGCAAGGCTGGCCCCCACGAATACTGCAAGATCCCTGTGTGCTATTATCAATCATATTCCAAACTGGTATAATGGGAAGTGGTAGTGCATAGTTCTGTTGTTAGTGGGATATTGAATCTGTTTCCCATTTTAGTCTAATTTAAAGGAGTTATCCAAGATGTGGAACTGTCCTAGATGTGTTCAACACCTTGGATAGATCTTTTAAAATTCCAGCCCAAACCTGACATGCATTCACCTCCATGCAACTGGTAATTGAAGCTCCTAGTTGTCATTGATAGTGGTAACTACCACAGAAGAACTAGAAATATGTGGAAAGGCAGTAACTAAAGCATGATTTCTTCCACAGACTACATATCAGTTCATAATGTGAACAAAATACGTATGTGGAACATACTGTCAAGGAGTGAATTAAACCTTTTTTGAATTGCTATTCTTTAAAAATCTGTCACAGAAGATAGGCTTGAAAATTTCGTCCATTTTATTATTCTTGTGAGGCTAAGATTTGACTGAAGGACAGTCAAATTGAGTCAAACATAATAGAGCAGGGGATCAGGTAAGAAAGTGAACCAAAAAAACCAAAATCTGAGCCAGATTGCATCTAGTAATGGAATTGAACATTTGAAATTTCATGTGTAAATTAGGATTGCTCATTCTAATGAAAATGACCCAACATTTTTTCCCTAATTTTAATTTTTTAGTTCTAACTAGAGTAGATGCATTGAATTAATGTGAGCTTGTTAAGTCAGCACTTCTATAAATTCCATTTATTGACTTGGATTTGGGAGTTTTAAAATTTTATTTTAATTTTAATGGTTTGATTCCCCTTTACAGAAATACTATAGATTAGTAAACTGGCTGCCTTTATTAGGTTGCGAGTCTTTAGAGATTGCCCCCACCTCAAGTGACAAACCTACATGGGACTGTTCAATCTTTCTTTAGTCCAGATTTGGACTAAGCAACATACTTTGTAGGCCCTTGTTTCTCTTACTCCTCAACTTAAAAAGCTGGGAAAAAGGACGAATCCTGGCAGGGTCAACTAACAGGCAATATAATCTGTGAATCATAGTATTGTTACAGTTTCCTTCCACCTCTAGAAATAGTAATTATATTTTCAAAATCTTCAGAGAATTGATTGTTGCAGGATGTTCCCTTTTTGCAACAGAGAAATATGGACTTAAAAGTAATAACTCTCTAGGAGGATAAAATGGACATGTTGGTCAGTAAATCAACTTGTTCTGTCTGCACTTTATTAGTAGGGGCAGGTCTTTGTGGAGAATACTCTGCTCACTGGTAGTGTCCTCTCTCACTTGTGACTTTGTGATCAAAATAAACTGAAAATAATATGCAAGTTACTTTTATAAACATTAATAAAAGTTGTCTATGACACTTATCTGTAGTCCCCTACTACATATACGCCAGGACATAAACCTATTCATATACCTATTATGTATGAAATAAAGTCATTGGTGATTGGCATGAAACATACAATCCAAATGGAACTAGGCAGCAAGTGATGAATTAGAAGATGTACAGTCTCTTCCATCTGACTACATATTCATTATTTACAGTTGTAAGAATGTTCACACATACCAATAGCTGAGAATTTTTCCTGAAAAGAAATGTACATTTGAGCATAATAAGAATTGGTCTAATACTCTTTTTCAGGCTAATTTTCGAAAATTTATGGACCATGTTCACCACCTCTCAGTCGAAAAAGTAACAAAGTTGCTGGACCGGGGTCTTGATCCAAACTATCATGACTTAGAAACTGGAGGTATGAAACAAGCAAATCTGTTACGTATGTTTAGTTCATTTAAAATAACAGATGCTTAGTGTATGAATGGAAGTGAATTAATAATAATCCTTTATATGCTTAAGAAGGGGATGCATAATAAAACACAAAATAATTAAAATGTGAATTCCAGAACTTTTTATTTCTTTTCATTCTTTAGAAACCCCACTAACTTTGGCAGCTCAGCTTAACAATAGTGTTGAAGTGATCAAAGCTCTGAAAAATGGAGGAGCCCATTTAGATTTCAGAGCCAAAGATGGCATGACAGCATTACACAAAGCAGCTAGAGCCAAGAATCAAGTCATCCTGAAGGTAAATTCTTTCAGAGTAATGTTGCATATTGCTTTATATGGAAGAGTGAAAAAAAAATTCTCTGGAACAATTTAAGTGTCTTAAATGGATCTTTTAATCTGCATTTGCTCAAAGGTTTCTATCTTTGGCTTTTTGCTTCTTAAAATTTACTTTCAACAAATAATTCATTTTGGTGAAAAGAAAAGGGGTGGTGAAATCTTCTGTCTCTTTAATAGACTAAAAAAATGTAACATCTATCCTTGTTATGGACTGCTGAGTTTGACGACTGTTAACTGCCATTAAGTCAACGTTGACTTGTGATGACTAATGAGACCCCCAAGTACCCCTCTTATAAACAGCCTTACTCAGGCTTACGGACTCAGGGCAATGGCTCTCTCTTTGAGTGTATTCACATGTAATATGGTCTTTCTGTTTTCCTGTTGCTTTTTACCTTGCGTTGTAACATTGTCTTTTCTAGTTTTCTCATGATATGACCAAAGTATAACAGGCTCAGTTTAGTTATCTTGGCTTCAAGGTAGAGTTCAGGTTCAGTTTGCTCTAGAACTGAGTTGGCCAGTTCAGGATGTGCACAGAACTCTTCTCCAGCACTGCTTTTCAAATAAATTGATTCTCTTCCTATCACCTTTCTTCACTGTTCAGCTTTCACAATCACAGATAAGAAATTGGAAATAACAGTGGCATGGATAATACTGACTTTGGTATTCAATAGTATATCTTTACATCTGAAGATCTTGCCTAATTCCTTCATAGCTGTCCTTCCACAGCCTCTTCTGATTTCTTGACTGCAGTCTCCATTCTGAAGCCAAAGTGTAGGAAATCTTTCACTGTCTCACTTTCTTCCTTGTCTGCTTTAAAGTTATGGTCATCTGTGATCTTCATTTTTGTTTCTTAATGTCCAACTGTAACCTTGCCTTTGCACTTTCTTCCTTGACTTTCTTCAGTAGTTGTTCCAAGTCTTTGCTATTTTCTGTTAGTAATGTGGTGTCATCTTCATATCTTAAATTGTTGATGTACTTTCCTCCAATTTTCACACCTCTTTCCTCAGTCTATTTTCTAAATTTTTATATTTTTTACACACCACAAATTTTAGTGTACACAATACTCTGCAATACATCCCACACAATACATAATACCCTACAATACATGCAACACAAACTACGCAAAATTATAACCCTCTTTGCCCCTTCCCCACAAAAACCAAAACAAAACCAAAACAAAACAATAGATTAACATATGATTTCTCCCTGTCAAACTGACGACTCAATTGCAAATAGCATTCTTTTTCTATTTTAAACTGAATCTAGGTTAATCTCCTAGCTATACCTCATCTACAGAATATCTAATATTCAAAACCTACAAGCACTATTCCTCCTTTTTTTTTTAATATATTAACTTTTAAAATAGTTTCCAGCCTTCTTTAATTTTTTCTTTGGACTTCTCTTTGATCGTTACTGGCCTTTTATCGATCTCAGCCATTTTCAATATCTTCAGTATGAAGTTCGCCATTGTTGGTATATCTGCCTTTTTCCAATTTGAGTGTATAACAATCTAGCTGCTATAATCATATAATGTAACAGGCTGTAATTTAATCTCTCGGTATATTCTTCAGGTATACTAAACAAAAATAATTCTGTTTTCTATTGTTTTTTCTTTGTGGTCTCTGTGACTCACACAAGTGGGTAGTCTTCACCTGCGGAGTACTGGCTACAGAAACTTCTACAGCTTCGTGCCTGTGTTTTGGCGGGAACTCCGCCCCCTTCCCCTGAGGCTGCCTGCCAGCCTTGCACTCAGTTCCTTTTTTTCCGCTGCATTGGTTGGCTTCGGAGCTTCTCTTCACTTTGTTCTTTCATCACCTTTGGTATCAACTCTAGCCATCATTTGACTTTGCCTCTGGATTTGTCCCTCGGCTTTGTTGTTTATGGCCTCCACAGCATTTTTCAAGCACTGTTGATCGTGTAATGCCAAAATCCCAGACTGTATAGGTACTCTACATGCCTTGTCTACCTTGGCAAAATGCACAGCATGGCTACCTGTACTCGTTGCCAGGCTTTCACGGCGCAGACCAGGAGAAATACGGAAGCAAGACTTCGTGCTATTCTGTACGAACAGGCCCTCAAACTGCCAACTTCCCCCTCCACCTCTGTAACTTTGGCTGCCTCGACCCCTTCGGGGACTTCAGCTCCCTCACGAAGACAATCAAGGATGGACTCCTCGTAAAAAAACCCCATATTGGCAATCTTTTTATTTTTTAATTTTTTTAATTTTTTTTTATTATTAAAGAAAAAGAACAATACATAACAGAATAAAACAAAAACATCATGTGAATAACATAAATGTGGAAAAAAGAAAAGAAAAATTACAACTCAGATAGCTTACATTACTATTTCTCTCCAGATCCTTTATCATCATATCCTTATTCAACATATTATGTGTCACATTGATTATATATTTTTATTTCATGTATCTAAATCTCTTTCTCCTTGTACTCATTATTGCTATAATAATTTCATTCTTAAATCTGTTCTTTTCAACTATATTTAACCTATTCCTAATACTATATATGATCCAGTTATTAACCATAAACTCTAACCCTAAATATGAGCCCATTCCCAGAGCCAATTATATTTCAGCTTACTCTGCTTTCCAAAATTGTAATTCTTCTTGTGGAGGCGTGACCCTTCCCTCTTTTATTAAAGCCTTATCCACAAATATTTTCCATATTGCTTCAAAGTCATTCCTTTTCATTATCCCTTTTTTAACCTTAATTCAACGTGTTAACTTATCATTGATCGCAATTTTCCACACTTCTTTATACCAATCCTTTATTTGAAGGTCTTCTTGAGTTTTCCATTTTTTTGATATAATTAGCCTTGCTGCAGTTAATAAATTTGTAATTAACTCCTTCATTGTCTGGGTACAATTAACTTTATCAAATATAGATAATAACGCTATACTTGGACATATTTGTAAATCAATTCCTGTTATTTCTTTTATCTCTTTAAACACCATTTGCCAAAATTTCTGTACACCTTCACAATTCCACCCCATATGAACATACGTGCTAATCTCTTGGCAACCCCTCCAATATAACCTTGAATGATTCTTGTCTATGTGGTTTAACCTTACTGGTGGTAGGTACTGTCTCCTAACCAATTTATAATAATTCTCTTTTATTGTTATGGATAAATTTTTTAAATGATGCTGATTCCAAATTTTCCCACATCAGCAATCTTCAAAGGAACCAATGTGCCAAACATCCTCTAGAGATGCCCAACAGGATCAATCGGCATAAGTCCCACCCTCGGGATGCTCCAAACATTCTTCGACATTGACAGCCCACTCTTCCAAGACATTAAGGCCCTTGTTGTCAGCAGTACCCTCCCTCCGCCACCTCCAACCCTAGGGTGCTCCCTCGATAAGGACCTGACCAGGCCTTGCGAGAGGTGAGATAAGGATAAATAAGCTCACATCAAGCCCCTCACAGTGGTGATGATCTTGGAGTCCAACCTGGATCTGCCATCTGAGCCACTTCAGCACCAGACCCCTCTTCTGCAAGCCTCTTCTCTTGGGGATCACTCACACTCTTGATCACCCTCAGCTCACTGTTACGCTCCAACAGAGAAATAGTGGAGCACACCCCTACACAGGTCCCCCAGCAAGTGTCAGGGTCAGAGACCTGGGCAGCGAGACAGCCCGGAGAAGGGAGTGGGAGAGCTAGCAGAGTCCTGCCAGGAGGAGTCAAGGAAGCACTTACTCAAGGGAAGTCCATTTACCTAAGCCAGAGCGACAAACAAAAGCCATAGTCAGCGTTCCAAAAGCCAGGGGTCTGGAGCCAAGAGATCAATCAAAGCTATCAGGAGCCGGGTGCTGGAAGGAGAGGACTTGTAGAAAGTTTGCCACAAGCGAAGGAAAGCTTCCAGGCAGGCAGTTGTATAGCCCAAGACACAGGTGTGGCTAGTCACTGCTTCTTGAACTTAATCAAGGAAGCCTCCCTTTGCTCAGCTCTCTTGAGTCTCCGCCTTGTTTGTGGGCTGATTGACACAGGCTCCAAAGCATCTTCAGAATCGGATCCTTGTTGCCCTAAAGGAGCAGGCAGAGGAACATCCAAGCCTGCTTGGTCCATGGCAGCAGGGGGAGCTCTTGAGTTGCAGGATTCATCTCCAGCTAGAGCCACAGGGACCATCAGCTGCTGCTCATCATCTCCACCCTGAGCAACAGGGGCCAACAGCTGCTGCTCATCAGCAGCAGCTCTGACAGGGGCTTCAGTTATCACAGGCTACTTGGACTAGGCTGAGGAAACAATAATGAGCAGCACTTTTTCACAGGGGCTATTTAAGTCTGCCGGCGTGGCTGCTCTTTGCTTGTAGCAAATTATTAGCAAGCCCTCATAACCTTTGTGTCCTGCTCCCTGAAACCTTCCAGACAGATCTCTGCTTCCTGAACCTTTGGGTTGGACCTTGACCTGGCTCGGCTTGTGTTTTCCTGGTGTTTGGTATATTCAGACTCCCCAAGTGTTCCTGACCTCTCTCCTCCCTTGCTGGCTGCAGCTCAGCAGGGAGAGATGCCTGACAGATCGACTCTTGAGCCCTCATCGACATGTTCGATACCTGGACAACACCGATGGTCAACCTGTTTGCCTCTGCCCTGAATAGACAGTGTTTTCTGTTCTGTTCCAGAGCAGGAGGGGGTGAGGGATCCCTAGGAGATGCATTCCTCTTTCACTGTAGTTGACCAGTGGTGTACATCTTCCCTCCATTTCCCTTGATCACGAGGGTCATCAAAAAAATCTGTCATGACAGAGCAGCAGCGATTATGATCACACTGTGGTGGGCTTGCCAACCCTGGTCTGCTCTTCTGCTCCTACTTTCCAGAGGACAGTATCAGAGGCTGCCACTTGCACTAGACCTGCAGATGATGGATGACGGTACTGTGCATCATCCAGACATCGGTCACTTCAAACTGACAGCATAGAATCTCCTCCCTTAAGTTCCTTACCACCGGCTATAAAAAGAGTAATTGAAGAGGCCTACAAACCCTCGACCCTTCGATCCTACTTGTACAAGTTCTTCAAATTCACCACATTCCTATGGAGCAGACACCTAGATGTAGATTCCTTTGGCACCGTTCATCTCCTAGACTTCCTTTCTTCCCTGGGGGACACGGGCCTCTCCCTATCATTGATATGCTGTTACCTTTCAACCATCTCTTCCCACCTCCAACAGAAAGGCAGATCATCATGATTCCAAGATCCTCTGGTTTGTCAGTACCTTCAGGGATACAAGGACCTACACCCCCCTGTGCTACCACCAACTCCAGGATGGAATTTATCCCCAGTTCTCTCACAGCTCTCCAAACATCCATTTGAACCAATGACAACCTCCGACCTCAGACTATTGTCCTGGAGAACTGCCTTCCTGGTTGCCATCACATCAGCAAGATGAGCCAGTGAACTCTGTGCACTAAGGGCAGATAAACCTTACCTCTGTTTTCACCATGACAAGGTCATCCTAAAACCTGACATCTCCTTCCTTCCTAAGGTGGTTTCTGCCTTCCACCTGAACCAAGATGTCATCTTACCTGCCTTTTTTCCAAACCCATCCTTGCTTCTAGAATGGGGCTTACACTCACTGAATGTTTGTAGGGCCCTTGCCTTTTATATTCAAAACATTGCTGAATTCAGGTCCCAAAGACTCTTTCTCTGCTACTAATCTACAAAGAAAGGCCTCCCAGTATCCTCCCACCGGCTCTCAAAATGGGTGGCCTCCACCATCAGGCTTGCCTATGAACTAGCTGGGAAAGACTCACCTCCTCATGTCAGGAGCCATGCGATCAGAGCTCTTTCTGCATCAGCGGCCTTCCTCACAGGTGTTCCCCCTCCAACATATTTGCAAGGCAGCAATTTGGTCCCATCATGTGACCTTCATCTCCCACTACAGGATTGACCAAAGGTCCTTCAGGGATGGTGTCATGCCCTGCTTCCAGAGCATGGACTCTGATTCAGAGTCTGAAACAGAGAGCATGCCAGAGGCTGAAACAGAAGGCATACCAGGGCCTGCTGTACAGAGAGAGGTTACTGTGCCAGAAACAGAACAGGGGATGGTGGCAGCTCCAACAGAGAGTCCTGCTTCTTCAGATATAGAGGAACACTTACCTTGACCCAGCTTTGCACAGCACAGGCAGCAAAGAGAGAGCCAGCGTTGTCTCTCAGGATTTATAACCAGCAACAATCAGCCAAGTCTCAGCTGCGCTAGGCTCAGGACCTATTTAGCTGATGTCCTTCCCCTCTAAGAGTTGTCAGAGCTTATCTGACCTGCTACCTTGCTGGATGCCTTGACAAATGCTCAGATTGACCTTGCACACTCCCTTGCTGTGAAACTCTGCTGGACTTTGTTTATGTTGGACTTTATTTATGACTCCTTGCTTACTGCCTGGAAGTAAGTAACAAGCTGGGAGATATTCACTTTGTTTTGTTTGATTTATCAGCTGTGCCAAGACTGAGATAGGACAGATATCATGTTTGGAAGAGCTGTCCTAGCCTCCTCACTCACCTGATATTTTTCTTGGTAAATACCTTCTTACCACTTCTGTGGACATCTGTACTGATGTTACTATTTACCTGCCAAGCATTCATACAGCACTATATCCAACCATGTATATGAATGATACTCCCTCCTCCACTGCTCACAGCTTGCTAGTCTCCCACTTGTGTGAGTCACAGAGACAATGAAGAAGGACAGGTTGCTTACCTGTAACTGGAGTTCTTTGAGTAGTCATTGTGAACTCACACAATCCCGCCCTACCTCCCCTCTTCGTGTCCTGTCATGTGCCACGCACCAGAACCTTGCAGCGGTCAAGGAACTGTGTGCGAGGCCGGCAGGTGGTTTTATATGTCCTCAGGGGAAGGGGGCGGGGTTCCTGCCAAAATGCTAGGCATGAAGCTCTAGAAGTTTCCATAGCCAGTACTGCACAGGTGCAGACTACCCACTTGTGTGAGTTCACAGATGACTGCTCAAAGAACTCCAGTTACAGGTGAGCGACCTGTCCATCCTTGTTCTAAAGATTTCTTGCATTGACCTGTGGATCTGACTCCAGTACTTCTTGGCATTAACACATGTCCACTGCATGTGAAAGAAAGTTCCTTCATGCTTAATACACTTCCAACATATATTATCAAATCCTTTATGCATTTTAGCTAACCTTGTTGCCCATCATTTTATAGAAATTTTCTTGGAGGTCATAGCATAATATTTCCTGTAACCCTTTAGTTCACATTCTCTCCCATTTTTCCATATCAATATTATGACCTTTATTTTGGACCTGTTCGACCATGCATTCTTTAATTTATTCTGTTTCTAACTCCATTTTAAACAACAGTTTGTACATCTTCCTTATTAGATGTTCATAATCTGTACAAAGTTGTACTTCAAATTCACTTTTCTCCCTCTTCGAAACCAAACATTTTTCTATCAATTGGAAATCTCTCTTTCAACTGTAGTCTGTAACCAGAATTGGCTAATTCTTCTTTTGTTTTCTTTTGGTTGTTAAATTTTGCACGCAGTCAAAGATGACACTGTTCTAATTGTTAACAGTCTTTCTTCATTAAGTGTTGTCCATTTGTTAAGCCACACTAAAATACAGGAAGCAAAATATGACTTCAGGTCTGGAAGCCCAAGGTTTGTTTATCTTTGTTTATCTTATAGCTTTGTTTATCATCTTGAAGTACTTTAAAACCTGTTCTGGGTTTCTTGCCTTGCCATATATATTTTGAAATACCTTTTTGTCATTTTCTAAATGGAATGTCATTAACTAGAATTGATATCATTTGGGAAAGGATCAATATTTTAGGTAAAATATTCATCTCTATAGTTGAAATTCTTCCAGACATAGAGAGATTGAATTTACTCCATCTCTATAGTTCTTGTTTTATTTAATTCTGGATCTTCTCATAACTATTATGAAATAAAGTTTTAGTCTTTTTGACAGTGTTACACCTAAGTATTTCACTACTGTCACCACCAGTATGCCAGATATTACCTTATATTCTTCTTTCATATTGTTTGTTAACATATTCCTTTTTTGTTCATTTTGAAACCTGCCGCTTCTGATTCGTTACATGTACTTAATATTTCAATACTTTCTATGGGATCTTCTGTTACTACCAATAAATTATCCACAAATACTCTCAATTTAAATTATTCTTTCAGTCCTTTGATTTTTCCTTTTTTCTTACAGCTCTCATTAAGACTTCAAATATTAGAATGGATATTAATGGGGACAGAGGACTGCCTTGTCTGGTATCTTTCTGTATATTACACACCTTTTTTTATTTCACTATTAACCAAAAACTGTGCTGTTTGGAACTTAAAGATTGCCTTTATCCATGTGATGAGGTTACTTCCAAATTACATCCTTTCTAATACTGAAAATAAGAAGTTCCAGTTTAACTTATCAAGCAGTTTTTCCACATCTGTAAATATCAAAGCTGTTCTTTCACATTGCGTTTCTCCAAAAACTCTTCGATCATCTTCCTTGAAATTTGGGTTGTTTGGAATAAATAAACATAACATCTTTGAAAAATTTTCAGAATCTTCTCATTATCCACCATTTCATCTTTATCATATAAACCTGCAATTGATTTCCCCCACCTTTTATCCTTATTCTACAAGCTAGCCTTTTTTCAGTTTGTTGGCTGATTAAAATATTTTGTTTCGCAAACTTCATCTTCCTTTCAAACTCTTCCATTGTCAACATGGAGATTTGTGTTTGAAAAGTACCCAAACTACTTGGGAACTTCTTTAACTCATAGCCTCTCTTTCAAATTTCTTCTGTAATTTTCTCTATTTTTTCCTGTCATTTCTTTTTTTAATTATGTGCACTGCTGTAAAAAAAAAATCACATTTTACTATTCCCAGCATCCCAAACTGCTTTAATATCTTTTCCTCTGTCTAAGTTGTCATCACAGTATTTTTAAGCCAAGGGGTAGGAAATCTGGCACAGAGGTTCCTATAATATGTGCTGTATGACTTTGGAATTTCCTTTCAATTCTGAACATGTCAACAGCTGAAAACTCGTTTGGCTTGACTCTATTTGTACTTGTCCTCTGCTGTTGTCCCAGAATGCTTTCTAACCTCTGAGTCTCATGTTCTGGCAGTATCTCTTATTTCACTTTGAGTTGACTGATTGTAGAGTTTTCATGGTAAAAGACACTCGTAAGTAGTTTACCAGTTCCTCCTTCTGCACAGTAGTGACAAACACTAGCTATGGCACAACTGTCATTGTCTCTGAGAAATCACCACTACTGCTGGTGCCCAGTAGCTGTTTGGCACATTCAGTTTGTCTCTTCAGCAAAACTCCAACTGAGATGAGAGATCTTATTAGCAGCGTTGATACTATTAGCATAGCCCATTACCACACTGGAGCATGCAGTATCTTTACCACAGAAAGGCAGTGCTCTTCTGGGTTGAGGACTGTTATTTCTTGCATATGAGAATTATTTGAAGCCATGACATCAATTGTAGTTATTACTTCTTAAACATTAGTCACATCTTCCACTTTACCCATTACAACAAAGAGACCTAAAAAAGGGACCTCATTAATACTGAAAGAAGAATAAATGTATGAATTCTCTCTTTCTCCCACTCCATGCCTCAATATAATTTATTCAAATAAATCTTGCTGGTTTTGTTGAAACTTGCTTCCAAGTAAAGGTACATACTGTTTTGGCCTGATGTCCAGATGGTATATATGTATATATATGACCCTTTCCATATAACGGGGCTCAGCAACGTCCTTTCACTGCGGCCCCAGCTGGAGGGAAAGCATACCAGGAATGCTCCCCTCTGCACCCTCGCCTGGTGGCTGCAGAGGGGAGCACTCTGGCCCTGCCTCTTCCCTTCTGCAGTGCTGCCGGGCATTTGCCATTGCTGAGCTGGGGAAGGAGGCATCACCAGCGTGCTTCCACCCTTCCGCATGGCTGGAAAAGGCAGCGAGGTGACATGGCAGTAAGTGTAAAATGGATTTTTTCTGTTTTACAAATACTGCACTTGCGCAACACATGGGGACAAGATGGTGGCGGGACTGTGACGACGTCATGTGGACGCACAACCCACAGAGTGCTGCAATCATGTCCCCACAGGGGGCAGTCAAGCAGTGCAGAAAGGGCCTATATATATCTATATCTATACGTTGTTGTTGTTGTGCTTCTTAAGTCATTTCTGACCTTAAGGTGACCCTATTGCAGGGTTTTCTTGGTAAGATTTGTTTAGGGGCTGGTTGTCATTGCTTTCTGCTGAGGCTGGGAGAGTGTGATTTGCCCAAAGCCAACCAGTGGGTTTCCATGGTCAAGTAGGGATTCAGAACTTGGTTTCTTGTAGTCCAACACACAAAGCAGTGTACAATGCTGGGTTGCTTAAATATATTTACTTGGAAATAAGTTCTGTTCATCTTAGGTCAACATAAACCCAAAAGCTGTCTCACTGTCCACTCCTTTACATATTTATTGAATAATGCATATAGCTCATTCTGTTCAGTGAGACAGAGGCCATTTCTGCATGGCATCGCACTCCTGTGATAGCGATGCGATGACAGTAGTCTGCGGGTCACACTTTTGCACAACATTGTTGCGGTACCGCTGCCAGCTCATCCTCACCTGTCGTGATCATGAAATATTTGCTTAACAGAAAAAACCCATTAAGTACCCATAATCACACAGTGCTCCTGTCTCCTCTAACCATGCAGAAGGGGCGGAAGCACAATCACGTGCTTCCTTCCCAAATGCAGCATGGGAAAGAGTCCGGCTGGCCCCTCCCGAAACTGCAAACCCCAGGATTCCAGAGGATTTTGAAAGTGGAATCATCGCGCTATAACAGGCTAGTTCGGAAATGGCCTAAGACTGTGCCTAGAAAAGATAAGAAATATGTAGAGCAGTCTTCCCTAAGATAGTGTCTTCCATATGTATTGGATTATCATGTTTATCATTCCCAATATGACCAATATCTGTGTTTGACTAGCCAGGGTGGAATTTGGATTCCAGCACGTCCAGAGGTTTCCATGCAAGGGAGGATAATATATGGTATCTGTGTTTAATTTGCGTACATTTTCACACCTTCTTCAAAACTTACAATTATTTACAGACCCTCTTAGAGCTTGGAGCATCTCCCAACTACAAAGATAGCTGTGGGCTGACACCACTGTATCACACTGCTGTTGTTGGAGGCGATCCGTATTGTTGTGAGCTATTACTTCACGAACACGCTACTGTGGGTTGCAAGGATGAAAATGGATGGCAAGAGATTCACCAGGTAGGAAAAATTTCATAAGAGTATTTGTTTAGTGGATTTTTCTACGAAGCAACAATTTATCTTGTTAAACACTGTTAGAAAAGAAGAACTCTGAACATTTATTATGCTGAATCTGTCAAATTAAGAAATGTTTACTGCTATGGAAAATGATTTTAGTACAGGATTTTGCTGTTAAAATTATTTTTAAAAATATGAAACAACAATTGTTTCATATTCTTTTACAATTCTTTTATAATTTTGATAGTTTAAAACAGAAGATCCTCAGTGGCCTGCTAACAGTGTGCCGTTTCAGTATATGCTCATGCTGATTTTGTATTGGCATCACTCTATGTTGTTGTTGTTGTTGTTGTTGTTGTGTGCCTGCAAGTCATTTCCAACTTATGGCAACTCTAAGATGAACTTATCATGGGATTTTCTGGCAATGAGAGTGTGTGATGTGCCCAAGATCAGTGGGCTTCCATGGCTGAGCAGAGAATTGAACTCTGATCGCCAGAGTGCTCAAATCACTACACCACACTGGCATCATTCTATAGCAGACTGTTATTTCATTTAAAGCAGGTTTAAAAATATTTTTACTTTGTTTTGTGTTTTATAAAATAGTAGAATCATAGAGTTGGAAAGATCCTAAGGACCTTCTAGTTCATATCCTCCCACCACAAGAATCCCGCTGTTAAGGCGCCCTGAGAGATGGAGACAAAGTATCTCTGCTTAAAAGCCATCGGCAAAAGAGGATCCCTTTAGCTTCTAAGGGAGCCCATGTCACTGTCAAACATTTCTTACTGCCACAAAGTTAATTTTTTCAGGATTGCTCTTTCTCTGGGTGTGTTTTGGTACACATATTGTTTCAGTATTACTCTTCTCTAGGTCATTTTCCTTCTGTTTTGCCCTCACTGTCATCCTCTTCATTTGCAGAAAACAATAAAGCCATAACAGATACATAAACTCAAAACATTGATAGTAAGATGTAATAGAATGTAGTGATAAATGAAATGAAAATAAACCTCTACAATCAGTGCAAAAAAAAAGAAAAGAGAAGGAAGGAAGGAGGGAAGGAAGGAAGGAAGGACGGACGGAAGAGAAAGAAAGGCAGGCAGGCAGGCAGACAGACAGATAAGACAACAACAGGAAAAAAACAAAACCTCAAACTCAGGTATACAGTATATCAAAGATGCACTGTATACCATTAACTGAAGCAGGAGAAGGAAAATGTTGCCAAGAAGAAACAGTAACCCGAGGAACAAAAGACTGTAACAACATCAAAACAACATAGGGGTTTGGTGAAAAGGCACTTTTTAAATAATTTCTTTAAATGTACCAAATACTCTCCTTTCAAACTAAGTATTGAAATATACACCCCATACTTCAAAATGGATTTATTTTCAAATTGCTGATTCAGTTTCCTTGAGAATAAATCTTAATTGTGTTATCAGAATGAAAATAAGTCCACATAAGTCTCATTTATATTGATAAGTATACATACATTGCAAGGAATGACATATTTAAAACAATGAGTTAACACACAATTCTGGACATAGTAGATGTTGCTTTCATTTTTTGTGCTTCAGTTTGTTTTTTGTTCAGATTGTGTTTTGCTCAGATTGTGTTTTGCTACATTTTTGCCACATCTTTTTTTTTAAAGTCCTTGCATGGTGACAGGAAATATGTTGGAACAGTAACAGGAAATAAACTGAAGCTGTTAGCTGTCTGTCTCTCTCATAACTGAACACACAATTGAGCAGCTGGAAACATCTGTATAGATTGGATACAGTATTCCAGACCTTACATCATCTCAGTGTATCTGGTGCCCCCTTGAGCTACCCAGCGGAATAGGCACTGCTGAAACCTTGACTCCCAAGTCCATTTCTGTACTACACTGTTATAGTGCTATTATTCCACTTTCAAGATCCTCTGGAATCCTGGGGTTTGCAGTTTAGGGAGAGGCATTTAGAATTTTTCAGCCAGAGAGCTCTTGGGCCTCAGTAAACTACAAACCCCAGAATCTGAAAGGATGTTGAAAGTGGAATAATAGCACTATAACAGTGTAGTGTGGAAATGGCCCAAACCTCTGGACGTGATTTTAAATATTATGGGGCACACAGGATTGCTTGGGTTCCATGATGTGAAACAGCTTATTTTACTTACTTACTTGTTTGTTTATAGTGTTTTGATCTTGCTCTGTATTGTGAGCTCCCTGGTTGGAATACAATACACCTCACTCGTTTCATCTGTTCTGTGGCTTTGTACAAGTACTCAGTAGGTGTATGTTTGTTTGTTTATTATTGTTTGTTTGTTATTGTTTTTGGTAAAGAGTAGGAAATGATGGCACCAGCATGGTCTGAGATTGTCTGAGAGCTGGACTAAGACTCTGGAAGTCCAGGGTTCAATTCCTCACTCAGCAGTGAAAACCTACTGGTTTTCTCACTCTTAGAGGAAATCAGTGACAAACCTCCTCTGAATAAATCTTGCCAAGAAAACTCTAGGATAAGTTTGTCATAAGTTGAGTTTGATTTAAAGACACATGTGAGTAAGAACATGGGAAAGAGATGCTGAAGAAAGCACAAGATTAGTTCATCCTGCAGTGATATCCTACAAGAGGAGGGTTATATTGAGCCTAATCATTGTGCTTTTCAATTAGGATAGGTCTTAAGTTTATCACAGAGAAACTTACTAATTGAAGGAAGACACAAGACAGTGCTATAGTGGTAAATTGTGAAGCACAGCTATATAATTTCCAATAACCATATTTCCAAGGAGTGCCCTTATTCCGCTACAACACTGGTTTAAGATGGCAAATGTTGTGTGCCTTCCAGCGCATTATCTCAGCCTGCTTAAATATTTTGTATACACTGGTATCCCATATCAGCTGCCAGACTAACTTTTAACCAGCTTTAAATTATGGACTTGACAAAGTCTGGACACAGTGTTATATTTTGTCTGACTGCTTCGCTCTGACAAACACAAATCAACTTGTTGCCCTCTGTGGTGAAGATTTGGGTAAGGCAGCAGCCACTCCAATGCAATGTGGATCTACAGAGTCCTTAACTAGACCTTATCCCTTCATTAAACTTTAGCCCTTTGGGATTCTTAAGTTACAAGAGAGTAGATTTTTTACTGAACATTAGAAGGAACTTCTTGACAGTAAGAAAAGTTCAGCAATGGAATCAATTGCCTGGAGAGGTGGTGGTGTCTCCTTCTCTGGATATTTTCAAAAAGAGACTGGACAGGTACCTGCTGGGGATGCTTTAACTGGAGATCCTTCCCAGTGGCCCGTTTCAGCTGTGTAATTCTGTGATTCCAGCTTAGAACAACAGGGAGCCTTTAATTAGATTATACAGATCTATGCACACCAGCATGCACCTACACACATTTGTTTCATTGTGAATTTTTATTCTTGTTGAACCTGATACATTTATTCATAATTTTCTGTTCAAAAGGTTCTGTGTGCACCTTATTACCTTTGTTTGTACTTGGAATTATCATAAGAATTCAAAAGCTGTATTTTCTGGTTGCAATCAGAGACAAAACCGGTTGGCTTGCATCAAGAATGTAGGTTAATTGAACAGTACACGCTCAGTAAAAATAAAGTCATCATTCAGAACAGTGTAAAGCAATCCCATTTTCTCTTTATCAGTTGTGGAAGGTGTGAATCATTTTGGCACGTTGAACAAGACATCAGTCACAAGCTGGTTCTTACTCAAAGAACTCTTTGTTCGTCTATATTCACAGCTTTACATAGAGGAAAATTTCCTGTATTCTTTTTACATAATGATAAATAGGCCATGCTCAAGTGTTTTCAACTGCTTGTTTGATTAGGAATTGCATTTTTGCCTTTTAGAGTTTAGTGATACATAGAAGAAATTCAGGATATTCTACTTTTTATTTTGTTGTTGGGGGCCTTCAAGCCATTTCTGACTTATAACACCCTAAGATGAACCTATCATGGGGTTTTCTTAGATTTGTTCAGAATGGGTTTTGCTTTTGCCTCCGTCTGAGGCTGAGAGAGCATAACTTACCCAAGGATACCCAGTGGGTTGCTATGGCCAAGTGGGGATTCAAACCCTGGCCTCTGGAGCTGTAGTCCAACACTCAAGCCACATTAGCTCTTATTTTTTATTTAGATAATATCATTTCTCTAACCTACAGTTGACCTTGGTTTTCAGATTTCATTTGTTGTTTTTTTCTGCTGATGTAAATGATAACTTAACAGTTTCATAGCTGTAAGAAATGTGAAGTGAACAGTGTTCCATAAACGAGTCAGGTGAGATAGTTTGCTAGCTGGCTAGTAAAAAGTCTAATAAGAGAAATATTCTAGATGTTTGGTTTAAATACAGTTGCCAGTTACAACTACAGAAGACTCAGTGAATCAATGAAATTTATGTTAGATTCAAGGTAAACAGTAGATTTAGGCTGTATGGTTTCCAGATATTGTCAAACTACATTTCCCTGAAACACTGATCATTGGACATGCTAGATTAAGTCCAAGAACCCCTGTGGACTCCAGGTTGGGAACTGCTCTAGAGCAACCTTCTCCAGGCAACTGCCTTCCAGATGTGTTGGACTATAACCCCATACATGCTGGCTAAAGTGATGGGAGTTGTAATCCAGTGTATCTGAAAGACGTTAGCTGGCAAAGGTTACTCAAGAACTGTGTTGATAAGATTTTTTTGGAGGGGGGAGTTGGACAGAGACACTGCAGCCAACCCTGAGAACTTGTGCAAAATCTCACACACACACACATGCGTGCGCGCGCGAAGCACAGAAACTACAGCCACATCCAGTGTCTGCAATATTGTTTTGAAAAACTACAGTTAGTTACCATTATAGCTCAAAAATACTTGAGACAGAACCCATTTCTAGGCAACCATTTCTTTTCACTCTTAGGCTTCTGCCGAACATTTTATCCTGTTTCTTCACCCATTCTCAGGGTTACCTTAAGGATAACAAAGAAATTCTTGCACATGACAAGTGTGTGTGTGTTCTTGGGTCTCTGATGGTGTGTTGCTGGGATGCGGCAATGCCCCTGAAAGAATAAGTTCAGTCAGAGGTATTTATTATAAAGTTTTTCTATAACTTAAATCAGAGATGGGCAAAATGCAACACACAGGCTGTATGCAGCCCTCTAGGACTCTCGAGATAGCCTTTAGCGGTTGGGGGACATTTTAACCATGTTTTTTGCATCCTCAGTCCAATTTAGGCTAAAGAGATGCCCTTTTTCTGAAACAGGAAATGAACAGGAAGTGACTTCCACTCACAACCTGTTGTTTAAAAAGGCCTCTCTTGAGCCTAAAATGGCCCAAAGAGATCTAAAAACATGGCTGGGATGCTCCCATAGTCCCCTGAAGGCATTAGGGGGCAAAATAAGTTTTGGTTTTTTGTGTATGGTTCTAGTAGTAGATGTAACCTGCCAAGGATTCTGGAGAGGAGGGCAAATGCAACCTGCTAGTCTTCCACAGTTGCCTTTTCCAGACTTAAAACCAGGCTGGCTGGCTGGCTAGTTTCTGTTAATGTGGCAATTCTTAATTCTCCACAACTCTAACATGTTCCTTTTTCTCCTTCTCTCTTCAGATGACCAAATCTCAGACTGACTCATTACAAGCTCAGTATTCACACTGTACACACTGTACACCCTATCTCATTCAATTTGGTTAAAATGTTAATACCAATCAGCTCCTTATGTGTACAATCTGTCCCTAACTGGTCTAAACCTACCCTCATACTAACTGCATTAGTATCCATTCCCTTCCTGAGCTAATCCTTCACTGACAGGGGGTTGGACCTGGTGGTCCATAGGGCTCCTTCCAACTCTATGGTTCTATGATTCTGGGATTATATTGTCATCCTCCCTCTCGCTGTCCTGAATGTCCATTCTCTGACTGTTTAACTGTCAAGTACATTTCAACTCCTCCAGGATCCTTCTTCCTGCATTTGAAACATTCAAAGAGCTGTGATAGGCTACATCCTTGAAGGGGGCAGACTATAGCACCTCTGTCTGTTATACCCCCTCAGCCCACTTACTTACTGCTGTTTTTACAATTTTGAAAAAGTAACTGTTCATTTCTTTTCAAAGGTAGTTAAATTGATATCATTTTATTTATTTAAACCCATTTCAGTGCTACAGGATGCTCTCCTGTGGTAGAAAACATGTTTTCCTCCTCTCTACTTTGTCATAATGAAGGGGTTAAATTGTAGAAACTGCTTGCTTAAGTAGAAAAATAGAGAAAAATAAGTCAGGCAGGTGCGTCTCTTATCTTATCAAGGGCTTAGGTATGCAGCTTGGCAATGCATGGAATATAGGGAGTTTGGGAGTCAATGTGACCCAGGGAGAATACTCCCTGGTACAGAGATACTTCATTTTTGAAACTGTAGTACATCATTTCGAAACTTAAACTTTTGTAACCTGTACCCTTTTCACTTATGGTAATCATTTCCTGTACCTGTTTTTTTAAAACGTATAAATGTATGCTGAAACCTAAAATGGGGCTCTCAGTCTTTTGGAAGTTCATTCCACTGAGATCCCTGCGCAGTAAAAATAAACTTTGTTTTCTGATCTGCTGGTCTCAATTCTCTGGCTTGCCACAACATTTTCTGGTGCGTTGGCCAGGAATTGTGAAGGGCTTTTGCCCACTTCGGCGGACGCCAGGGCGTCGGGACCGTCGCCCCCTTCCTGATACAACCCAGGGCGCCCTCGACTTTCTTTTGTTGGAAGGATTGGTTCGGAGTGAGGCGACGGCTCTG
Source organism: Cyclura pinguis (assembly GCA_030412105.1). Taxonomy (NCBI): domain Eukaryota; kingdom Metazoa; phylum Chordata; class Lepidosauria; order Squamata; family Iguanidae; genus Cyclura; species Cyclura pinguis. Next base: position 306,483,735 of record CM059599.1, on the reverse strand, counting down.
GCGATGGCACTCTAGCCAAGGAACCCGAGGTCGGAGCAGAAAACAGAACCCTCCCATGATTGTTGGTGAGTGACCTCCCCGCAAACTCGGGGGGAAGAGGGGCCTGATCAACCCCTTTCAGCTTTGCCCTAGTACCCCACTGTTGTTGTGGGTGAAACCGCAGAGCTTTTGGGTGTGGTGTTGGAGGTGGGAGGTTGTGTGTTGGTGTGAATGTGTGAAAGGAAGGTTGTGTGACACCGCAGTTTCCAAGTCATGCCGTTGAGTTTCCGGGTGCTTGGGTCGGCGTGAATCGAGTGGTGTCTCTCCCCCTTGTGTCGATTCATGGGACCCCTTACCCACGGGTCAAACCCCTTTTTCCTTGTGTGTGTTGTCCACTTTGGGAGGAAATGGGAGGGGGGCAGAGCCGACAAACCCCTTTAGGCTGTATGTTGAAAAACTTTAAGAAAGGATTTAGTGAGGATTATGGAGACCCCTGAATGATACCTGAACGGTTGAGGAACTTGCGTGAAGTAGAATGGCCATCCTTTAAGGTGGGGTGGCCCCCGGAGGGAAGCCAGGAACCCTCACGAATCAGGGCAGTGTATTCAGTGGTGGTCAGCGAGCCTGGCCACCCTGATCAATATCCATACATAGATTCATGGGACACGGTGGTCACTCAAAACCCCCCTTAGTTGCGGAAATGTCAGGAGCAAATTAGTAGGGCTATGGTAGTAATGCAGGATCGGACCAGGCGAAAGTTTGGAAAAGGACAGATATTGGCAGAATCGGTTCTGGAGGAACCCAGTGCTCCCCCTCCCCCATATGTACCACTGCAGCCAGCTCCGCTGCCACCAGCCTTACCCCCACCACAGCCAGCTTCGCTGCCACCAGCCCTACCCTTGCAACTGGACCTCCCGGAACAGAAGGGAGCCACGTCCGGGGGATTGACGGATTCTAGCCCAGTTGCCCAGGGGATGGTGGGATCTCCCGAAGTCTATGATCTCAGAACAGAGATGAAAGAGAAAGCCAAGATTAAGAAGTCCAAGCATCAGAAAGAGATGGATGAATCAGATGATACAGATGGGGAAAGTGGAGACATGGTCGCACCATTGCGACAAGTTACTCAACTGGTGGCAGGCCCCAATGAAGAAGGAGGGTAACAGCGAGTACAGAGTTACCAGTACACCCCTTTCACCTCTTCAGATTTACTGAACTGGAAGACCCACTATGGGTCATGTACTGAAAAGCCTCAAGAGATGGTAGAGCTGTGTACCGGCATTATGGCTACACAGCTCCCCACCTGGCAGGTTGCCAACAGTTATTGTTGACTTTATTCACTACCGAAGAGAGGAGGAGAATATTGGAGGAGGTAGAGAAGGTAGCAACGGCAAGAGCGGGGACAGAAGTGCAAGATGTAAATGCCTGGGTACGGGAGTGAGTCCCCACTGTGGATGCACAGTGGGATCCTAATGATAACCAGCAATGGGGCAGATTAGCAGCAGAATATCGGGCAATACTGCTGACCGGAATGAGGAGAGGTGTGAAGAAGTCTATCAACATGGCCAAAGTACAGGAAGTGACACAAGGACCTACTGAGGCCCCAGGGGAATATTTGGAAAGATTGTTAAAAGCCTACCGGCAGTACACCCCCATAGATCCAGACGCTGCCGAGAACTTCCGAACGGTGACTGCGGCGTTTGTGACAGGAAGCTACCCTGATATTCGGAAGCATTTACAGAAACACGAAGGGTTTGAAGGAATGAATCTCAGTCAATTGGTGAGCATTGCTCAGAAGGTGTACATAAATAGGGAGCAGGAAGAAAAGAGGGAGCGAGATAGGAGAATGCACAAGAAAGCAGAATTATTGGCCGTGGCACTAACAGTAAAGGAAGGATATCGGAAAGGTGGAAGAGGAAGGGAAGAAGTGGACTTCCATTGGGATGCAATGAATGTGCCCTCTGCCGTCAGGTGGGGCACTGGAAAAACGAATGCCCTAGACAGAGAGAATTGGTGAATAGAGGAAGAGGAATGGATCGAGGAAGAGGAAGAGGGGCAAATAGAGGAAGAGGAAGAGTAATGAATGGAAGATATGAGCCAGAGGTGGATGAAGGATTCGAAGACTTGATTGGGCTGGCTGGAATGGAACATTACGATTAGGACAGACTGGGCCCCCTTGCTCTCGGCCCCGGGGAGCCTATGGTCACAGCACAAATTGGGGGCCGAGCCATCCCAATGATGGTGGATACGGGCACTGCCCGTTCCGTATTAAATTCAGCAGTAGCTCCAAAAACTGAAAATGCCATAAGAATTGTGGGAGCCACCAGAAGAACAGAACAACAGCCTCTTTTGGAAAAAAGAATTGTGGATTTAGGGAGACACCAAGTTACTCATCAGTTTTTATATTTACCAAACTGCCCTGTACCCTTATTGGGTCGAGATCTGTTGGCTAAACTGAGAGCCCAGATTTCCATTGAAGAAGATGGGGTGATGGAAGTAAATTTTAGAGGACCAAAAAGCATCTCAGTAACCTACCCAATGGAAGAAGAGTGGCGAAGGTATCAGATCATGGTTTGTCAAGAACAACCCACTACATTTGGACCCCCAGTAGTATGGGCTGAAGATAATCCGCCTGGGCTAGCCCGATTTGTGGCCCCCATAGTAGTGGAATTGAAGCCAAATGCTGTTCCCATTTGTGTAAAGCAGCATGACTTGTCCAGAGAAGCCCTGGAAGGGATTCAGAAACATTTGGATCGGCTGAGGAAATACAACATAATTCGGGAATGCCGCTCTCCATGGAACACCCCGTTACTCCCTGTGTTGAAGCCTGGAACGAAGGAATATTGCCCAGTTCAAGATTTAAGGATGGTGAATGAGGCTACAGTGACCCTACACCCGGTGGTGCCAAACCCTTATGTTTTAATGGGACTAGTTCCATCCACAGCTACTCACTTTACGGTGTTGGATCTTAAGGATGCCTTCTTCTGTATCCAAGTGGCCCCACAAAGTCAAGAAATATTTGCTTTCCAAATGGAAGATATTGTTACGGGCCAGAAAACCCAGTTTACTTGGTGTCGCTTGCCTCAGGGCTGGAAGAACTCGCCCACAATTTTTGGGACATCCCTAAGTCAAGACTTGAGAAGATTCAGATCTGAGCCCGAGAAACGAGTTTTGCTGCAATATGTAGATGACCTGCTGTTGGCAGCTACCAGTGAGGAAGAGTGTAAAGAGGCTACAGTGGAGTTGCTCCAGCTTTTGTGGGAAGCAGGCTACAAAGTATCTAGAAAGAAGGCCCAATTGTGCCAGACAGAAGTGCGGTATCTGGGATTCCAAGTGACTCAAGGAAAGCAAGCGCTAGGCCGAGAAAGGAAGGAGGCTGTGTGTGCTCTACCTGAGCCCCGGAATCAGAAGATGGTGCAAGAATTCTTGGGTGCAGCTGGGTTTTGTAGAATTTCGATTCCTAATTTTGCAGTGATGAGTAAACCCTTATATGAAGCTACCAAAGGCCCAGAGAATTCTGAATTTACGTGGGGAACAGAACAGAAGAGGGCCTGGGAGCAGATAAAGAAGGCGTTGATGGAAGGTCCAGCGCTGGGCCTGCCTGATATGACAAAGACATTCACTCTATACGTTGATGAAAAAGGAAGAATAGCAGTGGGAGTACTGACGCAGATGTTGGGATCTTGGCATTGCCCTGTGGCGTACCTTTCTAAACAATTAGATCCTGTTGCCAGAGGATGGCCTGGGTGCCTAAGGGCAATAGCGGCAACCGCCTTGTTGCTAAAAGAAGCAGACAAATTAACCCTAGGCCAGAATCTGACAGTGAAAGTCCCACATTCTGTATTAGCTCTAATGGAGTACAAAGGCAATTATTGGTTCACAAATAGCCTAATGTCCAAGTATCAAGGAATGTTATATGAGAATCCTAGAGTAAAGTTGGAAACATGCACCACTTTGAACCTCACAACATTGCTCCCCGTAGGATCTGAGGTCACACATCATGATTGTCTTCAAGCCATGGATGAAGTATATTCAAGCAGACCAGACTTACGGGACACTCCGTGGCCCCATCCTGATGTTACTTATTATACAGATGGAAGCAGCTTCGTACGAGAAGGAAAGCGAAAGGCCGGATATGTAGTGGTCACAGCGGACAAGACAATAGAGGCCAGAGCATTACCCACTGGTACTTCAGCCCAGAAGGCGGAACTTATCACCCTTATTAGAGCTTTGGAACTAGCTGAGGGACTCATCGTGAATATATACACAGATTCAAAGTATGTCTTTACTACCCTACATGCACATGGGGCATTGTACAATGAAAAAGGATTAATGAGCTCTTCGGGACAGGAGATCAAGTACGGAAGAGAAATAGAGCATCTATTAGAAGCTGTATGGGCCCCTCGTAAAGTCGCTGTAATCCACTGTAGAGGACACCAGAAAGGATATGATCCAGTGGTTCGTGGGAACCGAAAGGCAGATGCGGCTGCAAAGGAGGCTGCGGAGAGGGAACCGGAAAATGAGATGGAAGACTTGCCCCAAGAATTGGTAACGCCACTCTTCCAAGTATCATTGAGTGACCAGACCCCTAGGTACACCCAGCAAGAAAATGAGAGGGCTGAAAAAGACCTGAAGGCTATGTCTGACAAAGACGGCTGGTGGGTCTTGCCAGATGGAAGGTGGTATATACCCCAATCTATGGGATGGTCAGTTGTGCAGAAAGCTCATGAGGCTACACACTTGGGAAAGATGGCGTTAGCTCAGCTATTAGAGAAGAATGTATTCATAGACAGAATGAGCCAGTACACCACGCTAGCATCGTCGCGGTGTCAAACTTGTGCTCGGAATAACCCGCGCCAAGGACCAAGATTGGAAGGGGGAGTACAATATCAAGGATCTACTCCTTTTGGATCCCTAGTGGTGGATTTTACAGAAATGCCACGGACGGGACAGTACCGGTACATGTTGGTAATGGTATGCACTCACACCGGGTGGGTTGAAGCATATCCTACCAGGACTGAGAAGGCAAAAGAGGTAGTACGAGCCTTGCTTCGGGACATCATACCGAGGTATGGATTGCCCCTCTACATTGGATCTGACAGCGGCCCAGCTTTTGTGCATGGAGTAGTCAAGAGTCTTGCAGAGATCCTAGGAATCACGTGGAAGCTACATTGTGCATATAGACCCCAAAGCTCTGGGAAGGTGGAGAGAATGAATAGAACATTGGAAACTCAGCTTGCGAAATTGTACCAGGAAATGAAACTCAAGTGGTTCGATGCGCTCCCTATAGGACTTCTGAGGATAAGATGCACCCCCCATCGGACAACTGGGCTAACTCCATTCGAAATGTTATACGGAAGACCCCCGGCCATCCTAAAAGGGCTAAGAGGGGATATTCAGGAGTTGGGAAGTCTGGCCCTCCAAGAAGAGGTGCAGGCATTAGGAAAGGCTCTAGAGAAGGTTAAAGCCCATGCTTTAGAGGTTAGACGAGTTCCGTTCCTCACGAAAGCACATTCCTTTCAACCTGGGGATGAGGTGTGGGTTAAAGACTGGAAAGGAGAGCCCCTATCACCAGGGTGGAGGGGGCCATATCAGGTGTTGTTAGTTACCCCCACAGCAGTAAAGGTAGCGGGACTGAAACCCTGGATACATTATACTAGGGTAAAACGAGCATTTACTGATTGGACTGTGATCTCATCACAAGAAAACCCTCTGAAATTGAAATTGTCCTGACGGAAAGAGGGGAGAGAAGGTTCAGACTAGACTCTGCTGTGGTCATACCAGGGAGTTGACCACTCTACGCACAGTCAGATCCGCAACAGGTGAATGAAAAATCTAGGCTAGACCCTACTGCTGCCACACGCCTGGAGGCTGGTAGGTCTATGTATGGTCAGACCTAGCAACTGCAGAGGAAAGAAGATCGAGACTAGGCTTTGCTATAGTCACTCCAGAGGCTGACTATTCTACGCACGGCCAGATCCCCTACGGAGGATGATGATAATGAGCAATGAGTGCTAGTGAACTAGTAATAATAGTAGTGTGTATACTCTTTGGAATTTTAGCTCTGGTGTATTTCTTGTATATGTATAAAGGTACTGGTGTGGGATAAGTAGGTTTGGACCCCTGTTTGACTCCGAAGATGAAGTGGGTAATGTTGATAGGAGTGTGGGGCATGATGTGTGGAATAATTGAGGCCAACTGGTTTAAGCAACACGCTGCACGTATGTTCCAACAACATGGACCCAATGTCACTCTAATTTATGAACACCCACAGACTGTGGCAGATGTCAGTTTTATGCCCTCCCTCATTAATGAACTGGGAGTGGTTGTAGGAGCCCTGCAGTCAGCATTAAAGGGAAATCCCAATATGTTTGCCAAAGTTGACAGTAACCTAAACAAAACTCGGTTTAGGCGGCTGAAATTTTATACTTATTCCCCCGGAATGTGTTTTTGTTGTCACCGTAGTGGAAGATGGAATTCTAAGTGGAAAGGATATATACAGCACCCCTCATTTTATGCTAAATTGGGAAATTATTCAGCCTGTAGTAATAGATTTTATTTGTATGGTTCATATAACAATTGCTATCAACCTGAGGCAAATTTAAATGAAACCAGTTTTGGAGATTTGTATCCGGAATATCCTATGTTTACTCCTAATTATACAGAATCTGGCAGTATATGATCTGGATTGATGGCTCGGGATCCAAATTTATGGTTTTATTTTAACGGATGGGCCACCAATTATCACCCAGGGACTTATCAGTGTGTGGGAATTGGGTATATGACTATACCTGTTCAAGTTTTCCTACCAGGACGAGCAAAACGGGCTGTTAGAAGAAGAAGGAACCTCATGGGACCACTGGGTAGCCAATGTGAAGATCTGGTCATTGTAGGAGGGAAATTGGCTAAGACTGAGGCCAGTAGAGTAGGAGGTGGACTAATAATGGGGGTCCTTACTTTGGGATCCTATTCAGGAATCGTAGCTCAAGAAAATCGTAAAAATATATTAGGATTGACTTGTAGATTGGAGAAAACTATAAATGCAACTGGGAAGTTGATACGGGCCCTTCAGCAGGAAATTGAAGAGCTCAGTCAGTTATTGTTACAACATCGGATGGTCTTGGATTACTTGTTAGCCAGAAAAGGAGGGTTTTGTTCTATAGTCAAGGGAAGATGCAGAGTCACCTTCCATGATTTAAACAAGACTATAGAATATGAGATACAACACCTACAAGGGCTAATATGAAATAATGACAGTGGCATTAGTAATCCTTGGGATTGGTTGACTTCGTGGTTACCAGATTTTGGCTGGCTGAAAACTTTGTTTTTAGGCATTATAGTTTTGATTGTAGGAGGGTTTCTAATGATGATATGTATTTCCTGTGCTATGAAATGTGTACGGGCCTCCCTCTCTGAAGCTATGGAGGGAAAGGCAGCTCATTTTGCTGTTATGGCTCAAAAGCAGGCTTAAGCAAATTATGCTCAAATTGCAATAGAATTTGGCAGAAAAGGGGGGAATGATGAAGGGGTTAAATTGTAGAAACTGCTTGCTTAAGTAGAAAAATAGAGAAAAATAAGTCAGGCAGGTGCGTCTCTTATCTTATCAAGGGCTTAGGTATGGGGCTTAGCGATGCATGGAATATAGGGAGTTTGGGAGTTGATGCGACCCAGGGAGAATACTCCCTGGTACAGAGATACTTCATTTTTGAAACTGTAATACATCATTTCGAAACTTAAACTTTTGTAACCTGTACCCTTTTCACTTATGGTAATCATTTCCTGTACCTGTTTTGTTAAAAAGTATAAGTGTATGCTGAAACCTAAAACGGGGCTCTCAATCTTTTGGAAGTTCATTCCACTGAAATCCCTGCGCAGTAAAAATAAACTTTGTTTTCTGATCTGCTGGTCTCAATTCTCTGGCTTGCCACAACAATAACACCCACAACAGGTTATAAAGTACCAGCACAGGATACAACCTGGGGTTGGCAGTTGAACCATGTGAAATACCTCCCACTATTTAATGATAATTCACCTCATAACTATAAAAATTACACCTACACTGCAAAAGGAGTGAAGTTATTCCATCCTACATTATAATTATAACATTCAGGCCCTTTCCGCATCTTACTTTTTGTTGAATCTGTCGTATGGGAATCCTGGGGTTGGCTCTCTTGGGAGGGGAGCGTGACAGAAGTGCTCCTGTCCACAGCAGCTACCTGCTAGAAGGGAGGAAGTGTGATGGCTCTGTCCCTCCCTTCCACAGTGCAGCCCAGCAGTTTCCCAGGCTGCGCTGGAAGAGGAAGTGCAGCCATTGCAATTCCTGACCCTCTGCGCAGCAGGTCAGTGCAGGAGGGAGGCGGGAGGACTGCGCAATCATGGTTCATTGACAAAAGAAACCTGTCAATTATTTATTCTGTGATTGTGATGAGTGGCCACGGGATTGTGATAGGATCGTGGTGACATCATGCAGAACAGCCGTTGTGATTCCATTGCGATCCCGTTGCCATTGCAGGTTGGGAGTGGGGTGCGGAAAGGGCCTAGGTTACACCTTTTTATGAGAAAAACAATTAATGATGCCTAACTAGTTATTTGTAAATATTTACTCTCTAGTATCAATCCAAATTAGATTAAAAGTCACTGTAATCTGTGTTAGATTCTGCACCACATTATTCCTTTTCAGAGTACAAGATTGTTTTTGGTTCCACATCCTGATTTCTCCCATATCAAAACCTTTCTTTCCTTGTTATGGAACTTTGTTGAGTCATCATGTGAAGAAGAGAGTGCTCTAGTCCTGCTGTTGTGTCTCTAGTTCTATTACTTTGCTCACATAGAAAACTACATAACTGAACAAAAGAGCTTTTTCTATGTATGGACACTCTCCAAGCAATTGGGTGCCCTGGTTTTTTTTTTTAAAGGTTTTCAACTACATAGAGAGTACCCATGCACGTCTCCTGTTCAGACCTATTGCTCTCCTTGTGGAGAGAGATGACACTGATGTTGGCAGGACTCATGCATGCACCTTTCCACAGGTTGATTCAATATGCTTTGTAAATGAGCAAATAGAGTTAGTATAGCAGCCTCAGCAATGGTAAGGAAAAGCGCTAAGTGGATATAAATGTTACACATGTAGTTATGATGGCTCATAGGAATCTGGAGATTATACAGAGATGGGAAGATCCTACTTTATAACATATCAGTTGAAAAGCAAGTAGTTGTATTCATTTCTTACTTTGGCATTATAGAAGAATTTACTCTGAGGAAGGACTCCATAATGACACCTTGGATTTGGAAATTCCCATTAAAGAGATAGAAAATAAATATAAAATGGCAATTACCAATTTTCAGGTGAAGCGTTGTCTCATTTTAGTTTACTGTCTCCACACTATATGAGAACACAATTTACTTACCATAATTATTGTGAATATCATCATCAACAAGTCTTCTACTTATTAGTAAAATACTGTTTCATGCATCTTTGTGGTTTGTAGGCTGTGCTGCTGAGAAATACATTTACAGGACATGTAATAATGATAAGGTTTTAACCTTAAATAAACCTAGGTGTTTTTCAACAGCCCTTTTGATATAGAAGTATTATCATTAGTGCCATCTAGTGGCTTCAGTGTTTCATTCTGTGTCCTCATGAAAGGTATGAAATGTTCTGTCTGTCTTGGTTTGCAGAATATGAACTTACTATATAATACAGTGTCTAATGATGTTTTTTGTAGGTTTGATATGTTTTATTTTAGAAACTTTACATATATATTTAAGTGTTTGCTCTGATTCTAGAAATAACAAATCATTTTGTGGTTTTATCATGAATCATATACCTCTAGATCTATTTTCAGTGGGTGCTTAAAATTCTAATAGTCATATATTAAGTATGGTTGGAAATTGAATGTTTTGTCTTGTCTTGTCTTCACGTCTTGTCTTCATGACTTATCCTCAGAATTATATGGAAGTAAAAGTTTTCACTGTTTCAGGTGCAACAGGCTCTTGGATTTTATGGTAAAGATACAGCTTCAGGAGCATTCTTTAGGATTTGGAAAGTGCTTGCCCAGATTCTTATCTGGGACCATATCTCCCTATGCGAAGCTGCCATAGCCCTAAGATCTACAGGGGAAGGCTTTCTCTCAGTCCTGCCACCGTCCCAGGCTTGCCTGGTGAGCACACAGGAGAGAGCCTTCTCAGTGGCTGTTCCCACCCTGTGGAACTCTCTTCTGCAGGAGGCTATGCTGGTCCCCTTCCTGCTTTCCTTTTGATGGCATTTCTTTTCAAGCAGATTTTTAATGTGTAAGCAGGGAAGCTTTTTATTTATTTATTAAGCTGCTTTTTTAAAAAAAATAGTTGTAAGTTTTTATAATTTTATATGTTTTTAATGTTTTAAATTGTTTTAAGTGTTTTTAAACTTTTTTTGGAAGCTGCCTTGGATCGCATTCTGGGAGAAAAGGGGGCATATAAGGACAATAAATAAATAAAATAATAAACTATAACAACATTTTCTGTTTATTTTGGTACCATTTTAAAGTGCTCAAAATTAGGATCAAGCTAACATTTTATTTCATCACAGTCTGTTAACATGACAGGTATTAATTTATATTTTTTTTCTCTCCTCCTGCTTGCTAAATTTTCAAAAGTTAATGAGGTTAGCTGTTTGATTAAAATTATTATTAGAAAAGGAATTGGCTACCACATGCCTTCCTGGTAAAGGAGGCTATGCTGGATTTTGTTTATTTTTGGTGGATACATTATTCTGTATTGACTAGAATGTTTAAAGTAAGTTATAGCTGCTCAATCTTTTCTGCAGTAGTTATCTAATTATTTCTTGGCTAAACCATTCAGAACTTCTGAAAAGTGAAGAACTAGAAGTGCAGTGGAACATTTAAAAAAATCAAAAAGAAATAATTGTTTCAGTATGGAGTTTCAAGTTATTATATGTTTAGTTATCATATGCATTTCGTTGTGTAGACAGCTTGTATTTATGTTAATTGATACTCAGAAGTGAATCAAATTATGTTACAAAGCGTGCTTTCTACTTAAAATATGATCTTTCCCCTCTTACAGGCTTGTAGATATGGACATGTCCAGCATTTAGAACATTTTCTGTTTTACGGAGCAGATATGGGAGCACAAAATGCTTCTGGAAACACAGCATTGCATATCTGTGCACTTTATAATCAGGTTAGTTGCTGTTATTTCCTTGTAGATACAACAGAAAACTATCGCCAATAAATTTTTACAAGGCAATATCTATTATAATGAAAAAAATTCAGGCTTTATCCACTTTTTTTTTTAAAAAAGTGTTAATTTACTGCCATTATTCATTGGCAATCTATATGGATAATATAAATTGAGAATTACGGAGTAAAATTTGTTATTTTTTTAACTCCTTGCCAAACCTCGAGTGGCACCAGTTTTTAGTGGAACATTTTCTGATCCTGAAATGTGTTTTTCGGGGGAAACTTTGAGAACCAAAATGCTATGAAATTAGTGTTTTGTAGTATAAATAATGCTTTGTAGTATCCAGGGCCGCTCTGTGTAAAAGACAGATTTATAAGGCAGTAGTAATTTCTTCTCCATTGTGAGTGGATGTGGTTTCCTTAGAGAAGGGGTGGAATTATGTGGCTTTTCAGATGTTATTAGACTGCATTCTTCCTCATTAGCTATGTGGCTAGGATTGATGGAAGCTGTAATCCAAGAGCATCTATAAGGCTGTAGTCTGTTTTGTACAGTAAGTCCAAGCTGTTACATTCCAGGTGATTGTTTGTTTTAGAGGGATGAAAACATTTATTTCATTCTGAGTGGATACAAAAACATTTGTACAGAAACAATCTCTTCTACACAAAAATGTTGTATTCTGTGCGAAACCTCTTAATTGAGCTAAAACAATCCCTTTGTATATAAACAAAATAATGCAAAAAGTTATCATGGCACCTGATCTTTTTCTCAGATTGGCTAAACAGTCTCTGTCATTGAGAATGAAGAAAACTATTATTTGCATCCCTCCACCTTTCTTTATTGTTATGGATCTAGTCATTATATCGTTTCTTCCTCCTTATGTCTTCAGAAGTAAGGAAAATTCCATCTAAGAAAAAGAAGTCCAGATCACAAACCACTCTTCCCCTACTACCGCAAAATATGGACACGTTGATTGCCCTCTGATTGCATCTTAACATTTGCCTTAAGGAAACACAAAAAGCCTGCTCCAATCCTTGATTCCCTAAAGGGAAATTAAAAACAAACACATACACAAACATAAAACAGGTTAAAGGCAAAACTGAGATTGTGGAACTATACCTGTCCCAAAGCAAGGAAATTCACATCACAAAGCTGCCTTTTAAAACACATTCCTGGCCCTTTTTTCTACTTGAACTTCCTCCATGACTGAAAACATGTGTGTCCCTATATCTGATACTGTGAACCATTACAACTTGACATCAAACAACTGCCACTGTTTCAATACTGGGGGAAATGTGCTTATTTACTTTATACAGATTGGTATTCGTAACTGGGTAGCACAGTATGTCACTAGTGAGAGTGGGATGGTTTGCTGAGGGCAAGTGTGGGAAACTGTAGGGGAGACATATGCCATGTTCTCCCTGTGGCCTATTTGGGTGTGATAAAAAGTGATGTGACAGCACTTCCATTTTCAGGAATTGGCTGATATATAACCAGTTTCTGTGGGTTTTTTTTTATTTTGGTGTGTAGGGGGGTACAGGTTGGCAGTATGGAAGAAAAGGAGTAAAACTACCATATATTTATGGTGGTTTGGGAGTTTTCCCTACGGTTTTACCATTTTTATGCCAATTATTTTTTAAAAAATTTGAGGCAAAATCTGGGGGCTTCAGTGAAATCCACACAAACTTGGAGGTCTGTAAAATGGGCAGCCCATCAGCCATACTTTCCTCATCCTTGCTCAAGTGTTTCCATGGTAGGGGAATGTTGAGATATAGGAAAACTATCAGTGAGCCCATGCTTTTAGTTAACCCAGGAAGGAGGGATGTTGAGGCCATTTCTGCACCTGACCAGTTCCTGTGGACATCCCGTCGCAATCCCAGCGGCTGGGATGGGAGTGTGATGCAAATGCTCCCCTCTGCACCCGACTGACCCCCTGCACTTGAGCAACACGCACCTTCCTTCTGCAGTGCAGCCAGTCTCTTTGCCATGCTGTGCTGGGGAAGGAAATGCGTGATTGCTCTTCTGTCCCTTCTTCCTGGTGATGGGATGGGACTGTCATGCGATCACAAGCGTTTAATGGATTTTTTTCTATTAAGTGAATATCCCGCAATTGTGACAGGTAGGGATGGGTTGGCAGCGGGACTACAATGATGTCATGCAAAAGCACGACCTGCAGACTGCTGCCGTTACATCCCCATCGCGAGACTGCAATGCCTTCAAAAATGGTCTGAGTTTTCTTTGGGTTTTTTGGTATACTCCAACCATAACTTTTTTTTAATTGGAAGTGTTTTCCTGTTAAGGAATTATGTTACTTACTTGACTGTTGTAATACTACCTGAGTTCTTGTTTGACGATCTTACAATTTTGCCTGTACGTGATATACTTGTAAACACTTTAAATGTTTAGTTAGAATTAGAATTAACTTAAAGTGTTGTGGAGGCTGTACAAGCTGACTTCCATTCGTATCTGCCCCACATAGAGCTAGTCATATTCAGACAGTAAAAATGCATAAAACTCTGCATACATTTTATTTCTGGAGATCTTGGAGTGAGCTATTTTCAAAGACACAGTGATGTGTAAAGAAGAGAACATGGAGTATTGGATTCAAGTGCCACTCTGGTGGTGTAAAGATTCTTGCTGCTGACTGTGGAAACTATGGACCTTATTACACTACACTGTTGTAGTGCTGTTATTCCACTTTAACTGCCTTGGCAACATGGTATGAAATCCTATGGTTTGCAGTTTAGGGAGGGACATTTAGCATTCTAAGCCAGAGAAATCTTGGGCATCACTACACTACAAACTCCAAGCTTTGCATGTGATACAGAAGTCGCACTTCTTCCAATGCCCTACCTATAGTAAGCTAGGCTCGTAAAAATCAATGACGGGGAGATGTTTTCGGACTGCATCTTCCATCAGTCCTAGCCAATGGTGAAGGATGATTGGAGGCTGCATATCAGTATCATTTAGAGGGATGCATGTTCCCCATCTCTCATATTGGGCTATTTTTGCACGGCATTTGCCATGTGAAACGGTGCCTGGAGCATCGTGCGATTGTGAGGAGCGATCTGCAGTACGCACACACAATCGCATGATGCTCCAGGGTAGGGCAGGCACTGCTCATGCACTTTTTCATTTTCGGCTTTCAGACGAAAATGGTGCGCAATTGCGCATTGCTCCAGGGCCCCATGCGCACTTGCCGTGCGTGTGGAGCCTCCGGAGCCATGGTGGTCGTGCTTCCTGCCCCAGCGCAGCCTGGGAAACTCCTAGGCTGTGCTGCGGAAGGAAGAGGCGGGGCTCTCATGCTGCCTGCTTGGGAGCAGGAAGCTCATGTGGAGCTGAAGCAGTGGGGACGCGAGAGGCTCTCGCTGGAGGCTGCTCGCACGATCCCTGCACCTCAGCGCCAAAAAAAGGTAAGCTGCGGAAAAGGCCTAAGTGAGGCATAGTTTAAAATTACAGATTTTTCTTAAATCTGATTGGTTTGATATAATATCTAAAAGATAAATGTGTCACATCAGACTCTCTTAATAGGATTGGTTGAAACTGATAAGAGTTGATACATTTAGTTTACTTAAGTCTTTGATTGTTTTATAACACATCAATACGATTGCATTGTGCTTCTAATGATGCTCTTCATTAGAAATACACAAGTAATGAGACTGCTAACATCAGTGTAACATCTGCTAAAGCATCTGTTTCTTAATTAATTCCTGCCTTAATTTTAAAAGTCCTGTCAGTGTAGATAACTCTTCTGCTTGTTTAAAATATTTCTTAATTTTAGAAGGTTTTTGGAATATTTTGTGCCAGTTTACTTGAAAACATGCCAAGGTACAAGCATCAAAATTGGTATTCATTGTTAAAAAAGCTGGTACAGAATTTACATGCATATCACATACCATTATTTGAGCTAACACAGCTAAAAGAAGCAACAAATAAACATTATAATCAGAATTTATTCCAAAAGGTACAGACATGGCTTTGACTGGTTTATTGACAACTCTGAGTGTGAAAAGTATAATCATAAGACACTCTTCTCTGGTAGAAGTGTTTGGGCATATAGTTTCGCAAAATGCTGGTATTGGCTCTCAGTGTGGATTTCTCCATAATCTCAGCAACAAGAATCTGGATTTTGCAACATGCTGCTAATAACATTTCAGTCTTGCTGAATGTAATGCGAGTGATGATCCTGCAGACATAAAAGACTATGAAGAGAATTGTACACATCTGAAACTGAAATAGAAAGTCACTTCATGGGGGTGGGGGAGACTCACATCTTTTTTTAAACACCTTTACTTCCTTCTTACTTTCAGGGTAATTTTTAATCCAACTGCATTGTACCTCTTTACATTTGGGAGGCACATCTGAGCTGGACTGTATTTTCATTACGTTGTCAAAATAAAATAAAAATTAAAGGATGAATAAAAATGTTTCAAAGATACCAGATCAGCTATATGTCAAATCAACTATATATCAGATATCAGATCAACTATATATCAGCCTTACTCTGAGGCTGACAGAATGTGATTTGTCCAAGGACACCCAGTGGGTTTCCATGGCTGAGCAGGGATTTGAACCATGTTCCCCAGAGTCATAAGACGCTTCTACACAAGACTGTTATAGCGCTATGATTCCAGTTGCAACATCCTATGGAATCCTAGGGTTTACAGTTTCAGGAGGGGCCAGCTAGCCCCTCCCAAAACTGCAAACCCCAGGATTCCGTAGGATGTTGCAAGTGGAATCATAGCGCTATAACAGCCTAGTGCAGAAATGGCCATAGTCCAGCATTCAAACCACTATGTCATACTGGCATGAAGGCTTCCCCTGATATTTTGGTTTTGTTTTATTTTTGTTTGTTTCTACTAAAAGTAGCAATGGGAAGCTGCAGTCTGGAGCAGAAAGCACTTCACTCTTCTCTTATAGTTTCTCTTAGAAAATGGGTTTCTTTCCAAATTTTTGCCAAGCTTGTGATGAGAAATTTTTATCCTGCAAGGGGCAATATAAATATTTTGTTTGAGACAGCATGATAGCATGACTTATCATGACTGCTTTGCGAAAATCATTATTTTTTTAAAAAAAATACTTTAAAAATGTGTAGAGCCATTTTTAGTGTTATGCAAATCTACAGTAATTATGTAAACCTCCACAGTAACTCAGTCTTATATGTAGGTTCATGCTAATGACATATGGTATAAATTTAGATTTCCCACTGTTAATTATTGCTTGGATGTGTATTGAGAAAAGACTCCTTTATCCCTTGTGGCAAACCCAAATAAATGCCTCCCCAGGCTGATACTTCTGGTGATGGTGTGGGAGAGCTGTGCCAGAGAGAAATTAGTTCTCTC
Organism: Cyclura pinguis; assembly: GCA_030412105.1. Classification (NCBI taxonomy): domain Eukaryota; kingdom Metazoa; phylum Chordata; class Lepidosauria; order Squamata; family Iguanidae; genus Cyclura; species Cyclura pinguis. The sequence continues at coordinate 306,467,242 of CM059599.1, read as the reverse complement.
CTTGGACTAATAGGAAGATGATGGTGGCTTTTATTTGGACTACAGTGAGAGTTATTAATTGTAAAACAAACAAAAAATTGCCACATGTATACAAATGACATAGCTTAATTCATTTTGCTCGGAGCATGCACCAAAAGTTATGGGGGTTGTAACACATTCTTTATTTTATTTATAGGACAGCTGTGCGAGAGTTCTGTTGTTACGAGGAGCCAATAAGGAGTTAAAGAACTATAATAGTCAGTCTCCATTTCAGGTAAATATATATATGTATATATGGTAAACATGTAAGAAATTTAACATGTATACTCATGCTCCTGTATTACTGTCAATGACAACTGTGTGTGCATTTTATTGTAATAGTAACCCATGAATTGGCAACCTTATGTTTCCACTATTACAATGTGGTTGGTGTGTAGTTGACGTTAGAGGCTGTGGCTAAGACAGAATTCAGTGACAGTGTTTGTATTCACTGTCCTGTAATATGGCTGTTGAAAGAACTGCATTGATTACTAATTTGCTACCAGACCAGAGTTTGGGTGTTAATTTATAGAGACCTAAATAATTTCAAACTGGATTACCTGAGAAAATGGCTTTTACCAAATAGACTTGATTTTGGATGAATAACAGACATTTTCATCTTTATCCTATGGTGTATTGGGTATGTTTGATTTAAAAAAATACTCAAAAAATTATAATTTTTAAATTGTTAAGTTTTATATATATATTGATATACATACATAGTGGCTTAATCACTTGTATATGCTGTGCATTATAGACGATACGGAAATACTTTTAGATAAATAAATGAAATGCTAGGACAAAAACTATACGTGCAGCAAAGAAATTATTTGCATGTTAAAAACTGATTCATTTGTTGCCACAAATCCTCACTTTTCCTTCAAGGATACCAGGATCATTTATATGGAATATTTCATTTTGTATGAATGAGAATTGTGTGATGTAATTTGGATGGAGAGCACCTCTGCATGTTAACCAAAATAAGATGGCAGACTAAAGTGACAGAATTTTGAACTTTTGGATCAGTAATTCTCTTGTACTATAAACTCTCTCCCATGTATAGTAATTGGGGAGAGGGCCAACCTGAATTTTTCCCCTTGATGCGTTAGCTTACAACATGCAATAACAGTTTCTTTTTCAAACTAACTTATCTTTTTAACAGGTTTTCATTTGAAGGAATACTGAAAATGATAAACAGAAGCATTATCCCATTCTGCACAAACAGCAAAATAACTATAGTTACAGTTACAATGACTTTTCCTGTCCCCATCCTAAGCAGTTAGTAAAAACATACAGTTGTTTGACTTTTTCCAGTTCACAGACAGAATGAGATTTTATGTGGATACTCAGACACTGCCCCCCTCAACTGTAGTCTGAAATGGTACCATAGAAAATCCTGCCATTTTGTCTAAAGTTTCATTTAGCATAACATGTAATTGGGAGACCCTAGTGGCTTCTCCAAGGGCATGGATGAACAGGGATCTGCACTTGGATTCCTCACACAGAAATGTATACCTTAGTGATAGTATAGTACTCTGTCTCACTGAAGTGAATACTTTAAAAGAGGGTAAGTATAGTACAGCAAATTTAAAATGGAGGATATGATCAGATACAGCAGCAGGAATACATTGGGCTTTTCTCCCTATAATGTAATATAAAATACACACACCAAACATATGGTGCGAGGTGTGAGAAGTGGCCAATTTCTGAATTATTTTCTTGATTCCCTGTCACCAGAACTATCCCTCCACTTATGCAGAATGAGGTGCCTGCTGCCTTGGCAGCAGTGCATGAGGGCAACACATAGCTGCACTGGAAGGACTGCCGCCATTACAAAGAACCTTGTTGGCTGCTGGGCAACCAGGAGCTAGCCAGCTCAGTTCCGCACCACATGGCATAAATGGGCTTAGAGAGCCATGTCAGTTGCTCCTCTGATTTGGCAATGCTACAAAAGAGAAACAGCCAGTGTACAGCTCCACAGAACTGGACGGGTACCTGGAATTGTGGGTAGAATGCTTTGGGAAATCACTTGTGTCGTGGAACCCCATCTATAATCCTTGGCTCTGATGAAGGAGCTCAGGACCCAGGCTTTTGGGGCCCAGCTAACTGTGTTGCCAGGTAGCCTGGGCCATCACCATTTCTTAACATTAGCAAGTACTGTGACTAATGGATGGAACTGATTTGTCACATTAATTTAAGTCAAAATATTTCAGACCTGTAATGCTTTGAGGCTGAAAAACAGTGAGGTAAACCTGCTGACCTCTTTGGAGCCTTAAACTCATCATGGGATCCTGTGTTTGATTGAAAAGACACTCTTCTGCTGGCCCTATTTCCACTCAGTTCTTCTGCCAGCATAGTATGCTCTGCTGCCCAAGGGCATATGGACCTCTGGGCTCAAAGTAATTTTTGCAGTTGCAGATCAATAGGAATGCATACCCGCATCCTCATATTTGGATGTAGAAACATGGAACAAGAGCCTGTAGATTGCTACTTGAAATGTGAAGCTTCCCATCTCAGGCACCCTGCTGCATGGTCTTTTGTTAATTTTCTCTGAGAGAAAACAAAGAAAAGAGAGTGAGAAAGGAAAAGAAAAAGAGAATTTTTGGCTTTGTTTGCTTTTCTGACAATTACATTGAGTAAGTTTGCTATAGTTTTTAGTCCCTCAATCAGCATGGCAACTGGGCTTGCTATAGCTGAGCAATTTGAGAGTTGTAGGACCAAAAAACAGCCTTCCCAAACTCTGAGTTTTGCTCCATGACCAGCTTACCTGCAGCTTTTTGTGCCACATATCAAGATTCTGTTAGTCTTTTTCAGTTTATTGCCATGTGTTATACCGTATTTGCCAGCGTATAAAATGCACTGGCATTTAAGACACAGCCCATTTATACATCGGCAAATTATTTGCCGATGTGTAAGACACACTGGCATATAAGACGCACCCCATTTTCAAACAGTATTTTTCAGGAAAACAACATGAGTCTTATACACCAGCAAATAGGGTAATTTGTTCACCCACTTAATATAAATGGCACTATTACAATATGACATTGGATCCTCTTGACTTAATGGGATGTTGCACTTGAAAATGATACTCCTCTGGCCAGTGCCTCATTACAGTGAATTCTGTGCAACAACGTATCAAGTGCCCCCATAGATTAACTGTTATAAAACACTACATTTAATTTCTATGAAACCTCTGATTTAAAGAATGCTTTTTAAAAAGTAAAGAGGGGGAAAAAGACTGTTTATATATTTCTATTTGCTGTGTCTGTGGGAATATCACTTTGCCTTGTCTTGCTAAAATTGGAAAATAGAGTCATCATACTAGAAGAAAATGCCATATTGGATAAAAGGCTTCTACTTTCTTTGAAGAGATGAGGTCATGATAGTAGGTTTTCTTTTTCAATACTATAAATGAAAGGGCACTGTAATTGCCTCCAACCATTAGGGAATATGACAGGCTGTAAAAAAGGGTGTTGTAAATTTGACAGATTTTGAGCAGTGATTTATGACTTTTTCTGCTCTTAGAATTTACAAAGAGAAAAGCTTTTAATAATTTAAGATTGCTGGATTTTTGTTAGAACAAACCAATTCAAAGGAAATTATAGGTTGTTGTGGGTTTTCCGGGCTTTGAGACCTGTTGTATTAGTATTTTCTCCTGATGTTTCAGCTGCATCTGTGGCTGGCATCTTCAGAGGACTTTACATCAAAGGAAATTGTTTAAATGTATAAATAGTTATAGATTTCATGTTTACACCTCTGTTATCAAAATGTAATAATATTTTCTTGATAAATAATATGAATATTCACAGAATGAAGGTAATAGAAATTGAATGCTATAAGAAACTCCATTATTATACATATATACGTATATCTATACGTGTACACAAACAATATTCAGACACATACACACGTACATAAAGTCGGCTAAAAACAATAATCAGAATGCTAGATTGACTACTAAGTTGAGTCTGCATAACTAAATTACATATCCCTTGACTACCTTAAGAGCCAGCTGCCAGACTAGGCAAGGAGGTCTATTCAGCTGTTTAGACCCAGGTTTAAGGAGAATGATATTTCTGCTCCCTCCTGCAATGGAGCAAGACTTGTCCTGCCAGTAAGCAAGGACTTGCAATAGAGGCAGGGCAAGGGTGGAAACCTCATCCTCCTTGTATCCTGATTGGAAGTTAAATAGAACTTCACCAGATCTGGAGTCTGGCTCTTAAGGTGGACTGGGATAACATTTACATAGGTCTTGAGTAGTCTTACTGAATAGGGAGCAGCATCTATAACATTAATTTACAAATCTGTAGCTGCAAGACTGAATACTAGCCAATATCACTCTCAACTTTACATCTTACTGTTTCATAAATGTGGGGAAATCCATCTCATAATCCAAGTGACTGTCCTTCTTTATTTTCAAAACTCTGTTTTAACTATTTCCTCTCCTGTCTTGCAGAGGTTAGTCTGCTCTGGTTCTCAAAAAGAAATAAGCACATTCATTTCTGCACTGTGGGTGACAAGATTATCATTAGATCTTTGTCTAGATCTCCACTTTCAGAAATAATCGGACAACAAGATACCACAACCTTGCTTATAGAAACATGTTGAGAAGAAAACAATGACAAAGAGTTTTAGTGCATTCATTATGGGAGTCCCCATGTTACCTTCTGGAGTCTGCTTAGTTTGACTTCCACTTGAAGAACATGATTATCGAACATACAAAATCAATTCATGGAATTTTTTGGTAATTGTAGAATTTGATATGGACATTTCTAGCTATAATTTTTTTTAATAATAAAAATGTTGAGGACCTTCATTTCAGGTGTTTTAAGAGAGGCTGTCTCTCGGAATTATAGAGATGTTTCCTCATTTTGTCAAAATACCTTATATAATTTTGTTTTATTATTTAAAAGATTTTTCTTATGCATTTAACGTTTCTTCAAAATTCTCTGTAATAGTAGCACAACAGAGTCAAAACAGGATAACAAATAAAACAGGATGCCATTAACTTCTGTGCTGGTTCCAAATTTTGGAGTACCATTGGTCAAGACATCTCAGTGGGCTTTCTTCTTGGTCTAAGCCTTTCTCCATACCACTGGATGCCTTTTCGCCATTTGCTTGCCTGACTCTCTGGGCCCAGTATTCACTACCTGAGGGAAAGAAAGAGAAAGAGGGAGAAAAAGAGAAAGTAGACTGACATTGATTCTCCTTCTCTTTGTTCTCACTGTTGGCTTGCTTGGAGAGGGCAAGTAAATGGACAGCAAGAGCAAGGACAAGGGACAGCAGAGCCAGAGGGCTTCGAGGCTGTCACTGTCACTCATTCTACAGCATGAGTTTCAGCAAATGTCTTGGCTCAGCATGAATAAAACAGGATAGTAGCTTAATGAATATCGTTAGGCCAACAGTTTGTTCATTGCAAACACATTCTTAAGGAAACAAAAACATAGCTACATGCAATGAAGTTACCTGATGGCCAATAGAGAAACCAAATAGACTATGTAATTGGAAGAAAAAGATCATGGTGCAGACCATGAAATTCTAATGTTAAAGTAAAGCCAAAGAAGTACAATGAATTGATCGTTGTGTCAAAATACAACCTGAAGAACATTCCTGTAGAATTTAAAGATCATGTAAAGAATAGATTTGCACTAATGGACAGGAAATCAGAAGAACCCTGGACTAGAACCAGAGACATTGTCAGAAAAGAATGGAAAAAGCACTGTCTCTAGCCAAAAAGAAAGAAAAGCCCCATTGGATGACAAATGAAACTCTTCAAATAATTAAGGGCAGATAAGAAGCAAAAAGTGAATGATGACAGAGTCAGCAGCAACCTGTGTATAGGGATGAAGAAAACTATTGTAGTAATCAATGCAAAGAAATATAAGACAATAAAAAAGGTAGAACAGGAGATTTCTTTCACAAGAGCCAAGAAATTAAGGGGAATTCAAACAAAGCATAGGGATGCAGTATGGCCAAGAAGGGGACACATATGATCAGGACAAAAAAAAAAAAACAAAGGCAGTGAAAACAGTACACTGAGGAACTGTATAAAAGAGATGAAACAGTGATAGATAATTTCATTGAAGTTTATTTGAAGATGAACCTATGGTCTTTGAAATTGAAGTGGAAAATGCTCTGAAAACACTTAGGAGAAATAAATTACCAGGAATAGATGGCAGACCTATAGAGCTATTTCAAGCTGTAGAGATGAATCCATTCAAATTCTGATAAAATGAATATGGAAAACAAAATAATGGCTGACAAATGAGAAAGTATGAATATAATTTCTCAAGAAGAGGGACACTAGGGATTGTAGTAACTACTGGACTGTTGTGCTGATCTCCTACACAAGTGAAGTGATGCTGAAGATTTTACAAGAAAGGCTTTTATGTATGGAATGAGAAATGCCAGAAATCCATGCTGGATGCAAGAAAGGAAGTGGCACTAATGCAGATGTACATTGGATACTGGAACATAACAAAGAATATCAGAAGAAAACCTGTGCTTTATAAGTTACAGCAAAGTCTCTGCTCATGTAGATAATTAGAAATTATGGTTCTTTCTAAAAGAAATGGCTGTGTCACAACAACTAATTGTCCTTATGCATAACATATACTCTGGATGAGAGACCACTGTCTGAACGCAATCTGGAAAAAGGAAATGGCTTTTCATTAGCAAATGTTTCAGAAAAGCCTATCTTGTGACCTTGTTTGTTTAATTTGTATGCAGAATGTATCCTACAGAAAGCAGGATTAAACTCAGAGGAAGGAGGTGTGAAACTTGGGGGAAGGAGCATCAACAATTTAAGATACACAGATGACACTATCTTACTAGCTGAAAATAGCAAACACTTGGAATGACTATCAAAGAAAGTTAAGGAACAAAGTGCAAAAGCAGAATTACAGGTAAAGATTGAGGAAGCAAAAATAATTACGACAGATGATTTGCATAACTTTAAGCTGGATAATGAAGGCGTTGGAATAGTGAAAGATTTTGTATACCTAGTCTCAGTCATTAAAGTGGAGATTGTAGTCAAGAAATCAGAAGAAGACTACGACTTGGAAAGACAGCTATGATGGAACTAGATCAGATTGTCAAGTATAAAGTTATCAATAGAAACCAGAGTCAGAGACCTTTTCCACACCTTACCTTTTTGTGGTGCTGGGGCACGGGGATCGCGTGAGCAGCCTCTTGAGAGGCTCTCACATCCCCGCTGCTTCGCCTCCACAGCCATTGGCTGCTGGTAAGCAGCCAGCGTGAGGGCTCCTCCTCTTCCTTCCGCAGTGCAGCCTGGGATTTTCCCAGGCTGCACTGGGGCAGGAAGCGTGAGCGCCTCACCTCCGGAGGCTCTGCACGCATGGCAAGTGCGCACGGGGCCCTGGAGTGATGCGCGATTGTGCACCATTTTCGGCTACAAGCCGAAAATGAAATGGTGTGCAATCAGCGCCTGCCGGCCCCGGCAACATCATACAATTACGAGGATGTCATGCGGACCGCTCCTCGCAATTGCGTGATGCTCCAGAGGCCCTTTCAGATGGCAAATGCCATGCGAAAAGGGCCGGAGTCATCCATGCCATTATATTTCTGATTTCTATGTATAGTTGTGAAAGTGAAGAAGGCTGTCAGGAAGCAAATCAACTCCTCTGAAATGCTGTGCTGGAAGAGAGTTCTGTGGATACCATGGACTTCAAAAAAGACATATTTGTAGGTCTTAGAGCAACTCAGCTCTGAACTGTCACTTAGAAGCCTAGATGACTAAACAGAGACTCTTATACTACTGTACATCTGTATTATGAAGTGGTATGATTCACTGGAAAGGGTAATGCTAAGAAAAGTGGAAGACAATAGGAAAAGAGGAAGCCACGGCCCTGCGCTTGCAAGACCTGAGTAGGACAGTTGATGACCATTGGTCTTGGAGGTCTTTTCATTCATAGGCAAATTAGAACAACTACATTAACATCCTATTTGCATGAATATAAATTAAATTAAACACAACTCTTGAGTTTGAAAGAGCATAGCAAGGTTCCAAATTCTTGTTTTCTGTGGTTTCATGGGGAAGGTTTTGTTATATGAATTCTTATAAGAATCCCTGTGCAGTCAGTTCCTTTAACAACATCAGAGTTCCAGAATACGTGGAGCACTTATGCACGTTAAGAAAACATCCTGTAAGCTGATGTACTTTGAACACATGAAAGGACATGATATCCTCTCCTCACCTTGATCACCATCATGTCTGATGAAATCTACTAAACAGAGTTTATGTCACATATTTAAATGGCAGGCCTGTACTGAGCTGAGATTTGAAAGGGGAAGAGAGTGTAAATTTTTAGCAGTATGCATTAGTCAGGATCCAGGAGATCAGCAATGAAGGGAAACCAGTGAAGAAGAGGGCAAAAGGTAGAGGGTGTGGGAGGGAAAGTGCATTTGGGTTCCTTGCCTAACGATCATTGCACAGCCTGGCAAAACTATTGCATAAGAGGTACTGTTGTGTAAGGAGGTACAACAATAGGTAAAGACTTATGCTGACATAAACGTGAGTTATGCCAGCTCAAGTCACAAGGAATGCTATCAGAGCATTAAAATCTGTAGGAATCAGCATCTAAATTTTTGGGGGATCAGAAGCTTTGTGTATTTCTAGGATATAGAGGGTATAAGGGATCTAGACTGTGTTCAGTATGTTGATTAATATAATTACATTGTTCTTTTACTTTGAGCCCAATCCATCAGTCAGCCCACTTTGGCAGCTGTGCAGCATTGTGTGAATATAATTTGCTGTTTGAGCAAGTTATACTAACCAAATTATGAATCAATCAGTTCCTATATTTGCCATCTTAATCTCTTTGTAGGAACTGGTCTGTTATGTCCTTCTCTGTGTCCTACCACCCTCATAGGGACATCTGGTGGGAACCAAGGAGAGGGCCTTCTCAGTGGCTGCCCCCAGATTCTGGACATCACTTCCCAGAGAAGTCAGACTGGTACCATCCCTATTTTCTTTCCATAGTCATGTAAAGACATTTTTATGCTGACAGGTGTTCAATGCATGATTATATGTGGCCTGTCTGATAGAAAGTGCTAGATATTGTTAATTGTGCTGCTGATCTGTATGGTTTTTTAGTTTATGCATTTTAACTTTATTTTAATTCTTTTTGATAGTTTATATTCTTGGTTTTTAATTATATCTTTTTAAATATTGTAAGCCACTTTTGAGTCGCAACCTGGGGAAAAAAGTGGGAAGTAAATAAAGAAAATGATGATGACGACAATAGTAATAATATGTCTGCAATGAAAGGAATTTAAAGAAAATGCCACTGAATAATATCCATATTCTTCCCAAAGTAAAGCTCAATTTATGTTTTTTTTTTTTTACTTTAAGATACATTTCATAGAACAGAGTAAAAATTGAAGGTTAGTCAAAATGTATCTTCTTATTAGTTTTCCATCTCTTTTGTGTTTCATCTTCAGTCACAACCAGGCATTATTTAGTTTCAATTAACCCTCCTTTAAAATTAATGCTCAGTCATGTAAGTAGTAATAGGGATTATATAATCACTTGCCTTGATAGTTCTTTCCTGTCTGAACTAGATTTCTCCATAAAAACCACAGTAGTTAATGTACATACATTACAGTATTAGTTCCTTCTTTTTGCATCTTAATAATTCAAATCAAATCAGAAGGGATTCCAGAAAGCGTTTTTCCTGTGAATGGTTAGCTAGGTGGCATTTTTATGCCAGCAAATGGCATGGAAATAGAAATCCAACCTTGCATGTCTTATGTTTATTTAATGAAAGTCATTAGGCTTTCATACACTTGATATTTTTGTTTGTATACATTAATAACATTTTAAAAATGGAGTATGGAAGCTTAAGATGGAATGGTTTTAGTTAAACATTTCCCCTCCCTAGTGTGCCTGTAAAAATAATGATATTAGTTCTGAGTCATATATAATCTGTTATTTGCGTATTAATTTAATTTGAGAAATGCAAGACAGCACATTTTTCTTACAGTTCATTGTTAGTGTATAGCAGCCTGTTATACTAGATTATTTGTAGTGTTCTTATGTAATGCATACTATATTCTCAAGCAAGAATTAGAGACAGGCTGGTTGTAGTCTGTGCAGATATTTCTCATATTTATTTGTTTTGCTGTAACATTCAGGACTACTAGAACTCAGTCCTGATTCTAAAAGAGTACAAAACTATTCTGTATCCCTTAGTTGCCTTTTTCTGTCAAGTGAGTTGTACAATTCCAAAAGAATATTAGAAAATGTTTATTCCTCTTACTGCTATAGCAAAAATGATCAGTATAGCTGGGAGAAAGCAGAATACTTTACGAATACCAGATTGATTATTAAAGATTTGAGGAACTGTATATATAGTCAAATTAGCAGCATTTGTTAGGGAAGATCAGCAGTTAGATAACAATGTCGACAAACTGAGCATTTTCATAAATATACTGCAACCTGAAAGTATAGGGTTCTGTACAAATTTATGCTTTAGGGAGGGCAGTGCAAATTTCAAATGACTAATGAGATATAGACTTGATTTATTATGATCTTATATTGATTTGTGATTTGTTGAGATTTCTGTTAAATTTTTTAATTTCGGGGCTAGCTTCATATTTCTGTGGGCCTCAGGCTACAACATACCCTTTTATTCTCATATATACTGGAAGTTGCTTAGGAGCAGGGCTAACATGCATAGCTATGGCTACCTCCACCCTCCCACATGTGCACATTCGAGGAGGAGGATGAAGAGCAAAGACAGACTCAACATTGGTGGCTCCTTGTTTTTGATAGTCATTACTCAAGAAGCAAAGTGATGTGTCTCGCCTGTTTAAAGTCTGTTCCAATCTTCAGTTTGACATTTTCCATCTTCCTTTTTGTGGCTCAGATCTCCTCTGGCTACTCTGCCCTGTGCTTATGCCTCCTCCTCAACTCGTTATGTAGCTGTCCAAAAAGCTGTGACACCTCCCTCTCGATTCCAGGTGTGCAGGAGGCAGCAATGCATTTTTTGTGGAGAGAGAGGTCTTCTTGAGCTGCTGCTATCTAGCCAACAAGATTTCTCCAAACACAGATAGCTTCCCTCTCTGATACCACCAGAATCTGCTTGGGTTGATAGATATTACTCTGCCAACAAATGGCCAGCTATGTCATACAGGAGGTGCCCAGCCATGTCATCAGCTGATTATAACAGCATAGTTGAAAGAGTTAAAATGCATTCCAATTTTCCATCTTCTACTAGTCTGTTTATGCTACTCATGGTCACAACATGATGGTCTTAATCACTTTCAAAAGATAGGATCTGAGACATTTCTTCCTTGCTGAATCTGTTATATGGATAATCTGGTCAAGAGGTATTTCTTTTCAGTTTTGATAAGACAGGAGATTGATTTATGGGATCTGTAGGGAATTAGAGCAAACTGTATAATCCATTCTGAGTAAGAATCAGTGTCTGGCATTCAGCTTGAAAGACAAGGGAAAGCCACAATAAAAGTTTGAGCCTTGGTGAAATAACAATGCATCTATCACTAATTGAAGGTAGACTACCTTATTCTGTAAAATGGAATTCTTTCAAATAGTGTCCTCATACAAAGCACATAACTACAGTCTAGCCTTCAGTACCAATTGCATAATTGACAGTTGTGGAGTCCCTGATGGCCTCAAAGAGACACCTATTGTTCATTTAATGCGATGGTGAACAATGTGCTTGGGCATAACCACGATGTTGAATTTAGAGATGAAATCAGGCGTGCTGTGAGCCTACTAGGCCCGGTGACCAGGGAATCTGAATCATATCAGTGACGTATGCCTTTAATGTTTTCCCAGCATAATATAGGAATGATACAGTAAAAATGAATGGGTACATGTTACTGAACTTTTCGTATACTTCTGAAATCATAAGGTGTATGATCACATGAAAAAGTAGTGGCCAAGATCCTGCTGGGTGACATAACTATGCTTATAGAACTGATGGTGGTATGTAGTGGCGGCAGGAGCAAAATAGTTCAGGCACAATGATTATGGCACAAGGAAAGGGAAGGTAAAGAAATCTGCCATTGTCAGGAGGGAAAGTTGCCCTGTAGTTCCTGAGCTGCTCAGGGGCCAACAGAGTAGTTTTCCCTTCTGACAAGAGCAGCATTCCCTGCCCTTCCCCTGCCCCACCAATGGGCAGCCCTGAAAAAAAAATTATAAAGCATTATAAAAAAGCACTATAGTGAAGCAATGGACTGGACATTGAGAGGTTTTTAGCCAGTATATTTTCAAAGTATGGGTGAAAATCTATGATATCATGACATGCAAACTACTGGGATATATATTGATTTTGCTCCAAAGTGCACGAGAGCTAAAATGTGAAATATCCATTCTTTTCTCTGAGATGTAGTCGATGCAAAGAATTTTGTAAATCCGAACATGCAGCCAGCTACTCTCTGAGGGCTGCTTAAAGAATGACAGATTTCCCAACTTGCCAGAATGTTACATACACTTTTAATAAGTATATCCTATCATATCCATATCCTATCAATACATATCTCTTGGCAGAAAGGAGGGGGAGAGAGGGTATTTATGTTAGTGAAAGTGAGAGTGGTACAGGAAGAGGAGGGGGTACTTATGTTAGAGTGAAAGATAGAGCATTAGGAAAAGAAGGAGAGGTTCTAAAAAGATGCCTGCACATACGTTTCTGTCAGCCTCTTTTGGTTCAGATGAGCAACATCCTGAGGAAGTTCCAGGACACTTCTGAAATGGAGGGCAGTGCCCCGAGATGTTATTGGATGGAGGATCAGTTTTGGTTCTGTTGGCTGAACCTGCCACTTCAAACTGAAACCTGGTGTGAACCAGTCAGTCAGTTTCAGTCATCAAGTAAATATGCAGCTGTGCATGTAATGAAGTGTACTTTATGCTTTTTGCATATACACAATTGCATAGTTTAGGTGCACTGATCTGGCAGCAGTTGTGATGCATGCAACTGAGCATGTACACCCACTAATTAGCAGAAGAACGTTCAGCCAAGAATGGATACATGGAGATTTTCTTTACAATTAGTTGGTTACAGGGAGACCTGAATTACCAGAATGCAAAATGGTACATCCTTAGTTTGAGTGCTTGCTTAAGAAATACAGCAGCATTTCTCATTGTTACCACAGCAGCTATCTATCATCTTCACCAGATGTGTTATAGCAGTGTTACTTGAAAAAAGCACTGGGACTGCAACTATCACATGCCCGTTTTTGGTACCTGAGAACCAAATGTGCTTAACATTTTGTAGCTGGACTTGAAATTGTGTTTGTGGTTAATAAAGAGTGTAGTGGGACCAGTTTGCTCAACTTTCTTCATGCAGTTGTAGCCATATCAGCTGAAACTGCTCAGAATAATGCTGAAGCTCTGTTGACCTGTAAGTCCTACAGAACTGGAATAGAAGTAATTAATGGACTATAGAACCATCAGTAGTAATGCAATGCCATAACTGGATGTGGCAATATTCACTTTCTAACTGAAGTTGGGAAGAGAAGCCTAGAAGTCCATCGCAGCATTACAGACTCACTGTGTAAACCAGTTACATGATGTATTAAATGCAACATGCTATATAAGCTGTCTTATTGGGTTTCTTTTTCTTGCTTTCAAGGAGGAAATCAGGATTGTCCCAGTAATATCGTTTCCCTAGCACCATGTAGCAGTTTGAGGATATTTTTGTCATGACTGTTGGCTAGTAGGAAAAGATGAACCCCTTTTATCTATGTTGTGCAGTCCTCTATCCTTTGAAATACTGGTTTTCTGATGGTTCATTTTCAAATAATAGTTTATGTTAGCCACAGGGGTCCTGTGCTATGAGAAAGATGGAATATAAATTGAATAAATAAATAATTTAGTTTATTTATAAATTACAATTAAGCAACTTTCAATTAAGGCAACTTCAATTATGATTTAAAAATGCTTGCAACACTTTCAAACTTTGCAAATAGCAGATTTAAGAGCAGGAAAGAATCTTCAAAAACAGTGCATCTTTTAAAAAACTAAAAAATTATTTGGAACAAAGCAGTTTTAATACCTCACTTGAAACTGTGCAGAAAAGAGATCAGACTACTGTGTTTAGGGGAGAGAGTTTCATAGGCAGTTTGCTGTGACAAAAAAGGCCTTATTCTGTGGTTTCACCAACTGTGCCTCTGTGCCCCATGGTCTTTGTAGGCAGTATTAAACTGTGGGCAAGATTATATGGGAAAAGGCAATCTTTTAGATTTGTTTACTGAGAAGCTTTGTTGTGATGGCTGAGAAAGCTTGTCTGCAGTTATTCATCTGATCTAAAACATTGTGGAGTGGTTATTCTCAGAGAAGACAGTCTTTGAAACAAGTTTAGCAGTAATTATATTTCTAAAGTGTCTTTGTATGCCATAGAAATAAAGTATGTATTTATCATCACAAAATTGCATAATGAAAAGGCAGACCTTTCAGTAAGTAATAGAGCAATATTTTAGCAAATGTAGAATAGTTTGATAAATAAATGTTGGACTTTCCCCATGATTTATATTTGCAGATGCTAAAACTAGTTGTTGAACAAATGTATAATAGCTATTCTGAGACTGCTGCCTGTCAATATCTGACTACAGATGGCACAGTGAATCACAGCTTGAATAAGGAAAATGCTAGATGCCAGAGTTGCTAGGAGAATTTTTGTGCACAGTATACCACATGTACTGCTAAATTTTGGAAAAGAGTCAGCATGAATTCTGACTGAAAAAAATCCAGTGGTAAAATAAAATCACATTCAAAAGACCAATAGAAGGAAGATAACATTAGCATGCTCTATATTATCAAGGACAGAAGATGAAACTGCATTCAGCCAGATAGTGTGTCGGCAACATCCTAAAGGTAATGTTCACCAAGAGAACAGCAGTCCAGGCAAGAGAACCCGTACGGCACTGCAGAAATGAAAAGATAATGTGATGAGTAGATGTGTATGTATGTATGTGCATGACTGTGCAAACTGTGAGTTGATAAGTTAATCAGACTGTTAATACTTTTCATATCATGGGTACATACACAAGTTATTTGGCGACTTCAAAATATTTTAACAGTGTTTGATTTTTCACAGTGATTTAATTTGACTAGTTATGATGCAAAATTTGAATAACATTGAAATGCTGAATATGCCACATTATTTGTAAAATATTCTGAGTCTAGAACATAAATGTTAGAATAAAATTGTTGAATGTTTTGCTTGGGGGACTAGAAAAACTTTTTAGATACTTTAATATATAGCAAGTAACAGCTGTTCACTTGTATGTTTTAACTGTAATATTGCTATTGAAGTATATTCAAATCTGTTATACCAGGAAGTTAAATTGCTAAATCAGAACCATACAATAACAAATCTTTAATGTTGTTTACAGGTGCAAGCATTTTACTTTATAATGTTGTCAAAAGCTGCCATTTTAAAATGTAGCTAGAAGTTAGGTCTAGTTATTTTATGCCATTGGATATTTTTAAGCAGTAAAACAATTTGCTGACTGTGCTGAACAAATGTTACTGTTATAGTCCAGTAGATTCAAACATAACCTAGATAGGCGTTCAGAGTTAGTATGTCTAGAGGTTCATGTACACTAAAACAGACAAAAATAAGATATAAAGTGCACCAAATGTTAAGCTGTTTTTTCTTTGTTTCCCAAACAAAAATGTGCGAACAAAATCCCAGCTCTACATCTTACTGTTTTTATATTTATGATCCATAATAAATTAGCACATACCCTTGACTAGTTCTTTCAGTATTGCTCAGCCTAGAAAAAAAGAGGTTTGAAGAATATTAAGATCCCAACAAATGTATATGCAACAGCATCCAAGGGGCTTGCAGGTGCAGCTCTGTCCCCCTCCCCTCGGTTTATGATCAGTGGTAGTGGTTCATTGGGACTGCTCGGGCTGCCCTTATGCACTGAGGAAAAGGGAGGAACCTTTGTTCCCAGTGGAGGACTGCTCCTTATCCACTGAGTATGTGAGGGCAGCTGGAATGCACCTGTGAATTTTCAATAGGTAATCAATGGCTGGAGGGAGAGAGCCTCTGGGTTACTCTTCCCTGGGATACCCCCTTCTGCAATGTCTTAAAAAATGTATGTGCTCGTGTAACTGGGGCTTACTCTCATGTGTATAGCAATGGGATTCTACAGAAAAAAGGAGATTAGGTTCCACATGCTTATGGATGGTCCAAGTTTGTTCTTTAAAAAGCCCAATACGTTGTGGCATGTTTATAAACAAACACACACACATTTTACAATCTTATAACAAGGAACAACAACACATATATAAAATTATATAATACTTCCAGATTCACATAATGAAATATACTACTATTCATGTAACATATACATACCATAAATCCAATCTACAATAGAAATTTCTGGAGTTGCTCCTGTACTCTCTTTATGAACTGGACTGATATACAATAAAGAAGACAAACTACAATATTTGTTTATTTATTTATTTATCTATTTATGGATGGTTATTTACACAATCCCTCAGATGATCAGAACCAAGCAATGGCCTAGAGAAAGTGGTGTGAGTAGTTGAGTAGTTACAAGGACATCTGATGTAATCTGGCTGCAGGATTGCCTGGTCTTTATTTTTTAATATACTTTTTTATTTTTTGAGTGCATAGTGGAGTAGCCTTATAGTGATGAATGGAGGCCTAAGTCCTTGTTAAGACCTCCTGGAATCAAAGAATTCAGTTTTAAAATCCATTCCACTTCTCTTTTCATAAGAAATCTCTCATTGCTTCCAGCTAATTTTTTGCAGTGTCCAGAACTTAAAATCTGATGCAGAATGTTGTAGTTCTATGAAAACCCTGACCAAAGAAGCCCCCAATCTTTTATTCTTTAAATTATAGAGATGTTCAGCTATTTGTTTTTTAGTGTTCTTGATGTTCTCCCCACATATATGTTTTTTACACTTGCACAGAATAACATATAGAACCAAACTTCTACTAATGCTAAAACAGGTTAAAATGTTTCTCTTTAGGTTTACAAACTCTGTCATTTTGGATGTATATTTACAATATAGGCAGTGTCCACAGGGCTAGTGTCCAGTGGGACTCCCTGCATCCATTATAGTGATTGTTGGTGTTTGTTTTAAGTCCTTGAAAGCTGAACTGACCACAATATCTCTATTTTTTTTTAAGTCTTTTTAATGAAGTAGTAATTCAGACTGAGATCTGCCAACTGCCTTAACAAACCTTGGGATGTTACCCCTTGTGGATCACTTCTTTCTCTAAGTTGTTTGGGTAATATGTGGGACTACTTTATAAGATCTTCCTCATTGTGGAGGCCAGAGAAGCAAGATACGTTCCACCTGTACAGTGAACCCTCTGTATATGCAGGTGTTCCATTCCAGGAACCCTTGCATAAAGCAAGAAAAGTGAATTCTCTATACCATTATCACCAATGGACACAATGTGCACACACCTGTGCCGGTGCAGGCATGCGCCCATCATGTCCATTGACAATAATGGGAAACGAGGCTTTATGTGACCTTGCATTCATGTGTGCTGAAGTCATATCAGCAGAGGGTGCACTATATATGATGTAAAATTCAGTAATTTCACTCTAAGTATATTTATGTTCCCAAGCCTATTTACATTACAGAAAATCAACAAGAAAATTAAAAAAAAAGAAAGAAAAATAACTGTAGATTACCATGCCTAGGGCTGGCTTTTCATGTAAATGTTGAAGTCCAGGAAATAGCATTAGATCCTGAACAATATTAAAGGGCAGTCTCCCAGTGCCAGGAACAATAGTACATCAGCATTCACACCTACATGCTCAAGAACTGAGGAGAACCAGTGTGAAGCTCCAGCCTCCAAATCCTGATCCAGAAAAATACCATTGCATTGTGATAATGCAAATTACTGAGAGGTCGAGGAGAATTCCCAGAGTATGTCCCTGCTGCCCCTTTCCTAGAATGGGTCTAAGGTGGCTGAGGTAATTTGCATTCTTAAACTGGGCTGAAAGCCAGCTTGAAATTTATACAGATATTTGAGAACTAATCATGCAGACAAGAAGTTTAATCTAACTGGCCTTCCAAATCTTTTTCATCTGTTAAGTAATCTGAACCTCCTACACAAATTCTGGAGCTCAGTGGAAACCAGCCAGAGACTGCTGTTTTATTTCCAGACTGAACATGCAACCACTTTACTTCTGCTAAATTAACAATAAAATGACACGATGTTGGGTTTTAAACAATAAAACAATATTCCTCAGAAATTATTTTTAATGTGTTTTTTGTTGTGTATAACTCATATAAAGCAAGGAAAAGGAAAAAAGAGGAGGAAAAGAGGGGGAAAAACAGGGAAAAAACCCAGTGTAAATAATTCTAAGGAAGGGCAAGGAGAATACAGAAACGTCTATACACAGGCATCAATAAAAGGTGATTAATGTTCATATAAATATTCTAAAGTTGACATCTGTAATGGGAAGTGGGGATTGGTCTCTGTAGTTTTGCAGCGTAAATTTTAACCGTCGAAGAACATGGAAAATATATTTCCACTGTCCCCTAGTCATTTTCAAAGAAACAGATAATTACTTCAAAAGTATGTGAATGTCCACAAATTTCAGTATGCTTCAATATAAGTTAAATTCAGGTAATGACCTCCTCTCCACTGAAAGAAGCCACAGCTGGGCATAATCAATTTATGTGCTTATGTGCTCAAAGACACATTAGTTGAATTACTTTCTGAAATGTTCTTGTCATTTTGATGCCACGTTATATTTATGTTTATATTTATATTTATATCCTACTTTTTTCCTATAATTGGGACTCAAAGCAGCTCACGGTTTAAAAAACAATACAAAATTAGAAACATACAAAAGGTGGACATTAAAATAGAATTAAATTATTCATAGTATTAAAACAATTCAAATCAAATTTCTGGTCCTACATAGTGATTTAGTACACAACAGCCCTGATGTTATAGTCATCTGGTTGCTGAAATCATAGGTGTATAGATTCTGATCATGTGACTTCCCAGAACATCCATTGAAGTTGGATGTTACAACTTCCCATTACATAATTTTTCGTCATATTTATTAAAATATTTTCCAGCTCTAACAAGGAAGGATGATAATACAAAAACAGAAGAATGTATTATAGAAGAATATATTTCCCAGAAGAATTGCATGAGAGACACTTGTTCTTTGCTGAATAAACAAGCAATATATTATTTGACAACAAAATGTGAAAGTATGTGAGACTTTGGGATTTATTTGATGTTTTGAGGGTATCTTTTACATTAGCTAAGGAGCTTTTCAAACACTAAGAACTTTTTCTGCTCACCAAATTTCTTTGGTTGAAATTGTGCATCCTACAAAAGATTTGGTAATAGGTAACAGGACTTAACGGCATTTTACTGTGTTATTATAATCAGTTGTCATAGCATCAAGCTTATTATACTACATACAATTTCAAACTGCTCAATTTTAACAGATTTTAGATTTTATTAATCCAAGCAGTATAAAACTATGATTACTTTGCTTTCCCATACTTCAGAATAAGTTATGTTTTATATAAAGTAAACTTTTACATAATTTCATGAGGCAGTATTGCCTAGTAGAAAAAACATAGAAAAAACAGAATTATGAAAATCATCCTTCTTTATCCTCTATGGAGAAGCATTTCTATCCTTCTACCAGTGGGTGATATATATTTTTCGAAGATATGAAGCAGAACTCTTCCTTTTTCATAAAATCGAAACAAGACTGTTACTGCTGCTGCTGCTGCTGTCTCTTCCTCCTCCTCCTCCTCCTCTTCTTCTGAAAAAAAAAAAGCAAATTGCTTTAAATCTGTATTTGTATAGTACTTGTAGCAGGGGACACAAACTGACACAGGTTGGCTAAACTATTGTGATATGCAGAATATTCATGATTGTTCAGATTGTTCAGTGGAGAGGGAAGGAAGCCATCAAAATTAAGGGAAATTAGCCAGTGTTGTGTAATGGTTTGATCATTGGACTACAGCTCTGGAGACTGTGGTTCATGTCCCCAGTCAGCCACGCAAACGCATAGTCTCTCTCTCACACACACTTTCAGCTTCAGAGGAAGGCAAAAGCAAACCTCCTCCAAACAAATCTTACCAAGAAAACCCTGTGTTTAGTTTGCCGTAGGGCCACCGTAAGATAAAACTAATGTGAAGACACACAACAAGAGTAACAACAACCACAAAAGAAAACTGTAACTTTGGCGGGGATTTAATTCCATGAACATCTCCTTTCTGCATAATGGGAGGGAGCTTAGGTCTGTACCCACACCCACCATACATTCAACATTAGAAAGAAAGGACCTTATGCAGCTGTAGCATTAACTCATAATTGGAAATTATGATATTGATAGGGAGAGATGTAGCCAACATATGCATGAGCATTGGGAGGTGTGGCCATTAGGTATGATCATCTTAATATTTTTAGTAAGAAATAGAAACTGAAGAGATGGGTAGTCTCAGTGGCAGAGCTTGGAGTGTGTGGAGGGGGGCAAGAGGGGGTGGGGCTATGGCACAAGGGGCGTGGCCACTGTGTGCGGGGTGTGGCTGCAATGTGTGGGGGCATGGCCAGGGTGTGTGGGGGCATGGCCAGGGCATGTGGGGCCATGGCTACAGGCTGGGACATCCCAAAAACATTGCCGCCTGGGGCGAATCACCCCCCCTCCCCACGTCCCTATGCGACCGGGTAGTCTAAAGAGTGTTGAATGAAAAAGTATAGAACACAAATGATTTAGGGAAAGCAAACAGAGGGCTCTGAGTAAGGCTAACAGTGCTTATAGTTAGAAAGGCATGTATGCTGTGGGCATATAGAGAGGGCAAGCTATGGACAGTAGCAAAGAAATAACTGGCTTAATGTGGGAGGACACAGCAGGCAGCATGCCAGTGAGGTGGTGAATCTGGTCTAGTTTGTACCCCATCCTTTAAAAGAGCAATCCTCCAGAAAGGTCCAGCGTCTTGGATAGCCCCTTTAAAGTCTGGACTAAAATCCACATGGATTCAATGTCCTATTAGCGTGGGAGCCACCAGCCACCACTGGTAAGCTGATGTGTGAAAAAGGCAGGGGTTTTCTACACTACACGGATGTGACTTATTTGGCTGCAGACTTCTGGTATTGTAGGAATTATTAAATTACAAAGAAACATAGGCTTTTCCAAATGTCTCTCCAAGTTCCACAGACAGTGAATTAGTCATGTTAAAATATTTCCTTTTTAATTACCTTTGACTCATGTTTTGTCAAAAAGTGTGAATATGTTTTCACCTTTTTTGCCATTACATAGTGATGCCCCGTTACAGCTATGTTCAAATAAATTAAACTGAGATTGATGATTTCTTGGAAGTGAGAGCAGCCATCAAGATCAGAAAAGAATTGTTATCATTCTTTCATTTAATGTTCAAGCAGTGTTAATAAAAATCTTGCTCTTTTTGGAGTTATAAAACATATTTACCATTTTTGTGACCATGATTTACTGCTTCCCATTAAATGTTCTGTCATCTTAATAATGCTCAGATTTAACAGTTGTATCTCTCCACTGTTTGAGTTCTGAGTGATAAAGGAGAAGAGGCAAGGTTGCTTAAAATTGTTTTCATTGTATGAGTATAAGGTGATATTATATCCCAGTCCTTATCTTTAAATGAATGATCCTTGCTGTGTGTGTGTGGATCCTGCCACAAACAGCCAGAATTAAACAGATGTTTATTTTGCATGGATCCACTGCTGCAGAAATCCAGCAGCTTTCAAAATTTGGTGATATACTCCTTAAAACTCTGGTGCATTGATTGATGATGAATGTTCAGACAGCACTTATGTTATATCTTACAATAATGTTAGATTCAAATATATTCATGTTGATGGACTGCTTATATTTTTGAGGTTAATTAATATATGTGTGGAATCAAGTCCTATTTAATCAAGTCTTGCACATATAATTTCTAATAAATACAATTTTAATGATTTATGTTATAACAGGTATTACTGAACAATTAATTTTCTCTGCACCTTGTCATTGTATCAGTGATGCCTGTTAGTGCATTATCTGCATTGCACTATAGAGAACAGTACATATATGGAGTATTTCAGACATAGCCATTACAACAAAGTACCTGGCTGACTGATTTTGTTGCATTTATGAGTGTAGCCATTTCCTTTACATTTGTCTGAGGGAACAAAAGTAAGAAAGCTATTTATTTTTCCTTGTGAAAGTCTTAAAGATGACAGATTAGATGTGAAGAATGTAGTACACATTCCTAAATAACAGCTGGAGCAGAAAAATATATCTTCAAAATCATCCTCATCTACAAAATCAAAGTGGCTGTCTGAATTCTTTCCAAAATTAAAGGGCTATTTTAAACAATGAGGCACTGATATTTCTCCAGATTGCTCTTCCTCTAGGTTGACAATAAATCTCTCTGCACAGCAATAATAGTCATAATCAGTGACAGAAACCATGGCTCTTTTCACTTCCCTTTTTCATTTTATATCTATGTGTTAACCATTAATGCATGCAAAATTTAACAAACAAACTATAACTATTAAGTAAGGATTTTACTTTTACATATAATACAAGTGTGCTTCTCTTATTGTTTTTTTTTATATTTATTATAGATAAAATTAGTGATGGGACAAATCCAGAATTTTCCGAATCCGGATCCGGATCCCTGGAATGTTCTGGGAATCCATGAATCTCACGAATCTCGAATCTTTCAAATCCTTTTTTTAAAAAAGAGTTTAAAAAGCAAGGGAAAGAAGGATAATCTTGGGCAATGAGAGGCAATGGATCTCAGCCTTAGCAAAAGCCTAGGCAAAGGCAAAGCTCCCTCTGAAGAAATCTGGCCAAGACAATTGTCATAGTTTTGTCTCAGGATCTCCCCAGATTGAAAATGACATGAAAGCCCTTTGTATACAGGCGAGAAAATGTGGATTAGTCCCCCATTTTCCTGCCTGTGTAAACAGGGCCACATACTACAGTAGAGAGATAATCCAGGTCAAAACTGGCTTTTCTTTGCATAGCTCTTTCTGGCATCCTGGGGTTTGTAGTTTGATGATGCACCAGTACACTTTGGCAGAGATTTTCCCACAGTCTCTCAGCGGGTTTCTATGGGTGAGCAAGGATTCAAACTCTGAACACTAGAGTCATAGTCCAGTGCTAAAACCTCTACACCATGCTGGCCACAAATGTCCTACTGAAATGCAGATTTATAGAAATTCACAGCATGTGTTTTGGAGGTAGCATACAAAAGATTCAATAGCCTTAGCTTTTCATAGGGCTCAATAGTGAAGAAGTACTTGCTTCATGATTGTCCATATTTGCTTCTGAATTTTGAACATATATAGCTTTGTAGAACAGATGCCTTTAACACTGAAATTTTTTTGTTCATTTATTAGATTTGTGTTTTGCCCATCCCTATTGTTCTTTTCTTTCAGGTGGCAATAATTGCTGGAAATTTTGAGCTTGCTGAATTCATCAAGAATCATAAGGAAACTGATATTGGTATGTAAGCGATATCCATTAGCATCTAAACCGCTGTTCAGTATTCTATAAATGTTAAAAATTTGGAGGAACACGGAAAATACATTCTTCTTGTTTTTTAAAAAGTACTTGCTTTAAGAAATATAGATTACCAGTAAAACTATTAAAAAACTAGAAAGATGCATCTTCACACCAGAGTTGTTTGGGAACAAAATATTGCAGGGAATACTTCTGCTCTCAGCAGCAGAAATATAATCTGGGAGATGCTCTTTCATGTTCCAGTTTTAGGGAGTGTCTTACAATAGCAGCCTGGATCTATTAATCTGAAGAGCTGACTCATATAGAGGTCACAAAAGATGCTGGAGTATGGAAACGTATAAAAATGTAACCCATCAGATCTGGTCAATTTCCACTTCAAAGGTTATTAAAATTCAGTTGTGAAATTGTCAAACCACTTGGAAAAATATGCAGCTTTCCCCTAAAATTAGCCTCCATATGAGATCAGTGGAAAGTTGGCATGCTACCAATATTTAGATGGAGATGCAGGGGGTGTGCTTGAGTATATTGATGGAAAGTATTATTCAGGATACTGTTTTCAAACATGAAGAAGAACCAGTATTGCTGAATTGCAGCTTGGTTTCTGAAAAAGGAAATGCTGAACTACTAACTTTGAGTTATTTGTCAACCATTGTAAATTGTAACATTTAAATAGCTTTTGACAAAGCTCAACAAATACTTAATAGACATGTGATAAGAGAACCTTGCCTCATGTAGATTGTTTGCCAGTTAAAGAACAAGAAGGAAAGAGTAGGTCATTTGTGACAATAGTAAGCAGAAAGATCTGTGTTGGCAAGGTTGCTTAACATTCATAAGAGCTCTTGAATGAGGGGCAATGGCAAAATTGCGGATTCAGGTGAAGTTTAAAGTAAATTAGGTTAGAGTCATATTAGGTCAGAAATTCCTAAGTTCACATGTGTGCTGATGAGGTCTGAACTGTCAATGAGTAATGAGGAAAGATTTATTGGAATCATGGAGGCTAGATCAATGAAAATGGAGGTTAGATCAATGAAAATGTAATGGTGTGACTGCACTTGGAGTGGTGTAATGTCTGGACATTACGCCTAAACAGCTGATTCTTCTTTCTTCTTGTACCATGAGCAGTTATTATCAGAGGTTACTAAAGCCTGCATTTGGGCTGAAAGCTTTGGATACCTCTGCTCTGCTGTAGTATTATGGTGGTTGTAATACTTTGTATGTATTTTTAAAATTCTTCTTATTGCCCTTTGCACTTAGGTAAGTGGAAGGATCATGTCTAAATAGATAGATATTTTCACAGTATTCCATGCTTATACCCTAAGTGCAGGGTAATGAAAGGATATTTATAGCGACACTGGGAATTTATTTATTTATTGAATGCATATCCTGCCTTTCTCCCAAATGGGATCCAAGGTAGCTTACAATAATCTAAAAAGATACTGCTAAAACATTTAGTTTACAAAAGTAAAAAAGAAAGTAAATATTCCATTTATTAAAACATCCTTAAAACAATTAAAACATATTTAAAATGTTCTTTAAAAAAAAAGAGATAAAAATGCAGCATATCACTTTACACACAAATTACAGCTCCATAGTTAAAATTCAGAATCCAAAAGCCTGCCTAAGTAAAAACATCTTCATCTGCCGGTGGAAACAGAGTAAGGGCGAGGGCTAACCAGACCTCCCATGGAAAAGAGTTCCACAGTCTGGAAGCAGCCACAGAGAAGGCTGTCTTCCAGGTCCTCACCAACTGTGTGTGCAAAGGTTGTGGGATTCAGAGAAAGCCCTCTCCTGCAGATCTTAACTCCCATGTTGGCTTATATAAGGAGATCTGGTCTTGAAATAGTTTGGACCCAAGCCGTTTAATGCTTTAAAGGTCAAAACCAGCATTTTGAATTCTGCCTGGAAATGGACTGATAGCCAATGCAGTTTTTTTAATGGAGTCACATGATCCCTGTAGCCAACCCCAGTCAACAGCTTGGCCAAGCATTTTGGACCCACTGAAGTTGAACAGTTTCAAAAGGCAGCCATACATAGAGTACGTTACAGTAGTCCAAACAGGATGTAATTAAGGCATGTGTCACTGTATCCATATCTGACTTCTTAAGGAATGGGTGTGGCTAGAACATTAATTTTAACTGTGCAAAAACACTCCTGGCCAGAGCCAAAACCTGGGCATTCAGGCTCAGATCTGAGTCCAGGAGCACACCCAAACTGCAAATCTGAAATTTCTGGGGCAGTGTAACCCCATCCAGCACATGTTGAATCCCTGTTCCCTAATCAGCCCTCTGATTGATCAGGAGCACCTTTGTGTTGTCCGGATTAAACTTAAACTTGTTCAACATCATCCAATCCATTACTGATAGCAGGCATGGGTTTAGTACAGAAACAGCTATCTTGGAATCATATGGAAAGGAGAGACAGAGTTGTGTGTCATTGGCATACTGATCATACAACCCCAGATCTCCAGATGACCAGTCCCAGCAGTTTCATGTGAATGTTAAACAGCATAGGGCACAGAACCAACCCCTGAGAAACACCACAGGATAGTGACCAGGGTGTCAGACAGGCATCCCCCAGCACCACCTTCTGAGTCCACCCTCCAAGAAAGACTGGGGGCCTCTGTAAAACAGTTCCCCTGAGCGCCATCCCAAAGGGGTTACCCAGAAGGATACCATGGCTGATGGTATCAAAAGCCACTGGGGAGGTCCAGCAGTATCAACAGGCGCACACTCCTCATCCAGTCCCTTGAGCAGGTCATCTACCAAGGTGATCAAAGCTGTCTCTGCCCCATTGCCAGGCCTGAAGCCAGATTGAAATGCATCTGGATAATCTGTTTCATCTAGCAAAGTCTGAAGCTGGGAGACCACCACATGTTCCAGTATCTTGCCCAAAAAAGGGGATATTGGAGACTAATTGATGGTTCTCCATATAGTGGGATCCAGAGCATTTTTTTTTTTTGCTATAATGGACTCACCACAGCCTCTTTTAGGCAAGATGGAACCCTACCTTGCTGTAGTGAAGCATTCATGACTCCTCTTACCCAATCTGCCAGCCCGGCTGCTTTTAACGTCCATGAAGGGCTGGACCATGAAGGTCCAGCATGCATATGGTAGCTCTCACACCTTCAAGTATCCTTGTCCACTTCTGTAGGTTGCATAAATTCAATGTATCCGATAATACTGGACAATCAGAGGCCCAGGTGACATCCACCAGACCTATATTAATTACAGCATCCAAGTCAGAGGAGATCCAGGTGATTTTTTCTGCACAGTACTCTTCAGATCCTTCACAACAAGTTGCCAATTGGTTTATGTACTGCCCTTGTGGGTCAGAATGTAAAAGGCCCATGACCACTTGAAACAGTTCCACACTGTGTGGATGCGATGGTGGCAGTGAAGACAGATTTCTTTGCTGCTGCCTTTACCACAGCATAGACCTTCCAATGAGCTCTTGCTCTTGTTCAGTCGGACTTGATCTGAGATTTCCACCATCATCACTCTAATCTCCGTCCTACTCCTTTCATAACCAACAGCTCCTTAGTGAACCAGGGTGTTCACATGGATCCACTCCATGGGAAGACACAGTTAGGAGCAATTGTACCCACTACCCTGAGCATTTTCCTATTTCAGAGATCAGCCAAGGGTTTTACAGGGTCAGTTGTCAAGACATCAGGAAACTCCCTAAGAGCCATCAAGAATTCATCTGGATCCATAAGACTCCTGCGGTGGATTATCTTAATCGCCCCCAACCCCTGCAGAAGTTCTGAGTTCTAGTGAGTCTAAAAACAGGTAGGAATCTGTCCACAACAATGGAACTGTATAAAGTTCCTCCACACCCAGATTTCCATCATCCCACCCTGCACAGAAAACTTGGTCCAGAGTGTGTCCTGCTACTTTCGGCAGACCCATGGTTGTCATGGAAAATATGAAGTGCTGGGCTACTCCTGACAGAGAGATCTCTGCATGGATGTTGAAACCTCCTAGCACAATTAGCCAAGGGGACTCCAACACCACTGTCGAGAGCAACTCAGCCAGTTCAGGAAGGAAGACAGTTGAGCAGCAGGGTGGGTAGTAAACCAATAGAATCCCTGTTCTGTCCCATCCAACCAACACATTAACAATCCAGCAGCCTGTGGGATATGGCACCTGGGATAGCCTATCATGGTTTACAACTGTTTATAGTTATTAAGGAGCTCTGGGTATATAACGTGCCTTTAGTTTAATTAAAAATAAATGCTGTGTTATGACTCTGTGAGATATTTACTTTAATAAAGGTTTTAAAAAGCTTACTTTAGCTTAGTTTATGTCATGTAGGAACACATTCGATATGAGGATCCCAATGCACAATATAAAGCAATAAGCTTTAAGCAATAAGCTTTGGTGTGGTCCTCTTTCTCACAGAACAGTAAACTAAAGACATCTTGTTCTCAAATATTATGCTGATATTCATGTATGCAGGCAGATCATTCCAATATTGAAAAGTCAGCATGATACAACCTATTGCTGAAATAAATTTTCTCTGTCTTGAATTTATTCTCTTCAGCAGTTTTTGATTGTTCATTAATTTAATGAGGGCAACAAAGAAAGATTACCAGTAGCCAGGTAGTTTTGGATAAGAAACTATGCTTACCTGAAGGCTTAATTCCAAAATTAATTTAATTCCCAAACCAATTTTTAAAAACCCAATAAAAAGCGTATATTTTCATATATAATGAAAATTTCAATTAAAAGCCAAGAAAACAAATGTTTTAGAATTCGCCCCCCGCTTAAAAAACAGTAACAGATGGGATAGCTGCATATATTAAACCTATACAATGCCATGGTGAAAAATTACATTCTAACAAATTATGTTCTAACAGTTCAAACTTTGCGAATGTTTCCCCTTGCTAGATCTTTACATGTGTGCAGGGGGAACCCCATTGCTGCTTTCCCCTTCATGTAATAGGGGTTTCCTGATGAAGGAAGTGGAGGAAGCAATTTCCGTTTTTCCTTGTATTCTCCAGTGCTGTTTCCTGTTCCGCTTCACTGTTTTCTAACTCTAGATCAGGAGCGGGCAACTGTGCAAGGGGCAGGAGCTGTTTTTCCACCCTGTACCCACCCAGTGTGTTTCAGGGTGCCCATGTGATGCAGTGTCACCTATGACTGCCATTTGGCCTATTTTCAGCTGAGTGTGTGTGTGTGTGTGTGTGTGTGTGTTGGGTAGGTTTGGGATGCTTTGTAATGTCAGGGGAAGCAAACTGCTGTTGTTTGACGTATTTTGGGCAGTTCTGGATAAAAAAGAAAACCACCCAAAATTTTAAAAAATAGTCTGGGGATTTTGAGGGATTCTGGGGGGCTTCAGGGGCCATACTTGGGGTCCTAAGAGTCACATACAGCCCATGGGCTGCAGTTTACCCGTCCCTGCTGTTGATGTAGGGCACAGTAGCTTGCAGAGAAAAGGAAAACTGGGAAACCTCAAAAAGCTACTTCTCAAGCAACTATAAGTAGATGTCTGTAAATAGAAAATCTGAATCCAACCCATTTGCATCAAGAAAAAGAACCCCAACCATGAATTGTAGCAATTCCTCATCTCAAGCATTTTGTTCAACCCGCAACAGCAAAGTAAACATGTCATAAGGTGGACTCAACCTCTGAGGGCCTATTTGGATGCTGTTACAGCCAGCCCTCTTGCTCTCTGGAGGCCATTTACTTAAGCTGGCCAGGACTAGACAGGCAGTGGCCACCCAAAGGATCTCCTTGTTGGCTGCCCCTAGACTGTGGAATGACCTGATGGAAGAGATTAGACAGCAAAAGAGGCTGTCTGAATTTTAAAAAGTACTAAAGACCTGTCTCTTCCAAGAGACCTACCTAGTCTATTTTTAACCAAGAAGTATTTTAATAATGATCTATTTTAACTATGATATTTATATTTGTATTTTAAATGGTCTTATCTATTTTTAGTATATTTTAACTTATGATGTATTTTAATTGTATTTAATTCATGTTGTACCCTTGGGGAGAGGTGGGTAACAAATAAAAAATTATTATTGGTATAGAGAGGTCATATGCAAGTGTCTGGGTCTTATGCTACTACACCAACATTCCCTCCTCTTCTGTGAGATCATCTTAGTGTGGGATCTCTTTGGGTTATTAAGCTGTCTCACAGAGAGAAAATTGGGTCTACAAAATG
Organism: Cyclura pinguis; assembly: GCA_030412105.1. Lineage (NCBI taxonomy): Eukaryota > Metazoa > Chordata > Lepidosauria > Squamata > Iguanidae > Cyclura > Cyclura pinguis. Next base: position 306,437,542 of record CM059599.1, on the reverse strand, counting down.
ATGTGATCCAGAGGTCTCTCTTCAGAGTGTTCTCATTCTCAGGGGTAAAAAGCATCTGAATAAGTGTTCGGTTGGTGATATTTCACTAGCATTGCACATTGGGCACCATTTTGGGACTGAGAATTGGCCTAGAAAGTCCATATATTATAATAACTTGTTTCTGATATAGTCAGCATATGTGAGTATCAAACACATCAATTTTTTGTGCCATGAAGTCTATGGCAAAGATAGGATTCTAATAAAGAAGACAAAATATTTAGACTGAACATCTGATTCCAAGTTTATTTATGTTGTAACAGGGTTTGAGAACATGTCCTTTCATTACCATTCAAGGAGTGAATATGACATCCTGTCAGTCTGTCACACAAATTTCTTTCACATGCACTTGTGTATTTGAAATCACACTGAACATGACTTACCACCATAAATTTCACATTTCCATTAACAGGGTTTACAGATACATAAGAGCATCTTCTTTACTATCTGAGCATAGTCAATTATTATTGAAATTTGAATTTTGTAGCTCAGTGCCTGTACAGTTTCATTTTGTTTCTGTTTTCAGAGCACTATTGCATCTTTGAACAGCGCAAGTCTTTAAGAACTGTCCTGCAGCTAAACCTAATTGATTGACATGTTATTCTTTCTCTTCTTGCTATGATTAGTTGTAGCATTTCATTTTTAATTATCTGTGTATCTATCTATCTATCTATCTATCTATCTATTTATTTATTTTTATCGAAAACCAAAGGGAAAGTAATGGATTAAAAGCTGTGATGAACAGGAAAGTTAATCCCTGATTGTTTTCATCCAGTCTACAGCTGTCTGCGAGTAAATGAGCACAGAAGATTTAGAAAGCATTTGCTATACAGCATTTACTATGGCTTCTATAGAATGGAGATACAAAAAGCCAGCAATAATATATATAGCAGTCTTGAAGATCTTTTTAAATACAGTTATGCACATATTAAATATGTTGCAAACCGAGGATTCTTTGAAACGGATAACCTATTTTTAAATCTTTTTTATTTTGCTTTGCCTTGGCTCTTTGTGATGAGATGAATTATCAGATGGATTAAATGACATGGGTTGTTCCTCCTCAAGTGAACAAGGTTTGTTTTATCATATACCTTCTCCTTCAGTGGCTCTGAAGATAGAAACAGGAGGGATTTTATTTTTAAATATGAAACACATTGAGGTGATGTGTGAGTTTTGGTAGTTGATTAGCAGACTAACTAATACTTGGATACTGTTGCTAGGCTTCAAGTCAGAGTTCTTGTATTCCTCTATAATTATGCAGAGATGTGTATATGTGGTGGTTTGTGGGTGTTTTCGAGCATATTTCTTGTAATTTAATTTTGTGTGTGTGTGTATGTGTACCTCCATTCCAAATACCTCATATTATGTGCTTTTAACATTGGGCATTTGCTTTAAACTCAGAAACAGTATGCTGATTTTTGGGAAAACAGGACAACAGATATGCTGTTTAGGTTGAGGAGTGCATTCTATTTATATTTTGAAGAAATAGCTGCTGTTTATGCCCATTTGCTTTTATAGCATTTATTCTGAAACTGGTACGATTTAGGTCAATATTGGTTTCAGAGCAAGAGTTTAAATTAACTACCATCTGGTGTAATGCTATTCATTTAATTTTAAAAAGAACTGTTCACAGTGAGATTTGTTTTAGAAATTAGATTCTTGTAGATTATTGAATGTATTTGAGTTTTTTTTTAAAAAGGTTTAAAACAAAAATATTGAGAAACACTAAATAAACATTAAATAAAAGAGACATAAATCCCTAACACTGAGCAGCACTTTTGAATTGATCTGTTTTTATCTTGTCTTGCTTAAGATAATTAAAAGGTGCAGAAAAGTGTGTATGTCTTGTAGCCATGTTCATTTGCCATTGTAGTTTTGTCTAGTTAACCTTTATTCATATGCTACAGTGAATTTCTCTTGACAAAGAATAACTTTCATTTTATAATAACCTGAATACAAGTGGTACCAAGATTTTGATTGTTAGATATTTTACATCTGAGAAGTAATTAGTCCAGAAATATTAAGAAATGTCCTATGAGAACAGCCTTTCTCAACTTCTATTTTGAATCCACTAATACTTGTCAAAAAGAATCAGGATGAAAATAATGTTTAAATTTTGAAATAAAGTGGTGCATTTAACACATAAAGTTGAGCATGGTGATATTAAATATAGAACAACCCATATGACAAGCCAAAACTTGCATATTTGAATAGCCAAGCTGGAAGGTAGACACATGATTTGTTCCTGTTCCTGAATGCTACTAAGCAAATTTGGGAGAAGAACAAGCACTTACTTAGTCCTTTCCTTTATTATTATTTTGTTATTTATATATTTTTAATCCCTCCCTTTCTCAAAGCAGTTCAGGATAAAGTATGTGCACCTTCCTACATTTTATTGTCACTAAGAAACCAGTGAGCTCAGTTAGGTAGGTGAACATGACTAACCCCAAATTCCCAGGAAGCAGGGATTCCAACAGGCAGGTAAATATCTACCAAACCTTACAGAAATCCCCCTCTATAAATTAAATATTTATGTATAGTCATGGATGCTACAGGTTCCACATTTACCACCTCTGCTTTCTCTCTGCTCAACAGCCTATGCCATGGTTGAGGGGAAAAGTGATCCTTTCCTGAATATATCAGGGTCTCTCCTGAACACATCAGGGTCCTGGTAGAGACAGTATTGCCGTCAAACTAAATGTAGCAGGTTCTTGTGTTGTTTCCAGAACTAGAAATGGTTCCAAACCATATTTAAATATGGTTCCAACCCATATTTAATTATTTAGAAAGTAGGATTGAGACCCAATGTTAAATCAAAGTGTATGACCAGATAAAGAGCCCCTTTCCTCTCTCACACTGCTTCTTTGATCCAGATTTGGTAGAGGGAATGTGGGAAAATAAACCTAAAAGGACAGATTATTCAGTTTTTCTCCAGTCACATTTCACTTTCACTTTTAAGAGTGGCCCTCCCACCTTTTTCTTCCAACTGTGATATATTTAAATAGATGGAACTGTTGCTATATATCTAGTTTTGGACTTGGTTTTCTCTAAATCTAATTTTAACATAACATCACATTTTGTATTGCTTGTTTGGTGGAACAGAGGTAGCTGCACTGGACCACCAACTCTTAGACCCTTTTCGCATCTTACCCTTTCACGGAGCTGGGGTGCGGGGCTTGCGCGAGCAGCTTCCAGCGAGAGGCTCTTGCGTCCCGATCCCATTGGCTCCGCAGCTGCTTTCTGGTCGCGCGAGCACCCCCCCTCTTCCTTTTGCAGTGCAGCCTGGATTGTTGCTATCTGAGGACATTGTATTTCAGGCTTTGAGCTGTTCTGAAGTTTTAATTATTTTCTGCAATGATTTATTATGAGGATGAGAGTGATAACTTCATACAAAATAATGAATACTTTTCCTGCCTTTGTTTCCAGGAAAAATGGCATTTACGTTAATAATGAGGTGGGGGAAATCTGTAGTGAGATGAAGTAGAATGAATCTAGACACACGAAAATAGGTTAAAAATAATAATAATAATATGTGATCTGCATGTTCTTTTGACTACGAGGGCCATACTTGAAGTGTATTCATGCAATCGTTCTCAGCATTCCTATTGGCCAGTAGTCAAAGCACCACATTGACACAGGCTTTTTAAGTCCTGTCATAACAGGACAAGGCAGAAGAGTTTGATGTCATTGTTTTCTGTCTTGTAGGGCTTTTGATCCCTGAATATTTAACCATGATTTTATTGAACAGAGGCAAGAAGAAGAAGAGGGTAGAATAAGACTGAATGTACATAATGTAATAGTGAGCTTTCTTTAAAATAAACAGAAGGAGTTTCATAATTGTTAATCTTCAATATAGGCCATGGGTCTACATCTTCTAGAGCAGCTGTTAGCAAATGAAAGATTCAAGGCTAAATGCAACCCAGGGCAGCATCGAGCTGACCTACTATCCATGTTCTCTGCCAGAGCTATTGCTGCTGTAGAGCCTCATCATCTCTATGCAAGCAATGATTAACTATCAGTGAAAGGGGACAGACTGGAAGAATCACATAGGTGTGCTTCTCTGTGTGTCATTTTCTTCTGCTGGAAAGAAAATTATTGGGGAGACATGGATAGTTGCTAAAAACTACCATTCATATTGGTTCTGTTATACCTCTTTGCACCACCTAGTTGGAATAAGACTCAACAGCATTTTAGGGAGTGAAAAACAGAGTCAGACCTCCTGTGAGTGAACATAAAGTCTGGGTTTTGTTATGTTATTCAAGATATGGAGCTCCAGATCATCAGGTTTGAGCCCGCTCAAAATGGTGACAGGAAGTGAAACTGGGGGTAATACAGGGTTCTGGGATACTGGTAGGAATTGGATAGGCATAGTGTTGTGTGTTGTCATGAATTTAGGGGGCTTTCTGCATGATTTAGAGGCATAAATTGTTCCTTTTTAAAATTGTGTTGAGGGCATTGAGGGGCCTGGTGAGGGCCTTCAAGGGCCACTAAACTGGGTCCAGGGTTTAATAAAGTCTATGGGCTGCACTATGCTCCCCTCCTCCCTAGAGTTGGTCCCACTAGATCCTGGCCAAATAGCCAGAAATGTATATTTTAGTTGTCTTCTAGTTGACAATTTTGTTTTTATTGAAGTTAAACTTGATTTTTGGAAACTTCAGTGATGCAAAATTTCATATCTAACATGTTAGCCAAGTCAGCTAGGTTTTGTGACAGATGCACAACTGAAGTTCCAGGGTGTGATCTGTAAACCTATATATAGGTTCAGTATTTTCTGTTGTACAGCAACAGTGTAGAACATGCCCTCTTCCCGAAATGTGATGGCTTGGAAATTCACATGATGTCAGCCCTGCCATAGAGTATGCTTATTCTCATACAACATTCTTGGGGGGGACATTGCTGGGATTCCAGTCCTGAGCAGAAAGCTTCCCTGTTTTTTTAGCCATTGCTTGATGTTGTAGGGTTTCAGAAAAGTTCTCCTCTTTCATTTTGGTTCTAGAGGAATCTTATGATTACAGCTGATTAATTTTTATTCTTGTGCTTGTTGTTTTAACTTATTTTTTATTAGATATGTAATTATGTCTTAATTCTATGTAATCTGTTTTGGATTATACAATGAATAAATAAATGTGTGGCAGCTTAATATGTTTCTTCATAGACAAACTCTATAAAGCTAGTGTTAAATGGCTTGTTTTGGCGATATAAAGTAAATTTATTGAAAGACAAGCTTTTTTTTTTCTTTCTTATAACTTTCCTTTTCTGGTTCCTGCTATTGTAACAGAACCCTGGGTTCTGAGAGAGAGAGAGAGAGATAAATATAAATAAATATAAAATTAATACCTTTGGGTGGATGGTGTATAGCTGATGTGACAAAGCCTGGGGGTATGCCTAGCCTGAGTGGCAGGGCAGCCCTAGCAACAGGTTGCCATGTAACCAAAGTGGATCTGTGTAAGGGAGAAGCCCAGCCCACTGGTGAGAGGGAGGGGTTGAGATTTGTGAGAAGACCTCTATATAAGGCACAGTGAACTGGATTTTAGAGATTCCTTCAGTGAGATTTCCAGAGAAAGAGAGAAAGTTTTAAGCTAGAGCCTTCAGTCAGCCAGGGTGGTTGTCTGAATAAGCATGGTTGACTTCTCAGAGGTCTAGAGAGAGAAAGACAGAGGAGAAACCAAACCATTTTTTTTAGTTGAGTCAGAAGCTGTGACCTAAACTTGGAAATTTGAGCAAACGGGAAGCCAAAGGCTTGTGTTTATATGAAAGTTTTATGCCTGTGTATTGAGTGGAGCTATAAGGAAACTAGTTAAATAAAGTTGTGTATTGCTTGGGTTACTTATTACACGCAATGCCTTTTCCCTGTTTGTTATTTTAATAAAGATTATGTTCTATTTTTATATATTCTGACTCAGTAGAGTACTCTTCATTAGTAATATGCTACCACAGATCAGTAAATCATTCTGAATAACAGCTGAGGGGCTTTACCCCTTTTACACTAAGGTTGTGGTTTTAAAGGGAAAAGCAGGGTTGTATAAGGGAGGCACAGGGTACTATAGCAGACAGGAGATGGAATCTGCCACTTCAGTCTGGGAGAAAAAAAAGCAGGCCTGGCAGCCTCCACAGTTGTGTATAGATACACAAGTGTAAGGAAGAAGATATGTGTGACTAGAGTTTGTACAGGATTGGTTCCAGACCCCCTTGTGAATACTGAAATCCACGGATAGTACTGAATACCCTGTCCCGCCAATGGCCCTGGGCCTGATTGCAGTGGCGGTAGGTGGAAAAACAGGGATTGCAGGATCCCACGCTCCCCACTGTTTTCCTGCCAGCCGCCACTGCGATCGGTTCCGGGGAGGGCGGCTGGAGGTGGGAAAACAGCGAGGAGCGCAATCTCGCACTGCCTACTGTTTTCTCACTGGACGCTGCTGTGATCAGGCCCGGGGGAAGCGGCTGGAGGTCGGAAAACAGCAAGGAACTAAAACAGCAAGGAATGTGATTCCGTGATTCCCGCTATTTTCCCACCTCCAGCCCCAGGCCTGATCACGGTGGCGGCCGGTGGGAAAACAGCGGGGAGCACAGAATTGCACTCCTCGCCACCTTCTGCCGCCTGCCCCGGGCCGATTCCAGCCAACTGCGGATAACTGAATCCACGGATCATGAATCCACAGAAACAGAGGCCCTACTGTAACTGGTCACAATATGACCACCAACGGCAAAGAATGCCAAATACATGCAAGTAGTGCGCTCTTGCTTTATTACTTCTCTTTAGTGTAACAACTAAATAAACTTGAAATTGATTGTTTAATGTTTCATACAGTAGGCCCTCCACATTTGCTAGGGTTAGGGGCACAGAACCCTTGCAAAAGTGAAAAAGTCGCAAATATCAAAATGTGTGTATCTCTGGGAGGGGGGTAAGGCATGGGGGGGACAGTGGGTACCCAGGGTCTAAACCATGTCAGGGAAAGGAGATGGTTGGCATGGTGGTCCTGTACTGACTCTCTCTTGCCCATCTCCTTCCTTGGGTGTATGGAGGGCTTTTGAGGAGGGCTTGTGGTACTGAGAAATCAGGCTTTGAGCTGTCCTTGGCTGGCCAGGCAGTGGTTGATGAAGGAGGAGGAAGGCTGGAGGCAGGATTTTAAAGAGTGGCACAGCCTGATTGGAGCCACCAAGAGGGAAGGTTCCCCCAAAAAGGAAGTACCTGAGGTGGAGGGAGGGCAGGGGCTGGAGAAACTCACAAATAAACAAATCTGTGAATGTCAAACCTGCAAATGTGAAGGGCTGACTGTGCTGACTTGTTATTCCCCTTAAAAGCCAGGATTACGAACTAGAATTCTTTTTTGGTTTACAGAACTTGACTCTTTTGGGAGCCACAAACCTGGGTCTCTGGTGCAAATGACACACTAAACAGATCTTTTCTTTTTTATTCATAAACGAGTGTATTTACCTGGCATTGGCCGAGGTTTTTATTTTCATCTTAAGAACTCAGCAAACTGTCTTCTCCATTTCCTGTAACTTTGCTCCATATTTTCCAGTGCAATCTGTATTCAGAATTATTTACATACACAGTTTGGGTTCCTGAGGAAGTACACTGTTCTCCTCCTTGCTCCCAGGCCTCATCTCCATAGCAACTGGCCTATTCCAGTACCTGTGACTTTTCTCCGTATTCTCCAATCCAATCTGTGTTGTCTGGTGACGTTGATGTACTGGCTTTTTTTTTTCTTTCTGTTGAATTTGTGCAGTGGATGGCTTTACGTTTTTCTGGAAGCAATTTTTGTTTTGAATTTAAACTTTTAAGATTCCTCACATAGGGAACTCATTCAGTGTACTGCGTGAGGCAAGAAGACCTTGTAACTATTATGTTGTTTATGTCACTTAAATTTTTGTCACATATGCCTCCGAAATGTTTTCTGGCATCTTTATTGATGGTAGGCCTCATCTCCATAGCAGCCAGCCTGAGGCCCAAGAGCTTCTCCCTAAATTGCCAACCCCAAAATTCCATTGAATCTTCACAGCCAGCCAATCCTATGAGGTCTTCTTGCCTCACTCAGCCAATCGTATGAGGTCTTCGCCTGCCTGATGCAGACAGACAAACTCACAAATAGACAAACTTTGACTTTTATATAATAGATTGTGCTAGCAGGGGAGAGCAAAGCAGAAGCAAAGAGGCTCCATATCATACTGTTTATGATAGGGCAGGATTTTCTAGATGCCCACCTTATTGTTTTGCACAAATGTAACCATTCACTTTTACTTAGATCTTTTGAAAGTTAGTCATTGGAACTTTTATTTCTAAAATGCGAGTTGTATGCCTTCAGATTGCTTCCAACTTATTACCACCCTGAGGTGAACTTATCACAGGGTTTTCTTGGCAAGATTTGTTCAGAGGGGGTTTGTCTTTGCCTTCCTCTAAGTATGACTTGCCCAAGGTCACCCAGTGGGTTTCCATGGCTGAATGGGCATTTGAACGCTGGCCTGCCAGAGTCATAGCCCAGCACTCAAACCGCTACACCACATTGGCTCTCTTAAAATGCTTACTAAATAAGGCATTTATAGATGCATATAATTTACAAGTTGTCTCTGTAACAACAAACTGGCATGTTATTCTTAAAATATTGTTGCCAAATAGTTTAGACAGTTCCATCATAGATAACGTTACTGTACTGCTATCAGTAAATTACACTTGAATCTCAATACAAGGCAGTTGTAAATAGACAACTGGTGATAGTGTGACTGTTACAGTATGGAATATTTCTGTGTTTGTGTCTGTCCTCAGAAATTTCTTAATTTACATAGCAGAGAATCATTCCCACCCTACACCCCATGACCATCATCAGAGAGAAGGAATCTGCATTGTACATGTGCAGCTAATTTTATTCCAGAAATGGGAGAGAAATGTGCCTGATTTATGCTTCCTCTTTGAAATGCTCTCACCCATACAAACTTCTAATTATTAAGACAAAATTGTAAGATAGCAGTACAAGTAATTTTTAAAAAGCTGTCATGTTGAAAAGAGTTGTTGTGATCACTGTCTCTCTATTGCAATGCAGCAGTTGCTATGGTAATGCCACTTTGTTTAGAATATTTTGTGTAATAATATCCTGCGCAGTTATATTGACCACCTCCCTGTAAATTAAGAGCACTCAGGAATGATTGTAGTTTGAATTTTAATTCCATTTTTGCGAAATCCTTTACATGTTTCACCATTTAACTGAATCTCAGGTATTTGAAGCCCTTTTGCCTAGAATTTCCAAGGCCAATATTTCCTTTTTATAGCACTTTATTCCACTATCCATTAAAGAATCTAAGTGTAGTATGTATGACCCAGGTTATCTGAGAGTCAGCACAATGTAGTGGTTTGACAGTTGGACTTCAACCTTGAAGACCAGGGTTTGATTTTCTGCTCAGCCAGGGAAGCCCACCGGGAGACCTTGGGTGCATCACACCCTCTCAGCCCCAGAAAACTCCATGATAGGTTCACCATAGGATCACCATAAGTCAGAAACAATTTGAAGGAACACCACCACCACCATCTTCCATTCAAATACTACCTGCACAAACTACTTTTAAGTATTTTAAGTATTTTAAGAAATGCTTATGAAAAGCCTGCCAGCAAGGCATAAGTAAAACTGTACCAATCGCTTGCTTTTATCTATCCCAAGTCACTGGCCTTTCTGTTTTAGTGAAAGATTCCAGGTTCTGGTAGAGTGGTGGGTAAAGTGGGGCCCATGGGCCACATGAGACCTTCCTGGACATTTTTTGTGGTTCTCAGGGCCCTCCAGGGGCCAAGTACCCTCTGGAGGGGAAAGTAGGGGCAATTTTGCCATGTTTGGGCCCCCCAGATCATTTTAGGCACAGGAAAGGCCTTTTTAAAAGTAGAAGTAAAATGGAGGTGACTTCTGGTCACTTCCCGTTTCGATAAGAGGCCTTTCCTGGTCTTAAAATGGTCTGTTGCTAAAAACATTGTGAAAATGCCCCCACAGACTTCAGGGGCAAAAAATGGATTTTTTTTTTTTTTTTTTTGGTAATGGTCTGTGTGTGGTGAGGAGATGCGGCCCCCAAGGTCTCCTAGGAGGGTAATGTAACCCCCTAGCCTCCAACAGTTGCCCACTCCTGTTCTAGTATCATGGGAGAAGGAAAACATCTTCCCCTAACCATTTTATCTATACATGTATAGCTTTATATACCTTTATCATGTCTCTCTTTGCTCACCCCTTTCTTCAAATTCAGTCCCCCAGTTCTAGCGTTGCAGAGAGCAAGACACTGAAAATCACTCACACGTAGAACTGTTCCATTTGCTGTGTTTGCATTCCCTTGGTAACTTTGCCTGCCCCTTTTCTTCTTAAACTGTATTACTAAATGCCCAAGTGAAATTTTAAGTGCTAGAAATTTGGGGACTTAAGATAAATTTCAGTGGGGTGGGGAATGAATTCTTATTTGAGAGAGCAGTCCCCTCATTTTGCCCCCCTCCACCTCAGTAGCTACACCTCTGCATCAGAAGCAGCCAAGAACTGCATGCAGACAAGGGAGTGGACAGACTGGGGAGGGGGCAGTGCGTACTCCGTCTGTCCTCTCCACCCAGCACAGAAATGTTGTGGCTTCTCTGTTCCTTTTTGGCTAATGGTCAGCAGGCTAGGAATAAGTCAGTAGTTTTTATGGTTTTATATACAAGGCTGTATGTATTGCAGGTTTTTTATCCCCCTCCCCTTTGCTGTCTATGCTTTTCTATTTCGGGAAGTACAGTGCTTTATCAGCCTTTTTTTTTTTTTTAACCTTGGAAAGTAAGGCACCTTTCCTCTAAAACTATCCCCCACCCAAAAAAAACACCCCTAGATCTACATATAGTTATTTGGCAGGTTGTACTTTTTATTAATTACAGGTCTTCATAAAACAGTAATTAAATATGGCAATATTGTAATATTGTTCTTCCAGGGTTGTTTTTTTTTAAAAGAAAAAAAGAAAAAACACTCCTTTACTCTCTTTATTTTTGGCATGATGAAGATTTTAAGTCACAGCAAGTGGCTTCTGTTTTCAGAAGGAAAATATAATATATATTCCAAATTAAAGTAAGACTTCTGAATACTTAAAACAGTATTAACAAATTTCAATAATATGTTACAAACATGTTAATGAAGCTGCATAATTTTTGTTATAGTATTTGAAGTCACTTTCTAGTTTCCCTGTTTTTGGCTTTGATCTTCAGAATTCTCCTGCTGATATTGTTGCCTGTCTATATCAGTCTGTGTCTGTGATTCTCCTTGTCATATATTTATGCCAATTTTTTTCTTACTTCATCAGATTTTTCTTCAAAATGCATTGACTGCATTGGGGTTTTTAGGTCATCACTTTTATCATCACTTGCAATATATGCAGGTTTAAGTCTATGGATATCTTAACTCTCTACACATCTGCCACAGAGTTCCAGTTCAGATATTGCTGCGTCTTCTGTTTTCTCTTCCTCTCACAATCAACCATTAAAATCACAAGAAAAATCTAATGAAAATCAAATAGTTCCATCAAACAGTGTTAAAAGTAATATAAAAAGACGTGTATTTAAGCACTTCCTAAAAGATATCAAAGAGGGGCTGACAGACTGAAAAAGCAGTAACAAGGTTGGAAGTGACCCCAAAGGTTATGTAATCAATCTTTTGCTAATACAGGCAAATTCAGTGCTAGCATCTAGCCTGTACTTAAAAACCTGTACCAAGGGAGACTCCACCCTGATTACAAAGATCAGAAAGTCCCAGATTTTGTTCCTATTCCTTTTGTTTTATTTCACAGATTTGTATACATGCTGTTTAGCCCAGAATATTTGTCAGCTTCCAATGCAATCATGCAATCAGAGACTTCTTTAATACCAGCTCCTCAGGTTGGTTTATTTTAACCCAGAATAACATTGAAAAAAACAGAAACAAGACCTGGGACTTTTCAGTAAGTATGGAAACTCCCATACAATCCTTTTTCACCATTTTGAGTAATATCCTACCCTCTAGAGCCATAAAACAAATCATGTCATTTGTCTATGTGACAGCCCTTCAGATAATCTGAAGATGGTTGTCATATCATTTCTTAGTTATCTGTTCTGCAGAGTAAACATAACCAACTTCTTCACATTTCCTCATAGAACTTAGCTTCCAGGGTTTTAATTAGGTAACACTGTCTACTTCTTTTCTGGACAAAGAATTTTTTAAAGAGATTTCACATGATAGTTAAAGAGACTGATCTACAGATCAAGAATCACACCTGCCACTTCCCTAGGCAAGTTATTTTGTCTCAGCCTCAGTCTTTTCTTCTGCAATAAAGGTGAACAATAATGCTATTACTTGAGAGGTTTGTAGTAAGAGTTACAGCTAGGTAACATATTTGAAGTGCTTTGAGGCCGTAGAAGACCCTATACATATTAAGGATGAAAAGAATATTCAGATACTCAAGGTGAAAAATAAAACAAAAAATTCCAACCAAGAGAATCATCCTCAAGATACTTTTCAGTTTTTCCTTCAGTTCTTGAATAGATTTGATGACTACTCCCTCCAGCGTACTCCAGAATCACTTATTTTCTGTACCTCTCCAAGGTGGGAGGACAGCGTGCAGATCAGTTAGGAGGATCGTCATCACAGGCTGAGTTCCAACACTTGGTGCACCTCAACAGAATGTACATAATCATGAATCAGCTTTCAGAGTGCAGGTGGTGAGGTTATAGCCTCCTGATCCTCACCTGGCTTCCTTCCCAACTTCTTTGCAGGGGGGTACTCAGGAGGAGCCTCCTCTATTGCAAGACCTTTTTGAAAATTATATAGCTTTGAAGGCCATCTGAAAGTGAGGGAGACAGCACATTCCTATTCCTTACGTATTATTTTTGGCTCAGAAAACCTGAAAGAGCACCAAATACTCTAATGGAGCTGCTTAAAAAAGCAACAATTCATTTAGGTTCATTTAGGTTTTTCCCATCATGTGTTACTTGATATGCTTTCAGAACACATGTATGGATTTACATTTTGAGTATATGTGCTTTTAAGGGATCTTTGGATCACTTTGCAATAGTACAGCTTAGGCAGAGTGGATCCAGTAACCCATGTAAATACAGGGCTATCTAGAGGCAAATCTTATTGAAGAAACAATATCAAATATTCACAATGACTGTTTAGGAGAAAAGCAAATATTATGGTTGAGCTTAATCAGTAAATGAAAGCAGTAAGTGGATAGCACAGATAGCTGGCTAACGCAGTTCTTTCAGGATGGGCTGGAACCTTCAAAAGCTTATGCTAAATAAAACATCTTAGTCTTCAAGGTGCCACTAGATTCTTTGTGAGTGTCCAGGACATCCAAATCCCTAATCCAATGTTAATTTAATTCATGGGTGAGATAGAATGTATAAAACAGAGAAGAAAGGGTACAGAAAAATCTAAAAGGATACATTCATGATGGTCAGTAATAGTATCACTAAAGCCATAAAATGCAAACAGCAGCCATTTAGAACAAGGAAGTCTAGAAGTACTGAAGGACGAGAGGGAGATTGTAGAAGCTAAATTAGTTCTTCATATGGTTGTTGTTGAGAACCAGTGTGATGTGGTGGTTTGAGCAGCAGTCTACAAGCCTGGAGACAGGATTTGATTCCCAGCTCAGCCATGGAAACCTTGAGGTGCATCACCAACTCTCAGCCCAGAAAAACGCGTGATAGGTTTGTCTTAGGGTCACCATAAATAAAAAATGACTTAAAAGCACACAACAACAGTTGTTATTTGTCATCAAGAAGGCTTCTACTTATTGTTACCCTATGAATGATAGACTTCTAAGAATCATCGTCATCAAAAACAGCCCTGCTCAGGTTTTGCAAAGTCAGAGAAGTAGCTTCTTTGATTGAATCAATCCATCTATAATGTGGTATTCCTGTTGTCGTACTGCCTTCCAGTTTGCCAAGCACTATGCATAAGGAATTAACTGATAATTCTCTGTAAGAGTAGTGAAAATTGTTGGATAGAGATTCATATCTGAAATACTATTTTCAAGGAAGGCATTTGAAGGGTATGTTAAACAGAGATGAAAAATAATGAAGTTAGAAGTAAAAAATTAATACATTCTCATAACTGGTTGATATTCACTTCATCTTTCTTAAAGAACTACACATTAAAACTTCTGAACACAAAATTATTTTTATTTTTCAAAGTAGTTATATTCTGCTGTATAGAGTAGCATACAGTAAAATCACTTTAACAAATTTAAAAGAATTTTAAAAAGAAATAACATTTAAAATTTAAAAACATATTAAATAATTTGACAAGTTAAAAACAAAAGAGTTTAACACCAATTAAAATAGCCTAAAACAACATAAGAACATGCACAAATCTGGCGTGAATTAGGCCTCAGAGGCTTTAATAAAAACTTGTATTTTTACTTGGCTTCAGAATGGTAGTGCCAGCTGGGCCAATAAGGAGCAGCACAACATCTTTCCTTTTACATCCAGTTAGAGGCTAACCTGAAGGCATGAGGGAGGTTCCACACATTCAAGATCGCTATGTTCATATGGTTTTGTTTATGGTCATATGGTTTCGTTCACTTCGTTCACTGGGTGGCTGTGGGGAATGCTGCAGGAGAGAGGCAGGAGCCCACATGGTAAATCTCAACCCATAGAGCCTTCGCTAGAAGCTTTGATAGTGCAGTTCTGCTTCCCCTCAAAAAACTTACATGTGAAAAGATCATACACCTCTGCAGATATTCAGCTCACCATTTTCACTAGGATTTGATGCATAATTCTCAATCCGCTCTCCTTTCACAGTATTTTTTTCCATTCCTTATTCCCCAAATTGCTGTCTTTCATTTGTCTCTGTGTGAAGTCTGTTAGAACTAGTATGAATGAATAATACCTATCTGGTTGAGATCCTGTTTGGTACAGACAGTATACTTTCTTTATGCATGTATATACTTTAAGAAGAAAGTACAGGTATACCTCAGTCAACAAAGTAGATGTGATACTGGGGATTACTTTTTTAACAGAAAATTTGGTATCAGAGGCAAGAATAACATGGGAAGAATAGGGATAGGTTCCCATACCACAAAAAAGGGAGAACGGTTCAATATATTTCAGCAAACTTTTTATCCAAAAATAGCAATATGCAGATGTGAAATGAAACAACCAGGTTGTTTGCACAAGTATATATAAAAAAACATTTTTATACCTTCAAAAGACCACTTGAATGCGTCTTCCAAAAAGGATCCAAGGATTACGTTTTCTTTTGCCGGACTCCAATTTTCTTATGTTTTCTGTTTTGGTGGCAAAATGTATTGATCTGTTTCTTTAACAAAAAACACATACTGAAGGAAACTGGTGAGGAAGGCTTGTCTACTCTCCCCTTTTCTCTGTGTTTTGTGTCCATGTTTGCTCACAAAGGATTCGAGAGGCTGCTATTTGCCTTATCTGTTCTAGGCAGGCATGCACCAGCTACAACAGAATTGGCTAGAGTAGAATTCCGTCCTTTCCCAGCTCAAGCTTTATTGCATTGTTGGTGTTGCAACCAGACAATAACAGTCTGTGTTTCTCCACCTTCTCAGTGCTGATGCTGCTAAAACACTTCTAGCTAGACAGAAGACAAGGGTGGAAATATGACTGGGTGGGTATAAAAAAACTTTCTAAAATGGAATTTCTGTGTCAGAAGCTTTGTTAACTGAAGTATACCTGTCCAGAAGTATGGATTTGAACGATTCTTTGAATTGTTTTCTGCCATTTTTATGCAGAGTTGGGAATCATGACTCTTCAGATATTTCTGAACTGCATTTCCCATGATGATTCACCATAGGCTATGCTGGGTGGAACTGCTGGGACTTTCTAGCGAACAACATCTGAAGGCTACATGATTCCCATTGCTGGTTTTGAAGTATGTTTTCTCCAGATTGCTAAAGGACAGTACATAAATCTGCTGTGTTGATGCTGTACCTCTGATAAAGGTCCCTTTATTCCTGTGCTTTGTTGTTACATGAGTACAAGGGTAAGAGCAAGTGAATGTCCCCAGGTCACCAAATGAGCTTCATTATTGAGGGGCTTTTCACACTACACAGTTATAGTTCTGTATTCCATTTTGGCTGCAGTGGTGCCATCTTATGGAATCCTAGGGTTTGTAGTTAAGAATGGAGTATTTAAAATTCCCATCCAAAGAGTTCTAGTGCTTTTGTTGTTGTGTTCCTTCAAATCATTTCTGACTCATGGCAACCCTAAGTGAACCTATCACAGGTTTTTCTGGGGTTGAAAGTGTATGATGCTCCCAAGGTCTTCCATGGCCGAGCAGGGAATTGAACTGCACCATGCTGGCTCTTACCAGACTTCAAACCCCAGGATTCCTTAGGATGTAGCCATGGTAGTTAAAATGGAATCATATCACTATAACTGCGATGTGAAAGGGACCCTCATCTTCTGGTTCGGGCTGGACCGGACTAGCATCCTTTTTCTCCTGCTTATATGTTTCTCCTCTTGGAAATGCAGTGCTGCATTAGACATCCCCACAGTTTCATTTAGTGGAGCTCTTAGTTCTTGCAGCTCTTTACCACAAGGTACCTGAAAGATCTGCTCTGTGGAAAAACTTGGATTATGGGTTGTCAGGATTTCATTTGTGGAACATTTTCTATTCTTGTTTCAGTCTTTGTAATGAAAAGTCTACAATTGTGCCATATTTTGTTTTTCTTACGATGTGCTGATTAGTTTTTTGAGAATTTCTCTTCTTGTCAGGAAGTGTCATGACAAACCTTTAATAAGAAATCTTAAAACCTCATGAGTATCTAAACTTGTTTTATCTTTATCAGATAAAAGTTTCCATGAAAACACAGCAAAGAAGATGTTATTCATTAATACATCATGACAAAAAACAAGGAGCAATGGCAGCGAGAGAGGAGGAAAAAGTCTAATTCAACAAAAAAAATTATTTGGTTGGGGTCAGTTTTGTATGCAAGACTAGTTTGGAGGAACAGACACCCTTGACTTCAGATTTAAAACACTTGATTGCCAGCTGAACATCTGAGTGCTTAAGTGCTTTTCATACTTAAAAACATTTCTGAAGTCCTATTCTGAATGCAGCTCAAGAAGGATGGAAGTATAGTCTATTAGAGTCACAGAAAGAGATAAAAGGCAACTGGATTCCTGCTTTACTAATTAATGCAATTACTAATTAATTCCAGTGTAGGGGCTTGCATTCTAGATACTGGGAAAGTTTGAGGATTAAGATTTTTTAGGAACACCACTCATACTCTGAAGTAGGCATTTTCTACTTTCAAATGTTTTTTGTTTTAAAGCAGGGTTAGCCTAGGACACATCATGTGATATTATCTGACGTTACACAATGCACCCATCAGATTGCATCACCAGTGAAGCAAACATTGCTCTGAGTTTTTCCCCTCCCCCTCAACAATAGCCGAGAATATTCAGTTGTTACAAGGCTGACTTTATTCACTATCTAAAAGTAGTTCTACGTATAAAAGTAGTTCTGTGTTCAAGCCTGCTGTATATATTGTTCAAATTTTGTGGAGCATTATAATTTCAAGTATATGGCGTTCATGCAGGATTTGTATAAATTTGACTAAATTTGTCAATATTTTTGAAGGCCAATCCCACATTAATTGAATTCATTTCTGCCCTCCATTTATAGTACTCAAACTGAAATTGTGACGTAGGAAAATAAAATGATGTAATAAGCTAAGCACTTGTTCTCCAGCTCTCTATTAAATTAGTAAAACTATATGACCTTGCATTATATTATAAAATTTTGATGCTCCAGTCCAGACCTGCACAGCTCTCTACTAACAAACCTGAGTACAGTCCACCAATACCTCTTGTCCTGTTGTTTGCTTCGTAATAGCCTTTGAGGGTCTCTGTACGTGGCAGGGTGACTGCATTTGGCTGGAGGTGTCACAACTGTTAAGCCTCCTTTGATCCCTTTTCCCCCAGCGATGAATGCAGTTTTGGGCAGGTAGGATGAATGGCAAGGGAAAGATGAATGGCAGGAATATTCATCACCTGCAAGTCATAAAGTCTTACCACTAAGTCTAATTCAAGAAGGGTCACTGAAAATGTACCAAAGGGAAATTGGAAAAGAAATCAATAAGTCCTGGATAATGGTAACATGTTCTTCAAGATACAGAATGTATTCCTGAGTCAGAGGTTTAGGAAACAAAGAGTAAGACCAAGAAATCTGTGAAAACAAGCAGGGTGGAAAAAAAAAATACAGCTGCCCAGGAAAAATTCAAGAGGAAGGAGAAGGTACAGGATACTGGCAAGCCAGTGCTATAAAACTCCACACTTGGTCTGTTACCAACCTGCTTGCAAATTTCTCCAGGCACTTTTTTCAGGAGCTTTAGAGGTAGGAGATCAGAACAAATGAATTAGTGCCACCTAAATAAGGAGGACAGGATTAGAATAGGATTCTTCAAACAACTTAAGTAGGAAAATAAAAATTACAGGAGGCTATATCTACTGAATTTGATACCATTGGACTGAGGTTCTTTGCGTTCAGCAACTCCTTTGAAACTGTTTGGTAGATCAGGTTGATTGAGAAAAATATTTTATGGCTATGTTTGTAAAGTCCACTATAATAAATGAATGCACAGGGTTAATTGGTTTGTTCGTTTACTGGATGTATATGGTGCCTTTGTCCCAAAAATGAGGCTCAAGAGAATTTATAACAAAGCTGAATAATACAAATACAGTGTAAAAGATTAAAAGCACTATTTAAAACACTCCAGTACCAAAAAGGCAATGCCCAACCACATAAAAGCCCTTTCTGCAATAGCGGTTGCCAAAGATTTTCATACTTGGCTCTAGTCTCCATGTAAAAATCTGTATTTCTGATTTTGCTTTCACAAAACACAGTGTAGGTCAAGGGCCATCTCAGTTGTTAAGCAGACTTTCCCACTTGCTAGGTCTGTAGTGTGGCCCATGCTCACCATGAAATAGGTATCACCGTTTTTAATACAGTCCTTCCAAACTTGAGTTTACTTTAAGGGCCTTGTCATACTGCACTGTTATAGCACTATTATTCCACTTTCAACATCCTATGGAATCCTGAGGTTTGTAGTTTAGGGAGAGACCTTTAGAATTCTCAGCCAGAGAGCTCTTTGGGCTCAGGAAATTACAAACCCCAGAATTCGGTGAAACTTGGAATAATAGCACTATAACAGTGTAGTGCGGAAATGCCCTGTGACCGCAGCAGAATGTTTCTTTCAGCCTAACCAAACTCAAAGGATTAAAATTAGAGTGGGGTGAAAAGTGTGTGTCATGCTGAGCTCCTTGGATGGTTGGAATCCGGCGCAGAATTTGGGGTGAGCCTAACTAGTAGTTGTTTTGAAGAGTGGGTTCAGTGTTGTCGTTGTTGTGTGCCTTTAGGTTGCTTCCAAGTTATGAAGACCCTAAGATGAACCTACCACAGGGTCCTCTGGGGATGAGAGTATGTGACACACCCAAGGTCACCCTGTGGGTTTCCATAGCTAAGTGGGGACTTGAACCCTGGACTCCAGGGTTGTAATTCAGTGCTCAAACCACTGTCATGGCTCAGTATACCTATTTATTATTATCTTGAGTCTCAATATATAGCATTCTACTTGTGTTAGTTTAGGTCACAGATCACTTTTAGTCATTCCAATACTAGATAACTCCTTTTTGAGGACTAGTGTTAACGGTTTCAGATTAATATTTTCAGTGTGTCTGTTTATTTAATGGCATCATAACATTTGTATTATCTATTGGTTTTTGGTTTTAACCTATATAATGAATCTTCTTGGGTCTCATACTGGGAGAAAGGTGGGATGTTAATGTTAAAATAAATAAAATAAATACCAAGGGTAACTATGACTATATGAAAGCTTACTCCATTTTTAATTTTTCTTCATAATCTAGACCCAATATCACAATAGAAATGAGTTCTTTAATCTGTTACAGTATTTTATTCTTACACCACTGGGGTATAATTTCAGGACAAAGAAGGCTAGAAGACAATGAGAATTTTTAAAAGAATTAGAGGAAGTTAAAGATATCTACAAGTTTTATTTTAGCATAAGTGTTCACAATCCGGTTCCTTAGATACACTGCATCTCAAGCCTCAGATGACGTTTATCATGACCTTTGGACGTTGTAGTTACTGTTTCGTTTAAAGGCTTCTTCAATCGTGTTCTTGTTGTTTAAAGAAGCTATTAGTGTTGGTTTACACAGAACAGGGTGGGGGGTGAGAGAGGCTTTAGTTTGCTGGTGATGTGTACATCCAGCAAAAGCTTACAGCAAATGGAATTTGTCCTTCTAGCAGTAGAATGTTTTTGATGCAGCAGGGCTTTCTCTTTGCTGAATGAAGAGGAGGCGATCCTTACTGATTTGCCCACCCCCTGCAGGTCCCTGTGTCTCCAGAAAAATCTAGAACAGTAGAGGAGGCTTACTGGGGCTGGAGAGAGAGCAGAGAATAATAAAAAAATCATATCTACCTGTGGGAGCATTCTAAGTAGAACATCTGCTTGAGGGTGCTCCTTCTGCTTGAGTAAAGTTCTGAATCCAACACATATTTCTTTTGAGAAAACGGTGTGGGAGCATTTTCACCATGATTTCTTAGCTTTCCCAGCTGAGGTCATAGAAACCTCAGACAAACTGTTTAGTTATATAAATGTGATATTTTTGAAGAACTTTTTTTTAACATAAGGATTAAAATGGAAGGTGAGCTAAAAATGATTGAAATTTGTATTTTTCTACTGGAGTAGTTTCCTGCTCTGCCTCTTTCAGCTGCTACTGAAATGCTGTTTAGCTTAGTTCGACTTAGCAGGACAAGCTTATATACATTTGTTTATTAAAGAAGAGAACATTCTTTTTGTAAATGAGACATCACAAAGACAGTTTCTAATAGATGTCTGCCATAGTGGAATACATTGTTTCCATTAAATTTGGGTATAGTAGAATAAAACTATGATTAACTGACAAAATAGAGTAATCTGTATGGATGTTACTGCTGTCTTTCTTTGCCTTTACTTTCCTCACTTTGGCCATCTTCACATGCCAGTGTTTGTTTTCGTTTCCGTGTTACAACCTTCTACTCTTGCAGCGGTGGCACTTAAGGCCTGTGGCTTGTAGTGATAAACTGTGCCACCTGATGTCAAGCTGCATTAGAGTAAAAGATGTAATTTTTTGTAGTAATGTAAAATTGCTGTTCTAAAAGCCTTTCAGGATATAATAGCATGTCAACAAGTCAGTCTTACTTATATTTCACATATTGTTCAATTCCACACCCCTACTGATTTCCTGAAAACATCTGATTCAGCCGCTTCGTTGATATATTTGTCAAACTACTTGATATTAGAATCCATAACTTCATCACGTTAATAAAAACTGGAATGATTTTTGTGTGTTTCTGTGTTAATGGTACGATAATGTACATGCTAGATGACAAGAATCTTTTGGAGAATGCAAATCATGGAAGAACAACAATCACAATTCTGGTGTTTATGGTTTATCCTCCAGACTGCGTGTTTGCAATTAGAACTGCAGAGAGAGCTTTTATAAGTGACAGAGTTAACAGGCTGTGTGTGTGAGAAACAAACTTGCCTATAGTTTAGTTTATTCTGGTTGGGAATGTTTCCACAAACTTGATCAGACAAATTCAGGGATTACACAGGTCCCTTACTCCAAAGGCTTGAGTGATTCTCTAAACTGTATAGTGTGGGTCAATAGCTTGGAGTCAGTTCCCTGGATCCCAGAAAACTGGCTTCTCGTGGATTTTACATAGCTCTGTCTGAGCTGTGATTAATATCAAAGATTTGGGTAAATTTAAAAATAAGATTTCCAGCAGACTTATTGGAAACTTGCAGAAAAACACAGCTGTTTTGGTTTAGTAGCATTTTTAGATCAATTGTTAGGGTGTGTCACACACTCAGCTCCAGAAAGCCCAGTGATAGATTTGCCTTCGAGTCGAAACAACTTGAAGGCACACAACAACAACAATCCTATGTACATATAAGACTGTTATTGTTGTGTGCCTTCAAGCTGTTTCCAACTTATTGCAACCCTAAGTTGCAATTGCAAACCATCATGGGGGTTTCACGGCAAGATTTATTTCAGAGGGAATTTGCCTATGCCTTCCTCTGAGGGTGAAAGTGTGAGGCGCCCAAGGTCACCCAGTGGGTTTCCATGACCAAGCACAGATTTGAACCCTGATCTCCAGAGTCATAGTCAAACCACTGTACGTCGCTGACGTTTTAGGATAAAATATTCCGTTATAATTCAGTTACACTGAACTCTGTGGATATAATGGCTTGAGGAAGAGTATATAGAGGTGCACCATGTATTCAATTTTTTCTGTAAGTGAACTTTTGTTCCTTGAATAGTAGCAGCCTTACCCTTTGTCCCAGAGAGCAGATTAAAGCTGAAGCAAAGACAACAAAGAGTCCAGTTGCATGTTAAAGATCAACAAGTTTTATTTGGCATAACTTTTCATTGGTGAGTAGCCCTTCATCAAATCATCAGATGAAGTTCACAAAGGTATATGCCAAATAGAACTTAGGCTTTAAGATGTATTTTGATGTTTAAAAAATGATTTAGTGATATAGCATGGTTATCTCCTGTTCAAAGAAATAAATAATCCCACTGGATATTGATAGTCTAAAGTAGATCTAGGCAAGTAGGTTTAATTACTATATGCTATGTTTTTGGATATTCTCACAAATTCTCTACTGTATTCCAATATCTGTCTGGTGGGGGACAAACCCCCTGGGCTCAATACAAAAAGGGACTGACAATAATGATGGATATTAAAGGGCACTCAAGAAAAGCTTTCTCCCATTGTGAATTCTAAGTGTACTTGAAATTGCCCCCCTCACCTCCCCCAGAAGTAGTTTCCATTAGCTGTCCTGCAACATTTGAGTTCTTCAAATTTGGAGCCCCCTTTTTGCTACCTTTCCCCCCTCCCTCTCCCAATTCATCGTTCTCTCTTCCCTCCTTGTTCTTGGAAAACTGCCCTTTTACTTGGAAACTTGCTAGTACCTAGGAAGAACCAGGAAGAAAGAGAAAGGAAAGGTGTATAATGGGGAAAAATTCCCTTCCTGTTGTTCCTGCAGCCAGTCTTGGAGCCACCAAGAGCCAGAAGTGGCTTTAGCTCTATACCTTGTTTGTTCATTTAAAAGACACATGTACTCCGTACTTATGTTTTTGAATATTTTTAATCTGCATTTATTTTAATAATTTGTAAGCCATCTTGAATCCTAGCATAGGGGAAAGGGGTATAAATTAATAAAATACTACTTTTACTGCTACTATACAGCCAGTGGTGCAATGGTCTGAATGTTGGACTAGGCCTCCGGGAGACCACGGGTTTGAATCTCCATTCAGCCATGGAAACTCTCTGCATGACTTTAGGCAACTCACACCCTCTTGGCCCCAGAGGAAGACAATGACAACCCCCTCTGAACAAATGTTGCCAAGAAACCCCCATGGAAGGTTATTCTTAGTGGCACCATAAGTTGGAAATGACTGGAAAGCACACAGTGACAACAAAACTACTACTACTGGTAAAAACAACAACTGTAAAAGAGAGGAAGAGCAACTGATCTCCCCATTCCAGTGTAATGTATCGGGAGGCATTATAAATGCAACAAATTCATATTCCAAAACAGATACTCTTTTTTTCAGTTCTTATTTAGCACTTGGTCTCCTTGTACCCAGTTCTTGGAAACAGTGCTGACTAACTTTTTTTTGTTGTTCTGTCTTGTCACATGAGTGAAGGAGGTACTATGTACCTTATGTCCATGTTCCTAATTTCTTTGTGGTTCAGTCCCAGAGAAGAGGGAGTGAAAATATCCATTTCTGTGAGTGAGATGAAAATGATCCAGCTTAACATCCTTTTCCAGTTCCCTGCTGCTTTCTATTGGTTTTTAAATTCTCTGGGCATGTGTATTTTACCATTTTACTCTAGAGAAAAAAAATTCAACTGATTTAAAGACCCAAAGGAAGCCAGGAAGAAGGAGCAGAACTATATCCCATTGACACCCAGAATACAGTCAGAATGCTGGGCTGACTTAGAAGACAAAGTGGTCCTGAAGCCAACATGAGTTGTACAGTAATGACTGAATGGCTGAATGCCAGTGAGCTCAACTTAGGCCATTTCCGCACTAGACTGCTATAGTGCTATGATTCCACTTTCAACATCCTATGGAATCCTGGGGTTTGCAGTTTTGGGAAGGGCTGCTTGGTCCCTCCTGAAACTGCAAACCCCAGGATTCCATAGGATGTTGAAAGTGGAATCATAGTGCTATAACAGTCTAGTGCGGAAAGGTACTTAGTAAAATAATGAGATTGAGAGGCAGGACTCCAGGGGTGGCATCTTCTTTTGCGTTGTGCTCCAGCCAGCCCTTATACATTAGCAAATATCTTCAGACATCTTGCTTTCCATTTACGCTTTTCATGACTGGTTATTTCTGCAATGCTTTTAAAAGATGTTTAATAATGAACCATCTTGAGATACATAAGTGGTATTATTTATTATGGTTATCTGAATCTTGCTCATGTTTAGAAACCATTCTTGACTCTGCACAATTATTTATTTCCTTTTTGGCAGATTACTGTCTGGTCATGTTCTCTTGGAATGTTTCAAAACTTTTATATAACAAAGTAAACTGATGTATTTCTAATTTCTTACACAGATGTTTCATCTGACTTACACATGTATAAGTCTCAGGATTACCATCTAGTTTAGAAAGCCAATCCTTTCAATGCATAATCTTCTAGAAAAAATAAGGAATGAAGAAAAGTTTAAGGAAAAAACAAATTACAATCATCAACTTTTGATCAATAAATCAGTATATTGAACTGCTTTGGGGTTTTGTCTAAAATTTTTGCCCTTTCTTGTAGCAGACAGATGTCTCAATCAAACAGAATGTGGCTGCGCATTCATAATCTTCCTTATGGTTAAAGGTTAAAATCCTGCCAGGCAGCTGCTTCTGTGCAGCTAGAGCCCCTTCCTGGATTGTTGCACTTAATGTTCAAAACAATGCTAAACAAATTTATTTTGCGTGTTATAAAATTCAGAAATACATACAAATAAGTTAATTAACTAGGGCTTTTGTAAAATAATGTCACTCTTTTAGTTGTGGTTGGATATTGACTTTTGCCTTAGCAATAAAATTGTTCATTTATTTCTGAAAATTATATCAAGCTTTCAGTGGCTAACTGCCATTTGCAGGGCTGCTTTTAAAAAAAAAAGGTAAAAATTCTATAAAGTAGTAAATAGCACAACACTTTAGTAAATGAGTTTTACTTCTCTATCCTCTACCTCCTCAGTCTGTAGAAAAGATAAATCACTATCAAGCTCTACAGCTTTCAAATGTTTTGAACTACACACCCTTTCCTTTCTGTTTCTTGATTAATTTGTATGTGTTTTGGGGGGGGGGGGGTTGTGCTAAAAGCTTGCACGTTGCTCATACATTCCCCTCCCCTGGCAGTTTCCACTAATATATGCCTTTCTGTATACATTGTGTGACTTGAGAAGTGCATTGTAAAATGCCAACAAGTTAATTTCTCCCCCATCATTGCTCCATTGCTGTGTCTTTCTGTGATTTTAGCGTTACACCAGCTCTGGACATGGTACAAGATTTTTGCCTCCTCTTAATTCTAGGTGTGGAGATGTCAACAGCCAACAGCTGTTTAAATTTACTCTTCTACCAACCATTAAAGGAACAGGGACCCTGTCAATTATTTCACCTTCTTGCGAGGCGATCCCAGGCAGCCACTGTGACCTCTTTCACCAGTGGCCTTGGATGTAAGCAATAGAGGTATCTAAATAGACTAAATAGACCTAAATAGACCTTTGCACATCCAGACTAGGTTGGGGTTGAGGGTTGAGATTGGCAATCCAGAACTGTATGGGCTAGGACTATACTGAGGAATATTTGCAACAATGGACAGCTGTTGTTTACTTTATTTGTTACCCTGACTTTTCCCAAAAACTACACCTCAAGGTAAGTTACAAGCTAGTATCATTGCGGTATAGTTAACAGCATAAAAAGGATCAATATTAAAACAGAACTAAACTATTAACAACAGATGGTAGATTAGTCTGCTGCTTTAGGAGGCTTGCAAGTGTCTGTAGAGGGTGGGTTACATGGAGCGCTTGTCTGCAGCGTTTCAGCTGGTGGGTTTTTTGAGGTGGGTCAATGTCTCTGAGTGGGAGCGGTCCTGATGGTGGTGTTCCTCTGTAAGATTGTGCACTGCAGGTACTGGCTGGGAACACTAGCCTGGGTAGGGCAGCATGTGGATTTCTCTTCGCTTTCATGTATGATTTCCTACCTGCACTTATTTGCCACCACCTTCAGTTATAGAATGGTTACCCCTACCTTTTGTCTTCTAGCATAAGTAGAGCTGTGTGTGTATGCTGCTGTATGGTTTTATGTGTTTCATCCATTGAGGGTTGGAATGGGGAGGTAAAAACATTTTGTCCATCAAGAAGATTTGAATTGTCTACCCTTGGAGTATTCCCATTTGTACTTTAGCAAAAACCACTCATTTCCTTGCCTGCTGCTTCTTAATGAGTTGGGAGGGGTAGACATGATGGATGCACCCTCAGCTCATCGTCATGGAATGGAGGCTGAATGACTCTCTTTTTTCACAGCACTATGCTGAGTTCAACAATAACATTCCCAGGAAATGAAGGGAAATAGTTGGTTCCCTAGCTATAAGCAGGATTGATTGCATGCCCATGTTTCCAAACAGTTTTGCTCTACATGGGAGCAGGCTGGCTATACAGGCCTCCTTCCTCTACCATCATGAGCATCTCAGACAGACCACATGACTCCTTTGTTGCAACAGCTCCACTGGCTGCCAGTGTGGTTCTGAGGACAATTCACAGTGCTGATGATGGCTGATAAAGCCCTATGCGGTCTGGGTCAAGGCTGTCTGAAGGACCACGTATTCTCTTATGAGCTTGCCCAAGTTTTAAGATGTTAGGGGACATGCTTCAGTCAATCCCACCGCTTCCAAAGGCACATTTAATGAGAGTGCAGGAGAGAGCCACCTCTGTGGTTGCACTGAGACTTTGGAACTCCTTTTCTAGAGAACTCAGCTAGGTTTCCCCTTTCTATCCTTTTGTTGGTAGATGAAGACCTTTCTATTCCAACAGGCTTTGGGAAACTGAATGTTTTACATTCAAAGACCTTTTTGTTTAGCATATTATACTATTTATTCTATGCTTTTTAATTAATTTTTAAAATAATTGTAATTGTATGGACACTTTAGTCATACTTTTTGTATCTTTTTAGCTACATATCTTTTACTTTTATTTACCTTATGTCCCAGTCATGGGGAAAAGGAAAGGTATAAATAAAGTGATAAATATATCAGAACGCTATTCAAAATGGTACGTATGTAGGCTTTTTTTATGTTGGGTTGCATAGGGTCCTTTATTTCTTATTTTCACTATAACTTTACTTATACAATTTATCAATATATTTATTAATACAGTACTCTCTCAGTTTTTGTTGTATACTATATATAACATCTTGATCCCAAGAATTTGAAAGTCAAAATGAAAAGCAAAGGACACACACACACACACACACACACACAGGTTACATATAGCAAAATGTAAAATATAGTGCCTCCTATTAGAAACAGGCTCAGTTCTGCCTCAGTTATTCATCCATTCCAACATGTCTTTTCTTCCTTCTCTCAATGGAGCTAACTGTACAGAAAATTACAAATGCTCCCAACCAACACCTACATGCTTCTACAAAGATAACCCCGCAATTCTGCTGTTTCTTTTTTTAATCATGTGTTATTTATACAAGTATGATTCATTAACAGTTATTTTTGCAAAGGGGAAATGCAGCTTATGAATACAATTTAAAATGATCTTATTTTGAGGATCAAAAAGGCCATCCTTTCAAGATTTCTTTTCTCATATTTTTTCACTGGTGATAAAATATACAGAGATACATTTGTGTGTCCAACCTCATGCATTTTAAAATAAAATCTTGACTCTTAAAAACCAAGCTCTTTTTCTTCTTTGTTGTCATCTTCTTTGTCCCTTCCTCCTCCTTAAATTTCTTTTCTTTTTTTGGTTCTGTCACCAAGAAAGAGAATTTCTATGGAGCCATGGTCATAGAATCATAGAATCATAGAGTTGGAAAAGACCCCAGGGGCCATCGAGTCCAACCCCCTGCTATGCAGGAACACACATCAAAGCATTCCCAACAGATGGCCATCCAGCCTCTTCTTAAAAACCTCCAAAGAAGGAGACTCAGCCACACTCCGAGGCAGCATATTCCACTGCTGGACAGCTCTGACCATCAGGAAATTCTTCCTGAGGTTCAGGTGGAATCTCCTTTCCTGCAGCTTGAATCCATTGCTCCTTTTCCTAGTCTCTGGAGCGGTAGAGAACAAGCCTGCTCCTCCTCAACATGACATCCCTTCAAATATTTAAACATGGCTATCCTGTCTCCTCTTAACCTTCTCTTCTGCAGACTAAACGTACCCAGCTCCCTAAGGCGTTCTTCATAGGGCATGGCTTCCAGACCCTTCACCATTTTGGTTGCCCTCCTCTGGACACGTTCCAGCTTGTCGACATCCTTCTTGAATTGAGGTACCTAGAACTGAACACAGTATTCCAAATGAGGCCTAACCAGTGCAGAATAGAGTGGTACCATTACCTCCCTTGATCTAGACACCATACTCCTATTAATGCAACCAAGAATCACTTTGGTTTTCTTGGCTGCCACGTCACACTGCTGACTCATGTTCAGCTTGTGATCTACCAAGAACTAGATAAAGTTCTAGTTCTAGTTCATAAAACTAGAAATCAGAAGCCAAAAGCTTTTTCAGGTTTTGAATCAATATGTGATGTTTACCTTTCACTGTAGTTTCACCAATACTTAAAGGCACCAGATCCTGCCTGATCTTGGAAACTAAGCAAGGTGAGCCCTAGTTGATACTTGGATGGCAGACAACCAGTGAATACCGGGTGCTATAGCTAATATTTTAAAGGAAGGAACAGGCAAACTGCCTCTGAATATTCCTTGCCTAAGAAAACCCTATGAAATTCATGAAGTTCAGGTGACTTGAAGGCACACGTGCACACACACACCAACAGCTCTCTCTGTGTTTTGGTAGCCCTGGACAGGGCTTTCATTTCCCCACCCAGGAAGGGTGGACTTCATAATCTGAAACTGAGTCATCCTCTTTGGAGGTTTTTGAACAGAGGCTGGATGACCATTTGCGGGGGGTACTTTGATTGTGATTGGGCTGAATGGCAAGTGATTGCACATAAGGGCCATTGTGGTCTCTTTCAACTCTATGATTCTATGAAATCAGATCGCCTGGAAGCAAAAAAGATAAATCAAACCCAAGCCATCCATCTAAGAAGACTATGAAATAGTATTACGTTTATATTTTCTGTTTCATTTTACCTCCTTGCTTTTGCAGTAGTAAAAGCACTGTCCTCTAAGAGGACTACCTGTCCTTACTGTTGAGGAAGAAGGGAAAATATTAATCAACATCACTGATGCTGCTTTGTGCCTTCAAGTCATTTCCTACTTAAATGGCAACCCTAAGGCAAAACTATAATGGCATTTTCATTTATTCAGAGGAGCTTCATTTATTCATTGAAGAACTTCCTGGGTCAACTCACTCACCGGTTTGTAAATGTAAACTTCCTGATCAAAATGATCTGTGCTTAAGCAACGAGGTCTTCCTGAATTCTCACATGTTCCTGAGTCCTTGGTATTTCTTTAGTCCTGACTAGTCTTGACTTGTGGTTTGTTCCGTGAAGATCTGCATGTGCCCCAAGGCAATTTCTGTTCAAGTACATAGGACGACTGGCTCATTTTTGACATCTAGTCCAGTAGCCCAAGATAAAGGTGTGTTTGTGTTTCATGAGTACCAACAGAAATTACCATTTTTTATTCATTCCCTCCTTTTTGCAGTCATACTGGGATGACCTGGCTGAAATCCCGTGATCTCCCTATATCAGCGACTCGAGTGCTTCACTTTCTGCTTCTTCATTGCCAGATGTAGTTCCTATCCCTGTTGTATTCCATTCTGGAACTGACAGTGGTCCACTGTAACATCCAGGCAGAATATATGTGCACTCTAGCCTTCTGTGAACTGCCACCACTCCTCAGAAATCCCTTCATATAGTAGGACTATCTGAGAGAAACTGTGTTGTAGCAATGTTGAAATATTGCAATGCGGCAGAGAACAGAAATGTTGACTTCTCATTTACCCTGTGACTGCTTCATTAATCTCTAGCCTGCAGCAGACATCTGTTTTAGATGCTTCTATATTCACATTTGATATTGTCAAAAACTTGATATTCTTCATATATCCAGCCATACGTGTCCTCATCTGCAATGCTCAGTGTTTTCACTGGAAAAGAAATGTTGAGAGATCTGGGGAGGTTGGTTGGGTGAGAATATGGATTTGGAATGTTACTTTTTAAAAGCAATCTCTTGCACGTTACTCATTGAAAGCTGCCAAACTTAGCTCATTAGTTGCCTAATATTATTACTTTGGGAAAAAAAAGTAAGGTCACATTATTCATTACTTGTTACCATTTTCCTTAAGAGTACAAGATGACTGGAAGCTGCCTTGTTCTGCCTTTCTTTCTTTCACGGTAAACCAATGGTTCTGAATGACTCAGCAGCACAGGGTCCTACCTGCTACTTCAGATAAATAAATACATAAATCCACAGCACTTTGGAATATTTTATCACTGTGAAGCCGCTGCAGATGTTGTGGCTGGCAGCTGGCTGGCACATTTCATGGAGTAGCCTATGGCTCTTTCCACATGGCGTGGCTGCCCTGCAGTTGGGACATGATAGCAGTGCTCTGCGGGTCATGCTTCTGCACGATGCCGTTGTAGTCCTGCCGCCATCTTGTCCCCATGCATCGCACAAGCACACTATTTGTAAAACAGAAAAAATCCATTTTACACTTACCATCACACCGTGCTGCCGCCTTTCCCAGCCATGCCCTGGTGACACCTCCCTCCTCAGCACAGCAATGGCAAGTGCCTGGCTGTGCTTTGGAAGGGAAGATATGGAGCCAGAGCTTTCGCCTCCACAGCGACCAGGCAAGGTGCGGAGGGGAGTGTTCCTGGCACGCTTTCCCTCCTCGCTGGAGCTGCAACGAAAGGACTTCACTGAGCCCTGTCATGCAGAAATGGCCTATGAGTTTGTCAGCATGCTAATCCGTCCAGGAAGTATGGCTAGAATTATTTGTCATTCTGAACTGTTATGGATTTCTTTTGGAAGAAGTAGTAGTACAGGACTTTGTTTTACCATTAAAAAAAAATCTCCCTATACTATATACATACATACCTACATACATATATATATATTTCATATATATATATGAGAACAATAGTGACTGAAGTAGTGAGTGAATACTACCTGTTTTCCTTGAAATGAAATGCCATGGCTGCATTATTTATTTATTTTTTGAAAGGAACACGTTCCGTCCTCATTAAACCACAAGGTAGTATTATGCAGATAACATCACTGCTGGTAATGCATTACTTCCGAGTTTTGGGTGAAAAGACGTATGTTGAGGGCTCAGTATGGAAAGAGTGAGTGTAGAACTTCTACTGTTCACACATTATTCTAGGGAGAAGAATTACAGACCTTGCAATGCTTACTTCTTAGAACTGAACCAGTACAAGCCCGGTAATATTCAAACTCTAAAAGTACAAGTTCCCTACCGTCTCTAATTTTATGTATACCAAGGGAATGGTCGTATGACTGCTGGCTTTTAAGAGTCTTCTTTTTAATACTGCATGCTGTTTACAACCACCAAAACAGTGCTACTCTTTGAAATAAAACTGACTCTGTCAACATTTTGAAGCACAGATGCTTTGTCCTATTATTTACCAACCAGGCTCACACATAAATGTGAAACAATATGGCATGCAATCAAGCAATACAGAATAAACTCTAAGCACCCTCTTTGAAGAAATATTGAAAAACATTTTTTTAAAAATGCCTCAGCTAAAAAATGATGAGATTAGAGTAATGTCTACATAAAGGGCAGTGGCCTGGTGTGAAACAAATCTACATTTGTTTTGATAGATGTCTCCTTGCACATCCGTTCTTTCTGCTCTCATCTATTTCAGCTTTCTTCATGTCATTTTCTTTTCCAATCACCAAACACACACTCACACATCTGCCAAAATCTAATGCACATTTTCCTAAAGCCCTTCTGGTTGTTGTGGAGAAATATGTACATATGATAGAGAATGTGCTCGCTCAAAAGGTGGCCTTCTACATCTAGAATGCAATCCTACATACATTTACCAAGATTAAGTTAAATTAATTTAATTAACCCAATATGCTCCTAAATAATTCCTGGGCCTGGTAGTACCCTACCATTACTTTTTCCAAGCCTCCCCGAACAGTGAATGGAATTGTAGGAAGGAAGTACTATTTCATAAAATCAGAGTTGGAACAGAACTCATGAGCCATCAAGTCCAACCCTCTGCCCTGAGCAGGATCTCTAGCTAAAGCAACCCCAGCAAGTGAGCTGTCCAGCCTCTTTTTGGAGATGACCAGAGAAGGATACCTCTATACCTCTCTAGGTAATGTATTCCAGTGCCAAACTGCTCTTACTGTCAAGAAGTTCCTTATAATGTTCAATCAAAATCTACCCTACTGCAATGTATAACCATTAGACATGGTTCAACATTATGGGGCCAGCCCCTTCCTCTGGTTTCTGAGAGTACCCATTTTAAAGGTTATTTTTAAAATATGAAGGTGTTTCCCAATGTAAAGCTTCTGTCGGAAAACAAGTTAGTATTATCTGGAGGATCACTGTTTTCCAGAACACTAAAATGCTGACATTAGTGCCTCATGTATTATTGCAATCAGTAAATGACAGTGGCCATGTCCGCACCTTACCCATCTCTGTCATCGTCTCATCATGATCCCAGCAGTGCCACTGCCAGGATGGGAGTGCAACACAAATGCTTCCCACTGTACCCGGCTGGCAGCCTGAGGAAGGATAGCACAAGCAGCACACGTCTTCCTTCCACAGTGCAGCCAGCCACTTCCCATGCTGCACTGGGGAAGGAAGCACCTAAATCGCACTTCTTCCGTTCCGTACAGCTGCCAGCAATGGGAGCATTGTGCGATTGGGAGCCATTACCAGATTTTTTCCAGTAATGGAATATCCCACGATTGTGACGAGCGGGGACACATTGGCAGCGAGACCATGATGTTGTTGTGCAAAAGCATGACTTGTGGACTGCCAGCTATGCGTCCTCATCATGGGAGAGCAACATTGTGCAGAAATGGCCAAGATCTCATGTATTATCACTAAATTCACATAGCAAAAGAGAGAGAGAGAGAAAGGTCATTTTGATTGTACTTATTTGTTCAAAATATTTATATCCTGATTTCATTCGTACCATCTCAGAGGTGGCTTGGAGTTAACTAAAATATGCTTTAAAACAATTTTAAAATTGTAAGCAATA
This sequence comes from Cyclura pinguis, assembly GCA_030412105.1. Lineage (NCBI taxonomy): Eukaryota > Metazoa > Chordata > Lepidosauria > Squamata > Iguanidae > Cyclura > Cyclura pinguis. The sequence continues at coordinate 306,404,063 of CM059599.1, read as the reverse complement.
TTCAGTCAGAAGTGTTATGAATTACACATTACAAAAATTGACCAATAAAAAGATTTTAATGAATGAAAGATTTGTCTGTTGTCTAAAGGTCAGATCTATTCTCTCTGTGGAGAACATTCCCAAAATAATGACTGGTGGTAGGCGGTATTTTGGAAGGAGAATTTGATGGTAGGAGTAAGAAGGTACTTGGGAGAGGAGCCTTCGGTTAATATTGGTCAGGATCATATGAGAGAATCAGTTCTTCAGATAAAAACAAATGATATAACAATGAGAAGACTGGGAAAGTGGGGAGATATGGTAGAGTTTATATCGTTTCAGCTCTGTAGTCCTATATTTTTAAACAGTGTTCTTAAACAATGATTAAAAAAAAAATGAAAGGAATTATTTGTAATGGATAATTCAGAAATCAACACATTTTACACGATATAGACTAATCCCAAATGCAAGTGACTGTATACTTGTATTAATTTTCTAGAATAGCAACACTGTTGATTATTTTTTTAAAAGAATTGTTTCATGTGTTGTTAATAAAGGGAGAGATACTAATCAGCATTTCTTGCAAGTCTTGGCTTGACGAAGTGTGACTGCTTTGGTAAAGGTTACAAAAAATATCTCTGGGATATATTCAGATTAGTTAAAGTGGCCTCCAGGGTTTCCTGGAATGCAGTTAATTGCACACACCATGAAGCTAACATCCAAGCTCCATATTATGCTAATACTTTTGTAAGGCCAACCAAAAAAGGCACAAAAATCTCTGTGTAAGATTTCAAATCACAACGGTTTATTCTTTGGCAAAGGTATTTTTAAAAATCATTTAAGGGAAGATGAGGGAATGACAATGTGGAAATCATGTGTTACCCTGTTTTCTGGGGGTCCCGGGAGGGACACCAAATTGCTATCAAAATTACACAAGTTGGGGAAATTAGTTCAGAGTACAAGTTGGCAAAACAAGAGGCAGGGTAACTAAGCAGGATCTTGCAACCCAGTTTCTATGGGGTCAGGCCGAGTCAAGAAGCAGACCGGTTTGAAAATAATGAATAGTCTTTATTAAATACAGGCACACGATGTAAGCAACACAAACACACAGATAACTAAGGAAAATAAAGGTGTGAGTAAGATAGCGGGATTTTTAGAGGGATAGTTGGTTCGGGTGATACGAAACCTGTCCTGAAGTCCGGGAGAAAATGGAGAGTGAAGCTGGGGTTTGATGTATCTCAGCACGTGGAGATGAGGGGAAACTCGCCAAGCAAAGCGGCAGCAAGGCGGTCTGGAACTCGGGAGCGATCCAAGGAAGCGCTCAAAGTCAGGGGTTTTTATAAGGAGAATTGTGACCGCAGGCTAGGTCGGACATAGGGGAAAACAATAGATTTGGAGTTGGAGACAAAGCCTCCGAAAGGTCAGAATTTGAATGATTGAATTAGAGCCGAATTTATCAATAGAGTAGCCGGTATGCAAACGCGGAGTTCTTGAGCATTGTATAGCACGATCATCAAGCTGCCAGCGCGAGGCAGAGGATCTTTTGAGAGTTGCTTGCATACCTAATAGAGGTACTTGCCTTGAGGTCTCCTAAAGCGGTGAGTCAGCTATTTTCTGGCCTGCCTGTATTGTCTAGGAATATTACGGCGATTATTGGCCGAGCCTGTATGCGTGCTTGTCCGGGGGCCTCGCAAGCACGTGGAAGGGATATGTGAAGCCGAATTATTGATATCAAAGATATCTTTTATATATCCCCAAAGCTCGGGCTAGCCAGGGCAGTAACACATGTAATCTGCGTGTAGTCATGAGATGAGATATGAGGACAAATCTTGAGACTATCAAATAACTCTGGGCCAACTTGGAGCAAGAAAGGCAACAGAACAAAAATCTACTATTAGGAAAATGAATTATGTAAATATACAATGGGAAAATTAAAATATGCTGTTAGGAAAGAACCATATAATTCTTTCTCTATGAAGTTTTATGTATGTATTTTTCAAGGGAAGCCACTGGCAAACCACTATATTCCTTGCTCCCCCAAAAACCCTATGAAATTCAGGAGGTCACCATAAATTGAGAGACAACTTGAAGGCGTGTACCAAAAGAAAGAAAGAGAGAGATTTCATACTATCAGGATTCAGGTGCATCTTCTCCTACTCATTTTGAACTTTACAGTTGTTTCACTTTTTAAATCCATTTTTGGGGAAAATTGTTTGGGATTCAGCCACTGAGTTCATTTTAGGCTGGATAACAGATGTTCATTAGTCCATAAAAGCATTTTGGAATATCAGGACAAAGCTACATTATCAAACCACTTGTTCGGATAGAATGTTATGTTATGATAGAATGTTTGATGTCATGTCCATGAGCTTCAGGGCTGTGTATTCCCCCCACTCACCCCCCTTCTATAATGCAGCCATTATAGGAGGAGATTGGAAACTTTTGGTTCAGTTCATAACTGTGATTTATCATTATGTCCAACAGCAAAATTCTGCTTAATTTTAATTTTAATTCAGGACATGAGTAGGAGTCATGTGGTCTGCTGCTGTTGTTAGATTGCAAGCCCCAGTATCCTCAGCCAGCATAGCCAATTGTAGAAAATTCTGGGAGTTGCAGTCTAGTGACATCTGGAGGACATATGATTCCCATTGCTGGTGTGTTGGATCCCCTTGCCAGGCCAGCACCACAGTTCCAATGCTGGTTTCATGTCACTCACCTTGCACTTTCTCTTTTTATTGCCTTCCTGGATTTGGAACTTGGGCTTCAAGTGGTCTATTGTGGACCACTGGCTGTGTTGTTTTGCTGGCTAGATGTAGTAAGCATGACTAGCCTGCGCACCAAATAGTGATAAACTGTAAACAGTGATGAAACCTTTAAACAGTGATAAAAACTGTAAACAGTGATAAAAACAAAGTGGAAGTTTATTAAGACAGACGCAAAGAATACACTAATCCTTGAACTACTAAATCATTTACAGCTCTCGCAAAACATAGTCAGTCTTTCCTCTGTCTGAATCTCCTGTCTCTATTCCGTTTGTCCCTTTCTCTCTGAAATCTGTTCCCTATCTCTATGTCAGCTTTTCCCTTTCTGACTTCTGACAGAGACAAGCCTCATAACATTCGCTCCCCACAGGCTTCCTTTCCTAGCATTCCCTGAGCTGTGAGCCTTCACTGAGCCTTCAGCCAGGCTTGCCCAGCTTCTCCCTTCGATGAACCACCATATAAAGTTTGCTTGTTTCCCAAACAGTTTCACAGATGATTAACCATAGTTTGTCTGATGTAGTGAGCAAAAATGTCCAATCTTCTCTTGGCCACACTGAAGAAAAGGTTAGGGGAGAGCACATGATCTCAAAACTTATCTATGCTAAGCTATAGTTTAGAGTTATAGCTGAATATGGTGACAATGGTGCAACTTGTCACACATGTGTGTCAACATCATAAGTTAGGACTTTGGTTAATTTGAACACTTATCATAATGCGACCTGTTAGGAGGTAATGTTAAAAGGGCTCCAGAGAGAATTAGAGAATAGAAATTAAAGCCTCAGGTTGTTATAAACCAATTTTCTATTTAAGAAGGTCTTTGCATTACAGACAGCCTTTTTGGAATAAACTCTGGAAGGAAGCCATAGCTCGGTGGCAGAATGCATGCTTTGCATGCAGAAGTCTCAGGTTGAATCCCTGGAATCTTTAGTTACACAGGGATGGGTTCAGATGCTGAGAGGGTAAACTGTGACAAAATGGAAAGATTAGAGTGAGGTAAAATTCTTGACACTGAAACCAGTTGCAGATTTCTGGGTGGGTTTTTTCCCCTCCAATTTTACAGTCAACAAGTATGTAGACTTAAGTTGTGGAGTGCACTAAATAGAAAAACCAGTCTAGACATCATTACAGCCAACTAAACCCTGTAAAATTCCTCATCTGAGCGGTCTGTTACATTAGTAATATATTTTCTGAAGTGTGGGCTAAATGAAAAGTAATGTTTCTGGTTACAGAAGCAGCTGCTGCAATCTCTTATAAGTCCCCAATTTGAATATTAGTTGTTGGTTGTTTTTTTTTAAGGAAAACAGATGTAACAGAATAAAATAGTGTGAGAAGGGGAGGGGAACAGTTTGAGACCAGAACACTCACACTTTGAGTCTCTCTTTGCTGAGGCAAGGGAACATATCTTCCTAGTCTTGAAGTGTTTCTAACACTGCATTGTGGGAGCAAGAATAGCCTGGTATGGGCTGAAGTAAACTCTTCCATGGAGCTTAATAAAGCACACATTCCCCTCCCTCCATTTTCTCCTCATAGTCCTGTGAGATAGATTAGGTTAAGAATGCCTATCAAGATCACCTAATGAGCTTCCTGGCTGGGAGAGCATTTATGTCCAGGTCTCCTCAGCCATAGTCCAGTACTCCAGAGAACACACCATATTGGTTTTTTTGACATGCACCTTGGGCATAAGCCCCAAAATTCTCTTGGTTTATATGGTGGACATCGTAACAACAGCAAAAGACTATGCCTCCTTGGGCAACACAGAAGTAAGAACAGCCATTCTAATTTTTTGCGGGAGGGGGTTGGTTCATGAGGAACAGGATGAAGAAATGGATGGTAGGTACAGAGTTTGCCCAGAGACACTTGGATGTAGTTTTTTTCATGATATTCTCTCCAGATATTCTTATTGCCTTTTTTTAAATAAAATAAAATAAAATAAAATAAAATAAAAGTTAGCATAAAACAACTGCAGCATTTGAAAATTGTTTCCTGTGCTAGGTTTCCCATTTCAGCATTACCTCAGTCTTTTGAGTGGGGTTCGTAATCAATAATTCATAATCATAATTCCAGTTTCTTACTTTGTTTATTTTAGATATGTTTGTGTCATGTTAAATACTTTACTGAATAAACTGTGGAAGGGTGGTGCATCTGAGTGGCCTGCATGCAGAAGGTCACAGGTTCAATCTCTAGTTAAAACAATTGGGTAGCAGGTCAGGGAAAAGATTATAGAGAGCTGAGTCCAGTCAGAGTAGACAATATAGGGCTGGACGAGAGTTAACTCCATTATGGGGTCCATTGAACTAAAGAAGTAATTCCTTTGTGGATTTATTTGCTGAAAAACTCTTGCTCAGCAGATTTAAAAGGATTCTGGTGTATACTCTAGGCCAGGGCACACTCTCAGTTTGCACTTGAAACCAACAGGGCCAGCTATACCCTTTTGGGGCAGAGTAAGATATCTGCCTCAGGTAACAGATGGTGGACTACAAAGATCAGCAATGAGGCTGTTGGAAGATAGCACTGTATACCAGGTGGCATTTTTTGTGCCTCACTAAATCCGCTAGCATCATGAGCCCTTTGACACGATACAGTTATAGTACTATAATACCACTTTAGCTGCCATGGCAGCATCCTATAGAACTCTGGGATTTGAAGTTTAAGAAGAAAGATTTAGGCTTCACATCCAGAGGGCTTTAGTGCCTTACCAAACTACACATTTCAGGATGCAGCTATTAAAATGGAATCATAGTGCTGTAACTGTATAAAAGGGACCCAGGTTCAGTACAGGATGTCATCTTTAGCCAGTATTGAAATAGAATTCAGCTTTCAGTCTGTCTTGTTTCTGTTTGTGCAATGACTAGATCTTGTCTTGTTTGCTTCTCAGGCACCAAAATGTTTTAGGTTAGACTTGTTTGCCAGTTGTTGTTGATGTGGCTGTCAGCCTTGGCATGTGCTACATTTTATCGAGTGCTTTCCTGGCTCCTACATATTGAAGGACAAATTTAGTAGTTCCAATTGTTTGTTAGGCAGTCATTCCCCTGACCGTACCTTGCTTTGAGGAGCTCCTGGTGAGTTTCTGTGAAGACCAAGATTGTAGTGGACGCTAGTAGCTTTCATGTCAATGGTGCCGTGAATCTGGTCTGGATTTTAGTCTGAACTTTAAGAGAGCTATCCAAGGTGCTGAACCTTGTCCCACAGCTGTTACTGCCCCCTAAGTTACTGGTCACTGCAAAAATACATTTAAAGGAAAAGAGCTGCCAGAAAGGACGGAAGGTCCTATTCTGGATTGGAACTCTTAGTCTACCTGGTTTCTGTTTAAGAACGGATAGCTCTTGTCTTGCTTTTGTCCCCAGGCAGCAGTATGTCAGGTTAACCTAAGGGCCCCAGAATTGCTTCTTTCTTTAAATAAGAAATGAGTGGCTAGTTTTTAGGTATGCTTTTTAAAATGTGTGAATCTAGTAACGTCTAATTTGGCCCTTGGAAAATTTGGAATTCACAATTCAGGTCAGAATTTCCTAGCTTTTACATCCCTTCTTGCTCTTGATTATACTTAAGGAAATGGAGCATTGCCAAAGATAATCTTCTAATTTACAGAGTATGCAGCCATGTGAAGGGTCAATAACAAAATCTTGGGCAAATGGCGCTGTTAAAACTTTGGGGGGGTTTTCCCCCGGAAGGCCTAGCTGTTAGACCTCCTGAAATTTGACAGATGAAAAGAAGGATGAAAATGAATGGTTGGGGCTTGGACTATACTTTGACAGTTGCAAACAGTCGTAGTAGATAATGGCAGGTCTTGTCTCTCCAATAAGCAAGGAAAGCTTCCTTCATCACTCATGCTTGTGATTCAGAAACAGTGTACCTACTAAGTTACAAAGAGTATATTTCACTTCCTAAGAATTTTAGTCTCTCTCTTCCCCACACTTGAAGACAAAAATTAAAAATGTGATGAAATACATATGTCCTGAGGAAATCCACCCCTTTTGTCTTTAGAAGCTAAGTACCCTCCCTACTTCCAGGAAACTGCAGGCACAGAACACATGTATTATGTTCACATCCATGTAATAATCCATATCTAATTTTCCTTCTGGTAGCTCTTTATATAATAGTCTCTTCTTTTGTCCCACAATTCCGGGCTTGCCCATTCATTATATAGTGGCCTCTCCACTTTCGTGGCTGTCTGGGGTGCAGAGCCCTCACAAAAGTAGAAAAACCATGTATAACTCCCCACGCGATCCGCCTCCCATTCCCTTCTGGGGCTCCCCTCTCCCATTCCCTTGCCTCAGAAGAGAAGGTTAAGAGGGGACATGATAGCTCTGTTTAAATATTTGAAGGGATGCCATGTAGAGGAGGGAGAGGGTTTGTTTTCTGCCGCTCCAGAGACCAGGACAAGGAGCAATGGATTCAAGCTGCAGGAAAGGAGATTCCACCTGAACCTCAGGAAGAACTTCCTGACAGTCAGGGCTGTCCGGCAGTGGAATATGCTGCCTCGGAGTGTGGTGGAGTCTCCTTCTTTGGAGGTTTTTAAGCAGAGGCTGGATGGCCATCTGTCAGGAGTGCTTTGAGAGTGTTCCTGCATGGCAGGGGGTTGGACTGGATGGCCCGTGTGGTCTCTTCCAACTCTACATTTCTATGATTCTATGATTCTGCCCTGGCGTGTGAGCCTTCCTTCTCTGTGCCGGGGCCAAAGGCAAAGGAATGGGAGGGGGGCTTCGGAGGGGAAAAAGAAAGCTTGCATGTTCCTCCTCCTCCTTCCCTTTCCTTTTGCCCAAGCACACTTGCCTTCCTTCTCCACATCTGGCAAAAGGCAAGGGAATGTGAGGAGGAGAATGGGGGAGAAGGCACATGCATGCCTTGTGAATAATCAAATTCACAAAGTTCAAACCTGCAAATGTGGAGGGAGGACTGTATAGGGAAGCTTTCCATCTCCACTGCAGCCAGCTTAATTTGTGCAGCATTCAGTGGAGCTTGCCTCCAAGGACATACACACCTACTTCTTGCTTTTCTTTTCAACCTTAATTTTCTTCATTCCAGTGGTCGAATTTACAAATACGCCTTTTTTCAGAGTTTAGAAAAGTGTGGGTTTTTTTTGTTTTTTTTTGAGGGAGAGGGTTACTATAGCTTCCAGAAGCTTCTGGCCACACAGGGTAGGGAATTCTGAGAACTGTACCTAAAAAACAAATCGCAAAGCACTGAGGGAAAACCTTCAATTTTTTTTTTTTTAAAAATCAAGTACAGTAGTGTGCTCTTATAGAGGTAAAGGACTGTGGAAGATCCAATGTGATATAGTTTGAGCATTGGATTACAACTCTGGACACTAGGGTTTGAATCTCTGCTTGACCATGGAAACCCATTGGGAAACTCATTCTCTCAGCCTCAGAGGAAAGCAAAAGCTAACCCCCTCTGAACAAAACTTGCCAATTAAACCCCACGATAGGCATACAATACATACACAGAGGACTGTGAAGAGTTGGGGGAAAGAAAGTTAAGATGAAATCTAGGAATGGGACAGAATTTGTATTTCCATTGGTTGCATTTTGTGAATGTCATCCACAAAATGAGAGAATAACGAAGGTTGTGAGAGGTGTACTTCCCTTATGTACCCTTGTCCTTTCCTCTGTCCCAATATCTGAAAGCTTCAGTTGCAGCAGTTCTGATTTTCTTTTCTTTCTTTTTCAGTCGAAAGTATCTTCCTACTCCATTCTCTATCCTTTTCTTTCTTGTGTGTGTGTGTTTCCCATAACACAAATCTTCATGGGTTAGGAGAAACGGGGAGTAGTAAAAGTATCTAATCTGTATTCGTCATGTAGATCTTGAGGAGGAAATTTCAAAAAAGAGCAGGAAACCCTACCCATCATTTGCATGTAAAAGAATGCAAGGTTTATCTTACTTATGTGATCAAAATTATATAAAAAAAATACAGAGGTTTCTTTGTAGCTGTAGTAAGCAATTCCTCTGTAATGGTTTCCAGGGCTTTTGATGACCTGAGCATGCATAGTAAGCTAAACGTGTACACGCACAGAGAAGAGTGTGCTTCTTTAAAATTGTAGATGTGTGAAAGTCATGAATTCCTCAGAAAAGGATCTGGAAAATGTGTTTTTGTGCCTTTTACAGTCCAAATGACCCCCTTGTCTATTTGTGCCCTCTAATTTTCTGTGGCTGGGCTGTGTATGGTTTTAACCTAAGAGAACAGGGTTTCTGGCCCACTTTTGCAGCAACTCACTGCAAATCTAAAAATATCTTCTTTGGTTTGGATGGCTTTTTTCATTAAAAATTAAGGGCGACATAAACACTGTAATATTCAATGAATCCTAAACTGTTTGTGTTATTTATTCATGCTTGCTAATTCTTTACAGCTTTTTTTTAAAAAAGAAACACAGGAAGGTAAAATCTAGCTTTAAGTGGTTATTCCCTCCTCCCTCCGTTTCCCTCCCCCTTCCTTTCGTGAAGGAGTTGTTCTTAGCAACTAAGACAGGCAGACTTTGACTACAGATACCTTGCCAACAAGAGGCAGATAGCACTGCAGTGGAACAACTATTATTAGTAAACAGTCTATTTATTCAAATTAAGGCTAGTTCTTTCTGTGAGACTAGACTTGATTCTACATATAGTAGTAGTAAAATGTTAATATATAAAAATATAGTGCTGTATCGGTTTTGTGAGTAGTAAAATACCACATGCTATTTCCAATACTCTATATATGTAAAGGGACTTCTTCCTTCCAGCTTCCTTGGCATTATCTCTTGTAAGAGCGGTAGTTCTACACAAACTTACTTAGAAGAAAATTGTGCTGAAGTGAGTGCTGTTTCAAGTAAACATTTTACAACTGGTTTATTAGAAACCTGTTCCTATATATCCAAAGACATCCATTGAAAGTATCCATTCCCCTAAATGACACTTTTGAAAAGCTTTGCTAAAAATTAACAATATAGTAAGTTTTTATTTTATATATCCATTCGGGAGAAAAATTTGTGTTTTAGTGGAAGGAAATTTCTATAAACCAGAGATAATTGTACCTTAACATATTTCAACTGGCCATTTTGTCCAAACATTCTGAAGGCAGGTGACTCTTCGAACTGGTTAATTGTATTCTGTCAGTGGGAAACCAGTGGGGTCTAGAAAGCATTGCTAGAAACCAGCAAATAAGTATCAGGAAGCTTTTTTTGCTCTGAGGTTCTGATTAGGTTTCACCAGCTCTTTCAGTGTTTTCCCTCTAGCCTTTGAAATGCTGCCATGAACTAAAATGAATTACTGCTTTCCTCCCTCTCCAAATATTAATTTTGACCCACTCAGCCTGCACTGCTTCTCCTTGCTTCAGTCATCCCTATTGCCTTACTCATAAATGTCGCTATTACAAAACCAGGAGAATGTTTGAAAGACTGCGCCGATGGTGTTCACATGACTAATACTATGAAAGATAGCAAGATTTTTTGAGCAGCTCCAGTCTACGCACAGTTGGCTCCCAGCTGACAGACAGAATGTGGGGTGGGCTTTGTCACCAGAATGCTGGGAACTGGATGCCCAGCTATGCTTCTAGCTATAGAGTGCCCAGAAACCTGCTGCTTATGTCAGGGTGCATGCAGTTAAAATACATAGAAACTGGGTAGCTTTTGTTCCTTTTTCATTTCATCAAAGGTTATGTAATGAGGGGATTGCTGCTAAAGTGAAAAGGAAAATGAAGTCTTTGTTAAATGCCTTAACAAAGAAAGAAGGTAAGCACTGAACGCAAGGCACTTGATGCTTGGAAACTGCTATTTTCTCATGCTTGCTTGATATGATCTACGTACTTACTGTATAATTATACTAAGTTCCTTCTGTATCTTTTCTGGGATTCCTTTATGTTAGATTGTTCTTTTAAACAACTCATTATAGGAGCTTGCGTGTGACTTATTTTAGTGTGTCTCAGAGAATCTTTGTGTTCAGTTTATAGATAAAGCTCTGTTAATGCCTAATGTATATATCTGGGTAGGTGTGATGATTTTTTTTTATTATGGACTTTTAAGTTTATATGGTTTGCATTGTCAAGGAAAAACATTTCGTGGATTTTGATAGTGTTATTTAATTCATAAGGAGTGATAATTACTGAGAAGCATGCTGTTAATTTTGCTTATGTACCTTCATCTGTATAGCTTGGCAACTATAATTAATTTTGAAAGATAGATGAAAATACACAATGAAAAATAACTCAGTGAAGCTTAAAGCATGCATATTCTTGTCATATGGTTTTTTAAAAATACAGTATATTTTTATACTGTACATAAAATAAATCGTACATATGAGACACACATCGGAAGTATCTGCCCACTTGCACTGTGCAAACTGAAATGGGAAAAAAGAAAATGTAGTAGAGGTTTGTCACTAATTTTCTGCATAGCATTCATGGCATTTGCACATTGTTTAAAAATATTCTTTTATAGTTAATCATTGAAAGAATACTTTTTTAACATCAGCCGAAAATTAGTACAAAAACTATTAAAAGCCCTTTACACTTGCCATATGATGTAGAAAGGGGATCTGAATTCTAAAACATATAGAGATCGCATTTGTGTGGCTTTGATTTTTTCTGAAATTTGGGAGGCCTATTGTCCAGTCCATTAACATGTTAAGTCGGAATACTTGGATTAAAGCTATTCTGATCTCTTGCTTGTTTGTTTTGAGAGCCTTTCATAGGGTTGGATCCAAACTTGCCTGTCCATAAATGGAAGAGTAAAGGAATGAAAAGGGATTTAGCAGAAACTTTCTGTTGAAGGAAGGTCAAAGTATTCCCCTTTTCTGATTTCTCTCTTTCCCCTTGCAGTCGCAGGATCCATCTAGACAGGATGGGAGGTGATGCTGGGTGTGTGGAGAAAGGAGGGCTATGAGAAACTGTCACCTCAGTCCCCTTCTTCATGACTCGTAAAACTTTTCTGCACTCAGTTCTGAATCCAGTCCCATGAGTTCAGTGGGATTGAAAGACATTATGTTTTAATCTTCTGGGTTCAGTAATCTGAACTTTAATCCAAAGCGTTATGTTGAAACTTCATGCAAGACAGGATGCTTTATTCAGAGTGTGGAGATATTACCACACAGATGAAAGAGTAACATATTTTCTGAGGTCTTTCCCCAAATATTATATTTGAAAAGCTGCTATTAAAAGCCACACACACACACACACACACACACACACATATGCAGCTTTTAATAGCAGCTTTTTCTTTTATACATATATATAACAAATTATAATCTATTGAAAGGCTAGAGCTCAGGTAGCTAAATGGCTGATCAGTAGGTTATCAATACACAGTGATCGTTGTTTTTTTAAAATGAGGTGCACAGACACGTACTGTGGAACCAAATATGTATTTTTCTGAACAAATTTTAGTTTTGGCCTTGACATTTGCAATTTTGTGCCATATACCTTCAATGCATTAATTTAAACACCTATCTGCCTATAAGGCCTACAGACCTAAAAACACACACTCTTATTCTTTTTCAATATGCACACATCCATACATGTGTGTGAACATAATTGTTCTTTTGCTTTTTAAAACAAAACAAAACAAAACAAAATCATGAACTTACCTAATTTGCTAAATGATTGAAACAAAAATTTAGATTTTAACAGATAGATTGGAAGTGAAAAATCATATAGATTGTAATTTACTCCTTTCATCATTGTTAAAGCATATTTGTGTTTTACACAATACCTTAAGGCAGAATTTTTCTTATTTAAACAAGCTTATTTAAATCTTAATATTAAGTTTTAAGGAAAAAACAGGATCTGGGTTTAATTTTGGTACTTTAATTCCAGGAATGGATGCATTCCTGTTTTTTAAATCAATGAGAATTTTGACACTAGTTGCAGTGGTATATGAATGTCATCAGCTCATCCCTATCAAGCAACATCAGTCAGTGTGCATATACAAGTGTCTGCAACTCAGACTCTTACTCTTTACATGTATTCTAGGTTTGTTGGAGGAGCTAATTCTCACAGCAGATTGCCAGTTTATATACAGCCTTCCCCCACTTATCTGACAGGCTAGGGAACAGAGCACTTTCAGAAAACAGAATTGGTTGAAAAGTGAAACCCATAGACTGTACTGTAGGGAGTATGAAGGACTTATGGAGGCTCCTTTGGGACTGACCGCACACTGCTTACAAAGTCTCTTAGCGGCTTTGCAAACAGCTTAGTGCCTTCCCCTACCTCAGCTTGCTTTGCAAGTAGCGCATGCATGCAAGCAGTTCCAAGTTAGCCTCGGTGGGCAAGAAGAACTGATGACACCGCAGAACTTCCATTGGATTAATGGAACTTGTCCTTCATTTGGAAAAGTCAAAAGAGCAAGTCATCAGATAACAGCGCATCAAAAGGTGGAGGCTTCCTGTATGCACTTAGTTTTGTGTCCTATGCATGTTGGCTTTTTAGTGAAATTTGGTTCAGTGATGGTGAGCTTCAGTCCTCTTCCTTACAGCCCAAAGGATGAAAGCCTCATCAGAGAGTTCACATGGAAAACTTTGTATGCTGGCCTGTTATTTGAGAATGAAGGGTCAAGAACTCAGGAACTTTCTCAGGAAAACTTGGGATTTGTTAGCTTGTCATTGATAACTTTGTATGAAATAAAACATTCCGTTATTAAGTTCTGTTAATTATTATTAAGTTCCATTAATCTTTTTGTTAAGTGCTGTTTAAAATAGAATCCATAAGTAGTCTGCAAAGCAGACCTCCTTTTTAATGCAAACCTTGGCCTGTCTGCATGCCTTCCTGGACTGCAGAGCAGAGCTCATTTCACTGCAATACTTCTCCAAGCTTTAAACAGATCTTTATCCCTGATCAGGACTATTTCCTATAAAGATAAGGGCAGAAAAATAATGAAGTAATGAGTCAAAGGTTGCTATTCAGTATGCCAATAAATTAACAACTGCAGACCTCTTTAACTTAAAAGCACAATGTAAAGCGATTTCATTTCATTTCATAGATGAAGGGAATGCTGTGGATGTAGCATATCTCGATTTCAGTAAGGCCTTTGACAAAGTTCCCCATGACATTCTTGCAAAGAAGCTAGTAAAATGCGGGCTGGACAGGGCTATTGTCAGGTGGATCTGTAACTGGTTGACTGACCCAAAGGGTGCTCACCAATGACTGCTTTTCATCCTGGAGAGAAGTGACTAGCGGGGTGCCACAGAGTTCTGTCCTGGGCCCAGTGCTGTTCAATATTTTCATCAATGGCTTGGATGAAGGAATAGAGGGCATGCTCATCAAATTTGCAGATGACACCAAATTGGGAGGGGTTGCTAATACGCCAGAGGACAGGATCAAAATTCAAAATGACCTGGACAGATTGGAGAGCTGAGCCAAGGCTAACAAAATGAAATTCAACAGAGAGAAGTGTAAGGTCCTGCACTTAGGTAGAAAAAATGGAATGCAGAAATATAGGATGGGGGACACGTGGCTGGATGGCAGTACGTGTGAAAGGGATCTAGGAGTCCTAATAGACCACAAGCTGAACATGAGTCAGCAGTGTGATGCGGCAGCCAAGAAAGCCAATGCAATTCTCGGCTGCATCAATAGGAGTATGGTGTCTAGATCGAGGGAGGTACTGGTACCAGTCTACTCTGCTTTGGTTAGACCTCATCTTGAATCCTGTGTCCAGTTCTGGGCACCCCAATTCAAGAAGGACATGGTCAAGCTGGAACGGGTCCAGAGGAGGGCGACCAAAATGGTGAAGGGCCTGGAAGCCATGCCCTATGAGGATAGACTTAGAGAGCTGGATATGTTTAGTCTGCAGAAGAGAAGGTTAAGAGGGGACATGATAACCATGTTTAAATATTTGAAGGGATGCCATGTAGAGGAGGGAGAGAGCTTGTTTTCTGCTGCTCCAGAGACCAGGACAAGGAGCAATGGATTCAAGCTGCAGGAAAGGAGATTCTACCTGAACCTCAGGAAGAACTTCCTGACAGTCAGGGCTGTCCAGCAGTGGAATATGCTGCCTCGGAGTGTGGTGGAGTCTCCTTCTTTGGAAGTTTTTAAGCAGAGGCTGGATGGCCATCTGTCGGGAGTGCTTTGAGGGTGTTCCTGCATGGCAGGGGGTTGGACTGGATGGCCCGTGTGGTCTCTTCCAACTCTACATTTCTATGATTCTATGATTCTATGATTATTCAACTCCCCTCCCACAAGTTTACATAATTTGTTACTTCTAATATATAGTTTCTAAGCTCTTCCCCTTGGCACAGTATATCCTACACAGTTTATTTAACTGAGCCTTTGTTTGGCTTCCTCTTCCCAGGTTGTGTTTTATAAGCATGTGAAAAGACAAAGAGATTTTCAGTGCTTGCTCTTCCTTACACTGGCATCAGTGTCCCAAACAGAGATGGGAACGGTGCAGCCCTCTGGACATTGCTGATTTTTTACCACTGGCTGTGCCTGTTAGTGCTGTTGAGAGTTGCAGTTCAACAACAATTGAAGGGCTGCACATTTTCCATATCAGTTTTAAAAGACTTTAAGAAAAGCTGTCGTTATAACTTTGCTCTTAAAAGTGACTTGTGTTCTGTTATGAAACTCAGTGCTTAGCAGAGGACCTTCTGGAAATATTTCAAACGAATGGACCATATGACACTGGAACATAGTTTTTAAAAGATTGTGCAATGATAGTTATAATTATCAATCCATACAAATATTTTTAGGCTTGTTAACTTATCAATTGAAATAGGAAACACTTGTATTTCCACAGAAAGATGAAATGCTGCAATTTGGGGCAAACTCTTTCCCTTTATTAGACACATCTGAAAACATCTATCAAAATTAGGGAAGATAAAGTTTGCCTCACAACATTGGCTGGCATTCCAACACTGAACAAGAAAGGGCTCTGGGGCTGTGGGAGTTCCCCCTTCACACGCCTGTAGCATTCTCACATTGGAGATTGTCGTGTGCCTTGAAGTCATTTCCCAATGTATTGCGACTCTAAGGCATACCTGTCACATGGTTTTCTTGGCAAGATTTGTACAGAGGAGGTTTGCCATTGCCCTCATCTGGGGCTGAGGATTGGTGTGGTGGAATTGTACTAACAGATAAAGACCTGTGTTTGAAAATAGGGCTTTTTGCTTTCTGAAATTCCTGTTATCCTTGGTGTGGTCTCTTGCATCGGCTGTTGGGAACTATTGGCACATGGCTATTTTTCCATTGTTTGCATAGCCCTATACTCTGTTGTGATGGTGGTAAGGTCGATTAAAATCAGGTTTTAAAAAATGCTAGCTGTCTGTGCCCACTTATCAAATTTAGGATCTTACTCTGGTTGTAGCATTGAAAAGTTCAGATTGAGCAGCTTTTATCTGTCTTTTGACTGACAATTCCTGAAATCTTACAACACGTTGTAAATGAAAACATAATATAGTTGGGGTGGATCTTTTCAACTTAATTTCTAAAGCTACAGTAGTGTGAATATGAATTTTACAATTGATTTTCTAATGATTTAATGAAAGTAAGAGGGGATTAAAATTCTTTCCCATGTGTCATTGTGGACAGATAGATGGGATACCTGAACATCCTAATTTGCTTTAAAGAGGGCCATGGATTTACATAATGTTTAAGCAGTATGTCAGGCAGCAAGCTCTAATTCTAAGAGCAACAGAAAATCCAATATTGTAATTTCAAAAGAGGTGAGAATCTCTGTTTGATGGAGTGGCTTCTGGAGCATAGGTTATCCTGATGACAGCGAACAAGTTGTGTAATGTTCCATTCTGTGGATGAAAACTCAGTCCAGTAACCTCAGCAGCCTTATGCAAGTGAACTGTCCCCTATTCTTGCAAAAAGATCAGTGAATTCCTGAGAATTTTACTATCCTTTTTTGTTTTTAGTCTCTTCCTCTTGAATAGACATCTAAGCCAGTTAAAATACCACATCCAAACCCAATTATGTTGTAGTTGAAACGCATAGCTTCATGATTGCAAAGAAATAACCATGGTTAGCCATTGTGACAGAGAAATCTTAAAGTTAGTGTTTTCTCTGTTAGTTTTTTAGTGTGTCTTGAAGTCATATCAAGGGGAGAATTGTGTACAAATAGTGACATGACACGTACACACAATATTGAGTGGAATCTGTATTATCTTGCACTGCTCTCTGCACTGCACTTGCACTTCAGTATTATCTTGCACTGCCTATTCTCCTACACAGGAAGTGTCTGGTTGGTCTTGCACTTTATAACTCAGGCAGGAGATGGCCCTTGGGGTAGTCTTGGACTTCAGTTTTCATCACACCTATGTAGTATGGCTGGTGGTCAGGGATGAAGAGATGTATAACACACACAGAGTACTATAGGTTCCTTCTAGGAACTAGTATATTACTGTTTGGTATTTATCCATTTATTGTGTGCTTACACAGAGATAATCTGAGCAGTTCTTATAAAAATCCTGTAAACTGTTGCCCTATATTACAGTAAGCTTGGTACCTACTCATCCTGTATTGTTGGATGCATTTCAATTTGTGTAGCCTGAGGATGTGTGCAAGATCCTTGGAGAGTGAGACCCATCATGGATGTGCTACACTCTTGCCCTTCCTGTCTCTCAGAAGCAGTTAAAGTGGGAGTAGCTGAGTGGAAAGGGGAATGTTGAAGGCCTCATTGCAGGAAGTCAGAGTTTCATCCTGTCTAAAAGAGGCTATGGTGAGACCATTACTGGGGAAAAAAACCCTCCCTGAACCCATCATGCTAGAGCATTACAGGCCAATCTCCAATAATCCTTTCCTGAACAAGATTCTAGAGCATGTGATAACTTCCCAGCTCCACAAATTACTGAGTAAAACAGATTATCTCGGTCTATTTCAATGTGACCTCAGGTTTACCTATGGGAAAAAGGCAGCTTTGGTTGCCTTGGTGAATGTCCTATGCAAGGAACTGGGCAGGAGAAGTATGTCTCTACTGGTTCTGCTGGACATTCCAGGGCTTTCAATACCACTAGTAATGTTATCCTTCTGAGCCACCTCTTTTGGGATGGAACTTGATGCACTGTTTCACAGTGGTTCTCATCCTTCTGGGAGGGGTAAACTCAGAAGGTAGTTTGGAGGGATTGCTGTTTGACACCCTCAGTATTGCTTTCTTGCCTCTAGGTTGGTTCTGTCTCCAGTTCTGTTTAACATCTACATGAAACCACTGGGAGAGATTATTAGGAATTTTTTAATTTGGAATGCTGATGCCACCCAATTCTATTTCTTCTTCCCATAGGATCCCAAGGAAGCTGTCTTGTTTTTGAACCAGTATCTGTTGTCAATAATGGACCGGGTTAAGGCAAACCAATTGAAACTTAATCCAGACAAGACAGAGGAGCTCCTGATCAGTTGAAAGGCAGATTGGGGAACAGGGATTCAGCCTTTGCTGTACACGGTTATACTCCTCATGAAATCTCAGCCTTGCAGTTTAGGTGGTGCCTGGATGCCCAGGTTTCACTGTTGTCCAGGAGTGCATGTGCATTTGAGTGCCAGTGTGCCAGTTGTGCTTGTTCCTTAAGAAGTCAGATTTGGCTATGATAACACATGCCTTGATTACATCCCATCTGGATTGTTGTAATACACTCTACATGGGGCTGTGTTCTGAAACTGTTTGGAAACTTCAGCAGGTTCAAAATGCTGTGGCCAGAATGCTAACTGTTGCAATAGCTCCATTGGTTGCTGATTTGTTTCTGGTCACAGTTCAAAGTGCCGGTCAAGACCTGTAAAGCTCTATATAGCTTAGGTCCAGACTCTTTGAGAGATAGTATCTGCCAGACGAACCTTGTAGAGTCTTAAGACCCCCAATAAAAGACTTCCTCTTATTCTGCTACCATCATAGGTTCCTTTAGTGAGGATATAGGAGACACCTTTCTTAGTGGCTGCTCCCATCCTGTGGAATTCCTTTCTGTGGGAGGGTAGGCTGGCCTTCTCTCTCTTCTCCTTTTTCTAGCAGGAAAAGACCTTTTTTTTTAACGAGTAAATGCTTGCAGGAAGCCTTCTTATGAGAGTGGGAACTCTAGTTTTAACATTTGCATGTTCTGAGTGATTTTATATTTTGTCATTTATGATGTTAAAAATGTCAGTCTTTTAATTCTGCTTTAATTTTAATATGTTTTAGCTAAATTTGTTTTATCATTTGTGAGCTATCTTTCACACTAGGAGACAGGTGGCATATAGAGGCAATACATACATACATACATACATACATACATAAATGTAGGGAAGTATAGCTTATAAAAGAGTGACTTAGTCAAGGCCGACCTAATGAGGTTTTAGGTGAGGAAAGATTTGAGCTGTTAATTTATGGTCCTTAGGTATGTTATTAACCACCATGCAGTCTAGCGTACCTGATATTCAATGCCTGATCAAAGAATGAGAACTCAGTAACAGAAGGAAGTCACACTGCTTTCCTACACAGCAGCCTGCTACTGCTGTAACAGCAAAGCATAGTTTATGTTCAGTATGTTTGAAAGGAGGTAATTGAAAGTGTTCACTTCCATTTATAGTTAAATGCAGTTTATCATTGTGTCTGAACTTTAAAACAAGGTTATTTGCAGCAATGCCTTAAAGAAATCAGCCAATTTCACAAACCACAATTTCAATAAATTGTAAAAGTGATAACAACTTGTGGGGGTTCCAATGTTATGATGAACTGCAGTAAATTAATGATAAGCCTTATTCAGGTGTTACTCACCCCACTTTCTCAAATACAGAAGCAGGTAAGCATCTAGCCTCAATCCTTTCTACCATCACCTTTTATATAAAAGGTGAGGTGTCTCAAGAGGAAAGGTTCCTGTTCACTTCGATTCTTTTCACACAACCAAGATCCCTGATTTTCTTGGTCATGCATAGAGCCTTCATGAAAAAAGGAAGTTCTCTTCTGTTGTCTTATTTTCCATGAGGAAACTGCAGTGAGTAACAGGTTTACACGGCTCTAGAAGTGAAAGCTTCTGATCTCTTCATAATAATCATTCAGCATTATGTTCAAAGAAAGTAACAGAAGTAAACTTTTGGATACCAACCTTTGAATAACTTCAGACATGACGGGTCAGAGAGATGTTTTTCAAAATAATATGTAATCAAGAATGGATATAGTAGTCTACACTTAGATTCAAAATGACCTTTAGATTTTAAACTCAGCTGCATTGTAAGGTGTATGCACAATATACAGAATGTTTACCTTGATATCTTTTGTTATTCACTTGTACTCACATAGAGACATTCTGCATTGTTTAAGGTCAAATGAAGAACAATCATTTCTCTATGTTATAACTTCCACATTATCCAGGATTATAGTGACCATTAAAGAATTTTCCATTAAAGAATTTTCCTGCCGTTTCCATGTCTTTTGGGGAATATAATCTCTAAACCGATGATAGAAAGATAGAGAATAAGGAAGTAAAAAGATCCTTTGTCTAGTATGATCTCTGCTGCTCTTACCATCTTTAAAACCATTGTATGTGTTTTTATGAGATTGGTGAACACCAACAACCGCTTATTGTTTATGAGTCAGAAATTGTCAGCATTCACTGTTGAATGTCATTCTTCACTTCTAAACTTTACAGTGAAATATAATGTCACTTAGCTTTTCAGTAAAAGTAGAGCTTTATTGCTTATTAATTCAGTGATTTTCTGAAAACATTGTCTTTAATTTTAATTGCAGTTTTAATTTAATTCCAGTGTTCATCTTGATTAGACAATCAGCCAAGGCCTACTTGCTCTCTTTCACATATTATTTCAAGGGTCACTGTATATTGCTGTTTTGAGAGTGGGCGGATGAGTGATCTGATATATTTAACTAAAACCAGGTTGTTCTTGTTTTACTGGATAATCATTTTATATTCTGTCTCCTTTTTAATTTAGTGCCATTTAGAGAGGCGCCTACCTACTCGAACAGAAGACGGAGGCCCCAAAGCACCTTAGCAACACCTCGTGTCTTGCTTCGATCCAACAGTGATAACAATCTGAACATTAACGTTCCTGACTGGTCGGGCTCTTCTTTAGCTTCTTCACATCGTAGCCTTTCACCTCACCTACTGCAACAGATGCAGAATAATCCCAATGGAACTGTGAGAACGGTTGGGAGCTACACTTCATCCTCTCGGAGCCGCTCACCATCGTTAAATAGGTCAGGAGAGGATGCAAAGCGACAGCAACACCGGCACGCCAGGTAACATTTAAATATTCCATTTTTTAATTTAGAAATTATTGCACGTGTATTTTTTAAAAATATTATTAACAAAATGAACCTTGCTCCTTGCTTGCATGCCTGAACCTCCCCAATACTAATTTCTCTCTACTGCTATCCTCCAGCCATAACTGAAAAGGAAAAGCAGGGGATAAAGGCAGGAGAAAGAAATTGGAAATCTCACTGTTATTACTAGCACAAGTGCTAGGGGTAAGAAGGGGTGAGACAAGGAATGTCAAATTTTGAAGTGATAGCCATATAGATTAGTCAAAAACAATAACATTTATAGCTGCTTCAGCATGAACCATAAATAAATTTGATTTATTTTCCTCATGAGAAGCTTCCATTTGAACTGCAGGATATCCAGGATCCAATTTGCTGTCCAGTTAGTCTCAAGTGTATCATCATTGTTCTCAGCTCTATGCAGTTGTTTCAGTCCAGTCATTCCATAGCAACTATGTTTGTCGTTTCATCCAGATGTCTGTGTCTCCCTGTTTGTAACTTCCTCCCCAATACTATTTGAGCCTTCCTCCCGCTTTTTTAACATTACACTTAAAACACTTAAAAGCACTTCTGAAAATCCTTTCGTGCATCAATGATAATTATAGCAAATAAATTGTGATAATTTATCATGATGTTGTGCCAAATGTTCCACATTTTTTCAATATCTAGATGAATTGTGTAATTGACTTCACATAAATTCCAGTTGTTAAGCAATGTAATCAGGATATTTCAAGTGGTGACACCTGCTGCTTTCCAGTGTGCAATTGAAATCAGGCATTAGGAATGTGTTTAGTGGAATTCACACATTGATTTCTTAAAAAATTAAAACAGAATCTATAAATAAAGTTGTTTGGTAAATCTTGCATAGTTAAGCCTAATACAGTAACAGGATTGAAATTCTAATATTCAGTAACTGGTTTTAAAATGAAGTATGTAAACTAACCAAACTTTTCTGCTAGAGAACAGTAGATGCATAAAGCATGATGAGCTGCTGAGGCCGTATGGTTCCTAAGTAATAACTGTGTTATACAGTCAATATTTGGTAACATGTGTTACCATCTATTTTACTTGAGCAATGCGGGGAGTGTAAGTTCCAGCATTTAGAACGACAGTCAAGAGACTTCCACTTTGAATAGAAGAACAATAGCGAGTTCAAAATACTGAACTTTTTCCCCACTAGAGGTTTTTCATTCACAATGGCTCCCTATGTTGCTTTTTTACAAGAGTACCTCTGAAATACACAGGCAGTGAGAGAAGCTTAAAATAATAGTATGAGCCCCAAAACAGCCAATAGGAGATGTATGGGGAATGCCTGTCTCCCGGTTTCTAGAAGGTGAAAGCCTTAAATACATTTATGTTAATTAATTGCTGTTAATTATGGATTTTCAACTTTTCAGTTTTATGTCTTTGCCTGCTACTGTCTTTCTGATGTAAGCTTAGCCATTAAGCACCTGAATTGCTATCTTGGTGCATCTTATTTAACCAGTGGAGTCACTGATTAAATAACTTGGAATCAGTTTCTGACTTTCTGTGTTTGCAGTGAGAGAGTAGTATAATTAATTGACCTTTTCCATTTAGAAATTTATTTGATGGTTAGAACTACTTGACAGGTGGTGCTTTATGAAACAATAGCAATCTGGTTGGCATTGGCCTTATTTCATCAGATAGTTTTTTAAAGGAAAAAAAAAAAAGCAGAAGGATAGCTAGTTTAAAAAGAAAATAATGTGGTTTCATTTTCCCTCTTTCCAGTGCCAGTTATAACCCCAGTGCCAACAAGGATATTATATCTGCCTTGGAATATCAGGGTCCAAAACGCAAACTTTACAGTGCTGTACCCGGGAGACTGTTTATTGTCGTGAAGCCATATCAACCTCAAGGAGAAGGGGAGATTCATTTGCACAAAGGAGACAGGGTAAAAGGTCAGTCTTTTTTTTTTTCCTTAGCAAATCTTCCCGAATGGATGAATGAATGATCATATCGTATCTCCCAGTGCAAACCAGCTAGGGCTTTGAGATCTGCTGGAGGAGGCTTTCTCTCGATCCTACCACCATCCCAGGCTCACCTGAGAAAGCCTTCTTAGGGGCTGCTCCCGCCCTGTGGAACGCCCTTCAACAGGAAGCTAGGCATGCTTCCTCCCTGCCTTCCTTTTGCTAGGAGGCGAAATCTTTTAGACATGACTAGAAGGCACACAAAGGCAACAATTTATGTGCAAAGAGCCAGCTAAAAATAAAGGAAAAGGAGTTCACAGAGATAAAACATGAAATATAAAATTACTAAATATGGTATTTTAAAGTAAAAACTCACTAAGACTGCAATTCAATACATAAATACCTGCAAATAGATCACATTGAACTCAGCAGGATGTAAACATGTATGGGATTGCAGTGACTTTACTCCTGTTTAGACAAAGGTAAACTAGACAGAGGACAAATATGTGATTAGTCTGCTTTCACTGTGCTACTGAACCTAAAGGGAGTAAAATTCCATGGCTCCAATAGGCCACTCTTAATCACTTTCCCAGCTGTGGTGTTTCTTTATATAAAGTATACTCCAGGCTTGTGGTTAAGCACTGGAAAAATGAGAGAAAGAAGAGAAAGATGATTATGAGAATTATCATGATCTCCAAACCTTGAACAATCTATGTATTCAGTGCAACACTGCCTGGGTTTACTAGTTCCTTCTGCTCCATGAGGTCTAGACAAAACGTAGATGTAAAAAGAAATAAGATATAGCAGTCTCTTGACTTCTGTGAGGGCTCAGGGTGCAGAACCCACGCAAAAGTTAAAAAAACAACAACTGGAAATTACTCCCCCTCGTCCAAGTGAACACTCTCTCTCCCATTTCCTTCCAGGGCTCCCTTCCCCCCATTCACTGACCTTTTGTCCAGGCATGATGCCTGCCTTCCAGGCTCCCAGATACATATATAAAATTTCTGGAAATTTTGAAAACATGGAAAAAACTACTTTTTTCCCATTTTTTTTCAGGAAAAAATGGGAATTTGCAGAAAAATTGAAAAAATGCAACATTAGCCCTTTTTTCAGATGAAAAGTCACTCTGTAACTTTAGGAACATAACATATGACTATGTATAATTTGATTTGGCATAAAATTATCACACTTGATATGTTAAAAATACAGTGTATTCAAACAATTATTACAGATGGAATTTACTTTTTTTTTTTTTTAATTTTTATTTGTAACAAATGGAGCAACAATCTCCTGAACTGTACAGAACCTCTTTGGTTTTGCTAGTTTATGTGGAGCAGGCAAAAAAAACAATTTTAAAAAAACAAAAAACAGAAGAAACCATCAACATTAGTAACAAAGAAAACTATTTATATTTCCTCTCCACAGTATCAAATAGACATAAAGTACCCATTGCCATAAAAAGAACTGAGGGGGAAAAGTGTGTGGAAAGGTGGAGGGAGGAACTAAGATTCAAAGAATAGGCACAAAATTTAATCAGACTCATTTTCTGAGCTATAGTTATCAGTATCACTTT
Organism: Cyclura pinguis; assembly: GCA_030412105.1. Lineage (NCBI taxonomy): Eukaryota > Metazoa > Chordata > Lepidosauria > Squamata > Iguanidae > Cyclura > Cyclura pinguis. The sequence continues at coordinate 306,379,693 of CM059599.1, read as the reverse complement.
CAGTCATAATTTTTAGAAATGATTGGAGAATGTACAAACAGCTTGTCTTAAAGATTTTATTCATCATGCTAAAATGAAACATTCCATAGTTGATTTTCGTCCTTTTTTCAATTTTTCCAATTTTTTGGAAAAAAACAAAAAAGGCTTCAGGGAAAAAATGGGAAAAAATGTTTTTTTTTCCTGAATTTTTCTGTTTTTTTTTTTTCAGGGCCTTCTCATCTCTACTCCCAGACAAAAGACAGGCAAATGGGAGGAGCAGCACCATACCCAGAGAAAGCATGCCCATATCTCCCCCATTATTTGCTTGTGTTTTGGCTGGGTGTACCACCTTCCTTCCAGGCTTCCAAATAAAAGACAAGCAAATGGGAGGGGGCAGTCCCATGCCTGGAGAAAGCACACGTGTGTCTCCCCCACCATTTTCTTGTATTTTGTCTGGGTACACTGCCTTTCTTCCAGGCACCTGGGCAAAAGAGAAGCAAATGAGAGGGAGCAGCCTCACACCTTGAGAAGGTGCATGTGTGTATCTTGCCCGCTTCCCTTCACCTGTGTTTTGTCTGGGTGTGTGGAAGGCATGCATGCCCAGGCAAAAGGCAGGGGAATGGGAGCGGTAGATGAGGGAGAAGCAAGTGGGCGTCTCACAAAAAGTCAAATTTGCAAAGGTCAAACCCGCAAATTTGGAGAGAGGACTGTAATTCACTTTCTTCTCACTGACAGAAATTCATAGCAGCTTCTTTCCTGGTGACGCTGGAGATGAACTTGAACCACTAGAAGTTCCCAATCAACAAATATCCCAGCCTGTCTCTAGGCTTAATATATTTTCAAAGTGTTCTTCAGATATAGATTTGGCAAGCTGTTTACTTTCTTTTTCACATTTCCAGTTTGCAACAAGCACAGGCACCAACGTCTATTGCTTACTAACTATTGAAAAAGCCAGAGATATCCAGGGTTTGGAAGTAATGTAATACAAGTAATGTTACCATAAACTGTTTGGTTTGAGATAGAAAAAAAATTACTTGTTATTTTTAAAATGTGTGTGGGGGCGGTATTTGCAATATTTTGGAGCATTTTTAATTTTTCTTAATTGTATGGCGATCTCCAAGTAATAAGTAAAAGGGAATCTTTTTTAAAAATGGGTGCCGGGAATACATACTTCAAAAAAATTATGTTCCAAACCCTATAGGTACATGAAAAGCAAATTCGATATGTACATATACATATGTTCTAATTTGGCAGGGACAGTTCTATTAATTTTCTGTTGGCCCATGTTTTTAGATGCTTTTAAAATGTCCCAGGTTCTCTCTCCTTTCCACTTTCCCCCTTAACCTTCAGTTTCCTTCAAGTAGGGCAAACTGAGTTAAATGTGCAAAAGTCATTTGCGCTCATTCAACTTAGCGGGGGAGAGAGGACATGAGGGGGTGGGATCTTGCCTTTCCTGATAGTTTCAGGAAGAAGTAAATTACGGCAGCCCCTTCTAGGTTATATTTCCTCATTAATAACTTTGCCAACTTGACCACACACATATGTTGCATGGCCACATAAATTTTGCAACTATAAATTTTGCCCCTAGAGTGCTAAGGGAAAGGCTGAAATTGACTGACCACATAAAACTGCATAAAGAACAGCACTGCTAAAGTGATACTTGTTGTATGGGTTTGGAGGATGGTCAGCTAAACTTAATCTCTGATAATCACAGTAGCAGACAGAAAGACCTACATTAATGGAAGGAACACTTGATTAAAGCTGCTTGTGAACAAACGGATTGAACTAATAGGTTCTAGCCAAAGCTAGGAAGTTTCTGATTTTATAATGGATTGCAAACCGTATGGCAGAGAAATACGTGGCTGCTAGGAACTATATTCAGAGTTCTTTAACACAGAGGGGAAAAAGAATTGTGTAGCTAAGCTCTGCAATGAGGCCGCTACAGCTTTCACAGAATTCCTTGGTTGCTCTGCAGCAAGCTAGAAAGAATGCTATTCTAAATCTGTTGTCAATTCAGAAACACTCTTAGAACAATAAATACACAAAAAATAGCAATGCTCCCCAAAATATCTTTTCCATTTAAAATGTCTCACCAACAGTTCTTCCAACATGCAGTAGCAAGACTGCTGTCATGGGCCATCTTTCCTTGTCTACAAACCATGACAGGAATTGTAAAAGGCATAGGAAACATGTGCTACCTATTCCCTTCTCAAGGATTTGGTGAGAGCACCTCTCCCTACAGGTTGGGATTCACTGCTCCCATGACACTTTGTTGCTTGGGTGCTGCTTATAATTTCATCTGAGTCCAAAGGGAGAGTGGATTTCTTCCCATTCTCCTTTCCAGTTGCAACTCCCTGTGATGTTTCACATGCCATTGCAGACAGTCTCATTATCCCAGGTGGAGATGGGAAAACATTATTTTTCGAGAATCTGATCCACCTTCTTATAGAGCTTTAAGGAAGTCATTGTTACTGCTTGTTGGGGCAAGAACACCAGTAGATCATAAATGGAAGGGACCCCCATGGGTAAGATTCTCAGGCAGCCCATTTTATATGAGATGTCCCATATTTGGGGTTTTGAAATAAAGTCCCATATTGAGGGGATACAAGATGACTCATATCCTGTATTTGAGAGTGTTCCCACCAGATGGGTTCACCAAGTATTTGGTATGCAACAACAAAGTAGCCTATTACATACCAAGCCCTGGCCTCTTTTCACTGGAATTGAAGTGAAAAGAGAAAAGATCTCCTTATCTCGTCTTCGAAGTTATCAGCAAGGTGAAATTGTTCTCTCACAATACTGGTGCATCAGATTTGCATGGGTTTTGGTATGCAATCAGATTTGTCTGAGTTTTGGGGTTCCCATGAGTTTTGAGATCTTGCAGGAGCTCAGAAGTCTCACAAGAGGACAGCTTCTCTTGAGACTGATGCAGCCTTATGTAGGCCTGTCTCACATGATCCAGCTGGATTTGAGCTGGTATTTGTCTGACTTCCCTGAACCCTGCGTGATGGAACTTCTCTTACTTCCTTCAAATCCTTCGGTTTTTGTCAGTGCAGTCTTGGCCTTGCACTGGTAGCAACATAGGAATATAGAAGACTTCCTTGTGCTGTGTCAAACTACTGGTCAATCTCGCTGTGACTGGCAGTGGCTCTTCAAATCTGCATGAAGATTCTTTTACCGCCCTCCTTAGAGACCACTGATACCCTCTAGTGATTTCCCATCCAAGTTCTACTCAGACTTATACCTCCTTAGCTTCTGAAATCAGATGAGTCCAGATGTGTTCAAGATGATATGTTCCTATAAAACTTGGTGATAAAAAAAAAGCCCATGGGCAACATTCAGAGTCATTTGTGTGATCCTGAGGGTCCAAATGTTTTTTGAAAAGAATATTCTTTGGGGAAAAAAATTGAAAAATATTTGTGCCCCCAAATGCTTTCTAAGGGGTATGGATACAATATCACCATGTTCTCCTCCATGCTGTTTTAGGCCCAAGGAAGGCCTTTTTAGACCAGGAAAGCTGACTGCCAGGTTACTTCTCCTGGAAAAATCTCCCCTCTTGAACCTAAAACAGCCTCTCCCATGGAATTGTTCCCCATATTCATTAGAAGGTGTCTGAGAGCATTTGGGACAAAAAATAAATTGATGGGCATTGTGGCCCACTGAAGTGTCCAGGGGAGCAATGGAGCCCCATAACCTCAACGATTATCATCCTGATGTACAACAGAAATTGAACATCGTATTAGTGTATTCCTGGAATCATTAATGTGGGGGCTGTGCATCCACTCTTAGTTCAATGGCCATTCCTCATGCAGCTACTCCATGTTGTATGGGAGCTCTCCCAGTGCCAAGCCATTGTAAAGAAGAGGGTTCAGCACCTAGATGACTTGCATACAACCCAGAGCAGCTTTGGGAGATGTGGCCATAAAACAGAGAGTGGATTCTCTATCCCTGTGGTAGTAGATCCCCCACCCGCCCCAGTTTGCATTGTGCTTGTATATTAGTGTATGACAATTAATTCATATGGGCAAAAGGATTATACCTTGGAAGATCACACACGAGAGAGAGAGAAATATCCATGTTTTTTTCAGTAATTCTGGTTACCAGAGTAAAGTGTATTTCTTATAATTTCAGAATACTGTGATTGGTGGTGGTTTTTCTTTTTGATCAGCTGCAAAGATATGCATACAAAGCTGTACCATATGATGTGGAGTACAGGGATGATTTTTAGCAGTCCAAATTGGATCAAATTCAGTTCCAGAATTAATGAATTAATACATGTGAATTATTGTAATAATAGAAGTAATCTAGCTAAAAATACTTTTTCTCCATTAGTCATGATCACTGACATCATTTTGTCTACCACTCATGATAAAAAGAAAACACAGCTAATTTACAAAAATAAACTTGTTGTTTTGGATCCCTTCCCTAATGTAATATCCATAATCTAGATAGGAAAAGAGAACAGCTTTCCATGTTTCAGCCACTGCAGTTTCTTTTCCTTCAGTAGGCTTCCTGCTGTAAAACTAAAAATATTTAACAAAACCCCAGGTACGTGTATGTGGCTCACTTCTCTCAAATGGCAGCTTACAAGCACAGGCTGGGCAACAGTGAGCTGCTGGACTGATTTGTTACACACCCCCATGTATTATTCTTAACATGTTTTCTGAACTTGTTTATTAGATGTCTCCCATGAAACAAGGAGGAGCTGGGTAACAAAGTATGATATTGTAACTGCTAAAAGGGTATCTGTAACTTGATGAACTAGGACGAGGACTCTGGGAAACCAGGGTTAGAATCTTGGTTTGAATCCATGGAAACCCGATAGGTGACCTTGGACAAGTCACACTTTCTCAGCCTTAGATGAGGGCAATGGCAAATTCCCTATGAATAAAACAACTCAAGAAACTCTGGCAAGGGTTTGAACATATCTTGCCAAGAAACCTTGGCAAAGGATAGGATGCCTTACAGTCATCATAAGCAAAAATGACTTGAAGGCACACAACAACAACAACAACAACAACAACAACAACAACGACAAACCTGTAACTCTGTGTTATGGTGGTTGTTCATAACCTCCAACCCTCTGATTATATCCAGCGTCATCAAATAGATTTAATGAGGACATGGAGTGTTAGAAATGAGTTCAGCAATAGCAACCTTTTTTTAACATTTGAAATCTAAATCCTTCCAAATTTTAGTTTGTCCTGTTCTGAAGTACGATCTTCAGAATAACACCAGTTAAATCGTTTTCAATTCCACGTTGTAACACATTTGAAATCTAAATCCTTCCAAATTTTAGTTCACCCTGTTCTGAATTACTATCATCAGAATAACGCCAGTTAAATCCTTTCCAATTCCAAGTTGTAACAACAAAATGTGGTAAAGTTAGAGGGGGGCAAGTACTTCTGCAAGGCACTCTATATGTTTTAATATTGTAGGCTACCCAGTTTTGAATAGAAAGGTGGAATATAAATGAAGTTAAATATATTATTTACATTCCTGCTCCTCATCTAGTTTTAAACCCAGTCTGGTGGAAGATGGACAAGGATAGTGCCAGCCTGACTTCCCTGTGGAAGAAGTTTCACTTTTGCTGCAGAGAAAGCCCTAACTCATGTATTCATCAGTCTAGTTTCTTGTAGGGAAGGGAACACATAGAACAGCCTCCATGGAAAATCTTGATTTTGGCCAGATTCATAGAGGAGAATGTGCTGGTCTTTCAGATGTACTGGTCCATTTCCATGTTAGCCCACATGGGTTTCAACTTTCACAGAAGTTTTTTTACCTACCACTCTTCGATAGTTCTGTATGTGAAGAGGACTTTAGACAGACATATGACTACCTTAAACTGAAGGCAGAGGTTCAGAATGATGGCATCTTTCATCTCTTAGTTTCAAGTGAGTAAGAGATGTATACTTCTACGGGGGAGAGACAGAGAATGAGATCAGGATTGTAGTGAAGGGGACAGGGAACTTAGCCTTTCAACTATTGTTTTCCTGGTAGTAATTGCCTCATCCCATAGACAAGGGTGGCCCAGGACATTTTCATAGAATCATAGAAATGTAGAGTTGGAAGAGACCACATGGGCCATCCAGTCCAACCCCCTGGCCTGCAGGAATACCCTCAAAGCACTCCGGACAGATGGCCATCCAGCCTCTGCTTAAAAACCTCCAAGGAAGGAGACTCCACTACACTCCGAGGCAGCATATTCCACTGCCGGACAGCCCTGACTTCGTGCTTGAAGCAGAGCAACAATGGTGGTACACATCCCCAACTCCCATGGACTTGTGTGATATCCAAGAACACCACAGTTAATGATGCAGAAAACATCTCAAGTACCCCTTTCTCTGTCTAATGACAAACTTAATTGATTTCAGTGGATCTGCTTGAAGTATGAGTAAGCCTGAATTCACCCCAATAATGATCTATATAACTATCAATTGACTTCCATTTCACGACACTAAAAATTTACTGCTTAAGGTGGCACTCTCACCCTTTTCAAAGCTGCTGTTGATTAAGAGGACCTTGCATACTGCAAGTGGCAGGGAAAAAAATACCTTTAGAACCTTCCCTAACTGTTAGAAGAGCATTTAAATGTTTGTTATATTAACTCCCCCCCTCTTTTTTTTTGGTAAAACTCCTAGGCAACATCAAGGTGTTTTTTTTTTTTGCAGTTCTCAGTTTCACAGTACTTGCTAAGTCATAGGATCAATTTCAGAGTTAACACCTGTGCATATGTGAGCCTTTACTCTTTTAAAGATGTCATGAACTCCACGTTGTCATTTCCTTCTGCTATAAATATCAGCAGAGTGTTGGAAAACGTACTCCAGCTGTGTGTACTTACTGTGGGTTATGTGAATATCCTTCATCAACCAAGGCTATTAGAATCACACAAACTGACCCAGATTCCAAGTCACTGGCATTAACCATTAAGTACTGCATTTTCTTTTAGTAGTATTAAATCTGTAAGTAAAAAATCTCGCAATCCAGTTCATGACAGGCACAGAACGGTTCACAATTCCTGAAAGCCATACTTTGAAGTAGATTCCCAGAATTAATGTTTCCTTCTAGAGTGTTGTGCATTAACTCATTATTGAAACCTGTTTTCTCCTTTGTTCCCTCTGAATTTTATACAACTGTTTATCTTACCCTGTTATGTATATATTGTACTTCATAAAATAGAAGTCATGACTTCCATAATTGCAGATAGATAGTTGGTAATGTTTCTGTTTTAGATTTGTGAGTTGCCATTCAAGCCGGTCCAAGAAGGTATAAATATACAGTGAAGACTTAATGGTATTTTCTTGATTTATGCCTAGTTTTGAGCATTGGTGAAGGCGGCTTCTGGGAAGGCAGCACTCGAGGACATATTGGATGGTTTCCTGCAGAATGTGTTGAGGAAGTGCAGTGTAAACCAAATGAAAGCAAACCAGGTAAGGTGATGTAATTTAAAAATAGTCTGTATCAATTGTATCAGTTATTTTTCAACCTAAAATTAATATTATATTCATAATGAATTGAAGACTGGCCTTTCACTCAATTAGTAGACTTTAGCCTTGGGAAAAAAAGCAGAAATTATTTTCTTAAAAATACAACAAGTATTTTTTCTGCTGCTATATATACAAGTTGTTTGAAAATTATCTTTACAATTTCAATTCTATATAGAACTGAAAATGTAAAGATAATTTTCAGACAACCTGTATATATTGATTTTTCATCTATAAGAAACACTATAAAAGATAAAGTGCCCTTTGATATCTGTTTAATATATGTCATATACAAAGAGTGGCACAGTCAAGCAAACTGATGCCACTTTTAGTCTCACTGATTTCAGTTGAACAGAGTTACTTACGTATGTTACTCTGAAAGTGACTCATATTGGCTGTGTTGTGTCCATTGCAGTTACTATAACTGCTGTGATTAAGATGAGATTGAAGCAAAGTTTAAATTAAATATTTTTCTGTGAAAAGGTCAGGAGGTGTGGTGTGTAACCTTAAATTTATGGAACTTTGCAGAATGGTATGTTGTCATAAAAGTTTTCTGTTGCAGGTGATTTTCTGTATATGGATTTAAGATATTTGCAAAAATGTCACTAGTGTACAGCAATTAGGACTGAGAACCGCCCTGCACTGTGAGAATCCTCTTTGCAGTCTACAGCACATCAAAGCTTTCATGCAGTTCAGAAATACTTTGAGAACTCCAAATAACACTACAGAAGAATTCAGCATTTATTTAGCACAGAAGTCTTCTGAATAATTCTGTAAATGGAACCCATATTCTTTCCTCTGGGGAGGAAAAAAAGACCTTCCGGCTAGATATATGCAAGTATAATTGTTAGGGTCATTTCCCCATCCTGTACTCAGAGCAGACCTTGGGGGAAAATGTATTAATTATTCAGTGAGGGCTGAATCTCGGTACTACTGGTATCCAACTTGAAGTAGATCAAAAACCATTGCAAGTACATTTATAACTTTAATGGATGGGTGGAAAGCAGTGCAAGTTGCTCTGTTTGCTCTGAACTTGTTTGCTGTGGGCTGCTGGACAGAGGGGAAGAAGTAAGGCCTCAATTAAGACCATTTCCGCACGACAAAGCTCTTCCATGTCGTCTCGCTGCAGTCCCGGGTCCAGAAGGGAGTGCATCAGCAACGCTCCCCTCTGCACTTGGTCCATGCGGAAGAGAACGCAATGGCGCCACATCTTCCTTCTGCAGCGCAACCGGGCTTTTTCCGTTGCTGCGCTATGGAAGAAAGCGTTGCCAATGCGCTTCCGCATCTTCCACATGGCCAGAAGTGACAGGAGCGCCACACAATCGCAGGTGCGAAACTGATTTTTTCAGTTTTGCAAAAACTATGCAAGCACGATGCTCCATGACAGGATGGCAGCGGGACGGCGACGACATCATGTGGAAGCGCGACCTGCTGACCGCTGCCATCCTGTGGCAAAAACGCAATAGCAACGTCGTGCAGAAAGGGCTTTAGTCACATGAATCTCTGCTGTTAGGTTGTTTCCTTGTGCTTTAGAACAGGCTTAGGTCTTTTGAAAAAGATAAATGGTACAGGCTTCCCTCACTCATCTAACAGATTAGGGACTGGAGCACTGTCAGAAAACAGAATTTGTTGAAAAGCAGAACCTATGTACTATGCTGTGGGGAGCATGAAGGAATTAAGATGGCTCACTTGGGGCCAATGGCATGCGCGCTGCTTGCAAAATCTCTCAACTTGTTTGGAGCCTTTTCCCACCTCTCAACTCACTTTGCAAGTTGAGAAGGAAGAACTGATGAAAGAGCTGAATCATGATCGTGTTAACGGAACTTGTCCTTAATTTACAAGTGTCCAAAAAGCAAGTTGTCTGATAATGTGGTGTCAAAGGTGGGTGCCTTCTGTGTGGGGAGTAAGATTAAGGAAAGCAGAGCTGAGAATGAAGGAAAATTTGAAACCAGTTAAAACAAATGAAAAGAACAACAACAAATAGAGGTCTGGCACATTATTACAAGCCCTATTTTCTTTGAAAAGTCAATTCTTAAATACCTGCTGGAATAAAAAGGCTTTTCACCTGCTTGCATAAAGATATTAAGGAGGTGCTAGGCTAGCCTCTCTAGCAAAGGAGTTTCAGTGCCTGGGAAAGGCCGCTGAGAAGCCCCTCTCCAGTGTTCCCACCAAACATGACTGTGATGATGGCAGAACAGAGAGGAGGGCTTCTCCAGAAGATCTTAAAACATGAGTAAATTTGTACAGGAGGGTATGGTCCTTAAAATAAATTGGATCTGAACTGTACAGGACTTTATAGGTCATCACTAGCACTTTGAGTTCAGCCTTGAAATGGATGGGCAGCCAGTGAAGCTGTTTTGACAAGGGAGTTATATGCTCTTTGTAACCAACACCAGTTGGCAATCTGTACCAGTTGAAGTTTCTGAACACTCTTTAAAGGAAGCCCTGCATAGAGTGCACTACAGTAATCCAAACATTATGTACCTAAGTCAGGTGTTATCTTTGGAGACTCTATGAAGCAGGAGAAATTGTGGCCTATGGGTTTCATGCAGTTCCTAAGGCTGCTTTGGGGGGCTCCAAGGTCTCCATAACCCCATTGCTTTCATTTTACCCAAAATTCCACCCCCATTCTTATAGTCAGACTTCCCGTGCCATAGCAGATCTTGTCAGCCTGCCAACCTGAGCTCCTGTGCCATTCAAAATATCAGTTTGCAAGCCTAAGCTCCTGTGCCAAGCAAATGCCAGCCTATGCAAAAGCTTGCCAGTTGAGCTCCTGTGCCATCTAACAGCTTGCTAATCAGCAGACCTGAGCCTCTGTGCCATGAAGAATTTTCCAGGGCAACAAACCTGAGTTTACTTCCTCCAAAATCTTCCTAGGCTTTAAAAAGCTCTGTATTGCCATCATCTGAGAGAGAAAAAATAATCAGAGATAAGGGCAGAAGCAGCTCAACCTCAAGCCTAGCCCTACCCTAGAGGAAGTAGATTTTCAAACAGACATAGCAGGAAGGAACAGGAAATGCTGTAGGCCTTTCAAGCAACAAGAATATAATGAGCCATGCCTCTTTGTTCATTGCACAAAGGAATCAATGAACAGTACTATCAGGATGTCAGTCATTGGATAGAGGAGAGAACAAACTCATTATCAAAGTATGGATTCTTACACTTTTTTTTTCTAAGTTCTGTTCTGGTGAGGAAAAGTCTCAGAAATCAAATCTTTAGAGGTTTCTTGTTAACTGATTTCCACTGGACTACAACTTCCTAACCCCTATACATATCCAGTCTCAAATAGCAATGTTTTTACCCGCCCTGTTCACATTTGATGCACTTTTAGTTTTTTTTTTTTAATAAATTAAACTGTCTCCCAAGTTTTTTGCAAGTGTCCACAACTAAGAACATGGTTTCTCTAACCAAAAAGCCACACCCCAATTTTCCCCTTCCCCACACTAAGTAAAATTAAGAGTTTCACTGCAAGGTAACTTTCTCTGAATTCTTTTCCAAAGAGGAGCCGTGCATCGGTGAACAGTGAAAGCAAAGCAGCATTGTTGTTCCTCTGTGTCTTCAAGTTGTTTCTGACTTACAGCGACTGTAGAGGAAACCTATCATGGGGTTTTTTGGGACTGAGAATGTGTGACATGCCCAAGATCACCTAGTGGGTTTCATATTGGAGTCGGGAAATGAATCCTAGTCTCCAGAGTTGTAGTCCATTGCTCAAACTACATTAACTTTCTTTGCACTTCATTGGTTCTCAGTATCATCCTGGCTTAATCTAAGGCAAACCAAATTTGTCTGCCCTACATAGGCACTAATACACTTGTTTATTAGACAGTGGGCAGAAGTCTCTGTTGCCCTTCTGAGTTCCTGGTGGATCAGTTGATTCCTTAACTTATTTTGGGTTTGTCAGTCTTTTTCCCACCTCTCTGTTGCTGTCCCTTACTACTTCTTTGTGATCATAGAGTCCTCTGCCCGAAGGCCATCCTTTACCCTAAAGGAGAAAAATACTCTTTGTCCGTGAGTCTCCACATGGTGACGCTTGCTGAGTCCTACAAAGACTGAGATTGGCTAAGAAGGAAGCTTAACAGCCAATGTTACCTCATGGACTTTTTAAGTAAAGAAGCAGGAAGGAGTGGAATGGCTGGGTGGCACTTTAGCTTGGACTGTTTGTGTCCAGTTTTCCTTAGCGGACCAGTCACTGGTCCAAATATAAACACAGGTTGACTTTTCCTGAAATGGAACCAGCTGCTCTCTCTCTAGGAGAAACTAACATACACAGATGTGTAGCAGTTAACCGTGAAGATTACCTGGCTTGTTTCTAGAGTTGGACAGCCCTAGTGAACACTTCTCCAAAATGTATAACTTCAAGATCTTAGTAAGAAGTAGGCCTTCTAAATGGAACACAAGATAGCTACACTTAATAAAGCAAGCTAAAGTTGCCAGGTGGAAAATCCCCCTTTGAGAAAATGATCTGTTAGAGGAAAGAGGCAGAATTAGTCCAAGCCTCAGTAACGTTACTGAACAAAAATTATACTTGCAAGAAAAAGAAAGTGTAACACCTTTAGAGATCTTTGAATACATGGATTCTCACTCCATCTATCATTTTATCCTCTCTCATCTAATAATTTGTAGGAATCTCACTAGCTATGCTTTCATTAGGAAAAAACCAACAAAAATGGACAGTTTGTGTATTTTTATTATGGAAAATAGTCGTAATAAAATAATGTGTCTAACTAAAGGTGAATCTTGTGTGTCTAACCCTCTAAAATCTGCAGGCAAGTTATATTGAAATAAAGAAATTATTTCATTACTATAAGAGGTAGTTTGGGACTTCTCTTCAGAACTTCTTTGACTCAAAAGTACAGTGTGTGTGTGTATGTGTGTGTGTGTGTGTGTGTGTGTGCAAGCGCATGAGTGCATGGGTATGTGCATGTACACACAAAGGGAGAGAACATTTTCATGATACTGTTCTTCATGAAGTTACAGTTCCTACTACCACTTTCATAGTTCTAGGAACAGGAGATTATTATTATCTTTGGAGTCTTGGTTGCTGGTAAGAACAATTTTTAGTTTACCTACCAAGCTTTGTGATAACACTGTGGCCATTTTCACACTACACTCTTATAGCGCGATTATTCCACTTTCAACATCCTATGGAATCCTGGGGTTTGCGGTTTAGTGAGGGGCTGGCCGGCACTATAAGAGTGTAGTGCGGAAATGGCCTGACTTATCACATGGTGCTGTTCACCTTGAGGCAGTCAAGATCAAGCAGTGCTTCCTAACTTCACTCTGAAATCAGATTAATAAACAACAGTGGTGCCTACTTACAGCTGGGACTCTGAGGAATATAATTCTGTGTTGATAGTTAGTGCTCCTAACAGTTGAAGCTGTTCGTGTTCCTAGTCCTAATATTTTCAAAATTCCTCTTCCTCTTCCAGTTATTTAGCACAGAGAAAAGTTAGTGTAATGTTGAGGGAGACAGTATGTCTTGGAACTAGATTCTTTTGACTTTCTTTGCACTTCATGCAGTTTTTACCTGAACAGAATTCCAAAGCTGCCTGAAATTTAACTTTTGGTGAAATTTACTGGTTGCTGAAACATATACGCAGTTCTGCCAAACATTTACATTTAAGTTATTTTCAATTCCTGTATATGGTTCGCTGCTGTTCGTGAAATTTGCCTCAAATTGTGATTTAAATAAAATAGGTTAATTTAGTACATGAACATGAAACAAATTTTAACTAGCATCACTGTAAAATCAATAGTAGCAGTGTACTTCCTGTACATATTAATTTTTCTACCATGATTTTGTAGAAAAAGGCTCCCAAGTGTTTTTGTTTAGTGAAACATACCACTGCTTTCTTTCCTGTATAATGTTAGCTTAATTACAATGTATGTACAGATGCATTTCTTTCAAATCATACCTTTAGCTGCAGTTTTTCCTCTATCCAGAACTAACATCCTTGCAATATGCATCAGTCAAATAACATCTGAATGGGCATGCTCAGGAACTTATCCTGCATCACAAATGCTCTGTGTGTGGCTCTAAACAGCAGCTTAGAAACAGTTAACTTTTCCATATTATCATTATAAATGCCTAGGATTCATGCAGCAATATGAGTTCTGAGAACACTGTTCTTGTAAGGCTTCAATTCTGTTGAGGCCTGGCCTCATTTTAATGATTACATTTTTTTTTTAAGGAAAAATATAACATGTATAGCACGGAGGGGAAAACGAATGGAGGGCAGGGCGAGTTTTCACCCGCCTGAAACTCCCTGCAGGCTGCGCCAGCACAGCCAGGCTCACTGGAAGTGACGTCATACAGTTCTGGTTGCCATTTTTGGCTAATGTACAGCTGAAGTAAAGATTTGGAGGGGTTGAAAAGTATGGGATGTGGGAAAAGGCAGACTGCCATATTTGTGGAAGGTTTCTGGTGCTTTGGTGTGGGGTTATCTGTGTGTGTACTGAAAATCCTGCTGAAAATGGGCGGGGGGGGGGAATTCACAGGGCTTCAGAAGCTGCAGAGTGAGATTCTATGGTTGTGCTTTACCTACTTCTGTCCTGTATTCTTTAAATCCATACACTATGATCTAAATATGGTTCCAAAGATTTCAGTTAAAAATCTGAACAAAACAAAAGGGTGTTAGAAAGCTGTATATTTATACATTTGCTAATGTAGAGGTTGTTCCACACTGCCACTCTGGCATAGTGGTAATATTTCATTGTTCAGGGTGGTTAGGGCTACACAGCTAAGTTATTTTGTTTTCAAAGGGCAGCTGTCACTGACTTCTTGATTTTGCTGTGGTTATTCAGCATGAGGGTAAAAATGGGGTAGAAATCATGCAGGTGTTATTACTCTGCAATTTCTAGCAGGCCTAGCCAGCATAAACAATGGTGAAGAGTGCTAGGATTTGCTTTCCATCATCTAGAGCAGGAGTGCATATCTGTAAGTGTGTCAGGGGCCAAAATTCTGACCTGATCCATCTCCTGCCAGATGCATATGCCTGTACATGCCATGAATATACCTTTCTTCAGCCGTGTGTATATATGTTGTTTAAAATGGTGACTGAAAAGTCTATAATGTCACTTCAGTCATTTTGTATCTTGGGCTGCCATACTTGGAGATAACACTAATTTTTAGCCGTAGGAAACAGTTTCTGGCCTTTATGTTGCTATTCCATCTGTTATATCACAGTCTAGGGTGCGGGCACTTTGTTGTGAATCTGGATTTGCACTTCAGTCAGGATTTTAGTTGATCTCCAGCCAATATACCGGTATTTAGGGGTTGAAGGGAGAGCATTTTCACATGTCTTGGAATCATATGACAGTGTTTTCAAGCAAAAAATTGCCCCCAAATCACACCAATTTCATCTTTAAATAGGCAGGTTTGGAGGGACTGGTGAGGAGGGAGTTGGAAGTTGTAGATCTGAGGTTTAAGCAGCACACTTAAACCATCCATGATAAAGTGGATCACATGATTCTTACTTCTTGTGTGAATCAGATCTCAGCTTATCTCAGCGAAGCAGCATGTCAAAGATAAAAGTCCCCAGCAGCAAGACACCTAAGCCAAACTTACTAATTACTGTAGTTTACAGCTGATTGTACAGTAGGATTCTTGCCTTGCCATTGAAAAACCAAGTGGTATTTTATGGACATGCTCTTTCTTCATTGATGTCTGAAAGCGGGGTGTAGACAGGTGAAAGTACAAACAGATTAAAATGGAGTGGTGAAGATTCAGATAAAAATATGGAGGCTCAGAGGTCTAGACTGGTGATAGGCAAAGTGTTGCTCATGGGCTATATTTGGCTCTCAGGGCTGTTTTTATGGTTCCCAGGGCCCCTTAGGGGTCAAAAAATTTATTTGTATTTTTTTTTACTCCAGAATACTCCCAAAGGCACTTTCAAGGTTGTAGAGTACATTTCCACCTTGATTGGACACCCCCAGGGCATGTGGGGCACATTTCCATCCCATTTGGTAGCTCCAGCCAGTCAACACCCAGGAGAACTTTTGGTGAAACAGGAAGTGAACAAGAAATGACTTCTGCTAACTTCCTGGCGTTAAAAAAATGGCTACTTGTCCACCATCTTTAGGATGTTTGGGTAAAGCAATGGCCCAAGCACAGGGGAGAAGGGGTACATTTTATTGGGGTCTGGATATTCAGGGTGCCCTGACTACAGGATTGATACCATGAGCAAAAAGTAGAGGCTAAAATATGATAATTCTGGAAAATATTTATATAAACCTATTACCCTGTCTCTGTGCACCTATTATCTGGATCATATGAGAACTGCTGCAGCCAGTCAGAGTCTGAGCTAGGCCAGCAAATCAAAGCAGAACAAGCAACAAGCAGTTGCTGGTACAAATCTTTCTCTAGAACAGAGTTTGTATGCTTGGGCGGTTTATTAGAGCCATCTTCAGAAGTTGTATAGAATTGTTTAGAGTGATGCATGTGGGAGGCAACACTTTGAGAAAAGAAGTCTCTTCTCTCGCTAGAGGCTTGGTGTGCAATGTTAAACCCTAATTTCTCCAAGAGAATACGTGGTGTCTGCAAAATCATGAGAGTATGATTTCCTGTGTGGCATACTGTCTCAAGACATAACAGAAAAATGCCAGATTGGCCTATGATATAGTTTCAGAAATGTAATCATCCTCATCCCCTTTTACTTGAGATTGTATGTATGGAATGGGTTTTTGATACGGGTGTGTTACGTTTTATGCTGTGCCTAAAGAAGGATACATGGACCCTGGAGCAGTGATCTACAGGTGAAAGAGGAGATTTGGAAGGATGAAATAACAAAGGGTTGAACTGATACTAATCTCTTGGGCTGATATAAGAAAAGGAAAGAAAGAAGATGAGAGGGGAGAAAGGAACAGAAACTTGTAAAAAAGGAGGGTTCTAGGCTCAAAGCAGTGTCCTGTACACAGACATATGCCTGGGATACTGATTAACAGTTTATTCTCATACTAATCCCACCAGAAGTGTTTGCAGGATTGAAACCAACATTCAGAGAAAGGAGCATAATTTAACTAATTAAGGTCCCTATATTTCTTGCCACTTGCCAACCAAACAGAGTGGATGAGGAAGGTCAGAGATGAGTTTTTAAAGGGTGGTACAGTCACTGAGAGAAAAAGTTCCCTCAGAAAAGAGGCATTTGAGGGTCAGGGGTTAGAGAAACTCACAAATGATCAAATACGTGAATGTTAAACCATGAATGTGGAGGTCTAATTGTATAAAGGAAGGGAGACCACTAGCAGGGAAATTCAAGATGAAAGGGATCTGTGTGAAATACTCACATCTTTTAGCAATAGTTTGGGTAATTAACTAAGTAAGAGTAATAATAAACATTAAACCAGCTACCAGAACATGGAGTTCTAAAGAATATCTTGCTAGTGAGAAACAAGCTGATGTGATCATGCTGTCTTCTAATTTGGAGTTATCTGCCAAAACGATTTCAGACTACAATCCTATATAGCCTAATCTGAAAGCATATGCCACTTAAGTGGGCAGAACATATTTTTGAGTAGAAGATTGCGCTGTTACTCTCAATCTCTAAAAGCGTTTCTTGTGTAACATTCTCCTTTCTTGCATTCTGCAGGAATAGGAATAAGCAGTAAGGTATTCAGTAGCTCTTAAGAGTAGAAGATAAAAAAACCACAGAATGCAAAATTACAGAGGAGCAGCACATGATTAGAGGAGCAAAACGAAGAGCTGCAAAGAACAAAGTTTTCTTATAGTTATTAGCTGTCCCCTTTCATGATAGAGTCTGTGCTTTTAACAGATGCAGAAAGCTTAAAATTCAACACATGCAGCCTTCTCCAAGGTTGTATGAAGCTGTAAGAACACAGATTTTGTCAATATAAAGGGTGGCAGCCTTACTACCAATTTGCAGAGACTCGAGTATTTTTTCCATATTTTCCAGATTGATATTTTATGAGAGCTAAGCAATGAAAGCTCTGCATATTTTGAACTGTGTATTAGAGATATCTCATGATAAATGCTGCTGCAAGGAATTCTTCAAGCATCATCTACAAGTGGATGTAACTGATTTGTAAAGAAATATGTTTCAAACAGGTACATGTTAAATCTTGAGGGGTTTTTGTTTGTTTTGGCCTATGAGGCAACAGTGAAGATACTTGTGTAAAAAATTTTGTTACATTTATGTGGTTTTTAGAAGTTGGAAGTAAGTAATTATAAATAGCATAATTTGTCATTGTTTCCTTTTGTTACTAAATTGTCTTATGATTGTAGTATAATGAAAGACATTTCAACTCCTTTTATGGTGTAACTAGAACAGTTTTATCTATTATATAGTCTCACTACTTAGATATGTTCTGTACTGCAGGCAGGCGTCTTGTTGCTTTTTGATGTGCTTTGTTCATTCACTAGAAAAGCAACCATTTTAGTTACTTTTAAATGATGATAAAGAATTTTATTTTATATATGTAATAACAACTGTAACTGATTGGTGGTGGTGGGAAGTAGAACTGTTTGCATTTTAAAAGTAACTTTCCAAGTTCTTCATATATGCTACCAAATGCCAAGATAGAGCCTAATTACCCTAAAGGTACCAGATCCCTTCTGATCTTGGAAGCTAAGCAGGATCAGCCTTGGTTAGTACTTGGATGGGACATCAGCAGATGGTGTAGGCTACATTTCAGAGAAAGGAACTGGCAAAACCATCTCTGAGTATTCCTTAACTAAGAAAACCCAACAAAATTTGTGGGGTCACCATAAGTCAACAGGTGATTTGAAGGCACGCATGCGCGCACACACGCACACACACACACACATACTCTAAATGCCAAAATGGACCATGAGGAAATTTTGGCATTGGAATATAGAATCAAATGCTCATGATCTTAATTTGTTGTTGGGCTTTGCAATAGCTTTTTGCAGAAATTTTATACTCAGAGCTTGGTAGCAAATTATAATTGGCCGTCTTTTCTAAATGACTGCAAAGGAAGCAAAGTGAACTGAAGATACCATACAAATGATATAATACTTTTTAGGATAGATGACATACATCAGTTAGATACTTAGTGCATTATCATTGTAAATAGCAGGTGTAATACAATGAATGAGCAATAGCAGTCCTCCCTGCCAATTCAGTTCTGTGCTGCCAATTCTGTGCTCCCTGCCAATTCAATTCTGTGCTGTTCTGTAAAGTGCCATCAATCTGATTTATTACCTATTGTTGTGATCCTGACTGTGCTGGAGGAGTTAAAGGTAATTAATCTTCTTGCTAAGGAACTCTATTGGACTAAGTAGGATTCTGTATAGGTATGTTCAGGATGAGGTTTTATGCAGAGTTGCTAGATTAGAACCAGAAATTTAAATTTCTTGCTGAATCAGAAGATAAGACAGCTGTGGGTTTGTTTGTTTTTTTCTGTCTCATTCAAGTTTTTTTGTTTGCTCTGACATTTCTGGGTATGCTTTCACTAGAGTTTTTAATTCTTACAAGGTTGATATGTATGCAAATTGAATTTGGAAGTCCTTTGTTGTAATTAGTTTCCAGTGTCTATTTGGTTTCTCATATGTAAATTAGCCTCACTGATCTCATTGAGACTTATTTCCAAGTACGTACAATTTCATGGTTAGGCTGCAATCTTACATATGCTTACTTGGGTACTGATTAGATTGATAGTGTAGGCTTCTTCCATTGTACTCTTATGTTCTAGCATGACAGCTTCCTTTTACTGGTACCAGACATTACTGGTAAGTTGATGACTGATTAAAGTAAAATGGATATATGCATCTTTATTTGTAACCTTTCAATCTAAGGTAGAATTAAGAGTGGGAGGTGTTGGATATTTGTTTTCTGGGGTGATAGAAATAGTGCAGTACCACAATCAAGAGCAGTAGTACAGTCACACGAATAACAGCATCTCCCTCTGAATTAATTCCATGATAAAACTTAAAATGTGTAACAACCAATTCTGAGTAACAGTGTGACATGCACTTGTACTTATTCTCATCTCTGCAGCTGAGAAAGAGCAGTTTTATTCATTGAAATCCATGGAATGGGATTTAGAACTCATTTCACAACACCATTGCTGTTAGCAAACTGTAGCAACATGTCAGGTTTTGTTGTGTTTTAAAGTGGGAGATCCAGTTGTATTGCCTGCAAACGTTTAGAGTCAATGCTGTGTATTAATCAAAAAGGGATGGAGAGGAATAGTAATCTTGCAGTTTAAATAGTCTGAGCATGTTTAGTCTGCAGAAGAGAAGGTTAAGAGGGGACATGATAGCCATGTTTAAATATTTGAAGGAATGTCATGTCGAGGAGGGAGCAGACTTGTTTTCCGCTACTCCAGAGACTAAGACAAAGAGCAGTGGATTCAAACTGCAGGAAAAGAGATTCCACTTAAACCTCAGGAAGAACTTCCTGATGGTCAGAGCTGTTCAGCAGTGAAATATGCTGCCTCGGAGTGTGGTGGAGTCTCCTTCTTTGTAGGTTTTTAAGCAGAGGCTGGATGGCCATCTGTCAGGAGTGTTTTGATGTGTGTTCCTGCATGGCAGGGGGTTGAACTGGATGGCCCCTGTGGTCTCTTCCAACTCTATGATTCAATGATTTTAGTACTGAATTAACACTGCCTATTTTCCTGGTGGTCTGTCTTGCACTAAAAAGTTGACAGGTATATCTATGTTGTTAAAAAATAACCTATGGAATGCCCAAATTGCTGCTTCTCAGAATTAATTCTCTTTTGCCCCGGTTTTTCTTTTGTTTGTCTTGCTTTCCCTCTTAGCAGAGAGATGGCAAGAAAGTGGCCATGCTAGGAGCAAGTTAAAAGTTGTTGGCGTATGATTCAAAGATCAGCCTTCACTACTGTTTGAACAGCCACCTCATTTTAAGACATCTGGTGTCCTTCTCTTTGTAGTTAAGGTTTGGAGGAAAGTGTGGGTGATAGAACCAAAGAACTGGCAGAAATTGCTCTGTCTCCCCATTCACCAGTAGTTTTTAAGGTGCATTTGAAGGAAATGCAACTGAATGCGATCTAATGCGAGCTAAGTTCTTTCCATCCTACTTGCTCCTCTTTCAGTCACCTTGTCTTCTGGCTTTAAAGCACCGTTCTTGTCTCATGTTGAAATCTTATTCCAGATGTCCATCACAATATTCCAGATGTCCTGATTAATGGAAGGATTTCAATAAAAGTGTCTTAACACTTCTTAGACATTATAACATTTATCGTGGTGGAGGATTTTGTAGACAATACCATAACCTTTGGCTCTGGAACTTCCATGTGGCCCTCAGCTACTACTCATGTGGCCTCTGCAACTGGTTGGACCCTATCCATTTCCCCACAACTCTGGTTAACAATTCAGCTGTAGGGATAAATGCTGTTCCTGGCTTCTGAGACAATAGGAGAATGGAGAGGTAAACATGTCTCCCAACCCACAGTGATCCCATTTCCCAAATTCCTCATTTCCTACTATTAATGTATGCATTTTTGTACATCAGTGGGGTCCAGAACCCCCCAAGTGATGCCAGACGTCACCACAGGGACCCAAAATTCTTGTTTATCTCTTGTCTACTTCATCAGGTATATAGCAGCAATCAGAAATTTATTTTGCTGCAATGATTCAGTTTTGTGGATGATCACTAGATGGCATTGTTTATATACAAAACAGACTCAAGTCAATATTGTGTGTTCTTTCAAGTGTAAGTTCTTTTAAGAGTTCTCTGCTCACACATTAAAAGGTGATAGCTCATCTGAAGTACTTCAGTACAAGTGAGTTAGCTATTCTATTTAAGTAAACACTCCCAGTTGCAATAAGGAGATGACATGCTATAATCAATGCAGCTACCATAATACATGTAGACAAATGAAAGTGGTTGTGTTTTCATAATTTTACAGTCATAGGAAAATAATATAATATCATTTTAAAGCATTATTTTTGTTTAAATTAGAATATGTGGTGATGGGAACATATGGAACCAGTAGTCATATTTTCAATCTAGAGCCAGTTTTTCCTGGCTTATTGAGACTGAGAGGCAGTTAAATTGGTTCTGAACTATACAGTTTGTATGCAGGAGCTCACATAATAGAATACTCCCTCAGAAAATAAAGTTCATTGGAAAAACTAAACTATATAGTGGAAAACAAGGCTAGAAAGTTCATCACTCACATCTAGGTTTCTGTGCACAGGGATTTCTTTGTGTTCAGTCATGTAAGCTGTCACCTACCCTGCCTGCAGAATGGCTTATAGATCCATTTTTGTGTTTAGATGCATTTCTAGTGATGTTTTGACCTTTGGAACTCTACAATGGACCTTATATCCAATATAGAACTTCTGCTTGCTGAGGTCTTTAGTTAAAAGACCTAGCAGTGAAAAGGGCAAGATCTGCTATGAGAAGGGTCTCATAGTGAAATAGGTTTCCTGTAGACATATGCCAGTATACCTTTAAAAAAAATTGTAGGGTTTTTAAAGGTATACATCCATTTGGTATTGAGCACTGAGCACCATGTTTGAGGGAATACCAGTCACAACCAGTGATATCCTGCTACTCTCCACTTCTTCCAAGTGTTGTTGTTAACTGCTATCAAGTCAACTTTGTGAGCAACCTCCAAGTCACCATATCATCTTTCAGATTCAAGGCCATGACTTCCTTGATTGAGCCTACCCATCTGTAATGTGATCGTCTTGTTTCCTACTGCCTTCTTCCTTCCCAAATGTTATTGTCTTTTCTAGTGAGTCATGTCTTCTCATGATACGTCCAAAGTATGACAGTCTCAGTTTAGTCATCTTGGCTTTTAGGGAGAATCCAGACTCTAGTATGCTTTTCTTTCCTTTTTCTTCTAACTAGTATTCTTCTATCTCAAACTAAATTTGTTTCCTAGCTATTAAAAATATCTGATGAATGACTCCTTTTATAAGTTTATTCAAAATTCTCCTTGAAAATCAATATGGAATTATTTGAATTAGTCTATTTTCTCATCCTGCACAGATGACTTGAATGGAAATTGTCCATTCTTGTTCTTTTCCTAAGAATGGCTAAACACAATGTGTAGATTTCCTTCTACAGCCGGTTTTGCAGTACTGTGCTGCATTATGTTACACTTCAGAATAGGTTAATATGACTAGGTGTTCTGACAACCAGCTAGGGTTTGCACTGGTCTAAAGAACTGTATTGTAATTTATTCTTCAAGGGTTCAAGACCTTGATGTATGGAAATAGTGCAAAGATAAATAGAACAAAAAGTCCTAATTTCAAAGTATCCTTCTCATTTATTAGTGTAATTAAATTTGGAGATGATTTCATCTAGTTTTCTCTGCCATTGCACATTCTGTGTTTTGGGGATTCAGGTCACCAACTTTGGAAAGGACAGATTTTGGATAATTATTTGTTGTAACATTGTTTTTCTTTGTGCTTTGATTAGAAAAGATAGAGGAGACCTTTTAAAAATAAAATGTAACAGTGACAAACCAGTCATTAAAGTCCAGTTCTGTCCTGGGAAAAGGCATCTAGGACCCAGGCCTGTTAATACTGAGACGTTACTGCCCCAGAATGTTGTAGATCAACTGGATCCATACCTCTCCATGAGCAACCTGGCTGAGAATTCCCAGATGTGGAATTCCTTCTCTAATCTCATTCTATCACAAGTAAAAATCTTTTATTTAAACAGGCATTTTATGATTACCTAGTTGTGCCAAAGGGTCTTCTAACGGATTCTGTAAACTAAACAGTACTGTTTATGTTGTTTTGAATTACCAGTATTTTGAAAGGCAGTTGTTGCTGCTTTTGTTTGCTATTAAGTCAGTTTTGACTTACAGTGACTGCCTGAATGAGAGACTGCTAAAAGCCATGGTCATCAACTGCCCTGCTGAGAGTATAGGAATGGAGACATTAATAAATTGATGACAGCCATTTATTTAGTCAGATGCAGTACCAAGCAGATTCTGGAATGCATACTCAAAATCTACTCGCAAACAGGCAATTAATTAAACCAAGCTTCTACAAAATCATGTAGTGAAAGCAATTGAGCAACAAAAGGTTATGACAGTAATATAAGCTCACCAATAATGAGAAGCACTGTTTCCAAAATGTACATGTCGCATTTGTTCTTTGTATCTCACACTGGTGTTGTAGCTGGTATCCTTATCAGCAGAACTTGTAGAGATATTTGAAGATAAGAATGAGACGCTTTGTACACTTTTAGTAATTTGAAATTCCTAAGACCCATGTGTGATCCCTGGTTTGCAGGCTCCAGGGTTAGAAATCCATGTGTCCCATCTAGGTTGCCAAACTTAGCTGAAAATTTGCTCCTTTGAAGTTAAGAGTGGAGTCTTCTCTGTAGCAGGTGAACATAGGAGTTTGTTTAGATATATGCAGGGCTGAGCAAGATATGCATATGACTAGCAAACAAAAGTTGACTTGGCCTTATGAAGCATTAATATGGCATTTTTGCAAAATTATACAGCATCAGCAATGGAATAATGGAAAAGGTTATAACAGTAGTACAAATTAATTGAGCCATTCTCAAGCTTTGATCTTCTAGCTGTTTGGAATTTCAGCTTCCAGAATCCATCATTATTGACCGGGCTGGTGGAGGCTTCTAAGAGTTGAACCGCAGAACAGCTGAGTGATCAAAGGTTGCAAATGGCTGAATTAACCAATAGTGAGCAAGCACTGTTTCCAAACTGTCTATGTTGCACTTGTTCTTTATATCACATACTGCTGTTCTAGCTGGTAATCTCATCAGCAGAACACATCAAGCTATTTAGGGACAAGGGTCTGAATGGCTTGTATATGTTTTACTTAACCTGAAATTCCAATGAGTTTACAACATTTTAAGTATATAAGCAGAAATTGTCTTCAGCATGGCTGTGTCTTACTTAGGCCCCATAGTCACCTTCTGGACTTTCCTTTTTAAAGGGAAGGTGAAGAAACTGAAGTCAAGCTTGATGTGAGCCTTTGTTTCTTTTGTTTCCCTTAGTTGTTTCTTATTGCAACAGGCCTCAGACAGACCTATTCCTTATGCTAACTAACAGAGCTTTGGAAAAAGTTACTTTTTGGATGATTATTTCCAGAAACTGGGAGATTCTGAGAGTTAGGGTCTGAAAAGTAACTTTTCAAGCTTAGCTAAACAAGCAGATCTATCAGAAGGCTATTGGCATAGCTGCTGACAGCAAGAAGCAGTTTTCCACAACCACCAGTTGCCCTAATGATCACTCAGGCTCCTTTGATGGGTATAGTGCTACTGCATCCTTTGTTTTTATACTAGATTGCTGCTGCCCTTAGTCTAAATATACTGTAGTTAAAAGTGATGTAGCATTAAAAATTTTACACTAAGGTTTACTTGGCTTATTGTGTGTGAACTATTTTTTTTTAATTTGGTACTGCTTCTTGGTATTTGTGAATTGGCTCTGTAAAAGAAAGCAGCATTGCTTCTCAAATGTTAAATTGATTTCTCTCTGGTTCTTGGAACAAAGCTAGTAGTAAATTTTTCCTCAAACATATAAGTTATGCTCTTCACCATGAAGTCTCATCTCTCAAAGAAAAGTTGAACAATTCTAAGTCAGCATGTGCAGATGTGTAACTAAAGTCTGTGACTACCACTCATCTGAATTTTTCTACAAGCTGTGTTGAGATTTCTTATGGGTGGTAACTAATAGGCCATATGCTGAAGAGCAGCTGGTTTTAAACTTTGTGGTCCCCCTGAGATTTTAATTATTTCCCTCTATCTTTTACAGCTTCATTAATTGGTGCTTATCCCTGTGTACTCCCCAAGGAGCAGATAAATCCAGCCTATGTGTATACTAACTGCTCCTAGGAACATAGCTCAGTGATGTTTTTTCCTATCACAGGATATGAGGGTGCTCTTGACTTACTGTTCAGAACTGGGTACAGGTCATTAGTTTACAAGTTATTAATATAATAAATAAAATCATGTGTTACATAATGTCAGCTTCTCTATTTCCATCACTCTGCTAACCACAAAACTAGCTGATAGCTATTAATGGTACAGTCCTGTGGTTCAGCAAAAGCTGCTGAAAGGCAATAGGAAATTCCAGAAAAGCTTTTGATCTTAGAGAGGGGTATGTTTGTGGACAGCTCTTTGCTTGGAAACTTCTATTTTTACTCCTGGAGCCACTCTAAGTATATAGGAGCATTTACATCCGACCAAAAGGACGCATGGAAAGGGCAGCGCCACATCCCATACTGAAGTATATAAAACCCCATGAGGTCACAGACATGCTCTAAACAATTCAATAAATTTAGTTGCTCTTACTTACCCTAAATCTGTCCCAATTTGACACGGACAGGGATAGAGGTTTTACCATATTTGCTGGCATATAAGATGTACCAGCAAGTAAGACACACCCCATTGACATGCTAGCAAATACTATTTGTGGGCGTATAAGATGCATGGGCATATAAGATGCACCCCATTTTCAAACAGTAGTTTTTAGGAAAAAAGTGAGTCTTGATAATCCTCTATCATTTTTAGACTGCTTTTAAAATATCCTAGTTTCTCTTTCTTCTACCACCTTTTCCCCTTCCTCCTTGACTTACTCCCATTGGTGCAATCTGAGTTCAGTGTGCTAAAGTAGTTTGCACTTCATTTAATCAGCAGGAGGACAGAACATTAGAAGGAACTTCTTGTCAATAAGAGTGGCTCAGCAGTGGGACCCAGGGAGGTCCCCTGAATTGATGTGGGTCTGAGTAAGGAGTATGTACCTGGCATCTCCCTCTTTTGGTTTTGGAAGTACTCACCCAAATATGTGTTCAGGCCTGTTGCCTGTTTAGAGTGGAATTTCCACACTGGTTTTCCCCTTTGAAAACATGTGTTAATCATTAAGTTGTGGTGCTGCTTAAATCTATTTCTTCTGCTGTATCTGTTTACTCATCTGGGAGCAAAAACGCTTGCTTGCCAGGAGCTTCCAGTTTATGGGTATGAGTTGTAGGCAATGAGATGTTATGTTGCTGCATAAGGTGGGTGTACATATACTTTTGTGTGAAGGGTAGGAAAGATTTTAATAACCTTATTTATTTGATTTTTCTCTCACTATGGGACACACAGCTGTAATCTTGCTTGACACCTTGGCAGATGAGGGGAAGCTATAAAAACTTGGCACTCTGCCTCTCATCCTCATTGAGAAACATGCATGTGCACACTTTCTGCAGCAACATCATTTCTCCTGCCTGACTGATTGCAACTTGTGCATGCCAGGTGGAAGTGCTTGGCAGGCAAGCACTGTTATCTAAGGTGGCAGGAGTGACAAAAAGATTTATAGTGATATTTTTGGGATATGAGATGCAGTTGTAGCAGCAACTGTCTGGCATGGTTTGTCAAAGTATAATTGAAACTTTTGCAGACCGCTGGGCTCTTAATTAACAGCTTCCTGCTTGTACTTTCTGTCCCTTTTTATTGCTTTGCTAAGTAGAAAGTAGAATTATTAATGGGTAGCCTGTTAATTCTTACGCGCAATGGGAAAAAGTAAAAATGGCAGACGCTGTGAGTAGCAAGATTCTGATTAATGTTAGTACATTTCTTGTGAGCAGGGTTTACTTCTGGATAAACAATACAGAAGGACTATAGCCTCAGGAATAAAGATTGCTAGATAAAATAGTGTTGTGTCAAGTACTTCATGGGCTTACAGTTTTAATCCTCATCAGATTGGAAGATGAAATAACAGCCTTCCATTGAGTTCCTTAATCTGGAGTATTTCGTGAACCTTATGGAAATCTGATATGTTGCAATAATGGTGTTATGTAGTCTCTAAAATGTACACCAGACACCAGTCTTGCGGCTGTACTTTGCACTAGCTGCAGCTTCTGAACAGTTTTCAAGGGCAGCCCCACAAAGAGTGAATTACAGTAGTTTCATTGGGAGGTGATTAAGGCACGGACCACTGTGGCTAGATTTGCCTTCCCCAAGAAAGGGCACAGCCGGCTCACTAGAGGAAGCAAAAGCGCCCCTGGCCACCACAGTAACCTAGCTTTCCAGGAGCATCACTGGGTCCAACAGCACTCCTAAGCTATTATCTTTAAGAGGGAAAGCAACTCCATCCAGAAAAGGCTGTGATCCCAGTCCGAGACTGAATTTTCTACTGACAAGCAGCACTTGCATATTGCCTGAGTTAAGCCTCGGTTTGGTTCAGTCTGGATTAAGAACCAGTTTGGGTTCCTTTGGTTACTTTGGTCCTGGTTTTCTAATAAGTTTTGCTTTCACTTCGTATGTGATTTTAATATCATGAAATAGATTGGCATGTGAAGATCATAATAAAATGGTCTCAAATTGGTATTTATAGGCTGAAACAATGAAGAAAAATCATCAGATCAGGATAATGCTTGGGATATGTTTTTGTTGCAAATGTGCTGGGAATGGTTCAAGAACTGTTGCTAAAAGGTATCACAGATTATTGTCTGTTAGATGATAGAGATGTTTTGCTGTTTGGCAGCTGAAATATATTCCCAGGCATCTAACATGAGTGTTCATTTATAGAACTCTATTCAGCTTGGAGTAGAAATCCAGAAGCAACAGCAGCATTTGTAAAGATGTTTTAAGTGATGGGGGCAAAAGGAATTTTCTTACCCCTGTCCTGGAATCTATCCATATATTGCTATTAAAACCTTAGCATTTAATGCACACATATGACCACTGTGGTGTTATAGTTAGCATTATATTATGGCAAGGAAGTTTCTGGAGAGTATGAAAACAGTGGAAGATAAGGGAAAATGTATGTATCCTCTTTTGGATGCACATCCCAACATGCTGAGGGGGGCTGAGTGTGTCAGAAAAGCTGAGCATGATTGTATCTGGAGAACAGACCCTATCAACAGTCTAGATTCTTAGAACCACAGGCAGGATGCTGAAAGTGGAGACACTAGATTAATATCCATCCATCCATCCTCTCAAAGGAGTAAGAAATTACATAATCAGAAGAGAACTGATAGTTTCAGTGGTGAAAATGGTGGCACTCCAGAAGGCCAATATGATGGAGCAGCAGTAATGGAGGGTAACACAGGTGCAGAATCTCTCGGAGGTAATGGCAGTAGCTTTTTAACTAACTCTTGTTAATACTGTGCAGAAGACACTGATGAATCGCTTCTGAATGTCTTTTACTGTGGAAACTGTAGCAAGAGACAATCCAAAACAAAGCAAAAGAAATTACTGGAAGATGAGACAACCCCCACCCCAAGTCTGAAGGTACTCACACTGCTTCTGGGGAAGAGTAAAGGACAAGTATGGATAGCATTGTGTAAATAACACAACTGGACTTGAGCTGAAAGGCTATTCAGCTGCTGACATGTTCACATATGAAAGGAATATCTGAAGCTGCACAAGGCTTGTAGTAGGAACATGGAATGTGAAAATCATGAACCAGGGAAGCTAGAAATCTTAAAACTAGAACTAGAGCTAGTTTTAGTGTAGTGGTTTGAGTATTGGACTATGACCCTGGAGATCAGAGTTCAATTTTGCACTTGGCTATGGAAAGCCACTGGGTAACCTTGGAAGCATTGCACACTCTCAGCCCCAGAAAACCCTGTGATATGTTTTCCTTAGGATTGCCATAAGCCAGAAAGAACTTGAAGACACACAACAACAATAACAACAACAACAACAACAACAAATAAACATAGTCATACTTGCTGTAAACCAGTAAGTGGATGGGAATTGGATATTTTAGACCAGGTAACTACACAATCTAAGAGGAAAGAGGGTAGCATTGATAGTGAAGCAAAATGTTATGAGCACACACTTTTCTGTATGGTTACTGAGGAAGTGTTCAGACACAAGTAAGTATAAGAGTATTGCAAAGTATAATGATACAATAAATGTAGCATAAATTAGAACAAGAAGATGTAAAATAACAATAACAAAAAACAGTAGTTCACTAGAAACAGGTTCAGTAAAAAAGGCAGCTTG
The DNA here is from genome assembly GCA_030412105.1 of Cyclura pinguis. NCBI lineage: Eukaryota > Metazoa > Chordata > Lepidosauria > Squamata > Iguanidae > Cyclura > Cyclura pinguis. The sequence continues at coordinate 306,350,364 of CM059599.1, read as the reverse complement.
GGTTAGTTTGTTGTAGGTTTACTGTAGGGTTAGGTTGACAGTAATCCAGTTGCTTAGCTCTCTAGACAGGTTAAATATAAAGCCCTGTTTCAAGCAGTGTGTCTGTATGTTACTGATAGCGCTCCTATTGCCTTGAAATGATTTTAGGCGTTAGCCTAGTTCTGGTCTTGTGTTCTGCAGGTAGATCTTTGCCATGTACCCTGGCCTTCCTGTAGTCCATGAAAATAAACCACGTCCCCATAACATAGTGATGATTTATCTAGTACACCTGTCATTCTTAGTTTACATGAGAGTTTTTCATTTGACAATATACAAATCAGGCTTTTGTGCATTAATTGCTTGCTTTTATCTAAGAATTAAAAAAGAGTCAACAATGGGTGGCTATCTTTGATCTGCTGATCAGAAATGCTTTCTGTCACCTTCAGTATTTCTGCCTAGAAGGAAGCTATTTTTGAATAGTCAAGCCAGAGACATAGTAAAGAACCATGCACCCCATAGTTTCTTCAACAAATAGGAGAAGCATTAGGACTCATTTTGTGAAGTTTTAAATATGACCACTGCTATCTAGAAACAGTTTTGATCATTGCTTCCTTAATCTGAGATAAGATTGATTTGAATCTTAGTGATATTGAAGCACCTTCAGAGACTGGAATTTTCATTCCAAAGACAGATTCCTATAGCAGTTTGAGGCCTGCAACTGGGGCATACATTACATCAAATAAGCATTTGTATATTGCAGATTCTGTCCCTTTGTACTAGGACAAACACAGTTTCTCAAAGGAGATAAGTTGTCTCACTGGACCTTCAGAATTTGTAGTTTCTGGAGCTAGGATGAGTCCTCTTTAGACAAGTGTTCAAGGGTAATGGATGATTGTTGATGAAATAAGCACTGCATGTGATGAAGGCTCAAATTCTTCCAAAGTTTGTAGCTATTACCAGCTTCCTGCTTTAGTTGCCAGTTGACAAACAGGTTGTTATTTAAGTGGATAGAGAGGGTCTGGAAAAAATATGTAAGAACTTAGGGAGAATGAACATTTTTATGAGAGAGGTTTTACCTTGAAGAAAAAGGAGGAGGTTTGCCAAGTTTTAAGTTATTCCCAAACCCATTTATTGTAGGATTTAAAATTTCTGCATTTATGTAGGCATATATTTCTAGTGGTAAGGATTCCCAGGTATTTGAAGTCCGAGGGCAGAGGGTTACTTCAGAGAGTGTTTGCATGCTATTATGTATCTACGGTGATATATTTAGGCATAATAGGCTAGACTTACTGTAATCAGTCTTATGACCTGCAAATTTCTGGAAGTGGGAAAAATATCTTTAAGTGCTGGAATCAACTCTGCAGGGTTAGTTTTGCACAGCAGAATGGCACCAGCAGGTAGACTGATTACATGGTTCCCATTCCCAATGTGGACATTGGGCACAAGTATTAAAGTAGATGAGTTCAGCTAGAAGTTCAATTTCAAATGCAAGGAGCAGAGGTAAAAATCGGCAGCCCTGCCTTGTTACCCTGCTCAGAACTATCAGAATTGAGTCCTGTCCTGTCAGATGGTAGTCTTTAAGCTCTGGCAGACCCCGTGCATGAGCTTGACAAAGGGAATGCCAACATTCAATTAGTTTAGAAGACAGAATAAGCAAGGCCATTCCACCCAGTCAAATTAATAGTTCAAAAGGGTGGCCACATCTGTAGCACGTGTTAGCTGCCCTTAGAGCAGTTGTGTTAAGGGTAAACTCCTTCTCTCCCCCCCGTTTCTGGTGCTGTGCCCTTGAATACTTGCATAGCAGTTCCTTTGGTTTCAGTAGAGTGGACTGAGCATATAAAATTACAATTTTCTTCACAAAGCAAGCAGATTGGATTATTATAGCTCAAATTTCTCCAAAAGATGATGATTTTTGTGGTATGTGTGCAGTGAACAATTTCTGTGTCCTTTGCAGTTAAAGATATAGTGGGACACAGTTCTGTAAATCATGATAAGACAGCTTGGAAGGGCTGCCTTCTGGGGAAGCAGGAACATGGCTTAGGTGTAGATTATTCTGCTGGGGATCTGTTCTCTAAGTCTTTGATGTTGACCTGTAGTGAGGTTATAGTTTGCATGCCCTGGAGACTCTGTTTAGTTTGGAGGCTTGCATCAGGCACTTCTGCTGTGTGATGACTGCATGAGTGCATTTAGTTTGAGCAATATTGTGGATATTTTCAGATCCAGCACTAGAACAGTGGCAATTTTTTTGCAATTCTGCTCTCATTTGCTGTAACATTGCTTGGAAAATGCTTTTTGTTAGGACTACTCACTTTTGCTGTGCTTCCTTTATAGCAGAGGTGAGTCACATCCTCCACCACACCTGATCCTACAAAAAAAAAAGCCCCCAAATGCACTCTTGGGGACAGGGGAGCATTTTCCCCATGTTTGGGGGCCTTCCTGGGCCATTTTAGGCTTGCCAGTGGTCTTCTGTTAACAACAGAGGTCTTCTGTCTGGGATATAAATCAAATAAATAAGTAGGTTTTCAAAGCACTTGGGAGAAATAAATCAACAAGAACAAGTGGCATACTGACAGAGTTATTTCAAGCTATAGAGAATAAATCTATTCGGTTCTATTAAAAAGCTCCCAATAAATATACAAAACTAAACAACAGCCCAAAGATTGGAAGCATTTGATATACATTCCAGTCCCCAAGAAAGGGGATTGCAGTAACTACTGAATCATTACACTCATCTCCCATGGCAAGAAATCAAGATGCTCAAAAAAAAAAAAAAATTATTATACAGAAAATGCCAGATATCCAAACTGGGTTCAGAAAAGGAAGTGGGACTAGAGATTATACTGCAAACATAGACTGGACATTGGAACACATCAAGGAATTTCAGTAGAAAATCAACATTTCTAGCCTTTGCATTGAGCATTAAAAGCTATAGATTGCTCTACAACGAATGCAGGTGCCATAACGTTTGAAAAGGAAGTTCTGAAGAAATCAGAAGACTAAAATGGGAAAGGGCGGGTATGAAGAAATTAGATAAAGTCCTCCATTGTAAAGATATATTGTTGTATGTTTTCAAATTGTTTCTAACTTATAGTGACCCTAAGGTGAACCTACCACTGGGTTTTCTTGGAAAGATTTCTTCAGAGGTGATTTGTCATTGCCTTCTTCTGAGCCTGAAAGAGTGTGACTCGACCAGGGTTTCCATGGCTGACTCCCAGATTCTGAGTCCATCACTCAAAACACTACACTATGGTGGCCCTGAATACCCGAATTGGAATCAACCATGCCTAAGTGGTTTCTGTGTATAGTTGTGAAAACTGGGCAGTGAAGAAAGCTGCCAGGAAGATGAACTCATTTGGAATGTGGTGTTGGAGGAAAGATGTATGGATACCAGGGCATGAAAATGACTCATTTATTTGAGTCTGAGAGGAAATCAAGCCAAAGTAACTGAACTGTGACTATCATACTTTGGGTATATCATGAGACTATCATACTTCGGGTATATCATGAGATGACATGACTCAATGGAAAATATGATAATGCTTGGTAAAGTGAAAGGCAGCAGATTACAGATGGATTGACCTTAGAAAAGAAAGGCATGGAATTTGCAAGACCTGAGCAGGGCTGTAAATAACAAGTTCTTGTGTCTCATTCATACCATCACCATAAAATTAACAAGAAATAACAGCAAGCAAAGAGAAAAAGGGTAGTCAGGGAAGCTGAGTTTTATTTACTCATAGTTAGCATCCTTCCCACCCCAGTCCCCCTTCAAGATACTACAAGCTGTTAAGCAGCTGTGCCAGTCAGCAGATTTGGGGAGTTTTCTAGGTCTCCCCCACAATTTGTTCTTGTATTCCTCCTGCAAGGTTTGGGAGTCAGTACTTAGAAGTTCTCTGCCTCATTTACCAAAATAACTTGACTGGCTTTAAGGACTTTGCACCTTGACTTGTGTAGGTGGGACACCGGCTGCTGCTCTGCTTCAGACAGCAGATTTCTTCGGCCCAGAAGCAAAGCATCCTTTCCCATCTGCTTCTCCACTCTTTGCTTCACATCAAAGCAGCTATTCATTTTTATTAAAACAGCTGCACATCTCAGTTGCAAGTATTGGAATATGTGTAAATTTTAGGAAGGAGCAGGATCAGGGGATGGGGGGTGGGAAGAGACAGTATTCTTTCTCCATCCCTCTAAGAGGCTATTTGTTTTTGATAGTTTGCTACAGAGAATTGCTTCTATAAAACAGCAGGTATTCATTGTGCCTATTAGTTCCTTGCCCTTGATGTGTGCAGAACACAAAAACTTGTACAAGTTCAAAATGTACAAAAAACCCCTGAGATTTTAAATACTTACAGAAGAGAATATAGCAAATATTTCAGTGAACAGTGTCCCGGGGCAGGGGGAGATGTGTGCTGTGTTGCCTTCTCTAAGGCACTTTAGCATGAGTTGCTTCTCTTGCTCCAAGCAGTAATTATGACCTCATATACCACTGATATTAAAACTTTGACATTTACCATTTGCTGCAACTCTAAATTTAGGAAATGTCACAAATATATTTTCCGGATCACAGTGGAAATGCATAGCTTCAGTAATAGAAAAGCAATCTATTTAGACTAAATAAGGCATATCCTCTTTGGAATATAATCATGAACTTTCTCCTGATTAAATACCTGCAGCCATCGGTGGAACACTGCAAGCAAGCAAGAAATGAAAACAAGAGTGTCATCTGTGCCTTCCAGGTTGGAATCTCTAGGGGCAGATCTACATTCCCAGTGGACATACCTGATATTTTTCAGAACTATGTTTCAAAGAATGCTCCCCTCTGTAGCTACGAAGTGGGAGTTTGGCTTTAGATTCAAGAGACATCCTCTCCTAGTCCCGCCAATAGGCTGTTTGTCTTGACAGTCTGCTGCATTGGCCTTCAGCCTGGGGGGAAAGCAAGGCCAAATAAAAACAGACTGGAGAACTGTAGCACTTCAAGGGGAGGGCATACTTGGTTCTTTGCACTTTCTTCCTCTGAATTCACTGGTTCATATCCACTTCTGATCAATCCAGCCTTAATTCCTCTCACAACCAGCACTATTGTCCTTCCAGAATAAATCTGTAAATTTAAACTACATCAAGCTATTACAATTTTTTTTCTCAATACATCTCAGTGCACTGTTGAAAGCCGCTTTTTTCCTCCATTGATGGAGATAAGTAGAGAAAGGATGGGGAATAGGGAAAGAGGGAAATGAAATATGAAATTCAGTGGTGAAGTAGTAGTTGAAACAACGAAGAAACAGCTGGAGAACAAGTGGCTTCTCAAGATTCCTCAGTGTGAGCACTCACAACTTTCTCCCTTTAAAATTGCTCTGGTATCCAGTGATAAACTTTGAAACTGTGAATAACAGTTTAGGGGTTCTGGTTCTTGGGCCAGAAAAAGGGAAACTTTGGAATATGTGACATCATGTGTGTATCCAGAATGTGCCCTTAGCAGACCTTAACCTACAGAAACTTTGTAGGCTCTTGGCTGTAATCAGTGTTGGTTTTCTGCTGGCGGAACAGCAGAGTCCAGCATAACTGTGTGTGGTGGAGTGAGACGTGGGAGAGTGAGATCTCAGTCATGTCATAAGCACCCCACCTTCTCCTGTCTACAAGTTTGTTTGGGGCAATTTCTGTTGTGACAGAAGGAGGCAACATATTGACTTTTTGCACAGCATCATGTTGGATTTCAGCCACTGTTGCACATGTAATGTCTCTGATATTTAATAGAGCATTTCTCTGATAACCATAAAAGATGAGAAGTAACTGACATTCAGGGAGACTGGCACAATAATAGTAAACTATGTGGTAATACAGTAGATTAAACCTGTTTGCAGCACAGATATGTGAAAGCAAAGGAAATTAAGATACGGTCTTAAAGGCAGGAAGGCAGGCCAAGACAGATTTAGCATTTGAAGAAGAAAAGACTATCTGCATTCCTTGTGTTGTTTTTAATTATGAGCATGCAAGAGACAGACCAAGTGGCATTTCTTTTTTTCTTCTTTTTATAATTTACACATATAATAATGCCTGTGCAACAGATAGTACAATAATTAATAAGGCATTTCTTTCCTGGCTTAGATATGTCCATTTTCACACCCACATGTACGATATACCTTATGTGTTCTGATTTCACTGCAGTTGGATATGGAATGCTACTGGTTCTTGATGTTTGTTTGCATTCTCCAGGTGTTAGTTTGCACTCTCCATTGTTTTGCGTGCAACATTCTAATGTTGTTGACTAACAGATCTGTGTACAAATTAAGATGAAGCAGGGTATCTATGAGACTTTTGCAGCCTAGTATTTTTTCCATATTTTTATCATTGCCACCAAAGAATTGTCCCACCATAAACAGTAACCCTTCTATTGCTTCTAACATTTACAGCAACTGATTGAATGATTCTTCTCTATTTAACTTGTATTGTATACCAGCTCACACTGTTTAATGCCTCCTTTTCCTGTCTTTCCTTTGAAATATTCTGATCCTGTTTCTCATGTTTTTACAATCATTTATACAGATTAAATAATAAACTGGATCAAAGAAGGAGAGAGCTCCTTTCAGATAGTAATAGTGGATTGAAAATAACCTCGTGTTTCAGGGAAGGAAATTAACATACAGTGTTAACAGCCATGGCAAAGCAAGCATATTTGGCATTTGTAGGAGGAGAGAAAATTTGCATTTCAAGTGCTTAAACTCCTAGCATGCACTCATCAAGGTTATTTTTATTATGGGCGTGTTAGAGACAGGGCAAGCAGAGTGGCTTTTCAAAGCTGCCAGAGCAGTTTTTGTTTGGCGTCGAAGAACCAAAATGTAGAAACGATAGCTATTAGTAACACAGTACAGCTGGGCTGAATCATTCTTTTTCCTCTCTAATGGCATGCGTAATTGCTCTAGGTTTTCAGGCGTCCTTCACCCGCACTTATTTAGATTAGTGACTGATGCATTTCCATGGAAACCTTTAGGTACAGTGTGAAAGTAGAATGATATGGACTCTATTGCTGAGCCCATAACTTGTATAAAATAACAGAGTTCTTGGTTTATACTTGTATTTTGATCTCTGAAAGTTCTTCTCACAATGAGCATCTTGATGGATTTAAGTAAGAAGCCTTTCCCTCCCTTTTTTTGAAAGATATTTTTTCAAAAGACTTGAAGGCATACAACAACAAGGGATGAACAACTGAGTTCAAGTTACTTGAAAACTGGGAACTATGTTTTGTGATATAGTGATAATAAAAACACAACCAATACAACTGAGATGGTTACATCTAGGTTAGAAACCATGGATGAAAATTCAAGATGCAAGAAGAAAGTTCATTTTGGAGGTATTGTGTTTTTTTTTAAGAAGTAGAAATGTTTGTGCTTTGTGTCAGTGATAAATGTAATGAGGTCTCTAAAATGTAGATGTGAAAAATTCATGCTGCTGTATCCTTCTTAAGCTTCTGTTTCATATACTAATTTTATTAACTTGAACTCCATGCTCAACCATTTCTCTAATTGCATGGATTTCAATTAGATTTCCAACTAAGTATGCTTAGGATTGCAGTTTTGAGTCCTTAATCTATTTATTTGTCTTTCTTAGCTCACTATAGAACAAGAATATAGACTGTTTTATAAATAGATGAGGAGGTGAGGTCTCAAGATATACATGCATTGTATGAACTTTCAAGATACATTTATATTTTTTAAAAAGGCACATCACTCATAAACTGCCTATGTCTTCATGTAATTTTATGTTTTTGAGTGACATAATCTAAAACATATTAATCAAATACTGTACAAAGTATATATGAATGTTCATTTTTTGTTTGTTTCACTTGTTTTCAGTTTATCAGCAAAGGTAACTGATTATCAATTCTGGTTAAATCTCAGCTGTCCCATGAGTCTTTTTTCTTTTTACCCATTAGCACTTTTTTCACATGAATAACTGTTTTCTTTTATTAGTGAAAGTTCAGCATATTCTGGATAATGAAGAAACAATAGCTTTGAAATATTCTTAGCTGAACATTCTAAAGTCAATAAATACCTTTCTCTCCATTTTATGTTAGCTTTCTTTATAACATCAAAGGCATTGACAGGATCCAAAAGTAGATATTGAGTGGCAAGTTAATTGAGAAGTTAATACTGGACATTGGCAGTAATGTATTGAACATGAATACATTTAGAAAAATCTGTGTCACAAAGGTTGCAGTCCTACACCCACTTCTCTGGGAGTAAGCCCCAGTGGAACTTACAACTGTGTAAATAGCATTGGATTGTAAATGTACAACAAATTTTAAAGTCAGTATTTCAAATGAAAAGAATTAGTATTATTCTATAAGTGAAATATTATCACATTAGCCATATAGTTACTTTAAAGTTACTTTTGCAAAGTATTTCAGGCAGATTTAAATGAAAACTATAGCTTTATGGTAGATGTGTTTGTATCTTAACGTAAACAGCTGTCTGGGCAGCATTTATTGCATATTTAATTATAATACTTTACTATTTTTAGTTATAGGTCTTCAGTAATTAAGCATTTTAAAGAGGCTTCTGACTTTGAAATAATGATAATGGGTATTCCATTTTAAAGCTCTCGTATTATGGCAAATTATGAGTGTGCAGATGTGAAAGGCCTTATCATCCCCTCCCCTAAGCTCTCCATGCTGTATCAGAAACTATTGTTTTTGTGTTTAAGCAGCACTTTGTCTTGTGGCATAAAGTGAATGCGTACCCTGTTGTATTTATCTGATTCATACGCTGATCATGGGTAGCAAAAGCAATTATTTGAGAACTTAAATATATAATAAGCCTTCTCAGAGAATTTCCTGTGAAATGCAATTAATTAATAGCTATACTCAGTGTAATGAAATAAATTCTTCACCATTTTAAGATAAGGCTAGTGATGAAATGGGTTTGAATGGCTGCATTTGGATTCTTGATTTCGTAATCAGATGGTTGTAGTTATCCAAAATCAAGCAATGAGGACAAGTTGGTGTGATGCTTAGAGTACAAAAACCAAATCTCTGTTCTCTGTTTTATTTGCTCAGTTAAAAGTACATGCTACATTACCCTGGTAGCATGCTATTAAACATTACTTTTTTTTTTATTCTAGAGTAGGCATATAGTGGTCTAATCCAGATCAAGCAAACCATGCATGAGTAGAGCGAGTTTTAATCTCCCTTGCCCTCTCTCTTTTTTGGCTGAAACTCATTGTCATGGACAGTCATCATAAGAAAAGAAGAAATGTGTTGCCAACAAGGAAGTAGCCTTCGGTTAGCTCCCCCACATTGGGGGATTTAGTAGGAGGGAGACTGTGTGGGATGGCTTAAGACTTCTCCTCCAACTGTACAGTTGATGTGATCTGTAATGGTGCCCTGAAAACTTATTTCAGGGTAACAAAGAAAATGCACATTTGTTTACATTTATAGTAGTATGTACTTCTGTCCCTAAATGGTGGTCCTGCCTCAAGTGTGCTTTTTAAAGCTTGTTTTGGTTTTTTTCAAAACACTTTAAAACAAGTGTTCATCTATTTCTCCTTGACAGTTCTGAATAGAATAATTAAAATGTTAAGCTTGAAACACATTTGACTTTGAGAATGACAGGATGTTGTCAATACAGACTGTTCACTTAAGATGAGCACAACCTTAAATATGATATTGTGGAAGTTAACCTTGAATCTGTAGGCTTCATTCATATTAATATCCAATAGATGGCATTATCCTTTTATATCTTAGTACCAGTGCCACATTCAGGTACAACAAAATGTGCTGAAAACAAAATAAACAGTAGATCTCAGTAGCTTATAGTTTCTAAGGCTGAAAAGGGTAGGGTCAGTCTTCTCTCTCTCTCTCTCCCTCTCCCTCTCTCTCTCTCTCTCTCTCTCCTGGATACTCAAATAGTGGAATAAAAGGACAATCCAGTCACTTACAGAGATTATATGTTTCTTAAAATGAAGCAAAAGCAACATTTACTTACTGTGTAAAAATAAACAGTGTTGAAAATAAATTATACAAAATGTATCACTTCAGTACCAGAGCTAATATGAAAAATGAATATTGTAATAGATGCTTTCTAGAGAAGTTCCTTCTTTGTCCTGGTGGAAGAATCCTTACAGGAATCCTTTAAAGTGTTGGGCTGATCTTCTTTATATATGGCTATCTGTAGATATCACTTTATCCCAGGAATCAAAGAAATCAAGTGTATGGGGTTTCATCCAGCATCACACAAGGATTTCTGTGTCTGCAGTCAAATTCTCTCCACCTGCAACAGAAGGGGAGGATTGCAGGGAAGACAAAAAATCTGTTTCACTAGCAAGGTCCAGTCTTCTAGTGGATGGACACCATTGGATGTGACCTGTTGTATATATGCTTGATTAACTTGCTGTCTGTGTGTAGTGAAGCATGTACACAAATAATGACTGGATTTGCCAACATATGCACTAGCTGTGTGGTGACAGCACATATGCTGTTTCACTGCATAACTCATGCTGAAAGATCCACACAGTAAAGAAAGGTGTGAACATTACATTTGATCTCTGTGAAATTTGTGTACTTTTTACTTGCATGAAAGCATTAGCATATGACGCTTGAAGAAGACATCAGAACAGCATTTTCCTTTGAGATTCTGATGTGGTAATTTCAGTCCATTTCTTCTTTTTCTTAAACAAAGCAAGTTGTTTATTGCAAAGTCTTTTTATATACAGATAAAAGCAGTCCTATTAAATGGGTGAAAGTATAAGTATTGATCACTTGTGAAGGCTTAAAAAATGATGATGTAGATTTGAAATAAGCCAGTATGGTATAGTGGTTTGAGTGTTAGCCTAGGATCCTGGGATATCAGGGTTTGATTCCCAGCTCAGCTGTGGAAAACCACAGGGTAACCTTAGGCAAGTCACACTATCTCAGCCTCAGAAAAAGGCAAAGGCAAACTGCCTCTGAATAAATCTTGCCAAGAAAAGTCTAGGAAAGGGCTTCTATAACTCAGAACTGATTTGAAGGTATATAATTTTTTAAAAAATTGAAATAGAGACCACTAATGTAAAACATAAATTTCTGCCCACAAATCTCCATTACTTTAGGGCACGTGTGGACCCCCTTCCCCCCAAGGACTTTGGAGGTTCATACTACCCTCCCCCCCGTTTTACCCATCCACTGATTTTTCACCAATTTTTTTTTTAAATTACACGTGCAGTTGTCAAGAAGGAGCAAGGATGAGGACTAGAGGATGAGTTCAGTGTCCTTGCAATGATAAAATTTCTCATTCCTCTTCTTCCCCCATTATTATGTCAGTGGAGGTCTTTTGCTGAGGACCTATGAAGGCAAAGATCATGGATGATATTTCCTATTTGCTTCCTGTTGCAGAGAATCAGGTTTTGTCTCAATGAAAAACTGAAGCATGGCTTGGTACTTCCAGATGAAAGCAAGTGGTTACTGGTGCCTGCTTGAGTTATTAGAAGAGGCAATAATACTAGATAGAAAGCAGTAGAAGCTAGAAAGCAGTAGGTAGTGATGTGTTCAAGTCTTTTACTCCAAATCTTCAAGTCAAGTCTCAAGTCCTTGCAAGATATGAAAATCTCAAGTCTGCGGGCCGACTTTATACTTCAACCTATATTTCAGAATTTCTGGCCAGTGTTGAATAAAGTCAGTTTTAACAATTTGAGTAGAGCCAGCATTCCACGTTTGCAATTTTGCCATTTGCAGCTTCAGAAGTAGGGAATAGGATCCTTCTTACTCCACCTTCCTGAAGTTGGAGGCTTTTGTGTCAACGGGGAAATAAGAGTCTGCAGCTTCAGAAGTGAGAAATAGGATTCTTCTTAACTTTCCATTTGTGAAGCTGGAGGCTTTTTCAGAAGTGGGGAATAGGATCCTTCTTCTTTGCCATTACTGAAGCTCCAAAAGCTGTAGAAGGAGAGATCCTTCCTCCTCAAGCCCATTGCCTAACCCATTTTCTGTTCCTCTCTGAGATATGTGTCTTGTGCTCTGGAGGCAAGTTTTGCCTTCTGCTCTTAGAAGAAGTCTTAGAAGAAGTTTCCTCTTATATAAAATGGGGACAGGCTGCTGAGCAGACCTCAACCCTGCCTCAAGCATGTTGCCTAATTTTTATGCTGCCCCTCTGAGAAATGTGCCCACACTTTGGGCTTGAGACAGATCACACTGTGACTAGTAGGCAAAAAGTGATGGAGGCATTGTTCAAAGTTGTAAGATTTCTGGACAAATATGTTATGTTACTGAACCAAGGGCAGCAAGTTGATGACTAAAAATATACAAGTCATGAGTCAAGTCAAGTCAGTACATCATTTATCGCCAAGTCAAGTCCAAATTGAGTCACCGAAGCAACTGAAGTCTGACTTGAGTCCAAGTGAATTGACATGAGTCTCCGTCATTGGCAGTATGAGAAGAGGAAGACTGCATTACAGGTAGATAGACTCAATCAAGGAACCACAGCCCTGACACTGCAAGACCTGATCAGGATGATAACAGAGTGACTTGAGTGTCTCTTATTCATAGGGTCGCCATGAATTGAAGTCAGCTTGACAGCTATTAACAGAAATAAGAGCAACTTCAGTTGTGCCTGGTGTGGCAAGTTGTGCCCCACAGAGAGAAAAGCTAAAGTCTCTGCTGCAGGAGGAAGGGAGGAAGCACTTCAGCAGCATCTATGTGTTGAAGGGAGAAGAGGGGAAGGGGCATAAGGGGAGTGCATCTTTTTTCTGAGGGAAAAATGCTTCAATGGGGAAGAAGGAGGAGGCAGTGTCTTAAGCCCCCAACCAACTCTTATACCAGCTTAATACCAAATTGAAATTGCAAGGAGAAAAATCATGCCATTGATTTTTGGCACTAGTTTTCTTTGGTTCAGGGTGAAGTAGGTTGGAAGGCCTCTGAAGGGCACCAAAAGTGGGGTTCAGGGGCTGGGTGCGAGCCTCACAAAAGACGTTACAAGACATGTTGAGAAGAGGGTAGCTAAACAAACAGAAAGAAAAATGGAAGACTTAAAATAAATCTATGGGGTGCCCTGGTGTAGCAGTAAGGTAGATTAAGAAGCTGAAGGGGGATCAAGACGAGCCAGCCATCTTGACTGAATGCTTATAGATAGTAATACTCCTACTGCAGTTTGTCTCATAATAAAGATTAACTCAGCTAACAATAAACAAATGCATTTTGAGACAATTTTTTTCCTAATTTAAAACTAGTATGTTAAGTTGAGTGCTTATCTTGAGTCTGCATATTTTAGAATAGATGTTCAAGAATGCAGAGGCTATATTGGTGTATGTTTCTTGCCTACTGTTTGATTTAGTTCCAAGTTCTAAAGACATTAAAAGTCATGCAGAGATCCTTGGGAGGGTAAGATCTATGGGTTTATTGAACTCCAGAGCCCCACAGGCGTGTGTAAATGAAGAGTCTCAGAACATTCTCTGTATTTGTAGACCTATAGGGCCAAACGGGAGAGCCAGTATGGTGTAGTGGTGTGAGGCACGGGGGGGGGAGGGATGCTTACTCTCCCTCTGGATGCAGTTTCCTGCTCTCAAGTAGGAGATGGGACCCCCCCCTTGCCCCTTGAGATCGTATAGCTGCCACCACCTACTGATTTTGAATCTTCATCATGCAGTAGCTCTGTAGGAAACTACTGGGGAAAGAATTTCTAGAACTCAGAGCCCTCTCTCCCCCTCCCCCTGTGGGAGAGAGGAATTCTATCTGCACCCACAACTGGCAAGGCATCTGGAAAAAGAGCATGGACAGAGGAGATCTTTCGAAGGAAAGGTTTTTATTCTAAACGGGCAACACAGTGACAAAAGATATCTTGTTCATGAAGGCAACCCCCTTCAGACATTACTTGGCAGTTATGAAGTTACAGATAAACCTATGTCATTTCAGCCAGAGGTTTAAAAGAATATAATGCCTAGCGCAACTAGCTAACACATTCCTATTCTACTCACATTACTATTCAAACACTGGGATGGTGTGTGGGGAGAGAAGCCTAGGAGTCTGGACAAGCCGGGCCCAGCCTGCTACCAGCTCCTTGCCTCTTGTTGTTGTTCCTTTTGTCTCTCTCCCCCTCATGGTCTACTGAGGCCTTCTATAACTTCTTGTCTGAGACTTCTGGAAGCTTCTATCTGGTTCTCCCATCTGGCCTTGCTGATTGGGCAACTATCTACACCCTATCAGCCCCTTTTTTACCTGAAGAGAGAACTGTCCTCCTTTAGCTGTGTTGCCTCGATAATGGGAAGAGCTCATTATCACAAGTGGTTTAAGTGTTGGAGTAGGACACTGGAAAAACAAAGCTCAAATCCCCACTGGGCCATGGAAACTTGCTGGGTGACCTTGGGCAAGTCTTGCCTCAGAGGAAGGCAAGGGCAAATCCCCTCGGAACAAATTCTGCCAAGAAAATCCTGTGATAGTTTGCCTTGGGGTTGCCACACACAAAAGCAGCAGCAGCAGCAGCAGCAGCAACAACAACAACAACAACAACAGGGCCAAATTAGACATTCCGCATGGCTGTGCAATGTATTTTTCTTTTCCTTTTCTTACTTAACTGTAGATGCTGCCTTCTTCACCTATAGTTCAATCAGTAGGTACCTTAAGACTTTCTCCTAATATTCTGCACCCTTACTATTCCTCCTGAAGCTGCAGAATATAAAACTACTGTTTGTAATGTTTTCTTTCATAATAAACCACTAAACTTTGCCCATAACTCTGACAACATACCCAATCAAAGATCAGCCCACAGTAGTTTCCTTGGTGACTAGCACACAGCTGCTAAAACGGACTGCAGCGCAAATGATACAGAGGGGGAAATCAAAGACAGAAGCAATACCTGGCAGTCCATGTTTTCTTCAGCATGTGTATATGTTTGTGGTCATCTTTGACATCAATTGTTCTATTTTTTTTCTTGAAACTTGGTAATGGAGTACCAAATGCAGGAGTAATAGGAGTTATGAAAAGCAACCTACTTGAACATCTTCCTAGAACTGTCATGACAATATCTTTTGAAAAAACTAGACTCAAGTTCTTTAACAAAATGATATGCCTTTTGTCTTGAGAAGTTTTAAGAGTAATGTTCAATGCATCAGAAGGCTATTTATTCCAACTGCATTTGAAAATTTATGAGCCTGATGGTTCCTAGATTAATTAAGATGCTTTTTCAACACATTATTGCTCACTACCTCACCCCCCCCATAATGAATTCTTTGGTATTTGCTTGTGTGCAGCAGAATACAGCAAACTACTGTGCTTTTAACTTTGAAAGATAAATACTGGAAGAGACAGAGAGAAAAAAACCCATTGAGGGAAAGCTGATGGGTGGAGTCAGTAGTGTCAGGCTGAACAAGAAGGGAGTAGGGGATGGGACCAGAGTAATAAAAATATATTTCTGACTTGAACTTTTTAAAAAGCCAGTCTATGTTGACAATTCCTCATGCTGAATGCTGGACTAATGTGATTTTCCCCCAAGGCCTCACAGAACAAAAGTGAAAATCAGAGACAGCGTTATTAAAATCCAAGATTTTAACATAGCTATGATGGAACAGCAGCATGTACATTACCCTCTTTAAGAAAAATAAAATCTTTCAGAATGTAGAAACAGAGACTTACATTCATCGATTTTCTAATTCAGGACTTCTTTTGTGTAAAAATAATTTTTGAAAAAACTCTTTAGACATTTGCAATTGCGGAAGTCCATTGTTGTCCGCAGGGGTTAAGGGGCTTTCACAGGTATAGCACTCTGATTTCATTTTAACCACCATGGATGCATGCTGTGGAATTCTGGGGTTTTGTAGTTTGGGGAGGCACTGGAGCTCATCTCTGGCTGAGATTTCTAAATACTCCTTCCTGATCAATCAGTACTGCTAACTGAGGGTCTGTAGCTGACAGTGCAGCTTCTGGCATTCTTTTGTGATGCTCTTCACTATTAATATTGCAGACTGGAGGTGGGTTAGCAGCTGAGAGTGCTCTTTACAGCAGGGTTATAATGTCCATTTCCCCCAACATTTCGAGGGTGCGTGGGAGCTGACACTGAGAGAAACAGAGATGTCTGATCATTCTGCCATGTGGCTCAGCTTTGTTCGAAGGCTGCATATTGCACCTAGCCTCATGTTGTAGTTGAGCTGAGAAAGAGAAGAAGTGTTAGCAGGGGAGGGATCATTTCAGAAATGTATTTAGACAAACTGATAAAAGCCTTGTGACTTAGTTTAAGGAAATAGGAAAACTTTGCTAGGAGACACTTGCTGCTTTGGGGATGGTAAGGGGACTATTTTCATTTGTTTACATTTTCAAGCTTTCTGAAGATTTCTGGCCATGTGCAATACCAAAAGCAGTTTATTCAAGAATTAATTTCATGGGATCCAAATGATTTTCAAAATCCATATTAGTTTCATACCTTTATTAGTGTAACCAAAAGGGCACAACATTTCTGCAAGTTTATTAGTTGTCTAAGTCAAGTAAGACATTGTAAAAATCAGGAGGGGGGAAAAAAGAGGAAACAATTTTTCAGGTACCCTTTATGAACTGTATTTTAAGGAAAGAGATAGAATGTTTGTCTAGTTTCAAAATACACATATACTGAATAAAAACTTAGATTCCTGCCTTATCTTTTTGATTCTTCTCTCCCCTACCTCCCAAGTATTGGTGACCGGCAAATGGCTTAAAGGTGGGTTGAATAATCACAGTGGAGTGCTTGCTGTATAGATGTTAGGTAGCTGAACAGTTTTGCCTCTAACTGCGTTTTGCTTTTCCTCCCACCCACTTTGAATACTATAATAGAACTCTGAGATCATACCTCCTCTAGAAACTAGTTTGCTGCCATAGCTGGCTGCCCTAAACACTCTAATCATAACTGTAGAGTTTACAGACTTTCTCAGAATGAATACAGAAGTTTTATAACTTCAGGACTGGTGATGTGCATTATATCAAGTGATGGCAAATGCCATTGGACTCATTTCAGAATTAGTTTGTTATTTATGAGGTTTCTTTAGGAACTCTTCAAAGAAAGGAACTCTTCAAAGAAAAAAGTTTCCTGCTTCTTTCTGTCTCTGCTCATAATGTTGGCACATGTACACTGATGCACTTCATATAGCCCTTTTTTTCAATTTATCAGAAATTTTGAGTCAGTCTTATGTGTATGTCCAAAGCCCTGGACACTCATTGCAATTCAGGTTTGACTGTGCAACAGACTCCAAAGGCTGATTTAAAGGCTCCAGAAAATGGTGCAGTCTCTAAGCTATTGGCCTATGTGATGGATGTACCCAAAAGAGGAGGGGAAGCGGGGACGAGCATCCTCGCCGCAGACTAGGCTGGAAGTATAGAACTCTACCAAAATGATCAGCCGGAATTGGACTACGAAGGCTCATGTGTAGTTGAGCTATCTCAGGAGTTACCTGTCAGGAGTGTATTGGATGTGTAAACAAGACAGCTGTTGTAGTTGGGCCCTCATAGGAATAACTAAGGCTGCACACAATGTGTCCTATGCACGCTTACTTGGGTGTACATTTCAGTATATATATATAGAGAGAGAAGACTTCTGAGCAGACACTGCAGTTGCAAGAGTTTGTAATCAAGGCTGATGGAATTATAATGTTACTGGAAAGGTGTAGTAATTTGCCCTCCCTTTCTACTGTGCTTTCAGTGATAGCCTGACTGGAGATTTGATATTTTGTTACATCTGTCCTCACTTTTAATGCCACTTCATTTCTTCTTAGATTGTTATTTGCTGAGTAAAACTCTATGTAGTTAATCTGAGTTATCTTGTCCACTTTAGCTCACTTACCCCAAGTACTGCAATGTTGATACATTCCATTTCTTGTTTTGTGATGGCTAGCTTCCTCTAATTCATGCTTTTCACATTCCATGTTCCTACATGTTGTGCAGCTTCAGACTTTCTTTTCACTTCTAAGCATGTCAACAACTGAATGTCCTTTTGGCTTGAGTCCAACTGTGATATTTGGTACTTGCATATCCAGGGGCAAGTCCCACTCCACTTAAATATCACATAACCACCAATGTGAATGGAAGAAGTAGGCCACTACTTTTGTTGGTTACAGTTGCTGATAGAGTTGGCACACACATGGTTCTGGATCCAGGCATCGACTAACTCACCTGCTGATCAGTGAGCCTGCTACCAGAACCAAAGAGATGACATGTATGGGATCCACCCTGGCAGACATCCCTTTGCGGTCCCCCTACCACCAGAGGGTACAGGAAAATGTATCCACCCCTGAACAGGCCTGACCATTTCCGTCCCATATCCCTAAGTCCCTTAAGGGACCCCTCTTCCTACCAATGCCTGTGGAACTCAGAATTGATGTCCTGCTTCCAGGACCCATGCCAACCACCACAAAAGCCCCCCTGAGTCTTTCTACCAACCTACTGCAGCTGCAACCAATGCTATGTTAAGATACTTGATGCCTACTGCCATTCATTCCAGCCAGATGAGCCCATTTCAGTCTGACTTCAGGCCTAGTTATGGGACAGAGACAGCTTTGCTTGCTTTGGTGGATGACTTATGCAGAGAACTAGACGGAGGGAGTGTCCCTGTTGGTTCTGCTGGACCTCTCAGCAGCTTTCAGTACAAGCAACCATGATATCCTAGTGGGCTTACTCTCTGGGATGGGACTTGGGGGAACTGTTATGCAGTGGTTCTGGTCATTCTTGGAGGGATGAACTCAAGGTGGTGCTGGTTCAGTCAAAAGGCAGATCAGGGAATAGGGACTCTGCCTGTGCTGGATGGGATTAACCCCCCCCCCCCGAAGTCTCAGGCTGCCAACTTGGATGTTCTCCTGGACTTGAATCTGCGTCTGGAAGCCCAGTTTTCAGCAGTGGACAGGAGTATATTTACACAGTTAAAACTTGTGCACCAGCTGCTCCCATTCCTTGAGACATCAGATCTAGCTACAGTGACACATGCCTTGATTACATAACGGATGGATTGCTGCTATAAAGCTCTATACAGCTTAGACCATATAGACCGTATCTCCCTGTACAAACCTGCCAGAGCTCTAAGATCTGCAGGGGAAGATTTTTTCTTAGCTCTGCTGCTGTCCTAGGCTTGCCTGGTGAGGGCATGGGAGAGAGCCTTCTCAGTGGCTGCTCCCACCCTCTGGAACTCCTTTTCATGAGAAGTTAGGCTGGCCCCCTCCTTGCTCTCCTTTTGCTGGCATGCAAAAACATTCTTATTCAAGCAGGCTTTTAATATGTAAGCAAGTGGAGGTTAATTTATCCAGATGTTTTTAAAATTTTTGTAGGTTTTTATTATTTTATATGTTTTTCCAATGTTTTAAATTGTTTTAATTGTTTTAACTTTTTGAAACTGGGGGACTTTAATGGAGTTGTCAATCCAAAATTAGATAGATTGGTACAGAAATTGATCCCCCGAAACAATGGAAAATTACCTAAGAGCTTCTTTAACATGATGGACGATTTGAACCTCTTCGATGTATGGAGATATAAAAATGGACAATTAGAAGGATACACTTTTTTTTCAGAGAGAAATAAATAGATAGACAATGATAGACAATGTCCAGAATTGATATGATGCTGGTATCTAAGGCATTATTGTTGAAGGCTACGGATATAGACATTTTTCTGATAGAACCTTTGGTTTTGTATAAAATGACAAAAATAAAAATAATCTTCATCATTCTGTTATCTGACATTAAATTATTCCCATCCCTAATCTGCAAAATTCTCTTCGTATATCTCTCTTTCCTTAGTCTATAAGCCAACCATCTGCCAGGCTTATTAGCAAACTGGAAGGTTTTTTTGACAGAAATATTTCATCTTCCTTTCTATCTCATAGACCATACTCATGAGTAACTATTTCTGCAAGATTTTCAGTTCTTTCAACCATGATAAATTTGTTGGATTCTTTTGCAATTCCACCTCTTTTTTCTTAATTTCATTCAAGATATCATCTTGTTGTCTTTTCCTTTTTTTTTCTTCAACCCTGTGTTTTGCTGGATGATGATGATGATGATGATGATGACGACGATGATAATCTCTCATCAATCCTTTGTCAGCATCCCACACTACGCCTGTGTTAGTGGCTTTATTCAAATTTTCATAGAAATAATTTTTCAAAGTCTCCTTTGCTTTCTTCAGAATTTGATCATTTTTAAGTAAGTCTTCGTTTACTCTCCAAATGAATTGCAATCTTTTTCTTTTAAGAGACAATAATATAGGATTATGATCAGAAAGCACATCTGGCAAAATCTCAATATCTTTCTGTTCCTTCACTGATCTGTATAATGTTCACCATGTGAACATGGATCAAATCCAGGGTATCTATCAAATGAAAAAGGATTTCGGTAATTTTCTGTTTCTCTCTCTCTCTTTTTGTGACACACCATCAATTTTAAGATCAATAGCTTCATTAAAATCCTCAGAAAAATCCTCAGAAAATCCTCAGTCAGCTGCTAAGTCCAAAATCTTGTGGAATAGTTTCTCAAAGAATTTAGCTTGGGTTTCGGTTGGTGCATACAATCTAATCACCAAGATCTTTTGCCCATAGAGCTGAATCTGTACTCCAGTTACACATCCTTCTTTGTCTTCAAAAATATTCTGGGGTGAAGTGTTTGCTTTTGCATATATGACTACCCCCTTTTTCTTTTATCTATAGATGATGTAAATTCTATTCCTAATTTAGAGTTCTATTATTTAAGATTTTGTTTATTTATATGATTTTATTGTAAACAAATCAAGTCCAATTTTTGCTTCCCTGTTCCCTGGGAACTTTTCTAGCCAGTCAGTGATGGATTTGACCAGCTCTTGATGCCTCCCATGCAGAATGCCTTAGAAGCCTTCCCTGAAGCAGACTGCTCTTCTCTGACACCTGACCAGAAGTATCCCCTTTCCTATTCTTTTTTTCTGATTTGAGTGTGCACCTTTCCTCACCATCTGGTTTAAGTAGCATGAAAACATCCACATCGTACCCATTCAGAATCCTCTGCCTGCTTTTCTTGACTAAATGGATGCGTGGAGGCCACTCTCCAATGTTGTATTTTACTATTTAATTCCAGCAGCATCAGAACTTTCTTTCTGTTTCTCCCATTCTGTAGTCCTTCGAGATGGCAGAAAGCTGTTCTACAGGGTTTCTCCATCATTTGAAGCAACTTTTTCACAGTATACAGCGGGCTGGATTGTTGTTGATTCTGGTAAAAAGAAGGGGGTTCAGTGAAAGTACATACTGCTCATTCAGTCTGGGAAGTTTCCCTGAGCTTGATCACACAGCTGTCTAGTGATTTTAAAACTTGGCGGCTGGAAGCTTGTTCTATAATTAAAGTCCATAACGTTTTTTAAATTGCACTGAAAGCAAATCAGTATCAGTATAAATTTATTGATTAATCAATTGACCATATCAAAAGATTTAACATGAAATGTTATGAAACACAGTAAAACTAAAATACAATGGAATAAAATAAAATAAGCCAAAATAAGGTAAGATATGATAAAATGTGATAAAATATAAGATGAAATAAAAAGAATAATGTAAAAGACTATACATAAATATCAAAACTTGTAATAGTAGGTTGTAATCTTGTGATAAGATGAAAATAGTAAAATACAGAGACAATATGTATTTAGATTAATTCATCACCCTTGCATGCAACCTCAATATGTTCTATAAAATGTTTTCTCAGTTGGACAGTCTTATTTATAAACTTAGCAGATCTGAGGACTACGTATGTGTTAGTGCCGTAAAGGAAATAAGATATTTGATAGGGTCCCAGTTTTTTGTTCTATCAAGTAATGTCTGTAGATACTGGGCCCTTACTGGGGCGTATAATTGAGAGTTAAAGAGAACATGTGCAATATCTTCTATTTTAGATGTACCACAGACACATATTCTTTCAATATATGGCACTTGGTGGAATCTTCCGTATTTAACCATAGACTCTAGCTGCTTGAATCTTGTTCTAGTAAGGGCTATCCTTTGGCATTGAGTCAAACCCACTGTCAAGTATTTTTCTATTTGAAAGGACATTTTCTTTTTAGCCAACCATTTCAACAACCTGATGTTTGCAAGTGACAATATCAGTTTGAGCATTCACATCTAAAATTCTTTGTTTGAAAATCACTGTGGCCTGGTGTTCACCTGAAAGTAGATACTGTGTTGAAAAACCAAAGTGTGAGATGGTTTGGAGAAGTTGGCTAATCCATGAGGAGGGTTGGAGTGTTCTCATCTGTTCTTCCGGGCACATTTTTGGTAGTCTAGCAGATTCCATTGAGAGAATCTTCCACCAGTAGTTGAAAGCTTTAGTTACTGTTCAGCTGTAGATGGACTGGGTGCCTGTTTCAGCTCTTACTGCTGTTGCAAGTGTATTCCTATTGGTCCCCAGGATTGTTCTTAAGAAGTGTACTTGATTTTGTTCAAGTAAAGGGTCCTTTGACAGCCCTCACAGTTCAGCAACATAGGTTAGCACTGGTGCAATTTTTGCCTTGCGGACCTTTAAAATGGAAAACAGAGAGCTTGGGTGGTTATAACTAAGTAATTTAGTTAACATTTTAGAGTTTATTGTAGCCTTTATAGATACCTGTTCACAGCCTTTATAGATCTCAGTGCGGCATTCGACTTCATAAATAGAGACATCTCCTGGAAGAAACTGGCCAAGTTAAACATGGAACCTAGGCTTTTGTATCTGGTAAAGGCCCTCTACACAAATACATGCCTGAAAGCCTTCACTGGAGTCAATGGTTCTCTCACACGGAGCACACCTACTTATAAAGATGTTAGACAAGGATGCATCTTGCCCCAATGTTATTTAATCTTTATGTTAATGACATCCCAGGATTGCTCCAGTCTACAGATGTTCATATGCCAAAGATCCTTAACAGACATATCAACAGCCTTTTGTATGCAGATGAGATGTTTCTAATGGCACATTCCCAAGTAGGCCTGAGAAGATTAATGGGGAAATTTGGTGTCTATTTGTATTTACCATCCATTGTGTATTTGGTGGTAAGATGGTATAGCACAATTCTCTATTTTTCTGAGGAGATATTTTGCATAAATCTTAGCTGTTATATCAATAAGGCTTATGGGTTGATAATTTCTAGGGTCTTCCATATCTCCTTTTTTGTGTATGGAAACTATGATAGAGAGTTCCCATCCTGCTGGAATGTTGCCAGTATTGTCTATGTATGTGTAAACAGACCTGTCAGCAGTGGAGCCCAGCAGTCAATATGTGTTCTGAAAAGTTCTGGGGGAAGGAAGTCTTCACCAGCTGCCTTGTTGGAGTTCAGTGACTGAATAATGTGTTTAATTTCTGTCACCGACGCTGGTGGCCAAGAGGGAAGGTTATCAAGTGTCAAAGGTTCAGTAGACATCCTTCCTGGAATATCTTGCTTATAGTTGGCAAATAATGTTAGTATAGAAATCCTCCCAAACTGAAGCTGAAATGTGAGTATCAAGTAATAACTTGTGCTCCTTCAACATGCCAGACACAATATTCCAAAATACAGCTGAGTTTGGCCCTTTTGCTGACTTTTCTAACTCAGACCAAACTGTAGCTGTGTAGAAAGCAGATTTTGGTCATTTGCTTAGATGTTTAATGAAAAGTTTTATCTCATTGAAAATAATTTTGTTCTTGCACTGATGAAGTAAGGAAAACTTTTGGCTTATCAAGATATAATAAAATGGGAAAGAGACAATCCAAAAAGAGTTAAAAGCTGAAGGTCATGAACTAAACTGGTTCCCTTGGTGCCAGTTGAAAGAAAGGTACAAAATGGACCAAAAATTATATGGTTTTGAAAGACAAGAAAATGAACTAGATCAACTGTTGAAAGAACATCAAAAGAAGAGAATCTCGAAGCTTTACAAATTATTATTAAAAAGGGACTTTGAATCTGAGTCAATAAAAGAGTCAATGATTAAGTGGGCCCAAAATATAGGTCATCCAATCGAGTTAGAGGCATGGGAAGAAGTATGGAAAACAGACATAAAATTCACTTCAAATTTAAATTTAAGAGAGAATTATTATAAAATGTTACATAGGGGGTATATGATTCCAGAAAGACCAAAAAATAACCAAAAACGGAGATGCAAAGTGTTGGAAATGTGGGGGAAAGGTGGGGACTTTTTTTCATATGTGGTGGACATGTTCTAAGGCTAAGAAATTTTGGAAGGGAATTCATGATGAAATTCAAAAAATTTCCAAAGTTAATTTTGAAATGGTACCAGAATTTTATTTATTCAATATACTAGGTCAAAACTGGGAGATTAGAAAACGACAGAAGATATTATTGTATTTGATTACAGCAGCACGGCTGACATATGCACAACATTGGAAAGATAAAATAGATAATCAATTAGATGAATGGAAAATAAAAATGTTAGATATCGTAGAGACTGAAAAACTAGCTAACTCCCTTAAGAACAAAACTGTTCAAAATTTTGAAAGAGAATGGAAAAGGGTAATGCTTTGGCTAAATCTGTAAATGTCTGTGGATTGAGTATATTGATATTTGATAAGATATATATAAAGGAATAAACTGGAAACTTTTGATATACACAAGCGGGGAGGGAATAGAAGAATTATAATAATTATAATAATGATATATATATTAGTGTCTATGTTTTTATGTACTTTGAAAATAATAAAAATTATTTTAAAAAAAGAAAATTTTGTTCTTTTGCTAACACTGCAGTCTGCTCAGCTTAAAAAAATGAGTGGGCTTCTAGGAAATAACATCAGATACAAGTGGGATACAGCTGACAAACATTTATATCAGATAACACATACGAATCTATATGGTACCACACAACTCTTTGTAGTAATACACACAGATATTGCCATTTATACAGATTTCCACATCAATACTGTTATATTTGCACAGTGCCAGATCCATGTCTTACTTTGCTATTTTGAATATAGTGCTAATAACCAGAATTTAAAAGATTTTTTTTAAAAAATATCGATCTACATTTCAGTGCTGCATTGTTACAGCTTTTTGATATCAGTTTAACTGACATCGCTTCATCCAGTAGAATCCTTGAATTTGCCATTTCGTGAAGTACTTAGAAAGTTCTAGTCCAGTGCCTTGGATTACAACTCTAGAGCTCCCTATGAGAGAATTCTAAGTACTGTACCTCACCAAACTGCAAAGGTCAAGATTTCATGTACTGAGGCAATCACGGTTAAATGTGGCATCAAACACTCTGTGTATGTAGTGTAGGCAAAGCAGATTGTTCAGGAAGTTTACTGTTCTCTGTGTTGCCTTCTAATATTTTAACTGCTGATTCAGTACATTCAGTGCTTTGACAAAGGGTGTAAAATTCTGTTGGTTCATTTTAAATTAACATGTTAATTTCTACTAATTCTGTTAGTATCAGAATAATTTGTTCTGTTTTTCAAGTAATTTTTGACGTACAGAATCATAGAATCATAGAAATGTAGAGTTGGAAGAGGCCACACGGGCCATCCAGTCCAAGCCCCTGCCATGCTGGAACACCCTCAAAGCACTCCCAACAGATGGCCATCCAGCCTCTGCTTAAAAACCTCCGAAGAAGGAGACTCCACCACACTCCATGGAGGCAGCCTATTCCACTGCCGGACAGCCCTGACTGTCAGGAAGTTCTTCCTGAGGTTCAGGTGGAATCTCCTTTCCTGCTTATGATCACCCTAAGGCAAGCCTATGACAGGGTTTACTTGCCAAGATTTATTCAGAAAGGATTTGATTTTGGCTGAAATTGAGGGAGAAGCAGATGAAAGCTCGTCCTTTTATCCCAACTGCCACTGCCCTGGCCTTGGAGGGAAAAAAGAAGAGGCAGTATCTGCTGGACTTAATCCCTTTCACACTGCCATCCACTTTTCTTTGTGCATGATTTCTTTAGGTTGTAAGCTTGAGGGCAGGACACTGTTTTCTTTTTTCCCCCTTCTTTTTCTCGAAAATGACCTTGTACAGTGATGGCACTATAGAAGTAAATGCTGCTGCTGCTGCTGCTAATATAGTAGAAAATATGGTAGTATATTTCTGAGGTAAAGAATTAAATGAACACATGACATGGATTTGAAATCGATGCAGTGGCAGAGCTTGGAGTGGGGAGGTGAAAGGGGTGGGGCTGTGGTGTGGGGCGTGGCCAATATGCGAGGCACATAGCCATGGTGCATGGGGGTGTGGCCAGGACATGCGGGGGCATGGCCACAAGCCAGGACGCCCAAAAAACATTGCCACCGGAGGCGAACCACCTTCATTGCCCCCCTGTCCCTACGCAACTGAATCCATGTTTAAATCCAAACATCAACCACCCTCACCTGCAAAGATAAAAGGAGGTTTTTTCAGCACTGACAACATTGGGGTGTGTTCTATAACTACCATGAGGAAGTTAGTGACAACAAGGTGTTTTTTGCCTGAAATCCATAACCCTGTTTCCCAGTATTTATAGTGAAAGATTTATCTTGACATTATTTGATTTACTTATGTTCACTGTAAAGAAATCTTTGGAATTGTTATGCTTGTATTTAAATATTGCAAACAATATATTTACTTTTTTTTATTAGCATTAGTTAAAACTATAAAATTAGAACAACAGCACTGATAATATCAACAATCTGTTCCTGCAATTTATACGAGAGTGCGTGATTATTTTCCTAGACACAGAAAACTCTTAGTAAATATACTCCGTCTTCATTTTGAACAGAAACTCGAGCTGATAGAACAAAGAAGTTGTTTAGACACTATACTGTTGGATCATATGACAGCTTTGATGCTTCAAGGTAAGATGCCTTTGTTTTATTTTGCAATATTACAATTACATATTTTCCATACTTAAAGAAAAACCTGCTTTTTTCAATGATGGGCTTGGCCTTAAAAGTTAAGAAAACTATAAATGCCCTCCATTCCCTCTCCCATTTGCTGTGACAGAGCACAGTTACGTTTATAAGTAATTCTAAAAAAAGCTATTTGCTGTTTCTTATTGCCATGTTTAAAAATAACCCTTTATGTTACTTGTTGCACTGCATGCTACTTTTCCATTAGTTTGTTACTTAAATATAATTACAGCATTGTTAAGACAGCAGCATAAAGTTTATTCAGTTTTAGTTATTTTGCTTTTGAATTGTATCTTTGTTACACCTAAGCTACCAAGCAACTAATAGAACAACTAATAACAGGAGAGTACGTTAGCTTGTAACTTTTTACTTCCGCACTCTGGGATAAAGTGTAAGCGAGTAACTTCCATGCTCTGGAACAGAGGGTAACTAAATAGCTTTAGAAATTTAGCAAAGCAGGATCCTGACATCCTGCTTCTAATCAGAGCTAGGAAGGTTAATTGGGCAGCTGCTACCCCCAGAGTCTTCCAGTTAGCATGAATAGTGACTATGTTGGCTGAGAGACTTCTGGAACTTGCAGTTCAAAAAGTTAATGTTTTCAAGTTTTGGACTTCACTACATAACTGTCTTATCTGTAGGGTGGTGTGTCCCTTCAAAAATGTTTCTCCTGACTGAATGAAGTTCATCTTGGGCATGTTCTTTCTTCCCCACATCCCTAGTAGCTAAAACACTGTGGAGTACAAATCGCAGTTTCTAGTCTGTAGGATTGTCTTAATATGAAAACTTGAAAAAAATTAGGAGTATTAGTTTCTCTGTAGGCAGTCCACATGAAGAACATATTTCCAGAGCCAATGAGATTTCTTTCTCTGTAGTCAGAGAACTATTGTTTGCTTCAAGGTGTCCCCTTTCGTCTGCTTTGTTCTCTCTTCTGTCGGTTCTCTTCTGTCTGTCCCGCATTCTGTCCTGGCACTTTAACAAACTTAAAATCATCAAATTTCTATGTAGAAATCGTCACTATCTTTCTAAACAGTTCCATTGATCAATCCTTGCTACTTCTGCAAGTATTTTAGATTGTGGCAACCAAGCAATGGAGGCAAGAGGTGGCAATCCAAATTCTGTGACTTGAGTGATTACACCGAGATTTGAATAAGTAAAGCTAAAATTACTGGTACTGTTCCAATAATCTGCCATTCAGATAATTTTTTAGCGGTATGTGTAATTATTGCCTGTCTCATATGTGGTCTTATTGGTCAAAGCAGATGGGTTGTACAAAACATTTCTAGTCTTCTCTTTCAGTAGTAACATTTACACTTAAATGCAAACTATTTAAAGTAGTCTGTTCAAAAGCAAATTGTTAGTAAGTTAGTTAAGGATCTCATAACACTGAGATTAAAGTTCACAAAATGACAGGAGTGGATTGCATGTTAAGTATGAGGTGATGTGTACTTGAGAGGCATGGGAAAATGTGCATAGAAATGGGAAATATTTTGAATTCACTCACTTAGAAAAAGTAGTTTGCTGAGCCTAGAGCTCTGTAGCTGAAAATTCAAAAAACCCTTCCCTAAACTGAAGATCCCAGAATTCCATAGGATGCTGCCATGACAGTTAAAAGTGAAACCATAGTGCAATAATTGTGTAGCATAGTGTGATACTGTCCAGAAACCATCAGCTATTTGCTGTTCTCTAACGGTAGACAATACAAAATTGTAAAAATGAATGGAAAAGAATACAAATTTTAAAAGCTATCCAGATGCCCTATGCATTTATTCATGTTATTGTATGTACTTTGGCCACCTCCCATATTTAAAGGGATAGAAGGCAATTAGGAAAAAATGCTGAAGACAAATATATAAATGTACAAAAACGTACTCAAGGCTGTCAAAACCCAAGGAAAATCTAAAAGAAGAAGAGAGAAATTGAAGGAAGAATATAAGTGAGATAAAATCTGGGGTATGTTGTCGTTGTATGTTTTCTAGTAGCTTCCAATTTATGGCAGCCCTAAGATGAATGTATCATGTGGGTTTCTTGGCAAGATTTGTTCAGAAGTCGTTTGACTTACTCTTCTTCTGAGGTTGAGAGACTGTGATTTGCCCAGGGTGACACAGGGTGTTTCCATGTCCAAATAGGGATTTGCACCCTAGTGTCCTAGTTCAGTACTCAAACCGCTCCACCACACTGGATCTCCTGTGCCAGGAAAACTGAATAGGGAACATTTTGTTTAACTTATTGAAATAAATATGAGACATGTACTTGATCAAAGGCAGAAAAACCATCCTTTATTTTGTAATGCACAATGTAGATTAAGTTAATGAAAAAGTCATGGAGATTTCAACAATTGTTACAACACTACGGAGTACCTTTTGAATTTTCAGATGAAGTTATAGTTAAAAAAACTGTTTTGTCAATTATTCAATTGTATTCAATTGATACATATAGGCTTCACAAAATAAGTATAAGATCTTGGAGTATGTATATATGTGTACGTGAACACACACACACAAAACAAAACATTAAAAATTACAGAACGTAAATCTATAGTGCCCTTCTAGCTGCATCATATACAGAGGGTTGACTTCACAGCCTTAGCAGGAAAAGGGTCTTTCAGCAACTTCTGTTTTTTTCTGAACATCACCTAATTTAAATCTCCACCCTCATTCATGTTTCACGAAGGTTTCCTTATTCTTTTTCTTTCATATATCCCTCCTCTCTCTTCCTCTCTCCTTTTTCTCAAATGATTGATTGCCATTTTGATAGTGACCTAAATCCATTGGTTAACTCCAAGTAGAACAGCCACATTGAATCTATTGCTAAGTGGTAGGTCAGCATTTGTGCAAATCCCACTGACTCAATGGGTCTGTGTTAGTTGGGACTAACAATTAGATTTAAGCCAGTGCTGCCCCTCCTTGATGTAATTTCACCACCTAGTACAATAAGATTTGGGAGAGGGATCTGAGCATTTGGAGTATTGTTTGACAGTTCCTCAATTAAGCGCTTGTTTAAGGAGGCCTCTTTTCAGTTTACTGAGCCATAGCTCTTGGAAACAGTGGTTGCACTGTGTTGCCCTTGTTTTGCATAGAATGTGTTACACATTCTAGTATGGGTATGTGTTGCACTTTTTTTTGTCCCCCTCTAGGTATTCCTTATATAAGAAAACCCTATGAAATGTCATGGGTCACCATAAATCAACAGTGACTTTAAGGCACACATACATGCTGCAGCTATGTGCAAGCAGTGAGGGCTAGTCCATTAGGGCATGGGGCACCAGTCTTCCCCTCAGTCTCAGATTGCCCCCCAGCCAGCCCACTCCTGTCTGCATCATTACTTTTAAAGCTGTCCATGGGGTAGCAGAGATTGTAACTTCCTTCTTAGTTAAATCTCTCAGTCTTCCCTTGGTGAGACATGGTAGGCAAGTCACAGCCAACAAAGCTTCTCAGGCAAAGAGATTTTTTTTCCTTTTAATGGTACAGGATGGTCTTCATGGACAGAAGTCTGCCTGCTCATAACAAAAAATAGTACTGGGAGGCAGAGTAGCAACAGGAGACAGGAGGGAAAGATTGGGATGCCAGCTCAGTGGATTCTTATGGAGTAGCACCAGTTTATGGACAAGAGAAAGACAACAGAGACCTTTGGCTCAGGACAATGAGCTGATTTTGCTAGTGCATGGGCTAGGTGGCTTGTTAGGTGGCTGGTGCTATACTTCTAGTTTTGCACTGATGCTTACAAGAGTCTTTTCCTTCGAACTCCACTCTGATAAGGTGAGAAGAAGAAAAAAATGTTTGATTTTACTATAGAGTGCAGGGTACACATAGGGGAAAAAACTGCATTCAAGAGCAACTTTTTTGTTTTTATTTTATTTTATTTTATTTTATTTTATTTTATTTTATTTTATTTTATTTTATTTTATATGGAGACCCATGGTTGCTCAGAGGAGCAATCATCTACTGCCTATTTTCTGTCCTGGAGTGCTGCACTTCAGTTCATTGTGTCGCAAGCTGTTTTGTTGTTGTTGTTGTTGTTGTTGTTGGAGCAGAACTGCAGCAGACAACGTATGGGACTGTTTGGCTGTTTCAGCTTTTTATTTGTCTTGAACTACATATCAAGGGAGAACAGCAATAGTGAGGGAGTTTTAGCTTGTGTGGATCAGGGTCCTAGTGTTACTGGTTAGGGATGTCTGAAAGAGTTCTGAAAGAAGGTTAGACCAGCTGAATGAAAGTGCTGCCATCACAGTAAATGGGCATAAGATAGTGCTGTCAGGGATTCAAAGCATGGAACCCTGGGAAAATGCCCAGACCACTGCAAGGCATTGCATCATACTCCGGCAGTGTGTATTGCAAGACATTGCATCAGATACTGGAGTGGTGTGCAAAGGGTACAGGGTGGTGTGCAGACCCCTGTAGCTCATTGGTTGTAAATATGTATATAAGGCAGCAACGTTCAGTTCATGTTGTCGGTTGACCAAACCTGGTGCCTGGCGTAAGCCTTTGTCAGTCTGTTTTATGTTCATGTACATATCGGAACCTTGAAGCTAAGATAAAGTGCCTCCTGTTTGGAAGAAAGCTTTTCCGTGTGAGTATCCTTCTTGGGAACAGGGTCGCTGCTGTTGGTTTGCTGAGAACCTCTTTTCGCTGTGTCTCCGTGGGGATTGAAACTCCCATCATTCCTCCAACAAGTGCTACTCCTCTGTTTGCATTTTAAAGAGGGAAGGGGTTTGGAGAAATTGAAAGCAAGCGCAGATATGCATAGCAATTCATTCTACTTTTTCTATTAATTTAGAACAGGGGTGGGAACTTTGTGGTCTGCTGGAGGTGGTTGAACTATAAGTCCCAGCATCCATCATTATTGGCTAACCTGGCAAGGGCAGCTGGGAGTTGCAGTCCATCAACATCTGGATAGCTGCACAGTTCCCACACATGATTTGAAACCTTGTGTTTATAAGTATAAATATAAATAATAAACAATCACTTTAAGACAAGGTGAGCAGGATTCTGAGAAAAGAAGGGAAAGGGTAGAAATCTGTTTCAATTGTGTTTAGGTTTTTGCAGTAGTTTGAGGAAATCCATCAGGCTTCTGTCAAACTGGAGGAGTAGGTGTTGCTTAATAAAATTTAATGGATCTACCTGGAGTCAAGCAAAGCACAGACGTGTTACGTGGTGGTAATGTTGTTGTTGCTATTATTGTTGTTGTTGTGTGACTTCAAGTTATTTCTGACTTAGGGTGACCCTAAGGTGAACCTATCACAGGATCTTCTTGGCAAGCTATGTTCAGTTAGAGTTTGCCTTTGCTTTTGCCTTCCTTTGAGGTTGAGAGAATGTGACTTGACCAAGGTCGCCCACTGGATTTCTGTGGCTGAACAGGGATTCAAACCCTGGCCTCCAGAGTCATAGTCTAGTGCTCAAACCACTGCACCATGCTGGCTCTGTCACTGGTAATGCACCTCTGAGTAAATTTGCACGAGACTGCAGTAGTGCTATTCCTTGTGTGTGTGTGAGAGTGAGTGTGTGTGTGCATGCACATGTGTATGTGTTTTTAAAAAGTGGAAGGTTGGGGCTGCAAGAAAGACAGGCGTTAATAAATGTGCATATGATGAGGATACTGCATCTTGTGGTTTTAACAAACAGTGCTTTGAGTGAAATAGAGTTCTCCTAAGTATTTATTCTGCAAAAGAAGCTAGCAGCATGTGAGTCTGCCTAATTAGCTTTCCATGTTCACCCAAAGGAGCGTGGCAAAAAAGAATAGCAGTTCAGAGTGGGGGCAAAATTTCTAGCTCCCAGGCTAGTGCTTGGTTCAGTGAGCAATCCCCCGTCCATGGGCTGCACTCAGTCTTTTAAGAGCTGTGCCCTCAAGGGAAGGTTTTGTGCCACCCCCTTTCAACCCCACGCCCACCATTACATATTGGATTAATATTTCAGTATTGCATTGAAATCCTTCTACCTCAGACTCCACATTTCCATGCCAAACTGAATCAAATGTCAAAAAACATACTTTGAACTTCCTGTGAATGGGAATCCATGCATTTAAAACTGGAGCTGAAAGACTAGATTGATTGGTGCCAGGATAATTTGAAATTTAGCAAAATTAATTTTTATACTGAGTCTTTTAAAAGTATATGTACACATTTTCTCTTCAGCTTCTTCTCTTCTTCTCTGTACTTTTTAAACATAATGTGTAGGTTTTCCAAGCATGCTAATATACAAATTGCCGTCAAGTGGCCAAATAACAGGTTATTTCTAGAGATGTCTTGTATTTCCCTTTGTCGTTTCACTTAAAATTGAATAGTTGGAAAAAAGAGTATGTTTTAAAAATGTCTAGCAAAAGATAGCCTTATGACAAATAGCTGATTGATCATAGAATCATAGAAATGTAGAGTTGGAAGAGACCACACGGGCCATCCAGTCCAACCCCCTGCCATGCAGGAACACCCTCAAAGCACTCCCGACAGATGGCCATCCAGGCTCTGCTTAAAAACCTCCAAAGAAGGAGACTCCACCACACTCCGAGGCAGCATATTCCACTGCCGAACAGCCCTGACTGTCAGGAAGTTCTTCCTGAGGTTCAAGTGGAATCTCCTTTCCTGCAGCTTGAATCCATTGCTCCTCGTTCTGGTCTCTGGAGCAGCAGAAAACAAGCCCTCTCCTTCCTCTACGTGGCATCCCTTCAAACATTTAAACATGGCTAGCATGTCCCCTCTCAACCTTCTCATCTGCAGACTAAACATACCCAGCTCTCTGTTTATCCTCATTGATGATCAAGATTCTAAAGGAAATAAAGAAATGCTCTCATAGAAAGTATGTTTTTGAAAAAAGAAAGATTTCATGGCAAAACTGAAGGGAAGGCAGAAGCAGATAGATCTGCCTGACTTTAGAGAGTCAATGTGGGGTAGTAGCTTTGCTGCTGGACTAGGATTCTGGGAGACAATGGTCTAAATTTCCCTTGGACACCCTTGGCAACCCTCCCTACCTTAGAGGAAGGCAATGGCGAGCCTCCTCTGAAGAAATCTTGTCAAAGCACCCCTATGATAGGATTACCAGAAATTGACGTGACAAGGCATAACAACTTGGCTTTGCCTCTGCTTTCTGCTCTGCCAGACTTGGTAGTCATGAGCTGCCACTGTGTGCCGGTGTCTTGGAAATTCTTATCTCTTAATAGGGACAATCCACAAAGAGGGCAACCTGAATTCACTTATCTGGATTAGAAACATCTGATAACACAAAATATGCTGACCTAATGATCATTTTCTTTTGCTCTAACAAAACAAGGATATCAGGAAAAGGTATCCTACAGAGCCTTCCCTTATAGTGGATGGGGGCTCTGACATTTCTTCAGGTCCTCTGATGAGCAGTTTCCTCTTTCCTGGGTAACAACTCCCAGGAAGCTTCTAAAAGCTGGATTAAGATAAGATAAGATAAGATAAGATAAGATGAGGTGAGAGAGAGAGTGTGACATGCCCAAGGTCAGCCAGTGAGTCTCCATGACCAAGCAGAGAATCAAACCATGCTTAAACAAGCGGACCACACTTGTTCTCCTGTATTTTGGCCTTTTATTTTCACAGCTTTCTGTTTTCTCTGCATCCATTACTTCAGTATCTGTTTGTACTGAGACAGTGGAATGTGAATGAAGTCAGTGAGGAGATACCTTCTGTTCCTTTCATTCATGATGGGCTATCTGTACTGTGTCTACCATACCTACTAGGGATTACTTTTTGCTAGCCTTCTTGCTCTGCACATAGGTTGATTTAAAAAAATGAAGATCCTAAAGCGTATTGCCGGTTCTTATCCCACAAAATCTGACTCATAATGCAGGATGAATTCAAAGTTGGGTCAACTGAATACTTAAGTTTCTCTAGATTGCAAAGGTTCACTTAATTTTGACCTAGGCATAGACCTTATGTTTTTGGGTCTGGTATAATTTGTGATTCTCCCTGGCCGTTATTCATTCTGCCCTGCCTCTTTCCCAAGCAAAGGATCCTTGCCATTTGAAGAAGAAAGGATTAATTGCTGGTGGAACATGGGATATGTAGTTTCTTCTTTCTCCTCTAGTGGAGTGGGAACTGATAAGGCCTTTTCTGTCATCCCATCCTCATAATCAGTTATTCTCATAATTTTACATCTGGATTATAGTTTTTCCAGACTTTTCTGAATTTGATCTGAATATATGTGTAATCCTATACATGTGCCATTTGAAACATTTATGTTTTAAACAAAGAATCATTGGCGTATATGGCTAGCAATAGTCATATGTAGCATCTTGTGATGAAGAAGGTTGAGCAACAAAGGAATATAATTCAGGGGTGAAGAAAATATTTTGAAATGAGTAGTTCATTCAAATAAGATATTTACACAGATATTTTATTTAATATGCTGAGATCAGCTTAGAAATAGAAAATAACAAGGAACAGAGTAAGAAAAAGATGCCAAATTAATAGAAGCTGCTTGTGCATAATACAATGTTATTAGTAGCCTGTATTTTCTTAAGGTAACAGCAGGATAATTTCTCACTTTTCTCCCTTTCCAGTAATGAATCCCCAGGAACTAATTCTAATTTGCCATTATACCTAGAACTGTTACCTGTATCATGGGTGAGGCTGAACCTACAATTCTCTCTCTGTTAGTCCAAGTCTCCCTAAGTTGTCACATTCACTGTTTCAAAGTATCAAAACCGCACTATAAAGATCTGCTACTAATAGAAATTTCATGCTGAGCAAATGTGCAGTGTCTGGATTGCAGCCAGTTTATGCACCAGTCACCCTATATGTGGCATTCCTTAGTACTGAAAAAGAGATGTAGGTTACAATCCCTAGATTTTTAGGTGTTTTGGGGACTCTAGCGGAAAGCCATTTCCAGGAAAGTATGTAGAAGGGTGTTGGGTATATAGAAGCTGTTGGAGATGCAGTGTGCTGAAATGGTTTGAGTGTTGGACTATGACCTTGGAGACCAGGGTTCAGTTCTCCATTCAGCTGTGGAAACCCATTGGGTGACCTTGGACATGTCACACCCTTTCCCAGAAAACCCTGTGATAGGTTTGCCTTAAAGTCACCATAAGTCGGAAACAATTTGAAGGCAGACAACAACAGGTGAAATGAGCCCAAAACCAGGCACAGTTAAAATACACAGACTTTACATAAGTTGGTGGTCTGAAAGGAAATTTTTGTCTCTTTGCTTTCAGAGATTATCTGGCTGGTCACCACTTGAGACCAGATTTTTGGCTAGAGAAACCCTTGATATGATCCCATTGGGCTTATATTATAATCTTATATATGAATATTGTAGGCCAGGTGCAAAATTGCAGCATTTAGGGTAGTTAAATGTTGCTGTTTGCAAACGCAGTCCCTCATTTTGAAGGAGTGCTCAGTCCAAGTCCAGTTTAAAAGTAAAAGTCTGCCAAGAAGGGAGAGCTGAATTTGCCCATCAGCAGTGAGGCACTAGGGTTCTCTGGCTGTGAATTCTAAATACTCATCTCTAAACTGCAAATCCCAGGTTTCCATGGGATGCTGCCACGACAGTTAAAGTGAAATCATAGTATTATCGTTGTGTGATGTGAAAGGGCCTCAAGTGATAGTCTTCCCTACTGTAATGAAGATAGCATTTCTACTTTTTTTCCCTTCTTCTAAAGTTTTTTTCCCCTTTATTATGAATCACTTAATTAATATACATTAATATATGTTATATTACAATATTAATTACAAAGAAAAAGATTTTTAACAATTGCTTCTTCCACCTCTCCATCCCCTCAACCCTTCACCTCACAAACAGCTCACAGAGGATCAAGACCTCTTTTGTATCTAGAAGCATTTTGGGAAATGATTTTGGGAAATTTTGGGAGATACGGACTTAATCAAATTTATCACATCTTCATACCCCGATTTTTCCTTTGCTTTCTCAATTACCAGTTTCCAATTGTCACTCTATGATTCTTTACTATATTGTCCGCTATACTTTCACCTTTTTCCCCCTAAGGAAATCAGATAATATAGCTTCTTTTATATATTTTAACAAACCAAATTGTCATTCCAATTTGATTTCTTTTTCCATCTTAAAGCAATGACTGCATGAGCAGCTTTTAAAATTTGTTTTATTACATAACTTTCATTCCTGTTTAGGCCTATTATCCCTAGGTTGAGAGTTAAACAATTTTAAACAATTTTCTTTACTTAATTGAACCTCTCTCCCTATTATTATATTTATTTGGGTTTGTTTTTTTTTACTTCTTTCAAAATTCTTGAATAAATGGACACTCCCACCAAATATATAAATACCCTTTGCTCCACATCTATGCTAACATTTAGGTGAGAGTTAGGTGCTGTAGCATCTACCAATCATTTTCATTTGTTGTTCTTTTACATTTGTATTTGTATTTTTGGCAATTTCTTGTAGCCAAATTTTAATATCTTTCTTATAAATTTTTCCTCCCAACTTATTATCAATCCCTCGATCTTTCTATACTGGGCTATTAACATTTTTTATATAATTTTTCGCTATTAATCCTTCTTTCTCTTCAATTTTTCTTTTGATTATTTCTTCTAAAAGCACATTCTGCTGTACTGTGTTCAGTTTTATTTCCTGTAAAGATTTAATAATTGCTTTTACCTGAATCCAATACTGACCTGCAATCCCTCCAATCATTGAAATTATTAATTCTTTCTCTATTGGTTTCCCTGCCCTATCATATAATCTCCAATAATTTTAACTCCATTTGACTTTAATTTTTTCAATATTTTCCCAACCTCTTCATTATTACTCCTATTTAAATATTATATTAGTAGCCATTTCCCATCTTTGATATCTAATCGTTACTCCATTTATCCCATATTTTAAAATTGATCCTCATAGGTCTAATTATTTTTTCTTTATCTTTCTTACTCTTTATCTTCACTTGAAAGATAGACGTATAATCCATTTTGTTACTCTGTATTTCTATTTTAACCCACCTTTTTGTTGATCATATTCTATTTCTAAAATTCTTGACAATTGAATTGCCTCAAAATATAATTCAAGAGGGGGAACACTCCAACCTCCATCTGTTTGATGCCCATATAAAAATGCCTTGATAATATTGGCATTTTATTTCCGGAAATCCACCTTATAATTGAAGTATCACATGTTCTTATAACATTTATAGAGATTATTTCTGAGATAGTCTGAAACAGATATAAACATTTTGGTAATAATATCATTTTAAACATCCTAAGTTTGTTAGCATTTTCCAATTTTTACTGGACCATTTACAAACCTGATTACTTATTTTTTCCCCCAAAACATAGCATTTCTACTTAAACTGTAGGATTCCTTCTGAATTTGTTTGTGCGTAAATGTGCCTTCAAGTCACGTGCCAATTTATGGTGACCCCATGAATTTCATAGGGTTATATTAGGCAAGGAATAATCAGAAGTGGTTTTTCCTATTCCTTCCTCTGCAATATTGCCTACAGCAACTGGTATTTGTTGGCAGCCTCCCATCCAAGTGCTAACCAGAGGTGACTCTGCTTAGCTTCAGATAGGATCATCCATGTAAATTAGTACATACAATTGTTGGGCTAATCCTCTTTGTTTTGGGATTTTTTTTGGAGGGACAGTGATACATGTTTCTTGTTTGTGGTGAATTGACTGGCTACTCTTGCACTCGTTTACTGTAATTTCTTTTAGTGTTTAGTTTTGAAAATATTTCAATTTCTGTTGATTATACAACCTAGTGGACTTGTGTTTACCTGGTACTTCCTCCATGTCTCCTCTCTTCTGCACCCTCCTCACAAGTTCCCCAGATCTGCTCCAGGAGAGATTCCCTAGCTAGCATTGCCAGGTTTTTCACAGAATGATACAGAACAGTCCTCTCTGTTGCTGTGTCAGCTCAAGACTGGCTGATAAATGTGAGTCCACTGACCATAACCACCTCCTTTTGATTCATGTGGGAACCAATGACACTGCAAGGCACAGCTTCTGTGTGTCACAATGATTATGAGGTTATGGGTAAGAAGCTGAGGGACCTTCGTGCACAGGTAGTGATTTAATCTCTCCTCCCTCTTGAAGGACATGGCCCATGAAGGGAGAGAAGAGAAGTGGGAGGTCAACAACTGGCTCTGCAGCTGGTGCCACCAGGAACAATTTGGGTTTTTGGACCACAGTCTGCATTTTCATGAAGATGGTCTTCTGACAATGGATGTGGTACACCTAACAGCCATTGGCAGGAATGTTTTGGCTAAGAGTCTCACAAAGCTGATCAGGAGGGCTTTAAATTGAGTTCGGGTGGGGAGGGAGACAGTATTATTTAGGGCAGGAATTCAGCAAGTGCTGGGCAGAAAAGCCCAAATGTTATAGATAGAGCAGGTCAAGTAGTACTAGAGACCAACAGTGGGAGGAAAAGCAACTTAGGGATGGCGGGAAGGGCACATGGTCTTAAATGTCTCTACACTAATGCTCAGATCATGGGAAATAAACAAGATGAACTGGAACTCTTAATACAACAAAATAAATATGATGTCATAGGCATCACTGAAACCTGGTGGGATGAGTCTCATGATTGAAATGTAGTAATAAAGGATATAACCTATTTCAGAGAAATAGACCAAACAAGAAAGGAGGAGGAGTAGCTTTATATGTTTACACTTGTGAAGAAATCCATGACTTAAATCCAGGAAGCCAGGTCAAGAGCATCTGGATAAGAATTAAGAGAGCAAGAAACAATAGGGATGTCATTGCAGGAGTCTACTATAGACCTCTAAGCCAGCCTAACAATTTGGACCATGCCTTCCTGGAGCAGATGACCACACATTCAAAAAGGAGAGATGCAGTAGTAATGGGAGATTTCAACTATCCTGATATATGTCAGCAGTCAAATTCTGCCAAGAGCACAAAGTCCAACAAGTTCCTCATCTGCCTTGCAGACAATTTCATGGTCCAGAGGGTGGAAGAGGCTACAAGGGGATCAACTATTCTAGATCTGATCCTGACCAACAGAGATGACCTTGTTAATCTGAAGAAGATACTGAAGGCACAATTTAAGACTGTTCCAATAAGGAGGAAAAATGGGAGGTGCCTAAAGAAACCAGAATGATTGATTAAAGAACTCTCAGCTGAGCTAAATGTTAAAAGAAACATGTACAAGAAATGGAAGAATGAGGAAATCACCAAAGAGGAATTCAAACAGATAACTAGGATATGTAGGGAGAAGGTCAGAAAAGCTAAAGCACAGAATGAACTCAGGCTTGCCAGAGAGATTAAAAACAACAAAAAGGGCTTTTTTAGATATGTCCGCAGCAAAAGGAAAAACAAGGAAATGATAGGGTCACTGCATGTAGAAGATGGTCAAGTACTAACAGAGAGAAGAGATAAGGCAGAACTCCTCAACACCTTCTTTGCCTCAGGATTCTACCAAAAGGGAAGACGTACTCAACTTGGGGGGTGGGGAGCAGGTGGGTAAATGAGGGAAATGCAGAAGAGAATAGTTAGAAAACTAGTACAGGAATACCTGGCTACTCTAGATGAATTCAAGTCCCAG
This sequence comes from Cyclura pinguis, assembly GCA_030412105.1. Classification (NCBI taxonomy): domain Eukaryota; kingdom Metazoa; phylum Chordata; class Lepidosauria; order Squamata; family Iguanidae; genus Cyclura; species Cyclura pinguis. The sequence continues at coordinate 306,310,150 of CM059599.1, read as the reverse complement.
GGCCTGATGAATTACATCTAAGAATATTTAAAGAATTGGCAGAAGTAATTTCAGAACCACGCACAATAATCTTTGAGAATTCTTGGAGAACAGGAGAAGTCCCAGCAGACTGTAGGAGGGCAAATGTTGTTCCCATCTTCAAAAAGGGAAAAAAAGAGGACCCAAATAATTATCACCCAGTCAGCCTGACATCAATACCGGGAAAGATCCTAGAGCAGATAATTAAACAGTTTGTAATTACTTAGAAAGCAATGCCCTGAACACTAAAAGTCAACATGGGTTTCTCAAAAACAAGTCACGCAAGACTAATCTTATCTCTTATTATGATAGAGTTACAAGATTGATAGATGAAGGGACTGCTGTGGATGCAGCATATCTTGATTTCAGTAAGTCCTTTGACAAAGTTCCTCATGACATTCTTGCAAATAAGTTAGTAATTTCAACAGAGACAAATGTAAGGACCTACACTTAGGCAGAAAAAAATAGAATGCACAAATATAGGATGGGGGACAAGTGGCGGGATAACAGTACGTTTGAAAGGGATCTAGGAGTCTTGGTGGACCACAAGCTGAACATGAGTTAGCAGTGTGATGCAGCAGCCAAGAAAGCCAACATGATTCTTGGCTACATCAATAGGAGTATGGTATCTAGATCAAGGGAGATAATAGTAATAGTATTCTGCTTTGGTTAGACCTCATCTGGAATACTGTGTCCAGTTGTGGGCACCTCATTTCAAGAAGGATATTGACAAGCTGGAACATGTCCAGAGGAAGGCGACCAAAATGGTGAAGGGTCTGAAAGCCATGCCCTATGAGGAGTGGGTTAGGGAGCTGAGTATGATTAGTCTGCAGAAGAGAAGGTTAAGAGGGGACATGATAGCCATGTTTAAATATTTGAAGGGATGTCACGTCGAGGAGGGAGCGGGCTTGTTTTCCGCTGCTCCAGAATCTAGGACAAGGAGCAATGGATTCAAACTGCGGGAAAAGAGATTCCACCTAAACTTCAGAAAGAACTTTCTGTCGGTCAGAACTGCCTGTGGTGGTGGAGTGGTGGTGAGTCTCCTTCTTTGTAGATTTTTAAGCGGAGGCTGGATGGCCATCTGTTGGGAGTGCTTTATGAGTCAGGCCTATATAAAGCCAACCTCAGGTCCTGTGAGATAAGATCCTCTCTACAAGAGTTTTAAGATCTCAGAAGATTAAGAGATGTTGCCAGAGCTCAGAATACCCATGAGGGACCTCTCTCTTGTAAGACTTCAGGCAGGCAGGCAGGCAGGCAGGCTGGCAGGCTGGCTGGCTGGGTTCCTTTCTTCCTTTCTTGCTTTCTTTCTTTCCAGCCCTTTGTCAAACAATCTCAGGACAGCATAAATAGAACCAATTTAAAATGTTTCCAGATTAATTTGAATAAGATAAAACATATTAAACATAGTAGCATTTAAAATAACTTTAAACGCAACAATTTAAAGTCATGTACCTGTGTACTTGAAATAATTTTTCCCCTAAGGCTATAATAAAAGGCCATGTTTTAGCTCGGCACTAGAAACAAATCAACACTGGTACTAGTTGGACCTACAAGGCGAGGGCATTCCACAGGTAGAGCACCACAACAGAGAATTTCCTCTCCCATATCCTCCCACTTCATGTTACCCCCACTGGTGGGACACAGGCAAGAACCCCTCCTGCAGACCTCAGTTCTTGGGCAGGTATATGTAGAGAGAGGCACTCCTTGAAGTAATGAGATCTCAAACCATTTAGAGCTTTAAATATCACCACAAGAATTTTGAATTCGGACTGGAAGCTAATTGTCAGCCCTGTTTCACATGCCTGGGCCTGTATTGAGAGAGCAGAAAGAACAGGCTTCAGCCACACTTACAACAAATGGTCACCTGCAGCATTTGGTATGTTTGAGGTCATTTTACTGTGTGCCAAATGCTTAGGGGTTAGTCTGTTGTGAACATAGCTTATGCCTTCTCTTCCTGCTTCCACTGGATTAAGAAATACAGGATTTGGAGCTAGTGTGCTCCAAACGCAAAACCATATGCAGCACAATTAGGCCCTGACTCCTTCTGCGCTACTGGGCCCTGGTAATCTCTACTGCCTCCTCTTATCCGCTCTGATTATGTGCGTTGATTGAATCCAGACTAAGTTGTATGTAACTGCCATTTAAATAAAGACAACGGTTAGCCTTTTTTTGAAGATTGGAACCTGTGTGTAGTTGACTTCATCTGGATATAATCCACAGATCTTCAATAAATATCAAATTATTCAGAATTCTGCTTTCACTATGTACCTTCATGTCATAGTCTCAATTCTTTCTAGCAGTCATTTACCGATGTAAGCTGTAGCTGTCGTACTGCAGGAAGTCATAATGAAAATCTGAGCGCCCCAGGCAGGACATTTGCAGTGATATATCTAAGCCCATTTCTACAAGATCTGGAACATTTAAAAGGCAAAGGGAAAGCATTTTGTTTTTCGATTTAAATTGCTCAGTCTTTTAATATAAGCTTGTTTTAAACCTTTAAAACACTGTGTCTGCTTAGAAGCAAAATCTTTGGAAAAGAGAATAGAACAAAATCTGATGGGTTTTAAGCAATGACAAGCACCTTCTAAAGAACTGGGGTTTTTTTTTGTTTTTGTTTTTGTTTTTGCTGTTGAATTGATCTTGGAATAACCATACAAGGTGCTAACTCATTTTAAGGAGTTAAGATAGTTTTGTAAACAATCTGTTGTTGTTTTTGCTTCTGCTGCAGCTAGTATGTGCTTTCAGGTTGTTTTTGACTCATGGTGACTCTGAAGAATAGCTATTGTTGGGTTTTCTCAGTGAGATTTCTTCAGACTAGGGTTTGTCATTGCTTTTCTCTGAGACAGAGAGAGGGTGATGCGTTGAAGGTTATCCAGTGGGTTTCCATGGTTAAGTGTGGATTGAGCCATGATTTTCCAGAGTCCTCATCCAACCACTATGCCATGCTAACTCTCTTGTAAATACCCTTTAAGCTGTAGGATTTTCATGCTGAGGCAATTCTGAGAATCCCAAGCCATGATTTGTCATTACAAAGACAAGTTTCAGGCATATATGCTCTTTCCTGTCATATCAGGTTAAGTTTATGAAACTCTGGTTTAAGTTTATGGCAAATCACAATTTCATGATACATCTGAACCTGTGGTTTATGCCTACTCCAGCTTCCCAGAATTTGAGATTTCAAACCACATGAATCTTACCAACACATATGGTTCATTATTTATATTTCTTCTATTAAGTTCATTGGCGTGCTCCATGTGTGTGTGTTTTTTTCCTGCTAGATTGGAACACAGCTTGCTTTCCTCTCTGCTTTTCCCAATATGTTATAACAATTCTATGGCTGATCATAGTTCATAGTGACTCTTGATGTACAGCACTTGATTAACTTTCAACAACAATAACAACAGCTGTGCTCGGCCTTTGTGCTTCTTACTGCACTGTAGATTATATGTTGACATTAGCACTTCTTTTTCATATTGGTTTTTATTGTTTAAAAAAAACACTTTAGGAAAAGGTTTTTGTTTGTATTTATATAGCATATACAATTTTTAATGCATTTCTGCAGCGTATATAAGATAGTTTCTTGTCCTGTATGTTTTGTGGGTGCTAAACTAAGTCTGTGAACCCTGAAGTTGCCTGCAGAAGTACATGTATTTTTTTTTAAAAAAAAATCACACCCAAAGCAGTAGTTTTCCTTCCTCCTCACCCAAATGTATAATGAGGACTCAGTATTTCCCCCATTCCCTAGAAGGTTATGAACTTTAGCAATATAGGAAGTTTTTCTTTATGTTGAATCAGACCATTGATATGTCTAGCCCAGAATTGTTAAAACTAATTGGTAGTATCCTCCCCGGTTTCATACCAGAGATCTTCCAACCTTACTTGGAGATACAAGGGATTAAACCTGGGGCCTTCTGCCAACAAAGCATGTGTTGTACCACTGAATTGTGATTCCTTCCCCAACTTGAGTTTCATGTGGAAAGATAGAAATATTAAATAGGGGAGAGTGAAGTGGCCTGCTTGTACCCTCTGCAATATTAAAATCACTCAACTGGCCGGAAATTAGTTTTCTGGGAAGGTACAAAGTGTTGGTTGTTACTTTTAAATCCCTACATGGTTTGGGTCCAAGTTATCGATAAGACCTCCTTTTCTCTTATCTACCACCCCATACACTCAAGTTTTCTAGGGGACATTTACTCCATTTACTTTACTGAAAACTAGTCTGACAGTTGTTACCTAGAGGACATTTTCTTCAGCTGTCTGCAGACTGAAGAATAGCTGGAGGAAATCCGTCAGCTGGATATGCTTTGTAACTTTAAAACAGCAATAAAGATCAGTCTTTTCCAGCAGGCCTACCCAAATTATTCTTAAATCAATAATTTTAAAGTATTTATTGATTGTTTTAATATGTATTGGCTTTATATGCCCTTTTAAGCTGTATTATGTGTTTAATTTGTTGTTGTTCATCACCTCGATCCATAGGGAGAAGCAGATGAGAAATTAACAGTTATAATAGTAGTAGTAATAGTTTGGAAAGTGATATGGCTGGCTGGAATCCCAGAGTAGGAGCACTCCTGCTCTGAACACTGGAACATTTTGTGGCGGATCCCATTTTTGAAATCTCAGAACTTGCCTGGAAGAGTGGAGTTAAATTAACTGATTCTAGCCACAGAGACATGTAACTCCATTTTTCATCGACTGCATCAGTTACTAGTGAATTGAAATGTCCAATTCAAGTGTTGGTATTAAGCTTTAAAATCAAAAATATCCTGGCCCATGGTGTGACAGGTGCCCCTTCTAGGTTCCTCACTCAGAGTTTAACTCAGGCCACCTGTCACCCTCCCTTACCCCCAACCCTTCTTTGGATTTCTCTGTTGGGCCCTAAGGTGGCTCCCAATATGGATAGACACGTGTGTTCTTCAGGGTTCTTGTTTGTGCATGGCTAAAAATTACCATCCTCTGATTGAACAGCTGAGGCAATAATTAAAACAACAACAAAGAACAGTTCATTTACTAGAAGGTTTCTTTTTAGCAATAAGCATAAATACTGGCTCACTACTTCTATCAATATTACAGTTAGGTTTGCCAGAGTTAAAACTGGAGAGGGTTCATGTACTTTTAGTGGTTGTGCAGAGTAGGTTGCATCACAAGCAACCTGGTTGTTACCTGGTTGCATGGAGGCAACACCTGCTGAAATTCTCTTTTCTACACAACCGTAAAAGATAGAGGAGTCATTGTCAGTTTTTGATCTGGCAGCTCTAATTACAATTGTACCAGTCTCCAATTCTTCCTGAACTCTCTCCTTTCTTTGTTTCTCTTCTGTACCCTGACCACAACTCCTGCCAAACCTAAGCTCCCAGACTTATCTGTCATTTAAACTGTGAAACCATTCCTTTTATTTTCTTCCTCAGTCTCCCTTTCCAGTTTTTCTGAAGCCCTCCATGTGTGCTTTCCCTCCCACATGGTTGTCTGAAGTGATGCCTCCTCCCCACACTTTCCTTTTTATGCAGGAACAGACTATCACAGCTGTTTTGTTGAAATTCACTACTGTGCAATCTCTCTGAGAGACTCTGTTATAGGATTTCGTGTGGTCTTAAGTTTTTCTGGTCAGCAACACCCCTCCAAAAGGGTAATAACTATTTATGAAGTTTTGCTTACTGTCAGGAATGTTGTGACTACAGAATACAATTGATTACTTAAACACATTTAGAGAAACAAATATTTCTCATTGAGCAGATTTTTTTAAACTGTTTAATGACTTAGAGGAATTGATTTGTGGTTGTACACTTTTGTTGTATTAGGAGTAGTAGTACAATATTTTGTTTGTTTAATTCTGCTCTGGAGGTTATGGTTTGCCAGCAGGCAAGTTAAAAATACAGCAGCCCTCCACATTCGCTATAGTTTTTCCCCTTGCTATGAATCCTCCTTAGAGCCATAGTCACACCGTAAAGAGATTGTACAGCCTTAACTCGCAAAGAAACGTTAAGCTATACCCTACAAACAATTTCCTCCTAGTTCTTCTCCTAGGGACGGTTGGTCTGTTATAAGACTTTCTCTGGTTAGCAACATTTGATGTTCCCTTTTGGTTGTGACCAACTGATATGAGCAAAAATTGGAAAAGTTGTATTTTTGGACTACAGTCCCCTGGCTCCCCCAGCCAGCATGGCCAGTATATTTGCAAAGAACATTCCATGTCATTGTTTATGAAATTTTGTTTCATTTAGGAAATACATGTTTTGCCATGGTATAGATGTTTTGTATCTTGCCCTGTAGCCAAAAAATAAAAGTGGTGGTGGGGAATAGCTAAGCAGGCTTGTAAGGACATCAAACCTCTTGGAAAAAATGTATTTGATATCTCTATGATTTTTGACAGTGATAGCTTGGGGAAAGAGGCAGAATACTGTAATGGCCTTATTGTTCAAAGAGTGTTTTCCAAGCGTCATAATGTCAAAACACAAAAATACTTCTAACCTTCCACAGTAGGAACAAAATTCTACATCTTTTAAAACCAAAGAATATTTCTTCAGAATGTAAAAGTATTGCGAAAAAACACCTTTCACTAGCTGCATGAAATGTACAACTAATTCAAGCCAGTAAGGAACTGATACCTGGAGTCCAGTTGATGTCATAAGTAGGTTTAATGAAAAATTATACTGTGGATGTCCTTTTTATGGTTGTTGCAGATGGGAGTATTCAGCACCTCCATCTGCAGTAATCTCCTCCCTCTCCCACTCACCATCTTGCAGCTGGATTCACCCTAATTGTCATATAGTGGTCAGGGAAATATAGAGCCAAACATTGTCTGGCTGTGTTCCTGCAGCTGGATGCATAGAGAAACAGACATCACTCTGGACCTCCTAATTTGTGCTACCTGGAAACCCACATCTGGCCTCTCTTGGCTGTTAATGGCTGTAGGAGGCACAACTAGTTGCAGAATAGTAAGTGAGGGTGGAGGGAATGGAGTTTCATCTGGCAGAGTTTTATAGTCCAGTAGTTCTCTCTCAAATATTGCCCAATATATTTTTCATGTTTGCTTTTGGAGATTTGGAGTTTGCAAATCAATGTTGCTATTGTAAGACAGTGCACCCAATTTGCGCTGTTATCCTATAGCAGTCTGTTGGGTTACAGTGGATAGCAAAATCAAATGAAAACTAAGCAGTAATTAGTTAAGCAGTAATTAGTCTGCAAATAACAAGGACCATAGCTAAAAAAGTTGGGGCAAGGTCTTCACTCTGTTAATACTAATTTTGATGGCTGGTCAGAGAGATCATTCCTGGAACTGTTCATAGCATGGCCTGTTAATAGGTTATGGATTTTACAGCACAAGTCATATAAAGATGCTACTGGGGGCCATTTCCTACTCCACAGTTATAGTTCTATGATTCCACTTTGACTGCCATGACAACATCCTGTGGAATCCTGGGATTTGCAGGCTGGGGGGGCGCATTTAGAATTCTCAGCCAGAGAGGTTGTCTAGCACCCCGTTGAAGCACAAACCCTAGGATACCACAGGATGGAACTGCAGCAGTTAAAGTGAAATCATAGTGCTATAATTATGTAGTGTGAAAGGGACCCCGATTGCTCCTGAGAAAATTAGTGGAGCCTGAATCCACACACTTGTCCTGATTTGACACTCTAGCATAATTCTTCCATATATGTATGGAACAAGATTATTCGTAGTTCACTGCTGTATATATTGCATATGAAATACTAAATACAGAAAACACAAATTGGTACATTTGTATTTGTATCTACCTATGAAAGGATGGATGGATATGCAAGTTGGGAGAAGTGACACAGTATGTGTGTGTATGTGTGTAGACACACACACACACACACATCGTGAGGGTCATATGGGAGAGGAACTATCATAACTACCCAATATATATATTATAAATGTAGTCCACTGCTCAGTTTTAAAAATGGCAACATGCCTTTAAGGCTGAAAAATACAAACCCAGACTGGGTTATGGCCATTTTGTTGCTAGCAGCTTGATGTTGATTCATTGAGAAAGGGAGAGAGGAAAAGGCAAGAAGAGAGGGAAGGATGAGGAAAGGAAACTAAAAAGATATGTTAAGACTGGATAGCATAATCATAATACAGGCTTCTCCCACTTATATGACAGGATAGGGACTAGAGCACTGTCAGAAAACAGAATTGTTTGAAAAGAAGAATTATTTGAAAAGAACAATGCATGTGCTGTACAGGAGGAAGCATGAAGGACTTACAGAAACTCACTTGTTACTGATTGTGTGTACAGTATGACCTCCTTATCCACAGATTCATTATCCACTGATTCAGTCATCTGCGGTTGGCTCCCTGCCGCTGCCATCTTGGTGGCAGTGGGCGGGAGAGAAGCAAGGAGCACAGGATTGTGCCCCTCGCCACCTCTTGCCCCTTGTCCCAGATGGATCGCCCTGGTGGCGGGCAGGAAAGAGGTGAGAGGCACACGATCATTTCCCTTGCCTCCTCTTGCCTCTTGCTCCAGGCCTGATCGCAGTGGTGGAGGGCAGGAAAGAGGTGAAGGGCGCGCGATCTCATCCCTCTCCTCCTGCTGCTCCTCGCTCCAGGCCCGATCGCTGTGGCAGCATGCAGGAAAGAGGCGAGAGGCATGCGATTGCCTTCATCACCTCCTCCTGCCCCTTGCTCCAGGCCTGATCGCCATGGCGGCGGGCAGGAAAGAGGCGAGGGGCACATGATCGCACCCCCTTGCCACCTCCTGCCCCTTGCCCCCGCTCAATCGTGGTGGCAGCAGGCGGGAAAGGAGCAAGGAGCATGATCCCGCCGCCTCCTCACCTTGATCGGTGGGGGACAGGACGTTTGCTCCTATCAGCGGATTTCAGTATCTGCAGTAGGCCCCCAAAACCAATTCCCTGCTGAAAAAGTGGAGTCTTCCTGTATATTTTTATTAATGGCTCTCGAAGTAGCTTATATTAAAATGCATTATGAGGGTGTTTTAGAGATACAAAACTGTGAAATGTAATAGAGGATGAGTTTTTTAAAAAAAATCAATTCATGTGCAAGACATCACCTCAAGATGTCTCCTGATCTTGCATTTTGTGTTCCTTTTCCATGTTTTGGCTTAGTAATATTTCGTGTACATTTTTAACTTAAAGACAATTGTCAAGCCTTCACAGAATATGCAACTGATATTTTCATGACTGAAGAGATGTACAATCATGTTCTTTTTCCTCTATGACTAGGAAGTTTGAATCTAGTGGAACACTGATTTCTGTAAGTTGCTGGGAGTGATGATGTATTAGTTTTTTAAATGTTACTACTGTGCTCTCGCTGCAGTTCTTCAATTGTCGGTCAGTATTGGAACTGTAGAAAACAGTTGTAAGTGTAGAGGGAAGGATTTTCTTTAGGCCCTAAAGTTTAGAGAACTTTGGTGCTTGGTGGAATTTACAGTACTACATTGGTAAATTTCAGGATGTGACAGTACATCAGATGAGACACGTGTGAAATCCAAAGTTTAATGAAAGATTCAACTCTTTTTCATTGGCCAAAAAGGGCCAGAGAAAGAACACTGTGCCTGGTGATGTGATTTAAGTGGATTGCTAGGCATGGAGTGTAGAAAACATGAAAAGCACTGATGTCATCTTAGACCGCAGTTGGTGTCATCTTTATATAGTTAACTTGGTTGAAGTGGCTTATTTTTGGAATATGATATTCTTATGACCCTGTGGGTAACTGTAATAGCTTGTTGGGCAATGGGGAAAAATGAGTCCATGCCATCTATGAAAGTAGTCCAAAATGAGTAATGATGAGTTGGCCAACCACTGTGTCAGAACAAGCACTTCAGCACTCTATAAGTGTAATGGAGATTTCAACTAACTTGCTATTCAGAGGCTTAAATAAAAATATTTTTCAGAAAAGCACTGGGTTGGTTTGTTTGGATAAACTGGATTGAATTGCTACAAGTCCTGTTGTTGAAGGCATCTGTTCCTTCCACAGACCTTTCCTGTTTTCTTCCTACAAAGGAAGGTGATGCACAGGAGAGTAATATCGTAATGCACAACACCACTAACTTTATTTGACTAAACCTAAATTGAAATATCAGGCTAAAGAAAAAGTGTTGAAATTTGGAGTTTTGCAACTCTGGTTGGATGTTAACAATGGAAAATCCTTAGAGCAAATTCATTCAAATAATCACCTAAATGATTATTTTACCTTATGGGCAAAAGCTTAGTTTGAACCAAACTGTATATTTTTTGTGATCAAGTCTGCATTATCTATCCAAACTCCCATTATGGAAAGAGCTTCCAGCTCCCCACTTTTGTGGCCCAGTTTCTGCTAGGCTTTCTCTGTTCAGTTGCATACCAGCTTAAACACTCTCACTTAAGAATATGAAGAGATTGGTATGTCTGTTTTCAAAGTGATTTTGGTGTCCAAGACAGTGTTTTTACTCTTGTTTTGACATGTGGGGTGCTTGGGGTCAAACTGTTTGAAAAATTAATCTAACTTGAGAAACTGAAAGTTTACGTGCCTGTTGTGTTGTTTCCAGTTTAGAGTGACCTATCATAGGGTTTTCTTCGCAAGATTTGTTCAGATCTAGTTTACCATTTCCCTTTTCTGGGCTGAGACAGTGTGCCTAACCTAAGGCCACCTAGTGGGTTCCCATAGCTGAGCAGGAATTCAAATCCTGGTCTCCCAGATTCTTAGCCCAACACTCATGCTGCTACACCATGCAATCCCTCTTATATGTTGTACGTGTGGTTAACATGCCACAACACTAAGAATGTAAATATTTGCTGATTTCATTCTCTCACACAAGAACATACTGCTGTGTGAGATTATGATAGTTTGAATGTATTTTCCCTTAGCTTATTAGGACTTTAGGACTGTTTTTGAAAGAAAAAAAAATCACAAAGTGTTTTTTGCTATTGCTGCTGGTGACTAAAAAAGCAGAAGAGCAGGACAGATCTCATGGTGATTGACAGATTTTTTACTGGAGTATTTTGACATTTATGACACCTTTTTTGATTGAGAAGAAGAACATTTGTGCTTATTTTTTATGTCTCTACTGTGTACTAGATAACACCTATACTTAAAAGCCTATAAATCTACAAAAAGTACACTGAAATGTTATGTGGTATTATCTTGCTGAGATCTGTTTTTTAATTACAAAAAAAAAAGTGTCAGTGTTAATTTGAAGAGTTAGTGCACCCTATCTTTAGAAGGTGTGTACAGTAGTAGTGCTTTATTCTACAAATGGGTAGAAAATGTAATAACAGAAGCAGAAATAACATGGAAGGAGTAGGGATAGGCTCAGACATAAAAAAAAGAGGGAGTTAAACATATTTCAGCCAACTTCTTGTTCATGTGCATGTATGAAATGAAATAAGCTGCCCAGGTAAGACTTGCATAAGTAGCCGAAAACGTTTTGAACCTTCTAGATACCACTTAAAGTCATCTTCCAAAATGCATTCAGGGATTATCTTTTTTCCCCACCAAACTCCATATTTTTTAGAATTTCCATTTAGCTAGCCAAACTTATGGATCATTCCTTAAAAAAAAAACATGCAGAGAGTGGCTAGTGTGGTGTAGCTATTTGAGCATTGGAGTATGACCTTGGAGACAGGGTTCAGTTATCTGCTCAGCCACAGGAACCCACTGGGTTACCTTGGGCACATCACACGCTCTCAGCCTCAGAAAACCCCATGATAGGTTCGCCTTAGGGTGGCCATTAGTTGGAAATATCTTGAAGGCACACACCACAACAACAACATAGAGTAGCTGGTGAGGCAAACTTGTTTGCTGTCCCCCTTTCTCTTTGTTTTTCTGTTCATGCAAGGGCAGTAAAGGTTTCTGGACAGCTACAGTAAGGTCAGTTAGAGTTTAACCTTTATTGCATTGTTTATTGCAGATGGGCTGCTGTCACCAGGCTCTGAAAGTCTGTGTTTTTTCTAGCCCTTCTTCACAATCCTCCCAGTGCCGATGCTGCTAAACACCTTCCATCTAGACAGAACACAAAAAGGAAAAGGAGAGCTGGACAGGCATAAAAAAAATGATAAAAAGGAGTTTCACTGTCAGAGATTCTGCTAGCTGAAATATGCCTGTTCTGGAAACATACAGAAAGTTTGTTTTCCAGCATTTCTAAAAAGAAAACAAATTGGGCAACAGCTGCCACTCATTTACGGTTTCTACATACCCCATCAGGTTGGGCATGCACTCTACATAATGAAATTTTCTTGCTTTGCTTGGATAAGTCTCAGCTGGGGAGTTTTGATTATTTATTTTGCATCTCATTTTTAAAATATTTAACATCCTGTTTTTAAAACAATTTTAAAAAATTATATACCATTTTCCTCTCAATTCTGGGACCAAGGTGACCCACAATTTGATTAAAGCACAATAAGTTATATTAATAAAATAAAATAAAATAATATTAAACCATTTTAAAACAGCAATCAAGTTAATTTTAAAAAACAGACAGCTGGAGAAGACTACAATATTCATCCTTTCAACGATCCTTTCTGCCACAGCTAGTCAGTTACGAAAGACCTGCCTAATTAGAAGTGTTTTTGCCTGGAAGAATGGAGTCCAATTCCAGTCTGCATTGGCAGTGTTTCCTTGAGCAGGTGGTGGGTTAGTGTTTGTAGGCCCATTGACACTACACAATTATAGCACTGCTATTCTACTGGGAACTGCCACAGTTCCATCCTATGGAATCCTGGGATTTGCAGATTAGGAGGGGCATGTAGAATTCTCAGCCAGAGAGCCCTAGTCCCTTACCAGATTACAAACCCCAGAATTCCATAGGATGCAGCCATGGCAATTAAAGTGGAATGATAGGACTATAACTATGTAGTGTGAACAGGCTCTCCCCGTAAAGAGGCAGTGATTACCTTTCAATTCATGAAACCATCCTTGTGAAGAGAGGGTGGTTTCTGGAAACTGCTCTATACAGTATTATTCCTTCTTAGTGATATGAACAAAGGAAGAAAATCCTGTGATTCTCCCTCTCCTATACCAAAGCTTGGTATCCTCCTGCACACATTGAGTTTGAAGCTGGAGTTCACAACCCTTTTGCCCAACATTGTGCTGTACTCTTCGTGATGTCTGTGGGATATTTAGCATAGGCAGCTTGTTCGGGATGGGAAGAAAGGAGACAAACGAGGATTCTTGCACTCTTGGGGCATGACTAGAAAAACTTATGTGCTATTTCTCAAGGGACACATTACTTTTCAAGAATGGTGATTGAAATATAGTTTTATTGCTGCTACCACCACTACTATTGTAGTGGGGGGAGGGGTAGTATAAATTACTGACTTTCAGATAGGGAGGTCACTCTGTACAGTTACATTTTTTATTTTGGCAGCTGCTTTCTGATCTAATACATACGTAGTTTCTGCATTATTATAAAGAGGTGGCTGATTTCTTTCAGTGTAACACTGGAATGGTAAAGGTATGACTGCATATGGCTTTCAACTGAGCACAGTGTCCATTCTCTGTTTTTATTTTTATATTTTCACAGTCTTGCTCTTATTTACTGAGATGGTATCAGTGCAATTATAATCAGCTTTATTATCTGTGATGATCAGCTTCATCAGAGAAAGGATCACAAATTAATCTTTATGGGCTCACTTGGAACACCAGGTTCTAGGATCTTTCCAGTTGCCCATGTATAAAGATGACAATCAGATAAACTCTCTTCAGATAATAGATAAAAATTACATGACAGCGTGCTCCAAATTACAAATCTTACCACTTTGATAGCATATATTTTTTACACCTGTTGATGGTTTCAGAAAGGTTAGTGTGTTTTGGTGTATAGCAAGGACACTCTATTCTGAGAAATTATCACGTAGAGTTTGCTGTGACATTTTTGCCAGGTGTTTGGCTGATCATTCATTTTGTGTTGAATACCAAAGCTGGATAATAATCTAGGCTAGAGTTGTCAAAGGCATTTGTTGTTTGGCTGTTGCTTCAGTCAGTCTGACATTGGAGCCCATGAGAACATGCAAGGGCAGATGGCGCTTGTATCTCCTGAAGCCACTCTGGGAAAATGAATCCGATTCTGATAAGTATAGCCAGCGCTTCATTTGGCAAGAGATGACTTTTCATTGTAGTAAGGAGGTATCCTTTGTTTGTTTATACGATTTATTAGATGGCACTCCAAATTAAGAAATCATCTTTGTCATGGTCATAAGCAATTCTTTAGGGGAGAGCTTCCTGAGCACATGTTGTGGAGCACTTTCATGAACAAAGAAACATCCTTCTCTTATTTCACCTTAGCTGTCACCGTGATTATGAGAAAGATGGGTTTCATAACCCTGGTAGATCTTCTTTTCCAGGAGATTAATAGCAGAATTTTTGTGTATAGATACTTCTGTATTTCCCAGTTGTTGCTGTCATTATAAACTACAATACATGGATAGGTCATTTAATCTGGTTGACATTTAGAGGGCTGTTACTGCCCTGGCTAGTCCGAGCTTTGGGGATATTAAAAGATATCCTTTTGATATCATAATTCGGTTTCACTTCTCTATTCCCTTCCATGTGCTTGCGAGGCCACCGGACAAGCACGCCACCAAGCTCGGCCGTTAATCGCCGTAATATTCCTAGACAATACAGGCAGGCCAGAAATAGCTGACTCGCTGCTTTAGGAGACCTCCAGGCAAGTACTCTAATTAAGTATGCACACCACTTACAAAAGAGCCTCTGCCCCGCGATGGCAGCTTGATGGATTAACTATACAATACCCAAGTACTCTGCGTTTGCATACTGGCTACTCTATTGAGAATTGCTACGATAACTCAGTCATTCAGATTCTGACCTTTCGGAGGCTTTGTCTCCAACTCCAAATCTATTGTTTTCCCCCAAGTACGGCATAGCCTGCAGTCACAATTCTCCTTATAAAAACCTTTGATTCCGAGACGTTCCTCGGATCGCTCCCGAGTTTCATCCCGCCTTGCTGCCGCTTTGCTTGGCGAGCCTCCCCTCAGCTCCACGTGCTGAGCTACATCACACCCCAGCTTCGCTCTCTATTTTTCTGGGCTTCAGGACAGGTGAAGTATCACCCAAACCAGCAATCTCTCTAAAAATCCCTCTATACCACTCCAACCTTTATTTTCTTCAGTTATCTTGTATGAGTGTGTCGCATACACTGTTTTGCTTGTATTTAATAAACATCATTTATTATTTCAACTTCTGTGTTCTCCTTGACTCGACCCGACCCCGTAGACATAGGGTTCAAGATCTCGCTATGTTACCCTGCCTCTCGTAATGTTAAGCAGTGTTCTGAGCTAATTTTCCCCACCTTTAGTTGAGCACATTTTGGTGTCCCTCTCGGGACCCCCAGTACACAGGGTAACAGAGTGGTGGAGCAACGCGGGCAACCCCGGTACCCCTAATTTGAGAAGGAGTCACGAACCTCCTCAAATCAGGTTGGTACTGACTTAGGTAACGATCGGTCAAGTTGTTAGAGCACTGTTAGGCAGGAACACATGTGTGTGAAGTCTGTGTGTTCGAGCTCTAGAGCTATGCTATCTGGGTGGAAATCTGTTCCCCTTTCTTGCTTGGTTTGTGTATGTCAGCCGCCCTGGTGGGGTCACTAGCACTAGGCGGTGAACCATCGTCCGATAGCAAGGGGTGTGCACAAGCTGTCCTGGGAATCACATCCCTAACTTGGGGTCTATCGTGGGCTGGGATCCGAAGTGTTAGAGCGTTAGCACAGTAGGAACAGTCTACACTCATCCAACACCGTAGTAGCAAGGCAAAATAGCACTTAGGGAAGAAATTCCCCCCTTAGAGTTGTATACGGGTGCGTCCCGTCAGTTGTTGTTGTTGGGTAGCTTTGAACGCGAGTGCGTCCCACTAGTAGTTGTGAAGTGTGGGTGCGTCCCGAGTGGCTAGCCGACTAGGTGCGGGTGGTGATTCCCGACCTAGCCTAGGGTTTAGAGGTTTAGCCCATGGTAGAGGAAGGTACGCCTCACCCAGAAAACCAGTTAGGGACGGTTTGGTTTTGATTCCTTGCCCTTTTCCCCCGCTGCTTGGCCAGGCGGCGCTGTAAGTTCCACTGGGTTCGTTTCCCCCCTTCAACCAGGCGGAGTACTCCTGAGGGATCCCTGGATCTAGGTGACCTCCCTGTCCCTGAACCATTTCCTCGTCCTTTGGTCCCCAGTGCTGTCGAGGTAGAAAACCGGGCTTGGGAGTACCAGAGTGACTTTGTTTGGGCAGGCTGGAGATAGGTTCCCATCCCTCTTTCCTAGAGAAGTTCCGCCGAGTTCGTTTCCCTACAGTCCCCCAGGGGTCTAGGTGATCCTTCCCGTCACTCCAGTTCCTGGTCCCATTTGTAGTTTGTGGTTTGTAGTTTGTAGCTTGTAGATAGTTGTGGTTTGTGTGGAAAATGGCAGAGAGTAGCAAGGTCACCATCAAGGACCTCATGTTGGAGGAGGAGGTCCGAGGTAAACTAGAAAGGTGGGTGTTGAGTAAGGGGAAATGCCCCTGGAAGGACACCATCTTCCAGACGGCCGATCCCTTTACCACACTCCGGGAAGCATAGGCCCTGGCGCGTAAATCAAAGAACCCTTTTGGACCGTCTAAGGCCGCTTTGGCCGCTTGGGGACTTTGGCTTACGGCCAGAGATGCTAGTAGTGCCCTGGTAGAGACCAGAGAAAGGTTAGCGAGTGTAGAAAGAGAGAATGCCCAGCTTCAAGCCGAGGTCGAGACGCTGCGTGCGGACAATGTTACTTTTGCGTGCGTAGCGCAGGCGTCCGCACAGAAGCTCAACAACATTCAGGTAGTGGCACAAACATGGGAGGAGAAAGCCCACACCTTAGAGGCTGAGCTGGATCATGCCCGATCTGCGGCCAAGTTTATGGTGGGGCAAGTGAGAGAACAGGAGGAGGCTGTTAGCCATGTAGCTTGCCAGAAACAGATTGCTGCGCTGGAGAGCCAGCTCCAAACGCGCAAAGCCTTAATTTCGGCTGTGTGCCCGGAGCTGCTCCCAACGTTTGCAGAGGACTTTTCTGGGGAGGCACTGCCAGAGGATGCTCGGGCAACCGTTCCCCACAATCCAGACTGGAGCGACCCTAAGGTCCCAGTCCACCCAGTAGAGACCAGGTCCATGACCAGACGGACCTTGGAGAAAGCAGTTCTGATAGGCAAGAGACGCAGGAGACGCAGGTCACCGAGACTAGGGTCCCCTGGCGTGCCACTGGGGCCAAAGCTATTGCAGACCAATTGGGTCCTTTAAACCAGTCCACCAGCATCATGTGGTTGAACGCGGTGATACATTCGCACCCGACAGCCAATGGTCAGGACCTGACCCAACTGACCCGACTTTGTATGTCCCCCTCCGAGCTCCCTACTCTTGAGTCAGCCGTGGCGGCTCGAGGCCTGGTTAGGCTTGAGGCCCATGCCTGGATGAGGGAGGTAATTAAGATTTTGTGGCCCGGACAGAGTGCAGGTGTGCTCTATATCATGGAGCAACAGGGTCCTCGTGAGAACCCTGAGGCTTACGTGGCATGGAAGCGGCTCCTCGCCATTCTGGCCGAGAAGGTCCCCTTGACGCCCCACGGATATTATTATTATTATAATCCATGACCAGCGCTTGAAATGTTGGTAGCATAACTCTATGCTTCCTGGTTGAAACTCACTCCTTCAGTTCTTCCCAGCCTTGATTCAGGTCTGGAACCACCCTTGCTTGTTTTAGTAAATGATATATGCTAGGAGCCAGACACAGAGAATCTATATCTGTTTGTTCTGCTGGATCACTCAATGGCATTTGATACTGTATGTCATACTATCCTTCTGGGCCATTTAGCTGCTATGGGACTTGAGGCCAATGTTCTGCAGTTTGTTTGTTTATCTATTTATTTATTTATTTTGGCTGAACATTTCCAGAAGGTGGTGCTGGGAGATGACTTGAAGGCACATACACATGTACATACACAGGAGGCTGTTGATATCCTGAGTTGTTCTCTAGATGCAGTGAGGTACTGAATGTAGCCTAGTAAATTGAGACTTAGTCCAGACAAGACAGAGGTTCCACTGATCTCCTGGAAAGCCAACCTGCTATTAGAACTACAGCCTGTTCTGAATGGAGTATCACCCCTCTGAAAGGCCATATTCAAAGCTTAGGAATACTCTCGGAGCCAACATTACTCCCTGATGGTCAGGTAGCTGCTGTGGGCAGAATTGTGTTTTGGCCAGCTCTTACTTGTGTGCATGCTGCACTGTTTCTTAGGGAAGGTGGTTGTGTGCTCAGGGCCTCCTCTTGACAATAAGACCCCAACACTCATAGCTTTCTTTGGCACAAGGCAGGAGACAACTTTTATTGGTTACAGCTTCACACAAGCTTGGCACACACATCAGTCTGCATAAACCAAGCATAAACCAAACTTACCTGTTAATTGATGAATAGAACCCCAGATCCATGTGCCAAGTATCACCAGAATGACAAGTGAGTAGAGATCCACATGGGCAGATGCCGTTGCATGGTTCCCACCTGACACGAGGGAGTCCAAGAGAAGCACTACCTCCTGAGTTGAGTGTGACCATCTCTACCCACACACACCTCATGTCCCTTAAGGGGACCCCATACCATATTACTGACCAAATAGTCCCTGAAAAATGATGCTGTGTATCTGAATCCAATGCCGAACTATCAAAAAAGTTGTGACAAAGTAAGGATCGAATTTTATCAGACAACATTACATGAGTCAGATGCCCAGAACAACTTTGATAGAGGGTAGGTGGGTAGGAACAAAGTTCCAAGGAAGAGCTGAAGCTGGAAAACGCTGAGGAGCTTGATATATATTCCCCTATCAACTGGAGTGAAATCCACATCCGGCTCACTTTGGCTTGAGCAGCCAGCCAATGAATTCAAACCTCAGGTTTAAAATAATTTGCTGGTGGTTCCTGCTTCCTCCCAAAGCCCGCACCAGGCCATGTGGCCTCCTAGGAAGAAGATGCTGACATGCCACCATCCCTGATGATGCCCAGGCTCTCGCTCTGCTCAAGGCCACAAATTCCCTTCGTGGTAAACTGCTTAAAGCTCATGTAGCCACAATGATTTATAGCTTAATTATCAGCTGACTCGGTTACTGTAATGTGTTTTATGGAGGTTGCCTATGAAATTTTTAAGAAACTACATCTAGTTCAAAATGCACCAGTCAGACTTTTACCTATATATTGCTGGTCTTGTACAGATTCCTTTGGCTTTCAGCTCATGGTGCTGCTTTTGACCTCCAAGGCGCTAAAGAGCTTGCAACCAGGATATCTGAAAGACTGCCTCCACCAATACAAGCCCTCCCAGAATCTGTAACCTTTATTAGAGGCCCTGTTATGTGTGCGTTCACCTCTTGAAGCTAGGTTGGTGACTACATGAGAGAGAGAGCTTTTGCGGTAGCAGCACCTACAATTCTGGAACTCCCTCCCCGGGGAAGTCAGGCTGGCTCCATCCCTTTGTAGCTTTTGGCGGGTAGCCCAGACTGTGCTGTTTTGTATGGTTTCTTAAATAGTTTAGCTGTGTGTTTTAAGGACTTTTTAAAATGATTTTATCCTGTGTTGTTCTAAGTTTTAATCTGCTGTACATTGCCTTGGGGACCCAAATACAAATGCCTTGAAAAACAAATATAATTAACAGAGAAACAAACATTGCAAAGCTGATTTCAGACATATGTAGTGACATTTGTCCAACAAAAGAAAAGGTGTTCATGTCAGCTATCAATAGCATAATTTTGTTTTCTTTTTCTGAACCTTGACTTTCACTGCATTTATAAAGAGCCTATACATGCCTGCTCAGGTTATAAGTTCCTTTGTGTTCAATAGGGACCTGTTTTCAGATAAATGTGTAAGAATAAAAAGCCATGGGATGCTCCAGAACCAAATGAGATGATGGCCTTCTCCTCCTCTTCCTCTACTATTCCTACTGCTGCTGCTACTTCTATTGCTACTATTTCCAATTCTATGGTTTTATGGTTTGTGTTTACATATTATGAAGATATCAGTGTTACCGTAATCTATAGAGTATGGTCTGTTTATTACTCTGGAATGTAGGGATTTCTTTGTCCTCTTTCATAAGTATTCCCTGTTTTTTTTCTTCTATGAAAAAATCATATTAAAATCTGCTTTCTCTGCTGTTATTTTATCACAGTTTTGGAAGAACTGGATGCCACTTCAGCTCAGATTGTTTAATGGTGGCTCACAAATTTTACTTAAAACCAATAACAGCACATTTTTAATAAGAAACGTGAAATCTTGCTTTTACCAGGTGTACCAATATAGTTCTTACATTGCTGGCAAAAACCATACCAGCAGATCCTGCTGTAGGTTTCTCCTACATTTGTAGTCTTTTAATAGAACAGCACACAATATTCTCTCCCCCCAGAAAACCCTACATAATATAGACTATGTCCCTTATCTGTCATATGTAATTTTAGTCGGAATGATTTTGGATACCTTCAAAGCACCTGTGGTGAGTCCAAAGCACAGGTTAGCTGAGGAAAGACATTTGAGCACTGTGTTCCTTTATCAAGTTGTCCTTTCTTTTCTTTTAGCTCCAGCTGACCAAGCTTGTTTCCAGGTCAGCTGCAGCCTGTACAAAGGAATAGGCTGACACATCATAGGATTCCTGGCTTTGCATCTCATCCAGTGCTGCTGTGTTGGCAGCCGCTTAGGTCAGGTAGACCCAGGTTTCAGTGAAGGCTACCACAAATATCTGAAAACATCCTGAGACTGCAACCTGTGGAGCTATTTTAAGCTTATGTATTGTAATGAAATTCTGTAGATTCTAAACAGAGGATTGTGACTCTCTTTCCAATTTAAGAACAGGGGTCCTGTATCTAAGGTGACAGGGAATAATTTTAATGCAGGGTTGAATTCACTTCTGGCATTTAACAAATAATTAACACTTCCTTCCTGGATTATTTCAATTCTACCTTTTATGTAATCAGATTTTGTAGCTAGATGATCAGTGCCCACAGAAATGCAATCAATCAAAACAAGGGTCCAAATTAATCTTGATGTTGTTAATTGTTAGGATCATCCTGTCATTACTTACTTTGTCACAGTAAGGAGCAAGTGTAGAAACAGACAATTCTCCCCAATCTGGTAGTGGCAGAAAATGTTCTTCTGTGATAATATTTTCTCTGGGAATCTTCTGGAGGATGGCGCAAGTTTGTTTTCTGCTGCTCCAGAGACTAAGACAAAGAGCAGTGGCTTCAAACTACAGGAAAAGAGATTCCACCTAAACATTAGAAAGAACTTCTAGTTTGACAGTGGAAGGCACTGCCTCAGAGTGTGGTGGAGTCTCCTTCTTTGGTGGTTTTTTAAACAGAGGCTAGATTGCCATGGGAATGCTTTGGTTGTGTATTCCTGCATGGCAAGGAACTGGGACTCGGTAGTCCTTGTGGTCTCTTGCAACTCTGTGATTTTTTGATCTCCGTCCTCAGTTATCTGTGATTCTTACTTTTCTGTTGGATTCTGTAGGATTATAATGTGAATGTATCTTTCTATTGGTGGAGAGGAGAGAGCTGAAAATTCATACCAAAGGTCTCGCTAATGTTCTTTTCATCTGCAGTATCTTCAAAATAGGGCTAATACTTAGTTTTCAGATGTCATGCCCCAAAAAACATGCACTTTACCACAGAATTCTAATTCTGAGCTGGATTTCCAAAATTTATCATCATCCTCTCTTATTTTATTCTAATAGTGAATTTGATGGATTGAAGTCTACCAATTAGACAAGGTAGTGGAGCTGGGGGTCCCCCAGTTACGCAGAAAAATATTAGTTTGTAAATTTAACAAAAAAAAAAAAAAAACTCTAAACATGCCCAAATGAGTCCAGAGTAAAATCAATGCCCATTCTGTTCTGGGACTGGGAAGAATACTAGATAGGTTGAGTGTGATAAAGGGCAGAGGGCAGGGGACAGGTGAAGTAGAAAACCTAGGAAAGGAGGTAGGAGGGGCTGAGGAAAAGTAAAGGGTCTAGGGAAAGGGTGGATGAAAAAAGAGGAATGAAGAAAAGGGGGAGGAGTGGAGGCAGATAGTGAAGGTTACCTCCAGTGTCAGCCTTAATCTCATCCGTTTTACCTGTGTTTTAAAATTTGCTGTTGTGGAAATGACTTCCAGAGTTCTAGAAGTGACCTGTTTTTACTGTTGAGAGCAGGGTGTTTGCAAAGAGGAGAAAAACTACCTCCTTCTTTCCTCCAAATTCGTTTGCCTGGAGGCCTCCTCCCCAAATTTGCTGTTTGCCCTATTGATTTAAACAGAAGCTTTTACTCAGAATCAGATTTGCATTTTCCTCCTCAGTTTTCACCCTGCCCTCTGTCAATACGGGTTTCTTTGCCAACAATTAAGAAGGAAAGGAAAGCCAGTGTGGCCCAGCCACTAGTTAGGGGACCAAGAGTGGGTGGCTTCTCACTGAGAAGAGAGTTCCATCGTAACTGCCCGCAGCTCCACTGTGGATTTCTGCCAAAGGGTGTGCTGGCTATTTTGAGTCCATTTGTAGAATACTGAGGGAGTGATCCATTATTCATTTCTACCTTTCAGCTGTGAATTTAGAAATATTTTTTGCCTGCTAACCCCCCAAGCCATAGGGATATCCAGAAACCTGACTAAATAACTGTAGGTAAATGGGTATAAGACTGTTCTTTGTGATTGTTTCTGTGATCAGTAACAGTTAGTTGGGTTTTTTGAGGAAAATTCCAGAGTTTGTTTTTATTTTTATCATTACCAAAGCAGTAGGCTTATGCCACTGCATCACTTTTTTTGTAGCAGGTTCTGCCTTTAAAAAAGAAATAATATTGCCTATGTAGAAGAAATCATGTATACAGAAAGCTAGTTTATTAATAATTTCTCAGAAAATGTATTTCTATTTAAATATATAACAATGTTTATATGGCTTATTATGTTATAAAAACCTCAAGATTTCAATAAAATGTTTTGAATTTGGCTAAGAAATGTTAGTTGAATAATATTTTTTTAAAAAAACTATGCAAGATAGATTAATAGATGAATTTTAAGAAATTTGCTTTTCTTAAAAAAAGAGAAAGAGAGAGAGAAGAAGGGCTTGTTATGTCTTTTAGAACACCTTCTCTTTTTAAGAATGCAGGTAATTTTTTTAACAGGAAAAGGTGATTTTGAACATACATGCCTTGTTACTATTTAAATTATGCAGATTCTTGATGCTGTGAAAATTTGTGCTTGATGACGCCAAGGCAGCTGCACGTTGTTAGCATTGTAGGCTGTCAGATGATCATGTGGGATTCTTGCAGCATGCAACATTCAATAGGATTGAAAAAGGGCTTTTGATGCAAGGCATAGCTTCTGAATTTATTTGTGCCTTTTAGCTACTTATTACAGCATACCCAGCTAACTTTAAATTTTAAAATGCTGCCTCATTTTTCTTCTGGTTGGTTTCATTTTGGCTTCACTAGAAGATGCATCTGGTACATCCACGATTGAGGAGTTTATTAATGCTACTGTCGTTCAGTTCACTTTCTTTTCTGTTAGACTTCTAGCTAGCACACAGATGACATGATCACACATTTATTCAGCCATCACCATGCATGGTTTCTTCCTCTGCTTTCTCTGCATTATTCCCTCTGTTATGTTGCACTGTCATGTTCTCCCTTGCCATTGAGCCTTGTCTTTGTCTCTTTCCTTCTTCTGTTGTTTGCTGTTATATTTTTCCCATGTTTGGTTACTGCAATATTATTTGATTAACTGGCTGTGATGATGATGAACCTACACACTGGAGGAGCAGCTACTACAGTGGTGATGAAGGGATGTAATAATGGTCGCTATCCTCGGAATTCTCTCTACAGTGACTGCATTATAGAAGAAAAGGCAGTGGTCCTGCAGAAAAAAGACAATGAAGGATTTGGGTTTGTGCTCAGAGGGGCCAAAGGTATGTGAATTTTCTGTGTCTGTATGATTGGATGGGTGCCTATGTGAAAAATGGCAGGCATTTTTGAAAAGAAACAGGTATTAATTCCTTATGCATTTGGTTGCTAGACAACCGTGTTCTCTCTGCACTGTAGTACTGACATGAAATTTACTGGATTCTGATGCTGCAGTTTTGTCAGATGCATGTGTGTTCCTCTATCTGTCTGTCTGTCTGTCTGTCTGTCTGTCTGTCTATCTATCTATCTATCTATCTATCTGTCTGTCTGTCTGTCTGTCTGTCTCTGTATTAAGTAAGAGTGTGTGTGTGAGAGAGAGAGAGAGAGAGAGAGAGAGAGAGATGCAGAATAATTCTATGGGGGAAATTGCCTAGATATTTCCTATGTCTTACTGTTCACTGTGTCCAAACTGTAATCAGGTTATTATTCAGTGTATACAAACCAAACTGCCAGGAGAAAAATGACAAAATTGCTTCATTTAAAAGATCAATCTATTAAAATTATCAGCTGAATGAAAAGGCATTTTGGCACCTTGCTTAAAACTGGGCTGTGGTTTGTTCAGGGGAACAGTACTGCAGTTTTAGTATGAAAATCGGATGATTTTTATATCTTCAGAAGCTGCATGTATGTTGAATGGCCTTTTAGTGTGTGTGTGTATGTGTATTTTGAGGGCTTCATGTGTTGAAACAGGCTAATCATTTTCTCATGCCAGGTCTTCTCCAACAGATTTTTTTAAAAGGACAAAAGATACCCTTTTAATGCTCTTTATTTAACTCCTTTTGTATTTTTTTAAGTGGTGGTATGTCCCAATGTCTGCCACTAACCCCCCCTCAGCTGCTGGATGGGCTCTCCCTCATGCTGCCTGACTCTTAGGAAAGGCTAGCCCGTATGTGCTCTATGGAGGATCCTCCACACCCTTCCTCTGGGGATACCATTTTATCACTCCGCACTAGAATGGTGAACACCTATTGGGCTTCCCTAGCTATGTAACAGTTTCTGATTAACCCTCCTAGCTAAATGCACATTTTGATGGGGTCTTCTGGAAACCCAGTGACTTCATCACTGTGTCGATCAGCTGGTGCTGAGCTACCTATGCAGCAAACCAGGGTCCCTTACTATATGCATGCTAATTTCACCTGGACTTGAGCTCTTCAGCTGAAATCTTCAAGTGCCTTTTAAAGCTTCATACCCAATTTATTACACAGGTGGTTTGATGCCCATGTAATAAATTATCAGAGGATATATCTGTAGGGTATATCTGTAGGGTAATCATGCATTATACAATGATGAACCTGATCCACAGACAATTGTAATGTTATACAATTTGGTGCTAACTACAACTACTTAGCAGATAAGACGGGTCTGAAAATTTGAAATGCCTTATTTCTCATTTCATTTATGTGGAATTTAAGGATACTATTTTCAAACTGTGTTTCACCAGATTGATTTCTTTTTATTTCTGCATATATTTAGTAGCAATTAAAAGCCCATTCATTCATAGGCTGACAAAATTGAAATGATAATTCATATACAAGGAAAAGAAGGGAGATCTAGATGGCAGGAGACATTGTTACATAGTTTATTTTGGGGCATGCATAAATAATGCATTATTCACATGATTAAGTTGTATATTTTAGAGGTTTATTTTCCTTTATTAAAACTGTGTCATGTATTATTCCCAAAGCTGATACACCTATTGAAGAATTCACCCCAACTCCAGCCTTTCCTGCTTTGCAGTACCTGGAATCAGTGGATGAAGGCGGGGTAGCATGGCAAGCTGGCTTGAGAACAGGAGACTTTTTGATTGAGGTAGGAGAATTTGGAGTGTGGTTAGTGTTTTTCTGTTGTGGAAAATACCATATCATCAGTTTGCAAAACTTTTGCTGACAAACTGGTCTGTCTAACTAGGGGTAGAGAGGCTGATTCAGCAGTTTGGTACAACCTGATTCCATTATTCCAGTTTTATTTTCTGCTTTGCTGCCTTAACAGAAATGGTATGAACACAGATGTTCAGTGAAAGAAGTTGAATTTATTTTTTGTATTTTTGCATAGATTTATTTCTGAAAATAACTCTCTAAAAATTAGATTAAAGAATGAAAGAACCATTCAATTAAGTTTTAATTATTAGCCTGATCCATCAAATATGTAGTAGCCTGTGGTAATGTGGCATTTTCCGTTCCATAGAGATGGTAACTCCATTTCTATGGTAACAGGGACTCCCGTTATTTCCTTGCCCTGCAGGCTAGGCAGCTTTTATATATTTATTTTAATTACTAATGTCCTGGATCAGATTTAAGGCCTTCCGGGTGTTGGTGGATTGTAACTGTCATTACACCTATCATTGTTCAAGCTGAATGAACCTGGTGGGAGCTGCAGCACAACATTTGGGAATCATGGTTTCCCCACCCTTACCCTAGATCATTGGGCATTTCTAGTCAGTTGGCGGTGAGAAGTGCATCATATGATTAAGTATCAGAGAGTAAAATAATAGTGACAAAATGTTTAAATGCATTTCATAACAGGCCAGGCAGATTTTTTTCCCATGTCTGATTTTAAGTGCATTTTGCTTCTTAGCCTTCATTTCACCTTGAATTATTTACTTGTTAAGACTTCATTTCACCTTTTAGCTTAAAGAAGGTACTGGAGATTGACACTAATGCTGTTATTATTATATCAAATTTGAAGCATAAATCTGAACAAAAATGCAGTTAACATATAATGTGAATAAAATATTGGTGTTAGTTTTGTGCATCTGATAAGGGATAATGAGCACTCTATTGCATATAATTATGTACTCATATTATTCTCAGGTTTACTTGCACACTTCAAGCTAGTGTGCAAAAGTTATTTTAGGACATGAACCAAAAAAATGTAGAGTGCTTTATTCTCAGGCTTTGTTCTGACTTGTGCAACATTTGTGACAGCTGGGTGAGAGTATCTAGACATCAGTGAAAGAGAGGACTTCTGAGCTTTCTTGATTTTTGGCTTTCCAATGCCATGTTAGAGTCTGCATTTATATCAGTATTTGCCATTGTAGGATCAAGTGTACTCTTGGCCATGTCATTTTTGGCAGGTATTAGAAATAGGATAATGCAAACAAAAAAAACCAAAAGCTGTATTTTACATGTGCTTTGTGGGTTTCATGCTTCTCTTCATAATTATCTTAGAAGACTTGCTAAATATATTTGATAAATATAATGGTTCAGTATTGCTAGTTAGATATTCAGGATAGTAAATGTTCAAATTGCTTTTGGGATAGTAAATGTTCAAATTGCTTGTGGATGTCCCCACAGTTTCAAAATCAGTTTACAATATGGATTGGGTAATTGGTTTTCAAGAAACACAATCCTTAAGCCTCTTGAAGTGGTTGCATTGCATTTCATTTCATTTCATTTTGTCTTATCGTATTTCGGATGTTGGCCAGTGCTATAAACTGCAAGTGTATGCAAGCACTGCAGCGGTATTTCTCCAGTGTTGCTACAAGATACATATAGATAAATATTTATTACTGGAGTGCCAGCAAGGTGAATCAGGAATTAGCAGAAAAACCTAAAGAGTTTGAAGAGTTTGAACAGATGTATTAGAGGTCTTCTGCCACAAACAAGTAAAATATTAGTCATGCTAAAGATATACACATATAAGACAGAATAGATTGATGGAGATCTCCAAGAATAAAAATCAATCAAAGTTGTTGGTTTAAATCACGTTCCCCTTTTAAAAATTTATTTATTTCTTGACGAAGCCTGTCTACTACCTATATGTTGTAACAAATAAAATATTGGTTTGCAATTAACCAGAACCATTGCAACCATTGGGCAGAATGTATAGCCTTTGAGGTGTTGTAGGACTGTGGTTCCCATGATCTGTCATCGTTAATGGGACTTGTACTCCAACAATATCTGGAAGGCAAAAAAGTTTCTTGTCCCTACTTTGTAAAATCTACAATCATAATCCAAATCATCCAGTCATGTATCCCCAAATGCCTTTTGTACTGTAAGTCTGTATCTGAGAGACAGAGCTTTTGGGTTGTCCAAGGAAAGCAAGCAAATATTCTTAGGTCATTTCCACAGAACGTCGCTATAGCGCAACAGCAGTGGGTTGTTTCTGGTTCAGGAGCCATGTTACCGCACAACACTAGCTATCCAGCTGCTATCCTGTTCCTGAGCATTGCAAGTTTCTGTCCAGGTGACTAGTCTATAGTAGAAAGGGCAGCAACTGAAGTGTACGAGATATACTCTGAAGGATGGACTCGGGGTGCACCAAGTATAGAAAGATTTTCCCATGCTTCTGCCTCAGGCCCCTACAACTAGTGGGTGATTTGGGTTGGTCTCAAAGAATAGAGAGGTGTGAGGAGGAACTTGTGTAGCATTCATAGCTCATATCCCCACCCCCTGGAGTTGCATGCATCCTCATGTGCGTCCCAGTCATCTAGTATCTTACCTCCCTTCTCCCAGCCTGCAGCAATACTCCAGTCAACAGTTTCTTGTGTAGAGAACATCTGTGGAGTATCATATCACTCATAGCAGTAGTTTAGTGGATAATCTTGGACCAGTGCAGTGTTTAAAGAGCAGAATAATAAATAACATATAATAACTGTATAATTTTCTTTGTCAGAAGTCAGATATTTTGTGTCTTATGTGTCTTGATTCTTGATTCAGTTGTAGCATATTATGATTCAGCATTAAGAAATTTAATATTTTTGTCTTACATTTAATTAGTCTTAAAATTATTTCTAAAATATTATTTATAACATCCTTTTTAAAAAAATGATACATGTAATTTTCTAAAATACTGGTTTTCATCTGTTCTGACAGATAGGTCTGCAAACTTCAGCCATCTTTAAAATAAAAACGTACTCAATAGCTTTCTGAATCAGGCCAGCTGTGTCAGTAAAATACAGAAAGCTGGCAATTTGTTCTGTAAGCAAACATTAGATGATATTACATGGTGTCCATAAGAGCATGACTAGTCCCCTGCATTTTTAATTTAGTAAACTGATGTTACAGTATCAAGGAACTTGAGAAATACCATGATAATACAAAATAATTTTTCCCTAGAGAAACTGTAGATGTTCTCTTCCCCTTTTATTTGATACTCAGTTTTTCCAGGGTGGCGGGATTGTAATGTTTCAGTTAAGAAGGCGCTTTTTTTTTTTTTAATTTTGAACATGTTACCTCCCAGAAACAGCTGTTTTGTAATGAGAGGAATTATTAAGGTTGCGTGTACTTTTCATTGCTGTGAAACCTGATTATGATAATACTTGATGTAGTTGGGCTTATCTCTTGTTGCCAAGTGATAGAAAATCTTCAGTGAGTCAAACATTTACAGTATTACATGCTTGCAGCTCAACCATTTGCTTGAGGCATATGGCTGGGATGCCACTTTTATTAAAGAAAAGTAAACTATTTGATGATTTTGTGTAATGTTATTTAAGATTTTTCAGTGTTCTTTTTGAAGAGGATTAACTTTTAGTTGCCCCAGTCCTATAATTTGCAGTAGAGGAATATATTCATACATTTGTATCAAAATGTTCCAGATGGTGTATGTGCCATGTAGTTTGTTCATTCATAGCAGTCACCCTTCCCTCCCTGCCCCCTGCAAAAAAATAATCCCATGGGTTTCAGCATCTCTTGCAGAAAATGAGGGCACATATGGGTGTTCCAAAGTTTTGGATTTTTAAATTGTCCAGATGATTTGGTGTTTCTCATGCTGAAGCAAAAAAAGAAAAAGAAAAAAATCTGTGTGGGTGAAGCTTCCAGTGCAGAGAGCACTTTTTCCTCTTTCCATCCTTTGCTTTGGAGCAGATCATAGTGGAGAAATGTTTTCTTGTTTTGTTTGTTTTGAGGGAAATGTAGAAAAATTGAAACTATGATTTTTTTAAAAAAAAAAGATAAAAACATATAGTCTTAAACATAAAAAGCAGTATCTAAGTAAATTTTGCTACAGAAAAAAAATAAAGTGCAAAAAAATAAAAAAGTTCTTACCTGGACATTGAACAGAATGCTATTGTGTAGGTGCCAGGTGATCTTCTGTGGGGAAAGCATTCTTCATCCATGTTGACACTATTGAAAAGGCCCTGTTACTCACCATCAGCTTGTTCTCTTCATGATTGTTTCATATATAATATGGCATTTTTGCTTAATCATGTACTATGCATTATGCAGGTGTTTTCATGTAGTAAGCTGGAGGGTAGAATTGATTAGCCCCCCAGTTGTTGGACTGTAGTTCTGACAAACACAGTCAGTGGTGAAGATTTGCTTGGAGTTGCAGGCCAACAGCATCTGGAGGGCTGAATGGTTTTTACTTCTGTGTAATGGAATGGAATGTGAAGGACAGATGCTCTTAACTCATGTAAAATTATGGCACAGTCTTAAGCCAGTCCAAATTCCCAGGTGTATGTGCATAGGTAATCTCATGGTATGCAGCATGCACATGTGAAATGATGCTTAAGTGAGTCTGAACTGTGGTTGCTTCTGCACCAAGGATTTAAAAAAAATTCTCATCCTTTGTTCACTCTGCTGTATAGACTAGCCAGATGACATGATTGTTAGCCTGATGCATTTGACTGTTTTCTATATTGTTACTCCTTTATGCAACCTTGACTTCTGGCATTTAAAATCAAAAACAAGTGTTCAGTTTGGACAGGCAACATGCTATTGAAACTCTGTGTAGTTCTTGTGCCTTTAATGTAATGTATGTGCTTTCAAGTTGCCTTTCAACATTTGGCACCCCTGTGAATTTCATAGCATTTTCTTTACAAGGAATACTGTATTTGCTGGCATATAAGATTCACTTTTTTTCCTAAAAAATACTGTTTAAAAATGGGGTGCTTCTTACACAACAGTGTGTCTTATATGCTGGCAAATAGTATTTGCCAGTGTATAAATGGGGTGCATTTTATACACGGGTGCATCTTAGGCCCTTTCCACATGTGGGAATGGGCGAAAACGCCCAAAAACGGAGCTTACTGGCAGCCGGATAAGTCCGTCGCGACGCGGAGCAGCGCGAGCTCGCTGCTCCGCAGTCCTCCGGCGTCCCAAATGGCGGCTTCCGGTTGGTGGAGGCTCTCCACCAACCGGAGAAGCTCGCCAGCTGGAAGCCTGCCCCTGGCAGATCTGCAGGCATGCACTTGCACGCACCTGCAAATCCGCGTCGGAGCCGGGCGACAGAGCGGCACGGGGCTGTGTGCTCCGTGCTTTTTAAAAACCTCGAAAAAGAGGTTTTTAAAAAACACGCAGCGCGGCTAGTTCCGGCCGCTCCTGAGTGGATTCTGGTGTGGAACTACAAAAAGTAGTCCACGCCAGTCCACTCTACAGTGTAGAAGACCTCTGTGAGAGGTCGCTCTGCACCATTACAGAAGCCCGGTGTGGAAATGGCCTTATACGCCGGCAAATACGGTACTCAGAGTAGTTTGTCATTACCGTCCTCAGATTATAGGCTATAACATAATCTGAATATAGCACCTTGGCAGTGGTAATTCTTGGCAGTCCTCCATCCATGTACTAGCCACTCCTGGCCCAGCTTAGCTTCCCAGATCAGGTGGGATCTGATGCCTTCAGGGTATTTAGGAGGCCTCCTGCACATTTGGTTAAAAAAACATCCTGCTTGGAGTTTTTGATCCTTTTCTCACATCCAGTAAATCAAAGTTGGGATACGTGCAGCTCCTCCCGAATTTTTTCA
Source organism: Cyclura pinguis (assembly GCA_030412105.1). Classification (NCBI taxonomy): domain Eukaryota; kingdom Metazoa; phylum Chordata; class Lepidosauria; order Squamata; family Iguanidae; genus Cyclura; species Cyclura pinguis. Next base: position 306,278,596 of record CM059599.1, on the reverse strand, counting down.
ACTTCAACTCCCAGCAGTCCTCGCCATTGGCTTTGCTGGCTAAGGCTCCCGGTAATTACAGTCAAATAATATCTGGGGGCCTACACGGGTTCCACCTTGTGATAAATAATCATAATGCCTACTCATTTCTTTTACGGCAAAACATTGGTATTTTGCTAAGAAGAAAACTATTTTAAAAGATGTATCACCTTGTTCTATACCCACATTAACGAACAAATACTGAATCAGTAAAGAGAGGCTATTGAAAAATGGAATTAATAGACTATGTATTCCCAGTATCCACCTGTCCCATGCTCATTGGGAAGTATAAAATGGGCTGAGTCAACAGGATGGAAACATTTAAGTAATTTTCCTGGAAACCTCTCTTGGATTACTTTAGAGTAAATAATGATATAAGGATTTTGGCCACAGGGAGAAGACCTGTTGGATGATATAGTGCTGTAGTAAGTGCTTGTGTGGAACCTCCATTTTAAATCTGCTTCTGGCTAGTTCTGGAAGAGCTATATGCTTGAAAGTGTAAAAGGGCTCTAATACGGAAGCCAACAATATCTCCTGTGATCTTGATGTTCCCAAACCACTTAAATTGAGGGATCCACATTTTGTAGGGTACATATTGCACAGTTTAAATATACAGAGTGGTTTTTCCCTCTGTATGTACTCAAATTTGCAAGGAAAAAGATTAAGCAAAGGAGACCTATTCCATACTGTGTTAGTACTTAAAATATAGTTATGGCTGAACTGAGAGTTGATCCGCACTCATTTTCTTGCCCTTCCCTACAAACACACATAACACTTCGTTGCTGCAAAGTTTGTTGTTTTGTATGTTTTTAGTCTGTTAGTTATTTGCAGCAGCCCTACAGTTGCTGAATCTAAGAGCAGAAAGAGCTGTGTTGAATCCTGTCCGTTCCACCCGCTTAGTTCATGGATAAGGTAAGATTCGAACCAGTGACTTCTCCAGCAATACTTTTGGGTGTCATAGTCACATACTCTCCAGCATTTCACAGATGAAAACTGGGACTTGGGTAGTGAGCCAACATCAGACTGTGAACAAGATGGCAAATGTTCTTAATGATGAAAAACATACAAGCTAGGAGATGATGCAGCGGTTTGCTTTTGTATGAGTCTCCTGGAAATGACAGGATTCCACCTCTCCTTTCCTCTACCTATTGCTGAGTTAATTAAGTACAAACTATTTTTGCATGTTGAATCCAGTTTGCAATAACTGAAGTAAAGAGGAGACAAAGGGGGAAAGTGGGAAGAGGATAAAGAATCAGGGACATTTTAAAAACAGTTGAAAAAGTGGGACAACAGAGAAACGATTAGGGCTGTCCCCTGTCAAATCACACGAGTGGGGGGAGACGAATTTTGCTTATGTTTCTAAAGCTCAAAGAAGTGTGTCTTTCCAGTAGCGGCACTGTGGCTTTGGCCTGGAAATGTGGGGTGTGGAAGCTTAAATCATGGACATTTCTGCTTTTGTTTCTTCCTTTCACTGTTTCCAAGAGGGTGTTTTTAAATTATTAGAGAGAAATTCTGTAAAGTAGCAACCATGCTAGGTAGACAAGGGAGGATCTGTGAATGCTTGGAATGGATTCCTTTGTGGGAGAGTCAGAAATGGAGTTGCTTAAGAACTACAGCTGTATCCTGGTGTTCAAATGATGGGAAAATAGGAAATGAGGAATCAAGCAGAGAAGTGTAAATTAAAAGGAATATTTCCACTTAAAGCATATCCGCACTGCAGGGAAGTACAAAAATGCATTGCTTCAAAATATTTGACTGTACTGTGCATTTACAGCTAGAAATATCTGACATTGCACAAACAGAGTTTTTTGACAGCTGGGTTCAGATAAACCATGGTCTATGCTTACAAGAACAAACTGCAGCAATCTTTGGGTTCACACATACAACCTTTAGCTAATCCTGCTTTCCTCTTGAGAAGAAGAGACTGAAAACTTCAACTTTCAGCTTTGAATAAACTGCATTCTTCAGCTATGTCCAAACCTGGGAAGCTGTGATTGAGTCAAGCTGTAGTTTGTTTGTACTAACCGCAGCAATAAATCACTTCCATCATATTAGATATCTTGGAAAAGTGGTTTATTCAGAAATGAAAGTAGAATTTTTCAGGCTTTCCCCATTGTGTACAAAGTTGGGGGAAGATGGGTGAGAGCACACCAACTTATATTTTATCCTGAGAATGCTAAATTGTAGTTTATTAATAATGTACAGTAGGTCCCCCATAACCACATGAGTGGTATTCACCGTTTCACTTATCCATGATCGTCTCCAGGGTCATAGTTGTTGCACTGACCAAGGTTGCACTGGACAGCCAGGCTGAGAGAGGCTTATAGTGAGACAAAATCTGAGCTTCCCACATATCTCTCAGCTGAGGAAAGAGATGGATGCCTCTTGCTCAGCTGAGAGAAGCAGAGGCAACCCAGGTCTGTGAAATCACATGCCTCTGTTGGCCAAGGAAGGCACTCCTTCCTCAGCTGAGAGAGACATGGGAAGTCTGACATTACTCCCACTGCATGTCTCAGTTGGCTGAGGAAGGAGACAGACACTCCTTTCTTGCCTAAGAGAGGCATGGGAAGCCCATCTCTGTGGAGCCACACACCTTTCTCAGCTGAGGAAGGAGATGGATGCTCCTTTCTTGGCCAAGAGAGGCATACAGCTCCAAGTAGTCAGGCCTCCCACTGGATTTGATTCCCAGAGAGTGGGCTGGTCACCAAGCTCTGCTGGGAAGGAAGGCATGAAGGAAAGAGAAGCCAGGCAGTGGAACTGCCTCCTTCCCTCACTGCCTCACTCAACTGCGGGATCAAGATATAGTATTGTCCATGTTTTTCACCATCCATGTTATGTCTGAGAATGTAACCATTGTGGATATGGGATATACATGCGGATATACATGCTATAATTTATTAATTACTACATAAAAAGTTAGAATTATTTCTATTCTGAGAACTAAAGGAAATGCAAAACTAAAGTTTTCTTGCCTTCTTTGGTCAGCCTGAAAGTCTTGCTGTGATCGACATACTAGTTATGAGAAAGCATCCAGATAGCTGCACTTAAATCAGTAAGCTCTTGTGTCAGTGTCATGCGTAAAACTGAAACTGAAAATATGAAAATAAGATTTTTATGTTCTTTCCCCACTAGAATGTCTGGTTTAAATCCATTTGCTAGTCCCAAATACAGTAAATCAACTGAATAAATAGGATTTATATAGGTAATGATTTACCAATCAGCCATTGATTCAACAGCTCTACTCTTGTTGGACCTGACAGTTGCATTTAGACCTTACAGTTTAATATGTTGGTATGAAAAGGAAAAGTAAATATTCTTTTAATCCACAATGAAATAAAATAGTTTATTATACCGTATTGCCCAATTAATGAATACTTTAAGGAATACATATTTTAAAAAAATCATCTTTTCACTTTTCTTGCTTCTTGGTCTGCTTTGTGAAATATAGTACTTCTACGACTGCTCTAAAAGAATTCACTCACATTTTTTGCCATTTTGTGTTTGGGAGTGGCAAAATCATCAAAATCGTCAAAGCTCCAGATTTGTCATGAGCATGTTAATGGAAACCTTGGGCTAAATACCACTCATGTGTTGGCAGCCCTTATACTTACAAAAAAGGATTGCTTACAATGTATTGTGTCATCAGTGGTTAATAGTCAAGACCTCTGATACTGAAGAGTACAGTTAAACTCATATCTTGCTTGTAGGTTTCTCCTTTGTTACTGTGTGAACAGGTTGTTTGACTAGATGGGTATTTTGTCTGATTCAGCATGGTTTTCATATGTTCTTACATCATTCAGCCATAAACACAAGGTAGACACATTACTTCCTCGCATGGCCAATGATTTCAAAGGAGGAAGATTTTATTCAAAATTAGAATAGAAATTAGTCAAGAGTAGGCATGGTAAATCTCATACAAATCCTGACAGATATCAAGAAGAATGAAATGGTTTTTCATCCTGTAGTTTCAAGACACTTGGGATTTTTTTCCCCCACGATGGCAGAAACTGCACAACTTTTCCATGAAGGTTGTACATCTTCCCCAGAAAACTATGTAGTTTTCCAGAAGCTATGCAGCTCCTCCTGAAAACTACACAGCCTTCTCTGAAAATTGTGGAGCTTTTGGTATGGAAAGGACAGTTTTCAAGCAGCCACATATGTGTTTTATGCAAGATTACTCTCCTTAGATAGCAAACAGCAATGTTGCAAAACAAAAATGATGCATTGAAAACACCAATGCTTCACAACAAAACTATATGCCTTTTTTTTGTACAAGAAAAATGTTGTGTAAAATCCAGCAATGTTGCATGACTAATTCATGTGTGATGCAGCTTCACTCACACAAGTTTTTTTTCCTGCATAACATGTGGGTTGCACAACTTTCAAACTGGCAAAGTCTTTAGCCATGACATTGAATGCTACATTGTGTTATTTGTATAGGAGCATAGTGTGCTATCTGGTTTTGTGCAAACCTGTAGAAAAGTACAATGGAAGCAAGTGAAATGTTTTTTACTCCCTTGGGAGACTGTGCAGTTTTCTGTGTATAAAAGATTAAAAAAAAAAGACTATGACTGTAGATTTTGACTGCAGAGCTGCGCGGATTCTCAAACTCCTGTGCAATTTATGTTATTCCGGGAACAAACATTTCCTGCAATTTGCAGGAACTTTTTACATGCCATTTTATTTCCCACCTAAGTTTCTCAAGGGATTAGAAACTCCAAATTTGACCCTAGTCGGAAAATGGCCAAATTTCCATTCCACCCTTAGTCAAGGCATGTATTGTTCCTTTGCTACAGCTGTTGTGTTTTTTTATCCATCAGTGTAGTTACAATATATTGAAGAACATATACTTGAGTCCAACCAATCAGTGAGCAAATGGGATTTACTGTTTTCATTACTGTGAGGCATCTCTCATTAAACTGAACATCAAAGAAGAATTTATCAGATTTTTTTCTCACCCACTGTTCATGTTGACTGAGAGAAAAACAGGGGCTAATCAACCTGATGTCTAGTATTGTTTCGTAACTGGTGTGAGATTTGGAACATAACTGTATTTTAAAGCTGCTTGTTGCTATTTTGGTGTGATGCAACTTTTGTAAATGAAAGCTCAAATTCTTGTTCCTCTATTTAGGACTTGTGTACTTAGAAAAAAATGGCATTCTGGGTAATGGATTGTGGGGGCAAAGATTTTTTACTTCAATGAAAAATTTACATTTGCTCTTCTTCTTCTTTTAGTAAGTGGTAAAGTAGTAAGTAAGTTGATCTAGGTTATTTTACCAGTGTTTCAGTTTAAGAGTTTCTATCTGTTTTCATGAATTTTGAAACAGAACATGTGAATAATGCCTTTGTTAAATTGAAATTGTAACTGTTATAGAAAGACAGCTTCTTCTGGAGTGTTTATTAATAGGATGTTTTTTGCCTCTGTTTAGTGAAGTATTGAAATTCACATTACTGCCCTGCGATAATATTTCTCTCTCCCTCTTGTTGATTCTGGTTATTACAGGCAAACTAGAGTTTTAGTAGCATACTAGTGTTGTTACTGTGACTTAAAGCAAACATTAGAGATTTGGTGTTGGCCATCAGGCAGTCATTTTATCTACAACCATTTTCGCCTTTCATCTTACTGTCCAACTCTAAGTAAACCATTTCCTCTGTGCTGTGATGATTTGAACCTTTTGGCATCATCTTTTACCTTGATACCTCCATCTTCTTCTATATTTCTTCTTTAATCTTACAATCTTCCACTTCAATTTAGATCAGTACTTCCGTTAAAAGCTGTTCTGGACCATGCCTCTTTTGTGCCCTGTTTCTCATCATTGCTCCACTTCTGAACTCCTTGACCATTTCATCTACACCTCCTAAACTTTTAGCATGTATGATTTCCTCACATCACAATGATAATTACCTCAGTGGTTAGTCACATATCACTTTTTGTACAAGTCTTTTATCTATTTTTAAAATTTTGTGGGGTATTGAATAGGAAGCAGTATTATATTGCATATTTTTGTTTCTTTGTAAAGCTGTTAATAGGTTAATGATTTCTACACATAGAAATATTGAAAGCAACAGAAAAAATGCATAAGATAATCGGAAAATTTTGTAAAACTTGTAATCACTATTAGGTTGAGTTCAGAAACTATTATCTTGTTACTTCCAAGGAAAATGTCTGTATTTTATGTATGTGGTATGTGCCTTCAAGATGCCCACCAACACATTAACCCAATGAATTTCACAGCATTTTCTTAGGAAAGGAATATTCAGAGGTGGTTTGCTATTACCTTGCTCTGAATTTATCCTACAGCACCATGTATTCCTTGGCAGTTCCCCATCTATGTACTAGCCAGCTCTGACCCTGCTTAGCTTCTAAGATCAGATAGGATCTGGTGCCTTCAGGGTGTTTAGGTCCTGCTCTTTGGAAGTATCTACTTATTAATTAAACAGTGTTTATTAGCATGTTGAGTAATACAACAAAACCATGAGGCTGTTTTGGAAAAGTTTTAAGCCAGTTTTTTTTTTCAATGGATTTAATGTGTAAGCAGGGATTTGAGCTTTTGGGATATACTTCCAGATTGACAGTTCTGTGATTGTATGAAATAGCTGGAGCAAAAGAAGTCTACAGCTTGACACTAATATCTTTCATAAGCTTTTGCTTTGTGTGGATTGCATCCGTTGTTATAACTTGCCATGACCAATAAATGGTAAGTGTAGAAGCAAGGGAAAGGTGATGCTATAGGGAAAAAGAAGCAAGGACTTTTTGTTGCCTTTATACTTATCACAAGCTCAGAGCTTGTATGTTAATATTCACCATAAATCAACATCTTACAGAATTCCTGTTACTGCCAACTTGGCTGCCCTCCTTTTTAATGAAGCAAGACTTCTCTGAATTGCGAAAGAGACTGGCAGTACTGCCTTTGCTCATCTGTTCAAGGACAACAAAGACCAAAATAAATAAAGGCCCATTTTAGAAGGTTCCTTTGTCCCTTAAAAACACTACTTTAAAGGTGAGAAACAAGAAACTGAAATGATTGAGGAGGAGAAACAACAACTCTCTGAGAAAATATTATGCCACACAGGACTGATTAGCTTAGGGAAAAGACAAGCATGTGAGAAACGTGATAGAATGTATACAGTTATGCATAATGTGGAGAAAGTAGACAAGGGAAGCTTTCCTGATTCTCTCATAGTGTTAGTACCTCCTCATTCAGTGAGACTAAATGGTGGAAGATTTGAGACTGATGAAAAAAAGTACTTCTTCATCCACCAAATAATTAAAACTACCACAAGGAAGTGGCTACGACAAGATGTAGTGGGAGCTGCCAGTTTGGATGGTTTTTAAAAGAAGACTGGACAAATACTTTGAAGATGTAGCTATCAACGGCCAATATTCTTGATGGCTGTGTATTCTCTCCGGTACCAGAGGCAATATACAGGCTGAGCGTTCAAAACCCGAAAACCTCCAAAAACCATTTTTATTTTTATTTTGCTGCAGCCACCTGATTCTGCCTTCGAGACATCAGCTGTGGCACTCATGCTTGTTGGTCTCTCAGATCCCCAGCCTCTCTGCCTTTGAGGCAATGGCAGCAGAGCTCCTCCTCGTTCATCTCTCAGATCTGAGGAGCACCACAGCCGCCACCTCAAAGGTAGAAGTGGGTGTCTGGAGGCAAAAACACAAGTGAGATTGACGATCTGTGAAATGGCAGGAGGCATGGGTTCATCCCAAGCATTATGCTTGGATTCCTGCCATTTCACAGATCCTCAGTCCCTCCCCAGCCTCACGTGTCATACACAAAACAAGTAGTGAATGAATGAGATGCAAGGCTATTTCAAAAATGTACTATATTCCAAAATTCAAAAATATCCAAAAAACAGAGCATTTCTGATCCCAAGCATTTCAGATAAAGGAGATTCTACCTGTGCCTCTGTATATCAGTTGCTGAGAAACAACAGAAGGATGCTATTTCATTCATATCTCTCTTGCCATGACCAACAAATGGCTTCCTTGAATTTGTTGATGACTGTGCAAACAAAACACAGGAGAAGATTGGCTTTTGGACTGTTATGCTGTTAAGCCGATCTTAAGATGTGCTGACAGTATGTCATTTGTATATGTTATATACAGACAGATATAAACACAGAGCTATTTAAATAAGGATTAGTATTTTTCTAACAAACTGCTTAGTGGTTTTGCTATGAAATAGAAAATTATACAGTGGATTTTTTGTATTGGCAACCTCCACATATGCAACTTCCAGCTAAAGCAGAGCATCACATCCTATACCAAAATGATGGTGATGTGAACATCCATGTGTGCACATTACCAGCGTTTAATATTGTGGGATGCAAGCATTCACATTTTTACCTATTTGCGGGCATTCCGGGAACAAAACCCCCACATACGGTGGGTTCACTGAAATCCTTTCCTTTGATCTTTATATTCATCCTATGATTTATATCTGAAATTTATATCTAGAATTTGGAGCCATTTGACATATTGCTTGTTCCCTGCAACTGTGTTAATATGTGAGAATGGGTCAGGGTGAGAATTTTCAATGTGATGTGGAATATGCTCTGTGGAAATGGCAGGAATGAGTGTTGCTTGGTTGTGAGAATAGCCACATGATGCTATGTGTAGGTTGCCAAGGGACTAAAGTCAAAAATAGTATTTCAGTCATTTTTTAGAAATCATGTGTGAACCTGCCAGTTCAAATCCAAATCCTTATATTTCACACTTGCATGCAACAGTGAAACTATTAGTGGTCTTTAATGCATTTTTGTATTTAATATTCAGATTTATAGAAACGTATATAGATGCTTCTAAGAGCAAAGACTAATGAATATCAGGACCACAGCAGAAGGAAAGGGTTAAACTCCACCTCCCTCTCGTTTGAAAATCCAGTTATTATCCCTACTTCTTCTCTTCCCTCCATGGCTGTGATTTTCATTTTTTTTTTTAATGCATATTAAATTCAGAGGCTCATTTAGCACCTTATCTAGTTTGTCCCTTAACCTTCATGCATTCATGATCCTTGCAACAAAAGATTAATGTAACAACACTTACACACTGGCAGAAAAAAAATGTACTTAGTGGTATACAAGTCCCACAGTTTACATTTCAAAATCAGGACCTTGAACTGAGACCAGAAACAAACTAACGCTACTGGTACTGAGCAACAGCAAGGCAAATATGCTCCTTACCTCCAGCTCCTCTCGATAGACAGACTGCAGCATTTTGCATTAACTGTAAAATAGTCTTCAAGAGCTTGTACTGCATTCAATAAGTCTGCAAAGCTAGAAGACGTGAATTACTGTTAATTTTTTTTTTGTTGTTCTGAAAATGTGTGTTAAATGGACTACTGAAAGCCTAGAACCCAACCTGGGTTCAAAAACATACTCACATTCTCCCAGCTACACATTCTCCCATCTACACATGTGTGTATACACGTGCATGCACACACATACACCTAGTGCCTGCCTTCAGTCTATCTATCCATACTTGCAGGACTGATTCATGGACTCTTCAACTGAATCAGGCCCCAGGATTTTGGAAGGCTGTGGAAATGGACTGGATGAGGGCAAACAAGTTGAAACTTAATCTAGACAAGACAGAGGTGTTCCTGGTCAGTAGAAAGGCAGATCAGGGATTAGGGATTCAACCTGTGTTAGATGGGGTCACACTCCCTCTGAAGGCACAGGTTTGCCGCTTGGGAGTGCTCCTGGATTCAACTCTGAGCCTGGAAGTCCAGGTCTCAGCAGTAGCCACGAGTGCATTTGCACAATTAAGGCTAGTGCACCAGCTGCACCTGTTCCTTGAGATGTCAGACCTGGCCATAGTGAGACATGCCTTGGTTACATCCCGGTTGGATTACTGTAACGCGGTCTATGTGGGGCTGCCTTTGAAGAGTGCTCAGAAACTTCAGCTGGTCCAAAGAGCTGCAACCAGGTTGTTAACTGGAGCTGGTTACAGTGAGCATACAACACCCCTGCTGCAACAGCTCCACTGGCTGCCGATCTGTTTCTGAGCACAATTCAAAGTGCTGGTGATGACCTTTAAAGCCCTACACGGCTCAGGTCCAGGTTATTTGAAGGATCATATCCTCCCCTACGAACTGGCCTGGGCGTTGAGATCTGCGGGAGAGGCCCTTCTCTTGGTCCCAGCACCCTCATAGGTGCATTTGGTGGGAACACAAGAGAGGGCCTTCTCAGTGGCTGCTCCCAGGCTCTGGAACTCCTTGCCCAAAGAGGTTAGACTGGCACCCTCTCTGCCTACCTTCCGGAAACAGCTAAAAAATATTCCTCTTCCAGTAGGCGTTTTATATTTAATTTCTATCAGTGCTGGTCATTGTAATTGTTATTTAATTGATATTGTAATGCTGTTTTTATATGTATTTTAATATGTTTTAATTATTATTGTAGTTTAATCTTTGTTTTATTTTAGCTTTTGTATATGACAGTTTTTAATTATGTTTCTTTTAATGGCTGTAAGCCGCTTTGAGTCCCCTCAGGGAGAAAAGCGGGAGAAAAATAAAGATAATAAAGATGATGATGATGATGATGATGATGATAATGATAATATCATCATCATCATCATCATCAGGGCCTGTTGTTGAAAAAGCACTGAGAGGAGATCTTCCCCAAATCTATACTTCCTGTTCTTTCCCTTTGTCTTCCATTTTCCTTTTCCTCCTCCTCCATCTCTCTGAGTCTGAACTAACTGATACGCCCACCTACCAACCCCCTGTTCTGGCTCCTTGGGGGACTGGACTGGAGAGAGTAAGGAGTGGGCATACATGGGAGAGTATTGAAGGAGGTACATCTGCCTGAGGCAGCATGAACCAGCATCAAGCAGACAAGCTTGTAACAAGCTCATTCCTTTAGCAATGACATCTAGGACTAGGAGAACAGTCTGCCTCAGTTTAAAGGGGCCCAGGGTGTGTAGGTTGCAGCATTTCTATTTTGCTCTGAGCAGGCATCAGGACAATTGTGCATGGAAATTGTTCACTAACGATCCCCTTCCTTAAAAGCAAGCAAGACCTCTTCAATGCAGTCCTCCCCCAACCTAATTTAGAATGTGTATCTTTGTGGAATGGGTGAACATTAATATTTTTGTACTGCTCTCTGTTTTATTTTGTACTTTCATATTTTTTATTTTATTTATTATTTTGTCATTTCTTTGTTTAGTGACCTATTCCTACAATAATTCACACACAGGCAGAAAGGAGCCTTCTTTGAAAATGCTCTAGGACCGGAGGCACCATGATCTGGTCCTGCTAACCAGTCATAGATATGGTGAGGCTCAATGTATTTTGAGAATACAGGTTTCAAAGGGCAGGAACTTCCTTGTGCAGCCCCATTTCCTGTGAATTAGTGGGTGAGAAGGGGAAGAGTGAGAAGACAAACTGCATTGCACTGAATTGTCAGGAAGAGCTAATGGTCTGGCTCTCCTCCCAAGAAATTGTAGAGAAAGTTGTAAAGCTTGGTTTTCATGGTTACATCCAGAGCGAGGAAATGTTATAACTTTGGAATATAACAGGCAGGCGGGTTGTTACATCCAGAGTATACCAAGAAGCCAAGACTTAATTTTTGGAGCACTGCAGTTCCCAGAAATGCCCCCTTAGCAAGCCTGGTCAGTGGCTGTGCAGGTGGGGAAGGAGTGTTGGGGAATTGTCATGGGTTATGGGAGCACTCCCATGCTATTCTGGGATTGCTTTCAAGGTTCTGTAGTTGTTGCAGATGACAAGTCTGCCGCTGTTATGTACTGTTAAGTTTGAATTAAAATAAATAAATATGTTGACAGTGTTGAGAACATTCAAGCTGGGATCCATTGTATATATGCATAATGGCTGTATATGCAAATCATTCAATTCAATTCTTGCTGACACAGAGGTGTATCTTACTTGTTGTATTCAGATGCACAGCCTGAGATATGGATATTTACAATTATCCTGCGCTGAAGTTGTGGAAGGTCACAGCTTCTGCTCAGAAAGGACTACTGAGAACAGGCATTGTCAGAGCAGCAGATTGATGCACTGCCACAACTGCTGTTCATCAGGTTGCTGAAGTGAAGTTTTGGGCACAGAAGAACTTGACATTTGTGGGTAGCCACTCTACACATAAACATATTTAAACGTGAGTGTACCTTTTGAGAGAATATTTGGTTCTGAGAAGTGCTTCATATGGAAATGTCAGAGAACTCTCCTTACTTAGACTGTACAGACTCATTTTAAAAGGTGTATATATTACTGATGCCTTTCAACATTTTGGATGTGCCTCAGCCTAAGTAATATACATGGATTATGCAACTGAATTTGCACAGTGGTTACCCAGTCAGCATATTGGTGGTATTTTTTAAAATGTGTGTGTGTGTGTGTGTGTGTGTGTGTGTGTACACTATCCTATGTGTATTATACTTTCTCCGTCTTATAAGACTTCTTTATGGATCAATCTTAGAAATGTTGTTCTGCTTTTTCCTGCCATGTACCCTTAGTAGCTCTGTGGTTTTTCATAAAATTTGATTTATCAACATAACAAACAAAAAAGGACAAAGTTTTGGATGGCTAGAAGCTCAGACATGTCAACTTTGGTGAGCTTGGTAGTGTTCAGAATGTACTGCAAACATAAAGTGACAAGAAATAGAAAATATGTTGCTAAACTATGTTGTAATTCTGCGCTCTTGTAAAGATGAGTTTTTGATTTGGGATCAGAAATGCAAGTAAGCATCCTCCAGATAATTCTCAGGCATAAGGTCATTCTCAAGCTTATTTTGAGTAATTTGTTTTAAAATCTGACAATAGCAGTTGTCAGTAGGAGCGGGGAGGGGAGAGGGGAAGAGCTGCTTAGTCTTGTGAAAGTAGTTTCTAGTAACCCACAGAAGTGTCCTACTTCCCCAACTATCACATATCCTGAGAAGCAGCATATCTTAGGCCATTTCTGCGTGACGAAGCTCTTCCGCGTTGTCTCACTGCAGTCCCGGGTCCAAAAGGGAGCGTGTCAGCAACGCTCTCCTCTACACTTGCTCAGTCCATGCAGAAGAGAACGCAATGGCGCCACATCTTCCTTCCACAGCTGGATGTGGTTACACTTTCCCGAAAATGCAGGTCTACAGCTTAGATGTGCTGCTAGATTCAAATTTGAACTGGGAAGCTCAGGTTTCAGCAGTAGCTAGAAGTGCATTTGCACAGTTAAAGCTTGTGCACTAGCTGCTCCCATTCCTTGACATAGCAGATCTGGCCACAGTGACAGATGGCTTAGTTATATCCCGTTTGGATTACTGTAACATATTCTACATGGGGCTGCCTTTGCAAAGTGTTTGCAAACTTCAGTTGGTCAACGGAGCTGTAGATGGATTGCTAATGGGGCAGGCTGCAGTGAACACACAACTGCCTTGTTGAAACAGCTTCACTGGCTGCTGGTCTGTTTCCAGGTGCAATTCAAAATGCTGGTTTTGACCTATAAAGCCCTATACAGCACAGGTCCAGGTTATCTGAAGGACTGTATTCTCTCTTACAAGCCAGCCCATGTTTGAGATCTGCTATGGAGGTCCTTCTCTCTGTCGCTCCACCCTCACAGTGGTGAGAACATGGGAGGGGCCTATCATTGGTGCTCTTAGGCTCTAGAACTCCCTTTTCAGAGAGGTTAGACTGGCACCCTCCCTACTTTCTTTTCACAGATAAGGAAAAACTTTTCTATTCTGACAGGCATTTGATGAGTGACTGTATAAAGCTTGTCTCACCTAAACAGTACAGTGGATCTTGACAATTGCTGTGCTGGCATGTTTGTGTGTGTGTGTTTGTGTGTGTGTATGTTTTAATCTGGATTTAATTTTTTAATTGTTTAATCTAGTTTGAACTTTTGTATCTTGTGAATTTTTAATGATGTGTATTTTAATTTGTTGTAAGCCACTTTGAACAGGGAAAAATTTCGGATAAATATTCTTCTCCCTCCTCCTTCTCCTCTTCCTCCTCCCTCCTATTATTTCAAAGAAATGAATGCTAGCATTTTGTGTCTTGCCTTAGATACTCTAATTAAGGAATATTTACTTATCTCTTGAAAGATAGCAGTATATAGTCTGTATCACTTAACATCCATTTAGCCATACTATCAGCATATTGTCATCTAATTAACAGCAACTGTTGTTACAGCCAATCTTCTAGATTTTTCAAGGAACTAGTGGGCTTGTTTTTCTCTCACTGCATCTGACTCATTGGCAGTTTAGCCTTTAATAGCAGTTTGAATCTTTTCTTTCTTTTCTTCAGTCCACATTTTAAAGGAACTATCCAGGGTACTGAAGCTTTTTTGAGTTCAACCCTCCCCCCAGTTTCATTACCTTGGATAACTCCCTTATTTAAAGGCTGGACAAAAACCTAGAGTGGATTCACTGTCTCTGTGACATGGAATCTACTATGTACTTCCATTCCTTGATGGAAAGTGTAGGATGTGGCACTCTGTGTGGTCTACTGTGTAATAGAAGAGTTACAGTGCCTGCTACTGTGTGTGTGTGCAGGGGAGATGAGAGTCTGTATATCTATGGTGATTCATTAAAGTGAAGAGCACTTCTTTCACATGATCTCTGCTGTCCTAAGTCAGCAGCACTGCCAGGGAAAAAAAATGCTACAGCAATTCCAGTACTCTGGTAATGTAAGAAATGACTCCTTGTCATTTTTTTCTTTCTAGTAATGATAACATTACTTCCAAATTAATGTAAATTATTGAACAACCTTGCTTAAAGGCTGCTTACCTTCTCCACAATTTTGATGAAAATCTACCTAGGTTACACTTCATACTGAAGCAATTATCACAATTCCTACTGATTTTAAAGGTGAAAGAGTACATCCATAAGTTTCAGTTACACCCTGCTGTATTCTTCCTTATAGCCTGAGCAAATCTTCAGACACAGTTTAGCACTGAGCTTGTAATAATCAGTTAACAACTGTGTACTAAACTATGTAAAGTCTGTTGCATAAAAAGTACACAAAGTTACTTTTGAAAAACACTAGATAACTTTTTTGTTGTTTATTAGTTGGGTAATGGCTTCCAAAATTTTAATACATTCTTGATTAAAAAAAGTAGAATGTGCAGCAGCATAAATCTTTAAAAAGCTGTATGATGCTATAATTTGACAGTCAAAAATGGCTTCTTCAGCAGTATAGCTTTTATGTGACAGGTTCTGCATTTCCCACTTTAGATCTTTTTTTGTTTAGCATTTCAGCTCTGAAGAATGATAAACTTAAGGCCAGTCAGAAGATGTGTGACAGTTGTTTGAAGTTCTTGTCTGTGCTGAGATATTTTCTCACCTGAGCTGATGTTACAAGCAGATCAACTTCATTTAAGATGCACCAAAAGCACTTTTTTTTATCTTTGTCTCTTTTCTTTTTACATTTTTGCTCTGGCAAAATTCTAATAGAAGGCATGTTAACATTTGGCCTCTTTCTGATTGTTTGGAGATAACTTTGCTATGGAGTGATACATATGCTTAATAAATAAATGGTTTCTGACCATAAATAATAAATTAATCACTAGATTTAACATGCTAGTTCTGTGCTGATGCTGCTGTTGTGACTGAGAAGTGTCTTGTAGAATGGACTGTTCATTATGTGGAAACAGCAGAACAGAGCAGTGGATTCTGAGCATCTACAATTAATTAGATAAAAACTGGAACTTAATCTAGATTTTTTTAAAAAATATTAAAAACAGTAACATTTCTAGGCATTGTTCTTTTCAGAGACATTTCAAAATGTGTAAGTTATGCTTTCACTCAAAGATGTAGATTATAGTCACTTCTGTGTCTGCTGGATCTATATATACTTTGGGGAAGCCAGGTCTGAATCTAACAATGTGATTGCACTAGCACAAGGCTCATAGTGCTTATAGAAATGAAGTTATAGATTTAGCACAAAGGAAGGATCCAGGATAATTAACTCAACGTGCAAGTGGTTGTCAGTGCAATGTATGCCTATACTGCATGCTATCTTGCTTTGTTATACACTGTTCAAGACAAGTGTCACTATGCTAGTGGAGGTTTTTTGCTCCACTAGCATACTTTCACACTGGATCTATATCCCAGTGCTTGAATCAAGGAGGAAGTGGCCTTCTTACTTTTTTCTTATGGACCTCTTCATTGCTATTTTGACTTGTGCGGATTACATTTTGATGGGAGTTTTGTGTTTAAGACACAGCACAACATGCATGGACACACACAGAGAGACTGATAGTGGAAAATAATTCTCAACCCAGCATTTTCAAATATGTCTTAACCTTAACTCAAAGAGTGGACCTTTTGAACCTTGCTATGAATCTGTTCTTGTTTTTCATGCATGAAATAGTATCCCTGGCAAATTTGGAATTGTCATTGCTTCTTTGTTTTGCCATAGAAATGTATATAGTGGTCTTCAGCAAAAATTCCCAAGGTGATTTGAGCAGTTTTCTCAGGTTTGGGTTCTGAATGACCAGCACAATGGAGATGCACATTTCTTTAGCATCAGTATGAGTTATTCTTGTTAGTCTTTCAAAACGAAGCACTTCTTAGCAGAAGCTGACTTGCTCTGCACTTGCCCCTAAGAAACAACTGAAAGGAACAACTAATCCACTAAAAAGTAAGAAGTATTATAATTGATACAGGATGATATGTCAGAAGGACATTATTTGAAGCATACTTTCTGAAAGAACCAAAGCAATAAGCAACACTAAGCTCATTTAGTTAGCTAATTAACTGGGCTTATTTAGCTACGGTTGCTCCTGTTGCTCGATTTCCATATGTTATAAGTTCCTGATAGACACTAGCAGAGCCTTAACAGTCAGTGGTGGGGTTGTGAAATAAAGGCTTTTAGAGGAAAAAAAATATGCCTACTATGTATTTCTGGAGTAGTGATCAATTCACTCATCTGAATGTTAGTGTGGAAGAGAAATTTAATTCATTCCCATTATGAATGGCAATTACGTATCCATAGCTTGTTACTTTGTCCACTTTTAAAATCATATACAATAAATCTCGTCTTGGAAACAAATTTAAATATGGATAGATTTTAGACTTAGCCGTATTTTAAAAAAGGCTGGAGAACCATTTACTCTCTGTAGCCCTACTGTGAATCAATTTTTGTACTGAAACCCATTAATGTGAGCACCATTAGTTCTAAAGGAATTATTTAAGAGACAGTGCACTGATGAAATACTGCATATTATATTAAATGGCTTCTTCAGCTGATTAAAAGGTAAAGTGATGAGCATTTGATAATTGCAGGAGCCATTTATCATAGAACTCAGAACTGAGGAATTGAAAGGTCTCTCCAGAGAAACCTTTTCTGTCCCCCTGCAGTGAGGCAGAATTAATTACTCCCCAGTCCAGACAACTGTTTGTTCGTGATATATGTTTCCTCAGCAGCTTCTTGTTAGGAGAGCTCCATAATGTCTTTGGTTACTTCTCATTAAGGATGGATGGGATCATTCTATTTTTGGTCTGTGTCATTTTCTCGTGAGTTCACTTATTAAGTCTGTTTCATCCTCTGTCCAAGTTAGTGGGATTTTTAAAAATCACAAGAAGATCATCAAATGCATATACTAAGATATGATTTTGAATGTGCTTTAAATCATAGTGTACTTGATATGCTATTTACATCTTTGATACAGAAGTGTTGATACATTCTTTCAGTGGCAAACAGTGTGATAACATTCAAGATGTGTAAAAGCAGCTGTGAGAATTTTCAGTTTTTGTTTCCAATTCATCTATACATTCCATGAATTTATACACGTCCTTCTATAGCATAGGGTTTGGGACAAGATACTGCATTGCTACATAAGCAGTTAGTGAGTTTTTGTGGAAGTCTGATAACCGTTTATCTTACAGAATCTTGCGATGTTCATCTTACAGAATCAGTAGATTTGAATATTTCAGAAAAATACAGTGATTTTTTTATAGTAAAACTTGTATGACTTGACCACTCAGTCCATGTATTTGTTTCTATGGAGTCTTTTTCACTATGCAAGTTGATGTTCCTTTACTAAGATATGGAGTTCAGTTCCAGAAAATCAACATGCACTTTTAGTCTTCTTCTCTATATGAAAATCGTTATAGTTTTTGGCTGGGTTTCATAGGGTCTGTGGACGAGTGTGACTAGTTTGAAACAGAGTTTTCTAATGCAAGTATAATTGGAGGAACTCTGAGACATACACAATATAATAAAATATAATACTGCAAATGAAAGGTGTAAGTTTCCATTACTGATCTAAACATACTGCTGCAAGAATCCCATATTGTTAAATGGTACAAGAATGCAAAATCCCTCATAAATATCTAACCAGAATATTTCTAAGTATTCTAAGAGCTGTCATTTTTTTTTCTGTAGGAACTCAAATAGTGTAAGGTTCTTGGAAACCTCCATGGACCAGATGTTTATAAAAACTACCCCCAGTTATACATACTTCCTTTCTGGCTAACATGCTTGAGATAGTGGTTGTGAGACTAGCTGCAAGGGCTCTCTGGTGAAAATGAAATGGCTTTATCTAGACTCATTTCTCTTTTGGTTCAGACCTGGTTAGGGAATAGAATTGGATCTGGTTGCCTTTATGGATGACAATTATTGAAAAAGGGATGAGAGATGATCTCCCAGTCACTTTTGATAACGTTGATCACGGGAGCTTCCTGGGCCAAGTCTATTATGGGGCTACTGTTGCACCCACAAGATCAGTTCCAGAACATGCTACTCAAGTGTGTCTTGGTCCTTTGGCAAGCATATTGTGGGATGCCACAGGGCACATTTCTGTCCCCAGTGCTTTTGAACATTGAATCCTGGCCAGAAAGAGGTCCTGTGGCTAGATGGTTTAGTAGTGAAGTAATTTATCTGTCATGGATGGCGTTGTATCCCCCGTACAGGGACAGTTGTATATCTAGGGATGTTCTGGGATAATCTCTGTCACTATAAGCCCAAGGACTTCAGTGGCAAACAACCTCTGCTACCAGTTTTGTCTGGTAGAGCAGCCACAGCTGTTTCTGAGAAGGGATAGCCAGACCACAGTGATCCATGCATTGGTTAACTTCAGGGTTAGAGTATTGTAATGCACTCTTTTGCACAGCTAATCTTGGACTGGGTTTAAAGTTTGCAACTAGTGCAGAATGCAGCAGCTAGCTTGCTTAGGGGGTTTACAATACAAATGTAATAGCTATGTTGAAAGAACTACACTGGTTGTCAATTAGATACCAAGCCACATTCAAGGTGTTAACTCTTGGCTGATAAGGTCCTATATAGCTCCAGGCAGAGCTAACTGAAAGACTACATTCTCCCATATAAATTCCCATTCCTTATGTTCAGAGTAAGGGATGGGGCTGCTTGTTGTACTGTGGTCTACTGAGACTGATTGTGGTATGGAGGAGAATCATCTCTGTTACACCATGTGGAACAATCATCCTGTTGCAGCCAGCGAGGCTCTCAGGATGGAGTATTTCTGTGTTCAATTCAAGACCTAAAATATTCCACATAATTCACAGTTTAACTGGATATCCTTGCACTTATACTTGTCATTTCATTGCCTTTTTCAGGGACAGTGTCATTTTAATCACCTTGGCTGTTGACAATCCTCTACACATGTACAATTTGAAAAAATATCTTCATTGCTTCATTTGAAAATATACACTTCCACCAATTTATCACCATGCTTTGTAGAGTAGGGTAGAATTCACCATTACTAGGTGAATTTAAAAAACTGTACATCTCTCTTGAAATGTGATGCATAATAAAATAACCAATTCCAATGTAACATTCATTAATTTTATTCTAGATTTTACTTCCTTTCTTGAATTGCCTGTATACTCTGTTATTCTGCTCTTTTTTGTTTTTCAGTTGTGTGTTTGACAAGTCTTGGAGTGACAACTGTTTCTCTCTTTCTCTCTTTGAATATTTTATTTGTTTAACAAATTTTTGTCTTTTTTCTTTTTAAAAAAGTTGGCTTTTTTTTCTTGAGAACTACTTAATGAAGCAGATGGACTGTTGGATTTAGACCAAGGAAACTGTTACTTGAATATGCACTTACTTGCAAAGCTCAAGTAGGAGTTGTTGAGTTATAGTAACTCAGCCATCCTCATCTTTTTCATCAATATATACAGATCTTTATATATAGATATGTGAAAACAAACCATTCTGCATCTCCTTCTACAACCTCAGGGCGGTAATACCGGGCAGAACAGACCTGTGAGATAAAGTTAGACTAAGAGTTGATGACTAGTCTAAGTCACTGGTGAGTTTTATGGCCAAGCAGGACTGAAATCCCAATCTACCCAGTCTGTGATTCTCTAACCGTTATACTGCACTGGGTGTTTTATAGGATAGGTAGAGAATGCTTTGGAGGATGGGGAGCAGGGGATTTCTCAAATCTGTTCTGAGCTCCTTGGAGAACAAATAGGATACCACTAGAATAAGAAAAAAATGATAGAGTATGTCTTGATTTATCCTTTCTCTACATTTCCACATTTTTTCTGTGTAAATTAACTGAAAAAAGAAGCCACACACATTTTAGAATGATAACAATTCTTACTCCATTTAAACTTATACAGCAATAGTCCAGATGGCACAATCATATCCAACACAGTATAGAACTAACAAAGCCAATATCAGTTGAACAACCCAAGCAACAATTTTGGAATACTGATAGTTTAGACATTTAAATATGTGATATAAACACCTTCTGAGGGAAGTAAGGTTGGTTCCTTACCTGCCAAGTTTTTGGGGGACAATAAAAAGAGTATAGTATTGTTAGGCCTTTGGTAGCTTACAGAGTGCCCTATATGTGTGGGTTCTGTTCAAGGGACCCCAGTGAATGGTGAAATTGGCACATGCTGGCATGTCACTATACTCAATGGCAGTTACGTGCACGTGGATGCTTCAGTGCATGTGCGTCACTACCTTAGATATAGGATGGCACACAGTCATGGATGTTCAAATTTGCACATCCAGAGATTGCAAATAAGGAAGGCCCACTGTACTGTTCTGTCTTATTTTCGGGAATAATTATTTTGGTTTCTAATTCACTTGTGAATTATTTATTGTACTGTTGTTTTAAATTTTGTATCACTCTGTGGGTCCTGATGGACATAAAAGCAGTTTATGGATGCTACTGCCATATCAGTTGTCATCATGGAATGAGCTTCCATATCCTGAAGTGGAAAGGAAAGTTCATACCTTATTAGTTTAATAGAAACTGTTGCTACATGGATGCAGATGTGTAAGTCTACAAATGATTCCCTATTAGAAGGGATGTTCAGTAGTCAAGTTTTTCAGAAACATCCCTGAAAACTTGACTTTGCAGAGGGAAACAGAGGGAAACACAGTAATTACATCTTTTTCTGAGACACATGTCAAATGACTACATACATCTCCAGCTGAAACTGTATTATCATCTTGAAATGACTTCTGGTGATATTTACAGATAAATTTGTGGTCATAAAATTAGTATCTATATATGAGTAGATTTAGGCTAGCAGAACTGATTTTTATATTGCACTTTAATCTTCTTGTGATCAGAAAAACCATGACCTTTTTGAATAAATAATTCCTCCTCTCTTACAACAAACAGTAAGAAATTCATTCAAATCTGATTTGTAAAAAATTATAAAGGGCTTTTCAAATCAGTCATCAATAAATACATAAATAATTTATAATGAATATGTGAGGAGATAAGAGTGAGCGGACAGCAAGCAAAATGTGAACGTAAGAGAGGAATATTCTTGCAGGCAGCACCCTTTTGCATTGCTAGTTTAGTAACTCAGAGCAACTATCTCCTAGCAACAAGCATTGCGCTGTGTCACTGGTTGAGATGTAAGACTTGCGGAGGAGAATGGGAAGGGGGGTGGAAGCAGGACAGCTGTTGAAGCTTTTAATGCTAGCCACTCTACTTGCCTAAGGTACTTTGGAAAAATTACAAGACAGAACTCTCTGTATTTTAAAAAAGAGAAACATATGCAGATAATGATCTAGAAATTGATTCAGTTCGTAGCAATTAAGCTCCCTTTAAATAACTGACATATATGGTAGCATCTCTACCTCTTCCTCATTTGCAGCAGCATTACTTTTAATATAATTGAAGCCAGTGTGGTGTAGTGGTGTAAGGGTTGGACTGGGACTCAGGTAGACCAGTGTTCAAATCCCGACTTGGTCATGGAATCCCACAGAGTGGCCTTGGACAAGTCACACTCTCTCAGCCTTAGAGGAAGGCAGTGTCAAACCACCTCTGAACAAATTTTGCCGAGAAAGCTGTCATGATAGGTTTGCTATAGGGTCACTGTAAGTCAGAAACTACTTGAAGGTACACAGCAACAACAGCACTGCTCTTCCATTTTCCTTCCACGCCTTTTTTAGAAAAGCAATAAATGAACACGTGAGGCTTCAGAGTGCTGCCCTTGACTTGACTTATAAAAGAGCTGGCAGAGTAGACCACACATACTCCAGTTTGCCCCCCAGGACAACCCCCAGACATCTGCCCTCTAAATGACAAAATCATGTCCCCAAAAGACTTCTATCATCACTCCTCCTCCTCCTCCTCCTCCTCCTCCTTCTTCTTCTTCTTATTATTTTAAACAGTGTGCTGTCCTAAAAGGGAGGACTGACATTTAAATGGGAAAGGATGACCTTCAGTGGCTTCTGGGAGTATAATTTGCTTTAGGAGGCCTTTTTTTGCAGTGTGGGGTTGTGGAGGAGTTTTGTAACCTGCCAAAATAATCCCCAGATCCTCAGAAGTTTCTCATCAATGGTTTATCAAAATACGTGTGTGGAAACCCACCTTACTCTCCTGCTCTGGTGTTTTACAACTGTGCTAGAGGTTTCCACCTAGGAAAGAAACTACAGCAAATAAGTAGGGCATTGCCAAGCAGTCTCCTTAAAATGGTTAGGCAGTACTTTGATTCTCGTTAATGGTCCTTCCCTGATGACATATATAAGGTCACACTTCTTGCATAATGAAGTAAGCTTTTGGGAAGAGAATTCCAATGAACAAAAGTAGTTAAGCTGCAGAATAATCTTCCCCTCTTGGTAGAATAGGGTTGAACTAAATTAATTCATAATGAGTATGATGCATTTATGACATGCTACCTGTTCTTCATAGGAATTTTGTGGGAGCTTAATTGCAATTTAATTTACTGTGAATTTGGAGATACTGTTTGATGGTTTGGTTTACTGTGTATACGTTTGTAGTCTTCCACCATGTCCTTTAATCATAGGATCCTCAAGATATACAGTTAGTGAATGATCTTTCTGCTTCCTCTGTCTCTTAAAAACCATCTGGTACTCTCTGGTATGAATAAAAATGTACGTCTTTAATCATTCCAAAATGGTGACAAGTGGGCACATGATAGGAAATACAGTGCTATACATGGGCTGCTCCAGATGGGTTAAATGTGTTGGGAGATTGCTGAAAGTTTCAATATTTGTTTTGGTAGTTCTCTGTGTTTTTCAGTATCCAGACTTTTTTGTTGGCCTGGACTTTTTTCTTGAAATTCCCAGCATCAGCTGTAAATTTTTGTTTCTTCTCTGAAATGGATTTTTTTTTATTTATAACAGACCAAATAAGTCTCAGGGGGCACTAACACACCACTAGTTGTGTTTCATACCAGATTTTTGGAGACATTCCTTGATGTGTGTGGTGATGAGGATTGTGGTGTTTGCTTGCCAACTGAACTTCTACTTCCCTTACCTGGTACTTCCACTTAAAGATAGGCAGGCTAATCCTTTTACTTTTACCTAACAACAGAGCCATGTGGTTCATTCCCTCCGATTCTGTCTTCTCCTAAGGTGATAGATCTTTCTGTTTTTATGAGTGTGACAGAGAGACCTTATTCACCACAATCTATTTTTAACTTCATTGTTAATTGGGGAATCCAGGAAGTTAGGTAAAATCATTATGAAAATGAGGCAATCAAAGAATTAATTTTTACTCAACTGAAACAAAGCAGGCCTGTGTTTGTCAGTGAGTAATTAAGTGGAGTGAGTAGTTAAGTAGTACTTTGTACAATGCAGCAAATTATTTTCAGAGGCAATCCCAAATAGAATGTGAAACCCCACAAACTGAATTAAATTAATGTGATAATGCCAAATGCTATATGACATTACTCCATTTTGATACCATATCTGTTGTCAATGTAGAACTTGATGCGGTTGGGGAACTTGAATCATGCAATTTCACTGAAGACATGGGTTACAAACTTTGTTCCACATATCTTGTTGTTCTTTGAAATGTTTCAGGTGTATTCAGTGACAAGATGAGTAATGCTAAATATACTTCTTTGAAAAAAGTTGCTTACCCTTGTTGGTCATCAGGTTATTATTCTAGGATGT
Source organism: Cyclura pinguis (assembly GCA_030412105.1). NCBI lineage: Eukaryota > Metazoa > Chordata > Lepidosauria > Squamata > Iguanidae > Cyclura > Cyclura pinguis. The sequence continues at coordinate 306,254,270 of CM059599.1, read as the reverse complement.
TCAGGAAGGGAAACAGTGAGATCAAATCAGTGCCTGATACTTACTGAGCACTCGGTACTGTGTTCTAGAATCCTTGCTGGTTCCACCAGTAGCAATAAAAAAGTTTCTTATTTGAGGAGTGCACATGGAATATACCTACTAAGTACAAAGTTTGAACACTACAGATTTCATAAATATATTGATCCCCATGCAGTAAGTTCTTCTTAAAGGACCTGGTTCAATCTACTATGTAGAGTAAGGGACAAGTGATGTGTTAATGTTTTAAGGCAGAGAAAAAGAAAAAAGAAGAAAGGACAGCGTTTTGAGAGAGGGGGTCGCTAATGCATGTGACAGAACGTTTACCTCCTCTTCACCTTGCCCGTTCCCTCAGAATTGCACCTTGCCCACATTAGACTCCTTACATGCCATTCTGTATTTTAAAGATCTTGGATTAATAACATGGGCACATGGCAGAACAGGCAGATAGCATCTAGTCATCAAAGATTGCTTCATATTTACTTAGTTAAAATTATTTTAGCATCTAAATTTTTCATGGTCCCTGATATGATGCAAGGTTTTATTTCCTAGAAATGGGAAGACCTGAAGCGGGAAAAATTAGGAACATTTAGAAAACTCTCCTATGCCCCTTCTTCATTGCTTGCAATGCTAGTAAACTATTGGAGAGTTTAGTATTTTCAATGCTAAGTTAAACTTTATTTCCAAATAGGCTGATAGCCTAGTTCCTAGACCTCTGAATGTATTAGATTATTTCTGTCCAGATAATATAATTTATTCTATTCATTAACAAAAAATTTTCGTTCCATTTTCATCCCCTCATTTCTCACATGTCAAGACCTAAGGAACATGGACTCAGGTAGCATAGGGTGCAGCTTTAATATAGGGTATGTTCACAGTTTTGCTTGTATAAAGGTAAAGCCTTTATATTTTTAGGCATGTAGTATAATTTTCTCTGTAAACTTTGTTGTGAATTCAGCGTAATCATGTTGCTAAAGCAGTAAAATAAGTGTAGGTTTGATATAAATAACATTATATAGATTTCTATTTTCCCAGAATTTCTCTATCCACCCAAATAAAAATCCAGTATTTCCCTATTCCTTTGATTTTTTAAAAATTTTTATATTTAGATTATTTCCAAGAAAGTCTTCAGTCTTTCAATAATTTTCTCATGTGATACAGCCTTCAGTATTTCACTCATGTGGTAACTATCAGCTTTCCCCATTGGTGTTCATTCATTGTATCAGTTTTGCATAGAAAAATCAGTTTAATAGAAAACGTGCCATATGAATGACTAAATTAAGAAAACTCAGCTGTGTCTGTATGTAGTTGAAATGCAGACACCAGTATTCCTGTTAATAGATATCAATACCAAATGTAAACAAAATAATGTGAACAGATTACTGGGGAGAAGAGTTACATGGGTCAACTCCTCTCCAATAAGTGGAAGATATTGAATTGATCTGTAAAAATTATGTCTTTCTCACTGTGAAACTGATCTGTGCAAGAGTTGGCGTGAGGGTTTGTATCTGGTGCTGGGTCAGGGAGACAGAGGAAAGATGTTGTTGGTGTACTTTCCATCTTGCTGGCTGAGAAGACAGGTGCTATATCCAGTGTGGTGCTGGGGAATCTCATAATGAGATGAAGTCAACATTCATGCAAGAGCTTTCTTGATAGAGCCAGCTCAGGACCTCATGGCTACCATGACAACTTGAAGCTTTCTGAGTCCATGATTTCTCCAGCATTTTATCAGGTGTTTGGTTAAAGGTGGAAATGCCAGTGAGCAAGTGTTGAAGGAGTTCATGTGACACTGTTGTCATGGATGAGTTGCTCCCTGCTGAAATTTGTATTCGCTTTGATTAGTCTTCCCTGCAGTGCTGGGAGAGTGATTAGGACAATCAGCTCTTCACAGGTATATATAAAATAAACAACAATAAAATTCTAAGGCCTCTTTTTAATAATTCCTTGAGAAAAATAATGTGTGCTTTTGTTCCTTTTGGCATTCTGCGCATATTGCTCTCTATAGGAGGTACCTATACTTGCTGACCAGAAATTGTTACAACCTTTTGTTGCTATTAGGAAATAGAACCTAGTGAAAGTGAGAAAGAGCTCTACACATCTTTGATGTTCCGAAGCATGGAGACTAATAAAGAGGAAAGAGACTACTCTAAAGATACCAGAGTGGCTTATAAAATTGCACCAGCACTTAAATTTTGTCAGTAGAGACATTGCTTCAGCAAAAATGCTAATATAAAATTATCCAAACTTGTGTTGGTTTCAATTATTGAAAGACCAGTGTTCTTGATTCCAAAATTTCTCACCATTTTCAGAGTTCCAGTTCTTTAATTTGATGCTTTACCTACTTACTATCTAATAACAAAGAAGAGCCTGTGATAATTGTACGTACAATATTTTAAATGTTGTGAAAAGTATTTCTGACAGAACTATATTGTAAGAACTGATTTCATTTTCCCATGCACTGTTTCACAGATGTGAAAAAATGGAAAACATAATGAACTTGAAGTAAAAATAGCTAGTCGTCTTCAATAATGATACTCACTTCACTAGATCAGAACAAGCTTCTGGCTACTCCTCTAGTCACAGCACATGAAATTCACTGGAAGTCTGCATGCCCCCACCCCACTAGCATATTATATAGAGATGTAAAATTGAAGACCCTATTAATAAAGAAGTTCATTTTCTTGTCTTTTATCATTATTGTCTTACACATACTTGGTTAAGCAAGCTGTTCACATCACACAGCTGTAAGCAAGTAGGATAGAATAAGTTCAAACATAAGCTCATTTGAGTAGAAAACCTGAATGCTATGTAATTTGTGAAAGCAGTTTTAATAATCAAAGAACTAACCATGCAATAGAAAGAATATTACATTTGTTATTTTATTCTCCCCATTCATGAGGCACAAAAATCAGATAAAGTTAAGTGCATTTAAGCCTCTGTGGAATGCAGAATTATTGCCTCAGTCTCCTTATGGTTGAATATAGCGGAACAAATTACTCATTATTAATAATTCAGTATGACATTCCTGGACATTATAAACAGATTTCAGTGTTGAGTCTGCTAGGCTGATGCATCAGTTCTGTTGGTGCACTAATCTAGTGGTTTCACCGTTCCCAAGATCACACAGCAGCAAAGAGGGAAAGCAGATAAAATCTACTTCCTCCAAGCAGCCTGTAACTACAGTTCCTTATGTACTTTACAGGCACTATACCCACGGCCATTGTCCTTCTGCCACCACTGTCTACACCAGTGTACTTACACAAGCATAAAGCACAAATAGGATTCTGGCCTCGCTTTCATGATCCAGTTGTGCATATTTATCTCCTTGAGAATATGGATGATGGGCTTGCACATACGGGCACAGATGTCTGGCTTTGATGTGTTTCTTCAGTAGTCTGCACATTTGAATTTAAATCCAGTTGTAGTTCATATTCTGCCTGAATGCATCATGTATTAAGTATGCATAACCAGAGCTGGAATGAGACAGAGAAGGCTTTGGCCACTGCAACACAGAAAAGTAAATGAAAGCAACACACTCAATTCAATTTGCAGCCTCAGTCATGGGATGGGAAATCTGCAACTTGCAAGTTGCATCAGGCTCCTGACCTGATTTCATAAGAAAAGGCTCTCATCCAACAGTTCTCTGTGTATTAAGGAATTGCATATATACACCAAAATAGTGTACAAGGGCTATAGTTTTTAGGGCCAACATGATGTCATGGTTTGGGTATTGGACTAGTGCTTCTGACGATTAGGATCTGAATCCATGCTCATCCATGGAAACTCACTGGGTGACCTTAGGAATGTTGTACCGTCTTAGCCTAAAAGAAAGGCTGTGGAAAACCTCCTCTGAATAAATATTTCCATGAAAACCTTCCAGTAGGGTCACCACAAGTCAAAGTTGATCTGCTTTGGTTAGGCCTCATTTGGAATACTGTGTCCAGTTCTGGGCACCTCAATTCAAGAAGGATATTGACAAACTGGAGCATGTCCAGAGAAGGCGACCAAAATAGTGAAGGGTCTGGAAGCCATGATGTACGAGGAGCGGCTTAGGGAGCTGGGTATGTTTAGTCTGCAGAAGAGAAGGTTAAGAGGGGACATGATAGCCATGTTTAAATATTTGAAGGGATATCATGTTGAGGAGGGAGCGGGCTTGTTTTCTGCTCCTCCAGAGACTAGGACAAGGAGCAATGGATTCAAGCTGTAGGAAAGGAGATTCTACCTGAACCTCAGGAAGAACTTCGTGATGGTCAGAGCTGTCTGGCAGTGAAATATGCTGCCTTGGAGTGTGGTGGAGTTTCTTTCTTTGGGCGTTTTTAAGCAGAGGTTGGATGGCCATCTGTCAGGAGTGCTTTAATGTTTGTTCCTGCATGGCAGGGGGTTGGACTGGATGGCCCCTGAGGTCTCTTCCAACTCTATGATTCTATGAGTCTATGATTCTATGATGGTACATAACAACAAGTATGCATCTATTGTAAAAATAGACTATTATGATCACCAGAAGTGCAGGTCTTTCTTTCTCTTGGAAGCAGAACTTGACATTGGCAGACTTTAAAATATTTCCCGTTAAGAAATTGGAATAGAAATTGGTGTGGGTAAAAGGGGTAATAGTCCAGAAAAATTTGTAGCCAGCTTGAAATGTTATTCCACAGTTCTTTCTCTTTATCTTTTAGTCTTTCCAACAGTTTTTGAGTATGTTGTTCTTTCTTTTTTTATTAAACCTCCCATTTTGATCAAATGTCCTCTTATGACTGCTTTTCTATATTATGTAAACTATTTTATTTATTATGTTTGCAATAGTTTATAATAAAAATTAATAAAAAAAAATTTGTAATCAGCTGTGGGTAGCCAGGCATTTTTGACAAACAGAAGTCCTCCACATGCTGTGAAACACAGCAAACTGCTTTGAAAATCAGGGGAATTTCTGTAGCAGGTTGTGAGACAACATCTCATCTGTTCCCAGAAAAATAGGCCAGAAGTCCAAACAGCTACATGTCCATCTTTGGGCTTTAAATAGCTCTGTGTGTCGCTTGGAACTCAGTGATTACTTAAGAGGACAAATTTTTATATGACCATTGGTAAGAATATGGATTGTATTGTATAACTATACATAATGCTTGTTTCCCACTAAAGAATGCCTATTCCTAATCAGAAGATGGTTTGAAGCTACAAAAAGAAAGGAAAGGAAAGGAAAGGAAAGGAAAGGAAAGGAAAGGAAAAAGGAAAGGAAAGGAAAGGAAAGGAAAGGAAAGGAAAGGAAAGGAAAGGAAAGGAAAGAGAGAGAGAAAAAAACTAAAAGAATTGCATATCTACATTCTGTCCATACACAGCTTGGTTTGCTCTACAATATGTGTCCACTGATAGGAAATAATTCTGTGCCCTCAGTTCTAAACACTTATAATTGTAAATATGTCCCATTTCCATTTTGCATCATAAATGTATAGATTTTTTTCTTCTATAGAAATATCCTTGATATTTTTTTATCCTGACTGAATAATAGGTAATGAAGCATCTTTGTAAATTCCAGAGTCAGATTTTGAGAAAAGAAAGGAAGAGTACTTCCAAAATAATGGAATACCTTCTTTATTAGGTCCACAGACCAAAGTTCTCTACAGCATGGATATGACCTATCTAAGGGCTTATCTATTAACTACCTTAACGTCGCCAATAGGTATAGCCTTCCATTTCTCTTACCAAAAAGAAACTAAATCTGTTGAAGTAAGTTTGAGGCGAGAGATAATAGTTACACAGTGTAGATATGTTGCTCTCGTTCTACCCCCAAACAGTAGCCGCTGTCTTTGGCAAGTCTGGGAAGATATAGGCTGACATGCAAATTGCTTTTGTTAACAGTGGTGGAGGACCTATCTTTGAATGGGCTTTACATGCAGAAGTTCCCAGCTTCAGTATTTGGTATCTCCACCTGTGGATGGAAAGGATCCTTGTCTGGAAGCCTAGACAGCTCCTGCCAGTCAGTATTGGCAATATGAAACTAGATGGACCATAGGTTTGATTTGGTATGAAGCAGCCTTCTGTGTTCAGTAATTCCAAAACTAGATCCATAGAACCAACGTCAACAGTCCCTGGAATGCTCTGGTTTCTCTTTGTATAAAATAGTCCCTAGAATAAATGTTTCTCCTTTACAAGGCTACAGCTCTTAAAATAAGAGTTGGGAATGTTGTGCCTCCACATTACATATCCCACATAACCCCTACTCAGCAAAGCCAGTAGTGAGGCATGATTAGAGTTCTAGTCTAGGAAAACGTGGAGAACTACATCTTCTCTATCCTTTCCTTAAAACATTTCCATGGTACAGGTGGCCCTACTATTATGTAATGTAAGATGTCTGTATCAGGAAGCAGATTTGGGTTGTCACAGAAGGATAACAAATGGTTAGTTATTTAATTTACCAGGGATGGAAAGAGGTAGGATTTTCTGTCTCATGCACTGGAGTAATATGGCTGAATAACTTGGCTGAATTTGGGTACTATGTACCTTGACTTGGGTGAGCAGGGTTCATTTGCTTTGGGCAACAAAATGTCTTGAGCTAGCTGTGTCATTGCTCTTCTTGTTTGTGATGCTGCCAGAGTAGTGAAGAAAGAAAGCTGACAAAAGCAGTCCTGTTGTTACTGCCATGCCGTTGGAGTGAACTGCCTATGTCGAGCTTGGGGGAATATGGCTTCATGCAGTAGTTACTTATTTTAGCTGCAGCAAGTTAAATGGACGGTTGTTGTATTCTACTATTTATTTGTTGGACTTACATAGGGTCATAGTAGGATTATTAGATTGTTACTGCTTTACTTTGTAATTCCCTTTCATTCATCATGCAAAAGAAAGTAATTCTAGTAGTTACCTTTTACAATACTTAGATTAATTCTGTGACACAGTTCTAGTAAAACTACTGCAAGTCATAGAGAAAAACAGAGTTCCTTTCAAGGAGATTGTTGATTTATTACTCTTCTTTTTCCTTTGACCTACAAATGAGTACTGGTGCATCTGTATAAAGCTAAGAAATAATTTTACTTTGTTTGGTTGATTCTCCGGCTTTACAGAACTAGATCATGACAAGGGAAAAGCTGTTGAAATAATTTAACAGTATTTTTAAAAATTATGTGGGAGTTGGTTATTAAATTTGCTGGCTTGGCCTTCACTTTTAAATCTGTGTCTTGACTGAACACAATTAAATCTCATTCTTCTCAGTAACAGAGAAATCTTAGTGTAGATTTGATTTAATCCATTTTATATTATTTTTCACATTTGTTTTAAACAGTGGAGCCCTTTGGGATGAAATGTATGTCTGCCTAATATTTATTTTGATGGATTTTAGTATTAATGCACTAGGAATTTCAAAATATTATGTGAAATATTGTGCCTTCACCTACTTATAACTAGTTGCCTAAATAGTCTGAAGGCACGAGATCCTCTCTGATTTTGGAAGCTTAGCAGGGTCAGCCCTGTGGTTGTTACTTGGATGGGAGGTCAGCAATGAATTCTAGGTGCTGTCAGCTGCATTTCAGAGGAAGGAACTGGCAAAATCACCTCTGAGCATTCCTTGCCTTAGAAAACCCTATGAAATTAATGGGGTTGTCATAGGTCAGTGGTTGACTTGAAAGCACATATACACACAGACATATAACTGCCATGCTTCTGTTCCATCAGCCTTCTTAACTCTCTTCCTTGTCCATATTTTTCACTACGTAACAGTCTTTTGGGACCCTAGGTTAAGCCTGCACAGCTTGTGATCCATGAACTCTGGCAGACCCAGCCAGCTCTGTATTGTGGCTTGTCAAGTGTTTAAGTTTGTCAGCCTGTTTATGAAATCTTAAGGAAAAAAACAACAACGATGGCTCACTGCATATCCTTCAACTGTGCTAATTTGATAGGGACAGTCACAATTAATCCTCCCTTGTCCCACTTTTTCATCTGCCTTTAAAATGCCCCCGTTTCTCTCTCCAGCTACTTTTTCCCCTTTCTCCTTGGCTTACTTCAGTTCGTGAATTAAAGTGCAAAATAGTTTGCACTCAGTTAATTGTGAGGAGAGGAGGGGAAGAAATCTTGTCCTTCCCAGTAAGCTCAGGCAAAAAAGCAAATTGCCGAAACCCCTCTTAGCTTGTATTTTCTTCCTCAGTGATAATTTTTGCCATCATGGCTGCACTCTGATGTTGCTTGGCCACATGTGTCCCAGTCTTCCTCTGTGAAATGTTGGAGGGTAAGTTACTGAGTGCATACAGAGCTGACTTGGGCTTGGCAGAATGCATGTTATATAGGCCAGGCTTAGGCTGTATGTGAGACTTTTTTTTATCTTCTTTCTCCACCCCTGTCCCTCCCTTCCTTTTCTTTGATTTCCTTTTTATTTTCCTTCAGATAGTCTTCAATTTCCAAATACCTTCTGGCAGAAAAATATTTTCCAATTAGTATTGTAAGAAGCATTGGGAAGCTGTATAGAAAATATAAAATAATCTAATGCAAAAAGCCTGACTAGTTCATAAGTATTGACCTAGTTTGCAGGTCATAGTAAGCTACACTTTTTTATATTAACAAATAAGCAGATGTTCTTGACACATGCTGCTTATTCACCTGTGCTGTGCTCCTGCTGCCAGTGAAAACAAATAAACAAGCCAGGGACACTAATACATGATTTGTTTGGGACAAAGTTTGAACCAGGAATTTTGCCTTGATGCTTACCTGACAAGCGAGTCATAAATCAGGATTCGTTCTTAGCTTAAGTCTGTAGTTTTGGGGAGAGCAATGATCTAAAGTTTGTGATTCAGACCACTACATAAACCATGGGCTAAACAAAGTTCAGTCTTATTTTGCTACTGTCTTGTCAAATGCCAAATGAGAGTCATGGAACAACTGTGCTTGTTCGGAGTCTGGCCTGCTCTGGCATCCAACTATGGTGTACCCTTCACACACAACCACAGTGTTGAGAAACACTTTTCAAATCAAATGGTACTTTCTCCTTTTTTTAAAAAAAAAATATATATTCTCCCTTCTGCCATATTTCTCAACAATTTCCTGCTGTTGGGCATCACATACAATTTTTTATTTTGTTTTTGATTATATTGTAAGCCAGCAGATAGTATGTTCTTATATGTTCTTATGTTCTTTTTATCATCCATTTTGGGGGGTGATTATATAAAAGTAAATTCTGGGTACGATCCAGACTTACTGACATTTAGAAGAGATTCATTTAAATCAGTGTTTAAATCAGTAGTTTAGTCCCAATCAGTTTCCCTGAAATATGACTAAGTGTCCTTTCACTCTACAAAATTATCTACTATATAAAGTGAAAGTTTGTTTGTGAGTTTGATGTAAAGTCGAAGGCTTTCACGACCGGAATCCATAGGTTGTTGTGGGTTTTCCGGGCTTTGAGGCCATGTTCTATTAGTATTTTCTCTTGACATTTCACCTGCATCTGTGGTTGGCATCTTCAGAGGATCCTCTGAAGATGCCAGCCACAGATGCAGGCGAAATGTCAGGAGAAAATACTAATAGAACATGGCCTCAAAGCCCAGAAAACCCACAACAACCTATGTTTGTGAGTTTGTCTGTGTCAGGCAGGTGAAGACTTCGTATGATTGGCTGTGTGAGGCGAGAAGACCTCATATGATTGGCTGCCTGTGAATATTCTATGGAATCCTGGGGCTGGCTGTTTCCGGAGGGCCTGTTAGAATTCTCAGCCAGAGAGCTCTGAATAGGCTGTTGCTATGGAGATGAGGCCTAGTAGCCAGGAGGCCGGTGTATTCCTCCAGAAACCAAATGTCTGTATGTTAATAATTCTGAATACAGATTGGATTGGGGAATATGGACAAAAGTTACACGTACTGGACAAGGCAGTTTGGAGAATTAGAGACACAGGATGTCAAATCTGTGTTTTTCAACCACATGTAACTCCTAAGGTAAGGTAAGGTAATTCCTAAGCTATTTCTAACAAGTTTTACCTATGAAAAAATAAAATCCTGGGCAACACCGGGTCTATACGCTAGTAGTACCATAATTCCATTTTATATGCCAGGCCTGCATTCTATAGAATCTGGGGGTTTGCAGTTTGGTGGGACACTAGAGCTTTCTAGCAGAGAATTTTAAGTTCTTCTCCCTAAACAACATATCCCAGGATTTCATGTTGTTGCCATGGCAGCTGAAGTGGAATCATACTGCTGTAATTAGCTTGTACGAAAGGCCCTAAGTCTAGATGTCAGTTTATGGGTTTGACTCTGTTATGAATTTATGACTGAGGTAGTTGAAACAGATATAAATTGGTTTCTTGACTCTGAAGGATTTCTGTGTTGATAGGCCAATTAAATACAAGGATATGGATAGATGGCAAGTTTCATTTTAAAAAGAAATAATCAATTAATCCAGGTTTGATCAAGCATTTTGAACATACATAATCAGTAGCGCAGGTGGCATTCTGTGTGTGGCTTTTTTCTAAAGAGCAGGAGGTTTAGAATACTAGCATTTGAAGGTGTGGGAGGATAGGGACTGGAGGTGGTTGCAGACTGCAGAAATTATAACTATGGCAACAGTGTCCCCCTATCTTTTAATCCTATTTAATAATGTCTTTAAAGTGTATGTTAAACCTCTGCAGCAAATGAATCTAAGCTCTTAATGAATTGCTTAACATGAAAAGCTACATTATGGTGTTTATACTGTTTACCAAAGGGGTTACTGCCACAAACGTTTTTAAACATTACATAGGATCACAAAAGGCTTGTCTTTAAATAGCCAAAACTTTTTTTTTAAAATCAGATTTCATCATTTGATGGGAACATAGGAACTCCCTCTGTTTAATTAAAAGTATTGTGTTTGACATGATTTTCCAAAAAGTCTTACAAGTCCTCTGTGAGTTGGTCATGTGCAGTAAAAAAAAAATATACAAAAACTATAGAAGAGATGGTGGTGGTGATGATTTGGAAAAAATCAAGTGTGTCTTGTAATAAAATATTGAAGCTATCTTTATCTTCCATCAGAGAGTCAAGAATTCTAATTAGCTGTGCTGTTTTCCAGGAAACTATAAATTGTAAAGGCTGAAACAGTAATATTCATTTTCTCCTACCATCATCTCCATTCTACAAATTTGGCTTTTCTCTCTGCTCCCCCCTCCCTCAGGAGCCAGTGACTCTTAGAAGCCTGTGAGCATGCTCAGTACTCATTGGCTTCAGCACTCATAATTTTTAGCATTTTCTGTCCAGAATGTGTGTACCTTCAGATTCCCAGGAGCATGCTAATATATCCTGTTTCTAACTCAGTAGCCGTATTCGGGAATTAAACCTGTTGCCACTCTGCCACCTGAATTTGAAATCAGAAGTTAAAAGGGATGATGATTGTTAAACAAGAGTCATTTTAGTTCACTGAAGTTTTCTGTTCTCCCTATATTCTTTTCTGTTTGGCTAACTTTGCAATATCCTCACAATAATGTTGGTTTTCACACATATAATGTTGTGGCAGAGCCGATCGTTTAGGGCTTTTAGGATGAATCATGAAGAGACAAAAGGGAGTTCCACTCTTATGTTAGTCATTTAAGTATTAACTGGTAATATAACCTACCCATATCTGACTGAGATCAAATCCCATTACTGATACAAGAGTATTAACTGTGGACTTTTGCACAAGAACAAGCCAGAACAGATATTATCTCTTCCAAATGTTGGTAGTGGTATACACTTAGTTTATGGGACTTCCTAGTGCACATCAGAATGAGAGTGCCTGATCCTAAAAGTAATATACTGAGGTTGTGAATAAATGCCTTTTAAACAATAAATAAATTGTCCCCAGTGCTATTGACAGAGCATTTTTTGATAAATGAATATGGTAGGAATTGATTTTGCTAGGCTGACATTTATGACATACTCTGTTCTCTCAAAAAGCTTGTCTTTATTTTTATTTTTTTTAAATGAAAATTTCGCCCTCTGAGTGCTGGACATGAATACAAGAAATATTACATTAGAACCATTTAAGAAATCTACAGTTTTCTGCAAAGTAGAGAAACATTGTTGTCATCAAAAGGATCAATGGTATTTTTACCATTCCACAACATTTTTGAGTTGCCTGATCCTTATTTCCTTCATCAAACATACATTTTTTAGCTAGACCCTGCAATTTAGCATGCCCTGCTACTTACAGGTGGAGGGATTGTGCTTTGTTTGGGTTATATACATTTGGCTCTGTATTATTTGTGGACTGCAACACCAGTTTGGGAAAAATCTGCATCTGAAATAACAAATCTATATACTGATATCTATAGCAACTTCTTAAAATTTCAATTTTAATTCAATTTAATTTCAATTCAATATATATTTTTATCTATCTACTTCTACTGAAATTTAAAAATCTAGTGACAAATTGGTTGATCAAGAGGGTCTATGAAAATATTTTCTTATAATTTGAGTTTGGGCATACTGTCAAAAAATATGATCGAGTATCATTGATGAATGTCACTGCCTTAAGTGGATGGTATGCATTTTGCCAATTTGATTTGAATTCTCTTTATACCAAAGGATGGGAAGCATGGCAGTCTTTGCTTGCCATCTTAAAAATAAATTTTCTAAGGTTTTGGATGCAATGCAACAGGTTCTTCCTGCAGTGCAGTGAATGGCTATGTAGCTTGTAAAATGACCACATATGAGTCTGCCAAGTCTGTGGCGGCTGCTGGGTACACCTTCATGGTGTGACCATTACTTCCAAGCAGATTGTTCAAGGCCAGCCAGCAAGCAGAATTTTCTTTAGACTTTCATCTTGTGTTTCATTCTCACTATGCGTTTTATTGTAAAAATATTTATGAATGGTAGTGTCTGTTGATGTGTCAGCTATCTGTACTATACAGTTCCTCATATTGCATCGGAGACTACTTTTGACTTTTTCAGGAGGGAGAGAGGTCTAGACTAAGTATTGATTGAGTGCTATAACATCATGATATTAGTCTGTCTTTGTGGATTCCAGGGGTGAGGTATTTAACAAAGTGTTCCCTGTCTCCATGGGTTCTGCTCTCAGATCAGCAGTTGGCAAACACAGGTAGTGAGGATAAACAGCTTCATTTTTATTAAAAACAGCATGTGAAAACTTAAAGCAAAACAGCTTCCATTTGCTTCAACATACAAACAGAGGGATGGGACAAAGCTGTGGGGGAAGGCATATCCAGTGGGACTGAAGAACATAGGCACGCAATGGCATCTGATGGCTTACATCTCAGCGGAGCAGTGAATCTATTCTGGATCTCAGTTGGAACTTTAAAGGAGCTATCTAAAGTGCTGAACCTATCTGGGGGCTAGGGATCAGCAGCTTGGTTTGTTTTTTAAAGTCTGAGCTAAATCCCGGAGTAGATTCACATGGAAGCATCAGAGAAGGCAGTTATCCCAGGGGAAAGTGTACTGTTTCATTACTGGCCGCTTAAAAAACATTCAGTATGCCACAGTTTCTGATTGTTCACTGGAAATAGTGACTATTGTGAAAGATGGGTTCACTATGGAGTGTTGAGAAGTTAAGTACTGTTAGGAAAGGGATAGTTTGATTGAATTAAAAATGCAGACATAGGAAAAACTTGTCTTCTGACTTATATATGTGCCTAAATCCATGACAGAACTTTCTTGCCCTCTCCACTGCAGCCTTCAAAGCTATTTATTTACTTACTTACTTACTTGCTCATTTAATATGCCACCTTTTTCCCAGTGCGGAACCCATGGCAGCTCACAAAGAGAATCAGCTACAACAATAATTTTTTAAAAACATGCAAAATCATCTTATTAAAATGATAGACTAAAAACAGGACAAAAACTTAGCAGAAGTTAAAAATAGAGCACCCTCCATAAGAAGCATCAGTGCAAGTCTACTTGAACAAGAAGGTTTTTGCCTGCTGCCAAAAGAAGAACACGAAGGGGGCCAGCCTAGCTTCCCATGGAGGTAATTTCAGAGGATAGGAGCAACCACTCTTTTCCATGTCCTCACCAAGCAAGCCTGTGATGATGGTGGAACCAACAGAAGGCCCTCCATTATGGATCTTAAGACTCTGACAGGTTTGTAGGGGAAGATATAGTCTGGACCTCAGTTATATAGGGCTTTATAGATCATGACCAGAGCTTTGAATTCTGCCCAGAAACAAACTTATAGCCAGTGAAGAAGAGAATTATACGTCCCCTGTAACTGGCCAAGGTTGGCATTCTAGCTCCAGCATTTTGGACCTGCTGAAGTTTCTAAACAGTTTCTAAAGACAACTCTATATGAGTTGCTTTACAATAGTCCAAATGAGATGTGATCAAGACATGTATCACCATAGCCAAAGCTGGCTACTTGAAGAGTGGGGGCAACTGGCACATTAATCTTAACTGTGAAAATGTACTCCTGGCCACCACTGAAGCCTGGGTATCCAGCTCCAGAGAGGTTCCCTTTGTAAACTATCCAAAATGTGGAGAAAGAAATTACTGAGAAGCTTTTTTCCCTTCTCATAATTCTAAAACCTGGTAAGAGCTTCAGAAGGCACAACACAAATTAAACTCTGGTATCCATTTCCAGAAGAAGTAGTGATGGCCACCTATTTGGACAGCTTTCAAAGGAGATTGAATATATTCATGGAAATTGCTCTAATACTAAGGATCAATTGCCTCTTTCAGCAGACACTTCATCTAAATAAATAACACACACACACACACATCTGTTCTGCATTAAATAGGTTTGTTGTAATTATATTTTCAACTTGAATTTGGTTAATGCTGACAAAACTTAAATCTAAGTTTAAAAACTGAACTGGGTTCTTAAAGTTTGATTTTACTTGTATAAGGGACTCTTTTTATATTGGTAGTGGCCCAGTAATGGGTATGATATAATATTTGGGTACTCAACCTTATTTATTTGTGTAGTGTTAGTTCCACTAACTGTTTCACAGTCAGTGTTTTTATATCATCCATTCATTCACACAGGTGAAAAAGTATTTATGTATTTTTAAAATCACATTTCAAAGTTTGACAGTACTAAGGTAATTAAGCTTTTTCAATATAAGCAAACAGAAATATAAGGACAGGTTCTTTTAAATACATTTTAAATTTATTTAGTGGCAAAACACATCCATGTTGCCCTTCTACAATTTATATTTACTCCTTCAAAAGCCAAATATTAGGGTCTGAAGCAGGATAATTTAGTTGCTCATAAGATATTTTCATACCCATTTTCAGGAGAAGAAAGTTACTATGCGAACTGGAGGCTTCTCTTTTAGGACGAGATGATGTCTTTGGCTAGAAGCCTGTAAACACAGATGCTTCTTATTCCGGATGTAAAAGCCAGAATTTATTTCATTAGCAGGAGGGCAATCAAGATTATATCTTCATAGAATACTGCATGTACACTCTAGATACATATATCTGATATAGGGGACCAGTACTTATTTTTCTAATGAACCAGGGACCAGTACCATATTTGTGCCCATTGGCTACAACTGTTTCTTTTTTTCCTGGGAGCTTGCCACAGATCAGCAGCTGATGGCTCAGGAACCAGCATCATCAGTCCATAGAACACTGCTTTGGGTAGCACTGCTCTAGATAGACAGATAAATAATAAAGAAGACATTATCATTCTTCCAGAGACAGTAGAAGCAGAAACTAAATAGCATTGAATGGAATTCACAGAAGAAATTGGAGATGCAGTTAAAGATGCTCTAAGTAGTTCCTTGAATAAGACCTTAAACGTACACACAGACCCAAACACATGAGACTTTTTACTAAAAAACTACCATCTTTTGATCAATTTGAGACATGAGTACAGTTTCTTCTGTGAGAGACAATACTGAACATCATTTTCTCTTTTTAGTGTCACACTTTCCTTCCAGTCTTAAGATTAAAGAAAGTGATCTGGAGTGTTCTAGAGTTATCTCAGTAACCATAAGCAGTGTGTGCAAATTACCCTATTTGCTGGCATATAAGACTCACTTTTTTTCCTGAAAAATATTGTTTGAAAATGGATTGTGTCTTATAGACCAGTGCATCTTATATACCAGCAAATAGTATTTGCCAGCGTATAAATGGGGTGCATCTTATGTGCTAGTGTGTCTTATACGCCGGCAAATAAGGTATACAAAGTTATGAAAGACAAATGTAGTGTACTCTGAAAATTAAATTTTTTCCCAAGCCCTGGCTACTCCAGCATCTCATAGTACTGAAATTTCTTGAAACATTTTGCTTTTATTTCAACAGTCATCCCTTTTTAAAAGTAACTTCTGTCACAAAGTTAGGTCTTGTCCCCTGCCCCCGTGCAATTAAAATCACATGAGGCAGAAGAATGAGGCTCTGTTTGCCCACTTCTGTTGTATTCCCATTATTTCCCCTCACCACTCTCCACATGTTGGAATGGGAAATGCCTGAAAGCAGGTAACCAGATCTACATGCAGAGGCTTCCTCTATGATTTAGAACTTCAGCTTTGCACCATGCATACTGGCAATACTTTATAAATAAATTCTTTGAACAGCTGGGGGCTGGGGGCTTGAGGACAAAAGATACAGTTGGGGTGTATCCGAATGTTAAAATGGAGATACAAAGGAGGGGGAATGGTAAGGTAGAGAAAAGAAGGAACAAAGATTAGTTATGATTCAGCCATTCAGTGCACATTCTTTAGAGCTATTTCCTTGCATATTTTTGAAATTTTAGACCTTTAATGACAAAAGAAAATCTACTTACATTCCATTTTGAACACCTGCCAAAAAAAAAAAGAAGAAGAAATAAAGAAAGGTCAGAAATCAACAGAGTTTGATCCTGTTTTTCTAGAAAAACTAAGTAAAACTGAGAGTCCAGACTGAAAGGGTCCTTTATATTCTGTACCCATGAGCTTTTACATTATTGCAGTGTCACAGAAGTAAGTAATTTTGTGGAATATAAATTTCAAATATTTCCTATAGACTGCTTCATAATATGCATCTTTTAAAAGACACAAATTTTTCTTACTCTGCTCGTCTTCAGTGAGTATGATAAAAAAGAAAAAGCAGACAGTCACCTTGAGTTTTTGTTCTGTTTTATGAGTTGTGTCATAAAGAGTCGAAATACATAAATCCAAGAGGCATTAGTATTCTGAAGAAAAAATTAGACTCAAATCATATGCAAAGTAGTAGAATTGTACTTTCTTCTGAGATGTTCGCTGTGGGTAGCTCTCATCGTGTCTGGAAGAGCAGGTCCTGGACCAGAATGAAACTACTAGCAGGGAAAATTGCTAGGACTGCAAATGAGATGCAGGAGCCAAATCCCAAAGTCCCCTTTCCTGATTGTCATACAAATGGCAAGGCAACAAAGTTTCAGAGAGCTTTCTTTTCCTTCCTCTCTTATGTGTAGGCTAAAAAAGCAGCTGGCCCAGTTTTCTTATCACACTAAAAGTTCCAAATTTGTCAGTGATAATCAGATGGCTTCATATGTTATTCTTCCAAATTATGCCTTTTATCCTAACCAAACTCAAAACTGCCACCAGTAATATAATTACTTCATCCATATATTTCAGGAGCAGTACAGGTACCTTGGAAAAGGATGTTGATTTCCAGTCTTCTTTCTCTAACAAGCTTTCTTCATTTTGGGGTGGGGGTGGGGAGCAATGACACAACTGCCAAAGCATGAAGACACACACTGGAAAAAAACCAGCAACTTCATAGGATGTTAAAGTATTACCATGTACAGAAGTTTCTCTTTCTTCCTTCTGAATGTTTGAGATGGACTCTTGAAATGTAAATATATTCTCAACACATCTTTGCAGTACCCCTCTTGCATTTGTATTTTAGAATGTACTTGCCTTCTCAGAAATCTTCTGAGAAGAGCACAAATAGAGGAGTTTAAGGTCCTGTGGAATCCCTGAACTCAAGACCAAGGAAAAGTCTGACAGGAGGAAAATAAAATTGCCTTGCCCAATTTTCAGTTTTCTCTTAGGATCCAGCACTGGAAAGGGACATGTTCCTGGGACTAAAAGAAATTCCTGAGAAGAAAGGTTAAATTATTCTGTAAAATGATGATAATATCGTGGCTACCATTGCCAAGAGCAGACAAAATTTCAAGATGTCAAGCAATTTATCTAAAAAGTACCTTCTGTCATGACATAGCCCTCTTAAAGAAGCTGAATTTAGCTAATTGGCATATATTCAGTATAGTTACCACACTAACAAGTACATCTCTGAGTTGTATAGTTGGCATGCAACAGAAAAGCTCTGGCAAATTACTGAGTTTTTTTAAAGTCACTTCATCATTTACTTTACTTACTTGCTGTCTCACCTTTTTCCAAGGGTTGGGCTGAAAGGTTGCTTCTAATACAATTACAAAAGTTCTACTAAATCACAGAATATTAGATATTTTAACAATACGCTTTAAAGACCTATCTGAATTTTTTTTTAAAGAAAGCCTTCACCTGCAAGCAGAAGGACGGGGGGGGGCAGGGGCTCGCAAAACCTCCTTTGGAAGGAAATTCTTGTCCCAGTCAACAGTTTGGCTACAATATTTTGGCCCAGATGATACTTCTGAAAATTCTTCTAAGGCGGTCTGACATAGAGCACATTACAGTAGTCTAAACAGGATAAAACCATGACATGCATTTCTTTTTGCCAGATCAGACATCTCCAGGAATGGGTGCAGCTGGCACATTAGCTTTAATTGTGCAAATGCACTGCTACCCACAGTGAAACTTGGGAATCTCTATTTGACGTTGAATGCAAGAGTATACCCAAGGTACAAGACTGTGTCTTTTGAGATAATGTAACTGCATTCAGCAAAGACTGAATCTCAATTCCCTTATCTGTCTTTGACTGACCAAGTGAAACTTTGTCTTCTCTGAAATTGCTATAATCTTTGAGAAATCTTGGAGGACAGGAGAAGTTCCAGCAGACTGGAGGAGAGCAAATATTGTCCCCATCTTCAAGAAGGGAAAAAAAGAGGACCCAAATAATTATCGCCCAGTCAGCCTGACATCAGTACCCAGAAAGATCCTGGAGCAGATCATTAAGCAGTCAGTTTCTAATCACTTAGAAAGCAATGCAGTAATCACGAGAAGTCAACATGGATTTCTCATAAATAAGTCATGTCAGGCTAATCTTATCTCTTTTTATGATGAAATGAAATGAGTTACTAGCTTGATAGATGAAGGGAATGCTGTGGATGTAGCATTTCTCGATTTCAGTAAGGCCTTTGACAAAGTTTCCCATGACATTCTTGCAAAGAAGCTAGTAAAATGTGGGCTGGACAGGGCTACTGTCAGGTGGATCTGTAACTGGTTGACTGACCGTTCCCAAAGGGTGCTCACCAATGGCTGCTTTTCATCCTGGAGAGAAGTGACTAGCGGGGTGCCACAGGCTTCTGTCCTGGGCGCAGTGCTGTTCAATATCTTCGTCAACGACTTGGATGAAGGAATAGAGGGCATGCTCATCAAATTTGCAGATGACACCAAATTGAGAGGGGTTGCTAATATGCCAGAGGACAGGATCAAAATTCAAAATGACCTTGATAGATTGGAGAGCTGGGCCAAGGCTAACAAAATGAAATTCAACAGAGAGAAGTGTAAGGTCCTACACTTAGGTAGAAAAAATGGAATGCAGAAATATAGGATGGGGGACACGTGGCTGGATGGCAGTACGTGTGAAAGGGATCTAGGAGTCTTAATAGACCACAAGCTGAACATGAGTCAGCAGTGTGGTGTGGCAGCCAAGGAAGCCAATGCAATTCTTGGTTGCATCAATAGGAGTATAGTGTCTAGATCAAGGGAGGTACTGGTACCACTCTACTCTGCATTGGTTAGACCTCATCTTGAATACTGTGTCCAGTTCTGAGCACCCCAATTCAAGAAGGACATGGTCAAGCTGGAGTAAGTCCAGAGGAGGGCGACCAAAATGGTGAAGGGCCTGGAAGCCAAGCCCTATGAGGACAGACTTAGAGAGCTGGATATGTTCAGTCTGCAGAAGAGAAGGTTAAGAGGGGACATGATAGCCATGTTTAAATATGTGAAAGGATGTCATGTCGGGGAGGGAGTGGGCTTGTTTTCTGCTGCACCAGAGACTAGGACAAGGAGCAATGGATTCAAGCTGCAGGAAAGGAGATTCCACTTAAACCTCAGGAAGAACTTTCTGACTGTCAGGGCTGTCCGGCAGTGGAATATGCTGCCTCAGAGTGTGGTGGAGTCTCCTTCTTTGGAGGTTTTTAAGCAGAGGCTGGATGGCCATCTGTCGGGAGTGCTTTGAGGGTGTTCCTGCATGGCAGGGGTTTGGACTGGATGGCCCCTGTGGTCTCTTCCAACTCTACATTTCTATGATTCTATGATTTCTATGATTCTATAAAATGAGCTTCAAGTTGTTCACCCTCATTTAGTCCATTATGAATGTCAGACACTGGTTTTGAATTAAAACAGCTTTCTCAAATTTGGATGGAAAGGCAAGGTAGAATTGGATGTTAGCATATTAGTGAAATTGAACACAAATCTCTATACAACATCTCCCAACAGCTTCATGCAAATATTATAGCAGACAAGACAAACCCCAGTAATCAAGGCATCAAACAGGAATCCCTTAGCACCACCTTTTGAAGCCATTGCTCAAGGAGGGACCTACGTCAGTACAAAACAATGCCTTCAAATCTTGTCCCAGAGGGTCCATGCAGAAGGATACCATGTTTAATGGTACAGAAATTCACCAAGAGGTCTACCCAAATCAACAGGGGTGCACACTTCCCCTGTCCTGTTACTGCCATAGGTCATCCACTAAAGCAACCAAGAAACAGTCCTGAAACCTAACTAGAAAGGTTCCAAGAAGGCTCAGTTTCATTCAAGAAACATTGAAAGAGCTTACTGAGAGGTCCTACAGAACCAGACGGAAATTCCTCCCCTATCTAGTTCCTGGTGTAAGCCTTCCAAAAAGGCAACAAATGCCTTTCTGTTATTTCAAATACTGTAACACAGGAATATCAGAGAGCATATCTTCTTATGCTCACAGAGACCATTTTGGTTCAGATTTTTGGTGAACCAAGGAATAAGGATTGGTGCAGTACTTTTATTTTAACTGTAAACATAGTTTTGACATTGTGTGTGGTATATCTGTGCAGTTTCTTCTACAGGGAAACCCTGATGTGTATTTTGTGCTATAGATTTCCATAATAAATATAAAAAGAAAAGATAGAACATGATGTAATATTAACATGACCTAAGAGGTCTGCAATTTTTTAAAAAAAGGAAGCATACCTATTGTCATGCTCTGCCTTGGAGACTCTGACAGTGAGGAGGAGGACTCTGAATCTGAGGTGGAAGGTTCGCCAGAAGCTTGCTCAGTGGAAGATAACAAACAACAGCAGGGGTCTGAGCAGGGAGAACAAATATCAGCGGATGAAGCAACATAGACTCTTACCGTGCAAGAGAGACAATGCCAGAAAGAGAGGCTTTGCCTCAGCTCATTTAAATAACAAATGAGCCCTAATGAGGGAACACCTGTGGCAACATTATTAGTAAGATAAAAGGCAGCCAGCTGACTCTTCCCTTTCAGGGTCAGCAACTGATCTTTTTGGTTGGTGAACCCCTGTGCTGTGTTCTCTGGATTCCTGACTATCTTGGACCTCTGCTTGGATTTGTTTGCTTTGGAACTTTGGTTGGACTAGTCTTGCTCTTGCCTTTGTGGGTAAGCACTATTCTGCTGCTTGCTAATTGACTGCCTGGTCTGCCCTGGACATGACACCTATTTAATATGAAAAGGTCAAAACTGGACTGTAGAAACTAGACCTGCTTTTTCCTCCTCACATACTGGAATTGCTGCTTCCCCTCCCCCAATCTGCTAAAGCACCTTGCCTCTTTATACACAAATCTGATGTTTCCTAAAATACCACCTTTGTGTATTAAAGGTAAAGCCTTTCAATTGTTATTTAAAACTCTTTTAGTGATTTATGGTAGTATGGTTCTGGCTGGTTATAACTGCTGAAAATTATTCAGATTTATAAAAATATAGTCATATAAACAACAAATAGAATAAAGTATTGGTTTTGTATGTAGGTCCAAGCTCAAGCAGATCTTCAGAATACATTTACACAGTTTCTTACATCTTTGCAATAGTATAAAGGCACAGGTTTCACATACACGCATACCTCTGGCTTCCCTTTCTGTCCAAGAGCTGTGTGCCCAAATCTAGGTCACACTCTCTAACCAGATTTAAAAGTAGGTTGATTTCTCTTCTGCCCTTGTCTCTCTAGGCTTTCTTTGAGAAAACAGCCTTCTCATTCAACACCCCCTTGGTTGAGTGAGAATTCTCTTTGGCTGAAGGACTCTTAGCCCTAGTTCCTAGAAGTCTGACTCCAACCAAATCACTGTGACTGCTATTTATGCCTTGTTTTTTCCTGAGGCCATCGACCCTCTCCTTCACACTAAAGGGGCTGGGTTTCTTTCTGGAGTGGATATTCTGATTGCCTAGCAAACTATTGCTGGGTGGCTTTCTACCACTCCCCCAATACTCTGTCACGTGGACATTCCTATCTACCCTGTGTTCATCTTCTGTGTCAGGACTTTAGCAGTTCTGACAATATGAAAGATACAGAACAATATGCATATATTAAAACTGATACAGTTGAATAAGATTACTTGTATTGTAAACAATTCTGCTTAGTCACCTTTATTATTCTTATTTTTATTGTAACTTTCCTTTTTATAATTTTTACATAGAATTACTTTGTGCTTAGGAACTGTCTTCTTGTTTTTTTCCATGAGTGCTGCTTGTGCATTTCAAATTTTATGTTTAGTTAAATATTTTGCTGGCTTGGAGATGTTTTCTAAAAAAAAAAGTAGAGAAAATTTAAAATGATTAAATACAGCAACATAGAAAAACTGATGCAAAACTTATAAAAACAAGTAGTACTTGTTCTGTCACAGAGACTGAAACCAATATTGATATTTGTCAGTATGTAGCATTTAGTGACTATAATATATTCAAAAGTCTATGGAATCACAACAGACTTTATAGATGACATTCAGCATAAGACTAAGCAGTAAAGCTTGAGAGGAAAACATGAAACATGAGTACCTGCAGAGATTGTGAACTTCCTTCTTTAGTGAACTATAACCTGTGGATTCTCAGGTTCCATTTTTTAAAAATAAGTCTCTAGCTCTTGTAGAAGCAAAGTTACGAGTCAAAATGTGCATTTACAGTCTTCAAATCCATTTTGTAAGCACTGGTCTGCTCTGGAAACATTTCAAGCAGTGCCTTAAGTTAATGACTTAAGTCATAATCACAACTGATGCAGCTGCTCTCTGGGGAACATACTTCCTGCTTCATTTTAAAGCTGCTGTTTTTGTCATTCCTGTTGGAATTGCTGGCTCCTTAAAAACAATCTGAAATGCAAGCTTTTACTGTAACCGTGTTTGAGTTTCACTGTGTTTATATAGAAGCAAAAGATAGCAGCAAAGAATGGAATTCATTAACTTTCTAATTTGGATTTTAAACACCTTCCAGCTTTCCCAGTTTAGCCAGGACAGTTCTGAGTAATCCCATGTTATAATCATTTGTTGACTCACTTTTTCAGCTGCTTTTTAAAATGTCCTGGTTTCTCTCCCCTTCTCCCACTTTCCTCCTTCACCATCAGTTTACTTCAGTTGGTGCAGACTGAATTCAAAATGAAAAGTAGTTTGTCCTCAGCTCACTAGAGAGAGAATAGATGTGGGGGTCAGAGTCTTGCCCTTTCCTATACACGCAAGCAAAAACAAACTGCTGCAATCTTTTCTAACTTGTATGTTCTTCCTCCTTAATAACTTGATTCCCTTGTGGCTAGGCCACGTGTGTCCTGATTTTTAATCTGTGAAATGTTGGAGAGTATGGATATTATTTAAAAATCTGATGTCCTCCCAATACCATCCCAGTGCATGAAGATGAAGTGTGATAATATTGTGATAGTATTGTCCAAAAGCTACAACTCTAGCTTACTACAGGCCTACAAAGTAGCCCAGTGTTGTTACATGATTGAGGATGTAGAATGATGTGTGATAAACTGTTTTTCTTGTGCTTCTTCATATGCTGTTTTGAGGTTTTGTCACAAAAAGTAATGGGGAAATGTATCTGAAATTGTCTCTGGCTGCAGTGCAAGTAAGGGATATGTTACCCTGATTTCTGGGGTCCCATGGGGGATGCCTTAATGTGCTCCATGTGGTGGGGAATGGAAACTAGCCAGAGCACGAGCAATAGCAATGCGAGAGGCAGGGTAACCTAGCAGGGTCTTTTACACAGTTTTTACAGGGTCAGGCCAAGCCAAAAACCAAATGCAGATGTCCAATAAAATGATTTTATTGAATGAAAGTTTCACGCACCTACGCAATCACTCACACACTCACTCAAGACCTATTAAGAAGCAAAAGAGAAGAAACTGGATAGGGGGAATATCAAAGGGATTGTAGCTAGGGTAATACTGCACCTTTTCCTGAAGTCCTTGGTCTGGGAAAAACAGCAAAGAAATGGAGCTCAACACGGAGAGGGCTGAGGGGATTACTCAACAGACAGAGAAACGGTCAGCTGGGATGACCGGGGGTGATCCAAAGAACTGCTCAAAAACTGGGACTATTTGTAGGGGAAAAAGTACCTGGAGGGTTAATCCTTTCCCGGGGAGAACAATGAGTGTTGCATCGAGAAAGAAGCTCCACAATGGTAACTTCCTTTGCATGATGAGATTACAAGTTGCTGCCAAAGTCTCAGGACCTTTGGTTGCATTGGGTTGTGGTGTGAATTTATGTAAATAGTCCTTGCCTGATAGGATTTTATTGCTATCGGTGCTCAACTTGGGGCAAACACGCTAATCCCCTCAAGTCGGCTTCTCAGGGGCTGAGGACCCTTTGTCTACCGTGGTTGCACAGCTTGAGGTCTCCTGGGGCTACGTGATGGGGGATTTTACTGGCCTGACCTGGTTTTCAATCGTTCGACCGTTGCTGCCTACGTACTCATCCGGATGACCTCTCAGGCACATGGAATCATATTTTAATATCAAAATTGTAGACCCTGGGACAGGGTTTTCCAGGGGGTAACAGATAGAGGAAGCTGTGATGTATATATATACCTGTTTTAATTTATTTTTTCTCCTAACATTCTCCTGGGCTTTTCTCTCTGTGTATCTTAGTGCACATCCTGAAGCTGAGGAAATGTGCCAAACAGCTTCTGAAAATGTAGTGTTTTCTCATGTATTGTGGTAATAACAACAGATTATCCAATTTGGGTTCTATTGATTTGTTTTACTTAGTATACCAGCTTTGCCTCTGAGCTAACATAAAAATGAATGTGGATTTGTTTTGTTTTAAACTGCTATCACAGCTACTTCTGTTTTTCTGTTGTTGTGAATGTACCTTTTGTAGCTGGAATATAGAGCTCGCCTGAGAGGATGAGGGCAATTCCATTATTAATCTATTAACCATGTCCCCAAACCATTACCTGATGTATGAAAGAAACAGGGAAAGAATCAAGGGCTTCACTGTGGATGGAAAGACTGAACATCAGCCCTTCCCAGTGAAAACCAACAGAAAGCTAAACCTAGGCTACACATTTCTCAAAGATCAGGTCTGCATATGTTGATATCCAAGTCTTATCTTTTAGTTTTATTTCTTACATAGCTGTCATTGTTTAGTCACCACATCTACCTGAAACAGTAGGAATGTTCTCTGTTACTAGCTTATCAGCAGTTTTAAATGCATAACAAGTTACAAAATGTGTTGTTCCAAAAAGAGTATTTATGTAGTTCAAAAGTCAACTAATGTAAAAGTTGTATTGTGTTAGGCGATGTAAAATACAGCTGATAATATTGTTAATACGATGGCAAGAAATTTGTTGTTGTTGCTGCTGTGTGCCTTCAATTGTTTCTGATTTATGGCAGTCTTAAAGTGGATCTTTTTTCTGGAGCTGAGACTGTGTGATGTGCCCAAGGTCACCCAATGGGTTTTCATGGCTGAGTGGAGAACTGAACCCTAGCCTCCAGGTTGGTAGTCTGGTGCTCAAACCACTACATAGGAGTGGCTCTCTGAGAAGTCCATATTGCCCTAGAGCCCCAATTTGTGTTCACGTACTCCAAATGTCAAAACCTCTCCATGAAGGCCTCACCACAAGCCCCTATGTTACTTTTGTTGTTGTTGTTTCTTTTCCACAATAATACTTGGGAGAGTCCCATGTACAACCTAACCACTTCATTGCCAGACACCGTTGGCATTTTGAATGTCTGTATACTCCTCCCACTTTCCATCTTAAGACTGTAACCAAGGAAAGACTCCATGGCTTGAACATCTGCAACTCTGTCCCCACTATCTTGCTTTGTATACCATTTGCCTAATTAAGAATATTGAAGAGCTCAAAAGCTTATGCAGTATTTTGTAACATTTGAGTTGGCCTAATAAAAAGGTATGAATCCTAGCATGTATTTTGAAATTTTGTTCAGAGTCTTCACCAGTGTTTCAAAGATAATGGAAAGCATTAAAGAACACACTTGAGTCTTTCCCTGAGAAATTGTGTGGCAAATATTGTAAGGAGAGCAATGCCTGAAAATATCTTGTACTTTCTTAAGATGAGTGCATTGTCTGCATTTTTATATACTGTGTAGGCTTTTAAATCTCATGAAATATAAAGCAGGCGTGAACAGAAAAATACACAGATGTGTTGCAGCACTGCATGTTACCTGCATGAATTAGCATATAACATTGCAGTTTTGTCAGCTAGTGGAAATATTTTATAGGATTGAGTTCTTCTTTATTTATTTTGCTGTGTGAGAAAAAAACAACAATATATGAATATGGAAGCTATCTGTAATGTAATATTTATTTCTCTGCTTCTGTTTCTTTCATCTCATATTCATTTTTTGTCCCTGGTCTTGCTGTAAATATATATAATACAGGGAAACATCTCTCTAGTTAGAGCTAAGCTGTTTCTGTATTACATTACATTACATACATTACATGTTGCCAGAGAATAGAATCCAAATGTCATATAACAGTTCAAGGTATGTTGAGTCGTATTTCTTAAACAATAGCAACTTTTGCTAAGTAGTAATTTCCTTTGAAGCTGGATAGATTTTAGAAAATAGTTTGCTCCTTTATTTAGTTAGTTGGCATTATGCACATCTTCCAACTGTCCCCATTTGGCAAGGACAGTCCCATCCTCTTTCATCTTACTTTTTCTAGTGCTTTGAAAATGTCGCAATTTCTCTCTCCTCCCATGTTGATCCTTTTTCCTGTGCTTACTTCAATTGCTGCAAAGTACAAGAAAAGAGGATGGAACCTTGCCCTTTCGTGCAGACTGAAGCAAGAGCAAAGTGCTGCAGCCTGTCTTAGTTTGTCTGTTTTCTTTCAATAAATTTTTCCATTTTGATCACATTCTGATACTGGTTATCCACCTCTGTCCTGGTTTTCATCTGTGAAATGTTGCAGGGAATATGCTTATGGTTAGATCTAGTATTGGAAATTATACAGTCAAAACAGGGAAGGTTTTTACATGCGTTTGCATGGTTACATCTAGCTTTCCTGTCACAAATAAACTATATGTAAGTATTTTTTCTGTTAAATGTATCACAAACACTTTTATGAGTGATCTGCTGCTGTCTGCGGTCTTGCTGCTCTTTCAATTAAAGGCATGTTTTACTTTCAGACCTTCCTACTGTGCATCACAGAAGCAAAGTAGGCCATTAAGTGTAGACAATCAATGTGTCCAGTTTTTCTTTATTATAATAGCTTTAGAGGAAGAATCAGGACTGA
Organism: Cyclura pinguis; assembly: GCA_030412105.1. Classification (NCBI taxonomy): domain Eukaryota; kingdom Metazoa; phylum Chordata; class Lepidosauria; order Squamata; family Iguanidae; genus Cyclura; species Cyclura pinguis. The sequence goes on along the minus strand of CM059599.1, from coordinate 306,226,582 downwards.
GACTATGGAGAGGAGTGTGTTGCCTTTTGCCCCTGTACTGTGCTCCTGTTTTTTTTTTTTAAAAAAATCCAGCTGGTATTAATCCAGAAAGAGAAGCTAGCAATAGCAACTTCATTCCCAAGAGAGCAGATTCTCAGCAAGCCACAGTGCAAAGAGAAATGGCTCAAAGCAGAACAATACATCCATGTTTTGGGTGCATGTAAACGTTTTAAGTTTTGCTACCTTTACAGTTATGATGTCTAAAATCTGAGTTTGTTATACCTGTAGGACTTTTAGAACAGTCCTTTACTTGTGCCCTGTTCTATATACTACGTCCTACAGCTCTTTGTTGTATATCATTTCTGTTGTACCATTTATATTGTCAAGGGAAGATTTTAGGTTATGCTTAAGGAATCTTTGGGAGTCTGTTGTTGAACTGGCCCAGTCAGTGACATACTCCATTCAGTTGGGTCTGTATATGCATGGCTGTTCTTCCGCGTTGGTGTTTTGATTCAGTAGACAGGTTGTCTTCTTTTTGATGAAAGGATATTAAAGTTGTCAGCATAGTGTTGGGTATAGGCTGTTATTTTGAATTTATTCTTTCACTAATACTGATGGCAGTGAAGTCCCTTTGTCTTATTTGTATCTTCTCTCAAGAATGCTTTCTTAATAATACAGCACAAGTTTCCTTTGTTGCTCTATTCAGTAAATGAAAGCATAAATAAATGTATTATATTTTGGCAATGTGAGGGAGGCAGGGTACCTAATTTCTGCAGTGCTAGGTTTCCACAGATTATAATGCAGTTGGCACCCAGGTGATCTCAGACAAAGAGACCTTAACAGTTTCTCCTACACATGTTCTTTGCCACATTGTCATTTGCAAGCTATAAATTTTAACTGAAGAAATATTATTTTTATAATCCATTTAGGCAGTGTAGCAGCTAAAAACTTAGTATTTGTCCATTAAATAACTCTTCTTTTAAAATTCTGTTCATCTCTGTAAATGTGAAGACTGTTGAGCTTTATCTCATTGTTCCATTTCTCATGTATTCTATTATCTCTCTTTTGCTGAGAGATACATGAGGATAAATCTACCTTTCTTTTTCATTACTGCCTCAGCGATTTTATTTATAACTTTGGTCATCTTTGCAATTCCAGTTACCATTCTTTTGGTGGATACAATCAATTCACCACTTGAACAGATTGATAATAAAAACACAGTTGTTTGGACTCTTCCTCACAGTCATTACAAAAGCATGATACTCTCTTTCCAAAAGAATGTGAAAATGCAACCAAATTCCTATATGTATTCCGTGTTGATTCTGCAGTCCAGTATGATGCTGTAATGTATCAATAAAAAAACCCCTCTTATATGACTGCAGAAGTTAATTTGCCCAGACTTTCTTACATGTTCATTACTGAAAAAATATGCATACACATTTTCCCTCAAAGCCTTTTCAGTTGAAATAGTTTAGTGTAAGCTGTCTACAATTAAACAAACAACAACAAAAAAGCTATTTTCCACCAAATGAGACCGTATTTAATAAAATACCCGTATTGCCACAATTCGCATCCTCATCATTTCGAAGTGGTATTTAAAGTGCACCATGGTCTTTTAGCAGATCTGCGTGAACTATCACCCATCTGTTTAAGAGTCTCTCTCTCTCTCTCTCTCTCTCTCTCTCTCTCTCTCTCATCCTGTACCCTGTCACTTTGCCAAAGATCAGTTGGAAGGATCCATATGGCAGCTCTTTGATCTGAACTGTAAAGGAATTGGATTTCCTCCCCCTCCCCCAGTACAAGAAAAGTAGTGCTGAACTTTGAAGATTATGTTTCCTGTAGTCAAATTTTCAAAGTGGAAACCCTACAAGATTTCAGTTTCCTTTACATTATTACAAGAACAGAAAAAAAAGAAATGTTTTCCCAAAGTAATCTAAACATCACAAGTTGAGATATGATCTATTGTTATCATATGTACTCTCTACTTATACTTAACCTAATAACTTATACTTCCAAAAACGTTCTTTTGATAGATTTTTATGAAAGCATTTAAATAAAACATATTTTCTATAACTCTAGTATTACATAATTGTTGTTATTGTTGTTATTGTTGGGTTTTTTCTTTTTCCACTTCTTCTCCCCCCCCCCCCATTTTCTGCCTGTATATATTGATTTCATGTCCCACTGTTTTGTTCATTCAGTCTACTAAATACACTCTATATAACATATTGTAATGTACAAATAGTGCAGCAGGCATAAATTAAGTCATTTGACATTCATTACTACACTATTACATTCCCCTTAATCAGCCTAGTTCTAGAAATTGTATATTAAGAATATATATATACTACCCGTTACTCCCTTGTAAATATAATTGTACTGGAGACCATTAAATCTCACATTCATCTTTAAAGTTCTCTTTTAGTAATTGAGTTAAAATATCACAGTTTCTCATTTCCAGTAATTTTATAGTCCATTCCTCTACTTCTGGTATTTTATCTGTACATGTGATTTGTCAATTATGTTTTTTTAACATATTTATTTATATATGTCACAATTATAATTACTCTGTTTGTATTATTTGAACTTTAATAATAAAAACTCATCAGAAGGCCCCCCTCCCCAAAAAAAGATTTCAGTTTCCTGGAAACACAAGAGTGCCTATTTAGCTGAGGCTCCTAGATATCCACACATCATAATGTGTGCAAATTGTTGTAGTTATAACATCAAAACAATTTGTTCTATCACTGGGAAATTTGGTACTGAAAAATCTACCTAGTAACCAATGTAGCCAGATCTGGCGGTTGGGGAGCAGGTGAGGAAGCAGGGGAAATGCGGCACATAATAGGTAGAGAAGTGGTACAAGAATACCTGGCCACACTGGATGAATGCAAGTCTCCAGGGCCAGATGAATTGTATCCTAGGATATTAAAAGAACTAGGAGATGTCATTTCGGAACCACTTGCTATAATCTTTGAGAAATCTTGGAGGACAGGAGAAGTTCCAGCAGACTGGAAGAGAGCAAATGTTGTCCCCATCTTCAAGAAGGGAAAAAAAGAGGACCCAAATAATTATCGCCCAGTCAGCCTGACGTCAGTTCCCGGAAAGATCCTGGAGCAGATCATTAAGCAGTCAGTTTCTAATCACTTAGAAAGCAATGCGGTAATCACGAGAAGTCAACATGGATTTCTCAAAAATAAGTCATGCCAGACTAATCTTATCTCTTTTTATGATAAAGTTACTAGCTTGATAGATGAAGGGAATGCTGTGGATGTAGCATATCTCGATTTCAGTAAGGCCTTTGACAAAGTTCCCCATGACATTCTTGCAAAGAAGCTAGTAAAATGTGGGCTGGACAGAGCTACTGTCAGGTGGATCTGTAACTGGTTGACTGACCGTTCCCAAAGGGTGCTCACCAATGGCTGCTTTTCATCCTGGAGAGAAGTGACTAGCGGGGTGCCACAGGGTTCTGTCCTGGGCCCAGTGCTGTTCAATATTTTCATCAATGGCTTGGATGAAGGAATAGAGGGCATGCTCATCAAATTTGCAGATGACACCAAATTGGGAGGGGTTGCTAATACGCCAGAGGACAGGATCAAAATTCAAAATGACCTTGACAGATTGGAGAGCTGGGCCAAGGCTAACAAAATGAAATTCAACAGAGAGAAGTGTAAGGTCCTACACTTAGGTAGAAAAAATGGAATGCAGAAATATAGGATGGGGGACACGTGGCTGGATGGCAGTACGTGTGAAAGGGATCTAGGAGTCTTAATAGACCACAAGCTGAACATGAGTCAGCAGTGTGATGCGGCAGCCAAGAAAGCCAATGCAATTCTCGGCTGCATCAATAGGAGTATGGTGTCTAGATCGAGGGAGGTACTAGTACCACTCTACTCTGCTTTGGTTAGACCTCATCTTGAATACTGTGTCCAGTTCTGGGCACCCCAGTTCAAGAAGGACATGGTCAAGCTGGAGCAGGTCCAGAGGAGGGTGACCAAAATGGTGAGGGGCCTGGAATCCAAGCCCTGTGAGGATAGACTTAGAGAGCTGGGTATGTTCAGTCTGCAGAAGAGAACATTAAGAGGGGACATGATAGCTATGTTTAAATATTTGAAAGGATGCCATGTAGAGGAGGGCGTGGGCTTGTTTTCTGCCGCTCCAGAGACCAGGACAAGGAGCAATGGATTCAAGCTGCAGGAAAGGAGATTCCACCTGAACCTCAGGAAGAACTTCCTGACAGTCAGGGCTGTCTGGCAGTGGAATATGCTGCCTCGGAGTGTGGTGGAGTCTCCTTCCTTGGAGGTTTTTAAGCAGAGGCTAGATGGCCATCTGTCGAGAGTGCTTTGAGGGTATTCCTGCATGGTAGGGGGTTGGGCTGGATGGCCCGTGTGGTCTCTTCCAACTCTACATTTCTATGATTCTATGATTCTATGATCTAAAATCTCAAAAGAGAAGACTACATTTGGCTACATTTTAACTAACATGCAGTTCTCCTGGGTCTTCAATTATGTCTCTGCTAGAGTTGGCAGTTCAGTATTGTCTCAGGGCCTGAGGTTTCTAGGCCAAAATCTGAGATCTAGAGGTAGACCCCTCATGGTGTCATTAAGCATTATGCTTTAAATACCAACAACAGTTGCTCTCAACTTGTCATTCATGGCCCTATCACACTATACTGTTGTAGTGCTATTATTCCACCATAACTGCCATTGACAGCATTCTGTGTAATTGTGGGACTTGTAGTTTAGTGAGGCCCAAGAGCTTTCTAGCTGAGAATTCTAAATGCTGTTCCCCAAACTGCAAGTCCCAGGATGCCATATGATTGTGTTTTAACAGTGTAGTGTGATGAGGCCCTCAGACACAGACGCACACATCCCATACGTTTCTATTTGGAAATTAAGATAGAGATCTTAGCTAAAGCAGCTAAGAGCAAGGAGACGTGAAGGGATAATCCTTTCTCATTTATGCCCTACCTGCTTCTAGCCAGAAGATGGATGCAGAGCAGAGCAAAAGGTGAGCCAGGTGCTGCAACAACTGGGAGGAAAGGAGAAAACTAAGTAAATATAGAGACCCTTTGGAGAGTCTTTACAAGTCACAGCAACAAATCAGTTAAGCCTTGCAAAGTAGCAAGATGCTGTTTTAATAACCAATTTAGAGATTTGCACCCTGGTCTTCTGTCTGGAGTTGACCCACCAAAATTGGAGACTAAGGCCTTGAGATATAGTAACTGTAGTCTCTGCCCATCCAAAATCTACTTTCAAAGCCCCTTTTACTGGTTTATGTTGTATCAAACTGTCAAGAAATTTCTTAGACTCTTGCTGGTCTGAAGAACAGAAGATTGTATTTTCATAGTTACAGATTTAGACTCTGTTCAGAGCCAATTATGGTGAGCCAACTGTGGTAACATTGCAATGCAGATTATTTGCAGATCCCAAAGCAACTGTAGATGATTGACAGTCTTGGCAAATATCAGTTGTCAGAGATACGACTATGATCATTGACCTCCTTATGAAAAAAAAGCTTAGGGTTTTTTTTAAATAGCATTAGTCACTATTTCTACACATTTATTACACATTGATTTTACTATTACTCACTATTTTATGCAGACCTTTTAGAAGCACAGTGCTAATACAGGAATACAGAATACAGAATGCATGAATACAGAATAGAAATAACATGCACAAACCCCCTGCACTTCTGTTAAGTTTGAATGTGGAAAAATTACCTCTCCTGTTTTAACCCTGAAGATAATGTATTAAGAAAATACTTTTCTGCTTTTGTGACTCTCAACCCATCTAGACCTTCCTCCTCTTTTCAGCACTCTCCCCAAAGTGAACTGCTCCTTTTAAAAGCCTCCTGAAGTGATAATCTTTTAAATGAGATGCACCGCATCCAAGTTAATGGCCGAAAATTGTGTATTTTTCAAAACCAGAAGTGGATCCAGCAACATCTGGAAAGGTTGTGGCATTTTTTTCTGGGTTGCCCCAGAAGGTCTTTGGGGCAGAAAAACTGGCCACCAGACCTGCTGCAGTTGCTCCTTTCTTTTGGGCTCTTCCCCTCCCTTCTCCTTTGCCTCAATCCAAGAAGTAAATTGGAGAATGAAAGGTTTTTCTTCAGAATTTAACTAACTAGGGATTATGTCCAAAATTAAAGTGTAGATACAATGTGTAAAAATAATACACATTTGAAGAAACAAATTCTATTAACAGATCCCATAAGAAATACTGTTTCTTCAGCTTGCTTGCTATGTCATACATTATGTAATTACACAGTTATATTATGTAAAAAAAATAAAGTACACTAATTAAGATTTGAAAAGTGTTTATTTCTTATTTCTTCCCATTCCAGTGGCTGAATTTATTTTGGTTGCCACCAGTAGATTGGCAGAAGGTCATAATATATAATATACCGTAGAATTTACAGATAATTGCTAATAAAAATGTAACAGTAGGATTTTGGAATATATACTTCTTATACTTCTTATTATCATAGTTCAGCTCATAATACAGTGTGATTCATTAAACACCTTCTTTTGATGTTATGGCAATATTAATAATAAATAAAGATTATGATGATGTCATAATAGATATTGGATATATTTCCCCCTTTCAGTTCATGGTTAACTTTGCTTTTCACAAAAATAGTAGCAGCTTAAATTTTAAAGAATAGGGTAATAGGAGCCTTTTAAAAAGCTTAATAAGTAGCAACTTTGGCTAGGTTACCTATAGAGGGTTTCTAGAAGATTTGCCAGCCCTCTTACAGGAGGAAATTACTCACTTATGGTTCTGCTGGTGAAATTATATTGTTAATGGATCTGTGTAGTTGGATCCTATCCTTTGTCTTTAAATTAGGTGTTATTCTTGAATTTATAACTTTTTTTGTTATAACTTGGCCCTAGTAAGTACTGTTGTTTTGAATGTGAACTTAGCAAAGACACTGGATTTAAATAGGTTACTGGTTCATGGTAGAGGACACAAGTGAGACCAAAGACATGATATGATGGAATGGCAGTGTCTGTAACTAATAAAACTGAACCTGTATTCTGTAATCACATCTGAAACAAGTTCCGAGGGTAACAGTGGTTATAAGAATTAGTGCAAGATGTTCTTAAGGAAACATAAGGGCATGTTTTTAAGAGCATTTTTATAGAAACATAAAGAATAGAATATCAGATTTCCAACAAGTTACTTAAAAGATTACTTAAAAAATCATAATTTGGGTGGGAAAATTTTAGTTCAAGCAGGCATTTTTTGGGTTATGAGGAAAGAATGGAGCCATTCATTGGGAATGTTACAGAACCCAATTTATCAAAATGTTAATGTTCATATAAATGAAGAGAAGACATCTTGTTATCTGAGTGTATATTTATCCGCAGTGAAGTCTATTATAAAAAGTTTTCTGCCAATTTTAGAAATGTGGCTTTGTATTGCTACTGAAAGCTTGCTGTTTTGCATGATGCGTTAACTCAGTACCCTTTGAAAAATGGTCATTTGGGGCCAGTGGAAGACAACCTGAAAAGCCAGTAGTCTGGGGAGACATTAATAGATACCACCATATTTGCCGGAATATAAGACACACATTTTCTCCCAAAAATAGCCTTTGAAAATGGGATGCATCGTATATGCCAGCTGTGTCACTGTGGGCACTCCTTTCGCCCCCTCCCTCTCCATGCTCAGGCAAAATGCATAGGAAAAGGAGGGGGTCAAAAAAAAGGGCTCCCGTGAGGCTTCTCCCACGCCCCCTTCCCTTCCATTTTGCCTTGCAGGATTTTTCTCCACCGAGGCAAAATGCATAGTAAAGAGAGGGATGAAAGGGGCACAAGCATCGCTTTCACTCCCCTTCCCTTTCCTATATGTTTTGCCTTGGTGGGGTTCTAAATTTTTTCCTGAAAAATACCCCTTGGAAAGTGGGGTGTGTCTTATATGTTGGTGTGTCTAATATGCCAGCAAATATGGTATGTATATGTGTGTCTGTGTGTGCGTGTGTATGTATGTATATATATGAAAAAATGTATTGGAATAGCCTGAATATTGCAGTATGATTAGTGAAGACAGCAGTAGCCATTTGTGGTGCATAAATATAGATTTTGGTTTTTCTCACAAGATGTTTGGCTCATATGTTCATTTGGAACTGGGATCAGATCCCTAGCATTCTAATTGACATTATCTTTTGTTTCTTTTTTGAAAAATCCAAAAAGTATGTATTCGGTTGATACAGCTTTTTAGGATATCTTCATAGGTGATCACTTCCATTTATGGATGAAACCGAATATTTGGACTGCCACAACAAATGTATCTTTTTCCATTAATTTTTGCTGTTGTTCAAATATTTCTCCCAACTTACCATTACTGAGTACATAGCAGAAGAAAATATAATGATTATGGGTTATGTCCAACTGTCTTTTTTACCCCTCTTGATAGATCCCTAATACATTCTAGATGGTTGGGAAGCCCTTTTGCATAGGTCTGTGGAGAGTGTAAAGGGATAGAAAAAGAGCAGAAGTTTCTTTGTGCAGAAGCACAGTTAGATGTAGCTCTCTGATACCTGATCATCATACTATTTTATTTAAACAGAGTGACTACTATGGATAAAGTGCTAGAAAACTGCCTAGGGTTAAAGCTGGGAATGAGCAATTCTCTTTGACTCAGTTCTGTGTCTTGTTTCCAGCTCTAAGCATGCAGAGTTCCACTCCAGTTCCTTTCAGCAACAAGTCATTAATTTGTTTTATAGATGAATTCTCTTGGATCTCTATTTAGTCAGGGCTTTATATGTGATTATTTTTTAACATGAGCCATTAATACCAGGATGCCCCAGAAAAGTAATTTTCTTTGGGATACATATTTAACCTAAGGCATTGGAATTAAAACAACCTTCCTTATGCAGTTTTTGGGGTATTTTTTGAACTCAGTTTAAATTCCAGTGTATTGTGGAATACAGAAATGTTGTTATTGTTGTGTGCCTTCAAGTTGTTTCCAACTTAAACAACCCTAAGGCAAATCTATCACAGGGTTTTCTGGGACTGAGTGTGCCCGGGGTAACCCAGTGGGTTTCCATGGCTGAGCAGGAAATCGAACCCTGGTCTTCAGAATTGTAGTCTAACACTGAAAACAACTACAGTACACTGACTCTCAATACAGAAAAGCCCCCTGCCAAAAAAAAAGTGTTTCTTATATGCATACTCAAGTGTGTTCCAATCAGACAACCAGAACCAGAAAACATAAAGAAGAATAAAAGCAGAATAAAATTAGATATAGTAAAATGGAATAAAGTAAAATACACACTTTTTGTCTCAAGGGTTATTTTCTGATCCCAATAAATTATCTCTGCCATGCAGGAATACACAATCAAAGCACTCAGGACAGATGGCCATCCAACTCCAAAGAAGGAGACTCTGGCCCTTTCCGCACGACGTCACTGTCTTGTTTCTGCCACAAGATGGCAGCAGTCAGCAGGTCGTGCTTCCGCATGATGTCGTCGCCATCCCGCTGCCATTGTGTCGCGGAGCGCCACGCTTGCGCAGTTTTCACAAAATGGAAAAAATCCATTTCGTGTCTGCAATTGCACAGCGCTCCCGTCACTTCTGGCCATGCAGAAGCTGCAGAAGCACATTGACGATGCTTCCTTACATAGCACAGCAATGGAAAAAGCCCGGCTGCACTGCAGAAGGAAGACGTGGCGCCATTGCGTTCTCTTCTGCATGGACCAAGCAGGTGCAGAGGGAAGCGTTGCTGACGCACTCCCTTCTGGACCCGGGACTGCAGCGAGACGACACGGAAGAGTGTCATCGTGCGGAAATGGCCTCTACCACACTCCAAGGAAGCGTGTTCCACTGCTGAACAGCTCTTACTGTCAAGACGTTTTTTTCCTAATGTTTAGGTGGAATCTCTTTTCCTGTAGTTTGAAGCCACTGCTCTATGACGAGCAGCAGAAAACAAGCTTGCTCCACCTTAGGTCTAGTTGTCTGTGGATTCTGTAACAAAACATAACCCTGGGCTAAGATATCTTATCCAAATGCACGAGGGTTAATATGATTTGTCCTCTCAGTGTAAGGAAGGCAGATAAGAAAGCCGTAGGCCTTGGTACTCTCCTGTTACATTCTAAAATATTGATTTCCCCTTTATTCTTCTCATTGTTTTTCCCTTCTACCAGCATTATTTTCATTTTATGGGTAAAAGATACCATTTAGTATAATGATTAGTAGGTAAAAGTTTCATAGCTGAATTCACTTGTTTATTGCTAATTTTTACAAACTAATGTGAGCACAGTATAAAACAACATATTTAAATTGTTCTTGTTGTTTTTGTTTTTCAAACTAGGCATCTCCACACACAGTTGAAATTCTTGGTGATATAACCATTATACATAAACTTACCCAGTAATTCAGAAACAAAATGAAAGCTGCAATCTTAAGTATAGGCATAACTCAGTTAACAAAGCTCCTAACAAAGCAGCTCCGTTTGATACAAAGTCTTTTTCTGCTCATCTAGCTCATCCTTTTTTCTTCCTTGTCCTCTGTCTAGCTGGGAGGTAGGTAGGTAGGTAGGTAGGTAGGTAGGTAGGTAAGTAGGTAGATAGGTAGATAGATAGATAGATAGATAGATAGATAGATAGCACTGGGAAAGTGATGAAGGCCAAGGAGACACATAGGGCCTTTCTGCCCTACATTGTTACAGTGCTATTATTCCACTTTCCATATCCTGTGGAATTCTGGGGCTTGTAGTTTACTGAGGCCAAAGAGCTCTCTGGCTGAGAATTCTAAATGCCCCTCCCTGAATTGCAAACCCCAGGATTCCATAGGATGTTGAAAGTGGAATAATAGCTCTATAACAGTATAATGCATAAAGGCCCATAGACTTTCTATTGCTAGGTTATAGCAGCATGTCTGCAGTAAACAGTGCAATGAAGCTTGAGCTGGTAAAGAACAGGACACTCCTCTAGTGATTCTATTGTAGTTGTCTGTGCCTGCCTATAACATGCAAAGTAACAACAACTTACTCTAGAATCCCTTACTGACCATGGGTGAACAGCATAACAAAACGATGGGGGAAAGTGAATTAGCTTGCATCACCAGGTACCCTCAGCAAGTTAAAAACAAAACCAAACATAAGTCTTTAAGTTTGACCCCCAACATGGAAACTAAAAAAACTGGAGGCTGATGAAGGAAAAACGTAATCCCTGGATGGATTTTGGAAAACCTTTCAAGTGGTTTGTAGAAGGTGCAAAATCTTTTCATCTACTTACACAATTCTTAACTGTCCTGCTTGTTTTATTTCATATGTGCGTATGAACAAAAATTGGCAGACACATGTTCAACTAACCTTATTTTTTGTGGAGTAGAAGGTTATCCCTATTCTTCTTTGTTTACTCATGCAAGGTTTACTGACCTGATTGTTTCACTTTAGATCTGTATAGTGTTAGTTTTGAACACAAACTTTAGTAAAATATATTGAACTGCTCTTTTTTGTGGTATAGGAAATTATCCCCATTCTTTCTGTGTTATTTTTACCTCTAGTACCAAATTTTCTGTCCAAGTAATATCCAGGAACACATCTACTTTGTTAACTTAGATATACCTGTATATTTAGCAGAATGTGTTAACATGGCTTACATCCTCACCATAAGTGGATAGGCTGCTTGGCAGCAGTGTAGATGAATGCAAAGAACAGGAAGAAATGGTCTCTCTCTGGTAGACACATACTGAAAACACAGCTGTGAAAATGAATTGGAGAGGTTATTGGAGTGTGGGTTGTATTTTGTTGAATAATTGTACAGTCAGAAGATTAATGAAAGTAGCACATATTATCTCCAGCAATATGTTTAACAAAGAATGACCAGAGGCCACCCGACAGTGTAAGAATATGCCAGGAATGGGTGATAATAAGCTTAGGCATTAAAAAATATATCTCCAGGTAAAAAGCAACTTTTGGCACATTTATTTTCATTCTGTATGCAATTCAAAGAATGCCAGATTCAACAAAGAAATTCAAGGACATCTGTGAAAGTGTTATTTTAACATTTTGTAAAATTTCGTCCTGTTCATAGAATGAAGTGTGATAAACAGTTAATTATGTCTTGAAGGTTTTATACTAAACAAACCCCATTATTCCTTACAAAAGTTTTTGGGGGAAAATTGGGATGTACTGTAAAGCTTTGCTTGTCTCCCTTATTGTACTGGGTGATCATGTTTGCATGTCTATAGTCTATTGGGGAACAAACAGTAGCACAGGAAAAAAATTAATCACAAAGTTTGCATGGCAGTGGTGCACCTCCTTGGAAATAGGGTGGCACTGAGACTTCTTTAAAAAGAGGGTAAGCAGACTGAAGAGATTCCAGGTCTGCACACATCTCCCCCTGCACTTTGGAGCCACTCCCCATACATGCAGTTTTTTTTTTAAAAAAAAGTTTTTAAAAGGCCTCTTGTATCCTCTGGTAGTCTTGAGGGCAATTGTTCTAGGCCAAGAAGGGTCTTTAAAAAACCAAAACAGCCCAGAAACAGATTCAGGAAAAAAATGTTGCAAAATGCCACCCATGACCCTTTGAGAATTGGAATTGAGAAAGAGCTTTTCAGCTTCAAAAACTGACTATTAAACCAAAGAAAATCCATTTCAGTGAAATGTGCTATGAATAAAAATCTAGTTCTTACATGCAGTGATGTTGATGCTAAGGTTTCTGTGGATTAGCACTAGACACTTCTGCAAATCTTACAAAGTTTTTACTAGCCTTCTTTCCAGTTGAAGTCTTTGTTTACCCTGAAAAATTAATAATAACCAAGGGATCCACTGGAATGGTATGGGGTGCAAAAGCATATAACTGGATAATTCAGAATTATCTTCTTTTTGTGCAGAGGGCTCTTTGCATTCAAGCTGGTGTGTCTTTGTAAGTGTTAATTATACATATATAATTGTGAAGTTGAATGTAATAGCTAAGAGAATTTTAATGCAATAAATCATGTACAGAGTAGAAACTGAATAGGGTTCAGTAGGCTTTTTTTAGTAGCTGTCGTAACACAATTTTAAGTCCTTGCCGTAGGCTTTTCTTGATCTCCTGCAAACTTCCAGATGGGCTTCCGCCATGTCAAACAAAATTCATCTTCTTGCCTAGTTAAATTTAATGGTAACCCTGGGGTGAGACCAAAAGAAAAAAAAAACAATCCTTTTTTCCCTCCCAGGTGTCCCCACATCTGGGATAGCTCCACCTTACTGGAAGAAAGGATCAGTCATCTGATTTTGCCATGAGAAGAAGCTCCCCAGCTTCCCTGATCAGCCATGTCTTGTGAATGGGAAGTGGCATTTCTGCTGTTGATTTTCAAAATACTTTTATTTGTTTTAGCTTATTTTTCCTCTTCTAAAACAAAGGACTAAAATCAAGGAAATACTTAAGCTTTTCTAAGTCATAGAGAAGTACCAGTCATAAAATATGATTATATTGTGCCCTGTAAAGCGAGCAAATGGGTGAAATAATCATCTTACACATGCACATGGGTCCATGCACTCACACATACACACACATTCAGTTCATGAACATAAAGAAGGATATTTGGTCTTATGTGGCCATTGTGTGCATTTCCATGCATTTGAGTGTAAGTTTGGTAGTTGTATTGACTGAAGTTAATGTATTTTAATCTGACAGCCTGTCCACAAAAAGGTTGAACCATGAAAGAGAAAGAATCCTAGCAGCAGAACACAACAACAAATACTACTACTAGTAGTAGTACTACTGCTACTACTACTACTACTATTATTATTATTATTATTATTATTATTCTGCTTCTTGTTATACCTCCTTTCTCCCAAAATTAAGACTCAATGCACCTTACCATTTAAAAAAAATACAGCTGAAAACATACAAAAATGAACATTAAAATAGAATTAAATATTGATAATATTAAAATGATTTAAAACTACACCTAAGAAAGACAAAATACCACCAAAAGATTTTTAAAAAAAAGCCATTCAAATGCTTCAGTTTAAAATGGTACAACACTCCCAGCTCATGCTTTAAAATTTTTCCATTTTAAAAGCCTGTGGGGAAAAAAATAGGTCTTTGCCTCCTGGTGGAAGGGCAGCAGGGAGGGGATTTAAGCACAGCCACTAGAAGGCCTTCTCTTGTGTCCTGACCAACCATGCTTGCAATAGTACTGGGGATGAAAGAAGGCCCTCTTCTGATGATCTCAGGGCCCAGGCAGCCTCATGGTGGGAGACATGGTCTGCCATATAACCTGGGCCTGAGCCATATAGGTTTTTATAGGTCCTAATCAGCACTTTTAATTCTGCCAAGAAACAAACTGGCAGCCAGTGTAGCTGTTGTAACAGAGGAGTAGTATGGTCCCTTGTAACCTGCTCTGGTTAACACAACCAGTGGCCCTTAATGAAAGAATTCTAAACCCTGTTGGGGAGGTAATATGCTACTCACATGAACATGTGGTTTTGTGCAGAAAATAAATGACACTAAAGTCCAGTATCTCAAGACTAATTGATAGCACCTGGTAAATTAGTCTTGAGATAATGCACTTTCCCCAACTTTGTCTCATTGACCAAAGTTATACTGGAAACTTGGAGACAGCAGATAATGTTCCACTTTACTGGATTACAGCTCACTAATGAGGATATAAAGAGCAATGCTGGATCAGATCAAAGACCAATCTAGTCCAATATTTTGTTCCTCCAGTGGCCATCCAGTTGCCTGTGGGAAGCCCATAAAGCAAGGCATGAGATCAATAGTACCATCCTGCTTGCATTCTCCAGCAAGCAGCATTGAGAGGAGTACTCCCTTAGATACTAAATATAATGCATATATTTCATGAATAACCTAATCAACTGTGACTTTGTGCAATCTTGTTTTAAAGCTAACCAGGTTGGGGGGGGGGGCATCAGTACATCTTGTTGAAGTGACTTGCATAGTTTGACGCTGTGCAATGTGAAGAAATATTTCATTTCATTTCTCCTGAATCTCCTACCACTCAATTTCACTAGATTACCTGGGATTCTAGTATTATGAAGGAGGGAGAAAAACATTTCCCCATCAATTTCCTCCATTCCATGTATGATTTCATGCATCTGTACATGCCACACCCTTTTCCTCACCTTTTTTAAAAAGCTAAACAGTTCCAGACGTAACCCTTTTCTGATAGGACAGGTACTCTAGCTCTGTGATTATTTTGGTGGCCCTTTTCCTTTTCTATTCCAGGTGTACAATACCCTTTTTGAAGTATAGTATCCAGAATGTAAGTGTAGCTGACCAACAGATTTCTATAAAGTCATGACAATAAAGCACTTTTCTTTTAATTTGAAACCACTCCTGGGCTCCCAAATGAATTTCACAACATGGTCACCTTGAGTTGATGTTTCTGTCAAACTATCCATCACAATCCCAAAATGTATTTCCAAGTAGGTCATAGCCAGACAAAAAACCATCAATGGATACATGAAGTTAGGTGGTGGTTGTTGCTGTTGTTCCAGCGTGGATGTGTTTTTACCTGCTTATACAGAACTAAATTTGTCCCTTCAGTGTCCATTTCCCCAGTTTAGAGACATCCTGGATGGAGGAGAGTCATAGAATCATAGAGCTGGAAAGGAGCCCATGGGCCATTTAGTCCAACCGCCTTTGTTATTCTTTTTTGCGAGGCGTGGTGTCTACAGTCTTTGGAGGCAGGTTCATTTGGAGACTAGGTTGTGAAGTCAATTAAAGAGTCGCTATTTTGAACCTGGACAAGTGAAGTACGAGAGGTGATACAATAGCCATCTTCACATACTTGAAGAGGTGCCACATAGAAGATGGAGCAAGTGTGTTTGCAGTGTTCCAGAAAACAAAACTCAAGCATGATAACTTGGGAGTAGCATTATGAATTAGATAAGGAGGTCATTCAAATCTGCTTTGCTTTCATGCTACCTGCAGTTGTATGACGTTAAATATTACTTGTTTTAAGAAGAGTTGTGCTTGTTTGCATAAGAAGTAGCACTTGTTTTAAGAATGAGCAGAAGCATGAGCTAAAAAAAAGTGGTATTAGCCATGTTTGGCAAGCAGTGGTGACAAAAATTCACATTCAAATTATTATTGGATTACCTGTCTGACTAAAAATTGTGCGTTCCTGATGATAATCAACAGGAAGATCATGCTGTTATTTAACTGAGCCTAGGTATATTAATACTGAGTTAAAGACTCAAGTAATTGGGCACCTAGGGTACTGTGTTTTTTTTTAAAAAAAGAACCTTCAGTCTTTGATAATAATTTCCCATTAATTGCTTTTAAATCACTTATTAGCACGACTGTTTGTCCTTTTCCCAGGAATGAAACTAATCCAATTCTTTGCTTACAATCTGTTGCATACTTTATATTTTTTCCCCACTCCATGTGCTTAACACATTGGACTCATATATATGAATTCTCCCATTCCCTTGACTTGATAGATTGCATCTGAGATAACATACCTATTAGATAATACAAATGCCCGCGTAAATTATGACTGCATCAATTAGAAACAATACTCGTTAGTGTAGTTGAAATTATAAATGGATTAAAATAATCTGATTCTAGCAGTCTGT
Organism: Cyclura pinguis; assembly: GCA_030412105.1. NCBI lineage: Eukaryota > Metazoa > Chordata > Lepidosauria > Squamata > Iguanidae > Cyclura > Cyclura pinguis. Next base: position 306,210,065 of record CM059599.1, on the reverse strand, counting down.
CGGAGACATAAAAATTATAAAAACATAACACTTGTCTTGGGCTGGATTTGGTGCTTGATTAATTTCATGAAACTTTAAGCACTTTGTAGCATTTAAATGAGATGTAAATTACAAGTATTGGCTATACACCTGGAAGCTCATTTCTTGCTTTCTTTGAAACTGATAACCATTTTCCAGTACCTCCATATAGTTTAACCTCTTAGGTATTATATACAGGTATATAGTGAAGCTAGATTTTGAAGCTAGATTTTCTCTGGAGGTTCTGCATAAATGGCACAACTTTCTGCAGTTTGCACAAAATGGAATGATTGCTGTAGCTTTAGCTACTGCTCACAATGAAGCAGGACTTATATAAAAACAAGCAATTTTATGTAAACAAATGTGCAATCAGTTCCTAAAAGTTTTTGCCCCTCCAGCTTAGTCTCTGTACTCATGTGCTAAGTCACCTTCTGGTAGCCATTCCCTTAAACTGAGTCTTCTCAGTATATCACTAAGATTCTCTCCCTCCCTGTGGGCGTTACCTTCCTACTTAGCTCCACATACACTGATGTATCTTGAACTACTTTCTGTACAGAAAAACTATAATATGTATTTTTTTTCTGCAAATTATGTTTGTTCAGGGGAGTGTTTTGTTTTGTAGAAGAAGAATGTGGAGAAGCCGTTCTCATTTCCCTTGGTGGAATAACTTGAGTGTTGAGACAATCTCTTTTTTATTGCTGTTGCAAATGCAAGTATTACCAAGTATTCTTCTCAGACATATTTTTTCCCTTGCCTAGCAGAGAAGGCAAGTGAGGGCACAGCTGGATCCAAAACCACCACATCAGCAGTTCCGCAACACCTTTATACTTCTTTTTCATTGTTAACTATTTCACTTTCTGTATTTGATTTCACTATATTTTATTGATGATTGTCTCTTTCCTCAGTGGTCTTCCATAAACTGAGTGTTTGTAAATTGTAAATCGATAATGTGTAAGATTATATAATTATTATCTTTGAGTGGCAGACAGTTCAGTCATTTTTATTATAATTAAGTACTGGTACAGAAAGTATGGGCACAATATTTTTGGCTTCTGTTTTTGCCATGATAGAGAAGACTGCATAAGTGCATTAGCTCCTCTGAATGCAGAGCTTGAATATGTTACTATGAACAAATGTCCCCAAGGGCAGACTGTAACATCCTGTTGGCACTGTTAAGTGAGCCATAAGGTATAGACACAAACTGAAGAAACACAGACATTTTGTAGACTGTTTGATGTTTGTAATGATTTGCTCACAATATTAGTCTTTCATAAGTTAGCTAAGGTTATACCGAAGACCATCATAATTAATTATGTTTTTGGCTCATGAAATTCCTTTTAGAATAACATTTCACTTTATATGACTTGTGAGGAAAATCTCCTGTAACAAAAGGTTTGTCCTATGGGTGAACCCAGCTCTGAAACACATGAAAGGTTTACCTCCCTAAAATGATTAGAAAGGAGCCACAAACAAGCAGTTTCTACGAGCTAATCTTGTGATGTGTGTAAGCAGTTATACTGCAGTAGTCGTAAAGCCTATTTCCCGGTAGCACGAGTGTCAGCATTTGTGAAAACAGATAGTTTCACTCAGTTTCTTGAACACCTGAAAAAATATGGTCAAGGCAAATTTCGCAATTTGGAATGATTTGGTAATGAGTGATAGTAGGAATAAGCATAGAGCTACTACAGTAGTTTCAGTTTTGGAAAAAAGATGAATGTGTCTGTTTTTCACCCCTGTCTTTGATCAATAAGGAAACACTCTGAGAAGCAAGCAGTTTTTCCAGATCTAGAGCAGCTCCGTTGCAAATCAAGTATATGGGCATATCCTGCAAAGCCTTCTATCCTAAAGAAGAGGTAGCTCTACAGTTAGTGATTTAGTCCAAATATTTTGTAGACACAAGAGCTCTAACACAAAAATAGTTCCCCATTTGGTCCAGCAAAAAATTCATTCTGTTCATGCAAAATATACTTTTCTTCTGAAATGTATATAAGTTGTTCTGGAATTTGGAGTGTTATTTAACAGTACAGTATTACTCATAAGGACTCAGTTTGCACTACTCATAAGAGTAAAGTGTCTTGTAGAGGTGTGCTTCAAATTTAGGTGAATGCAGAAATTGCAGCTGTTTGTTTATTTTCAGTGGCAAAGATTGGAGGCATGACAATTTGGACTTCCAAACTGAGATTTAGATGTAAACCCACTTTGAATTGTGTATCATTCAAATGAGTCTGAGCTACACTGAGCTTTTTTTTTTTTTTTTTTTTTGAATTGTCAGATCAGGATCCACCTGAATTTTGTGGTCAGAATACATCCCAAATATCTTGGATAAATTTAGGTACACTTGGGCTTAATATATGAAGGGAATGTTCCAGCTAAAAAAAAAGTGTATGATGTAAAGCAAAGACCAAAGCAGCCTAGAACTTTAATCATGTGATATTGTTGATTAATCTATGGCAATGACTTTAGGAATAATCATATGTTGTTCTTAGCTGCAACTAGGATACCCATGTCATGTCATATTGAATGTCAGAATGGATATAAGCTCTGGCAGGATTTTGCTGATTTGCCCCTGTATGATATACACACTGAGCCTATTGGAACAGTTGTTTTGTTCTTTAGTTTGCTTTTCAGAATCAGCCTGTCATTATAGATTTGAACAGAATATAGCATATTTCTCAAATGCCAGCAGTGGAATACAAGCAGTACGTGGAATGCAGAATTGTTCTTGCAGTTGAAGAGACAGATACTCCATCATGAATACTGGACCACTGTTCTATTTTTAAAACTGAACCCATCAGTGAAATAGAATTGCATAACATGTAGAGAGAAAAAGCATAAATATTGGGTGCTAAATTGCATGAAAACAACACCAAAAACAATAATAATTTAATTCTGCTTATTGTAATAGTTGTATCTCAGTGGTTTCAAAAGACTACACTTGGTGTCAGTTCTTCTTTCTGAATAGTTTCTTAAAAAAAGAAATCTAACTGGACATTTAAAATGATCTTACGGTTGTAAGGCTTTGATTGCTCTTTCCCTCTCTCTTTAAGCAAGCAAGTTAGAGCATACAGGCCACCTCTTCCTTAATCTAGTCAAGAAATTTTAACTGTTTCTGTAGGAATCCTGGCTTATTGTAGACAAGTGAAATACATTGCCCTGCAAAGATGTGCATGCACACCCTTTGACCTTTCCATTTTTCATTGTGGTATAACCTTGAACTGAAATGGACTTAATTTGTATTATTACTCTTTGGTATACATATGATATGCAACATTGTGCAGAAGGAATTTTTTTAAAAAATTGTGGGACAAAAGTAAAGAAAAACAAACTGGTACTTGTGTAATTATTTATCCCCATTCCTCTGACATGTCTAAAACAGCAACCCACCTCCTCCAGAAGTTATAGGAGTGAGTTGAAGCCACCCATGTGCACTTGCAATGCCACATGGTCTTGGATTAAACACACTTGTTTCTGGAAGGCCCCAGAGTTAGTCAAGAGCACTTTTAAACAAACAGCATTGTAATAGTCAAGGAAATATCAAAACAAGTCCAGGATTAGGATATTCAGAAGCCGCAATCTGTGTTGGTTTATCAAAAAGAGAAACGCAATTGTGGCTATGCCCTTGAACAACATTTAATCTATTACTGCAAAATGGAAAGAATATGATTAGCTGCAGCTCTGCCTACAGAAGGCTCTCTGTCAAAACTCTGAAGTGATTTGAAAACAATGACCTGAATGAACCGGTCAAAGCCCAAGTCTCAATCCAGTTCTCTGTAATAATAAACTACTATTTACCAGTGGTCACCTTATGTCCCGACAGAGGTAGAGCAATTTTGCCAAGAGGAGTGGTCTAAAATAGCAGGATCCAAGATTCTCAGCTGTAACTGTTGCCACAGGTCTTTCCAAAGCTGCATGTGTACCGATTATGAGGATGTAGTATGAATGGTGCAATGGGTCTGCTACCAAAGAAATAAAATAGAAAGTGGTACTATAATTTAGCACTTTAAAATGTTAATTTATTTATCACTTTCAATGCTGCTGTTTTATTAACACCAGTGCATTAATAAAATCTGGGGGATTCTACCAGTATTAGAAGTGAGTAATAGCCCCAGATGATAAATAAAAGGCAGTAAATAAAAGTTCCCAAACAAACCTTACTGTAGTTTACATCTAATTCCATGTTCTCAGCATGAAATAAAAATAATGTCTGAAATAACAACTAACATGTGATAATTAATGATTTATACTCCAGTTAGATTTCCCTGTACTTTTTGCCTTTAGTTTGTTGGAAGCAGGGGGTTAACTTTGCCATACACATTACCTTTTAGGGATTTGTGCTGCTTGATCTTTTAGATGTTATATTCATTGTTACTTGTTTCTTGTGTAAAGATGCTATTAGTACTTTTCCCTTTGTCATTTTACTCACATATTTTCTAAACTATTGAAAAACAAAAAAGTATATTGGCAATACTGAAGAAAAATCCTGTTTAAAAATATTTTTCAGTTTTAATTGTGTGTATGTGCCTTCAAGTCACCTGTCAACTTATGGCAACCCCAGGAGTTTCATAGTTTTTTAAGCCAACAGTACTCAAAGGTGGTTTTGCCAATTACTTCCTCTGAAATATAGGCTATAGTATCTGGTATTTGCTGAGGGTATCGCATCCAAGTAGTAGCCAGGGCTAACAGGGTCTCATGCCTTTAGAGCAGTAGTTCTTAAACTTTTCTTTATTGGGGACACCCTGTAAATATAAATTGTTACTGGGGACACCCCCCCTCAAATGACTCAAGATTTTAATATTTCAATTTAGATGTAAATATTCAAGTATGTATGTATGTATGTATGTATGTATGTATGTATGTATTTACAGCTTCTGGATACTGAGATTCAAATCTCCACTCAGATACTGGGTGACCTAGGGCAAGTCACATTCTTTCAGCAAGGCAAAGGCAAAGAACAAATCTTGCCCAAAAAACGCCCACCGTAATAGCTTCACCTTACAGTTGCCTTAACTCTGAAGTAACTTGAAGGTACACAACAAGAGTGCTGCTGACAGGCGGAGGTTCTTTCCAGACATCATGTCTCTCCCCTTTGAAAACTGACTTATGGTGACCCCAAGGTGAACCTATGATGTGGGTCTTCCTGGCAAGATTTTCTGGCTTTGCCTTTCTCTGAGGCTGAGAGAATGTAACTTGCCCAAGGTCACCCAGTGGGTTTCCATAGCTGAGTGTGGATTCAGGTCTTGGTCTCCAGAGTCATATTTTGGGTGAGCACACATGCCTGCCACTGTGTCCCTTTCATCAGGGATGACTCAGTGAAGGGGGTGGGTGGGTAGGTGCTGAAACTGTTCTCTTGTTTGTAAATGAGGGAGCAGTTTGAGTGCACTCACATGCCTGCTGCCATGTCCCTTGACTCTCTACCCTCTGCTGCCATGTCCCTGATGAAAGGGACACAGTGGCAGGTATGTGCACACACCCAAACTGCTCCCTCATTTGCAAATGAGAGCGCAATTTTGGCACCCACACCCATCCCCCACTGCTGCATCTCCATTGCTTTTGGTATCCAGCAGCAGGACTTCACAGACTCTGTATGAGGGTTTTGCGGACCCCCAGGGATATGCGGACCCCAGGTTAAGAACCACTGCTTTAGAGTATTTAGACCACAAGTTATAAGTGCATGAAGACATAAAATTTCACATAATATTTTAAAATTCCTAGTGAATAACTGCATGAATACTAAAATCCATCACATCAGAGAGGATTGGATGCCTTTAGGATATTTAGGCATAACTACCATGTGTATTTTTTAAATATAAAATAATAGTGCTTCTGATTTGTGAGACAATTGGAGTATTTCAAAGTTTTTTTTTTAAAAAATAGCTCTTTGTATGAGTATGTTTACAAAAAGACAGCTGCAGTTGTTAGCATTAGAATAATTAACAAATAGTTTCTATTTGCATATAAAACTGCTGCATGCAAAGTCAATTAATTGGAACATAGTGAGTAGCACTGTATTTTTCTCTCTGTGTACATTAGATATATACAGGCATATATCACTTAGCAAAGTGTCTGACAAAGTAGCTCCTTTTTACAAAGTCTTTCTGTTGGAGCCCAATCCGGTCTCCTTTTTCTTGCATTCTGTCTAGCTGTAACTTTTTTGCTGCACTGGCAAAATGGAAACCCATTGAAAAGTGAGGGCTAGTGAAAAAAAAAAAGAAAATCTTCCCAGTATGCATTTTAGAAGAAGCTCTCAGGTGGTCTCTAAAAGATTCAAAATGTTTTTGTTTATTCAATCAAGACTTACCAGACCTGTTTGTTTATCTTCACATGTACATAATGATAACTTTGAATAAAAAGTTTGCTAAAACATGTTGAAGTGCTCTTTTGTGACACTGGAACCTATCCCTATTGTATCCATGTTGTCTATACCTCTGGTGCTAAAGTTTCTGTCAAAGAAGTAAAGCCCAGGAACACATCTACTTTGTTAACCAAGGTACATCTGTACCTACTCTACCGTCTACCCCAAAATCGGAAATAATAAGTTGCACTGCTAGTAATGAGAACATGTGGCTGTTTACAAACTTTTGCCATTTTTATAGGCCTCCTCAGATTTCTTGTTTAATAGCTGCCCCACCATGTTAACAGCAAAGTTGCAATGGGATGGAGCCATTTGCTTCATTTGAGGGTGTTTTGGTTTGGTTTGGTTTGGTTTGGTTTGGTTTGGTTTGGTTTTTGCTGCCACTGCAATTAGAATCTTGTTGAAGTAACTGGCATAGCTGCAAATGTTATATGATACTATAGTATGAGTCTTGCACCTACACAGGGTCACATATGCAGAACTTTGAAAGCTGACTAACCTGGGTAGAAATCATGCACCCACGCCTCCAGCATGCATGCCCAAGCAGCTGGACATGTGTGTTCTCCATGACAGCAACTTCATCAGGGATTTTCTCCAACTAATCATGACTGTGAATGCTGAGTTTCAATTTTTTCAACTTTAATTTTCTTTTTCTTGGTTTCATCCTATGTCTGCTGTGATTTTGTTTTCTCCTTGGTCCAGGTTCTTTCTATAGCTCCCACAGCCTACTTCAAGGTATGCATCTCTTGTGTGGGTAAAATCATATCTGTTGATAGCCTTTCCTACTACGTTTTTGGCTTGGAAAAAAGCCATGAGCTGTAACCTCATAGTATCTCCCTTGAATTCATTGAACAAGGTCTCCAGGACCATATTTCCTGGCTTCTTCACCTCCTGCTCCAGGATGATCTTGGACCAGCTCCATTGGAGAAGAATAGAGCTGGTCACAAGACATATTTTCAGCACCACACTCAATGCTCTGATACGGTGGCACAAAAGAAAAAAAAATGAAAACAAATCTACTGGACCAAACAGTGTCATATTCAATCCCATCACTGATGCTATTTTGTTACCTACCAGTGTACCTTTGATAGAGGATCATTATTCCTCAAGACCACCAACACTGGTCTTAGAGAAATTTGCCCATTCAACATTGATTACCTTTTTTCAAATTAAGTGAGGTCTATGGGAGTCATGTCCAGAGGGACAGTTCACATGCAAATCTCCCCATTGAGACCCATCAGCTTTCTTTGACTGTCCCAGCTAGACTTCCTGCCTTCAAATTGTAATCATTCACCTTGGAATTCAAGGAGAGAAGGGCTACCAAAGTACCAGTTTCTATGTTTGCCCTTCTTCATAGCGGTACTGGTGGGAAACTCGGCAGATCACCCCCCAGTATCTAGTCTCCTTCGTATAAGGAGAGAGACAGAATATTCCCTTTCCATCAGTTCCCTCTTGTTGAACGCAGTTATCCCATTCTTTGGATTTGTGGCCCTACGGAGAATGAGTCATCTGCATGACCTAAACCTTTGGTATAGACAAGAGATGGCCTTCTGTACTGATTTTCTGTTGTGAAAATCTCTGATTTCATTTTCCATTTTGTAAAGAAACTGGCTATGACACTGGTTATGCAGTTACTGTTGCCTGCACTGGTGGAATTGGTGCAGCAGTCTTGCAGTTGAATCATCTTCCAGCTTCTGGGGGGATTGAAATTCTTTACTAGATTCATCAAGAAGGAGCAGTATGTCTGTTTAGACATGTGACATGTCTAAAATTTAATTTTGGAGCCTGTTTTCAGGCAGATTTTCAACCCAAAATCCATCAAACCAACCATAAATACTTTTCCCAATTCCATTACTGTTGAAGCTACACAGGTGAAGGGGAAAGGGGAGTCCACTCTATACCACTGGACAAGGAAAGCAGGAAGTTAGACCTCATGAGTCATTAGCTGTACTCTTTGGCAACCTTGGCAGCAACTATCCATGTCAACAACTATCAAGCCTGCATGGCTGTTTACCAGCAGTTGTTTTGTTTTGTTTTGTTTTGTTTTTTGGCAGTGGGGGAAGAGAAGATTTCCGCCATTTCTACAATATGTATCAGATGATCATAACAATGTAGTCCTTCTTCTTCAGGCAGTGGGACAACATCTTGCAGAATGGTGAAGTAATGCAACATAACATTCAGCTGATTGCACTTCTAAGATCATGATAGGCAACATTACTCTTAGATGACATGCTTAGCTCTAGTCAGCAGGTATGACAGATGACTTTCATCCTCCACTCAAGGATATGCTGTACAAGACAGGTGATGCCACAGACCATCACTTCAAGGGCAGAACAACATCTCAGAAAATGGGTATGGGAAATTAGTAACATCCATAGAATGTTCAAAAGCCGCAATGGCATCAACTTCATTCTCTCATTCCAGATGTCCTTTTTTCCATCTGTCATTTCAGTCCTCAGTGCAATCAAAGTGCCTGTTTAAACAGACCAGTTATTCAAGCACCATCTAAATAATCTGGACAATTCAAAATATTGCTTTTAACTTTCAGGCAATTCATCATCTTCCACTGGCTTTATCCCCAACCACACACTTAATCATCAGTCCTGGGTCCTCCAAAGCACTGGCTTAAAATCTGGTGAAACACCACCCATGACGCTTTGGTGCTTATCCTATGCACTATAAGGTTTGATTCTCTTCCACCATGGAATGGGTTCCAATTGATGTTATAGAGGAAAATTATTCCTGCAAAAAGGAGCAATAGATTGCCTTTGATTTCACTGGAAACTCATGGGATATGGGGGGAATTACTTCACTGTTCCAAAGAGAGACAAATGTCTGTGACCAATTCTGAGTCTCAGAACTATCAGTGTTACACTCAGGAAGTTTTCTGTGAAGACACTATCCTTCTTTCTTACAACTTCTGCACAGAAGTGATAAATTCATGGTGATAGAGCTAAAAGACACTTATTTTCACATTGTCATTTGTTGCCATCATTAGAAAGAACTTTTCATTTTTCAGTAGGCAACTGTCTGTACCAATTCAAAGTTCTCCTATTTAGTCTCTTAACTTTACTGCAGATCTTCACAAAAACCATAGAGGTAAAACTGTCTATCTTCATCCCAGAGATACAACTGTCTTTCTGTTTTTGTATAGTTGGTTCCTTCTTGCAGTCACTCATACAAAGCTGTAAGCTTACTTTACTCTTTACTTTGCTTTCAAATGTAAGGCTGTGTGTAAATTGTCTCAGTCAACCGTGACACTATTAATTCACTGCATACAAATGATACTGGATAAAAGGTTTGATTGAGCACTTCTTCCATCTGTTCATGCCATCACCCTGATATCAACAGTTCAAGGAGGTTTTGCAGCATGCACCACAATAGCACATAGTGTTAAGCGTCTTCTGGATTCATGGTAGCTACCACCACAGTTATCCACTTTGCCAGGCTTCATTTTCATTACCTCAACAGTTATAAATTTTTCCTTTCAATTGTCTGTTCACTCTCTTCTAAAACATCTTGCCTTTCCAAGAGACCTGAGCGAAGACATCAAATGATGGATGATACAATGCAGTATCAAGTCAAAGTTTCTGTTTTGCCCGACACAATCGGCCATATTGCTTCCTTTTCAGCAGGGATGGGACCCTGTGCCTCACTTTTTGTTGGCCTCTGAGGCCCCTGATACCACCAAAGCCACCCAAATCACCACAATTTAATTTTGGGGCCTGTTTTCAGTCAGATTTTCAACCCAAAGTCTCCCAAACCAACTGTAAATACAACAGACTACTTCATCTCCTCTGCCTCCCCATATCAGAATGTGGTAACTGGGAAGTTATGTGACTTAACTTCTGGTACAACTGGATATGGCCCATTCGAGAGTTTGGCAATGAAAACCGGACACCAACCCCTGCACAGTTGCCTACCCTGGCTTACAGGATAGAGGGGCTCACTGTGGAAGTTTTCAAATTCACAGTCACTGGACATCTATCAATAATCACCTCCAAATCAAATCTCTACAATTACTAGCAATTTCAAGCCTATTGTTGCTGTCGGAGTTGTTCAGATTGCCATGGAGAATACAAATGCTATGTTTTAGTGCAACGGGCAAGAAGGGACAAGATCTACGATATTGTTCTGTCTGTTTATATCTGTAGAGTTTCTTCATTCCATGTCACATCTTCCCTGTTGTGCTTCATCTAGCAGGGGACAAAAAAAGGTGGATGGTCTTGCAATTGCCTAGTTGCTCATGTGACTGTCTACGTCAGTCAAGGTCTGTTCTTGCGTTTGATTAGAATGAGGAGGCCCTTAGACCTTCTGCATTAGAAGTCAGCTCCAGATGCAAACACTTCTTCCAAAGGGTGAGACTGTCTCATGATTGTTGTGGGCACACTAAAGACATACCTTAATTTAAAATGCTTCATTTTAGAGCACTTCACTAACAGGATGCTTTTCAGTTTTACAGTACAACACCACTTTGTGTGCTCAGCCTTTTTACAGGATTTGTACTATTCTTGGTGTCATATGCTGGCAATTATTTTATTCATTATTTTCACTTTTCCATTGTTTTAAGCCTAGCTCCATTGTAGTGTTGCTGTATGCCTTCAAATCTTTTCTGACTTATTGCAACCCTAGGGCAAATGTATTATGAGGTTTTCTAGGACTGAGCATGGCTGAGCAGTGGATTTCCATGGCAGAGTCGGTAATCAAACCCTGGTCTCCAAGGTCACAGTTCAGTGCTCAAACCACACCATGCAGGCTCTCTGTTGTTGTTCTGTGCTTGCAAGCCATTTCTTACATACAGAGGCCCTGAGGTGAACCTATCATGAGGCTTTCTGAGGCTGAGAGTGTGTGCTGGGTCCAAGGTCTCCTAGTTGCTTTCCATGATTCATCAGGAAATTGAATCCTGGTCTCTAGGGTCATAGTCCAGTGCTAAAACCACTACACCATGCTGGATCTATTTCACACTTAATAAATTATAGTGTAAATATGTTTTTAGGCTTTCATATGCACTGGCAAGTGGGGAAAAAAGCTATAATTTGCTTTAATGTGATATTCCCCTTGTGGAAATGATCTGGAACCTAGCTTGCTGTATTATGAAGTATGCCTATATTGGAAGGGCTATTGACTGTATACGTTTCTTCCATTCCTACTGATAACATAGTTGTTGCCGAACATCTAGGAAAATGAGGCAAACATTATTCTGGTCACACCAAGATAGCCCAGGCCATAGTTTACTACCTTCACCTTGCTGTCCCAGAAGACTTTGCTACAACTTCCATTAATTCCAGATTTCTTCACCCAAATGAACTGCCAAATGTGCCATCCAAATTTACTGACCCTTAATTCATAGCTTCAAGGCTACCAACTCCATTTATGAGAAATTAGATATCAATCGAGTTATTTTGGCTTCACACAAACTGTCTAGTCAATGGTTTTCCTACCAAGAAATGGTATTTATTTTATTTACTTATTTGATTTATATCCCACCTTTCTCCTTATGTAGGGCGCTGATCTTGTTCCTGCAAAATCTATCATTGATTTCCTGTCCTATGGATGTGGTAGTATATTTTCTGATTCCTTGGAAAAATGAATCTTTTCTTTTTTGCCCCCATTGAGAATTTACCTTGTGTCTGTCTCATCCTATCAGTCAACAGATGCACCTTCAGGATCCCCTTTCTGTTGCCGCTTTGGTCAAACAGTTCCTGTGAGAATTATCATACTTGTAACCTGAATTACACTACCTTGCCCACTTTTCAGCAGGGTCCTTTTTCTCTGTTGAAGGTGGCATGGCACTCTCTTAATGCTTGTTGTGCACTGACACTTTATTTCACATTCCTACTCATGTATTCACTTGTCCTACAGAATTAAGATGGGAATTGCCAGTCTCTTCTCAACATTTTGCAAAATGGATACTATCAGCATTCAAAGTGTCATATCAGTTTGCTTGTCATCAGGTTCCATTTGATGATTTTCAGGTACATTCAACCTGTGCTGTTGCAGCCTCTGCTGCCTTTTGGTGAGGAATGCCTATTCTAGATTTATTCAGGAAACCAAGTTGGTCCCAACTGTCCACATTCATTTCATACTGTACATGTTGGGGAGTGCTTTCTGTTCTTCTGTTTGGCAAGACATATTCACCTCTGTTAAGTTAAACTTGCCAATTGCCCATGTGTGTGAGGCACAAAGACCATGAAGAAGAGCAGGGTACTTACCTGTGGTTCTTCACATGGTCACTTGTCAATCGATCAATCAATCAATGACTTTATTTATATCCTACCTTTTCTCCAAGGTGGTTTGTAGAATAAAAAGAAATACAAGTAGAAACATAGGTAGCATAAAACAATTAAGACTATTAAACTCTCTATCAAATTAAAACCATGTAAACGTTAATTTCAATGAACAGATTGAAAACAGTCCACCACTAAGAACATATAACAATCTGTTCCCAAATATTTGCTGGAACAGAAAAGACTTCACTTTGTAACAGAAGGGCAACAAGGAGGAGGTCAGCCTATCCTTCCTAGAACGAGAATTCCAGAGTCTAGGAGCAGGTACAGAAGAGGCGCTCTCCTATGTCCCTACCAGTACCTGTGAACATGGTGAGCCTGAAGAAAAAAATGCCTCCTGTGTACTGCAACAACATGCCCTCCTCTCCTCAGTTGATGCCCTGCCTTGTTTTGTTTGGCATTTCAGGACTGAGGGGGAATAATTTGGTGTAGTCAGGCGTATATGTTGGAGTTACATGAAGCAAAGTAGATGGAACAAAGGTACATATGTCTTTTTGATATTTAAACATGAATCCAAGGCCCATGTCAGATAGACCTGCCTTTCGGATCTTGATAAACATGATCTGACTACTGCTGTGTTTATGTTAAACTATGTAACTGAAAAATATATCCATTAACTTTCTTATATAAAGAACTGCCTGAATACATATTTTTTGATTATTTTCCTCACGAAGTACACATTTCTAAACCTTTTTTATACATTTATTCATTTCTAAATGTTAATAGAAAACATGTATTTTAAACATACTTCAATATGTTTTTGTGCTATGCACTGAATCACAAGAAATCCAAAATCAAGTGTAGCCCAGGGAGACTCTGTACTCAACCAGTTTGCATCGAAATGGAAGAATTTACGGGGTAACCAACTCATCATCTTGATGCCTCCAGGAGTTCCAATGACTGTACCTGACCATACCATTACAAACCTTTAGTTGGAATTAGAACACCTATGCTGAGTTCCTTAACTGTAGCTTTCATAGGAAATAACTCAAGAAGCTGAGCTATGTAGCCCTCACAAAAATGTTGTTAACTTTCATCCATTCTAGGGATCAGTTAATTTCTGTGGCAAGTAAGCACCTAGCCTCCCCATTTTGCACGCTCATTACCTGCCAGCAGTATTGAAACAGCTGGTTCTTCCTTTTCTTCTGCTCAAGCATTTTTATTTTCTCTTTGCCCTTGGATTCTGCTTTCCCCTTCTTTTAGCTAACCTTCCTTCACTTTGTAATTTACTGTGGCACTTTAACTGTGGGCAGGTTCAGACAGGGTGAATGTAATGCCAACAGGGGCTGATTGCATGTGGCTGTTCCTGTGTCCTTATGCTTGATTCACATATCATGCACACACCCATTCAGGCAAATTAGTACCCAGTTTTGTACATTCCTGTCATCACTAGCACTTTTCTTTTGTACTATAGAGCCAAAAATTTAAGTGTAACTCAGCCACAGTCACTTTCTTATTTGCATGTGTTCTAACATACAGCAAGCACGCACTCATTTTTTTCCCATGCCCTCATTGTAGTTATCTCATTTCCAACATCTCCTTGCCCTCAGTCTCTCATTCACATTTGCTGGACAAATTCTTCTATTTATCAGGTAAAATGTTCATGGGGGTGACTGCACTACTGCAGTGGATACACCTGTAGACCACAACAGTTTATGCCATGTGCCCCTATTTTCCAACTGATATTTTTAAGTGCAACATACAGTTGAAATTGTATACATGTTCTACCCCCCCAACATTTGTTACATTGCTAACATGAAAAACTATGGATTGCTCTTAAAAAAAGAGGGGGGGGATGGGTGTACCTTAACATTTTGATTATCTTAATGCATAACCTGTACTCAGGACAAGAGGCCACTGTTAGGACAGAATATGGAGAAACAGAATGATTTTCATTTGGCAAATAGGTCAGGCAAAGCTATCTGTTTAAATTATATAATGAATTTACCATATGCAAAAGCTGGATTAAACTCTGAGGAAGGAAGTGTGAAAATTGGAGGAAGCAACATCAGCATTTTAAGATATGCAGATGACACCGTACTAATAGCAAAAATTAGCAAATACTTAGATTGACTACTGAGGAAATTAAAGAAAGTGCAGCTGAACATTAAGAAAACAGAAATAATAATCCACATATGATTTACATAACTTTAAAGTAGATAATGAAGACACTGAGAAATTCAAGGATTTCCTATACCTTGCCTCATTTTTTCCCATTAATCAAAATGGGGACTGCACTCAAGCAATCAGAAGACAGGAAATTGGAAGGCAGCTAGGAAAGAACTAAACAAGATCCTCAAGTATAAATCTCGACTTTGAATACAAAAGTCAGGATTTCTACGCCAATGTATTTTCAATTTCTGTGTATGTTTGTGAAAGCTGGACAGTGATGAAAGCTGATAGGAAGAAAATCAACTACCTGGTGCTGAATATGAAGTTTATGCATATTGCGGACTGCTAAAAAGACAAATGAATGGGTCCTAGAGCAAATCAAGCCTGAAATCTCCATAGAAGCCAAGATGACTAAACTAAGACAGTCACATGTTGAATATATCACACTAGAAGACACAATAATGCTTAGGAAGGTAGAGGGCAGAAGTAAAAGAGGACAACCACAGTACTGGTGGCTAGCATCAAGCAAGGAGGCCACAGCCTTCTCATATCATATTTGCAAGATATGAGAAGGGCTAATGATAGTGTGACTTGGAGTCCTCTCATTCATGGGGCCACCATAAGTCAAATTCAACCTGATGGCTGTTAACAACAATAACAACAAAGCTTTTTTAGACTCAGTGCCCTTGTTTTTCCATCAGAACGAGATGTCACATTCCCCGATCACCACTGAATATAAAGATACTTTAAATATGGGAATCTGGGAAAAGCAACATCTTATGTCATTGCTGATTGCAAAACTGCAGCCACTTGCTGATAAGACCCCACATCCTCCTCCACCTACTGTGTTGCCACAGGGTGCACACTCCCTCGCTGGGGTTCCTGCTTTCTTGAGAGAAGGTTTATGAACAATTAATACCTCCTTCCTTCTCCTTCATAAAATGACCCGGATGTGACCCCGGGTTACATCCATTTGTGTCACAGACAGTCCCACTTGGGTTTTCTTTAAGAATAGTGACAGGTTTCATTAATGGTCTATATTGGTGTTACTGAAGGTAGGAGTCCATGAATTGGTGCTGATCTGCGAACAACTGGGTATCAGTCCCTGCTGAATGAGAAGCAGTTACAGCCAATGGGACTAAGTATGGTACCAGTGCCTAGTATGTTAAAAACATTGATTGCGGTCCCACATAGCTTAAGAACACTGCTCTGTATAGCTCTAAAAAAATGAAGCCCACACCTGGTCATTGAAACAAGTGGCAAACTTTAAAGAGAATGTGGGTGTTGCACTCCCTGTGTTCCATGGAATCCATTTTCTCATACTCAGTCGGAGAGAATAACTGTATTCTGCCTAACTTCTGCAGAGCAATGGCAATGTGGTGGTGATAAAGTGCCCTCGGCGCATGTTTGTGAGGCACCATGGTATCATGAAAAATGAAGAATGGACAAAGTATGTGGAAGGGTGTAGACCATCACAGACAATTCTAGTCTGTCCTTAGCCACTCCTGCTAAAAAAAAGAATTGCATTGGTTAGAAAGTGTGGGACAGGCCATAGTGATTTGTTGGACAAAGGAAGGAAATATCATAGAACATAAGTGTGAATAGTAAGGGCAACATAATATAAGTATATATAGTCAAAAGGAAAATCTGTAGCAGTAGTATTTGAGGTACGCAAAGCATATATTGCTGTGTGAATTATTTCTGGCCTTTCATTTCTTATTTTGAAGATGCAGGAAAAGTAGTTTTTGCCAGAATGAGGCCATTTCTGCACTAGCCTGTTGTAGTGCTATTATTCCACTTTTAACAGTCTATAGAATCCTGGGGTTTGCAGTTTCGGAAGGGGCCGACCGGCCCTTCCCAAAACTACAAACCCCAGGATTCCATAGGATGTTGAAAGTGGAATAATCATGCTATAAGTATGTAGTGCGGAAATGGCCTGAGTGACGGTTCTTAGACCCTAATCACCTCATCTACGAGGTTAATGGCTGAGCCAAGAGGTCATATTTCTTTAATGCTTTGCTGGGCTGTTCATTGTGAGGCCCATGTGCTGCTATCCAAAGGCTCTTCGGCCCCTCTTCTAAGGGGAGACTGTTGGCTTATAACATTGGGTTTGCTTCTTCTGTCTTTTTTTCCCTGGGTATTCTGCTGTTGCTGTGTGGGTGTGGTCCGTAGATTGTTATTGTCATCTTTTTCTGACCATCATACATGTGTCTTCTGTGAAACAGATATTTTTGTGCTTTGTGGGGGCTGATTTTGTGAATGGCATTGGAACCTGACTTGAACTCAGTTTTTCTTCTGCGTTATTTGTTTCAGTCTTATCAGTGTCTATTCTGTGAAAGAGGCGTTGGAACAAAGCAAATAATGGATCTGTGTTTTAGAGTTCAAACCTCCGTCTGTGCCTCATACTTAGGCAGGTTGCTTCAGCCTGAGCCTCAATTGTTGGCTTCTGAGAAATCAGTGTTTTGTGACTGGTAGCCATTTTGTGAATGGGCACATCCTCCCTCCATAGAAATCATTCTTGAGAGCTCATTCCACTCTCAAAATTCTAAATATGCCTTGTTGTTGTTTGCTGGCAGGGTGACTTGACAGCATGGCATAACAACATGGCAACCCAATGAAGGACAGACCTTCAGGTCACCATCTGCCCTCCTCTGGTTTTGCAAACTCAAGGCCTTCCTTGACAGAATCAGTCTACTTGTAGGGTGGTCCCCTCTTTTGTTGCCTTCTGACTGAGAATCGTAAATACTCTTCCCTATGCTACAAATCCCAGGGTTCCATAGAATGTGAAAATATAGTGTTATAACTGTGTAGTGTGAAAGAGCCCCCTTTCTCTTTGGAATACAGTCAGCCCTCCTCAATTACTAATATGATTATTCATTGATTATTTCCTGTCACCTCTGCTGTCTCCCAAGCCTTGTGAGACTGAGGAACTGCAAAGAAGGCTTGCAAGTCCCCCTTAAAAATGATGTGGGGCAGTAGTGGAGGTGGCAGCAGGCCATCCACTTCTGCCTTGTGAAAGAACCCTGATGCCTCAAAGGAATCCATGGTGGGTTGAATATGGGGATCATACTTTTTTGTGTGTTAAATATGGTCTGGGAGGGTCTAGACTTATTCACAGTTTTTTCCGCTTTCACAGGGGCCCTGTGCCCTAACCCTAGTGCATGTGGAGGAATAACTGTACAGCCAAAACTGGGGAAGAGTGAGAATTTCCTACTGTTCATTTTTAATAAGATTTTACCAATAGTCTCAAAATACCTTCATAAAGTTTTTTTAAAAAATTAATGGCTTTGAATCCAAGTGTGTTCAACTATGTTTGTGTTAAAAATTAAAAGTTGCCATCATTACTTTTTCCTTACAGGGTTCTCAACTTTAATAGCTATATACTAGAAATACCTAAATTTGGCCAGTGAAGAAGTTTGAGAATTTCATTTCTGATGAGAGTTTCCCAAAATTTAAAAAAGTTTTCATAACTTCAAAAGGAAGAACTTGAGATTTTTTAAAAAAATAGATGTGAGGGAAAATGCCTCTATTTGTCCATTTCTACCAAAAGAAAGAAAGAAAGAAAGACAGACAGACAGACAGACAGACAGAAAGAAAGAACCTTTACCTCTGCCTCAGACTCTCCTATAGTTGTGTTTCAAACATCCTGCTGGAGACTCCACTTTGAAGCACCCACAGGTGTCCTAAAAAAATATTGAAAGAAAAATGCTGAACCTTCCTCCTGGGAGCTTTCTAGGTTTATGCCAGTTTTGCCGTGTTTGAGAGACCCTGGCCTGATTTAGTCCAAGGAGTCCTCCCCCGCCCCCAGCAAATTTCTAATCACTTTCTTCTTAATAAAGAGTAAAAGTCCTTTTCTGGGACTTATACAGGCCAGGGAGTACACAAAACACAGTGAGATTGTTCCTCAGTGCCTCTGAAAGGATGTGGAGCCAATTTTCACTGAATTCTATTATCCCTTGTACCTCAAATTTTCCTACGTTTGCATCTCGAGGTCAAAAGAAGATTTGTGTTCCAAACATTCTGTAAGGGTTTGCGCTTTAAAACATACCCAAGCCTCCATAAAATAATTGTTTCTTTGCTTTTTCTTTGCTTTTTCAGCCCATTTTCAGGTTTTGCTTTTTTAAATTTCAGGAGTGGGAAGCTTGTGGAGAGGTGTGGCTCTCTTAGGTCCAGTTCTGTGTGTGTGTGTGTGTGTGTGTGTGCGCGTGTGTGTGCGTGCGCGTAGTAGCTCCCTTCTGTTTTAAAGGGGTTACATAAAAGTTGTCGTGCACCCATCTTTTCATGTGTACAATTAATTCCTTTATAAGTGTATACATTGTCTGCATTTTATATTAAATACAGTTCTCAAACATATCAGCTGTGAATGTGTATAGACATAAATAAATGAATTTGCAATAGTCCTTACTGCAAATTCTAAGTGCAAGAAAAGTGTGTGATGATGGATATGTTGTCTTCAGCTCCTCTTTTGACCTTCTCAACACTCTCTATTTATTGAGGGCAATGGTCTTCAGCAAACCATCTTTTCTATACATGAAGATTTTTAATTGAGTTGGAACCCTGTGAAATCAAAATTAAAAATGTGTTGGTTGAAACATGGGAAAGAAAGAGGTAGTGTCACACAGACGAACGTTAAAGTGGCACTTCTAGTACTCAAATCTGTTCTATGAACCTCTATTATCCCAGCCCTTTTTTTGCTAAGAATAAACATCTACTTCACTTTTATTTTCTTTTAACAGTTTTGATGTTCTTTTATATTATTGTTTCATATTATATATTGCTTTATATGTTTTATATTAAAAAAAAATTCATTGCAGTCACGGTTGTTTCTGAGAGGAGACTGTGACTGGAGATGCAGAGTATAATAAAACCATTCCCTTTCTAGCACATCCTATGGTGCTGTGTGGGATTGTGAAATTGGAGGCTACCATTTGTTTTTAAGTCTTAAATCATGATCATATCTTGCCACAATGTGGGTAGAAACTACCAAGTGAAGGAAAAAGAAAAAACTCATCCTGGGTGTGTTTATTTATTCATGTCTCGTAGGGACGGGGCTTTTCTTTAGACTGCAAATTGTGCTCCTTTTGTGATACCCTCAGTCATATTTTCTATTATGATTTCTGTCTTGATTTCTGAACAGGAAGATATGAGGTATGTGTGTCTGCTTGTGTTTGAATGACAAGCTGTCATTGTTTCTGCTGGGTTGAAAACACGTGTTTTATATAAATTGGTGAAAGGTTCTAATTTTTCATTTTTGGCATGTTTGTTTGTTTGTTTGTTTGGTGTATTTATAATCTGTCTTTCTCCCAAATGGGACCCAAGGCAGCTATTCTAAAATACGAAGATCCATCTGCACCTAATCTTTTTGGTGAGCAGGAGAAAGGAACGGGTGGTGCTAATTGTAACTGCTTTGTGTAGAAGTTGATAACGTTAATGCATTAATCAAAATTCTGCATCTAGCTTGGAAAATATCCTGCACTCACATTCTCCTACCTTCCATGTGTAACAATTTTTGTGGTATAATGCTACTTCTCAAATCCTTCTGTATCAGTTTTCCAAATGGTATCTGCTCTATACCTAATTGCCGCTCCCTGCTCGGCTTCCTAATTTAGTGACCACTGGAAGACTTCATAATAGCAATTTGGATCTCACCCACATTATCTACTCTATCTAGTCAGCTGGATCAGCCTCCCACCATGAAATTCAACTGACTGAATTTTCTGCACACACATGCACCCCACCCCTTCACAGATGGTATCAGTTGAGGAAATCCCTTTTCATTAGTTCTCTGCCTGTGCTCATATTTTTCTCCTCTGGTACAGACACTGGCTTGAGATGCTTTGCCAACAAACTATAAAGTAGGGAAATTGTTATAAATGATGAGCAAATAAGCGATGACTGAAAACTTTGTTTAATCTAGATTCATTTACTAAAATATTTATGCCTTGCCTGTATCAAGGAACGTCAAGGCAGCATACAATAAAATCAATTTAAATAATTTGAAACAATTTCATAGAATCATAGAACTGGAAGAGACCACAAGGGCCACCCAGTCCAACCCTCTGGCCTTCAGGAATATGCAAGCAAAACACTTCCAACAGATGGCCATCCAGTTTCTGTTTAAAAACCTCCAAAGAATGATTTGAATAAAATGAAATCAATATCTATAATTTGGCAAGTTAAAACAAGATTGTTTAAAACCATGTAAATCTGTTTCAGACAAATTATGATTCAGATTAAACCAGAAGAAATTGGATCTCCAGCTTCTTTTAACATATTTTAAAAACAGTTGCAAGCAGTGGTGACAGCAAAGGTGAATTGGATCAAGATTGTGGGCCCTTTCATACTAAACACATATAGTACCATGGCCATTTCTGCACTGGACTGTTATAGTGCTATTATTCTACTTTCAACATCCTATGGAATTCTGGGATTTGAACTGCAAACTCCTAGGATGTTGGAAGTGGAATAACAGCACTATAACAGTGTAGTGCAGAAATGGCCTATGATTCCACTTCAGATGCTGTGGCTACGTTCTGTGGAATCTTGGAATCTGTACTTTGATGAGGCACTAGAGTTCTCTGATTGAGAAGTCTACATTTCTGTCTAAACTGCAACTCCCAGGAGTCCATAAGACGTTGCCATGACAATTAAAGTGGAGTCATCCCTCCTTGTCAGCCTACTAACATGTGTTTGCATATATTTCCATAATAAACAATCACAAGCAGCCTGGCTGCATGTGTGCATATGCAAACATGAAAGAGAATTCATGAAAGAAAACTGACATGGCAAAGAAAATGAACCACCTTCCTTGGAGCAAAGGTCCTGCTTTGAATCCTTCTCTCTCATGTGCTAATGGTTGTTAGATTAACTGAAACTGGATATCCAATCATAGAACAGATGCCATTTTGAACATTGACATTATATTGGCTAGTTGTATGATCTCTGGAGTAGTATTTCCTTCCTTCTACTAAGCTCTTGTTTATACCTTATATTACCACGCACAATGATTTGGTTTCTTCCCCTTCAGTTTTCTGTTAGTCGGATTAGGCATCTTCTTTGCATCTAGCATAATCTTAATCTCAGTATCAAGATTAGAGCTTTATTATATGAAAAGTGGATATTTGTTTCCTTATTTGTTAACTACACACTAACAGGGCACTTAATACCATAAAGGCACCAGATCTCATCTGATTTTGGAAGCTAAACAGGTTTGGTTAGCACTTGGATGGGAGACTGCTAACAATACCAAACGCTGTAGGCTATATTTCAGAGGAAGGAACTGACAAAACCACCCATAAGTATTCCTCGCTTTAAAAAAATCTATGGTATTCACGTGGTCACCATGAGTCTCACACACACACACACACACACACACACACACACAATCTTTCCTCCAAGGAACTTTCCTTCAAGTTATCCTCATAGCAATCCGGTAGTGTGAAGTGAGCAGGAGGAAAGTGATTGCAGCAGAAAACGTTGGGAGGTGTGGGAACCAATTTTATGTGGTGCCAAGCTGAACCAGTTATAAACCAGATTTATAGTAAATTGGGAGGAACAAAGCTCTGTTGTAGTCATTCAGAAGCCTTCAGAATATACTCTTCAAACTCATCTTATCCATCACTTGTTAACAAAGTTATTTTTCATGTTCAGTAATGGGCATATTTTCTCAGGTGTTTAGAGAGAAAAAATGTGTGGTATCAATTTGTTCATATGCCGGTTGTCAAATAACATCATTGTACAAAATGTCAACAGATGGTGCACATTTTAAGCACCTCTTTTCACCGTAAAGAGTATATATGTGTGATTAATAGTCTGATCTGTTACAGATCTGTGTCCCCCCCCCAAAAAAAATACAAAATGTACTTTGATAAGTAACTTTTATCAATTCCAAAGTTAAAAAGAAATATGTTGCTCATTATTTGGGCATTTGGGGTTTCAAGAATTCTGTAAGTACCAGCTAGAAAATTATGGAGAAAGAATTGATTAAGGGAATAAAAACCTGTGTATGTACACACATGTATACATTTGAAATCATGGACAAAGTAAATCCCATGGAACTTGTGCATACTTTCCCAGGCTAGCACTGAGGGACACTTCTAGCCATATTCCTTTGAAAATAAAGTGCACATTTTGGATTAAAAATCAAATATGTTTCCTGTGCAGACTTGTGAGAGTGCAGATTTTGTTTATGCCTCTCACAATGATCTGAGTATATATTACAAGACCACCACCCATATGATGTGTCATTCTGCTATGTTTACAAACCACACAAGCAGCAGACTTTTCAGGAGGCTGGAAACCAGGAAATTAATTAGACTAAAATTACTGTGAAGAATGCTTCCTTTTTGCCATTAAGCAGAACTCTTTCAGAACTAGCCAAGTTTATTGGATGCAGTATAGTATCCAAGTATTTAAAGGATGCAGAAATTAACATAATGTTCAGGGCCTAATCAATGTTGTAGTTCTTTAGAAAAGCTGTAAGTGAAATAAGTAGTTTGGTATTAGACTTCAAACAATCCTCCTTGCCTTTCTGCCACCTCATGCCTGCCACCTCTATGGCTTTGGAAGGAAGAAAAAGGTAACTGTGCTGGATGTGCATAATTTCTTTTTGATTTGTGGATCTCAGTAGTTTGAGTTACAATAAATATAATTTTTTCTTATGGAAGAATAACAATGTTACATATATAACACAGGGCTGCCAGTTCAATTGGAATTGTTTCCATCAGTTGAACAACAGCACCCCCTTCTGCACTCCCCTAAATGCTGGAGAACATTCCAGAGTCCATTTTCAAGCAGTTTGGAGGGCTATAAAGGGGTGGGAGAAATAAAGGGCTGTTATGCTAGTGGATGAGCAGGAATTGTGCCAGAATGAGTTAACAATCCATTATCTGTTCCAGTTTTATAGATGTTTATCAGTGATAGTTGATGCATTAGGATTTTTTTCAAGACTTGTACAGTTCTAACTATTTTGTACCACTTAGTTGGCAATGAATGTTTGTAATGGCTGTCACTCTTGTCTGTGTTTACCTATAAGCCTGTTCCATCCCATTTTCTTGAGAATCTGCAGGGTTTTTTTTAAAAAAAATCCACTTGAAAATGTGCATTACAATACATTTTTGTTATATATATAAACTAGGTTTTTCCTCTCAAAATGAACTTTTAAAAATGTATTTTGGTATATTTTTGAGCTTAGAATTATAGAGAAACATTCTGCAAGCCAGAAAGTATGATGAGGTCAGGTCATATAAGAATTTGCAAATGTCACATTTATCTTACGGTTGGTCTTGTTCTTTATATATCTCTCAAAATCAGATATTCTGCCCATGTTTTAATTTAATCCTGTTCCTTTTTTTCCTTGCAGGTTAATAATGAAAATGTAGTAAAGGTTGGCCACAGGCAGGTGGTAAACATGATTCGGCAAGGAGGCAATCACTTAGTACTTAAAGTTGTCACAGTAACCAGGAATCTTGATCCAGATGATACAGCCAGAAAGAAAGGTACTTTCTTTTTATTGTTTGAACTGTTTTTCATGCTTCTTTCTAGAGAAAATGACTTAAGGCGGCAATTGTTAGACAATGTTTTAAGTATGTACTGTTGAATTTGTTCATTATTCCACAATATAATGTGCATATTAACTCTTTTAGTGAAGAAAGGTTTATTTACAAATTCAAAGGACTCAACAGTCTCATTGAAATAAACATCCGGTAGCACAAGAGCTGGTTTGTTTGAGTTCAAACTGAAACAGCTGGAGAGTGGATCTTCTTTTGTGACCTAATTAGTATCTTCTCCCCAAATTGATTAATACCTTCTTGTTCTGTGCATGGCGTCTTTTCCTTTAAGTGGAACAATATGCATGCATTCTGCAGAGATGCAAGACTGTGCGACAGAGAATCAGTTCCCACTATACAGAGCATTTGTGTAAAATGGAACAAAGCCATAGTGCATTTATGCTGGAAGCTTACTTCTTTTTGCAATAATGTATAGAGCAGGAGTGATCACCTGCAATGAGTCCAGGTACTAATTTTCTACCTCTTGGGCCTTTGGCGCAGGTTGCTAAAAGTAACATCAACAAAAAGGCAAGTCATTGGAAGTTCATTTCTGGTTTTGAAAAAACAATCCATTTTAATTCTTTCCCTTTTTCTTTTTTTTTCCATGTTAAGCCATGCAAAGGGAGCCCTGCCACTTATTTTAAAAAATGAGTTGCCACTCCTTGAGGCTTCACTGGTGTGGTTGGTTGATTGGTTTGGGGGTTTTTTGCCAGGAAAAAAAAAGGTGTCTGGAGGTGTTAGGAAGGCTGCAGTTTGCTTTCTTGTGCTGTGAAGGATTATTTTCAAACATATACACCCTCAATATTGAAAAAATGTCTTAATAGTATCACAGAAGTGGAGTACCTCAGAAAATGAAGTAATTAGTTTGCTGCATGGCTTGTTAAGGACATGTGTCTCTAAACCAAGCTTCAGTTGTAAGAGATATACAGGAAACATGCATCTCTTGATATCTTCTATGTACCCAAACTATTATCAGAGTTTTGCCACTACAGCATGTCACCTTCCTCATATAGCTTTTATTCCTTTATTTTATATTATCAGCCCAATGCCTGGTAATTGTTTTACAGGCATCTAAAGTCATGAACATATACTAAACTAAAGGAGGCAATCCTTACCACAAGCCAAAATTTGATCACATTGCAATTAGTAAGAAATTTGTATTCAGTAAGCATTTGATAGGCTCATAAGAGCATGAAATAGCCATGGGTGGGAGAAATAGATTTCAGCAGCTGTATAGAGAAATTTCTGCACTTTTCTGTTACTTCTTAGTGTAATGATAGTCCTGAAATTAGAGTGTCCTAGCATATATTACTAATGTAAGAAAAATTTCAAAGTAGTCAAAGTTCTTTGTCAATCGTTTTTCTTAGACTTTTCAAATTCTGTGATATCTTAATGATAGTTGCTTGGTTTTACAAGTTTTGAAACTGATGATGAAACAGTCAGGAGTCAAGTGACAAAGGCATTTTGACTATCAGTTTTAATTGTTCTCTGCCTCTTCCAGATAATGGTACAATTTTTCATGTACCTGCTCTCCATGTCTAGGTACAACTGGTCAACATTGCTATCCATTATCTGCTTCTAAGATTACTAGAGCAGTTGTGTGTGAAAATGTGTCACCTGAAAATGCATAATTTGTTAAGCTGTGTACATTTGGGCAGTTTTGTACATTCAGATTGTAATAGCGTTGTAAAATCTACTTGCAATAAGCTGATTTTGGCAATGTAGCTGGAAATCAAAATGTTATGTTTTTGACATGATAATGCAGTGCTTTCCTCTCTGGTTATGACTTTTGGAAAAGTTGCAGTGCTGTGAACTCAGAACAGCAAATATGTTATTGAAAAACCTTTCAGATATGTTTGGTACTTGGATGGTGATCTTTTTGTAATGCAGATACAGGCAGAAAATTATATCCTTCTTTGGAAAGCTATAGTGACTTAACATCTGTAACTCAAGCTCAGACATGGGAAATAGTTTGGATCATTTGTTTTTTCTTTCTTTTTCACTGAGATTTACAAGATAAAACTTAGGAATAATCTATCACTTTTCACCCACTTGGAAACAGCATTATAGAAATATTGTTCTCTTTCATTCTCCTGTTCACATTTTATGTCCCACAATGATTTCTGGTCAGTTCCACTTGTCAGTCAGATAGTGTGCAGAAAACATTTCTGCTATCAGATAGTCTACCTGGGGCTCCAAATGTGCTAAAGAAATATAGGACGTAAGGCTACTATAATGCCATGTCTCACTACCTGAAAATTTTTCAAGTGAGATACAGCAATGTAGGCTTAGTTGAAAAGAAAAGGCATTCAGATCAGGTCTTTACAACAATTCAGCCAGATCCTAAATCTCACCTGGCTGACTCAGACATATCCAGATCAGATCAGTCCAGACCCATTTGACAATGCAGACAATTAAAGGAAGTGAAACTGTGAGCCTCCAAAGTGTTGCAAAGCAGCTCCATAAAAAGAAAATGCAATTGTGGGGAGAGGTTCAGGGAAGAAGGGGAGATTAACTGTGTAGTCTCACATGGACAAAAATCTCAGTAGCACTCTCCAGTCACAGTGGTTGTAAGGAGGGATTCTTTTGCTACTATCAGGAAGAATTTTTTTAAAAATAGCTTTGTTGGAGCTTGGTAACAGTTTTTATGTATTACAGTTTCACCCTTGTCCATCGTACTGTTATCTAACCTCAGTCCTGCTTTACCTGATCTTTCCTAATTTAGTATCATCGCTCTGTACCCTATTTATTCGAGTTAGGCTGTGTGTTGTTCTTACTGTTATCTGAATAGTAGTTTTATTAGTGACACTTCCCTTATCCACCAACTCCCATTTTGGCCCTCATTTTTTAGGTTAGGTTTGGGTTTGTATTTGTCTGCACTGTTTAATGTTTGGTTCTTTTAAAAAAACTTTTTCCTCTTGTGTCTGTCTGTACTGCATGTGTTAGTTAAACACATAGAGAATGCTCCATAGTGCACAACTCAGATCTTATCATGATACAGAATAGCAGTACTTGTTACAAAACTTTTAAAATATCAAACGAATGACTGTACCTGTATGCAATTTGTCATGATTCATTCCCTTTGAGGGAGCCATTTTTTTCCTTTTAATTTCATTAAACTTCTAGTTTGGCAGAGTACATGCCCTCTAGGGAGACGAATTTCCAAATTTCAAATTTCATGCATGTATTTTTTTTAAAAGTTATGACCATTTTTGTTTCTCAGAGCAAATTCACAGACAGCACAAACATTTAGGTTTTCCAAATTTCAGTTTGGATTTGGCTTCAAATCACTGAATCAGGTCCAGAGGATTCTGAACCAAATCAAGGCCAACCAGAATCAGACCCTGGACCAGACTGGGGTCCTTGAACTGCCCTAATTTAAAAAATCCTCGTATGAAATAGATGTCATAGAATGTCTTTCTTTCTGGCATGAGGAACCAATATGTATACTTCAGTATTGTTGCTAGAGATCAAAAGGACACTCTCATTTCATTATTAATGTATTTTGTGGTTGAATTGAATTTGAATGGTGCATATATGAACATACTGAAATGTTTTTACTTATGTTGTATGTCCTTTTGTTTAATGCAAAGCCCCACCACCGCCAAAGCGGGCTCCAACCACTGCACTGACCTTGCGGTCTAAGTCAATGACCTCAGAGCTTGAAGAGCTTGGTAAGAAAGTGTTTTTTAACCAGCATGCTGCAATAATGGAGATGTAAAGATTATACTGTTTGAAACTGCATCCTGTACAGAACGTTGTATTGAAATTTTACTTGGGAATGTTGCATTTCTGGAGATTTCCAAGTGTGCATGATGAGCATGAATGATCTTTTTTTGTTTGTTTGTTTCTAGTTCTGCGAGAGAATGTGTTTATAATTTATGTGCATCATTATTTTACACATTAAGTAAAAGCTATAGCATATATTATTAGCTTGGTTTTTTTTAAAAAAAAGAAATCAGCTTATCTAATATTGTTTTGTTTTAAATTTCTGTGGCCTCTCATTAGTGGATAAAGGTAAGCTGATAGCCCTCATTATTTAAAAGCTGACAAGAAATAAAGCTTTCTACTCATAGGCAACTAGTTCTCATAGAAGTCCTTTGCCCCAATCCAGCAAAAACAAAGAGTGGAACCAAGTTTCTGTTCTCAGATCTGTCCTGCAGATTGGTTCGAAAGTGTACTTTTTCATGGGAAGAATACCCAGCCACAATCTGGGATGTGCATTATTTTTAATGCAAAAGTTCCCAGGGAGAATAAGTGTTACCAGCTCTAAAAGGAGCATAGCACCTGTAAGGCAGGAGAAACAGGAGGCCTGGATTATTTTAAAGTACCCCTTCCTTTCTCCTGAATACCAAAAAACACAGAGGGGTGAACATCTGTAAGGCACATGGAGGAAGATTTCCAAGGATGTAGCATCTGGCACATCAGCTCCTCCTGGATTGGGGCCCATCATTGTTTGTTAATTTATTGCTAAATTAAGATTTGAATGAACTAGAAAGCTATTTACTCCTTGGCATGCATCATTTTAATACTAAAAATTTAGCTAAGATCTATTTCTGCAAACTTCAAACTGAAACATTTTTGTCATGATTCTTAAAAAAAAAAAAAGAACTCGTCAGTCTTTTAGTAAATGTTGTATGGTAATTGATTTAGACATTGTGATACCTGCATATTATTATGAGTGTCACTATTTAATATTTGACAAATTCATTCAGAGGTCGGTTATACCCTTACAGGCCAAGTAATTGAATTGATATCTCAATTGAAATTTCTCTTCCCTTATTATTAACCAAATGGTTATAATAAGACCAGCTTTCTAAAAAATCCAGTATACTAACATCCATTTAGATTGTATTTTGCAGGGAGAAAGCAAGGCTTATGGATAGTAAATCTTCAAACAAACAAAGGGTCCTTAAATTTCGCTGATATTTTGCACAAATCTTATTTTTCAAATTTAGATATTTATTGTGTGCTTTTTAAAATAGTTTTGTTAAGAAAAATGTATTTTATTTTGTGCCATCTCTAGTTCTAGTAAAAATTATTTATGCTTTGGGGCAGCTCTTTAAAACTTTCTTTGTGGGAAAATAAGTGGGCTTGTTTGGTATATTGTTTTTACTTAACCGTGTTCAAGACTTCTGTGTCCTTAACTGGGAATATTGTTAAATTATCTGTCTTAAGTTCTTGTATCATAGCATAGCCTCTTTTTACTCATCCTGCAGAGGGGGGGGAGGCTTTATTATGAGGTAGAAAATTAATGATCTCTTAATGGGCTGAAATAATTTTTATGGGGCAGTTAAAAAAACTCTTCTACATCTAAAACAGGGAGTTTTTCTTTTTTTTCAGGATAGTCATTGTATCCAGATTTGTACTTCAGTGAATAAAATAACTCCTTCCACTCAAAAAAGAGATTGATGCCCAGTGGAGGGAGACAAGTTTTTCTGATTCTGCTCTTCCTTCCCCGCCCCAATTACTGGTTTTCACAATGCTTCAGAAGCTCTCACTCCTTCCAAAGCAGCTTTCAGGAGGGAAGGAAGGGCTGCCAAGAAGGGAAATGATGCCTCCTTCAAATTCCAGCATCCTGTGAGCAGAGTGCCCTAACAGGAAATCTGGATCCAGCCCAATGTGAACTAATTAGCCAATACACCTGGACAGAGAGACTAATCCCCAGGCTGACCCCTTTAAGTCAAAAAATGCGTAGTGCTTACCGTAATTGACTCATCACGTTGCTGCCTCCTGCCTCCTCCTCATGGACTATTTTCAGATCCAGGAAGCAGTTTTCATGCTTCCTGTTCAGTGCATTGCATTCTCCCAGAAAATCAGAAAATCACAAAAGAATGGCATTTCTTCTTTTGGCTATACACAGAAAGCAGATCTTTTTCAATGCTTGATTTGAATCATTGTAGAGAATGTGCTTTTAATTTTGCTGTTACTTTGGGGCTGTGTGATTTTTTTGTGAAATGAAATTAATTCAGCTGAAAATCCAGAGGCATCCCTAGGAAAGCCATTTCCTCAGTTTCAAAATCATTCCTGAGTAGGTTTTCTAAGATGTATAAAGGCAAGTATGCAAAGGCTCGGTTGCTATACCTTTTGATACCTTAAAAGGATCAGTCTGGTAATTAGTACTGTGCTCAGCTGTATCTCCTAATTAGTTCACACTTGTCCTAAATAAAAACAATAAAGCTTTTAGGCTTCTAAAACTGAGTCTTAGAGATCCAGTGTTTTACTTTTTAGAAGAATAGCATGTAATAACTTCAAGGGAAGCCACAGGAAACGTGACAGAACTTGGCCATAAAAATATTTTCCTGAACATTATAAAACAAAAGTTGGGTTTTGCTTTTGCTTAGTAACAGCTGGTTTTGGTAAGATCCTTTAGCATGACTAAATATTGTCTAATAGCTTCAAATATCCACTCCTAATGTGATCCAAAATTCACCAGATGTGTGTAAATATTACATGTCAATAGTCAAAGCTTGGGAAAGTTAACTTTTTGGACTATGACACCAGCTACCTAAGAGGTAGTAGGAATTGTAGTCAAAAAACATGCATAGGATTTGGTTGTTGGTTCAGTGATGGCTTTTACTTGAACACCTTCTGTTGGGAATAATATGCCAGTGTTCATGTTGCATAATACAGAATGGAAGATTACTTGTTCATATGAAATAGTTTGGCCACTTCAATACATTGCTACATGTGATAGAGGTAGTTTTGCAAAAGGGTTAATTCTGTGCAGCTTGTTCCTAGCACAAGATACTTAATACTTCAGAGCTATGCAAGGATATTGCTCTCCATATATGCAACTATGGTGGGATGTATTTTAGATATGTAAAACATGTAATGGAATGTAATACGGATTAGCAGGGAGCTGTAGACAGTTGTGGTACTCTAGGAAGCCATGTTGCTGTGGTGATTGCTTTGGGATCTGCTAAGCCTTGGACACTCTTTTGTCAGCAAAAGCTTATACAGTGAAATAATATCTATTTCTTCTGTGTTTTTCATTCTCTTTGTTGAGCATTACTACCCAAAGGAAATTATAAATAAAAAAGATATTTTTATGTAAACATTTCATTTCCTAATTGAAATGGTTTTAAATTTAAACATATGCTGTTACAATGAAATAAAAATTTAGGAGAGTAAAAAGCTATCTTACGTAGACTTAGGCAACAAATCCTACGTAGGGCTGATGAAGAATAACACTGACCAGTGTACTTGCCCTCTTCTCCTTCCATCTCAAGACAGCCAATGTTTTTTACAACCACAATGTGCCCCACGTCTAATTCGTAGCAGAGGGAGGATGGGGGTACCCAAGCAGCATGTGGCAACATTTTCTCAGCCAGGAAGAGAGAGAGCTCTTTCTCCTAGTCTCTAGTGACTACACATGGCTACCTCCCTGCTCTCTCTGGCCATGAGTTAAACATGCCAACCTTGAAGAGGTCAGTAGCACAGCAGAATATATTTCTCAAGGAGATACTGAGTACCTCCTTGTGCAACAAACTAAAAAGCACATATGGTTCATACAAACTCAGATTACATGAGCATACTTTGCAATCAGAATTCAAGCCTATTTATCCTTATAGTCAGTATTTTCTGCACTGGTGACTGGCAGTTCTCCAAGATTTTAGGTCAGAGTCTTTACCAGCCATACCTGGAAATGCCAGGGATTACAGATGGAACCTCCTGTGTACAGAACATATGCACAGTATTTACAATGTATCTGTGTTGTCCCTCTTCCTACTAGTTGCTTTATTCTTTTTCTTTTGTTTTTGTATCTTCTAATGCTGAGCCAAATACTCCAAATTCCATGGGACTCTGAAATTTGCAAAAGCTGAATTGAAAAGGGTTTTTTTTTTTTTTTTTTTTTTGGTGGGGTGAGTTTATTTAGCAGGCATGATGGCCCAGGCCATTTCCACACATTTCCTGATCCCGTCGTCCTCCGGTCGTGATCCCAGCAGCACCTTTGCCAGGAAGGAAGCGCGATGGGGAACACTCCCCTCCACCTTCACCCCCAACTGGCTCCCTGCGGAAGAGAGCGTGAGTGACATGTGCCTACCTTCCACAGCGCAGCCAGGCTCTTTCCCATGCTGCACTGGGGCAGGAAGTGCCTCCATCATGCTTCTTGCCCTTCTGCATGGCCAGGAGGGATGGAAGCATCACACAATTGGGGGTCATTGACAAAGAAATTCCATCAATGATTTACCCCACAATTGTGGCGGCTGGCAATGGGAGAAGGGCAGAACTGTGATGACATCATGCAGAAATGTCATTGCGGTCCTGCTCCTCTTGCGTCCCCATGCTGGAGAGCAGTTGTCGTGCAGAAAGGGCCCTAGGGTTGCGAGTTTTGTGAGACACACACATGCACTCATACGCACACAAACGTTTCCACTTCATTTTTAGAGAAAGCACATCCATGCCTCCAGTGTTCTTAGATTTTTGCCTGAAGGTGGGCATTTTTGTTCCTAACACACCACTTGGAAAGAAACAACAAAAAGGTCTGAATTGAATACTTTAGCACAGTACTTACTTGAAAGTAATAGTAGTTGCCTGCTTCCAAAATATGGAGGACTTTTAAAAGAAACCATTGACACCTCTCTTGTTTTCAAAGCTCTATTCAGATTCAAAAACATTTTGTTGTTTGCCATGTTAGAGGTTTCTGTTTTGGAGGAAATTAGTTTGTTGGGTTCATGAATCTAGTTTCATGATTCTTTGTTTGATGCCTCATTCACTTAAATCTCTTCCCCATAATATTACATAACTATTTCCTATTCACTTATGAGAACTCTCTAAGTAATGCATATGCTATAGAAATTGCAGAGTATCAGAAAGCAAAGGGCTAGCACGTGATCACTGTTCATACTCCTTTATATCCTAAGAGCTGTTTCCAGATGAACAGGTCTTTATAATAGCAATTAGAAGGCATTGCCAAATTTTCCATCTTTTTTGTTTTGCAAATGTTATGCAATGAAGAGAAAGATGTAAGAAATAGTGGTGAAACAAAGAAAGGTTAAGCATGGAAAACAATGTGCTGTGAAGCTCCCATAAAATTGGATGAACACAGTAACAAGATATAAGCATTGTCTCAAACCATTCAAAGTGTCTTTAAAAATCTCATGCCACACTGATATTTTTAAACATCTCAAGCATACTACAGAATTTTTGAAACTAGATCTTGCTTTTAGGCATACTCAATATAATCTGCCTCTTAAGTAAAACCTAACTTTTTCATTGGAATTTAAATAGCTCGTATTCCAGAACTCATAGTACAAATGTAGTTTGAAAAAGACTGACACAGTTCTCAGTGTTGATGCTAAGGATAGAAGCAAGGACTTAACGTTTTAGAACAAACTTCACTTCAGATTTGATTTACCATTCATTCCCTTTCTATTTCCAAGCTTCAGTACGGAAGAAGAAGGGTAAGGGGAAGCATTTTGTCTCTTATTTTTAATTCATTTTTTTCTGCACATTCTCATATTGAAGAAGACTAAACAGTTGTCAATGGTTCAGTTTGTTGATCATAATATAATTATTGAATATGTTTTTAGTTATTTAGATAAGAATTGCAAACACCTAAAAATGACTAAGAAAATCACGTTTGAAATAAATGAACCCATTTATTTCTTTTGTCTTGCCTCCTTCATCCCCACTTCTTTTTCCTTTATCTGTTAAGATCCTTTCCAGTCGTTCCCCAGTCATTACCCCAAGGTTACTATGCTAACTGGCAACTATATAGTACTGTTTCATACATGATGGGGTTTTTTTGTATAAGGAAGCTTCCTTTTAGGGAAGAAATATGCACACCCATGTTATGTTGCATATCCCATCTGCTGTGATTACATATATTTGGAACCTCCTGCTGCAGCTTCAGAACATATGTAATCAAGGCAAAATTGACATTTGCAGAATTTTCATGCTTACTACTGTACATGGATGTACATATGTTCTCTACTCTGAGGCTCCCTTCAAGCCAAAACATCATGTGTGAAGCAGCCCTGTGAGAAACAGTGGCAAGTAACATGCGTTTGGTGTAGTCTTGCATCACTTATTTCACGTGCCTGCTTAATAGTCAGTTGTTGCTCACCGAACCACACTGCCTCTGTCTCAAAAATAAGCACCTCACACACACCTTGAGTCTTTACCTGGAGAACTGCTGCTCTGCATAATTTCAGGTTTAATGTAGCATCTTCCACACTGTCCCGTATGCATGGAATGCCCTCCCTAAACTGATCCATAAGGTCACAACTCTCCTCTCCTTTATCTCCTTGAGACCCACCTCTGCTGCAAAGCCTACTGAGACTATTGCACAACTTGCAATGACTGATTTCTAAGTGAACAGATGGGGATTGTTGACGTTTTATAGTAAAAATAAATATATGTATATAAATGTTGCATATATTTAGCTGCATTCCTTCCCGCCCCTTTCCCCCACCTTTGTATGTCACTTGCTTTCTACAAAACAGGGAACTTAATTTTCCTGCATATGTGATTGCACTGTACACACTAATACTTTAGGTATCACAGTTATAGAAGAAATAAGGGCAAGTAGTACATAAGTTAGAGATTTGTATAACATATTCACTTTGTTACCAGCTTCCAACAGTGAAGCACGGTGGATGAAATCAAACTTTGTTTTGTTTTGTTTTGTTTTTGTTTTGACACTTTATTCTTTTACCAGCACACCCTCTTTCTTTTGTTGTGTGGCCAGGAGCTCAAGTTACATCTACAGTTTTTCATCTGTGGGCTATCACCCCAGCCATTCTACAGAAACCAGTAATATCGAGTAAAATGTTTTACTCAGTTGTGGGCCTCACTACTTTGATGCCCTGTAGTGTAGTTGAGTTATCAGATAAGTATACTGTGTGTTTAATTGATTTTTTGGGGTAGAAAGGGAAGTAAATGCTCAAGATGAAACTCAGAAACCCAAGGACAATGTTTAATTCTGTACACCCATGTCACATGTATTATTTGTACTGTCAACATGTATCTGCAATATACATACTAAAAAATTACATCTGTTTTTAAAGATGTATACACTGACATAAAAGTTATTTACTTATGCCAAGGAGCTAGCAATGGGTTCCTTCTACATACTCACATTCTTTAAAAAATAGTTTTACACTTTTACCAAAGCGTTCTTCCACATGTTTTGGCCTTCAGCTCTCCCCCCACCCAGCACAACCAATGGCAAAGGATTGTGAGAAGTATAGTCAAAAATATATGGAGGGTGCACGGTCCCCTGACCTTAGTGTGATACAGAAAGTGGGCCTCACATATAAAGAATTAACCTTGAAGAAAGCTCCATTGTATGCTGCAAAAAATTGTCTATAAGAGAGTTCTACCCCATTATTGTACGGAAAGCACAGCTCCTCATTCACATACTTTCCCATGTTCAACCTTGAAGGAAATGAGCTTTTAATTTTCCTTTTTTCCTCCCAAAGTATACTAGGCAAGAACATAACAAAATGTAGTGATTCCTTTTGCATTGACACTTTTATCATTTTTGCTAAACTCAAAATTTAACCATTGGCCATTAAAATGAATATTTGCCAACTGAAAATGACTTATTTTCTTATTTTATTTCTTCTTCTAGTTGGCAGTATTTTGAGGGGGATTAAAAAATGCATGCTTGAAACATGATAGCTTGTGTCATAATTTCATCGGTGTTGTAGCAGTCTTTATAACAGCCATAAGTTGTGGCTAAGTCATGTGTTCCAGATCAGCGCAAACTAGAACAAAATAACTTTTTTAGAAACCTTTTGGTGAAATTCAGAAAATATGTTTGTATATGTAATGTATCTCACACAATTAGAAGGAAATAGATTGCAGATTACTCTATTTCTTCAGTATAATGCTTTCACACTCAGAGGAGGGCAGCGGCTGACCTCCTCTGAATAAACTTACCAGGAGACCCTGTGATACAATTGCCACAAGTCAATGTCACCATGACGGCACATAACAATAAGAAGGAGTGCTTATACACATTTGCCTTGGTCCAGAGATGACTTTCAACATGAATAGGAGAAACGAAGTCTGGGAGCTTTTTGTGGCTTTAGAAGCCCCTCTCTTGATATCTTTTTGCCTCCAGACACCTCAACTTTTTTTTTAAAAAAAGGGGGGGGATGCTTTCTCATGCCTAAAGGGAAAAAAAATCAAACCACTATGACACAACAGAATAGCTTTCTTCCCCTACCCCTTGCCCCCCACCTGAGAAACCCAAAGGAGGAAATACCAAAAAAAGCCAAAAGTTATATCAAATCTTGTTTTGTTCCAGAAAGCCAATGTGCCTTGCAGAGCTATAGCACAAATATAATAGGTCTGTAGTGTATGCCCTTCCTCCAGTGTTAAGGGCTCCTCTTCCATTTTAGTGGACAGATCCAATCTCCACACACACAAGACTGCATGTGCAGTGCAGTCAGATGAATTCCTTCTTCCAGTATGTGTGAATAAAGTATCAGTGTATTGATTAATGCAAGGCCTTCTGAGTTTTTTAAAGCTAGTACAAATTTTCAGAGGTATTAATATAAATATGAAAATGTTTGGGGGAAAAAAAAACTAATTCATTTAAGAAATGAAACAGGAGAAGCAACAAGAAAACAGATCACATTCTCTGCAGATTTCCTGAAATGAAATCCTGAGACAATGAGAGCTTATGTCATTTCAGTGGTTTTACACATAGAATTTATGCCTAAAATCACTGGGTTTTAGGCATAAATTCTATGCCTAAATTTATGGGTTTTATGCTGTCATTAATTTTTTTTTTTACTAATATATCTTTTGTTCTTTGAAATCATTCCATTAGTATCAAACTTTATTCTAGTGCTGTGTTATATAATTTTCTGTTTGTTGAAGACTTAAATCAAACATGGTCAGCTTCATTTGATCAAGACACCAATATTTGTGCCCGTGAGACCCTGGAAAGCCACATGGGCTGTCAAAAATGTGCCTTCAAAACTGAGGGTAAAACAAATCCTTTTGGCCACTTCCAGTTTTTAAAAATAGGTCTCCTGAAATGATACACGAGTGTTGTAAGCTATATAAAAGATGGGTTTCCAGGACAGGCAGTTCACCCTTTTTTCCCCCAAAAAATGGGCAGCTCAGAAAGGTCTGAGAAGAATTAGAATGATTTAAAAACAGTCTTGAAGTCCACATGTTCCCCACAGGTACACTTTCCTATTTACAATTAACTGAGGATACACTTGTGTTTTTTAAAAAAATACTAGAGTGGTGCCAAAGACTTTCAGTATGAAATAGGAATATTTTTGCCTGTTTTAAATAAAAAGCTTTCTATATTTTTGTTGATCTTGTCCTTGGATATATAAATATTCCTTCTGTAAGAATGATTAAGGTATCACTTATAGATATGGAAATACCAGATTAAAGCAAAGTATAATAAAACAGAATAATGCTTTGCAACACTGAAAAACAGGAGAACGTTTAGTAGTCATATCACTTGGGAGGAAAAGATCTCTTTGTGGCATGTATACTTAGAATCTGTTCCATTGTGAGTTTTTTTCAGAGGGAAAGGTATGAAATAGTGGTTTTTGAAGCAATGCAGACAGAAGAGAAATCCATTACTTGTTTTCCAATGATAATTGGAACTAAAATGTGACTTTTCTGAAAAGGCTGCATAATGCAGTTTGGTTATTTCAACACTGTGGAACAGATTAGCAGGCTTTCACAACAGAAACATAATGAAAATAAATACAGCACCAGCTCTATAGCTCTTATACCTTCAAATCTATGGATAATTTTGGAAGACGTTTTGGACAGCAGACTTCAGGCCAACGGATTCGTTACAAGAAAGGATACCAACAAATATTTCTGAAGCTACCGATGTAACATGGGACTCCTGAATGATATTTCTGTAAGTGTTAATCTGTGAATCCAAATGATACTTAAGATTGCAGCAATTGAGCTATATTAGGCTATGCAGTATTAAGTTCTGATGGAGATGAGCCAAGTCTCTTATTTTGTTGTCTCTCATCTAATTTATTAAATAATTGTTATTTTACCCCAGGTAAGGTGAAACCAAATTTATATTAATTTACTTAAAATCAAGATTTCTCTCATTTTCTAATATATGCCGATAATAGTGTTTTCCTATAAGTATATATCAATAAGATATACCGTATTTGCCAGTATATTAGACGCACTGGCATATAAGACACACCCCATTTTTCAAGGGATATTTTTCTGGAAATTTTTTTTCTTTAGTTTCCTGGTGAGGCAAAATGCAGAAGAGAGGAGGGGAATGAAAAGACTGCTGCACCAGGCTTCCCCCACTTCCTCCCTTCCTGTTTTGCCAAAACTCCCAGCCCAGTCAAAATGCAGAAGAGAAGAAAGGAATGAAAAGACTGCTGCACCAAGCTTCCCCCACTTCCTCTCTTCCTGTTTTGCCAGAGCTCCTAGCCCACTCAAAATGCAGAAGAGAGGAGGGGAATGAAAAGACTGCTGCACCAGGCTTCCCCCACTTCCTCCCTTCCTGTTTTGCCAGAGCTCCTAGCCCACTCAAAATGCAGAGGAGAGGAGGGAAATGAAAAGAGTGTTGCACCAGGAGAGGACAGGAAGGTAAGGAGTGCAACACCAGGCTTCCTCTACCCCCTCCCTTCCTGTTTTGCCTGGGCAGGAAGAACTGCTTTTGCTTCCCCTCCCTTCCCTATGTATTTAGCATTACTGTATTTGCTGGTGTATAAGACACACTCCATTTTCAGAGGGTATTTTTAGGGGAAAAAGTGCATCTTATGCACCAGCAAATATGGTAATGCCATCTGTCTTAATCTACAAAACAGTAGTTTTGGAAAGAACTAGAAGGAAGATGTTTTTCAAATCAGATCAATAGTTCTTAGAAAGTACTAAATTCTGATCAAAAAGATCTCAAAATTTATCCCAATTCTGTCTCAAAAAGATAATAAGTTCAGGTCCTGAGTATCTCTCAGTCACCATCATCCAGTGGTGAAAATCAGTAATGCTTCTGAAAATGCTGGTGATACTAAAGACACTTGAGCTTTTATTGCTTCTGTGTTAGCATTGATATGCTATTTGTTAAGAGCAAAGTATTCATACACTTGTAACTGGTCATACTTTCCTAAATGTAAAGTACTTAGTTGTTTTTCTTTACCACAAAAAACTAATAATTTTGTCATGCCAGTACAGAAGCATTGTAGGAGAAAACAGAAAGAACAGAATTGTAAGTGAATCATTAAGAGAATCATAATTTTACGGCCATTATATGGATTATTTTTGAATTTGTTGATTTTTTTATCTTAAAAAGTAGTTGATCAATTCAATGAGATGATGATGATGATGATGATGATGATGATGATGATGATATCATTTTTTTCAGAATGAAGGATATGCATATAATGCACATTGAAAACTATTGCTCTCTTTCTGTCTTTCAGGTGCCAAAGTGCAATATGCTATAGCAACCATTGTGCCATGAACTTTCGCATGCCTGCCTTTCAGGTACCAGGGAGGTGGACAACAATATGTTTTTTGAGGCTTCCTTTTCCTACCATTTTGCTTTCTTTTTCCATTGTTAATAACTGAATGTTTCTGTCCGATTAAAGTTATTAAATAAGTTTGTCCAGGCATCTTGTGGTTTGTTTACTTTCCCTTCTTCTGTACTATAGATCAGTTCAAATATTTTGGAAAGACCATTGTACTATGTTTGTAAAACTGATCCACATTTTTAAATTTCACCTTTTTAAATGCCATCCAACACTTTTAGCAGCCACTTACAGTTCTCATTTCTCTCACATAGCTTGAATATAAATGCTTTTCTTAATCCATCCCTTTCTTGAAACAGAACTTTTACTTATAAAATAAATATTCTACCTGCTATGCAAAATCTCTTCCACTATCAAACTTCAAATATTATGTGTCTCAGAGTACTTTCACGTACTAATTGTTTCACCTAACTTTGGGAATCTGGGTTAATACTGTGTGTGATGAAGTAAGGTATAATTTAGAACTGACTAACAGAAATAAGGTTAGACTGTTATTGTGTTGTTTTAGGTTGTGATGGTTTAAATATAATGGGTTAATTTAGTATTAAGTTACCTTCAGTTCATCTTTAGGCAGCAACAACATGAGAGAAAGTAACATTGTAGAGTGGGAACATAATACAATATTAAGATATTTCTAGAGACAGACAAGCTTACATTTGACCAGTAAAGAAGAAAGAACTACCTCTAGGTATTATTCAAATAAAAATCAAGTAAAAGAACATGTGACTCAGCTCATAGGACTGTAGTGCTATGTTAAGCCTTAAATATTTTCTCTAGGAGTTAATATTTGAAAATGGTAGCTATGTGTATCCAAAGTACACAAAATAATTTCTTGTCAGTTTCTGCCTTTTAATGGTATGGTGCTGAAATAATCTATTTCATACTTTTTGGTGAAGCCTGGACACTGAAACAGACATATTTGCCAAATACTTTTCTGATCTGTAACTCTGCCAAAAATTTCTGTGACATATATAAGTCTGTTGCTCTAGTGTTAGTATTTGGTTGAACTTTTATGTACAATACTTTTTCTGTCTTGTACAATGACACTGTGATCTGAGCTATGCCAAGAAATGCATAGAATTCTTTTTAATGTTCTAAAGATACAATTCAAGTGTTCTCTTACGTGATATGAACTTGTCCAAGACTTTATACAGAGCTGTACGATTGCATAATATTCAATGTGCTTGAATTTGCAATGCGTTTGCAAATTATAATAGTACTATAGTTCAGCTCAATATAAATACCACACACAAACATGTTTCATACTAAGCATATTTTTAAGACCCAAGCCATGGTTTGAACTTCAAAACACAATAGGCAGATGGTGGTTTACAGCAGGGTTTTTGTTTTGTCCTTGCTTTCTTTGTTCAGTACTCTCAGCCCACCGAAGCAGAGCAGAATCCATTACTGGGGTTTGTTGATTCATACATAAGCCACAGCTTAAAAATCATGTTAAACTATTGTTTCTGTTTCGTCGGTTTGGATTCAGTTGAGGTACCACACCAACACACAGCTAGATTTTCTTATCCGTGGTTTGGTGTGATGTTTGAATCTGAGCCATCGTGTCTGCTTTCAGATAAAAATTATTTTATCTCAATTCAGCATATTCATCTGCCTGAGTTTTATGGATGGCATTTTTGCAAACATAACCCCAGATATTCACTAGGAGTTTATAAGGCACTAGAAGTTAAAACTCTGTGTAAAATCTGCAAAAGACATACAGAAATTAAGTAAATAATAAAGTAGTGTCAGTTGTTATTTCTGATGAGTAAATGGAATTGGCACGTTAATTTTAATTCGTCTACACTGAAACACACAGTTGTTGCTAATCAAGCTTTACTGGTTTATAAATCAGACTATAAAATGCATGCTGATTTGTTTGCTTTTTAATGGCAGCTTATATTTAAGCTGTAGTCTTCTGTTTAAAGGTTGTTTATGTCTAGTGTCTAATACTAATTTCCATGGAAAAATTCTCCCTATTTACTCATTTTGTTTGGATGTAAAAATAAAGGTGTATGTAAACCTGTACTTGTAGACTGCAATCTACAAACAACTTATTCTGAACTAAGCAGAACTCAGCAGCAAAACTGCTACCTCAACAACAACAAAATCTAAGGTAGTACCACTGTTAGTCCTAGAAAAAATAATAGATTCTTGTGACACCTTAAACACAAACAAGTTTGATTTTACTCCAGTGTTGTGGATTGCAGCTCATTTCTTCAAATACGTGGAGTGGAGTGTCAGTAGATAGAGTTTTGTGTATAAGTTGTACGGGTGAGAGGAGGCAGGGGAAGTGCAACAATGTCAAACATAATAGAAATGTCAAAGGTACCAGCACAGTAATGGATTTAACAGTGGTTGTAATGGGTCACTGAACTCTTATTTGGAAGGATGAATCTATACTTGGGTGTACTCATAACTTACCAATGTTTTTTGAACAATTCTTGAGCAGCCTCCATTAATATCTGTACTTGTCGCTATCTGTGATCATTAAATGACCTGTAGCAACTACTGCTGAGAAGATCACCATTCTAGTATATATTGTATTTCTTTCTGCATGCACAGATGCGTGACCCTTAACAACCACTGTTAAATCTATTACCATGTTTATTCCTTTTGCATTTGTTTTATTTCTTCTCCCTACCCCTCCCTGCCAATACCACCTGTTTATTAATGTCTGTCTACTGAGGCTACAGTCTATGCATCTGAAGATGTGGGTTTCAGTTCTTAAAAACGTATGCCAGATAAAACGTGCTTATCTGTAACAAGTTCAAACTGATTTATACATTACATTCTTAAGAAATGAGATGTCCATT
The DNA here is from genome assembly GCA_030412105.1 of Cyclura pinguis. Classification (NCBI taxonomy): domain Eukaryota; kingdom Metazoa; phylum Chordata; class Lepidosauria; order Squamata; family Iguanidae; genus Cyclura; species Cyclura pinguis. Next base: position 306,167,432 of record CM059599.1, on the reverse strand, counting down.
TGCAGTCATTACTTTTCTGTCTAGATGCCAGTTGCATTGATTGATAATAAGAGTACTTTACTATAAGGTCTCAACCACTTACATTTTCAATAAGTAGAAACTGTTAATGTCACAAACTGTTCTCCTTCTTTAAAACAATGTGTTTGGTCTGAAACTCAAGAACCTATTAGATTGCTTCTGTGCGAACACACAAGAAGATCTGAATTTCTGTTCTCTATAGCAACTGTCACTGTTGCTTCCTCCTACTCCCCATTTATGTATGTATGTATGTATGTATGTAATTTTAATGACTAGGAAGCTCTCTTGTGCAGTAGCCAATATAAAGTTCAAGACTGCAGCTGGAAGCAGAAATTAGCAGTGTCCTATATACATTTTGAAACACTTCAGCCAAAGCATACATTCTGTTCCATGACTGTTCCAGAGGGTTAAAAAAAATTAGTTTGCAATGGAGTGCTAAAAAACTAACTTTGAAACCTCATTCTTAGCATGGTGTAGTGGTTAAGCTCTGGAGGACCAGGGTTTGAATTCCCTCTTGGCTGTGGAAACCCACTGGATGACCTTAGGCAAATCTCATTTTCTCAGCTTCTGAGGAAGGCAAAAGCACAGACCCCTTCCAAACAAATCTTTCCAAGAAAACCCGGTGATAGATTTGCCTTAGGGTCTCCATAAGTCAGAAACAACTTTGAAGGCACACAGCAACAGCAACAGCAGCAACAACTGAATTGCTGAAAAAAGAAGGGCGGTATCCTATGCTGCTTGTCCATTCATGCAACAGTGGAGTCCACCATGAGGGCAGCCTCTTCCTTCTACAGTCTCCTAGCCAGGTTTTCCCTGGTCCCCAAAGCTTCTGTAGAAAAGGGAAAGAAAGGAACATGCATAATCTTCATGCTGGATTTATCCCAAAGGAGGTGTTTTAGTATCTCTTTTAAATGTCCTAGGCCTTCATAAGAAATAGTAAAAATATCAAAAATATTAAAATCATCATAAATTTAAAATGTCTTAGAAATTTCATGGGTTATGACAAACCAAAATAAAGCTGCTTAAGTCCTAAACTCATGTTTAAATTTTCTTCCCTTAAACTCACTGAAGCTTTCTTGTGAGTAAGTAGGCATGTGAATGGAGCATATATATTCCCTACTGAAATCAATGAGAATAGAAAGTACTTAACTTTGGTTTGAATGAGCTATGTGTTTTTTCATCAGATGCTATGTGTCCTCTTCTCTTTCTGTGCTATTCTCTGCATTCCTTGTCTCTATTTAACTTGTTGAAGGATGCCTCAGTAATATAGAGATACTCTTGCCTATATATGTGTGTATGTCAGAAAGGGAGAATGGTGACAGTGTTTTAAAAGCCAAAGATAATGAAATACAGAATTTGTAAATGAGTTTTAAATGTCTACTCATGTTCCAATATGTGGATACAATTCAGTATTCTCTCTAATGCTGATATGGGTTTGGATCTCCCCCCACCCCCCGCCTTTAAGATTAAGGTTATTGCTGGCACATGCTGTTTCATCAGTTTATTTATTTTTATTGTAGTGAAGAATTAGGAAGCATACTGGAACTTACAAACAAACAAACAAAAAGTCTGCTTTGAATCTTGCATTCTTACATTGGTATGAGACTTTGAATGGGATCCAAGATCTGCTTTCCATGGATGAGCTCACAGAAAGTTGCTCCACCTGATTTTGGAAAAAAACCCTTTCCCCTGCATCACAGTTCACCCCATTCAGAAGGATCTCTTAATACTTTGTGTAGGATTTCAAGGGAAACAATCGGGAGGAAGAGCATAAATTCCATCAGCCCAATTCCATTTATCCAAATCTGGATCCAACTCTTGCAACCAGAATGCTTGTTAATACCACATTTTCTTATCACAAGTGTTTTCTTTTTTCACTGCTGTATGATAGATGTCATATGTTGTGATGGGGTCACAGACCCGCTTTTGAGTTATCAGCATGTATTGATGAGATAATTAACATGTGCTACGTTCCTTCACAAATTCTACTTCTATGTGGATCTCATCTAACAGTATTTGCAAAACATTTAACATACATATGATAATGATATGCACATATATTGTCCCCAGATGTATGCATTTGTAGTGGCATCCACAGTATGAAATTACAATAGAAACGGCATCCAGTTTTGTGTAACATCTTGTGGCTGGCACAGTTCTTATATTATCTTTTGCCATATCTGAAGCACCTTTGAACAGTGTAAGAAGAATGGGTGTGGTGAAAACATGGGCTGAAATTACTAAGAACAATTCAAAGCTCAAAAAAAAAAATTCCTCAGTTGTGCTACTACAGCTGTCATATTTCTAGTTGCATTTATTGTACACAAAGAACTTCTCCATATATCTCGCAGCAGAAGATTGTATCTACTCCTACAACCCTGTTGTTCATGTGGGGGGAAGGGAAGACTTTGTAAGATAAAAAGAACAATCCAGTAGCGGAGATGAAAAATTCTGGAGGGACTGTTTGAAAGCAGCACACCTCAGGGAGAAGGGATCAGCTGCCAATGCAAGTGGCAGGTAAGACTCCAAAACGAACATGAGTCAAGTATTCTCAGTGACCAAATTAACTCTTTTTCCTGTAACTGAGGCATATATTTACTAGCAAAAAAATGTATTTTAGTCTGTGCCTTTCTACAACAGAATAGAAAAACAGAGTGTCCTTCTGGTTTTTCTATGGACCGTAGACCAAAAATAAAGTAAATATTGGCTTCCTTTTACTGAGAACCTGAAGCACGATAGCCAAGTGAGTGTGACAATGACTTCTGTGATGCAAGGAGCCAGCAGTACTCCAACACCATGATCCTACCTGTGCATCCATGGAGCTGGTGTAGTTCTGACTTCTAGCAATATTTGACAGACAACCAGTCCAGAACCAGACAGCTTACTCTACAGGGCAGGGAATGGGCAAACTACAAATAATGAAAGCATGTATAAGTGTTCACCAGAATAAATTACAAGTTTTGATGCAGATCACCACATTAGGAAGTACTGAGTGCATGATGCACATGAAGGTGGCAGAACAATATGTCTGGGTATATAACCAGTCATTTACTTCATCAGAGAAATGGAGGAATCGTCTGCTCACACAGAGAAGAAGGACTGTGAAAAGTCTAACACTGCCATGTTGCATGTAGAACTTTAACAGTCTAGTTGGTTGTCAAACAAAATAACACCATTAGAGAAATACTGAAGAATCTAAGTACCCTGTCTGGATGTTTTGTTTTTAATTTAGAAAACAGTAACACTGTGAGATCAAAAACGGTAAGAACAGTGGGTCTATGATCGTTAGCTTCTTGGTCAAGTCATCTCTCTTTCACTATTTCTCAAAACGTATTTGTAGTTGAGAACTCTGAAAAATATGTCAGAACAAATTAAAGCTAGGGGTATTGATGAGGTCTTAGCTTAGGGAGCCGTTAATCAAGATATGTAACTAACAATTGGATATTTAAAAACAGATGGCTGAATTACTAGCTATTGGAAAATGTGTTGATCAGTCTGGAAGGGAAACAAATGCAAGGATAATGCAGGTCAGTTGTAGAGTACAGACATGCTGCTAATTTGTTAACCATGGTTTAAAAGTTGGCCTTGGACACATCATTCTCTCCCACCCGCCCCCAATCTGGTGCCCTTTCAATATTTTGGCTATAACTCCTATCAACCTTTTTCAGCCTGGTTAATCATGAGGGATCATGAAAGCTGTAGAACGGGAGGGCACCATGAACTTAGAATGGCCTCTTTGGGTCCTGTTTCAAACGGGAGGGCACCATGATAGGGAAGGCTCTCTCAGTCTCTCTCTTTCTTTCTTTCTCTCTCTGTCCCAGGCACGCTTCTCTTCCCCTCACCTTTTGTCTGCTTTAACCATATTTTAGCATTACCTTTGATTTGGTTTGCTTGTTTCTGTCGTTTACTATTTTCATTGATTTTTTTCTGAGTTTTATGTTTTGTTTATGATTGTATTAATGTGCTTTATATAATTAATGTGTTTTAACATATTCTGAATTGAATATTTGAATTGATCCCCTTTTGATAGGCAAACAATATCTAAACTGATAAAGTATTATTTTCCTGTAAAAAGGGGACCAATTTCAATAATGTTCATAATAGTCATAGTAATGATAATAATCATAATCTGAAATGTCATTAACCATGGTGATAAGCGTGACCCCAGTTACAGGTATACCTCAGTTAATGAATTAGATATATTCCTGGACATTGCTTCTTTGACAGAAAATTTAGTACCAGAAGCAGAAAGCATAGGGCTGGTTTTCTACACCACAACAGAGAAGAGAAATTCAGAAAATATTTCAGAAAACTTTACTCAAAACTAACAGTATGCATGTGTGAAGTGAAACGAGCAAGTCAGGTAAGCCCTTGTGTAAGGAAACAAACCTTTCTGAAGCTTCTGTAGACCACCAGAAGCCTTCTTGCAAAGTGCAAGGAGGTTTGCTTTGCCTTTTTTTTTCTTTTATCGCATAGCACCTCACTAAATGAGCACAGTCTCCAAGGCATCTGTTGAATGATCCAGGGTGAATTACTAAAACCTGAGCACAACAAATTGACTTCAGTTGAGAGAACATTGAGAATCCCCAATGGCCACGTCCTTTCCCTTCCTCCCTTTGTCCCTTCCTCCATAGGCAGAGTTAATCTGTTCCAACCTACAAATATGTTTTATTTCCAGTAAACCCCAGTTAGCAATCCAAAGAGTTGGTCTCCAGTCTGATACTTCACAACATGTAGGTGGATAATTTATGACGACAGCTTCAAGTGTTGTGGGTGGGGTCACTTGGGGTGGTGCTGCCGGGAGGGTTTTCTCTTCTACTTAATGTGAGGAGTGGAAGGGAGCTCACATCTAGCCACAGCCTCCATAAAGAGGAGCTTCAGTCTTAGGGATTTTATCAACTGAGGTATGCCTGTAGTATTTATCTGCATTTGAAACCAAATTTGAATATGGCAGACCCTGGTTATGAAGAAAACTGTTTAACATGAACTGTGGTTAATGTCTGTATACATGTAACACTAACCCATAGGTAAACTGACAAAATGAAAGAGGAGGGTGTAATAAAGTTCATGTATTTGCAGTTTGTTCCCAAGTATGATTAAGAGATTGGCAGTGCAACATCTGCACTGGGCCTGAATAGTTGTTTTGTCATATACCATTTTTACATCCCACTGAGTTAGATTAGTGTTTGTGTCCCTGTAGTAAAACTGAAAATGGGGAGGAAAAAATATTTAGTGTATCAATACCTTGTAGATAGATAGGTAGATAGGTAGGTAGGTAGATACAGGTTAGTTATATCTCTGATACTTGTAGGACATTATGCTTTAAGTATCTGGTAAAGAGCCAGCTAAGGCTGGGAGAATGAGGCACCTAATTCAGGAACTTGGTGATTTTAGTCTTTCTAGTCACATGGCATACAGAACAAGTCATTTGATCATCCATTCCTGATGTTGGGCAGTGCAGTGGCTAGGCACACCAAACTTTCATTGTTTCCATCTACCAATGCACTTCCTTCACACCACCAACATAGCAGCTGGTGCCATCATCTCAACAAGTTCAAGTCCTGAATTTTATCAGGCCAACTTGTGAACAGCAGGAAAAGAATCTTTCCAGCAGAGTCTGATGCATTCAACACAGTGATGTCCATCATTATCCCAAATTGCCATAACAACTCCACATTAAATGAAAATCAACTTGAGGTCCTGCCTGCAATACTGTTTTTGTTCTCTGTGCCCCATATTAAGATCAAATAAAGGTTGTAATTCCTAGCTGTTGGAGGTGCTTGAACTCTTTGTTATTATTAGTGTTATCTCTTGTTTTACGCTGTATTTGTTAACAAGCAGCTTAAGAAATCATCCCAGTACCTTTGAATGTATTTGTGATTCACAGCTATTTGACAGCAGTGTAAGAATTTAAGCCCACTGATTGTTTAAAACTCTTAGATTTTCCTGTTTGTTATTTGTGTTAATGACCACCTATGCCATACAATTTTGTGCCTTCTCTCTGAGAAGGATGCTGAATATGTTTACAAAGGAAGAAATTAAAGTCAGTAATTATAATATTTCTGAACAATGAATATGCCCTCCAAAGTAATTGAATTTGGATTCAGAAACAACTGGCAGATGAACATGAACATAAATAACAAACAATCCAACGTTATACCTTTATTCTTGTAGAATCCAAATGACGTTAGTCATACATTGATTGAAGAATTAGATTTAATCCTTTAGATTATTGTATCACTTCTACTACGTTCCATCTCAGAATGGTTCTGTTCTAAATCCTCAAGAAAAGAAGATTTTCAGATATGAAAAAATATCTGATTTCACTTCAGCAATGCAATACCAGTGATAAAATGCCTTCTCTGGAACAGAGATAGTCAGTATCTATGTAGTAATGGTGCTTTCTGTTTTTTAGACACGGTTCCAGTGGCCAAAAATATACTCAGATGACCCTCTCACAGCCAGTCAGACTCAATATTCAGCATGACCTAAAAGTGAAGCTTTAGAGATTTAAGGCTGAAAACTTAGAGAAAAATAATGTGGGATGCTCATTGCAAAACCTTTTAAAAATATTTTTCTTTAAGGTTTAAAATATTTAAACTTATTAAAAATATTAAGACTTATTAAATTTTTATAGGAGGTAAGGGAGAGAAAAAAATTTTTTTGAACCACACCTGGTTCATGAACCATTGATTGCCCTTCCATGCTCTAGAAAAATCAGTCAAGATTTTGGAAGTTACATTTGCTCATGTGTTTTTTTAAAAAATCTCAGTTTGATACATGACTCCTAGCAGATAATTTTGAAAAATAAATTTTATGGGTTGTACACACTAAGTTTATCTAAGGGATGTTGGACTCACTGATCACAGCTGTTGTGCTGGTGGAAGGAAAGGTAGGGGAAAAAATGCAAAAGCAGCAGGAATTATTTTGAAATTATCTCATGAAGTCCTTTTCAAAATATTCATACAGTGGAAGATCCAAGGCTTGCATGCCTCTCTGTTCCCACGTCCATTTTCATAAGGATCACATACATCTTACACAACCACAACTTCATCCTCACTTTCCATAAACATGCAACTGGACAGTCTAACCCAAATACAAACAGAATGTGAATACTTTGAATGTGCATACTTTAATTGCTAGATGGGGAACGAATTAGTGCTTACAATATTAAATCTTCAGTTGCGCTGATTTCATGAAATGTACAATGTCATTTAGACAAATATATGGCTAGAGGAGTTCAGGATCTGGGGTGGTGAAATAGACCATGGTTGTCTCTGGGAATCACCCCTACCATTCCTCTCCCCCTCCTAAAACACAAGGGACTGTTGAAAGAAAAAAAAATGTAAAAAATTGAATTTTTAATCTGACACATGCATACACCCATGCCCCTGTGGTACAAATGCACAATTCAAAGTAAAGTTCATAAGAGCAGCATGTGGTGTGTGTCAATGAGTAGGAGCTATACCCAACAAAATACAAACTTAGGTGTAAATTGTATAACACCAACCACACAGAGCAACCAGTTCACCAGGAATGAAGTAGATACTATTGTTTCACAGGTAGACTTAATGAGAGTAATATTACTCACACAGAACTCTTACTGGAGAGTGGGAAGTGTGGTATCTTGAACCAGTAGTCATTACAATTTGAGGAGACATCTCGGATCAATGTAAACAGTTAAAATTTTCCCAGAGGCAGAAGGTTTACTATATTTATCCAACATAGGTTGTTTTCTCATTTTTCACTAGCCTGCATAAGATATAAACAGACAGAACATGACAGTTTAATTAGAAAGTGCATGCAATGTATAATCATTTTCTATTGTTTGAGGATATATTTGCTGATATATTGAATTTTAATCATAAATGTGGGTAAATTCTCATTTTTTAAATACTTAAATCTTTGTAAATTACATTTTACATGGAAAAGCATGTGTATTATTATAATTTCCTTATAAAAAGTACTTAGGAAAAGAATCATTAGAGGAAGTACAAGCCAAATATTATCTACAAACAAAAAGCATCCTAGTGAACAATGTCCTTGTGTATAATGACCTTCAATTTAAAACTAGTACCAAGGAAATAAATGCATGCAGAAAACAAAAGGCCGAACAGTCATTGTTCACAGGATAAATTTGATTGATTATCACCCAGATTTTATGGCAATAGTTCTGGAAGGGATTTAGGGTGAGATGGTACGCCGGACAAAAGAGAAGATAGCAACCAGTGCTTCAAGGGCTGCCAAACAAGCCAGTGGTGGAGCACATCTGACACCACAGGAAGTTCAGGTCGCTTGGACAATTGACCCAAAGTGCATCCCAGAGATTTCTGACTGTGACATCACTACAATGCATAGGTGAGCTTTTTGATAGGTTCATAGACATTTACTGTCACAATCACACAAAAAAAAATGTATTGAAAGTTGTGCCTTGGGATCCAGTATAGCTGTATGTGTTATGGGAACAGGACAGTGAGCACTGTACAAAGTAATAATAATAATTTTAGCAGCCACCTGTACTTTTCAGTCTCTAAACTTTAGTCTGCCCTGCTGTTTGCCCAAACACAAACACAACTGGTTTCCCAACTAGCTTCTTTCTGTGTGTTGTCCAATGTATGTAGATTCCTCCATCTTCCTGGCCTCAGATACAGTGGTTGTTGCTCCTCTATTTGATTGCCAGATGTCACTGGGGAGCAAGATGGGGAGGTTCCTGGATCTTCAGGACAAGCCAGGCAGCAGAGAGGAAGCTCACCATCCACTCCTGCAGAAGAGCAAGAATCTTCAGGACCAGTTTCTGATGAAGATTCACCAGCCAGAACTACAGAGAGTTGGCCATGGCCATTGTCATCATCTGAAACACACAGCAATGTTGGGGAAGATTTTGAGGGATTTCCAACACCAGAACGGACTCCACAGTGTACAATGGACATACAGTCTCCTGGCGATCAGTCTCTCAGTAGAACTCCCCAATATGAAAGTGACTCTCCTGAGGAGGGAAATGATGAAATGAACGAAGAGCACCATGGTGTTCAGCCTGTCCCTAGGGATCGGGGTTGGAGGGGGCAAACTCAGCTGACAGAAGGGGAGAGGTTATTGATGGAAACAAATAGTAGGATTGTGCAGCTGCTGGAAAACATAAAAAGAGAGCATGCACAATCCATGGGTCTCATGTCACAGTCCATGGGCCGGATGGAATTGCAGCTAGGCATTGTGGCAACATCCACAAGAGCTATCCATAACTACCTGTCTGAGATTTTAGCTTTCCTCAAACAGCCAAGGACACAAGTCCTTGAAACACGTATTTCCCAAAGAGCCACCCCTCATGTTGAGTTAACTAGTGCCTCAACGTGGACTGGTGAGGATGCAGTGGCAATGCCCACTGGATACTTACCAGGGGATGAAGGGATGAATGACTCTCAAAATTTGCCACAAGCCACAGTGCCTCGTCGCAGTGGCCGAATGCAGAGAGCCATAACAGAGAGGGCCTCATTGCCCATGCCCATGCGTCAGGCAAAAGGGGGAGGGAAGAAGAAATAAATTATCACACTAGTGATAGTATTTTTAAAGATTTTTTTTAATGTGCCTGTCCTTTTACTTCTTAGCCATAAGGCCATGAATGGCAGAATTTGACCATTTCTACATTTGGCTAACATTGTATTTTGGCTGACTAGATTAGTCTAACATTTTGTAGTTTATATTTGCATTGTTAACAATGTCTGCTGCTGGTATTTGAAGAACATGTGCTTCTGTTCTTTCACTTTAGCTTCATAAGAGCATTTTTTTTACACTGTGCCAGACATTCATTGCTTTTCTTACAAATACAAATCATTTCTGGACACAGCTGTTTTTTGAGTTTTCTTTTTCCATTATCCTTCCTTCCCCCATTCCCTCTGAGCAAGCATACTGAAGTTCTTGGTAAGTATGTGGGTCTTGGCAATATTTGCCTCAAAAATTGTGTTCACTCAGTCTTTGCCTGGTGTTTCTGGCATGCTGGCCTGAGGTGTTGGGATTAGCCTGTAAGTGCCTTTTTTGGATCATGATAAATCTTATCCTCTGTGGGTCTGACCAGACTGATCTCTAGCCCATTGAGTGGAAGTAATCAACATAACTTGGCTGTGTTGTGTAATATGATATATGCCAGGACAATGCTGCAAGATTGCAACTTGGAAAAAAGTGTGCCAGAAGATAGATGTAGGCACACGAAAACACTTTCAAAAATTCCTTTTTGGGTATTGATGGGTAACATGGTTGTTCTTTCAAAGAGGTAGGAGATTTAGAAGAAAATGGTACTGTGTTTATTGTATACTAACCACTTTCTTCAATAAAGAAATATTTATAGGACAAACTATCCCTGATAATGTCACAGATACAAGGCAAAGCTGTTACGTCCCTTGTAGCCAGACCTCCTCAGAATTTAAGAGTCATGATGTGCTCTTGAATACTGTACCATGATGTCTGAAAAATGGCTCCTCACAGATGATGTATGATTTGATAGAATAGACTCTCTCTCCTCTCCCTTTAGGCTACCTTGTTTACTGATGGTAGAGTGGACTGAGTGGAACCAGGTTGACTGTAGCATGCCAAGAAGATAAGCAATGCAATATGGATGCAGGAGAGGATTGTTATTATTGTTGGGAGTGCCTCTGTGGGATGGTGAACACAAGGAGACTCAAACTCACCTCTATATGTATGTGGAGAAGAAAGTGGCTAGCCAAACGATATTCTAGATTATTGCTTAAAGGTCCTGTTTTTACCAGCAATCTGGTCAGTGGTTGGTAGGAACTAGTTCCTAGTTGACTTTCAGTTCCACTTTTGAACTAATTTCCCTAGAATTGTGAGATCATATTTGTCAAACCCATAACTAAATCTTGAGTTTGTAGATTCTTAAATGTTTGTGGACCATCATTTTCAGTGCAACCCAAAGCATCCCCTTCTCTGAGACAAAAGAAAATCAGGCACAGGGAGCATTTTGCTGCAGTACAAACCAGCCATATTGTGCTCCTTAGTGAAAGATTTGCTTGTGGCTGCTTTCTGCTAAGTGACTGGGCTGTTAATGAAATGAAGCTGGTGTGGGCTAACCCCGATACAGGCACTTTGCAGGCGCAATTTTTGTTCAAATACTTGTCCTCTAACAAATTAGATCTAGAATATTATTAAGAACGTATCAGTGGGTGGGTTGTCTTGATTGTATGCTCAAGTGCATCCTATCTGACAGGTGGGATTTTTTGCACCTGCATATCACTTGCGCCCCATCTGTGCCTGTTTTTTATAATTTGTTTGTTCATATGTTTAATGTTTTATAGATACCTTCATAAATAAATAAGTTTCAAACTGAAGCATGTAAGAGTCATTCTCATCATCTACATAATATTAAAATCAAGGGGAAAATCTCACCTAGCAAGTATTTGACAAGTAAATCTAGTCTGATAAATTTTGTTAAGGTTTCAGTATAGTTTCAGATTCCTACGCAGAAACAAGTTACACCATTCTTTGAGAATCAAGCCTTAAACATCTTTTTTCCCTCTTGTCTTTTCTGTGTTTCAAAAGGTAGAGGACTCTTTCAGACTGCCTGCAAAATAGATTGAATGTCTTAATTGCACTGTGTCACTCTAAAAGTATGGTGAACCTGAGATTTTAAGGGCCAAATATTGCATACCCTATCAAAATTCTGCTGCAATTTAAGTATTCTCCAATATAAGAGTTGTTAGACTGGATTTCCCTCCTAAATTTAGTGTATTTAGTTTAATGGAATTTAGCACTCTCCATTATATTAGTTCAGTGTGCTCATTTTTTAAAAAAAGAGAAACACCACAAAATTGGAGGCCCACAGGCATCAAGCAATGCTGTGAAAACTACTATGACAATTTTTGTTGAGTAGATGTAGCATTTTATAGTAATGTATGGAACCCCATTTTTGTGTTCCCATTCCAACTTGCTTCAGCTGTATATATATATATTTGTAAATGAGTGGGAGAACTAAAGGGCAAGAAATTAGGTGGTAAAATATAAGGCTATAAGATCAGCAAAAGATGGATCTTCCCACTAACATGATACATGGTAGAAATATCAGATTTTGTTAGAAACATTTGCAAGTAGAGATTGCAGTCAGATCTAATACTTGAATCAGATTTCCAGTACTGCTTTTCAACATCAATATCTGAGGTATGCATGGTTTTCATTCTTTCCAAAGTGAATATGTCCATGCTCTTTTGAGTGTCAGTTGAAGCCTCTTCATTCTTTCATGTAATTTGCATTGTCTCACTGGGTGTGTGGTTATGCGTGTGTATTCAGTTACAAAAATTATTATTTTTATGTGGAATTTTACATAAATTATTGCTGAATTAAGTAACAAATACTTCCCATATTTAAATACTTTCACAACTGATCCTAAAAGGATTACTTACAGGACCAGAGAGCCTAATATGAAATGTTTCCTCTTGATGTTCTTGGTAGTGGACACACTAGTAAGTTAAAAATGAAAATATTAGGATTTTATGTTTCATTGAAATCAAAAAACCTCGACCATAACTTGAAAAACATGGTTTGTGTTACTTTTAAATTTATTGCAAGTTCTCATATAGTTTTATTTTGTTTAAAGAAAACAAACCAAAAATAGAACACGTAGGAAGCAGATACCTAACATCCAATAATGCCAATTCAATAATGCCATTGTACTAGGGGTTCCGCTTCTTCAGTTAGTGCAAGGATGTATACTAACCACTATTACAGTTTTATTGCTCAAACACTTGTGCAAAGCAGTTGCACAGGAAGTTCTACAAAGCAATTGCAGAACTGGTTGCGTAAGAACTAGTTGTGCAAGAGGTTGAGTAAATGGTTAAACCACCTCTTGCAGAACCAGCTGGACAGTTGGTTCTGTACCACTTGTGCAACTGGTGACACAATTGCTTTCACAAGGGTGTTATCCAGCAGAACTGCACTAATGGGAATTTTCATCCTGCTACTACTAAATTGGATTTAGGCCTTAGTCAATGGCATTTTTCAGTTTCATATCATCAGGAACTGATCTAGAGCTTTCCCAATGACTTAAGAATCTTCTTTTTTAGGACAATTATCTTTATCACATCACAGTTATCTTTTCAGCTAGATATGTTATCAGTTATTCTTCTTCCTTAAACACTGTTGCCTTGATCCAGCAGCTATCCCTCATGAGCACAAAGGCTGATATACCACAAAACTGACCCTGTTTACATCAATGGTGGGGGTATGTTTGCTATCCAAGCAATTAGATAAAACACATGGACCTACTCTGAGCCTTGAAGTGAACTGATATATGCCCACACTTTCAGGGCTCCTTGTGCATATAACAGCACACACAGGGCACTGGACTTTCATTTAACTAGTCTTGACTCTTTATTCCATTCTAAATCATACTGTTCTGCTCTTTGCTGGTGAGAAATTGAGAATGATTCTCAAATGCAGCACTTTGCATAGGTGGAACATGAGGAGTTGCTAATGAATGAACCAGTTTTTCTTTGTTCCTGAAGGAAATTGTAATGCTGGTGCTCTATACTTAATTGAAGGAGAATTAGTCAGAAAAGTGTGATGACTTTAAGATGGCAGTTGCTACAGATGAGTGGGGGAAAGGATATTGACAGGCTGTGGAATTATTCCAACTCTTACACAACTTTTTATATGTATACACTTACATACTCTGTATCCAAAGCCCTGCAGTTAGGAGGGATGTTTTGTGAATGTTATTATGATATTCTACATTTTTTAAAAAATCTAAATAATGCGTATGACTAATCTGATTGCACAATATGTGTCTTGGTGCTGAAGATATGGCAAAGAATAAAGAATGTTTTATTATAGTACAGATTCAGTCGTGCTCCAAGAGCAAAAACTGAACTGATATAAAATCTTAGATTGATAAAATGTCTCAGTTTTAATATTAATACAAAGAGAAAGGTAAAGCACAGTTGTTATGTTATAATTTAGTTGCAGTGTAACTCTGAGTTTGAAAATATCTCTTGCACCTTCAAAATATAGTAACACTCATAGTGGTTACATCTATTTTGGTTTGTGATTATAATTAGTTGTGTCTCATATTGTATCTATTAGATCCACATTTTCCTGAGGTACTCAGGTGTAGATAAAATACATGTTGTTAGCCTTTACTGTGCATTTAAAATTGCAGGATGGTGCTCACCACAATTTGTCCATGATGAGCTGCTTTCTTTTTTCCACTGCAGACCAGTTTTCCTGTTTTGTTTTGTTTTGTTTTGTCCGCAGTGAATTGGTCTTAGTTCCACCATGACCTCAGATCACAATTTAAAAACTATCCCTCTTTGGAAATTCCTTTTACTCCATAGCACAATTTGACCCAGTAGTGGACTTTTTTTCCCATGACTCCTTATGCATAAACAAATGCAGGAATATTGTTGCCCAGGATCAAAGAAGGTGGTTCATTATTAATAATATTTCTGTAAATATTTCTGTAAAAGTTGAGTTCGAAAGATGAGTTATGAGGCTGATAGGAAAGATCTAAGGTATGAATTTTGATCTGAATTTTTCTCTCATTGGGCCTAATATTTAGAAGTCAGAAAAGAAATTAAATTGTGGAGTAGTTGCATATTTAAGATATCAAACAAATCTATTATAGCAGGACAAGATTGTTTTGTCTAATAGTCTGACATCAGGAGTGGAAAACAAAGTAATGGTATAAAGAGCACTTAAAATATCTTTTGTTGTCTGAAATTTCACTAAATTCTAGTCACTACTTTGTGGAACAGTGCTCTGCAGGTATATTATTTCTAAAGGTTTTCTTTCCATTTCTATATAGATATTTTCCCTTCACATTTTGAAGGTTTGAAGAAGAGGATTGTTTTTCGAGTCACACTAAGTAAACATTGAATGCATGCAGGCTTAAATCTAAAGCATGCATGTTATGCAGCAGTAATAAAAGTGCTCGGCTTGCACGACTTACGATGCTCAAGCATTGCCTTGTTAAAATGCCAAAATCCCCCTTTTCTTTGCATTATGTTTTAAACTGAACTCTTTAATTTATATTTGGAGTATTTAAGATTTTCAGTCTTTGGGCAAATTAGATTCATTTTAGCAAACACCTCTGTGTTACAGATAAAGTTGATGAAGTAATACCAGTTTCCAAGCCATCAAGAATTCCAGACAATGCATCCGTGGACTCAAGAGTGGCAACAATTAAGCAACGACCTTCTAGTAGATGTTTTCCCTCAGCTACAGATATGAATGTGAGTGATGGTTGTAGCACAGGTCCTTAGAGCTGTGATTCTTTGGCTGATTGAAGACTGAATGAGACTAAGCTTTAAAATGTTAATGTTTCAAGATGTTTGATTGCAGATTGATTTGTCCACGTCTCTGGTTTACAAAGAAGCAATGCAATTAATTTGTTTGGTTGATTATTAGGAATGAATTAATAACACCTTACTTTTAAGTATAAAAAAGAAATTACATCACTAAAAATAGACAAACATGGTCAGCTGCCCTGTTTGTTTCCCAAAGTTACCAATTAAAATAACATGAAAGATAATTATTGAAACTATTAACAATGCCATTCAACTATTAAAATACCGATTTTTAATTATTTTAAAAAAATTACAGATCAGAATCAATTAATTAATTTCTTCATAATTATTTCCAAGCTCTGCCTAACAGTATAGAATAATCCTTCAAGATTTCTTTTATGCTCTTGACCTTAACTATTTTGACTTCTGGCCATGATCATCTTCCACAATGAGATACCTTGTAGTAAAGATTCCTCACAGTAAAGAGTTGAAGTCACCATCCTATGCAGTGTTACAAAATTCCAAATACATTCACAGTTTGTGTGTGGTAGCTATGCAAAATCAGTACAAAATACTTAGAAATGGTAAACATTTTACTTCAGGAATATGCAAGTACGTAATGAGTACCCAGGTAGAAGTTCACACAGTATCAGGTTTCCCACAATATCTTAATCAAGCTTCTGAAATTGTAGCGTTTTGACTTCAGAGAGTTGCATTTAAAAATAAAAAGTGCTTGCAAATTCACCGGTGTAAGCTGCTGCAGTGGAAGCTTTAAATGAACTTCTAGCTGCATGCATAGTTCTCTCCACATCTGCACATAACTTTGTGTGATTACAGTATTACCAGATATCTGTTAACAGCTGGATAACAGCTGTTACACTTCGTTATAGTGACTATTGGTTTAGCCATTCAGGGAGGATATTGTAGAGATAAATGGTGGGAATCTTTTTCCTGCTTGTTCTCCTGCTCCACATGACCATCCTAGATAGCTTTCCTCCTTTTGTGTGTGATAAAATGACAGTAGGCAAATGTTTTGATTCCCCAGGCAGAGGGAGCCACATGGAGAGGGGGAGAAGTCAAATTCAGGGTGAGAAGGATATCTTGAACACATGCACACTTTCCTCTGTGAGGAGGCAGAAAAAGGCAATTACTTCCTGTTTTTGATCCAAGCCTAGTTAAATGATGTAGGATGAATAGAAGGCTGACACTACTTCTAGTTAATTGAAGATAACAGCAAGTATGGTGATTATTCTCAGCCCTCACTCAAAAACAGGATGTTCAGAAAGAGGCAACCATCAGTAGCACTACTACAAAAAATGCCATTTGCCAAGATTCTCTGAGGTTGATGAGTTCAGAGTGGGCTCTAATTCCCAAAGCGTTGTTGTGGGTGCTTCTAGAAGGTCACATTCAAAATTCGTCAAAATCAGAAGGCATCATCTTAGAGAACCAGATCTTGCAATGAATTCTGATGTTTCCTTACAGTTCACTTAGAAAGCACCATTTAAAGGAAAGAGCTGCATCCTTCCTGAGGTTCTCACATGACCTGAAGTCTAGTTCACCAGCTTTCCTTCATCTGCAAGAGCCTGAATTTCTTTAAGGTGCTATCTCAAGTCTAGCGCTAGTAGTAGGGGCAGAGTAGTAACAGCAAGAGTCATAGTTCTGTTACTACTGCACTTCTTTGAATTATTAGTTTCTATGATTCTGTATTATACAGAACGCCTGGTACCACAAGTAGGACATCTGGTGTCACAAATAGTAAGCCACCCTGAGATTAGAAGCTATTTACGTGGATAACGGCTTTCTTAGGTGCAGTTTAGGTGCAGGTGTATAGAAATGCTCACTTCCCTATTCCCAATAACCAAAGTTCACTTCATTCACTGCTTTATTGGGCATTCATGCCATTTTTCTATTTACGATATAAAACTAGTACTTCCAATTCACCAAACAACTGATGAAACAAATACTTTGCATATCTCATATTATCAGTAACTAATGTTGTACATCAGCATGACCTGGTGCCTTCCAGATGTTTTGACCTGAAACTCCCATGAATCCCAGTCAGTATGACCGGTACTCAGAGGTGATAGGACCTGTAGAACAGATTAGAGAAGGTTGTTGTAGAATATAGTGTGTACCCAGAGCTTGGGAAAGTTCTTCTGGTAGTTGTTCAATATTGCTACAGATTGTTTCAACGGAACTTCAGGACGTTGGTTATATGTTACCTTGGATACTGCAGTTGCAACAACCTTCTGTAGTTGCTCCCATGCTGCTCCAGTAACATGTATCTTCCACCCT
Organism: Cyclura pinguis; assembly: GCA_030412105.1. Lineage (NCBI taxonomy): Eukaryota > Metazoa > Chordata > Lepidosauria > Squamata > Iguanidae > Cyclura > Cyclura pinguis. The sequence continues at coordinate 306,149,835 of CM059599.1, read as the reverse complement.
TGTGAGCAGGACAGGTTACAGCATTAGTGTATCAAACTCCTGATATGTGCTCCTCTGAACACCAGCACACAATGTTTTCTAACTATATGGCCAGAAATACACATGCTGCTTATAATATTATGTAAATTAGGTATGTATGTGAGACTGAAACAAATTTTGAATGGTATATTGATAAGCTTTGGACTTACTTAATTGTGTTTTTTATAGTCCATGTATGATAGACAAGGAATTGCCGTGATGCCACCTACAGTACCTGGAAGTACACAAGGCCCATTTCTGGGTGTACCACGAGGTACAGTAAGAAGACAAAAATCAATAGGTAAAATATCACTTTCTATATGTTTGTTGAGTAAATCTTTTTTTATTTCTAATTATTGTTTTTTGGCTTTTTCACCGAGCTTGCTTCTAATGCATTTATCCATGAATTAGCTTTGAATCTTGGGCAAATTAGCCGTAATAATTTGCATTACATTGTAATGCATTGTATTTTGTACGCTTGACTGTCTGAACTGAAATCCGTCTCTACAACATAAAATTCCTTTAGTAATCTATTATTTTGTACTTATAAAACTTCCCATTCCTGAGAATCTAGCTAATCAAGCATCAACATATAAAAATTATTTCAAACTGCAAAATAAACAATTATCAAGCTTACAAGTGGTAGACAGTCCTTATCAGGAACTTTCAAATACAAACTAAATTGATGCATTTTAAATTCATTTGGTATTTCAGTGAAAACGAGTAACACATGTATATTTAAAGAAGTTTCAAGATGCTATTCACCATTTTGATTTTTTTATAGAAGACCAAATATTGAGAACTAATAGGAGGATGATAGCTAAAGAATTAGAGTACTGACATGAATTACTCACATAGATTGATATTTCAGTGAAATCAGTCTTTTTTTATTTATAGCTGTGCTTTACAATCTATGTATATATGCTAAAATGAATTGGTCTTTTTTTCATTCAGAGTAATGATCATGAGTATTAAGAAAGCATATGCCATTTCTGTTAATATGGATCCACTTTATTTTAGAAGTCCTTGATTATACAATAAGTAAATTGTATATATTCAGCCAAATGGATCAAATATGATTTTGCACTATAAAGTTGACATGTCTTTGCAAAATGTTAGTGTTTGGGCTACATTGGGGGCAGATTTTAATAACTCGTTAGTGCATAATCTATTTTTACCAGAATAGCAATTGCACAATCACATATAAGATCAGAAAAGAAGGCATCTGTCAATTTACATGCAGTAAATAGTCCCTTTTATTAGTGTAATAAGAACAATTACCATGCCCACTACAGTAATTGCCAGTGAACATGCCTGGCTTTGAAAGGGTTGGAATAGCTCTTAATTTGGTACAATGAAGCCTTCAAATAAAGTTGTGTAGCTGTCAGAGTTGGGGACCTAGTGCACACATCATCCAAGCAACATTCTGATTATCGGAACCCTAGGCATCATGCCCCCCACAACTTTGCTGTTCCCATACAGCTTGGTGCAGAACATTCTACTCACTCCGTGCCTATAGGAAAGCTGCCCCACATTAGTGGGGAGGGGAGCAATCCCATAATCAGCTAGTGATTGAAAACAATATTATAGGCTGCAAACACAGAAAGATCTACAGAATAACTCCATGTTGCACAATCTTAGGATTCCTTTCGTATACATGCCACGTTTCGGCTACCTAGTTATTGCAGCCTTCGTTCTGACTGACAGATACATCCACTAGGGTGGTTGTTGTTGTTGCTGATATTATTATTACAGGTTTGAGAGGTTGTCTACATAAGGAACAGGTAGTTGTTTGTATTTGCCCTCAGCAATTCCACAGGTGGCTCATAAAGTCATGACTAGTACTCCTGTTTTTCCAGCATGAAATTTCATACCTCAGGTAGCAATTTTGCCACTGTGTTCCTAATGCTAATTTTGACAAATGTTCTGCAATGTCTGTCAGGCCACTTGTTCTGTTTAGGCAGAAAGATTGATCTGTTTTGTGCCTGTTCACAAATGCTCACAAATACATGCTTTTTAAAAACATGCTTCCTCATTCTTTCTTTGCCCAATCTTGCACCATCCTTGCCCAGCACTTCCTCCTTTTATGCACAGTTTAGAATAGCATACTATCTGAATGCAGTTGTCTGTGCAAATATGTAAGAAAAAGCAGCAGGGGGACATTGAGACAACCAAAGTGTAGATGTATCATGTGCACAAGAGGAGTACGAGTGCAGAAGTATTATAAAACCATGCGGTACATAGTATACGTAATACAGTATTGGCTGTAATCTGTTTACTATGTCTTTGGTGACAGTGGTTGCTAACTGACATACAAGAGCAATTTAAACATTGTAGCTTGTGATTTTTTTAAAGGGATAACAGAGGAAGAACGGCAATTTTTGGCTCCCCCCATGCTAAAATTTACTAGAAGTCTATCCATGCCAGACACCTCTGAAGATATCCCTCCTCCACCACAGTCTTTACCTCCATCACCACCACCTCCTTCTCCTTCTCTTTACAACTCTCCCAAATCTCCAGTGGCTAGAATATATGGAACAATTAAGCCTGCATTTAATCAGAATTCAGGTTCAAAGATAGCTGTTTCAGGTAGATCGGAAAATATGGGGACAGTGATAAGGGACAAAGGCATATATTACCGGAGAGAGATGGACCGTTATTCTCTAGATTCTGAGGACTTATATAGCAGAAATGCCGCAACTCAGGCAAGCTTCAGAAACAAGAGAGGTCAGATGCCGGAAAACCCATACTCTGAAGTTGGAAAAATAGCAAGCAAAGCAGTGTATGTCCCAGCCAAGCCAGCGAGACGGAAGGGAATGCTAGTGAAGCAATCTAATGTTGAGGATAGTCCAGAAAAAACCTGCTCCATTCCAATTCCCACCATCATTGTTAAAGAGCCATCTACCAGCAGTAGTGGGAAAAGTAGTCAAGGAAGCAGCATGGAAATTGACCCACAATCTTCAGAGCAACCAGGACAGCTCAGACCTGAAGATAACTTGACTGTCAGTAGCCCATTTGCAGCAGCCATTGCTGGAGCAGTGAGAGACAGGGAGAAAAGATTAGAAGCCAGGCGTAACTCTCCAGCTTTCCTTTCCACAGATTTGGGAGATGAGGATGTTGGGCTAACACCTCCAACACCACGTATGAGACAGTCTAAGTTTAGTGAGGAGGGAATGTTTAGTAATGAAGACAGTTTTAGGCAACTTGTATCACAGTCTCCTATCCCAGCACCTAGAGAGTCTGAAAATATTTTCAATAGTAGTGAATCAAGTAATCAGAGTGATGCAAGGATACCAAATTCTTCAGCCCAGACAACAATGGGTTCGGAAAACAATGCATTGGCAACTGAAAATGCTGGTATGTCCAGTTTGGATAACTATGTTCATCCACTCACAGGGAAATTACTGGATCCAAATTCACCTTTAGCCCTTGCCCTTTCGGCCAGAGATAGAGCGATGAAAGAGCAAACCCAACAAATACCAGGAAAAGGAGATTCTGGCAAAGCGGACCTTAATAAACCCCTTTACATTGATACAAAGATGAGATCCAATATTGAAACTTCGTTTCCAGTGGCAGCTACCATTGCTAGGCAGAATACACGTGGTCCTCTAAGAAGGCAGGAGACAGAGAACAAGTATGAGACAGATATGTCAAAAGAGAGGAGGCCAGAAGAAAAGAAGAACATGCTGATAAACATTGTGGATACCTCACAACAGAAGTCAGCTGGTTTGCTCATGGTTCATACAGTGGACTCAGCACAGTCCAGTGAGACACCTGAAAATGAAGAGGAAAGTGCAGAGACAGATGTAAATACTGAGAAGCCTCCACCAGAAACCCAGGAAAATACAGAAACAACAGAGAGTGGATTAGATGATACTGTCATGCCTGAGCCACCTGCATCTCCCTGTAAAACAATTGTAGCTGTTGGATCTGTCGATGAGCCTATTATTTTGCCATTCCGTATCCCTCCGCCCCCTTTAGCATCTGTTGATCTTGATGAAGATTTCATCTTTACTGAGCCATTACCTCCTCCTTTAGAATTTGCTAATAGTTTTGATATCCCTGATGACCATGCAGTTCCAGGCTCTGCTCTAACGGACTTGCTGAAACAGAGAAAAAATGGAACTCCATCAGCTTCATTCAACCCCATTCAGCCCTCAAATTCTATAGACAGTAAGAAACCAGTGGGTCTTTCAAACTGTTTGCCTGCCTCTTTTTTACCACCCCCTGAAAATTTTGATAATGTCACCGACTCTGGGATTGAAGAGGTGGACAGTCGAAGTGGTAGTGACCATCACTTAGAGACAACCAGCACTATCTCAACTGTGTCCAGCATCTCTACCTTGTCTTCTGAAGGTGGTGAGAACTTGGATACTTGTACTGTCTATGCAGATGGGCAAACATTTCTGGTGGACAAACCCCCAGTACCTCCTAAGCCAAAAATGAAGCCCATAATTAACAAAAGCAATGCACTTTACAAGGATGCGCTAATTGAAGAAACTGTAGATAGTTTTGTTATTCCTCCACCTGCTCCACCCCCACCTCCTATCAGTGCACAGCCCGGTATGGCTAAAGTTCTACAGCAAAGGACTTCTAAGCTATGGGGTGATGTAACAGAGGTCAAAAGCCCAGTTCTCTCAGGCCCAAAGGCTAATGTCATTAGTGAATTGAACTCAATACTACAACAAATGAACAGAGAGAAATCGTCAAAGCCAGGGGAAGGATTGGAATCACCTACAGGAACAAAAGCTGCAAGTCTTAGTACAAGGTAAATGCAACTAAAGTATTTTTTTTAATCTATACTATTTTAGGTTATAATATGCTTGGTTTTCATCAAGGTTGCATTCTGATAAAAATGGGTGGTAATAATACTCTAGAGTATTTTTGTTGTGTTAAAGATAAATGCATAAGGCAGTGGATGACCTTTGTCTTTCCATTTTTCTTTATAGTGGCATGTTTGTATTTACTTTGCAGCATAAAGGTTAAAATCCAAAGGTCTCATTTGGTGTTTTACTTAGGAACCAGGGTTTGGAAGCTGCCTAGTGCTGATTCACACCCTCCAAAAAGTCACTCAGGAGGGTCCGGAGAATGAAAAGAACAGGAAGTCAGCAGTATCATAAGCGCATGTAGATATGTTTTCCACGTGCACCCAAGACACTGACTTCCAACCAAAATCTACTTTGCTTTTTTTGAAGTAAAAGAAATATAATTTCTGTGCAAACAATTACACTATGCTTTGCCTTGTTTGAAATAACACATCTCAGAAATGTGACTTATTGCATAGACATCACTACTTGAGAGCAAAGAGATGCAAAAACAGGCTACAACTTGTTCTTTTTCATTTCAATTCCAGTAAAAATTCCAAATCTAGCCATTTTGGGTATTTCCATGAAATCAGCATCGTTAATTAATTTACTTTGTATTCTTTGATCGGAACAAACGTAAAGAGAAGAAAGTATGGTGTATGAAAACAAGAACTGTGAACCTGCCATTCCTATTTACTAGCAGTGTCTCAGGACAGACTTTTAGCAGATTCTGAAAGGATTTGTGTTGCAGTAGAAAAGTGAAAGAAGCACCATTCCATGAAGCACAGATTTTATATAAATGACCCCACAGTGAGACCTGTAAGTACAGATGCCCAATTCCTGTGATTGTGCTCTCTCAAAGTGGTAGTGGAAATCAAAACAAATGACAAGGCAGTGTTTACATGCCTCTGTGTGGAATTCTCGCATCAGAAGTTCCTTTAAGCATGACTGTTTGGACTGCTTCTCCACCATATTGGGGTTTCTGCTGCCAAGTAAATATCAGATGCATAAATGGATACTTAAGAATTGAGATTGCTGTACATGTGAACTGTGATGAGGTTCTTATTTTCTTCTTATGTTAGTTACCATTCTAATTGCAAAATTAATAAGGAAATCATTGCATGGTGCAATACATTTTATAAAGGTATTTCTTTGACTCATCATCGTCCCCTTGTTTCTATTTGTAAGCTTTCTTTCTTCATTTTCTTTCTCTGGCTTAATGTGATAGTCACAAAAGCAAATGTCAAAATGAGTAGTTACACTTATCTGTTGCCGAAACAACAAATAAATTCCATAGCTAGATTTGAACCATAAATCAGATATGGGCAACATCCTGGGGCAGGATGGAACTGCATTGGCTCACCCAGAAGCTGCTGCACTGCCAAATTTGCTGCTGTCACTGAATTTAACACTTCAAGCACAATACTTCCCTTTGAACACAAGGTAAATGGTTAAGGTGCACCTTATTTTAACACCTGAATCCCCCACTCCCACCCTCAAATTAGCTAGATAAATGGATTGCGGTTTAATCTGCCTTCAAGCAGAAATAAAGTTGCCTGGCAACATAATGTTTCAGGATCCAGGATCCAGTGAATCACTGGATCCAGACAGAATAAAACAAGTGGCTGTGAAGGGTGAAACACAAAGAGTAAATGGACAGTTTAGAGTAGAAGCAACATCAGTTTCATTCTAAACCTGAACAGTGTCTCTGTACTAATAATGGAACTAATGGGGCTTAACAATAGCAGTTATGGCACTGCTAACATGAAAGTATTAACTGTTTCATTCAGAGTACGTTCAGTGTACGGATTCCCATTGGCATATGCTAAAGGTTCTACACAGTATATATTATATGCAGTAGTAATTACTGAACACAGCAGGTAATGTACTGAATTGTGACTGCCTCGATATCAACATAACTTTGACACAGTCAGGCAAACGTAGGTGGTGGTGGCGGCAGTGATGCTGATGATGATAACAACGACGACGACAACGGCGATGGTGCTTTTCATTGGGACATTTTCAATTTGCCAGTTTTGAATTTGATAACCTTACAGGTTTGTAAATAATCCAACAATTGAGAGATGTTTTTAAGCTGAACTTTATTGTGTCCATTACTGTCACTTCATCTTGTTAACTGTTTGTCTGCCGATTTTGCAGATGCTTTTGCTTTGTAATTTTATAGTGTCTCAGTCATTCCATTTTGTCATTTTATTTGCTCTCATGACTGCCGTTAACAGAAGAGGGTCATGCTGAACTGCCATGAAGTAAGTGACGACCAAAGGCATAGACTGTTCTACATTGTGCCTTCTGTGGTTTTGGTTGTTGTTTTGTTAAAATTCATGCATTGTTTCATTTTGTGTCTTTTTTATTTTGTTTTGTTTTTCATTTGTAATTCTGATTAGATCATGCTTCTGTTCAGAAGTAGTAGTCATTTTTTAGAATGAGCTCTATGCATCCGGTATTATATACTTTCTTACATAAATTTAAGAGGCACTTGTAGCATTCTGACAATGTGTAGCAAATTATTTAGATGTACATGTAGAAATTTTAAAATTAAAATATAAAAAAATAAAGCCAAAAGATTAAATTAACAAAAGTTAACCACGCTTAAGCATTAGAGAAATCAAGAACAGAAATCCCATGCACAATCCCAAATGAGTTGTACTTATGACAACAAAGCCTGTGTTTACTGTAATCCCATGTCCAATTGTGAATATAAAATATGGCAGTGCGGCTTCTGTGCAATAGGTGGCTTGACTGCATTACTAATTCAGAGAGGAACAGAGTGAGCATTGGAAAGAGATCCTGAGTTGCAGGGAAGCTAAAGTACAGGCAACCGGAGGCAGACATTTGAAGTAAGATTGCAGGACAGCTTCTGACCTGATAGAGAAGAACCTGAAGTACAGATATGGCTGGATGAGAGAGATCTCTAAAGGAAACTATATTGTTTTTCAGGTGTGATTTAGGAGGATGACAAAGGAAAAATAGTGGCTTGGAAGGCTAGTTAGAACATGGGGTGCCAAAAGAAGGTGTTGATAGGTTCAGAATCTAGACTAGCCAAAAGAATTCTGCCACTTGCAGCTGTTGCTGTCTTTCCAACATTGTCATCTGGCAACTAAAACAAAGAAACAGTAGGTATGCCTGAATATGAAATACTGAATTGCATTAGTGAGCTAATTTTGCTGCAGGCATTTAGACCATAATTTTACTGCACATGATGATAAATCTTCTGACACTGATATGGCTGAGCTGCAGCAAATATTACGGCTCCTGAATTTTCAAATAGCCAAGGAAGTAATGCCTTCAATCGTTTAATGAGAAGGCACGTCTCTTCAGCATGGAGGTGCTCTGGAAGAGTCACATAGAATCACCTGAGAACAGGAAGTGATGTGTGAGAAGGAAGACAAGAGTAGAGTGTTGTAAAAAGCGGAGATCTGAGTAAGCTGTGGGTGAGGAGGAGATGGAATCGATAAAGAGACAATGCATTGGAACCTAGTAGCAGGAGACCCTATGTATTATTGACAGAAAGAAAGGGTCAAGTAACTTTCAGAGACCATAGAATAAGAATGAGAAGTCACTTGATTGTTAAGCCTATAGAATGAGTGTACACCCTTGGCTTTACATTTGAGTATAGCGCTCAGCCAGTCCCTGTATGATCCCCATCCAGTGATGCAGAGAACAAAAAGGTATTCCATGGTTTCCAGGGTTGCTATTTCCCTTCCTCTAATAGCGGGAAGACAACTATCGTGGTTGAGATCACTGGGGATAAGAGTGGTAAGATTCCTGCAGTGCTTCTGTATGGTAAAGAAGGCTGCCTGCTGCACACAGAAACCTGCAGACTTTTCCAGAAGGAAAAGGAGAGAAGTGGTTTCTCTTGCAGCTTTACTGAAATGAGTTGCTTGTAGCATGAACTTTTCTTTAAGCATTATGAGGCAATAAAGGCCAAGATGCAGAAGATAGGGAGTAGGGATAGAATTTTACATTCTGATGGAACTCATCAGTCAGTTTTGCTGCCAAGGACTTTGTGCAGAACAAAAGATTACCAATTAATCAATCAATCAATCATACAGAGCTGCCACCATACTGTCTACCTTTTATTGCCCATTCTTCATAATGCAACCTTCCTGTGCTGCTGACCACAGGCTAATTAGGAAAAGCACACCAAAGACTCACACATCTTGTAGTCGGTAGACTTTATGGGGAAATAATGCAGGAAGACAGAAGGAGTCTTTACTAGATGCACCAGCTCCCAAAAGGAACTGTATGGAGTTGCCACCTCTGCCTCAGAATGTTTTCACTGGTTTCTTTTCCAATAATGGCCAGTGGAAAATTGCTGCTGGGTCTGCTAAACAGGGTCAGGCCTGGTTCTCACTTGGAAAGGAAACTTCCAGGGAATACCAGGTGCTGTAGGCTCTGTTTAGAGGAAGGCAGTGTCAAAGCCCCTCTGCAGATTCCTTGTTGAACAAAACCCTATGAAGTTTACATGGTCATCCTAAGTCAACAGGTGACTGGAAGGCACCTACTTTATTTTTCTGCCACTGAATAGCATACTTTGGGTGGCAAATCTTGCACCATCTCTGTTTGTTACAATGTCTTTTTTTGCCCTTTTTATTCAAATATGCTGAAATTAATGCCTTAACTTGCCTAACAGCTACAGTTACAATTATATTTTGATCCTATTAATATATCATATATTATATATTAACAATACATTATCAAGGTAATTGAAAAGAGTCAAAAGTTGTAATGGCCAGCAAGAGCAGAATAACTACAGAAATACACAATTGCTAGAACCCTGCATTGTGCAAGTAGAGTGTAACACTCCATTTATGCAATTCCATGTTCTTGGCATCCAAAAGGCAGCTTCCAAGTGCTGGACCACACTGCTATGGCCATGGATTGGACAAGGGCAAGGGAGGGTGGGCAATATCCCACTGCAGTTCTGTACCCAGAAGGAAAGATCTGGGAAAGTGACATCAGCTTTCTTCTCCTAGCTGCCTGGGCAACTCACTTCCCATCCCCACTCCAGAAAATGATCTCGGCAGCACCCTGGTGCTTGAAAACCACCTTGTGGTAGACCGGACATTGTGCAAAGATAAATCAAATATTTCCTTCATAATATCCAAAAGAGGAAATACTTATATGTAACCCTACTTGGAATATATGCATCAACAGGAATCTGTTCAATCTCAATATTGATTGAGTCAGAAGACATAGGAGCTTTTTCTGTGTGATCTGTTTGACTCACACAGTGTAGCCTAGTTCAGAATCTCAGTAGCCGTTTTGGTAGGAACCCCAAAGAGTAGGAAGAAGAGTGATATTGTGGACAGGGGGTGCAGTGAATTGAGCACTGAAATAGAGCAATTTGGTTAGAATCTGTTCGGCTAAGTAGTTTACTGGGTTGTTATACATTTCCATTTCTATTCCAAACTCCTTAAAATGGAGAGATACAAATGTAATAAATTTTGGCTGCACTTCTTTCAGAGTCTGAGTGGTCTGTGGTTGGTGTCAGCTATTTTAATATCCACAAACTGGGATCCCAGTTTAGTGTATCTCTGCAGCATTGGTACTTTAGTGCCTCAAAGTCATTTGGGAAGGAGGGATTAATGCAGAAAGTACCAACTAAACCAACATTTTTGGCTCGTGCTTCACTTGCCTATCACAACCAAGGGGAAGAGAGAGCCTGTGTGCATTCGTGCAGGAATGATGCCAAGTAAAACTCCCTTCCATATCTTGTGTGGGCCCTGACTGCCATTAGATGTAAATGTTGTGTTTTAACATTTTATTGATGAAACAGTCAACACATTCCAACCTCTGTCCTTAGAGTACAACAAGTCTTAAAACTGCAGCTTTAATACTGTTGAAGTCAATCAGTCTTAGCGTGGGGTTACAGCTTCACAGAACATTGTGCTAAAAAACTGTACAAATCCTTAGGGTATTCATTAAGCTGCATTGAAGAATTACAGGATCTCTTACAGTGCAACCTGACATATATCAGAAATGAATCTCAGTGTATTGAACAGAGCTTTCCCCAGGTAAGATTATCCAGGAATGCAGCCTTAGTCTTGTCAAAATGTAGTCTCTCTCTCTCTCTCTCTCTCTCTCTCTCTCTCTCTCTCTCTCTCTCTCTCTCTTCCTTCCTTCCTTCCTTCCTTCCTTCCTTCCTTCCTTCCTTCCTTCCTTCCTTCCTTCCTTCCTTCCTTCCTTCCTTCCTTCTTTTTTTTGCCTAAAAAAGTTAATCTGTGCACCAAAACCTGTTTGTTGTCTTCTCCATTTTCACTAGGTCTTATCTTCAGAGTCATTTTGACCTTGCCAGTGTAATCTAGGACACCACTACTCAAAGTAGTGTTCTCTGGACCAGTGTTAGTCCCTGAACCATTGATTGCTGGTCCCTGGCAAGTTCCCAGGCAAGAAAGAAATAATTGTACCCAATGGGCACAAGTTTAGTACCAGTTCTTGGCATGCTGGCAAAAAATAATTGCTGGTCCCACGTATCAGATAACCTGAGAAGCACTAATTTAGAATACAGTCTACCAGGTTTTGCACTGTTCTCATTCATTTCAACAGAGCAAGTGTAGAATAATATTGTGTGAGCTTCACCTTTCCATTGGAAATCTTCTGCACACACATTGTGCACATTTGCTTTATTTCTTTGGTCTAAATGCAGTTTCTAACTAGTCTAGTAAAATTCAGATGGGCAGCTTTATCAGTCTGTTCCAAGGAAAATGACCCATGGGACATCTGGAATAGTATGATATTGTAGCATATGTTTAGTTGCTACAATGTTTTTGGGGGTTCTGTTGGTGTTGAAGTCTGCTTTTTAATTTGTCTATGTCCTTTCACTTCTAGTATGCTCTTCACACTTTATGGTTCAGGAACTATAACTACACATGCAGATTCTTTGTTTTGCTATTAAGACATGACAGCCGAGATCCTGTATTGGCAGTTGTAGCTATAATGACGGAGTTCTTTCATCACAGCTACTTCTGCCCATGCTACCCCCAAAATATCTCTCAAGTCAGGCAGTGCTCCAACCACTGGTTTCTGCCAAACTGCAGATAAGGGGGCTGGGAAATGATTGAACAGCATATGGAGACAAGCAGCTGAAGACATTTCTTGAAGTCCTGCTGCAGCTGTTTGTCTGAACACACCACACAACCAGGAAAGCACTGCAGTTATCATTTCCCAGAACCTTGATCAGCAGTGCCTCAGAAACCATTCAGTTGGGATTCTGGTTTGAGTGGTCACATTCAGACATTAACGCCCATAAATGTGAATCCCAAAAGTTACAAGATTGTAAGTCCTGTTGATGATCTCATAAATACTGAACAAGAGGCCAGCTTGTATCTTTAACTTTCTTAACAGATCAAGATCTCTTTCTGTCTTTCGAGAAACCTTTCCCCATTGACCTGTCTTCTGAAGTAGCCTTGCAGATACACTGACAGTAAAGTTCCATCCATCCACAATGAACTAAGTTGATCATTTGTGGTGTATATGGTTTAACACCTCTTCAGAACAGACAAGTACAAATTCAACACTGCTCTGGTCCACACGTGATCTTGAATATTTAACCATTAGATCTGGACTGTAGAATCTAGGAGAAGATAAGCCCTATGTAGGAAGGCCTGATTGGTTAAGTCCCCCTGGATGATTCATTTCAGATAATGAGTCTTAGGAAAAGAGACATAGATCAGAGGGGTGTTTTCTACAGCTGTGAAAGAGGGCCTCTTTCCCTGCACTTTAATTCTTGTACTCCTTTGCCCTAAAGTAGGAGCTCATATGCTCAGAAAAGTCATCACCACCACCACCACCACCACACACATACTGTTCAGTTTCAGTTGGGGTTGGGTGCAGAACTGTGTAAGGGAGGAGAAGGATGGGGGAACATCATTGGTAGCTGAGTTCTCAAGCTGGCTTAAATGTGTGTGGAGATAAGGGTGATCTTTCTAAGCATAAAAGCCAATTGCTTTATCAGTAAGGCTCTAAAGAGAGTTTTGTAAAAATTAAAAACACTGAAAAGAGGCATGGGGGAGAGAGAGAAGAAGAGAGAAGAAAGAAAGAGGTGGGTGAGTTAGAATGAGGGTAGTAAGAGAAGAATGACTCTCTCCCTTCCCACCCTCCATTATTGCAAACACCACAAAAAAAAAAGTTTGGACAAGGAAGCTCCAAGAAAAGTCAGGAAGCCACACAAAAAGGTGTGGGACAAATGAGGATCTTGAGAGACTCTTGAGATTATACTTGCAACTTCCTTTAATTCTCTTGGATGCAGTTCCTCTGGCCCTAGAGACTTGATTTCACTTAAGATAATTATGTATTCCCATACTACCTCTTTACCAATCTTAAATTATGGCTGTCTAGCTACATCACTTATTCAGTTTTTTCCACCTTGAGCATTGTTTTGCTTTTAGGGGAAGATGGAGGCAAAATAGATGGATTGCTGTTTTGGTAGCTGTCTGACACTTCTGTTAGAATTTTCCATCTTCACTATAGAGTGGCCCTACCACTTCCTTGTTCTTCCTCTTGTTCTAAACATAATCAAGAAATGTATTTTTATTCTCTTTAACTTCTCTTGCAGGCTAGAGCTCATTCTGAGATTTAGCTACCTGACTGTCTCCCTATAAATATTTATTTCTACGCTTCTTGGGTGATTTACTTCTCCTTCCATTTCCTATACACAATCCTTTTAATTCATCTAAATTAAATTAATCTGAAATTTCCTTATGCAGGCATCCTGACTCCCTTAAACGACTTCCAGTCTGCTTTCTTCTTGGAATTATCTGTGATTGTTCCTACAGTATGTCATATTTAAGAAACTCTCAGCCATTGTGAACTTCCTTCTCCTTGAGTATTTCATACCCGGTATTTTCTTAAGCTTATTAAGATCAGTTTTCTTAAGGTTCTGAATGGGTGTCTATGTTCAGCTTTTCCTTTCCTCAGGATAATGAATCTCAAAAGAACATGATCAATTCCACTCAAGATTTCCACTAATTCCACTTACTGACCAGTTCTTCTCTGTTGGTGAGAACATGTTCAAGACAGTTGTTACATCTTCTGCCTTCTACAAATGAAATTATCAGCAGAACAAGTGAGAAATTTGTTAGACCTTAGTTTCTTGGCACAGTTTTACTTCCAACCAATAGAAATCTAGTTGAAGTCTTCTGTTACCCCTATATCTTTCCTATTTGAATGTTACTAATCTGTTCTAGGAAGGTATAATCCAATTAATAGTTCTTCTTTGTGGTCTCTGTGCCTCACACAATGGGAATCTTCCTACATGCGCAGTAGCGTTTGGGAAAGTTCCAGAGCTGAGCAGCTTGGCGGGAACCCATCCCCCATTCAGTACTGAGCATGCTCAGTCCTGCCAAGCTAATGGTCTCTCCTCAGTTTCTTTTTGTCCACTGACCAGTTAGCAGCTTGGAAGGCTTCCTCGCTGAGCAGTTTTCTTCCTTCTTTCAATTCATTTTTGGTTTCCTTTACAACAAAAACTGTAAGAACCCTTCCCCCTTCTTATGTCATCTTTGTTTAAGCTTTGCATATCTTGCAGCCGCAAGGTTTCCCTGTCAGAGGGCCACCCCAAGTGCTTGTTCTGCCTTGGGGAGGGCCATAACGTTTAGGCCTGTTCCATCTGTAAGGATTTTACCTCCAGAATCTGAAGAATAGAGCTTCTCACTTTAAATCCTACTGTTGGGAGCAAGCTCTTCGCCTCAAGGAGCAGGCGGCTTCGAATACTGGCCTTTTCACTGCTCCAGTGACACCACGCCCTTCGTGAGGCCCTTCGCTATCGAAACCCTCCACAACGGCTTCCCTGTCTGCTGCAAAATCACCGGTAACGACCAGGTCCTTGGTACCGACCACTTAGGTACCGATACCAACGTTGACGTCACCGGACTTACCACCGTTATCTTCTTTACCGAGGATTCCGAAGCTCTCCAAGATGCCTACCATCCCGTCCTCCACCGGAGACGCTTCCTGTAGCTTGCAGCAGGCTCCAATTCAGCAGCCTCGCAAGGTGTCTACCTTGGCAGAGCGTAAGCGACCTTCATCGCTGCCTTTCCTGAGACGCTGGGACTGGTTCGCATCCATTGCCCTACAAGATGCCTATTTCCACATTGCTACTCGCCCCCAGCACAGGAGGTATCTCCGGTTTGCGGTCGACGGCGTCTGTTATCAATACAAGGTCCAGCCATTTGGTCTGTCCACCACCCCCAAGGTCTTTACCAAGTGCCTAGCTCCTGTGGTGTCTTACCTCCGCATGAACCGTGTTATGGTGACTGGTTACTGGTGGTGCCCTGCAAACAAAAGTTATACAAGGGCATTCACCTTGCCCACTACCTTGTTTCTGATCTCGGCTTCAGAGTGAATCCCAAGAAGTCCCACTTGGAACCTTCACGCACCCTGGATTTCATCGGGGCCACTCTGGACTCCACTTGCGCCAGGGCCTTCCTGCTGCTGAAGTGTGCTCGGGCTCTGCGTCAAGCCGCAGCCACCATCCTGCGCAGTCTGTCCATTTCTGCCTGCAGGATCCAACAGCTCCTCCGCTACATGGCAGCCACAAAGGCGGTCACACACTCGTCTCGCCTTCAGGCTCGCCCTCTGCAACATTGGTTTCTCCGGCACTTCAACCCTCTCCTCGACAATCAACGTCAGGTTCTGTGGATCCCTCGTCCAGTCCTGGACTCCCTCCACTGGTGGCTGTCCCCATGCCATTTCTTGTCGGTAATGCCGTTTGCTGAGCCCCGTCCGACACTTACCATTACAACCGACGCGTCCCTCCTCGGTTGGGGAGCCCACTGTGGCAATCTCGCAGTCCAGGGCCACTGGGCCGGCCTGGAAACGCGTCTCCATATCAATACATTGGAGCTCTTGGCAATCCTCAAAGCTCTTCAGGCCTTTCAGAACCTTGTTGTCGGATGGACTGTTCAGATTCGATCAGACAACACGACAACTGTGTGCTACGTGAACCAACAAGGAGGCACTCACTCCTCCACTTTGCTTCATCTGGCTCTACACATATGGGATTGGTGCATCCCACTGCGAATACATCCCATTGCAGTTCACTTAGCGGGGCGGGACAATGTGACAGTGGACACACTGAGCAGGGACACAGCATGCCACCACGAATGGTCCCTCTCTAACGCTGCTTTCCAGAGGATAGTGTCCCAATGGGGCACTCCAACTGTCGATCTCTTTGTGACCGACCAGAACAGGAAATGTCCCCGTTATTGCTCGAGAGCTGGCCTGGGCCCCGGTTCTCTCAGGGACACGTTCCAGTTTCCTTGGAGCGGGGAGTTTCTTTACATCTTCCCATCATTTCCTCTCTTGGGCCGAGTAGTGGCCAAGATCACAGCGGACAGGGCAGACGGCATCCTTGTCGTCCCTTATTGGCTGAGGCAACATTGGTTCAGTCCCCTGCTCACCATCACCCGGGGCCGCAAGATGCGAGTTCAGTGCACACCAGACCTCCTCTCTCACTTGGATGGTTGCGTGCTTCATCCAGAACTCCCTCTCCTCCACCTGCACGCTTGGAGGATAATGTTCTAGATTCTCCCACTATCCAAGCTGTCCTCACAGCTGCGCAGAAGGAATTCACTCGTAGGTCCTACGACTACAAGTGGCAGAAGTTTGTGACCTTTGCGAACACCCGAAATGAGGCATCTTCTCCAACTTCCCTGTCAGTGATGCTTCACTTCCTCCTGACTCTGCAGGAGCAAGGCTTAGCCTTTTCCTCTCTTAAGGTTTATCTGTCTGCGATCATAGCTTATGAGCCACGGGGTTCTCCTTCTTCAGCTCTTTTCAGGAACGCTACAGTCAAGCAATTTCTCAAAGGTCTCCAACATCTCTACCCTCCTGTCTCTCCGCCACTGCCTCCATGGTCACTATTGCTTGTCCTTTCCCAGCTTATGCGCCATCCTTTTGAACTGATGGCTACATCTGATGACCATCTCCTTACCATGAAGACGGCGTTCTTGGTTGCTGTCACTTCAGCCAGACAGGCAAGAGAACTGACCGCGCTACGAACCGATGAACCGTTTCATCGGAACAAGGTAGTCCTGCATCCGGACCTGTCTTTTCTTCCTAAAGTCGTCTCTGATTTCCATCCAAACCAGGATTTGATTCTACCTACCTTCTAACCTTCGTCCACCACTATTGCCTTGACTGCAGGGCCCAGTGTGATGCTCGCTTTGGTCATGCGGTGCTGTCTTCTATTGTCTAGGACCTAATCTGCCGTCTAATGGTAAGCTACTCAGTTTTCCATTGTGTGAGGCACAGAGACCACAAAGAAGAAGAACAGGTTGCTTACCTGTAACTGTGGTTCTTTGAGTGGTCATCTGTGCCCTCACACGCACCCGCCCAGCCTCCCTTCTTTCAGGTCTTCGCTTCGGTGGACTTCAAAACTGAGAAGAGACCATTAGCTTGGTGGGACTGAGCATGCTCAGTATTGAATGGGGGAGGGGTTCCCGCCAGGCTGCTCGGCTCTGGAACTTTCTGAAACGCTACTGCACATGCACGAAGATTCCCATTGTGTGAGGACACAGATGACCACTCAAAGAACCACAGTTACAAGTAAGCAACCTGTTCATGCTCTTAGTGATGTCACTATTCTTTCCCTTTCCTTTCATTTTAAACCAAATACTTTCAATCTGTCTTACAGGTTCTAGGGCTGTGAAATCATGGGTCTCCTCACAGGTTTACACACTCTTTGCATATAATCTGATTTCTCCTCCCTTCCTGTTTACTTTTTTCCTTTTGAACACACTATACTATTCACTTATTACATTCCAGTTATACGTTTCATCCCACAGGTTTCAGTGATGCCTATTAAATAATATTTGCCTTACAGTTCCTAACTAGTACTGAGTTTAAAATACTAGTTGATTCCATTTGTTCAGAGATATATGAAACCAAAACCCATTCCCTCCGGCATCTTCTTTACTGTTTTTCTTGCCCATTGATGGTTCCCATACCACCATGCCAGTGTCCTGTGCATCACTGACATTTTTGTCTCCAGTACTTGGTTCTCTTTGTTCCCTGGAATATTGTGCCCCTCCACCACAAATTGCAATTTAAAGCCCTCTTCATTAGGTTTGCAAGACTCCTAGAAAATATGTGCTTCCCAAACTCTTTGAAGTGCACCCCATGGTACACAATCCAAGAACCCAGACCATTCTGGCTACAGAAAGTTGTCTGCACAATCAGTTATTCACTTCCAATATTCTACTCTCTTTTCTTTCAAGAGGAAGAAGTCAGGCAACAATCACCTTTGCCCTTGGGATCTTCACCTTCCTACCCGAGGTTCTTGGTCCTTTGCAGTGCGCCATCTAGCAGTACAGTTTGTTTCCATGTGAATCAGAAGGAAGAGGTCAATGAGCTTGATGCCCCTTGCAACCTCTCTTGTCACAGAATAATTGAATCTTGGAGTTGAAAGGGACCGCAAAGGCCATGTAAGCCAACCTCCTGAGTCTCCCACCTTCCAAGGCAGTCTGTTCCATTGTTAAACAGCAATTACAATAAAAAAAAGTTCTTCCTAATGTTTAGGTCAAATCTCTTTTCTTGGAATTTGAATCCATTGGCTCATGTTCTAGTCTCTGGAGCAGCAGTAAATATGTTTGCTCTTCCTTCTACATGACATCCTTTCAGATATTTGAAGATAGCCATCATGTCACCTCTCAGTCTTCTCCTAGCTAAACATACCCAGCTCCCTAAGTCATTCCTCATAAAGCTTGTTTTCCACACCTTTGATAATCTTGGTCACTCTTCTCAAGATTGGGGCAAAACAGTTGCACAGACTTGTGTTTTGAGCTGCCGTCCATGAGGAATATTTGTGCTTAGGTCTGTTTAGATAAAATATTGAAACAAAATAAAATCTACATATCTCATTACAACAAGAAGACTCATTCACATGGGTATTTTAGATTTACTCTGTTGTTGCTGTTATTGTGTGTCTTCAAGTCATTTCTGGCTTATGGGGGTCCTATGGTGAACCTATTACAAGGTTTTCTGGAGCTGAGAGTGTGTGACGTGCCCAAAGTTATCTAGTGGGTTTCCATGGCAAAACAGGGAATCAAAACCTGGTCTCTAGGATCATAATCCAACACGCAAACCACTACACCACACTGCCTTTCTAGATTTAGCCTACAACTGTATCATTTAATATCTGTATCTGTTCTGATGCCAGGAAGTGTAGTCAGTTTTGTTTCACCTTTTTCAGTAATACTGTTGTTAATCACTGCCAAGTTGGCTTCGTCTATCAGTGCCCTCATTCTAGGCCATGCTGTCATTAACATTCCTGCTCATATCCTTCAAAGTCAGGTCTGTGGCTTCCTGGCCTGGACATCTGGCATTTCTTACTCCATGTGTCGCAAAAGTCTTTGCTGTAAAATTTTGAGCATCACATGCCCATTGTTTTGTTTTCTGTATTTGATGGCAGATTTTAAATAGAATTTTGTTAGCAGGTCAATAGTATTACCTGCTCAGATGTTTTGAATAGATTCCTTGGACTTTGTCTCAGAGTCTGTTCTTTTTATTGTTTGTTTTTCCGTTTGTGGAGAACCTGCTCCGTATATTTTTCTGGCTCAAAATGAACAGGAGAATGATTTGCATGGTAATTTTTGAAATGCAAAGGTCTCCTTAGCTTAATTTCCCATGTCGTTTTCACAGGGGCATGCTTCCTTGTGATATTTATGATCACATGACAGAATAATTTCCTCATCTTGCAACAACAGATTTAAGATAATGGGGAAGAATCACCTTGTGTTGGGCCTGAGGTCCTCTGGGTAGGCCCTGTGTTACACACTCACACATTTCAGTTCAGCCTGCTTTCACACTAACAAACATATTTTGAGGGTTAGTTCATGATGTTGTGTTGCTAGATCAGGCTGCCCTGTATGCTGCAGTCCTGTGAGAATAGCCAAGGAATGATAATGATGAATGCTTTGCTCCCTGCACCATCCGGTACAGTGGGGGGAGAGCGAAGCCTGGTTAGGGACCATCCACTGCTGTTTCGGGCAGGTAATGAGATTTGGCCACGCGCCTGTCATGCACCTGGCCCATGGGTGCCTCAGTAATTGGCGTCCCAGGTGGGATAGCCCCCCTGCCTGTTTCGGCATGGTGGGTTGATGGATTGGCACCCTGTTTTGCCACTCGCGTACGAAAAGCCTATATAATCTGTTGAAACAAAGAGAACGCTGCTCCGTTGCCTGTGTTGCCTTTCCGACGGAGTCAGAGTCATGAGACGGAGTCATGCCTGTTGCCTCCAATTTGGTCCTATAACTGTAGTCTTAAGCCTACTGACAGAGAGAATGTTCTGTTGGACACAGTGGAATTTACTACTGAGTAAATATATTAAGGCTAGCAGCTCCTGTTCTTCGTTGGGTTGTGTCTTGGCTCTGGTTTTAGTCTCAGCTTTTAAGCAGCTGTACAAGATGCTGAACCTATTTTGGGGAAAGAGTGTAGTGCCTTGAATAGCTTCTTTAAAGTACAAACTAAATTCCAGTGTCAACACTCCAGTGGCATTAGACCCACCAGACTCCATGGCATACTTAGAATCACCTTATACAGCTTGAAAGAGCATAAGAATGTTTGTTACCCAAGTAGATTTGGTGCAATGTGTTTGAGATAGCTTTTTCAGCAGAATAAACTAGAGTATACTGGGGTATGCTGTCCTCTTTTTTTTTTAATTCAACAAGTAGCAATGTGTTTAAATAATATTAAAATAGCTCAAAGTAGTCTAGTAAGATGTCATGTTCACATAGTGCCTTTTTACTGGGAAAATTAAGTGATGTGACACATTATATATTGTAAAATAATTTAAGACAGCATAGTATGTCTTACAATCAGGATAATCCTAGTGAGTTAATGTTTGCAACAAAATACTTAAAATTTCTGATAGAATTTGCATTGTTCTATAAGTCCAACCTTTTTCTAATCCTTTAAATTACAGATGAAATAGTCCCTACAATATAAAGACCCATAATATGAATGTATCTTTGGGCAAAAAGTTCTGTTTCAAATCTAGTAAACTCATACTGACAAGAGGCTGCAGTAAGATGCTGTGAGGATTCATTCTTACAAAATACTTCCTTTTCACAACTATAGAAATGTGGATTTGATCACACAGGAAGAGAATGTTTTACTCCCCACTGCTCACAATCAATGTTTCAAACAATTCAATTTAATATTTTATTATTTCTGCAGAATTTGTGTATCACAACTGTAATAGTCACAATTGAATATAATTTGGCACAGCTGCTGTCTAGATGTCATTTAATACAATTATTTTTGTTAAATAGATCTTGTAAGTAAACAGTTTCCAAGTGTTTTCTTATCAAATGGCACATCGATAACCTTTGTCCAGAGTTTTCTCCACAGTGATTGTAAAGTAATTATGATACAAGACAAAATCCAAAGAAACTATTTACACATAATTGTAAGCAATTTATCTTTGAAGTTATTTTTCTGTGGCAGTTGTCACAGTCAATAGGAGCCAAGCTAGTCTTTTAAGCTGAACTGTTCTTTCCATCTTTGGTGCTTTGGTCTTTGGTGCTGGAAAGTGCTTCAGCGCAGATTCTGCATCATATATACCTGTCTTCTCCTCTCATGTAATGAAACAGCTTCTGTGGATGATAGGAAGGTACATTAAGATGGATTATGATGTATGCTTTACTGCTTCTGAGCTGCAAATAGTTGCTAATCCCATCTACCCTGAGTCATTTGCAAAATGATACATCAAAACTTAGTCCCATTGGTTTGTGCTAATTGGGGCTAGAAATTGGCTTCTACCCACTGAATCATGATATTCTTTGTATCAGAATAACTTTGAAATATTATGTCAAAATAAGTTATGTGTCGGCCTCCCTATAACCTAGTCACCATCTTCATTATAGTATAATAATAAAAGTTGCAGTGTGTAAATCCGTAGTGGGATTTACAAGATGCTGATTCAGTGGGTCAAATCCAGCTGACAGTAACAGTCGGATATAGACCCACACTAGCGCCTTAGATATTCCTACAAAAACAATTCCTCTAATAGTGAGAAAGATCCTCTTCCTTAATGCTTATACAGTGAGCCCTCCCCTTTCAAGGAGGTTAGGGGCACAGGACCCCCATGAAAGTAGAAAAACCACAAACATCATAGGCTGTACAAATTGTATTTAACACACACGAAAAAGTACCTGACTTGGTGGAGCGCCAAGGCCTGGGTGTCTGTGCATGTCCTCCTTTCCTTACTTGTGGGTGGGAGGGAGAAAGAGAATGGGATGGGGTAGTGGGAAGAGGCGGGGAGGGGACACCTTTCTGCATGAGTGAGCAAATGTGTGAACCGTCCTCCCTCCCATCCCATCCCGTCCCATCCCCCATGCAAGTGAGCACATGTGTGAACATGTATACCTTCCCTCCTCCCTTCCCATCCCTTTTCCCCAGTAATCCGTGAATAATCAAATCCATGAATACTTAACTTGCAAATGTGGGCAAATCTACATGTATATATAAAACATAAACACTGCAAACAAACAATGAATGAAGCTTTTCATTACTTTTATACCAGAGTTTGAAAATAACGTGATGCAAGTAATAGTGTTACCTGTAATGTGTTGTTTTCATAGAATCATAGAATCATAGAAATGTAGAGTTGGAAGAGACCACACGGGCCATCCAGTCCAACCCCCTGCCACGCGGGAACACCCTCAAAGCACTCCCGACAGATGGCCATCCAGCCTCTGCTTAAAAACCTACAAAGAAGGAGACTCCACTACACTCCGAGGCAGCATATTCCACTGCTGGACAGCCCTGACTGTCAGGAAGTTCTTCCTGAGGTTCAGGTGGAATCTCCTTTCCTGCAGCTTGAATCCATTGCTCCTTGTCCTGGTCTCTGGAGCAGCAGAAAACAAGCCCACTCCCTCCTCTACATGGCATCCCTTCAAATATTTAAACATGGCTATCATGTCCCCTCTTAACCTTTGATTTTACTTTGATACTGATGGCATGTTGTCCTTTTTTGTATTTTAGTGTCAATGTGACATGATTTCCTATGACAGTGGTGATTGCTCATTCAAAAATGATACTTTTATGACCATATAGGAGCTTTTTCTATTCTTAACTTTAAAACAATAATTGTAAACATAATGCCATATTAGTTGGTTGGCCCCAGCGTTCCTACTAGGATAAATGTTAAGATATAAGAGTCAAAAGCCTACATTGCCCAGTGTAGGCAAGAGTTCTACAGGCAGAGCTTCACTGTGCTTCCACTCAACCGTTCCCATTAGACACAGTTTTGCTTCATTCCTGAATGGGCTTCTGTGGCTGGTAAATAGCAGGATTGCAGAATCAGAGCAGCATCCATCTATGCCCCCATTTTGGGGAGATTATTGCAGCAAAACCATGAAATCCCCGGGAGTGCTTTAGTTGTTTGTGGTGGCTGGTATTCTTTTAGACCCTCCCAGAAAAGACACATAAACGTTAGGTGGTGGACATCTATTTACATATGTCACAAACAGAATGCAATCCTGTAATTGTTAAGGTAATAAACTAATGGTAATGTACCCACCATTTTCATAAATTTTTCCAAGTTCTGACACACCCACACACATGTTGCATTTTTAACGTCTATTCCCTGAAAGGAATTTGATACAACCATGTTTCACATTGGCTGTGCCACTGTAATGTCTAGCTGATATTTTTAAACAGTGTGCCCTCCACTTTCACAGGTTCAGCATTCACAGATTTGATTATTTGTGGGTTATTTTACTTTATTTATTTATTTGTCTGTTTATTTATTTTCTTATACGTCCCTACCACAGGAAAAAAATGTTCTGTCTAGGAATATCTAGGTCCTCTAGCATAAGTCCTCTTTGACCAGATCCACTTCCACCAAACCACAGAGTCATGCTGAAGGACCTAGAGATTTCTAGAAAGAATACAGCTCTAGCCATTGCCAGGTCCTTCAACATAACTCTGTGACCCACTTCTGCCAGAAGGCGACCATAAAATTGCGCTGGGGGACCAAAAATTCCTAGAACAGTATTCTCTGGTTAAAAAAAAAAATGCGTTTGTGATTTTTATTTTCTTTGTGCTTTGTGCTTTTCATGGGGGTCTTGTGCCCCTTGCCATGAAAATGTAGGGCTAACTGTACACATGAGGCTTGCAACAAAATGTTGCAAAGTATTCCTGGTGTCTGTAATGGGGGGGAGGTGTGTGCACTCAAACATAAATTCTAGTATTAAAAACAAGAATCAAGGCAGTCTGATTTTTGTGTGCAGAAAAAAATACAGTATTTTGAGAATGTTTAACAGAGTTTCTAATCAACTTCTACATACGATTGTTGTATTTGGCCAGGGAAGAAGTGTGTGTGTGTGGGGGGGGGGGGGTTAAGTAAATTTTTGCATCCCTGAGATGTCTGATGGATTTAGACTGGGAATCCCAAAGTACACCAGCCTCATCTACATGGCTTCACTGTACTGCATTAATTAGCAGAACCAATGGATTGGCTTCAGAAAATTTGTTCTATGATTAGGAGAATCTCTAAGCACTGTTCTCCCATTGGGGAAAAGGGGGACTGATCCTCACCAATTTCCATTCTCTCTCTCCATCTCCCCTCTGCTTCTTCTTTCATCATTTTAAGCACTTCCCCAAATCTCTGAAACAGATTTCTGTGAAAAGACTGTTAAATCAGTTCTCCTAACAATGCAATGATGAGCCCTTCCATCAGTGGGATGCTTTTGTTGAATTCAGCTCAACTGGCAATGCGTGAGATAAGCAAGGAGAAACAAGAAAATTTCCCGGGAACGTGGAAATTGGGGAAATGGTGTTATTATATTGCTCTGTCTCTCCTCTCCTCACACACAGGATTCACTGTTCTCATGCAGACCCCAGGCCAACAGAGATATTTAGTGGCCTGGTGTAGGCAAGGCTGCTGAGAAGTATCTAGCCATGTTCTGAGAACCAGACACACTCATCCATACAAGAATTAAAATGGCTTGGGTAAAATCATAGATTAAAATTTTAATTCTTGGCACTACCTTTAATAAATGGATTGACACCAGATCCCAGTGCAACACTTACTTTTAATGGCAAGAGGGTATGAGGAAGGGATACCTACCATCCACATTACTTTTTACCGTATCTTGAGAACCTCTTTTCTTGGCAGTTCAGCAGGAGATTAAGATTGCAGTTCTATACTCAAAAGAAAGCCCCATGGAGCTTACTCTTATGTAATTGGGAAAATGTGTTAAAATTAGAGCAAAGGAACACAAAATGAGATTGTATGAAGATGGTGTGACTTCGTGAAGCCTTCAGAGCCTTAAGTAAGCTAATGCATGAAGGTGCACAAATTGCCTAATAAAAGAGAAATAAAAAGAAATTAAGGGCTTTGCCTTTTTCATCAAGAGAGAAGAGTAAGAATTGATTACAAAAAGCAGGATGGGCAAGCAAGAAAGTTTGATACTTGGGCAATACAGCTTTGTGATATCAGAAGTGTATTTTCAAATAATTTTTATCCACTGAAAATTTTCAGGACAGTTTGGCGTACTGGCTAAGTTTGAAATTAAATATATATTTGGAATAATTAATGAGGCAAAATGGAAAAGTTAGAGGAATGATAGTGTTGGAGTTAATACCTACTTAGAACTAAGGGATACATTTAAGCAAAACATGCACTAAAGACTGAATGTTATCTTTTTTAATAGGTGAAGCTTTATAATTTTGATGACCCATTAGGAAATTCTAATGTTGGAGGAATAGAAGAACATCAAACTATGGGAAGAAAAATAATGGTTCTGATATACTAAATTCCTGCTTAAATGTATCCACATTTTTAAAAAGTTTTATATGACATGATTTGGACCCAGTGTTCCCTGTCCAGGAAATCACTGGCAGAATGAATCCCCCTCACTAGCATTTCCAGGTCAAGAGCATCCCAACCCTAAGATTTTGGAGGAAGTTTACAGTGTTATTATAGGAAGGAGCCCTCTGTGATGTCCGTAAATAAACCTCTATCTTAGATGCAAAAAAAATGTTCCTAGTTGTGATTTAGCACAGGGGATGGGATGATGAAACCTGCAGTGCAAGAAAGGAAACTTTTTGAAATACCAGCCATGCGTTCCTAATAACCCACTAGGTAGATATGTATGTATGTGTGTATGTATGTATTGTTATGAGTAGAGTCCCAAGGTAGTATAGTTGCATAATTGTTTAAATTTGAAAACTCATATTTTTAAAATTAATATAATGATCTTATATACTGGAAATAGCTTGACTCATACAAAGAAAGCATCCTTCCATGGCAATGCATCTCAAGCTGTTTAATGTTGGGAGTGAGGATTTATTTTCCATTGTGCCAGGAACTGGTATCACTTTTGTGTATATTGGCTACAGTTTTCTTTTTCTTTCCCGGATGCTTGCCAGGGACCAGGAGCTAATGGCTGGTCCAAGTCCATGAACACCACTTTCATTAGTCCTGCTCTGTGGAATCAACCCAACCCTCTGTCAAGTATGGAATAGTGTTAATTGTGTAGGTCATTTTCTGATTGATCTTTGTCCCTTTGCTTTCTGGTGGTTTATGATTCCTTCAGAATTTACAAATCTGTATGAGAAATACGGGTATATCATTATATGAAATGCACTGTAAGAATGATTTTGCTGCAAGATGCTGCTATTTTCCTTACTAAAGGACTGTGCAAGTCAGAAATACTGGGATTACCGTGCAGTTATAGAATAATCATTTTTAAAATTATTTATGTTTTTATCCTGCCTTTTCTCCAATGAGTTCAAGGTGGTCTACATAGCTCTCCTCTTCTTCACTTTATCTTTACAGCAACACTATGAGATTCAACCTTGTGACAGAATATGTAGACAACTGAAAGTCGCCAGTGAGTTTTTTAGCTCAGTAGAGACTTGAACCCAGATTTCCTAAGTCCTAATACAACGCTCTAACACTAATAGTTAAAGACTGGCTAGTACACATGAGGCAGACCTACAAAAGGTCAACCACAAGTGTCGGGTAGCCCTCCATATTTTAGTTATGGGACATGTAGTAGGAGCTAAGTAGCAGCTTGTTTGTAACAAGGTATGAGAACCAGAGACCGTTAGATAGACAAAGCTAGGAATGTAGTGATAAGCGCTGCCAGGCTAAACCAGAACTCCAAGGTCTCTTGCGGGCGGAATGAGAAACTCTTTGCCTTTAATGTTTTGGATTTTGCTGATTGCCTCCAGTTCACTCACTGAAGTCTTGTACTAGGTATCACACTCCTAATAAATAGTGTATATGCACTGTTATATTTGTGTGTGTGAATTCGGTTCCTGATAACAAGTCTTCTGAGAGGAGGATCTCTTGCAAGAATTTCTGGTTCCCAGGAAATTTGAAATAGAAGTTACAATGCAATACAAGTTATGTTGAAATTTTGAGTTTCATTTTCATTTACCGTTGAGAAGTCTCACTTCCATCTGTGAGATGGTAATATTGCTGTTCCTCTGTCATTTTCACTTGTTTTTCTCAGATAGGGAACTAGCAGGTGCTAAAGAAATAAAGGACAATGGCAGAGGAAACACACACACACACACACACACAAAGGTTTCTGTCCATTTTCCCCTCTCCCTCCCTTACCTCCTTTCCCCTCTCTATCTTGAGTGGTCATCCGAGGTCATTTTGAAGCTTCTGAGACTCCCTCAGCCATATGTCAACCAGCAGATTTCATTTCCCTTTCCCCATATTGATTCACTCTTTTGTCCCCCCACTGAGATATTATTGGAAAAGTTGCCCTGTTAGGTTTTTTGTTTCTGTAAGATTTCTTATATTTCTGCAAACTCTGGGTTCCCTCAGCATTGTTGATACCTCCCTATTAGATGTGGGTGGTGTCAATTTGGTTACATTATAAACACTGATGCAGACTCCTTTGGGCAGTTAGGCTTTTGGACCCAATTTTCTTCTAGATCTGTGGCTGGTTTTAGAGGTCCAGATACCACAGTGGACAGAATTAGTTTTCCCAAGTCTGCTGTAGCCTGTTCTTGCAGTTTTAGCTGACCTACCCATTACTTTTGGTTTATGACTTCCAAACACATACTATTGCAATATACTGATTGTAAGCTTTACCGTAGGTGTGAGGCAAACTAATCACTGGGCTTGGAAGGTTCACAGTGACCTGCTACCTGCCCTGGCTTTTTTAATAGGCCAGGCTAGGTTTAAAAACACTGTTTCCATCGTGCTAAGGTTTAAAAAGTTCATGCTACAGATCTTTGAGGCTGCCTTCTCTTTTCCATCTTGCTTTGATCTCTGATATGTTAATGCGAGGGCTTGCAGTGTTGAACAATAACTAACAGTGACATGAAGGAGCATGATGATTGTATCCCTGAGTATCCTGAAGCATTGTAACTAGGAAAAAGCATGGAAAAGTTACATATTGCTTTAGTTCATTGCAGTGTTGAAAAGTGTTATCTTACTTGTTGCAATTATATTTCTACTAATTTTCAGTTACTTTTTGATGGGAAAAATTAGAATTGATAAGAGAATTGCAAAAATATAGAATATTCTTATCAAATTGCCTCTTAAAATAATCTTAAAAAGCAACTTTTCAGAGTAACTAGAAACCATTATTTCTTATCCCCATATAATGTATTCACTCTCAACTGGTTATATTACTTTTGAAATGTGACTTTATTCCACCCTTGTGACCACCCAAGTGTAACTAGTATTGCAACCAAGCTCTGCCAAAGTTTAATAAGTTGGACATTTATTTACAGTTGTATAAATAATTTAAGATTGCCTTTGGCTTTTAAAATATTTGCAAACATTCTTAATATCTCTGCTATTATTGTTTTCATAAAGTGTTATGGCGTTTCTTTAGCATTGGTGATTTTTTAAAATGTAATGCATAGTGCATAAAATGTTTTTAAGTTGGCAGCAATGCAAACTGGTAAGTCTGATTGTTTTCTGTTCGTTTATGATTTCAGGAGCACAGAAGTCATGAGCACTGTCTCAGGTACTCGAAGTTCAACCATCACTTTTACTGTCCGGCCTGGGACTAGCCAGCCAATCACACTGCAGAGCAGACCCCCAGACTATGACAGTAGGACCTCAGGAGCAAGGCATGCTCCAAGCCCAGTGGCTTCACCAACAGAGATAAGTAAGGACATCATGCCAGCTACTCTGACTGCTGCTGCTGCTGCTGCTGCTGCTGCTCCAGTTGCGTCTCCTTCTCCAACTCTTTCTGATGTTTTTAGCCTACCCAGCCAGCCTCCTTCTGGGGACCTCTTTGCTTTGAACACAGGGCGCAGCAGGTCTCCTTCTCCCTCCATATTGCAACAGCCAATCTCAAATAAGCCTTTTACAACTAAGCCTGTCCACCTGTGGACTAAACCAGATGTGGCAGATTGGTTGGAAAGTTTAAACTTAGGTGAACATAAAGAGACCTTTATGGATAATGAAATAGATGGCACTCACTTACCAAACCTTCAGAAGGAAGACTTGATAGACCTTGGAGTGACTAGAGTTGGTCACAGAATGAACATAGAAAGAGCCTTGAAACAGCTGTTGGACAGATAAGAATGGCTGCTCTTGCCTCACAAACCTTTGTTATAAATAGAGATAGGCTGGTACTGAAACACCCCAAATGCCTTGGCTCCCCAAGAAAACCATCAGTTTAAAGCCTCACTCAGTCCCTGTAGTTTCTGATTTGCAGCAATGCAGATTGTAAGTTTAGTACCCAGGAGCAACCTCAGGTAAATTCACATTAATGGGACCATATATATATATATATTAAAAAAGGGAGGGGGAAAGTGGAAGAAGGAAAAAGGAAAGTTTTAAAAAAATGCTGTCTTCAAAAAAATGTTTTGATCATACTGATTTTTTTTTTCTAAAAATCTTTTCCCCCACTTTTTGCTGTGCTTGGCAGGGGGGCACACATATACACAACATTAATCTTTTTGTATTTGTGAAACAATTTTCAGCCCTTCAGAATGCCCTTTTGCTTGAACAACAATATTCCAGTTTCTTTTTGGTTCGAAACCCACAGGTGTGTCTCTTTTCACAACAAAGTATCAGAACCCACCACTGCACTTGACCCATGTACCTATAAGTTAAGTTCTCTGTGGATTTTCCCATTCTGATTTCCAATTCTGGTGTTTCATATTAATCTTCAGATTTTCATTATGTATTTCCTTCATTTAACTAAATATGAAATTCAGAGAGTTCTCAAGCCAGAGATTTCAAAACTTCCTTTGTGACATCTTTTTGACCAGATTATGATGTTTCTTGGTTTCTGAGTAATGAAACTAGTTCTTGTCTTCCAGCGTATCTGTGCTGCCTGAATTTCACATCTTTATTTTTTCCATTTATGTTTAGCATGTTTCAAAGTTGCCAGACAACTTTCATGCATGCTTCCTTTTCTAGTATAATGCAGCAGAACCTGTGGAAGCTGCCCAAGAGATCTGTCCTAGCTATTTTAAGCAGGAAATAAACATTTTTAAAGATTGCAGTGAAAAACATTTGTTCTTAGATGATAATTCAGTTCAAATGTATTCAACTTTTTACATTAAATTTGGATGGCAGGTTAGCTTTTTCATGTGGCATTTACTGTCACATTTTCAAAGTAGTAAACAATATCAAATCAGTTTTCTTCTACCTTTCTTCTAATCACTCTGAAAATCTGGAACCAGAGATGTGTAGCAGGAAACAGCTTTGACAGGTTTCTAGTATTGAAGAGGTGAATATTTGTTATAATGGCTGCAATTCAGAGATCCTCTCCTGCAGGAGTGGGATATTTGCCCACTACTATGTTCGAGGCCCTTCCTCCAGTGCGTCCACCAATCTGTGGACCAGCACTGACAGATCACCCAATCAAGGTGAGGGCAAGTAATATGATTCAGTTTCCTTGACCTAAAGGGACAATTAGCATTACTGATTTTTCTGGTTTCCCTGCTCCCCACCCTGCACAATTAGTTCCAGTATTTAAAGAGGATTTCATGCAGAGAAACTTGTTTTAATGCATAGATTGCTCTAGTTGGATCAAAGTGATCACACGTTGCATGAGGCTCAATTACAGCTGTGATCCAAAAAGCCATAAAAACAAATATTGTTTCTGCAGACTGTATCTGGGTGCACAAGGTGTGGACACAGTTAACTGGGTTCAGGGGAGACTTCTCCAGTTTGAAGAGGATCTTTGGATGCAACCTGATCACCCTCATCTACATGAGAAAACTCGCCCTTGCTGAAGTCACCCAGCAAAAGCCTGTTTTCACATGCGGAAGTGTATCTTTAGGTCTTTGCTTGGTTCTGTTATTGTTTAACAGTTATTTCCTGTTGTCTTAAAGAAACAAAATTAAAATGTAAATATTGTGTATGTTCTCAGTTTTATGAAAATGATGGGTCTCTGTTACAGATGCCAGGGACACCTTTTCTGATAACTGGAATCAAGAACCTAATAACTGGAATAAATTTTTAAAAATCAAAAATTTCTAAAATCTTAAGATTCCAACAATTCAGCTCTTCATTACCATAATGAACTAGAACAACATTTCAGGAGAACATTTTCATTTTCAGAAGATGTGTTGAAACAAATATAACAAGTGTCGAAACAAATATAACAAGAAGATGTGTCGAAACAAATATAACAGGAGACTTTTATCCAAAATTGATTGATTGGTTATGGAGATCAGAATGCATAATTAGAATGGTAACCTTTTATGGTACTTATTTGGTAATGTTTATGAAGAGTAACAATAGCTGCTTACTCTCTCCCCCACTCTGAGTAATATGCATCAGAAATTTTTTGTGGCTCTCAGCTTCATGAAGAATTTCACCTGCACTATAGAACTAAATGACATCTGATTGGTTGCTCAATCATTAAACCAGTTAATTTTCAAACAGCCTCATATTTTTGAAAGGCACCTACATTTTTTTTCCTTCTACATTCCTTTCCATGTTCCAGCCTATCTCTAATTATAATTTTATTTTCTCACAACCAAGTGTCTAATTAGGTCTGCAACAGCCCTAGAATTAGTACATAAAGTTTAGCGATTTCAATATCTTTCTTTACTGCAAGTTTAAATAGTTGTACAGATAGTTTATAAGCACAATATTTTAAGAATATAAGTGGCTGGTCTACTGGGCAGCCTTTGTGCCACTTCAATGCTAGAAATTAAAAAAAAAATAAAACTTTTGTGGTTTACTACTATTTCTGTGGAATAATTATTAAGTTTTGACCTTTTTAAATCAACCTCATTTGGATGCATCTGAACCAGCAGAGCTGTGTTATATTTTCTATCTTTGCTAGAACTTCTTCAGAAGATGCGTATTTCTTCAAACATGGTTACAATTAACAATGCAGTGGTTAATTATGAAAAGCTAATCTCTCTCTCTCTCTCTCTCTCTCTCTCTCTCTCTCTCTCTCTCTCTCTCTCTCTTCCTTCCACCCCACTCTCTGCAAAAACTGGTCTTTTGACTTAACAGCTGTTGTCCTACCCTTCAAGGTTTCTATTTGCATTTGAAAGTTCCAAGTAACCTTGTAATTAAAATCTAGTTTAAATGTAAAAGGACTGAGATTACCATAATTACATGGATTTTTATGGAGAAGATGACATTCACATTCTCAGTGGCTACAAAAAGCCATCAAATAATTGGGAGGGGGGAGTGTAAAAAAAAAAAAGATAAGATAATTCAGCCATCGTTGTCTTCCATTTGGTGATATTACAGATTTCAGTAAATAAACCACGAACGCCATGATACTTTTTGTTTCTCTGAATGCAGTTGGTGTTACCTCTATAATATATGCCAGGAAATACAGTAGGTCTGATGATAGGAAAAGAAAATAGGAAAGAAATACTTTTAAGCTGCTGTTAATCACAACCTTTTACTGTTCAATATTTGATGACAATGTACACAAAGTTACAGGTGATGGTAATCCCTTACTTAAAAGGGACCTCTTGCATATGTTATCTTCTTTTTTCAGGCACTTAAATAGTAGGTACAATATAATTAGTAGAAAAGAGATTTAAACATCAAAGAGCTAATGAAATAGTTTATTTTTACATTGTGTCTTATGATCTAAAGAGTAATATAAGCCTGCAAGAAACAATAACAATAAAATACACCTTTGCCAAGATGAAGTAGTCTTTAGCACTGTTTGATGGTTTTATCACAGAAAGCAATAGTAATAGATACAGTGTTCCCTCCTGACATTTTTATCTATTTTAAAAATGCTGGGGGTGAGATTGGCCCTTTTAATGTCCTGCTACTATGATGGTGCAAAATAAGGTGTTCAAGATAATATGGTTAATGATATGCCAGGTTTTAGGAACAACTTTTGTTTATATACTGTAATTTAAATAAACTGCATTTACATGCCTAGTTTCTGTAATATTTGTGTATACAATACCAAAATCACACAAGATGTAAATTGTGTATAACTGCACAGACGCCTTTCCCTGGATGTCTAGAAACATTTAAGTTTTAATTCATATATTCTAAAATGACTATATGTGACTGTTGATTTACAGAATTTACATATCACAAAAGGTAACTATTTGTGGTACTTAAGTTAATAAAAGTGATTTTTCTGAATTCCTTTACAAATAAGCATTACCCAGTTGATCTGGCAATGACTCTACGTACGAGCCTCTAATACTGATAATTTTCCCATTGCATTTTTTTTCTTTTCTAGATAGTAATGTTTTTTGCTATGGTTTGTGTAACAACTTGTGTTCATGTTATCTATGTTGCTGTAATTTTTGTGCTTTAATTCCTCTTATTTCAAATTGATTAAAACAAAATCAAGCTCCTGTAACTTGCACTTTCCCTACTCCTTACTACTCTTGTATGGCAACCAAAATAACTGTAAGAAATAAATATAATATTGCACTAAGGTTGTGGTTCTGATTGCAAACAGTAAACGCAGTCTGAATTGTTTGTTTTTCAGAAGAGTTGCCAGCTCTGCTATTTATTATTAATGAAAACATTTTTCAAAAAACTAAACTTACCATTTTAATTTAGCTCCAGTAAGGTGTCAGACTGTTGGATTCAGAGTTAAATGATACTGACTTATCATACTGATAAATCATTATTTGATCTCAGATAAGAAATTATGTTGTACCAAGAGAGAAAACATCAATTTATATTGAGATAAATTGATTTCTTACTTTGAGCGCTGCTTTATTAAGTGTTTTTTTTTATGACTATTTCTATGTATCTTAGTTGGTACTCTGGGCGTTAAATTCTTAGGGCCTCTCTGCCCTACACTGTTATAGTGCTATTATTCCACTTTCACCATCCTGTGGAATTCTGGGGTTTGTAGTTTATTGAGGCCAAAGAGCTCTCTGGCTGAGAATTCTAGAGGCCCCCACCTAAACTGCAAACCCCAGTCTTCCTTAGGATGTTGAAGGTGGAATAATAGCACTATAACAGTGTAGGGCGGAAAGGCCCTTAGTTTAGTCACTACTGCTTAGATGTTGTATAGGAACACATGTTACAGAGGAGAAGCAAGGGCCCCGATCCAGAAGTATCCATGTACATCACCAGGCTGCATGCGAGGAGCCCTGTTACCACCCAGATGGCTTGCCTCTGCTGATCCTTCTAACAGTGCTGATCACTTGTTGGTGGAGGAAAGTGTTGCCTGCTCATGAGATTGAAAGCATTTGGATTTTTACCACCTTTTTTATTGGGACAGGAGCATTACATGCTTCCACAGAGCTGGATGACAGGCTCAAACTTCTCTCTCCTTCCTGTGCAGTCATCTTTTTCACATTAGAGAAAGGGAGGCCAGGAGACAGAAGCCTGTTTTCAAACACATTTCAGTCATCTGTGTAAAAGAAATAACTGTGTCAGGATTATGCTTCCTGTTAGTAAGATTTGGCAGTGAGATTTCATCGACGCCTACAAAAATCCTCAGGTTTTTTTGGTCCAAGGGGCAAAGATTGGCTATTCTAAACCCTCTGTTTTTGCATCTAACCACCCCTGCCCTATGCTTAAATTGTTCAAATGGGAAGAGTGCTGGGGAAAAATGCCTTAACTACATTCATCTAATAGATAAGTTTTTACTTGTTTGGAAATTTCATTTCATAACTTTTTCATACATCTCTATTGTGCTTCATAATTTGGGGGAATTTTCATTTTCTTAATCAAATGTTTGGCAATGATTTGCATTGGGAGAGCTAGCTATAAAAATTTACTGTCCAATCCTCTCCAAAACGCTACTGTTTTTCAGGTGCAGCTCGCCTCCACCAAAACGCAGCCATTTCTTAGTTAATGGAGAGTCATGGAAGCAAGCAGACAAGCATCCTGCTATTTCCCATAGCTGGAAATTCAGTAACTGACATGTACAGAAACTTCTGGACGTGCTCCAGAGGTCCCTGTAGACGATGTCTGCTTTGCTTCCAACTATAGGAAAATCAACCTCCGGCCTCCGCAACAACTCAAAAAATGAGTTTCAGTGGCTAAATCTCACTTAGCCATTGTAATTCAATAACAGGATGCCAGCCCTTTGATTTTTATCTCATGATACTAGTAACTAAGAAAAAAGGGTACGTTTATACAGTTAGTGTTAATTGTTCTGCACACATTAAATGAGGGTTTTTTTTTAAAGGGATCTCCTATTACACTGTGAAACTCCTGAGGGTTATTTAAGTGTCCAATCCATAGCTTAATGCTCATTTGTCTAAGAGACTGTTAGCAAAGGGATTGTACTGGTAGTTCCTTTTTTTTTGGTTTACTACTGGGAAGTGATAGCAAAGATCAAAGACTTGCATCAACAGGCATAAATATGCAAGAATACTACAAACACAGACCGTAAGTTGTCTACTGTGCATCACAGCCCAGTAAGTAGTCGAAGAAAGCCTGTGCCTCAGATGCCTGCCACCCGATTTGTACAAAATCACGTGTTAAAATGATGTTAATGAAAAGAACCATTTCAGCATCAGTGTATTGTACATACAGTGCCTGTTTTCTGAATCAAGAAGTTCAGTAGTGCACAGCGGTTTTTTTTTAAGAGGGAGTTTAAATTGCATAATGTTGAAAAAAATCAAAATATTATTGGCAGTCTGCTCTCAATAAAATTGTATCTTGATGACTCACCAAAATGATTTTTTAAAAAATCAAATAAAGTTGTGCTGCTGTTGTTTCCCAATTACAAGTGTGTACATCTGTTCAATGTGCCAGGATATAATTTGTATATTTTAATGCAGATATATCTCTTAACAGTGTGTGTTGTTACATATTTTAACTTGAACTCTTAACCAATAGTTATGCTGATGCTTAGTGGCATTCACTAGAGAACATATACAGGTATCAAATGATAATGTGTAAATGTATATGCTTTTTTAAAAAAAATTACAAAATTTTAATTTGTGTCTACTTTGAAATATTGTGTGCTTGGTTTAGTGGCTTCAGCATTAGTGGCTTCAGCAACAAAGCTGGAAACCAGGGACCACTGAGTGGCCTTGGGCAAGTCACACTTTCTTAGCTTCAGAGGAAGGCAAAGGCAAACCTCCTCTGAATAAATTTTGCCAAGAAAACCGATAACAACTTGACCTAAGAATTGCCATAAGTCAGAAACACACAGCAACAACTCTCTCTCTCTCTCTGTCTCTCTCTCTCTCTTTCTCTCTCTCTCTCTCTCTCTCTCTCTCTCTATATATATATATATATAGGCTGCACAGTTTAGCTGCACTATCCAAAGAATGTCTACTCAGATGTAAGTCCTGTTATGCTCAACTGAGCTTACGCACTTGGAAAAAATATCCGGGATTGCAAACTTTGTCCACTTTCAATTGGAATATTACGCATGTTATTAAACTCTTTCCTGTTGAAGTCAGTGGAGTGTATATGTTCAAGGTCAACATTTGATGCTTGTATCCTACTGCTTAGATCATCAAAATAAATTATGGTTGGCATTATGGACATGCTACCAAAGATGAGTATTATATCACATATTTCCTATTTTGCTTTGCCAAAGGGGAGTGGGAAGAGCGTAAAGAAACAAAAGTCTCAAGTTTCAATACTTTAAAATCTTTGTCCAAGCGAGCTGTGCAGTTAGAAAGTGGCTTTGTAGATTTCAGCATCTACGGGCAATACATTTTCCTTGGGGGAATATGGGATGATGGCTTCCATCTAGTGAGCTGCTGGTTATGCAAAGGGTTTGCAATGCGCTACACTGGGGGTGGACAATGTCAAGCCCTCTGACTTTGGCCCTCTCAGATGACTAGGCCCCCTTCCCCACAATCCCATAATTGGGTGACTATTCCCAGTTTTTGTACAGGTTTTTGGTCACTCTAAAAGGTTGAAGGGCCTCTCCTGAGGATTAGTGATCATTAGTAAGAGCTTTAACCTATGTTGGTATTTCTGTTTCCACCCTGTTGCCTACACAGACTCACAGACACACACACCCCACATTGGAAAGTGAATTCAGTTGGAAGAGGTTTCCCATGCTTGGTTTTGTCAAAATTGCCACATTCTTCTTTGACATTCAAGACTGATTTGCAATAAGACACTAAAGTTGTCCGCTCTGTTTCTGGCTAGTTTGTCATGCAGTGTGAAGGCCTGCTGTTCTAAAGCCCGACTGGGAAAACAGTGCTATGGCATACCATAGACGCTCAGAGAGTGTGTTGGGGCCATGTGCTGTGTATTACCCGTTCCTATTCTCAGGTACTGTTGTTCTATAAGAATTTTAAAACATACCCACAGGCGAGAAAGTGTTTCTATACCTCTAATATGTCTGTTGTCACTGGGAAAAGAACTGAGTTCCTCTTTCAGGCCTGCCCAGTGTGTAACGCTCTCCACGTGCAGTTCTGTGACGCTCCGAGGCAGCTGTTGATCGCCATGGGGTGCTCAGGTAGTGGCTGGGGAAGAGAGCAAGAAGTGCCTGAGAAGCAGAGACTACGGCTATGAGGCACGACCTCACTTTGATTCCTCTTGCTAGAAAGCTGCTGCCCCTGCCACTGTTTAAAAATATCTATATTAGTGTTATTGTAAGTTTTCAACTACATTAAAATTCTAAAAACTATGCAAAAAAAGAAAAGAAAGATTAAAGAACAACAAAAAAAAGAGATGACTTCTATTCTTTCTTTCAACAGTATATAACCATCAAATTATTTCAAGCCTCTCTAAATAAAAACCCAACATTTCCCTTCTTTCCATCTCATTACATTATCTCTTGGCACCCCACAAAATTTTCCTTCTTTCCAACACTGACATTTCTAACATTAAAACATCAGTCAATATCTTCTATCAAATATCTAAATCGTGATATCATATTATTACATCATAAGTAATATTCCATGTTCTCACTTTTAATAATAACAAATTGCATAATATCATACTTTACTAAATGTAACTTATAACTCTGTAATTTCCATTATATTTAAACTCCTATACTTCTATCAAATTTCATCATACAAAATCTTCTCAAGTTTATATCCACTTTGACATTTCATTACTTTATACATTATATCTATAATCAGACCTTATAACCTTATTTCAACCAAACATTATATTCTGTTTCATTTAAAATTTAAGTCCTGCTCTCCTCTTCTTCTGTCCTCACCATGACCTTCCACTCCCCATTCTCTTCTCTACAGCCAATTAATATTTCTATCTCTTTCCAAGTTTCTGCTTTAAAAAAATTATTGAGACAGAATATTTTCTGTTTTCATCTCATTTTCAACTTCAATCTTTCAATTAAAACCTCATTGGTTTATTTTTCTATCAATATAAAATTCTCAGATATCAAATCTAAGTTGCCTCCCCTTTCTTCCCCTTTCTATTCAGTTTTATTGGCTAATCCCCTCATTAAATAACCTTGAGAGTGTATACCCATACAATTTTCAGCATCCGCCATTTCCAGATTAGTCCCACATTTCTCTCCCCTTGCATTGCTTCCCCTAACAGTTCTGTCTTAAATCCAGCAATCTTCCCTTCCAGATCTTCTTTCAAATTCTCCCGCAACCTCTCCATCATGCTTGGCTTGGTGATCTCTAAAAGAGTGAATCTCAAGCAAGAGTTGCTGTAGAAAAATCCTGGGAAAAGCCCATCTTTCTTCAGTCTTCTTCAGACCAGGATTCAAACAGTTAATAGACAAACTGTTGTCTCACCACCTTTCAGTTACAGATAATCATATCAGCTTCAAGAGATAGTGCCTCCACTTTGCCGCAAAGTAATTTCTCTTTACTAAAATTCAGTTTGATCATACAAACAAACAAAAAATCCAGTGCATCTACAGAAATATATGCTGTTAAATCCTTCATTATATCCCTTTAAGCACAATAACCTCCAGACTTTTCATACAAGTACCAATCTTTCATATAAGGCAAACACATTCAGTTCCCAGTTGCAAGAAGAAAGTGACTCAACATGGCTTCTTTTGACTGTCTTAATCAGAATTAAGAATTCTTCACTTGTATTATCACAAGGTTTTATCTGAAAATTTTAAGAAAACAGATGCCAACTTAAAGCCCATCGGATCAGAACAGCTGCTATTCATGGTAACAGCAAAGATTTAATTTCCTTGGACCTTCCCTGTTCATTCTGCATTCGTTGTTGCTGTGTGCCTTTAAGTCATTTATGACCTAACACAAATCTATCGTGGGGTTTTCTGGAGCTGAGAATGTGTCACACACCCAAGGTCACCTGGTGGTTTCCTTGGCCAAGCGGGGAATTGAAACCTGGTCTCCAGGATCATAGTCCAATGCTGAAACCACCACACCAGGTCTCTCACTCTGTATTTACTCATAAGTAAATGTGAGTAAATTCCAGATCCTTGTGGGCAATCCTCTTGCTCCTCCTTTTAATCCAGGGCAAGTTTCATCAGCCAGAGATCCCTCTGTTCAGTGCTTTAAGTATGAACGCTCTCCTTGCTGAAGACAGTCAGTGAAGAGCATCAGTCCTCCATCCTGCCTGGAAGTTGAATGCCTCTGCTGCTTGATAGGGATGTAATTCATCACGAATTTTCTTCTCAAAAGAAACAAGTAATTTTAGAAAAAAATTTTCCCACTGCAAGAAAGACTTTTTAAAAATGCTGTTTTCAAAGTCTATTTACAATTCAGGACTTATTGTGTGCAAAATTGGCATTTTTTAAAAAGCTGTTTTCAGTACAAATCAACTATGTGAGAATTTTGCATGTAATGTCCCCAACTGCAGCATTTTCTGTGCAAACAATATTACTTGCATGCAGAAGAAAATGTTATTTTCTGTACAGAAAATTCTGTTCACTGTGCAACACAACCACATATAAATTTTGTCCAGAATAAGTCCCAAACTATGATGATTCTTGTTAGTCCACAATGCTCCTTGTCAGAATTTCTTAATACTCAAAAAAAATATTTTTTTTAAATACTTTAAATTGTTCCCTCCACTCCTAACACTTCCTTCCCTCTCACCACCAAAGAGCTGTAGCACAGAACTTGATGCTGGCTTGAGAAGAGGTTTTGCATGCTGTCCAAGGGACTAGAGAGTAGCCCCTTAGACAGCATTCAAAACAAGCCATACACTGGTGTATCTCTAAGATACATGCACACATAGCACCAATAACAAGTTCATAAATATAAATCAACTTAGCCCTATACAGTGGTAGGAGTGCCCAAGCCAAGGAAAGCAAAAGATTTTTTGGGTGCATCTAATTAGCTTATGATCAAGTTCAACAATAGTTCTTGATCTCTAGTCACCAATCTATGAAATACAAAATAAGTTATGCCCAGTACTCTTTAAAAAGAGCCACAAAGTCTACAGTGAACCAGTGAGAAACTGAAGGACAGCTGGACAAATGAGTCCAAGCAGTTTGATCTACAAAAGCACAGCTGCTGGTAACTGTGAGTGGGAAGGCGAGGAGAAGTAGAAAAAAATACATAGCGGTATCCTTTACTTTCCAGGAACGTTTGCTCTGAGTGTTTCAAAGCATACTTAAAGATATAACTGGGTTATTGTTCTCTAGTTTTGCAAGAAGGTGCTTTTCATCAAAGAGAAACTAGGACAAGCTAGAAAGAAAACCACAACTGCACATCCCAAGAAGGACTGGAAGAATTGACAGATTTTGCATGTCTAGCCACCAACTGCCATATCAGACCAGAGCCCACATTCTAGCTGATGAGATCTTAGAATAAGTTACATTGTGGGAGACAGCCTTTCTTCAGCCCACAAACCAAGCCATATGCACCAGCACCAAAAGAAACCACTTGAGAAGATTTACTGCTATGAATCAGGACAGATATTGCTTGCAGATACCAAGTTCAAATCCTGATGTAACCACTAGACAAAGTTGGGGATGTCTATGTGTATAGATAGCAAACCCAAGAAGAAAGCACTCAGCAGGTTCTCACCTGGCTTAGATTACTTTTTAAATTATCCAGCCTCAGCCACCCTTCTCTCATTAGCACCAAAGAGATGTTAATTTGCCTAGACTTGCTGGTCATTGTCCCAGCACACCTGTTTCCTAGACTTCCCTTTCACTCCATGTTGTCTACAGTAATGCCAACAGTAATAAGCCTTCTAAGATGTGAAGAGCCAATTCCCTGACCCTTGCTGCAGCTCAAGCAGTGATGAACATGCAATGAGCAATGGTAACAGGAAAGCCCCCGGATTCTCCTCTGACTTAGAAGCCCATCCTGAGTTCAGGCAATGGGAAAGAAATCCTTCTATATACAGTTGTTGATTCTGTAGCTGAAATCTCATAACTGGGAGTTCTTTTCTAGAGGTTGCACAGGGTATCACCTTGTACAATTCTGAGCAACGGCAGTCAAATGACTCTTGATGCAGCTCTTTCTTCTGACTCAGTCATTCATTGGACAGAGAGTAGTGAATGAAAAGCTCCATCACACTGTCAGAGAGCTAGTCTCCTTTACCCCTGTGGACATCCACAGGACTGTAATGTAACTACACAGCAGAATACAAAATGTGCCAGCTCCGCATCAGATCCCAGCCCTTGTTATTGTGTGTTTATGTCTTGCA
The DNA here is from genome assembly GCA_030412105.1 of Cyclura pinguis. Taxonomy (NCBI): domain Eukaryota; kingdom Metazoa; phylum Chordata; class Lepidosauria; order Squamata; family Iguanidae; genus Cyclura; species Cyclura pinguis. The sequence continues at coordinate 306,108,099 of CM059599.1, read as the reverse complement.
CGGGAGAAAGCATCCAACGGACTGGGTGGTGGAAGCAGAACAAAGGAATGAGGTTTATAAGGAAGGTTCCTTTGCACACCAGACAACAGATCACTGGTCATCCTGAACCAACCACTCCATCCTAGTATGGGTTGATGCGTTCCACAAAAGTCTATCAAACAGCTGAAGGAGCTAAGCTGGATCCATAAGTCTTGTAAAACAGGAGAGAGAATTGCGTGTCCCTTCAGATGTTGGACTGTATCTCCCAGCACTCCTCACCACTGGCTCTGGCTAAGGTTGTTGGGAATTGCCACCCACCAACATCTTGAAGGCGACATAATTCTCACTTGACCAAAAGTGGAATAATTTCTTTGGTGCTGTTGGTCTCACCACAGATTTTGCTTGGGAGCTCTGTACTGGAAGGGAGCCCCCTTTCTCTCTTTGGCCCTCATGTAGAGCTGCCTATGGAGAATGAAGGAGGCATAATTTTGCTGCAATTCATTCTTGAAACTTAGGGGCTCAGCAGGTGTAAGAGAGGTCTCTTCACAGGTTCCTCACAGGTTTCCTCTCTGCTTCCTTGGTGGGAGAGACTACAGCACAGACACAGCATTTGCCCCTCCTGTATAGCAGGAGAACTGTGTGTGCTTGCCACTCTGTGAGGCCAGGGTGTGAATCTTCAAGGCAAAAAATGGCATAAACATTAGCTCCACAGTAACTTGGGTGCATCCCACACTCTCAGCCCTAGAAAACCCCATTACAGATTCGCCTTAGGCTCACCATAAGCTGGAAACAAATTGAGGGCACACAACAACAACAACAACAACAACAACAACAACAACAACAACAACAACAGGGACTGGAGTACCTGGCATTCAGCAACAGAGGGCATATTTCCTCCTCTTTTGAGTACAGAGGGAAGTGAATAGAAATTCCTGTTGGGAATGTGAGTTTCTGCGGCAGACTACCTGCAAGGATTCTGCAAAGACAACAGCTAGTAACCTGCTCTTGTGTACATACTGATACAAAACTGGTTGTGCAAACACACAAACACACAGTTTCCATTACTCAAGTTCTGCTTGAATCCAGACTTGAAATCAAAGTGATATAGCGACATGCCCCATCTTTTAATTATGGGCTTTGTGTCCAGGGTTTATACACTGGAATGGGTGCCATGTGCCCATATACAGAGAGTGCAAGAGTCCAGTTTCCGCAGCTCAGAGGTCTTTTCAGTTTAGCTCCTTGTTCCATTACAGAAGTGGGGTTCGTTGCTATGTTGTTGAGTTTGCTTTCAGACGTCGGCTTTGGTCCTGTGCTTATATTGATTGTTCCTGCTTTAGCCTTCCGCTACGAGAGCAATTTTGGATGGCTACCTGGGATCTCTCCTACATATGCTTACCTTCCCTTCATTTTATTAGTCTCTTTCTCAGGAGGCTGTCATTACTTCTCCCCATCCTGCATTTCCTGCCTTAAAAAAAAAAATCACTGCTGCAATTCTGCTAGTGTGACTTCCCATTGTACTGCTGTAGCAGCAGATTGTAAGTATTTTTATTTAAGGAAAAATCATGAAAACCATGGCAACCCCCAAGGAAGACTTCATCTTTGGTGCACGCAATCCTTTCTTCAACCTCCCCTACCAGAAATAAAGTGAGAATGGGAGGACAGGGCAAACTTTTTTGAGCCAAGCAGAACTTTAAGATCATCCAGAAGGGTTCATCTTTCTGTCCCATCACCCTCTCAGATGTGTTTGGTGGAAACAAGGGAGAAAGCCTTCTCACTGGTTGCTCCCAGACTTTGGAACTCATTCCGTAGAGAGGCCAGGATGGCCCCAGCCTTGCTCTGTTTCTGACAACAGGCTGAAAAATGTTTGTGCTTGCAGGCTTTTATAAATTGACAGGGTGTGGGCTCTTGATGCCATGCAGGTTTCTTTTAAGGTTGGTTTAGCTTTTATTTTATTTTAATATATTTAATATTTTAATTAATATTTTTAATGTAATGTTTTAACATTATGTTTTAATTGTTTTTAACTTTTATATTTACAATTTTATGGATGTTTTAATTTATTCTGTTCTAATGTTAGTTTCCTTGAATCCCACGGTCAAGAAAAAGTAAAGATATAAAGAAATAAAATAATAATAGATAATAGTAACAACCTTGGGTAACCATAGAATCATAGAGTTGGAAGAGACCAAAAGGGCCATCAAGCCCAACCCCCTGTCACGCAGGAATACACCATAAAAGCACTCCCAACAGATGGCCATCCAGCCTCTGTTTAAAAACTTCCAAAGAAGGAGACTCCACCACAGTCCACGGCAGCATGTTCCACTGCTGAATTGTTCCAACTGTGAGGAAGCTCTAATGTTTAGATGGAATCCCTTTTCCTGAAGTTTGAAGCCATTGCCCCATGTCCTAGTCTCTGGAGTAGCAGAAAACAAGCTTGTTCCATCCTCCATACAACATCCCTTCAAATATTTAAACATAGCTATCATGTCACCTCTTACCCTTCTCTTCTTCAGGTTAAACATGCCCAGCTCCGTAAGCCTCTGCTCATAAGGCATAGTTTCCCAGCCTTCTAATATTTTGGTTGCCCTCCTCTGGACACATTCCAGCTTATCAATACCCTTCCTGAACTGTGGTGCCCAGAACTGGTCACAGTATTCCAGGTGGGTTGATCAGACCAAATGATGCCTACCATATGCACCCAAGACACCAATCAGATCCATAAACTGGTATATTTCTGAAAGGGATATTTTGCACTCGAACAATAAATGTGATCTATGCTGACAGATTGGTTTGGGAGAACAAGACTAGAATAGAATAGAATACAGAATCGCTCTTAGGATTATAGCAGGAGGTAAATGGAAGAGGAAAGCATGCAAAAATGTATGGATGGGCCAACCGAATCCGCAAATCCTCAAATCCTTGGAAAGGATTCAAGATTCGTCGATCCGAATCCCTGGGTCAAAACAGGCGAATCGAAACTTTCGAATCCCTGCACACCCCGAGGCCTGAGCTGGTGCGAGCGCCCTGGATCAGGCCTGCACGGGTGCGCAGGGCCGGCGAGAGCTGTGTCCCTGCACGGCCGGAGGCCTGAGCTGGCGCAAGCACCCCAGATCAAGCCCACATGGGCGTGCAGAGCCAGCGAGAGCCATTTTCCTGCACACCCAGAGGCCTGAGCTGGCGTGAGTGCCCCGGATCAAGCTTGCTTCTGCTGCCTGCCCCTGTGGCTGCCTTCCTCTGCAAGGTAATTATTCTCTTCATCCTCTTCTTTTGACTTGAGACTGGAGGGTAGGGATTGGGACTGGACTAGAGGCTGGTGTTAGTTTGTTTTTGTTAAGTGCCTTCCTTGTTTTAGCACTTGAGATTGGACATCAGGGTAGAAAACTGAGACTGGGCTAGAGGTTGGTGTTTTTGTTTTTTTGTTTTTTTAAAGTGCCTTCCTTGTTGCAGGACTTGAGACTTGACTGGAAAGTACAGTGTTTTTGAGATTTCAAGGACAGCTGAAGAAGATTCCTTTGCATGGCTCCCTTGCAAAGCTCTTTCATACACAATTCTGGAGTTTGTAGTTGGACAAGGTGTCACAGCCTTCTCTGCCAAAGTGTGTCAGTGCATCATCAAACTACAAACCCCAAGATGCCATAAGGAGCTGTGCAAAGAAAATCCAGTTTTGACCTGGATTATCTCTGTACTGTAGTATGTGGCCCTGTTTACATAGGCAGGAAAATGGGGGATTAATAATTCACATTTTTCTGCTTGTGTGGAAAGGGTCTTCATGTCATTTTCAATCTGGGGAGATCCTGAGGCAAAACTATGACAATTGTCCCGGCAAGATTTCTTCAGAGGGAGGTTTGCCTTTGCCTAGGCTTTTGCTAAGGCTGAGAGAGTGTGTCTTTCCCAAGATTATCCTTGCCCCCCCTTTTTTTTGTAATAATCAATCCAGGAGATGGCATGATCTTGAGCATCCTCCAACATTTGGAACTACTTCCAAATTATGTGTAATTCTTAATACGAAGTATGTGGGTATGTTTTCCTGAAAGTGAAAACTATTATTTAATGTGTTTTTCATCAAACAAAGATGTGAAATTCTGCTTCAAAACACTTTTCAGTAGAAGTGCTTTGTTTCCTTTGCTTTTTAAACCCTTTTGTAAAAAAGGATTCGAAAGAAGCGAGATTCGTGAGATCTGCGGATTTGCAGAACCTTCCAGGGATTCAGATCCGGATACAGAAAATTCTGGATTTGTCCCATCTCTACAAAAATGCCTCCCATACATTGCTCAGCCATCTCCGTTCCACTGACAGCATCATGCCAGAATATTTTAGCACTGAACCTAGAAAATCCTAGAACACTCTAGCCTCTGTAGTTAGCAGCCAACATTATGCTTACAGCAAATCCTAAAGTCTGCTAGCCCAATGTAGCTACATGCAGTTAAATCAACACTAGCCCAAGTGCAAAAAAATGCTGTAAGCCATTTGCTAGAGTAAATATCATAAATCATTTTAAACTATTCATTGAGAAGTCACTTTAACCATTTTACATAGCTCTTCATTTAAGCAATTTGAAATTCCTGAAATCTTCATTACGTAGCACAGTGATGTAGTATATGCCTAACTATGAACTCTCATAGTAGGAAACATGACTAAAACCCCGAAACCATTTGCTAGTATTAAACAAGGCTTGTTGCTGCTGCTGCTGCTGTTGTCTACTTTCAAATCCTTTCTGACTTATGAGAACCCTAAGGCGAACCCATCACAGGGTTTTCTGGGGTTAAGACAACACATTTATTTTCAGATGCGTTATCTGTAAAGGTGATAACACCAGTTACGAGATTTCAGTCCTTTCCAAAGCCTAGTTTATACTGCTTATTAGTAACTTTGATGTTAAAATCCAATTTATTTAATGTGTTCCTCACTGAATGAGGTTATTTTCCTCCCCTTTTAAAGTTAGATAAAATGACTTCGAAAATGGAGCCTGCTTTAATGGGGACTCATTAGTTCTATCTAGGTACTAAAACAAAAACAGAGTTTACTGGGGAAACATTTACAGTAGCCTGTCCCCAAACAAACAGCTTTTAAGAGTTTGTGTCTAGATGAGAAAAGGAAGAGAATGCCAGACAGAGATACCTAAGAACCATGCTAGCAAAACAACCACAATATATGCTATGCTAGAACTCCCAATCGCTTGCTGCCATTCATTGACTCCCATTTCCAAACCGCATGGAATTTATCCCTCCTACTGAATAGCCCATCAAAAAAATGTAAAGACATTGGGAAATGGACTGGCCTCTTTCGCAGTCTCTGTCAGCTTCACGGCTTTATGTAAAAGAAACTGGATGCAAGAACATTCTTCAGTGTCCTCTTAAAGCTTCCCATCTGTGCAATCTAAAAATAAAGTAGCAGCTTAACGAGCAGCTTTGTAAAACAGAGCACAGAAATGTCTTGTTAAAAAAAATCTACTAGGTAACCTCCCCCAATGGTGAGCATTGAAGCCAAGAAGGTTCTCAGATTTTCTTCATAGAGTTGAAACTTTCAAGGTTTTATTCTTCTAGCAGTTGAGGGTGGAGAGCAATTGTATCAAAAGAACAAAAGCAGCAGAGGGCATTGTTCTGAGTGTTACACAGGAAGTAATTACAACTTTAACTCAAGAGGCTTACTTCAGCTTAGTTCCAATGTGAGCAGGTTTACACTGCAGCAAATAAAAATTCCAATTCCACTGCTAATATATTTGTGGGAATCAAGCAATAACAGCAAACTGATGTCTGTTCTCTAGATGCTATATTTTCCTTCACATAGGTTTATTGGCCCTGGATAGTTTCATGCTACCTCCCTGTATGGCTTCAGCTCTCATAATCCCTCACCACTGGTTACGCTGCTTAGGGCTGTTTTTAATGTACTTCATCTTGGAAACCCTGGGAGTTTCCAAGGCAAACAAAAAAAAAGTTTAGGGTAGATGGAAGGTCTCAGATAAACATATAGGAAGGGCCAAAATTACATATGTAAGCATTTAAAAAAAAATATTAGGACAGTTCAGTTTTACAAATGTCTATTCAGTACAATTGTAAGGTAAAATCAGGATCTTGTTAACTGTGAGGATATTTGCTCAAGAGAAGCATTACATATCTACACTTATTTCTCTTAGGAAACACATAGGTCAGGTATGTGAACCATGGAGACCTGCTGGATTGCAACTCCTAGCACTCCTCAGCATTGCTATGCTGGGAAGGCTTCATGGGAGTTACAACCCATCTAGTGCAAGTGGAAGCCCAGTTATGGAGAGTGTGGGTGGAAGTACCTGGCAATGATCTTCAAGCATCTAAGAACGGTCCTTCAACATCTCTGCTTTCTGATAGAATAACATCCATGCTCTGGAGAGGTAACATGGCCTTTTAATGTCCAGCTCTGACCTTAGCAAAACTTCCTATCCAAAGCTTCTCATCTAACTGGACCTGTGACATCAAGGGAACACTGTACACCATTGGTTACACCACTGATTTCTTCCACGCAACAGCTGTCACTGCCAACTATTGGAAATAAAACATTGCACTTGCAAAATACAGAAGAAGTTTCTTCAGTGCAGCAGCAATCACATACTGTGTATGACAGACACATATTTTTGATATAGTGCTTCACACAGTTTCAATTATTCATAAGCTACCCTCTGACTTCCAAAATGCATAATAGTATTACTTCTAGCCCTATTACTGTTAGTATAATTAAAACTACTGCTGCTGTTACTATTGTTAAAAGAAGCAGCTATCATTGCATTTGATGAATAAGCCCAAAATAGGAAAGATAATTTCCAACAAGCAAAATTAGTCTCATGAAAAGGTCTGAGCTTTTTCTATCCTTCATTTCCCAGGTATGCTTTCTTTTTCAGAGCTAAAACTTCTGTTCTGGTAGATTTTTAAAATGTCCAGTGTTTCTTATAAGATCTGGACTTTAGGAAGTGATCCAGTAGTAGAGCTCTGAAGAGGAAGAGAGACCAGCCAGTGTTTTAAAGAGGGCCCCAAAGCAGGCAGCTTCAGCCCCATGGAGGTTACCAAATGAAGCATCAGCTACCAGCTGGTTTGGGGCCACTACCATTCTCCTCTATTCTAAGTAGAAACCCATCAGGGAGGAAAACAGAGAGAGGGGGAAAGTGCCCCACTGCCATCCCTAGGATGGTGCTGGGCCTCAAAGAAGGCCTGTCTTGTCCCTGTGGAGCAGTGGCTTCTCTTAGAATTGCCTAGACCTTATATGGTATTTAAAGTGAGGGCCATCATAACCACTAGTGGTTTGAAGTAGTCAGTCAGTACACGTATCCTCTTTTTTTCAAGATGTGGTAACTAATCTAATCAGGGGCATTGGGGAGCTTTCAAAATGGCTTTGAAACAAAACATAAAGCTTCCACGTATGCTCTCTCCCTAAGATGTTCCACGGAGAACCCAAGATAAACTGAGGCTTGATACCACATCTATGCTCTCTAACAAGTGTACCTGTCTGATTATTGAAATTTACTCAAACTACACAGCGTGCTACAGACAAGCTACCAATGGTTGAAAGATTCTAGGAATACTTTGGTCATCAGCATGAGAAGCATGCTGGAGTCAGAAAGCAATCAGAAAAGGAAGAAAGCCTAGAAATGCAGGCAAATTAATATTCTTACAAAGTTGTCACCACTGCAACTCAACATAAGCAACCAGTACATGACTTTAACCTTAAGAGAACAGAATAAATTACAGTCCAGGGTACTGCCATACACATTAGGACAGCTAAAAGAAAGAGGAATACCCTCTGCAAATGGTTCAAAAGTTTATTTGAATATTTAATTTACAAAACAGAAAAGAAAAAAAAAACAGGAATTATGTATCCTATGTATGTATCCTTATGCAAAACTGGTTAAGATAAACCACATATAAAATCCAGTCCAACCCAACATAATACTATTAATGCAATTGCGAGACAGAAAGGAACCAGTGAGAAAGATAATGTATGGTAAAAATGATGTCCTTCTGAAAGATTGTCCTAACTAGTTAACTTCACCTGTTCTTTCACCCCTCCCTTCTTCCCAGATGTACTTACTGTACACAAGCCTTTAATATAAAGATTTTGTTATATTCCACTACACTTTATTATAAGTTTTTTTGTTCCTGTTGCTTGATAAATTCCTCCCTGAACATCTCAATTCAAATAGAAATGGACAGGATACACAGTGAACACGTGTACATATTGTCTTTGGTACAGATGTTTATGTGGTTAAAAATAAGGACTAACCGGTTTTTGTTTCATGTATTCCATTGACATAGTGGCAAGAACATCAGCTTAACATTTGGCAAATGGCAAAAAGACACCTGTACAATTTACTTGAAGTGTTACTGGCAGTTTCAGCTGAACATATAAAACACGGTAGTTTTTTTGCACGTTGCTTAGAAATAGATATCCTCTCCATTGGTTTAAGCTACTCTTATTAACTCTTCTCAACCAAACTCAGGTTGCATAACAGTTACTACCCAACAGGTATCAGCCCTCAGTCCTCCTCTTCCCCAATCTTACAGTACAATAGGTATGGAGGAATACTAATGCATGCTCCTGCTCAGTCCTCCCACCCATATGATAACAATGGAAACCTCTAAACAAATCTCTGAGATCAAAACCCTCACAGTGTTGTGGATACAAGAGAGAAAAAGCAATGCAAGCAGAAACTGTGCTATGATACTAGAGGCCTCTTCTGAAGGGACAAGAACAGGCAGCAAATGCTGATGGCATAGCCTTAGGAGAAGTTCTGGATAAGCCCACTAGAGCAGCATGAAAGGGCTTCCCACTGGACTTTGCATCTGGTTTTCAAGATGAGAAATGCTTTAGCAGTGGATCCTTCCTGTCATTAATGCAAAAAAAAAAAAAATCTCCTGTTAAGCACCTGCTGTCAGATACAATTTCCCCATCTACAGTGGTGCTGCTGTCTATATATGGAAACGCAATTGCAGTCAAGCTCTGGAAAACTGACTGTTCAGTGAAAGAGTAGCTGGATGTAATTACTTGAAAATTCAGCACATGTACAAATGAAACATGCATTACTGTCAGAAAGAGCTAAAAACTCCTTGAAAAATTTTACAGCCTCCACCAACAAACTTGGCAACAGAAGAAAGAAAAGCCCCATGTTCAAAACTGCATTAAAAAAAACCTATGGTGACAGGCTGTAGCAGGGAACGTTAAGAGTGTTACAATATATTAGCTATTTCTGAGCCCATAAACGTTTGTAAAAGCATCAGCAAAGTATCTTAAATATAAAAGGAATATGTATAGATCCCTCCATCTTCCCCTTCCACTGAAAAAGGAACATGATTTGTAGTGTAATAATTCAGATGAATGATCAACGGTATTAAGGCATAAAAGGTAGGCATTATGTCCTATTGCCTCAGCTCAACATAATTAGCTGGGAAGAGCCCGTATCTGCCTTTGCACACTCCCCTCCACCAGCCGTCATCAATCATTTCTATGTTAGTGATGATGTCGTCAGGATCAAAGGAAATCTCATCATCGCCAGCTGCGGAGAGAACAGAGGCAAGTTTTAGATGAAATGTCTCATGCAGCATTTTTAACAGGTATCAGGTAACAGATTGCATCAGCAGCCATGTTAGGAATCATAGTCCAAACCTACAGGAAGCCCCCACCTTTTGACACCCCACCTCACTCTTTTGACCCCTCCAAAGAACAAGTCCCATTTATTTGATGGGGTTCTGCTCTTTCATCCATTCTTCTTCCCTATGGAGGCTCACTTGGAACTGCTCACATGTGTGTGCTGCTTGCAAAACAAGCAGAGAAGAGGAAAAAGGCACTACGCTGGCTGAGACACTTTGTAAGCAGCACGCACAGGACTCAATCCCAAGTGAGCTTCTGTTAGTTCTTCATGCTCCCCACATTATATGGGTTCTGTTTTTCAACCAATTGCATTTTCTGGCAGTGTTCCAGTCCCTAACATGTCAGATAAGTGGGAGAAGCCTGTATATGGAGAGTGACAGGCCAGACTAACAGTGTTGAACATCTCAGCTCCTGCTTTTAAACAAGATTTCTCTCATTTTATCTATGCAAAGGAAAAAAGATCTGGGCATCAGAGAGCTTGGATTACACCAAAATGGGGAACAGTAGCCAGGATCCTATGAGGTCAAACCACCTATATGATGAGCAATTTGACATTTTTGGTCTATACACAATGAGGCATCTTGGACCATACTGCCCAAGTGGAAGTCCCATCTTTGTCAAGAGTGACCACTGTGTGCTGAATAGTAATCCAGAGTGGCTCCCTCAGTCTCCACTCTACTCATATTCACTAGGATCTTGGCCACAGCATGTACACATATGAAGTTGAGATGGCACTCAAAACTATCTCACCTTAAACTAAACAAACATTGTTTGGTCATTCACTAAGGAGTTGGACTACAGGCAAAAGCTAACAGAGGAATTAATCAGCAGCAAACAAACTCTGTCCTTTTCACAGCAAAAAAAAATCTTATTTTTTCTCTTTTTTCCTAAAAGACATGTGCCACGGGAAATCTCCAAGGGCAGAACTTTTTAAAGGGTGTTTGTTATTCGCATGAGGATCCCACCAATCCCTTTACTATTAGACCAAGGTCTAACAGAATTAACACAGGTAATGGACTCTATAGAAATGACTGCGGCAGGAAAACTTGCAAGCAACTTGATGCCTCTTTCACAAGCTTGCTTCCTAGGGGGACAAGCATACTATGTGTGCGTACAGTCTCCGATACAACACTATAGCATTCACTCAGCCCCTGGTAACTCTACCCAGCTAACAGCTTCTCATTTGGTAATTCAGATCCAACCAGACAGCAGTCCTTCAAAGGAATCATTACCAACTGAAAAATCCTATAAAGCAAATTCTTCAAAGATGAAGCAAGATTTCAGCAATGGAGTGAGACCTCTTTGTAGCCTATCTGGTAAAGATTCAAGAAGGAAGTACTCAGCAAGCCAAATGGGCAGGTGATACAAAAATTCAGATTCAGAAGACCCAAAGAAGAAGTTTACACTAACCAAAGTATAACTCTTCATTTAGAAAGTAAATAAGAGTTTATGGCTTTATTTTTGTTTTCTCCTTGTCTTTTCCTGCATAGATGGGCTGCCACCTTAGCAGACAAAGAATTCTTCTTACTTTGAAATATTATAGTGCATGATGCAACAAATTACTATAAACACAAAATAAGTACTCAGGTAAACACTGATTTAAGAAAAAAAATCTACCACATAAGCAACTGGTGATAAAACAACACTTATGGCAGTGTGACACTGTGCTGTAACTAGGCAGATTGCCCACATCTGAGTGTACTTATTTCCATAATATGTGCTCCTTTTGCTAAGTGTGATAAAAAGTTGAGCAGTGAACCAGAATCCCAAGCCCTGCACCCCCATCTCATTGGCTTCTAGTCAGGCAATGCCCAAGCACACAATGTTAAGCATTAGAAACTTTTTTTAAAGGAGGAAAGAAGAAAGTAAAGTGAAAGTTGGAGTCCTCATAGCTGAATACCATCTTTAGTGCCAATTTTAGTGGGTGCCCACTGCGTTCAGAGAATTGCAAAATTCACAGAACCTTGAAGACATTCAACTTTGCAAAGAATTATACAGATGAGATTACACAAATGCAGACTATTCAAGCCTGTAGTATGCTGCAAAATTAGGCCTTCACAAAATTCAAACAGGGGATGGGGACAGCAGAAGGAAGGAAATGCACTGCTTACCAGCCTGATAATCATAGAGGGCTATAGCTGTTATTCCAAGGTCATTTTCATATTCATAAGTATTTTCACCTAAAGATAAAGAGACACATTACTATATGACACAAAAGATGGAAGCATCGTTTCATCTACTCAGCAGTGTGTCGGTGGACACAACAAGCTGCTTCAATTATCAACAGTATCATGGGTGGCCCACTAGCATAGTCTCTCATCACTGATTACCATCATTTTATTGTACAAAGTCAAGAACTGCCAGACTAAGGCCAGAAGCCTGTTGTTCACACATGCTTATGTCAACTTCTGTGTCACTTCCTGCTGGAAAAATAAGGGCTCTTCTTGGACTACAATGCCCCAGAAAGAGTTAAAGATGTAATGGAATTGCCTTTGCACACACCCAAAGAATGGCATTTGGGGGCAAAAAGTCCTCCCCCTCAAAATTGAGAAGGTGCAGTGAGGGGTGGTCGTCTTCCAATGATTGCTGGGGCCAATGTGGCCCCAAACTGCTAACAGCCGCCCATCTTGGTCTAAGCCAATAACTAAAAAGATCCTAGGTACAGACTGTCAAACCTGCTTGATACTGGTCTCCTGCTCCAGCCACTTCATAAACTGTCTCAGATTCGAACTGTGGTTCCCGCTGACTGACAGCTTCTTGATAGTCAGATTCTTCAGCTTTGCTGTTGGTTTCTGGCTCATGTACAGTGGAGTAATTTGTATTTGAATTTTTGTAACCAGACTCAATGGAAACGGCATCCTAAAGGAGTGAAAGAGAGCTTCAATATGAATGCCAGTAGTGAATCAACACTTCCTATTGTCTGAGAATAGAATTAATGTGAGGATAAAAGTAAAGCTCCATCTACTTATAAGAACAGTCACAGCCTTCATATTTGGCTTCCTCCAAATATAGGTAGTCTGTGATTACACAACACACTTCACTGGTTCAGATAAATCATTTGCGCTGAACTATAAGGTGGGACCGTACACTGCAGTAGTCTCATTACAGTCACCACGGGAATGCAACTGCACAGCATTTTATGCGGAGAGACAAGCCTGCTGCTTCTCTACTTCACAACTGATCTTTCATCATTTCCCCACTTGGTATCTCCCCTAAGAAGTGTCCTCATCTGCATCTAGCAAAATTTAATTATTATGTTACCATCAGGATCTATTACGAAGTAGGAACAAGAACAAGAAGATTACACGAAGACATACTATTTCTTTATTTAGGTCAGTATTGTCCAGGCCAAGTGTGGGAACTGTTGAACTACAACTCCCAGCAGCTCCAGCTAGCATAGTCAACAATGAGAAATGTTGGCAGTTGCACTCCAACATCCTCTGGAGGATCACACAGTTCTCACTCCTGATCCTGGTTCACAGGCAGAAGCTCTCCACTGACAAGTTGACAACACCCCACCTGGCCCTCTTACAATTGGGCATGCTAAGGACTCAGCTTCATGGGCAAGCCATATGTAATACCACTAAGGTATCATCTCTGTCTTCACTGTATTCTGTCCTCAGTTGTTACGCATGATTTGTTTGATAAAAAATATATCTAATTCACTTACATTGTTTCACCTTTTAAAACTAGTTTTTAAACTAATAAACACCAAGCAAAACACAATCACTACCAAGCAAAACAGAGTTACTAATCCCATTCATTCTTTCCTACAAAGTCTGTTTGCTATATAAAATAGCTTCTTGTGTTTATCCAGCTAACCTCATAGACTGGACTTGAAGGTAGTTTTTCTTCTACTGGCTGTGGCGTTGGGGACTGAGGACGTGTCTGTTCCTTGGCTTTGGCTTTCTCCTTCAGCAAAAAATAAATAAAATAAAAGAGTGCACATTGCAACAAATATTATTAAGAGAGTCACAAAGAGGCAGTTTGTGACTAGTACCAACATGCTTGCCACAACTAACACCTTCACTGAAAAATATTGATTTATGGAAAAGAAAGCTAGTTTTTTGCAGCTGAGCAAAGTCAATCAAAGTTATTTGTAAATTCACATTAAGCTTGCAGCAGACTAAGACCAAGGTACAACCCAGTCTGTGTGCCAATGGGGGGAAGGGGGAACCCAATCAGCCATTTTCCCTCCAGCATAGTCCCTGCATGCCCTCAGCATCTGCTCTGAAGGTCCGGGAAACCCATCAGAACAGTTTCCAGTGGCCCAGAGGGCTGGTGGCAGGAGGAAGGGAGAGAAAGAGAATATCCTCTCACAGATGCACAAAAGTTTTGTAGATTGTGGGGGATACCTCTCTGGGATCCATTGACAAGCTGCTTTGTCACCACTGGGACCCAGTTGGATCCTGAGTACAGCCAAAGCATAGAGAATACTTTTTAAAAGCTGACCATACAGTAGGCTAATTCGCATGCATGAAAGCTCCATGCAGAGTTGCTCTGTTGACTACAACTGGAAGGAGCAAAGAATGTATTGCAATAATGAGCACACTGACTATTACCATTTCTACCCTGTGCAAATTGCAAGAGGTAGAATTGTTGGGTATAATTTTTTTTTCTGTAGAGGAGCAGAAGGGAAGAGACAGAGTAATCACTGGTGAGGAACTCATCTGTGAGCCTTCCCTTGTCTTGTTAGCCCGCTAACAAGGCAAGACATACTGCAGAGCTGGGAAAGGACATGACTTCCATTTGCAGTCTCCTGGCTGTGGTCTGAAACACTAAATAGTTCCCATGTGTGGTAGCTGCAAGCATTACAGTACTGATGCATTTTGTTTCACAGAGTGCATACAGTCTACAGCTGACAGGCAATTTCTACTCACAAAAATGACTTAAAGTCAGGAGTCAGAATGAGTGGTACTAGGCAGACCTCTACTGGGAGGTGCTATCTGTAATTTTCCTCAGATTAAACTGCAGGATGTTTTTATGACTTAAAGGCATACTGCGAGTAGGCGAGATTTAAGGAAAATAATCTAATATTGAAAAAAGCATTCAACTACCAACTTACTCGCTCTCATTCTTACCATTAAGGCTATTTCCTCAAAGGCCCCTCCCTAAACTGCAAACCCCAGGATTCCATAGGATGTTAGAGTGGAATAATAACACTATAACAGTCTAGTGCGGAAATAGCCTAAGTCACTTTTTTTTTTCCAAACAGTGTCAGTTTGAATCAAGATGACAGCCAAGTTATTTTTCATGAATGGAATGCACTACAGAGGTGTTGACACCTTCCAAAATAAATAATTCTTTTTAGAATGTCAGTACAACTGTTCCAGTTGGCCCTGTTTATTCCACAGAGGACTTATCCTGCATTTTGCCAGCAACTTAACCCAACCTTTTTAGATGAGAACCAGAGATTGGAAGCATTAAGTTTTTGGACTACAATTTCTAATATCCCTAGTCAGCATGACCAAAAGATTCTGCCTGGAGGATTGTGGGAGCTATAGTTTTTTAAAAGCATATCTTGCGAGCTTTGGCCAGAACTCAGTTGAAACACTTGGATCTTGCTGCATCTCCAAAGTGCTGGATCAGAATTCTACACCGGCAACCAGAGTGAAGAAGCTGTAGAGCCTAACTTTTCTATTATCACCCTTGTGATTAGCATGCACTCTAACTGGTTTCTTGAGAACAGGACATACCATCTTAGGAGGGTGAGACTTTCTGACAGATATAAGAACCACGTTTGCACCATGGAAGTTAAAGCACATTTCTCATTCAAATTTATAGAACCAGGCAGACCAGGAAACTGCAGAGGGAATCAGAAGCATCAAGAACATGCGTGTCAGCTTAAGGCTCAGATCCAGTGACCAACCATTGCCAACTGTGGTTTGGCTCTTATGTCTGAATCATTCAACTTTATGCATTTTTGTGAGTTTTGTCACTCTGTACTCCTGACCAAAATATATATTTTAAAAGCACATGGGAATATTGTATGAATATTGCTTGTCTTTCCAGGTTAAACAACACTGCAATGTCCTCAGGGCAACTCTTCCAATTTCCCCTAATATAATACATAGACACTCTCTGTTTCTCAAGGCAGACTTGCTTTTGAGTTAAATGTTCACTAAATTGTACCACACATATCAACTTTTATGGATTCCACAGCAGAGCTACCCTGTTTCTGTGCAGCACTTACAATACTGTACGAGTATGTCTTGTAAAAGCAGACCTTTATTATCAGTACCCTAAATTGTTTGGACTGTGTATAAGACTTCATTAGACACTTTCTGTAAGAGTAGTTGTCACTGACAATGGAAAACTACCTGGCCCTTCAGATATAGCCTGCAAGTGCAAGACTGGCTAAGCCCTAGGAAGACAGTACATGGCCATTTCAAAAGATGAAAGAGAATGAGTCTTGCATGGAAAGAAGTTCTAATGGACATGGGCATGGGAAAAACAAACAAGGAATCCACAGAGGAAACATCGATGAAAACAATCATCCTTTTATGGTAGTGGAAGAGGAGAACCAGATTATTCCCCCTCCTTTTTTTTTTCTTGAAATGAATGACATACAATTATCTCTGCTACACATCAGAAACTTGGCATGTAGTCCATAATGGAGTGAATCACCCATGAATCAGAAGTTGGGGGAGTGGCAGGTGGTGAGAGACAGCTTGTTCTTTTGAGTTAATAAGGATTATGTATAAGGATCACTGTGGTATGTATTGAACAAAGAAAAGTTAACCAAACAATTAAGAGTATCTGATCATCTTCCTGACTTGGATAGCTGTGTTAACTGGTGTTGGTTGCAATACATTCATAATAGGTGAGCTTTACAAAGACTATCCAATAAGTTGGATAATTTAGTCCCTAGCTAAAGTTATACTGTAACTCACAGGGGTCTGCAAAGCCCTGCTGCTGATGGATGGGGCAAGGGGGTGTTGTGGTTGCTAAAACTGCACCCTCATTTGCAAACAAGGGAGTAGTCTGGGTGCACGCACACACACACGCCCTGCTGCCACATCTTTGATGGAAGGGACACAGCGGCAGGTGTGTGTGCACATGCCAGAACTACGACTCTGGAGACCAAGATTTGAAGCCCCACTCACCCACGGAGACCCACTGGGTGACCTCAGGCAAGTCACATTCTCTCAGCCTCAGAGAAAGGCAAATCTTGCCAGGAAAAACCCCATCATAGATTTGCCTTAGGGTCACTATAAGTCCGTTTTCAAAGGGGAGAGACATGATGGCTAGAAAGGACCTCTCCCTGTCAGCAGCACTTTGTTGTTGTGTGCCTTCAAGTCACTTCAGAGTTATGACAACCCTAATGTGAACCTATCATAGTGTTGTTTTGGAAAGATTTGTTCAAAGACTTTTTGCCTTTGCCTTCCTCTGAGGCTGAGAGAATGTGACTTGCCCAAGGTCACCCAGTGTCTGAGTGGGGATTTAAATCCGAAACTACAGAAGCCTTTAATAAATAAATATCTGAATATTTAAATCTACACTGAAATATTCAAATCTTGAATTAAGTCTTGGGAGTCCCTAGTAACAAATTATATTTACAGGAGATCCCCAGTAAAGAAAAGGTTAAGATTAAGAACCACTGATCTATCACACTTCGTATTTGGATAACATTGGGAGAGGATAATTTCGAAATTCCAGGACTTCTCAGAGCTAAAAAAATGGATTTCTCAATCTGGATTCTGTCAAATGTCCTAAATCTGGTATGTCCAAAATCAAATGCAAAAATTTTTGACTTTGGAACAGCCAATATTGATTCAGATATGGAGCTCACAATGGCCCAGCTACAGACAGACCTAATAGATCTGCAGTAGATACCAATATTTAATTTATTTTGTTGCTTAACTGCATTTGTTTTGTTTGATATTACTGTTTACTACCTTGAGTGCCATTTAGAGTGATAAAGCTGGGGTATACACCTAATAAATAAAAAAATGAAAAATAAGAGACGTAATAGAGATTAATAGGTTTTGTAACGTATTAGATTTCTGCACATATACAGCAAGAATTGATTCAGTTCCAAGATCATCAGAAACTGTCAGGGATCCTTTCCAAATTCTAGCAGACTTGGGCCTGATTTGCAGATATTCAACAAATGAGAACACAAAATCCATCACTGAAATCTGCGTTTCAGTGATCTGAAATTTATCCCTAATAAGGACATATATTTATTTTGATGTATTCTAACCAAGTATGTTTTTTTAATTCAGTTTGTTACTGCAGTCTAAAATGGTATTCTGTGTTGTTTGAATTTGTTCCAATTTAAGATACCATACAGGGAAAAGACAAATTCATTCCATCTATTCTTTGACTTCTTTAGCAGACACGTTAGCTTCCCAAGAAACAGATCTGAACTCACTCCACCCAATGACCTTGTCTCAAATCAATCTCATTAGCAAAATGTTTTTTCAGGTTTGGGTAACACCCACGCCATCTGGTCCCCTTTGTTCATTCACCACTGAAACAGGCTGCCAGAACCTCACATTTTAAATGATGTTCCTCCACTGGCTCGACAAGTATTCTAGCACATAATAATAATAATAATACTCCTAGAATACAAGTATTCTAGGAGTATTATTAACAGAAATATTCTAAGAGTATTACTACAGTCTATTCTTTCCTCAACCCCACTCTTCAGTCTTGGAATACTTACTGCTTAATAAGCAATAAATCGAAAATCAGGCAGAGTACAAGTAAGTAAGCTGTCAAATCTTTTCAACAGACAGTACATCAAGTACTTCACCCTGTTCACAAGCACCACAGCTCAACACCCCTTCCAAAACACATGGTGGGAGGAGAGGCAAGAAGATTAATTTCACCAACTTCCAGTGCTCTCCTGGCTTCCTCTTGTTCTTGTTTGTCCTTGGCCATTCTTTGCGCTTTTTCAATTTCTGCCTTCCTTCTGTCCTCCAGCTCTTTCTCTTTTGCTAGATTTTCAAAGTTAGCTCTGATGTTGCTTGTTTTGGTATTTGCTGTAGTATCAGAAATATTGAGAGTATCATTGGGATGTTCTGCAGGACATTTTCTTATCTAAACACACAGTTCCAGGGTTAACTGGTAAATTGGCATTCAAAGCAAGCAAAATCTTTACCCTTATAAAAGATCACAGTAATGTAATTGTTTAAGGAGCATGAGCTGTTCAGCTTCCTACCAGAAACAGAGGGTATAAATGTTAGCACTTACTGACAGCCCAAATTCAATTACTGGTTTAAAATTAGGAATTCTGGAGCTGTCCCGGTGATATGACTAAGGACAAACTGAAATGTTCCATTTAAATGATAGCTCTCTCATTTAGAGATTGCAGGTTCAAAGCAATTACATTAGATGGTCTGTCTTATTTCTATTTCACTATTACAGCAATAAAGAGCTAAAAACACCTAGGAGCATTCAGCACAGCTCCACTGGAACAATAAAAGCCTGGCGATCTTTAAGGCACCAACTGAATAATCCAAAAACAAAAACACCAAAACAGTATTATGAAACAGAGTCTCACCAGCTTCCACAGGTTTGGTCTTCTGGTACGTTGAGGACAATTTTTCAATGTCTTCAAAACTTGCTGCATTCTATCAGTAAGGGACAAATGGGGTCAAGTTCATGAATACGACACAATTACATGATTAAATTAGTCATGATTGTAACTATTTACTTCCATGTTCCACTGAACTATGAGAAAAACAAACATACAAGTTTTACTCTAATGTATCTCATTTATGTATCAGTCATGTCATCAAAAGACACAATTAACCAAACTGGATCTTCTCACAAGTAACACCTACAGCCAGTTTAACAAACTGGGAGATATCTAGGTAAAAACAAAATGCCACCTGGCATGTGGCAGTACAGTAACCAATGTCAGTTTTGATACAGAAAGGTGTTTGATGTTACTATTATAATGGGAGAACTTAGTGTTACATTACTATGATTATAACAACTTACAGTATGCCACAATTATAGCTTAGACTCAAAAATAGTTAAATACTGTAACTATTACAATAAGAAACAATTATTATGTAAGAAATCTGATGGTATATTTCTACTGAGTTGTGAAATCAAGCTGCCATGCTTTCACACATCAAAAACAAGTCAACACAAAAGCAAGCAATTTTTCTTCCAAAGGCCCGTAGAATAGATTTAGATATATGTCTTAACGGCATGAGGAAGCAAAAAGAATGACTCTCTTCTCCAAACACATTTTAACATTCACAAATTACTGAGGACTATCACAATCTGAAGTATAGATTCAACCTGTTTAGGCCTGTGGGTACATTTGGAAATTTTCTCTGAAAGTTTTGCACGGCCACGCAATGGTTACTCAAAATATTGTGAGTACATTCTCTGCACTTGCTCTACACAAAATGTAAGCATATGTCCATGTAAGTTTTGTCCAATATTTTGGCTTCTGTGTGCGTGTGTGCGCACATGCATACATTGTGCTTGGTATAAAATGGACATGCCTGCACACATGCAGATACATAAGTTGCTCACCATCAGTTGCTCATCATTGCTTTCTCCAACCCCTACAAGCCTGTCAGACAGTCATCTTTCAAGCATTTTTAGCAGGCACCCTGGAGTGCAGTTTAATTGATGTTCCCAGCAGAACTGGATCCTAAGACAGGGACAGGACACTGCCAGCAGGACACAGTGTTGGATCCAAAACTTCTCTATTCTCCCAGGAGGGGCCTGAGCAGACCTCTCAGCACCTCCAACTTGAAAATGGAGGTTGGAGTTAATTTACCTGAAGCTAATTTATCTTCCCCATCACTTTCACTCAGGAAAGGAAAAGAAAATCTAAAAATGATTTTTTTTCCCCTGCCAGGCTTTAGAAGTTGTGAAAGAAATCCCTACTCATACTTGGAGTTCCTCCTCCACTTTATTACTCACCCTAGTTAGGGCTGATCCTCTCCATTAATTCCCTTTTACACTTTGACAAATCATGTATTATTGACAATTTATTGTTCAAAAAAATACCATGACTTAGATTCCACTGTAAGTTTCAACAACAATAGATCCACTGAATCAATGGAATTTGCACAAGTGTTAACTTACTAAATTTCCACTGTTCAATCAGTCTATTCTAGTTGGGATTAACGGCTTGATCTGGGCCTTTAATGATTTGCTAATTAATTTGTACTATTAGGTGAGAGATTAATTGTAAAATAAGGCATCAAATAAAATCAAGCATTTTAAGAGAAGAACAACCATTAATTTAGGGCCAAGGTTTAAACTCATAAACAAGCTCCAGGTGATAGTCATACCTTATCCATCCGATCTTTCTGCACACCGTATTTTCCACCAAAGCCTTTAGAATAATCTAAAAAACATGAGAAAAAGATCACGATGGTTTTGTCCATTATCTGGTTCTGGCTTTATCAAATATGGAGGAGTACTACAAAGAGCTGCATGCACAGAGTTCTCAATGACTGCAGCCAAGCAAAAATCCAAAATAAGTAGATGCAAAAGAAAGGAGACTTCAGTAGAAGCATCAGCATGTGTGCAAGGTAACAGATTCATGCCTCCATATTCATTTGCTGAAACGAAACTGAGTGATTGTTGGCTGGAGCCAAGCAAAGAAAAAGGTGTCCACCCTCAACTGTAACCCCCATTCCGCAATCCTGATCACACCACTTCTACAGCACAGCCTTGGATTACTCTACTGAATAGTTTTAGAGGCTCTGTAAACTGGAACTCTTAGCAATATTTAAATGTCAGACCACTTCTGGAGTTTACTTTTTAGAACAGTATGTATTGCAGCTGCCATATAGACAGAAAAATATTGGGTACATTGCCACAGATATATTGCCCTATTGCCACAGTGTAATTAAAAGCAAGGCAGAAAAATTTCAATAAGATAAATTGATTCTAGGGGGAACAGATAAACTAATTCTAGGGGTAACACAAATTCTTACTTCTCACTTTTGTATTCCTTCAGCCACAAAGATATTCTGTGTAAAAAGGGTTTGTGTAATATATATCCACATGTGTGTGTGTGTGTGTGTGTGTGTGTCACCAATGACTGAAACCAAATCATCTTTGCCTAAAATTTCAATAAAATTTTTATTCCACAGTATTTTATACTGGTGGAACCAGTAACCCCTAAAAAGAATTGCAGACTTCCTAACTGCTGAACTAGGATACATCCTCTATTGAGAGAAGTGCACAGGTCCTTGGTAGTTGTATCTTACAATCCTATATAAATGTTAGGAAAGGAAAACATGTGGAACATTCCCTTTATGGAACCAAGGCTTGGCTAGTTCTCGTAATGCTGCTCTTAACATTTTTGAAACAACTGGATTTATCCTTCATCTCAGGCAGAAGGGACATTTCAGTCCCCCAGAGTCATATTTTGTTATATAATTTACACAGAACTAGTCCTGTAAGGTTAGCATTGTATGACTTTGTAACCTCAAAAGTTAGAAATAGTAGGCTTGAATTTCAGTTACCAGCCATGAACATATTTTTTTAAAAAGGCACTGGGACAAACACTATCCCAGCAAATTTATTGCATCTGAATTGGTTATTTTCATTTTTCATTTTTTTTTTCAAAAATGAAAGTCTGTCAGGCACTCCAAACAAATCTGCGTTGCCTGCTTTGGCAGTGTGGGTATTGTGAAATAAACTTCATTCTGCACAAACACTCCTGTGGATATTGAGCATTTCTATATCCTCCAACACATTGGAATCTGCATGGAGGTCAGAAAATACCTCAAATTAGGCACTCAGTGAAAGCTTTTTCATCAGCTGGAGGATGGTTAAAGAAAGGGACTTTTCCGCGTTCTGACCACAAAGGTATATTTACAATGCTGACTCCTTTTCAGCAAAGGAATACCTTAAAACCAGTTGCTAAAAATATGGGTGCCATAAACATCATTCCCATGGAGGAGCAGTACAGCCTACTGGCCATGGCATAAGTCAGGCTCAGTGGGCCAGAAGCAAGGCTACCAAGAGACAGAGCACTCCAGATGGACTATGGATGCATCTTCAGTACCAACATGATGCTTGCTTGCCACTCGCTTAATTATTCAAATTCAATTAAACATTACACTGATGCATTGGCACAGTACGATTCAGTGAGAAAAATCTTGCCCTGAATAATTCCCTGTGGTACATGAAAGCCCCTCAAAGTGAGCAGCTCAAGTCTGTGTTAGAAGTGGCAGCACTGGGTAAGAGTTACAACTGGAATATCTGCCTTGTTGCGACTCGTGCTTCGCTAGTTTCTCCTTGTAGTCAAACCCCACAGCTGATGGGTCCTGCCTCTCTGTTTGAACACCGAATTTCCCTCCGAAACCACTCTTATAGTCTGAGAAATCCAAGGGATACAATAGGAGAGAGAACCAAGAGGAGAGAAGGAAAGGAGGGAAAAGAGGAACATATTTAGATACAATATATATGATCCAAAACACACACTTTTTTAACAGCAGCAATAAAGTGCTCTAATGAGAGGGATTAAAAAAAACAACCACCTTGTTAAATATCATATGGTACAGTCCTTTCTAGACTGTATTATTTCACATTAGAGTAAGGAGACAGCACGTTTCTTTTGTTTCCTGATGCCCAAAATTCCCTGTGTATGTGAAGCCAGAACATTAGGGAAAAGCCTGCATTAGAAATATTGGAAAAACTAGTTTTCCACAAGCAGGAATATTTTTTCAAATGTGGGAAAACACTAAGATGCTACTTCTTTCCATGCCACTATATCCCACAGTGGTACAGTCTCATGTAATATTTTGGAACATATAGTTTGGCTCTGAAATTCTGAAGAACAGTTCAAAATATACCAGATAACACAAGTTTCCAGTGCACGTAAAATGGTATGCATTTACTTACTTTTGGTCAACAGAGTATGAACACAGAAATACTACCAGTAACAGTTCAAATTTTCATTTGTACCATGTCTTCCAAGCAAGGTTCAGTGCAAATTTAAAACACGTGTAATACCTGTCAACCTGAATCTTCCACACTGTACATAACTATTAATCCACAGGAAGTATTCCTACAACTGAGGCCATAGTGAAATCATTATGCCTACAGGTTAACCAGAACCTAGCATGCATTTTATATGTTGCCACCATCCATTCTGGGGACCCACTGGATAGGCCAATCAAGTCAGGAAAAGGACTGCATAATTAACCCACTTTCTGGTCATGTCAACTTATCAGCTGTTAGTAACCAAGAGGACACAGTTCACTGAAGTTGCCTCTGTCCCATTTTCCCAACTTGTAGGGCTGCCCGCACACCACATTTGACACTGGTCCTTTTGGTCTTTTAGCTAACAGGAAAGGTAACTTCGAGGCAGCGGATGGAGCTAAGGATTTCATTGGGAAAGAGAGATGGCGATTATCCCTTTTGTGGGCGTTCTTGCATGAGTATTCCTTTGGATACCACCCATTATATAGGGACAAAGTGAATCACTACATTATTCCTGGTTTGGGCTTTCTGCTCTTGTTTAAAAATTAATATATTGATTTCCATTAATCCACTAAAAGAAAAATTCCAGATCACATGATCCTCCTTTGAAAAATGGATGCAAATATAGTATGCCATACTGTGGTTACCTTTGTCCCACAGGATTTACAACCAATCTGAACTTGCTCCAGTTAAATATAGAAACATACCTTTTTGAGATTCATGTAGTTGTACTTTTTCCTGGTGATCCCAGCCAAGTGCACATTTGTCTTGCCTATCTGTCTGTACACCAAACTTTCCACCAAAACCTCTTGTATAATCTAGGCACAGAAAATGTCATAAAGAAATTTCGTTTTTGTCTTGGAGGTTAGCAGGCAATTTAGACAAGACACATGTTATGTTGGGTTTGTTTATGCAAACGGAAGTATCTAGAAGACCAACTAGATGTAAGAGTAGGGTTCAAAAGGGAGGGGGAGAAAAATACTCATATATTAAGACTCTAGTCTTAAGTGCTCACTGAAGTCTGAAATCAACACTCTTAGGATTTTTATCTCTGGCAATTCCAACCTTATTCCTTGATCCAGAAAAGTAGTTTATCATCATTAAAATAAACAAATTAAAGTGCTGCAGAGATCTCAAAATTATTCAGCCCAAGCTAATTCATAAGGTTGATTTTGTTCATTGGGCTGTGCATTATCACAAAGATCTTCAAGCCATCTTATATGAGTGTTGTTGTTGCTAGCCATGTTGGTCAATTTTTAATGGAAAATCAGGGCATGTGTGTAAAACTAAAGAAAATAAAATATACTATGAACAAAATGTGGATGAAAGAAAGAAGGACTAAATATATTATGCGCAGAAGGTGCAGGAAAAATGTTACTGGAAAGGAAGAATTTTTTCAAGAATAGTTCGTAGTTCTAACAGTTAATGGCCTTGGTTTATGAAGGAACAATTGATGATATCAGTAAGTCAGGTTTAAAGATCACTTACATATAACTGCATGGAATAAAATTAAAATAAAAACCTTTCTGTGATTCATGCTTTTCAGTTTTGCCTTGGTACTCAAAGCCAACAGCACTTTTGTCCACTTTCTCCTTGTCCACACCATATTTACCACCAAAACCTTTAGAATAATCTGGAGATGGGAGCAAAAAGAAATCATTCATAATAGTATAAGACTAAGACACTAGATTGTTTCTCTACAGCACTATTTGATGAGGGATCAGTTCATCAGTTCAGAGTTCATGTTCAGCACTCTGACTGGAACATCAGGTGATGACTTCCACATGAGAAAGATGTATTGCAAGTAAGCCACCACAGATAGAGCTTTCATATTACTTTGTATAATGTCAAATCATGTTTCTCAATGGAAGCAGATGGACAGTCAGAAGAAAGGGCCAATTGTTAGGACACTTAGAACCACTTAAGCAGTTGCGAGCACTCTCCACCTCCCTTTGGGAAGGTAAAGTGCCACTACCCACAACTTGAGTGTTTTGTCCAAACTGGCTCCAGATATCTGTTAACTAGCTTTAACTACAGTTGACTTCATTACCAATGTAATATTACCCTTGGTTAAAGTTGATAAGGCAAAGGCTTAGGAATTTGTAAGGAAGGGCGATAGATTGCTACTTCCTTCTTAAACATAGTTAAATCACAGGAAAACAGAACGATACGCATACAAATCAGTCTTATGCCTCAAATAATATACTAGCAGACACACAGTCATAGCCTTGGTATAAAATAAAAGAAAATCGCTGTGTGATTCTTGGAACTTTGCAGCATACTTCACTACAACAGGGAACTCCACATCCTCTTGTATTTCTTTTACAATTCCACCTATATCTGGTGCTCAGCTCCATCAACAGAGAATACTAAGTCTAAAAGCAAATAAACAAACAAAAAAGCAAGGGGAACAGAAAAATGCCTCAGAATACAGGCCAGATAACCTGAAAAATCATTTACAGGACCCCCATGTTGAAGATAAAATAACAACTAAACAATACTAATAATGAGTAAATACAATAGAAGTAAGATTATTAGTGGTGATAGTTGTGGTGATAATAGATGATGAGAGCAGAGTACAGTCTACACATCATCCTAAATAACGTATATACATTAGCGGCATTGGTTTCCATTGTTGTTCACAAGTTTGCTAATGTTTAGTGTTTTCAAAAAGAAAAGCACTGTACAGTAAAGAAAGTCAGGCTCAGAAGTAATGAATTATCCAGGCAAATAATTATTTCCTTAGTG
Source organism: Cyclura pinguis (assembly GCA_030412105.1). Classification (NCBI taxonomy): domain Eukaryota; kingdom Metazoa; phylum Chordata; class Lepidosauria; order Squamata; family Iguanidae; genus Cyclura; species Cyclura pinguis. Next base: position 306,081,837 of record CM059599.1, on the reverse strand, counting down.
ACAGGATCATAAGAGCAATATGGAATTAAGAGTCAACTAATCAGTGTGTGTGCGTGCATGCATGTACATTTATCATTTTTGTGTGTATGTGCAACATACACAAATGAATAATAACATAATCTGGTTTATTACGTCTTCATTTACATCCATTTATCATTCCCTGAATGCCATGGCATGGGCAGAGAGCTCAAAAAAAGGAAATATGGAGAAAGTGAGATATTTCCATGTTACTGCTATAGTAGAAAACGTGTGGATTGTGTTGCTGCTGCCGTCTATTATAAAAAGCTCAACAGCAGCCCAGTGGGCAATTTTCCACCATTAGGCCCCCCACCAGATGTTTCATGGAGTGCCTGAAGGACTAACCAATCCCAAAAAGGGTTGGAAGTCCACTTCCAGTTTTTTTTGTTTAGTAGTATTTTTTAAATGTTAAATTGTGTGCAGAGGGATAGGGTCTGAAACCTATTTAAAAAGTGCACTGCTATTTTTAACAGCTTCCAGGAGAGACAATTCACCCTCTTGTCTCCCAGGCCAGAAAAATTAGCCTTGGGGAGCCATGTGCAGCCCAAATGAAGTGGAGTAAAAATCCTGTCCCTTCCTCTGCCACTATTCCAACCTCTGTGTCCCCAACCTCTAAGTGAAGATGGTGAGGAAGAGAAGGTGATTTCTTTCCCCTCCCCTGGGCTTTTGCAGAAAGCAAAAGAGTGGATAGTACTGCTAGTACTTTCAGCCAAGACAATTTTTGTTCTAGTTCTCTGAGGAAATAAGAGACGGTTTAGTTCCCAGCAGGAGAGAAGCTTCAGTAAAAAGCTCCAGTTATGCCTTCCTGCTATCTCCTACTAAGAAAGGTAATGAAAGAAAAATAAACTACAGCTCCTTTTCTCCATGGAGCCAAAGGGATAAACTCTGGAAGCATCTTTTCTCCTCTTTAAGCTTTTTTCAAGAGGCCCTAACAAAACACAGTGGCACTCATTGCAAAAGCACCAACTCAGAACCTGAGGTAACATCAATTACCTTCCCTTCCCTCATTCATGGGGAAGGAAAGTGCCCTCCTTCACCATCTGCCATCTCTCTGCACCAGTTCTGAGCTTTTGAAGAAGAGTGCATTCTCTTGTTGACTTCTCAAGAAACTGAAGAAGCATTTTTTTTTGTTTTTTTTGTTTTGCAAGGTATGTGGTGTCTCTCCACTCTTGGTGGATGCTTCCAGACAGCACTAGTGACAGGTTTCTGGAGCTTTCTAAAGCAGCTCATATCTCATTTCTTCTCCAGAAAACCAGAGTGGAAGCACAGCTGCTCATCCAACGGTCGAGGCTATATAGCAAGGATACCAGTGGATTTACTGAATCTGACTCTGACACCCTCTTGAATGTCCCAATGACTTCAGAGATACATTTGGTTGTGACTAGGTTGAAGGTCTTCTCAGTGTCTCTGCCTAGGCTCTGAATTTCCCTTCCAAGGGAGACACATCTCCTGTCTTTACTAACAACCTGTCAGCAGGTGGTTAAAAACCTTATATTTTAAGAAAGCATTCTGTTCATAGTTTTACTCACTGTTTTAATTAGTCTTTTTTAAATATATATGAACACAGCTGTGTACTACTTCTATTCCTTTGATGCTGCTCTGTATTTTGTGCTGTAAAGCAGGGACTGGCAACTATGGCTCTCCAGATGTTTTGGATCTACATCTCTCATCAGCTGTTGCCAGCATAATCAGTGGTGAGGGATTATGAAGAACTGCAGTCCAACACTACCTAGAGAGCCACAGTTGCCCACCAATGCTATAGAAGGATGTTTTTAATTGATAAATATTAATTGAATGCGCAATGTCTAGAACTACTTAGAGAAAATGTGGGATATAAATATCTTAATAAATGTAGTTCCTATATGTTGTCAGCAGTGCAGGAAAAGCAAGAAAAAAGCATTTCTGAAAACACGTTTTGACAGAGAATTAACAGGATTTGCGGCTAAATCTAAATTAGTAATACCTAATGCTGGATTTAGAGAAGGAAATTTCCAGAGATGTGGAAATCAATGGGACTTGAGTCTCAACTTGTGAACTGACAAATCCCATTCATTTCAATGGTTCTGTTCCAAACAGGACTAATGCTGGACTTAGACCAAATCCTATGCTCTATTGAAACACAAATTTAAAAATACCCCTTTTTTATTTATTGCCATTGTAGTTAACATTAAAAAAATCTACAGATAAAATTTTCTACAAAAATTTCTTTGATAATCCCACCATCTCTGATGCCAAGCAATATGGGTGGAGAAACTTAGGCAAATCATGAAAACTACCTCATCCTTCAAAGATGAATTGATGATATAAAAATGAGGTAAATGACTCCCTAATTTTGTGAAGAAAATGTGTACTTTATAAAATTTGCTAACGTAACGCAAGAAATTCACTAGTGTATTACAAGTTACTATTTTTTAACAAGCATAAAAACAAACCTTTTTGTGATTCATGCTTCTCTGTTTTTCCTTGGTAATCAAATCCAACTGCACTCTTGTCTACCCTGTCAGCCTGTACTCCATATTTCCCACCAAATCCACTTGAGTAGTCTGAAAACAGAGAACCAAGAAAATTGGAAGAGTGTCTGAAATTACTGCCTTCCCAGCTGAAAAATTCTAAACAGGAAAGCAATTGGTAGCATTTCCTTCAATAATGTCTGGCCACACATAAATGTTTGCGTTTGTGGCTCAAACCGTAATTACTACTGCATATTATTTATACTCAAAATCCTTAAGTAATAGAGTTGTAGCCTCCATATCCTACAATCAATAAGTGAAAGATCTGGAGATGTTCGGTTTTATTTAAACTATAATGCTTTCAAAATATGAAAGGTTGGTTAAGATGTGCTAACTGGAAGGAACTAAATCCAATTGTTAGTCCCAAAGAGAGTAGACTCACTAAATCAAAATGAATTTACATAAGCAGTGGCTGACCAAGTTCCTATTGACTCAACGGGTCTGTTTCAGCCCTGTCTTGTTCCCAAACTGGGTGTAGTTCCAGACCTTACAATACTGCTATAGCATAAGCTTTACTCGTGGTAAATGATGCCACAGACGCCACACAGCAACAAAGTACTCCAGCCTTTTCACTGATGGCTTCCATCATCCTGTCATAGCAAATGGTAGAACTGCCTCCTGCCAAATATCTTATTCCTTGGCCAGTGATCAAATTTCCCCATCACTAAAGAGTGCTTGGGCTGGGGTGTATTCCTTCCAAGGTGAGGCCCATTAAAAATGGCCTCCCAAGGGTTACATAGTTTAGAAGCAAACAAAGAAAGCCAAAGTGTGCAAGTGTGACCTCTCTCCCCATTAATGACAAAGGGAACTCTGCAAGCAGGTTAGCAACAGAGAAAAATTCACTCCCCGAGTCTGTTCCCCGCCTTCCTATTTTTCACCAGCATATAAAACAAATGCAAAAAGTATCCCACATGGTCATTAATAAAAACGGACTTTTCATGCCACTGGAAAGCCATGATGCTAACAAAGACTCTAAAACCCATCGGCCTGATAGCAGAAGGCCAGCTCACCAGATGCTGGAACTAGCAATTGCACTTACGCCTAACAATTTGGAATTAAGATATTAACCACAGCTACAAAAGCACTCTTAAAATAATTTATAGTCTTTTAATTGGAATATGCTATACTGGGATAGGGATTCCACATGCAGTTCTTACAGTGATTTTACCTTTTTGAGAAGCATGTTTCTCAGTTTTTCCTTGGTATTCAAATCCTACAGCAGACTAGAGAAAAGAATAATTAGTTTGAGTCAGAAACCTAAAATTATAGAAGTTTTTCTGAATGAAGAATTATTCCAAATGGTCATTAAAACGTGAGAGCTACTTAATCATTGGATGAAGTCTTCGTTACTTTGTATCTCACAATTTCTGTCAAACTTTAGTTAATTGCTTGTGCTGCAAGGTCTTCCATATCTCAAAATCAACTTCTTGGTTGAGTTTGCAATATACTAAATCAGTCTTATAATCTAGTTCTACATATTCTTTAACTCATCTATGCATGGGAAGGTGGGGAGAGGAGATAATAATGCTTTTCTCTTAGATTAAGCATTTTCATGTTTCACTTTATTGTCTTGAAAAATTAAATACGTACAACAGAAATAGAACACCAGTTGAATATTAATGACAGAGACACAGAGAGAATGAAAACATATCCAAGGATATCCATGTTGGCCAGACAGCAAAATAGAATAACATCCAAAATCCACAAAACAGCAATACCTTTATTGGGCCAACCAAAAATGCACAAAATACATCATGCAAAGCTTTCAAAGTTCCACTGGCTTCCTAATCAGGCAAAGATGCTAAATATCACACAGGGGAAGAAAAAATGGCAACGTTAGAGCCATAGCCTACATTTCATCATGATGTTTTTGTTGTCAGTTAGGATGTCTAGAGGGATATCAATGCACGCAGAGGTCACACCAGAGGTCACATACATGGCCAAAGATGGGGAGTGGCTGCTGCCTGCACTGATATCCCTCTAGACCATCCTGACAACAAAAACAATATCTTGATAAAATGCAGCCCTATGACTCTAATGTCACCTTGTTTCTTCTCCTGTGTATTTTTTATCTTCTTTGCCTGATAAAGAAACCAGTGGAACTTCAAAAGTTTGCATGATGTATTTTGTGCATTTTTAGTTCTCTCAATACAAGTATCATTGCTTTGTGGAGTTTGGATGTTGTTGTACAGACAAAATGAGAATGACTGGAAAAATAATTTACAGATAGCTGCAGAGTATGCAGTGGCCTCCCCAGTATACCCCATTCAAACACACAAGACAGCTACCGAAGGTTCATTCTAGAAAAACAAAAGGTAAGTTGCTCATTTACCTGGTCCACTCTATCAACCTGCACGCCAAACTTTCCACCAAAACCTTTTACTGAGTCCACCTGGGAACAGTGTTTGGAAAGCTTAGATTGATATTCATGACCAACAGCTGACTGAAAGAGAAAGGAATACTTTTATCACATTACACATATACCTGCTAGATGTTAATCTCCACCTTATAGTGAAGCTGGACTTTAGATGAAAATCTAAAGCAGAACAAACTCTCCCCCTTATTCTTCCTTCTCGCTGAGGTCCAGCCAATGAAATGGTCTCAAGATCATATTCTCCGACTATCTCCAATTAAGCTTTTTAAACTAAGAAAGCATCCCCAATTGACTGCATCATTATTTTTTAAACGAATATTTAATCTCAATACTCTACTACATAATACTTTACTACATAAAATATCTACCACATAAGGAATGACACTGCATTCAGTCTCACACAGAAAGACATGCCTTTTCAAAAATATGTCACAGTGGGCACTATCTTATTAGGCACAACACAAGCTGCACAGATAAATGCTGCACTAAGTACTCTAGGCACATTCGATCGATCAGCCTTGTATCTGAAGGAGCTCTCCTGTTGTGTCTTCAAAATGGCACGTAAGGGATTTAGGCTGAGACACTTAACCCCATGCAAGCACTACAACACTGAAAGTGTGTATGGGGGAGGGGGGTCAACACAGGGATAGCTGTGCTTCCTTACCTCCAACCTACTCACATGGTACTAGGATAGTTTGAAAAGAGACTAACCAAGTATTGTTGACTATATTTACACTCATGTGTGTGGCTGGAAACCCTGACCATGATCTGAACATTTCTCTTCCCTCCTCTCTTTTCTGAATAGTATTCTCAAAGTCAAAATATACTTAGGTGCAGATAAATTACCACTAACACAGATAAATTAACACTAACACAGAATCAACTATTCTTTAAATAGTTTCTCTCCTTGTCTCAATTATGAAGGCCATGTCGCTCTCGATTCACTATAGTATAGAAAGCTGGAACAGTAGTTGTAAAGGATTCCTGTTTTAGTTCTAATTCTTCCAGTAAACTTCCTTCTTGCTGTAGACTCTGTGTACATATTCTTTGAGATGTTACTTTGCAATCCTCCAAACCTGTTATTTCTCATTTGTGAGTGGCTCAAGGATGTTCAAAGGCCTTGGTCATTAGAGAAAAGATTATTTCATTTGTTTTTGGAATACAGTGTACTCTCTTCTGGCATGACCTACGCATGCATGAATGCAAGGTTGCAGGAATTGTGTCCCATTACAGTCAATGGATGCAATGTTCATGTGGTTTTTACATGGGGATACCTGGAACAGAACCCTGCATATTCGGCGTACTATATACCCCTTTGTGTGCTACAATGCTCATATGTTTGGGTATAAAAGGGTCTTGATTTCTCAACCGTGTTAGCTTGAGCTTCAGCCAGTTTTTCTTATAAATCTGCATAAATCTTCTTTGCTTATTGCTGAGACTGTTCTCCTTCTGGATCCTCCGTTTTGTCTGTGTGGATACTATGTTCTTACTCTTATGTACAGATGTCTATGCTCATATCTGGTATGTATGAGAGCTAATGTCTCCTTGTTATGTAGATTTTTGAATCCTTCACAGTTCTCTGTTTTCCTAATTGCTTTGTTTGTGAAGTCTCTTTTATTATTTTATTCTGTAAATAAATCCACCATATAATTCGATTTGCCCACATACTATTAAGAAAACTCTGCTTCTAAACTGAGCACTGGGCTGCTTGATCATTGCTCCTGAAACACACAGTAGTGCTGTGGCTTTGGACTCCTGGGAACAGAAAGTACAAAATTTGCCCCTTGTTTTCAAGAAACTTCAAGGACATCCTATAAAGTCTCAGTTTTCCCCTGGCTCAGACTGAGCTGAGCAAGAAGGAATGGTAACAGTTCTGTCATCCAAGTTTGTCGCTGATCATAGAATCATAGAGTTGGAAAAGACCACAGGGTCCACCCTGTCCAACCTCCTGCCATGCAGGAACACACATCAAAGCACTCCCAACAGATGGCCATCCAGCCTCTGATTAAAAACCTCCAAAGAGACTGCACCACACTGCGAGGCAGCATGTTCCACTACTGGACAGCTCTGACCACCAGGAAGTTCTTCCTGAGGTTCCGGTGGAATCCCTCTTCCTGTAGTTTAAACCCATTGCTCCTTGTCCTAGTCTCTGGAGCAGTAGAGAACAATCCTGCTACCTCTTTGATATTACATCCTTTCAAATATTTAAACATGGCTATCATGTCCCCTCTTAACCTTCTCTTCTGTAGACTAAACATACCCAGCTCCCTAAACTCCCTCACATGGCATGGCTTCCAGACCCTTCACCATTTTGGTCACCCTCCTCTGGATACATTCCAGCTTGATCCTAGGTAACTTTCCTATACTTGGCCATTGGTATTACTCATATTCCTCTAGATAAGCTGGCTGTGGATGCAACAAGACAAAGGGCAAGAGATACCTTTTAACTTCTAAAAATTCATTTATTCCAAACAACTATTAGTTATCACAGCCTAAATCCAATTATTTGTCCCAAACAGAGCAGAATGGAAGTTACATAACTCCTATGTTACCATTCAGTAACTGAATCAACAGATTTTTCTCTAGATCAGACTAATAGTTGTTAGTTGTTTTTTAAATGAGCCTAAATCCTAACAAATATCTTTCAAATTGCAAGTGCAGTCAGACAATAATTGTGCCTCTCAAGTGCTCTGTGTTGAATTGTGCCATGTGACTATCACACAGAACGCCAACAGATACTCTTCCATTCCCAAAGTCTCTATCAGGCTTTAACAACTTCCTCCACATTTGGTCTGCACATTCTTATTTCTGCAGGGCAGAAGAGAGAAAAAAGAACTAAACATATATTATCCTCTATCAAAGAGCAGCTTTTCAAGTGCATGGTTTACCATTTCCGCACAGTGGTTTTTACACTGAGCATGCAAGGAGAGGGAAATAGGATAGGCTTCTGTTCTGAGCTGCAACTATAGCACAGCAATATTAAATTGCACCTGGCTTAAATAAAGTAAGCTAGCAGATCGTATTATAAAAAGAGCAAAGTTACATGTTAGAAAAATCATTGCTTTTTTTTATCAGCTGAAAATGTTTCAGTTCTGTTCAACAGGTAGTCCCTCAAATCCTTCATTCAGAATTAATATATTTAGGGACTTTTTCCCCTCACCAATCCTGCCCAGAAGTAAAAAAAAAAAAACAAGTTCACTGTCATTACTACAGTACTTCCCATTTCTAACACAATTCTCTTTCATGAGTTGCCAAAGATCAGAGGTCAAGGCCACTCAAGTTCAAGGGGAAAGTTCCTGAGTGAGTGAGACAATTCTTGAGCTAGCAAGAACAAGGAATCTAGGGGCACCTTAATGACTTGCAAGTTTAATTTTGCATACTTTTTCCCACTTCCTCAGAGGAAGTCCAGGAAAACTTATGCCAAACATAACCTGTTAGTTTTTAAGATGCCACTAGGTTCTTTGTTGTTTCAGCTGTGACAGATTAATGTGAACACCCACCTTAAAAAGGTAGAAAGAGCTCCCCAGACTGAATCATCGAATTCTGAGTGGGTTTCCACCTTTGTGGAATTCTGTAACAGCCCTAGTTTGAATACTGACAGTCCATTTTAAAAAAAAAAGCGTCATTTTTGGAATTTTGAAAGGCACTTGCACCTACCTTATGTTTTAAACTGTGCAGATATCTATAGAAGTTCATTTTTGAAGTTTACAGCACTCAGCAAGTCATGTTCAAAGCACTCACATACACTTTTTGCAGCCAGAATTCAGAATTCAGCTAAAAAGACTACTATTTTAACAACAACATCCTGTAGCACCTTTACAACTAACAGCCATGAGCTTATGTGGACATGCAACCCTCTTCTACAGACATGTAGAGTGCAGTCCTGCAGGTTGTGATACACACACACACTCACAGAGGGGGAGAAAGAGAGAAAACAGATGGCTGGGAACAAGTTACGATCCAAACTGATGTGCCTGCAATTTTTTTTTTGTTTGTTTCAGAAATCTTACTAGAAACATTACTTGCCTAGAAGAAAACAAGAAGGGACAGCATATTTTCACTACTGTATATTTAGAAGACAAAATTGAGGGCCAGACTGATTGCCAAGTTAAGTTTGGCCAAATTTTCCAGGATACCCAAATAACAGAAGGCATCTGATAAGAGCATTCACTTGGATATGAAAAAAGAGAGAGAAAAAGAAGATGGGAGACTTGGGCATGTGGCAGAACCCAAGAAAATTTGGCAAAAGCCCCAGTGACTTGTTTCAACAAACAGCAGTGATGTAGACTCGAGTCGACTGACTCGGACTTAAGTCGCTTCAGCAATTCAACCAGGACTCAACTTGGCTATAAATGATGCACTGACTCCACTTGACTCGAGACTTGTATATTTTTAGTGATTGACTTGTTGCTTTTGGTTCAGTAACATAACATATTCATCCAGAAACCTTACAACTTTGAACAATGCTTCCATCTCTTTTTGCCTACTTGTCACATGACAACTTCTCTCAAGCCCAAAGTGTGGGCACATTTCTCAGAGGGGAACAGCAAACAGGTTAGGCAATGGGCTTGAGGCAGGTTTGAGGTCTCCTCAGCCACCTGACCTTGCTGTATATTGGAGAAGCCTTCTAAAACATTTCCTAAGAGCAGAAAACAAGACTCGACCCAGAGTACAGGGTGTATTTCTCAGAGGGGAACAGCAAATGCGTTAGGAAGTGGGATTGAGGAGGAAGCATCCTTCTTTCTAAAGCTTTTGAAGTTTCAGTAACGGAGAGTAAGAAGAATCCTATTTCCCACTTCCAAATCTGCAGACTCTTTTATGTCCATTGGCACAAAAGTCTCCAGCTCTGGCTCGCCACTTCTGAAGCTGCAGATGGCAAAATCACAAATGTGGAGGGCTGACTCTGCTTAAATTATTAAAACTAACTTTATTTGACTCTGGTCTGAAATTCTGGAATATAGGTTGGGGTATTAAGTTGGCTTCCAGACTTGAGACTTGACTTGAAAGTATCTTCAAGGACTTGAGACTTGACTTGAGATTTGGAGTAAAAGACTTACATACATCACTGGCAAACAGATACTGAGCAGGTCAGCCATGCAGCTTCTTGTGTACTTACCTTGTCCATGCGATCTTGTTCCACACCAAACTTCCCACCATAGCCATGAGAAGCTTTTGGTCCTGTTTGGAGTTCTTTCTCCTTAAGAGACTGGTGTTCCTGGAATACATTCTCTCTCAGCTGATGAATGCTTTTGAAGACAAACCAAAAATTAGAAACAAAATGCAATGAAGATACTAGTTTAATCAAGTATATCCTACTTATGCCACTTTTATCTTTAATTTTTAAATTATATTCTGCAAAAAAGAAAAAAGAAAATTCCTCCCATGATTCAATAAAACACTAGAACTGCCCTAAAGTGCTAAACTATGGTTTATTCTGAGAATGAGCCTAGCTGCCAAATTCATAATCTCATTTCTCCTATCTCCCCCGTGGCATGGCTGTGAAGTAATCAAAAATTTCAGCTTCCATTTTCAATTAAATGCAGTCTTTCACAACATTTGAAGCATAAACTGTAGTCATTCTTAAATATGGTTACTTAGGACAGAATCATAACCTATGGTTAGGCTTACTTCACATTCTTAAGATAAACTACAGTTTCTCTCACTCTGGGTGACATGGTAATCTGTAGTAAATGTGGAAGGGAAGTAAAAGTTTTCAAGTTCTTTGTTGTGCCTGCATCAGAGGAGAAAGGAGGGCACACAAACCTGGGGTGAGGAGGGAGATAGGTAACTCTAAACTATGGTTAGATACAGGGCTGGAAATGATAATGACCCTCCAGATATTACTGGGCTTTGTCTCCCATCGGTCCTAGCCAGCATAGTCAATAGGGAGGCAAGCTGGGAGATACAATTTAACAACCGCTGGGTGGCTGCATGATTCCCACCCTGGTTTAGTGTCATAAACAAAAGCACATAAGGAGACACGTAAGTGGGTGCAGCTTTTTAACATCCAAGCTCTTTATTCCTGGTTATGACATTTTATGAATCAATAAAAGAAGAGAAATGATAGTAAGATGCAGGGCAAAAAACAGTTCTCTTGACCTGACTATATTACAAACAGGAGATATATTACTCTTGACTGAATTTGTCTTACAGTGCCCAGAACCCATTGATATTATCTGCTTCTCTTAGCTTGGCTCAACCTTTCTCAGTCTCTCTCTCTCTCTCTCTCTCTCCCTAATTCATCTTTTTTGAGCATTAATGACTAATCCTAGACAGTGTTCCTGATGTACAGATGTAGCGATTTGTAATATATCAGTACGTTACAAGGGCATTGTTTTTATCACCCATGCCAGAAACTGCTGCTGCTGTTGCTTCCAACTTATGGTGATTCTATCACAGGGTTTTCTGAGGCTGAGAGCATGTGATGCACCCAAGGTCACCCAGTGGGCTTCTGAGGCCAAGCAAGGGAATCAAATCCTGGTCTCTGAGGCCACAACCCAATGCTCCAAACACTGCACAATGCTGGTTCAGTCTTAACTGCTGTTTGTACCAGCAAATATTTGGTATTACAAAATGCTGTAATATTCCAGATGCAGATCTTCTTCTAGACTAGATGGACAGTGTCATCATCAATGCAGCTAAAAAATTCATAATGGACGTGTATTTGCGTATTTTAACATGCCCTTCAGAGAAAATAACTGTGAAAAAATTTTCCAAGCTATTTTGAAGCAAACAATAGCACAGCAGGAAAACCAGTTCAACCAGGTCACAATCTCAGACAACATTTCTGCTCAGAACTTAGCCCAAGCAATCATATTTAAAGCTTTCAAAGCCTTCGGACACCATTACAGGAATGTGCTGTACATGAAACTACATACCTCTTTGGATTACTGTTCATATACATTAAATACTTAACTACACTTTGATCATACTATATTTCTGACCTGCCACTGCCTCAATCTAAGTTGTACTCTTGACAGGGAATTAGAAATCACTGCCACATCCAGCATTTGGGCCAAAAGATCTGAAGATGTGTCATTTGCAACTAAGGTAAGAGCTAGAATATTTTACATCTTAATCAAGGAAACAGAAAGGCCCTGTGGATAGCACATGTTTTGCCCAGAAGCTCTCAGGTTCAATCTTCAGCTCCTGAGGATAAGTCTAAGAAAGAATTCTGCCTGTAGCCCTGCAATCTTACCTGAACAAAGACAAAACACTGTGCACTAACAGTAACAACTATAGAGTCACTGTTAAAAGATCAGGAATGGACTGCAAGATAAAACTCCTTCACAGCAAAAATTCCCTCCTAGTAAATTCTCCCTTAGCCTCATCCAAATTTAAGGGGAATATATTAGCTGTGATACTATGTGCACTTAAGACTAATGATAACCCCCACTTCACCAAAGATTTTTAACCTTGGTGAAGACCTCTTATTTAAAACACTGGATCTGTTACATTTAAATGTAGGCCCCCATTGCACTAGTGAATGGATAATTTTGCTCAATTATCACTGGATCAACATTCAGTCACAGCTACAAAGCAATGAAAGAAGGGGTTTACTTGATGTGTTCTTGGTGACCCGATCCTTGCACCGTTTTAGCACCCCAACGCTGCTCTTTTTCACTCACATCATTCTGTAAAGTACATAATGGACGAAGGATTACACAGTGACATTTGTTATCCAGACAGTTTCTTATCTTATCTCCCTTGCAGTCATCAGTCCCTTTCTTTCTGACAATATTAAACTTGGGTTAATTTTAAGTTCACACCCCACCCTCTTCAGCTAGTCATATTCAACCCCAACAAAACCCAAAACTGAATGTATGTATTAGTGAGGGCATACATGTGCAACCCTTGCCCCATAGCTCCAAAGTCTGACTTAGCAAGCTCCACATTACTTACGTAGCCCCAATTAACTTTCACATTAAGATTAGTAGTTACATTATGTTAGCCCAATGACTAATGCTTAAAACACAGTTTACAACTTTACCACAAAGTCAGGATCTGTCTCCCAGTCGTCGGCGCCATCATCCTGGTTGACAGTGATGGTATGGCCTGCAGTTGCTTTCCACATCTGAAATATCAGAACAAACATCAATGTTGTTGTTGCTACTATGTGCCTTCAAGTCATTTCTGACTCATGGTGACCTGAAGGTAAACCTATCACAAGGTTTTCTTGGCAAGATTTGTTCAGAGGGGGCTTGCCTTTAGTTTCCTCTGAACCTGAGAGAGTGTGACTTGCCCAAGGTCATCTAGTAGGTTTCCCATGGCTGAGTGGGAATTTGAAGCCTACTCTCTAGAGTCCTATTCCAATGCTCAAATCACTATACCAAACTTATAAATATCAATGACTTTATATTAAAACTTAAGAATCTATAGATTTACCCATTGTCTTACAAAATAGTTCTGGGATGCTGTTATTTGAATTCCAACCTGTGCCCACTAGTCTAATGTAATCTTGGTCACTAGTTTCACTGTGATTAGATTCTGCTAACAATGGCATATTTCTGTGGTAAGGAAAAGCATGGCCAATGCTGAACAATTACACGAACTCTAGCCAAAACAAATCTGGATACCATCAACTTGCCTACTCCTGATTAATTTAAACAATTTTTAGCCAACTTTGAAGCTGACTGTGCCAAGGCTGCTTACATGACAAAATACTACAGCATATTAGCAAAATCATATGAAATGCGAACTTCAAATAAAGCCAGTTATAATAAAATACAAATCCAAAATATCCATCAGCAGTGACTGGTTTAATTGAATGCACACTGCTGCAAACAAAGTTGTCATATCAATTTGGGATAAAAGAAGAAGTCATTTATATCTTTAAAATCCTCTTGCCATTATTCAAGAACCAGAAATAGTCACTGGCATCATTTCAAAGCAAAGGAGGAAGTTCACCCTGGTTAAGAATTCACATGCATATGCTTGGTTCATTCATTCATCTGAAACATATTCTGAGCTTATAGAAAGGGAGTTCTGTTCAGAGAAGATACTTTATGGGCTCTACCATTTAGTCAAGTCATTTTCCACATTAATAGGATGACAAAATTGCAATAAATATTGCTATAAACTAAAATAATTAGAATAGTTATTTAAAAAGAAACCAGCATGTGGTCTTCACATATTTTTTTATATATATATATATATATATATATATATATATATATATATATGAGTTTCAGCTGAGATAAAAGCTGCCATTAAATTAAGTAAAACCATACGGATAAATCTGGCAAAATTCCTTGCCTCCCCAGAGTGTGAACACCACCCCATCTCTACAAAGCTCAAAAATGAAGCCCTAATATTTTTACACAGACACATAATTCAGTATACACTTACCCAAGAATAGAATCCATTAAATTAAGTGTAAACACGTTCAAAATTACACCGTGACTATCTTGGGTTCATTCACACTACACAATTATAGCGCTTCTACTTTAACTGCCATGGTTCCATCCTGGGGTTTTCAGTTTGGTGAAGCACTGGAGCTTTCTGGATGAAAATTCTAAATGCCCATCCATAAGCATGGCAGTTAAAGCAGAATAACAGAACTATATCATGTGGATGGGCCCCTGGAAGACCACACACTTGCCACTTCTGTCCAAATGAGAGGATCAGAGAGGTAACACACACTACGCAGTACTTCAGCATTTCTTGCTTTTTAAACTTTTTAAACTTTAGCACTGACTTTGCCACAGCACTTTGCCAGATTTTCCATTCCAGTTAAAACATTTCTAGTTTTCCATTGGACAAGGTTAGCAGCCCAGTGGGTTTAAACATTTCCTATGCAGTTTGCTGTTCTGGCTCATTTCTTTCAAACTAGACTGAAGAGAAATGTTATCCATGCTGATCCATGTGAGTCACTGACTCACACAGAAATTTTAGGAGGGGGCAAGGAAAGCCACAGAGTCAGGGAGTGGGAACTCTGACAACCCAAGATTCTGGATACTTCATCCTACTTATTCAGCAGTAAACAGAAAGGTGGTTTTTTTTCTTGCTTTTTTAAAGATTTCATCCAGCCTACAGCAAAGAAAGGAGGATGGCATGTAGTGTGCAGAATCTATATTGCAAGGTCAGAAGGTGACAAAGAGTGTAGCAAGTCAACTTAGATTATTTCACAGAAATTCCTTCACAGGCACTCTCTCCCAAAAGGCAGAATAGCTCCCAAGGGTTGGGTGGACAATGTCCAGTCCTGTGCCTGGGTGCAATTACAAAAGGCCACTCTTGCAGCTCTCAGCAGATCCAGATTCTCTGGACTGGCCTTTTTCTGATCCCCTCCAGAAGGTGAACCACCCTTCCTGAAAGTCCCCAGGAATGGTGAGTCATCTTTTCAAATGATTGCAAGTTTTAAAAGATTCACCTACTTAAAATGATAAATGTGCTTTTCAGCATGGTGTAGTGGTTTGAACGTTGGATTACAACCTTGGAGACCAGGGTTCAATTTGCCACTCAGCCATGGAAACCCACTGGGTGAGCTTGGGTGTGTAACACACTCTCGGCCCCAGAAAACCCTGTAATAGATTTGCCTTAGGGTCACCTTAAGTCAGAAACGGCTTAAAGGCACAGAACAACAACACGCTTTCCAGTCTTCTGTGGACTTATGACAACTCCATGAATCTGGTACGGTTTTCTTAGTCATGGAACACTCAGAGGAGGTTTAGCATTGTCTTATTCTGAAATATAGCCTGCAGCACCTGGCATTCACTGGTGGTCTCCCATATACCTATTAACCAGAGCTGACCCTGCTGAGCTTCCAAGACCAGATTATCTTTTTGAAAACCCTGCCCTCTTAAATATTAACATCCCTCTCCCCTGCCCATTTTTTTCAGAACCAGAAGTGACCTTCTAGCTCTTTCTGGTTTTGTTCTATTTTCTTCCTTTCCTTCTTTCTTTGACATTTGTTAGCACTCTGTGCTGCCCAGGGAACCTTAGCAGAAAACTGACCTCCAGGCCAACTGTCGTTGCTCACCGCATCCTAAAGGAAGTTTGAACTACAGGACAGAAACTTGTGCATTTGTTCAGAAATCCCTTTCCTTTAATAAGGAAAAAAACCCCCACCTATAATAAGGCTTAAACATGATACAGCTAAATACCT
This sequence comes from Cyclura pinguis, assembly GCA_030412105.1. NCBI lineage: Eukaryota > Metazoa > Chordata > Lepidosauria > Squamata > Iguanidae > Cyclura > Cyclura pinguis. The sequence continues at coordinate 306,065,831 of CM059599.1, read as the reverse complement.
GATGATAAAAAAGTTAAAACACAAACAAATTATCATATTAAAACATCACTACATTTTAAGAAGTGTGAAATTGTTTAAAAACAGAAAAATAAAGTTAAGAATGCAGTGTGTACTAATGCACTTACAAAAAAAAACTATCTGCAATCAATCAATCAATCAATGCCTGTTTGAAAAAGGTCTTTGCCAACAAAGCGAAGCCAAAGAGGGCACCCACTTAGCTTCCCATGGCAGAGAATTACACAGCCTGGGAGCAGCTACTGAGAAGGCCTTCTCCTGAGTCCTCACCAAAAGGGGCCATGACAGGATTGGGACCAAGAAAAAGCCCTCCCTGGGGATCTTAAGACTCTGACAGGTACAAAAATACTCCTTCTTCCCAAATAGTTTAACAACCTATTAGTAATCCCATCTATAGAGATAACTTGGTGTTTCTTCCAATGGACTCAAAGTAGTGTGCGTGGCCCTCCCCCCTACTTTATTCTTACAACAACCTTGTTTAAGTTAGGTTAGACGGAGGGACAATGACAGAGAATGATTTGCTTGAGCTCATCCAATGTGTTTGACGGCTCAGTGTGGACATGTACTGAGATCTCCAAGTCCCAATTCAACACTCTAACCATTTTACCACACTTGGCCTAAAGAAGTTCTCCTGTGCTGGGGTGGGAATCATGTGGAAATGTAGATGCTGGACTGAAAGTTCTATCATCCCTTGCCAACATATCCAATATCTGAAGGACCACATGATTCTCACCACTACTTTATGTCATCTATGCAGTTTGTAATGTCGAAGGAACTGAAGCTTCTGCTATCACTAGGAAAGCATCAAGAAGCTTAGTCAGCTGCAATTACATTAGTAAAGCAGTAAATAGGGTGCTCATTTGAATCAGACCACAGTAACTGACTGCATAAACTCTCCAGGCACATAAGCTTGGTGCAGAGCTTCTATGCTGACAAACCATTAAATCACATGCTTCCCCTATCCCTCCCTCCTTCTCTCTTGCACAAATATTTTCCCCCATCCTCATCCATTTTTACAAAGAGAGCAACTCTTTGGTTAGCATAATGCTAGCAGCAACATTTTTGTGAAGCATAGCTGGCCTGAATTGCATTCTGTAAAGTTGCTTTTGATCATGCTTTTGAACTGTGGTTTGGCAAAAAAAAAAATCCTAGCAAAAATGGAAATGCAGACTTAACACTAATCTCCAGAACAAGAGGGAAAAATCACAAAGGAATGCCAGCACAAGAGCACGGAGAACTGCAGAACAGTTCTGATCTCTAAACCATAGTTTGGCCATGAGGTAGCATGCAAAATGCCTGTTGACTGTGTGTGTGTGTGTGTGTGTGTGTGTGTGTGAGATCCTCATTAGTCTACACACAATCAAACATAACTAGCCGTAAGCAAGACTTGAAAACTGGAGGAAATGAACAGCTGATGTTCCATCTAAGCAATGATGAATGAATGTACACAACAGGATAGAAAAACGAACCTTAACAGTCAATAGCACAAAATAGAAAGCTCAATCTTCACATATGTCTATGCCAAGCTGCTAAACAGTGAGAAAGCAAGCCAACAACCACATCATAAATTATTTTCTTCAATAAACATCTTTACTTTGAACAATTTCATTTCTTATACTGAGATGCCAAAGTGCAGCTCTCCAGATGCAGCTGGACTGTAACTCCCAGCTGCCCTAGATGACAGTGACAAATGCCGGGACCTGCAGTCCAGCAACATACAAAGGTCTAAATTTTGCCCACCACTACCTATATTTTATATCATATTGCAAAACTTGAGCAGGGTGAATTTGCAAGACTTAAGCAAGGCTGTTAATAACAGTGTCTTGGAGATCTCTAACTCATAATGTTGCCATAAGTCAAAATCAACTTGACAGTAATTAACAAGAAGATTTCATATTTTATTTAGAAATTTAAATATTGTTGGATAGTTCAGAGTCAGGCATACTTCTATCTGAGGAAATCAAACTTCTGCCTCCTGCACTAACTCATGAGTGAGATTATGTGCAACTTACTGAATCAGAGGCAACAAAATAGCTCAGTACCATGATTCATTTCCAGACAAGAGTTTCTACTTCCAGTGCAAGAAACTAGTGCTCCTGATTCCTTTCCAAGAAAAGGTTCTCACATTATGGGTGTGTGTGTGATTTGGTACTTTTATCCCTTGCACCCAAATTTCACAGAAGCCACATAACATGCTAGCCAGTTGTTCAGAGACATGGAAATCACAGCAGCAGCCTCCAAGATCAGCAGCAATATAATATATCCAAGATCCACAGCTGCCATCCATTGTCTCACACACTGTAATCTGGTTGTAAATACATACATGAAAGTGCTACCACTGAGTGTACATAACCATTTTAGATCCGCATTAAAAAGTCTTATCACACCTTTCCATCACAACATAGCCGATTACACCTAGAGGGAATCTCTCGATCTTCTCTGGCAGCATCCCAGTGAAAGGATCCACGGTCTCTAAAGCGGAAATGCCCATCCCATCCAAGGTAGGTCTTCAGTGATGAAGCCGCCAACCAGTTCAGTAAAACCCCTTTGGCTAAAAACAGGCCACCATTCCAGAACACACACAAAATGACACTCTTCTGCTCCCCCTCAACCCACGCAGCCCTTTCAGGTTTCACAATCCGTGTTTTAAAAAAGCCTCTCTTCCTTTCACCTAGAAACTTCAACCGTGACAAAGTCAGCCTTTTTCCTCAAATTATTAACCAGGACGCCACGTGAAACCAAGGAACCGACAATCCTCTCTTCTGAAAAGAGGAGGCGCGAGAAGAGGAGCGACCAGGAAGAACAGAGCCAAATCGCGCCCTCCCTGCTGGGATGGACGTCCCAGCCGAGGCAAGGCTGGGCAGGGAAGAGCTCCCTCCCAGAGGCACGCGCACCCCTTTGATCAGCTGCCCGGCCGCCAGAAGAGAACAAAGAGCAGTCAAGCCAGGCAAGCCCACTCAGCCCCCAGGACGCCGTGTGGCGGGCACACCGGCCCACCCCGCCACCCCCGTCCCGGCGGCTTGCTCCATATTTGGCGCTGCTGTCTCTCCTCCTCCCCCTCCTCCTCCCACCTCGGGACTGAGGTCTCCCTCAGGTGCTGCCGGCCCCACCTTGGCGTCACGCGCAAGCCCGCTGCAGCTCCCGGCTGCCCCACTTCGGGGATGGTCCTGGCGAAGGAGTATCACTAGGAGGGACAGATCCAGCAGCAAGGCGCCCCCTTCCTTCCTCCGCCCGCCGGCCCTCCTAAGCCACCCCGCCGTCAACGCCAGGGAACCCCGAAGCGCCCGGACCCAGGAGGACCGCGCAGCCCCCCTGCCCGGTTTCTGGGCAGCGCGTGGCCACGGAACCCCCCCCCCCGCCCGAGCGGCTCCCGGAGCTCCTGCCACTCACTTTGTTCCCAGCCCACTTCCTGGCTGCCCAGGCTCTTTCCTCGCCTGACGCGGCGGCGGCGGCGGCGGCGCCTTCTTCTCCGGCGGCTGGAGCTTCCTAGCTATGCTGCTGCTGCTGCTGCTGCTGCTGCTGCAATTTCCGCCTCTCCCAAGATCCCGTTTCCTGTTTTTCATCACGGCGCGTCATCAGGTGGGAGAGGGCTAGAGGGAGCCCGCGGGGGCTGGCACGCTCGGGCCAGGGGAGCGGCCTCGGTCGCTGGTCGCCGCAGGAGCCGGGGCGTCGCCTCTGGTTGCCGGCGCACAAGCCTTCCCCGGACCCCCTCCCCGCCCCAGGGCGCTCCGGGTCGTCGGACCGCTCGTTTGTTGCCGCCGCACTGGGCCCAGCCCGCAGACGCACCGGAGGAGCATCTTTTTTGCGCCACCGCGCAGCGTAACGCCGCGCTTGCCGTCTCCAAAAGAAAGACTCGGGCCATTTCCGCGCTAGACTGTCACAGCGCTATTGTTCCACTTTCGACATCCCGTGGAATCCTGGGATTTGCGGTTTAGGGAGGGGCCCCAGCATTCCATAGGATATTGAAAGTGGAATAATAGCGCTATAACAGTCGAGTGCGGAAATGGCCTCAGATTAACAATGTGAATCCGGAGGGAGGGGAGCCGATTAGCATTCAGCTCAGACGGCGGCTTGCGGCGCTTTACGGGAACGGTTTTATTTAATGTCGACTCAACTGTACACAGCGTTAAGTTTAGGGTCCGTTGGGTTTCTAAATCGGTACTTGGCTTAAATTCACAGGGCACAGTTATAACAGTCATACCATTGTAACTGCCATAGTTTGATCCCGTGGAATAGTGAGACTGGTGGTTTTGTGCTTAGGATTTTTCAGCGCCCATCCCTGAGCTGCAGCGTTAATGCGCTCTGGCCCAGCGTTCTGAGTGCCTCCTGAAAGTACACACCCCGAGGCAGCATAAGATGAAGTTAAAGTCACTGCGTTACAGCACTGAAATTGTCGAAGGCTGCCCTTCAAATGCGCGTTTGTGTCACGTTTACACAAAATGGCCTCTGAGTTGAAATGCTACACTCAGGTTAGAATGTGAATTGACTCCATAAGAAAGGAAAAATTGATAGAACTCAAGGCTTCAGCAGGGTCCATGAGGAAGTAACGATTTTTTAACGGGAATAAGGCAACGCTGTCACTTTTCTCCCGGCATTTTGTTCCTCCTTACCTTCTCAGGCAATGTTACTGTTTCATACATGAGGAGGAGGCAGCATCTATTTCTTGAAGAAAGTTTAAAATGCATGTTGATGTTGGCAGCACAGATACTAGATAATCTAAGGAGCAGAGACCATCTTATTTTCAGGATTGGAAACAGTTGTCCTAGTTTCTGAATAAAGCAATGATATATTCTAGGATACAGTTTCCCTCAGAGTTACTTTGTTAGAGTAAGTTAAAGGTGTTGCATGCTGGAGAAAAGAGAGAAATGAGTTACGAATGCTGTGTAGAGCAGGGTGGGCAATGCTGAAGGGCAGCACGTGGCAGCTCTAACCAGCACAGCTAGTAGTGAGGAATCAATCAATCAATCAATCAATCAATAATATATATAGTCATAGACCAGGATAGTGGTGGGGAATACTGGAGACTATAGTGTGTATCAGTTGTGACACAGTTTGTCTATTTCTGCTTAATACACATGTGTGGAGAAAAGCAAACTGATTCCTTCTATGGACTTGGTAAATAAATGACATTTGCATTAGTGTGGGTTATGTGCTTAATTTTTTGTGATTTATTTTATTGCCTTTCTCCCAATAATGGGACTCAAAGTGGCTAACAGCATATTTTAATAAATAACTCCTGTAGTTCTATTTTTGTTAATGACTTTATGGTCATTAATTAATTGTATAGTCATAATAAAAGTAGAAATATAAAAGTTATTTAAAAAGTGTTTAAAAAGTATAAACAAATTGGAAAACATTTTTTATCAACATGAAAATAAACACACAGTGTAACAGCTAGCAAACAAAATATGTACAGTAAATCAAATGTAGGATGTTTCACCATTATATGATAGCTTTAGCCAAAAGAATGGGATGAACCAGCTGATTTGTCAAAAATAACATACACTTTTCAGTAGCGATGTATCATCATTTTTCCCCAAAGGTGCTCTTATCAGTTAAATGCTGAAGTAAAATCCGCAAAAGTCACATACAACCTTCCTCTTAACTTGGGTTGGACTTTTGTAAATCTAACGAGGACCCGGTTTATCAGAGGAAGAGGCAGAAATGATTGATATTAACACCTGTCCTAAGCTCTGTTGAAAAAGAGTGTTTATTTCAATCCTTCCTTAATACTTAGAACCCCATTTCAGATGCTGAATGCCTATAGTCTCACTCACCTTGTAAAGATTTGGCTGACTTGCTGAAACAGAGATCTTTGCAGAGACTGTTCAGCCAGCATGTTTCCGTCTCATGTGTAATCACTATGTCTCTTATTAAGCATGGTCGTTAGAGCAGCCCCAATAAAGATCTGTTTTGGCAATTGAGTCAGATCTTAACAGAAGGAAGATTAAGGAGGTGATTGGCCCAATAAGCCTAGTGATTCATCCCATTCTTGTGGCTGAAGTTGGGATATAATGCAAAATGTCCACGTTCTAGTTGGCTTGTTTCAACTAATCTGTTAAATCTTTTTGCTGCACGTCTGCTGATAATAAGACTGGTGGTACGTGCATTGCATTGTTAACATGTTGATCTGATTTGAGCATACAAAAACATTTCAACAAATTGCTTCTAGGATATCAACAATTTAGTGGGACTCCTTTTCCCTATCTTACTTTCTAATATACATTTATTTGGGTATTCATAAGCTTATTCTAAATGAAATAATAGCAGCATTGGGATGGACATGCATATATGTTAACGTGATTAATTCAATCTGAAACTAAGAGGTTTGACATTATTTCTCAAAATATGCTTAAATCCAGTTGAGGAGATTCTAGTCCCACTATAAATGTTGTTTCCATCCTCACCTTCCATTTGATCATGTTTCTTCCAAGTGTGACACTTTCCTTCTGTACACATACTGCCTTTGTTTTGTGGTTTGTTGGCCCCCATCAGAGTCTCTCCACATGCTTCCCTACCACTGACTAACTAGTTCCTTAAAGTGTATTTCCCTCTGCCTTGGTGCTTCACTTGCCCATATGTCAGCCTTGGTTCCCAGCACTGTAACAAAAGCAGAAATGTGGACAGTTGTGACCACAAAAATTCCAGTGTAGTACACATTTCCTCATTCACACCACCCATGCTGGCCCTGGGATTCCCCCTTTCCATCATGCAAGTTAGTGGATAATCGGAGAATCTTCATACACCTTCTGAGAACAACTGAACCCCATCAAGGACGAAATAGCTCTTCAGTGACTACTGGCCACTCCATTCAGATTCACTACATTTACTGGCCTCCATTATACTTCTTTTATACTTCTCTTTCCCTTAGCCAGGAACTGACATGTCAATGTAACTGTTCTACTCAGGCTCACTCCTGAGATCATGTTTTTAATCCCTACGTGGAGCAATAATTGATAGCAGGCAAGTCGTGGTGTCTCGGTATCTTCACCAGAATACTTGAACCTGCCATAATCTTTTTATGTCTGCTGCTGACTAATTTTTCCAGCTTTTCATGTGCATTTCTAATAGACCACACTCAAGAATATTTCAGGTACAAACTCAGAAATACCCAAGAAAAAGCTTTGATGGAGAAGCAGAATAAAATATCATACAAGTTAAATGTAAACTAGATACTGTTTAAAGTACAGCACATCTTTGATAGTTAGTAGTACTAAGATCATTTCGAAATAGCACTTCAAGTCAAAGGAAACAATAGTCCACTATATTCTACACTAGTCGTGTCTCATCTGGAGAACTGTGTATAGTTCTGGACACCCCATTTTAACAGTACAGACAAGGTTGAGAGGGTTCAGAGAAAGGCAACAAGGATGTATGGAGAGCAAAACAGATAAGGGAAAATTGAGCTGGGCATATTCAGCCTGTTGAAGAGAAGACTGAGCCGTGGCATGGTAACACTCTAAAAATACTTCATGGGCTGCCACAGAGAGGAGGGAGCAGACCTGTTCTTTGCAGCACCAGAGGACAGGACCAGGTCTAATGGTTTTAAGTAACAAGAGATAAGATTTGACAGACCACTTCAGCAATGAACCCAATTCTTAGAGAAGTGGTGAGGCTTCCTTCCCTGAATGTCTTCAAAAAAAGGGCTGGACAGGTACCTGCTGGTGTTCTTTATCTGGGCCTCCTGCACTGAACAGTGGGTTGGACTTGTTGGCCCATGAGGCACGCTCCAACTCTTATGATTCTATTCTTAGATTCTGTTCATTAGGGAGCAAGATAAAATGCAGATTTTCCAGCAAGGAGAAAAGGGCAGTACTTGTTTGCTTTTCAGTTACTACTTTTAAATGTTTCTTTGTTGCCAAACCAGTCAGACTTCTTTAAACTTTCAGATAAAGGTTTACATTTAAGAGAAGCCACAGAAGAGAAACAGGAATGGAGAAGGAAACCTGAACTAGTAGGTGCCAACACTATTACAGTCCTCCCTCCATATTCATGGGTTTGACCTGCACAAACTTGATTATTTGCAAGGCACCTGCCTGCCTGCATCCCACTCTCCCCCTCTCATTCTCCTTGATTTTGTCCAGGTGCATGTGTCTTCCTTCCACGGACCTGGGCAAAAGGCAAGTGAATGGCAGGGGGCAGCCCTGCTCACATGCCTTCTCCAGGTGCATGGCTGCCCCCTCCTACTTACTTGCCTATCACTTGGGCTTCTAGAAGGCAGCGTGCCTGGGTGAAACACAAGGGAATGAGGGGGAAGTGCATGCGCATGCACAGAACTTGCCCATTGCCCACATGTCTGGAAGGCAGCACACCCAGCCAAAACACAGGTGAAGCGGGGGGGGGCTGAAAGGAAACAGGAGAGGGAGTGCTTACTTGGATGGAGGAGAGTTATTCTCATTTTCAGACTTTCACAAGGGTTCTGCACCCCAAACCCTCACGAAAGTTGCGGGGCCACTGTACAGTGATGCAGCAACCATCTGCAGCAAAATGCTGCAATGTATCTTTGCTTCCTCATAATGGAGTTCCTATTTAGAATTTCTTTCTGAAATTTTGGGTTTTGGATTTCTGCAAGTCTCAGGCTCCCTCTAAGCAGGCTCAAATCTCAGTCTTATTTATCAGTGTCCCTCTTTTGGCTGCCTAGCTGGTTTTGTTTTCTTGTTTATAGTTTTTAAAGTTTCTTGCATAGCCTTCATTCTGGCAAATTTGAAGGTCATGTACACTATATAAGGCAATAAAAATGCAACTGCTGTCTGAAGCAATGATAATAACTAGGTGGAATGAAAATGGCAGGTGGCAGACCTCCAAAGAGACCAAAAATGGTTGATCCCAGCTGTAAGAATAGAGAGGCATTGCTTCTCTCTCTCTCTCTCTCTCTCTCTCTCTCTCTCCCCCCCTCTCCAAGCAGCTGGCAAGTGCTTAACTTATTGGGGGATAGCATTCAGCACCTGTGATAGCTCCTCTAAAATCTAGGCGGTAACACGGAGTGGTTAGTATCAAAGACATCAGCCATCATTGGATATAACCAAGTTTTCCAAAAAGATGCACCATAAAAATGGAACTGAATGGAAGAAGGCCCAGTTCCTGACTCTAACAAGAGGTATTTTAAAATCCCTAAAGAGCTTGGGACCTCTATAGTTCAGGGAGTGCATCTGTCTATAAATGCCTGCCTGAGACCTGAAATCAGTTGCAGGACCCACCTCTGTGTCGCACCAGTGGGGATAACCAAGGAAGATGAGATAAAGGGAATGGCCTCGTCTGCTGTGGCACCCCAGTTATGGAATACCAGTGGCCCAAGTGGTACTGATTCTGGTGTCATTCCAGCACAAGGTCAAAACAAGATTTTTTTTTTTTAAAAAATGAAGTCTGATGCTTAATTAATTTTTCCCAGTTGGCACATATGAAATGGATGGCACTATTTTAAATGGTTTTAATTGCTTGTAAATTGTCTAGTTTTCAGTAATACATGATTTAATGTATTTTAAGGCTTTTACAATTATTGTTACAGCTGTTTATTCTCCTAAATTGGTTTTATTGAATGCTGCTCTACGATCCTTGAATATAGGGCAGGATATAAATATCTGAATAAATAAATAATTAAAATGTTTTTCATGGCCTGGGGAGACAAAACCAGGTATTCCATGAAGATCTCATGAGGTAGGACAGCTGTTACCAATCTAAGCTGCTTGAATACCATTCAAGAGAAAACTGACTATGGAATATGCTGCTATTTGTGTATTGTTCATTATCCTAGCCAGAAATCTGCATAGCACTTGAGACAGCCCAATTTTGCTAGGTCTGCAGCCTATTCTTGTTTTCCATCTCAAAACTGAGCTCAGAACAGACTTAATTTTAATACTCAGCCAAATTTCTTCTCACCCCACCCCCTGCTTTGCTTAATATTGAGTGTGATAAAAGTGCTAAAGAGATCTCAAAAGTTATTTTATGAATTTTAGTTGGCTGCAATAAAGGTAGAGCCAACATAGTGTAGTAGTTTAAATGTTGGACTACAATCCTGGAGATCAGGATTCGATTCCCTGCTCAGCCATGGAAACCACTGGGTGACCTTGGGAGTGTCACATGCTTTCAGCCCCAGAAAACCCCATGATAGGTTGGCCTTAGGGTTGTCATAAGTTGGAAACAACTTGAAGATACACAACAACAACAACAAACAACAAAGGTCCTGCCTACTATGCCTGTCTCCTCCCCTCTTCCTCTTCTTCCTTCTTGGATCTAAAGAGCCATTTTTGATTTTAGTGTGCTGGATCCTGAATTTTCCTCCATCCTGGGCTTTGAAATTTAGACACTCTTATTGCTCTAGATGCAGCTAAAACAATGACTTTTGTTTTGATTCTGTATTTGCATCATAAAATGTAAGCTGTAGTTTCAGAACCACTGTGATAGGAGGGAGAGTCCAAGAAAGGGTAGTATCTGCAATGAAACACAGCTACCAATATGGACGCAGACCAGTTCTGGATTGATTACTGATACTCAACATTAGAAGAGTACATTCACATACAGTTTCTATAGGTACAAGAAAGATTATTCCCTTTACACTATAATGTAGATGAAAGAGAGGCATCATATTCAGATTTCATGTCAAGAAATCTTATTTCACCAGAAGACTAGTCCATTCACTCATCAGGCTTGGGTGCTGTTGGACAAGTTAGGGATCCTGTTGGTGTACTGACCATGCCCCTGCTCATTAGCTGGCTGCCGAAGTGGTTTCTGGAATATTACTATTTTAGGAAATTTCCAGTCATCATGTGTTTGTCTCTAATCCATCCAGCAGCCTGACTAATTTGGCAGGGCAAACTCTGAGTCTCCATTATTAGGTACATGTGGGACTGGAGGTTTGACATTGTGGGGGCCTTCTTGGGCTTCCTAAAATTTAGATTGACACGCCTGATGACTCTTATTAGAAGTGGTGCACCCATTAAGGTGACTTACTTCCATAAGTAATTGTGTGAGCTAACATTATGCGAGCTCCTGCAAGTATTCGTGTGAACTAACATTGAGTCTTGCTTCCTAAACTACGTTTGTTGTAAGCTGCCCTTTTAATATTCCACAGGATAGCTATATTCATTTAATTAAAGAGGCCAATGCTATAAGAGCATCGACACTGCAGTCTGTGAAAAGCAGCATACCATGAAAACCCTTTCTGGCCATTATAAGCTATTTTGCACCTCTTTTATGACTGCAGGTATTGGTGCCAGGAGACTGTAAGCACTTGTACTGACAGGGAAAATTCACAACCTGTTCTTTGGTTGCATCACAGGCTCCATTAGGAGGAGAGGAAGAATGTGTTATTTTAGTCATTCCTTGAATAGGCTTAATGACACGGTTTGCGCCTCAAAACAGTTGGTGAACCCTGTGTGATAGTGGCCCAAAAAGTTTAGGGCCTAAAAAACGAATTTGTTTCTTTAAAACACAGCATACATTAACCTTCTCTAAAATGTATGGCTTTGACATAAGCTCATGTGACCAGCAGTAAGTAAGTAGGGGGGAGATGAGTCCTGCAGCCTGCATGTAAGCCCCAGCAGGACTTTTATGCCCCCCCCCCCCCAGATCTCCTCAAAGCTCACGGACATATTAGTCTTTTAAAACAAATTGCGCACATTGTCCCCAGACTGGAAAATCTAATGCCAAACAATTCCAAAAGGGGGCACTATGGTTTAATTCACCACTACTTACACAGCTTCCCAAGGCCTCAAAAGGTAAAAACCAAACAACAAGCCCCAAACCTAAAACTGAAACTGGAAAAACACTTGAATATCAGCCAAATTGAAACCAGAAATGATACCACTTGTGGCTGGCTGAGTGCTTCCTGGCTGGGCAACCTCTGCTGTAAGGAAGGTATTAGACTTATATCACTTGTACATATACTAATGGGGTGTCTGAGTCACTGCATTATATATACCACAAGTTACAGTAATATAGATCAAGGTGGGCAACGGCAGTAAGCGTGGTGCCCATTTCCTGCCCCTAAGAACCTCTGGCTCAACCTTAAGTGTTCTGTGGTTGCTTTTCATCTGTAACTTTACCTGGTCATTCTCACCAGACCAACATGGCCTTGAGCTTATCTTTTATTCCTCAGGACATGAAACTAAGATTGGAGTATACGTAACTATATTGGTTTGCTTCCATTCTTTGTTGCCTGTTGTTAGGCAGAGAAGCATGCCTGCCTCAGATCGTTCTCGTTCTCATAATTCAGCATTCCAGTGACGGCAATGCTCGCTTATTTTTGGCCTAATCTGACTGGGTCCTGACACAACATACGCTAAGAGGGCAGAGAGGGAGCCAGCTCAGACTATATTGTCCTGCTTCAGTGGTATTGTTTACACATGGTCATTGCTCTGTTCCTGTAACATGTTGGCATTGCTGCATTGTAGCATTTAGTTCGGTGGACATCACAGACATAGGAAAGAGTGGTGAACATGTGTCAGCAAAGCTGGGGTACAGAACTGTGTGTGCCATGCAACTTGCCCTTTGCCCACCAAACTAGTGTCTTCTATCCTCAAATGCAGTGGAAAACACAGTCCCATCACCAGGTTTATGATTCAGTCTACTCTTGTTAATTTCGGTATGTAAGAGAGATCTTGTAATCAGAAAAATGTCTTGAGCTACCCCTACTTGCTGTTTTTTCTTTTGTCATTTCTTTCTAGTTAAGACTGTGACTTTAAGCTTCTTGAGAGCATATATCTTTTTTATCTAATTCTTTTCGCATACTATCTACCTGGCCATTGGTTGTCCTTTGTGTAGATGGAGGCATTTCCTTTCCTCCAGTCTGCTGCAACCTCTCTTGTCCTCCAGAAATTCTCAGATTGACAGAGACTGAGATTACATTTGCTAGTTCCTTTAGTATTCTTGGATGCAGTTAATTTGACCCTGGATATTTGAATTGATCTAGAAAAGCTAGTATTCTTTTATAACGTCCTTACTGATTCTGGGCTGCAGTCTCTCTATTGCATCATTTGTTCCATTTCTACCAGTTGGAATAGTGTTTTCCTTTTGGGAGAAGACTGAAGCAAAGAAGGCACTGAACAGCTAGGCCTTCTCTCTGTCCTATTAGCACCTGTCTGGTTGGCTTTTGCTCTCCCTGCCATGCAATGTGATGTTATGTAATGCAATGCCACATAGACCATGTAGTGCCTTGAGGTTTGGAAAAGGTCAGAAAGGAAATGATGTGAATGAGAAACCATGTGTTGGGAATGAGGGAATGCTTTAACAAACTTTGAAAGGAGGGAATAGATGCAGCTACAAGGTTGGTAGTCAGGATGAGTCTGGGAAAAATGTTGTTTTAATTAGCTGCCAAATAGTATGCTCACATGTGCAAACTTGTAATATTACCGCTTATAAGGTACTGCAAATCCAAACTGCAAATTTAGTCCTGGCAATAGCCAGAATGTGCTGAAGTTGCTTTGCTGCTTCTGAATAAAGCTTTTGTAAACCTCTAAGCCTAAATACTGGAACTAAGAGTTAGCCAGTATATGGCAGCATTTCACTGTCTTTATACACAGGGGCCCTACCATTTCTCTTCTTCTTCCTCTTGCTCCAAACATAGTCTTCTAAATATTTTAATTTCTCTAGTAAGCCTGAGATCATTCTGAACTTTAGCTTTTCTGATCTTTCCCTATAAGTACTGGCTATTCCTTTGTATTCCTCTTTGGTGATTTTATCTTTCTTCCATTTCTTATCCACGTATTTTTTAAAAATCTCAGCAGATTTTCTTCTTTGTAAAACCACCCTGGTTTCTTTAGGCACCTCCCATTTCCCTCCTCATTGGAATTGTTTGCGATTAAACTTTTAATAACTCACCTTTAAGAAACTCTCATCCCTTGGAGCATGGAATATCACTTAATATTTCACTTTAGAAATTCAGATTGCCTATCTGACTATATTTGGCTTCCCCTTTCATCTGTTATAACAAATCCCAAGCATTTTAAAAATATTTTAAATAGGTGGTCACTTCCACCTCACTGAGAAATAAACTGTATGCAAAAATGTTATGCATTTTTATCGGAGAGTAATCCATTGCCTCCATCAAATTCTGAAAGGGGACTGTGACCCCAGAGGTTTAGAACCCATATTGTACTGTATCTCAGGTGAGCAGTAGTGACTCAGCAAAGGACAATGGTGGGCAGAGATGAGAGAACATAAAAACAATGTTCTGCTGTTTGAGAACTGTTTATTTGGGCATGTGTGAGTTGGAAGGAGGAAGTATATGTCTATGCACATGTGAATTTATACATATATACATTTTATTGAATGCACATGCACAAGAGCAAGGGGGTAAGACAGATGCCAGGGCCTGGCTATGCTCACCAACAAAGTCAGCCTTTGGCACCGGGCCCCCAGTCTACCATCCACCAGTGCCAATGGACTTTAGGGGGAAAATGTTGTCCATGCATGCTTAAAGAAAAGCATGAATGGAGAAGTGACCAGAAAACTGGTTTGCTTTTAATAATTGAAATCTGACTTTTAGACTCTTGAACATCTATCACAAGACAACAGCATTTCACTGGCAGTGGAAAAATGCTTCAGTACTTTATTGAGAGAGAGCAATAAATAATACTGTGATAAAAATAGTTCGAAGTACTTAGACTGTACATAATTTGTTACATAATCAGAAGTACACATACAAGGTTAATAGAAAAAAATGAATTTCAGTTGTACAATTAAGAAAAGCCAAAACCAAAAACAGAAAAGACATGCTGTATATATTATTGCATAATAAATAATGCACCATGATCTGAACTTACTCCTTGCTGGCTTCTTTAAGATGCTATTTTAAAAGTGAAAGATGCATTTTCTACCTATACTGTTTGAAATGGCTAAAACTATCAATTCCTAAAACTGCCCAGAATTTAAAACATTTTTATAAATATATGCAAAAGATGACATATGAAAAGTAAGGCCTTTTTAATAGTGGCACTGCTACAGGCTTCAGCTTCTTGAGCTGCCAGAATATCATCATGAGATTGCAGTGCATTGTGATTGGTCCACTTAAAAGAACAGCATCAATATCTTTCTGCAAACTTTTTCACATCAAAATACAGGAGGAGACTGCTCCTCGTTGCCTGCTGAGTACTATTAGGAGCTATCCCTAGTTAACAGAAAATACCATCACTTATGGCTTATGTTCAGTCAATGAACATAGACTGTACAAATACAGCCATACAAATAGTTAAAAATGATCTCACACATTTCATAGTGTCCTAGTAATTCCCATGTTTTAGAACATAAAGCAAGTTATACTGAACAGAATACTTAAATAAACCCATACTAAAATCATATGCTATGTGGAAAAGATACAGTTATGAACAGAAATAGAATCAGGTACCATGCCTGGTTTATTAATAAACATATGCTCCTCTGAAAAAACTGAGATTTATTTCAATTTTAGACCTAGCTAGCATTTTCCAAATGGCAAAATATATACTGCTTGGTGTCATGATACCTTTACAAAGATAGCAAAATCCTTTTCACCTTCACTTTATTAAAAACCATTACTGATAATTACAATAAAGGCATAATTTACAAAAACCCTATACTGCTTATAGGGGCAGATACGTACAACAGTACATTACAGTACATTCAGATGAAAAAAACTAAAATTAACAAGTCAGCAAGAATTTGATGGAGAGATTGAATACTAACAGAAGTAAAGTAACTGGACTCACATACACTTACATAAATATAAGAAACATTTAATTCTAAAATACTTTCTCTATAGTACTCACAAATTCATGTGCTAATTAAAAACTCTGTAATAAAATATTTCAAAGTGTTGATTTAACAAATATTAACAGATTAAAGATTTCAGTTGTTTCCAAAATATGGTCTTCTGAGTTCAAAATGCTTCAGATCATCTGTAGAAATAGTGGGGATAAACTGAAAATGAAATAAAATCCTGTTAGATTCAAACTAAAAATCCAGGAGGCGTTGCATACAAAGTCCCTGATACAGAAAATGGCAAGCACCATAGATCAAAAAGTACATACTGCTATGCACATTTTTATAGCATCGGTCAAGACAAGAAAAGCTTTTCACAGTGCTGAAAGGCCATGGGGCAGGGGGAGATGAGATACAATCCAATTCAGCCCAGACTTCCCTTTCCCATCAGTCTACTATAAAGTGCTGCATTTGCCAGCTGCTGTTCTTCCCTAGATGACTATACTATATGCACATAATTGAAAAGCCAGAAAATTCAATTCAAGATATGCACCTTCTTTGATTATTAGGACTTGGGTGGAAGTCTGACAATGCTGAGACTTCATATAAAAGTGTGGACTCATGAACCAGCCTTAATATTATTGGTGTATATCATGTATACCAGGAACGTGTTCCTACCTGACCTGCACAGGATTCTAGCACTCCTTTTTGATATCTTTCTTCATCAATGAATTATCAGGCCAAGGAACTCCCTGAATAACTTAATTCTTGGCTCAATTAACAAGTTTCCTGGTACCCCTCCCCTTCACTGTCAAACAAAACTCTTGACAGAAGAAATGGATATTGTTGGTTTATGTGGTAAGAAGGTCCCATTGCCTGAATGTCCTGGGCTACTTAGCAGCTGATTTGAAAGCAAAACACTAACTTCAATAACATTTAGCATATTTATAGGTTATTCACAAATCCCAATTTCTCTAATCACCTCTAATATTCTCCAGTTAAAATTTGCCAACCATTCGCCAAAGCAGGGATCCTCAGCTAAATTATCCCTGACAAAGGCCCGTTCAATCTCTGTTTTAAAACATTCCAAAGAAGGGCAGTCTGTAACCTTTGGAGCAGTGTGCTCCACTGCTGAACAAACTTTACTACCAGGAAGTTTTTCTTAATCACAGAATCGCAAAATCTTATCTATTCCAATCTCTGTCATACAGGAATATGCAACCAAAGCACTCCTGCAACACGCTTATCCAACCTCTGTTTAAAGACTCCTGAAGAAGAAGAGTCCTACTTTGGGCTTTAATTTTTCAGACTTTCTCCCTACAAATACTAGTTATTTGTATTTGTATTCTTCTTGTCGATTTCCTCCTCCTTCCTGCCTCTTAAAAATCAGCTCATCTGTAAGTTCTTTGTACATCCACCCACTTTTCTTCCTCATCGGAGCTGTGTCTTCAATATCTAAGAAACGAGCATTTCTGACCATGGAATCTCTCTCACCCAGTATTTTCCTAAGCTTACTGAAATCAGGTCTCCTGAGGTCTAGAGCAGTGGTTCTTAAGCTGGGGTCCACAGACCACCGGGGGTTTGTGGAGCCCTCACAAGGAGTCTGCGAAGCCCTGCTGCTGGACACGAACAACAATGGCAGCAATAGGGATAGTGTGTTTCTGTGCAGGTCCTGAAAGTGCTTTCTCATTTGCAAATGAGGGAGCAGTTTGGGTGCGTGAGCACACTCCTGCTGCTGCATCCCTGACAAAAGGGACATGATGGCAGATGTACGAGTGTGCCCAAACAATGACTCTGGAAACCCAGATTTGAATCCCCACTCACCCATGGAAGCCCATTGAGTCGTCTCAGGCAAGTCGCATTCTCTCCGCCTCAGAGAAAGACAAAAGCAACAAATCTCGCCAAGAAAACACTCACGATAGGTTTGTCTTTGGGTCACCCTAAGTCAGCGTTCAAAGGGGATGGACGAAATGGTTAGAATACACCTCCCCGTCAGTGGCACTTCGTCGTTCTGTGCTTTTAAGTCACTTCTGACTTACGGCAACCCTAAAGCGAACTTATCACATGGGGTTTTTTTGAGCAAGATTTGTTCAGAGAGGTTCAACTTTGCCTTCGTCTGAGGCTGAGAGAATGACCTGCCCAAGCTCACCCAGTGTCTGAATGGGAATTTGAATCTTAGTCTCCAGATGTCTTTAATAAATAAATAAATATTTGAAAATTTAAATCAATATTTGAATATTTAAATCTTGAGTTAAATCTTGTTATATTTGCAGGCAGTTGCCAGTAAAGAAAAGGTTAAGAACCACTGGTCTAGAGTATGTCTAGGCATGAGAATTGCACAAAACATTACTGCAACAGTATGTGTATTATATTCAAATCACTTCCTCCGAGCACATGCTCTGTCAGTCCCTGAACTTCACAAGGATGGAAAGCAGTTTGAGAAGTTAAGATTTCTGTACCCCAGCTGCTCGGCGTAGTCCTCAGCATGCCAAAGAAAGCAGCTATATGAAGTCATTTTTCCCTGTCTTTGGATAGTGTAACTTTAATAAGCAGTGTTTTAGTCTTACTTACCAATTAAAGGCTTTAACATGAATAAGTCCTTACTGTAGCAGAATCCAATCTTTGTGTTGCTGATACATTGCCTATTTCAACAATCAGGGAGACATGCAGAATACAGCATGCAGTTAGTATTAGGATCACATATCAATGCAGTTACAGTAACACCATACAGTTATACGGGTTAGCTACACAGAATGTAAAGTAACTGGCTACATATTCTGAAATCACATTCTAATATAGTGAGAGACACTGTGCATTCTAAAGCTTACATTTAATTAAGTGGGTGTCACCCCCTGAACCCCACAATCATATTTTCACCCCTGCCATTACAAATGTAGGGGGGGTCAACGTTCAATTCCTGGCATCTTCACAGAGGTCTGGGGGAAAAGAAAATCTTGCCTAAAATCCTGAAAGGGTGTTGCTAGTCTCACACCAATTGTCTGACTTGATGTAAGGCTACCTCTATCCCTGTGCAGTCAGCACTGAGCCAGTTCCTTCTCATAACCCTGACTGACAGAGCCCATCAGGAACCAGGAGCTAACCACAATCCAGGGATGGGTGGGTGAAATAAGCAGATATTGGGGAATTCCAAGAAATCTGAAGGGGCACTGTGGCACAGGTTTTTATTTTTTCTTTTTAAAAAATAACATAATGAAATCAACAAATACAAAATGTACGTAAATACAAAAACATACTGTAGTAAGTTACAATACTGATTCCAATGAAAGGCTGCAATTCTTAATCTACCAGTATTATTCACAGATTATTTCAACCAGCCAAAGGCTATGTTCTTACATCACATGTGCAGACCTCTGTTTGTGTTATAGGCCACCCTGCATCCTATGTTCCACAAATTTGCTCTTCTGGGTGAGCTGCAGAAGGGAAACTCCTTCTATCAGTGGTATCCATACCAAGTTTATGGATAATCAGCCAAATGTGGAAATGCTCTCTGCTCTCTACTCAGGCTATCAAAATCTATAGTATCTACCACAAACAGAATATGATGTGGCTGCTGAAGTAGTTTTTTGGGGTTTGGAAGAGACAACTGATCCTGAGAAAAACTCCTGGCACTATCAGTATCATTTCCCTAGAACTGAGCTCTGGTCCCCATCCAGCCTAGCGTGCTCTGCAACACATTTCATTAATAAGCATTCTAACAGGTTACAGCTTGCAAGAAGGCATTGTCTTTTTCATGGCTTTTTATGGACTCCTGATTATGCTGTGGTAGGGGTATTGTGGTTCTTGCTTTTGTTTTCTTTTTCATATGTGTATGCTTCATATTTATTTCCTATAACCCCAGAGGGACAAGAATCTTCTATACTTGGCCAGAAGTGGGGTGGAGCTGATGAAACATGATTGTAGATGGGGATCAAGAAGCAAAGGCTGCAGATATAAGCAAATATTCAATGAGTTCAGGACAGGAGCAAGAGGAAGAAGACATGACCATAGGTGGAAGGAAAGGAGTAGAGCTCAGTATTTTAAGAGAAAGGGTAGAGGGGAAAACAGCAAGGATGGAAAGGAGGAGAGGGCTGAAGAGGAGAGATAATGGTAACAGAAGAGAATTTAAGACCTTCATACCCAAAGAGAATTGCTGAAATCTAGTAATTACTGCTGCTGAATACCTCTCCATTTCGAATGGGAATGGAGGACTTAAGGTCAAATTGTATTATGTATAGCAGCCATTCTTTATAAAGTACATGCAACATTGTTTTATATGTGTTCTACTTCTAAATAGAAATCAGCATAAAAAGGTTCTAAATTAGCATATGAAAACCACATAAACACTGGCTTAATTAGGAGTTTTTTAAAAGCAAGTTTTTAATACACAGAGATAGAACATACAAATACTGCAAACATTCATTGAGAAACTAAAGCAGTACTGTAAGTCATGCACATATTAAGCCTCACCCACCCAGCAAAGAAAGCAAATGCTGCTTCAGCTACACATTTCACTCAACCTCAGGCATAAGTAATCATCATGCTTTAACAATAGGTTGTATTTTACCATCAATTTGCATCTTCTTTGGCTGCATAGAAGGTGAAGACATTGAGGTGGTAACTCTGAAGTTTGCAGGGAGAGTCTCTGCTGATCCAGCAGCTAACCCTCTTACATCCTTTGGTCTAAACTTTTTTCTCCATGAAGGTGCTCGTCTAAAGCTTTTATCATCATCCTGTCAAAACAATAAGCATGCACTCTGAGATAAGATTAACATACACCTCAACTATAATGTTTGGGGGCAGGGTGTGTGTGTTGAACACCACAAACTGGTACGCATTTTGCATGCTGTTGGCCCTCTTAGCAGTGATGTATTCACTGAAGTCTTTTGAAAGATCATTTAAAATATTTATTAAGTGATTAAAATATTTATATCCTGCCCTAGGATCAAAGAGTGCCAGTGTGGAGTAGTGGTTTCAGTGCTACGCTACTACTCTGGAGAGCAGGGTTCAAATCCCCACTCGGCCATGGGAACTCACTGGGTGACTTTTGGCGAGTCACACTCTCTTAGCCTCAGAGGAAAGAAAAGGCAATGCCTCTGAACAAATCTTGTCAAGAAAAACCTGTGATAAAGTGACTCCAGAGCAAACCTAAGTTGGAAAAGACTTGGAGGCACACAACAACTATATCAAAAGATTTCAGGCTGCTATATAATAAAATTGACTAAAAGTTACAGAGCTGTACCATAAAAGTTCAGCAGGTGGAACCATACTACACCTCCTTTGTCACCTGCCCTCCATGGCCATTTAGTGACTGGTGGAGAACAGCAGACACTGGAGAAGCCTCTGGCTATGATTTTACAGAAGACGCAGAACAATGACAAAATCCACCAAGACCTGCTGTGCGGGAGGTCACTGTGAGAATTCCACAGAAAATTCCAATCGCCGCAGTGACCAAAAAACTGACTTCACAATGGTGTAAGTTGAACTCAGCCATTGTAAATCACTACCAGGATGCCAACTTAAATTTTTTAAACAGTAAAAGATAATTTAAAGAATCTAAAACATATTAAATAATAACTTAAAACATGTTAAAAAAGTTTAACTACTACCTGATTCTTCGTTCATTATAAGGACCATATCTTTTAGGATAAATGGACAACTTTTGGGAATCAACAAGATGTATTGTTCCCCCAGGGGGCGTTGGAGGGCTGCATCCTCTCCTGTAACCCCCCCCTTTTTTTGCCCCCAAATTGCTCCAAGTGTAGTGGATTTCACCATGTTGGGGGCTCTCTTTTCCAACAGGAAGAAGACACACTTTCAACAGCAAGTGGTATGTGGCTCCCAGGCTAGGAGGATGTTCTATAAGATAAAGTCACTACTGAGAAAACCCTCACCCTTTTGCCTACCAGTCTATCCAATCTTCTAAGCAAACTGAGGAAGGCCTCTGACACTGATGTTACAAATATTTTGCATCTTCTGAACTTGGGTATTTTCTGTACATCAAGTGTTAACAATGCCAATTAAATCCATTTCAATTCCAGGTTGCAACATAGCAAAATGTGGAAAGGTCAAAAGATAGGGAGTGAATGCTTCTGCAAGGTGTGGCATCTAGGTAACTCATTACAGTATCCTTCAACAGTGAGTATGTAAGAGGTCGTGTCCTGTAAACCCATCAAAGCTAAAAGCTTTCTGTAATCCTAGCCCAAGATCTGTGCAAGGTGGCATTAATTCATGGTGACTCTACAAACAAAAATAGGATAGCTGGAATTGTAAAACTAAAGCCTGATAAAACTCACTTCATCAAATCTCCTGTCTGTGCCCATCACAAGAAGGTTGTTGAATTCCCTCTCCAACACAGCACGAGCCTAAATTAAAAAGAATCATTAATAAAGCCCAAACATTTTTTAAAAATTGGAATGCAGTTTGAGAATCTTATAGATGTTTTTTTAAAACGATTACACAAGCAGCAAATAGAACAATAACAGTGCATTACCACCCTTAGCTCTATTTTTTGGAGGTACACAACCCCACACTAAAAGATTCCACGCTACAACTTTTGTAGATTTGCACTGAATTCACAATCCCAGACTAATATGTCATTTCAAAATCTCCTGTAGATGATAACACTGAGACAAAATTTAAGTAGGAAATGCTACCCATTAAATTATTTATTACTATTACCTGTGTATTCTGAGTAGGTATTTGTAAGGAAAGCGCTAGAGCGGTGTGATCAAAAGTTTCATCTAAGGCCACAAGTGCACCATGAACTCCACTTTCTATAAGATTATTTGCATATTCTTTCAGACCAATTGACACTACCCAGTTAATCATTCTCTCATTGCTCCAGACAAGGACATCTATAGGGAAAAAGTAAATGTTTAAGTTACAGAATGATTCATTTTATGCACTAGCACAAGCCGTGGTGTTGGATTCTGACTCACCCTTTGTTGCATGTACATGGTCAAGATCCAGTGGCGGTTCTAAGAGGAAAAATCCATCTTCACTGGATCCCTGGCTTCCCCTACAGACAGCCCCCAGTGCCATCTCCAAGCTATTCTACAAAGTCATCTGACCCAGATAAACTTTCTGGAGACCACAGAGAATAGCAGGGTGGTGGTGGAAGAGGAGGCAAAAAGCTCCTTGCTTCTTTCTCCAGTGAGAGAGCCCAAGGATGGCGCTTCATTTGGGGAATCTGGATTTAACCCCCAGTTTATCAAGTGTAGTTTCAGTACTGAATAGTATTAAAGTTTAGAAACACTGACATCATGGATTAAATCTCTGCACTGACACTTTACTTTGACAATTAGATTCATATTGCCCAAATTTGTTTTGCACCAAATACACATGGCCCTGTAAACATTCAGGGATGAAGACACCTGGCCACTTGATGCTGATATGGAGTGGCTGCAATATAAACTTTCAGCAACTTTTATGTATCACATAAAGAGGCAGTGGGATTCCTAATCAGTAAATACTGTAGTGTTTCATCAGCCGGCAGCTTTCTCAGTCTAATCTTTTTAAAATGTGGCATGACACTCACAACACCAACTGAAGAATTTCATACTGACTCTCAGAGCAAGAAGATTTGGTAGACAAAAGATAAATGCTAGAAACCAAAGATGTGAAGTATGTGTGTGTGTGTTGAAATTTCCATCTCACTGTAGCTTCCTGACTGCATGTAAATGCTGTTCCAAAGAGATCTCTGTAAATTAGGGCCAGTTTCAGGGGTGGCAATGTGATGGTCACAAGGGTAAAGACAAAAAAAGAAAGGTCTTGGTGTGCGTATGTAACACTGTGGATCCCAGCATAATATCTTGAACTGTGATGCATCTATACCTTAATACAAACACATTTATAATAGCAATAGCATGTGTATTTCTATACAGCTTATCAGCTAAGTGCTCTCTAAGCGGTTTACACATATTTCAGCTAATTGCCCCCAACAAGCTGGGTACTTATTTTACCGACCTGCGGAAGGATGGAAGGCTGAGTCAACCTGGAGCCCGAGTTGCAATTTGCCTTTTTGGTATATAGGTGAAATTAGAATTGTACCTCCTACTTCTTTACTTTATTAGTCATTTAACAGGTGCTCATTGCCCATACATTTTAAACAGAATCGAAGTCAGTACATACTATGGTTTATGGGGAAAAAACAAACAACAGTTTATAATTCAAGGGTTCCTTTTACATAGCTTGGTACCCATTTCTTAGATATATACATTCTGCTTAAGCTTTCTTTAGAAACACAAATTCTATGATATGCAACCACAATTCAATATTGAAAAGATATCGGACACAAGTATGGAACAATATAAAAAAAACTCTGAACACAGGGTCTAACAATGCTATAATGAACTATTTAAAAAAAAACAGACCTGTACAAAGTCCAGCACTGATATGCATCTTCCATTGCAAAACATCTTACAATTTATCATTTTCTTCAGCCAAGTGAAAATATTTCATATATAATCATTACGGTATGATTTCATCATCTAATATATAAAAGTCAAAAGTTTGTGAGTTTGTGAGTTTGTGTTAGGCAGGCAAAGGCCTCATATGATTGGCTGTGTGAGGCGAGAAGACCTCATAGGATTGGCTGCTGGTGAAGATTCTATGGAATCCTGGGCTTTGCAGTTTAGGGAGGGGCCTTTAGAATTCTCAGCTCTTGGACCTGGCTGGTTGCTACTGAGATGAAGCCTAGCAGCAAGACGGAGGAGGGGAGTGTATTCCTTCAGGAAACCAACCTCTGCATGTTAGTAACCCTGAATATAGATTGGATTGGGGAATATGCGAAAAGTTACACATACTAGACAAGACAGTTTGGGGAATTAGAGACACAGGAGCTCAAATCTGTGTATTTCAACTGCATCTAATTCCTAAGGTAAGGTAGGGTAATCCCTAAGGTATTTCTACCAAGTATTACCTACGAGAAAATAAAATCCCAGGCAATGCCGGGTAAATACGCTAGTTTACTAATAAAAAAGTAAAACCTAGGAAATTGAATAGTTACCTTTTATCTCATTCATACTTTCTTCTCTTCTTCTTTCAAGTTCTTTTCGGTCATAATTTAATCTTCGTAGACACATAATGCCACACTGAAAGCTATTTCTGTATAAAATTAAAAAGAGGTAGGTGCATTAGGAAGCATAGCTGAAATGCTTGCAAATAATGATTACTTTAAATGTATTTACCTGTGAAAACTATCAACCATTTTAAGTTGACCACGAAGATCTTTCTTAGTTAGGTGATCCAGCATTCTAGCATCAACAAGACACTCCATAAAATAACTGCGATATTGAGGGAGCCCCAAACTGGGAAGCCATTCATTGCCAATCCACTCATGGTTCATATCACCATAGGCTAAAGTCTATTTAAAAGAAACAAAAAACCATTAATATGTAATTTAAGTTAAGAACCTAACTATGTATTTGGTGGGGGGAGTGGGGGTGGATCCAGTGCCTAACTTTGACCACAGAAGTACTCCCAGGCAGAGTTCCACTCAGGAAGCTCATATGATCTCCACAGATTTGGAGAAGTTCTCTCCCTACACGTCCAGTGTCACTTCCCCCATAATTCCAGAAAACCCCTCAAACCCACCAAGGGATACATATTAGAGAGGACAGGAGGAAGAAACCTCCATTCGGCCTACTGAATGCTCTGCTGGTTCAAAAGTCTCCAGCTGACAGATGGAACCTATTCAAGTCTTTAGGACGATACTGCTGGATCCAACTGATACTTTGTACCTGATGTTTCACACTAGGCATAATTTTTAACTACTTCAAATAAGGTATTAAACTTCAATCCACTTCACATTTTTTAAAGCAACTAGAGTTAATCAAAATAAACAAACGAAGCATAAATGGGACATGCTCATCTTCAAATTCTTAGCTCCCTAATTATGCTATGCCCATCCTCTCACACTTCATGTCTTTACCACTGCAGACATGTAGACCACAGAAAGAAGTGACCAATATTAGAATAATTTTACTGAAGTATTTCAATCTGAGTGTATCTAGAAATTTAAAAACAGCAAAAGAAAAAAAAATGTTACGTTTGGCTATGCTTTTCAGGAGTATTTGATTACTTTTCACAAATCCAAACCCTTAATGAACACCAGTTTGACACAAGCACACAGCTTGACTCACAGTACAGTCCTATACATGACTATTCAGATATGCCCCACTGAATTCAGTGGGACTAACTCCTAGGTGAGTATGTATAGAACGGCAATCATAATTCCCTTAGATCATTCTAGCTGTGATCTAAGGAGCAGTGCTTTTTGCTCCATATAAAAATAGGACTTTGACCAACAATTCTAGTGTCAAGGAAAAAGAGTTTCTTCATATGCCTGTAATGAACACCTAGGTAATATGTCTCAACTAGAAATCAGTATAATTTTTTTTCAAAATTTATTTTTGTTAAAGAGTTTAAAAGGAATACATTCTATGCATTCCACTTCCTTTAAATATTTCTATAAAAATGGGTTTTAGAGTTTAATGGACTTTAACTGAATCTTTACACAAAAGGTTTAAAAGAAGAGTCTCCAACCTGAGCCCAGCTTCCTTCCTCATCTTCCTGATGTTATGTAATTAGAAAAGCAAAAGAACACAAAAAATATTAGTATTAATAAGTTTAGTAAAGCAAGCAAATTCAGGGTAATGGCTGCAATCCAATGTGCAGGAAAAGGTAATTTAAATGAACTATCTGCAAAGACAAATTAGACAAATCGCTCAACAGAAGTTTTAAGTTGCCTGGATTGTAGCATATTAAAATATGGATTTCCTGGCACCAAATACTATATGTAGCCCTTTCTGTGCATAAAATGACTCCTCTGGATTGCAGCCATCCTGTAAAAAGGAAAAAAAATGACATGCTAATTGTTTAAGAATGCAACCATCATGCATCCAAAATTATGCACATATGTATCTCTTTTTTTAATACTTTCACGTAAATCAAAACAGATACTGCTTCGTTTTTCCACACAAGAACTAACCTTTAGCTGTAAATCCAGCTGAGAGATTAAATACTGTCCTCTCATTCACTTCAGAAACCCATGCATTGATTCTGCTTGCAATACACTTTATCTTCCTCTCAACTCCCACCCCACCAATGACCTTGGTGGAAAAACAATTTGCAGCATGATTTATAAATTTCAGAGGGTTTAGTAATTAAAATAAACCATAACCAAGAAGAATTTAGTTACATTAATAATATTGCTACTCCTTACTGATACTAAGGATACACATGATTCAAGCACTCAAGAAGTGGGAAAAGCACTGTAAAAACAAAGCTTTGGTACTACAACTAACCGTTTGTGGTGTAGATGTAAGATTTTCCATTTCTTCATGTGTTACCCAGACATTTCCTGTGGTCTAACATGACCCCATAGTGAACCAATCACATCCAATGAAAGGAAAGCAGTAACAAAGAGGAAAGGTTGCAGAATATATAAGCAATAGGTACATTTAAGGAGCAGGCGTGGGCAAAAGCAATGGTTTCTAGATTGTTAAATACAGACTGATGTAAGATGCAAGCCCACAGACAAATAGATTGGTCTTTAAAAAAAATAAATGCATACAGAACTACATTGTGTTCAAATAAGATCTAAGTAAGTAATATTGTAAAGTAAATAAGTAAAGTCAGCCCTCTAATCTAACCCTGGGCTTTCCCAGGTGGCCATGCCCATTTCCCCATGATACCCTCATTTAGTGGTCTCCCAGCTTTTGTGCTTTCCACCCTTTCTAAAAGGTTGAAATGCCTCTTCTGAGGCTTAGTTACCGGCAGTAGCCTAAATCAAATTGTTAATCCCTGCTAGAATAAACTCAATGGGAATGTCTTAAAATCAACACTTAAATCAGTTTCATTGTTTCGGTGGGTCTTCTCCAGTTGGGATCAGCACTGAATTGAGGCCAGGAAGAGCTTCAGAACTAAAATATGCTAGTATTCTTGGTGCCTCTTCCACCTGACCCTACCCACCACTGGTATGTGCCCCTTGAGAAGTTCTCTGACATTATATTTGGCACTCTTGCCGAAAAAGGCTTGCCACCCTAAGCATACAATATGGCTTCTGGATACATTACTTTTACACTAAACAACTCTAGACGAGATGCTTTGGGCCATTTCCCTTGCTCTTACTTCTTTAGATAAGATCTCCCTTCAGGTAAAAAAAATAATGAACTATTCGTTTACTATATCACTGTATTTGGTGGCTCAGTTCCTTCTCTTGTGCACACCACCAAATTACACATTACATGGTTTGTGGTAAGCCATAATTTGCTGCTGCATCCTAACAGGAAAACAGTTTGTGCTTATACATGACATGGTAAGCTGCCGAATATTGATTCAGACCATTGCTCCATTCAGTACCGTCAACTTGTTTTCTAAGGTTTCAAAGAAAATTCTACTCTAATCCATCAATATGTTAGTCAAGCTTGAACCTACTTAGTTTCCAAAATATCAGATGATATTAATGTGTTCAGGATTGTATGATAATTCCAACAGTTTTTCAAGCTAGAGTTTGAGACTAGATTTAAGCCTGGTTTAGAGGATAAGAGAAAACCAGTTTGCCAACAGAGCTATAGTCTAAAATTATGATTTACCACCAGCCAGAAAATAATGAAGTGGCACTTCCAAATTTAAGGCTCAGTCTTGTAATAAAAAAAATGACTTTGCATTACATTCAAACAGACTGAGTGAGGTTAAATTATTTTTCAAATAAATTCATACCTAATATGTTTATAAACCATACAGATAGAAATTAAATTTGTTCAAATAGGTACCCCTAATTGACTGATCAATCTATTTATTTATTATATTTATACATCGTCTTTCTCTCAATATTATTACATAAAGACTAAGTTCCACTGATACTATCCATTGCTAACTCCTTATCAGACAGTTATATTCAAGAAAGTCTACAGTATTCACAAGATGGATGGTTACCCTAGTCCAGTAGTTCCTAAACTTGGGCCTCCAACTGTTATTGTATCACAACTCCCAGAAGCCATGACCACTAGTTATGCTGGCTAGTGCTTTTGGGTGGTGTAGTCCAACACTACCTGAGGACCCAAACGTTGGACCCACTGCCTTATCCTTTGTCCCACTTCAGCAAAGGTGATGCATATATGCAATCAGGATGGAGACAGATATTTTTGGATGCATTGTGATTCCACATAACTAGCTGTTTTACATACTGAATACCGAGAAAGAAATGCAGGTGCTGGATAAACCACTTGCTTCCAGTCTGTGCAACTTAATTTAGTTCACTGGTTTTAAAGAAATTGCTTCCATAAAACATGTCTGTCAGACAGATGATAATGGCCTGGAGTCAAAACTAGCTTGCATAAGTAGAAAAGCACTTCCACTTGTGCAAGAGTCCCAAATCAATCCAGCTCTCCTGTCATGCCACTGTGTGCCCTTTTAGGTTTGCTGACTATCAGGAGCAGACTGTGAAGGAGCACAAGGGGCTGTAGATGGTGGGGAAACCAGGAAAGCCCTGTTGTGAGAACAGAGTCCTAACTTGATTTTTTTTCTGGAGACAATCTAGCATGTCTTTAAAAACAGGACCCGCAAAGTTTTGGTGGCCTCACTAACCTACTAAACTTCTGTCACTGAGGACTCTGCTGCTTTCTAAAAAGGTAAGGTTTTTTTCCTACATAGGATGATGCCTTTCAACAATCTTTTCCTGCCCTCTCCAGTTCACACTCCTTACAATCATCCTGCCCATTCCTAGGTTCTGCTGTGCTTTCATAATGCTCTGAACTGAAGAGGAGGGTTAGGGCTAGTCTTGTTACTGAGGCATTTGGAGCAACTTGGAAGGGGAGCACAGCTATATATGGGTGACATAACTTCTCTTCTTTAGCTTCAAAACTGGAAGGCTGATTGTGCCTGCCATGGGAATTCAGTCTCTTGTATGAATCAGCTGAATTCTCAATCTCTTTTTAAATGTTGTGATAAGCTGGATAATAAAAAGAAACAAAGAAACTGATACATTCTCCCCTTAGTCCAATACCTACCATATGCTGCTCTTAAAGTGGTAATCATTTTAAGCAAGAAAGTCCTACAAGCTATTGAAAGCATTTCATTTTGCCATCATCTATTCCCTTTTACCCATGACATTTTAATCTATTATTTGGCCTTCTTGACAAGGATCCATATAACAAGCTAGATCCCTAAATGCCAGTTTTTAGTTTCACATTACATTGTTTCTCAGTTTTGCTTACCGTTCTGGATGTAGGAGGAGCAGATGGACTTGTTAGTGACATAATCTCTTGAATGGCAAGTCTCAACTTTAACCTATGCAGGGGGTTACTGATTCCAATTTCCCGCTGTATTTCTGTATCAGATAAGGCTGACATTATAGCACCACTTTTCACATTTGCACGGCAAGCAGCTACGTACCAGGCTGGCATCCCAACCCATAACTGGTAAAGACAAAAATAAGTAGAGAATTATCTGCAAGTTTCAGGTCAAAGGAAATATTGTGTTGAGTTCCATGGAAAAGCTGTTTTACCTCTAGCCATACAACCACAGTGGGCCCATCCCACTGAGCAAAGGGTAGACCTTGCCTCCGGGCTTCTTCAAGCAACTCATGCCTAAAAGAGTACAACCAAATGCATCAATGGGGAGGTGAATTCAGCACATTTGCTTCCCTGATTCCCAAGCCCCATGAACAATTCTGAACACAGCACCATATTCACAAAAGGCAAAGGTCCACAGCAAGCACACTGCATGAAATGAGTAGACTGGTAACTGAACAGACTGGGGCATCTTTTTGAAAGCAGAATCTGTCACACTGCACAGGATCTCAGACCTTATCACTTTCCCCCTAGCATATCTTTTACATTATATAGTGGGTAGTATTTCCTACACGAAACATTTGGTGATCCCAAGGAGAAGGAAGTTTTAGAACCTGATTTGTTATAGCTACTGAAACACATCTACAAATACATTTATGGGAATGTTATGTATTAAAGACCTGGGTGATCTGTGTGTGAAATATTTCCAGAAATTGATTTTAGTCAAAAATATGTGAGATATACAGCAAGCCCAGCTTGGGATAGATAGTGAGCTTCAGACAAAAACTCTTCAGACAAAAAAGTCAATTCAAGTGCTCTGTGCAGATCTCTGAAGCAGATGTTTTCAAAATTTGTATCTAGAGAGTTTCCTCTAGACATAGAATTTGCTACTAAGGAACTACTGCAAGTCTCTCATGGAACTCCTATGAGGGGATTCTTGGAAGACGTATAGGAAGTATAGCAAGATATTGACTAGGTTTGTTGGGCCTACCGCTGAAACAAATGTGTGCCCCCTCCCCACCAGCAGTATTCTTCCATATTTTCAGATCTTGAACAATACAAACTTTAAACCTAGATTTTTGTTTTTAACATGCATATCTGTGGGCCTTTCCACGCTGTACTGTTATAGTGCTATTATTCCACTTTCACCATCCTCAGTAGTTTACTGAGGCCAAAGAGCTCTCTGGCCGGGAATTCTAAATGCCCTTCCCTAAAATGCAAACTCCAGAATGCCATAGGATGTTGAAGGTGGAATAATAGCACTATGACAGTGTAGTGTGGAAAGGCCCTCTGTTTCTTCTTCTTTCTCTCTACCTTTTTCTCTATTTCTCCACCCCACTTTGACTTCTCTGTACTCTTTTTTCATTCTAAAATAGGTGGCTGTGCCCCTGAGATGGAAAACTTAGATTGGCTCACAGCCCGGTATTGGCTCCAATCCAGCCAAGTTAATCATTGCCCCAAAACACAAACAGCACACTTTTGGGGTGGTAGTTTTAAAGATATGACAGAGACTGATGGGAAAACTGTCTCTTAAAAGAGGTTTTTGCACCATTATTCATTTTCCAATTAAACAATTCTTCAACAATATTTTAGGGAGCCCTGGAATTGATCAGTTCGAAAAGCATTACTCTAAAACATTCATACAGATATTTTATACCCTGAAAGAACAGGGAAAGCAACCTAGAAAAAATGCTCTTGTGTGTAGGAGGGAGAACACAAACTGTGAAAAGCTGAAGTTGTGTTTCTTCAGCTAAACCAAATTACCACCATCTACAGTCCACAAAGAAAAAATATACCAAAACATATAGCAGAAGTGAGAGGACCCAATGCCATCTTCCACCTTATCTTAAAGGGCAACCTAAACATATGCCAATGAGAATGCCTAACTTCAAATCTTAACCATATACTCATGATTGAAAATACACATTAAAGACTGTACTGTAGAGGTAAGAAATGTGCAGTTCTCCAGATATTGCCAGATAGCCACTCCCAGCATTCCTAACCATTGCCTGTGCTGGCCATGGTTGCTGTAAATTACTGTTCAACAACAACTGGAAGGCCTAGAGGAATACAATGTAATTTGCTCTAGAGGAATAAAATGTACGTGGAAATTCTTAGGAGTGGGCTGGTAGATGAATTTGAAAATACTTTTGAAGTCTAAAACCACAAAAACACATCTACTGTCAATACTATCTGTGCAAAAATGAAATAATGCAAAAAGCTACTAAAAACCAAATGCTAGAGAAATCATGTGACTTGAGAAGTAAACAATCATATGTCAAAAATTTACAGCATAATGTTTGACAGGGCAAATAATGTTACACATAGTTCATGAAGATTTTAACTGTCTTTTGAAGATATTTTAGCAGAATATGCTTTAACATCTATCTTGCAACAACAACAAAAGTCAATGGAATAGCTGATATTTAAAGAACTTGAACTCAAGAAGAAAAATAAGGGATCAACATCTAGTTGAGATATATAATTTTAATAAATAAATTTCATGAGCACTGTACAAACTCATTTAACAAATTTTATAACCAGGAAAAAAATTCTCCAAATCAAGAAACCTCACAAGGCTGTAAGTTTTTAAAATATGAACCCACAATGTTTCTCTAAAATTAATTTATTTTTCTGACATTATACATCTTAAGTTGACTGCTGATCCCATTATTTAATATAAATCTGACTTTAAATAAATTCCATGTCTCACTAGAGCTCGCTTTCCCTCCCTGCTACAGTTCTCCCTGCTGAATGCGTTAATTGCCTCCAGAGACTGTTTGGAGGGCTGGAGTGGGAAGAGAGATCACCTCCTCCCTTTTCTGCTCAGTTTGAGGTCAGCAGTGCACACCAGATAGCATTTCTGCAGCACATCACACATTCACAGTCTGCATAAATTAAATTAGAACAAACTTACCCTGTTTTTGCACTACCACACCAAATGGAAAATTAAATAGGGAATAAAGCATATAAAAGAAATAAAATGTAAAACTGGGATTAAAAATAGTACTTAGTAAAGTTTTTAAAAAAAATGAAAATGGAAATGCACAATAGATGAGGAAAAAACAAAGAGAATTTAAGTACACAGACAAAAATCAAAAATACCTATTTCAATGCATAAAATAGTTCCTGCTAACACTCCCAAAACTACACTGTAAAAGAATTTAAGCAATAGATGTTTATAGCTGCTGTCTCATACTCATGGTATGTCAGCTGGGGGATTATGGGATATTGTGCAAGTATTGCTAAGCCATCAGAACATAAGATATGCCATCACACTAACTAATAAGCAGCTGAATGCAAAAAGTAATGTCAAACAAACACCATTACTTGTTACTCTAAATAGTCACTGGGGCTATTTTTCATGTTTTTATGATCTGAAAGACTTAACTGAGCTATCATTACTTTTTTATTTTTATTATTTATTTATTTATGGCTTTTAATCACATCTTGATTCCACTATTGCAAATGGGGCTCTCAAAGCCAGTTCTGTTGACCCCAAGCCCTTCTTGGGCTTCCATAACCCTGTTTTTGTTTTGGTTAATAACATCATTATTTGCTGTCCCCAGAGCTTACTGGAGCAACAACTGTGCCTTACAAGAAGCCTCAAGGCCTTGTTTGTTTCTGTATGTGTGTGTCTTATATAGCAGCTATTATGTGTTTTGTTGCTGTAGTTTATGGTTGCTTGAATGATACATAACAAAAGACAGAAGGCTAATAGGAAAAAGCACAAAATAAACTACAATAAATATAATAAATAATGCAAACAATAATCAATAACATAAATAATTAAGGCTGAGCAAAATCAGAGAGATGGTTTACTGTTTTGACAGAATCAAGGAACAGATCAAGGTGCAGAGGGAGTTTCGCAAGAGCACACTCTACGACTGATACTGCACTGTTCATAACAGATGACAATCTCATCCCTGCTGGTTGTGAAATGCTTAATAGAGCTAATAATTAAATACTTTGGAAATGGGCAAAGTACCCTGGAATCAGGCTGTTTTGGCTTTCAACAGGTTAGAATCTACACGCTAATATTTGCAAAGAAAAACACTAGAAGCTACACAGTACTTCATGCAGAACTGGGATAATTTGTTATTTGCACGTAGTATCCAGATCTCTGTATTTTACACTTGCTGAAGTTTTAAAGCTGTCTTCAACAGCAGCCATACTTTAAAACAGAGTCATGATGGACACAGTGACTAATACAATAAACCATTATAGAAGAATTCCAGGTGAAGGTATGGACTGTACAATTAGAATTCACTGGAATTATAGTCATTTTGGATTCAAAGATTTACTTAAAAATTCAGCAATAAAAAGGCAAATGGAAAACGGTAGACATTTCTCATTTACAGAATTATGACAATAACTGATTTGTGTGCATGCTTCCTTAGTGCATTTAACTTACTTTTTTTGTAGTTTTCTATTCTTTTCTGCTTGTCCTCCCAATTTTCCAAGTCCCAGGCCATCCTGAGTTGAACTATCTGCATCCATCACAGTAACTGCAAGAATTCAATATGCTGTTAGCAAACAGTAATAGAAATGATTATTTTATTATATTGTGTTCGTCACCAATTGTTTCAACATACTGGTTTATCTAAAATACAACTGTGTAAGATTTAATATTGTGTTCAAGCCAGTGAAACCTCACTTGCCAATACGCATGTATTTATTATTTTACAACTCACTGTTTTACCAAAAAAGACGTTCAAGGTGTGGACTTAAAAGTACATCTCCACACACTGGGAATGCTGTAGGAACCACTGATTTAACACAACAGTTTCCTGTAGCAGAGCTCTTCTACATTTTTTGATGACTTCGAATCAACATACGATCTATATAAACTTTATACATCATACATAAGATCATACAGTCTCAAACTTTTGAAGTATCACAAAACTTGATAGTTATGGAAACTAGAGGCCTGAACTGATCCTATCCATGCTCTCCTTGCAAAGTCTAGTAGCAGGGACCATAACCTAACCTGAATAGAGTGCATAAAAGTCAGTGTGAGACACTTCCTTACCTTTCTTTTTTCTATTCTGAGATGAATAGAAAATCAACACCTTCGCTGTCCATTTATTAAGGGGAAGGGGAGTTCTAGGGAAGAATTACCTAAGTGAAAATTGCCTGCTGTTCTAGGGGGAGATGCTAGCCTACAATTTCTCGGAATACCATAGGAGAAATAAATGTTTGGAGCAGATGTAGGAAAGCCAATGATGAAGCTGATTATAAAGCAGCATACAAAGATCCTTCTATCAAAAGAAGAAAGTGCATCATTTACATCTACTTAGAACTCAGTTCCACCGAGTTCAATAGAGTTACTTCAAAGTTATAGGGTTAGGAATATGATTATAGCACAGGTATAGGATTACTACCCTAACTTAGTACTCAGACTCATATTTATTTAGTTATTCAGCAGATGGGCCTTCCATCAGGCCAGGTTTACTTAAGAGTATGTAAATGTGTATCCTAATTCATGACTTGCTAACTGTGCACTCCACTGGACATAAACAATAAAAAGAATGAGAAACATTTGACTTTTAGTAACCAAAGACATATTAAGATAATTATTCAGGTTAATATCTTAATTTTCCACTGACCTCAGGCTTTTGCTTAAAAGGATCTAGAGTCTAACTTGTCTCCACTTTAGAGATGTGAAAGCACAGGGGGAAAAAAGAAAATAAAAAAAGAGGGGGGCATTTCCCATTTCTCTCAGGCAAAATGAAAAAATATTTAATTCTTGAAATGTTCCGATAGTTTTCTGAGTGTTCACATCTCTCTTTAAATCTAATATCATGCATATTTGTACTCCTAATCAAAATCCTGTAAGTTATTAGCATCGTGTAATTTCTGGCTTTAGTTTCTTTCTATGAGAATGCTTAACTAATCATGTATGTATTCAAGGGAGTCTCTTGTTACAGTGATGCTACCTACATAGTTAAGGAAAGCATACATAACCTGCAGGCTACATCACTACAAATTAATTGTCTGTCTTTATTTTTTTTTCCTTCTTACAATTATCCTTGCAGTACCTCAGCCTTCTGCTTCAGTTACAAGAATGACCAACCTTGTCCTAAGCTCTCCTTGTTGATCTGCCCAGGTCGACCTTTTTCTTTCTTACCAAACAAGCGACCAATTGAGGACTTGATTCCCTTCTTTTTAGGAGCTTTATGAAGGGAATCTTGGCTACTATTACTGCTGCTGGGATTGCTTACTTGTCCATCTTGAGAACCTGTAGAACTGTAGAACAGACAGTATTAAACATTTGATAGCACATGATCTAAAAAAACACTTTAAGCACATATTGTATATTCTGACTAAAATAAATTTCTGAGAGCAAACTGTGGCTCAAGCAAAAGCTAGATAGCATTGACAATCTTTTCAATGAAATTAACTTAATAGTATTGCTCATACTGAAAACAAATCTCTAGGTCAGGGTGTGAGAAGTGAAGCCTGTAAGATCTGTTTGACCTCCAGGGGCCTTTTTTGCATCCTCAAGGCCTTTGACATAGTTGCTAGAACACAGGTGATTATCTTTCAGATATCCTGGTTCCAAGTCATTTAAAGCTTTATGGACAAGAAGCAGGTAAAAATTTGTAACTAACAGTCTTTCTGAATTATAAAATGGTGTTTTTAAGTCAGTTCAATCCTAAGTGTATTTGTTTTTGTTCAAGTCATTTCCAATTAATGGCAACCCTAAGGCTACCCTATCATGGAGTTTTCTTGGCAAGATTTGTTCAGAAGAACTTTGCCTTTGCAGCTGAGAGAGTAGACTTGCCCAAAGTTATCCAGTGGATTTCCATGACTGAGCAGCGATTTGAACCCTGGTCTGCAGAGTCATAGTTCAATGCTCAAACCACTACACCATGCTGACTCTCACCAAATGTATTTACTTGGAAACAAGTCCAATGGGACTCATCTGTATGAAAGTATCTTGGAATGAAGTTTTAGACTGATACAGTGAGTCACAGAGACTGGTTCCTGCCAAAACCAAAAGCAACTTCCAACTTCTCAAAGTATTTAAGGACAAAAGGTGATCTATTAGAGCAGGTAAGTGAAGGGCAGTGATACTAAGCTTATCAGGAGGGTATAGTAAAATCAAAGAAGAACACATTAAATGGCAAGGAACCCAGAAATCTGAGAAATAAGAACCTAAGGAAAGACTAGATGAAGGAAACAATGATCTGAGGAGAAAGGCATCTGAAGAAGGAGGAGCCAGTAACAACTGGAAGTTTAGAAAATAAATATCTTGTGGACAAAACATTTAAGTTGGCAAACAAAGACCAAAACTGACAATGCACCACTGAATCATACAAAGTCATCATAAAAGTGGCAATATCCTATATTCATTTTAAATTATCAGATAAAAATTTGGATGTAGGTCTCTAGCTCTAGGTATATTCATGAAAAGTTACTTACTTTCTGAGATCTCTTATGTCTTCATGGCTCACTGTATGCAAGGCTCCTTTATAAGCTCTATCCAGATGCAGAGATCTAGGTGAAGAGGGTGGTGATGTCTCACATTTTATTGTGGTCTTATCATCTCTAACTTCTTCTCTAGAAACCATAGACTAAAAATGAAAGCAGGCATATTACTTACATACATCTAAGACAGAACACCCACAACGAAGAGTTCTGTTAAAGAGTTTATATTTTACAAAATTTCTATTTATATTCATGAACTGAAATGTCCCTCTGTTTCAGCAAGGAAAACTATATGAGGACTGTGCTTGTTAGAGAAGCTGTTGTACATTTTTCTTGTTCTATCATTTTTTTTAGTAGGTAGTAGAAAGTTTGGCAGTCTACAGGAAGCAGACATATCTTGCAGTTGCAAGTATTCGAAATTGACTTTGCTGGAAAGAAAGGAACTAATTCTGAAATTAACATGGAAATGCAGTGGAATGCTTCGATATATTTCTCTTTTTCAACAGAATCTTCAGAAACTTAAACTTAGTTCAAAACATTTCTGAAGTTTGTGAGAGATAAGAAGGGGGGAAGAACTGGTTTTCATGTCTTTATGGCTGATGCATCATAAGAGTTACAAAAATTAATCTGGTACAAGATGTTATACTGAAGATTACAACAAAGAAAAATACAGTAATAGTGACATCTATCACTCATACTAGTTTATTAGCATTTAGTTCTCATTGAAATTGATTTGAAAACCTCATCAAGTTTTGACTAATTTGATTTCAATGGAGCAAAAGTGCTGCTATTACTGTTGCTATGGTTGCCATTCATTTACATCCCACCTTTTCCCCAAAAGTGGGACTCAATTTTTGTAAGTCATCTTAATATAGACAGATAAAAACCACAGATACTAATAAAATATAGAGTTATTGTCAAAATGTAAATAAACAATCCATAAAAATAAAACCATTTAAAACAAATAAATTAAATAGACAAAAGACAGAAGTCAATAAAAGAGCATACTATTAAAAGCTCTTGTGTTCAGTTCACAAAAGCGGGTCACAATAAAATACCAAGAATAAAAGGCCAAGAATGGCAGCAAGGAGAAAATCATCCTAGTCTCCCCAGGGAGGGTGTTCCAACTGGAACAGTCAGTTACCAAGAACCTCTCCCATGTTCCTGTTAGACTCAGCTGTGAAGATGGTGAGACCAAAACAAGAACTTCTCCCAAAAACCTTAGAGGGCAGGGAGGATCATATAGTATGACAAAGTCCTTCAGACAGCTTGATGGGCTTAATTAGCAATTAATTAGCAAAAATCCACTCCCAATCTCTCATGATACTAATTTCTTGAGTTACCAAGACCTGGTGATCAGTAGTGCACTATAACAGCTGGGGATGTGATCTCTCAGGGCACCCGGGCATTGAAATATTTGCATAGTGTAGTTCAGGAAACTCTCTTATATTCAAAATCAAGAACGTGCACTGATGGTGCTATATAAACAAACAAAAAAGCTAGGGAGAGATGAATTTTACATCACTGAGCTAGGGAGAGATGAATTTTACACCACCAAAAGCTTCTTCAGCCAGGAATTCTGAAAGCCAGCAACTGGTGACAGCACCTATTCATTCCGGCTACATGAAAATGCAGCCGTCAGGATTAAGATATTTTAGATTGATTGTTGCTTTGAGAATTTTTAGTTGAAAAGCAGTGGATGGATATTCCAAAATAAAATACATTGTAAGCACTATGTTTAATATAAAATAAGAATTTACAATTTACAAATATAAAGGTATGCTGAAATGAGAAGCTTTTAAAAACCACTAAGAAGGGCAGGAGATCCAGTATGGCGTACTGTTTTGGTATTGGCCTAGGACTCTGGAGACCAGAGTTCAAATCCCCACTCAGCCATAGAAACCCACTCAAAGGAAAGCAAAAGCAAACCCTCTCTGAACAAATCTTGCCCAGAAAACCTCATGACAGGGTTGCCTTAGGGTTGTCCTAAGACTGAAACCTGAAGGCAAAAAAGAAAAAGGGACATCACAGTACAAACATGTACCTGCCATTTCCAGTTTAGAAGGTACATGCACAGAAAGCATGCATGTGAAATATTTATTGCTTGCTAATTATTCATGGGAACAACAGACAAGGATTAGTGACTGCTGGGACTCTTTATATGCCAGGTGTTTGCAATAGTCTGAAATGACTCAGGTTCTTTTCCAATTTGATTGTCAAAGCAGCCTAATTGAGGGGAGAGGGAAGCACAGGATTGAGCCATTACCTAATTTTGTATTTGGAGCATTGCTGCAGGAAGATCAAGAGGAAGATCAGAAAAGGGAATAGGGCACAAGAAAATACTACATACACAGATTCTCAGCACACATAGCTCTTAAACTGGAAATTTAGGGCCTACGCATCAAATGGATCGACTAGAGTCATACACAGGACTATTTTTACATCTGCTTTTCAACATGGATGTGCTAGCTTGAAGAGATCACACAAGAATAGGCACACTTGGAGAGCAAGGAAGTAGTGGAGATGAAACCTGGTAACTGTCCTTCAACACTACTGCAGTTTTTCTGGTCTAGTGGATCAAAATATTCTGGAATATTTTCAATATAAATAAATAATGCAGTTTCATTGTACAAAACTCAATACATGTTCACTGCTGAAGATTTTACCTTTCTATGATGTTTCCTTAAGTCACTAGGCTGACAGATGCATGCAAAGAAGAAAAATTAGATAAAGCAGATTTGTTGAGGACTCAAAATTAGAAACATACGGAGAAGATTTTAAACAATTATAACATTCCCTAGAGGAAGCTAAAACATACTTTCCAGTTGTCCTGTCCATCAAGCCATTGCTTAAGCCAGAATACTTTTCTGTCCTAAAAAATTATATGCACACATTTATGGCTGCTACTTCATTTGTAGCTTTCTTTGTGCAGAATGATTTAAATTTAACCAATTTTGGAAGTCAGCTTTTGGGACTAGTACAGATGTAATAAAGGAAATTCCTTAACCATGAATCTAAGGTTAAGGATGAAAAGCCCATTCATGTGTTGTTTTGCTGCATTAGTATGGTTCTCATGATTTCTGAAAAAGCCTTTGATTCTTAATGCCAACTAAGCATTTTTAGAAACACAGTATTTTTTACAAGAAACAAAGGTGTTGTAGTCCTATCACGGTATGCTTTTCTGAAAACCAAAGGACAGAATCAAAGTACTGTTTAGATGTATTGAATTTATATCCTGTCCTTGTGACAAAACAACAGTTTTGGGTTTGTTTAAATTACATAATCAAACATTACTACTTGAGTGCTTTATAAAACAAGAGTGAAGAGTAAGTAACAAAAGGCCAGTCTTTGATTCACAGTGGGAACCTTAAATATTAATTCACATATTTTACATACAATGATAATGTCATCTTTAGGTTCCATCCAATGCTGTACAAGTGCATATCTGCTCACACAACAGCAATACCTGTTCATTGCCTCCACACTGGCAATGAGCATTGCTTGTTAAGCAATCTGATATGGAGCATAGGCAACAGTTTTTCCCCTGGTGTGTTAGAAACAGGCATTATATTTGTGCCCATTGGCTACAACTGTTCCCTTCTTGTCTTGAAGCTCTTTATGAACCACCAGCAGATTACTCAAGGACTGATGAACCATCAGTTTGAGTAGGACTGTGAGGCATTCAAGGGGAGAGGGAAATATTTTCTGTTAACGGTACCTGATCCACTGGTGATCAGACATGACTGGATCATACCCATTATTCTCTGTAAGTATCTCAGAATAAAAAAGGAGTTTTCTGGATTATATCATATGAGGTAGAAAGTAAGAGAGAGAATGAAAAAAATTGGCCAAGCATTGGTAGCACCCCATGTACAAAATTACGCTCTTACAGTGAAAGGACTGATGACTAACCTACAGACAAAGTCCTGGAAACTCTGAAGACAAAAAAGTTGCAGTTTGAATTTTATGATACGCACTGAGAGCCAATTCAAATAAGAACATGCTAACTTATTAAAATGAGATATACATGACCCTCTTGTGCATGCAATGAGGCTTTGGCTGCTCTCATCATGTGAACAGTACTTAGGCATCATGCTACAGTCAGAGGCAGGCAGCAGCCAATGGGAGCCACTCATCAGGGATATTAAAATAGTCAATGAGAGGCAGGCATGGGAAAAACAGAACGGAAAACTGAATCAAACAGCCAAAGAAAGCAGAGATCCCAATGTAGCAATAGAGCTGTTGTCTTATAGCCCAGAGCCACATTTTTTGCAGAGAAAAATCTACAAGCTAAGCATTTTAAAGAAATAGACCTGCAAGGTAGGCATTTTGTAACCTCAACCCAGCTTGCTTACAATACGATGACAACACTACACTGTATTTCCACACTGGATGAAATGCGATGGGAGAATTTTTTTGCACCAGCTGAGAATTGGTGGAAGGGGCCCTTTCATACTA
This sequence comes from Cyclura pinguis, assembly GCA_030412105.1. Taxonomy (NCBI): domain Eukaryota; kingdom Metazoa; phylum Chordata; class Lepidosauria; order Squamata; family Iguanidae; genus Cyclura; species Cyclura pinguis. The sequence goes on along the minus strand of CM059599.1, from coordinate 306,023,958 downwards.
AAGAATCACAACACTATGACTCCACTTTAACTGCTATAGCAACATCCTATAGAATCCTGCAATTTTCAGTTTAAGGAGTGGTATTTAGAATTGTCAGCTATTCAAAAACAAACCTTCTGGCTCAAATGAGTATGTATTTTCTAGCTCTGCATATTTCAGTACTGTGAAATATTCTTTGTTCTATACCCACACATTCCTGTGGATATTGGCAATTTTATCTTCTGAAATTTGATGGAATTCTCATGGGGTCAGAAAATGCCTCAGCAATCACCTAATGTAAATATTTTTATCCATGTGAGTGAGGGTTAAACTAGGAAATTTCTAATTAACTGTCATTTTTCATATTGTCTGAATCATAAAACTATAGGTACAAGCTGCCAAACAGATAATTAAAATGATTTCAAACTGATGGTTTGTTCCAAAGCTGGTAAGCATAGTTCTCTGGTTCTGACAAAATAAGAAACTAGATGCTTCCTAGTTTAAACAATGATTTAAGAGAAGCAGAGAGTTTCTGCAAGCAGGGAAAAGGCCAGCATGTACCTGGGCTTTAAAAAGCTGAAATATGATAATCCAAACACAGATAAGAGTAGAAGATGTAGGGAAAACAAGTACTAAAACAAGAGATGACACTATCATTTTTCTGTGAGGAACAGGGAAGAAAAAGAAAATACTTACTAGTGTCATGATGCCTAGTCTGTCCACTTCTCGAGCAGGACTATGTGGCATTCGGCATGGGGTAGAACGACCACTACCAGGTGGAGAAGTGCCAGAAAGAGAGCCACCAGGAAAAGGAGGAGGAATAGAGCTCATTGACCGAAATCGACCAAGGTTATCCAAACTTCCACTACCAACACGGCTTTCAATTTCCTCTGCTCGCTGCTCTGTATTTTCTTTTTCTTCCTGTATCAATCTAAAGAATTAAAATTGAGCCTTATTCAAATAACCTCACCTGATACCAACAGTGATGAGACAAGATTACAAGTCTTAATTAAAGTTAACGAAAATCACATCCTTCTGTATTACTATTGGTAATATTAATTTTCCTTTATTTACTGCTGTTGCTTCAGCCGCTCTAATTAGATTTTTAGGTAGATTTTTTAAAATTTTTTGACTGCAACTTGAATTCCAATGTACTGGAAGGTAAAAAAATGGAGTGGAGTATTTGTGGGGGTAGAACCAAGAGTATTCCTTAATACTCAAAGACCCAGAGCCTCATATTCAGATGAGGTGGAATACTTATTTCAAATATTGTTTCAATGTCAGACTCCTCCTTTGCCAAAAATGTAAGCAACATAAATGTAACACAATAAATATTCTGGGAAAAAAATGTACAGGGCAAATAACTGAAATTCACACTTACAATTCTTCAGGTGATAATACCATAAAATGCCTACCTTTTATGTCTACTGCAATAAAACACTAATCTGAGAGAACTAAAATGACTTGTTTGTCTGATGAGGACTTTAAAAAACCCAAAAACCTAGCTCTCCTTCCTAGAAAGGCAGTTCCAGCCAACTGGGTATCACAATGTGATAACTGGAAGTTCAATATGAAAATGTTATAAAGTTATGCAGCCAATCAAATTTGGCTATGTGATATCATTAAGGGAAAAAATGAAGCCAGTAAAGAATAAGATCAAAGTTTCCTGGATACGTATTATCTCATTCAGCGAGCAAGTAATGATTCACCACAGTTTTGGAGCAACTTCTGAAGACCTGCTGTTGCTCAAAAAAAAACAAAAAAAAAAAACAAAAACAATGCTCCTGTCCGTTTTGACTCAGTCCTAATTACTTTGCAGGAGCAAAGCCCTGTACCCTTCAAGGGCAACCTCACATATGCACATGACACATCTAAAGCCAAATTTTCAATATGCTGCAATTGCTCTTTAAAACAGTGAACATACTTGACATTTTTCTATAAGTGTTATTTTTTTCACATCCTGCAAATTGTGCGGTACTGTAATTAGTGTATACAACTCCATGTTTTGGGCACACTGAGTGCAGAGTTAAGTTATTCATCCTTCAGTCTTAGCGAAATTAATGTGACTAATTTGTTCAACTGTACTTAATAAGATTAAGGTGTAACAAACTTAGTATCAGTATGTGATTAACTGCACATTTAGATCTGTACTTAGAAAGCATATTGTCATCCTGCATTGATACAAACATAGCTACAAAAACCAGTGAAGATGTCCCCCTCGGGCAGGGGTGGGAGGGAATTCTACTAAAGCAGGCAGGATAAATTTTTCTACCAGCTCTTTTTCATCAAGACTAATTTGCTAGTTGTCTTTAAGCCAAGCCTTAAATGCTCACAGAATTGTAGCAGACATAACACTGGAACTAAACTTTACACTCCATGAACAGCAAAAAAATTCTGGTCATAGGAGAGTTATGCTCGCAGAAAGGGTCCTTCACAGAACAAAAAGTTACAATTGAAGCCAATGAAGAAAATCACACTACTGCAACAGACAGAAATTATCACACTGAGTGAATAATTATCCTAAAACTCTGGCCAACTGACCACACCTATATGTAGACATAGAACAACAGGGAAAAATGCTGTATACGTTAAAGACAGGTATACTCTAACTTGCTCAAATTGAGAGAACTGTTAAACAACCCAGCCTACAATTAAAATAATAATTCCCAATATAAAACTAAAAGTTGCTGATAAAAAGTGAGCTATACCTAATTTCTTTGTTGATAGCATCCAGCTGTTCTTGAAGCATCATGGCTAAAGTCTGGGCATCTGCCTGACCGCTAGGTGACAACAGATCAACTGAGCTGAATATGGTTTCTCTGTCATCTTCGCCATCAGAAATATCAGCATCACTCTCGAATGCTTGTGCAACATTTGCCAAGACACTTGCTTGTTGGGCACGCTCCCAATCTTGCTCATTGAGAGTCTGAACCTATTTAACATACATGATCAGTTTTAACTGCAGATATATCTTTAAGTAAAATATAGAATATTAAGTCAATATAACTTCATTTACATACTGTAGTAACCCATCAAAACAGCAGTATTTAGAACGCAGTCAAACCAAAACAGTAAACATTAGAATATAATATGCATCATAATCTGGTTTATTCTAATAAGACATATATAATCAGAAACTGAAACATCAGAATGCTCAATGTTACTGAAGTACAACAAAAGATAATTCTATTACATGCACTTCAATAATTTTGGATTTTTTTTTAAAGACTCTTGTTCAAGTGCAGAAAAGACCTTCTTTTATAGCTCTATGCATGCTACAGCAAATTATGGCTCCATTTCCTTGGATGGATAAAAGCATGACTTTGGAGAATTTTGGTTTACCATGAATAAACCATGTGCTCATGCATGAAGACCATTCATTCCTTCTTGCTCCCCACTCCAGCACAAGCAGCTAAATAAACCACTGCAAAGTATGACATCCAGAGAAAAGATCCTGGCCCTTTCCCCTGTTATGAAGCCAGGATTTATAAGGAACAAGCCTTAGTGTAAGTGTACTTAGTGTACTCAAGGGAGTAACCATCTCCACAACCCCCTGTAGCTCATCTACCCATGCTACCTGAAAAATCAGCTCCAAAAGGTTGACATCCACCAGAACAGTGGGAAAATGGGCACTGGGGGTTGCTGGAGGGAAAAATAGGGAATCTGCAGAAATTGCTACTCTGCTCTCTTATAACCAAAGCCCTCACTGGGCCAGAACAGATTCCATGAATAGAATGAGCACTTCAATTCAGAGAATGTGAAATTGGGACTCAAACTCATGTGCATGTGAATCTACTCAATAATTGTAGGGCACTATCCCAGTCATCAGCAGTGGGCACATGGAGAGATCCTAAATTCCATCTCCCTACCTACAATTGACTAACACTGTCAAAACCAAGAACTCTCTCTCTTTAATGCTACATGTACACAAACTCAGTCCAATAATTAGGAAAAAGTACACAGTTATAGGTGTTGGATGCAGGGATATATACAATTTCCTATCCACAAAGAGATCCAAATAAAGCTTACTCCAGTATCAGGGACTGAAGTGATAGGACTGAGTCTACATAATTCATGCACATTGTTTTCACACGGGACCAGATTTTGATCAATAGGACCACAATAAAGTGTTTTAAGTTATAAATATTATCATTTAATTTATGTGCTAAAAATACATACAGAGAACAACACAAGTACCTTTTTGTAAGATAAAATATATTTTCTATATAAAATAGAACTACTTTTAAACAGGAGTTTGAATGGTTTTAATCGGTTTTCAGTCATTTAATGTATTTAAAGTGTTTTTATCAATTGTACATCATTTTGGAGCCCTGGTGGGCCCAGAGGTGATGAATAAACAAAATTATAAGGTTTATGTCATATTTTTCATCTAGTATTTCTGATCTTCCTAAAGTTATGAAGCCTTGGATATAAATCAAGAACTGAGTCAAACCTGCATTTTAATACAGACCTTGACTTATACACACATATAGAATATTACCATAAGCTTCTTGTAGTTTTAAGACCAGAGAAAGAGAGAATTTTAAAGCATATTTTTGAAAGTGATTTTTAGTGCTGTCCTACCTTTGAAGGTTCATCTCGCAGAGCTGCTAAGCGTCCTTTTTGTGGACGCCTTAAAACTGAGGTGCTATATGAATCTGTCTGATTGTCAGCAACAGCTGAAGATGCCAGTGGAAATCTAAAATCTGGTACACTACCCAAATGTGGCCGACTGAAACAAGAGCAAACAACATACTCAGCACTTAATAAAAGATATTCTTACAAGTATTGATAATTTTGATGAAGACAATGAAAATAATCTAGTGCTACTTTGTAATTTAGCACAGAAGTGTCTTCATTAATAACCCATACCTATGATGAAGAGAAGGGCCCCTCATCCTCATTTGATCATTTTCAGCCCTCACTGATTCGATGTTTAGTAGAAGCTGATCCTACAGAGAGTAAAAAATAAGGCAAAAATTCAAATAAATAAATGTTGGGATTACCCTCTTTTTTTAACATAATCATACACATTTGATAAAACTCATAAAATTGCATTTTGCATTGAGTTGCATTAAATTCCAGTGTCTAACAAGCATTTTATAAAGGTTTACAATTATAGCTGTTCTCATCTAAGTACTCTTCATCTTCTATTACTTCTTCAATGCTTCCCAACAATTATAGTATCCCATCTCAGTTGTTGTACTCAGTATACATTTTCAAGAAAAAACAGTTCAGCACACAAGCTGAATATAAGTGGGCAAATTTCTAGGAATGATTAAATCTGAAAACAAAAAGAACACACTGAATGATTTTTGTGCACTTATGGTCTATGGGTTGTTGTGGCAATGACCTGACATGAGTTTCATTGCTCAGTAAATCTCTGAATATATAGAAAGTAAAAAATTTTTCTGGTTATTCATTACAGCACAGGATAAATATACTCAAAACATGTATATTTTGATCACAGTGATAATTTATACAAACTTCAAAAAGCCAGATGTTATTTATTCTCACATCTGAATCTATAAAGGAGCTGTGGGATAAAGTTATATACTTTAATTTTCAAGTTATACCTTTTCATTTTGAAGTTCATCAATTTGTTTCTTAGAATTTTCAACTTCACGAAGAAGGGAATTCTGGAAAAGAATTCAGTTCAAATGTCTGTTAGTACCAAAGAAGCACAACTTTCATTTTTAAACCTTTTTTAATTTTTTAAAAGTTACTAAACCACCTATATTCTTCTTAACAGTACCCTCTTGCTTTATTACACTGTTTGCCTTATTGGTTCTACTTGGGGTTTATATAGTTATATTTACATTTTTATGCTTGTTTTCTGTCTCCCCATTAACAACTGGGTAAGTGTTTGTTAAAATATAAATCAATACATTTGGAAAGTGTATTTACTTAATCTTGTATTGCATTTCAAACAACAATCATAACATTCACAATTACTTTCTCTTCCAGGGCTGCCATTCTTTCTTTAAGGTGAAGCTGAAGTCTCTCATTGGATTCTGACAAAAGTTTATCAACAGTATCAGATAAACGTTTATTATGCTCTTCATTCATCTTCTCTCTTTGTCGAGCCTAGATTTTGAGGTGAGGAGGAAAAGCACGGTAAGAAACAGCATTAAATCACCAGCTGTACTACTTTCCAAATGTTTTACATGTGTGAAAAGCCAATAACCTCTAAGCCAACTTTCTTCCCCCTGACATTTTCTGCCTCTTGGACATAGCCAATTAAACTTCCTATGGAATATAAGGCAGTACTTTGCAATGTCATTCTGAAACTTCATCAAGTCTGTACATGTTGAAACAACTCTGGTCATCCCTGCCCTAACATACCCTGAGCAGTTCTTGGTTTTTCTCTTCCAGCTGTGCTTCCATCTGCCTCAATCGTTCTTCAATGTTACCATGTCTTTCTTCAGCCTGTCATTTTAAAATCACAGTGTAGTTAAAACCTAAGTATGTATCAGGCAAAGCTATTAGCAACAAACTTATCATGCTTTACGCAGACTATTTTTGTTCACACATTGCAAGAAGTTTCATTGCCAGTTTGTGGCAAAACAGTGGAAAGCTCATGCATTAAATGAGCAAATAATTCTTTCACCCTGGGACATCTTGTTTTGGTCACCTGTGACAAATGAAAATCTCAGTGAAAAAATAAGACTTTGCATTTGCTCATCTTACAACAAAGGAAAACATAATCAACATTTTTCTTCCCTATATTATTTTAATATGTCCTTCTTTTAGCAAGTAGCAACAAGCAAAGCTAAGGACTAATGCAAATTCTACCCTCTTAAGTTTGGGAGTATGTTCTGACAGTTTGGCATTTTTATAGCTGCAGAATCCCCAGAAGATGAACAATTAGACTACAAAAGCCAAGGTAACAAAAAACACTAACAAATAAAATATTAAAAAGCAGCCAAAAACCCATTCATAAATACTAGATGTAACTTTGCTTGAGGATATAATTTACTCAACTAGGAACTGGAAGAGGATTTATAATGCAACATTCAGATCCGACAAAAGAGTTGCTCAAGCAACCTCCAAAAATTTTTAAAAATTGAGTTGTTGTTATAGAGCTAGTTCTCCAGATAAATACACAGCACTATATCAGGCTATTTTGTTGATTGGAGGTGGGGAGACAGAATCAGGAACACAGGAAGGAATAAATCACTAAGTGCAAATGTTTTCAGCTGGAGACAAGCTGTACTCAGTATCATAGACTTACCTTAGTAAGTGCTGCAACTCTCTGAGCTAGTTCAGCTTCCACTTCTGGCAGAGTCTCAGCTTTTCTCAGAGTCTGCTGCAATTTTTGTTCTGCTAGTTCCAATCGTTCTTGTAACTGCCTATTCTTATCTTCGCTCTAGAAGAAAAAATACAAGAGGTTTGCTTATGGCTACTGCTTGTAGGTATTTTTCCAGGTGTTGCTTTCAACAGCTTTCTACACTGGTTGGGAGGATCATCTTGTGAGAAAACTAATGTATGAAATAATATATAACAGATATTATATTATAGGTAACATGGACATTAGCTCTTATACAACTCTAGTTACATATGCAGATTATTTACATGAGTAACACGTGAACATGCTTTACTCCTGTTTGAAACAGATACTCAGAGAATGACTTTTCAAACATATATCATTCTCTACAAAAATGTAGTACATGCAAATGCTACAAAAATAAAGGATGGAATACTACCGCAAATTAGAGATCCCTTCTAAAACTAAAAGTAACCAATACTACAGCAAATTAGAGATCCCTTCTAAAACTAAAAATAACCTCTTAACTTTTTCTCAGTCACACATGTGTTGAGTCTGTCACAGTCTTCTGATATGGTATATCAGTCATTGTTCAGGTCATGGTTAGGTATAAACCAATCTTCTGAATTAACTACTTGCATCAACTGTAAACTGGCCTAAACTATATGTCAGTTATAGAAATTCAAGCTGTCATTCTCCCACTGCTATATGCTAGAGCATATCTCAAGCCATTATTAAAGGTTCCTCAATCTCACGAAAAGTGTTCTCTTCCATAGAGAGGAAGCAGCAGACAGAGAAGAGCTATTATGTAAGCAATCTTCTCTCATTATTATAATAAAGGCATATTATACAAGCAATTGTTGAATACAATCTACTATTCAAATCTCTAAAGGTATGACTGACCTGCTAGGTACCCAGCAGCATGACACTTGATATTCTCTTGCATATCTAATATGCTTAGCAGGTTATTTATTAACATATTTCCATCATGTTCTGTATTCAAGGATCTTAAGAAAAGGCACAGTCCATGTTCTACATCTACAAACAGATTGTTATTACAGCTTGGGGAAGTGCCATGGCATTAATTTAAATAACAATTTCTACCTGTCGGTGTAATGAATCTTTATTAGCAATTTCATTTTCAAGTTTATCATTGAGGTCATGCACAGATGTAGCTTCACGTTGTGCAGCGAGGTAGCGTTTTTCAAGGGTTGTGATTCGCTCTTCCATATCCTCCTTTTGGGCCATTGCCTAAGTTGTAAGAATCGCCAGAAAAAAAAAATACATGGTTCCAAATTTTATACATTTTCTCCCAGTTGCTTATGTTGACCACAATGTCTTGTCAGAACAATCACAAGATCTGTTTACAATATCATCTGTAATAACCATAGCTTCCCTTCCCTTCACATTTAATATTTTATTTTTTAAAATAAATATCCTGTGCCTTTCTCCAAAACAGGCACTCAACAAAACTAATAATATAGATGAAAAAGAAAATTTACAAAACAAAACAAAAAATTACAAAACTACATTAAACATACAATAGGCAAAAACATAACCAGAGCTAGAGGATTTAGATATTCTTCAAAGCAAACAAGCTCACATGCTGATTTTTTTTAAAGGTTTTGTCTGTCAGAAGGAACACTACAGGAAGAGAGCAGACCTAACTTCTCTCAGAAGGGAGTTCAAGAATGTCGAAGCAGCCACCAAAAAGGCCACATCTCATGTCCTCACCAGACACACCTCCTGTTGTGGTAGGGTTTCCAAGTGAGAGAGTCTATGATAATTTTTGAACAGTCTGTTTTCAGGCCATGAGGGCTTTCTAGATCATAACCAAAATACTGAATAGCATGTGGAAACAGTCATGCTGTTCTAAACACAGGAATAGGCAAAGTACAGCCCCAGCGCCATTTTTGTGGTCCCCAGGGGTCAAAAACATTTTGTTTTCCAAAAATAAAGTTTTGCTCCCAAATGCACTCTATAGGATGGGGAGGGCATTTCCACCAATTTTGGAGGCCCCTTGGAGCATAACTTTTCTCCCCTCCCAATTTTTTTGCCCCCAGATATCTTCTGTGGGACACATTTCCATCACATTTTGTGCCCCCTGAGCAAAATCAAGCCCAGGAGAGGTCTTTTCTTAAAAGAGAATTATGAACCAGAAATGACCACTGCTTACAATCTCTCCTTGGCCTAAAACAGCCCCAAACTAAACTAAAATGGCCCAGGAAGGCTGCAAAACTTGAAGAAAATGCCCCCCATGCCCTCCAGAGACATCTGGGGACAACTTTTCTTCTCCAAGATCAGGTGCAGTGGAGAAGTGCACCCCCTCCAAGGACTCTTGAGGAGCTAATGCACTCCCTAGCCTTCCACAATAGCCTACCGCTGTTCTAACAAGGGAGTCACAAGGTCCCTATAATTAGCCACAGCATTTTTCTGAACCATTTTCAAACGCTGTCCAATGTCTAGCGTTTTACGGTAGTCTAGACTGGATACAACTAAGGCATGTGCCACCACTGCTAGATCCAAAATGGTTAATGTGCAGTTGGCACACTAGCCTAAGCTGTGCAAGCTACCCAAAACCTCGTCATTTAGGTCTAGGGTTCAGTCCAGGAATATACAGCTTGAATATCCCTTATCCAAAATGCTTTGGACCAGAAGTGTTCTATATGTTGTATCTTTTGGTGGTGGTACGGGGTTTGGAATACAGGACCTTTTTGGAAAAACTTTTTATATCATTCATTCACTACTTCTGTTTGAGATATGGAGCTGGAGAGAAACTGAGAATCTGTGAAATGGCAAGAATCCAAGAGTCATGCTCTGCATGAATCTCTGGCCCCTGTCATTTCACAAATCCTCAGTCCCTCTCTTTTTGCTGCCAGCTGCACATTTCTGCCTTTGAGGTGGCAGCCGTGGCACTCCTGCTTGTTCATCTCTAGATCCTTAGTCTTTCTCTTTTTCCTGCCAACCACTCACTTCTGCCTTCGAGCAGCAGTTGTGGCACTCCTTAGATGTGTGAGATGAATACAAGGAGTGCTGCAGCCATCACCTCAAAGGTGGAAACAGGCAGCTGGCAATAAAAAAATGGTTTTTGGAGATTTTCAGATTTCCAGATAAGGGAGGCTCAATCTGCATCTGCATTGCAAGCCTGTGAACCAGAAAAGAGTAACTACATCCACAAAAGGATGGGTCCCAATTGCCTGATCCGACTTTAACTGACCAAGAATACCACTGTTTTGGCAGAGCTGAACTTTACTTGGTTTGCTCTCATCTAATCCATATACACTGCAAGCAACAGTGACAATTTAAAATCAGAACAGTCTCCCTGAATTTAGATGTAAAGTACACAGAGGGAGTTGGGTTTCAATGGCAGACTGGTAGCACCAGTCTCCCAAAGTCCAGACAACTGCTCTGTGGCCTCATGCGCATATTATGTAGCATGAGGGAGAAGAAAGAACCATGAGGGAAGCTAGAGGCCAACAGATATGGCACCAAATAGAGGTTCCCAAGCATGCCTTCTGGACTTTCCTCTCTAAGGCACACAGCTCTTATAAGACCTTTCCTCCAAGATTCATACCAGAAAGACACCTCAAAGGTTATCAGTGGGTGATTGTAGCAAAGCAACTGACTGGTCCAACAAAACCAGTAGCAAAGTGCTTCATGGTTCCGCTCCCAACACAGATGACCAAGACACCCAAAAGCTATCTGTTCCACTACCAGGCTTGAAGACAGACTGAAGATGATCTAGATATTCTATCTCATTCAGAACTAAGACACTATCATATAATTCAACACTTTGCCCAGGAATGGAATGTTGGAGACTGGGCAGAAGCTATACAACATGGCAAGTGTCTCCCCACTGCCTTCTTTTAGGCACTATGTTCGCCCACTTGGCCACTACTCCCAGCATTCCTTTCAGAGGCAGATAGGACACGGATCCACAAAATAATCATAATACTCCAATATTTCTGTTCTGTTCTTGATGGCTGTTATCTGCCATCAAGCTGACTTTGACTATGGTGACCCTAAGAATGAGAGATCTCCAAGAGTCTCAGTCATCCACTGAACTCCTCAGATCTTGCAAACACTAGACCATGGCTTCCTGAATTTAGTCAATCCAGTTCCATTGTTTTATCAACTCAAGGTCCCTAGAAAACAGGGTGCCTCCACATGGCTCTATTTATTAGGTTAGGATGCTAAGAAATGTTCATATCTCAACAGAGTGCGTGTTGTTGTTACATAATGATTTGTTTCTGAAATTCTTGATTTTTAACATTATCAAATCTGTAGTAATCTGCTTTTCATACTGAGGAAAGTTTCCAAAGTGGTTGTGATAAGAAATTGAAGTTACCTGTTCAAAGAAAAGTATCAGAATTCTACTGGAACAGGTAAGCCCCTTGTCTAACAACAAATAACTCCTTGAATGTACCAAACTAGGGACTGGGGAGACTTTAGCCCTATACACGGGAAGAGTTGCAGGACCTCCTAAAAGGAATCAACAATTGTATTTTTGACTTGGCCCACTGTGAAGGTAATAATGAAATCTAAAATACAGAATTACCGGTTAATAAGTAGGTACTAAGTAACATGGTACTTCAACCAAGATTCATATTGCAACTAAAATCCAAAAAACAAACCAGAATTTTAGATCAAAATACAAACAACTGTGAAGGGAAGTTGAAACTACATTTGAAAGCCTATTAGAACAGCTTATGAAAATGTTGTAGGAACACAGCAACTTAATCCTTTCATCAAACCACAAATAAATAATTTATTCCCTTAGGATAAACAATTACAGACAAAGAATTTAGGATATTAATAGTTTTTAGAGAGAGAAATAGAGAAAACTACATTTTCTCACCTCTCTTACATCTCTTTGTAACTTTGTATTCATTTCTTCAGATTTAATTAAATCTTTTCTAGCAGTATCAAGATCTTCTTCCAGTTCTGCTACTCTGTTAGAAAGGGCAGTGATTCGTTCTTTCATTTGGGCTTGCTCCTTTGTTTGTTTGTCTATGACATCTTGAAGTTCTATTACTTTAGCAAGGTCTTCATCATGACTCAGTGATCCATTAGAAGATCTCTATGGGAAGAGAAGACTATTGTTAGATGATAAATTAGTTATTACCACAATTTTTCATATTCAGCCATGATGATTCTAGTCACAATAAAGGTCTGTGTACTTCGCACTTTTGAGGAGACAGTTTCAGTATGTGAAGTTATCTCTAACTCCCCAGAATGCATAAAACAGGCAAGGGAGACTGTTCCATGTTTATCTGAAAACAATGCTATCCAAGCACTCCTAGAAAGACTGGGGGAATTTTATCATGTAACCAAGAGGACAACACATTCACAATGAGGCATATACCTTCTTCTACTTTTTCTTTTCTCATTACAGTGTGGAGGCATGTAAGCCACTAAGACCTATACCAGGTACAGATTTATTCCACTAAATGATGATTACACCTTACAAGAACAGATTTTATACCTACCTTTCCATTAGTGCTAGGAGTATTCTCCTGATCATGATTAACATCAGGCATTCCATCAGCCTGTGTTCTTTTCTGATTGTTCTGTTCTTTCAAAATCATCAACTAAAAAAGAAAATTAAAATACTATATTAGCCTGGAGTTAAAAAAAAAAAGACTCAGAGGTGATATCATAGCAATTTTGGAAGATAGATCAAAACTGGTTTTCAAGACAAGACCCAGGCTACTGGGAAGAACTTTCTGATAAGAGCTGTTTGATAGTGGAATAAACTAGCTCCAAAGTTGGTGAATACTCCTTCATTGAAGTTTTTTTAAACAGAGCTTGGATGCCTGTGTTTCAGAGATCTTTAAGTATGGATACCTGTTTGCGTCAGAGGGGCATGTGGTCCTTTCAGTTCTGCAATTCTATGACTTACATTTTATAAATATATTTTAAACATGTATTATCAGCTTCAGTTTTGTATCAGTATTATGTACATTCTGCAACAGTCCTTGGTCACAAGCAATATGCCATTGAGATTCTACAATTCTACATTTGCTGCTGAAAAACTCTTCAGTATAAAGAAAGAGATTCCCATGAGAAACTGAATCTCAGCGTTACCACAGCTGTACAGAAATGTTCATCAACATCAATTCAAGATGCTGCAGAGACATCTGAAACCATTCACAGGATTCTGGGAAAGATCAAGGAATCATCATAGCAGCTTTCATGGTTTTGAAGAAATCCCACTTCTTTCCACTACAGTTGCCTGCAAAGTTGCTCCAGGAAGTGAAGCAGCCAGAGTTAATGAACTGATTTTTGTTTAACAGAAATTACTTACCTCCTTGTGTGTAGTACCTAGTTCTTCTTCCAACAAACTACATCTTTCAAGTGCTACTCGTAATCTTTCCCTTACCTAAAAGATAAAGCAAAAACATGAACACAATGAAATTCTGCTAGCATTACTGACTACCACTAGCATACATCTATTGCTGACAATAGTTGGGTTTTTTAAGAATAAAATACAAAGCAATTGTCAATGCATTTTCTTTGTATAATCGGAATATTCAGAACAAATGACGAAATGATTTTAATTATTTTATATTTACATTCTTATTTTGTAATCTGTATTTCCTGATGAGTCATGGATAATAATTTGTTGCAATAAGTAGTAAAACATAATGATTAAATAAGACCATTATGTTACCTATGGATTTTGATCCAATGAAACTCAAGTGAAAGCAGGAGATTTTTTTTTTATTTCCACAATTCCACATGCACAGTGCTACTCTGGGGGGTTAGTGGACTTGTAGGCTGTTTATTAGGGAGTATAAATGATTGTATCCAAAGGAGAGGATCGAGAGGTAAGGCCCTTTGGATGAGCAAATTTCCACTTACAATTTTAAGGATCCAACCCATCGAAACCATGCAGAAGTATTTGCTTAAGATACATTACTAAAGCATGCTTTTAGATAGTCAAGCTGAGAGCATATTAAGCAAAATCAGTTAATCAAAAGCTATATGTCCAGAAACTTGCAGAAGCAAGGACTTGAAAATACAAGCAGAATATTGTTTCTCCATGAGACAGGAACCTAGCTGCCTCATAGTGAGTCACACTACTGAGTTACACTACTAGTCCAACTAGCCCAATTACTGTCATCTCTGGCTGGTGACAAGTCTCCACAGTTTCAGGTAGGATTATATCCTCATCCTAGCTGGAGATACTTGGTTATTACCTGGTGGTTTCCCATCCAAGTACTAACCACATCCAATCCTGTTTAATTTACAAAGCAAGATGAAATCAGATGGGTCCAGGGTGCATTGGAGGTTCAAATAAAGAAACAGAAAATAAGGGCACAGCTCAGCAAAAGTTAAGACTGACTCCCTCTACAGTCAATGGGTCATAAAATTCCTTGTCCTTGGTATTTGGTTTACAGTCATACATATTCTCCCATATTCATCACATGACTTATGTCACAACATTGGTGCATTCTCATTCAAGGTTGCTTCTTATAGAGAAAAGCACCATGCAATTTAGAGTGATGAAAGCCAAAGATTAAATTTTAAAAGATTTAGTGTTGACCTGAAAATTTTTGTTTAGCAGTCAGATTTCATTTTGGAACTTCATTCAAAAATGAAAGCTTTTGATGTTGAAGTTATTCAGAATAAGTTCATCAATTGGGTTTTGAAAAGTGACACTTAAGGTTGGAGCCATAAGGACCACAGGGGAAGATCATCTCTCCTCCTGTTAAACCAGAAAAAAAAAAATACTCATGGATCAGATTATTCCTGCAGAGCCCTCACATCAACAGGAGGTTTTTGTTTGATCGAGCACAGTGGATTGTATCCTAACAGTCTACTGGTGGGAAAATACTCTCAGCAGAACTGCAACCATGACATGCTTCTGCCAACAAGAAGCAAGTTTATTTCCTTGAGCAGTCCCCCAACTCTGCTCCTGGGTACTGGAGAACCCTCTAAGACAGTGAAGGTGGGAAACAAAGAGCTGCAGAGGGGAAAAAAACATCAATCAGAGTTATTCTTTCTCCTTCAGGGAATCTTCTGCTGATTGGTGTTCCTCCCACAACTGAAAGAGGCTATTCTACTCATGGAAGAAAACACACGATCCAGGCCAGCCACTCAGCTATCATATTCTGCCTTTCTCTCAGAATGGAACTCAAGGAGGCTTACAAAAGGCAGAAAATTACAATAAAAGCACATACAGTTAAAAATGTACAAAAGTTGAGACTAAAACAGAATTAAACTAACAAAACAAAAACAATTTAAAATTTCATTTTAAAACAAAGATTAAAAACAACCTTCTGCTTTTTATCCATGCTGCTCCTCTTACATTCACCCATTAAAAGGTCTTATACACAGTGACAGGACATATAGGGTCAAGAATCATTAGATCACTCATTCTCTGACATACAGTTTCAAGGAAAATCCCTCCCTGGTCGTGCATTATGTGCTTTTTAGCAGCCTTAGGATCCAAGTAGCCTTAGCAATCCTTTCTTTCTCTAGCTCTGTTCCTCAAATGTTTTCAAAGGTGTCAAGCATCCCTCCCGCCCATCAAAGGGGCTTTCTTTTCTTGTCCCTTCCTCTATGTACACAATGATATGATGTAAAAGTAGGTAGTGGTAAAGCAGGAAAAGGAAACAACTTCAAACGAAAAGCAAAGCTACAGCAGAATGAAGTGAAACAAGAATGAACAGGTGAACTAAATGAAAGAGAACTAGATGGGTCTATAATAATGCTACACTCCAATTTAACAGCCACCATTCCATTGTCCTATACTCTGGAGGAGCACCAATGCTATAAAACTTTAACTGAACAGACACAGAAACCAAATATTCTTCTCAGTTATTCTCTTGATTTTACTAAAGGAATCTAACAGAAACCTAATGCACTTGTGAGCCAAAATTGTGACTCCCAAAATTCTTTATGACGAGCAATCTAGTTTGCATTGATGCCTAACCTGCCTGTACTCTCCAGCTATTTTTTTCACCTGCATTAATGCCTCAAGTCACAATACTTCTGAATTGCTGATTTTTAGACTAATGTTCTTAACTAAATCATCCCAAGCATTAATAAACATTTCACAAATAATAAGTGACTTCAGCAACAATCTTTCATTACCTTTTCATCAAGGGCTTTATGATGTTCAAATAGGGATTTTAGTGCTTTGAGAACTTCAACTTCACTAGAAACTCCTGCTGGAGACTGAGCCTGTCTCTTTACTACAGTCATTCTAAGAGACCGTTCATGCCGGGAAACAAGACATTCCAAATGCTCTAACAGCAACTGAAAAACAATCAAAATTAAATGATGGATTATATAATTCTGCTGGTCTTAAAAACGTCTGTTGAATTATAGTTGGCCTAAAAAAAAAAGTGCAAATCAGAATGCTTCTTTACAAATTACAAATAAAACAAAGATAACAAGTTAACCAAATAAATAAATGCATAACTAGACTACATTTTACAGACATATTTCTTGTTAATATAGAAGTAGGGAACTACTTGAGGTCCAGGTCTATACATATCCCTGACTGGACCTCAGAAGGTCACCCTCATGCACCCCCTTTTTGAATTTCTAGGGTTTTAAAAAGTCAAAATTCCATTTATGTCCCCTAAAGGTTTTGGGAGCAAGTTTTCGGCCTCCCCTCCCCACTCCGTTTTATGCCTAGCAGAGGCTTTTTTCCAATGGAAGTCACAAAAAAATGAAGAGCTTTTTCAATTTTTTAAAAATTGGGGTCAGGATCCTTAGGGCCACAATAACAATCTTGGGGTCACAGGTAGTCTGCAGGATACTTTCCCCATTTCTCATTTAAACAGAGAGAGCAATGGAAAAATAAAAAAGAAGACCACTAGGAGTCTAAGCCCTGCCTCCAGGTAAATTTTCTCATTTATGACTGTTACTAGTCATAACTACTACCTCTCCACTGTGGGCTTAGCATTTTATATGGACAATTTGGTAGGCTAGAAGGCTTTTCATTAAGGATAAAACTAAACATCCTACCTTCACATCAAGTCCCCCTTAGTAAGAATAGAAGTGCTAAGCCTTGCCCCATACACAGGTTTCACACAGTTAATTCCATTCCCTGAGCTATTCATCACCCTATTCCCCAGCCACAGGCAAGATTTCCAGATTAACGATAAACTAATCTTAGAAAGCAACTCTACAAGACCAAATCATTTGCACTGTTTCTAGGTCTTCTCACTCACTCTGCATGTTATTTTATAGTGGTAAGAACTGTTGAGAACATTGCTATTGCATCTGTTTCCCTCTGATTTTAGACATGTATGTGTACTTTTCACTGCTTCCAAGTGCTTAGGATTCCTTTATGGAAAATATATCAATATTTATTAAATTTATACAGCACTTTAATGCCAAAAAATGGATATTCAGCACTACAAATACCTAAGCATCCTCTGTCTTTTTTACTGTGCACTATTCTAGTCCTGTAAGTGCGAATTGGCAGAGTTAGAAATTAATGAGCAGACACCTCCCCATGTAGCCCTAAACCTCAGTGATGCACAAAGAAAAATCATGAGGGACAGTTTTACATTCCTCTCATGCTGTATGGGGGAATTCATGGTGAACTACAATCTACTCAGAATGGCTACAATGGCAAACTACAGTTTATGCAAACCAGTTTGCCTCCAACCAGAATGGAATCTGCATGTGAAACAGTGAGGATGGTGTGCATGAACCCAACAGCAGAAAGCTGTTATGTATCATGACATAAGAACTGAGACAGACCTTGAAAAAGCAGTATTTCCAAGCTTTAGAACTGACCCATCTGGAGATGAGTACATCCCTGACACACTTCCACTGTTTTCTCTGCAACACACTGTAACAATCAATAAAACATGATTGTTCCCATGTATGAAATGGCTTTAACAATATCAGACTCTCTACTACCATCTTGAAACTTTTTTCCTGCTGTACCTCAAACTATCCTGTGCTGATTAAACAATGGTGCTCCACATGGCAGCCTCTGCTCATGACAGATAATTCAGATGACCTTTCTGCCACATGCAAAAGGCAATAATGATAAAAGATGTCAGACAACTGAGAGTGGTTGCACGAATCAGCTTTTAGTTTGTTTTAGAAAATATGTTACATGGATGCTGAAAGGCTATCTTTATGGATCTGAAGAGGTAAAAGAACACAGATTTTCGTACGAAAAACAAGGGATCTCTGTGAGCTTCAAAGTCCTTCCAAAAAGGGAAAAAACAAAAACAGAAACAAAACAAAACATCCCCCCCTCCACCCGTAATGACAGCAATAACATCTGGTCTAAAACCATTTACATTATGCCAGCTACTCTATTATGACAGCAAACCCCACCAGTCTTCAGTACTGCCAGTTTTATCATTCAGTATGAGGAGCATTCTGCTTGTATAACTCTGAATTCAACTACTGATTGATTAAACTAAGAATAAATAAGTTCACATGTAGCATATTGCTTGTAATTCTTTTATTAGCGTTATTAGTTTCATCTATGGTTTGCTTGACTTTCCAGTCAAATAAGACTGAACAGCCTTTTTTATATGTTTGTTTAAACCTTGTAGCACTGCTTTTATAGACTCAAAACTATTACTGAAAGTTCTGTTCGTTCATTTCCCTCTTAAATTTGAAATGCAAAGGCACAGAATATATTACATGTCAGACTCTGTCTCAAAAAACAAAACAAAACAAAACTCCTCCTAACACATAATACTAATTATATAAGGTAGTGAAACTCACCCTTGTATTGTTTCTTTCTGCTTTCAGTTCTGCAATTTCTTCTTCCCTTTCAAGGAGCTGTTCTCTGCATACATTAAGTTCTTTAGTAAGTGCTGCAAACTCCTAGGATAGAAGCAAACAATGTTAGGTGCTAGCATAATCGAGCACTTACTGAAGTTCATGAGTGCTTTGGCTCTACACTTCTGCCAGATCACCTAACCTCTTCATGGAAGGAAGCAGAAACAAGAGTAAGGAGGAACGACATTGGCTTCTCTACTGTTTCTCCAACTAGCCTGTGGGACTGGACCTCAGAAACCTCTGCTAAGCTCTTCCTTTAGCGTATTTTGGCCAGTAACTATACCTGAACACAGGCTACACAGATAGGGGCCAACTGGAACAAAACTTGTAAACACACGCTGCTGTACCTTCACAATAAAAATAGGGATTGGCACTGAAATCTGATATCTGCTTAGTTATACTCTTGCCTTATCTCTTATCAATATAGCCATAAGACTGGATTAGCTCTGAATTCCTGAATTCACAGGAACTGGAGCCTTCCAATTCAACATTTCTACAAACTGGGCTGTCAGGAAATTGCCTCAAACAAATAATTTCACAACCCAGACATTTTGCAAGTCAAACTAAAAATCTCCTGGAGACACTGAAACATACTGTGGAATAATGACAGCAAATACCAGCAGCTTAAGAAAATTTGATTACATGGTTGGGCCTATTTCTGAGAATGTGCAGAGCCCCTCACCAAGAGGTTAAACCAGAAATGGGTAACTTTTTATAACTAAGCCCTTTTTAAAATTCCTATTTGGAAGGGCTTCAGAGGCTGCATTCTAGTAGTGAATGGGGCTAAGAATATAGGATAGGGCCAAAGCAAAATATAACTCCAAATATAACTCTTATGTAATCTGACATTTCCCTATCAACCATAGCTCAATTCCAGTAATCTCAGCCTAGAAGGACACCATAATGAAACACATTTTAGAACACAGTTCAGTTCTATACATGGCTTCTCAAAGGTGAGCCACCAGAACAACTCACCAGGATAGAAACCAAAACTCTTGTTCTAAGCCACAGATTCATATCCTTGAAGCAATGCATGCAAATGTGCATATTTTGGAAAATGTATGAAAAATGCTTGTATCAATGGATTCTCTCTCTCCCTCTTTCTGAGGACACTGATTATCATAGTAAAGCAACCAAGAGAAGCAACACCCTCTATTCAGTGTTACAGAAGGAAATAAAAACACTAACAGGACACTTAACTGCCTTAGGACATCTTGCTATGAACAACTGGTTAGCTGAATCATTTCCTTAAATGCCCTGGGCATATCAGGAAGGACCTGCTTCATCCCTTGGTAAACTAGATTGCTTCCATCTGTTGAACCAACAGGCAACTTTCATAAGGACTCCTTGAGTCTCCTAAAGATGGTGGCCATGAAGGTACAAAGGGGCCTACCTGCACTGTTATTTCTGAAGTGCAATGACTCTGGAGTTTCCACTTTTATTCTGAAAAGCTGGTTGAACAATAGCTTAGGATCAGCCAGGGAAAGCAAGTTGCTATTTACCATTGCAGACCTCTAACTTGCTTAACATCATTAGGACCATCCCGCTAACCAGAGGAACCTCACGTTTACAATATTTATTAAATCTTCAAACCCCATTCTGTTGTGCACACAGAAGTCCCTATGCAGCAACTGTAAAGGATCAACATAACTCATACCTAGGATACTGAAAAATCTGGAATTAAATATTAGAAAAATTAACATGCCAAATCAAGTGTGCAGACGAACCAAAAGACAGTAGTCCTTCTGAAAGTACTTAGTTCTCTTACTTCTCCCAAAATGGGTCCCATTCCAAGAGAAAGGCAGCACACAAATATAATAAATAAATAAATAGTTTTATGAATTATAAGGATAGTCAAGCTGCTCTGCTGACAACTCACAGAATCTGATCAGATTAAATTCAGAGGTGTCCTGTAATGGACTCCTCTTCTGACAAACTTTATTCTACATTCAGATTAGGATCTTCAATGCTATAAATTGTTTTCAAGCAATGACATGAATTTATAGATTTATGTTTATTGTTTGCAATTCTTTATCTTAATTTTGATTTTTCTGAAAAAAATATAGGATCAACTCAGCTTAATTAACTGTTTAATTTTGCAACAGTCATAATCAATCTGGAAGCTCTTTTGTATTTTTAAAATTCTTTCACAATACCTAACAGAGAACTTTAGGTATTGTTGCTTTTTAAATTTTAATTGAATTAACTTCTGTCTAGTAGCCAATTAACCTTTAAACTTACTTTTTAAACAATCAGGAGAATCCAAAGACAGTCTAGATTTTATTTGACTTGTTCTCACTTAATGAATTCCTAGACTACTGTGAAGCTTTGGAGAAAGACACCCCATATCCCCTTTCCTTTTAAACAGATAAGCAGATGCACTCTGATCATTCTTCCCTATTTTTTTTTCAATTTCTTTGAAATTTCTTTCAATTTTTTTTTTCAATTTCAGAATTTTTGTTATACAGGCTTCTGACAGGTTAGGGACTGGAGCAGAAAATGGAATTGGTTCAAAAGCAGAATACATGGTATGTACTATACTGTAGGGAGCATGAAAGACTTTTGGAAGCTTACTTGGGACTGACTGTGAGCATGTTACTTGCAAAATCTCTCATAGCCTTAGCTCTTTCCCCCACTTTCAGCTTGCTTCGCAAGCAGCGCATGCGAGCTGTTCCACACAAGCTTTCACAGGCAAGAAGAACTGATGAAAGAGCAAAATCCCTGCTGAATTAATGGAACTTGTCCTTAATTTGGAAGGGTCAAAGGAGTGAGTCACCAGATGGCAGAGCATCAAAGCTGGGGCCTCCTGTACCTAGAGAAGTAAAATTTCCAGAAATTTTTAAGCCATGGGGAGGGGAGGGCTTTTCCTTCCCCCTCCTCTGAAAAAGTGGCAATTTTCAGAAAATTTGCCAAATGTAAAAGCCTCTTCCCCTTTTCAGATTGAAAGACATTTTATTACTTTAGGAACACAGACATTATTATATATAACTTAGATTGCCATAAAATATTATGTTTGTTATATTAAAAGTACAGTTTAGTCAGAATATAATTACAAACTGAATTTACTATTTATTTATTTATTTGCTACAATTGGTACTGAAAGGTCCTGAACAATAACGAACACCTAAACTATAAGGAGCCTCTTTGGTTTTGTCAGTCTGAAGAGCAGCCAACATCCCTAATAAAAAACAAGAAATTTCTTAAACTTTTACTTTTTTAAATTTCTAAAGTACATTCTTAGGAATGCAAGTACTGTCCAAATAAAATTAAAAGTGCAAAATCAAAATAACTTGTTCTTATCTAACCTAGAATATACAGTCAGCCCTCTACATTTGTGGGTTTGACATTTACCAATCTGATTATTTGCACGTTTCTCCAACCCTTTCTCTCCCATCTCAGGCGCTTCTTTTTCTGGGGGTATCTTCCCTCTTGGCAGCTCTGATCAGGCCAGAAAGCCCTTTAAAAACCTGCCTCTGGTCCTCTTCCTCCTCTCCAGTTGCTGCCTGGCCAGCTAAGGACAGATTGCAGCCCACTTCTCAGCACCACAACCCTTCTCCCAATACTCCCCCCACACCTAAGGATGGGTGAGACAGAGGAAGGAAAGCACCACCAGGCTGATCCACCCCTTTTCCCTCACCTGGTTTGGACCCTGGGTGCCCGCTCTGCCCACTACACCTCAACTCCCTTCCCACAGACACACATTTTGATATTCACTTTTTTTCCACTTTTGCGGGAGTCCTGGGCCCCTAACCCTAGCAAATGTGGAAGACCGACTGTGGTTCTAAGCATTTGACTTCAACAGATTCAGCTCTATTTAAGGAAAATGTTTAGTTTAGTGGAATTACTCTAATAGCTAAGGGAAACAGATATTTTGAAAAGCTGATATTTGTAGGAATATTTGTAATGTCTACTTCAAACTTGTACCACCGCTACTTTGAAGATCTTTAGAATCACTGAAACTTCAGTGGTATCCTTTAACAAAACAATGTCAACCCTTCTGGACTCAAATATTTTTTCCAGTACAAAAGCTTGGTATACAATTTTAGAAAGTCACTGTACTTCTAGATGAATGAGTTTAAATGAGTTTCCCATCGCCTGCTGACGCCATACTGGAACGAGTTATCTGTCTGAGCGTATTTCTTTGATTCACACCAGATGCAAACAGTAGAAGCATGTGTCAGTCTACTGGCTGCAGCTGCTTTACATATTTTTCTTTAATTAAACTTCTGGCTTTAGCCACACAGACAAAAATAAAACATATTTCCAGACTATTTGAGCAATGTAAGGATATGGATTATTTTAGTTTTTAACTTTTAAAAAGAACAGCAAATAGCACATTGCAGAACACGACAAAAAAAATATGTATACAAACATGATCACATACAAAGAAATATCACATTTTAAAATAGCCTCTCATATAACATGTTCAAGCTATGCTCCACTGTTATTCCGATGCACCGTGCTTACTAATTTTACAAATTCCATGGTGTGACAAGTAAGCTTTGTTTTATCTGACTTTGTTTTACTTTTATTCTACCTTATATTTTATGGCTGTGAAAATATTTCATTTTACACGCACAACCACTCATACTTTGCAACAGAGTGGTATTCTCATTGAGGTCAGGAAATTTCACAAATTACACATACATACAGTCTTTTTTTTTTTAGGCCAAGTAGATGGAGGTTAATATAAATACAGACTTACAGTACACACTTTAAAATTGAATGCACAAGGAACAGGGTTATTTAAACATGCTTTAAACCAATAAAGTGGCTAATGTCTTATACAATGGTATCTATTATAACAGAATGCTAAAATGATATATAATAAAAGCTGATATAAAATCTCCACTTCTTTAACCATATGAAAGTTAGCCACATGGTTATGACATAACTTCCTCTTCCTTCTGAAGCATGACTCTATTATGAAGCATTACAGCAGAACCCATGTTCAAAGTTGACTGGAATCCCTCATGGTCAGGATCCTCATTACTGTAATTTTTAACAATGCCAGTGAGCTTGGGAGAAAGTATGCAGCCCATGGGCCACCACCAACTGCTTAGAACTATGTGAGCAGCAAATGGGAAGTACTACCTACGCACTGAGTCATACTATAGCTATCTGTATTATTGTTGTTTTTGTGTGGCAACTCTAAGGTGTACTTATCATGGGTTCCATTATTAAAAAACTGGCAGTTGTATACCAGCTCACAAAATCAGAAATTTGGTGGAAAACCCTATTATTGTAACAGACATGCCCTGCATGGGGAATTAGATACAGCAATGTTCAAACCATTATTGATTCCACCTCATCCACTGTACACACACACTCTGCTTAGCTCTTTTAGGACCAAATACAAATGGTCAAGATGGAGATGTGGGACCGGCAAAGATACCCCATGTTTTTCTGATTATATGTTACCTTAAGAAACATCTCAGCATTATTGTATTACTAGAGGAATTCAGATGCCTACAATGGAAGCGTCTGTCCTTTCATTCTTTCTTTCTTTCTGCAATTCAGCACAATTAAAGAGACACTGCCATAATCTACTTGTTCACAAACAAATTATCAGAAAGTCTTTAAATGTTCCAAAATGATAGCACAAAACACACTGTTCAGTAGAATAAATGTCCCATGTTCAGATGATCACCCATTTTTGCACTATCTTTCCATGGTGGCACGACTGCAATGCGTTTGTGAGGCAAGAGGCTATGCTAATAGTAGCACTATTACTAAGAAGGAACTCTGAAGTCAGAGATGTTTTTGTTAAATAAACAGATTAAATGTGTTAAATAGCTACTGGACAACTGCAATAGTGGGGGAAGGTGACAGAAGAGTCTCTCTGAAAGACAATGGCAATGATAAGGAATTAGTACAGCGAAGAAGGTGGCAATGGCACCTTGAAATGCCTTTTACCTTGAAAACATTATGATGAGACAATCAAAAATGAAACAAGATACTGCTAGAACATGAGACTCCTAAGTCAGAAGCTACTCAACTAGGTACTGAGGAAGAAGAGAGGATGATTACAAGTAACACTGTATCTAATTGGATGCAACTAGATTCAAGCAGAAAGAACATTCAAGCTCAGAGCTGAAAGAAAAGTCAGAATGTACACAATATATGTAGTAGGAACATGGAATGTAGGAAGCATGAATTAGAAAATATTAGAAATTGTAAAACACGAAAGCAGACAGGAGTGGCGTATCTCTAATGATAATTATGTTGTGTTTTAGTCTGTAAATGATATTCAAAGAAGTAAGTGGATAGTATTAACAATGAGGCATGATGTAGCAAAAGCAGTCAAAGTGTACAGATTCAAATTCATGCTCTCATTACTGAGGCAGATGAAGAAGACATGAAAAAATTCTGCAAGAGCATCCAGGAAGAAACTGATTACACATAAAGAAAGGACATATTGATAATCACAGATAACTGGAATGCAAAAACAACAACAACAACAACAACAACAACAGCAGTACATAACATTGTAGGACAATTGGATTAGGATCGAGAAGAGAAGCAGGAGACTGAATGACTGGATTTTGTGATGCCAGCAGTCTGTTCATTGCAAACACACTCTTCAGGCAACCAAAGAGACAACTGTGTATATGAATATCACCAGATGCTCAATATAAAAAACAATCAAGATTATATAATTGGAAGCAGAAGATAGAGAAATTCTCTTTGCTAAAACAAGACAATGAACAGATCATGACAAAGACCATAGACTGCTGATATCCAAAAGCAGAGTAAAGTGAAACCGTCCACTAAATCAATCATTGTTCCAAAATACAACCTGAAGAACATCCCTGTAGAATTAAAGACCATATAAAGAGCAGGTGTGCACTGCTAAGCCTAACTGACAGGTAATCAGAAGAACTTAAGTCAGACTTAAGTCAGAGACACTGCCCCACAAGAATGCAAGAAAGACACTATCTGCAGCTGAAACACAACAAAAGCTTATTTGGATGACAGATAAAACTCTTCAAATAGTTAAGGACAAAAGGAAAAAAAAAAGGAAAAATCCACACGAACTGGACCAGAATCTTGAATGCAAATGTTCAGCGATTTATGTGTAGAGACAAAGCGAACAATTATAATAATCAGTCTAATAACAGAAGACTACAATGGTAAAACAAGACACCTCTCCAATAAGAACTGAGAAATCAGAAAATTCAAATCAAGAGTAGCAATGCTACTATTCATCAACACATGAATGCACTGTATGATCATGACAAAGTAAGAAGATGCTGAAAGCAATATACTGAAGAATTATATAAAAGAGATGAAATGATATAAGATTATTTCAGTGAGTAACACTTGAAGATGAAACACAATTTTAGAAAGTGAAGTCAAAAATACTCTCAAAGCACTTGGGAGAAATAAATCAGCAAGAATAGACAGGATACCAACAGAACTATTCCAAGTATAGAAAGGTAGAATCCATTCAAATTCTGAGAAAAATCTGCCAACCAATATAGAAAGCAAAACAATGGCCCACAGACTGGAAACACTGAATGTATTCCAATCTCCAAGAAAAGGGATAATACCAGGCATTATAATAACCATCGTTCATTGATCTCCTGTGCAAGAAAAGTGGTGCTTAAGATTTACAAGGAATTTCAAAAGAAAGCCAACCTGTGCTTTATAAATTACAACAAAGCCTCATGAAAAAGTATGGGTTATTCTAAAAGAAATGGGTGTGCCACAACATCTAATAAGCCTTACTTATAAACTATATTCGAGACAACAGGTTACTGTCATGAAACAATATGGAGAAACAGAAGAGGTTCCCACTGGATTTTATCACCATGTTTGTTTCATTTATATGCAGAACATAGCATATGAAAGCAGGATTAAACTTGGAAGGAGGCATGAAAATGGAGAGAAGGAATATCAACAATTTAAGATAAGCAGAGGACACCATACTACTAGCAGAAAATAGCAAAGAGTCAGAATGACTTACTGATGAAAGCTAAGGAAGAAAGTACAAAAACAGGGTTAAAGTTGAACATTAAGAAAACAAAAATAATGATTACGATGATTTACATAACTTTGAAGTGGGTAAAGAAGGCATTCAAATAATTAAAGATATTGTACATTAGTGATTCTTAACCTGGGATCCGCAGATCCTGAGGGATCCGTGATGCCCTGACAGTGGGTCTATGAAAAGCTCAGGCTGCTCAGCCTGTATCCTCTCGCACAATGAAGTGGGAACATGCCAAAAACCAAGGCAAAAGGAGGCAGGTTGACTAGGCCTGTACATTGCCTGTCACATGGCTGCTCCGCTCTAGAGAGGAGGCAGGCTCAGCAGCTGAGTGATGGCAGAGCTGACAGCCAGCCTTTGCCCTTCTTTTCTGTCTCCCTCCTCTCCTTGTGGAGAGGATTTCAGTCTCCTATCACTCCTAACACTCAAACCCACCCACCCACCTTTTTTCCCCCTTTCCCTCCCTCCTTCTTTTGCTCATCTTGGTCTCCTCTCTTGGTGGCGAAGAAGGCAAAAAAAAGGGGGGGTACTTGAGTGCTTCTTCTGACAGACTGGATGGCTGGAAAAGAGGGGAGGTACAGACTGAGAGAGAGAAGAGCAATTGCTGGCTGGCTGACAGGGCCTGCATGTTGCTGCTCAATCCACTCCAGCCTTAAACTAGTGGGAAGAAGCAGGAAAAACAAGTCTTCATTCCCCTTCCACTGCCTCTCACAGAAGTGTGCATCTACTTATTTCCCCCTTGTCTCCCAGTTTGAAGACCTCTGATAAGAAATTTTAAATAAATATTTAACGCATTTTAGGGCTCTAAATCTTCAGTTTAAAACACTACGCTGGCTCTCAGGTTGCCTTAAGCCAGAAACAACTTGAAGATACACAACAATAAATCAGTATAACTATCAAACTTGTTGACTATCATGTTTTTCTTCTCATGACATAGATGCTTTAGAAATACCTGGATATCGTTTCATCTGACCAATTAGCAGAAGAAGTTAAGCTGTTTAAGTTGTTAAGTTTTATTTGATGCCAGTGAGATACATTTTCACAAGCCTCTTCATCACAACTATAAATATGGGAAAAATTCACTAAAAATGCCAGTAAGAACTTTATTTCTCTATAAAAGCACCCTTTAGAAGCCAGGAACATTTATTATACCATGGTATGTTTTGGTTGGCAACTGATCATGTAAGACTGTGCTACCTTTAGGCATTTATCTGCAGTACTCATTCAGGAAGGAGAGCTTCTCCCTAAATCACCTTTCTTCTTAAGGCACACTGGAAAGCAGAAGATTCTTCTTAATTAGAAGAACAAATCCAGTACTACTAGCTCAACAAGTTTTCTGCAAAAATGCACCTAAATTTCACTGAATCTTTGAAGCCGTTAAAAGTGTCAACTGCATTTCACTCCTGGCAGAAGGAACTGGAATCAAGCCTTCTGGAACTGCATATGTTAATGCTCCAGATGATGTCTCCTCCTTCTCCCCATCCCAGTTATTTAAGAAAAACTTTATTCAGATTTAATTAGAAATATGCATTTTTGCCAAGAACCCACATTAAAAAAATCACTGACTACATCCACTGGATACTGAAGACTTAAATTCTCCTGAGGTAAATGCTGCTGAATTGTGAAAAAGGTAAGCTTCTTTGGGCAAGAACAAAGTTCTTGCTTTTTTGTGGAAGCCAAGCACAATGTGTTCAATAAAATAATGCTGATTGGCAGTTTGGAATTAAACATTAGAACATTCAGCAAAGTTAACACTTGCCACCTACGAGGACATTTCCTTGCACAGTTTATGTAACTGATGGTATGTACCAATCTTTCTGGTTTTCCTCCTTTTGATTCTACATACACATGCCACTGGTACACCTCAGTTAATGAAGCAGATGTGTTGCTGGGCATTACTTCTTTAACCGAAGATTTGATACTAGGACACAAAAAACATAGAAAGAATAAGAAAGGGCTACTGCATTATTAAAAAGAACAGCAGTTCAGCATGTTTCAGCAAACTTATTTTGCAAAGCTAAAAATCTGCACCAGTGAAATGGAAAAAAATAAAAACAGGTCAGGTGAGCACTGCATAAGTAAACAAACACATTTTGAACTTTCTAGGGACCACCTGAAAGTTTCTTTCAAAATGCATCTAGGGATGACTTTTTCTTTCACCAGCTTTACTTTCCTTATGATTTTCCATTCTGATGGACAATGCTTTTTTAATACACTGGGGGGAAGGGTGGCTAATGAGGCAGACTTGCAGTACAGTTTGCCCTCTGCGTATGTGGGGGTTCCAGTCCAGGAACCCTCGCATAAAACAAATAATGCAAATGTTCTGTCCCATTATCATCAATATACCCTCATGCCCGGCATGTCCACTGACGATAATCAGAAACGAGACTCTGCATGACCTCGCATTCGTGTGTACTGTGGTCGCATCAACAGAGGGTGCACTGTATCTGCTTTCTTCTTATCTTTCTGTTTTGCTGTTCCCACACTGCCAGCAAGGGATTCTGGAGGCAGCTCTATTTATCTTGTCTCTTGTAGGCAGGCATACATGGCTGCAGTAGGATCCACTAGAGTCAAATTTCATTCCTTGCTAGCAAAACCTCTACTACAATGTTGACAACAAATATGCTGCCACAATCTGCCACTGAAAGACTGGTGTTTCTCCAATCCTCCTTCACTATCCCTCCAATGCTGATGCTGCCCAAAAAAACAAAACAAAATCAAAAGAACTTTCAACAGAGGACCAGAAGGAAAGAAGGGCTGAAGCATAAAGATATTTTGTAAAAAGGGAGCTTCTTCATCAAAGTCTTTGTTAACTGAGATATGTCAGCATAAAAACAGCAGACAGTTACAGGAGGAATAGAATGCCTCATATGAGACACTCTGAGGTTCACAGAATTAACTATGGATTATTTCTACAACTGTATTAATACAAAAGTAATTTTCTGAGTCTATACTATGTCTAACAGTACGCAGTTTCTCTAGCTAAAAAGCAACTACAGAACGCAGAAAATAGAGTTCTTAAAAATGTTTACGAGCTGCTCATGAACTGATCTAAAATCCAACAATTGAAACCCTGTTTGATACAAGCAGAACATCTTGAGATCTACTGGAAGCTGCAGTCTAGATTGTTTAGTATTAGATATTTCTATTCAGGAATGTGATTATATATCTTATTCGGGTTATTCACATTTGGAGAAGCTCAGAATTGTTTTTCAAGAACAAATGTGAGAGCTTCAGGAAAGAGCACTAGAAGATACTAAACCAGTCTGATAAGTTTTGAAATTATGATGAGGTTTTCAGTTTGGTGTGAATCAATTACATTTTCCTGAGAACATAATTCAGACATAGTAATCAAGAGTTGCAACAGATAACATCATTTGATCACCTTCTAATTTCACAACTCCCACCTATATTTGCAATTTGCAAAGCTCATTATTACTTGGCACGCAAATAAATTATTTACAATCACCAATAACATAAGCAAACATTTTAGTCACCGCTTTTGCAGCAATTTAATGTGCACAAGCCGGCCTACCTTCCTGCAAGAAAGAATTCTTGGTATTAAATGAGCTATGTCTTCTGAAGTTTAAATTTTAGTCTACCATAATATAAATGAAATACCTACACAGATTGGAATGAATGTTATAGTTATATGAATTAGCTTAAATTCAGCTATTATTCCCAACCAGCGTAGATACACTGCCTCAATTTATCTAAGGGCTAACTTAAATTCCCATCGATTCAATAGGCCTACTCTACTAGGGACTAACCGTTGTCCTATCCTCCCATAGCATTTCTCAAATTACTAACTGCCAAGTCAATCCCATTCCCCTATCCATCATGAATTAAATTTGCAAACCCCATTTTATTTCTATCCTCAGAATTTTTAGAGCAATTACTCACTGTCACTGGAATGCAGCTCCTGTGCATTTCTGCATGAATCACTGTTCTAGGATTGACAACTGATTGGAATGAGCCATGTCTAGTATAATGACTCAATAGAGACTCAATAGGGAGCTTCTTTAATGATGGACAATTAAGTTGCTTCTCCATGTTGGATGACTGAACTGACTAAATGCATTAAATGCAGAAATGTAGTAGGCAAACCAACCCCTATGGAGGGCCATTGAAGGAGGCAAAACTAAGGTAATAAATATCATTGGAAGCTTCCTCTTCAACTGAGTTATAAACGTTCCATTGAGCACAGTTCCTTACAATACACAAACTGGTCTATAAAGGCACACTAATACACCCAGAACTTTAGGAACTGTTGCTCTACCTTCATAAACATATACACATGTACAGCGGATCCTTAGGGGCAATGATAGAGCACTGCACCCTTTACATAAAATGGCAGTGACATGAATGCTGACGAGCAGAGGCATCCATGTGCACATCACCATCTAATAATATGGGAAAGGGTCATCTGTGTTTGTTGCTATTTGTGGGAAAGGTCCTAGAACCAAATCCCTACATATAAAGACGATCCACTGTTTTCAAGGAGTGGGAGAGATCAAACCTGTGTTCCTTTAAACAAATAAATATCTATTTGGGTTATCCAGAAACAGCTGATAACAAGGAAGAACACTGGACAATCAACAGGTAGGTAAAAAAGTAAACAGTTGTGAACAGGGCAGAGCACACCATTCATGCTTCTCTGGACTGTCTGGTCAGAACACAGGCAAGAAATAATTGCAAGAATGCCTTGATTACTAAGTTGTCTCAGAGCAAGTCTGAAACACTTACAGCTTGATCATTATGATTCAGATCTGACTGGAGATATTTTGGCTGCTTGTTTGCCAATGGGTGAAAGATTACACATGGACAGAAATTTGTGCAAGAGTTTAAGTGAGGAGAGAGGACAGACAAAATTTATAAGGGTTAATTTTGGGGGCCTAAATTCAACTGATAATCTAGACTGTATACAGTAGACCTACTGAATAAATGGGATTTAATTATTTAATGGGAGCTTCTAAATACTGTGTTGCAAACTAAGTAACTTTCCAAGTTCTATGAAGTCTAAACATTTAAGAGATGTGCATCACACAGAACAACCCAGAATGAACTCCTAATCAGAATGAATGAATGCATAAAATACCACATTGCAGTGGTTTAATTATCCTTCCTCCCATGTTACTAAAATATGCAACAAAACTACAAATAAGGAACCCTAAATCAAACTGTCTGGAAAATACTGCCCCTCCAAAATGACTATTTTAAGTTTGAAAGTTTACGCTGAAGCTTGTTTTCCATATTACGGAATTTTAGAGCTGATTATCTATTAGACAAAACTACTGACCTTGGGCAAGTCACATTCTCTCAGTCTTCAAGGAAGACAAAGGCATTCTTCTTCTGAACAAATCTTGCCAAGAAAACTCCATGACAGGCTCGCCTTAGGGTTACCATGAGTCAGAAATGACACAAGAACCACATTTGCCCAGTAATGTTAGAATACCATGAAGGGCTCTCCATAAAAGATAAGAGTCAAACCTCTTAAATTTCAAACACACTTGTTGAGAGCCATGCTACCAGCCATAAGCTGTCAGGTAACAGTAGTTACAATTTAATCAGAACTGCTTCAACTTACACATCCTGTGATTTTCAGATCACAGATCTATAAAGACACAAAACTTTTTAAGGCTACAAATTTAAGTAAAACATTCTATTAATTTATTTCAGTCACTGTATATCAGTCATGTCAGTTATTTCAGCCACTGTATATCAGTCAGGCCATTAAAACTAAATTCTATACATGTTTACCAGGTAGTAAGTTTCACCGAGCTGAGTGGGATTTCTGAGTAAATATATAAAAGGACTAGCAATAGCATGTGTTGCTACACCGCTTATCAGCTAAGTGCTCTCTAAGCGATTTACATTGTGTTAGCTAATTGCCCCCGACAAGCTGGGTATTCATTCTACCAACCTGTGGAAGGATGGAAGGCTGAGCCACCTGGAGCCCGGCAGGATAGAACTCATAATCTTGTGGCTGCAGTACCAACATTTAACCACTGTGCCACCAGGGCTACAATACTACAATACTGAAACATTTCAGTTTTTAGTGTCAATTTGTGCCGAGTCATAGAATTAATGAAATATATTATAACTACTGGAATGAGCAACCGAAAAAAACACACTCATGAAAAAATTTAAGATTACATAACTTTTTAAAGAATATAATTTATTACTACTCTTAAAAAAAAGAGAGAAGGAAGGAAGGAAGGAAGGAAGGAAGGAAGGAAGGAAGGAAGGAAGGAAGGAAGGAAGACGGGGGGGGGGAGGCTGACAAAAGACACTCCTGGCCACTGAAACCACCTCAGCCTCAAATCAAATTGTTAGATCCAGACATATCCCAAATCCACACACCTGTTCTTTTAACAAGGGCCTGGACAATCTCATTTGGAACAGGCTGCACACACTAATACCTGTCTATGAGAACCATCAGTCTGTGGCAATGCATGACCAGTTTTCTTGTTTAAGTTCTTAAATATGAACTGGCAGACACATTTGTAAAAAACAGTAAAATGTATTATATTATGTTTTATATAATATATATTATATATTATATAAAATGTATTATACAGTAAAAATGTAGTATATAATAAATAAGTTAAACATGAAGCTCCTGAACTTTTCCTGCCTTTCTAGCTTCCCAAACCCTCTTCAGATCTTATCGATTCCTCACCTCCTAATTAGTCTTCACCTTGTCTCTGACTGCCCTAACTGTAGCACAGCACCCCACAATCACACTGAACGTTATGTATCAGAACAAACCAGGTTGATTTTGCGCTGAACTCAAGCCTCAAGCTAGACAGAAACCATTTTAGATAGTCTACTTCTTCCAAAAGAAACTGGAGGTGAATAATCACTGATGTCTTCAAGATCTTGTCCAAAAATTCAATGTTAGCAACTAGGAGATTGCTATTAAGATCACTCTAGACCCTAGAAGTTTCTTACAGAGCCATTGCATAACCATCTCTTTTTAGGAGACTAGTACCACACTTTCTTGTGAAGAGGCCTTAACTATCTTTTTGATCCACTCATCATTTCCTCCCCTTGATTAACAGTTAACATAAGTATCAAAGCACAAATAAGTCATCTGTATACTTTATCTACATGTCCAGAATGCATCAGCTGAAACCAGCATCATGCAATTGGAGAACACAACTCCCCTGACACCTTCACTATAACTGCACAAATGATTACAAATTACAAATGGTGCTCACCAATGGCTTCTCTTCATCCTGGAAAGAAGTGACTAACGGGGTGCCACAGGGCTCTCTCCTGGGCCCAGTGCTATTCAGCATCTTTATCAATGACTTGAATGAAGGAATAGAGGGCATGCTGATCAAATTTGCAGATGATACCAAAGTGGAAGGGATTGCTAACACCCTAGAGGACAAGATCAAAATTTAAAATGACCTTAACAGATTGGAGAGCTGGACCAAAGCTAACAAAATGAATTTCGACAGAAAGAAACATAAGGGTCCTACACTTGGGAAAAAAGAATGAAATGCACAAATATAAGATGGGAGACCTTGCTGGACAACAGGACATGTAAAAGCGATCTAGAAGTCTTAGTAGACCACAAGCTGAACATGAGTCAGGAGTGTGATGTGGCAGTCAAGAAAGCTGCCTTAATTCTTGGTTGCATCAATAGGAGCATGGTGTTTAGATCGAGGAAAGTAACGGTACCACTCTATTCTGCATTGGTTAGGCCTCATCTAGAATACTGCGTCCAGTTCTGGGCACCTCATTTCAAGAAGGACATTGACAAGTTGGAAAGTGTCCAGTGGAGGGTGACTAAAATGGTGATGGGCCTGGAAGCCATGCCATATAAGAAGTGGTTTAGGGAGCCAGGTATGTTTAGTCTGAAGAAGAAAAGGTTAAAAGGGGACATGATAGCCATGTTTAAATATTTGAAGGGATGTCATTTTGAGGAGGGAGTGGGCTTGTTTTCCACTGCTCCAGAGACTAGGGCAAAGGGCAATGGATTCAAGCTGCAGGAAAGGAGATTCCACTTGAACCTCAGGAAGAACTCCCTGACAGTCAGAGCTGTCCGGCAGTGGAATATGCTGCCTCAGAGTGTGGTGCAGTCTCCTTCTTGGAGGTTTTTAAACAGAGGCTGGATAGCCATCTGTTGGGAGTGGTTTGATGTGTGTTCTTGCATGGCAACAGTCAGACTAGATGACTCCTGTGGTCTCTTCCAACTCTTCCAACTTCCAATCATAATTTTGTGATTCTGTGATTCTGATTATGTCAAGGTTACAACCAATATGAGCAACTGCACCCTCAAGCTGCATAACTTAACACGTCACAGCAGACCTCCAGGGTTTTATCACCTCCCCACTAGATTGGTTGGAAAGGTTCTGCTGGATGATTACTTAAGGACGCAATGGATATACAGAAGATAGACTATTTGTGATAGACTATCACAAAATGTGTGCTCTGTCCCGTTTGATCACATTCACCATGAAATTAGGGTAATCTGCTTTCTAACAGTCATTCTGCCTGTTGCACAGGCCACAATTCACTAGTGTAACAGGGAATTATTTGGACTCAACTGTGACAACTGCTCATTCCATTTCATCTTACAATAATGAGACTTTGACAGGAATGGAAGGAAATTGCTCCGTCCATCTAAATCACACCAAAAGCATTCTCTTTATGACAAGGAGAAACTTCTAATTCCAGCCTCACAGTCTGAACTTGTCTGAAAACACCAAGTTAAGAATGTGCTGTGATCAATGGGCTGTGTCAATGATGTACTGAAAAATCTCACAGCAGGTTCACCTAAAGAGCTGTAAGATGAACACTGAAATTCCAGGGAGTTCTGGCATTTTGCACTACCACATCAGCAACTACCTTAGGGAGAAAATCACCCCTCTTTCACCCTCAACCTATGTGTACAGTGTATAAAGCTGAAACTGACATATTACACTCAGCTTGTTCATCCAGGTCTTGGTGGAAAGCATCAGGTTTGCCTCTTCAGCCACACTTAAACTATAGATGAAAGCTCCAATATTATGCATTGATTTGGCACATACAGGCTGCAGTTCCAGAAAAAAAGAGTTAACAGACTAATCTAACTTCTGGTGACGGAATAGTTCTCAGATATCTTATTAACTACTCCAGCACCCTGCAACATACCTTTCTCTTTAACAGTTACTCACGCATGCCCTCGCCTTCTCCTCGACTTTAGAAGAATTTTGGTCTTCAAGCATCAAAAACTGTTCCACATTAAAAACTTCGGCAGGCAACAATCAGAGATGAGACATCATTGCAAATAACCCATACATGACTGATTGGAACCCCTTCTCTAGAAATACATAATTACCATCAGCACTCCTATATTTTAGTTATGGGTTAACATGATCCCATTCTGATTACGATAATGATGCTGATTTATCCTTTCCCCAACACTGGTGCTCAAGGTGACTTACAAAAATTAAAACAAATACAGTTAAAAGCACAGTATAAGACAAAAAATAGAAGTTAGCAGAAGAGTACACTATTAAAAACTCTTCTAGTCATTCTTAAAAGCCTGTTGAACAGAAGACCTCTCACTAGCCAACAGAAGAACAGCAAGAAGGAAGCTATTTTAGTGGCCCTAGCAACAGAGTTTGAAAGCCTGAAAGTGTTCCCCAGAAGGCCTTCTTCCATGTTCTTCCTTGTTCTTGACAAAAGGTCAGGGAAGGTGGTAGGACCCAAAGAAAGGCCTCCTTCAAAGATTTTAGAGCCTAGGCAAGCTCATATGAATGAACCTGAATGATTTTACTGTTCCGATTCTTTTTAATTACTCCTGCTTTCTCATTTTATGTTGGCTGTCTTACATTAATGTAGAACCAACTATTCTGATAGAGGACGTCAGCTTAAAGAAAAACTTTTAAAAGATTAGACATGCAATCATTAAATATAAATATATCAGCACTTTTAAAATATAATACATTTTGAGCGAATCGTAGTTATGTTGCCAATATGGAATGTGTGTTTGTTTGCTGATGTTTGAAATATGAAGCCTATAGTGTTCTGCAAATGTATTATTAGAAGGAGAAATATTCATACTAATAAGCTAGACAAAAATATATAGACTGAATATTCAACAGCTTACTACTTTGAGATTCAGCTGTGCTTTTGCATTGCATATCCTTCAGACCTACCATATTTGCTGGCGTATAAGATGCACTCGTGTATAAGATGCACCCCATTTATACATCAGCAAATACTAATTGCCAGTGTATAAGACACACTGGCATATAAGACGCACCCCATTTTCCAATACTTTTTCGGGGAAAAAAGTGAGTCTTATATGCCAGCAAACAGTTTTTTCAGTTACATCTATTACAACTGCATCCCTACTAAAACTGTAACATAAAACTGCTGATAGATCTTATCTACAGCCAAATCTTTAAAAGTCCAGAGTTCATAGAGAATATATGCTAAATCATGCACAATTGTCAACAATCACCATATTACATTAATAGTACGTATACAGAGTGTTTTCTTTTCATTTCTGTGACATGGGTAGCTGGCAAAACTTGAACTCAGCCAACCCTTCATCGTAGTAAAAGAAGAAAAATTAATTTAATGAGAACAACTTACAACCCTGTGTTCTCTAAACTTGACTTTAAGTGTATATTTGATTCAAAAAAGTGAAAAAAAATTGAAACCAACTGTGTTTTCCACATATGGTTAGCTTCTATTGTAATCATGCTTCGAGTAAACCTATTGAAATCACTAGGCCAAGTTAGTCGTGAATAGGGAAAGATATTTAAAAATATTTTACAACGGTATGACCTTAAAGATAATTTTTTTAAAATGATGTATTGTTGGTATATGACACCAGAGAAATTGTCTAGAATGTATAAGGCTGTACGCAATGTATGCTAGAAATGTGAACAACATGAAGAGACTTTTTGCCATGTGTGGTGGACATGCAAAACAGCTAAAAAACTCTGGATTCAAATACAGAGGATTTTAAAGATTAATATAAATTAAAATCAGATTTTTTTTCTTTTGGGATTGATGGATGTACATCTGGAAAAGAATCATGGAAGACTCAACACTACCTACTGCTGAGGAATGATTGATGAAACTGATAGATCTAGCAGAAATGGATAAATTGTCTGGTTTGATTACAGAAAGGCCATTAGTGACATTTCTTAAGGACTGGAAACCCCTTATTAACTTTTTGAAATAAAAAAAAAGGACTTGATAACTTTTGGGTTTGATGATTAGCAAGAACAGGCTTTCAAAACAAGGAAGTGTGTTGCAATTTTGGAGGTAGAAGAATAAATAACTATCTGCATATGTAACTGCCGGAAAGGAAAAATCATAAGTCACCTTTTTATTGTCTTCTTTTCCCTTTTTCTTTCTTTCTTCACTTTTGTTTTGTACTTATTTTTTTATTTTATTGTATTTTAATTTTCTATCTTTTCTTTTTCCTAATCTCTGTAATTCTTAATGTGTTTTTTTAAAAAACTGTTACTAAAAATTATTTTAAAAAAATATTTGACAATGGTTAAAAAGACACATTTTTCAAGTGTCAATTAGCCCTGACAAGAAGGATGCCGGACTTACAAGAATCTTTCTACTTCTGGACTTATTCTGTGCAAAGTTAACATCTGCACAAAACAATCATGCATGAATTTTGCACAGAATAAGTCCTGATTATCAACAGGCATTCAAAATAACAGGTTTTGGACTTTCTTGTATGGGAAGCCAACTGCTAAAATTACTCATTACTTTCTTCAAGAAGAAGAATTACATCCCTAATCATGACTAACTTAAGTTGCACTGTTTTGAAGAGTGTCCTCTAACCGTGAGTAACACTGGATCCAATCCACCATCTCCAGAAACTGATCAATCATCAGAGAGATCACACTGCCAGGCCTTGAAGCCTCATGCTCCTCATGTTTTATTGCTTAGAACTGAAACGTTGGGCCTTAACGTAGTACATGGAATAAGTCCAATTGATGCTAAATGAATGTACTTTCCCATTGTGTTGTTACTCTTAAAATGCAACTACGAAAATACCTCACTCAAACATGACTTAACAGTATACAGAAATCCTCTAAACAGGGGATTTAGTGTCACTGTGTTTCTAAATTGCTCTAAACATTCTCCTTCCACAGCATTAACGAAGTTACATAATTTGTAACTCTTAACGTGCATTCCAAAATTATGCAATCTATTTTCTAGATCAATTACCTTCTATTTAGCATGAAACAATTTCAGTTTAGACAAAAGCACAGTAATTTATGTGATATGTGTAAGTGCATTTAAACAAGCTCTTTATCTAGGGTGGCATTTTAAGTAAGTCCTTTCTGAAAATATTCCACCAAGAAGTTTGGCTCTGTTTCTCAGTTCTCAAAACATAAATAGAATTAGCCCAAAATTGGAGTTTATCATGGGGAACAAATGAAGCTAATAAAAAGTCAGTCCAAAAACACTTGTGAAATCGTGCTTTGTTAGCTTAAGGACACAGCGTTTAAGTTTTAGGCCCTTCATTAAACTATTCAAAATGTTCTACTTGGGAAGCTAAGAGGAAAAAAATCAATAGACTTAGCTCTGTATGCCTTCACCTCTGAAATCATTAGGGCAGCTATGGTGCACGTCCAAATATGTCTACTTGTTAAGAGACTGGTAAACAATACACCAAACATTTGAATGTAATACAGTCCTCTCTCCATATTCACAAATTTGATTATTCGTGAGGCACGTGCTTGCGTCGCCCCCTACCCATTTTTATCCACCCATTCCCTTGCATTCCTCACCACAGACTTGGGAGGCTTGTGTTTAAAATGGCTCTTTTTCTCCTTTTGGGTGAGCAAAGTTTCCCTCCCACTGCCAGAGGCATGTCTTCTCTGCCATGTGGCTGCACTTTCTGCTGTGTAATGACTCCTGATTAGTTAGGTGCTCTCTTTGCTCCTACCCCTTCCTTTTCAAGATGGCTACCAGAAGTAACTAGAACCCAAGACTTCCGCTCTTCTCCCTTTGAGGAGAAAGTACCAGTAAGCCCTTTACTGTGTCTTTTTTCTCTCCTCCCTTGCCCCACTGCTGGGGCCAGAGACAAAGGAATGGAATGAGGATGCTCTGGAAGGGAATTGGGGGAGGGAAGTTATTTGCAATTTTCCCACTTTTGTCAGGGTTCTCCGCCCCATTCCTTCCGAATTTGGAGGGGGTACTGTACTATTAACTGTGAAAATATTTATTGATTAGATACTTAATCTCTCCCTTTCTAAAATGCTCTTCTAGATAATCTCTTCAACAAGGAAGCACACCCTGAGGTTTTATCACATCATTTCCCCATCACATAATGTTCCTACTTTGAATGCATCAAGGTTAGCATTTGAGATCCACAAGAGGTCTGATCTACAGGACTTATCGATCCTCTGGTATCTTGGAATAAAATAGTATTTTCATTTTATCATTTACCCAGTACCATTTCTTGCACTGAATATTAAATCCCAAAATTACTTGTACTTCATCAAGAGGTTTGACTTTATCTCTAGCAGCAACTTTTAATCACACTAGTTGTTAATTGGTTTGTCCAATGCCAGAATGTTTCTGTTATCAACAGCAACTCTTTTGTGAATGGCCAATATAACATGCCTATCACTTATTGTACTTCAGGCATCTGACCTCCCTCTGTTTGCACTATTTACCCCCCACAAAAAATGTGTGAATGTGGCACATATAACTCATAATAACATTACATGTATCTCTCCTCAAAACCATGTGTCATAATAAAGTCACAATATGTTTATTAAACAGAGTCTTGCTCTTATTTCTTAAATACAGTGGAAGTGAACTGAGGCATGCCTACCAAAGGTTGCTATCACGAGTCTACTTTGATGAATGCATAAGTATATTTAAATCTATTTGTATATATTAGATACACATATTCAACTGGCCTTTCTTCCATACAGTTAAGGCACATTTTTAAGACTGATACACCCGGTCCTCCTATTATTTTCTCATAAATGAACATGTATTTTAGAATATTCTTAAGATCCTTTTCCACAACAATACAGAACAAGCTCATAACAGCCTTCTTTAAGGCCACTACCAAAATAAGAAATTCTTCTCCAAAGTTTCTGCACTCCATTAAAGAGCTTGTCATGTGCTGCTATTTATCTGGCAGGTTAAAACACAAAAATAAATACTCTGAAGCCATCTAATACTGAAGCAATAAAGCCACATCTCAACAGCAGCAGTGATGATTTAATTAAAGCAGGTAATGTAAGAGACCAACAATTTGTTCCTACTTCACCTGACATTAATTGGAGAGAAGTTATATTGCTGAAATATAAGTTTACTAGTGTTTTATCAGAACAGTGAAGGACTCTATGGTATATAATAACCATGTCTGGCTCAAATTTCTGTTCTTCTATGAAATTCACTGGCTTCCTGGGCTAGTTATCTTTGCATTAAGTTTTGCTTTTCCTTTACCAGAAGGGAAAAAAATGAGAGTAAGCATAAATGTCTGAATACCTCACTGCTTTCCAAACCAGCATAACACAATATCATCTTTAGTATCAACTTTGATCAAAACAGAACACCAACTTCCAATGTGGAAGTTCAGTCTCTCTGTAAAGAGAGGAGAAATCTCTTTCATATACATGGTGTACTTTCTCTTCTATAGCAACAATAAGTCATGGCTACTATTTCACCTTTTTCTTGGCACAGACATTGACCATGTGAAAGTACTGTTACAGTTCCGTACATGAGAGAAGACCAGAAAAGACCAGTAAAAAGATTATGACTACTTCCTCTGCTGTTGCTTGACTTCTCTTCTCCCAATAATGAGTGGGAGTGCAATCAGAATAATAGTTCAATTGGTATTTTCCTTTAAATGAAATCTCTTCTATTGCCACTTTAATGCTCAGGTTTAGTATGTACTTAATTCCATCTCTGTAAATGTGATCCCTAGATAGCTGTATGATTAAAGTACTTCACTTTTAATGAGAAGTCAGTTTTTGCCCATTGTATAATACCTCTTGAAATAACATAAAAGTTTTGTCTTAGAAACTTGTTGCTTGCTCTGCTTATGTGCTGTTACTTCAGAGGAAAAAGAAGCATAACTAAAACTATTTTTTGGAAAGGCCAGAGAATACGTATTGCAATGATAATGCAGCATGAAGCAGGCCTCCAATATTTATTCCTCACATTAAACATCTGCTGTATCTTATATGCCTTCTGCAGTGTGCTATTTTCACACATGTCAATTGCTGAGGAAAACAATCTAACATCATGTTCATTTACAGAAATCAGCTTGGATGTATTCCTCAACTCTGAATTAAACCTGGATGCCCAGGTTTCAGCAGTAGCGAGAAGTGCATCGGTAGTATGTCAATTGCACCTGTTCCTTGAGGTCAGATCTGGTTGTGGTAATACATGCCTTGATTACGTCCTGACTACATTACTGTAATGTGCTCTACACGGGGTTGATTTTGGAAACTTTAGTGGATCCAAAATGCTATGGCCAGGCTGTTGACTGGGGCTGGTTACAGGGAACACATAACCCCTGTTGAAACAGCTTCACTGGGTACTAGTCAGTTTCCAGGCAGAATTCAAATTGCTTGTTATGACCTTTAAAGCCCTATAAGGCTTGGGTCCCCATCATCTGAATGACTGCATCCTCCTATATGAGCCTCCCCAGATTTTAAGATCTTTGGGAGAAGGATTTCTTTCGGTCCCATTACCATCAAAAGAATGTTTGGTTAGGACCTGGGAGACAGCCTTCTCAACGGCTGCTCCCAGATTGTTGAATTCCCTCCCATGGGAGGCTCAGCTGGTCCTTTCTCTCAGGTTTTTCTTTTCTTTTCTTTTCTTTTTTTTGTCAGCAGGCTAAAAGCTTTTTATTCAAGCAGCCCTTTGGCTGAAAACCAACATGGCAGGAAAGGTTTGAGGTAGGTCAAGTTTTTTATTTTTATCATGATACAGTATTTTTAACCTTGTTTTTTATTGTACTATTATTTAATTCACCTTTAACTTTTACATAAATAATGTTTTAACTGCATCTTGTTTTTTTAAATGCTGTAAATGCCTAGAGTCCTTGCATAATGAGAAAGGTGAGCTATAAATGAAATGAAAAAATAAATAAATAAAAATCATACCTGGGGAAGTGCAGTGTTCAGTTGCCGCTGTAGAGAATCCCTTTCATGACTAACTTCATGCAGTTTCCCCTGTGTTAATGCTAGTGTCTCTTGAGTCTCTCGCAGCGTGTCCAGGAGGCGGTCTCTTTCTTCCAACATGGATACCATTAACTGCTCAAAATGGGAATCAGCATCTGACTGTAAAGGGGAACCTGAACCATGGCTTCCACTTCCTCCTGAAGGAATCTCTGCCTCACTGATAGTAGGCATCACCTCGCACATCATCTTGAAATAAGATTTTAAAATTCAGTTACCTTCTAGAAATGGAGAATACAGATCCAAGCAACAGAACTTTTATTAGCAATGGCTATACTTAGATATAATAAAATCCCCCGAATCCTTGTACAGCTTATCTAAAGTGTGCCATTGTAATAGTGAAAGTCCAACAGCTGAAAGCTAGGTTTTAAACCAAAGAAACATTTGTGGCATTTATGCTAACACAAAGACCCTGTTTTCTTGCAAACTGGTATCACAAGAGACTTTTGTGTATAACATAACTTAACAAAACTGATTGTCTCTAGTGTTCCATGCTCAAGCTTATTTTAACATGGATTACTTTTTGAAACAGATAACGCCGCAGTCAAAAACTGCCAGTTATGTGGGTTTTCTGGAAAATGCAGAACTAGAAAAATGCTCTAAATATCATTATTTGAGAGCATATTTGGTTTAAATATTATATCCAAAAATATTCAAAATGTTGTGTGAAAATTATTCTACTGGACTATTTGTACTAATGTAAAGAGAACACCATATATTTCCCTTGAAATGAATAAAAAAATGACTACACTTGAAAGAATGCTATTTCTTAAAGCCGTATACCTGAAAAGAGCTATACCTTACACACACACACACACACACACACACACCCCTTATATCAACAGTTAACTTTGCTGAGGTATAACTATAGTAGCTTCACTCACTCACTCTTTATACTGATCAATTCCTCAATTCCATTTCAAGTTGAGCACAAACTGATGCAGCTCAACTAGTTGAACATTTTATTTCTCTAACAGATGTGATTCTGTGGGCACAGGCAACTTAGTACTTTTTTGTTGACTATCTGTACTTGTGAGTGATTGTGAAACGAGATTTTGTGAAATAGAAACAAGTGTAGCAATGCATTCATTTGTTAGCAATAGCAATAGCATGTGTATTTCGATACCGCTTATCAGCTAAGTGCTCTCTAAGCAGTTTACAATGTGTTTAGCTAATCGCCCCCAACAACCTGAGTACTCATTTTACCGACCTGCGGAAGGATGGAAGGCTGAGTCAACCTGGAGCCTGGCAGGATCAAACTCACAACCTTGTGGCCGCAGTACCA
Organism: Cyclura pinguis; assembly: GCA_030412105.1. Taxonomy (NCBI): domain Eukaryota; kingdom Metazoa; phylum Chordata; class Lepidosauria; order Squamata; family Iguanidae; genus Cyclura; species Cyclura pinguis. The sequence goes on along the minus strand of CM059599.1, from coordinate 305,979,469 downwards.
GCATTTAACCACTGTGCCACCAGGGCTCCTTTTTTAGTCTACCTCTAAGTATTAGGCTTGTCAATGTTTGCCTTCTTAGAAGTAAAAATTCAGAACCATGATTTAGCCCATCCAACAAGACCGACTGTAGTATAACAGTCCAAACAATTATGAATACCTATGGTATGTAAATTTTCCAAAGAGAAATACAGCATTAAAAATCTCCTGGAAAATTTTCTACTCTATACTTGAGGGTTGTTAGACAGGATGAATCTTTCCGTCCCTTCTTATATATGTGTAGTAGTGAAAACAGGAATTCTAATTGTTACATACTTTTAATGTAGGGAAGTATGTACTTTGAGAAAGTGTGGTGTAGTAGTTTGAGTGTTGGACTCAGACTTTGGGAGACCAGGGTTCAAATCCCTGCTCAGCAGTAGAAGCCTACTGGGTGACTTTGGGCAAGTCACTTTCTCTCAGCTTTAGAGGAAAGCCGATGTTAATCCCCTCTGAACAAATCTTGCCACAGAAACTTGGACTGCCATGAGCTGGAAACAACCACAACATGTTAAAACAGGAATTCTAATCTAACAGAAATGTACTTTTAACTGCCCAGGGCAATAGCTATTGACGAATATAAATAAGTTAATTTAGAGTACATGTATCTTAACCTGTAAGTGGTGTTAAACTAGGAATGGCAAAAGCAAGAAGACACACCATTCACTTGATGTACTATAAAGCACCCAATTACAATCCAACTGCTGCAGTGCTACTAGTTGCATGGAAGAAATATACCTTCACATTCTTAGAAATGCACTCTGACATCATGAAAGCTAGATAGGTTTTATAATCAATATCAGAGATGGGCAATTTTTTAGTTGTGTATAGTTTAGTAGTTTAAATTGATATCTGCAGTTCTGTTCTTTAGTATTGTTATTCAGTTCATTTTTATGGTCTATTATTATGTATTTGTTTTGTAGATTGTTATTCTGTCTTTTTATACGCTCCTTTTTTCCTCCTTGTGTTTTTGCTTTGTTTTCTGTGGGTTTTATTCAATTAAAAAAAAATCAGAGGTGGGCAAAGTGCAGCTCTCTTGATGCTGCCCAACTATAGTTCCAAGCACTTATTTCCACTGGCTATATCGGTTAGGACAGATCAGGGTTGCTGTCCATCCCTGGTCTACATCACATGTGGGTAAACTGATACATCAGTACATATTACCCTTGCCGTGTTGGAAGGGATGAACAGATGTTATCATCTCAAAAATGACCGAGTGTAACAGGTTGTCTATCCTTTGTCTTCATTCAGTCCTCTAAGTTTATTATAGAAAGTGAATAATCTGTTACGAATGTTTATCACTACAAAAGTCATATATAGCATTTTTGTCAGCTATTGGATCACAACTCTGAGAGTCCTCTAGCCAGCATGCACACTGACTATGTGATTCTTCATACTGCAATCCAAAAAAGTATCATTTCATGTTCTGTTTTTCTTTGCTTTGCAGTCAGATACCATTATCAATTAGTAAGTGGAAACTGTAGGAAATACATGAAAAAAACTGCATGTAGTGGGCCCTCCATATAAATGCTGTACAGTGGGCCCTCCATATAAATGACCCCTGGATCTGCAAATTTAAGTGTTCACAGAGCATCATGTTCTATACCTAAAAGGGAGACAAAACACACTCAGATGCGCTGAAATGTCCACAAGTATGTTTAATAATATGGGAAATGAACATCTGCAATTTCCCCATTCATGGGTGGGTCACTGAATGGAACCCCTGCAGACACAGAGTGTCAACTGTAAAATGGATAAGTGTTGCGTTTTACTTTAAAATAGAATTTTATGATAAACAAAACTTGTTGGTTTTATAGTGAAGCTAACCATGTGAAGATTTTTAGTCTTAGGCACTATATAAAGGAATCCAAACTAGGAAAATCAGAATATTCCATGATCATCAATCAGTTTTGAAAAGGGATGGAATTCTAACTCAGTGAATATGACTGGTTGGCAATTTCTGGCTTCAGAACATATAAAACCAAAGAACTGAGAAACTGCTGAAATGAGATGAGCAGCAGCTTAGAGGAGTCCATATCAGTGGCTACAACCACTCAACAAGGAATGGATAAGGAGTCCAGAGTCAGCCCTAAAGAAGGAGATGAGGGCAGAGTGTCAATGGAAAGCAATAAACATGAAACAACAGCAGGTGCTGGACCAACAGAAGTCTAATATTATATACACAAGCATTTAATAGCTCAGCTAGAGAGAGAATTGTCATCTGAGTGCTCCTAGACAATCACCCAGTTAACTGGGGGAAGTTTAGAATAAAGAGAAAAAGGTTGAGGAAGAGTTTAACATACTTAGTTTACTGGGAGCTATAGTCACATAGTAATAATTGCTCATATATATTTAATAATCCCTAGTTGGTTAATGTCATGTAAACATTCTTCATAATTAACTTAACTGCTCTTTAATTTTAAGTACTGAAATCTCTATGTTTTTTTACTTCATGCCTCATCCCAACTACTGAAAGAGGAATAAATGAAAAAAAGATATGTTGACAAAGTAGTAAAGACCTTAAAAATAAGGACTCTAACCTTCTTTTAATGTAAGTTAGTAGTCCTCAGTGAGGTGGCGTTCCAAACAACCTGGGAGAGTGGGGCTGAGATCCATCTGTAACACTGACAAATATATAGTACTGCAATAAAGGAATATTGTTGTTGTGTGCCTTCAAGTCGTTTCCAATTTACGATGACCCTAAGGTGAACCTATCATGGAGTTTTCTGAGACTGAGAGTGTGTGACTTACCCAAAGCCACCCAGTGGTTTTTCAGGGTCAAGCTGGGAATCAAACCCTGGTCTCTAGAGCTTCAGTCCAACACTCAAACGGCTATACCACACAGGGGTATTTATGTATCAGTTTTCCTAGATTTCAGAGCATGGCATCAGAAGAGGTGAGATAAGAGTTGCACCAATTCTATCCACCAATAAAATACAGAACAAACAAGGCTCCTAAAGACAAATGTTAAATCTTATAAATTACAGTGATTGAAGAGGTCTCTTCAATCTCTTCAACTTGAATTCAATGTATATGGATTTGTACACTTCAGTACAGTACAAGAATTCTTTTAATAACCATGAGAAATCTGAGTTTCCAAAACAGAAGGTTTTTTTAATTAAACCCAACCAAAATGAGCAACTATTCTAATAAAAGTTTGTTACCCTTCTTTAGATGATCACAATTATTCAGTTAAGCATAAGCTACCAATTTTGCCAAGGGACCTTCAATGAGATAAATTCCACTTCCCATATGTTTATGATTATATAATACTAATGAAAATGAGCTTTATAGTTAATTCTTAACAACCAGCAACATAAACCAAGTTTACACAACACACTTCAGAGTGGAATGTATTTCTGTGGCCATCTCTCATTAATAGCTATAGACTTCCATTGTTTCCTTTACCTTGTTTGATGAAATAAATGGTTTTACCAGAGGCCAAAGTTTTCCAGCAATATCAGCCCTCTTTAGTAACTTTGCATGATGATTTTCAAGAATATTTCAAATGGTAGAGCAGCCATTCACCACGGGTACAAATCCATTCCACAATCCCCAGAGCTGAAGCCTCACATAAGGCAATAAATAATCCCGCTAAGAAAAGATGTTCAACAGGAGAAGCAAATTGCTGAGTTCGCTAGAGTAAGACAAAACGGATACAAATACCCCAGATTTCACTTCTCTTCCTATTTAATCCTGATCCACAGGTCTTTCAGACGCCGAGATGAAAGAAACATAAGATAAAAAAAACCCAGCTTTCAGTGCCCCTGGGCCAACCATCAACAATGCACGATACAGAAACCTTACTTTAGGTCATGAGGGCATGACTATAAAAAACAAAGATACAAATAAACTGAGGCTATCAATCTTCCCTCCAAAAAGTGGGTAGGCACTGCTCTTTTTCGCCTCTTGATAGGCAGCGTAGGATCTTTTCCTTCCTTCAGTTTCCCAGCTCTTCTCTCACACATTTATAATTCCTCTTTATGCGGTCGCTGGTACTTGCTGGGTGTCGCCGAGGGGCAGCTTCAAGAGACGAAGGAAAACTCAGAAGCTGCTTGGGGGACCGTGGTACCAAACATCACCCTTTTCTACCGAAGAGAAGGAGAAAAAAGGACTTCTGTTCTTTCCCCCCACTTCCTAATTCTACTCGGCGCAGAAGTCGGATAACGTAACTTTTAAAGACCGGAGAAGTTGGAGGAAAGGGAGAGAGTATCTGAAGACGGGTTCCTTCAGAGCCTCCCCGCTCCTCACCCGAAGGCCAAGCGGAGAAGGTGGGTGGCGTTTCCCTTTCCGAAGGCCTCGGGAGAGGGGCAGCGCGAGGAAGCGGGCCGGTGGGCTGGTAATATATTCCCCGCTTTTCGTCCCCAAGTTTCGGCCTTCCCTGGCCAGGTCGTCGCTCCGCCTCTTCTTGCCGCCGCCACCTCCACATCCGAGGAGCCAGGTCCCGAAGCGCTCTCACGTCCTGCTCATTCAGGACTTCTCATCCCCACGACGGCGGCTTGGGCCCGGTAGAGTCCCGCGGCAGCACTGAGAAGATGGTTCCGCCGCTGGAGGTGACTGGTCCCGCCGTCTCTCCCTCCAGCCGGGCCCTCCGCCGCCGCCACTCTGACTTTCCTCGCCGCCGCCGCCGCCGCCGCCTCCTGTTATTCCCGGCAGCCCTTGCGGCCCCTGCACACAACAGTGCGTGGCCCACAATGCATCACGGCGCTCTTTCTCTGTGTGGCTGGGACGTGGAAGCATGGGGTCGTAGCTGCACGCGCAGAGCGACGGGGTCGGATCAAGCGGCTGAGGTTGTGTTTGGTTTAACGCGCTCCCAGTGCGGGTTTCAATTTCCTCCTGAGGGGAATGCAAATGGGAAGGGGCAGAAATCCCCTTTCTTTCCCCTTTGGGGGGGAGGAGGAGGAGAGGGGGCGAGGCTTAAAAGCACCCCTGTGTTCTCTGCGCTTTCTTTCGTGGGAGCAGTCGCTGTTGAAAAGAAGGGACTTGCTTCTGAGGCCGTTTCCTCCCTAGACTGTTATTGTGCTGTTATTCCGCTTTCAGCATCCTGTGGAATCCTGGGCCTTTTCCGCACTAGCCTGTTACAGCGCGACGATTCCCCTTTCAACATTCTCTGGAATCCTGGGGTTTGCAGTTTCGGGAGGGGCCGGCCGGCCCCTCCCGAAACTGCAAACCCCAGGATTCCAGAGGATGTTGAAAGGGGAATCGTCGCGCTGTAACAGGCTAGTCTGGAAAAGGCCCTGGTGTTTGCAGTGTAGGGAAACTGCAAAACCCCGGGATTCCATAGGATGTTGAAAGGGGAATAATAGCAGTATAATAGTCTAGTGCGGCAATGGCCTGAGTTAACAGGGATGCAGTGGAAACAGCAACCCGTCTCGTGTAAGGGCTAGCACGTTTTGTTTGACAGAAGCTTTCCTGGCATGAAAGCGTATGGAGCAAAAAAATACTCTTTTCAGGGTGCCACGAGACACCCCCCCCCCGTTGCTTTTCCTGGGACAGGTTGCGGCTACCCCGGAAAGAAGAAGTCGCCCTCGGTTGCGTTCCCCGACTGTGCCGTTGTGGCCTTGGGGTGTCGGGTCCGTTCCCTCTTTCCGTTTGCCGTCGGGCCTGGGGTGGAGAGGGTACGGGGATTGTCCTGCCCATAGTGTTCTTCCTCCGGTGAGACGTGAAGACAGACACGGGGAAGGGGTGGGGAGAGGAGCAGGCGTCTGGGCTGAGAAGAGAAAAGAAAACAGGCTCCGTAGCGGGAGTTTCCGAGAGCTTAGCCGTAGGGGGATTAACATTTTTGAGCAGAGGAGCCCGGGGGTTGGGGGAGGAGAGAATTTCGCCAGCTAATGAGTTACAGAGCGAGCCACGCTCAGCTCTTCGTGTCCTGCCCTCCCGTTGTTTACTTGAAATAACTAGTTTTGCCATTGCAGATGATGGTGACCTTTAAAGATGCAACCTTTGGATGTGGTGGAACCACCTAAAAAGAATCCAAAAAGAAAGGATGACAGTGGTTCGTCCCGCTCCGCTGGAACGGAGGGATAGCATTGGAAGCCATGGTAGCGCTTCTGAGAACACATCATGGGATCCTGCTGTTCAAGGACTCCAAGCAGTAGTTTATGGCTCATAGGTTTGGTATTCGTGTTTTTGCCTTCAGATTCCTGGGTATTTTGAAACCGGTTTCGTGAACGGAGACTAGCTGTAGTAATCCAATTGCTTCTGTTGCTTTATAACATTCGTATAGGGCTAAGGAGCACTAGTGGCTACAGAAGGGTTTCAAGTCCAGACTAAGTGGAGAAGATTTAGAGCATGTAATTTAAAAAAAAAACTGATTGGCATGAGCACAGCTACTATTTGACTAGCAGGGATGTTGCCCTTGGATTTGCAGTGCGGAGAGTGAAGGGGGGGATCTCATCCCCCCCACCCTGCTCCCTGCTGCTGCAGGCACACTTGCACCCAGGGCGGGTGCGAGAGTGAAGTGCGTGGTGACCTTGTCTCCCGCGCTGTCTTCCCCACCTCTGCAGGCGCAATCACATCCCGGGCAGGTGGAATAGTGAAGTAGGGGGAGATCTTGTCCCTTGCGCTGTCCTGGGCAGAATGCCCAGGGAAGGGGAATGCTCATTGAGGGGAGTTATTCGTATTTTTTTTTACTTTTGAAGGGGTTCTGTGCACCTGTCCCCCACAAATGTGGAGGGACTACTGTATTTGAGGACACATGTTTGTTTTATGCAAGACAGCAAGAAAAGCCAACATTCCTGTTCATAACCTTGCTTTTATTGATCGTGTGCTCTAGAAGAATACCAAAAATCTTCCAGAGTAGTTCCTTCCGTTTGGGATCAGTGTGGCCTGGGATTTGCCTAGACCCACACCATGGCAGGAACAGTACCAATAGGTCATCTACCTTCTACCGCTTCATTTTATCACTGCTACCGCCTGTCTGCTCAATCAGCCTTCTCTCACTAGCCAAGAAGAGGTGAGCAAACACACGGTGACAGTAAGAAAAGCAACTGCTGCCCCTACCACCACCACCTTCTAATTTGGTTGCCTTGTGCCTCTCTGGATAGAGGAGCAGATGATATCTAAGAAGTGTCGGGTGCTCCCATCTCCAAGAGGGAAATAGAGGTAACAACAAACAAGGAGTGGTGTCTCTTATTTGCAGCCAGCACCATTCCCTTGCTTGCCTATTAACTTCCTTGGGAGAAGGCAGTGGCAACAGCAAAAGATGACAAGCCTAATTCACTCACTCACCAACTGCTCTTTCCTTCGCATGTAAACAAAGGATAAGTAAGGTAGCAAGAGTAATAGAGTGGCAAAGGTGACTGCACAGAAAGAAGGGCTGGTATTAACAGCATTTTGTCCAAGGTATCTGTTATCTCTCCTCCCCCCTCAAAAACAAAATGGTGATAGGAATCTTAACTAGACACATTGATAATAAAAGGATCCTGTGAAAGTAGATGGCTTGAGAGCCATTTAAATAAATAGCCAGTGCAATGTCAACCATTTCCCAAATCATACAAACAGCAGCCCTTCATAATGATCCGTAATTTTGAAAAGCATTCACAGATGCCTTTTTAAAAATGCCTGTAAAGACGTTTGCTGAACTGTACTGTATCATCACAGTGCCCATGTATGTATATACATACATACACGCACACACATATACAAGTTTTTTTATTAAAAGAAACGAAAAGTGAAGACTTTTGGTTTTGATGTGAGAAAAACAGAAGAATTGGTGAGAAGGAAAAGAGAGGATGACAGAGCTACCCAGGTTAAGATCTAAAAGCATCATTACAAAAAGAGGATTTGTGAAAACACCAGATTTCATCTGGGGATTTGCACAAATGACAGAAGGGGGGAAAAAACCTAAGGTAGAAATGTGTCTAAGCTAACAGTTGCTCTAGAAGGAGATTTTATCAGAAACACAACTTCAGGCTATTCTGATTTAAAGGAAAGATAACAACCTGTCATAAGAAAGCCAGCTAGATGAATAAGGAGCTGTCGGATGTCCTGAAAACCAGATAGGAAACATGCAGGAAACAGCTGGACACACAATTAATGTAGTACATAAAGAAAGGCTTTTGACACAGTAGCACTAAGAATTCCTTTAAATAATATTGTATTGCTTCTATGAAGTATTTGAGAGTTGACTGGATTTTTTTTTCCTCAAAAGAATCAGTCCAAAAAAATTTGGCTACTATCTTGGCTACAAACTTCTTTTGTAAATAGGCTTTTACTATTTGTTGTCACAGTAAAAGTAACTTTGCATGTTCATTGGGGATGTGCAATTGAAGCTTCATCAATTCTCAGATGAAGTGAGATAATCTTGAGTGGTGACAGATTCATGGAAAATGTGTGTATATCCTTCAGCATCTATAAAAAGTTAATAGGGTCAGGTGTACTGCGAATCCACATTTATCTGCCAAAATTTGGGAATCAAATGGCACTTCACATAGTTTTGCTATTCAGTACCTGTATTAATAACTCTAGTCACTTATTTGGCTCCATTTGTGTACATTGTGTTTTGGAAAGAAGTTCCTGCTCCCAGAAGGTTGCAGTAAAACATTCAGCACATGAGAAACAATAGAAGATGAGTGTGAAAACAGGGTGAGAAAGGGAGGTGTATACAGTGCTTAATCTTAGTTACAGGCTAGGTTACAGTCAGGAATGGGAAAGTGTGTATATCCATACATTGTGCAAACAAAGCAAGGCAAAAACTGTACAGTAGAAGTTTAAAAAAATCAAAATGACCTTGAAAAAATTCACAGAAAACAGTAAAATGAAAAATAATCAAGAAAAATCAGAGTGTTTGTAAGCCAGAAAGGATATAGATATAGGAACAAATGAATGAATAAATGAGTGAATAAATACACATGGAGAGACCAGAACAAAATAGATAGCTAGTCTTTAGTGCAGTCAAGAGGATTTATGGATTCTCTGTCATGAGCTCAGCAGGGGTTAGAATGTCTGAAATCACTGTAATACTCCCTCCAAAGAACCAATGCATCAACTTACTTATTCTTGTCAATGGGACAGCACTGGCACACTTTTTCTTGTTATACACCTTCATGTTGACTCTGGCTTATGACAACCCTATCCTGAGTTTTTCTTGACAAGATTTATTCAGAGGAAATTTGCCAGTGCCTTCATCTAAGGATGAGAGTGTGTGTGTCTTGCCCAGGGTCACCTAGTAGGGATCCATAGCTGAGTGTGGATTCAAACCCTGGTCTCCCAGACTCCTAATCCAGCATTGAATCCACTATACTGCATTGACTCACTGGCATACTGTGGAGTGTGTGTGTATACGTACACACACATATACATCACACATGCATACATAAGAACTACTGAAGTAGGTTCAAATATAGAGTGCAAATAATGTTTAACATGAGATGGATCAATAATTTCATACAGAATTTATTTTGACAAGTCTCGGAACAGTTTTGCTTTTCTAGAGCAGTAGACTTTCCTGTACTACTGTTCTTCTGGCAAGCTAAAATGTTTAGACTTCTGATATGTATGCATTTTCTAATATGTTGACTTCACAGTGGCATTCCAAGGATGCATTCCTTAATACCCCCAAGCATGCCTCTGTGTTTTAATTGATTCCTTGCAGTAAAAGAAAATCTGGCATGAAGAGTTCTCTATGTTATGAGCTCAGATAATAAAACTTAGGAGAAAGATTACAACTCAATTGCAAAGCACATGCTTTGGATGTAAAATGCCCCAATTTCAGTTACCACTTCTCCAGGTAAGACTAGCAAAGATCCCATTGACAACAAAGCAGCATCTTGAAATCATTTGGCCTTATAGGAGTTGGATCTCCTGGCTTTTCTTCCACTCAGTGTTTCCAGCAGAAAAATCTCAATAAGGCGTAAGACATCATTATTACAACTGGAACAGTCTGCTGTGATTCAAACAGAGAATTGTACATATAGACAGTAGAAGAATTTGGGCTGTTCATAGGAATGAAGTGAGAAAAAAAGTACAGAGAATGGTGGATAACTTCTGCAGTTCCAGAGGCCACTTGTCAGATTGGTCAAATAATCAAGAGCCACATGTGAAAAGGGAGTGGTAAAGTTTAGTAGCTCTTTAAAATGGAATAAAATAATAAGATAGATTAAAATATAAGGCTTTACCATGTAAATTTTATTATATGTTTATATTTAACAGTCATGTATTAACAAATACAGTCCCTGCATTATTAATAATAACTGCTGCTCTATTAGATTAATTAAGGTTTGGAAATGTTGACTGCATTATTAACAAATAAATCCCCTATCCATACTTGATATAGAGTAGAGTAGAGTAAATATAGAGTATGATATACAGTATTAATGTTATATTTACATATAAATGATCCTAAAGTGGAATAAATGAGCCTAAAGTTAAATTGACTTACTATTTAATATGATATTGACTATCTCATTGACAATACCCATTGGTATAGTTCATGTCACAATCAATAGTATCTCTTTCCACATTATAGTATACCCATTATAGCACATTTACTGTTTTGCTGCTGTCTCTAGCAGCATATCATGATACCGGGGGGGACATTTTGGGGACCATATGGAAATACAGTTACTTTGGTGCTGGGGAATACTCTGCCTGTCTACAATGACATCTGAGGAACAGGTGATTTCTACTGATCTATACAGCTCCCTCACAAGCAACTGTTTAATTGTCTTTTTTTTTTTACTTTTGAGTTTTTTCTTTTGTTGTAATTCCTGTGTCTTTGTTTATACAAACAAAAACTCAGTAAAACATTAAGGGGAATAGTTTTTTCCCCCCTCTTTATAGAACCTTCCGTGGTAGTATTACAGAAGCCAAAAAAGGAAGTCTTAGTAATAGTTTCCTGGCCTGTAAGAGGTTTTACAGTGCTTTGTTATTGTTCTAATTTTTGCAACACAAGTTCATTAAAGGATTGTATTTGTATACAGATTGTACTTTGTATACAGTTTTATAAGATATGATATTTTTAGCAACAGTCACATGTAAGCACGCTCCGTCATAGGCAGAAGCACCACAAGAGCCATTGGATAAATATCTAATGCAACAACCCAACCATAGACTCACATTCAAATGAGTTGAAATATACAAAAGCTTCTTTTCTTGAGCTCTTGATGTGTTATATCTCACATTTTTAAAGCCTGGGAAAAGATAATAGCCTTTTTACTGCCCCCATCGCACACACGTTGCTTGTTTTATGCAGTCTTGGGAGTGAACCATATTCAGCTGCATCCACGTGATTCTCTAGCATACAATATGTACCCACCCTTCCTGCTTTCTTTATTTAACAATCATGCATGCTATGGAAGGAGATGTACTTGTCAGAAATAGGTTTTTCATTATTATATTGATCTGGGTTTTAACACTGACATGTTCCTTACCTGATTACGTAGAAAAAAATATAGTAGATACATTTGATCTTAGCCAAAAGGGCAAGAAGTGAAATAACCCTATCAGTTGCTAAATTTCTGTCATCGGCTATTAAGATCAGAGAGAGAAGTATCAAAATTATGCTGGGATACTGGAAACATACTATGAGATCAATCCAATTGTACGGTGTTAATGAGATGGTATTAATGAATCCCTATCTATATTTTATCTAATAATCCATATTATTTGTAATTTTCATTTATTTTATGCATTTATATCCTATTTTCATTACGTGTACCTTTCTTATACTTAATATTTTAATTTCAGATGGTTCATTATGTTGGGTCTACAGACTGTAAGATAAAGTTTGCTGTTTGCTTGCTATAACATAGTAGTTAATAGAAATGTTAGCAATATGGTGGGATATCCCAGTTTTGAATTTGCTTTATAGCTTTTGGCAAGTAACTATTGTCTCAGCTTCCTTTCTATCAAATGGGGATAATGATGCTGTTCTACTATAAAAGATTCACTTGGAGAATGAATGCTCAAAAAAAAGAAAAACCCACAACAATTCGTTTGAAAAAAAAATTGCCATAATACTAGTCTCCGTCCTGGTATTATTTCAGATATCTCCTATGTATTGTTTTTTGTTATCTTTCTTGCTTTCTTTTTGTATCTAACACTTGTTTTCTATTGCTCAAAACTATCTCAACTGTCATATTCAAATCTTCACTAGGGAAAATGAATTGCTCGTAGAGTTCTTCTTTCTCTTCCTTCTTATGTGTTTATGCATGTATTCAAGCGTCCCAGTGACTTAAACATGAATTTCATATGGTTTTCTTAGACAAGAAATACTCAGAGGTGGTTTGCCATTGCCTTCCACTGAAATATAGCCTGCCCTGCTTAGCTTCCAAGATCGACAAGATCTGCAGAGTATTTAGGTCACTTCCTTCCTATACCTGTTCATAAACTTCTTATTTCTACTTTGTCCTTGGTCCTATATGCCAGTTGTGATCCGCAGTGTATTTGTTGCATGCAGACTTGAATAATTTCAGAAGAACAAGAACAAAAGGGGTGTTTCAATTTCAGTTTTGCTTTTGTTCTTTAGCTAGCCAGTACTGACTTTTCTTTTCATATTACAAAGAGGTGACCTAAATGCTGCCCTTCCGCAGATTGAAAGATGCAGGTTAAAAGAGAGATCAAATTCTACGAAGATATAAGAGCACCCTGAAGCTAATCTACACACAAGCGAACATATAAATTGGAAGCATAATGCCCATCTCTTTTATATATGTGCATTTAAATGTATATCATCCCCTTGGTCATGGAAGCAAACATTTGTAGAACCTACAGTATGAACCTCTTGTCAGCTTGATCCTATGTTATATAGTACAATTCTCTCTGTGTTTACTTTTTATTTAGTAGAACTTAGTCCAAGGTAAGCATCTATATGTGTGTGGCCTTAGTTCTGCCTTTATAAAATAGAGATAAATAAAGCAACTGGGTTAGTGCTACATTAAGTGAAAAAGGAACAAGGCAAGTAACTGATCATTGTTATTGGTGTTGTTTTCCAAAATATATACAGTTGCCCTTCCACATTTGCGACTTTTGGCTTTTATAGATTTGATTATTTGTGAGTTTCTCCATACCTGCCCCCCAGCCTCAGGTGCTTCTTTCTGGGGGAACCTTCCCTCTTTGCAGCTCCAGTCAGGCTGTACAACCCTTTAATAACCTGCCTCTGGTCCTCCTCCACCACCACCACCGCCACCAGCTGTCTAGCCAGCTAAGGATGGCTTGTAGCCCAGTTTCTCAGCACCACAACCCTTGCCCAATGCCCCCTCCCATACCCAAGGAAGGAGATGGGCAAAAGAGAAGACATATAAGGCCACCACGCTGACCCACCCTTTCTTAATCCTTTCCTGCCCTAGTTTGGACTGGACGCCCATTCTCCCCACCATGCCTTAGCCCCCTTTCCACAGACGGACAAATTTTGATATTTTGTGATTTTTCTACTTCTGAGAGGATCCTGCACCCCTAAGCCTTGCAAGTGTGGAGGACCAACTGCACTAGAAGCCATCTATCAAAGCTTAGTGACAGAAGATTCAGGACAGACAATAGAATGTACTTCTCCATGAAGCTCATAGTTTAACAATGAAAATTGCTTCAACAGGATCTGGTGATAGCCATCACATAAACTTTAAAAGAGTTTAGTGCAAATGAATGGGTAACATATCAATAACTACACATTAGGAGGCAGCCACACAGCCATGCGCTCTTCAGGATCAGGATTCCATAGGATGCAGCCATCGCAGTTAAAGTGGAATTATAGTGCTATTATTGTGTGGTGTGAAATAGTCCTAACTTGCAGACAAATACAGAAAACTGGTTTTATTGCGTTGATAGTTAATATGCAGCTTTGTACATAATGACTGTATTCCATTCAAAGTGAGAAATCAGAATTAAGCTGTATTCCTCACAGCAGCATCCTCTAATAGCCTAGTGGCTGTACACAGCATGGTTTATCCCTTAAAGTAGATTGGTCCACTGATTTCATTTACATGTAAACAATACAAGGACAGCTAACAGACTAAATTATGGCTTACTTTTTTTTCACTTTTCTTAATGATGAAGAAAATGCACAATCACTAAGCGACTTTTCTAGTATCTTAATCTGTAAATAATACAAATGAAAGTATTTTTATTTGCAACAGGTCTAATGTTCTTGTTTGGGAGTGATGTTTGAAGCAGTGCAGGCACTCATATTGATGTACCCGTGGTATCTCCCAATGTCAACAAAATCAAAATCTCCTAATGTCAACAATACATTGATATTATTAGTTTTGTAAAGTTAATGTCTTAGTTGCTCTTACAAGACTAAACCACCCCTCAACACAGAGATCATTTGGCACAATATATTGTTGCTAGGAAAACCAACCCATCTTGCAATTACTCTTAGGGTAAACTTGTATGAAAGACTGAAGGGAATGATAGTGTCAAATAATGTCATGATCCTTGCTAATCAAAAAGTCTCAGTGCTAACTGTGTGAGCTCTGGCTTCCAGTACACTGCTGAATCCAGGTCTCCCTAAAGTTCCTAAGAAAATTAACAAACAAAATTAATTACATTTAATTTAATTACACTTAGATTCATGTTAAGTTGGAAAGGACCCAAAGGCCGTCTGTTTCCTACCAGTGCAGGGATCCATAGGTGAGACTTCTCTGGAGTAGGCCATCCAACCTCTGTTTAAATCTTTCCAACAAAAGATTTTGTTGGACTTGCCACCTGCCAAAACAGTCTCTTCCTGAAAGGTTGCTAATCAACCTCTGTTTAAATCCTTCCAACAAAGAAGAGAATCTACCACCTGCCAAGACAGTGTCTCCTATTGTTGAGGAGTTCATACAATCAGGAAGCTGTTCCTAATGTGTAGCTGAAATATACTTCCTTGTAATTTGAATCCATTGGTTCAGGTGCAGCAGAAGGAGCAGAAAACAAGCTTGCTCCATCCTTTACTTGACAGTTCTTCAGATATTTGAAGATGGTGATCATATCCTTAAACTAGCTTGATGTGGCTATAAAGGCTCACTTTTTTCCCCTTTCTTCCTTGTATTCCTTTCTTTTTTTCTTTTTTCTTGCCTTATTGTTTTATACTATTTTGCTTAACAAGCTCTAGGTTTTGCCTTTGAATATATACTTTGGCTTGGGCAATGTGACCAAAAAAGGGGTAGAAATATGTCAGGTTCACGTGAAGAACTAATAAGAGTTACATCCATATGAAAATGAGCAGTTAGGTCTAACAGTTACCGCAAGAAGAAATGTACACCTTTTAAAGAGTTAAAGTGGTTCAAACCTGCAGAAGAGACAACTGAAAACTGATGAAACAAGAGATTGATAGTCATAAGAGCAAGTGAGAATTTTGGGAATTTTGATGTCCATGTGAAGCACTTATGAGAAGAAAAAGAAAATACTTTTGCAAAGCCAAAATGTAGCAACCCGCCAGTCCCAGGAAATTCCTGTATGTGCTAGATCCCGGCAATTTAACCACCAAACAGAAACTTAAAATTCCTCAAATACCTCTAAGAGCATTGCTTTTCAAGTATACGCAGTGGCATGCCAAAAACCTAATACTGCACATGGCAGAAGCTGCTAGTCATAGGCCGGGACTTGACATGAACACAGGTTTCAAGACTTCCTAGGTGTACTACACGACCAGGGTTGGGTTCATGCACATGCATGCTTGCATGATGATTTGTTCTCCTCCTCCAGATTTTCCAGTTGGCTGTAAATGTTCCTGGGTTTGCCTCACTCCTCACTTTCTTCATGTATTGTTGTCCTTTACTGGATATTATTACATTTATATCCTGTGTCTCTTCCGAGAAGCCCAGGTATACATAGGGTGATATACATAGTTCTTTACCATTTCTGTCCTCATAAATGCTCTGTGCTGTAAGCTGGGATGAGAAAGAGAGAAATAGTAACTGACCTAAGGTCAACCAGTGAACTTAAGGCTGAATGAGAATTTGAAGCTGGGTCTTTCCAGTCTGAGGTAATCACACCAACCACCATATCACACTGGCTGTCTTTGTGTAAAGAAATGTTCTTCATTTGAATGAATTAGCCAGAAGCAGTTTTTTTTTTTTGGCATGCCACATGTTTTTCAAGAAATAGCTAAAATGTGCAGACTTACTCTAAAAGCTGTATGACATCCATGGTGGCCCACTGTTGTCTAAATACACAATATAAACATACTGTATATTGGCAATATTGTGTTGTATCATTTGGAACAGATAAGTTTTGATATATTACAGTGGGATTTTAATTTAGTTGAAAGGGGTAAATCATGAATACATTTAATAATAAGCCACACAAATATTTCTTTTGGCTGTTGTAAACAGATGGGAAATATCTGCATGAGCTCTAGGGAACAAATAGACAAGACCACAAATCAGCTTTCTGCAAACAGCTCCCTTCCAGATGTGTGGAACTACATCTCCCATCACCTGCAGCCATTGTGCCTAGAAGTGTTGAGAGTTTTAGTCCAACACATTTGAGTAGGCACTATATTTTAGAGATGACTGGCATAAGCAAAGTAATATCTATACCTTTCTGTGCACAAAGTCTACAAAGCAGCAACATCCCAGTCAGCTGCTTGCCTGTTTTTAAATATTTGCTATAACTAAGAACTCAATAAAGCTGATTGTTGATTTAAGTCAGTGGTGAACAACTTGTGGTCTTCTAGATGTTGGATTGCAGCACCTGGTAGTAAAGCAAACAGTGAGAGATAAGGGAGCACCATACAACCACAAGTTGCCCAGCGTGATTCAAACTTTAATTCTTCTTGTACAAGGCCACACTCCACATAGTATGCATTAATATTTCCCCCTTTATATTGGATTAGGCCATTCAAGCAAGTCTGAGGGTCAATTTTATACTACTGAGATCTCTGGGGAGGGGGGCAAAAGGACTGCCTCAAATGCCTTAATACGAAATCAGTGCAAAACATGAAATGTCCTTAAGTCTATTTCTGGATTTGTAAAATGGGCATTTGTGATGTTGAACCCTTTGGACCTATTTCCAACATGAATCACCACTCCTGAAGGCATCTAGGGAGGCTGTTCCTCTTTACTGGATGTACTGTAAGGAAAAGGGTGGTCTGGGTGAATCTTGGAGGAGCAGGACACTGTCAAAAAAGCCTTGAGGGGGTACCAGTTTGCAGCAGTTGAAATAAGCTGGGTACCAAGGAGGGAAGACAGAGAAACTGGGACATTTTCAAAGCACATAAAAATGTGGGATGACAGAGGATTAAATGGGACCGTTCCTGATAGATTGGGACAGTTGAAGGGTATCATAAGGATGTGCTCACTGGGAGGAATGCCTCTATAAAGACTGGTATTTATTTGGCATTCATCTGTGGCAACAGCAGTTAATTTATCCCTGACCCTGCAGATACAGCTTAGATCTTTTCAATGGCATGAATTAAATAATATCTTTTAGTGCCACAGGGAACCTGATCTATTTATCAACATCAAGATCTAGCTTTTACCCTGCTATCCCGAGAAATATTTTTAAAATGTATTTCCATGTGTGTGCTTATAGATTGCTCTTAGGGAAAAAAAAAGAAAAAGTAAAGTGAGGTGTGTGTATGATTTCTCTTTTCTTTGGGTTAAGTACTTTAAAGGGACAATGGCCATTTCTGCCCTAGACTGTTATAGTGCTATTATGCCACTTTCAACATCCTATGGAATCCTGGGGTTTGCAGTTTAAGGAGGGGCCTTAAAGGCCCCTCCCTAAACAGCAAACCCCAGGATTCCATAGAATGTTGAAAGTGGAATAATGGCACTATAACAGTCTAGGGCGGAAATGGCCAATGATTGCTCTTTCGGAACACAACATCCAGCTGCAGTCAGAATAAGAGAAAGAGTTGAAACTCTGTTCCCTGTTTTCCTGCTTGACACAAGAAACTCACTGTACTGAAGGAGAGGCACGAGATTTGAGAAATCGGTTAGCTCAGGCCTATTGGCTTTCTTACTACTATTAATAATGCTGCAGCAATAAATTCGCTGTAAAGTTAATATTGATCCTGCCATGTCAGGTACAGGGTAGAAGGGAAAGGAAACAGACAGCAGCAGTCATGCACATGACAGGAAATAAATATTCAGGATGGAAAGAATAATTATTGCATTAAACAAGGAAGTGTAAATATTGTGGGAAGGGAGGGACTGGTGTTGGTAGGTGTGATGGAGTTCTGGGGGTATGGCTATCTGGACTGCCAAAGCGTCCTAGAAACAGGTTGCCAGGCAACCAGAATAGCACATTGGGAGAGAAACCCAGCCCAGTAATATGTGGGAGGAGCTGGTGGCAGAGAGGAAAAGATATAGAAAGGTAACTGATTCTCATTTGCAGTTCTTCGGTGAGCGTTATTGCCAGAGAGAGCTGGGAAAAAAGTTCCTCAGTCAGCCAGGGAGGGTTACTGTGTGGGAAGGGTTTAATTCTCAGTAGAAGCCTAGTGAGAGGCAGAAGAGTAATTAAAGAGTAATTAAACAATCATAGAATCTGGTCAGAATGTGTGACCTAGATTGGGCATTGAGATATTGGTGAGAGTGTAGCCAAAGGGCTGTTTATGATATTTGTGCTGATCATAGAATCATAGAGTTGGAAGAGACCACAGAGACAATCCAGTCCAACACCTTGGTATGCAGGAACACCCATCAAAGCATTCCCAACAGATGGCCATCCAGCGTCTGCTTAAAAACCTCCAAAGAAGGAGATTCCACCACACTCCCAGGCAGCATATTCCACTGCTGGAGAGCTCTGATCATCAGGAAGTTCTTCCTGAGGTTCAGGTGGAATCTCCTATCCTTCAGTTTGAATCCATTGCTGCTTGTCCTAGTCTCTGGAGCAGTGGAAAACAAGCCTGCTCCCTCCTCGACATGACATCCCTTCAAATATTTAAACGTGGCTATCATGTCCCCTCTTAACCTTCTCTTCTGCAGACTAAACATACCCAGCTCCCTAAGCTGTTCCTCGTAGGGCACGGCGTCCAGACCCTTCACCATTTTGGTTGCCCTCTTGTGGACACGTTCCACCTTGTCGATATCCTTCTTGAATTGAGGTGCCCAGAACTGGACACAGTATTCCAAATGAGGCCTAACCAATGCAGAATAGAGTGGTACCATTACCTCCCTCGATCTAGACACCATACTCCTATTAATGCAACCAAGAATTGCATTGACTTTCTTGGCTGCCCCATCACACTGCTGACTCATGTTCAGCTTGTGATCTACCAAGACTCCTAGATCCCTTTCACGTGTAGTGCTATCTAGCCACATGTCCCCCATCCTATATTTGTGCATTCCACTTTTTCTGCCTAAGTGTAGAACCTTACAGTTCTCTTTGTTGAAATCATTTTGGTAGCTTTGGCCCAGCTTTCCAATCTGTCAAGGTCATTCTGAAATTTGATCCTGTCCTCTGGAGTATTAGCAACCCCTCCCAATTTGGTGTCATCTACACATTTGATCAGCATGCCCTCTACTCCTTCATCCAAGTCATTGATGAAGATGTTGAATAGCACTGCTTATATCAGAGTTTAAAGATATAAGGGAACTATCTAAATGTACTCTGAAGAACTGTATTAATTTTGACCTGCCTATTTATTCTAATACTTTAATTTACCTTAATAAATATTTTTATAAATATTGACTCAGCTGAGTTGTATACAGTATTTAAAGACATTCAGAAAACACTCTACCATAGAACTATAAAGGGGTTCTAAATAACCATTGAAAGGCACTCACCCTTTTACGCAAAGGTGGTGTTATGAGTGGGAAAGCAGAGCTGTGTGGAAGAGACAGAGTGCTTTATCAGATTGGGGAACTGCCATATCAATCTGGGAGAGAAAGAAGTAGGCCCCTGTCACAGTAGGGTATTTAGTTGGGGGCTTAGGAAGAGCACAGGAAGAACCTTGTTGGGACAGGTGAAAAGTCTGTATAGTCAAGCATTCCATTTTCTTCAGTGAGTGGTTAGATTGCTATGGAAAGTTCACAAACATGAAGCATGAAGGCAATAACTCTTATTCCCCAGCAGCTGGTATTCAGAGGCATACCGGCTCTGATACTGGTGAGAACAGCTGAAATTCCGTAGGTGCAACATGCTAACAGCAGCACTTTTTCATGAGTGGTACAGTGGTGACAAGAGAAGATAAGCAAAATCTCTGAGCAGTCTGTTTCTCCTGTGCCTTACTTCCTTCACTCCCACCACACCTGGAACCTTTTTCCTCTGGCAGATATGGCCTCCACTGATGTACTTACATCAATGTATAGTCATCATGACAAATAGTGATTGATAGCCTTGTCCTCCATTTGGTAGTGTTGTGTGCTTTCAAGTTGTTTATGAATTATGGTGACCCTAAGGTGAGCCTATCGTGGGAGTTTCTATCGTGGCTGAGTGTGCGTGACGTGCCTAAAGTCACCCAGTGGGTTTCCATGGCCAACTGAACTTTAGTCTCCAGGATCATAGGCTAATGCTCAGACTACTACACCACACTGGCTCTCTTACCTTTCACATATTTGTCTAATCCTGCTTTAAAGTCATTTTAGTTGGTGGCTACCTGAGTTGTTTTAGAACAATTCTGTTCTTGAAACTACTACTGCAAAAAGTGCATCTATTTGACTGTCTTAAATCTCCCAGAAATTCAGCTTCACTATATAACTATATAACCTGGGTTCAAGTACTATGAGAGAAGAACTCTCATCCACTTTCTTCACACAATGCACATCTTAACCCCCTCAATCATATTCACTTTGTTATTCACATTTTCTATTAACTCACAAGCTCCAAACATTGTGACTTTACTTTGCAGGGAAATTGCTTTAGCTCCTGCATCCATCTGATTCCTTTCTTCCTCCCCCACAACTTTCTGAGCTCTACATTAGCCTAGCTGAACTGTGGCTTGCAAACCTGACAGATACAACAAAGGTTACTGAATTGCTTCATTGCCTCCAGGCAATGACTACTGTGATGTGCTCTACATATGGTTGCAGTTGACATACAGTTATTAACTGTATGCAGTTACATACAGTAAAATTAAAACAAACCTCTGTGAAAAGAAAAGAAGGAAAAGAGCACCACCACACCACAACCACAATTACAACAATTGGATCCAGATATAGGCATGTGCTGGTGAAAAAGGGACTTCACTATGACAAGCCTTCCAGCCCCCTAAAAATTCTATGTGTATGTGTCTATAAGTCATCTGTCGACTTATGGTGATCCCCATGAATTTTATAGGGTTTTCTTAGGCAAGAAATACGCAGAGGTAGTTTTGTCAGTTCTTTCTTCTGAAAAATAGCCTATAGCACCTAGCATTTGTTGGCAGTCTCCCAGCCAAGTACTAACTAGGGCTGACCCTGCCTAGCTTCTAAGATCAGATGGGATCTGATGCTTTTAGGGTATTTAGGCAGAGGGCCAAATGGGTGAGCTGTGATGTGGATGAGTGGGTATAGGAATGTTTCCTGAGAGCTAGGAGAGGAAGAGGCCTTCTACCAGAAGAGGGTAGGTCAAGGATCCAACTCATTCAGTTTTCCAATGTTGCTATTCAGATTTAGGAGTTGTAATATGATTTCAAAATTGAGGCAGTTTCAGAATAAAGCTCTAACTTTTCAGTTTAAAACCACCTGTTCTTTGTCACTAATGTGTGTGGTTTTTAATTAATTAATTAATTAATGTATATCCTGCCTTTCTTCCAGCATAAGATCCAAGGCAGCATACAACCTTTTAAAAACACATTGCAACTAAAAACTCTTAGTAATAATAATAGTACAAAATTAAAAACAGAATTAAATTCAACTTCTTTTTTTAAAAAAACACAAGTTAAAAACAAAAGTTAAAATATAGTTTTAAAAAACATATCAAACATAATAAAATAAAAACACAACACCTCCCAATAAAATCTTCATCTGGTGCAACATATTAAAATCCAAATGCCTCCATAAATAAAAAGGTCCTTACCTGCTGGCTGAAAGACAGCATGGAGGGGGTCAACCAGATCTCCTAAAGAAGGCATGGTAGCAGCCATACGTGTTGATATAGTTTAATTGGCAATATATGATTTAATTGGCAAGATACATTATTTGGCTTTATACATTATTTGGCTGATGTGACTGGAAGGCCCAACTGGACAAGAGGAAGACACTGGTTGAACATGTGCACTGCAAAGGTAGGTCAGAGATCCCCTCTGGGCAGCCAGGTCATCATCAGGAAGTCACCAGGTAACTGCAGAGGTGATAGGCTTAAGCTAAGCGGTAACAGCTCTGCTATCAGACAATAGCAATTGATGGTTTCAACTTTTGTCCCATCATCCTGGAAATTTTCTTCATTGCACCCAAGCCTGTCCACTATTACAGAGCTATCATGATGTCTATTAAGTCCCTGTCAACTAAGAGTAAGACAATTAATTCATTCTGCACCCTATTGTGTCTGTTGCAAACTCTTTTGTTTACTCGGCCAGAGAGTCATTTACATACGTACCCTCCAGGCAGATTTTGGATATAAAAATCCTTCATTCTGACCAGTTGGTTGCAGTACATCGGAGGCTGAACACCATCTTGTCACTTTGAACTCCAGTTTGTACTGTCCTTAGATGCAAGTCTAAGCCACATTGCTGTTTCTTTGCTACTATTCTGGATTGGTAATTATCACCCCAAACCCTGAAACTTCGCTATCAGCCTTTCCTCCCCTTCCTTCATTAAGCTCTTGTGTGAGTGCATGATTGTTTGAATTTTGTGTGCATGCATGGTTGAATTCCCCTCAATAAACACATTTGAGTTTGCTTTTGAGTCTCTGGCTTTTTTCCTGCAAGGACCGCATAAACACTGGTGGAAAGATCTTGCCAGGTTACCCTGCCTCTCTCAGCTTTTCCTAATTAGAACTAATTAATTCCCCATTTTTGCAAGGCATTGCAGGTATTGATGGAGGAGCTATAGGGTCCCCCACCTTTTGGGGTAACAGAGAGTTCCCCAACTTTGCAACAGTCATTGAAAAGAGTCTCTCCAGTATCCTCACCAGGTGTGCCTGTGAAGGTGGTGGAACCGAGATAAAGTCTCCCTGTAGATTTTAGAACTTGGACAGGTTCATATAGAGAGTGATGGTTTTTTCAAATAGTCTTTTTTTTTTCCAGAATAACACACTGCATATACCATACGTGCTTAAAAGATTGTTTCCAATTAGTTTGCTACCATTTATAGATAATAACAGTATATATAGAGCCAGTGTGATGTAGTGGTTAGAATGCTGGACTAGAACAACAGGAGACTAGAGTCTGAATCCCTGCTCAGCCATGGAAACCTATTGGGTGACTGTGGCCAAGTCATACTTTCTCAGCCTCAGAAGATGGCAATGACAGATTTCCTCTGAACAAATCTTGCCAAGAAAACACTGTGATAGGGTCACTTTAGGGTCACTATAGGTCAGAAATGACTTGAAGGCACACAATAACAATAACAACAGAATATTAAGTCCCAGTAAGTTCAGAGGCAATGGCAAACTATCTCTGTGTATTCATTGCCCAAGAAAACCCTACAAAATTCATGGGTTTGCCGTAAGTCAACAGATGACTTGAAGGCGTATACAAACACACATACACCAAGCAATGGCAAATACAGACAATAGCAAGCAGCTGTCAGAGGCTGTCAAACACCAACTACTGCTGTATCATAATCAGATGCCCATTTCTAATTCTTCCTATCAAATGTCTGGCAAATATGCATGCACTCAAGGAGTATTTGGAAAATCTTAAGACGACTTGCACTTGGGAATATTCATTTGAATCAGTTTGGGCCATTTCCACACTAGACTGTTATAATACTATTATTCCACTTTCAACATCCTATGGAATCTTGGGGTTTGCAGGACTGCAAACCCCAGGATTCCATAGGATGTTGAAAGTGGAATAATAGCACTACTAGCCTTGGTTTCAGTTCTGTTTCAAAGCAACAGCTGGTTCTGAAAGCGAGTGTCCTGCCTGCTTAAGGGACTGAGCTGATGGCAGTGCACTGCCTTAGTCCCTCAATATTTCTACTACTGGTTCCTTTGAAATACCAGCTCAGCAATGTACTTCTTGATGGCATTCTTAGTCTCCAGGGGAGTGCGTGGGTTACAGTTCCAGCCTGACTGAAAGATAAATGAAATCAAGTGCTCCCCCTGGAGGTTACTATAAAAGGCTCCCTTTTTAAGAAAGGCAGTACGATGCAAGGACATCCTCCTTGGTAATTAATTTGTAACAAAGGCCATAATGAAGAAGTGATGGAGGGCTATCAGCCTATACTCAGCTGATTCATTTGTTCTTTTATGAGGAAGTAAGAACATCCTTAACTTTCTTGGGACTAAAACCTGCACTCTACAAAGAACAACACTGAGGGTGTTGGTAGTAATGAAGATGAATTTATTTTTATCCCACCTCTCCCCCAATACAGAAACTCGAGATGGCTTACAAAAATCAAAATGCACACAGTTGAAAGCGAGAAGATAATGCTTGTGATGTCACAGGGAGTGGGGTCTTGTTGATTTTACAAGCATGGTATCACAAGAGGCAGTCCCCTGGTGATGCCATTAAGCACTGTAGATTTAGCACCAACAACTGTTGCATAGAGTCTGGCATTTAAATCAAAAACACCAAGTCTAAGTAGTGAGGATTCTTGCTTCTTGTTCTGTGGACTAGAGAAGAAGGTCCAGGCCCAGACACTGAGGGTTAGGCACCGTAATCTTGGAAACCTAGAACTCACTCACCCTCTAAATTCTCCTGTGAAATGCTGAGATCCTCCTGTAGCAGAGATGTTGAGCAACATTCTGTCACAGAGATGAAAATCTCCCCATTGCAGTGAAGCTACCATAGATCCTTTAGGTAGGAGAAAGGCTTCAATACTGCCCCATCCCAGGAATACTGTATATCAATAGCTCTGTGGTGCAAGAGAGCCAGCATGGTGTAGCTGAGTGTTGGACTAGGAGTCTGGAGACCAGGGATTGAATCCCCACTTGGCCATGGAAACCCAATAGGTTGCACTGGGTAAGTCAGCCTGAGAGGACAGTGGCAAACTCACTCTGAATAAATTTTGCCAAGAAAACCCAGTGATACGTTTGCCTTAGGGTCACCATCAGTTGGAAATGCCTTGAAGGTGCACAATGGAAGCAGTAACAAGAACAAAATGGTGGAGGAGACTATGGCCATTTCCGCACTACACTGTTATAGTGCTATTATTCCACTGTCAACATCCTATGGAATCCTGGGGTTTGCAGTTTAGGGAGGGGCCTTTAGAATTCTCAGCCAGAGAGCTCTTTGGCCTCAGTAAACTACAAACCCCAGAATTCCACAGGATATTGAAAGTGGAATAATAGCATTATAACAGTGTAGTGTGGAAATGGCCTGTGAGAGAGCATCTCTGCTTGGGAGGCAGGAGGTACAAGAAGAAAGTGAACAGCTCCAGCAGGAAGTGGAACATGTTTAAAATATATATGTTTAAAAATAGAATGGCTCCCTCTCTCAGCATAAGAAGAGGACATTTTGCTGGCAGTGCAGCAGCACCCCAGGCATTTGACATCCCACAGAAAACGCCGGGGGCGGCAAGTGCCATATAGGCTGCACGTTCCTCAACCTGGTAATAAAGGGTGCCTTTGGAATTAGAGCCTACGCTGGCAATGGATTAAGACTCACAGAATTCCATTTGCCTGTTTTATATTTTAAGAATGTATCTAAATTAATAGTCACAGACTACTCCAGTATCATGGTAACGGTTTCTATCAGTGTTCCTATACCACCAGCTACAACCATTAACTGATGGAGTACAGTAGAAAGCTGTCCCATGGAACAGCACTAGGTAGAGAGGAGATGTGAAAGAGGAAACCTTCCAATCAACCTGAATACCAGTCAACTTGAGGTATTGTTCAACTGTACTGTAATTTCTGCTATGAATTGTCTTCCTTTATTTTTATTGGAATAAGTTTTTTTTTCATCTTGGACAAACCTGTAGGCTGATCCAAAATTTTGCTACATGGGAAATACACATTTAAGCTGGGCTGGGATAGTTCTCATATCTGGCAGCTTGTGAAGCAGTCACTCACAGTGGCACTGTGCAGAGAGCTGCTGGTAAAAGTGTTTGGTTATATCACGACTGGCTATGTTGACATGTGTACTGCAGAAACAGTCATCATCTGTTTTCTGTTGACAATAGAATGGCAAATACAGGTGAGTCTCAATTTGTGTTGCTCTAATTTACACCATTTCAAATTTATTACAATGAACCACAGAGCATAGCTCTCCCAGCATGCTAGTGCAGTCGAGCAAGGTGGGATACGTGAGAGAGTGAAGCTGTTTGCAGGTTTGGTGTGGAGTTTTCAGTAGCCAGAAAAGGTGACTGAACTGGTTTTCTTTTACCATCCTAAGTTGGGATAGTAGAGAGACTCGAGACACCACAGTCATGGAACTATGGGGAACAGGGAGAGAGAACTGGTGGAAAGAAGGGTTTGGTTTTTTTGTGGGGGGGGGGGCTTAGAAAGAGGAAGGAGAAAGAAACTCGGATATCCTGCTGTCATTTGGGAGATGTGCTTAGATAAAGCATTAGCAACTGGAGTCTAGTTTCCTTTTTGCTGAGAGAGAGAGAGAGAGAGAGAGAGAGAGCATGGCAAGAGATGTACTCTCTCTTTATGAGCTTTCTCAACTTAAGAAGCCTGCTGAAGAAGACACAGCAAAATAATACAGTTCTTACCAGTTGCTCTATCTGCTCCTCTGAGAAAGAACTGTCGTCTAAGAGCAAGCCAGTTCACTCCAGCTAAGCCATTTAGGGATCAGGAGTTGCATCTTCTTTTGGTCCCTCTGGAGGACAATTACAAAATTTATCTAGTGTGGAAAAGCTCAGCTCTGATACTTTATCCTTTAAATGACTTTAAAATTGGTGGTAGTTTGAGTAAAATCACTTTGTGGCTATTCCACCTCCATCAGAACACATCCCTCTGGTCTTCAATGATTCCTGATGGAACTTGCTCCCTCAATTTATGTCAGTCTCAATTTACAGTGCTAGTCCAGGAACACAACCCCGATGTGAATTGAGAGCCACTTGTACTAGAAACACAAGACTCTGGTAGGTCACAGGAGACCATTCAAGATATTGCCACATTGTTCCTCTCCTTCTCTAGGGCAACATTACTAATTCATTTCTCCCCATTTTAGGTGTATGATTTGATTTGTTTGGGGCATAAATAATGTCTCTGTATCATGATACGGACAGAACTAACATTATGATGTCTCCTCTCCAGTTGTGGCTTGTGCTGTCTATGTCACCAGGTCACTGAACCTGCAGTCCAAACTATCCAAGGTCCTGAGATCAATACTCTTAAATTGTTACAACTGTCACCATTTCCCCTTTGGTTTTCCATTACAGTTTTCTGGAAAAGAGAGGAAAAGAGGTTGATGCTGCCTGGAGGGGTAAGAAGAATATTTCCAAAACAAGATGAATTTTGTCTTGAGAGCAGGTATATTGACAACTGTGGTTACAGAACATGTTATAAACAGCAAGTCAGCAGTTTATTTGACATGTAATTTTAATGCAGTACCTTATGCTTAGAAAACTCCTTCAGCCAAATGTGAAAACTTTTGCAAACCCAGAAGGCTAATTGCAAAAGCCATATGGGTCTTGCAATTTCACTTCAGTTCTTTAACAGCCACTGAAGCAAATAAGACAATGCCATCAACTCTTTCTAGTTAAACTGGCAGTCATTATGCATGTCATGTCCCTTCACTCCTACACTTTGTAATGAAACATTCCTCCCCTATTTGATTTGAAGGATATATAAATGTATACATTTCGGTTTCAAATTTTGAGGCATGCCTCCCAAGAGAAATGCAAGTTCCACTCCTAAAACCATTTGTTATGTTCATTTATGGGATTAAAAGATATACTGCTACCTTACCATCTCGAATCAAAGGAGCACAGTAGGCAGTGCTTTGTTTCTTGTTTCCTGAACCCTGTTGGTCACTTGCCACCTGTTCAGTATTGCCCAGCATCACCTTTCCAGTTTTGCCTTTCAGTACTAGTAATGCTAAGCAGTTATATCTACCTTTCCACTAAATTGTACACACAAGATCAATGGGAAACTGCAATGGTACTATTCTCCCAGACCTGTCAATCTTACTGTGCCTTTGGCCAAGCTGAAGGTTGGCTTTTTTTTCCTCCACTATCTTCAAAACATGCTTAATTATTCCATATTGTAAATAAAAGTGTTATGTAGTTTAATGATTCAGTCTTAATAATTTCTTATTGCAAGGTCTTTGATATTCGTTTTGTGCCCTTTCATAGTTACACTCCAGATAGGTGCCACAGTTGATTCACCTTGGTTAGACTACTGCTTTGCAGTTCAGAAAGCTGGAATACCAAGGCTGTTGCATTTCCATGTGAAGTAACAGATGCACTGTGTGGAAACGAAGAGCACAACTTTAGCTCTTGATCAAGTTAAACTTTTACACTGCATTGCAGTAGCTACGAGAGGTTCTTACTTATCCACTGAGAAAATTTTTCATGCTATCCTTGTAGCAATCGCAGGTATTCTCTGAAGTTCCAATGAGCTCAAAGGCTTTTATTTCCCAGTAAGTAGGTTGCAATTAGGCAATGTGATCTGAACTCAAAGAAATACTGGCTCTAATGGTCTAAAGCAATGTTTCTCAACCTTTTTCCAACCATGACCTCTAGCAGAGGTAATTTTTTCTTCCATTTCCTTGCCTCTGAAAAATGTCACAACTGAGTCCCACAAAGTAACAAAATGATAGAGGCAGTTTCCTTTGGACAGCCAACAGATTTCTGTATGCAATGATAAGCATGTGAAGTCTTTGTTACTGTCCTCGCAAAGCTATTGAAACAAGTAGTCTTGAAGTGCATTTGACTGAATGTAATTCACTGCTTTTATTACAGTCTGTAGAGACTCATGTAAGGACCCTGCTAGTGTTTCTGAAACCAAGTGTTGTCGGTGAACTACGCTGTGAATACAGAATACTTCTGGCACAACACCTTTCAAATGTGCAATAAATCCTCTATATCTACCTGTCATAGAAGCAGCACCATCAGTAGCACAGGCCAGAATGTTCCTGAGAGGGATATCTTTCTCATTGAAGTACCTCTTCACTCCTTCAAAACTCGTTTCACCTTTAGTATCTGTTTTAAGCTTTCGAGCAAATAGCATTTCTTCTTTCAATTTGTAATTGTGAAAATATCTAACATAAGCCATCAGTATTGCTGTGTTATCTGGTAAACACGATTCATCAATTTGCAGAGCAAACTTCTGAACTTTTAACTGCGAGACTAGTTGGTTTTCAACATCTTCTGCCATTTCGTCAATATGCTCCAACACTGATGAATTGCTTAAAGGAATGGAGTTGATAATTTCACGAGCATGTTGGTTCATGACAGTTGAAATAACAACAGACACTGTTAGCAAAATCAAGGATTCCCCTGCAGTGTGTGATTTTCCTTCCTTGGCTATCAGTTCGATTATCTCACAAGATATGTGATTAAACCTTTGTCATTTAAAATTGATTTCTGAACAAACATTTTCTTCAGTGCAGGTCTAGTTTCAAATTTATCTAGCCACACCCAAAAATATTCCAGTGGTTTATGCTTCTTGTCTTTATGAGACATTTCCAAATGCTTCTGCAACTTACATGGATGCATACTTTCATTGGAAAGTTTGGTCATAGATATCAAACACATAGGTATCGTGCGGTCTTGTGGTGACGGAATAAATCTGTAGCCAAGATACTCAACTTAGTATTCTCAACATTTTTTTTGTGCAGGTAGTCATGGGGTGTCTAAAAATAAAAAAAAAGAAATTCCATACAGATTCAGGCTAATTTTACATATGCTTGCAACTACAAAATAATAAGATCACTTCTCAGAAATAAAACAGCGTTAGAACATCCGAACAAAGACAAATGAAAAATTATGTCTGATCCTGATAGATCTTTACAACAAGAAGCAACTGAACACAGCAACCGCAAAAGGAATGGCAAACACAACAGCTAAAAATACCTGAAGATTACACGCAGAATTCTTGCGTGCAGCAATATATCTCCTTTCGCAGTAATACTTGCACAAAGAAACAGCACCCTACACATTAACACTGCTGCAGTCACACACCTTGCCCATGACAAACGAGATGTGGACAGCTTGGTGCGAGCAGCGGTGGAGTGAGGAAGTGGGAGGGAGAAGGAAGTGGAAGCAATGCTGCTGCAGAGTGTGCATGGCGATCGATTCACAGGGAAGCAGGGTCACTTCTCTGTTCACTCTACTTGGTTTTTTTCCCTTTTTTTTCTCTGTCACTTCTCTGTTTTCTTCACTTCTCATGTCCCTCTGTGGCCCCCTACTCTTATGTCGTGGCCCCCTTGGAATACCCTGGGGGCCCCCAGTTGAGAAATGCTGGTCTAAAGCACAGACATCTGCTGCTAGGAGAAATTCCTTTCTGTCAGCTTTGTTGTTATCTGCTGTCAAGTCAACTTTGACTTATGCCAATCCTATGAATAAGAGATGGCCAAGAGCTTCAGTCATCCTGCTCAGGTCTTGCAGATTCAGAGTTCTGGCTTGTTCGATTGAGTCAATCCACCTGTGTTCTGGTCTTCTTCTTTTCCTACCGCTTTCCATCAAGCATTGTGATACTAAGGGCTACAAAAAAAGCTTTTAATGCTGTTCTTACCTATTGACTTGTATCTTTTGTCTCTAATGGAATTCTTTCAGATAGTTTTAATTCAATGGATATTTAATTGCATTTTAACAATAGCTTCTTAGTATGCTTTATGTCTTTTTATGTGCTTTTATCTCTATTTGTTTTAATTTTTGTCAGCCACCTTCCCTCAGTTTTGGGGAAAAGGCAGGATCTAAATGAATAAAAAAGTGAAATAAATAACCTCAGACATCTAGAGACAGGGTAATTCCCAGCGGAACCACTCAACTAGCTAAGATATATGATGGAATACCACCACCACCCCCGGAAGGAGGTAGAAAGGGACTGTGTGAAGGGGAACCAATCTGTGACAGATTCAGACCTCCTCTTAGCCACGGATATAGTTACAAAGTCAGATCAGGATGAGGATTTTTGTTGCTATGTGCCCTCAAGTCAACTCTAATTCTATCATATGGCTTTCTTGGTATGATTTCTTCAGACGAGGTTTGCCATTGCCTTCCTTTAAGGCTGGAAAAAAAGTGTGACTTGCCCAAGGTCACTCAGTGAGTTTCCATGGCTTATCATACCCGTGATATCCCAAAGTCCTCGTGCAATAGTTAAGTTACACTAGGTCTTGCAGGGGGGATGAGGGTAGCCCTAAGTATTTTCAAACACTCCTAGGTGGGGAATTGTGTTGGCTGGATTCAGCACAGCTTCCTCTGGCCTATTGTCAGCTCAGCTGGCCCTCAATTAATTTGGCCAGTTAGGACTGGACTCTCAGGCTGCAAACTGACGTATACTGACTTGCAAGTAAGCCTCACTGAACTCAGTGAGATCACATTCTGAGGAGGCATGCATGTTCTTACATGCCTTCAAGTCATTTCTGATTTATGGCGAACAGGATTTTCTTGGCAAGATTTCATCAGAGTTTGCAATTGTCTTCCTCTGAGGCTGAGAGGATGTGACTTCCCCAAGGTTATCCAGTGGGTGCCTATGGCCCAACAGGGACTTGAATCCTGGTCTCCAGAGCCTTAGTCCAAAACCCAAACTACTGTACCATGTTAGGTCCCATGGCATGCATAGGGTTGCACAATACAACTTTGTATAAGAATAAGAAACCTGTGGCACTCTAGTGGGCTGCAGCTTACACTGTCCCTCTGCATGGACTATGCTAATTCAGATGGATCTGAGTTGCAGTCCAACATCTGGAGAACCATAAGCTGTTCTGCATCAAGAAAAGGGCAACAACAATAACCTCTCCAATGACACTAGGTATTTTCCAAGTTTCTTCCCAAAAGTTACTTTCTGTCTATTTGGAATTTGGCAAGCAAGATCATCTGCAAGCTGATCCTTAACTTCAGTTAAAAATTTAATAATGTGTAAATTACATGGGACTTGATTTTGTCTTTGAACAGATGATTCATGGAATTCTAAGTCTGGCTGCCTGTTAGTCATTATAAAAATAAAGTATCATAAAAAGAATTTTGCGTAATTAACAATGTGGTATACAGCCTTAAGGGATGCCATAAAGAATACAAGATTTTGTGCCAGCATTTGTAGATGTTAGTATTAATATCTACATTACTCACATGCACAAACACGCACTACTGTACACCAAACATGGCTTATATGCACACATCTGTAAAACCTGAAAAAGGAAGTGTTATCAAATATTTAATATTCAACACTGCTATTTTTTATCATTCTGTTGGCAAGTTCAAATAAAAGTGGGCTAAGATAGTAGAAAGGAATATCAGAGTATTCCCATACTATCAAGTGTGGTTTGAATTAATGAGGAACAAAAAATAATTTTAAAAAGCTTTTTTAAATTAGTGTTTGATGCCACACAGACTGCATATAATATTTAAAGAATGTAACCAAGTATTTGAAGAATTCTTACACTTACACACACACACACACACACACACACACACACACACTTGGGGAATTTGTGAGTATGGTACTATTTTTTTTAAAAAAAAATCACTTGGAGAAATGGGCCATTTCTGAAATTTATTACACCTTGTTTTGTTATAAAACTTCTTCTGTAGCAAGAAAACAAGAAAGAATGCTAGCCAAGATTTAATTCCTGCGCGTTCTCTTAAAATAACAAAACCCAGAGCCTTGTTTTCGGTAAAGCATTAAGAAAAGAAGGGAACAAGGAAAAGTTGAGGTACTTTAATTGATCTCCAGTATATAAAAGATTACTTTAAATAGACCGAGGGGTAAATGTTCACCGTAGCTTATGGACCATCACAGAGGAAGTCACTGATTTAATGTGACAGCTCTGGAAACAAAGAAGGGCAAGAAATGATTAGCAAATGCTGTGGATACCCCTTTCAGCAAGCTTCCAAAACAGGCTTTTGTGAGAGATACTCTGTGTGTAGCATGTTGGTGGAGATCACAGCTTTCATTATGTGTCAAATGCCCTTCTAGCTTCACAATTTTATCTGAAAATTTCCCAACTCCCCAACTCCCCAGACCATCTATACCTGTAACAGCCTGACAAGCATGAATACTCACTGGTATGAATCAGCTCTCAACATGGACAGCTAACATATGGTCTTAATGGTTTATGTTCTTCATCAGCCAGTCATGCTTTCAGTGTAGTTTTAGTAGTTTGCACAAACGATTTAGAACAAACAGTCCCCAAACTAAAAATAGGATACTTTCACAGTGATTCAAACATACGCCATTTCCAGCATTAAAATATGCCTGTTTCAGCATAAAAACATATAAAGGGATCCAGTAGCACCCCTGAGATTGAAATGAAACTGCAAACTCCAGGATTCCATAGGATGTTGAAAGTGGAATAATAGCACTATAACAGCCTAGTGTGGAAATGGCCTGAGAAAAAGAAATGTCTTGCATAAGTTTTTGTGGACTTCAGTTCATGCTGCATCTGATTAAGGCGTCTTAATCAGTTCAGGGAAGCTTTGCTGGAAATTTCTTTTTCTCTGTTAGCTTAAAGGTCCCTTTATCCCTTTTACAGTCATTCTAATCCACATTGATTTAATGTTTTGTTGAACTTTAGTTACAAACATTTTATACCTATAATCCCTCCCATCCCTGGTACCAATCTTTTAAAATCCCTCCAAGTGCTTAAACTGGGCACCTAAATATCAGATAACTTACAATTATGTTTAATTTCATTCATTCTTCTGTGTGATGGCTATCTTTAGTTACCCAGATCACTCCTTGTTTCTGCTCAGCCCAACAGTCTTGCCGTTCTCTGTTTAATTATTACAAACTGTAGATGGAAGTCAAAGCAAATGCCATGGCTTGCTTTTTCACTCATGCAGTTTCTCTGTATTTGAGGATTTCATGTCATTCATGTAAAATTGTGGGCTCCTTTTCCACAGCTCAGTAATCCAGTAATTAAAATGTGGCAGAGTCTGGAAATAGGCATTAATTGAAAAAGTCTTGTAGCTGCTGAATTCAAGTGTTAACACATCATTTTTACATAACAACAAGCCAGCTGCAGGGAAGTTAGCAGAAAGCATGTCAGCTACACAATACTGTCTTGTAATATTATTTGGTAAATTTAATACTAGGGTCATGGGCTGCTGGTTCCCTCCTAGTGCCAGGCATGATGACAGTTCCACCTGACTTGCAATTTGGTCTCCACGTGCAAACTTGAAAAATAAAAAAGCAGCACCACTGGGCTGGGATTCATCCTTATTTTCCTCTGTAAAACACATCACACACAGTGGTGATTACATATAAAAGTAAGTTCAAAAAACATCACCAGAATCATGTTAGAGCCTTATGTCTTCATAAGTAGATTTACACCTGCGAGAATTAGAATTGTTGTTGCTGTTGCTGTGGTGTGCCTTCAAGTCATTTCCAACTTATGGAGACCCTAAAGCAACACTATCACAGGGTTTTCTGGGGCTGGAGAATATATGATGTCCTCAAGAACATCCAGCGGGTTTTATGGCCAAATGGGGAATCAAACTCTGGTCTCCAGGCTCACAGTCCAATCCTCAGACTACTACACCACACTGGCAGTTGCATCATGTTCATATCCAGTAGAGGGCTGCTATGTTACTGCGTAGTACAGCCAGCAAAGTGCTCATTGGTGTGCAATGAGCATCAGGTGCTCTTGCCTCTGTCCCATTACACATCTTTGCAATTCAGTACTGGAGTTTCTTAGCACCTCTGCCGAACAGCTAGATATATGTAAATGTTATGCAATGCAACAAATCATATATTATTTCAGCAAATGTCTTTGGTATTTTATGTCCTTCCTAGAGTGTGTCATGTGAACCCACAGTTAGCATTTCACATACAGCAACAAGATAAAAAAGAGTGAAAAACAGAATGAAATTCTGTTGCCCTATGTGCAGATGTCTCAAGAACAGGGAAATATTACACATTCAGGGAAAAAAAAGATGACTACACTTGTACTTCTTACTCAACGGTTTTCCCTGCTGTATTAAACTTTCAACATTTAGGGAGATCTTGGCATAAACGTCAAATTCGTGCGGAGGCCAAATTAAAGAGGCCTAACTTCTCCCATGTGCACTTGTGGGAATTATATGGTCTCCATCTGCTATTTTATGCTGAGAAAGTGACTCCGGTCTTTCACTATTCAGTTTTTATTTTAAAATTTCCCAAGGCATCTGAGCACTTTCACTGCTTCCAGGGGGTCCCACAAAGTTTAGAGTATGTGTACACGTGCATGCATGAACACAACATACACACAAAATATAACTGTAGAATAGTAATATTATAGTATAGTAATATTATTCGATATATCACCACATATCTGCTTCCTTGTTATCTCTTGCCTCACTCAGAAAAGTGATTTCATCATGAAAACCACACTCCCAGGCTCCTACTAGGTTCTGGATGTAGTTGTGAATTGAATTATGTGTTTGGAGTACAGGAACAAGGGAAAGTTTCCCACCCTCAGGAAAAGAAGTAACTTGAGTTTCCCAGTTCCACTCTCCAAGACATGTAATAGCTCTTCGACCTCCTCAGTGCCAGTCTATGCATTATGAACCATAATGTGAAGTAAGATTTAAGACAAATACCTCTCAGTATTTATAGAGCACCTCTGTCTCATCACCACACCCACTACAAATTTCACTGCCACCAAGCCATTAAAATAGATGCAGTCACTCTGTGTTCCAGTCTATGTTCCACATTCCGTTTTGAATCTTTGAGAGCAGGATTAAATTCTTGACAATTTGAGACAAAGATCTTTCATATTGGAAATTAAGCCTCAGAATGCAGGGCCCTCTTAGTTCTCTGTATTTGAAGAAATATTCTTTGGAACTGAAGAAATCAACAAGCTAAGCAGTTGGTTGAAGGAGAGGAAAGAAGCAAACATAGGCAGAAAAACTGACTACAATAAAAATGGGGGGGGGGGCCATATTGCTTCTAAATTTACAGGCCCCAAAAAGATATGTGAGCATATAAACTCTCTTAATTTATAAGTTTATAAACCTACCAGAGCTTTACACCGATGGGATTTTGATAAAAATCCTTTCAGAATTTTGGCTACTTTTAAAGCTATGTTTCTGATATAATTATACAGTATGTGACAATACACACATTATCTTATCTTACTGAAATAAACTGGTGTTTTAAGAAATGTCTCAGGGACACCTCCTCTCAAAAGAAATTATTTGAGTGCTCTACTGTATTTGCCCTTCTCCTTCTTTTAGTATCATACAATCAAAACAATACTTACAAGCGGCCTGCTTGTGAATGGCATAAGGCAGAGCTTTCCAGACCGTGTCATGACACGTTAGTGTGTCAGCTGCAGTGTGTAGTACAAAGGTAACGGGCGGTGGGGTTGCCTCTCCTGCCGCCGGAGCGGGCCAGCCCCAGGTAGAGGGGTTGCCTCTCCCGCCGTCACTGCTGCCACTCTGGGCCAAGGAAGACCCTGGTGAGGACAGTGGCAGGGGACCAGGCTCGGGTGGAGGGGCTACCTCCGCTTACCGAACTACTTACTGAATTATTGTGTTGTGAAATGATCTATGTCTAAAAACTGTGTCGCCAACATGAAAATTTTGGAAAGCTCTGGCATAAGGAGATTTGAATCCTCTGAGATTTCTGAAGACTTGCAGTCACTAGGCTCTGGCTGGGCTGCCGGGGCTCATGCTATGGTAGACCAGGTGATGGTTATGCAAAGTGGGATAACGTGCAAACAGTCATGCTGGCTGGGGGGTTCTGGGAGGTGTAGTCTAGAAAAGGACATTTTCCTAGCTTTGGATGAAAATCATAAGAATTATCTGACTGGTTTAGGGCTACTGTTGGCTTATAGTGAGTGGGAGTTGGTGATCTGGTACAGGTGGTGGGGGAGTGTCTACTAGTATATTTTGTTCTGTGTATCTTAGAGTGCTTTGATTTTCTCCTTAGCTCTTTAGCTGAGGGTGCAGAAGGTCCCCAGTTATTCATGCTGACATTTAAATGGAATCAGATAGTCCCTGTCCTTTCCCACACTTAAGTGAATCTCTGAACAAGCCAGAAGATAGGAAATTGCATAAGCAGCAAGAATTAACACACCAAACCAGTTTGCATGCAATACAGTTCAGTAGGTCCCCTGTAGTTACTGGACTGGTATTCAGAGTTTCACTTACCCATGATGCAAAAAAATATTGCCCACAACTGCTTATCTGCAGAAGGGAGAATACCTGAAAAGAAGACTCACATGATGGGGTTACAGCTTGTTCCCCTTGAGGGCCAGGGCCTGCTGGAGGGCAAAGAGCCACACAGTGAATTGCAGAGCTCCAGGGCCATGGCAACCACCACTGCCCAGCATCTTTTGTTAGCTATTCCTTGCATTGCTCCTGCTTGCTCCTAGACAGTCTCCATGCTGGCTACTCCGTGGACAAAAGTGAGGGCAGAGGGGGACTAGGGACTAAGTTGTTTGCACTAAGCTTCTGAAGGCAGCCCCCTCCCTTTGGTACCCAATTCGAGCAGGAGGCCCTGCTGCACAGAACCACACACCTCTCTTGGCTGTGGAAGGGGTGTCCATCTCCTTCCTTGGCCAAGAAAGCTGTGTGGCTCAGCATAGTTGGGATTCCTGTGCCTGTCTCAATCAAGGAAGGAGCGTCAGTCTCCTTCCTCAGCTGAGAGCGGTATGTGGCTCTGCACAGCCAGGCTTCTTGCCCTTCTCTCAGCTGAGGAAGGAGGGAGACGCCTTCCTTGACTGAGAAAGGATTGTAGCTCCATGCAGCCAAGCTTCCTGCATCTCTCTCAGCTGGGAGACTCCTTCCTTGACCAAGAGAGGCGTAAGGGGCCTGGATCCATGAGGGGGAGCAAGGGAGATTCCTTTCTTAGCCAAGAGCCCAAGCAGACGGAGTCCGACAAGCCTTGTGCACCCTCTGCATTCTGTGCAAAGAGAGCACCTGGGACCGGTGGATAGAAGAGGGCACACAGGGAGTTCACCAGGCCCCGCTGGGAAGACATGCAGGCAGGAAAAAGGAGGAGTCAGGCAGTGGCACTGCCTCCCACTCTCTCCACCTGGCTTGGGGGTCAAAATAAAGCACTTGCTATTTTTTACGTTTTTCATTATCCATGGTAAGTCCAGGAACATATGCCCAACAGATACAGAGAAACTACCGTTATTGTAAGTGGTTTTGACAACTAAAAAGTTGCTTTTCAGAAGAATACTGAATTTTAATGTCACATTAATGGTCTTCTTCCACTGATTTTTTTAAGTTTCAGCTTTCCCGTTGCAAACCTTCTTCGACATGGTCTGCTACGAGGTTCATGCGACAATCCCTGAGGGCTTTTATGAGATCATCAACTTTGGCTTCTTTCCCCTTCAGTTTATGCCACTCTAAAAGTGACTGCATCAATTGTTCTTGCAAGTTGTATGGATTGGCTGCTACTATCCTCTCTATTTTAGCATCTGAAATTCCAAGTTTTCGAACAAGCGTTTTCCAATGTTTTCCAACGTTGTCACATATGATTTCAAAAGCTCTGTCAAGATTACCTGGAAATGAAATGACAGTTTTTCAGATCAATGATTTGCAGTGGGGCATTGCAGTCATGCTCCAGAAAGTGCTCCAGGTTCTCTATCTATCTTTATCTGAAGCAGCTGGATGCTACAATTTAACATTCATTATTCTAGGATCTGCGACCACCCAGCCCATTTCTGTATATTGAAGACCAAACTAGATGTTTAAAGAAATGCACGCTTCCTATATTTATATAATTTCTATCTCACAACATGGTTTTGTGAGAAATATGTGGCTTAGCAATCAGACTTGCAAATTAAGCTTGTGTTTACCTTCTAGTGGCCAACCACAAAAGAAAGCAGCATAAATACAGGATATATTAGTTACCGAAAATCATGTACCATAGTACATAGTACAAACAGATATCTTTCACTACTTGAGGGACCATTTCTGCTAAAAAAAAGGTGCTAAGCATATGATTTGGTTTGACCTTGAGGTAGCAAAGGTTACTGGTTATACATACGTCCCATGAGAATTTAACCAGGGTCAGCCTACATTTAAGGGGTGGCAACTTGCATCCTATCAGCTATCTTCAGTTCCCAAGCGGGTGCCAACTCTCTCTCACACACAGGTATACTCTCTGGCCCCTCTTCCTTCTCTATTTCCCTCCTAGGCAACCTGCTGCAGAGAAGAGGGAAATCCAAAGTGGATTAGCTGAAAGAAAATTTACTCCCTTCTCAAGCTTCTTTTCCACCAACTTGTTTCATGAAGCTCAAGAGGATTTTTAACAGCCTCCTAATTTATCAGAACAAATCCTATCTGTTCTTATTCTTATATCATTTTTCCTGGCAGGATCCTCATAACTTTAAGGTCTTACAGAAATCCAACAAATGAGGATTTTTTAAAAATCTGAATGCAGATGATACCTGTGACAAATAAACTCCCTACATATTGTTCTCTTTATCAGCACTTGCTCCTGTGCCTTTTTCAGCATCACCCAACCTACACAATAAGACAAAATTGAGGCTGACAGACCTGAACTCTAATTCAGCCATGCCGTACAGCAAGTTGAAGCAATCTGATTTAGGTGGCACTGTAAGGTGGGGAAACATAAAGATGGGGATTCAGTATCTAAATAGTGCAGCAAGATGTTCTTTTTTAAAAGGGACACCTCTAGTTTGGGAGCAGGTGGTGTTTGAACTCTGTTTCAGGGAGGAAAATGTACCAAACCAGCCCTGCACAGAACAGGGAATATTCATCTAGCATACATTTCTGGAAGCATGGACTTAGACCAGGATGGGGAAGCTTTGGCAAGTTTTGGATTACAGCTCCTACCAACCTTTACCATGCAGAAGGGGGCATCTCTGGAAACTGACATTTGAAACATCTGGAAGGCCAAAGAGTCTCTGCCCTTGTCAGACTATAATTTTGCACGCACTTGTTGGGAGTCAGATCTAGACGGTACAGGGAAACTTTCTTTAGCTTGTATTGTGAGAGTAAAGAGGAGTAAAAGGTATTTGAAGGACTGTACCTTCCTATATGTACCTACTTGAACTCTAAGATCTTTGGAGAAGCAGCATTTCACAATCCCACCACCTTTAGGGGCACACTTTTGTGGGAATGTAGGGGAGGGCCTTCTCTATATCTGCTCCTGCATTTTGAAACCTTCCTAGAGAGGCTGGGCTAACTGTCCTTGATGCTCTTTTGCCAAGAAGTGATTTTTTTTTTCTCTTCCAGCCAACTGTTGGGAACTGATTGTTTTATATAATGGGTATTGTTTTAGTGCTGTACATTGCTTTTAAAGTAACATTTTATATGGTTTTTAGACAGTTTAATATTATTTTAATCTTAATTTTTGTTTTTTTTTTAACCTGTATATGTTTTTTCTTGTACCTCTTCAGTAAGATGCTCTGAATCCCACTCCTGGGGAAAAGGCACGATACAATCCATGTGGATGATTGACAGATCAAATCCTCCTCTTCTTTCCCCAATGCTTCCCATTACTTTTATTCTCCCCATTATCCAAGTATTGGACAGTGAGAGTACAGCTTCACTTGCAACATGGAACCTTCACATTCTCTTTCCTCCCCACAGTTCCTGGCAGTCTGAGGGATCATCCAGTATAGCAATAGTTTGGGGTACAGAATGGGAGGGGTGTGTCTTCACTTGGCCAAGGCATTCCTATCTCACAGTGAAAATTCTCCTTCATACCAAGTGTGTACCAAGCTATTGTTTTGCCACACAAGAAAAAAAAAACTAAGCTTAAAAATTTAACAGACTTGCACATATTTTT
Source organism: Cyclura pinguis (assembly GCA_030412105.1). Classification (NCBI taxonomy): domain Eukaryota; kingdom Metazoa; phylum Chordata; class Lepidosauria; order Squamata; family Iguanidae; genus Cyclura; species Cyclura pinguis. The sequence goes on along the minus strand of CM059599.1, from coordinate 305,938,675 downwards.
GAATGCTCAGGGATGACTCTATTATTTTTCATGGTTAGACGACCATCTCAGGCAGCAGATATGGAGGGGGAGCAATGACAACCTGCCAAAGCTCTTGTCATTGCCTTCCCCTCCATATCTGCTGTTCTCATTAACTGCCAAGCTGTTCCTCTCTGTCGGGGGGGCAGAGTAGAAAACACCAAAACCTGTCCTGGAGCCTCTAAGCTAAGGCTGCTGCCTCAGATACGATGAAGGAGGATGCTACTTCACTACTAGTCTTGAAGTTAAAATACTACAGCCTCCGAGGCAGAGGAAAAAATGGTCCCTGCACCTCCTGCACCTGAAGGCACAATTTTGCCCTTGGCAATAGGTGGTCCAGCCCTCACACATTTTACTCAAAAGCAAGCTCCCTTGTTTCCTTACTGCCAAAGAGACTGCAATCCTCTGACTGGCTATTGTAACAACAGATTCCAAGGACCAAAACCCACACGTACTGTTTCGAACCAAACAAATAAACAAAAAGCCAACTATCCACCTACTTTTTTCTCGAATGTTCGGCTGGTGAAAGGGGTCACCAGGGGCACCTTCACGAAACTGTTCCACCTGAGTCAGCAGATCTTCTCTTTTCAGGCTCTGCAACAGGGATCTTAAGAATTCCACCTCCTGAGGTGTAATTTTTTCCTGTTCAAGGAGATGGTTGAAGAGGTCCTTGCCACTTTTCACTGCCTGGAGCTTTTTTTTACCGATATAGTCCTTGCACAGAAATTTGAGACTATCCAGTTCGTCTGGAGAGAGCGCGCTCGAAATCGAATCCAGCAGAACCAAAAATGGATCCATGACAACTGAAAAGAGCCGGGGAGAGGAAGGGGTTAGAGACACGGGTATTCAGGAAATTTCTTCGTTCCGGCGCCGGTTTTCTCTCTTACCTAAATAAGCAAACTCCTTCAAATCGACAGAGAAACCTCGCCAATCTACAGGCAAGAAATCCTGATTTTAAAAGAGCTTGGAAAAGTTAGCCCCTGGGCCACAATTTCCAAAATCAAGACAAGGAGATAAAAGGGCCTTTCTGCACTACATTCTTATAGCACCATTATTCCTCTTTCAACACCGCATGGAATCCTGGATGGCAGAGTCGGGGGGGGCCCTTAGAATTCCCAGCCTGAGAGCTCTTTTGGCATCAGTAAACTACAAATCCCAGAATACTACAGGACGTTGAACGTGGAATAATGGCACTCCAACAGGGTAGTGCGGAAAGGCCTTTAGTCCCGAGCTTATCAGCTTTGCATTTACAACTTCTCCCCCAAGCTTTGACTTTCGCTTTCCTAACGCACCCGACACGTTAACGAGTTCCTTTGTTTTTGAAACCATTTCAGAAAAACTGCAAACGACACATTTCGCAGTTCTTCTGAATAAGCTGTCAGGGATCGGAAGCACAGAAAAAAATTTAAAAGGTTTTAATAAACTTTTACTCACTTCCCGGTCTACGCCTTATTCCCTCCGGAAGTCCTGTCGCTCGTCCGCCAGGAGGGAGCCGGGCCGACTCCCCGCCCACTGGGCTCGCCCGGCCTCCCGGCAGAAATCGCTCGCGAAGGCGTGTGCTGGCCTGACAGCAGGTGGCGCTGTTTGCGCGCATCGCAGCCCCAGGAGAGCCCTGGAGAAGCGGTGGAAAGCCCTGGGAGTTCTTCCAGCGCTTAGCGCGCGGCGTCGGAAAGCGCAAGAGGAAGGGAAGGGCCGTGCCGCGTTTGCGGGGAGTTAAATAAGTTTCTTTAGTGGAAAAAAAATAACCGCGATTTGTACACATACGGTTGTCGTTGTTGTTATTCTCAGCGACTGCTGTGGGGAAGCTAGTGGATAAATGATGTCGGTAAATTCCAATCGATAAAAATGGTTATGACTGTACTGGCGATTTCCGCACTAGACTGTTAAAGAGCGCTATTATTCCACTTTCAACATCCTATGGAATCCTGGGGTTTGCAGTTTGGGGAGGGGCCGGCTGGTTTAGGGGCCCTCCCTAAACTGCAAACCTTAAGATTCCACAGGATGTTGAAAGTGGAATAATAGCGCTCTATCGTCTAGTGCGGAAATGGCCACTGCTGCGGGCCTGATCTAGTCAAAAGATGAGCACTTTCAGGTGCGCCCTCGTGAGAAGTAAGTAAGATTGTGGGCCGGATGGTTTAAACATATGTTCACCGCTGGAGCAGTAAAATGAAGTTAAGGAAATGTAATTTTTTTTAAAAAAAACCCAAAACATTATTTATTTATAATACTTAACTAGCGTTTAATATAATAACGGTTTAGAAGCAACTTATACGCAATGCAGCAGTTTGCACAGTGAACCAATGCTGCCCAAAATAATTTGTTGTTTACATGGGCAGGATCACCAGCTTCTGGGGAAAGGAAAAAAAAAAACCCGCTCCAAAGAGTTACCAGAACTCCCGGAGCAGGTTTTTTCACAATGAACAGAAAGGGGAGGTCACTGATTTTGGCAGAATTGATCTGAATTTCAGAAAAGTTTCCCCATGATGTTTTGATTGGCAAACGGACTAAATATGATATATGGAAACGCCATCACATAGTTCCCTAATTGTTTGGAAAACCGTGGGCAAAGAGCTGTCATCAGTGGCTGCACTTCATATTGGAAGGAGGTCTCAAGTGGAGTGCTTCTGTCATTGGTCTGATCCTTTTCAATATTTTTATCACTGACTTAGATTATGGGATGCAGGGAATCCTTATCACATTTGCCGACGATACAAAACTGCAAGGAGTAGCTAACACATTGGAAGATAAGAATAGAATTCCAAAGGACTTTAGTAAGTTAGAAAAATGGGCTGAAATTAATCAAATGAAATTCAACAAATGCAAAATTCTGCATTTAGGCCACAAAAAACCAAATACACAGGTATAGCATGGGATACTTGGCTCAGCAGTACTACATGCAAAAAGGACCTTGGGATGATTGTTGATGATAAGTTGAACATGATCGAGCAGTGTGACACTGCAGCAAAGAAGGCAAATACTCTCTGGTTGCTGTGTACCTTCAAGTCATTTCCAATTTATGGCAACCCCAAGACTGATGCACGCTGAACAAATCTTGGTTTTTTTGGGGTCTCTGTGTGTGTGACGCACCGAAGGTCACCCAGGGGGTTTCCATGACATAGCAGTGAATTAAACTCTTGTCTCTAGGATCATAGTCTGATGGTTAAACAACTCCGCCTCTCTGGCTCTCTATATGCTATCTTAACCCGCATTAACAGAAACACTATTTCCAAGTTGACAGAAGTAATAGTCCCCCATCTTCTGTGCTGCTCAGTCTTCTAGAATAATGCATTCAGTTCTGGGTGCCTCATATTTTTTAAAAAAGATACTGACAAGTTGGAGCAAGTTCAGAAAAGGGCGATGAGGAAGATAGGTATGGAGAACAAAGCATATGAGGACAGGTTGAAGGAACTGGGCATGTTCAGCTTAGTGAGGAGAACATTGAGGGGTGACATGATCACACTCTTTAAATACCTCAGGAGTCACCACAGAGAGGAGAGTGCAGGCTTGTTCTCTGGTGCCTGAGGGTAGAACTAAGTGTATTGGTATTAACCAACAGGAGGGTAGATTTCGATTAAACATTAGAAGGAGCTTCCTCACAGTAAGAGTGGTTTGGCAATGGAACCAATTGCCTAGAGAGGTGTTACAGTCTCTTTCTCTGGATATCTTCTCTGGATGTCTTCAGAAAGAGGCTGGACTGCTGGGAATGGTCTAGCTGCAGATCCTGCATTGAGCAGCGGGATTGGACCTGGTGGCCCCGTAGAGTCCCTTCCAACCCTATGATTCTGTGAGAAACAGCAGGATCCAGTGGATCCTAGATATATACATTTTAGAACACAAGGTGTTTTATCATTTTGGTATACGGCTTTTCCAGACTGGTCTAAAGAATCTTGATTTCTCAGTATCTTTCCTCATTTCAGTATCTGTCCCTGGGTTTTGGCAGGTTTTCTCATCAGGGTGGAACTACAGGAGCAAGAGAGCATACGAACATTACCTCCAATAAAAAAATTCTCCCCCAAATGAAATATTTTTTCAATCTCCAAATTCGTATCATTGCATTCCTGGTGTTTCAGTCCAGCATTTAGAACAGTTTAGGCATCCAAAGAAAAGGGACAGGAAGAGTGACCATGGGAAGGAAAATCACTGATGATGTTTTTTCAACTTCATTTTTCTCTCACAAGTTTTTAACTTAAATAAAATAAATAAAATAAGTGTAAAATAAAATAAGTGTAATAGTTACATTTTTACCACTTATAATGTAAAAAGTAATTAAATCATGATGTTATTTCCAAAACAAAATAACTTTATCTTGAGAGCAGGTATATTGACAACTATGCTTACAGAACATGTTATAAACAGCAAGTCACTAGTTTGTCTGGTGTGTAGTTTTAATGCAGTAACTAATGCCTAGAGCTTCTTCAGTCAAATGTGAGCAAACCCAGAAAGCTAATTGCAAAAACCATATGAGTCTTGCAATTTCACTTCAGTTTTTAACAGCCACTGAAGCAAATATGACAATGCCGTCAACTCTTTCCAGTTATATTGGCAGTCATTATGCATGTCATGTCCCTTCACTCCTCCATTTTGTAATGAAACATTCCTGATTGAAGGATATGTAGATTTACATATTTGGGCACACCTCCCAAGAGAAATGCAAGTTCCGCTCTTAAAACCGTTTCTTATGTTTCTTTATTGGACTAAAAGATATACTGCTTCCTTGCCATCTCAAATCAGAGAAGCATAGTAGGCAGTGCTTTGTTTCTTGTTTCCTGAACCTTGCTGGTCACCTTGCCACCTGTTCAGTGTTGCCCAGAATTACATGTTTCCACTTTTGCCTACCAGCACTAGTAATGCTTAGCAGTTATATCTACCTTTGTGCTAAAAATTGTACACGCAAGATTAATTGAGATTGGTGCTATTCTCCCAGGCCTGTCAGCCTTGCTGTGCCTCTGCCTAGCTGACAGTCGGCTTTTTCTTCCCCAGTCTTAACAACATGATTAATTGTCCCATACTCTTAATAAAAGTATTTTGCAGTTTAATTATTCAGTCTTAACAATGGTCATCCTATTTCATGGTCTTTGATATCTGTTTTGTCCCCTTTCATAATTACACTCCAGGTATGTGACACAATTGATTCACCTTGGTTAGGCTCCTCCTTACAGTTCGGAAAGCTAGAACTCCAAGGCTGTTATGTTTCCATTTGAAGTAACAGATGCACTGTGTGGAAATGAAGAGCACAACTTCAGCACTTGATCAAGTTTAACTTTTAAACTGGGGTTCCAGTTTCTAGTGTGGGCATTTCTGGATGCAATCTAGCATTCATTGGCAAAGATGGACGTGATTGCTTACCCGAGGCTTTGTACTTGACAGGAGGGAAGGAAGGGGTTCTCTGATATACAGGGAATGTGAAAATCTTCATTTCAGCCAGGATCAGGGACCTGCAAGTGGCCGCTGAGGAACGGAGCAGCTGCAGCGGAGACCCTGGCCTGTCAGAAGAAATCACAAGCTTCAGAGGAGCAGAGAGTTGAGAGGCTTTCATACCCATTACAGACCTTACATTTCTTGAAACTAGACCCCTTGGGGTAAATATTCTTGGATTTTTAGATTTTCATAAGTAAGAAGCTCAAGGAGCCTCTGTTTACAACAGCTGGAGAATCTACGTTAACATTACTTTCTTTCTCATGATTTGATGATTTAAAGAGATAATACCTTTTAAAACTAACTATCAATATTATTGTAATTGAAATAGATTTTTGTGGTTATTAAGCTACATCATTTTCACCCTGATATTTTTTTGAGAAGATTAAAAAGATAAACTTTAAATTCTTGTTGAGCTATTTTTGTTATTTTTTCCTGTGTATAACCCTGAATACTGGATTTCTTATATAATCTGGATTTTAAATGCTAATGAATGAATTTACATTTATTTTGCTCTTCTTTTTTAATGGCTTAATTTCAATTTGAGTTTGTAACTAATATTTTTGAAAAACTTCTTCCTTGTTTCCTATTGCCTTCCATCTTGCTAAACATGATGTCACTGAGGGTTGCAAAAAAAAGTTTTAATGCTATGCTTACCTATTGACTTGTATCTTTTGTCTCTTTCATGGATTTCTTTCAGACTGTCTTAATTTAATAGATGTTTAATTGCATTTCAACAGTAACTTCTTTATATGCTTTTATTTATGTCTTTGAATATGCTTTTATCTCTGTTTTAATTTTTTGTGAGCCACCTTGAGTCTCAGTCTCGGGGCAAAAGGCAAGATCTAAATAAATAAAAAAGAGGAATAAATAATCTCAGAGATCTATAGACAGAGTAATTGCCATTAGAGAACCCTGGTCTCCAGAGCCTTAGGCCAACACACAAACTACTGTACCATGTTAGCTCTCATGGCATGCGTACGGTCGCACAATACAACTTTGTACAAGAGTAAGAAACCTGTGGTGCTCAAGATGTTAGTGGCCTACAGCTTTCACCATCCCTCTGCATGGGCTATGCTAATTCAGACGGATCTGGATTGCAATCCAACACCATCTGGAGAACCACAAATTGTCCATCCCTGTTCTGCATGAAGAAAAGGGCAACAACAATAAGCTCTTCAATGACAAATGGTATTTTCCAGCCTTCTTCCTGAAAGTTACCTTGGGATTTGAGAAGAAAGCCTAGGTAATCTGCAAGCTAGTCTTTAAATTCAGCTAAAATTTTAGTTATTTGTAAATTACATGGAATTCGATTTTGTCTTTGAACAGATGATGCATGGAATTCTAATCCAGGCTGCTTGTTACTTTATTTTTCTATTTTCTTTATTTTAATGAGTGTCATAGAAAGAATTCTCATGTAATTAACAATATGATGTGCAGCCTTAAGTGATACGATAAAGAATATAAGAGTTTGTGCCAGCATTTGTGCCAGCATGTGGCACAACACACAAGAAGTCATTGATTTAATATGGCAGCTCTGGAAACAAAGTGTGGCAAGAAATAATTAGCAAATGCTGTGATTGCCCCTTTCAGCAAGCTTATAAAACAGGCTTTTGTGAGAGATACTGTATATATATTTGTGGAGATCACAGTTTTTCATTATGTGTCCTTCCAGTTTCACAGTTGTATCTGAGAATTTATTTCCCCCCTGCTGGAACATCTATACCTTTAATAGCCTGGTAAGCACAAATACTCACAGGTGTGGATCTGCTCTCAACATGGTATTAATGGTTTATGTTCTTCATCAGCCAGTCAGGCTTTCAGTGTAGTTTTAGCAGTTTGTACTAATGGTTTCGAGCAAAAGGGTCCCCAAACTAAAGATGGGATACTTTCACAGTGATTCAAACATACCCAATTTCCAGCACTATGTTTCAGCAAAAAAACATACAAAGGAATCTAGTAGCACCTTTGAGACTACCTGAGAAACAGAAATTTCTTGCATAAGCTTTTGTGGATTCGAGTTCATGAGGTATCTGATTAAGGGGTCTGGAAGCTTATGTTGGAAATTTCTTAGTTAGTTCAAAGGGGGTACAGGATCCCCTTATGTCTTTCATAGTCATCCGAATTTGTATTGATTTAAATTTTTGTTGAACTTTATAAGCATTCCATACCTATAATCCCTCCCATCCCTCCAGTGCAAGGTACTGGTATTTTAAAATCCCTCCAAGTGCTAAAATTGGGCACCTAAAACTTATAATTATGTTTGATCTAATTTCATTCATTCTTCTTTCTGATGGCTTTCTTTAGCAACCTAGATCACTCCATAGTGGCAGTTGCATAATGTCCATATTACACAGAGGGCTGCCGCTAGGTTACTATATGGCAGAGCCAGCAAAGTGCTAGATGCTCACTGGTGCACAATGAGCATCAGGTGCTCTTGCCCACTAGGCATCTTTGCATTTCAGTAATGGGGCTTCTTAGCACCTCTGCTATATAGCTAGGTATATATAAAGTTACAGAATCATAGAGTTGGAAGAGACCAGAAAGGCCATCAAGTCCAACTCCCTGCCATGCAGGCATACACCATCAAACGTAACCATCTCAATCATATGCAACGTAACATAGAATCATAGAGTTGGAAGAGACCCCAGGGTCATCGAGTCCAGCCCCCTGCTGTGCAGGAACACCTATCAAAGCATTCCCAACAGATGACTATACAGCCTCTGCTTAAAAACCTCCAAAGAAGGAGACTGTACCACACTCTGAGGCAGCATATTTCACTGCTGGACAGTCTGATCATTAGGAAGTTCTTCCTGAGGTTCAAGTGGAATCTCCTTTCCTGCAGCTTGAATCCATTGCTCCTTGTCCTAGTCTCTGGAGCAGCAGAAAACAAGCCCGCTCCCTCGTCAACATGACATCCCTTCAAATATTTAAACATGGCTATCATGTCCCCTCTTAACCTTCTCTTCTGCAGACTAAACATACCCAACTCCCTAAGCTGTTCCTCATAGAGTATGGCTTCCAGACCGTTCACCATTTTGGTCGCCCTCTGGACACATTCCAGCTTGTCAATATCCTTCTTGAACTGAGGTGCCCAGAACTGGACACAGTATTCCAAATGAGGCCTAACCAGTGCAGGATAGAGTGGTATCATTACCTCCCTCGATCTAGACACCATACTCCTATTGATGCAACCGAGAATCGCATTGGCTTTCTTGGCTGCCTCATCACATTGCTGACTCATATTCAGCTTGTGATCTACCAAGACTCCGAGATCCCTTTCATACATACTGCTATCCAGCCACACGTCCCCCATCCTATATTTGTGCTTTCCATTTTTTTCTGCCTAAGTGTAGGACTTTATATTTCTGTTTGTTGAAATTCATTTTGTTAGCTTTGGCCCAGCTCTCCAATCTGTCGAGGTCATTTTGAATTTTGGTCCTGTCCTCTGGGGTATTAGCAATTCCAATTTGGCTTCCAATTTGGCTTCATCTGCAGATTTGATCAGCATGCCCTCTACTCCTTCATCCAAGTCATTGATGAAGATGTTGAATAGCACTGGTCCCAGGACAGAACCCTGTGGCACCCCACTAGTCACTTCTCTCCAGGATGAAAAGCAGCCATTCGTGATCACCCTTTGGGTTCGGTCAGTCAACCAATTACCAATCCACCTAACAGGAATCCTGTCCAGCCCGCATTTTACTAGCTTTTTTGCAAGAATGTCACGGGGAACTTTGACAAAGGCCTTACTGAAGTCAAGGCATGCTAAGTCTACAGCATTCCCTTCATCTATCAAGCTTGTAACCCTATCATAAAAAGAAATAAGATTAGTCTGGAACGACTTATTTCTGAGGAATCCATGTTGACTTTTAGTGATTACGGCATTGCTTTCTAAGTAATTACAAACTGACTGTTTAATGATCTGCTCTAGGATCTTTCCTGGAGTTGATGTCAGGCTGACTGGGCGATAATTATTAGGGTCTTCTTTTTTCTTCTTCTTGAAGATGGGGATGGCATTAGCCCTCCTCCAGTCTGCTGGGACTTCTCCTGTTCTCCAAGAGTTTTGAAAGATTATTGCAAGTGGTTCAGAAATGACTTCTGCCAATTCTTTTAATAGCTTTGGTTGTAATTCATCTGGCCCTGGAGACTTGAATTTATCTAGTTTAGCCAAATATATATGATTCCAGTGAATGTCTTTGATATTTCAGGTCCTTCCTAGAATGTGTAATATGAACCCACAGTTAGCATTTCACATACTGCAAAAAGATTTTTAAAAAATGAGTGAAAAACAGAAGAAAATTCTGCTGCATTACCTGCAAACGTCTCAAGAACAGGAAAATATTACACCTTCAAGAAAAAAAAAACATGGCTAAACTTGTACTTCTTACTCAGTGGTTTTCCCTGATGTATTAAACTGTCAACATTTAGATAAATTTCAGTGTGGAGGCCAAATTAAAGAGGCCTAATTTCTGCCATGTGCTCTTGAAGGAAGTATAGGGCCTCCATCTGCCATTTTATGCAGTGAAAGTGACCCCATTGTGAAAGTAACTCCACTTCTCCACTACTGTTTCTATTTTAAAATTTCCCAAGATGTCTTTTGAGCACTTTCATCACCTCCAGAGGGCCTCACAAAGTTTAGAGTGTGCATGTATGCACACACACATACACACAAATAAATATAACTATAATATAGTAATATATGTAAGATATATTACTATCTATCCACTTCCTTGTTATCTCTTGCCTCACCCAGAAAAGTGAGTTCACCATGAAAACCACGCTCCCAGGCTCTTACTGGATTCTGATTGTTCAGTCCTCCCTCCACATTCATGGGTATGACCTTTGTGAATCTGATTATTAATGAGGCACGTGCTTGCTTCCCCCCACTCCTTTCCTCCTTGCATTCTTCAACTCAGGCTTGCCAGGCTTGTGCTTAAAATGGATGTTTTTCCCTTTTACACAAGCAAAGTCCCCTCCCACTGCTGAAGGCATGGCCTCTCTGCCATGTGGTTGCACATTTTGCTGTGTATTGGCTGCTGATTGGTCAGGTTCTTTCTCAAGATGGCTGCTGGGAGTCATTAGAAGTCCAGAACTCCCCTGTTCTCTGTCTAAGGGGAGATCAGTAAACTTTTTAGCTTTTTTTTTTGTCCTCCCTCCCAATGCTGGGCCAGAGGAAAAGGAATGGGAGAGGGGAAGCTCTGGAGGGGAATGGGAAGGGAATCGCTTGGGTGGAGGTATTTGTGGTTTTTCCACTTTTGTGAGGGTTCTGTGCCCAAGCTCCACAAATGTGGAGGGGCTACTGTAGTTGTGAATTGAATTATATGTTTGGAGTAGAGGGGTAAGGGAAAGTTTCCCCCCCTTAGGAATAATAACTTGAGTTTCCCAGCTCCATTCTCCAAGACACTTAATAATAGTTCTTCTGTCCCCTCAGTGCTAAGCTATGTATTATGAACCATAATATGAAATAAGATTGAAGACAGAGGGGTACATCTGAGCATCTACAGAACGCCTTTGTCTCATCACCACAGTCACTACAAATTTCACTACCACTATGCCATTAAAATAAATGCAGCCACTCTGTGTTCCAGCCGCCACACCCCTTTTTGAATCTTTGAAAGCAGGAGTAATTCTTGCCAGTTTGAGACACAAATCTTTCACGTTGAAAATGAAGCTTCAGAGAAGTAAGGCCCTCTTAGTAGACGCAGACATGTTCTGTGCATCAGAAGAAGTCTTCAAAGTAGGCAGGTGATTGAAGAAGAGGGAAGAAGCAAACACAGGCAGAAATACTGATTAAGAATAGGGCAGGGGAGCCATTTTTCTTTCTAAGTTTACAGTGAGCATATAAGCTCTCTTGATTTACAAGTTTGTAAAACTACCAGAGCTTTACACAAATGGGATTTTGTGATAAAAATCATTTCAGAGTTTTGGATACCTTTAAAGCTAAGTTTCTGATATACTAATACAGTATGTGATGACAATACACACATTACGTTATCTTACGGAAATAAACTAGTGTTTTAAAAAATGTCCCGAGGACACTTCCTCTCAAAAGAAGTTATCTGGGTGCTCTACTGTACTTGCCTCCTTTTCCCTTCTCTTAGTATTGTACAATCAAAACAATGCTTACAGGCAGCCTCACTGTGAATGGCATAAGGGGATTTGAATCCCATGAGATTTCTGAAGACTTGCAGTCACTGTGTTCTTGCTGAGCTGCAGTGGCTTATGCTATGGTAGATCTGGTGATGTTTGCGCGAAGTGGGATAACATGCAAACAGAGTGATGCTGAGTGAGGAGTTCTGGGAGGCAAAGTTTAGAAAAGGACATTTTCCTAGCTTTGGGTGAAAATCATAAGATTTATGATAGGAAATTGCATAAATAGCTTTAATTCCAAAGAATTGAGACACCAAACCAACTTGCATGCAATACAGTTCAGTAGGTCCCCTGTAGCCACTGGACTGGTATCCACAGTTTCACTTACCCATGATGCAAAAAAATATTCCCTATCACTGCTCACCTGCAGAGCGGAAAGTAGCTGAAGGAAAGACTCATATGTTGGGGTGCAGCTTGTTCCCCTTGAGTGCCAGGGCCAGCTGGTGGGCGACAAGCTACGCAGCAAATGCTCATGGCTACAGTGCCATGACTACCACTGCCACCCAAGTTCACCAAGCCCTGCCAGAAAAACAGGTAGGCAGGAAGAAAGGAGGAGTTGGGCACCAGTATTGCCACATACCATCTCCACATCACCTGGCTTGGGGATCAAAATATAACATTTGCTATTATTTATGTTTTTCATTATCCACGGTAAGCCCAGAAACATATCCCCCATGGATACAGGGGGACTACTGTATTGTAAATGGTTTTGACAACTGAAGAGTTGCTTTTCAGAAAAAAATGGAATCTGAATGTCACATTAATGGTCTTCTTCCACTGATTTTATTTTTTTAAGTTTCAATTTTCTCATTGCAAGCTTTCTTCGATACGGTCTGCTACAAGGCTCATGCCACAATCCCTGAGGGCTTTTATGAGACCATCAACTCTGGCTTCTTTCCCTTTCAATTTATGCCACTCCAAAAGTGACTGCATCAATTGCTCTCGCAAGTTCTTTGAATTGGCTTCTTCTATCCCATCTATTTTGGCTTCTGAAATTCCAAGTTTTCGAACAAGCTTTTTCCAGTCTTTTCCAACGTTGTCACATATGATTTCAAAAGCTCTGTCAAGATTACCTAGAAATGAAATGACAGTTTTTCAGATCAATGATTTGCAGTGGGGAATTACAGTCATGCTACACAGAGTCTTCCAGGTTCTCTATCTGTCCTTGTCTGAAGCAGCTGGATGCTACAATTTAATTTTCATTTATTCTAGTATCTGCCACCACCCAACCTATTTCTGTATACTGAAGCGCTAGATGTTAAAAGAAATGCACACTTCCCATATTTATACAATTTCTATCTCACAACGTGGTTTTGTGAGAAATATGTGGCCTTAACAATCAGACTTGCAAGTTAAACTTGTGTTTACCTTCTAAAAGCAAATTATTAGAAAGCATGAAAGCATGATAAATACAGGATATAATAGTTAAGGAAAATCACATAGTATGACACAGACATCTTTCACTGCTTGAGGGACCATTTCTGCTAAAAAAAGTGCTAAGCGTACGATTTGGTTTGACCTTGAGGTAGCAAAAGTTACTGGTTATACATACATCCCATGAGAATTTAACCAGGGCCAGCCTATGTTTAAGGGGTGGCAACTTGCATCCTATTGGCTATCTTCAGTTCCAAGCAGGTGCCAACTCTCTCTCCCAGACAGGTATATTCTTTGGCCCCTCTTCCTTTTCTAGTTCCCTCCTAGGCAATCTGTTGCAGGGAAGAGGGTAATGCAAAATGGATTAGTTGGAAGAAAATTTACTCCCTCCTCAAGCTTCCTTCTACTAAGTTATTTCATGCAGCTCAAGAGGCTTTTTAACAGCTGTCCAATTTATCAAAATATTCTATTTATTCCTATTTTTATACCATTTTTCCTGGCAGGATCCTCATAACTTTAAAGTCCCACAAAAATCCAACAAATGGAGGACTTAAAAAAAAATCTCAGTGGAGATGACAGTGTGGTAAATAAACTGCCTACATATTGTTCTCTTTATCAGGTGGTCAGAGGACCACCGCGGGCAGCAGATATGGGGGGGGGGGAGGTAAAGACAACCTGCCAAAGCTCTTGTCATTGCCTTCCCCTCCATATCTGCTCTTCTCATTAACTGCCAAGCTGTTTCCTTCCCTTGGAAGGTAGAGTAGAAAACACCAAAACCTGTTCTGGGCTCTCTAAATTAGGTCTGCTGCCTCAGACCTGATGAAGGAGGATGCTACCTCACTACTAGTGTTAAAAGTCAAATTTCTACAGCCTCTGAGGCAGAGGACAAAATGGTCCCTGCGGCTTCTGCACCTGAAGGCACCAATTTGAGATCTGCAATATGTGGTCCAGCCCTGCATGTTTTACTCAAAAGCAAGCTCCGCTATGTTTCGTTACTGCCAAAGAGGCTGCAATCCTTTGACTGGCTATTGTGCCACCGGATTCCAAGGACCAAAACCCATGCTTACTGTTTCAAACAAATTGAGAACTATCCACCTACCTTCTTCCTGAACATTCAGCTGGTGAAAACGGTTGCCACCGGCACCTTTATGAAACTGTTCTATCTGTGTCAGCAGATCTTCTCTTTCCAGCCTCTGCAGCAGGGATGTTAAGAATTCCACATTCTGACGTGTAATTTTTTGCTGTTCAAGGAGATGGTTGAAGAGTTCCCTGCCGTTTCTCACATCCTCGAGCGTTCTTTTCCCAATGCAGCCCTTGCACAGAAATTTGAGTCTATCAAGCTCGTCTGGAGAGAGGGCGCTTGAAATTGAATCCAGCAGAACCAAAAATGGATCCATGACAACTGAAAAGAGCCGGGGAGAGGAAGGGGTTAGAGACACGGGTGTTCAGGAAATGTCTTCGTTCTGGCGGTGCTTTTCTCTAAAAGGAAATCCGATTTTAAAAGAGCCCTCGGACCACAGTTCCCATAACCAGGGCACAAGGATCCCGGGAGATACAGTCCCGAAAAGTAACTTTGTCAGGACTGCATTATAACTTCCCCCCAAGGTTTGCGTTTCGGTTTCAAAGTGCATCCTGCACCTAATGTTAACATGTTCCGTTCTTTTTCAAACGATTTCAGAAAAACTCCAGACGACATATTTCGTGGTTGTTCTGAATGGCTGTTAGGAACCGGAAGCCCAGAAAAACTTTTAAAAGTTTTAATAAAACTTTTACTTACTTCCCGGTTTAAAACTGGTCTCCGGAAACCCGTCCTCCGCGAAGTGCCAGGCTGCGCGGGCGCCTCTCCGCCCACCGGGTTTGCCTCCTTTCTCTTCGGAAATCACGCGCAAAGGTGAGAACTGTAGGTGGCGGTGTTTGCGTACATTTTCTCCCCAAGAGAAACATCAAGGAACGTTGGAAAGCATTAGAAGATCTTTAAAAAACGGAGGCCGTTTCCGCGCTAGACTGTTATAGCGCTATTATCCCACTTTCAACATCCTATGGAATCCTGGGGTTTGCAGGGCCCCTCCCGAAACTGCAAACCCCAGGATTCCATAGGATGTTGAAAGTGGGATAATAGCGCTATAACAGTCTAGTGCGGAACTGGCCTATAGCTGGTGCTTAGAACGCTGCATTTAGAAAGCAGAAAAGGAGGGAAAAAAGCATATTGCTGTTATGGTAAGTTAAATAAGTCCAGATTCTTTTGCGAGAAAAAATAATGGCGATTTACACCACATACAGTTTTTTCCCCCATCATACTCAGCGACTGCTGTGGAAAACTAGTGGATAAATGATGTGGGTAACTTGCAATCAATAAAAATCGTTAGAATTACACTGCTCAGGGCCTGATGCAGTCAAAGGGCTTTCCCACACTAATATACTGTTCTAGTGCTATTATTCCACTTTTAGCATCCTGTGGAATCCTGGGGTTTGCAGTTTAGGGAGAGGCATTTAGAATTCTCATCCAGAGAGCTCTTTGGCCCAGAATTCCACAGGATGTTGAAAGTGGAATAATAGCACTACAACAGTATAGGGCAGAAAGGTGCAAAGAAGAGCACTTTAACATGCGTCCTCTTAAGAAATAGGATGGGGCAATTGTGAGCCAGAACTCTTGATTTCCTTTTGGGATTGGTTTAAATGTGTGTTCATCACTGGAGCAGTAAAATGAAGTTCATGAAATGTAATTTTTTTTAAAAAAATAACATTATTTATAATACTTAACTAGCAGTTAATATAATAATGGTTTAGAAGCAACTTATATGCAAGGCAGCAGTTTGCACAACGAACCAATTCTGCCCAATATAATTTGTCAATAATTCATTGTTTTACATTGCCAGGATGATCCCTCCCACTCCAACTTCTAGGGAACGGTAAAAAAAACCCTGCTGTAAAGAGTTTCCCAAACTTCCAGACCAGGTTTTTTCACAGTGCACAGAAAGGACGGGAAGTCACTGATTTTGGGAGAACCGATCTGAGTTTCAGCAAAGCAAGTTCCCCCATGGTATTTGATTGGCAAACTGACTAAATATGATATAGATGGAAATGCCATCACATGGTTCTGTAATTGATTTGGAAAACCGTGGGCAAAGAGTTTTCATCAGTGGCTGTACTTCATATTGGAAAGAGGTCTCAAGTAGAGTGCTTCATAGTTCTTTTCACTGGCCTGATCCTTTTCAATATTTTTATTGGTGACTTAGATTATGGGGTGAAAGGAATCCGTATCATGTTTGCAGATGATACAAACTGGAAGGAGTACTAACTGATTGGAAGATAGAAACAGAATTCTAAAGGACCTTGGTAAGTTAGAAAAGTGGGCTGAAATTAATCAAATGAAATTCAACAAATGCAAAATTCTGCATTTAGGCCACAAAAACCAAATGCACAGGTATAGGATGGGATACTTGGCTCAGCAGTACTACATGCAAAAAGGACCTTGGGATGATTGTTGATGTTAAGTTGAACATGATCCAGCAGTTTGTAGATTCCTGAGGCCAAAGGGCTTCTGACTGAAAATTCTAGTTGCCCCTCCCTAAACTGCAAACTGCAGGATTCCATGGGGTGTTGAAAGTGGAATAATAGCACTATAACAGTGTAGGGTTGAAATGGACTGGATATTTTCTCCGGATGTCTTCAAAAAGAGGCTGGATAGCTACCTGCTGGGGATGCACTAGCTGCAGTCTCTGCATTGCACAGTAGGGTTGGAGCAGGTGGCCCATAGAGTCCCTACCAACTCTGTGATACTATGAGAAGCAGCAGGGTCCTGTGGATGCTAGATAAGTGGTATATATACAATTTTAGAACAAAAGTTGCTTTATCATTTTGATATACAGTCTTCCCTCCACATTTGCTGGTTTGACATTTACAAATTTGATTATTCGAGAGCATGTGTGCTTCCCCTTCAAATCTCCTCCTCCCAGTCCTATGTTTTTTGCTCCTGGGTGAGTTCTTCCAAGGCAAAATGGAAGGAGATTGCAGGGGAGGGGAGGCTCCTGTGAGCCTTTTTTCCTCCTCCAGAGTTTCTTCCTCCTTCCGCTTCCCATGCATTTTGTGCCAGCGCTGAGAAAATGCACAGAAAAATGATGGGAGGAACTCCGGAGGAGGAAAGGAAGGCTCTTGGGAGCCTTCCCCCCATTCCCTTTCATTTTGCATGGAAACAGGAAGGTGAGGGAGCCCTGGCAGGGAATGAGAGGGGGAGCAGATTGAGGAGTTATTTGTGATTTTTCCACTTTTGCGAGGGTTCTATGCAAGGATTGTAAGGCTTTTCCAGACTGGTCTGAAGAATCTTGACTTTTCAGTATCTCTCCTTATGTCAGTATCTGTCCTTGAGTTTTGGCAGGTTTTCTTATCAAGGGTGTAACTACGGGAGTGGGGGATCACAAGGATATTACCCCCAATAAAAAAATTCTCTTCACAATGAAATATTCTTTCAGTCCCCAAGTTCCTTGTATTCAAGTAATTTCACTCTAGCATTTAGAACAATTTAGGTATCCAAAGAAAAGGGGCAGGATAAGCGGGAAGGTAAACATAGTGAATGTAAGAGTTCTAGCCACTAAAAATAACCAATGTCTCTCATTCTGGAATGGGGGGGGGGGATTGAGAAGGGGCAGGAATCTTATTGCTGAGCCATGTCTCCATTTTGGCCCCTTGTAGCTGCATCCCTATTATCAGTTGTTATTACTTTCATGTCCACTAGTTTCATTGTTTTGTAAGGATATCTTGGGTCTGTGCTAGGGCTGTTTTTTAAACCCTGGGGTGTGGTTTGCTGGGGTGATTGTATAGTTGTTAGTTGCTGACAAATTGACTTCAACTTACAGTGGGCCTGTGGATGAGCCTCCAGGTCACTCGCTTATGAACAACTTTGCTCAGCAGGTCTTGCAACTCAGGAAGAGGTGGCTTCCTTGGCTGAGTCTGTCTATCTATAATGTGGTTTTCCTCTTTTCTTCCTGCCTTCTGTTATCTTTCCTGGTGTGCCTTCTCGTGATACATCCAAAGTACCACAGTTTCTTTTTAATCATTTTGGTGCCTTGGGAGAGTTCAGGCTTGACTGATTCTATGGTAGTCCACAGCATCCTTAGAACTCTCCTCCAGCACCACATTTCAAATGAGCTAACCTTTTTCTTATCAGTTTTCCTAAAGGCAAACTTTCTCCTCTCTGTTTTTTCTTTTTTGGGAGGAGTTACAGATTTACAGTGCAAAGGTGTCATTACATTAATGCTTTATATCACTATAAGTCTTTGAAAAGGTGTGGGGCCGGGGAGAAGAAATGTAGGGAATGTATTGTTCCGATATATTTCAGAAGTAAAAGGAGACCTCCTTGAAAGTAGGAATAAAATGTTGCATCTGGTGCTGGGAATTGCCAAACATACATATATTTGCTGGGGTATAAGATGCACCAGAATATAAGACACACCCCATTTCAAAATGCTTTTTTCTGAAGAAAAAAAACTAGTTTTAAAAAAACAGCATAACTTCTCCTGCACCCCTTCCCCTCCCTTTTGCAGAGGAAGGGAAAGGAGGGAGCACCAGAGGCTGGGAAAGAAAGTTCCCCGGATCTTTCTTCCCTCTCCTTTTCCCCTCTGGTTTGCAGGGGAGGGGAAAGGAAGGCACTCTGGAAGGGCAAGGAGAATGCTGCACAAACTAACTTTTCCCCCCTTTGAAGTTATGTCTTTTCTCTTCCCATTCAAAATGGAAGGTAAAGTGGGGGTGGGGGAAGCCACAAGGGTTCCTTTCCTCCTCTGGAGCTTTCCTTTGCTTTCTAGTGCATTTTGCCTCTGTGCTGAGAACTTGCACAGTGGCAAAATGCTGAGGAAAAAAAGACCCACTAGCATATAAGATGCACCCTATTTTTAAAAGTTATTTTTCAGGGAAGAAAGTGCGCCTTATACGCCAGCAAATACGGTATGTATGTTTGCAAAAGCTAAGAACTATAGCTACAAATACTGCTTACTCCTGACACAGTTACCTTGTATAGAAGAACCATATATTGAAAATAGAAGCTAGTATGGTCATTGCACTCCAACCATATAGAACAGGCATATGGTAAAGCAGTCTTCTGCATGCATGTCCTTAGCTCAAGGGTATTTTTTTAAAAAAAATCATTTTTTTTAATTAATTGAGACTGTGCAGGACCAGAAAATGTTACGTATCCCACTGGTTCTTTAATAAATGAAAATGGCTATGGGAATTTTTGTTTATTTCTGGTCATGATTGGATTATGAAAGATTAGTTAATTCCAATATTGAAGGATTTTAAATGAAAAAGTAGAAAGGACACCTTGGAAGAGGGTTGGTTCTTCTATTTTGCATGTTCTATATCAGACACCACACAGAGACCCTTCATCTGTTTCATGACATTAAATTTTGAAGCTCTTACCCCTGGGACATTTTGGGATTCATGCTGGAGGTTAAAAAACTGAGAAGAGAAAGAAAGAGGTTGAGAAGAAGAGATGATAAATTAGGGGGAAAAAAGGGAAGCAAGAGGAGGATTTTTGGTGGGGTGGATAAGAAACAGGATTTTCAAAAATCCATGCAGCTATTTCCTTCTCTCCCAAGCTCGAGGCAGGGATGAAGGGGTGAGGGTCAGTAAAATCACTGATGACTTTTTTTCAGCTTCATTTTTCACTTACAGGCTTTTAACTTAAACAGCCAACAAAATAAGTGTAATAGTTACATTTGTACCACTTCTAATGTAAAAAAGTAATTGAATCTGATTTTTAAAAGTTTTGTAATGATTGACCAAACACATTTGACTCTTTTCCACCAACTTTCCTGAGCTTATTTTATCTTCGAGAATATGACATTTCACAACAATACAATCAATATGTCTGCCAGTTAATACAAATTTAGTAGCCATATTAAATGGTTACACTGCATTAATAACCAAACATTTAAAAACAAAACTGATGTAGCGATTTAGTGCGAGGAATGGGAGGAATGGGATGAATAGGATTTTCCTGATCTCTGGTTCATCAGAGAGATAACCACAGGTACTTCTTGAATAATTCTTCATTTTGAGAAAGCAGACAGAATTTAATATAGTCTGTCTCAGGCCACAGAGCAGTCCTCTTTAATTTACTTTCATAAAGCTTTATCTTCTGAAATCCAATAGAGGGAGCTCAAAGAATAAGAAATTGCTGCAAAAATAGATCTATCTTCAGAGCAGTAGTTAAACCTAGGCAAACTTTTGTGTCTCCACATGAAGGACATACATTGTACAGTGTCTGTGTATCTATAGACCTGATAGTCTGTATCAGTGCTACTTAAAGAATTGTTTCTTGGACCAGGGCCAGTCTGCAAGCCATTGGGTGCTAGTCCACAGTGAATTTCAAGGAAAGAAAGAAACAGTTGTAGCCAATGGGCAGAAATATGGTACCAGCCCCTGGCACAGTTGTAGGGTAAAGCTGTCACTACATTACACCAGATATTTCAAAAGCATTGATCTATACCATCTGTATAAAATTTTCTGTGGAAAATATTTTTTGTGCAGAAAATGAGGTCCTTGAGAATTGTGCTATGGAGTCAGCTGGATGCACTGCCTTACGGAGGACACCACTCCACGGACCGTGGAATGGGGGGCAGGGGGAGCTTGAGCCCCCTTAAAGCTAGGGTAGAGTGGCTGATCCCTTTCCCCAAATGACACCAAGGATCAGGACTACCAAGTATCCTCTGTAGTTCAGTCTCTTGAGGAATTACAGATCAGAAGTGTGCTGGATTATAATCATCATTGCAATAGCTGAATGGGATCTGATATATTTCCTCTTTCCTTAATATATTAATTTTATGCTTTAAGTAGTTTTATAACATTTCATTTACTCTTTTGTAATGATCTTCATGGTAGTCACATTGTTGCAGCCTGAGGTATTATTATTATTCATTGTGTTTTTGCTATTTTGTAAAAACATGCAAAAACATGCCTGCAAGCACACAAAATTCATAATAACTTTCCTGCCAGTTTTGAGTTTCCTGCCATTTACACCCAATGTCCATGCATCCTGCTGTTTGAAGGTACTCTGTATCTAAAGGGCTGTTCAGGACAAAAGAACCACAGTATTTGCCCTTCAGCCATTAGCAGCTGGACAGCAATCTGAGCAGAAACTCAGATCACCCAGTCACACAAGTCTATGCTTAGATGACATATATTACATTTCTGTTTAAATCTATTATTTTTTCCTCTTAACAAAGTATCTAGACATATAAATTAGAATATGCAAATTTTGTGCTGATACTCTATTTTTGATAATGGCCATGTAGCCACCCTACTGCAGATTGTACATAAATAATTTTCAGATTTAACTGCACACATTTTGCTGCAAGGAAGAACTTTCCATGTAAGAAAAACATGAGAGGAAAGAATTAAGCTGTGTTAAAATAAGGTGGTAAGGGCCAAGCTACTCCTAATAGGCAATGCTGTGATTTTCCCTTGTGACAATGATTTTTAAAAAGCTGTAAGCAGGAATTGAGGAGTGCAGGTGGGTATACGTAACTTTTTCCCTCTCTGCCAGTTGTCAACACAAATTGCCCTTCCAGACTTCTTTCCCACTTCCAGAGGAAAGCAATGGCCCAGTTCAAGGGACCACGTTCTAGTTTATTTATTTGGGAGTGCCCAGCTTTTCCGCACCAGCAGTAGCTTCATTGCAGGAGCTTTGCTTTTCTCTTTGCATAAACAACAAAACAAATGAGGCAGCTGCTGCTCACATAGCTTCCCATCAGCGCAAACTAGTAACTATAACTAGGGGATACCAGCCTTAGTTATTATTATATTTTAATTGGATTTTTTAAAGGATAAAGGCAAATGAAGGGGGGGGGATAAGCGAGAATGGGGAATTACATAGGATGTGAGTGGGGTCTGAACATATACACAGATATAAGCCAACCATCCCAAAAACACATTTCCTTCGCCTTTGCTGTGCCCCTCATTTCGGTTAAGAGTTGTGACATTGAGAAAAAGGAAGAACTCAGTGTACGGGATGGCAGTTTAAAAAAACAGTCTTCTGGTGTGTTTAAGCAATTTTATTATTACACAGCCTGTTGTGGACACCATCCCCTTCACCAGATGTATGAAGTATAGATAGATTTGGTTGGGTGGATGGAACAGTAGAAGTGAGTCATAAGGAACTGAGATGCATAAAATACAGGTAGTGATAATTGCCCCTAGTAAGTAGCCATGATCAAAATAGAACTTGAGTGGCATCACAGACCTCATTGCTGCTATTGAGACTTGTAGGGCAGCATCTTGTTAGTGACCGTATGACCGTAAGTTGCACTACATCTGCAGTGATTTTTTTTTGACAGTGTGTAATAGTTGTATCCAGCAAATGGTGATGTATGTGGAGTTACACAGGTGGGATTATTGCTTATACCAGTGGTTCTTAACCTTTTGTATTTACCATGGAACCTCTTTAAATATGTTTTGTTGCCATGGACCACCAATACTTAATCCAAGGCAGCTTCTGGCTGTATGTATGTTAACAAGAAATGGCACATGCTTTCTCTGAGCCAGTCACTGTTATTCACTTGCATGTTCTCACCATGTGCAAAAATACCAAGTGATGAATACATTTTTTTGCCATCAAACAATTTCATAATTTTTGAACAGTTTGAGATATTATAATGAAAACGTGTACAGATGATGTCAATCATTATGTACATCATGTTCAATATCTATCATGTAAAAGACTCTTGATCTTTGAGATCAGTGTCTGTCTCCCTCGCTCCCTCCCTCCCTTCCTTTTATTTTACTTGCAAAAGGTGGTAATATTTCTTCAAGCTTTCATGGACTCCTTGTGAAGACATAGCTGTCCCCTAGAGGTCCATGGAATCCAAATTAAGAACCACTACTAGCTTATACTATAATGCATCAAAATGCACATAGTAATAACACAATGAGTTGTTAGCCATCGATCCATATAAGTTGTGCTATATTAATATTTAGTAAAAGGTTGTATAACGTAATTCCACTGGTGGATATTTATCCTGTGCTGAAGCAATGTAGGATCTTGGCCATTGTGTGATTAAATTCTCTCGTTTCTATTCAAGCCACAGAAAATAAGAGTTGAACTTTTGATTACTTCTTGTCCAGCTGTTTTGTGTAGGATAGCTGAGATGGAAGAAACCTCAATCAAATGTTAGTACTTCCTGGAATAGATCCCTGAAATGAATAGAACTTAAGATAATTGTGAAGGAAAAGTCCCATTCATTTCAATGGGTTTACTTTAGGTAGGACTAACACTGGCTTTAGCCCAGACTAGTTTCTGCAGACCTGATGCTCTGTCCACCTTGCACTGTATAGATATATTCTTATAATAGCAGGTACCCGCAGAGTCTCTGTTTTCCTCTCCTTTGCCATGAGTCATCAACGCACCCTTCCCAGGAAATAGGAAGGTCCGAGCTCCGTTAACAATTCTGTAAGAAAGGGAGTTGCCCTGTATGTTTGCAGGGTGGGTGTGCTCTTTCAGACTTGTCAGAAGCAGTACAGGATATGATGAGTTTGGCTACTCATACTGATTCAGAAAAAATAGTTAAGAAAGCAATTCCTTTTTCAGACCGTATTTCCTTTTAAACTTTCTTTTTAAAAAAGGAAGATTTTTTTTTCTATTTTGCCAGCAACCCCAAATGACTTACTGAAATCCAGATGTAGGCAGCAGTGGCTGTGTTCCAAACTTCTCTTGCAAGCATATATTTCAAGGAACCAGATATACGTCCATTCACTAAATGCTATTACTGTCTGTACAACTAATCATAGTTATAAATGGAAGCATATATGTGCATCTGCAGCAGAGAACAATCACTTCTTTCAACTACAACTCTCAGCATCAGCCAGCTAGAGTAGCCCCTGGCCACCCTAGGTGCGTGATTCAGAGACCTGCAATCCAAAGAGGTGGCTTTTCCAAGGTCTGTGTGAGGCCTGAGGAAAGCAGTGACACGTTAAAGAAGCAGTAATAGATTATCCAAATAATGGCCATTTTACTGTGTGCACTTCGTGTATTTCATTTGTACCCACCTTTCTTCAGAGGAGGTTCTCCTTGAGCCATATAAATGGTCCCCCTCCCGTAATGTATCCTTCCAATAACCCTGACTGTGGGGTTGACCGAGGGGTTGCGTTTGACCCATGAACTTCATAAATATACTAAATGGGAATTTTGAATCCCTAGACCACTATTCTAACCACCATATCCCCCCTAAAAAACAAAAATTATGTTAACTGTAGCTGGCTGTATTGGTGTTCACAAGTGGACTGCTTGTCCAATTTAAATTTGCCCCAAATTACCTACTAAAATCCTCTCATTTGAGGTAGCCAGACCTAAGATTTTTCTCTGCATCTTTTTTCAAAGGTGAGTTCGCTGGAAAGCTTCAGTGGAAAGCTGTGAGCATTTATTTATCTGTGTGTGTGTTCCATTTATGTTCTCTCTTTCTGTCAGAAAATGACACTCTGCGTTAGCACTAAGAAAAATAAATTAAAACAAATAAAATTAAAACATATAAACAGATTGAAAACGCAAGGGAAAGAGAAATAACAGCAGAGCACCTAACTGGTTAAATCTGCTTAAATACAACAGCAAATGCTGCACCAGATAAAAAAGTTGTGCCTGTTGACAGCAGGAGGCAGGTGGGTGGCCCAGGCCATTTCTGCACTAGACTGTTATAGCGTTATGATTCCACTTTCAACATCCTATGGAATCCTGGGGTTTGCAGTTTTGGGAGGGGCCAGCTGGCCCCTCCTGAAACTGCAAACCCCAGGATTCCATAGGATGTTGAAAGTGGAATCATAGCGCTATAACTGTCTAGTGTGGAAATTCTGCCAGAATTCTTTGGCAGGCAGGTGCAGAGCTTGGGAGCAGACACAGACAAAACCCTCTCTTGTGTTCCAACATTATGGTCTTTCATAGCTTGGTCTCAGGCCTTTCAGGACTTTATAGATCATGACTAGCACTTTGAACTTAATTGGAATACAAATGGCTAGTCAATAACTTTGTTATAAGAGTCACATGATCCTAACAATCACTTCTGGGCAGCAGTTGGACTGTAGCATTCTGGTCCAGCTGAAATTTCCAAAGGTGTCACTGTGGCTGGTTCCAATAATCCCTGCTCTTGCAGTTCTTCCAGCAGGCATAGTTTTTTTTTATTAATTTTTTTATTCAGACATGTCATTGGCATGTAAGTTGGATGGCCATTGTGCTGAAGGCGATTTAATTGTTTGAGTGCTGTTATTTGGTTCATTGGCCTTAATTGTGCAAACATGTCCTAGCAATCATTATCTAGATGCTCAATAAGGTACACATTATTCCAGCTGTTTCCCTTCTTAAAATATTTGGAGGGGGAAAGAGTTATTATTTACATTATGGCCATTTCTGCTCTACACTGTTATAGTGCTATTATTCCACTTTCAATATCCTGTGGAATTCTGGGGTTTGTAGTTTACTGAGGCCAAAGAGCTCTCTGGCTGAGAATACTAAAGGCCCCTCCCTAAACTGCAAACCCCAGGATTCCACAGGATGTTGAAAGTGAAATAATAGCACTGTAAGAGTGTAGTGCGGAAACGGCCTATATTGTAGATTTCCAGCTCAACAATTGAAAGATACAATTGTCAAATCAGGTAAATTCAGAGCATAGAATGATTAAACATTTGCTTTAGTCATTCTTCTGTCATTATTGTAGCACTTCAATATATATGTTAGCACTATTTTTTGATTAATGATTAAATAGGAAAATGTCACCCCAACGAACCCCCCCAAATAATGTTTGAAATACACACATATTTCTCTCTACCACCAAAATATGTGTCAACATTACAATTAAAACCAGAATAATGCTAAAATTGTTGTTCTCATTATCTCACAAGATAATATGTTAAAGTAATATTCATATGTTACTTCTATAACCTGGATAGATAGGCTAGGCTAAAAGGCAGTGACTTGTCCAAAACAAGCCATCCTGAGGACTTCATAGATAAGGCAGGAGTTGAACCACAGTGCTGCTAAATTACTGTAATTCCATATTGTAAGTCCACACCTTGAAGAAAGACATGCCTTGTGGATGCCCTGAGTAAATCTGATTAGTAATAGAATTAAATGTTTAAGTCTTTTAAAATAGTGGTATCAAGACTGTGAAATGAGATATGTGTTACTATTTCTGGCAGATGCAATGGCCAAATGGCATGTAAATATTATTTAGTGTTCAGAAAGAAAGAAAGAAAGAAAGAAAGAAAGAAAGAAAGTAAGTGCAAGGAGTTTTTCTACGCCTGTAACAACTTTAAATCAGTCAGGCTAAATTTAATCTTAGTTAAATGCTTTCTTGAGGTTACATTTTTAGGCAAATAGGCATATTGGGATGTTAGGCACTTTAGAAGGGACAGAATCCTGAAAGTTATAATGAGTATTTCAAGGGTGTCCTATAGGTATTTATAAAAAGTAAAATAATTCCTCCTTTAATGCTGTTTTGGCTAAAACCAATTTTGTAAGGCAACATTCTTATGTCCAAAACAAACTGCAAAATATGGCATGAGAAAGCATTACATATGGAAATAACTGAGGAAGAATGACAAGGATACATATGAATTTCTGAGCAAACACAGAAAAATATAAATTGTTTTCAAGTGTAACAACAACAACAACAACAACTAATAATAGTAGGATTAAGAAGAAGAAGAAGAAGAAGAAGAAGAAGAAGAAGAAAGTAGTGACAGAAGCTTTCTTTGGAAGCTCCATTAGAAAGAAGCAAACCTTAGGGAAAATGTCTAAAAATACTTCAGTGAACCCATTTCCTCGAGCTAGAGAAATTAAAAATGTAGTTTTGTTTACAGCATGGATTCTTTTCTCTTAAAATACATCAAAGTCCCCCCCCCCCCCATTCCCATGGCATTGGAATAATTATTATGCAATAACTAGCAATCTCACTGCAATTTAAAACTTCTGGATTTTTTTTTCATACGGTGTCTGTTCTTTTGTGGATTGTTAAGATGCTAAGTGAACACCTTGAGCTGAGAAATTATCTAAACAAACACTCCCTACTGCAAAAGAAGGGTTAAAATAAGACATGTTTGTGTTGAAAGGAGACATATTCTCCCACAAACAATTTGAGGCTGCTAATTATTTGCAGAGCCGTTTCTTAGAAACACAGTGCTACGGAAATCAAATAGTCACAGAGTGTTAACAGAACAGGGTGTGTGAGTGATTTCCATGTTAAATGTACAAACAGAAGTCCACATCTTTCCCACAATGCTGGTGTAGGTTGGCAAAGGATGGCAAATATATATACACATTAAGTCAAATGTTCAAATGTTCCAGCTAGTCATTTCCATCCACAACTTCCCCTACCTTCAAGCTCTGTTGGCCAAAGAAACCACAGTTTTGGTCTATCAAAGAAGCCAACATACTAATTCTTTCCATTTTGCATACTCAGTTTTTGGCTTGGACCCATATTGTCTGATTTTGACCCTGTAGTTATGGTATAGAGTTGATAGCTCTAGACACAGCACCCTTTAAATAAAGAGTACAAGATTCATTGCAGGTGACACTACCAATGAGACTACAAGTTCTTCCATCTGTCACAGCTGTTAACTTTTTAGTACTATTGATCTTTACATGGAATTGGTTTCAATTGATTTTGTTGACTAAACTTCTATTTTTTTAAAAAAAACAGCCTTTCTTCAGAGCCAGTGCCTGAAAGGTGAAACAGCAAAAAATGTCTTCACTTGCAAGGGGAATATTAATGGACATCCTATACCTGAAGAATACTTTTTGCTGCTTTGTCATCAGTCCTCTGATGTCAGCACAAACATCTGCTTATCGGAGCTTTGTTTGAGTGTCTGAACACTTGCCCAGCAAGGTGTTCTTTTGACTACAGCATGAAACTGGGACAAAAGTGCTGGCTCTGTTTGTAATCTTGATAATACCATTTTTTGTATACCGAAACTGTGAAGGCCATTGTGCTCTGGGAATGGGGAGCCTCTGGCCCCTCAGATGTTGTTGGACTTTAAATCACACTGACGCTGATGGAAACTGGAATTCAGCATCTGGACTTCCACAGGTTTCCTGCCCAAGGCCTAGCTGCCCACAGTATTGAAAGTCCCTGCTTACTTAAACATGACTGCTGTGATCCATGGATGCTCTTCCAGGGACATAGGAAGCCGCCTTACATAAGAGTTTGGCTGCTGGTCCATTTGGTTCAGCATTGTCTACAGCAGAAGTCCTTCTTGTGTCCTTCTTGATGATAGTGGACTGCAACACTAGCTAATATAGCCAATGGTGAGGAATGCTGGGAATTGTAGTCCAGTCTCTGGACAGCTGCGTGACTCTTCACCTGGCTTACAATAACTGTTTGTTACCCTTTGGGATTTCAGACAGGAATCTTTCTCAGTTCTACCTCCCAGTTTCAGAGAATGTCCTGGGGACCTTTTGCATACAAAGCATTAGATGTTTGTTAATCTGGGGTGCTTCCCCACAGCCTTTTTTCTTTTTCATATCATGGAAGAGCAAGTGTTCTATGCTCATAACCCACCAGAATCCTGTGGACAGATATGAGTTCATTCTCTGCTTTATCTTCAGCATGAATCACATATACCACTCCACTGATGTGTTTGCACAAGCATGGACACAACAGTGTGTTAATGCGTAACTACATGAAACTATGTGCATTGCATGTGGTTTGCAATGCCCTTTTGTATATCAGTATATCTGGGCTTCAATGAGTGATATAACATAAGAGGTTGTTAGCAATAAACAGCTAAATCAGTGATCCAAAACAGATTACTTACCTATCACAGGTGAAAGTAAGAAAGCTGAAACTTAACATTAGGGATTTTTTTTAAAAAAAACAAGTTCTATCTAAATATGGTAAGTCTGATATAGGAATGACCAGAACAAAGGCAACAGTCATGCTCCATCCATAGGCAGGCTTTAGAGAATCATGTTCCAATTCTGATCAGATAATGATAAATTCTATCGTTCTTTTTCTATTCATAACTGAACCATTTTCCTCCAAGGCTGTTCTAGTTGAATGGCTCCTACTACTACCAATAAAATGACATTACACATTTTTCCATCTTTTCCATCTCAATGAATTTTTTTTAAAATATTCAAATTATATTTCTGTTGACCCAGACTATTTCTTGGCAATTCTTGGCACCTGCTGCAACATTCTATTCCTATCCTTGACTAGGTTTCTTTTTAATTGAGATGTATCAGAACAAAAAAGCATTTCTTTGTTCCTTTCTCTTTCTTTCATTTAACATTGTAGTGCATCAGTGAAATGAAACTCTTGCACTATGCACTTGCACTATGCTCTTGCTCCTGCAGCGAGAGATGTAGCTGTGAGACAGCTGACACCCTCAGCTCACTTTTTCATAGCTGCATTTTCTTGTTGGTGGAGAGCAGGGGGAAGGAGCAGACATGCATAGCCACAGGTATCCACAGGGATCTCCACAGGTCCGTTGGCAGTCTCTGCTGATCATGCATTTGTTCTGTGTCCAACTACACAAAAATACATATATGCTTGTCTGGGTCACTGCACTGTCGATAGGGAATTCCAACCTCTGCAGGGAACAAAAATGAGTTGTGATGGCATAAGTCTAACTTACACCATTGTCATTCACCAGCAGGATGTGAGCTCATACACTTTTTATAAAATAAATCAGAGAGGATAACAGCCCTTCAAACAATGGCTGCAATCCAACATTTCCTCTGCATACCATAAATATCTGCATGCAGAGATACACTGCACCAGCATGTAGAATAGCAACATTGTACAACACATGTGAATGGCTAGGTTTCATTGTGCAATGACAATGTGCAACTGCAAGCTACAGTGCACAACCACAATGTGCACAGTGCATAAACACAATGTACACTGCTGCTATGTGCACAACTCTGCTTCTGCAACTATCAGCAGAACGTCCATTTTGGCACTGCACTGTTACAATGCTATTATTCCACTTTCAACATCCTATGGAATCCTGGAGTTTGCAGTTTAGGAGGGACATTTAGAATTCTCAGCCAGAGTGCTCTTTGGCCTCAGTAAACTACAAACCCCAGAATTCCATAGGATGTTGAAAGTGGAATAACAACACTATAACAGTGTAGTGCTGAAATGGCCTATGTCTATTGGCCGTGGCAAATAGTTTGCATACTGTGACTTACGCATTTTATTTCACTAACAGAATGCCAGCCCAAAGGTCCACCTCAAAAAACTACATTCTAGTTGCAGATCTAAGAAATTACTACGAACAGCCTCCCCAAAGCATACATCAAGTAGATGAAGAGGGGACGAACAACTGGCAAAACCTAGCAAGACCCAAGACACTGTATTCTACTTGAGACCAACCTGGAAGAGCCCATTATCTGGATCCCCTGTAAAATTTGATGAGGTGAGGGGATTATACAATAAAATTCTCATCTAGAAGCACTCTAGATGGCAAGAGAGAAATGAGATCACTTAGAATTCCAAAATCTACACAGAAGTACCATAATTCTCTTAAGCGTACCCAAACTGAACACATACAGTTAGTTTGAACTGACTTATACCTCTGAAGTCCAATGATGCTAATTCCCTCTTTAGATGCAAATAGTGTGGTGGAATAATATTTGTCTGAAGCAGTGAATTAACAGGTATCAGTTATAGAAAGAAATATTCAACAAAAACTAAATCAGCTTTATATGCATTTACTTTTCTTTTAAAAAAACATTCCATGAAAAGGAGCATTATATAATTTTCTAGGTAGCAATACAGCATGATATACAAACTCTTAAAAAAACTAGTACAAAAGAAACTATAAAACAAGCGTAAGCATTTTTTATTATTTAATGATCTCAGAAAATCATAAACTTTTCTTATTTACAGGAATGTCAGCATTAGGATAATATTTTAAAATAATTAATTTCAATTCCCCCCTTTTTTATTTCAGAGTATATTATTAATTGGACCATCCATCCACTTTCAAAACTGAAATTTCATCAAGCATGAGATAAACCATTTTCTGTGGACGTGTGGTATATTTAGCTTATTTTCTAGTGAAAACAACTGGGTTATAATGCTCAATACACTTTTACACAAATGTAAACTATCTAGAGAGAACAACAGAAAGATGAAAATTATAAAGGATGTAACTTTTTCTTGTACAAACAAGAGTGGTACTTTCTTTGCTTGCTATGACTGCTTGCCTTAGATTTGTTCCAATGCAACAAACATGAACATAGAAACAGGTTGAAAACATGGACCTAAAAGCAAGCTCCCTTCTTTAGACCACACTTCTAAATACAGTCAGCCCTCCACATTTGCGGGTTTCAGTTTTGCAGATTTGATTATTCATGGATTTTTTGCTATTACCTCTGCTGCCTCCCTATGCCATTTTTAATAGGGACTGCAGGCCTCATGAGACTGAGAAACTGAGAATGAGGTTTGTAAGTCCCTCTTAAAAATGGTGTGGGGCAGCAGCGGAGGTGGCAGTAAGCCCTACCAGCCACCCATTTCTGCCTTGTGAAGGAACCCTGGTGCCTCAAAGGAATCCATGGTGGGTTGAATAGGGTGATCATATTTCTGTGTGTTAAATATGCTTTGAGAGAATCTAGAGTTATTCATGGTTTCTCCACTTTCACAGGGGTCCCGTGTCCCTAACCTTAGTGAATGTGGAGGGATGACTGTATGTTGTTTTTAAACAGAGCTGGGATGTGGTAGCCTTCTCTACTAGCAAGAGGTTGGGCTAGACAGCCCTACGAGTATCTTCTAACTCTATGACTCTATGGTGCTGCTGCTTCTGTATTGTATATCACTGAATGCTATCAATAATTCTAAGTTTGCATACAGATGTCATTACAAACTAAAACTGGGCCAGGTTGATTTACCACAGGCTGAGTTCTCCCATCTTTGATCCTCAAAAAATGCATTTTTTCTTGCTTTAATACCATTTTCCTCTACTCAACTTCATGTTTCAGGAGTGCTTGTGGCTTTGTTTGTTGTGTTTACTTCCTCAAGCATCTGTTTGATGCTTTATTATTGTTTATTCTTTTTCACTTTAAAAATTGGTCCAAGAATATTTGTGGCTGGGAGAGTGAATTGATTTTATAACTGACAGAAGGATAATTGAAACAGCACTGTGGAAATCTGGCTTCTGCTGATAGTCAGCAGTAGTTTGCCTTGAATCTAAGGCAGAGGAAAAAGCGTATACATGTATCCACAATGCAGTAAGTGCATTTGGCTTACTCACCACTCAAATGTATACATTCCAAATGTACCATCCATGTGTTGGGAGCTAATGAAAATGATTCTTAACCATTCCTTCTTAATCCAACCAATGATGAACACTGTCAAAGCTCATCTGCATGGTAAAGAATTCTTTGCATGTTGCTACTTGTAAGGCTCTCTGGACTGGGGAGTTTTGAGTCTTGCCAGTGTTAGACTATTTATACTGTGTGGTCTACATGACAAGTTAGATGGTAACTAGACAGAGGGCTTTACAGTATAAATTCAAAACATTTCTGACTTTAGTTCTGGATTGAAATACATATTGAAGAACTCTAGGAAGTGTCCTAAATGGCATACTGATTAGTGAAAATATCAACTTTAGCCCATATTACACAATATCTTTGCATGGACAAGATCTACATCTGGTGCGTTATCAAGTTCTTGAATATTTACATTCAGATCCATGCATATAGGTTGGTTGAAGGATCCACAGTCAGCTTATATGTGCAGAAGCTATTCCATGTTATAAAAGTCTCCTACCTCTGCCAAAGGCAGTTGTTAGATCAGGTGAAACAAAAATATTTTTATTGTCCTATATTAGTAAAAGCAGATAAGACTAACTAAAATTAGAATATATGATGTATAATTATTATTTTTAATTAAAAAATGTGTCATTCCTGCAATTCAATATATAAGAAGCCATTATAAACAAAAATAAGCCCTTTATTAAGAACAGTCTTTGGTTAGATTGATATTTTAAACATGTTTGGGTAATATTTTGTTAACACAATTCATTTCCACATACAGAGGTTTTGGGGACAAATCATATTAAAATAACAGAATTCATTGCATATTTTATATTGAAACAAATATTACAAAACTATGCAGTGATTTTTATTTTAAAGCATTTTGCAACAAAAGCTTTTTATTGAAATATAACTGTCTTTGACATTTGGTTTTGTAACTAACCATAGAGTAAGTGAGCTTGCAATATATATTCAGACAATGGCTGTTCTAAGTGAATTGAAAGTGAATTTGATTTCATTCACAATTAAAATTAAAATTTCATTCCTGACTTATACAATGGATAAATAATGTGATATATGACATAATGTTTGCAGTTTATAACCTGGCAGACCATATCATAAATGAATTTTTGAAGGAACAGTCTTTTGCCAAGGTCACAGCTAGAAGTTGTATGTAAAATTGATTTGAAGCCTGGAAAAACATGCACAAATTGAAAACAAAAAACAAAACCCAAATTTTTTCTACTGTGCATGTGCCCAGACTGGGGCTTTTGCTTCTGTTTTCATTTGTGTGTCTACCAGCATAATTGGGGTTATCTACCTGCACAATATTTTTGCAGCAGTTAGTAACTCCTATCCTAAGCAACAGGCCTGACACTGGATATAACTGGCAGGAGTGTGCTAGATCTAAGGTTTGTAATCCCGTTTGTTCCTGGGTTTTCCCTTGGATACTGTCACTGGAAGGAATGTTGTCATATGCTTGGCTGTATTTATCACCAGTGCCATTTGCTGCCAAATATTTGGCAATAGCAGAGAGAGTATGGGATGGTTGCCTAGTAAACAGTAAACTGATTTTTCTTGTTCTTTCTATTCCTATCCTAAGAATTAAATATATATTCTATCAAAAAAAGAAAAAAAAAGAAAAAAAGTTTTTTGTCCCTACAGCCCTGCCAGTCAAAGAGAATCAACAAACACTGCATGCTGGCTACTATCTGGAACATGTTGAGGGTTAGAGATTTCTTTCTATGTTTGCATGAGTACCTGTGAACAAAATATACTCCATTCTCTTTGCAAAAGCATAATAAATCTGAAGAACACCGAATACTCAAAAGTGCTATATAAATGCTGAGCATTATAGTTGTTGTTTGAAAGCCTTCCTTGCCATTTCTAAATATTTTTAAAAGGCATGTTTAACATTTTTTAAACACATTTGTCCTTCAGATTTAATGCGCAACACATGTATTTTGCATTTGGCCACCTGTACTTCAGTATAGTGAAAGGATACTTATGTTCTTCTAGCGAGGATTTTATTTCTGTTCACCTGGGCACTGATGTTACAGAGCTACACTACTATATTGTCTAAGCTACTGTACCTCAATTTGGGGTAGAGTGGACGTTGATTTTTATTTTATGTTATTCCATTGGGCCAAAAATTTCACACAAAAGGAAGGATTTTATGTGTGTGTGTGTGTGTGTGATATTAATGTCTTCTATCCAAGATGAAGGAACTAGAGTACCTGGGGCTAAAGAGAAGGAAAAAAGAACATATATCATGTATATCTAAAACTACTTGGAATGGATAAATGGTGGGTAGTTAATCCTGAATACTGAAAACTCTACCAAAAAGGCAGGAGAGAATGTATTTGGTGTAATGTTCTCTATGTCAAAGAGGCAACAGAAATCAACAGAGTTAGAGAGAGATAGAGAGAGAAGGAAATAAGCCACTTGGTAATCACTTTGCCATTTTGTAATTCAAAATTGGAGACATACTGCTCCTCATTCACCAAACATGATCTTGATCTTTTCATAAAAAAGGAAACAAACTAATCCTCAGTGATATTAAAATATACAGGAATAACAGAGTTACTATAGCAGAAACTATAATATATTTACAGATGGTGCATTCTCCATCCCCCAGAATGGCTTATTGAATCTTCCCAGAACTGACTATTTTCCGCAACCTTTCTGTCATTCATTTCTTATTTCTTACATATTTCTCTTCTTTATTTCCACCTGCTGCTTTCTGAGCTGACATGGATTACAAACCGTCACTATATATATTCAGCACCTTCACTACCCTTCAAAAGCAGGCTTAATGTCAATTTCATGCTTTTTGCTCTAGATATTTTAAGAAGAGATAAATGCAAAACCAGGAAGAACCAGAAGTTCTTACAGCCTTTCATTGCCATGTCTGGCAACAGCTTCTGGAAACTTATCTGGAAGACAACTGTAAACAGCTCTTAATTCTACTAAAAATGTAAAGTATGTGAAGTTCAGACAAACAGGATTATAAAAACAGTTAAAGTAAGAAAGAGAAAGAAAGAAAGGGAGAGAAAGGTGACACAATAAAGGGCTCTAGAAATTTACTCTAACCTTGCTCTTACTCAGATTCTGTAAGTGTCTCTGAAAAGGTAAGTGCAGAACCCAATTACCTAGGAGATGGCTCTTCCTAGATCATACCTTACCTTCCTAGTCCAGCATCCTGATTCCAGCAGAGACCAAACAGATTCACTCAAGAAGCCTACAAGAGTGTTCTCTAACTTAAAAGATAGCACTATTTGCAGATCAACTTGAAGCACAGCAAGGCAGGAAGCTCCATGATCTTTTCTGTTCCCTACAGCCTATAAAGTTTTCATGGATTTCCTCCAAAGTTTCCTCAGAAAGAGCAGGAAAACTAGCCAATCAGGTTCAGCATGGTTGGCTGGCATACAAGACCAGGGAAGCTGAAAGCAGAGGCTTCAATCTAGTCTGCTTCTTGGCTAGATGCCAGACTCCAGTGCTCCCCTCACCAATGGACTTGGGAAATTAAGCTCTCCCTGACTCCCTTTATTTTCCTCTTCAAGGTCATGTGGCTTTGGTTTATGGGATATTTGAATCTTTACTGAATATTTAATTTTTGTTACAAGCTTGAGTGGTTTTAGCACAGGCCCAGCTATAATTGGGGTGGAGGAAGCTGGGACCTGGGAGATTCTGGGGGCTATAGTCCAGAAAAGTAAAATTTCCTACCTCTATCAACTTGGATATTCAGTTTATCATAGGTAATAGACACTGCTAAATCCATACTCTGTAGATGTTTAATAATTAACCCAGCTAGTGGCCAGCACTGCATCTTTGGGCAGTGAGTTCAGTATGTTCATTAGGAATTCTGTGAAACTGCACTTTTTGTCTGTTCCAAACTGACTGTAGTTCTGTTTCAAAATATGTGCCTGAATTCTAGTATTATGAAGGAGCATTTTCTCCTCTCTATTCACTGCTGTTGATAACTATTATAGATTTCATATTGTACTCTAATAAAAAGCAAACATCCCAAATGCTCATCAGGTTTCCTGACTGAACTGGGTTTCTGTATCATAATTGTTAAGCTAAAGGTAGCTGTGAGCCATGATGTTGTTCTGCTAGTGAAATGCTAAGAGATGCTTGATATTTGGAAGGAGGAAGTATAGGATTTTGGGGCACACTGAGCAGGGATGGCATGTGAACACAGTTGCTTAGGGAACACATTTACTCAATGTATTTGTTTAGCAACAAGGTTTCTAGGTTTGTGGTGGGCAGTGCAGTTTGCTAGTAGATCTGTGTGTGTGCTCTTTAACTCAGGGCAGTTTTTAAAAAGGCCCCGCAATGCTTGGGGAAATTGTGCTGTTACTAATATTCTTTCTTGTCCTCTGGACCCCCTCTGGAATGTGCACTAAACACTCTGGATTGTTAAACTAAATGCCCTTCCACCAATCCTTTGTTCTTTCATGTAGGAGAAAACTATTCAAGTGAACTGCTCTCAGTAGTGCTGGGATGAAGGTAATGATGTTGCTACTCAGACCATTCTGGTCATTAGAGTGAGTGAAGTGCAGTTGAAGTGATGAATTCTGCCAAATGAAAACTAAAACATTCTTGCCACAGCTTTCACTTGAGAGAAAACACCGTGGGTTCAGCGTACAGGCAAAGAAAACATCAGAGGATTTCTGCTTGCAAAAGTTAAAAAAAATAAAAAACAAAACATCAACAGCAGATTCAAGCTCAGACCTTTTCTGCCACAGTCCTGCAAGGAAGCGCTCTGTAGTACACTGTTTATTTTGTTTTGCATATTCTTAATCTCCCAAGAATAGAGAGTCCATAATGATTCCAATACTTGTTATCTGATTCTTACTTTCTGTCATTTTTTTTAATAAATAAGCTAAAATAAAATTCTCAGAGAAGATCCTACAGAATCCTACCTGCTTTTCTTTTTCAGAAATAAAAACAGTGGTAGTTATAAGCTAGTCATGTAATATATATATATATATATATATATATAATACCTATATATATATGTAAAAAAATCCCTGCATTACATTTTGTGCAAAAAAAGAAAAAAATCTTGTCAGAAACAAAATATGGTCCTCCTTTTTTGTAAGAACATTATTTCTCACATAGATATAAGCAAAATGGTTGCATATGCTTAAACATGCACCAGGTTGTTAAAGGATCAAGTCCTATTATTTAAGTAATGGCTTGTTTAGGAATGGAATGCCCCCCAGCATAAGAACAACTTCCTCTTCTACACATCAACATGACATGAATGACAGGAAGATATACTCCCTCTATGGTTCATGGATGATCTGGGGCTATGGTTATTACAGTTTTCACCTTTCCTTTTATCCTTGTCCCTCCACGTTTCTAGCAATTGCAGCTTCCCTTGTTCTTCCTTCATGAAGACTTCCACCATCAGAACTTTCTCCTTATGAATTTGTTGGCTGATGTCTTTGGGAATGTCTGGGATAATCCAGTCCACAAAGTCACTCATAAACATTACTAAATTCTGAAAAATAAGAAATATTAAGAAAATGTTGGCAGAGTCAACAATTAAGGACAATAAGAATTAAATACATTTGAACTCTCAATAGAGAGGTAAGCACAGCGATACTTGCGTTACCATATAATGGATGGATCTTTTTAGAAATGTAAGCGTTTGGCTAGAAATTGTGTCTTAAATGTATGTTTCTAAACATGTGAGAAGCAAACTTTTCTAAACTAGAGCTGTGTGAAATTAATGTGTAACGTACATAAGTAAAGATTTAAGAACTTTGACAAAAGCAGCTAATCATGGATTAGAGGCATTGATGCCAATTTTTATACAACTCTCGTTTTATTATAGTTAACCTTTTCTTACATGAAAATTAATCAGCAAAACGTATACTATGTTATGAGCACAAATGACTTTCTGGCTGTATTAATGACATGGGAAGCTGATGTAGCCATTTCACTGTATCTGAAACAATGCATACATCTTTTCCACTTGACAGAGGAAGGGCGGGCAAGCTGGACAACACCTTTTTGCCTTTTCTATCGTTCTACGTGCCATCCTACTTCACTCAGAGCCGTGATGCTTTCATGAGCCGTTACAGGATGCATGGCTGATAATCACCCAACTGACTTTGTTGGCACTAGTATTACCCTATGATGTTACTTTAACTGCCATGGTTCCATCCTACGGATTGGGATTTAAAGTTTACACAGTAGGGTTTAGAATTCTCAGTTGGAGATCTGTAGTGCCTAACAAAACTACAACCCCAGGAATTCAGAGTATGTTGCCATGGCAGTTAAAATGGAATCATAGTGTTACAATTATGTTGTGTGAAAGGGCCTCTATGGTGACTAGCAGAGGAAGATGACATGCCAGTCATTACAGGAAGTATACCAGCCAGGCTTCCTGGTTGCAAGAGAGTTAAGTTGCTGAGTAAAGTGATGTGGATTTCAGCACTGGACACAGCAACATAATGTTCAGCTACTTCTTCCCTGAACTGAAAAAAGTCATTACCTTATTTATGAGCCAAACTGATTTCAGCTTATCAACTGCACTCCCAGTCCTCTAAGAGAACATTTATAGCAGTTTAGAGTGTTGAAATCCCTTTATGTGGGCCAGTAATCCTGACAACCCTGTAAGATACCTCAAGATGCTAGAAGAGTTTCCTGTTTAAAAAGAGAATATGTAATTCCTGCTGCTCCACATCTGTTTGTCTTCTGTTCTTAGTAAGACTGCATATAAGCACTGATATCACTGTATTTGTACTCCTCATCCCAATCTTATAATATTGTCTATTGACAGTGAAGCATAGAGATGTATGGTACATAATGTGCTATGTTATGTTAGATGTTATGAAGAAGATGAAAGAAATTTACAGAGTGCCAGGTGTACTATATTGTGTTCTGTGGGAACCTGTAGAGTTCTTCTCAGTGTGTTCACCTGATCTAAGGAAGAAACTTTCTCTTTAAAGCTCCTTCTGGTAGACTCTATGCTACCCTAAATATGCCATTGCCCTTTTGTTAGTTTTACTGCAATCATTTGTGTTATCAAAAGCCAAAACCATAGGTGTTAGTCTTGCGTTACCTGGAACACTATTACAAATGCTAATCTTGCTGCGAGTACAGCCCAGAAATCTTTTGCAATTTCATATTTATTTTCAGACCATGGGGGCTCTCTGTAATCTTTGTACCTGAAAAACAAGACACAATGGAGAACGAATAGGTTTCATTTGGTGAGAATCATGACTGAATATATATGATATGTTATTAACATTTAATATCAATAGCTTTCTCTGTCTGGCTGTATACACATAGCATGGATCTTCTAAAAAGCTTGAAGTCTGCCAGTATGAATAGTTTTGATGGAATTTTTTAAAAATAAACATAAAATCATTTTGCTTTTTATGCAAGAGACGAGAAAATGGCTGGTAACAGCCAGGCTGAATTTACTGTTGTTATGTAGACTATATTGTTTTGCTATTTGCCTATGTCCTTGTCATACCCACTTGTGGGTATATTCTTACATATAAATTGTAAGCAGACTCTCTGTGTGTGCATGTGGTACAGTATGTTCTTGAACAGAAGGGGCTGACTCATAAAAGTTAGTGATGGGTTAAAGCTTCAAAGCACTGTCTATCATCTTTAAAGTTGTGCTTCTATGAACTGATCTAGGCCCCTTTCATAGGAAAAAAAATCACTGTAAGAGTTTTTCAAAGAGGATTTGGATCTGTTCCCAAATCTAAAGGTAGTTTGGACATTAAGGCCCAAATCCTATCAGTTATTCCCAATTGCAGCAAACCTACTGAGTCAGTTACTGAATGGTGAGACAAGAAATAAGTAAAGTTCAGA
Source organism: Cyclura pinguis (assembly GCA_030412105.1). Lineage (NCBI taxonomy): Eukaryota > Metazoa > Chordata > Lepidosauria > Squamata > Iguanidae > Cyclura > Cyclura pinguis. The sequence continues at coordinate 305,898,636 of CM059599.1, read as the reverse complement.
CTAACAGTATTCAGGCCTAAAGTTGCTTCCAAACATAGGGTTCCTGTTTCCTAGCACTTCCAAAGAAAACACACTGTACAGCTGTCCTCTCATCTTTTTCCTGGAGGATTCTTTGTGGGGCAAAAAAATGGAAGAAGCAGTTAAAAAAAAATACCTGGATGGTATTATACCTGGATCGTCCTGAGGTTGTTTTTTCTCTCTCTCCTATCTCACAGTTACAGACACAGCTCTATAACATTGTGCCAAACTGCACAGTGAATGAATACCAGAGCCCTATTCAGGCCTATGCTCACCACACTTTTGTGAAAACAGAAGTAAGGGAGTTCCTTGCCCTGACTATCTTCACCACTGCTTTCCACATATAAAAAGAGATGTTTCTGAAGAGCAGAGATTCCTGGGTGCATGGCAGCTTTCCATAAAAACAAAATCCCTGGTTTCCCAGTGATCTTGCTTGTATGGAAAGTCTCTATATGAATGGAATTCTTCCTTTTCACATGCCTCACTTTCTGTATAGGGAAAGTAACAGTGGAGTATGGTGGGTTAGGTGCTCCCAGTTTCCTGTGATCAAGAAAATGTGACAAAAATGAGAGATGGATGAAATGGGGTGTTCTACCCTGTGGAATTTTGGGAATTATGTCAGTTCTCTGATCTGGTTATGAGATATTCTCCTATTCTTTTCCACTCGTAACATAACCGTTTTATTCCCAGCATGCTTCTAGACAGAAGTTAACAATCAAAACACACGGAGTAACAATTCTGTCAGGGTTTTTGTTGTTGTTGTTGTGGAAATAGAAATAGATAGATAGAAGTGGTAGCAAAACAGTAGAAGGTTCTAAGTGGAAGGGTATATTATTGTTGAATGAGGCAGGATGCTTAAGACTATGTTTAAGACTTGTCTGGAGAGAACTATAAAGCTATATGCGTTACACCACCCTGGAGGTATAAGATTCTCTGAACAACTCCTTTTTTGGGGATGGGGGGAGTTGAATGAGCATTTCATTTATTCAGTTATTCGTTATAAAATATATGGCTGGCATCCTGTTAGTGATTAAGAGGCGGATGGTTGTGAAGGCTGGAATTCTCTACTGACCTCACCCAATGACCAAGCCTTGTTTCAGAATTCACACTGTAGTTGCCGTGGCCTCACTCTGTAGTCATTTAGTCTTCTACAGATGACTAAGAAATGATCACATGGAGCAGGCCAATATAAGGCCCACCTCAAGTCTGGGCTCCCACATCATCTCAAATCTCACAGGTGCCTGGAAATCTCAAAGGGGGTCTTCCTCTCATGAAATTTGAAGTGGGCTTTATATAGATCTGCATAACGTGTCTTGAGCTGGCTGAGCAACAGGGATGGTTATCCTGTACCGGCGTCAAAAAACAAAACAAAACAAAACAAAAAACCCAGCAGCCCTACCCTATAGCCAGATACAAAAAAATGACATTCACTGAGACTTCCGGGGGTGCTTTTATGCTACATCTCCCTGATGCAGAATCTTGGCCACATATTTATACGTGGTTCAGGAAGGGGTACTTAGAATTGCTTGTTAGAGAATTTTAGTGCCTCAAAACCCCAGGATTCCATAGGATGCAGCAATGACAGTTAAAGTGAAGTCACAGTGCTGAACTGTACAGTGTGAAAGGCCTTGGCCTTCCAGCAAGGCTTAAGGTTTGTTATCATCTATATGAACCTGTCAACTGATTAAGACTTTCCCAACTGTTGCCTGTACCAACCAATAGGACCCAGGAGGAATCTCAGCCAGGGCCCCCTTTTTAACCTGCCTGCTGCCTTCTGCCTAATTGTCTCTGTCAGGCACACAAGAGGTGAAGGTGCTGGCAGTGGCTGCCTTTTTACTTCTGGGGTCCGTTTCACACTGCACCACTGTAACACTATGGGCCATTTCTGCCTAGCATGGGGATGGGAGAGGAGCGGGACCACGACAATGCTTCTGCATGACATTATCACAGTCCCAATAGTTTTGACAGTTTTCCCTGTCAGTGACTTGCAACTGCCCCACCATCCTGCACTTACCTGTCTTGCAGAAGGGCAGGAAGCACAATGGTGGCGCTTCCTGCCCCAGCACAGCCTGGGAAAATACCCGGCTGCACTGTGGAAGGAAGTCGCATGTCTATGCTCCTTTCTACAAGGAGCCGGTCCTCTGTGGAGCAGAGTGCTCTCATTGAGCTCCCTTCCTGGCAGAGCCACTGCTGGGATCGCCACCGGAGTAGGATGGGACAGGTAGGGTGCGGAAAGGGCCTATGATTCCACTTTAACTGCCACAGTTCCATCCTCTGGAATCCTGAGGTTCATACTTTAGGGGAGGGGTATATTGCCTTGGCAGTTAAAGTGACAGCACACTAGTATAACTGGTAGTGTGAAAGGGCCCCCATTTCTAACATTAGGAAGTTCTGCCATGAAAGGTTTTTAGTAACTTCAGTTATCCTCCTCCTACCTGGGGAACATGCTGGTACTCTTCTTTGCCTCATTTAGTGGGGCCAAAAAGACTACATAATAACGTAAACTCTATTTTGTAATAGGATAAGGTGGCTCACACCAAAAATCTTGTTTAGGGAAATACTTGCTTGGAGACTGAAGAAGCAGTCATTCTTTTCCAATATTGGGTGGGAAGATAGGGTAGCCTATAAAGTGTGCCAGACTGGAGAAGTGTTTCCATTCCTCCTTGGGCACCAAAGCATGGGTATGATGAAAGACACCTTAGTTTACTTTCTACTAAAATGGTTGAGACCAGAGACAGAGGGAAGAAGGGGCAGAAGAAGCACTTTTGTGAGAGGGAGGAAGGGTGCCACCTTTGATTTAGGGCCAAGGTGGGCAACTGCATGGGGACCAGAGACCAATTCTTCCCCCCACCATGGGCTAACCTTCCCAGCAAACCCAAATACCTTTGTTTGCCACTGCTGATCTTCTCAAAATGGTGACAGGAAATGAAGGCATGACTCTTCCTGTTGCATTTTGAGAGCGAGTGCAAAAGAAAAAGGAAGTGTTTCCTCCGCAGACTTTCTTAAAATAGCCGTAGGAAGTGCATGTTCATCTCTTCCTGTCACCATTTTGAGGCTTACTACATAAGAAAATTTTTGGAGGTAGTATGGGGTTCTGAGCTGCTTGTAGGGAGTGGCTACTTTCACATGTTTTCATGTGTTTGAGGAGCTTTCTGAATGATATCAGGGCAAAAAATGTCTGCAAATCATGCCTAAATTTTTTTGGGCTGCGTTTTATGGGGATTGGTGGGGGGCTTCAGGGACAAAAAAAGTGGGATCCAGGGGCTGCACTTTGCTCACTGTGGTTTATAGAGTACCTTTAACTGAGCAGTTTGTTTTTTAACATAAGATGGACAACAGGGAACTACTACAACTAAGATAACAGATCTAGGCCATTTCCGCACTACACTATTATAATGCTATTATTCCACTTTTAATATCCTGTGGAATTCTGGGGATTGTAGTTTATTGAGGCCAAAGAGCTCTGTGGCTGAGAATTCTAAATACCCCTCCCTAAACTGCAAACCTCAGGTTTCCATAGGATGTTGAAAGTGAAATTATAGCACTATAACAGTGTAGTGTGGAAATGGCCCTAGTCTCAGATTTAAATCTCCAGATTCCTGCCTTTTAGACGATAAGCAAACAGAAATCCAAACTTAAGGTTTATAGAGCACTGGACGGTAGAAGTTGACTGGATTTATTCAGTAGTCTTATGAGGGATGAGTTGTCCTTTGAAGCATTGGCAATGGCCACTGAGCCAACAGGTATTTTGGGCATTCTAGAATCATATATGCTGATGCTTGGTTATCTAACAGAGCTACCATTACTGGCTGTATTGCATGTCTGAAAAGCCTGGGACAGAATCTTACTAAGGATGAAGGAGCATAAGCAGCAGCAACAGCTTTCCATGCCAAAGTTTTGGGTAAGCAGATCGCTGCATTAGACAGGTGCCATAGAAATGGTCTAGTGAACTTCTGCAGGTAATCATTGTTCATAGGTTGTGCCTCATTTGTTAATGTGTGTGCTAATGATAAATGAGCTTCCCAGTGAAGTATGATGGTTCAGGACTGCTTTAGTAGACTTCCTGGTTTTTTGTGTTGACTTCGCAATCCTGTTTGGAAGTCTTAGGGAATGTCTTAAGGAAAGGAGCTTTTATGGAAGCTAGTGAATCCCAGAAGCACATTAAGGAAAGGAATCACTGGCTGAGTTAAATCAGGGATGGACAAAGTACAGCCAGCTGCCTTACATGCAGCCCCTAAGGGCACCAGTCTACCCCACCATGCCCCACCCCTCTGTTTTCAAGAAATTAACTTAAAAAGTTCCCCTGTGCCCCCTAGAGGCCGCAGGAGGCAATTTTGCCTGGTTTTCAGCCCTCCCCCCTTACTTACTAAAAGTGATTAAAATAAACCAGGAAGTCGTGAAACAAAAGCAGCTCCTAGAGGATGTTTAGACCAGTAAATTTTTTAAAATTTAAAAATGGTGGAAGGGCAAAGGCGCATGCCTTCCAGGTCCAGCAAGATGTGTGTGCGTCCCCAGGGCAATTAAAGCAGAACTTAAAGCAGAATGGATAAATTGTTGGAATGGCTAAGAGCAGCAGAACTGTGAGATCATTTATAACTGGTGCAGAATGGGAGAAAGAAGAAAGCAACAGCAATAAGTCTATACATAAGTACACATAGCTAAAAACCACTACATGGAAACTAAATATGAAACTTTGTGGGATGTGTCAATATCCCTGGGAATAGCCTAAGGAAACACTGTTGCAAAAAAATAACATTATGTACCTGCATATTTGGATTGGGTAGCCAAGCTCCATAGGCTCATTTGGAGCTGTTCCTTCTTGAAAATCGCTGACATTAAAATAGGATAGCGTATGGTTCACGAAGCCATGCATGGTGCCACTCTCACTGTACATATACAGGTACACGAGGCGTGGAATGAAGTCAGATGTGAATGAGATCACAAATGCCTAAGCCATAAGAGTAAAGAATGAGCACAATATTCAGGCAATGCTGGACTGATTACATAAGCAGATTCACCTGTCTCCCCGCTAGTGCTACAGATCAATATCTTCAGCCACATCATTTAGGGACCTTTGAGCTGGTTTTAATGTGGTAGTGGTGGTGTGAACAAGGCAGGTCCAGGCGTGTTTTAAAATTTCAGCCCCTAAGTATTTGTGATCCTTCTTATGAAAAACAAACATCCTGGTGTCTGCCTCTCCAATTTCTATAAGGGTTTGGTTGGTATTTGGTCTTATTTTTAGGAGAATTTAACTACAGTGTTAATCTTTTATGCGCATGGTAGTTTGTAGTAAAAATTGGATTGATCATACCTTAGTTTGGACCACCGTGTGTATCTGCTCAACCTACATTTCCCTAGCACTCCCCTCCCCTGACCTTGTTTCGGGGTCACTATATCATTAGATCTGCAAGCTATTTTTTCATCATATTATATAATTTTATAATCAAACTATGGAACTGCAACAAATAATTAAGAATGAGCCACTACAACTGAATTAGACAACACCACATAGGAAAATAGATAGTGACCCTTCAGGAAATGTGGCGATTAATTCTCTAATTGCAATACAGTATTAGTGGAAGTACATTATATGGAATCCTGCTGTCCCCTTTTTTGAGTTTATATATTTTGTCTTGCTTTTACTGCCGATGAAATAAATCCACCTTGCTTTCGTTGACATCATTTTGAACCACCCTGCATCTATTGGCTTGACTCTGCTGATATGAATGCTTCAGTTAGAAGATTTTGCCAAGAGCACCACAGTTTGTTCTAATTTTGCTTCTTATATACCACATGCTTGATCAAAACACACAAGAGATGGGAAATCAACACAGCAGATGACAAGTAAAAAGATCTTCAGAGAAAGACACAAAAGGGTGAAAATTTTGCCTTTCCCCTTCCTTTTTGCCTTTTGCCATTACAGTAAACCTGGAGATTTGCTATAATGAGCAGGACAAGTACAACAAGTGAAGGGGCAATAATATCCTGTGTTTGGATAACTTATAGTTATTTCTTTTTCCACAGGAATCTCATAAAATAGCGTTGGGGATCTTCTGGGGTTGTTGTGGGCCATACTGTCCCTCTTGATAATAGTATGGGGCTGTACCAAGTGCTGAATTTGTTAGCATTGTAATGCCATACTTTTTGGGTGTAGCAGAGGCATAAAAGCTTAATTTTCCTTTATAAAGATGTATGAGCAGCAGACAAATTGTTTTAAGGTAGAAACCAAGAGTGTATTCAGACTGATTAAAAAGACTAGAAAGTCCCAAATTTTGTTCCTGGTCTTTCCAATTTTATTTTGCAGATCCATGCATGCTTTGTCTGTCTCAGAATATTTTCTATCAGCTCCTGATACAATCAGAGACTTTTTATACCAGCACCCCAGGTCGGCTTATTTCAACCCAATATAAAATCAGACAGAACAGGAATAAAATTGGGGATTTTTCAGTCAGTCATATACTCAGATGCTCAGAGCATACCACTGTTTTTAAAGCGATTTGCAATTTTTTTTTGCTGCAGTTGCAATAACAAACTGGTGGCTGCAACATGTGGAGTTTATGACATCAACAGACAGTGGGTCACTTCCAAATCTTATCTCATACCAAACTGCTACCTTAACAACAACTATACCTTACATTAAGGAAAACAACAACTGGGTCATGCTTAAAAGGGCAGGATGCAAAACAGCAAGAATGAATGTGAGCATATAGAAGTAAGCAATAATGAACACTGAGAGGAAGTAAAGAAGCAGAGGGATATTTTTCATTACCTGGGGACTCATCTATCTTTATTCCACACTTCCACAGTTTTTCCAATCATTTGGTGAGTGTTTTCCTAACATGACTGCAAGGATAGCAGCAATAGCAATAGCAGTTACATTTCTATACCGCTTATCAGTGCTAAGCACTCCCTGAGCAGTTTACAATGTGCTTAGCTAATTGTTCCCAACAAGCTGGGTACTCATTTTCCCGACCTATGCAAGGACGGAAGGCTGAGTCAACCTGGAGGCCTGCAGGATCAAACTTCAATGTTGTAGCTGCAGTACTGGCATTTAACCACTGCGCCACCTGGGCACTACCCTCAAGCCTATGCTTGAGGGAAAAGGGAAGGATGCAAGAGACTTGGGTAAATGATGCAAATTAGACAGCAGACAGAGACAAAGATCTTTGAGGAATCATAGAGAAGGAAGAAGCAGGAGGCAAGGGTGGGTGGGCAGAATGTAAAAACCAGAAGGAAAGGTTGGGGCTGCAAACTTGCTGCAGCCCATCTTTATTGGTACCTTCCCAAATACATTGTCTGTACAGTACCCTAACGTAAAAATAGCTGTAGAAGTGCCTGTGCTTTCTCACATGTGGTCCCCTTTTACAGCTAATTGTTTTACAAGCACACACAAAGCTTTCTCTTTTTCTTTTGACTTGGTAGGTAGGGAGAAGACTGACTGTTGTACAAGGGGTCAACTCAAGGACATGGTATCCATAGCACAGTGGGATGTGTGAGTGTGGGATCCAGCCTAACATAGGCTGATATATATTTAAGCAATGCTAACTGTGTACAGAAGCTTGGGCCATTCCCACTATCTGGCAGACATCTCTCCAGAAAATTGTGAAATTAGTCCTTGATGACCTCAGAGATTTTTATGGTGGTATGCTGTGAAATCATAGGAAGGGAACCATCTCACTGCCCAAAAGACCAATAAATGGGTCCTATAACAAATCAAATTGGAACTCTCACTGGAAACCAAAATGACTAAACTGAAGTTTAGTCTGTGGACGCATCATGGGACCACATAAAATACTAGAAAAGATAATAATGAAGTAGATGATGAAGCAAGGTAGAAGGCAGTAGGAAAAGAGGAAGCCATGGCCCTGAGTTTGCAAGACCTCAGCAGGCCTCTAGATGACCAGGGATCATTTATAGGTTCCCCATAAGTTGAAGCAAACTTGACCACAGAAAATAACACATTCTGTTTTTTATTTGTAATGCTTCTGCACTTTCAAAAAATACTAAAAACGTCATGGTGTCTTCCTCTCTTTCAGCAACAATGAACTCCAACTTGAATTTGTAAGCCCTGACAGACTCCCTGAAAATACTTTCAAATGCTGCAAATAACCTTAAGTCCAACCAAGTCTCCAAACAAATGACACTGCATTACACAAAAACATCCATTTTAACAAGGCTGTTAAACGTATCAAGATAAACAGACCATACAGTTTTTTATAAATATTATATCTCTTAAGATTTTAACTAGTTTTGCTGTGTGATGTTATGATAAACAAGACATAGAAAGTTGAGGAGGGGAGCCCTCAGTTGGTTGTGTCAGGCATGGGATGAATATAGTGCTTATATGCCATGCCACTGTTTTTAAGCAAAGCAGAGACAGGCCCTGTTTTGTCTCCAAATTTGTTGCCCCTCAGGTGATGGAGAACATTATAAATACCTGTAATAAGAATTGCACTCATCTCGGGGGGGGGGGGGCTGTAAGAAGATTTGGCACATTAAGACATTTGTGGGAATACTAGTGAATCTTTGGGACCTGGCCCCTTTCTTCACCTTACCTTGTCCCATCGTGCTTTGGTGGCGATCCTGGCAGTGGCTCTGCTGGGAAGGGAGTGCGATGAGAGCGCTCCCCTCCTCACAGGACTGGCTCCCTGTGGAAGGGAGTGCAATGGACATGCTGCTTCCTTCTGCAGCACAGCCATGTACTTTCCCAGGCTGTGCTGGGGCAGAAATTCTGCCATCATACTTCCTGCCCTTCTGCAGGACAAGATAGTGGCACAATCGTGTGCCATTACAAGGAAAACCCATCACATTTAATCTGCGATCACACCGCCTGGGGACAGGAGAGGAACAGGACCACAATGATGTCATGCAGCAGCATCGTTGCAGTCCCACTCCTCTCCTGTCCCCCGGCCAGGGTGGGAGGACACTGCGGAAGGGGACTTGGTGTTGATTTGAGCATCGTACTACCTGCTTATATGCTTGCTTCTGCGGTTCCTGAAATCTCTATGCATTTACAAATAAAAAGAATATTTGTAATAATAATATTACAAACATGTTGTCTTCTCCAAATAAGGAAATTGACCTTAAAAGCCTGCTTGAACTTCCTGTGCCTCAGAAAAGGGAAAGTGAGACAGTAATTAAAACTGTGTCTTATTTTTTCCATGAAAGTAAAACAAGAGTAGTGTGACTCAGAGGGACAAGAATGACATCTTTCACTGTTACAGAGACTCTCACAAGAAATTTGGAAGAGGAGACAAAAAAATTCTGAGGGAAAAGAATATAAGAAGGGGACATAAGCGTGCTAATTTCCATTGATTGGGAAGGACCTGCTTTGCCACTTTGCAGTCAAGAAGGATTGGCTGGGAGGCATTCAGTGACAATTCACACTCCTATAGCAATTTGTCCTAAAGAACTTGTTTCACATGAAAAATCTCTCAGGCCCCTTTGCCTGAAGGGGAAGATTATATACCATCTTCACTGGCAAATAATCCCTTAACTTTTTTTTTTTAAGACACCTATAAAAAGAAATAACATATTTTGGATTAAAAATCTTATATGTGATTTACAAAAAGTTTGGGTTTTTATTTTAATTTTATCCTAACTTTGTTCCAAATTGCTCAGAGTGAGCGAGCGTCAGCCTCTAAACAGTCTCATGGGGTAAGTTAGCCTGAGAGAGTGATACCCTTAAGGCTGCCCAGTAACCTTCACAGTTGATGTAGAGTATGATGCTGGGAATCCTGTCCCTGTACCCAATGCTCCAGACACTGTACCACACTTTTCCAGTATAACATTTCAGGTTAACTGAACAGAACAGTCATGCTACTGTAAGTAAACACAATCTGAAAACAAACAAACAAACAACAACAACAACAAAAACCACTTACATTTATGATCACAGCAAGTTTTCCTACACCTCTGAGGATATTATACCATATTCCTGGAAAAAGACAAGTAAGATGTTTAAACACTTTTAGAATGTCATCACTAACATAACATATTACAAACATTATTGTCTTGTTTTGTAAATGACGACAAAAGATGCTGGTTCTTACCCTTAAGACTTAGCAGCTCCAAACCCCAATACCTAAAAATGACCTTCTTCCATATTTTACCTCCCATGCACCCAGTTGTATAAGATCTTGCTTTATACTACTGATTGAAGCGTGGTGTGTAGACACAAGTAACACGGCACTCTGGAATGTAATCCTGATGTCTTTCCTACAGAAGCCAATATGGCCCCTTCATGATAATGCTTCTGGTGCCTTGTGAAAATCTGAGTCTTTTGGGAGACATTTGTGGAAGCTAAACCAGCATTCTGCCCTATCTTCTGATTCTGTTATAACCTTTAGATCATGCTGTTCAATGCTTTCCTTAGTATTTGAATCTATGTGTTACTTGCCTTAAGTGGGAAAAAAAAGGCAGGGCAGACATTAACAAACAACTACCATTTTCTCCATGTCACTGAGGAATTCATCAAGACTGTGGAATTCAGCAGGACTGTGCAATTGCTAAGGTCTGAGGACTGCACTGGCCCCAGTAGGAAACTGAAGGTTACATCCCGCCTTTTTAGCACTACACTCCACAAAGGTGAAGGTGGCCTGAAAAATTAGTTTTTCCCAAAATGGCCCACAGTGCTTCAAAATCTATGGATCATTCTGTGATATTTCAGGGCACAGATGGGCTAAAAAGTGGATTGAAAAAATGAACCTCCCATGAAACACAGTAAAATGATCCACAGGGTTCAGGGCTGCTATGGAATATTTTGGAACAATTTTTGAAGGGTGGGAGGATCCTTGATGGAGTTGGAAAAATAGCCTTGGGGGCACAGAAATGAACTTGAAGGCTGGGCCACAACTGGCACTTTTCCCACCTCTGGAATACTGGACTGTATCCAATAGTGGCTTTGCCTTAGCAGAGGGTACTACTTTTCCACTTTCTTACTGTAGTCCTCTGCATGACATCCTATTCTATTCTGGAGAGTTTCCCAGCCATCATGTTTGGGAGAGGAGAGCTAAGAGCATAGGAGAGGATTAACAAAAAATGGATCTGCCAATTTGGGTAAGTCAAAGTCCTTTTCACTAAGTCAAGGCCAGCACTGGATACAACCCACTTGTTGTATGCTTTCAAGTTGTTTTTGACTTATGGCAACTCTAAGACAAACAGATTTGTTCAGAGGAGGTTTGCCTTTGCCTTCCTCTGAAGCTGTGAGAGTGTGACTTTCCCAAGGTCGCCCAGTGGATTCACATGGCCAAACAGAGATTTGAACTCTGGTCTCTTGGAGTCCTAGTCTAACACTTAAAACACAACGCCACGATGTCTCTGTATTAACTGGTTACTATGGTGTGATTAGTGCTTTACGTACCTATATCTTTTGCTCTAACCGCCACTGGCCTCCGAAGCTCAGTAACAAACTTTTTTGCATCCAGACGTATTTCAATGATGTTGTTCAGTAGTGCAAACAATGGAGCCAGTGGGAATGATGCAACAAACAGTGTGACAAACCCAAACTGGATAACTGAAAATGTAAAAAGAAATTAGTGTAATTTGCATATTATACTGTTCTAAAGTCAATGCATTTTTGGAAACTGATTGGTAACAAAGAGCCAAAAAAAAAAGTACTCAAACTGTAACAGCAAGTTCATATTTCTGTAAATAAATGCTTGACTCATTACATTATGTCTGTTAGGTCAGCATAGTCTTCACGTAACAGAAACATTTTTCAGGGAGGGTTTTTTTTTTTTAAATATTTTGATTCAATACAAAATGAATAGATTCATACATAACATATGCAAAAAGAAGAGCAAGCTACTTGGTAATTTTTTTTAATTACAATAATCTGCATTTAGAAATGATGCAGCTCTGGATGATGACTATAAGAAGACAAAGGGAAGGGGTCTAGTTAAAACTTTGATTGACAATTAACCTCCAAAACAGATATCTAAGATATCTGTTCCTGTTTGGATTAATCATGTCTGTCAAGATCAAACACCCTCAATTATGAAAATGACTAACTTTTCTAAAGCATCTGGCTGCCTACTGTTGGATAAAAAATGGTGTAATAGATCAGTGATACTCACAGGGTTGGTCCTTGTACCAGTGTTTAAAAAAGCGACAGAAGAAAAGTGATGATATTTGAGTCACATGCCTACATTTTGTATCGGCTGTTGTTTCTCTTGTAGTCCAGGCAGAAGCCACTCCCTTTCTTGGTCATGTCAGGACTGAGACAAAGGACAGTAAAATTTAAACCGCATCAGCAGCAGTATTTTCTTTTGGGAACCAGGTTCAATCCCTTGTGCGATCCTTTGATATCATCACATTATTATCATCACTTTTCTTCTGTATGTTTTTTAAACATTTTTTGTCTTATGGAGAATCCAGTGGAGCTTCGAAAGCTTGCATGATGTATTTTGTGCATTTTATTTGCCAATAAAGGTATCACTCTTTTGTGGATTTTGTTATATTCAGAAAGCTGTTTACAAAAGTGTTGGGCTGTCAGATGATTAAAAACTTTATTATTAAGCTTTTTATTAAGCTTTTTAATGTGTTATAAGCTTTTGATGTGTTAATATTAGCTGATTTACACAATTCTACATATCATAGAGTTATAATAAACTTGTACTTTTGAGATAACAACATGTGCAATCTTACAGCACAGTAAAAAAAAAAGAAAAAAGAAATGAAAAAAGAAATGACCATTCCTATCAGAAGGAAAAGTTATTTTCTTTCTTCTTTCCTCCTAGAGTGTCATATCTTGTCCAAAATAGGTTTAAGTAAACAACCCTGGCCATAACTCTCATCCCACTGAATAAAGTTTGCTTACACCAATTAAAACTGGCTGTCAGGAATTAATCAATGAGTAAACCATTTAAAGTTTAGGACCTTACTTTTAAGACCAAAAATATTACTCACTCATTTCCATGTATTCTGGAGTAAGGCCAGCAAAAGGCTCCAGATTGTAGTCTACTTCATAGCGCTGTTTTTTCTTCATATGCTCCTCATGGTCTACAGGACGCCGTCGTTTCAGTTTCAAGTATCTGATCAATTTTTTCATTTTACTGGGGTAAACACAGAAAAGTTCTTTACACAAAAGAGCCTTGTGATTTAAAGATCCACTTTTTTCATATTTTCTGAAGACTTGTAAGTGTGATTACTAGGTCAGTAGCATTCCATTCCATAAGATTTCAGGGTCCAAACCAGAGACCAGTGGGCAAACCCTTATGTTGTCACATTATACTCGTGAGATGCTGTGATGTTACAGAAGTGGGACAAGCAGAACTACTTCTGAGGGCCCATTCACACTACAAAATTATTGTGTTATTATTCTACTTTAACTGGCATGGCTTCATCCTATGGAATCCCTGGGGTTGTATTTTGCTAAGGCTCTAAAGAAGCTCTCTGCCTGAGAATTCTAAATGCTCCTTCCTAAACTGCAAATCTCAGGATTCCATAGGATGGAATTATGGCAGTTAAAGTGGAATAACAGCACTATATTTGCACAGTGTGAATGTGCCCCAGGTGAGCTGACTGTGGAAACAAGAATGCAGACAATCTAGGCACATGGGCCCAGAATTTGATTAAAATGTGGAGGTCAAGGTAGTATGGATTCCCAGAACAAGAGAAAGGAGTTTTATTTTTTTGGGCAACAAATGCTTTTAGCAGCTTTGGTGGTTTCCACTATTTGCCTTAGGGTTTGTATTCTGTGTGGCTTTCCCTGTATTAAACAGGATGTTCCCAGGTCCTACAATGTTGCTTAGACTTGTGGAAGGCTTACTCATATCCTTCAGTGACTTTCCCCCTCAAGACCTGTGCTGTCTGGGCTTGCACAGCAAGAATGTACACAAGTTGCAGTGCTCCAGCCCAATCCACTTGCACTTAGCTTCCTGGTTTAATGATGTTGTGCGAGCACAACAGAAATTCAAACATTTTGCTCTTGCTGAGCCACTGAGCCCTAGTGATAGCTGAAGGGGTGGAGATGAGGCCCGGGCTTTAAAGCCAACTAATACAAAACCCAGATGTTTTCTTCCTTTAGAGTTGCTCACTTTATGATTTATTGTTCTGCCTAGAGATATGAGATAGTACAATAAGTTCTGCTACAATGTGTGTTTTTAGAATGTGAATTGGCAATCACATGATTAATTAATAGACCAATAGCATTCACAGAAATGAATAGTGCCAGCATGATATAGTGAGAGCCAAGTTGATGTAGCGCTTTGAGTGTTTGACTAGAATACTGGGAGACCAGGGTTTGAATCCCTCCTCAGCTGTGGAAACCCAAGTAACATTCTCTCAGCCTCAGACGAAGGAAAGGGCAAACCCCATCTGAACAAATTCTGCCAAGAAGTCCCATGACAGGGTCACCTTAGGGTCACCATAAGTCAGAAATGACTTGAAGGTCCAAAACAAACAGATTCACAGAATGTGAACTTTTAATTGGCTATAGCACAATTCCCATCTCAAGCATTCAAAACTGGTAAATTGGCATCTCAGCTCTTAAGTGGTAGTTCCCACCTTCCTCCTTCTTAGCCATTCAGTTCCAAGAAAGAAGAGCCCTACCATCTCCCCATCTAGCTGAGCCAATCCAATCCAGTTCTTCCATAAGGCAATTTGGCACGCCTGGCAAACACTTGTAAGTTCTCCACACACCCCATCCACTCTTTCTATTCCACCCTTGTTGTCACCCATCAAAGTCTTGTTCTCTTCTCCCCCTGTCTCTCCGATCACCAACCACCACCATCACCACACACTTTTTGTTGAGACTGTACGGCTTCCTCTGCTGCTGCCCAACAGTTGGCTAAGCTTAGGCTCTCAGGAGTAGCAGCAGCAGCAGCAGCAGCAGTGAAGCTACACTTCACCACACTGCAGGAGTTGACGTTTGGCTGGGGCGTGTTGGCAAGAGAAGAGGGAGGGAAGGAAAGGAAGAGGGGTGGAATAAGGGAATGTAAGGAGGAGTGGCTTTGCTGCTGCGGCTGCTGTGCTCCCAAGCCTAACCAACTGATGTGTCTGTGCAGTGGTGGTGGTTGTGGTGGTAGTGGCAACAGTTTACATAAGAGTAATTTTGTTTTGAGATCTGCACCTAGCCTGTTTTTCCCACTGTAGAGCACAAACTGCTATAAACATGGACTTTTTAAGAAATGCAACTATTATGTTACAGCAGAACTTACTGTAATTCCTTTGAGACTTCAGCCAGTACCCTAAGATCTAGCAACCCTAACTTGTAAGTGATAATATAGCTTAAAAAAAAAAGACTTCTATGGGTATATACAAGCATTTAGTAATAAAGGCATAAATACAGTTGTCACTCTCAACCAGAGTAGACACATTGACTCAATGGAATTTACATAAGATTATACCATACAACAGGTGATGCGGCGGTGGGGGGTCACTTGGGACTCGCAACTAGATTTAGGTCTATGAAATATATCATATTGTACTTCCTTATATGTGCACAAAACTCCTCCATGGCACATGTGTCATTTCTCTCAATCCACAGTTGCAAAAAGAACCTCTTCTGAAATTTGCCTGAGCTTCGGGACCAGCTCGTTTGAGAGGGGCACTGGAAGAGTACACCTCAGATACCTTGCAGTAAACTAAGCTCCACAGATTTAGGAACTTCCTGAAAACTTAACTGGTGTGGAAACAATACACTTCCTCGCATTATTCCCTAAAAATGGCAAAGAGAGTTTCTTACATCACCTATTTTCTAAAACCTAATATGATCAAACATAATATGATCAGTCACAATGGAACAACATCTGAATTAGGCCTTCATTTCCCCACTCCCTATACTTATTTCAAGTTTTCTCTTCCTATCCTGTTTACCTACAAAGTTGTCTGAATATGCACTCATTGTAGGTTCAAACTGGCCATTTTAAAAATGTTTTATTGTGCATAACTTTGGGAATGGTGTATATGAATAGCAACACATATAGTGAAATAATAATAAGCACTGAAAATGGTGTAATGGCACCAAAATGGTTTAATGTATGTTATTTTACAACATCAGTGGTATAGCCTGATTCTAACCATTTCTTCAATTCATTCTTGATCCAAGAAAAATATTATTCCACCATAGAGGTAATGTATGAGCATTTGTCCGAAGATTGTCAACATGTTTTAATTCCTTTGCTACTTACGGGATGCCAATTTCAAAAAGATTGTTCTGAATCAACTGTTTGCCCAACATAATAATACTAAGCTGTATGCACAGTTCCATTAGACAACCACCTGGAGCACACTAAAGGGGAAAACAAATAAACAGATAGATAAGTAAGGACCTTTCATATGACTTTCTTGAATTTTCATAGCTATTTTCTAGATGAGAAATAACAATGCATAAAATAAATAGTTACCTCTTCCATTCGAAAAGAATGAAAAATGTAGACATATTGTCCTGGCCTTCCGACAAATCTGGGACAATTTGGGAAAAAACAAAACAAAACAGATTTTTGATCTATGCATTCTACAGGTATATGCTTTCATAGTCTTCTGCTGAATCCAGAACCTACACCATAGATGACAACTGCAATAACTGAACAATCTGCTATCATATGGGAAATAAAGAAAAATAGACCAAGGTAATGGGAGTTGAAGCACTTTTTGTCTTTTTCGAAACAAAAATTTGTGCTCATACTTCTTTCAGGAAACAACTCTGATCTGTTTTTATTAATGTTAAATTTGAAGAACACAAAGATATAAAGAATCTGGCAGGCAAATCCAGGAGATTCCACATACGTAACTTGGTCGTACCAGTTTCCTGTTAAGTGCTGTTTTCTGCACTGTGCTAAATAGTGACTGAGCTTCTGAGTTTCAGGAGAAAACTGTGCACAGTTCCAGAGTGCACAACAGTAAGGCAAGCTTGTAATACTCTCCATGCTTGTGGAAAAATCTTACAGAATCCTGATACTCTCTTTTTCAGAAAAAAAAATTCTAGATGATATATTTAGGAGGATATAGTTAAATGTTAGAAACAAACAGCAAAGAATTGGTAAATAAGAAAGCAAGTACTTATGCAGTCCAACATTGGACTGTGGCTCTCATCATCTCTCACCACTGGCTATTACAAAGAATGAAGGGAGTTGCAGCTCAATCTGCAAAGCCACAGACGTTTCAACCCTGCCCCCGATATAATATTTTAAAAAGTATAAACATTCATTTATAAGAGTTATGAAGAAGCTTTTTATCCCAGTACCTAATTATGTTCTTTGTCTTTTATGCCTTATCCATGAATTTATGTACAACTCTATTAAAAGTCAATTGTTTTCTTCTGCATAGGAAAAATATTTCCAACTAACACATAATAACTGAACGTATTGCATGAATCCTCTGTTCGCACCACAGTTTAAGCGATTGTTGGTCCCTGACCATATTACTCAGAGTGAGGCTGAAGCAACACTTAAACTTTTCATGAACTTCTTATGTAACTCACCGACCCTTGAAGAAAGCAACGTAGAAAATGGGAGTGTAGGCGTTGACAAATTTCAAAAGGAAGGCCTTGAAGATAAGACGTTCTTCAAAACTCTTGTCTGTTTTTGGAACCTCTGATATAAATAAGATTACTGTAAATATGTTTGATAGCTGCATTCAAAAATTACTTGTTCATTTTAGAAAACTGAAAATTTTAAGACTGTAGACTTTCCACAATCTGGTGAATTCTTTCAGTGAAAAAGCATTATTTATTTCAAGATGGAAGTGGAAGAAAAGATTGTTCCATGAAATCAAACAGGAAAATCATAAAAGCAAATACATATATAGAAAACAAATCTATTGATGAAACTGAAAAATCATAACATAAGAATATTTATGCATTTCTGTTCATGTATGTCTGTCTGTTTTCAACCACATGCCTGTTTAGTTAAATCAGTGAGTCAAAGCTTGTTTCAAGCTTCATAATGATCTCCGTGCAATCTCTACTGGAGCTATTTATCTGGAGACCAAACTGCTAAGCTTCCCTATCTCTGGATGATAAGATAATACTGGCTAAGAAACAAAGATGTAGTGTCATACAGGCAACACTGGCTTACTCCACTTGGAATGTCTAGAAAAGAATGTCACTTTTCTGTTTCTAGTGAAGACTGTTCAAAATTGGGACTGGGGTGTAAATAAAAGAGGGCAGTGTCTCAGAGGCAAGATAGTTCTATATCCAACCACTGAGATCCTTCCCTCCTTTATTTACAACTCACTCCTAATTTTTAACAGCTGTCTTCATTACCAGCAGTAAAAGTGCCATTCTGTTCTAGACATTCCAACTGCAGTAAAGCCAATATTGCCTGTATGATGCTATATTATTATTAATAAAATAATATGTGTGGACACACAAAGATGCCTTTTCCTATAGAGGCCAAAAAATCCCTATTAGGCAGAAAATGCTAGCATTAATCATCTACTTAAGTACTTCAGTCTTTCTAGAGGACATAATTATATCACTTTGATGACACTTTAATTATCATAAAGATAACAAAGATATTTGTGGTGCTTTAAAGCCTATAAAGTTTGGAGTAAGCTTTTGTAGATTGCAGCCCACTTAATATACTCACTAGACACATTTATATCCTACCTTTCCTCCAACAAGCTCAAAGTTAGCCTTCTTCTACCCCTCTTTCCCCTCATAGCCACCCTGTATAGATGAGGCTGAGAGACAATAACTGACATTAGGTTACTTATGACGGACATGAGGTATGGTTCATTGGGGACTAGAATCTGAAGCTCCCAAAGTCCAAGTTTAACACTAACCTTTACACCACTTCATCAGATAAAGTTTACAAAAGCTCGTGTCCCAAAATCTAGTTAGTCTTTTAGTTGCTACAGTGTTGTATTTGCTGTAACAGACTAACACAACCACTCTTTATATGAAGACTAGAGCTAAATGCCCAATAGTTAATAAAGTGGACTCCATCTACCTGAAACATCATTCTGGTTAGCTCATCAAAAGTGTACTTAAGAGAAAATTCTCTTTCCATTAGATGATACTACAAGAAGCTCATGCTCAGCAATGCTTGGACACCTCTATTTTTCAGTTCTTGATTTATATTCAACATGAAATAAACAACAACAGGAAATGAAGATGAATTATGCTACTCAACTTTGGAAAAAGCTTTGCTTCTATAAGAGGCTCTTAATTAATTGAACAAATGTTAGTTACTGAAAGATGCTAATGTAATAATGTCAAGTGATCTCTTTATATTATTGGCCGGAAGTTTTACTTCTATGTGGTTTTGGCTCGATGGCCAAAGTTGATTATGCTCTTTTGATAGGTTGCCTAATTAAACCAGATAAGTAACTTGAGAATTTGTACCTACCAATCTGGGTCAGCCATCTGGCTATGCAGCCATATACTTCATCCAAGATTATTATCACCACCAGATTAATAATCACTGCAGTTGCAGTGACAGTAACTCTAATATTAGACCGACCACCAGGGGAGGCACTGATGGCTAAAGCTGCTGCAGTAGAGATTCGGTAAATGATAACCCCAAAAACAATAGCAAATGTCAGCCCAACCTATAAGAAAACAAAAAAAATCACATATTTATCAATTTTGAAAGGATGTTCATATCTAGATCATAAGGAGGCACATTTCAGGAAAAAACATCAGCATAATGATTTGGTCATTACTGAAAGCTTATTGTTGTTCTTGTTGTTGTTACAGTTGGACATCCACGTTTGCAGATTTAACTTTCATGGATTTGATTCTTCGCAAGTTTCTCTAATCCTTGCTCCTGCCACCTCAGGTGTTGGTTTCCCAGGGAAAACTTCTCTCTTGGCAGCTCCAATTGGGCCTCACAGCCCTCTAAAAATCTGCCTTTCATTTTCCACCTCCTCCTTCTCTTCCACCTGCCACTGCCTGGCCAGCTAATGAAGGCTTACAGCTCGATTTCTCAGCACCACAAATCCTCTCTTCACACCCTCCTACCCAAGGAAGGAGATGGCTGAGAGAAAGGAAGTATAGGACCATATGCTAACACATGACCTTACTCTCTTCTTTCATTGACCCAGTTTGGACCCTAGATGCCCATCCTTCCCACCATGCCTTGGACCTCTTCCCACTGACACATGCACACATTTTAATATTGTGGTTTTTCCACTTTTTGTGGAGGGGTCCTGCACTCCTAATCCTATGAATGTGGAGGGCTAGCTGTATTGTTATTGTTGTTGCTATTCTTATTCTTATTATACTATATACTGTAAAAACTATGCTGGTCACATATTTTCGCTGGTGTTCCATCTTCCCACCCAAGTAGGCCCCAGTTCACACAGATTAGATAAACATAAGCACTCCCCAGGCAGAGTCCCAGTGGTGGCTCCTGCACCATACTTACTTCCTGCCACCAGTGTGAATTTTGTAGTTATGTGCTTTGAAGTCATTCCCAGCTTATGGTGAACCTAAGGCAAACCTATCATGTTTTTTTCAAGATTTGTTTGTGGGGGCTTGCCTTTGCTTCTTTCTGTGGCTGAGACAGTATGACTTGCCTAGGGTCACCCAGTAGGCTTCCAATTGCCGAGCAGGGATTTGAACATTGGTTTCTAGAGTCATAGTTCAACCCTCGAATCACTATACCATGCTCAGTGTGAATTGTGCCATTTCCGCACTGGATTGTTATAGTGCTATTATTCCACCTTCAACATCCTATGGAATCCTGGGGCTTGCAGTTTAGGGAGGGGCCTTAGTCTTATGTTTAAAACTGCTGCTAAATGCCCATCTAAAGATCATAAAACAATAACAATAGCAATGAAACCAGAGATACTGTAACTGTAAGGGTTGTCTCTGAATGAAAGTCAGATATATTTGGCAATAACAAATCTAAGTGAATTGTAGGTGGTGGTGGGGGAACGGATTGGATTTTTATCCAGGTGAGAGATGTGGGTAGGAAGATGTTCACCATTTTTAAAAAATCTGTTTTTATCATCTGGTTACTAGAGTGATTATATTTTGGACGGAGAGCTGTGGCTCAGTAGTTGGAGTGGAATGCAAGTGTCCACAAGCTGAATGTGTATAGAAGTTCAACATTCATGCCAAGGATGTTCTGAGCAGGCTAATTTGGGATGTTATAGCCTCTATGGCAACTATGGAACAATCTGGGTGGTCTGATGATAAAGGATAGCCTGAAGACAAGAGTGACATAAGTAATCCCATTTTCAAGTCAGCTCACTTCCTTATGAGGTTTGGTCTCATGAAGACAACTCCTGCCATGTACAATATTAAGATGGTCTACCCCTAAACACTTTTGGTATCCAAAGGACCCATGAATACTCTGAGTGAGTTTTTAGTAGGCAGCACAACTGATTCTGCTGAGTCTCTAGTCCCACTATGTAATGTCAAGATGCCTCTCCAGAGTGCCCTGTCCTACCCAGAGGAGCTCATGTTGCTCTCTGTTATTCTTGGAAGTTGTAGGCAATGAAACAGGCTGGATATTTATGTCTATGTATGATATTTTTTTCATGTAAAGAATGAAAAGTAAAGAAATATTCTAAAATAAATAAAATAAATAACAGCAAATGGCAGAAGACTCGGGATAAAGATGACCAAACACATAATCACACCTCATTTGGGATACAAAAGCCAGCAAAGAAGGCTTAGTTCACTGCCTCCACTGCTTTTTCAAGTTGCTTCCTATGATTAAAAGCATCTAGTCTGGTAAACAGGGTGCTAGAAGTTATGGAATTCTAAGGTGATTAGTAGGAAGGCACTTTTGAAGATGAAGTCAGTTGTCTATGCAATGATCTTCAGGCTGGTGTTGTTAAATAGGTCCGGCCAAAGTGTCCAAGTGCTTTATGGTTTATTGGACTTGTTTTAGCTTTGGAAGCTTTTCAGTGATGACAGAACCTACACTGGGGTTGTACAACATAAATCTTCACATGCAGGGTTATGCAATGATTGTGCTACACTACCCTTGTATCAAATGGCAATGCTGAGCAACTGAGTGTGCACTAAGATCTGTGACCAAATCAGCAGAGCCAAAACATATTTATTCAGCATTTTTGTGCTATATTTTAAATGCTGTGTTAGCTTTGATTATGAAGGGTGACATATAAATATTTTAAATAAACAAACAATATAGAGGAATTTTGGATTGCCAAAGAACTATCATTAAACGATGGCTGTGAACCAGGCCCAGACATGATCAGCTGTGTAATGCAAAGAACTGCAAGAACACATTGGTCCTCTCAGTGTGGTCACTTACTAAGTTAAAATCTTTAGATGGAGCTTTTAGCGGGGCAAGAAAAGGCTTGCTTCAATTCCCTCCATGTAACTTTGACAAGAGAGCCAGCGTGATGTAGTGCCTTGGACTACAACTTCCTGCTTAATTTCTTACAGAAGC
Organism: Cyclura pinguis; assembly: GCA_030412105.1. Lineage (NCBI taxonomy): Eukaryota > Metazoa > Chordata > Lepidosauria > Squamata > Iguanidae > Cyclura > Cyclura pinguis. The sequence goes on along the minus strand of CM059599.1, from coordinate 305,876,302 downwards.
TTTTCTCACTCTTTTGAAATATGCCAGTACAATTAATTTTAAATATTTATTAGATAATGCTTACCATGAAAATTATGCTCACAAGATTTGTCAAGTATGCTGGAAAATATTTATTAGATAATGCTTACCATGAAAATTATGCTCACAAAATTTGTCAAGTATGCTGGAAAACGATCTTTCCATGTCAATTTTTCTTTTTCAGTCTAAAGAAAGTGAGAAAGAAAACACAACAAGACTGTAATTCATTATCGTCAAAAGCAATGGCTAAACAGTTTCTGTTCAATTTGTGCTTGTCATCCAAACACTGAAGTATAGGAAAGCAATCAAACGCATAACATGATAGTAGTGCAAAGACAAGGAATGGAAGTAAACATTTTAAAAGGAAGTAGATATCAGAACAGTGCACGATCAGTTCAGTGACTTCCACTGAGCTACAACTCTATACCGGGAGTCAATATATAATTCCAAGGAGTCAGTAAATCACAGCTAATCTATCAGTCCAAGGGCTACATCCAACATTATGTGAGAGGACATCCACTTGATGCAATAAGACTTTCCTTTTTCCTCTTCCCCCTTAAAGCCTGCTGCCATCTGCCCCAGGTGTCCCCAACACTCCAGAGTATGTTCTGGAGGCACAGGGAACTTGAGGGCTGCAGGGTGTGTGTGTGTGCTGTGTTGACAGCAGATGGCATGGGCACGATTGGATGCAAACACTAGAGGCCAAGCACCTTTTTGGAAACAAGTATTTTACGGGACTGTCAAAGCATATTTATCTCAATTTACTTTAAATACTGTAATCATTCCTCATTGTTTTTCAAGCTTTTTAAAAATATATATTTATATTAAGATGTTGTTTGAATGCTTCATCAAAGCTCCATTTTACATTGGAATCATTGCCCAGAGGAACAGACGAATCACACTGATTACAGGGTCCTAATGTTGCATGTGACCGTTTTTGCTCCTTATACGCCTCATTCCAAGACCAACAAACAGTAGTTGTTTTCCTGAATGTAGGAAAATTCAGGACACCAGTGGTTTTCTCTGTTTTGGTAACAGTTTTCTGGAATCAGCTCAGAACTCTTCCAGTGTTTTGAGGCAAAAGGATAGATTGCAGCCATTCTGTCTCCCATTCTGCTCATCCACTAGCTCCCTTCTTCCATCCTGTTTTCTTAAATGAGCAGAAAATGAGCTGCCTTTTGAAAATAGAAAGGAAGTAGGGCAATAAAGGGACTGGTAGAGAAACAAAATGGGAGTGTACTCTGTCCTGATGTGTCAGGATTTTTAGAGCTTTAGGCAGCAACCCTGGGTTTAGACGTAGTAACACTAATCTTAGAATGAGTTTGTTTGAATTTCAGGGTCCAGTAAGTTATCACCATTTTATTCTTGGTACACTGTAATTAGGTTCATTTTATTTGTGAAATTTGAAGACATTAATAATGTAATATCACGTACATAATTACAGAAGGCCACTGTAAGAACAAGCATTGAATGTTACATGCATAAAACATGCATGTTGTTGGAGGGGAGGAAGACAGCAGGCAACTCCACCAGGCAGATGGCACGTGTGCCATTTCAAAAGGAGCACACCAGTTATTCTGTAAGGATTAACCATGCAGTGCCATTCCAAACAGAGGCAAAAAACCAGTCTCAACAAGAGTGCTGAAGGAAGGGGAAGAGGGAGGGGAGAAGGCATATATGTGAATATTAGAAACAGACAAAAGTTGGGGGGAAAAATCAATTTGTGCTTTCTATAGTTATTCAGAAAGTTTCCACAAATTTGAATGAAATGTACCAATTTCACCCCAGCCATGACTCTCTTAACTCTTTGTTGCCATTTGTTTGCTGCCTCTTCTGGCAATTGCTGGCCCTTCTGATGGCGTTTGAAGGAAAACAGAAAAGGATCATGCAATATGGCTGTTACCAAGCATTGACTTGTACAGGTAAATAAATCAAATCCCCTCAGCAGAAGTATGGACACATTACAGCTTAAAAATAAATAAAAGCTGCCTGTTACTTGTTATGGACCAATGCTATGTCTTCTGGAATGAAGTAAAGTACTAAAACGGAGAATACATAAAATAAAAAAAACAGGAAAATGTATGTTATTATTTGCCAAAACAACAACAACAATACGAATGCAAGGGAATATAACAAAATAGAATTCATACTGCCCTAAGTTTTCACAATAGGGGCCTTTTCGCACTACACTGTTATAGTGTAATTATTCCACTTTTAACATCTTATAGAATCCTGGGGTTTGCAGTTTAGGGAGGGGTATTTAGAATTCTCAGCCAGCGAGCTCTTTGGCCTCAGTAATCTACAAACCTCAGCATTCCACAGGATGTTGAAAGTAGAATAATAGCACTGTAACAGTGTAGTGCAGAAAGGCCCTATTTTAATAGGTAAAAGTCTGAGTTTTCCTCTTAGCAAAAAAAGGAAGAAGTGAAGTCTTGTAGGATCGTGTTTGGGGAGAATTAGAGGTATTTAACTAATTCAGCTGTGATTTCACACCAAGGATTTTTTAAATTCTGTCGCTACCTTCAGTCCTATATTTGGGAAAAAGTAAGATAAAATAAGGTGATTGATTGATTGGTAGTGAGCTAGCCATGTTTACAAGTGTAAGCAACTTATTTGATATGGTGAAATACAAAACAACCTTTGAAGAAACCAAGAATGATCTGACTGAGAGATCACCGTATGTATAGTTAAGTTGTTTTTCCCCCCCTCTACTATACTTCACTGTATTTTCCCTACTTATGACAAAGCATGTTGCTGCCCCTTTACCCAATCTGGAGAGGTTCTTTGGAGATCTCTGTATACACTGTCATATTTCCTGTTTGGTGTAACTCAAAAACATGAACAACTCTGTTTGCTGTTGGACCCAGATATCACTAATCTATAGTGGGAGCTATCTTATTATCCCTTGACCTGACAAGTTTAAAAGGGGCATGTTACGAGGGACCATATCAATTACTTCTTGGATGCCCAAGTATCTAAACTCTAGTACCACCTGTGTCCCTGTGTAACACTTTCAAAGACATTCAAGATATTAATGGGGCAAACTTTCTCTTTGCAGAAGCCACTCTTGATTCTTCCTATATTTACCTGGAAGTAGATCCCATTGATTGATATTTCAGTGTTCTGATAATATTCTGATGGCACAAGTGATCGTGAACTGCATGGGGTTTTCTGATACAGAAAGTTTATCTCACTTGTTCTAGCTTTTACAAGTTCAGCAGCAATTCATAATTTTTCAGTGCCAGATCTATAAAATTATAGTGCACTTTGGGGGATACTGTGAAATTTCTACAGACCTGCATCACATGGAAGAAAAAAAAATAGCACACCAGGATTGCTCCAAGGGCTTCTAGTTCTAAGGCAGAACTTTCACTGCAGCTGAGTCTGAAGACATTGGGACACAGAAGGTTTTAAGTGAGGTACAGCCTTTATTTCCATATAAAATCTAAAAGCTAAAGAGTAGTAAAACTATTTCGTTTCTGATATTTAATGAACCTAAGTTATCTTAAAACCATGGATTCCACATGATCTGGAAAGTGAATTACATACAAATTATTTGATCCTTCAGTGATCAAAGCACACACACTGATGCATTTACAGAGGAATCATAAGTCTGAAAAATGGGCCACGTCCATCTATTTTAACATCTTACTGTCAAAATACTAAGTGTATTCATTGGTTTGCATCAATGGAATTAGCTTACTAATAGCAGATGAGCTGTTATGCTTAAGTGAACTACCTGCAAAAATGACCCAAAATGCTTTATTTTCACACATTTCTGAAACATGTAATAGTTTGAATGCACTGCTGGAAAAACAGAGTTGCATGGAAGTGGCTGTTTCCAGTGTGCCATAGTTCTGGTATCAACCCAAGCTGCTTCACTAGTGTAGTTTTATAGAACAGACTGTGACATCAGCACAAAGCAGTACACCAAGAAAAATGTGTCCCATTCTCATTGAGCCTTAGATGCTGTATTACAATGTTCTGCAAAACCCACAGATGTTTCCCATAGGCATTGACTCCTGATTTACAATTCAGACTTATGATAATTAACTCACAACACCCATCCAACTTGAACAAATGTAGTAAAAATGAAAAAATGGAACCTGGGAAACTAAGACAGTGAAAAATAGGTGAAAATGAAGCTAATGGCTACACAGGAATGTTCTAGGAAGGATATACTTCAGAACTGGACTTCTATGAATAGTATGTGCAACTAAGATAAGCTTACTTGTAACTCACTGGACTCAATATTGTGGGATGGGAAAAAAAAATCCACTGGTCAACCACTTCTAGATCTCATAGTTGGCAGCACAATGGGATCCATCCAGACCTTTCTGCATATTATGCAGAGGCAGATTCAGATCTGTGAGTACTCAATTGGCTGCTGTGACTAATTACAACTCCCTGACAAGTGTTCCTGCACAGTAGACATTTGGTTGCAGGCCCATTTTACATGTTTAGGCTATCATACATGAAGGGACCTTGAGAAAAGGATTGGGCTTGCAACTAACCATAAAATCCAAAGAGTTAACAACAAGCTATGATCACAGAAATAATTGTTCCACATTTTTCAACTAGGTCAATTTAGTAAGGTATTTGGTAGGTTATTCTGAATCAGTATTTTAGTATGTCTTCCTCTTTTGGTTTATCTACACACCACTGCTTAGAGTTGGTGAGTCTTATGTTCACATGTGCAATCCAAAATAAATGGAACTAAATAGATACTGAAAAATTTATCACACACATTTTTTATCTTGCAAAATAATGAAGATGTAATTTGTCAGTGTTTGCCTTGAGGGTGCAGCATTTAAACAAACATAGGGAATACTGACTTTGCTTCTACATATGGTATTGGCTACACCCATCTCTGTCTTTTCAGTCAAAGAAATATCCACTTCCAGTCTAATCTTACCTTAACCTTTTTGGTTTGAACCTGGGTTATCTACAAAATAAGGTTGGGGTTAACAATTGGTGCTGGCATAGTTTGTAATGATCTAGTTCTGTATTTGCCTCTTGCCCTACTCTTCCTTCCAAGTTCTACTACTTCATCCTGGGTTGCTTCAGCAAATGAAAAGCAACAGGAAAACCAAGAGCATGGAATGTACAAAATAAAGAACCCACACATAGTTTATTTAGCTGATGACCTACTGATATTGAGAGGATATATTTCTAAGAACTCATAAAGATCCCAGAAAAATTCACAGCAGCAACCCCAGAATACATGAGAAACGTCTGTTCTCCATTCCAACAGTCAGTTAGTATCTTCTGTAATATCTTTCTCCTTAATAATACCTCAGTCCTAAATACCTGGATTCTAAATACTACAGAGTAAGCCCCACAAGAAACAATACTTCCAATGAAATAGATACAAGTCTATACTGTAACTGTTCCATAGATACCCAAGACCTTAATTTAGCAAGTACAGCATAAACGAGGAAAACATTCAGATGATAACATTCCTATAGAACAGACATTTCTTTGAAGGTATTGGACATGAAAACTCATACATAGAACATAGTGGGAGCATAAACATGTGACACCCTTTCCACAGTTGCATATAAATTTCCTAAAGATTATAGTGAAATCCATGTAGGCATTTATAGAAACTAAAAGAAAGAATTAACGCTTGTTTTAATTTTTGACAATTTGTGACATCACAATTCAAGGAGTGCCCTTTGCTGAGCTACTTGACTATTTTTTTTTAAAACCATATAACTACTAACACTGTAGTTAGAATTGCAGCCAAATGGTGGATCTGATTGATCAAAGTACTCCCTTTGAGGGATATGACTGAATGCAAAGGTAAGCCAGGAAACAGTGTGCAATTAGCTTATGGAATTCAACGTCATAAGATACGTTCGTATCCAGTAGCTCCAAATGGCTGTTTTCTATAGCAATTGCCAAGTTACATGCTACAAGAAAACTCCTACTCTATGACATATGAAATAAATTCATTCAGTAATGAATGCCTTCTATGACCACCCAAAGTATGCTATTCTCCACTGCACACGAGTCTGTATTCCTCCAAAAACGTTATATAAGTAAAGGTCACATTATACAGGTAAGGGTATTTTTTTTTTTTAAATCTGCCCTGCTATTTCTACACTGAGGCCACCACAACTGTACTGGCTTTGAAGACATTACCTTTACAGCTTGCTGTAGCAGAGATTTAAGCAACAATTTTATAAATGTCTTTGGGAGAATGCCCCTTGAACTTCTTGTGACTTACTTCTGAGAACCAGCAGAGAACAAGGATGTAACTGTTCATAACATTACTGGAAACCTAAAACAACTGACATGGTCGCTATACCTGCAATAAGCCCAGACCTTTATTACCACACAAGATTCGGACTATTACTAATACTACTTTCTCTCTTCATCTTGTTCTTCCTCTCCTGCCTTATGTCTGTGTGTTTTCTTCTCTGACTTAACTACTGTTTCCTAGTACATGGTTAAGGAATGGTGCGAGTAATGTAGGCATAGGGAAGGAACTGGTGTTACTGTATTATTATTATTATTATTATTATTATTATTATTACTACTACTACTACTACTACTACTACAACAACAACAACAAATGGGGAAATCTTTAAATATAGATTTAAAACACATACTATTAAATGTAATTATAGATTTAAAATGCACATTAATACATTTTAGATTTAAAACACACATTACCTCTTTATTTCTGTATTCTTTCCTTAGAGATTTTTCTAATACTTTTGCTTCATACTCAGCCCTTGGATGATCCTGAAAATAAGTCATATATGCAAGTTAGCATGAAACCCTTTGCCTACCCATTAAAATGTAATATAAGAGATTTAAATCAGTTTCTGCTATAACTTAAAACACTTCCTTACGTCACTAATGGATGTTCCAAATGCCATTGTAGCTCGTATTCTGTTGCAGCTAAAGGCCCAAGAGCACAATCTGAAGTAGCCAAAGATGACTAAGGCCAGCTGAGTTGATTTGCTAATTTGATTTGTTCTGAATTTAGTCTAAGTTTGTAGAAAATGGCATAGGACTATTTTTGCCATCATCTAACATTGGACTGACATTATGGCTGTGTCCCTGGGCTGGAAGAAGTCTGAATCTTAGCTAATCCTTCTCTGATGTTTTTTGGGCTCTTTCATCAGCAGATCCTAGCCAGGAAAGATCTGTTAACAGATCTCTGAAATCAACTGGCAGAAGGCCATTTCTGTTGGCAGAGGAGAACTGTGCCTAATCCTAACACACTACAGCAAGTGCATCTTTGATTTAGGATCGCACCTCAGCTGAGACAACTGCTGTGCTTGCATTGGTGGTGAGATGCTCTAGTGCTGGCCAATGTTTCTGTCTTCACTATAGCACAGCAGCCACACCATATTGCTGGGATTGGAGACTGCAAATCAAATGAGGCACAGTCCTAAAACTGCTATTTCAAAGCTACAAATGGCTTCAGATTACAGAATGTGCTGTTTGAAACCTTATAATTTTTTAAAAAGTCAAATATTTAATTCTCAGCATTGTAGGCAGGCCATACCAACTCACGTTACAGAATACACCACACATAATTTGAGGAGAGGGATGGTAATACGTTGGGCTAAACTTAAATAAACATCCTCTTGTACATTAACATGATATTTGTTTTCCCCAAAACTGCACTTCAGATCATCAAAACACATTGGAAAAACATGTTGAAAATAAACAGAAATTGAAGGAATGAGACAGCCAAAGGATTCAGAAAGTACCTTCAAAAATGCATTGGTTGGAGATGGGAATGGATATGGAAAAGTCCCATCACAGGGATATATAAAGGAAGAGAGAATAATTGCAGTGGAATCTCTAAAGGAAATCAGATGTTAGGAAAAAAGAATGAGGTGAGATCAAAAGGCATTTTTCACCATTAGATAGATAAAAAGGTAGAGAAATTAAAAAAAAATTAAATTCCAAACCTTGACTGCCTCCTTCAGGAAACCATAAAAAACACAAAAAAAACATAAAAATTAAAATTACTTCACTGCTGTAAAAATTGCATACGGGATACAATGGATTCTTTAAAGTGTGTGAAATGTAAGAATTAGAAAACACATAGCTGTATCTTTGGGGAAATAGTCTTCATTTTACATGAACTGAGGACATCCTGAATTGCAGAGTAGGAAACATATTAGTGTATCAAGATCCAGAATGATACAGGAATATGTAATATGATAGTTTTAAAGCCCTGATTGTGTCAAGTAACTTAGCATATGAAATGTGCAATTCCTGCTTTTACAATCCTCACTGAAATTAATAACCACAGGAAAAAAACAGCTGACTAGCAGTACTCCAGCATATCAGTAATTCATTGCAATGGGATTTGCCACCAGAGAGGTTCCCAGGGATTTTGTCTCATACTGTTAAGCCACTTCTAGTCTTCAGTGGGATTTAAATACATGCTCAAGTGCTTTGCTCATACGACTGAATTAACAGGACTGGAGTGCATTGAGTGAAAAATAAAATACATTCTATTAACAGCAGTTATCTCAGGTCACAGGCTCTTATCACTGCAGAGAACACGGAACATAACCCTGGAAGATATTTGCCACTAGAAGGATACAGTTAATCCTTCCCACTTCCATGTAAGCTAATGACAAGGTACCAAAAATAAAAGAACAGTTGTGTTGTGGCATCCACAAAAACATCCTACTATTATTATAATATGTTAGGGCTCAGTCCTAGATATGTGGTTTATGGTAGCATGGTACTACATCTATGAACAAAGGAGGTCAGGAGTTAGATGTCACTGCAAACTTTCTGAAACCAAGGGCAGTTTTTAATAAATGAATGAACTAGATCAATCCATTGGGAAATGGCTGATTGATGAAAATGTTCCCACTGGTGTGTGTGTGTGTATGGATATGCCTTCAAGTCACCTGTTGATTTATGGTGACCACATGAATTTCATAGGATTTTCTTATGCAAGGAATAAGCACATATGGTTTTGCCAGTTCCTTCCACGGAAATATAGTTTATATAGGTATAAAATCTTTAACTGCGGGTGGCAAACACTATCTAATAAGGTGGGCACTAGCATTCCTCTTCTTTCCTCCAAAGAAAGAATGCCCCTTCTAAGCTAATGCGTGTTCTACTACACACATACACTGGCATTACCTAAAAACAAGATACAGGTTTTGCTTCAGAAGTAAGTATTGTTTTTATTCATATGCCAATATATGTAATGTAAGCGATTCATGATCAGATGAATCTTTGGCAATTAATAAATTCAAATTGCATATGCTAGATCATACAAAACTACACTAAGCCGGCAGCTAGTAGCCTACAACTTCTTACAACAAGAGGACTGCCTGTTGCCTGATATTTTAAAAATATAGTAGATGCATTCTCTAATGATAAGAGAGAAGAAGCACAAAGGCCTAAATCCAATGGCCAATCCCAACTAGACAAGACCCTTTGAACCAATGGGACTTACCTAATTGTTGACCTAATTCAGTAGCTGATTCAATGGGTCTAGTGCAAATAGCAATTGGAATTAGGCCCCGCTTAAAGCAAAATTTAAAAAAAGAAAAGAAAACTGAGGGAAAAGCTAGGAGATTCACAAAATTTACAACTGCTGAAGAGAACAGAGTAGCCTGAAGGAAATGATTAAGCAGCCTCTCTCTTCTCTAATGATTACTTTCGTGGGCTCTTTTTAAACGTTTTTAAATGAGGATGCTGTGGTGGCGCAGTCGTTAAATGCTGGTTCTGCAGCCACAATGTTGTGAGTTCCATCCTGCAGGGCTCCAGATTGACTCTGCCTTCCATCTTTCCGTATGTCGGTAAAAGGAGTACTCAGCTTGTTGGGGGCAATGAGCTAAAACACATTGTAAACCGCTTAGGAAGTGTTTTGCACTGATAAGCAGTATAGAAATGTAACTGCTATTGCTATAGAAATGTAACTGCTAAATGTTCTGTACAACATGCACTGTATAATAATCACTGTGAGCAAAACCAACCGATGGAGTCTTCCAAAAGAAAAAACATCTGGGGGAAAATATGGCAAAAAAGGGGGGAAGCTTTTGAATCATACACCTTTCCTACCTATAATAGGCTATGACTAAAGCAACTAAACAGAAGCCAGAAAGTTATCTCTCAAAAATATATGTAATTTCCATTTTGAATCTGATGTAGTTCTTTGGCTTTGTGGCTCCTCAAGGAAGAATGTTTCTTTTTGCCCCTTTTCATTTTTAAAGGTAATGTTTTTGGATGAACATCTTAATCTACAATGTAACATACTCACCCAAGGAAATTCTGGTTTTCAAATCCATTAAGTGATGGTAGAAATAAAAGCTTATCACTAAAATTAATTGGCTATTTGATGTATTCCTGATTTAGCTTTCAGAATTATTTCAAAAAAAGAGAGCCAACTAAAAAGAAATAATCTATCCTTTCCTTTTTAGCAAAAACATGCCAGCATTTTCTGATATTTGGCACACAAACTTGATCTCTTGTATATGCTGGATACAAGCTTTATTTCAGACATTTTACACTTATACAGCAAGTACAATTTGACTACTTGCCAGCTCTGCATTTACAGAAGTATTAGGCCTGAATTCCACTACAAGAATGACAGTTAAACACATGATTAGGATTTTCCTAAGTGCTGACTCTGTATTTAAGAACTGATTCAAAACTGATTCAAGGAGTTTAATCTAGTTATAACTACCAGTAGGATTCAGATCTTATTCTCAAAACTGAGTAATTGTCAGTTTTTTCTTACATGTTTTCCCCAACCCCTTCAGAGAGTGTGCTCATTTAATATGCTTTTTACATTAAGTGAATCATTTGTGAACTGAATCATTTTAATGTCTACACTACAGGGTGTGACCATCATTCCGCAGTTCTGACATTATGCTTCCATGGTAACAAGACATATTGCTAACACACCCTTCCCAAACCTGGTTATGTGCAGGATTTTCCTTTCCAGTGGGTGAACTACTGGAAAAATCATTCAACAATGTTAATGTGCAGTAAAATAGTCTGTGACAAAATTAACTTACTTCTTCTTCTTCAAACCCAGTCAGGTCCCATCTATAGTTCAGACGCATCTGTTTTCTCTTCCAGTGTTCCATGAAGGTAGCAGCTGGGTAGTTTAAAAAAAAAATAGATATGAAGGCTAATTCCATCACTTAGTTTGTTACATTTTCAAGCTAGACTGACTCATGAAGCACACTACTTTCTACCTTGCTTAAAGATAAATCCTAAAGCTTCTGAAAAGAATTAAAATTGGAAAGAACCTACTGGCTTCCACACTGACAACTGGAAAGAAATACTGAGTTTGTTAACAGATTTGACAAAGGCAAGTTACTAGCAATCCCAAACATGAATTAGGCACCAGATATTTGCACACCTGAAAGTCCCATTAAGAAAAATCCCACTAACCAGAAATATTTAACAATTCTATTTTAAATGGTGATATATTATTCAGATTTTCAATATTATTAATTGCTTGGAGCAAGAGAGCGCTTTCTGTGCGCTAAGCAGCACAGAGGGAAGGATTAACTCACTTTCCAGTTCCATGCTCATTAAGGAAACTTCTATGAACCATTCTGGGCTATTAACTAGCAATCAGTAGGATAGGCAAGTATTCAAATTGTGGATATGGTGCTGGTGGTCTGACATGCAAATACCAGTGCTCAAAAGAAATGTTGCAATCCATTTTTAGTTATCTTCCCGGTCCCATGTGAATCTGTGCCTATCCTTCCTTACTTCCTGTCCTAATCTCTCACCCTCTTCTTCATAAGCATTCCCTTAGCTCTTGTCAATATAATGGAACGGGATGACCAGTGGTTGCAGGGAGCCTAGCTTACTATTTCTGAGATTTTTGAGTATCTGTAAGAAATAATCACAAAGCCCAGTGAGTTCTTGAAATAAATGGGTGTGCATATGTGGAGATATCTATTCATCTTTAGTAATTTGCTTGACCAAAGAATGATCAGCCAGCAGCTGCAATCTTAGAACCATAGAGCTGGAAGTGACCACAAGGCCCATCAAGTCCAACCCCCTGCCATGCAGAAATACACCATCAAAGCATTCCCAACAAATGGCAATACTGCCTCTGTTTAGAAACGTCCAAGAAGGAGACTCCATCACACTCTGAGACAGAGTATTCCACTGTCAAAATGCTCTTACTCCCAGGAAGTCCTTCCTAATGTTGAAGTAGAATCTCTTTTCTTGATGTTTGAAGCCATTGCTCTGTGTCCTAGTCTCTGGAGCAGCAAAAACCAAACTTGCTCCATCTTCTATATGACATTCCTCCAAATATGTTTGCAATATGTTTAAGCCTTTTAGAATTTTAGCATTAATGCCCTCCCCAATTCTCTGATAGCAGTCCTTGGGAGCTAAGACAAAGCCATCTTAATTGCAATAGCTTGTTTAAACAGATAAGCAAATTTAAAGATACTATGTGAAGAAGGAGGCTTAAACTAGTTCATGGAGTGGGACCTAGACAGTAGTTACAATTTAATTTTCAGTAGAGGAATTACTGTAAAAGAGAACCGTCGTTGCGAGAAATACAGCTTGTGTACATCAATCTATCTGCCACCAAGGTTGTGGGAGGCCTTGGGGACATGAATTTGAATCCTGGGAACAAATCAGTACTACATGGTAAATAAGTGATTGTGAAAGAAGAAAGTGTGCTGAGAAAACCTAATCCCATGAGAACAACTCCGAAGTGACTGCTAACAGATGTGATCAACAAGCTGTTCTGTGGTCTTTAGTAAACCTCTGGGGACCAAGGAAATGGGAGGGACTAGCCAAGGTCTCTATGTATCTTAATTATGTAGTAACAATGGGAATTTGCCAACTGTTTTTAGCATTAATCATTGCAGTACTAGCTTTATTCAGTTCTGTTAATCTACTCTGTGTCTTTGGTGTGTAAATCGTAAATGCTCCTCACAAACTGACATCATAATTATATATAATGCAATATAATCCTCAAAATAGCTCTGCTGGCATTCTATAACTTGCTGATAGCTCTTCTGGCAGTATGCATACCTGCTGAATGTGATGTGCATATATATAGTGAGAATTATGGAAACTGAAAAAAAGAACTTGTTTGCTTCTCGTTTGCTACCAGAATTCCTATTGAGAATGTCACCTTAAAAAAATAATACAGCCATTACATCACCCTCCATCTTGCAAACATGAGTGGCACTAAAACATGTAACCCTGAGTGGAACTTTCAAAGCATGCTGGAAGGCATACTTTTCATTTAGCCTGAAGTCACCAGGGGCTGCAGATTGTTCATGTATGATGCTCTTATGCTATCATGCAGCTTTGGCATTAGAAAGGAGAACACAGAAGAAGCTCTTGGCCCTGTCAGGAAGGGCACCGGCTTTGCATGCACGTCTTGGGTTCAATCCATGGCATTTCCAGTTAAAAGAATGAGGTAATTGGTGAGGGAGAACTGTCCCGTACCCTGACTGCTGCCTGTCAAATAGACAGTATTAGGCTAGACAGACAAAGAAGTCTGGCCTACTATAATGCAGCTTCCTATGTCTGAAAAACTAGGAAACCCAGCAATGTCTCTCCATGGCCAGCCATTGCAGAAAAGATGCAAAAGTAAAGCAGGGTGAAATCTGGGCAAGAGAAAGAGGGCAGAGGTTGGAATGTTAATACAAAAGGCTTAACACATTGTATTAACCACCAATGAACTTGGAAATCTAATCTCTGCATGATAACATTAGATGGGGAACTTTTAAAGGCCTGAGGTTACCCCTTTGTTAGCCATTGCCATTACTAACCATAGGACTGAGAAGAAAAGAAATGGTATACAATACTCTGGTTTACACCATTACCAATTAGTGGCATATTTTGTTGACTTTTTTTTTCATAAATGCTCTCTTTGGACAGTTTCAAGTTGCTCTTCTCAAGCTGGCACTATGTAGATGGGTGAAAATCTCACAACTAGATTAACAGCAGGGAATAGTGGCATCTGTAGTCCAGTACATCATGAAAGGTCATCCAAAAGCACAGCGTCTAAAAAGCTGTGCAGTTAAATTTTTGCCACTGACTTGCTTAATCTGTCCTCCTGCTCCCACCACAAAATAAACCTGAAAAATTAATCAAAATTCCTCTAAAAAACCTTAAAGAGCCCCTGAAAAGTAATGTTTAAAAATAAACAAAAATGTTACTTGTTACACCAATAAAGTAACTCTGTTCCCACACATGACATTACTTTTGACAAGCAACTTGGTTACTCTTTTGTACCCTACCCCAATATAGGTAATTGTGTTTCTTTAAATAAACACAGTCAGTCCCTGCTTTTTGGTGCCTTGTTATCTGACCACTCGCTCTTTCAATCCTTCCAAATCAAGGACATGTTACATCAATTTGATGGGGGGTTCTACTCTTTCATCAGTTCTTTTTGCCTGTGAAGGCTCGCTTGGGGTGATTCGGTTGTGCGTGCTCCTTGCAATGCAAGCTGAGAGGGGGGGAGAGGCACCAAGCCAGTTCTGAGTCTTTGCAAATGTTGTGTATGTGGTTGGTCCAAAGTGAACCCTCGTAAGATCTTCATGCTCCCTACAGTACAGTACATGAGTTCTACTTTTCAACCAATTCCATTTTCTGACAGTGCTCCAGTCCCTAACCTGGGCGAGCGGTAGCCTTTATGCTACTTTGACCTATTCGTTCCAAACCCTGGAAGAGGGAAGACTGTGAATGAGGAGATTGTGTGGAAGTAAGGGCAAGGCAGAAAAGAAAAGGTAATGAGGGATTGGGTGAGTTGAAGGTTGAAGACAGAAAGGAAGGCAGATCGGGCAAAGGGAAAAGAAAAGGAAGGAAGAAAGAGAAGAGGCAGTTCTACGGAGAATGTCAGCATTCTTTCCTGTCCATAGTGATGAAAGGAAGTGGAAGGAGGATTTGGGCTTTGATATTGGCCAGAGAGGAAAGGTTAAACAGACCTCTATTTTGCCACTATTCCACTGAAACTAAGGGCCTTTACACACTACATTGTTATAGTGCTATTATTCCACTTTCAACATCCTGTGGAATTCTGGGGTTTGCAGTTTAGGGAGGGGCATTTAGAATTCTCAGCCAGAGAGCTCTTTGGCCTCAGTAAACTACAAACCCCAGAATTCCACAGGATGTTGAAAGTGGAATAATAGCACTATAACAGTGTCGTGCAGAAAGGCTCTGAGCGCCTTCTGAGGGGTTTCTTTTCTTTTCTTTTCTTTTCTTTTCTTTTCAACCAGGAAAGACACATGCGAGTAGTTGTCATATTTAGCTTGGTCTTCAGTCTTTAAACTGAGGCTCTAGAATAGCCTGGCAATAAAAGAAGTTTATTGCAACTGTTGTTCTTTCTGCAATATTTATGACTTTTTGACAAATCTTGCTCTCCACCAACTCAGATTAACACACCTGGTTTGTCTCATAATTACCCTGAAGGTTTTCTTTGAGAGCTCTGGAAGACACACAAGATCCTGTCCACAGCCAAGTATGTTTGAAGAGACATAGATGGCTATGGATTTGCTATGGTGACATTTCAGATATTAGAAATGGAAAAACTAGAGAGTTAATAGAGAAGAAGTATGCCACCACAGTGAGGACTAGTATTTGCATGCCTAGAATACAAATTGCAATTTAATAATTTGATTGCTAGGTTTGACCTTTTATTTATGTATGTAATCTACTTAACTTTGTTCAAGCTTATAATGGCTGATACGTGGCTGGACAACCATGGTTAAAATACTTGGAAATGGCATATCCCAGATATGTATTTTCTTTCTCTTTTGCACTAGAAAGAAATAACTGACGTAGCTATGCAGCCCATCAGTATCTGAATAGGCACATAGATTTATGGAGGGAAGACTAATCTCTGCAAAACTAAACCAAACCTCACAGTCCTTTTCATAAAAATAAAATGTAAATCAAACAAATACTCCAGAACAACATACAATTAAAAAATGAATATATATATATATATGGTGGTTTGGTCATCAATGGGAACTTAAGACCCATTCACTTTACAAAAGACCAGCTCTTGATGGAGATGAAATCTGCTACATATAGATACATACATAGATATATCTGTGCTGTGCTGATAAATATGAATAAGTATATCAGCCTGCAGCCTGAATTTTTAGACTTGGTCAGGCTGAATGCCTGCACTTCAGAGTTTACCATTATACGGATTAGAAATAGGCTTTTAAAAAATAATTAACATTGAGCAGAGTGGCATCTTCTGTAAGAGACACTCAGTTGCACTGAAGTCTTGCAGAGACAAAAAACAAAAACAGTACAGGCCACATCTCTAAAAAACAAAACAAACAAAATTTGTTGGAAGAACTCAGCATCTGTAACACATTAAGACAAAATCATGTTACTTAATAGCTTTTTATATTTTACTGGAGATCTTAATTTGCAGAATTTGGAGTTATAAAACTTTAAAGTTATAAAGTTAAGCTTTTCATGATGTCAGAGCAGTTAACACAGTGTTCTCCAAGGAATCAGACAGGACCACCTGCACTGAGCTATGAATAAGCCATTTCTTCTTTTCCTCCAGTCTCAAAGAGAGGATCCAACTGGTGCGCTATGCTCGCACAACTCCTGGTTGCAAAAGCACTTCCTCATGCAAAGAGTACTCTGCTTTCCCAATGCTGCACTGGCCTGGATTTCATGCTGGTCTGGTGCCCAAGCAGAAACTGTCACCAACAAGCCAAGATGGTCACTGAATGGCCTACAAAGTACATTGCAAAATTCTTAGCCAGAACCGCCCACTGGACCACTGTCAGGCAGGAAGCCTCTGCCCCGTTGCTTTTGACAGTTTTCAGCCATACAACCCTGAATAAATACGTTGGTATGGCCTTTCACTCTGCCAGCATTAAATAGAATCTTGACTAATGTCTCTCCTGAGTCTTGAAATGAATGCTGAGTGAGCTAAATCAGGACCCATGAAGGTGGGAATTTCGTGAATGCTTTAAAACTGTTATTTGACAAAAGTTGGCTTCAATTTAAAACAATTCAATGAATTGCCATAAATTCCAGCCCTACTCATGTCTTGTAAACTCAGGGCTGTAGCTTCCTTTATTGAGTAAATCCACTTGTGTTCTTCTCTTCTTGCTGTCTTACACTTTCCCAAGCATTATTATCTTTTGCAATGAATCACATCATCTCCAAAGTCTCTGTTTGGTCGTTTTGGCTTCTAGTAAGAGTTCAGGCTTGATTTGCTCTACGGTGCATTTACTGGTCTTTTTGGAGGGCCATGATATCTACTGAGCACTCTTCCAGTAATACATTTCAAATGAGTTTGCTCCCTCAGAAAGGACACTTTTTGGTGTACAGAGCATTCAGAAGATTAAAAAAAAAACCATGACAAAAAAAATTAAAAAACAACAACAAAGTCTTAATATCAGCATATCAGCAAACAGCGTTAAGCTATCAAAGTTCTCATAAAATACATAAGATAAATGAGGCAACTAGCTCAAATGAGAGACTTTTTATTCCATATTTATGTCTTATTCACCCCTAATTATTTCCAAACACTGCCCAACTGGCTTAACCTGTGGAAGTCAGCTGCCTATTCAGCTGAGACACGTGATACTGTAGCAAGTCAGAATCTACAACATGGTGGTATGACACTAAACTGTTCCAAGTAGTGTGACAACCTGAGTGATAATATAGATTGGGAAAAACTTTTGTAAATATTTGTGAAAATGGGGTCTAGAGAACTGTTCCATGTGAAGGATGAGGAAATACTCTGTCTAGGTGGAAGGAGTGATGTTTTCAGTGTCCCGGACATTCAAGTAGCTAGAGGCTAGACTAAGTGACCTGTAGATCTATGTAGAAAAACCTGAGTAGGTGGGAGCTGAAGAAGAGAAAAGGGATATTTGATTGCTTGGATGAGAGGATAAGGCTATTTAAAGACATGACATTCTGCTTTGGCTTATATGTCACATTTCTCAATACATGTAATGTAACAAGCCACTCTATGTGATAACAAATCATCTCCTTCAGTGGCATAGGTTGTTTCTCCTGAATTCATCTTCCTTCCTTCTTGGCTTCCTCGCTGCTGACTGCACTATAAAATTTAATCTAAGCTCAGTCACTTTAGATTCCAACCTACTGTTATGAAACACATACACCCTACTCCCTTCATATTAAGAAAAATATACAGTTGTGTGTTAGAATTACAGCTTATGAAAAGTGATGATTTAGTGAAGAATAAAGTGGAGGTGGGGAAGCCATGTTCTGAACTGAGGCCACCTCAACTGGAATTTATTCTAATAGGGGAAAAATGATTTCCTATACAGCTCAGCAAATGGAAATTTGAACTGTATTTCTCATATCAAATACAAAATAAGTGCCATTAATAATGTAGTTTTTGATGTGGCAGGTAATTACCTTAAATTTTAAAAATTGTTGTTGTAGTTGTGTGCCTTAAAGTAATTTTAGACTTACAGCAACCCTGAGGCAAACTTATCATGGTGTTTTCTGGGACTGAGAATGTGTGACACACATAAAGTCCCCCAGTGCATTTCCATGGCCAAGTGGGGAATTGAACCCTGGTCTGCACTGAGCATAGCCCAATGCTCAAACCACTACACCATGCTGTCTCTCAAATTTTAAAAATATTATGATAAAATTGCATATAGGAAGTGGAGATTGCATTGGTTAGCTAAAAGTATTGTCGCCAATATTGTTCACTACACAGTAATTAAGGTGAATTTTCCTTCCAGAAACTTAATATGGTAAGTCTTTTGTGTGGAGCAAATTCTGTTATGTAGGAAAAGAAAGATGTACACCTATAGACATCATTTTAAGCAAAAAATATATACACATTTTTTCTATGATTAAAGGTTTGGAAATTATATTTGGGATAAGTTTCTTTCATAACAATTTCATGAAAAGAATGTGCTTCAGTCTCTGAACCTCACAGCTAGCTGAGTGCAAAAGTGAACCATGGATTCCTACAGCCATAAGGTATGCAGAACCAGGTATGATTCACTCACTTTGGAATTCATTGCACTTTAGCTGTCTCCTTTGAAATTATGGTTTATTGATTTGGTCTCAATACACCAGAACTCCTGGCAAAAGACAGATTGTAGGGAGTTGAAGTACACTGTGGTTTCAGACATACGGTGAAACAGAAACTTGCACAACTTTCCTCCTACATGGGTGTGTGTGTTTTTGTGTGGACACACACACACATTTATGTGCATACACACATACACGCATATCTATATAACACTCATGTGCAAAGAGATTTAATTGCCATACTGGCAATAGGTCCGCAGAGTGACATTAACAGGATACTATGCATAGATTTAGACTAGTTTTCCATTTGTCAAATGACAAGAGAAAATGTTACAAAAGATAACAGTCCCCTTGAGTTGCATTCTGGGGAAAGGCAGGATAGAAATGGAATAAGTAAATAAGAGTGACAAGAACATGTGAAGACTGTTTTTACCTTTCTGCCTTTTGCTTTGGCCATGCATGCCTAAATAGGCATTAGATAGTCTGTAAGCAATAGTAGAAAATTATGGAAACCATGAAAGATAGGATGGGTTCACACTCTCTTTTCCCAAATAAAGGAGGGGTGGCCAATGTCTATGGGGTTGATGGTAGTTCTTCTGTTTGGCCAAGTGTTTGAGGGCCATATTCATGGTTGAAAATACATTTGGCCCTCCACATTCACTAGAGTTATGGGTGCAGGACCCCTGCAAAAGTGGAAAATTGCAAATATCAAATTTTGTATATGTGTCTGTGGGAAAAGAAGTAAGGCACAGTGCAGAGAACGGGCACCCAGGGTCCAAACAAAGTCAGGGAAAGAAAAGGGAAGGGATGGGTCAGCATGGTAGCCCTACATCTCCTCTTTCTCACCCATCTTCTTCCATGTGTGTGGGTGGGTGGGTGTGGTATTGCTGGCCAGGCAGTGGCTGGTGGTAGCGGAGGAGGACCAGAGGTGGGTTTTTAAAGGGCTGTGTGGCCTGATTGGATCTGCCAAGGGAAGTTCCCCAGAAAATAAGTGTCTAAAGTTTGGGGAGGGGGGACAGCCATTGAAGAAATTTGCAAATAATGAAATCTGTGAAAGTGAAACTTGCAAATGTGGAGGGCCAACTGTACACATAAACTAGCAACGTATACATAAATTATCTGAAATCAATTTAAATGAATCAATTAATTATTGAATTAATTAAAAACTGGGAGAAAAGTAAGCATTAATTAATTGATTAACTAACCACCACTCATTATTAACAAATAAAGCTCCTATCCATACTTTCTAATAATTTTATTATTTATCTAAAAAGGCACTTTAAATGTATTTCAATTGACTTTAATTAATGATATGGCCTATGATATTGAATAAACAGGAACCCAATTGATTATGATATTGACACATGAAGCAGTTTGCTGCCTCATTTTGGTAGCAAGCTACAATATCATCTTTTAAAATACAAGTTCTGGGAATAATGGGGAATGCAGAAAAGTTTAGGTGAATGCATGCAGCAATGGAGGCAGTGAATGCTGAATGTTTCTGATTTGTGGTTCTGTGTGCAGATTACTGTATTCTCTATAAGCCCTATTCAAGCATCATCTTACTCAGTTCAAATAAGCATGGCAGAAGGGGAGAATGCTAGTCCCATCCCCATAAATTGTTGCTCTCGTCCTGTGGAGTATGATGGTCTGAAAAGTGTCAGAGTTCAGTTTTTTCAGTTTTGAACAGCAGACTTGCCCTTCCATTTGCCCACATGTGGACAGCAGCTCCCATGACATCATTGAGCCTTGCACAGTGGTGGAGCTTGCAGTGTGCGGAGGGGCAATGTGAGGAAGTGGGGCTACGGTGCAAGGGGCGTGGCTGCAGTGTGTGGTCACCGTGTGTGGCCAGGGCACATGGGGGCGTGGCTACAGGTCAGGATGCCCCAAAAACATTGCCACCCGGGGCGAATCCCCCCCCCGCCCCCATGTCCCTACGCGACTGGCCTTGCAATAAATAGGGCTGCTCAAATCCTGTCTCATAAGACTTGCAAGTCCTGTCTTGTTAGATTTATTATCCCCAAACCCCATGGAACAAATATAGGATTTGAGGACTCTCACAGATGAGATCAAGCATGGTAGGAAAGATTTACCCCAGATCCTGTCCTTTGCTGTACTCTATATAAATGCTGATTCTCTTTTGGCTAGATGGTATCAAGATAAGTAAGGTCATGTGAATTTCTTTAAGCATTCTGTCCCCAACCTCAGGATACAACAACTGAAACCTATCCAAGCAACAGTGACTAAATAATTCTGTGGAAACATCCTGCATATGCACTGCATGAAATATGATCTCCAACTGAACAGACCAAATGCCTATCTACTCCAACATTTTGTTCCTACAGTGGCCAACTGCATGCTTAGGGGAAGTCCACAAGCAAAACATAAAGTTAACGTTTGTGTTGCCAGCAACTGACATAGAGAAGTTTATTGCCTCTCATGCTCACATCCACTGATAGCTTTGGAATAAACACAAGTGATCTTACTATGCACAAATACCTTGTATCTCTTGTCTGTGGTACATTTGTGTATATGCATGGAAATGGATTCTCTGTATACTTAAAAGGACCTTTGATCTATATTATGTTTTTGGTGTTAAGAAAACTCTTTTTTAAAAAATCTTAACTAGATGTCAGTTTTTCTTCTTTGGTTTTTATAATCCATTTAATGCTTGATTCTAAATTGCTATAGCATTTCACAGGAAGTGTTGGCAAATGTGGGATGCCCCTCAAAAATAAAAGGACACCTTGAGAGCTACAAACAGTATCCTACTGATAACACTAATGCACTTAGAAGCTTGGTCATTATTCATTCTTGCTTTGTTCTGAGAAGTTAAAGACTACTTCTCTAAGGAAAAAAACCTCCCCAATAAATCTCTCCTCTAGTGGTCTAATTTGGAAGCCAAGTCTGCAAATAGATTTTGTTGGCAAGCTATGCAATTCCCTTAATGCTATCTATACATGCCATGCAGCAGTTTTATGACAAATGCTTCATTTTATATTCATCCAAACAGCTTTCTGTATTTTAACCTTCAGTTCAGAACATAAATAAAAAGTCTGACAGTTTTATGCAAAAGGTGGGGAGGGGAAAAAGGACTACAGATAATTAACTGATGAATTGTAAAAATACTGATTTAACTTCTCACTTGTTTTCTTCTGCATGTAAGCAAACTGAACACCACTACCAAGCCTCAAGCCAACCATAGTCATGCAGACATTCTTACCCCAGAGAGCCATGAAGACTGAGAAGAAGACAGTTGCTGGGTTATCAAAGAGATGGCTTGCCCGAGCCGTGGCACAAGCAGAGCTTAATTTCCAATAGCTACATGTTTTGTCACATAAGGGACACATCGTGATATTGTTTCTCTGGTCACACATCTCCATGCTGAGGGAAAGCAAGCAGTAAATAAAGTGAATACATCTCAGTGTTTGAATTTAGCTTTAGCTTGTGCTGCCCTGAATTGTGTAATTTTGGGTGCATCCAGACTGATTAAAAAGACCAGTAAGTCCCAGATCTTGTTCCTTTTCTTTCCGATTTTATTTTGGAGATCCATGAATATTTTGTTTTTCCCAGAATATTTTCTGTGAACTCTTGGGACAGCTAGAGACTTTTTATACCAGCTCCTCAGGTTGCTTTATTTTAACCTGATATAAAAACTGAAAAGAACACAAAATCTGGGACTTTTCAATCTGGATGTGCCCTTATATGCTATGCATATGATGATCTATAAGAACATCTTTTCATGAACTTTCTGCTTTAGATTCTCTACATTACAGTGTTAGTCACACAGACTGTTGGTCAAAAGATACAAAATAAATATGTAATATATTTAAAAGTCCTGGAGAGATCGTGGCTTCCTTTAAAAGACTAGAAAAAATTGGTGCCTGCCTTTAAACAAATGTACCTGTTACGTTGGGTTAAACCTGTTACTTTAGGTTGAGAGATTCTAAACATTTCTGTATTGGTACAGTGGGCTCTTGGTATTTGCTAAGATTTGGTTCCAGCCCCACCCCCAGCCCCATGGATACTAAAATTCATATATGCTTATGTCCCATTATGTACAAGGTGTAGTAAGATGGCATCCCTTATACAAAATGGCAATATCAAAATTTTCTTTTTGGATTTTTTTTTTGGGGGGGGATATTTTCAAGCTGTGGTTTATTGAATCCTTGGATACAGAATCCATGGATATGGAGAGCTGACTATACAGTATATTAGGCTTGAGCTGTTAAATGTTTTACTCAGCACCAGTTGAGGAGGCTGCAGAAAAGGACTGTGTTAAGACCATTTACTCAGATTTCCTGAAATAATTTTATATCTTACAACAATACAAGCCCAATGTAAATGTTAACACTCTATTTCCAGCAATAGGGAACAGGCTCTGAAGTGTAGTCTTGCTGATCCTCTTCAATACTATTCATTTTTTCTTCTCTCTTCTTTTTTTCAGCATTAACTACTGGTGCAGTGATATAACCCTGGGTGATATAGCCACATTTTGCACAGTGCAGTTGCAGAACTCAGAAAAGGTTTTCTTGTTGTTGTTAAAGCCACAGAATCCTGCAGCCAACACAAATATAGAAAAGTAACTTGTATTTCCCATATTGTGAGAGAGTGGGCACTACTACACCTTATCATGACTTCAACATATTTTACTAATGCTTAAGATATTATATCTGTATGAGACCTCAGTCTCTAACTCCAGAATTTGCTTCTTCCCAGAGTTTATTATAAATCACTGGCCCAAGGCAGATCAGGCAAATGCAATGGAATTTGCCTCCAAACTGATTCTCATGTACTCTGGGTGGGAAAAGTAGTTTATGTAGATGAACATTTACATGAGCATGAAGAAAAGACAACACACCTTAGCCTTTTTCTGAAATGGGCTAAAGAGAAAGCTCCAGTTAACAATACAATAATCCTATCTGTATTTGCTCATAAGTCCCACAGCTCTCACTGGAGCTTAGTCTCTAGTAAAATTCCAAAATACATGGCCAGGAAATAGCTTTATTATGTGCATGATACTATGGGCAAGCTTTTGAAATTTTCAGAATTTTTTTATAGAGCAAGATGTCATAAAAAGCAGGTTTTATCTCAGAAAAGGATGCTGAACTCATGAGGCCTCCATGCACTAAACTCAACAAACTGGCAGAACTGTCATGGCTGGCAGGGAGGAATAAAGTGGTGGTAAAGAATGAGAGCAAAGATCTCGAAGTTCTACAGCTTGTGCCACTCAGGGCAAGAGAAAGACTGTTTTTTTCCAGAGCACTGTCTATTCTTTTTTAAATTTCCCCAAAATTTCCCCCAAATTCCCCCCTCCCTTACTGATTTGGGTGTGGGGGTTATCTGTGCCAACTTCGGCTTGGAATATATAACAAGCCGTTATGGGTCTTCTGTGACATGGAGGGGCTTTTCATCCAGCTCTGATCCATTATTATGGAATCTACCACCAAGTTTTCAGCAGGCACGCTAGGATGTCTCTTTTACTTTATTTTAAATGACCCTTCAGCAGTTCTGAGGCTTAGGATTGCTCTTTTAATTTGGTTTCCCCTGAACAATGGGAGACGGTTCTCCAACCTCTTTCATTTCACACTATTTTTTATAAAATCGCAGAATTATAGAAATGGAAAGAACGTACAAAGGAATAGACTTCCTTTGCTAGAAGAACTGAATTTAATGAATTTAACTTCCTAATGGTTTAACTATATTAGCATGGCCTAATGGCTTGAGTTTTGGACAAGGACTTCAGGAGATCAGGGTGTGAATTTCTGCTCAGTAACAGAAACTCACTGGATAACAGTGGATAAGTCCTACTCTCTCAGCCTTAGAGGAATGTAGTGCAAACTCTCTCTGAATAAATCTTGCCAGTAAATCTTTGCATAGGGTCACTGTAAGTTGGAGTCAATTTGAAGGCACTTGATACTAAAACAGTGTTTGACAAGCAACTTGGATGACTTAGATATGGGCATGAGGGTCACAGGGCAGGACTGGGCAAATCAATTTTTTTAACTTTAATTCCATCTTTGAGCCTTTTTATTGATATTTAAAATGGTTTATTCTTTTTTTAAAAAATCTTTTAAGATCGCTCCTTACAAAGCAGCTTAGACATTTCAAAAACAGTATAATTAAAAAAAAATAAGATAAAATTTGCAACACAGTAAAGTAACATAGAACTAAAAGTCTTCGTAAAATCATGCAAACAGATGCATGATGCTCAGGAGCTCTGAGCTTCCTAGAGGAAAGATAGGATATAAAGGTAGAAAATAAATAAATATTTTAAAATATTGTTTGCTCAGCAGACAAGATTAAGAAGTTTCCTCTTCTCTCCCCAGATCTTTTTTTTTTTTCCAGAACATTCGGAATGCAAACAGATCACCCACTCTTTTTATCTAGGCTAAACATAAACAGTTGCTTAAGCCCATCTTCACTTGCTTTGTCTTCTGGAACTTTATCATACTCTCTCTTGAACATTTTCCTGCCTGTCAACATTCTTCTTCAGCTGTAATGCTTAGTATTAGAGAATTGTGAAACTTGCAATGAACTGTGTTGGAGTGCTACTGTTCAGGATTCTGGACACTTCATTCCATTCCTCTTTCCCCCTGCATATTCTGAATTCTCACTCCTGTCAAAGCCTACACACATAGGATTCCCCTTCTCAGATGCCCATGTATCTAGATGTCACGAGGAGACCTAGTGAGCCCAGCGAAATCAAGCAGACCAAGCAGGGAACTTCTTTTTAATTGCATGGTCTGCTTCACATGATTAATGTATGGAGGAGGCTATAGTGTGGTCAGATACGCAGAGCTGGCCTACAAATGGACAGCTGACCTATCTAAAGAATAAGGTGGAGAGTATAATTATCTCCAAAGGCATGGTTTAATATTGTGCTATTTCTCATTTGCTAGATTACTGGGCTATTTATATGTATATATGCATGCAAAGAAAAGCATTAAAATATATTGACCCCTAAATATAGTTCAGTGCAATCTATAGTCTCATTTCAGCTTATGTATAGAATAGCTCTAAAAAACTGGAGCTAATGTTGATAGAAAGCTAGTTCCAGCAGTGGAATGTTTATACTGAATGTGCTCTTTGTTTTATCATTCCATATACCTCTTTGGTATAAACTTTGCAAGACATATTTACTATTTCATTTTGATAGTCTACAAAATAATTTTTTGCCAGATAGCAAAAGAAAACATAATGTTGAATAAAAATAATTATTTCCTACACACCACAAC
Source organism: Cyclura pinguis (assembly GCA_030412105.1). Classification (NCBI taxonomy): domain Eukaryota; kingdom Metazoa; phylum Chordata; class Lepidosauria; order Squamata; family Iguanidae; genus Cyclura; species Cyclura pinguis. The sequence continues at coordinate 305,850,050 of CM059599.1, read as the reverse complement.
TGTTTGACTATTGTAGCACTTGATTGATACACATTAGTAGATTTCTTGTACTTCCTGTAGTCTATATTGATCTATTTTCAATTAACATTTCTAAGCCTTAAAAAGCAGCCACAAGGAACTAGAGAACTAGGACCCATGAGAGACATAAAACAGGTAAATTGATATCTTCTTATTGAATAAATGTGCTAGTAGCAAGCTTTCAAGACTGACAGTCTTCAGGTCAAACAGAGCTGTTCCTTAAATGGAAAGAGCAAAAGGTATCATCACATTATTTGTGTTGTCTCTCATGCAACACATACACATCTCTTCGAAGTACAGATTTCAATGACCTAAATTCTATTGTCTGTATTGACTAGAGTAAACCCAACGAATCAGTGAAATTTACCTACATGTTGACTCACCATTCAAAATAGATTGAATTGATTGCTAGGAGTAACACTCATGGCTGGCATCCTTTTAGTTAGTCCAACTAGAGTATACTCAACTAAAAGGATGTCAGCCATGAGTGTTACGCCTAGCAAAACTCGCAGCTTAATTCTTGACAAAAATCATGGGACGCAGTAAACTAATTATGATTGTGGCAGATGAGTGTTATCTTCCTTAATACTCACATTGTTGGCAGAAATGTCATGCATGTCCATTTTTGAATTATATGTCTTAACAATGACCTTTGCTAGCTAGTTTAAAAGACTGCTTTTAAAACTGTGGTGATAACATACATATTTATATATTTAAGTAGAAGATTATTTCCCTGTTTATCTGTTACGTGTACTATGAGTTTAGCAATGTAAACCATATATGATGTGATGAACAGCACTCACAGGTTATACAGGATTATCTGGTGCCAAACATATTCTGTGTCTAGTGAAGCATATTGTTTACCCTGATGGATATCTGGCCACAATCCAGATATGCTTACGTGCTCAAAACTGTGGGATGTAAATAGGTACTTAACTAATTCCATGTACAGAAATGGTGGCTGGCATTCATACTTAACATCTGTACACTGCTGAAATTTAGAAGCACATAACTAGACTAGCTTCTAGTCACTTTCTTCTGTAGTTGAAAGATTAGGAATGGATCTGCTTTCTTTAAGTAAACATTAATTATGCAACATTGTGTGTTAGGGAGGTTGATAACTGCTTGTAGCCCTTTTATGCACAAAACTAATTCTCATAGGTGAAACAGCTATTGTGTATGCACAATAGCAGCATTGGATTGGGGTATACATCTGTGACAGCTACACATAAAGATTTCTCCAGAATACCCTTCTTGTGATAAGCTAGGATCATATAATATTCTAAACTCTGAAAACAGTTTTGTATCATGAGACATATAAGACAATGGTTGAAATCCCAAATAAAACTCACTGTCTTCTATGAGGTTAAAGTTAGCATTATCTTGAGCACATTCAAAATTCCCCTTGTCATTAAAGAGAATAAAGATTACATTAGCCATGGAGACCTCTGTCTTTGTATATTACCTTGGTATATTCTCATCCACTGTTGCACAACCATACAGGAACACGATGATCCCCACAATGGAAGCTGGAATAAGCATTTGGGTATAAACTCCAAGCCAGGCAAAATACAGTCCAATCTTTTCACCAAAGTACTTTCTGAAATACATTGAAGGAAGGAATCACTGTCATGTTGACTACTCTTTAAAATTTATCCCAGCTGAAGCTATAAAGTTATGAAGGCCCCTCCCTAAAACCCCTGTATTCCATAGGATGTAGAAAGTGGAATAATAGCACTATAACAGGCTAGTGCGGAAATGGCCTATGAAGGAGAAAATAAGCCCTGCTGATCAGCAGGAATGCATTTCCCCCGGAGAATTCTCTGCATACTGCTTGGATAAGATCCAGATGCGAAGGCATCAGGTCAGTCCTCTATTCCTGCTTATCAAGCAGCTTTGCCCTTCTCTTTCCATAGGACTGTCAAATGGAAATCCCTTCACACCGCCTCAGTTCTGAAGCAGTGACAATCTCTGGTTTATTGTCACAATAATGATCAAGAATGAGCCTCAGGCTAACCTGCCCTCCCAACCCCTTCCCTTCCTCTACATGTGTCAGACAAGGAAATTAGAAGCTTCTGTTTGTAGTTATTCGAAAACCAAGGTTTGTATCTGAAAACAGCAAGTCATGGCTTACTAAAACATAGTAAGACCACAAACAAGGATCCTAATTGGCATCCAAGTTTGAAGGCAACTATGTTTTATATCAACCATACTTTGCCAAGTTTGCTATATCTTGTCTCCTATTTCAAAAAGCAAGAAATATAATAAGCAAAGAGTCTTCAATAAAGTCTTACTTTATTTTATGTAGATTAATGTGTAAATAAATGAATGATGTAGTAGTTTAGAGAGAAGAAATACCTTCTTACACCAAAAACAAACAGGCAGACAAACAGACACAGGCTGGACATTGTGACGAGTGGCTAAAATGGCTGGCCACAATTTCATTGCAAAATGTTTAATGCATGTGGTATGAAGTATCTAAAAATGTGTGATGTATGAAGACTGTGAAAGCGTCTGGCCCCACTGGTTCCTGGTCAGGTGGGCAAAAATGGTGTGTCAACATGTAAATAGCTCAAGCTAGATTATAAACACAAAGCCAACCTGAGGAAAACGTTCTGCGACAAGCCAAAGTGGGCCAGTGCTGCTGTTGCTCAAACCTGCAAGATACCACCTCTAAGTCCTGACCTGTCTCTCTGTTCCACCTGGACTAACATCTTGTGAATCTCAAGTATTACACATTCCCCTTCGCATCTCTATACCTAAACAATTGCGACAAAGGGGTAGCTTGTGAAAGAATACAGTCACCAAAATAGGACCCTGGTTAATAATGACAGGCAGTATGGTATATAGGGCTCTGCCTGAAGTGGAAAGGAATCACAGGAAACGTAAAAACCACACACCAGTAACATAGGTAAAAAATCCTTCCTAGCCTGTAATGAGTAGCCAGTGTAATTCTTGGGAATACAGTGAAAACTCACCAAATTAAAGGGAGGATGGTTGGGTTAGATATCTTCTCTGGCTGACAATGGCCAGCAAAGCTGTTGCCCAATCCAAAATAAGTCAGATGAAATCTGGTGAGACTTTATGCTTGCATGAAATAGAACTTCTAGCCAGCATCTGAACTGTAGATTGAGAAGATGGGAAGGTATGTTGCCAGTCTGTTTGGCATAAGGCATTTCCCTAAGTTATAGCATTGATGGGGAACCTATGCTGATTTTTTACTAACGAAGCGTTCAATATGTCAACAGGTACTGTGAACAGCTAATGAATATTGTCCTCCATCCAGCTGCAGTCCCACATTTGGAAAATTCTGGTGTTGAGTGAGGGATGGCAGGTAAAGCAACAACAGAAAGTTGCATTCACAGTTTTGCAAAATAATGGAAGTTTTGCAAAATAATGGAAAAGGATGGGATGGAGTTGCAAGTCAGCAGCTACTCTTTTGTTCTATAATTTCAGGTTAGAGAAAAACCTTTAATTGCCAAACATTCTCTTCACAATTAAATTCACTCATAAAGTAGAGAATGAACAATTCTGATTGTCCTCCCTGTCTGCTTGTTATGAACTGCACCTGATAGAGTACAGGGTGGATCCAGTATGATGTGATGCTGAACAGGATGGACTAAGAGAGATGATGGGTCAGTCATAAAGCTCTCTGAGTAATCAGGGGTTAGTTACAGTGTCTATGTCAGAAGCTTGTTGTGAGGAAAATAATTCAGGGCTAAAACCATGTATGCTTTCCTGAACACTTTCAAGGAAGGAAGGAAGGAAGGAAGGAAGGGAGGGATGCAACTTCAATCAATAAATCAAATAAAGCAAACATGCTTAACTCTGAAGAAGGATCATAGCTCACTGGTAGAACACATGCATGGTTTGTATGCTGAAGGTCCTAGATTCAATCTCAAGTATCTTGGAGTAGAATTGGGAAAGATCCATCTGATCTCTGAAAAGCTGCTGCTGATCAGTATAAGCTAGACAATAGTGTGTTTAATGAAGCAGTAGTCTAACTCAGCATAAGGCTGCTCCTTACATTCCAGCCTATGAAACAACCAGGAATGAATGGGCAGGAGATGTTGTGAGTGTGTCACTTCCTGGTTCTCAGGTGGACTTAGATCAGAAAATTGAGACATTTACAAATATTTAAACAAATAAAAACAGATAACTAAATTGCACACTTATGTTTATAACCTTGCAATTTTCATTGAAATGTTAAAGAGATAATGTTTTCGACCACAGTAGGAGGGCAGTGGCAGGAGACGTGCATAGAAACTAAGAGTATTAGAGCTGGACAAAGGGGTAGGAGAAAACCAATAACTTGGAAAACAATCTGGGCAGATATACTGAATTAGGCTGCCATGCTTGTGGAATGGAAGGTGAAAACTCTAGTAAATATAGGAAGGGGAAATTCAATTCTGAAAGACTTGGAAACCACTGGAGTACTGAGATGCCAGAATAGCGAAGTTTACATTGAAGTGTTCTTCATTTGATCCTGTTGCTCTCTGAGACCCATATATTGGGTTTATAGCTTGTGCCTTCAAGTCACAACCCCATGCATTTCATAGGTTTTTCTTGGGCAAGGAAGGCAAAGCAGACAAACATCAAAAACAAAACTACTATGTAAACATTTCTGGCCCCAGTTCAAGAACACTATTGGTTGGAAAACCAACATACAGACAGAGGATTGCCATACGATTCAGGCAATCCGGGCTTGCCTTCTGAGCTAATTCTTTCTTTTAAACCATGTCCTTTAACTTCAAACCTCCAGATGATTTATTTTCCAACCTTTCACAGGCCAAAGGGAAGCAACAATAACCAAGCAGAAAATATAAAATTAATCTGAGCACAACAAAGAAGAAGCTATTGGCTACCTGTTTCTATGACTTTCCAGACAGCTATAGTTCTGCAGCTACTACACACAAACATACACACAAACAGGTATATGTAGTAAAGAGACAGAATAATATCCTGGGTTTACCATGTGATTTAATACTGTTAAGTTTCAAATTCTTCTTACCTCACTAGGTCAATTGGTTGGTACTTATAAAAGACTCCATAGCTTGCCCATTCCTCACACAGGAGCTGTTAAAAGGAATTTGAAATGAAAGTGAAAACCACAAGCAAACAATTCCTTCCTTCCACACCTTTCTGCACAATTCCTGCCATCTTCCTCTTGAGTCACCGTCTTGATGTTTTTATATTCTTTTATCCACCAACATGTACAATCTGCAATATGTATTGAACATGCTTGGCAGTTTGGCTTACTGACATCTTGTAGCTGCCTTGAGTCCCACTTTTGGGGAAAAGAGATATAAATAAAGTGATTGACTGACTGTATCAATCTACAAGAAGATTACAGACAGAAGGAAAGGACGGGAGGAGAACTGTGAGGCCTTGAAACTGCGCTTTGTACCAGTGCGTACCAGAAAGGCTCTTATAGATCTGGAGAAATGTATGCTCTTTGAACCATTAGCACGAATGAGCCAGAAGAAACCAATTTACAGTCACCAAACTAATATTATTTTCATGTATATATATGTGTGTGTGTGTGCGTGCGTATGTATATATGTGTGTGTATACACATACATACACATACATACACACACATACATACACATGAAAATAATAAATAAATATAAATAAAATAACAAATAAAAAAAATAAAAAAAGTAAAAATCATGTTGTACATTTGTCCTTTGGTCAGAAGTGCCTCTCATATTCATATATATATGAGGCGCATCTGACCAAAGGACAAATGTACAACATGATTTTTCTTTGTTTTAAAACCTTGTGACAAGGGCCCTTTCTGCACCTTACCTGGTTCCGAAGCCATCGTGAGGGGATCCAGTGGAAGCCTCTCCCAGGAAGGGAGCGCTTCTACCATGCTCCCCTCCACACTCGCTACCTGCTAGATGGGAGGAAGCGCGATGGCTCTGCCCCTCCCTTCCGCAGTGCAGCCCAGCAGTTTCCCAGGCTGCTCTGGAGCAGGAAGCGCCGCCATTGCACTTCCTGATGTTCCGCATGACAGGTAAGTGTGGGAGGGAGGCAGGAGGACTGCACAATCACATGTCATTGTCGGGAGAAACCCAACAATGATTTAATCTGCGATTGCAATGGGTTGCTGTGGGATCACCATGGGATCATAATGACGTCATGCATCATCACAATCCCATGGCGATTCCATGGCCATTGCGGGTTAGGGGTGGTGTGTGAAAAAGGCCTAAGATGTTAGCCAAAGGAAATAAGTCCCACTCTTCGTAGAAACTCAGTCATAAAATTACAGCATATAAAACTAAATTGGCAAAATAAGATGAATATATTTTCAAGATGGATTCTTCTTGTCTCTACATGCATTTGAAGTTAAGAACCTTATCCTTTTCCTTTCGGATTTAGATTTGATCTGCTGCCAAGTGAATGTCTTTTCTGAATTACTTTTTGAGAAGTTTTTTTAGGGTCCCTGGGTATGTCTTCAAAGTAACATTGTGGTTTGGTTTATTTATTCTTAGTTATTTGTCTTGGGATGCATAAAGGACTAACATTTTGACTCCATATTATTTTTGCAATTAATCCTGTCATCCCACTTTTCCAGTTGCTTTTAAAATGTCTCAGTTTCTCTTATCTCCTCCTACTTTTCCTCTTCGTCCCCAGCTTAATTGAGTTCCAAGCCCCAAAAGTAGTTTGTACTCAATTAATTCACCAGGGGGAGAGGAGAGGTGGCAGTGATATCTTATCATTCCCAAGAAACTCAGGCAAAAGTAAGCTGCTGCATCCTCTTCTATCTTGTGCATTCTTCCCCATTAATAACTTTTGCCATAGTGACCACACTCTGATGCAGCTTGCCTATCCTGAAATGCTGGAGGGTATGATGTAGAAATGAGTTACTTACATCTGATCATGATGGACAGTCTTAAAAGCTCTTGCCTGAAATATATGAAAGCTAGGGAGCAAGTAAGAGATTTTTTCTAGCTTATCTTGCTGTCTGCAAAGCTCTTTAGAGTCAAAATTGGTTACCTTACCCAATGGCTGTCTGATATAGACAGAGCACTTCAATGCCAATTCACGGGAAATGTTCTCCGCTAAATACAACAAAGTATCTTACTCAGCTACCTGTCCCTATATTTAGTCTTTGCATGGGCTAGGTTCAATATAGTTCCTCCTGCACTGACTGCTAGTGGATTTATGAGTATTCCAAACCATGAAAGACTCTGCCCCTTGGTCTGGGAGAAACTGAAACTCTTACATATGTGTTCCAGACATGCATTTATTATAGGAAGGCCTGAGTAAAATTAATTTCCTCTCTGCTGAAAGGAGACTGTAACCCTTTGCAGATTTCTTTTTTCTTTTGAAAGATAGTACTTCTTTCACCACTGAGTATATAGTAAAAAAAAAAAAAGTTATATAATTAGGATATGTGCAGTTACCAAGAAGACCACATCTTAGTTTAGCTCTTTGTTATGTTAACGTTTAATATTGTCTATACTGTTTGTTTTGAATTACGACTTTGTTATATCTGCTGTTTAAGGTCTGTGAGCAAAATATTCTCTCGCTTTCTCTCATCCCAGCATAACAATGTGGCAAAATAGACCTGTTTGTTCTTGGTAAATTGTTAGTTACCGAAAATATTCATAATTTCTCTTTCTGGAAAAATAGCTCTACCCTACCTTCATTTTTTTTAGACTCCCCCTTTAAGTTGCTGAAATTGGTTTTAACAAGCACACTAAACCACAGCCATGGACTTTAAATATTCCACAGAGATGTACATCTTAGCACCAGGCACACTGTATTTCCAACACAAACTCCTTAACAGCAACCATTTCCCAACCTGGTGCCCTCAAGAGATGTTGAACTACAACTCTCATAAATCCCTATCCAGCCTTCAACACCTGTACACTGCCAGAATATATATGGTGGGAGGCAAATGTTTCCATAAAATAAATAAATAAAAATAAATTTGGAAGGCCATCAGTTCAGGGAAGTTTGTCTTAGGATATATTTGTATGATTCCAAATAGGGAGGTCTGCTTTGCATGGGCTAAGTGTTGTTCCAGACCAGTGGGATGTGGAGTTACAGCTATTCATGTTAAATAGGAGGAGAGGCCACTAAGTTCTCACTGTTGCAACATTTATCAAATCCAGTGATCTAACACTAATTTGTTATGCTTGAAAGTTTATTACAATAATGACATTTGACTTTTTAAATAATCAGATGTTAGATATCTGATAAAACCAGATATCAATTAGACTCCCTAGTTTTGTTTTGGTTTTTTGGATATATAGGAAACTTGCTGCATTTAGGACTTTGGGAGTTGCTGCCCATTTCCAAATTTATCATTTAAAGTTCTGTGTGAAACATAATGGTTTCTACCCACTGATGAAACAAACAGTGATGATGGAATATATTCCCTTCCCCATTATAGCATTTATGAGTTCCCCTTTGAAGAAAATCTGGGGTGTGTGAAAAGTTGCAGGGGAAGTCCACAAATGGGAAGTTTCCAAACTGAAGCCTGGATAACAAGGCAACAAAAGCATCCTTGCTCAGTTCAGAATTGTGCATAGTAACTAGAAAACAGACTTTTCCACTAAACTTGCAGAGATTCTGGGAGTTGTAGTCCAAAAAAGTCCAAAAAAACCTTTTCAAATTCTAGAATTCTGACAAATTTTGGCGAATAAGAGACATACTCCAGTAAATTTAGTTTGTGGCTCTCCATCCTATATATGTAAGTAAACTGTGCACTAGTGGAGCACTGACATTATCACACGTTGCTCTGCAGCTGGCAAAAGAGCGATATTAGGCCTAACACAGTCCAATTTCTTTTCAAGTAGCAATGCTCCCATGAACTTATCTAAACACAATCCTCACTGTTCTTCAACATGTGGAACAATATCTAGTTTGAACGCTCAGTCCTTACATCATAGTGTACTGAGCATGAACTCCAAAACAGATATTTCAAATTCCCAGTGCTCTTCTGGATTTATACCATTATGCTTAACAGCAAAATACCTTGTCTGTGGGGTATGTGGAAAATCTCAGAACAGTTGATGGCAACATAGAGTGTTAATAAACAGGTGCAGCTGTAATTAAATTCAGTTATTTATTATGCAGGCATGAAATGGATTAATAAAGTTTGGGAAGTCTCCAGACCAATGATCAACACTTTGTGACGGTCTTATATAATTATGACAGACCAGTATGTTCTAGACCTCAGCTTAAAAGATACTTTGTACCTTTACTGAGCTTCCCAGAGTAATATCAAGTGATTTCAGGGATCATTTATACAAACTCAGTTAATCACACAAACCAATCTGAAATTAAGTTATACAGATCCCTGGTAGCTCATTAGTTTTTATCTATGTAAATAATCTAAATTTAGCCAATTTTCTGATTGCTGAAATGCTTTCTGTGTTCATTCTGGCAGTTCAGAAGGTATCACTGTACTTTACTCCTGCAACCTACTTCCAAGAGTTTGGACTCTGGCTGTGTTTGTCGGGATTGCTAAATACTGTCCTGTCTCTTCCCTTCTTATTGTGTGCTTTAAGTTGTTTCTGGCTTATAGTGACCCTATCACACAGTTTTGTTTTCAAGATTTGTTCATAGAGGGTTTGTTTTTGTCTTTCTCTGAGGCCGAGAAAGTGTGCCTACCCCAGGTCACTGTGTGGTGAGTGGGGATTACAAACTCTGGTCTCCAGAGTCGTAGTTCAACATTCAAACCACTACAATGCTCAGTCCATTATACTACACTGCCTCATTTCCTCCAGCACACTGAAAGTCCCACTAATTTCAACAGGCATTACTTCCATAGAAATTCAAAGTTACTTTCAAAGAAAATTAGCACAAGAATCTAAGCTTAGCTGCCATGTTCAAGAATGTATTCATATAATACCTAAAACAATCTGCCATATGTCTGAGCTACTTCTACCCTTGATGCTCTGATCTTGGAATGTGATGCCAAAATACTGTTCCCTCTCACTTGCCACCTTCTGCATTTGCTTGTGTGGCTTGGCTGACCCTGAGAGCTGGCATGAATCTATATTGTGTTTTCTGCTACAGTGAATGTAACATTCAAAAACAACATTTCTAAATGGCACTGATTGCGTTCTCATGAAATCCTGGCAAATGTCCACAGCCCAACAAGAGATTCTTGAAGCAGACACTTCAGAGAACTTGCTGAATCCTACTGTATCAACTTACTTTTCTGTCATTGGGCTCAACGTGTTCACCTTCGTAGTCACCCTTTTGTTAAAAAAAAAAAAAAAGGAAAAAAACTAATATTATTCAACAGTTAACCTCCAATGGTGGTGTGCATACTACATATGGGGCTGGATCTAGATTTAGACACATCCAGCTGGGCTGGTGGAAGAGGACTGCCTTTCTTCCTATGGCAGCTCTTCCATGACCCTGAAAATGCTACACAGAGTGTCAGGAGGCTCTGCACAACAGGGGTGAGTTGTTGTGTGGGGAAAATGTGGAAGCAGCTTTGGTGCACAGAAGCCTTCTGTTTGTGGCTTCTATTCAGGGAAATGGATCACAGCCAGAAAGCAGCCTTGATAAAGTAAAATACTGGCCTAAATCCAGGGGATTTAGGGGAGTACCCATCACTGGGAATCGGCTAAGTCAACACTTATGTAAGGTTATATTGATTTAGTGGGTCTGTTCCAGTTATTGTGGTTGTTGGGTGCTTTCAAGTTACTTCTGACTTGACCCTAAGGAGACCTTGTCATCAGATTTTCTTGGCAGAATTGGTTCTGAGGGGGATTGTCCTTGCCTTCCTCTGAGGCTGAGAGAGTATATCTTGCCCAAGGTCACTCTGTGGGTTTCCATGGCAGAGTGGGGACTTGAACCCTGGTTTCTGAGTGAGTATTGTGTCCAATACTCAAACCACTACGCCAGGCTAGCTCTCCTCTACTCTAGTAGAGGCTAACAAAAAATGCAATTTAAACCATAAGTTCCAACACAGAAAATGATGCTCTAAACTGTTGAAGATCATGATGAATAGAAATTAAAGATTCTTGGCTCTGTAGAGTAGATACACAATAACTATGACCATTTCCGCACTACACTGTTATAGTGCTATTATTCCACTTCCAACATCCCTGTGAAATTCTGGGGTTTGTAGCTTACTGAGGCCAAAGAGCTCTCTGGCTGAGAATTCTAAATGTCCCTCCCTAAACTGCAAATCCCAGGATTCCATAGGATGTTGAAAGTGGAATAATAGCACTATAACAGTGTAGTGTGAAAAATGGTCTCTGAGAACAACTATCCCTCCAGTCTCTCTACACCCCATGATAAAACGGAAGGAGACAAGGGAGGTAACAGCTTTGTACTTGATTGGCTAGCATTTTGTTCTGGAAGCAGAACAGAACTTGGGCTACTGACAAGTAGCACAGGACTGATAGAAGGGAGAAGGAAGAAGGAAATATTAACCCTTTCCTTTGGTTTTCTGCCTCCAAATGGGAGAAAAGATATAGATAACCATTTCTACTCTCTGAGATTGGAAATATCTGGAGGATGAGTGATCTGGAGTTTGAAAAATGGCAAAGCAGAAAGGGTGAATATGCTCCAGAACACACCACTCCTCAGGTGTTGGTCCTCCACTGGGCAGTTACTTTAGATAAGAAAAGAAAATATTGGAGTAAAAACTTCACATAGTTCATGCTCTGTGTAATGTTTGAGCTTGAGTTTTCCCAAGGAATGCTGATAGCGTGACTCACAAGCTTAGGACTAAATAAAAAACTCTGTTCAGAGCATTTCAATCTTTTGAATAACCATGGTCAAGTTTGCACTAAAGCTGGAGATAATCTCTTTGGTTTTTGGAGAGACGAGCTTACTTTATCAGTTGATGTGATCTGATGTGATAAGCTGCAGAGGTTTCTTTGGTTTGATTTGCAGAAGTCATAAAAGAACCTGTCAGAGGGTGATCTGGTATACTAAAAGGGAGGGCCATATCAACATATTGTAAGTATTTGGTACTAAACAAAACACAACAAGAATTCTGGGTAATTTTCCACATTATGAAGAATACCCAACAGTTTGAAATGGATTGCTTTACAGGGATTGCAGCTCCCATCAGTGCTACCCAGCATAGCCAATGATGAGGAATGTTGGGTGCTGTAGTTAGAACAACTCATTTCCATCTCTGCCTTGATAGATTTGAGATTTGAGATTTGAGTGGGCTAAACACAGCTCTGTTGCACAGAACTAGCTTCCACTCACCTCTGAGAATGTGTGGTTCAGGGTTTAGTGTTAATAATTGCTTCTTTAAAATATAATTTAACAAACTCATCACATTCATACAATATACAATATATTCATATAAAATATATTTTTGCTGTCATTGATGCGGTTACCATTATCATAATCATCCAGGACCAGCATCATCAAACATACCAGTAGGATTAATTATACAAGGAGTATAATTAATTATTTATTTATACTTCTAAACAGAAAAAGTATCAGCAGCTGTTGGGTAGTTTTCTATAAATATAAATTGTCAACTAGTTGGTCATTTTTGCAAAAACATAAATATGATTTAATTTATTGCTATGTTTCAGGCTACAACAATTAGAATATATGATTAATGTCCACACTGTCATGGTCATGAATTGCATTTGTTTGGAGGATGTCTAGGAGATTTAGATTAGGAAACCAGCTAGATAGTGCCACAGATATAAATATGTATCCTAACAGCCCCAGTAACCTTGGCAGCAGAAGGTCAAGAGCACAGTTATTTGCTGAGTCAGTCATTTGTTGAGTCATTTTTACAACTCTATTTTATATAAAACTAAAGGAAGTTATCAAACAAACAAACAAAAGTTATCTTTTGTGTTTTTAAGACCAGTAAAAGTTGGCAGGCATGTTCCTGATGAAAAGGCTAAAATGTAATATAAAAGAAGAACAAGATACTGAGCCCATGAAACACTGAAGATGTTTTGGATAGTGCCATTCATACTTAGCGCATTCTTGGTATCAGCCTGTAGAAACATAAAATATATTCTAAGAACACTTACATCATGCAAGGGATATGCAGCACTGTAAACGCCATTGGCAAGCAGGCTGGTGATCCCTGGGGGGGGAAAAAGCAACAGAGGAGATCTATTTACATTTTCAAGAGTGAATCTGTACAAGCAAACCTGCCTTCCAATTGTGGATATATCCCCCTCAAAATCAGCAATTTGGTTAGATAATGAATCCTGACCCATTTCATTTGCCACCATGTCTTTTGACTGTATAGATTATTAAACGTGATTTAAGAAATGGAAAGTTATGGAGATTCAGAGGAACTAATACATTTCAGAGTCAAGAGCTGAAGCTAAAAACCAATGACTCGAAATTAGTCATTACAATAAATTATACACCTTGATGTTTCTATCTGGATTTGAAAAGCAGACCCAGAGATTTGAAAGCGTAGCAAAAGGAGAGGTTGTGAAGAAGAGAGGATTCAGCTGGGCTTGGCCCACTGGGAGCAATACACTCTAGAGCTTGGAAATGTTAGTTTCTTAAAAATTAAAACCCCCAGAAACTGCCACAGTCACTGTGGGATTCTGGAGGTTGTAGTCCAAAAAGGAACTTTTCCAGACTCTAACACACACACACACACACACACACACACACACACACTTTCACGCAAAGAGTTTTAAAATCAGATTTAAGTTTGATTAGAGTAGCTTTTGGAAAGCCTTTGAGAAGTCCTTGGCGTAATACTTACCATATTTATCACATTTTCGTCTTTTATTTAAAAGGGTAGTTTCCTTCTTTCTTCCCTCTCCTTGCCCTGTTTACACATTTGTCTATTAGTTATATGATTGAGCAGTTACAATTGCTTGTGTGATGGGAACTTTGAAGAGTGTATGCTATTTCTTGATGGTCATAATCTCTAATTTGGGAACTGAATGACAGAGCATACATATTGGGAAATGCTGTAAGTATAGATGGAATTTTGCAATGAGTGAAGAATGCACTTAGAAATCTTAGCTTCCAACAGAATTCCAGTGACCGCTTAGTTACAGACTCTTGAAGCCTACAGTATTTGATTCTTAGATGTGTTTTTCATCACAGCTGCTGGCATTAATATAGCCATGTCCAGATATGAGATACCTGACAGACTTTGAAAGGGTCATGTTACCTAAGAAAACACACTTGATGATTCTGATACTCTATCTTCAATGCTGGCTGGGATCTAGTCAGTAAAACCAATATGAAAAAAGCAATATGAAAAAAGCACCATGGATATTGACATGACAACAAAGTATGGGATAGGATCTTTTTCCTTTAAAAAGCACAATATGCAGTATGACATGATGGAGCTTATGGTCAGATAAATGTTTTTAGTTTTCCTCCTAAATTTGTTTAAAATACACAACCCACTCTACACCTCCTCCCCAAGTTATTCTGATAGTGATTCTTTGGGAAGCAGAATATTCCTATGCAACAGTCTCTAGGTTGTTGTCTGTTGCTGTGCCAATAAGGGCTATTTCCAGTTGCACACTAGGATGCCATCCCATTCTGTATTGTTGATGAATCTTCTGTGAGGCATTCAGGGCATTCATGCTCAGTTGAGAAACTGTCCCTAGAGGCAACCGATGAGGAAATTAAGATGCCCTGAACCAATTTACTTGGAAGACTGAAGCATGGCTTTTGCATTCAAACAGCCATCATAATCAAGCAAAATTACAGGCAGCTTGTATTCTGGATTGTAACATACAGGGGAGTGCATGTACACACACAGACAGTTCATTGTCAACAGTAAAGTAGCAACTTTAGTGAATTCTTTCAGCCAAGGAAGTATTCTGTCAATATTTGGTTATAGTACTGAGGGGAGTGAAGGTATAGGCAACTACCTCACCGTAAGAATCATAGAATCATAGAAATGGAATCATAGAGTTGGAAGAGACCACACGGGCCATCCAGTCCAACCCCCTGCCATGCAGGAACACCCTTAAAGCACTCCCGACAGATGGCCATCCAGCCTCTGCTTAAAAACCTCCAAAGAACGAGACTCCACCACACTCCGAGGCAGCATATTCCACTGCCGAACAGCCCCGACTGTCAGGAAGTTCTTCCTGAGGTTCAGGTGGAATCTCCTTTCCTGCAGCTTGAAAAGCTATAATCAGTTTTATTGCCACAGTGATGCTGGCATACTGTTTTGTTAATAGTGCTAGACAGCAAATATAGGCTGAGCTTATAAAATGCCAAGGACCACCTCTGCAATTACTGAAAGCCCTCAGTTCATCAGAAGTTGGGATCATGATATAAAGAAAAACTGAAATGCCAACACTGCTCACTTGTCAAACACCATGAATTATTTGCACAATGGTTTACCTCCACCCTGCCCCCATGGTGCCCAAGGGATGCAACCAAATTACTAAGCATTCTGTTAGGCATTAGAAGGTTGAAACTGCAAAGCAGTATCATGATAACTGGTTTGACAAATGCCACATTATGATCTAGATCAGTGCTACTCAAAATGACAGTCCATGGGCTTCAGCTAGCTGGTCTGCAGTGAGTTTCCAGAAAAGAAAGGAACAGTTGTAGTCAGTGGGTGTAAACATGGTACTGATTTCCTCTGACACACTGTGGAAAATATCCCTGCCAGACCCGCGCACATCAAATGTCTTTACCAGTGCTTCTTGAGCTAAGTGCCATGATTGGGCATTCTGGGTGCTGCATCATCATCATCATCACAACAACAACAACAACAACAATAACAATAATGTGCCCAATCCCTGTTCTCCCAAAAGTGAAAAAAGTGCTTCATTAAAGCATCTGTTTCCTGCTGTGACTCCATGTTGGTGCTGCCAGTCCATCCAGTGAAACCATGACCACCCAATGTGAGTATGAAAGGCAATTGACACTCTGGGTGCCAACCACCTGAAAACTGAGAAGACAGCAGGTGTCTTAAGTCAGATTTTGAAGACAGTGTGTTCTTGGAAACTCACTTCACAGCTAGGTATATTTTTAGAATACTGAAGTGTTTAAAGGCAGAAGAACCTCAAAATGAAGACATCACCATCTACCCATGAAAAATGATTTACTTTTCTGTTACCATTAATACTGACTATAAACTTTGACCTATTTCTCACAATTACATAAAATATATTACCAGGTAGAATTAGACAAATTTACATCTTTGTAGAAAATGCCCAAACATTTTTTTAAAATTCAAAATCAAGCTCTGAACACCAGTGTTTTTCCCACACCCACATTTGATGGAAGGAATAAATGATTCATGAGATCAGTTTCTCTGTTAACACAACTATGACTATTAGGTCAGTCTGAGCCCACAGTAGCAAAGGGATTCGTTAATGCTGTGAAACAGATCTAACACAAGTTGTGGAAATGCAACTATGAATCTTGACTCTGAATGAGATATCTGCAGAATATATATATATATATATATGTATGTATGTATGTATGTATTCCACAAATAACATACCAGTGAAGGAACAGCTTCTGTATATAAAAATTTCATGATTCTAAAGTCTTAAGTTTTGAGACAAGCCACTTAACTTTCAACAAAAATTGTAGACTGGCCCACGCAACTATGTTGTTTCCATATATCTGTGGAGATCCTTAGACTAGGTGCACTAGCACTCTTAACAGATTTTTTTTTTTTTTTTTTTTTGGTGGGAGGATGTAAGAAGTTTTTATTTCACCAGGTATTTGATCAGGTCTGAGGGTTTTTTTTCTCTACAACTGCATTGTGTTGTGGGGGCCTGACTTTTTTAAATGCTCTGTTTTTATTGTATTTGTACTGTTCTTATTTATAGTCTTCCACAGAAAGGGTCCTGTTAGGGGCTAAAAGTCAGGTTATAAATGACAGAAAGAATGAAAGAACGAAAAAAAGAGCACACGAGCACTGTGGAATATGCTGATCACATGGCCTAATTTAAGCCAGGAACTGATAAATAAATAAAGCTTAATTTGTCTTTCATTATTTGAAGGATAGAGAATCAGTCCTTATCCCAATATTTGCACATGCACAACAATAATCCGGTTTCCCACACTTGCATTTAACCCCCTGTGAGTAAATGACTTGCTAAAATATTAACAGGACATTTTTTTTCTAAAAAAACCCTTTGAATAAAACAATGAAATGGAAAATATACACTGAACCGTTGTCCTAAACACTCTTTCTAGGGAGTATATCCTGCTCATCACAGTGGGTTTCAAGTATATTCATGCATCTACACTGGTCATGCCTTGTTTTGAGATGCTACAAAAGTGACATTTACCCATAGTAGAATGATAGTCTGGATTTGGAGCGGGCAACCTGTAACCCTTCAGTTGTTGTCCAGTAAAACCCAGCCAGCATGGCCAAAGATGATGGGAACTGTCATCAACAACATCTGGAGGGTGACAGGTTTTTTTCATAAACACAGAGACAAACAGAGGTGGGGGAAGGAGAATAATAATTAAAACCACTATATGAGTATATAGGTCCATATGTTACTATAAAACACACCATATCTTCCAGTTAAAAGCTGGGAACATTCTAGATTTAAGAAAATATGTTGTTCTGAATCCTAAATAAATTTTCTTACCCATGCTGTATTTGGCTTTGGTGCATGTAGTCCTTTTCAATATTTCGTAAACCTATAGAAAAGAAAGATTCATAACATGAAGCCATCTAAGAAGTATTCCTCTGGAAACATACTAAGCCCATTTGTGCACTAGATTGTTATAGTGCTATTATTCCACTTTCAACATCTTATGGAATCCTGGCATTTGCAGATTAGGGAGAGGCCTTTGAGGAATAATAGCACTATAACAATCTAGTGCAGAAATGGTCTACAGTGCAATTGCCTTTCAGTTCATAGGCATCATAAAGAATACCAGTATAAAATATTCATGTATAAAACTAACTACTAATCCCAACTACAGATGTTCCATTGAAACCAGTGGGATTTACACAAGTGTCGATTTACCCTTCAGTAACTGAGTCAATGTACCTTCTCTAGTTGGGACTATCCACTTGGCTTAAGCTTATGAACCTGTAATGTCCCACTGTAGTAACTGAGTCAATGCACCTTCTCTAGTTGAGACCATCCATTTGATTTAAGCTTACGAACCTGTACTATCCCACTGTAGTACACCTGTAATGTCCCACTGTAGACTGGAGATATCTTCTCCAGTCAGGTAAACGGAATTCAAAAAGATAGCATTTGGGCTATCTGGGGAGGGACTGATTAGGAGGAAAAGGGTTTGGGTTCTGGATATGGATAAATTTGAGAGGCAAAACTAATTTCCAAGGAAAAAAATTCCATTGGGAAGGAGCCTAACTACTTCCTGATTTTTTTGGGCACAGCTTCTTTAATTTCCAAAGCATCCTGAGACAGCCTGTGGGAGTTTACCCATTAACAGTAGTGTACTATTACCTCCTGCAATATTTTTATTCCACAGTCCTATACATGACTGCCACTAAGTTCAATTGGATTTAGTCCTAGATAAATCTATACAGGACAATAGGCTTAGAAAATCAAATAAAAATATTTTTCTTCTCATCAGGATTGACAGTCATTTGTCAGTTTTCAAAAGAAGAAAACAGGATATACTAGTTTATTAACCATTGGTAAATTTTATTTGTGGTCATTTAAAGTATTTATGGTTTTATTATTGCATCTCCCCATTTTCTTTATGTTGCTGTAAACCACTTAAAATGTTGTGAGTTGCAATGGGAAGGGTAATATAAAAACTTGACTAGGTAAATACCTTTGTACAAAATAACAAAGGGCCATCATTCCTCTTAGTATGACAACTGATTATAATTAATAATCAGTTAAAAAACAATTCACTACTTTAGACACAGCTATACTGCAACTTAATGTTCAGTATACTAACATTCGATTAAAACAATGAAAGATAAAAGGAGAAAAAAGAATTCTTTAGATTTATAATTCTAGGTAGTGAAATGTTCAGCTCCTGCAGTTTGTTAAACCATTAATAAGATATTAATAATTTAAGCAGGAACTGAAATTATATGCCACGTATCGGAAATGTTAGGTTGCTTATTAATAGTTTATGTGTGTGTATATGTGTCTCTGTGTGTTTGCTGTTGTTGTGTGCTTTCAAGTTGTTTCCAATTTATGGACACGCTAAGGTGAACCTATCACGGGGTTTTCTGGGGCTGAGAGTGTGTGATGCACCCAAGGTCACCCGGGGATTTCCATGGCTGAGTGGAAAATTGAACCTTGGTCTGCACAGTCTGATAACTCAAACCACTGTGCTATGTTGGGTCTCACTCTATATCTATAGGATCTCAGGGTTAAATAAAATCAGATTAACAAAATGAAAATAATGTGAAGAAGTGAAAATAATTTAAACATGCTAAAAACATATTAAGCAATTTGATGCAGAAATACAGTTTAATTGCTCATAGTTACTCATTGTGCCCAGCATAAACATGTACTTGTGACAGCCAACAGATATGGGGCACCCTGACTAGGAAGAGATCACTTGTGATCCTCTACCATCAACCTTGAGATTCATGATTTATTCATATGTTTGTGGCTCCTTGCCTTAAAGTGAAGGTCACAACCAATTAAAGGAGTCTAAAGCCGTATGGTTTTTTCCTATTTTAACAAGCCGCAATGGTAACATATACTACAAGAAACTGGAAAAATTTATTAGAAGTAACAATTTGTATCATGGTACTTCTGGGGCAAGGATATTACTGATGTTGTTACTTTAAAAAAGTAATGCCCATGACCAGTAATAGGGATAACTTTAACTTTAGTATAATGAGTAACATTTAATAACTTCTCCTATAATATTGCTTTGGGGCTATTTTTGAATTTTAAAGTTTATCTGTTTTAAATGGGCAGAGCATAGTATGGCCCACACAGCCCCTGAATACCACTTTTTCAGCCGCTAATTTCTCAAAGACCCTCAACTCTCCCATGTTTTTAAACAATTCTTAGCATGATTTTCAGGCACTTTACGATGACCCTAAAGTGAACCTCTCACAGGTTTTCTGGGCCTGAGAGTGTGTGATATGCCCAAGGTCACCCCGTGGGTTTCCCTGGCCCAGTGGGGAATGGAAGCCTGGTCTACAGGATTGTGGTCCAATGCTCAAACAACTACACCATGCTGGCTCTAAGCTCTATATACCCCAAATCTATGCATAGATATAGATTTAGGCTGACACCTGTATAATTTGGCTCAATATTGTCAAACATGCACAGCATTAACATTGTGACTGCATTTGTCTTTTTGATGGATCTTGACATGTCAAAAATTAGAAGTTGTATCATTCTATTCCGTCTGATTTATTCACAAGCAAACTACATAGAACTACACTTACTCTTAGCTCTTATCTTGAAAAAGAAAACCTAAAAGGATTAACGTGCACATGTTAAGCAGAAGAAGGCCCCACTGATTTCAGTGGGACTTACTCGCAGGAAGGCATATTTAAGATTACTTTTTTAAATCAAAACTTGGAAAAGGGATACCTACAAAAAAAGGCTAAAGAATGGTAACATTCAAAAATTCAAGATATGAAGAAAATAGAAAATAGTGCATGCTCCTTTTTCTGGTATGAATTTGTAAGTTATCTGAATATGAATGCAGGCATTTAAGATTATTTTCCTTTATTTGGATGGATAACAGGAAATCAAAAGAAATGCTTGTAATTCTCAGGAGAGTTATTAATGCATTTATTTCTTTAACAGATTTAGATGTCATCCAATAAACAGTATTTTTAGTACAGAGTTTGCCAGCTAAGATAAAAGTCGACAGAGAAATAGTTCTATTTTATGAAGGATTAATGGTCTTCTACAGGAATTAATTCTGACATGTACTGCTGTTAAAAAGCACTGTTATTCACAGCAATTTTAACTAAAAACAGTTGAAAGGCTGTTGTTCTTCCGTGCCTTTGTGCTGTTTCCAATTTATGATAACCCTAAGGTGAATCTATCACAGGATCTTCTTGGTAAGATATGTGCAGAGGGGTTTTGCCTTTGCCCTCCTCTGTGGCTGAGAGAATGTGACTTGTCCAAGCTCACCCAGTGGATTTCCATGGTTGAGCATGATTCAGACCACAGTTTCTGGAGTCACGGTCTAACTCACAGTCTAACACACACACCACTACAACTAACACTGTCAGTGAAGAGATATTTTATATATATTGCCCTTCCTCACAATATAAAGTGCAAACAGACAAATAACTGTGATAATATGTAATAACATTTTAGCTCTCTTTTTGCTTGCATCAGAAAAGGAAGAGATAGACATGAGAAATCTGAGTGAGTCTAGTAGGAGAATAAGAACCTGCAGTGGAACAGTCGAGGAATCTCTGGGAAGTAGAAGCTGAGATCACCCTATGAACAAATGGGGGAGTTGTAGGCAGAATTTATGATAGCAGTTGCAGCTGGGGAATGGATTACTGAGGACAGATTAAACAGGAGGATAGAAGGATTGCATGAAGGCAGTCAAATCATTTAGAGTCTTTTTTTCTCTCTATATCAGCAGACAAAGAGGGGCTGCCGTAAGATGGACGTCAATCAGCAGTGACTTATACAGTTAGCCTTCTGCCCTAGAACTTTTTCACCACCTCAACAACCCAGTCAAATGTAGCCTGTAGAAGCTAGTAATCAAAATATGGATATTCCCTGAGAAATCAAATGACAACAACAAGGTCCCCTTCTAACATGCCCATAGTTGCTATAAAACAACTCCATCCCACTTACTATGAGGCCCGGGAAGAACCTAAGATATTCACCACAGTTCGAAGATAAGAAACTGAAGAAGAAAATACATTTAATGCAAAAACTAAATGAATGTTTCTAACTTGCATGTGACAGAGAGTTAAAAATAAACACTGGAAAATGGAAAATTAGAAGGAGAAGGCTGACCAACAGCTGCAACCACCCCCCCCAAAATGAATGTGCTTACCTAAGCTCATAAAGAATTATATACTTTCCACTGTTATGTTTTGTTCATTGAGGCACACAGAAAGAGGCACACACAACATTGCTGTTCCTTCCACACAATACACTTCTCTGTACCACAAAGTAGCAAAGCCCACACTGCAACTGTGTATGCGCATGTGCATGAATCTGCATACATACTGTTGGTAGGGTGTGGTAACAAGAAGCCTAAATATGTATAACTGAAGAGGAATATTAGACTAATGTGGGGGAAAAACCTACATCACAGCATTGTTTTTTCCTCCGTTACCAGGCTGTACACCCCCACTCCATGATATGGTTTAACTGACAAATATTAACTGGCATGAAATATAAATTATATCCTCCTATTCCTGAGAAGCCTACTGATAAAGAGGAACTGGCTGCACACAGGTATTGCAAAAGTAGGTCAGACTGGAACCTCAGGGCATGGCTAGGTCATAGTCAGGGAAGCTCTAATGGTAATGGTCTTGCAAATATTCCCCAAGGACTCAACCTTTAGAAACAACAGTGCTCGAAACTGCCTCTATGGAATGACTATCATCAATCCTCTTCTTTTGTCCACTAAAAATCTCCTTTTGTCCCCTCACCAGTCCTGCCATTAAGGAGCTATCATGATTCCCACCAGTCCTTTATCACCTAATGCTAAGGCTATTAGCCCATTCTGGACCCCGTTGTCTACCTGCCAGAGAGCCATTAACACCTTTCCCCCCAGGATGGAAAGAGTATTTAAACCCTGGCTCTGAGCCAGATAGCTTGTAGTTCCTCTGGACATAGGCTGTCACTCTGCAGCCCCAATTCCCATTCTGATACTACCTTCTGACACTTAGGCCCTTTCTGCACCTTACCTTTTTCTGGCGCTGGGGAGCAGGGATCACACGAGCAGCCTCCGGAGAAAGACTCTCATATTCCTGCCACTTCAGCTCCGTACGAGCTGCCTGCTCATGCGAGAGCCCCGCCTCTTCCTTCCGCAGTGCAGCCTGGGAGTTTCCCAGGCTGCGCTGGGGCAGGAAATGTGACCGGCGTGGCTCCGGAGGCTCCACACACCAGATAAGTGCGCGTGGGGCCCAGGAGCAATGTGCAATCGCGCACCATTTTCAGCTTCCAACCAAAAATGAAAAGGTGCGCGATCAGCACCTACCGGCCCCTGGAGCAGCGCACGTTTGTGAATGTGTCGTGCAGATTGCTCCTCACAATCGCGCGACACTTGAGGGGCCCTTTCGCATGGCAAATGCCATGTGGAAAGGGCCTGAGTCTGGGCCATATCACTTTGTCTCTTCTCTCCGGATAGGTAAATATCACCTAACTTCTTGTTATCCAATTTTAACTCCCTTTCCTTCAGCTAGTCTTGTGTGATTGTGAGACTCCTTGGATCTTGTGTGTATGTGATCATTAATTCCCCCCAATAAAACAAATATTCTTTGAATCTCTGGCTGATGTCCCTGCCTTAGTACCAGTATACATGGGTGCAACCGATCCCATTAGGTTACCCTCTTCTCACAGGGCTCCCCTTTCAGCTAATATTTCCCACTATTTCACAGAGACAGTGGCATTGCAAATGGACCTCTGGGTTACCCATATTTTGGGATAATACCCTTCCCTCACACACACAAACTCCCCCATTCTATCATGATACTTACTATGGTACTTCTAGTTTTACTGTCAAAAAAGGAGTCTCTGTCAGAGAGGTCAAATCTGTTAAAACATTAAAAAAGAAAAACACATCAGTGATTAGCAGTATGAATTTCAAATAAAGTAGCCTTATTTTCCAGTCAAATCTTTTCTACTTGGTTTTTAACAACAGGCTTTAGTCAATAGCCGTGGAAAGCCCCATGATTCCAAACCTTTATGCAAACAGACTTAATGTTCATCCAGGTACTGTTTGTTTCCTTGATACTGTGTAGTACCCGTTGCCTCCTCCTCCAACATTATTTATTTTTTATTTAGTTAAACAATATATATGTTGCCTCTCAACTCACTAGGGCCCTCAAGGCAAAACACAACAGAAAAAAAATATTTAGCACACAAACTAAAACAATGCCTTAAACATAGAAAATAAGAACAGGTAGAGTAGCCAACTCTAGTTTTAAGGACTAATAGCCTTGAGAAACAACACCAACTCAGTTGTCTGCTAGAAACTCAAAAGTGATACAGCCAGCCTGACCTCCCTTAAGAGGAAATTCCATAGTTGGGGTGCTGCTACAGAGAAGGTCCTGACACATGAACCCACCAACCTAGCCAAGAAAGGTTGTAGGATATCCCCCTGAAGGATGCAACAGGACATCCCCTTGAGGATCTCATATTTGGGGAAAGCCCATATGGGAGGAGGCAGTCTTTCACATATTCAGGCCTTCAAGTCATCAGTGTGGGTCTCTGTTGTTTTCATGTATCCCTGTCTGGAAAACTTCCTGTGAGAAAGGGCACAATGATATCACAACTAGTATGGTAATAATGTAATTCTTATAAAAGGCATATGTGTTACTTAACAAAGTTCACAACTTGTCCCATAATTATAGCTAAAATGAGTATTAATTGTGCATAGAGATCTAAAGAGACCTACTTCGATTGTTTTCAAGCTGTGAGTTTGGGCTCTTTCAGAAGCCAAAAGGTTTTAAGTGGCCATGCCATGATCGCAGATAAATTGGACCAAGTATCACAGACGGACTGATCACAAATACATTCCTTACTTCTTGGTTCACCACATTGCTAGTGGCTACATCTGATTGGCTCTCAATGTGCTCAGGGCCCTTAAAGGCTAACAAAGTTTATTTTCCTCATGTTTTTCTGGACTCTAGACTACTTCATCTGATGCATCTAAAGTAGCTGGAGTCCACAAAAATGTAGGAAACATAATTAGCCTTTAACATTTCATAAGACTTGTTTGTTCTAACAAAGGCTCTGAACACACTGAAAGTAAAAGATTGACACAGCTATCCCTTCGCTGAAATTCTGCGTGATACTTTTTCATTTGTGACTACAGACACGATGACTTTCACTCCAGATTGTGTCATTTAGGCCAGATCACTGCAGTGTGCCCTTTCATGCCAACAGTGAGTATGGAAAACTATGTGTGTGTGTTTCTGATTTACTGTAGTTGACATAAATCATGTGAGAGCTGAACCCCAGAAAGAACTCACATTTGGGCTTCTTTTTGTGTGGATCACCTTTGGGAACTGAACATCTGATATGACACCTAATTGTTTAGATTTTAGCTAAGAAAAAACTACAAAGTAAACAAAAGTCCTTGCCCTAAATCTAATTGTTAATCTCAACTAGGGTAGATCTATTGGCTCAGTGGGAAATGAGTAAATTCACACTTATATAAGTTCCACTGATACAATCAGTTACTCTGATTTAGACTAACAATTCTATTTCAGCCTATATTTTGAATTAGTTAACTTTCAGGAAGCACAATAACGGGTACCAGACTCACCTGGCTACCTTGTTTGCACCTGAGCAGCAGGGGTGAGAAGGTGCAATGAGGAAAAGGGTGCTGGGCACCAGTCTCTTCACCCTGTAAGCTTCTGCAATCTTTCTGGGCTCCTGCTCATGGAAGGTAGTAGCAGCCAATCGGGAGCCTGATTGGCTGATCATGGAGGTAAAGCTTGGCAGGCTGATCTGACTTTCCAGTCAAATCTGTCTGTTCACCTTAAGAACTTCAGCACACGCCAGCTCCATCAGCTGGCTTTGAAGTGGCTTTCCTGCCCTTCCTCCTCTATGTTAGTAGGAATTGGGAACGAGATAAGGACAGTTGATGAGCTCTTCAACTTAACTTGTCACAACTTTGATCAGGTTGGTATGGGACAGGATTAAGTGAGATTTTAGCTTGAATACCTATCCCCATGGTGAAAGGAGTTTCTCTAATGGAGACCTCAAAACAAAAATGCTGCTGCTGCTTCTGATTATCATTTATTTACGTAGTGTCATCACCGTACATGGTAGTTTTACAAGTAAAAGAGCAACAAAACAATTCCCTGTCCCCAGTTTACAATCTAATTAAGACACGACACCAAAAGAAAAGGGAATGGTAGTGTGGGAGGAGATAACTGCCACTTCTTTTCCTCCAAGGTTGAGGCAGTGGCAGTTGGTATGGAGGGAGGGCCTTCCACATGTTTCTGGACCGAGGGATGATGGAGCTGTACCTACCTCTTCTTCTACCACCCGCTCCTGGCCTGAGCAGTGGCAGTTGAGATGGAGGGAGGGCCCACCATTTGCTTCTGGGCCTACGCGTGATAGAGCTGTGCCTGTCTGTTCTTCTCCCCCTCCAAGGCCAGAGCAGTGGCAGTTGAGATGGAGAGGGGGGCCTTCATTTGCTTCTGGTCCTAGGATGCTGAGATTCCATCAACTTGTGGTGAGGAGTCCCAGCCTCAGTACCATGTGGCAGGGGAAACACACATGCAGATTTCTGTCACCCTGGATTCTGCCACCCTGTCACTCCAGCAGTTGGGCTGGCAAGGCACGGGGCTACAATCTCCCACAGTCACTCAATATTGGTATCTGGCTCCATACGAAGCCAATCTTATTTCAGTTGTAATCAACAAATTCTGTGGCCTGCTGTATTCCAGTTAAGTGTCTGGAGTGTTTCTTGGGGCACACTGACCACTTTGCCACTGAGGACTGCAATAATATTTGTTTTACAGTGGACAACTGTGTGCTGTGTGCCTTCAAGTTGTTTCTTACTTTCTTTCTTACTAAGCTGAACCTATCATGCAGGGGTTTTTTTTGGGGGGGGGAGGGGGGAGGGGGGAGATTATTCAAAGGAGGTTTTCTATTGCCTTTTTCTGAGGTCGAGAGTTTTTAACTTTGCCAAGGTTACACAATGCATATTCATGGCTGAATAGGGATTTGAACTCTGGTCTTCTTGAGTCTAGTCCAATTCTCAAACCACTATGCCATGCTGGTTGTGTAGTAAAGTACCTAAAAATAATTCTGAATGGGTTCACTGGGTCTTTCTTCTAAATAGAACTGGAGAGATTGTAGTCCTACACACACTTACCTGGGAATAAGTCCCACTGAACTCAATGAAACTTATTTCCAAGGAGATGTTTACAGGATTCTGTTGAATATCTTTACGGAAGTTCACTAGGACAAAACCCTTTTCTGAGCCAGAGAAGATGTTATTTATTTGGGGAAAAAAGACAATTTTAGCTGTATCAAAACACTAGCCTGCATATTTCTATTAATAGTCCCTAGTATTCCCAGAGGCGATTCTGCGAAAAACGACATTGAATAAAGATGATGAACTTCAACTTACAAGTGTTGTTTCTCCCTGGAGAAGGGATAAGAGAGGCGTTTCACTGTCTGATGCTTTTGTTCTGCCACTTTAGGTTGGATGGGCTCAGTTATTTTCTGAATTACAGAATTGATTTTTTTCAAAAGGCCATGTGATTGATGAATTTGATACATCTGAGGACCAAAACAAACAAACAATACTTTATTGTTTCCCACCATATGCAAAACAAGCCAAGGTTTCAAGAACACAACATTCTTTAAATGAAAGAAAGAGATCGGGAAAAAAAAGACTTGTAAAGGGATATTTAATATAGAAAAGAGACCCACAATTGAATGGTACACCATATGCCCTTTGTGTGCTTATTATCCCACATTTAATCCTCAGCACACTAAGATACTGGATAGTGGAAAGTACCTTCTTCCTAACACCAGAGAGCTGTAGACAGCCAAAATTTGCGGGTAGATGGACCAACTGGTTTAATTCAGTACACAATAAATGTATCTGTTCAAAACCAGGTTGCTAATATTCTGTGCTGAAAAACTAATTATATTTAATGCAAATCAACAATTTGCAGTATTAGGATCCAGGTCTATGTCCAGAGGAAAAGGATTTTATTCATTTATATTCCATCTTTTCCTCCATACTGGAACTCAAGGTGGCCTACAAATATTAAAACAAATACAATAAAAAATACCTATAAAGTCATAAATAAAAACACATAAAGAGCCCTAGCAGTCAATCCCTAAAGACCTGTTGGAACAGAAAACCTTACATTTGCCCATAAAAGGACAGTAAGGAGAGAGTTATCCTAATCTCCCCTAGGCAGAGAGTTTTAATGGCTGCGGGCAGCTACCAGGAGGGCCCTCTCCTATGTTCCCACAAAACATGCCTGGGAAGGAGTGGGACCAAGAGAAGGCTGTCCCCAGAAGTTTCCACTCTGGCTTACTTGAGGAAGATATATATACTCCTTAGCCACCTCTTTTGTCTGCTCTTCCTTTGGTGGCTTTCCCCACCCTTCTTCTCTGGTTTAGACAATACATACAAGCCCACATAGGGATTGTGGGAAGATTTCCAATATTTAAGCTTTTTCTCTTTGTCACAACTGTAGTTGTGTACCAGGCAGGTATTGGACTAGAACCACTGTAGAAAGAAATGAGGCCTGCATGTTCTCTTCGGGGATTGCCTTAAACAACTGTGGGGACTGAGGCATCAGGTCCAGCTCAGGTCATTGCCCCACCTGACTTCCAGGTCCAGAGGAGGTCTGCAGTGGCTTTCAGCCATGTTGTTCTCATTTACTCTGATCCTGTATGTTCTCTCAGGAAACAGACTAATGGATCGATGGATGTCTAATTCCATTGCCCTATGCTTTATCAAGGCTCTAACAGATAGAACCAATAATGATGTGGCCATTTCAACTTCAACATGGTTTCTCTCTGTTACATTCTTCTCACTGCTAGTCCAGCAATATAGGTATCAATAACTATTAGTCAAGATTCAGAGGATGTACCCCAGAGAGAGACAATAGCATGTCCCACTGTATTTGAACTAGACACACATTCAACTGTGTGCGCGCGCTCTAAAGTATACATGTGGGCCATTCCAGAAGCCTCAGGCAAACAAAGTTCCCTCCTCTGTGTACATTCAGTGAAACAGAGTGTACATGTGCACTTCAGAAGTGATTTTACACAATGTTTATGTGCATACACTCCTGGTTTATATTGTTAATCCATAATGTAAAAACCAGACCTCAGAGAGAAGGTATGGATCTCTACATAGTTAAGCTAATACTTCAAGGCAACTCTAATCTCAGAAACTATCTCACTAAAGAGATTTCTAGCTCTCAGGGTTGCATTGCAACTTAAATCTATGTAAGCAAATTTCAGAAACTAGAGGATTAGTGGTTGAGTGACATAGGTTGGGCCTCAGTGCATGAATGCTTCTTTTCTTCTCCTTATTACTAGCAGCAGCAGCATGAATTTTGTACACAGATCTGCTGCAGAAGAAATTATGCTATGTAAGGTAGAGTGTAAATCGGAATAAAGTATACAGATTACAGAGTTTATATGGTATGCTGTACATAGCTGTACTTATAGCACCCTCATTCTTCCCGCTTGGGACCCTGCTCCTATCTATTTTTAAACAAGGAGCACTGAACCAGTGTAGGAGACTGGACAAGATCAGATCTCTTCCAATTCTCATCTCTATAATTCAAGACTCTTAAGCATAATGGGCAGGCTATTTAAGAAAAAAACTGGAAACATAACTAAAATAAGTAACATGAAAAATAGAACTGGACCAGCTACTAATAGGAAATTCAAACTCAAAGTGTAATTTTAGTTTTACTTGCAATAAATTACTTTGCACTTTTAGGCTGTCTCTCGTTCCATTAAAGACATTTCCCTGCAGAGACTGGGTTCTGCACTTAGTGTGACATTAAATATTGATCTATTTCTCAGTTTTGTACCCTGAACAGGTACAGCTATATCTCTCACAAGCTTCACATTTATCACATAATCATGTTCGCCGGTGACAACATGCTGTCACTTCTCTAATGATAATTCAAATATTCATCTGGAATTTAAGAATGGTTCCTACTCAACCTTTTATCCTTGGATAATGTTGGACACAGACATGGGGCTACTCACATGCATAAAGAAATATACACTTCTGTACATGGAATCAGGCCCTTGCCATAACGTTGCTGGTGGCAAGAGGCACTATATGCCCTGAAGCACATAAGAGCCCATGCTACACTTGTTTACATATTCACATGAGAACATAAAAATCATTGCTATACAGTGTACTGAAGACAGAAAGAGCTAAGAACACTTTCCCTCTGTCTCTTCTATGCCCTAGTCCTGCAATAAAAACATCCTGAAACCTAAGAACATGTTGTGTGGGCTTGTCATAGCAAGAAGATATATAATTATACCACCACACCAAGGCATCTAGTAAGTTGGCTGGGAATCCAGTATTAGTAGTGGAGAAATGTTACTCATACTAGGCTAGACTCAAACTTAGTGATACTTAGAACAGAAGCACTGAAATACCATGGGACATAATATTAAACTTGCTATCACCTTGTGTCTCATGGATTTCAGTGGTATCACCAAGTCTGGGTTCAAACCATTTTAAGATTTCCCCTCATAGAACTGCGGTCCTGGCAGGACTTACATTGTTCTACCTTTCACAGTAGGCCAGCAAAGTTAAACTCTCATGGGCAGGACAGCTAAAATATTTGAGGTCTGCAGGACAGAAATACCATTAAGTTACCTTGTTCAAGTTAGGGCTGGCAATAGTTGTTTCCCAAATACTCTGGTACATCTGATCAAGAAGGCCAGAGATGAGGTATGTGAACCACCAACCTCGTTTATATACTCTCCAAATCCTCTCTCAATCCCCTAAAGCTCTTGGCCCTGACCAATTTAATTTTTTTTCAGGGGGGAAAAGTACTTTAAAATGCCAAAACACATTAAAACTGCAACACAACATGGCAACCCATAGAGGCAAAAATTAGTGGAAAACTGGCTGAAAATATCGGAACTGCAAAATGGAATCAGCCTTAGGGCATTTCTACATTGCGTTTTTGACCAAAAATGGAGTGATGCAGCCCGCCAAGGGATGCAGAGGCAAAAATTAGAAAAAAATTTATCATAATTGCTCACTTGTGAGAAATGGTCTGAGAATCAAAATAATGGAAGAGATTTTCTCCTTTTATTCTGGCTTTTAGTATATCAATGGAACTTAAATATTAATAGAAAAGTAACTGAATTATTGAAATGGCATCCTTTCTATGTAAACAGGTCAAGGAAAGTGATGGTACCACTGTATTCTGCATGATTCATGGATGTACTAGTCATATTTATACTAAGCAACTACAAAATGGTACCAACCATCTTTGTTTGCTTCTCAAGGCACACTGTATATTATTTGCAGTTAATACGCACCCAGATTTAATTCCACAGCATTAAAAAAATCATGTATATCTATCACCCTATAAATTCTACAGCATTTTTTTAACTAACTAGTGTAGTCAGTAAATTATTCCACTTCTTTTATGTATAGATAAAGTTTGTTTATGAACCAGTTTGGAAAAGCAGTCGAATTTTAAAAATTTCTTTGAAAAGCAAATCTATTTTATGTTTCTCTGCCAGAAAGAAAATTGAAACTAACCTTTTTTGTAGGCATTTTCAATTTCATAAATTCTGCTTCTCGGCACAATACATTCCAGGGTGCATGTATTTTTACAAATCCAAGCCCATGTATCTTTGTCTAAAAATATTGAAAGAGAGAGGAACATTTAGTTTAGAATAAATGAAACAAACTTGTTCAATTTCACAGTCCCCCCTCTTGACCACTAAACCACCCCCACAGCTGGTATATTTAGGGTACAAATAATGAATGTAGGGGAAAAGAAAGTAAGAATGACAGGGAGGTGAATTCGTACCTATGCCAGGATAGATACGTTGATGCAAATAAGCAAACTCCAGTTAAAAGGGTGGTTAGTGGCTTCCGGGCCAGTGGGGAGCAAACATGATCAGTATTTGTCTGAAATTTAAAGGAGCCACCCAAGGTGCCAATCCCCAAAATATGTTTGGTTCTTTTGACAGCTCCTTTAAAGTCTGGATTAAAGCTCAAAGTGGATTCACTGTATTACTATATAGAAGCAAATAGCCACTACTGCATAAACCATTTGCTTCTTAAAGAAAGTCTGTGGGCATAACATTGATATTAGAGGGTACCAGTTTAATCAATAAATTGAATTAAAGTGAAGATAATTCTAACTGTAAGTAATTTAATTTTGAATTTAAATAATTCAATTATGAACAGTTAGTAACCCTAGCTATGTCTCCCAGGTAAAGACTGGAAGATAAGATGACACTTGTCCAGAAAAACTTGGCTGCCATTCATTACTCATTTACTTCACAACAGCCCCATTCATTATAATTGGAATATCACTTTATTCAGCTCAAGTTCACTAATGTCTTCAGTTCCAGATCTCATCTGCATGATGGGAATCTTAATATCTGATTAAATTCTCTGATAAAAATCTGGGTTTTCCAAAGCATGCTGTACCGTGGTGCTCATTTTGCTTATATTTTGAAATGATAGACTCAGTGGACTAAAAGCCTACATCACTGAACAATGCTGTGAATCTGGGCTTTAGTTTTGAAATTCTTTTAAGACAAACAGTCCAGTAATACCATCTCCAAAGCTAGAAGCCTCTTCCTCTCAGCCCTTTGTGTTAATGCTGTTGCTGCTGTACTAGTTTACACAAGCATAAAAGCCTGTTTTCATCCTGCCACCCCATGTGCACCTGCTTACTAGAAATACATTACTCAAGAGACATAAATAGCTGCCAATCTTCAGTACGGCATAGCTTCAAAAACATGTATTAGCTTACTTCATGGAGGAAAATTTAATCAACTTAATACACACCTTTCTCAAAACAAGCTTCTACTTTTAACCAACATTAAAGCTGTTGGTAAGGCTTCACAGAACTCTCCATGACAGCTAATCAACTGACTACAACAAAACTCTTTGCCCTATATCTAGACTTGATTCAGTTCTCTGCGACACCTTAATATTTCTGCATATTGTCTGAAAGCATGCATTACTGGATAGTGAGTGCAAACTGATGCATATTTACTTGGATATAAGCCCCACTGTATTAAATAAAATTTATTCCCAGGTAAGCGTCCATAGATTAGTAACAATTGTATACAAGTCTTAGTCCCAGGTAAATGGATGTAGGATTACTATCTAAAATTGAAATCCTATAGACACATGCCTGGAGATAAATCCCATGGAACAGAGTGGATATTACTTCCAAATAAACATTCACACAGTGTTGCTGTCAATGTGCTAAAAGTGGCTATTATCTATGTAAAAATTGTATTTAGTAAAAATAATACACAGAAATACAGAGTCTCTTTAACTGCAGGTTATTATGCTTGTTACAGGAACACTCCACCTTTCAGGTATACCACGATCAAGGAATGTTGCTGTATAATCTTAGGTAGGGTTTCTGCAGGAGTAGATCTCACTGAATGCAATGAAGCTTATTTTTAGGTAAATGTGTATCAGAAAGCAGCCTGTGTATTATGACAGTAAATTATAAATAATGTCTCAATATTATCTTCAGAAATAGGATATGAATTTAAATGTTAATTTAGTCTTTGATATCAGTAATAGTTTCAATTACTTCCAAAGATAACAAATGAGCATCACTAATAAGTACTCCCTATAGATGGGACTTGGAATGGGGAGAGAACTAATAACCAATAGGCAGTATCTGAATTTCCAAATAAGACAGCAAATGCAAAACAGTATTTTCAACTATTTTTGTTAATAATTAGGATGGGAATTTTATGAAACTCTCCAACTACATTTGAGAAATATTTGGTCACACTAAAACAATTGGTTTATTAATATGGTATTTTACCAGACTATAGTAATGAATGAAAAATCATTGGAAATTATTTTAATATATCAAGTTGGAAAAGGATGCAGAACACTACAACCACAGAGTTTTGATGAAAGCAGATTTTCTCAATATGTACAGCTAGTGTGGTGATTTAACACACAAGGTCAAACTATGTATTAGGTTTGTCATGGAAGATCCCGTAGCTCATTTGCCCACTCCTCCCTCAGTTACACAGTTTTTGCAATATTGTTAGTGTTTCTATAAACACTGGGGAGGCCTCACTCTCCAGATGTTTTGGACTTCACCTCCCATAAGATAATAGGGAACAACATTCAAACAGAACCTCAATCCAATTGTTAGTCCCAATTTGAGTAGACCTATCAATTATCCCACCTTTCTCTTAGCAGCTGTGTTAAATTCAGCCTGGGACAAGGGACCTCACAATAAATGAGGAAAAATGAGCTACCCAATGTTTCCCTTCTGCACAGAAGCTCTGGTTCCATATTGACGCAGGCAACTCTGAGAACAACCACCACCTGAACGTAAGCTTTTCCCTTTGAAATTAGTTTGATTGTGTTACCCCCAGTTAAACATATTGGCATTAATTCCCACCTGCTACAAGTATTATTTGAGATAATAATTTTAGTAGAACTCCTTGCTTTGACTATGCAGATGAAAACAAGTATCCTGTACTGTTGCTCCTTAATCACAACGTAAATTGCTAAAACATGCCCTAGAAGAGTGGTACAGAAAGTCCCTGCTTTTCAATGTTCCATCATCTGATGATTCACTCTTTTGACACTTCCAAATTAAGGACAAGTTCCATTAATTCAATGTGGAGTCTGTTCTTTCATCAGTTCTTCTTGCCTATGGAGGCTTGTTTGGGACCACTCAAATGGGAGTTTTGTAACATGGGAGGTGGTTGGCTCCATGCAATCACAGTTGGTCAAGAGTCTGTCTATAGCTCATCTGGCCAGCTAAAGTTTCTGAGCACTTCTGAAAGGTGACTCCATGTAGGGCATATAATCCAAGTGGGAAGTAACTAAAGAATATGTCACTGTGGCCACTTCAGGCATCTTCAAAAATGAGTGCAACTGACACTCTAGCTTTAGTTATACAAATGCACTCCTGGCCACCAAAGAAGCAGAGTATTCAGGATCAGGGCTGAATTCAGGAGTACCTCCAAAGCACAAGCTTCAAATGTGATCCAATCTAGGTTGAATCCCTATTCCCTGATCTGCCTTTCCGCTCTCTTGTCTGGATTAAGCATCACTTTATTCACTCTCATCCAATCTATTACTGATGACAGATAGTGGATTAGAACTAAAACAGCTTCCTTGGATTTGGGGGGAAAGGAGACAAAGACTTCGTTTTAGCAGCATACTGGTAACATCAGGCCCTAAAATTTCAGCCAATCTTTCTGCAGTTTCACGTATATGTTCAATAGTATGGATGATAGACTGTAATTCTGCAGGACTCCACAGGCATCAAACCAAAATTTCCCAGCATCACTTTCTAGGTTCTCCCCTCCAAGAAGGGACCCAAACCAGTGTAAAACAATGTCTTCAAGTACCATCCCAAAAAAGTGGCCCAGAAAGATATGATGATGAATGATATCAGAAATCTCATGAAGGCTGCCAAGAGGTTCAGCAGAAGCATCAAATTATATGAATTGCCTTCTTGGAAAGGATCCATACAATATAAAAGCATGCAAAATATAACCCTCATTCAGCATCCTTCAGATATAAAAACACAAATATTGCTTGACAGGTTATTGTCATGGACCTACAACAACACCAATCATTTTCTGGTGGAGTAGGCAAGTCAAAGGGATATATTCAAAATACTATCCTTCCCTCTACCCCACAATAAAGGATCATTGGTTTTCTGTGTGCTGCATGGACAAAGCGAGGTTAAGTGATGAAAAAGTCTTTTTTCTGAATAGGTAGAGTTTTTACTTTGGGCCTTTTCGCACTACACTGTTATAGTGCTATGATTCCACTTTCAACATTCTATGGAATCCTGGAGTTTGCAGTTTAGGGAGGCGCATTTAAAATTCTCAGCTAGAGACCTCTTTGGCCCCAGTAAATTACAAATCTCAGAATTCCAAAGGATGTCAGTAAGCCCTTTGACAAAGTTCCCCATGACATTCTTGCAAAGAAACTAGTAAAATGTGGGTTGGACAGGGTTACTGTTAGGTGGATTTATAATTGGTTGACTGACTGAACCCAAAGGGTGATCACGAATGGCTGTTTTTCCTCCTGGAGAGAAGCGACTAGTGGGGTGCCACAGGGTTCTGTCCTGGGACCAGTGCTATTCAACATCTTCATCAATGACTTTGATGAAGGAGTAGAGGGCATGCTGCAAATTTGCAGATGATACCAAATTGGGAGGGGTTGCTAATACACCAGGGGACAAGATTAAAATTCAAAATGACCTTGACAGATTGGAGAGCTGGGCCAAAGCTAACAAAATGAATTTCAACAGAGAGAAATGTAAGGTCCTGCACTTAGGCAGAAAAAATGGAAGGCACAAATATAGGATGGGTGACATGTGGCTGGATAGCAGTACATGTGAAAGGGTTCTAGGAGTCTTGGTAGATCACAAACTGAGCATGAGTCAGCAGCATGAGTCTGCAGCCAAGAAAGCCAACGCGATTCTTGGTTGCATCAATAGGAGTATGGTGTCTAGATCGAGGGAGTAATGGTACCACTCTATTCTGCATTGGTTAGGCCTCATTTGGAATACTGTTCCCAGTTCTGGGCATCTCAATTCAAGAAGGATATCGACAAGCTGGAACGTGTCCAGAGGAGGGCGACCAAAATGGTGAAGGGTCTGGAGCCATGCCCTATAAAGAACGGCTTAGGGAGCTGGGTATGTTTAGTCTGCAGAAGAGGAGGTCAAGAGGGGACATGATAGCCATATTTAAATATTTGAAGGGATGTCATGTTGAGGAGGGAGTGGGCTTGTTTTCTGCCGCTCCAGAGACTAGGACAAGGAGTAATGGATTCAAGCTGCAGGAAAGGAGATTCCACTTGAACCTCAGGAAGAACTTCCCAGCAGTCAGAGCTGTCCAGCAGTGGAATATGCTGCCTCCAAGTGTGGTGGAGTCTCCTTCTTTGGAGGTTTTTAAGCAGAGGCTGGATGGTCATCTGTTGGGAATGCTTTGAAGGGTGTTCCTGCATAGCAGGTGGTTGGACTCAATGGCCCCTGGGGTCTCTTCCAACTCTATGATTCTGTGTTGAAAGTGGAATAATAGCACTATAACAGTGTAGTGTGGAAAGGCTCTTTGATTGTAAAAATATATCTGCACTACACTGTTACATCAGCTTGATACTCTTAACTGTTATGTCTCCATCCTAAAACATCCTGAGATTTGTTATTTTAGAGTGGTACTTCATATTCTGAATGCTCTAGTGTCCTCCCAAGCAGTTCCCAAAGTATCTTGATTTAATCCTCAATCCTGCTACTTTTGCACACATCTCTCTACCAGAAAATGCCAAGTACCTCACTAAACTACAGATCCCAGGACTCCTTAAAATGGAGCCACGACAATTAGAGACCATCAAACTGATATAGCAGGCAACCTTAAATCTCTCTGTGATTCTTGTCATATATCTGGAATTGATTTGGATCTGCTATCAGCATCAGTTTCTTAACCCATTTTTAAAGAAAAATATTTTACTGCAAACAAAAATCCAAGGCATTTTAATAATTCTAGAGAAATTAGAATCTTCACCACTGGATACACACACACACATGCACATATCCGTCCTTACATATATGAGGATTAATTCTTCAGCATATTAGACAGTAAAATCAAATAATTGAGTTTGATTTCTTCCTTCTACCCTCTATCACTAGGCCCCCAGGTTTTTATGTAGGTTAGAAGTGTGCAGAATTAACTCAACTGGTGATGGAATACAGGCCACAAGATTCTGCATTTTCTTTTATTTGAATCCATGCCTATAATGCAGGTCAGAGATAGATTCTGGTTTAGAACAATGGACAATTTTGTTTATATTCTCTGACTTAGCTCACTTCCAGCACAGTAAATTTGGGTTGAAA
The DNA here is from genome assembly GCA_030412105.1 of Cyclura pinguis. Taxonomy (NCBI): domain Eukaryota; kingdom Metazoa; phylum Chordata; class Lepidosauria; order Squamata; family Iguanidae; genus Cyclura; species Cyclura pinguis. The sequence goes on along the minus strand of CM059599.1, from coordinate 305,812,411 downwards.
CTGTGAATAAATCACACAACCATTTTGCTACTTACCCAAGTCCTTGTTTCTTAGGGTAGGTTTGGTCATGCGAAATGCCCTTGGTTCTCATTATATTCAAAAGGCTTATCTAAGGCATGAAAAAGCTAGAGGAAAAACAGAAAAGTGCAACGGAGGATAAGACCTATGGCCCTCCCGGCACAGTAGGGATTCTGAGGGAAAGGAAGCAGACCTGGCATGATTAAGCATGAATATTCCCAGATCTGTAGAGAAAGCTTGCACAAGTGTGAGTGTCAACAAAGAACTCTACTGGGAATAGAGTACTGGGATCTTTGTGTGAAACCCTAGGCTTTTCTCTTATTTAAGTAAATATGGCTTTTGTTTTTCTGTTACTCATTTCCACCCTTGCATGACTATCCTCATAAGAGGCCATTGGCAGAAAGGGATTTATTCCTGTGGGACATAATATTGACAAGGTCAAAATATACTTCCGTGGGAAATTTCTCCACTGGTTTGTCTTGGAAACATGCTCCATATATCTTCCACCTATCTATCTCCTCTACCATGCAGATCTTTGACAAAATGCTGCTTGCGCATATGAAGGAATGGACAAAATATGACCCCAGGACTGAATGTGGACCTTGGCCTCTACAAACTCTACAGACAGCTCTTTTTTTTAAGGCATAAAAAGGGTGAATTGCCTTTCCTAGAAATGTCAAGGAGCGGCAATTCATATTTTAAATAAGCTGCAGGAACATGCTTTACTGTTTAACACTAAAAAAACACAAAAACAAACACACAGCATTTTTTTCAAAAGCAGAGATGGACTTGTAGCCACTTCTGGGTTCCCCCAGCAGTGTTTTTAGCACTATGTACCTTCCTGAAGGTCTCAGGGCAGAAAATTAACACACACATGTGCTGCAGTTGTTCACCTCTGGGCTATGTGCTAAGGTGAGTTCATCTTGCTATCCAACTATAATGTCTGAAACTTGTAGTCACATCCCTAATTTCTATGGATCTCTCCTCTGGATCTAGCACCTTTTTTTCACACTAGTTCTATACGAAAATATTTTAAAAATCATAGTCATGCTATTATTTTATCTACCTACCTACCTACCTACCTAATTATCATGGGATGAACTTGCACAAAAGCAGCTCCCATGGTATGAGGACAGACCTGCAAAAACTAGGCTTTAACATGGAGCTAAAGAGAGCCTGAAACAGTAGTTCTTCCTTCCATCTCTCTGTAGTGTCAGAATAAGATTCAGGCCATTTCTGCACTACACTTTCAACATCCTGTGGAATTCAGAGGTTCGTATTTTACTGAGGCCAAAGAGCTCTCTGGCTGAGAATTCTAAAGGTCCCCCCCTAAACTGCAAGTCCTAGGATTCCACAGGATGTGAAAGTGGAATAATAGCACTAAAATAGTGTAGCGCAGAAACGGTCTTAGTCTTTGTAGGCTAACTTCATATTTTCTCTGTTGACATGCTAGAATATATTTCCATAAATGCATAACATAGCTGAAAATTCTGTGCAATGAATGAAAACTTGAGACTATGCATTCAGAATTTTGCATAGCCTTCCCCCTGTATGTTAATCAAATGTATATTCAATAGTATTTAACACAATACGGTACAAGACTAATACAATATTGCAAAACCTGCCTGTATTTATATATATACAGCCAGGCCTCCACATTTGCGAGTTTCACTTTTGCAGATTTGATTATTCACAGATTATTTGCTGTCACCTCTGTTGCCTCCCTATGCCATTTTTAATAGGGATTGCAAGCCTTGTGAGACTGAGAAACTGCGAATGAGGCTTGTAAGTCCCTATTAAAAATGGTGTGGAGCAGCAGGGGAGGTGGCAGTAAGCCCCACCAGCCACCCACTTCTGCCTTGTGAAGGAATCCTGATGCCTCAAAAGAATCCATGGTGGGTTGAATATGGTCATCATACTTGTGTTAAATATGGTTTGGGAGGACCTAGAGTTATTCGCGGTTTTTTCACTCTCGTGGGGGTCCTGTGCCCCTAACCCTAGTGAATGTGGAGGGATGACTTGCATACCACTTCAGAATATACATCATAATGTATCACTTTAGACTACAGTTTGATAATTTTTAAGTGTTAATTTTTAAAAAAAATCCCCATCCCCATCCAAAAGTAACATACCCTATTTTAAAGAACATGTATCCCTATGCAAATCTGCCAAAGTCTTAATATCCTTGGGAGAGGACTTTCTCTTGGTCTTACAACTGTCACAGGCCCAGCTGGAGAGGGTCACAGGAGAGAGCCTTCTCGGTGGCTGCTCCCAGGCTGTGGAATTCCTTTCATGAGAGGCTAGGTTGACCCCTTTTCTGCTATCCTTTTGCTGCCAAACTAAGACATTTATTTTTAAACAAGCATTTGATGGCTAATTAGTTTTGGGGAATCTTTTTACCATGTGTGCACAGTATTTTTATCTTTAATGTTATATTTTTAAATACTTGTACGCCATTTAAAAATGTAATATACTATCTTGCTTAATTGTATTTTAACTTTTTCATCATCATGTTGTTAGCTTTATTTTGTTTTAGCCTTGTTGTAAGCTGCCTTGGGTCCCATATACAGAGAAAGGTAGAATAGAAATAAAATAAACACACAGAGAGAGAGACGGGAATGGCCTAGGCCAGAGGTTCCCAAACTTTAGTCCTCCAGAATTTTTCCCCCTTATTTGGCAGATTTCCTTATCTGTATGCAGATGCCACTGAAAAAAGCAATATATCTGTGTATAAGACAAGATGCCTGCCACAGCATCTTTGCATTCTATCCTTTCATACTTCTGCAGGTACAAGACTAGCCAAAGGTGCTTCAATGGGGAATGGAATACATTTCACATCATTCTAGTCCCTCATGCCACCCTTCATTCCTTTGCAGAATGCCTGGCATGTGCTCAGTGCCAGAAAGTGATCCTGTAGGACCCTCTGGACAAGGCAGCTGTGACTTTCTGGATTGACAGAATTGTTCTGCACTATCCTGCAGTCTGTTTTGCTTCCTCATTTTCATTTTCCCTCATGACCCTTCTCTCTTAAGAGTCAGATGATCCCTAACAGGCCATTTTTTCTTTTCTTCTGAGATTAAAATTGGTAGTAGGAATGTGGATTAGCTGCCTGTCTGTTTCCAGATATATTCATCAGCTCTCTCTTGAGCTCCAGTCACCTCCTCCAGTAAAATTCCAACTTTCACTTCTCTGTAGCTATACATTAGAGAAGCAAGAAAAAACAACTGTAATATGAATGTTGCTCCAAACAGAAGGGTACTATGTGACCAAAAATTGTCATCAGATCTGCAAGTGAACTCCACACTCCCCTTTCCTGCTGTTCCTCATATGTCCCAAACTGCTTTGAGCAGCACATAATAGCAGAGGAACCAGGGGAAAGGGAACATTTAAATCCGCCCTTTTCTGCAAGCTTCCCCCACTGGGGCTGCTCAGCTCCATGGTAAAAAGGAAATGCTCCACTGGGAACCAATGCTTCATGGTGCTTCAAGGTGCTTGATACAGCAGCTCCCAACTGAGTTGGCATTGCTCGTTCCTCACTCTTACTGATTAGAAGTAGTGGGGGACTGCCAAGCTGTCTTTGGAAACTACCATTTCAAGGTGGCTCTAAGTGAGGGCTTCATACGCTGAACAGAGCCTGAGGACTGGTAGTCCCTCACTGCTGCTCTACTAAAAATCCAACATATGTACTATTGTAGGGATACAGCTGTATTGTGTCCTTCTAATGGACACAGGATTGGTGTTACAGGAAAGACCCATGACTTTATGTACCCATCCATCTTTTGAAAAATGTTCTGAAAAGGAGTAAAGGAAATCTGTAAACACAGCTTCTCCCCACTATTTTTTTTAAAAAAGGATCCCTTACATCTACTGATAAACCTATTCCCTGAAACAAAATATATATATATATATAAAATTATGGACTAGACTTCACAATTCCCCACCATGTATACTCCACATAAAGCAGGTTTCTACAATGAGCCATGTAGAACATTTTGTATGTACCAAGAGTGACACATACACATTTATACTCAAGATCACTTGAGCATCCAATGTGCCTGCCACAAAAGAAGCACACTGCATGGTTAGAGTATTCTCACTTGCAAATGTGTGCTCCTCAGCTCATGCAAAAATCTCTCCATACAGTGAAGAGTGTGTGTGCAAGAAAAATGTTCACTCCTGGAGGGCTCTGCATAAAACATGAACACGTACATGAAACAACTTTACGTTAAAGTTATGTGAAACTAAAGAACAGATTCAAAGGAATGTTGGTTAGATATACTCCATTCATATGGAAACCTATGAAAGTTTTCAAAACCCCAGTTCAATGTCTCACTGTAGACCCCAGAAATTTTTAATTCATCTAATTAAAAAAAAAAAAAGAGGAACGAATAATTACATCTTCATCTCTCTCCAGCTCAAGGCCTGCTTGCATAAGGTTGCTTTCGTACTCTTCCCTGCGGAATCTCTTGTCATCTTCATGGTAATCCATGTGTGGTTCACTTTCATCCATGTTAGACTGCCCTCCTTTGCCAGGAAGTGGCTGGTCCTGTTTGATGCTCCGGGGTGCCAAATCATTGAAGTGGATGCGGCGGGTGAGTGTTTTGCTGAAAGAGGATTTCTTGTAATGATAAACCAGGATATAATCCACTTTCCTTTTCCCATCTCTAAAATAAAGTCCATATTTGCAATTGGCATCTGGATCTTGTGAGAATGAATTTAATAGCTGTAAATGGAACAAAAGGAACAATGTTTAATAGTCAATTAGAGTTGAAGATTAAACTCTGAAGTGGTTAAGTATGAAATATTCCTTTTCAGATACAACAAAAATAACTTCTGGACCTTGTTACCAAATATTTTAAATGTTGGTTGATCAGTGACAAGATTTGGGGGTCATAAATCCACGTATCCACCCTCCCTCAAGATAATTTAAAAAAGGCATTTGTGGTTAACTGATCAATGCAAAATGACTTGCTTCATGCTTTTAATACAGTACACGCTGGTCTTTCTGATTTCACCCCAGTGAGTTACAATATCAAGTTACCACATCCTGAAAATCATTACTTGATTCTTCTAACTCAGAAATATTTCTGTAGATTAGCCTGAACATTTCTACCAGTCTGTGAATAATCTTGTTCTCTGCGATTTAAAGATCCCTGAGATTATTTGCTGCTCTCCATTGAAGGCATTTGTGTTTTACTACTGACAAACAGATTAATATTATGTTCAAACATTTGTCACTTCTCTGTATCAACTGAAAAAGAGATCATTTTTAACAGAGACTGAAAGGAGCCGGCTGGTCATGTCACTTGGCCAAAAAGGCCAGTGGAATGTGGCCAGGAGGAGACCAAGGTTTAATATTTTTTTGCTTCTTCATGAGTTTTTCTCATGGAAGATTAAAATGGGAATGCACCCTCACCCCAACTGACTGTAACTTCTTAGCAGCAAAAAGTTGATTTCTCAACAAAAATGTGAATCTCTTGAAAGGATATTATTCCTAGAAAGTGCATTTCTAGATAAAAAGGTACTTTGGTTATGCATCAAAATTCATATTCTATCAAAAGCAATGCAAAAGTAATGTGGATCAACCAAATTCCTACGGAGAGGTACATTAGGATCTGCATGTGACACATCATATATCAGCAATGGAACATGGTTTCTTGCAATTCCAAGGTGCCTTTAGGTCAGAAGTGAAGGCCCAAAAGGCATTTCATCACCTGGGATACATTTAGTGGGCCATGTACCAGCTGTGGGCATCCTCAGGGCTCAAAGGAGGTGTGTCCAGAGCCCATGTAGGCATATCCACCCACGCTCTCACACACCATTTACACACTTTTGGCCGCGCCACCCAGCATCCACACACTGTTGGTACCCCACAACACTTTTCACCATCCACATCCCTCACACATCATTCAGATATATAAACTCTTCTCAGCTGCTCCTGATTGGTTTTTCAATGGAGAGGTGAAGTTTTCCTTGTCCTGTACTGAGAAAGGCTCCTTCTTTAGTTATTCCAATCAACCTTCAATCACTTTTCACTGTCCAGAACAGAAAAGGCTCTGCCCTGCAAGCAAGGAAAACAGCTTATCTTTGCTAAGTAAATTTCAGAGCTAACTAATTTTCTTTGTTGAGCATTCTCTCAGTACAGGCCTAGAGGAAATTTCTTAACTCCAATCAGCAAGTGACTGGAGATAACAGCAGGAGAGGAAGGAGTTGGAAGGGTGAGGAGCCTGAGAGGAAAGCAAGCTGTTTACTGGTTGGGAAACCTTCAGAGTTGGAGGTTCTCCAAGCCTGCTTTAGATGAAGGAGTAATTAGGCTTGAATCAGGCCCTCTACTGTTTCTAGGGGGACAGGAATCTGTGTTTAGAAAATGCAAATATATTGTTCTTTTCTGCAGTTGAGAAGAAAAGTAGAAGTTATCCCTACAAGAACATCAATTTGTTTTATGTCTCTTTCTAGTATCTGAGATACTTCAGGTATTTTTGGAGTTAACAGATTATCAGGACAATTTTGTTCTTGTTTCAGGCCAAGTTGTGACACTGAAACAACCTTACTTGCTCTGATTGGTGACTTACATTAGGTGAAAAACAGGGAGTGATGCCCTGTTGATTATCCTGTTATCTCCACAACATTTTTTTTTTAAAAAAACAAATTACTGTAAAATGGCAATACAAACAGTACACTGTCAGCCAATACGAAAAATCAAAACACAAACTAGAACAGAACAGTAATGAAACAATCAAGCTAGATGTTACTATTATATCAATATATAAAGATGATCATTTAGAGTACTTTATATGAAATAGTTGAAAGCCAGCATGGTGTAGTTTCAGCCACTATGATTCTGGAGAACAAGGTTCAGATCTCCACTTGGCCATGGAAACCAACTGGGTGACCATCTTCAACACATTCTCTCAGCCTCAGAGGGAGACAAAGGCACCCCCCCCCCCGGAAAAATCTTCCAAAGAAAGTCTCATAATAGGTTTCCCTTAAGGTCATCATAAGTTGGAAACAACTTGAAGGCATACAGCAATAATATAAGGTAGTTAAGTCTATGGCAAGGTGTCATTTCAAAGCCTAGTACAAGATTGTGGAGGTATTAGGTATGGAGGTATCTGTGTTTATCTTGATTTATATAATTAATAAATGGAAACAATCAATACAAAAGTTTTGATGATAGAATCATAGAGCTTGAAGAGACCACAAGGGCCATCAAGTCCAACTCTCTGCCATGCAGGAATACACCATCAAAGTATTCATGACATATGGCCATCCAGCCTCGGCTTAAAAACCTCCAAAGGAAGAGACTCCACCATACTCTGAGGCAGCATATTCCAAAGTCAAACAGCTCTAATGATAAGGAAGTTCTTCCTAATGTTTAGGTGGAATCTCTTTTCCTGTAGTTTGAATCCATTGCTCCTTGTCCTAGTCTCTGGAGCAGTGAAAACCAAGCCTGTTCCCTCTTTGCTATGACATCCTTTCAAATATTTAAACAGAGGTATCATGTTACTTCTTAATCTTCTCTTCTCCAGGCTAAACATACCCAGCTCCCTAAGCCGCTCCTCATAGGCTATGGTTTCCAGACCTTCTACCATTTTGGTCACCCTCCTCTGGACATGTTCCAGCTTGTCAAGATCCTTTTTGAATTGTACTGTCCAGAACTGGACACAGTATTCCGGGGTGGGGGGGGACCTGACCAAAGCACAATAGAGTGGTGCTACTATTTCCCTTGGCCTGGACACTATACTCCTACTGACACAGCACAGAATTGCACTGATTTTTTTTAGCTGCTGCATCCCACTGCTGACTCATGTTAAGCTTGTGGTCTATTAAGACTCCTAGATCCTTTTCATATGCACTGTGGTGAAACCAAGTGTCATCCATCCTATATCTGTGCATTTCATTTCTTTTATCTGCCCAGGTATAGTACCTTACTATTGATTGACTGATATTATTGATCATGATATCTTACTGGACTGGTTCTGCAGAATGGGAGTGGGAGGCATCATGTTATGACAGTTCTGCTCCTATCTTGGGACTCCTCTTCAGGTCTTTGCCCATCTGGATCAGCAGGGCAGCGCTCCTTTTGTCTTTCTTCTAGAGTGGGTTATCAGTCAGGGAAGGCGAATCTACTACACCCAGACTCATTTGGGGCTCTGCATGTGTTGTATCAGTGCAACGATGCTGGAATTTGCTGAGTGAATGACAACAAATTGAAACTGAATCCCAGTAAGACAAATATTCTCTAGATGGGTGGCTCTGGGAACTGGGTAAACAACTTGTTCTGGAAGGGCTGCATTCCCCATAAGAAAGGAGATGCATACTTTGGTTATGCTCCTAGATCACCTTCCAAGATTCAGCTAGACTTCATAACTCAGAATGCCCAGGTCTAGTGTTGCCTGGACTACAGGGTTTCCTGGACAAGATGACCTAACCACAGTAGTTTTTGTGCTGGTAACTTCCTGATTAGTGTGTATAGTATGGAGCAGATCCAGAACCAGGTAATACAAACTTCAGCAGTTAGATTGGTAACTGGAACATCTTACAGAAATCATATAAAACCAGTTTTAAAGAAATTGCTCTGGCTGTCAGTACCTTTCTTGTCAGAATACAACGTGCTTGTGATAACATGTACATTTCTAAGTGACCTGGGACCTCATACTTGAACCTTCACCTTTCCCTATGTATGCCTGTTTGAAGATTAAAGTCTGCTGGAGGTGCACTCCTTTGTGTCCCTATAGTGAGAGCAATATGCTGTTGAAGGATGTGGGGGAAGATCTTTGCTGGTTGTTGGAAGCATTCCCCTTTGTAGACCTGACTGGCCCTGGCACTGACTTGACTGGCATTTACTGGTTCCAAGTAAAACATGGCTTTTTGCTAAAGCCTCTGGAATCTAAAGATTTTATCTATAAACATGATTTTAAACTCTTTTAAACTATCATCTAATTTAACATGTTTCTGGACTCTTCAGGTTATTGTTAACTGGTTTAAATAATTTAAATTGATTTTATTGTATGCTATCTTGAGATCTTTTGATGTTAGGTAGCTATAGATACGACATAATCAATCAATCAATCAATCAATCAATCAATCAATGCTGCCTTTCTCCCCACACTGGTATTTGTGCATAAGGGACTCTGGTCAGTATCTCTGTGTGTGTACTTTATCCAACTTAAAGATTCTCCTGACTATATTGCCACTGCTGTGCTATGGATCATCCATATGATACTTGGTAATGCTGGAAGTTGGAAGATCATAAGAACAGTGTCAGTGTGTGGCTCTTTTCCATGCCACCATTTCCTTAATTATCAGGAGATAAAATGTTAACACAGAGGGGACCTCTGGCTTGACTTCTCCCATGTAACTTTGGACTTACTGACAAGTGCAATATGGAGGCATAGCCCCCACACTAGGAGGGTAACAAACATCTTGCTGGAATCTATTTCTGAACCATCTGCACTATCTCACAGTAATTTTATCTGCATTTGTTTTAAATTTTGTACCATCAGAAAGCAGGTGACTGGGCACACACCTGTCTTTTGAAAGGAACGCAGCCTATTAAATACTGGAGTACTGAATTCCACGTGAGCTGATCCTCTCAAAGAGAGTTGTCAAATTCAGTAGACTGACACCAAAAGACCACCAGAGTTGCAACAGAGAAACAGAATATAAGCGGGACTTGGCTGGAGTGGGTGGTTAAGACTATAATTGATGTTTCAGATCAGGATCTTCACATATAAACTCACTTTTTCTCAATTAAACAAAGTACTCAGAATGATTCCTTTATTAGGCTGTAAGAAGAAAGAAACTGATTGAGGCTTCCAAGTTTGCATGTGTGGTCTCTCTCTCCAGAGACCACTTTTCTACAAATTTGACTGTAGTATAAAAAACAGATGCTTCCTTTTGGGGAAAAAAAAAATGTCCAATGCTGCTTTTGTGCCATTTTTCAAAGATGTCACAGCCTCCTGATCTGCAAAGTGTTTTTTTTTTTCAAAGAGCATTTAATAAATTCTAGTGCACAAGTCTTAGCTGAAGTGACTAAATGTTTTCATAATGTGGAAAGATATAATTAGTGGAGTTCTAAAAACTGTGCCAGGCCACTGAAGAAACGTGAGGACTTTATTAAAAGCCAAACTAGATTTTATAAGGGATACAGAGCTGCCTAATGCCGTTTCTTTGATCTCTTTTCAGCCTAAGATAGAAGGAATGTGTGATGAATATCATTGTGCTTGGGGTCTCTCTACTCATCTCTCACATCAGTAGCTGATGGGAGGAACAGTAGGGAGAAACACAGTCCTGATTTTTGTAAAATTCCTGTTGCAAACTCTCTACCCAGAAGGCTAGAGCATCCATTTTTTAAAAATTTATTTGATTGCCATTTTAAAAGTTGTCTCTTTAAACACATTTTTTGAATTGCATGATTTCATTTTTATTTATGATTAGTTCATTTTTAAATTTCATTTGTTTTCTGATTGATATAAATGGAAAGTCAGCCATTCTTTTTCCTTTGAATGTGTTTTTCAGTCAAATGACACATTTTTCCAGGTTTTGTACTATTTCCTCCAAGCACCAGATTAATCACATTTGAAAAAAAAATGAGATTAAAGATTCTCATTTTAAAAATCAGTAAATAAATTTTATAAAGGCCTCAATGACTGCAAAGGGACACCCAGTTGCATGTCTCCTGCTTGCAATTTCTGCGCTCATAATTGAAATTGTTCAGCAGTACTCTACTACCTATCTAAAAGATGAGACCTAACAAATTTGAGATTGATGTGGCAAAGGGTCCTCATCTCATGGGCAATAGAAATAGGTAAAAAGGAACAGCCTGTCATCTAAACTAAACAGGTTACCAATGAGTCAGCTATCAGTTTCGCTTACTTATTCTATTCCTTTTCCTCTGTTTCTTCTCCTGTATGCAACCTTTCCGTGATCTTCACAAGTTCAAAATTGAACTTTTGAATCCAACAACTTGATCTCTTTCTCTCTATTCTCTTCTCTTCTTGTAACCCTTCTGTGTCTTGTACATGCTGTTCCATGTTGTTTCAACTCCTGTTCCAATGAAACATTAGTGAAACAGGAAACTAACAGATTTTTCATTTATTTTAATTTCCACTGCTTTTCACAATAAAACCATTTTAAAAACAAGCTTCATCTGTTTTGTGTTTATTTATAGATTTTTAAAACTTGGACATCACTACCGTGTTGCTAGTGTTGGGCTGTGGCTCAGGGTGCTAATACATGATTGCATGCATAAATCCTGGGCATGTGGACACCCACTACCTGTACACTGTTTGACTCAGGGCCTAGCTCATATGCCCAACTTTCACAAGGAATATAAATATAGCAAGAATTTTACCAATAATTTTATCTCTTTTATAGGTTTATTTTCAAATGATGTCTTTTAGTAAAGCTCCTTACTGCCCTTTTCAGTGCAAATATCTACAATTTAGATCACTAACTAACATTTCATGGCCCAAATATGGAAAAGGGCCCAGAAAAATGTGTCTTCATCTGATAATGAAGAAAATTTTAATGTCACCATTTGTGTCTTTGACATACTTTTAAACAATATTCTCAAAAACCTGTGTTTCAGACTCAAATGTTCATTTACTATACTGGTGCTAGAGTGATCTTATAAGCCATCCCAGTGCTTATATTATATATATGGAAAGAACAGGTTTTATCACTTATCTGATTTTGACACAAGCAAACTGACTTAATCCTTTATTTTTAAACTAACTCCCCAGTAGGTACAGGAACAATTTTTTTTTCATTTTCACCATTTTCATCACGGAAATGACAGGTAAGAGTATTCTTTCAAAGAACTAATTGTAATATGACACATGTGTCCATGCTAGCACTATGCCATTACACCCTGTGGTGCTGATTCAAAGTTTTGCTAGCTGGAAAACCTATTCAGATATGCAGACTGATTTTTTTTCTAAAAAAAACTGCTACTCCAAGACTGTCAATCCAACACAGAAATATCTCAATAAGCCTGATAAAGCGTATAATTCCAAATAAATGAGCTTCAGAGACACAATGCTGTTTATAATTTATAAAATCCATACTCAACCCCCCTCTCAAATTCAACTATCTGACATGACAACTTCTATTAAAATAACCTCTAACAGGAAGAGAATGATCTATTTCTAGTTTATTGTTCAACAGCAAAAAACTGAGTCCCATTGTTCTCACTTTTCTATCTCTTTATCGCTAATGTTTTCAATCAGCTTACCAACGACAGGATTTTATGCTATTATCAACATTGCTGTGAGAATGGCCTCTGTAGTTTGTTTACATGCTTTTATGCTTGAACCTATTATTTTAACATTTTACTCTGACCTCACTAGATCAGCACACACAAATATACAGACATTTAATTCAGGTTTAAACTTAAAAAATTTGAGATATCCATTTAATTTAGGATAATTCTTAATCAAATTGACTGTGGTCCACAAAATGATAATCACAAATAAAAAATAGAAAAATCAGCCATAATAAGGTCATCAATTTTAACATTCCACAAAGCTCTGCTGTTTGTGCCAGAAAAACTAATATAGCTTCCCTTCTGGAAACTGATAATACATTATCTACCTTATTATGCTGCAGCTTATCACTTTTTTTTTTTTAGTGGACTGAGACTGTATAATAGGAAGAAAACAATAGGTAAACCCTCTCTTCACATATCTCTATCAAAGAAAACTGCAGAATTTGATGTTCCCTGTATTAAAGGCTGTGCCTGCCTCTGAATTAGGTACAACGTGAGTATATACATACATGCTAAAATATTGCTATGCTATTCTCAGATAATATATGCGAACAGCTGCCTTAAGGGTAATTTTGACAGAAATGCATTGACACAATAGCTGTAAAATTAATATTCTTTTGAAAATTCAGAGAACATAGGTAAAAACAGTGGAGAAAACTTTTCAGAAACTACATCTTTGCTCTGTAATGTAAATAAGTGCAGAGTATGTGCATATACCTGTTCCCATACAAAGGTAAAAAGGTATTCTCTCTCCAGAATATTTTTGATCAGAATTGAAGCTTCTCATTAGCTCTCATAAGGCAATGGAAACCTCTAAAGGTTTTAAAACAGCTGTGCTTTTGGAAGGACTGGGATACAGTGGGGCACATGACCATAAACAGACTGAGAACACAGGAAAAGCAGCCTGTGATATCCACACATGTTAATAAAGAAGGTGTAAAGGCTGTTAGCTACTCTACTCACCGTACTTTCTGTGCGAACGTATCCTATATCTTCAATAGCTCTGATGTTGATAATGTGGATCCCCTTCTCCTCAGCAGGTAGAGTAGAGTATTTCTCATTCATCCTCATTGTTGTTTCACGAGGAGCATCCCCAAAATCTTCTGGCAGAAACTCAACTCCATTAAATGAACCATCCGTGTCTAAAGAAAAAGGAATGGGTTAGTTTTAAACCCTTTCTTTGCACCTCATATCCAGCCTCTCAGGCGTCACAACACTCTCCAGCTGGAACGTGTCTGGTTCCAGTCGGCACCTGCCCCTTGTCTTTTGTCTTCCCGCCCCTTTGTAAGTCCCTCCTGCCAGCCTTGCCTTCTGCTCCCCTGGCTCAGTTCTGAGCACCTGTATACTTTTCCCAAGTTCCTGCTTGAGAATGGCTTAGTTAATTAGCACCAGAAGAAAGGATTCTGTGTCTCAGGACTACAGGGACCAACGGACTCTTCTAAACTGTACTTTGCAGCTGAGTGAACTCAGTTGCTAATCATAGCCACCGAAGACTTATTATGTTCTATACCACAAATAATAGCATTATCATGAGATAATAAAATGAAGTCCCAAACTGACACACAACTGCTTATCTGTACAGTATCAGCATAGCTATATCTATGCATAATAATAATTTTGTAATGGAAATAGAATAGTTGCAGTTAAAGAGGTTGGCAGCACTGGTGGTTTCAGAACACTGGGGGAAAGGGTGGGTAGAGGTTTCAAGATTTAACCAGTTTGTAAGCATATGGTTAAAATGGTCTAAAAAATACATAATGTTTTGCAACTTATCAGGGTGATGGATGCACTTTTTTTTAAAAAAAAAATCACATTAGATATCTTATGTATGAAGCCTACTGCTTGCTGCATCATAGGAAGCAAGTACTGCTGAAATTATATTATCACAAATCCCTTGATTTGGCCAAGACAATAGTCTGTGAACACTATGTTGTACACACTATCATGTAATGTTGTTAAAAGTAACTATGCATTACAAATAAATTCTGTAATGTCTGCTCTTATAATTGCACTCTCATAATTAATAAATGATAATTGATAAATGATAATTGCACGCCTAGATGTAAGATCAGTGACTTTCATGTCAGTGGGACGGTGAATCTCCTGTAGGTTTCAGTCTGAACTTTAAAGAACTACCTGAGGTACTGAACCTATTTGGAGAATAGACTTCAGCACCTTAAGCAGCACCTTCAAAGTCTTGACTAAAAAGTGAGATGGATCCATTGCCACACCAACATGGAAGCTGTCAGCTGCCACTGTGTAAGAATTCCTTTGGAAAGATATACTATTTTCAACTGAAAATTTGTACTAGTGTAAGTCAATCTAAAATTACAAAATACTTAGTTCCTTTCTATACAAAACTGTGTCTGTGTTTGACCTCTTGAGTGGAAGACATCACACTTTACAGCATTTGTATAAAATGCTTTATAGGCAACATTATAGCATATCTTGGCAAGGCAGGGGATGGAAGAGAGAAATATTATGTTCAAAGGAACTAATTACATAAAGAAGAAATTGTTAAAAGATTCCCTAACAGTAATTGCATTTACAAAGTTTACGCTGAAGTGTAAGTAATTCATTTGGGTAATTGTCAAGGAATGAGCTCTATTAGTGTATTACAGCAAAGGCAGAAGAAACAGTCTTGTGGAACCTTAAAGTCTAACAATTTTTCATTATGGCATAAACTTTCATGGGCTATAGACTATATCTGGTGAAACGGGTTACAGTCTATATAAGGCTACATCATTATAAAATTTGATCATCTTTAAGGTGCTGTAAGACTGTTAATTTGAAGGAGTATGGGAAAGGGTTGGAACTCTGTTCAGATGAGTCAGTTCTATTGTGTAATTTCGAACAATCACTCATCTGTCACTATATGCACCTGGGCCCCTAGTGTCATGAGCCTTGGCAATGTCTGACATAAGGCAGAACAAACACACCAGCATGATAGGCAAGGAACCATAAAACTGGTTTGTTATGGTTAGCAGAAAAGATGTGAAATGTAAATACTTCAGTTAATACAAGCTTATATTCTATGAAGGAAATGCTCTGCTTCAAATGGATTTAGTATTAGGCAAGCTGCAAGGAAGTAATTCAAACCTCAAGATCTGTGTAATCAATGGAGGATATAGTCACTGGTCTTATGTGGAAGACTGGTGCAAACCATTCTTACTCCCAGAATGAATTTCTTTAGAACTTTTGTACATGGTGTTCAAGTATGTTATATAAGGCTGTAGGAAGAACAGAGGAGGAAATAGGACCACTATTAGTCACTAGCCTTTTCCTCTACCGCAAGAGTTGTGCAGCATCCATTTCATAAGACTGTAATGGGGGAGAGACAAAGAACAGGGCCACTCCACAGGTTTATCTTGAAAGAATAGCAATTTTTACCAATTTTTACCATTACAACCACTGCATCTTGTTATTGTAAGAACTATATAACATAAAGAATTGGTGCTTTGGTGTTTCTGTTCTCTCTTTCCCTTCTCAGAGAGGAAGTTTGAGAACAAAGACTACATTGTTCTTATAGTCTGTATCTGTAATATTGTCTGTAATATTGATCTGTATGCTACTCTAGGAGTGAAGATAATTTTTGGCTGAATACCTAGGTTGTGTTCAGAGTCAAGGCTAAATTGTAGTTTAGACTAATGCATGAATGAATATTGGGCTTGCCAGGTTTTCTCTTCTTCCCTCCTTCCCCTCCAATAAAGAGGAGTTCAGAAGTTTTTGCTTTTGATCACAATTAGATGTATACCCTCATAAGAGATCAAAACCACCAGAAGCAAGGCCAATCCCACCAGCAAATAATAAAATCAAATACAATAAAATTCTTACTTATTTCCTGAAAGTTCATGCAAATAAACACTTTGACTTCGTGCCTAAAACACAAGAAGATACGGGACAAATGGATCTCTCATGAAAGGGAATTCTGAAGCTAGGATGCCACATATGAAAAGGCCCTCAATGCTATTGTAGGGCATTACAAACAGAGTCTATGGTAAGTATAGCTCATTGTGTTCTCCAAGTCTGGGGAAACTGCCATTAAACCTACTTATGGTTAATGGAAACAAATTCCTGTTCACAGATGGCTGTTAGTAAACCCGTAACAAAATGTACGGTCTTGGAACACTGCAGAATCACTGGCAGTGTTCTGAGGACATTGTCTCATAAAAAATCAGGGTTTCCTATGAATCCATACTGAAGGATATTTATGATGACACAACCTTATATGTCCACCAAAGGGATAATAATGTATGATATTCTCGGCAAGATGTTAGAATGCCTATTGGGACATTGTCCTAGATGATGAAGTATCATCTTCTCAATATTTTTTTCCTGATAAGGATGACAGGCTTCAACTTGGTAGCTCTGCAAGCTATGATGATTCAAGTAAGCAAAGCACTTTTGCAATTGCTCTTATGCACTTCTGTTACTCTTCTCTTTATACTGTTTAAGTGATTCTGCTAGGAGTAAGGGCACTGATACATCCACCTTTGCCTTTTTTCTTAAAAAAAAAAAAACAGGACTATTTGTGATATGTGACAAAACAGCTTCCATTTAAGAAGTGCTTGTTTTTAGGATATGAAGTTGTACAGTGGATTGTAGAATTGTGAGTATGAAATAGTATGGCTAATATCCCCCCGACAATTCATAATCTTCTATCCATGAAATCTGCTCCCTCCACAGATGTATAGCTTATGCTGCATTTTCTGAGATTGCTGTCACCTCTTCAACTACTATGACTGTAAGAATGTGTTTCAAGGCCACCTCATGCTCCATAGAATGGAAAGGTTATGGAAAGAATGAGAGGATCTAAAGGGGGTAATGTTTGAAAGATCAGATTAGACATGCATAACTGCTTCTCAGATGCCTTCGTTCCCATGAAATACAAGTTATGGATTACTGCCAGACAAATCCAAACATTCAATATCATTAACTGAGTATCCTTATGATTAAGGAAGGGACACTTCCTGGTTCCTGTCTCTTTACTGAGAACATCCATTAAGTGTTCTAGTCCCAATCAATAATTATCACTATTAACAGCTCTCCCTCCCAACAAATTTTATTTTCTGCCAGCTCAGCAGTAGAAGGAAGAATAAACAGAAGTAGGAAAGTTATGAACATCTACAGTGACTCTGTGCTTTCTTGACAGATTACATTTTCGGAATTTTATCCATGAAAATTGAACTCCAGTTTGTGCAGGCTAAGTTTCTAATTTCAAACAGAAACAGTAGAGTCTCAATGGAAGCTTTTCACCTATTTCTTCAAGGACTACACACACACACACACACACACGTGTGTGTGTGTGTGTGTGTGTGTGTGTTACTACATATGAGTTATTGCTATTTTTTCATTCAATTTATGAGGCAGATTCTCTATACTGTATACATTTCTGTGCTATGAGAAGTAGCATTATTGGTTCAGGACTGGCATACAAGTCATTGATACACGGATACTAAAAATGAAGAAGAAGCAGACTAGAAAATGAAGACAGACTGACTAATCTTATGCAACTGATTGTCTGTGTTTATTTTTTTCTTCTAATTTTTACTAATACAAATAGTTATGGCAACCAACAATTGCTAAGACCATAATACCATAGGCCTTTACTTCTTTGAGGGCATACTTTAAAATGCTCTGAACTCCTGGATGTATAGAAGAAAAGATGGCAGACTAAAAATGCAATGGCAATGTTCCATTCTTGGCAATTGTACTACTTTCCATTGTAAGTCACTTTTTAACACAAACACACAAATGTTTCTTTGAATATGAAATGTTTTTGTGTTGCTAAGATGAATGAAGTCTACGAAAGTCAACTTTCAAGGAATTCCCTTTATTTAAGTACATAGTCACGATTGTCAACAGTCACTCTCATCTGGTGGATTTTCAATTCCTGAAACTCTGATGCAGTGGAAAAACATATAAGTGGTATCCGTGTCTATGTTGGCAAGTTCCTACACTATTTGAGCTAGCTGTGATACATATGATATGGGTACATGGCATAGTGAAGATACCATGCCTTGGTGCATATCTACTGAGTAAGTAACTACAAATCCATGATGATCAGACACAAGTTAATATTGTGTTAATAAGTAAACCAGGCAGTGCAACAGCAAATGACAAACTCAATCAAGGGGGAAAATGTCCTGGCAGGGAGGAATAGTTTTTACCTCAAAACCCTAGAAGTGATACCATGATCTTATTAGAGTTAGGTTTTTTTTAAGTGCATAAAGTATTTGGATCCAAATTATGAACTCCCTTGAAACTGGTTTTTGTATAACAACATAACATAATCACAATAGCAAGGATAAGTACAGTTCCTAGTTGCTGCATATGATTGCCAAGTGGCTAGAAACATGCAACTGCTGTGATTGCTGATATCTATCAATTTCTCTGCATGCCTAACCACATCTACTTCCAGAAGCTGCCATCGCTGCTTCACCCTCATTCTTGCTCCTCTTTCAAACCTCTTTTGATCTCTGCTTTTACTCACTGAGTCTTCAGATAAGTTGCTGCTTCCTTTGTTTTATTCTTACCAATTGATCCACAAGACCTAAGGAAACTTCTTCACATTCTGAAAATCCCTGCACTGCCAAGCAGCTGTCAAGACTATCTCCACCCAGATCCTGAATTCTCCACTCTGTTTAGCCTACCTTTCCGGTGAAAGAGCAGGAAGGACCATTTGCTACCAATGTGACTCTCAAAACACAGCTGGATAATCCAATATTAAAACAATATATAAATAAGCTAGTTTATATTGACAGGCCATGGGTTTCTCTAGCCAAGCATGGGCTACTCTTAGCAACTGCAGCACATCTCCAACCCTTTCTCAGCTTCAGTACCGCAGAAGCTGTAACAGGAGCTGGAACGAATTAAATCTGGGACCTCATCCATGCAGAGTACATTGACAAATATACTGCAACAGGAGGCAGTCTTCATTTTAAAACAAATCCTGTATTGGTTTGTTACATAAAAAAATAATAATAACAAGAACTCTTGTAACACCTTAAAGACTGACAAGTTTTATCTGGTATTATGGTTCTGTGGAATGCAGCCTACACTGTAGGTCATAAAAGCTTATGACAAATAAAACATGCCAGTCTTTCAGGAGCCATAGGACTTCTCATTTTAATACACTTAAACATGGAGTATGTGTGACATTTACACTAAATTCAAAGGCACAGAAGGAAACAAACCAAGGACACATTTTAAAACAGTATTATAAAGGTGGCCTATTATTTGTAAACTATTGTAAACAGCGAATGTCTGATTCTTCACTTCCTTTCAATTTAGAATAGATCACTGATCTGAATTTTTCTCACACTGTGACTGTGGCTAGTCCTGTCTAAGTATTTGTTTTCACTTTAAGGGTATCTATTTAAAAATGCTGCAAGAACAAAAAAGCAGAGAAACCACATTCACATTTGAACATCCAAATATGGTTGTCAGCAATTTCTGAGCTACGTCCTAGTAGATTTGCTAGCACTTGCACAACTGTAAATAGATAGCAAAATTATTTAGTGCAGGTGAGGGCAACTGTACTGGGTGTGGACCAGTTTTCAACATTATCTCTCCTGGCAGGCTGCACAGACAATTCAGCTGATCCAGAGGTGTTTCAGCTGATCCAGAAGTGATTCCATGTTGCTTCTGGTTTGGTTTTAGTTGAAAATTAGATGTTTGTGAGATTTTGTGGAAGCCTGACTATTTAGTAGTCAAAAAGAACTGGGCAAACTGGGCCAGTGGGCTGAAACTAACAAGATGAAATTCAACACAGATAAGGGTAAGTCTTACATTTAGGTACAAAGTATACGTACACCTACATATATATGAAATTATGTCAAGCAGAGGGAGAGAAAAGACCTTGGCTAACAACAGCAGCTGTGAAAACATGTAGGTATCTTAGCATTAAATACAAGCCTTTAGCAGTATACGAAGAATCAGCGTAGTCTAGTGGTTAAAGTGTTGGAGAAAGACTCTGGAAGATCAGGATTCAAATTCTCACTCAGCTAGAGAAACCCAATGAGTGACCTTGGGCAAGTCATACCTTCTCAGCCTCAGAGAAGGGCAACGGAAAAGCCCCTCTGAACAAATCTTGCCAGGAAAACCATGTGACAGGTTTGCCCTAGGGTAATCATAAGTCAGAAATGACTTGAAGGCACATAGCAACAAAAGCAGTGTACAGTTGTTTAAAAACTATTATTATTCTTGTTTGTATAGTGCTATCAATGCACATGGCCCTCTACAAGTAAAACAAACAGTCAGTCCTGCAAAAGGTGTACAATCTAACACACACACACACACACACACACACACACAGGAAAGCATAATATAAATATAAAACTATGTAATAAAACTGAAACCCAAATTGTTATGATAGAATACAAAGACAATATAATATAAAGTAAACTGACAAATACATATAATCAAAATATACAAGTTTATAAAACAATATTAAACTACAATTCCAAAAGCTTTTGAAAATGTACGTAGGTTTAATGGCTGAATTATAATAATATAAAATATAAGACAAGATAAAGCCTGTGTGTCCAGATCATAAGAAGCAGTCACTCTATTCCTTTCTGCACTGGTCAGACTGCATTTGGAGTTACTGTGTCCAGTTGTGGGCACCATATTCAAAAAAGAGAAATAAGTACATCGAGGGAATGTGAATCAGGATTGTAAAGGATCTGCAAACCAAGAAGTAGCTGAAAAAGCTGATCATGTTTAGCTGAGAGAAGAGAAGATTAAGAGGAGACATGCTGGTGGTCTTCAAATACATTTGCAGCTGAAGCAGAGTTCCTTTCTCTGTTGCTACATATGGCAGGAATAAACCTAGTAGATGAAAACTGTGAAGAAACAGGTTTTGGACAAGTATAAAGAAAAATGTCCTAAAGAGTAAGAGTTGGTTGTCAGTGGAAAAAACCATCATCACAGGTGGCGGCAGGTTTTCCTTTACTGGAGATATTTAAGGAGAAGCTGGATAGCTCTCTTTGAGAAATGTTGTAGGTACCTTCTGCATTCTTGCAGTGGTGGATCAGCTGACCACCAAGGGCTCTACCAATTCAATAATTTTATGAATGTTCTTGTTCTAGAAAAAAAAATCTTTTTTTGTAATGGAAATTGCATTGAACTACCTGGTCAATCTCTCATATGTGCTGAATTTGACAGCCCTTGGTACAACTGCACATCTTTTGGCATATTTAACTACTTCAATGATTTTAGATGGGCACTGCTATAGCCAGTGTGGATGCCACATGCTTCCGGATTGGCATCTGCGTATGAAATAATGCTTAGTAATAACACCATACTTAATTCTTCTGCTAAAAATTACAGTGTTGCATACACTGTAATCATTGTGTCTATTCATCCATCCATCCATCTAATCTAATTTATATGCTGCCTTTCTTCCAGTGTGGGGCCCAAAGCGACTCACAAACAATGAAACAATATTTTGGTTAAAAAAAAAATGCCTACATTTTGAAAATGAAATCAAGAATTTGTTCCATGGCTAATTAGAACATCAGCATTAGAACATCTGCCTTGCATCTCAAAATGTCCCAAGTTCACTCTATAGCATTTCAAAGTAGAACTTGGATTCTTGCCTGACACTCTGAGGAGTTGCTGCCTGTCTGTGCTGACAATACTGAGTGAGATGGCTCAGCAGTCTGGTATTAGACCGCCTCCTATGTTGCTATGGTTTGAAGTCTGGCAACAGTCATGCCCTCTTAGTCTAAGTATCCCTGGGTCTAATGAAATACTTCAGATTTTTCCTCAAAGTAATGGTCAGCTTTGCCTCTCTGTGTTCATAGCTTTAGAAGTGTGAATATACAATGTGTATTATCAAATAATCTGACTCAGGTCTTGTGTTAGTGCCAACAGCCACATAGTGTTTTATATACACCCAGTTTTCTTACCACTAAAATTTCATAGAAATTTTAAATACTCCTCAGAACATTTTATGCTAAGCCATTAATTAAACACTTCCACTTCCTCCACTTCCTCCTCCTCCTCTTCCTGTTTGTTTAGATAACCCTGAAAGTTTAGCCCAGTCCAAAGACTCTGTAATAGTTCTAAACATATGCTGTAAACTAAGCTTATCCCTTGGCACAGAAGATGTCTGAGTAGCAGGTGTTTTCTTCTTATGTCTCCATCATTTGGATTTTGGCCTTTGATAGGCATGGTTTTCTGGCTGCGACTGCTATGTATCTCTTTTCTCACAGTTTTGCTGCCACCAGAACAGAAAATGGATTCACGTTGTGGGAACTGAGTTGCCATAGAACTAATAGTAAAAACTGACACTTGTGGAAAGGACTTTGGGTTAAAGGAATGATTCCTCATGGACATAGTTGTTCCCTGGTTTTAGCTCCTGTGATACTGACACACGGTGAGGGTGGGAGGCCTTCTGTTCTCCCCCTCTCCAATGAAAACTTAATCAGCACTGGTAGGCAACAGCTGTCTTCAAAGTATCATGGCTGACATGCACGTGGATAGATCAATGGCAATACGTCAGGTACATGTGATAGACTTCCTTTCCTGTTTGATGGACTCAGCTCTGGCCTCTTGTTTCAGAGATCCTTTGCATTTAGCTAAAGGATTCCACTGTCAATACCACATAGAGACATTTCAAGTCCTGATTCATTAACAAAGGATTTATTATACATGTGTGTAACTTTGAAGGACATGAGTGGCCTCTCCTGGATTTAAGTGCTTTTAGGCTTAGGGACAGTTCCACGTATTTCTTTTCCTGCCTATCCAGTTTGTACAGTGGAAACAAGAGCTGATAAATGTAACTTTTTGGCATTGCAACTCATACAATCTTCTTAGCCAGCATGAGCAGTGGCCATGTTGGTCAGCGATACACAGAGGCCGTAGTCCGAAAGAGTTACTTTTCCGTGCTGTGGATCGAAGAGTGGCTATGAACACATAAAATAACATAATGAGATTTTGTTTAAAGTTGTATATGCCTAAGTCAAATTTGTGCAATTATTCCTTTCAAAAAAGGTATTTGTAGGGGGTCCTTGTGTGACACCTAAATTGCATGGTTAAAAAAAAGGCACTAATAGTTTTCCTCACCACATTAACAGAGCTGATGGCCACATGAATCTGTATCATGGTTTGCAACCCTATATCTGCTCAAAGGAATTAATATCAGTGTAGAGAGAACAATTTGTATTTTACAATAAGGTATTATGGTATAACCTATTTCAGCTCATAATAAATTTGAAAAACTGCATTCCTGTACATAACAAGCCACATTCAAAACAAATCTACATAGGATTGGGTTTAGTGGCTGCTATCTTAAGTCTGCTCCTAAATAAACTATGGGAACTACTGGATACAAGTTAGTAGGATCAGGGTGGACAAATGTGTAATCCTATAATCCTCCAAATGTGGTTCAACTGCAATTCCAATCAATCCTAGCTAGCATAGCCAATAGCAATGAACATGGAAGGAAGCCTATCGATTAGTGGGTTTATGCACATAGATCAGCTCAGAGTTTCCTTTTAATGCTATCTGCCCTGACTAGTACAGAAGTCTGCTCAGTTTGTTGTTCTAGTCTGTTAAATGGGCTCTTACTGAAGATTAATGAGATGTTGGCCAGACAGTCAACTGAAGGCCCCATAGGGGCTTAAGCTCACTAACAGGGTCCACAATTAAACTGATAAGAGATAAGCAGAGATTGTGGTCTATTTCTAATATTCTTTGTACTGTGCTTTTACTCACCTGAAAGTAGTTAGATTAATGAATAAATACAATTTTCCTGGGCCTAAAATAGAGTCCCCAGTTTATCACGCCATGTGTACATGTCTCCTAATTCCCATTTCTCATTGATTACAATGAGTGCTAGCAAATGCACTAAGAAGCAGCTTTCTTGTTTCCTTTGCTGCCTGCAATGGGATACAGAGAAGGACCAGTTAAGCATGCTGCACACCCTACTCTTAATATTTTTATATAGACAAAATCATGTGAAGAATGGAAAGGAAGTATTTCTTATAAACCTTTAATTCATGTATTGTAAACTGAACTACAGTAAGATTAAGTGACTTCCCGAAACCATCCAGGAAATCTGACACAGCCAAGAGATGAACCACCATTTCCTGAATCCAGGACTATGACATTCATCATTTTAGCCTCTTTAGTTCACTTCAAGCCTCTCCTACTTACATTACAGAACTGCCATATTCTACAGAATGCATTTCAAAATGCTAAGGTAACATTAGCTGTGTACATCAGTTTCATCAACAGGAACATTCTTGAGTTGGTAAAACAGTTGGCCCATTTCTGTCAGAGGAACCGCGTGTGCTCTTTGAAGCAGGATACCAACAGTATTCTCAGACCTAATATCAACTGCTAATCCCAATCACTGGAATTTACTTAAGTGTTCTCTTGATTCAGTAAGTCTACTCTAGCAATTGCACTTAGGCCTTAAGGTTTTGATGACCAATTCTTAATGTCTGTTCTGTTTCAGACCACTGCCCTACTTTCTTAAACCTTGCAGGTTAGGACATTTTCATATACTGTACAGGCAGAGCTTCTTGAAGATTCATATTGAAACCCCCATCGTTTTGCATTTCTCTTGCCTACTCCATTCAGATAAATACTCTTCAGGTGGATTTTTCTGATTATGGTAACGACCAGCTTGGCTTTTTCCCTGAGCAAACTTCAACACCTAAGTGATTTACTGTATTATCCCAGATGAACAAGATGGCATAGCATGTGATGGCCTGCTCAACAATCTGGTGAATAGTTTAAGTATCTAAGATGTTACTGCTGCAACAAACTCAGGAAGAATGTCTCATTAATATTAAAAGATGTATGGTCAGGGCATTGTTATAACTAGCATCTGATTTCCATTTAATGATTCTTGAGGCCTTTGGGCTAAACTACATGTTATGTGTAGACCCACAATTCTTTTTGGAAAAGAAACAGAAGAAAGGAAAACTATAGGGAGCTATAGTGGGATCTTTGCATTGGATCAGGAGGGCAAGGAAAGAGATGAGTAACTGTTTTACCTTTCCCCTGCCAGCTGTCCATCTCACCTCAGCTGCTTTTCTTCTCATTCAAGATACACTGTGGGGGAAGCAAGTGCTGAGTGGGTGAGTATGGATGAATGTAAGAGATAGGGGAATGAAGGCAGCTTTTTTTTTAATCATTTTGATAAAAATAATACCATATTTGCTAGTGTATAAGATGCACTCATGTATAAGACGCACCCCACTTATACACTGGCAAGTACTACTTGCCGACGTACAAGACACACCGGCATATAAGATGCACCCCATTTTCAAACAGTATTTTTTGGGGAAAAAAGCGAGTCTTATATGCCGGCAAATACAGTATTTTATTAAAATATTATTTGAATAACCTACTTCATGACAGTTCCTGCATTAAAGTACCCTTCTTTTTTTAAAAAAAATGCACCAAAATCTACTTTGAGCTGGTGGTGGGCTTTGATCCATTGCTCAGTCCAAAACTTGGGATATAAATAAATTTTGTATTTCCTTTTTTCCTTTTTTTCTATTTCTTTCTTTGCCAGTTGAGCTTTTATTGTCAATCTTTCAGCTAGGGCAACCCACGAGAGCTTATCTAGACAACAATGGAAAGATTTTGTATCTGCATTTTTCCAGGATTTTATTATTTTGCCTCTAGCAGTTCTAATCAGAGTTGAAATTACATCTTTGTGGCAATTCAGTGTTTTCTCCAACAAAAATTGAAAATATTGATAAAGAGTCTGAGAAAAGGATATTATCAAGATTTAACCAGTTTAGAATTTTGTCCCCACAATCTATCATCTTAGGGGAAAACACCGACATGTATTATTCCAAGGCACTAACCCCCACAGTGTCTCCTACATTTTTGTGATATTGCATTACTAATTTTGTGTAATTTAACTGTTGTTAAATGTACCTCTGAAATGCTTTGATTACTAGTTTTTTAAAAGAAGAGAGATTCTGAATAGGCAAACTGATGAAAAGAAAAAAGTTAAGCAGTCAGAGACCATCAACAGTCCTCTACTGAAAACTTTCTTAGAGATGTTTTTCCTCAGGAGGAAAAGGCTGTAAATAAAATTTCAGAACTCAACCTAGCATTTAAATAATCCTCATGCATCTAAATCTCTAATTGTTGAAATAAACCACTCTGAGCTAATAAAAGACTAATTCATGATAACAAAGCCAAATAATTACCATTCTTCTTATTAGCAATAACAACAACATGTGTGGATATTCCCAAATCATCAACATCATCATCATTATCATCATCATCCAACAAACAACGTAGCTGACAAAGAATGTACCAGAGTCACAAGCTACTGAAAGAAAACTATGGAAAATAGTACCATTCCCTTTTTTAATTCATCAGGTGATCTCTCACAAACACAATGGGAGGAAAGACTCTTCTTTCTGTTTCAAAAATGTGTTTTTTAAAAAAAACCTTGCCAATTTGATAAACAAAACATAGATAGATACATGTGAAGCCATGTTAAATTCTACATACTATTGATCCTGTTGCCTGTTCATCAGATGGGGTGGGGTAAGTTTGGCAAAGTTTTTGTGGTGGTTACAACTCTCCAAATCTCCCAGACAGCATGTTAAAGGAACTGTGGGAGTTGTATCCCCTTCTCCAAATAACATTTTCAAGTTCAGTGGCGGAGGGAACTGGAATGGAATAGAGGAGTCTGCCTTACAGCAAATCTTACTATTTTTCCCTGTGACCCAGTTCTGTTGAACTGACTACCAGAAGCTTCCTTGGCTGTACTCTCTACAAATTCTCCCTGGCCACATGAAGCGACAGAAGAGGCTGTTGCAATGACTGCTGTAGACTGGTGACTAAAAGGACAGAGGGCCCTCCATTCTGCCACTGAACTATACTGGTCTTGTCACTGAACAACCTTACATGTGCACAGCCCTGTCCTGGTCATCTCTGCTTTTCCCTAATACAAACTGATGACAACTAGGAAAGTGATATCTTCAGCTGCTGTGCGGAAGGAGCAGCCGCTTAGTGCAGCAAACTCTTGATTCAAAACTGAGCATTATAAATCATGGATCTTTCTGATGTAAGAAAACAATCAAACAGCTGGAAGGTCTAATAGGAGAACAAATGATGAGAGACCTAATATACTGCAGTAGTGACAACCATCAGATTTCCATATGATCAAGAGCTGCTGGTAGGGCAAAGGCATCTCTTTCTAAGACCATCTACATTCAAAGTGCTGGTTATGAACCATAAGACCATATACTTTTTGGGTCCAGCAATCTGAAGAACTGTTCTCCTATAACAGCCTGCCCAGGATCTGAGATTCTTAAGGTGGAGAAGTCTTTCTTGATGGCTTCTGCCAGGCTTTGGAGCTCCCTTCCTAAGGAGATTAGACCGGCTCACTCCTTGCTGTCCTTCCACAGGCAGGTGAAGAAAATTTTGTTTTGACAGGATTTGGAGAACTGACTTCTTATGTTTTTAATTTTTATAGGGTTTTAATAGTATCCTGTACTATTTTTAGTACTTGCTCTTTTAAAGGATGTGTTTTAAACATCTTCTAATTCTGTTGATAGTTTAATTTTATTTCAGCATATTACATGTTTTTATCGATATGTTCTTTTATTTGCATTCATGTGAGCTGTCTTGTGTCCCAGCTTTAAGAAAAGGAACAATGTGGATTCTAGTAAGTATAGTGTCCTGCCCAAATATCAGACTTCACGCAAGTTTCCTGTATTTCTATTCCCAGTAGAAAACTAATTACAATGTTCATTATATATTTGTGAAACAAGGAAACAAAACTAAACAAAACGAAAAGCCAGTACTTCAAATCCCAGCCCCAAGAAGTAAGAAGTGCTTGTTGAGTTTCCATATTTGGAGGAAACAAGAGAGATGGAGCTGAATTTTGACAATTTTCACCTTTCTAACCTTTCTCTACAAGGCATCTGAGAAATCATTAAGTGCTGTTCCAGGTTGAATATCTACAGGTACCTGGGAAGATGAAACTTTTCTTCATATCAAGCTGTTCTTTCTGAAGGGATGCCATAATTCCTAAAATACTGAGCGCATCTACCCCATCTATTCAACAACCAAGGCGCACTCAGCAGCTGAGACTGTGAGTGATCCCTTAGCCTGAACCCTAATCTTTGTAAACTGCTTTTGTAAGCTTCCCCATCTTTGGGGAAAAGGTAGGATTGGATGGATGGATGAATGAATCATACTCCACATAAAGCTATCTTGTTTTTTTCAACAGCATATATATTCTGAGTAGCTGAGGGCTACCTGAGCTTGAACATCTGGAAAAAACAGGCTGGGCTACCCACATCCTTATCTCCTACTATGAAGCTTTCTTCCTGGGGCATTCTTTTTCAGGAGGCTACTTCCATAGACCAAAGACCAATAGAAAGGGACTTTGGGCACAACGTTTCCGATATTTAAGCTTTTCCCTCCTGAGCAATGTACACCATCTGTCTTTTGTTTCTTGGGCTTTCTTTTGCTATCTGGTGACAGTTCTGTTATTTCACATCCTCCTTGACTAGTGTTTAATTTGCATTTTAGTTTAATTTTAATTACATGTCTGTTTCATTTAGTCTAAAGTCACTGTCTGAACAGTCTACATGTTTAATATACTTGGTATTATTTCTGATTTTTTTCTTTAAAAATGCATTGTATTTCTATAATAGGAACATGACTGTTCCTCTGATAGAATATAGCCCTGCTGTTCTTACTTTTGGTAACTTTTATTTTTGAAAATTCATCTCATGCTGGGTTATGGTTATGGAGTTTATTTTAGTTCTTTTATCACTTTGCCACTTAAAAATCCTGCCATTGTCTTCTCTTCAATTACCTTTTACAGTTTATGCTATTACTCTTGATTCGTTGGTATAATTTATTGCTTGATTTAAGCTTTCAACCCTAATAATTTTCCATTTTCATCCGAAGTGTGCATGGGCCAGGGAGAGGGCATAATAAGAAGAGCTATCTTGTGAGTGAATGGTTTGTAATGGAACCTGGAAAGAATTCTGGATTAAAGTAATTTGAGCAGCCAATGAAACCAGGATCAGTCCTACCATGAAGTAGGCTGAGGTACCTTAGGCAGCCTGAAAGGGCAGAAAACTGTTACACATTTAGTTTGTTATTATTGTATTTTTACTGCCAGGGATGGAAAGGAGTGTTTGTGGGATTCTTCTGACATACGGCCAACTTTGGATACTATGCGTCCTGACCCAGGGTTGAGGGAAATGTTATTTGGTGATCCGCCTCAGGCAGCAAATTCTCATCTCAACCCTAGACGAGGAAAAAAATTGGCACAAGTGTCAAAGTAAATGTCTTTTCTTCAAACAGTACATATATAACCTAACAGTATAATGCACATTCCAGGGTACAGAGTCAGGACACGCAATTATAGAGTACATGCTGCTCCCATTCGTTTCAGTGAGTGACACGAACACATAAGCCATGGAGTTTCAGGAACTTCCTCTAAGGTCAAAGAACTGAACACCATGGATATACTCCAGCTGTCCTCTTTATCCTTTGCTTACATCCCCTCTGATATAACCAGCTAGCTTCCCCAGAGCCATCCAAATGTAACCCTCCCCACAAACAAAAGATTTTCTTTGTTTAAAAAATGATAAAGTAACCATAAAAGAGTAAAAGAAAATTAAACTATCTCCCTTAAAATAAACTCCCAAAAAGGCTGCCATAAGGCCTGCCTCTTGTCAACAGTTATTAAAGAACAAATGTGACAGACTTGTCGGCAAAGAGACATTACTTGTACATAGGACATACTTAAGATCTGTCAGTGATTTCCCACTGTTGATAGGTCTGCTTATCCTTAATATACACATCCTTCTACATTCATATAAAGCCCATGCATTGTGCGGTGAACTGATTTATTTGCTGAAGGAAAGAACATTGCTTTCCACCAAGAAATTTTGAGTGCCTCCAGATTACAGTCTTTTGTTTACCTGGATTATAAAAGAGGAAAGACTTAGACTAAAACCAGGCTCCTTAGATTTTTCTTCCTTCTGCATAATGACTAAAGTAAACAAGGGCTGGTAAATGCAAACAAAAATGGGTTTGTTTCATCCAAAAGTTAAATTTCTGATGAATGTGTCTGAAGAAATTAGGCATAAATACACAGGTACCACTGATCAGCTACTTATAGGTATACAACACTGGAATGAATTGTGAAATAAAGACAGTTATTTAAAAAAAAACCCCAAAGAGCCATCTAATACAAGCAGTAATCTTGTCCAGAAAAAAATTAAATCTTATTCAGAATTTTCATTTTAGACATGCAGAGCAACTAAATTACAGGAAGCCCCCACCCTTTGCTGTACTGTTATCTGATGACTCACTGTTTTGAGGCTTCCAAATTAAAGACAAGTTCCATTAATTTCTGCTCTTTCACGAGTTTTTCTTGCCTATGGAGGCTTGATTGGAACAGCTTGCATGCACTGCTTGAAAAGCAAGCTGAGAATGGGGAAAAGGCAAGTTTGCAGGAATCAGTCCCAAGTGAGCTTTTGTAAGTCCTTCATGCTCCCTACAGTAAAGTACATGGGTTCCGCTTTTCAACCTATTCTGTTTTCTGATAGTGCTCCAGTCCCTAACCTGTCCAATAAGTGGATGAACCCTGTATACATAAACTTCTTTTGTGGACATATTTGCATGCCATACAAAATATCGTATGTTTCTCAAATAGTTTATTCAGGATACATAACCAATTTTGTTTTTATTCAACCCCATCTCCTGAACTTTATAAAGCCTCTGATTCCAGAAGTCTTTAATCCCTGCATTTCTGTACCAGTCCAATAGACTAATACCTGCTTTCACTTTCACTTTCACTTTGGAACAGACCCTGGCATCTGGACAAAAAAATAGGATGCAACTCTCTTAAGGTTACTAGCATTTTCTGTGAATGCATGCATCCTATTTTTTATACAGGGATTGCTACTGCATGTTGAGCTACCAAATCCTAACCTCTCCTTCCATGCTTCCCCTGATTTATCTTGCATTGTTGGACACATTTCACATGGCTCTCTGTTGGTTAGGCTGCCCCATAGTTTTAATTGGAGAATTCTCTCTGTGTTAGCCATACATCCTATCTGGCAAACTGAAGAATCTGGCCATGGGAAGATTATGCAAATGAAATAGTTCAGGACTATAATTGATATAGAAGTTGTGCCAAACAAGAGAGGTTTTTGGGAGGAGGGCAGGTCTTTGAAATCCCTAATGGGACTAAGTTCAACTGAGAGAATTCTACTACAACGCTCCTACAACAGGGTACCAAAGCACAGGGTTTTTTTTAAAAAACTTTCAGTTTTTAAAAGAAAGGAAGTTATAAATGGAATGGTTGTGGTAGCAAATAGCTCAGTACATGCACATCTGCTTCAGTTCAAAGGAATCCATGTGAACCAACACAGAACTGCTCCTTAGAAACAACAACAAAAAGACTATCTGTGTTGCTAGCCACTGCATCAAGAGCAGAAAAGGGAATTAAAAGAAAGCAATTTTCACGTAAGACTTTGTTGTGCAAAATTTAAAAAAATAAACCAAAATCTTATGCATTTTTACTCAAAGCAAAAGATAAGGAAAGCAGATGGACTGGGGAAGCAGGGAGCATTTACCAGCCAATTGGCATCAACAATTGCCATTACCACATAACCCTCAACACTGAGGTACATCTATACACTCAACCATAACTCGAAACACTGACACCCCTCTCAGAGGCATGCTTCCATTGCATACAGGTCATATAACCAGAAAGCCAAGCCAAAAACAGTAGGTCTTGCTTTGCTATAACCTACACAGAATGTAGAAGATGGGATATTTGATACCATTCAATTCCTATAGCAATAAGCAACCGGGAATCTGTACAAGCAGTTTCAATTGTCACACCAAATCATTGCTTGATATTACATGAAGAACCTTTTGAGGATCTAGAGATCTGTCATCTCCCTCCTCTCATATTGTCCAACCTTTCCATGCTACAATTTTCTTCCATCCCACTAAATCTGTAGCAGACTACAGTTTGACATTTTGTGAAAGCAGAAAAACTGTGCTTTGTTCTTGGAAACTAGGCCTGGAAACTTTTGGTTTTAAATACTGGCTTACAGCATAAAGGTAAACTACAGTTTATTGCTTCAGAGAAAATATCAAACTATAGTCTACCACAAGCAAAGCAAGAAATGAGAAAAGCAGAAAGACTGAGGAAGCAGGGAGCATAAAACCTCAAGGATTCTTAAAGGCTCATTCACATAGTGCTGACCCATGGTTCTGTTATACAGGTAAGTCTCAACTTGCTTTCCCCAATGTACAACACTTCAAATTTACAATTTTTACATAAATAAATGTATGTATGTATGTATGCATGTATGTATGTATGTATGTCTCACCCACAGAGCATAGCTCTCCCAACACTCCTGTACAGCTGAGCAAGAAAGTACAGCAAGGAGGGACTAGTGAGAGAATGAAGATGAAATAAGAAAGTGAAGCTGTCTGCAGTCTTGGTGTGGAGTTCTGAGCAACAAGAAAAGGTGACTGGACCGGTTTTCTTTAACCTTCCCGGATTTGGGAAGCAGGGAGGGTAAGAAAGCAACTGCTGTATTGGCTTTGCTTAGAAGGAGTGGCTGGAAGTAGTTTCTTCTGCTTTCTTAGGTGGGAAGTAGGTAAACATTTCCTTTCTAACTCAGCAAAGCTTCTGGAGAGGGCACAGCAGGTGATGTGCTGCCTATCATCTTGTTGTGCCCTCTGCATTTGCTGCAGAAGACAGAGCAGCAAAGGCTACCTCTCTATGTCCTGATCTGCTCTCTCCATCTGGGAAGGCTGGTGGAGAAGATGAACACAGTTCATATCAGTTCCTCTCTCCCTGTATGCTTCTCTGAAGAGGAACTGTTCTCTACCAACAAGACAGTTCACCCAACTAAGTCTCCTAGAGATCACAGCTGCTGCCTATTTTGTCCCTCTGGAGAACACCTGCAGATTTTTTAAGCATGGGAGAGGTAAGGTTTGACGCTTTATGCTTTAAACCTTCTTATATTCGGTGGTGGGCTAAGTACAATCATTTCCTTTGTAGCAACTTCAGGTTCATTGGAAGGCAATCCCTTGACTTCCAATGGTTCCCAATGGCACTGGCTCCCCCTTCCATTTATGTAAGTCTCAAAGTGGGACCCACCTGTTTTATATTGTAAACCAACCCTATCAGTTAGATTCTGGCCTCCATTACTCAGTATATACATTAGCTCAAAAGTAAAGTCCAAGAGACTGATAATATTGTAAGTCACCTAAGTGGGGGGACTTTATGCAAAGTATCAATAGGAGGTAACAATGGATTCCTTGATTTGGAACTAATGATTGAATATGTGACTGCTTCACATGTGATCGCCATCGTTCCTAAAATGGACCCCTCAAGCCCAGGCTGTTACATAAGAAAATATGCCTGAAGTTACTACCTGCAAGGACCGTTTAACACAGGGTATACTCATTGTAGTTGAGATATGGCACAAATGGTTCCAAGTTCATCCAGTAGCACTTTTTTTTTTCCAATTACTGTATTGGAAAGATGCATCAAGAGCACATTTCTGCATTCTGCCTGCATGCTTTCCCAAAATTAGAGTCATCACATCATACAGCTGCATAATCAAAATCATATATAGTATATCGTATATGTCAACAGCAAACTCACAAGGATTATGAGCCAATCCTTTACAGTCAAACTGACTGCAGTAAAGGTGGGTGAATGGGAATGGAATGGAGTATTCCAGAAAGACATGGCTAGCTGTCTAGAACCCTGAACATTAGCACTTCACAATGCAAGGTTTTGTTGAAGGTTCCACTTGTGTATTATGTTTATCTCTGTTCCTGTGCCCTGGTCTCTTATCTCTCCTTCTGTTCATTCTCAGATGAACTGCACACACATGTAGGTTCTTGTTATTCTCATCATTGTAAATGCTTGGCTTCCTTAGGTTGGTGGGGTTTTTTTGTTTTTTGTTTTAGGAGTTCTTTAGGACCAAACAGGGAAACAGATGCATTAAAAATAAGGAAACTGTTCCAGACTTTATTCATGTTCTGGATAGACTACAAACTTTTACTCCCCTGTTTATATTAACATGCATATTCTTCTTCTACTGGTGTCACTGCTTTATCTCTGTTTCTTTTTAAAAGAAAATGTTAGGTCTTCAAAGCAAGTCTTAAGAAAAGGCCAGTAAATGTGCAAACAATTGTGGAGACAGACAGGGAAAGCATGAAAACAGCAGCACTGTTTGAAGATACATGGAACAAAATATTTAATTAAAAATCTTTTATGGGAAGAGGCAAATATATGATAAAGTTAGACTCACGACTTGAAATAGGAAAAAAAAACCCTTGGGAACTTGAATTTCTTTCCCTTCTAGGTGAGCCCTCTGAACACGGGACACATCTCTAGCAAGAAATGAGGAGAGAAAACTTAAGTGTAGATATATTATGAAAGGATACACACACACACACACACACACACATACTTGAAGAGCACTCACACTTTCCGAGGTACAGTCACTGGCAACATGTAGGGTTTTCCACAGTGTATCCACACTATAGAGCTACAGCAGTTTGACACCACTTTAAATGTAACAATTCCATCTACAGAATCCTGGAAATTGTAGCTCCGTTCTCCTGAACTACCATGCTAGAGATATCTCACAAAGAATTCTACCATCTCACCAAAGTACAAATCAAAGTGTTCCACAAGGTAGAGCCATGACAATTAAAACTGGATTGAACTGCTATAATGGTAAAATGTAGGTTGTCTCCCAGTTGTGGGAGCTTACCTTCAGAGCTCTCTATCCCCTGGCAATCGAATAGGCACCTACTCTCATTGCAACAGGTTCAGGCCTTTTCTTCCTCTAACTTTTCTGGAGCATTTAACAGTATAAATAAATACCAATAATAATGATATGAGAAATAATAAAATGTATTCAATTCTGCTGTTGTTAAATGTGGGTTACCGAGTCCAGTTTATTTATCTATTTTTCAAGTCTGTTTTAGTATTTTGTTGTTGTTTTGCTAACTGCAATATGTTATTGCTTTTAAATTTTGTCACCCGCCTCAATGAATGTAAACCAAGAGGAACAGTAAAAGTATTTCAAGGAAATAACTAGATCAATAAGTAATGCTGGAAGAACAAAGGCAGTGAAGACAATCGTGAAACAAATTTGAGGTGTTCATACAACAATGAACGAGAAGCAGTACTTAAACTAAAATGAAAACAATGAGATCAAAAGGAGTTTTCTTGGTCGGAACGTGGACTGTAAATCAAGAAAACAACATGAATTACAATGTCTGCCCACAGAATCTAGCACAAGGAGATTGTGCATTATTTGAGAATACGACTGAATTATATACTGGAGAGGATGAAGATACAGTGCAGATATTTATGATAACAATACTGGAGTACAGCAAAGGAACATTCTGCCTGATGAGGCATAAAGTAAAAGAAGACCGACGGGATATATGTCCAGAATAAAGAAGGATCTGGATTAAGGATCAGCCAAGCAAACAACTAAACAGTTTATAATAATAAAGCAAGATCCCACATTTCATTCCAGGCTCCATTTACTCCCCAGGGCATATAAAAAGACTCTTGGAAATTTCTCAAATTCCCAGTTGAGTCTTTCAGTCATACATTTCAGGCTTAGGCCTTCATCCTTTTCATCTTGTCTCTCCCCTGCATTCACAAGGCACATTTTCTCCATCTACTCAAATGGCTATTTTCCCTTCTCCCCAAGGAATGCTGGGAAGTATTGTGTTCTGACAGGGACAAGACGGGGGGACAGCACCACAGCAAAAACTACAGTTATAATCATTCTCTGTAGAATGCAGGGGTAGCTTTAAACTGAATTATGAAAACCTAGCTACTTGATTGCATAAATTTTAATTGATAATTATTTTATTTAATTTGCACACATGCAAATAAAAACAATGTTCCTCAAGTGGGACAGCATACTCTTTAGAAGATTAGTTGACCAATCATTGCAGTCCTAGTTTAAAAATAATAAAATTAATTACCATAGTCCTAGAGAACCCCGGTCAGTAATTGTTTTTCTTGCAAGGCTGTTGGTAGAACAAAGCAGAAGACGAAAGAAGGTCAAAATTCATCTTTTACCCACTGAACCTGCATACTGAGTAGTCTTGTGTCAGTCCTTCTAAAACTTGTAGTTCAACTGGCTTAATACTCAGCAGTTGCTAATCCATGCCATTGATGTGAAAATAATCTCAATAAAATAAAGTCAAAAGAAGCCTTTTAAGTGCCTTTCTCCCTGGGGTCTACCAATATTGGCTGGACTTACAAAAAGCCATATTGTCTAGCAGCCTGACAATCTACCACACGCATAATGAGTAGTAGGTCTTACTTCTAACCAAGGATGTTTGAATTGATTTCCTGTTTTATTTAGACATGTGATGAATATTATTCTTTTAAAACACTTAGGGCTAAATTCAGTTGGTAGTCTCAACTAGAACAGACTAAGGACCTTTTCATACTACACTGTTATAGTGCTATTATTCTACTTTCAACATCCTGTAGAATTCTGGGGTTTGTAGTTTATTGAGGCCAAAGAGCTCTCTGCCTGAAAATTCTAAATGCCCCTCTCTAAACTACAAACCCCAGAATTCCACAGTTCCATGTTGAACACTTCCATGTTGAAAGTGGAATAATAGCACTACAAGTGTAGTGCAGAAATGATCAAAGGCAATGCTGCGGAAAAACCCCAGTGCTTCAAAACCAGCAGTTGTTCTCGAAACAGGTAGGGGGAATAGCTTCCTGTCTAACAGTTAGGAACCTATGGATACTCCTAGGCATCACCTCAGTCTTTGATAGCCAGGTGTTCCTGGTGCCTAGGAGTGACCACAGCCAGGACAACCTGTTATTGATGCTACAACTTGATCTACATAAATCACTTCCTCTTTCAGAGAATGAAGATTGTGCTATCCACAATGACTCAGGTGTTTGTAATCTGTAGGACTGAGTACATAATGCTGCCTCCAGGGAGCTGTGCCTAAAGATAACCTGAAAAACTCAAATAGTACAGAGTGCTGCGGCCTGCCTACTACTGCAGTAGGTGCCACTTGAATTCTGGGCATAAAGTCAAAGCACTGGTGTTTATCTTGAATATCTTTAGCAGTCTGGAGAATCCTAAAACTCAGAACAAAATCCAAACTCCACAGGCAAGCAATAGCTTTTGGTATCAACTACAGTTCCACTGAAGTATGCAAGGTTTTCTATTCTCCATAGCATTTTTATCAGGCTAGTTCATTACAAAATAGGGAGGGGGAAGAAAGAAGCATGGAAGTCCCCCCGCCCTTTTTACATCTACCACAAAGTGCCACTGGGACAAATATGAGGGGTTTGTGATTAAACTCAGCCCAAGAGAGAGGCTCCAGGCTTGACAGTTCCTGAAAAGTATGCAGGTATTACATGATATCAAGTAGAGTGCATTTGAACAAAGACAGCCACCATATAAACTTAGTTCACCACACTATCTTCATTCCAGTGTGCTTTGCCAGATGTTACATAAAATACTCACGCATCTATTTGCCTGCAAGCCTACAATCTCCAGCTTTGGACTGAGTTTATTTGCAGATTTCAATAGCTTAAAAATCTAATCAAAAATTTTGTGGGCTGGGGACTTCTATTCTTATTTTTCCTTTCCCTAATTTTTTACCATCTAGTGTGATGAAGACTTGAAGAAAAACTTCAAATGTTCAAGTCAAAAATTTGCACATTCTTGTGGAATTGTTGTCAATATTAATAAAGGTATTCATCACCATCCTTCTGGAGTTGGGATTTTATCACCATCAAAGCAATAGAGGTAATTTGGGCCATTTCTGCATGGTGTTGCAGTCCTGTGATGGGGGTGCAACGATAGCAGTCCACAGGTTGTGTTCTTATACAATGTCATTGTGGTCCCACAGCCATTGCGTCCCCATGCATTGCAATCACAAGATATTTGCTTAATGGAAAAAAATCCATTATGCACCCGTGATCACATGATGCTCCCATCACCTCTAGCCATGTGGAAGGGGAAGAAGTGCAATCATGTGCTTCCTTCTCCAGTGCAGCACAAGAAAGAAGCCAGCTGCACTGCAAAAAGCAGGTGTGTGTCACTTGCGCTCCCTTCCACAGGAAGCTGGCCGGGGGCAGAGGGGAGTGTTCTTGTCACATACCCTTTCCAGCAAAGGTGCTGCTGGGATCATGATGAGACGCTGGTTAGACCCAGTCAGGTGTGGAAATGGCCTTAGTTTTTGTTAAAATTTAGAGACTTCTTTGCCCCCATCAGTCTGCTGTTATTTGCATTCTACTGTTTTCTATATAACTGTTCTACATATATGTGGACATATGCAGTGAAAAGCAAGCATGCCTATTGCAATTAACCTTCTGAATTATATCGTGAGCTCATCTCTTTTAGCCCCCCAGAGAGAGTATAAAACTCAAAATAGCTTTTGATCAGTGAATTCTTGCTCCTGCTAGTTTAGCTATGAATGTTATGATTCTTGCTGTTACTGGAGTAAATAATCATTATAATAATTTATGAGAGGATTTGAATTTTAAGGTAGTCAGTGGATAGAGGTATGTAGAGAGAAACTTTCCACATCCCAATAAAGCCAAATCTTCAGGATTTTTTTTTTAAACTATAAACCCTTAATGTAAAGCACTGTACTAAAAATCAGTACAGTAATTTATGAGGGTATTTGAATTTTAAGCCATTCAGCTGGTAAATATATGCAGAGAGAGAGAGAGAGAGAGAGAGAGAGAGAGAGAGAAGGACAGAGAGACTTTGTTTCCCAAAAAGGCCAACTGAGGAATTTCCACTGATTGCTAAATTCACTGTAATCGACTGCAGACTTGAAATTGTATACCTTGACTATACCGTCACTGCTGGAATGGAGATACATAGCATAACCCTGAACATACTATTCAGAAATCCCACTATTTTCAATGTGCCTTATTCCCGGTAAGTGTATTTCACCCTTACATTTGTTCAATGTATCTTGCCATAAGTAATGGCAGCATTTTCCCCATTGCCTGTCAAATTGGTAATCTGCCTCTGAACTCAAAGAAGATTCTAAGACTGCAACTGAAAGTCATGGACAGAAGTGGAGACTCTGAAGTCCTATTGTGAAGAATATGCACAACAGACAACCAATAAACAAGCATAGTCTTCTACCAGTGAATGTGAATAATCCCAATTTATTCTTCATTGGCATAGTTCAACATAAACATATTCATCTTCTCTCACCGTGCTATCCTGATCTCTACTACATGCAATTCTGGAATAAGTACAGTGCAATTTAAAAAAAATCCAGTCCAGCTGAAAAAAATTTTTTAGGTTACATCATCCTTTGAATGAAGTGCTTTTTTAACTCAGCTTTCATGGTGAAATGTATTTAAGCCCAGCCCGGCCACTTGCCAAATAACATTACCGATAATGGCAGCAAATGTAAAATTATGCTGCAAATCTTCTTCTGTGCTAACATCAGCACAAAAACTGAGAAAACTGGTTAGACATTCAACTGGCCCCTAATAAGCCATTTTTCCTTCACATTCTACATATACCTGCGGACATAGCATACCAAATGATTAGATATTCTGGTCAAGTTTATTTCTAAGCTGTCCATCTCTGGAATCAAAGGTACAATCTGCAAACATGTTTCAAAGGGTCTAACGACACCTTTTACAATGACATATACAATGCCATTTTGTTTATGAACGTTTGGAAGTTTTTAAAAAACATTTCTTCCTTTTAAATTTGGAACTGGAGACTAACTCATGAGTAAGATGAAACTTTTCAGCAGTGCAGTCCAGGCCTGCTGACTAGGCATGATATTTCCCTATTACCTTCCTGGGATGAAGCTATCTCCTTCCATCAGTCAGCAGTTCTAGGCTATTAACCAGCAGACTGATGGAAGGAGATAGCTGGAAATCTCTGTGTGTTTGAATAAGATACTGATCAAAGCCTAACGAAACTGACAGGCATGCTTTCAGCTAACGGGAAAGATAGAAGTGTGTGCGTGCACATACATGTGTGACCAAATGGAGAAAAAGAGAGAATCTTGAAAACAGTAAAGATAGAGGGAAAAGAGAGCAGGTGAAGGATGCCTGGAGCTGCAAGTCCTCTGTCCGGCAATCATATGTTGTAGAGGATTTGAGTGTCTTTTTCCTTCCTAGTTTTATTCTACCTATCTGCAAAGGGGTGTTTCTTTTCTTTTATTTTTTGTAAATAAAGCAAATATTTCAAAATTAAAGGCTTTGTAGCCCCAAATGATTTGGTTATTCAATTGAATAAGGAGACCGCACAGAAAAAACTACATGAGTCTACTACCCCAAGGGCATTTCCTTGGGAAGAGCTGTTACATGTGCACCTACCACCAAAAATATCTTTGGTGGGTGACTGTGGACCCTTGTTTGAAAAGGCTCGTTTTGTTTCCTTTCCTTTGAGACCTTAACCTCTAGTTAAAATAGCATTACTTCACTGTGCTTTTGCTTCATAGACAGCGTTATATTGTTCTTCCCTGTTATGTACTTTGAGACATGGCTGCGCACTTTGTTTTTTTCTTCCTCCTCCTACTTTTAGGTTGTTGCTTGCTTTATTTAAATTATTGTTACTTGTTTATTCGATTTTTAATAATTGTTCCTTTCCACTTTCTAAGTTCTCTTCCTCTGTGGAGTAGAAGGGTGCCATGCAAATATTAAAATAAATAAAAGATCACAGCTAAATAAGTAGTAAATCTTAAGTGCAGACTCTGAAAATGATTCCCACTTAGAAGAAATAAGCGGTGTCACAGGACAAAACTATCACAAAAACAAAAAGGCAGAGAAGTTTAATCTCCCTTCCTCTCTTTTGACAGTCCATTTTTCCAGTTCATCTCTATGAGCACATCCTGACTAATTGAAAAGCCCCAGGTTTTGCTCCTGTTCTTTTCTGATTTTATACTGAATTAAACTAAATCAACCTGGGAAGCTAGTATAAAAAACCTCTAATTGTAGCTGACAGAAAATATTCTGGGAAAAAACAAAATGTGTATGGATCTCCAAAATAAAATCAGAAAGAACAGGAACAAAATCTTGGACTTTCTGGTCTTTTTAGTAAATGCAAATGCGCCCTAAATGAGCAAAATCTCTTCAGAATATAATTCATGGTACTGCAAAGGTATCGTAAAATATGGTAACGCATAAGCTGTAAGGCCATGTCCAAAGGTATGGTGCT
Organism: Cyclura pinguis; assembly: GCA_030412105.1. Lineage (NCBI taxonomy): Eukaryota > Metazoa > Chordata > Lepidosauria > Squamata > Iguanidae > Cyclura > Cyclura pinguis. The sequence continues at coordinate 305,770,906 of CM059599.1, read as the reverse complement.
TATGAAGAAGAGGTTAATACGATTCTCTCATATAAAACAGACTCCCAAACAGAGAATTTACCAGACTAAAGTGTGCAGACGCAGTACATACCATTCGTACCAGATAACCTGAAGAAGCCTGTATTGTGGAAAGCCTGAGGAGGAATGCATGGATGGAAAAGATAAGAATTCTTATTTATCTTGCAAGACACACAAGGTCAGAGGGTATACAGTAAAGCTGTATATACTTCTAGGAGTGATGATCTAAATTTCTTTAATCCCTGGTCTGTACACATAAGATTGTTGTGCCTTCTATCATACTAAGGAAATGTTTCAAAACAGCTAGGAAGTCATGTCTCCAGACAATTCAATAGCTGTATTTCCTATCAGTGGATTATTCTGAAATTCACTATCATGTTCAAAGAGTTTTCATAAACCCTTGGCTTCAGCTAGTGGTAGGCACATGCAATACCTTAAAGAACTGTATCAGAAACATTTTCTTCAGTCACACAATATTATGATTATGAAAGCTTGGATCAGGTTCAGTCCCTTTCAACAATCACATATCTTGTAAAGAGGTGCTTTTCCAGAAGACATTGAAGCCCTTTTCAGATGTTACTGTTGGATGAAATGAACATGAGATGAGGTTGGGGGTGGAGGTATTTGGTACGAGGCTCTTTTGTGAAACCATGCAGGTTCATCAGCATGTATAAAGATTGCTCTAGAACCCTTTAGCGCTCTAGCACCCTCTAGAACCCTACATAACCCTACGTACGGCTGTATGTTCAAATGAATACATGTAGGTAAGGAGAAGCCTACCTCTCAATGCCATGCAGTGGTTCATGCAGTCAAGATAAAAATCTTATGTAATTCAATAACTCTGCAAATTATTATTATTTCTTTAGAAATCTCCTCTACCTTCTTCAATAAACCAGTCTTGTAAGTATTATGGATGAAAAGCATTTATACTGCAAAAATTTATTCCTTTGTGTTATTTCTACCCTACCATTTTAACATAGACCCCTGAGACCACTCACCATTAAATTATCTTATGTATCTGAATAGAATAACTCTAGATTGGGCTCAGAGCCATGCCGTAATTAGATACTAGCCAACTCACACCATCTCCTTCATAATTAATTTCTTTAGTATGGCCTACAATGTGGTTGAGGATTTCTCTTTTATGCACACAGTGCTAACATTTTATCTTTCTGTGAATGATTTATCTGTTTTAATTTTATGGAGATTTCATCAGGTTGGCTATGTGACCAATACTACAAGTTTTTTTTGTGGTAGTGTTTTTGTTTTTGTTTTGGTATTCTATCAGTCTAAGACAATTAATAAACACTTTAGCAAGTAAATGCTATTAAGAACACAAAACTTCTTGCAATTCAAAACTAGTTTACAACTCAGGATTTAAAGTTACCCAAGAACTGGAAAGTGGGAATGAGCTGTACGCATATATGTATATCCTTCTCTCCCAGATTATTAACTGTACTGTGTACTGAGCTCTACACAATTTATGCCCCAATTCCCATTACAGTTTACACAACAGAAGATAGCATGCAACTCTGAGGACACTTCACCTCAACTCCACCACATGGATAATAAACATGCTCAGGCTGTATGTGCAGTAGCATTTTAAAAAAATACCAATATTCAACATGTCTCTAATAGAGAAATACTTTTAATAAGGCAGGAAAAGAACATTTTGTCTTTTATTCTGAACTTCATCTTATATCCTTCTGTAACACTCCTAACATTTCAGTCTAAATGTTGGAAAAAGGAATGGGGAATACAGACATTTATCTGATACTTTTTGGCAGGCCTAACTATACTACATGAATGAAAAATGACTTAACCATTACAAACAAAAGGAGGCAACATTACTTCAGAGAAACATTTTGCTTGCCATTAATCAACTTTTTTTTTTTTTTGGCCTCACAGTGAAATGCCAAAGAACCCTTTGCTTTCTTTAGACCAAACAGAAGATGCTGTGCCAATAGCTATATTAAGCAATAAAGCAATTTTCACTAATGAATGAGGGCAAAACTAAATGTGCCACTTGAAACCATATCAGGTTTATTTTTAATTTAATAGCAGGGATGAGGGAGCGGGTGAAGTGTCATCAGGATGGCAAAACACAGAAAGGAGAGTATAGCCTTTCTTGCTCAGCCATAATCCTGATAAAAATTGACCCCAGTCAGCAGCTATTAGCCTTATGGGGAAAGGGCATCTCTCTCTGTCACCTATAGGAGCTTTCTAAGGTGAATACCTACACTAAGAAGGGATGAGTTAACCCCCCTCTCCCCAGTTGCTCACTGTGATCCTGTTAAAAATCTCTTTCCCAATAAAAAAGCTGTTGAAAAAGTCAGGCTGATCCCAATCTTCTCAAGCTCCATCTGTGTAATACCTGATTTCCAAAATTTTATGACATTCTAATAATTTTGCAGGGAACCTTTGACCTTCCAAATGATTGGAACTTCACCTCCCAGGACATCTAACTAAGAAGACATGGGTCAAGCAAAAATTCCTCACTCCTGCTCTAATATAACTGACAAATAGGATCCAGAATAGAACTTATCTGATGCAAGTGAGTTACAAACCCAAGAGCTTATCACACAATACTGCTATATACTGCAATTGCTCTGCACTATCCCATCTTTGCTGTCATTATTGTGTTCCTTCAAGCTGTTCCCAACTTACAGTGACCCCCAAGGTGAACTTATCACAGGGTTTTCTTGGCAAGTTTTGCTCAAAGAAGATTTGCCTTTGCCTCCCTCTGATGCTGGAAGAGTGTGACTTGCCCAAGGTTTTCCATGGTTGACCAGGAATTCAAACCCAGGTCTCCCAGTGTCCAACACCCAAACCACCACACCACGTTGGCTTCCAGACCAACCTTTGCCTGGAGCTTATCACACAATACTATGTTTCTCCAGTGCCGTACAACTATTGGGCTGTTTGGAAATCAATTCCTTTCTCACTTGAAATAATCCATTAATAACCTCCTATCCCTGTATGATTTAGTAACTACTTTGGGTGTAAATGTCTCATTCTGCTTCACTGTGATACTGTGAACATAGTGGGTGTAACATGGCTGTGGTTTCATTGCTCTCTCTAGGGGATTCTCCAGAGATTTTCAGCAGGAACAGTCCAGACTACTTCTGGTGCTTGGGGTGGAAAGATGCTGGGATTCCCAAGAGAACTGTTGTATGTTATTCTCCATTCTCCAGCACATTTTTTCCATCACTTAATTTCTTTTTTTAAATAAGCTGAGTAGTGCAACACCAATATAATCTTATCAAGAATCAATGCCCGGGGAAACTATGGGGCTCAGGAAAAGTTTAAAGAGTAAATAAAAAGTACATTTACAAATGTTTAAGAAGTAATATAAGAAAGTAGAACCAGGCAAGCGCTGGTTCACAGGACGAAGCACAGAACAATACCAAGCAGCCATGAAACCCAACTACTACCAATGCAGTTTCAAGTCTTTAAAAAAGGATAATTATATATTGCCAATACAGATGAAATCATCTCAATATCTGTGAGCTGCAAAAGCAAAATCCAAATGGTACATCAAGGCGCCACTAAAGGAGCAACCATATGGTCCCTGAGAGAGACCATCAGATTTCACAGATCTCTCCTTTTGTCTGCACACAGGATAAAATACAGCCATGGCACCCTCAGTTGCAGTCTATTTACTGTTGGCTAGACACGACTGTGATTCCCCTATTAGCCCTCTGATGAGGGCAGAGGGGGACAAGTGGGGAAGTGAATCCAGGGGTGAAACTGCAAGAGGAAAATTTTCTTGTTCTCCCCACTCTACACACACACACACACACACACACATACAACAAAGGAAGAAAAATATATCAGTACTGGAGCTTGTACTTATTTTCTCTCCAGTTTCCCCAGAAACAACTTGGTCAAAGTTGCAGCAAACTTTGGGCATTACTGTTCTTCTCCATGGACTCTTCCTCCTGCCACCCCTGCAGGACTGTGCTGTCCATGAAGGATGAATGGCCAAGAGCAAACCAAGATAGCTACTTGGAAACAATTTTAAGTTGATTACATTGTTACATTACCAAAGTTAGCTTTTGTGAACAAGGTAGTCCCAAATAAATTAAAGCAACTTTAGAGCTAAATATGCTGTTGCTTTCCTGAACAATAAGAGAGAAAAGTGTGGAAAAAATACAGACTGATCTTTATCTGGAAAGGTAATTGTATTTAATGAAATTATACAACAATTTAGTTGGGACAACTAATGTAAGCTCTCCTGGTTTTAATGGGAGTTGTGACTTTCTTGAGACTGCAGAACTATGGAATATCTCTACTGAGCCATGAAAATATTAATTGTGTTACATGAAAAGGCAAGATTCAAAAGCTCCCTCTTCTTTTTTCAAAAAACATATTGTTGTTCAATAAACATATTGCTCAAGTCTACCTATTATATTTTACTCCTGGACCAAACAAGAGTTTCTTTTTTCCCTTCTGACTGAAAGTCAAACAATATCAACACAAATGGTCATATACTACAATGAATATACTACATCATCTTTTACATCATTTTACAGTTACATTTTTCTTTTTAAAAATAATATCAACATTTGGAAATTATAGAGATATTGGGGGTAGATGGTAGCGATGAAAGGCTGAGGTAATGTGTGTGCAAGGAGGAGTTTTATGTAAAGGCGGGTTATCTGGCACACTGACAGAAAGAGACTTGATAAATGAGAAGGAGTCAGTCTCGAAACAGGGCAGCAACAGGCACTGAGCCGGCATATTACATGAATCAGCTGAACAGGGGATTCAAGAAAATGGCACTGTGCTTCAAGCGGGAAATTATCCAGATGAAACTGGAAGTTAAAATGGGATTCTTAGTCCAAAATGCCCCAGAGGTAACAGCAAAGCCATATTTTAATTTTAAAGTGAGAAGCTGAAGATGATGATGAGGATGACAAAATCAATAAAGAAGAAAAGGCATGTCTATACCACTTTTCATTCCAAAAGAACCTAAAGCAGCTTACAGTATTGTTTAAAATATTCAGATCTACAAAATATAATATAATAAAATAATAAAACTGTAAAAGTGATAAAATAATAAAAATGAGACAAAATTTTAAAAATAAAATATTTCAATTAAATTATCAAAACCACCAGGAATAACCAACTAGGTTAGTGATCAAAAAAATGCTGGAGCAAACAAACTCATCTTCACTGGTGGCATAAACAGCCATCACTTGGATCCCATCTGATCTCTGTGGGAAGATTATTCCCACATAAAGGACGCTACTACAGAGAATACCCTCCTCACGTACAAACAAACTCCTTCAGGACCAAGGTACTATAAGCACAGTACCCTCCTGTTAAGCTCAGGGACAAAGGCAGTTTATATGAAAGAAGGCAATCTTGTAGATAACCTGGTTCTTAGCTATTTAGATCCCTGTAAAACAAGAGTAGCAGCTATGCTTAGTATATAAGGTCAGGCCGTGCAACTAATTCTTCTGAATCCTGGGGAACTAACTGAATTGGGCTGATTTGGGTCAATCTAGACTGGCTGTAGATTGGGCTAGCAAGATTCTGGAGTAGAAAAACCCAGCATAAACTACTTTAGACTGATCCAGATATCAAAAATCAGTCCCATATTGACAGAAAACTGGAATATAAAAATAAGTAGGTGGAGAAAAACCATGAAGGGTGATTACAGCAAACCATCAACAAAAGCCAGATTAACCTGCATGCATGTCCCACTGAAGTTCCATTTGATGGAATTTAACTTAGTTTTCTCATTGCTTACAATGGAAACTAACTGTGACTAAGGCCATTTCTGCATTACACTTTTATAGTACTATTATTCCACTTTCAACATCCTATGGAATCCTGGGGTTTGTAGCGCAGGAAGGGGCATTTAGAATTTTCAGCGACAAAGCTCTTTGGCCTCAGTAAACTACAAACCCCAGAATTCCACAGGATGTTGAAAGTGGAATAATAGCACTATAACAATGTAGCGTGGAAATGGTCTAAGTTATACTGCAAGCCTACACTTAGCTTTCTGGGATTGCACCACATTGAACCCAATGAGACTTAATTTTTTTAGGAAACGTGCACAGGATTGTACTTTTAGTTTGGGTCCAATCCAATATAAGCATTCTATCAGTCTGCTCCCAACCTAGTATCAGTAATACAACTGTAAAAGATATATACTTGTAGACAACCACTGCCTATCAGAGAAAAGGAATCAAATTTTTAGTACATCTCTCCTAGTTATAATGCTTAATTTCTGTTTATGAGGAAAGTCAATGGGAAAGAAGAATATGTGTGTCCCCCCACCCCCCACCCCTTGAATCAAAGCCTTTTCCTTCAAGGATTTACTTTTCGTGGTTCTGAAGTTTCACTACCGTACAAAGGCAAAAGATGTGCAAATGTGGTCAACTTTCTTCTTTAGTAATTGCTAACGTTTGCAGTAGTATTTCCACAGTGGTACTCCAGGCACACTTCATGTGATTAAAATCTAGGAGAGAAGCCACTTGTCAGAGTACTAGCTAAAAGATCCATGTTTATCATCAGTACAAAGAGAGACATCCTAATTGCTTCGTCATCCAAGCAGAGCAGGCAGCAACCAGTTTCTCAGAGGTCTGTCAATGCAGGACAGCATTCTTAAAAATACAGTCCAAAGTGTTACTGTACCTTGCGTCATATTCAGGAAGAGAGTAACATTTGAGTGGTAGTCACCCCCTGTGCCACCATATTCTCACAATCTCTATACTGCACCATAGTCCTCCTTCAATCTTTATACCAAAGGCATGAAGAAGCATATAGCCTTTTATGCTCTCCAGTCTAAGAAAATATTCTGAAGAATTCAAATGCTTTTGTGGCATCTTGGTTGGTTCTCATCAAGGTATTGCACAAGTACAAACTCTGGATTTTTTTCTCATGGACTGGATTTTTTTCCCCTTTTTTTAATGTGGAAAACCAGAGTTTCCATTTCCCATATCACTGCCAACTGCTCTCACATCTGTGCATGGGACATTTATTCACCATGATTCCCATGAGAGAACCAAAATATATTAGAGTAAGGGATGCTAAATTAAATCGTTTGTTCATATCTTATGAAAAGGAAAGCTCTCAGGATGGTCATCACTGATATTACACAGATCCTCCACATCTTTCAAACAACACCCTGAGAAATGTTTTTTTTAAATATACAACTATTTCAGAGTGTGTGTGTGTGTGTGTGTGTGTGTAATATATTTGATATATTGATATTAAGAATTGTAAAAGAAAAGGGCTGTCATTTCATTCAAATTCACCATTAAAATTTCACATGATGTAATTTCCGTATAAAAACTGTTCATTTGAGGTAGAGGGTATGCAAAATTCTTGTCTTTCAGTGTTTGGTATACTTTATCAGCATTGTTCCCAGCCCCGTTCCCTCCCACCCCTGTATCCCACTCTAATCTCCTGCTACTTCACACTCTTATTTTCGCCCCTCCCTTAACCTGAATGTTCTTATTTAATAACATGGTCCCAAGCGTTCAGGGATCACACAGAGCCATATTTCTCAAGCTATCTGATGATGGAGGGGCAACTCTCCTCTACCACCATACCAGGGACTCATATCATATGTATGCCATTGGCTACAGATGTTTCTTTCTTTTCTTGAAAACTCACCATGGACTAACACCAGCCTGTTCATTAAGTATTCTGAGTAGTGTTTAAAAAGAAAACATTGAAGACAACTGTATCACACAGTCAGTCTATTTGCCTATGTGAAGCAATCATTCAGGGTTAATACATCCCTTCCTCTAAATGGGGTGGCCAGAAGAGCTAATAGGCCACGCATCCACATTATTGTTCCTTGTCTTGTCATGATGCTCCATCAGTGCTGCATGGCAACACTTTGGCCCCTACTTGTCTCTAGTCATGTATGACTAGTTGGGACAGAATGTGCATGGAGATCTTCATTTAAATTATCCCATAGAAAGTAATGTACTGTAGGTGGATGACATCTGCAGCCAGATGTGTATTGAAATTGTGGTTATCACCTATCCCACAATATTTCTTTAATGAGGACTGCATACCTTTGAATGCACAGACTCATCCACATTCTGATCCAACTTATCAGCTATGCATTTGACACCAATTTCCCCAGCAAAGTTTCACTGTGTGTGTGTGTGTGTGTGCGCGCGCGTGCGCACATGCACACGCAAAAAGCTAGGAAAGAATATTGAGGGGGGATAAAATGTTCACAAAAAGAATCTTATCATTTCAGCATAGCATTAACAAGAATGTTTCTTGATGAGACCTGTTAAAAAGAATGTGTTTTAACTTAAACTTTGGCTTTTTCCCCATGCCCAATTTTGTTTGTTTACTAACATATTGGTTTCTGGAGGTTAATAAAAATGAATGTGGATGAATTTTTCCCAGTAAAACTATGTCTCCAAACATGAATTTTCTTAAAATGTCTGAGTTCCAGAGATATATATTAAAAACAAGGTATGTTTTTCCCTCTTCCTAGAAGCAAATTCTGTCAACCATCAACGATTTTATTGGCAAGTTGATGCCAATATTGCAATAAGAGGTGCAACCTTCTGAAAGATCCTCACTTTCTTTTTTTATTTTTAATTTTTTTTTAGTTGTTTATGGTATGTTGTTATCAGTTTGTGTTTTCTGTTTTCTCTTATAAAGTTGTATTACTTTATGATATGAATAAGTATATGTTAGTATGTTAATAAAAATATTTTTTTAAAAAAGATCTTCTAATGGCGCGGGTAACTTCCCCCTAATTCTTCACTTTCCTGTATCTCTTTTTTTAACCTACACCTGCACAAACTGCACACTGATGTTTCAAATTCCTATGCCCTTTGAGCAATCAAAGTCCTGTTAGTTTTCTAGCCCTGCTGGTGATCAGCCCCACCTTGTTATAAACAACTCCATGAAAATCTGAAAGGAATAAACTGTCAGCAATTACTCCTCAGGAAGTACATGCTATGTTGTGTTGAAGACGTAACAGTCTCCATAAATGAATAGGTCATTATTTCAAATTAATATATAGAGTTAATGATGTGCATGACTGTCAGTTTCAGAGATGGCAGAGGAGGCCTAATTAAATCAAAGTGGTTATTAGTCTTTTGTCACAATTAATTATTAACATGAGATACTTTGTCACTTTAATTTGCGATGGAAATAGCTACTGAGATACCAAGCACAGAAATGGAATAAAGAAGATAAAGCTATGACACTGCTCTGGAAATTCTAATCCAAAATGGGATAATTTCCTACTCATGAAAAACCCCATTAAAGAGAAAAGTGAGGGAAAATGAGTATGATGCTATCAAAGACTTAAGGGTCTTGAATTCATATTTAAGCCTTGGGGAGAGGTGGATAACAAATAAAATATTATTATTGTTATTGTTATTATATGTTTACCATGAACTGAAAGAGTTTTCTGCTATCAGTAGTGTCATAGATTCCATGCCAGATCAATCAAACTGACTGTTTCATCTCCATCCGTGATCCGAGATTAGAGATACCACTGAATATAACTACAGAAGTGTATCTATTAGCATAATAACATAGCTGAAAAAAAGGGTTCTCCTTTACCACTGCACACCCCATACACCCCAAATCTGCCCCCAGAGGACTGAAGGGCAGATGGAGGAAGAATATCCCATTATATCACTAAAAGTGCTCTTTTGAAACACTGAATGTACTCTGGTGATAGTAACCCTGGAGGTCACATCAATTCCGCAACTGGCTGTAGTTCCTTGCCTCGTGAAGACTTTGATAGATGACAAGCACTGACACTTATTACTGCTACAACATAAGTTTTACTGATGGTATATGGTATATCAGACAGTATATAGCAGAGAAGCAGTGCAGTCCTTTTGCTGATGCATCCTCTCACAGCCTTTAAACAATTAATCCCGCCCAGGCTGTCCCTGGCCAGCAGTCCAATTCCCCATGGCTGGCTAAGTGGGGAGCTGTGATTCACACCCACATTGTGATACACCCTCCTCTCATGATAAAGCTGATAGATTATACAGTGCAGAAGCAAGTGCAGAAGCATAATTCATCTTCCCCCACCATAGTTGTGAAAACTATGCACACAGGTTAGTAACAGAGGAAAAATTGTTCCCCTAGTCAATTCTCAGCCTTCCTATCTTTTCCTGTCCTCAAACTGCCAAGCTAAAGGGAAAAAAGTACCAAACTCACTAATGCAATTAACCCTTATTCTGTCCCTGGACAACTATTAATGTTTGACCACAAGCTAACAAGAACTTCAAAACCCATCTGTTTAGTAGCAGAGGCCCAACTCACTACACTCCCATTGTCTCTTTATACAGGACTAGGTCTTGTTCTTCCCAATTATCTTAGCCCTTATCCTTAATTTGTGTTCTGGAAAGATCATCGGACTATCTCTTTATAATTTCCTTAGTATGGGTTACTCTATCTGCACCTCTAGGAGTTCAAGTCTTTCTGCATGTCATGAGAGAGGACAAGGTCATGCATGTAAATGTATGTATAAAAATATACTACAGTCATCCCTCCACATTCACTAGGACTAGGGACACAGGACCCCTCTGAAAGTGAAAAAACAATGAACAACTCTAGGCCCTCTCAAACCATATTTAACACATAAAAAAATATGATCACCATATTCAATCTGCCATGGATTCCTTTGAGGCATCAGGGTTCCTTCACAAGACAGAAATGGGTGGCTGGAGGGGCTTACTGTCACCCCCACTGTTGCCCCACATCATTTTCAATAGGGACTTACAAGCCTTGTTCTCAGTTTCTCAGTCTCATGAGGCTTGCAGTCCCTATTAGAAATGGCATAGGGAGGGAACAGAGGTGACAGCAGGTAATCCGTGAATAATGCAATCTGCAAAAGTCAAACCCACAAATGTGGAGGGCTGACTGTACTTTCCTCTAGTCCACTTCTAAAACCCCTTATCTCGGTAGCAAATGCTGCTGGATATATTTGAATCTGATAGGACTGGTGTATTTCCAACTGATTAAACAACACTGTACCATATTCTTATACCAGTTGTAGGACACCAAGTGAGAGTCTAAGTCTTCTTCTCCTCTAGTGGGTTGTATGACCAATTGTTGTAAACTACAGCCATTTGGGTACCTAAAAGGTTTACCTCTTCATTGTGACCAGGAATGTTCATTCAGGCAGTCTACAGATGGTTTAAACAACTTTTACAACCAAAGTTCTCCTTTAAATTCCTCTCTGATCAAATATTCTATCACAAGCACACTATGGTTAACCCACATCTAACCATGGTAATCAGCAGATGTCATTTTATACTGTCTAAAAAATGTGCTCATTTTGAAGATTTAAGGATATCTCTAAGGTTCATGAACACACAAGTGGTTTTTAAAAATACTGTTTCCCCCTAAGATTATTTCCCTCCAGCTAATAAACTTCTGGATGCCACATGCACATCTCCAAAGCAGTTTCTCATGAGATATGAAATTAGAGCCTTAAGACACTCTAAGTAGCATAGGCACATAGAAATATTGGGTATGCAGAAATTCTATAGACACTAAGTTTTATTTCATAAGATATAAAGTGAAGGCATATCATATAAGGAGGCAAGACTAGACTATTAATACAAAAATAGTGAATGAGGATGGTTGTGCACTGCAAAAGAAGACTTTGCCTGCACTATATATATTCATTGTTAAGAAATCCATTGTTATATTGATACAATGTGCTCGGTTTCGCCCCCTTCTCTTCCCCCTTACAGCCCTCCATGCATTTCCAATAACTTGTTCTTGCAGAATTTCCAGATCTGTGAGGAGGAATAATAATCCAACTTCCACTAGATTTTACCTTTTTGCCAGTGGCAGTCTGCCATTAATTCTTGCCAGCATGTTATCCAAAAATCCCTCTGTATAGCCACTGGAAAGGAGCACTCTGCCCTACACACAGCTTTTCCAGGGTTCCTGAATGCCTGAAGAGTGTCTTTTGCCTACAGTTATAAATGCAAGCTAATTTCTTATAATGAAGTGAACACGTGGGAGGATAACCTTCCCTCACATGTGTTCATTGTACATGATCAAAATGTTATAACACATTATGTTACAGTAACAGAACAGATATGTCTCATGTCTAAGGTACAGATGTTTTATATTAAGAGCCAGATCTATTGTGTGATTTAACAGTACCCAGTTTCCATATTGAAACTATAGTCCCCTTCACATATTAATCACATGAAGGAGTACTGCATGATACACAGGAAAAGGGGGCCTTAGTCATTGTTTATGGGGACCAGTGCTTGGAAACATTACTTTTTGGACTACAACTCCCAGAACCCCCAAAGCAGTTTTTGAAAAAGTGAAAGCGACATTTCGATCACTTCCAGTTTTCTCAAGAAGGGATGGGTGCGCACCACAGGGATTTAGGGAAGAAAATGAGGTACAGTTCTTCCTGGACCTGTGACCTCTGACATACAGATAGAAAAACTTAGTATACAGCTAGGATACAGCTCTTTCCCTAGCATCTAGTTTTCTATGGGCAGGATATATATGCTTTTTATAGAGTGAGTATCATTTCATTATGTGAACTCCAAGCTGCTGTCTAAAGTAAGTGTAGCCCAAATGAAGATTTACCTTTTCATTGAGAACCAGACTACTATGGAGTTCTACATTTAGGAATGGACTTGGGCCAGAATCATCTTGGTGATTTACATTGGCTTAATGCACCATTTCACCAGCATAAGGCACTTTTTGGAGTGGCATAGCAGCAGGGAGAGAGAGCAGAAGAGAAGGTGAGTAGCTTGGGAGATTTCAGGGACTCTTTCTCTCTTGACAGAGATAACTTCCTATGCTTCCTGTAATATCCTGTTCCCTATACTGCAGTACCTAAGGCCATTTTGTCCTCAACTCTGTGTTGCCACCTATTCCATTGCTGCCACCTATACAGGTATAGTTATGCAGCCAACAGTATTACTGTCTTGATTCTGAATGACTGAATTCAATAATGGAAGTCAGCAAATTAAGCTTCCACCAGTGTCCCATGTGCATGTTTTTACCTTCTCCACCATAAGTGAATGGCTGCTATAGGGAAACATAAAATGCTGCACGTGGGATCACTGCAGTGGATGCAAACTCTGACCATTATCCTGCCACTGTGTCCCAGCACTCAGGAAGTTCACTATACAGATCTCGTCCAATATATAGATCCAGTCTCCTTCCACACATAGCTCCTCTATCATTAGGATGGCAGTTTACCCTTAAAGAACACAGTTGAAAGCTGGCCATCTTTTCTCCTTTTATGCCTGTGAACTTAGTGAGAGGATATGAGGAGCATGCAACTCTACTTCTATATGTCAATCAAACTTGATGGATTTTTTTTTTAAATAAAACCTTGTCTTTAAACTCGTCTCCAAAATTCTATCCTGGGGCAACAACCTCTGTATACTGATCCCAGTAGATAATGCAGTGTTCTTGGGGGGGGGCAGAATCATCTTTATTTATTAATGCTACCCTTTTCAACTTTGGCTCTGGTCTGCCCTCAACTGGTACTTCACTGCTGTGCTCCAGCCTGATTAGAGAGTGAAAAGGAAATCAGTATGAGCTAGTGCTGGGGGAGTATCAGTAATGCAGTTATGCTTGTCTCACAGGCTAACATGCCTATGGGTTTGAAGGATTATGAAAAGAGCAGACAAGCAGTCATCATATTTACTCTTCCCTTAGCAAAACTATTAACTCACGAAAGAATTCAAGCAATTCAGATAGGCTCAGGGGGACCTGAGCTGGTAGAGGTCAGTGGTCTGTCCCCTTAAGAAATCAGAATAGGTTGGAAAAAATCCACCATGTTCAACTTCTCTCATGCCACTACTACAGTAAAAGGAAAGGAACTGAGGTCCAACACTTGTTAGATAGTGACCTCAACAGTACAAGCAGTCTTGTGTGTTTCACAACATAGCTCTGGACAGTTGGTAGTACTAAGCAGGGCTGGGGACCCTATGGCCCTCTTGACCTGTGATATGCAAAGTGGTGATCAGCAAACTGGTGCCAATCTGTGAGTCACCATTTGATGGTCAGCTCCACAGTGAATCTCCAGGAAAACATGCAATTATGACTATTGTTGTTGCCGCTGTGTACCTTCAAGCTGTTTCTGACTTATGGTGACTCTAAGGCAAACTTATCATGCAGCTTTCCGGGGCTGAGAGTATGTGATACATCCAGTGGGTTTCCATGTCTGAGCAGAGAATTGAACCCTGATGTTCAGCATAGTAGTCCAACACTCAAACCACTACACCATGCTGGCTCTAATTATGATTATAATACAGCCCAAATATGGTACCAGTCCCTGGCACAGTGGAGATAAATTGCTATTCTGTCACATTAAATAGTTTGAGGTCTAGATTGCATTGGATTCCACATGTCCATCAACTCCAGCCAGCTAGTTTGGGATGACAAGAGATGAAGTTCAGACAGCCACATGTTCCCCATCCCTGGTATTGAGGTCATCTCTCCCACAATTACAAGTAAACAGAACCTGACTACAAAATCATATTATTATTTGTTTTAGTCTCCAGCACAGGAAGAGAAATGGTCCAAGAGGTATTTGTTTGTTGCAATGTTTGTTGACAGAATCACATTCTTGGCTTGATTTTGGAAAAGCAAAAATTATCCTACTCACATTGATTCTGCTTACTCAGTTAATGGATGAATTATGAACAGAAGAAGATCCAGGATTTGAATTATGGGTGGAAATGTATGGAGTTCTTAATAAAATGAATCCTATTCTTTGATTTTCCAGTTTTGGCCAGAGCATACTTTTGCTTTTGCTTTTTTTGGTACCTTCTAAATACATCAGCCAAAGATTCATCACAAGACATAAGAAGTCCAGGGCCATTTGCCTATCTGTAATTCAATCACTAATGTAATCACAATAAGTAACTCAGAATTTTTGCATATATAGAGGAAATCACAATGTGAAAGGCAATCAGAATGACAAACTCAGAGGCAGGGTCTAACCTAGCTTTGTAACTATTATTCTATAGCACCTTTCAATATTCTGAGAAAGTACTGCCCAGATGTGAATAATGCCTCTTCTACTGCATTCAAAGAGATAGCAGTGTTAGCATAAAGAAATCCAGTAGCACTTTTGAGACTAACTGGGAAGATGAAATTTATTCTTCTTGTCCTTAATATGAACCTGACCTATAGCAGGTTCCCTTTAAACTGCACATATGTTGTATAAGATATCTAACCTGCCATGGTAGCTAATATATGTCACAGATTCACTAGAATTGTGTGTGCTTTTGACTTTGACAATCTATAACAAGATGGAGGGAATGAAAATCTATGGACTCTTCAACTAGTGAAACCAGTGTGAGGAATATGCATGATGCATTTAGGATCTACCTGATTATTTGTAGATCTAAAGATCTGTAGATGTAGATGCAGAAAGATAAATGACCAAGTGAAGAAAATA
The DNA here is from genome assembly GCA_030412105.1 of Cyclura pinguis. Classification (NCBI taxonomy): domain Eukaryota; kingdom Metazoa; phylum Chordata; class Lepidosauria; order Squamata; family Iguanidae; genus Cyclura; species Cyclura pinguis. The sequence goes on along the minus strand of CM059599.1, from coordinate 305,755,467 downwards.
TTAAAATGGCATTTGCAGCTGTATGTTGATATGAGCACTTAATTTTATCAAGTAAATGCTAAAAGCCATGATAAAGTAAAAGGTAAATGTCCGTTCCTAATTTGTTCTGAGTTATGTAGTGATTTCCCAGTCTATCATGTAGAACCATGCAGTGATAAATAACTTCCAACATGCCCCATGAGTAATGATCTCTCATTGAGTACATTTATTCACTGACCTCTCAAATTGATTAATGCCCTCTAAGAATCAGCTTCCTGTGTTTGGCCTGATTTAAAAGCTGTCCTTCACATTAAACTTTGGTATGAAGCTAACTGGTGCCTCTTCTTCATACTGATCACAGTGAGTTACCAGAGAACACTCAGTTTCTTGCAAAAAAGCAATCTTTTGGACCCAAAGTACAGCTGATTCATGTCAGGCTAATTTTCCTAAGTGTCCCTCATCTCACTGCCTTGGCCTGAGACACTCAGACTGGCAAGAGATTTGATGAGCATACAGTGTTACTTTTAGATTTGGGCTGAACTCCAGCACAGTATATGGCTGTTTTAATAAGCAGCTTTGGGATACTGGTACTTCATGGGAATTTGGAAGAAAGGAGTAAAGAAAAGAACTCCCCTTACTATTCTTAGAAGCAAACAGTCAGATTTGGCATTTTGATTACCAAGCCTGGAATTTATAAACTGTGCCATTCTAAATTTACTTCATTTGTATACAGTTCAGCTGGACAGTCACGTGTTTCGGCACGTTTCAGCTCAGCAGCTCAGTTCTGCAACACCTTCAAAAAGAGAAAGAAAATGGAACCATACAATGGGGATTGCTTATGTCATCTGTTGTCTAGCCATGAGAACCTGTAAATTTGCGCAAAGAGGAGCCTAGCAATATTTCCAAACCTTTCTCTTAAACATCTACCTGCTTCACAGGCAAAAACTGACTTGTTTTTCTAAAATGTATATATATATTTTATTGTTACTAACTGATGAAATTGCCACGCTCTTTAGTTCTTTAAGAAATTACCCATCTAGTGTATGTCAGGTATCATTCAACTAAGAAGCCTGGACCCTGCTGTCAGTAAAGTTCCCTACACACTTCAGGGCTGCAAATAAAGTTGGAAGACAACTCTCTAAACATTAAATAACAGCCAAAGTACTCTGAATTCAACTCTCTGCTAATCACAAAAGTAAATACTGTGGCAAGACCAGATGAGCAGCACCAGTTCCAATAACTTCTGTAACACTGGCTGTTAATTTCCCTTTGCAGTCGGCATACAGCACAATCCAAGCTGCATGTGGCACACAGAATGTAGTGTCCACTTTCTGTTTATCTGCATGCAGAGAAACACATTCTTATGAAAATCCAATTTCTTTTGCAGTCTGAACATACAACAGGGGCCACAGTTTCAAAACTACCTTTGCTTCTGGATAAATAAAGAGGAGCTCCCAACTGCTACATTGAGATTCCTGAATTTGTCTGAAAGAAAAAGCAAGCTAGCTATTTAATCTCAGAGGAAACTGCTACGACTATGAAACAATCTCTACTCTCTTTTTAAACAGTAGCATCGTTTTCCATCTGTGAGGAAGGTCCTTTCTGTCTGCTGGGACCAGGGAGGGAATAACCTGCGTCTCTGAAAGAATGACTAACAGATAACAATGCGTTCCGGGTTTACTAATGCCATCCCAAGGTCCAAGCCCTAAAACTCTTGGTGCATCTGTCTTCCCCTTACACGGCACAACACTTACATGACTGGCGGGGCATTCGGCGAAGATCAATGCCATCCTGATCCATTTCTTAGCCAAGCGTGGCAGGCTGAGCTGAAAAAACGGGTGTAGAGGAAGGAATGCTTGCAGGAATCTTTCTCTCTCCCTATGAGTTTCATTCAAGAAGGCAAGTAACTACTGCTGTAGCCACACACCTCTGTCAGGCAGCGAACATACTTGCTCAAGAAGCCGCCGCCGCCGCCGCCGCCGCCGCCGCCACTTCTCAGGAGAGACAGCCCCCGCCGCTCATTCTCTTCCGTGCTTTAGGGATTCCATCAAACGGAAGGCAGTCTTAAATAATATCAGCGGCAGGCGGGGGGGGGGGGAGTGGTGAGGAAGCTTCCCACCTTGGAAAGAATGATATTCTTATCTCTGAGGAGCCACCGCTGCTTTCTGACAGACACAAACTCCCTCCCACAGGGCTGCAAGCTTTGCCCGGTGCAGAGGTTTGAAACTGATGCTGATCCCGGGAACTGGAGGAACTCCCTGGCAAAGAGAGAGAGAGAGAGAGAGAGAGAGAGAGCCGGGGAGGGAGGAACCGACTTTAAAATAGCAACGCCACTGAGCTGCGGGCTCTCCCTGCTCTGCTGCCGCCGCCGCCGCCGCCACAGTGGACACCAAAGGCAAGGGGAAAGCGCCAGCCCTCCACGTGACTCGTCCTGCCGGCAAGGAAAAAAGAGCCGCGAACGGAACGAGGCGCTCTCTTCGCGCTCGAGGTGGGAGCCGCTGTCGTGGCTCGACTTCTCCCGACCTCTCTTATAGGACGCCGGCCTTGCAAAGTCTTATTGCTGGAGGGCTGCCTGGTAGGGCAGGGAGCAGAGGCGGCGGCAGCCGCGGTAGCCCCGGCGGCACTTTCCAGCTATCCTTAATGCCCAGCCCCAACGGACTTTGGGCGCGGCCACCTCCTAGGCTAGCAGCGGTGGGTAGACGACGCCTCAGGACTCACTTTCCCCCCCCTTCGCTCGCTCGCTCGCCCGCCCCGCGCGTCAGCTTCGCGCCGCGGACTTCTTGCAGTTTGGGGAGTGGCGAGGAGGGTCCGGGTGAGGGAATCTCTTCTTTCCTGTGCCAAGGCTCGTGATTTCTGTGTGAAGCTCGGGCTCCTTTTATACAGTGAGTGCCAAAGAAAGGGCTTGCCCATCCTACACAAGCCATTCCTGGGCAACGACTCATAAGTAAATAAAGGAAGGACACTGTGGGCTCCTACCAACCTGGAAACCCCTATACTATCCCAGGGCTGTGCGTGAGTTCTGAGGTGAGAGGCGGGGAAGTGTCTTAGCACCAGAATGTAAGATTCTGATCCTCTGGTGAACTGTACAAGAGGAATGTAGTGTGTGTGTGTGTGTGTGTGTGTGTGTGTGTGTGTTTAGGTAGGCTAGTTGTTTTCCTTTTCTGGTCGGTAATTGAGAATAATGACCATCTTGGGCCCCAGTTCTGGGAGTAGGGTTGCCAGAGTAAAAACTGGAGTGGGCTCCTGTACCTTTAATGGCTGTGCAGAAGAGGGAATTTTCAGCAGGTAACAGGTGTTGCTTGTTACCTGGTTTCCTGACAAACAGCGCCTGCTGAAATTCCCTCTTCTATGCAGCCATTAAAGGTACAACAGCCTCCTGCAGTTTCTAATCTGTCTGCTTTACTGGAGACGAAAGCAGGATATTAAAAAATAAACCACCACCACCACAAAACTTCTTCTCTCCTTTGGTTGATTCTTCATCTTGAATTCACTTGCCTGTGCTTGATGTAGACCTGTCACCATCCCTCTGCACCTTTGGACAAAGGACAGAGCCTGCCACTCCTGGCACCTCCTTGTAGATTTAGCTAGGTGATCCCTTCTAGAGTGGATTCCTCAGAAAGCCAAGTGGTTGGGCTGAATGACAGGAGTGGTGTTGGCAAGAACTGTGTTTCGAATCCTTCCCCAGTGCACTTGCTTGGGGAACTAAAATGGCACCTTTCACCCTTGATTTCTGCACTTACTATTTGTTTCAGTGCAGCTGTGAAGTCCATTGCACTGTTAATGTCATGAGGGTGTGGGTTCACTGGCATTGGAAAGGACTGAAGCTTATTAAATGAGTGGATAGCAGAGTTTTGATATGCTTTGGATCCATAGCCACATCTTACCATTTTGAAGTTCCATGTGGGTATAGCCTAATAGTCTCCCATGACGTGGAATAACTGGGATATTATAGGATGCCTCTGTTAACAAACATCTGTTTAACAGATTAAAGAACTCTTTTCTAAAGTCTACCCACACATATTTTTCTTCATCCTCTTCTGTCTAGCTGCAGTTTTTCTTTTAGCAGCATTGGCATTGTGAAGATGTTAAAGAGGGCTGACGAAACAGAGGAATTTTTTTTAAGTGTTGGCTCACAGCAACTTTTGTGCAGTAAACAATGAAATAAAGCTTCAACTGGGAAGGAATGAGATTGTACTCTAGCTGATTCTACTGTAATGTGCCAGCCTATAACAGGCAAGATAAACAGCAGGTGCATCCAGAATCCCTTATGAAGCATGTGTGAACAGTAAAACAGAGAGATTGGATAAGTTAGCTTCACCAGCTTGCCCACCAAAATGGAAATTATAAGAAAAGTGGAGGTTGATGAAGGAAGAAGTCATCCTTGGATGCATTTTGGAAAAAGCTTTCCAGTGGCCTTTAGAAGGTCCTACATATACAACCACAGAGACACCTTATCCAAGTTGGACCTGACCTAGTTGTTTATCATCATTAGTTTTGAATTAAAAGTTTGCTGAAACATCCTGTTCATTTTTGTGACATAGGAGCCTACCCCAATTCTTTCCATGTTATTTCTGCCTCTGTTAACAAATTTTCTATTGAAGAAGGAATGCCTGTGAACACATCTACTTCATTAAGTGAGGTGTACCTGTATTCTTGGCACTGAAAAAGAAAGCACTTTTAAGCAAGCGTTGAGCATCAATGTACTACTAATGATACCATCATATGGGAAGAAATAACTTCATCCCATATGTGTGCAAGCATATAGCTACTAGAGTGGGGTGGGGTGGGGTGAGGGCATTGCTCTTCAGATAAGAATTCTGTCCCCCAAGTGAAGTTTTCTTTTGGTTCCCAAATTTTTAGCATTGCAGTAGCTTAAAGCTTTCTTTGAACATTGAGAAATATAGTTTAGGTACCCAAAGAGAAATGGTGCAGACACAGCAGATACAAGAATTCCAAACAAATACAAGAGACAGTTTCATTGTCTCACTCTGCAATGTTAGAAATTTGGGGACTGAAGGAAAATTCTTTGGGGGCAGAACTCTCATTTGGAGGAGTGAAGCCCTCACTTTGCCCCCACCATATGTATACTTTTGTGTGCAGCCTGAATCTTGTTTGTTTGTTCCAAGTGGTTTACAACCATTGAATCACTTGTTCAGTGGTGCAGCAATACATGGCTAAATCCCATTGATTCAGTGTGTTTACTCTATCTGGGTCTAACAGTAGGATACACAGACAGAGCTTAGGAACAAACATAGCTGTAGTTGGCACCAAAACTCTGTTTTTGTGACTCTGCTGAAGTTTTGGAGGTGTTTGCGGACAAGGTAAGGACCAGACCTAACCCAATACATTTTGCTGCTTCTGGCAGAACAGCAAATGGCATTCCATTCCAATTCACTGAAGCTATGTGTTGTAGTCCAAATGAGCAGAAAGTCCCACAACCACTCTCTCCTTTTACAGAAAATAAAATACAGTACCGACCAATCAAAAAAGTAACAATTTCACTATTCTTCAATGACATCCAAAAAATGCTTCCTGAAGAATTTGCTCTACTCTGCCTAATGGCAGGGATGGCCCCAATTTTCTGCCCATCAGGACTTCTGGGGATGCACAAATTGCCCAAATTTCCCCCCACCTCAAAAAGAAGTGGGTAGAAATGAACTTCAGATTTTTTTAAAAAATAGGATTTCAAAAAATGTCAAATGGTGCAAGGGAGCCAGCAACTCATTCCTGCCACTCCCAGGCACTCCTTTTGGAAGGCAATTCACTTGGTGGTGGTAAAGAGGTAAATTGGGGTATCTGGATGGATCTGTGGACCACAAAACAGCCTGGTGGGCACATACAGCCCCAATATCACGTTTAACCCATTGTTGCTGTAAGCCCAGGTTTTGAAAGCATTCATAAAACCTACTATGGTCTTTTTTTTTCTTTCCCAGAAGAAGAACTTACTAAGAGATATCCTCAAGATTCTAGACATGCAGAATGGAGTTTAACCCTTTTCTTTCTTCATCCACAATCCTTGCATCATTTATAACTATGGACAAACATTACTATAGTGTTGGAGCTTTCAGCTTAGGAAATCCTTGAAAAATTTCAGACATTTCATCTTACACACTCTTTGAAATTTGTTTTTAAATGGTGAGAGGCTTATTCCTTACCCCCATCACTGACAATCACCTCTAATTAATATCAGTGTTGGGAAAGTGTGCCCTATAGTCTATAGAACTATGTATAGACGTGATGCCCCTAAATTATGGCCTATATGTTACCGTATAAGGCATAATTATTTCCTATTTTTCCTATATTATCTATTTCTTATATTTTATATTATTTCCTATATTTCAAAATTAGGAACACAACACATTATTTCCTATATTTCAAAATTAGCAACACAACATAAACACATCCCACTACACTACCATGGTTTAATTTCACAACTATGCAGCCTCAGAGAAATCAAGCAATGAAAACACATCAATTTATGACTTTGTTTTTAGATGTTGCCATTGAAACTGACCATCTATTATGTTTAACAAAAATTCACTTCTCTGAAATAAGAATGCCATTGATTTAAAATGGCTATCCTTTGAAATAATGTCTGGCCTTTTAGATGTTGTTGGATTGCAATTCCCACCAGCCATAGTCAGAATAGTCAGTGGTGAAGGATGCTGGGAGTTACAGTCTATCAACATCTGCAAGGCCACTTTCCCTGTCCATGCTTTAAAATGCTGACACTCACTGTGGCTTGTTTTTTGCCCTTGGGTTTAGCATGTTGCTTGGGGGTCTTGGAGCTTAGAGGCTTAGGTAAAACTATTTGAATAAGACTTCTGCTTCATATAGTTTTTAAAAGGATGAGGAACAATAAAATGAGATTTGGTTAATGTTGTCAGTTGGCACTTGTTTAAAGGATAATTTATTTATAATTTAAGACTTTTTGAAAAGTAAAGATCCCAGTGTTTGTAGATAGGAAAGCTCTGATGTTTATTGGATCCATATCTTATCCAATCACAATTGTTTTGTGGATAGGAGAATAGGTACTGAATTTTGGAGAAGATGCAAGTATGCAGCCAATCCAGAAGTCATAAGGCAGCTGTTGACAACTGCAGTGGATTTGGGTGTCAATTTTCTGTCTCTGGGTCTTGTAGAGGGCCATATAGACTGACAAAAATGCAGTTCACAAAGTGAAGTACCCAGAATTCCTTTTCTGGTTTTGAAAAAAATGTTAAAATTAACATTTAACTGCGGTGGGATTGGGCTGCAGCCTACTTAGAAGGTGAATTGCTGTTCCAGTGGAGGTTTCCAGAGGTGATTCACACATACCCTATTTTGGATAGAAAAAGGGCTGTCTGGGGAGTGTCGGAGAGTTGAGGGCTGCAAAACAGCCTTGGGCTCTGCATGTGGTTGCATTTTGCCAACATCTGCCGTAAGATGATCTCCAGTGATACCTGTCCACTGCCCAAATGGTATCGACCAGCAGAGTAAATTAGTCTTCCCCTACAGTTCTCCATGCAGGCCTTCAATTCAGGGCGGCCTTATCCATTAGCCATAGTGCCTAGGGCCTACAAAAATTGTAGGGCCCGTGAAAACATCCCTATTGACATTTTGGGGTGAAACATTGAATACAAGAATGTCTTTGGCCTATGAAAACCTTAATGTGGCCCTGCCTCAGCTTGGGAGGATTGGGTACTCTACTGAGCAGACTTCATTGTACACAGAGATGCAGAGTGGAGGAGAAGAAGGAATGGTCCCCTTTGTAGGTGGACAGTCTGTTTGCACACTGATGGATGTGGCCCAGTTTCCTTTTGCCACAGGGCACGCAATAGTCAACTGTATATCGTTAATTATCATATTTTTATCCTAATGTACCTCTGGGGATTACACTGTGGTCTATATGGATTTATTCCACTTCATCAAAGCAATACACAGGATCAAATAGCTTTACAAAATACAAATGGTACTTTTTCTTCAAAAAGCTTGTTTAAATAGCAAATAAGAAAAGACAATCTCCCTTATTTCTGATGCACTTAAACATAAATGTTCCTCAGGGTATATAGTCTTTCTAATTAAAATAAAGGAATTTCATCTCAGTATTGGCTGCTTGGTCAGTATGTTTCTTAAGGAAGCTGTATCTGCACCCAAACCCAGTTTAAAATAATGACTGAAACAAAATTGGCTTTCATTGGGAATAAAATTGCTTTTTCCTACATTGCAGGGTTCTCTGCCTCACTTAGGCCCTGTTGCCTCATCACAACAACTCAGTGAGATTGATTATACTATAATGATTTGCTCAAGATGAACGCAGACATCTTTGGCAGAGGGATTATTCAAACCCAAGTCTTCTCAGGCTGTTTGTTTATTGGCCTCTTGGCTTTGGCTCTCTGGTTAGTACCTATTTTAAAGACTCTTCCTAAGCACAGATCTGGTTTTGTTCATACTTTCTTCCTCCCTGTGTAGGGATTTTCTAATTTCTAACAAATATGCAAAGTTCTTGTGCCGATGCCAGAGACTCCCTACCCTGGTTTGGCTGCCTGCAAGAGCATGAAATGATGGGGGTGAGGGGGTGGAATCCCTTACAGTGATGGCGCCTTCTTGTGTATCTATAAAACTTGGCAAGTGACACCCACGGATAAATATAATAAATTCAGCCAAGTCTACCTTAAACAAAGCAGTTTGCAGGGGGAACTGACCTTGGGCTTTTGAGCAACAGTACCACTGAATGATAGCAGCAGCTGACATGTGCATGGAGAATTCCTCTGTAAAGGTCACTAACAGATTTGTGCCAGCAAGCTGCAGGAAAAGAAGCAGCTTCTGGAAACCGCAGGCTGGTAGCCCAGAAGGGAAAAGAGGTGGGGCTAGGACCACATCCTCTGTGTTAAGAGATCTGGGATCATGTGTACATTGTGCCACTAAGGATTGTTAGGGGGAAATATAATTAAGAGATGCTGTTAAAAAGCTCTATACATAAAAGCTCTGAGGGTTCTCATCTTGATATCTCCAAAGTAAAATGCCACTTAGAAATAGATTATTTATTTATTGATATTGATTTCTTTTAAAAATCTGACTTCTGCCCACTTCACTGAAATTTAAAGTCTTCCTGTCTCTTTCGACTTTGTGATTATTTACTCCTTCATCTAGTCAAAGTTTGTCTATTCTCTCAGCCTTCTCAGTTTTCAGAAGCAGTTGAGCCACTTTGCAGTAGGTCTTATGGTTAATAAACACATTAGCACTTTGTGAACTCTCCCTCAGGATCTAGACAGAACGTTAGATGCGTTACACATAGCATTTACTAACCCAGCCTCATACAATGATGTCAGGAAGGGAGATCTCTTATCTAAAACTTCAGTGGTGGTATTCATAGGGATCCATTTGCTTGGAGGTCAGTTGTACCTAGTGTGTTTGTTGTCCAGCAGTACATAGAACAGATACAGTTTTAGCCACTATGAAGAGTACATAAGCCAGAAAAGCACTGAGAGATCCTGCTTGTGTACACAAATTGGCCGTAACTGGAATAATGCAATAATGGTGTAATATATTTGTATAAGGCTGATGGTTTCTCTCTAACTTTCTGTTCACAATGAACTACAGGCTTCAACATTTCCAAAGGTTTTTTCTTTCTTTCTTTCTTTCTTGACACCACAGAGTAAGGTCAATACAATGTCAAAATATTTCTCTATAAACCACTTCTGTGTACATTATTTCATGTTGGCACTTTCTGCTTCAGCATTCTTGTTGAAGCCAATACGTTACGAGAGGCCGAAAATTTCTCGGATATCATGAAAATTACTGGTGGTATGCATATGGTAAGGGAAGCATCCTGCTCACAGATACAAATCGGCCATAAATGGATTAAGACAATAATGGTGCAATACATTTGTATACGGTTGATGGCTTCTCTCTAGCTTTTTGTTCACAGTGAAGTACAAGCCTCAACATTTCCAGAGAGTGGGTTTTTTTTTGGGGGGGGGGGGTTGGACACCACAGAATAAGACTAACACATTGTCAAAATATTTCTCTATAAGCCATTTCTGTGTACATTATTTCATACTGGCTTCTTTTGCTGAAGCAAAAAACACCATAAGAGGCCAAAAATTTATCAGATATTATGAAAGTTACTAATAGTATGCATGTGGTCAGGGAAACCTACCCCTTGCTTTGCCTTAGGTTTTGAATAAACTTCTATTGTTCCTGCAATCGTTGCAGGCATGTTTGCCGAGGAAAAATGTCCCTCTGTGCTTGGAGAAAGATATGTATTTTATTTTATAAAATAATACTTGTACTTTCCACCAGAAATAACAAGAGAAGATGAGCACTGTTAGAACTGAATGGAGTTGCCTTTTCCTTACTCTTCTGAATGGCCATATTTATCTCATTGTTTACTGTATGCTCTTGCATAATTTCACAGATATAAAGGACACTGTAGTGGTACAGTGACTCTGAGAAGATTCCATTTTGTATCCACAGTCTTCATCTGAAGTATCAGGCTAATTTTAGTAGCTTTTCTTGCACAGTGGTTGTAATAATCTATGTGAAATGCTTTGAACATTCAGCAATATACATTGTAGTCCACTGAAACTAGGCAGCGTGTAATTTGCACATTTCTATTGTCTGATTTCAAACTGGGTGACTATTGACATGGTATGCATACTGATGCCATTTTCATTCTGTACCCAACTTGTAAAGGCTGTGCTTTTGAGCAGAGTCTACTAGGTTTGGTGTGATGTCAGTGCGGGCTCAGTATCAACATACATTGTCCCAAAGGCTAAAACAGGCACTGAGCTGAAGTGACAGCTACCTGCTGGGGATGCTTTAGCTGGAGATCCTGCACCAAGCAGGAAATTGGACTTGGTGATCCATGAGATTCCTTCAAATTTTGTGATTCTATGATTCTAAAAGTTGTTTAAGCTTAATCGTAGATACCTATTTCAATTAAATGGAAGGTCATGATCATATACTCTAATGCGTTCAGCAGTCTTATGCAATAGATATGCCGATATTAGTATTAACATTCCCCTTTGGCTCGGGGGGCAAGATACATACAACAAATATTTTCTCCCAGCTACAATGAGGCACCAATGATTCCAAATACCATCAACTATTTCATGGGCAATTAACTGAACCGAATGTCAGATTAGCCAATTTGGATTTTGACTTGTTTTAAGACTTCTTTTCAATGGTATGGGAAAACCATTTATCTGTGAAGCTCTGTGTGTGTACACATGTTTGTCATGGTGTAATATCACAACTGACTGGGTAAAGCCAACCATAGGGTCTTTCATACATAACTGGGACCCTCATTCTAGGCAGAATGTCAGTCATTGCATCATCAATGAACATGGAAAGTTGTTTAGGTCTAGACATCTCCATCAAAAGGACTGTGACCTCCACATTAGTTGTCTGAGTTGCTAGCTGCCTCTCAAAACATCCCTGCTATCACTTTTAAATCCACATGAATAGAGGAGATAGTGAGCTGGCTGGGAGCTCTGAAGGTCCTGACAAAGTCACCTGTGACCTCTATATGAACTGAGGACAGCAGAAGAGCATGTGTTAGTACCACCTGCTTAAAACAAGGTTTGACTGAAAGCTGGTAAGGGGTGGAAGTTTCATTCTCTGCTTTGCTCTGCATCCACTTCTGTCTAGAAGCAGGTAGGCTAGATTACTATTCCTTACCCCATTCACCTAAATGAAGGAGAAGGAATAATCCCCCCATCTAACTTTCCTCTGAGAATAGCCCCTTTAGCTAAGATTTCTGTCTTAATTTCCAAACAGGAAAATATTTTTCTCTCTCTGTGTTTGAATGACAAGCTGTGCACAACTGTGGGTTAGTACTTTATGCATAACACTTAATGATATCACCAGAGACCATCTCTAGCTCTCAAGTTTTGGCCTGGACACCTCAGGGCCTAGGATAATCCTGAACTGGAAACCCTATCTCCAGCCCCTGTATTAGCTGTTGGTTTGAACTGAACCACAGTTAAAGTAATAGCTCCTTTAGAACTTCAAAGGACCAATGCAAAGCCTGCAATTTGGAGAAATGGACAAGACTGCAGGTGAGGTGGTCACTCGATGTTCCTCCACACACACTCCCTTCACATACAAAAATCTAGATGTTACTAAAAGGGTTCTAGCTCTACTTTCTTGAGAGCCAGTGAGATTTTTAAATTTCTACATTATTTGGGGATGCAAATTTATTCATTTCAGAGAATAGTCACTTGCAATCTGGAGTGGTACAGACTATAGGGCTATTTCCACACTAAAGGTCATTAGTGCGATATACCGTTACAATTGTGGCATTGCCATTTGCACAATGCCGTTGGGTTAGGAACACTATTTTCTGCACCCTTTTGTCTTCAGCGGATGAGTAGCGGTATTGCCACTGGTGTTCCTTTTGCACCACAGCATCCTTGGCCACTCCCTGTCCTCACCATCACCCCGCCCCACCATCCCTGATTGGTCAGGGTTTTTTTTTCCCCTTTGGAAGCCACATTAAACCTGTCAATACATGATTGCATTTTCACACTATAATGCTTGAAAATTTATTTTAAAAAAATAAAAAGTTTTAATTCAATGGAGAACTTTCAAATAAACATGGAGAGGTGATCGATTTTGAAGTTACCATGCCATGGGAGTCACTGAGGGAGGGACAAGCTGGGCACACCCGCAGCTCAGCCACTGCTGGATTTGCGATGACTGAAAGCGCTATCAAACGCTATAACAGTACCACACTGAGCTAGCTGACAGAATTGAAGTGCTAATGGAGACTCTTAACGGATTTTTTCTGGAAATAGAATACGGAGGCTTTGCAATGCTTGAGAATGGGATAGCAGCTGGATAGCGATGACATTGTGCAGTAACATGGCTGCTGACCTGCAAACGACTCACTTTTGTGGCGGTATAGCAACATCAAGTAGAAATGGTCTAAGTTTACTAACTCAGTGAACACTAGCCCAAAAAAGGGTATCTTAGGAGAAAATGGCACCAAAATTAGTGTTAGGAAAACAGGGTGGTGGTGGTGAATTTTTAGTCACTGTTGTTGATGTTTGATGCTGATCAAATGGTTAATTCTCATTTTAAAAAAAGCCTGAGTGGTCTTAAATTGACTTTATCTAGAAGATTTGATTCACAATGCTTTCATGTTCACAATGGTTTAAACCCATCTTTTTCAAAAGGAATTTGATAGTTAAGATGAGATGGTTATATATAAAAGATAGTTTCTATAAATACATAAATCAAGCACATTTTAAAATGTTGGTACTTTTTTTTTAACGTAATCCTCAAAAACTTCACAAAGAAGTAAATGTGCCTTGGTTTATTTTTAATACCCATTATTCAATTCATTGTAACTTTTATGGTTCACTGTGCAAATATGGATTTAGATAACTTTGAAAAATGCACTTATTTACTTTATTAGGGCCACAGTACAGCATGTGATGTTCTAGATTTGTGATAAATTGAAGCCTAGCCTTTCTGGTTTTTTACGCTTTCATATGGGAGCTGATGCAAAATCTTGACCTCTGTTCCAAAGACAGTGGTCCTTCTGCAGCCCAAATTCCATCCTGATGGAGAAACACAATATGATATTTGGTAGATGAAAATATTTTAGTGAAACCTTCCATGTGATTTTTTTTTAAAGTTAAGAATAACCTTGAAAAAGCCATTGTACTGAACTTTCTAATAGAGTACAAAGCAATAGCTGGGCTTCCCATATGTGGGAAAATTATGACTGCATCTTAATGTCTATGAATGGAATCCTGCTTGCAGAAAAGGGTCTTTTTGTGTGAGCAGAAAGGAAATTTACCAAGGGAAATAAGAATTAGTGAAAATGAACAGAATTTGGCTCATTGTTAATGCAGGGCACCACTGGATCCAACTATAGTCAGATCCTTTTACTAGAGTACTGACCCCACATTTTGAGTATTATTTCTGTTTTGCTCAAGAGTAACAGTTTTGCTATAGCCCAGCAGCTAATAAATGTTATGGAAGAGTACCCTGTCCTAGATATAATGTGCCAGAAATTTTAATTTATTATGAACCTGCTTTGATAGGAGACCATTGGACACCTGTTTATGCTCTAAGCTCTTAAAAAGGAGAATGTGATTCAACTAATTGTTGTCAGTCAGTTAAAACTAATCTGAAGGGCTCAAAAGGCCTAATGTTAAAGGTAAATTTGATCATTCTAGAGCAGGAATGGGAATCTGTTGACAGATTAACCTATTTTGTTTATTCCAACAAATCAGCAAGTCAAAAGACTGAAACAGGAAACAAGAAGAAACAAACCATATCAACTAAAAATGGCAGCCTGGACAGGGTACATTTGCCTAAATCCAAATGTTAGTCCCAAAAATTGTAGACCCATTGAATTAGTGGGAATTTCCAAAAATTCTATTGGTTCAGTAGGTGTAATCTCTGTGGGACTGGATTTGGAGCTGATGTAAACTTTATATTATTAAGGGGATATGCAAATCAAACTACTGAAATATTTAGGGATAAATATTCCCCCAATCTTAAAATTTTAAGGAAACTTAGTCACAATAAAATAATGAAATGAATTAAATTGGATGTGAAGAAATGTTGAAAACTTAGACTATTGTGGTTTGGATGGATGGCAGCAATTAAAATGAGAACTCTGCTGAAATTAAGTTTTCTCTTCCAAGTTTTTCTAATGGCACTGCCAATTGAACATCTTAAAACCTGACAATATATGTTCTGTTTGTTTGTCTTTGATAACCAAATCCCAACAACTGGGAACATTTGATTTATCAAAACTGTACAGCATGGGGATTGGAAATATATCCATAAATATTATGCTGCTTTTCTATTGCAACAGCTTTTTCCATTATTCAGTAATGATATGGAAAAGATGTGGGAAAAGACAGAGTTCTTAGAAGATGAAGTTTTGCATCACTTTTTAAAATCAGGTCAAATAAATTGGTAACAGCACTAACCAATCCCATTTTTGTAACCACTTTACTAATTTGGAATGTATGATATAGCTATTTGATTCCTGAAATCTCCCCTTTATAATTCCTGTCCTGATACATCTACTCTTTTTTCATTCAAACAAAATATCACAGTTATGGCTTATATAGTGATGGCTTATAAAAAGGCCACAATTCAAAAATAAGGTACCAGCTCCTCCAGATTTATGGTTTCAGATACACAGGTCTTGTACTTTTTCAGTCTGAATACAACTTGTATTGAAAATACAGTCCTAAAATATACTTCTCAGTCTAAGGAATCAGTTTCAAGGATGTATAAACTATTGCTGTCAACTGCTAACTATCACATGCAGCTTTTGAAATCAATATGGCAGCAGGTATAGGCTACAGTATTAGTGATGAAGATCAGATTTGGGCCATTCACCCATTGAAATCTATCTCTGCACATGTATGGGAGAGCACAGTTAAGACAGTATTGTACGATGTGCCTATTAAATTAATGTGGATTAATAAAACTATCTCAGTTATGTATTGGGAATGTGGCTACTTTGATACTGATTTTCATCTTTGATGGCAATGCCTTGTGGTATAGACATTTTGGCAAGACATCCAAGAAATAATTATTACCATAAACTCTCAAAACATTAATCTGGATCTTTTACGTTTAAAGCCTGATACCAATAGCGCCATTTCCAACAAAAATCTTATCTCTTTCCTGTTAGTGGTGATGAGGCAGGCCATTGCAAGTGACTGGAAAAAGGAGTCCAAGATATCTATAGATAACTAGTTTGATAGAGTTTATAGAAACTAACATATCAGATTAGACAGTTGAAGAAACAAACAGGTGAGTGTTCTCTTGAGACTGTGTGGTTGGCTTTATCAACCGTGTGAACCACAAGGAACGAGATCAAGAGTTATACCCTTTTTGCATAATAATCTATGGACAGAATCAATACATAATGTATAAAAGATAATATCCATGTACAAATGTTACTGACACCCTTTTACTGATGTAGCCCCCCCCCCTTGTATATATATCTGTACTAGTTCATTGATATAAAAGTTAAAAATAGTTCAATTTGTTTAATAGAATTATTTTTAAAAGACTCTATAAAGAAGTTAGAAAGTACATTGGTAAAGATCCTGCAACAGGAGACTTGGCTAACTCCTACAGCTATGTTTTATAGCTTCATCTCCTGATGCTACCTCCCCAAAAACATGTCTTTTAAGCTGCACAGTCTCCCAGTACAAATACTTCTGCACTACCAGAGAGCAGGAGGGGGTGAGGGATGATGTGTCCAGCCCTCTTCCTGTAGCTGAGCCTCCTGCAACAGGCAGATCAAAGGACCTCACAAGGGGAAGAGGGCTGGACACATCATCACTCACCTATCCTGTTCTTCAGCAACTTGGAAATGGCTTATTGGGAGGAGGCTGCATGGCTTAAAAGATAGATTTGGAATGGACTTTTGGTCATTGCAATGAAACCATGAATGTAAAAATGAATTGTGATATCATAACTCAGACTTATGACGTTATAACTGCCAAAATGAATGCTAGCTATTGTTTAGAACAGTAGAGTTAATGCTATACTTTTCAATTTTAAGAACATATTCAAAAATCATTACTAGCCCATATACAACAGACTTACAAAAGAGTACATAAATTGAGTGCACATCCCAGCCTAGTGCTTTTAGAGTTTTTGAGAAGACATTTCCCCAATCACATGGCATTTATGGCCATTCTCTCATCCATATATGTGCATATCTCTGATAACTACTCATTCTAGCTAAGTTTCTGGTTACTCCTTTTCTGACACAGAGTTTCTGCTAATGAAATTGTTTTGCAAAAGTCTTTGAAACATTTCATTTGCAGTGTAAGATTTCAAAAATCAGGTTTAGAGATCAGACAAAGAGAGTAACAAGACCTCACTAAAAGGAGCAGCCATTTTCTGGATTTATGGGTACAATGTGAAATGCTAATAACATTCTGTCCAAAGTTCTGGGAAATAATATCACAGAAATAGAAGTGACAAGAATTTTAATGAATGAAGTCTGTGTTCACAGCTAATTATTTTTTTGAAGCAGTCACTTTGTTGAAGCAGTTGAATGCTTATGTGACACAAAAATCAAAATTATTCATTCAGCAAAGTAGTAACAATATCTATAACACTAATGTATCTACAATATATTAGTCTGGCTTCATTAGTTCAATGGAGACATTGCACAAGTTCTGGTTTGTGTTCATCATAATTTAGAGTCCAATTAAAATTACAAGCAGACCATGGTTTAGAACTGCTTGCATTTTATTCATCATCTACTTGACATTTTCATTTCTGCAGAAAACTATGGTTTATAACCACAAACCAGGGATTACAAATCTACCTCAAACCATCCTTCTGATTCTAGTTGATTCTGATCCCTGAATCTGACTGCCTTAGATCCCATCCTGGGAGAAAGGTGGAGTATAAATTCAATGAATGAATGAATGAATGAATGAATAGTTGATTGATTACAAACAAAGTTTTTCCATTTGGACATCACATCATACCTTAAATAAGCTTTTTTAACCTGGATTTGGCTAGATGTCTAACTGAGCTACCAACTTTTATAGCCACACAGCTATAAGTTACAGATAGTCTAAGTATATTAGCTTCGATATCATGCAAAGCTTATGAGACTATTTGAATGTTGTATATAGAAATGTCAGGAATAGCAATTGATATTTTCCTGGTAACACTTTACTGCAGAATTCACACAACTTGCCCTATAAAGTTTGCAATGTTGTCACCTCATTAAATGTATTTTTTTAACAGAAAAAAAATGGCTGGGACAAAAATTGTCCCACCATATCTACTGCTTTTTGCCATTGGGGTACCAGCTGAAATAGAGACAGGGCTACAGTGATTGTGTGGAAGGGGAATTTCAGCAGCAGTGCTGTGCATAATTTTACCTGGTAATCCTAGCCACCTGGGCCTCCAGGTTTATACATGAGTCCGGGACTATGCTTAAGCTATGAACCTGAGATTTCAGGGGGAGTGTAACCCCATACAGCACTACTCCAATCCCTATTGCATGACCTGCCTTCTAACTGACCAGCAACACTGATTGGTTTATAGTTTCCAGATCACCATCATCATCACCATCATCACCACCACCATCATCACCTTCTCCTTCTCCTTTCCTTTTTTGAAGAGAGGGACAATGTTTGCCCTTCTCAAGTCCTCTGGCACTTCATCTGTTCTCCAAGAGTTTTCAAAACTAGTGGCAAGTAGTTCAGAGAGTACAACAACAAGTTCCTTCAGTATTGTGTCATGTAGTTTACTTGGCCCTGCAGATTTCAACTGATTTAGATTAGCTAAGTGATTCCTAACTCCTTATCAATCTTGATTTGCAATAGAGATCTGTTATAACATATGGTCTGCATACAGTGAGCTGTTGAGTGGTCTGTTTGTTTTGATTATATTTATATCTTTGCTTTCTGCCAAAGAACTCAAGTTAGGATGAAAATGAGAAAGAAACCAACATATTACCATTGATATGGATCTCAATAGGCATAATCAGTCACTCCAGACTGCAAGGCAGATCCAAGAGTATATGTTTCCAAATTCAGGCTTTTGACATATGAGAGAGGGGAGAGCTTGCACTTGATGCCTGACCCATCTGGATTTATTCTATAGTTCAGACAATAAGCCTCTGAGATAATGACAGTGATCTCAATCAGCACACGATGTGATTAGGCCGTTTTCATTTCATGCTTAGCAAAAATGCTGCGGCAGTTCTTAAGAGCAAGGTACATTAAAACTAACACTCCGGGTTCCTTTATTTTATGACATCTGTCATTATTTTTCAAGCACACAGTGCTTAGCTGGCTGTAATAACTAGGATTCAACATAAAGCAGCACTGTGAAGTAGGTAAGTGATACAAGTTTCTTGGCTGAGTGTGCATCTCTTCTCTACAGTATAGATCATTGATGGAGAAATTGCATGCATTATTATGATACTTGCACGCACATGTACATGTGTGTAAATACAGACAGACACACAGGTTTCTATATACAAAACTGTTAGTTAAGAAGGGGCCCCTAAAAGATAAAAAGTCTATCCTTAAGTACAGCAGTGATGCAGATGATTCAGTAGAATGCCATGAAAACCAACATTTCTTCCTGTGGGTGAGACACAGGTAGTAATCAGCCCTAGCCATCTGTGGTTTAGATAATCTTCTAAAAGAGGACGTGACTTTGGGGATAGCCATTCCCAAGGTAACAAAATCATACACCATCAGAATAACTATACAGTGACTCAAGAAACTTATGAGTCATCATCTCTCAAGATCCCTCCTTGATTCCAAGGGGAAAAAAAACTGCCAGCTGCACTGGCTGGTAGCCAGGTAAATGGAAACACTTACCTTTCCGTTCTGCACAATTTTTTCCCCTCTCACCCACCTTCAGATACTTACTGTTGCATTGCTATAGCCAAAAACTGGAAAAATTTAAGGGATATGTGTTTATGCATAGCGCAGGATGTAATATGGTGGTGTGCAAAGTATGATCCCACTGGAGTATGATCCCACTGGAGGGCTGAATACCTCTTTTGGCAGTTCAGCTTTTGGCAATTAACCTTTCAAATATGTTGCAGGCCTTTCTCACACATTGTCTAACATTAAAAAAAACCAAAACCTTTTTTCTTAAGAACAAAAAAGGACTTTCAGCCACTTCCAATTTTCCTTTGTGTAGATCCTGAAGGGTCATGGGACAGAAAACTGGTCTCCATGCTCACCAATTTGTTCACTCCTGTGGAGTATAATTGTGTCCAGAATCAAAAAACATACTGACAGCATATCATGGTTGATGACCATGCCTTTCTTAGATGGGCCATTTCTGGGATTCCATAGGATGATGAAAGTGAAATAATACCACTATAACAGTGTAGTGCAGAAATGGCCACTGTTTACCAAGTGATGCCACTTCCTTTCTTAATCAGCAATCAAATGCTTTTATTTTTAGGTTATTTAGGGAGGAAAAAAATTATTCACCTATGTACCTGGACATCTTTCCTCCTAGTATTTACAATTTGCTTAATCTATACAAGTATTTACTGTGATTTGGTTGTTCAAAGATCACCATAGCGCACAGATTCAGAGTGATTCAGTGTAGTTGCATGCATCTCAGTCCTCAAAAAATGAACAGCAGAAGTATTTATTTCTTTTAATTGCTTTGGCTGTTCAAACTTCTTTGTACATTCAAACAAGATTTCTTTGTACAACCCAATCCCACGAATTGTTAACATTTTTGCTACCTATAGTAACCAGAACTAGTAGAAAGGAGGCAGCTTGCAAAAGAAGTTTCCCATGTATTTGGTTTCTAGTAGGACAAGGCTCCCCATTCAAAAAGGCACAATGAGATAACAATACGGTGTTCCTTTTGGTGTGAGCCATGCTGATCCCTTGACACCCACTCAGCCACAGTGAATGAAGAGGAATGAAGATCATAGAAGCAGGGTGTTCATTTAAGTTCTGCCCACAACCTAAAAACCGTGCCTGTAGATGCACCACTTGCCTGCAAATTGATACACAATATGCATTTCAGGAAAGGTTTTTGGAACAGCTATTAGTGTTTTATTGATTTACTGGAATAATAAATATTTTATGCCCATATTTTTCTGTCTTCTCTCCTTACATAGTTACAGGGAGCTCTAAAGGACTATTTGTGCACTAAGAGTCATTTAATACAAGTGTTTCAGTTTGGCCCTAAAATATTTTGTACAAAAGATGTGCTACAATGTCACAAGAATTGTGTGGTATCAGATTTGTAAATAGAAATGTAAGGGACAATGCACAGAACAGTTTTTCTGTAAGTGAATATCTTGGACAGATATGAGTATATTGTGTGTGAGCATGGTGTCATTCACTAAATGATGGTCTATACTTAGAAGGGAAGGGAGGACCAAGGCACATTATACAAGAGCTTCCTGTAGGCCATAGATAGACAACTCATAGTTTGACAAATATCACTATTGCCTTTACCAAATTTAACAGCAAGTCACATTCTTCCATGCTGCTAGCCATTTGGTGGGCTATGGAGAACACACTTGTGATGGAGAAATTGGCATATGGGGAGGGTAATCCCTACAAAAATTGCATCCCTCGTAAACCACCAAACAATGGGCTGAGTGAGGAGGAAATATATGGGGAAGGGATAATGTAGGAACCAGTCCTTCCCATGAATGTGTATATACATCTATATGGTGTGTGGGAAGGAGGTAGGTAGGGAGAGAACACATGTATGGCTTTCAATGTGACTATGCGAACAGTACCAGCCCAGGTCATTTCTAGTGCTGGTTTCAAGCTCATTCACTGGTATCTCCATCCCCCATGCCTATCACTACATGTGGTTATTGTGAACCAAAAGATTGTCTATGTTTGCTGAAGGCAGTTCATGATTTTGAAATGCATACTTAGATGCTTCAGGGAAGTAAAGCATGCCACTTTTTTGGTCCTAGCCATTGGGAAGCATTAGGATAAAAATGTCCAGCGCAGTGTTTCAGTGAGCCATGATGCTGAAATCCAAAAGTGATAAAACCTCTTTGTCAGCAGGTTGGTGGGGAAAGGGGTAGGACTGGAATTCTTGTGGATTCCAGAAATGCAAGACATACAATGTTACCTTCTCCTCTAACTGTACTCTTTTATACATGAGAATTCCTATGGGCTCAGAAAAAAATCCCAGTGCTGACTTAAAAGTCTACCTGGATGAGAGTTAAAGATAAGCAAAAATACTTTACTGTAATTATTAAATTATTTTATGTCTGGAATATTTTCCGGCACCCATTGGCATCAAAGTATGACTACCCATACATAGATAGCATTGCTGTGACATGGAGCTTTCTCAGTAGTAAATAAATAGGTTATGATTTTCTCTCTAGAAATCAATCTTTAATTGGAAAAGAAGGGTATACACACTACAATGTGTAGAATGGTACAAATGCCTCTCTAAAGTGAGATATGTCTCCACAAAGAGAAACATGCCACCTTCTACAAGGGAAAGTAAAAATCCCTCACAGTCATTATCTGCTTTCATGCTATTTAACAGACTCATCAGTTTCTGAAAAATTTGGCACCAGCCCTCTTTCATCTCCCATGTCCAGATGTATCCAGAAGAAGAAGAACCGCAAGTGAGTAAAGGCTTATGGCTAAAATTCAATGATATTGAGTGATATTCAGTGATACTGAGTTCTGAGTTGCAATGCGTTATAGAAATGACCTTATGGATTTATACTACTTAACTTTTGTTAAAATATATGCATGTGTGCATGCATATGTACAGAATGTATGTTTCCTGGTTTTCAGATCTAATGTCTGGTCAGAAAACTAAATATGTATTTCTTGTATATTCAGAAACACAGTTGTTTCACTAAATGAATCATACTGCTACAATGCCAGTTAAACACCAATCACTTACCTTGTATTGATTAAATGAAAAAATGAGAATTACCTTGAACATTCTTGCAGTGCTCTTTTGCAGATACGAAAATCGTTATTACTCCAATAGCTGCACAGTTTGGCTATTGAGATTTTGAGTTTATATCTCATTCTTGACAGTAATATGTATATGCATGTATTTAAATAAAAATTATAGCCCACCTTTCCATCCTAACAGATGCTGAAGATGGCTTATAAAAAATTACTGCACTCTGCAGTAAAAACCAAATATTCAAACCATCCACTAACAATAGAAGAGAGCAGGAGAGAGCAGAAGAGTGCATCCATTAGATATCTCATCCCATCTTCCTGTTGCAACATGACAAATGCAGCTCAGGCAGGGATGATTTAGATTAGGGAAGTGGTACAGAGGCAGAGAAAAGTTACTTTTTGGATCCCCACTGACATGTTGTCTAAGGGCATTCTGGAATAGTAATCCAGAAAAGGACTTTCCCAAACACTATGGAGAGGGAACAGTTACATATTTCCTCCAGAGCTAGTATTCCAATTAAATTTAAAGTACTTAATATTGATGACATTTGATGATGGATGTTACCATATACATACTGGGTGGGCTGGCAAAGTCCAGTCCTGTGGCTTCTTGTAGTCCCTAGAGTATATCTACACTCCCTGCTCTCGATTGTCTTTGGAGGGGCAGTGAAAAGAAGTGTGAATTGCCTTTTCTGAAGGACTTCAGAAGCAGCTATTCATCTTTTAAATCGGCCATAGTCACTACTCTCTCACTGTTTAAAAATCTGAGTTTTTCAAAACCAGAAGTAGATTTCTATTTTGTTTTTTTGTTTTTTTTAGGGTTTGGGGGAACAGTATTTCTTCTGCAGTCTGTGCAGCCTCAGAGGATTCTCTGTGTGTGTTATGTGTCATCAAGTTGCCTGTTGACTTATGGTCACCCTCTGAATTCACAGGGTTTTCTTAGGCAAGAAATACTCAGAAGTGGTTTTGCTCATTTGTTCTCTTGAATATAGCCTACAGCACCTGGTATTCATTGGTGCTTTGTTTCACATCCAAGTACTAACCATGGCTAACCATGTTTAGCTTCCAAGATCAGGTGGGATCTGGTCTCTTTAGGGTACTTAGGACACCAGTGGCAGAAAATTGGCCCTAAAGGTACCATGCTGTAGTATATATTGACTTTGAAAGGCCTGGCAGCAATTCAGTCAGACAGTCACAGAGATGGTATCTAAGTATTTAGATTTCAATTAATATTTTCTGTTGACATTTTCGTTGTCACAACATTCTGCTAATATGCATTATTCTTTTCCTGTTTCTAAAAAAGAAAAATAACTGAGAGATAAACTGAGATGGACTTAAAAATAATTGAAAGCATCCATCTTCAGCTTTTAAAAATGAAATATATGCTCAGATATGTTCATTACTCCCAGTTTTTGGAGAATAAAATGATGGCTATGTTATATTGCTTTAAACACAAGGGGGCAGCACAAAGTTGATACTTCTCAGTATTATTAGAAAATGTTTCTGCAGTTCTTCAAAAATCTTTAAAAAGGAGAATGAGAGAGTAGTGTAAGAACAGTGGTAGGCAAAATAGTCCCTTTGATTCAGTCAACATGAATTGGTGGAGATATAATATGATACCTACATTATATGATTTGTGTGATGGTAATTTTGTTTTAGGCACATTTAATTTAAACTGTTTTCTGTTGTGATGGTCAATTGGCTAAGCAATAAACCTAAAGACTTTAAGAGATTTTTCATGTAACATGGGAGGATGCCCTTCAACTTTACCAGGAAAAGGAGAGGAAAGATATATACCCTAAAATCAGTACAAATAGACTGCTGTGTTTGCTTTCAAATTGTTTCTGACTTATGGTGACCCTAAGGCAACCATAAGTCAGAAACAACTTGAAAGCAATCACAGTAACAAAGCAATATATCCCTACTGATTTTAGAAGTTTTTTCTGACTTATAGCGACCCTAAGGCAACCCCTAAGAACCAGTGTGGTGTAGTGGTTTGAGCACTGAACTACAACCCTGGAGACCAGACTTCAGTTCCCCACTTTGCCATGGAAACCCACTGGGTGACCTTGGGCATGTCACACATTCTCAGCCCTCAGAAAACACCATGATAGATTCACTTAAGGGCTGCATAAGTCAGAAAGTCAGAAACTACTTGAAGCCACACAGTAACAACAACAGCAAGGCTATCCTATCATGGTGTTTTCTTGGCAAGATTTATTCAGAAGGGTTTGCATCAACTTCTTTTGAGGATGAGAAAATGTGAATTGTCCAAGGTCAACTGGTGAGTCTCCGTAGCCAAGTGGGCTTTTGAATCCTAATTTTTCAGAGTCCCATTCCAACATTCAAATCATGACACAAGCTGGCTCTCACAAATGCAAAAATACCACTGAAAGTTTTATGTGTTTTAGGCCACACAGGTACTAATAGGATGAAGCGTGCCTAATTACAGCAAATAGATCAGAGCCAATGCATTCAAATTATAGATAAAATAATAAAATGGATAGTAAAATAAATTTTAATGCCTAGATATGAAATGAATTGCTCCTTGGAAAACCACATGTTATGAATATGATCCAGTAAAAATTGGTCATTTTGCTCCCATTTGAAATGACTGGGTGAATGATACAGGACAAATTAGATTCTTTATTTTGGCATGCCATTGCCTAGTCTAAGTGTGTATATGTGTGTACACTGTAGTTCACACAAGATTGCTGTTATCACACACTTTGAACTCATTGCACACTTGTTAAAAGCCTGATCACCACTGTCATGAAGAAGTGTCAGCTGGTGAGACTTCCTGAGCATTTATTTTTTTCTCTGACCTATATAACCTTGCCCATCCAAATACCGTATTTTGATTTTGATTTTGTATAGTAGATAGAAAGCTTTAAACCTGTAACCACTAAGGAAACACCTATAGTTGCCTTTTAAATCACTTTGAATATCTTGGTTCATCTGCTTCATTTAATGTACATGACCACAGTCCACAAATTATACTCTCCAAGCTTTATAATGTCACCAATTATCTGCTCTGAAGGCTGGCCCATGCTGCCTAGCAACTAGGCAATTCCTTATGTCATCACTGTTTTCTTCTTTAGCTCTTCGCACCCCTCTGACAGAGCAGAAGTAAAACAATGTCATTTCAAAGCCTTTGTGTATTTTTGCCTATCTATCTATCTATCTATGAATGAAACATGAAAATATTACCTTGCACACTAGCAATGGTGTTTGGAACCTAATGACATGGGTGAGTGGGTATAAGGGGGCTAACCCTTGTGTGGTCCCAGTCTGAATCAGAGGTCCTTCATCTACAACTTGCTTCACAAAGGCAGTGGCCTTTGAAATTCGTGGCAATGGCAGATTATGTCCCCTGACCTATTTCTAATGACAAGGACATTTTACTGGTGATGCTGGCAAGTTTATACTCAACTGCCTGACCACTTTTTATCACAAGAGGGTGAGGTTAAAAAGCCATTCTGAGATGTACACAGAAAAAATGCAAGATGCCAGCTAAGCATATGCTTCAAAGAAGTTTGAATTGTTTATGGATATCTGTCTCTCTTTGAGGCCATGGGTTATCTGCTCCCACAGCAAGCCTTCTTCCTCTCCTCCTGTATGCCACCAAGTCTACTCTGTTGGGTGCCCCAGCCCTTCAGAGTGCATTTGGTACAGAGAGCTGCACAGGGGAGAATCCACTTCATGGGAAGTGTCTATTCTGTTGGTGGATACAACTCTTATCAGTCAATTTCTAACTGGTGGGATACAACTCTTATCAGTCAATTTACAAATGGATATGGGCCCATAGAAAAAAAATACTTCTGTCTTTTATACATTTATATCTGCAGGCTCAGAAGCAAATTTAGTTTTCTTTGCAAATATGTCCAGTTTTTTAAATTTTCCTGTTATACTCTTTTAGTCTCATCTTTGTGAAAGGCTGTTACAAGTTATACATGGAAGTGATCATGGTATCTATATATTATTTCTAGTGTTATTAATGCAAGATATTTATTCTCTGAAAAAATATGGTGTTATAAAGAATGACTAAAAACCATGTTTTGATTTGCATTTAATGAGTCTAAAATGATGCTGTTGTTGCTGCATATTTTGCACTTTTACTTGGGACTTGCAGTATTTTTCTTCAATTATACCTTGTTGTCTCAGTTGTTCTGCAAGATTTTGTATTAAAATTCCAAGATCATTTTCTAGCCATTTCCTCCAGTTTGTTTTGCAGAAGCAAGGAAAACAGATACATCTTCCCTAGAAGAAATGATTCTTGTGTTTAACAGCTCACTCTCCTTTGTTTTGGTTTTGGTTTTTTTGCCAGGTTGAAATGAAGCAAGGTAGCCACCATATGTATTTGCAGTGAACTGTGGAGTGCAAC
The DNA here is from genome assembly GCA_030412105.1 of Cyclura pinguis. NCBI lineage: Eukaryota > Metazoa > Chordata > Lepidosauria > Squamata > Iguanidae > Cyclura > Cyclura pinguis. The sequence continues at coordinate 305,728,707 of CM059599.1, read as the reverse complement.
ATGGATATACCTGTTGGCCTTGCATATCTCAAGAATATTATATTTCAGCTGGGGCAGCTGATGGCTTCCGTGTTAAGAGTGCAGTGAGTCTACCTGGGTTTTATTCCATACTTTAAAGGAACTGTCCAAAGTTCTGAAGCTCCACAGATGTAGCTTCTTCTCATAGTATGGTAGTTATGGGGACAAGGAAGGGAGAATGATGTCCTGTTTCAAAGCTCTTAAAGGAGAGGATTGGACATTTCTTTTTCTGATACATGATCATCTTTAGTTAGGTTTTTATTATGTCTCAATATTAATTGGTTAAGAAAACCCAATGGATTGATGGAGCCATCCGAAGTCACAGGTGATTTGAAAGCACAGATAGAAACAATCTTAAGTCTGTTTAAGGGAAGTGCCTATCTTTAGCTGGAAGTTGGCCCGGTGACACAATGCAGCTGAGAAAAGTGAATTGATAGTCTGCTGACCTTAGCAAATCCCTAATTCCTTATTATTTTTTTTAAAAAATAAAAGGTATCTTGGTATTTTATTATATCTATTTTTGGCAGAGAGAACATCACTTCTGTTAAAATAATTTGGGTGTCATCCAAATACTCTCATAAAAGTAAATGGCCTTCTGCTTAATAGTCTAATACTAAATGAGGATATACACACTATGTTGGCTTGAAAGGTACTGCTGTAGATAATTTAAATATATGACACCAATATATGATACCTGATATTCAGGATGATAAGTGATTCCCAGTAGCCAAGGAGTTACCATTACTTCAAAAACCTGTTTATTTTTTAAACTCCTTTCCAATAAAAAAATCTTTGCTATTAAAACAAAGCAGCGTGTTGTTGTGTGTCTTCAAATAATTTCTGACTTAATAGCAACCCTATCATGGGCTTTTCTTGGCAAGATTTGTTCAGAGGGGGTTTTCCTTTGCCTTCCCCTGAGGTTGACTTGCCCAAGGTCACCCAGTGGACTTCCATGGCTGTGTGGGGATCTGAACTCTGGTCTCCACATTAATAGTCCAGTGCTCAGATCACTACATGACACCGGCTCAGTATAGCAGAATAATAGAACAGCAGTATAGCAGTATATTAAAATAATAATTTGTTGAAAAGACTCTGCATTTTTGAATAAAATGTTTCAAATCCAATTAATTTCTGCTTGAAAGTAGAACTCTCTGGTCTCATCCATATTAAGTTATTTAGTTGTATATCCTTCATTCAATTGGCACCCAGAACTTTTGTTGACATAAACTGAAACTTTCATCCTCTAACAACAATTCTATTCTTAAACACTTTACTATCACAGTGTTAGTAGTAAATGAAATATGACTTTACAGGCTGAAGTTTACTTTGTGTAGCCATCTACAGTATATTTAAGTAGATGCTAACATCAAAGGAAAACTCCAGATGACAAAACTCTACATATATGTTGAGAAACTATATTTTTTTAAAAAAATACATAAACATATGACAAGGGTACACTTGTCTTACCTGTTAACAGGTGAGTATAATACATTTTCCAAAAGAAGAAAATTGTCAGCTCTCTCTCTCTCTGTACTCCTGTCCCAAAAACAAAGGTAAAAGTTAAGCTGCATTTTTAAAGTGAAGGTAATTAAGGTGTGGCTCAAGAGTTCTAAAAGGAACATGCCTTTATAGTTCTTGAACACCTTTAAAACATAATTGGTCAGTGACACACGCTGGTATGTGTATTACTTTCACAAGCTGGCTAGTCAAGCTTTAAATTCGGTTTGATTCAGTGTTTGAAAATATGAATTTCTCTGCAATGTAATAAGAAAGGGACCATACCAGAGTCATAGAGAACATACATTGTATGCAAAAGGTTCATTACCTAACATCTCCAGCTAAGAGGGTCAGCTAGCAGGTGATGTGAAGCACTTGTACCTGAGGCCCTGGAAAGCTGCTACCAGTCCAAATAAACAATACTAGGTCAGATCAACTAATGTTCTAATCTAGTGTAAGGTCCATTCTGCAGGAGCCTCCCACCCTGGCATGGGAATGGGAGAGGAGTGGGACTGCAACAACGCTTCTGCATTCCCATCCTTCTCCTGTTGCCAGCCAGTGCAATTGCAGATTAAATTATTGACATGTTTTCCCCAGCAATGATGTGTGATCACACCACCATCCCACATATCTGGCCCAGAGAAGGCCAAGAAGTGCAGTGGAGGTACTTCCTACCCCAAAGCAGCCTAGGAAAGTGCCTGGCTGCGCTGCAGAAGGAAGAGACATGTCCATCGTGCTTTCTTTGGCAGGGAGTCAGCTGGTGCAGAGGAGAGCATTTGCGCCCCTGGCAGAGGTGCTGCTGTGATTGGGACCAGATGATGACAGATCCAGGCAGGGTATGGAAAGAGCCTAAGTCAGCTTTATATGCATCAGAAAAATGTTGGACCAGAACTTATTACTTAAGGGGCATTTCTTCTATTTAGTGTTGCCAAACATTTTTCTGTGGAATAGTATGGAATAGAAAAACCAGCATGGTGCAGTGGTTTGAGCATTGGATTACAACTCTGCAGACTAGGGTTTGAATCCCTGCTTGGCCATGGGTGACCTTGGGCAAGTCATACTCTCTCAGCCTCAGAGGAGGGCAAAGACAAAGGCAAACCTACCTCTGAACAAATCTTATCAAAATAATCCTGTGATAGGTTCACCTTAGGCAATCACATAGGGACATGGGGGTGGGAGGGGGATTTGCTCCAGGGTGGCAATGTTTTTGGGGCATCCCAGCCCATAGCCACGCCCCTCACACAATAGCCCCACCCCCTCCACACACTCCAAGCTCCGCCACTGACCTTAGGGTCCCCATAAGTTAGAAATGACTTGAAAGTACACAGCAATAAGTTTAGAATAATATGAATGGATTCTGAAGTCAACAAAATATGTACTCTCACTAGAAGCCAAAATGACTAAACTGAGGCTGTTGTACTTTGGACCATATCATCAGACAACATGACTCACTGGAAAAAGCAATAAGGCTCAGTAAAGTGGGACACAGTAGGATAAGAGGAAGATGCGCTAAAGGTGGATTGATTCCATCAAAGGATACAGAACCCTGAGTTTGCAAGACCTGAGCGGGGCTGTAGATGACAAATGCTCTTGGGGGTCTCTCATTTGTAGGGTCACCATAAGTTGAAGCTAACTTGATGGCAACAGAAAAATGAGGAAGCATGTAGGCCAATATTAGGATCACTTCTCCAAAGAGCTCAAGGAACATATTGTGCTATCTTCACAATAACCAAACTAACCTAAAGTACTGGTTTAAGTTGCAATATAAGTAGCTTCCAAGGTGCCCTAGTGAGCTTCATAGCTGACCATTACAGGAAGAACAGTGGCCAAAATAAAGGAAGAAATGCTGCACAATAGCTGCTTGGTAGTTTGTATGATTGGATTATGCAGATGGACCTTGCAGTGCAGGATTTACTAATGTCAGAGTTGCTTAACCTGGGGAAAACACTATAATCCACTCAAGTTGGCTGTTTTTGGCGGGGGATCCTTTGTTCGTGTGGATGTGGTTAGTCTGAGGTCTCCTAGGGGAATGTGACTGGGGATTTTCCTGGCCTGACCTATTTTCGGTCGTTCAACCTCCTTGTCTACGTACCCATTTGGGCAACCTCTCTGGCATGGCAGGCATGTTTGATATCAAATTTATATTCCCCACGATGGGGTATACCAGTGGGGTAACAGTATGATGATAATTTGCTCTTCTACCTGAGGCAGAAATACACCTTGTGTCAGCCCTGTGGGGGTGAAGAAACCATGCAACTAGTCCCACTTCTGTGATGTCTACACCCATATAATTCAATGGATGTGTATGCATTACGCCTGAGCAGGGATTTGAATGTGTTTCTCACATTCTAACCTGAGCTATATAGCAGGACCTTGAAAAAAGTTAAATTTTTGTCCTACAACTTCCAGAATTCCCTAGATAGCATAGTTATTCACCATGCTACCTGGGGGATTTTGGGATCTGTGGAAAGTTGTACTTCCAAGCTATGGCAGTGTGTTATAAGAACACACTGACTTTCATTGCCTTAAACAATGGTATGAGGAAATTCACAAAAGGCTCTATTTAGTAGTGATTATAGCACAGTAATAACACATTTTATATGCACAAGGCCCCAGAATGAATCTTTGGCCTTTCCAGTTAAAAGTATCCAGTATCAGGTAATGTGAAAGATATCTGCTAGAAAGCCCCTCTCCATCAGACCAGACCAGATTGGGCTACATGGACAAATAGTCTTAACTTGTTATAAGTCAGCTTTCCATACAAGTTTAGAGCACTTAAGAATGCCCAGCATCTTCTTTCATGAATCTCTAATGTAAACCTTCCTATCATAAAGGTTTGGTACAAAGCAACTTGGGGAGCCTTATTGGCCTTGAGCTTGCTAACTAGAGTTTTAAACACACCATTTAAATAGCATTTTGTTGAGCCTGGTAAATCTAAGGCAATAAATGTAGACATATCATGTCACTTCTGTGGTACACAATGTTTAAATTCTCTCTTTATATGCTTATCTCATGTGTTCCAACAATCTGTTTAAACAATTTGCAATTCAGTCCCAGGATCCCTCACACTGGCTGGAAAGATTATAGAAAGAACTGGGCAGTTAAGGTCACAGTGCAACACTCAGGACCTCACACTGGTGCCGGGATCAGAATCTCATCAGCATCTTCGTGTACTTTGCTAGCACTGCCCAAGGGCACTAAGAAATTAACTTTCACATGAATATGTGTTACAGTGGCCCAGTGCTGCCATCTTCCTTCCCCCTCTTTCTCCTCCACCTCCTCATTTTCCTCCTCACTTTTAGAAAGAAAAGTCATTTCAAACAGGAAGTTCTATAAAATATTTTTTGTTTCAGCACAGTAAGCCTTCAATCAGAGCAATTAGCCTGACTGTAGCTGCTGCCCATTGTCTCCTGTGCAAAGGTAGTCTTGTAGTTAGCCAGTGTTAGACTCTGGATGATGCTGTGTATTGGTTTACTTACTTCTAAGTTAGTAAACCAGCCCCACTCTTCTGAAGGTCTTTCCTGCGCATTCTAATGATTGAAGCCCTGGCCGTATTGCCAGAGTCTTATCCTGATGGCATTGCTGTGCAAAGGTGCTTCCCATGCCCCCATATCCCTGCTTCCTTCAACACTATCCACCTATCATCACAAACTCCATCATGCTTACTTCTATCCGGGCCAGTAGGGTGCCTGCTGTGGCTTCCTACCACAAGTGTGGAGACAGCTTATCCTATACAATGGTAATGCAAACACAAGACAGGAAGGATGACTTAATGCATTGAGGTTTCTGTTGTTTTGATCTTATAACTTAAAAACTTTACTGTTTTGTTATTGTGTTGAATCCCATTCTGATTTTTTTTAAACTGAAGAACACTATAAAATGTTCAAAGTAAAATAAAACAAAAGCATTGATCAGGTCTGTAAATAGACTGTATGCCAGATTCATAATATATAAATGATTTAACATCACAGGAATGCTATTAGTTAAGGGTCTTCTTTGAATATGACTGGTTGAACAGGATGCCTACCCGTTCCTTCCCCGACCAAACAAGAGGTAGTTCCTGTCAACTGTTTTTCCTCGAGTGCTACTCTCCAGAAGCAATTATTTCTATCTAGAATTCTGCTGGTTCCTTTTTTTCCCATGGTAAGAAAAAATCCAAGAAAGCTCTCATCCACAGTATTTCATTGTACCTGAGCCAAGCAAGCCTGAGAAAGAAGCTATTAGCCAACTGGATAATATCCAGAAACTTCACAGATGAAACTGCTCTCCCTAACTGTACCCGCCTACAGACACAGCCCTATCCTTCTGTATATGCTCCATCAGGGAGGGTGACGCATGGCACTGCAAATATTGTTGTACTGAAACTCCCAGAATTCTTCCTCATTGACTATGCTGGCTAGAGAGTTGCAGTCCAACAATATTTGGAGGTCCACATGTATTCCCAACCTCTGCCTTAAAGCATATTTGAGTCCTGCTTGTGGAAACCTAATCTCATTATGAACAATATGGTCTGCTTACACCACTGTCTGCTGCATTAAATATGCTGTTTACAACCCTGGTGCATCTAGAAAACATAAAAGATGGCCATGAATGGCCCAGTCCTACCAGGGTTTTTATTCTCTTGAACATCAGATCTACACAATGCAGCTACAAGTAGATGTTAGAATTCAGTTCTTTTAGACCTTGAGGAGCTAGGAGGGGAGGATTAGAAAGGGGGATTATGAGAGAGGAAAAGACATAGTGGCCATTTCTGCACTAGACCGTTATAGCACTATTATTCCATTTTCAACATCCTATGGAATCTTGGGGTTTGCAGTTTGCCTCAAAAGTCCCCCCCTAAACTGGAAACTCCAGGATTCCACAGGATGTTGAAAGTGGAATAATAGCACTATAACAGTCTAGTTCAGAAATGGCCAGTGTCAGTGAAAAGAGATTCTGAGGAGACTTGGTAGCGGCAGAGAAAAAAGGTCCTGAGGAGTCTTCAGAGAACATAGGAACAGAGTTGCCGTATCGCTATCACTCTGATCTCCTGCAGTTACCGATCAGCAGTTGCTCTACAACGAAGGCCCTTTCCACACGGTATTTGCCATGCAAAAGGGCACCTGGAGCATCGTGCGATTGTGGGGAGCGATCTGCATGATGCACTCACAACCGCGCGATGCTCCAGAGGCTGGCAGGGGCCGACCGCGCACCTTTTCATTTTCAGCTTGAAGCCGAAAATGGTACGCAATTGCGCATTGCTCCTGGGTCCCACGCACACTTACCCGGCGTGTGGAGCCTCCGGAGCTGCACCAGTCACGCTTCCTGCCCCAGCACAGTCTGGGAAACTGGGAAGGAAGAGGTGGGGCTCTTGTGCGAGCAGGCAGCTCGTGCGGAGCTGAAGCAGCAGGGACGTGAGAGCCTCTCGCCGGAGGCCATTCGCGCAATCCCCACACCCAGCGCCGGAAAAAGGTAAGGTGCTGAAAGGGCTTGAGTGATAGTGACAAAAGCCTACAGCTAACTTCACAGACCCTAGACTGCACAGCCAGAGACAGGCATTAAGATACATTTGTATCATATAATTACTGGACTCCATTCTGCCCCTTTTTGTTGTTTAGAAGTGTGCTTTAATTATGTATTCATATGGCTGTTCATTTTGCTTCTCCTACTTCCCTTCTCCTCATTAAATAAATCCAAGCTTTTATTTTTGTATCAAAATATATGACTTGCTGTTTTTTTCCTCATCTCCTTTCTGGAAACAGGGATCATGGTAGGCTGTAAATAATTCACTCACTACATTGGGGATCTGAATTTTTCTCATCACCTGTCCCAATCCCACAAGAACTTAGGTCCTACAGTCCCCATACCATAGGGTTGCTGGTTGGGAAGTTAAAATCATGTTCAGAAGCATAGTACATCTGGATATGGGTATCCTAGCTAAAAGGCATTTGTAGACATGAATGTGTTTACTTTCTCTTAAAGGTCATCATGAGGTATTGAGGGATTAATACAGAATATTATCTTTACTCTAAAGTAAAATATTCTGTATTTCAGCTGGAAGCCAAAAATGGTGCGCGATCGCGCATTGCTCCTGGGCCCCACGCACACTTACCTGGCGTGCGGAGCCTCACTACTTGGACACTAAAGAACCTGCCTCCCTTTTTTGTTTTCTTAAAAATCAACACTATCCAAACAAAGCCTATTTAGTAAAATCCTAGCAATTTAGGAGGTACATATTTCACCAGAAGCTACATACCCCAGTACATTCTTTTTCATGAAGGAAAAATAAGAGAGTGTAATTAATGAACCTTCCTCATGAAAAAAACATACAACTAAGGTATTTATTTATTTATTTATTTGGTTTTTGTTCGTTTGTTTTTCCAAAAAAAGTAAAACAAATAAAAATACATCATCCGTTAAACAGTAGTAACAGTTATAAACTCAAGCTAAATAATTATACGTATCTTCACAATCTTCCTCTTTCCCTTCCTAAGGCCTGTTTGTTAAAAACACTCTTCTACTGACTGTTCTTCTTTTTTAAAAAATTAGTTATAGAATTGTTGTGCATCAACGCAATAATGAAACAGCACTTTTGCACCAAAATGCTAATTCACTATTTCACTGGTACGCTATGACTCTAAGAAAAATAACATTTTTTTTCAAAAACAGAACCATATCCCAACTTCAGGAAACCATGCGCCTAGTTTTTTTTTTTTAAAAAAAAACAAAACTTAAAAAAAACTTCCAGTAAAGCCTTGTACTTGTCTCTCTCTCCATCTTGAAACCATACAGTGTGAAAACACTGCAGCTTTTGTCACAACACATATTACTGGGGGAATGACCAAAAAAACCTAACATGAACCCAAACCATAGATGTACATATGCCGCTCAAGACTTTCTTGATCCAACATGTCTCGGAATTTTGTTTTTTTAAAGTGGGAGAGTGGGAATTGCTACCAAATAATCTAGGATAATAAGATCATAATTTGGATGTTACCAAGCCAAACCCAGCCCAACCCGAACCTGAGAATGACAGCAGAAGGTACTGGAAGTTCCAGCAACATTTGCTCTGTTTATTTTCTTCCAGTTATGTGCACTCTATAATAATATACTAGATAAACATAAACCAGGGTCTGCAGTTTCTTTACCCCTTTTTCTGGTAGGAAGAGTGTGGAACTTGAACTGTGTCAACAGTTACCTGCAACCTGAAGAAGGTACCACAAACAAAAGTAGGTGACTGTATTTTTCTATTACAGGCTACTTGCCATAGCCTACAGGCCTCACTAGCCAGTTCCTTCGTTTTTTAAAAAATCTAGTCCTCAGTGGAACACTGAGAAAGAAAAAAACAACAACAGAAGTGCTGCCATGGGGTTCAGAGCACTGCAGGATGCTGCTCCTGCTCTCTATGCACCCTTATTGTTCTGTACCTTGTCCTTACCAGTAGGCTCAGGCAAAAGGAAACTGCTGCAGCCTCTCTTAGCTATTCTGTTCTTCTTCATTAATGATTTTTACCATCTTGATCATGCTGTGCTCTTGCCTGGCCACACATGTAGCTATTTTCATATGTGAAATGTAGGAGAGTATGACACAGTCCAACTGATGATATCCTCCAACTTTGAAGTTTTTATTTTATATTATTATTGTTTACATTCCCCACCAATCTAAGGCACAGCCAAAGGCTAAACCAACATCCCAGCAGCTAGAATATCCCCAAGTAAAATCAAATGAACGCAGCTACTAAACCTCTAAGGAATGGCATGCCTGCTGATCAATTAAATAGGGTGGAAGATGGGAATAATGCATATGTTGTTAGATTGCACCTCCCAAAATTTTTCACCATTGGCTATGCAGGTTTTAGAGCTGCTGGGAGAGGTAATCCAACATCTGGAGGACTGCATGTTTCTCAACTCTTGAAATAGGGAGAGTGTAATTATTGAACTTTTCTCATGAAAAAGAATACCAAGCAACACCATAGTGTTGTCAAAATGCTAATAGTTATTAATAAAAAGAGCTGACAAGCTACAAGAGGCAGTTTGATTTTGTCTGAGCCTGCTAGGAAGCCTCCTCTCCATTCCCCCTTGCTAAGTTAACTGAATGCAAACTGCTTTTGCACCTTGAATGCAGTTTATAGCAATGGAAGTAAGCTGAGGGCAAAGGAAGAAAGTGGGAGGAGGAGAGAGAAACTGGTACATTTTAAAAGCAGCTGAAAAAGTGGGATGACACAGTATTAATTAGGACTGTCCCTGCCAAACCTGGACAGTTGGAGTGTATGCTTGTTATAAATGCCCCAACTGTTAGTGTGGATACCCAAATTGACCCAAAGGAAGTCAAACTCTTGCAAAGAAGTACATCGGTAGTCATATCAGATCCACTTTTTAGCCTTCACTTAAGATTTTTATAGGCCTTATTCCCAGTTCTTGTTGCGAGTCTGGTTGGATCCAAGGCTCTAAGGATCTTGTGAGACCTGGAAGAAGCAGCCTTAAGATTTAATACAAATAGAAGACTCAACAAGGCTTGCTCCTTTCTCTTCCCTCTACAAGAAACCTCTGGCAATCACAGTGTTACCCATGTGATAATCCCTAAAACAAGTTTAGGACGATAGGCACAAAATTCTTTCCCCAAAATAGCTTTGTACTTTGGAGCTTATTAAAAAGTATTAAAAAGGCCCAAAATAATGGCAGTGACTGCAACAAATTGTTATTGAGTTGATATGTTGTTCTTTCACTTGGAACTTTATTAAAGTGTTTTTTTTTTTTGTAGTGAGAAAAGTACATGGGAATCTCTATAAATCTGTCTAAGACTCATAGCCAGAATTTGAAGTGTTAGGGGGAGAACCCTGGAAATGGGCAAGAAAAGATGAAATCTGTTTTCTCTAACCATTTGAAACATCATATGTCATGTTTGTATTATAAGCAGAGTAAAGCTGTGTTGCCATATTTGGTAAAAAACACCCCACCATGAGCTAAAGGGCAGAGAATAACCAGTCTTTCTTTTGTTATTGTTTCGATATTTATTAATTACATTATATGAAGATTTCGCTCTGGTTTTCACGCCAAAGTGATGCTACTGGTTTTTGAAAACAAATATTGGAAGAATTCGTTTAGAGTTAAAGTTCATAACCTCTGTTTAGATTAAAAAGAAGCACAGAGTTTGTGACATTCTTATGTTGTAAAAGCTCCAAGTGTTTAATGAAAGTGTTGTTAAAATGTAATGCATGTCTCTAACATCAGTCCCAAATGATCAACAGAACAGTTTTAGTTCCATGTATTGAATAGCTAAAAGTTCTTTTAACTGCCTTCTTTGACCTCGCACCACCAATTAGTACAATTTATCAGAAAAGAGTGATTATTTATGAATAGTTATATGAAGCAAATGTTTCTGAAAGTCATTTCACAACTTGTGAAAAGTGCTGAATACTTAACCAGAGCAATAGACAAAGACGTGGAACAGGAGTGGGGAATCATACACTGTAACCAAGATAGTACATAGGATTGTGTTGTGCGCACATTGCGGAGAGGGTGATTTAAAATGGGGCTGCTACTTTATAAGTCCTATGTTTTCATAATATGTAGTTCCATCTTTAAAACAGAGTTAGGAAAATGTGTGATTTATAGGAAGGATACAGGAAGCTGTTGCATACCAAGTCAGGGTCTCTTTCTACGCTACACAGTTATAGCACTACGGTTCCATTTTAACTGCCATGGTAACATCCGATAAAATCCAAGGGTTTGTAGTTTGGTGAAGCACTATTGCTCTCTGCTGAGAATTTGAAATACACATCCCTAAACTGCAAACCTGAGGATCCATAGGATGTTGCCATGGCAGTTAAAGTGGAATCATACCAGTGTAACCATGTAGTGTAAAAGGGCCCTCAGAATATTATTTAATCTGAATGGTAGTGGCTTTCAGGAGCAAACTATGTTATGTGTTAAATGTACAGCCAGCAGCTTTCCAGGGTTGAGTGGATTCTAGTTCAGATTAGAACCACATCACATAGAGAAGAGAGGTTGTCCTTTTTCTACTTCAACCACAACCCGTACAAAATTGCACCTTCTTTTGCACCAATGACCACACCAGACTTTCTGCTTGGATTCTTGTCTATGCTGTGCCTGAGGACAGGAGGCAAAAACATCCTTTCCCCATGGCCCTTCAGCCCTGATGGGAATTTGAACTCTATACGCCTTCATTAAGTGGGGAAAAAGCAATGTATTAGCTGTACATTACACAGTTAGCATAACGTGCAATTTGGTCCTCAGGCAGAATTTTTTTCCATCACCTGCTACTAGCTGATCCTTTTAACTGGAAACACCAGGGGCCAGAACTTGAGCCTTCCTTGTGCAAAAAATGTGCTCAGTCACAGTAGCCTGTGATCCTTCCAAATAATGACCTGTTTGACAATAGTTCTAAAATTCTGGGAAGAACAAAAAGTCTTTTGCTGCTTGCCACATTTCGAGTACCTAGCCCTCTCCCTTCTGTACATCCAGGGGGTAACATAGGTTGAAGCCAAATGGCAATCAAGCCAAAAAGCAGAACAGTCCTGAAATTCCTGTTTTCTTCCTGTGGTAATTATTAATGACAGTACTCTGTCATTCCCTCTGTCTTACTACAAAAACTTAAACATCAAATCAATCTAGACAAAACAAGTGGGATACAGTGTTGCAGTACCTCCTCATTCTCTACGAAGCGGAGCATTCTAATCTTCCTCCAGTCTACCTTGTTTCTTTCACTTGAGCATGGTGGACCCTCAACACTGACCCACTATGGGCATAATGGGATCAGACACCAGTATTGGTTGAATAGGACCACTTTATTTTAACCATCTAACTTGGTTGAAACCATGAACTGCAAAGTTGGGTGGGTGGGGGGAATACAGCAACCGAATATGGGATCCACTGAAGCAGATGGCCTCCCTCTGACCTCCTCCTCAGTTCTGCCTGTACAAAGTACCAGAGCCCCAATGGCAACTCAGTCAGCTGGGTTGCTATGTGCTAGAAGGCAAACCCAATGAACTCCTTCCCTCAAGTCTTATTACACAAAATTTATTTTATTTTATTGATTGATTGATTTTATATGCTGCTTTGAATCCCAAAGTAGGTCCCAAGGCAGCTTCCACAAAGTTAAAAAACACTGAAAACATTTACACAATTAAAACATTTTAAGAATTAAAAACATTACAAAACACATTAAGTTATAATAAAATAAATTTTAAAAACAGCTAATAAATGAGGTCACTCCTAGGCCAGCCGTAAGGGTAGTCTCCCACTCCCAGGTCCTGTGATTTAGAGGGGCAGTTCCAAAGAACTCCCCTTCGCCAAATGGGTGCTAATGCTGTTCTCTGAAAATTCTGCTTTCTCCCACCAGTACCTGCCACATGCTTGCCTATTTAATGGTATCAATGCAATTCAATTGTCCAAGTTCCCTAAATGCAGTCTAAGGTGAAAAAGGGAATAAATCCAGCCCAACCCCAAAGGTGACCGGTCACAGCTTACATTGCACTAGAGGCCAGCGGGTGGGTTGAGTGTTGGAACCAAAGAGGAAGTTGCCGTGGATGGTTAGGGCTTATAAGCCTTCTGGCTCCACCTCACATATGTCATGGCATTTCCCCCCTGAGGGTCCCTGCCAATCCAGCTTCTATCAGGTGGCAGTAAAGGCGACCCCGTCCTGCAGCCATGTGGGTGCCATGCAAGCACAGGACTGGATTGGGCTGGTTTGGGGAAGCTTATCTTCTTTCTATCTTTGTGTTTTTAAGATTTTTTTCTATTTCTGCAAATCTTGGGTTCATGCAAGCACGTAAATATCTTCATTATTTGGACTACAATCTTGCCACTTGAATTCACTGTTAGGTGGGAGTGCAGTCCCTTAGAACATGCCTATTGCTTTCTTTCTGCTTCAGCCTACTTGTATTTATGATAACGTAGTGTAGCTGTATAATGCTTTGAACATATGGTTATAAAAGAAGAGCAGTTATTTTAGACAAGTGTAATAAGCAAAAATAAAAAATGTTTATTGTTTCAGGAAATCTATTAAAGATATGACCGAACAGAAATGCCTAGATTTGGTTACAGAACCCCTTAACACTGAGTCCGGTGCATGGAGCCATACCAGTTGCCATTACGGAGGGAACTGTTTCGACCTCCTGTAGAGGGAAAAGATTAACTTGATTCTTTAAAGAAACAGAGCAAATAATAACCTAGAAAAATTCAAAAGGGGACAAGATGCCCCAAGTACACCTGTCCTTCCATTACCACCTCCATCACCTGGTCATTTGTTACATGCACTAATGGTTCTTATTTCTAATAAATTCAAGTGGGAGGTACTTTCCAAGGCCAAGAGAAAGCATTGGTGCCATGGCATTTATTTTCATACATTCTAGAGTGCAGCCCTCTCATCAGGCCTTGGCAAACAATCCCTTGGAAGATTACCTGGTAACATCCAGCTGCCAGTCTTTCCAGGCTGCTACTGTGGTTCATCTGAGATTGTTGCCTATGTGGGATATGGCATTTAACTGCTTTTTAACCTCCTGTGCCACTTCTTCTCATTGTCTTTCAGGACTTATTCCTTTCATCCCATTGCTACTCAGCTAATCTATTCCAGATTTACTGCTACTGCTGGTCAGCCTTTCCCCTGTCAGTGAGACAACTGTGAAATATTAATGCCAATTAAACTCACAGATCAGGATCTCTCTTTTTCTACTAGTATTGGCTACATTTCTGCAGCTCCTGTTGGATCCTGGAAACCTGCTTCAGAGAGCCAGGGAACTCACGGAGCAGATCTTGGTATCACAGAGAGCTATAGGAAGCAGGAAAGAAACTGCAGTTTTGCTGGCCTCAGAAACACTCCGCAATTTTATTGAGCACCATTAGTAAACAACAAATAGCTGGTATTGCGGAAAACATGTCAATTTCTGCTCAGTCTGTGTGTGGGATGACAGTGCTGAGTTTCATCTCTCTTAAATGCCAAAATGAAAGATTATGAGGAAGCTGATGGGTAACCTTATCCTGATTAAATTGTTTTGTTTATGGAGGCATTTATGTGACCCAACCCAGTAATGACTTGCTGGTCAAGTATTCATAATTAGGAATGTAGAAATAGTTTATTTTGTAAGCAGTTACAAGGAAGTACTTTGAGGTGGATCCCTTTCACTATAGACAAGCTTTTACAAATAACAAGTTAAAAAACGAAATGTAAAGCTCACATAGAAATGTGTTTTTGCACATGATGCTTTCCACCCCTTAGTATGGAATGTAGTTATAAATCCTACATGTACCACTATGCACAGTGCCAACGGCAAATGCTTCTTTTATAGATAAACATTAAAAAAAAATAGGAAAGTCACATAGCTGAGATTTTCTTCCCTGAAATAATATTGAGAACATTCTTACATGACTCTTGGTAGGCCCAGAGTAGCCTGACATAGAGTTGATCTAGGCACAAATCTGTGCTACATACCATATCCTTCAACATTTCTCAGATGAAAACTGGAACACATGAAGCCAAACAACATCAGAGTGTGGTCAATATGGCAAAAGTTATTAATGTGGAAAAACAGACAAGCTGGGAGAGGATGAAGCAGTTTGCTTTGGGCAGGAGAAGTTGCTACCTTCTCCTCTCCTCAACACCCACTGAGTTAATTGAGTCCAAGCTGCTTTTGAACTTTAAACTCAATTTGCTGCAATTGAAATAAGTTGAAGACGCGGGAGAAAGTGAAAGAAGAAACGGGGGTGAGAAAACCAGGACATTTTAAAATAAATTGAAAAAGTGGGATGATGCTGGATTAATTGGGACTGTCCCTGCCAAATCTGGACAGTTGGAGGGTCTGTTATATGCACCCATTTACCATGCAAAGCTCATGGACAATATTATACTAAGTGAAAACTATGCAACACAGTGGAAGTCATGTTAGCAATATTAATAGGTTTCAAGTGGTAGACACATTGTCCTGTGAAACTCTGGGGTAATTTTACATTGCTTTCTTCTTTCCTAATCGCCACTGGAAATTGCAGTGTGTTTCCTGTGTACACTAAACATTTTTCTCATAGTAAGATATTGATGAAAGTTACATTAGTGGTTGTGGTTTTTCCAGGCCACATAATGGTGGCAAGGGAAGGGAGCCAAAACTGGCTGGATGTGGGCACATTATTTCTCCAATACCCTTTATTTTCTTCATTGTCACTGTGCCTGTGGCTGTTTTTTTCCTGCCACCAATGATTATACTGGCATAGTTATGCCAGCATACTGCACTAAGAGAATTCCGGCCAGAGATGCAAGTCTATACATTTTCAGATGCCACACTGAAAGTCACAACCTCTCTTAAAACAGATAATTAATACTGTTCAGCTCTGATAGTGCTAACTTCCTATTAAGGGAATTCCAGAGCTACAGTAGTTGCGCTGAAAAGATACCAATATTTGTGGTACTGAATGTCTGCTTGTCAAGTATGCCCACTCTCCAAATATAGAAAAAGGCACTCTGCGCACAGCCACAGATATTTTACACTTAAAAATAATCTGACCTCACTCACTAAAACTAGTAGGTTTCATGCATGGATCATTCATACATTTATTTGAAACTATCTATAACTACAGCTACGCATTAAAATTGTTGCTGTGATATCCATATCATCCTAATCAGCTCACTTTAATATGGATTTTACTCAAATTCACTTTTGATAAAGCTAGATTGCCAAAATTGGCCTTTTAGGCCTCTTGATTTATTGATTTCCACCTGGCCAAAGAAAACCTACCCATGTAATCTATTGCAAATTCAGTGCATATTTACTCAGATGAAACTCCTGCTGAATGCTATCAGACAAATTAAGTGTGAACCTTAGTTCATTAGTGTGGAATTGTCAGCAGAGTCATATATATCTTTAGTTAGATCATCATCCCATTGTGTTCTGCTGGATTTACTCCCAGATCAGTGAGAATTCATGTGCACCTCATTTTCTAAAATGTTCTAAAAATATTTTGCAAAACTATATATTCTTGGACATGGAAGTGTCTGTTTTTCAGCAGTTTACAACATGAGGAGAGACCTTGCCATTTCAAATAATATGTTCTAGAGATATATCGGTTTCTATTACAATGTTTGTATGAAAACTGATGAAAAACTCAGTAGTAATAAATATGTACAGAAAATTCAAAAAATAAATCATGGTTTGTCAAATGCAAATTTGTACCTATAATTGTACCTTTTAAGATATAACCAGGTCTATTCAGCAATGCTGGATGTCATCTAAAAGTAAACTTGGGACTTCTTTTGAGAGCAAAACTTTATTTGCTGGAACCTAATACACATAGCATTAAGCTTTTCTGTTCTGTGTAAAGAGTGGGTGCAGCTTCCAAAGAGACAAGGGTGAATGTCGTAACCCTTTCCTGTTTTTCCATTTTGAAATCATACTACTCCAAGCTGCTTTCAGCCTCGTAGGAATGTTCCCACTCTTTTGCAGGCCATGTTTCCATTCACTTCTGCAAGCTACTGCTTTGTTTTCAAGATCTTAGAGAACATGAATGACAATGAAAAGTCTGTTCAAACATGCTAGAGGAATTTCTTTTCACTGTCACTATATTTTTGCATTCTATAAGAGGACAGGTTATCAGTCTGCCTGATAGGGCTGGCCTGGGCAAATTGGTATTGTTTGTAACCAGAACAGAAGAGTGACACATTTGAGTAACTTTGATTTATTTAATCTGGATAGTAGTGTAGTACTGGCTAGCTACTGACAAGGAGAGAGTAATGGAAACAAGATCAGAACTGCTCCAGAAATGAGGATTTATTCAGAAAATGTAGCAACAACACAGGGCTACCATCTTACCTGGGACTCAGCTACCATCTCTTATCACCATCTTTCATTGCCATTTGGTCATTTCCAGCAGTGAAATTGCTTGTTTGAGGAGTATGATAGCTGGCAGTTGAAAATCTTACATTTTGGGGGTCACATCCCTCATGCCCTGACTTAGCAATGGTCATGTTGGATGGGTGTTTCTGTGTGCTCTAGCCTAAAACATTAAATTTCTCATGCTCCAGTTGTATCCATAAGCCACCCCTCCCCACCGTCACCCCCTATTGAGCTTACCTAGTGGCAGCTCTAATGGGCTAGGAAGCAAGCAAATGGTTCCATCTGTCCAAGAATTCGCCATCTTTTGTCTCTTGCAGTGTAATTTATGTATGCCATCAGATGAAATGCTGCTGGGTAAAATTTCACAGTCTGCATACCCATTGGAGGGAATTGTAAACTGAACTTGGCAGTTTCAGGAGTGACAAATGACAGATTGTGCCAGAAGCAGTTTTTGGAGATATGGCAGTGGGGAATGGCAATGTGAGTGCTCTCTTGATGCTGTGGACCTGAGGACCTGCTCAAGCATGACTCTAGTCCAGAATTCCTTCACCGCTATGGACAATTCATAAGGTGTTTCCCCCAAAGAAGATTTGAGCGGCAAAGTTCTCAAGGAACTTTACAAACCCCAGACTTATCTATCGTAGAACATCAATTTGATTGCTCGCTCACAATAATAAAATTGTGCTTTGGTAGCCTAATTATAAAGTTAATAACACAAAGGTTTTGAAGGTGGGATGAGAAAAAAAAACCCTGTGTGACAGAGAGATTTTTAATAAGCATAACCAAACATTGCTACTGAGGATCATGGTTTATGAGAATCCCCTGAAGGTTCTTCTTCTTGGCACACAAAGACACGCGGTGGAGCTTCCAGGAATAAACATCATTCAAGAGTAAATATAATTCCAAACCGGTTTAGAAGAATTCATCGTAGGGGAGGATTTTCCCACAGAGTTATATATCATTTGTGGAGGAAATGTTTCCTTTAAAATACATTTCCATTCCAAGGGAGCCTCCACTTCAAGTCTAGTAGGCTATTATAGGCTTGTGTCTTTGGTTGTTAGGATGTGCTTGATGGGGAACTGGCTACTCTGGAAACTTAGGAAGAAAGTTTCTCTACCATTTTTCCTCTCACAACGGGATGCCTTTTGCAATTCACTGCCTTAGCAGTAATGACAACTGACTCCATAAGATTTACTTTTTTGAGAGGCTTTTTTGGGGAGAGACTTCTTTTCCATCAAAGACTCAGGCTGCATAGTAACCTGTAGCACTTGGCAGAGTTCTATATTAAAGCAAGATGTAAAACAGAGGTTAAAGACAGCATTGTAACTGTATGCTTTTTGGGACAGTCCTGACAATTCGAACAAAGTCAGCAAACTGTTTGGCACCAAGTGATCATGATTATGCTTCACCTAGCATTTATGCCTCATATGTAATCTGATATCTATTCTTTCAATCATATATCTAGCTATCTCTATCATCTACTTGCAAAATATGGAGAGAAAGAACGGTTGAAAAGATGTTATGTGTTATTTACTTGGGTTGCTGTAGGTTACTTAGATGTTTAAGTACTGTAGGTTATTTAGGTGCCTTGTCACCTTTTCTCTGGTTGTTCAACTTGCTCTCTCTCTTTTTAAGGGGTAGTGCAATGCCATTCTATGTATAATATTTCAGCCTCAAGAGTTTCTCAATTACTGATCCAGAATTTTCCTGAAGAAGTTCAGAGCTCAATATGGGAAAAAATAATATCAGGAAAAAAATGAATCCCCTATAATTGAACATTGACGTTATTTGATGCCACATAATTTAAGCTGTCATGTAGAGATGGGGGAGTGATGGGGGTGGTTTGCCCCTGGCAGCAATGTTTTTGGGGCATCTTGGCTCATGGCTATGCCCCTGCATGCTGTGGCCACACCCCCAGGCACCAGGGCCATGCCCCCAGGCACTATGACTATGCCTTCCTCTCACCCCTTCCATGCAGTCTAAGCTCTGCCGCTGAATTTAAGTGATATTTTCATTTGCAATAATTTGTGGACAGTTTTTTTTAACCTTGCTTGAAAATTAACAATATCAAATTATTTTGTGTATGTAGCGAAATTTGTCCCTCCAGGTTCTTTGTTGCTGAGGAATACTTCTCATATCTTCTCTCAATGTGCTAATATTGATCAGAATATAAACACTGGTTTGTCACCAGGAGTTAGTGTGGTGTAATGGTTTGGGTGTAGGATTCTGGGAGGCCAAAGTTCAAACCTCTGCTCAGCCATGGAAACCCACTGGGTGACCCTGAGCAAGTCACACTCTTTCAGCCTCAGATAGAGACAATGGCACACCCCCCTCTGAACAAATCTTGCCAAGAAAACCCTGTGATAGGTTCATGTTAGGACAGTCATAAGTTAGAAACTACTGGAAGGTGTACTAACACAACTTGTCTCCCAGTATCTGACAAAATATGATAGCTGGAATTCAATTATATTTAAAAAGCAACACCATGTTACTGTTCCCTGGGAGAGCACCTGACGGACAACACAGAGAAGAAGAGGTTTGCTAAGAGGGAAATCTTTAATTAAAGAAGGCGGTTCAACATCAGAGGCATCTCCAATGGGATGGTGGAAACCTTGACCTCACCAATGCACTGCCAGTGGTGTTCCATTTGTGGTGAGACCAGAAACTAGGGTGTCTTCTAGGGTGTCTTATGGAGTAAGTTAGGGGAGGCCATGGATCCACAGAACCCTAAACCTCTAATTCTCCTGACATGCTCTTAGAGGGAACTACATGAACAACCCATGCTGGGGAGTGAGGAGGGGAAAACGTAAGTAAGAAGAAAAAGATTAACTTCACCTTTTTCCCTAGCTGGACCCAACAAGCAGGGCTTTGGATATGGTACATCAATTACCACAGATTCAACCTCACACACACCTCCTTTCAATCTTCTATCTTCATGGTATTGGCTCAAATGCTCAAATTTGGGGGCAAACAACGCTGGGTCCTGTTATTGCCTGTTATAAACAGAGAATGCAGTCTTAAAAACGCATATTTCCCTTTGGCTGTTCATTGTAAATGAAACTCAAGGCAAACTAAAAGAGCTGGGTCTGTCATTCCTTCTGATTTACACAGAGATGCACCAATATTGTTTTTTCTATTAGAGAAATAAACACAAGCACAGGTATTAATTCTGACATTTATTATAAAGCCTTGAACTAGAAAGACCTTATTTTTATTTATATTTCTGGATGAATCTTTCTTCTAGGCTGGCCCTACCATTAACAAAGTGAACAGATGTTGAAGACCTGAAGAGCAGCGGCAAGAAGTATAGGACAACAGCTTCAACCATTAAGATAGTTTGATGCCCTCAGAAAGAAGCTGGTCTATGATCAATGTTAAAGTAAGAGCCAATTGCCAGTCTGGTTAGCTTTTGTACATAGAATGGAGGACATCAAACTTTATCTCAGACAGCAATATATATTGGGTCTATGCTATCTTTGCTACCTATATCATTGCAACAAATGATGACAAGAATTTGGATGAGAACAACACATAGTACAATTCCTTTAATCTCCTCTGATATTTTGTTAATTCTGTTTGATTCTGATATCCTAGATTTGTTTTGGTTTTTACAAATATAAATATATCATGCAGTTCAAATCATTTTGAAAATCAATAAGTGCAAGAAGATTTTTCTCTTTGCCTTGAGAATCAAAGTTAGTTCACAGACTTGTACATCTATCAGTCTTCTAATTGTTCAAGACTTTCCTTCTAAGTATGCGTTTAGAGTGAAGACTTAGCCAAGAATAAGGCAATCATTTCCTTTCAATTAACAGTGATATTTAAATGGGTGTACCATTAATTTTTAAATATTGTTGTATGCAGGTCTAGCAGATTTATTATGCTGAACTGTATTATAAACTTGACAAGGAACTATGACATGCAGATACAAATGCTAGCAAATAGACTGTCTTTTGTTTTATGACTGGGTATATGAGTAATCATCTTTATTTGAACATGAGTAATCATACTCAAGTGAGTAATCATTTTCCACATATATTTTCCACATACATTTTAGTGTATGTGTTTATGAAGTCTCATATTCAAATATCCCTATCAAAAAGAAAGGTTTGCAATTGACATGCCATATGAACTTATATAGTCAATTTCATGGTTGTACTCCAGATTTTCTTTCATAAGGAGGCACAGAAGGTTGATAGTAATATAACAAAATAAATACCAAAATTAGACCCTGGAGTAATGAGATAACTTTTTTTTTTACAAAATAACATAAGGACTGGTAATTTATTTTGTGTGTGTTTGAGGAATGATGTTGCTTGTTACTTCTAAAATGTTTTTTATGGTGAGTGCCAAGGCCCTAGTTCTCCAAATGATATTATTCAGTACCCTCAAAGTGAACAAGATGTAGAAGATGTAAGATGCAAGTCTGTATGTATGGTTTAATGTAATCAGAGATCCACATTGATGAGGAAGCTCTCTGAGAGTCAGGTATACCATCTTCATTCTCATTTTGTTAAGATACTGATGAAACCAGGAGAAGCAAACATCTTCTTAGCTCTGGTTCATCTTTCAGATAGCACATGGTTTCTGTGTAAGGGATTAGCCATAGTCAGCTGTCAAGATGAAACTTTAACCAATGAATCACACCAAACATTAGAAGTAAGATGTGTGTGGTGTATGTATACATACATGTGTGCTAATCCAGGAGGATAAGTCAGGAATGAAAGCTGAGGAGCAGAGCTCCAAACTGGAACACACCAGAATCATGAAGGCTGTTACTCACAGGCAAATTCCCAACCTAAACAGAAAGTTTTTCACAGCTCTTCCTAACTGACTCCAATAGTTCACATGATGTGGGGTGTAGGAGGTAAGGCAGTCCACGATTCTGAGAACACTTCGCTACCAAGGGAAATATTCCAAAATGTTGTCCCGGTGGATTATCACATGAGGCAATGACATACAAAGCCAATGTTTCCTATTGCCAATCATGGAGGTACAGTTGGCCTTCCATATTTGCTAGGGTTGGGGGCACAGAACCCTCACTAACGTGGAAAAACTGCAAATATCAAAATGTGTATGTGTATCTGTGGGAACAGGGGTGAGGCATGGTGGGGAAAGCAGGAACCCAGAATCCAAATCAGGTCAGGGAAAGAAGAGGGAATGGGCGTGGGTTGACAAGATGGCCCTATACTTCCCCTCTCTTGATCGTCACGTTCCTTGGGTGTGTGTGTGGGGACATCAGGAGAGAGTTTGTGGAGCTGAGAAATCAGGCTGCGAGCTGGTGGTGGTGAAGGAGAGGCAGGTTTTAAAGGACTGCATGGCTGGATCGGAGCCTCTGAAAGAGAAGGGTCCTCCAGAAAGGGGGGGCGGAGGGGCAGAGATTGTAGAAACTCACAAACAATAAAATCTGTGAAAGTTAAACCTGCAAATGTAGAAGGCCAGTTGTATATTTACCTTAGGGCCTGATCACAAGCTACCTTCAGTATGCAATGAACCTTTTGGAAGTGAATTCTTGAGAAGTCTTGCATATTCTCATTGTTTGTGACTCCATGTGCTCCAGACTTCTTTTGTACTCGAACTGTTAGAAATTCACCCGGTCTTTGCAGTTCTCCCCACACTATGATTGTTTGGGAAGGGGTGTCTGTTAATTTGAGATTTTGATTAGAAGTGAAAGAGGGGCATTGGTGATGGCAGTAAAGAATTTCAAACCATTTCCAGAAGCGACTTTCTCTTTATCTCTACAAGTTTTTAATTCTCAGTGAGGAAATTATGCTTCTGTCTTTTCACCGGAGTGGGTAAAAACAACTGCTGAGGATGGTGTACCCTGGAGAAATGCCATGATGAAAAAGGCACACACTGGCATTCCATTTCAAATTGCAACTTGGGCATTTGCACTGTATTAAAAAGAATATTCCCTCCAGAGAGTAACAGAAGTATATATCACATACAGTTCTGTTTCTAGCATTAGAATCTCACTTAGAATTTAAAAGGGTGGTGCAGATGAAGGCATGACATCATTCTGAATTAAAGATCACTCTGACTGGGGACAATAGCAGATTAAATTAAATTCAGACAGCAGGAAAAGCAAAGCTTAGACATTATTGAAAAGGGTGTTAAAATGGTTGTAGCTTCAGGGCAGCTGTAATGAACAGGGAACAAGTTCAGCTGGTTTTTGGTTTATTTAGTTGGGTATTTATGTGGGAAGTGGCTGTGTGAGTAGACTAAAGTGGCATGTCCCAATAGCCCTCTATGTAAGACAAGGATAAATCAAATGTGCCCCATGAGGTACAGGCAGTATTTTCAGGACTGGTTTAGCCTGTGGACAATCCAGCAGGGAAGAATGAAAAATTGGCCTGGGACTGGTAGAAGTTGCTCCCCACAATACAAAATATAGTTGTTTCTGCATAACCCACTCCATTATTATTTCTGCTCATACAAAGCAAGGTACTCAGTTTTCTGCTAATCCCCTCTACCAGCTGAAACTCATCAAAAAGCTGCTCCTAAGAGTTGGGGGATCTTTGAGAACAGGATGGAATATAGCACAGAAGTGTGTTTGTGTGTAGGAGGGTAAGGGTAGCAGCAAACTCTACATGCTAATCCTGAACACAAATGTTTTCTGTTAATTACAAGGCCACCCTATAGCTTTCCTACTGCCAGTATGTGGAACTAGGGTATTCAGGCAATCTGGACAGGTTGCAAGGCCACCAGTTGCTGTTAACTCACAGAGGCCAGCAGGCAAGGGCCACTGACATGCTGTTTGAGTCTGAGACCATTTCTGCACTGGACTGTTATAGTGTGATGATGCCACTTTCAACCTCCTATGCAATCCTGGGGTTTGCAGTTTAGGGAGGGGACGACTGGCCCCTCCCTAAACTGCAAACCCCAGGATTCCATAGGAGGTTGAAAGTGGCATCATCGCGCTATAATAGTCCAGTGCAGAAATGGCCTGAATCTACATAGGATAAATAATGCATCTTTCCTTCAGGCTCTGTCTTTTTTGAATACAGTCAGCCCTCAACATTTGCCGGTTTCATTTTTGTGGATTTGATTATTCACGGATTATTTGCTGTCACCTCTGCTGCTCCCCTATGCCATTTTTAATAGGGACTGCAAGCCTCTTGAGGCTAAGAAACTGCGAACAAGGCTTGTAAGTCCCTAATAAAAATGGTGTAGGGTAGCAGTGGAGGTGGCATTAAGCCCCACCAGCCACCCACTTCTGCCTTTTGAAGGGACCCAGATGCCTCAAAGGAATTCATGGTGGGTTGAATAGGGTGGTTATACTTTTTTTTGTGCTAAGTATGGTTTGGGAGGACCTAGAGTTATTCATGTTTTTTCCACTTTCATATCCTGTGCCCCTAACCTGCGCCATTTCCACACAACACTCTTATAGTGCGATGATTCCACTTTCAACCTCCTATGGAATCCTGGGGTTTTCAGTTTAGGGAGGGGCCAGCCGGCCCCTCACGGAACTGCAAACCCCAGGATTCCGTAGGAGGTTGAAAGTGGAATCATCGTGCTATAAGAGTGTCCTGTGGAAAGGCCACTAGTGAATGTGGAAGGATGACTGGACAATGTTTCTCTCCTTCAAATGTGAAAACACTTCCTTTTGATGCCCAAGAGCTTTAACACAGTTAAAAAAAAAAACTCCAGTTTTTTTGAAACTATTTGGGAAGAACCAGGTTTTTAAAATGTGTGTTTTGACCCCAGATTGGAATTGCAGTGGAAATATGAGTGGAACAGCGAGGAAAGGATGGGGCCAGGTTGGTGAGTGGTCACCTAGGTCAGGCAGTCGCCTTGGTCACCTGATCATTCCTGCCATGGAAAGGGAGCTTCCTAGTTTGTATCGGTGTCCAGAAAATGAGGTGTTGCCTTTTCTCTTTTTTTTCAGATTTGTTGTTTGTATGCAGACATTCACAGCACAGCATTTCACCTCCCCCTATTCTACCAACTTCACTACACCCATTTACAGGTCAGAGAAGGGGCAAGGCTGGGGGACCAGGTTAGTGGGTGGTGACTGGCTGGTGGATAGGTGACTGGCACAGAGTCTCTGGAGATGTTTCTCCTAGGCTCCTGCTTGCCTAGAAGGACTGGAAGGGTCAGCACCATTTTTTCTTTTTCCCTTTGGACATGTGTAAACTGTTGAATCTTTGATCTTTGAATATTTGTTTGCCTTTAGATATCCTTTTGAGTAAGGTGATGAAACAGTCTGATGGGACAAGCACTATAAAACACTTTCCTGGGAGTCAAGCACTATTGAATCAGACTTATGTCTGAGTTGGCCTGTATATGATTGCACCACCTGCTGTCAATCCCGTATCCATTTTCCTGGGAATTAAATTTTAAAAATGAGGCAGCAAATTAGAACAGGGGAGGCAACACATAAAGGCTAAGGCAACCACCCGGGTGTTCACCCAATGCAATGAGAGTGGAAATGGGCAGTCAGAATGCAAGAAAACAGGGAAAGGCTATTTGAATATGCAAATATGTGCATGCATGGCAGGAACAAACAAAAGAAAGCCCTACAGCTGTTGTGGTTGTGTGATCCAACATAAACTGGTATGGAGAACATGTCATGCGGTAGAAACACCTCCTTGTACTGATGTGACTTGTGTGGCTTTCCAAATTGATTTCAGTTTGGATTTAAACAGATGCATGTGGCAGTAAAGGGGTCAGACTGGTGCAGGATGCAATGCTGTGGAGCTAGAATACAGCTCTCATGTAGATTCAGCATTAGCTGGCCCAGAAGGAAGATGCTGCAGCTACCCCAGTCAGTTCCATAACATGGAAGAAAAATAAATTGAAATGCTGACTTGTGCACTCTCAAAAATCACAAGGGCTCACATAAAAAATGGAAATAGAAGTACAGTTCTGGCTATCTCAATAAGTATACTTCACTATTGATATACTTCACTGTATCAATAATTCTCACATCGTAAACTTAGTAATTTAGAGATGCATTTCTGGAATAAAAAGAGTGTGGATGCATTTCTGGAGACTGAGAAGGCAGTTTCAAAAACAGACAATGGACAGCATGTTTGGAAAAACTCCAGTGGGAAAATTCTTTTCTTTTTGCAAAGCATTGCAGCAAATTAATGACATGCATACATTTACTAGTCAAGGAAGTTTCAGAACGGTGCTGTGGCACTGTTTCCATCCAAAACCCATACACTGAATTTATCTTGAACACAAGAAATTCAGTGACTTCTTTGCTGTGGGTAGTCCACTGTGGGTGACCAATTAATAATGGGGGAAAGAGAGAAGGCAGAACTACTCAATATCTTCTTTGCCTCAGTTTTCTCCCGGAAGGATAGAAGTACCCAACCTGGGGTGTGGGGAGCAGGTGAGGAAGGGGGGGAAATGCAGCACAGAATAAGTAAAGAACTAGTACAGGAATATCTGGCTAAACTAGATGAATTCAAATCCCCAGGGCAGATGAATTACATCCAAGGATATTAAAAGAACTGGCAGAAGTCATTTCTGAACCACTTGAATAATCCTTGAGAACTCTTGGAGAACAGGAGAAGTCCCAGCAGGCTGGAAGAGGGCAAATGTCATCCCCATCTTCAAGAAAGGGAAAAAAGAGGACCCAAATAATTATCACCCGGTCAGCCTGACATCAATTCCAGGAAAGATCCTAGAGCAGATCATTAAACAGTCAGTTTGTAATTACTTAGAAAGCAATGCCATAATCACTAAAAGCCAGCATGGATTTCCCAGAAATAAGTCATGCCAGGCTAATCTTATCTCTTTTTATGATAGGGATACAGGCTTGACAGATGAAGGGAATGCTGTAGACGTAGCATGTCTTGACCTCAGTAAGGCCTTTGACAAAGTTCCCCCTGACATTCTTGCAAACAAGCTAGTAAAATGTGGGCTGGACAGGGCTACTGTTAGTTGGATTTGTAATTGGTTGACTGACCAAACCCAAAGGGTGATCACGAATGGCTGCTTTTCATCCTGGAGAGAAGTGACTAGTGGGGTGCCACAGGGTTCTGTCCTGGGCCCAGTGCTATTCAATATCTTCACCAATGACTTGGATGAAGGAGTGGAGGGCATGCTGATCAAATTTGCATATGATACCAAATTGGGAGGGGTTGCTAATACACCAGAGGACAGGATTAAAATTCAAAATGATCTTGACAGATTGGAGAGCTGGGCCAAAGCTAACAAAATGAATTTCAACAGAGAGAAAGGTAAGGTCCTGCACTTAGGCAGAAAAAATGGAAGGCACAAATATAGGATGGGGGATGCATGACTGGATAGCAATACGTGTGAAAGGGATCTAGGAGTCTTGGTAGATCACAAGCTGAACATGAGTCAGCAGTGTGATGCGGCAGCCAAGAAAGTCAATACGATTCTTGGTTGCATCAACAGGAATATGGTGCCTAGATCGAGGGAGGTAATGATACCACTCTATTCTGCATTGGTTAGGCCTCATTTGGAATACTGTGACCAGTTCTGGGCACCTCAATTCAAGAAGGATATCAACAAACTGGAATGTGTCCTGAGGAGGGCGACCAAAATGGTGAAGGGTCTGGAAGCCATGCCCTATAAAGAACGGCTTAGGGAGCTGGGTATGTTTAGTCTGCAGAAGAGAAGGTCAAGAGGGGACATGATAGCCATATTTAAATATTTGAAGGGATGTCATGTTGAGGAGGGAATAGTCTTGTTTTCTGCTGCTCCAGAGACTAGGACAAGGAACAATGGATTCAAGCTGCAGGAAAGGAGATTCCACTTGAACCTCAGGAAGTACTTCCTGATGGTCAGAGCTGTCCGGTGGTGGAATATGCTGCCTTGAAGTGTGATGGAGTCTCCTTCTTTGGAGGTTTTTAAGCAGAGCTGGATGGTCATCTGTTGGGAATGCTTTGAAGGGTATTCCTGCACAGCAGGGGGTTGGACTTGATGACCCCTGGGGTCTCTTCCAACTCTATGATTCTATGATTCTATGAAATTCAGTGACTTCTTTGCAGTGGGTAGTCCTGGACCTTCAACTGATGCAGATGGCAACAATTCCTAGCCATAACTGCTGGGCCTGCATTTAATTTAAGCCAATACAAATACAAATGCAACTGAAAAATGGAGGCAGAGATTAGTCAAAACTCAACTATTACAGTCCCAAATTTCAAAAAACAAAACAAAAACCCAAACCCTCTTTTTTCACCTCCTGAAAAACAGTGTCCCTCTGTCTGGTAGCATGTCAAATCCCCATGTGGATTCCAAAAGCTCGTGCCTGGTTGGCAGGTGGGGAACTTTCTCTCAGGCTGGGCAAGACCAACTGACCTCCACAGCAGTATTTTTGAATGTTCAGTATGAAACTTGGCTTCCTCCCAGCTGAGCATCAACTTAGATGAACCTGGCAATGCTACAAAGCAAAGTGGAAATTGGGAGGACTGGCCAAACTCCTTCAGTATGATCCATAGTTCCAAATGTGAAATTCCTGAAGAGACTACACAGTGTCCCCTTTCTTGTTGAGCAACACAGTGGATTAGAGAAGCCAACACTTCCATAGGGCCAGTCACTGTCATTTGCTGGTGTGCATTTTTTTCTTATGTCATTAGCAGATATGGTACTCAGAGTTTACTCTTAATTAAGATACGACCAGGTCTAGTCAAGGTTTTGTCCTACCAGGAAGAGCCTTCAAGGATACTTCAGTTCATGCGGACTGCCTCTGTGATTATGGGAAATTTTATTAAAGCTGTGTATGGGCAGAAATTCCCATTAAGCTCTGTATGGAGAGCCTTCACTGGAAATCTGGATAACAGGGACAAAGAAACAACACATCGTTCTTTATGTTCTTCTTGGTAGGTGGTTCTCAATGTTGAGAACAGCTTACAAAACCAAAGACAGAGGTATTCCTGCTGTGGGTCCCATCATAGAAAACTTTTTTTCAGGTATGGAGCTTTCAGAAATGAAAACTTTTACCATCAGTCTGAAGTAGTGCAGTCTGAAACAGAACTGAAAGACTAATTATACAGAATGCAAAGATCATCTCTTAAGAGTTGTTCCAAAGTGGACTTGGAAAATATTTTCGTGAAGAGTTTGTATCATGTTTACCCCATTTAAAGTATTCACCCTCCTTTTTCTTCTTTTCCTTATGCGAATCTACTCATGTGAAGGTGCTGCATTTGAGGCTGCATTTGACTACCCTCAGATAGTTTGGCCTTTTGTTCATTTTATGTTTGCTTGTAAACAATTTCCCTTGAAAGTCATACTGTACCTATCACAAGGTGGTTTTATCAGATTATGATTTTCACCATTCATCTTAAGCAGATAGTAGTTTATTGCATAGGAAGAAAAGAGGTATGCAGCTAGTACAAAAGTAGAAAAGCATCAACATTATGCACTGACTTTTTGAATATAGAAGTGCTTTCCATAATACAATATATTAAATACTAATCAGTGAGTGTTGGCTTATCTTGGTGGAATGATCTGAGGTTACATGTTTGGATTCCTTGGCGAAAGGACACCACTCCCAGTTTCCTCTCCCGCTCCCCCAGTTGTTGTTGGCCTTTTGCCATGTATTTCCCCTGGCAATAAAGTAATTGTATTGAGTACAGATGAAATTACAGTTGCAACATCTCCTGAAAAGAAAGGACAAATGGCTTATGGGAAGGAGTCCAGGTGAAAAAAAGTCAATAAGAATACTGTAGTTTGCTCTAAGTCCATAAGGGTTAGAGCAAAACAAAATCTTCCTGGCTGAGGAAGTTTGTCTCTTTGACTCAAGACCTACACACATTATTTGGGCATAAGTACTATTGATAGGGTGGCTACTTATGTATCACCCAAAAATGGGGCAAAAAAACAGAGGAGACATTATTTGCATAAACTTTGCATGGGCTATCTAAAAAGAACAGAACAATTTTAGGGAAGTTAGTGATCAAGTGACCCATGTGCTTGCTTGATCATCTGTCCGTGTTCTAAATCAGAGCTTTCCAAACTTTTTGTGTTGGTGACACACTTTTTAGACATGCATCATTTTGTGACACAGTAATTCAGCAGGTAATTCAATAAATGGAGGCAGCCCCTCTACCTGAACCTGGTCTGCTGCCACCTACAGCAGTCTAATTACACTACGGTATCATCTCCGACTCCCTCCTCCAAGCTTTGCTGTTTCCTCTAGACTTTGCCACAGAAGTTGGGAAAGGGGTGGATTTGCTTAGCAAAAATATGTTGTTCTTAGCTATTCCTAAAGTCATGCAAAGTAATTATGAGTGGTTTATTCATGAATGGGCAATTAGGACCCATTGGCTCTACGAAAACACTATATCTCTTTGGTCTAGGCCAGTGGCTCCTAACCTGGGGTATGCATACCTCCGTACATACCAGGACATTTAGAGGTACATAAGAAAAATTGAATAATGGCAGGAAATATGACTCTGCCATGTGCACTCACCACATTCACTCCTGGTACCCAATCAGCACTCTCCTCTTACTGGCATGTGCCCCTCGGCAGGGTTTGCTGTGATGACGAGCTAACCCAGAGTCTCTCTGCCACTTTGCAACAGTTCAAGAAAGGAAGGTGAGGCTCATTTTATTCACTGTGCGGCGCAAGGTACTACAGCCACCTGAGGCTGCAGCCACCTGAGGTGGTGGTGGTGGAATATCAAAGCCAAATCTTGATAGTGAATAATCCTGAGGGCTGACAGGAGGGGCAGAGGAACAAGTTGCTAAGACCAGAAAGGGATAGGGCCTTGTTTGCAAAAAGGGAATGGGGTGGGAATGTAGTGTATATTACTAGATTGTGAGGGCCAGTCGGTTCCCATTCCCTCCCGGGGGGGGGGGGTATTGTCATTTTTATTGGGTGTGTAGCTTCCTTGCCTCCTTTATGTGAGCTATGCACAGTCAACACAGCATGTCTCAGCTCTTATGGGTACATTTTTTCTTCCTTTTTTGCACAAGCTGAGGAATTGCTGTGAAGAGATTGCTCAAAAAAGCAATAAAGTTGGTTCCCCAGGGTTTCTACTGAAGAACGAACAAAGGGAGATGACTTGGCAGAGAAATTGTTGCTGCTGAAGTACAGTAGACCTGCATGATTCACAAGCTCAGCATTCACAAATTCAGCCTTGTGCAAGGTGCAAGGTGAAAAGAGAAAAATATTTGAAATACTTTAAAAATTGCTTATGAGCACCTGGGGTTAGAAGAAAGTGTTCCACCATTGCAGGCCAAGCAGCAACTCCAGGAGCTGGAAGGGTGGCAGAGATGAAGGGAAAAGAGCTGAGGGTCTGTGAAATGGTATGAAGTGTGCATCTCCACCATTTCACAGATCCTCCTGTTCCTCAAGCGAACATTCATTTTGGAATGAGCTCATTGAGCAGAATAGGCCTTGCTTAGTCGACCTGAATAGAATTGGATTGAACTGCAAGTGAGCAGCCAGGATCAGGACGGCCACCACTAACAGCCACCACAGGGTGGAGTGGAACTTCTCCTCAGAGTTGCTGCCTGCCCTGCAATCCTTGTGAACATTTTCAAAATATTTAAAATATTTTTCTCTTTTCACCTTGCACCTCATATATAGTTTAATTTGTGAATGCTGAGCTTGTAAATAACATGGAGCCACTCTATGAGGGGTAAAATTTATGGAAATGGATCGCTAAGGGGTATGCAAGTGCAAAAACAGGTCGGGAACCACTGGTCTAGGCTATCTGAAAGACCATGTTCTCCCATACGAATCTGCCCAGCCTTTGATATCTGCAGGAGAGGCCTTGTTCCCCCATCTTCAGAGATACACTTTTTTTTTAATGTCTAATTTATTGTTCAAAGGGTCCCATTTTGGGAGAAAGGCAACACACAAATACAATTAAATAAATAAATAACACTTGGCATACACTTGAGAAAGGGTCTCGCAGTGACCTTTCCCAGATTATGTGACTCTCAAAGAAAAGGAGATTATTCTCCTCTTTATTGTCTTTCTGATGGCAGGCAAAGACCCTTCTGTTCAGATAGGATTTCTGCAAGTCTTTTACTGTTACAAATTTTTAAAACTGATTTACTGGAGTTCTTAATAATACTTATTTGTTTTACTGCTTATGTATTATAGTGTGGGGTTTTGATAATTTATTTGATATTGTAATAGTATGTATATATATTTGTATTTTCATATATATAGCTAGTTTTGTTTTTATGGAGAAATTTTAAATTATATTAGAAGCCACTTTGTATACCTACCCTAGGGGAAGGGCAGGATATAAATTAAGTAGATGAAATGTTCAGATAAATAGAAAACTTCTTCCTGGGGGAGCTGAAAGCTGCTGGAATGGTGTTTCTTGAAGTGGATCAACACACTCTCCTTGGAGGCTGTCCTGTTAGCATCTACGTGTAAACAAGTGTCTATTTTCGTTGCTTGTCACTTTCTTTCCATAGGAGGAAAGCAATAAGAAAGCACTGTCCTCTTCACATGTTGATTCAGCCCAGTAAGTACTTCTTGAATAAGGCTACAGGGCCTCTGTTGATGCATTTCCCCTGTTGATTCATTTCCCCTTACGAAAGAGTAAGAAAGGGCCTTTCTGCACTACATTGTTATAGTGCTATTATTCCATTTTCAACATCTGATGAAATCCTGGGGTTTGCAGTTTAGAGATGGGCTCTTAGAATTCTCAGCCAGAGAACTTGGCCTCAGCAAACTACAAACCCCAGAACTCCACAGGATGTTGAGAGTGGGATAATAGCACTATAACAGTGTAGTGCGGAAAGGCCCAAAGTCACTGAAAGATTTAATAAGGAGAGAGAGTGGAATGACAAAATGATTTATGGAGAGGTTTCTATCCCTTGTGGTCATCCTCTGCTTCTTGTCGTCACTATGAGACAGTCAGAGCAAGGCCCAAAAATGTTACGTCTTGGATTATCACTCCCAGAATCCCTCAGCCAGCATGGTTATGCTAGGGGAGAGATTTGGCGGGTTGTAGTTTCACAAAGTAACCTTTCCAAGCTCTGAATTAGAGATATCCTGTTTCTGATTTTTCTGAGCTTTTACTTCCATCATGGGCAAGAGCCACTGATAGTCCTGTCTTTCATATCCAGCTAAACTAATGGCTGTCCACTCTTCAGACAATAATCTTCATAGTTAATAATGGGTTGTGTAACACAGGATTTGCTTTTGTTGATCCTCAACCTCCTATACTTCAATTTAAGTGGATTCCATAAAGTGAAATGAGTGTGATGAATTAGGGTTTGAGAGACAAGAGCATTGCTCTGATGGAATTCTTTGAAAAAGCAGGATGTTATTTGAATATAACTATCATAGCAGAGGTTGGCTTTCCTTCATGGCTGCAAGCTTTACTTCCTGACCAAGATAATATCGTAGCAACGCCCTGTATTAACTGAAATATTATGGCAACAAGAGTTGTTTACACTTGTTTTTATAGCACTTAAAACTGCATGATGAAACAATTGTTCTGTTTTCTAAAATTAGGTGTCTAGGTCTCAAGCAAAGAAATATGTAGTGGTATTTTTTTTTTGGGGGGGGGATATATCATAAACCTGAGACAAAATTAGACAAAAAAACCCCATGACAACATAATTACATGAAAATACAAGGAAGAAGCTCCAGCACTTTAGTTTTTTACATGAGAAGGACCTTCAGGAATTTGCAGTGTTGTGCAGAGCAGTGACAAGAGATAGCCTTGGGGGGGGGGGGAACCTTCACTGTCCCCCCCCATCTCAAAATCACCCTCAAGCTTTTCTCTCCACAGGCCGCACATTCCTAAATGCATCTTTTTCCTTTGTAAATACTGGAGCCTTATTGAGAGAAAAAGAACTGGGAGGAGTGACTGTGAGCAAGGAAACAGCCCATGGGAGGGAGAAGAGTTAAGAAAGTTTTCTGCTGCTTCTCTTTGCTAACAGCTCACCCAGACTAGTGATTTGTGCTGATGTACAGCCAGCATGGTGTAGTGGTTTAAATCTTGGACTATGACCCTGGAGACCAAGGTTAATTTTTCCCCTTCAGCCATGGTAACCCTCTGGGTGACTTCGGGCGCCTTGCACGCTCTCAGCCCCAGAAAACCCCATGATAGAGCCTTAGAGTTGCCATAAGTTGGAAATAAAGGTACACAAAAACAACACATCACATCCTTTAATGTTGCTCCTCAACACTAATCCATCCAAATGTTCTCCTGCCTTTTTTTAAAAAAACTCAATAGGAAAGAGGCACATTTTGGTTCATTTGTGGGGGATCTTGCTTGTGATATGGATTGTGATGTTACATGTGGAGGCATCCAAATTGCCAGATTGACCAGATACATTCCCAGTTTCCGGGTAGCTTAAACAGCTTTCCTTTATTTCTCTCCCAGTGTCTCCTTAATTTGTTTTTTTTATTTTTGAAAAGAAGGTAACATGCTGAAATAGTAAAGTGCAACAATGCTATTGCTGTGTTTGTTCTATCAAAGCAAGATCTCTAGTCCTTCACATCCTCTATAGAAAGTCTCCTTCAAAGTTTCAGTTCACATAGGGACTGAGTACAAGTGTGTGTATGTAAGAGGATGATCTTGCAAGAACAAACATAGGAACAGAACCATTACAGTTTACCACTTCCGCATTAATTTCTAGCACCTTATTGCAGAAGCTGTAGGTTGTAGTGTTTCGAAATGTCAACCAAATAGGCTAGGTTAAATGTTCCTGATCTCTCAGAGTAAGTGAGAAGGAATAATAGCCTCTTTTCATTTTGCTCTGGGAATATCCCTGTTGTTGTTGTTGTTGTTGTGTGTCTTCAGTCATTTCTCACTTATGATGACCCTAAGGTGAAGCTAGCGTGGGATTTTCTTGGCAAGACTTGTTGAGAGGGGATTTGCCTCTGAGGTTGAGGGGGATGTGACTTGCCCAAGGTCACTAAGGGGGTTCCCACGGCTGAGTGGGGATTTGAATTCTGCCCTCCAGAGTCATAGGGTGCACTATATTGTTATAGCACTATTATTCCACTTTCAACATCCTATGGAATCCTGGGATTTGCAGTTTTAGGAGGGACATTTAAAATTCTCAGTCAGAGAGCTCTTTGGCCTCAGTAAACTACAAGCCCCTGAATTCCACAGGATGTTGAAAGTGGAATAATAGCACTATAACAGTGTAGTGCCCATAGTCCAATGCTCAAACCATTATACCCTGCTCACTCTCCTTCATCCTCTTTAGTTAAGTTTTAACATCCAAGCAAGAAAATATATTCTTTGTGTGTGTGTTTCCAAATAATAATCTGTGAGCAACTGTGTTTGGTACTCAATGCATAATGCTTAATAATACCACAGGGGCCATCTCAAGGTCTCAGGTGTCAGTCTGGAAAGCTCAGGGCCTTGGATGATTGTGAACTGGTTACTTTATCCACTTCAACTGCCATGTTTCCATCCTTTAGAATTCTGGGATTTGCAGTTTAGGGATGAGTGCTTAGAATTCTCAGCCAGAGAGCTCCTCTGGTGCCTCACCAAATTACAAAGTCCAGGATTGCATAGGATGCAGCCATGGCAGTTAATGTGGAATCATAGTGTTTTAACTGTGTAGTGTGAAAGATCCCTAAGGCTCTAATGAGATTTTTTTTAATAGTAAAAACTTTAAAAGGAAGCAGGGGCGAGAAGGGAAATAGGGAAAAATACAGAAACATTATGAAAGTAGGAAGAGGGTTGGATACAAATTGTCACACCTCCTTCAATGATTTTTTTTTTTTAAAAAAAAGACTCACCTTGCAATTAGAAACAAAGTGTTTTTGAGTACTGGAAAAAAGGAGAGGAAATAGCTCAAAATATCATGTGATTAACAAAACATTGTTTGGATCTTGGGGGGAAAATGAATGCAAGAGGTACAGGTACAAATTTTACCACACTCATTCCCTCTGGAAGAACTCTAAGTTTTATCCTTCAAAGGCTGCGTTT
Source organism: Cyclura pinguis (assembly GCA_030412105.1). Taxonomy (NCBI): domain Eukaryota; kingdom Metazoa; phylum Chordata; class Lepidosauria; order Squamata; family Iguanidae; genus Cyclura; species Cyclura pinguis. The sequence goes on along the minus strand of CM059599.1, from coordinate 305,692,527 downwards.
CTCTTGAAAAATAGCAACCTCATTTCATTTCTGGACAGAGTTGAATAAAGTCAGTATTAACCATTTAAGTAGAATCCACCCTCCATATTTGTGATTCTGCCATCTGCAGCTTTGGAAGTGGAGAACAGCATCCTTCTTACTTCCCATTTGCAAAGCTGGAGGCTTTTTCAGAAGTGGGGAATAGGATCCTTCTACTCCCCGTTACTGAAGCTTCAAGAGCTTTAGAAGGAAGGATCCTTCCTCCTCAAACCCATTCCCTAACACATTTTCTGTTCCCCTCTGATATACATGCCCTGCACTCTGGGGAGAAGTCTCGCCTTCTGCTCTTAGGAGGAGTTTTAGAAAGCTCTTCCTATATGTAGTGGAGACAGGCTGCTGAGCAGACCTGAACCCCATCTCAAGCCTGTTGCCTAACCCATTTGCTCTTCCCCTCTTAGAAATGTGTTCACACTTTGGGCTTGAGAAGGATTGTCTTGTGACCAGTAAGTTGTTGGGTTCCACAAGAATGTGTTATTTTACTGAACCAAGGGCAGCAAGTTGGTCACTAAAAACATACAAGTCTCAAGTTGAGTCAGTGTGTCATTTATCGCTGAGTCAAGTTCAAGTCGAGTCATTGAAATGACTTAAGTCTGACTTGGTCCGAGTCAACTGACTCGAGTCTACAGCACTGTTTTTTGGTAACAATCAATATACCAAAACAAACTATTATAGCAGTGTATCTATAGGGCGGGGGGGGGGGGAGGAAAGAATGAAGGTATTGTCCTCCCAAATAAATATTCCGCTTACCAAATGAAATTTTCCTTCACTTCCCAAATTTCTAGCATTAGAGTATGTTAAAGCTTCAGTGGAACATTTAGAAATACAGTTTAGGCATCAAAAGAAAGGAGGCAGGCAAAGTTACCAAGGAAATGCAAGCACAGAAAATGAGGTTTGGGTGTGAATTGTGTTTCTAGTGTTTGACTCTTTGCAATGCTAGAAATTTTGGGGAATGAAGAAAAATTTCATATAGAGTTGGAATTCTCATTTGGAGGCTCAGTGCCCCCACTTTGTTTCCCCCTCCAATGCTACATCCCTGCCTTCCATTCAATACAATCCGTGCAGCCAAGGAACTCCAGCATATGCACAGATTGTACTAGAAGACTAGAGGTAATTTTATTTAAAGTGTTTATGTGTTGTTGAAAAGAAAATAAAGATGGTAGCAGGCCAGGTGGCTATCACACTGGATAGATGGAGTTACCTCCTCAGGTAACTACCATCTTAATTTTCTTCTCAATAGGCCAAGCTGGACAGGATAAAGGATCAGGGTAGAACTAGTAACCTGACTCCTCCTCCTCCTCACATTCATTCCTGTGATGGGACTGCAGCAAAGGGCTAATGACTTCCATTTTATTGTCCAAAAACTCTGCTTGCTGAACACCTCTTTGTGGTTTCTTTCTTGGACGGAAGACATATGTGTTTTAAATTCTTGCATGAGATCTAGCATGAGAAGAACAGAGGGATATAAACAATGGTCTTGTGAAGCCCTGGAGGTAAATGGCAGCCAGTCATTTTATTCCTGACTTGCCGTCACATACAGGACAGTAAGAACAGCCTTTGTCAAGACCATAAGTTAGCAACCTGTAAAAATGTAAAAGAATAAAATAAATTAACTGTCCCATAAATTGTAATATCATACATCATAAAAGCAATCAATTACATGTTCTGCATCAGATTTTTGGCATGCTTGGGCTCTTTTGTAAGCAAAAGAAACTACTTTTTGTTTTATGCCCATGTGTCTGTTAGCAAATAACAAATCTAATCTTTGGAACTGGCCAGTGATTAAAAGTAAGCTGTCCACAATTTCATTTTTATGTCATTTGAATACAGAACAGGAAGACAAAGAACGTTATAAATCCTCAACTGCTCCTTCACCAAAGAATCTTTAGTAAAAGGGATTTTCCTACAGCCATCAAGTGAAACTAAAGAGGTCAACTGTTGAGAACTGCAAAAAACAAATATGCTTTCCTATCTGGATATAAATGTTTGACTAGAACTTGGAAAAGTCACTTTTTGGACTACATATCCCATAATCCACAGGCCAGCACACACCTAAGCAAGTGGTAAGAGCATGCGAGATTAATGATCTTCACAAATTCAGTTGGATACAAAAAAAGAATCTAACCTATTTTTATACCAAATGGCTGCAACTGATGAGCTAATACCAGTAAAATAGGCATATGAGAAACCACATAGGGTAAGCTGGAATAATAAGAGAAGGAAAGCCCAGAGTAGTGGCTATTTTCATGAGGATGACTAAATCCACAGGAACCTTCACTGCTTCCGCTTCTTTTCAGAAGTACTGCCAATCACATCTGAAACCAAGGCTTCTATAGGTCATAACCACAAGCGCAGGCTCTGAACACTCCAGTCATCCCTTTACTAGATTTTCCTCTTGACAGAAAAAGCCCTGTACATATTTTCCCTCATTGTTCAAAAACATGAATTAGGAGTTAACGTTTTCTCTGGTGACATTTCATTTATGTCTTTATAGTAGAAAGGACACAGCACAGAGAGACTCAAGTCCTTCTGACCTGATCACTATGGAAAGAAGAAGAATAATGACTTGTAACTTAAAGGTAAATAGCTCATTAGTGTTGAGCATCACCAAGGGCTCCATTACATGAACCTTGCTCAGGGCCATGCTGAAATTCACTTAAGTGCAAATTTAATCAATGCACTGGGAAAATGGTTTGGCTGAAAATTTCAGTATGGGAGCAGCTACAGTCCCAATTTGCCATTAGCGTAATTAAAGCTTGAAAAAATATTATGGCATACTGTACATTCCCTAAGCTTGCTAGTCAGCTATCTGAAGTAGAAAGTTGGCAAGTCTTGATTCCTGAGAAAAAGACACTAACATAATACAGTACAGCTATAGCAGAATGAACAGTTATCCTGAGTTTGAGTCAAATGACTTATGTCCCTAGGCCGTGTTCAAGATAGTGCCCCAAATTCACCTCAGTAAGGTGAGATGGGAGAAAGACAAATAGGTTCTGTTTTTTCTTTCTTTAAAGTTTGCCATTCCTCTCTCTTTGAGTGGGGGGTATTTTTGCCATCTCTTTCCGCTCATGAGAATAAAATGAAAACAACTGGCTGCTCATATCCTCCAACGTTTCACAGATGAAAACTGGGACACATGTGGCCAGACAACATCAGAGTGAGGTCAGGATGGCAAAAGTTGTTGATGAAGAACGGACAAGCTAAGAGAAGCTGCAGCAATTTGCTTTTGCCTGAGTCTACTGGGAAGGGCAAGATTCCATCACATCCTCTCGTCTCCCCACTGACAAGTTAATGGAGTGCTACCTATTGGATCGCTCTTAAAGAAATGAGTGTGCCACAACATTTGATTGTCCTGATGCATAATCGGTACTCAAGACAAGAGGCTACTATTAGGACAGAATATGAAGAAATGGAATGGTTTCCAAATGGCCAGGGGGTCAAGCAAGGCTGCATTTTATCAACATATCTGTGAAGTAGGATAGACACAAGGGTGTGAAAATTAGAGGAAGGAATATCAACAGTTTAAGATATGCAGATGATGCCACAGTACTAACAGAAAAGAGCAAAGATTGGAACAATTATTGAAGAAATCAAGGAAGGAAGTACAAAATCAGGTTTACAGGTGAACATTAAGAGAACAAAACTAATGGCCACAGATGATTTACATGACTTTAAAGTAGGGGATGGAGACCTTGAAATAGTTCAATAGTTCCATACCTTGGCTCAGTCATTAATCAGAATGGAGTCTGCAGTCAAGAAATCAAGAAGATTAGGACTTGAAAGGGCAGATATGAAGGAACTAGAAAAGGTCTTGAAGATATATCATTGAATACTAAAGTTAGGATTGTCAGTGCCCTCATATTTTCAGTTTCTATGTATGGTTGTGAAAGCTGGGCAGTGAAGAAAGTGAATAGGAAGAAAATCAACTCATTTGAAATATGGTGCTGGAGAAGAGTTCTACAGATGCCCTGGACTGCTAAAAAGACAAATGGGTCTGAGAGCAAATCAAGCCTGAACTCTCCCTAAAAGCCAAGATGACTAAACTCAGACTGTTGTACTTTGGACATATCATGAGAAGATGTGACTCACTAGAAAAGATAATAATGTGTGGTAATGTAGAAGGGAGTAGACAAAGAGGAAGATGGCATTATTTATAGATGGACTCAATCAAGGAAGCCTTGGTCCTGAGTCTGTGGGACCTCAGCAGGGCTACTGATATCAGGGTGACTTGGAGCTCTGTCATTCATAGCTTTGCCATAGGTTGAAGTTGACTTGATGGCAGTTACAAAACATAACTACTTCTGCACCTTGAACTCAGCCTGCAGGAATTGAAATAAGCTGAGAACAAAGAGGAAAAGTGAGATGAAAAGAAAGAAACTGGGTATTTTAAAAACAGCTGGAAAGGTGGGACAACAGAGGATTAATCCTAACTGTCCCTGACAAATTGGGACCATTAGATTATATGGCTGCTTTTCCAACCTTGGGAGATCAGACAGACGATCACTAGACTTTTATCCATGGGTTGATCCTAGCAGTAACAGCTTCCATCCCTGCATGGGGTTCTCACCCTGCTTTTTCTATAGCCCCCACCCTTTCACCCACTTCACCCAGCTTTCAGCCTGAGTTCAGTTGCCATATTAGAGACTAAATAGCAATTTCTGAGGAGGTTTTGGAATTGACAGAGGACTGATGCCTTTTCTCTGCTTGCTTCATGCTGCAACATTAGGGGGTAAGCTTTCATCTTAAATGATTGTTAATCTGACTGAATTGGCCACTGTTTGATTACCTCTCGGCATTTTATTTATTGGATTATTTATCTCCGAATTTGGTGAATTAGACTTATTTATGCCTAGATAGCACAGTGTGGACCACAGGTGGTATGCTCATTTGGACCTCCTGGTTAACTGCTTTGAGGCATCACATGATGAAGAATTTGTCCATATATGTGTGTCTTCACAGTTGTGTGGTAAGAGGGCTTCTTTTTGGGACACTGAGAAGCAGATTGGAACAAGTGGTAGTGAGGCTTACTGTTGTCCATCAGCCCAGTCCTTCCTTCCATGTACCCTGCCTGGAAAATTGGCTGTGAGAGGACACAGTGGTGCATTTTCTCATGCACAGCTTTAAATCAAAGTGTTTTGCCCTTTAATTCCATGTATGGGATGACCTCTAGGCTAACACTGCTTCAAGTTAGCATGCCTAATTGTTTTCCGCACTGCAGATGTATTTGACTTAAATAAGGATATGCCCATATTAAAATCAGATTTTGTGGTCTTATCTTCATTTTTTGGTGGTGCTGTGGGAGCAGTATCTGATTCTCGAAAACAACATGGCACCTGGCCAGACTTCATTCTGGCCAACATCACAGATTCAAGAAATTATTTGGTTAACTTTTGTTTTCATTTTATCCAAGCTTTGCTTTTTGTCCTATGAGTGGCTTACAAAAGTCAAGATAAGACAATCCATGCCATAGGCTTAACATCTGAAATACCCAACAAACAAAGAAGGTATAGAAGGTATAGAAGAAGAATGAAAAACAAACTCAAGAACTTTGTTCAGTAAGTGATGGAGCTCTCTCTAAGCTGAAGGGGTGGTTACCATCTCTTTGATGTTTGTTGGTAGTTGGAGAGAGGGTGTGGTTCAGTTGGAGCCTCATCCAGATATAATGAAGAATATTTCACTCTGTCTCCTGCCTCTGAAGGCCTTATTGGCATGGGCCATACAAAGCAGAGGCATATGTAACCACATATGATATTGTATCTTTTTTTTAAAAAAATACTGCTTTTTCCACTACTGGCTTTGTGTTAAACCATTGAACAAAAAGGGTATATTAAATTAGATAACAGAAGGGTAATTGAGTTGATGTCAGAACATCCTGCTTTTATTAAAGCAATACTTCAGCAGGTGCTGACTCCCTAGTAAAAGACACGAGGCAGAAAATAAAGTAACAATTAATTGAGTTTGTCCTGTAAGTCTGGACTTGACCGTTGAATATGGGTCCCTTTTATAGTAAAACCATGCCCCCACAGAGACTTACATAGTTCTGAATTGGACATCTGGATCTTATCACATTGGAGAGGAATTCTCCTGTATGGTTAATACATCATTTGACCGTAAAACTCGGAGTCAAACCAAACAGCACACTAGAAGCACATTATCTAGCTCTCCAAGAGATAATTGTTTATTCACTATAAGCATGTACAGCTCCAATCCTGATTATACCCACCATAACTGTGGATAGGGGAAGGTTAAACTTCTCCCCATTAAGCTTTGATAACTAAATTAAGACAGACATCCTACATGCAGGGGATAAAAAGGTGTGGAGAACCTCTCAACTGGTGTCATTTAATGTTTGATCTTCAGATTTTCCTATAACATGGTAGTCCCACAGTCTAAGGCCCTTTCCACAGGAGGCTCTCATCCTGGCATGGGGACAGGAGAGGATGACACCGCGATGAAGCTTCCGCAGGATGACGCTTCTGCACGACATCATCACATTCCTGTCCTTCTCCCATTGCCAACCAGCATGATCGCGGAGTAAATCATTGATGGGTTTTCCCTGTCAATGAGCTCTGATTGCGGAACAATCCCACACTTATCTGCCATGCAGAAGGGCCAAAAGCACCTGCCCCAGCGCAGCATGGGAAAGTGCCTGGCTGCACTGTGGAAGGAAGAGGTCTGTCTATCGTGGATCCCTTCCACAGGGAGCCGGTCTGGTGCAGAGGGGAGTGTTCCTGTCAGGCTCCCTTCCTGGCAGAGGCACTTCCGAGATCGCAACCGGAGGACGATGCGAGAAGATAAGGTGCCGAAAGGGCCAAATAAACAGAAGAAATCTCCCAATAGTAGAACTATGGAAGTCACTCTTACTACTGTGTGAACAGCAAAAACAGAGAGTATGCAGAAGAATAACTTGCAATATTGGGGGATTTCCTGAAGAATGCTAAATATTCTGGGTTGAATCCATTGGTGGCTTTGTACTATTGGAAACTGCTTCCATGTGCTTAGTGTGGAAATCCAACTGTATGCTGTAGCCATCTGCACTATACCTTATGCATCATGTATCATCGCAGTACCAGAAGCTGCTGGGAAAGAGCCTGGAAAAGTTGCAGTGGCAATGCTGGCCAGGGGATTCTGGTAACTGTACACAAGAAAAAAGTAACCTTTCAAAGATGACGATGATGATGATGATGATGATGATGATGATGATGATGATTTATTTATAGCCCATTTTTTTCCCTGGTTGGGACTCAAAGCAGCTTACAGCAATTAAAAAGACATAGTTAAAACTCATTAAATAAAATAAAAAAAGCAAACAATGTTAAAATACATAATTTAAACCTCACACATTCATCAGCAACACAATATCCAGCATGTTCCATTAGACAGGCCACATATAATCACACATTGCATGCCTGTCTGCATAAAAATGTATTTACTTGATTGCTGAAAGACAGTAGGGAGGGTGCCAGTCTGACTCCCCTGGGAAGAGAGTTCCAGAATCTGGGGGCAGAAGGCCCTTTCCTATGTTCCTACCAGGTATACCTGTGAGGGTGATGGAACAGAGAGAAGGGCCTCTCCAGCAAATCTCAAAGCCTGGTCTGGTTTGTAAAGGGAAATACAGTCCTTCAAATAACCTGGACCTGAGCTGTGTAGGACTATAAAGGTCATCACAGCACATTGATATGACTGCTATGGTGGAACTGGTGAAGATCAAGAGGCCTGCCTCATGCTTTCCATCAGTACAAAGCCATCACTAAATAACACCTCCTCACTGCATGACATCTCACTCCATGAATGAGCCTAGACTTGAATTAATTAGGGATGCGCCCACTCACATATCTAGAAAACGAACAATGGGGGGAAAATCAAAGAGTTGATTTAGGAAAGTCTTGACACACCCTGTCTATCCAACAAATCTTTTCGGATAAGGATGTGAAAATAGACATGGAAATAGTGACTAATAGTAACTGGCAAGACAATGATAGTTTTTGAGCAAGTAAGGTGTCTTAGCATGTCTTCCTACAATTATAAGCCTTCCTTTCAGGGATTAGAAGAAACCAATTCTGAAAAGCCAAGAAGGAGAATATAAGTATGTTTTTCAATGGGTGTGGGATGTAGGGAAGACATTCTAGGAAATGTAATGGAAATGAAGTTCTACCACAGAGGAATGGTTTCTTAGTAAATGATAAACTCTATTAATTTCATATGAAGAACTGGAAGTGGATATAGTGATTGTTATCTGCACACGTTTGTGTTTTTCTACAGATAGCTACAAATAAATAAGTATGGGTTTGCTTTTTGTTCCCAGCTTGGCAGCAAGTGAGTTTCAGATGTTGTTTATGCAATTTTGCTTCTTCCTTTGTGTCGGTGGTCTGTCGCCACCTTGTCTGTTGCACTACTGTAACAAATTGTCCTGGCCACCCACTCGGTGGAATGAGGAACTGTAAGCCTCAGATGTTAAGCAAGAGTGCTGATGTATGATTGTGGAAGGAAATCACTGATCAATTGGATATTAAGGGATGACCTATGCACTACCATTCACAAAATTAAAAGCATCATAGTGTCTACCTCTGTTTAGTCTACTTCTGTTTGTTGTTTTCTTCCAAATATGCCTATTCTGGAATCTGGAAAATTGGTACTGATGTGTCCCTTGGAGACAGAAGAAACAGACATCTAATTAGTTACAACATTTTACATCTTTCAAAGAGTACTATATTTGGGATGTAACCAATCAGACCAGCTGCAAATGTAATCCTAAGCCAGAAACCACAGGACACATGAAAAGCAGGCTGTAACTCTTAGCCCCAGGACAACTGTACTTTATAACCAAATATCTAGTTCTAGTGAGGAGCTTGAAAATTTAAAGTCAAAATGTCAGTGAAAGATCCAGCAAAAGCAACAGAGATGCAGTACTCTTCTTCATTTCTGAGGACAGTTACACTCACGAGTATGAGCAGGGCTGTTTCCATTCCCCAAACAGGACTGAACTCTGATGGTCATCTAAGAAGACCTGATGGTAATGTTTTACTGTACATTCCAGGAAATATGCTCAGAAAAGAAACATCTGGGAGTGTGATATAGTTTGAGAATAAAACTGTCCACCATACTCATTGCCTCACCGTGACAAGATCCCACACTGAAGACATAGCATAACTTTATGCTCATGAAGACGGACCTTGTTTGTGCTATACCACATTATGGAATTGCAATGTGGCACAATCAAATGAACATCACTCGTGGATGCACAATGCACAACCATGTGCAACCATGCCATCAGTGCATAATGATGTGCAATGCACAACATGCAATGTGCAGTGAGGTACAATAGGACCATAGGTATAACTTTGCTTTTGTAAACTTCAGCTGAATATGGATGTTATGTAAAGGTCAAACAAATTACAACCACATGTGTAAGACACCAAAAGGATGCCAGCCAATGTTTAAAATGTAATTCACTGCTCACCATGGTTTACTTTTCACTGTGGTTTTAACCCTATGTCTGGACTTCACTTCTTCAAACCACAGGTGAGGGGTCATTTGGTTCTTCCACTCAAAATTAAAACATCCTCCACATGCTTATGCACACACAAACATAAAATACGTTTGTGGAACATGATACACATTCCCATGACATTCTTGTTTGCTTTTTTACTTAAGAACATTGTTTTCTATGGGGAGAAATACTCAGTTCAGAGTGTCCCTCCCCAGTCAACAGTCTAAAGTGGTACATTGCAGAAACACCTGGCAGTTCAGTGAGAACTGGGATACTAGTTCATGTGAAAATGGCCATGTTTGTCCTGTCTCAAGTTGAGCTGTATAGAGAAAGAGAAGCAGGAATGAAAAATGAAATCCACAAAACTTTGTGGGTGGCCTAGCTCCTCATGTAAGATACTCTGAGTGTACGCTCATGTCTGCCATGGCTTTGAGAAAAGAGCTTTTTTATTTGAAATGCAACAAACTGTCAAGTGAGAATGTTTATATTCTTAAATACTGTATCACATTTCTTGACTAAAATAATGAAATGCATTAAGCAGAACACCCAGATTTCTTCTAAGGTTACAGAACGTTACCAATGTCTTGTAGTGTGAAGCTACAGAAGCGTGAGACTGCCTTCGCTTAATACTTTTACTTTTTGCTGAATATATTTGTTTACTGTAAATGGAACTTACGTTATACTTACATGCAAATAGAAGTAGATTGAAGTGTTCTCTTCCTGTGTTTTGTTTTTTAGTGCATTTCCCCAGAAATATCTGAATGTTTACTTGAATGAGAATTGGCATTTAAAAAACAGTAGTCTGTATTGAAAATATTTATCTGTCTACATATTTGATATTTAGGACTCACTTGCTCTAAGTTTGAAGGTAAATACAGGAAAGCCACATGACCACTTGAAATCATGAAGCCAGGCACAGACCTTTTCTGCCCTACACTGCTGTAGTGCTATTATTCCACTTTCAACATCCTGTGGCATCCTGTGATGTGTAGTTCGCTGAGGCCAAAGAGCTCTCTGGCTGAGAATTCTAAAGGCCCCTCCCTACACTGCAAACCCCAGGATTCCATAGGATGTTGAAAAGGGAATAATAGCATTATAACAGTGTAGTGCGGAAATGGCCACAGATTTACTTAATACTATAATAGGTTTCCACTGTGCCACAGTATCATATGGCAGTGTGAATTGGGCCGTTGGACCTTTCTATCCCATTCATAAACAGGTTTATATCACTACAGTGCCATTTTAATAAACTACAAGTTTATCTGCTTCATATCTTTGTACTGTATACTTGTTCCCTGTTTTGAAATATGTTACCAGGAAATACCTTGGTGACAGAATGGAATACAGATTTTAAGAAAAAAATTGAAAGGCAAACAAAACTATAGTTGTTTTCCTCTAACTATGTATAACAAAATGTTCATCTTCACAACCATGTCCTTCCTTCTGCTTTCACTCAGAACTATATCAAGATATTTTGGTATTAGGGACAGAAAATCACAGTGGCAGTAACAACATAATAACAAATAACCAGCCACTTCCTATATTTTAGTAGTGTCTAGACTCTGGCTTCTGAGGTGGCAACTTCTCTCTGCTTTGTGGTAACTAACCTACACCATCTCTTACAAAATCTCTCATTCTGGTATTGCTCTTTATTAAAATTTCACATGGTTTAAATATGGAAGGAGAGCAAATCAAATTAAGCAGATATTAGAGGTTTGGATCCTACTCTGCCATGAGCCAGTTTCCACTTGTAGGATGCTCCTGTTAACAAAGAAGGCAAGAAGAAGGCAGTTTCCACAGCTTCTATACACCACCCCCTTGAGCTTTCTGCACCTCCCAACCCAAAACTATGCCCTGCAAGACTTTGCAGCATACTGTGAGAGGTGGAATCTGTGGAACCACTCCCAACACACCAAACAATATTAGGGGAGTCCTGCTGGGTCGGTCCAGAGGCCTACGTACTGCAGCATTCTTTTCACACAGTGGCCAACCCTAGGCCTATGGGAAGTCTGGGAGCAGGACATGCTGACTACCGCATCTTCCATCCAACAGCTATACGCTGTTTCATGGGCCTGTACAATTGAAGTACAACTCTCAATTTAAGATAAGCAGTGTACTTCATTTAGTACTAGTGTATTTACTTGGTGTTGTCTGGGATTTTATTTTCCTCTTAAGAACTCACCAAACTGTCTTCTCCAGTACCTGTAACTTTTCCCCATATTTCCCAATGCAATCTGTATTCAGAGTTATTTACATACACAATTTGGGTTCCTGAGGGAGTACACTGTCCTCCTCCTTGCTGCTAGGCCCCATCTGCATAGCAACCAGCCTATTCCAGTACCTGTAACTTATCCCCATATTCCTCAATCCAATCTGTATTGAGATTTGTTAACATACAGAGGGTTTCTGAGGCAATACACTGCCCTTCTCCTTGCTGGTAGGGATCATTCCGCAACCAGCCTGAAGACCCCGAACTCTCAGCTGAGAATTCTAAAGGCCCCTCCCTGCCAAGCCCAGGATTCCATAGAATCTTCACAGCCAGCCAATCCTATGAGGTCTTCTCGCCTCACTCAGCCAATCCTATGAGGTCTTCACCTGCCTAAAGGAGACAAACAGACAAACTCACAAACAGACAAACATTGACTTTTATATTGCAGAAGATGGTATATATCAATGCTTGCATATGGGGGGAAAAAACTGGCCTGAGGCCCAAGAGCTCTCACCTGAGAATTCTAAAGGCCCCACCCTGCCAACTCCAGGATTCCATAGAATCTTCACAGCCAGCCAATCTTATGAAGTCTTCTCGCCTCACACAGCCAATCGTATGAGGTCTTTGCCTGCCTGACACAGACAAACTCACAGACAAACTTTGACTTTTACATAGTAGATAAATTCCACAGACCAAAGATCAGACCCACTGTCTAACAGTGTCTAACACTGTCTAACAGTAAGTGTCTAACAGTGTCTAACACTGTCTAACAGTAAGGCAATGACAAACCTCCTCTGAATAAATTTGGTAAAGAAAACCCTGTGGTAGGTTCGTCTTATGGTTGCTGTAACTTGGAAATGGTTTGAAGGCACGCCACCACCAAAACCACCACCATCACCACCACCTCTATGCTGCTGTCCTGCACACACACACACGCGTGCACAGAGAGAGAGATTGTATTGTGATGCTGACAAGAGAAAAATACTTCTGGTGTCAAAGTTGACTCTGAAAATGAAAGTCTTTGAAGTGAGTGTTCACCTTTGTTAAACACATGTACATGGAAAGCCACTTCAAGAACTACTTCAAGAGATGTTCTAACCACCTAACAAAGCATTTAAAAAAATCTTAACAGTGAAGCTTTCAGAGTTTCCCCAAATCCTTTTTGACCAATCGCATTTATTGAGGAAATAATAATAATCTATTTAGCAATTCTTTTTGATTTTTCTTCCAAAGCAACAAACTTTTCTATGTAATCTTTAGCAAACTGTGTCTCAGGCAATTTAACTAGAGATCCATTGCAGACCTGAGTTCAAAGAAAGCATATTTGCTTAGCTTCGGCAAGCCACTGACTGCAGGTTCCTCTAAAGAGCTGCAAACTTCTTGTCAGCAGAAGCTAGCTACTGCGATCTACTTACAGTCTGGTCACAACCCTTATTTCTAAGCTATTGATTTGATAATTGAAAATCACTTTCACACTAGGAAGAGAGGAGCTGTAGATGTTTCTTTCCCCAAGGTTTGGTAGCACTTGCTTCTCACTCCAGCTGTGGAGCAAGTAAAGAAGTGGATGGCACATTGTACCCACTGCCTGTGAGAGCTCAGGCCTTGGTCATGCCATCTGGGACACAAGCAGAGTTCATCCTTCTCTTGGGCCTGAAAAGGGGCTGGCCTGGGTCCCACTCCAAGGCCTGATCACTACAGCATGATGTTGGCAGTCCAGTGGAGCTTGCAAGCCTGCAAGAAGGGGCCCCTGTTTCTGGAATGGTTTTTAGGCTGTTGACCACTACAGTCTGGCTTTGCAGCCCTGACTATGAGCCATTGATAGCCCTGGTTTTCCCCTTCTGCCAGTGGGAACAACTTTGCTGACTCACAAATCCTTCTGAGAACATTTACAGCCCCTTCTCTTTATAGAAGGACACCTGGATTAAAGCATTGTCTTCAAAGTTTCATTCTTGATTGTGCTATTTCCTATACCTGAATAGCTATAACAAAATCTAATTGGGTTTTTAAATTACTGTGGATGGTTTAATGTCACTGTGTTTTCATGGCTTATGCTTTATTTTTATATGTACTTTTTGTAAGTAATTTTGATCATGTAATTTGAGGAGGTGGAATAGTAGCAGTAGTACTAGTACTAGTAGTAACAACTACTACTGGTAACTGCTTATACTTGGAAGATGGATTGCTCAAGAGTAATATGCTGGATTGTCTTTTTGCCATTTTCCTTTTAATGGTTTAATTTTTTTTACAGGCTTTATCTTTTTGTTTAATTACATTTTTAACTTTTATATGTCATGAATTTTTAGCTATGTTTGCTTTAACTGTTTTAAGATGCCTTGAATCCTGAACTCAAAGGAAAAAAAAGATGAGATATAAATAAGCACAACAGCAACAGGAATCAGGTCAGTGCATTTATGAAGTAAGAAAATCTTCATTTATAGTATACATTTTTATTCAGAATTATAATTATAATTATTCAGAAAAAGTTAAGCATCAGTGTTTGATACTGAGGGACAATGGGCCACGACTCATTGTTTGGGAGATATTTTCCACAACTCTTCTAGTCTTTTTTCCCCACTGTTGTTTTTGAAGAACCCAACTACTTATTATAGCATCATGTCAAATGACTGCTACATGGTATTTTCTTGTCAAATCTTGTAGTACGGAATGCGCAAGATGCAAGATGCCAAATTTGAAGTTAGAGTTCAGTTTTTAAAAGTAGACTATGCAATCCTGTGCATGAGAGATAGGACTCATTGTGGTTAATCAGTTTTATTCTCGAGTAAGCGTGCATAGAATCACGGCCTCAAAGAACTAAACTTTTAAGATAGCTTTAATACCTTGAAAGGCAATTTTGTATTAATGCCTTAAAACTTTTTTTCAGGCATTTAGAAAATACACATCTATGAAAACTAAAATGCTCCCCTTAGTGGCAGAAATTAGAAGTAGCTTAAATTGTACCAACCCTGCTGATTTTCACTTAGGTTTATGAAATGTACAGAAACGTACAGAGCTGAGAAGAAACCAGCTATAGGTAACTTATAATTCATTTCATCTCCAATTAATTAGGCATACCTACATTACATTATGATTCTGACTTAATAAGAGATAATATTACTCCTGTAATGTTTGTAACTTTTATCCTCACAGGATGTCTCCCCACTAAATCATGAGGAGGCAGGGTTCAGGTGCTGGCTTGTGTTGTACTACTGAAAGAGAACTGTGCAGATGTTTTTCTCAAAAGTAACTAGAAGTAGTTGTTTTGCCTACTGCCACAATATATATTTGAAATTGCAGTTCTAATGGTAACTAAACACTTTTTCAGAGATAGCAACTATTGCTGCAATCAATTACTTTTTTTTTTTAAAGTAACTTTCTGAGCTCTGAAAATGTACAGTTAGCTTATCCTGTGGGGAGAACAGGAGAATGTAAGGGGAATTCTCCAGAGGGGAATGTAATAAATGCAGATTCTGTAAGACTGTCTGCATTACTTGTGTGACAACAAATGTCTTTTTTTTTAAAGATCACTCACTTAGGACACTGTAGGCGCCTCATCTTTTCATCCTCACTCCCCCAAAACACATTACAATAAAAATGCATATACAGAATACTTAGAGCAGAAGTGGGAATCATGTGGCTTTCCGGTAGCTGTTGGACTTTATCTCCCAGAGTCCGCCTCCATTGGCTATGATGACAAAGAATTTATTCATTCTTCATTTATATTGTTTATTTATATAGAGAGAGGTGTGTATGTATTCCTCACTCTATCCAGAGATGACAGTAAAACCAGTCTGACCAATTTCAACTGTAAAAAAACCCAAAATTAAACCAAATAAAACCTTAAAAGGCCAAAAATGTACTAAACATATTAAATAACTTTAGCATGTTAAAAAGACAGATTAAAGGAGTTTAAATAGTTTAAAACAAATTAAAACCATGCACATGCAAGGGTTTTAGTAAAATCAGTAAGCCCCAAACATCCATGAACAGCCATGTTTTCGCTTCGCATTTGAACAACAGCAGTGTTGGTGCCAATCAGGCCTCCAAGAAGAGGGTGTTTTACAACTGGGGTGCCACAGCAAAGAAGGCGCTCTCTTGTGTCCTGCTACAGCATATTGCCCAGACTGAGGGGACACATAGGAGGGGCCCCTCAGCAGACTTTAAACCTCAGGCACAAAGGATGACGGAACCTGCTGTCCAATAACATCTGGAAAACAGCATAATTCCCACTCCTGGCTTACAGCCAGGAGATACCAGTAAGATTCTGGTAAAGAAAGGTTTACCTGTCAAAATGAAACTACTGAGTTTAAATAAAAATTTTCTATGTCATTCTACCATGAATGTTACTGGTAATCCCTACTATGGTAGCCTGACTGAATCAGTGGGATTTACATAACTTTTGTCTCACCATTCACCAATTGGTTCAGTTTGCTTACCCTGCCTGGGACATCAACACAATTCACCACTTCTTATGCCAGTCTCTCTTCTCAACTGCTTATATTCATACTTCTTTCTTCCAAGATCTTCCCTTTGTAGCAGATGCATGGTACCTTCACATAAGAAAACCCAGAATGTGCTTCTATTTTCTTATCAGATTGAGGTTCTTTTTCACTATAAATCAGGACTGTCTACTGGGACCACACAAGTCCTTTGTTGAAACAGTTCCATTAGCTGCTGGTCTGCTTCCAGGCAGTATTCAAAGTGCTGGTTATAATCTACAAAGACCTGTACATACACTCCAAACTGTCCCAGTTTGGCAGGGACTATCCCGATTAACGTCCTGTCTTCCCACTTTTTTAAGCTGTTTTTAAAATTTCCTGGTTTTTCTCTGCTCTTCCCACTTTCCCCTTTTGTCCTCCACTTACCTCAATTGCTGCAAACTGAGTTCAAAGTGCAAAACTATTTGCCCTCATTTAACTCAGCAGAGGGGAAAGGAGAAGCTGAAGTCTTGTAGCAGCCTCTCCTAGCTTCTCTGTCCTTGTTAATAACTTTAACCATCTTGTTCCAATTTTCATCTGTAAAATGTGCCTATATGGCTCAGGTCCAGGCTTTTTGAAGGACTGTACCTTCCTATGTGAACCTGCTCATGTTTTGAGATCTTCTAGGGAATGCCTGCGTGTCCATTTTACCTGCTTGGGGCATTTCCTTGAGGGATCTTGGGGCCTGAGGCATTCTGGGCAAGCCCAGCTCAGGAACCTATTGCCTCTGTTTCAACCCCAGGTGGCAGTGGCTTTTTTGCATGTGGACATCAGTTGTTGGCATTTCATCTTGTCCCCACAGTGGGCAGGCAAGCAGGGTGTGTGTGTTTGGTGTGTATAATTGGTCATCAGGTAGGTCATCCAGTGCCTAGATCCATGTTCTATGTTGTACCATGGCTTTAACAGCAGTAACTAAACCAAGTTGTGATCATTTCAACTCCAGCATCATCTCTTTTGTGTGTTAAGGGAAGTCTTTTGGCCAGAGCCCTCCTCATCTTTGCACAATTAAATCCAACCAAGGGACTAGCAACATAATGAAAAACAGGCCCTAGCAGGTGGAAGGACTGTCTTTACTGATCTCATGGTTTCCTTGCATGGGCAACAGCCTGATGGGATTAAATGACACTAACGAAACCATTTTAGTGTTTTCCATGTTTAAAAATTATGCTACAGACTGAAGGGTGCCTTGTCCCTGAGGGATACGCTGCTGGAAAGAGAAGGGCATTATGGGAAATGTCAGATGATGGCAGCAGTGGTAGGAAATTTGATGTGTAACAGATTTTGGAGCAAATGTGAAGAGCAACTTCCTTTACAGTGAGGTCAAGGAAGTCATTCATCATCTCACAGAGCATTCTGGCACCTGCAATATTTATCTAAGGAAAAGAAAGGAAATGAATCCCTCTTATATATACATTTGTTCCATGAGACATTAAATAATCAGGACCCCAGCATTTGACTGTACCTGCATATTGTCTCCAAGAAGCAATGAAAGAAGCCATTAATTTTTGAAGTTTTCTGTCATTTTGAACCTTTTCTCATGTCATAACACTCTCATTTTGCATTACAGCAGGGAAACATAGATTGGGATCCAACACCTCAATGTATCTGTATATTGGATCTATTTTTTTGTTAGTAATACTAAAAAAAATACTTCACAAATGCAGGTTATTACATCAGAAACAGAACTTGGTTTCATTGAAAGCCCAGATATTGATAAAGAATGCAGGAAAAACTATTATTTGGCATTGAATTAGCTGTGTCAGGAAAATTATATACAATTGGGCTTACTCATTTTTATGCTTTCCAATAGTCAGTGCACACTTTTGGATGCACGTTTTGATCCATTCTGACTGGAAATGGCCGAAGAATGCACAGCTTGCAAGTCTATTCAGAAGTATTTATTTCTTAGGAAACCCTTTGCCAACATATTCATTTTATCAACTAGGACTGTGCTGAGAGATGATTAATCTTTAATACACAAAGGAATCTCATATGAACACTATGTGCTTCTCTTGCTCCTTTAGAAAAGAAATTGCATTGTGAGCTTGCAGTCTATCACTGGAACAGGGTCCTAATATAGTCTTCACTCAGCCCTCACATGATACTGTTCTCATCCAGAAACATTTTTATATTTTCATATTTCCTTTTGAATTCCTATGCCCAATCCAACCATTTACTGACTGCCTCAGAAAAAGATCTCATGATATTTCCAAATCTATGATTTGGAAGCCAGTTATGAACAGAGGTGTGGGTATATCTCTTGCACCAGGGCTGAGAATTGTGTAGCCCTCCAGATGTTGAATGACAGCTCCCAGCAGTCTTAGCCAGCATGACCAATGGTGAAGAATGTTGGAGTTGCAATTCAGCAACATCTGGAGGATCACAAAATTCCTACCTGCATCCTAACACAATACAGTCAACAGTATATATTTGCACAGTAGAACATTCAGTTTGAATCCCTGGATTTTCCAAGGTATGTTCAGTTTCAGGGCAAATGATCATATTGGGACATTGAAATAATAAACTGTATTTATATGAGCAGTGAAAACTATGGTTTAAATCCAGCTGTTAGTTCCAACTAGAGTTGAATCATTGGACGAAAGGTGAGCCAACACTTATGCATATCTTATTGGTTCAACAGGTCAACTCTCATTGGGAGTAGCAATTGTTTTCAGGCTTATGTGTATACACCATAACGTCTCAAAATAATTTATGAAATCTTCCTTCATGCATTGAGGGACAAGGGCAGCAAAATTGTGACAAATGTTTAAAATGTGACAACTGGAGACAAAGGTAGATTTAAAAGGTTTTTAAAAGTTTTTTTTAATGAATATCCCTTTAAAACAGGGGTGGCCTTCCAAATGTTATTGGATTTCAACCTCCAGCAGCCCAGCCAGCCTAGCCAATAGTGGGGGATGCTGAGAGCTGCAGTGCAGCATGTGGAGGGCTTTACAATATCCCTTCCAACTGTCCCAGTTTGTCAGGGACAGCCCCAGTTAATTGTCTGCTGTCCCACTTTCTCAGCTGCTTTACAGATGTCCCAGTTTCTCTTTCTTCCTGCCACTTTCTTCCTTTGTCCTTAGGTTACTTCAGTTGCTGCAAACTGAATTCAGAGTGCAAAAGTAGTGTGCCCTCAGCTCAGCAGGAGGTAGAGGAGAGGATGGGACAGACTCTTGCCCTACTGAACAGACTAATTTGTCCCCCACTCCAACGCCCGTTTTTCAGGCTTTCCTTAATACATAAATTCCAGGGTTTCTCCACTTAGAATAGTAAAGGCATATCTTCACAAGCAAAGAAGCTGCTTTTTACAACATCTTTTTACACCTGCCCTGTCCCCCTTTCCCCTCATTTTCTGTGTAGCTGGAAGATTTTTGTTTGTTTTTGTTTTTAAAGTGACATCAGCATTGGGAGGATGGTGAACAAGGGCTGGAGAAACACATACCATACTTTCAGTGTCAGATTGCAGAAGCTTGTCTTCAGTAAACAAACACTTTGAGCTGGGAAAGAGTAGGACTCTTCTCTAGTTGCCTTTAGAATCCATAGAATCAGCTGCCTTTAGAATCCCTTACTGAACATGCTTGAATATCAAAACAGAGAGAAGATAATACTGCCTTCCAGGTAACCGAGCACGTTAAAAAAGCATAGCTTTCTCTATGGCCTCCAAAATGTAAATCATAATTAAAACAGAGGCTGGTAAAAGAAACAGTCATAACAGATGGATTTTGGAAAAAGCTTTCAACTGATCTCTGGAAGGTTAAAAAGAAAAAGGTTTTGTTTGTTTGTTTACTTACACAAGACTTCTCTGACCTGGTTGTGCATATTGTTAGTTTTGAATAAAATTTTTGCTGAAACATGCTGACCTGTTCTTTTCTGTGGTGTAGGAACCTACCCCTATTCTTATTTCTGACTCTGGCACTAAATTTTCTGTTAAAAGGAGTAATGCTGAGGTTCACATCTACTTCATTAGCTGAGGTATACCTGTAGTTTTATGTGTGTTTCCTCATTAGTAGCTTTTGCCTTCTTATTGCTAGTCCACATCTTTTTGATCACACTCTGATGTTACTTGGCTACACACGTCCCCATTTTCATTTTTGAAATGTTGGAGGGTATGTTATTATTCCTACCCCAGCTATAAAGTACAATGGCTAAAGGAAGTGATTGGCCAACCATATGTGTCCACCCTAAGTTCATGGCTAAATTTGGACATACTGAGATGTGTCATAGCTAATACAGAGAAATCAGCAGAAAGTGGAAGGACTGAAAAGTAGCAGACCACAAGATAACAAGCTAAAATGTTGTTATTTCATTAGATTGCAATAAAATAGATAATGAAGGTTTACATAAATCATGTCTATAGCACAACCTTTAAAAAAGTATTGTTAATATATATGAATATGCGCGCACAGGGAGGGGAAGAGGGGGAGAGAGAGGGAGAAAGATCTAATGTGTTTGAACCCTCCCAGGAATATTTCTTATCTCTATCCATCTCTCTAGGAGCCCTGGTGGCACAGTGGTTAAACGCTGATACTGCAGCCACAAGGTTGTGAGTTCGATCCTGCCAGGCTCCAGGTTGACTGAGCCTTCCATCCTTCTGCAGATCAGTAAAATGAGTACCCAGCTTGTTGGGGGCAATTAGCTAACACACTGTAAACCGCTTAGAGAGCACTTAGCTGGTAAGCGGTATCGAACTACACTTGCTATTGCTCTCTGTCTTTATCCATCTATCTATAGCAAATGAAGGGCACTTCTTCCGTGTTGTCCTGGGTTCCTGATTCCTGATAGAATGAGCAAAATGTTTCAGCTTCCTTCTTCTTAAATTGTTGAAGATGAAACTCTGTGTGTGTGTGTGTGTGTTCAATAATGACACCATACTAACATTTGATGTCACACCATTTTACACCTCATATTAATGGCATTCAGATTCTTACTGAATTCCTAAAATTTAGAACCAACAGGAAACATTGTGCAGAAATTATTTCTACTTTAAGTGCATTGGTCCTCATGTACAACAATGTTCCTTTTAACCAAAAATGTTACCTTCAAACAGAATGGACAGCAATGGGCACATGCTAATTCATTTATGGGTAAACTAGAGGAAACCATAATCAAGAAATCCAAATGTAAGTCACTTATATGGTGGGGATGCATTAATGACATCTTCACGGTATGGATTATTAAATATTCAGGTCCTCTTTCCCCCCTTTTTGAAGAGAGGGACAACATTTGTTGTCTCCTTCCAAAGATTCTCAAAGATGATTGATGGTGGCTATGAGATTATGTCTGAAAGTTCCTTTAGCACCCTTGGATGTAGTTCATATGGCCTGGAGACCTGAGTTCATTCAATGGAGCCACTTTCTCCAACTTTCCTCTGCCCCGTTAACATTTCACTGTAGTGGCTCTACAGTTTGCTTTTTCTTCTTCTTGCACTGAACAGAGTCAAAATCTCTTTTTGTTATTTTGAATGTGCCTAGCAAATCTGAATTTACTCTGTGCTTAACCGTTCCCTCTCAACTTTCTCCCTATAAGTATTAGCTATCCCTTTGTATTCCTCTTTGGTGATTTCTTGCTTCTTCCATTTCTTGTACATCTCTCTTAAATCTTGTCTGAAAGTTTTTATACATCCTTCATGGATGTTTCATGCACCTCTCATTTTCCTTCTTCATTGCAATTATCTGCAGTTATACCTTCGGTACCTAACTTTTAAGAAAATCCTATTCGTTGTGAACTCTTTCCTCTGAGCACTTCTCATCACAGAATTTCACCCAGTATTCCCCTAAGCCTATTGCTTTTTTTAAAGCCAGAGTGCATATCTGACTATATTTCACTTTTTTTCTCCTCTGTATGACAAATCCCAGGGAAACATGGTTGTTCCCACCCAAAGTTCCTGCTATTTCTATACTTCCACCCTGTCACGTCCAAAATAATCAATCCCCTACTTGCCACCTCCACATTCTGGACAATGAGCAAGGCAAGTAATGAATTTGCTGGACATTGCATTCTTAGCAATGTTTGACTTCCAACAAATATCAAAGCAGCTGAATTCACCCATTACTTTTATGCCTTTCCGTTTTGAATTAGGCATCTGTTCTAGGGAAGGCATTATCCAAGTCTTCAGTCTGGCATCAGAGTCTATGGTAGACCCCCACAATGGTGTTTTAGTTATTTTGCTCTCCTTTAATTTTTTCCCCAAATCTTTGCAATCTGTTTTCCATTTCCTTTAAGTCATGAATCTCCGCATAGATGTACACATCTTTGATGCACAGTGTTGCTCCTCCTCCTTTTCTGTTTGCTGTTTTTTAACAGCTTATACCCCTCTGTTACTACATTTCAATCAAGAGAATCATCCCATCAGGTTTCAGTAATGTCTATTAAATCATATTTACCATGCTGTGTTAAGAGTTCAAGTTCATTGTGTTCATTTCCCATGTTCTGTGTAGAGACATCTAAAACATTCTTTCCAGCTGCCTCCTCTTTGTTTGTTTTTTCCTGTTCATTAGTGGATTCTTTTACTATTACTCCCATTCCCTCTGTATCATCGAGGCTATTGCCCCCAACACTTGGTGTCTCCCTGCTCACCTAGCATATCTGGAACCCCACTTAATCAAAGTCTTCAAATTAGGTTTTGAGATGCTGTGAATGCAACCATCTCTTGTGAGAAGTCTTCCTTCATGAAAATGCAGATCAAGATCCAAAAGCCAAATCTTTTTGAATGGCAGCATCAGCAGAGCTAGTTGTTCAGTTTTAATATTCTCCTCTCTTTTCCTGGGCCACATCCTTCAACTGGAAAGAGTGATAAAGTAACAACATGTGCTTCAAGGTCCTTCAGCTTGCCACCCTGAGCTTCACAGTCCCTTGCAATATGTTGAAGGCTCTATCTTGCATTATCATGTGCTCCCATAAGGATCACAAGGAAGGGGTGATGGTTGGTGGGTCTTATCAGCCTCTATGTTAGACCATGGATCTTCATCCTTTGTAAACAGAACACCTCCTGAGACATCTTATATAGCCCCCACACCACTGCTTCTCTCCTCGGCTGGGAATCATCTACGTCAGACACACGTCTCTTCTTTCCTCTAAGAATTGGCAGGAACCCTTCCATCCTCACAATGAAGAGTTAATGAGAACATATCAGTCTCCTAAGTCTTTCAACAGCTAGCATTAATGAATTAATTTTCATACCTAATATTCCATGCTCTGAGAAACATACATACAGCCTCATTTTACTTCCTATCTTCACCTCAGCATTTCCCACTGGGGAACAGGTAAGTCACATGCTAGACTGAGCAACAGGAATAGGCATTATTGAGGCAGAAGCATCGGGGAAAAGTCTGGCTGTGCTCCTGGTTTTCTCTCTTGTTTCTCTCTCTATGTCCCTTCCTTGGATCATGGCCTTTTAAAATTAGAAGCTTCAACCCAGCTGTTGGTCTTGATTAACTAGGTTTGTTCTTACCTTGCGTAAAATGACACCGTACACTTAAGAGAACCAATATGTATTTGGCGTAGAATTGCTAATTTATAGATTTTAGTAGTTTGTAATTGCAAATGCCAGCTGAATGGCTTTAATTGCAGAATGCAGACAGGGTACTAGGCCTAATAATACTTTAGTATGTAATTCTTCTCCATTAAACTTAATAGGCTTGATGATTTGGTCTGTAACAAGATTTTGTCCTTAATGTCTATCTCCATTTGCCATTTTTACAACATCCCTATATCCCTAAATCCATTCGCTCTGTTAAAATGCGTTCCTCTTTATTTCTGACTATTAAACATTTGGTGACCTTACTTCAGTTTTTATAACTACTTGCTAAACAAACTGTTTACATAGAAGTTCATTTTAAAAATTCTTAGCTTGGCATCCAATTATATTTTTCAATCTGCATTGAAAAATATCTGTTGTATGATAGCACACTTCTCTGGGCCAAACTACATGTGAATATGAACGTGAATAAGCTTTTAATGTGCTTAGTATTTACTCTTCTCTGTATCAGCTGCTTCAGGGGAATGTGATTAGCACCGGGACAACAGAACATAGGGACAGGATTTTAAATTTTTTTAAAGTCATTTGATAGCTATATCCACAAACATAACAAAACTAGGGAGGTACTATAGATGCCAGGCACTCCCCTCTGCCCCGAACATTCCAGTCTCTTTCTCTGAATGTTCCCTGTTTCCCTGTTCAGTCCCTTTCCTTGAACAGCTATATCGATTTTTGCTGCATCAGATTAAGAAGGCTACCTTTCTGATCTGGATAATCTTAAAACAAATATCAGTTCCCTTTTTTTCCTGAGATTTAACCAAACATGTACAGGCAATATATATACAGCTTTTCAATATAAAATAAACTTACTTCTGCCTTCCAATGTTGTGGTCCTTCAGACTCATAACTGGCAGGAGTGAGGAGAGAGAACCAGTCAGTAGGCCAGTTTAGGGGCACAGGACGAGCTGTGAGCCACACACAGCTGTGTCTTCCATATGCTTTGCTGTCACTTCCCATACTCAGCACTTACAACCAATACAGCTGCCCACATTCTGTCTAATGGTAGGGCTGGCAAAATTTGAAGGTCACCTTTTTCGGGATTTGCCTCTTTGGAGTAAATTGGTTAGATAAGCCAGTTAAATAAAATTTCAGTGGTGCAACAACATTTCAGCTGCACACTGGGATTCTGTATACTGGGATTCTATAAGGGATTCTGTTCAGAAGAAGGGTTTTTATGTTATTCTCTTTCAGTATTAAAAGGAAATAGTGAAAGAAGGAATCTAGCAACTACTTTAAGACTGATTTATTTTAGGACAGATAAAATAAATCAACCTTAAAGATGCTGCTTTCCCTTTCCCTTTCCCTTTTCTTATTTGGGCTGACTTTGTTGGTATTTTCACTCAGAAACTGGAATCTGTAGAATAGTGACTTAAAAGTTTGTGATAGATTATTGTGTGAAAGGGAAAAAAATCTTCTCCTACAACAGACCTAGGAATTGGTTAGAAGGTCTGCTGTCAAATTAACTGAAGAGGAAACGGCCAGATATACATGTACCACAAAGCTTGGCAGAACTCTTCCAAACTCTGCCCAAACTGACCTTTTCTTCATGGCCTTTGGCTTATGCTGTTAACCATGATTCCAGACTGTAGTCATAGATTAAATGTATTGCCATTTGCCCTTAACCTTGCACTCCCACTGTCTCTCTGATTTTTGTGGCTGTTCCTCCTCAGCTGCAATGCTGGATTGAGATACTCTGGATTTTTTTTTTTTAATGATTTTCTGAAGCTCATCTATGCACATGGAGAGAGAAAAGAAGATGCAAACATTTCCACTTTCTATGTTTCAACACAAGGTGGCAGCTGTTACACACTTCCAAAAAGAATGAATTCTGTTTAGATATTCATTGAAAAAGAAATAGTGATATTATTATCTGATTGTCCTCAGAGGAAATCAGTGTCATTAAAATCACCACTAGCAGCTTCAGAACCTGCTTTGAAAGAATGCGTATGTCTATGTATGGGTACATACCATCCAACATTTTGCAGATGAAAAATGGGACAGATGTGGCCAAGCAACATCACAGTTTGGTCAAGGTGACAAAAATGATTAATTAGAAAGCACATAAGTTAGGAGAGAATGCAGCAGTTTGATTTTGCCTGGTCCCCTGGACTCCCAGTCCAAAGTCAAACCACTACACCAGGCTGGTTCTCTATTGATTGTGCTACACCGCCCTTATGTTAAATGGATTAGATGCATAATAGAATACATAACCACATGTTCAATCCAAATACAATCATGTGCATCCAAATACTCATCTGCATGTACAGTGGCCCTGAGTGTGCAACTGTGGTTCATTAACCTTGAACTGAATGCAGATGTTCCATAGTGTGTAAGACATTCTAGTCAGTGTCTTTTTGAAAAAAGAGTATTCTGGTAGAGCTGTGAATTGTATGTCAAATCTTAGATGAACTGATCATCCATTTTAGCTATTGCAGGAAATCAAAGGCCCTTTCCACATGTGGGGAGGGAAACGGGCGAAAACGCCCAAAAACAGAGCTTACCGGCAGCCGGGTAAGTCCGTCGCCACGCGGAGCAGCGTGAGCTTGCTGCTCCGCAGTCCTCCGGCGTCTCAGATGGCGGCTTCTGGTTGGTGGAGGCTCTCCACTAAACGGAGAAGCTTGCCAGCCGGAAGCCCGCCCCCGGCAGATCTGGAGGCACGCACTTGCGCGCGCCTGCAAATCCACTTCGGAGCCGGGCAACGGAGCGACATGGGGCTGCACGCTCCGTGCTTTTTAAAAACCTCGAAAAAGAGGTTTTTAAAAAACACGCAGCCCAGCTAGTTCCGGCCGCTCCTGAGTGGATTCTGGTGTGGAACTACGAAAAGTAGTCCACGCCAGTCCACTCTACGGGTGTAGAAGACCTCCGTGAGAGGTCGTTCTGCACCGTTTCAGAAGCCCGGTATGGAAATGGCCAAAGATGTAGAGAATCCCTTGATCTGCAGAGGATAGTGTCAGGAAGTAGTGTAATGATAATTGTGATCCTCCTCCTCTTCCCACTCCCACATTTTCACCAGGCCTGCAAGTGAATCGTAGAATCATAGGCAACTGCTAGAAACAGATAGAAATTTGCATCATTAAAATATACGAGCAATAAAATATAATTAGCTATCACAGGAATTAAAAACAATTTAAAACCATAGCCAATAAAAATCCAACAAATACATCTAATAACATGTATTATTAAAAACTCCTTCCCCATGAGCAGGCAGTTGCCAAAGCCTGTGGAAACAACAAAATCTTTCCCTGCTGCCTGCTTTTCCTTGCTTACCACACCATACCTCAATATCTTGTTGTTCCATTTCAATCCCAGCATTGCCATTTCCGTGATGGTGTCGGGTTATGAACACTCTCTACATCACCCTTTCGACTTAAGCAGATGAGTGGTATTATTGGCACCAGTGTTCCCACCACATTACTGAGTCATTGGTGAGTCCTTTTCCCCACCCCAGAGCTTGTAATTGGTTGGGTTTTTTTAAAAGCCATACTAGCGCAATGTTGTAATGTCATGATGTGCTGGTAAGCTATTGCATTTTTGTACTATAACACTAAAAATATATTTAAAAATTTAAAAATTAACTCAAAGGAGAAATTTAAAATAAAGATGGCGAAGTGATAGATTTCGAACTTAACACACCATGGGAGTAGCTGAGGGAGGGACAACCTGGGAAAGATCACATCGTGCCCACATCTGGATCGGCTAGAGAAAGAAGCACTATCAAACGCTATTGAGAAACCACACTCCCACACCTTGTTGTGGGAAAGGGGGTCATTATAGATTATTTCCAGCATTGGAAAAGGGCAGATTTCGAATGGATTGCAACATGATACCTGCTGGTTAGCAGTGACATTGTGCAATAGCACTGATCCTGAACTGCCGATAAAACATTGCTATGGTGGTATGACACCTTCATGCGGTAAGGGCTGGCCTCTCTAGGAAGGAACTTCAAGCACCGAAGAATAGCCACCAAGAAGGCTCTCTTTCACATGTACATTCCACCATCCAGGTGGATCACCCACTCCAGGTGATGGGACTGAAAGGCCTCCTCCAAAAACCTCACAAAAGCTTGCAGGTTCATATAAGAGAATAAGATCCTTCAGATAACCTGGACCTGAGCTGTATAGCACTTTATAGGGCAAAATCAACACTTTGAATTATGCCCAGAAAGAGACAGGTAGCTAGTGAGGCTGTTGTAATAAGGGACTGTATTCTCCCTATAACTAACCCTGGTCAGTAGTCTGGCTCTGTGCTTTGGATCAACTGAAGTTTCTAGGTAGTCTCCAAGGTCAGTGCCTCATAAAGTGTGTTTCAGAAATCAAAATGGGATGTTAACTAAGACATGCACCACAATAGTCAGATTTAACATATCCAGGAATGGCTGCAGTTGGCATACAAGCCTTAAGTGTGCGCATGCAGTCCTGGCCAACAAATAAATCTTCCAGGCTGAGGGTTGATTCCAGGAATATAAGCAAGCTACAGACCTGTGTCTGCAAGGGTGGGTGTAAATTCATATTCTCTATCTGCTTTTGACTGAGTGTGAGCACCTCTGTCTTGTCTGTATCGAATTTCAATCCATTTGGTTTCAATCCAGTTCCTTACAGATATCAGTCATTGGTTTAGAACCAAAACAGCTTCCTTGGATTTAGGAAAATAAAATCAAGTGTCTTCAGCATCTTGGTGGCAGTCAGCCTCCAAACTCTAGACAACTTCTCCCATCAGTTTTATGCGTATGTTAAATAGCATGGGAGACAGAACTGAGCCGTAAGGGACTCCGCAGGCCAACAGTCACAAGGGCAAACAGGAGTCCTACAGCGCCATCTCCTGGATTCAGCCCTTCAGGAAGTTATTAAGCTGCTGGAAAACAGTCCCTCCAAGTCCCATCCCAGCAAATTAGTCCAGATCAATACTATGGTCAATGGTATTGAAAACAAATGAGAGATCCAGGAGAACCGATAGGAATATACTTCTCCCATCCAGTTCTTAGTGTATGTCATCCACCACGGTGACCAAAGCTGTCTCTGTCTCATAGCTAGTTTTGAAACTAGTCTAAAATGAATTTAGATCAGAACTTTCCAAATTTTTCATGTCGGTGACACACTTTTTAGACATGGATCATTTTATGACACAGTAATTCAACGAGTGGAGGCAGCCCCCTCCACCCGAGCCTGGCCCACCGCCACCCTTGGTGGGGTCTTCCTTGTCCCAGGGTGGCAGTGGGAGAGATAGCCCCTCCACCCAAACCTGGCCCTCTGCCACCACCCTTGCTGGGGTCTTCCTCAGCCAGGGCAGCAGCAGAGGCAGCCCTTTCACCTGGGCCTGGCCCACCACTGCCCTTGCCAGGGTCTTCCTCGGTCAGAGGTGGTGGCGGCAGTGGCAGGAGAGGCAGCCCCTTCACCTGGGCCTGGCCACCACCACCCTTGCTGGGGTCTTCCTTGGCCCAGGGCAGTGAAAGGAGAGGCAGCCCCTCCACCCATTATGTTTCCTCAACACACCTACTCGCTGCAGCCGACACACTAACGTGTCACAACACACAGTTTGGAAACCTCTGATGTAGCTAATCTTTATCCAGGAATCCTTGGAGCTAAGAGGTCATCATACGTTCCAATACCTTGCCCAAAAATAGGAATGTTTGAAACTATAATTGTCTAATACAATGTGATTCAGGGAGGGAACTTTTTAACAGTTGTCTTAAAACTTCCTCTTTTAAGGATGATGGAATTCTGCCTTGCTTTAGCTTCCTCTACCCATTCATCCAGCTCTCCTCTAGTTTTTTAATAAGCTAGGATGGCTGTCTCCAAGAACCCTCTGTGCTAGTTTCCGCTAGCATTGGACAGTCAGGCACCCAAGTACATCCACTGGATCTGTAGTAACTGTAGCATCTAAGGCCTTTTCCACACTACACTGTTATAGTGCTACTATTCCACTTTCAACATCCTATCGAATCCTGGGATTTGCAGTTTAGAGAGGAGCATTTAGAATTCTCAGCCAGAGAGCTCTTTGGCCTCACAAATTCCAGAATTCCACAGGATGTTGAAAGAGGAATAATAGCACTGTAATAATGTAGGGTGGAAATGGCTAAGTCAGAGTAGACCCAGTGATTCTATTTGTAAGTTTTTCAAAGTAGGCTGTCAAGAGGTCTAGATTCTCCTCTGGTGGACCAGGATGTGAAAGTCCTATAACTACTCAAAACAGCTCTGTTGGCTGGCTCTTTGAAGATGCAATGGTGCCAGTGTAGAATGATTTTTTTGCTGCCTGAATTGCCACAGAGTAGGCCTTTAGTTATGTTCTAGTCTGTGCTTGAGTAGATTTACTTTTTTTACTTTTTATTTTTTTAAAAAATGTACAAACAAAGCAAAAAAGAAACAGAGGCAACAACAAAGTACAACAATAAACAAGTTAAGAAAAAGGCAAACAAAAATAAAAATATAGACCCAGGAATGGAAGGAATACTTCATTGTTATAGCAGCATGCCTCCAAGTCATTTCTGACTTATGGTGACCATATGGCAAACCTGTCATGGGGTTTTCTGGGGGATGGGAGTGTGTGGCACGCCCAAGATTGTCCAGTGGGTTTCTGTGGGTCAGCAGGGAATTGAAATGTGGTCTGCAGAATTGTAGTCCAATGCTCAAATCATTATACCACACTGTATCTAAAAATACTATATACTGTCTACTGAATACTAAAGAGTATCTAAAAACAGTAAAAATCTTTTAAAAGGTGGTTTCAAGCTTTCCTAAGGCATACTGTGGAAGATAAATCTATATAGGAGAGACTTCTCTAGTTACAGATACCATTCTAAAGCTTCAACTACTATTTATCCAAAAATACTAATTGTCAAATCCTATTATTAACCTATTGTACTCTTTTTCTTGCAAAAAGCAAATTAAAGGTCGCCAGATTTTCACAAAAGTCACTATGATTTTCCTCTTATCAATATCATAGATTTGTCCATTTCAGTTAGGTCTGTCTTCTTCCACATTCATGCATATAATAATCATGCTGCAGCAATCATATATTGTAATAACTCGCCACGATTCTTCTCCAGATGGTCTTCTACGATTCCTAACAAATATAATTCTGGTTTCAATTCAACCTTAATGTTCGACATTTTATTCCCCATAGAATGTATTTGATTCCAGAATTTCTGGGCCTTTCCACATGCCTACCATAGGGTATCACAGTGTGGACTTCCTCTGAGTCACTCTGCCAATGTCACTCTAGTTGCTGTATCACTGGCTTAATTGCTGCTAATTCCTTAGAAAACCAAGAGGGTGGTTTGGCTCCACTGCAAGAGTAATAATGCATTGGAATATGCTGCCTTGGTGGAGTCTCCTTCTTTGGAGGTTCTTAAATGGAGGCTGGATGGTCATCTGTTAGGACTGCTTTGATTGTATATTCTTTCATGACAGAGGATTGACTCAGTGACCCTTGTGGTCTCTTCCAATTCTCTGATTTTATTATTTTATGCTTCTTGGCTCATTGCCTTGGCTGTTTCCCCATTCCAGAGGTCAGACAACTTTTTAACAAGATCATTTCCTGAAGCTACAGGAAAATCCCTAAGAGTCATCAGAATGGGTCGATCATCCTTCTGGGATTTACTGTCTTTATTGGTCTCTCTCCCTGCAGAGGTTCTGAGTCCTAGCAAATCTAAACCACAGAGGGTAATGATCTCTCCATGTCAATGGAACTATAGCAGCCTCAGTACAGAAAGGTCCAGAGTATTCACCAGCATGAATGGTGCCAGATACTATGTGGGACAGACCCAGAGTTGACAAGGCAAACATGAAGTGCTATGCCACTGTTGACAGGGAACCTGTCATGAAGCACAATTAGCTGAGGAACTCAATCCAATCGTGAAACCATCTATTTTAGGATGAAAGTAGAACAGCAGTATGTGGTATACCAATAGAAACCTTAATCTGTCTCAGCTACCCAGTTTCAGACATACACTCTCAGACTGTGCAGGGTGCCTAGTCAGAGGAACGGAATCCTGATTGACCACTGCAACTCTGCCTCCTTTCCCCCAACTGTCCCCTGCCACTGCACAGACAACTTCAATGCACAAAGTTGAGAGAAAGGTGCCCCCACCCCATCGACACAAACCAGGTTGCCAGGCTTATCCAGGATCAAGTCCTGAACGCCAGTTGTTTTCCCATTAATTGACCTGGTGTTCACCACCAGCAATGTCAACCCAGGGAGTTGTTGCCAGGACTATCCAGGTTATTGGAGCTGAGTGGGGGGAGTTTTAAGACAACCAGCACCTTGCTGCTTTTTCCTCTTTCCTTAAAATGGAACTGTCTCCCTCTTCTATATCTCCCTCTGCTGTGTACAACTGGAAGGCTACTTCCTGAGACCTTCAACATCTCCCTTCCTCCTCTGAAAACATACCCTTCCTGTTGTAGACTGGAAATGCCCTCACAGACGGTGAATCCAGGCAGCCCTATAGGTACATACTGAACGTGCAGAACCCTTCCTTCTGTTTAGCAGGAGGACAGGCCTGGCTGTTGTGCTTCCCCAAAGGGGCAACCCCTCTTGGTATCATCCAATAGGAGCCCTGCTTTATTTGCTGGATCTCTCAGCTGCTACAGTTGGGGTAGTTGGTACTTCCTGGAAGAAATTACAGTTTGTGAGCCTGGGTAACGTATTGCACAAAAGTTCCACAGGTAAAGTCGACCCAAACAGCAGCAGCAGCAGCAGGAGCTGGATGTAACACTTGTTCTTTTTGCCTTTCCTGTATAGATATTCTTGGGAGGATTTGTCTTCCTGTAGAATGAGCCCTTTAGAGTCACCATTTCTTCCTGATATGGTTGAGGGTTTTTGTATGGAGAGGGACTTCTACCCTTCATTCTGAACTGGAGAAAGTTTTGTTTTGTTTTTGGTATGAGAAGGGACAAGAGAGCACAGTTTAAGACTATTAAGGAGAGATAGGCCATTTCTACACGGGGTTTTTAAAACGGTGCAAAGCGTCCTCCAGGGAGGACGTGTGCACCTGGGAGTGGACTGGGTCGGACCTACTTAACATAGATCTGCACCCCAGCCTGCTCTGGAATGACCCCAAGTGGTCATCCACTGTGCTTTTGAAAGACCGCTAAAAACAGGTCTTTCAAAAACACGGAGCATGCCACTGCGAGCCTGCTCCCTTATGCAGATTCGCAGGCTTGCATTGGTGCGAGCCTGCGATCTGCTGGGGGCGGGCTTTAGGCTGGCGAGCTTCAGCGGTTGGTCGAGAACCTCGATGGTTGGTCGAGAGCCTCGACCAACTGGAAGCTGCCATTTTCGTCCCTGAAGTGGTGGCCACGCACTGCTCCAGAGCAGCGTGGGCTGGACTGGGGAGCCCAAAAGTCCGGTGATGTCATGAGCCCGGCTGAGCATGCTGCCGACTCAGACGGGGACTCTGAGTTAGACGGGGAACCCCAGCCGGGGGTGGATCCCTGGGAGGGAGAGGGGGCTCCTGCAGAGGCACAGCGGTCCCCGAGCCAGTACCTGCAGCAGAGGAGACCAGTGCTTCGGGCTTGACAGAAGCTGCCCAACAGCCCGGAGTTTGCTGCAGACCCTCCCCCCACGTTCCTCCAGAGGCGGCGAGAGAAGGAGGCGGTTCGCAGATCAAAACGCTTGCAAGAGAAGCATCTGAAGTCTGAGGGCCTTCAGCTGTGAGCTGGGCCAACGGATGCTTGATCAGCCCAGCTGGGTTAAGGACTATGTATTTAAGTCAGACGCTGGGGGGAGTTGGGCACGAGGCAACAACCGTCTTCCATCCGGGAAATCTGCACCCTGTATTTTCCGTTCCAGGCCAACCCTAGCTGTTGAGTTGCTGCCTCTTTTCGTTTGGGTGATGTAACCTCTTGTTTATTTTACTACTTATTACTAAAAGTCATACACTTCGGCTCCTGCCTCTGTTTTCTGCTTAAGCCGCCGCCTGACATTGACAGGTGAATAGCATCACGGAGTGATTCCCTCGCCCCGTGCGGAAATGGCCATAATTACCCTGTGTGTAGTTTGGTCCTAAGTAGTTGTTCTCTTGTCCCAGGCATAGGAAAGATCTTTCCAAGGGGAGTACAAAGAATTTATCAACTGACCAGAACTAGTACAGTTCAAAACTAAGGTCTGGAACAGTCCAGCTGTAATTTCCTTTCATGCCCAGATTACAGATTCTTCCTTCGTTGATGCCGCTTTTCCAATAGTCTTTCTTTATCCAGATTCCCTGGAAGCAAATAGCATTGGAACAGGAAGACTGAGCTATCTGCACTAGAGGGATAATTT
Organism: Cyclura pinguis; assembly: GCA_030412105.1. Classification (NCBI taxonomy): domain Eukaryota; kingdom Metazoa; phylum Chordata; class Lepidosauria; order Squamata; family Iguanidae; genus Cyclura; species Cyclura pinguis. The sequence goes on along the minus strand of CM059599.1, from coordinate 305,658,523 downwards.
TTTTCTTGCCATCCTTATAGCTACTAGCTATGATTTTTAAAGGTATCATCATAGCTCCTAGCTCCTCTCTCTCCCCCCGCCTTCTGTGTGTGTGTGTGTGTGTGTGTACTTGTGTGTGTGTGTACTTGTGTTTGTGTATGTCTCCTCTCTCTCTCTCTCTCTCTGTTTCTCTTTCTATATCTCTGGGTGGGAGCTGACTTCAATGACATCATGTCCCTGAAGGAAATTTTGCCTCCTTATGTGTGTAACAAAAGCTGAGAATATCTATAAAGAAGCATTAGAGTGGGAAGGGCAAATATGGGCAACTCCCATAATGATAATCACCATTGACTATGCTGGCTGGGGCTAATGGGTGATGTAACATTTGGTGGGCCACACATTTCCCTTTTCCAATTTACTGAATTTTTTTTTACACTTATTTGCAATATAGTCTTGAAGAATCTGTCAGATGGGGATGCATTCATGAAGAGAGACATGAATGACTTGGAAGGTGGTGTACACATTCAAAAATACTCTTTTTATTTATTTTTATTAAAATATTTATGTTCCTCTCTGTATCAAAATGTCTCAGGGTGGGGTACAGACAGAAAAACAATAATTGTGAATGATCTAAAACAATTCAAGAAGGTCTAAAAATAACTTTAAAAATAATTTAAAACAACCTAAACTAGAACATTGAACACAGCACATACTGTGTCAAAGCTCTGCACTCTTGTGTGGAGTCAACAGCTTTGGTGAGGAGCCATTTTTTGTTTGGTATGAAAAGGAACAAAAAGTAAATAAAAGTGCATGTAGTACAAGCCTGTGGATATGTTCTTAGAAGTAATCTCATTAAGGTAAGAGAGACATACACCTTAGTAAGTTAGCAACCCTATATATCAGAGGCGAGCAACTGCAGTGGGTCCATGGGCTATTTTTATGCCAGCAAATCTTCTGGGCGTTGCATGGACAGAAAAAAATGGCTAACAAAATTGCCGTTTTTGAATGTTATATTCCCTTCACTCTATTAAAAAAAAGCTGAATTGCTTCTTTTGGAGGCTGCCAGGAACCTTTACACGTCCTACAACCAGAGCACAATGATTCCATGTTGACTAACATGGCAACCTCCTGTGGCATCATGGGGTGAGACACCAGAGTTCTCTGATTGTGAATTCTAAATACACCTTGCCAAACCACAAATTTCAGGATTCCATAGGATACAGCCATGGCAGTTAGAGTAGAATCACAGCTCTATAATTGCAAAGTATGAAGAGGTCACAGGGATGGCAATTTATGTTTTTTTTAATCCAAAAAACAACAAAAAAAAGAGTGGCCAGGGGAAACTGGAGAGTAGAGGGCCATAGAGACAGTCTTGTGGGGAGAGGCATTTACAGACTCAGGGCACATGCAGACTCAGACCAAACTTTGTCCAGCTCTGCTATACACATTGAACTTAATAGGACTTATCTCTGAGTTGGTGTGCACTGCACAGGCACAGTCCTATGCACAGTTTCCTGACAGTAAGTCCTCTTGATCACAGTAGAACATACAGTCATCCCTCCACATTCGCTAGGGTTAGGGGCACAGGACCCCCGCGAAAGTGAAAAAACCATGAATAACTCTAGGCCCTCCCAAACCATATTTAACATACAAAAAAAGTATGATCACCCTATTCAACTCACCATGGATTCGTTTGAGGCTTTCCCAAGGGTTCTTTCCCAAGGCAGAAGTGGGTGGCTGATGAGGCTTACTGCCACCTCCACTGCTGCCCACACCATTTTAAATAGGAATTTACCACTGTCATTTGCAGTTTCTCAGTCTCACGAGGTTTGCAGTCCCTATTAAAAATGTCATGGGGAGGCAGCAGAGGTGACAGCAAATAATCTGTGAATAATCAAATCTGCAAAAGTGAAACCTGCAAATGTAGAGGGCTGACTGTACTTGTAAATGAACACCCATACGATTCTGCTTTTGCATATCCCCTAACATTTCACAAATGAAAACTGGGACACATATGGCCAAGCTACATCACAGTGTGGTCAAAAGTGTGTGGCCAGGCAACAAGAGGGTTATTAGTGAGTAAGAACACACAAAAACACTGTTTTAAGCAGGAAAAAACCTGGGATTTATATAGTGAGTTTAGGGAAGACAAGGTTTAGCCCCTTCCTGTTCAGTTAACTGATTACAAACTACTTCTACGCTTTGAACTCAGTTTGCCACAAATGAAGTAAGCTGAGGACAAAGGGAGAAATTGAGAGGTGAGAGAAACTCAGACATTTAAAAGACAGCTGAGAAAGTGGGACCGTAGAGGATTAACTCCCATTGTCCTTGCCAAATTGAGGTAGTTGGAGGGTCTGCTGTTAATAACAATGATTAATTACGAACAGAAAAGTAACAAACAAATGACAGTTTCTTTTCTTGGACTATTTTCATCTGCCTATTTCAGAAGTCTTTCAGTGGCATTAGTGTGGTTTCGAACTGCCTTGTTCCAGAGGAAACTGCTGTGTTTATTTTCTAAGCCCAGAGGGTACAACCCTTGACTCTGTAATTAAGTGTGCAAATTGATCTGACATTCTATGGTCGGTGCATAGTGCTCAACTCAGACACTGCCACATATAACAGTAGTGGGTCCATGGCACCCCTTTTAAAAATGGCAAACTGTGATTAGAGGACTTCGTTCTTGTTTTATTGCCATTTGATGTGTGATGACAGATTATAGTGGAATAGTTCCCCTTGAGGCCACATAGTAAACAGAGCCCCCAACTGGTGCTGTCTGCTGTAATCATTGTTGTAGTAGATGTTGTTGTTGTGAGAGCAAAGATAACATAAAATGCGCAATTCCTTGGTTGGATAAGGCAGTAAATCTTTTCAGATACTTTAATAATTACAGATTCAGTGTGAGATTGTTTTCTTGCTTCTTCAGTAACAACACCAAAGTCAGAAAAAGATAAAGACAAATTGTTTATTATAGAAATGATATGGTGTCCTTTCACAGTACGTAGTTCCAGCACTATGATTTCACTTTAACTCCATAGCTCTAGGTTTGTAGCTTGGTGAGGAACTAGGAGCTCTCTGGCAGAGAATTCTAAATTCATTGTTGTTAGCTGTCAAGTTAACTTCAATTTATGGCAACCCTATGAATGAGAGACCTCCATCACCCTGTGGTCAACAGCCCTGCTTTTATGTCCCGCATACTAAAGGCCATGGATACCTTGGAGTCCATCCATCTGTACTGGCATGGGCATGGACAATCCTAACTTTAGTATTCAGTTATATATCTTTACACTGCAGTCTAGGTCTTTCATGACTGCCCTTCCAAGTCCTAGTCTTTTTTCTGATTTCTTGACTGCAGTCTCCATTCTGATTAATATATGAGCCGAGATATAGAAAATCTTGAATTATTTCAATGCCTTCACTGTCTACTTAAAGATATGTAAATTATGTAAATCATCTTATGAGTTATGGGGGGGGCTAGGCAGACAATATTCTTGAGGGAAGGAGTTCATCAAATGATGGCAATAATAGTCTGAATCTTCTAGAGAGAATGGGGCAAATAGTACAGGAACCCAACAGTGGGAGGGAAATAAACTTAAATAAGCAACTGGGGGAGTGACCCATGGTCTCAGATGCCTCTACATTAATGCACAGAGCATGGGAAATAAACAGGATGACCCTGAACTTGTAGCACAGGAAAGTAAACATGATATACTGTATTTGCTGGAATATAAGACGCACTCATGTATAAGATGCACTCCAATTACACACTGGCAAATACTATTTGTTGGCATATAAGACACACTGGCGTATGAGATGCACCGTATTTTCAAACAGTATTTTTCGGGGGAAAAAGTGAGTCTTATATGCCAGCAAATACAGTAATAGTCATTACAGAAACCTGGTGGGATGAGTCTCATGATTGGAATGTAGCAATAGAAGGGTATAACCTATTTCAGAGAAATAGATCAAATGGAAAAGGAGGAGGAGTAGCATTATATGTCAGGGACATTTACACTTGTGAAGAGATCCATGGCTTAAATCTTGGAAGCCAGGTTGAGAACCCATCTGGATAAAAATTAAGGGGGAGAGAAATAACAATGATGTCATTGTGGGGGTCTACTACAGACCTGCAAGTGAGACTGAGGACTTGGGTGGTGTCTTCCTGGAACAGCTGATCAAACACTCAAAAAGGAGAGATATAGTAGTAATGGGAGATTTCAACTATCCTGACATTTGTTGGAAGTCCAACTCTGTCAAAAGTATCAGGTCCAACAAATTTCTCACTTGTCTTGCAAACAATTTCACAGTCCAGAAGGTGGAAGAGGAAACAAGGGAAACAGCTGTTTTAGATCTGATCCAAACCAATAATGATGATCTCGTTAATGGGGTGAAGGTGACAGAATCCTTACATGGAAGTGACCGTGTTCTCCTTGAGTTTATTATACAGCGGAAAGGAGAAACCAAATGTAGCCAAACATGCATTCTAGACTTTAATAAAGCTGATTTCAGTAAAATTAGGAAAATACTGGGAGTGATTCCATGGTCAGGAATACTAAAAGAGAAGGGAGGTCATGACGAATGGTAGTTTTGTAAAAACGAGATACCGATTGATGTCTGCTAGCCCAGCTACACCTCCTTCTGTTGTTGGTATGCTTTCTTCCCAGGGGAGTTCTTCCACTGACTGCATGAAGGAGAAGGCAATCTTTGCTGTTCCTTGCTCCCTCTTTAGTCCTCTGTTGTCCCTGAATTCTGAGCCAGAGGGATGATGGGCCCTGAGCCAGAATGATGGAAGGGTTCCAAAAGTGGAATAAAAACTCTGGAACCAAAAGCACTGAGGCTTCAATCTTACCTAGGAGTAGCTCTCTTCAAACATAACAAAAAGGAAGGGAGTGAAGAAGGAATCTAATAGCACCTTTGAGAATGATTTGTTTTAGCATGAGCGCGTGTTTCAGTTCCTTTTGTCAGATGCACTGGTGCAGTTAGTAACAAGTCTCAGTAACATTAGTAATTACATAGTTTTTGGGGTGGCATCAAAAAGATGCAATTTGTGACACTGATCACAAACCTTGAAAGAGTTGTCTAAGATGATACAGGTCTGTCAGGCTGGTTCTCATGCAGTTCTGGGGTGTGAAAACAATAAATCTGCATGCTGAGTCTCAGTTCTCTTGAAGTCTAAAGGTTTGTTGGGAGAATTGTTAGTTATATATTTCTTTGTTCCAACATTGTTACTTGAAGATCGTTGATAGCATGTTGAGAGAGATTAAAAGGTTCTGCCACTGGCTTGGGGGTACTACCATTTCTAATATCAGTTTGCATCCATTTATTTGCTTATAAAGAGACTGTTCAATGTAGACTGTGGAGGGGCATTGCTGACAGAGGACAAAATATATTACATTGGACAAGGAGCAGATAGGTGCACCTTTGATGTTGTGGGTAACTCCCAAGATCATGTTATTGTTGTATATCTTCAAGTCATTTCCCACTTATGATGACTCTAAGGTAAGCCTGTCAAGGGGCTTTCTTGGAAAGATTTGTTCAGAGGGGGTTTGGCTTTGTCCTCTTCTTAGACTGAGAGAATGTGACTTGCCTAAGGTCAACCAGTGGGTTTCTCTGGCTGAGTGGGGATTCAAACCTTTGTTGGCAGTGTGATAGCCAAGTCGTTTAATACTGTGGGAATGGTTGAGTCAGGAGAAGGGTTTTGAGACTCAAGTTTACTTAGGATGGCAATTTAATTTATTCTGCTTGCTCTTTATTCATGGACTTTTGCTGATATTGTAATATCACTTAAATGTGATTAGTTTTCTCATTTAACATCTTCTAAACTGTTTGGGTTTCTGGGGTCAATGAGATTAGATTTCACCAAGCTCAAAAATAAATATATACCTAAATAAATATGTCCTTTGAAACAAATGAGATTATAATTAAGGCACATGCGTCACTTCCTGCCCCTAAGGTTTCAAAGTATGGATTCTACTACACTACTACACTGTGCAGCCCTTGGCTGGTACTTAAATCAGCCATGGCCGATGAACTGGAAAAGTATGACAATATTAACACCTAGCTAATTTAACCTAATCTGTAACTTCTTCCTTTTTTTTTAATTGCCAAAAAATATCCAATGTTTGCAGCAAGAAAATTTCAGTATGTTAATTATAATATGATTTTTAACATCAGTTTGAACATACTGTCATGTTCAGTGACATAGCATAGCAGAAATTTGTTTTCACCCCATTCCTTAATAGGGTTTTTAATGAGTTCACTGGGTTGAACTGTTCCTGAACATCTGAAAGTCCATTGGATAGTTAGAAGACGGCTCTTGATTTCCCTAAGGAAGTTTCCCAGGGAATATTTTTATACAATTATCAAGCTACTTATATTATTCTATGGGGAAAATATTATTTCCAGGCAGTATTTTTCCCCCACTCAACGCCAGGTAATCATATCAGCACCCTTCTAAAATGAGAATAATGGAATTAAAACTGCTGAAATATTTTACTCCAAAGTAGTCCTGATAAAAACTAATATCTACCAGAATTAATCCATTCTCAGAATGCTTTATATTTTCTACACACCAAATTCTATACTCAGTGGTGGAACTTGAAGTGTGTGGAGGGGGTGGGTGGGAGCGGGGGGCGGGAGAGGGGGCTGCGGCACGAGGGGCGTAGCCATGGTGCACACACAGGGGCATGGCTGTGGTGTGTGGAGGCGTGGCTAGGGTGCACAGGAGCCCCCAAAACATTGCTGCCTGGGTCGAATCGCTTCTCTCCCACCCCCACGTCCCTACGCAACTGTCTATATTACTTGTCTGGATTGTGGATTAATTTCTCCATTCTCCTCAACACTGTTTTCTGTATGGCTTCTTTGGAAGTAGTAATGTCATACCAGAAGACCCACAGCCATGAAAAAGCATCTTTAAAATAAGTGGCATTTATTTCAAGCATATATTTATGTATGACTGATTATGAAACCAGTCTTTTACTGATTCAGTTAAAGCTTGTGGAATGCTTTCCACTTCTTTACTCTCCACTTCTATCCATATGTATTGCTTTCCAAAAACACAATTGGGGCAGGATCCATTTGGGGTGTTATGTTTGCACAATCTCCAGTTGTGTAAGCAATTGAATGGTTTCCAGCTTTGTGCAAAGAAGAATCCCATACCTCATTGCACAACTATAGATGTGTAATTTCCCATTCTCCCTGCCTTTTGGGTGCAGCTGTGTCCTTCTGAACTGAGCAGGAAACACCTAATTGGCCCTGTGGATGTCTAGTTCTAGGGCTAACACATTTCAGCTACAATACTATAGACATATACCTGTGATTAAGTCCTATTGAACTCAGTATACCTAGAGTAGAAGAGCAGAGGGTTCTGCTGTTAATTGGTTAGATTACTTGATTTTTAGAAAACAACTGACTAGTTAAGTGTGCAATATGAATATATGGTATAATATAAAAAATATTTACTTCCTGTGACGAACCTGATGGGAGGGGGTCTTGGCAACAGAGCCTCCTTGGCAACTGAGAGTGTTTAAGCTGATTGGCTGGTAAAATGGAACCATGGATGGCCCGGGGGGGGGGGGGCTGGTGGAAAGAGGAAAATAAGGGATTTTAACTGTCTGGTGTGTGTTTGAAGAGGGAGTGTGATTTGTGGTGTGTTTGGGAGAGGTTGGAGATTTGAAGAGCTCTGTGGGAGAGAGAACTGAGCAATTGGGTGTACGAGAGATAGTGAATGAATTGAACGAGAGAGAGAGAGAGAAGAATGGTGTGCTGTTTGTAAACATTGAGATACAAAACAAATTTAAAGCAACAGTGTTACAATAAATGTTTGAAGTTCTGTTTTCCTTAAAACAGTGTCACAGAGTCTTATTCTGAATCCTGGAATGTAGACGCTACCAATAATAACATCTTCACCTTAGTGCCAACAGTACCACAGTCTTGGAAAATATAAATCACTGCTGATCCTTACATCTGGGAGAAGGGCAGATTTAGGGAAGGTAGTAAAGGGGGAGAGTCCTGAAAGGAAGAAGCCAAGGGCGAACAAGAGTGAGGAAGGGACTGCGTTCTCAGAGAGAGAGAACTGAGGTAGACCTGTTTGTCCTGGCCCTGGCTTGATTCATAGATCTCCTTGGTTGGTCAGTTCTGATCACAAAGAGGTGTCAAGCTGGGCAGGCCTTGAGTGCAAGGCTTGGGTGTGCCTTTCACACTCGGCACTGATGGGGTTTTTTTTTTGTGTGTTACACTTCCCTACTTGCATAACAGTATTATATGATAAATTTATATATTATATATCAATACAGCAGTATAATAGTATTATACATTAATTTAATATAAGATAATATTATATACATGTAATATTATAGATTATTAGCATATATACTTGGTGTTGCCTGGGATTTTATTTTCTCCTGGGTAATTCTTGTTAGAAAGATTTGAGATCCTGTGTCTCTAATTCTCCAAACTGTCTTGTCCAGTACCTGTAACTTTTTCCCATATTCCGCAATCCAATCTGTATTCAGAGTTATTAACATACAGAGGTTGGGTTCCTGAGGGAATACACTGTACTCCTCCTTGCTGCTAGGCCTTGTCTCCATAGCAACCGGCCTATTCAAGACAGACACAGTTGATTGAGGCCCAAGAGCTCTCTGACAGAGAATTCTAAAGGCCCCTCCCTAAACTGCAAACCCCAGGATTCCATAGAATCTTCTTAGGTAGCCAACCACATGACTGTGTCTTTGCCTGACACAGATAAACTTTGACTTTTATATATGAGATATACCGATCGTATAATAACACAAAATTTTTAATACAGATGTTTATAAAAATCTACAGGTGATAAGCACTATATTACAGCAGGCAGTCTTTCATCTCTCTGACCACAATATAACAAATTTTTATAACACATACTTATAACATGTGCATATATATTATCTGACCACAAAAACAAAAGAAAAGCAAAAAAAGGTTCCTTTCCTTCAGAAGTCTTACTTCTCATATGTAGATTTAACTGATGGATAATCAATGAATTGCCTAAAACTGAAAATTCATGGATCAAAATGTCTTTGTATTGCAGTGCTACCATCTTCTCATCCAGCGCTCCAGGTAGTTTGCGTAGGAGCTCAAGTATGCACGTGCTTCCCATTCCTGGCAGTCACCTTACAGGATATCCATTGTATGCATTTGAACGTACAGGCTGCAGGAGAAAAAGGAAGCAGGGTGTTGTGGAAACCCCATAGATGCACACTGTGCCCCTCCGATGGACTAGCTATATGGACTAGCTCCGATGGACTATATGACTTGACACGGTGATCTCATCTGATTTCAGAAGCTAAGCAGGATCAGGCCTAGTTAGCACTTGGATAGAACAAGCACTAAAGATCTCCAGGTAGGATTAGGAAAGAGTCCTGTTTGTGATTCAGGAGAACAGTTGCCCATGCTGGGCTAAAAGGACCAATAGTCTGACTCAGTATAAAGTAGATTCGTCAGTTCCTAACTTACTCAAAGGCCATTAGCAATTAGTAGTTACAAGAATCACTGACCCTGAATAATCCCAACAATTACTGCGTCAGTACGGTGAAGTTTTATGGGACTCTTGGTAAATGCACACTCCACCCTTGTTACTCACTTAATCATTAAAAGTGATAAATAAAATTCTTCTTATAAAGCTTTAAAACTGTAACTGGTAGTGAAAGGCAAATTATAGATAAAGGTGATTAAGTGTTTATAACTGATGAACTGATATATGTGCTACAAACATTTGCTTCTGTTCAGTTTTGTTCTTGCTTTTACCAACTTATCAATCTGAAATACACATTCAATCTGAAATACACATTTGTCATCAAAGTTCAGAAAATGAGCATCTCTGAGTAAATGCTATCATTGGATAACTTGTGTTTCTGCATTACTCAATAAATAATATAGCCGTGAATGTTAGCCTTGCAGGGAAATACAACAAAATCCAAAATACACATTATGGTGATAAACTTTTATTAGGTCTAATAAAGGTATCAGCGTGATGTGTGCTGAGAAACAATAAACACACACCTCTCACTAAGAAAGTAATAATGGAAGGAGTTTGTGCATGTGCAAAGGTGTGTATGTGTTTTTGCTTCCTGTAGACTTACGGAGATTCATGAATTTCATAGGTGTTTTCTTATGTCAGGAATGCTCAGTGGTGGCTTTGACGGTTCCTTCCTCTGAAATGTAGCCTACAGCACTTGGTCTCCCATCCAAGTGCTAATTAGTGATGAAGTACAGCATCACAGATACAGAGAAGGATTTGACCAATGGATGGCTCTTTTCAGGATCAGACGCAGGATGCCTCTGAAAGCCAGTGACTTGGTGGGAAAATTGCCCTAATGTGCTCCTTATAGACTTTCCATGGGCTTCTGGCTGGCCACAGCACAGTTGGTCTAGACAGGTCTTTGGTTTGTCTTATTAGTTCTAGACGAATGGCATGATGCCACCTTACAAGATGGTAATTTTCAGTCCCCACCTCCATCTGTAGGAACAGTAAGTGAAAATGTTCTGCAGGCAAATAATTATCAGTTACACCTAGGTGCTACAGTGGGTCTGCCTACTTTGGATGAAAGAATACCAAGGACGTGTCTGATGCAAAGATTAGGAGTAAATTCACTTTGAGTTTTATGCACATTGTGGTTTGAATTATAATGGATTTGTTTTTGTATCCTAGTGCTGTGCTGTTTAGTTCATAAAAGCTATCAGAAAGTGAAAGAAACTTTTCTTTTACAAGTGATTCAGGAATATATAACAGAGAAATGCATTGCCTGCACAGGTTCTGTACTATTACATGGCAGATTTTGTCTGGTCATTACCAAGCACAAAAGAATGCAAGTGCATTTCTGTAAAGTGTTTTCAGGAAATGTTTTTACACTGTAGATGGCCATGACTTGGAAGTGTGGAATATAGGAAATTCCTCTGGAACTCATCCTTCTTGGACATACAATCTCTGGTTTATGAGTAGAAGCAATCAATGAATCAATGAATCAATGAAACGATAAACAGTTGAATTAGGATGCATTGAGAAATTCCAATGCATTAGCAAAGGTATGAACAGAGACTATGGTTTCTTGGTATATTATACAAATTAATACCCATATCCTCACAACCAAGTATGCAATGAAAGCACTCTGCCCAAAAAAGCTTCTGACTTGAAGTGAACTGACTCTTGCTAAGATTTGTTGGTTTTACGTCTCAGAACTATCTGAGAACCAACCTGATGGGCCTGTATTGCCTTACAAAACTGTTTGAAGGTACCCTATTATGCTGCTAATATCTGCCAATATATGTTAGGTTCAAAATAAATGCCATGTGTGCCTGAAGAAGTGGATTGAAATCCATGGAAGATCATACTAAAATAAATCATTTTGTCTTAAAAGTGTTGCTAGATAACTGCTTTCCCTTCTCTCTTTCCCCCATTTTATGGACAAGATAGGTGCCTTTATCCTAAGTCAAAACTAAGAAACCAAGCCATCCAAATACAAATCACATCTTGCACTAGCATCTGAGTGCTCCTAGGAGGCCTACAAAACAGACAAAGAATCATGATGAGTCACATATAGATATGTGAATATACCGTGAAGACTGAATTTCAGAAACAGGGATCCATTAAGTTGACACGAGACTTGTTCCAACTTAGCATAGTTCTTCTGACTCAGAACACCACCTATTGGCCATCCCAATATGTCATCACATCTGCTATGACAAAAGAAAGTGTTATTATTCTCCTGTGCATTGACCTATGCAAAAATTTAACACATTCACTTACGTGTCTACTACAGCCAAAAATTAATATCCAGCCTATGGCTATTTCTGGTGATGATAATGTCAATTACCTCATAGCATCAGTGAATCAATAGGTGCTAAGATTAAGCATCAACTCCTTCCCTGTGTTTTAGCTCTGAGGTGTATTATTAGAGCAGCTCTAAGAATAAGCCAATAGTGAATCACTCTTGGTATTTTAAAGTAAAAGTCGCCTGATAAGTCATTGAACTATAAGATCTGTCTGTATTTTCCTGATTCAAGTGGAGCACTGACTTTCTTATAGGGAGCAGATGATGATATAAGATTCAACCTTTGGTAAATTTTGGACACTATTATGGCAGAGGTATATTAGTATGCATGTGCTGAGTCTGTACTGCCATACTTAGCAGTAGACTGACATAAACCTAATCTAAGTCAGTTCTAACTTAGGAGCTATTGATTTCAGTGTGGCAGCTGTAAATATTATATATGTCTAGATATAATCCTACATATATTCCATATTTACAAGGCACTGATACAGAGTTTGCCACAAAAAAATGCATTGGTTCAGCCAGCATGTCAGAGTGCTTTGAGCTTTGGACTATGACTTGGAAGACTAGGGTTTGATTCCCTGTGTGGACATGGAAAGCCACTGAGTGACCTTGGGCATGTCACATACCCTCAGCCCCAGAACACCCCATGCTGTGGATGTAGCATATCTTGATTTCAATAAGGCCTTTGACAAAGTTCTCCATAACGTACTTGCAAACAAGCTGGTAAAATGCGGGCTTTGTAATTGGTTGACCAACTGAACCCAAAGGGTGCTGACCAGTGGCTGCTTTTCATCCTGGAGAGAAGTGACTAGTGAGGTGTCACAGGGTTCTGTCCTGGGCCCAGTGCTATTCAACATCTTCATCAATGACCTGCATGAAGGAGTAGAGAGCATGCTGATCAAATTTGCAGATGACACCAAATTGGGAGAGGTTGCTAATACGCCAGAGGACAAGGTCAAATTTCAAAATGACCTTGACAGGTTGGAGATTTGGGCCAAAGTTAACAAAATGAATTTCAACACAGAGAAATGTAAAGTCCTACACTTAGGCAGAAAAAATGGAATGCATAAATATAGGATGGGGGACGCATGGCTGGATAACAGTACGTGTGAAAGGAATCTAGGGAGTCTTGGTGGACCACATGCTGAACATGAGTCAGCAGTGTGATGCGGTAGCCAAGAAAATCAAAGCGATTCTCGGTTGCATCAATAGGAGTATGGTGTCTAGATCGAGGGAAGTAGTGGCAACTCTGTTGTGGTAACTCTATTGTACATTGGTTAGACCTCATTTGGAATACTGTGTCCAGTTCTGGGCACCTCAATTCAAGAAGGATATCGACAAGCTGGAGCGTCCAGAGGAGGGCGACCAAAATGGCGAAGGATCTGGAAGCCATGCCCTATGAGGAGAGGCTTAGGGAGCTGGCTATGTTTAGTCTGCAGAAGAGAAGGTTAAGAGGGGACATGTCCTGCCCTGTCTATATCATTTGGGCTATTTTTCGCAGCACTCACTGAATCCTTGCCCAGAATAATAATGTACCCCTCCCCAGTCAAACTCAGCTTAAAGACCTCCTGATCCGTTTTGCGAGACTGTTAACAAAAACGTTCCAGCCGATGGTTGTAAGGTGTAGGCCATCCCGTGCCAGAAGACCATCTTCGTGGAAATGGAGGCCATGATCCAAAAATCTGAATCAGGGCATTGGACTGGATCCAGAATAAACTCAACACATGCTATCTTCATGGATTTCAATGGAATGAAGTGCAACTAGCTTGATCTGTATCCAAATCATTGTATTATCTTTCGCCAAGTGAATCCAGAGATGTAGAATTGCAACCGGAATGTGTCACACACTCCACCATTTTACAGATGCAAACTGGAACACATGGCCAAGCAACATCAGCAGTTTGCCTTTCCTTGAGTTTGCTGGGAAAGATAAAATTCTACTCTCTCCTCTCTTCTCCCCTTGAGGAGTTAATTGAGTCCAGACTGCTTTTATACTTTGGATGAGGTTTGCAGCAACTGAAGTAAACAGAGGGCCTTGCTGCACTACACAGTAAATAGTGCTGGTATTCCACTTTCAACATCCGGTGGAATTCTGGGTTTGTAGTTTACTGAGGCCAAAGAGCCCCCTGGCTGAGAATTCTAAATGGCTGTCCCTAAACTGCAAAGCCCAGGATTCCATAGGATTTTGAAAGTGGAATAATAGCACTATAACAGTGTAGTGTGGAAAGGCCCTAAGTATGAAAGGGGAAAGTGGGAAGAGGGGGGATAAAGTAGGACATTTTAAATGCAGCTGAAAATGTGGGATGGCAGAGGATTAATTAGGACTGTTCCAACCAAATTGGAACTAGTTGGAGTGTATGATGTGTGCACTAAATTTCATTTTGACATCTCGGTATTCAGTTGAGCTGGACTGTTGTTGCAACAAAATTATAGATTGTATACCATGATGTTAAATTAAACAAAAAAGCCTTGCTTTGCTTGGTCAGTAATTCCACTGAAATGCAGGAAGTTAATGTTTCTTCCTTGTTTCAATCACCAGACCTCAGAAATATTACTCTTTCAAATTAGAGCTCCTAGAATTCCCCAGCCACAATGGTCAGTGGCTGTGAGATTCTAGGATTTACAGTATCCCCCGACCGCAGCTCCAGCATGATACCAGCAGTGTTATTTACTGGTGGGCTGCCAGAAACACATCCTTACCTCAGTGTGTACTTCAAAGAATGAGTAAGCCAGAGGATCCCCACTGATATTTCATCCACTGTGCGGAAGACAACTTATGGAATTTTCTTCCTTGAAGAAAAGAAAATTGTATGAATATGTCTTCCTGTATGATCAGAGTTCTGAAGTCCTGGTTTACTCCTTTGAAGTGCGTGGTATGAAGCAATGATTCCCAAACTTTGGTCCAAAATCCAAAACACCTGGAAAACCTAAGTGTGAGAACTACTTGTGTAAGAGACAGCACCTATTCATAAGATACAAACCAGGGCTGCTTTGTCTCGTCAAGAGGCATTAAGCTATGTAGTAGTAGTAGTAGTAGTAGTAGTAGTAGTAGTAATAATAATAATAATAATAATAATATATTCTTATTATTATTACTGCCTCTCCCTAAGGCTCAAGGCAGATGGATGGAGCTGATGTGTGTCAGATATTATATGAAAATTTGTGTGTGGGGGAGTGTTTTGTGTGTTATATTTTTTTTCTTCTTCCTCTGTTCAATAAAAATAATTTTTTTTAAAAAAAAGAATAGAGCTAAAAGTCATAGTTAAAATACACATAGAACAATTAATTACAAATATACTATAATTAAAATATATCATAATTAAAAGTACAATTAAAGTACAGTTAAAATACAATTAAAAGCACAATTAAAAGTAGACTGGGTTGAATCAGTGCTTACAAAAGGCAAAAAATCAGTTAATTGTAGCATCCTTAGATGGTGCTTCAAATCATTTCACATCTTGTCTTTGGACTAGAACTAGGAGAGCTATAAGAGACTGTACATGATGATAACAACCTGTAGGTGAATTATAGTGGTCAGACTTGTGCCATCACAATTCACTTTTTTTGACCTTTGCTGAGGTAGGAATTCACTATCTACCTCACAGTGACTCAAATCTTCCCAACTCACTTTATATCAAGTGCAGCCCCCTGTATGCAGCCATTTCCTGGTCAATGGAAAGCAAGGAGAGCAGCAGGCAAGCTTCTAGCTATTTTCCTATGACCAGATACAAAGCAATGACATCATCTGCAGAATGTTGTTATTGTATGTCTTCAGTTGCTTCTGATTTATGGTAGTCCTAAGGTGAAACTAGCATGAGGGTTTTCTTGGCAAGATTTGTTCAAAGGGAGTTTGCCTTTGCCTTCCTCTGAGGCACAGAATCTGTGACTTGCCTAAGATCACCCAGTGAGTTTCCATGGCCAAGTGGGGATTTGAGCCCTGAGTTGTAGTCCAGTGCTCAAACCACTACACTACAGTGGCCCTCAAGAGCATCTGTGGGGTGATCTGGAGGAAATAGTCCCAGCAGAGGTCTACCACTGTGCCTCCAACTAAAGGTAAATAACCGGATACTTGTTGGCTTCCCCCACCTCCATTGACCATGAAATGGTTAGGTTGAAGGGTTGCACCTGATAAAAGGGTGAGTGTTTGGGGTGGGTTGGATGGGAAACTACTGTAGCTACGTAGCTACATCTCCTGATGCAGGATAGTGGCCATTTAATTTTTAATGGCATTCTTTCTGACTAATATATTAATAATGAATTTGGTTCTCTAAATGTGACTACATATGTAACCAAAATGGATAAAAAGGAAATCTAAGCAAGTTTGGGGGAATCCAGTGGTTTGTAGATATACCCAAACAAAACAAAACTGGAAAAACAAAAATGAAAGAGACCTCAGTCCTATGAAGATAGCGCATGCTCAGCAGCTGTGAAATGCTTCCTGAATGTTGGAAGAGGAACAGAAAACCAGAGGTTACATTGATGGAATGGAATGATCTTGATGACATAGCCGTGGCTGCCTGGCATCCTGGAAGACTGCTTTATGTATTTTTGTTATAGACTGCCATGTCTGAAATACACGTACTATACACATAAGTTATCTATACGCATAAACAATAGTCTGCATAAGTTGGAATTGAACAGCAGGCCAGCTCTGGAATGAAGGCTCTTACAGCACTGGTGGCTTATTGAGTGGTTCAGAGTGGCTTTTCAAATTGATTCCAAGTAGACTCCAAGTAGATGCTGGTGACCCGGTGTTATAGCTGCTGCAAAATTTAGGCCATTTATACACTACACTGATATAGTGCTATTATTACACTTTCAACATCCTATAGAATTCTTGGGTTTGTAGTTTAGGGAGGGGCATTTAGAATTCTCAGAGAGCTCTTTGGCCTTAGTAAACTACAAACCCCAGAATTCCACAGGATGTTGAAAGTGGAATAATAGCACTACAACAGTGCAGTGCAGAAATGGCTTTAGAGAAGGTTTGCCATTGCTTTCTTCTGAATATAGCCTGTAGCACCTGATATTCTCTGGTAGTCTCCCTTCCAAATACTAACTAAGCTTGACCCTGCTTAGTTCCTGAGATCAGACAGGATCTGGTACTTTCAGAGAATTAAAGTATGGCATTCCCAAGTAAGAGGCCTTTCACTTCCTTCTGCTATACGTAGCTGATGCTCATGCATTAAAAAGGCATAAGGCTGATCCTCATGTATTAGAAAAAGTTCCTCTGAGGTAAAGATGCAAAAAAATAAAAATTTGTATTGATGAATAGATCTAAAATCATAGGGCTGATTAAAAAAAAAAAAGTTTTAAGAACTTTATTATAATCAGCACAGCAGAGGCAGAACCTTCCTCCCATTGCTTTTCTGAGCAGGACTGCACTTTGCTGTTTCAGTTTCAGACTCAGACAACACGTACATGTAATGTGTACGTGTACCAAGTATGTAATGGCAAGCCCTACTTGTTCTCTGCTTCAAAGGATTTTCTTATCCAGAAGCAATTCAGTGGAGCAAATTAATGGAGTAGCTTTCAGATTATTTATTGCATTTTGACAGATATTGTACCAGACAGTCCATGGTTGTTAGAAGAAATTATCATCCTATTTTATTATATTATTACTACCAGATGACCTGGCACACAACTGTTATCATTTTCAAAAGGTACAGCAAGGATGTAAATGTTTCATGGTGACAGAAATACTATGTAGATTCCAGACCGAGAGGTCCTTAGCCACTCCCTGAGATCACTACATTTGTGATGATGCAGATCACCTGTCAAAAAAATACCATTCTGATGAGCCAGGTCCATACTGTGAATGTCACAGAGAGACTGAAATACCTTTACTTTAGGTCTCAGCTACCAAAGGGCGTATGTTATAGATCAGGAGTGGGAACTGTGTAGGCTTCCAGATGTTGGGCTGCAATTCCTAGCATGCATCATCACTAGCTGTGCTGGGTAGGGTAGCTGGAAGCTGCAGTTCAACAACATCAGGAGGGCCCACACCTGCTGTAGATGCAGAGGAGAGTTGGTGTTGGGAGCAAATTCCAAAATATGTCCCACATACTACACAACAGCCAATGTCTGACACTGCTTCCCAATGGTGTGCTTCCAGAGCTGTCAATAAAAGGGCACTGTACACCTGTGCCAGAGCTCAGAAGTAACTAAAAATTATAGCTACAAAAAGCAGTAGGGTTACCCTTCAAGTTACAGTTGTAATGTAATATTTTTAGGCAATGGAATGAATGACATCACATTGTCTCTGCTGGAAGAAAGGGGGGAATATCAAGAAGGAGAAAATTTACCCTTCAGACCATAGGACTACCTCAGCACACCGTCCCTACAGTTTAAAGAAAAAATCTTTGGAAGAGCCCTAGTGTAGATCAAAGAAATCGCTACAAGCAACCCTTCCTCACACACAACAGAGTGAACACAGAAACTAAAACACCGGGCAAAATGGTATTGTGCAGACTCTCTCTATGTAACAGTGCTATATAGTAGCAGTACCATAGTTTCCCACTGGTCTTGATTCCATCCTGCATAATTCTGAGATTTGTTGTTTGATGAGGTAAATCACCCAGCAGCTTTTACAGACGTGATTGGTCCTAGCAGAAGTGGTACCGGCATACTTTCCCCCCCCCCGTCTGATTAGAAAAATATATGTTCTCTTCAGCTTGTTGTTGTTGTTTGCTTTCAAGTTGCTTCCAACTTATGGCAGCCTCTGTGAGAGACCTCTAAGGTAGTCCCAGACCTATAGCACTAGAGTTTGCAAGTAGAGAATTTTAAATACCTCCCCAAACTACAAATCCCAGGATTCTGTAAAATGGAACCAAGGCATTTAAAATGGCACCAAACTGCTATAACTCGATAACTCGCTATGTATATATATTCTATGTATGTATATATAAATCTATTGATATATTGTAGATATACCCTTCTGTCAAAAAAGGGGGCATGAACTGGATGCAGTTCAATGATGTAAATGTCAGCTGGTGGGCAGCTACAGAAGAAAACCTTGTGAAACCCTGGATGAGAGGATAATTAAATGTAGTGTGTGTGTGTGTGGGGGGGCACTCCATCTTATTCATGTATCTAGTCCCTATGTATCTAGTTCCACAACATGGATGTCTGGGAATAGTAGCAGCCAATAGTTATGTGGCTTAGTTGAACAAAATCTGGAAAGCTGCACATATTCCTACAGATCTAGGTTTTTATCTGTTTCAGTGACAGGGTTACCCGAATGAAAACTGGAGAGGGTTGCTACACTTTTAATGGTTGTGTAGAAGCAAAAATTTCAGCAGGTGTTGCTGGTTACTGGGTGTATGATAAACGGCACCTGCTGAAATTGCCTCTTCTGGCCATTTATTAAAGGTCCCTGTCCAGGAGCCTTCCCCAGTTTCCAGTCTGACAGCCCTCCTCCGTCATAACTGGTGACCTAGCACACAAGAAGGAAAGTCAGACTTCAAATGACTCATTGCCTCTCCCTGCCCCATATTCAGATGTTGAACGGTGAAACAATCTGTTAACAACAATAATAATGCCGTATGGTAGTTCTGGATAGGGCATCAGACTTTACCCTGTTTTCAGCTGCCAGCCTGCCCTTTCCCCCAGGTAAGGCAGGGTATGATCTCAGGGAGTAATCAGAGGAACTGAACACATGCTGGACAGTTCCTCCAGATGGGACAAATCTTTGCAGGGAGGGACGGCAATATTTGTTCCTGCAGTTATGCTCACTTGAAGATGGGAATACCATAGTGCTGCAAATTGTGCGGAAAACATTTTGGGACAACAAAAGTGTCATTTGGATATTAAAAAGAAAAACAAAACCAAGCAACAAGTACTGCAGCCTCCTGAAACATTTGCTCCATCTGGAAGAGTCCATCTATTGTTGTTCTGTGCCTTCAAGTCATTTCTGACTTATTGTGACCCTAAGGCAAACCTATCATGAAGTTTTCTGGGGGTTGAGAGTGTGTGATGGTCACACTGGCTCTTTGTAAAGTCTGAGGGGAAAAAAGGGCTCCGTTTCTTCCCCTCCTTTCAATATACACAATAGAAGTATCGGGATAAAGCATAAGCCCTGGATCACCATGGTGTCGTGGTTTAAGTGTTGGACTATAGAGACCAGCATTCAAATTCCCACTTGGCCATGGAAACCCACTGGGTGACTTTGGGCAAGTAACAGTCTCTCAGTCTCAGAGGAAGGCAAAGACAAACCTATTCTGAACAAATCTTGCCCAGAAAATGCTGTGATAGGTTTGCTTTGCCTTAGTGTTGCCATAAGTGAGAAACAACTTGACAGCACACAACTAGTACTGCTGCTACTACTACGGTACTACTGTAGGATCTAGAAGAGGTATGATCAAGACACAGAGCTTGTGTAAAATTAGCCCTGTTAAAGTAAACTACTTTAAACTATTGCATGTGAAATGTCTGGCTATGCAAGCTTGTTAAAATAAAGCAATGCCAGCGCTGTGCCAATGAGAATCAACGAGGCACAAAGGAACAGGCACCATATTAACGCCCAAATATTTTTCACTGGAATATAGATTTTGCCACAAGGTGGCACTGTGACTTTCTTTTACAGTTTCTGAGTAAGTTTTCCCACAGTCTCCTTTTTGTCCTTCAGTTTAAAGAAATTACCAAAGACATTTGTAATTATATTGACTTTATTGCTAGAAGAATATTTAGGGTTTTCCTTTGACAAAGCTAAAAAGTGCTAAAGCACAAACTTCAGAATGCAAAATTATACAAGCAGTCTTATATGTCCCTCTCCTGACACACATGTATTTTTTGAAGCAAACTGCAGAAAATTAAGGGAACAAGCCTCCATTTCATCTTTTAGAGGATTTCTCTCTAAAGACCTTCTATTGCTAATCCTCCTGACTTCTCTTCAGGTTTGGTGAATAGGTCAGTATGTGAAATGGCA
Source organism: Cyclura pinguis (assembly GCA_030412105.1). Taxonomy (NCBI): domain Eukaryota; kingdom Metazoa; phylum Chordata; class Lepidosauria; order Squamata; family Iguanidae; genus Cyclura; species Cyclura pinguis. The sequence goes on along the minus strand of CM059599.1, from coordinate 305,637,814 downwards.
AATTCATAGGCTCATTCTATTATGGATCACTTCTTTTTTTCAAGAACCAATTTAGATTTATCTATTTATTTATTTAAATGTTTAGATTCTGCTCTGTATTGAAATGTTCTTAAGGCAGCTTACAAATAACATTAAAACAACAAGTTAAACAATTTGAAACAATAAAATCATTTAAATAAGCTACAAACATATTGAATATCATAATGAGTTAAGAATAAATTTTAAAGTGTTTTAAAACTGTGTACAACATCGTTGTTGTTATGTGCCTTCAAGTCATTTCCAACTTATGATGCCCCAAGACAAACCTAGCATGGGGTTTTCGAAGGCTGAGAGTATGTGACACAACCAAGGTCACCCAGTGAGTTTCCATGACTGAGCAGGGAGTTGAACCCGGGTCTCCAGAGTCATAATCCAGTGCTCAAACCACAACATTGCACTGGTTCTAACAGATAACACTGTTTGTACAACACTATTTGGGATGGTTTAATGATGGCCAAAGGCCTTGATGAACAGCCAGGTTTTCATCTGGCACCTAAATAAAATGAGTATTGGCTCCAGCCAGGCCCACACGGGGATAGCATTCCACAATTGGGGAGGACATGGTTGACAAAGTCCTCTCCCATACCCCAGCACAGTGGATTAACTTCACTGGTGGGACAAAGAGGAGGGTCTCCCCCAATAGACCTCAATCACGTGACAGGCACATGTAAGGTGAAGTGCTCAGTTCTCAGTTTTGCCATGCTGCAGCCATCCATTGGAAGCAACTTCACTCAGTATGAGAACCTTTTGCATACAAAACATCGCAGGGTCAGTTTCTGGTGTGTTCAGGACAGGCTGAGAAAGGTTTCTACCTAAAACCCCGGAGAGTTACTGCCAGTCAGTGTAGACAGTACCGAGCAAGTTGGATGCATCCGCTATCTCATAATAAGGCAACTTAACTGGGGCCCTTTCTGCACCAGGCAATTAGAACGGGGCAGTGCGTCCTCTCACGGAGGTCGTCTGCACCTTGGAGCGGACTAGGAGCGGACTACTTACCAGAGATCTGCACCTCAGTCCGCTCCAAAATGACCCCAAGTGGTCCTCCAGCGTGTTTTCTAAAAACTGCAGAAAACAGGTCTTTATTTTCCTGGAAGGTGCCATTGCGTTCCTGCTCCCATGTGCAGATTTGCAAGCTTGCACCAATGCGAGCCTGCGATCTGCGGAGAGCGGGCATTAGGCGTGGCGAGCTTCAGCGGTTGGTCAGGACCCATGACCAACTGGAAGCCGCCATTTTGGAAGCCAGAACCGCCATTTTGGAAGCCAGAAGCCACCATTTTGGAAGTCGGAGCAGTGGGGATCTACAGACCTAGCGCTGCTCCAATTTGCCCTGGACCAAGGAGGAGCCCTGCGGAACGGCTTCAGGGACATTCCGCGTTGCTTCGAACCCCAGAAGAAGCGGTAGGTAATGGCATGGAGCAATTCTCTCACCTCGTGCGGAAAGGGCCTGGGTTCGACTTTTGCCATGCTTCTTTTTCTGAACCCACTTTTGGATGCTTTAGGATGAAACGACGCTGAAACAACTGTAAAAGTACATCACATGCAACAACAGCAAAGTGAGATTTCGCTGAATCGCCTTTTGATTTTATACTTGATGTCAACATTTATCCACTGAATTGGGATGTGGCTGATGTGGTAAAGAAAGACATGAGACTGGACCCATGCTTTCTAGACTCACTGAAATGAGTGAGATTTCCATATTTCATTTCAGTGGGTCTACTCCAGGCATAGTTAAGTCTCAATTCAGCTCAAGGGCAGTGCCTGAGAAGAGGCTAATTGCACTTTCACACAGAAGTTATTATTAATGGCCACTTTCTTGAAGAAGCAGTTGTAAGCCTAATTTATTCTATATTTTGGCATTGGTCTCTATGTGATGCCTTGTTATTGTGGTGATACTTTTCTGGAATTTCATTGTCATGCTATGTGCCTGATCAAAGCCTTTTTGGTTACCACACTGTTGTAGCACCTTGGTGTCACAATACAGTTTCCAATTCCCACATTTGGTGAACCTCAGTGAACTATAAAATAATTAGGTAAGAACCAACTTATGTAACTTAAATCACTTTATGACACCATGTGTTCTCATCACTTGCTGCATTGCTACAGAGGGTGGGTTGCTTTCACACACAGGTAAGACCTCTCCAATTTTCATGCTGTTCCTTATGTCCTGTGGGGTAATTCTGCAGGGAGTCATATAACCTGGAAGATGAAAAGGAGCTGGATTTCACTGTTTAAATCTGCACAACTGCTCTACATTGACACCCACTTACTAAGTGATGGGGCATTTTTTTCTGCCATGACACAGTACAAAACAATATAAAACAACAACAACAACAACTGTGGCTCATTTGCATTTTAGCTTGAAGTTCAGAGCAACACACAACTATTTAGTAACTGCATAGGCCTTACCTGACATTTGTTCTAGCTAGGAACTACTACAGCCTATAGAAACAGACATGCGTGCTGACAGGTATGTTGGTAACTGTGTGTTTTCACAATACAGGTATATCTCAGTTAACCAAATAGATGTGTTTCTGGGTGATATTTCTTTAACAGAAAATTTGGTACCAGAGGCCAAAACAGAAAGAATGGGAATAGAAGAGCAGTTCAGCATCTTTCAGCAAGCTTTTTATCCAATATTAACAATATGCACGTGTGAAATTAATGAAAAATCAGGCCAGGTAAGCCTTCCATAAGTACACAAAAACAATCTGAACCTTCTAAAGACTACCAGAAGGTTTCTTTCATAGTACATCCAGCAATAATTTTTTCTTTCACCAACTTCCACTTTTCTAATGATTTCCGCTTTGGGGACCAATCTTACAGATTTATCCTTTATTTTAACACTCTGGGGATAGCTAGGGGGGCAAGCTTCTCTGCTCTTCTCCTTTCTTTCTGTTTTGGTGTTCACTCATGGTCAGTAAGGGATTCTGGAGGCAGTTTGTGTTTACCTTGCCTGTTCTAGGCAAGCTCTCATAGTTATAGTGGGATCAACTAGTACAGAACCTCATTTTTTCCTAGCATTGTTTATTGCAGATATGCTGCTGCAATTTGATATCTAAAGCTGGTGTTTCTCCAGTCTTCCATCGTCATCCTTCCAGTGCTAATACTGCTATAAGACTTTCAGCTAGAAAGAGGACAAGGCAGAAAGGGGGGCTGGAGCTATTAAATGCCTTTGTAAAAAACTTCAGAGCTTTGATATGCGTTGATCTGAGATATCACAAAATTTTCATGAGATAATACCAAGGATGCTTCCAGAAGAAGGAATGGTAGTACTACAAATAATAAGGTACTGTGCACTTTTCCCATCTTTTCCTCATTATTGATTTTTTTTTTCTGATAAAGGAAAAACAAATATACAAAAAAAACGTGGTAAGAAAACATGGGAGACTTACATTTGAAAGAAATCATTGTATGACACATACTATATTTGAGGCAGGGAACTTGTAGGATAAATAATTCATCTGGAAGCATCTTAAATTTCTATGCAGAAAACTGACAAAAAGAAAGCCCATTCATTTGAAACTAAAGCCATTTCCGCACTAGGCTGTTATAGCTCTATGATTCCACTTTCAACATCCTATGGAATCCTGGGGTTTGCAGTTTCGGGAGGGGCCAGTTGGCCCCTCTCTAAACTGCAAACCCCAGGATTCCATAGGATGTTGAAAGTGGAATCATAGCGCTATAACAGCCTAGTGCAGAAATTGCCTAAGGGATGCACCTAGAGGTACCATGGACTGTCAAAAACACCAGTAAATGGATCTGAGAGCAAATTAAGTGACTAAACTGAGGCTATTATGCTTTGGACAGATCATGATGACAGGATTCATTGGAAAAGATTAAAGTTCAATTCTGTGGAAGGTAGTGGGGAAGGAGAAAGGGCACATTATGGATGGATTTGTTTAAAAACAGAAGTCCTTGGTTTGCAAGACCCGAGCAAGGCTGTTAAACACCAGGGTTCTCGGTGGTCTTCCATTCGTAAGATCACCAGAGGTCTAAGCCAACTTGGTGGAAAACAACAACAATTACAAAACCAAGCTGACTTATGTTAGCACAAACAGATGCAATTAAAAGAGAGTGGTTAAGTTGTTAAAATCACGTAAGTAGTAAATTAGCAAAGTTGGGAATGTAACGTGCAAGGAATGTAACATGCAGTCTCATGGCCCCTGGAAAGATGGCTTAGGAGCTATGGAAGAATTGTAGCAATAATTATTCTTATGCCAGTGGAAAGCTTATCCACTACCATTCCACAGCTATCAAGGACTTAACAATAAGAGCTGAAAAAGAGTATACCAGGGAAGGAATGGGAGGAGAGGCTTTGGATTAATTGGATCCCAAGCGCTCCTGTTCCCTTGATATGCTGTGCCTGAAAATGGGCGGGGGAGGAGGGGTAGAGTGTGGAGAACTATGCCAGCCCTGGGGTATTGCTTTTTCCATTTTGCCAGAAATAAATTTAAAGTCAGTTGCAGCTGACAGAAAGGTAGACCAAAGAAAAATACCACCCCCATCTTCTGCTCTGGTTGGCACAATACTGACAGATCATGGGATTCATTCCTTTACCACCTTTCTCTGTCCAGTGCAACCCTATAGACAATTACTTGAGACTAAATTTATTAATCTTAGTAGAGCTTGCTCTTGAGTAGGCATGTATAGGATTGGCCTGAAAGAGATCAGCTCTGATTGACCTTTAGCTTTCCCAAAAAGGAAAATATAACAAATATAACAAATGATGGAGTAAACAGGCCTATTTACCTAGAGATAAATAATGCCAGAATATCTAGCTGCTATAAAGGAGTGCAGGTTTTTAGGGCCAGATGAACTGCATCCAAGGTACTAAGGGAATTTGCAGGTCTTAAAGCCACCACTGATTATCTTTGAGAATTCTTGGAGAACAGGAGAGGTCTCAACAGACCAGAGGTGGGTGAATGTTGTCCTCATCTTCAAAAAGGACAAAAAAGAGGACTGGAGGAGCTAGTGACCAGTCAGTTTGACATCAATACCAGGAAAAGGTTCTAGAATAGATAATTGAACAGTTAGTCTATACATACTTAGAAAGAAATACTGTGATTAGTAAGAGTCTGCACTGGGTTTTCAAAAAGAAGTCACCCCAAGCTAATCTTATCTCTTTTTGGGAGTTCTTTAAACATCAGTCGGATAGCCATAAGCAGTCCTTAAGTTGTGTATTCCAGCATGTCAGGAGGTTGGACTAAATGACCCTCTTGGGATCTTCCAACTCTAAGATTCTATGATTCTAGGGAAAACCAATGACAGAGCAGAATCATGCCTCCAAATCCCATCTTAGATTGGTGGCCCAGAAGAATATCATGGCCCATGGTACTAAAAGCCAATAACCATCAGGGACACAGTCCTTCTGTCCAGCTCCTAAGCTTAGGTTATCCACCAAGATGACCAAAGCCTTCACAAATAGAAGGCTTGAAACCATGTTGAAATCTCCACTAGGATCTCCTGGAGCCATGAGGTCAACCCAGACAGACTGATAACTACCCAGTGTAGTAGAATTCAGGGAGTGGAGGTAGGGTTTTTTGGCATCTGCCTCATTTAGGCATGGTGGATCCTTCCTCTGTTGCAGAGAGGCATTCACATTTCTTTTTACCCACTCCATCAGTCAGTCAGTCTTGGCTATTTTTCTCAGCCAGAAAGGGAAGGACTCCTGTGCTCCTGTGGTGACCGTGTCCATCTCTTCAGGCTGAACAAACTGAAAAGTATTCGTTATTGCCAGATAAGCAGGGACCAAAGTTACATCTACTGGCATTGTACTGACTACAGCCTCCCTCAGAAGAAATCCAGGCAATTTTGTCTGCATGGAACTGTGCAAATTTTCACAGCAGGCTGTCAAGTGGTTAATGTTCTCCTTTTCCTCTTCTACCTTTGATCAGTTGAGACAGCTTTACTGGGCAACTGGGCAGATGCAATGGTGGCAAAGCAAAATGCTTCACCAGTACTACCTCGGAGCAGGCCTTTCAATAAGTTCTAGCCCATGTTTGATTGGACTTGTTTCATGTTTTCCTCCATCATTGCTGTAACCACCATCTCACTTGTTGAATTTCATTACACCCAAAGTCTCTGGAGAGCTACTGCCAGTCAGTACACATGCTGTGTTATAAGAGTGAAGAGTGGTATGGTGTAGAGCAACCTTCTCTTCCATTTTCTCATCACATTCATACTGAAGCCACAGTCAGACTGATCTTTCACTTCACTGCCATGGAAGAAAGAAAGCAGATCACACCCTCTATTTCAGATTTTTAAAAAGAATACCATCCATCTTACATATGCACATATATATTTAAGTGGGATGTTGACTCTCTGCCTTTAATCATGTCTAAATTGCTGTCGCTGCCACCAGATTGCGTGTGTTCACAAACTGCCCGGCCATTAATTCTGGTTAAGCAAAGTTAATAAATGGCTAAATAAAGCATTTTGATTAGTAAAGAGCTCACTCTAAGTACTAGGTAGTTCCTTATTTTTGTAAAATAAATAATCTTATTTCCTCTGTTACTTACCTAGCATTTAAGCACTTTGAAGAATTAAAGTACATTATTATAACTTACACAGGGAGGATATTCTGATAGGAAATGTTTGTAGTGGCCATATAAATTGCCCACAGCTATCCAAAATAACTAAGAACAGCTTGTGAAATTAAACAGCATCCCACAGTGCCTGGTTCCCACAATGCATGGTTCCCACAATTTGCTCAAGTTTGGTTTGCCAATGTTTTCATTTTGCCAATGCTGCCTTGATATGAATTGTTGTGAACAATGGGATTAGATTTCATGTAAATTCTTAATAACTGTAATACTAATTGTTTCATATATTTACTTATGTCCATTCCCTAGCCAAGGTTACCTGGTTGGAACTTCTTCAGTGCCTGAAGAAAGGTGCTGTCCTACATAAGACTGCAAGACCTGACTCACCCACATATATTGCTGTGAGGTTGCTCAGGCTGTGAATTAAAGGACAGAAAGATGTATTGTACAAGTAGGGCCACACACAGTACTAATCAAGATAAGGGAGTTCCAGACTTCAGAAAGCCACTCAATGGGTGCTTTCCCATTTTTGAACCAATCTTTTAGTTCTTGCTAATAACCTCTTGACTAATTTTTCATCCTTTGGAATTATACAACCCACTAAAAATATCTACAAGATCACAGCAGAACCAAAGGTATTCCACATCCAGAAGTATGATGTTTCATTGTAATGGTTTCCTTCCAGGCAGGTTTTAGAAAGATATTATTTCGTCAAGTCCCAAAACAAAACAAGAACGGCATTATTCATGTGACACGTTAACAACACAGTCTACTCAGAAGGAAGTTCCGTAAGTTCAAGAGTCCAGTGGGAGTTCTGGTAGGCAAGTAGGGGAAGGATTGCAAATATACATGTAAGTCGCACCACCATCACAGGCATATTTGGTAAGGACATGAGAGGGAGCCTTCTCAGCAGTTGCTCCCAAATTTTGAACTCCCTTCACAGGAGGTTTGGTTGGCTCCCTTCCTGCTGTCTTTCCACCAGCAGAAAAAAATACCTTTTTATTTAGGTAGGCATTTGCTTTTTAATTTGCGCTATCAAATAAAACTATTCATGGGGTGTATTGTCTGTACATTACTATGTTCTGAGTGTGTTTTTGAAGTTGTTTTTCTCTTCTGTTTTTGAAAAGAATTGTTGTTTAATTATCCATTGTTTTAACTTCTTTTCAGCCTCCTTGAATCCTGCGCTGGGAAAAAGCAGGATATTAACTAATGAATTCATTAAATAATAATAATAATTAGAATACATTTTTGACTCACTGTTCTGTATTGTTACCCATAGGTAAGAGCAAACTCCCTCTGAACATATTCTGCCACCACCGCCCCCCCCCCATGATATGTTTCACCTTAGGGTTGCCATGACTCAGAAATGACTTTAAGGCACACAACAACAACAATGGCATGCAACACAAAATTCTCCCAAATAAATGAATATGCTCTTTTTGTGAATATTGTATGAATATTTTACTCAAGCTTTCATCTTCCATACATTTGTTTTTATTTATCTGCATAGTTCATATTGTTAGACTAATTTTAGGAGCTTTTTAGCATTTATTGTCCTTGTTTTCTTCTTTAAGTCATTAATGCCATCGTCAAAATACAGGCTTCTCCCGCTGATCTGACAGGTTAGGAACTGGAGCACTATCAGAAAGTGGAAATAGTCAAAAAGTAGAATCCACCTACTGTAGGGAACATGAAGGATGTAGGGAGGCTTGCTTGGGACTGACTGTACATGTGTGCTACTTGTAAAATCTCTCAGCTGGCTTGGTGTCTCTTCCCCCTCTGAGCTCCCTTCGCAAGCAGTGCATGTGCAGGTCCAAGTGAGCCTCTGCAAGCAAGAACTGATGGAAGTGTGCTGTTTCAATGCTTGTAATACAGACCAGTTCCACTCATTCAACCAGGGGATCTGTTCTTTCCCTAGGCAAGACTTGGGACTGTGCGTGAGCGTGAGCAGCCTCACGCAAGCCTCCATAGGTAAGAAGAATGGACGAAAGACTGGACCCCACCTCAGATTAATGGAAATTGCCCTTAATTTGGAAGTGTTCAAAGAGTGAGTCATCAGATAACAGGTCTTCAAAAGTTGGGGGCTGATTTTATTAATGAAATAGATCCTTTATAAGAAGGAGCCAGATAATTAGACTATGGTCATTTCCATACTAGACTGTTATAGAGCTATTATTCCACTTGCAACATTCTACAGAATCCTGGGGTTTGCAGTTTAGGGAGGGGCCGGCTGGCCCCTCTTGAAACTGCAAACCCCAGGATTCCATAGGATGTTGCAAGTGGAATAATAGCACTATAACAGTCTAGTGAGGAAATGGCCTATGATAAGAATAACCATTTAGCTAAGGATCCCTTCACACCATACACTTATAGCACTTTGATACCGCTTTACCTACCATAGTTCTATCCTATGGAATCCTGAAATTTGTAGTTTAGCAAGAACCACCAGGAATTCTCCACTGGAGAATTCTGGTGTCTCCCTAAACTACAAAGCCTAATATTCCATGGAATCAGAAGATGATTCTGTTCAAGCCCTGGCTTACCTCTGGAATGAGAAAATGACTAGGGTGGTGTACATAATCACTGCTGAGTGTCCCCTCTCACAGAGTAGAGCTAAACCAGCTTCCAATTCTCTAGGGAACTGGGAGCAATGAAATGAGTGAGATGGTGTCTAGAACAACATTGGGAGAAAACGTGGAGTGAATCTGACTGAATACAGGCTAGAGCCTACTTGAGGGCCTAGTCCACGGCAGTGCAGGCAGCAGAAAAGTATTTTTTTTCTCTGCCACCATTACATCTGCAAAATGCTATCCAGTGAAGCTGTTTCAGGTCATTAGGGGCCTTTTACAACTTTACACAAGAACAGAATCTAGATTACGTGACAGTCTGCTATGAACAATTGTTAAACACTTTGCAGATAAAATCACTTTGATCTGTTCTAATTTGAATGCTATAACTAATATAGATCCTGTGGATGTAAACTTGGCCCCTGCTTGTCAAACTTTAGTGGGTATTTGTCAAATAGTGCTGCTGGGGACATATACAAGATCCTTAGAAAAGAGGAAGCCACTACATGTATACTAGAGCTTTGTTCTTCCTGGCTTATCAAAAAGGCCAGAGGAGAACTGGCTAGATGAGAAATGGGAGTGTGTGCTGCCCCTCTCTAGAAACACATGGTCCCAGCCTGCCTGAAAGGGGCAGTTGTCAGGTCCTTATTTAAAAAAGGATGCCACTCTATGTGATACAGCAGATCCCACTGTAGGTGACAGTTATCAGTCGGTGTCCAATACCCCATTTTTGGGCAAAAGTTCTAGAGTATGTGGTAGCCTTCCAGCTATAGGGGCTTCTGGATTAGACTGACTATCTGGATCCATTTCAGTCTGGCTTCTGGCTTGTTATGGTTTGGTCACCTTGGTGGATGACCCACATCAGGAACGAGACAAGAGGATTGTGTCCCTGTTGGTCCTAGAAATGAGACCTCAAATTTGTATTATTATTATTATTATTATTATTATTATTATTATTATTATTATTATTATTATTATTAGCAACAGGAGAAGCTAAGTGACAGTATTTTAATATTTTTGGCCATAGATCTGCTTTTAGATGTTCTTCATCCATCATTGCGAACAGGCCAAACAAGTAAGTGTCAGTCACATTTCTCTGTTGTTTGGTGAGGAGGAGAAGCTGACGGGGACTAAATACTGCCCTTCCATTCTGATTTAGAATAGCTTAGACCAGAGGCCCATTCACACTACACAATTGCAGTGCTACATTCTACCCTAAGACTGGGATCACTGCCTGATCTGGATGAGGTTGTAGTCCCTATGAAAAGGCAGACTTGTAGCTTGGGGGTGCTCTTAAACCTACCAGTGCTCTTGGGAAGCCAGAGTTCCCTTGCTCAGCTTCGGCTGATGCACCAGCTGTACCCATCCTGAGGAAGGCAGATCTGGCAACAGTGGTTCATGTCTTAGTTCCCTCCCAATTAGACTACCGTAATGAGCTCTATGTGGGGCTGCCCTTGAAAAGTGTTCAGACGCTGCAGCTAGTGCAAAATGCAGCAACCAGACTGGTGCCAGGTGTGCATTTTAGACATTTATAATGACAGTCTTGCAAAAACTGCAGGGACTACCAAGTTGCTTCTGAGCTCAATTCAAAGTGCTGGTTCAGGATATCTGAAAGACTGCCTTCTCCCATATGAAACTGCCATAAATTTGAGATCTTTGAAAGAGGTTCAGCTCTGTGTCCCAACACCTCATGGTGGTAACATGTGATAGGGCTTTCTCTGTAGCAGTGCATTGACTGTGGCACTCCTTACCCAAGGAAATGATGCTGGCCTTATCTCTTTTAAGCTTCCAGTGGGCAGCCAAAACAGTGGCATTCCACATGGTATTTAATGTTTGAAAATGCTCTGTTTTGACTATTTTAAAGTTTTTAGAACTGTTTTTAGGAATTTTCGGAGTATTTTAATGTGTTTTTAAAATGTTTTTTTTTAATCTCTGTATTGTTTTAATAGGTTTTTATTTGTTCATCACCTTTGTGAGCTGGCAGGCAATACAGAAATGCTTTTAATGAATATGAATAAATAAATGCATTCCACTTTAACTGCTATGGCAGCATCCCATGGAATCCTTGTATTTGCAGTTTAGGGAGGAGAATTTTCACCCAGAGAGCTCTAGCACCTCACAAAACTACAAACATCAGGATTTCACAGGATGCAACCATGCCAGTTAAATTATATGACAGGAGATGATTTATAGCACCAGCACAAAATCCTCCCTGGAATCGCTGCTCTCTGGACAAAGAGTGTCCCAGAGGCAAGCATAAATATAGCAGAGCTTCAAAACAGCAACAAGCGTGTGGAGCAGAGTACAACTACAGCAGCAGCACTGACTCCTCTACCCACTGGTTAGTAAACTCACAGGCACAGAGTTTGTCATCCAAAATACCTGGAGGCTTTAATCTTCACTGTTGCAATATATACATCTGTACACAGGATATGCAGATCCACAGGCAGAGATTCAGCATCAGAGATTCAGGATCAGAGATACAGGATGCAGAGTCAGAGATATGGGATGCAGAGTCAGAGTGTCAGGATCAGAGAGAGAGCAAATATTCATGCCCCTCTTTTATACACGCCTGCTTCCATGTCATCACTCAGGGCTATTTGCATGGTGCAACCTCTTGCCACAATTTCACTATCATGACTTAGCCCTTTACTCCATGTTCCCTAGGGAATGAGTCATACCTTGCCAAATCATTCCCCAGGTGCCCCATGACATGCTCATCAAATGTATTTTCAACTGGGGCAAATGTCACCACATTTTTAATCCAACATTATAGCACTATCATTGTATAATATGAAAGAGCCTCTAATCAATGCTGTCAATTATTACCTAACAGGGTCATGGGTGTAGCTCTGGCTACTGCACTGTACTGGGGCATAATGCACCAACAATTTGACTCCAGATCTCTGGAGTCAATTCTCAACAACTAATTTCTAAACTTTCCTCCAACTCCTCTTTTGACCCCTCAAATTTGGCTTTCATCTTTTGCAGTTTATCCTAGTTGTCCCAGTTATCCTAGTTGTCCTGACCAAAACTCCAGTGATCTCTTCACTGGCAAATGCAAAGATAGCTCCACTAATCTCCCACAAATCAGCTGCCTTCGATGTTCATCATTCTATTGCCCGACCCATTTTATGTTGTACATTGTCCACAGGTGGTTCTCTTCCGTTCTGTCTGATCATTATTTCTATCTTTACACAGAGGGAAATTTTTTTTCTCCCCTCATTTGGGATCCCCTGGGGCATTTGTTCTTGGCTGCCTTTAGGTACTATCTCTAGGTAGGGCTAGGCCAAGACATCTCATTTCCTGAGGCAAAACAGCAAATGACAACCTTAGGATGCCAGTTGAGCATGTTATTTTAGCACCTAAGTTAGAAAACCCCTACAAGTGCCTCTCCCCTCTCCATAGCAATAACAGTGTGATAATACATTATTTCCTGTCTTTTGAAAATATCCAATATCAGCTGCTTGGGCTGGCCAGCTCATTACAACTTGCATGAAATTATTTTGTGGGTAACAAGGGCATAATCCTTTTGATACATTTTTTAAAAAATGTGTTTTTTTCAAAGTTTATACTGACATTTGTTTCTTTAAAAATCCCATTCTTTGAGGGTAATGTCAGGGATTTTTGGCCATTTTCCTAGCTTCTTGGGGCTTTTAAAAATAATGTTGTAAAAACCCATTAAAACAATGTAAGAGCAGTGTGTTAGTGCAAAACATTACTGATAAAACAGCTAATATTAATTTTAAGGTATTTGTTTTTTTGTTTTTGTTTTCAAAAAAGACTAATGTTTCCATCGTTCTTAAAAATCAAAAGGAAAAAAAGTTCCATATTCTGGTCTGCAGAGTTCTGTTCCTTGGTGGCTAGATTGAAATCCTGTGACTTTCAGTCCCTGTCTGGTGGATATCATGAAGTCCTTCAGATTTTACTGGACTGAACTTCAAGCATTCCTCACAAGTGATTATGTTGGCTAGAGCTGTTGGGACTTGCAGTTCAATTACATCTTGGAAGGCCACATGATTCCCATCCCAATGTGCATAATTCCCCCAAAAGGAAAAAAAAAACCTCTTTAAAGCAAGAGGTATAACTGGAGCTACAGTATTGTCTCCAAAGCAAAGAAATTTCAATCAGAGAAGAACTCACCTTCATTGTAACGCAAAACATGGGCCCACTTATGCATACCTTGCACTTTGGCTTCAGTTCCCAGTAAATGTGACAGTATAATCCTTTTAGCCACCCTACTCCCTATTTAGCACATCACTAGCACCACTAAAAGCTGAAATGAAATACAAGCTTTGATATGGTCAACATCTACATACAGCAGATTTGCAGCATAGTGCTCTTTACAGTTAGAACATTGTTAGTAGTCCCATCCAATTGATCTGTAACTGGGGAAACTAAATCTTGTGTTTAATGGGCTTAGTCTCAGGTCAGACAGATATATAGAGTTCCACTTGTAAACATGGTGTAACTTGCAGATAGGATTGCATTCTTAGACCTTAAGAATCTTTCCTGTTGTCAGTTCTGTCAGTTTATAACTGTAAATGGTTTCCCTACTCACCCAAATCTCATCTGAAAAAAGAGGTTGAATTCAGCAGAGCTAATGAAATATGTGATAAAAATTGTGCTACCCCACTTGTGAATGCCTAGCTCTGAGAAATGTTAACCCTCCAGTTCTGAAATAATTTTAATCTGACATCAGATGATGATACCATCATCATTATGATGTCAGATTAAAATTATTTCAGAACTGGAGGGTGAATACCATCATCATCATCATCATCATCATCATCATTTTTATTAGTTTTTTTTATACCTTGACTTTTTGTCAAGAATTAAAAGTGGCTTACAAATTAAAATGATTGAAATATAGCTAAAAATACAGACAATCAACACTGAAATAGAATTAAACGATTAACAATATCAAAACAATTTAAAACATACATTTAAAAAAGATAAACAAGTTATAAAATAAAATTATAAGTTATTTGCCTACTGACAGAAGGACAGAAGCAGGCTATTCCAATCTTTCACAGTCTAGAAGCAGAGAAGACTTTATCTTGTATTCCTACCAGCCATTACTTGTGAAAGAAGTGGGACTGAAAGAAGGATCTCTCCTGTGGATCCCAGGGTGAGCGCAGCCTCATGGGGAGAAAACACGTTTTGTCCAATAGCATGGACCTAAGCCACATAGGTGTTAAGGATAGATAGTACAAGAAACTGGGGTTACTTCTTGTCTTCACTTGGTATTGAAGTTCAAGTGAAGACAGGGACTAAGAATGTTCTCATGCTTAGAATATGCTTGGGCAGGGGAATGCAGTCCTGGGAAGAAGGAGTAGGAAAATCCTCTTCAGCCAGATGAGTTACATCTGTCACTCTGGATCCAGCTCTCTGTTAAAGCTGACCTCTTAGAATGAGCAGTTTTTTGAGGTTTCCTTAAAGGCAAGAATAAGTTATAATATTTCTGCTTACCTGCAAATGGCAGCACATGACTCCACAGGTCATTGCTCAAAAAAAAAAAAAATGTTTTTGTAACACCTGTCAAGTAGATCTATCTCTCCAGTTTCTAAAGGTAGTAGAGTCAATGGAGTACTGATAAAAGATCTGTTACCTATATCTGCAAACTATGAATGCAGCAGGTCATGACCCAACTTGGATGTATGTGAGCTGAACTTACATGGCTTTCTGACAAAAGACAAATGCAGAGCAGTAGCAATTGGGCAGCAAAGGTGGAAGAAAGCATGAAAGGCAATAATGACAAAGGAGGTCACGAAGACTTTTTGACTCCTGGCATGCTTTGGTAGGTGTATAGACCATACCACTTTCGTATTCCCCTCACAAATGAATTGTCTTTGAACAAGCCGAAAACTGACAGCTTCCCCCATTTTTCTTTTCTCTCCACCCCCTCCCCTCTTTTGGCTCTGTGTGAGTTCAGAGTCCAAGTCCTGGCACTCATGTCACTGGTGCATGACCAAAGGGAGAGCGGGAGCTCCACTTTAGGAACACACTAGCTTTTCTGCTTTTCTCCTTTGTTTCTTAGGAAGTCCAGTGTTCTTCGTTATCATGGAAAAAGAATACAATAAAGGTGTCCTTGGGGCCAGAGGGTGAAGCTGGCATTACAAAATTGCGATGGTGCAGAACTAATCTGCGTCCAGACCCTTCCTGTCTGATAAGCCCCCACCCAAGTAACCTAATCTGGGATGGGAAATTTCCCCCCAAAAGTTACCCAGCATTTATTGATGGCCTGAATTTTTTCACAGCCATTTGAAGGTTTCCACTGGGACCTTTCTGGTCATTTGATGTGGCAATTAGCAAGGGGCATTTTTGTGCTCTGGGAGACAAGACAGCCTCTTTCAATAATTATGTTTATGCCTTGAACAAAAACAAAGTGAGACCCGCAAACATCACATCCTTTGTGAGGGCTGCCCTTTATTATGTTTTAAGCAAGCAAAGTGTGATTTTTCCCATGAGAAAACAAAAGGTGCAATCCACCACTCATTGAAATCAATGACTCAAGTATCTGTTGATTTTAATGGAGTTGGATTGGACCCCTTAAGACAATACAAATATTCATTTCAACATACTTTGATCTCATCTTTCTCCAGTGTGGGTTCCTAGTATATTCTCTCTTTATATGCAACATTATGTGCTTTTTCTTTCTTCTAAAACAAACATCATTGTGGAACATTAACACTAATGGGTCAAAAGTGCTCTGTGGTAATATGCAATTGCTCTTGTTCGGACATGAAAGGGTGGAAAAAAACCATCAATATTATTGGATTTGGAATCATTACTGACCTGAAGGTAGCTGCGTAGACAAGTTATGTTGAGCAGCACAGCTGAATGAATACTGTGATTCTGAGATTTGTTGGATGATAATTCCTACAGCAACCAATATATTTTGTACCTATGGCCTCTAAATAGTTTTATGTAGTCTCAGATTTGGGCCTCCATTGACTAGAAATCTAGCAACGGAGTATGACTGTAAAAGTGAGAGAAAAGAATGGTTTGTAAATTTTAAAATTTCAGAGTTAAGAATTATATTTAATACTGGTCAATGATTATTTATTCTGTCGACTCCATGGTGACCGAATGAAAAGCATGTGTGCCTTCAAGTAGTTTCCAACTTACCATGACTCTGAGGCAAACTTATCATGAGGTTTTCTGGGGCTGAGGGTGTGTGACATGCCCAAGGTCACCCAGTGGGTATCCATGCTCGAGCAGGCAATCAAACCCTGGCCTCTAGGGTTGTAGTCCAACGCTCAGACCACTAGACCATGCTAGCTCTCATTTAATCTCTACCCATCCCCAAAGAATGTCAGAGCAAATTTCTCACACCTAACGTGCTACAGTTTAATGAAATCTAGTTGCTGAATGGTTCCATGTAAGATAATAGAAGTCTTCTCTCAAAGGCCTTTCTGAAAGTGAATCCTCTGGTACTGAGGAGTTTATGTGGAATAGATGTGCTGGAGTATCATACTGGGGGAAGAAAAGGCTATGCTGGCCACCTGTGACCTGGTCCATAGCCTGGAGCTAGAAGAAGCAGGATTATTGCTCATGCTACTGTTTCCCTCAGCAGTTGGACTTTGTTTCAGGACTTCCCTGTTCCACAACAATACACATTGTGTTCTTTTTGAGGATGGTACAAGGAGATAGACATTTCCAGGAAAACTGCTAAGACTCTTAGTCCAGAAGAAGGTACACCATCAGTCTCTAGAACCCTTTGGTCTATTTCCTGTTACTCTTGGCTTTTATCACATTTTCACCTCACTTTGAACAAGAGAATGGCAAAAGAAAAGGAGAAAAATCAGATGCTGCTGCTTGCCTCTTGCCACATGGTTAGGCTCAAAGGAAGAGGGCAAGTAAAATGGAATTGCTAATACTAATGACTAGAAAATATACCAATTCAGGGAGTGGAACCATTAAAGATATCTTTCTAAAGGGTCCTTAAATCATAACGGCAGTGCTGAATCCCATCTCCACAAACTTCCTTGAGGCAACACCATTCCTGTAACTTCCCATTTCTGCCACAAATCACTGTGCACTAATGTTTGTGAGACCCTAACATTTTGCTTCATATTGTTGTGTGTTCAAAACTGGGTATTCCTGATTGTGTTCCCAATTCCAAGATAGCTTTCTCTTGTATTTACATGGGTTTTTTCCCCCCATGTGGAATCTCTCTTCATACCAGCTTAAGCAAACATCTAAAAGAAGATGCATGCCAACATTGTCAATTTTCCTCTATGATTTCTTACGTTAGTGCCTGATGAAGACACCAAGGAGCCTTGAAAGCTAATGTACTGTATTTTGTGCCTTTTGGTCAGCCTAATACAGCTATTGCTGCAATGTGTATTTTGGACTTTGTTGTATGTTGGTGCATGGCCAATGCAGCTACCCTGAATATATTTTATGGAATCTATTGTGAATTATCTGTTCAGTGAAAATATGTCAGTGAGTATCAAGCTGCAGTGCAATGAAACAACTTTGCTCCATCAAATTGTTAATTATCTTTAAATGAATGATTTATTATTTTGAATGATTTATTAGATGCTGAGACTAAATAATATTTGTGTTGATTTCGAGCTAGCAGCAGCCAATGTTCAAGCTTGTTTTTTTGGGCAGGAATCTTTGTGTGTCTGGCCACTCTCATTCACAATTTGGAATTCATTTTCTGGTATGATTTTCAGTTCCAAGTGCTAACTTTATTGGCTCTGCAAACAGTCCTCCTTTTAAAAGTATGGGCTAAATATGAGTTCTTGGGAGTACAAGAGGAAAAGATCATGAATATAGCTGTGAGAAGTTTGCTGAAACATGGAAATTTGTTTAGGAAAATACTGTGAAAGAAATATATTGTGCCCAATCATATTGCTAGTTATTTGTGGTTGGTTGTGGTGTGTTTGGGGGGTGGGGGGAACAAGTAAACAATGGGAAATAGAGACAGGGGAAAGAGGGGGCTTAAATTAGTGGTGTGTTCCAAAAATAAGAGATTGTTCATAAAAGCACAGGAAATTGTAGTACGATCATTTGATGACTAATCATATAGCCACATCTGGACTTTTTTAAAGCAAATGACCAACATGAGCTTTAGATGAAATACCACAAATGTGTAGTGCTTCCTGGGAAGCATTAAAACTAAAATACTGAATAGAACATAAGATTCTTACCTTTGATATGACTTCCTTTGCATCCCATAATAATTTTCATTTCTACCAGTTTACCTAAAAGGGACAAAATAACTTGCATATACATCCCTTCTTTATCTTTGCTTTCCCTTCTTTATCAATGGTATAAACTGCTCAGAACATGAGGCTAATCTTTTATCCAGGTTTGGGCAATTGTTGGGTGTTGGGGGCTTCATTGGTCCCCAGGAGACTATAGAGAGCCACTTACCTTCACTCCCCCCAAAAATAAATCTCCCCCCCCATGCACTCTAGAAGGCATGGAGCCACATTTGCCACATTGCCACATTTTTTGGTTCCGCCGGGGTTATTTTAGGGCCCACAGAGACCTATTTTTTAGAACAGGAAATAACCTGGAAGTCAACTTTCAGTTCACTTTCTTTTAGGAAAGAAAGGCTTTCCAGGACCTGAAATGACTGGGGTGCAAAAACATGGCAAAATACAAAGGCACTTGTTGGGATATGGGGCAAACAAATTCTTTGGACCTTTCAGAGTGTTGGGGACTGCAAAAATGGGAATGGAGGGCATGTGGAGTCCACATGCCACACTTCCCCTATTTCTGTTGTGTTCTCTGTAAAGCATTATGCACACTAATATTAAATATATTCTATGATTATGCTTTCCTCTGTTCCTGTACATGCTGTATTGTTCCACTCTTCAGCTTCCTCTAGGACCTCCCTAATCTGGACTTATTTAGACTGGCCAAATGTGTTAGGATGTGGCCATTTTCTTTGGTGTCTGTTGTTGTTAATTGCCGCCAAGCCAACCTTGCTTACGATGACCCTATGAATGAAATACCTTCAAAGTCTTGTAAACTCAGGGCCATGACTTCCTGGATCAAGGGCATTTCTGCACTGGACTGTTACAGCACTATTATTCCACTTGCAACATGCTATGGAATCCTGGGATTTGCAGTTTTGGGAGGGGCCAGGAGGCCCCAGGATTCCATAGGATGTTGCAAGTGGAATAGTAGTGCTGTAACAGTCTAGTGTGGAAATGGCCTGAGTCTATCCATCTGCAATGAGATCTTCTTCTTTTTCTACTGCCTCCTACCTTTCCAAGCGTTGTAGTCTTAATTTTCAAGATCCAAACAACATTTCTCTTGTCCCCATGTCGTTTCCAACTTCTTACATATTAGCTGAATGCAGCACTTTCTCCTGTTCTCATACATTTTGAATTCCAAATCCATGTAGGTACCTGTGTTGCAGTTCCCTCTGTTCTGGGGCAGTGTGCTATGATGTGGGCTGATGTGGATGCTCCCTTTTTTGCAATTTCCACCTACCCTTCCTTCATTTCCCTCCTTGTCTACTTTCTCTCCAGGAAAGTAGTTGCCTTCCTGCAGGGATAGCTCTATTTTCTTAATCACTGGAGATCTTAAGCATTATAACACTGCTGTTCACAAAATAAGTACTCCTGTGTCAATATGTGTGCATGCATGTATGTGCATGTATAGAGGGTGATCTTGTAAAAAGAAAAGGCAGAGCAATACCATAGCAGTTTAGAGCAATAGAGCTGATATTCTAGACATTTTTAAAATATAGGCCAAGATTCTGCCTATATGGGGCTGTGTCCCCATAGCCGCATCTTGTGATGTTCACCCCCAACTCACCTTGTAAGTAGCACAGCTCCCTTACCACAGCCACTTCAGTGTTGCCTAAGAATAGAGAATGAGCAGGGGTGCATCCAGTTATTTGCCTATACCTAGATGTGCTGCGACAGACCTCAGCAGATGATGTCCTTGCAGTGCATCCATCTATAGAGAAATACCTGGATGTTTTCCTGTTTATCCCCACATTGTCCAACAACATGAAAATAGCTGTGCTGGGGGTGCTATTCATAAGGTGGCTTGGGGAGGGGATTTTGGTCTTTGCACGGTTGGAGCAGAATTCTGACTTCTGCAATGACAAAGAAAAGTGAGTTGTGATGGCACAAGTTTAATGTCATAATGTACTAATAGGATGTCAGCCATAATTTTTTTAAAAAAAAATGTAGTGAAGCACTGGGAAAGGAAGAAACTATATGGGAATTGTAACACATCTGAGAACACATAGCAAAATGGAGAGAGGACTGGACATATTGCAGTCACAACTCATGTCACATGCAAGAGACCCACAAATTCACCAAGAAGTGCTGCCTTTTCGTATAGCTTCTTGAAAAATCCATATTAACTATTGCACAAATCTCAGCTGCATTCAGAAATCCCAGCATAATTGTTATTATTATGCTTCAAAGAGCTGTCAGAGTTCTCTTTTGTTTCTGTTCTCTTCCTCCCACCTACAGTTTTGCATTATCAAGCTTTTTGCCATTCCATTTTGAGCCAACAATGGTAGCAAAGCAAGGGGGAGAAAGCTCCTACCAGCATACTCATCTGTTGTCTTGTTTTTGACTTGTAAGTCTCATTAGGCACTGCTAGCAACCAATACAGCTCTTCATTATGCAACGATATTAGCCTGTCTGGCAACACGGTAGGCCAAGGATGGGCATCTTGTGGTTGTCCAGATGTTGTTGGCTTGCAGCTCTTATCAAACCTAACCAACACAGTTAATAGTGAGGGTTAGTGCTGTCAGTTCAGAATTGTTCCAGGCTCTGAGGTTTATGGGCCAAAACCTGAGAGCTAGGGATGAGCCCCTAATGACGTGTGTTAAGTACCAACCACATTTACTCACAGTTTGTCATTCAAACAGAGATAGGGGATAAATATTTTCCTCTTTGGAAATTTAGACAGAAGTCTTAATTAAAGGAGCTGTTCTCAGATTGAGGTGACACAAGAAGATTATTCCTTCTTTCCTATTTAGGAAGATGAACATTTGATCTAGGCTACTTGCATCTAGCCAGAAGGCAAATGCAGAGCAGAGTGAAGGGGTGATCCCTGGCACAACAATGACTGAAAGGTAAGTAGAAAGGTAACTAAGTAAATACATAGACCCGCCCCCAAAAGAGTTTTGGCAAGTTGCAGTCCCAGTTAATTAATTAAGCCTTGCAAATGGTCACAAGTTGCTGCTCTAACAGCTGAACTGGAGAGCCCTTTCCTCTTGTCTGGAGCTGAGTTCACCAAAACTGGGGAACTGGACACTTATCTCCTGCCTGGAGATGACCCATGAAAACTGGAGACTCAGGGCCAAGCCCTGAAGTCTGGCAAGCCTATCAGTCTGATGAAGCAATGGACAGCAGATTTGTTGGGTCAAGTGGTGATGAACAAATGGCATAAATGCAATACATAAATAAACTAAAATCAGCATGGATTATTAGTTCACAATCAAGGAATGAAATAAAATACACTTGATATATTTATGAATCCTTGCCAGTGGGCTACAAAAATATTTAATGTGTGTTTCCAAAGAAAAATGTTTTCATTATCTTGTTCTTTTTTAGGGGATAAAATATTCATTGAGTGAATAGACCATTTTCACTGGCATGATGTATTCCATGAAGCTTCAAGGAATGCCCACCAAATCTGTGCTTACTATCAATTTAAAAAATAGATGGTCAGATGGCTGAGAGAAACACAGCATGTCTGTGTACTGTCTTCAGTGATCAATAAAAGAGTCAGTATTCAGGTTTCAAAAAAAAAAAAAAACCTGAAGAAAAAGACAACCCACCTCCAAATGCAGGAGGGGGGATGCTCTGACATTTCCCTTGACAACTAGTGAAGTAATTGCTTTTGTAGTTTTCCTGTAAAATAGCAATTTGCCACCTCATTATCAGCGTGATGGATGAGCCCTGTTTTAACATTTCTGTCAACAGTGCTTGTTCAGTTCTGACCTGTTGGCTAATTCCAGCTTCCTTAAAAAATGAACCTTTGATATGCATGACAAAATGTTTTCCTTGGCAAGGAGACATTGATAAACTTTAGAAAGAAAATTACAGTTTGCACTGAAACCATTGTGAAAAAGCCCATGCATGTGGTGGTGGTGAGGGGTGGAGAGGGTTAGGCAATTGTACAGAGGCGGCTGTATTACAGCCATTGAATCCTGTTCAGGGTGGCAAAAATGAAGTATTTGTACCTAGCTGCTCCACAAAGACAGAACTATGCTTCCTCTTTTGCAGTCACACTCCTTCATAGTCTCCTCAGAAAAAAAGAAGCCTCACGCCAAAGCTTTATGCTTCTGTATTATTTAGTGCTGACATTTTTACCATGTGACTTAATTAACATCTATACACAGTTCCAAATGGGCAACCGTGTTAGTCTAGAACAGGCAGCAACAAGACAAAGATGCAAAGAATGCTAGAAAATCATTGAGCTGGGAGGCAACACCTAGAACATCTAATACAGGAGTTGGGAAAGCGGAGCTCCAACACCTTGTTTTGACCTCAAGACCCCTGACCACCTCAGGACTGTACGCTCCCATTTTTTTCAAATAGTGATAATAAAAAACCCTCCTCCACATACACCCAACACCAAAAAATCTGAAAACCATAACTGTGGGGAGAGTTCTGATTAACTCTCTACTATTGCACTTTTTCAGCTGCTTTTTAAAAGCCCCAGTTTCTCTCTCCCACTTTCCTCCTTCCTCCTTGGCATATGTCAACTGCTGCAAATTAAATTGAAAGTGCAAAAGTACTTTGCACTCAGTAAACTTAAGTGGGTGGAGAGGAGAGGAGGGGGCAGAATCTTGCTCTTCCCAGTAGAGTCAGACAACAGCAAGCTGCTGTAGCCTCTCATAGGCCCTTTCCGCACGAGGCGAGGGAATCGCTCCGTGTCGTTACTCACTGCTTCTTCTGGGGTCTGAAGCAACGCGGACTGTCCCTGAAGCCCTTCTGCAGGGCTCCTTCTGGGTCCAGGGCAAATTGGAGCAGTGCGAGGTCTGTAGATCCGCACTGCTCCAGCCTCCAAAATGGCGGCTTCTGGCTTCTAAAATGATGGCTTCCAGCTTCCAAAATCGTGGCTTCTGGCTTCCAAAATGGCGGCTTCCAGTTGGCCATGGGTCCTGATCAACCACTGAAGCTCACCACGCCTAAAGCCCGCCCTCCGCAGATGGCAGGCTCGCATTGGTGTGAGCCTGCGAATTTGCACAAGAGAGCAGGAACGCAATGGCGCGTTCCAGGAAAATAAAGACCTGTTTTTTTCCGGTCTTTCAAAAACACGCTGGAAGACCACTTGGGGTGGTCTTGGAGCAGACTGAGGTGTGAATCTCTGGTAAGTAGTCCGCTCCTAGTCCACTCCAAGGTGCAGACGACCTCCGTGCGAGGACACACTGCCCTGTTCTAATTGCCTGGTGTGGAAAGGGCCATAGTTTGTGCATTCTTCCTCATTAGTAACTTTAGCCATCTGGACCAAGCCCTGATGTTCTCCAACATTTCACAGATGAAAGTTGGGACATGTGTGTCGAAGCTATGTTAGATTCTGGACCCTAACGATATGCAGGGTACGGAACTGGTAGCTGCAGGTTTTGCCTGATTTTTGCCTGAAACTCTGCCACAGGTCTGCAGGGCCAAAAATTGTGGGCTTTTTGGGCCTTGGGGCTTTTGGACCTATAATCATGCCACTTTCTGGGTTTGCCACAGCCCACAAGGCCTTGTTCCTCTATCTATGTTGCTGTTATGTACTCTGTTGTTGCTGTTAAGCAGGTATTTTGGATTATGTAGCTGTCTGTAGGAAGGTTAGACCTATCACTCAGTGTCTGTTAGAGGGAAGTAGTATCATCTAGGATGAGCTGTAGGTCACCACTGAAATATATGTGCAATTTCAGCTAGGCAATTTAGGTAACAAGGCGTTCTGTTGTTTTGCCTTTTGATTTTGTCCTGTAGTAGTAGGTTATTCCAGGATATTAGACCGGCCATTTTTATCAGTTCCTTCTTTCTTTCTTTCTTTCCTTCTTTCTTTCCTTCTTTCTTTCTTTCCTTCTTTCTTTCCTTCCTTCTTTCTTTCTTTCTTTCTTTCTTTCTTTCTTTCTTTCTTTCTTTCTTTCTTTCTTTCTTTCTTTCTTTGAGAAATGTCTTAAGCTTAAGCTACGAGCTTCTGTTATGACAGTCTGAACAAAGACTGACAGTAGAGAGTGGCTTTTGTGAGGTGTTATACAGCTTGCTAGTGTAATGCTAGTAGTAGTACAAAGTGATGTTTGCATGTCCATTATACAGTTGAACAGTAGTGTCCAGAAATTACATCTTTTGTGTGGACTGGTCAAGGCTTGGGCTGCTAGTGGGCTGAAAGGTGTTGCACTTGAAAATTATGTTGCCACAAACCAATCCATTTGTTTGAATGGCTTAAGTCTCTGGCAATATGGTGAATGCAGGCCTTGATCAGGACTGGGACTACAGCAGAGGAATAAGAAGTTAAAATTCTTACCTCATCCCTGCAGTACCATAGCCCCACATCTAGTTCAGGGTATGTTCTTTGCTTTTAGTTTTGACCCTTGGAGATTTGACTTTCATGGCAAGGGTGCTGGACCTTGACCACTGTAACTTTTGCAATTCGTATTGTCAAAAAAAATAAAAAGATAAAATAAAGTGATGAATGAGTTCGGGGACCTATCGGGATTCAAAGCAAACAAAGAAAAAACGGCAATTTTAACCAAAAATTTTTAAAAAATTGGTATGGATTTCAGAGATTTACTTGGAATGAGATCCAGATAGTAGGGTTTGCCCCGATAAATAAGGACAGCTGGTGGTTTTTTGAAATAGTACAAAATCCCACACAACAGTAGTCATGTTTTGTGCAACATGGAGAGAAAGGACCATGTCTTCATTGCCTGCTTGTGTTCAAGAAATGAAAAAAGTAGAAAACTGTTCAGCCTTCCGCAACTTGGTGCCCCCCCCCCAGATGTGTTGGAATGCAAGATCCATCATCTCACTAGCCAAAACATCTAGAAACCACCAGGTTGAAGAAGGCTGATATAGTTAAATCTTGACATTCTTAAGGGCTGTCAATTGTCTTCTCAAAGAGGGAGATGGTGAAGAATGAGCCACTTCATAATTGATGCCCCTACTCCAATGAAATGGAAGGTAGAGGGGATCAGGAGGAGTTCTGTCTTTTGTCTGTTAGCTGTGCCAGAATAGCACTGTTACTCTCCCATGCAGTTTCAATGAGTCAAACATCTTGTTAGACAAGACTGATGACAAGGCATGAGCTGACTGAGCAGCAGCTAGGGTTTGTCAATGCAAAAGGAAGGAATCTGCTGATCACTTAAGGAAAGAGGAGACACAGGGTTTTGCTGTGAACTTTTTTGGTTTTGTTTTCAGAGGGAGAGGGAGAGAGAAGGAATGGCCTTTGTTCTGTGCCTTTCATCTGCGTGAAAACAAGACTTGTTGATAACATATTGTTTGCAACAAGAAAGAGTCAGCAAGAGATTGACATGGCTACTGTGCAGATCTATCAAATGAATACTGAGCTGCAAGCCTTTCTTCTGAGAAGAAGGGGTGCTTTTATTTTATTTTTTTAATTGTAAGAGGGAAAACAGGCACCAGCTCTAGACTAGGTTAGTTTGGGGGCTCCCTATGTAACCATAGCTGGAAAACAATGAGGTGCAGGATCCTATATATCCAAGGCTATTCTTGATGCATCTTGCAGTACCTCTTTTCCAGGTATGCTAATAGTTGGAACACTGCTAAGAGTTACACGGCCCCTGGGGCAGAATTTGGAAAGGTTACAACTCCCAGAGTGGCTATGAATTTCAATAGGGATTCTGGGAGATGCACAAAACATCTTTCCTGAGCAATGCTCTGGCTCTGGGGTAGGACTCCCATCCTGCCAGTAGAGCTTCTCTGTGCAGGTGCCTTATGCAATAACCATTTCCACTAGTTGACCCAATAAAGAACTACAGAAAATATTGCAGAAAATTAAAATAGAATGCTCACAGCTTCAGCAGGACCATCTAATTAACTTCTTTGCTCACTTCCAGAATTGGTTGTATCCGTTATAGCACTGATATCTACTTTCCTAATTAATCGGGATGAATTTAACAATTGCAGAATATAGTCAGATGTTCCTTGGTGGTTTGACAAATTGTCTTTTGAATTCAGCAGTAAGCTTACTTCTAGATTGGAGAAACATGAGTTCTTCAGATACAGATTAATGGTTTTTGTTGTGGTTTGCCAATTGTTTTCACCACCCTGTCGACTCGTTCAATTCTCTTGTTGGGTTGTTTATAGCAATATATTACTGGATCTTCATGAGAACTCTTCAAAAGTTATTTTTAACAGGACATGGTTTCCTGACATGGTCCTGTAGTTGGAAGGCTAAAATTTCCTTCCTTCCTTCCTTCCTTCCTTCCTTCCTTCCTTCCTTCCTTCCTTCCTTCCTTCCTCTCTCTTTTTGAGTTATATAGTGCAAAAGTGTAATCTCCTGGATGCACTATAACACTGCAACTTTTTTTCAAACTGCAAAAATGGAGAAGAAATGGGAACATATTGATGGGAACATATAAATATCTCAGAGTTAAAAAGGAAACCTACTCAAGGATGGGAATAAAATGTTGCCAGCAACTGGTGCCAGAAACTTCCAGAAAATAGTCTGGAATAAAGCAAAGTCATAGCACAAACTCCTGACACATTTGCCTCACCTGGAGAACCCCACTGTCTCTGTCCACAAGGCAATTGCCCTACTATGACAAAATCTTTTTATTTTGCTTGTTTTCCTTGTATTTCTCTCTTTTCAGTTAATGTCCTTCCAAACAGGGAGAAGGAGCAGGAGAAGGAGAAGCGGAAGTCATTTACACTGCGGTCACATTCGCTGGAGGAATTGTCACAGGAGTACATTCTTCTGGGTTTTGACATGGTTTGGCAGGAGCTTTTTGCAGCAGGTTCATGATTTAATGGACAGCAGCTGCTGCAGGAAGGATTTTGACTCTCCTTCTAGTGGGCCTGCTTCCAGGGAGATGTTCCAAAGTTGTTTTATATCACATTACATAGCAACAAAATATAGAAGGCCCCTACACTTCTTCTGGACTTGGAAAGCAAGAGGCAATAAGAATTAGAATTAATAACAAGGAACTTAACAACTAAGAAGGTATGACAACACTGTGTCCTGCGGTTATACCTTTAAAATCATAACATGAATTTGATTCAAGATGCACAAATGATTTATTTAGTTAATGCAATCTAGCAGTTCAGAGACTTTTCATTTCTCCAGCTTCTGTTCCCAGGGAGGATTTATAGAGGGCATAATGTCCCTTCCCTAATGCCTCTAGATTAGGGTGCTTAAAACTTGAGCTGCTGCTCCGGAGTAGATTCCATTCACTAGCATCCATGCTGAAACTCTTAGAAACAAGTGGCACTATTTGATGCATTCCACCAGCACACCAGGAATTTCACTTGGATTTAGAGTTGACATGTTTTGTTTTTTAAAGAAACAATTACTCTTTGGGATGTAAGAATTGCCTGCCTAGCATAGAATAATTCCCTCATCTGTGTTGTGATTGCTGTGCCCTAGCAGCAGTGTATGGGGAATCTAGAATGGCCCCCAGGAAGCAGCCCAGTCTTCCAGACAGGCATTTCATGCACATTTTACAGTATGGAAGCAGCCAAATATCACAGTGGTGCCCATCTCGTTACAACAAAATGGACAGATTTCACATTTGCACGAATTGCTTTATTGGTTCCTTGAATACCAAGGTTGGCTAAATGGATGGTGACATGCAAAACAGTGGCTCCAAGGAGCATGGAGCCACCCACATGCAAAGGGTGGCTTGGAGTGCAGTCAGTGACTTCCTCCACTCCATGTGATGCACAGTAGAGTCACTGGCAGGAATATGCACAAGCCTGCATTTGAGTTCTTGCATATGACCGGTTTGACACAAAATAGATCAGTCAGCAGAGATGCAGAAAGATTGGGTCAAAGACAACTAAGCAATACTGCTATTTTTACGGGTGAGAAATACTGAAGCTGAGAGATAAGTCATTAGCAAAATGCCAGGCATACCAGATAATGTGTTTAAAATGTTCAGATGTAGCTGGCAGTATCGCTTAATTATTGGGAACTTGAAATCCTTGCAGATCTTCTTTCTGTCATGCCAATCCACCAGTAAATCCTGAGACTCCTTCTGTCCAGTCCTTTTTTATAGAGTAGGTTGGGATACATTGTGTAACCTGGACTTGGACAGCTGGCCTATGAGCTTAACTGGGTAGGCTAATTGAAAACTGTCTAAGTTGCAAATCCTAGACTCCCTTCACCCAACTCCATTTCTGCACTAGACTGTTATAGCACTATTATTCCACTTTCAACATCCTATGGAATCCTGGGGTTTGCAGTTTCCCCTCCCGAAATTGCAAACCTCAGGATTCCATAGGATGCTGAAAGTGGAATAATAGCGCTATAACAGTCCAATGCGGAAACGGCCCTACACAATTATGGGAGTTTGAGACTACTTTAAGTACCATGGTGTCACTTTACAGAATTCTGCGATTTGTAATTTCATGCATCATTGAGATTTTCTCAGCCAGAGAGCAAGCCTAGCTCCCCAAACTACAGGATTCCATAAGATAACAGTTAAAGATACAGTACTGTAACTGTGTAGTGTAGAAAGCACCCTAGTCAGGTAAACCAACCAAAAGGGTGAAACAGTTTTGCCTTAGGTAATGCAAATCAATAGTGGGGAAACTTTGACCCTGTAGATGTTTTGAATGTCAGATCCCCAAATCCCCAGCCTACAGCAAATAGTAAGGGATTGTGATGGTTGTAGTTCAAAACATCAGGGAGGCCAACGGTTCCTCACTTGTGGTATAGACAATACTGAGGTAGGTGGACAAATTGTTTAACATGCTATATATCAACTTCCTAGTTTTCAGAGGGTGCTACTAAATTGTTCAGGACTGGCATCTTATTGGTGTGTTACACATGCATAAATTCCCTTACGCACACGGTTGTATTTTTTTGCTGATGTATAATGTCTATCTTTAGATTAAAGCGGAGCTGCACATGTGGTGGTATTGCACATTGTTGCAAATTGCATCTTGTGTATTGCTCATCATTGTGCATTGACTGTAAGGTTTGGAATAGTACATTGCACATCAGTGTACAATTCAGTTGTGCAATGTTGCTATTCTGTAAGAAAGTGGCATAGCAAAATCAATGCTTCACTCCAGGGCCATGTAGTTATGCCATATCTCTTCAATGCAGGATCAGGTTAGTAAAACTAAGGCCTCAAAGACTGTTATTGCTTTCTTGAATGGATTGTCAGGTACACAAAGAAGAAGGACTTTGTTTCCTTTTCACTATAATAGAGTTCAATTAAAATTCCAATGTAGAAGTTTGGGTTGGTGCTGCCAACATCACTTCCTTGAAAAGAGAGTTGGTAGTCATTCTACTACAAGCAGTAAAAATTTTCCTGGGTGTTACGGATGTTCATTTACTAATTAAAAAAATCAGTGGTTTTCATTCCTCTGTTGTTGCAAGGAAATAAAACGGTATTGGAAATGTGCTTGTAGTATGTAGCATACGCCCTGCCTTAGTAAGTACATAAACTAAATACAACCAAGTAGCATGTAGCCACCAGATGGCACTCCTGTGTGCAAGAGAACGTGGGTTCTTTTTCAGGTCTAATTTGAGGATTGTTTCACATCAGCTGAATGTGGGTTGAATGAAATTGAAATGAACCTGGATATGGGGGTTCCCAGCTTTATGAACTGGGTCCCAGGTGTACTGTGTGGGTTGGTTGACTTCTTGCCATGTCTTTCCTGGCCTACGTTTTTATGGCAATATAGAAAAATATCAGCTTGCACTGAAATTTCTGTCGGCAAACTGTGCGCTGAAGGAATCCCATGACTGTTCCATTGACGACCCAGATTCATATCCCAGTTAGTAAAACAAGGAGGGGAACTGAATGGACCATTTCATACTGTGAACTGAGGAATGATTTTGGTCACTCATACCAGCCCCTGATTAGATCATGCACAATATCATGGGATATAGTTGGGATAGAATGTCTAAGCCAAGACTGCCTTGTCAGGAATCAAAAAGACTGATATATATACAGAACAGGGGAAAAAATTTTGGAGTTGGAAGATGGTAGAAATGAAGACAATATATTCCTGAAGGTACAAGAGGAAAATTTCACACAACTCAGTGCAGGCGGCTATGGAGGAAGGGTCTTAGAAAAAGAGAAATGCTAAAAGAGTTGGAGAGTGTAGCAACTACAATCAAGTTAAATGACTTTAGAGAAAGGGTAATCATATAAAAGGCATTGGTCTAATAGACTGTCTCAGATGTAGTCGATAGCTTTCATGAATAACTTCAAATGCTACTTAAACACCTCATTACAAACAGATATTAGGCCACAATCTCTTATGCATATGTTTGCATATTGTTAAGACTTGATGATGAAATGAAACATTTCCAAGTTTCTAGCCATAATACCTGTACTGCTCTTACAGTGTTTTGGAATCTGTAACTGTATATTTTGGACAAGCCCAAATAATATGCTGAATCTTGATGCCAGAATTCTACTGGACAAATGTGTGTATTTCTCTTTTAATATAATATTTATGGTGTCCAAAAAAGATGGCTAGTCTCATGGCAGCTGGTACTTTTCATGTCAATTGTGTGGTGACTTCAGGTTTTAATCTGAACTTTAAAGGAGCTGTCCAAGGCCCTTGATGCCCCCACCCACCAGCTTCAGTGTCTTGAATGGCTAAAGTTCAGACTATCTTCACCCTGGCCTAACTTTGTGCTGGCATTGTAGCTATGTTTCTGACTGGAGGAGATTTGGCTGTGGTATAACTCGGTTCTTCCTTGCCTCACTCCTACACTGCTGCCTTTTGGCTTTTCTGCAGGCAGATGTTAGCCACACAGCAGTTCTGCCAGCCAATTCCTCTGTCAGCAGATCTTTGAGATGAACTAGCAGGAGAGACTTCTCCTGGCAGAAGAAGCTTTTGCCTAATCCTAACCCTCTAGGGGAGGGAATGATACAGTCTTCCAGATATTGCTGGCTAATAGCTCCCAGCATCCCAAGCAAGTATAGTCAAGAATGCTGGGAGATGCAGTTCATGTGGAGGGGCACATTATTTCCACTCCAACTTTACAGCCAGCACAACATTGAGTTACGATTGTTAATCTTGCCAATTTGTTTGTGATCTACTTGTTCATAATCTTTGGAATAGGGTAAACTATATTGTACAAACTTGGGTTGTCATGTTAGTCTGTCATGATGTTGTAAATTAGACTTAGGATATGATAACTGCTTTGTATTCTTGTTTGCAATTGTGGTACTATTGCCATGACCACAGATGACCCTGAGACCCACCTTAAAAGCCAGCCAGCCATCTGGAGTTAGGAAAGTCTGTGTTGCTGCTGAGCAGGGCAAAGCACGATCGTGTGACCAACATTTTTCATGAGCAAGTGGTGCTGTGAGAAGAAGCAAAGACCTCTGCAGGGACTTATCATAACTCTTCATCATAGCAGCACTTGCTGATGGAAAGGGGCTAATCATGTCATCCTGTAGTGCCCTGCTCAGCAGCAGCAAAGACCTCTGTCATTCCAGATGGCTTACTGGATCTTAAGGTGGGTTTCAGGGGTCAGATGGAGTGTTAAAGTGTAAATGAATACAACATCATGGGTTATGTGTTTGATTAAGGATCTCAGTCAGCGTGTTTCACATAGCTTATATATGGTAATAGTGACTTGTTCTTAGTATGTTTTATTTTCTACTGGGAGCAATATTTTCATGTTGGTCATTCTAGGTAAGATTACATCACATGTTATCCCTGCTTTTAAAGATCAGAAATGGTAGTTATAATCAGTTTCATTTTATCCATTGCCAGCACCTGTAATAGCAGTTTCTTATTATAAATGAATTAATATTAAATTAAAGGATTATGAAATTGTGACCATCGCTTTCAGATCCATTCATTTGTCTAACTTGTAGAAGTAGTTCCTTTGCAAAGGTAGTTCTCTTCTCTGTAAAATATTTGGATACTATTGTTTATTGGTAGAGCATTTTCAGTGTACAAACTGCTTCAGTGTACAAACTGTTATCCACATTGCTCTCAAAGTAGCTCATCAAGAGAGATTGTTGTTCCAGCTGTTGTTATCATTTTACACTGCCGATGAACTAATCAGATCAAGAGTGATCTGTTCAGTGCCATTCACTGAATCTGTGGTAGTACAGCTATTTAAACCTGGTTCTTGCAAGTGTCTGCACTTGTCCAGATGTTCTGGTCCTCCTGTGTGAGAGCAATGAATGGCAGTTCTTCAAGGGTTATGCTTCAAAGTATGAATGATCATACAATGAAGTGCTATTGTATGCAGTTCATCAAGAAAAGTTTTTCGGAACCTTTGGTAAACAAGAAATACGTCTACATCAAAGAGACTGTGCAACTGTTTGCTGAAAAGCAATTGACAAAGTAAAACAAAACAAATGAAAAATTGAAGTCTATATGCCATGGCTTTTTCATATATTGAAATAAATCAGACTGGTCAAAATTACAAGGCTTCACTGCATGCTCACATGATACAAATTGTTAGGGATAAAATAAATTATTTTTCCTTAAGTCCTGGACTGGTGCTAGTAAACTGCAGAATACATGAGACAAAATAATATAAGCAGCTTTTATTCATGAATTGAAAGCCAATATGTGAAAGTTTTTTCCCCAGAGAATATCAATAGTTGTGCTATTAAATACCCAGGAATGGTGATTACTAACATCTCCTTCCTTCTCATCACAAAACGACATACCATTTACCCCATTAGAACTGAGTAATGTCTCAGTCTCTCTCCTCCAAAAGACCTTATAGTTGACTATGTACTAATTTGTAAACAGAGGAACTTTTGCATGCTTTACAAAGAAGACTGAAGTTTTTATTTTCTCTGCTAGACTCTGTGTGTGTGTGTGGCCATTTCCGCACTACACTGTTATGGTGCAGTTATTCCACTTTCAACATCCTGTGGAATTCTGGGGATTGTAGTTTACTGAGGCCAAAGAGGTCTCTGGCTGAGAAGTTTAAATGCACCTCCCTAAATTGCAAACCACAGGATTCCATAGGATGCTGAAAGTGGAATAATAGCTCTATAACACTGTAGGACGGAAAGGCCTAATGTTTTGATAATGTCTTCTGAATCATGTTTAGAAGTTTCCTGGACTCTGAACATACTTCCCAGCTTAATTTTAAGCAGTAAAATGCTGGTTTTGTTTCTAGTAGTGGTTAAACTTGCAATTTCTCTAGTATCATTGTGGGTATGGGAATTCCCTGTTTGCACATTTCTGTAATACATGTACATAGTATATAATAATTTCCCCTCTGTTCAATGGACCTTCCTCCCTTGTAAGTGTTTCACAGGTTACAATCTTAAAACAAGAAGTCTGATCTGGCTTTGTGATACTGGCAGAGCAACAAATGAGAAATTATTCAACAAGCCTTAAATAACACCAGGTTGTGACAGGTAGGCTGTGTCTAGGTTACATGACTCAAAATACTTTTTCTATTCTGCCTTTTGTTCAGACTCTTTTGATTTATTAACATAGGCTTCTTTTTGATCAGGCCATACCTTGTCAGTCACTGAGGTCCCACCCATAAACTTTTGATTTCTTTTTCATCTAGTAGTCCTGGCAGAGGACTCTTTAAAAAAAAAAAAAGACAGAGGGAAGGGATTTGGGGCTGTCATATAAAACCTGCGTTTCTCAGCTTTCAATATCTCATTGAGAGTCTCGCAGCTTTGATATTTTAAGTAGGAATCACAATAAAGGGACAACAAATGACTGAAAAGGTAATGCAGTATATTGGGCTGGTTAATAGCTCACTATGTCTCAGGCAAACTCGCTGAAAGAAGGGCCGCTTCCCAGGAGTGCTATTTAATTTCAACATAAGGGTTTCCCTGATGAGTTTAAACTAATGTCTTACCTAGAGTTTTAGCTCCATTCCTTTGCCGTATTTGCTTCATTCCATTCAGTAAAACCTCACATAACTCTAGTCCTAGGATGGGTTTTGACATTCTGTCTACCTATCCAGCTCAAGGATACTGAAAAATACACATCAAAACATAATGTGCATGCGTGTGTACATAAACCCCTATCTTTTCCTCTCTGTCTTATGCTTCCTTTTCTGTAAGGCAGCAGGTTCAATCAAGACAAGGGAGAATGACATACTGTATGGCACAACTGCTGTCCCTTGACAGTAATGATATTCTTCCAATTTGTCTCTTTGGTAATGATATACTAAGCCCAGTAAGTAGTTTAAATAGTGAATTCCTAATTGGAACATGAAACCTAGAGTACATCCAGCACTTGCTACTGACGGTGGTGAAGGGCAGCATTTGTTGGGGCTCTGAGATCAACAAAAGGCTTGCTACATGATAGTGCTGTCTTTTTCGTTCTGCACAGAACAGCCCAAGAAGCTCAGGGGCACAACAATACATATGTCTTGCTTTGCATACCTCTCTGTTTGCATATCTGAGCTTCACTCACTGAGGAGGCTTCACTGGACGGATCCTAGGGGTTTGGAGCCAACACTAGACATATTACTTTGGACATATTACTGTGCGGACATCAACTTCCAGAAATCCTCAGTAGGCATGCCGGCTGGGGAGTTGGGGAGTTGTATTCCCAAGGGTAACTTTCCCAAGTTTGGGTCAATGTTATTCACATCTTTAAACGACATGATCGTTCATTAATATTTGTGCTGTTGGTTACAACAGGTAATTAAGTTACTTTTCAGGAAAGGTACTGTATGTCCCTCTATTGTCATCCACATACAATTTGTCAAAGAATCAAACAGGTAGGGGTGGTGGAAGCATCAGCAAGATAGGCAAAGTGCTCTTCGCTTGAACATCTTTACAAATAATAGGAAAGAAATAGCTATGTGTATCTCTTTAGCAAAGGCTATCATTTGCCAGGGGTGCAATCCCATCATAAAGAAGGTTGGCATCAATTCCAAATGCATGTTATTCAAAGAAGTAGCCATGTTACTCTCTTGCACCCTAAAAAGGAGGAAGGAGGAGGAAGAAAAAAAAAAGAAATGTGACACCACCTTTAAGACTAACTGGTTTTTATTTTAATATGACTTTTCATGGATATAAACTCTCTTCTTCAGATACAGTACCAAGTGGTATTAATGCCTTAGGTATAAAGCATACTTGTACATTTGTGGGAGTGGGATAGAATGTAATAGGATACAGACAGATGCAAGTCATATCCCTTGCTCTAAATTGTCAAAGGACTGGGTGAGATGATACAGTCTTTCAGATCTTTACAGTGGTTAATTAGTGTTGATGTGGGAAAGGAATAAATAAGCAGATAAGAGAGGCCTTAATACTATTGCATCTGAAGAAGTTGGTTTATATCCATGAAAGCTTATGCTAAAATAAAAAATGGCTATTCTTAAAGGTGCTGCCTCATTTCTTCAAATATACGTTACGACAGGGTAAGTGACCACACATTTTCAGATTCATCTGAAATGTCAGGTTGAGCTTACATTTCTTTAAGATATAAGATATATGAGTATTCACTTGGGAATTGCCAAATACCCTAAGAAGTTTTTTTCCCCATATGCAAGCATTGATATATACCATTTTCTACTACATAAAAGTCAATGTTTGTCTGTCTGTCTGCGTCAGGCAGGCGAAGACTTCATACGATTGGCTGAGGCGAGAAGACTTCATATGATTGGCTGGCTGTAAAGATTCTACGGAATCTTGGGGTTGGCAATTTAGGGCGGGGCCTTTAGAATTCTCAGCCAGAGAGCTCTTAGGTCTCAGGCTGGTTGCTATGGAGATGAGGTCTACCATCAATAAGGATGCCAGAAAACATTTGGGAAGCATATGTGAGAAAAATTGAAGTGACATACACAACATAGCCCATTTCCACACTACACTGTCATAGTGCTATTATTCCACTTTCAACATCCTATGGAATCCTGGGATTGGTAGTTTAAGGAGGAGCATTTAAGAATTCTCAGTCAGAGAGGCCTTTGACCTCAGTAAACTACAAACTCCAGGATTCCACAGGATGTTGAAAGTGGAATAATAGCACTATAACAGTGTAGTGCAGAAATGGCCATAGTTACAAGGTCTTCTCACCTCACACAGTAGATTGAATGGGTTCAATATGTGAGGAATTTTAAAACTGTAATTCAAAACAAAAAATGCTTCCAAAAAAACGTAAAGCCATTGCACACATTCAACAAAAAGCAAAAGCAAAGCAAAAAAAAAAAAAAAAAAAAGGCCAGTACATCAACGTCACCAGATAACACAGATTGGATTGGGGACTATGGGGAAAAGTTACAGGTATGGGGAAAATTACAGTTGCTATGGAGACAATGCCTAGCAGCAAGGAGGAAGACAGTGTATTCCCACAGGAACCCAACCTCTGTATGTTAACAACTACGAATACAGATTGGATGGGGGGTATGAGGAAAATCTACTGGTACAGAAATGGGCTGGTTGCTCAGCCTATTTCTCTGATGGAAATAATAGAAGCAATTGATAGATCTAAATTGGGAAAAGCCCCAGGCCCAAACGGGCTCCCAGCTAACTTCCAGAAAAATTTCAGAGATCAGCCAGTGAAACCGTTACAGAAATTGTTAAACTCAATACTGGAAACTAACAAGATACCAAACAGTTGGAAAAAAGCTAATGTTGTATTGATCCCTAGGACTGATTCCGAAGAAATTACATGTAAAGGTTTCAGGCCAATTTCTCTCTTAAATGATGATTATAAGATATTTGCGGCAATTTTGACCAAACGATTAAAACAGATTCTTCCGAATTATATCAACAAAGACCAGACAGGTTTTCTTCCTGAGAGACAGATGAGAGATAATATGAGGATTGTAATGAACATCTTGGAATATTTCAAATCATATAACGAGAAGAAGGGAGCTTTACTTTTCTTAGATGCAGAAAAGGCCTTCGATAACATCAGATGGGACTTCATGATGAAGGTATTGGAAGAAATGAAGTTTGGACAGACATTTCTAACCTGGATCAAGTGTATTTATTGTGATCAAACGGCATGTCTGATTATAAACTATGATCAATCTGCAACGTTTCCCATACAGAAAGGGACAAGGCAAGGATGTTTATTGTTTATTACAACATTAGAAGTCACATTAAGAAATCTTCGAAAGAAATCTTCGAAAGCGGGAAGATATTTGAGGGGTAAAGATTGTTGAATATAAGATTCGGGCCTTTGCTGACGGCGTGGTGCTTTTTCTGGAGATACTCCAGATAGTAAATTTAAACTGAGATAAATCAATTTGGAGAGTTGGCAGGATTTAAGATCAACAAACAAAAAACAAAAATGATAATTAAAAATATCAAAAACCAAGAGAAAAGTCAATTAGAGGAAATATCTGGGATCCAGTGTACTCTTAGTGTAAAATACTTGGGAATATAGGTTACAAATAATAATAACCAATTATTCCAAAATAATTACTTAACAGTTTGGAAATCTATTCAGAAGAAAATGGAGGGCTGGAATCAGCTAGGCTTGACCTTACTAGGAAAAATATTATTGTTCAAAATGAATATATTACCGCGCATGTTATTTTTATTCAAAATGGTGCCAATACCCATTCCTTTTAAGTGGTTTGAGAATTGTAAAAAAGAGATAGTAAGATTTCTCTGGGATGGGAAGAAACTGAGGGTTAAGCTCAAACCAATGACTGACCTCTGAGAATAAGGTGGGTTTTCCATGCCCGATTTAAGAACATACTATGTGGCAGCATGCCTAGTATGGATACGACCATGAGTACTCTTGAATAATCGTAAACTGTTGGCAATGGAGGGGCATGATCTGCACTTCGGGTGGCATGCCTACCTATGGTATGGCAAGACCTAGGTGCAGAAAGTGTTCCTCCGACATGCAATTTGGAAATCCCTTTTTAGGATATGGATCAAGTACAAACCCCTTCTATATGCTAAGTTGTCACCTACCACCTCTCCAGCAGAAGCACTTAAGATAAATGGCTTAAGGAGAGAGGGAGACTGGTTTACTTATAAAGAACTAGCATATTTAGAAGGCAGGATAATTAAATTGAGAGACCAACAACAGCTTCAGAAAGAGGGTATTACTATACAGTGGTTTCCCTATCTCCAGATCAAAGAGAGATTCAAAAAGGATATGGAAAGGAGTGGTATAACTTTGGAACCTTCTCCATTAGAAAAATGGTGGCAGGGTGGAGATACCCACCTGTTGTCGAGAATGTAGAAATTAATACTGGGGATCAATCAGGAAGGAGAAGCCACAAAAGAATATATGATTAAATGTACATGTGATTTAGGCCACAATATATATCTAGATGACTGGCAAAGGGTGTGGAAAAATTGTTTCAAATATACGCAGTCTTATATTCTGCAAGAGTATGTGCTGAAAATGTGGTTTAGGTGGTATCTCCCACCTGTGAGAATTGCTAAAATGTTCAAGAGTGCCAATAGATGCTGGAAATGCAACAAAGAGATTGGTACCTTTTTTCACAAATGGTGGGGGTGCCAAAAGGTTAAGAAATTCTGGAAGATGGTTTGTTCTAAAATTCAAAAAATATTGCAAGTCAGAATAGATTTAAAACCGGAATTTTTCTTGTTGGGCATTTTCCAGCTGGGTAAGTAAATAGAACAAAAATATGGCATATTGATGTGGCATATGGTTATGGCGGCAAGAGTCATTCTTGCTAGATATTGGAAAAAAGAGTTGACTCCACCTGAGACAGAATGGTTAGAGAAACTGGCTGAAATTGCGGGGACAGAAAAACTTACTTGTATGATAGAGAATAAACCAGATGATAAATTCTTAAAAACCTGGAAACCAATTTTGGAATATCTATATACTAAAACTGGGATTGATTAATGGACCAAGAAGAAAATATGTTTGAGATCTCATATAATAAGAGATTTCAAGTGGGAAGTCTAGGAACAGGGGTTCAGAGAGGGTGGTTATAGTAAACTATTCATGAAATTGGCTAGTATATAAATAAGAGACTGGGGAATTTTTGTATATCAAATATGTATACATGGAAAGTGAATATGACTAGTTTACAGGTAGATATATATACCTATACATGTGTGTGTGTGTGTGCAAATGTATATATAATGCTTACTTATGTGTGGTTGTAGGTATATATACATATTCATACAGATATCTATTTATCTAGTCTCATTTTCAAGTTTGGAGGGAGACTGATAAGTAAAAAAAAGTACTACGCTGTTTTGTCAGCAGAGGGGGAGGTTCTCTTTATAAAATGTTAGTTAATTGACAACTGTTTTTTTGTTAACTATAGGTCCGTAATTATACTAAATTATTAGCTCATGTAAGGCTTAGTTGAGTTAGACTCTGTATGTTAGAGAAGGTTAATCTACCAAAATGTAGGTTAAGTGCATTTATGTTTACATGATGTAATTACGTGGAATGTATGTTCTATCTTACCTGGAATGTATGTTCTATACTTACGTGGAACATATGATCCATATTTTTTTCATTTCTGTTACCTATATATAACCTCGTTCTTCTTATTTTCTTTTTTTGTATACTGCTTTGTCAAACACAATAAATAAATATATATGGGGGGAAAAAGAAATAGACCGGTTGCTATGGAGATGAGGCCTAGCACCGAGGAGGAGGACAGCATATTCCCTCAGGAACCCAACCTCTGAATGTTAACAACTCTGACTAAAGATTAGATTGGGGAATATGGGGAAAATTTACAGATACTGAAATAGGCTGGTTGCTATGGAGACGAGGCCTAGCAGCAAGGGGGACATTGTACTCCCTCAGGAACCCAAACTATGTATGTAAATAACTCTGAACACATATTGGATTGAGAAATATGGAGCAAAGTTACAGGAAATGGAGAAGACAGTTTGGTAAGTTCTTAAGAGGAAAATAAAACCCCCAGGCAATACGCTAGTATCTGATACAAGCTTCACAGTTTGGAATGGCTTTGGGTTCATTGACAGAACTGTGGGCTCTAGAATAACATCCAGCAGTCTTAGACTGCTCTGGGAACTTTCCTAGCACCTTTAGCATCAAAAAGAAAAGCTAAAAAAGACAAAAGAAAAAATGAAGCTGCGGCCTATGCTGTTTCCTCTGAGACAAGGTGAGGTCACTCAATATGGCACAGAGTGCTGTTTATGAAATGACCTGAGTGATACACTGCTTAAGTTCGTTAGAATTTTATGCATAAAACCAAGGAAGGGATTCAAAAGAAGGATTGAAGCCACGGGTGGATTATTTCCGATTGTTTATTTCATACATTGAGGAAATTTCAAGCCATTACTGAAATATCAGCTCTCAGCACCCTGAACAGAATGGTTTTCAGTGAATTCAGTTTAACAGATTCAACTGCAACTCAACACCCACTGAGTAACGAAGGGGCTGAGTACTATAGGTATTGCTAAGCAGTAGTAAAAGAGATTTTGGGCCAGACGCATAGGACACAAATCTGCTTGAAATTTGCTTATGTGAATGAATTTCTACACTGTACATGTAGACATAGTTATGGAGGTCTAGGAAATAAATTCAGCCAAGAGCAGAGAATTGCTCTCAGCCAAGGGCCAAGTTAAATTTTAGAGAAGTTCTCAGGGGTTTCATCATAGTGTTGGATAGGGCCACAAGCAGAAGTGTGGGACCAAAAATCCTAATATTTGATCTTCAATCTCTTATTGTCAGCAACAAAACCTTAAAGGAGTTGTTTAATATTTTAGAATAGAAAAAAACCTGGAGCTGTTTCACAAGACTTGGGCCATTTCCGCACGGGGCGAGGGAATCGCCCTGTGACGCTACTCACCGGACTTTTGGGCTCCCCGGTCCGGTCCACGCTGCTCCGGAGCAGT
Source organism: Cyclura pinguis (assembly GCA_030412105.1). Classification (NCBI taxonomy): domain Eukaryota; kingdom Metazoa; phylum Chordata; class Lepidosauria; order Squamata; family Iguanidae; genus Cyclura; species Cyclura pinguis. The sequence goes on along the minus strand of CM059599.1, from coordinate 305,596,796 downwards.
GTGTGGCCGCCGCTCCGCACTGCTCCAGAGACAAAAATGGTGGCTTCCGGTTGGTCGAGGCTCTTGACCAACCGCTGAAGCTCGCCAGCCTAAAGCCCGCCCCCGGCAGATCGCGGGCTCGCACCAATGCGAACCTGCGAATCTACGCAAGGGAGCAGGCTCACACTGGTGCACTCTGTGCTTTTGAAAAACCTCAAGAAACAGGTTTTTCAAAAGCACGCTGGGTGACCACTTGGGGTCGTTCTGGACGGGCTGGGGTGCGGATCTACGTTAAGTAGGTCCGACCCAGTCTGCTGCCAGGTGCAGACGTCCTCCCTGGAGGACACTTTGCACCATTTTAAAAACCCCGTGTGGAAATGGCTATAGCACTATGGTTCCGCTTTAACTGTCTTGGATGCATCCTGTGGAATCCTGGGGTTTATAGTATGGAGAAGCATTAGAAACCTCTGGCTATGAATTCTAAACACTGCTCCCTAAGCTTCAAATTCCTTGTGTGGTGTGAAAGGGCCTCGGACAAAAGCTGGGAAACCACCAGACAAGGGAAAGGGTGTGTGGCCATCTGAGAACACAGGAGGCCCAGGACTTTGAGGTTTGTCACTTCTGTTCTAAGTAATGATTGACATTTTAAGGAAACGTACGTGGTATGCTGTGATCACACTGCTTAGCCATGGTATATCAGATTGTTTGCACAAATGGCCATCAGTTTGGAGCTTTATAGCCTCAGCTGTGCACATTAATCCACCTACGGTGTGTATTAACGCTATAGCAAAGAGAATAATCACCAGGGCTTGATTAATATAGTGTGGAATTTCAGAAATGGATTGTTGAACATATTGCCAGGGCCCAAACATTATCTGCCTTATCAAAGCTTTTTTTTAAATGAGATCTCACAGATCTCTTTCTTTAATGCGATCACTCCATGGCATAATTCATAATAGTCAATTTCCAGAGGTAACTTGAGATGCCAGCCATGTAAAGATATGAGCAACTTGAGACACTTGGTTAATACGATGAAATCTTCATCTCCAAAACACCTGTCCAGCCTGTGACTGACAATCATGTCATCATTCATCTCTGAATTTGTCAGGCTAAATACCAGGGGCTGATAAGCTAATTTCAACAGAGGTGTCAGATTTGGTTAAATAGTTAAACATGTTCTCATGCGGAACTCAATTAATTATTGGGTGATGTCACTATCTGCCCCTCATTGCCCTACCACTGACAGAGGATGAATATATCATGGTGCGAGGTGAATGTTAAGATTAATTTCTGGTATTAAAGAATCACCAAGTGCCTTTGATACATTCTCTGTTTTTTGTCTCTTATCTTTAATTGAAAATGTCAGTGTTTATTAAGACAGAACGGGAAAGCTCGAGAATTTTGCAAAATGTATGTATGCATGTATGTATGTATATATTATGTCCCTCCAGTAACAAAAGGTTTTCTGGGCAGCTCATAATTAGAGAAATACAATGGCTTAAAGAGGTTTTTAAAAATAAAAACATTGCCATAAAATTTAAATAAAAGATTAAAAAATTGCCAGCAAAAATAATAAAACAATTAGAAACCTTCTGCATTTTGCAGATGAAAATCACAATATGTGTGGCTGAGCAACATGGAGTGTGGTGAGAGAGGGTGTAGTCAGCCGACAGGAGAGCTAAAGGTATTGAGAATTAACACCCACAAATATTGTTCTAAGCAGAGAAAATATGGAATTTGTACGCTGAATTGAGAAAAGCCTGAAAAAAAAGAAAAAAAACTTAAATCAATAAATATAATATAGGCCATTTCCGCACGAGGGAATTAAAACGGCGCAGTGCGTCCTCTCACGGAGGTCGTCTGCACCTTGGAGTGGACTAGGTCCGGATTACTTACCTCAGATCTGCACCTCAGTCCACTCCGAAACACCCCCAACTGGTCCTCCAGCGCACTTTTTAAAGAACGGTAGAAAACCGTTCTTTAATTTTTCGGAGCGTGCCATTGCGTACCTGCTCCCTTGTGCAGATTCGCAGGCTCGCACCAATGCGAGCCTGCGATCTGTGGAGGGCGGGCTTTAGGCGTGGCGAGCTTCGTTGTTGTTTGGGACCCACGAACAACCAGAAGCCGCCATTTTGGAAGCTGGAGCAGTGCGGATTTAAGACTCACACTGCTCTGATTCACCCTGGATGAGACGAGGAGCCCTGTGGAAGGGCTTGTCAATGTCAGGCGGTGGCTAAGCAGACACAGAGGCAGGAGCTGAGTTTATGGCTTTAGTAATAAAGAAATTAAGAGGTTACATCACCAAAACAAACATCCAAGTCCCAGGAGCAGCAAACTCAAACAGCAAGGTTTAGCCTGGAACAGAAAGTTCATGCCACAGGACGCAGATTCCTGGTTGATAGATGGTTGTTGCCCCGTGCCCAACTCCAACAGCATCTGTCTTAAATACACAGTCTTTAGCCCAGCTGGGGCTGATCAAATGTCTGTTGGCCCAGCTCACAACTGGAGCCCCTCAAGACTTCAGGACCGCTTCATCAGATGCTTCTCCCGCAGCTGCTGAGACCTCCGAACCACCCCCTTTTCCAGCTGCCTCTGGAGGAACCTTGTGGGAGGGTCTGCTGCAAACTCCGGGCTGGAGTCAGAAACACCAGCCTCTGTCGAGTCAGCAGCACTAGCCTCTGCCTCTGGAGCAGAAACGTCTGCTGCAGGTACTGGCTCGGGATCCATGCACGGAACAGCTGTGGGGTTGCTGGCAGGCTCCTCCCTAGACTCTGAAGGAGCCCCCTCTCCCGAAGGCCCCTCCAAGGGATCCTCCCCTGGCTGGGAGTCCAAGTCTAAATCGGAGTCCAAGTCTGAATTGGCAGCACGCTCAGCCTGGCTCGTGACAGGGCTTAAGGGACAGTCCGCGTTGGTCTGTGCCCAGAAGATCCGGTAAGTACTGACACTGAACGATTTCCTCGCCTTGTGCGGAAATGGCCATAGTGGCCACTCAACTTTTCCAAGGGTTTGGAGTGTAGAACGCTCTCAAAAACCAAAAAACCACAAATATCTCCCGCTGCTCAAATGAGTGCTCCCCCTCCCATTCCCTTCCAGGGTTTCCCCTCCCCTTCACTTAGGTTTCACTTAGGCAAGCTGCCTTCCAGGGACCCAGGCGATAGGCAAGTGAATGGGAGGGGGTAAGCAGCCATACTGGTGTGCATTTCCTGCCCATTCATTTGCATTTTGTCTGGCCATGCTGCCTTCCAGGTGCTCAGGCAATAGGCAAGCGAATGGGAGGCGGTAGTCATATGACTGGAGAAGGCACGTGCGTGGGGCTGCCCCCTGCCATTTACTTGCCTTTTGCCCAGGTCTGTGGAAAGAAAACGTCTTTGTCCAGGCAAAGGACTGAGGCATGGGAGGTAGAGAAGGGAGGGAGGCAAGCAGGCACCTTGTGAATAATCAAGTTGATGAAAGTTAAACTTGCACATGTGGAGGGAGGACTGTACTTTGTGCACACAGCACAATTAAGAATAAGTCTAAAATATTATTATAAAATTAAAATATCTCCGACCTTGCTCGAAATGACAGCTTTCTCTCAGATACATGGTCACTGCATGAACTCTGTGTTCACATCTACACACAAACACACTTGCACACATGGTTCACCCGCACATATACCAAGAGGACTACTAAATGATGGAGAATTGAAAACCAATAAAGCTAAGCCTTAACATACAAGGTGTGTTCAGTAAGGTGAATACAATAATCCATTCAAATGTGTGTGTGTTGGGGGGAGTTCTGTGGCCATTTCCACACTACATGGTTATAGTGCTATTATTCTACTTTCCTCATCCTGTGGAATGCTGGGGTTTGTATTTTACTGAAGCCAAAGAGCTCTCTGGCTGAGAATTCTAAATAGCCCTTCCTAAAATGCAAACCCCGGGATTCCATAGGATGCTGAAAGTGGAATAATAGCAGTGCAGTGCAGAAATGGCCTGTGTGTCTGTGTGTATGAGAGAGACAAAAAGACTGAAAGAGACTCTTGTCTACAGTTCTGGGGGGAGTTATAATTCAAAGGAGATCTCAAGAAAAGTCCCACTTCCACTGCATTTTAAAAGGTGTGTTTATTCCTTTTCCTCAATCCAAGAAGCCATTTATGATCACACAGCCTAGACTTTCTCTTTCAAAGCTCTGAGAGCACTAGCAGCAGCTCTTGCTCTTGTTCTGATGCTCTTGGGAAGAGCAAGACTCCAACCTCTGTTCTCTGAGATGCTCACTATTTGATTCTTGTTATTGAGAAAGGGACATTTTAAGACCAGCAGAAAGTTCAGGAAGGAAGAGGAATAAGCATGACCATCCCACATCAACCAGAACAGTTGCAGTGCATGCAGTTATAATAAATTAATTTCATGACAAATGTGTAGCTTTACCAGAATTTCATATTTTAAACCACTTTAAAGAATACTATGATTTAGGTTAAAAATACTGAGACAATGATGATGTGGAAAAAGGAAAACGTTGATAGTGAGGAGGTTCTCTGTGAAGGACATTCCATAGTTGGAGAACCACCACTGAAAATACTGTATGCACCTCATCATTTGAGAAAATCATTTGCTTTTCGGGTATGTTCTTGCATTTTCTATGACTAAACAGATTTGTTTGCAAACTGACACTTGAAAAGAACGAAACAGGCTATTTTCACATTACACTGTTATAGTGCTATCATTCCACTTTCAACATCCTGTGGAATTCTGGGGTTTGTAGTTTCCTGAGGCCCAAGAACTCTCTGGCTAAGAATTCTAAATGCCCCTCCCTAAACTGCAAACCCAGGATTCCATAGGGTGTTGAAAGTGGAATAATAGCGCTATAACAGTGTAGTGTGGAAATGGACACAGAAAACAGTAAGGAGAAACAACATAAACAGCAGGACCAACAACAGCACATCATGATAGCCTGAAAAAGTTATATGTGACAAATACTATGGCCTGCTTTTAGTTGTTACTGTCAGCTAGAGTAGGTCTTTTGAATCAAAGGGAACTAAGGAAATCAACACTGCTGTAAACTGGGATTATGCAGCCCTCCAGATATTGGACAGCACCTCTAGCCACCATAGCCAATAGTGAGGAATTCTGGGAACTGCAATCCAAGAACATGCAGAGGGCTGCATGATTCCTACCGTCTGATTGACACCATTGATATTAAACTTTAGCAGAAGAATCAGGACAGATTTCTGAAGAAGGATTTTGTGCAGTGTGTAATTAATGCGTGGAATTCACTCCCATGGAGATGACCACCAAGTCCGATTGCTTCAAAAAAGAATTAGACTAATTCATGGAGGGTAGGGCTCTGTCAGTGGCTCTTTCCACAGGGCAGGTAAGTGCAGGGTGGTGGCACGATAGCATGTCACTGATGGGGAAAACACATCAATGATTTACTGCCTGATTGCATTGGTTGGCGACAGGAGAAGGACGGGACCTGCTCCTCTCCCATCCCCATGCTGGGACAACAGCGTCCTGCAGAACAGGCCTCAGTCTCTTGTGCTTCCTGCTTTGTTATCCAGTTTGTCTCGTTCAGAAGGAAAAGTCTGTGGCTTTTCAGCTGTTTTTCTTTGACTAAGCTTCATATATGTATTTCTTCATTAAAATGTTTATTAATCCTATACTTCCTCCATGGAATTTAGATCACTTCACCTAGACCAATTCTAGTTGCACAGACCATCAAAATATTTGGACCTTCCCCAGTGAATTAAATAAACAAATTCACTGAGAAGGACCTAAAACATTTACATGTTTTGAAATATCAGTTAGGTCCAAGAAATAATTACTGACATACATCTGTTAACAAAGCCTCTGATAGTGAAACTCCTTTCTAGAAAGAGTTTTAATGCCCACCCAGCCCTTTCTTTCCTCCTTATCTTCTGTCTAGTTGGAAGTGTTGTCACAGCATCAGCACTGGGAGGATGGTGAAGAAGAAATGGAGATATATAGATTTCAGTGTCAGGTTGCAGTGGTGTACAAGCAGTAAACAATGCAATAAAGCTTGAGCTAGAAAATAGTGAGATTCTGCTCTAGCCAATCCTACCATAGCCATATGTGCTTGTTTGCAACAGGAAAGGTAAACAGCAGCTGCCTCCAGAATCCCTACTGTGAATGCAAGAACAAAAAAATAGAGAGAAAAAGAAAGAGCAGATAAATCTGCCTGCTAACTACCCTAGTATGGTTTTTTTTAAAGAAAGCATAGATCTATAAGTCTAATAATCAAAATAGAAGTAAGTTGAGTCAGATGAAAGAAAAAGTCATCCCACAATACATTTGGAAGAAGTCTTCAAGTAACCTCTAGAATGCTCAAAGTATTTTACTTTACTTATGGAAACCTTATTTGATCTGCTGTTTCATTCCACATGTGCATTTTGTTAGTTCTGAATAAAAGGTTTGCTGAAACGTGTTGGATGGCTCTGCTTTTTGTGGTGTAGAAACCTATCCTGACACTTTTTATGTCATTTCTGCCCCTGGAATCAAATTTTCTGTTAAAGAAGTGATGTCCAGGAACACATAAAATTTACTTAATGAGATATACTTGTATTGCCATCCCTGAATGAAGAGGAATTGTTGTTCTGAGAGAGAGGAATCAGTACCTCCAAGTAACTAAAACTAAAACCCCAATACAGCAGCGGAGCTTGGAGTGTGTAGGGGAGGCAGGAGGGGGCATGGCCACATGCGCAGGGCGTGACCGCAGTGAATGGGGGTATGGCCGTGGCACATGGGGGCATGGCTACAAGCTGGGATGCCCCAAAAACATTGCCGCCAGGAGCAAACCGTCCCATTGCCCCCCCGTCACTACACCACTGCCCCAACAGTCTCCTTTCTGAGGACACAAAATGTGCTTTTAATTTGAACAGAGGGTAAAAAGATAATGATTTTTTCTTATTACTGGTATGCAGTCTGTACAAACTTGATTTGACCTGGAATCTTTCTGGAGCATAAATAAAGAGGAAAAAGAGAGGAGAGAAAGAAGAACTGAGCAGCATCATTAAGACTGATTTATTTTAGCACGAGAGTTTGTGGATTTCAACCCACTTCTTCAGACACATTGATGCACTTAATATTAAAACCGCAGATACATAGCAGTTGCATACTTGTCAGGGTGCAGTCAAAACATAATGGGATACTGAGAGGTGCTAATTGTGCCATTGATTATAAACCTTCAAAGTGTTGTGTAAGTTGATACAGGTCTATCAAGCTGGTCTGTAGTCTTGAAGTGTGAAAGCAATAAACTTGTTTACGTAGAGTCAGTTTCTTTAAGTCTGAAACTTCTCAAGGAAGAATTCTCTTGCTACAAGCTTTATTCTGAGGACCTGTATGTTAATATATGCAGCATGCCAAGAAACCAAATCCATATTTTTCTTGATTGATAGGAATTTGTGAATATATTTTCATTCAGCTGTTTCCTTTACTAGTGTTTCTTTGAAATTCCTTTGTTCCAAAATCATTACTTGAAAATCGTTGAGAGTATATCCAGGAGACAGACTGATTAACAACATTGTTCAGCTTAGCTTAAATGGACATACTGATAATACAGATAACAGAAAGATCAGTGGTGACTTTCACAACAGACTGGGAACCTTCAATATATATAGTTGCAAGAAAAAGAGTATAATACGTTAACTGTAGGATTCAACAACTAGCATTTTTTGAAAAGTAGCAGTTGAAACATTTGAATGGCAATTGTAATTAGAGAAGTTCTTTTTATAGAATTATCTATAGTCTGAGTTAGGAAAGCTGGAAACCACCTTTTTTTTTTGAAAAAAAAATTAGCTTTCAGTGTTTAGTGTTTGGTATTTAGTACTTTTTTCTCTTTATTTTCTCTTTTTTTGTTCTACTTTGTCTTTCTTATTTACTTGTTGTAATTTGTTGGGATTTTTTTTCATTGTTATGTCCGTATGTACTGTGAAAATGTTTAATTAAAAAAAAGATGGCATGTCCAGAAGGATAAATATGTTCTGCCACTGGTTTTAGGGTTATTGGCATTTCTAATATCAAATTCGTATCCATTTGTCTTCTTCAATAAAGACTGTTCTTTTTGTCAAATGTAGAGTATAGGCAGGCGTTGCTGACAGAAGGTGGCATATGTCATATTGGAGTGTCTGCTTAAATAGAACCTATAAGTACTTGTATGGGAGACTACCAATGAATACCAGGCACTGTAATTTATATTTCAGAGGAAGGAACTGTCAAAACCTCTGAGTATTCCTTGCCTGAGAAAATGCTATGAAATTCATAGAGTCCTCATAAGTTGACAGGCAGCTTGAACATGAACACATACATGCATGCATGCACACACGCACACACACACGCACACACACAATTTCATTGATCCAGACAATTCAAATGGGATAATTTATCTGGGAAATCCAGTTCTCAAAAGTGCCTCTGAATTCATTGGTATTTACTGTCAGTTAAAGATTTACAGGATTGCAACATAGCATGCATTTCTTTTCTTATACCAATTTTGTTTAAACTTAAAGTGATATTAAAAGCAAGTTTTAAAGTTCATATTCCTTTTGGGCAACTCATTGATTTCAAAGTTGGTGAACATATGTCAAAGGTTAAGAAAAGCAACAAAGTTAGCTTTTCTCCATTCGTTGTATAAATGGCTGAATCAAGATTAGCTCCTTACTATATTAGTCTCTGGTTTGTGAGAGAATGCTGCAGCTTTCAAAAATCAATTATCTTCAAAGCTACAAAATGAAAAGGAATGAACAGGGGCCAGTCTCAAGAGCATCCTTTGCGTGCTGGAGTTAACATTAGTTAAGTACTTTAAATGATCACTAATTAGAGCCTTCAGCAGGCACTTTAAGGACCACCCGACTGAAACATCTTATTGTGAAAATAACTTATTGGGTGAAATAGCCCAAATCAACTCTTTGATATGGCATACCAAAAAAAAAAAAAAAAAAGAGGGAAAAATCCACATTTTTTTCTGCTTCTTGCAAAGTCTCTACAAGATGGTTAAAAACATTAATAGTTGCTTCTCTGTGTAGTACCTCAGCAAAATAGGACTCCTAGAAAAGCAGATTATTGAAAAAAAAAAACCTGTGGTTCACTTCAAAATGTAAAAGAAGAGAAGAGAATGTGTATTCTCTTTTCAGTCATTTCATCTAAATATGTGTGTGTTAAATAGATTTCCTTTTAACAATGATTCTTAATGTTATGCTTTCAGATCCCACAGTTTAATCCCAGTGCTGATTTAGGGGTTTCTTCTAATTCATCTAGTTCAATTAAAGAGTTCAAGGACAATGTTCCTCCCTGCCCTAGCCCTATGGGTGCAATTGTATTGAGTATGAAGGAAGGGATTGGCATCATGCTCCTTGGAATCCCTTCCTTCCCTCCCCTTCCCAACCGGCTCTTAGTCTGGTTGTTACTGCCAATGGGAGACTTACATATACTTTCCCTATGCAGATCATGCTATTGCTATTATTGTTGTTGTTGTTGTTGTTGTTGTTGTTGTTATTGTCTCATCTGCAACTCAAGGCAGCTCACAACCCAGTTAAAAGATAAATATAAATAAAAACATAATAAGTTATATTAAAACACAGTTTTAAAAGTTACAATATTAAAATATTAATTAAAATACTAAATATTAATTAATATTACAATTTAATATTGAATGGATACTAAAACTTAATATCAAAACAAATGAACTAAAACAATTTTAAAAGTACATCAATATTTACTATTAAAAATTGACTGCCCTGTCTTCAGCAGTGAGCCAGTTGCCAGAAGCCCGCCTGAATATGTAGGTCTGTGCCTCAGAGCAGAAGGGCAACAGGGAAGTGGGCAGCTTGACCCTCCTTGCAAGTGGGTTCCACAAGCCAGGAGCAGCTTCTAAGAAGGACTCATCTTGCATTGTCACAAATCAAATCTCTGAAGGCAGCAGATCTTCTTCTGCAGATCTCAGAACCTGACAAGTTGGTGTAGAAAAATACCACAGACAGTGTGGACCCAAGCTCTTTACAGCTCTATAAACCAGCATTTTGAATGGTGCCCCACAACAGAGAAGTCACTGAAACTATTGTAATGCTTTCTGTAGCTGGACTGAGTCAGGAGTCTGATTGCTATGTTTTGGATTAGCCAAAGTTCCCAGATGATACGATGTAACCATGACACGGATTGGTGGTCAGAACAGCCATCTCTAAGAACATGTTCTACCATATCTAGATAGAGCAAGTCAGCTTCAGGAATCCAAGACAGACAACACTACATGTATAGCTATGTCCTTCAGCCCCTCTGCCATCCCAGTGTCTGCCTGAGTGACCATTTCAAACTGAGTAAATCTTTAAGGTAGAAATTATGGATGTATATTTTAGAATGGCAAATACATTCCACATACATATGTGATTAACAAAAATAATGCCACTAGTGTCCCATCTTTCCTTGGGTACTATTTATTGATAATTTAGAGAGCAACCCTCCTACATGTTGAACTCAGAAGATTGTGCACAATTATATCATTTAGAACAGGGGTGGCTGGAATGCAGCTGCCCGGATGTTTTTGTACTGTAAGTACTGTCATGCCTCACTATTGGTTGTGCTGGCTCGTACTCCTGTGAGGTACAATCCGAAACACACATTCCTCACATCTGCTTCAGAAAAATGGGATCCTATCCTCAGGAGGGTTCCATTGCCGTATTTGGTTTCTGTGGAGTTCTGGTAGCTCAGACAGCCTTGTTATTCAACTTGCTTTCTTGGAGAAGCAAATTAGTCCCTGACTCATCTGAAGAAAGTAATCCAGTGTCATCACAATATCTGGGAGTAGTTACATATCTTAACTAGTGCTTATACTATTTCCAAGGTTCAATGGGAAACCAACACCTGATTCTATGTGCTACAGCCAAATAAGTTGTGGGACTGTTCTGAGCAATCTTTAAAAGTAAAGTATGCAACTTCAAGTTGAGTATCAACCCAGAGTTTTCTTAGGTAAGAAATACTAAGATGTAGTTACCCTTGCCTTCCTCTGAGTATGTAGAGTGCAGCATCTGGTATTCTTTGGTGGTCTCTCTTCCAAGAGTAAACAGTCTTTACACATGTATTAACAATGATTAAAGTTTTGTAAAAATTATTTCCCCTTAATCAATGTCACAGATTTTTAAAGCCTTCCTTTAACCAGAAAATATGATCATTTTTACCATTCATTGAATTTGTTTTTTGTTTGTTTGATACATTTATATCCCAGTTTTCCTCAGCCTTCTGAACTATAGTACTAGAGCTTTTTAGGAAACTACAAATCCTACATTCTGTAGGATGGAGCCACATTAGTTACAGTGGTATAATGCTTCTGTAACTGCATAATGTAGACACACTTTGCATATCTGATATACCTGGTATCACCCACTTGAGCAGGCCATGGTTGCAGAGCATCTTAAAGACAACTGACTGTGAATATTATAATAATTTACATATCTATATCCATCTATTGAGAGAGAACCTGGTGTAGTGGTTTGAGCATTGGACTATAACCTTGGAGACCAAGATTTGATTCCCTGCTCAGCTGTGGAAACCCACTAAGTGACCTTGGGTGTGTCACATACTCTTAGCCCCAAATAATCCCATGGTAGGTTCACCTTGGAGTCACCATAAGTTGTAAATGACTTGAAGGCACACAAAAGCAACATCTATTACAAATCACCTTATTTATTTATTATCCTGCTTTTCTCCTGACAGGTAATTCTGGGAGGCTTATTATTGTGACTTTCATAAGTAGACATGATAATACTCTTCAGATACTGATAATGCCTGTCTTACTGCCTTGTTTGCTATCATACTGGCTGCTTAAAATAAAGTTGCAAGGAGAAATCCCTCACCAGGAACAGTTGCAAAAATGAGTCAGAACTGCTTCACACTCACCATCTACATCCTTGTGTCTCCCATACAATGAGCAACGGGTAGCAATTTATCCTATTCTGGCAGGCCACAGTCCAAGCATGGGTGATACTTCTCTCCAAAATGGCAAAATGAAACACATGCACACACGCCCCCATTGCTGAAACCACAAGCCATGAATGTTGTCCATCCAGTAATTTTCATTAGTAGTGGTAATAAAATTTAAATATGAAAGATGCAGCTGACTTCGAACTGTGCACTTTGGAACATATGTTTTTTGCTCAAGGAAGAAAAGCAGGTGAGATGCCCAGTTCTGGTTGAAGAAGAATACCTTGAGAAAGAGTTGATTACTTCTTCCCTGCTATTGCATTGTAGTGACTATGAAGGTGCACTTCTTTTGTGATATAAAAAAAATGCTTTAGAAAATGGCTCACATGTTTCTTCTTTTTACCTAGTACTCCTGGAAGGGGGGGGCAGTTGTTGGGCATTGCTAGCAGAACACGAATTAGAATGAAAGAAAGCCTCAACTAAACTTGAATTGCGGTTGCCCTAGGTGCCTCAAGACAGCAAGTTTTAAAAATTCAATTTACAATGCAAAATACGGCAGCCAGCCTGCTGCTGGATCTGGATTTTATAGACAATGTAACACTGGTCTTGAAACAGCTGCACCAGCTTTGTAGTGGTTTCCAGGCTCAGTTCAAGGAGCTGATTCTCACCTATGAACACCATCACCTATAAACTCCTGCCCAAAAATTTACAGGAGGAAATGTGTAGCAGCACAGTTGGGAACTCCCTCCTCAGTTTGGCTCCTCTTTTGCAGGTTAGGTTGGCTCTCCTGTTATACCTTTAGTGGTTTTTTTCTAAACTCACAATTCTGTCATTACTGCTGCTCCTTGATTCATGATGATTTTGTGTGTGGGGCAGGGGTTGAGATTGTTTTCATGGCTTTATTGTAAATAATCCCTAACACCCATAGAGTGGATAGTTTAAAAATACGTAAGTTCAGTACTGAATTGCTGGGTGCTATGGATGTCTGAATTGCAATCACAGTTCAGTAGGTCACTAAAAGTGAACAATCTTATGCATAGATGCTGCAGACTAAGTCCCATTGAATATGGTGGGACTGCCCTCTTTCTAAATATGCTTTGGATTACACTGTACACATCACCAACAGCATGCATCACCTGGTGTGGACTGGAAGAATAATTTTTATACATCAAATGATAATGCCATTAGACTTGATTTTTCCTGGAGCAGTGAGCACTTGTCTGAAGATTCCATAGCACACCTGGTCTTATGAAAATGAATCAGTTTAAGTAGAATGCACACACTAAAGACAAAATCATTATGTCAGTGGTAAGAATGTGGCTTTCTATGCCAAAATAATGCTATGGATGACCTGATCTGTGCAATACATTCACCGAGTCTTCCATTTCCAGATTTACCGCACTGTAGTGTCTTTTTCTTATGCATTTTGGCTATCTCTGGTTGTCTTTTTATTTGAGTTAGGTTGATCTCACAGCAGATAGTGCTGTGCCCAAGTCCAGCTAATGAGCTTGCTGTCCTATAATCTTTCAGGACAGCACTATTTTCCCTATTATGGCAGCAGTCAGTAATGTGGCCACTTCCACAGTTGCTATCAAAATTTGGCAACAACTGCAGTGACTCATTGGTACAGAGCGGATTGCACAGTATACTCTGTACCATTGAGCACTGAGAGTGTATGGGCCAGAGTGTCTCTAAGTTTTGTTGTACAGACACCAAAAAAACATGCAGACACTAATGTGGCTTTGAAAATGATGATTTGAATTGCAGAGTCTTTTCAGAACCTGCTAGTCACAGGGATGGAGAGAAACAAAGGATCAGTGGAATGGCTTTGGTGGCAACTGTGGTACAGTTTTGGTGGTTTTGACAGCAGCAACACACAGACTTCTATGGTGCAGATTTGGTGGTAGTGGCAGAAAAATTCAGTAGGAGCCACAAAATACCTTTGCTGGGGGCATTTTGAAGATATCTTTCGGACTGCATGTCACCCATTGTGATTTAAACTCAGGACTCTAGCCATTGAGCCACAGCAGCACTTGATAGTCAGGATTTTGGAAGGTACGATGAAGTTCCACAATTCTGAAAAGAAAATATAGTGATCTCCACTTAAAGAAGTCATTATCTGTCCTGATGGCCTTACTGTTGATCTCTGTGCTCAGAGATGCATCATGGTGCAGTATAAACAGAATTGGTTTTGCTGGTTGTATGTAAAAGGTAGATCTATTAAGAGATCAAAACCCTGATTATAAACACTTTTACAAAGTGCAGTAGAGCTAACTTCAACATACAGGAGCTGAGGATCACACCTTAAAACTCCTCCCTTCTCTTGAAAAGGCAAGTTGTCAGGTGAACTTTCTTTAAGACAGAAGAAGGAAATCCTTGTGTAATACTGATTTTCCAAATGGCAAAAAAACCAACAACAAAAAACACACATACATTTTCTTTTGTCTCCCCTCTCCTCCAAAAAGATAAACTGGGATACCAATGTGTCATGACTAAGGTTGATTCTTGGAAAAGATTCACCTGGGACACTAAATACACCAGTCATTGTTTATAATCAGATTAATTTTATTCATATTGGAGAATATCTATTATGTTTCCATGGTTTATACCCAATCAGCCATATAATTAGAGAGAATTTATTTTCTGGTGAGCTTGCAACTCCACTGAGATGCAACAATATTTTGGGGCTTTCCCATCCTCCTGCTCTTGCTTCTTAACATTTGTAATGGACTTTTCTCCCTCTTCAAATTATTTCTTCCTACTTTATTTCCTCATCATGCTGGCCCATTGCTTCCTGGCATTCTGGGGTCAATGAAAGAGTTAAAAAAATTCTCTATCTCTATCTTGATCTCTGTTGAAATGGTGTGTATGGGAATGAAATGGTTGCCAATTTGTTTGTAATGCATTCTGACTGTACGGGAGTTCTTTTTTCTCCTGACAGGCAGGTGAGATCAAAGTGGTGCAGGACAAAAGGGGCTCAGCAGTGATTTGTCAGGGGACGAAAGGCAGTCTTGTCTGGGAAAGTGGCTGTAGCCCAGAACGAGCCTTCAGATCACTAACACGCTAAAGAAATCATGGCATGAGAAAAAGTACAGCAGAAAAGGTTCAAAGGTCATTTTTATTTGGTTTAGATTGTTGGTGCCTCCTTTTAAACCACAGACCAAGAGGGGGGAAAGAACAGGCTAATAACCACTATTATTGTCCAGAAGGGAAGGAAAACCTCTCTTTTGTACACACACTGTTCAGAAATTGTCTGTAATTAAAATGCTGTTGTTCGACCAAAGGTCTGCTTCTTGAAATCTTTGTTCCCTTAAGTAATTCTTAACCACAAGTATAGTCAATTCTTCAGTGGGATTGCTTATGCAAGTCAGGGTTACAACAAGGAGTTTGCTGGCTCAAGCATTAGGTTTTCTTCTCTGAGCACACACACACATAGTAATGAATTTTCCATAGAGTGAACACACACACGTGTACGTGTGTTCACTCTACGGAAAATTCGTTACTATTCTTAGTACATGGTTGTTCGGAAAAAAATACAGTTTTTTTTTTAAAAAAATAATCTGCAAAATCTTGGTTCTGAAATGTCCATGAAACATTTGAATAAAACAGAAGAAAACAGAATTACTTAATTCAAAGGAATTTTGGGTGGCCAGACTGAACTTCACCAGGTGCCCTTGAAATGCAAATAGCAGCTGCTGGGAGGTGATTTCTTTTGGAACTATGGCAAGGAGAGAAAGGATTAAAGGTTCTCTCCCAACCACCATGGTCTTCAGGCTTCTGTAGGTTTCTCTGGGGCTGCTATTTACAGAACAAAAACAGCCATGCATGCTAATTGCATGCACACATTTAATGTCTTGTCTAATTTGGCCCAGTGCTCTGGTTTGTCACATCACTGCTCTGCTTCTTTGTTGTTATTAATATTCAACATAGATGATGAAGATGAGATGATCAGTTTGAAGGTATCTTGCATTTGTAAGTAAAATTGTCAAAGGTTTTTCAAAAAAAAAAATAGTTTTAGATGTTCATCAAGATATTTTTCTGAATAGTTTTAGACAAAGAGTTTATTCTTGGTTTTTCAGAAGCTGTTTGTTAACTTAGAATATATGACAATTTTGTTTCCGTTCATTTTTTAAAATCTTTAATTACCAAGATGGGCAAATTTCTAAAAACTGAGAATAGAAAAGACTTGAGTTTTGAAAAGTAAAATGTGAGGCAAAGGATGACTGACAGATATACCCATGCATGCCTCTGAGTTGGACTTCTTAACTCCCACAACCCATGTTTGGGATCTTTGTGTAGTCTACCATATTTACCCTGAATGGGTTGTCTCTCTCTCCCTTTTTTCCCCCCACCTATATGTCAAGGAAATACAACACTGACCTCTTCATTCTGGGAATAGCTGCACCTGTGTAGATACAACTATTTGGCTAGTGCAGGTAGGAAAGAAATTTGTTTGAATTTGTTTTCAAAGGATATGTCAAAATCTACAATTTTATGAATAGAAAAAAACTGGAAATTTTGAAAATCCAGTTGCAAAAAGAGAGAGAGAGAGAAAGTGACATTTCCCCATCCCAACCTCTAATAGATCGGATGAATTACTTGTCTCCTTAGCGCCATATTTCTTTTCATATGGAGTGAATTCTCTGGGGTCTTGGGCAGAGGTACTTCACATCATTCACTGCCAGATTCTTTTCACAGGAGATCCTAGGAACTAAACCTATGACTATTTACATGTAAAATACAAGTTAAGAGTCATGTTCCTTCTCCTCTTTCCCACCACTCTATTATAGTCAACAACTGTGGGCCTGTTTTCTCTTTCCTAACCTCTCGTCTCTCATAGGATATTAGTAAAACAGAACATCTTGTGAAATGCCATATGCCCTTCGAAAACAAGGACTAGATTATTGACAGTGAAAGCAATGACCTGGCATTTCAGCTGTTTGACAGGACTGAAATTAGTAGGAAGAGAACAGAGAGGTAGAGCTAGAGATGGCATCCCTAACTATGCCATCTATTGAGAAGTGTTACCGTAAGAGGTGGGGGATACTGGGGTCCACCCTCAATGCCAGTGTCTCCTTAGAATTTGGAGAAATTATAGCTCAAAGGAGGCCTGTGAGAGGAGGGTAACAGCAGAATCTTTTCACCTGTGTATACCAGTACTAACTGTAGACAGGACTCCAGTTAAAGTGAACAAAGTATTTTATTTGAATTGACAAACACACAAGAAATCAGACGCTCTTAAGAACCATACAAGGCTATCAGAAGGTGAGGTAAGAAAGGTTGGATAGAGAGAAATTGGATGGAAAAGATGATAGTTACCAGTCCTGAAAAAGGGGTCACAGCAGAGTGGCTTAGATAGCATCTGAGGGTAGCATGGAAGAACAGCAGTCTGGGGCACCATATACAACATGTACAAATGGCTGGGGTTGAAACTAGGGTTTTTATACCCTATTTCACAGGGTGAAGGGGTGCATTGACAAAACTGTGATGGCTTTCCCACAGGATTGACAAAGGGGTCTGGAATGGGCTGATTGCTTAACTTCAGAGTGACAAAACATTGATGAGACTCATGACAATCTCTTAATGTTCAATCACATAGGACAGGGCTTTCCAAATGGTGTGCCATGACATGTTAGCGTGTCGTCTGAAGTTTGTAGGTGTGTCGCCTACAATCTTGGAAATGTATTTTATTATTTATAAACCATATATTTTTTAAAATATATGAAAGGTTTTCTTGAGATGTGTTGTGTCCCCATACATTTTGTTATTACAATTTATTTATGTGTCTGTATCTCTTATAAGGGGTTAGTTTAATCTCCAGTTTGCTAGTAAAACTGAATTACTGTGTCAAGAAATGATACATGTCTAAAAAAGTGTGTCACTAACATGAAAAGTTTGGAAAGCTCTGACATAGGGTATATAGGGAAGATCTCCATAGGGTAAGATTGAGTGATGGTGTCTGATTGCTCACCATCTAGGCAGTTCATCTTCCATTGTATTCAAAAATGCCAAGAGCCTAAAGCAGTGAAGGGATTAGCACAAACCCATCAGTGTTGGGTTTTCCGCATAATCCTATGTGAACTTTCATGACCCCAAACACGTCTCTGGCCAGCATGACCCTGAACACATTCTCTGGCCAGTGTAGCTCTGACCAAGTTCTCTGGTCATTAAAAAATCCAATTTATAAAAATCACACATCTCGCAGGACGGGAAGGTAGAGTATGGTAACAGAAGCCTATTTGATAAGGCTGTAAATTAGCCAAAATAGGAAGTACTCAGAAGAGGATGCTTAGAGATGTCTTTCCTATAATTCAAATGCTACTGTTTGATATGTTTACAAACAATTTCCTGGGGTTCTGCCATATAATTTCCTACAATCCTTTGGAATAGAAATCTATTTCATTGTTATTACATGCGTTCAAGTGGATTCCAACTTATGATCACTCTATCCAAGAGTTTTCTTGGCAAGATTTCTTCAGAGGAGGTTTGCCATTTCCTTCCTTTAAAGCTGAAAGAGTATGGCTCACCTCAAGTTACCTGGTGGGTTTCCATCGCTGAGTGGGGATTCAAACCTCGTTTCTCAGAATCCCAGCCAGTACTCAAACCGCTACACCAGAAGTGGGTAGTCCACACCTACTGTATAGGCTACCCACTTCTTTGGCTCTGTTTGGAGCAATACAACACTTTCTTGGAATGTTTTTATATGTGATGCTGCCTGGTAGCATTGAATAGCAGTGTAAGTAGACCACGGAGCAGTGCCCAAGATGAGCATTACACATTGTTGTTCTTCATATCAGTAACCATATATGTGGACTAACAGCCCTATGCTAGTAATGAGCTGGAAAGGGAGACAGATATTGCCTCTTTGCCCCAGATATCGCCTCTTCTTCCCTCAATGGCAGTGGCTTTTTTCATCCTGATGGCCAAACTCATTGGCTGCCACTGCTTCTTATCTCCATCCTGCTAACCAGTTTGGCAAGAAAGAAAGAAAAAATAATAGAAGAGATATAAAATTAGATAATGAATGAATGAATGAATGAATAAAGTGCATGTAATCTTTTGTAAGAGTATGTTTACATGTGTGTGCACATGTCTTCAAGCTGCCTATCAACTTATGGTGATCCCATGAATTTCATAGGTTTTTCATAGGCATAGAGTACTCAGAGATGATTTTGCAAGTTCCTTCCTTTGACATGTAGCCTAGAGCACCTGGTATTCATTGGTGTTCTTCCTATCCAAGTCCTAACCAGGGCTGACCCTGCTTAGCTTTCAAGATCAGATGGGAATTGGTGCCTTTAGGGTATTTACATGAAAACTGGGTAAATCCCATCATCCTAAATCCAGGGACTTCTCCACCATATCTGCCTTGTCTATACTTAATTTTCAGTGAGTGTGCCGGTGCTTTGCTCTTTTGCCTGCACTCTGGAAATCTCTTCTTCACTGACAGCCTCCCAAGGGCTGATGATGACCTTCCTTTTCAGAAAGACCATACTAACTTGCTCTCTTTTTCACCTACCTTTGTATAAATATTTTGATTTGTCTTTTATTTTCTCCACTTTTCTTATTGCACGTTTTGTTACTATTTTCTCTGTTTCCTGTGTTCTATTATTGAGTGTTTATTTGCTTAATTAAAAGGATATTTTGTAACTGATATATTTAAATTTGTTGTTGTCACCCACTTTGTTTGTTGTTATGTACCTTTAAGTCAGCTCTAGCTTATGGTAACCTTTTAATAGGATTTGATGTATTTTTTTAAAAAACATAAGATTTATTCAGTGGTTTGCCATTGTCTTCCTCTAAGGCTGAGACAGTGTGATGTGTCCAAGGTCACCCATTTGGTTTCCAGTTGGTTTCTATGCCAGAGTAGGGATTTGAACCCTGGTCTCCTGGAATTGTAGTGTAATATTTAAACCACCACACCATGCTGGCTCTCTGTTTTGTATTCCTAAGAAAAAAAGGGATTAAATGAGTAAAGTGAAATGCAGAAGACCCACCTGCCCACCCAATTGCAATGCAGTGCCACCACCAGATGCTTCAGATCAACTTTTCCCAATTGTGCCCCTCTAAATACTTTGAGTTACAAGTAAAGTTCAGGAGTGTTATGTTTTTGGATTGCAACTTCTTGACTGCAACATCTTGCTGCCTACTCAGTGTGGCCACTTTAGGGTTCTAGGAGATGTAATCCAAGCTGTGATTATAACTACCATAGTCCACCTCCAGCATGGCCACTGGGCTGGGGATAATCATGGGAATGGCAGTCTCACATATCTGGAGGCTAGAGAAGAGTGGCCTGAAGAATTTGATCATTAATAATAGCAAAGCCACTTTATTACCCTTTTTGCACCTTACCTTTTCGCACTGTTGGGGTGCAGGGCTCGCACGAGCAGCCTCCGGAAGGAGGCTCTCATGTCCAGGGTCCTTCGGCTCCGCACAAGCTTCCTGCTCTCACAAAAGCCCCTCCTCTTCCTTTCGCAGTGCAGCCTGGGACCTTCCCAGGCTGCACTGGACAGGAAGCGCCAGCGGCCCAGCTCCTGAGGCTCCACACGCCAGGTAAGTGCGCGCGGAACCCCGGAGCGATGCATGACTGCGCAGCATTTTCGGCTTCAAGCTGAAAATGAAAAAATGCATGCGCGGTCCGCGTCAGGCCCTTGAGCATCGCGCAAATGTGAGTGTGTCGTGTGGACCGCTCCTCACATGTGCGCGACTCTCAAGGGGCCTTTTCATGTTGGAAATGCCATGCGAAAAGGGTAAAATCTTTTCTCACCTTAACTGGTCTGGAACACTGAGGACTGAATGAGCAAAGTTCTGAGGACATTGCCCGGACCTACAGGGAAGAGAAGTTGAGACCGAATCAACAAGATTCATGAAAATGAATGTGATTGAACAAACATCATTTCAGACTCATTCTTAAGGACTGTCCTTCCCTCTGAATCTAAATGTGTACTTCAGTAATGACAGGTATATGAGATGGTATCTTGATTGATAAAATTCTAAGGATTTTTTAAAAAAAATTAAATTAGTTTTTAAATTGTATTCTGATCCAGAATCAAGTGAATTAGATCTATGTGATCATTACATGAATCTGTTATATTAGCAGGTTAAATTGGAGTAGGGGCTCTTGATTTGGGACAAATGTGTTTGGAAGCTGCATTATTTGTTCATGTATTTATCTAGATTTTTAAAAACTCCTAAACCATTTCACTGTTCCAAGATATTTTCTGGCAATTCCAAGCTGGTTGTTCAATTTTTTTTTAATGGAGTTATAGCTATAGTGCATGACTGAAATGGCACTTTTTGCACTGTAATTCTGTAACTGTCTCAAAAAATCAATAGAAAAAATGTGTCCTTCAAACCACAGAACTACCTCAGCAAAACCTACTGTTTTTGGTTTTTTTAAAAAAATTTTTTATGTGCTCAAGAAATTGCTATAACCAGCCTCAAAGAGTAGATGCAGAGGTGAAAACAACTGCCAAAATACAGGGCACATTACTGTGAGAAATCATATTTCTTTAGAGCAATCTGGAGGAGCCTGTAGATAGTTTTATATATAAGACAGTCAGTTATATCGTTCCAAAGAAAGGTTCAGAAAATATTAATTATCAGCCTAATGACCTGTGAAGAATTACCATGAGGTGCTGATGAAACAGAAAGGAATCACCGAAATGTTTCCCTGATGGTTGTCATTATTTACAAAGCCAGAGAAGGAACTGATTGGATTGGGAGTATTTGTTTTTCACTTACAGTTTTTTTATGTCTCCTGTCAGAAATGAAAGGATTTCTATCAATGAATGCTACAATCAAATGGAGTTGATATGACTAGATATTATTAAGGGATGTTCGTGCATTCCTTTCACACTACACAATTATAGCACAATCACAGAATCTTAGAGCTGGATGAGGAGCAAGAGCCATCTGATTCAACTCTCTGCTAGGCATGTATATACAGCTACAGCACTCCTGAAAGATGTTTAAAGACCTCCAAAGAAGAGAAATTCACCCCTCCAAGGCATTCTATTTCCCATCAAGTAGTTCTTGGAGTAAAGAAGTTCTTCCTGATGTTTAAATGGAACCTCTTTTCTTGTAATTTGAATCCATTGGTTCTAGTCTCTGAAGCAGCAGAGGACAAGCCAGTTCTATGATTTACATGATATCCCTTCAGTCATTTCAAGATGGCTATCATGCCACCTCTCAGTCTCTTCTTCTCCAGGCTAAACAAACCCCTCCCTAGTTCCTTCCTCATAAGGGCTTGGTTTCTTGGTCATCCTCCTCTGGACACATTCCAGCTTGTCAATAACTTTTTTGAACTGTGATGTCCAAAAATGAACACAGTATTCCAGAAGAGGTGTTCTAGTTCCATTTCAATTGCTGCGGCAACATTCTGTGGACTCCTGGGATTTGTAGTTTAGCCAGGGGTAGCTTGAATTCTCAGCCAGGGAACTCTAGTGCCTAACCAAATTACAAACCCTAGTATTCTACAGTAAGGTGTTTAATGTGGAATCATTGTGCTGTAATTATGCGATGAAAGGGCTTCTGAAGATCTTTTACCTGGATGTCAACTTTATGTCAACTAAAGTTAGGATTGTCCATGCCATTGCATTTCCAGTTTCTATATGTGGTTGTGAAAGCTGGACAGTGAAGAAAGGAAGAAAATCAACTCAATCAAAAAATGTAGTGCTGAAGAAGAGTTCCACAGACACGGATGCTAAAAAGACAAATGAAGGGGTCCTAGAGCAAATCAAACCTGACCTTTCCCTAGAAGATAAGAGGATTAAACTGAGGCTGACCTACTTTGGCCATATCATGAGAAGATCTGACTCACTAGAAAAAACAATAATGCTTGGTAAGGTAGAAGGCAGTAGAAAAAGAGAAAGACCTCATTGCAGATGGATGGACTCGTCCAAGGAAGAGGTGATCCTGAATCTGCAAGACCTGAGCAGGGCAGCTGAAGACAGGGCGAATTGACAGTTTCTCATCCATTGGGTCGCCATAAGTCAAAGTCTACTTGAGGGCAGTTAACAGCAGCAGCTTAGACAGAGCACAACTCAGATCCTTCCTCCCATTGAAAAGAACAGGACATAAAACGAATGGTGCCCTTGCCAGGGTGCCAGGGTGGGGTGGGGAACAAGACATGAAAACAGTTGGTCTGGTCTAACATAAACATGCATGAGGGGAGGGAAGGTAGGCCTGGCTTATATGCTGGTTGTCCTTCTGCCCACCGACCTTCTGGGAAGTCAAAGCCCCCTTGAAGCCACCACTGATTCTGAATAAAGATGCCTCTGATGGGGCTGGGCATTTAATGTTACGCCTTTTCTTTATTAAGCTATGCAAGGTTATGTGCCACTCTGTAGAGCCCTTCCTTTCGGCATTTCTGAAGAAAGAAAGAAAGGAAGAAAGAAAGAAAGGAAGAAAGGAAGGAAGGAGAGAGGCGCTAGGAAAGCGAGCCCGGTAAGACATAATGAGCCTTGTTAACTCGGGGGCTGCCTCAAAAGGCGGCCAAGCGCTGCTGTGTGGTCTGGAAAGTCATTTCAAGCAGATTAGGCTGTTCACGGGGTGCACAACTGCCCCACTGGGGAAGCGACAAAGGAAACTGAGGGGGCGGCTGAAAAGCTCCCTCTTCCCTCCGCCCCTCCCAAATTCCCGCCCTTGCCTATGCCCGAGCAGGTGCGATCTTGGCGAGAGGGAAAGAAATGAGGCGGGGGGAGAGTTACACGCAGGGAGGGGGCTCGTCAAGGCTGAGGCAGTCGCGAAACACCCACACGCACCTCAGAGCGCTTCTCCCGCTCCTTCCTTCCGCCCTTCCCACGGTCTGTTTAAACTACTAATAGGTTTTTAATTGGCGAAGGGAGGGCCCCGTTCTCCTCCCAAGGGCTCCGCCCCCTCCTTCCACAGCCCCCCGGCTGCCTGGCTATTTATTGCTCGACAAATTGTTACTTCCTCCCCGCCGCCTTGGGCTTCGCGGCGCCTCTAGTCAAGTCTCTCGCTCCGCGGCTCCCGAGGGAAGCGCGGGAAAGCGGGAGGGCCGCCGCGGCCGCCCGCTCGCCCGCTCGCTGGCCGAGGGGCCTGCGGAGCTCCCTAGCGGAGAGCCGGGCGGGAGGGACGGGCGGAGGACTAAGTAAACTCTCCGTCGCACACCCCCTCCGTCTGCGCGAAACGGTGGGGTGGGTTTGTTTTCGCTCCCGCTGGCCTCCTTCGGAAAGGAAACCAAGCCCCCCCTTTCTGTTTTTCAGTACCGGTATATTCTGAAGCCTGGTCAGTGGCCATTTCCGCACTAGACTGTTATATAGCGCGCTATTGTTCCACTTGCAACATCTTATGGAATCCTGGGACTTGCAGTTTTAGGGAGGGGCATTTAAGAATTCTCAGCCAGAGAGCTCTTTGGCCTCAGTAAACTACAAACCCCAGAAATCGACAGGATGCTGAAAGTGGAATGATAGCGCTATAAGAGCGTAGGGCAGAAATGGCCTGTATATGTGCCTTCAAGTTGCCTGTGGAGTTATGGAGACTCTGAGAATTTCGCTGGGTTTTCTTAGGCAATGAATACTCAGGTGATTTTGCCAGTTCCTTCTTCTGGAATATACCCTACAGCACCTGTTAATCATTGGCAGTTTCCCATCCAAGTACCAACCAGGGCTGATCCCGCTTAGCCTCCAAGACCAGAGGGGATCCGGTGCCTTTAGGGCGCTCTGCGTGGATTTCTCAGTAGGAACGATGGGACTTCCAGTCTAGCTCCGCTGAAGGTCGCCAGTTTAGGCACCCGAGGCCGGTCAGGTGGGCAGCCAAATGACATCTCTTGAAGAAATGACTGGCGTTCTTGGATAGCCACGGTTGACTTCTTTGCCAGCTGGGCGGTGAGACCGCTCTCGGTTACAGTCCGAACTGTAAAAGAGGTGATGAAACCTATCCCCTAAATTCAGCGTCTTGGACAGCTCCTTCAAGTTCAAACTCATACTCCCGGGGGGTTCACCGCCAGCTAACATGAGAAGCATCGGCGTCCCTTCGGGGAACTCCCGCCCTGTGAGCCCAGAGAAGGGAACGCCGCGGACTCTGAGGGAGCTACCTTCTCAGTGGATCAGTTTGCACGAGAATGCAGCCCTAAGCGCTTCGAAATTCGTCTTCCTTGCTTAGACGCCCTTCGATATTCCGAGATCTACAATATAAGCATCCACCCTTTACTCATAAGTAAATCCAGTGTTCCGTGGAGCTTCGTTGTCTACATAGCCCTGTTTACATGGACGCCCGGCTATCATCACCTGTTTGCTGTGTATCTCGACTAAAAATGTGTCCCCTGCGGAGTTCACCTGGCCGCTTCTTCCCTTGAAATCAGTATGTTCAGGGCTAGGAGAAGCACAGCAGATTTGCTAGGGCGGAGAGGACGACGCCTCTCTAAATCATTGAACTACATTCCCCATCATCCGTGACCATCGTCCTGGTAGCGGAGAGGGGCTAATGTGAGTTTGGAATCCCACCTCTATAGAATCTCGCAACCCAACTCTAAATGCCTATTATTATTATTATTATTATTATTATTATTATTATTATTATTATTATACTGGTCTATCCATGTCTATTGTAGACGAAATTTAGACGTATAATCTCCTCCAAACTAACATTTTCTACTTCCAGGAGGATTGCAGACACCAAAACCTGCTTTGGAAAGTTCTCACTCAGCAAGCGACTGTCTATCCACGGGGAAAAAAAGCACTCCTTTTTTTAAAAAATCACTTTTTTGAGCTCAATGAAGAGAACACAATTACAAGCAAAGTTCGCCTGAATGGTGCTGCTTCCTCCCCCTCCGACGTTGAGCACTAGAGACAAAAATGCTCTCTGATTAATATTTAGGGCTACAGACAGAGACCTTTGGGGGCATAATTAAAAATATTTCCAGCAAGAATCTCTCGACCACATCTGACGTCCCACCCTTAGTTCGCATGTGACCACATCAAACCGTCTTGTTGAGCTTTGTGGAGGAGGAGGAGGAGGAGGAAGAAGAAGAGGGAAGCGCGATCCCACGCAAAGATCCCCGGCCAAACTGCCAATGGCCCGATAGAGTGGGTTTCGTGGCACAGACGGCTGACAGAGGGGGCAAAACCAAGGTCTCGAGGCAGGCGGCGGTCTTTCATCAAGACACTGAGCCAGCCTGTAAACACACTTTGCCATTTGAAAAGGCATAGCGCTATGATTCCACTTGGAACGCCGGTATTTGCAGTTTAGGGAGAGACATTTAGGCTCTGGAAGCCGGCATGGTGACTGGTTTAAATCTTGGATTACGACCCTGGAGTGGAGACCAGGGTTCGAGTCCCCGCTCAGCCATGGAAACCCATTGGGTGAATTTGGGCGCGTCTACACTCACCATCACAGAAAACCCTCGTGATATGTTCTCCTTAGGAGTCTCCATAAATCGGTAACGACTTGAAGGCACACAACAACGATTTAGACTTAGATCTAATATCTCCCTAAACTACAATCCGCAGCAGTCCATAGGATGGAGCTGTGGCAATTACAGTGGAATCAGAGCGCTATACTTGTTCTATGTGAAAGGGTCCCTAGAAGTGAAACTCGTTTCTTTTAAGAAGACACTGCGAAGGACGCCTAGCCAACGTAAGCTTTTCCTCTCCATCCGCCCTTCTTCTAAAATCTTTTGTTTCTTTTCCGCGATTCTCAAAAGGCTGTGTGAAGGTTGGTGGATGATGCGGTTGTCAAATTAGGAAAGCGGGAACCATAATTCCATCAAAATGAAAGAAACTGAAGCCTGCCTCGTTGACGCGTCACTAGCTCCCATCTCCGCTGGGACTGGAAGACTAGACATTTGTAGGGTTTTCTTTTCCTAGAGGAAATTGTTAGGAAGTGAAAACGTTCTCCCTGTTTTCCCCGGCAATAGCTGCCCCGATCGCTGCATTAGGATATACACGGATTCACACGTTGAAAGACTGCCCTGACTTGCGACAGCCTTGCCAACCAGCTTTCCCCTTCAACTGTGGGAGCCGTTTCTATTCTTTCATTCCGATCTGTGACCGCTTTCTATGAGGAAGGAAGGAAGGAAGGAAGGAAGGAAGGAAGGAAGGAAGGAAGGAAGGAAGGAAGGAAGGAAGGAAGGAAGTGGGCAATATTAATTTGGGGGGCAAGATCCAGGCAAAGCCCTTTCATCTCTGTGTATTGATTTGTCGCATTTGTCATTAAAAGAAAAAACACAGTCCGCTTCGACTATACTATATCTCTCACAGTTCGCCTACAACAACATTTGAAATAAATAAGCAGCAATAGTAATGCAATATCATTGTGAAATATTATCATATTCTTCTGGTCCGGCTTTTCCATTCAGACGATGCTTCTGACAGATCAAATTTTATCTGTGAAGCCGGAGCAGACCGTGGGAAAACTGGCCCGGCTTTCAATGCCGGTGTGTGTCTCAGGGCGGGTGCTTAATATTTTCTTTTATTCCCCATTTCAGACAGCTGAAAGATGGACTCCTTTTTCCTTCGAAGTAGGATTGGCCCGGCCAGGAGACAACTGACTAGATCACAGTTGCTGTGCGACCTCAAGTCGTAGGAGAACTTATCACGTGGTTCTCGTGGCAAGATTTGTTCAGAGAATGTTAAGGTTTGTTCAGAGGAGGCCTTCCTCGGAGACTGAGAGAGTGCAACTTGCCCAAGGTCACCCGGAGAGTTTCCGTGACTGAATGGGAGTTCTAACCCAAAGTCCTAGTCCCGCACTCAGACCACTACATCAGGCTGGATTTCACCGTTTTCCGACTATATTATATGTATAAAATATTCCATCCGGGAAGTTTCTCTGTGCCCCTCCCCTCCATCCGGCTCCATTCCATCTCTTTAATTCACTACAGCAATTTCATATTTAGAATCCACGCTGTTGTTTTGTGCCTTCATATGGTTCCCGATTTATCGCGACCTATCACAGGATTTTCTTGGCAAGATTTGTTCAGAGGCGGTTTGTCTTCGCCTTCTTCTGAGGTTGAGAGTGTGTAACTTGCCCAAGGACTAAGTGGGTTTCCATGGCCGAAAGGGGATTGGAATCCTGGTTTCTTAGAATCCTAATCCATCATTCATACCACTATACCACGGTGGCTTTACCCGCGTTTATCTTTATATCAGACAGAAGCTACTTCGAGGAAATTAGGCTTTATTACCCGAATAGTTTCCCCCCCCTTTTCACTAAGAGACAATTTTATTGAAAAAACCCAACCCAATCTGGTTACCGTTTAAGGTGCACATAATTGAATCTAGAAATTTTAAAGTGGTTGTTTTTCTTCATCTTGAAAGGATTTACAAGTTGATTTTTAACAACATTTCCCAAAGAGTTCTGCAAAAGCTGAAGCAGGGCGAACGCAACTGAGTGGACAACAACGCATTAACGACAACAATGCG
Source organism: Cyclura pinguis (assembly GCA_030412105.1). Lineage (NCBI taxonomy): Eukaryota > Metazoa > Chordata > Lepidosauria > Squamata > Iguanidae > Cyclura > Cyclura pinguis. Next base: position 305,568,529 of record CM059599.1, on the reverse strand, counting down.
TTAATGCGTTCGTTTGCGTATTTTTAATTAATTAAATCGGACCAACTTTAGATAGAGTTAATCACAGCTGCGCGACATTTCCAGCCAACGCCCCCCCCGACATCCCATCAGTGTGATTGATATAGCAATGAGTGGTTTTCTTTCATCACTCCAGACAAAGAGAAACAGCTGAAATTCCCCCAAGGCTGCTTGGGTAATCTTTGAAGGCTGGTGTTGTTTTGTTGTGTTTGTCTTTCCACCCGCCTCCTGACCCGGGGAGGGGGTCCAAAACCTCTTAATTTCTTCTTAACGTGCGTTAAAAAAAAACACCCCAGGACACCCTCTTGCTACATCCCTTATCCAGGCGCTCAGCCCCGGCGAAGAGGGATCCTCTTCCCGTCTCTCCGATCTCAGGGATGCTCCTCTCGTGGGGGGGGGAGGGCAGACGAGGCAGAACCCATCTTCAACGGTCCGGTAGAGAAAAAGCTGCCTCTTCTCTCTTTTGTGTGAGTGGGTTGGAGTAGAAGTAGGTAGCCGGGGCGGTTGTCTGAGAAGGCCACAGTCTGTCAGTCTGTGTGTGCGTGCGTGCGTGTGCGCGCGCGCGCGCTCCGAGAGGATGCCGCGCAATGCCATCCCGGCTGGACTCAGGGAGGCTCCGCCGAGACGGATCCCTTTCCCCCACCCTGCCCTGTTTCTGTTTCTCGGGAAAGGCGCAGGAAGCTGGGGTGGTGGGCGCGCCTTTTCTCTTTCCGCGCCGTCGGTTTCAGAAAACGTGCCCCCTCCCCGCAGTTTCTCTTGAGGCATTTCGGGGGTCCCCGCTCGCCCCCCTTTCCTCCCACCCCTCCCCCTCCTTCTCTTCCCTCCCTCCCCCCTTCCTCTGTCATGCATGCAGTGCGTCTTTCGGGGGACCTGAGGAGGTTGAGCCCAGCCTCTCCAGCCCAGTCCAAGCGCCGGGCCCCGTCGGTTGCCTTCCCCGGTGTCGACTCTTTTCACGAGAACTCAACTAGATCCACTGGAGGGAGGGAGAGAGGGAGAGGGGGAGGGAGGGAGAGAGGGAGGAGGCGGCGGCGGCGGCGGCGGCGGCAGAGTCGGCGAAGGGAAACTAAATCGCCCCTGAGTTGAAGCAGAGGGACTGTCCGCCCAGCCCCGACGGACAGCGACTTGCCCTAGGCGCCCCGGCCGGCTCCGGCTCCGGCGCCCGCGGCCTCCTCAGCGCTCGGCTGCTCCTGGCGCCCCGATCCCTTTAATGGGCCCGGCGCGGGGCAGCTGTACCTCCGCTCCGAGCCGAGCGCCGCCGCAGCCGCCCGTCATGCCACGATGGTGACCCCCTGGCTCACCCTGCTGCTGAGCCTCCTGGGGCAGCCGGGGCCGCCGGTCCGCTCCGGGCTCTTGCTGCCGCTGCTGCTCCTGCTGCTCCCGCCGCCGCCGGTGCCGGGGGCGGCCAACACCGAGGTCTCCCCACCCGAGGGTCCTGCTTGCGCTCGGAGCGACGGGCGGCCGACGGCGGGCTGCGACCCCCCGCGCTGGCGCCGGGATGCGGGCGGCCGCGGCGGGGTCTACGAGCATCTCGGCGGAGCGCCTCGGCGGCGGAAGCTCTACTGCGCCACCAAGTACCACCTCCAGATCCACGCCAACGGTAAAATCAACGGCACCCTGGAGAAGAACAGCGTCTTCAGTGAGTAGCACCCGCCGCAGCCCCCTCGACCCCCCCCTACCCGAGCCCACCTCCCATTCGGGTCCCAGGCTAGCGATGCCCAGGCGCAAGAAAGCCCCAAGGATTTCAGTGGGTCTCCTCTCCCAAGATGACGCCAGCTCACCTCTTACGCGCGTCTTGTTCGTCAGGGAAATGGTACACGTATGTAACAATTTGGTCTCCTTTCCCCCAAGGCTTGGGTAGCAAGGCGGCTGCCGGCACAAGCCGACCCGAGCCTTGCTTTGGCCGCCTTTCTCTCCAAGGGCGCGTCAGGCAAACGAGGGGGCTCGTCTTTTAGGGTCTGAGGGGATTAACGGGCCGGGAGACCCCAGGCGCGGGGGCAGGAGTCAAAGGCTATTTGCTTTGAATAAGGCAAAGGGCATTCAGGGTCTCCACGGCGAAGGGAAGGGCAGACTTCACAATTCGGATCACACACACACACACACACACAGGTCCGTCCCTCGGAGCTGTGAGCGAGCTGATCTCTGGTCGGCAAGGTCTGGTCCGGATGTTTTTGCTAGAGCGGAACGCGACACTCGGATTTAAAGGGGTGAACGCGGGGCTGCGAGGTTTGTCTAGGGCTGAATTCCAGATTCTACTTCATCCTCCAGGCATACGGAGAGAAAATATTCCTCGGGGGAGGAATGCTTCGGGAATCAGTCAATTCAAATCAAAGCCCAGCCCTGGGGATGGGGAACTCGGTGCGATCCCTGGAGCTATTGCTGTTGTTTACTGAACCTCAGCGAAAGCTAAGCAATCGTGTGCGCCACAGCGCCCGCTCTGCTGCAAAGTCCACAATTCTGCAGCCTCGCTGTGCCTTTAGATGGAGGCTTGAGAGAAAGCAGGGATCAGGACCCTGTGGCTTTCCAGATGCCCTTTACGTGTAACTTCTTCCATCCCTTTGTGCTGGCTTCGGCTGATAGAAGTTGCAATCTAACAACATCTGGAAGGCTACATGCTCCTCACCCTGGAGATGAATTTATTTATTTATTTATGTTCCGCCTTTCTCATGGTATGGTTTACACGTACTTCAATTAGCAACAGGATTGTAAACAAATAAACAAAGAGAAACCCAACAAGATGTGCCTCCTACGCAAATATGCATTTGGCCGCGTGTAAAGTGTTTTCTTCCTGCACTTCGCACACACTGTCTGTACAAAGTTGGAATGTCTAGGACTTAACTGGCAGACGGTCTAAATCCCGGTAATCCTTCTGTGTGGCATAGTGGATTGACTAGGACTCTGGGAGACCAGAGTTCAGCTCCCAGCTTGACCATGGAAACCCACGGGGTGACCTTGGGTAAACCACCACTCTCTCAGCCTCAGAGGAAGACAAGGGCAAACCTGAAGAAACCTTGCCCAGAATATCCCGTGATAGGTTCGCGTTAGGGTTGTGATAAGTTGGACACGTCTCAAATGGGCACAACAACAAAATCCTTCTTTTAGGAATCAATCCACCCTAAAGATATTTCATCCCACCCTCCCCTGCAAAGCAGATGCAAGCAATGAATATCGAAAACTTCAAAACAACTGTCTTTTGCTAAGTAGCTGTTTGCCTGGAGTCTCCAAACCACTACAGTGTAGGGCTGGTAACTGTTCACTCCTTTCATGATATCTGTATCAGGACTTGAGAAGGATGATGCTTTTGCATCAGCATTTTAGCAACTTCCAGTCAATTCATTTGTTTTGCTTCTCCCTTTACATAGAAATTCCCTTTGCACAAAAAAGAGGGCATGATGGGAAATAAGCTTCAGAAGTGTGTGAGGAGTGTAGGGGTGTGTTAGGACTCATATCTGGAATCTATAGGGCTGAGATCTTCTTCTGCACCTGAACGATACAGAATAAAGAATTATAGGAGAGATTTTGAAAAGCAGATGCTAAACTAACCCACCTAGCTAGCTCCCCCCCCCTCCAAGATGGCTAGAAAGTGAGAGGCACAAAAGAAGGAGGCTGCTCAGAATTCCAGGCAAAGGTGTTTTTTTTTTTTAATGACTTGCTTTTCCCCTAGAAAAGAAGGGGTGAACCCACAGGTTTTTCTGTCTGCAATATGCCTCTCCTTTTTTCTTTGAGCTCCTAGAAATCGTTCGAGGGCAAACCTGCACCTCCACCATCTCTTTGTTTTATATCCTCTTGTCATCCCTCTGAGAATACATTTGGTGTGTGGGTTGGAGCATCACTGAGAGAAGAATCCAGCTGCTGGCCAGAATTTACAAATGGACAAGCCCAGCGGCTGTCACTTGGTTTATTTGTCTTAAAATGTGTGACTTCCCAGGATTCTTTAGTCTTTGAATCTACTGGTTGTAAACAAGGTTTGGAGATGATTTTCACACTTCAGCCTGTTCAACTTAGCTGGTTTGTTTGGTTTTCCCTTCCCGCCTTTCTCCCTGTTTTTGATTTCTGTTTAAAGGAGTGAGGGTATTTAGGGTAGAGGAAATGACACCTGCTTGCCCTTTTCTGAATAGATTGCCTAGATTATTAAGGAAATAGCACCTCACAGAGAAAGATTAGCTCAGTGAAAGACCTTGCTGGTCTCTGCAAAAGGACATTTACATTCAGGTGAATTCATTCAGATGTGCACCTTCATCCCTTGATAAGGATGGTACCCAGGAATGCCACACATGTGTGGATAACAACGTCACAGGCAAGAGTTTATCACTGCTTGCTATTTCTCCCAGAGAGCTCTTTTTAAATGGAAACAGTTCACATGTCCAGCTGCAAATTGTCCTGTGTGGTGTCACAAAGGACATGGTCTAGCCCAAGATAAGTAAGTTCTTTTGCAAATCACTGAAATCAGATGGAGTCCCACTCTTGGGGGAAAAGCAGGATATAAATAAAATGATTCAGGGTATATCTATACTGTACAGTTAGCCATCTGATACCACTTTAACAGCCATAGCTTCATCCTATGGAATCATAGAATCAGTATTATTTTTTTTTAAAAAAAAGATATTTGGAATTATTTACTACCTCTCCTGAACTAATGTGTTACAGGTCTCTGTCAGTGAATTCTGAATACCCTCAGAAACTACAGATCTCAGGATGGCTGTTATACCCCAAATGATGACATATTTATTTGATGATGAAATGTTTACAAACGTATACAACCAGCTATTCTGTTCACTGTATGAGGAGTTAACAAAGAATCCTAAAAATGCTGTGGAAAAGTAAAATTAACTAGGTTTTCATGAATGTATTCTATAGCAAGCAGTGCCTACCTCCAAGGCCAAAGAGTGAGAGGGTCCCCAGTGAAACCTGAACTACGGTCATGACACATGGCTGTCATTTTTTTTTCTAAATTCCAAGTAAAGAGATATCATGTGTTGAATATCTTCTGCTGTCACAGAGGAGAGAGAAAGAGAGCCTGAGTTCATCTGGGGTCCTTTATCAAACCTTAAGGGTGAATTCACACATACAAACTCTTAGTAGTGGCCATCTTGAGTGATATCTTCAACGTAAGAAACTGTGTGCACTGAGCAAACATCACAAATCCAACGCTTTTATATGATGGCTTTTAAATATATGGTGGTACACTAGGCACTTCCATGGTCCTACCATATTATACCAGTATAATATGGCTGCTCCTTTATCTATTCATATATTACTTGCTTAAAGGGGCCAAATCCCAGGTGTAGCATGACTGAACGTTGCAATGGTCTAAGCATGGGGGCTTCTGTAGAACCTGGAGCCCTGAAGTCTACGCATGTAGCCTTCCCTGGCTAACATGTCCATTCTTAACCTATGGATATAAGGAGTGGGCCAAAGGAAGCCACACATCAAGGTAGGATCAGCTGTGTGACCTGCTGTCTCTTTTACAAGATGTGACACCTTGTAGGGTTTCAAGTAGTGTTTCCATAATCCTACTAGTGTAGGAGATTTACAGCAAATCCTACATCATCCAAGCCAATATAAACAGAGTTCTCTTCACATGTGTGAAGCGTGAAGAGGGTTATACAGTCGGGATCCTGTGTTGTGTTGTGATGGGCTGGGAGGAGGACTTTTTGGCCCATCATGTGTTTATTCTTTTCTCTGCTTTTGTTGGTATAATGGTTTTCCAGCTTAGGTACCAAGAGCTAAAATGAAGGGATTTTCAGATTCAAACCAGAGCCAAGCCTTTTGTGACATGGCCACATTACCACCTCTTCCAGTCCCTTAGATGAAACAATGGTGTGGGATATGGCAGCATAATATTTTGTTTGTGGATCCAAGATGTGACACCTTGTAGGGTTCCAAGTAGTGTTTCCATAATCCTATCAGTGTAGGAGATTTACAGCAAATCCTGTATCATCTAAACTGACATAAACAGAATATCAGATTGTGCTCTGGGTAATGTACCTAACATGCATGTGAATTGTCCACAAAACAGTTTCAGTTTATATCTATTATAATATTATTTTGTATAATAATATTCTAAGTGAATGAGATGGTAGTATCTTTCTAAGAAATCAAAGGTCTTTTTTTTATAAGAGCTTAAAAATAATGAATGTCTCGCTTATATATATATTTGTCCACAGTATAAAACATGGGTCAGCACATGGATCAAGTTGGCGCTTCCTAGCATCTCCCAGGTGTTTCCTTTTACTGGATGCCAAACTTCTCCTCATTTTTATATCTATCTATTATATCTATGTCTATGTCTATGTCTATGTCTATGTCTACATCTACATGTTATCTAGAGAGAGAGTGAGTGAATGAATGTATACCTGAAATTTGTCACCATACTTCTACCTCTACCTCATTTTTCCCCCTACATGGAGAACTATTAAAACTGCAATGCATTACTACATTTCCTGTAGGGACATTTGAAGTTTTGTATTATTGTGTTTTTTTTACATTTTGTGTATGGGGCTCTGGGTGGAGGGGTGCAAAAAAGCACTACTGCTTTGTAGTGCAATCCTTTGTGAGTCTTGGAGAGAAAAGCACTATATAGATTTTCAAAATAAGTATGTGACTGCCCTGCTCAGAGGGCAAGGCATTGACTCTAGTTCTGCCTTGGATATACAAGTAGTGGCAAATCTGTATTCATTGCTGTGTGCAAAATGTGAAACAGTTTTCAGAGGGAAGATAGGCATACCTTTGCCTTTCTTGTCCCACCTATCTGAGCTGTGGGACATTCTCTTTGAAAGGCTGAAGTAGTTCCTTTCTTTGAATCAGGCCTAGACAACCATATTGTCCTTTTCCCCAAGGGCTCTGCTGACTTTCTAAATGACAAAACCCTTTTCATGGTTCCATAGTGACTCTAAGATGCTGCAGCCACTCATTTTACTCCAGTTGGCCCTCTGGAGACCAGAGCAAGAGTATTGTCTTGAAATGGGCAGCTTTGTAGTTTATTTCAATAAGTCAAGCACTCTTGTGTTCCTAAGAAAGGCATTAAAGGGGATTTAAACTTTTTATAGACATATAGGATTAGGTGACCCTCTAGTTCAATGTCAGATCTTTCTCTCTTGAAGCAGTTCAGTCTCAATCAAACAGCTGGGGATTTGCTAGTAAGTTTGCTTCAGACAGTTCCTATGCTCTTGTTCTCTTGTGTGTTGTCATTTTTGATCATTGGAATTTGGTTGTGAGCTTAGAAGCAAATCATGCTAGTAGCTTGTGCAGTACTGAGCACAATGTCTTGCAGAAGGAGGAGGCATTTTGATCATTTATCATGACCAACTTGAGAACCAAGAAAAATGTAGGTTAAAAAGTCTTGCTTAGTTCTGGAATCAGCTGAAAATTGTGAAAAAGTTATTCCCACTTTTTTGTTTCGTCTTCTGTTAAAATGAAAATGCTATTATCTGTTAGTGGTATGTCAATGGTGAATGTATTGGGTTAGGGCCCCAAAATTATATACCGATCTGAAGCATGGGTAAGAACTTTTATCCATATCAGGCCTGGGGAATGTTTCTTATACTCAGTCTGTGTGTCTCCTGGTAGATGCCAAGAGCACAGGACTTAGGCAAGCAAGTAGAATTGTCACCATGAAATCACATGGACTTTGCTCTAGGTAAACCCATGGTGCCAAAGATATGAAAGTGCTCTGAAGATGTGAATGAAGAATTATACTGATAATTGTAAAATGTATATGAGTCAACTAAAAAAATATCCTTACATTTCTCTTTTAGGTATTCTAGAGATAACAGCTGTGGACGTCGGAATTGTTGCTATCAAAGGCTGTTTCTCTGGCAGATACCTGGCCATGAACAAAAGAGGCAGACTTTATGCTTCAGTAAGTGCTATTTAAAAACAGAAGCATTTTAACCATGGCAAGGAGGCTGAAGCATCTCCCATGGGAGTCCCAGTCATTTTCAATGGGGATTTAAAGGCCATTGTAATCAAAAGGGCAGAAATCTTAGAAGAATCATTTATAGAGAACAAAAATAGGCTTTTTGGTTTTATTTGGGGGATTAAGTAGCCATTACCTGGAGGCCTTTAGCTAGAATATGATGGCAAGTGCTAGGCACACTTGTTTTCCCATTATGGAGACAGTTTATCAGGGAAACCAAATAATCTCTGCTTTGAACATTTTAAAAAAGGAGGGTAGGTAGGGAACATGGTAAAGATGAACATTTACAACTACCTGCATTTGCATATCAGGTATCAGTTCAGATTGTAAATAACTCTTTCAGGTGAATCACCATAAAGAGGTAAGGAAGCCTACAATTGACAATATGGTTAGGAAGCTTTTCAGAAGAAAAATCTCCCAGGGATGTCAATAGGAGTCCCATTTGCACAAAGTAATGAATGGGCTCTCAGTGTGTGTCAAGTAATTTGAGATGTAATGCCAGAGATACAGCATCAAAGCTCCTAACACTCTGAAAGGATGTGATAAATTGAATCATGTTTTCTTCCAGTTTTTTGGGTGGTGGTGGTATTGAATGCTTTTATACTTTGATAAGCTTCATGGTATAGATGAGATACTGTGTTCCAAGTCCAAAACATTACAAATACATAATTTGAGTGATACCGTACTACAAATACATTTGAAAGCTGATTGGAGTTGTAATATACCTTTTCAATAGTTCTCATTATTTAATGAAATCCATTGCAGAGGTGGGATAAATGTATTGAATGAATGCTTGCTTGCTTGCTTGCTTGCTTGCTTGCTTGCTTGCTTGCTTGCAGGTTAGTTGCTTGCAAAACTGGGAAACATAGCAGAAGCTTTCTGGAGCCACAAGAAAAAAAAATCTGTCCTCTGTCTGAGTAGGATTTAAGCATGTGGCTCATGGCTGACTACATTCATTTCATTTCACTATGTCCTATTTTGATCCCACCCTTCCCCCTCTCCAAAGAAACTCAGAGTGGAGCATATGAGATTCCCAGGTGGATTCTTGCAATGAGGCATCGGCCAAGACGGGTTGATAGAGTTTATACCTATGACTGGCATTTGAGATTTGTGCAGTTTTGACAATAAGATGATATAACTGATAATTTACTTTCCTGAAACTGAATTTTTTTTTCATTGCCAGAGTCCAAATTGAATCCACCGGGTGAAGTTTTTAACAGAAACTGCAAAGAGTTAAGAGTGATTGGTGAATCCTTGTCAGGCACTAAAACTTTCTCCTTTGGTCCTCTTCCTGAGTCTCTCTGTATCCTCTCAGCATCTGTGCCAGCCTCAGCTCTCCAGTCCTAGCCCATCCCACAGAAGCAACAGCAAGCAAGCAGAAAGAGTTATGCTGTGCTGTCTGCTGTTGCTTCTTTACTTCTCTGGGTAGATAATTCTAATGATGTCTGTCAGGGCAAGGGTAGCCCACAGCAAATGTAAATGGCAGCTTCAGATATAGATATAGATATAGATATAGATATAGATATAGATATAGATACAGATACAGATACAGATACAGATACAGATACAGATACAGATATTCATTCAATGCAGTGGTTAATAGTTAATCAACAACAGCAAGAAAAATTTCCCACACTCATCCCTGACCAAGATGTTCTATGTTAGGTCATGCTTGCAAAACTTTTGATTATGTAGAAATTCATGATTGATGTGCTCTAGATAATATCTATATTTCTAGTGTTTATGGGGAGCTGTATGCTCCTCTGACGTGTGGCCTCTCATTGCATGGAGATGATGGGCTGCCGCCATACTTAGTCATACCTGGACTAGCCTGATTAAAATCAGTGGGACTTAGGAAATAATATTTTAATGTTCGCCCAGTTCCAGACATGTAGGTATTTTCAAAGAGGCAGCCATATTAGTCTGTTTCAGTACAAAAGCGTGGAGCTTGTAGAACCTGAAGATTATTTATTTCAGCACAAGCTATTATGGCTTACATCCCAGTTTTTCAGATACATGCAGATTCAGGCAAGTAGTTGTGCCACTTTCTTTTAGCAATCACACAAAAGAACCAAATGGCTCTTTCTCACCACACAATTTTAACTGCAGTGGTTTTGTTCTATGGAATCTTGGGTTCTGAGGTTTAGGAAGATGCATTTAGAATTTTCAGACAGAGAGATCTAGTGCCTCAGCCTGCTATAAACCCCAGGATTCCATAGAATGGATCCATAACAGAAAGAGCGTAATCATAGTGCTATCCTTGTGTTATGTTGTTGTTATTTGCCATCAACTCAACATCAGCTTATGGTGATCCTATTACTGAGAGATCTCCAGGAGCCCCAGTCATCAGCAGTTCTGCTCAGGTCTTGCAAACTCAGGGCAATGGCTTCCTTGGCCATTTCCACACTAAATTGTTATAGTGGAATTTTTCCACTTTCAACATCCAATGGAATCCTGGGCTTTGCGGTTTAGGAAGGGGTCTTGTTGTCCCTCTTTAAACTGCAAACCTCAGGATTCCATAGGATGTTGAAAGTGAAATAAGTGCATTATAACAGGCCCTTGAAAAAATCCATCTATCCTGTAGTGGGCTCTCCCTCCTTTCTTGTTGCCTTCTACTTTGCCAAATATTATTATCTTTTCCAGTGAATCAAGTTGTCTCAAGATGTGACAGCCTTAGTTTATTCATCTATGGGCCCCAAATGTGGAAACCAGTGGTGCCTCAGCATATGTTCACTGATGCAATGGGGCTTCCTCCCTCCCTCAATAGCCCTTGTAGTTCCCAAAAATCTGTCCAGGGTTGTCCCCCCCAAAGCCCTACAAAAGCAGTTTTTGAAGAAATGCTGAGGGCCAGAATAAGAAGAGGACTTGATCTCTTCCTAGTTCTGTTGATGGAAGTAGTTCCTCACTGGAATTACTTCCCTGCATTTTACCCATAGCTGTTATTTGTTGAAAGACATTTCATTTGAGTTCAGAAGGTACTAACAAATAATCGATCTTTAAATTTTCTTTAACCATGTTCATTTTGCCCCTTTCTTTTCCATTAAAGAAGTATGACAGAATGAGGGAAAACAAAAATAAACCCCTTCCCTTACAACGCCCCTGTGAGCCAAATCTGGCCTGCCATTCTGACCCATCTGGTCCCTCCCTGATTGAACTAGCATCCCCTCCCAAGGAGAGGGTGAGGGAGGAGTGAGATGGGATGTACTCAGATGGCTCTTCAGAAGCTGTAGCCACACAGAGAAGATGGTACCAGGAGCAAATCTGGGTTCCTCACCAGAACCCTGAGTAAAACAGACAGGGTTTCTGTCTGGGAGCCCAATGATGTCATGAATGTGGTCACCACATCCTGACATAATCTGATCTGCAGATCAGATGGGTCCACAATGGAGAAAGGCCCTAATGGATGAAGGCAGAAATTTAAATTACAGAGCATATCACATTGACTGAGACCCTACGTTAAGCAGTCATAATGTAACACCCTGCTCCCAAGAGCAAGAAGAATATTAAAAAATAAAATTAAAAATGGTTAAAAATAGATTTCTCAATTTTTGGAAAATTCTGCTGAATTGAACCCTGGAGTGATGACAATATTCACAGTTTAGGACCTACTGTGCACAAAATATGTGTGTGGAATTTTTGCAAAGGAAACATAATTTTCTGCATAGGAGACAGCACTATACCAAGTATGTGTGTGTGTATATGTATGTGTGTGTGTGTGTCTGTCTGTCTATCTATCTATCTATCTGTCTGTCTGTCTGTCTGTCTATCTATTCTGTATAGAAATATTCTCTTCTGTGGAGAGAATGCTGTTTCCTACACAGAAAATGCTGTTTTCTTTAAAAAAATACCACATGAGAATTTTGTGCACAGTAATTCCGCAACCACAGCATCTGCACAGAAAATAGTGTTTCTGGGCAGAAACATGCTTTTATCCACAGAAAATGTTGTTTTCTGTGCAAAAATACCATGTGCACATTTTGTGCTGAATAAGTCTCAAACAATAAATAAGCTTTGAAAACTTCTCAGTTTTGGAAAACTTTCTCACTGTGGGAAGAAAGTTGCTCAGATTACTCATTTCCTTTGGGAACAAAATTAGTGAAGAATTAGATCCCTATTTCCATGTCCTCTCTTTCCTCATCCAGCTGTTAGACATAAGGAGGGGCTCCTGCTGCTGCTTACTAGTGGGGAGGGGACAAGCTGCAACTGGTCTCAGCTCAGAGGGGAGAAGAAATCAGGTTATACTCACAGATGGAGTGCGTCCTCTTTTTCTTCCCAGGAGCCCAGAAGAGCTCCATCTTCATTGTTTGAATTGCCTCCCACTCTATTCTCTCTCCACCAGTAACAACAGCAGCCCCTCTCAGATCTTGTCAGTTGTTGGGGAAGAAGTTCAGGACAGGGCATGAAGGAATAGAGAATAAACCTCTGTGTCCCATTCAAAAAGAGACATAGGCACACGTAAGCCAACATACATGTGCGTATGTTACTAACAATATGTTGCCCATTATGTTCTAGTATAAAGAAAACATATTTCACATGGACAGCTAGCAAATCCGGGAAAGAACAAGAGTAACACTCTTCTTTCTTTCTGATTTGCTAATTTGTCATTAGCAGAAGGCATGTGCAATTGTGACCTGCTCCAGCCTTCAATGTGAAATACTGCACTACAGGAACAGCTATACCATACAGTATATTATTTTGTTCATGTTTGACTTGCCCTAAGCAGGTAGCAGGAGATTCAGGATGGATTAATGAATAGTGAGCCTTGCTACTGTTATGTGAGGCTGGTTGTTTTCTTTTGGCTTCTTCAGAGAGAAATGTTTACTACAATGATGAAAGCCGTTTATTTATTTAATTATATATTTTTATGCTCCTTCGCAATAGCTCTCAATGGGTAAAACCACTAAGATATACAAGATTAACTCACACAAAAGTTCTAAAACTATATCATAGATTTAGAGCCTCATGAGAGTTTGCCTTCTTCAGATAGTAATGTGTTCTTCACGGTCTGGTAAACTAGTCCTGATGTGTTTAGGAGCTTCCTCTGTTAATTCTGTGGTCCTGGATTTCTATAATCTGTGTAATTGTCTGACTTCTTGATTATGTGTGCGCTTTATGAGGGAGACATTAAAGCAGAAATTAAAAAAATAAAACACTTTAAAGGTAGTTAGTGAGAGTTCATTAGCTACTATTCAAGCAACTTATGAGATGGGGACAGGGTTAAATGTGGCATGCAACCTTTGGGGCCTCAAAAGTGTGGCCTCTGAAGACTTTTCATTTTTTTTATAAAAATTAATTTTTTTCATTCTTAACCTTCTCCAAACAGCTCAAAACCGCTCAAAATGCACTGATTTTGCTTCCCACTCACTAAGCTTCCCACATACCCTCCCAAAGCAAAAAGTAGGCCAAAAAATTCTGAAACTGGAAGAGACACTATGTCATTTCTGGTTGTATCAGGCATATCACTGCAGTCTTTCAAAGTGGGAGTGGGGACAAAAATTGCTCCCCACTTTCAGGTGCCAACCCCTGTTTGGGATATGAAAAAAAGATCCAAGACACTGACATCAACCCTGTTGGTGCCTTATACATGTGTATAAGTTATACATGTGCATAAGATCTCAAAGAGAAGTGATTGGGTGCTTTTGTCCAACGTGTAATGACCACAGTCAGATTAAGACTGCAGAAGCAGGGCTGTGCATGCGGTGTCGTGTGTGTGTGTGCGTGTGCCTTCAAGTCATCTGTTGACTCATGGTGACCCCATGAATTTCACAAGGTTTTCTTTGGCAAGGAGTACTCAGAGGTGATTTTACCAGATCCTTCCTCTGAAACATAGCCTACGGCACCTGATATTCATTGATGATCTCCCATCCAAGTACTAACCAAAGCTCATAGCCCATGCATATTGGACATGGTCATGTAGTACTCACTGCACATAGAGATTTACACTGTGTTGCAGGATCTTGGCCACTTTACTGCTTCTTTTCAACTTAGTTCAGAATAGACTGTGCACTTGACAAAACTGGTACCAAGTTTCAGCCTGGTGGACCCTTCAGCGTGCTCATCTTCAGGGCCAGCCCAGAATTTGGCCAGCTCTGAGCAGATGCAATGAGACAGGCAAAGTAATATTCCTTTGCCACAATTGTTGTGGCAGAGTAACCCATAATATTATTTCTAACCTGTTTTCAGTCATATTCATTTAGAATCTTCCCCCACCATTGCACTACAGTCATCCCTCCACATTCACTAGGGTTAGGGGCACAGGACCCCCATGAAAGTTAAAAAAAAGTGAATTACTCTAGGCTCTCCCAAACCATATTTAACACAGAAAAAAAAATTATGATGACCATATTCAACCCACCGTGGATTCCTTTGAGGCATCAGAGTTCCTTCAGAAGGCAGAAGTGGAAGGCTGGTGGAGCTTACTGCCACCTCCTCTGCTGCCCCACACCATTTTTAATAGGGACTTAACAAGTCTTGTTTGCAGTTTCTCAGCCTCATGAGGCTTGCGGACCCTATTAAAATGGCACAGGGAGGCGGCACAGGTGATAGCAAATAATCTGTGAATAATCAAATCCGCAAAAGTGAAACCTGCAAATGTAAAGGGCTGACTGTAATTATCTTCCCTGCCAATTCACCGCTGTCATCTCCTCAGATCACTAAGGAGGTAACCCAGCTCTTCACCTAGGGAAAGAATGTTCAGAAACAAGACCATATCCTCATTCCAATAACTTACCAGAGCTTCAGCAGTGTTGTAAAGCTATGTGACAAGAAAGTCCTCTCTGGGGATAGACTATCTTAATGATCTGCCCTACAAAGATTTATTCTACTATACAAAGATTGCCATAAGTTGATAGGCAACTTGAAGGCACATACATACATACACAAAGATGGGGAAGCACTGAGTCTAAACAAAGGTCACGAGGTCGTGATTTTTTTTTAATGGCAATTAAACTATACTAAAATGTCATACCTCCAGATCAATTTTGAATTATTTCTTATTTTAAAAAAGCCCCATCTTTATTCTGCTGAATGTGGGGCCTGAAATTACTCAGGAAATGCCCATAGTTGCCATAGCACCCATGCACCTGTCAGAAAGTCCTCAGTATAGAAATATCTGAAGTTCTCCAGAACAACTAGCCTTGGTCACCTTCTAGACCATCTTGTCCAGCTCAGACATAGAAACTGCTGAAAAGCAAGGTGGGTATTACAGGTTATCCTGTCTTGGTTATCTAATTTAAGATACATATACTCTCAGAGAATACTCTCATATACATATACTCTCAGAGAAAACTATATTGAGCCCCTGTTTGAGTCAATACAATCCAGATAGCTACTGCCCTACTTTCATGTATCACAGCAAATTATTCAGTTACTAGAAAAGATTCTATATGAAATTATTTGAATTGCCTCACTAAAATCTCTTGTTAGTATTTTATATTTGTGCAACATCCCCTTCCCAAATCATAAGATTTGCAACTTTTGATTCACAATTATTATAGTCATTAGCTGACTTCCAATTGAGTGCATCTGTACTGTGATCATGACAGTGGAGAATAGACCTATGTACTCCCTCTGCTGGGCTTACTGAGGATTTCTAAAGCCTTTCTTTAATTGCATCATGCCAGGTTAGTGGCAGTCACATTCCCACAGATGATCTAATCAGGATTCCAAGTTTCAGGAGTGAAATGTGTGGAGAACTGTGAAGTAGAAGATGGAATGCTTCCATGGAACACTGGCATTTTGGCACAGAAATCTTTTAACTGTACACCTCTACAGACACTGATTTAACGGAACAAAAGTGTGGCTGAAATTGTCTGCATTATTTCCAGTATCCAGCCATCCCATCATTTATTTTATTTTAATTTGTTATCATAAACTAAATACAGAGGTACACATATGGCTACTGTTGTAGTCAAATGAGGAGCACATCAGTGCTGAGTCTTCTCACAAAATATAGTATGCCAATTTAGTCAAGGCTTATCTACCTTTCTCAAAATCATGGTGCAGTGTTAATGAAACTCCCTTAGGCTATTTGAAATAACTGACACAGTATCCGTTAATTCCAGAGTGATGCAAAAATGTGTCGATGCACTTCCGTCTGCAACAAAGTATGTACTTTGAACTCTAGAATATGGAAATCAGAATATTAATTTTTGAGTTATCAATATACCTCTTTGTGACAGGCTTTTTTTCCTCTGTTTCCCAGTCATGAAGTAGAACAAGGCTATGATATAAAAATGATTGATGATGTAAAGGCTGGAACATATATTTGCATTCTCATATTTGGACAAATGTTAATTTCTCCATGTTTACCAGGTCTGGGGATCTCACACATCTTCTGACTGCTGGCCTACAGCTCCTATATGCAGTTGGTTTGATCTCATTTTCAGTGTTACACAAAAACACAAACTTTGTATAGCACAGAATTTGTGCTTAGGAGGCTTTAAATCTTTAGGTTAGAAAAGGAGATTCAGGGTTAGGGTCATTATTTTCAAAACAGGTATGTCAAACTCTGATTGATATGTAACTTGCCACCTAACAGATGTCCATTCTTTTTCCAGTTTGTGTATTTGTCTTGCAGATATTTGTCTTCCAGGGAACTTTAAGAAAAATTTTGTAAAAATATATGAAGAGTGCTTTTGGCACAGTGGAGTCCCTCTACTGAGCAAAAATGTACTCTCTTCTGTGCAGAGCTTTGAAAAGTTACTTTTCTGAACTAAAGCTTTCAGAATCTTCCAGCCCAAATGGCTACTAGCCATGTTGAACTAGGAAATTCTGGGCGATACAGAGTGAGTCCTCTGTTGATGTGACCTCCACACACATGAATGTGAAGTCACTTGAAGCCTCCTGTCCTATTATCATTGATGGATGTGCTATGCACATGCCTGTGCATGCACACTGTGGGACAGAGCATGGGACAGAGCATTTGCATTTTTTGTTTTATGTGAGGGTTCCTGAAATTGAATCCCTGCATAAACAGAGGGCGCACTGTAATCCAAAATGTAATTTTTTCCCCAAGTTCTCCTTTTGTGGGCATGCAAATGTTTGTTGCAAATGCAATGAGTGTCCTAGTTGCAAGTTTTGCTGTTACACCTCTGGAGCTGATGGTTATCGTTCTTCCTTTCCAGGAAACCTACAATGCAGAGTGTGAGTTTGTGGAAAGGATCCATGAGCTAGGCTACAATACTTACGCATCCCGCTTGTACCGGACTGTGCCCAGTGGAGCCAGCAGCAAACGCAAAGCTAGTGCTGAGAGACTCTGGTATGTCTCCATCAATGGGAAAGGACGACCCAGAAGGAGTTTCAAAACTCGTAGGACCCAGAAATCCTCTCTGTTTTTGCCCCGGGTGTTGGACAATAAAGACCATGATATGGTCCAACTATTCCATTCAAATACTAAATACAGAGAGGGCCTACTAAAGCCTCCAAATAAGAACCAGAGAAGAAGAAGGGGACACTAGTGGACACTCTGTCCATGGGTTAGATAGAATGGAGACTGAAGACAAAGCCAGTATTCAAAGTGCTACTGAATAAGTAGAAATACAATTTTGTGACCAATGTTGATTCAGAGACTATTGATACAGTGTGTGTGTGCGTGTGCGCATATGTTACTGGATATCTCATTAAACATACTTGTTAATAGATGTTTTAGAATTATAACCCATTGCTAAGGACATAAGAGATAATAAATTGAAGCATGTCCACATCTAATTTAGATTGATGAAAAGATGACTTTGAGTGTTCATTGTCATCTTCTGCAGTTAGCTTCTGTTTTCTAGTATCTTGGGATGATTTTTAATTCGGTTCTCTCCAGTTCTCACTCAATTAATGTAGTTAGTTTTAATCAATTCATTTTGCATTAATTTACCCATGCTAAAAAAAATAGTTTCGAAGATGGTACATATCTTAAAACTGGTATCCCTTTGTCCAAAACGATGTCTGACATCTGCAGATTTTATTCATATTGAAAATAATTAGCTTTTTTTTAAAAAAATTAAGATGCATTGCATAGTTAATCAGGGATGCCTTTTAAGTCAATTTGGAACTGACCTATAGACACTTACCTGTGAGTAAACCTCACTGAACTCAGAAGAACTTAAATCTGAGTAGATGAGTATAGGACTGCACTGTAAAAAGATTTTTAATAAATTAAAAATCAATTACTCTATCTGATTAATCATTAGAGGTTGTAGCCTTCAGACACTAATCATTTCACTTTCATAACAAAATACTGTTTTTGATCTCCAAATTATACCTAACTGGAGAAATGTAAGAACTGATTTCTTATGTAAACTCTTATTTAACTTATTTTGATGTCTGTTTTAATAACAAGTAAGTATTAGATATCATTCATTACTTTAATTTTATTAACTTGAAATGTTGACGAGAAAAGTGATTTGTGCATTTCAGGAGAGATGCATGCTGCTAAGCTTATTATTAGTTGATCAAAATTGAAGATACATTTTTCTTTCTTCATGGATGGCCATCAAGATTCTATTGTTTAAACTAAGGCTTCAGGAGAACATGACAACGCAGACTTACTTTCCACTGGCTGAAGGGTAGAAAAGGTACCTTTTCTGATTTCCTGTGTCCCCTAGTATGATTTCCTACATCCCCTTCAGCCTTCAAAACACAGCTCCAGAGGGTCACCCCAGCCTTCCAGAACAGTGTAGAAGATGGTGTTGGAGGTAGAGAAGGGGTGGGGATTATTAAAAATCACTTTAAAAACAGTTATACTACGGCATATCCCCTACCTGTTCTTTTTTTCACCATTTGAGTGTCTGTCAGTAAGAATGAAGCGATCTTTTTAAATGAAAATGAAATGAAAACATGTTGGTCTAGGAACAAAAGCATCCCCAATAAAGTTTCTTTAATAATTAATACAGAACTTCAGCACGTACATATCTGTTAGTATCCATATTAATGATTGCATTATAGGTATACTACAGAAAAAGAGCCAGTGTGGTGTAGCCAGTTTGAACATTGGACCGTGACCCTGGAGAGCAGGGTTTGATTCTCTTCTCAGCCATGGAAACCCATTGTGTGTCTCTCACCCCCCTGAAAACCCTGTGATATGTTTGTCTTAGGATCACTATAACTTGAAACTGAAGGCACACAACTGCAAATACCGCAGAAATAGATGTTGGGTTGGTTGATAGGATTCGTTGTTGAAGTAAATAGAAAATCTGCTACTTACAGAAACTGCAAGGTTCTGTCTATTGCAGACCCACTATATCTTTAACTAGGAACCCCCAAATCAGAGACCTCACCTGCTGAAGCACCTGCCATTTGCAGACCTCAGTGATCTTCTTGGCACAGAACAGGTGTCTTTAACACTAGTCTCGATGGCTGATAGACAGTGTAAAGCTTTTGAACTGAGAAGTCTTCCTAATGGTAAAAGCTGCTGAACAATGGAACAAATTCTGAGTTGGGAAAATTACCTTTTTTAAAGCAATTTGTTCCAGCTATTTGTTAAAATGTTTTAAAATGCAATAATGTAACAGTGTGTTTTAAAGGCAGCTCATTGAATTACTTGCGGCACTGCTTTTTTTTATTTTTGTTTTTATTATTTTTGGTTGCTTTTCCAAGACAAGCTACTTAGGATTGATTGGCATAAAACTTGAAAAAAATCCTGGAAAATGCCTCTAAAATGCCCTTTAAAAGTAAAATGTCCAAGAAAACTTTTGCCTAAATATCATGAAAGCTCCAGATCCTGGCTGATCTTCGAAGTTAAGCAGGTTCAGGCCTGGTTGATACATAGATGAGGGGCCATCAGGGAATACCAGGTGCTCTAGGCTGTATTTTAGAGGAAGGCAATGGCAAAACACTTGTGATTATTCTTTGTCTAAGAACACCCTATGAAATTCATGGGGTTGCCATAATTTGAGAGACAACCTGAAAGTACACATTTTACTTTTAAGAAGCCTTTACTTGTTACCAGTAGAGTAAAGTTGTCCTCACTCATTATGTTCCTTTTGAAGTATTACTATACTATATCTTCATTAACACCCCAACCCCACTTGGCTATGGCAAACTGCACTGCTTGTAATGTGTTGCATCCAAGCTCTGAACAAATTGTATTATCAGGTGGTCAGCTTTCTCCTCTAGCAGTGTATAAGGAGAAGCTAGAAGTGATCCTGCATTGATCTGATAGTTTGACTAAATGAACTTCAAGGCATTTTCCAGCTCCACTATTTTAGGATTCTGTGAAATATGTTGAACATGAATTACTATCCTTGCCCAGTCGAAAGGACTGTATGCCCTGCCCATTGCACTTTTGTCCTTATCCCAAGTAGTAACTCTTATCAACTCTCCAGTGGCACTGCTCAAGGATCTTCCTGAAACCTGGATTTATGTCCATACATAGCCCCAGCATGACCCTGATGTCACTATAGAGGACAGGACACTGTTGATTTTAAAGGTGACATAAGAGTGTGAATGTTAAGGTCAGACCTGCCACAAACAATAGAGAAAATTGATAGGCCCTGTATTGTACAATCTAATAATGTGGTGATCTGACAACCCTACAAGGAGGAGAAAACAACAGACTAAAAGACTATATTGCTTTTCAGATGAATTTAAGAATCCCACAGCTACCTGAATTGTCTGGCTGCTGAGGGTGAAAAACAAGTGTTGTTCCAAGGAAATATGACCATAACATTGGCTTTAATAAGGATGCAATTTTATGCTTCCCACTCCTACCTATTTCCTCTTTCTTTCTTCTTTTTTCTTTTCATTTCCCACTAGTAAAGCCCCTTTTTATAGAGAAGTAAGTATTGGATGTTTAAGACTTTTTCTTTTTCCTTTGGGAGGGGGAAAAAAGAAAAGCCATTTTAAATAGGCCTTTGAAGATTTCAGCAAAGCTCAAGTTCAAATATCTCCTGTTTCCTTTTGGAAGATCTGAAGGATTTGGGAAGGTGAACAAGCAAAGCTATAATTAAAGAACAGTTGATGGTAACCATCCCCTCCTGGTTAGCATTCTCAGGGCACATCCAAATATAGACTGCAAAAGAAAACTTCATCCCGTTTTAGGTTTGCAATAGTTCAAATACCTCCACTGAAGAGCAGAAACTAAGCCCTTCTGAAACTTTTGAAGGCCCTGTCCGTAAGGGAAATGCTTTCTTCAGGGGTGGGATGCAGCCATTAAGAACATCTGATCCCATTAGTCACATATTCCTGATTACATGGTCCCCTGCCCATCAGTGTGACAAGTGGAGTCATACTGGGGCCTGCATTCTCTGAATGATTCAAAGTGCACACAACAATAGCATATAGCTTAGCTTGTGTCCCATCTGGCCCCTTCAGAGCCTCTTCCCAAATATTTGCTTTAGGGTTAAAAATTAGAAATACACATGGGGAAAAATTCTCTGTTTATGATACAAAACGTGTACATTCCATTATATTCAAGAGATCAAGAGCACAATATGCTAAAAAGTATTCATGAACAGGACGCATGAAAACGAATGAGGCACCATTGTGGGGCATGCCCAAAATGTTGTTGTTGCTGCTGCTGCGTGCCTTCAAGTCATTTCCAACTTGTGGCAACCCTAAGGCAAACCTATCATGGGGTTTTCTTCGCAAGATTTGTTCAGATGGAGTTTGCCTTTGCCTTCTTCTGAGACTGAGAGAGAACAACTTGCCCAAGGTCAACTACTGAGTTTCCATGGCCAAGGGCGGATTCAAACTCTGGTCTGCTCAAACCACTAGACCACACTGGCTCCTGCCCAAGATCATTAGATAACTGTAAGTTAATATGTAATTTCATACTGTGGGAATGGTTGAGTCAGGTGAGGAGCTTTGGGAATCAAGCTTAGAGACTATGGCAATTTAATGCATTCTGCCTACTCTTTATTCATGGACTTTTGCTAACATGGTAATATCATTAAAATGTGATAAAGTTTTCTCCTTTAACATCCTCTGAGTTCTTTGGGTTTCTGGAGTCAATGAGATTAGATTTCATTAGCACATTGAGCTCAAAAAATAAATGTATACCGAAATGAATATGTCATTAGAAAGAAATCAGGCTATAACTAAGGCCATTTCCGCACTAGCCTGTTATAGCGCTATGATTCCACTTGCAACTTCCTATGGAATCCTGGGGTTTACAGTTTCGGGAGGGGCCGGCTGGCCCCTCCCGAAACTGCAAACCCCAGGATTCCATAGGATGTTGCAAGTGGAATCATAGCGCTATAACAGGCTAGTGCGGAAATGGCCTAAGACAGGAATTTGCCTTTTCGTTCCTCTGAGGCTGAGGGAGTTTCTATGGCCGAGGGGAAATATGAACCCTGGTCTCCAGAGTTGTAGTCCAGTGTTGAAACCACTATACCACACTGTTTCATGTGGATTGGAAAAAAACACAAGCCCATTTATTCTGCATCCTTGTGCGTGAAGCTACGTAGTACAGCTTACCAAGCCCAGCCAATGTGCTGCAGGCAAAGCATGAGCTGGGGCTTTCTGCTAGTTTTTAAAGCAATAACTCTTTTTTTCCTAACTTCATTTCCTGTTGAAGTAAATGGGAGGGAAATTAACTTTTCCAGCTTCAGACTAGTGTGAAAAGGAGATTCAATCTATTTGGGGTCCCCGGTGCTGGAGAAAAAACAAGGCGTGGGCTCTAGCAGTTCCAAGACTGGCAAGAAAATATCACATTTGGGCTGTTTCTATGGCGTACCGAGAGCCTTTAGGATGGGCATGCCATTCTGGCAGTGAAGCTCAACTGTCTTTCATCCTAAGCATCGCTTAGCAGGAATTTAATAGACATTTTGCTTACGCTGTTAGGTCAGTATTATCTGCACTGATTAGCAGTGAGTCTCAGAGTTTCAAACAGATATTACAAGGAATGAATATGAAAGTTTTTTGCATGCAAAATGTGTAATCTAACATTGAGCTATAATGAATGAATCAGTGGAACATTTTTTTCAAGGTGTCGTTCATACAGACCTGCAAGAAACTTTTCTGCTCAATTTATAATGGTCTGTAGTAAGAACCTGCTGCTTCCTATTTGTAAGTTTGGCTATGTGGCTGTGAAAAGCAGCACAGGAGTGGTGTTTCTCCATTCTGTGTACCGTGATATTTAAAGTATACTGTATAGGAAAAGACCGGAATAAAACACATACCATGAACAGAAATACATTTACTGATCTTGATAGGCATGTGGGGATGTGTCTGTGCAACTGTAACTTCTTGATGGCTTTTCCCCCACTTGTTTCTCTCTTCCTTGCCACACCTCTTGTTTAGTTAGAAAAGCAAGTGATAAATAGGGAACAGAAAGTGTTAGCACAGATATGCTTGACTGTAATCCTGTAGGGAATTTACAACATGGAAAACCCTATGAAATTCATGGGGTTGCTGTAAATTGACAGGCAACTTGAAGACACACATCTACACATATACAAACCAACTTACAATTGTGCAGTTTAGAATCACAGTGTTATACACTGGTCATATTACCAGGAAAGGAGCATTGTTGTAGCTGCACCATGGGAATTGTTGCACAAAGTAAGTAGTGTGGCCGCTGTGCAACACTTGCAATGTGGAACAGTACAGCGCTTTGTGGAACAAGATGTCCCTACACAATTACAGGTGTTGGTAATCTGGAACTGAGGACAGTGGAAAGCATGGATGCTCTGTGCCTGGTTGGAAAAATGTCCTCACTGTTGTGGTGACCCATTGTGGAATGGAAACCCTTGTTGTGCAATGAGGCATCTTCCACAGGGCCCTGTTATACAGTGGGAGCTCCTATTGTGCAATGGGACAGTTTGTGTAAGGCTGTGTTGCATATTGCTTTGATTCTTCAACATGATTGTGTATTGTGTCAGTGATGTAGCTCCATCATTGTAAAGTTACACATTGCAGCCCCTTAAAGAGGATCTCAGCCAAAATGTTAAAAGTTTACAGAGTGAACCCAGATAGTGAGACAAGAAAAGAACATCACCATCTGGAAATATATGATTTAAAAAATGTTGTTGTTAAACATGTTGAATACAAATTTCAGTGACAGAATACTAAAAACAACAATCCAGCTAAATTTCTTGTACTTTGCCATGAGGAGGATTTAACTATGCCCCAAGTTCTTTAAGGAGTTGGACACCATAGACAATAATGATGTGATTTTCAATAGAATATTTTGAACACATATAAACAAACTGGAAAAGGCCTCCTTCAATGCATGTTTGTTGTGGGGATATATGCCCTGATTGTAAAGGCCCCCATGGAAGAATTTTTATGGCCCCTGTGGGTGGCACTGAGAAAGAGGAGGACAGAGGGAGCTGTAACCAACCAAATTCTCAGCAATAATTGTTATCAACATTTTGTTTTAATTATCCTTTCCATCCTAAAACCCAATCTTATAAACAGGTCAGTATTGTGCATGAAATTTAGGCAATTCAAACAAGAGATGTCTTCTATAGTTTTACTATCAAAATTTTGTTCATTTGGACATGCTGATAAAAATGATAAATGCTTCATGGAAAAGGTCACTCAGCAAGAGAATTTATTGGTTTTCCATATTGTTTGCTGCATCACACATGCTATAAATGGATGTGGTTCTACTGTTGCAATCATGCACTATGTGCAGTGCATAGGATGCACATATAGCTTATTTTGGGCTTGTATTGTGTGATAGAATGCTCACAGATCAATGACCTGCCACAACATGGACACTTAGGTTTAAATCCTATTGATGGTTCTAGTTTTGCCAAGGGTAGACTTATTTAGCCAATGATAACTTGATAAATCAATCTTATTGAGACTGACAATAACATTCAGGCCTTATACTGAACATAGCTTCCATGCCTCTCCCCCTGCTCTCTCTCACACATCAGTTAATACTCCATGTAGAAGCCAACTTAAATATTTGAGTCACTAGGTAACTGTATTACAAATGACTACAATGACTGTGATGAGTGTGGCAATACTATTTGAGATGCTCCTAGTGAAACTGAAAAGTATACAGGGAGGATCCTGCATAAACTTTCTGAGAAAACTAGAAAGGATTGGCCATAGCTCATAGAAAAACATGTGTTGAGAGTCCCAAATTCAGCCTCTGGCATCTCTAGTTAGGGCAGGGAAAGAATTGTGGAAAACTACTGCCAGTCAGTGTAGATAACATTGAGCTTCATGTGCTTATTCAGCTGTGGAATATGCAAAGCAGTTTACTCCATAACCGGGACAATCATAGGCATTGTCCAATTCATCAATAAATAGTGGTAGCTGGTAGGTTCCAAGTAAACAGGGCAGTGAATCTGCTCCAGTCTCTTGACTGAACCTTAAAGAAGCTATCTATCCCCCAAATAGGTTCAGCATACTGGACAGCTCACTTAAAGTTCAGATTGAAGCCTGGAGTACATTGATCTACCCTGCTGATATGGGAGCTCCCAGCTACCACTCTCAATAAGGGCACCCTGTTAATTATTAAAACATAAGATAACATTCTGATCAACTACAAGTCCAATTTCCCAGGGGTGATAAATGGGAATTAGGAGTATTATTTTACAGTTAAGGACTCTTGAATTATGAGACATTTTAGAGAGCACAGGACTATCTAATCAATTTTAGCAGAAGGTGCACACATTGAGTGTGTGTCCAGTGAAAGTGGTGCATCAAAACCAACTGTCAGGAAGGACTCTTTCTTATTATGAGTTGCACAGTCACATGAAATAACAGACAAACCACAGTTAAGAAAGCCTTTGACAAAAAAAAGTTCCTTTTTAAATAATCTTTTTAGGAGAGCCTCACGCTGCCTCCTTTTCTTTTCTTCTGCCTAGCTGGATTTTCTTTTTCTGCATTAGCTTTGGGAGAATGGTGAAGAAAGGGTGGAGAAAGATAGGTATTCAGTGGTGAGTTGCAGCAGCGTGTCTGCAGTAAACAATGCAATAAAATTTGCCCTGGGAACAAATGTGATTCTATTCTAGGTGATCCTATTGTAGCTGTGTGTGCTTGCATACAACAGGGAAGGTAAACAGCAGCTGCTTCCACAATCAGTTACTGAGCATGTGTGGAGAGAAAAACAGGGGAAAAAAGAGAAAAGCAGATCAGCCTGCCTCACCGATTACTCTGATATTTTGAAAAGGCATAGACCTATAAATTTCCACACCAAATCATAAGAAAATTGGGGGCTGTTGAAAGAAAAAAAAATCATTCTGGGATACATTTTGGAAAAAGCTTCCAAAAGATCTCTAGAAGATTCAAGATGTTTTTGTTTACTTATATAAGGCCCTTTCTGCACGACAACACTCTTCTGTGTTAATGTGCTGCAAATCTGGATATTGTTTGCACATCAGCACAAGGGAGCACATCAGCAATATTCCCCTCCGCACCTGCTCACTCTCTGCGGAAGGGAGTGGGATAGCTCCATCTCTTCCTTCTGCAGTGCAGCTGGGCACTTGCCATTGTTGCGCTGAGGTGGGAAGCATTTCAATCGCACTGTTGTGGCTTCCGCATGAAGATAAGCTCTCGAGCACCACATGATGGGATGTGTGAAATGGATTTTTTCTGTTTTTCAAATACCGTATGAGTGCAATGCTTCACAACAGGATGGCAACAGGACGGTGACGACATTGTACAGAAATACAACCTGCCAACCTCTACCATCCCATCTCAGAAGCGGCTCAGCAACATTATGTGGAAATGGCCCAAGTCTTCCATGACCCGGTTGTTTCATTGCACAGATGCATAATGTTACTTTTGAATAAAATGTTTGCTGAAACATGTTGAACTGCTCTTCTTTTTTCTGATGTAGGAAACTATTTGTATTCTTTCCATGTTATTTCTACTTCTGGTACCAAAGCTTCTGTTAAAGAGGTAAGGCCTAGGAATGCATCTACTTTGTTAACTGAGGTATACCTGTATGAAATTACCTCCTGATTCTAGTCTGCAACAAGTGAAACTAATACAAAGCCAAGCATCTAAATACTATAGGGAAGATGAAATTATATTTGCAGAACCTTGTTCAGGCAACATGTCTTCCAAATTACTCAACTGGATGTTCTTGACACTGAATTCAGAGATGAGAGAACATGGGTGAAAAACCTTTAAATACATACCAAAGATAAAAGAAAGTCTGGGTACTGATATCCAGTGAAGTGGTAAATCTGCTATAGGTTTTAGACATCCTGTAAAGGAGCTATCCAAAGTGCTGAACCTGTTCTAGGTATAGGTTTCAATACCTTGGATAGTGCTGTGACAGATTCCTTTTCCCAGGCTGGCTCTGCATTTCCAGCCCTTGGAAATATGCCACTCACTCTGTCCTTGTTTCCCCACTGAATCCCTTTCTGGATTGGCTTCCTAGACCTCATGTTGACCCTTTACATATAGACTTGTGGCTGTGTTGTTATATAGGTTCTTTATGGTAGGTGTGGCCTGACTCCTCATCAGACTTGAAAAAGACAGCCAGAGACAGTTTAAAAAAAACCTGTAGATTTATTAAAACTCAGCAATACAACACGTTAACTCTTAAAATATTCTATTCTTACACAGCTCGCTCGGTATCAGAGTCAGTTCTGCTTTCTAACTGTCCTATCTTTCTGAAATCCACACCCAGTTTCTATCAAGCCCCTGCCCCCTGTGTGCTTTCACCCCTGTCTGCTCTCTCAGAAACAGCCTCTGTGCTTTTGTTACATGCTTTCCACCTGCAGCACACACACCCCTTCAGAGCACTCCCTGAGCTGCTATTGGTTGCCCTCAGCCAGATCAGCCTAGACCTCCTTCCCTGGAAGAATTTCACCATGCCTTTGACATTGGACCATGAATGGTGACGGCTGCCCCTGCACTTCTTCGTAGTGGCCCCCATCACCTGTCACTGTTTGGGCGGTCACATAGGGGTGCAATTTGCTGGGGGGCTGAGGTCTCACCCCAGCTGCACCACTGAGGTTTTTCTTTTCAGAGTTATCCTCAAGTGGCATGCAAGTTTCAGCATGGTAGCATTTCACAACACAGGTGAGGAATCAAACAGCTTCTCAGTCATGTGAAGTTATAATTGTACTTTATTTTAAAGACTTTGGAGTATTATAATGAACTTTGCATGCCCAAGTTTGAGAAGGTCATAGACAATATGAAACACCAATCTTAAAGGAGCTGCACTGGCTGCCAGTTCACTACTGCTTCGGATTCAAGATGCTGGCAATGACAATTAAAGCCTTAAACAGCCTAGTACCTTGATATTTGAAAAAAGGACTTCTCTGTATACTTACTTACCCAAAGACTGAGGTCTTCAGAAGGGTGTCTGTTCTGTTTCCTAACGGTGGGGGCAATAAGATATGGGAAGGCATGGGAGAGGGCCTTCTTGGCTTTTGCAGCCCCATTATGGTATGCCTGCCTTTTGGATGTCTGATTGGTGCCAGTGTTGGTTTCTTTCCAGTGCCAAGTCCAGACATGGCTTTTTGTTAAAGCATTTGGGAGGTAATTTACTTTAAATGTACATTAAACGACAAACCATAAACATACATATACAAACCATAGAATGGCAGACCATTAAAAGTTCACCCCCTCTGGTCAGTTTCTGAAAGTCTGGCATCATAAGAATGTTTTAACTTGCCAGTGGAAGGAGAACAAACACAGAACCATCCTGGCCTCCCTAGGGAGGACTATGGGAGCAGCTACTGATTCTCTCCTTTGTTCTCACAAAATGAGCCTGAGAAAGTGCTAGGACAGACAGAAGGGTCTCTTCTGAAGATCTTAGAGCTTCAGTGAACTCATAAAGGGAAATACAGCCCTTCCGATAACCTGGACCCGTCACACAGGGCTTTATAGGTCATCACCAGAACTTTGAATGGTGCCTGGAAATGGACTTACAGCCAGTGAAGCTGTTGGAACGAGGGAGTTGTGTGCAGAAGAAAATGTGTTGGGGGGTGATGATGGTGACAGCACTTTTCAAATATGAAATTTCTGGTGAACATTTGGAGAAATGTCTTTACAGTTAAATATGTTTGATAATGGAAGCAATTACCTAGATAGGTGGTGAGTAGGTGGGCTCTTTGGTACTGGAATTCTCTAGTTCTGGATCTCTTACACTGAGTAGAAGAATGGAGTTGAATGTCCATGAGATCCCTGCCAACTACTCAGGGGTCATCTACAGGGGGTCAAAAATGCAGCTCAGTCCCAATTCTAAACCTCATCTGGCAGCTTTGTTAATTTGAGGATTACAACTTTATGTAAAACTAACAGAGTTTTATCCTGAGCTTGTTTAAATAAACCGAGTTACTTTCCTTTGTGTGTGTGTGTGTGTGTGTGTGTGCATCTTGTTTTTCAGACTAGAACTGGAAGGGATGTTTTGAAGACAGCTTTTGGCATCACTTGCATTATCTGGGTGGAGTCACCTAGATTTTTGGCTCCTTTTCTTGTCTTCCGCCACCCCCACCCCCATGGCAAGACAAGTGTCATTTTTAACTTGCACTGTTTCTCTGCAACTGTTTGCATATTTGAGCAGTCTTCTGTCTGTTTTTATACATTTAAAGATCTGTGTGCATATGATGCTTCATTTGGCTTAGAAAATTGGGTAGTGGAGGTGGGGAGGGGAGAGAATGGCCAATGCCATCAATAAGAGAGGGGCATAGCCAAAGACATTGAGTACTGCCTATCCATTTGGGGGTGAGGAGAAAAATTTCCAGGGCTATGAGCCAAATTCTGGTTTCCTGATTGGGGTGAGGACTGTGTGCATCTGAAATAATAGGGGTGATAGAGAATAGACCAGGTGTGCCATATGTTCTCAGTCCCACATTAACTAGGGTTTCCTCACATTACCTCACATAGTCCGGCCTCCCTGCTTGTCAAGAAGGACGGAGGTAGCCTCCATTATGGTGGTGACTGGCTCTCACTCCCAGGATTACTTCACACCAGAACCCTCTTGTGTCCTCCATGAGGAGCAAAAACGGGTTCAAGAATATCCCAAGATAATTCTGCGATAAGGTTACTTTATTGATAGAGATTAGGATTCTTAAAGATTATTGCCAGTACAAGTTGAACAGCATCAGGTGTGCTGCTAAAGTTGTCAAGATGAAGCTTCTGAGATAAATCAAAATGAAGTGATCACCAGCAATGGTATCTCTGACCTACTAAATTCAGTGCTTTGACACGGGGTCAACATATTGCCATTTAAGGTATTAGTGGTAGATGCCAGCTACTGTGAAAATTTCCCACTTACCAGAAATCCCACATATTTTATTGTGGTCTTTTTCTCCCTAGTGCCTAGAGGTAGATTACCTCTTTGCTTTGCTTTGTTTTAAAATTCCTAATAACAACACAAGACAGTGATGGGGCCTGTTTTTGTGTACTGTCGCTTAGCTACTGTGCTTAGAACACTAGGGGGCATACTATGCTAAAATTGAGTGGGAGGGGAGAGTTGATGATTCAGGCACCACACTTATCAATTTCGGTAAAGGGTCCCCTCTTCTTCTCCCACAATTCAGTCCTTATTGGACTGAGGAGATTCACTGCTTTCAAGTATACAGCTGTACACGAGTCTATTAATATCAGTCTGGAATTGTTTTTGGTTTTGCTTTGGTTGTTTTTTTTGTTGTTGTTTTGCACATTCTTGGATGAATTAACAGTGCATTGCTTTGCAATGGCGCTTTCCTCCTGTGTCATTTACATCTATAACCTTCTTTTCTAGAAGAATGGCATTTTCAAAAACAAAACAAAGCAAATCTTGCGTACAGAAATCAAGTCTATTTACACATGTCTTCTCACCTTTAAAACACCAAAGTGAAACCTCACAACTGATGTTTCACTCTACATGCTCAATCACTTAATCTGCAGTAGTCAGGCTACTCTCATTGCTGCAGAATATCCATGGTCTGGAGGAACAGTTGCAGTGAAATTAGTTGTGTGACTAAGTTGTTAAGCACAGACCAGCTGTGTCGCTTGCTCAGCTGGTTAAAGTCGTAATCTATGGGACAGTAATAACCACTTAAATCTCATTGAAATCAATAATACATAAGTGTTGCATTGTGATTCATGTCTTTTCCATACAATCCTCTTCTTAGGATTGCTTGACAAAGGAAGTCATTTATATGACTAGGAACTGGAATGTTCATATCTACAAGGCAGGTCCAAATATAGTCCACTGTAAATGTGCAAGTAATTCTGCCTGTCACTGCTACCCTTCCACCACTGGTCAATGCACTGTATTGCCAAGAATCATTACATCGCTTTCCCCCCAGTGCCTCATTTCCTTCATTCATATCAGGTCCCATATCTGTTTTCCTCTCTTTGGAATACATTCAACCATGGGTTGGATTTTGTTGACATTTGTGATGCATTTCTTACACTTCCCTCCCCCTCTATTGACATCACAACTTTATTTTCAGCTCAGAGGCTTTCTCTGCTTGGAGCAATGAAACACTGCCTGCTCTTCAAGACCAGCGTATGGCCCTTGAGTGAAGGCAAAGCTGTGATCCAAATCAAGAGTTTTGTTGACACCATAATCCTTAGAAGGGCACAACTGGAACATTTCATTAGCAGTAGGCAAAGGCTTCCTATTGATTTATGGCCTTGGTATTCAATCAGGAGTCCATGTTCTGTGTCACTAGTGAGAACTTGCAGACTTCTAATTAAGGACATTTACTAGTTGCCTGGCTTGTAAGAAGAGAAAGATTATATTTATATATGTGTGTTGCATGGTCTGATGCTCCTTTTTATGGATTCTTCCTATTTTTACAGCAGATAGGCTCCAGGCATCTATTATTATTCAGTGTGTCTGAAGTAAGACGTGTCCTTTATAAAAGCTTTTTCTCAGATCTCAACATGTTGAGACTACCTGCTCATCTGCATAAGGCGCTCACACTCGTAAGACAGCCAGTGGGGTAGTTGTTTGAGCATTGGGCTATGACTCTGGAGGTGAGGGTCCACATCCCCGCTTGGCCATGGAAGCCCACCAAATGACCCTGGGCAAGTCACACTTTCTCACCCTCAGAGGAAGGCAAAGACAACTCCCACCCCTGAAAAAAAATATTGTCAAGAAAACCGCATGATAGGGTCACAATAAGTTGGAATTGACTCATAAGGTGTCCAGCCTCTTTCTGAAGACAGCCAGAAAAGGAGGCCCCACCACCTCTCCAGACAATTGATTAAATTGCCAAACCACTCTTACTGTCAAGAAGTTCGCTCTAGAGGTCAATCAAAATCTACCCCCCTGTAACTTAAAACCATGAGACCTCATTTTACCCTCTGAGGCAGTAGAAAACAAGTCAGCATCTTTCTCTTTGTGGCAATCCTTGAAGTATTTGATGAGTGTGATCGTGTCACCTCTTGATCTTCTCTTCACTGAGCTGGAACACGTGCAGCTCCTTTCAAGCAGGTGAGGTTTTCTTCTACACTTGCCTGCAAGACAGATATTTTTTTGCATACCTAGGTGTGGTTAAAAGCAGAAGATCAGGTTTGGTGCTATGGGGGGTGGCGGTAATCCTTTTCACATAATCAAGATCCAACTTATCATCTCATCCTGAAACAAAATCCCTTTCGTACAAAACAAGGAATTCTACATAATTCCACATCCCCCGGTTTCTTGACAATCTTGTGTCATCATTTGTGGATTTTTGTACAGAGCTGTGAACTTCATTTGCTAAGGATAACAAGTGATCCTGCTGTTATTTGCATAGTAAGCAGTAGCAGTTGGTGGCTCTGATGTCAGTAGGGTGGTGGTTCCAATTTAAGAGCCAAGGTTTTGCCCGTAGTGTTTAGTTTTCCTTTTAAGTAGTATTACCAGACTGCATCATGGAGATTTGTGTCATAGTTTTAACAGCACCAAGGAAGTGGGAGATAAGGCAGCTGTGGTTTCCCTTGCCTGTCTCTTACATCTGTTGCATCAGCTCACTTTTCTCTGTGGTCCATGCAAGTCACTTCATAGATTAGTCCTTACTTCATAAATCGTATTTTATGAAGCCATGGATAAATGTTGTAACACTCCTCTCTCCCTCAACCCTCCCCTTCACACTCCCTCTCACAGGCCAGTTTCAGTGCAAAGTTCCAGGCTGGCATTAAGCCAGGATTCCTTGTCACATGTAAAACAGTAAATCGGGCCTTAATGCTGGCTAACAAAACAGGATAATATGACATGATTATTAGCTGACATCAAGCTGCTGTTTCCTAGTTCAGAAGCAAGGGTTTAAGGTAATCCAGAATCTCCATGGTGGAAAGAAGTGAGGGACAGAGAGGGCAGGGGTTGCACAGTCATGAAATTTCACCATGGTTTATGAAGGCATGGTCAAAGGAATGAATGGTTTGTTGGAGTCCTGGTTCTTATTGCATGCAAGGCAGAGCTGGGGATAAAAGGATTGCAGAAGGGAATGGAGGAGAAAGTAGTGGATGACAACACTGGAAAAGGAATTGGTGAAGAAAATCACTGTTGCCTTTTCTCCTACTTTCTCCATGAGTTTAAACCTAAGATGTGGATCTGTGTGTTGCAACCAGGCTCATAATCTTAACATCTAATTCATTTCACCTCTGGATTCTCCTTAAATGCCTAACCAAATTGGAAACTGAAAATTTGCAGGTGTTGTTATCTCGGGAAAACTGGTTAATGTAAATGGTATTTGCTTCTCTGAAGTAAGGTGTGTGAATTTACATTGTTACTCAACTCCATAATCCAATATAAGCAGAAGCTGCCCTAGAGTAAGACGATGAATACAGCACTCTTTCCTAAAAGAAGTCGAGATCATGGAGTGGAGTTCAACATGTTGCTTTTTTTCAGCTCTGGATTTTGGCACACTGTGAATGTATCATCTGAATTCACATCAAGAAGGTTCGCTATGGTGTGTTGAATTGGCATTTGTATCAATGGCAAATGGTTCAGACTGTCCATTCAGATTCAGTTCCACATGAAATAGTAAACAATTGTTCTTATTCATGAGCCAAGAGGTCTTAAAAAGCTGGCCCTGATATGAGATGCTCAATTCTCCTTCCTCATTCAGGCTTAATCAACTGCTTGTTAACTAAACACTCCTAGGAACCAAATAGTCTACTAGATTAGACTCTTTGTCCCTCTAGTCCAGTACTGTCTGCATTTATTGCAGCAGTTCTCCCAGGGTCACAAGCAGACTTGATACGTTTGACATCAGCTACTTAATATTTGACTTCTTTTAATGGAAGATACCAGCAACTGAACCTATGGTCTTCTGGGTGCAAAACATTTACTTTATTATAGAACTATAGTCCTACACTAGCAAGCATTAGTTACTTAGACAACCTAAAAAATAGCAGTAATGAAGGACTCTTTCTTTTCTTCCATTTCCCATGTGTATGTGAGTACATAAACCTGACAGAGAAGTAATACTTGGTATTACATTTTTTTGGGCCTGCAAGACAACTGCATTTCACTACTGCAATACATTTAGCTGCCACAGAGTGTCTTAGAGTCATCTGATAACACTCTACTTCCCTTCTTCCACAGAGCAGTCTGCCTTTGCTCCCCCCCTGACCTGAAGTTCTCTAGATTGTTTCCAAGCCTGCATTGCTAACTTCACTGAGCCAATAGTATTTACAGTATTTTGGGGGTGGTGACTCATAAGACAGTTATGAGGGCTTCTTAAGGGGCTCTTGGAAGTCTTAGTGTAAGCAATGGTTTCTTTTGGCCACAGCTGTAAGCCCTAAGCTTTGCATACATTTGAGATCTCTCTCCCTCCCTCTTTCTTTGGCAGGTGTGTGCTTCTTTTCCAATACTTCTTTCTTTCTCTCTTTCTTTGCTGTTATTCAGTTCTGCTGTTCAGAACCTTCAGCTCTTAAGATGCTCAGTTAGAATATTTGGAAGGTCAGGGAGATAGAGAGGGGCCTTTTTTATACTTATAAGGTGCATATTGGTTTGTACAGTCAGGGCCCAAGGAAGCCACATACTGTTTCGCCATGTACGCTAAAGTTTTTCAGTCCTTTCACTTCATTCATGTTGCAACTGCCAGCAAGTCCTTACTATCATGTAACACCACAGGTGGTTTCCATGTCAGTGGGGCAGTGAGTCTGGCCCTGGTTTTAGTCTGTGCTCTCACTGAACTAAGCAAGGTGCAGAAGCTGGCTTCCACAGTTGTTTCAGCACTCTGGATAGCTCTTTTAAAGTTCAAATGCAAACCTGGAGTGGATTCACCACCCCATGGCAATAGAAAGCTTCAGTCACTACATAGTTAACATTTGACTTTAGGGCCCAGTTAAGACATGCAGGAGTTCTAAGCTCTGTCAAGGATAAAAAGCCTCATATATTATCAATATATGTACCAGTATCTACACAGCTAGATAAACACCCATACATGCACAAAAGATTCAGACAAAAATATAAAACTACTGTTTAAAAAACTTGAAATGTTGCGGTTGGTTTGTTTATTTTTGCATTTGGAGGCTTATTGTAATAGAAGGCCCTAAACACTAGGTTAATTAGCCTGTATGGAACTCTGGCACTTCTAGAAGGTTAGGGAAATCCCTTGAGTGAGTGTCAGTGTGAAATGAGAAGCCACAACCAGAGGAGTACACATGGAGCTCTTTAAATCACAGCCTTGTGAGAAAAATGATTGATAGGGAAACATAGTTTCCTTCTTTCTGTGTAATTCCTTGCTGATAACAACGATAACACATACTGCAGTGACACAGAAATGCAGGTTTGATTGCCTTTCCCATTTCCCTTTCTAATCCTACCAAAACTGGATCAACTGCCCACAGCCTGATGCTTTAGCTAAATGCCAGGTCTACGATTCTGAATAAAATGCACCAAGAACAGACCAAGCCTACTAGATTCAGTATCTAACCCAATAGAGCAGGAGCAGCTATTCCTACGTAGCTCCCTGCTGAGTACCCCTCCTTTATAGAATCATAGAGTGGGAAGAGGCCCTATGGGCCATCAGGTCCAACCCCCGCTCAGTGCAGGGTCTCCAGCTAGAGCATCCCCAACAGCTGGCTGTCCAGATTCTCTTTGAAGATATCCAGAGAAGGAGACCCCACCAGCTCTCCAGACAATTGGTTCCATTGCCAAACCACTCTCACTGTCAAGAAGTTCAATTAAAATCTACCTTCCTGTAACTTAAAACCATTAGACCTGGATCTACTCTCTAAGGCAGTAGAGAACAAACCTGCACCTTCTTCTTTCTGACAGCCCTTGAGGCATTTAAAGACACCTTAGGGCCTTTCCGCACTATACTGTTATAGTGCTATTATTCCACTTCCAACACCCTATGGATTCCTGGGGTTTGCAGTTTAGGGAGGGGTCTTTAGGATTCTCAGCCAGAAAGTTCTTTGACCTCAGTGAACTACAAACCCCAGAATTCCACAGGAGGTTTACAGTGGAATAATAGCACTATAACAGTGTAGTGCGGAAAGGCCCTTAGTCTTCTCTTCACTGATCTGGAACATGCCCAGCTCCTTCAACCTCTCCTCATATGTTTTGTTCTCCATACTTCTTATCGTCCTTGTTGCCCTTCTCTGAAATCACTACAACTTGACTATATCCTTCTTAAAATGAAATGCCCAGAACTGTACACAATACTCCAGTTGAGGTCTGACCAGCACAGAATACAGAATTCATGCAGGCTCAAATAGCATTTGGCTTCTTTTCTGCAGCATCACACCACTTGCTCATGTTCAACTTATCATCAACAATAATACCCCAGAAGACAGAATCAGAAGTCAAAATGACCTTAATAGATTAGAGAACAAGGTCACTAACAGAATGCATTTCAATAGGAAGAAATGTAAGGTATTACACTTGGGCAGAAAAAAAAATGAAATGCACAGATATAGGATGGGTGACACCTGCCTTGACCACAGTACATGTGAAAGGGATATAAATTTTAGTAGACCTCAGGCTGAATGTGAGTCAACAATGTGGTGTGGAAGCTAAAAAAAGAAAACAAAAAAACAAAACAAAACCCCTAATGCAATTCTAGGCCGTATCAACAGAAGTATAGTGTAATAGTACTGCTCTAGTCTGTTTTGGCCAGGCCTCACCTGGAATACTGTATCCAGTTCTGGGCATAACAATTCAAGAAGGATATTGACAGGCTGAAATGTGTCCACAGGAGGGCAACTCAAATGGTAAAAGGCCTGGAAACCATACCTCTTGAGGACCAGCTTAGGGAGCTGGGTATGATTAGCCTGGAGAAAGGAAGGTTAAGAGATGACATAGTAGCCATGTTTAAATATTTGAAAGGATGTCATATTGAAGATGGAGTAAGCTTGTTTTCAGCTACTCCAGAGACTAGGACATGGAGCAATGGATTTAAACTACAGGAAAAAAACATTCCACCTAAATGTTAGGAAGAACTTCCTGATGCTAAGAGCAGTTTGACAGTGGAATATGCTACCTTGGAGTGTGGTGGAGTCTCCTTCTTTGGATATTTGTAAACAGAGGCTGGATGGCGATCAATCAGGAGTACTTTGATGATGTATTCCTCCATGACAGGGTGTTGGACTGGATGGCCCTTGTGGTCTCTTTCATCTCTATGATTCTATGCTCCAAGTTGCACCTGAGAGCTGTTTCTCTCAGAATTTATTTCTGTATGTGACAGAGAGATATGGCCATTCATCCTACTGATTAACTAATTAGTATCCCACGTTTGATTTAGTATAGGATCCAAAGTGGCTTAGAATACAAATTAAAACAAAAATTCATCTAAAATCCATTAAATTCTAAGATTAAAAAACAAGTAAAAATTAAATAAGCTATCATATTAAACCAAGCATCACATAGAAACAGTTTAAGCATATTTTTTAAAAATAACAAGAAGGCTGAGGAGTATTACACACCAACTCTGAATCATTAGCTTCTCTGGGAAACTGCTTCCTATGCTTAGACAACACTATTGTAAGTAGAGCAAAATATATTTGTGTCAAATAACCAAATAGCTCATCATTTTCTTGGTATATTGGTATTTTTGTACCTATAACCATTCAAGCCTAGTCACAGTTATTTAGAAATACTTTTCAAAGCAAATCAGAATGACATTCCTTCAAATAATTGTTCTCCAGACATTAGTATAATAACTGTGGAAGATGTAAGGCTTAAATATTAGCATCAGGCATCAAACCTTTTTAAAAGATGGTGGTACTAAGAGTGCTGTTCAAGTATCTTAAAGTCCTAAATCAAAGAATCAAATATATAACCATAACCCACAAGCAACAGATCACATTTCTCTCTGTGTGCTGCCCAGGGCTATAGCTATTGGGGGGGGGGGAGGAGTCCCAAACAAGAATTCTGTCCCCCCCCCCCAAAAAAATCCCCTTTGGTCCCTAAATTTCTAATATTGCAGAGAATGGGCACTGAAAACAATTTGCACCCAGGACTTTTATCTTTGCTGTGTTGGCGTTCCACTGGTTACTTTCTCTTTCCCTTTCCTTTGGGTGCCTGAACTGAATTGTATAGAATCATAGAGAAGGAGGGGGCACTATAGGCCAGTGGTTCTTAGCCTTTTCTTTACCGGGGACCCCCTGCAAACATAATTTGTAGCTGGAGTCCACCAAGACTTAACTCAAGATTTGAATATTTAAAGTCAATTTAAAGTTTAAGCTCAATGCAGGATCTCCAGCTAAAGCACCCCAGAAGGTAGGTGTCCAGTGGGTAGGGTTGTTGTTGTTGTTGTTTTTGGAAAACATCCAGAAGAAGCGATCTCACCACCTCTCTAGGATGTTGGTTCTATTGCTGAACCACTCTTACTGTCAAGAAGTTCCCTCTAATGTTCAATAAAACATTTCTGAATGCTCAATTGAACAGCCTTTCCACACTACGCTGTTACAGTGCTATTGTTCCAGTTTCAATATCCTGTGGAATTCTGGGGTTTTTAGTTTACTGAGGCCAAAGAGTCTCTGGCTGAGAATTCTAAAGGCCCCTCCCTAAACTGCAAACCCCAGGATTCCAGAGGATGTTGAAAGTGGGATAATAGCACTATAACAGTGTAGTACAGAAAGACCCAAAGTTTTTAAAAAATTCGGATGCTGGAAATTTAGAGACTGAAAGAAAATTTCATTTGAGGAAGAAGAATTATTTGGTGGGGGGAAGTGCCCTCATTTTGCACCCCCACCCCTACCCCACCCCACTTTGGCAAGCTATATCCCAGGTGCTGACTCAGGTCACATACTCCCAGCAGTTACTACTCTGAGATTCTCTCAGCCAGCAGATGGCTTCTGTTGGCTGCTGTCAACACTCTTCCACACTATTGCTGTACTGTCCACACCAGTGACGATCCATCACCCGTGTAGTTCATGTCCAAATATTTAGGGCTATTGTTCTTCAAATTCTATTACAACCAATATCAAGACATTATTTCTCATTCTCTAGCACTAGCATAAGTGATGTAGGGGACATTTATCTTATGTAAGTAGCAGCAGAAATTATTGTCACAAGTGTTTGGACAGATAACAATTTCATATGTGAAATAGATGAACTAATTACTTCTCTGTTGAGGTTCCAGTGATTTGACATTATCATTATATACAATATCTGAGGTGTAGTTACATAACATAACGTCCAGTTATGATGCCTTATATTTTGAGGGTTTTTACTACCATGCTTTCTATAGGTTGTTGCATTTTTCTCTGTGTTAAATGACAAGTGCAAAGTTTGTTAAAAACATGCAAAGTTGGAGTGATCTGAGTATGAACATATCCATGCTACTGTATAATACAGCTCTGGTTTGAGTATGCTCCTCTCCTCAACTAGTTTCAACACATTTCCCATGAGGTTACAATTATTTTGGGCTGGTGTACTTGGCCTTCAAGTGCATTGTTAAATGCACACAGTTCTCCTTAAAGTTCAGCTCTCTAGGGTGATGTGGGAAAGTGGATTGAACATCAAGACCTCTCTGCATATAAAACAACATGTATACATGTGGGATGGAGAAGATGTGATGGGCACCTGGATTGTACCCTTTATTATTTTTGAATTTTAAAATGATTAAAGATCAATTACATTCCTTATCAGCCAAACCTAAATCCGGGAAAGTTTATCCCAGTTATATCTTTAGTATTTTGATCAGAAAATAGTTCTCTTTCATCACTTCACTTTCAGTAACAACTTTTTCCTTGTGCCAGAAATGGACATTAACCATTTGGAATGTCTTCCATCTCCATAATTTAAGTGAACATCTGCCTTCTTCCATTGCTGTTTTTTTTCTTTGTTCCTTCTGTGCCAGATCTTATAAAACAAGATACCCCAGGATTTCATTCTAAAAATCTTATATTACTGCCTTGTGGAATACTGGACATGACAGATTCCTCCGTAATAATACTGTCTTATAGAATTCCTGCATGGTAACTGAATCCCAAGGGATTCCTTCCTGGTAACCATATCTCTCTGGACTTCAGTAGCAATGCTTCCCCACAGGATATCCCTAGCTCCAGCAGATGACAAGTTATGAACCTTGCCTAGCATCTAAAAGATAGTTTAACAACCTAAGTAAAGTGCAATTGCATCACGGCTGTATTCTTTCATTACCCTTTCATTTAGATGGGTGTGTTCACTCTAATGCCTTTCTATTTTAATTATAGTCAGGGCAATGGATAGGGGTGTGTCTTGCTGAACCTGAGTCTATTAAAGAGTTCTCCCATCTTGAGACAAATACATGTTCACAGTATAAAACACATAGGCTGAAATGGTGCTTTGGACTTGTCACAAGTCAATGTGACTCATAAAATAATATTCAGGAAAAATGGAAGGCAGAAAAAAAAAGGTTGGGGTGGGGGGAGACCATATTACCATTGGATTTACTCAATCAAGGAAGCCATGGTCTTGAATTTACCATTTCTGGGCAGGACTGTTGATGAGCAGGCTCTTGGAAGTCAGTCATACATAGGGTCACCATAAATCAAAGCCAAGAGATGCCATGTAACAAAAGTAGGAGTAACAAATGCAACAACATCCTTTAATCATCATTGTGCAAGGAGTACCCAATAGCTCTTTATACAAGCTCCCCTCTTCCCCAAAAGCCTGCTGCAAAGAGGAGGCAGACACTTCCTTGGCCCTTTAGGAGAGGATACAGGGCACCTGGTCTGGGAGAAAACAGAAGTCACTTCCCAATCAGAAGGTTCAGGGCAGGCGGTTGTTGTGAAGGGAAACAGGTACTATTTGTTCATAGTTGGAAAAAAAAACCCTACATGGTTCCTGGGTGTCCCACATCTTCTTAAGTGTGCTTTTGAATTATTTGGCCACATTTTAGAAATTAACTTTTGTCGAACACTAATGGACTCTCCATGCTCATTCCATTTCAGCTGTCAAATGTGCATACAGATTTCAAGTCTGCTTTGATACATAATGGATACTTGGTCATGTTTTCCATGAATATATGCATAAATGAGTCCTCACTGATGCCTTTTCAGTTTACTCTCAACCAAAAGGAAAATTTGGTTTCCTTTTCTTTCTTTATTCCCCCCACTTTTTTTGGTTATGAATCCTGAAAGAAAGAGTAGGACAATGAGATGAGACTTGAAGACATCTGAGCACATTAAGTGGGACTTTGATAAATAAACATCACTTAAGAAGTCAGAGCAGTGGGAGGAATGCAACAGAGATCCTAGAAAAATTGCTAAACACAGGTTGCCAATACACTTTTACATGTGAAGAAAAACAAGACTAACATGAAATGAGCTATTTCATAATGAAAAAACAAGAGATGAATATAAGTGTGCAATCTATAGATTAATCAACTATATCTATACTGACCAATTAATGAGGACCAGTTTTCATCAATGGTGCTACAGATTACAGGATATCTCCCCCATTTCTTCACATGTTCCCTGTACACATTAAGTGTCATGAAAGGATCCAGGGATTTCATAGAATCATAGAATTGTAGAGCTAGAAGAGACCACAAAGGCCTTTGAGTCTAACCTACTGCCATGCAGTAATACGCCATCAAAGCACCCCCAGCAAATGGCCATCCAGCCTCTGTTTAAAAACCTCCAAGGAAGGAGACTCCATCACACTCCAAGGCAGTGTCTTCTACAGTTGAAGTGCTCTTACCATCAGGAAATTCTGCCTAATGTTTAGATGGAATCTCAGCAGTCAAGAGAAGGAAAGGCAACAGAGGTACATTCAAGAGTGAATTAGTTTCTTAGTTACACTTCACACATATTTTCCTTTATAATTTCCATTATAGGACATTTCGTGCAAACCTCACCAGGAATATTGTTTCATTTTCTGGGCATACAGTTCAAAAAGAATGTCGGCAAACTGGAAAATATCCAAAAAAGAGAGTTAAAGACAGCAAGAGACCTGGACCAAGGTATATGAGAAAATTTGAAGGAA
Organism: Cyclura pinguis; assembly: GCA_030412105.1. Lineage (NCBI taxonomy): Eukaryota > Metazoa > Chordata > Lepidosauria > Squamata > Iguanidae > Cyclura > Cyclura pinguis. Next base: position 305,526,398 of record CM059599.1, on the reverse strand, counting down.
TTGGGTATATTTAGCCTGAAGAATAAACAATTAAGAGATTATCTGATTGTCCTTGTTGAACATTTGTGGGGCTAAGATACAAATGATGAAGCAAATATGCATTATATTGCCCCACAAGGTGGGACTGGAACCAATAGGCTCAAATTACAAGAAAAGGGGCTTAGACTGGGGTAGACTGTGTCCTGGAGTGAGTACGGCTGGGATAGACTGTGTCCTGGGGTAAGTGAGGCTGCATTGCCTCACACCAAACCCACTGGTAGTTACCAATCTGCTGCTTGTGAACTTTTAAAACAAGATACATAGAGAGTATGTGCCTTGTTTTCCAGCTGAGCTATGTTTCTGCTTCAAAAATCACCACCTGGAGCAGGGTTTCTCAGACAGGATTCCCTGGAACCCTGGGGTTCCATCAAAGGTTGCTGGAGTTCTTTGAGAGATCATGTTTTTTAAAAACATACTTTTTCAAGCTATATTTATAATAATTTTCTTTATGCAGAGGTTCCTTGAAACCTGAAAATTATTTCAAGGGCTCCTTCTTAAGAAAGATGGCTTAGAGGCTTCCAGAAAGGACAGGATATTAGTTCAATAAACCTAATATAATTTGCCTTAATTTTTGTGTCCCTCAGCATCTTCCGTAAGATGCAGCAGCAGAAGGTAACATAATTTAGAGAAGAAACTTATGCTGCAAAAGTAGAAAAGTAGAATTAGAACTGTGCAGTGAGTTGGATTGTAGTGCTTTCAACTCCTAAGGAGAGAGTTTTTAGTTCTATCACTTCCTGTGATGCATATTAATCTAGGTGTCAGAGTTTATACTGAGAGCACTGTTATACGCTAATGATAAGGTCGTCTTATCTACGACCGAGGTAGGATTCAGGAGACTTCTAAGCATTTTTTCTTCTTCTAGCCTGTGTATGTGTCTTAAGAAAATGGTGTGTTTATGTATGTGTTAATCCATCTGCATGAGTTTAAGAGCTAAGGGATAGTGTGTGTGATTGTGTGTATTGTTTGAGAGAGAGAGGGGATTGTGCTTATGCATGACACAGAGACAGAGAGTGTTACGTGAATCTGTGTAGGGGAAGTGTGTTTGCATTTGAAAGAGAAGTAGTGTGTGCATGTTTGTGTATCTCTGTGTGTGTGAGAGAGAGGGTTGTGTATATGATTGTGTATCAGCACATATGTGTGTGTGTGTGTCTGTATCTGTGTGTGTGTGTGTGTGTGTGTGTGAAAAAGAGATAGAGATAGAGAGGTTAAGTATGTATGGACTTGTGCTGCTTTATCTTTAAAAAGAACATGTGTTTTTTGCATCCTAAAAGGCCACTAGAATGGATCAGACTTTTTCTCCAAATACATGTATTTTAACTACTGTATTTGCCGACATATAAGACACACTTCCCCACAAAAAATAGGCTTTGAAAATGGGGTATGTCTTATATGGTGGGTGTGCCATTGTGAGCCCTCCTTTCACCCCTCCCTTTCCTACGCATAGGCAAAATGCATAGGAAAGGGAGGGGCGAGAGGAGCACTCACAAGAAGCTCCCCCCCCCTTTCCCTTCTGTTTTGCCTTGGTGGGGTGAACTCCCCTCCAAGGCAAAATGCATAGGAGAAGGAGTGGAGGGTCTAGGAAACCCCTGGTCCAGTGCTGGTTCTGCCCCTTGGCCCCCTCCCCTCCCTTTCCTATGCATATTGCCTATGCGTAGGAAAGGGAGGGGGAGCCCTAAGAGGTGAAAGGAACACTTACTCAAGGCTTTCCTAGAGCACCTCCTCTCTTTCCTATGCATTTTGCCTTTGTGGGGAGAACTCCCAAGACAAAATGAAAGGGAAGGGAGTGGGGGAAGACCTACTGGTGTATAAGTACTAAATTTGTATAAATTCGCTGGTGTATAAGTACTAAGTACTGGTACTAATTTTTTCCCCAAACAAATAACCTTTGAAAATGGGGTACATCTTATACACCAGTGCATCTTATATGCTGGCAAACACAGTACTTCTATACCATATACCTCCTAGAGATGAAGGTGTTATATGTGATTTTTCCACACTCACAGAGGCTTCTCTGCTTACAATGTTATAGGTTTATGTGTTCTTCCTCATTAATAACTTTGGCACTTGACCACATCCTTTCAGTCACCCCCTTGTGTTATTCAGTCACATGCCTCCCAAAATTCACAGAGATGCTCCTATTTTCATCTGTGAAGCGAATTCAACAATAAACCATGAGGCAGTCCACCACCTGTGGATATGAGCTTCTCTGTTCTTGATGGAGGGGGAGCGGAACATTTATCTTCTTTCATAGACAGTCTACCATTGATGAATGTTTGGTTTAGGACTTTCAGACTCACTTGGCTTACGGATTGCTTTCCTTGTTTTTGTTTTTCGGATTCCATGGCACACAAAAATAAAAAGAGCCCTTCTTTTTCAAATAGCCAGAGATAGAGGAGAGGGAGATGGTATTTCAACAGCTCACAAGTCCAGCTCCAAAAGTTCCCAGGAATGAGGAGAATGAAGACTGATCTCAGCATTGAAATAGGGCTGTCCTGTTTAATGAGCAACATCAAAAGTAACCGGGCAGAGCAGAGGGCAGGGACGTTGCCGAGGTTCGGAAGGTTACGCAAGACAGACAAAAAGCACAATCCCCCCAGTTGCTATTTCACACAGGAAGTGTCTAAGGAATACTACACCAGCAGCCTTCAGTTTCATTCCTGGATGATTTATGAAGCTGAATTCTGCCCGCAAGACACACCTGTGACACTCTGATGCATTCAGAGGCAAAGGGTAGCTGCAGTTGACCGCAGAACTGAAATTTTGCAGTGAACTCTAATCCAATACATTCAAGACAAATTTTACTACCAACTCAGTCGGGAACAGAATTTCACCTTCAGTGCGTCAAGTATCATGTATCTGAGGAATTTGCAAAAGCCTTTCTACCTCCACCCAGCTTTTCCTTAGCATGAAAAAAAACTAGAGGGTAACTTTTAAAGCCACGGACACAAATGGTGACCCTATTAGAAATGAAACTCTTGGGGTAAACTTAAAGAAACAATTGCATTGGTTCACCCACTTAGGACGGTTATATTATTCAAGACTCTACGAACTAAATAGTTTTCCATGGACTGGAATGACTAAGCCTTTTCCTTAGTGCAATAGTTAAGACAAGAGCAAACAACTTCAAAGGCTTGAGGGCTTTACCACTTTACCACCGAGGGCTGTAATTCATGCTTCCCCTCCAATCAAAACCCATCAATACCACTGCACTGCTGCCCATCAAATCGGAAGTCCTAGTACCTTGATTTAAAGAGGAATTGTGCTTGCTGGAGTACTTTGAGCAAAATGTATTGGGGGGGGCCCTCTGTGGGTGATCGAAAAAGGTGGGGGACAGTGGCAGTACCAGAAAAAAAAAATCTGAGGGCAGCATACATCCCTGTATTTGTCTCTCATAACACGCTGTCTTTCTCTCAGCCATGAGAACCTCTTGTGTATATTTCTAAGTAAGCTGCATCCTACATGGGTGGCAAATTGCACTGTTAGCTTTTTTTTTTTTTTTAAATTAACTGAGGGGGCTGTAGAAAGGAGGTTTGGGGACTCATGGAGCCCATGGGTTGCTTTTCCCATCCCTGAGCTACTTAAGTGATATTTTATAAACGCACGTGTATGTCTGAAAAGTGCCTTTCCTTCAGTGGCAGGAGTCCAAAAATGAAAGTGGGGGGTATGTGAATTTTTGTTTTGGGGCATTTACCTTCCTTGCTTTTTTTGAGTCCATCTCTGGCAGGGGTGCAGCATGGCAGTGCACAGATCACATGCTGCCCACCCCCAGACCAAGAGAAGAGCCATGAGATGGCCTAAGCCAAGAGATAGGCAACTTAGCAGCTGTGTGACAAATTGTGCTTGGGGGATGATAATCAAGATTCTGTGTCCCACTTGGAAACAGAAGTGGAGCACTGAGGGACAAATGAAGGATAAAACTGACTTTCTACCAGAGATAGGAAGCACACCTAATCCAGTGAATAATGCACCATTAATGAAAAATGAGTGGATAATGCCTTTTAAGAATCTCAACTCTCCAATGTTTAATATCAGAGAATCCAAAAAGTTCATATGTGCATGGCATCCTCGTATCCTCAAATGTTAAAATTTCTCATTAATTTATGCATACAGTTTTGTGGGATAGAGACATCTTCCCTCATAGAATACTTCTGCTGCAGAGAAGCCCTATTTTTTCAGCAACTGAAGTACACTTTTTATGTATAATTTTCCACAATGTGATTGTGTGTCACAAAATGAAATGAGAAATAACAACAACAACAACAACAATAATAGTAGTAGTAGTAGTAGTAGTAGTAGTAATAATATACCCTTTTCACCAAAGGGCAGTACATCAACATATACAGTCAGAGACAAAGATAATAAACATAACACACCGGCCATTTCCGCACGAGGCAAGGGAATCGCTCCATGTCGGTACTTACCAGATCTTTCTGGGCACAGACCAACACGGACTGTCCCTTAAGCTCTTCCACAGGGCTCCCCGTCTCGTCCATGGTGAATCAGAGCAGTGCGAGGTCTTAGATCCGCACTGCTCCTGCTTCCAAAATGGCGGCTTCCGGTTGTTCGTGGGTCCCGACCAACCGTGAAGCTCGCCATGCCTAAAGCCCGCCCTCCGCAGATCGCAGGCTCGCATTGGTGCAAGCCTGTGAATCTGCACAAGGGAGCAGCTACGAAATGGTGCACTCCGGAAAAATGAAAAACCTGTTTTTTCCATTCTTTAAAAAGCACGCTGGAGGACCAATTGGGGCTGTTTTGGAGTGGACTGAGGTGCAGATCTGAGGTACGTAGTCCGGACCTAGTCTGCTCCAAGGTGCAGATGACCTCCGTGAAAGGACACACTGAACCGTTTTAATTCCCTCTTGCAGAAATGGCCACTATGGCAACACAGGGAATAAAATTCCTAATACCGCACCGGTTGTTATCCACCTCAGCATCTTGAACATAACTCAGTGGCTTAAGATGATGAATCAAAGAGGGAGGCCTTCAACCCTCTAGGAAAACAGGCAAGATCCTCTTCCAGCCAAAGGTCCAAAGGAAGACCATTTCACAAATGGGGAGCTAGATCTTGAAGGCTTGCAGCCTTGACAGAATTATCCATGTTGGTGGAACAAGCATTAATCCTTTGCTGGTAGATCTTAAATTCCTGGATGGAACATTTGTTTGTCAGACTTGGTTTTGTCCATTTTCCTGATCAAAGTTCATTGCAGCCTACTACCACATGTCTACAAATGGCAGACAAATAGTCCACATGAAAATTTGTACACATTTTTGTATGTGTTTGTCCTAATACTATATATACTTTTTATCTGTTTTTCCTAGTGTGCACACTATTTGCAGGTTTTTTCCTTGACACAATTTTTTTGAGCACACTTAGCCATTTCCGCACAACATTGCTATAACACTATAGCCGTGGGTTGTTACTGGGCCAAGAGCTGTGCTTCTAGATGATGTCATTGCTGTCCAGCTGCCTCAATTCAAGAAGGATACCAACAAGCTGGAGCATGTTCAGAGGAAGGCGACCAAAATGGTGAAGGGTCTGGAAGGGAACTGGGTATGCTTAATCTGCAGAAGAGAAGGTTAAGAGGGGACGTGATAGCCGTGTTTAAATATCTGAAGGGATGTCACATCGAGGAGGGAGCAGGCTTGTTTTCCTCTGCTCCAGAGACTAGGACAAAGAGCAATGGATTCAAACTGCAGGAAAGAAGATTCTACCTGAACCTCAGGAAGAACTTCCTGACGGTCAGAGCTGTCCGGCAATGGAATATGCTGCCTTGGAGTGTGGTGGAGTCTCCTTCTTTGGAGGTTTTTAAGTAGAGGCTGGATGGCCATCTGTTGGGAGTGCTTTGATGTGTGTTCCTGCATGGCAGGGGGTTGGACTGGATGACCCCTGTGGTGTCTTCCAACTCTGTGATTCTATGATTCTGCTATCCTGCCCCCAAACATCACCAAATTGCCGTATTCTATTTCCAGAAAAAAACCATTAAGAGCTTCCTATAGAGCTTCAAACCTGTCAGCCATCATAGTGTGGTACCATTATAGCACTTGATAGTGCTTTGTGTTATGGCGGATCCAGCAGTAGGTGGGCTGTAGTTGTGACCATCTCGTCCCTCCCTCGGTGACTCTAATGGTGTGGTAACTCTCTATCATCTCTCCCTGTTTATTTTAAATGTCTCCTTTGAGTCAAAACTTTTTATTTTTTTAAATATATTTTTAAACAGTATAGGGCGAAAGTGCAATAGTGTACTGGCATGTCATGCTGTTACAACACTGCTGTGTTAATACAGCTTCCACGCACACACACACACACACACCAAATCACCACCCAATCAGCAGTGTCTGGGCTGGGTGAAGGCAGGGCACAGGAGTAGCCAAGGATGCTGTAATGCAGAAGGAACATCAGTGGCAATACTGCTACCCATCCACTTAAGAGGGAAGGGTGCGGAAAAGAGCGTCCCTAATCCAATATCAAGCAAATGGAAATGCTACCTTTATAACAGTATAACACGTTAATGGCCTCTAGTATGGAAATGGTCTAATATATACATTTTTGCACATTTCATTTTTGGTTTTGCAAATGACATTGTTAGATCTGAAAACTGTGTCAAAATGCACTCCAACTCATACATGGGTTCAGAAAGTGTGAATTGGGCTAGTATAACTTGATGGCAAGTTAGTGTAAAATTTGTTTGAAATGCATTTCTCTTCTGTATCTAGTCACGAGTACTGACTGGATAGGGCTTGAGACATCACTGGCACCAGAGTGACAGTGCCCATGAAGTTAGAGGTGTTAATTGACTCAATTGTCTGTTAGTTTATGATGATTTAGAAGCCTTGTTCTTTAGAGGCTGACTACTCTGTTCCTATTCAGCTTTCAAGCACCTTTTAAAAACTAATTAAGGAAGGGAAAACCATAAAGGCCATCTTTGTGGTTGCTCCAAGGCAGAGTTCTCCCACTTGGAAGGAAAAATAACAATAACCATTTCCTTGTTTTTCTTCTTCACAAAGGCTCTTTCTGCACCATACTCCGTTAGCATGTTCTTCCGTTACATTCCCAGCGTTGCCATTCACATAATGGTAGCAGGTTAGAAACACCCTCTTCCATACCCTTCCACCTTAAGCGAATGTGTAGTGGTACTGCCACCATGTTCCTTCCACACTACAGCATCCTTGGCCATTCCTTTTCCCCCACCTTCACCCTGTGCCACCACCCCTGATTAATCAGGGTTTGTTTGTTTTTTGTTTTTTTGGAAGCTGTGCTAGTGCAGCAATGTTGTAATGGCATTTTTATTAAAAAATAAAAAGTTTTAACTCAAAAGAGAAATTTAAAATAAACATGGAGAGGTGATAGATTTTGAAGTTACCATACCATGGGAGTAACTAAAGGAGAGACAAGCTGGGCACGCCCAAACCCCACCCTTTCCTGGATCCTGGAGGACACAAAGCGCTATCAAGCACTAATACAGTACCACACCGAGCCAGCTGATGGGATTGAAGCACTAAAGGAGGCTCTAAATGGATTTTTTCTGGAAATGGTATAAGGTAGTTTTGCAACACTTGAGAACAGGATATCAGCTGGATAGTGACAACTTCATTTGGTAGCACAACTTCTGGACCAGAAATAACCCACTGCTGTTGTAGGATAGTGACATTGTGTGGAAATGGCCAAAGACCTTTTTATTCAAGCTGGTTTGGGTGACAGATTGGGTGCTGTGGAAGAGGCTTTTAATGAGTGCATTCTGTATTTCAAACGAACAAAAACGCTACACATAATTTCCCTTTAAAATCATTTTTAATTCAAATACATGTTAATATTATAATTTGTTCGATTCCATTTTTAGTAAGACTGTCATCTGTATTTATATCTGTTTCTAATCATGTTGTGCCTTGAGTCCCAGTTCTGGGATATAAATCAAATCCGTAAAACAATCTAGCTATCTACACATACAAGCAATGCTGTACTCTTTCGTGCCCCTTCACTTGTAGATAAATCATTATTTGGGCTTTACTCCTTATCTCCAGTGCTGCAAAAGCCATTTCCAACTTATGGCAACCCTAAGGTGATCCTATCATGGGTTTTTCTGGGACTCAGAGTGTGTGATGTGCCCAAGGCCACCCAGTGGGTTTCCATGACTGAGCAGGGAGTCGAACCCTGGTCACCAGAGTCATAGTCTGGTGTTCAAACCACTGCATCATGCTGGGTCTCACAAAACACCTACTCCATGTTTATTCCATTTTTAAAGGCTAACACAAGTAGCTGTTCTCCACTCCAATCTGGTTCATATTTGTTTTGTTGAAATCCTGTCTCTTTCTCTCAGAGCTGAGATTAAAAGTGGTGCACAATATGAACAACTAAAAACTATGCAGATAAAATAAGGAACATAGTTACTGGTAAAAGCTGGGAGGAGAGGTGGTTTTTCTGCTGAGCAATGTGCAGCCGAGTACATGGGAACTGAAGTGTGACAATGAATCCCAGCAGGATTAGAACTGGATAAAGCACAGATATGGGGTAGATCCACAAGTCAACATATTATACAATCCTCTTTGTGTTTGTTTGGGTGTTCCTTTCACTGTGTTCAGTCAAGCTTACTCCTAGGAAAGTGTCCACTGATTTGCAGCCATATTCTCAAAGATGAAGAGCAGGCACAATCTGGAAGGGCTGTGGTTTGAGACTCAGGAAAGCAGGTCGGAAGCAGAAATGAAAAGTGTGTTAGTAAGTTGAGAAACTGGGAGGGGCAGAGGCAGGCATAGAGAAAATGGAGAAGCGGGGCCAGCTCTATCATTAGGTAGAGTGGTGTGCATGGTGGAAACATCTGGTCTTGGAGGTCTTGAAAAGGAGAATAGTTCTTTATTATTATACTTCTAGAAGAAAGGTAATTTTCTGCCTTAAATACCAAAATGGCTAGACATGGACAACCATGTTCTATGACTTCTGAGGCAGCATGGAGGAGGAAGTTATAGACTGAGGAGAAGGCAAGGACAATGATAATAACAAATGACAGAAGTTAGAATTTGCCTATTTCGTCCAAAGTTGGCACAAAGTATTTTGAAGCTGGAGGCAGAACAACAAATGGTATTGCTGATATGCAGAATACTCATGGACATCTGTGGCTGTGGTGCTGGTTTCACTCTCCCCTCACTTTTGTTAGGCAGCTGACTCATGAAGCACCAGCCAAGTGCACCCAGGAAAGGTGAAGGGAGAGCAAAAGTGCAGTCAATCAGCACCACAGGTTTCCTTTAAATTTCACGTGAAAGCCCAGAGTGGATTCCCTGACCCAGTAACATGGAAGATGCCAGCTTTCAATGTTCACTGCCTCCATTTAGGGAAGGCGAGGAAAAAGCAAGCAGATCTGCTGCTGAAGTGCTGCCTGGAACTTCCCAAGCCAGCCCTTAGACTGCAGGGATAGAGAAGACAGGAGTATAGCCTCACCACACCATAACCCACTTGCAGGGGTCTGGTGGTGGGTAGTCCCAGCATGCCTCAAATAATTATATCAAAATGCATACACATGTGACGTCTGCTGGGTTGGTTCCCTCTCAGATGTCACCGTTACTAATGATTCTAACTATGATAGACTGGGTGAGGGCAATTAAGCAGGAGAACCAACCCAGCCCAGGCTGGTAATGAGCAAGCACCATTGCTTCCTGGGCATTGGGCAAGGTTTATGACAATGGCTGCTGGGTTGCAGCTGGCACAGAGACTGCATGTTATTCTGCTGAATACAGAGCTTGGCAGTAACTAGTTACAAATAATAGTACAGCTAGTATATGTTACTATTATAATTGATAGAAATAATTATATGTTTATAATGAGTTCCTTTACCCAAAAATAACTTAATTATAGTAACTCTCCTCCTGGTGTGTAACTATAACTTTTTTGTTACTTTTATTATTATGAGGTACACTTTCACTTAATGGTAGAAAAGGAATATTGCATGGTTCAACTGCTGGACTATGGCTATTTCCATACCGGGCTTCTGAAACGGTGCAGAGCGACCTGTCACTGAGGTCTTCTACACTGTAGAGCCGACTGGCGTGGACTACTTTTTGTAGTTCCACACCAGAATCCACTCAGGAGCGGTTGGAACTAGCCGGGCTGCGTGTTTTTTAAAAACCTCTTTTTCGAGGTTTTTAAAAAGCACAGAGCGCGCAGCCCCGTGCCGCTCCGTCGCCCGGCTCCAAAGTGGATTTGCAGGCGCGCGCAAGTGCGTGCCTGCAGATCTGCCGCGGGCAGGCTTCCGGCTGGCGAGCTTCTCCGGTTGGTGGAGAGCCTCCACCAACCGGAAGCTGCCATCTGGGACGCTGGAGGACCGTGGAGCAGCGAGCTCGTGCTGCTCTGCGTGGCGACGGACTTACCCGGCTGTGGGTAAGCTCCGTTTTAGCGTGTTTTCGCCCGTCCCCCCCCCACATGTGAAAAGGGCCTATGTGATACTTCATGCTGCAACAGTATCTTTTAAAAAGTAACTGAACACAACTATTTGTTGCTTTTGAGAAGTATGAAAGTAAAAAAGTTGCTTTAAAATTTGTAACCATAGCAACATTTAATTAACTGATGGGAGTTTAGAACAGTAGCTGTAGGTAATTATTTTTAAAACAAATTGCAAACTATAATTCTAACGTGTAATGTGCAGCTGTGGCTTCCATTTTTTCACTGAGGATAATTTTTATCCTGACCACAGCACACATGGAGGATGTGCCTTCCTGCCTCATCCACAGCTGGGATTTGCTCTGATCTGGATGATGCAGTTGAGATAGGTCCAGTGGATATAATCTTGGCACCTGCTTGTCTTGTATTATTGGATTCACTTCAATTGGTGCAGGTCAAGGATGTGGACAGGATCCTTGAAGAAGTGAGAGCCACCACATGTATACTGGATCTTTGCTCCTCCTAGCTTTTGAAAACAGCTAGAGGGGGACTGGCTAACTGGTTAAGGGGAGTGGTAAATGCCTCACTTCAGCAAGGAAAGTTTCCAGCATGCCTAAAAGAGACTGTGGTGAGACCACTTACTAAAAAAGCCCTCCCTGGATCCCACTATTCTGAATAATTATTGGACAGTATCCAATATTTCATTTTTGGGCAAGGTTCTGGAGTATGTGGTAGCCTTCCAGCTCCAAGAGCTTCTGGATAAAATGGGTTATCTAGGTCCATTTCAATCTGGCTTTAGGCCTGGTTATGGGATGGAGACAGCTTTGGTCACCTTGGTGAAGACCTATGCCAGGAACTAGACACGGGGAGTGTGTCCCTGTTGGTTCTGCTGGACCTCTCAATGGCTTTGAATACTATCAACCATGGTATCCTTCTGGGCTGACTCTCTGGGATGGGACTTGGGGGCACTGTTATGCAGTGGGTCTGATTATTCCTGGGGGGAGAACTCAGAAGGTGGTGCTGTGAGACTCCTGTTTGACTCTCTGGCTGTTCGCCTGTAGAGCCCCTCAGGATTCTGTTTTGTCTCCTATGCTGTTTAACATCTGCATGAAACCACTAGGAGAGGTCATCTGGAATTTTGGGGTTCAGTGTCACCAATATGTTGATGACACCCAACTCTATCTCTCCTTTCCATCTGACTCCAAGGAAGCTGTCTCGGTGCTGAACCAATGCCTGTTGTCAGTAATGGACTGGATGAGGGCAAACAAATTGAAGTTTAATCCAGACAAGACAGAGGTGCTCTTGCTCAGTTGAAAGGCAGATCGGAGAATAGTGACTTTGCTTGTGCTGAATGGGATGACACTCCCCCTGAATCTCAGGCTCACAGCCTTTGTGTTCTCCTGGACTCAATTCTGAGCCTGAATGCCCAGGTTTCAGCAGTAACTAGGAGTGCATTTGCACAGTTAAAACTTGTGCGCCAGCTGCGCCCATTCCTTGAGATGTCAGATCTCACTACGGTGATACATGCCTTGATTACATCTCGGTTGGATTACCGTAACACACTCTATGTGGGGCAGCCTTTGGAAACTGTTTAAAAGCTCCAGTGGCTTCAAAATGCAGCAGAGTGCTGACTGGGGTCAGTTACAGGGAGCACATAGCTCCCCTGTTAAAACAGCTTAATTAGCTACCTGTTTGTTTCTGGGCACAATTTGAAGTGCTGGTTATAGTCCAGACTATTGGAAAAGATGTATCTCCCTGTACGAACCTCCTAGAGCCCTAAGATCTGTAGAAGAAGGCTTCTCAGTAGCTGCTCCCATTCTATGGAGCACTCCCCCATGGGAGACTAGGCAGGCTCCTTCCCTGCTTTCCTTTTGTAGGAGGCAAAGGCAGGTATTTAATGGCTGAGCTAGAGACCATTTCACTTATTTGTTGGCTGTTTTTTTAAAAAAATCTATTGTTTTATAATTTTATGTATCTTTTTAATGTCTTGATTGTTCTGATGTTTTTAATGTTTTTTTAACATTTCGGAAGCCACCTTAGATATCATTTTGGCAGAAAGGCAGCATAGAAATTCAATAAATAAATAAATAAATAATAGGGATAGAAATTGCACTCCCAGCCATATAGAAAAAATACATACATATATATATTTAAAAAATCCAATTGGTGTCCCTTAGCATCTAATTATTTAAGGAAAAACAGAAGATGCAGTCCACACATCTTTGCCTCGAAACTACAGAGCCATATAGAAAAGAATGATCAGTGGTGCAATTGGATCAAGTGCCCCAGGCCCCTCACTGGCTAGGAGCTGAGCACTAAAAGGAGCACGTGTAGCTTCCTTCCTCTTCCCCAATTACATGTGGAATGTCCGAATATTTCTATTATTTCAGACTGTGCCCATGGGAAGAGGGAAGAAAGCATTGTCCTCCCAAATAAGAATTCTGCCCCTGCCAAATAAAATTTTCCTTCGTAGGTCTAAGTCAGTCTTATACCTCTGTATGTATCTTTTTCATTGATAGGCTGGTATTCCTTTCCTCCCTTCTCACCAACCAAGCTCCGCCCCAGATCTACTGTAGAGGTGTTGTAGCCCCCACAGCCATTCCGTGCCTGGTGAGAGTAGTAGGGGGTTAGAGAAGCATCTGGCTATGTCCCCATAACCAGAGGCAAAATGGTGACATCATCAGCTGAGACTTCCAGAGGACCCCAGTGGACCTCAGCGGAAAATATATTCCTGTCTGGCTGTGGGTACATAGCCAAATATTCTTCTAATCTCCACTGCTCTCACCAGGCTATGGCAGGAGATTCAGTGACTCTACAGTAGATCAGTGAATGGCCAATTAAAGTGTAGCTCTGCATTATTGGAAACACTATGCTATGTTGGACCATACAGGATTGAGGCCAATGTGAATTAGTTGAAATGTATGGCATCAGACTGTTAAGCCCTTTTTGCATGGCATTTGCCATGTGAAAGGGCCCCTCAAGCGTCGTGCGAATGTGAGGAGCAGTCCACATGACGCACTCACAATCACACAACTCTCCAGGGTCTGGCAGGTGCCGCTCGTGTACTTTTTCATTTTCGGTTTTGAGTTGAAAATGGTGCGCGATCGCACATCACTCTGGGGCCCCCTGTGCACTTGCGGTGCTTGCGGAGTTCCGGAGGCATGGCGCTCACGCTTCCTGTCCCAGTGCAGCCTGGGAAACTCCCGGCTGCACTGCGGAAGGAAGAGGCGGGGCTCTTGTGCAAGCAGGTGGCAGTTGCAGAGCTGAAGGAACCGGGACGCAAGAGCCTCTTGCTGGAGGCTGCTCACGTGATCCCCATACCCCAGATCTGTGAAAAGGTGCGTTGCAGAAAAGGCCTCTATCTCCTCTAAGCTGCAGAGCAATTGGGTTCACACATGAAGATTTCTGTGATGCTGCCTATTGTATTATTTAATTGCTAGTCTACCAGTTCTAGAATAGCAAAGTTATGTTTGGGAGCCACTTCAGGGCTCCCACAACTTTTAACCAGTGTTGGGGCCATCCATTCATTATGGTACAGGCCACTGAAAGCACGTGTTTATTTTGTTACTTTACATTCCTTTAAAGTCTTCAGGATTAAATTTCCCTAATGCCAATAGAAAATGTCAGTTCTGTCTACACCATGGAACCTGTTAGCCAACAAAAATACTATGGCAGTATTTTGAATTGAAAGAAGAGATACCACTGGAAGGCCAAAAGCAGGGCATTTCAGCAAACTATTGAATTACTCTGTATGGAAATTAAGTAGCAGTTCACCCACTGTTTTATTTCCTCCTATAGATGGCACCAACATTGTTAAAACTTTCAGAAAGATCTGTCACTCTCAAAAATGGACTGAGGTTTCAGTTAACCAAAAAGCAATAAATAAATAAATAAAATAAAAAATAAAAATAAAAAAATTGTTACACAAATTGGGTGACACATTTAAATTAGAACAAAGAATAAGGTTGTTGTTTTTGTTGTTGCTTTAATAGCGCTTGGTCAGATATTTCTTCCCTTTCCCCCACTAAAATGCTATAAATGCAACAAGCCTGTAATAACGTTGCAATAGTTAACGTTACACAGGAACATCCTAAGGGATTATCAAAGAGAACTATTGAAGCAAACCTGCTTCTTTATGTAATACAGGGAATTTGGTCTTCTTTGAGAAAATATGTCTCTTTCCTAATAAATCTGATACAAATGAAACTCCCAGTGAGAGAAATATAGATTTTCAACTTTTGGATGGAAAATCCTACCTCCCAATTACTTGTCATCAAGTTGGGGATAAGAATACGCATAGGTATTGTAGCCTTGCTATTTGTACCCTTTACACACAATATTCAGGGCAGCTAACAGTACTAAAATATATTATTAAAGCCAAAATACAAAAGCTTGGTTAAATCATAAGAAAAAAGAAAATCAATTAAAAGTATAATTAATTTGGTCCTATGCTCTGGGCTGCTGTATTTCAGGGCCACCGTTTGCACTCATGAAAGGAGTCAAGCACAACCTGATGACATCATGATAGGGTAAGGTTGCCAGGTGAAATAAGGGACAGGGCTTCTGTTCTTTATACAACTGTTAAGGGACTTTCAGGAGGGGGTGCTTAAGACTGGTTCCAGAAAATAAAGATAAGCAATCTGGGGCACCATTCGGATGAAGGAGATTTCTCTGTTGTTGTTGTTTGCCTTCAAGTTGTTATGATGACACTCAGGCAAACCTATCACACGGTTTTCTGCCTTGCCCTTAAAATCTTGAGGCTCAAGGGTGGACAAGGGAACAACTTTGGCTGGGGGTCTTTTAAATCATGGAGTTCAGGGGTATCTGGTTGAAAGCAAGTCTTCCTAGCTTTTGTGAACAGGCCATTAATGAGTCTCCACAGCTCTTTTGGATCTACGACCACGGGTGGCATGGCAATCGATAAGGAGCAAGTGTGGGAGTACTCCAGCCTCTCAATAACTGCTGCACTGTTTGCCCATAGTTTAATCCAGTACTGTGCCTGCCCTGTTGCTTTCAAATGAATGTGCAAAAGCACAATATTGGTCACTGTCTCTGTTGTATGCAGGCAGACTTGCAAGATGGAGAATGCTGATTCAGTGAAGAAGAAAGTTGTCAAGGTATTATTTATCTTTAATGATAGTTTAATAACTTCTTCACTGGATCTGCAGCCTCCACTATCCAAGTCAGTCTCTTTACAGGGAGAATGGTCAAAAATCTGGCTAGGTTTCTGGATTACTCTATTCACAGTCCCCCAAATTTTGTACCATCTGAGTGTGAAGCAGATGCACACACACAAGACTGAAGCAGAGTCAGAAACTCTCCTTGATCCAGTTAAGGAGGGTGGGGAAAACACAGTCGGCAAACCACATGCAGCCTGGAGGTCCATTTTGCAATCTCTTCCTTCTTTTCTCATACCTTCTGATTTTTTTTAACTTTGGTTGAAAAAAAAAACAACTAAAAATGTGGGGAAAAAACCTGAAATCGCCAACATATCCTCACTAAAACAACAGAAGCAGTAGACATATTTTGGCCAATTGCCAGAACTGGAAGTGATGTCATATCACGTTTAGCCGCACTGAGAATGACCCTATGGTCCTCTGGGAGATGACTTACATTCTTCTGTGGTTACCCAGCCCTGCAATAAAGATTTCTACCCATGGCTCTAATGGCTACTTCTTGTCTTTAATCTCCTTTCAAGGGTTTCTGGTGCAGACTTTAAAGGAGCATCTGGGTTGCCGAGGGAAAGACATTTCTTACTTCTTGGTTCTACTGAGGAAGTAGTTCCATCAGTGAAACAACACTACTAGAACCTGCCCAGAGCTAGTACCTGTCAGACATAAACTAATTTATATGCCAACGGCCTAGCTCAATTTTAAAAAAGGTCTTTCTCTACTAATGAAAGGGCAACAGAGAGAAAGTGAACCTATTCCATGTTGATAAGGGATTTTCACAATCTTTCTCTGCCTTCTTTAACTATTGCCATTCAGCCTCACCCCACTTGTCTCTGCAGACAGAAACTATGTCCAAGTTATAGAGAGTTAGGTAGCAATGGAGCAGGCAAGATTAGGGATTTAGCCAGTTGCCGCCACTATAGCAGCTGCTTCCCCCAATAATAAGGAACATGGAGACAGCAGCTAATGCTAATGTCCTGGCTATCCTATTGGTAAAATCTACATCAGTACTCAATACCATACTACATCTCTTTACTTTCACCACTGATTCTTCTAGACAAGTGAGCAGACCAACATCTGCAAATTGGAAGCAATATTTTATATAACAGACCATGTCATAATCAAGACCATGAGTTATGTCCAACAAGAATAATATATTTTTTACCCAAGGATGTGTTTCTTCTTCCAAAACAAAACTCTCTTACTCTGAACCCTATATAGCTGAATAAGCCCTATGTAATCTGGTCACTCTGTGCAAACTGGGTTTCTACTGTATTTGTTTTCTGGGAGGTAGGGATAGTAGAATATTTAAGTTATTTAAGACTGTGATGAGACTTTGGGGCTTGAAGGGCTTTTTCTAGCCATGTCTCTGAGTGGAATATTTTGTGCCTGTATATAGCATGTGGCAAATAGCACAGCAGTGACTGCACAGCCACTGTCTGAATTCTCTAAGCAGAGAAGTTTTGTTTCATTAAAATGTTGTTTGCAACCTTATACAGTGATTCTAACTGTTCAGTTACTACATATGCATATCAGCAGAAGCAATATCTCTAAAGAATCATGCACAGAGATTTGCTTGAAGCATTTTTTAGACTGATTCACTGGCTGGAGGGCAAACTACATATTACACCAAAGCCACATGCCACAATACCATGGCAGTGATTTGCAACAGGGAGAACATGAGGGAATATTTACAATTTCAGCTGCCATTAATCCCCCCAAATATTCTTGAGAAGTCATTCTGTCCCGTGTTTGCAATCTAAAAAAGCAGCAAGAAGGATTTTTAGGGAAAATACAGCCGGCAACCAATATTTAATGTTCCTTTTCTGCCCAGTGGCGGGACACATATTTTGTAGACAGGACGTACCAGAGTCAGTCCTGAGCATCTGCAGAGAGAACTGAAAAGTCTCCTGCCTGCAAACCTGGAGAGATAATACCTGTCCATATAAACCAGGATTGGGAAACCATGGCCTTCCAGATGTTGTTAAGCTCCAGTTCCCATCAGTTCTAGCCAGCTGAGCCAATGGTGAGGTATGATTGGAGTATAAATTCATTGACATCTGAATGGGAAAATGTTCTGCGGCTTTGGTGTGAACAGTGTTGTCTTAGATGGCCTAATGGTCTGATTCTCCATATGACAACTTCCACTGCTTCTTGTTCCTGTGTTCTTTCTGTAGTGCAAATTGTTTCCTCCCAGAAGAGCCTTCCAAAGGAAAATGGCTGGTTGGAACTTTGTTATGCTTGGCTTCAGTGTAACATGTAGTTTGCCCCTTATTCACATAGACAAGTACACAGCCAATGATCTACCTAGACTGATAAAATGGAATAAACATAGTCATGGAAGACACAACAGTCACTCCGGTGACCAGGGATTTCTTTATCTATAATGCATCCTTCTCAGAGCTGGAAGTAAATAGTTACTGTGGAGGAGTTCTAGGAGTGAGGCTATCCTGAGTACCAAGCCTAGAAACAAGTTGCCAGGCAATCAGAATAGCTCTTCAGGAGAGAAACCCAGCCTCATGGTATGTGTGAGGGGCTGGTGGATGAGAGGAATATATATATATATATAAAAAAGCAAATAATGATTGTCTTTTGGGCAGTCCTTCAATGTGAATTCTCACTGGAGAAAGCTCAGGAGTAAAGTCCCTCAGTCAGCCAGGGAGGGTGACTGGGTGGGAAGAGTTTAATTCTCAGGCGAAGCCTAGAGAGAGGCAGAAGAATAAATTAAGCCATTATAGAATTTGAGCAGAAAGTGTGAGATAGATTGAGGGTTGAGTCTTTGATGAGAGGGTAGGCAAAGGGCAGTTTGTGAGACTTGTGCTTATATGAGAGGTTAAAGATATAAGCAAACTGACTAAAAGTACTCTGAAGAACTGTATTAATTTTGACCTGCATATGAACTCCAATACTTTTTTCTGTATGTTATCAAATATTACAGTTTATTTTTATAAATACTGATTCAGCTAAGTGTATACAATATTTAAAGACACACAGAAAACATGCTACCATAGAACTATAAAAGGGTTCTAAATAACCATTGAAAGACTTCACCCTTTTACACAAAGGTGGTGCTAATGCGGGGTGGGAGGCAGACCTGTGTGGAAGAGACAGGATGCTTTATCAGAATGGGGATCTGCCATACCAATTTAAGAGAGAGAAGTAAGCTTGGTCACAATTACAAATGACATAGTGACTTGTAGTTAGTTACTGTGAGGTCATGTGTGGGACAGAGACACCCAACTGCAGGGGTAGGTATCATATAGTTCTTCAGATGTTGTTGAACTGCCACTCCCATCAGCTGCAGTCAACATAGAGAAGTTTTGTTCTTAAATCAAACGAGAACTAATGAAAAAGTAACAAGCAACTCTATGGGTACCGCAGTGTATAATAATAGCAGATGACTTTTCAGACATCAGAATGAGTAATAGGAAAAAAGCAACTTAAAAACTTTCCAAGCTCCATCAAATCATCCAAAGAGATGGACTGAAATCTACAAAAGCTCATGTTAAAATAAACTTGTTAGATTTAAAGGTGCCAGTTGATACCTTTCCCCACCCCTTTCCTCTTTCCAGATTCTGATCTTCCTGTGCATGGAAGCACTTGTTAAATCCTCTGAGCTTCTGTATGTTCCCTGAGTGACATTGGCTGCAAATTATACTAGAATGAGCACTTTTTGGCTTCAGTAAGTGGACAAATGCACTGTCTACTGATGTGGCAGTTGAGAAAGTGCAAGGGTTCAAAACAGGCTTCCCTTCCATATTCACAATGATTCCTTTCTCTTCTGATTCTGCTAAAACTCCCCAAATTAGTGCATAGTTATCTACTGATACATCAGAGGAAATAGTTGAAAAAAATGCCTATCTCTTCCTTATAAAATATGGTACAAAGAGTGGCATGTGTCACAGATGTCCTCTCACTGCCTAGTGATGTGGTTGCTTCTATAGCCATGCTTTCCTCTCGGCTTGGGCCTAAGAAGAGTTAGTCAAAAAATGGAAGCTACACATGGATCTCCGCCCATCCTCTTGGTATGGCTCAGTCAAACACCAAGGAAAGGAAGAACAATGTTAGTGGTCCTGATCCCTCTTGGGATGTCCTTGAAAGCCTTACATTCTCTCTGGGATTGGTTGACCAGATGCCATAATGGTGCTAGTGGTGTAATGATGGCAATCATGCAGCCATTTTCATACCCACACCACTTTATCTTCTGCTTCTCTTCACCTTCACTGGCAGAGCTTCACTCACTCATGACTAGCTCTAATCTTCCAATCCAAAACATGTTTATCTGCTCCTTATCCTATG
Organism: Cyclura pinguis; assembly: GCA_030412105.1. Classification (NCBI taxonomy): domain Eukaryota; kingdom Metazoa; phylum Chordata; class Lepidosauria; order Squamata; family Iguanidae; genus Cyclura; species Cyclura pinguis. Next base: position 305,506,526 of record CM059599.1, on the reverse strand, counting down.
AGTTAATTCCACGTTCTGCCCCTCCTCCTTCTCCTCCTAAACATGCACACAGCACTTTAGAGACAGCAATGGCAAATGTGGTGCTATGTAGTCAAAAATTTCTAGATGTTCCAAGTATCAGTCTTCGCATCCGTGGTGGCTGGTGACATCTATGTTAGTGGGGTTATGACTCTGCTTTGAATTTAATTTTTTCAAAGAGCTATTTGTTGTATGGAACTGAATTTGGGAATAGGGCTCAGCATTTTGGATATTTTGTTAAAAGTTTTGGTTTAAACGAAGGGCAGATGCACTACCCCACTGCTATATAAGCCATCTGCCATGCTACTGAGCATGAACAGGGAACTAGGGAACAAGATAGCCACAATTTAAAATCACTCCTTGGTCAGCCCTTTGCTTGGACTTGCTATAGGTACAGTGGGGTCTCTTCCCAAGTTCACAGCAGCATGGGTAGCTTGGCCTCAACCAGCCCTTTGAGCAACTGTCTTTTTTGCCTGGTGGGCGCTAGCCAACAAGGGGGACCTTTTTGTGTGGCAAAAAGCACATATTCTGAGGATATGGTAGTTCTTGAGAGTACAGCCTTTGGCCATTTCTGCACTATGTCATGACTGTTTGTTTCTCAAACTTCTGTTATCCTTATGACTAATTCTGCTGATGAACCCCAAAGCAGACAGATGGATAGACAGGCAAATTTAAATGGAAGCCTCTTCCCTTTCTTTTGTGGCTAGGGCATGAAATGTCAACTGGAAAACCTATTTTTTGTTACTGTTCTAGGTGGTCATGAATTACACTGTTATCTCTCTATGCGTAGTGACAGGTTTTACATTAAGCTATATGGTGCAAGTTTTTTTGAAAAACCAGAAATACGCGTCATTTGCTTACAACCAGTAGTTTGCTGCGTAAATATATGAAGATGAATCATAAAGCAGAAATCACCACATGTGGAGAATGCAACTTGTGTCAGGAACAGATGCTGTATTGTAAGGTCAACTAGTAAAAATAAAATTCAAAGAGAAAAAAAAAATCTCACCAAGCCAACTCTGGCTACATCAACAAGTATAGCATAAGAAGCTAAATTTTAAGTACTATCTTTTATTTTTCCTAGTTTTCAGATTTCTTGGCATTAACGATCAGAAAAAGAATATATTTTGTGAGACAGCAAGAGAGGAGAGTATTTTCATTCAGAAAATCTTTTCATTAAATTTGGAAAGAACTGAACAGAAACAATGTAAGCATGAGAAACTGAAACAACAACAAAACTCTGCAATGATAAGAAAAGTAAGCACATTTTTAATGCAATATGGTAATGAGCTATTGTGAAAGCTGTATTGAACAGGACATAGTAAACACTTGGTGGAAGGATTTGTCTTTCAGGAGAGTGATTTATGATACATTTCATTATTCTAAGAAATGGTGCATATGCTTCCACTGATGAGGATAGATTTTCCCACTGACATTTCAAATAACTGAGATGATCTTCACACTGCTTTGTATTATTAAATTCAGAGAGCCAAATACCAAAGAATGGAAACCACCTGGAAGATCTGGAGCACTGATCCCAAGATGGGCAACGAAGTGCATGGTAGGGATGAAGAATATTTGAGGCAGAAGAGTTTTGGCCTAAATTTCCCACCATGGAAATGGACTGTGGGATATGTAGTATATCCAGAAGGCTAAAGTTTCTTCAGTTCTGCCACAGGACATTGATTCCAAGATGTGTACAAGGCAACTTCCCAGAGAACCGTGCCCATAATAAATAAAGGTGTTTGAGTCAGATGTGAAGGAATAAGCTTTAAACTATTAACAGTCTCTTCTTTGGGCAAAAAGTGAGAGAAGTGTTGAATATAAAAACCTCTACCCTTACAAAACCTCTGTTCATACAAAATGACAACAAAATTTTCTTTGCTTGCCTGGAATACTGTGTGAAAATTAGACAAATCCTACACTTTCTTGAGCAGATATATTACCAGTCCTAGGAAGAAATTTGCTTCCTATTTCAAGAGCAACAATTAATGTATGATGCCTTTTCTTTGGCCATTATGTAGCGCTCATTAAGTAATTTATTGCTGTTTATTTTCAATAAATTTTTATTCAAAGTGATATAATTTTACAAAATCCAACAGAACAAAATACATAATATATACATAATGCATTTCTAGCCTTCAAGTTAAGACATCATTTCAAAGACCAAAGACCAACATGAGAACTACAATCAAAATTATTTGTTTCCATTAATAAATGACTTATTTGTAGCATTTCATAGCTATGTATTCTGAAATACATTTTGCTGGCATATGAAATCCTTTTAGTTTTCTTCCATCACCTTGTATTTTCTTGTGACAAAAAGAAAGGCTCCAAGGACTTTTAATAACAATAGATACCAAAGCATTGATAAGTACAGTCATACAGGACAGTCAGAGATAACTTGGTTATCAAATCCAAGCTGCTCAGTCACATTTGTCCTTACTAAAAAAAACTAATTTTCTTTCAAATTCTACCTCAAGTAAATATGTTCATATTGCTCTTCATGAAAAACTCAACTCAGAAACTTTCTGTTCACCCACAACATACATAGGCCATTGCAGACAACTAATAATATCAAAATCCGTTTTATGGCCATACCTTTATTTGCAGCTGACTTTTAAAAAATCTTTTTTGCTTTTTATTGGTCTGCAGAAACTCTTAATTCATCAAAGTGATGCAAAAAACAATAGTAGTTGGAAGAGGCTAAGCTTTGATACTGAAATCATGAAATCCACAGCAGTGTTTCTGATGTGGGGGACTAGCACTTTTTTCCCTAATATGTCAGGGACTAATACTGTATTTGTACTTATTGAGTACAACTGCTTCTTTCTTTCCTGGAAACTCTCCATGGACTGGCAGTCAATGGCTTGCAGACTACACCAGTCCAGGGACCACCATTTTGACTAGCACAGTCTTATGGTGGAATGTGAGAAGTTGAAGACAATTTAGGCTCTGACAGATGCTTTGATGGTTTCAGGTTGCATATAGGACTGTCCCTAGGATCACTGGGAGGAAGAAGGGCACAGTTTGCCACACATCCTGCTATGGGCCTTTCTGCCCTACACTGTTATAGTGCTACTATTCCACTTTCATCATCCTGTGGAATTCTGAGGTTTGTAGTTTACTGAGGCCAAAGAGCTCCCTGGCAGAGAATTCTAAATGCCTCTCCCTAAGCTGCAGACCCCAGGATTCCATAGGATGTTGAAAGTGGAACAATAGCGCTATAACGGTATAGTACGGAAAGGCCCTATGTCACATCTTGTCTGAAGATAAAGTCTAGAGATCTTAAAAACTTGAACATTTTGGAAGGAGTCAGCTTAAAGGCCAGAATTCTTTAAACTTATGGCCAATGTGACTACCTTTGCTTCTCCCCCCCCCCATCCCATTAATAACATTATTCAAAGCAGCAAAGAGGGAGCATACTGAAAGTAGATGAAAAGTATATTGATTGAAGGTACAGGAAAAGTAACTTACACCATTTCTGCACTAGGCTGTTATAGCACGATGATTCCACTTTCAACCTCCTATGGAATCCTGGGGTTTGCATTTTAGGGAGAGGCCAGCCAGCCCTTTCCTAAACTGCAAACCCCAGTATTCCGTAGGAGGTTGAAAGTGGAATCATTGCGCAATAACAGCCTAGTGTGGAAATGGCCCTAGTCATCAGATTTTCCTGACTGAGGTTGCAATCCTATGCATACTGAGGCCTAGTGTGCATAACCTGCAACCCTGTGGATGGTGGAGAGCGTGCATTGGAATGCAATGGGACTTACTTCTAAATAGCCTCCAGCTGTGAGTCTGTAAATGATTTTGTGATTTTGTGTGTATATTCTTACTTGGGAGTGAGCCCCACTGAACTTAGCTGGATCTATTGAGTAAACATGCATAGGGTAGACCATGAAATTTGACTTAGTATTTCAAGCCCATGATGACTAGATGAGCCTTAGAAGTTTTTTAACCTTGTAAGGCCTCATTAAGAACATTTAAAATGGCTTGAAAGTCACAACATGGGCCCTAGACAGGAGAACGTTAGGGTAGCACGCTCACTAATGAGACAGTGAATGCCATTTAGAAGAGCCACTAAACTGGCGGACAAGGCTTTGAAATCTACAGAGAAAAGACTGATCTTCCACAACATTAATTGATGTCTTTCAAAGAGGCATTTGACAGCAGAAGTTCAGTTTCACCAAAGCAGAGAATGAGGTAATAGCTACTGAGAACGGTCTATATATGCAAGCGTGTTGTGTGTTGTAGCGCGGGAGACTGTCCCATTAAGGCTTTGTGAATCTCTCAACACATTTGATCCATCTTATTGCTGTCTATTTGCTCAATGCCCTATTGTGGCTGGCCACCGCTATACTCCACTGCCCCTGTCCGACATATTCCAGCGCGATGTCGTCTGAAGTAATATGTTTTTGATCAGGGCAAGGCGTTAACAACGACAGGCAACAAAGGAGCACAGAGATCAAATAGGGCAGCAGCGTGAAAGGGAGGAAGAAAGGCGTTTGTGTGACCGTAGAGCCAGATTGTCAGCATGTGCATGAATGCAGGTGCGCATTTCGAGGCAGGCTCAAGAGGCCTAACCAGTGAGGGAGTCTCCTGGCGACACCCGCTCACCATTCCAGGCTTGGGCCCCCAGTACTGGTCTGCATTCCAGCCTGTTCTCCTCTCCCAGCCCCTCCACTTCGACATAGAGAATCAGCCAGACGTGAACGTGAGAAAGCTTTGGCAGACGAGTCCCTGCAACTGATTGCTCTGCCTGGTGGCTTCTGAAATGATAATCATCAAAAGAGGCGTGTGCAACAAGGGGCCTGAGAGGCACAAGCTGAGGAACGGGCCTGCTTGTTTGTATTGACCTAGTTACATATAAATATGGGGAGGGGGGGTCATTTGCGTACAAAACTGTCCAACAATATACTTAATGAAAGGTCGATCCATTTACCCTCCTTGCTCCACTACTCATTGAGTCAGATCAAAGGGATGATGGGACAATGTTTTCCTTCAGTCTCAGAATTTATGAATTGCATCAATGTAACATCTATTTAGGAGAGTTAACAACATTAATTCAGAAATATTGCCACTATGTAAATGTGTGTGAGAGTATAATATACTCTATACACTCTATAATATACTGTACGTAATAGTTGCTAGAGATAGAAGATAGGTAGCTAGGTAATGAGGGAGGGAGGGAGGGAAGAAGGGAGGGCATAGATTAATTCTTTTAGCTGATGGTCATACCATATAGATCAGGAACGGGCACAAAGAGAATTCAGAAGTTTCATGAACCTCATTTCCTGTAGGTTCCCCAAAAGGATTGGAGAAACTATTCACTTCCTGTTTTGCAAAAATGGGGTTCTGCCTCAAACAAGATGAAAAAGCCAGAACAGCATCATGCTTCAGGTTGAATTCCACCTTGCTTTAGGCCAGAACTGTAGTTCCTTGTGGCTTCCATAAGTGTGATTCTCTGTTTTTTGCCCAATTTGGTCAGTTTTGGTTTGAAGGATGGGAGGAACCTTGAACCCACACAGATGGCCTTTGAGGCCTACCTTATATAAAAATATTAAGAGCATATAGATCTAGAGTAATTTGCCAGTGAAGTGCTTCTACTCATCCTATTCTAGAGCCCCACAGAGACCCTGTAATTTCCATATACACAAGCTGTTCTCTCTTTGATGGACAAAGCTATGGCCATTTCCGCACTAGACTGTTATAGCGCTATTATTCCACTTTCAACATCCTATGGAATCCTGGGGTTTGCAGTTTGCTGACTGCCCCCCCCAAACTGCAAACCCCAGGATTCCATAGGATGTTGAAAGTGGAATAATAGCGCTATAACAGTCTAGTGCGGAAATGGCTCATATATCTAAATGGGAACGTGTAAAAGAAAAGAGGAGTTGTTGAACTTTGTAGCTGGGGCAATGGCAAGACCATTGGAAGGGTCATGGCTCAACAGGAAGATTTATACTGCATTACCTGCAATACCTGTTCACTCCTGGCAAAAGACATTAGAGGGAAATAGTCACTGGAGACAGTTGAAGTGAATGCCATTGGGTCAGATGATGGCCCAGTGGTCTGATTCATTATGATTCAGATGTACCACTTTAATTTTATACAGCCAAAATTTAAGTGATATTATAAGGTATTTTCAAGAGCTTTGGGGCTTGACTAAGGGCTTGTGGTCTCAGTGAACTTCCTTAGTGGAAAAACACAGGCTATTTCTTTGTGAGTTGAGTTCAAAGTTATGAACATTAAGGACCTATATACTGTGGAACTGGGACACTGAAAGAAAGATCTTCTCCTGTAAAAGCGTGCTTAGTTATCATCAGCTATCATCAAACCTAAACTCATGAACAAGGAAGAAGGCCTTTTCAGTTGTTATTCCAAGTTCTAGAACTCCCTACTCATGCCTACTGCTGTGAAGACCTTTCCCTGCAAAAGCAAAGATCCTTCTCTTTAAGAAGGCTTTTGGCTTTCAGAAACTGGACCCAGCCACCTGGATTTCATTTTTTTTTCCTTTTTGAATCTCCGGGGTGTGTTTTTAGTGATTAATATGGTATGGACAAGGGCAGGGGGCAGGAGGAATGGAGAAGGGAGAAGTTTATTTGGAGTTTCTTCTTCTTCATCTATTTATCTATATTCTGACTTTTCCCATACCTGGGACTCAAGGCAGCTTAAAGAGCTAAAACAAGTAAAGAGAAAAGCTCCACATCCTTAAGACAAACAAAAGTTCAAATACTATTGAACTACAGATAAAATTAAAAGCAATTTAAAAATATACCCATAAAAACATACCTGTGAGGGTGATGGGATGAAGAGAAGCAACTCCCCTGAAGATCTCAAGACTTGGACAGGCTCATAAGGGAGAATATGCTCCTTCAGGTAACCAAGACCTGAGCTGTACAGGGCTTTATAGGTTACAAACAGTGTTTTGAATTGTGCCCAGAAACTGACTGGTAGCTAGTGGAGATGTTGTAACAAGGGATTTGTATGCCCAAAACTAGCCCTAGTCAGTTGGCTGGCTGAAACCCTTTGAACCAGTTGAACTTTCCAACTCTTTTCAAAGACAGGGCCTCATAGAGTGTTCTACAGTGACCTAAACAGGATGTAGCCAAGGCATGTGTTGCCACATTTAGATCAGACATTTATAGGAATTGTTGCAGTTGGTAAATAAGCTTTAACTTTGCCAATGTAGCCCTGGCTACAGCAGAACCTTGTTTGTAGACTTCTTTTTTTAAAAAAATAAAATGAATAATAGGATATAACTAGCCATCTTGAATCCTGTACTGCAGAGAAAGGTGGGATATAAATTATATAAATAAATAAATAAAAAGAAATGAAATAATAGACCTATTACAATAAAGAAGACAACAAAAATGGGCATAGATTTGCCTAAAATCTACTTTTCCTAATATCTATGCAGACATGCACATTTAGAAATAATTATCAGTGGTGAGCAACATGAGGCCTGTGAGCAACCCATGACCCTTGAGTCCTCTCTTGTGGTTCCCCAACCCTCCTCCTACCTGTCACTGAATCATCCTCCTGCACCACAAGCCATGCCACTGAAATTGTGACTGCCACAACAGTGGTAATATTGCAGCAAAATTGCGGTTGCTGTATCCCTCCCCTTTCCTTTCATTGCCCTTTTGGACCCTAGACACATGGATGCTCCTGTGTCTGGAGCAGGGGTACAGGGTAGAATGAGGACAGTGCACTCCACGTAAGAACTCTGCCTTATCGAATGCAATTTTCCTTCAGTCCCCAAATTTCTAGCATTCCAAAGGGTAAAATACTGAAAATTGTTCACATTGAGAACTCAGATTTGTTATGTTTGCATTCCCTTGGTAACTTTGTGTGACCTTTTTGGGAGACGGAATGCTCAAATTGCATTTCTAAATGCTTAGTTGAAATGTTAAGTTACCACAATGCTAGGCATTTGAAGATTGAAGGAAAATTTCATTTTGGGGGTAGAATTCTTATTTAGTGTCTTCATTTTGCCCCCCCCCCCCGCTAAACCTCTGGCCTGGGCTGGTTAACTGTAAAGGGAAAGTTGGCAATTTCTCAGATAGCGTCTGAACTCACTCTTTTGCCTGACCAAGATCCTACATTGGTTGGCTGGGCAATGGCCGCTCTGAGCAGGACTCTATGGTATGGAAGTGTGCTTTCCTGCCTTCTGTACCATACATTCACCACAGTTGCTAGAACAACCTAATAGGCAGAGGGAAAGGGGCAGCTCCTGAATGTGTAGTTCCTCAGTTCAGTGTGACCCCTTCAGAGAAGGTTGTACCAAAGAAGTTGGCTACCTCTGATTTAAACATATTAACAGGGAAGCTTGTCATCAAGTGATATTTGACTGTGGCCTTGCTTAGTCCACCATCAAGTTGCTCACTCTTAATGGGGAACTACTCTCTTGCTCTCTTAATTTATGGTTCTTTACCTTTCCACCAGTCTTGTAGTGGACTGTTATTCAAATGGATGATGCTGTCAAACAGAGGACTATCTCTGATAGCCCTTCACATAGAAGACCACCATCTGCCAGGAAGGACACACAGCAATTCTATATATAAATGCTTGAAACAAGCATATAATGAACAATGTAGGTCTGTGAGTACTCATGTCTCAGAGTCCTGAAAGTGAGATGTACAATAGCAGCAGCATCAGTTGGCAAACACTGCAGCTTCTAGATTGGTTGGTTTGGGACTACTGTATCATCCTGATCAGCATTCTGGGAACACATAAAGCCATTATATACTCTGACTATTGGGACATCTGGTTCACTACTGTCAATATACAAGGGATGGTAATCATTGGACCTGGAGATATTGCTGGACTGCAAATCCCAGGAGCTCACAGCCAGCAGAACCAATGTTGAGAATATTGGGAGCTTCTGTGCAGCAACATTTGGAGAGCTACAAGATTCCCACCCCTGGACTATATTGACTAGCAGCAAATCTACAGGGTTACAGACAGAAGTATTTTCTGTCACCACTTGGAGGTAATAATGGATTGAACCTAGGATTTTTGGCATGCAAAATACATCTCTTATCAGTGAGTTATAGTTCCTCCTTTCCAAAGCTGTCTTAAGGACTCTGAGCTGAGGATAGATGCTCCTTTCAAACTCAGTTGCTGTGTACATTCTTGGCATAAACAAAGTCCCAGGTTTAGGCTCTTGTATCTCTAGTAAAATGAATTATGTAACAGGTGTGAAATTCCGACCCACCTGTCCACCCCTTCATTGCCTGCATACCTGGAGGAATGCTGCTACTGAAAATTTGTAAGACTGGACTAGATGTACAAATACTTTCACTTGGTATAAGGCAGTGTCCTATGTTATGGAATGAGCTACATCTCTTTTCACACCGTAGCTTGGTCCTGATCAGTAGGTCATTAAAACTTGCGCATTTAATGTGGGCAAAAAATAGAGGCTGCAAGGTTATAAAGATAGCAGATAACATGCTTGTAAGGACTACCTTCTCCCTCTCCCTCCCCACCTGATCTCTAACATTTGAGAATTTTTACTGACAGTGTATTCCTATAATCGGGACCTGCAACTGAATACATGTCTTATTTTACACAGAACACTGGCAATACTAGCAGCAAAGGGATATGTAATCTATGCTCAGTTTCATTTTCCTAAACCCAATTTATATGAACAAAACATTACACCAGAAAAATGGTTTCTCTGCGTCATCATGTGCTCAACTCTTCATTCATTTCACAAGGAACATGATCTCTATCAAAAATCAGTTCTCACTAATTTTAACCAGATTTCTTTTGGCCCTGAAACTCTGATTAAGGTAAAGATTCCAGTCAGGAGCTTGTGCAGAATTAATGACGAATGAGAAGACAGTCTAGACCATCTGCAGAGTATTTTCCACTGAATAACCTCAACTGCCCTACATGGTGAAATTAGGGTAAATGTTTCTATTCTAGAGAGCAGTTTAAATGACATATATCATTTTTTCTAATTTGGTCTCTAAGTTTATTTATTAGATAGAAAATATCAGTTTTGGTTCTGCAGCTAAAGCCATTAATATACATAGGTAGTTGCCTTATCATCTCAGACTGAAAAGCCCACTAATCTAGTTCTCTGTCTCTCTCAACATAGTCAACTGGATGGAAAACTCTCTGGTAGAGAAGAATGGGAACAGCCATCTCCTGCTGCTTGTATTCAAGGTCTTGCCATCAGGGGAAGACTACCTCCAAACTTTGAACTACTATTTCGCTAACAGAGCTGCTAAATATCAATAGATCCAGTGTTGCAATCAAAAATTTTGATGTGCAGGCACTCACAATGACAGTCCCCTAGTCATCATCTCAAGGAGAGACTAAAAATGTTGGTACCTGTCTTGATCCATATCAGTAAATCAGTTGATGTGTTGATCAGTTGATTATCCAGCAAGCCAGTTCTATCAATTTATCTCCTCTCCACTAGAAGCAGGTCCTTTGTAAAGCCAATGGATCTTCATTGCCAATTAAAGACCAAATCACTCCAGAATATTTTTGTATTAAAACAGGGCATGATCACAGCAATATCTTCTTGTTAGAGGAATCTACACCCAACCCCCAGCACCTCTGAAGATGTCAGTTTAGCTTAGAGAGAATAGGGAAGTCTGATGAGATGGCAGATGATGTCATCACTGCTGTTAATAGCAATAAAAAAAGTCCAGTGCTTTGACTGTGTGAGCCATAGTTCCACTGAAAAACTAGACATGTCTTTAATGCATGTCTTTAATAAGTTTCTCCAGTACATTTAAGTATAATATGTGATATAGTGGTTTGAGTGTTAGACAATGATGCTGGAGACCAGGGTTGAATTCTCTGCTTCGCCATGAGAACCCCGCTGGGTGACCTTAGGTGCATCATACACTGTTCCAGAAAATCCAGTGATAGGTGCTCCTTAGGGTTCCCATAAGTCGGAAACCACTTGAAGGCACTCAACAACAGCAAACCCTTGGAAGATAAGCAGGATCAGCCCTTATTAGTACTTAGATGGGAGATTGCCAACAAACACCAGGTGCTGTAGGCTGTATTTCGGAGAAAGGAGCTGGCAAAACCACCTCTGAGTATTCCTTGCCATAAAGCAACTTGAAGGCATGTGCACACACATACATACACATACACACACATATTTAAGCATATTTTTAAATGGTCAGTCTCCCCTAGTCTTTCTTATAATAACTTATGCCAATGATTGCCTACCATTCTTCAAAAGGCATGGGTGCCATTTGTAGAGAACATAACAGGAAACTGTGACTCTGTAGTGCAATTTTGATTTTGTACCTTAACCTCTTTTAGACAATATAAATTGTCTAAATTTATATTGAATGAATCCTGAATGAATCCTGAATGCCAGTGGTTCTCAACCTTTTCTTTACTGGGGACTCCTCAGAAATATTATTGGTTGCCAGGACCCCCAAGGTTTAACTCAAGATTTAAATATTTAAATTTAAATATTCAAATATTTAAAGTTGCTCATCAGTTGCTCACCCCATCCCTTATTCTTCCAGTAGATAATGCAAAGGAGAGGAGGCTTGTTAATGGTCTGTGGAGTAACATGCTGAGATCCTTCAAATGCCAGGAGAGTAGAATAAACGTGAATTTCCTAAAGGAAATTGAATGGGAGGCAGGCCTAAACAATAATTTCTTTTTCCCCTTCCCCCAAAGCAGCACCCGGAAAATAAGGGTTTTGGTGCTGCTTTGGGGGAAAGCATGAAAGAAATGTCATTTTTCTCCAAAGGAGCACAAGAGAGCAGAGAGGATAAATGCTTCTTTTGAAAGCACCTACCCTCTCTACTCTCTCAGTGCTCCTTCACAGGAAAACAATGTTTCTTTTGCACTTTTTCCCAAAGTAGCACTGAGACCCTTTCTGCTTCACTTCCAAGTAGCTGTAAGAGGAAAGGGACTCCCTTCTATTCTTGTGGCTGCTTGGAAGCAAAGCTCCAGTATGCTACCAGGCCTTGGGCTCAAGAAGCACTGGCACATTCACCATGCAAGCCCTGGGCTAGGCATCTTCCCTCATCTTCTGGGCTCTCCTCTCATGTTCCTGCCTTCTGGTCTCTCTGGCACACTCGTGCAGTAGTGCCCTGAGCCTCCAGTGTGGGAAGAGATGCCTGCCAGAGTGTTGTGACTACTGCTGCTGCCATCATCACTGCCACCTTTGAAGAATCTGAGACATGCTGCATCAAATGGCCACAAGCAGCTAGGGCATTTTTTAGTCTCTTAAAGCTGGGATTTCCCCCATTTTTCAGGCTCAATGACAACCCTATGCAGACTCCCTGTGAGGGCTGCAGAGACCCCCAGGAGTCTGTGGACCCTAAGTTAAGAACTGCTGTATGCAATTCTGATTGTCACTGTTATGGGCCTTCATGTCAGCTTCAACTTATAGCAACCTTACAGCCCTAGGGTTTTCCTAGGAAGAGTTATTCAGAGGAAGCTTGCCATTACCTTCCTTCTAGGCTGAGAGTGAGTGTGCGACTTGCCCAAGGTCACCCAGTGAGTTTCCATGGCTCAGCATAGATTCAAACTCAGCTTTCCAGAGTCCTAGTCCAACATTCAAATCACTATGTCAGGATGGCTCTCTCACAGTTCTGGTTACCACACCTTTAAAAATGGATGTCACAGAGGTAAGAAAGGGCAAGCAAATTACTAGGGGGGCTCAGTCCTCTGTGTGATAGGATTATAACATTTGGGGTTGCGAGTTTGGAAAAAAGTGGTGAGGAATATGATAGGGGTTATAAAAGTAAGTGTAGTGTGAAGAAAAAGAGAGAAAAAAAATCCCCTGCTCTCATCCAGTGAAGGTGAGTGGTGGGTGATTCAAGGGAGATTTTCAAAAATTCTACAGAGTGTACAGTTGTGTGGAATTCTCCACCAGAAGATATAGCACTAGCTCAGCTACGTCAGCTGAAATACACGGAAGAAAAGGCTACCAGTGACTACTAGTCAAGGCTGCTTGCTCCTTCTAGCATCTGAGGAAGCCTGCTTCTGAATATACCAGTTGCCAAAGCAGAGCAGCAGTAGCACTCAAATCCCACTTACGCACTTGCCATAGCCATCTGGTGGACACGGGGTGGGAACCAGCTTGCTAAACAAGAGGCTTTTGGTCTGAGCCTGCAGAAAAAGATCTTCATCAGGGGATGCACGTACCAGTGAAGCTGGGTAGGCAGAGGGGAGAGCGAAGAAGGCAGATGTAGGCCATTTCGTCGCTACACTGTTACAGTGCTATTATTCCACTTTCAATATCCTCTGGCATCCTGGGGTTTGCAGTTTAGGGAGAGGCATTTAGAATTTTCAGCTAGAGAGCTCTTTGGCCTCAGTAAACTACAAACCCCAAAATTCTACCAGATGAAAGTGGAATAATAGCACTATAACAGTGTAGTGCAAAAATGGCCATAATTTCTATGGGTGTAGTGGAACTAGAGCTCTTGGAGTTGATGCGCCTGCAGGGGAAAACGATTAGCAGGGACAATGATGGTGTCATTTTTTTCAGGGTGCAGTTTTTCTCAGGATTCCCTATTCTCTCTAGTTATTGGTAACTGCCATCAAGTCAGCAACTTAGGGCAATCCTATGAAAGAGAGACTTGTAAGTCAAGTCTTGCAGACTCAGAGCTGTGGCTTCTTTGACTGAGTCTATCCACCTAGGCTTAACTACAAATGTAGCTTTGGAAGGGAGGCAGATTTTCCCAGCAGCAAGATATTGTGATGGTGTGATGTGAGTTTTTGGGGTAAGTCAATTTGGTCTTGAATGGACAATTAAGCCCCATTAAGTTGACCAGAAACCTGCTCCTGAAGATTTAAACTGCTGGAACAAAATTGTTGAGATGGAGAGCTACTTGCATGTTTATTCCCTTTGGGGAAAATGGTCACTGGGAGTGGAATTTACCACGAGGACTTACGCTTCAAATTATACCTCTACATTGAGAGCTCTCAATTTGCAGACAAAATTGTAATTAAAAATTTGGATCCATGTCTATCTAGCCAGAAAAGGGATATCATGGCTAAACAGGCCTGGATCCAAATTTTTAACTACGTTTCTGGCCCCAGATCAAGAGATAGCAATCAATCGAAAGTAAGTGTTTCACGATATCAGTCCCACTGGTTTCAACGGATTTTCTCTAAGGTGGTAAGTAGAGGCTCAGTCTGGATCTAGCACAGTTGAAAGACGATAGATAGAAATCCCTGGGAGTCTAAGAAAAGAAAGGAAGGCCAGCTTCGTCCTTCTTCAGGAACCTGAGGTGGAAGCGTCACAACAATTCCGGATGCTCCTGGAAGGATGAATGAAAGGACAGCGGAAGGTAGGGCAGCGGCGGCAGCGAGTGTGTGTGTGAGTCAGGCCTCCAGCTGGATTCCGTCCGTTTCACGCCAGCGAGCTTCCCCGCTGGTCCAGCACCGATGCGCGAGGAGACGGGGAGCTGCCCAGGGCGAGATGACAGCTCATCTCTGTGCAAATATCGCCCACCTGTGCTAAATCGCTTTTAATTGGTCCGCTAAATACATGTACATAGGATCAAAAATCCTCAAGGCTTTCTGTATTCAATAGTACAGTAATAGCGATGATGATGATGGTGGTGGTGGTGGTGGTGATGATAATAGGAGGTTCGTGCTTTGAGGAAAGCGGAATATAAGTAAGCAAGTAACACATACGTAACAGAGATCCAGCGATCACTTTGACTGAGCTGACTCTCCCAAAGCTTCAAGCAGGCTGCAATCCTAAGCACACTCAGGAATGTGTGTGCGCGTTCGAGTCACCTGTCGACTTACCGCGACCCTATGAATTTCAGAGGGTTTTCTTAGGCAAGGAACAGCAAGGAACGCTTAGAGGTGGTTTTGCCAGTTCCTTCCTCTGACATATAGCCTACAGCACCTGACACTCGTTGGTCCTCTCCCATCCGAACACTCACAGGGCTGACCCTGCTTAGCTTCCAAGACCAAAAGGGATGTGGTGCCTGTAGGTTATTCAAGTTGCCCTGCTCGCGAGTAAGCGCCCCCTAAGTTCTAAGGGGTGTTTTTCCAGGCCAGCGTGTCATCGGAGTCTTAATAGAGGACAAACCCTCGTGAGTGCAGGGGGATGGCTTTCTAGTACACGGAAGAGGGATTGTCGGTACAGCACTACAGACCGGTCCTTGAACTCTGAACCCCTTCCACTCCTATCTTTCGCTCCGGGAGGTAAAAGAGACACTGGGGCAGGAAAGAGGTTAATTCCATTGGCTACTGGTTGTATTGGAGCTGAGTGCCTCTTAGAAATTCCAGTGATCATGTGATCAATAGAAATGATTTACAGAAATTGAAGACCTCCTTAAAATGCAAACCCCAGGATTCCATAGGATGTTGAAAGTGCAATAATAGCGCTCCAGCAGTCTAGTGCGGAAATGTCGTGAGAATGTTGACGCGCGTTCTAGCGGTAGTCCTTAACATCAAACCTGTGAGGTAGGCCACTATTCATATCCCTATAAAGCGCACCTAAAGCCATCTCGCGTTCCTGGATGAGCCTTTCTGATTCACAGGTGCTCTCAGAGTAATAGCGGAAGAATAACCCACGAAAATTTATTTCTAAGGAAGTCTACTGGGAGAGCCAGCACGGTGTAATGGTTTGAACGTTGCACTATGATTCTGGACTCCAGGGTTCGAATCCCCGCTCAACCATGGAAACCCACCGTGTGACCTTGGGCAAGTCACACTCTCTCAGCTCAGAGGAAGGCAAAGGGCAAACCCCCTCTAAATAAATCTTGCCAAGAAAACCCCGTGATAGGGTCGCCATAAGTCGGAAACGACCTGAAGACCCGCAGCAATGACCGCAAGGCATGGCGAACTGCTTATCATTTTCACTCTGCCTTATTTCGAAGGGGTTGGAGAGGAGCTTTTAAAAAAAACAACCTAATGGCTTATGAATAAAAAATACAACAGAACACAAAACGGAAAGGGCGACTTCCCTTCTCCATTTTCCTCACTGCACATCATCATACAAACTTTGACCTCCAATAGCCAAAGCACCTGTACATCAATGATGTTCTCATATATATTTTTCAAAATGTCGCTCTGGAATAAAAACAAACTAGGTAGCCAATCTGAAGCCAATATGTTGCTATTCCGGGTTTGGTTTTTTTTAAAAGGTGTTACATCTTTTCCTGAATATTCTCGAGCCCCAGCTTTGGAGGACCTCAGAAAAAAAGCAGAGGTCAATCGAAATGTGGCAGTCTTGCCGCAATTAAGGAAGCTACCGGGTTTCTGAGAGCACAAATTGCACTTACGCGCTCTGGCGAGACCCTCCCGAGCGTTCCTCCGTGTGGACGGAACTATAAAATTTACTCCCAGGGGAAAAAATGCGCTTGAAATCTTGCTCTCTGGATAGTCTATATATTCTATATATATACATATGGGCAGAAAAATGACTCCAAGGAGCATATATGTAACCAGAGAACTGCCCCTCCATTGGGCTGTCAGCCTGACACTTGAAGAAGCGTCTGTGTAACCTAAAACGATCAGATACCAAAAGTATCTTTAAGATACCATTCCAATGTATCCGTGTGATCGCTCGAGAATTTGCCTCCTAGTCCTCTTAGCGACTCTCGGGTGCATTTCCACCCGTTTCTTAGAGTGCACCCTACTCCGTGTCTACTCAGAAGTAAGCCCATTGGGTCCAATGGGACTTTTCCCTCTGTGCCTATACCTTCATTTTCACTCCAAGTCTAAACTTTTGTCCCCTTTCTTACGTTTTAAAAATTCCGTTTAGAGTGCAGTATTTTCTTTCTTTTTGCTGTTTTCCTTCAATCATTTTTCTGTTTTCTTTTTAAATTGCAAGTATTTTCTGTTTAAAAACAATGCGTCCCGTCCTTCCATGCAACAAGTCTTTTGGCCTGTCGCGAAGGCATTCTTTGCCTCCCCTCCTCCCTTTCTTATAAACTAAAGCGTGTTACTCGGAAAGAACAACAATTTTTTTTCTGATATATGAAAAAAAGAAAGACTGAAATTCCACAGATTTCCACAAAGTAAGACATTGTTGGGAGGAGGAGGAGGAGGAAGAAGAAAAGCGGGGTTGGCAGCCTCGAGGAAGGCGTGTTGGGCATTCTTTGCTTTTTGTGTCTGGGACTGCCAGCAGCAACACTGGCACACCCCGCTTGGGAAAAAGAAGGGGAGAGACAGGGAGAAAAGTGGAGCGAGCGCCTTGGCCACCAAAGTCGAGGACGTTCCTTTAGGAAAAACTCCTTCCAAAACAAAACAAAAAAAGTGGGGTGTCCTCCCCCCCACAAAGCCCGCCCTCCCTCTCCCTCAAAGACCCAATTGGAAATGGTGCGCGCAGGGCATGTTCACTCTCATCATCGTTCTCATCATCACCGCCATCCTCCTCATCTTGGGGTGCTCATCCTCCCCTCGGCTCGCCTGCCTTTGCACCAGTGGGCGGTGATGTAACAGGGGAGCACCGGGCACCGGGATCTATAAATGTTCGTGGTGTTTCGGGGGCGACGAAGGGCGATGGTGGAGCAGCTCGAGGAGGAGGAGGAGGAGGAGAAAGTCCCCACTTGAGAGGCGAGGAGCGCGCTGGCGTTGAGAGACCCAGGGCAGGAGAAGCTGCGGTCCCGTCGACCATCCCTCACGAGCAAACTAGAAAACGAGCCCCCCTCCACACCCACACCCCGTCCAGCCAGCCCGCCAGCCAGCCAGCCCGTGGCTCGCCCTGCGATTCCTCTCTCTCCATGCAACTTGAGCAGAGGCTTTCCAGTTCCTTGGGGGACTGAGCTCTTGGGGCTCTCCCCCGCACCGACCTCGCTGCCCACCCCCTTGTATTTTTTTTTTCTTTTCCCCTCCTCCCTTTTCTCCCACTCTCGCACCTTCCCTCCCCACCTCCCCCACCCCCGGGAGCCGGTGCCCTGCTGCGATCCCAGTCCGAAGTGGGCGCTCTCGGCTGGGTGGCAGAGAGGCGCTGGGCTGTGTATTTTTAGCGCGCTCGCCTCCCTGGTGCGGGGAACCACGTGCGTGCCGCCCAAATGTGGCTCAGGATGACGGGCCCCTCGCCGGCCTGCTTGCCAGCCGTGCTCCTCCTGGGGCTGCTTGCGCCTTGGCTGGCGCCGGGCCGCTGCGGGCCCGCCTTTGCCCAGCCGCCCCCGCCGCCGCCGCCCCCCAACGACACCCTGGAGTGGCGCTGGGAGACGCTTTTCTCGCGCTCCATGGCCCGGCTGCCCGGCGGCGGCGGCGAGAGGCGGGAGCTCAGCCGCGACGGGGACTATCTGCTGGGCATCAAGCGGCTCCGGCGCCTCTACTGCAACGTCGGCATCGGGTTTCACATCCAGGTCCTGCCAGACAGCCGGATCAACGGGATCCACAACGAGAATCGATACAGTAAGTCCGCTCGCCCGCCCCTCCCTGCTCGCGCCGTCGCTCGCCCGCCCGCCCGCCCGCTGGCCCGTCCGTCCGTCCGTCCGTCGCTCGCCGCCCGGGCCACTTCGCCAGAGCCTGTGGCCCGCTGAGGCTGCCGGAAACGAGGCGACCCCTCGCTTTGACGGCCGCTGAGGTCTTAACAGCCCTCGAGCGGAGTGACAAATCCGTATCTGTATGCCCTGCGCCGATTTCTTTTCTTTTCGTTCTGAAGAAAACCGGAGGGGAGGGGAAAGCGTGCCTTTCATGGTAAGGTAGTTGCCCAAAAGGGGTTTGGGGAAGACAATATGATGAGATCTGTTCCCAGGGTTCCCCGTCTTGAACATATTTACCTCGAAAGAATCTGCCTTGGCAACTTTCAGAGAAAGGTGCCAACGCCGGAGAAAGAGAGGGAAGGCAGGGTCGACATGAACACCTTGCCTGGAAGGCGCTAAAGTCCCTCCTTAGAATAATCCGGTCTCCGGAAGCGGAGACGAGTTAAGGCCGCGGTGCCCCAGGGACGAACATTAGACAAGGTCCTGGGCGAGTTGGTGAAACGAAAGGCAGTTGCACTTCTTGAGGTTTCTCTGCGTAGAAAACACTTCTGCGGGGGCCATGGGTGTTGGTGTAATGAGGAGGGGCGGGAGCAATCTCCATGTGGATTGTTAAAGTGTGAGGATTTGACTGTGTGCTGTTAGACTGTTGCCAATACCTGCGGCAGAGCTCATGCAGGTAAAATGCTCAGACATTATGAGTTTGCATGTGGATTTCCTGACCTTTTCCTACAGGGACTCCCCCCCCCCCTTGTTTTGTGTTGCCTGGATTTTGCTCATTGCAGGTGTAAATCCTGCGAACAAACAAAGTCCTCTAGTCTAAACAGAATTCTAATGTGTCAGGTGGCAGATAATGGATTAAGGTAATAGATGGATCAAGGGATTCTGTGCTGGACCTCATAGTTTGAATAGACCCATAAAAATCAATGGCATTTGAATTAATCCAAGAATCATGATCTGAGCAAAGAAAATCAATTCTATTTTTAAAAAGTGACTAGTCCTCATGAGTTGTTGTAGTAGTGCACCTTCAAGACTTTCTGACTTTTGGCCTATCACCCAAGTTTCCTGGCAAGATTTGTTCAGAGGTTGTTTGCCTTTGCCTTCCTCCCAGTGTGATTTGCCCAAGGTCACCCCGTGGATTTTTAGGGCTCAGTGGGAATTCAAACTCTGGTCTCTAGAACAGTAGTCCAATGCTCAAAGTACTACACCATACTGGCTCTCTGTGTCCTGAGTACAAGGAGGAAATATTAAACTAATGAATGCAAAGTGTCACTTTAGGGATTATTCATTCTGTATCCTTGATATAAGGCAGTTGTGTACTTTCTCAAGTAAGCCAGTGTGGTGTAATGTCTTGACTGTTTGTCTAGGACTCTGAGAGACCAGGGTTCGACTCCCACTTAAACCACGGAAACCCAGTGGGTGACCTTGAGCAAGTCACACTCTCTCAGCCTCAGAGGAAGGTAACAGCAAACCACTTCTGAACAAATCCTGCCAAGAAAACCCTACAATAGGGCTGCCTAAGGGTCAACATCAGAAATGACTTAAAGACACACAGCAATACTTTGCCTTATATTGTTGTAGGGGTTTGGGTGTTGGACTAGGATTTGGAAAGACCAGGCTTCAAATCCTTGCCCACCATGGAAACCCACTGGGTGATTTTGGCCAAGTCACACTTTTTCACCGCTAGTTGAAGGCAATGGTAAACCTCTGAATAAGTCAATCAGAGTCACCTTGAAGGTACACAACAAGACAACTATAAAATACTTTGTCTACTGCCAGAAGTGGCTGCTTTCCTCAGGTACATTTTTTAAAAAGTGATATTCTATTCTCAAATCCTGCAGTTGGTCACATAGAATATTCCCAGTGTAGTGCAGAGAAAATAACCTAAGATCCGGTCACGCAGAAAGGGGGAAAGTGTGGCATCCCTGTTCTGATCACTAAAACCCTTCCTGAGCACCTGACTTTAAATCAAGACTTCTTCTGCTAATATTAAAAATAAAAATGAATAATGTGTTTTCCACTGCTGCAATGCTCCTAGGTTTGCTGCTACTCATACCTCCCTCCTTCTATTTTGCTATAGGATTTATAAATAGTTTGATGCTAGATCCCACAGCCACTCAGCAAAGAGGCTGGGATCGTCCACCAGAAAAAGCATCTGTTAGTGACTTAACCTCATGGCCCTGTGACTCTAATTCTAACTGCTATCCAACTGAAACAATAGGACTTGGGAGGAGGGGTTAAAGACAGCAGCACCATGACAAATGTCTCATGTGTTATCCTGAAGCATACTGTCACTTATTTTAAGCTGGACAAAGTGGGAGATCGCTGTTAAGCATGAAAAGAGAATGAAAACAAACCCTGACCTTAACCATATTGGGCTTCATTTCAGGAATGGGAGAACTAAAGTTTTAAGGCATTTATCTTATTGGATAGATCAGCATAGAGGTGGTGATGGTGGGAGACTCCAGAGCTCCAGTGTATGAGCCCAGCCTAAGGAGATGAAGCAGGCAGCAAACCAATCAGTACTGAAAAATGGGTTTCGTTTGATAGATTTCAGTAGAACTACTCCAGTTGGTGTGGGCACTCTTCACTACCTGGTTTAAAAGAATGTATATTGGTACACAGACACATTTTTTTGTTGGTTCCTTAAGCCTTGTTCTTCTCTTATAGGTTTACTGGAGATCTCTCCAGTGGAAAGAGGAGTGGTGAGCATCTTTGGTGTTAAAAGTGGACTCTTTGTAGCCATGAACAGTAAAGGCAAACTATATGGATCTGTAAGTAGCAATTATGAAACTGGTCAGCTAAATCTCTTTAATTTTTTTAAACATGTGTGTATAAAATGAAACACTCCTTAATGTTGATCACATGTGTAGAATCTTCTCAGAAGATAAAATGTAAGAACCAGTGCCTTTTTTAAAGAAGAAATGGTAAACAGTATTGGAAAATTGGCATGGAAATATTTTTAATAATAATTTGACCAGGCTGCCTTACTCAGCAACCCAAAATGTTGAGCTTGGATTGGCACCCTGTGTTGCGTGGGGGATTTGGAGAGTTGTAACCCTGCCAAAAAAGTAATTTTTCCTAGTTCTTCCCAAATAAACCTTGTCTGGTTGTCTTGCATGATGGTTGAGTGAGCACTAGAAATGTTAGAAGAAAAAGAAGGCACCTTTCCCACTGGAATATTCTGCACTCACAGCAGGAAATAACTCTGCAGAAGCCATGATGGTCAAGAAAATGTTATTAATGCACAAGTGCATCTCCAAGCATGATAACCATTTACTATTGGCAAGTGAATTGATAATATCAAGAGTTTCAAGGAGATGTCTGCATACATCTTGGCAAATTAGAAAAAAATTAATCCCCAAACCATGTTCCAGGATAGATGAATGTGTTCTAATATCATTTTTTCTTTTTCAGTGAGTGTCTATCAGATTGCACTATTAATCCCCTGTGAGATGAAATATAAGATTTATTTACTTTTATTTTTATTTATTTATTTGATTTATGTAACACCTTGCTCCCAAAATATGACTTAAAGCAGCTTACAATATAGGCTAAAACAAAATGGCTAAAACAATATGAGGTATCTACTGCAAAGATTAAGAATCTTTTTCAACCCTAGAATCAAATTCAGTTTCAAATAAGTAAATCGTCAAACCCAAAATATCAGCATATGTTAGTTGAAAGCACTTGTTGCCAGTAGCTAATTCTTAGGAGAGGCATTCCTGTCTTTTAGAATGGAGAAAAAAATTGTACAACGTCTGAGAAACCTCTCAATGATGTGTCATGCAGGAAGGGGGCATGGTTGTTTGGGGAAGCCCAGCGTGGCCAGATTTTTCCTTCCATCCTGGCTTAACTGTGACTTGACAATGCTTCACTGCTCTGGTTCTACCTCCTTTCATTTAGACTGTGCTGGAGGCTGCATTGAGAGTGGTGGGATCAATTGCCCTGATCCAGCACAAGCACTTGTACTCATAAGGCCTTTCTGCACTACACTGTTATAATGCTATTATTCCACTTTCAACATCCTATGGAATCCTGGGGTTTGCAGTTTAGAGAGGGGCCTTTTTGACAGTTGCTTTGTTCAATATGTTTTTATCTCATTTATGTCATTTGTAGTTTTCATCTGGCAGCATTTCAATTTTTTTATAATGTGCATTGCCCAGAGATCCCATGAGAAAGGGTGGGATAGAAATGCTTTGATAAATAAAATAAAATAAATTAAAGGTAAAGGAGCTCTGTCCTCTTTTCCATCTGGCCATTAAGTAGCAAAATGGGAAACAAAAAGTAGAGTAGAGTCTAATAAGAAAGAACCAAAGTTTGCAGTAAAGACAGAGCAGAGGAGGCATTATGAAACTTCAGCTGGAATTCTGTTGGTGAACAAAGCTAGCAGGACATAGAGTGGTGACAAGGAAAGGCATATGCCAGCTCTATGCAGCCTGTTGCTCCAAAGTCTTCATTCTTTCACAGCTGTTAACACCTGTGGCTTTTTTCCTTCTGCTGTTATCACCTATATAAGCATAGTTAGGCCAGCATAGTTCACCAACAATATTCCAATAAGGAAAATAAAACTTCCAATTGCAGTATTTCTTCCATTGCTACTTGCAGCATGGGCAGTGGGGGCTGTATCGGAGCTGTAGTGAGGAGGGAGGAATTAAACTACTCCTCCATACTCTCTGTGGTCCCAAAGGAAATCCTGTTCCCCATGCTAGGGTTTAAATTTTTTTTAGTAAAAAGTCTGATCCGTCTGTAAGCTATGCAATGCACGCAGTTTGTACTCCGAAATTAGTTTCTATTAAGTGCAACAGAGATTTCGGATTGCGCTGTGAACTGCTGAGACACAGAAACTATATTATGATGTCTGCTTCTACTTTGAAAATATAAAATGCAACAGTTATTCAAAACTGCCTAGTGTTAAATGGAACCAAGGTTAGCAGGGTTAAAGCACTACATTTAGATGCACCGGAAAAAAGATGTCATCTGCTACTCAACATAGATAACCCTATTTCCTCTGAAGCTTAACTGCACTCCTCACAGAAGCTAGATTACAGGGATGGATTTTTCCCAACAGTAATATATCATTGTGAGCACATCCTCCTGTAATGCAAACTGTCTTGGACTGAATTTATCTTGAACAGACAAGGCAGACCCATTAACTTTACAAAAGACCTGTTGCTGGGGAAGACAGAAACTGTTAGAACTGGTTTGTTGGTATAGATCAGATCATGTCGCCCTCCAGATGTTGTTGGACTGCAACTCCCCTGAGCCCTAAGCAGCATGTTGCTGAGATTCAGACTACCAGGAATATCTGGAGAGCCACACAGTTCCCACCTCTGTAACACATCATTGCAGTGCTCGTTTAGAATTTTAATTGGGGAATTTTAATAAGCAATGGAGCCAGCTACGGTGAGCACTTTCACTTCAAAATTTACCAGTATACTTCTGGACCTGTACAGATTGGCACGCGTGAGGGCTTCGTGAGGTAAAAACCCTATTCAGGCATTAGCATTATACATGTAAAGAGGGACTGCCAGAGACAAGTTCCATCCTGTCTTTGTCACACTTTAAAGATCAGTTATCAAAGGTTTGGAAGAATACATTGTGCAAGAATCTGGTGATCGATCACACCAGGTACTTATTGCCCCAGTTGTTTGATTAACTGCTTATGAATAATAATTCCTAGCTGCTGTCTATATATTCATTGTTTCAGAAATGCATGTATTCCTCTTATCTCTTTTGGAAGGAATGAGTTGTTTGGCAGGAGCTATCTTTTAAAGAAAACATACTTGATCTTGCAAACAAATAGTTAAATGGCATTTCATTTCTTGAAGCCCACTTGGTTACTAAAAATAATACAAATTTTGTTTATGGTCATTTCCAGCTGTCCTTCTGTTGTGGCCTCCCTGTTTGTATAAGCAGTGTGGGCAGGCCTCTCAGCCTAATGATTCTGGAAAGAGATCGCTTTCACACTGACTTGTCCAAAAGTAAGCAGGGTTAAATCTAAGGGTGTCAAGGGCAGCAGTGCAGCCCAGTAATTTTAGACTCTGGATTTAATGGTCTTATTCTCCACCACACCTCCTCTCGGGACGACTGTGTGCATTACTTCACTGAATTCAAAATGGAGCTAGCCAGCCGTACTGCAGGCTTCCACTCATTCCGCTGAGTGGGGCCCATCTGGTCTGTCCCAACAATACCAACATTGGCCCAAGGCCTTTCGTTTAAAAATGCTTGGATTTCTCCTCAGTTTTTGCGCTACAATTTTGGACTCTAATTGTAGTAAATTGAGTGTGATGCTTCCTCCCCTTTTCTTTTTTTGTATCTGTAGTGGTTTGCTATCTGTTACCTTATTCCTGTCCATTACCTTATTCCTTCTTGCACGGTCTACATTCTTATAATATATTTTATTTAGTTGATCAGAGCCCACATCTTTTAGGTTAAATCTCATGCAGATAAAGATATGGCTTAAATCCAATGTAATGTTAGCAGAATGGATATCTCAGTCAGCATAGCTGTGATATAATACATCATTGTCCAAAAGTAGTACAAGTTTGCACAACTTCTTCTACAACTGGCCTTGTGCTAGCTAGCACAGTGACATTACTGGTTATAGGCCTATATATCAGAGAGGCAACACAAAGGATGTGGCTTTTATACAGAGAGTAAGAGAGCTTGGAAAAGTTACCTTTTTGGACTACAGCACCCATAATTGTGGGATTATGGTGAAGAGTGTTACAGTGGTAAATTCTGAAAGGCAGCTATTACATGCCTTCCAACAGTTCACAAATGAAAACCAGGATACATGTGGCCCAGCAACATCACAATGTGGTTATGATGGCATAGTTATTAGTGAGGAAAAACACACACAGAGGCTGCAGCAGTTTGCTTTTGTCGGAACCTACTGGGAAAGGCAAGACTTCAGCCTCTCCTCTCCCCCTTGCTGATTTAATTGGGTACAGCCTATTCTTGCACTTTGAACTCAGTTTGCAGTGACTGAAGTAAGCTGAGGACAAAGGGAGAAAGTGGAAGGTGCAAAGGGAAACTGGGACATTTTAAAAACAGCTCAAAAAATGGGACAACAGATTAACTGGGAGTGTCCCTGCCACATAGAGATAGTTGAAGGGTACAGTAATCATAATGACAGTCCCTATTGACAGTCCACATCCCCAGTGAGAGTTCAGAAATGCAAGTGGCTGCTTTGACCTATATCAGTGGCCCTTTCCGCACCTTACCTTTTCGCGGTGCTGGGGCACGGGGATCGCGCAAGCAGCCTCCTGCGAGAGGCTCTTGCGTCCCGGCTGCTTTGCCTCCGCAGCCGCTGCCTGCTCGCCAGCAAGCAGCGTGAGGGCTTCTCCTCTTCCTTCTGCAGCGCAGCCTGGGATTTTCCCAGGCTGCGCTGGGGCAGGAAGTGCGAGCGCCGCGACTCTAGAGGCTCCGCATGCATGGTAAGTGCACGCAGGGCCCTGGAGTGATGCATGATCACACACCATTTTCGACTACAAGCTGAAAATGAAATAGTGCGCGATTGGTGCCCGCTGGCCCCAGCAGCATTGCACAATTGTGAGGTCATGTGGACTGCTCCTCACAATTGCACAGTGCTCCAGAGGCCCTTTCGCATGGCGAGTGCTGTGCAAAAAGGGCCAATATGTAGCAAATCCATCAGTCAGCTGATCTTGATCATCTTGTAAACCAAAAAATTCACCATCAGACATTATGGATACACTGAGCAATTTACAGCATAGGCCCTCTGAGGTGCCTCTAAATTCCACTAAATATCCAGTTTTACATAATTTTTAAGATAAGACATGTTTTAGATTAGTATTATAGAGATGCTTAAACTTGATACCACTTAGGGTGTCAGCATGTATTAACATACTGCCACTAGAGGATTTGTCATACATTTTGTGAGAACCTCTGACTTAACATTAAAAGAAAAGGCTGCAGTCAATACTGAAAACCTCTTTGTCCTCACCCTTCTGTCACTAAGTATTCATTTCACATGGAGTTGGATCCCAACCATGATGAACATAAGTCCAATAGATTTTAGTGGATCTAACTCTGTATATGACAATTCTGGATCCAACCCATAGCCAAGGGTTTCATGGCACAGTCTTCCCAAAGGATACTTGAGTTGATCTGCAGTACCAAGTATTTAACGGGCAAGTCTGCCATCTCCAATATCATCTGGATCATATGTTCATGCTATAATCCAAGGAAGTACATTCCCCAACTGATACATGTGCTTTGGACTGAAGCTTACATTTTTACACTCTTGTGTTCTGATAGGGAATTTACTACTTTAAGATGTGGTGATAGCAACCACAGGGATAGACAGACTCATAGGCAGTGGTGTGGTGAGGCCAATTTACCAGGCCAAACTTTTTGGAACTTCTGATTAACAGAAAAGGTGATGTTATCTGTCACACCACCTGCAGCTTCTCTGTACTTCTGAAGCATCACTGCAATTGTCACAGTAGCTGGAAGAAATGGAAACAAATTATACTGGTTTTGGATAACCTCATGGATACAACTTGTTAGATATAGCCTCTGATGTGAATGATTTTGAGCATTCCCCCATCCATTTTAAAACATTTCTTTAAAATGCCATTGAATGTTGTGCCTACCATGGCAGTTATATCCATTTATACTCCCTTACTTTTTTTATAGTCTCTAGTCTTTACAAAAAGGGTGGGGGGAAGAAGAAAAGGATAGAGAGGGAAGGGAGAAAGAGAAAAAGAAGGAGAAACCAACTTTTGGCTATAGTCTTGCCAATGTACAGTTGGCCTTCCACAGAATTGGTATCTGCAGATTTGGTATCCATGGATTCAACCAAGCATAGATTGAAAATATTTTAAGAAATCTAAAAAGTAAACTTTAACTTTGCTATTTTATATAAGTGATGCCGTTTTACTACACTATTGTGCATAATGGGATTTGAGCATCTACAAATGTTGATATTCACAGGGTAGGATGGTGTCCTGGAACCAAACCCTGGCAGATACTGAGGGCCCACTGTATATTACACCTCCTACACTCTATAAACATGGAGGAAGAGGAGAAGGAGGAGGAAGGGAGGGAGAGAGGGAAGGAGGGAGGGAGGGAGTTTCTGAAAAAAATGCTTGGAAAGAGGAAAGATTCATTGACCATTTGAAAGGGATCAGACATCAACGTTACTGATCCGCAGTAGAGAGGCTAAGGTTGCCCTCTTCTCACTGGGTATTTGCATATCCATCAAAGGTTCCTTAGAAGCCTATCAAATGAATGCTAAAATATAGCGGGGAGGCACATTACCCAATCATAGCGGGGGAAAAGGGCCCTTTCCACAGTGTCCTCCCATCCTGGCATGGGGATGAGAGAGGAGCAGGACCACAATGATACTACTGCATGATATTGTCATGGTCCTGCTCCTTTCCTGTCCCCAGGCAGTGCAATCACAGATTAAATCATTGTCTGGATTTCCCCATCAATAGCATGTGATTGTACCACCATCCTGCACTTACCTGTCCAGTGGAAGGGCAGGAAGCCTGATGGCAGCGCTTCCTGCCCGAGCACACCCTGGGAAAGTATCCAGCTACGCTGTGGAAGGAAGTGGCATGTCCATCGTGCTCCCTTGCGCAGGGAGCTGGTCCCATTCAGAGGAGAGCACTGCTGTCATACTGCCTTCCCAGCAGAGTTACTGCTGGGATCGCCACCAGAGCACAATGGGACAAGGTAGGGTGCGGAAAGGGCCCATGAATTCCTCCTTTGGGTCCATAATTTGCTTTCTCTCTTCTTCAAATCCTCTTTGCCATAAGGAGGATTTTCAGGGCAGCTGCCTGAGGATTTTCCATGCTTGGAAATATCCTAGGAGCTCTACTGTTGTAAATGTAAGAGGAGGCTTTTCCTTACAGATGAGGCTTCTGTCCACACTTTTGAGTAGTTAATTCACTGAGTTTAGTATAGGAATTTAAATTAATAAATGAAACCATCACACAGAATATGCATCTATTGCTGAGATGAGGTTGAGCATCTGCCTCTCCATGTATTTGGAAAGTGGATTCCATGTCAGGAGGTTTCATGTTTAGGCCCCCGCTGGCTGACACCTGGGAGATCTGCTAAAAAGTGGGTCACACAACCCAACCCAATACTAGATGATCGTTGTAGTTTATGGAGAGTAGCATGTGCCGCTGGCTGATGATATGATAAAAAGGCTAGAAGAGCTTTTTTATCTTAGGCCTGGTGTGTTATCCCTAGATACAATGGGTTACAGGAAATATAGTCAAGAATGTCCAGAGATTACTACCATTAAGAAAGGCTGTGGCAGAAGGTGGTATGTAGTACCAGTAAAATCCTAAATTGCGTTCAGACTCACCATTGAGTGTATGCTAAGCTAGCAGAGGCCACTCATATGCCACCTCCCAGAAGTTATTAAACTACAACTCCCAGGTACCCCAAGCCAGGACAGCCAATAAGGACAGACTTGGATGTTGCAGTTAAACAATCTCTGAAAAGCCACATGTTCTCCACTGTTGTGCTAAATGCAGCAAGCATGGGCACATTCTCTTGTAAATCCATATCAAGGACGTATCAAGGTACAGTTACATGTATTGTACCTGGAGTAGGGACTCTTGAAGTGTTTGATTCACGTTATAAATTCTGATATGAACGATCATGATCCCCACCTTCAGACTTAACCTGTTCATTGGAACATAATTCTCTTTCATATTTAACATGCTTCATGTTACAGTGCAGTTGCAACACTCCAAAATGTCTCGGAATGGCTCAAAAGTTAACCCAGTTAATTTTAAAGTAAAAAGTATATTTTCCTGATAAAATCCATTCAGAATTGCATACAGTTATAGATAAAATATATTTAGTGTAGTAGATATGGTAAACATACTAGTTAAAGAGGAAGTATGAAGCATGAAGATTTCTTTTCTAATTACACATTATAAATGCATGCATGCAAAACTGACATAGCTTGGAATATAATCATGAGTTCCTTGATCTAAGGATGTGTTTTTCCCTTCAAGTTACCTTGAAATAGACTTATGACAGGCTTGTGAATTTCATAGGATTTTCTTAGGTAAGGAATACTCAGAGGTGGTTTTGCTAGTACTGTCCTCTGAAACATAGCCTACCAAGGCACTTATTCTGCTTAACAGCTGACCTGTTCAGCAAAATGTGTCGGGAAAAGAAGAAATAATACTTTTCCTGCCAGCACAATACTACCAGTGCTAAAAGCCAAAGGCAGATTTTTTTTTACTGAGGCTGCCAGACTGGTAATGAATCCCTTGTGGGTTGTGGGGCTTTCTTTTTAGGAAAAATTGTTAATTGGAGAATAGAGGGGAATGCTCCTGTATGTTGTTTTCATTAATAATCCTGTAATTATTTGTTATCATGAATTGTACTTTTATTTGCTGAGAATGACTTATCTCAACACTCAAAGATTTAGATCCATTTAGATTATTTAAATGCTAGAGATAGTTCTGACATTTAAATAATCCAAGTGAATCTAAATCTTTGACAGATGCTAGATATAGTTCTGAAAAGAGCCAGTGTGGTATAGTAGTTTGAGCACTGGATTACAACCCTCCAGGGCATTTAGCACAACAGTGGAGAACATGTGGCTTTTCAGAGATAGTTTAACTGCAACATCCAAGTCTGTCCTTGTTGGCTCTCCTGGCTTGGGGTACCTCCAGACCAGGGTTTGATTCCCCTCTGTTGGGGGATGATAGGAGTTTCAGCCCCACAGCCCCATGGAAGCCCACTGGGCAACCTTGGGTGTATCCACAGTCTCAACCCCAGAAAACCCCTTGATAGGTTTGCTTTAGGATCACCACAGGTCAGAAATGACTTGAAGGCACACAACAACAATAGTTCTGAAATTTTCTTTATAGACTTTTCTTCCTGAGGAAAAGCATCTCTAGGAAAGTTTTTGGTGGAGGAGTACTATGGTCTCCAATTGCTTAATCTTTTTCTTTTTAGCAGTTTGACAATTCAAAATCTCTCTTCTTCCAGAGGACCATACCTTCCAACTGTCTCAGTTTGGCAGGGACTGTCTTGATAAACCTGCTGCCATCTCACTTTTTCAGCTGTTTTTAAAATGCCCCAGTTCTCTTCTCCTCTTCCCCCTTTCTCCCTTTTTCCTCAGCTTCCTTCAATGGCTGCAAAAATTTCCAAGTGCATAAATAGTTTGCATCAAGTAACTCAGTAGGAGGAAAAGGACAAGAAGGAGGTCAGGCGAAAATGAAACTGCTGCAGCCTTTTCTACCTCTCTGTTCTTCCTCATTAATAACATTTGCCATATTGACCACATTCTGATGTTGCTTGGCCACATGTGTCCCAGTTTTAACCTGTGAAATGTTGGAGGATTTGCAGCAGCCCTAGATGGTGGAAAAGAGAATGGGAAAGGAGAGAACTGCTAAGGTGCCTCCTTTCCCCCTCTGTTTCCAAGAGCACCTTCTATATCCAACTTATGTCCCTTGTCTTCTTCCTTTCTGCTCTCTCTTCTCATTTCAGAGCCATTTCAATGATGAGTGTAAATTCAAAGAGATCCTGCTGCCAAACAACTACAACGCTTACGAGTCCCAGATCTATCCAGGGATGTACATAGCCCTGAGCAAAAATGGAAGAACAAAGAAAGGCAACAAAGTCTCCCCCACCATGACAGTGACACATTTTCTTCCTAGGATTTGAGAGTTGTCCCTTCAGACCTACCTCAGGGAAGAGGGAGAAGGCCAAGCCCAACGAAGAGAGTGGAAAGCAATGGGCGGAATCTATGGTGCACTTTTCTTTGAGAGTTTTATGCAAGAGTAGATGTAAGATATTTAAATTATTTAAGTCTGTATATATTGCCAGAAACTTATTTATAGTTCTGATTTATTTTAATTCCTAAAAAAGAAAAGAAAAAAAAAGGAAGGAAGGAAGGAAGAAAGAAAAAGAAAGAAAGAAAGAAAGAAAGAAAGAAAGAAAGAAAGAAAGAAAGAAAGAAAGAAAGAAGGAAAGACCCAGCAGAGAACAAAACCTCCAACTTAAGCTATTGGTTGCAGAATGCAACCGTAGAGGACTCTTTTTGCATTGTGGTTTATTTAACTTTTTTTTGGTAAGTTATCACAGGTGTGCTGCTATTATGTGTTTGTTTGTTTTTAACGTGAAATCCGATTCCTATATTTACAATGTTTTGCACTGTTCTCTGTGTTGTACAGTGTTTGTTAGTGGACATGAAATGGTTATTCTTCCTCTCTCTCTCCCTCCCTCCTCCTCTTTTTAAAGAAACCAATGATAAACACCAGAACAGGTCTTA
This sequence comes from Cyclura pinguis, assembly GCA_030412105.1. Lineage (NCBI taxonomy): Eukaryota > Metazoa > Chordata > Lepidosauria > Squamata > Iguanidae > Cyclura > Cyclura pinguis. The sequence continues at coordinate 305,474,825 of CM059599.1, read as the reverse complement.
GTCTTTGAGAGGGGGAAAAAAAGGACTGGGCAAACCTTCCTCAGTTCTGATGCCAACTTGTAGCAAAACACAATGTCTGACCTCCTTTTGTGCAGCATTGCTATTTCATTGAAATGGTATCAGTTTACTGCTGGTACAGAAAGCATAGCATTGAAGTACCACCCTGCTAAGCTGTTTTTAGATCTGCTATTGCTGAACTCTGAACTTTGATGGAGGTAGTCTCTTTGGAGCCCCTAGGATCCAATCCACCAAGCCATTGCATGAAAACCCTTGGAGGATACACAGCAGTCACGCTGGGTCAATTATGTAGAAAATAATTCTGCAGAAACCTCTAGAATAAATCTCCAGGATTATTGGTATAATTTTTTTAAAAACTAAGGCAAACTACACTTTTTTTAAAAAATTTATTTTACTAGTTGGTCTGACCTGAACAGCATGTGTTCATTTCCTGCCTCATAAATATTCACACTGTGAAACAGGCTGTGATTAATTAGTGGCATTTAAGAAACTACAAATCTCTTAAGTGTGATAACGCCATTCCCCCTCACAAATGCATTGTTCTAGCAATGTCTAAATAGTGTATCATCGAAAAGGATCTCTCTCATTCTCTTTCTCTTTCCTCACACTCTGAGATAGGTTGGGCAACTGTGGCCTACCAGGTGTTGCTGCCCTACAGCTCTCTTCAGCCTGAACCAGAATAGCCAACTGGTGAAGGGTAATAGGAGTTGAAGTCTAATGTCTAATAGCATGTGGTGGGCTACAAGTTGTCCATCTCTACTCCAAGTCATGGCCAGACATTCAAAGCTGATGTGTGATTTTTAATACAATATTTAGAAGGAATTAATATGCTGCTGCCTTCAAGGCTGTAATCTATAACCCACTAGATAGATGTCAACATTTCAGCGTAAGCCTGGAATGCACCATTGCAACAGAAATGGTCCCAGATGTTCCTGTTGGTAGCTGAGCTTTCAGTGGACCAATCACTCAAATGGCTTTAGCATCTCTGATTGGTCACCAGAGATGCCACTGGGAAGTCCTTTGCTGAAGTTGGGCCTGTTTATGAGATGAGTCATTTGAAAGACTGCTCATTCATCACCAGTACAGTTCACCAGCTCTTTAGCATGTAAACATAGATGAGTTATTGGGAGGGCAATGGCTTTACAGTTTTGCAGAAATGTGTTGCCAGAATCCTAGAACTGTTTCTGGAAATTTGAAAATAATCTTATGGCATAATTCTGCACTTAAGGTGCCCAAGCTGAGGAGCTATACAATCTGGCAGAAGGTTGTACCATTGCTTCTAAAGTAAAGCTTGTGTACAGCATGGATACTGTGACACTGGGGTATCTTCAGTGTATCCCCAACTCTAGTGTATTTCCTCCGCCAGTGCAAGGCCCAAAATGAAGTTGAAACATTGGCAGAAAGGTGGTGAGAGAAAGGTGGAAGAGACTTACACCTGACTGTATATTCTGTCAGGTCTTAATCATACTGCTAACAGTGTGACTCTGCTCTGCCCATAGGGCAGTCATAAAGCAAAATCTGGCCCATAGGAGTCAGTAGAAAGCCATAGGGGAGAAAACCTCCACCTGCCCATCAACATCGCAATAACTGTATAGGGTATTGTGTAAGTTTTACCAGTGTAACTCCCCACCATTAGCTATACATGGGGTATAAAATTGTTTTGCCTATTTGCAATGTAGCTATAGGCTTATTCCTGAGAAATTCTGCTAACTTGAATTGAACGACTATGATATAAAATGGCTTATGGGTTACAGCCTTAGCATTTCATTCCCTGACATTAAAATGATTCAAGTCTACCTCATTTATTCATTCATTCTCAAAGCCAGTATCCTCTTCCTTTTTTTTAACTGCTTAGAAGGTGCATACATTTTTCAGTGTTATAATTCCATTGTGGGAGGGAGCATCCCAAATCCCTACTTCCCTTCCCCCACATGTAGCCACAAGTATTCCAGATAGCATTGGTTGCATCCAATTTGAGCCTTGTCACGTTTGTGCTATCTTTACCCGGTGATTTACTTTTAGTAAGGATAATCATGGTGAAAATATTTGCAGGCAGCTGTCAGGCTGCAGCACTATATGGTCATCCAGTAACCCTATATTTTTCTTTATATATTTTGTGAATGTAAACCATGTCTTTAAAGCAAAGAATGAACAGACAGGTTTAAGAATGATGGCAGAGGGGGGTGGAAGGGGGAGGAAAGGGGAAGTCTGAAAACTCCTGCTAAGCTTTGAGGGCTGATTTCTTTTCTCTTTTAAATGGAAGAGTAGCTTTGAAAGCAGAATATTAAACTAATCTGGAGATTTCTTAGAAGCAAACTCTAGAAAGCCTCATTATTTTTTAGGAGGTAGCTCATAGTGTTGAGGCTTGAGTGTAAGACTTGCAGCACTAGGAAATAAAGGCTTCCCATAGGGTATAGTAGTTGCTCTGTCACAGCAGTATCGTAGATGTGATGATCATATGCTTTTGTTGCAGGCTGGCTTGCTGCCACTACATTATAACTGAAGTTGGCAAGCAGAAGCCTTCAAGCACGTTGGGTGGGACCTCTCTCAGTGGCAGCTTGTGGCTTTCCTGATAGTGGGGCAGTGAATCCACTCTGGATTTTAGTTCAAACTTTATAGGAGTTTTTGAGGTTTTTTTGTTTTGTTTTGCCACTGATCTCTTCAGGTTGCAATCATCAAAGGTTAACCACTGATTTCAGTGTGATTTCTTTGGAGTAAATGTGCAGATTAAAGAAAATCTTTGCAATGCTTGGAAATTTTCCTGTTTTGGACTATAGGTCCCAGAATCCCACTGGCTATGAAGGTGGAGGGATTGTGGGACCAACAGTCCAAAAGAAACTTGCAATTGTGACCTAGAAGTTGTAGCCGAGAAAGCTCCACTCTTTTGTATTTAATGCCTAGACTACTGTGCTCATTTGGTGAACCTGAGGGCCTTTGCAGTGCATGGTACATCTACAGAGCATAGAAAAATTAGGGATTATGATTGTCAGACTCCACTAGTCTTCATGGAGCACTCTCTAGGCAGGCTGGGGGAACTGCAGTTCTTTCCAACACTTGCCATGCTCACTGCCTGAGAGAGATACAAGAACCTGCCTTATACGAGTTCAAACCATTAGCCCATCCAATGTAGTATTGTTTAACTTGTAATATTATGGTCTAATATTGTCTAGAAATGTCTCTCCAAGGTTTCAGATAGAAATCGCTCCAACCCTTTCTACCTGATCCTTTTACCCAGAGAAAATGGGGATTAAAGCTGGGGGTTTTGCATGCAATCTTTGCACTTTTATTACTGCCTATCACTTGCATACTGTTGCACCAATGCAATATAATGTGCAAGTGCTGACATGCTGTCATATTGGAAATCAGCCCTTGAACATGGCATTGCATTGCATTGCATCAACATTATCATGTTAAGTGGACTTTAGAGCAGAGCTGTGGAGTATGTAGCTGTTCAGATATTGATGGACTGCTGCTCCCATAATCCCTCTCCATCAGCTATGCTGCTTAAGGTTGATGTAGAGCTCAAGCATGTGGAGGGCCAGAGTGGGCTACCTTTGCTATCAATAAAACCCTGGGCAAGTCAGAGGCTCAGCTGTGAGTTAAGGCATGCAGAGGTGTGATCATTGATCCAACTTCCTAGGCTGTGCTTCTTTAAGGGAGGCAAAGATCTGCAAATTCTGTGATCTCATCCTTGATGAGAAAGGGCATCTCAACACATCAACACATACTACCAGCTGTCTTAGTGTGACACACCATCCTCATGCACTTCTTTATGAGATCAAAAATACTAGTTTTTTTAAAATTATAAATTAAAAAAGTAATTAAAAAAACATTATATTTTGCACAAAACAGCAGCAGCAGCAGCAGCAACAACAACAATCTTTGTGAAATTTATCCAAAAACAGTCATGACAGGCAAAAGATCATTTGCAAATGTGCAAAAAAACCCAACAACTCTCTTATTGTATTGTCCATCAGAATCTTTTTTTGAAAAATAATCATTTTCATATGTAAGAATGAAATACATAAATATTTACATCCTCCTGGAGAACATACCAGAGTTTTCCCCATCCTGGAACAGTAAAAGAGTGACTGTTACCCCTTTTTGGGGAAAATATGAAAGACGACAGGCTGGTTTGGCACAAGGGGCCGATTAGTAGTGAAGCAAGAGAACTGTGTGTCCATGCTAACTGAGAGAAATAAGAGCCCTCAGCATGTAACACTAAGCTATGGTTTAATGTTACATGCTTGAGCCTGCACACACTCACACACTCTCCTCTCCTCCTCTGATATGGCTACAACTATGACAAGGTTGGGAATCATGTGCCCTACTGGCTACGTGAGGGCCTTTAGAGGGGTCTGGTATGGGTCTCCCACTAATCTCCAACCCCCACTATTCCCCAAACAAATTCTGTTGAAGAATAATTCTTTTGGCCATAAGAATACTCAAATTAAAATTTAAAACATATAGATATCTGAACATAAATCCAGGTGTTTACTTGGCCAGCCTCTTCAAAGTGCCAAAAAGTGACCAGGACTCATACTAAATTACATCTGGTCACTCCAAATGGCAGCCAGAAGAGGTGGTGCAGCATTCTGGAGAAGCAAAAAAATAGCATGGTGTGACCCTCCAAGCCCTGGAAAGGATTGAGGAAGATGCCCATCTGAAACCTTTGATGGCCGATGTTTGTCACTGTAAAGCAAGATGGGTTAATTATCTGAGTTCACTGTATGCTAGCTTCCTATATCTGGCTTGTTTAAACTGTGATTAATTCAAACAAGCCAAGATCAAATCTGATAATAACAAGAATTCAGACATAATGGAGAACTCTGGTTAGTTTGAAAGCAGAAACCTAAAGCTTCCAGTTGCTTCCTCATAGACATCTCAGTGTAAGAGAGGGAACCAAGGAAGCAAGCTCATACAGGGTCATGCATGTATTTTGCATTCTGTCCAAACCAACTCTCTGGCCTTGTGTCACTGGCATGGGTGTTTTCAAATATGAATCCATATGGGGTCCCTCAGAGACTTTAATGCAGCCATGTTGCCACTAAATTTTTTTAATATGAGAGGTATTAGATGAGATGCTAAGCTTATTTTTATCATATGGTAGTTGCAGCTATCACCTGATTACCTGAACACATGAAATTGTTATTGTGGATATCTCAGGCAAATGCTGAAAGACAAGCTGAGTGGCCATATGCATCCTATGTGTGCTCTCAAAGATTGTGCCAATATACTCTTGGTTTGTAATCTTCAGACAACTTAATGCAAACAAATTGCAAAGTCTGTCAGTATCAAGTTATCCTGAGATAAGAGCTATGTCAACAATCCATTCTGGGTTGTTTCAGCCATAGACTCTGCCAGGCTATCTTGGGACATTTGTGGGTTGCTGCATATGGATTTGAGGGATTTGTTCCTATCAGAAGTAACAATCCTAAGCATGTTTACCTGATAATGTACATTTTGGTGGGGTGAGAAAAGACTTGAATCAAGCATCCCTGATCTTGATAGAGGTTGTTGCTTCTCTGTTTTAGTATACCTCAGTCTTCCATTCAATTGTTAGATGTGTTAACAAATCCAAGGTAGAATTTATTTCAGGAATTATCATCATTGGCTAACTGCTTGTGTAAACATAACCTTTTTCTAAACTAGTACTTGGAAGACCCACAGAAAAGAACAAAGACACTCCTGAATAGTTGTGAGAGATTGCAATCTTAAGCAGAACTTGCATGATAAGTTACAAGTAATGTAGTCACCTGTAATTCCATATACTTATTTTTTGGCAATAAGGCCGTAAGGAAATTACATTGCGAATGTAATATAGTTAGTGGAAATGGCATTACCCACTGATTTTATTATTATTTTGGTGCAACAAGTGATGTTTTCAAGTTACTTGTTAAAGGATTTTAAGGCATTTTTCCAGACCATGAGCAAAATTGTTCCTGTTTTATGTCATTCTCTTATAAATTTTATGGGCTGTCTTTGGTCTCAAAAAGTAATGGAAAAGTAATAGAAGTAATAAGCAGAACAGCAATAATTAATGTGATGAGGTGGTTTTTCTTTTACAGTGTTAACAATAATGAATTACCCTTTGGAGGTTTCTAATTGTTTACACAACATATTACCTTCAAAAAGTAACTTTCCATGCTCTAATTGTAGGGAATGCTTACATGTTCTTTAAATTTAGGCGTCAGCAAAATTCCAAGGCTACAAAAAACCCAAGTTCAGCTTTCTTTTCCCTTTTCTACATTCCTGCATTTTTTAAAAAAGAAACCTGCTTGTTATACATACATGATCAATATTGTGCTTATGAATGAGTTGCAAACGTACTGTACTTAATGGATGACCTTGAAGAATAGAGCTACTGACCAGTACTGATGGAGGCAAATGCGGAATTTGAGAAGTTCAGAGTATGAGCTCTCCTAGTTTTAGGGCTGCCAGACTAAAAACTGGAGAAGGCTCCTCCGTACCTGTAATGGTTGCATAGAAGAGGAAATTTCAATAGGTGTTGCTTATCACACAACTAGGTAACAAGTAATACTTCCTGAAATTCTCTCTTTTACACTACCATTAAAGGTACAGGACTCCTTTACATTCTATACGCTGGTAACCTTTGACTTAACCTGTTACGAAAGCAGCCCAGTAGCTCCTGAAATTGAGTTTGGCTCAAAATTGGGTCTGGCTTCAGCCCTGGCCCTGCTGCTAGCCAAGTCGTTCTGCCAGTCCCTGAGTGCTTCCCAAGCTAAAAGCGAGACTAAAACGAACTCAAGAACAACCACCAAAGCCTTGCCCTTGAGCAATGTCTGAGAATAACCAGCAATAGCTAGAGACAGGAGAGGCCTGCTTATAGATCGCAGGCCTGACTAGAAATGGACGTTGATGGTCATGCTGTGACCATATTAAAAATGAGGCCTACGTGCTGGCCTTTCTTATCTCTACTGGACTCACCACACCTAAAATTTTTCATTTGGAAAGTGGGAAGGCTGGAAGGGAAAAACTGAGAAGTAATTTCAAATGTTATCTGAGAAAGGTTTTCATGTGGGGTGGGGAGAAAAACAATTCTGAACAGAACTGAGGGGAGTCGTCCATCACTGTTTACCGGTGAAATCAGAGTATAGCAGGACCAGATTTCTTTCAACCACCTCACTGATGTTCATGGGAAGATATGTGAAACATGATCTTGCACTCCAGTCCTAGGTAAGCTTTTGACAGTGAGATTCCCGAATGTTTCTGTGCACTCTGTAGCCCTCTGTCTTTAATATGTTCATATGAACATGGGAAAAGCTTGGAGAATTTACTGTTTTGGACTAGAACTCCCAGACCCACTCCCCCTGTTCAGCTTATAGTTCCAAACAGTAACTTTTCCATCTTTTGATTATGGATCACCATCGTTCCAGAAGCTCAAGGGGCTATACCACACAAGGCAAGTAAACTGCAATTACAGCAGGATAATAGCATCTTTTGGTGGGACTTATCACATGACACAACCTCATTTCTCTTCTGTTATTCTTCTTGGGGGAGACCATTTGAAAAGCCTTTCTTTTATTAACACAAAAAATCCATGAATGACTGTTTTCCAAATGGTCTCTCACCTGGAGGACAAGAGGATGGAGGTAATGAGATAAGTCCCAGCCAAAAACGCTATTATTCTGGTGTAATTGCGATTTACTTGCCTTGTGTGATGAACTCCGAAGTATTTCCTGGTTAACAAAGTCAAAGCAATTAGAATTACTGACTTCACTCATTAACACAATGGATGTGATGAATAATTTCCCTTCTTTATAACGTTTTTCTTCATCTCAGTTATCAAGTGGCAACCTTGCCCTTGATGTTCTTGGAGGTAGTTTATATTGTAAGTTTCCGAAAATGTTGTAAAACTTTGATATCGATGTTACATGGTACATGCTTTCACCATTTACCAGATCTGTCTGTAGTTTTATACAGGTGCTGTTCAATATTGTGGTGTATGTGCTGTGCACATTTAAATGCGTAATAAATAGATAAATGTTTACAATGGACACATTGCACTGGTTGATTTTTTTTTTAACTGGAGTTGTCTCCTCAGGTGAGAAAGTTGATTGTATCCCATTTTGAAAATGTGTAGCATCCCCAGAGGTTTGCTTTACTTACTGTACAAGGAGCAGCTTAGGGAGCTGGGTATGTTTAGTCTGCAGAAGAGAACGTTAAGAGGGGACATGATAGCCATGTTTAAATATTTGAAGGAATGTCATGTCGAGGAGGGAGAGGGCTTGTTTTCTGCTGCTCCAGAGACTAGGACAAGGAGCAATGGATTCAAGCTGCAGAAAAGGACATTCCACCTGAACCTCAGGAAGAACTTCCTGATGGTCAGAGCTGTCTGGAAATGAAACATGCTGCCTTGGAGTGTGATGGAGTCTCCTTCTTTGAAGGCTTTCAAACAGAGGCTGGATGGCCATCTGTTGGGAATGCTTTGATGTATGTTCCTGCATGGCAGGGGTTGGACTTGATGGCTCCTGTGGTCTCTTCCAACTCTATGATTCTATGATTCTGTGTACTTCCTAATCCTAAACACCCTTACCAGGACATACATGTAAGCATAAGTGCTATCCTTTAATCATAGCCCAAAACTCTAGCCTGAGGCACTCACCCCACTCTCACTGATAGTAGGGCCAGCCCTTGTGCACTTGCAAGCCTTCACTACTTTATTCAAATGAGTGTGGAATAGTATCCTGTGTAGCTACATGGACACAAAATAAGAGTGGAAAAACTGACTAGAGAAAAAACTGAATGGGTAAGAATAAAACACTGAACTGATAAGAATAAAAATAAGTGACTATGTTTAAGTATTTCAGTATCATTCTCAATACCCCCGAAAAGGTTTGACAAATGCAGAGACTAGTTTCCAATTATGCATTGTTGTCTATGGAACTGAAGTTGCCCCTCATTTGACGGAACACACTTTTTTTTTAAATCATTTTATTCAAAATTCTCATTATAAAAAAAACATACATATTCGATTGTCAGCTTCAATAGAAATATATCTGATCTTCCACATTGATCTAGATTCCATTTTCCAGATTTCTAAAGACTTAAGGTACTGTACAACATTCTACTGTTAATTTATCTGATAGTTCTTACATTTCATTCATCATATTTCCGCTTCATGATATATACCTGTCGCCCACGCGTATTATAACTTTAATCATGAATTACGTATTTCCAGCTGTTAAAACCCAGCAATTACCCGTTACAATTTGCCATTCTTTCTGTATCACATTGTCTGATTTCCCCTTTAATCTCTGGGAGACCATGTCTGCATTTTTATTTTCAATAAGTGTAGCCCACCATTGTTCTATTGTAGGTATTTGCTGAGTTTTCCATAGCTTTGCATATTCAATACGAGCTGTTGTTATCATATACAGTAATATTCTCCAATGCTTCTTTATACCAACATCCTCTATAATATCAGTCATATTTAACAAATACAATTCAGGTGTCTTAGCAAACTGACCTTTCAATAATGTACAAATCACATTATGTACTTCATTCCAATATTTCTTAGCTTTTAGGCATGTCCACCACATATGATATATCGTACCAACCTCCCTTTGACATTTCCAACACTGTCCAGTACCTGTATTATAAATCCTTCTCAGTTTATCTGGTGTCATATACCATCTGTGAAATAGTTTATAATAGTTCTCTCTCAAATTCTGGGCTACTGTAAACTTCTGCATTTTTTTCCAACTCTGCTCCCAAGACTCTAATTGAATTGAATGGCCAATATTTTGAGCCCATAAAATCATTGTTTCCTTTATTGTTTCTTCCTGTCTGTCCTGCTGTAATATCTCTTGATGGATTTGAGCAAGAAGGTGAGGCGGATTCTCAAAAATCCATTTAGCTACTCCAACTTTTTCTTTTAGTTCAATTCCGTAAGTTTTTATGTCCATATGAAACCTTTCGGTTAATTGTCTGTAAGGGAACCAACTCAGTCTTATTCCCTCCTGTTCTAGTTTTTCCCTTGTTTTCATCTTAAAATTATTAGACGCTGATCTCTCAATTATATCATCATAGCGCAGCCATTTATCTGTATCAGTCCATCTACCAAAAAAAGCCTCTTGCGGTGAGACCCACGTGGGGAGCTCCCTCATGTTTTTGACTTTATAATCATCCCAAATTTTCAAAAGCGATTTTCTGATATAATGATGAGAGAAATCTTTATCTGTTCTTGCTTTATCATAAAACATATAGGCATGCCACCCCATCCTCAAGTCTGCGCCTTCCAATGCCAGCGTTTTCATATCTTGAAGGTCTATCCAGTCTTTTATCCACATAAAAGCCGCTGCTCTGTAATATAATTGCAAGTCTGGTAGTCCCATTCCTCCTCTACTTTTTATATCTGTCATAATGTTCCACTTTATCCTAGGCTTCTTCCCCTGCCATATAAATTTAGTTAACTCTCTCTTCCATTGTAAGAAAGGTTTCATATTTGTTATTGTAGGCAGGTTTTGGAATAAAAAGTTCATTTTTGGCAAAACATTCATCTTAACTGCTGCAATTCTCCCTATCAATGAAAGCCGCAAAGAAGACCAATTTTGCAGATCTTTTGTTATTTCCTTCCATTTTTTCTCGTAATTATTTTGAAATAACTCATTATTTCTTTTAGCTATCCAAATTCCTAGATATTTTACCTTTAGTCCTGTTTTAAATCCTGTTAGTTGTACTAGTTTCCTCTCTTCTCTTTCAGACATATTTTTAGTTAAAAGAACTGTTTTGTCCTTATTAATTTTAAAACCTGAGAATTGTCCATATTCTTGCATTATAGCGTTCAGTTTTTCTATAGATTTGCATGGATCATCCAAAAAAAGGACCAGGTCGTCTGCAAAAGCTTTCAATTTATAATATTTCTTAATTTGAACTCCTATTATTTCTTTATCATTTCTTATAGCATTGTTAAGTATTTCCATTGTCAAAATAAACAACAAAGGTGACAAGGGACATCCTTGTCTCGTCCCTCTATGGAGTTCTATCTCTTGTGTTCTTTCGCCGTTGATAACCAGTCGAGCTTGTTGTTGTCTATATATTTCTTCAATCCATGCAATAAATTTCTCTGCTGGCTGCATCTGTTTAACCAGTGTCTTCATAAATGGCCAGCTAATCATATCGAAAGCTTTCTCTGCATCAACAAAAACCATGGCCAATTTCTGTTCATTATGTTTTTCATAATATTCAATTATGTTTAGAACTGTTCTAATATTATTTCTCAAAGATCTTTTAGGTAGGAAGCCATTCTGATCTTCGTCAATTATCTCTGATAAAACTTTCTTAAGCCTCTCTGCTAATATTGTAGCGAAGATCTTATAGTCTGTATTCAAAAGTGAGATTGGTCTATAATTCTTAACATCTGTCAAGTCTCTTCCTTCCTTCGGAATCAAAACCACATTGGCTTCCCTCCAAGTCTCTGGTATTCCATCCTTGATTATTTCGTTTATAGTACTTTGCAAGGGCATTGAAATTTCATGTTCCAAAATCTTATAGTATCTTGCAGTAAACCCATCAGGTCCAGGAGTTTTATCATTCTTCAAATTCCTGATAGCCTCAACTACTTCCATCATAGTGATAGAATTATTCAAAATTAGTCTTTGGTCCTCATTAAAGCTCATTCTGTTCATCTTCTTCAAATATTCTTCCATTTCTTGCTGATTCTCCTCTTTTGGGATCTTGCTCATCAGTTTCACATAGTATTTATGAAATACTTGTTTTAATCTCTCTTGTTTTGTAATTTTTTCTTCTTCTATTCTGATCTCAGTTATAACATTCCGAGCTCTTCTTTTACGCAACATTCCTGCCAATAGTTTGGACGGTTTGTTAGCTTGCTCAAAAAAATTATATTTCATTCTCCTTATTTGTTGTTCTATTTCTTCCAAGTTAAGTTGATTTAACTGTGCTTGCAGTATCTTCATCTGTAATCTGCACTGTTTGTCTGACGGTTTTTGTCTCAGCTGTCATTCAATTTCTTTCATCTTTTCCAGAGTTTGCTGCTCACTATTTCTCTTTTCTTTTCTGATTTCCGTCATCCATCTGATAAAGTTACCGCGCATGACAGCTTTACTTGCATCCCAGATAGTTTTCATCGAAAGTTCCATCGTTAAATTCTCTTTAAAATAGTTAGTTATCTCTGTTTTTGCTTTTATTATATATTCCTCCTTATTCCAAATCACATCATTCAATCTCCATGTTCTTTCTCTGTCATTAATTTTTATCCTTAGTTGTATTGGATTATGATCAGAACATGGATTAGGAAGTATATCCATATCTGTAATCTTTGTCAGAAGTAGTTTAGATACCAACATCATGTCTATCCTTGACATAGACCTATGTCGATCCGAATAGAATGTATGTCCATCCAACTGTCCATTCTTGTATCGCCAAGTGTCATATAAATTTAAAGTGTCCATCATATTAAAGAAACTCTTAGGTAGTTTGCCATTGTTTCGGGTAGATGACTTTTGCGTTGTCCTATCAACCTGAGGATTAATTACGCCATTAAAATCCCCAAGAACAATCATGTTAGGATTTCCAGTTTCATTAAGATATTTCAATATCTCTTCCTGTAATGTAGGAAAAAATTCACCTTTGGCTCCATTTGGTGCATATATCCCGACGATTAATATTTTTTCTTGTTTCAGAGTAACTTCTACTCCTATATAGCAACCATTTATGGCCTGAAATATTTGCTTTGTACCAAATTTTGAATTAACATATATCAATACTCCCCTCTTCTTTTTATCAATCGTAGCTGCAAAGCAGCTACCTAATTTCAGATTCCTAACATATTTCAGGTCTTGAGTCCGAATTCGTGCTTCTTGTAGACATATTATATCAATATTCTGTTTCTCTAAATGATGAAATATTTGTCTTCTTTTGTATTCAGAGTTAAGTCCCTTAATGTTCCAAGAGCAAATCTCCAAATCCATTTTGCAAATTATAATAAGTTTCTATTAATGTTATTTATCTTATTTCAACAATTCTTCATCAACCTCCCCTTCTTCTTGTTCCCTGGTTGCTTCCTCTTGTTCACCATCTTCTTCTTCTCCCTGTAATTGTCCTCTTTCCTCCTCTTGAAGTAACTGTTCTTGTTCTTTCTTCGCTTCAGAGGTATCCTTCTGTAAATCCTTCTTCAGTCTCTCCATCATTTCTTTAGCTTTATGTATTGAATTAATTCTGTATCTCTGCTGTCTATAAATAAAAGACAGACCTTCAACCCTTTCCCATCGATAATTAATCTGACATTTCAACAAAAGATTGGCCAGTGGTTTATATTCTTGTCTTTTCTTTAGGATTTGATAAAGTATGTCTTTAAAAATTCTCACATCTTTATCTTCAATCTTCAATAGTCCATCATAGCTTCTCTGTAATATTTTGTCTCTAATCATAGTCCTCGTAAATGTTATAATAATGTCTCTTGGTAATTTCCGCTCTCTTGCAACTCTGGAGGAAACTCTGAACATTGATGGAACACACTTTTAGCAAGCAAGAACCTTGTAAAAGGTGTGATGGTAATGGAATTCACATTGCATCATACCCCACCTGAGTAGCTAGACAAGGGTGTATACTTGACATGAGTTACTGCTCAGATTTAACAGTCTTGTTTACTAGCCATGATTCCAAGTTGTGTTAATAATGATTATTAACTATAATTAATAATCAGTTTCAACTGTTCTGGATCATGAGTGTCTATCTCAAACATTCCTCATTCTATGCATTTAAATGCCTTTAAGAGAGCATCCCTTTATCAACTAGCTACCCAATGCAATGCTTAGTATAGTTGAAAAAATAATTGGGGTACCCCCAGCCCCCCCAAGTTAATGCTGGGTGCATCATGTAGCTTATGATCCTTCCTAAACACCTTCTCAAAATCTGATGAAAATTCATCCAGCCATTTTGCTGTGATGCAGGAACAAACAGAAACTTAAATTGTATTTATAAAAATGTTTATTTACACATTATATGTACAAATAAGCCTTGTAACTGTTACTATTCAGCTAATCTGGGAAACCTGGTAAGTTATGGACTATATTTGAGTAGTCAGTTATTTATGTATGTATTCATAGATTTAGGTCTTTGGGTAGAGGAATCCCAGAGGAGATTGCAGAAAATTACCATTAAAGGGGTCCAATCAACTCTAAGAGTGTAGAAATAAGCAGTAAAAACAAAAACAAAAAACCCAGCATGTATAAATGAATTGAAATTAATAGTGGAAAGATTTCAGAATTTTTTTTTCCCACCAAAGCACACCTAAAAGCACATGGTGAGGCTCCTCTAGCTTTCCTATAGATTGCTGTCATTTGCTATATTCATTCCTCAGAAGTAATGAGCTACATTACTATTTTAGTTACATTTAAGAAAACCAAAAATCAAGGCTGGCTTTTAGATAGTAACTATAATATTAGTTAACCTGGGCTGGGGTTCTTAGTGTTATAACTGTAACCAAGTACTCTTGAAACATAAGTGTCCTAAGCCAGGGTGCCAAGTAGTTCTATTGCCACTGGAGCAGCAAATCCACTCTTGATTTTATGGCTATTCCCCCCACAGTTGCTCTGGGATGTATGGGAGCTCTCCTAGTGCTGGGGTCTATCTCTAAGAAGTTCAACATTGGAAAGGGGCTCCTGTAAATCCTAGAACGTCTGGAGGTGGTGGTAAAATAAGGAATGAATTCACCAACCCCTACAGCAACTCATCCACTGGCCAAACTGTTCCTGAAACCTGAAAACTTACCAAACTTGGACAATGGTTGATGAATAAGCTGAACTTGTGCAGTTTTCGTAAAGCATGATAAAAAGGGAAAAGAAGTTACATTTTTAAGCTCCATAATTTTGTGGCTGCTGAGGCCTGAATTTGCCAAGGCAAAACCCAAGACCATTGCAGAAACTACTCTTTTCCAACTAACAAGCTGGTTCAAATCTTCATATTGGGTTATTACTATCTTATTGAGTTATATCCCACTTTTTCTCCATCATTGAGACACAATATATAGGTTAGTAGGATTTCTACCTAGGCATGATATTTTGCAATGGGAGGAAGATAAAGTCGGGGACCAAAGACATTTTCTCATCTGCACCATTTACATACGTTGTCCTAATGACTGACACAAAGCAGATGCAAGCTGCATGGATGTTATGCAGGGTGACCCTAGCAGGTTGGATGTGCCAAACAGCTGCACTGACCTGTTGTAAATAACTGGTGCTGACAAGCATTTCATCTCTCCTGAACTGGATGAGTGACCAACCTGGTTGAGGGGTTTATGCTACAAATGGCCCACCCATGTTGAGTCAGGAGGCAAATATGAACTCTGCTTTATCATTTTGTCTTTTCCCCATCAAGATGAACATGGCCAGAAACATTGCAGAAAGAGGCAATGCTGTTGGCTGCTACTTGAGGCAGAATGCACAACCATCATCACACAACTGCTCAAAATGTGATTCTAATCCATTCTAGTTTTTTGAATGATAATCCTCTACTCTGCTTCTAAATGAGAATAATGCAGCTCATTTTCCCATAAAACAGAATAAGGAAAGAAAAGGTAACAGTGGCAATGGATTGCTCGGGTAGGAAGTTGTGTGACCACAACATCAAATTATGTTTTATTGGCGCACTCTTTGCACCAAAACCAGAGCTTTTGTGTCATTTCTGACAGAATACTTGCCAATGAAAGCAGCTGGCATATATTCACCCACACGGTGTGTTATGCCACATACGAGTTTGCATTTTCTTGTGGAAAAAGAAAAGGCACCATAAGTAGGGCAGCAGATATCTCTTGCTGTATGACCGCATCTGTGCCTCAGTAATATTATGTGTTATTGTTGTTATGTGTCTTCAAGTTAACTCCAACTTACTGTAATCCTAGGTTTTTCTTGTCAGGTGCAAACAGGAAGCTGCATGGACATTATGCCAAGTGACACTAGTGGGCTGGATGTGTAAAACAGATTCATTGACCTGTTGTAAATAATTCTAAAGAATTATTCAAAGGGGATTTGCCCTGGCCTTTTTCTTAGGCTGAGAGAGTATGATTAGCCATGGGTACCACATGGGTTTCCATGGTTCAGTAGGGAGTTGAACTGTCATCTCCTGGAGTCTAGTCTAATACTTGAATCACTATACTGTGTGGGATCTTACTGTTATGTGAGATTAGGTACATTGATATCTCTCAGGTAAAATGTAGCAGAAATGAAGCACACTTGAAAATCTAGGAGATGCAGATGGATGCATAGTAACAGCTAAAGCAAATTACAGTGGAGAAAATGCTGTTGATGAGAAATCCTTAGAAAGCATCATTATTTTTTTCTAGGTTTTCTAAATTAGTAGATCAGTCTTTCCTTTCTTCATGCCTCCAGCTTCACAAATGAATTACTAAAGAGGAATAAAATCCAGCCATTAAAGAAGACCCTTAATTGTTAAGATTTTTAAAATATGCATCTTTCTTTATATAAGTAAAACCAAGACTATCAGAAGATTTCCAGAAAGATCTCAAGAAAACCAAGCTTTCAAGAAGATTTCTGATATTTTTTTCAGTGTTCTGCAAGAAAAACGACATTATAGTAGATAAAGCATACCACTCCATATATACTGATACACATCTATTAAATTATGTTTACTGTTTTTGGGGAAAAGTGTTTGTGTCAGCTTTACTCTCCAGCATGTGGAATGTCCATCACTCAGGACTGTTCGGTAACATGTTTCTCCTAATAATCTCTTTCCTTAGTTTTACTTTTAACACTGGAGTCTAAACATTCTCAGATATTCCATCTCTACCCCAAGGGATTGGCATTAAAAACATTTTCCCAGGTGGGTCTAAAAGCCATGCTCTTTCAGGATGACCTGCTGTGCATCATTTGACATTAAGCAGCTGTGTTGATCATCAGCTAACATTCCCAAATACATTTCTTGGAGCCACTGGAAAGAAAGAGATGCAGCCATAGTGAATGTGTGTGTGAGAGAGAGAGACAGAGGTAAACAGTAAGTCACTAAGAACCACAGTGTATTACGAAATAGCTTTGACACTTCCTAGAGTGCTTTAAGCTGTCAAAGGATTGATTTGTACTTCAGAGGTAGCCTAATTAGAAGACAATTTTGAACTGTAATATGCTAATGGAGGCAAACATCCAAATATCACTGTCTTTAACATCCCTGAAGCAGTGTAAATAAGCAAGTACAATGGTCAGTTCAACTGGAGCTAACAGTCCAAAATCATGTTCAGATGACAGATAATGAAGTGGCCATTGTGAAACTATGTGACATTCAAATCTTCTATAACTGAAAGTAACAAAAAACAAAAACAAAAAAAAACAACCTTTTAAATGCTCTTGGAACTTTTCTCAAGCAGGGAAGGGCAGTGGCAACTTGCAACCCTTCACATGTTAATGGAGTATATCTCCCATCAATCATCACCATTGTCTACAGTGGTTAAGTCTGGTGGCAGTTACATTCTAGCAATATGTAGATGACAACCAACTGTGTAAAGTGAAAGACATACCATTAAATACAAAAGTCAGAATCAATAATTTCCATGTATGGTTGTAAAAGCTGACAGACAATTGAATTCAATCAATTTAAAATCAATTCATTTGAAATGTTGTGCTGGAGAAGAGTTCTACAGGTACTATGAACTGCTAATAACAAAACAAAGCAAATGAATGGGTCTTAGAGAAAATCAAACCTGAATTCTACTAGAAGCAAAGATGGCTAAACTGAGGCTGTTATACTTTGGACATATCATGAGATGATGTGACTCACTGGAAAGATAAGATTTGGTAACATGGAAGGCAGTAAGAAAGGAGAGAGACCTCACTATGGGTGGATCGATTCAGTCAAGGAAGCCATGGCCTTGAGTTTTAAGATCTGAGCAGGGCACCTGATGACCCGCTGGTCTTGGAGGTCTCTCATGAGTCACCATAAGTCCAAGCCAACTTGATGGCCAATAAGAGCAACAAAAAATCAATTGCCAGACTCTCATGTGATGGTTATTCTTACAGTTTTATAGCGATTAAATTATACAGGGCCACAGGGCCTCCCTGATGCATATTCACAAAACAGAAACTGAAAAAGTTTCCCAGATGGCTTTAAAAACTGTATAGATGATGATTTTATAAATTATCACCCTCATCTTGGTAGTGCAGTACTGCTTTCCCAGTAAATAGGTAAGTACATCTGATCAAAAATCTCTTAGCCCAATTTTCTAAAACTGTTTAATTCTCAATAAGCTTCAACACACTTTTCAGCATTACTTAGTTGTTCAATGTAACAAGACTCTGGCTGTTGTGGCATACTAAGAATTACTCCCAGTTGCACTTTCCATTTGTTTTCGCAGTCATAAATAAATAGTCAGTGTTTTGTATAAAAATGATAAATAAAAAAAGAAAAAGAAAATGAAGCTTCTATTATACTATCATACATTGATTGTTTAGGTAGAGAAAAGAGTTTCTAGGGAAAACACAAAGATATACGTAGCAAACAAAGAAATGGTGATCAATAAAAAGAAGCAGGCCTCAATAAACAAATAAATAGTAAATAAACAGTCATTCTCATGCACTTGTGAGTGAACACACACACATATACTTGGTTTGATTTGTGAAAAAGAATTTCAAAAATCATGCTGGACTTGAGATGGCAGGTTGTACTGTGAGATCTGAGGAGATTAAAAATGATGTCTTGATAGAAAGGCTTGCAAGAATACTGATGGTTACAAATGAAAATACTCCAAGAAATCAATATAAAAGGCCAAGGCTGATTTTATACTTGATTTTTTTGATAAGTGACCTTAACGATTTTAAAGAAATACATTGATATAGAAATATATTGTCAGTATAGTTATACCAATATATAATAAATACAAAGACAATGACTCTGAAAAGTTCTTGTCTTGATTTGTCAGTTGCATATTTTAGGGTGGTCACCATCAGAATTTTTAGAACAGGGGTCTAAATGTTGAGAACTTATTTCTTATATTTGAACTATATACCTGACCTCCTCTCTCTTTCTCTCTCTCTCTCTCTCCCTCGGTCTCTCTCTCTCTCCCTCTTCCTCTCCCTCTCTCTCTCTCTCTCCCCTTGAATCTATCTGTGGTAGATTTTTATTTTTATTATCATAAATGACAAGTCTAACTGCATAAACTAAAATGTGCTTGTGAAATCATGAAATTTGCCAATATGTTGTAGACTGTGGGGAGGGCCAATGTTCAGTCTGCTGGCCACATGCTTCCCATGGAATCCATCCGTGCTTCCTCTGGAGCCCTGCAGAAGCACCCAGATCCCATTTTAATTGGGGGGGGGGCTAATTTTCAGATGGTTTTTGCCTCAAAATTGGCCAAAAGCTACCAAAACTGCCTGAAAATGTAGCAGTTTGCCCTCAAAATGTAAAACTACAGCAGCAAATAAATTGGCTAAAATGGCAGCCAGAAGTCGTGTTTCATTATTTTAGGAGTGCTCATTTTTTGTATCTACAATACTGGGATGCAAGTCCTTTCACAGAGTGACTGGTAGGACCTTAATGCATAAAATACTGAAAACTACCAACCGTAAGTGCTTCTCTATTGGCTAAATAAAGACAAGGAATTTTCCCATTTATTTGCAAAAGATGTGTAACCTTGATAATTGAATTACATAATCAGTCACCTAAGCAAACAGGAACATCAGACAGAGATGCTAAGTTTCACACATCATTTGTTTCTGAATTCTTAGCCATGTCATGACATACATATAGTAAGTGGCAAACACTCCATTTTCTCACCAATGCAAACATTCCCCAGCCTGTTAGCAAAGACATTCCTCTATTTTCTTTCTTTCTTTCTTTCTTTCTTTCTTTCTTTCTTTCTTTCTTTCTTTCTTTCTTTCTTTCTTTCTCTTTCTCTCTTTCTTTTGGTTCAGAAAAGTATATTTCTGACAGAAATCTCAGGCTAAAAATCCAAACACTTTCACAGTAGTAAAAGGAAGAATTTTAAAAATTTAGTAATAGTTAAATTAATAAATAAATATATAAATTGTTTGTCATATAAACTAAGTAATATAAACATTCAAGAGCTTGGAAAAATTACCTTTTTGGATTACAACTGCCAGAATAAACAGGAATTCTGGGATTTGTAATAAATTATTATTAGTATTATTACTACTACTACTACTACTACTGCTACTATTATTTTATATCTGTTACCCTCCTCTCCCCAAGGCTCGAGGTGTGGCACAACATAGATACAATTAAAAACAAATTATGGCTAAAATGCACTAAAAACACAAAACCATTTAAACTACAAATATATCATAATTAAAAGTAGAATTTAAAGTACAAGTACAATTAAGAGTATAATTTAAAAAAGTCTGGGTAGGCCTGCCAGAAGAGATAGGTCTTTAGCACTTTATTGAATTTGGATAGCATATTTTGCCATTGAATCTTTTCAGGCAGGTTGTTCCACAGTCTACAGCGTATTCTAAAAATAAATATTTCCAAGCTCTGAAAAATGCACCTATCACCCAATGGATTCTGCTCATTTTATTTGCGGTCATCTGGCTTGTCTCTTTCTTTCTTTCTTTCTTTCTTTCTTTCTTTCTTTCTTTCTTTCTTTCTTTCTTTCTTTCTTCCCTCTGCCCAAACCTACTTTGATGTTTTAACATGAATGTTCAGTTTTTGAAGTATTCTTTTATTATAACCAGCAAAGCACATACCATTTTGTAGATCCAGAACTTACAAGAGTTGCTCGTCAAGACATCTGGGTGATCTGGGACTAATCCCTATCTCTCAGGCTAACATACCATACCAGGATGTTGTGAGGAAAATTTTAAAGAGGCAAAGAGAATAACTATGTATGCCACCCAGGAGAATGATGGGATGTAAAGGTTAATAACAACAGCCAACTAACTTATCAAATTAAAGATCCTTTTAGTGTCAGATCAGTACTTTGTTTATTTAAACTTATATCCTGCTTTTTTCCAAGGGGCTCTGGGTGAGGCACATGATTCTCTCTATTTTTATTTTATTTTCAAAATAACTCTGTCTTGTAGACAGAGTGAGCACCCCAAAGTCAACCAGACGGTGAATGAGGATTTGAACCTGAGTCTCCATAGTCCTAACAGAACACTCTGGCTGCTGCACTAATTTGACTCTCAGAAAGCTGATCAAGTTAAGAAAAGAAAAATATACAGTTTTGAGGAGAGGGACTTAAATGGATAAAGAAAGAACAGGCAGTGGGAATGGGTGAATCTGTCAGGTTTTCCTCAACTTTTCCTTTATATTTTCCTGTCTAAAATAATAATAATAATAATAATAATAATAATAATAATAATAATAATGGCTAAACACTCCATAATAGTGGCAAACACTCCATTTTCTCACCAATGCAAACATTCCCCAGCCTGTTAGCAAAGACATTCCTCTATTTCCTTCCTTCCTTCCTTCCTTTCTCTTTCTCTTTCTCTCTTTCTTTTGGTTCAGAAAAGTATATTTCTGACAGAAATCTCAGGCTAAAAATCCAAACACTTTCACAGTAGTAAAAGGAAGAATTTTAAAAATTTAGTAATAGTTAAATTAATAAATAAATATATTTATTACAACAACAACATATTTATTTATTTATTACAACAACAACAACAACAATTTATTATTGTTGTTGTTGTTGTTGTTGTTGTTGTTGTTATTATTATTAGTATTAGTATTATATTTCCCTTTATTGAAAAACATAGGCAGCAACAGAGTTTGGGCCACACTGGTAGGAATACCTAGCTAAAACATAAGTGACCCTCTGCTAATATGATTGGAGTATCTTCCCCTCCCCTTCCCCTGCACTACACAAAAACCTGTGGCCTATTTCACAATACACAATTATACTACTACATTCTACTTTCACTGCTATGGCAACATCCCATAGAATCCTGGGATTTGCAGTGTAGGGCAGGGCACTTAGAATGCTCAGCCAGAGCGCTCCAATGCTTTGCCAAAAGACAAACCTCAGGATTCCACAGGATGCAGCCAGGGCAGTTAAAGTGGAATAATAGTCCTACCACTGTACTGTGTGAATAGGTTCCTGGCCCCAAGGGTGTTCCAACCTTCTCAAGCAGATCTTGTGGGTGGACTGGGCTGGGTAGGGCTGTAGAGCAGTGGTAGGCGATGTCACGAGCCAGGCTGAGCATGCTGTCGGTTCAGACTTGGACTCCGATTTAGACTTGGACTCCCAGCCGGGGGAGGATCCCTTGGAGGGGCCTTCGGGAGAGGGGGCTCCTTCAGAGTCTAGGGAGGAGTCTGCCAGCGACCCCACAGCTGTCCCAGGCACGGATCCCGAGCTAGTACCTGCAGCAGATGTTTCTGCTCCAGAAGCAGAGGCTACTGCTGCTGACTCGACAGAGGCTGGTGTTTCTGACTCCAGCCCAAAGTTTGCAGCAGACCCTCCCCCCACGTTCCTCCAGAGGCGGCTGGAAAAGGGGGTGGTTCGGAGGTCTCAGTGGCTGCGGGAGAAGCGTCTGATGAATTGGCCCTGAAGTCTTGAGGGGCTCCAGCTGTGAGCTGGGCCAACGGACATTTGATCAGCCCCAGCTGGGCTAAAGACTGTGTATTTAAGACAGACGCTGTTGGAGTTGGGCACGGGGCAACAACCGTCTATCAACCGGGAATCTGCATCCTGTGGCATGGGCTTTCTGTTCCAGGCTAAACCTTGCTGTTTGAGTGTGCTGCTCTTGGGATTTGGATGTTTGTTTTGGTGATGTAACCTCTTAATTTCTTTATTACTAAAGCCATAAACTCAGCTCCTGCCTCTGTGTCTGCTTAACCGCCGCCTGACATTGACAGGCAAGGGCTTCCATGTTTGTGGAGCAGCCAATCTGTTCTTCAAAGCTGATAATATTTGACAACTTAGATAGCTCTCTTAAAGTTTAGACTAATATCCAGAGCAGATTCATTGTCCCGACTGACATGGAGGTCACCAGCCCCTAACGTTACAGTGAACGGAGGAGTCCTGCCTATCCTTAGTTCCATTGACAGAAACAGTTCTATCAGCAGGTGGCCATGATGGAACTTTCCCACTGTACAGCAGGCTAGTTGGCAACTTTCCACTTCAAACCTTGCTTTTGTCATGAACTCAGGAAGCTCAAAGGCTGTGATCCCAATCCCAGTTTGGTTTTCCTACTGACCAGCAGCACTTCTGTCTCGTCTGGATTAAGTCTCAGTCTATTCCCTCACATCCAGTCCTTTACTGAATACAGACAATGATTCAGTATTACAATAGCCTCCTTGCCAGCAGTTGTAAAGGAGAGACAGATCTGAGTATCATCAGCATACTGATGACACCCAACCCCAAAGCTCTGGATAACTA
The DNA here is from genome assembly GCA_030412105.1 of Cyclura pinguis. Lineage (NCBI taxonomy): Eukaryota > Metazoa > Chordata > Lepidosauria > Squamata > Iguanidae > Cyclura > Cyclura pinguis. The sequence goes on along the minus strand of CM059599.1, from coordinate 305,451,478 downwards.
CTCCTAGCAGATTCATGTAGATGTTGAAAAGCATGGGGGACAGTAGCCCCTATGGAACACCACAGGCTGATGGACAAAAGCCGAACAACTGTCCCTCAGCACTACTGTCTGAGAACATTCAGCCAAAAAAAAAAAAAAAAGAATGAAACTACTGCAAAACTGAGCCAAGTCCCATATCTGCTAGCCAAGGCAGAAGTATACCATGGTTGATGGCATCAAATTATATGGAAAGATCCAAGTGGACCAATCAGGCTCACTCCCTCATCCAGTTCCCAGTGTAGGTCATCCACCAAGATGACCAAGGTTGTTTACATCCCATAACCAGGCCTGAACCCAGATTGGAATGGATCCAGTAATCCATTTCATCCAAGAAAGCCTTGAGTTGTGTTGTCAACACTAACCCTAGGATCTTACTTAGAAATGTGAGATTAGAAACTAGCTGATAGTTACCTAGAGAGGTGGGGTCTAATGAAGGTTTTTTGAATAACAGTCTCACAATTGCTTCTTTTAGAGAGGTTGGAACATAGCCATTTTTCAAAGAAGCATTTACAGCCTTTACCACCTGATTGTCCAGTCTTTCTCTGGCAGCTTTAATTAGCCATGATGAACATGGGTCTAACAGTCAAGTGATTAGTCTTATCTCTTCAAGCAACTTGTCCACATCATCATGCTGAACAACCTGAAACTCATCTATCAAAACCGGACAAGTACATGGCAGAGTTAGTTCCCCAGACTCTACCTTCAATGTGGAGTCCAAGTCAGAATAAATCTAAGCAATTTTCTCTGCAAAGTATTTAGCAAATTTATTCAAGTGCTTTTCTGATGGCTTCTCTTCAGCAGTCTGAGGTCTACAATGTAATTGCCCTTCAGCTACCCAGAGGAGCTATGTTTCTTTGCTGCCCTCACTGCTGCAAAGTATGTTCTAAAATGGGCCTTAACCATGCTCATTTGGATTAATCCTGAGTCTTTCTCCATTACTTTAATCATATACCCAAGGACTTCATTGTCCTGAGCTTCTCAGAAAATCAAGGAGCCTATGATCTGCTCCTATGTAAAATTACCTTACTTAGCCAGAGCTGGAGTCATGGGAATCTGCACAATAGGTGCTTCATTTTCTTATTTAGAGAGCAAACATGCTGTTCTGGCAAAAGCTTCCCAAGGCCAATATGTAGTGGCTTTTCTTGCTCCACTGTCCACTCCATTTGGATCCAGTAGGCAAAGTAGACTCTGTTGCACCCTGGGATGCAGCCTTGGGCTAAGAGCCACAGACTAAGAGTCCTTGTGCTGGTGCCTCTGGCAAGATGCCTGCCTTAACAATATCTGCAGGGAGAGAAGTCAAATGGTCTCAGCAACTCAGGTGTGCTCAGGTTCAGTTTTCCTCCACAGCAACCAAGCCCCCTTTGTCCCTCTGAAAAGAAGCCTGCATAGCTCACTTTGGAAAATGCATGGGCTGTTTATTGTGTCAGGAAATCCATCTTGGGATAGGAAATTGTGCACTTGGCTTTTCTGGCTTAACTATTTTAATGAAAGTATGAAATAATGTATTTATACTTGTGGAAGAAAATGTGCTAGCTGGGGCTAACTCAGCTGTGTCAGGGAAGAGTGTCCCACAAGCATTGTCCCCCAAGGCTGAAGGCTCTTTTTTTCCCCCCTTCTTCTCAAAAGAATGAAATTTGTTTGTGGTTTCATGCAGTGAAGAAGTAATCTGAAGCAGTGGTGGCCTCTGCCACCAGACACGGGTCAGGATCACAAAGGTTAATACCCTTGTCATGTCATAGGGGTCAGCATGCCACACACCAGTAGCTACTATTACTGCCTATATCAATAATGCCATTTGGAGAAGACAGATCTGAATGCCCTCTCAGTGAATTGCATAAGCAATATTTGCCCAGGTTGCATGTACAAAATGGTGTGAAACTAATTCAAAAAAGTCATTTTATGATTTCATACTTAAATTTGCATTAAGTTTCTGATTGTTTTTGCTAACAGAAGAGAGCCTTCTCTCAAACTGAAAGCACACATTCACTGCAAATTTCCCCAGCTTGTCCAGTTAATAATGTAACATATGTGCCTTCAAGTCACCTGTCCACATATGGCAACCCCATGAATTTCACAGGGTTCTCTTAGGCAAAGGGCCTAAGAAAGGGCTCCATAGCTTCCTTTTCACAAATCTCAGGCCCTTTCTGCAACACACCTTTTCGCGGAGCTGGGGTGCGGGGATCACACGAGCAGCCTCTAGTGAGAAGCTGTCGCATCCTGGTTTCTTCAGCTCCACAGGTGCCGCCTGCTCGCGCGAGAGCCCTGCCTCCTCCTTCCACAGCACAGCTTGGGAGTTTCCCAGGCTGCGCTGGGGCAGGAAGTGTGAGCGCCGCAGCTCCGGAGCTCCACACGCACCGCAAGTGTGCGCAGGGCCCCAGAACAATGTGTGATCACACACCATTTTCGGCTCACAGCAGAAAATGAAAAAGTGCGCAGTCAGCACCTGACAGCCCCTGGAGCGTCGCGCGATTGTGAGTGCATCATGTGGACCGCTCCTCACATTCGCACGACACTCGAGGGGCCTTTCACATGGCAAATGCAATGTGAAAAGGGCCTCATTCACCATTCCCTTTTCATTGATCTGTACACAATCATTCACTCCCAGTTTTTCTGCGTCTATGATCTCCAGGATACTTACCAGAAATTATGAAATAATAACATCCATTTGTATTTAAACAATCAAATGACAAGATACAACACTAGCATTCAGTGCATTTAAAAATATTAGGAACCCATCATAATAAATAACATCTGATTGCATAGAAGGCCTGGCAAAAAATAAAAAGTTTAACAAAAAGGTGTAACAGGATGTGTTATGTATAGTTATAGTATGAGAGCCAGCATGGTGTTGTGGTTTGAGCATTAGACTACCCCTCTGAAGAACAGGGTCAAATCCTGGCTCAGCCATGGAAACCCACTCAGTGACCTTGGGTGAGTCACACCCTCTCAACTTCAAAGGAAGGCAAAAGGCAACTTCCCTCTGAACAAATCTTATCAAGAAAAGTCTGAGATAAGAATCACCTTAGGATTGGTATAAATCAGAAACTCTCCAGTACAACAATACAATAAATAAACGATGGCCAACAATCACAGAGATAGAGGGCTAAGTGGAACTTTCTCAAGCTTTGCATAACCTAATATATTACAGCTCTGGTGCAGTTGCAGTTCCTCCACCTCTAGATCCCATGTTTCACTGATAATGTTTGATTAACTTGAGATGGATTGAACACATGGGAAATCCTCATGAAAGCTCTAATGCTTGAAAATTAACATTTCTGTGTGAGATATGCATGTGTATCATCGCGTATGAAATACAGCATAGGAACTGACTTTGCTGCAAGTATGCTGGTATGTTCATTACAAAAGGAGCTGTGAAAATGGTTCACTGAATTACTAAGGCAATCAGCCAATTACATAAACCATAGCTGATTAGTTATTTTTAAAATTATTTAATTTTTTTATCCTACCCTCTCTCCAGTGAGTTCAATGTGGTCTGTGTAACTCTCTCTTTCTCTTTACAAAAACTCTATGTGGTACATCAAGCTAAGAGAGAATAATTGGCTTAAAGTCACCCAGTGAGTTTTACAGCTCAGTGAGGATTTGAATTAAAAACCTCAAAATTCCAATATAACAATCTACTCACACCTTTAAAAACTTTTAAAAACTCCTCTGCTGGTGTGAAACTTACACATGTTCAATTCATTTGCAAAGGAAGCTCATGACTGTGCAAGGGCAAAACAGCCCCCACACTGATACACAAAATTTTTGGAGCCAGTAACAGAAGCAAGTAGAGCAAGGAATGGATGATACAGAACACTATCATCCCACTCTGCACGCCCACACACACACACACACACATTCAGAGAGATAGAGATTCATTTTTTGATCCCTCTATACTTTATCTTTCCACATCTTCTGGGTTGGACTCTTCCCTTCTCTTACTGATATTTTTGTTCTTGAAAGCAGAAAAAAAAGTCACAGTTGCAGTATAATGAGCAACAACAAAAATAGTTTCTTTTGGTAGTCTTGGAGGAGGAGAAACTAACAACAGCTGAACGAATTCACATTCACCCCATCCACTGACACAGGCACACGCCATAGCAATTCTGTCAGATCTATATCTACTTTGCAGTGCTACTTCACACTAGCTAATACTTAAGACTAAGGCCTTTTCTGCACCCTACTTTCTTGTGTGGTCCTCCGGTGGCAATCCCAACAGTGGCTCTGCTAGAAAGGGAGCATGATGGGAATGCTTCCCTTTGCACGGGACCAGCTCTTTGTGGAAGGGAGTATGATGGACACGCCTCTTCCTTCCATTGCTCAGCCAGGTGCTTTCCCAGGCTGCCTTGGGGCAGGAAGCACCACCATCATGCTTCCAGGCCTTCTGCAGGACAGGTAAGTTCAGGATGATAGCATGATTGTGGGTTATTGTCAGGGAAAAACTGTCAATGATTTGATCCATGATTGCACCACCTGGAGATGGGAAAAGAGTGGGATCATGACGATGTCATACAGCCATGTTGTCGAGTCCCAATCCTCTCCTGTCCCAACGGTGGGATGGGAGGCTACTGTGGAAAGGGCCTTGGTGCTAAAGCAACAGCATGCAACAGTATGAACAGAAATAGCTGCATCTCCAGCAGTCACTAGACTGCCACTGCAATTTATGCTAGCATAAGCAAATCTCCTCTGAACAATTCTTGTGAAGAAAATCCATGATACAGTCACCTTAGGGTCAGAATAAGTCAGAAAAGACTTGAAGGCATAGAATAACAATGACATTATACTGATCTAAGCACACGGTAAAATCTGAAGTATATATATTGGGTTGATCCGGATGCATCTGTGCTTGTAACAAAACCATTGAAATCAACAAAACTGGATAGTGTGGACAAGCATAAGACCCATTTATTGCAGTGAGTCTATTTTAAGCTTAACTAAGTCTGCATCCAACCCATAGATTATAGATAAGTGATACTGTATCAAGATAAGGTTTTCATCTGTATTTGTGGAAATCTCGTAGCCCTACACCAGCTCAGCAAGCTACAGGCATAACTTACTTAACAAAGGCCCTTTCCGCATCTTACCTTCTTCCGACGCTGGGGTGCGGAGATCACGCAAGCAGCCTCTGGCGAGAGGCTCTCGTGTCCCTGCTGCTTCAGCTCCGCACGAGCTGCCTGCTTGTGCGAGAGCCCCACCTCTTCCTCCTGCAGCACAGCCTGGGAGTTTCCCAGGCTGCGCTGGGGCAGGAAGCGTGACCAGCGCAGCTCCGGAGGCTCCGCACACCAGATAAGTGTGCGTGGGGCCCGGGAACAATGCGCGATCGCGTACCATTTTCAGCTTCTAGCCGAAAACGAAAAGGTGCTCGATCGGTGCCTGCCAGCCCCTGGAGCATCGCGCGATTGTGAGTGTGTTGTACAGATCACTCCTCACAATTGCACAATGCTCCAGGCACCCTTTCGCATGGAAAATGCCGTGCGGAAAGGGCCAAAGCCTCTGACAGTTAAACTCTTTTTTTACAGAAGCTTTTTATACCTGTGAAGTCCCCCTCCTTTTTACTCCTTGTCCTCTCTCTTGCTAGAAGGTTTTTAGCAGTATAAGCATTGGGAGGATAGTGCAGGAGGGTCAGAGAAATAACAAGCCTGTAGTGTCAGATTGCAGCAGTTTGTCTGCAGTCAAAGTGCAATAAACAAATCTTGAGCTGGGAAAAAAGTAGCCAATCCAGTGTTGGATTCTACATTGTAGGTATGTGTGCATGCCTACAGCAGGCAAGGTAAACAGCCACTGTCTCTAGAATCCCTTACTGCATACTTACTGTGTATACAGCAAAGCAGAGACAGAAAGGAAGAGCAGATAAGCCTGCCTCAGCAGTGACTCCCACTATGTTAAAACATCATAGATGTATAAATCTGGTCACCCTAATGGAGCTCATAAGAAAAGTAGAGACTGGGGAAAGGAAAAAAAGTCATCCCTGAATGCATTTTTGAAGATACCTTCAAGTGGTCTCTAGCAGGTTCAGCTTTTTTTGTTTACTTGTGCAAGGCTTACCTGACCTGGTTGTTTCATGTTACACATGTATGTTGTTTAGTATTGAATCAAAGGTCTGCAGAAAGATATTGCACTTTTTTTTTTTGAGGTGTAGGATTCTTCCCCTACTCTTTCCCTGTTATTTCTATCTCTGGTACCAAATTTTCTATTAGAGAAGAAATGCACAGGAACATATCTACTTCATTAACTGAAGAACGCCTGTGGAGATATGACAGATCCTTCAGCAGTCAAACCCAGAAACAGCCTGTAATAGTGGTTTAGTACATGCAGTCTTGAGTTGCTAATAAGATCTCTCCTAAAAGGACCCCTGAACAAAATGAATTTTATCAAGAAGGGAAATGCTGAGGATGAAACTGTAAGAAAACTACTGGTGGGGGGAGGTTAAGCATACTGACTGCATTTAATACAGACCAAAAAAAAAAAAAATGGTGACTGAAGGAGAATGTTTCAGAAAGGTCATTTATTCACTTTGCCTCTACATTCCTTCATCCCGTTTACACGCCCGCTAACTGTATGCCTCAAAGGCCTTTATTATTCTTGTTTTGGCTCATGTCAAACAATTACTTTCACAGAAGACAAATGACATAACCACTAACAAGAAAAGGAGAAAAAGATGAAAACTGGGGGTTATTTACTTCACTTACACACAAACTAAGAGCCATTTGAAAAAATAAATGTGCACAGCCTCTATGTGGTGGGTCATCTCCAGGCAGGAGATGTGGGTGCAGATTCTCCAGTTTTGAGGGGTTCGGCTCTAGGCAATGGGAAACACTTGTATGCAAATCTCTAGCTCAGCTATTAAAACAGCAGCTTGCTAAATTTGCAAGAGTTGATTGATATGTTGCTGCAACTTGCAAAGGGGTCTCTGTACTTAGCAACCTTTCGCCTTCTCACCCAGTTGGGGTAACGCCAGGATGCATCCTCCACTGTACTCTGCATCCATCCTTTTGCTAGAAGCAAGTAGGCTAGATTAACCTAGATTAGTGAGAAGGAATAATCCCCTCATTTCACTTTGTTCTGGGAATAGCCCCCTTAGCAAAGATTTCTGTATTAATTTCCATACAGGAAAATATGCTCTATCTGTGTGTGTTTGACTGAAATGTCAGCAACGGACTTAATGTATATCTCAGCCATTTCTGCACTACACTGTTATAGTGCTATTATTTCACTTTCAACATCCTGTGGAATTCTGGGGTTTGTAGTTTACTGAGGCCAAAGAGCTCTCTAGCTGAGAATTCTTAAATACCCCTCCCTAAACTGCAAACCTAGGATTCCACACAGTGTTGAAAGTGGAATAATAATGTAGTATGGAAATGGCCTTAATGACACCATGAGGGGCCATCTCTACGTCTCAGGTATCAGTCTAGAAACCTAAGGACCCAGGATGATCCTGAACTTGCAAACATACAACACAAGGTGTTTCAAATTATTTAGCTTGATTGAAATTAGCTCGGAACCATTAGCCAACACATTTGCTTTAGAGCAAACGGGATTACTTACGAATAAAATGTTTACCACACCCCAACAAGTGATGTTCGCAAGTACTGTTCGGAAACTCTATATACAATAAAGCCATTTCCACATGAGACTTTTATAGCGCTATGATTCCACTTGAAGCATCCTATGGAATCCTGGGGTCTGCAGTTTCGGGATGGGCCAGCCGGCCCCTCCCGAAACTGCAAACCCCAGGATTCCATAGGATGTTGCAAGTGGAATCATAGCGCTATAAAAGTCTAGTGCGGAAATGACCTAAGTAAGAAAATAAATAAATATCTTAAAGTAGTACACTTTTGAGACCCAGTATGGCATAGTAGGAGGAGCATTGGATTGTAGTCTTGGAGACCAGTAGTTAGTTCCCTGCTCGGCCATGGAAACCCACTGTGTGACCTTGGGTGCATCATATACTCTGAGCCCCAGAAACCCTTGTGATAGGTTCACCTTAGAGATGCCATAAGTCAGAAACAACTCGAAGGCACACAACAAAAACTATACTTTTTCGGGATGCAGTAATGCTGTGGCAGCTTGTAAACTTAACATACCTTAGGGCCTCAGCATGTCTTCATTCAGGCCAAGATGCTCCTAACGCTAAGTTGTACGTTTTGAATCTAGCATTTTAGTGAGAGTCTCATCATTTTAAATTAAAACTGCTCCACAAAATCATTGAAGACATTGTGGGGGTCTCTGGGGTACATTCTGTGCACTAACATGTGGAATGTATCCTCCTTTTCCTTTCGAACCCAGACCAGCTGAATTTTCAGAATCTGAACTGACTTTCCCTACCTCTCGTTCCATCAGTAAGCAGCCAGAAGCTGACAGCTGCAGGAAGTAAGGTTTTGGACAAACACAAAGGTACCAAGGATAAGTCCTTTGCACCCAGTCCTAAAAGCAATGTATACATAAGCCACACCTATGTGCACGTGTGTCATTAAGAGGACACCACACAGTGTTTGAGTAATGAGAGAATACTTCTTTAGTTGGAATTTAAGTTTTCCAAGCTCTGCACTGAACAATAAACAAACATTTGCTTTCTCATTCCTTAATCACATTCTCTTTCCTTTGCTCTCTGTCACTTTCCTTCTTACTCTCCCCACATCTCCTAGCTGCATTCATGTTTTCCTTTCTTCCCCAGTTCCTCTCCCATCCTCTCATTTTGTCTTGCTTTTGAATAGTCACCCGATCAATATCTACTGTCCAATCTGTCTGTGTCTCTGTCATCATCATCATCATTATAATCATCATCGTTGTTGTCATCATCATCACCATCATCATGTCATCTCCTCATCCACAAATATCTGGTGATTATTAGTAGCATTATTAAGGTTATGGTTATGATTACTTGGGGGATGAGGGAAGATTTCACAACCTGACTGTACAAAAGAAGAGAAAATGTGGTTAGTGAGGTACACTTGGGTAATTGGAATAGGTAATTAAAAACAGAGTTTTGAAAACATTCTTTTTGCTTGGAGTTTTTTTTTTTCGGGGGGAGGGGAGGAATGTTAGTTTAATTGTGTTTCAACTCCCATGTATTAAAATCAGTGCCTGAAAAAAAAATGTTAAAAATTCAGCTTGAAATGTCTGGTTTTATTCTTCTAAAGTCTTCAAACAGACTTTGAGGAAAACTCCTTCACTGGACTACAGTTATATGTTTTTAAAAGCACTGCTTACAACAGCGTTAAAAACAGAGCTAGGAAAATTTTGTTTTCTTCTACTCATTGCAGAGTTTTGAAAAGTTTGAAAATCTGAAAACCTGAAATCCTGAGCAGGGCTCTTTTTTTCCCTCACCCCCCCCTTTTTTTTTTGAGAGGGGCATCAGAGTGGTTCAGCATGGGTCTGAAGACTGCAAAAACACCAGGCCAAACTCTGCTTTACTCCATAAAACAGGTTGTCTTATTTGTGGTGATCTGAAGGCTCTATAAGGTACCATGTTAATGATGATGCCATTCAGACTTGAAAATGTCATTTTAAGTCACAAGACTGGGAATGGAAAAAAATGAGAATTTATAAAGCAATATGTGGGTGTTTATCACATCTGTGTCATGTCAATAAATTGGATGAGGAAACGCAGGCTTGAGTGTTCAGACTCCCATTTTTAGTTAATCTTTAAATACGCCTTAATGAATCTTCCTTAATTCAGTAACAGAGTTACCTTTATTACTCATCTATTCTGCTACCTCATCAAAGCTGTGTTGTCAAAATATCTGTCAAAAATGTTCCTTCATGTCCCAAATGATACATGAAGGCTATAAAATCTTGTTCAGAGATTTTTGCAAGTCCATGCTTTTATAAATTCCAATCTCAATTTCATGTTTTCTCAAGCATAACATCTATTTTCCCATCTGGGCATCTATCACCTTTCTAATGGTACAATTCTTTCAAATACACACATATATTTCATGTGCAACTGTGTGCTGACTGAATAACTCTGATCCATTGTTTCCCTCAATTAGATATGTAAAATTTCCTGAAATTTTGAAGTCATGGGAAAAAATGGTAATTTTTGGAAAAATTGAAAAATATAATATTAACAGATCAAAAATCATTTTGCTACTTTAGGATCATAGAATTCATTATATATAATGAATTATATATAATTATATAAAATGAATTTGAAGTCAGCTTATTTAGAATATAACTTTTTCTAAATATAACTTATTTAGAATGTAACTACAAAGTAAATTTACTGATCTGCAAAGAAGACCTAGATTATCAGGAACCTCTTCAGTTTTGCTGGTTTGAGTAGCAGGCAAAAAAGCAAAAACAAAAAACCCAGTAAAAACAGAACAAATAGACTGATAAAACAGAGATTTTATTTTACTTTCCACTAGTTCTCCATAGTGTCAAGAAAAAATGGACTCGTTTCCATAGAATGAACAGAGAAAAGAAAACCCAAGATGAAGAATTATAGCAATCCAATATTGTATATAGTCTTATGTAAAAATCTTCCTCTTAACAACGTTTTTGGAAATGAATTTGTGGCAGTAAATATGTGGACACCTTGTATTATTGTTCATCATTCTAAGGGAAAATATTCCATAATCCATTTTTCCATTTTTTTTTCAGAAAAAAAGGCTTTGAAAAAAAATAGGAGGAATGGATTTTTTCCCAATTTTTTTCTGATTTTTTTTTCTGAGCGTTCACATCTCTGCCCTAGACCTATCAACTTCTAGATGCAGCTGGTTGTTTGTTACACATTGATTTCACTGCAATCTGAAGAGAGTCAATGAACACCCTTGGACACACATATATTGTGTTTCTAAATCTGGTATGTTATATTCCTGTCAATGCGTGATTCTACATCATTCGAAACCAATCAATGCCTCCCTACCCCTGCATGCGTCTTAATTACTAACAGTCTTATCCCTCAGATAGAAAAAAGGAGAGAGATTTGTCTCAGTGGGCTTATAAATGTCTGGCCCTTCAATGATTGCTTAACATCAGAAGGTTTATTATCTCCTAACAGGAATAAGAAAGGTGCTCCTTAATGGGTCCCCTTCCTTCAGCAGGCCAAGCCCTCCTTTGAGCAAGGCCTCTATGGTAATTGATGTTAATGAGCAACAAGGCAGAGAGAAGCCGCGGGTCCCCAGGTAGGAAGCCACCAAAGAGATAATCTAATTACTCTCAAAAACAAATTACTTTCAACCAAAACAAATTACTTTCAATCACTCTGCAGCAGATAAGATCAGCCGAAAGAGCTGAAAGATGATGACAGCTGGCAACTAAAGGGGGCTTCAAGCATTTACAAGCTCATCTCTTTTTCCTTTTGGCCTCACTTCATGAATGACAATGGAGTGAAAGAAGAGCAGAGCCATGAAGTGTGCTTCCCCTTTTATTTAAATTGGGTAAATAGAAAAGAACACTAGCCTCATATTGTTGGCACTAATATACTATGACTGATGAAAGTCAGTACAGAAGCAAGTGATATGCTGCCTTCACACATGTGACACATTCCTGCTACAGTTCCCACAATCTCTCACCATTGGCTAAGACATGGACATTTTAGGCCAAAACATGAGAGCAACCAAAGCTTCCCCATCTCTGTATTATAGTGCGAGTTAAAAATCTAGTCTATTTAAAATCTTCAATGAGCTGGTCTACAATCAATTAGTCAGTCAGTCAGTCAGTCATTGGAACCAGTGTGACAAACTGGTTTGAGTGGTTGGGCTATGACCCAGGACCCTAGATTTGATTCTCCATTCAGCCATGGAAACCCACTGGGTGACCTTGGGCATGTCACACACTCTCAACTCCCAGAAAACCTTGTGATGGATTTGCCTTAGGATCTCCACCACCACCACCACCACCACCACCACAACAAATTACATAGTTTTCAAGAGGTATGAAATTATCTGCAGTCACCCTGTGGCTTACAGGATCCAACATCTACTTTTCTGTGGGGTTGCTAGGTCAGGGTTATTCCGGGCTCTGAGATTTTGAGACCTGAACCATGGTGATGATTCCTTGTGATGTCATGTGAATGACATTGCAAGGAGGGGGGAAGCCTCTGATGATGGTATTAAGTGTGATACATGAAGCATCAACCACAGTTGCACAGAATATCCCATTCAAATTAGAAACACCAAAGAAGAAATACACACACACATGTTCATGTGATGTTCATGTTCATGTTCATGTGATTCCTTGTGATGTCATGTGAATGACATTGCAAGCAGGGGGGAAGCCTCTGATGATGGTATTAAGTGTGATACATGAAGCATCAACCACAGTTGCACAGAATATCCCATTCAAATTAGAAACACCAAAGAAGAAACACACACACACACACACACACACACACACACACACACACACACTCTTTTCAAGACAACACTCTCATCCTCACTCTCATCCTGAGATTCTTCTCCCTTGCCCTGAGGAATGGAAAAGAGCATCCAGGCTCTGAGATCTAGGAACTCTTCTGTCTGCAGATGGAGAGCTTCTTCCAACCATGACAGAATGAACTAAAGAGAAAGTTCCGGCCAGTTCCTTACTCCCCTGTAGTCCACGGCTGATGAATCCCCTGGCTGGAGGAGACATTAGATTCAAGACTTTGATTGCAGTAGACTCTTGTGTACCAGAGGACAAAAGGACAGAACAGTACAAGTATGTAACATTTATTCTCCACCGTTTTCAATTGTGCAGGATTCGCCATCTCTTTGGATGAATGATCTAAGTTGCATAGAAGAGGGTTCTATATTTTCAAAGATATTTAGCAAATTGAATTAAAATGTCCGGATTCATTCCTATGGTATCATTGAAAAAGCAGCAAAAAAAAAAAAAAAAAAGGTGAAAATAACCTTAGACATGAGCATGGAACTTTGTAATACCAAACAAATGCAGTTTTTCCTACAAATGCTATTTGTAGTCAGCCCTTTAGCCAATGGCACAATCTATAATGTGAACAAAAGATAAGCATAAAAAAACAAGTCTAAACATAACAAACGTAAAATGTAGGTAGAACTATGAAAATCATACACACGTTTAAAATTTGGCTTCAAATGTTACCTATTTGGCTTGGAACTTTTCACTTTATGAATTTTTTTTATTACAAATTAAAAGAAGAGTTTGAACAAAAATATTGAATATTCTGAACCACTCTATCTATTAGTGGCCTATTTTCTTACAAGTATGCTATCTCAGCTGACTCACCTTAATATTTGAAGTATTTTATTAGTAAGATTTCATTATTTTGTTTCCTGCTTTGTTCATTTTACTTTGAGATAGCTTTTTAATTGACCATTTAGGATCTGGAATTAAGCCTGATTAGGATCAATCCAACTGCAATGTTCAGATGCAGTATTCTGATGGCTATTTAACTATCATCTTTTCAGATCCCAAGTTATTTCTGCTTTGTCAAATAAAGGTCAATTCTAGCTGCCATTGGCAGGATGCTTCACGTGACCTTTGCCCTTTACTTCTTGACCTCAGCTCTCTCTCAGCCATGACTCACAGTGACAAACCCCGCAGCACAATTAGTTATGAAACTATCATGTGGGGGGGGGGGCAATTTTCTTAAACAAAACCCATGATGAAAATGTTAAATTACACACCAGTTAGCGTTTTCTTTTTCAGACAGAAATTATTCCAAATTCTAAATTATTCTATACAAGCAACCATTTAAAGAACCTGTAAGAACTGTCTTCCTGCTAAAAATCTGAGCTCTAATAATGCTGCCAATGAATACACACAGAATGGGTCCAATAATTTTGTAGACCTGGCGGGAAAAAAGATCGCGTTCACAATTTCCCCCCACCCACTTCTAAAACAAATGCTATATAAGCAACCCAATTACTGCTTATGCAATCTTTATTTTTAATCCATTGGTCAGATCTTTAGCTGAAATGGATGTGCAGTGTAACTCTATGAGCAGTTACTGAGAAGTATGTCCCACTCTGTTCAAGGGCCTTAATCCCCAAGATCAGACTGCATATATCCTTCCCTTCCAAGGAGCAAGATGTACCAACACAATAGAATTTATCAAAGCAAACGTGCATGGGAGTGTTAGGCCAATTCCACACTGGACTGTTATAGTGCTATTGTTCCACTTTCAACATCCTATGGAATCCTGAGGTTTGCAGTTTAGGGAAGGGCATTTAGAATTCTCAGCCTGAAAGCTCTTTGGTCTCAGTAAAATCCAAACCCCAGAATTCCACAAGATGTTGAAAGTGGAATAATAGTGCTATAAGAGTGTGGTGTGGAAAGGCCCTATGTCTTTTCACAGCTTTGTGATATGTATTACCCCATGATCACTTCACATGGGATGATTGTACATTAGCTACATGGACAATTCTCAATATAATCCACTGCTTGTGTGAAGCAGCGCCATATGGGTTAGGCTAACTTTCATAAAATGAAAATTTAAAAAAAAGAAAAGAAAAAGATATAGCCGCAAACTAGGTATACTGCATAGGTGTCATTTCACCTATGCAGTGACCAAAAGACTGTTTGGTCAAATAATGTCTAATACTTATCTTAGAACCAGGCCACACAGATTACATGCCACATCTAGAATATTAGACTTTACAGCCAAGGTAAGCAAAGTGCAGCTGTCTAAATGTTATTGCATGGCAACTCACATCAGTTCCAGCTAGCATCCCAGTGCAGTCTTTCTGCCTATGGAATTTAGATGGGCATTGACTGGCAAGAAGACCTTTCTGCTGATAGCATTCTACATATAGTACCATACCCTCAACATACAACTGTTAGTTGGGACAGTTCTGGTTAATCCTCAGCCTTCCCACTTTTTCAGCTGCTTTTAAAATGTCTCTTTTCTCTTCCCACTTTCTCCTTTATCCTCAGTTTATTTCAAATGCTACAAACTGAGTTCATAAGTGCAAAAGTAGTTTGCACTCAATAATGTATGTGTATACTTTCCCTCATTTTAAAAGTCTGAAATTGCTTAGATACCAGGAGCAACAAATCTTAGATTAATATGCTGCTATTTATAACCCCATAGTTTTGCCTTTGGCTCTGCTCTCCCCAACTGGAATGCCATCACCAGTAACTTTTCTGAAATCGAATTCAGCCCTGAGGCTGAGGGAGATCTCTCATTTTTGGCCTTTGAGCCAATGGGTGCTGAAAGAAGAATGCAATACAAAGCTTTTCAAAGGCAATAAGGTATTTTTAAAAGATTGAACAGCATAAATTGGAAATCCCAGGATCCCATAAAATGCAAGAGAAAAGTGTGATACAGAGGTAATGGATAAAGTATGGAAGTGTTTTTTTCTCTCTCTCTCTCTCTCCTTCTCATTCATGTATGTGTATAAACATGGAGATTAAAATTACATAAAGCAATAATGTTGCCAGCTTTATTGCAGCTGGTGTTAATTCTTAAATTGGCCAGATGATTGGTAACATTTTTTATGAGAGCTAGCATGATGCAATTGTTTGAGGATTGGACTATGACTCTGGTGACCTGGGTTTGAATCCCTGCTTGGCCATGGAAACCCACTGGGTGATTGGAGGTAAGTAACACTCTCTCAGCCTCACAAGAGGGCAAAGGAAAATCCCCACTAAACAAATCTTGCCAAGAAAACTTGCAATAGGCTCACCTTAGGATCAGCATCAGTCAAAAATGACTTTAAGGCACACAGCAAGAACAAAACTTTTTTCTATGGGCAATATGAAAATAGAAGCAACAGTATTGTTCAAATATTTGACCAGCTCAACTAAAAACTCTACTGAAAAAGCAAGTAAGGAAACAAAACAAAACAAAACAACATTGTTTTGGTCTCAGAGTATTCCGAGCATGCCAAGCCCAACAAGGCTGAATGTCATGTGTGAAGAAAACCATGGTGTAGAGGACAGGAGGAGAAAGCAAAACAATGATAGTAGAATAGGAAAGTTACAGAAAATAACAGGAGAGTAGTTCACTGACACTGAAGCAGCGGTAATCTAACCAGGACATTCAGTGGCACCTGATTCACCCCTTGAGCCAATCAGACATAGAGAACACTGTCAATTTAGTGCCTTTGACCTAGAAGTCAATATCCAAGGTTTACCTTTTAGGAAAATGCTGGAAAATTTCTCCCCCTTATCTTGGGTAAACTTTATCTGGGGTGATTAATCCCTAGTTCAACCTAAAAGAGCACATGTAAGCCAAAGCTTATAAACAAGTAAACTTACAAACAGAAATCAGTTTTCAAACACTCAAAGCAAACAACCAGGAATGAACAGAACACAGAAATGAACAGAACAGCTGTTTACTTCAGAAACAGAGATCAAGTTTCATATGACATGCAGGTCATTCCCATTGTAGTTAATTTGATTTACCTTCCTGTTTATAGGTGTGGTCAGAGTTTCAGCAAGAAATCACAACTACTTCAGAGATTGGAAATTTGCTTATAAAAGTAATTAGCTGTCATTTCAGTTCCGAAGCCTCCAAGTAGTTAGTTATAGTTACACTTAGGACACTTCTTTACTTACCTTTTTCTTAAAAGTAACAGGAACAGTTACATTCAATTAATTTTTGAACAGCTGTCTGGACACCAGAAGATATTGGCCTGTAATTGAAAACATGTATTTCTCCAGTATACTCCATCGTTGCCTTAATAACAAACCACAACCCATAGCGTGAGTCAGGATATGAATCATCTGATACTTCTTCTCAATCATTTAGTGAGAGTATCTCCTTAACTGTAAAAGTATCAAAAAAGTTGCAGTTATTCACAAAATGTGTGTCTATCTCTTATGCTATCATTGTACATGCATTATTATAGAAAAAGAATTACTTAAAAGAAACTAAATTGCAACTTAATGCTCCTAAAGTTTGATATATTTCAATGTAATGGCATTTCCTATAAGGATATATATGCAGTTTGAACATTTTGCATGTGCTGCTTTGGATTTCAGGCTGGGCAATAGTTTGCAGAAGTTTGCAGAAGGCTTTAAAGCCAAAGAAGAATCTGCAATGCCTACTGCCAAAACCAATCACAGGCTGCTGCCAAGGTCCCAGCAACCTGAGAGGGACAACCTGCATTGATGCCTCCTCCAGGCGTCTGTCTGATTGTGAGTCACAAAGTGCCAGTGCTGGTAATTAGATTTCCAATTTCCCAGAGTGGTTCTCTCTCAAGGCATTCTGGGGAATGTTCATGGAAGTCCCAAGGCACCCAGCCCTTGCTAGAATTCTGTTGTAGAGTGCAACTTTCCGGTGAGTTAGAAGGTAATAAGCCCAGGAACAGTATCCTAACAGGATAAACAGGAACAGTATCCTAACAGAGCTAGAGCTTCCTGAGGTGCTGGGCAAAAGACAGTTTTTTGTCCTGGGCTTTCAGATGTTTAAGGAAGCCCTTCTATTAGCCTCACCTCCATCACCATCAGAACATGGGAGGGGGCCTTGTAAGTGGCAGTTCTCGTGTTCTAGAACTGCCTTCTTGGGAAGGCTAGGATGCCTGTGTCCTTGTTGTCTTTCTATTGGAAAGTGACGGGTTTGTTGCTGTTTTTAAATATTCTGGCAGGCTTTGAGGGAACCAATATTTTATAAGGAAATGAGTTTTATTATTGTGGCACATTTATTTTTATTACTTGTGTTCATCAAGGATATGCTTTAAATTGGTTTTATTTCTATAGATATACTTGTTAACAATGTCTTTGTCTGTTTTTAACTAAGGTTTTCCTTTATCCGTACTAATTTTTATAAGCTGCCCTGATTTCCATTTTTTCAGGAAAAGGTGGGATATGAATTTTAAAAAATGAAATAATAATAATGCCCATAACAAGTTACAAAGTGTTTTTAAATCATCACCAACAACATCCCTTCAATGGCAGAAACTGTCTACTATGGGTATAAAAAAATGACATGGACTGCCAAAACAACAAATAAATAGGTCCAAGACCAGGTAAAGCCTGTAGTCTCCCAAGAAGCCAAGATGCCTAAACTGAGACTGTACTTTGGATGTGTCATGAGAAGATATGACTTATTAGAAAAAGCAAAGGCTATTTCCTCACAATGTTGCTGTCCCACAGCGGGGACACTTAGCTGCTGGTCTGCAAGTCATGCTTTCACATGAAGTTGTTGCAGCCCCACTGCCAATGTGTCCCTACCAGTCATGACTGCAGGATACTCTTATCAGCAGAAAAAATCCGGTAATGGTCTCTGATTGCACGACGCTTCCATTGCAGGCGGCCATGCAGAAAGGGAGGAAGCACGATCTAGGTGTTTGCCTCCCCAGTGCAGCATGGGAAATGGCTGGCTGCACATGTCACTTGCGCTACCCTTCCTCAGGCAGCCGGCCGGTTGTGGAGGGGAGTGTTTGTGTTGTGCTCCCTTCCCAGCAGTGCACAATGGGGGGACGACGACAGAGATGGGTAAGATGCAGACATGGCCAAAGACGCTTGGTACGTTAGAAGGTAGTAGGAAAAGAGGAAGACTGCATTACCAGTGGACAGAATCTATCAAGGAAGCCCCAGCCCTGAGTTTGTAGAACCTGAGCAAGGCTGTTGATGACAAGATATCCTAGAGGCCTCATTCATAGGGCTACCATAAGTCAAAGTCAACTTCACAGCACTGAACAGCAACAAATAACAAAAGAGGAGTGACGGCTGCTGTTTGAGGTGCAGAATTTTAAAATCTTTTTAAGCTCACAAGCCTAGCTTCATGGATTTTGAGCCAGTGTCTTTATATATCTTGAGTCTGACTTGGCGAAAACTGTGACAAGAGTATTTTTGTGTGAGTGTTAATATATTGAAGTGACACAACAGTATAGCTATTGTCAGTGCTACATTTTCTTCTACTAGAGAGATCGAAAGCAAGTGGTTTTCACAGAAGCATTTCACTGTTGAACTTTCTTTCTTTTATTTTATTATTTCATGTTCTGTTTATAAAAAATCAATCCATACTAAAAAGTGTCAAAACAATAGAGAAACTTGATTAATGTTAGGCCATTTTTTAAAAATGCAGTTCAAAGTTTTCAGTGAACATTTGTCAATATGTGCATGAAAGAATTGTAAGTATTGCTTACCTCAACATTTTATTCATGCATTCAGTTTATATCCTGATAGCACCTCCCCATTTAAAAGACCCTTCCACAGCAAGCAAAGTCAGTTGCTATTTCTTTGTAGCCCATGGAATCTACCTTAGGAATAACTGATTAATTTCCATGTCCAAGGAAACTGCAAATGAAATTTGTACCAATTATTTTAAAACAGCAGAAAGGAAATGGGAATAACCCTAACGACAAAGCTGGTAACTTGGAGAAAGTTGTTACTCTTCTTTTCAATCAAGGGGCCTTTTGATCACTCTCAAGAACTATTGGTCTCTTAGGAATTTACTCCTTACTAGCAGTGATTAGGAATCTTTTGTGTAAGATCTGTCAATGCCTTTTCATCACCTGTACTTCAAACTGGTTTTCAAATTGTATTGATTTCTAAAAACAGATCTGTAACTGGAGTCTGAGTGCCGCTTCAGACAGTGGTCAGGATGAGATATTACTTTTAGCATAGTTAGAATTTAGTACAAGGTCTTTAATTTAATTGCTCATGTTGGGGTCCATTTAGGTATATTCTTAAGGAATGGAAGTTGGTCAGTGACACCTGTGTCAATTTAACCAGTAACTGAAGTAGAAAAGCAAATATTAAATATTCCCTTTTCTTTCCAGAAGGTAGTAAGAAGGATACCAAAAATATGGTAAAGACATGTGACATCCAAATGAAGGATGTAATATCAAATGAATATTGCCAAATGATGTTATCATTTTGCCAGAGTTCACAATTATCTTATTTTCAGAATACTTTTGCCCACTTGTAATGCTCAGATGTATCATGAGTTGAGCATTATGTCCCTCAGATTTTTATCTTTAGCACAGAAAATAAAACTCTCAACTTACTGAGAAGAGCTTTTGGACATATATGCTAAAGTTCTTAAATGTTAGATTCACACTCTAGATAAAAGTCTTGTTAAAACTTTTCTTGGTTCTTCTGAAACTATGTGAATGACAAAGCCAGCTGCTTTGTTTGAGCACGTGCGTAAATTCCCTAATGTCCCTCTGTCTCAATGAACACTCACTGAAACTCACATTAATCTTTGTGAAACTGTGTGAGCAAACCATTCAGGCAAGTGACTTTTGTTCAGTGAATATCTTTTCTATTTGGGTTGATTCTCTTGGTTACTTCTTGCTTTCAAAAGCCCTTCCTCAGCGTCAAGATCTAAAGCACTTCTGATTTCACTACATTAGTTTAGGATGTAGGCAAGTACTATCTCCCAAGCAATAGGATAATTTGATGTCCTCTCACAGCACCATCAATATATAGCACTGCGAATAAACCAATTTTTTGCATAATGTAGTGTGGTGTGGGGCTAGGAATATTGGACTGGGACTTGGGAGGTTAACATTGTAGTTTCCACAAAATTATAAGACAAACCAGCTCATCTTCAGCCATTTATTGAATCTTTCATTCTGACCTACCTTACAGGGTTGTTTTGAGGCTGAACTGAGAAAGAAGAGAGCCAGTCAAAGCTGCCTTAAGCCTGCTGGAGGAAAGGCAAGATAAAAATGTAATAAATAAACATACACTATCAGAAGCTGACTCTTAGTAAAAGTTATGTAAATACCAAGCTGAATCTGAACTGAATTGGGAACAGTCAATTAAATGAAACATTTCAAAAATGTTTAGAATCAAAGTCTCTCTTTTGAACTGTTGGGATATATTTGATTCCTTCTTTACACATTTTCGTAAACTAAATCCAGTGTCTGAGTCCAGTCAGCTCAGAATGGAAAAATGGAAGAAACAAAGAGTACTGTAAACTAGCAGAATACAGCAGTTTGGTGCTACGTTTGTGTCTGTTGAAAGATAACGAGTATGGCCTTTGTGGATGGACATCTGTGAATGGAACTCTAGGTATAGTACATAGTGGCATACCGGAGGAAGAAGTATGGAAGAAGAGTTTTGGGCCTCATATACAAGTGGAAAGCATCCAACTAACCAGCAAAAAGAACTGCCCTTATCTAGCAGCTTCAGGATGACATATCTGGTGAGATTTAGTGCTAACAGTGTAAGGTGATGTATCCTTTATATAGAAAGCAGACTTGTATCAAGCAGTACCATTGATCCATCCAGCTCAGTGTAATTTAAACTGATGAACAGCAGTTCTCCAAGGTTTTAGACATCGGGTTTTCCTAGCCCTGCAGAGATATGGATCAGCAGTAGGATCTTCTCAGTGCTTCACATGATGGGTTTATAAGCACTTGCAACATTGTAATACTGATGTGAGATTAAGTCCCACTGAATTCAAAAGGGCTCATTTCTAAACTTGATGCATATGGAGGACTGAACAGTAATTTGGATGGGACTTTGTCCTTAATCCTTAAAGTGGTGCGGTATATTTTTCTGTTCTACTTCTCTGGATTATGTTTGTTTCTTCTCTCTCCCTCATCTTTCTATCTGATTGGGCACTATTACATACATGTCTAGAAACTTTGTGAGTAAAACCAGTCTCTGATGTAGCAAGATTTGTGTGAATGAAGCCCTTTCTCAAATAATCTAGGAATTTGTCTTGTCTGATAACATTCAGAGATAGTGTCCATGGCTTCAGAAGGACTAAATTCATCTAAACTTTGCTGCTCAAAAGATAAGCTAACATAACACTTTTGAGCTACCACTGGTTTCTACAGAATCTATAGAATCAATTCTATAGAATCTATAGAATCAATAAGATTGATATGGAGGGAGACGGTGGGTAGAAGAAAGAGATTTGAGGATTTAAGGTTTGAAGCTCTATCTAGTGGTCAAATAAAGAACTTCCTAGAATTGATTTCTTTAAAGAATTTGTGTATGACACTACTGGATGCTTCCTAAATACAATTCTATCTTGATACAAAGTAAGTTATTTTATTTCAGATCCTTGACTGTAAGTTTAAAGGACCAACGTGTTATTTTCTATTTTAATTTTATTCCAGTTTGGAACTGCTTTATTTTTCCTACATAAATGTTAATATTCTCCATGGAGAAAACATGCACACAGTCATCTCTATAAACTGTGACCAGAGCTAGTTTCAAGACATTTTATTCTCTAAGGCAAAGGGCAAGACAGTGACCTCCCCCATTCCATGTACAAAGGCCAATCCAACTGGAAGATGAATCTGACAGGTGACATGATAGCATTCACATTATATCTAATAACAGCAAGCTAAGTTAGGGGGCAGTACGGTAAGGTGTATTGTACAGCCAGCCCTTCACATTTGCGGGTTTCACTTTTGCAGATTTGATTATTCACAGATTATTTGCTGTCACCTCTGCTGCCTCCCTATGTCAATTTTAATAGGGACTGCAAGCCTCCTGAGACTGAGAAACTGAGAACGAGGCTTGTAAGTCCCTCTTAAAAATGGTGTGGGGCAGCAGTAGAGGTGGCAGTAAGTCCCACCAGTCACCCACTTCTTGTGAAGGAACCCTGATGCCTCAAAGGAATCCACAGAGGGTTGAATAATGCTGATTATCATTTTTTTTGTATGTTGAATATGGTTTGGTAGGGTCTAGAGTTATTCACATTTTTTCCTCTTTCATGGCAGTCCTGTGCACACACTTTTCTCTATTCCAGCACTTCACTGCTGTTCCTTGAGTGTCTGCTGGCTGAGGTACCCACCTCAAATTGTCTAAGGCTCAGGCTGGCCTGGACTGGTGTTTCTTTTATCTTGCTACAGATATTCTTATCTTGCCAGTCAGTAGTTAAATCACAACTGGCACTGCTGCTACATGCAAGCCTACCTGAGTTAATGAGGTTGACATGTTCCTAGACATTACTTCTTTAACAGAACTCTGGTACCAGAAGCAGAAATAATGTTGAAAGAATGTTCCTACATCATGAAAAAGAAAAGCAATTCAATACGTTTCAGTAAAAGTTTTATTAAAAACTAAAAAAAAAAAAAAGCACTTAGGTCAGGTGAGCCTTGGATAAGTCAGCAAAAACATTCTGAATACTTTTTCCAGTCTCCTTTCACCTTATGACTTTATTTTGGTGGCCAAGCTTATAGATTTATGCTTTTTTAAAATACCGGTATAGCTGATGAAGCAGGCTTATCGCTTCTTTTCTCTCTGACTTCTTCACCCACGGTCAATAAAGGATTCCGGAGGCAGCTGCTGTATGCTTTGCTTATTGTAGGGAGGCACACCCAACTAAAGTAGGATCAGCTAGAGTAGAATTCTATTCTTATTCAGCTCAGGATTGATCTTCCTGTTTGCTGCAGACAGGCTTCTGCAACCTGAAAGTCTAAGTTTCTCTAATGTCCTTCCCCATGCTACCAATGTCAATGTGGCTAAAAAACAAAACAAAATTTCCAACTAGACAGAGGATAAGGAAAAGGGGGCTAGGATAGCATAAGAATGCTTTGTTAAAAGGAGCTTCTTTCTTAACTGAGGCATGCCTGTATTTAGTGAGAGTTCCAGGAAGAGGCACTGCTTTCCTACAGAGAGTTTTCAAGAGACAGTTACATACTGTATAAGGAAATGCGCTTAAAAAAACATCTTGCAGATAGTTTGGAAATCATATATCTTTAATTTAAAGATGAGAGGTGCAGAACACAAACCCATGTATCTTCACTAGAAATAACCCCACTACTTTCCCCTCACTTCTAGAATTCACTAGAAGAAAGCCCCTCTAGAATCAATGAGATTTACCTGGAAGAACCAAAACTTTCAGAACATATTTTTTCCTCCCTCATTCCAGAAACAAAAGGGAGACCCATTGTTCAAAATACTCATTCTGTTGGGTATTTGAAGGCAAGTGTTGGAATGATTTCTCTATGCAAAAGAGAATGCTAAAAAGAGTTTGGCAGTGAAAAAGTCTACCTTAGGCTACAGTCTCACCCATGCCTCAGTTAATGCTAGTGAATGAACAAACTTAACATCTAGTTATTTATTACTAGATGTTTATTACTAGATGTTAGTGTATTACCAGACGTTCATATCCTGATTTCCGTTTTTAAAAAGTGCTGAAGGGACACCATAATAAAAAGACAAACAAGCATTGTAACTGAAATATAAATGACACCTATTTAAAACACTTCAGTTAATTAATTAACATCACCTAATGGAAACGTATGAAATTGTTTACACTCAGGTCCTGTACATACCAGTCAGAAATGAAACTCACTGAGTTCAGTGGGCACCCAGATAGGTGATGACAGGACTGCAGCAGCCTTAAGAGACTTTATAACAACCTTGCAAATGTGCCTGTCTGGCAACCTCTTCAGCTATGGGCTGTTCTTTTGGAATACAAGGGAGAGGGACTAAAATTCCCAGGAAGCCCAGCAGTTACGTCGTTCTATGGGCAGAGCACATAGCCGAAGGGAGAAAGCTAATCAGTGCCCTTCGCCCTCCGTTTAGACAACCTGCCCAAGGCTGGGAACCGGCGACAGTAGTGGAGAGATTGAACAGCGGATGGCTAAAGACTTCCCTGTTTGCCTTGGAGTGCCACCCAGAGGTTCAGCGTGTACCTTTCACCCGGGCGGATTAAGAGTGGCACGTTGCCCGTCAAAAGGCGTGCTGGCACTCTAGAGATGTGAGCACAGACGCACACCCCTTGGATAGTAACATAAATAATACAGATTCAGAAAGATGGAGAATGCGAAATTAGCCGTTTGTGGAAAACACTGTTCTTTGCTATGGTCCTTCGTCCCGCATCAGAGCATCACAAGAATGTGTTGGGGTTGTAGATGTTCCCCCCTCGCTCGCTCCCTCCCTCCCCCCCCCCGGGTCGGAATCCCTTTCTTCCCGTCGATTCTGGGAGGTATTGCATCAGCAACGAGGCTTGGCCACCTTGTGGAACAAAGGCCGTTTTTTTCCCCTAAGGTGGGCGATTTTCCGGGTCACTGATAAGTAATTCTATTCAGATCGACACGGTCTTCCCCCCGAAGCCCCCCACCCACTTTGCGAGCTGTGTGGGACCTCATGAATAACCGGGCTTGACTCGCCGACACGGCTTCGAAAGACGACAACGTGGAGAAGGACGCTCTGTGCGGTGTAGGGGACAAGCGCTTCGCACTGCACAGGAGCAAGGGAAAGGCGGGGGGGCGGCGGGGGGACAGAGGTCGAGCTCAACATTTGCCCAAACACACCCGAAATTCCTTAAACTTTCGAGGAAGACTGGGGGGGGGGGGTCTTGAGGGATACATTGTTATTGGAAAAGCAACGGCGAGGGTCTGGTCGCCCTCACAATAAGCAAACAAAAATTTAGCAGGTTTCAGGCTGTTAGCTCCCTGGTTCGGTCACTTTTCTGTTTATCGACGGATCGGCGGGCAAGAGCCCCCGCCCGTTCCTATTCATTGCACCTCAGGAGGCAGCCGGGGTGGGGGAAGGGCAAGGAGGGGGCCTCTGAGGCTCCTCAGAAGAGGAGTCCCGCTTTTCGCGCTTTCCCGCCTTGTCTCGAGAGACTCCCACAGCCTCCGGGTTTCTCCGCCGCCCCCCCACCGTCCGATCCTAGGCGGCCTCTTCAAAGCCCCGCCGGCGCCCCCTCCCTCGCGTTTCCCTCCTCCCTCTAGCTCCCGCCCCCCCCCCTTTCGTCTTTCCTCTCCCTCTCGCTCTCTTTTTGGTGGCGCTGGAGAGATAAGGATGGCTCTTGGGACGTCTTGAGAGGAAGCCTCCTGGCCCCTCGGGCGAGAGGGAGCGGAGCGGAGCGGGGCGCCCCGTGGGAAATGATGCAATCCTGACCGAGCCCGCGGGGCGGGTGTTGCCTCAAAGGCTCGCCCTGGCGCGGTGTCTATATTGGAAGTGGCGTTAGCCTTATCGATCGGACCGATAGCCGGAGACCTATAAAAGGCGGCCGAGGGGTTGGCTTCGCGCTTCCTCGCAAGACCTCCCGAGGCGATTAGCTCCCGAGACTCCGAGCCTTTATTGCTCTTTCTCTCAATCCCTCTTCCTCCCGGGTGGGGCTCCTCTACCTTTCAGAGGGTCGCCTGAGGAAGGAAAGACCCCACGAGATGTGGCCGAAGGGCGGCAAAGCCCGCGCGCCCCTGGCTCTGGTGGCGGCGCTCGGCCTGGCGGTGGTGGCCGCCAGGTCTCTGCCTCTCACGGATGCTGGACCGCACGTCAACTACGGCTGGGGGGAGCCCATCCGGCTGAGGCACCTCTACACGGCCAGCCGGCACGGGCTCTTCAGTTACTTCCTGCGGATCAACAGCGACGGCCGCGTGGACGGCACCAGCACCCAGAACCGGCACAGTAAGTCGCCTCCCGGCCGCCTCCGCCCTTCCTGCGCCCGGACACCTTGAGACTCAGCACACCAGACAAGCCCCCCCCCTCCTCCCCGCGCGCGCCCACCCCAATTCTTCCCTTGCCCCGTTTGGTTTTGTATCCTTGAGGTTTTCTCTCCGGCCGTAGATTTTGCCGACTGACGCTTTAGCAGAAGTCTGCGGGTGGCGTCAAGAGCGCTTTAGCGCTTTGAAAAGCAACTGCACGTGAAGACACGGATGGAGGTCCACCGGGGCTTAACTGCTCGGAAAAGGGGAAATGAGGGCATTGCCCTCCGCGATAAGAAGGCTGTTCCCCGGAAATATTCTTTCAACTCCTAAATATCTAACTTTGCATTTCCAGAAATTCAGCGGAGCGTTTAGGAACAGAGTTTGAGCATCGAAAGAAAAGGTAGAGGCAGAGGGACCAAGAGGATGCGAGCACAGCATATAGGAGAGTTCTGAGTGCGACCGATCTTTCATGTCTCACTCTCTGCAACGCTAGCAATTTAGGGACTCAAAGAAAATTTCACGGGGAGGGGGGACAGACTTTTTATTTGGGGGCGGGCTATGCCCTCGATTTTTCCCCTTCCGTAGTTACATTCCTGGTGAGACAGGAAAATCCACGTGAAAACAAAATCTCTATTCCTCACTCGGAAAAGTGCCACGGATTTTTGTTTGGTAAAGCAAGCGCGTTGTGTTGTGTGTGTTTGAGGGGAGTGGGGGTTGTTTCCCAAAGGGCAATTCCTTTCCCCTCCCCGCCTGGCGGCCTCTCCTGACGAGCCTCCTCTTTCGCGTCGCAGGTTTGTTGGAGATCAGGGCGGTGTCGGTCCGCGCGGTGGCGATCAAAGGCGTGCACAGCTCCCGGTACCTCTGCATGGAAGAAGAAGGGAGACTCCACGGGCTCGTAAGTCACACTGCTGGGGGCTCTGCTGAGGCTTTCAAACCCCTCCCCCTTGCACCTGGAACAATGTTCTGAGTGCCTTCCCCTCGGACCACGTGGCTGTTTGAAACAAAACAAAAATGCGCTCTCTGACCAGACAAAACAATACCAGTTTGCCGATTTTGTTTTACTCGCACACGCCCAAAGCAGTCTAAACACGTTGTGCCATGGTCCTACGCATCTTTGAAATGACCTTTTAAAGAAGATGGAGGACCAGGGTCATTAGGATCTCGGGTGCTGTGAAATGGTAGGACAAGCTTAATAAATTGATGGAGGGAGGCTATGGAATCCAACAAGGGTAATTTAGAAACGCTAGTCGTGCTGGTAGCATTGCGTTCAAGAAAAAGGAAATAGTTCAGACTGAATCACTATTTTTTTGCGCGCCTAATTTTACAGTGTGACTTAACTCTAAATTAAAGGGATAACAGAATCATTTGATCTTTTTTTGTATTCAGTGGGAGTTTCTTTCTTACTTTCTTTCTTTCTCCAGCCTTGTTAGTATTTTGTTTTGCTCTTAAAATCCAGTGAGTAGAGGCAGGACCCACAACATTCTGGAATTTTGACTAGCATGGTTTACTGTTTAGCTTCCTGATCTGTTTCAAGGAACTCCAGGCTGGAGATTTGATCTTTATCTCATTCTGTCCTCAGAGCAACCCTTGAGTAGGTGATTCTGCAAGATAAGGGCATAACCCTAGGCCACCCAGTTAGCACTCTGGCTATACAGGGATTTGAGCCTGGATTCCCCCATGCAATCATTTAGCCTGTGCATCACACAAGGAAGAAGGGTGTACACTGGTGTCTTGCTTACATAATGCCCCCCTTGCCCAACTCTAATATAATTCCTCTGTTTCTTGGAATTTTTACCCCATTTAAATTAGAATCGCATGCCTGAACATACAACCCCTTCCAGTGCGTTACGATTGTCTTTTTCCAAAACTAGAAAAAGGATTATTGTTCATTATTAGAGTGGAACATAGCTAAAATAAATTTACTTGTTTCAGTTCAGCACTCTTAATTTTAATGAGACAGGTTAAGAATTGGCTTCTCCAGTTTGTATCAGCTCTGATGGAATATGCTTAACACATATGTCATAGCGCTATAGCAGACATTAACATATCATATTATCTTTTCAGTTGCTTTAATGAAGAAATCTAATGGACAGGGTTGTTGTTCACTTAGTGCCAAAATGAGGGGAACAATGAAAGGAAATCATGGTCTTCCACTGATTTCTTAACTGGGTGTCCCTGTGGTGGACTATGTCCATTGAGTCTACAAACACTCTGCTAACTCTAGTAGGACCTTTAAAATTCCATCAGAAAAACTTATTTTGATTTGGTCAGATTTTGTGCCAATAGTGGGGGTCACTTTTTCAGTACTTAGACTGAAGCATGAGCTAAGAATGAAGTACACAGCTGTGAAAATGAATGGCACATCCATGCAATCGCATCCAATGGGGTGTGAAGTATACCACAGCCCTACATGTGTCTACTTGGAAGTAAGTCCCACTTAGTCCAATGTGGCTTAATCACAGGAAGCTGGCTGTAGGATTATAGCCACATTCAGAGAGAGGTTTTATCTACCCTCATGAAGTTTTGAAAGCCCAGAGAATATATGCAGAAACAAAGACATTGCTTTTCATTGGGCTAAATATTAACTATCAGTCTGAAAGCCATAATTTGTGTCATTCTTACTATGTTGTATCATTCATATCCAGTTTCCTTCATAATGATCCATTCTACTGTAGTAGGCTGCAGTGGCTTTACTGCTGTTAAATCAGTATTGTTATCACTATTAACTTGCCTATAGACATCTATGTCAGTAGGGTAGCAAACCTGCTCTAAGTTTCAGTCTGAACTTTGAAGGAGCTGTCCAAAGAGCTGATATGCATGCGCGCGCGCATACACACACACACACACATTTTCAGTATCTTGGATGGATCCTTTAAAGGAAAAGAGATTCACCACCCCATTGACATCGAAAACACAAGCCATGACTGCCTGGCCTTAGTTGAGACCATGCATACATGACTATTACATCCTATTGCAATCAGCAGGATTGAACATAAGGATATGCATTCAGCTGTATACCTTAAGTATTTCACTATAATCTGTACTGTTCAACATGACAAATCAGGCTAGGATTTTTGGAAATGCTGTCTACATGCTCTTTGAACAGAAGCCTATATGACATTTTCAGAGAAACAGATAGCATACTATCATGACTCCTGTCCACAGCCCCTAAATATTCATACATTATGTACCCACTTCTGTTCATAAATCTTTAATAACTTATATACCAAAGATCTTTTTCAACAGATTTAAACATAAGGTTTTAGATAAGCTCTAATTGAAACTGGTGCCTATAGACAGTAACAGTGCAGTTATAAAATGGCACTTGATTATAGTTCTCAGAACCTTCCAGTTAACATGGCCAGCAGCCATAACCAGAAAGTAACAGAAAGTCCAGAAAGTAACGGAAAGTCCAGAAAGTACTTTCTCCTATCTCTTTAAAGGGAAATAGTTAAATAACTAACATGGAAGCACTGTTTTATTTGGAGACATTTAATTAATCTAGTCAAACAGCAAAACTTGTTTTCCAGATGCTTAACAGTCCAATCAACACTTTGAAAATATTTAGTTTCAGTGAAGGAGCTCTGGTCTCAAATGTTCAACATGTGCACAAAGAAAGTGTGGCATAGGTCTCTGAGAGGTAAAGAGTTCATGCAAGAACAGCATCTCCCTTATCTGAACCCTATACACAATCAACAATAATGGCCACGAGTTCAGTCACCTCTAATGACTGAACCAGAATAACACCAGCTTTTAAGGAAAACACTGGTATAAAGGACATGGAACACCCTGAAATGGTCATCAAATTCTTTTAAATTAGGAAGCATTATTTGAGAATGCGGGATATAAAATCTGTTAACTGATAGTTCAAACAAGTATTATGTTGTTGTCACTGTTGTTGTTGTGTGCCTTCAAGTCTTTTCCAACTTATGGTGACCCTAAGGCAAATCTTTCATGGGGTTGTCTGGGGCTGAGAGTGTATGAGGAGTTCAAAGTCACCCAGTGGGTTACCACGGACAAACTGGGAATTGAACCATGGGCTCCAAGGTCATAGTCCAATACTCAAAGTCAGCAGGAATTTCTCAGTGGATTGCATGTTACACAGAATCTCCATGACCACCATCAATCACTGCCAAAGGCAAGAGTATAATCAGCAAATGCTACCTTTTATGCAAAAGTTACAGTGTTAACCAGTCATTCAGTTAGTGTTAAATGTAGGCTTTGATTCAGAACCACATTCAGTCATAATGATAACACTATATTTCAATATTCATGGTGAAACAAACAGTCAGTAAAGGAAGGAAGACACACCCCTGAGTTTGCAAGCCCTGTTTACAAGCCCAGGGCTGTTCATAACAGGATCATTGGGAGGTCTCCCATTCATAGTGTCACCATAAGTTGAAGTT
Source organism: Cyclura pinguis (assembly GCA_030412105.1). Taxonomy (NCBI): domain Eukaryota; kingdom Metazoa; phylum Chordata; class Lepidosauria; order Squamata; family Iguanidae; genus Cyclura; species Cyclura pinguis. The sequence goes on along the minus strand of CM059599.1, from coordinate 305,420,823 downwards.
GACTAGACAACATATAACAACAATGAACGCAGGGCTTCCCAGCTAGAGAACTGTAGGTTGCTATAATGGGATCTGCTTTTTTTTTTTGTTAAGGTTTTGCTTTCCAGACAACAACAATCAGAGAAATCACACTCAACCTGGGTATTTGGTATGCTACTTTTAAAAATAATTCATTAGGCATAAACTTTAGAGCAGGCTATCCCATGGCAAGTACTATCAGCCTCAGCCACTACAGCCAATTGCAAGGAATGGAGACAGTAGGAGTTCACCAACATCTGAAGAGCTATACTGTTCTCACACCTGCTTTAGAAAGTGCCTCGTTAGCACATTACATTCAGTAAATGTTATTTCTTGTGCAAAAGTAACAATGTTAACCAGTTATTCAGTTAACTTTAAAATAGGCATCTGGCAAGCAACATAATGACTTGTAATGTGTTACTTTTACTGCATAAATATGTTAAAGTAGAATTCCATCCTTTAATAACATACCAGTGAACCTTCAATCCACACTTGAGTTAAAATGTCTCTTGTGCTACCTGGTGCTTTTCAATTTACCTATATAGATTCTCTAGTATAGAAGAGTTCCAAATTATCACATTTTTGAATTCAATATTTATCTTATCACTGAACAGGTGGTTTCATAGCCCACTAGGGTAAATGTTATTACATCATATGCCACTTAAGAAACAATATTATTCAAAACATGTCTGCACTTTTACTTCTTGATGTTCAGCTCAGATATTCTACCGATGACTGTTCCTTTGAAGAAGAGGTGCGTCCAGACGGCTACAACATCTACAGGTCAAAGAAATACGGAATTTTGGTCTCTTTAAGCAATGCCAGACAAAGACAACAATTCAAAGGGAAAGATTTTCTTCCTTTGTCTCATTTCTTGCCTATGATCAACACTGTGCCAGTGGAGTCTACAGATTTTGGAGAATATGGTGATACCGGGCGGCATTATGAATCTGATATTTTTAGCTCACGTCTTGAAACTGACAGCATGGATCCTTTTGGCCTCACTTCAGAAGTATCATCAGTGCAAAGTCCTAGCTTTGGGAAATAATGAGGGCTCTGTAGCTATAGTCCACAAAAAAGCATTGCCAGGAAGCTAGCATAGTATTTCTAGATGTGATATTTAAGACATAGAGCCATGTTAAGATGTGATACCATCCTTGTCAAGCAGATGGTAATATTATTTCCAAAGAAGCTGACATATCAATACACACTATATACACACATGTGGCATGCATGCACACATACATACACACAATTTAGGAAAGTTCTTCCTAAAAGATGCTATATAATGCTATACATAATGGCAAAAATTCAGACTGCAGGAAATCCTTATGTCTTGGTGCTTGTTTGGATTGATAAGATCATGAATATTTTACAGGGTCATTATTTCTTTCAGTCACTTCATGACAGAGGCAGCTGATGCTGTTTGTTCAAAGGAAGAATAACTCCTCCTTCTCAATGTGCACCAGTGTTAGATATAAATCAGGAACAATTAAACAAAATAGTTAAACAAACTTCAGCATGTAACACGTTGAACTGTGTTTAACTGGTGTCAGCCCTATTTAGAGCAGACACACTGAAATGATTGGGTTGCATGTTAGTCGTAACTAACACAAGTTCCATTGATTTCAATGACTCTGCCCTAAATGTGACTAGAGCTGGACTTCATCCACTACCATTTCATAAATTTCTGCTATTAAAAGATCACTTCTGTATTTAGGATGCCTGATGTAGATCAGAAGTAATATCAGTCCCCAAAGAATGGGAGAAACTAAACAGACTACCTGCTATCTTTTAAGCAAGCCAATGTCTTCTATTAAAGGAGTATGCAAACTTTCTTCAGGCAAGGCAGCTGGAAACATTTACAGTGAGAATAGTTTTGGAAAAGCACAAAAAATTAGGGTTCAGTTTGGAGTAACCAAAAATAAATAAATAGGTCATCAGTTCTATTTTCTCAAAAGGGCAAGAATCTAGCCGTCCAGGTGCTGACAAACTATTTCCCCCATCCCTTCCTATTGGCCAGGTAGATAGGAATGATGAGCAATGGAATCCAACAAAATTTGGAGTGGGTGGGTAAGGAACAATAATTAGAAGTTCACTTTGCAAGACGAAGAAATTTTGTGCAGCTAAACATGTGCATACTCCTTTAGTAATGTAAACTATTTTTCCTAACAGTAGGAGATGCTTTGTTTTAAATTATTACTGATTTCAGTTCGAGGGACTTATACAGTACTGTGAGTAAATATTTCATGGAAATTTTGTATATATGTTTTCTAATGTAGGAAAACTAGTGAGTAACTAGTTTAAGGAAACTAGAGCAGACAGACTTTGGCATATCATTCTTTCTTGCAAGATTGCTGTATATAGTAGTAAGGCTCTGTACAGAAAACCAAGGGAAACATTACTATTTTCTTGACCTAGCACTTCATCGTCAACACTATATTTATAATTAATTTATTAAACATATGCATCTGTTTATTTTGTTACTGTATTTATACTTAAAGTTTCTATTTATGTATTCCAAATATTGTCTTTTTTTAACAGTCTGGAAAAAATGTAGTGAAGTTTTGTAATTTCAGTAACTGTGAATTGAAAATGTAACTTAAAATGTGTGTGAAATCTGTAGATTTAGTGTTCTTTATTGTTAATAAAAATAAAAACAAAACAGCTGGTTAGTTAGATTGCTTTCTCTTTGACTGTTTTCCTTTTTTTTTATTACATTTATGATGCTTTTAGTCTACCAATAACACAAGTTGTCTGGATGGATTAGGAGAATAAAAACACAACACACAGTAAACTACATAGAAAAAGAATGAGTACAGATGATAAAAACATTTTAAAAGGTATTGCAACTCAGTGGGCACATTTAGAACAACCAACTATAACTATGAATTTTAGAATCTAAAATGCTTAGGAGAAGAGGAAAGTCTTTGGTGTTGCCAAAAAGACAAGAGTGTGGGCACCAGGCAAGGTTTCTTTGGGAGGGCATCCCATAGATGGGGCACAATGTATGAAAACCACTACCTGGATTGAGCATGAAAAGCTAGATTCTATCACCTTTCTCTATTGTACAAAATAATCAAACACACAGATATCTGTTTCTTTTGCTTCTGGCAATGGTGGGGGCTGAAAAACTACAGTGCACTGGAATGGTGCAACTGAATGACTCCCATCCTACTCTACTCCCCCTGTACTTGCCTTCTCAGATTTTGCTTCGAAATAGCCTGGATATTTTTAAAGATTGTTGTTGTTGCTGCTGCTGTTGTTGTTGTGTGCCTTCAAGTCATTTCACACTTATGGTGACTCTAAGGCAAATCTATCATGGTTTTCTGTGGCTGAGAGTGTGTGACATACCCAAGGTCACCAAGTGGGTTCCATGGCCTAGGGTCTCCAGGGCAGTAGTCCAATGCTTAAACCACTACACCATCCTAGCTTTCATATTTTAAAAGATGCAGGGATGTCCCTCTAATAAGAGGCTGAAAATGCCCTGCAGGCACCAGATCCTGTCTGTTCCTGGAAATCAAGCAGAGTCAGACCTGGTTTGGAATTGGATAGGAAACTGCCAAGGAATGCCAGGTGTTGTAAGCTATATTAAGAGGAAGGCAATGGCAAATCACCTCTATGTATTCCTTGCCTAAGAAAACTCTAAGAAATTTATCGCATCATCATAAATTTCACCATAAATTCCAACAAGTTTCAACAGGTGACTTGAATGTACAGATATAGATGAAGCTTTTAATAGTAAAGAAGCTGGTTTCAACCTAACAAAATCGAAGATTTTAAGATGTTAAACATTCTAAAGTGAGTTGGCTAAACCCTCTCACACACAAACTGCAGCATAAAAAGGAGGGAGAGGGAGGGGAAAAGGAACATAGCAGCACCTTTAAGACTAAACTGGTTTATGTTTTAATATCAGCTTTTATGGATATAAATTCACTTCTTCAGATGTAGTAGAATGATATCAAAGCCTCAGGTTGAAAAGCATATTTATACAGTTGTGGGGATGGGATAGGATATAATAGGATCTAGAGAGATGCAAATCATGTTCCTTGCCCTAACTTTTCAAAGAGTTGGCTGAGGTGACACAAGTCTTTCAGAACTTTACAGCGATCAGTTGCTGTGGATGTGTGAAAACAATAAATCTGCTTACCAAAAATCAGTTCCCCTGGGCTCAAAACTCTCTCTGAGAAGATTCCTTTGGTTATATGTGAAGTATGGAGGACTCTTGTATTAATATATAGTGTGCCATAACATGCCACTATAGTGTGCCATGAAGAGAGCCAGTATAGTCTAGTGGTTAGAGTATTAGACTGACTCTGAAGATGAAGGTTCAAATCCTAGCTCAGTGATGGAAAACCACTTAGTGACCTCACATTCTCTCAGCTTCAGAGGAAGGCAAAGGCACCCCCTCTTGAACAAATCTTGCCATGAAAACTGTGACATTATCTCCTTAAGGTTGCCATAGGTTGGAAACAACTTGAAGGCACACAACAAGTATGCCATGAAGCCATAGCCTTTGTTCATACTTCTGCTAATAGACTGGAATTTGTGAATATAATACAATTCTGCTGTTTCTTTCTAGTCTTCCTTTGTAATTTCCTTGTTCAAAGACCGTGAGCTGAAAATCTCTCTTTGTATATCCTGGAAAGTTGAAACGTTCTGCAACTGACTTTGCGATATTGTCACGTCTAACTGCAAAATAGTTATTTCTCCACTGTTATTTCAGCCAGCAACTCAAGAGCAAGTTTCACTGATCCCTTGAATCTCCTTCTGCAGGCAGGTGTATATGGAGGAATGCAACTATAGATTAACATTGGGCTAGAGTCCATGTAGGTCACCATCATGTGATTGCAAACTTCAAAGGAAGGCAGGAGATCCACAGTGGATGACTGCGTGGGTGGGTGGGCAGAAGTTCTTCCTGGTCTTGAGAAATTCCACAACAGAAGACTACCTTTTTCCTGTCCTTGAGCAATGCAGATGAAATACTTAACTTCTTTTGATGTGCCTAGTATAGGCTACAAAGGAACAGACTACATAGGTTTGTCTGTTCCTGTGCTCTATCGTATATCATCTCAGTTACAGGCTGTTTCCTTTTCTTTATCAAACAGTTTATTGCCTTGAACAGAAAGCTTGACTTAAAACAAAAAGAAAAGAAAAGAAATGGCCACCCTGTTTTAGAAAAGAAGCTATTACTCTTTTTCACAAAACCACATAAACATTGACTTAAACGCAGACCAATGAACAAGATTTAGTTGCTGTTTAGCCTGGCAAGGGAATGGCAAAGCTAATATCTAGGTTGCAGCAGCTAAAGCAAGGATAAGACGGGGATCAGTAGCAGCAAGATTAATGGTTCCACTAACTTGGTGTCAGCTCTCTTGAAAAGAATGTGACTTGTTTCTTGATAGCTGTCTTCCAACACATAGTTTATGAAGTGGGGCCTACAACACAATGACAAGGTGTATCCATACCATCAAACAGGAGACTGCTATTGCTCAGTGTGCCATGTATCCACCCATGCTCTTTCTGAGCATGGTATTGTACTACCACCACCTGGGGTTTTCACTTTTTTTTCTCCTAACACCCAGTATTCTGTGGCTACTGAGCATTTTCAGTGCTCTTTTTTTACATGGTCTGTTAATTTTTTTTGTTCTTTGGGCTTCTCAGTAGCTTAAAAATACTTAGTTCCACTTTCTTTTTGTTTCTTTCTAAGATGAGACTTCTCTTGTTCTTGACTTTGGTTTTTTAATTGTTGTGTTCTTTCTCTAGAGACCAGGGTTGGAATCTTTGATCAGCCATGGAAACCCACTGAGTGACTCCAGGCAAATCACACTCTCTCAGCCTCAAAGGAAGGCTAAGGCAAGCTACCTCTGAACAAATCTTGCCAAGAAAATCTTCTGATGGATTCCCCTTAGGGTTGCCATAAATTGTAAATGACTTGAAGGCACAAACAACAACTACATCATCATCATCATCATCATCACCAACAACAACAGTGTGATTATGGCCATTTCCGCACTAGCTTCTTATAGCGCTATGATTCCACTTTCAACATCCTACAGAATCCTGGGGTTTGCAGTTTTGGGAGGGGCCAGCCAGCCCCTCCCGAAACTGCAAACCCCAGGATTCCATAGGATGTTGAAAGTGGAACCATAGCGTTATAACTGTCTAGTGTGGAAATGGCCTCTATTTGGCCTATCTGATAGAATGTGCTGGATATTTTGTTGCTGATGAGTGCGTGAGTTTTTAATTAGGCATTTTAACATTGTTTTAATTCTGTTTGACTGTTTAATTATGTTTTAACTTTTGTATTCTGTAGGTTCTAACTACATTTTTTTAATTGTTGTAAGCTGCTTTGAGCCCCCACCTGGGGAAAAAGCAGGTTATAAATAAAGATAACAACAGCAACAACAACCAGTCACCTTGACTCCCATTACTGCGGAAAAGGTGGGATAAAAATGAACAAAATAATAACAATTGTGTGCCTTCAATTTGTTTCCAACTTAGGGCAGGTTTTACTGAGAGGAAGTTTGTCTTCAGCTTAACTCTTAGCCTAGAGTGCTTGTTTTCTCTGACTGAGCAAGAATTTGAACCCTAGTCTAACACTCAAACCATTAAGGATCGATGCCAGCTCTCCATACCAAGTTAGCTGTCTTTTAATTTTTTTTTAAATGTCACCTTGAGAGTATGAAATATAAATAACACAAAATACTGTTCTGAGCAGAAGTGTAAAATGATCATGATGATCTGAATCCAAGTGTTAGTCCCAATGAGCATAGACTACACTAGTCTGGATTAACATCTGGATTTAGCCCAATAGATTATTAACAAATTGTTGCAAATAACAAAGCATGTGACATAGCAGTTGATGAGTAAAGTTTATTTTCCCAACACTCAAAAAATGAGTTTCAAAGAATGCTCTTAAATGTTATCTATTTTTCTTATGCAAATGTAATCTGTCAATTTAGGTACTATATAAATGTTAAACATTTTCCCATTCAGATGTCAGACAAAGAGACATCTATGTTGTATTTCTTAACAAGCATGTTTGCCTTGAAGTGGCAAATTGCACCTTGCCCTTTGCTCAGTGACAAATTCTTCTAGTTTTCTGTTCAAAAACATCCTTAAGTAATTGAAGTAGCTGTTTACAGAAGGACATTCTGACTGATAAATCTGAAGGGATTGCCCTATTGTTTAAAGGAGATAAGATTACATGTGAGTCTGAACAGTGCACTTGAACAGACCTGTCTGAGTCACTCTGTACTTGAAAAAAACAGCTGAAATAAGGACACAGGGAAAATCTGAAGAAGCCAGGGAAATACGGAGTTCATCTATTTGACCTCCCAATATTCTGAAGTCTCATACTCCAAATACAATACAAAGCCTGATAAAATATTAACACCAGATTTTTCCCAGAAGGAAAAGAAAGGAACAAAAAGATAATCTGATTTGTCTTGAAATATTTGAGTTCCTTTCCCAGTAGATCTGCTATAGCACTACATGTCAGCATTATTGTTATTTAAATAGCAGAATTACTGTGAACTAGCATTTTATTGAGTCCTGTAAGCTTTTAAAAAGTGTGTGCATGCACGCACACGTGCACACACACACACATTATAGACATGACTGCTTAGAAGATCTTGCAACTAGGGACTTGACTTGTCCAATTTTTTTCTAAGATTCTTGAAATTCCTCCCCTAAATAAGTCCACTTGGCACAGTACCATTTTTTCACAGCTTGGGTGTTCTCCTAGACTCAACTCTAAGCCTGGATGCCCAGGTTTCAGCAGCGATCAGGAATGCAGTTACTCAGCTAAAACTTGTGCAATGGCTGCATCCCTTCCTTGAGACATCAGATCTGGCATGAGACATGACACATGCCTTGATTACATCTCAGTTGGACTACTGTAACACACTCTATATGGGGCTGCCTTTGGAAACTGTTAAGGCACTTAAGCAGGATTAAAATGTGGCAACCAGAATGCTGACTTGGGGCAGTCATAGAAAGCATATAACTCTCTTAGCTTCACTACCTGCACATTTGTTTCCAGGCACAACTCAAAGTGCTGGTCGTGATCTATAAAGCCCTATATGGGTGTCAGGTCACTAAAATTCCCTGTCATGGAAAATATTATCCTGTTGAATGTGTATTCTTTGCTAACTGCTACCAGGTATGTAACCATTGCTAAAAGGGGTTAGCATGTATCTAGGCTTAAGAACTGTTAATTGCTGCTGCATTGTAATCAAAAGGCTCCCTGCTGTTCCATTGTATTTCATGTTAGGGAAGAGCTTGGAACAGGCTGGAAAAATAAAGTTAAGACTGATGGTTCTAGGATGTCATGAGAGCAGAATGGTGTGGAGACAGGGATCAAGAAATATGCAGGAGGGTCCTCTTGGTCAAGAACGTGTGCATTTGTGGAAGGCAGCAGGCTGGAAAGCAAAAGATGAGAAAGACACATATAAAGGGATTTATGGCTTTATACGCCTGCTTTACACACCTGAATTTATATTGATAATCTACGAAAGACGTATGCTTTATGTACCCGGCAATTTCTGTGGATGTGTGCTGTGCTGCTCATGCTTATCCATAAAAACAAAACGCTGTCTACCTCATAGTGAGTTTTGTGGAGTATGGCTTAGGTCTAGACTATCTGAAAGACCTTATCTCCCTATACAAACCTCCCAGAGCTTTAAGATCTGCAGAGGAAAGCTTTCTCTTGGTCTCATTATTGTCCCAGGCTCACTTGGTGGCAACACAGGAGAGAACCTTCTCAGGGGCTGCTCCCACCCTGAACTCTCTTCCACAAGCGACTAGGCTGGCCCCTCTTCCTGCTTCCTTTTGTCGGCAGGTAGAAACATTTATTTTCAAGCAGGCTTCTAATGTGTGAACAGGGGGCTTTTTAATTTTTTTAATTAGAGTGTTCTTTTTATTTTTTAAACATTTCTATGGTTTTATGATTTTATGCTATTTTATATGGCTCATTTTAATTGTTTAAAATTTTATTGTATATAAATACAATAAAATCTTTTTCTTTTCAGCACTGTGAAAAAAATGCAATACTTTGTTTAGATCAGTGTTTTATCACTTTCAGTCCTAGAATTTTGTGTACTTGATCATGCTATTTTCCATTGCTATCAATTTTTAAAAATCTCCTAGATGTAAAATTTTATGTTATTTTGCTGATCATATTAATACCGCCAGCTGTTTTTTATACTCTTTCTTTGTAACATTCTTTGTATCATTATTCATTGTAATGTTAACTTTTGATAAGCTACCTTATGAACTTTTTGAGAACAAAAACAAATGCACAGCTTTTATTTTCTTTCATGCTTGTGAAAGACCAGAAAATAAAATAAATCTTCTAGCTACAGTGTGAATATTTCTCTAACAAACAAAGGGGGAGGTGAGAAAGGGAGACCACAGTGCATTTGCTGCTTCAGAGATGAAAATCCCAAATTCTTATGTGCCATAGGTGCTGAGATTATGCTAAATGCAAAAATCTTCTAATGAAGTGTGCAGTACTTTTAAATGCTTCTAAACTGTTTCACGTCAGTGCTTTCAATAGATAGCTAATGGTTTTTAAAGCCGCCTTTCACAAATGTGATTGGCTTATAGCTGTCCTTTGTTTTAATCTAAGTTATGAGACCCTTTGGGTACCATCAGTGTTGCCAGGGTTTTCAAAAAAGCAGTAAAGTACTATTAAAATTAATGACATCCAACGTTGGCAATAGAAAAAGTAGCTATTACCAAGTTTGTGTTCTAAGTACCAAATCAAAGTATTGATTTTAGTTAACTTAGGCATGTGTTTCTCTGCAAAATTAAAATATAGTCCTCATTCATAAATTACAGGATGCACATATTTCTGTTTTTAATCAAGGATCCACATGCCAAAAGACAGGATTTTTTGGCATGTCATTGGCCATTTCCGCATTTCCACTGGCCCCTCCCTAAACTGCAAACCTCAGGATCCCATAGGATGCTGAAAGTGGAATAATAGCACTATAACAGTCCAGTGCGGAAATGGTCATTGTCTATACAAAAGAAAAAACGGCAAAGAGGAGACATTTCTTATAAGGTACCCCAGCCAACAATATATCAGGGACGAGCCTTTTGGCCCTCAGAAAAGGGTTACAGTAAGGGACACTTGCCAACCCTAGGTCCCATGTTGGGAGAAGGGCATGATTTAAACAAAATAAAATATGACACCCGTGCAGTTCCTCAAAAACGCCTTAGCAACGATTCCCAACAAAGGCCATTTCTGCATTGGACTGTTATAGCGCTATTATGCCACTTTCAACATCCTATGGAATCCTGGGGTTTCCACAGAATGTTGGAAGTGGAATATAAGCACCATAGCAGTCCAATGCGGAAATGGCCGAAGTCTTCTTGCTTCAGGTACCAGGGCCATTTCCGCACGAGACTGTTAGAGTGCTATTATTCCACTCTGAGCATCCGAAGGAATCCTCCACGGGAGGTTGAAAGTGGAATACTAAGCAGCACTACAACAGTCTCGTGATGAAACGGCCCAGGAAGGTTCGGAGACTCCCGCAAGCGGTCCTGCTGCCTCGCAATAAGCGGCACGCGTTTAACTGCCGCAGCGCTGACCCCACACGCACGCCACCCCCATCGCCGGCGTTCACACGTGCGAGCGGCGGCCCGCAACGCCGCGCGCGACTTCCCCACGGCAGGCACTTTGCCCGCGCCACTTCCTCTCGCGCAGAAGACGCGCCCCCTCTAGCGGTCCAGCTGAGGATCGAAAGAGAAAAGGAGGACGCGGGGAGAACGAACCCAGCGCACCACGAATTCCGGCTCTGACGTCATGAAGGAAAGCCGTCGGCTCCCTCTCTGGGGCATGCGTGGAGAGGAGCTCGGGATTGAGCCCTCCGACGCGCCGTCTTTCGTCAGGTGCTCGGTCAGGGCGATGCCTGAGAGTTCTGAGGGAGCGCCGGAGTCGGTGCGCGCAGCGGGCATGGAGGGCGGTGGGCGCGAGCCTGACGCTTTCGACGCCATCGTCATGGCAGAGACGCGGTACGTCCCTCATCGTGGCCTCGGGTCTGCTTTGGCTTAAAAAAACCCCCAAACGTTCCCAGCGCTGAATTCTCTTTCTCGTTTGCTTCTGGATCGGGAGAGAACAGGGAAGGCGGATCTCCTGTGCCTTGCCCAGAGGAGCGTGTGTGTCTCTGGCCAGTTCCGCACTAGATTGTTAGAGTGCTATTATTCCACTTTCAACAGCCTATGGAATCCTGGGGTATCAGGGCCCGTCCCTAAACTGCAAGTTCCAGGATTCCGTAGGATGTTGAAAGTGGAATAATAGCACTATAGCAGTCTAGTGCGGAAATGGCTGCTGTGCGAGAGAGTGACGGAGGAAGCGTAAGTGTCCCGGACTCCTAGGCACCCTAAAGACACCAGATCCTGTCTCATCTTGGAAGGTAAGCAGAGTCAGCCCTGGTTAAGACTTGGATGGGAGACCGCCAGCGAATACCAGGTACTGTAGGCTGTATTTCAGAGGAAGGAACTCGCAGAACCACCTCTGAGTATTCCTTGCCTTAAAAAACCCTGTGAAATTTATGGGGTCACCATAAGCCGACAGGCAACTTGAAGGTGCGCACAGAGGTATCCTGACTGTGGTGTAACTTGTTTCATCAAAAATTGCCTCTGCTTACTCATTTCTAGTTACTGTATTTATAGATTTTATAAACTGCACCGTTGCAGAGATTTATAAAGGTGGAACAAACTTTTGTGGGTTGAAGCCACACTGTGGCTAGAATGTATCAGTTAAGAAACACTTGCCCATTTGCTTCGTGCTTTGGGAAGGGGAAGAAATTAGAGAGGTTACTTGGGATTTTTTTTCTTAATGTGATTGGCTCGTAGTTATTGTGGATAATGCCAGCCTGTTTCTTTTGCTAGGAGCAACTGTGTTGTGAATGGCCACTGCTAGTAATGAGGTCTAGCATTGGACTACAAACCCTGTTTGATTCCCTGCTGAGCCCAAGGTGATCTTGGGCACGTCACGCACTGTCAGCCCTAGAAAACTCTCTGATAGCTTCACTATAGGGTCCCCATAAGTTGGAAACAACTTGAAGGCACGCAACAACAGATGCTCTGGAAGCCCCGAGGTGACTTTGAGCAAGTCGCACTCTTTCTGGTTCAGAGGAAGGCAAAGGCAAACCAAACCCCCTCTGAACAAATCTTGCCAAGAAAGCACTGTGATACGATTGTCTCTGGGTTGCCATAAGTTGGAAGCAACTTGAAGACATGTAACAACAGCAAAAGTTTGCAGTGTTCCTGCCTCCCTGCCAACCATGTTTGGACATGGAAATGAGCTCTGGTTTGCAAAAGTGTACTTACAACTTACCAACTTTATTACCATCACAGATCAGTCACAGAAAAGATAAAAGCATAACACAGTAGAAAGTGGAATTGAAAAACAGTTCCGAGGGACAAGAATTCCTGTATATATAAATAAGTGGCAGTGCAATAATCAGCTAATAAATCAGTACCAAATACCATTAATTAGCATTAGGCCATGATTGGATTTGACCAATTTGTTCCTAGTGGAACATGCTCACATACAAAACTTTGCAACCTTCAACACAGATTCTTTAGAGGAACTTAAAAGAAGGGAGATGTAAAAACTCATCAGATTTGCCAGACTGCTTACCAAAATCAAATCTATAAATTGGGAACAAAAATCCTTACACTACAACAATATAGCATAACATGATCAAATGTTTCAGCCATGCCAGATTAACAGGGACAGAACAATTGCATGCTTGTATGTCTTGTCCCTGAAGGAGACTATAACGATAGGTATGTAGTTGTTAAAATTTCCTGGATCCAAATAAATCTTTTGCAAGAGTTGGTTGCATTCTTGCCATATTTAATGCAGTTGGGATCAGAATCTCTTTCCATGAGCAGTTCAACACTACTTGTTAGTACCACTGACCTGGACCTTCTTGAATCGTAGAATTGTCTTGTACACTCTAGACCTTGTATTCATTTTTGTTTTGTTTTTTCATTTTTTTTAAATGTTTTTGTTAAAGATTTAATTGCATAAAAAACAGAGTGGATATACCCCGTTGAGAGATATATCACACCCTCCCCCCCCGACTTCCATATTTATATTCTCCAGTTGAATCTTCTTTGTTTCTGTTTACTCAAAAGAATGACTATTACATGTCGCTTTACATTTCCATTTACAGAAGAGAAAAACAGTTACATTATTTCTTTCTTTAGTTTCATGTACATTCATATTTTTATTCAATCCAAAACTCCTCTCCATTCCCTTTCAAAGTTCTGGATAGGTTTGTTTTCAATGAAAATGCTAGCTTTTCTGTCTCTACCATATCCAGAACTTTTAATTTCCACTCTCGTAAGTCAGTATCTTTCTTTTCTTTCCAATATTGTGCATATATCAACCTTGCAGCTGTTATCAAATATAACAATATCTTCTGATGACTTCTTATCTCCCTTTGTTGTCCTAACATATTTAACAAATAGAATTCCGGTATCATTTCAAAATTTATTTTACAAATTCTTTGAATTTCATCATGTATCCCTTTCCAGAACTGTCTTGCCCTTCTGCAAGTCCACTACATATGAAAAAAAGACCCAATTTTTTCATCACACTTCCAACATTTCGCATTCCCATTTTTAGTTATTTTTTGTAATCTTTCTGGGGTTATATACCATCTATGAAGCATTTTATAAAAATTTTCTCTTAAATTTAAGTTTGGTGTAAATTTTATATCAGTTTTCCATACTTTCACCCAAACTTCTAATTTAATGGGATGTCCCACATTGTGAGCCCATTTAACCATTGTATCTTTAACTGCTTCTGATTCCATTTCGCTTTTCAACAATAGTTTATAAAATTTGGAGAGTCTCTTCTTCTGGTTTCCCTTCATCCATAAATCTAATTCATTCTCTTTTCTCTCAAACTGTACAATTTTTGGTCCGTTTTAAATCTTTCTTTTAATTGTCGCCATGGGAACCAATTTAACTCATATCCATCAGCCTTTAATTCTTCTACTGTACACATCCTTGGTTTATCCCCTTCCCATTTCAATATTTCTTGATATATTAATAAATTTCCTTGTTTTGTTGGAGCAATATTGTACACTTCTTGTAGTGAGGTCCATGTTGGAAGTTTTGTATAATATTTCCGCTGTATTTCTAGCCAAACCTTTAACAATGTCTTCTGGGTGCAATTATTGGTAAACTCTTTATTCACCGCTAATCTATCATAACATAAATATCCATGCCATCCAAATCTGTTATTTACTGCTTCCAAATCTTTCATAGTTGGTCGCTCTAGTTGAATCCAATCTTCAATCCAATCTAGACAGCATGCATAATAGTAGATTTTCAATGATGGAAGATCAAATCCTCCTCTTTCTTTTGTATCCTGAAGAGTTTTAAATCTTATCCTTGGCTTTTTGCCTTGCCTTATTCTTCCCAGGAGAGATAAATTTAAGTTTTTCCATTTTTCCATATCATTTTTAATCTCTTTCCATATCTTCAAATAATTGTTGTCGAATAATTCTTGATTTCTTTTCATTAATGTAATTCCTAAATATCTTGTTTTCTTAGTTAATTGACATCCAGATCTACACTCCAGATCAGCTTGCTCTTTTTTGGTCATATTTAATGTCATCATCATTGTCTTTTCCTTATTTATCTTATATCCTGCTACTTTTCCATATCTTTGCAAAGTTTCTGTCAACGCCTGAATTGATTTTTGTGGATCCTCCAAAAATATAAATATGTCATCTGCAAAAGCTTTTGATTTCAGTTCCTTTTTCCTTTTTTTCAGGCCTCTTGTCTCTGAATCCTCGTTTATTATATTGTCAACAATACTTCCAAAACAGCTATAAACAATAATGGTGATAACGGGCACCCTTGCCGTACCCGTTTGTTTATTATAATGCTTGTCGAAATGTCTCCATTAATTATTAATCTCGCAGATTGTTCTTGATAAATCATCTCAATCCATTTGCAAAAATCTTCGCCCATGTCATATTCTCTCAATACCTGCTGTATAAAGGCCCAGGAAACATTATCAAATGCCTTTTCCACATCCAAAAAGATAAGTGCTGCTTTCTTCCCTGGGTTTTTGTCATGGTATTCAATTACATTTAAGATTGGCCTTATATTACTTCTCATATATCTACCTGGGAGAAAACCTGTTTGACCCTCTTGGATCTTATCCTGTAATATCTATCTCAACCGTTTTGCCAACACTGCCGCAAAAATTTTGTAATCTACATTCAACAAGGAGATTGGCCTAGACCTTGTATTCATTTTTGTTCTGCACAGTGATATATGCCTCTTGTTAGCTATTGCTTTGTTTGGCCTTTCACTAATTTGAGTGCTGTGTTAGTCACATTTTACAACATGGCCAAAACCATTACAATATTTTATATTCAAGCAAATTACAAACCAAGAAAATGATAATACAAATATTCTGGCCTGTGTCGGCCAACCGGAAATGTTAAACTTAATGAATGAACCAACCCTGCATCCTGTCAAAGAAGAATAAATAACAGCTTTCTTCCAGGATTTTAATACTGCAATAGCATTTAGAACACTGTATGGTCAAACATCAACCACTTTTTGTGCTGTGTAGGCACGTTCTTTAAAATCATAGGAAGTCTCACCCCTTCATAGATGTGAAAACAAGTGAGGTAATTTCTTTAGCATGAAGCGGGTTTTTCAGTTCCACTGCGATTTGCTTCAAAGATGAAATTCACAGAGAAGCTGTAAAACTGTGACTTACACCTGGATATTCTTGAAGCTCTCTGGCTATACAGCGAGTTTCAAGCCATTATGAATGCAACAAATTGTAAATACTTTTCCAGTAGAACTCTCAAGAGGGTTAGCAGCACGGTGCTATGGATGTCTCTTTAGAATTGTTTCACTGAGTTCAGTTGGACATGCTTTCAGGTGAACGGAGATAGCATAATAGCGTAAATATATGTTAAAGCAGCCCTTTTTTGTTTTTAACTAATTGATGCAGAAAGCACATAGTTATGTGAAGTGATTTTTACATAATGATTTTACATTGTTAAAACCAGTCAGTTTGCTTATCTCTGTGAAGCTGGTTGAAAGTCAGTGGGATTTTCTTTGAAACTAATACGTATCAAGTTAGACTATTAGCCTCTAAGAAGCTTGGCGACAACTGTTTAAATGTAATTTAACAATTCTTTCTAAATCTGCCTTTTTACAGATTTCATGGCGAAGGCTATCAGGAAGGCTATGCTGAAGGAATTCATGCTGGTATTACTGAAGGAAGGCAATATGGAGTGCAGCAAGGCACTAACATTGGATTAGAAGTATGTGCTGATCTAAAATTAGTGTTTCAACCAAGAGATTTATATAACAATTTGTTTATGTTGTGATTTAAATGTATATTAATTGACTAATTAAAGTTCACATCTTCAGTTCTACAGTGGATCATATCGAAGTTCTATGGAAAATTTGTATGGCAGTAAGAATATCCATATTGAAACGCATTCATTTAGACTGAGTTAAACATTTGAAACTGTGTGTAAATTTTTCTTTAGGCATTCTTTTAAATTCATAGCTGGTGTTATGTAAGAGGAGATAGTATAATATCTCTTTTTCAAATTTATAGATTGGGTCTTATCTTGGTTTTGCACTGACATGGAAGAAGTTGCTTCATACAGGCTCAGATGAAAAACACAGGTAGGGTTTTATTTACACATACACACACAGAGTCACATGCACATTTACATAATGGGTCAAATACAGACTTGTTAACCTGTGGATGAAGATTCCTTTCTAGGGGATAAGCCCCTAGAAAAGGTGATTTGTGTAGATTCCCCACTCTTTTTCCTTATAGCCTCCTGTACTTTCAGAAAACTTGCTTTGGAAGGTTGGGGGACATTTTGTAACAGTAAAGAAAGTAGGGCTAGAAACTACAGAGGCAGTGGAGATTGTAAATGGGAAAATATTGCTTCCTTTGCTTATGTTTCAGATCCCTATTGCCTTACTTTTCAAGGGTTTATTTCTCAGATTTATGATTTTCCTTTGAATTAAGAAAAAAAATGCTTGTAAAAGGAGGCAGAGAGTATCAGAAGAGAAGATAAGGATGAAGATAGTGACAGAGAGCTATAGTAACAATGAGGGTAAAGATGGATGGAAGAGGGCAGCAGTGTTTACTCAGTCTTCCTTACCTTACCCAGAATTTAAGGCCTAAAGATAATTGCACTGGCTGCGGTGCCAGCTCAGTATTATAAATCGTGTCATTTTGGTGGTGGTTCCAGCAACACTGTATTAAAGCTAGGCATTTGGAGATGCGTTATAGAAAACTTCACTTCCTAAATGTTTAGGAGAAGCTCAGTAGTGGTATTCAGTTCAGTCTCAGTGATCAGTGTAGGTAGTCCTGACTTGAACTGGTATCGTTATCACTGTAGATGGTTCTGGCTTTATTTGAACAAGAGGATTTAAGTTAAGTTACCTCTCCCCTGCCTCCAACTAATACTTTGAGGTGGGCAGGGTGGTTTGCCTGAACTACTAGAGCATTCTTTGGGTGCTTTGGAGATAACTGCCAATAATAGCACGTGGATGCAGCTTTCATTTCTCCTTCAGATACAGAGGTGATTCTTAATTGGCTGAATTCCACTGGTAGACATTGAGAGATGAGGTCATGTGCAGAAGAATATTGGTGCTTTTCATAGACAAGTATTTCTGGGCTTGCTGCCTGGCAGATGGATACCTCTCTGTTCTAGCTGGTGCCAGATTGCTAAATAGGGGTATTTATTTGCACATTGCAATTGAAGAGCCTCCTCTAGCATACTGTGCTTTGAAAACTTAAATCGTATTTCCGACCTCTTGCACCAGACACAGGAATAGAAATGTAAAGCATATGATCTGGAGAGGAATATGGAGCCTTTGGTCCTCCCAAAATTGTGACCTAAAACTCTCACCAGCTCCACTTGGCATGACTTGAAGCAAGCGATTTTGAAAGTTGTGGCCCAAAACATCTGAAGGGTCAAAGGATCCATACCCATGATCTTAAGTTATGGCAGTAGCCTCTGTCTGTTGCCTGCCTTCGTGGCATATTTGTGGCAGAAAGGCAGGGTATATAAATTTAAAAATTTAGTTGCTTTTCTTGTACATTAACAGCTATACCTATGAGTTGTGCATTTATAGAATAAGCTGGGTGTGCTGAACCTAATGATATGCTGTCCACATGTTAAAACTTTTGTGGCAAACATTTAGTGAGAATCTGATGCTGAAAACCTTTGTTTATGTGATTCGATTTAATTTGATTTTCTGAAAATGTAGTTTCACATTCAGGTAGAGGATGTGAACCTGCTGCATAATTG
This sequence comes from Cyclura pinguis, assembly GCA_030412105.1. Classification (NCBI taxonomy): domain Eukaryota; kingdom Metazoa; phylum Chordata; class Lepidosauria; order Squamata; family Iguanidae; genus Cyclura; species Cyclura pinguis. Next base: position 305,402,455 of record CM059599.1, on the reverse strand, counting down.
TTCAGAGTTTGTTTGTTCTTGGAGTTTGTCAAAAGTCTTAATTTGCATAAGAAACAATTTGTCTTAGTTTGTTCCCTTTTATACAAGAAATATCTGTGGATATTTTAGCTTACTAGTGTCAGAGGTTTAATTAGAGGATTTAGTTAATTGGTTGATTAAGTGCTGTGCATGCATTTGCTTTAGATAGGATCCAGAATGCCCTTTGGCACATGGACAGTCTCTTCTATATCCAAGAAGACTTTATCTGATACCTAAGATCCTTGGGCAAACAAAAGAAAGAAAAGAACTTGAATCCAGATGCATATCCCCAGTTGTACAAGGTGTAGCTTAATCTATCACACAAGGTATTGCAAAAGATCTCAAGCACATGCTGTCACAGGGCATTACACACTCATTTGCACAGTATTACACAGTATCTTTGTGAGCATAACCGTTCACAGAGGAATGTACTGCCTGCAGTTCTTCTGTGTGTGCATCTACAGGTCCAGATTTTTATGTATAAACCAAGACCTGTGCCAATCTAATAATGAGGAGGAAGATGCATAAAGTAACTCAGTAATGAGTAGCCAAATGCTTTGGCCAAACCCACTTGTTTCCTTCCATTCTCTATCACTGTACAAGTGCCTATTTGATCAATCCAAGACATGACACACATATACACACAGATGTACACACTTACACGTAGAAGAAGAGCCAGTGTGATGGGGCAATTTGAGCGTTGAATTACAACTCTGAAGACCATAGTCCGAATTTCCACTTGGCCATTGTTTGACCTTGGGCAAATCACATTCTCTCAGCTTCAATACCTGGCCACACTGGATGAATTCAAGTCTCCAGGGCCAGGTGAATTGCATCCTAGGATATTAAAAGAACTGGCAGAGGTCATTTTGGAACTGCTTGCTATAATCTTTGAGAAATCTTGGAGGACAGGAGAAGTTCCAGCAGACTGGCGGAGGTCAAATGTTGTCCCCATCTTCAAGAAGGGGAAAAAAGAGGACCGAAATAGTTATTGCCCAGTCAGCCTGACATCAGTACCTGATCCTGGAGCAGATCATTAAGCAGTCAGTTTGTAATCACTTAGAAAGCAATGCGGTAATCACGAGAAGTCAACATGGATTTCTCAAAAATAAGTCGTGCCAGACTGATCTTATCTCTTTTTATGACAGAGTTACTAGCTTGATAGATGAAGGGAATGCTGTGGATGTAGCATATCTCCATTTCAGTAAGGCTTTTGACAAAGTTCCCCATGACATTCTTGCAAAGAAGCTAGTAAAATGTGGGCTGGACAGGGCTGCTGTCAGGTGGATCTGTAACTGGTTGACTGACCGTTCCCAAGGGTGCTCACCAATGGCTGCTTTTCATCCTGGAGAGAAGTGACTAGGGGGGTGCCACAGGGTTCTGTCCTGGGCCCAGTGCTGTTCAATATCTTCATCAACGACTTGGATGAAGGAATAGAGGGCATGCTCATCAAATTTGCAGATGACACCAAATTGGGAGGGGTTGCTAATACGCCAGAGGACAGGATCAAAATTCAAAATGAACTGGACAGATTGGAGAGCTGGGCCAAGGCTAACAAAATGAAATTCAACAGAGACAAATGTAAGGTCCTACACTTAGGTAGAAAAAATGGAATACAGAAATATAGGATGGGGGCACGTGGCTGGATGGCAGTACGTGTGAAAGGGATCTAGGAATCTTAATAGACCACAAACTGAACATGAGTCAGGAGTGTGATGCGACAGCCAAGAAAGCCAATGCAATTCTTGGTTGCATCAATAGGAGTATGGTGTCTAGATCGAGGGAGGTACTGGTACCACTCTACTCTGCTTTGGTTAGACCTCATCTTGAATAGTGTGTCCAGTTCTGGGCACCCCAATTCAAGAAGGACATGGTCAAGCTGGAGCAAGTCCAGAGGAGGGCGACCAAAATGGTGAGAGGCCTGGAAGACATGCCCTATGAGGATAGACTTAGAGAGCTGGGTATGTTTAGTCTGCAGAAGAGAAGGTTAAGAGGGGACATGATAGCCATGTTTAAATATTTGAAGGGATGCCATGTAGAGGAGGGAGTGGGCTTGTTTTCTGCTGCTCCAGAGACCAGGACAAGGAGCAATGGATTCAAGCTGCAGGGAAGGAGATTCCACCTGAACTTCAGGAAGAACTTTCTGGCGGTCAGGGCTGTCCGGCAGTGGAATATGTTGCCTCGGAGTGTGGTGGAGTCTCCTTCTTTGGAGGTTTTTAAGCAGAGGCTGGATGGCCATCTGTCGGGAGTGCTTTGAGGGTGTTCCTGCATGGCAGGGGGTTGGACTGGATGGCCCGCGTGGTCTCTTCCAACTCTACATTTCTGTGATTCTATGATTCAAAAGAAAGCAACAGCAATCCCCTTCTGAGCAAATCTTGTCAAGAAGACCCCATGATAGGGTCACCATAAGTCAGAAATGAATGACTCAGAGCCACACAACAATAAGCATGCCCACATGCACGTGTTGGCCTTTTTCAGCATTAATGACAGGGCAAATACAGTCACCCTCAAAGTTAGTTGCCTCTTTTCAAACTAGCCTTTCTCCCCAGACCCACAAGAGTTGTTCCTTCTGTCCATATGTGGACATTTTCAGTCCCTCCCCAACCTAGCCTGCCCATCTCTGTCAAACCATGGCTTCGTTACTTGGGCAGAAGAGTGGCTGAAAACTGCCTGCATGCAGTATTTATGAGCAGTTGGTTCTGTAATATTCCAAACCTGTTGAGGTAATCTAGCCAGAAGAACTAGGAGCACTTCCCCTCACATCTAAAGAAACTACAACCCATGAGAAGGATTTAAAAAAAAAGGATATGATTGAATATTACTATTTATCCCAAACTAGAAATTGATTATAATTACAAGGGATTGGCATCAGAATATGTCCTTTACAATATAAATTCCAAATATAACTGAATATTATAAGTATTTTCAACTTTTATCCAATCTTGCAATATATTCTTGACAACTGCATATCAAACATAACATCCATTTACATGTACAAAAAGAACCCATATATAAGGCTGTGAGACCACAATATTATACAAAAAGATGTTAATGGTAATAAGCAATCAATGGACAATGTTGTACAAAAAAACTATTTACGTATAATGGTAGTAATAAATTGATGCCATGTATGCTGCTGGTATCTTTAAGTGAGAAATTTCAACTGGATCCGTCTTTGTCAGCCTGTGTTTTTCCTTGGATGTATGTGGAAAGGATGTATCCTCCTTTCTTATTCAGGCCCAAGGACTGTTTGTAGTAGTAACTGGTATCTGTGCTAATGGATATAGGCTATACAATGAATGTATATTTTACAGTAAAAACTGATTATCATTCACATTGGTTACTTACAGTTTCAACACTTCTCTTGAGTAAAACAGAATTTATTAAGTGTGTGTGTGTGTGTGTGTGTGTGTGTGTGCATGTGCGTGCGCGTGCCTGCCTTCAGCTCCCCTGTCAATTTATAGCTACCCCATGATTTGTTCACATGTTTTTTTAGGCAAGGAATACTCAAGGGTGGTTTTGCCAGTTCGATCCTCTGAAGCATAGCCTACAATGGGCGTGATGTCTTCATGTTTTTCAGTAGAAAGACAAAAGTCCTGGAGTCCTTGATAGAGATGATTGAGAAGTTTCCCCGAGAGGATCCAGTCTATGAGAGACTTCAGGAAGACCTAGAGAAAATTAGAGGACGATTTAAACAGGTTGGTAACCAATTTTAACATTGGAACAAAATATGTATCAGTAGGGTTGTATTTAAGAGTATGTATCTGTACCTGGAATAATTGTCTCTGGAGGGTTGAGCGCCTTGCAGAACAACTTGAGGAGGTGAGAGGTGCAGGGGGAAATAGAGAGAGAGGAAATGGAATGGGATGGACTTTTCATGTCACCGATTCTGTATGGTTGAAGTGAAATAATTTTGTAATTATAAAATATAGCTGAGGGACTGAAGAAGAAGATGTATAATAGAAGTGTAATTTTAAAAATCTATCCTAGTGGTTTCTCTTTTTCATTACAGGCTTGTTCACTGCTGCATATTCCATCTGATGCTCGACTTGGTTCTGGAGGATCTGCTCTTACATTCTGAAAGCCAAATGAGCAGAGCGGAGAAGAAAAGCTTTGTTCATTTAAACAAATTAAGCACAAAGGACTTCTTTTTCACACATAGAGAAGAAAGCTAATATTTCTACAGCAGTAAAGCCTATCCATATTTTATGTTGCTGAATTGCAGTCTCAGTTCAGTTTGGATGCTCCAGTTTAAGAAGGCAATGACTCCGTGGTGAGCCTATCTATTGAGGAGCTGATTAGAAATTAACGTTGGACATTTTCCTAAAACATAATGTTTACAAAACTTTGCTAATCTAGTAGAACTACTTATGTTAAGTAAATGTATTTAAGAAAAAAATATGTTTTCTAAACATACTTTCATTCGTAAAATTGACATTCTTCTGGAAATACATCTAAAGACATATTTCACTATATTAGTGCAAGAAACACAATAAACTGATCTGTGTAACAGATGTTATGTATTTGCATTTTCCCAAATACAGTGTCATCTGGGATGGTGCAGCATTATAGTGATGTATGCTTTATCTATAAGCTGTTTTGAAATATAAATCTCTGACCTGGGGGCACTCAAAACGTGCTTAAATCCAGGTCAGCATCTTTCCTTCTAACAGCCATCACCATCACCATATGTTACCAGTAAGGTAGGGAGATGACTTAACTGTAATAAACATCTGTGAATATAGTATACTTGAAATGAAGCAAGTGGTGATATCTACAGAAATTTCACAGGTAACCTCCAGTTCTTTAAGTGTCTCTGGGGAAGAAATTGGACTGGACTTGGAGGAATATTTGCATCAATAATCAAAATGGTGATCCATGGACTAGTGCTAGTCTACACGCCTTTGGCTCTTAGTACCTGGGAAGTTTCCAGATAAGAAAGAGAACAGTTGTAGCCGACAGGCACAAATATGGTACCGGTCCCTGGTATGTTAGGGGGAAAAAATTGCTTCCTCTTGGGAGGCACTGATTTGCATGCACTCCCATCATGAGTCTTTCTGTTTCCTTGCCCTTTGGCATGACTTAAGAGGAGGTCATAGCAAACCTGCCGCTCTTCTAGGACAAGTGAGGCCTGTATCTGCCTGCTACTCTTTCCAATCAGCATAATGAGGTTACATGAAGGCCACATACATGAATGGCACGGAGAAGGTCTGAAGCATTGTTTTCGGAACTCAGTGTTTTCCTGTATATCTGGTGGTCATGGTGGAGGGTTTCCAACAGTTGAGTCCATTCCTTGCCAATAACTTTTTTCTTGCTTCAGTTTTGTCTGGATTCACCTTACTGACTTCTACAATAAAAGGAATCAAACATATTCTAAATCTTAATTTTTTTCTAGTTTGTGAATACCATCACGTAATAATTAGTTCATATCAGCTTGGACATGTTCCTGCACCTTGCTCTAGAGTTCACACAGTTTGCTCAGCTGGAGTGGAAAGGCTGGCTGGGACATTTCTCCACTGCCTGCCTGTAAGGGAACGTGTAAGGAGAAAACAGCAGTGATAAGCCCTCATCTGGAGATGGAGAATGTATGGTCTTCCAGGTACTGCTGGACTATAGTCTTTAGGTTTGAAGAACAGGTTTGATGAGAGCTATAGTCCAACATCATCTGCAGAGTCACAACTGATGGGAATTGCAATCCAGCATGATCTGGAAAGCCACTCATTTCCCACTCCAGCCCTGCTGGCCCCTCACTATACAGGTGCTGTCCCCAAAGGAAGCTTATGTTCTGTTCTTAACTCTTGAGCAGACCCACCTAAGAAAACACTGGTTTAGGGCCACCTAGTGGGAAAAATAATTATATCAGCCAGAAAAGCCCACTTTTGTGTTTTGTGGGCAGTTACAAAGGGGGGTTTTATTTACTCATTTTTGAGATAATTGTAATGTAGTTAACTTTATTCATAGCAAAACAGATTACAAATTAAAACAGGACATTACAGTTAGAACATACAGAACAAAGCAGTTTCCCTTGAAATGAATGAGGCATAAGTTGCTGATACAGCTTGTGTAACATAAAAGTCTGGAATCAGATTTTCTTACAGTGTTCCATTTTATGTTGTGTAACTTTAGTTGGCATAGTTTATATTGCAAAAATTGGATGCAATGGAGTAACTGCCATATTTTCTTTAATTTTAGTGACATGTATTTTGGGTTGTATGTGTAATAATACACTCCTATCCCATATATTTATTTTGGTGTTGAATAGTTTTCATTCTTGTTTCCTAAATTCCCTTGTGTATTGTTCATGGTAAGTATTACAAAGCCTTCATACATAACAGTTCCTATGTGTCATGTCTCTATACGTTGTTATGAAATTTAAGTATATAGCTATATCAGATGGCTGCGTCCACAGCCCACTACATATCATGTGCCTTTTCTATTGATGTAGATGTCATTTCTGGGTATGCTGTTCTATGTTCTGGGTATGCTGTTCTATGTACAATATATATTGTTCTTATTCAAACTGACCTCCATGGCAATCCACTCTGATATCTAAATGGCAGACATGAAAATTGCCTAAATATAATCTGAAAGAAATTAGCTCAAATATGGGCAACAATTAAGAGAATTTTTTTTTCTGTTGAGTGAAGACCTTCACAAGTAGTATTGCAATCTGCAAAATAAATGCTTGGAGCTGGACTTGTACAAGTGGAACTGCACCTCTTAATGCTCCATCTTGGTCTCTCTGAACCTTCTCCTGACCTGCCACAGAGCCTTTGTGGAATTTTCAGGAAGCTGCAGTGAGGAAGAGATGGAAAACTCTGAGGAAGTGGCCTTCTGCTCTGGAATGTTTGAATGTCAGCCTACTAAGCCAAGTATGCCCTGTGGCCCAATTTTGAGTCTTACACAATGTAAAATATAATTTCTCATCCATTGGCCAAGAGAACAACAGCAGCCATTGGGAGGGTGCACCTTTTCCCTCTGAGGAGGGCAAAAGATAGGGGAAGACCAACCTGCTCTGTGTAGGAGCAGTGCAGGGAGGTGGCTTCATTACACCTTAGATCCTCCCTTTTAAAGACTGAAGTCAGACCAAATTGCCCCATTCATTGGCCAGAGAAGGAACAGGTGTTATTATTCTGACTTTTACAGCAGTGACTGTCTTGGAATTAAATATCTTGTATAGCACTTAGAACAATATTGAGTGCTTTATAAGAGTTAAATAGTTTTTAAATTCATGATTTAAATATCTTGAGTTCTTCAAAACACAACAGAAAGACAGGTTCCTGCTTGGTATCATGAAAACTGAAAATAGAACTATTCTTTTACAGCAGTGTTCCCTAATCTGATAATCCTAGTGGGACTTATAGTATAGTATGCTGGAGGTTGCATGGTTTAGTGGTTTGAGCATTGGACTATGACCCTGGAGACCAGGGTTTGATTCTCTGATCACCTATAGAAAGCCACTTGGTGACCTTGGGTATGTCACATACTCTTAGCCACTAGAGGACCCATGATAGGTTTGCCTTAGGGTCAGCATGAGTCAGAAAGGACTTAAAGGCACACAACAACAACGCTGGAAGTTGCCAGGTTAGGATGTGCTACTTTATAGCATTATGGATAACCAGGTGTTTGATTTTAATTCACTCCACCCCTTGTCCAAATTGAGATTCTGCAGGAGCTTGTTTGCCTACTTGGGATTTTCCTTGGAGGTATACCTTACTTTGTGAGGACTATTATACTAGAAGTAGAAGAAATACAAGTATTAGCTCATTAACTGGTATTGTACTAGAATAGGACATTTTAATTTCACAGAATCATGTTCTGTTGCAGATTCCTCATAAAATGTGGCCTGAATTGTAGACGTTTGGTGACACTGGTATCTGCACAGTTGTAAACACCATCCCAAATTTCAGGAATTTGTCACACCTTTCTTAAAACTAAAACGCATCCCAACAAATTCATTGATTTTTGTCACTGGGTGTCTGTTTTGTGCCTGCTAAACTCAATATATTAGACAAAAAGGGTCTTGTGTTGCCTTTTGGCACATAATGATGCAGCACAGTGGATGTGATGTGTGCAGCTTATCAGTAGTCTGGCCTCATTTGAGAAAACTCAAAATTTCTTCCAATGGTGAGTATGGAAAGGGGCACTGGAATTCACACAGGGATCCAGTAATATCCCTACCTTGTGTTTTGTGTCTGGGTGTTTAGACAGAACATAGTTCATTCTGGATACACAAACACTCCTTTTGAACATAAGACATTTGTATACCCCTGTAATACATTGGAGAGAGCCAGCGTGGTGTAGTGGTTTGAGCATTGGACTATAGTGCTGGAGAACAGGGTTCAATTCCCCACTTAGCCATGGAAACTCACTGGGTGACCTTGGGTGCATCACACACACTCAGCCCCTAGAAGACCCTATGATAGGTTGCCATAAGTCAGAAATGACTTAAAGCACACAACAACAACAATACATTGGAATTCTCATTGGAATTGAAAAATACTCAAGTCACATAGTTTTTGTGATTCAGCCTAATGCTTGATCTGACTACCCTTTGTTTTGTTTTGTTTTTTTTGGATGTTTTTAGGATTGATAAATGTTCATGTAGGTTTGTACCCAAAACATTCATTCTTAGTTTGGAGGCCCTCTGAAGCCAACTTAGAGGACATATAGAGAGAAAAAGGAAATCAGAAGTAGACCATTCATTTTGGAGATGCTCTTTAAGAGTTTGTGTGCATGTATGCCTGCTTCTATAACTAGTTGGGTTGCGAAAGATCTCCAAACTGTACTCCGAAAGTTTACTGTCAAGATTTTTACATTAGATTATTCATTGTTAGGGACCAATGCTGCTTTGTGGGGGTTTTTTAACTTTACAGTAGTTTTTTCAACTTTACAGTTCCAACATTTGAACGTTTGGACTTAAGTTAGCAGCCTATCTTCCTATACCCTAACATTACAGTCTAAGTTAGAAAAGGCACTGATTCCTTTATACAGGATTTGATTTACCTAGAAGAAATTAGATTAATCTCAATTTGCAAGGTTTTTGAAACCTAAGATCCATAAACTCTTTTATGTCTACACCTATTGTTCTCTGTGCTACCAAATTAAATATGCAGCATGCCAAGTGTGGAATGCCTTTTTTTCAACAGGCGGCAGCTTTTAAGGCAAAGATTTAATTATAGCAAAGACTCTACACTTAGGAGTAACACAACCCAGACCATTAAAATGGGTAAGAAAATGTCTCCCTTGTAGAAAATCATACCCTGATGTTTGACATGGACAATAATGACCCATTTGCTTTGATCCTAGCCAGTCTGCTCCCTTTTATGTTTCCAGGTCTACGATCCATTCCACCTAGGGCTGGTCCAAGACATTTTGCTGCAGGAGGCAAGCAGCACACCCTCCCATCCAAGATCAAGGTGTATAATTCCTAAAGCCAGCCAAATTATTTAGGCATGGGAGGCAGAAAATCCCTTAAGCACCTTTCACCATCTCCAGTAGTAAAAACATGATCATAAGCAATTAAAGGGCTAACCCTTTGCTGCCTTTTCATGACCACCAAGAGCTGCAGCCCGAAGTGCTTGCTTTAGCCTGATTTAGCTAAATCAAGTATTTTGGTTATTATGAAAGTGTTAGTGCAGAATTTCTTGGGGTTTGGAATACTTAAAAAAATATGGTGGTTAATGACACAAAGCTAGATTGCTGGTGGAGAAAGGGAGCTGTAGACTGCATGTAGGCCATAACCCTCTTTTTCCACAACTTCTTCCAAAACCCTCATGCCCCCAACCACTCAAAATGCTGCAAATCTTCACCAATGCGGTGGCTGTGGTGGTTATACGCCTTCAACTTATGGTGACCCTCTCTGTGGGTTTTCTTGGCAAGATATCTTAAAAGGAGATTTGCCCTTGCCTTCCTTTGTGGCAGAGAGTATAACTTGTACAAAATCTCCCGGTGGGTTTCTACGGCCAAGCAGGGATCTGAACCCCAGTCTCCCACTCTGGGACAACATTCAAACCACTTCATCACATTGGCTCCCTTGAATGTGCTAATCTACCTGTATAATACCCTACAGATTGTGAAGAAAACAACTGAAAATCAAGCTAGAAAGGCAGGGAACAGTTTTAGTCAGTTTTAGCCAAAAATGTGGCAGTTCAGCCTGCTTGTGGAAGGGGCCTCCAGCACAGTTGCTGACTCCTGATGAAGCTCAATATTGTCAGCAAATATCAGAAGAATCTCCATAAATGAGAATGCAGGTGTGTGAAACAACATTAAATGTTCAAGCACAAGTAACATGGATATATTTAGAGTGAAAGGACAATATGTTAGGTATCTATTGAAACAATTTTCCTGAACTGTATAGTTAAATGAAACCCCTAAAAAGTATGATTTATTTATTTTCATCTTTGTTTGCTTTGTTGGTTGGTTGATTGGCTTGGCTTTCAACCAAAGGGCTGCAGATATACCAAAGCAATACCTCCCCAACACACACACACACATACACACAGAATTTCCAACCTCCACTCTTAAATCTGCTACTTCTGTTTTCCTTGCCTCCTATTACATTTAATTTTCTAGTTTCCTTACCTTTCTTAGGGCTCCATAGAACACATAGGGTAGTCAGCAGCATTGAAATAAAATCAAATTTCCTTTAAAAACCAAAAAAGTGGATGAAGTCCCCAACTCTTACTCTTAGTGAAATAACAAAAAATATATGAAAAAGAATGGACAAGAAGCCAAATCCATGGAATGCAATGATTTCTGATCTTATTTATTTCTGCTTCAGTGCAAGTACCTAGCCCATTTTTACACACATAGATGAGATGAAATGGTTACAAACAGTACACTATCTAGCTGTTTACTAACTGTGTAATCCTACTCATTTATTTAGTTATACTAGGTCCAGTAGGGCTTACTCCCAGGAAGTTCTACAAAACACTGTGCTATTGGTAGATATTCAGATAAATCATTCTATGCTCATAGCGGTATCAAATATGGCTGGACTACAGCTCCCAGCATTCCCCAGCATAGGCTATACTGCTAGGCTGCAGGGGTTTGCAGTCCAAGAACATCTAGAGGCTCCAAAGTTTCCACCAGCCTTCAAAGGCTTGCACTCTGTGCTCAAACATGGGTTTTCTAGGCAGGCAACAAGAAGGAAATTTGGATAGTTTCTCTTTTTATTTTATTTTGTTCACAGCACAAAGTACAAATAAGGATGATCAACTTTAATGTGAGAGTAAGTAACTGGTAATTTAGAAGGTAGCACACTAGTTGCTCTAGAACTCATAGCTATTTATTTAGGTTTCCTTCCCTATAAGATGGGAAGGAGGAACAGTGGAGTTATTATGGTTTGAGTGTTGGTCTAGGATTCCAGAACACCAGGATTCAGATTATCCACTGAGCAAATCACACTCTTTCAACCTAAGAGGAAGGCAATGGCAAATCCTCACTGAAGAAATCCTGCAAAGAAAAACTTATGCCATAAGTTGAAGGCACATAACAGTAACAGCAGCAGCAATAACAACAACAACAGATGGGAAGGAAAGAGGCTTTTCAATGGCATGCAGAAACAAGGGTTTCACACAAAAATGCTATGAGTTATTTACAAGGTTTTTTTTTTAAGTTAAAAGGAAGAGAAAGGGAATCTTTTGGCTACTTGGTTTTGTGTGACCGTATAGCTACTTTAAAAAATAGAAAAACTATTTCATGTCAGGCTGATTCATGGTATGTATGATCACATAGGAGATGGAAATACCTTATTTCAGTGCATCAAGGACACACCTCTGAAAGATCTGGGCAAAAAAGTCTCATGTTCAAAGAATACATGAGTGGACTCTGATAACAGTACCTTCTAGCTACAGTCCACACATGCTGTCTTGCCATCTCTGGCCAGAACCCTATAAGTGGTTTCTAAAAACATTGTGGAAGTAGATGTCCTGTACCTCCTTGTGCAATGCCTTTGTCCTAGTCCTGTGCGGCAGCTCCCTCCTCCACCTGGCCAGGGATACGTCCAGGAGCTGTCCAGCTGTCCTTCAGTACCCAGGACCAAAGAAGGAGCTTCCACCTTCCTCTGGGGCGGGGGGTGGGGAGGACAACAGTTGCTGCCGCTTCTTCCCTCCCAAGTATGCATGTAATGGCCATGCTGCCTGGAGGGATCGAGGAACTGAAGTCCAAAAAAATTACATCTCCAATCTCTTTGTTGAGAATATATGCTACCAATAAGAAAGATGTCATTAAATTAGTGTTGCAGCTATGATACTGTGTTCACACAGGCTAGACTTCATGAACTCTGTTCCCTCTAGATATTTTAGACTACCAGTGATGATATTCCTTAACATTGCCCATGTTGATCAGGGACGACAGGAGTTGTAGTCCAGAACATCACAAGAGCAGTAAGTAGGGGAATCCTGACAGGCTGTGTCTGAGAACCTGAGGTCCTCTAGGTGTTTCTCACTTCAACTCCCATACACTCCATCCACCATGGTTATGGGAGGTATTGTCCAAAAACATCCAGAGGACACCAACTTGCTTGGTCCTTGACCATGTAAACACAACATTGGAAGTAAAAAATGAGAAAGAATTGGATAGCGTCAGTCCAAATGGAAACGGTAATAGGCAAGCCTTTGAACGCTTATTTAGAAAAAGTGGTGATCACATATGAGACAAGTTTTAAAGGGATGGTAGAGGAAGAACAAAGTGAGAAGGTCAGGTAAAGAGGCTTGATCAATTGAAAAATGACTGAGAACTGCTTAAGATTTTCCAACGAAATCCTGAATCACTATGTTTCACCTTAAATATAAAAGCTGCCTATCTGAGGAACCACACCTGGGAATTTGTCTTGAGAAAGTAGAAAATTCATTTTCACTTGAGTAGAATTTGAAGTGGTTCATACAAGGAATCAATAACTTAATAGTAAGTTCAGCAATTATTATTTCAAATGTTCTGGATTTCAGGGGCATTATTTAGGCAAAGCTTATATGATGCCTGAGTGAACATCTCATCTAACATTTCTGTGAAACAGAGAATGAGCACATTTGTTTGTCATTTCTCTCATTTGGTTTAGGAGCGTAAGAGCACGCTTTCTTTAAATACTTGGGTATAATTGAAGTTTATAATCTTCAAGCCCCTTCAGAATCCAGGGACTAATCAATATTGCATGGAATCTTTCTTGAATGTAGGAACTGTGAGTCAGCAGCTCTTTAATTTTTTTAGTTGGTGCTATTGTTCCAACAGCAAGCTTTGCTGCTATTGTCCAGTGTTTGTCCAGCTCACGTTTACTGGACTGTGGGAACGGATTAGGGTTTCATGGCTTTTTTCCCCCTTCTTGCATAAACTCTTGATCAAAGACATTCCTTGGATGACAAAACACTGTATACTGTGTCACACAGTCCTGACCAGACTGCACGAACAGTAGTTTAAAAACACATGCCTACATTGTTCTCTAACTGGCTTTAAAAAAAAAATTAGGTAAAGACACACTTTTAAAAAAAAAATCCTCAATTTACAATTTTTATTTGCAGATGCAGACACATACACATTTCAATAACAGAAAACAGTCTCCACTCTGAGATTAACAGTTTAACAAGACCGTGTGTTTCTTCTTATGTTGCAGTGAAGAAATTTTAGAATTCTTACAAAATACAAAATGTGTAAAATAGCTAAATTTGCTTTTGAATCTCCAGTGTATTTTTTTCCTGTAAGAGCTAATTTTTATCTGTAAAAGTTCAGTATGCAAGATTTCAGAAGGGGGACAAAATTTGATAACCTTGCCTGAATTATTTTAGCAGGGAACTTTAAATACATGATATTTTTCCTTCTCATTCTTTCATGATTATTTGGCTCTATAAATGCAACTGTACGTGGTAAACCAGGATATAAATGTATATAACTCATTAACTTGTTATTTTGTGGCTTATTTTTGTAGTTCAGTATTTTTCAAGAAGTATACATTAAGCAGCACCTTGGTTATAATGATCTCTAAGGCAGCTTATAATGAATTGTTAATAGTTCAATGCAAAACAATTAAGCCATCTCTTGTAGCGCACTTTAGCCAAGATAGATACTGGGATGGCAGATGCAGAGACCTGTGTGATATTAAAGTCTCTCGCCAGTTCTTTGGTGCTGAGACAAGCCCAGGGAAGCAGCTTTCACACTGATAGCCTGGAAGCATGCTGCCTTCTAGTACCGGGTATAAAAGTCACAGCAAGGAAGAGACAGTGAGCATTTGGTCTTCCAGAGGGATGGTGAATTATTGGGCCTCACCTCATTCCAATTAAAACCTTGAACAAGGGATCACTATATGCCAAATGAATAATTTATTGTGGGTCTTAGTGATTAGAATGGTATTATCAATTCAACAGACATAGCTTAGATTTTATTATTAGTCTTACCTAGAGTAGTCTCACTGAATAATGGAATTTATCTAAATGTTAACTCACTCAAATTGGGACTAGCCAGTGGGATTCAGGCCTTACTACTCCTACCATCACCCACCATTAGTTATATTAGCTAGGAACAACAACAACTGAAAGACCACATGTTCCCCATCCTTGTTTGGGAGTGTAGGTTGAACTACACTATTTAGTTGAACTACAAGGAATCTAACTTGTGTTTTCTCTCTGAAAGTAACAAATATTTGCTGTATGATTATCAGTTCTGGGTTGCTTTTTGCTTTGTTTTTTGCTTTTTAAAAATTCAACTGCGTGAGAAAGAGAATTCATATCAGGACCATGGCAGATGGGACGGGATGTTCTCCAAACTGTCCTTCAAATAGGATTGCCATACTATCAGTTTGGCTAGATGCTATCCAGATTCTAAGTATTCTACTTGGTACCTATTTGGGTCATAACATGACCTAAATTCTAACCTTCATTTTTTGAGAAAAAGCAAGTCTCTAGTCCTGGTAGAATTGGACTTACGGGGTAAAATATAGAGCCATTCTTCTGATGAGAAACAGGCCCACCCTTGCTTTTGAGTCCAGCCAATGAGTGAAGTCTCACATCTAAGGCTGGCAATAGGGCTATAGAATTTAACTGCTTGTGCTGTTGTTGTTAAATGCCATCAAACTGACCTCCGACTTATTTATTACACTCATTTATTGTTAATTGCTGTCGAGTTGACTTCAACATATGGCAATCCTATGAATGAGAGCCTACCAATGACACCGCTTTTCCAGGGTGGTGGGATAGCATACTTCTGTGAGGCAAGAGGCTATGCTAATGGCAGCAGTGCTGCTGGTAGGGTCTCCCATGTCAGAAAGGCTTTTGCCAGACTAAGTGTGCCAAAAAAAACTACTGGGTAGCAGCAGCAGTAGTGAGGGGTGACACTGGCAGAGGATCTTTCAGAGAGAATGGCAGTGGTACCATAGCTAATACATGTTAGTACTGCACAGAAGGAGGGATGATAAAATGCTTTTGAATGCCTTTTATCATGAAAACCTTATGATGAGATAATCCAAAATGAAAGAAGAGTTAGTGCCAGAAGATGAGACTCCCAGGTTCGATGGTACTCAACAAGCTACTGAGGATGAGCAGAGGACAGTTATGAGTAGCCCTGTGGCTGACACAACAGGACTCAAGCTGAAAGGACATTCAGCTGTTGACATGCCCAAAAGCAAAAGGAAAGTCTGAAGCTGCATGAATCATGAATCATGGGAAGTTACACGTAGTAAATGGAACATGTAAACAAATGGAACATGTAAACATTGCAATACTTGGGATGAGTGAGCTAAAGTGGATAGAAATAGGACATTTTGAGTCAGATAGTTACAGAGTGTTTTACTCAGGAAATGAAAAACTAAGAGGAAAAGGGGTGACAGTAATAGTGAGGAGAGATACAGCAAAACCAGTCCAAGGATACAATGTGAAGTCTTGACCAAATCATGTCAATAAGATTTCAGGGAAAACTCGTCAATATAACCATAATCCAAGTTTATACTCCAATTACAGGGGCAGAAAAAGAAGAAATGAAAGATTCCAGGAGGAAATTGATCACACTCCAAAAGAGGACTTCTTGTTAATCATAGGTGATAGGAATGCAAAAGAAAGAAACAGAGCAGAATCAAAGACTGTAGGAAAATTTGACTTAGAATTAGAAAACGAAACAGGAGAGTGACTGATTGAATTTTGCAGAGCAAATCTTAGGATCTCATGGGATGGAACCATGACAGTGTAAAATGGAATTGTATTGCTAACTGTATAGTATAAAAGGGTCTTGACAATCTTCTCTCTCTGTACACATTTAGAGATCAGAAGAGTGGAAGACAAAAAGAACTGAGGGAAGAGGTAGTCAACTGCCATGGGTCCAAGGGCCTATTTTCTGCTGCTGGGCTCCTCTAGGATTGGACCCACTTCTCCAAATGCCAAGAAAAAAAAAATAAAAAAATAAAATAAAAGTCTCTAGTAGGTTTGCCAGAGTGAGAACTGAAGACAACTCTGTACCATTAATGGTTGTGTAGAAGAAGACATTTCAGCACATTCTACTTGTCACACAACCAGGCAACAAGCAACACCTGCTGAAATTCCCTCTTCTACACAAACATTAATGTCATGTCCAGTTTTTATTCTTGCAACCCTAGTCACTAGTAATCCAAGTCTGGTGCCGAAAATTGAGGTTTTTTTTGTTAAGCAATGCAGCCCCCACCAGGCAACCTGATTAAAAGGTGAATTGCTACTCCTGGCAGCTTTGGGAGAGAGCAGAGAAAAGACAGTCTGTGGAGTCTGGAGGGCTTGAGAGCTGAAGAAACATCTTTGAGGGGTGGTATGTGCCACAGGACCACATTTGACCTACTCCTGATTTAGGGATTTAGGGACATGCAACACTTATACACTGGAGAAGCGGTGATAGCACCTGGGCATGGCAGAGGAGATTATGGAACTGGCAGGAAAGCTTGCCTGTCTGCCCATGTGAGCCTAGAGCTGTGATGCCATAAGACAGCTTGGAATCCATTTAAGTGACAGGGAGGGCAATTTTAGAGTTAGCAGCCTTAGTGCACTTATCCTCACTAATAGTTAATTTGCATGTTGTGCTCTAGGAGTTTGCATGTTGCTCCCTAGGATTTTAGACACAGCATATATTTATAGTAACTTCCAGTTTGTTAGGGTTTATTCCCTGCAACCTTTCTCTTCCTGTGTCACTCTAACTTGTAGCCATTTGTTCTTTCTCTCTTTTCTTTCTATTTAACTACGAAGCTGCTTTACTTCTGTTTCTATTTAACTATGAAACTACTTTATAGACAAGATCAAGCTTGTTTCTTTCTCCACAAGACCCTGTGTGTGTGTGTGTGTGTGTGTGTGTATTCACATGCACTACACACATACATCCATGCATGCATGTGTGGGAGTTGGTTATTGTTCAATTTCTCCCTTGCCAGTGTGACTACAGGCATATTTCAGTTAACAAAGTTAATAAAGACTCTGAGAAAGGACTTCCTTTTTCCAGAGTCTTTTTCTATACTCCCAGGCCCTCCTTTCCTCTTCATCTTCAGTTAAGGTGGGAGGTTTATTTTAGCATCAGCAGGTTTGGGAAAATGGTGAAGGAAGGCTGGAGAAGCACAGACTTCTAGTGTTGGGTTTCAGGAGTATCTGAAATAAACAATGTAACAAACAGAGATTGAGATGGGAAACAGCAGGATTTTGCTCAAGCTTATTCGACCATATCTGAGTGTGCCTGTCTACAACAGACAAGGTAAACAGCAGCTGCCTCCAGAGTCCCTTAACTGAGCAGGCATGAACAGCAAAACAAACAGAGAGTCCTGCCTCATCCACTTACCCAGAATTTATTTAAAATAAGCACAAATCTATCTAAATCTGGCCAGCAAAATGACAATGACAAGAAAAATGAAAGCTAGTGAAAGAGTAGAAAGAGTAGGGAACCAAGGGAACCGGGATCTTTTCCCAGAGGGATTGTTGGTAGGCCCCCATACCATACCAGAGGGATTGTTGGTAGGCCCCCATTTGCTATATATAGAGCGAGAACTGCTGTGGAATATGTCTTGTAGGCCATGGCATCAGCTTGATATCTTTCCTTCTCAGTTGGAGAAGTAGGGGCCTTCTTGGAAGATCTGGATTGAGTTTTTTTGGTAATAATTGACTTTGACTGAGGGTGCTTAAAAATCACAGCACAGTCTTTTTTTTCTCCCTTCAGTTCTCCTCAAAGTGGAAAGAACTGAGGCCAGAATCTGTCCCGACTAGCACACTATCTTCCAATGCATCAGAAGCATAGGTATAGTTGCCAGAGGAAGCTCCACTTCTTAATTTGAAAATCTAAGACTCTAGCCTTCTGGAAGCCTGCTCCGCAAAAGGTGCTGATGTCATCTGAAGGGGAAATGGGATTTTGGTCTCCCACCAGTGGACTGAGGGAGGAGGCAGAGGGATCCTCTAGACACAAGCAACTCAATTCTTCCTCCAAGAATGACTCAGCAGAGCAATCCCTATTGATCTCTCTGGGAGGTTAAGAGTGTCGTGCCTTGCTTCCAGAACATGGACTATGACTCAGAGTCTGAAACAGGGGGCATGCCAGGGCCTGCTGTGCAAGAAGAGGTTACAGTGCCACAAACAGAACAGAGGGTAGTGCCAGCTCCTGCAGAGTCTTGCCTCTTCAGACATTGAAGAGCACTTACCTGTACCCAGCTTTGCAGAGCGCAGACAGCAAAGAGAGACCCAATGTCGCTCTCTCAGAATTTATAACTGGCAAACAGATGAGGGAAAAACCGACGGACAATAAGATAAGACAACAGATGAAGGTATGTCAAGCTGAATTAAATCAAGTAAATTTGCAAGAAATAGAACAACAGATGCGAAGAGTGAGATATACTTTTCTGAACAGGCAAATAAACCTTCTAAACTGTTAGCCAGTTTACTTCGTAAAAGAAGGGTTAGAAATATTATTACGGAGATTAGAGTCGGTGATGGGAAAACTACAAAACAGGAGGAGATAAAACAGGCTTTTTATAAATATTACATGAATATTACATTACATTACCTCCTCAATGAAAAAACAAGGAGAAATGGAAGAATATTTGGAAAAAATGAACAAAATGAGATTCACCGAGGAGCAGAAATCAGTTCTGAATAAACTCATATTGATGATGGAGATAGTTCAAGCTATTAGGAATTTGAAGAATGACAAATCTCCTGGACTAGACGGCTTTAGTGCAAAATATTACAAAATGTTGGAACATGAAGTTTCGATACCTTTGCAGAACACAATGAGAAAAACTGGAATCAGAAGGAACAAAGTTAAATTGGTTCTCTTACAGACAGCTAACTGAGAGATTCCAGATGGACGTGAAAACTTATGGAATAGAACAAAAAGAGCAAGGAAGAATGTTGAAGTTATTGCGGGAGAACCCGCCTCATTTATTATCACACTTATATCAGGAGATTTTAAATCAAGAAAGAGAAGAGGAGACAGTCAAAGCAGCAATGATATTGTGGGCTCAAAATGTTGGACATGCAATTCAATTAGAGCACTGGGAACAGAGCTGGCAAAGGACACAAAAATTTACTGCAGCCCAGAACCTAAAAGAGAACTATTATAAGCTTTTTCACAGATGGTACATGACACCAGAAAAATTAAAGAAGATATACAATACGGGAACAGGTCATTGTTGGAAGTGTCAGGAGAATGTTGGAACACTTTTTCATATGTGGTGGTCATGTCCTAAGGCTAAAAAATATTGGAATGATATACACAATATGATATGTAAAATATTGAGGGTTCAAATGGATAAGAAACCTGAAATGTGCTTATTAAATATGACACATATGTTAGATGGAACTGTAGCAAAGAACTATTGGAGGATAATGATGTATATGATTACGACAGCCCGTATTGAATATGCAAGGTTATGGAAAACTGCGCAGATACCTACAATAGAGCAATGGTGGGCAACTTTCATTAAAAATCGAAATGCAGATATAGTCTCTCAGAGATTAAGAGGAAAATCAGATGATGACATTAACAAAGAATGGCAGATAGTTCTGAAAACGGGTTGGGTGTTGACAGGTAACAATTCTTAATTCATGGTAGCATGAACAGTTAGAAGTAAAAATCAGTGGAATATCATGGAACATGAAAAGTAGGGTAGAAGAGCAGGATCTAACTTGTATGTTAACAAATGTAATGCGATGCATAATGTTGAAATGTCAATGAAATAACAGTATTGAAATCCAGAGAGGAGTGGAAGAAAGCTGTAATAGTTCAGTAAAATGTACAATGAGAAATGTTGTTTTATATGATGTAATCACAATAAAATTATTTTTTAAAAAAAGAATTTATAACTGGCAACAATTAATCAAGCCACAGCTGCGCTAGGCTTCAGACTTACATAGCTGAAGTCTTTCCACTCCAGGAGTTGTCAGAGCTTATCTGACCTTCTACCCTGCCGGATACCTTGCTGAATACTCTTAACTGACCTTGGACACCTCCCTTGCCTTGGAACCCTGTTGGACTGTTTATGACTCTGTGCTTACTGCCTGGAAGTAAGTAACGAGCCGAGAGCTATTCAGTTTGTTTTGTTTGTTTTTGGCACTGAGATAGGACAGAGATGGAGGTATAGTAAGCTGTTTAGTAGAAGTGAGCTCGCATTGATGTTGAGATGAGGAAGACTGTGATAGGCTTGGAATGATAGAGATGGGCTGCACTGGAGACTTAGTGGCAGGTTCCCCAGCTGGTAGAGGGGATCGTAGTAGAGCTCTTTGCAGCAATGGAGGTCTAGAAGTCATGGCTGTTGGATAGCTCAGCTTGAGGTATGGGAGAGAGCTGTAGACTGAAGTGAGAAGTGATGGCCTCTGCAGCGGTCCTTGATAGTTAACTAATAATCATAACATGGGTCTGTGCTAATGGGGTTTCCGCAGTGAAGAGATTTGGGGAAAATTTCTAGCTCCTGTTCAAGGCAGAAGGAAGCATTGAGTGGGAGGGGGTCCCTTATTTTCCCCCTTTACATCTCCACAGAGTCCCAACCACAGTGGTGGAGGTGATGCAAAAACAGTGGATACCTGTCCCAATAATGTGGAGAATACAAATGATCTCCATGACAGTGACAGAGTCACAGAGACCATGAAGAAGTGTAGTGTCTATATTGTTCCTTTCTCAAAAACTAGATCCTGTCTTAAAAGAGAAAGGGTATTGTTGGTCTCCAAATAACCAGAGATGGGAGGAAATAAAATGAAATTAATTCAGTGAATAAAAAAGATTTGTTCTGTGGACGCACTAAGGCCATTTCCACACTACACTGTTGCAGTGCTATTATTCCAGTTTCAACATCCCATGGAATCCTGGGGTTTGCAGTTTAAGGAAAGGCATTTAGAATTCTCAGGCAGAGAGCTTTTTGGCCTCACCAGCTTGGAGATAGCCCGAGTAAGCAGAGAACAAAGTGGATGGAAGAGAGAGAAACTCGAAAAGCAGCTGAAAAAAAATGGGACCACAAAGGATTAATTGGGACTCTGTCTGTCAAACTGGGACAGTTGGAGGGCATGCTATTGTGTAATGACATCGCCTCATTCATGGATTTGGGAAGAGATGGATTATGTTGCGACACACATATAAATGCATGCTTCAAATTAGTTTCAAGTTCCATTGACTTTGAGGACCCTTCGGGGGTCCAACTGCTTCATCTCCTGGAACTTATTCCTCACAGTTCCATTTTGTCACCCCACCCCAACAAACTTCGGATGTGACAGGCAGCTGGATATATTGGGCCCAGAAAAAAAGGCAAGTGACCAGGCAGTGTAACTAGTTGAGTGGGAAGGTGAGGGAAGAGGCAGGTACCCACAGAGAGGGCTTTATTGGGGCATTTTAATAGATCCTGTAAAAGTCGCTTTCCCAACAACTCTTCTCAGAATCCCAGTCCAAGGAAGTCACTTTCCCAAAGTTCTGGCAACTTGCTCAAAGGCCCATCAAGCCTGGAACTGGTAAACACAGTGGCAAGAGACATGTCAGCTCTCTAAATCAGGCACACATAAAAAACTGAAGTTGAACTGTAATTTGGAAGGCTATTATGTAAGAACAAGCAGCCCCACTGCTTCACATTCTTTGCTCTTGATGGTCGTGGAAATTAAGATGAAACTTGAAAGCATATGGGGCTGAGGATATGGTGGGGGAAGCTCTTATTCCATATTCTAATACCCCAGTTCCTTTCTATCATTTTACTCATTCACTTATGCATTCATTCACTCCACTTATATACTGCCTTTCTCCTGCCAAGGAACTTAAGGCAGCTTACAAAAATTAAAATAACACTTCATGACCTATCTGTGGCTCACCAACCAGTTTTAAAATTTGAACAAAAATAACAGAACACAAGCATTGGGTTTTACAAATTTATTTCTAGACTTTTAGGGGAGGTTTTTTTTTTCTTTTGCTGGAAACTTATCTGTTACAGGTCTGTTTGTGACAATGTGCATTTCAGACCAGTGATGCCAATAAGTACAATATATATATAAAAAAGTACAAATCTGAATTGTTTTGCTTTCTATAGATCGTTATAACAATGTGACAAATAAAGCATCTCTGTTGGCACGTGAACCTGCTTATCAGCATTTGGCCTTTTTTCATACGTACAAACGTAAAATTTGCAGTACACACTGCTGTTTCTTACTGAAACACCTAATATAACCAACAACCACTAAGTCAACAATCTTGTTTGGTTCAGAGACACAGAGATGCCACAAACAGAAATGTCTATGAGGTAAGCAGTAAGAAATGTTCCTGAAATTTGGACAGAATGTATCCAGTCCTCCTGGGTCCTGCGACTGCTATAGTAGCATTACAAGGCTGTTGTCTTTTCATCTGAATAAGCTTTAGGTAGGATCTTAACTGCATTTGCCCTCAAAATGAAGTTCTAATTCTGTTTTGGTTTAGCAGCATACAGGCAACTAGATTATTCTTCACCGTACAACTCAGTTAGCTGGCTTACTTATGAGATTTACAGGTTGTCGCTTTTTTAAATTAGCATTATGCTATAATTAACATCATCAACAAAAAAAACCTAATATATCATAACAGATTAAACACACAAAATACTTATTTTCCAGAAGATAACCTATCATACCGCATGATGGTTCCCAGTTGATGGAAAACATCAAAGGGCATACAAGAGTTATATTATAATGCACCTTTCATATATCAAATGTGGCTAATAACAGAGCTTAAAACTACTATGATAATAAACCCCAGATCAGAAAAAGAATCCACTTTATAAAAACACATAACAAAAGAACCTGACATTACTTAATCTTCTGAAATGTCTGCTGTTTTTTAAAATTAGCACAAACTAGTTGCAAATCGCGAGACCCATTCAGAATAATGTTCAATGCATTTCAGCTTGCAGTAGAACTATGAGGCACTGTGAACAAACATTAAAACCTGATCTAAACATGGTTAACTGAAGTATGAGGTATTGTGGAACAGGAACCTTTTTTTGGAATAGAGCAGTAATCACATTAAGTAAAATTGATCACATAAAAAAAAATCTACCAAAAAAAAAAGATGTCAATAATATAATTTTCTATGAGAAAATTTAAACCTATAACATGGCAGTATATGACATTGTATAAACAAAAAAATGACCACAAAATAGCAGCAAAACACAATGACAAAGATACAGAAAAGCAATGTTAATTTTTTTAAAAAAATTCATGCTGGGAATTTATCCATAGCAGCTCGATAAAAAAAAAAAGGGAGTCTCCACTCCTTTAACTTTCCTTTTTAAAACTTTTTTTTTGTTTTTTTTTTTGTATTTTTAGTTTTTTTTTACAATCAACACCTTAGCGGCAGTTTCTCACATACATTTTGCCATCACATTCTCCTCAAGCATCAACTTCAACAGCTAGGTCCATGTCCCTTCAGCTACTTTCTACAATAATAAAAAAGATACAGAGCCAAGATGTGCAAATTTTCTATTTGTAGCTAAATTAAAAAAAGAGGGAAATACACTGGATTAAGAACTTTTTTTTCAAGTACACCAATTCTACACTTTTAACTATGGCGCTTTCTCATTTTTAATGTTATGTTGGAAACATATCTGGGGCAAGTGTACTATCTTGACATGTTCTTGCTTCTTAAGTAAGATGAGTTAAAACTGCAACATCAAGGGCAGAAAGATCTTTTTTGTTTTCTCAGAATCAAGGGGGCGATTTATTTTACAAATTATACTGGCCTTCTGAAATCCTCTGCAATAAATATTCTTTTTAGCCTTAACTATAAATTATATATTTTAGTGTTTAAAAGCCTTCAGTTGTACAACATCTAGAGACAATTCTCAAAATGTGTGTCCTATAGGTAAACCTTTCAGGCCCCTAGATTTCTATTTAAAAATATGAATTGGCACCAAAAGATTTCTACACATCTTTTCTACTGAAAAGGTTAGGAAGATATCCTGGCAGCTTTGTGAATGCAATTTCTCTGACTGAAACACAACCTTCAGAAAAAAAACGAAACACGCCTTTCCTCAACACCATAGTTAAATGCACTTGCTTTGCAATTCCGAGGTTTGCACACAAGCACTTTATATATATATATTTATATATTTATATATATAATTTCCAAACCATTCCATTTGAAGAAAAAAAATTCCCACACACAAAAAAGGAAGTATTTCCTATACCTAATGAACTGAAAGTGCTTTGAAATGGAATGGTTTTAAAACAATTTTTTTTAAAAAAGATAAGCTGTGGATTGAACCTGGACACAATTAGGTGGTGTATGTTTTGGGTAAAAACTAGCATGTTTTTGTATACACAGGTAACTAGAAAAATAGGAAGGTTACACAAATATATTATGTCACTATTGCAATTTCTCTTTACCATTGGAACTGTATGTTGGAGCTTTTCTTTGCCACACTATGGTGGAACCTTAGAAGCCCTATGCACAGGCAATCCACAGGCCAGGAGATTAACATATAATAATGCTGTAGACTAACATATACTAACGTAAAGGTTACATTAACCATTTATAAGGTGAAGAGGATAACAACCTAAAGGGGATAAAATAAACATTTACAGATGACTTATAAAGTGACTAAATGCATAAGCAAGCAAGATACAGAAAAGCCTAGAACTGCATTAAAGCTATGCTTTTAAAAGGAAAAACACACACACACCCAAAAACACATATAATCTATCTAAAAAAACAAAAACAAACCCCTCTTCTACTTTAAAAATGGTTGACTTTTTTTTTAATATGCAAGAACCAAATCTAATACCTCCCTGGAGAGATTTTGTGTGTGTGTATGCGTGTAGGTGTGATACATGTGTGCCTATTCTTACAACATACAGACAAAACACTTTTAATATAAAAAAATCCAAAATTCTAGCTGATTATTCTTGTACAGAGTCTTCTATTTTTGTAGCGCAAACCCCTGGAAATCATGCAAATACTATTTTTTTTCTTTTTTAAGACAATTGGGGGAAGGGGTGGGGGTTGCCTTGTTAAAGTCACAAAGGGAAGGAAGGAATAGCGAAGAAAAGAATGAATGACATTTTCCCTTCTGGTACAAAAAGTCCTGGAGAAAAAGTTTCTTGGGGGGAGAGAAGATTCTGATTCCAATTCCTTCTCAGATGCCCTTTCACTGTTTGCTGGTGCTGCCAAGCAAACCCAAATGCTAAAGTCCTCCTTAAATATTCACATCTCTAACATCAGTGGGTGTGCAGGAAAGATCAGCCTCATCTTCCACAGTCTTTGTTTCTGAAGATATGTTGTGTTGTTGTGCTTGGCGTAGACTAGATTCAAGGAGGGACTCAATCTGTTCTTGGCAGGCTCGTAAACAATCCTGAGGAAATATAAGAGAATGAGAAAATCTCTTTAGAAAATACAGAGCAAGTTGTATAGCCAACCAGAAAGACTTCATAAAATAATTACTTTAGGCTAAGTCATGTGATTTGTGGCCACCACTGTGTTCTCAAACTCAAAAGCCCAACGCACATGATACATGAACAGGTCTAAATACCATGCCACACCAGCAGACATCTGCTCCCATGGCTGGATTTACTCCCCACTCCTCTACAGACCTCTGAATTATTCTAATGTCCTTCAGAGGATCGCTCAACCCTCTACAGCTGGTCCTGGGAGCAAGCAAGAGACAGCAGGTAGATTTGCTCAGTTTAAAAAAAAATCCCAACAGATTCTGGCCAAGAATTACCGGGGGGAGCAGGTCACACTGATGGACCTGTCCCTGATCTCATTTCATTGAAAGCTTTGAGCGACAGCCATTGGGCATCTTTCATCAAGCCTTCCCAAGTACTGAGATAATTGTTTGAGCTTTTATTATAATTTGCTGCTTCAATTTCTGGTTTTATGTTTGGAGTGTTAAAATTAGGGAGTTTTTTTTTTAATTTCTGCATTAGCTGATGTTTTATAAATGTATGAATTCAGGGGTGGTCAACTTCTACGGCTCAGCTTTCATGAATCTGACTTGCCTAGTAAACAAATCCCTAATTTCAAATTTGAAAAAAGTATACTGGAAGCATGTGTCTTGATTTAAAAGTGAAAACAGAGATTCCCTTGATCCGTTGTCTCTGGTATGGAAAATTCAGTGGCAGGAATCTAGGGGCAGGGGACTGTGTTTGTCTGTGCCTTCAAGTTACCTATTGACTTATAGCGACCCCATGAATTTTTCGTAAGTTTTCTTAGACAAATTCCTCAGGCGAGTTCCTTCTTCTGAAATACAGCCTACGGCAACTGGTATTCACTGGTGGTCTCCCATCCAAGTACTAACCAGAGCTGACCCTGCTTAGCTTCTAAGATCAGATGGGAACTGGTGCCTTTACAGTATTTAGACCTTACAGGTAATGTCATAGTTGCCTCTAATAAACACACAAATACCTTATATAAAAATATACATACATACTGGTTGTTCATTCCTTCTAGATCTTTGCTTAGCTATCACAAGACCAAAGACGTAAATGTCCACTTCAATGAAATGACAGTACAAAGAACATTCTTCTGCAAACTTGAAACTATCTTGCATTTGAGAGGATAAAAAAACTCATTTATGTGTATCCTTTCTGTGCAGGTCAGGACACCTCAGAACAAATGTGAACACAGGAAGAACACTGCTCAACCAGATCAAAGGCTTCTTTAGTTCAGCATCCAGTTTGCATGCTGGCCAGTCAGTGGCCTACTGGAAGCCCACCAACGGAAGATGAGATTAACTTTACTCTCCATCTTGTCGTCTCGAGACACTGATATACAGCGCATACTGCAACCCCATGACCCACACACAGGGATGACCTCTGCATACAAGGGCAAATCCACATCTGAATTCCTATGATTAGCCTAGCTTAGGAGGAGAGCAAAAATTCTTTGTTGCTATTGCTAAAAAGTCTAGAGTCAGAAATCCCTGCTGATACACTGCAAATCACCCAGTGAGCTGGCAGTAAATCCGAATTTACCTTCTGCCCACCCTTGCAGTTGCCAGGCAATAAGAATGCTACTGAAAATGAAAATGAGGAACCAAACATCTAATTGCAATCAACATCTGTCCTATGAATATAAAGTGGCGCATACAGGATAAACCAAGTGAAACAGTCCTGACTTAAAAACTGAACATACTGGCACTGAACATACTGAAGTCTTCTCCATGTATCTCAGCATATTCCCTTTTCCCCCAAATTTTTAGCTATTACATAGTCCGTTTCATATGTACAGATTTTATATAATAATAACCAAAAACCAAGAATTCTCATTAAATGCCAAGTTATTATTATTATACAATGCAGAACAACCAACTGACTTCTAACTAATGGAACACCTAGAAAGCACATAAACCAGGCAGTTCAAAGCTAACAAACCAAGCTATTTTGCAGAATGCGGTGTCTCTAATACAGCTATTGATTTTATTCTGAAAATACAGTAGACTTCCCTAGTACTGAAAATGCCACAGAGTCCATCACAGTTTATATTACACTGCAATAACTTAAAAGAACATCTAGCTAGTCTGCTGGAAAAATCCCTTGTGATTTCATACATCAGAATCTTTGAAAATCCTTTAAGTTTAAACAGTAGGGGAGGAAAAAGGAAGGAGTCTGGAATCTCAGAGAGTGGCCTGAACTTTGGGTACTTTTTCTCTCTGTGGCAGACTACCATGGCTACTCTTCTGAAATTTGCTCTGATAGGAACAGGCATACCAACTATGAATTAAAAATGGAAACAAACCTGGGAGATCACTGACACACGTATTCTTGTATATCAGTACAGCACCTTTTCCAGTGCCAAGTGTGCAATGTTGTTTTCATATGACAAAACAAACACTCCCACAGTTGTTTGATGAAATTCTTCTGGCTCACTGTTTACCTCCTGTCTTTCTAACAAACATTGTAAAAGCTTTTCTCAACATGTTTAACTCTGTGCATTAAGGAACTTTGAAGTTTCCTTTTGGGATTGCCTTTTCTGATTTAACCTATGACATGTGCTAGCCCTTGCGGTGAACCCACTCTTCCATGATAAATTGCCGTCAAAAGTGTTAGGATGTGCATGACTGAGAATGAATGTGGTTTTCCTGAGATGGTGACCTGCCTGCTGTTTTCTTTATTTTCCTGTTTCAATTCTGCCTTCATTCAGAGGCTTCTTGTGTGATCTACCAGCTTTTCAACTGATTCCACTGCCACAAGAACCTTCTCTACCACATGGCATTGGGGGTAAAATAAGATTAAAAACCCAAGTAAGCAATTCTCTGCAAGTCTTTTCTGAGGGAGAGGGAGGTTAATCCTAC
The DNA here is from genome assembly GCA_030412105.1 of Cyclura pinguis. Lineage (NCBI taxonomy): Eukaryota > Metazoa > Chordata > Lepidosauria > Squamata > Iguanidae > Cyclura > Cyclura pinguis. The sequence continues at coordinate 305,373,729 of CM059599.1, read as the reverse complement.
CTCTAAGCAGATCAGGCCATCAGTTACAGCTCACTGAAAACAAATAACCTTTGACCTTTACTGGTTTAAACTCTAGTGTAATATTTCCTCTTGACAGAGACACAGTATTTTAAACAGCAAAAAGAAACATCCTACACCCTAAAGTCACTATGCTGTAGGCAGCCTATGTACCCCTTGCCTTGCCCAATAAGTAACACGGTGCCTGCATGGCACAAAATACATTCTTCTCAGTTTGTCTTTAAATTCCCAGAAAGGACTCAGGCCAAACTGAAATGTAAAAACTCTCTCTTTGTGTCTGTACATCTGTTTGAAACAGTTCCAATCATAACTATATGGTATACTCAGCAATTCCATACTAAAAGAAAGCACTTCATATTTTTTCTTGTGGTTCAGTCCACATCTATCCATGTGTGAAACATTATCACTTAAATCCTCTGCTCCAATAACTCCACAGCCTGAAAAGTAACTTTTTAAAGATGCAATACCCTGGTCCCTTTAATGGCTACGGCATGCTGCCTAGGAAATTCTGGGAGTTTAAGTTCAAGAGAAGTAATTTTTCCAAGCTCTCATTAAGTCAGAACTATGTAGCTCCGCATATAAGATTTAAGATGAATACATATGAAGATACTTCAAAATTAATCTATTTTCAATCATAAAGCCAGGATTATAACCCAAATAAAACAACAGTTGCCAAAGTCTACAGTGTTTAGCTGCTCAACATTTTACCTTAAGAGTTCATGCTGTGTTCCAAAACACAGTATAATGCCAGAGACAACCTAGCGCTAATTTACAACTGCAGGCCTCTGTCTGCCAGACAGGGATGGAGGCACTCATTAATGTAGGTGGAATGGCAGTGTCTAATCAAAGATGCTTCCATAGTTTGGGGAGCATGACAAATGCGTGCTGTATTAAAGCTTTTAAAACTAGTAATTTGCCATTAGCAGAAACCCACAAATGATAAATTCAGTTGATGTCAGACAGTGATTTCACCTGTTTCAAATGACTTAGGTCTAGAAGTCAGGGTTGGGCGAAGGCCATTTCCGCACTAGCCGGTTATAGTGCTATTATTCCACTTTCAACATCGTATGGAATCCTGGGGTTTGCAGTCTAGGGAGGGGCCGGCTGGCCCCTCCCTAAACTGCAAACCGCAGGATTCCATAGGATGTTGAAAGTGGAATAATAGCACTATAACCGGCTAGTGCGGAAATGGCCTAAGTGTCTTGCTTCCACTCTGGGCTCTGAACAATGTCTGACAAGAGCAAGTCTTCCCTGTGGCCCTTGACCTTCCCACATGTCTATCACAAAGTGACACAGAGTATCACTTGAGCTGCAGGTAAGTGTTTGAAATTAGGATCACTAGAGCAAAGTGTGGGGCTGTGCAACCGGCCTCTATTCCTTTTGCGATCATTACTGAAAGGTCAACAGGAATCTGCTGTATTCCTTTTTCTCTTCTCATGAAGTTTATAATGCTGGAACAATCAGGTTCTGCGTTCAGGTTCTCTCCTACAGATCCTCTATCTGAACATCTGAAAGGTAAGGGGGGCAGAACGTGTTAGCTTAGCTTTTTGGACTACCTCTCCTCAGAATCTGGCGAGGTTGGTTTGAGGGATTCAGGTGGTCCAAAAAAATTACTTCCAAACTCTGACAGCATATATCTGCACATATGCAGATAGCAAATATGTCTATCCATGCAGGTCAAAATTGCACAGCAGATACCTACATTTAACAGGGGCTAACAATATATAGTTTATGGTTATGTCCTGGACTTCTACGTACATAGGCTTTATGTAAATATCACATCCAACATATGGACATACAATGAGTCCAAAGGCAGACAACACACCCAGGTGACAAATGCATGGCCATGATCTTGCTCCTTCACTACAGAGAACTTGTTCAAACTGCTTCTGGAATTTGAGAGCACAATATTATATTAGCTGTACTGATATGACCAAATACATTCTGGAGTAGCAAAGACAGTGGTTGGGTTGATGTTCAGTTAATTTGGGCATGGATAACAAAGGAAAGTAAGAAAAAGAGAGATGACTTGGGAATCCTTTGATGTGCCATTGCCTGATCCAGTGTGGATTACAACAAGATGCTCCTAGTGTGAAGAGCTTGAGAAACAAATTCCAATGTATTAACAGACAACATGGAAGCCCAATCAAATTTAGAATTTTCTGGCCTTAAAATAAATGTCAGGCCAAATTCAATCTGTTTGGATGATGGGGTCAGGAACACAACTGATGGAAGACAGCCCAAGAGTTCTAACTGTGGTTATCTGACTTCTAATTACCACTGATCAAAAGTGAAATGGGGAAATTGGACTCCTACCAACATAAACATGAACCATAAAGGAATTTCAATCAGGTGATATTCATTTTAGCTTTTACTTTCTCATGGCTGATGGTAAAAGTTTAATCACAAAACCCCTAAATCCTCTTTGTCACCTATTAAAAGCCAAGAATTGTGAATTATATTTTAAAATGTTCAGATGAAATGATGATCCCTATGTTTTTTAAACACTGATAGGATGACGTTCTATGAAACATCACTAAAATCCATGCATTTGCAGGAGACAGAACACAAAGGCTATACCAAGTTATCCAACACTCTTGGTAACTCAAGATCCAGCTCAATAAAAATCATAGGAAAGCTCCTCAAGCGTGTAATAACACAATAATAATTAACATTAATACAAACAATTATCTGTTTAATTCACTTTTAGGATTAAAAGTGTTTAATAGTATTCTTCAGTTTTGGAGATTCTCCTTCTCCCACTTTTATTATAACTTTCACCAGGTGAATGCTTGAAACGCCAACAAAATGCTCACATCCACACAGGTATGCAGCAAGAACCAGGCTTCTCGGTATGTTGCTTCACAAGCTTTGCCTGAAAATTTGGAGGAAGATTTTAAAATTTGGCTTTCCATACAGCTTCAGGAAAAGGCCTGTAGCTCAGTGATAAAAGCACTGTGCTTTGATGCGAAAGGTCCCAGGCTCCATACCTGAAATCCCCAAGGGAAGGGAAGGAGCCCTGTATGAAGTTTTGCAGAATCATTGGCATTCAGATGCAGGCAATATTGATCTAGACAGACCAAAAGTCTGTCGAACCTGGATGACTACCTACATTCCTGCAGTACAGAAACTACTACAGGAATAAAAATTATTTTAAAATGAGCAGAAAATAAGAAAGGCAATGTTGTTTTCAGCTCCTTTATATTTTGAGTATATCATACTCCTTTACAGAAGCAATTTGAAAACATGATTCAGAAAATTTGTTATAAAATTTAGCATATTTCAATTACATACAACCTGCTTGATCCATCTGAAATCTTGGCATGTGCATGTAAAAAAATGTATAACTTATAGAAATGTAAAGAGAAAAATCTGTATTGGCTAGAATCTTGTTGTGATGTTTCATGCTCGTAAGTGGACGTATGCGGGAAACGGAATTGTGAAGATGGGCAACGTCTGTTTCAGCAAAGGGCTGCCACTTTGTAACTACATCGCACAGCTGGCAAAGTGACCAATAAGCAATGGCATACAATAAAAATTGGCACAAGGGTGTTCCACTGTGCACTAAGCACTCCCAATGAGAGCACTGGTTACACACCTGCACAATTTAGTAACTAGGTTTCTTAGTGCTTCCCCCTGCTTTTGTTAAGTACATGCGGATTTACATTGTGTGAAAGGGTATACAGAAGTTTGACCATATTTCTTAAGAATAAAAGTCTCAATGTGCTTTTATATAACTCCAAGTGCCAAATTTTATGCCACATTGTTTAACTCTTACTTTTGAATTGTCTTTAGCAGTTTCTGATCAGAGTATGGTAATTCAAATCTGTTAAAAAACCAAAAACAAAACAGGAACCATTTTCTCTGGTGGAGTGGTTCTTAACCTTCTGGTTTCCAGAAGTTTTGGATGTCATATCCCAGAATCCCTATTCAGCATGAACAAAGGTCAGAGATTCTGAGAAATGTAGTCCAAAACATGGGAGGGGGGCAAAAATTGAGAACCACTGCTCTAGTATTTTTTGAATATTACTTCCCTCTCTTTTGTGTGAACACTTGAGAGCCAGCTTTGATACTGAACATATTTCTCCAGATCACAACCCTTTTGAACAACACTTTCTCAAACAACGAAGCAGAAGAACCATAACTTGGTGTTAGAACACATGGTCTGCCATGCACAAGGATCCACATGAAATGTCTGCTGTCAGCAGGGACCTTTTGACATCACACAAATATAGCACAATGCTTCCACTTCAGCTGACATGGCAACATCCTATGGAATCTTGCAGTATGTGGTTGGATAGCACTAGAACTTTGTGGCTAAACACTGTAAATACCTCTCCCTAAACTATACGCCCTAGGATTCCAAAGGATGGAAGCAAGACAGAGTGGAATCATAGTGCTGTAATTACATTGTGTGAGAGGGCCCCAAGTAGGGCTCAGAAATATTCCCGCTTGAAATTCCAGAGAGCTGCTCTCAGTTAATGCTAGAGGTAGCAACTCGGTATAAAAAAGTTTGTAAAATGCAGTGATGGAGAATGATGCTCCTCTGCCTGAAAAAGGAAGAGAGGTATCACTCCCACCTGCCCCCTCCATTGCTACCACTTCCAGAATGCCTCAGCCTGAGAAGGCCTTCCTCAAACCAAAGCACTGGGGGCAAGGCGGCCTAGCAAGACAGGCAGTATATATGGCCATTTGAATTCTTTTCTGTGATGCAATGGTTCCAGATATCCCACCACAACATCTTAATCTGATGGGCTACCCCATGACTACCAAAGCAAGGAGCAGCCACTTTGACAATTTATGAGTCCTGATGGAGAGCCCACACAGAGAAGCCAATCCTGTCTAAGTGACCACAGGCTGGATGCAAAGAATCCTGAATATTAGAAAAGCACCTGCTGTTCACAAAATTGTCAACATGCACTTTGCCTGCTACTTATTGCATGAACGATACATGTCCTACAGCATTTCTCATGCCTTTGTCAAAGCAAGAGCTTAGGAGAACATATTTGCGGGTTTAGTTTTGTTTTTCTTTATATATGACACAATTGGCATGACACTGGCATGAAGCAGTCCCTCTGTGAATGAAAGATGCCTTCCCCATTCAGAATCCCATGTCCAAGCCTTTGTTTTCAGCCATAAAACTTTCTTTGAAAATAGAGATCTGACCTTAACCAGGTCACATACAAATGCACTGTTCCACCTGGTTCAGAGATCTGCCATGTGATATGATCTAATTCAGTCTCATATATCAGAAATGTTTAAGTATTACTTCCTTTTCAGATCAGATACTCTCTATCAGTACAACCGAACAGGTCACTTTGGTCGCTATACAATCCCTGAGTCAAATGCATGAACTGGCTATAAGACATGCATACAGGGAGGAACTCGCAATTTTTGCAGACAGAATGAAAGGTATATAGGTTTAATGCTGGAGTATCTACTTCACTTTCTTTCAATATCTGAAACAGTTAAGAGCTCAGGCAGTGAATTCAGACTGCTGCAACAGAAATACTTAAGATTCAATCTTCAAACTCAAAAGTTACTGCACTGAAGCCAATGAAACTGCAGCAGAAATAATTTTAACAATGACCATACAATTGCCCTTAGGATGGCAGGGTAAAAACTCTATCCATTAAACATCACTTCTGGGTACCCTTCAACTCAAAGCAATGACGCCCATCTGGAAATATGGCAAGGATATCACTGAACGGGAACCAAGATGCCAGGACTATACCATAACAGTAAATATATTATACAGCTTGTGTAGCTCTCAGTGGAATTTACTTTCACCAAACAAATCACATCTCTCTGGGGTCTTCTGACTTAAATCCTCTTGATTGTCGCAATTAGAGTAAACCCAATGAATTAATGGGAACTTGTGCTTATAAAAGTTCCATTTATTTGATAGGCCTACCCTAGTTAGGACTAATAACTGGATTTTCAATTTTGTAACAAGTTAAAAGTAAGAATGAGAAGTTAGCAGAACATTGTGTAGGTTGTCTTTGCTGTACAAACCTTTTGCTTTGCAGACTAGTGATGGAACCCGCGCAAGCAGTTTATGAAACAACTTGCTTTGACTGAGTGCATTTGTTCTTGGAGAAAAAAAAAATCCTAGTTTATGCTATAATACTGTGAAAAGTAAATGACCACCATCTTAAATCCACAAATAATGCAACAGAGGAGCAAGTGTTAGCAGTCAAAACACCACAACGTTCCAAATGCTATGAAGCCTCAGTCACATTTAGGGAATTAAGTTTGATTGGTGCAAAACATGTCTCCTCACTCTTAGATTTTGTGTATTTATTTATTTATGGGATAAAGGCTTTTGCTGTGTTTTAAACCTTTGGTTGCAAGCTCCAGGACTGACTTTATTTGACTCATTCTTGGCACTTGGGAGACCTCACAAGAACCTTTTTCAAGCATCTATTTATTGGGTTTTCACATTGTTCCAATACAAAGCTAAATTTTGCCCCAACTTCACACAACATTAGGGTATGGATCATTGATTTTAGGTCTCCCTTGTAGGGTCCCTTCCTGCCCATTCATTCATGAAAGGTTTATTGCTCACCAGTTACTGATGAGCATCTTCAGGAAGTTGCTGGGCAAAAAAAGAAGAGTCCTATGAGGACCATCTACCTCTTCACAAGCTCATGGGACAAGCATATTAAAAACAAAAAAGGGGCAGGGGAAAAGAAGAAGGAATTCAGTATTATCTACAGTTCAGGTCTACCCGCAATAAACCAATTAGATGGTCAGAACCTTCTCAAGAATGTTTTTCCCCATATCATTTAGCATTACAAAGTCTTAAGAATGGTCAGAAGTAAACCTAAAGATACCATTAAGTCTGTTTATTGCTATCATGCTTTCTTCTACAGCTTAATTACCTATAAACCAAATCAATATAGCCTTGATTTAAGAGCTTCTGCTTTCTTTTCTTGGCGCTTCTTCACTAGAAAGCTTAAAATGGGTGGTAGCATTAATTCCAAGCACTACAGACAGTATGACTTCTGGCAACGCATGTATACAACAAGGAAAATACAGGGCAACATCATGAAAACAATTTCTGGCCCTTGCTTCCAGCCCACTGCACAAACAGAGCAGATGTCATGCTGAAGCACACGGACACAGACCATTACATTGCATCATAGCACTAAGATGAGTGGTGGATCAAAACTTACTTACCGGGTCACATTTGATAACTTTTGATAGGAAATGTGTGAGGCATTGGTAAGAGAGAAATGTGTTAGTGTTTCCAAGATGAAGGCCTTGCACTGCTGCTACCACACTACCAGCTGCAATCATGGAAGGTGGATTCGAAATAAACTTAACATCTGTGAGGGAAAAAGACAAAGAAGCAGATATGAGCTTATTTATACGGTATTTCTTACAAATGCAAATACATTATTACCCAGTGTAGGGTTGATGCAACCTAAAAGATACAGCCTAAGGCAACACTGCATGTTCCTGAAAATGTAAGCATCTAGGCCTACTGTTCTAGAGCAAGCTTCTCCTTTCTGCTATTTCTACTATCTTCATCCACTGACGCAGTAGTCCAACGCACTTGGAAGGCACCATGTTAATGTCCTCAGGCAGCTTCCTGAAAATGTTTTGGTCTGGAAAATGCTATTACTGTAAATACGCCTGTAGAATCCAGTCTATTCATGTTGGTAGATCTGGTTACAGATTTTATTTGCATCAATAAAGTAGACAGGTTAGTAACTATGGCACAAAATATGTTGGCTTATTATACCTTACTGCACTAAAACCTGTACCTTTGAAACCTGACTATAACTTTACATTCAGCTGAGCAGCTGAAAATATTGTTATGTATTGTTATTTAACAATACCATTTAGCTGCTGGTTTTATGTGTTATACTGCTTTTACTCCTTGTTCCTGGTTTTATCTTGGCTTTCTTAAGTGTCATATCCAATTTTTTTCACTGCTTGCCTTTTTTATTTTGAATATACTACCTATGCACTTCCCAGAGAATTCATCGGGCAGTCTAGAAGTGCAATAAATACATCCATCTTACAATAGGTTTGACAGTGGAACCAACACTGAATTTGGATTTCAACACTGTTCAGACCACAACTTTTAGTTTTCTAATTTTCCTTTCTATTCAAGCACAACTTCTTTTTAATTGTGAGCAATATAAAAAAATGGCATCTCATCACCCAGCTCCATATTTACTCAGATGCAAATGGCACCCAAGTTCAATGGGATTTACAGTTAAGTAAGTTGGCATGGAGCTGCAGCTCAGGGCTTCAGTCACTATCATGCTTACTAGGATGTATTTCTCCATTAATTTACTCCTGACTGCACACCATGCACACATTTTAACACTCTTTAAAAATGAGTGTCAGAAAAATCAGTCCCACTTAACAACAGCTGAGACTCTCAAATATAGCAGTGGCTACAGATCCCCAGCTAATTAAACTGAATCTTCGTTCTGTAAATGCTTGCCTTCAACCTTTCCACTTATCAGTGACTGCTTTCTATCCTGGCAACAGGGATCTAATGTAAATCTGGCATAACTAAGTGAAGGGGGTCCCAGGAACTGGCAGACAATCAGTTACATTCTGATGTGACACCATGCTGACAACAGCCTGGGCCCTCTTCCAGACTGCACTGCTGTAGGTCTTGCTACAACCACTCCCAAGATTGCTTGGTCTGTAACTGCCATCAACAATGTTATTCCTTCCAGTGCTACCACCACCAATCCCACCAAGTAATATCTGCTTTTATTGTTAGGCTAAATCTAAGAAAACATGTGTCATTCATGAACACAACCAAGCATTAAAAGAGGGGAAACCTGGCTTGATATTTAATTATTAGGATGAAAACAGAAATGCCAGCCTATTGGCATCAATTTAAGAAATACTCCCAGCAGACTGCAACAGATATATCTTTGGTCTTCTGATCCCCAAACTGTCAAAGAGAATGTTGACTTTCATTCCAACAGACCACTTCTGAAGACACTGTTTGTAATGCTATCGTTTTAATTGTAAATAGAAGTAATTCTAAGCATCTAAACTGGGATGAAGAGATAGGTGCAGAATCGTTTGGAACATACAAATGAATAAAAACAACTTAGACAACAAAACTGATACGGTGAAAATATTTTATCAACCACATAGCATCAGGATTACTCCCTTCTTTCTTACAACATAATCCAAAGTTGCCTGAGTAGATTACTATTCATTCAGGAGAATTTCCCCTTCCTTTCTCCTATGCAAACCTCTGCATGTGTGATGTCCCTCTGCTATCCTGATCAGATTCTGAGGTTGCGTAGGAGATTTCAAGAAAGGGGAACTGCTCTCTCCCATATTCTGCAGATCGAAGCATTCTGTCATTCACTTGGAGGGGTTAACTGGCCACCACCCACGATTCTGAATTAACACTTTGACAATAGGGCTCAGGTGGACTTTGGCCCTTCAGATGTTCTGGACACTGACCGTCATAATCTCTTGGTGCTGGCCATCCCTGTTGGGATTAACGAGAGGAGGATGACCCAATCACCCAAAGGTCCAAATGTACCTGAAAACTTCTCAAGGGCACCACTACAATAGCGAAATATTCCTTTTTGCAACATGAATTATTTGAGATAGTGAAGGTAATTCAAAATTTATCAGTATTTAAATACTGGAGTGGAGAGGCATACCGACTTCAATGAATCAAGTATTAAATACTCCCTTAAGACGGACATCTCCCATCACTCTTAGCCTTTAAGGCACTGACCATGTTGGCTGGGGATGGCAGCTGTAGGGGATGATGGGAGCCGTAGAACCAGGTGGAGGAAAGATGGTCTCTAAGACATGAACTGGACAAAAGATAAGTAATTTGATGGCTTAAAAATTCTGGAATCCGTGAACATTTGTTGAGGCTCAGAGGGGGTATCAGGCTGTCTACACCTGATACGTATGCACTGTTATTTCACCACAATGCCATGTCTTGAGGTTTCTGTTCAATTACTCTCATTTTAGAGGCCATCAATACTTATAGAATGGTCCTGTGTTTGATTCTGGTTTTCTCCAGTCCTGATGACTTAGTAGCTTTACTGGTTTCCCCCAGTTTTGGAATGAAATGTCCCACATTTGAAAAATAAGGTCCAAAACAGGTCTGATTCACATGATCATGAAAACTGCATGCCAGTTTTGGCATCTGAAGAGCCTTTTCCTTTAAAGCAGTGATAAACAAGAACACAAATTCCTAGTCACACCCTTCTTCCTTCCAAGGTGGAAAAGTGATAATGAAGTTTAAATGGCCAGTTTTGTGTCTGTCTTCATAACCACTCTGAACAAGTGGCATGAACAGACTTTTTTGTTGCAACACAACAAGGAATTATTTGTGGCAGAGACCACTAATTTCAGCATATTAATCAGGGGGGCCCTGCTCGGCTGTAATTGGATGCCCCCAAGTGAAGAGTGTGGCATCATTGTCAGTCTCCATCGCCTCATCTTGCGCTATTGAACGCTCAGGAACAAGGGGGCTTCGGTGAGATGAATTAGACCTGACACAGCTACAATGGGGAAGGGGCCCCCTCAATTGAAGCACACATCCCCAGTAGCCTATCTGAGACTTCATCCAAAAAGAATAAACAACTTCAGTGTTGTTAAAAAGAGAGGAGGGAGGGTGGGGGGGGGAATTGGAGAGAGAAGAATGCCAGCCACCCTGAAGGGAGGACAAAGCAAGCATCTAGGCGCTGTAGCGCTTCTAAAAAAAAAATTCCTAACAAGGCAAGTCACCCCTTTTTTCCTTTCTAAATGGAGCAGCAATTCCATCCGTCTGGAGAGCTGGGGGCTATGAATGAAAATCTTTTCATTGAGTCAAATCAAACCTCTGAACATAAATCACCGGCTGCAAGATGCAACAGGTTTCAACTGGTCACATACCTTGAGACTTCCAATTTTAGAAAAGCTCAGAGAACAGTAGAATTGTGGCAAACCCATTTCAAAGGAATTTTTTTTTTGCTCCAGAAAAAAAAGTCACACTCAGGAACTATCCTCCCCAAGTAGATCTGATTATGTTTAGACAACCCAGAGGAACACAGCAAACTACCACGTCTCTCCTACTTCTATTGATCGTTTTGCTTCCAGTCCTTAGCAGTGGTCTCAATTTGGATCAATGAAGCACATTTCATTTCTGCTATTCCTTCCCTTGCTTAACCATGCCAGGGCCCTATTCATTAGGCTAAACAGCTCAAGGATTTCTCTTCCCCCTTCTTGTTTTCCTTCCGCCCCAAGCCTCCAACAGCACAAAAGGAGTCTTTGGTGAAAACATATTCAAAACAAAACAAAACAAAAATTACAAAGCAAATCCATTTGGGTTAGGCAGACAGCTGAAGGAGGCACATAAAAAGAAATCCATTTTAGCATCACCTTGGCTTGTAATCTTCTTTATATTTAGAACAAAACACGACTCATAGAAATCTTCCAACTTCCCTCCCCATCCCCACCTTTACCGCACTTAAATTGTTTTCTTTCACTATTTATATCTTTGAAGCAAGTAATTTCAAAGAACCTTGCTGCTTCAAACAATCCCCAATAGCCAAAAGGGATCTTTACTTTAGTGGGCTTTCAATGGAGTCAGATCATTTGCAAACAGAGCAAGTTTGTAGCTCATCCAAGATGAAGCTTAACAAATTAGAACAGCATAGAAGTGGCAAAGCCAGTATAGTCTGTGGCAAAGCCATGCATCCTGTCTTCTTTCCCTGATCTCTGCCTAGGAATCCATAGTCAACATATTTTTAAATGGTTTCTACAGATAAATCCACCAATATAAAACCCTATTAAGCACTGTTTAGTGGGACTGTAGGGAGGGGAGGAATCCCTTGTTGACCTCCACACTTCCTTTAAGCTGGTGTAAAAGATTTTTGGACAAGGTTTGTATTCACCAGTTCATTTTCCAGCTCTACATACAGCATTTAGAACAATGTTTAAGATAGGCCTCTAGAGGTGGCTTCTAAAAAGAAACATAACAGCATTGACAGCAGATCAAAGTACTTGGCTCTTTGCAAGACTCCAACCTTTGAACTATTCTTTGTGGAACTGTTTCTGCCAGTGCAACAACTCAGGTTAAACATCCCCATATCTGAAAGGGGGGGGCTGGATGATCACAAGAAACAAACAAACAAAAAGGCTATTAAGCTAATGCTATAGCGGTGAACTGGGCTTTTGCTACTTTCCTGCAGAAAAATCTCTGATTTTCTAACATGCTTGATTCTGTTTGGCTAGTCCCATCCCCACAGAAAAGTTAACTGGTTAGCAAAATAAATATATAATATACCAATGATTTTAAAAGCCTCGGCAACAAATATTATCCAACTCTGCCTCCTACATTACCTACTATCCTAAAGTTATGCTTGGGATGAAAGGCAAGCTTGAAAACTGCCAATATTAACATTTTTCCCTGCTTTGGCTATATCTACAAATCAGAACAAATCAGGAGAAAAATCATATAAAACTTAATATGAAAAAAAAAGTGACCTATTATTTTTCGTAGTTCTTTTCACCAATTACATCTCAGGTGTGACATCAGTGTGTCTATCTCTAGCATCAAGTTAACCCTTGGATTGTTAAATGTAATTCAGGTTTCTCACCTTAGAGAATTCTGTATTTAAGCTAAACAGTCCCATGTGTTGTATTGCATTAAATCAATCTACCTTATCCTGAAACATGCAGTTTTTTTAAAAGGCATTATTCAGAACTGAGATAGGGAACATTTCATACTCCAGTTGTAAGACTGAAACTCCCATCAATCCTAGTTGATCCTGCCAATGATGATGGGAATTACAACCAAATCGTGTCTGGAAAGCCCCACACTCCCTAACCAGCAATAGATCCTAGACAGTTAACACTAGAAGCTTCCTGTCAAAGGAACATGTGCTCTGGCAGACTTTGTTTCTTTGTTCTTTGACCATTCTAGAACATTCTTGCCACACTAGAACTGATCCTCTTTTTTTTTGTTTTTCTTTAGTCTACCAGTGGATTTTTCTTTTTAGCTTACTACCCTCTTCCTCCCTCTCCTCCGCAAAAACACAGCCAGTCCACCAGAAGATCAGGAATGCAGTGCTTCTGAGTCCACACCCTAGCTTTTTGTCTAAGTACTGGGGGAGGGATAGGAAATTGCAATTGAGGAAATAAAATGTCAGCAAGTATAGGGGGGTGCTTGGAGAGTGCAGGCATGCAAGCACACAGATTGCCCTTGAAACCCCAAACCAGGCCTCTCTGTGCATTCAGTTTAGTCGGGTATCTCTAGCTCCTCCTGAGGCTTCAACAGCACATGGCTTCAGCAGAGCACGTGGTCAAGTTGGGTGCGGACAGCAGAGACTCCGCTTATGGCCAGAAAGCTTTAGCTGTGCACTTTTTCATGTTTCTCTTCCTGCTCTCTTGCCAGAAATTCTGAGGACTGGGAAAGAGCAGGAAGGGCCACATTTTTTAAAACTGTTCCAGGGAAAGCAGATACACGTCCTTGACCCCCAAGGACAGCACAGCAGCAAAAACAAGGACAAAAAGGCCTTTCAAAGGCCTACCAACCCAGGGTCTCCTTGGCAGATTTTTGAGGTGTTAAAGCCCCACAATGGACAACCTCCTAGCCTCTTTTTCAGGTTGAGTGACAAACACTGTTTAATATTGCCACTTCTTTCACAAAACTCTGAAAACTGACCAGGGAGCTTTAAAAAAAACCCATACCAACAATAATACCTTCTTTTCTGACAAAACTCACCTTGGGCCACGTAATCCAGGTTCGGAAAACGAGACTGTGTTTAGCACCAAGCATAATCTATGTTGTTATTTAGCTCCCAATTTACAAGGGTGCACTATGAGATTCTGGGCAGGGGGTAAGGGAAGACGGCGTGTTTGCTGGGGCCCACGAACACACTCAACACGCTATTTTTGAGGGTGCAAGGCTCATACCTGTAGCGCATAGAGCCACAAAAGTCTGGGCATGTTTACGGATGATCTGCTTGCTGTCCTCAGCCACAGGCATTTTATTTAGAAAATATTCAATAAAATCATGAGGGGTCATGGCAGCCAGATTCCATTTCAGCTTATTCACCAGAAGCAGCTCCATTTGCTATGGGGAAGGGGAGAAGACAGAAAGAAGGAGAGACAAAAAAACAGCCCATGGTTACAAAATTCCTTTTCTAGATATAGCTAGAAAGGGGAAAATTTGTTGCTACCCTAACACTCTCTCCTATGGAAACTTTATTTTCGGGTGGCTTGTTTCAGGCAACAGAAACTGGGCTCTTGCCAAACACAGCAGCAGCCATAACACCACCAAAGAAGAGAAGTAGGCGGGAAAAGCGCCTTTCTACATGAAAATTACATAATTCCGTTCCCTCCCCCCCCCTCCCCAAGGCATCAGCCAGCTGCTCCAAACCAGTGTTCCATTAACTAGGCATGTCCTCCAGTTTCCAACACAAGAGGGCGCCAGCCACCTTTCTTCCCCCCAGCCTTATGCCTGTATTTTATCCTCCTTGGGAGTTCATAAGGATTTAACATATTAGGGAATTTTCATTCAATTAACCTACCACACAATGTGGGCTGCAGCTGCCTAGGGGTTAACTAAAAGCCCAGTGCCTACCCACTTATTCCCCCATGCCCTCAAATATGCCCTAAGATAGCAGATCAACAGTCTGATCTTGGTGCATGTTTATTAGAAAATAAATCCTATTGCAGGGATTGGGAATTACTTCCAAGTAATGAGCATAGAGGACTGCATCCCACTTGGAAATACTGAGCATTTGTGCTCTTGCACTCAACCACTGGCCACGTAGTCAATTATATGCTTCCCATGCATGCCCATTCACGCACATTAGACTGAAGTTTGTACCGATAATTAGGGAAAGAATTCAAGTGAGCAAACCTAACCTGGTACTCAAGTCTTAAATATTAGAGGCAGGATATATATCTGGGAGATCTGAATAACAGAATTTATCAGCTAATTTCCCTTTGTGCAATTTGATGTGTTAGTTTCCTGATGAGTCAAAGTACGAAATTACCAGTAATTCGCTGGGTCTAATGGAGTTATCAGTATAAATACACAGTTTTTCGGCAGTTAGAGGAATGGTTTCCTTCATTTTTGAGGCAACGAACATACAGGTAGCTCCCAGCAGTTGCAAGTGGCTTTTCTTAAGGGGTTCAAAAGAGAGATATCTGTCCAAATAATTCATAGCTAAGGGGAAAACTTCTTCTTCGCACTTCTGCTCCTCACAAACCTGAAAAGAGACAAGGGGGGTGGGAAAAACAAGGAAAAATAGAGGGTTGAAATAAGCCCTTATTTTTTTTGAACCAAGATTTTTTCTTTTCCTTCAAGGAAGAAACCAGTTTTTGAAGAATGGTGGAAAATAATCCAATTAAATGAATTTCCTTTTTTTCAAAAAAAGCACACAAACCAATCTGACAAATACAGCTGGTTTAAGAGTGTATGGGGGAAGAACTGAAAGAGAAAGTCGCAAGTGAGGAAAATGTGGCGTTGAAAAACGTGGCCGGGCATTGAGGAGAAAAATGAGGAAAATGGGCTTTGCAGAGCCCGAAATTCGAAGGCAAGCCCCCAAAGTAGATAAAAATAGAGGGTTTCAAAATGTTGGGGGGGTGTATAGCTTAAGTGCCCCCTATTGGTTCCAATTGGCTTGGGTGCTGCCTCCCCCCCTTGCTCGAGACACAAAGGTGGCGTCGAGAGGCAGCTGCATGCTTTTTCCCCAGACGTCATCTTTTCAAAAAATATTTAAAAATATTTAAAAAATCAGCAGCGGCTCCAAAAGTGCCTGAAAACAATCCTCGGGGGATCCTTTACTGATCTCCAGTGGGAAGAGGCACGGGGGACCCTCCGGAGAGACACCCCGAAGTCAAACTCTGGAGCTCCCTATTCCTCTTCTCTCTCGCTCCTTAGAGAAGCAACGTGCGACATTTGCCAGCGTCCGGACTTTCAAAAATTAATTAAAAATAGATCTCGGGCACGTAGGTCTTCGGGAAAGGGCTGAAAATGTAGCCCAGACTCCCCTGCTTCTGCTGGGATCCCCTGAAACGGGTCTTCCAAGAGGGACCCCAAATTTACACTGTTTTTTGCTGGGCGACCTTGCCGACAAGTCTCTGCAGGAGAAAGCACGTCTTCCGGGGGGGGAGGAAGACCAGGGGTTCTCTCTCTGCGAACAAAGAAAAGTTTCGAGCAGAGACTCCCCAAAGTTCGCAAGCCAAGAGCCCGGCCCCTCTGCCCGGTGGCCCCCCGAGGACGCCCCACTTTCCCCCGCTCCCCTCAGGCGGGCTTCTCCCTTCCTAATTATTAATAAACACTTGGCCCTTGCAATAAAAGAACAAAGATGGCGCATAATACTGGCACGGGGAACACTTGCATACGTGTCCATGGATATTAATTTAAAATAAAATCCCAATCAAAGCCATGGCCAAGTCGGGGGGCCGCCAGTGGAACCCGGAGGGGGCCCTTCTGGACTCGTGGGATCTAGGGATCCCGCCCGAGGATCCTACAGAGGCACAAGCAAGGGGGGCCAGGGCGCTTTTGGAAACTTTCAAAACTTAACTTTTTGGATCCCCCTCCCCGTCTCTTAGCCCGGACTCATTCAAATATTTGACTCCAAAGGCCCGATTTAGGGGGTGACAGCGGGCGAGCTCGTGTCTCGCTTATCTCGCCAAAGGCTAGAAAGAGAAGAGCAAAAAAAGCCAGGAAGGCAAGGAGGGGGCGGGGGAGCTCTAGCCTTTGCAATATGTTTTAGGGTGCAGGAAATGCCGGGGCGGGGGGGGGGGAGAGAAAGAAGAGAGAAGAAGAGAGAAAAAGAGGCGAACAGACAGACAGACACTGAGACACAGGAACGGTTTTATTTCTAGAGAGCACGCTCGCTCTTTTTCCTCTGTTTTTTCTTTCCCCTGCAAGGCACGTTTACCAACCTCCAACATCCAAGTGGCCACTATTTTCCTCATATATGGTAAGATCTCCTTCTGCACGCACTTGAAGTAGGAGACCGAAGGCGAGCAGGTCTCCTCTGCCTTGAGCATCGTCTGCAAGACCCTGTCATTGAGGAGGTTGGTATCTTGGTAGGCTCTCCGGATGGTCTCCACTTCACAGCAGAGCAGCTGATGTTCCATGACTGCCGCGCCGCACCTCCGCCGCCGCCGCCGCCGCCGCTCCTTCTCCTTCCCCCCTTCGCTTCCTGCAGGCAGCTTTTTTTGCTCGAAGGCCTGAGTCAGTTCTCTCTGCCTCTTCTTCTTTCTCCTTCCTTCCCCCCCTCCTTTCTCGGAGTCCCTTGGATGCTGCTCGCTGGCTGGCTTGCTGGTGGCTTGCTCGTTGCAGCTCCTCCTGCTGCTGCTGCTGCTGCTACTGCTGCTGCTGCTACAGCCCTCTGGAGGCTGCAAAACTTTCTAACTTCCAACAAAACTCTCCTGTATGAGTCCCCGTGACGTGACTGTTGTTAAGCAGAGATCAAAGCGCGGGGAGAGAATGCGAAAGAGAGCGAGAAGGGAGAGAAGCCAAAAGCAGGGGGCAGAGCCCTAAAGCCATCCCATAGGCTTCAAGTCCTTCCCCTTTGCTTTAGCCGAGACAGAAGCAAGGCGCTTTTTTTAATACACATGCAAATGAGGACAAGAGCTCGCCTCCCTCCCTTTCCTTCTCTCTCTCTCTCTCTCTTTTTTCGGGGGAAGGAGTGAGGTGCTGGTGGGGGAAGCCCAAATTGTCTTTCCACTGGATCAGGCAGAATTTTTTTAAAAAACCGGAAAAAAAAATGGAGAGGGCTTCAGGAGCCGAATGATGAATGAGGCCAGGCCACACACAGACACTTTGGGGCAGCCTGGGCCGCCGAGACGGGCTTCGGGTTCATTTTCGAGGGCTAAGAAGGACACCCCCACCCAGGCCACAGTTTAAAGAGATCATGAGTCACCGATCGAGGAAAGCATCAAAACCTTTCCCCCCGAAATTACTGATGATTATTATTTCGCAAAGTAACCGTAATTTCACCCACTATCAAGAAAAGTTCGGTGGGGGAATCTCAACCAGTTGCTGGGCCAGACCGCCTGTTGCTTCCTTTCCCCGAGATTTTGGGGCGGGAGGGGGGAATAAGAAGCAAACTGGGGGGTACACATTCTCGCTCTTCCTTAATTTTGCCTTATATGGAAGCAAGCCCCCGCGATTTCAAGGGGACTTCTCTTCCTCGGTGGTGTGTTAGCTCCAGGGTCTTGTTCTGCAGTCGGCGGGAACCTCGAGCTCCTCTCCCTCCCTCCCTCTCTCCCTCTAAATGCCGCCTTTGTGCCTATCTTGGAAGAAGGCTTCTTGGAACCAAAGGGGGCTTGCAAGTTTTGGATCGGGGACGCGGGGGGCGGGAAATAAACCCACCGATCCAAAAGATCTAGGCGTTAGTAGCTGGTGTGCCAACTTCTGGAGGAAAAGGCCGTGCGCATGGCTTAAGCAAGATGGTGGCCCACATGTCCCTCCAAGGGCGCTCAGCTGGAGCCCCCAAAAGCTTCCCGGCTTCTCCCAGCCACCCCGATCCCTGAAGATACATTCACATTCACATCCAGATCCCATGGCTCAAACATCGGGGGAAGTTGCAATCATTAATTTCAGCATGGCGACCTGTTGGGTTTAATGTCCGCGAGAAATTACAGGCGTAGATATATTCTGCAGGCGTTAAAAAACGCGTGACAAATAGCTGAAGGAATCCATTGGGCATCAAGCACCCCATGGAGGGGGGTTAGAATTACAATCCTCTTGTTCTGTCCCCTAGTCATATCTCGGAAAAGCGAGAATATGGTCTTATTATCCTCATCAGTATGATTACAATATTGTTATTTATGGAAGCAAAAACTATCATAATCTCCTACATTGCCGAAAGAAATTAAGGCATTATCATCAGCGTGTGTATGTGTACGGGGGCGGGATCGAAGAAGTAAGGCCACAAATACTTTGCAGCACTGCTAAATACTTCTATCAAGACTGTGTTAATTAAAAAGAAAAGAAAAAAACCCTGCCAGCGCAGCTTTCATTTAAACTGAGGAAAAGCCAACCTTCCAAACCGGTTTATATTTAAAGAGATGGGGGACGGGCTGCTATTTAATTTGCGTAACATACTGTCCCGTTTTCAGCTCGATCTTACCGTTGGCTTATTTGGAGGTATTGAAAGAGATACCCAGTTTGGTCTGTTTTAGTATAAAGCAAGCCTCGGAAGAATCCTGTAGCACCTTAGCCTCAAAGGTACTACTGCATTACATTACGTCTTTACTTGGGAGTAACCCTCTAACCACAGGGCGCACAGCCCAAGGAAAATACATAGGAGAATGCTGACAGCTTAATCCTAGGTTTACTCGGAAGTAAGTGCCACAGGCTCCACTTTTTTTTCCCATGGAGATGTCTAGGATTCCAGCTTGCGCCTGCTGCGCATGTCCCAAAGTTTCTACATGTATGTGTTTGACTGATATTTCAAGAACACGCCACGATTTCCTGTGCAATTTCTCTGTCTCCAGGGCGCCTTCTCACTGAAGCGGAGCCTCGCATTGTGGAGCGTTAAGTAAACTCCCCGCAAATTCCAGGCACGCCTTGATATGCAAACTTAAAGGATATGGTTTTTGCATAATAATTCCTGACCCGCCAAGCCTTTCGGAACGATAGCCCCTTCCCTTTTCCTTCCCTGCGCCCTTCGTGGTTTCCTTTCCTTTTTTTTTTTTTTTAAAAAAAGGGGGGCATTAGTATGAGTAGAAAGGGGTATCTCTCTGCCCTTCGTTTCAGGAGCTCTCTGTCCCATTGTCTGCGACTCTGAAATGTTATTTCTTAATTTGCTTTTAGTAAATAAAACTCGGGCAATGGCCAGCTGCACGCACTCTCCCTCTCCCAAACAATATTTGCTTTGTAAAAATTGGTTCCCCTTTCCAGGGCTTAAAAAAAAAAAAAAAGAACACGATGAGAGCAATGTTGTTTTTTCATTCATAAAAATCCGCGTCGGTGTGGCAGGAGTCCTTGATTTATGAGGCGGAGTGGTATCAGCTACAGCTTTTCCGGAGCCCCCCTCGTCCTACCACCCTCCAGCTGAGACGGCTGCACAGAAAGACCGGCTTCTGCTGCGTGTGGCAATATTGCAGGAGCGAGATCGCCCACTTAAAACAAAATTGGCTCTAATTCCTGGAGGGAACTCCCCCCTCCCTCCCCGCTTTCAACTGGGCTCCAATACAAGAGGAAACTGGAATTAGCATAAACCAATAGGAGAATAGATCTGTTACCAGGCGGATCAGGCAGATCTGAACGAGGAACTTGTTTGATTTCCCTCTGACAAGACAAAAGGGGTTTGCTCAAAAGTGCGCGAGCGGAAGAAAAACGTGAAGGGTTCGAGCCGAGCGGGAGACGGCCGGGCGACGGGAGGGGACGCGCTCGCGTTCTCACGTTCGCCCCTCGTCGCGTGGTTGCAGCTGCTGCTGCTGTGTTAAAATCAAACCACGTGTCGCAAGAGCCGAATTTAGGCTCTCGATTTAATCGTGAAAGACTAGTGGGGAAACAGTGGTCATTTTACCCAAATCGAGGCCCGACTTGTTTCCCATCAGTCCGCGTGTGCGGTGCACGGATTGGAAAGGAGGGAGAGGCCACGGTGGGGAATCTAAACCACATGGTGCGTTTTTGAGTGGGTGCGTAATAAGTGTGTGTCAGCCGTGAAATACCTACCTCCGGCTGTTAAAAGGTTGCCTATTCACTTCGAGTGTTCAGAACGGGGTTATCTTGTCCCCTCTGCCACGTTTTTCTGGGGAAAAAACTCTTGCGGGGGGGATTCCCCCGCTTTCTCGGGGGAAGTGAGAGACGAAGCGTTTCGCACGTGCTTTCGGAGGCATCTCGGCCGCTGGATGGCGCGTACTTTTCCCTCGGTCCCCTGCGCCGGGAACCAGCCTTCTCTTTTGTTTGTAAGAATGCCATAAATTAAACAAACCACTTCCCACATGTGTAGGTGGAATCTCACCTTGAGGTAGATACCTGATCGGCAACTTTAAAGGCATTCTCTTGCCCTCGCCCGCCCTCCCCCGCGCCTTCTCGGCTCGGTGAATGTTTTCCATTGTTAAAATCTTGCCAGGGCTTTCGTTTTTAAAAAACGCAGCTCCTTTCGGTCTCACGTTCTTCTTTTCACACGGCGGGGGGGGGGGTTCCTCAAGCACGTGCCCCGTGGCGTTTCCCCCCCCCAATATCTTATTTATTTTTTGGGGATGGGGGATCTGAACCTTGAAGCGTGATAGGCGCCTGCGTGCTTTTACAATTTTACGCGCAGGCCGGTTAATCAGCGCCGTTTTCGGGCGACGCGAGCCTCGTGGCAACCCAACCGGGGAGAAAGGGGAGACGCGTTTCCCTCCCGTAAGGATTCCGGCCCCCCCCCGCCCCATTAAAGATCAGCAAGAGCAGCGTCTTTCTTTCCGAGGAAAACCGAACACACCCGAGACAGAGGTGGGGGCGTGGAAAATGAGGGGTTACTGGAGGGATAAAAAAAAAAAAAATAAGGAAAGTCCGGGTGGGAGTTTAGCCGGAAAGAAACGTTGCGCACGTTTGCGCTCGGAAACGGCGGAGGCGAGCGCTGCGCCGCCAAGCCCGCGTTGAGCCTGAAGGAGGACCGTGGCGCTCCCCCCTCCGTCCGTCGGGTTCCGAACTGGTCCAGTCTCCGAGGGAGCGTCTCTGCGGGGCTTCCTCGGACGTAAGCCCCACTGCGGGGACCCTCCTCGGTGTGCGGCCTCGGCAGCTCCCCTCCGATCTCCGCAGAGAGAAGACGTTATAATTGCTGAGGCCACGTCAGGGTATTGGCGTGCGCTGACCCCCTTCGGCCGCCTCCCCTCATCTCTCTCTTTCACTCACACCGGGGCCCTTTCCGCGCGAGACGGTTCCAGCGCTATGATTCCACTTTCAACATCCTATGGAATCCTGGGGTTTGCAGTTTCGGGAGGGGCCGGCCGGCCCCTCCCGAAACTGCAAACCCCAGGATTCCATAGGATGTTGAAAGTGGAATCATAGCGCTAGAACCGTCTCGCGCGGAAAGGGCCACACGCTCAAGCTTTGGTACAAGGGCCCTCAGTGTGGAAGAGTGCGGTTATCTCTGCGTCTGCACAAATCGCCGTGGGTTGTTCGTGGTACCTTGCACGGGCTGCCTCGTGGGGTGTCGCTTGTTCCTGAAGTTACCTACCACACCGCGGCGCGCATGTGTCCTAGGGATGCTGCTGCTGCTGCTGCTGCTGCGTCTCGCTTTAAGCTCGCAGTTATGAAAGCGCCGGGTGCCTAGCCAGCCGCGTTGCTCGCCAGCCCCGCCGTTCGAGGCATGTATGCTTTTACTCTTCCCCACCCACCGCACGCCATTTCATCTGCACCCCCCCCCCCGCTTTCTGGGTGCCCTTTTAGCTCCTTCCTCTCTGCCTCAAAGGAATTCTCTCTGCGCTGGCTTCTTAGCCTTGCAATGGACTGGAGACAGCAGCAGCAGGAAGCTGGAACTTGGAAGAGGAATCTTGCAGGCAGTTTCTCATGATGTAATCAGCATTCTCTCTCCTCGCCCCCCCTTCTCCTTCCCCTTCCCCTCCAGTCTTCCTCTTCTTCTCTTCCTCCGCCCCCCCCCCCCAACTCCGCCTCGCTTTCTAAAACGAATATATGTACTGCCTCTCTTAAAGTAAGAAGTTGATCGGCAGTGCGGTGGTTAGCCGAATTCCTCCCATCCGTTTTCTATTTTTTTTTTCTCTCCTCGTCTGGAGAAACGTAGCAGTAATCATCATGGGACTATGGATCCTCACCTTTTTAAATAAATAAAATGAAGGCAAACCCCCCCCCCCCAGGCTTCCCTTTATATCACGACCATTGCCTACATTGTGCTTGAATACAAGAGGGAGATCGACACGCAACTGGATAGTGCAGATGATGAATTTCTTTTTAGTCGCAGGGCAGGAAGGTGGGAGAGAGCCGAATTATTTCCATCCTCTCCCGAACTCTTGAAAGTTAGGAAAGAACCACGGGTGGAGTGGGAAACTGGGACCAGTCGCTATCTGCATTAAAGACAAATAGTCTTTGCTCCTTTTGTATCTGTATTTTTAAGCGAGGAGGGGAGAGAATGGTATCTATAGTTTAATAAGACATTGCTCATTCTAGGCTTAGGGTCTGCTTATTTTCCCACGTCTAAGCTTTTCTTTTGAAGAGAAAAGTCTCCAAGGCTCGTGTAGACGGCGGTGGGCAAGGATTGTGGGATTTCCTGTCGAACTCGGGGCTGGTAGAAATATAGGACGATATCGCTTTAATTGAGGCTTCTGTCTTCTGATCATTAAATGGAAGCGCGGCGAATTCCGATCATTCTTGCCTTTGCCTAAGTTAACAAGCCCACATGGTTTCTCTTATCGCCACCGCTCACCGTAATGTCTCTAAGAGGCGGACCCGTCTGAATTGGGAAACGGTATTTCGGCATCTTGCTCTTGTCCCTGCGGGGGATATACTTACTGTTTCAAAGTCTTTGAAAACCTGCTGCCCGAAAGAAAGGGACAAAGGGAAGGGCAGCTTGTGTGTATGCATGCGGTAGGTTGTACGATTGTTGTAACGGAGCCCATGCCTCGCTTTTGAGCAATAAAGATGATTCGTGTTTATTTAAAAACGTTGCTTCAGAAATTTGTTTAATTTATATCCTGAAAACGGAAAAACTGGGAATGAAATTTTGCCTCAGGCAGCAAGATTTTGCCTTGGGCAGACCCAGCTTCTTCCTTCACCAAAAGGCTATAGGGAAGGTCGTTTTAACTCCTTGAGTGTGAGGTACCATAAGTCAATGGTTGATTATATTAAAAAAGTCCCAAGTCCAGCCCTGGCAGAGGAAGCAGGTAACAGACATTTTCTAGAGCCCCTGGAGAGCTCAATACAGAAAATCCTTCTGAAACCCAGCACTCTGCAGGTTTGCTGGACTACATCTAAAAGACACTGGGTTGGGAAAGGTTTGTCTATATAATAATAGCCTAAATGGACAAACCATCTGCTCTGGTATATGGGAGGTTCCTGTGGTCCTACTGCTGCCATTGGGTGGCTAACTGTCAGGAATTAGGAAGATCACATTAGTCCCCCAGGAGAACTTGGATGGCTCCCCTCACCCCTATTTTTTTAAACAGTTAGCCCCCCCCCCCCTCCCAGTTCTCTCAGCCTCTTTAGAGAGCAATTTTATACTGTAGCCTCAAGTAAAGTCACTTACGATAGAGTCTGGGACAGCCAATGCCAAGGAAGAAAGCAAGAGTAGTTAAGACTAGGAGACAATGGCTGAAATCCTATTAATTCATTCTAGTTTGAGCAGACCCACTGAATCATTGCTGAATGAGTCAACATATAGGTAAACCCTGCTGATTTGATGGACCTGCTCTAATTAGAACTAACAATGCTTTATCTTTTCCCCCTTTAACTCCGATGGCGTGTTGTTACCAGCTCATGTACAGTCATGCTCATCCAAAGTGATTTTTACAAGAGTTTTAAAAATAGGAACATTTTCTTTCTTTCCCTTTCTTGATTTTCCTGAACACAATCTCATGCTAACAGCACAATTTCCTGGAGGTAGCTCCTTAGGACAATTAACAATGCATTCCTAATCACATCTTCAAAAACTTCTTTTTCAGCAGCTTCACTTCACACACCCCAGTGGATTAGACTGGTGCATTGTTGGAAACCTGGAAGTGGCATCATGTCACTTCTGTTCCTAGTTTTGGTACATATTCAGCCATTCCTGTGGGTTTAGGGTATTGTATGTGGGGGAGAACAAAGCAAACAGCCCACATTTGAGGAAGTTTAAAAGCAGTTTGGGTAATCTGAGATGAAAAACTGTCCAGCATTATTTTTTTTCATTTGAGGACATCAGTTGGGGACTTTGAGGACATCCTCAGAGCTTTAGAAGACTGCAAAAGAGTGTTGAGGCAACATGCTGTCTGCAGGCCTCATTTTGTCCACAATATTATATTATTTTATAACACTGAAATGGAAACTCTAGATCACAGGTGGTTTCATCTATAATGCACAGACAGCAAAGATTATAAAGTCTCATGAAACAAGCATCAAGGCAGTCTCAAATTGAGGAAGGGATAGCAAAAACCTACCAAATAACTGGCATGAAAAAGAAAGAGCAGAACCAACATGATGACGCATTGTAAATACTTCAGATAGCTCAAAAGAGTCAAGCTCCACTCTGTGACTCAGCTGTTCCAGGGGTCGATAACATCAGTATTTTTGAAAGGTTGAAGATTTACTTTTTTAGGTTTACAGCTTCTAGATAAAATGGATGGATGCAGACATGCAAATATACATGCCTGCTCATAGATAAAGTAGAAATGCTAATTAAAACAATAGCTAGAGATTAATTTAGCACAGAACTTGGAAGAGTTACTTTTTGGACTACAACTTCCAAAATCCACATCCTGGCAGAGAGACAAGGGAAGCTGTAGTCTCGATGTTTCAAAGCTCTCCTTCTTCCAAAGCTTCATTTCACAGTAACTTCACTAGATAAGAACATCAATGTCCCAGGTGCATTGTTTTCAGCTTTAACTCATTGCTCGGAGATGGAAGGGATGAGGGCAAATAGAATCATAGAATTAAAACAGAGAATAGGAAATAGAGTTGCAAGATTGAAATTTGGAGACTGTTCCTGTGCCTTGAATGGTTTTATAGAAAAGGGAGTTTCAGAAGGGGTTGCTTGTTGGGGAACCAAATAACAAGCAACACCAGCTGAAATTCCTGCTTCTACACAACCATTAAAAGTACGGGAGCCCTTTCTAGTTTTCACTCTGGCAGCCTTACTTGGAAGGGAGTGCATGGGCCATCTAGTCCAACTCCCTATCATGCAGAAATACACACCTAAAGCTGAAAGTTGGCCACCTTAAATATTTCCAAAGAGGGAGAGTTCAACACCCTCTGAGGCAGGCTATGCTTCTGTTGAACGGCTCTTAACCATCATGAAGTTCTTTCTAGTGTTTTGTGTGGAACTTTTTTTTAAATTGAATTTGAAACCATTGGTTCATGTTCTAGTTTCTGGAGCGGCAGAAAACAAGTTTGCTCTAACTTCTACACAAAATCCAAAGTGCTGTGACCAAACACAAATAATCTTTTTAAACCAGCTGTCCCCAACCTGGCATTTTGTAGATGCTCTGGACTACGATTGTGTCTATGCCTTTTTAATTCAAGTGAGAGGCTACAGGCTACATCTCAGTCCATTGAGTTCTAAATATTCCACCTTGGGTGGCCATTTTCCAGAAGTATTCATCATAGACTAATAGTTTCATGTCATTTATTCTTTACAGAACAAATGTGACAAAAATATTCTAGGTGGGGATTGTTTTTCCACTTACTTGATTCATGTTTAACATAGCATGATTCTCTTAGCCAGCAACAAATGCTAGACTGCTTTCTTCCCCAACAGCTTCAGTTTTTAAGATCTTTCAAAGCCTCCTAACAATTCTATGGGAACAAAAGAACAATAAGGAGTAATTAATAGGTGTTAAGTGAACTTGTGAATGTTTCCTAAGTGCTTCAAGGCAGCTATGCAGTAGTGAGGTCACTTTGAATAAAAGAGAGGCAAAGCAAAGGTGCAAACAAATTTCTGGTGTGAATAGCTGAGGCACTCTCTCATCCCCAAGATCCAGCCTACAGAGATGTAAAACTTTATTTTCTTCCACACTGACTAGACTGCAAAACTATTTGTGATATTATTTATTTAATTAATTTAATTTATGTCCTGCCTTAAACTAAAAAACTCACAGTACACATTTTTTTTAAAAAAAGATATAGAATGAATATATTAAAAGAATGCAATATTGTATTACTGTTAGATGATCTATTTATTTATATTCCAGTTGTCTACTAAGGAGTTATACCTGATGTGGTAGGTTAAGCGGAGAGATAGTGGCTGGTCACCAAGGTCATCGGTAACATTTATGGCTAATACAGGAGATAAGCTTACATCTTCTGCAACATTAGTCTGATACTCCAATCAGTGCACAGCACAGCTTCTAGTATTCAGGCCTGGTTTACAAGATGTGGCTAGAAGTTGGCACCACCTTAAGTTACAAATAAAAAATTAACAACTGCAGCAAAAGTTCATTTTTGTGTGATCTGTACCTTATTTTTCTTTTTTTGTGAGATATTTCTTGTCACTGATATCAGTGCAAATAAAAAGAAGTCTCTCAGTATTTAGAAGCTTGTATCATTAACATTAACAAATTAACATAAGACTTGCCAAATTATTAATGAACTGTAGGAGAGATCGAATTCTTATGACTAAAGAGTTTCAGGGAAGATTGGCAATCTGAAAAATTTTAGGGAGGGACATTTTACCTTAAACATTGGGATATGTTCAATTGATTTCTACTTAATTTAGATTTCTCCACACTCTCAAGACCATAAAGGATAGTTTTTATTGCATATTGGTTTTTCATTTTTTTTCCTTCAGCTTTTCATTTGGCATCCATCCAACTACAATTTACTTTTTTAATCGCCTTTGCTAGACTTTGCTTTCTTCCTCCTCTTCCTTGTGTGAAAAGGCACTTGGGTGGCTTGGTTAACCTTTTGAATGTTGTCATTTAAACAGACTAGCCTGAGTGGAGATGAAGGAAGGCCAAAGATGAACAATAGTCACTTTCTGTTAAGGACTTTAGCATATGAATGCTCCAAAAGACAGACACACAGTTAAAGAAGGAGGGCACTTGGACATCATTGCAGAGTCATTAATTGCATTGTGATTCCAGGATGTAAATAACAACAACTACAGGCCCGGATGTTAATAGTTAAAGGGACTCAATACTCATATTCACGGATGTTGCAGTAGAGAGTATTTTGGGTATTGTTATCTTCTGAAGAACACTTCAAACTCACATTTATTTCAGTGAAGAAAGGAAAGTTTTGGCTTCCTCTGTGTTGATAGGGCCTTATTTAGACTACGCTTTTTTTTTTTGGCCCAAATAATTAAGCAAAACTATCCTATGAATATGATTGATTGCTGTACATGGCATGGGCAGTAATCCTGTTTTATTCTAGAATGTGGCTAAGCTGACTGGCCTCTTGTGCCTCTGAATACTTTATGATGTATGGGTCTATGTAGAGGTAAGCTTCACTGAACTGCCAGGTAAGTGCGTCTAGACTTGTAGCCTGTACAAGACACAAGGCTGGTCATTGATCACCAGACTGCATTCTCATAAATGAAAATACACTGTCTTTTTCTGGATGTTTGGGGAGATACAGTCAATGAAATTTATTCATGCATTCTATTCTGGTTTAATTTGACCTGTTCAATTCTGCTTTAATATTATTATAGTTTTTAAATTTGTATCTTTTCTTAAATCTTGTTATGAATCATTTTGAGTTAGTTTTGGGGAAAAGATGGAACAGAAATCAAGAGTCCATTCACAGTACACAATTATAGTGCTTTATTCCACTTTAGAGGGTCAGTGTGGTGCAGTGGTTTGAGTTTGGCACTATGGCCATTTCCGCATTAGACTGTTATTGTGCTATTATTCCACTTTCAACATCCTATGGAATCCTGGGGTTTGCAGTTTAAACTGCAAACCCCAGGATTCCATAGGATGTTGAAAATGGAATAATATTGTGATAACAGTCTAGTGCAGAAGTGGCCTCTGACCCTGGAGACCAGAGTTTGATTCCCCACTTGACCATGGAATCCAGCTGGGTGACCTTGGGTGCATCACACACTCTCAGCCCCAGAAAACCCTGTGATAAGTTTGTTTTTCGGTCATCATAAGTCGGAAACAACTTGAAGGCACACAACAACAACAATTTCACTTTAACTGCTGTGGTTCCATCCCATGGAAGTCTGGGACTTGTAGTTACTGATGCACTAGAGAGCTCTGGTTGAGAATTCTAAATGCCCCTCCCTCAACTACAGGTCGTAAGATTTCATAGGATGGAACCACGGCAGTTAAAGTAGAATAATACTGGCATAATTCTGTAGTGTGAACGAGCCTAGATAAATAAACACATAACTGGGATTCTGACAGCAGTCCCTGAGCACTGGAATTGCAAGCTCTTAATCATGGCTTAGCTTTTCAGTGCCCTTTTTCACAGCTTTAGCAACAGGCTTCTCTTTGTTCTTTTGAAAGGTTCTATACTAAACGTATACTGGACAACCACTGAAGTTTGTGCAGGCAGCAGAAAACTTGGACAGGATCTAGCCAAATATGGTGTAGGGCCCATCTGAAGGCCTAGAGCATACAGCCCTTGGCCTACTTTCAAAAGCATGTTCCAAACAAATAATTCAGACCTTTGGCAAGAATGTTTTGTCCCTTCCCAGGCATCTAGCTAAATCCGGCTGGAGTAGGGTGGGGGTGGGAGAGAAGTGGGTGTCAACAAAAAGAAGAAAAAAAGGGTAGCCCTAAGCGCTTTTGGCTTACGCCTCATTAGCTGATCGCTTCAACCTTGCCTGTTCCTGACCTGCATGTAGGCCTAACACCGGTTGAATTCCCTGTGGAAGTCATCCCTTAGCAGAAAAATAAAAATTGTCACATGGTATGGCTATGGATGTAATGACAGTGACACACCAAAAAAAATAGAAAAATCGCTCCAGTGCCCTACCAGTCACTGCACTTATTGATACAGATTAAGGAGCTGTTCTACCCAGTTTGAGCTCTAGGGGCCATTTACACTACAGAACGATAGCACTATTACTCCACTTTAACTGACATGGTCTCATCCTATGGAATTCTGAGGTTTATAGTTTGGTGAAACACTAGAGCTCTCTGGCTGAGAATTTTAAATACCCCTCCTTAAAACTGCAAATCCCAGGATTCTAGAGAATGGAACCAATACATTTAGATTGGGAATTGTAGAGGTTATAAATGGGCAGTATGAAACAGCATCTGGTGTAGTGTGGTGCTTAAGAGTGTTAGATTAGGGCCAGGAAAAACCCAGGTTTAAATCTTTGTGGGGCCAGTTACTACTATAGTATTTTATGGGGTTGTTGTGAGGATAGCATTGATGTGTATATTGGGAACCACCAGGCCTTCAGCCCCTTGGGGGAAGGAAACATGCCATTACAAATAAAAGAACGACCATTATTATCATCATCATCATCATCATCATCATCATCATCATCATCACCATCCTCCTCCTTTATTTATATAGCGCCATCCATGTACAGGCGCTTTACAAATTTAAAATACAACAGTTGCCCTAAATAAATACATAATAAAATGAAAATATACAAGGAAAAGGTTCCAGGGTATATGGAATTACAACCAGTACAACATAACATTACTGTAATGGCAATAAACATTACTATGATGCCAAAAAAATACAATATCTAAATAGCAATAAAACTAGTCCAGCGCTCCAAAGATTTCGGAAAACAAGAAAGTTTTCAGTTCAGATTTAAAAACAGTAAGAGAAGGGGCAGTTCCAAGGTCACCGGAAGGCGATTCCACACATAAGGGGCAGCGAGAGAAAAAGGGCGTAACCGAGCTAAAGAGGAGGAGACTCTAGGCTGGGTAAGAAGGCAAATATTCGCGGAGCGTAGGTTTCCAGCTGGCTGGTAAGGAGAGATGAGAGCAGCAAGAGAAGGAGGAGCTAAATTATGTAAGACCTTAAAAGTCAAAACAAGAAGCTTATAAAGGATCCTACAAGGGATAGACAACCAATGAAGGGAAAACAGGAGAGGGGCAATGTGATCGAAATGGCGGGCTGAGAAAATGATTTTAGCAGCAGAATGAAAAACAGAGATGGGAGGGGAAAGATGAGATTGAGGAAAACCAGTGAGTAAAAGATTACAGTAATCGAGACAAGAAATAACAAAAGCATGGATTAAAGTCTTGGCAGAAAAGGGAGAAAGGAAAAGTCGGATTTTAGAGATGTTATAAAGAAAGAAGCGACACGACCTAGCAACAGTCTCAATATAGGAAGCAAAAAACAAAGAGGAGTCAGAAATGAATCCAAGACTACAAGCTTCCTTCACCGAATGGATAAGTGTGTTGTTGACAGTGATGGAAAAAGTGGAAGATAAAGAAGGTTTGGGGGGGGGGGATGAGTAATTCTGTTTTCACCACGTTAAGTTTGAGACAGTGATGAAGCATCCATGAAGAAATATGTCATTGTAATAAAATCAATCCCCCGTATCCACAGATTCTGCATTCATAGATTCAACCAACCACGGCTCAAAATATTCCAAATAAATAAGCAAAAAGCAAAGATTTGCCATGTTGTATGAGGGATGCCATTTTACTACACCATTGTACATAATGGAACTTGAGCAACCACGCATTTTGGTATCTATGGTGTGTGTGTGTGTGTGTGTGTGTGTCCTGGAACCAAACCCTACTGGATACTGAGGGCCCAGTTTAATGTGTAATTGACTCAACAATAACAATGATGAACTATCCAGGAGTGGTGGGTGGGATGGAGACATTATGGAGTTTATTTTGTAGACCTTTAACTATAATAAATGCATGGTTAATTTCAGATCTGCAACATTTGTTTCTGTTGGGAAAACGTCATCAAATTGTGGTGGGCTCTCTCTGATGCTATGACACAACAGGACTCCTATTGTCAGTAGTATTTCAGTAGCTGTAACAATAGTAGGGATATTTGCTTATGGAGAGCGCATTATTTGGACACCATCAGTCATTGCAAAGCCTGTATCGTGAGGTTCTCTTAGCTTCTGTTGGTTGTAATTGCTTGGACCAACTCCATGTTTGGTTGCCTAGAAGGGTGTGGACAGGATTCTCAGAGAAATGCGCCTAACAACTTGCCCAATTCCACCCTGCCAAGGGATACAGTCTTTGTTTATTCCATGAATCGTCAACACTTTTTTTTCCCAATGGTGGTTTTCCTGCAGCTTTGAAAGAGACTGTGATGATGTGTGATATTGAGAAGGGTGGATTTTTTAGTTTTTGTTTTTTTGGATCTAGCTGAGTGGGTAGGTCTCCAGTTTTATTTGTTAGTAACATTTATGATCTATCTTTCTTCAACAGAACTTTAAACAGGCATATATAAGCTTCTCAGGAGGGCTGAGATCAAGACACTATTCAGAGCCAAGCTTACTTCGCTTCAACAAGGTTGCTACATCATCTATCTTTAGGGCATTGCCCTTGGGTAGTTGAACATGTAGTTGGCTTCACAACTCTAATTACCCTTGGAAGAAGCTAATTGTTTGGTCCCATTCCAGTCTGGGTTCATTCCTGACTTTGGAAATGAAACTACTTTGGTAGAACTGTTTGGTTCCCTTTTTCCATCTGGAAATGAATGGGAGTATTGTGAACCATTAATTTTCCTGGACCTCTCAGTCACTTTTGTCACTTTATTACAGTTTGACCACATGACCAGTGGCCATACTAACTAGGGATTTGGGGAGCTGTAGAACCAAAAAAGTAACATTTCCATGTTCTGCTATTTGCCACATGATTTTTCTGGATAGCTGGAAAGAAATGATGTGAATTTTAAGTCACAGAGGTGCATTGTTTTGAATGTTACCAGAGTGGGAGAAAGCTATTGCTTTCATGTTCTCACTGTGGGTTTCTCATAGACATTTGGTCAGCCCCTGAGGGAAACAGGCTAAAGTAAATCTTATATTCTTAAGTGAAAATCCTTCTTTCCCCATGATAGGCCTCTTTGGGGTTGAGTTTTCTCACCTACCCTGTTTCACTTATGCCACAACTGTATTATTGCCCTGGCTAGCCCAAGCTTTGGGGGATATAAAAAGATATCTTTTCATATCAATAATTCAGCCTCACATACCCATTCCCTTCCACGTGCTTGCGAGGCCTCCGGACAAGCACGCACACAGGCTCGGCTGATAATCGCTGTAATATTCCAACACAATACAGGCAGGCCAGAAATAGCCGACTTGCAGCTTTAGGAGACCTCAAGGCAAGTACCTTCATTAGGTATGCACGCAGCTTTCAAAAGATCCTCTGCCCAGCGCTGGCAGCTTGATGATCAGACTATACAACGCTCAAGTACTCCGCGTTTGCATACCGGCTATCCTATTGACAATTTGGCTGAAACTCAATCATTCAAATTCTGACCTTTCGGAGGCTTTATCTCCAGCCCCAAATCCATTGTTTTCCCCAAGTCCGACCTAGCCTGTGGTCACAATTCTCCTTATAAAAACCCCTGACTTTGAGTACTTCCTTGGATCGCTCTTGGCTTCCATCCTGCCTTGCTGTCGCTTTGTCCAGCAAGCCTTCCCCTCAGCTCCACGTGCTGAGATCCATGCTGTCCATCTTCTCCGCTTCCAACCGGGCTTCAGGACGGGTGAAGTATTACCCAAACCAGCAACTCCTCTAAAAACTCCTCTATCCCACTCCAACCTTTATTTCTTTAGTTATCTTCAGTGAGTGTGTCGCATACACTATTTGATTGTGTTTTAATAAAACCAAGTTCATTATTTCAACTTCTGTGTGCTTCTTGACTCGGCCTGACCCCGTAGACATAGGGTTCAAGATCCTGCTAAGTTACCCTTCCTCTCGTAACGCTAAAGCAGTGCTCAGAGCTAATCTTCCCCACCTATTGTTGAGCACATTTTGGTGTCCCTCACGGGACCCCCAGTAAACAGGGTAACAACTGGCAAGAACATCAGCAATTTGATGCATCAGCAACATTGTCTCCACTGGCAATATGTTTGTTTGTTTTTTCATTGCAGAGTCTTTTCATTGCACTGTGATCTAGAAATAGTACAGGTGGCTTTCAACTGGTACCAAGTTGTAAGAATGAAAACAAAATTTACATCTGTTAAAAGTGAACTTCTTTCTTTGGTTGTTCTAATGAGCCATGGAAGCAGAATGTCCCTACTCTGCTCTTCCCTCTTTCTGGGGGAATGCTTCTAGAGATGGCTTTGTTCACTTGAGTATGGTTCCGGAGATGTCTTTGCTCTTAACTCTCAGGTGGCAGTCATGGTCGGAGATATGCCTTTTGATTACTAAGTATTACTGGAGACCAACATCTCTCAGATTGCTTCAAGAGAACATTCAAGGTGCAGTTTATTTGGGGGTCAGCCTGGACCCACATGGCATCTTTCCATATGGCACAAACACCTACCTCAGAATGTTAATTCGTTTAAATGCAGAGTTGCTCTTGGCCTTTTCACTCCTGATTTTGCAATTGTGAAACTGTCTTCCTAGGTTGGCCTGCCAGTGCATGTCATCTTGACTTCTAGAACAGCAGGTTAAAATTTGTTTTGTTAAACATATTAGGAGCTGCTCTTACTTGTTTCATTATATTAGTTGTACAGGCATTCTTTATATATATCTGTATGTATGTATGTGTATTCATTTTATGATGTTGTCACTATCTCACGAAAACTGCAGTGTACCTTGAGCCTGATTTAAATTTTTTATAAAAATTATAAGTATAAATTAGGGGCTATGGAGTGGTGGACTGAAATGTGAACAGGTTCATAAACAACTCTCTCTCTTCCTTTATGAACACAAAGAAAATTTCTTGCATGAGGTCTAGATTCTGGGATGGCAGAGGAAAGCAGAGTTATTTGGTGATAGTATAAGGTTTTGGGGTATTTGGAGGGACCCTCTGTATCGCTTGGAGGCAAAATTTTCTCCCAAATCATGTTTAAAAAAGTCTGAGGGTTGAAGACTTTGAGGGGGAACAGGTAAGGGCTAAACCAGTGGCTCCCACCGCCTGATCCTCCATATTGCTTGAACTTCAGTTCCCAAGATTTCTGACCATCAGCCATTGGCTGGGGCTTCTGGGAACTGGGAACTGAAGTCCAAGCAATATGGAGGATCAGGAAGTGGGAGCCACTGGTTTAGAGTCTATCCTGAAGGTGCATGAAGTGTTGGATTTGGATCTGGCTGGGCCCTGGATGGAGATCTTCTGGGTATGCCCCTTTGAGTTGTATTGGAGGACACTGTGGCTATGAATGCAATAAATAATGTAGAAGAACATGTATAAAAGTAAAAAAGCTAAAGAAGCTAGAAACATTTACCATCAGTATCATTACCTTTGTTTACTTCCTCTTCCTGGGATCAGTACATTCTTACTGAAAACAGTGTTGGTAGCCACATGGAGTGCATTATGTGCTACTGTTTCTTTGCTTGATTTTGTTCTTATTGTGCAAGTTTTTCAGTATGGTCCTTTGTGATGTGCCTCTTTTTCCCAACTGAAGGAATTTTACCTGCTCATTTGGCCATGGAACTATAGTTTGTGACAGCAGGGAATGTAAGGTATGATAATAGCCTCCTATTTAGCCTAATTGAATTTCTTTTGTTGGGTAATTTTCATCTGGGATTATTTTGTTTGCTAAACCGCTCAGATTTACAGTCTTAAATTGGGGATATTTCTGGGGGTGGGAAGGTAGAATGGGGAATGGGGAAACTTATTTCTGCTTGCTTGGCACTTTGCCTTGAACTTTTTAAACTGGAGATTAGAAACACGAAGGGGAAAAGATTTCTAAAAATTTTTTTTTTTGTTGTTGTTGCTATTTTCTAATTATTTCATTTTTGACTGAAGCCTGCATTACATAATATTGCAATTCCTGTATGGAGGATTTGTATGGGAAGTTCATATACATGCAGCAATGCATAAGTTACTGTTTATTTCTTGGGTTGTCTAGTTGTCTCAAACAAAAGCAGGATTTTAAATTGTATACTTTATATTATATTAATTATATTATTTTATTTCATTTATGCCTTGCCTTTCTCCTGGGATGGGACCCAAGGCAGGTTAGAAAATTTTAGGATAAAAGTTAACTGAGAAACTTATTTTACAAAAGTTAAAAAAAAGGTTATATAGCAACTCTATTATAAGGTGCACAGTTAGAATAGTTTAAAATACATTTAAAACAACCTTTTAATTATAAGGATACAAAAGGAAAAAAAAGCAAAGCACATTACTTTTTAACACTTTACTGCCATATGATTAAAAGTCAAATACCTGCTTGACTAAAAAGGTCTTTTTGCCTGCCAGCTGAAAGAGAGCAAGGAGGGGGCCAGCTGGACCTCCTGTGGAAGAAAGTCCAGCAGCTTGAGAGCAACCATGGAGAAGGCTCATTCCTGTGTCCTCACCAGATGGGCCTGAGATGATGGTAGGACGGAGAGAAAGCCCTTTCCTGAAGATCTTAAAACTTAGGCTGGCTTGTATAAGGAGATATGGTTTCACTTTTCTTCAGCCTTGAATGTACAGACAAGATTAAAATGGAAATCAGATCTGTAATATGTCCAGATAGGTGGCTGTCTTGTGAAGGAATCAAATTGGGTTGCTGAGAACATAGACCAAATGAATCTCTCAATATGTGCTAGGTGACCATGCAATTGCTTTGCTGTGTATCCTCTTCAGAGCTTAGAGAAGTTAGTTGTGGGGACTATGACTACCAACTCTGGGAGTTCTAATCCAAAAAAAAAAAAAAAAGTTCCCTAAACACTGATATGTAGACACAGCCTATAACTTTGAAACCTATGGCACTCGCTCCCAAGGAGGCTCAGCTGGCACCCTCTCTTTCTCCTTTTTGCTGGCTTGTTAAACAACTTGTAGAGGGAGAAGGAAGTTCAATAGGTATGCTATACTGCTGACATTAGATGTGTGTTGGATATGTTTTTAATTGTTTTAAATCAATGCTTTAATTGAATAGGTTCTTGAATGCTTTAAAACTTTTGTACTACATATTGGCCATTTCCATACCGGGCTTCTGAAACGGTGTAGAGCGACCTCTCACGGAGGTCTTCTGCACTGTAGAGTGGACTGGCGTGGACTACTTTTCATAGTTTCACACCAGAATCCACTCAGGAGCGGTGGGAACTAACTGCGCTGCGTGTTTTTTAAAAACCTCTTTTTCGAGGTTTTTAAAAAGCACGGAGCGCGCAGCCCCGTGCCGCTCCGTCGCCCGGCTCTAAAGTGGATTTGCAGGCGAGCGCAAGTGTGTGCCTGCAGATCTGCCGGGGGCGGGCTTCCGGCTGGCGAGCTTCTCCAGTTGGTGGAGAGCCTCCACCAACCGGAAGCTGCCATCTGGGACGCTGGAGGACTGTGGAGCAGCGAGCTCGCGCTGCTCCGCGTGGCGACGGTCTTACCTGGCTGCAGGTAAGCTCCGTTTTAGCGTGTTTTCGCCCGTTTCCCCCCACACATGTGAAAAGGGTCATTGTTTAAGCTATTTTTTTCTAATATATTGTAAACTGCTTTGGGTCCCACAATAAGACAAAGTTTGGATATTAAACAAACAAACAAACAAGTTGATCACTAGGTTCAGCATCAAGAGTTGGTATTTTAGGGCCCCTGCCAAGCCTTATCCCTGCAGGAGGCCCCATAGCTTATCCTTGGAGCCTTCTGGCCCAGGCACTGTTTCCCTGCAGTGTTGCTGCCTGTTCATGTGCCTTCTCACTACATATAGTCAATTGCAAAAACATCCTTCACTTGCAGCCCCCCTCACTTGCCTCATGCTGTTCTTCTGGGCAGTTTGATGCACATGGGGAGAGAAGCCAAGAGAAATGACCGTGGTGGCAGGTATAAAATGCTGGCCCACTTCATGCTGTCATTTTATCAGGAGCCAATGCTGCAGGATGCCACAAGCTGTGGACACTCCTCTACTCTGTATTTGTTTTTTTAGTGACATAAGTATGTATTAAATCAATCCCAGACCTTGCAAACATTACTTTTTGGACTTGCAGCGTCCAAAATCCTTTATTCAACATGACCACTAATCAACCTCTGATTACAAAATATTGCTCCCAGTCCGAAAGAGGATCCTGTGGACTAGAATGAAAATGGTTGGGTTTTATACAGAGTGGAAATAAAGTGGCATGGATATATATGCACAAAATCAAAGGAAGAGAAGGAGGTATTTTCCATCACTAGTTTTATAAGCATCTTACTAAAGATAAAGCAAATAGGCTTTACATTAGTAAATCTATATAAATGACAGTTCTCATATTGAGTATCGTTTCTTTGGTACGGCTGCATGCTTGTAAAAATATTTTCTTGGCATGTTTTAAACTGTATTGCATAAAAAATGACTAAATGCAGACTAGATTCAGACAATACCTGTTAAGGTTCACAGGCTTGCCTAAAGGCAGTGTGGATCACCCAGATTGGCAACATATTTTCATGGGTGCTTCCAGAAGAGAATTTTATCATGCAATCACCCTGCCTCATTCATGAAATCAGGGGTGGTAGAAGTGAAGTCATAATAGTCCTTTATTTGTAACCTTCCTTTCCTTTCCCATTTATGTTCTCATGTACAACCAGTGAAACACCTCAAAATCTGTTAAGCAAGGAAGCTGGGAACAGGCTTTTATAGGTAGCACTAGGAGTTGTTGGTGGAGGTACCTGTGTTTATGCACCCATGGCACTCATTTGGGACACTGCCTCATGAATGCTAAATGTTGTCAGTTCTATCTGTTGCAGAAAGGCAGGTCTATTCAACAGAATATTTTTTCTGTTAACCCACCTTTGGAAAGATCTGGTGAAGAAAAGGATTTGTTGGGGTGTGTTCTGTGCTGGAACTGAGTGTAGTTCCAGGATTCTGCAAGATTTCGTTTGATGCCAGACGGTGACACACATTACTGTTGGAAGATAAGCTTTATTCGTTGCAAATGATGCAGTAGATGGTATACAGCACAGAAACATTGAAATTCTTTCACAGCTTCCCCTCACTGCCAATGATAGAACTGTATCTCTAAACAACTGATTCTACCCAAGCTATCCTTGCCCTGCAGTTTGATTTCCCATGGTATGGGATCCTTGGGCTGAGGTCACTGGAAGACAGACTCCCAAAGGTTATATAGTACAGAAGCTCTCTCGCTTAGTTTGTTCCCAGCTTTTACATATTTTCCCAGGTTCGAATTGTCAAGCTAAAATAAAAAAGTAAAGACAGTCATTAATGCAAGTTAACCCTATCCATACTACTAGAGAGCTGTTAATATTTGGACAGGATGCTAACAAGAACTTCAAAATCCATCTCCCTGGTGACAGAGGCACAACTCACTACAGATGGTTTCCTGATGCAAAATTAAATAAATTGAATAAATAATACAAATCCTTTTATTATTTCTTACTTTCTATCCCACTTTTCTTCCTCTGAGCTCAAGATGGTATATTTGGTGCTCTTCCTCCTTGCATCATCTTCACAACAGCCCTGTGAGGGAGGCTAGGACTGAAAGAGACTGATGTCACAAATCCCAATCCAACCAGGGATGGACCATTGTTCTAGCACTGGGGACCTCTTTTCTGATTGGCCAAGGACTCAAGGCCAAGGATTGGCTGTAGTCTTTCAAAATAATCAATTACATAAGATTATTAAGGACATATTAAATAAATGTTTCCCTTTTGTATGTCTCACTCCTTTTCCCAAAGCCTTCCCCAGTTGCCCAGCCCATACTTTTCTCTCTCTGAATAGGAACCCTGCTTCTTAGTAAGCATCGTGAGGATTGTATCATCTAAATCTGATTTGAAATTTCTTTTCCATTATGAAATGGGCTGGTATTTGTGGGATGAAAATGAACTAAACCTCAGAGAAATAATCTCTTCTCATCCTTGCTCTTGGAGGCAATCTGTTTTCGGAGAGTGGCTGCATCTCCTCTCTCCAATTTGTGCCTGGAAGTGGGGAAGGTGGGGACTGAAGGAAAATTTCATTTGGGAGGGCAGAGTTCTCATTTTCTCTTTCCCCTGCAGCTGTACCCCTTGGTGGGGGTGGGAGTCAAGAAGTAGTGGCAGCGCCAGCAGTGAGCAAATGGCCAGACCCCCATTGTCCTGAGAAGCTGGAAAAGTAAAGCAGATGTGCTATTACCACTCACCACCAGCAGTGGCTCCTCTTGTTGTCAGCTGCCTTGTCAACTTCTCCTTGTTGCTTTACACTCTACTTCCCGTTTTCAGCAGTGCTTTTAATTTTTTTTCTCTTCAGGGGAGTCTGGAGGCTGTAAAAAGGGAATTGGGACCACATGCAGCCTAGGTGGGTGAGTGTCAACATTTGCCCACTCGTGCACTGACCACTAAACGATATTGACAGCAGCCCTCACACACTACACAATTATAGCAAAAGGATTCTACTTTAACTTCCATGGAATCCTAGAGTTTGTAGTTTGCTAAGGCGCTAGAGATCTCTGTCTGGGAATTGTAAATACCCCTCCCTAAACCACAGATCTTAGGATTCCATGGAATGTTGTCATGACAGTGGAAAGTGGAATTATAGTGCTATAACTGTGTAGTGCAAAAGGTCTCCAAATCAAATTTGTTGGAATTTTTCTGTCAAAACAGTTTTTTAAATAAATATCATTTCATGAAATGACCCATATATGCTACTCCTCCTCTCTCTTTATATGACAATTTCAGTTGCAAGTAGACATTTCATCAGCTCTTTTGAACATCCAGTGAGCCTGTTTTCCCCAAGATTTGCTATAGGACTGGTTCTTCTTAAGTGAACATATGAAGGTTTTAAATAGTTTCCAGAGGGTGCTGGACCTGTCTTTACCTTATAATGGAATTTCAGTCATCTAGAGTTCAGACAACTTGTTTAAATATGTTTGCAATGCAACTATTTTCTCTGATGAGGGCAGGGAATAAGATAACAGAGGAGATCCCAAGGGGAGAGTGACCTGAATTTCTCAATCATGAGAACATTTGTGTGCTCTGAAGCAAGCACACAAATGGAACAAAATGCAAGGCTCTGATGGGGAACTGGTTTGGAAAGTGCCATTAAAGAAATAGTGTTAAACTCATTTTAAAAGTATGAATGAACACAATTTAATCTATAGGGCTCAATTCAGCCAAAGTTAAGCAGTTTAGTATGCTGTAGAATTATATCACAATTTATGCTGAGTATTGTTGCTGGCTTACCCCAGAACTATAACTTGTTCTCACAGTACCTTTCATACGTAAATGTTGACCCTCCACGCAAAAGGTGTGATCTCCTTGAATGTGTTACAACTAGTTGTGGAAAGACCAGGATATTTACTCATTGTTCAATGAGCAGATGGAATGCAGTTAAACCTTTCATTCTCCTGCATAGTAGGACACTTAAGTCATTCCCCATGGGCCATCTAGGACCTGTGGACATTCTGCAGTCTCTCAAGTATGTACTGGCATTGGCTAATTTGC
Source organism: Cyclura pinguis (assembly GCA_030412105.1). Taxonomy (NCBI): domain Eukaryota; kingdom Metazoa; phylum Chordata; class Lepidosauria; order Squamata; family Iguanidae; genus Cyclura; species Cyclura pinguis. The sequence continues at coordinate 305,332,718 of CM059599.1, read as the reverse complement.
TGTGGTCAGAGGATCATTTTGTCAATTAAAAATGTGTTTTTTTTAAAGGCCTGTATACAATGGTTTATTGTAGGGGATTGGATTCTTGAAGTTGTTCCTACTATTGAAATTAGATACCAATATAACACTTGATCTCAGCTCTGAGTAAATGAGAAGCTAATAATTATGACAGCATGCCTTTCAAGTTGGAAGGTAGACTACAAATATTCAAATAATACACAGTTTAAAAGCAAACAAACAGCACTTCTAATAAGTTCATTCTGGATGAAAGCAGTTCATCACTGAAAACATATATTCATTGTTGTGATCAACAAATAGAACTTTATAAATATATTAGCAAAACTGACTAATTATCTAGAATATTGGCTGCTGCCACTGTCAGTCGCTCAAAATAAAATCGAGCTGCATTAAGGGCGGCAGTTCAGAAAATTTTATTACCAACATTCTTCAGAGGCTGATGGTGTTAAGTATTCTCGGCTAGGTTGAGACCGTATGGTGTTTAAGGTATTAAGTCTGTGGATCCAGAAATTCTTCCATATACCCAAAGTACTTGAGAGGGATGACACCTCAAGTCCAAGCGCAGACAAGTCAGAGAGGCTGTGGTGTTATGAGTTTAAATGTCATGCCACTGGTTCTGCAAACATTCTGGTCAGGATTGCAGACTTGTGATTCCTGAAATGCTTATGCAGATCTGTGGTTGTTTTCCCCATGGGATGAAAATGGAATCTCGTATTTCTCCACTGAATGACATAAATCAGATTGTATGACCAGCACGAGATGTTTTAATAGAATAGGCCCTGCCAGTCACTGTGCTCCTAAACTTGACTTGTCTTCTTAGGCTATACACAGGTAAAGCAATGTTTTGAATCACAAGAGGCTCAATCCAAGGTTGCTAACTGGTGTTTTAAGGATAGCTTTTAGCAACAATCTCCATAGATTAGGTGGTTGGTGGAAGCTCTAATATAGGGCTTGCTTATGGCTCTAGCACAAGGCACAAGAAAGCCAGTGCGGTATAGTGGTTTGAGCATGGGACTACGACTCTAAAGACCAGGGTTTGAATCCTCAGTCAGCCATGGAAACCCTCTTGATGACCTTGGGCAAGTCACACTCTCTCAGCCTCAGAGGAAGGCAAAGGCAAATCACTCTTGCCAAGAAAATCCCATGATAGATAGGTTCATCTTAGGGTTGCTGTAAGTCAGAAACAACTTGAAGACAACAAATAAGGCACAAGGGTAAGCCAGGCAATCCTCCATGGAGACAATAGTTTGGGCTACTCCATGGGGTGGCCATTTAAGCATCACCAAAAAAAAAAGCAATGTGTCATCAAACCAGCACTGGGTCAAAGAGGATTTAGAATTGCATATACTAATTTGCAGGTATGGATGGAAAGTTAGAGACAATGACTATAAATTAATTAGCAATGCACACTTTGCATTAGCAGAGGAGACTCTGCCTGACCTATAGGTCTGCTTATGTTTAGCATCTTCAAGGAAAAAGTTCTCTCACAGTTCTTCATCTCTAACTGGTCCTGCACAACCAGCCCTTCCCAAAGAGGTTTCCTTCAAATAGAGGGTTGTCTTCTGTCAAGCAGAACACATGGCCACCCTACTGCACTGGCTTCTGGCAAGAAAGGCTGAAGAGAGCTCTCCAGTCCTCTCTATTATACTTTTTCAGCTCAGACACTTGTGAATAGATAGTATTGTCTTTTTGCTCTGAACCAAGTCCTCATAAGTCAGCTAAACTTTCTTAACCTTCCTGACTCTTGTGAATCTTCTGACTGTCAGAAAAATGGGGTCAAAATTACTCTTTGCATGCCAACTTCCAGAATCCCCATGTTGGCTGGAGAATTTTGGGAATTGCAGACCAAAAAAGACCACAGTAAAGGCAAATAACATTCGTAAACTCACTTCCTAGATTTCCCTGTTTTGTGTACTGCTCATGTCTGTAGTGTGAATCGCCCCTCCGCTTCTTCTTTCCATCAAATCTGCTATCGCTATTGCTTCCTTTTCAGCCCACCCCTTCCTCTCATTGGCTTTGGTTCTGCTTGTATAGTCTAGCAAGCTTTGTGTGGGTGAGCGAAGTCTGAGAGAAGCAGCAGGGCCAAGGAAGATCAGGCAGTAAAATAAAGTCTTGATGACATATTTCAGATTTTGTGGACTATAGGTTATCTGATTGTCAAGGGCACTGCTGTAGTCTGGGAAAGTCTGAAAGAATTTCCTCCTGTTTCTGACTTAAAACACAGATCAACAAACATTTTGGCCCTTCATTTCAGTTACTTTCCAAGTGCAAGTGTGTCTTGTTTACATTTTAAAAATCCATTAACTGCTTATCCCTTTTCTCCTCATTTTTCCTCCTCTTGTAATGATTTCCCACAGATTGAAACCAACTGGTTTTTAAATAAAAAAAATATGCAGACGACCCAGGAAATAATGCTTACAATGCTTTATAATTTATTCTTTTTTTTTAATTTACCCAAATCCATTATAGCCATCTTTGCGTTTCCTCCTGCAAAGTTTCCTCGCTCTTATTTGCATTCGTTACTACATGGAGTGTTCCCACATCGTGTTCAACCTGTGGGAAGGAAAAGGATGACTATTGCCTTTTGAGGCATTTTCACAGGTAAAAAGATTACACTAGCCTGCAGTGTGGATTTTCTGATAAAAGCGTGGTGTCGCTCTTTGTGTATCTGACTGCATGATATTTTAGCCATACATAATAATTCTGTGTAGCTCTCCTGCGCTCCTGTCTTGTTGTGTCAAGTCGTTTACAAGTTATGGTGATCCTAAAGCAAATCTATCATGAGGTTAGCTGCGGCTGAGAGTGTGTGAGATGCTCAGGGTAACCCAGTGGGTTTCCATGACTGAGGGGGGAATTGAACCCTGCTCTCCACGGTTGCAGTCCAAAGCTCAAACCACTACACGATGCTGGCCCTCTAAGCTACCCTCCTTTTCTGAACTTGCATAAGAATAAGAAGTTGTGTCATCCTACGGAGATAGAAAGCTGGGTGGCCTCAGGCAGCAGTCTTGGCTGGGATGAAAGGGCAGTAAATAATTGAATTAATTGTTACTGTATATTTGCTTACCAGCAATGGTGGCTAGTAGTTTCCCCATCAGTGACGCAGTGAACCCATTCTAGCTTTTAATCTGACCATTTGAGAAGTTATCAACAGGGCTGAACTATTTTGAGGACAGAGTGCAGTACCTTGAATACCTCCTTTGTAGTTCAGACTCTATTGCAGAGAGCATTAAGTGCCCCAGTGAGGTGGAGGCTTCCAACCGCCATTGATTTCCAAGAGAGAGAGAGAGAGAGACATAGTCATGGGATTTCCTGCTTCCTTGGCCTGGTTTGGATTATGGCTGTGCGGTGCCACTTGCTGCTCTGCCTCAGGCAGCACAATGACTTAGGTCAGTAGAATAAAACTAAACAAAAACAGGTAACAAATGTATCTGCATGTTGCCTTTATGTTTTGCCAGTTTAAATATTGTCACATTCTTTCCTGGAGGCTTGTGGATATACTTTCCCATGACAGGAGTGCAGGTATCTGAAGGCTGCCCACCAGAGAGTACTGACAGTGGAGGGTAGGATCTCTGTGCATTCAGGACTATACGTGTATGTGTTTGGTAGTGCCATTCAAGTTAAACAACCTCCAGATCTTGGGAAAGATCTTTTTTATTTGAACTCACTGAATCCCAGCGGCTCTGCTAGCTAGGGAATTAAGGAAATTGTAGTTCGAAAAGGAAATTTTCCATGTTCTGATAAAAGGCACCCACACATAGGCCTAAATCTTGTTGTTAGTCCTGACTAAAGTAGACTTGCTGAATCAATGGGATTTACCCACATGTCGACTCACCATTCAACATTTAACTGAATGGGTCTGCTCTGGCTGAGCTAAGCAACAGGATGCTAGCCAGAAGCTGTTAACAGCAGCCTCCATGCAGCAGATGACAGTGAAATATTTTATTTCTTCTTCTCTTTACTGGCTTCCCATTTCTCCTAAGTCTCTCATGGAATCACTTCTCAAGATTTTGTTTTGCAATGTTAGCTGGAGTGCAGGAGAAGTGAGACAAAAAGAGCTTTGACAGTTTCACATCAGTGCTTCTGGAAGAAGTGAAATTGATCCAACTCCATGGACAGGAGCTTGAATGAGTGTTCTTTCTATCCAAAGTCTAAGAAGCATTTAGTCCTACCCTTTGCAAAAGCATGCACAATATAAATATCCCCTTAAAGTGAGATTAACTCTGCACACACCCCTTTTTCTACAATTACTACTTTTTGTTGTCTCACATTTCAGGGAATCCAAAAAATATTGTCATACATTTGCAGTACTTTGTCTTCTGTATGGACTTCATGTGTTTTCTAAGATCTGATCAGTGACGGTGGGGCTTCTTTTGTTCGTTTTGATTTTTTTTTTTTTGGTGGCTCTGAAATTCAGCTGAAGCACTAGATTGTGAAGTAGTAAGAGGACAGCAGTTGTTAGTGCTCCTGCGGCTTTATTTAATTCCTTCTCGTTTGCAGATCCTATGCATTGTGTTGCAGCCTAGGAAAGAGTGATCTGTGGCTTAATTAAGTGACTTAGTATCCATTTCTGCTTCTGTAAAGAGTGTTGGAGGCTCTAATTCTTCCTTTCTTTATAGTTTAAATGATAAAATAGAATTATTTGACTACAAAAAAGTGGAAAAGAAAAAATAATAATGTACAAGTGCCAATAATCTAAAATCTACTCCTGCACAGAGGCAAAAACGGACATTTGGGCAATTAACAGTGCAAGTCAACACATGTCTATTACAAAGAACATAACTTCCTCCCAGGTCAATATATTTAGGGAAATAGCCTTAAAAGAAGATCATTAAGAATATGGACCAATAATCCTTTGGCCATGATGAATGAGAAGCAAGACAGCCAGATGGAAAGGAGAGCAGGGTCCTGCATTTTAACAATTTTAAAGGTGTGCTTTTCTTGAAATGTTAGAAAGCTGCTGTATTTTCAAAGATTTGGTATTCATAGCTGGTTTCCTTTGTATGTGCGTAATACATAATGCAGACATATACTCCTGTGTGTGGAAAAAGACCACCCCTAGGACCTGGCATCCTAAAAAATTAAAATGGGTAATTCTAGGCATGGTGGGTTTTCTTTTCCATTCCAGTTTAAGACAAGGAGATGCAAAATACTAATGTAAATCCCCTTCTGTAAGACCATCAAGCATCAACACATAGATTGTATGGCCAATTTCTATGGGAATGCTGTCCCTTTTGACGCAGTCCTCCTAATGCACTTCATAAATGTGAGTCTGAATGGAACGTCATGCTAAAAACATCCAATAATAACTTTCACAGACCATTAAGATTTAAAGCTACAGTGTGAGAGTTTATTACAAAGGAGCTCTGAGGTGTTGTACTTTCCTAATATCAGCATATGCTTTAAGCTGGAAAGTTAGTTTTGCCCAAGGGAGTTATTTGTCCTGAAGTATGAGGTAAGATTTTGCTTTGGCTGTGTATTTATGGTCTGAAAGAGGCTGCCACTGCCTCGTACCTTTCTGTTGCGAGGAAACCAGGAATCCAACAGGAAGAAGCAGAAGATGGCCATTTCCCCCATTGCACTTATTGTAACACAAACACTTTCAGAGCATTATTATTTGTACAATCCTAGGCTTTATTAGCCTGTTTTATGGTCTCCTACCTTTCCCCACTAGAATTTTTTGGGAAAAAATTTACCCTTTTTGGTATCTCCCAGAATCTTCCAGCTGGCACAGCCATGTTGGGGAGGGTGTTCTAGGAGAGAGTCATGAGCAGATATCTGGTTCTGTTATTATGTTGGCTCGAGGCTCATTGTGGTAGCAGTCATACCTTTTCAGAGTTACCATAAGGGTAATATCCAATACAGTGTTTATTGATTGTGTGAAGTAGTTGTACAGCTGATTATGCATCTGAACAGTAGCGTAGCGACGGGGGGGATGATGGAGGCGGTTTGCCCCTGGCGGCAGTGTTTTTGGGGCATCCCAGCTGGTAGCCACGTCCCCCGCGCACCGCAGCCACACCCCCATGCACTACGGCCATGCCCCCATGCACCACAACCATGCCCCTGCTTGCCATTACCACACCCCCTCCTGCCCCCACCACACTCCAGGCTCCACCACTGACTGAAAACTCGTGTGACAGATTCCCAACCTCTTGGACAACTTTGCCCAACTGCTTTGCCCCGCTGCTTGTACAAAAGTGCAATCCAGCAAGCTGTGCTAGTGGAGATTTTTACTCTGGTATCATTAGACTAGATTTAGGTTCTCCAAAATAACCTTTCCAAGCTCTGTTTCACCCCAGGTCTAGTGTATATTACATGTACTCCTGAAATCTCCTGCTTCTTGTGTATGGTTTGTTTCTTTCTGGTTGCATAAGCAGTGGCTCTTTGAACCTGAACACCAGACAGAAATACTTCAACCCTTCAGAGATGAAAACTGGGACAATGTGTGGCCGCGTAACATCAGAGTGTGGTCAAGGTGGCAAAAGTTATTAATGAGGAAGAATGGACAAGCAAGGAGAGGGCTGTAGCAGTTTGCTTTTGCTTGAGCCTACTAGGAAGGGCAAGATTTCACCCCATTTTCTCCTCCCCGCAGCTGAATTGATTGAGTGAAAGCTACATTGGCACTTTGAAGTCAGTTTGCAGCAGCTGAGTAAGCTGAGGACATGGGGGGGGGGATGGGAAGAAGAGGGAGAAATTGGGAGATTTTAAAAGCACTTAAACAGTGAGATGACAGAATATTAATTGGGACTGTTCCTGCCAGACAAGGACAATTGGGGAGTATGATGTTGCCAGTTCAGGATTTCAGCCATACCTTTCCACTTCTCGCTTTAGTTCTCCTCAATAATCCGTCAATATTTCATTTCCCCCCCCACCCAGCATTTTGTTACTTTTCCAAACCTCAGGGTTCCCTCAGTGCATGGGTGTTGTTGTTTTGCCTATGTGAACAATGATACTTACAGACTGAGCCATCAAACAGTGGGTGTGATAGTGACAGACAGACAAGTAGTTTGTGATATGGATATGCACACATTCTACTATAGCTATGAGGAAAGAAATCTAGGCTGATCATTAAAACAATTTTTGGTTTATGGAAAAAATGCTTGAGCCTAAATCCAGTTATTAGTCCCAACTATACCAGACAAAGTAAATCAATTGGCAAATGGCAAGTCAACAGTTATGTAAATTCCATTGATTCAGTGGATCTACTCCGGTTAGGCCTAGCCATTGGATTTAGATGTTGGCAGGGAAAAGGCTCTGTTTTAGTATTGATACAAAATTTGTTTTTTTAAATAGGATGAGAAAGTGTGATCACCAGAGCTGTTTTCAATATATTCAGGGCCACCACAGCATCTCCTCATTTTTCCCGTTTTTTTCCCCCTGTGAAATATGCTCACCATGTCTTCCATGCCTGCTGTCTTTAAGGGAGCTGTCCAATGTACTGAACTTACTTTGCAGATAAGGTTCAACACTTTAAATAGTTCATTTAAAGTTCAGAGTAGAACCTTGAGTGGATTCACTATCCCATTGACAGCACTAGCCCCACCCCCCTGGATTTACTGCTGTAACGGGGTGGAGATGTGTTATGGACATTGATAGGGGCGGGCTGTAGTTCTTTCTTAAACACCCACTGCCATGTGTACAGATGTATCTATTTATTAACAGCATTTACAAGTCATCTTTCCAGTAACAATTACTGAACACAGCACACAAAGTTTTTCCAATTTTCCAGTGCATCCTTCAAGTGCCAATAATGTGTGCACTGAAATCATGCCTACTCTATTAAGGGTGCAGCACCCCTAAAAACTTTCATATCCAATGTGTATCACTTCCCTTTTTTATTCTTCTTCTATAGCAACAAGTGATATGCCCCTAGGGATGAACGGATATATATGCTGAAAAAAAAGTTAGTGTCTTGTTATACCAGATCAGGTCCATCAAGTTAAACATGTATTCTCTGAGAGTATCCAGTCATGAGTCCTGTCCTGGACAATGCAGTCAAACCTGCAACTGTTTGGGATTTGAAGTAGGACAACCTGCAATGCCAGTGTGAGGAGCATCCAGTGCTAATGTTTTTCATGCTGTATCAGTTCAGAGGCAGAGAATATTAAGATCCCTCTTTCCATCATTTCACTTGAGGTAAGGCAGACCAGAGCTCCTAGCATGTCTTTTCTAGCAAGGAACCCTCCAGTGACTCAATAATCATTTAAATTCTTCTATAAGCACATTGTTGCTATTCTCCTAAGCCCACCCTCCTAACAGCATGGCTCTGGAGCATGTTATCCACTGACTTCTAGACTTCTTAGATAGGGACCTCAAATGCTTTTTTCTCTGAAGTGTGATTCAGTGGTGCCATTACCTTTTCAAAGAGGTAAAGTCCACAGATCCCATGTACCTAGTCTTGTGACAATGAGCAAAAAAGTAGCTCATCAGGATCACTGAAAACAGTGTTTGAAACTGCATGTGTAAATGATTCTCTTTAAGACAAAAGGGTTAATCTCAAACATTTATGAAACCGTTATAAAGGATTCATTTGGCGCACACACAAATACAAAGTTAACGTGGGAGACAAATTTTAGAAGACCTATTTCAGATGAGAGCTGGAGCAAAAATTTGAACTAATCCACCATTTAAATCAATCTCAGCTTTTTCCAAGCAATTAATGGTAAAATCATTTCAGAGATGGCATGTGGTAACACCTGATAAATTACATAAAATTAATAATGTAATATCACAAAATTGTTGGAAACAATATAGGAGTGTAAGCACCTTGGAGCACATGTGGATTTTTTGCCCTAGGGTTATTGATTTGGGGAAAAATATTCTAAACTAGCTAAATAAATGACAGGGCTAAATATTGTTGGCTTAGAATCTTTGTTAATATTACCAGGTTTTAATGGGAAAATGCAGAACTACCACAAAAAGATCTAATTTAATTCATGACTGGAGCTACTAGAGTCAAATATCAAGATCTTAGAAAAGCACTGAAGTCTCTGTGATACTGATCGGAAAGGCTTCAGTGGACTTCTTTAGCTTAAAAATTGACAATATAAGCTCACGTGGCAAGGCAAGAAATTGTAAAAGACAACTTTGTGGAACTATGGAATCCATTTATATTCCAAGTTCCAGACTCAACAACAGATCAAGGCCCATCATTAATGCACAGGACTTTTTGGCATGATGCCTTTTTTTAAAAAAAAATCCAAAATATATTTAATATAAGGACTATTATGAAGTTGGTTATTTGAATGACACAGTAGTTGCATCACTAACTCTTAATGTAAATTATAACAAAAATGTTTTTGGAAAGTTGATTTCTCTAAGGAAAAGTATATCAGGGTAACTTTATGGGTAATTTACCATAGAATGGCAACAGTGTTTGATTCCCGTCTGTATAGTAAAAATGGCCACCAAATGATGTCCCCTCTCTAAATTATTCTATTGCAATAAAGAAAGCTGTGAGTATACAAGAGTGGATTTGGGTGCACAGCTTTTGTGAGCAATGTTCAGTTCTGTTACTCAAAACCAACTTCTCAAAATTGTTTAATTCTAAGCCTGTTTTTTTCCCCCTGCCTGGCTTTAAATGGTCCGTCATGGGGTTCTAGAAAAAAAAGTGGCACAATTCAAAATATTAATTTTCAAATTTATAGCCAATATAGTCCAGTCTCTTTCTCCTCCTCCTTAAGCATGAATCTTCATTTTGACAGGCAAGAGTTAGCTCAGGAGCAAGGAAAAGAAAATGCTCCCAACTTTTCTTTCTTCTTTGCACAAAATGAGATAAACAGAAGGCAAATTGGGGCGGGGGGTGGTGGTGGTGAAAGGTCATGCAGACACATTCCTAACTGTGGAACTATTGGGTGAAGGAAGATTAGACACTCTCAGTGGAGTTTATCAGGAACAGTTAAACACCTTTGCGTACTTCTCCATCTTCTAACAGCAGCAGCAGCATTTTTGAAAACAGCCAAGAGGCTAAAGCAACATCACCAACCCAGAGTGAAACAACAGACATGTTAAAATGGAAGCCAAATGTGAAGAGTTCCTTATCTCTGTTCTAGTAATTCTATGTCAATGTACCTAGGCATTCTAACTCAACCAAACAATAAAGGGAGACAGTGGGAAGATTAAGGGCAAGCAAGAGCCTACGGTGTCCTTGTGTCCTCTCTTTTCCTTCCCCTTATCTTTGCTTCCTCCACTTTTCAAAGGTGATATGTTCATCCCAGAATGCTCTTCTTCCCATGACTTGCACGTATGCTTCTTTTGGGTGACTTTGTGAAAGATGAAGTCAAGATGCTGACAGTCTTCCAGACCCTAGGTCTGGAAGGTGCGTTCTTTTAATCTTGATTTTTAAAAGTAAAACTCAAGGACTTATGTATGGCTCCTATCCACCCACTTTTGAAGAGAGACTTCTTCAGTGATGCTGCATTCCATAAAATGGGCTAATTTTACTTTTGTTCTTCCCTGTCTTGGGCAAGGAAGACATGGAATAGGCAGGGAATCTACTTTGAATAGATTTTTTCAGTACATTCATGATCTTCTATTTGATTGCTTCCATACATCTTACAAGAGCCATACATCTTACAAGAGTGATTTGGGTGTCAGGCTAGAACTCTGGGAGACCAGGGTTTAAATCCCCATCTGACCATGGAAATCCACTGGGTGGCCTTGGTCAAACTTCACTCTCTCAGCTTCAGAGGAAGGGAAAGGCAAAATCTGCTCTGAACAAATCTGCTCTCAGTATAAATGCATGAGTTGCCATCAGTGTGCAGGCATTGGGCATAGGGGCATTGACTGAGCATGCAGCTTTTGGGTGGGGCAGGAAGCTACATGGAAAACAACAGAAGCTAAACACTCCACATAGTACAGGAAGTCAACTGCAACTCCAAACATACCTCACAGTGGAAGGTTGAGAAAGCATAATGCTAAAACTCAGCAGTCTGGAAGCACCAGCAATTCCATTTGTGTGACAACAACCTGGAAAGATGGAAAGTATTTCACTCACACCCAGTAAATGAATAAGTGACAGCTATTGGGTTTACATGGGACTTATTACCAATTGCAGAGGGGATCTGCAAGGCAAAATTTCCTAAGTATACTAGGCTGTCTACATTCACAGGGGATAGGTGCACAGAACCCTTGCAAAAGTAAAAAAAACCCTGTGAATAACTCTCCCTTCCTTGGGTGCCCTGCCCAGGAGAGCACTGGGGACAAGATCGCCCTCCCCACTTCCCTTTGCCACCTGCCCCAGCGTGATTGGACCCACAGCAGTGGAGAGTGGAGCTGGGAGGACGAGATCACCCTCCCCACTTCCCTCTGCCACCTGCTCCGGGTGTGATTGTGCCCACAGTGGGCCGGTAGCAGAGCGGGGAGGGCTAAATTGCCCTCTCCACTTTGCTCTTGCATCTGCCCTGGGCATGATCCCACCTACAGCTGCCTGGATGGGGAGCTGGGTGAAGGAGATGGCCCCTCCACTTCACTGTCCCACCCACAGTGGGCACGATCGCTTGTGCAGGGTGGGAAAGCGCAGGGGACAAGATCTTCTCCCTGCAGTAGGGAATGGGAGGGGGAGAATGGGAGGAGGCAAGCTACACTGAGAATAATCAAATCTGCGAGTGTCAAACCCACAAATGTGGAGGGAGAACTATAATTATTCCCAGTTTTCAGTGAGGGCACCTACCAGACTGAAGGAGGAAGAGTTGCTCCTCTCACCACTGGACAAACTGACTCAGGAGCAACTGCAAGAAAGCTTCTGACTTTACTGCTTCTAAGCTCACAATTTTAAAACCCTCTGGGATTTTAGGTGTTTTACCTGACAGCCTTATCAAGCAGTTTAGCCCTCTGAAATATCAAGATGCCTCATGAAGCACATTTTCTCCTTAGAAAGAATCATGCTTAGACTCTTCACTTAGGAAAACAAGAAAGCTAGGCTTCAGTCTAATTGTTAGTCCCAACTAGAGTAGACCTATTAAATTAATGGGAATTTAGTAAGTCAGCATGTATGTACGTTCCATTGATTCACTGAGTCCACTCTTGATTGGGTTGAGGCCCCAGTGATTATTATAGAAAATGCGTTGTGCTCGGTAAGATGATAGGAATCCTTAAGGTGGACGTGCACAGAGCCATGCTTGCTGCCGGCCTCTTGAGACCCAACCCAAGATGTTCTTGCAAAGGAGAGAGACTCAAATGTGATCAAGAAATTGCAAGTGTCATCAGCAGCCCTTTGATTTTTCCATCTAGAATTGGAAGAAAGGTCAGCATATTTCAGAAAAAGTAAAGAACAGTCTGGGAAACCCAATGAACTACATCTCTCTCTCTCTCTCTCTCTCTCTCTCTTTCTCTCTCTCATTCCCTCCCCCTCTCCCCCCCTCCCCACTTCCTTTTCTCCTTCTCCCTCATAAAAGTAAGCTGAATTTTGTTTTGTCACTTCCAACAAGATGCATTTCAATCCTCATCCTCTACAGCAGGGGTTGGAATTGTGTGACTGTTTACATGTTATTGGACTGCAACTCCCAGCAGCCCTGGACAGCACAACCAATGGTGAGGAATACTAGGAGTTTAAATCCAGTTCCAGAGGGCTGCATTGTTCTTACCCTTGCCCTATGACCATCAAGTTTTAAAGAAACCAACTGACAGCAGAAAGAGAAGCAGGAAAGGACTTTAATACCTTTCTCTGCCCTTCCCTCTGCAATAGAGTTTTGTAGGTGGGACATACTTTCACTACTCCCTGGGCTGGGTGCAAAAGTAGTACCCCAACCACAAGCCACCAGCTGGGTTTTGAGATAGGTGACAACATTAACCTGAATTTTGGTCTGAATACTTATTAGGTCTGTACCTCTTCAAATGATTTTTCCAGTGCATACCTTCTCTGGCCAGTTTTTTGTTTTGTTTTTTTTTAAATTCCAGACCAAGAGAAATGTGAAACTGAATGCAAACATCATATTCAAAAACAAACAAACAAACACCCTTGCTGTCTTTTCTAAATCAACATCCTTAAAGTTTTGGACACATCTCAACCACATCTATTGGATATCAAGAGAACACTCCAATAGTGGAGAAAATCCAAAAGGTATGTCGGTAGGATCTAGAAATAGACAGAATAGCTACATTCCTAAATTCTGTTAAGTCTTATGGTGCCATTTATCTATCAGAACCACAAAATCAATGAGAAAATATTACAGAAATTCAATACTTGTTAGTAATAAACAGATAATGATGACATGAAAATCAGATATTAATGGCCTGAGAATACTGTAATTGAATTTGTGGATTTTTACATCAAACAAAATAAGGCACATTGCACTGTCATGTTATATAAGGTCATAAGCAGAACTCTACTGGATTAGATCTATGGGGTATCCTATCTCATTTTCTTTTGTCACATTGGTCATATTTCAGAAGTCTATAGGAAGTCCGCTACAGTATGTGAGTGCAAGAATACTCTCCTGTTTGTGTTCTCAGACCACTGGAGTTTTAAGAAGCATAGTGCTGTGTGTGTGTGTGTGTGTGTGTGTGTGTGTGAAATATGTAGCCATCGTGACTGGGAGCCATTGATAACTTTATCCTCCATGAACATGTTCAGCCTCTCATCTAATTTGGCAGCCATCCCTTCATTTTATGTTAGCAAGCTCTACTGTTTTAAACATGCATGCATGAAAAAGCACTTTGTTTTTGCCCTCATTCTCCCACTTTTCAATTTCATTGAATAACCCAGATTATAGATTTGTGAGAGATGGGAGAACTCCTTGACTGCTATATCCACATCATGTATTTCATCTTTCTCAGTTATGTTTCCCCTTATTATTTTTCTAAGGTAAAGGTGCCAAACATTGCACCCTTTCCTAATGGGGGAGCTGTTCCAGCCCCTCATTCTTTTGGTTGTCCACTTCTGTACATTCTTTAGAGCTACAACATCCATTCCGAAGCCCAGTGCCCAGAACTATGAACAGTGTTTTACGTGTAGCTATTCCAGAGATTATTCAAAGGTATCGACAGTTTTATTTTTCAGAGTACTGCACACTGGCTCAGTATTTTCGTCAACCTATCCAGCATAACCCCAAGATTTCTTTCTTGGTCAACCACTGTCACTTTGAGTCCAATCAGGATGTATGTGAAGTTAGGATTTTTGGCGGTACATCACTTCACAACTGCAGATAACCATTTTCCCAGTCGGAAGGATTTCCTTTGGATATCTTTGCTTTCCTGTATTTTGTGAAAGGAAAAACAAAAGCACGCTCTAAGTGATTTGGTGTCATCAACATGACTACCTGACTGTTCAACCCTAACTGGAGACTTTTTATAAATAAATTAAAAGATACCAATCTTAATATGGTTCTTTGGAAGAACCCTACTGTTTACATACTTCCCTAGTGAGAACTCTTCTTTTGTTCCTTCTCTCTTTTTCTGCTCTTTCACCAGTTATGAGTTCAGAAGATGATCTTTCCAGTTATCCCATAACATGAGTTCATGATAGATTTGCTGAGAAGTATTTGGTGAGGGACTTGTCAAAAGCTTTCTGAATATCTGAGTAAACTGTATCTACCAGATCACCCTATCCAGAGGTCATGATGTTAGTGAGACAGGACTTTTCTTTGCAGAAGCCATGCTAATTCTTCTGCAGAATTCTCTAGTAATGATATTTTTAATAACTCTTTCTGCCAGGTCAAAGTACAATTTTAACTGGCCAAGATGGTCAAGTGACAGATGAACCACTCCTAGGCTATGCCAAATGCCAAATATCCTAGTCTATAAATGGTAGAAATTACTTAGAACCACCCATACCCATTCCTACCTTTGTGTCAGCATTGTGGATGTGTCCCTATAGTAGTGGAGCTTTGGATTTGGTGCAGCAATTCTGACAGCAGATTGTTCTGTTGGCAGATTTCTGAGATGAGCTGTCAGAAGAGAGTCCTACTAGCAGAAGTATATTTCTGCTGGCAAAAGACTCCCTTTTCCCCAAGAAAGACTTGTGCCTGATGGTAACTTTCTACAGCCAACACATGTTTGAGTTAGGATTGCATTGTTAATATCAAGAGCACATGTTACATTAACCAGCCTATAATTTTCAGAATCTCCTATTCTTCAGAATCAGTCTTTGAAAATGGTAATCAGAGTTGCTACTTTCAGGTCCTCTGTCACAATGGTTGTTCTTAGGGACGTTTTACAGATGTTTATTAGAGGATCAGCATTTTCACATTTGAGTTCCCTATGAACTTTTGGATGGATGTCATCTGGTCCCAATGATTTGTTTGTTTCCAATTTGTCAATAAAGTATAGAACTTAATATCTTAATGCTATTGTGATATTGGCTGCAGTGTAAGCTTGTAATTGCCCTAAGAGAACTGAGAAGGCAAATAGAAACAGATTAACCTGAACTAAATTGCATTTATCTTGTTTAGAAGAGTTGGCTTAATGACGGCTCAGTTTCTGAATATCACTATCATCTTCAGAATCTCATGGAATTGTTACTGCTTTGAGGAGAAGGTTTGAACAAGCTGAAGTGACAAGAAACTATTACAATGGCAAGTAATAATCCAGTCCTCAAAGATACAATTCATTCATTAGTTGAATCTTATTTTCATGAGCTTTGAAAGACAATCTTTGCTCACCTGATTGCTCAAAGAAGAATATTTTCTCTGGTCAGGTCAGATCACAACTGATTGTAGATAATGCTGTGTTTAATTTAGAATACTTTTGTACCTAAGACCACAACTATACATGGCTGTGACTGATATTGCTCATTCTGAATTTCCTCTCCACTCTTTTCTTTTCCCCCCGCCACATTTAGTAATGAAAATTGTATGATATTCTGTTGTTGTGATGCAAATAGATCTTGTAGCACCTTTGAGATTAACTGAGAGAAGGAAGCTGATAACATACCTTTTTGTAGAGTTAAGTCTACTTCATCAGATGCATCTATGGAAGCTTACGCTATGAACTTCTTCCTATCAGTTAGTCTCTATGGAGCTACACGATCATTTTGCATACTGATCCAGACTGACACAGCTATTTCTTTGAATTCTATCTCTTCTTGTGATGTGAGTTCCCAGGCTTTATAAGCTGGTGTTGTTGTGTGCCTTCAAGACGTTTCTGATATATGGCAACCCTAAGGTGAACCTATCACAGGGTTTTCTGGGGCTGAGAGTATGTGACACACCCAAAGTCACCCAGTGGGTTTCCATGGCTGAGCAGGGAATCAAACCTTGGTCGTCAGGGTTGTAGTCCAGTGCTCAAATCACTACACTACGCTGGCCCTCTTTGCAAGCTACAGCCAACAAAATGTAGTTTGGTCAGAAGATTCACAGTGTGATTAAGTCATCACCCTCCCTGGCTGGTCTCCTTCAGAAATAAAGTAACACATGGACTTGGAACAGGGTCAGCCCTCCCAGCCTGCTCTCGCCTTAGGTTCTGCCACTTCCAAGTCCTTGTTTTCTGTACAATATCTGCAAAGGGCAGAAACAGTTGCATGTGTGGAGACTTCCACACAGCTGGAGGCCCTGCATAACAACAAGTTGTGATCATGTGTAAAACCATATGTCTGTATATATTTATTGTTCATTAACATTCCTATAGCCTTCCTCAATATCATAGGATCTCTGGATGGCAGTTTAAACAATTTAAAATTTAAAACAATAGGAAGACTTTAAACGCATTAAAAATGACCAGCATGGTGTAATGGTTTGAATGTTGGACTATGGCCAGGGTTAGAATCCCCACCTGACCTTGGAAACCCACTGGGTAGCCTGGGGCAAATCACACTCTTCCAGCCTCAAACGAAAGCAAAGGCAAATCCTCTCTGAACAAATCCTGCCAAGTAAACTCTATGGTAGATTTTCCTTAGGGTCACCATAAGTTAGAAGTGACTCAAAGGCACACCACTACCACAAAAGCACATTGAACAATTGCAAAAGTGAAGAACTGAAAACCTTATGTGAGTGAAGATCTGTGTGAAATCTTTAGGCTTCTAAAGGCTTTAACAAAAAGCCAAGTCTTCATTTGGCACCAGAATGAAACTCACATTAGCACCAACTGGGCCTCCAAAGGGAGGTCATTCCATAAGGAGGGTACCACAGTGGAGACAGTCCCATTCCACATCCTCACAAAGTGTGTTTCTCTCACTGCTGGGACACAGAGGAGAGTTTCTCCTTGCAAAAGTAGTGAATGCATGAATATCAGGAGGAGTGGAGCCATCAGGCTATAATGGCAGTATAAGACTAGCGCGTTCAACTCTGTTCCATCCTGTGCATCTGTAGAGGAGATCATCCTGAGATTGTCTCAAGCCTTTCCTGTCATCACCCATTCACTCTCCCTTTCCCTCTGCATCCAGTTCTCACTACTGTGGATCTGTAATGTTTAAAACAAATCTATGCATTGATCAAGGATAGGTTTGTCACAATGTCCTAGACTAAGTAGAGACATACCTTACTTAGCAAAGCTTTGAATTGCTTTTTATAACGTCTCCTTAAGTTCCCAGACCCCTTTTCTTCCCTGTCCTCTGTCCAGCTGAATTTTTTTAGTAGCATCAGTGCTGGGGAGATGGTGAAGGAAGGCTGGAGAAACAGACATTTGTTGGTATGTTACAGCAGTATTTCTGTAGTAAATGCAATAAAGACTTGAGTTGGGAAAGAACGGGATTCTGCCCTATCTGATCCTACTGTAGCTGGGCCTGCTTGTCTACAACAGGCAAAGTAAACAATACCTATCTTCAGAATCCCTTATTGAACATGTGTGAACAGCAAAACAGAGAGTAAAGGGGGAAGCAGATAAGTCTACCCCACCAGCTACCTCCCCCCTCATGTCAAAGAAGCATGTACCTATATGGTTTTCCACTAAAATTGAAATCATAAAAAAGTAGAAGCTGGTGAAAGAAAAAATAATAATTCTGGATGCATTTTGGAAGAAACTTTCAGGTGGCCTCCAGAAGGCTCAAAGTATTTTTGTTTATTTATACCAGGCTTACCTGACTTGGATGTTTCATTTCGCATGTGTATATTGTTACTTTTGGGTAAAAAATTAAACTGCTCTGCTTTTTTGTGTTGCGGGAAATTATCCCCATTTTTTCACACTAATTCTACCACTGGCACCAAATTTTCTGTTAAAGACATAATGTGCAGGGATGCATCTACTTCATTAACAGGGGTATATCTATATAGATGGTCCATCCCAGTTTTTCTATTGGATGTTTGGAAAGATTAGAATTGTAGACCTGTGGCCTTGGTCAGCGAAGGAGCTACAGAATACCCTCTGCCCCAAAAATAAAATAAAAAAATAAAGTCTGGATTTTTAAAGAATCTAATGAGTCTGAATTCTTACTGAATTCTTACTTCAGACCTTTAAACGCAACAGCAGCTGAACTGCTGGGCAGGAGCTATGACAGTTCTGTCCCTCTCCTCATCTACACTATACTTAAGAGGAGTAAACAACAATGGCAAGAACAGCAAAGGGGCGGGGGCTCTGTTGGCTAGCTGTGCCCCTCCCTTTCTGTTTTTTCAAAAATGAAAGGAAATAGTTTGTTGCACAGCATATAGTTAAGCCACAGAACAGACTTCCGTGGGTTTGAAATGGTAGACAACTTGGATAAAGTCATGGAAGGTAAACATTTCAAGGATGATAGTTGTGTTACTCTGTTGTAGCAAAATCAAGAAAGATTCTTGTAACACTTCAAATAAGTTTCATTTGACTTTGTTTATTTATTTCATACCCCATCCCTTCTCCTTGTACAGGATCCAAGGCTGCACAAGCTTTCACAGACTCCAGCTTACTATCAGATGCATGGAATGTGATACATCTTCATACATGTGACATGGTGGATTGGTTCCGCACATGTCCGTGCTGAATAAAACTTGCCAGTCTTTAAGGTGCTACAAAGCTCTTTTATGTTTTTATGGAAAGTAAAGCTAGAAAGGTCCACTAGACACAATGCTATACACCGTCGCCAGGATGAGGTGTGGTATACCAGTTGAATACCAGCTGCTGGACAATGCAAGGAGAGGATGTTGTATCTCTCATGTCTATAGTCGCTTGGGTGGCCATTTGTGGAAAAGAAGCTTGCTAACCCAGAAGTCTTTGATCTAGTCCCACAAGCTTTCTAATGTTCCTGGCTAGAGGGTAGGCGACTGTGATGTGAGCAAGAACTTTTTACCCACTCATCCCATAACACTGGCAGGCCATACTGCATCATCACAGTCAAACTGGAAGTGATGTGATTTCATTTCTATTTTCATTTCAGCCATTTTTATGGAGCTTCATGGGGCCAAGCAGGGGCAAAACTGCTCCATTTTCGACATCAGCTTAGTTATCTGGGGACAAAGAATGGCCTGGTAAACATTTGAACAAATTGTGGGGAAGAGTCTAGGATCTTATGAGCACATCCTAGAGAGTACCAAGGGCTTGCTAAAAGAAAGAGGAGTTGGTAGTGCTGTGTGGCGGTGGGGCACCTGTTACTGCCCTGGCTAGTCCGAGCTTTGGGATATTAAAAGATATCCTCTTGATATCACAATTCGGCTGCACTTCTCTATTCCCCTCCACGTGCTTGCGAGGCCACCGGACAAGCACGTAAACAAGCTCGGCCGTTAATTGCCGTAATATTCAAACAACAATACAGGCAGGCCAGAAATAGCTGACTCGCTGCTTTAGGAGACCTCCAGGCAAGTACTCTAATTAGGTATGCATGCAACTTACAAAAGAGCCTCTGCCCCGCGATGGCAGCTTGATGGGTAACTTATACAATACCCAAGTACTCTGCGTTTGCATACTGGCTACTCTATTGAGAACCTCTGTGATAACTCAATCATTCAGATTCTGACCTTTTGGAGGCGAATTTGGCTACCGCCTCACCCTCCGTGCAGACGCTCTGGTGCCGCCTTGTCCTCAAGGGCCATGGCACCGTCTTGATTGTGACTCTGGTAATTGTAAAAGGGACCATGGATAGCTACGGCTCCATCGCAGTTACCTTTTGGACTAGCGATAAGGGTTCCCCAGAGGCACATGGGTCCAGGACCAGCCTCCATACTGAATTGAGAGTGTGGTTCCCAAGCCAGGAGCAGGCATTGCTGCTCTTGCCGATAGTTCCGGAGACCCAAGAGAAGGATTGGAAAGGGAAACCCCCAGATGGGGACACCTTTTTGTTAGCACGACAGCGTGACGGATGGGCTTTGCTTCCCTTCATGGGATGGTAGCCCCCATGAAGAGGTGGTTGCTCCAGCTCCCCTCTCCTTCCCCCTTCCTTGTAAATAGACCCTTTAGGATAGTAGCTTTTGTAGTAACAGAGCCCCCATCTCTGTGTTCCCTACAGGGAGGCGGAATGGGATCCCTCTTGAGGATTGCAGTTTTGTTTTTCATGAACGGATATGCCCTTGGAACCTCGCCGGAATTCAGCCAAGTTTACACAGATTGGCAGTTCAATGTACAGGCAGTGTGTTTTTGGAACCCCTATCCAGAAGTAGAAGCCTTGGTGAAGGGGACGCAGCTGCTTCCCTGGTTCAAGAAAAGGTACCCCTTCGAACTATCCACGAATTTCCGTATACATTCTAGAGATAGACTGAGTGCAGAGTTAAGGATGGCCGTTGCCGGCGAAGAGGTTAAACTCAACCCCAGCATGGCCACTGCAGCCGCTCCCATGACCGCCAGAATAGTCCGGGGCGACTACTGCTATGCAGCCCTACTAGTGCTTAGCTTCACTTTTGAAGACTGCCACCCTACATGGGTATGGAAGACATACATGTTTTATTGCCAGAATGTCACCTTGACCCCAACAGGTTGTAAGTTCTCCTGTGGGAAGATGTGGTGCCCCGACTCCGATACTCACTCCCCTCCTCCTCCTGAACGTCACCTGGCTATGTATGTGGGTAGTTCCGTAGTTCGCAAGGATATAGAAATGGTCGCTTACTCGAATGTCCAACCCATAATAACTAAAATGATACTAAATTTCACGGTTGTCAATATCTCCAGAGTAATTCCAACTTGCCAACCGTACCTAAAACTTGCATGGACACAGTGAGAACACTGGGAGAAACGATGGCTGTCTTTCTCCCACCCACACACTCGCCCTAAGCGAAATGTCCTAGGAACCGCTTTAGGCAGAATTGGAACTGGCGGCGCATTCATCAACGCTATAGACAACGAGATCCTAGCAAACAAATTAGGCGTAATTGGCACCAAAACTAGAGACATTGGAATATCCTCTGCTGGTGGCCTAACCAATGTAGTGAGAGGAGTAGATCTGATTAGTCAATTGCTTCTGCAGTGGGTTGGGGTCGAGTGAG
This sequence comes from Cyclura pinguis, assembly GCA_030412105.1. NCBI lineage: Eukaryota > Metazoa > Chordata > Lepidosauria > Squamata > Iguanidae > Cyclura > Cyclura pinguis. Next base: position 305,311,449 of record CM059599.1, on the reverse strand, counting down.
ACATAATATCCGACCTTGGCCATGTTCTACAGATCACGACCCACGATTTGTCAGTAGTGATACAGTGCACGCAACTGCAGAGCACCGTGATCCCCTTTGCCACTCAGGTGATCCAGGCCAGCCTCATGGGGTTAATGCACCCCGAGATCCTGAGCCTACTCCGAGAGCGATATCCGGAATTGCTGGAACACCCTGCCGCTTTGGCGCAAATACGGCATGCCACATGGAAGAGCCTAACTCTCACGGTGGATGTTGCCCATGAACGGATTCTGGATCCGATAATTCTACATCCTGTATCCCATTTAGGACTCCCCCTCATAGCCGCCAATGCCACTTTGCTGCCCCCATGAATGTACCATTGGTCCAACGGAACACACTCTTTTGATTTAGCTGGCTGCCTATTCAACCACCATTGGATTCAGTGTTTCCATAACCTTAATAGTTTCAGCCATGGCGATACCTCCAAATATTTGGTAGTACCGGTAAATACCACAGTCATGGCTCAGATTAACCGTGAGTGCTTCTGTTTAAGGACTCCTTGTACCAATTTGATAGTACTGCCTAGTGGCGCGACTGTAAGAGTAAACCGCACCACTGGGAACCCCTGTTTTTGTTCATGGATGGTCCAAGACTATTTTGGCCAGAACTTCTATCTCCAGCGGGAGATATGAGATTATGTGTTTGAAAGTGCCTATGCACCCACCGAATCCGAGTTGGTCGGATTCCACCTTGAAACCGAGATCCCTGCATCCTTATGGCTCAGGAATCTCACCTGTTTGTCTCAATGAGTAAAGGAGGTCTCTCACTCCCTCCGCCAGATTGCCCTGACTGTTAATCATTCTGCCCAAATAATAGTCAGTACTTCAGAGGATTTAAAATCTGACGCTAAACAATCCTGGTGGGATATCTTTAGTTGGTCCTCCACGGGCCAGGCTATAGCACATTTCGCTCTGCACCCTTTAGTCGTCTTGGTGGTGTTTCAGATCATTTTGGTAGTCAGTCTTGTTGGTTTGGTATTGTGGATAAAGAAACAGATCCTCATGTTGGAAGCAGTCCATTTTTATTAAGGGAAGAGGTTCCCCCATTTGTAAATAGTTGTTTGCTGTAGAATATAGTTGGTATAGTGTGTTTGAATCTATCCTTTAAGGGAGAAGGGTTTTTGTTTTTGGAGGAGACGGATTCTTGGGATGGCTGTCCCAAGATCTGCTTATCCTCTGAGGTAGATCGGGCCTACAGAGTCAGCCCTGATACTCTGAGGAAGGGAAATGAGTCAGACCGGAGTACTGACCTTTTCTCACTCTGAACGCTGGCATTCTCTCACTCCAAGGGATTGCCTTGTGCAATGGCGTCCTAGTGGGGTTAGGGTGAGATGAAGGGGGCCTCACAACCCTCTCAGGAGAACCAGGTCTGACTCTGGACTCCCGGTCTACTGCCCAGGCATGTCCCTCATCACATCAAGGACCTCCTCCCCTCTTCTTTCGTGTGCTTGGATTGTTAGGGTGAGAACAATCGGCGCCGCTATTTTGTTTGTTATTCCATTCAGTTTTGATTTCACCAATTTAGAACCACTCTCCGACGCCCCATAAGGGCCGGAGACCCACACAATTGGCCTGATGCCCGACCCCGGTGCATTGTGTCTCATTTGCATATGTTAGGAGGACATTTGCATATGTACATCCAACCATCCTGACCAATCACCGAGGGAGTCAGCGTCCGCTCTGGCAACGAGCAAGCGTACACTTGCTTGTCTCTGATTTGGTTTATTCTGTCCTTTTCACCAGTGTTGGGGGCCCCGCCGCCAGGCAGAGCAAAAAAAAGAAAAAGAAAAAGAAAAAAAGGGGGGGGTCAGAGCCTAACCTGGTTCAGTCTGAGCATGTGTGTACCGCTGCCATTGCAGACGGGGCTTCAGCAGGGGCAACTTAGGTCTGGCTGTTTGAAACAATGCGCCAGCATCAGTTGGTCCATCTGACCCCTGAGCTTTGCAGGCACGGTCGTACTCAGAGTGAACTACAGTTGGGAACTCGACTCCCCAAGCTCTGGCAGACGTGTTACCAGCCTAGGGTGACCATGGTCTGCAGTGGCCTTAACATCGCCTCTCCTGGTATGGCTTTAAGATCGGATCCCATCCTGTGTCCACCAGTTGGCCCAGTGGCTCCATTTTCAAACAGAACCCATTCCCAGTAGGCTTTGAGCCGGCCATTTGAATTTATGGTATACATTGGATAATGATCATGTTCATCTGTTAAAGCTATAATAGGTCAATTGATCCAGAAGACTGGGAAGATCCCGAGGTCGTACCATCGCCCCAAGTACCGTGTGTGTGGGGGGTGACGAAGAAAGTTGCTGCTCCATCTGATGGCCGATACTTGGAGATTCCTAGTTCTTCGACGACACCTGTGACTGTGAGGGAAGGTGACCATGCAACCTCCCCATTGCAAAGACGGACTTTTTGCCATTCCTGCTACCATTTGCTGACCCGAGGAAACCTATGGACTATTCCAGGCTCCAAATTCTGCAAAGACTCATTGCTCCTGAATTTGCAGCAAGCCAGGCTGCACTGACTTGGACATTTTGTTGTTCTTTCTGCTCCGTTGCCTGGATGGACTTATGTTTTGCTCGCCCGCTCCAGCTAAAAAAAAAAAACCAGCTCCAGCTGTTGCGGGGGGGGGGTGCCAAGACTTTTGCTTGCACCTCACCTCCCCCGGACTACGAACTTTCATTCCACATTGAACTGTTTGTTTCTTGGATTACCTTCATTGCCAGACCATGCATTGGATTTACCGTATTTCATTGATTATTTCATTAATTGCATTTGCTATTTTACTGCCATCACTCATTCTTCGACAGTTCCCTATTGACGGGACATTGGACATTGTTTATTGTTTAATTGTTTATTATTGCGTTATTGACATTGGTGTGAGTGTGTTTAGGTTTAGGTTATAGTTAGGACTGTCTTTATAAGATAGCAATCTTTCGCTTTCCCCAAAATTCCCTTTCCTGAGGAATGATACGGCTACCAACCTGCAAGCCCCTATTCAGCTCTAAATTGATTTTTGATTGGAAAATGTCCGATATTGTCCCCAACATCGCCCATTTTTTTGGGGGGGGGATTGTTACTGCCCTGGCTAGTCCGAGCTCTGGGATATTAAAAGATATCCTCTTGATATCACAATTCGGCTGCACTTCTCTATTCCCCTCCATGTGCTTGCGAGGCCACCAGACAAGCACGTAAACAAGCTCGGCCGTTAATTGCCGTAATATTCAAACAACAATACAGGCAGGCCAGAAATAGCTGACTCACTGCTTTAGGAGACCTCCAGGCAAGTACTCTAATTAAGTACGCACGCAACTTAAAAAAGAGCCTCTGCCCTGCTCTGGCAGCTTGATGGGTAACCTATACAATACCCAAGTACTCTGCGTTTGCATACTGTATTGAGAACCTCTGCGATAACTCAATCATTCAGATTCTGACCTTTCAGAGGCTTTGTCTCCAACTCCACATCTATTGTTTTCCCCCAAGTACGGCATAGCCTGCAGTCACATTCTCCTTATAAAAACCCTTGATTCCGAGACCTTCCTCGGAACGTTCCCGAGTTTCATCCCGCCTTGCTGCTGCTTTGCTTGGCGAGCCTCCCCTCAGCTCCACGTGCTGAGCTACATCGCACCCCAGCCTCGCTCTCCATTTTTCCGGGCTTCAGGACAGGTGAAGTGTCACCCAAACCAGCAACCCCTCTAAAAATCCCTCTATACCTCTCCAACCTTTATTTTCTTTGGTTATCTTGTGTGAATGTGTCGCATACACTGTTTTGCTTGTGTTTTTAATAAAACATCATTTATTATTTCAACTTCTGTGTGTTCCTTGACTCGACCCGACCCCGTAGACATAGGGTTCAAGAACTCGCTACGTTACCCTGCCTCTCGTAACGCTAAGCAGTGCTCTGAGCTAATTTTCCCCACCTTTAGTTGAGCACAATTTGGTGTCCCTCCCAGGACCCCCAGTTCACAGGGTAACACACCCTTCCCCACCCATGTTCTTAGAAGGCACTAAAGCGGACCCTTGATATGATCCATTCCACTTCAAACAGAATTCCAGCCTGGCATATGTTTCAGTGGCATAAATTGCAACCACTCTGTATCTATGTGTATGTTTCACTGCAGATTGTGGCTGGCTTTTGCAGTGTTTGTATATGAAGTAGCAGAATGGACACTAAGTCGTTTGAACCTCGTGGAATTATATCTCTACATTTCTATGATTCTATGATATCTGTGAGATGCATGCTGTTTTCAACATGGACATCCTTTCTTGTTCTCAGTGGCTTTTAGAGGTTGCCTTTAAACTATATTTTTTGGGTAGATGCATGATGTGAAGGAGGGACTGGCTTTCTCCACATTTTTGGTATACCAGGTTGCCTTGTGAAAGCATAATGTATTAATGTCTTAGTGATCACTGCCAGTACATAACTAACAGGGAACTGAACTACCTATTACCAAGGGGAATGTTTGTTAATTAAAAAGACCCATGATCAAGCTGCCTACAGAATTTATTTTACCATCAGAACTAATCTCATGATTTTTTTAAAAACTTTGAATTTTATGTGCTTTGTACACACAGGCACACACAAACCCAAGCTGTGTCTGTGCAAATAGTAGAACTAGTCAATAAGTAGGAATGGAGAGGCAAAATGTCTGGAGTTTCCCATGGCCTGGAAGTGACTCCCTTCCTGGCTTTGAATAGCCACAGGTATGCTGTTAATGTTCAGCCCTCTCGCCAAAAGGCTATAAAATGTCTTTTCATCTTCTGTTATGTAAGTATCTACCATATAAGAAGGCTGTTATTACAAAGGCAACCACATTGAAAAATGTTTCATTTACTCAGAATATCTGCATTAGAGGGTTGTGATGTCTCCTTGTGCTTTCGAGGTTGCTGAGCTGCTTGTGGAGAGGCAAGCTGGCATAGCTTTGAATAACATGGAACTTTGAGCAACACCAAAGTGGCATCTTCTTTGGAGCATAAACATTATGAATGATGCTCTGTATCATGCTCAGGTAGGTTTGACAGATCTTCTCAACATAAACAAGTACGGCATGAGATTGGGAGCAGGCCTGAGAAAACTACTTTGAGATTCTGAGTTCAATTGAACATCAGATGGAACCAGGGAGATCTAAGATCAAATCTGTACATGATAATGGGGTTCATTGGGTGAACTTAAGCCAAGCATTCTCCTTAGTCAGAAACTGAGTAAAATTTTTTCCCCCCAAGTTTCGGAATTCCCCAGGCAGCATGGCAAACTCTCCAACATTTCACAGCCAAAACCTGGGAATCATGTGGCCAAGTAACATCAGAGTGTGGTCAGGATGGCAAAAGTTATTTATGAGGAAGAACACAAAGAAGCTCCAGCAGTTTGCAGCTGACTAGGAAGGTCTAGATTCTCCCTCTCTTTTCCTCACCTCTCCCCATTGCTAAGTTAATTTTGTACAAAATACTTTTGCCCTTTAAACTCAGTTTGAAGTAATTGAAATAAGCTGAGGACAAAAGGGAAAGTGAGAAAGGGGAAGCGAAAATTGGACATTTCAAAAGCAGCTGAAAAAGTGGGACAGAGGATTAACTGGACTGTCCCGGACCAACTGGGACAGTTACTGGGTATGACAAGGCCAACTGGTCATGCTGGTGGAGAGTCTGGCTGGAATCTTGATATTTAGGCCATTTCTGCACTACAACCTTATAGTGTTATTATTCCACTTTCAACATCCTGTGAAATTCTGGGCTTTGTAGTTTACTGAGGCCAAAGGTGCCCCTCCCTAAACTGCAATTCCCATGATTCCATAGGATGCTGAAAGTGGAATAATAGCACTATAACAGTGTAGCGTGGAAATGGCCTTAGTCTCAACTACAGCAGACCCATTGAATCGGGTATTGAATGGTGAGTCAACTCATAGGTAGATTCAATGGCTGTGGTCTAGTTGGGTCTAACAATAGGATTTAGACCTCTGGGACCTGTACTCCCTCAAAGTAACACTCCGAACTCTTCTTTCATCTCACAGGTGGTACTGAGGATAAAAGCAGAGTAGAGAAAGACCATGGAATCCAATCTCTTCATCAGAGGTCCACTAAAATAGGGACAGGGCCCTCCATTTTGTTTTTTCTTTAATCTCAGCTCCCATCAGCCTTGGCCAGTATAATCAATGGTGACAGATGATGGGGGCAAAAGTCCAGCAGCATCTGGAGGGCCACACATTCCCCATTCCTCCACTTGAGGAATGCTCACAGATAAACTTTCCACCCACATATCATATGCATGAAGCAGGAACAGAACTGTGTCACACATACTCCATGCCCCTGACCACCAATACATCCTGCAGGTCCTATGCCCAGCAGCTCTGCATTTGACAAAATGTCAGAAAAAAAGGCCTACATATGCTTGACAGCACTGACCACAGCCAAGTTCCTCAACAACCTCTCAAATAATCATATGCCAATCTACATGGATCATGTTGTCCAACCTGTTTTTGTTTTCATCAGTGGCTTCTGTCAATGGCTCCCCACTATGTGGTTTATCTTCAACACTGGTTCTGCCTTCTTTAAACTTTTTCATCCATCTTTGCACATTATTCTCTTCAATTGTTGCCTCATCATATACCTTTCTGAGCCTTCTGTGGATGTCAGCAGCAGTACATCCTTCTTTGGTCAAGAACTCAGTGGCCCTTTCCGCATGACATTTTCCATGCGAAAGGGCACCTGAAGCATCGCGCAATTGTGAAGAGCGATCTGCACAACGTACTCACAATCGCGCGATGCTCCAGGGGCCAGCAGGCGCCAATCACACATCTTTTCATTTTCGACATGAAGCCGAAAATGGTACGCGATTGCACATTGCTCCCGGGCCCCGCGTGCACTTACCTGGCGTGTGGAGCCTCCGGAGCCACGCCAGTCGTGCTTCCTGTCCCAGGCTGCACTGCAGAAGGAAGAGGTGGGGCTCTTGCGCAAGCAGGCAGCTCGTGCGGAGCTGAAGCAGCAGGGACACAAGAGCCTCTCGCTGGAGGCTGCTCGCGTGATCCCCACACCCCAGTGCCAGAAAAATGTAAGGTGTGGAAAGGGCCAGTGACTGCTCTTTGTTTCTGCTTCATATCCATGGTTGTGCAACACCTAGAAATACAGAAATTATGTCAATCACGCCATAACAATTGCTCTATCCGGTGGTGTGATGGCATTACATTTGGATTAGTGGTTTCAGAGAAAATAGCACCCGGGTGTTACTTTCACTATGATTCTCATATAACAGGGCTTGGAAAAGTTACATTTTTGGGTTACAACTTCCATAATACTTTCATCGTGGCCATTGTGGAGAAGTTACTGCTATGCTAGCTGAGGGACCTGGATACTGTATCTCAAAGCCCTGTTTGGATTGGAGGGGGGAGGAGGACTTACTTAATAGCCTTTATAATGAAGGACAGACTTTGACTAATGAGAGCAAGAGAACTTTCCATGAACAAACCATTTTCTTCTTGCCAAAACTTTAATTTGACAGCTTTATTTATACATAAATGGGGAAAGAGAGCTAAATTTCAGTACCTAGATGATAGACAGCCAGTGTGGTATAGTGGTTTGAGTGTTGCACTATGTCCTGGGGAGCAAGGATCAATTCCCCACTTGGCCATGGAAACCCACTGGGTGATCTTGGGTGCATCACATACTCTCAGCTCCCAAAACCTCCATGATGGGGTGACCTTAGGGTCACCATAAGTCAGAAACAACTTGAATGACAACAATAACCTATATGATGCTTCTATTATAACTAGGAATGAACTCCAACTGTTGCATGTGAAAAGTATCTTTCCTTCAAGTTATCATAGCCGTTCAGCAATGGGAGTGATGGGTCATAGGTAATAGAAAACCATTTCATCTGTGTGCATGCGGGGACGGGGTAGAGTTTGTCTACTTTCCCCCAGTCTGGGACACCATATTAATCCAAGTAACTAGACCAAGACCATCCTGCTCTGAACGCAAATGTTGCTTGTATACTTGGAGACCATCTTTGTTGTTGTTCTTGTTTTGTGTGCCTTCAAATCATTTCTGACATATGGTAATCCTAAGGTGACCCTAGTACAGGGTTTTCTTGACAAGATTTGTTCAACAAAGTTTTGCCTTTGCCTTCCTTTGAGGCTGAGAGAGTGTGACTTGCCCAAAGTCACCTGGTGGGTTTCCATGGTTGAGCAGGGATTCAAGCCCTTGTCCCCAGAGTTGTACTTAAATAGTCAAACCACTGCACCACACCGGCAATTCTTTTTTTTTTTTTTGGGGGGGGGAGGAATCACATAAGATGCCAAATTCAGTCACTTGTATATCTCCATGAAGAAATGCAACAACAGCGAGGATAGATGAGATCTTGGTTTGAAATCTACTGCCAGACAGAGCTGTTACGATTAGATATAACAATTTATTAATTTGTTATATTCATATCCCTCCTTTCCTGCAGGGGGCTCAGTGCAGCATAGAGGTGGTATTCCTCCTCCCCACTCTATCTTCACAATAAACTTTAGAGGTAGGTCCAGCTGCATCCAGTGAACTTCACAGCTTGGTGGTGACTTGAACCTAGATCTTCCAAGTACCATCTCTTTCTTTCCCTCCCTCCTTGCCTTTATCATGAGGTTTCAGGACAGTATATGATATGCATTTTTTATATATATAAATCTACTTCCGGAGTAAACGCATAAAAATATTAAATAAGATAAAATCATCTTAAATAAAACAACACTTAAAAAACTTCAAAGGCAAATTTTAAAGTAAATGAGTACCCAAACCCTTGAATAAAAAGTCATCTTTTAGCTTGGTATCAGAAAAAAACCAATGTTGGACCCCCAAGGGGAGGGCATTTTGCAACAGAACACCACCACTGAGAAGGCCCTCTCCCATATCCTCCTTGCTTTTATTTCCCCCTCTTGTGAGACATAGAGGAAGGCCCGTCCTGGAGACCTCAATTCTTGGGCAGGTACATATAGATAGGGTATTAAGTATTCAAGTGTTAAGGTCCCAAATTGAAGTCCACTGTACCACAGTAGCTTAGTGTAAGGCGGGTCCTTATTTTCTCCAGAAAATCCTTAACTGGATTACTTTAGCATTTGGAAGTTAACATCCCTTTAGTCCTTATGGATAGGGAATAAGTGGCTTATTTTTCATAGGGTATGTTACAGTTGCCACAGGTGATATGAAGATCTGAAAAAAAATCAGGCTTATTTCCACTTCCTTCCTGGACTGCCCATAGCATCCTCATTTGCCCTGGAAAACACTTCCTTTGTGAGCATCCTGGCCAAAAAGTGAGGGAACAAACTGTGGAAAACACATGATCATATTATTTATCAGCGGCAATTCAGTGCAGAGGGCTTTACTCTAACCTTTGGGTTTTTTCCTTTGGGTTTTGCTGCGGCATACGAGCAAATCATGTCATGGGCACAGGATAAATATCTACCTTTAAGAAAAGTGAATCTGTTATGAATATTGTCAGGGAACACTTTAAGGAACTGCAGCTTTGTGAAATCTTTGTTGTAAACATTTTGACACCCTTGTTGTTCAGAAAAAGACAATGGGTGGCTTTGAGGGTCCCAATGTTAGGAACTTTTATGCCTTAAAAATTATATCCCAGTCAAAACAGCTATTCAGACTGACATCAAAGAAGGGGAAAATGTTGGCAGGTCAAGAAGTTTAATTTCCATAGAACTTGTACTTCGATTTCTCATGCAGTGTACTGTAATGACTCAAATGGCCATGGGCAACATTGTAATCAGAGATTCTTGTGGATGGAGCGAATATGCAGCAGAGGTCTCTCTTTGTTAATGATCCTACCTCAAGATAAAGTAACTGGTGACCTGAGATACCTTCATTGTTCCTATGGTTGCTTAAAGCACTTTAAGGTTTTTTTTTAAAAAATGCTTCTTAAAAAAATGAAACAAAGAAAGAATAGAGTAGAATATGTATAATTTAGAATGCTTTGTTGCCCTCTTTTGAAAATCAAAACCTTTCAAGTATGGCTTGCTCACTTTTAGAAGAGTGTTCTTTTAGAAAAAAAGAACCTCAGGAAATTCTTTTTTTTTTCCAGAGAAAAAGAACACACAAGAATATTTCCCATCTGTATCCCATCATTCCTCAGAACAACTGGGAGAGGTGGGTTATGAAGTAGATTAGGCTGAGGGCTTGTGAGTGAGCCCATTAGCCAACAAACAGTTTTAAAGTTCTTTCTCATCCTTTGTAAATGATGAACTGTCATAATTGTTATGAACCTGTGTGGATGTTAAGGTCTTGAAGAGAATCTTCAGAAAAGGTGAATACCATCGCTTGTGGTGATATACTTGAGAGGAGAAGGGGGCTAACAAATTCCATTACAGTGCTGGGTTTCCAGCCAGACCCCTTCTGACCTGTGGCTTAAAAATTGTAAGAGATCCTGCATGTCTTTGGCTACTCTGATTTTTATTATCAATATTTTAATACTGATAATAATAACTTGGTATTGTGAAAGACATTGATAGTATATCTTCTAGGACACCAGGTCTGACTCCTCCCTGTGAGTTGGACAGCAACCCTGCTGCTCTCTGATTTCGGAGGCCCAGTTTCAGTGTGGTCAGAGCGTATTTGCATAGTTAAAGCTAGTGCACCAGCTGTGCCCATTCCTGAAGATGTCAGATTTGACCACAGTAACACATGTCTTCACTATATCCCATTTGGATTACTCCAATACAGTTTATGTGGGGTACCTTTGAAGAGTGTTTGGAACCTTTAGCAGGTCTAAAATGTTGTGGCAGGACTGATGACTGAGTCTGGTTACAGGGAACACCTAATTCCATGACTGCAACAGTTCCGCTGGCTACTGCTCTGTTTTAGGGCAGAATTCAATACGATGTTTATGACCTATAATGCCCAATATGACTTGAGTGAGACCGTACCTCCCTCTGACCCTGACTAAGAGCTTTTCTGTACTGCATTGCTATTATTCACTTTTAACATCCTGTGGAATTCTGAGGTTTGCAGTTTACTGAGGCCAAAGAGCTCTATGGCTGAGAGTTCTAAATGCCCCTCCCTAAACAGCAAACCCTAGGATTCCACAGGATGTTGAAAGTGGAATAATAGCACTATAACAGTGTAGTGCGGAAAGGCCCTGAGTTTTGAGATCACTGGGGAATGGTTTTCTCTCTTTTCTCCCAGACTGTGGAAGTCCCTCCCATGGGAAATTTGGTTGGCCCCCTTTCTGCAATCTTTTCACAGGCAGGCAAAGACCTGTTTATTTAGAAAGGCTTTCATCTTTTAAGAGGTTTTGTTTGTTCTGGTTGCAGCAGATTTTTTTTAAATGGGGGTGTGGTGCTTTTTTATTACCTTTTAAACATGTTTTAAAGTTCATTGCTAATAGGATTATTTATTTAATGTTTTAAATGTTTGAATCATACATTTTTGGTTGCAATTTGTTTTAACAGATTCTGTAAGCTGCCTTTGGTCCTATATTGGGAGAAAGGAGGGATATCAATGGAATAAATAGACACTGATGTTCAAGGAACTTGAGGTAGTGTTCATGGTTTCCCGATAAATTATTTCATTGTCTTTATTTGTTACGTTTATATCCACCTTTCCTCTACTAAGCTCAAAGTACTGTACACCACTCTTCTTCTCTTAACTTTATTCTCAGAACAACCCCTGTGAGGTAAGTCAAGATGAAAAAGAGGGATTGCCTCAAGGTCTTGCAGAGAGGGTTATGGTTGTCAGTCACTACCTCATCAATCACTATGGCACTATCTCAACACTTGCAAAACAGTATGAGGCAGCACTTCAACCATGGATATTCCTCCTCTACCATGTAGTGAGGCCACACGTCTGCAATTATAAAAGGATACAGTTATACCACAATTGGAATTAGGTTATCTCTCATTAAGTTACAGTGATAACATGATGTATTTGTACCTTAATTATGGGAAATGGAACTACTTACAAACAACTGCTTGTACAACTAGTTAGCTCTAGCTTTCATAAATGTTACAGTACAATGAAACTTACATACGCTTTAGCCCACTGTATTCAGATGGGCTTAGGCCATTTCTGCACTAGACTGTTATAGCGCTATTATTCCACTTGCAACATCCTATGGAATCCTGGGGTTTGCAGTTCTGGGAGAGGGCAGCCAGCCCCTCTTGAAACTACAAACCCCAGGATTCCATAGGATGTTGCAAGTGGAATAATAGCGCTATAACAGTCCAGTGCGGAAATGGCCTTAGATCCTGTCCTAACACTCTAACTGTAACAACCTATTATGGGACAAAAGCCCTGCTGAAGGTCACCCTTGTGCATTTAATGCAGAAGAATAGCATGGGAAGAGCACGATGTATTGTCTTCTCACCTTCCCAAATTGCTCCAATTTAGCTCATCTGCAAACTTCAAGAGCTACACCATTTGAAAGGAAGAGGAAGAAAATAGGGTAGTGAAAGTAAAAAGGCAAATAGCAAAAAGAAGTACATGAGGTATGAAAAGCAAACTGTTGCTCTGCCCTTCAGCATCTGACTGAAAAAGGATGTGAGGAAAACAAGGTAATGATATTTTATGTGGTATGGCAGTGAATGTTTTGAAACCTTTTTCATTAATAAAACAGAGAAGTGTGCAAGTCAAATAAGGAAGTTCTAAGAAGCCTTATACTTTTCGGGTAGATGGCTTTCAGTTTCTGATATAAATATGTAATAATAGTATGGTAAACCTGCAGGGGAGGGTGCGATTCTGTGAGTCATGGGGATAGCAAAGGCGACATGGGTAAGTTAAAGAAGGACTTTTTTTTTCTGATGACAGAACTTGGGGAAAAAAAGTTTTAAGAAAAAGGAATATAATGATGCACTGAAGATACTGATTCACTCAGTGATTATAAATACCATGATGCTTAAGGACACAAACCATCAACTAAACTCAGACCCTTTCCACATGGTGTGGCTGCCCCACATTTGGGTCATAACGGCAGCTCTTCATGGGTCATGCTTCTGCACAACATTGTCGTGGTCCCACCGCCATCTTGTCCCTGTGCATTGTGCACATGTGGTATTTGAAAAACAGAAAAAGTCCATTTTACACCTACCATGCGCAGCACTGCTGACCTTTCTGGCCATGCAGAACGGTGGAAGTGCTCTGGCAACAATTCCTTCTCCAACACAGCAATGGCAAGTGCTTGGCTGTGCTGCAGAAGGAAGAGGTGGGGCCAGCGCGCTCCCTTCCGCAGTGACCTGCAATGAAACGAAACAATGGATCGTCATCATGTGGAAATGGCCTCAGTTATAGATCAATTACATCAGCTCAATTATATATCGTTTATGACTAATACACATTATAACTAAAGCATCTTCCTAACATCTGGACAGGATAGTGAGGGTTTTCTATTGGGAAAACTAGGGCAATCATTGAAGTGGTTCTGGAAGGGATGGACTCTCTTCTGTGTAACAAAACGGGTATTAGCTGTGCATCTATTGCAACTGTCTGGTGCTCAAGCACCAGCAAGATAAGGTAAGGTGCAGCTGCTAGACCTACCAGTCTGCAGAGCAGATTGAGCAGATCCCAATAAGGATATGGTTATTGGTACCAAATGCTGACATTCCTTACAACACTAAACGTTCACGCCTTGGATTTTTTGGATGCTGTTGCAAAAGGAGCCTTTCTCTTCTTTGTAGCCTTCTGGAGTTGCTTATGTAAAGATGTTTGTATAGACAACTGGCTTGTCCCTTGTGCGTGTATGTGTTTTCAAGGGTTTTCTTAGGGAAGGAAAACTCAGAGGTGGTGTTGCCAATACTTTCCTCTGAAATATAGCCTATGCACCAAGAATTCCTTGTCAGCCTCTCATCCAAGGACTAACCAGGGCTGATCCTGCTTAGCTTCCAAGATCAGATGGAATCTAGTGTTTTAGTCTCTTGGCTGGCTCCTTACCGGTATAAATTGCTTTTTTAATTGCTGAAGACCTTGAGCATCAAACCTAACCAGTAATGGCTATGATATCAAGTCCCCCACCCCACCCCAAGATTTCCAGTCTAAGGCCAAGAAGGATAGAGCTTGAATTCCTTGGAGCTGTTATTAAAAGAAAGAAAGAAAGAAAGAAAGAAAGGAAGAAAGGAAGAAAGGAAGGAAGAAAGGAAGGAAGAAAGAAAGGAAGAAAGAGGAAGGAAGGAAGGAAGGAAGGAAGGAAGGAAGGGAGGGAGGGAGGGAGGGAGGGGAAAAAAATCTATGTTCTGAGAAAAGGGAGAGAAGTAAACCTTTCCTCTTCCATGCTGCTTTAAGCTCTGAACTCTTCAGCTTTAAGGGTAGGAATCATGTAGCCCTCCAGTGGTAGCCAACTCTCAGCAATCCTAGCCAGCAGGCTAAATGGTGAGGAATGATGGGAGCTGCAGTTCAGCAACATCTGTAGGACTGATTTCTACACATGTTTTAAACAGGCAGACAACTGTACTGCTTTAAGCAATTTCTTTCATCCTTGTTCTGACGTTAGAAATGAGCTATCTCAGAAGAAAGTTTCCACAAGCAGAGAGATGTAAAGGCGAGGAGCAGGTAGAAGTAGGGCTTGTTGGCTTCCCCAAGGCTCCACTTCATGTTCATAATAGACTCCTTCCTTACTTTATATAGGTAACAGGGAGCATCCAACACACTTTACTGTCTAATGGGAAGAAAGGTGGTCCCCCACTTCCGTCCAATTCACTGATGAAAGCAACCAGACTGCCTTCAGAGCAATCGAGCTTTATTTTGAAACTGGCAATAGGTCAGCATCTGTCCTAGCCTCTGACTAGTTTACCTCAGGTTTAGAGGAAGAGGACAATGCTCTGTCCTCTAACAGGGGGGTGCAGCCAGTAGGCTGATACTGCTGTTCTCTCCTCAGCATCCTTCAGCTAAGGTGACTGTCATCCTCTGTCCAAGGGTAGGGCGAGACCAGCCTAACTGGTAGTACTTTGATAAAATATCCATGGCTGTTTGCCACATCTACTTTCAATCTAATACAGGATGGACAACTTAACAGATGTAGTTGTTTTAGTCTCTTGCAGGATAAAAAAGGTAGAAGAGAAGGGGAGAACTAAAAAGGAACATAGCAGAACTTCTAAGATTAACTCATTTTTGTTTTAGCATGAGCTTTCGTGGATATAAACCCACTTCTTCAGATGCAATATGGTGCAATGTTACTCATGTCTACTCAGAAATACATCCTGCTGAGTCCAATGGTCCCACATAAGTAGGTATAGAACTGCAACTTTATACAACTTATTGTGGAATTCAGTTTACCTAACAGGCAGAAACTATGGGATGAGCACAGTCTAGTGCATAAAATGAGGATATCTGCTAGACTACGTTCAGAGCTGGCCTTACTGTTAAACAAATGGCATTTCTGCATGGTGTTGCTATCCTGTGATAAGGATGTATTGGCAGCAATCTGTGAGTCATGCTTTCGCATGACGTCACAGACTTGCGGCCAGTACATCCCCACCAGTCGCGATCACGGCATATCCACTTAATGGAACAAACCATTAAGTGCCTGCAATCATGTGACACTGCCATCACCACCAGCCATGCCAAAGGGGTGGAAGCATGATTGCACGCTTCCTTCCCCAGTGGGAAGGAGACTGGCTGTGCTGCAGAAGGAAGGAAGGCATGTGTCATTCATGCTCCCTTCCACAGGGAACCAGCCGGGTGAGGAGGGGAGCGTTCGCATCATGCTCCCTTCCTGGCAAAGGTGCTCCAAGGGCCATGATGGGAGAAGGACAACGGAAGGAGGTATGCTGTGGAAATGGCCAAAGTGACGCAGCTGCCCTGGATAGCTGGTTTTGGGTATCATAAAAGGGCAGCAAATGGTAGCTTCTTCAGTTCATTAATATTGTACCTTTGCTGCCAGGGAGGGGCAGAGAAACATATGGGATTTTATGCCTTAGAGGCTCCCCTCCAAGAAAGGAAAAAAAGATCCTGTCTTGGCCTTGAGTGCTATACATCTTTACTTGAGAATTAGCCACAGACAGCAAAAAGTTATGGACTGTTTGGTCTGAGTTCCAGAGGAATTATTGAAAGGTAAGAAAACTGTGCCATGCCAGCCCAGTGTATGCTAATTGCTGCCCCTTCAATGGCATTGTTATCTTTGCCAGTATTCTACCTTCCCCCCCCCAAATACAGTAGCTAGAGAGGAATTTATGTCTGTGTGCCCAGTGGGTGCTTTCTTCATGTATCAGTCATGGCTTTGCCATGGGAGAAGAATATTTTGTATTTGCATATTTTCATGAAAGTCTCTAAATTGCCTTATTGGGATCCTGCGGTCAAAATGTGTCCATCTTGCTAATCCTATGGCAAGCACTGCAGTTTAGTCTGTGGTTGATTTGTGTAACTTTCCATGTATTATAATGCACTTCTGTTGCATTTTGTTTGCAGATTAACAGGTGGACCTTTTAAAAAGACTTTGTTTCAGAAATATAATAGTGCTTTTTTAAATGTTTTACAGTGTTTTAATTGAATGTGCTATTTAATGCTTTTAGAACTTTAGTTGTTCTACATTTTGGGATGGAGATAGATGATGACAGAAAGACAGGAAAGTGTGTATTATTTACAATTCTCAATGCATCTACTACAATTTTGTGAGGTTTATTAAACAACTTTAAAGATTGTATAGTCTATTTATTGTATGTATGTACATACAGTCTGATATTTAAAATTTCAAGTGGATTCCGTAAAACCTGGCTCAGTCTTCTTTAGATTATTGGATATTGTTTTAGCCCTGTGCACTGGATTCTACCTCTGTATAGGAGAATTTTCCATATTCTTCAATTAGTACTGATTCTGTGATTTAACTGGATTATGTTTCTTGCAGTAAAAATTAAAAAAAGAGAAATCTACTCTTAAAAAAAATGCTTTTAGAACTTTTGTACTTCATACTGTTTTAACTGGTCTATTTTTTATATACTGTAAGCTGCTTTGTATCCCATTTGGGAGAAAAGTGGGACATAAAACAAATAATTTTTTGTTGTTGTTAAAAAACGATATGGTCTAGTGGTTAGGGTACTACAGTGGAACTTGGGAGATCTAGTTTCAAGTGCTGATCAAACCATTACATTCACTTTTTGACGTTAGGCCGTAGCCACTCTCTTTCAGCTTGACCATCATCACAGTGTTCGGCTCACTGAGCTATACTGAGATAGAACACAGTTGTAATAGACAGATAAATAGTCAAATAACTCTGTGTTCTCTGTGGTTGGTTTTAGTTTGGTTTTAGTCCTCAAGCTGTTTTAATTTGTTCTAGGCATTATGTTATATTTGATTTTTGTATTTTATGGTTTTCTTGTTGTTGTGTGCCTTCAAGTCATTTCTGACTTATGTTGACTCTAAGGCTCTATCATGGGGGTTTCTTGGCAGAATTTGTTCAGAGTGGGTTTGCTTTTGCCTTCCTCTGGTGGTGAGGGAATGTGGCTTCCCCATGGTCATCCAGTGGGTTTCTATGACTAGTGGGGATTTGAACCCTGGCCTCCCATTGTCCTAATCCAGCACTCAAACCACTACATCACATTGGCTCTCATTTTTTAAATGATTTTTATCTCTATTTTATGCAATGTGTAGAAAGTAGGGACTATTGGGCAGTACAAAGATGTAGCCAGTAGGTATATAAACATGTAATTAAATGGAAATAAAACCTGTGTGATATAGTGGTTTGAGTGTTGGACTATGACCCTGGGGACCAGGTTTGATTCCCTGCTTGGTTATGGAAACCCTTTGGGTGACCTTGGATATGTCACACACTCTCAGCCCCAGAAAACCCTGTGATAGGTTTACCTTAAGGTCATCAAAAGTCAGAAATGACCTGAAGGCACCCAATGACATCAACAAAGGAAGTCTCCGCACTCGACTGTTATAACGCTATTGTCCCACTTTCAACATCCTATGGAATCCTGGGGTTTTCAGTTTCGGGAGGGGCCGGCTGGCCCCTCCTGAAACTGCAAACCCCAGGATTCCATAGGATGTTGAAAGTGGGACAATAGCGTTATAACAGTCAAGTGCGGAAATGGCCAAAGACTTGTAGACAATAACCTCAAACTTTTGAGGCTAAAATTATTGGACACAACCATCGGTGCATTTAGTAGGGACAGTCTCAAGTACTTCTTTATCACCCCCCACTTTTTCAGCAGCTTTTAAATTGTCTGAACTTCTTTCTCCTACTCTCATGCTCCCCTTTGTTCTAGCTTACTTCAGTTGCTGCAAATTGAGTTCAAAGTGCAAAAGTAGTTCCTACTCATTTAGGTCATCAAGGGGAAGAACAGAGGAAGGGGCAGAATCTTGACCTTCCCAGTAGCCTCAGGCAAAACCAAACTGCTGCAGTTTCTTCTTGCTTATCTCTTCCTCCACATTAGTAACATTTGCCCAGATGCATATCTAGGGTGGTGCAAGTAGGGTACATGCCCTGAGCATTAATGCAAGGCAGGTGCAAAAACACTGTGCTGGAACATTTAGTGTCAGAGGAGGAGGAAGTGACCCCAGAGGTAGGGGCACAACTTCCACACTTGCCCTAGGTACTATTCAGACTAGATCTGCTTTTGCCATCTTGACTGCACTCTGATATTGATATGGCCACATTTCCTAGTTTTTATATGCGACATGTTGCACAGTATGTGAATAGAAACAAGCTCTGATGACAGAAACACACATTTATATCTCTTAACAATGCAATCCAGAACATGCCAGCTGTCTTCCTAAGGTTAAAGGGACTTACTGAAATGTGTATACAGGACCATAGCCTAGCTGATCCTGGTAGGCAACAAAGTGTACCACTTTGCTCCACAGGAAAGGTTCACTTTCCTCATTTTTAATGGAAAGAACCTTTAAAAGGTGCTTTAAATAACTAGGAAAAGGAAGGCGGTAGTAAAAAAAAGAACTATGGGAGCAGCTGTTTGGAATCTGGAAATTAGGATGGCATGCTGCAAAACATTCCAAAGTTTGTTTTAGAAGTCTGCTATAACAATAGGGATTGTAAAGATCTGGTTTGGTTTCTTCTTTTTGTCCTGTCCATCTGGTTGTCCTCCTTAACTATGGCTATTGTTGAGTGGATTCTGCAGCATTGATGATCTTCTATTTGGTGAGTTAAACTGTCATCTCCTGCAAGAAGGGTAGCGTTTGTTTGTTCAGCAGATCTTTGTTTCCCACACAAGAGCTTTCCTTCAAAACAGCATGGTTATCATCCCTCTAGATGACTGAAATTAATGAAATGCCAACCAGCAGGTGGAGATGCATGAAAGCATTCTTAATCATGGACATGCTGCTTGAGATTTCATTCCCATGTCTCTAAACAAGCACTTCACTGGCCAGAGATTTTTTTTTCATAAATGTTGCTTGGCGTTTCTTGGGAAAGTTTAGAATTAAAACCTTGGATGACTGACAACAATCATATGATAGAGCATATCTTGCTACACACTCACTGTTCACAAAACAATGTTGGAAGTATTCTGTGCTCTTGGGCCACCCTGTTTCATATGACACTGAGCTGGACAAGTGCTGGTTAACAACTCCCCATATTTGTGTTTCCTCCCCATTATTGTGGTTACATTCTTGTGCAGAAGTACTGGGATCTGCCACAAAGTGTTGTGATATATCTCCATAAGAGTAGTGTACTTCTTTTTAGGACTCCAGATCGCATAGAAGTGGAGCCTTTCAATGTTGCTAATGCCTCTTGGGGGAAGTTTTAGTAAAGGACCCAGAAAAAAATATCTTAAGGTGCTATCATCTCCTGTGGTACATAGTGCTGGGGGAATCAGTTTCAGGCACATGGCTGCCCCAAGACTTGAACAACTAGAGCTATAAGCAAAACTTGCAAAAATTACTTTTGCAATGATGATACACAGAATCTTCCAACCAGCATGAATATGATGGCTAGGGGACACTGAGAGTTGTTGTTCTAACGATTATGTTTTCGAACTTCCATTATCTAGTGGAGGAAGAGTGGTTCTGGAGAATGAAAAAGAGAAATGGTAAATATGCTGTTTTTCCTCTGGAAGTATCCTTATACGGAGGTAGTTTTCCCCAACCTTAATCTTTCTCCCCTCCAGAATAATGCTTTTAGGGTCATGAGCAGGATAATTAACCTTTTCCCTTTTGATCTCTGGTTCCATTTCCCTTCCTCAACTGTCACATGATAATTCTGTGTGTACAATATGCTCTCAGGTCCCAACCAGTCATTCCTTGTTTATAACTTTTTTAGTTTGGAAACTTAAATACCATCTGCATGCCTAAGGTGTTTTACCAAGTATGTAGAAGCCACTTCCTTATTTTAAGGTGGAACCATTTTGTTTCTCAATTGATAGGAACCAGATCACCTTAGCTTGCTATAAGAGGAAATAAGTCAGTTCTAGTCCAAGGGTTACCAGATAGGTGAACCTACCAGGGCACTGATATTCTGTTGTAATACAACAGAGTGTGAATTAAACTAAACATCCTTTTAGTAAGTGAAGCCTAATCTGCTCATGCAGCAGCATGCGGTGACAGGATTAGAGGTAATATTACAGAGTGCTACAGTACTTTAAATTGAAAACTGAGGTTGCCATTTTGGTCCTTCCTCTACCCTATTCAGGGTAGAGAAGCATATTTGAACCAATGAGGAGTGTACCTTCTATGAAGGAACTCTATGCACATACATCAGCCTACGTATAGGATCTCTCCTGACAATTGCTGAATGCACACCTACTAAGCTCATTGCTAGGACATGTGTCCATTACCAAATAAAGGTCATCTGAACCCCTTCTACAATATTTCTTCATTGATGTATTTCATGTGTGAAACCACCTTCTTTTAATTGTGAAACCATCTCAATAATATTTTGTAGCTTCAAAGAGGCAAAATCCTATTCGGCATTATGGCAACACAGTCCTAACCATGTTTACTCAGAAGTAGGTCCCCCTAAGTTCAGGGAGACCTACTTCCTGGTAAGGATGTTTAGAACAGGAATGAATGAGTCATTCCCCTACAAACTCAACTGCTCTCCATCATATTTCATTTAAGAACTGATGAATCACTTTTGAACACTCCATGTGTTTTTATAACTTGCATTTTGAAGAATGTCTTTTCAATAGTTCAGCAAACAACCACAGGATAAAGGTTCAACCGGAATGCACATTTCCACATCTGGAAACAGAATGTGATTAAAGGTGCTTTTTAAGTATGTTTATGTTTTCTGGAGTTTTATATTATGCGTGTTCTGTCTCTCAACTGGCATGTTTAACTCCATCTTCTGAGTAGCACATGCGTGCACAGAGAGAGAGAGGGAGGGAGGGGGAGAGAAAGAAAGAGATGAACAAAGAGGGGGAAATGACCAACATAATTCATTATACTGAACTGGTGCCTCTGAAAATAATTAATCTAAGTGTTACATGTGTATAAAAACACAGATGAACTTTGTAGCATTTATTTACTTAAAATATTTTAGGCCTCTTTAAAGGTAAAATCCCATCACGGTAGCTTAATACAATAAAACCTGATGCAATAATAAACATGAAAATTAATAAAAACCAGAAATAAAAATAAAATGGAGATCTGTGTTTATACACACACATACTCTCTCACACATACATCTCTATATATACACTTAGCATCAACATAGATTTAACTGTGACACTTTCAAATCACATCTCAAACATGTCATAGGAATTTCCAATACTTATATTGGTAATTCCAATATTTATATTTTGAAATATTATAAAGTACAAAATTCAATCAGACACTACCAAAATTGATTTTAAAAAGTATCAATGCAATGAGCACAAAACCTAGAATAACAGGCAATAACAGAAAATCAGTATAAACATTAGGAAAGGGAGAAGCAATTAGTGTCAAAGATTATATATATACACATACAGAATTGAATGGCCTGAGAAAATAAAAAGATATTCTCTTGATACTAAAAAGACCATAGCATAGGCACCTGCCAAGCCTCTTAGTGGAAAAAATTCAGCAATTTGATGCCACTTAGGAAAATTATAACAAAATCAAATGTGGCAAGTTGCTTGTCTACATTCCCTTAACATAATATATTTTCTTCAGTGCCTTTCAGAAAGGTTGCACTTTATATTCCAGTAAAGCACATTAATATTACCAACCAATTATTCAGGTGTCATTGGTATCACGGTCTCAGAACATGAGCAATGAGCTTTAAAAGGCCTGACAAACTTGCTGGATCATATTTGGCCTCAGTGCACATGCTGTATGTTGTGTGTTGCCTATTTATGAACAATCCAGAAATGCCCCAGTGCTAGATGCCTTTTTTTTTTAAAGGAATGCTTTCTGTTTTACATTGGCTGAGGTCCTAGTGTCAACTGGTGCCAGGCAACCCTAATTTGTTTGTAGACTCTCTTCTCTTCATTGCCACCTTTGCTTTTTCTGCTTTTGCTATTTTTGCTTTTGCTCCTTCAGTTCCTCTGAACAGATGCCACCCTAGTTCACTATGCCCTCTCCTCCTCCTCCTCTTTCTGAAGATGTTGTGGGTGGGTAGGGCTCTATACCATGTCCAAACCAATGTGTGTGTGTGTGTGTGTGTGTGTGTGTGTGTGTACATACATACATACATGTGACTCGGTGTCACCTTTTTTTTTTTTTTTTGCTCAGTGTGCATCCAAGAGAAGTCACATCGACCTGAAAAGTTCTGTAATGTGTTGAGGCTATCACTTTCAGCCCCAAATTGTATATTACATAGGATCCTGCCTTCTGACCGAGATGCTATTTGGTCTAAAGTTGGCTCTCTCATCTCTTTTCATGGATTTGCTGTCAAATATTCAGTTTGGTGCTGAAACACTGACCGGTAAGCAGGAAAAAATGCCCTGGCAGGTATAGCTTAACACTGTTGGCCTGTGCTTTTGTTTTCTCTTGATGGGAGTAACTTTATACATACCAAACATTCCTGTTGATATTTCTCTGGTTGCCATCTCAGTTGCAAAATGTTGCATGGGAACTTGCCTTGACCTAAATAGTTCTTTCCTACATGGATGTTGTTGATTGTGATTGCAGCTGAAAGCGAACAGTTTCCAGCAACAAGCTTGTTTTCTAATTGGAACACTGTGCATCTTTTTTGCATCAGCCTGATTTGACTTAAGGCCTTCCTGAAGCAGGGTGTTCAAAGCTCTTGGCAGATTATGCTCACGTGATGGTCCGTCTGTCTTACCTGTAATTTAATGAAAACCTTTGGATCCTTTCTGTAAATGTTTCTTCCCACAAATAAGAGGTGGCAGGGTAGGAAAGGCTTATTCCCATCATTATTTCATATGTTTTTGGTCTTAAAAAATAAAGTTTATATAATGGAAATACAATATAATTAGACACATGGGAGTTCTGGTTTGGAAGTGGTTCAGCAAAATTCTATGATAAAACAAGTCCCTGACCACAAAAAGCTATGTACAGTGATTTGACAGTCTAACGTATACAATCACTTATGCTAAATGAAAGGCAATGTCACCATGTTAAAAGCTGTGTACTGAAAGCCCTTATGTTATTTGCTAGCTAACAAGCCCAAAAGCTGTAAATCTAACCCAAAGTCAGTGTTAAATAAACTTTGAACAGACTTTTCCAAAAGGTGCTCAGGGTGGTCATGTTTATAAAGCAACATGTCTGCAAAGGAATGGGTTGTAATAGGATTATTTGAGAATGGCATCATTTCTGCCCTGCTGTGTAGCATGTAGACTGCATGTTTTTTGTACCATTCAAAACATGCATCACTTTGGGATCTTGTTTCTAGAATGATCACATCTGTAGTGGTTGCTGTACCTAAAATAACCATCTTATTATGCTGAAAACAGGGCTTAAAAACACTAAAATTGTAGACCCTGTTAATGAGCTTTTCCCTCTTTCTTGACTCACAGTTGAATTGAAGTTGGAATGGGGTAATCACACAAATTGAGTATGCTTTCATTTTTGGACCAGACGCTGGTTGTCATAAAGTGGAAAATGGCTTGTTGACTTCGGTAGAGCATCAACCATTTTTTAAAAAATCAGTAGAACACTGGATCTTGAGCTCAAATTCCCAATAATAAAGTTATGTGAAACAAGGAAGTGACCCCCTGTCAACTCCATTTTGGAACGGAAAATTCAAAATGATGGATAATCCGTTGGAGCAGAAGTAACCTCCCTGAAACAAATTACTTTGTAGAGATGCCAATGTTCCTGCATACTGTGTTACGTGCTACCAGAGAATAAGAGATGTACAACTCTGAGATATCCATCAACTGTCCTGAAAGTATGTTTACATTTTATTGTTGAGTTTTCTGAATAGAATAGTGAACTTCAAACCTCTTGTGCTTAATTTGTCATCGATTAGCTGCTAAGTACATTACAACCATCACTATAGCTGTTAACAGCAAAAGAGACTATAGGTTCAGAAAAATATTGCAGTATATAAAGTTTAGGAGTCATGGAAAACCCCATATGATATGAAAAGCCTGCCAGTACAAATTACTTGGAAGCAATAGCTTCTGAATTGCTGACAGCCTTTTGCTTAAATATTTTGAGAATACCTTTTGAAATATTATTATTCTAAGAATTATATCAAGTTTCCACACACACTTTTTAAAATTTGTCTTCATCATTTAAACAAAGGAAAGTTGAAAGCTTTAGAAATTAGCAATAAGTTACAGGTCCAAGCTAGAGCAAGCATTTTCTATTATAGTTAGAAGTTTTAAAAAGCACATGAACCGTGATAGTCCACCATTTAATAAAGTCACATTGCCATAATAGTGGCACAGCAAAAGAAGTGAAGAACTATTACATTACACTTGTAATGTAATAGTTACATATTCATCAGTGGGGAAAGGAAACAATTACAAGGAAGCAGTTATTTTTAACCAGTTTGTTATGCTGACCTTTATTAGTTGATATTCTTTGGTTTCCAGGTGGATCTTGATTTGTTGTTTGGCATTTTTGTTGTCATCATCCACCTTGGGTAGTAGTTGGCAGCTGAAAGCAGAGCTGAAAACAAATGCTACTAAATAATGTGAATAATTTATGGTATCATTGTTTAATCTTCCATCATTTTCACTTAACAATCCTTGTTTGATTTCAATTGATAGGAGAGATCTGTGACTTCACAATGACCAGCTCTTTTGGTTCTGACACTTACATATCTCAGGTAGGGGTCAGAGCAAACTCTGCTTTGGGGATTTCTGCACATCTGCTGAATGCATGGAGGCCCTCAGGTGTCATTAAGAGCATGTGGGATCATTAGATACTCAGGCAAAAATGATTTTCAGATCATGACACTCCTGTACGATATGAATACAAAAACAAAGGTCACCATGTTTATCCATTAGAGAAAAAACCAGCAAAATCCAGAGCTGAGCAATGTCTTTAATAACCCAAACCACTTGTGTGTTCTGTAGCTCTTCAGCCTAGGACATATATACTTAGAAATGAAATAAGACAATGCAAAAATTAGGCCAAATGTTACAGCCATGAGGTCTACAGCTCAACTCAATCCTCAGCTAGAACGTGCAAACAGAATAAATGAACTGTGGATTTGCAGATATCACAAGATATTTAGCAATTCTTCCCGGGATGAAGAGGCAATAGTGTTCGATTCAGGCCAGTAGTGAGGTCCCACAGAGTGTCAGAAAGATAAAGCAGTGAAAATGGCCCAAATGAGTCCGGAGCTTGTAGACAAGGGCTGGAGCTCTACTGAGGATGTGGCTTCCATGGTATCAGTAGCATTGTGGGGATATGGAGATTGGCATGTCCTGTGCAATTGCCTCTATTGGTCTGTAGTGTCTCCAAGACTTTTATGACAACCAGAAAAGCTGGTCTGCATGAGGTTTTTTCACAGAGTCTCCAGCAAGGCTTTCTCAAACCTAAAGCTACAAATTTTTCCAAAACTTCCTCCCTACTTTTTCTCCACAAGTTCCAAGGCAGCAACTATATAGGTCTCATTAGGCCTATTCATATGACTATGTTTTAAGAGACTGCATTTTTTCCCATGAAGTTTGATACTTTTCATTGTAAATCTGTGTTTAGTTCCATTAAGGGGCAGGTCAAAGTACTCTTTCAGAGCAGAACACAGCCAACTAGCCACTCATGATTTGAGCAGGTGTTTCTAGATTCAGAGCCAATAGGAAATGCCTGGATCACTTTTTCCCATCCTCCCAGAAATAAATGCCAGCATGGTTAAGGTCCAGAAGTGCTTAACAAGTACAAAAGTTTGCAAATGCCTGAAAGATGTGAATAGATAGAGGAAATGAAATTGAATGAAAGACACAATAGATATTGTCCTCCTGTTATTCCAAACTGTTATCCCTAAACAGCAAAAATAAAATAAAATAGAAATTAAAAAATTAAACATTGCACCTCAATGCTTATCATAAATATCAGATGGATTTTTAAAAACCTTTTCTTCTCAAGAAATATTGTTGATCAAAAATAACCATTATCACCAGGTAATTTCTTTCTGACCAGAACATGTAACAATGTAGAGATCTTGACTTAACATTACTTTCCGATTCTTGCTCAGTAACTTAAAGGTTTTAATCTGCAATACAAAAATATTGACTTTCCTGCCTGTCTCTCTAATGTTTGTAGCATAGTTTTGGAGAGATTGCTATACAAATAAATAATTGGGATGAATTAACCCTTTTATAGCATACCTTGCTGTTAACTTTTTTTTTTAATTTGGAAGTACGTGGAAGACTGGAAGAAAGAAAGAAAGAAAGAAAGAAAGAAAGAAAGAAAGAAAGAAAGAGCAGGAAAAAACAAATTCAGAGTGGGGCAGTATGCCAAGAACAGAGTTCAGTGAGGCCCTTACCTGGAGTGCTGGGATAATTTCTTTATTTCTTGCTATGCTAACAATTTTAACTTTTAATGGACTGCAGCTCAATTTTATAGGGAATTGTAATAGTAATCAGTGGAATCTGATAGACTGAAAGTGCCAAAAGACAAAGTAGAGACAATTTCTTTAAGAGTGGCATTAACAAACAGTAATTGGATAGTAACAAAGATATTCTTGCACTGTTGTGGTGATTAACACTTGGTATGACAAAGAGCCATTGTACCTATTCAAGCCATAGGAGGTGAACCTTTTGATGAAGTGTTGTTTAATGTTGGGATCTGAAGTTCTTCTTAGTGATGGTCACCTTTCAGTCAGAGACAGATTGCCTCATGAGACTGAAGAGTCCCTCACTGTTTTTTAAATAATAGCTGAGCTAGAATTTATCAAGTGGTTTACCTTTATCCCTTGTCAGTTGTTGGTACTTTTAAGCATTTCTGTTTCCTTTTCTGTTTCCACTGATTATGATCTCCCTGATACCACCCACGTCACCATGGCACTATTGTTCTTTGGTGGCGGGATTGCATGTTAAGGCCAGAGGCTATGCTGATGGTAGCAGTGCCGCTGGTAGGGTCTCCCATGTCAGACAGGCTTTTGTTAAGGAACCAGACTAAATGTGCCAAGCAATTACTGGGCAGCAGCAATAGTAGAGGCTGAAAATGGCAGAGTATCTCTCAGAGAAAACAGTAGTGGCACCATAGCTCACTCTTGTTAGTACTGAGCAGGAAGCACAGTAAACTCCTTTTGAATGTCTTGTACCTTGAAAACTTATGATGAGACAATCTGAAATGAAACAAGGGACAGCGTCAGAAGATGAGAGTCGCAGGTTGGATGGCACTCAGTGAGCTACTCGGATACAGCAGAGGACAACTAAGAGTAACGCTGTGTCTAATGATGCAACTAGACTCAAGCCAAAAAGACATTCATCTGTTGATGTGCTCAGAGGTGAAAGGGAAGTCTGAAGCTGTGCAACATATAGGAACATGGAATGTGAAAAGCATGAATCGGGGAAGCAAGATATAGTGGCATCAATAGGGTTGGTGTCATCTAACATATTAACTCATGGTGTCAGCCCCCCAACTGAGCAGGTAGCGTGGGGCAAAAATAATACATTTCTGCTGAAATACTGCATGTGAGGAGGGCACACCCCCAAACAGACTCACCCACCATGCATTCTCTTCCCTCCCTCCTTCCCTCCCTCCCCTCCCCTCATTCCTGGAGGCCTGGCATGGGTGCCAGCAATGGCTTCCTGGATGTCCTGCAGCAGGAGAGAAGAGGAGAATAGGGAGGGGTGGTGAACACATGTTGCCATGGTGATGGAGTCTAAGAAAAAGAGAGAGAAAGAAACTGACCCCCCTGCTTCTACTCACCACTGTGGCGATCAGGCTGTCTCCTGTGGGCACCACTTGTTTCCCCACCCTGGCTGAGTCTGATGGCACAGCCTCACCTGTCCACCAGGGCCCAGCCCACCAAACAGGAGGTTAGAGGGGTGTATCAGGAAGGTAGCAAGCCCTGCCCTCTCAAGCTGGGCTTGAGGGGCTCGCGCATGGGCTTGGGACCCTCTTAGCCTCCATCCCCTCTCCACGGGCCTGTGAGTGTGCTTAGCAGACACCAAGTACAAATGTGTCTGGTGGTGACAGGGGGTGCACATTCCCTCAAAAAACAAAAGGCAGGAAGAATGAATTTGGTGTCACCCTCTTCTGATAGGGGTTGCAAAGTGCGGTCCGCACTCCACTAATGCCACCACCACTAGACATAGTAAAACAAGAATCTTGAATGTATACAATTTGCAATATTTGAGGTGAGCAAGCTAAAGTGGACAGGAAAGGGACATTCTGAGTAAGATAATCACACATTGTTTTATTCAAGAAATGAAAATCTAAGAATAAATGGGTGGCATTAATACAGTGAGGAGAGATGTAGCAAAAGTGGTCAAAGATTCAAAGTCTGACCAAATCATATCAATAAGATTTTAGGGAAAACCCATCAATGCAACCATAATCCAAGTTTATGCTCCAACAACAGAGACAGAGGAAGAAGAAACTGCAAGATTCTGTGATGGATTCCAGGAAGAAATTGATCAGACACCAAAACAGGACTTGTTACTCATAGGCAACTGGAATGCAAAAGTAGGAAATAGAATTAGAATCAAAGATTGTAGGAAAATTTGGTCTAGGATCAAAAGAATGAAGCAAGAGAACAACTGATTAAATTTTGTGGGGACAATAGTTCGTTCATCACGAACACATTCTTCAAGTAAGCAAAGAGGTGACTCTCTAAATGGACATCACCTGATGACCAATATAGAAATCAAATAGACTACTTAATTGGAAGCAGAAATGAAGAAGCTCCATTCTCTTTGCAAAAACAAGACCAGGAGCAGATTGTGGCACAGACCTTGAGTTGCTAAAGTAAAAAATTAATGCTAAAGAAGAAGTCTAACCCAACCATCATGCCAAAATGCAACCTGAAGAGCATCTCTGTAGAATATATGGATAATGTAAATTAACTGGTAACCAGAAGAACTCTTCACTGAAGCCAAAGACATTGTCAGGGAGGAATGCAAAAAGTCACTTGCTTTTGTGTGCCTTCAAGTCATTTCTGACTTATGTGACCCTAAAGAGAAGCCATCATGAGATTTTCTGGGGCTGGGAGTGTGTGATACACCCAAGGCTACCCAGTAGGTTTCCATGGCTGAGCGAGGGGAATCGAACCCTAGTCTCCAGGGTCATAGTCCAATGCTTAAACCACTACACAAGGCTGGCTCATGGGGGGCAATATAGATCTTTTTTTATAATACAGCTAAGAGATTGTGATCAAGAAAACTTAGGTAGTTAAATATGATCATAATTAGGAAGACAAGATTACATTGGCCAAGTCAAGGGGGGCGATGAGTGGCTTAAACCACTACACCATACTAGTTCTCAGAAATACACTGTCTGTAGCCAAACAGACAGTAAAGCCTCAGTGTATGACAGATGAACTCTTCAAGCAATTAAGGACAGAAGAGAAGCAAAAGTAAATAGTGATATAATCCTTAATGCAACAGTGACTTGGGTAGAGGGACAAAGAGAACTATTATAATAATCAATGTAGAGAAATAGAAGATAACACAAAAAAGAAATAGCAAGAGAACTCTTCCTCAAGGTCTGAGAAATCAAAGGGAAATTTAAAGCAAGAGTGGTGGTGTTATATGACCAGCAGGGGAACATATTACATGTTCAAACAGAAATAAAAAAATGATGGAAAGAATACACTGAAGAACTATATAAAAGAGAAGAAAGGATGACAGATTCATTCGAGGTAGAACAATTTGAAGATGAACCTCTGATTTTAGAAAGTGAAGTGGCAACTGCACTGACAGCATTTGGAAGAAACAAATCACTAGGAACACATAGCATACAGGTGCTTCAAGCTACAGAGACAGAATCTCCTCAAAGTCTAACTAAAATCTGTCAACAAATGTGGAAAACAAAACAATGGCACACAGGCTGGAAACAGTATACATTCTAGCTCCTAAGCGAGGGAATACCAGGGGTTGCTGTAAAGACAAGACCAGTACATTAATCCCCCCATGCAAGCAAAGTGTTGCTCAAGTTTCTACAACAACAACTTTTACCATATATGGAGTAAGAAAAGCCAGATGTCCAATCTGGATTTGTGAAAGAAAGAAGCACTAGGGATCATACTGCAAACAAATGCTGGATAATAGAGAACACCAACAAATTTCAGAAGAAAATTAGCTTGTGCTTTCTTCAGAAGAAGACAATTAGCCTGTGCTTTATAAATTATAGCAAAGCATCTGATTGGGTAGATCATGGATTGCTTCCAAGGGAATGGACGTGTCACAATATTTGATTGTCCTGATGAGTAACTGGTACTCAGGACAAAAGGCTACCATCAGGACAGAATACAGAGAAATGGGATGGTTTTAAATTAGCAAGGCTGCATTTGATCACTGTATTGGTTTAACTTGTACACTGAACATACCATATATAAAGCTGAATTAGACTCTGACGAAGGAGGAGCGAAAATTGGAGGAAGGAACATCAAGATTATCTATAGCTTAGCTCAGACATTAATCAGAATGGAGATTGTAGTCAAGAAGAAGAAGACTAGGACTTAGAAAGGTAGCTATGAAGGAGCTAGACAAGATCCTGAAGTGCAAAAATGTGTCGTCGAATTCAAGAGTTAAGAGTGCCATGCCATCATATTTCCAGTTTCTATGTATGGTTGTGAAAGCTGGACAGTGAATACAGCTGATAGGAGGAAATTCCACTCATTTGAAATGTGGTGCTTGGGAAGAAGTCTACAGATACAGTGGACTGCTACAAAGACAAATAAGTGGATCCGAGAACAAATTAAGGCCTGAACTCTCCATAGAAGGCAAGATGACTAAATTGTACTTTAGCTATATCATGACTGACTAGAAAGGATAATAATGTTTAGTAAGGTAAAGGGAGCAGGAAAAGAGAGCAACCTCGTTACAGATGGATAGACTCCATCAAAGAAGCCACAGCCCTGAGACTGCAAGACCTGAGCAGGGCTGTTGATGATAGGGTGATTCGGAGGTCTCTCTTTCATAGAGTCATGATCAGTCACAGTCAACTTCGTGACAGTTAACAACAACAATAAGAACATACCAACCAGACATGCACCCACCCAAGCATGTGGATAATAATCTGCCAGCGCAGAAAATACATGGATCTAGTGAAGTGGGCTGTGGCCCATAAAAGCTTATGCCAGATAACATTTATTAGTCTTTAAAGTGCCATAGACTTCTTGTTTTGGTTTGGTTTGGTTACAATAGCTTAACATAGCTACTTCATGAAGAGTATCAAATTAAACTGATTTCTCTGCTGTACACTGTCAAGGTAGTAAACAGTATTTAAAATAGTGGAATGGTATACACAGGTATCTTTAAAAAAAAAAGCTTATGACAATAAGTATCTGATTTTTCTTGTCCCCCGTCCCCCCCCCCAAAAGTTACATTACCTACAAAAATATGCTGCTAGACCTTTGGCAGGCATCCAGGAGAAGGGAGTTCCAATGCTGACACACAAAGAGTATCTGACTCATCGGGGGAATTGCTCTTGGCACGGTGTACAGATTGCAATGGAACACAGGGAAGGAATTGGTACTAGAGCTATGTAGAAGACAAAGAGGTGTCGAAACGGACAAAAAAGCAGTTGCAGGAAAAACTGAATGTGAACACTATCTCTGAAGCCCAATGTGAAGGAGTTGAGGATAATTGATGCCACATCTGTTACTACTACAACTATTCACTTGTTTATCACCTAAAAAAAGATAGGTGCTCTACAAAATGTGCCACAAATAAGGTTAAGAGCATAGGAATCATCCCAGATGACACCTAGGAATAGAAATCTTTGCTTATTTCATTTCTGTATGCAAGAAAGAAGAAACTGAAAGTTTTCTCACTGCAGGATGAAATTATATGAATTTTTGTATCTTTTTCTTTTCTCTTTTTTTTTCATTTTGAGACTTTTTGGCAAGGAATTCATTATGCTTTTTTTTTTTTGCAGTCACACGGAAAGCTTGGAAAGTGATGTGTATGTTAGAAAGTGTTGTATAAATGATCTGTAATAATGTCCTACACTGTGCATAACAATGGAGAAAAGAGGCCTCTACTTTTTCAGATGGAAGTGAAAGCGAGGCAGTTATACAATGTATAGTACCGCACCAACACCTTCAAAATCCCTAAGCAAAACTATTATTGTGTGCCTTCAAGTCATTTCTGATTTATTAAGGATTTATGGAGACCTATCACCAGGTTTTCTGGGGCTGAGAGTATGTGACATATCCAAGTTCACCCAGTAGATTTCTATGGACAAGCAGGAAATCGAAACCTGGTCTCCAGGGACATAGTCCAATGCTCAAATCACTGCACCATGCTGGCTCTCAAAACAAAACAAAACAAAAAACAAAAGCTGTCCTTAGGAGAGAAGAATTCAGAGTGGTGAAATGTTTCAAATGAAATTTAACTTTTCCCCTATTCCACCCACAGAAATATGTATTTTGAATGATGCAAGTGGGAAAGCTGTTTGGAGAGATTTTGGATCCAAGACATGAAGAATAAGGAGGGAAGGGATTAAGCACCATTCCACTTATTTAAAGCGGCTTTGATTTTAAAGCATTGAGACACTATTTCATACAGATTAGCAGGTCACATGCAGTTAGCCCTCTGTGGATGAGGCTTCCATATCTAAAGCCACTGAAGACTTCTGAGGATTCTTAAGTCTCAGCACCTTTCTCAACAAATTAAGCACTGTTAGCAAGAACAGAAAGTAGAGTGGATTTAGACAACACATTTGAGGAACCTGGGCACAAACCAAAAAAGATGGAAGATAGGATAGTATAATGAAAACAGCAGTCAGTGGAATGAACTGGATGGAGTGGCTCCTTTGTGAATACCAAAACTAATAGGAGCTGTAAGACACACATGAGAATAATATCTAAGATCTGAAACCCTCCCATTACTATGCTTTTTACCGAATTTTTACTGACCTCAGGCCTTCTGGAACAGAAGAGAATGGCCCAGAACACCAGCCTCTGAGCAGACAAACCTAATCCACTGTCCCATTTTTTTGAAGAATAGCAGGCTATAAATATAATTCATTTAATGAGATCATTCTTATTTATTTATTTAATCCGTATGCTGCCTTTTATCCCAGAATGGGACCCCTACATCACACCTTTCCGCATTACACTATCACAGTGCTATTATTCTACTTTCAATATCCTGTGAATTCTGGGAATACCCTTCCCTAAACTTCAAACTCCAGGATTCCACAGGATGTTGAAAGTGCAATAATAGCAATATAACAGTGTAGTGTGGAAAGGCCCAAAGATATATGCACTAGTTTCTCCTGAGTAGGTGGGAAGAGTGCAATAGAACAAGCTACAAGACTTCCAGTTTTCACTGCCTGTTCAGTATAATCATATTTAGTTGGGAAAGCCAACTTCCACTTGTGCCAAGCCAACCATGTCAGATACTGACATACAGGCCCTTTTCACATGCCATTTCTCATGTGAAATGGTCTCTGGAGCGTTGCGCAATTGCGAGGATCATTTCACATGATGTCCTCACAATTGTACAACTCTCCCAAGGCCAGTAGGAAGAAATCACCCAATATACCATTTTCCTTGTCGAAAATGATGCGCGATCGTGTGTCGCTCCTGAGCCCCACACACACTTACCTTGCATGCTGAGCCTTTGGAGATGTGGCCATTCCGCTTCCTCCCCCAGTGCAGCCTGGTAAAATACCCGGCTGCTCTGCAGAAGGAAGAGGCAGAGCCCTCATGCTTCCTTCCGGCCAGCACAGAGCTGGTGCGGAGGAGAAGCAGAGGGGACATGAATGCCTCTCTCAAGAGACTTCTTGCGTGATTCCCGCATGCCCACGTCGGGACAAGGTAAGGTGTGAAAAGGGCCACAGTTTCTGTGGAGGTTTTGTGTGACTGCTCCATACGAGTAACTCACAGAATTTCCCCAGAGTACTATTTATTGTCCCAAATACGGATAAGGACTTTTTTCAAGGACATTTTATGGCTTATTGAACCATTTCAACCTAGTCATGTGTGTCTTTGTTTGCTTTGATCAAAATATAGTATTCTGGGCTACTGCATTTTGTTCTGGATAGCTTTTGGGTAGTAAGGAATAAATAACAGTATAATACTGGAAAGGCTTTAATTCTAAAATATTGGTCAGTGTGTCTCTTACACATCCCATTGCTTTGGGTATCAATTTCTTTCATACTTATGTCACTCTGAGCCATTCGTCTTCACTTTTGACACCCTCCTGCATTTCCCCTCCCTCCCTCCTTTGCTTTTCAAGACATATGGAATCTTTGAATATGCTTAGAGGCAGAGGGGAAAAAGGAGAAATCAAAAAGAAATGTTATTAATGAGATAGCAGATGAACAAAAGTGTAGGGAAAGGTGGTTAGGAGAGGTAGAAATGGGTTATAAATTTGTAACCATTTCAGGGCTGGTAGTGTAATAATTTTATAATGTAAGGAAAGAGAAAAGAAGGTAAAGAAAAAAGTTTTAAAAAGTATGGAGGCCAGGAGAAGGAGAGAATTAAATGCACACACTCACAGAATTTCTTCTGTTCCAACATTCTTTCTGGAAAAAAAAATCCCCTGCAATATCTTAACTGATAACGAAGATGAAACAGGGAAGGTGTGAAGAATTAATAAAAGGTGAAACTGGGGTGATGTAACAACTGTGTGTGCGTGCAAAGAAGTTAAAAGGAAGGAACACAGAGTTGCATGTTGCCAGAGACAGTATACAGCAAATTGGCCAAATCACAACTTTTGGTGTAGGAATTAAAAAAAAAAAATCCTCCCTCTCTTCTGTCCAGCTACAAAAAAGTCAAGGTGCAACACTAGGGTTAAGTCCACATAATGTTGTAACACTGACAATACATGAAGGTGACCAAAGGGAAAAAGGCTAAAAGGAGAAAAATAGTCATAGGACATTTGTGGAACACCACATGCTCAGGAAATACATATAACTTTTGTGCTAAAAATGAGAATTTACACAATCATGTTCTGAAAGAGGGAACTTAAGGCATCATAGGATCAGGCAGAAATTGTGAAGGACAGTTAAAAGTGCAGATGGGAAAGGGTTGTCAGAAAGTAAAACAAAGGGTTATTGGAAGGAAACAACAAAAAACTATGTTTAAAGTCTTAGGCCATTTCCGCACTAGACGGTTATAACACTATGATTCCACTTTCAACATCCCATGGAATCCTGGGGTTTGCAGTTTCAGGAGGGGCTGGCTGCCCTCTCCCAGAACTGCAAACCCCAGGATTCCATAGGATGTGTTGAAAGTGGAATCATTGCGCTATAACAGTCTAGTGCTGAAGTGGCCTTAGTGTTGGTGCATTACAGGCCTGGTTCCTTCCAGAATTAGAAAGATTTGGTGAAGCTTCTCTTTCCAGGTATTCTGCAGACTGCAGAAATACAGCTGGAAGGAATTCTTGCTTAGGCTTTAGGTCAGCCTTTAGCAACCTTTTTAACCTGGAGAAACCCTTGAAATAATTTTCAGGTTTCAGAGAACCCCTGCATAAAAATTATATTATCTAGAGCTTTTTTAAAAAGGTTTTTAAAAATGCAATCTCTCACAGAACCCCTAGTGACCTCTTACAGAACCTAAGGGTCCCAAGGAACCTTAGCTGAGAAATCCTGCTCTAGACTTAAGGCAGAGGCCTGAAGGAGAAAACAAGAAATGTTCTGCCTTGTTCTTAATAATTGATATGGAGGTGGGCAAAGTATAACCCTAACCCCTTTTTGTGTCCCTGTCTCCAGACAATTTTTTTTTTAAATGACATCATGGTTCACCACTGAAAACTGACAACAAATGGCTCAAGGGCTGATGGTAAAAGGAACAACATGCACTGTAGCACATCGAATAGTCAATGTCATAGTCAATTTAGTTCACCATTGATAGTCAGTATTGTGTTAAAGTAAATTTAAGTACATTAAAGATTCATTTATGTATAAATGTCAATATAGTAATAACCAATGCAACAAATTAGATGCAGAGGATGGAATTATAATAAATTTAATAATATTTAATGAAGTATTAATGAGTCTCTGCTGATTTAGCTGTTTTAAATTAAAACACAAACCTTTTTAGAAACTCTTGAACCAAAGGGGGGGAAAAAAGGACTTGCCCAACCTGAAAAGCACATGGACATCATAAGAATGAATAGAAATAGAAACAGTGATATCTGGCCATGGATAAATAGCCAGGGAGGTTTTTGTGTGCCCTTGATTGTATTAACAGATAAGACAGTACTATGTCCTTTCAACTTGTAGAAGTGTACAGTGGGCCTTCTGTATATGCACGGGTTCCATTCCAAGAACCCTGGCAAACAGTGGAAATTGTGAATGATCACGTCCCACTATATTCAGTGGCACTGTGGACTCTTCAGCCCTCCCAGGTTCACATCACCACCATTTTAGGCACAGGACACAGTGCTTCTTATGAACTGGAAGTCATAGATGCAAAGGTCACACATAAGGAGGGCCCACTTTACACTCCAAAATATAAAGTGTTGAGTCTAGGCATGTGCTTCCATGAATCCTCCATTCATGATAGAGATTCTGACCTAGCAGAATCCTGCTGGACAAAAGGAGAGACCTGGTTTTTTTTCTCAGCTCCCCCCACCCCCTGCTGCCACTTGTTTCCTCAAAGATTCCAGGACCACCTCTTACACTGTTTCAGAGAGTTTAGCTAACTTAGTATGGAATCATCCTAATTCAAACTACTCTGTGGGAGTGCTTATTTTAATAAATTAAGAAGAAAAAAAATTCTTCAAAATGATGGCACAATAGTTTGCCAATTACCAGGTAGCTTCATATTCATCAGCTGTCTGTAAAACTGTAAAAAAAGAGGAAAGTGACACTCTAAAGGAAAAACCTCCCTATGATAAAGTCTCACTTACTTGTATAATTATTAAAAAAACAGTACTCAACTTTTAAGGATAAAAGCTTTGTGAAGGCAAGTTCCAAAATAAAAGTTACACTCTGTACTCAACTAAATTTTCCAAATTCTCTTTAAAAGCACTTCCACAAATAGCGAGCTTTGGCATTCTACTGGGGATGTCAACAGTGCATGGCAAGCGAGGCAAGATCTGTCTTTTTAAGAAAATGTTTCAGCTGATGAACCAGCCTAAGTTGATAAAAAGCATTTCTGATCATTATCATCACTGGAGTTTCCTTGACGAGTGCAAAGTCCAAAAAGCTTCTAAGTGGTATACTTGGTTCTTCAATGGGAGTACAGTCCCAAGTAAGACCACTGATATATATGCATACACAGCTGGTTTCTCTTACAATACCTTGATGATATTTAAATTAAGCCTCAACTTATTCACCCTTATTCACCCCAGAACAATTTTCTAACACTGGTTCATATTTCTATTTCCTTCCTGTATGAGAAGAAGGAGGAAATGAGAGATAGAGATCAAGAGCATCTGTATACCGATGAGATTTCAACCCATACCTTGAGATGACATCTCCTGGTGGTTTCATGAAGATGTAAAAAAAGCATGGGGACAGGGTAAGAATCTTGTGATATGCCATAAGCGGCCTTCTCAGACTGCAACTCCCATCATCATCCAGAATTGATGGTAGTTGTAATCAAACATATCTGAGGGGACCAGGTTTGGGAAGACTGTCAATGGTCATGGGATACAGCAAATTCCCCCAAGGGCATTTTTGATGACTACTCCTGTAGTAAGGCCTGGACCCACAATAAGTCTGTGCCTCCTAAGTCCATCACAGATAAATTGTCCAGAAAGACACCATAGTCAACAGTATCAAAAACTGCTGAGAGGGCCAGGAGGGACCTATACAGCAGGGTGACAAAGGCTGTTTTCCATTTCAAAACTATTCCTAAAACTTGATTTTGACAGATCAAAATTATCAGCATCATCCGGCTATTCCTGAAAAAAACCCACAACATTGAGAAGCCAGCACGCTGAGAAGGACAAATTAGGTGCTGATAATAACATGTTATCAAAAGCTATGGATGTCCCCATTGCTAAACCACCACACTAAATAATTCTTTTTATTGATCATTCAGCTTCTGAAGTTATTTTTTTATTACTATTAGGGCTTCAGTTTACTTACACAACAAATCATTTTGTTTGGTTTCTTGTTCCAGCTGCCATCTCCTGTTTATTTTCTCCACAAAGTACCAAAGACCTGATGATTCAAAATGCTATGGGAACACTACGTAGCATTCCTTCTTGTTTGTCCATTGTAACGGAGCTCATTTTTCAGTGGAGGTTTCCCATTATTTCTAGGAAAATTGTGTTCAAACCCATGTACTCCCAAGCCTTTTGATCTCCTGAATCCTCTTCATATCCAAGATAAAAAAAAAAAGTCAGTGATTAAGACAGAGTTCCTTAAAGAACACATAGTCAGGCTTCTGTTTGACCAAAATGGTTTCCCACTGAATCAAACCTTTCTCAGCAAAGGGGGGGTGTTCCACAATAGACCCTGAAAAGATGGATAGAGCAATTGTCCTGTTTAGCGATCCACGAAAGGAAAAGAGTTCTTAGTGAAGGGAGACCTTACACTAAATCTGACCTGACACTTTAGGAGTAAGACAATAAAAGGTCAAGGGGACTAACGAGAGGAAAAATTCAAACAATAGATGCCACAGCCAGCACACAGCTCCTGCCACACAGACTATGGGACAGCAGCGTTAACTGCCTCAGACATGTGAAGGCTAAGTGAAGCGGAAAGAACGTGAAGTTTCCTTCTTAAGAATTGTGGCCCAGAATTTTCACAACTTACCCAGGCCTCCCAAAGAGGTCAAAGTGACATAGTTAGGATTGAGGGGAGTTTTTTTCCCCCGGAAAAAAAAAATGAAATTATCTAATGTAAGTGGAAGGGATAGAAGAAATATAAATATTGAACGAGCCTGACATTATAAAGCAGTATTCATAGAACGGAAAGCTCGTCTCAAGGAGTACAACTAAAATAAATAAGTAAGTAAGTAAGTAAGGGAAAGAGATAAGAAAACTTATGATATAGTTTTGTTGGGAGGCAGAATATATACATTTTCAATTGGCTCATTTTTTAAAAAATTCCTCATCTTATTTATCATCATCATCATCATCATCATCATCACCACCATCATCCACAGCTCCGGTTCAATAGTCGTAACTTCCTTCAAGTGCAGGGCAGTTGTGTCTTTCTCTATGTTGGATAAGTGCGTGGTTCTTATAATCTGCCTGAAGACTAAAGGATAAATTTGGCTGGCACCTGTGTGTATCTTTGTGGTCAATCTCATCTCCATTGTCACTTCTTTGTAAGGAGGCTCTGCCCTTGTTAAAATGAGCAGCCCCTTTCTGGTCAAGTTAGGCTGATACTCTAATTACTTATTTTGGTGGGCAAGCATCAGCAGGCAAATGAATCAGATGCTAACAGCTCCCAACAGCCCTCTTCATTGGGGGCTCCAGGAGACAGGCTTTCCTTTTCCTCCTTTTCATACAAATGAGAAATATTTGACAATCCTTCCCCCTTTCAGTGCATTTTCCCCAGGAGGGCCACAGGCATTGCCATTCATAACAGCATCATTTGCAGGTTGTGATTGGCTGCACTTGAAGGCTTCTTTTAAAGCTTGTTGTTGTTGTTGTTGTTATTCTGTCCCTTCAAGTTGTTTCCAACTTATGGAGCCCTGGGGCAAACCTATCACAAGGTTTTCTTAGAAAGATTTATTCAGAGGAGTTTTGCCACTCTTCCTCTGAGGCTGAGAGACTGTGACTTGCCCAAGCACACCCAGTGGGTTTCCATGGCCAAATGAGGACTTGCATTCTGGCCTTCCAGTGTTCTAGTCCAAAGCTCAAACCACTGAACAATGCAGTAGAGAGTACCTGAAAGCACATGATGAGGGGCAATGTAGGTCCTGTTTACAATCTTGAGATCAAGAAAACTTAGATAGTTAATCACAGAATCATAGAAATGTAGAGTTGGAAGAGATCACAGGGGCCATTCAGTCCAACCCCCTGCCATGCAGGAACACCCTCAAAGCACTCCCGACAGATGGCCATCCAGTCTCTGCTTAAAAATCTCCAAAGAAGGAGACTCCGCTCCACTCCGAGGCAGCATATTCCACTGCCTGACAGCCCTGACCGTCAGAAAGTTCTTCCTGAGGTTCAGGTGGAATCTCCTTCCCTGCAGCTTGAATCCATTGCTCCTTGTCCTGGTCTCTGGAGCAGCAGAAAACAAGCCCACTCCCTCCTCTACATGGCATCCCTTCAAACATTTAAACATGGCTAT
Organism: Cyclura pinguis; assembly: GCA_030412105.1. Lineage (NCBI taxonomy): Eukaryota > Metazoa > Chordata > Lepidosauria > Squamata > Iguanidae > Cyclura > Cyclura pinguis. Next base: position 305,270,837 of record CM059599.1, on the reverse strand, counting down.
CATGTTCCCTCCTAACCTTCTCTTCTGCAGACTAAACATACCCAGCTCTCAAGCATGGTTATAATTAGGAAGACAGGATCACATTGTCCAAGACAAGAGGTGAGGTGAATGGCTGTACAGAACAGGTCCAGAGAATCTTTTTCATTTTGATTTCCCCTTGCCCCAGAGCAGTGTGGGGATAATTAACTAGTCCAGCTCCAATGGATGCCATCAATGAACCTCATTCTGGGGCCTTTAAGGAAAATGGAGGATCCAGTGGAACCAAGTGTGACTCCAAACTTTCTGACATATTCTTGCCGCAGGATACCTGTTTTTGAGTCCAAACACCGTTGGTAGCTGGTGATTGTCACACTAGTGGGGCAGTGAATGCATTCTGGGTTTTAGTCCAATCTTCAAAAGAGCTGTCCAAGCTCCTGTCTCCAAATTCCCTCCAGCACCATGGAGTTCCTTTACAATTCCAAGAGAATTTAGCCTCTCATTGACATAGAAGCCACCAGCTGCCACCCCTACTACTGGCAAACAGCAATTGCATCAGATCTATATCTACAGAACTTTGCATGATTATAGGTTTTTTTCCCTGCCAGTGGGTATGTCCCCCATTAGTAGAGCTCCTCTCCATCCCTTGAAAGGCATTTCCACCCGTGACAAACTCTCACCACCCAGCATACCTGCAGGTTATGATTCTACTGCAATTCATTTTGGGGGATTGTCTTTACTGCTCGTCCACTTCCTGATCCACCTGGTTTCTGTTTTTACTGCCAATTTTGAATTACATTCTCCTCATGATACTAAAATCATTTTATCACTGCTTCAAGAGGATAAAAATGGGGGGAGGGGGCTATTATGATAGGGAGGGGGTTATTATGATAGTATCTTTTCAAAATTAAAGGCATGGTTTTGAGCACAAGACTATTGGGGAATAAGTGCAACATATTTGCCAACTACTGCTATTTCACAGAAGCAATTTGCAAATTATTTTACTTGTCAATACCAAAAAAGAAATGAGATTCAGTTTTTCAGCTCTATGTTGGGGCTAGAAGAATAGGGTCTGAATTCTTGTTCAGCCATTGAAACCCAGTGGTTGAGCTTGGGTGAGTCATCATCTCTCGGCCTTACAGGAAAGCAATGGTAAACCCCTTCTGAACAATTAGTGCCAAGAAAACCCTATGTTAGGGTTGCTGAAGTTTGGAGTGAACTTGAAGACACAAGAAGTAAACAAGTAAATGTCAGCTGTGGCCCTCACAAATTGCGAAGATTCAACATAACCGAAACTGATTTACAAAATTCCTATGTATGGCAATTGCTATTTATATTAAAGAAATAGAGGAAGAATGTGCACATGTTATTCATTGCAAATGCTTGTAAATTAAACATAGCCTAGTGCACAACAGTAAACCTACATTAATTCAAAAGATGAAAATTTAGCTGCATTGTGGAATTTACAGATAAATTCTCTTCATTCATTGAGGACTGAGAATTTGTTCTGTAAATGATTTCTCCTGAATTTCCTAGAACTGGGGGGTTTTCTTATTTGGTTGCTTGACCATGGTTGAACATAGGCATACAGCAGACATAGTACATAGTAGAAGTTTAAAACATTAATGTGCAGACAAATTTAATGACCATCTGATAAGACAGTGAACTTTCTTTTTACTGTTATTTTCTATCGTGTATACTTTTAAAAACCAGACAGCGGGACTGTTGGTATACAATGGCCATATATTTACAATTAAAAGGCAACAATAACCAATGAAAACATGACAATTTGGTACACAAATTATGCAAGAGGAATAATTCTATACTGTACCTTTGTCATAAACTATACAGAGAAGAAGAAAAAATGATCCACTGTGGAATACTATAGTTCTGTGGGACAGCACATCTTTTTCATGAAGAAGGTCCCAGGATTAATAGTGGCATTTCCAGATGAAATAAGTAGAAAGTGATGCACAGGTCTTCTGTCTGAGACTACAAGCAGAATAGGCAGTAATAATCCAGATGGAACAGGTGGCAATATTCATCTCCACTTGCTTTGGGAAGTCTAGCATCCATATAAGAAGAGCTGTCCTGGATCAGACCTAATTCAATATTCCATTTCTAAAGCAGTCAGATAGTAAGATTATATGCAGACAAGGCTGGGAGAGTACTTCTGTAAGTGCCGACTGCCAGTCAGTATAGACAGTACCGAGCCAGCTGGACTTATGGTCTGCTTTGCTATTAGCCAGTACCCCATCTGCTTGGATACAGTGAACTATGTTCCCAGGATATTTCCTGGAAGTTTCTAAGCAGGAAATGTGGTTGCATCTGGTACTCAGAAGTCTTTTGCTTCTAACCATGGAATTTCCACATAGCTATCATGGATAAATAGGAATAATTAATATTCAGTGTCACTGGGATAAGAAAGCGGACAAGATTTGTAGCCATTTTGGGTAAGTGACTATATGTAAACTCCTTAGAGCAAACTACAAAGAAGCAGCAGCTCTCCTTATGAGGGATTCTAGTTCCTTTACCAGGCCTGGATAGCTGGGACTATGCCAAAATAATATGGATCTGAATATGAGTATCAAACAAGCTCCAATCAAATATGTCTGGAGAAAATCAACTGTGACCAGTAGAGAGCCATTATACATCCATTTTGCACCTTGAATATTTTGAGGCCAGAGCAGAAAATAATATTTGGCTAGATGCCCAACCTAGCCATGATTCCATCTTTGCAGCAGAGGAGATGATCAGTGAGAGACAATTCAGTCAGGTCCATTACACATGATTTCTCTGGGAGACAAATAAGGTTGCGAATTGAGACTGCTCTGCAGCCCTTTGAACATTATCACCTTGCCAGTAGTAATGCAGGACACACAAGCAATTATGTCCTGACCTGTTTATCTAGGGATGTAGGCTGGCATCCTGTTAGTTATACGTAAAAGCATAAATCCAACTGATGCCTAGGTATGTCTTGTTGCAAAGGGAAGAATTCACTGCCTTCTACACACAACAGCTGCCATCCCTGCAAGATTCACCTTCCTCCTGCAGAGACCTGTCCCATGGCCATTTGGTACTCAGTGGAGAATGGAGGCATTGGAGCAGCATCTGGCTGTATCTCTATAGCCAGAAGTTCAACAGCAGCGGCATCCTCTAGCACCTTGTAGGGGTCCTTTGGAGGATTATATTATTGTCCTGCATCTAACGGTAGGGAGAGAGCCAGGTGCTTCTCTGGTACCCTTCCCTCACTGTCCACCAGTTAGTAAATGGATGGGAGGGGCTTGCAGGAGAAATATGAGTCCTGGAGAGGGGGAGAGGGGAGATGTGGGATAGTTACGTCTCGGCTGAATGTTCTGTTATATCTCCCAATGCACAATCTTGGCCATTGTCCTTTCTTACTGTTTCTTTCTGTCAAGAGCAGCATTTCCTCAGGGAGGACTTGGTGGTGGTGGTTGCATGCAGGCAACAGGTGGCAGTGAAGCTGATTGGGGCTACAGTGGTGGGAACCAGAGGTCAAAGTGTGTAGAGTCACCATATTTCTTCTCTCTCTCTCTGTCTCCCTGTATGTCAGGCCGGCCCTACTGCAAGGCAGAGAGAGACATCTACTTCAGGTAGCAGATCCTGTATGTCATAAAAAACATAATAGATTCTTTGTGTACTATACTCCTTGACTAATGAATGTGGGTGGAGAATGCCATTTTCTGCTCTGCCTCTGTCTTGTGCTTGCCCTTCCTGCCCTGTTTTTGGCACACCTTTATCTTCCCCTGCAATCTGTGTATACACCTTTCTTCCTCCCCTCCCAGAAGGTGGCCGGGAGAAGACAAATCGCTCTTGCCAGAGGTTTGAACTAATCACTTGGAGGGTTTTTGGCTATTTATTTATTCATTAATTTGTTTATAGCCTGCCCTTCATGGTGGGATCTCAGGGTGGCATACAAGTAAAACAATGCAAATGATTTAAAACAATTCCACATTAAAAACAATCAAATAATTTAAACAGGTGAAAAAACCTATTAAACAAGTGAACAAGGGGAAACAGCTTAAAAGGATTAAATAGTTAAAACTATGTAGATGTATATTTGAAAAATAAGCAAGGATAAAAAACCAGGTTTTAATGTGGTGTCAGAAAGAAATAAACAACAGGGCCAACTGGACCTTAAAGGGGAGGAATGTTGCACAAACAGGGTACCACAGAAGAGAAGGCCCTGATGCGAGTAGAAGATTACATGAAATTAGAGCAAAAGATTTCAATCTGATAACTCTCAGATATTCTTATTTTAATTTCTCTGTCTTTCTCCTCGTATGGGACCCAAGGGAGCTTACAAAAAATTAAACAAAGTAGATCTGAAACCTATCTGACACAATTTTTTAAAAAATAAACAATTCTGTTACAAACACTAAATTCATACAGTTTAAAAACACAATAGAACATAGTAAAAAAAGATAAAAACACCCCATTATAACATCCTTTTGCTACACTAAATTAAGAGCCAAAGACTTCCCTAAATAAAAGGTATTTGCCTGCTAGTGGAAAGATGGAGCCAATCGAGTCTCTTGTGAGAGGGAGTTCGACAACTTGGGAATACCCACTGATAAGATTCTCTCCTAGGTCCACACCAAATATGCTTGTGATGGTAGTGGGACAGAGAGAAATCCCCCTCCATGAGATCTTAAATTCCATAGTACACTGCAGCAAACAAATAACCACACACACCAAAGACCTATATGGTTCAATACTTGCAATTTATACCAGGTTTCTTGGCCTTTCCTCCTCACTAGATGGGAGGAAGGCACAGAGACTTGCCTGACAGCACATTAAAAATTTTAAAATACTGTTCCTTGAAAAAAAGAAGCATGCCCATATGGGTCTCACTACATCCAAAGCCTATGAGCAAATGTATGGAAGAGATCTGAACGATGATTAGCCAAATATCCCACAGTGTTTAGGATCAACAAGATGTTGCCTAATTGCCTATAGTGTCACACCATTTTCTGCACCCCACCCCAATCTGCTCTCTTCCAGGAGAGACTCTTGTGGATGCAACACAAGTGTCAGGAAGTACCAGCCAGTAATGATCAAGGGCCTCTGATCTGGAAGAACCCATGGTCTTTCAGATAGTCTGGATTTAAGCAATGTAGGGCATTAAAGGTCAAAACCAGCACTTAGTTGTGCCCGAAAACAGACCAGTAGCCAGTGAAATTATTGCAACAAGTTCAGTGGGTTCTCTGTAATCAGTTCCAGTCACCAGCTTGGAGTTCTGACAGTATTACCTCTTTCTGAGGCCTTGTGTGTATATCCCATGTGGTATCAGCTAATTGCAATAACTGACCCCCTAAAAATAATAATAGAATAGAATAATTGAATAAAGCATGTTAATTGCTATCAGCTAATCCATGGATATGGTGGAAATACAGATTAGTGTTTGCAGCAATATAATGGCAGTCTATCAGGGGACCAGGCAAAGCTGCCTCCTTACTGGTTCATTTAATACCAACCATTCCAGTCAACACACGCTGACCTGGAGGGTGGCCGCAGCCAGCATCTGGTTAGCTAATGCAATTCCTAGCAAACACGCTTAAACATGATCACATTCCAAAGTGAAGAAAGCTACAAGAGCAGCAGAAAACCCAAGAGAATTTGGAATTTGAATTTCTCGCATACCGTTTCTACAAGATCTGATGCATATATGTATTATGAGATCACAACAATTGCCAGAATGCTGTTTACTTTAGTATGTGAGCTTGCCTATATGCATGCATTTGTGTTTATCATTCCCCACTGCTTAATATTAGCTTTCTTAGATTTTATTTATATCATCAGCAGAATTCTGGCAAGGCTCTCTCTAGACTGCACCCTTTTCAAACCACAGATGTTGTAGCTTCTTGAAGTTGCATCTTTGAATGCCCCTCTCACACAACATTTCTCTTCCCCATAGCAAAACTGCATGGTAGGGAAAATGGCTTTGCTGAATCTTTCTCCTGTGTTGTATTTCAGGGCATGTTGGAGAAGTCACACTCGACAATGTAACTCGCAGATATCCTTCTCTCTCATTCACTGCCTGATGTTTAGATCTACCTCCACAGTTAAGTCATGCAAACATGGAGTCTTCGCGTGCTATACAACTGTAGGACTATGAGCTCACTTTAACTGCCCAGAGCAACATCCTAAGGGATCCTGGGATTTGCAGTTCAAGGGGGATATTTAGAATTCTCAGCCAGAGAGCTTTAATGCCTGACCAAACTACAGATACCAGAATTCCATAGGATGCAGCCATGGCAGTTAAAATGGAATGTAGTGCTACAATTGCGTTAGTGTAAAAGAACCCACAGTTTGAAAACGTTTGCATTTTTTTCTGGCTGTTGAACCTTGTGCCACCCTGGAAAATTTAATCACTGCTCTTTTATTGTATTTTAAGTGCTGCCATTTATAACATGTTTGTATTTTTATTTTATGGCATTTTGTATTGTTCCAGTATTGGAAGAAATGCTCTGAGAGCATTTAAATCTACTTTAAATGCAGAGTCAAGAGATTTATGTATTTTTCCCTGTCATCTTTCATATTGTCAAGTTAATTTCTCCCTGATTTGACATTTAGCTGGGGGTTACTGTCAGATGATAGGTTATCAATAAGCTGAACATTTAAGAACATGAAAACCTTTAACAAGGACTGATAGGAAATCATTGATTCACAGAGGAAGCCTCAGTTTACTGAAGATTAATTAAACACTGTTTAAGGGATGAGCAAAGCTGAGAGATGAGAGAAGACTGAACTCCGCCTGGAGCAAAATCGGTATAGGATCTAGAGATTTGGAGGGCAACTGATAAGAACATTTTGGTCCCCTGCTTTTTGTGCAAGGCACAAAATTGTATAATATTGTAAAAAGGGTTACTTTGTTCCAAGGTCCCCTAATGTAGCTATCCACGGTTACAGCTATGGATAGGGGTGGGGGGCAAAATGAAGAAAACTCCTCCTAGGAAGAATTCTGCTGTTCACAATGCAATTTTCTTTCAGTCACCACATATCTAGCATAGCAGCAACTTACAGCTTCAGTCGAACATTTAGAATACAACTGAGGCAGAAAACGGGCAGGCAAAGCTATCAAGGGAATTCAAACATACCAAATATGAGAACTGTAGATGCAAAAGGTTTTCAGTGACTCATTGCTCGAAATTTGGGGGACCCCCCCCCCAAAAAAAATTCATTGGAGCTTGGAGGGAGGATTCTTATTTAGAAGGGCAATGCCCTTAATCCTCTCCCCCTGCAACTACACCCCTGTAATTGACTACCATTATTTTTTATTTACATGCTCTGCTAAAAAGTGTTATATTTTGGACTCTCAGTGGGTGGTTGGAGGATTCAGAGAGTTATCTATCAAAAGAGTAACTTTCCTACACTGCGATTTTTAGATAAAAGTATTCTAAAAATGCTATCAGCTGCATGCTAATAGTACAAACACTCTAAAGTACTGAGGCCACATATATACTATGACTATAAAAATAAGTAAAACTACCACAAAAGGAGATAAATTATCCCTCTGTATGTTACAATTATAATTGTAACTTAGTTATTGCAAAAAAGGAATTAATTACAACCCACACTGTGTACAAGAAGCATTGCTCAGTAAGTTTTGAACTGTTTTTTCCCCAGGTTCAGTTTAGCTGACAGCATAGCAAAAGAGCAAGGACCAGGTGCCTGTGCTCACTACAGCAGTGTTTGAAATTGTTTGGTGAACGTCTCTTGGCTGTATTTTTACCTTGTCAATAACAGCAGTCATCCTGTGGTATAATTTGTCCCACAAAAGGATCCAGCTTGATTGTCTTCACCTTTACTCAGAAGTAATTCTGAGTTCAATGGGACTTGTGTGTGTGAGTTTGTACGTGCCTTCAAGTTACCTGTCCACTCATGGAGACTGCATCAATTTCACAAGGTTTGTTAGGCAAGGAATACTCAGAGGTGGCTTTGCCAGTTCCTTCTCCTGAGATATAACCTATAGCACCTGGTATTTGTTGGCAGCCAATGGGACTTACTCCTATACAAATGTGCGTATCATTGTAGTCTTACAATACAATCCTATTCCTTGGTACCAATGTCATACTAAGAAAGAAGATCAAGGAAATTCAGTGAGACCTACTTCTGGGAAAATTTGTATAGAGCATCACCCAGTGCTTGCACAATGGGACTTCCTCCTCTATTTCCCCTTGAGTGTCCCATGGACCCTCAGCTCTGGCCTAGAAGTTTTTTTCTAGTCCACATGGGGGCCTAGAACAGGAAGGGATAATCTTCCAGCAACATCTATTCATGGTGGTTGAAAGATACCATCAGATGCAATCTTTAATTCAGTCTTTTCTAATCAAACGCACCCCAGATGTTTTGGATTTCAGTTCCCATCAGTTCCAACTGGCATGGCCAATAGTCAAAATACGTGGGAACCGTACTTCAAAACATCTGAATGGCACCAGGTTGAGGGATATACCGTCACTGGAAATATTTATGAAACTGTGATTGAAGAAAAAGCTCTCAGAGAGAAGGAATGTTTGAATTAGGGAACCTGAGCCTAAGCGCATTTACTTGGAGCAAGTCTTGTTGAGTTCCATGAGACTCACTTCTGAATAGTCATACATTTTTGTTACACCTTTAGATGTACTCCCTGGTATGCATAAATCACTTCTGGATTCTGAACATTTTTCTGATGGCCACTGAATAATGTATATTAATAAGGACAAGGTTATGAAAGAGTGATTTGTAGCTTGATTGCTCTTAAGAAGCAGGAGGACTGCTGTAAATTTTACACGGAAGTTTTAGTCCACTCATACCTAAAGCATCCCAAGTTATCCACAGCAAGAGAAGAAAACATCTGAGTCACTGCACTGACAATCAACACTCCAAGAGGGTCAAGGAATAAAGAAGTAAAATTTACAAATGTATTGTAAATAAATGAAAAAGATCAATTTGTAACAAATTGACATAGAAAGTCAATGATCTATAATAGATAAAAAAATAAAAAATGCTTTATACAGTTTGGGTTTGTTTACTCCAGTTAGCATCAATCATTTGCCAGTGTGAAGATTTATGCCAAACTGACCTTTATGTGCATAGTCTTGTGCCATTTGTGTTGTTACAAAACTGTGTGGATCATGTATTTATTCTAGATTCTATGTAGATTTGTTGTAAATTGGTTTTTTTTAATTTATTTGCAATGTACATATGAGTTTTACTTATGTATTTTCTGACTCTCAAGTTGTCCACTCAAGGTACAGAGGCAAAAGAAATGAATCAGAGAAAGCTCAAAAAAAACCAAAACCAAAAACCCTCCACAGTGCTTAAGAAATAAGAACATAAAAAGGGCCATGCAGGATTAGATCAAAGTTTTCTCTAGTCCAGCATTCTTTTCCCGCATAAGCCAAATAAAAAACTTATCTGTGGAAAGCCAGCCAGCAGGAGATGAGTGCCAGCGGGATCTGTCTGGAGTGGTCCAGCTTTAAAATTATTTGTTGGCCATATTAGACTATTCCAGGATCTCAAAAGCTGCACAACGAAACTTACTGTCCTTTGAAGAATGATACTAAAAGTGAATCAAACATATGACTCTTAAGTTATGAATAGCACACCAGCCATGCCATGCCAGAGCTGTCTACATAATGTCTTGATATCATTCACAAGCCACGCATATGACAGAAGTAGCTGTGAAACACATCTTCACTTTACATGTAAGATGTTCAGTTTTTAAGTATGGACATTTGGCTGAGTCCTATTTCTTTATTTAATTTTTGGAAATAGCCTTCTTGTAAAAACTTATAGTTCAGCTGCAAAAAGCTCTTTTTCTTTTCAGTTAGTAACTACAGACCCTATTTTCTCAATCTCCATAGCAGCTGTGTGTGTAATGCGTGGCATCCACTGTTAAAAAAGTAGAGAAGTCATAGACTTCCTAAGTATGGAAGAAATCTACAGAATACTAAAAGGAATGCAGCAGCACAAGTCACATGGAATGTTAACAGAATCTTAGCATCATAGTTCCTCAAGCCTTTTGAAATGTCTCCCTCGTGGCCATCACTTTTAGGATCTTACGGCTCACACTGAACTGAAAACTCCATTTGGTGTCCTAATGGCAAAGATGGGAGGAAAGACTGAAGAATATTTTATATGGGGTGGTAATGAAAAAATGTGAACCTTTTTGAGCTGCAGAAAAAAAAAAGAGGAAAGTACTAGGGTTAAGGTAAAATATAACCATGCTGAGTTCAACTTAGAAATGTTATTGGTTTCTTTTTGGAATTAACAAAACCAAAAGGAGGAATGTGAAAAGGGGAGGGGGAGAGAAGAAGAAAAGGAAAGCTTTTACCACAGGATTGCTTTGCTTTACCATATCCCCAGAGCTATTTCAAGCCAAATTGTAATTTTCTGCCACCTATTTAAATACACACACACACACACAAAAGCATACACAACCCTTTAAAGTAAAAATGTCACTCAGATCAGACTGCTATGATTTTCTAAAGGCTTTATAAAATTCCAGGCATTCTTTTGGTCTAACAGGAATAAATCTTTTGCAACTATTATCATTTGTGTCAGTCACAGAAGGAAATTGACAAATCAGTAAAGTTCAAGTCAAGCCGCATGCAGCTAAGGACATAATTTAGACTTCAGCCTGGCATTTCTCCTCCTGTTTGGAATGTGAAATATGGATTGACCATGATCACCCACTAATGGATGCTTTTGAAGGAGATCTCTTTTGAGGCCACAGAGGAAAATAACAAATATACAATCTTTATTCATGGGGAAAATGCACTCCTTTCCTCAGACTGCTAGAAAAACAAGGAAGGAGCACCACAAACATCTTAGTTTGTCTCATACCAGTAACATGAAGTAGAGACTCCTGCAGCTGGAACCTTCTGTTTAAGCTGATGTTTTTCCATACTGTTTTTAAATGCACCCTTTGGTCTCCACTATACTAGCTTTTTGCAAAGAATCTGCATTTAGAACAATTTCAGTCCCTTCTGCAATCTTCATTATCTCAAAGTCAGAGGTGAAAGAAATACAACAGTTCTATCAAAAGCACCCCATGTGCATGGGTGCATACTTTCTCAATAATATAAACACTTTGATTATCAGTCCTGTGGCTATCTTCATAGAGTGGCTCATGAGGATCAAGAAATATTGACCATTTCCTCTCCCGAACTTTTGGAAATTCATCTTTTTACATTTCATTTGCTTTGTGATCAGAGTATGAAAGAAACTTAGCATGTATGGTTCAAAACGAAATATTTTGACTAATTATACAAGATTTCACTAGTTATGTAAGACTTGCCATACTGGAATAGTTCAGTCTTTCTCTCCCCTTTGCTTCCTTCCTCCTTCCTTCCTCTCATTCATTCTTTCTTAAGACAGATGAAGTAACTTTGCCTGTCTGCATCTTGTTGGTGTTGATCTAGCTGCACTCAGCTGGACAAGCTGGATTTCATTTTGAATGGAGCCTCTTAAGCTCATCTTTAGATGCATTTCCTGCTATACAGACTTTCCTGCTATTTCTTTTGAGATTATCCAGTTAGTTTTTGCTCTTGTTCTGTCTATCCATTCATTTTTTAAAAAGAGATTGTTGTGATTGTTGTTGTAATATTGCATGCTTTTCTCAGTTTGGGACTCAAAGCAGTTTACAACAGACGTAGCTAAAGATAAACCTCATTCAAAAATTTAAAATGTAATGACCAACAAATAAATTAATACCAATTAAAAATATAACCAATTAAAAACAGCCAAAATGGATCCCACTGTTGCCCTCCAGGCTCCCTTCAGACCAGTACTACCAGCTCCAAATTCATAGCAAACTTTGCCTTGCAAATTCAAGTATGCTACAGTGTTTTCTCTGTGCCTTAACTAGCCTGCTGTTTTCTAAAAACTTGAAAGTAATTTCACACTATTCAAAACATCCCTCAGTGATAAAAAGAAAACAAGCAAGCAAGCAAATAACGTTTTTCTTCCTTCCTATCTTTTGCTGGTTATTCGTTAGTGTGGCAGGTAAGCCAATCCACAGTCATCGAAACAGAGAAAATTCTGTAACACTAGCATAGAAGTTATTATGAGCAACATGTTGAATGCAAACCTGATTGTGTTATTCAGCTTGGTCTTGTGACTGAATTATCTCATGTTTAAAATTAAGACAGTGATGTCATTCACAGGGTCATTTCTTTGCAAGCCAGAGGAGAAACTTTCATTTTCTAGTTCCGTTTCCTAGATGCGTATCTTAAATAAAGATATATGTACACATTAATTTAAAAAAATCTGTCTCAGAAGGGAGTCTCATTAAAATGAATAAGATTTGTTTCCAGGTAAGAATGCTGAGGAAAGGCCAACATCTAGTTACATAGCTCTAATAAGCAAATACACCATGAAAATGCCTTTGCCTCACAGTCCTTTAAAAGAACTATAAATAGTAGTAGGAATCTTTTGAACTGAATGTTTCCTTTGATTTCAATGATTATAGTGTCTTTCCTTGAAATCAGTAGCCAATAATATAGCCAGCCAGCAGTTAACTATAAAAAAGTAGTTGTAATGGACAATTTCCTAAGTTCCAGAAGAAATTATAAACCTAGTAAGAAATTTAATTCCTGATGCTCACATCACATTTATGTTCACAGCAATCTTGAGTGATAAATACTTGTCATTCTCATTTTATAAATCAGAGCTGAGACAGAATTATGTTCAAGAACAAATAAAACATCTCTACTGAAGTGATTTGTTGTTGTGTGCCTTCAGTTTGTGACTTATGGTGATCTCAAGGTGACCCTATTACAGGGTTTTCTTGGCAAGATTTGTCCAGAGGGGATTTGACATTGCCTTCCTCTGAGGCTGAGAGAGTGTGTGACTTCCCCAAGATCATCCAGTGAGTTTCCATGGCCAAGCAGGAATCTGAACCCTGGTCTCCAGAGTCTTACACCAGCACCCAAATTACTATACCACATTGGCTTTGAAGTGATGCTATAACCTATATCCAGGTCACAAAGCTTGAAAGTAATTCAATAAGAATATTTTACAGGGTTATTTTTTTGGAAAAGCAGTTTTTAAACGTTTATTTATTTGTTTATTTATTTATTACAATACATATATCTCACCCCATATCATCATGTACAAGTAAAATCAGTTTGAAGAGCTTCAAACAATTTAGAATTCTTTTTAAAAAGTCATTCTTTGAATCATCGTATTCCCATATTGTTAACCCATTCACTGGGCCTGGAGCAGAACACCCCCCCCCCCAGAACACGAATCTCACAACTTTAGTGTCATTACCAAGATGGCTCTGTCCTGGTTGAGGAACCAGCCACTGTACTTCAGATTGTGAAGGAATACAGAGAAGGACCTCTGAGGAATCTTTTAGGCCCTTTCCTTAGCGCTCTCCCATCCACCAAGGGGACAGGAAAAGGACAGGACTGTGACAATGCTTCTGCATGACGTTGTTGCAGTCCCACTCCTCTCCCATCCCCAGGTGGTGAGACCATGGGTCAAATAATTGACAGGTTTTCCCCATCAATGACCCGCAATTGTGCCATCATCCTGCACTTACCTGTCCTGCGGAAGGGCGGGAAGTGCAACGGAGGTGCTTCCTGCCCCAGCGCAGTCTGGGAAGGTACCCAGCTGTGCTGTAGAAGAAAGCAGCATGTCCATAGCGCTCCTTTCCACAGGGAGCTACTTCTGTGCAGAGGGAAGCGCTGCCGTCGGGCTCCCTTTCCAGCAGAGCTGCCGCTGGGATCACCACTGGATGCTGCCGCAAGAAGGTAAGCTGTGGAAAGGGCTTTAGTATGCAGGTAGTTAACAGAAAAGAAGTGGCCTCACCAGTGTCCTGGGCCCAGCTCATCTTTGGACTGTAATGACCAAAAATAGAACTTTGAACCCGACCCAGATACCATGAATATTATTATATGTCCCCTGTTGTTTTTTACAGTAACCAAGTTGGCTATAATTTCTATAAACAATTAAAAAACAGGGCCACAGACAATACATCTGTAGTCTCATAACACTAAGGTATGGACACTTCATCTTAAGACACAATCTTAATTGTATCATCTTACCCATTCATATTTTAAACAGACCATGAAAAAAGGGGGGACATTTTCATAAACTCCTCAGTTCTTTATTCGCAGCTGAGGAGATAGGTTTTTTTTTCTTTTTTGTTAAGGTTTTCTTGGATTTTTTTTAGTTGTTTTAGGTGCTACGGTATCTAGGTTCTTAATTTGTGAAAGGATCATATATTGCTAACTGAAAATGTGATATTGATGTTGCTCAAATGGTTAGGAGACCTGTTGCAAAATTAAAATATTCAGGAAAACATGCTAGAAGCAGTTGGAGAAAGCCAAAGGGGAAACTGTATCACCAGGAGCCTTCATTTAATGCAATTTGATCATGACCCACCACATGTTTTGCAATATGTCCAGTGATGGTACTTGAATAATCCATTGGTTCCAAGCCTTACAAAGTCTTCAGGCAGCCCTGATTGAGTTGCATAGTGATCATTGATTTGCATTGTGGTCTCAGGGTACCACTGCTTCCTCCTACTGATTCATAATAAATGTCACTTATTCGAATAGAAGATTAATTAGTATGTGTGGCTCTCTGTTGGTGTTAAATGGAGACCCTATGGTGAACCTGCATTTGCTATGGTGGCAATTAGGCACAACACTGCCTTGTTGGAATCAATGGAAACAAACTGCAGATAACACACACTGCAAGTAATTCAAATTACTTGCAGAAATGGCTTAATTAATGGAAATTAATGACTTCCATTTAGATATAAGGAGGATTATTGAAATGTAATGGAAGTCAATACAAGCAGTTACAAGTGGTTGCAATCCACTAAGACTTATTGATATTAACGATCTTCAGTACACTTGCAAAGAGAGAGTTTTCAACTAACTACAGGACTCAGACTGGAAAGACTGAAGGAGCCAGCCACATAAACAAAAACATAAAAGTATAGTTGAAGTGGTGGAAAAGGTCTATATTTCACTAAATAAATATTCTCACCAAGATGATCGCTTGTGACCAATACTCCCCCCATTCCAATTAAAGAAATAACTGTTTCTTTCATCATTCATATATATAGGGATTTACACCACAATCTTAACTGAATTTCTTGGAAGCATGGTCCATTTACTTTTGGTGAGACCTAACAAGCAAACTGTTTTCTTTATTTGCATAATATTTTTTTTAAGCAAGTGGTTTGAAGGGGGGATATTTTAATAAATCCCAAACCTTGGATCCAAAGAACTGCAGCCAGAGTTCCTTAAGCTTTTTTAGTAATCTCTTTCTACTTGAGATCCTTGGAACCTCCAAAAAGCGGTTCCTGACTGTCTGAAGACCCATAGAATGATCTGAGGAGTTGTAACTGAGATGGGGAATTGGTAAAAAATATTCTGTGTGTATGTGCCTTTAATCCACTTGGCAATCCTATGAATTTCATAGGGTTTTCTTAGGCAAGGAATATTCAGAGGTGGTTTTGCTTGTTCTTTCCTCTGAAATGCAGCCTACAGCACCTGGTATTCATTGACAGGCTCCCATCCAACTACTAACCAAAGCTGACCTTGTGTAGCTTCCAAGATCTGATGGGATCTGGTGCCTTTAGGGTATTTAAGCCCTAAAGCTATTCTAGGCCTTTCTTATCTCATTGGCTAATTTGATGGGGGGATTCAGGGAATTGTAGTCCAAACATGCAACTTTTTCAATCTCTACTCAGACAGGACTCCCTGCCCAAAGAGGTTCAAAATTCCTCTTTCGGCACCATTTGAAGATCTCTTTTCTAGTTTGTGTGTCATATGGTTGCTGATTATACTAAGTATTAGTTCTAGCTTTCTTGGTTTCTAATGCGTGGTTCAGGTGAGATTTGTTTTGCTGATTGTTTTTAATTGTTTTTAATGATTGGGGGACACATGGCTGGATGGCAGTACGTGTGAAAGGGATCTAGGAGTCTTAACAGACCACAAGCTGAACATGAGTCAGCAATGTGATGCGGCAGCCAAGAAAGCCAATGCAATTCTCGGCTGCATCAATAGGAGTATGGTGTCTAGATGGAGGGAGGTACTGGTACCACACTACTCTGCTTTGGTTAGACCTCATCTTGAATACTGTGTCCAGTTCTGGGCACCCCAATTCAAGAAGGACACGGTCAAGCTGGAGCAGGTCCAGAGGAGGGCAACCAAAATGGTGAAGGACCTGGAAGCCAAGCCCTATGAGGATAGACTTAGAGAGCTGGGTATGTTCAGTCTGCAGAAGAGAAGGTTAAGAGGGGACATGATAGCTCTGTTTAAATATTTGAAGGGATGCCATGTAGAGGAGGGAGAGGGCTTGTTTTCTGCCGCTCCAGAGACCAGGACAAGGAGCAATGGATTCAAGCTGTAGGAAAGGAGATTCCACCTGAACCTCAGGAAGAACTTCCTGACAGTCAGGGCTGTCCGGCAGTGGAATATACTGCCTCGGAGTGTGGTGGAGTCTCCTTCTTTGGAGGTTTTTAAGCAGAGGCTGGATGGCCATCTGTCGGGAGTGCTTTGAGGCTGTTCCTGCATGGCAGGGGGTTGGACTGGATGGCCCATGTGGTCTCTTCCAACTCTACATTTCTATGATTCTATGATTCTATGATTGGATTGTTGTTTTCTTTCTTTTGCTTTGTTAGCCTCTTTGAACACCTACCTTAGAGGAGAAAAATGGGTTACAAATGTCATTAAACAGAAATTAAAGTTTCAGTTGGTCAGAGCTTCATAACACCTTGCTTTTGCCAATTACTAGTAACAGCAGAATGTAGTTAGAATGGGCAAACTGAACATTTGCCTGTTCTCCATATTTCTGAGAGACTGCAGATTCTGTTTTTCCGGATTCTGTGCTCAGTACAGATCTTTGGTAGCATAAGCTATCTTCCTCCTGATTTTGAACCATAAAAACTTTCAAGTAGTGGAAAAAGGAAATGAATCTATTTGTGACTTGCACCATAGTGGTGGAGCACATCCTTGGCATGCAGAGGGTTCCAGTTCCAGTTGTCTGCAGGTAGGTGCTGGAAAAGAGCCCTGTCTGAAACCTGCAGAGCTTATACCAGTCTATATAGACAGCACTAAGTGGTCAGACTTAGTATGCAGCAGTTTCTTTATGCTTTCTTCCTTGGATGTATATCAACAAACACACCAAGTCAGTCGTGCATTTTCAGTGCTTACATAAAATCCTTCAATTTCCCTCCCTGACACAAAACAGAGCAGTAATAATATTTTTTTTTTAAAAAAATCTGGATTTACTAGACACCTATCAAGACAGTGTAATTGTTATAGAGGACCAGCTTCTATTGCTGGTCAGAATGAGTTCTTTGTAGGTTTCGAAGAATGTTTGTTTCAGGCTTAATTACTTATTCCAGTGGGATCAACAATGCTCCCAAGGTAGTACTTACATCCAAAATAGATGCCACCCCTATTACAGAAGGATCTGCATCACTTTGAGCCTAGGAGACAATCTGTGAAAGGAGACAAACCTTGTTTAACTGTGACTGCCTTCTCCATGAGAATCACAGCTGCAGCAGCATCATTTATACTTGAGGCATTGTTGATTCTTTCTACAGTTACACAATGACAATTGTCTTCCTTCTTCATAAGGGGTTCTGAATCCAAGCTGTGCAGGACAGTCACAATGTTGGTCATCCAGTGAAAGCTTAGTAATCTTTTAATGAGGGAAAGATCAATGAGAGAGACCTGCTTGGCTAGTCAAAAGAATTATGGAGAGGACAACTGAGCTCCTACACTCCAGATTTTCCCCTAGATATAGATAGTAAACATACATGAGCTTCAAGTTGCCAGCCCCCCTTTAAGAATATCAGGAAATGAACACCCATACGACATTTGCAGAGTATGACAGGCTTCACAGAGTATGATGATCACAGAATCATAGAATCTTAAAGTGGGAAGGAACCACAAGGACCGTCTAGTCCAAACTCCTACCTTACAACACATCAAAAGACCTCCAGAGGTGGAGCGTCTACAAGCCTCCAAGACAGTGGTGTTTCACAGCTGAACAGCTCTTACAGTAAAGAAGCTATTCCTAATTTTTAGATGGAATTTCTTTTCTTGCAATTTGAATCCACTGGCTCATATTCTAGTCTCTGGGGCAGCAGAAAACCATCTGGTCCCATCATCTGCATGATATCCTTACACATACTTAAAGATAGCCATCACATCACCTCTCAGGTCATTTCCACACTACATTGTTACAGTGCTATTTGATGTCCTGTGGAATCCTGGGGTTTGTAGCTTACTGGGACCAAAATGCTCTCTGGCTGAGAATTCTAAATGCCCGTCCCTAAACTGCAAACCCCAGGATTCCATAGGATGTGGAAAGTAGAATAATAGCAATATAACAGTGTAGTGCGGAAATGGTCTTCTCTTCTTCAAGCTAAACATGCCCATTCCTTGGCCTGACTCACCCTGCCCTTGACTCTTTCATCTCAATGCTCATCTTTTTGACACATACAGGAGGGACAGGGAGTGCATGGCAATAGTGAGAAAGCAATCCTTAGGTGAAATAGCTAGGTAATAGGAGGATTTGCCAGTGCAGTGAAGCTAGTACCTCTCAGTATGGTTGCCAGGTGAAATCAGAGGCAAGGCTCGTGCCCCTTAAATGGTTGTGTAGAAGAGACAATTACAGCCCATGAAGTTTACATGCCAAAGAAAACACGCTGAAATTCCCTCTTCTCCCCAACTGTTATTTCACCTGATAATCCTGCTCTCAGGAGTTCCCAAGGGTAAATGGAAGAGATGACGATAGGAAAGCCTAGTCTTTCCTCTGTTGTCTCCACTGATAAATCAGGCAACAGGACGCTACTGTTTTGCCAAGGATCCAGTGAAGTATTATGAAAATGAATACCACAAGTAGCAATCTTTTTTTTTAAATGCTATAGTGCACTCAGTCTTTTTGCCATCACTGGCTAAGATAGGTATTCTTCTAGAATATATACGTATGTGTGTCTGTGTCTGTGTCTACTCCTAACATTAGAAACAAAAGACAAAATTAGGATTGTACTAATTCAGATAGTACTTCTGGATTTGCTGTGGTTATGCTTATGAGCGTCTGATTACATGTGGCTAGATTAAAACAAAACATACGAAGGAAAACTACTGTTTAAGACCTTGGATGAAGAAAATACAGATTTAATAATTAATTAAGAGACACATAATGAGAACAAAGTGCGCTTATTATCAAAGGTACAGGTTATTATGTCTCCATACTTATAGAAGAAAAGGTCCCTTTAGAATAAAAATGCTATCTAATCTAAAATACAAGAAACATAAAAAGACATTTTTTCCCTGAATGCTGAATTGGGAAGTGTGTGTTTGTACATGTGTCTATGCATGTACATGTGCATGTATCTGTATTCCTACAGGCTTGCACACACACACATACACACACACACACAAACACAGATATGCCACACAAGGTCAAAATAATTTTTTATGGAGAGGTCAACCAGAGTTTATATAAGCGAATGCTTCACAGCTATCTGATCCAAGATAATTTGGTAATAAAAACAAGAAATATTAGAGTTTAAAGATAACTGCATGACAAATACTTGGTTGAATCAACAGTTGAATGGTGAGCAAACACACAGCAAACACGTTGATTCACTGGGTCTACCCTAGCTGAGACTAACAATAGGATTTAGGCTATTGTAATTTGGGCAGTATGATCCAAAAAAGGAGGATTTCCCTGTAGAATGAATTGTTTTCTTAGCTTATTCAAAATATACATTTTTGAATTGGCAAGTAAGTCTAATTTCTGCTAAATAAAGTGATGATACTATGAAATATCCAGGCTTATAGTTACACAATATGAGTGCTACTAAGAGTAAACACCTGAAAAATATCTGTATGTGTGGATGTCTACACATATAACCATTTACATGATGCATTTTAAAATATAACTAGCGTATATACCCAGCATTGCCCAGGATTTTATTTTCTTATAGGTAATGCTTGTTAGAAAGATTTGAGATCTTGTTTCTCTAATTCCCCAAACTGTCTTGTCCAGCAACTTTCCCCCATATTCCCTAATCCAATCTGTATTCAGAGTTAGTAACATACAGAGGTTGGGTTCCTGAGGTAATATACTGCCCTCCTCCTTGCTGCTAGCCTCATCTCCACAGCAACAGGCCAGGCCCAGGAGCTCTCTGCCTGAGAATTCTAAAGGCCCCTTGTTAGTGCCCTGGCTAGCCCGAGCTTTGGGGATATAAAAGGTATCTATTGATATCACTAATTCGGCTTCACATATCCCTTCCACATTCTTGTGAGGCTTCTGGACAAGCACGCATACAGGCTCGGCTGATTATCGCCGTACTATTCCTAGACAATACAGGCAGGCCAGAAACAGCTGACTCGCAGCTTTAGGAGACCTCAAGGCAAATACCTCCATTAGGTATGCAAGCAACTCTCAAAAGATCCTCTGCCCCGCGCTGGCAGCTTGATGATCGGACTATAGAACACTCAAGTATTCTGCGTTTGCATACCGGCTACTCAATTGATAAATTCGGCTCTAATTCAATCATTCATATTCTGACCTTTCAGAGGCTTTGTCTCCAACTCCAAATCTATTGTTTTTCCAAAGTCCGACCTAGCCTGCTGTCACGATTCTCCTTATAAAAACCCCTGACTTTGAGCGCTTCCTTGGATCGCTCCCGAGTTCCAGACCGCCTTGCTGCCGCTTTGCTTGGCGAGCTTCCCCTCAGCTCCACACGCTGAGATACATCAAATCCCAGCTTCGCTCTCCATTTTCTTCCGGACTTCAGGACAGGTTTCGTGTCACTCGAACCAACTATCCCTCTGAAAATCCCGCTATCTCACTCACACCTTTATTTTCCTTAGTTATCTGTGTGCTTGTGTTGCTTACATTGTGTGCCTGTATTTAATAAAGATCATTCATTATTTTCAGACCGGTCTGGTTCTTGACTCGGTCTGACCCCGTAGACACTGGGTTGCAAGACCCTGCTAAGTTACCCTGCCTCTCGTTTTGCCAACTTGTGCTCTGAACTAATTTCCCCAACTTATAGCAATTTAGTGTCCCTCCCGGGACCCCCAGAACACAGGGTAACAGAGTGGTGGAGCAATGCAGCCAATTCCGGTACCCCTAGTTTAGAAGGAGTTGCGAACCTCCTCAAATCAGGCTGGTACTGACTTAGGGAACGGCCGGTCAGGTTGCTAGAATTCAGTTAGGCAGGAACACGTGTGTGTGTATGTGAGAATTCTGTGTGTGTGAGCTCTAGGAGCTACTCTATCAGGGTTGGAATCTATCCTCCTTTCTTGCTGGGTTTGTGTGTGTCAGCCGCCCTGGCGTGGTCACTAGCTCTCCGCGGTGAACCATTGTCCGATAGCAAGGGGTGTGCACAAGCTGACCCGGGAATCACATCCCTAACTTGGGGTCTATCGTTGGCTGGGATCCAGAGTCTTAGGGTGTTAGCACCGTAGGAACAGTCTACACCCATCCAACACCATAGCAGTAAGGCACAAATAGCACTTAGGGAAGAAATCCCCCCCCCCGAGTAGTATACGGGTGCGTCCCTTCCTTGTTAGGAGTTAGACTGCGGGTGCATCCCGCTGGTAGTTGTGAAAAGCGTGCGTGCGTCCCGCTGTGTAATTTCGGGTTCGTCCCGATTGGCTAGCTGACTAGGTGCGTATGGTGAGTCCCGACCTAGCCTAGGGTTTAGAGGTTTGGCCCGTGGTAGAGGAAGGTACCCCTCACCCAGAAAACCAGTTAGGGACGGTTCGGTTTTGGTTCCTTGCCCTTTTTCCCCGCTGCTTGGTCAGGCGGCGCTGTAAGTTCCACTGGGTTCGTTTTCCCCCTTCAGGCAGGTGGAGTACTCCTGAGGGTTCCCTGGGTCTAGGTGACCTCCCTGTCCCTGAACCGTTTCCTCGTCCTTTGGTCCCCAACGCTGTCGAGGTGGAAAACTGGGCTTGGGTGTACTAAAGCGACTTTGTTTGGGCAGGCTGGAGGTAGATTCCCATCCCTCTTTCCTAGAGTAGTTCTGCTGTGTTCGTTTCCCTTCAGTTCCCCCAGGGGTCTAGGTGATCCTTCCCGTCACTCCAGGTCCTGGTCCCATTCTTGTGTTAGAGAATTTGGTAGGATAGTTGTAGGTTGTGTAGCATGGCTGAGAGTAGTAAGGTCACCATCAAGGACCTCATGTTGGAGGAAGAGGTCAGAGGAAAATTAGAAAGGTGGGTGTTGAGTAAGGGGAAATGCCCCTGGAAGGACTCCATCTTCCAGATGGCTGATCCCTTTGCCACACTCTGTGAAGCGTACACCCTGGCACGGAAATCAAAGAACCCATTCGGGCCATCTAAGGCCACTTTGGCCTCTTGGGGACTTTGGCTCACGGCCAGAGACGATAGTACTGCCCTGGTAGAGACCCGAGGGAAGCTAGCTGAAACTGAGAAAGAGAATGCCCAGCTTCATGCCGAGATCGAGGTACTGCGAGCGGACAAGGTAACATTCGCGTCCGTAGTGCAGGCTTCCGCCCAGAGGCTTAGCAACATCACTTTGGTGGCGCAAACTTGGGAAGAGAAAACCCACGCCTTAGAGGCTGAGCTGGATCATGCCCGGTCTGCGGCCAAGTTCATGGTGGGGCAAGTGAGAGAACAGCAGGAGGCTGTTAGTCATGTAGCTTGCCAGAAACAGTTCGCTGCACTGGAGAGCCAGCTCCAAATGCGCAAAGCCTTAATTTTGGCTGTGTGCCCGGAGCTGCTCCCAACGTTTGCAGAGGACTTTTCTGGGGAGACCCTGCCGGAGGATGCCCGGGCAACCGTTCCCCACAATCCAGACTGGAGTGACCCCAAGGTCCCAGTCAACCCAGTAGAGACACGGTCCATGACTAGGCGGACCACGCCCCTTGGCGAAGGCAGTTCAGATAGGCCAGAGACACAGGAGACGCAGGTCACCGAGACTAGGGTCCCCTGGCGAGCCACTGAGGCTAAAGCTATTGCGGACCAGTTGGGTCCATTGAATCAGTCCACCGGGATCATGTGGTTGAACACGGTGATACACTCTCACCCGACAGCCAATGGTCAGGACCTGATCCAGTTGGCTCGGCTTTGTATGTCCCCCTCCGAGCTCCCGACTCTTGAATCAGCCGTGGCAGCTCGAGGCTTGGTTAGGCTTGAGGCCCACGACTGGATGAGAGAGGTAGTAGGGATTTTGTGGCCCGGACAGAGTGCGAGTGTGCTCTCCATTTTCTTCCGGACTTCAGGACAGGTTTCATGTCACCCGAACCAACTATCCCTCTGAAAATCCCGCTATCTCACTCACACCTTTATTTTCCTTAGTTATCTGTGTGCTTGTGTTGCTTACATTGTGTGCCTGTATTTAATAAAGATCATTCATTATTTTCAGACCGGTCTGGTTCTTGACTCGGCCTGACCCCGTAGACACTGGGTTGCAAGATCCTGCTAAGTTACGCTGCCTCTTGTTTTGCCAGCTTGTGCTGTGAACTAATTTCCCCAACTTATAGCAATTTAGTGTCCCTCCCAGCACCCCCAGAACACAGGGTAACACCCTCCCTAAACTGCAGACTGCAGAATTCCATAGAATCCTCTTAGGCAGCCAATCATATGAAGTCTTTGCCCGACACAGCCAACTGTACGTCAGATCTTCGCCTGACACAGACAAATTCACAAACTTTGACTTTTATATATTAGATTAAGAACTGTACTAATTCACATCGGTGATGAGCCAGTGTGGTATAGTATTCAGAATGCTGGGGTGAAATCCAGCTGATGCACAATGCTGGCATAAATATGCCTGCTTTGATGGTGGTGTGGTGAGAAAAGATTGCTGTCGTAGCAGCAGGAAAGGAGTGCAGGGAAGGTCATCATTGCCTTCATTACGTGGGAAGCTTACTTGCACCAAGCAGCCTGCATCTCTAATACCTGGCTTCCATATGAGTCTTCAAAGCCACAATATTTTGGGAAGGTTGGCTTGGAAAATCACCAGGTAATTTTTCAAGCCAGTCATGTAAGAATACCCTGGCTTCAAGGAACCAACTAGAAGCTAGGCACTGGGAAAATAAGCCTGATTTCTACTGGTTACTCACATCTCGAGCAGACCCATTGAATAATTTTTGACTACTCTTAGGCAAATAATTTCCTTGATTCAATGGATTTACTCAAGTTGGAACTATCAATAAAATACAGGCCATTGACTGTTAGTAGCCAGCAGCCTTCCCTCCTGATGGCAGTGACAATGACTTCCTTTTGCTTCCCTTGCTCACACTGTGCAGCCCTGACAAACATCCAATTGCTAGTGCACCAACAGTACTCTGGCTTTGGACACGGCTCAGTAGTGATCACGGTCTGAATTACTACTGAGCCATAAAGCTCACGAGCTGATCTGGAGTCAGTCAACCTCTCTCAATCTGGCCTACCTTACAGAATGATTGTGAAGATAAGGTGTGAGAAGGGCATTGTGTGCCATCTTGAGCACATTCGAGGAAAAGGTAAAGTAGAAATGAAGCAAGCAAGCAAAGAACTATAATTATTTGAGCACAATGCTTTCAGATGAAGATAAAGCATTAAGCAGAATCCAGTCATGCATGATCAGTGCTTTCTCTTTCATTTCACCTCCCTGTAGCCCTCTGTATCTGCTCAAATCGCCATGAAGCATTTTTGTGGTTGTGCATGAAAATAAGGTTCCACTGATAGTCACATTTCCATCAGCAAAAGGACTCGTGTATTAAGGAACTGTTGACACCTATATTTCTTAATAAGCGCCTAGCTCAGGTAGTTTCATAGCCAAGGCCATTTCCACACCAGGCTGTTATAGCGCTATGATTCCACTTTCAACATCCTATGGAATCCTGGGGTTTGCAGTTTCGGGAGGGGCCCAAAACTGCAAACCCCAGGAATCCATAAGATGTTGAAAGTGGAATCATAGTGCTATAACAGCCTTGTGCGGATATGACTCAAATCTTGTAAGTAGGGTATTTTTAGCTGTTAGATCCATGTTATATAAAAAAAGACTATTTCAAAATCTATTTTTTTTTACCAAACTCTTAGCAAATAACAAAAATGACAGCAATTCTTAAATGAGAGGAGGATGTAGCATGAACTGTAGTATTTTAACTTTTAATTTTGGTCAACAAGCTGAATAATATCATAATAATAACATCCACCATGAAACAAGCTTTTCAAAAGTGAGAAGGATGGATCAAATGCACAAAGAATACTTGTCATTTCCATGAAGAGATGGGTCAACTTTCTATTTAATTGACATAGAAAAAAATTCAATAACATTGAATGGCAGTTTTAAATAAGCTTAATGTATAACAGCAGACGGAAGGCCTAAATACACTAAGGGCATCAGATCCTGTCTAATCTTGGAAGCTAAGTAGGGTCAGCCCTGGTTAGTACTTAGATGGGAGACCACCATTGAATGCCAGGTGCTGTAGGATATATTTCAGAGGAAAGAATTGGCAAAACCACCTCTGAGTGTACTCCTTGCCTAAGAAATTCGTGAGGCTGCCATAAATTGGCAGTCATCTTAAAGGCACATACCTTCATGAATGTTTTTGCAAACAGTCTCGCAAAACAGATCAGGAGGTCTTTAAACTGAGTTTGACTGGGAAGGGGGACAGTTAGTATTCTGGGCAAAGATTCAGTGACTGCTGCGAAAAGTAGCCCAAATGACATGGATAGGGCAGGCCAAGTAGAACTAGAGACCAACAGGGAGAGGGAAAGTAACTTTAGTACAGGAATTCCACAAAGGGCACATCATCTCAAGTGTCTCTTCACGAATGAACAAAGCATGGGCAATAAGCAAGATGAACTCCAGCTCTTAGTACAACAAAAAAATATGCTGTAATAGGCATCACTGAAACCTGGTGGGATGAATCTCATGACTGGAATGTTGGAATAAGGGGGTATAACTTATTTCACAGAAATAGACCAAACAAGAAAGGAGGAAAAGTAGCCTTATATGTCAAGGATGTTTTCAACTGTGAAGAAATACAGGACTTAAATCTGGGAAGCCCAAGTTGAAAGCATCTGGGTAAGAATTAAGGGAGTGAGAAACTATAGGGATGTGATTGTGGGGGTTTGCTACAGGCCTCTGGGCCAGCCTGAGGACTTGGATGAGGCCTTCCTGGAGCAGATGACCACACATTCAAAAAGGAGAGATGCCATGTTAATGGGAGATTTCAATTATCCTGATATTTGTTGGCAGTCAAATTCTGCAAAGACCGCAAGGTCTAACAGGTTCCTTGCTTGCCTTGCAGACAATTTCATGGTCCAGAAGGTGGAAGAGGCAACAAGGGAATCGGCTATTTTAGATCTGATCCTGACCAGCAGAGATGACCTAGTTGATGAGGTAGAGGTGGTGGAATCCTTAGGAGGGAGTGACCATGCTCTCTTGGAGTTTGACATCCAGGGGGAAGGAGAAGCCAAGTGTAGCCAGACATGCATCCTAAACTTTAAGAAAGCTGATTTCTCTAAACTTAGGGAGTTACTTGCAGAAATCCTGTGGACAAGAATACTAAAAGAGAAAGGAGTGCATGATGGATGGGAGTTTCTTAAAAGGGAGATACTGAAGGCACAATTGAAAACTGTGCTAATAAGGAGGAAAAATGGCAGGTGTCTAAAGAAACTGGAATGGTTGACTTAAGAACTCACAGCTGAGCTAAGTGTTAAAAGAAACATGTACAGGAAATGGAAGAATGGTGAAAATACCAAAGGGGAATACAAGCAAATAGCCAGGAGATATAGGGAGAAATTCAGAGAAGCTAAAGCACAGAATGAACTCAGGCTTGCCAGCGACGTCAAAAACAATAAAAAGGGCTTTTTTAGATATGTCTGCAGCAAAAGGAAAAACAAGGAAATGACAGGATCACTATGTGGAGAAGGTGACCAATTAATAATGGGGGGGGGGGTGAAAAGGCAATACCTTCTTTGCCTCAGTTTTCTCCCAAAAGGATAGAAGTACCCAACCTGGGGCGTGGGGAGCAGGTGAGGAAGCGAGGGAAATGCAACACAGAATAAGTAAAGAACTAGTACAGGAATATCTGGCTAAACTAGATGAATTCAAGTCCCCAGGGCCAGATGAACTACGTCCAAGGATATTAAAAGAACTGGCAGAAGTCATTTCTGAACCACTTGCAATAATCTTTCAGAACTCTTGGAGAACAGGAGAAGTCCCAGCAGACTGGAGGAGGGCAAATGTCATCCCCATCTTCAAGAAGGGGAAAAAAGAGGACCCTAATAATTATTGCCCAGGAAGCCTGACATCAATTCCAGGAAAGATCCTAGAGCAGATCATTAAACAGTCAGTTTGTAATTACTTAGAAAGCAATGCCGTAATCACTAAAAGCCAGCATGGATTTCTCAGAAACAAGTCATGCCAAACTAATCTTATCTCTTTTTATGATAGGGTTACAAGCTTGGTAGATGAAGGGAATGCTGTAGATGTAGCATATCTTGACCTCAGTAAGGCCTTTGACAAAGTTCCCCATGACATTCTTGCAAAGAAGCTAGTAAAATGCGGGCTGGACATGGCTACTGTTAGGTGGATTTGTAATTGGTTGACTGACTGCACCCAAAGGGTGATCACCAATGGCTTCTTTTCATCCTGGAGAGAAGTGACTAGTGGGGTGCCTCAGGGTTCTGTCCTGGGCCCAGTGCTATTCAACATCTTTATCAATGATGTGGATGAAGGAGTGGAGGGTATGCTGATCAGATCTGCAGATGATACCAAACTGGGAGAGGTTGCTAATACACCAGAGGATAGGATCAAATTTCAATACGACCTTGACAGATTGGAGAGCTGGGCCAAAGCTAACAAAATGAATTTCAACAGAGAGAAATGTAGGGTCCTGCACTTGGGCAGAAAAAATGAAAGTCACAAGTATAGGATGAGGGGCGTGTGGATGGATAGCAGTATGTGTGAAAGGGATCTAGGAGTCTTGGTAGATCACAAGCTGAACGTGAGTCAGCAGTGTGACTCAGCAGCCAAGAAAGCCAATGCGATTCTTGGTTGCATCAATAGGAGTATGGTGTCTAGATCAAGGGAGGTGATGGTACCACTCTATTCTGCATTGGTTAGGCCTCATTTGGAATACTGTGTCCAGTTCTGGGCACCTCAATTCAAGAAGGATGTCAACAAGCTGGAACGTGTCCAGAGGAGGGCGACCAAAATGGTGAAGGGTCTGGAAGCCATGCCCTATGAGGAACGGCTTAGGGAGCTGGGTATGTTTAGTCTGCAGAAAAGAAGGTTAAGAGGGGACATGATAGCCATGTTTAAATATCTGAAGGGATGTCATGTTGAGGAGGGAGTGGGCTTGTTCTCTACCACTCCAGAGACTAGGAGAAGAAGCAGTGGATTCAAGCTGCAGGAAAGGAGATTCCACTTGAACCTCAGGAAGAACTTCCTGATGGTCAGAGCTGTCTGGCAGTGGAATATGCTGCCTCAGATTGTGGTAGAGTCTCCTTCTTTGGAGGTTTTTAAGCAGAGGCTGGATGGCCATCTGTTGGGAATGCTTTGATGGGTGTTCCTGCATAGCAGGGGGTTGGACTTGATGACCCCTGGGGTCTCTTCCAACTCTATGATTCTTTGATTCTATGATTCTATGATTCATAATAGCAGATGTGTTCAATACATGGATTACATTCATTTATTATAACCAGAGTCTCACCAGCTTTGAAATTTCACAAGCCTTGATATTGAATATTGACCCCAATAAGACTACTGGAGGTTTCTAGGGCCATCGCGTGGCTTTCACTTCATTGGTATTGATATAAAGCTATTCCACCAGAGGCTATAGACTAGCATACAACCTCCAGTACAGTATAGACCATGTATTCCATTGAAATGAAGTTTGACGGTGTGACCAGAACAAAGCAGGAAGCCTTCTAGGTGCCTACCCACAAAATTTACATCTTGTAGCTGAGGCAGGATGGCTATGGAAAGGGCTGATCTTTTTAGCCAGAAACCTTTCAGCTGAATGTGCAGCTTGTAGCCAATGCTTAGGAGTGAGTCAGCTTGTCAGTCAGCTTGCTAATGCCCTGAAAGTAAAGTACAGCAGTGTAATTGGACCACATCTTCAAAGAGTGAGAAAGTCTTCATCTCCTCATCTGGGAAGCAGAATGTAATTTTACTGAGTAAACTGTTATAATGGCAATCCCAAAAGTCTTAATTTATTACTTCTCTGCTACCATCTCTTTATATTTGCCTTCTCTTTTTTAGTGAGGAGGGAGCAGGTACATGACAATGTTGATACCAATTTTCCCACCATTCAGATCAGATGGGACTCTGCATACTTGAACCTTCTTCCAGCTCCTGTATACATTGCTGTTACAGGCTTGCACACAGCCCAGATTTGATATGGCTTAATTGACAAAATATGATTTAATTGGCAAAATATATTAATTGGGATTGATATAAAATGGATCCTGAAATGACTGCAAGGCCAGGCTGGATGGAGGAATATTACTGGCTGAACACATGTGCTGCAAAGTCGGTTAGAAGATCTCCTCTAGGCATAACCAAGTCATTGTCAGGTTAATCACTAGGTAACTCCAGATTAAGGATGGGACGAATCCAGAATTTTCCGAATTCGAATCCGGATCCGAGTCCATGGAAGGTTCTGGGAATCCACAAATCTCACAAATCTCAAATCTTTTGCATCTTTTTTTTAAAAAGGGTGTAAAAAGCAAGGGAAAGAAGGCTAATCTTGGGCAAGTCACACTCTCTCAGCCTTAGCAAAAGCCTGAGCAAAGGCAAACCTCCCTCTGAAAAATCTGGCCAGGACAATTGTCCTAGTTTTGCTTCAGGATCTCCCCAGATTGAAAATATCATGAAGGCCCTTTCTGCAGAGGCCGGAAAATGTGGATTAATCCCACATTTTCCTGCCTGTGTAAACAAGGCCACATACTAGAGTACAGAGCTAATCCAGGTCAAAACTGGCTTTACTTTGCATAAGTCCTTCTGGCATCCTGGGGTTTGTAATTTGATGATGCACAAGCACACTTTGGCAGAGAAGGCTGTGACACCTTGTAAAACTAGAAACCCCAGAATTGTATCCGAAAGAGCTTTGCAAGTGAGCTATGCAAAGGAATGTTTTAGGTGTCCTTGAAATCTCAAGCCTGTAGCTTCCAGTCAAGTGCTGAACTTAAATATGAAATGTTCAATTTAAATATCTTAAAATACAAGCCCAGATGTAATTTGTGAAATTGTTAGCAAAGGCCATTATTACTCCAAGGGAAAAATTCACCTACTTGCCATCTCCCCTTGTGTGTCTAGTATCTCAAGTTTTCAGACATCCTGGTCTCCCAGGTTTTCAGGCGTCCCGGTCTCCAACAACTGTTTTGGTGGCGGATTCGAAAGATTCGGTTTGCCTATTTTGGCACAGGGATTCGGATTCCCAAATGTTGAATCCCTGCCAAGGATTTGAGGATTTAGTTGGCCCATCCCTACTCCAGATATAATAGGCTTCAGCTGAAGCTGTAACATCTCTGATACCACACAATAGCAATGGGAAGTTCCCACCAAAACACTGTTTGTTTCAGCCTTTTTTCCTAGCACCTAGATGTTTCCCTGCATTGTTCCTTTACCTGTCTAACATTACAGAGCTATTACAACAGCCGTTAACTCTTTGCCACATAACATTAGGACCATTAACTCCATCCATGTGGCAACCTCCATTGTTTGCTCTGCCAGAGAGCCATTCACACCCCTGCCCTCCAGGTAGATTTTGGATATAAAAACCCTCCATTTTGAGCAGTTTGATGCAGTACTTGGCTTGCTGGTAGCCATGCTATCACTTTGATTCCCATTGTGTACTGCCCTTAGGTGCAAGTCTAAGTCACAACATTGCTTCTTTGCTGCTCTTCTGGAACAGTAAATATTGCCCACTCCCTGAAACTTTGCTGTCAGTCTTTCCTCCCTTTTCTTTAAGCTAGCTTTGTGTGAATGTGTGACTGTTTAAATCTTGTGTGTGTGTGTGACTGCATTTCCCTCAATAAAACATGTTTTAGTTTACTTTTTAATCTCTGGCTGGTTCTCTTCTGTGAGGACCCCATAAATATTGGTGTAAGATCTCATTAAGTCATCCTGCTCTTTCAGGCCTCCTAGTTAAGCTAATTAATTCCCCATTATCACAGGGAGGGACTGGCATTGTGGATGGACCCCTGAGTCACCCACACTTTGGGGTAACATTGCTTGTGAAGCATATCCTTGGAAACTGCTCCTTATTCACTAACATTTACCATTCAGCTATCACAAAAATCAATGAGATATCCATTACTTTTAATATCTAAACATTGGACAGAGTGCAGGACTTCCTTCTGAGCAGATGTTTTTAAGATTGTGCTTCAAGAGTGATAGTTTATTAAGAGCTTGATTCATGCATGTTAGATGTAACTGATTCATACAGCTTGTACTTTACTGTATACTAGAAAGAAGAAAACTAACTTTAAGAAGTATAGCGGTCTGCTGGTTGCGCTGTTGTAATGGTGATGATTTTTCGGATTCTAATTCCGATATTTTTTAAATTTAGAAAAATGTTGCAGGTTATAAGTCCTCAGGGTAAATTAAGAAAGCTAATTTTAAGAAGTATAGCTGCTATCTGCCAGCTATTGCCCATTCTCTCAACTTGAAGGATCTCCCAACCCTCAAAAGCCACTTTGCAGGCAACTGTGGCCAGAATGAAGAATTGAAAAAATGTTTCTCTTCCTCCATTGGAAGCATCCAGTGAATGAGGGTCCTAGATCCAACTCTGAATTTTTATTTTGAATTCAGTTGTTTTCATCTTTGCTATCTGAAACTATGTTTGTATATGTGCTTCTAGGTCACTGAGGGATCATAGAAAATAATCTGGTCTCTGGAATGTGGATTTTGTGGATGTGCCTGGAGAACCCATATTTTCCTTCTAGTCTGCTTTCAGCTGGAGGCCAGAACCAGACTGACCACGTTAGCTAAGTCCTGGTCTGAGTCAAGACAGAAGCTAATCACCACTTCATAAGGATTACACTAAGTGGGTATGTCCATGCAGAGATTTCAGATGAGGAGAGTTGTTCAAGTTTGAACGTCTAGATAGGAGAAAAAGAAACCAGAATGTCTTTGCCAGCTGTTAAGATGATTCTTCCAGCTCAGGGTGAAAACCAAAACCACAAGTCAATGAAGACAAGCTGATTCTTACTCTTTAAGTCTGGTGGTAGTGCTGAGCTAGATGGGTCTGCTTTATTAACTACTCTGGCAATTTCCGCACGAGTCTGTTATAGTGCAATGATTCCACTTTCTACCTCCTATGGAATCCTAGGGTTTGCAGTTTCGGGAGGGGTCGGCTGGCCCCTCCCGAAACTGCAAACCCCAGGATTCCATAGGAGGTTGAAAGTGGAATCATTGCACTATAACAGACTCGTGCGGAAATGGCCTCTGTAAGGACCATCCTTCTCTTGCTCATGAACGCCCTTGATACAGTTACACTAAACATCTGGACCTGTGGTTTTTGGTAATTTCCAGTCAAGATTTGAATTTGATCATTTCTTTCAAGTGTTTATAACATTTATTTTATTAGGATTAAAATGTATTTGTTAACCTCTTAATAATTTCTATGATACAGTATTCTGGGAAACAAGATGTCTATTTATAACTTGCAATGGAGAGGAGATGCTTCTAAGGTGAGTATTTTTCTTCCATTCTTTGAGATATGTGGGGGCAGGGGACTTGAAGTAAGATCATTTCAATAAGGGAAGCACATTGTTACAGAGGAAGTCGGGATCAGACCAGAAGGAAGCAGGTAATGCAGAAGAGAGATTTTTAACCGTAAAAATGAGATGAAATGAACAACGCACTTGCATGATTTCCCTGTACTCTGCCACTCTCTTTTTGGAGTTTTTACTTTAATGTAGTGATGATGGTGGTGAAGAGGATTTTTCTCTATCACAGCTGGAGCTGCTAGGTACTGGATCTTTTATGAGTGGCATGACAACCAACTGTCAGACAAAGCTGCTGATGGACCTGCTGTGGCCAGTTTGAGTTACATTATACAGATGAAATAATTCTTACTTGTTCCAATTTGGACATCAAAGTTTTGATACACACAAAGATGAGTGCAGCTAAGATATACTACGGTCATCTTGTTTTGGATAGTTTTAACTTGCAGAGTTCAAACAAATTTTCTCCAGGACTGAGCACTACCATAGGGGGTTGGACATGATGGGCCTTGTGGTCTCTTCCAAATTGATGATTCTATGAATTGGTTTCGTAATCCTTGCCTTTCCTGGCTTTTGAAAGTAGGTTGCAGAGAAGTAGTCATGTCATTCTCTTACAGCGTAAAAAATTGGAAGGCAGGAGGAGGGGGAAATAAAGGAATGCAGCAGCTTTAAGACTAACTGGTTCTTGTTTTAGTGTGAGCTTGCATAGATATAAATCCACTTCTTCAGATGCAATACAGAGTGATATCTAGGCTTCAGGATATAAAACATATTTAGACAGTTGTGAGAGTGGGATGAAATTTAATAGGATCCAGAAAGATACAAATCATGATCTGTGCCTTAAATTTTCCAAGGACTGCATAAGGTGATACACATCATTCAGATCTTTATAGAAGTCAGTTAGTGTTGATGTATGAAAGCAATAAATCTGCTTAGTCAAAGTCAGTTTCCTTGGGTTCTAATCCTTCTCTGAGAAGATTATTTTTTTTACATGCGCAATAGGGATGATGCTTGTATTAATATATGTGGTGTGCCATGAAGCCATAGTCTTTATTCATCGTCTACTAATGGACTGGAATTTGTGAACGGAATTCAGTTCAGCCATTTCTCTTTCTAGTCTTCCTTTGTAATTTCCTTGTTCAGGGTTTACTTAAACAACAACAAAATGCTAAAATAACTGAATACTGACCTATGGTATAAAACACAGACTCCACTCAGCCAGCACACTGATGCCTCAACAGAGCATGAGTCAGCACCACAAGCCAACTCTGAACCATGTGCTTTTCCTCCTCTAACCATTTAGACTCTGAATGTTTCTGAAACTAAACCCATGTTACCTTTACCTTTGTCCTCTTTCATCTATTGGCAAGAAGCCGCAATGTATCTGTGACAAAGAAAAATGGAAGAATGAAATGTTCAACTCCAAAGGAGTTGTGCTGATTGTGGGCATGTTACTACTTGTTACCTCAGCAAATATGTGCTCCAGATTCTGAATTTATTGAGCTAATATCAGTTCAGAAGGGGCTGGGCTTTTGGAGAGAATGATGAAGGGGTGACAGAGAATTGCCTAAACCTTCCAGCAACTACTGATCTGCCTCTAGTCTACGTTCTGGCCTATTTCTAGTGTCCAAGTAAAAAATGTTTAGAATGCTGCTGGAGTGAGTGTGGAGATTTGCTGGGGAAAACCAGTGAGTGGGGAAAGAGTTAAAGATCTACAGCTTGTTGGTTTCCCTGTCCAAATGCCATATGCTTGCTTTGTAATTTATACTTCTGCCCTGTACAGCACGGCCTGCACAATGTGAACTGCCAAAGGACCAGTATTTTGGGTGACATGGGATGCTTTCATACTACACAATTACAATGCTATGATTCCATTGTACCTGGAAACATTCTATGAAAGCCTGGAATTTGCAGTTTAGAGTGGGGTATTGAGATCCACGATGGTGTATTGGTTTGAGCGTTGGATTATGATTCTGGAGACAAGGGTTCAGGGTTCAGCCATGGAAACCCACTGTGTGACCTTGGGCTTGTCACACACTCTCAACCACAGAAAACCCTGCAAGAGGTTCACATTAAGGTCACCATAAGTTGGAAATGACCTGAAGGCACACAACAACAACAACAACAACAACAACAGCAAATGAAAATTCTCAGACACAGAGGTCCACTAGTGCTTCATCATACTACAAACCACAGGATTCCATAGGATGCAGCCATGACAGTTAAAGTGGAATTGTAGGGCTGTAGTTGTGTAGTGTGAAAGGCTCATGGATCTGTGTTGTTGGTTCCCAGTAAAATTTCTCTTGGCATGATATGTGGAATTGTTTGTGTTTATATTTTTTAGATTCTGACTTGCTGTATTTCACATTGAGAAATAATTTTCTCCCAATTTAACTGGTCTGGTTCATTGGTGAGTGTGGCTTATTTTTCACTGTGATTTGAGGTATCTGTTGTTGTTGTGTGCTTTCAAGTTGTTTCTTATGTACAGCAATCCTAAGGAAACCCTGTCACGGGGTTTTCTTGACAGGATTTGTTCAGAAGGGGTTTCTGAGGCTGAGTAAGTGTGATTTGCCCAGGTCACCCAATGGGTTTCCATTTCCAAGTAGGGATTTGACCTCTGGTCTCCATGAGTCCCAGTTGAACACTCAGACTGTTACACCATACTGTTATAGTTCCATTATAGTTCCATATGTAAAATCAAAATAATAATGAAAGAGGTTGGTGTGAAAGCAGATTATTATGGTGATAGCCAGGCTTTCTGAAAATTTAAAAATGCTAATAAATGATAACTAGCAGTACACCTTTTTTTTTTGGTGAGCCTCTTATCTGTGAAGGATAATTTGTTTTATTCAGCATCACTTTTGCACTTATAAGTCCAGCAGTTGACAGCTTGGAATATGAAGTAGAGGTAGAAAAGGAAATGGGGTAAAATGATGTGGGTAGGGAGAGCTTTCCCCCATAGTTTAAAATTTTAGCCAAGCATCTAGGCATCTAAAGAAAAGGGGCAGGCAAAGTAAGGAAGGAAATGAGAACACAGAAAATATAAAGCATGAATGATTTTCACTGTCTGAAATGCAACAAATTTGGGGACTGCAGGGAAATTTCATTGGGTGGGATTCTTATTGCCCTCATTTTCCCACTCACCCCATAGCTATACCTCTAGAAGGATAGATAATGAGACAAAGTATGTGTGATTCCTTTACTGGCATTTTAGAAACAGAAGCAAGTGAAGCAATAGTCCTGAAATAGTAAGAGACTTACCAACCAGACCACCCAGTAATTCAGATTCTGGTCTTGGTTAAGCTCTGTGTCACATTTGTCCCACTGCTAGTATTTTGGACAAACTGGCATGTAACTGACCCTTGTCTTACCTCTGCTTCAAAGAAGGGTCAATAAGGATAAGGGGTACTTTCAGGGGGAAAAAACTCTCCAGAGGTGAATAGTTTAGGGTCAGTTGTAGGATAACCTCTAGAGAAAGGTTATCCTGGGGTTACTGTTTCGTATGAACTAGACTTCAGACATCAAGCTTTAAAGGGTTTCTCTAGTAATAAATCAGTGTGAAAGCTTCAGAGAAGCTCCCATTTGCTTGAAAATAGTGTCAGGACTGCCTCTGTCTTTTGTATTTGGAGTTTAAGACAATGTCTCAAACCAGGTGGGATTTTCAGCTGAGGTTTTAGACAATTGCCATAATGGCTGAACATGGAAAATCTGGAAGGAAATAGAGAAAGTGTAGGCGGTGGAAACATTAAATGGCCAGAGCGTGGCCATGTGCGGAAATGCAGAGGCCTTCCTTACAAGCCCAGTGGTGGAAAGGATCTGCAAGTTACATCCAAAAGCAGCTTATTTATTTATCTGTTTTAACTCTACCATTCTTGTTAGGAAGGCAAAAATGTGAAACTGATACTGCTTTTTTTCAGTGTTGGGGGGAAACTGGCTGTGGTTGCATAATAGCACTGTCCTGTAATCTCATTCCAAACATGTGGGTGCCTTTTAGGTTTTCTCAAATATTTTATGGACTCTTTTCAAAGATTTTTATAAAATCAGACCAGCAATGTCTGCTTCCTCTACCACATCAGTGAGAAAACTGCACCATGTTTCAAAAGTCATGCAAAAATCCACTTTATGGGAAGCATTTATATTTGACAAAGTATAAATTTAGCAGACCATTCCTCTGAGGTAAACATACAGCTGGTGAAACTCTATGGACATCCTAAGATTACACCAGGCATTCATTTGTCCTGGTGGACAAGAGCCGACAAACTGAAGAGCGCTTGGCAGACTATCCTCATATGCACCAGAGAGTGGGTTCAGATGACTATTTATTTCCCATTGCATGGCAACATCTTTACTCACCAGGGAGCAGAAATCTGAAAGTCTCAGTAAGGATTCTAGCACTTCCTTGTGACTCAGCAAATCTTTTAACGGCTCTAAGAAATGGTAGAAATTGCAGACCTCTTAGAGTAACGCAACTTGCGCAATGGATATCTCAGCTCAGATAGGGGCCATATCTTAAATCGCAGTTTGGGAGCGCATAATAGCAAATTGGTCAAAACACAGTAGATTGGGGTAGGCAAAGTGCAGCCCATGGGCTACATGTGGCCCCATGGCACCATTTTAAATCCCCCAAAGCTTCCAGATCCCCCCCTTTTTTAAAAAAAAAAGCAAATTTTTCAGAACTGGAAGTGATGCCACATCACTTCCAGTTGCACCAAGAGTGTGCAGCCTGTGAGGAGAGATCATTCTTATAGTGACTGGAAGTGATGTCACATCACTTCCTCTTCTGTTCGGGGATACAATTGGCTCCTGCCCCATTCTCAGTTGCCCATCCCTGCAAGAAATGATCATCGGCGTTCACTGTCTCTTACTACACAGCAGGGAAAAGTATATTTCCCTGAATTTCCCTGAGGCAAGGGGTAGGAGTTGTCACTGCCTGTTTGGATAAGAGTGCTCTGTTTGCATTTTCTGTACATTATGGTGGATTTTAAATGGTTCAAAAAGGGAAATTTTCATTGTAGGTTTCCTTAAAACTCTAAAAGCCTCAGATTGATTGATTTCATTTATATCTTACATTTCCCCTGACATGGGACACAAGGAGGCTTCCAACAACTTAAAACAAAGTATATCTAAAACCTATTTGATACAAAAGTTAAACTAGGATTAAATAAACGGTTCTGTTAAAAACAGTTTAGCAAAGCAGCTTAAAACTCATTAAAACGGCCAAAGGAAGAAAAGCACAAGAGATTCCATTACAAGATTCTTCTGTCACTGTAAAATAAGAGCCAAAAGCCTGCCTAAATAAAAAGGTCTTTACCTGACGGGAGAAAGAGAGCAGACAGGGGGCCAAGCAAGCTGCTCATGGGAGGGAATTCCAAAACTTGGGAGCAGCCACAAGGCACAAGAGTACAAGGGAAGTCTGTTTTGGAGTCACCAAATGCACCTAAAATGATTCAGATTTGGTAAAATTAATAGCATTTCCACTTCTGCTTTTATTAAGAAAATTTATTTATCTCTGACTAATTTTAACAGAATATAGATGGGGATCCCCCCTTAA
Organism: Cyclura pinguis; assembly: GCA_030412105.1. Taxonomy (NCBI): domain Eukaryota; kingdom Metazoa; phylum Chordata; class Lepidosauria; order Squamata; family Iguanidae; genus Cyclura; species Cyclura pinguis. The sequence continues at coordinate 305,232,614 of CM059599.1, read as the reverse complement.
AAGGACTAAGGACATTTCTGCATGATGTCATTGTCCTGCAGTGGGGATGCGTTCCTGCCAGCCTGTGAGTTGTGCTTTTGCATGATGTCAGTGTGGTACCACTGCCAATGCATCTCCACCTGTCACAACATTCTATTACTGGAAAAAAATCTGGTCGTGGTCCCCAATTGCACAATACTCCCATCACCAGTGGCTGTGCAGAAATGGCAAAAGTGCAATCTATGTGCTTCCTTCCCCAGTGCAGCATGAGATGTGGCCAGATGCACTGCAGAAGGAAGGAGAGCATCCCTCATGCTCCCTTCCACAGGCAGCCAGCCAGGTGCAGAGGTGAGCATTCTGATCACATTCCCACTGCTGGGATCGCAACAGGATGGAAATGGAAACCTGTAAGATACGGAAAGGGCTTATGTCCATTGTCACTGAGCAGATTTACTCTAGCAATAGGACTTTTCCTTCTGCTCCTCACTGCCACTGCTCCCCCCTCCAGCCTCCTGCACACCCTCCAAATCTGCTTCTCAATCCACTGGAGCAATTCTGTGAACTATAAGGAAATGGATCAGTCCATTCTATTGGAGGAAAGGACTCTGCCAGAAAGAACACATAGAGGGCAACATGAGATGAACAGAAGGCTTCCACATTTGGATGAGCATGTGATCTGTGCTTTGGTTTCTTGTTCCAGCAAAATTTACTTATATCTGCAGATCTCCCTGGCTGGACTGGAGTGATAGACTTTAGGTCTATCTTTTATCTTTTGTCTTTTTCTTCCACTTTAAAAAGTCTACAGCTACCAGTGAATTAAAAACAAAACAGAAAAACACCATTTTTATAATAAAACAAAAATACAGCTATCAGGTCACACAATCAGCCCAAGTCTGTTCATATAAGAAATTAAAATGTTGGGCCAAAGTGCACATTACATTATGTATGTAGTGTGAAGCAAGCAAGCAAGCTATCTATCTATCTATCTATCTATCTATCTATCTATCTATCTATCTATCATCTAAATATGAAAGTAAGTGTAGGCAAATGATCTAGATTTAAATTGCAGCATGAGGAGAGAGGAAGTTTATTTGTTACTTCTTCTAGGAGACGTTGCCCACCCTATTGTGTCAAAAAAAGCTTTTTGCCCATTAACTTTTACTGATTTGTTGTTTGAATCTTTGGTGGAATTGTGGTGAAGAACCTAAGAATTAAACATCCCCCTTCACTGCAGTCCCATCTGAATTTCAGACCCTCTCCTTACTTCTAAGTTAAAAAGAAAGCAACAAAGCAACAGATGAGCTGCATGCTATATATTTAACTTAATTTATAGTTTGACCCTATTTGCATAAAAGACTTTTTCCAGGGAAAAAGTTTTAAAATTCTGGGGCTGCAACTGAGAAGAACCTGCTTTGTAACTCCATCTTCTTGACCTCATACATGGACGGTAAAGGGACATTTTTTCAACATGTTAATGGAGCAGAAGTTCATATGTCCTTGTGTTTATTTAATATGGAAATCATTTTTTCATGAAAATAATATTTTTGAAAAAATAGCTGCTATGGTTTTTATATTGACAAAAACTTGCCTACCTTAAGACAAATAGTTAAAAATAAAAAAAATGAAGTTTTTTCCAGCTTCTAGGCCCTTTCTGCATGGCATTTTCCATGCGAAAGAGGGTCTGGAGTGTCTCGTGATTGTGAGGAGCAATCTGCACGATGCGCTCACAATCACGCAATGCTCCAGGGGCTGGCAGGCACCGATCGCGCACCTTTTAATTTTTGTCTAGAAGCGGAAAATGGTGTGCGATCGCGCATTGCTCCTGGGCCCCGCGTGCACTTACCTGGCGTGTGGAGCCTCCAGACCTGCGCCGGTCACGCTTCCTGCACCAGCGCAGCCTGGGAAGGTCCGAGGCTGCGCTGTGGAAGGAAGAGGCGGGGCTCTCGCGCAAGCAGGCTGCTCGTGTAGAGCCGAAGGACCCCGGACACAAGAGCCTCTCGCCAGAGGCTGCTCACACAATCCCTGCGCCCCAGCGCCGGAAGAAGATAAGGTGCAGAAAGGGCTTCAGCCGAAAATGAAAAGATGCACGATCGGTGCCTGCTGGACCCTGGAACATCACACAATTGTGAGTACATTGTGCAGATCACTCCTCACAATTGTGCAACGCTTCAGGCGCCCTTTCGCATGGAAAATGCTGTGTGGAAAGGGCCCTGCTCTAGGTTAAGCTGGGTTTGTGGGTTTCCATAATACATACATTTTTGAAGAAGGGAGGGTAGGGTATGGATTAAATATCTGAGCATGTTAGAATACCGAGCTGAATCATGACTTGAGGCAAAACAAAAACAAAACAAACAAAAAAGAAAACAGAAAAATATGGAAAGCTAAGGGGCAGCCTTTCTTTCAACATGTTTGTTGAACTGTTCAACCTCATTGTGTGCATACTTATTTGGATGTAAATCCATTGACTGCAATATGTGCTTCATTCTCTACTGGGCAAGCAGAATATATGTCCACACTGCACAATTATAGCAGTTTCATACCACACTGATTACCATGGCTACTTCTTATGGAATTCTGGGATTTGTAGTTGAGTGAGCTTCTAAGCATTCTTTCACACCCTTCATTGAACTACAGCATTGAAGGTCTCTGTAGCAGAAAATTCTGATTACCTCATAAAAACCACAAATCTCAGGATCACATTGCAGAGAGTCATGGTAGTTAAAGTGTATCAAAATGCTATAATTGTGTAGTGTGGATGTAACATAATTGTGGCTGCTGTTAGTGATACCTTCCTTGTTATAGTAAATTAGGTATAATCTGGTGATATATTTTGCTTTCTTGACCAGAAAGCATTTTGAACTCAGTTTGTAGCAACTGAAGCAAGCTGAGGACAAAGGGGGACAGTGGGAGGAAGAGAAAGAAACTGGAACATTTTAAAAGCAGCTGAAAGAAGTGGGACAACAGAGGATTAACCAGGACTGTTTCTGCCAAATCGGGACAGTTGGAGGGAATGCAGTTCCTTTTGTGCTGAATTCCTTAAGGTTATGTTTTGTTTTGTTTATGTATCAGCCCCCAGACTCTGGGAGTGATCCGATTCAGCCCAAGTGGTTTTTTTTAGCTGGGGGCCAGGTTGTAGAAAGAAATTCTTTTTTTCTTCCAGGTTAAAAACAAGTTTGAGCTTTTAATATTGAACTGAAACATGATAAACGTTGGGGAAAGCCTAAGACATAGTTTTCAGCCTCCTGCTTTTGTTTCTGTTTTTATAGCATTTCATTAGTAACCTCTAGACAGCAAAAAATTTGCTCATGGCTGACTGACTTCCTCCCTTGGTGCTCGTAAGTCATCGCTGATTGGTCTGCCAGCCTTTCATCTCCACTGAGCTCGAATCAGACTTGTTTTGAGGATGTGCTCATTTCCAGCTTGGGGGGGCTGAAACCACAATATATGGATATATAATATAAATATTTTTATATTAAATATAAATATATGTTTATATTTTATATTTATATAAGTATAAAACTATTTATGGTACTAGTTTTACTGAGGATGGAGAAGATGGTATGGCGGCTGGATCTTTAAGAGGATCCGGTTGCCTACCTGTATAATATTTCAACTTTTTCCCTTTGAGGGTTTGTATCACTCATTCCTGTTTTGATGGGGATATTTATATGCTAATTTGCAAGAGCACACAGACAGAAAACACAGATGGAAGCAATCGACTCTCCTGTGGAGGGTACCAGCCTCCAAAAAATTAGTATTGAATTTTAAATCTTGGTCCTTTTGGGAAATATGGTTTGGAGCAGCCACTGAATTGTGTAAAGTGCCATGAAAGCTGGTGGAGAAGCAATCCTTTACAGCAACTCAATCTGTAAGTGGAGTTAAATCTTTGTCTGGAAAACAGTAATACCACAATCATTTGGGCATTTGTCTTATTCTGGGGAGAAACTGCATATCTGTATTAGCCCCTAGAAATGTCACCAAATCTGGGAATATTTAAGAATATTTAAGATTGGTTAGCATGTTTAATACATGTGGGGATGTAAGTGTGTTAAAAAGTGGGGTGATTTTCAGACTGTACTCCTAGTGAATCTTTCCTTGACCACCTTTTCTGTTACCTTGACATTTCTTCACATTTCAGAGGATTTCAAGAGCAAGGGAATATTCTTGGGTGAACCCTTGGGTGAGTCAGCATGGTATTGTAGTCTGAGAGCTGGACTAGGACTCTGGGAGACTGGAGTTCAAAAGTCCATTTGGACATGGGAATCCACTGGATGACCTTGGGGAAGTCACACGCACTTTCAGCCTCAGAGGAAGGTAATAGCAAGCCCCCTCTGAATAAATCTTGCCCAGGAAACCCCATATTAGGTTTGCCTTAGGGTCAGCATAAGTTATAAAACAACAGGAAGGCACACAACAACAACTTACACAGAATTCTGATTGAAGGTAATGGCAACACCTGCTTTTCATGTGAAATGACAAGGTACCTTAAAACTTATCAATCACATCTATGCAATTATATGCAGAAGAGGTTGAACATGTGTAATGGGGAAGTGCAACCTGTCATTCATGGATGCTGTTACAAATTTTATTTGAAAATTTTCAACAAGGTGGCCCTCAGAATCCAGTCTGAAAATCACTGTTGTATGATGCTGCTACCTATAATGAATAGTGGGTTCTACCTTAGGCAAGGCTCTCCTTGCTCTTGTTTTTCTCTAGAAGTGCAGTAAAAAAGAAGAGGACTGCAGGGATGAGTGGAAGAGCATCTCTTTTGTATTGACGAGTACTTTGTTTATGCAAGACGTCTGAGGGGGCAAATTAGGAATGTCTGCATGAGATGCCAGAGAACCACTACCTTTCATGGTAGAGAACACTAGGCTGGATTGATTTCTGGGCTGACTTGCCATGAGTCACCTCCTTATCTTATGGTATCGGATTCCTAAAATCTTTCTCTGTCTGATAGGTGTGAATGTGTCTTTTTGTCACTTTACTTTCATCTCAGTTGAATTGAGATGATTATCAGAGATTTAACAGAATAAACGCCATGTTCTTTAATGGTTTAGCTGTTTTGGAAATGGGCAGATGGTGAGGAGGATGGAGTCTGTGATGGATCCTTAGCCCACTGCGAGTGATACTGTTACCCCAAAATGTGGGTGACTCAGGGGTCCATTCATGATACCAGTAGCTCCATGTGACAGAAGGGAATTCATTAGCTCAAAATTAGGAAGCCTGTGAGAGAAGGGTAACTTAATGAGATCTTTCCACCAATGTTTACAGGATCATACAAGAAAGAACCAGCCAGAGATTCAAAAGTAAACTAACAATGTGTTTTATTGAGGCAAATTCATTCACACATGCACACATGATACAAACAATTACACATTCACACAAGAGCTAACTGAAGGATCAAAGGAGGAAAAGTTATAGATAATGAGGCTGAGGTCTGGGGGTTATAATGACCATTCCAGAAGAGCAGTGAAGAAGCAGTGGAGTGGCTTAGACTTGTGTGTCTAAAGGCAGAAACCAGAGCAACAGCATGGTCATCAGCAAGTGAAGTTCTGCATTTGACTGCTCAAAACCAAGGGTTTATATACTATTTCCCTCCCTGAAGGGGTGTCAGTTAATTGCTTTCTGGCAGAGTAAACAAAAGGGGTCTGGAATGCACTGATTGTTTCAGTGTTTTGGTTGGGTAATGTGACTGGGCAAGGTTTTCATAGGAAATGCACACAGCAGGGGTGCCTGCCTGCTGCATCTGGGCTTGACTATTGTTTTCGTTGAGACAATTAGCTTAGAGCCATTAAATCAGGCTTTTCTGGCTAATTCTCAGTGACCTGGCCATGCTGAGGTAACCTTTGACCTGCTTTCCAGCCAGTGTCCCTTTTTCACATGGCCTTTTGGCTATATGTGTGTATAATTTATATTTTATGCCAATTAAACATATCTGCCAGATAATATATTTTACCAATTAAATCATATCAAAGTGTGGGGACGTATGGGCTGGTAGCAACACAAAGCAGTTTTTGTTGCTGGAATGGGTAAAGAAAGCAAGGGTAAGAAAAGCTATGCATTAGATGAAGTGGAAGTACCATGAGGTGCAGTCTTAGGTATCTTATACATAGTATTAAATCTGTTACCGTGCCAGAGTGATGGTTTACCTTCATTTAAACCTTTTACTTAATAGATTTGTAAACAAAACAAATGTAGAAGACCCCAAAATCTTAGACAGACATTACTTACCAATTTTGAACCAACCAATAAGCAGAGGAGAACCTAATCCCACTGCCTTCATTGTCATTTTTTCATATTAAAAACAAGAAATCTGAAGTGAACATCCTATTTCATGGAGATCCCACATGAGCAAGAACACTGATTTCCAACATCTTTGTTCAAACGGAGAGTTTCCACATGGACAGTAATTTATCATTTTCTTACTTGTCATTTTCCACATAAGGAAAATGATGATGGAGAGGGTGAGATTAAGCATTCCATTGCTTTCATGTTGATTGAAACCTGAAAAAAATGACCACGGATGATTTACATAACTCCTAAGTAGGTAACAAAGATGTTGAAATAGTTAAAGATTTCCTATACTTTGTCTTACTGATTGATCAAAGTGGAGACTGTAGACAAGAAATCAGAAGATGACTAAGACCTGGAAAGGAAGCCATGAAGGAACTAGATAAGATCCCCAAGTATAAAGATATATCATTGAATAGCAAAATCAGAATCATCCAGGCATAGTATTTCTGATTTCTATATATAGTTTGGAAATCTGGACAGAGAAGAAAGGTGATAGAAAGAAAACTCATTTGAAATATGGGCTGCTGAAAGGATAAATGAAAAAGTCTTAGAGCAAATCAAGTCTGAACCACCACTAGAGTTGAAGATGACAGACTTTGGAGATGTCAGACTTTGGACATATCAAGAGATGATGAGATTCATTGGAAAAGATTGTAATGCTTGATAAAGTGGAAGGCAGTAGGAAAAGAGGGAACCACACTACAAATGGATTGATTCAATAAAGGAAATCATGGCCCTGAGTTTACAAGCTCTGAGGAGAGAAGGCTAATGTCCAGGGCTTCAGAACTTCTGTCATTCATAGGCTCACCGGGTCATCATAAGTCAAAGTCAACTTGATAGTGAATACCAACAGTAAGAAATAATACCAGAATAGGGCTTAGAAGTTTTCAGTGTTTTCTTATTGAAAGGAAACTGAATCCTTCAAGTGTTGCTTCTGGAACTTCTTATTGTACAAGTTTCACATATTCTACTGAATTTGTAGGGTTTTCCCTATGCATTTTACTTGAAGATTAAGATGTAGGTAAATCAAGTGCATCATAATTTCTTGCCAATAGTAGCTTCTTGAAAATCTGAAAGCATGTGATTTTACTCAGAAAAGTACAAAACAGTTCTACTAATAAACTTGATCTTACATTTATTTTTATTTTGTCCTGCCCAAATTCATAACTCTCATATTATGTTCTTTTGGGCTTCTCCCATGCCTCGATGTCCTTTGCACCTGTCCCAGAGTCTTCTGCTGTCAGTCATTTATGGAAGAGGTTTCCCATATGCTACATTGTCAGGAGGCTTCTTTAGTATGTTTAGTGTAGGTACTCGGCTAAGGCTGGTGTCCTCTGCATAGATGTCAGAAGATATATGTCCACTGAAGATCATTTCTGAATAATCAAAGTAGCAGAAATCAAAAGGCCAGGGTGCTAACGGAGTTCAGTGAATGTAAAATGAAAAAAACTGTCTTAAAGTTTTACATATTTTTACTCTGTTGTTTCCATAGCTGTGATTCCTAGTGGTCTGCAAAATCCACATTTTAGAGCATTTTTTACACTGCATTTATTCAATCAGGTATACTTCTCAATTGTTTTTATCCTTAATATTTCAGAATACTTCAGAATTACAACTTATACTAACAGCACTATTTTTCTTTCTTTCTCTTCTCTCTGTTTAAAGAGCACATGTTACAGGGTCTCTCACCATGAGAAGTTATGAAACCTTTAATATTTGTAAATAAATCTGCTTTATATGTTTTTACAAAGAAGTCTTACCTTATTTTAGTTCTCTGCTAGATCCTGTATGGATGGCAATGTTAGGCTGTTTGTTGCATTCCATCTGCATATGAATACTGTTTATTTTGTGAGATATACTACTATCTGTCATATTCTCAACAAGACAAAACTATTGCCAATCTAGAATAAAATAAAAACAGGTATACTTTTGCCAGAGCTGACTAAGGACATCATTTATTGCTTGTGTGTGCGCGCATGCATGTGCTTTCAAGTGTCCTGTCAACTTCTGGTGACTCCATGAATTTCATAGGGCTTTCTTAGGCAAAAATATTCAGGGGTGGTTTTGCTAGCTCTTTCTTCTCAAATCTAGCCTACAGACCTACTATTTTGTGGTGGTCTCCCATCCAAGTACTAATCATCACTGACCCTATTTAGCTTCCAAGATCAGATGGGATCAGTGCCTTTAGGATATTTAGGCCCCTGCTTGAGATAGAGCAGCAAATCGTTACCCAGCCCCACAACCAGTGACTCTTCCAAATAAACATGCCCAGAGGCAACCAGGTTATTTTATCACCTGTGGCATAACATCTCACAACTGCCACTTATCTACCATTGACAATAAAAATACAATTATAATAAATACATAAAAAACCCGATATGCTTCTCTTTCATGGACAGCCAAAACCAGCTGACTGATGGCTGTTTCATTTTGCCTAATAAGGAGACTGGCCCTGAACTTGTGTGAAGGCATCCTTTAAATGGTACGCTCTTAGATGGGAACTTGTTTTCCACCTGATCTAGCATAGTTCTTTACTGTCAGCCTAGGTTAAAAACCAACATGCTAACCTGTCACAGAGGAACAACTGATATGAGCACTGCAGTATTTGGGCATGGGGTGACATTTCCCTTTATTTCTCTTATTACTCCAATTTTGCTCTAGCTGTTCGTCATTTGTGCTAAAAAGGTAGTGCTTTTTTTTTATATCTTATTGTATTTGCGTAAGTTTGATCATTGATACATTTTTCTTTCATATAGCATATGCATCATGGATTTTATACGTTCGCCTGGAATCTTTAAGGATGGGGTTGATCTAGAAATGTTTTCAGAAAGAAAAATAAATAAATACCAAGCTGTAGTCTTACAGCACCACCTTATTTCTTGAATCAACAGCTTAGGTAAGAATGGAACTGCTGAATGGAATTGCAGGGTATGTTTGATGCCATGGTTGACAGTAGTGATGGCCACCGAGAGATCCAGAAGAAGTATCAAGGTCTCACTGCCTCTGTTCTACTTTCAGTCATCCGACTGAGACTGTTTCATCACCAGCTGTGGGCCTGAAGGGAGGCTAAAGAGATGTCAAGAGCATAGAAGAGGATCTATCAATTGGGAATCGGCAGAAAAATTGACCTCTGATGCTTGGTTGAATAGTGTGGAAATATCAAAGAGCACTTTTATGGAAATCTAGTTCCCATTCATCAAGAATACTGTGGATAACCTTTCTACACAAGGTCCATCATCATCTCATTCAAAGCTGTGGAACAACAGACTATGAACTCTGATTGATTTTGCTAGGTACAGGGTGACTGGTCACTGAACTATGTTGTAAACAGGGGTAGGGAGGGTGTAGGGGTCGAGATGGGTAATTATAATGTACTTTTAAACATTTTAGTTTTTTTGTTTAAGGGAGGCTAAAGTTGATCCAAATAACCAACAGTGTTAGATGTTGCAAGGTAAGCAGTTCAGTCCTCAAGGGTTATATAATCCTGAATTTGTGCTGCTCTTGTTGTGGCCTCTTAGATCAAATTGCTTTTCCCAGTGATAAATCTAATGTGATAAGACTCCTGTTTATTTACTGTATTGCATTAAATTATTAAAATAAATGAAAATAATATATAAATTGTAACCCAGAAGTTTATAGTAAAAATACATTGTCGAGAGGGGCATGCCACTAAGTTATGTAGGGAAAATAATGAATAGTGTGTTTCAAATAAAGATGTCATTTGATGTTGATTGAGTCAGTGATTTGAGGATTTTAGAGACAAAGTAAGGGAAGCTAAAACTAAGGATGCTGGTTTTCCAGTATCTTTTGGAGACACATACTGTTCAGAGGGAACAGTCACATGGGCATCAGCCATGGACTTGAGTCTTTAATGCTTAATACAGTTTCCCAAGCCATATTGATGTTGTAACTCTAGTCAATACATTAGACCCATTGAGTTACAAGATGTTTCCTAAGATTAAAAAAATAAGTTTTCTTAATCTATTGACTATCAAAAATGGTCAGTTCTGATTTGCTCTTCACACCATCTGTTACTGACAGATTGTATCTGTAGTTTTAGGACACAGTATTAACAGTTAGCTGATCTTTTGTAAGTGCTGAATAGATAGAAGCTCTTCTTTAACAGATGAGAAATGTATCCCACCATTAATTTGGTTAGGTTCTTTTCCAAAGAAACAAGAATTCATTCTATATGAAAATGTTTAGGATTATTTCTTCCAACTACATGTGAAACAAATAAAACAACCCCTCAAGATGTTTGCTCAGAGGAGTCAATGAGATTATTATATCTCATGTTTCACCACAGAAAATCTTGAATTATGGATATTATGTTAGACATAGGTTAAAATACTTTGCTACTTTCCAAAGATCCTGATATTGTTGTTTCTTACTCATAGATCATTTTGCCAGTCCGATATAATCTCGGCTGCTGTTAAATAAGCAAACAAACAAACCTGTTTTTCTTCTCTGGCATGGAGGACTTAGATGTGGTATCTGGGAGTATGATGGATCAGCTTAGCAACCTTTGCTTAGGTCTGCAGTCGGGATGCATTAGTGCTGAGGAAAAGAATAGAAACTGGATCCATTTATCTTCAGGTGAGGCTTCACAGTATGTGATCAACGATAGGGAAAAAAACTTCTTGAAAACAGGAGAAAAGGAAAAGGGCAACCATACTCACCATCTACCTTGGCTTCTGAGATAGCAGGGCTATGGTTGTGGCAGATTCTCTACCATGGGTAGAGTTAGGACTGTCTTCTCATTTTTCATTTTCTTTTCCCCATATCACTGGCGGCACAGTGGTCAAATGCGGGTACTGCAGCCACAAGGTTGTGAGTTCGATCCTGCTGGTCTCCAGAGTGACTCAGCCTTCCATCGTTCTGCAGGTCAGTAAAATGAGTACCCAGCTTGTTGGGGGCAATTATCTAAATACATTGTAAACTACTTAGAGAGCACTTAGCTGATAAGCTGTATAGAAATATATATGCTATTGCTACTATCTTCGTCAGTTTTACAAGAATTACATATGTACATGCCATATTTGTCTAGCTATTTCATTTCTCCATAGGCTTCCTTTTATAATCTGATGCTCATGTGCATAGGAAAGGTGCCAGAACACAGACTATGTTAATTACGTGAAGGGATTTCCATGTGTTGTAGTTCCCAGGTGTTCCAGTAATGGAGTATCTTTCACTGAGATATTTTGGTGTCTTTTCATGGTAGATAATTACATCACTAAGTTCTCACTTTAACTTCTGTGGTTCCATCTTGTAGAATCCTGGGAGCCAGAGTTTAGGGAGGGGAATTCAGAATTCTGTGCCAGAGAACTCTAGTGCTTCACTAAGCTACAAACCTCAGGATTTCATAGGCAGTTAATGCGGGATTCTATTGTCATAATTGTTTAGTGGAAAAGTGTTCCAGCTCTCTTCCTTCACTCTGGGTTTTTGAACCTGATTGAACCTGAAACTGTTTTTGCCAGCATCTTGGACCACTCCTTTAAAGTATGGACTAAAATCCAGAGCCCCCACTGACAAGCTGTCTCAGGCTCATCTCCATTTTCATCCATGCTCCCTTTGCTCCATGCGATTGACCAGGCTGAGGTAACTTCATCAAGTAGGCTGAAGCTCACTCCTCAGAATTCCCATAGTATCATGGAAACATTCCTCCTTATATCTCAAGTCATTTCTTAGGGTCCGTGGACTGCCAGGAGAGACTTTTTGAGTGGTACAAGGTGCTTCAATGCAGAAGAATCGAACTGGGTAAAAGGCTGCTTCCTTCTTTTGAAAGAGAAAAAAATCAAACCAGAATACTCCACCTCCAACATGGAAAGGCTGAATGATTGATAAAAATGGACTCTTTAACAAACAGCTTTGAAGTGAGGGTTTCAATGTTCTCTAGTGTTTGGAATGCAAACATTGCACAAGACTATGGCTCTCTGAAAATGAAACTGCCAAGAAACAAAAGTGAAACTTTTCATTGTATGTGCAGAAATGCAAGCACGGTGCATGCTGAAAGCTTAATTAGATTGTTATTATCTCAGCGGTCAGTGAAACTGTGGCAGCAAAAGAAACTGGCCTTAAAACCCCTTTTCTAAAATTTTTTTAAAAAAATGCATAATCACCGATGAAGGAAACTTTTTCTGGTAAAAATCGATAAGAAATATTTGACTTTTTTTCACTGCTTTCATCTGTTTCCTGCTTAAAATATCCCATGTCATGTCTCTAACTCCATTGGAAGGATGTGAATGGTGGGCTTTAATGGTGTGTTTAGCTAAATGGTACTACATACTTTCTGCAGGGCAGAAACATCATAACATGTGTCTTGACTAGGCTGTTAAAATAAACACTCTCACAGGTTGTGGGGGCGGGTAGTATCCTACCCACCCATCATGTCTCCACTGCCACTAATTGCGGCTGCCAGGTGAAATACAAAACAGGGCTCCTGTAGTTTTAATAATTAAAAGATTCCAGAGGACAACATTCTGTAAAGTTCCACCAGGTGGAACTAGGGGACATCTCCTGTGTCATACTCCCTGAAACCACCTTTTAACTGCTACATTCCCCACTCCCACCTCACAGCCATTTATTGGCTGGTGGAGATGAAGGTGGTGATGGAGTAGTAATAATAGGAACACAGCTGGATTTGTCTCCACCACTCAGTAAATGGCTGTGTTCTTCAGGAATGTAGCAGGTAAAATGTGGGTTTGGGGGAAGTGAGGGAGGAGACATTGCATAGTTCCACTTGGTAGAATTTTATGCTATATTTTCTTTCTTTAGGATGGCAACCCTATCACCAATGTATACATTTTACAGTCAGGGAATTTGGCAAATGTGGAAAGGGTCTGCTACTCTTTCATCCAAAGAGGGCTTCTGGATCAATCATGAGTCAGTACCCATACAGGAGCTCTTTTCACTATTGCCCAATCATCAGGAAATGTGGTCCTTGGGCAAATTGCTTCCTATGTCGTGATGGCTGACAAAAAGTTGACAACCTCCTCATATCTTTTTAATATATAACGGCTAGTTAGTCCTAGCTGACTCGCTGACGAGCTAGGGGGAGGAGCTACCCGCTCTTTATATCTGCTCCCAGTGGCTTTCAAGCTCATTCCCAGAGGAGAGAGCAGTAGGTGAGCTGTGTCTGAGAAGACATCTTGACTGGGTGTCTTTTACAGGCTTCTGGGGCTGTGTTTGATTGTTTGTTTGTTTGTCTGTTTTCTCTGGCTGTGTCCTCTCCCTGAGCACATGGTCTGACTAGCTAGAGGGAGGAGCTAGCAGCCATTAGTCCTAGCTGACTCGCTGATGAGCTAGAGGGAGGAGCTACCATGCGCAGTTTCACTTTTACTACTTAATGTTAGCAAGACTTTATTGCTTCTTCCTTGAAGCTGTCCAGAGTCAATCTGCCTGTCCGTAACATCTAGGTAGGGTTGGAGCTTGAAGGAGTACCTATAAGCACTATAGAATTGCATCCTCCCTCTTCATAGGCTGACAATAAGAACTTGGCAAACAGGAGGTTGACACAGGGTTTACCAGGGGACTTTGAAGGCAAAACCCAGTTTTACCTTTTTCAATATAACTATCTAGACTGTCAAGTATGGAGGGGGAGGGAGCTGCTGTGGTCACCCGCCACAGCTGTGGCATGTTTCTTTTCCTGCCACAAGATGTTGTTGGGTACACCTGCAGCAAATGCAAGGTGGCTGCCCCCCTGGAGGAGAAGGTTCAACGGTTGGAGGCACGTGTTTCAAATCTTTGTATTATTAGGGAGGGAGAGGAGTTCTTGGATAGGGCCGAGAGGACCTTTTTGAAGATGGAGTGCACGGAGGACCTAGCAGATGAAGAAGCTGGTGATGGATACTTGGAGGAATGTGACATGCAGGAGTAGAAAGGCAATGTACCATACGGAGACTCTCGAGCTACAGAATCGCTTCCAAGTTCTTGACCTTATTAATGACAAAGTGGAACAGCAGGAAGAGATCATGGAATGTCATCCAGAGGAAATCCAACATCAGCAACAGGAATCCCAACACCAGCAGAATAGCATCCAACAGCATCAGCACCGACAGTCTCAGCATGACCAGAAAGTTCTGGCAGCTGTGAGGGAATCTGCTCATCAAGTAACCCTGGACAAGCCTCAGAGGAGACAAGTTCTAGTGGTTGAGGACTCTTTACTGAGAGGAATGGAACCGACCATTTGCAACCCAGATAGGATCAATTGTGAGGTGTGCTGTCTCCCTGGGGCCAAAATCAGTGACATAACAGAGAGGCTAACCAGATTGGTCAAGCCCACTGACCGTAACCCCCTTCTTTTGGTTCATGTCAGAACCAATGACACAGTGAGGCGCAGCTTTCATTGCATCATGAAGGATTATGAGCTTAAGGGTAGGATGCTGAAGGACCTTCATGTACAGGTTGTCATTTCGTCTCTTCTCCCTGTGAAAGGACATGGCCCACAAAGAGAAAGAAGAATAGTGGAGATCAACAACTGGCTCCGAAGATGGTGCCACCAGGAGCAGTTTGGATTTTTGGATCACGGCCTCCATTTCCACAAAGATCATCTTCTGGCAAGGGGTGGCCTGCACCTTACAACCGTCGGCCGGAACGTTTTTGCTAACAGTCTCGCAAAACAGATCAGGAGGTCTTTAAACTGAGTTTGACTGGGGAGAGCGACAGTATTATTCTGGGCAAGGATTCAGAGAGTACTGTGAAAAATAGCCCAAATCGTATAGATAGGGCAGGCCAAGTAGAACTAGAGACCAAAAGGGAGAAGGAAAGTAACTTTAGTACAGGACTTCCATGAAGGACACATTATTCTCAAGTGTCTCTACACTAATGCACAGAGCATGGGGAATAAGCGTGATGAACTCCAACTCTTAGTACAACAAAATAAATATGATTTAATAGGTATCACTGAAACCTGGTGGGATGAATCTCATGATTAGAACATAGGAATAGGGGGTAGGGGGGTATAACCTATTTCGCAGAAATAGACCAAACAAGAAAGGAGAAGGAGTAGCCTTATATGTCAAGGATGTTTTCAACTGTGAAGAAATACAGGACTTAAATCTGGGAAGCCAAGTCAAGAGCATCTGTGTGAGAATTAAGGGAACGAGAAACAATAGGGATGTGATTGTGGGGGTTTGCTACAGGCCTCTGGACCAGCCTGAAGACTTGGATGAGGCCTTTCTGGAGCAGATGACCGCACATTTAAAAAGGAGAGATGCCATGTTAATGGGAGATTTCAATTATCCTGATATTTATTGGCAGTCAAATTCTGCAAAGATCGCAAGGTCCAACAGGTTCCTTGCTTGCCTTGCAGACAATTTCATGGTCCAGAAGGTGGAAGAGGCGACAAGGGAATTGGCTATTTTAGATCTGATCCTGACCAACAGGGATGACCTAGTGATGAGGTAGAGGCAGTGAGATCCTTAGGGGGGAGTGACCATGCTCTTTTGGAGTTTGTCATTCAGTGGGAAGGAGAAGCCGAGTGTAGCCAGACACGTATCCTAAACTTTAAGAAAGCTGATTTCTCTAAACTTAGGGAGTTACTTGCAGAAATCCCATGGTCAAGAATACTAAAAGAGAAAGGAGTTCATGACGGATGGGAGTTTCTTAAAGGTGAGATACTGAAGGCACAATTGAAAACTGTGCCAATAAGGAGGAAAAATGGCAGGTGTCTAAAGAAACTGGAATGGTTGACTGAAGAACTCTCAGCTGAGCTGAGTGTTAAACATGTACAGGGAATGGAAGAATGGTGAAACCACCAAAGGGGAATTCAAGCAAATAGCCAGGAGATGTAGGAAGAAAGTCAGAGAAGCTGAAGCGCAGAATGAACTCAGGCTTGCCAGAGACATCAAAAACAATGAAAAGGGCTTTTTTATGTCCGCAGCAAAAGGAAAATCAAGGAAATGATAGCGTCACTGTGTAGAGAAGATGACCAATTAATAACAGGGGGAAGTGAGAAGGCAGAACTACTCAATACCTTCTTTGCCTCAGTTTTCTCCCAAAAGGATAGAAGTACCCAACCTGGGGCGTGGGGAGCAGGTGAGCAAGCGAGGGAAGTGCAGCACAGAATAAGTAAAGAACTAGTACAGGAATATCTGGCTAAACTAGATGAATTCAAGTCCCCAGGGCCAGATTAATTACATCCAAGGATATTAAAGGAACTGGCAGAAGTCATTTCTGAACCACTTGCAATAATCTTTCAGAACTCTTGGAGAACAGGAGAAGTCCCAGCAGACTGGAGGAGGGCAAATGTCATCTCCATCTTCAAGAAGGGGAAAAAAGAGGACCCTAATAATTATCACCCAGGCAGCCTGACATCAATACCAGGAAAGATCCTAGAGCAGATCATTAAACAGTCAGTTTGTAACTACTTAGAAAGCAATGCCATAATCACTAAAAGCCAGCATGGATTTCTCAGAAATAAGTCATTCCAGACTAATCTTATCTCTTTTTATGATAGGGTTACAAGCTTGATAGATGAAGAGAATGCTGTAGACGTAGCATATCTTGACCTCAATAAGGCTTTTGACAAATTCCCCATGACATTCTTACAAAGAAACTAGTAAAATGTGGGCTGGACAGGGCTACTGTTAGGTGGATTTGGAATTGGTTGACCAACCGAACCCAAAGGGTGATCACCAATGGCTTCTTTTCATCCTGGAGAGAAGTGACTAGTGGGGTGCCACAGGGTTCTGTCCTGGGCCCAGTGCTATTCAACATCTTCACCAATGACTTGGATGAAGGAGCGGAGGGCATGCTGATTAAATTTGCATATGATACCAAATTGGGAGGGGTTGCTAATACACCAGAGGATAAGATCAAATTTCAAAATGACCTTGACAGATTGGAGAGTTGGGCCAAAGCCAAGAAAATGAAATTCAACAGAGAGAAATGTAAGGTCCTGCACTTAGGCAGAAAAAATGGAATGCAGAAATATAGGATGGGGGACGCATGGCTGGATAGCAGTATGTGTGAAAGGGATCTAGGGGTCTTGGTAGATCACAAGCTGAACATGAGTCAGCAGTGTGATGCGGCAGCCACGAAAGCCAACGCAATTCTTGGTTGCATCAATAGGAGTATGGTGTCTAGATCAAGGGAGGTGATGGTACCACTCTATTCTGCATTGGTTAGGCCTCATTTGGAATACTGTGTCCAGTTCTGGGCACCTCAATTCAAGAAGGATATCGACAAGTTGGAATGTATCCAGAGGAGGGTGACCAAAATGGTGAAGGGTCTGGAAGCCATGCCCTATGAGGAACGGCTTAGGGAGCTGGGTATGTTTAGTCTGCAGAAGAGAAAGTTAAGAGGGGACATGATAGCCATGTTTAAATATCTGAAGGGATGTCATGTTGAGGAGGGAGTGGGCTTGTTCTCTGCCATTCCAGAGACTAGGACAAGAAGCAATGGATTCAAGCTGCAGGAAAGGAGATTCCACTTGAACCTCAGGAAGAACTTCCTAATGGTCAGAGCTGTCTGGCAGTGGAATATGCTGCCTCAGATTGTGGTAGAGTCTCCTTCTTTGGAGGTTTTTAAGCAGAGGCTGGATAGCCATCTGCTGGGAATGCTTTGATGTGTGTTCCTGCATAGCAGGGAGTTGGACTCGATGGCCCCTGGGGTCTCTTCCAACTCTTATGATTCTATAATATTTGAACCTCTGTACTGCAATGCTGAAACCAGCACATGGCCGGTTCTTTATGATTTTACAACTGGCATACAGAATAGTTCAAATCACAACCATGTGTTCTTCATCATTATCATGATCTTCATCTTTTGTTCAGATTGTCAGTAGGACAAAAACAATACAGAAGAAATCACTGGACCAAAATAACAAAAATCTCATATCCATCATTTTTGAGACTCAAATATAGTAACATGACCAAAGAGAACAATAATTATTAGATGAGTTAACCATTAAGGCATACACATTTGAAATATGTTTAGTCATTTGTCTTTCTAAAGAAATTGATGAACTAAGAGTAGGGGTTCGGAAAGATATCTGTCATGATTAGTATATGAAAGAACTGAATACCAAACTGCACAGAAAATTTGACCAGGCCTGATGTGTTAAGTTTTCTAAGAGACTTAGTTTCCATACCACAGTGTATCAGTTGTAGCCAACAGAGAAGAGGTACCCTCTAGCACTGTACATTCTGCTTGAGGACTATGCACCAACCAAGAGCTACATAGTGTTTTGAATGATGCAGGCATGTTTAAAACATCTGCATCCAAAATGCTCACTTTTAAAATCACTTTCTGACTGATCCATTTCTTTGTCATGTAAAGCTTGTGCTTTGCAAGGTCTTAAATAAAGAGCTGGTATTCATCAGTTCAGGTAAGGTACAGCTTGGAAGCTACCATTGCATGATGTCATGAACAAATACACTGCTGGTATCCATGGCAAAAGACATTTCTCTTTATCTACAGATCTGTGTTTGCCTGCTTTCCAACTTTTCTCTTGCTCCCGGACTTCTTTTCCTTCCACAGTCAATAGATATTTAATAGTTCAACATTTACCCAGCAATGGGGCAAAGCTTCGGATGCTTTTTTGGACTAATGTCCCAGAATTGCTCAACCAGCATGGCCACTGGTTATAATGGCTAAGGTATTCTGGGAGTTGTTTTCAAGCTCTGCCACATAAATAATTATCAAACAAGATCAGAGGAATTTGCTTCATCAAGCCAGACTGTTCCTAAATATCAGAGCTTGTGAAAGTTCCATTTTGGACTACAACTCCCAGAATATTCTAGGGATTCTGGGAGTTGCTATCCAAAAAGTGACTTCTCCCGAACTTCTAATAAACAGGTAGTGACCTTTTGAACTGAGTGAAGTTTCTTATGTGTTTTTGGAAGGCAGTCTGCATAGAGTGCATTTGGCTAACCCAATCTATGACTTATCCTGGAAGAATCTCTCTCAGCCAAAAGTCCTTCCATTTTATTTCACTTCCATCAGGAATTTTATACCAATACTATCTGTTTGAAATGTGTAAAAGGCACAAGAGCTTTATCAGCAGAAGCCCTTGTGGGCATGGAAGTTGCCACATACAACAGTTGCCTGGGAGAACAAGCACCTCACTCTTTCATTCAGATGTTACAAGATATATCCATCTCATGTTAGAGAGATTAATTTTTGTGTTAAGGAAAAAGACATATTCACAGAATTCCTAATTTTTCACAATAATTTGTGAAGCAGATTACTACAGGGCAACCTGAGAGTATTCCATTTGTAACTGTCTGCAATTTAGTATGATGAAGAAGAGAATCAGGATAATTCTATTCCTGAACAGTGTTCTTTCCTTGCCAGAATGATTTATTCTTCTGTAGCTTGCCCAGGGCTCACTAAATATGTATGTTCTGTATGTTACAGGAATGTGAAAATGCAGACTGCATAGAGCATGAACTAAACACCTGTTCAGATGCCACTCTCAAAACATTTTCTAGCAAACTGACAGAGCAGATAAGGAAGATGAGTATGAGTGGAATGTTGAAGGAGTTAAAGGAGAATTCCCATCACTTTCAAATTGGTGTTTGTTTTAGCTCTTTTGCTGTGAACTTGTGTTGCAGAAGCTGGTGCTGGAATCTGTTCAGCAACAGGGGCATTGGGCTATAGAATAACTTTTCAGTAAAAAAGACAGCTTAGAATAGAGGCTTCTTTTCTTAATTCTTTTTCTGTTTATGGAACTGCAGACAAGGGTATGGGATCTGAGAAGATAATTCTGATGATGGACTCTTCTGTTAGTGGAACTAGTGGGCCATCCTTATTCCCCACAACAGAGCCATGGCACACTGTCAAGTCCTGCTTTAGAGTATTGAGAAATATTGTGGAGCTGGTTCTGGGTTAACAGAAAAGCTTGCAGTGGCAGAGGTAAACACATTCATTAGGTTGCAGCAACTGTTCCCTGGCTAAGTTATCCTAATACCTCCATAGAATCGATCTCTTTCCTTATCTAAGCATAGTGGCATAAACCAGGGTGGATAGTGGGTATATGTAGGGAAATATAGGTTAAATAGCTGGTAGGAGTATAAGAGGGAGGGCTAGTCACAAGTTTCTGCTGTCTAATTTGTTTAGACTTGGTTCCACAGTTTCTATTTGGGTAGGTTTTTGATTTGCTTGCTTAAGAAAGCTAAACAAGTCAGTGGAACTTTTGTCAATGGCTGCACAGCTCCTGTTCCCGTACATAAAGGACGGGGTGCATGAAGCTCCTGGGAACCTGTTTTACTGCCTCTGAAGCCTGTGTGGAATCCTCATAGCTCTATAAAAAAGTAAAAATGCTAAAAAGAAAAAAAAAACCTTTACAAAAATGTTTAGACTACCACGAAAGGTGGCTTCACTCCAGTTTCTCACTACTCCAGTTTGCCAAACCACCAGATCCAGCCATATTTTGAATGATTCCTGGAAATAGAAATGGCGTCTCATCACTGAGAGCAGCCTTGTGGCCTGTAGGGAGGCACCTGAGAAAATGCCTCCCACTACTGCTGCAACTGACCAACCATGCCTTAGATTGAGAACACTGCAGCCAGGAAAAGCAGTGGCCAGGGGTGCATTTGCACAAATAAAACTGGTGTCTCAACTATACTCATTCCTTGAAAAGCCAAATCTGGCTATGGTAACAGATGGCTTGATCACACCTCGCTTGGACTGTTGTTAATGCACACTAAGGCCATTTCTACACTAGACTGTTACAGTGCTATTATTCCACTTCCAACATCCGATGAAATCCTGGGGTTTGCAGTTTAGGGAAGGGCCTCAAAGGCCCTTCCCTAAACTGCAAACCCCAGGATTCCATAGGATGTTGAAAATGGAATAATAGTGCTGTTAACAGTCTAATGTGGAAATAGCCTAAGTGGGATTGCCTTTGGAAACTGTCCAGAAAAATTCACCTGCTCCAAAATGCTGTGGCCAGAATGCTGACTGGGGCCAATCACAGGGCACATACAAATTCTTTGTTAAAACAGCTTCACTGGCTAGCAGTTCATTTCTGGGTACAATTCAGGGTGCTGGTCGTGACCTATTAAATTCTACATGGCATAGGTCTATACTGTCTGAAAGAGCCTGTATCCCTATACCAACTTGCCAGAGTTTTAGGATCCACAAAGGAGGGCTTTCTGTTGGTCCCACCACAATTACAGGTTTGTTTAGTGAGGACACAGGAAAGAGCCTTCTTAGTGATTGCTCCCACCCTCTGAAATTCCCCTCCATGAGAGGCTAGGCTGGCCCCCCTCCCTTCTCTCTTTTTGCTGGCAGGCAAAGATCGTGTTCCTTTTGAATGATTAACTGCTTGAAGGGAGCTGGTGTGTGTGCATGCACATGTGTGTGCTCTATCTTCACTTCTGCATTTAAAAATTTTATACAGTATATAATCTATTGTTTTAATATGATATTGTTTTTAAACGTGTATCATTCAGCTTTTAGCTGATTCCTTTGTTAGCTGCCTTGGGTCCTACTCTGGGAGAAAGACAGCATATAAATGAAATAAATAAATACATACACACACACATACATACATGCAGTTTGGATAGTCACAACTTGTGAACTGAACTATGAAGATGAATCAAGTTTTGTTTGATTTGTTTGGCTGGTGTATTTGGTCATGCTGATAAGATCATTTGACAAAGCCACATGACATTTTAGTTCATATTACTAGTTCTTACAAAGTAAGCCTTTTTTGAACTTTCTGACTAGCGATGAGCATGACAGAAAGACCTCGGAAGAGAGGACTGGATCTGTCTGCAGTCCCTTCTAACCCTTTGCTCACTCCTGCAACAGATTCTAGAAGAATCATACCTGCAGGGAGATTTCTTTCTTCTAGCACAAAGGCTGTAGTTAAGCACTGTGATATGCTCTTCAAACATACTCTTGATGAGTGATGCTGCATGTAGCATTATCTAATTAAATAATGGCTAACAACTTTTCCAGCGTGGGTGATATTTCAGCACGCAACCTCCTCCTATCACTGCCAGGCAAAACAATTACATTGTATCTCAAAGGGAGATCTGTCTTATGCAGCTCATCATAAAATCAACATGTGGGATGCTGCTCTGCAGAACAGACCAGTGCAGATGCCTGTCTTGGCAGGTATGGTATTCCTCTCTTGGCAAGACTGTCCTTCAAGAACTTGCTTGTTGTAGGAACGAAAGCATTTATTAACTGAAATGTTCTCTGCAGCAGGCATGTTGCCTGCTTTGAGCTCAGGATTTCAAAGAATTTCATATCACAGCTTGGTGGAGTTACATCACTGCCTCTTGACATAATATTATCCATTGTGATGTACACCATTTCCATTGTGTGTCAACCTCAGTCTTATTGCTTTTTGTTCCCACCTCCAAAGTGCTCACTAGTAACTTAGTGTTTTGTTTCTCTTGTTTGTAATCCTTGTGGCAGAATAAATTTATGCATAACATTCCTAAAACAAATTAATAAAATAAACATTTTGCCTGCGGGGAAGATTACAGTTCCATTGAATGTAATATCATGAAAAGGCAATTCTGAGGTTGATTCCCCATACGACTGGAGTTACTGTTTTTCAATGAATCTTGCACACAATACATGGGGAAAATATTTAATTGGAAATGTAAATCCATGTGAACTTTACCAGAAAGCTTCAGAAGCTAGATGCAGCAAGAATTCTAGTGCTTTAGTCCCAGTTCCTTGCTGAAGAACCCACATGGATTTTTTAAAAATCTGACATAATGATTTCCATATATCATTCTCCGTGGGAAGTGGTTCAAAAGCGCCAGAATCAGCCCTGCAGCAATGTGGAGTGTGATCCTATTCAAAAGAGGCCCAAAATTATTTCTCTTGCTTTTTCTTTTCATGGTAGATTGGTTTGCCTGAGTGTGGTATGCAGAATGGGAGTGTGCGTGTTATATGTATGAAAGCAATATGCTCCAGGAAACCTATAATGTATTCTCATTGATACATGGTTTGAAAATTATGACAGCCATGCCTAGAATAAAAAATGAGGTAAGAGTTATTTATATGATTGACATTCTGCTTCAGTGTGTTCACACAAAGGCCTCTCTCTCTCTGTGATATGCAGACTCCGCATTCCCAACACATTCTTGCAGCCTACACCACATCCTTGAACAATAGACAGCCTTCTTTCATTTTCCTGCCTAGTTTCTGTGAACAGGACTCTGTTGACAACAGAGTCTGTTCTCACTCCTGAAGAATTCCAAAAATTGAACAATCTAAGGACAGCCTGTGACTTTCAGGAGGCATCTTTAAAAAGCATTTTAAAAGTGTAACTAACAGAGTGCTTCCCTCTCAGTCTCTCTGTTTTTTTTTCCTTTTCCTTGTTGTCAGTTGTTTCAAGGGAAGCCTACAAAAATGCAGTTGCTCTACAAATCAGTCTTTGCACCAGAGAGGACTGTTCTTGACACGGCACCATTAATGGAGGCAATAAAATGCAAGTATGCAAGGCGCTCTCTTTCTCCCACTACCACAAATGCATTTTCTCCCTCTCTCTGTGTGTGTATGTGTGTGGGGTGAACTTTAATTCTCATGGTGGGTGCCAGATTTACAATCCCATGACTTGAGATCTACAAAGAGATTGCGAAGAACTCAGGCAAAGCTTCCACATAAAATGGAGAGAGGCCACCTACAGGGACGAAAGGGCAGCTTATTCTCATTATCTCTATGCTTCGTGACCCTTCTATTGCCGTGGAATATCAGCTATGGCTTGCCGCACTATGAGCTCAATGCAGGCCTGTATTTAATATAAGGTAATTTAATCAACAATTAATGCAGAGTATATAGAAGAACATCTGGGAAGTGGTATAGGCAGGCACCATAATGATCTGGTGTAGACACAAAGTTTGTTCTTTCTAAATGAGGGAGGAAGAACTTTTGGCCCTCCAGGTTTTTTGAACTATAGCTCCCACAGTCTTTTATTACTAATTGTGCTTCATGGGGCTGGTGGGCCTTTGTTGCAGTTCCCATTTGTTCATACATAAACTGACCATGGTATGTGTTTGAGAGAGAGGGAGAGGAAGGGACTATTTTGTGTACAAAAAAGGAAATATGAGTGATGGCAAGGGGCTAGATCATAGAAATGTTACTTTTTGGACTACAGCTCCCAGAATCCACAGCCAGCATGGCTATTGATCATGCTACCTGGGGGCAGGGCAGGCAAGTGTCCTACTTTATAGGGAAAGTGTTCTATTTGAAGGGTCACCAGTATGGAGTTCTTTGTGTGAAATGGTCCTTAATTTGAAGGGCTCTCTTGTACAGTACAAGATTGGTTTAAAGATCATCTTATTTTGAAGCTGCCTACCAACAGTGAGCACATGGAAAACAGACTGAATTGTCACTTAACCACAGTCTTCCTTGCTGTGGCAAGATGCACTGTAGTTTGGTTTAAAGAACAGTGACAGGTTTGCCATGGGGTTGCCAAAAGTTGGAAACTAGATAGCATATCACCACCATCACCACTTATTTTTAAATGGGCATATTTACATATACATTAGAAGAAGTTAGGTTTATCTAAACTCCTCTCCACTTTTGCCCTGTTCTTGGTCAAGCCTTTCACTTTGGGGGCAATTTATAAGTTGAAGCTCTAGTTTGGGAATTTTGAGTGTTGTAGTCCAAAAAGTAACTTAACCAAGCTCTGGGGAGGCAGATTCTGGTGAAACTCAGCTCCTTCCATGCTTTACCTCACTGCATGCCTTAGAATAGGAAGAATTGAAGGGACTCTGTAGGCCATATGAATGTCCTTGGACAAGCCACACTCTCTTAGCCTCAGAGGAAGACAAAGGCAAACCCCCTGTGAATAAATTTTGCCAAGAAAACCCTGTGATAGCTTCACTTTAGGGTCGCCATAAATTGGAAATGACTTGAAGGCACACAACAAGAAGTACAAAAATATCTGAATGGCCATAGTTGGCCAATCCTTCTTAAAAATATATGAGTGGGAAGCGCTTCTTTACACAGAAAGCATGGCCCTGATGTTTGAGAATTTCCTGTAGCTGCTATAGCTCTTCATGACTCCAGCACACTGTTCCTGAAACAGCAGGGTGGCATCATCAGATGTGGTTAAGACAATGGAGCTCCATCATCATTGTTACATCTGACAATTCAGGATCTTGACCTTCATTTTTTAAATATTCTGCCCTTTCTGCAAGTAGTTCAGGGCAATGTACACAGCTCTCCCATATTTTGCCTTACAACAATCCTGGAGGTAGAAATAACAATAGTTTAACATTCTGCTATTCTAGGATAGCTTCAAAGTTGGCCAAGACTGGGGGGAAAAATTGCTGCAAAGTAATGAAGTGCAGTGAGGTTAGGTGGGCAAAGAGGGTCAAGTTTCTCTATTCTCCACTGTTCTTGTAAACAATTGGACAACTCCTTGTTTCCTATATGAAGGAGCATATGTAGGGGTATTTTTGGCATCTCTGTCACATGCAAGTTGGCCTCAAACTGCAGCTCGCATTAAAGAGGCTTCCCATCTTAACCACAGTTTGAAACCATGATCTGAAGTGGTTTTCAGATGACTTGGTTTGTTGGTGTAGACCAGGGATGGAAATTATGTAACTCTGCAGATGTTTTTGGATTGTTGCGCAACAGTCCTTGATGGCATAGCCGGTGGTAAAGAATGCTGAAAGTTGCAATTCAGTAACATCTGGAGGGCTATATGGTTCCCACCCTGCTGTAGATTTAACACTAAATCATGGGAAGAGAAGAACATGCACGCTGAAGGAGGAAGACTGTATTCTCAATATGCTGTCATAAAAGTTATGCGCAGTGCATTGTTTCTCAAAAGCGGGGGGGGGGGTGTTCCTGGGCTCAGGTCTGTTGATTTTCCCACTGTGGAGTACTACATGTGCAGGAGCAGATGTCAGTTGCTGGTAAGAGATATTCTGCTCATGTTAAAAAGGAAATCTGCCCTAACTTGTCACCCTCTAGATGTGTTTGACTACAGCCCCTATCACTCACAGACAGGAGATATGGATGATGGAGGGTATAGTCTAATACATTTGGAGGGTCCCATTGGGAAAGGCTGTATTAGTTATTATCTTTCTTTTTAACAGAAGTGAAACGGCCAAATGCAACCAATTAAAGGGGAAAAAAGAAAAGAAAGGAAAATGAACATGATCATTATATAGTGGGAGAGTAGTGTCAGCTTCAGAAATCTTTCCTTTACTCCTCAGTCTGGTAGAGTTCTAAAAGATTCTGCCAGTTTTGGTTTCTTACAGCACAAATCAATACATATTGACACCTGGATATGATTTCAGTATGGCTTTCTACCACAGAAATGATTGCAGTACTGCAGCTTCAGTGTGTGAAAAACTTCTTTCATGCTATTTTAATGAAAGGTGGGATAACAGTGCTATCATGATCCTGATAATAACTGATAGTGAATTAGTAATTCACAATTTTAGCCCAAGGACCATGAATCTTTGGCCACCCAAATACTGCTAGGCTACAATATTGTTGCTAGAGTATCTACATGTTGCTGTTGATCATTAAGATGGATGCGATGAGAGTTGGAATCCAACAAAATATCGAGCTCTTTTTAGGCATTTGCTGATACAAACTTTGGCTTGTCTCATCAGAGGTAAGCCTTATTAATTTCAATGGGACTTCTTTGCAGGTGAGTTTATATGGGGTCTTAATTACAGTTTGTATGCACATATGCATTCATGTACGCAGGATCATATGCCCTGTTTTTGACCCACACTTTCATACCTCCCCCAGTCTCTTTGCTCCATAATGTCCAGTCCTTTAACCAAACACAGAGCTTGGAAAAGTTGCTGTATTAGAATTCAACTCCCAGTGCTCCTGATACAGCATGGCTATGTGGGCTGGAGGGTTTTGGAGGACCATGTAAATTACACAAAGTCACTCTACTCAAGCTCAGGGCCTTCCAAGCCCCAAGCCTGAGGTCTGTATGTACTCTGTACATAGGTGAAAACCTTGAAGAGTCCTGTTCAAGTCCTCCAGCAAATGTGTCTGGAAAGGTCTGGAAACTAAGCCTATGAAGAAAGACTTAGGGTATGTTTAGCCTGGAGAAGAGTAGACTCAGAGATGAATGATTGCCATCTTTAAATATCTAAAGGAACGTCAGAAAGAAGATGGAGCAGACTTGTTTTCTGCTGCCCCTGAGACTAGAATCAGTGAACTCAAACTACGAGAGATCCCATTTAAACGTTAGGAAGATCGCCTTTATTGTAAGAACTATTTGACAGTGGCATAGAGTGCCTCAAAAGATGGCGGAATCTCCTTCTTTGCAGAAATATAAACAGAGGGTGGGTGGGCATCTTTCAGGAACGGTTTGGATGTGTATTTTTGCATGGCAGGGGATAGGACTAGATGGCCCTTGTGATCTCTTCCATCTCTTAAGATTTTATGATTCTATAAGGACTTAGGCAGCCAAAAGAAGACTAATGTTTCTTGTCCTCCTCTCTACCATGTGTTCCTGAACATCTGCAAAAGGTTTTTCTCAGTCTAATCCTTCTGCTTCTCAGAGACGTGACTATGGGGACAAGCATACTAGAAAGAGTGTTCCCTGTCAACTTGGCATATCTCAGCTGGAATGTGCATACTCATATAGTTCAAGGGATATCTTTTTGTTTTGTCTTTTTTTAATGTACCCCAACCATTTCTTGGCACTTGATATTTTTTGGGTGGTTCCAAATCTGGGCCAAAATACAGCATTAATCAAGACAGCTGCTGACGCAATTTAAAAAAGAAAACAATTGGAAAATGACAATCAAAGGAAGGTGAAAGATCTAGTTGCAGGGCATCCGTTTTCAGCTAGAGAGTTTATGCAAAAGGCTGACATATAATCTATGCCAGATAGAAGATAGTACATGTAGCAAGATAGCGTGTTTATCCTTTTCATTTTGTAAATAGTCACACACCCTTGCTTTTATCTTGGGGGCAGAAAATACGGCTTTCACTTGCCTCCTCAAGTAGCTAATAATAGAAGCAATCTGCATGAGGGAGCAATAAAATTATGAGGATGAACCAGAGCTTTGAAAAGTTGCCCCAAAATTCCTTTTTTTTTTTTTTTTTTTTTTGAGGACAATTCCTGGAATCGCCAGCTAAAATGGGGATGCTGAAATTTGTACTCCCCGAAAGTAAACTTTTAAATGTCTGGGACAAACATGGGGAAGACCAGAAGAGCAAATCACGTCTTATGCAAAAAAGTCTGAATCTATTTCATTACTTCTAACTAAAGTAGAGCAATTGAGTCAATGGTTGAATGGTGAGGCAACGCATTGACTGACCGTTGGGTCTCATTGGGTGTACTCTTATTGGGACAAAAAACAGAATTCAGGCCATAGTCTGCTGCTCTCTTTTTAATTGACATGAAAACAAGTGCTCCCACCCACTTGTGTTCCTGTACATGTGCAGTGAGAGGAGATTTAATCTTCCTTTGACAGCTGAGACTACAGAATCCTCTCTTCAGTGGCAGATGCACATAACAAAAGCCTTCCACTGGCAACATATTTTTTTCTTTTATAGGTAAGTGCTTACCATGTAGCCAGGCAAACTGAGGGGAAGGGAGGGAAAGATTAAACATCCCTTTTCCACTTATGTGGTCCTAATCCACACATGGGTGTGGGACTACCCTTTGTTGTTCCTGCTACTTGCCTTTCTGGTAGACCAATGAAGGAGAGACTTCTGTGGGCCTTGGTCATCAACAGCCCTATTCAGGTCTTGCAAACGCAAGGCTTCCTTGATTGAGTCTATCCATCTGTAATAGCCTCTTTCTTTTTCCCCTACTGCCTCTCACTTTGCTGAGCATTGTCCTCTTTTCCAGGGAATCATATCATCTCATGATATGTCCAAAATACAATATCCTCAGTTTAGTCTTTTTGGCTTCCAGTGGTGGTATAGTGAGATTGCTCTTACTCTTGACTAAACCCAAAACAGAAAGTCAGCTGCTGTGGAAGGTGTATTTTGTCTCTAAGAATTAAAATTTATTTTTTTGAAGTGCTCTGGCTTAAAACTATTAGTTGGTCTAAAGTACAGTTACTGTTGAAAACCTGCCCACTGGCACATATCGCTGGGGCTTTACATCAGCTGTCATTCACCAATTTGTTTCCAGGCTTTGTTCAAGTTGATTGGTTTAGACTTTTAGGTAGTAATCCTATACCTTCTTATTTGGGAATGAATGAGTTAGTGTGACCTCATGTGTACACATGCACAAACTTGCAAGAAGCCCTAAAGTGTTTGGACCAGAGTATTTTAGGAATTCCCTTTTTTGTATGAACCCATCTGTCTGCTGAGATCCACAATGACTGTATATGAGAGATAAGGGCTTTTTTGTGTTGGCACTCAGAATTTGGAACATCTGCCTGAGGCTGAATCTGTCACTTCCTGGCAGGCAGCAAAGACCTTTTTTATTTTTATCAGCCTTTTCACAACTTACTTTCAAAACAATTTTTTCTGCTTTTCCCTTATTTGCATGGTGGTTCAGGTTAATATTAATAGGCTAAATTCAATGTTACCTCTATGAGAGTAGACCTATTCAAATCAATGTGACATATATAAGGAATAACTAACATTTCAGTGAACCTGCTCTAAGTTGGACTCACTTTGGCATCATCCCATAATTGTTGTTCTTGCACATGACTGACAGATAATCTATATTTGTATTTTGTATTTTTTTCCTGCTTTTATTGCTGGTTCTCTTGGGTATTACTATGAAAGTTTGGGGTATATAGTAAATAATGGAAATTAATAAGTATGACTGTTGTACAGGACTGGGCTTTGGCCATACACAATTCATTTCTGTTCTGGAATACTGTTACAAGGTGAAAGAAAAATAAAGGTACTATTATCTATTGTAATTCTTACCATGCAATCTTATGCTTGTCTACTCAGGAATAAGTCCTACTAAATTCAGTGGGTTGTAGCATGCAAGTGCTTTATTACAGACATTCCATTTGACCTTGAAAGAGCCCTAAAAGATTCATCATTGATATCAGATGTGATAGATAGGGAGCAAAGGTTGAGACGTAGCAACTTGCTCAAGAACACCCAGGAAGTTCATATTGAGTAAGAAGCGTTATAGATTGGCCTGTATCCACCATTTCATCAGTATCATACTAGCAATCAAAATCGATGTGTATGACTTCACCTAGAATAATGTAACCTAATCAGCCTCCAGTATCCATAATAACTTTGTGGCATCACTTCAGAGTCATTAAATTATTTCCAACCCATCATTGGCACATAAGTAATATGAAACAAATAGCCTGGCAGATACTATAATAGCTGTCTACAAAACTGATTGATACCTTCTGAGAAATGACCTGACCCACCGTGTGGCTGTCATCCGTCCCATTGTTAGTACTTTACCCCCAAACATAATTATGGAAGAAACAGAACCAGTTGATCTAAAATAATTATTAGAAATTGCAAATACATATATCCTCTCTTTGGGGATTCAGCTGCTTTCAGTATTCCAGATGAGACATTTCTCACATATACTGTTCAGCTTCTCCTGAGGCCCTAATGAATTACTTTAAATCACAGCCCTTGGGTATTGATTAGCCTCATTCAGATCAAATCTAGGCTTAACAATCTATACAGGTCTATAATTTATTTCTGATAATATTCCTAATAAAGAGCTGTAATTAATCCACATCAAGGAGGGGGAAATCAATTAATACAGATTTATTTCATAAAGGGAGAAATCCTACTGAACTGTGCCCACTAATCCTGATGCTTAGGCTTCTTTTTGCTACTGAGCTGAAGAGACAAAAAAAATATTGATTTTACCCTATTTCTAAAACAAACAGTGCCACAGCAAGAACAGAAGGGGCTTATCAGTTAAAAAAAGAAAGCAACAACATATATGATGTATAATAAAATAAGAGAGGATTCTTCCCCTTTCACACAGCACTTCTGTATATTTTGGAAAATGTACCAAACTCCCTTGCAGTTTCTTAACCCTGTCAATCTGCATTTTCAACTTATTGTTTTTATTTTTATAGGAAATCAGTGAGACGCACCTCATCCCTCCCTTGCCACAACCGAATCGCTGTGTTTTGGAAATGGACTAGCAACATTTTTGTTATCTTTTCAAATTATGACCTGATTCCAGAACTAGAACCCTGTTTTAGTTTCATCTGCCTGGGAAAGAACTGCTTTCCCACTATATTTTAGTCTGGTGGAGAAAAACTAAATGAAGAAGCTCATCTGTGATCAGCAGCGACTCCCTTTCTTGTGTCTTAAGTTGGATAATATTTCTAAATATTGTGCTGTCTAAACTGATGCACAGATGGTATCTGTCTAAATTTCTTCCCCATGAAAAATACCTATGTTGTTCTTGTGAAGGTCCCATTGCGGGAAGTGACACATAAACAGAACAGATTCCACATTTCCAATTTGTTCAAGCAAACGCTATGCCTCTCAAAGAAAGAAGACAACAATATGCCATTGTCTCCTCACAATTCCCACTCTAAACAGTTTATAAAATTTATTCTTATCTGTGCTGTATAATTGCATATTTCATATGAATGCATCACCAGCCAGCTGTTGTTCTGCCTGCCTGCCCCATAATAGAAACTGTGCATTTTCCCACTGCAGCCATGGCTATTCTTAACATACACTGGCCTCAACTGGCTAAAAATACTAGTGTCCAATTGCTTGTGGGAAAGTTATACAGCAGCTATTTCTATTAAAATGTTGAACGCTGGATCTTTACACAATTTTTCTTATTGAACATGCTACTCACAGCTTTCTTCCTTTGGCTCAGTTACCAGTACTTAAGTGTCACATATGGCACATACTGGGGAAATAATGCCCTCATTCAATCTAATGCTTGTATTAATATGAACAATTAGATCTCAGATTAGTACTAAGAATACTAGTTTAAAATGGGTCATGGTGCCATAGCAACAACTTTACTGAAGATTAAGAGGTATAGATTACTAGCAGGTTATAGACTATGATGGCAAATGATATAATGAGGTTTTGCAGTTGTCAAGGGACTTTTGTCTACAAGACAAGCACAGCTATATGTTGTGCTGGTAACAAGAAGTGAGCGGCCAATGTGTGAATCAAGCTTGCTTGAATGAGCTTCTCTGTTGATTCTGTCCATAAAGTAAATGAGGGGTTGGGGGGAATCATACTAATCCTGCCATGTCACCATGACACTTAGCATTAAATCAGTGTTTGGATCCTTGTGAAAAATGTGGATCCAGTATTATGGTGTGGGGAGGGTCCAGGAGTCGTGGGCCATCTTTTGAGAATGTGCAGTCTCATACACCCAAGAATATCAGAAAAGCACATTCCATCTTAGAGGCCGGCTGGTTTATTTTAATTAATTACATCCCACTTTTCTCCCACTATGAGATTCAAGGCAATTTTCAATATACAAGTAAGTTAAAACAAAGCATGGCTAAAAAAATACATTGTACTGGTGCTTAAAAAATTGCACAAACATTATACCTAAAACGTTAATTTAAAACAGTTAAAAACATATTCAAAGTATAGTTTTAAAGAAAGGACGCAACATTAAAAATCTTTCTGACCCAATCATATAAAACCTGAAGGCCTGTCTAAATAAAAAAATTTTTGCCTGCTTGCAAAAAAAAAAAAAAGAAGGCGGGGGCAAATGAGCCTCCTTAGAAGGAATTTCCGTAGCCCTGAGAAGTCTGTCTCTCACATCCTAACCAGATGAGCTTGTGAAGGTAGTTGGACTGAGAGAAAGTCCTTCTCAGAAGATTTAAGACTTGGGAAGGCTTATACAGAGTGTAGAGGAACCTGAAAGGGTTTGTGGATACTTTTTGATGTCATTAGGTGGCACAGCTAATGCGGATGAAGGTGTATGCCTATGGAGGTGGTGCTCATCAAGGTCTCATTGTACTGGTTGGCTGGCCCTTTTGATACACTTTGGAGGGTGTATACTCATTGTGTCTGTCTTATTTTTTTTAAAAGCCATGACTGATTTACCACTAACTAAAACTAGATTGGGTTTTATGAGAGATTACTAAATGATCTCAAAGATGACTTTTTATTTGGATGTATATTATCAATGCCTAATCATGTTGTGTCCATTTGAAACATATCCGTAAACAGGCATGATTTTTTCTGTTAGAATCCAATAGTTTATAATGGATATTTTGGTATCCTTCTTACTCTAACCCTTTTCCAGTAATATGATCAGGGATGGGTGTGTGTGCGTGGTATTTCACCTTTGAAAGCAAGTTTCACTAGCAAATAAGACTTGGAAAGCTTCTTAAATACGCATAAAGAAATAAATTGCGAAGCTCCTACCAGAACTACTTAGATTTTTTTAGTGCTGGTGCAGAAAAACCCTGCTCTTTCCTGCTACCATAATTACCCTATTTGCTGGTATATAAGACTCACTTTTTTCCCTGAGAAATACTATTTGAAAATGGGGTGTGTCTTATACACCAGTGTATCTTATATACTGGCAAATAGTATTTGCCGGTGTATAAATGGAGTGCGTCTTATATGCTAGTGTGTCTTACATGCCGGCAAATACAGTACTCTTGGTTATACCATACCATGGTTATACCATGCTGCATTTGAACAACAGAACTTAGGATACTCTTAATTGCTGGGTGTGTTCATGTACAGAGAACTTTATCTTACTTGCAGACTTTTTCATTCATCACCTTTCTATATAGTATTTGATATGGCTCTCATTTCCAAGTAGCACATCTGGCCATGGCTGTTCAGCAGGCTTCATTTCTTTCTTCCTGATGGCTGCCACTTGTGTGGAGCAGAGGTGGGACACTTAACATGCAGTGATGTCATGCCCTACAGGGGACAGAGAAGAAGGAAACTGGCTCTGCTGTTGTCATGTAAATGTGCAGTTTCACTCTAAATAACAAAGACAGTTGGCTCCCAGTGAGACTTTGTGAATTGCAGCATTCAATCATGTTACAGTTCTGGCCTGGAATTTGTCATATGCATTCATTCTGAACATCTCTGTGGATATAAGAGGGAATTATAGAAATCATTTAAAGCCTTTGAAATCTACTATGCAAAGCAGTCTTGAGTCAGGTAGCTTAGAGGCTCTAAAGCAGGGATCTATGTGAACTAGCGTATATATCTTTCATGAAATGTTTTGTGGTTTTCAGGAGGAGATGATAAGAGGCTACAGATTCAAGTCCAGTCCTGCTGCTGAATAAAGCCCATTCTAGTTAGCTATTCACCTAATAATGACAGTTTATAGGAGAAGAATTTGGCAAATAGCCCCTCTGTTAAGCCAGTACGTCAGAATAGAGTGCATTCACTTACATTAATAGTAGTAGGCAAATACGGAAAACAAAGAATGGCCCACAGGTAGACATTCCAATTCCATATACATTCCAATACCTAAGAAAAGGGACATCAGGAACTGCAGTAACTACTGGACCAATGCATTAATCTCCCACTGATGCTCAAAATTCTACAACACAGGCTTTTACCATATGTGGAGCAAGAAATGTCAGATGACCAAGCTTGGTTCAGAAGAGGAAGAGGCACAAGGGATCATATTGCACACATATGCTGGATAATGGAGTGTACCACTGAGTTTCAAAAGAAAATCTGCCTGTGCTTTATAGATTATAGCAAAGCCTTTAATTGTGTAGATCATGAGAAACTATGGATCACTCTTAAAGAAATGGGTGTACCACAATATTTGATTATTCTAATGCTTAATCATAGAATGCCAAACCCAAGATGGTCCATGTCATTGTATTTTCAATTTCTATGTATGTGAAAGTTGGGCAGTGAAGAAAGCTAGTAGGAAGAGAATCAACTCATTTGAGATGTGTTGCTGGAGGAGAGTACTGCAGATACCCTGGACTGTCATAAGGACAAATACAGTGCTCCCTGGAAACCAAGATGACTAAACTGATACTGTTGTACTATAGACATATCATGAGAAAACACGATTCACTAGAAGAGATAATAATGCTTCATAAGATGGAAGGCGGTAGGAAAAGAGAAAGACTGTTTTCTAGATAGATAGATAGATAGACAGACTCTGTCAAGGAAGCCACAGCCCTGAGTGTGCAAGACCTGAGCAAGGCTGCTGAAAACAGGGTGACTTGGAGGTCTCTCATGAGTAGGGTTGTCATAAATCAAAGTTGACTTGATGTCAGTTAGCAATTATTAGATACTAGCGTATTTACCCAGCACTGCCCAGGATTTTATTTTCCTCTTAAGAACTCACCAAACTGTCTTCTCCAATACCTGTAACTTTTTCCCATATTTCCCAGTGCAATCTGTATTCAGAGTTATTTACATACACAGTTTGGGTTCCCGAGGGAATACACTGTCCTCCTCCTTGCTGCTAAGTTTCATCTTCGTAGAAAATGGCCTATTCCAGTAGCTGTAACTTTCCCCCATATTCCCCAATCCAATCTGTATTCAGATTTGTCAACATACAGAGGTTGGGTTCCTGAGGGAATGTACTGTCTTCCTCCTTGTTGCTAGGCCTTGTCTCCATAGCAACTGGCCTATTGTCTGGCTGAGAATTCTAAAGGCCCCTCCCTAAACTGCAGAATTCCATAGAATCTTCACAGCCAGCCAATATTTATTAGAAATATCTTAGGAATTAGATGCAGTTGAAATAACACATATTTCAGTTCCCGTGTGTCCAATATGTGTAAATTTTCCCCATATTCTGCAATCCAGTCTGAACTGCTAGGCCTCATCTTCATAGCAACCAGCCTGAGCTCTCTGGCTGAGAATTCTAAAGGCTCCTCCCTGATCTGCCAACCCCAGGATTCCATGGAACCTTCACACCAGCCAATCATATGAGGTCTTCTCACCTTACACGGCCAATCATATGAGGTCTTTGCCTGCCTGATGCAGAGAAACAGACAAGCTCACAAACAAACTTTGACTTTTATATTGTAGATTATTGATTTCATGAGTTGATTAACAGATATGGTGGTATAAAAAAACCACAAGAGATAGAACTAAACCTCTTGATGAATTCTCTGCTATGGCTTGAACGGAGACAAAGGCTTTTAATTTGCTCTATATTTGATTACAATCCATGTATTACTGCATGGATGTCTGTATCATCACCATGTATTATCCTTGCTAATGGAATCCACTAAGGGAATGATCACTGCTCCTACCATTTGCATTTGAATTACTTCTGATAACCCATGCTTTCTGAATATGAAACTACCTCCAAGCATATGTATAATCATAAAACAATGGAAAGACTTCCTGAACCTGATAAAGTGGGCCGTAGGCTATGAAGCCATACATCAAATAAAACTTACACCAATTTGTTAGTCATTGTAGTGTCATATGCCTTTTATTGTTTTCTCTCCATCAGGTTTCTTTTTTTTTACTGGAGGAAGCAGAGAATATATTGGAAAGCTGGCACCCAAATGCTGATATTAATATTGACTTGCACACCAGGGGCAAAAGCATCCCAATGGGAAAAATAAGCAGACTTCCTGCAATATTTCTTGTCCAAGGCCCTTTTTATATACAGGAAGAAAATGGTAAATGGAACATGGTTGCAATATGAGGCCATTGGTTACTACCATGCAGTAACTGCATCATTGGTGGACATTGTTGTAGGTTTATTTCGTTGTATAAAGTATGCAGTGGCAAGGGCACCTCAGGAAGGATATTATCCTACCACTGCTGAAGAAAGGTCAAATTTAGTGAATTGTGGATTGTAGTATTTCACCACAGAACTGCTTTTCCAAGTGTAACTGCCCAAGCCTTTGCCTGCTCCAGATTTGTGAGGACCGGGCATAATATTATTTCCTTTGCTTTCAAAGCCATTTCACTCCGGTTCTACCTGCTGAAATCCTTCTACCTGCTGAAATCATCTTTCCTCTGTGAAATAATGTGGAAGTTGTAAGGTCTATGGAATTAGGATGTTTTGTGTTTATCCAAATTCACTCCACGCTATATTTCCAGGAAGCACATCAATCATAGGCACAACAATTGGCATTTCTTTTATGATCATTTGTTGTTGCAATGTTTTATCTCTATCGCCAGCTCTTTAATAGTCTTGTTCCTTTTCATCTTCTGTGTAGCAATGCTTCTATTGTTGCATGTTTATTTCATTTGCTTTCTTTGCCCAGGTCCCTTTCTTCAGATCATATGATTTATTTACCATATATCTAAATAAATCTAGTTTTTATAGAACAAATCACAGTAGATGTACACATCATTGTCAGACTTGTCTTTGTTTTTAATATTTCCTCTGTCATCTGATTTTCAAATTCCACTGTAGTTTTTTGTTGTCAGTACAGTGGGCCCCAGTATCCACTAGAGTATGGTTCCACAACCCCCCAGAGATACCAAAATTCATGGATGCTCAAGTCCCATTATGCACAATGGTGTAGCAAGATGGTGTCCCTTATGTAAAACAAACAAAATTAAAGTTTGCTTTTTTGATTTTGGGCTTTTTGGGGGGTGGTGATGGAATATTTTCAAGCCAAGGTTGGTTGAATCCGTGGCAATGGAATCTGTGGATTTGGATGGCCCATGTCATTGCCTAAGGCTCTATTACCATAATCTTCATTGAATATGAATGATGTGATTTATTGTTATTGGTTTGAACCCACAGAAATTCCTTAGATACAGAAATACTTAGTTGGCAAAGCTTGTTGTGAAAACTGAAATGCTCTGAACTGTGGCTAAAATTTGGTTGCAAGTATTCATTACCTTGCTGACTCATAGGTCAAGGACGCCACTTCATTTGTTGGTGCACTAGTGTCAATAAGTCTGAGAAAACAATTTTCCTGCTATTTGGGACAATGGTCAATACTTAGATTTGACCTTACCCCCTTTCCGCAACTCACCCATTTTTGGCGCTGGGGTGCGGTGCTCGCGCGAGCAGCCTCGAGAGAAAGGCTCTTGCTTCCCTGCTTCTTCAGCTCCACACGAGCTTCCTGCTCACATGAGAGCCCTGCGTCTTCCTTTCACAGTGCAGCCTGGGACAGGAAGCACAACCAGCCAGCTCCCAAGGCTCCTCACACAAGGTAAGTGCGCACGGGCCCCCAGAGCAACGCATGATTGCGCAGCATTTTCGGCTTCACGCCAAAAACCAAAAAATGTGTGCGCGGTCCGTGTCAGGCCCTGGAGCGTCGCACAAATGTGAGTGCGTCGTGTGGACTGCTTCTCACATTTGCGCAACGCACAAGGGGCCCTTTCGCATCGGAAATGCTGTGTGAAAATAGTCT
Source organism: Cyclura pinguis (assembly GCA_030412105.1). Taxonomy (NCBI): domain Eukaryota; kingdom Metazoa; phylum Chordata; class Lepidosauria; order Squamata; family Iguanidae; genus Cyclura; species Cyclura pinguis. The sequence continues at coordinate 305,194,203 of CM059599.1, read as the reverse complement.
TAGTGGTAAAGACATAGATTCAGTCTGTACATTCTACAAGTACTTGCCATATCTACTGCATTTAATCTAATGAACTACAGATATAGTGTCCAAACTGGAGTATATAACAAAGTCATTCTTCCTAAATGCCCATGAATACAGTAGTTCCAGAAAACTCATTGTCAGCCTCCACTTGGCTTAAACATTACATTCATACCATAACATGGGGGTTGCTGCCCTTTATTCCAGCTGGCCTGGACCTACCTTTATCATAGAGACTTTGTCAGAAGGTCACCAACTCCTTAGACTTGAATGAATGGAATTTTTTTCCTCCTGAAATTTGTTCCCTGTGATGCAATTTCTTATCTGGAATGCCTTGTTATTCAAACTGACTGCAGTTCTGCATGTCATTGTAGTCTTGTGTAATAAACAATGTCGCCGGACGATCTCAATTGTCTCAGGTTACTGAGAACAACACATTTGTATTGGACTTAAAGAGATAATAACAGGAAAAAAATTATTTGTTTACTGTCAAGCCTGATTATGATCTTTGGAAAATGTGAAAGCATGCAGACTATTTTGTGACATTCAATTTGGCCTAAGAATGGTCTTATCCTAGTAAGGATTCTGGTATTTCTCTGATGGCCAAAATGGCAACTTTGCTTTCAATGACTGCCCATACTACCAGTCCTTTAAGTTAACAAAATCTACACATGATGGTATCTAGAATAGCCTTTAAAAAGAGTCTGCTATTACCCAAAGTATGAAAAATGGAAGACTTTGCTCACATATTGTCAGAAAAACCTAAGCTCTGTTCTTGCTTTGTTCAGAGTCAGTTCTCTAAGCAGGGTGCACACTTCTTCCCCTTGTGTAATACCTCCCTTTTCTTTGTCCATAAGTTACCACTGCCTGTTTTACCCCTTTCTTAATCATTTAGTCAGGAGGGCCTTTCAGACTATATAAATTACAGCACCATAGTGCCACTTTAACCACCTATGGAATTCAGGGGTTTATGGTTTGATGAGGCACTAGATCTCTCTGGCAGTGAATTCTAATTGCCCTCTTTCAACTGCAAACCCCAAGATTCCTTAGGATGGGCCCATGGTAGTTAAAATGGAATCATAGTACTATAACTGTGAAAAGTGAAAGGGCCTGGGGACTGTTCTTTGCAATTGGTTCTTCTCAACTGTTCTCAATTCTCATAGTTTTCATGTGTTCCCAGAGGACTGTGTTTCTGCTGCAAGGATATTTTTCTACATTCTAAAACCCATCTTTGGTACCTTGAGACAAGTTCATATATTTCTCTCATCACATTATCGCTATTGAAAAAAGTCCCATTATTTAAAAATGGAAAAAGTTTTATAATTTCATTTAAAAAGGACCTAGGGTGGCAGTGCTCCAAAAAGAATATGTATATCTATGTGTATGTGTGTGTTCGTGCTTGTGTTCGCATGTGTGTATGTGTGTGTGTGTGTGTATCTATATTATTCAGACTACTGTATGTATTCCCTCTCTTTTTACTGTGATTGTCCCCCTCTTTTACCTGTCTCCTTTCCGTTGTCCTATATAGCACATTTTCCCAGTAACAACTATCTGAAAGGTTTTCTTGCAGCAACACTGTGGGTGTCATAAATACACAAGGGTCTCTGTGGAAGATAAAATATGCTGTGGTTTGCTATACTGGGAAATTCAGTAAGATATGATGTCTTTCTGTTTCTTTAATAAGCAAATCAATACATATGTAACATATATACATCCAAAGGCTGAAATGCAGCTGGGAGTGTTTGGCTCACAAAAACACTTAGGGAAAAGTATAGGATATTAAGTTGGACAAAATTTTGTATGCACTGTGCACCATTAAACACCATTTGTTTCAAAGCTATCTAGATCTCTAAAAATAATAATCAGCTGATTCCAGAGACAGCCATATTTAGAACAAAACTATGTTTCAGGATGGGTTTTGAAGCGAAGAAGCTTTTCAGCACAGGAGAAGGCTGAAGGTGCAAGGAGGAAAGACTGAAAATCGTGCCAGTGTTCACTGTATTTACATATTCTTTAAGTATTCTGATTTGGCAGGGACAGTCCTGATTAGTCATCTGTCGTATCACTTTTTCAGCTGCTTTTAAAAAGTCCTAGTCCCCCCCCCTCACTTTCCCCCTTTGTTCTCAGCTTATTTCAGTTGACGCAGGCTGGGTTCATAGTGCAGAAATAGTTTGCATTCAATCTACTTTACAGGGGTGGGTGGTATCTTGCCGTTCCCAGGAGGTTTAGGCAAAAGCAAAGTGCTGCAGCATCTCCTAATTTGTGTGTTCTTCCTCAATAATGATTTTTTGCCATCTTGTCCACGCTATGATGATGCTTGGCCACAAGTGTCCTGGTTTTTATTTGTGAAATGTTGGATGCTCTGCATTTACACTAGTGTTTCTACAAATCAACAAGAACAAGTAAACATTTAAGTTCCTCATTATATCCTCAAACCAACCCTGCAAAGTAGGTTACTGTTAATCCCATGTTCAAGATGGGTACCTGGGCTGTTCTAGATGGTCCCAAGTTCTGTCAGCAAATTCTGCACATAAGGACTTTATGCACTGCACCAGTATTGAGGGTGAGGGGCAGCAGTAGGGAAAAGTAATGATGTGGCTTAGAGTAATTTCCCCTGATGAAGTTACTCTATATATGTTGGGAAATATTGATTCAATTACAGTGCACCCCAGCAATTTGACTTGTAATTTTCTTTAATTTAGCAAATCAAAAAAGTCCCTGAAACATTTATATCATCTTCTCTTCCTCCTGCCCCCCCCCCCGACACAGACAGAGGGTGCTGTTTAGAAGCACACTTGGAAATATTAGTCTTGGCCACCGGTTCCCTGTAGTTCAGCAGCTGCAGCAGCTGTCGTCATTTTCTGCCTTAGCAAGTAAGGTTTCTGTGAATTTATTTCAACAGTCTTTGAGATCGAGATCAGTGCCAGCAATTGGTTTGACCAACTGTTGTTTAAAGAAAAAAAATGTGTTCATGGGGACCTGACTGTCTCCTGGTATCTTTGAAGAATTACGAATCTAATTCTTTTAAAGATCTTGGGATTTTTGTTATTACATGTGTGCACAAGTTCCCATGACTAACTTGTGGCAAATTCCTAGTGGCAAAAGAGAATTCCTTCTACTTCTCACTTTGTCCTAAAGTAACAGAGTCCTCCTGTATGGCTCAATCTCTGGCATCCTGCTGGTGTCAAATTAAGACAGCTGTTAATATGAATAAGAGATAGTCAAACACCAGGAACACACAGTATTTCCTTCTCTGACAACTCTATTTCTCTCAGGAAAGGCAACTCTCACAATAGTTCCCTTTGCCAATAAAATAATTGCACTAATAAAATTAGTGCCTTCACTTGCAATTATAGTCTATCAAAAGTCTTTACACTTTACCGTGCTCGTTGAATAGTGTTGTCATTGTTGTGTGTCTTCAAGTTGTTCTGACTTATGGTAACCCTAAGGTGAAACTAACATGGAGTTCTCTATGGGCTGAGGATATGTGACACACCCATGGTGACTCAGTGGGTTTCCATGGCTGAATGGGAAATCAAACCTTGATCTCCAGGGTCATACCTTACACTAAATCCAGTTGCTAGTTCTAATGAGAGGAGACTTACTGAATCAGTCAGATTTACATAAAGTTGACTTACCATTCAAGATTTGATTCTTAAGGTCTACTCTAATTGGAGCAAGAAATGAATTTAGACTAGAGGTGGAAATCATGCAGCCTTCCAATTGTCTTTGGATTGCAACTGCCAGCTTTCTTTAACAATGATGGCCAGGACTGCTGGACGTTGTAGCTTTGTCATAGCTGGAAGGCCACACGATTCCCACACTTGATTTAGGCTGTTGCTTTTTCTGTGATGCAGTTTTATTTCTTTTCTTCATACTGAGAATGGTGATAAAACTGTATTATACAAAAAAACAAAAAACAAAAAACAGATTGGCCACTGGGGTTTCTGGAAGTTGTCCCAAGCAGATCCAAATACTGTTGCAGTCTCTAAATCACCTTTTTGGACCACACCTTCCAGAATCCTTTAGTCAACATAGTCAGTGGCTGAATTCCAAAGACAAAGGCCCAAACTAGACCTTATGTTGGCTGACCCATATATTAGAACTGACCTATGCTTAGACTGTGTACATGCACACAAATGCATGCTGCATCTTTCCTGTGCCCTGACTCCCTCACCTCCCAGGTGCTCTGCCTCAGCCATTTTTCTCCTGGTGGTTCTTCAAGATTCAAGGTAACAGCAGGGTTGGATACACAGCTCGGCAATGGAAACCAACTGGATGACCTTGGGCACATCATACGTTCTCAGCTCCCAGGAAATCCCATGGTAGGTTTGCGTTAGGGTCACTGTAAGTTGGAAATGACTTAAAAGCATACAACAACAGCTGTTTCATGGGTTATTGAGGACTTCAGCCTCCCCTTCTTCATGTTCCTAAGACACTTGACAGGGCACAAGGAATGTGCCTTTGTCATGCTTAGTTTAGTCCTAAAATACCCTATTGGGTGTTTTATTCTGCCTTTTCCGGAAGTTTCATAAATTAACCTGTCCAAAGGATTGTTTTGTCATGAGTATCAGGACTGCTGGACCAGATCAGAAACTCATTTGGCCTAGCATCCTGTTTTGTACTGTGGCCAACAGATGCCTAAGGAAAGACTACAACTAGGATTTGAGGCAAATTGCATTGTCTTTTTGGAACCCGCTCCCCTACAGATCTATTAATTGGTTCTGGAAATATTGATAAAACCATAGAATCATAAAGTCAGAAGGAATCTCAGAATTATGTATTCCAACCCTCTGGTGATGCAGGGAATCCATAGCCAAAACATCCCTTCCTGGTGACCATCCAGGCTCAGTTTTAAAAGCCTCCAGAGAAGAAGAGTTCACAATGTACAGCTTTTCACACCAGGAAGTCCTTCTTCGTGTTTAGCTGGAATATCTTTTCTTGTAATTTCTTTCCATTGGTTTGGATCCTATCTTCCAGAGCAACAGAAAACAAGCTTACTCCATCTCCCATGTGACAGCTCTTCAGGTATTCAAAGACATACGAGGTTACTTATCTTCTTTTTAAACTGCTTTAAACTTTGAAAATTTTTGTCATGGGAAATTTCTTCTCACCCTGGATTATTTTGCTTGCCTGTTTCATCAACTTTTCCAGTTTGTCAGTGTTGTTTTTGATAACAGTATTGTACATAGATTTCTAAGTGTCGCTTCTCACAGATATGTAGATGAACATTATGATATCAATAGCTTTATTTTTTTTCTCTCTTTCCTAATGCTTTTTGTCATGACAGAGTAAGAGTCCAGATTTAATGCAGTGAAGTATTGATCCACATACTAGACACATATAAATTTTTATACAACAATTTCAAAGTAAAGGAATATGTGGTGGTGACGGGGATGTCTGGATTGTGTCCCGGTCTCTGTGTGTTTACATTACAGAAATTTCATTTGTCCATGCAGTCTGTTGTTTACACAAAATTGTACATAGGATCTATTTCCTGCATTTTATGGGATACCTGATTCTGTGCATAAAGGCTCTGTATTTTCCTTATACACACATTGAATGAACACAGGAAGGACAGAGACAGAGACACAGGACAAAACCCTGATCTTCTCCTTATTGATTCCATACATTTCTTCACCCTGTATTGTCATGTGAAAAGGGTTATTGTCTGTTCCTTAACTGGACTGTGCTGCTGGTAAGTCTGTACATTTAAACTTTCCCTACTGGGCAAAGTTTCCTTTGAGTACTTCCCAGCCAAATGAATTTCAGGAGTTGTACATATATATCCCTGGTTTTTATCAGCCTTCATTTTTTGGAGGGGCGGGTTGAGGTTTCTGTCACTGTGTCTGGATAAAGATGTGAATGAGCTGCAGTCAGCTCACAAAGCTCTCCTTAAAATCAGCTTTTTCAGAAACTGGCACAGTGGCTTAACAGGCTGACTTGTTGATCCTGCTGGACTCAAAAGATTGTTGTTTGGTTCCTGGCATCTCCCAATGTGATTGAGAATTCTGACTACAATAATGTAGCAGAAACTTTCCATGTGTCTCTGTGCCAGGAAAAGGGGGATACTCCTTGCAATAGTTGCTCCCTCAGGGTGGAGGAAATTAGAGGGAGGGAAGCATGGAGAGAATTACAGCTACCATACACTACTGAGCTGGCTCCCGCAGTGATATTATTGGCTGACAAAGCATTGGTCCATAAGAAGCCTGAAGCCACATCATCTTTTGGAGAGATGTTTGATGATATTTTTAGGGCATGCTGCTGTACCAAGCAGGGTTTGAAAAGTATGCTGAGAGAAAGATGCCTATATGCTGATTTTTTTAAAAAAAAATCTGTAAAGGTTGTTTTTAAAGTTTTTGTTTGTTTGTTTAATTTATATCCCACCTTTTTCCTGGCATTGGACAGTGTACAATGTTTTAAAAGCAGAAAAGTTGACCCTGATTGAATGTCCAGGAGCATGGATAAGCTGTCATGTCCACAATGCACTGTGTTGATTCTTCCTCTCCCCAGTCAGAGGCTGATATCCTGTTAATCTCTTACACAAGTCAAAGTCACCCTTTATATCTGTGTGTTTGGTCCAAGCAGAGGTTAGCATTCCATTCCTCTCTCCACACCAGTGAAAATTCCCTCTAGCTTTACTATAGAGCCATTGCAGACCGTCCCAACAGCCATTTCATGCCTGGTGGAGAGCTGAGAAGGGAGATTTGGGAAAAACCTGGCTATGTCTGCATAGCCGGACATTAAATGATTACATCATCACTGAGAGTTCTGAGGGACTATGGAGAACCTCAGTGGATGATGTAATCATTTTGCTTCAGGCTATGGGGATGTAACCAAATGCTTTTCCATTGTTCTCCACCAGGCCCAGAATGGCCATCGGGAGGAGGCTGTAGTGGCTCTTCAGTAAGTCCAAGGATTGGTGAATGGCCAGCTACAGCATATGTTGGAATATAGAATTACTATGCTATACTGAGCCACACAGGATGCTTGCCAGAATCTGAGAAAGTTAGTGTTCTGGACTAGCTCCCAGAACCCTCCATCAGGATCTCACTATTAGAATACTGCTTTTATTTCCTCTCTGGCTCTGATAAAGCTGTGGAATTATGTCTTCGGCATATACAGTATTCACAAAACTTAGAAAAGGAATCACAAAAGTTATTTAAAATGAATACTGTGTATACTCTCTGTCTATTTCTGGGAACAATTGCTATTTTTTGTACATAATTCATGTGCAATTTTACATCACAGTGTGAGAGCTTCAATGTACTGTATGTGATCCCCTCATTTTTATTTATGTTCACTATTTGAAACAGAGATCTCGTTCTTTTGTTCTGAGTAGTTTCTATCAGCGTGCACACAGTCACTTCAGCATGGGGCAACCATGGCTATAATCCTTGAATTGATTCCAAACTGTGACACTGAGAGGCCTGAGAGAATGTGCCCAGGATACGGTTCTACAGAAGTTATTAGAAATGAATACAATGCCTCTTTTTTTCCACACAGTTATGAGAAGGGCATGCTCTTGAAAATATGCAGATTTTTTGTATGTGAAACCTCTGACTGGTGGTGTAGTGGATGCAAGAGATCATTAGCTATAGCTAGCTTTGGCTCATGGGTGCTATAGTCCAAAACATCTAGAGTGCATAAGGTTGTTTATCTCTGATGTTGACTATTTGTTAAGAAAGTTAAGCAGATTGAGAGATTCTTCCTTTAACGCATCCTGTTTAGACAGGTAAACCATGATGCTTCTTAGTAGAACTACCTGGCTACTTTTTCACATGGTACAAAAGCTACTGTGCGACTCCCACTCATGACAGCTTTAAGTGTTGTCAGAAATGAATAATCTGTCACTAGTGTGCAAATGATAACACTATCAGAAATTCTTAACTGGATAAAAACCCCTTTCTGCCACTTTTCTTTCTTTTTTTCTTTTTTTAAAGCAGAAATAGTTTGAAAAAAAGAGTTGAAAACTCAGTCCATCTTAGTAATAAAGCAGCCATTTACAGTATGAGCCATGTGATTTTCCTCAGAGGCAGCTCTTTAGCTGTTCCCAGAGTGAATACTGTTCTACTGTATATATGATTTCCTATTTTCCTTAGTATACTGTGCATTTCTTAGGGGAATGAAATTCTCTACCACCTAAAGTGTTTGGCAAATATAGCTCAATTTTGTTCCCAGCTGTTCCAGTAACTGAACAATGCATTTAACTGATCTGAACCAAAGAGCCTGCCTTTAACATTATGAACCCATCCAGCATATATAGACAATACTCCCCCCCCAAAAAATAAGCATGCCATTGTTAGCCTAGTTTCCTTAAACAATAGGCCTAAATCCATATTAATGATTTCAAAAAGTGACCAAGCTCCAGCACCTTTTGTCCTCTATACATTAACTATCCAATAATCAACAGTAGCTGTCCTGTATTCCACTGTCTTTAGCCTAATTCAGGGGGACAGATATTTATCATCACCCTTGAGCTGGGAGACCCATTCTGACAGATCGACATCCTTATTTATGTAACAATGTTGCAGACAGTAGCCTCTAATGAGTGGAATGACATAGAAATCTGTTAGAGGGAAAGGGCAAGAAAAACTGGAAAGGGCATGAGGGGTTAATGGGACATTTCTATTCCAGCCTCCTGGGATGTGTAATTATGTTCTAATAAGGAATGAATGTATTGATTAGATTCATGTGCAATTGTGTTGTACGCATACATTCAGAGCTGCAACCACAGCGCCAGTAATTGTGCATGCTTTGAATTTTTCCACTTTATGTTCCCCGGACATAAAGCCCTTCTTTAGCTAGAAATGTGAAGCCTTCTGCTCATGATCATGTGCCTCCATCCTTCTCATTAGAACGCCCAGCCATTTCTTTAGGGTCACAGTACAAACTTCAGGACTTTTTCTGAAACAGGTTTGATGCTTTTGGCCATAGAAGCAAACATCACAGTTCAAGGGGTGTAGCTCCAGGGGGCCAAAATGAGGGCATTGCCCACTTCTCATTCCATCTCCGTGAAGAAATTTTACTTTTCTCCCCCAATTTCTAATATTGCACTAACTCAGCATTTCAGCTGAGCATTTGGAAATTAGCCCATACAAAACCATCAAGGCTTTGTGAGACTGCTCTTGATCCCATCACTGTCAGGGAAGTTGGGACTTGGTAGGGATATGAAAGATGGCTTTCTTGGACCTTTTCTGCAGCTTACCTTCTTGTGGTGGCATCTAGTGGTGATCCTGGTAGATGCTCTGCTGGGAAGGAAGCGCAATGGACATACTGCTTCCTTCTGTCATGCAGTCGGATATTTTCTCAGGCTGCGCTGGGGCAGGAAGTGCTGCCATCCCACTTCCTGCCCTTAGGCAGGACAGATAAGTGCAGGATGGTGGTGCAATTGCAGGCCATTGTTGAGGAAAACCCATCAATGATTTAACCCGTGATTGTGCCACCTGGGGATGGGACAAGGACTGGACCGCAATGATGTTGTGCAGAAGTGTTGCTGCTGTTCCATCCTTCTCCTGTCCCCATGGCAGGATGGGCGGGTGCTGCGGAAAGGGCCTGAGTGGCTCCTCCCAACTATGGATTTCTCTCCCAAGGGAGACTAGCTTGGCTGCCTTTTTCTTATCCTTCCACTGGCAGGAAAGCAACAACCTTTTTATTCGGGCAGCCGTTTGGCAGCAGTGGGTACTATTCCCACTACTGCTTTGTTTGTAATTGTTTTTTTAACCTACTTTTTATGTTTTCACTGTATTTGAGTCATTCTTTTCATTGGTGCTTTGATTTCCATTTCTGCTGAGAATGGTGGATAGAAAAAAAATCAAATCCCAGAATTTCCATAAAAGGTATCTGTCGGAAATTCAGGAAAATTCACAGAGAGCTGACCAGAGAATTTGTATTATTGGATGGCCTATACTAATGAGAGAATATATTTGTATATGTCTGTCTCAGAGATAGCTCTGAGAGAGTCAATCCAAGACATCCCTAGGGCTGTGTATTTCTTTTTATATTTTTTAAATGCTGTAATTAATTTTAGTAGTGTTAAACATCTGTAGCCTGCGGGGTCATTTTAAGTCACTAGGTGGCAGATTTCTCCAACCATTACATAGCTATTATTCAGGACAGTGAGAAGCTAAGACTTCAGAGCAGAAGCATTCAAGATAGAAAGTCAACAAAGTAGCAACGGTTAAGGCCAGGAGCCACCTCTGGAGGGGAAAAGAAACTACATTATTGCACAATTCAGCTTGAGATTATAGTTCTGTTCCATTAATAACAGTTGACTCAATGTCAGCTTTTCCTACCCGCTGCTATGTAATCAGAGGGAAAGGAGAACTTTGTTGCAGTGCTGTCAAGGTTCTACTGCTCTGGTTTACTGCTTATACCTCCTTCAAAGAGCAGCCCATGAAAAAGCAGGAGATTTGCCTAGAGGTCCCATACTTCATGGTTTCACACATTCAATGGAGATAATGCTTCCAGCTTTGACAGGTCCATAAGATTGCTTGAAGTCTTTCACATATAACATCACAATTACTACTGTAATGTGTGTGGTACCAGGGATTTTAGCTAGTACTTGCATACATGCCTTTTGTAAAAAACACATTAACTTTCTCTATAAGGATAGATAGATATGTCTGCCTACCTGCCTTCCTTCTGTCTGTCTGTCTGTCCATTCACACATGTATCCACCCCGTTTCAAAAGCTTCAAAAGTAGGAATCAAATTATAAAAAATGTCTCAGTCACACTAATTTAACTCTCCTTCAAATGTCAATTCTATAGAAAGTCTGTGCGCTACTTCTGAAGATAGCTAGGCTTGAATTTGATCATTCTTCTCTAGAGCTATGGGTGTACACTGAGAAAGCCAGTTTGTTTGACCAAGTAGTTTTGTTTAGATATATAAATGATAGGTTTCAGAAGATATTCCCATTTGAACTAAGAGACCATGACAGAACACTGTGGCAGAAGTCTTTTCTTAGCTATGCTGCATCCAGGATTCTTCGGGTCTTGTAGAAACCATGCACTGTGTTCAGAAAGTAATATTTCCAGTCAATGCAGACATGTCAGGATTGGTATAATGTGTTTCCAATGATTCACCCAGGCAAGCTGCAGTGTTTGGCACCAGCCGGTGTTTTCTGGATCATCATCAACCACAGCCCAACATAAAACACCTTACAATTGGCTAACCTAAGTTAGAGCCTGGAAATAATGACCTGCAAACTACATAGTTACTATAAATACTTTCTTTTGGGGGATAACAAGGGTACAAAGAAGTCATGTTTCAAAAGTAATGCAACAAATAGGAACAAGATGGCTTTATTAGTATAACAACCAATGTTTTCTAGTTACTTCCAAAATTGCTAAGGCATTTTCAAAGACATCATGGCAACAATTTTAACTGAGTTTAGGGAATTATCTTATAAATCATATATATGTTATAATAAAAAAGTAATGGGAAGTAACAAAAAGGCAATGAGCTTTGCTAAAAGTGCTGTAACAAATAACTTTCTCCAATGCCACAACAAAAAATAACATATTGCTTTCTAAACACTGCAGGATGGAGCAACCCTGTTTTCTGCTGCCCCAGAGACCAGAACATGGAGCAATGGCTTCAAACTTAGGGAAAAGAGATTCCATCTAAACATTAGGAAGAACTTCCTGAAGGTAAGAGCAGTTCAACAGTGGAATATGCTTTATCGGAGTGTGATGAATTCTTCTTCTTTGGAGGTTTTTAAACAGAAGATAGACATCTGTTGGGAATACTTTGATTGTATATTCTTGCATGGCAAGGGGTTGGGCTTGATGGCCCTTGTGGTCTTTTCCAGTTCTACAATTCTATGATTCTGTGGAAACAAGTTACTTTGGTAACTAGAGATGCACCTGAGGAAAAATGACTATTGTCTTACTACCAAATGGAACCGTTAACTGGCTTGAATTTCAGCCAAAAGCAGGGGTGGAGGGAGCTTCTTGAATGCCAGGGATGGGGAAAATGTCCCCCTGTAGTGGGTGTAGTTCTGTATCTCCCATCAGCCCCAAAGAGCATTGCGAGTGGTGGGAAATGGTAAAAGTGGTTGTCCATAAAAATACAGATAGGTGGATAGGCTCCTGACCACTACTGAATATGATCCTAACTAATTTAGGGATAGGGCTGTCCTAATGAAGGGCTGCCTTCAATTTTTGCTTACCAGTATATGTCTTCATTCCACTTCTTTCATTATATCTGTGTTCCATGATGAATGTTTGATTTCAGTGCATTATGATAGTAATGATGAGGATGATAATGATTATTTGAATCTGTCTGGTAGTTTGTGGTGTGGCGGTAGGAGGAGATGTAGAGTGAGGCAAAGTCATTGAGAGTAAACAGAGGTCTTGCTGTTTAAGCTGAAATGCATACTCACACTCTGTCAGCAGAAGGAAGATCAATGCAATCTTGCATCAAACATTAAAGAAGGGATCTGAACAGGGAGGGAGAGATAATAGAGGTCTTTTAAAATGATCATAACTCTTGACTCTGAACTATGACCTTTACCTAAGATCCCAGGACAATTAGTTCCCAGTGGCATGACATTGCAAGACCCTTTACAATAGCCTAGAGAATGCATGTCAAATTCTTCATACCTGCCTGTAGAATCAAACTAGGCTCTATTAGACTATGATCTATTTACAGTCAATTAAATAAGATCTTTATGTGACAGGGAATTGCTATCAAATCCCATTCTCTAACTGGGTAATTTACTTCTCAAACGACTGGGACGCATTGAAGATAGTGTAAAGTAACTGACTTTGCAGAATTACCATTTCTTGTTCCACCCATTAGCACTGGTGTCAGCCTGAGCCTGTCTCCCTTAGCAAGCCAATCTTTCATTCAAGCCATAGACGATCCTGAGAAAGTTTGCTTCATTGCTTTATTTTTTTCTTTCCTTCCAAACTGTTGAGTGATCTCCTAAAAAGTTATTGAAAAGGGCATTACCCAGCCTGACACATTCCATTTATTTCAATATGGTGACAACGAGAGAAGATCTAGTTAAAGATATTGCAAAAGCCTTATGGGATGGATACTTAAAAGAATTTTTTTTCCACATACACACACAAAAAAATGTAATGCATTACAATAGAATACTTTGTTTTTGTAGAAGGGCATTCTGTATTCTCCCCAAAAGCTGCTGACTTAATCATTAGTTATGATGAGAAGAGATTTAGTGGTCTCTTTCTTTACACTGTCAGTGAGAACAATGTAACTGAAAAAGCCTATGCTTCCCATTATAAATCACTATAAGCTCCATGAAAATTTCTCAACTACCCTGGGGTTTAAGTGAGCAAATACTCGGTGGTGTAGACTCCCCATTGAAGAATGTTAGGCACAGCACTATAGTTTTTTATGAGATGCTGCGGTATGTCACAGGGCTGCTATGCACAATTTCCATTGTGTTACACATTATGAGTTGCTAGGGTTTGATGTACAAAGTAGCACTCCTTTGCCTTCTGTTCCAGGTCATGGGAATCATTTATTTATTTATTTTGAAAGTGTTTCTGAAAAATTGCATGGAGAGTAGGAGAATACTCAGAATTCATGGGAATCATGTTGCATGGGGAGGACGCATATGAACCTTCATGATTTGCCATTGTCCTTTGAAAGTTAATGTTTAGGTAAGAATAATCCCGTTTTCTGTTAAAAACCCCTTTTATGTGGTCTGGAGCGGACGTGAAGAATACTGATAACAAACTTTTTTTTTTTTTTTGGAAGAAAATAGGGGCTCAGATGTCAAAATGATAAATTTCCCCATCTAACAAGCAACATCAAATTATAATGTTGCACACAGCCAGTTTTTCATGAATGATTTCAGTGGGATCTACTTAATCCTACTGAAATTCCACTTGTGCTTCCAAATATATTTATCCATATATTTATTTACAAGAATATTTATTTGTGGACTGTATCTTTGGGGTTTACAGTATCTAGTAATTATTTTGAGAGGCTTGGAAGTGGTACATCATGTCCCAGTTTAATTTTGATGCCTTGACTAATTATTGATGTTATTTTCTTTAAAAGGCTAACCTCAATATGTTGTTTGCAAGTATATAAAAGGAAGCTAAATGCAAAACACCCAGAAAATTTAGCCCATCAGCCAACACACACTTAGGCTACATTCTTACGTAATGCTAAGTCACTATTTATTGGCACATACGTGAGCTATAATCTTACGCACTTCCCTCTCTACCTCTGGTGTGGTTATGAGAAGGAAATCAAAAATCTTTGCTTCTATTTTCTCCTAACAGTAATTTTTGATATGTTCAAATCTGGATACACACTATAACTACGATTTAGTGAAACAAGCCACCTTCAAAACATGGCTCAGAATCTGGCTTGTTTCACTAAACCACAGTCAATACTAACCACACATGATTAGATGAAATGTAATTAGAAATGTAATTAGATGTAATGAACAACTATGGTTAGATGAAAATGGAAGCACTGGAGCTGAAGGAAGAGTACATGAGGTCAAAACACTGTACAAACATATCAGTTAGTGCAGTATTCACCTGGATGACCCTGATCACCTTTTTAGAGTTTGGCAGTAATATATTACAAGCACTATCATTACCGGTATGTAACATATTATCTTTGACAGTCATGATAGAATAATGACATTCTTTTTGCAAGTAGTTTAATTAAACTCTTAGTCTGTTTTATAAATTAGGGCTGTGATCCTAGATCAGCTGCTTAATTAAGTATATCTAAGCAGTGTCTCCTTCTCCAACCTTCTCCCTCCATCCTGCTTTACAGGGCAGCAGCCCCTGCCAGTGACAATCAGAAGTAGGACCCCTGTTGTAATTCCTTCTTGCACCAGGGATCATTGGAAGAAGTGGGTTGTGAACATCAGTCTGCTGTGCCCCAATCAACAGGATATCCTGTGACAGGTTCACCTTAGGGGTGCCATAAGCTGGAAATGACTCTAAAGCACACAACAACAACAACAACAACAACAACAACGGTGAGCAGGGGATGGGAGTGAAGTTTCTTTCTTTGAAGTTTTTTTTCCTCCCACAGATTACCTTCTCAGGTACTTTGCTTGCTAAGATGCTCATACCAGGGTCCAGGTGAATGAGGGAAAGTTCTGTCAAAGGATTGTGGGAACAAATCATGGTGATGGGGTGAGGAATGTTCTGGGACCTTTTCACACTGTACAGTTATAGTGCTGTGTTCCACTTCAACTGCCATAGTTCAGTCCTGTGGCATCTTAGGATCTGAGATTTAAGGAGGGGTGTTTAAAATTCTCAGCTGAAGAGCTCTATTGCCTCACATATCCCAGGATTCCACAGGATCCAGCCATGGATGTCAAAGTGGAGTCTGTGGACTATAATTGTGTAGAGTGAAAGGACCTTAGGTGATAGACTCCAAGAAAATAAACCATGTCTCCAACTGTGTGATCCTTTTGCACTTAAGACTGGACAGTGCTACAGTTTTATACACTACTGAATTATGAGCACTGCTGCCATTAGGGTGGCCGCATATCCCATTTTACAGAGGATAGGGCTGTGTTTATAGGTCTGTCATACCTCTGAAGGTGTGCTACATTTGAAAAGCTTCCTCATCCAAGCCTGATTTAAAGATAAAGAAATATAAGCCTTGATGCCTTGAAGTTGCCCAGAAACAGTGGTGAGATGTTTTGTATTTCTCTTTAAATTACAGTAACTTCTAAATTTGCATCTATACGTATAAATTAGCACAGGCAAATTTAGTCTTTTTGTATGTGTGATGTGTATATGATCAAAGTAGCTGTCCAAATACAGTGCGCCCTCTTCTGGCGCAACCTCTGCACACACAAACTCTGCATCATTGCTACAATAGGATGTCCACGCTTACATTTTTTGTTTCACGTGGTTACATTCCGTTCCTGGAATGGAACCCCTGCATATGCAGCAGGTGCACTGCACTTGGTTGGAGATTCAGAATGCACTGTTCCAACACACTGTTTTTTACCCAAATTTTGTTTGTCTACAAACTTCATTTCCTTTTTTAAAATTATTTTTAATTAGTTTTAAAACAAGCAATCTAATTTACAATCAAAAATACTATCACAATCTGAAAAATGTACATCCAGAAAGAAGGATAAGAAAAAAAACAGAGTAAACACACTAAGCTAAGACATTAAGCACTAACTTACTAGAATAGTAAACACTAACTTACTAAAACACAAAAGGTCTCTGACCCCTCCATGCAAAACTGTAATGAAAGGGGAAAAAAAGGGGGAAAAGAAGAAAAAAATATTATTCCGCTATTATATATCCAACTAAGTATCCCCACTAAAATTGCTAGTAACCATGGATTATTACATTGTTAGATTTCTTATCGTTCTAAGAATCCATAAATGGTCTTTAATCTATCAAGAAATCTTCAGTTGGCTTATCCTTTAAAACCCATGTTTGTTTGGCAATTTGAGCTAACTCAGCAACCTTAACAATCCATTCTT
The DNA here is from genome assembly GCA_030412105.1 of Cyclura pinguis. Classification (NCBI taxonomy): domain Eukaryota; kingdom Metazoa; phylum Chordata; class Lepidosauria; order Squamata; family Iguanidae; genus Cyclura; species Cyclura pinguis. The sequence continues at coordinate 305,177,721 of CM059599.1, read as the reverse complement.
AATCATTGATGCTTCAGTCCATTTCCAGGTTTGAGCAAAGAGTATTTTTACAGCTGTTATCATATAACAAAGAAGTAGTCCATACTTACTATCCAATTCTTTATCTGTAATATCTAGCAAAAACATTTCTGGATACATTACGACATCCACCTTTAACAATTTTTGAATTAACATATGAATCGTAGACCAACAACTTTTTGCTTTCTTACAAGTCCACCACATATGGAAAAAGAAACCCTTCCTGTCTTGACACAAATTTTGCCTTCTTGTAGAGGGAAGCCCAGTGGTGGTTGGTGACATCTGTGTCAATAGGGTAGTAAGTCCACACTAGGACCCTTTTCACATGCCAGTCCTCTTGCAAAATGGCCTCAGGAGCATCGCACGATTGCAAGGACCGTTCCACGTGACGTCCTCGCAATCGCGCAACGCTCCCAGGGCCATCGGGGGTGATCGCACATTATATCATTTTCAACTCATTGCCGAAAATCATGCATGATTGTGCATCCTTGTCGTACCCCACATGCACTTACCTTGCATGCGGAGGCTCCAGACATGCAGCCATCATGCTTCCTCCCCCAGCACAACCTGGGAAAGCACCTGGCTGCGCTGAGGAAGGAAGGGGTGGAGCACTCATGCTTCCTTCTGGCCAGCACAGAGCTGGTGTGGAGGGGAAGCGGAGGGGATGCGAGTGCCTGCCAGACAAGGCTTTTTGTGCAATCTCCACATGACTCCAGCAGCACCAGGTAAGGTGCGAAAAGGGTCTAAGTTTTGTCTACACTTTAAAGGAACTAGCCAAGGTTCTGAATCACTTTGGGGGATAGAGTTCAGCACCCTAGATAGCTCCTCTAATGTTCAGCTAGAACCTTGAAAGATCACTAGCTCATTGGCATGGAAGATACCTGCTGCCAGTGAGGGATATCTAGCCCCTAGCCAAATGGCTTCCATACTAAAGGTCAAGTCTATGATAGCTGTTCATTGTAAAGACATACTAAAAATGTTTTACATTTATTTGAATGCAAGAATTGTTCAAAACCTTATTTGAGGGTGGATTTTTTCCCTTTTGTACAGACCAAACAAGATGCCAAATAGCCTGTATTATAGGGGTGTGGGTCCTTTATAAAGATAGCAATGTGTGCTTCAAGTAATTTTTGAATGTGGACAATATACTGGACAATAATTTTACAGAGAAATACATAACTAATTCAGCTTTTCTTACTATTTAAACAGAACACTTTAATAGCTAATTCCTGATTGTTAGCCCTGTGTATCATGAATTTCAACTGCATACACTCCAAATGCCCCATTTATCAGGGGCAATTCTGCTTAATCCTTTGTTATCCCATTTTATCACCTGCTTTCAAAATGTACCAATTTCTCTCTCCATCTCCCACTTTCTCTTTTTGTTCTCATCTTACTTCAGTCACTGCAAACTAAGCTCAAAGTGCAAATGCAGTCTACATTCAGGTCAGCAGGATGGAGAGAAGAGAAAGGGACAGAATCTTACCCTTTCCAGGCAAAAGCATATTACTTCAGCCTCTCTTAGCTTCTATGTTCTTCTTCATTAATATCTTTTGCCACCTTGACCACACTTTGACATCACTTGGTCACATGTGTCCCAGATTTTATCTGCAAAATATTGGAGGGTATGTGTGACAAAGTTGTTTGGGGGGGTTAGCTATTTGTAATGCCAGTGCAACTTGATGACTGGTTGCCAGGCAACAGGATCAGACCCCAAGAATGAAACCCAGTCCAGTCGTGTGCATGGGGGGGGGGCTTATGGATGAGAGGAATTCTATATAAAGCAAAGTGTCTGTGTGGGATTGGAGCCTTCAGTGAGAACTAACCAGAAAGAGTGTGGTTTGGTTTGCGATAAACAGCTGAGAAAAAGACACAGGGAATTGGTGTCTGAAGCAGGAATTGATTGTTAAATCTGTCGGAAGTTTAAATGGCTAATGTATCAACAGTGTACCATAACTGAACTCTAACAAGATATTTATTTCCACTGTTGCTATAAATAATGTTACAGTTTGTTTTATAACTACTGAGTGGACCTGAGTTATCCAAAGTCACTGTAATAAAGATAACATGCTACATTAAAAAAAAAAAAGGTTTTGAGAAACAATTAAAACTCTAGTATTCTTATGCAAAGATTGTGATAAAAGGGTAGAGTCAGGAAAAAATGATATTGACAGGGTGCCATATTGGATTGGAACTGCCACACCAATCTGAGGGAGAATAAGAGCCTGTCACAGTATGCAACTGTCTCTTACTGCTATTTTGAAAACCTGGTACACTTTAAGTCCCACAAGGAGGCCTTTCTTTCTTTCTTTCTGTTGGGATTACAGTTTCCCAACATAACCAGTACTAGACTGCGGGGAAATGTAAAACCCAAAAAGGAACTTTTCCAAATTCAGGTTGCCCTACAGTAAAGAAATCATACATCTGGAAAAAGGAATAAAAGAAACAATCAAAATGTTCAGGGGATAGAATATTTTCCCTAGCCATGTTTTAGATTTTAGACTTCAGACACACACACACACACACACTTACACATACAGTCAGTTTATCACTGACGTTTGCTTTTCTTTGTCTTGCAGAAGTATGGTTTTTTTAAATAAAATGCAGAAGGGATACAAATGTTAGATTAAGTCATACTAAACTGAATTCAATGGATCAGACATAAGGATAAAAGTGTGCTTGTAATTCTACACATATTTTTGCAGTGTCACACCTTAAAAAGCAATTTACGGTAACTGCTCAGATAGTCAGGGACTGGAGGATGTTAATAGGAACATGTGTTTGAAGAACAAATGCATTCCATATTTTAGAAAAGACATTAATTCTTTAAGCTAGTTTACAACAAGGAGGGAAGGCAATGTTGCACCCATGGGAAAATGATTTTCAATCCTGCTTGTTTTAGCAGAACATTTATTATTCAGGCAGAAGGAACTAAACTGGTCTATATCAAACACATGAAATATTAACAGAAAACCTGCATAATGAAATAAAAAAAATGTTCATTGACATTGAATTGCTTGTTTATATGATTTAGGTGATTCACACAGAGGCCTAGAACCCATTATCAGTCCTGATTTGAGTAGACCCATTGATTCAATTAGAATCCCTACATGTTGACTTACCATTTAATGATTGAATGGATCTACTTTACTTGTGACTAACCAAATGAATTCCAGCCAAAGTCATGCATATGAAAGTAAACTGAATATATTAAGGACATTTTGTACAACAAAGTTTTCATGAAGGAAATTCTGAGCACCCTGCCTATGGACTGTCACATCTCATATCAAACATACATCAGTTCTGTTCCATGTATGCTATATCATCCAACATTTCACAGATGAAAGACAGAGCCCATGTGGCTAAACAACATCACAGTCTGGTCTGGATGGCAAAAGGTATGAATGAGGAAGAATACAACAAGCCAGAACAGACTGCAGAAGTTTGTTTTTTTACCAAGTCTACAGGGAAGGGCAAGATTCTTCCCTCCTCTCCTCTCTCCCACCAAGTTAAATGAATGCACTTTGAATTTGGTTTGCAGTAAACTGAAGTAAGCTGAGGACAAAGGAAGAAAGTGGGAGAAGGAGAGAGAAACTGGGACACTTTAAAAGCTGCTGAAAAAAGTGGGGCAACAGAGGATTAATCAAGGCTGTCCCTGCCAAATTGGTATTTGATACCCACTAGGAAGTTGTAGCTGGCACAAGCAATTAGAAATATTACTTCTTAGGATTCCAACCCCCCCCCCCACTGACTATATGGGATAGGGATCCTGGCAACTGTAGTTTCTCAAAGCCCTTTCCACAAACTGTTATTGATTGTTGTTCTCCACGGTGAGGCTGTCACAGGAATACAGAATCTAAAGATTTTGTGTACAGTCATCATATGAGAAGCTTTATGGATTATATGTTTATTCATTTATTTAATGTATCTTCTTTTCCCAATATGACGTCCAAGGTGAGTTTTTTGTTCTCACATGGAAATGACTGCTGTGTTTCTTGTACCTGCTTCTAGATCTTCTAAGGGGGGTAGAAATGGGGGGGGGGGCGGCTGGCTATACTCTTGAAGCCATTGAGTTGTTTTAAATATACGGTGTTCCCGCCTTGTGTACCAATAGCGCAGGCTATTTCCCTGCAATTAGGTAACGACAAGATATCTTTGCTTAACATTTATATTCCTTCTACACCAAAGGACCCTAATCTGTCCACCTATTGGGACCAATTGTCTAGTTATGTTGATGATATTGCCATCAGAAATGGTTCTCCAAGGATCATTCTTATGCGGGATTTTAATGCAAGAATTGGGCCTTCTAACCATTTTCTTTGTGATCACCTTATGATTGAGCTGGACTTGCCTCCTTACCCTTTAAACGTTCCCCGGGTCGGCATCGATGCCAAAGTTAATGAGAATGGGTCAATGCTGGCTAATTTTTGTATTAGTAACTCTTTTTTAATATTAAACGGTTCTGAGGGGTTCCCAAATACCAATGGTTTTACTTATATCTCACCAATTGGTAGAAGTACCATTGACTATGTAATAATCAGTCCCGAGTTGTTGAGCTTAATTTGCCCATTTCGATATCTGTTGTAGGACTGAAAGCAATCACCTACCGTTACTTGTCTCCCTAAATTTATCTGTGGCAGCTTCGCTACCTTTTCAAAATGATATGGCCAGCTATAGCTGTGAGAGAGTGAAGCGCATCCGCTGGGACCCCAAAATGGAAGAATTTATTAGTAATAGTCTTAAGGATACATCGGTTTTAAATTGTTTTAACGCCCTAGCTACCAGCTCTAAGGTAGATGACGCTCTGTTGGCATACTTAAACATTATGACTATCTTTCAAAATAAGGCTTCTTATCTTCCTAATCACATAAAAGGTAGAGGAACTTGGTTTGATAAGAGTTGTCTCACCTGGAAACAGAACTTAAGACAAATATTTCATCAGGCTTTGGCCAGTCCAGGGGCTAATTTGGAGCCCTATTATGAAGCCTGTAAAGAATACTTTAAATGGGTTGAGGATAAAAGGAAGCTATTTTTTCAACGCAAGTGGTTGTCTCTGGATAAAGCTCTGAAATCCAAAGAAGTGAAATCCTTCTGGGCGGCCATTAGGAATCATATATATAAGGAGAACTCTCTGGTTCCATCTATGATATTGCCCTCGACTTGGGTTTCCTATTTTTCTGAGAAAATGAGTGGCCAAACACCAGATGTTGATCTTATTAAAAACCCTCCTAATTTATGGAGTACAGTTTCGGCTGTGGAGATACGCCAGTTGATTCTTAAACTAAAATCTGGTAAATCTCCGGGATATGTTGGCTTCCCAGCAGAGATTTTGAAATTTTGCCCTGAGCAATGGACAAAGGCATTAGTTAATCTATTTACTCTAGTTAACAACTCTGGTGAGATCCCAGTCGCCTGGAAAGACTCTATCATAATCCCTATCTTTAAAAAAGGGGATAAGAAGGACCCTGGTAATTATCATCCAATTAGCCTCCTATCAGTGGTAGGTAAATTATATGCTAGCTATTTGGACATGAAGTTACTGAGTTGGATGAACTCCCAAGCCCTGATTGGTCCAGAGCAGGCGGGTTTCAGAAGGCAGATGTCCACTGTGGATCATATAACAGTGCTTTCTTTCTTGGTGAAGAAATACCTGTCACGCCCTAAGGGCAAATTGTACGTGGCATTCATTGATTTGAAGGCTGCTTTTGATTCAATTCATCAGCCGCTGCTATGGGATAAGCTTGGTAAGCTTAATGTAGATCCTCGTTTGTTGTATCTACTATGCCAACTTCACTCAAATAACCAGTGCAGAGTGAAATTCTCTGAAACTGGTCTATTAACAGACCCTATTCGCTCTGATGTAGGGGTCAGACAGGGATGTGTGTTGGCTCCCCATCTGTTTAACTTATTTGTGGAGGACTTACCTGCTTTTATGACTTCAATAGACTGTCACCCACCTTCGTTGGGTAATCGGCCACTCTTTGTCCTACAATATGCCGATGACACCTTATTACTTTCATTATCCCAGGTGGGCTTGACAAGAGCGTTGAAAAGATTTTTTTGAATACTGTGACAAATATCATCTGCAGGTAAACTATGATAAATCTAAAATACTGGTATTTTGCAAGTGATTTGTCCCAAGGACATGGAAGTTTGGCAACCAGACAATTGAGCAGGTCAAGAGTTATGTATACCTTGGCATACTTTTCCACTTTAATGGACATTGGCGTAAACAGAGGGATAAGGTAATTCAGGCAGAGAAAAGATCCCTGGCTGCTATACAATCTTTTTATTATAAAAATGGGAACCAGGATATTTTGGTGGCCTTAAAAATCTATAAAACCAAATTAAGACCTTTGCTACTTTACAGTATACCTACCTGGATTCCAGTCTTTAATAAAGAGATTGAAAGAGTGCAGGCATATTTTTTTAGGGGAATACTATCTGTTCCCCTATGTGTTTACCATCTGACACTTTATGCTGAATTGGGCTTGAACTCTCTTGAAATTAGTGCCTGGCTGATGACCTTTAAATTTTGGTTTAAGATCCATTTTAGGCCTAATAGATCTGGCCTCCTATGCTTTCTACTATCTGATGCTTACTATACTAGATGGGCTTCACTGTATGAAAACAAAGTAATATCCCTGGGCGTAAGGTTAGATTCTCTCCTTTTACTAACTGAAACGGAGTGCTTCAAAACGGTTAGGGCCTGCCTCTTGGAGAGGGAATATCACCTTTCATATCCATCACCCCCTAGGGTCTGTTCCCCGTTGATGCTTGGTGTGTCTCCCCAGCCAGGTAGAATCCCAGATTATTTTCAAACTCTTACATTGCTGGTGGCAAGAAAGGCCTTTCTACTTGCAAGGCTGAATGTACATCCTTCGAATGTGACCAAGGGCAGATATTTACAGATCCCTTTCTTAAAGCGTACGTACCATTGTGCATAAGCTCCTGATGATCTGTCTCATATTATATTGAGCTGCCCACTGTATTCAAATTCAAGGGAAAAGCTGTTAAGGAGACTACTGGAAATGAATATCTACCTAGATAGGTTATCTGTAGAATACTTATTGGATGACCGAAACCCGCAGCTTACTAGATTAATGGCTAATTTCCTGGTTGAGGCGGCAAATTTATGGTTTAAACTGTCAAGCAAGGATCCTTGATGTTTTATTGATGGGTATATGTTTGTGTTATAATATGCCTCATAGAGGTCAATTGAAATTGAATTGACTGCTGTGCTGGAAATCTATAGAAAGATAGAATGGCCTTTGAAGAATAAATCATCTTTTTTAAGATACTGTAAAAATATAAATGAGGGCACCTAAATCAAACTTTCAACAATTTGTTGTAGGTCTATTGTACATACACATATGGGATTCCCAGGTGTCCTCTATTGTAAGGGGTGTCCCTTATTTGAGGGTTAGAAATCTTGTCCCTTATAGCACTGGCAAGTATCCCTTATTATAAAGGATGTTCCCCATTTGAGGATTGAAAAACTTTTACTTTTATGTAGAATGAACAAGATGCTAACCTCCCCACCACCGTATTTTTGAGGGTCCTTCATAAAGACAGCAATGTGTGTAGCATGTAATTTATGAATGTGGACAGTATGTGACATTCATAGAGAAATCAATACCGAAATCAATACTTTTACTTGGTATTAAATAGAACACAAGCTTGTTAATAGCTGATTCCCAGTCATCAACCCTACATTTCATGGATTGCCACTGTCCTTTATTTATTGTTCTTTTTTTGCTAACTATTCATATGTAGTAGCTGCCACTCTCTGTTCTGCTGCTTGCTCACAATTAGTCCGTAATAAGGTTCCTGTTGGAAAGAAATGCCAAACTCAGTAAAACTGCTGTATTTACTACCACACAAAATGAGAGAACTTTCAACATCTATTATAAAATTTAAGAGTATACTTCATCCTATTCTTGAAACATCTGGGACTGAGAATTGTCTGTAGCTTTTTCAAAGGCTTGTGCCATTCTTTTAACCACCAAGGGGTGGTGGTGGGTTCTCTTTCTTCTGCTCAGTTATAAATAAATTGTTTTTATTTGTTGATATTCACTGTTTTGATTGATATTTATCAATTTATGATATTCATGACTTTGATGCTGAGTTAGTTTATTATCTATCTATTATGAAGCTTTTTTTATTTTTTAAAATCATTTTATTCAAATTTCACATATAAAACAAACATTATTACTGTAAATTTACATGAAATATTTTTGATCTTCCACACTGATCTAGCTTTCATTTCCAACATCTCTTAACATAGTTATATCAATGTACCGCTTTATACAGATAATGTTACGTGATAGTTCTTGCATTTCATTCTCCACATTACAGTTCCATGGTTTACATCAGTAGCCCCTTCATTAGTTATCTTAACCATGAATCACTCATTTTCATTTAACAGTGCCCAGCAATTACCTGTTACAATCTGGCATTCCTTTTTAATCTCATCGTCTGTTTTCCCCTTTAGTTTCTGTGAAACTATATCAGCATTTCTATTTTCCATAAATGTTCCCCACAATTGTTCTATTATAGGTATTTGTTGGGTTTTCCAAAGCTTTGCATATTCTATCCGGGCTGTTGTTATCATATAAAGAATTATTCGCCAATATTTCTTTACATCAGTACCATCAAATACATTTGTCATATTTAACAAATACAATTCTGGTATCTTAGCAAACTGAACTTTCATTATAGCACAAATTGTATTATGAACATGAGTCCAATATTTCTTGGCTTTGGGACATGACCACCACATATGATATGTCGTACCGACCTCTTTCTGACACTTCCAACACAGACCGGTACCTGTATTGTAAATCTTTTTTAATTTATCTGGTGTCATGTACCATCTATGAAACAATTTGTAATAGTTCTCTTTCAAATTCTGGACAGCTGTAAATTTTTGTGTCTTTTTCCAACTTTCTTCCCAGAATTCTAATTGAATTGAATGTCCAATGTTTTGAGCCCATAAAATCATTGCTGACTTAATTGTTTCTTCTTGCCTTTCCTGTTGTATTATTTCTTGATATATGTGAGATAATAAATGCTGGGGGTTTTCGAACAGCCATTTAATAATCCCCATTTTTTCTTTTTATTTCATATGTCTTTGAGTCCATTTGGAACCTTTCAGTTAACTGTCTATATGGGAACCAACTTAACGTTATTCCTTCTAGTTCCAATTTTTCTCGTTTTGATCTTGAAATTATGTGAGGTTGATTTCTCTAATACGTCTTCATATCACAACCATTTGTCTGTTTTAGTCCATCTACCAAAGAATGCTTCCTGAGGGGACACCCATGTGGGAAGCTGCCTTATGTTTTGAATCTTATATTCATTCCAAATCTTCAAAAGTGATTTCCTAATGTAATGATGCGTGAAATCTTTATCAATTTTTGCTTTGTCATAAAACATATAGGCATGCCATCCCATCCTCAAATCCGCACCTTCCAGTGCCAACATTCTCGTATCTTGTAAATCAGCCCAGTCTTTTATCCACGTGAAGGCCGCGGTTTTGTAATATAACTGAAAATTTGGAAGTCCCATTCCACCTCTGCTCTTTTGGTCTTTCATAATACTCCACTTTATTATTCTGTCTTTTTAGTAGTCTTAAAGATAGAAGGGAAAAGAAAAAAAGAAAAGTCAAGTTTTTTATATCCAGACGGGTCTCTGTAGCCACTCTGCAAAGCCCCAATATTCCCTGATGTCTCGCTGCTCCAAAAGTAAAAGTTAAAAGTTCCAAAAGTTAAAAATTAAAAGTTGTAAATTCTGAAAGTCCCAGATTTCTTTTAAACCTCCACAGATAGAGTCAAGCAGTCAAAGTATTCTTAGTATTTGCAGAGAAACGAAAGGAATATAAAGCACTAAACAAGCAAAAACAGTTTTAAGGAGGAATATCCAAGGAAAAGTCTCTCCAATCAAAAGAGAAAAAACGTAACATCAAAATATCCACAGCTCACAGCTTATTCCACTCAGTCCAAATTATTTCAAAGACATCCGTATCCTTAAATGCTACTTTAAAAAATCTTATAAAAATCCAACTGGGAAATCAGTTACTATTCAAGAAAGTACAATGTGTAATCCAACTGTTAACAATCCTCCTTAAGAACTTTCGGCCACTGCAAACTCTCTCACTCACTCACTGTCAGCTGAGTCTCTTTGTTCTCACGCTTCAGCACACTGTTGCAGGTCCAATCTTGTTGCGGTTCCAATGAAATGAGAGACTAGATCAGGTTGCTTACTGTCTCACACTGGATCTTCTTCTTTTAAAAGTTGGCGGTGGCACTTGTGCTGGAATTACGGCGATCCTGTTGGATCCGTCATGGTCCTTCGATCCCCCTGGTGGCTTCCGTTCCTTCCTCTCGGAAAGAGCTCGATGTCAGTCTCAGGATCCCCTTCGGGTCTCTTCTGCACCCCCTTTACCGGGGGGGTTGTCAAGCCGCTTTTGATGGTAAAAAAACGGCTGGAATCCAACCAGTGGTAGTTCAGAGCAGCAGTGCTTCACTCTGAGCTACCGCTCGAGCGTGCCATTCAATCAGGAAGTGAAGCTGTTTTGAGCTGTATTTTATAGAGAGATAGGAGAGATAATTGTGCAGATTGTGTGTGTATGTGTTGCTCAATTTTATATTTTGCAAAATTTTCAATATAGCAATAAGGGACAGTCAAAATTCATGCAACGCAGGGCTGATAATCACAAAGCAGCTATTAACGAGCGCATGTTCTACCAAAATACCAAATGATTATATTGATTTCAGTTAACCTAGCCTTGCATTTCTCTGCAAAATACAGTATATAAGTGTTGCCTTACCATTTGACAAATTATTATAAGGATCTACTGTAGCTGTGACTAGCTATCGGGAGTTAGACTATTACCTTTTTGGATCACAAATTCCAGAGTTTCTATTACTCAGCACAGCCACTGGCATAGCTAAGCTAGCTGAAAGATTCCAATAGGTGTTGTTCAAAAAAGTAACCTTTCCAAGCTCTGCTTGTGTGATGCATACAATGTATGAGAATGGAAGGAAGTTACCCAGCCTTGATGCCTTAGTTCCAAGGCTGGATAATTTTTCTTGTCCTTGTTGAGATTGCTTTGTGAGCACAAAAGGAACCCAAAGCTTCTCAGTATGTTCCTGCCACACCTTAGGTCGTTTCCTCACTAGACTGTTATAGTGCTATTATTTCACTTTTAACATCCTATGGAATCCTGGGGCTCCAGATCTAGTGTGGAAATGGCCTTAGTCTTAGGTCTGCAAGACTGAAAACTGGAAAAGGCTCCTGTACCTTTAATGGTTGATTAGAAAAGGAAATTTCAGCAGATGTTGCTTGTCAAGCAACTGTGTAACAAGCCACATTCTGCAGAAACTGCCTCTTCTATTCAATCACTAAAGGTACAGGAAGTTTCTCCAGTTTTCACTCTGGCAACCCTAAGTCATCTCCCCCCTCCTTTTTTTTTTCTTTTTAGCTATTGGAGCTCTGGTGAGAGAAGAGGGATAGTGACTAAAGTTTCCAGCACACTACCTACAGTGAGGAGGCCTCTGACTGTCCTCTTGGACCTGTGGAGAGAGGTGCCTTTTGCCCAGGTACAGAGAAAGATGGCAGGTGCATGTGGGCAATAAGCAAGGGAATGGGGGTGAAGGCATGAGTACCTTCCCTCCATTCCCTTGCCTTTTGCCTGGGCATGGAGAAAGAAGGCATGTGCTCCAGGGCAAAAGGCAAGGGAATGGGGAAGAAGGCACACAAGTACCTTTCTTCTCCACATGCGGTGCTCCCCATCATTCCTTTGCTTTCTGTCCAGGCACGGAGAAGGCAGACAGGGGTGCCTGGGCAAAAGGCAAGGGAATAGTGGAGGAAGGCATGTGCACCTCTGCCTCCCTTCCTTTGTCTTTTGCCTGGGCATGGAGAAGGAAGGGCAAAAAGCAAGGGAAGGGAGAGGGAGGCACCTGTGCACCTTCTTCCCCGCCCATGGTGCTCACCCTCCCATTCCCTTGCCTTTTGCCCAGGTGTGGAGAAGGAAGGGACAGTGCGCCTGGGCAAAAGGCAAGGGAATGTGAGGAGGAGAAGGGGGAGGAAGGCACATACACGCCTTCCAAATAATCAAATAATCAAATTAGTGAAGATCAGACCTGCAAATGCGGAGGGAGGACTGTATTTTCACTGAAAAGAAACATATGAATAAGGAAGATTGTTCTTCAGCTATCCTAGCTCTTTCTGGTGGTAGATTTACATAATAAGGAAAGGCTGCTGTGCAAAAGCATCAGCTGAATTTCTTTGGGGGGAGGGATCCTCCAGCTGTATTTGACTTAGTCATTAGTTCAAACATCCCATTTATGTAACATCATTCCCTAGATCATCTGTAAAAGAGACACTGTTGATTTTGGCTGCAAGCTTGGGGTTGGACAGACATTGCCACTTGATCTAAGCAGCTGCCTCCTTGCTATTCCCTCTGACTTCATTATCATGGACAGAAGCATGAATTCAGAATAGATCCACAACATGTGCACCAGTACATAAAAACAGACATATGACTCATCTGATAACATCACTGTTTTTAAAAGCCATTCAGAGAGGATGAGGCAGGGAGGAGTGGAGTTTCCTTAGGGACGGTAGTTAATTGTTGCAGGAAATGGGGCAGAGAGAGGATGCCTCTTCTATTGCAGTATCTCGAGGTTTAGGAATTCTGTCCTGGAAAATGATCCCTCTTGATTTTTTTCTTTTTAAATCAGGCACGTTTAACCTATGCTGGCCTACAAATGACCAGTAGTGTTTGGATTCTACATTTGAAGACTAATGCTTATGTTGAATCCGTGCTAAAAAAATGCGAAAACAGAGGTGGAGTACTATGTCTGAAAAGAATATGATCAAAATGAAAACTTCCTGTGGATATACATGTACTGGCATGCGATACAGTGGGAGATCTTGGGGCACGTTCAGATCACATAATTATAGCACTATAATGCTACTTTTACTTCCATAGCTACATCCTAAGGAATCCTGGTGTTTGTAGTTTGATGAGGCCCTGGAGCTCTCTGGGAGAGAATTCTAAATTCCCCTCCTTAAATTGCATATCCCAGGGTTCTATATGATCTTGTGAAAGGGAAACAGTGCTATACTTGTGAAGTGTAAAAGGGCTCGTGAGCTTGCATTTCAAAATATTTTCATATCATGATGAGTCCGTGTGCCTTTGAATTATATGTGTGTATTAGAATCATAGAATCATAGAATCACAGAATCACAGAAATGTAGAGTTGGAAGAGACCGCACAGGCCATCCAGTCCAACCCCCTGCCATGCAGGAACACCCTCAAAGCACTCCCGACAGATGGCCATCCAGCCTCTGCTTAAAAACCTCCAAAGAAGGAGACTCCACCACACTCCGAGGCAGCATATTCCACTGCCGGACAGCCCTGACTGTCAGGAAGTTCTTCCTGAGGTTCAGGTGGAATCTCCTTTCCTGCAGCTTGAATCCATTGCTCCTTGTCCTGGTCTCTGGAGCAGCAGAAAACAAGCCCTCTCCTTCCTCTACATGGCATCCCTTCAAATATTTAAACATGGCTATCATGTCCCCTCTTAACTTTCTCTTCTGCAGACTAAACATACCCAGCTCTCTAAGTCTATCCTCATAGGGCATGTCTTCCAGGCCTCTCACCATTTTGGTTGCCCTCCTCTGGACCTGCTCCAGCCTGACCATGTCCTTCTTGAATTGGGGTGCCCAGAACTGGACACAGTATTCAAGATGAGGTCTAACCAAAGCAGAGTAGAGTGGTACCAGTACCCCCCTCGATCTAGACAGCATACTCTTATTGATGCAACCGAGAATTGCATTGGCTTTCTTGGCTGCTGCATCACACTGCTGACTCATGTTCAGCTTGTGGTCTATTAAGACTCCTAGATCCCTTTCACATGTACTGCTATCCAGCCACGTGTCCCCCATCCTATATTTCTGTATTCCATTTTTTCTACCTAGGTGTAGGACCTTACACTTCTGTCTGTTGAATTTCATTTTGTTAGCTTTGGCCCAGCTCTCCAATCTGTCCAGGTCATTTTGAATTTTGATCCTGTCCTCTGGCGTATTAGCAACCCCTCCCAATTTGGTGTCATCTGAAAATTTGATGAGCATACCCTCTATTCCTTCATCCAAGTCGTTGATGAAGATATTGAACAGCACTGGGCCCAAGACAGAACCCTGTGGCACCCCGCTAGTCACTTCTCTCCAGAATGAAAAGCAGCCATTCGTGATCACCCTTTGGGTTCAGTCAGTCAACCAATTACAAATGATATCTGTTCTATATATCCAGTTTTGCAAAAAATATAGGCCTAAAGTGAATTGTTAGTCCCAACTAGAGTAGATTCATTGAATCAATGGGAACATGCTAAGTCAACATTTGCAAGAAGTGTCACAATAAGTTCCATTGATTCAGTGGGTTTACTCTAGTTATAACTAACAATTAGATATAGGTTGGGGTAGACTACAATTTGCCTCAGCCCTAGCTGGTAGAACCAATGGTGAGGAATGCTGTGATTTGCTATCTAGCAGTAGCTGGAACGGCATATGATCCCCACACACAATTTAGGCCATAGTAAATACAGGAAGAATTATAAGCCAGAAGATCTGTGATTTCCTGGTGCATGTAGACCTTCCACTGCTGCAGATTATAACTATTCATTTGTTTTGATTTATATTCCACCTTTCTCCCAAAACTGGAACTCAAGGTAGCTTTTCCACACTGTTGTTTATTTAGCAGTTACTGTGGCCAGTTCATCACCTGGTGACTAATTGTCTAGAGATGAACCTCTCTCTGTTTAGTTGGCTGGTCTGTTGCTGGAGTTTTATTTAAAGACTTATCAGGCTAGTAGAACTTTACAGACCTTGTGCTCCACTGGAGTAGTCTGGAATCTTGTCAGTGACATAAACCTGAATTATATCTTTTTTGGGGGGGGGGGCTGTATTGCAGAGAGAGGAATTCACTACCTCTCGTGCACAATGATCCCCAATCCCCTCAAAATCCATCTGTCTCATTCTAAGATGAAACATGATCATTTAGTGGCTGTTCAAGTGTGTGGGACAGCTGAAAATCATCACCCTATAGCTGAATGCAGAAGGATGATATCATTCTGTGGGGACCTCCACAGGATACCTCATTATTATGCCTCCAGCTATAGGCTCATAGCTGTACAATTCTTCCCTATCCCATCAGATCACCATGGGGAGTGCAGGAATAAATTTTGTGGGAAGGGAGGGGGCAAAACTTTATACTATGTCTCCTTATCCAGGATCTTGGTTACAATTTTCTAGAGCCCAGGGTCTCCTCCACACCACAATGAGGCAAGAAGGTAAGAATTTGCGGAAGGAATGTTTATTTATAAAGTATCCCAAAGTCAATAAGGACAGAAGGGGAACCCTCTTTGAGCAGATTCATCTAGCTTTCTGTTTCCCACAGTGGCTAATCAGATACAACTAGGAAGCTGACAAATCAATATAGGGAAGTAACAGCCCTCTCCCATTGTTGCAGTTGGTATTCACTGGCATGCTGCCTCCAAACCTGTGTGTTCCATGTAGCTATCAGGACTACTTGCCATTGACAGAGTAATCTTCCCTAAATTAGTCTAATTCCATTTTAAAGCCATCCAATCTAGTAACAATCTTCAGGTTTTCTGGCAGCAAAATTCACCAATCAGATCCATTGACTTGATCCTGCAGCTCTAGTGTCACACTTCCCCCTTTCCTAAATGAATATGCTTGAAATCAAGTGTAGGGTTATCTCATATGGAAAGCATATCAGCTCTCAGATTGTTCTGGTGGCCCCTTTCTGAACACTCCCCAATTAATAATATTCTTTTTTGAGGCCATCTCTGCATGACAGGGCTATCCTACTGTGTGGACAGGATGGCCATGGTTGGCTGGTCATGCTTCCACATGATGTTGTTGCCGATCCGCTGCCATCCTGTCCCCATGCATTGCACTCGCAGGGTATTCGCTAAACAAATTTGTTTAGCATTAGCTATCATGTGACGCTCCTGTACCTACCTGTCCTGTGGAACGGTAGGAAGCACGATGGCAATGCTTTGTTCCCCAGTGCAGCCTGGGAAATGCCTGGCTGCACTGTGGAAGGAAGAGGCAGGGCTGTCACACTCCCCTCTGCAGGGAACTGGTCCTGTGTGTGTGGGAGAACATTCCTGCTGCACTCCCTTCCCTGCTGAGACTGCAGCAGGATGACTCACAAGAGCCCCATAGTGAGGAAATGGGCTGAGTTGGGGCACCTAGAACTGTAGACAATGGATTGGACTGCGACTTTGCTTCTACCAGTGAGAGGATCCCCTGAGCTCTGCTCTGAGCTCAGAATCTTTGTGTTCTACTCAGGGCAGAGCTCAGAATTTGTTTTTCCACAGCTACCCCCTAGTACACTGAGTGATATGATCTAAACACATATTCACAAGAAGTAAAGCCCTTCCAGATGCTTCTTTGAGAAATGGTGAGTTGGGTAAGGCAGGGGTCGTGGCAAGAGAGAGACATATCAGAGTCTGTGCAAGGTGGGAAGAAAGTGTGCAGAGAGGCGTTCTTCTCCCTCTCTTATCAAGACTAGAAGCTGAAATCAGGCTGCTAAGCTGGATGAAGGGAAATTCGTGACAGAGAAAAGTAAGCACTTTTTTACACAGTGTACAGTTAAACGGTGGGACTGGCTGCCTCAAGATGCGGTGAGGGCCACCAAGGTGTGTGGCTGGAAAGGGGCATTAAATAAATCCACAGAGGATAAGACAATAAATATTTGCTTTAACTATGGCTATATGCTACCTCCAAGATCAGAGGGAGTATACCTTCAAAATACCAGTTGCTAGGGAACAACAGTGGGAGACAGCTCTTGAGTCTGGCACGGCCACTGAAGGAAACAGACAGATCTTATTTTGTGGCTCTTGGGTGCATTACAGTTAGTCAGAACCTCTGGCTTCTCTGAGCATCTGGGCTACATCTGGGCTGAACTGGGAATCACATTTTAGCAGAATAGTCTTTCTCAACCTGGTACCTCCTCAATCAGCACAGACAACCAACATAGCCAGATGTATAGAGCACTAGGTTGCCAAAGTCTTTCCCAAATGTTATGACTGAATCCAGCACTTGACAAAGTTATTCGTGGACTAGAACCCCGCAAATCCCCAGCTATCCTAATTTGGCAATCCTGGGAGTTGTGGTCCCAAAGGTAACTTTTCTAACCTTTGTTTGAGTCAGCTTGGAAGGCCCTACACTAAAATTAGTGGCAAGAAGACTATGAGGAAATGAATACATCACACTATGAAATAAGACAATTTTACAATGGCATCCTGCCAGTTCTAATTTAATAACCCGTTTGTGCTTATTTTGAGCAATAAATGTGGTGTTAATGGGCTGTGCAGTAGTTCTTGGTCAACCTCAGAGGATGAAGTGGCTGCTTTTAATAAGACAATGGAAGTTTGCTATTACAAACTGAATTCCTTCTATAAATTTTGTATCAGTTTTCACTGCAACTCTAAATGATGAGCAGAGCAGAGACTGGCTGAACTGGAGTATGTCCATAACTGAAATATAAAAAGAAAAACGTAATAGAGATGCATGTACAAAATGATTTTCATATTCAACTGAAAAACCACAAATGAACCAGGACTGGAAATTTTGTTGTGGTATAGATTTTTTTCCATATATTTCTTCATAATAAGGAACATATAATCTTTATAACATTTTCTCCAGAATAAATGGTTTAGGTTTAGACCATAATATAGATATGAGAGAAGAAATACCTTTATTTATTATTTATGATATATCATAAAATATATGTCTTTGGAAATAACAAAATGATACGAATTACTTTACCATTAGAACTCATATTTTTTAGTTCCCTTGTACTTTTATCAGAAATTCTACTGTAAATAAAGGATGGTGAAGAAAAGGATTTGTGAGGTCCTCTAGAACACTCCTTATCCTTCTGCCCTACTAATTTCTCTTGAGAAATCTATGTTGATTTGTAATATGTGATTACAAATATAACAACACATATTACTAAACAATTTTTATTTATAGATTCTCATTGTCTCATTCATACTACTAATCTCTTCCTCATGAAATAATAATAATCATTCAAACAGGCATGCATTAACACAGTATATAATAGATAAATGACTGCAAATCAGAATTTTATATATCCCACATCTCTGCCAGACTACTGTTTTACTAGGTTCTCCTGAACCTTTTCTGCTTCAGGGCATATTGGTTTCTGCTGAATGCTGAGAGCAAAGGAGAGGAAATCTCTACAACACATAGAGTCACATTAGTCCAGTTTCAGCACTAAGGCTGAAAAGTGCAATCCACAACAAAATTGACCAAAATCATGAGGTTTTCTTTAAAAAAAAAATCCTCTACCAGTTGCTGTGATACAAAAAAAACTCGAAGCTTTTTCCTTGTTAAGTACAACTATATAATATAGATAACATCAGTTCTCCAGAGATGATCCATTCTTTATCTCCATTCTTTGAGGAACTGCACATTTATCTGTTTCATCGAAAAACTAGATCTGTCAAACCTTGATGATGCTCAAGTTATTTTAGGAATAAGAAGCAAGTGATTACGTTCAAATTTGCTCTTAGTGATGACTTAGTGATTTGCTTTCAGTGACGGCTTGAACCAATGGTAGTGAGTATCAGTTGATAAAAGTTGTGATAGAAAAGAAGGCAAATCAGGTTATTATAGCTTTGCATTCAAGGGTAACCTTCAAAAGTTTTCACAAGCACCTCCTCTCGGCCTGTTATGGAAAAACAAAATTAACATGAACAGCCCAAATCAGCCCAAATCAATAATCAAGGGGTGGTGATACTGAAGTGACTGAATTCTGTGATCCCCTGGGAAATTATCTCTGAGAACCATAATCCCCACTCATTACCACTCTGCCAGATAGAATAATAGAACTGGAATGGTTCTAAAGTAGTAATTGGTTCCAAAGTCCCAAGTAGAGTAGACCTGCTGAATCAATGGGGTTCACCTATGTGGCAGCATACTCTCCAATATTTCACAGATGAAAAATGGGACACATGCGGCCAAGGAACATTAGTGTGTGGGTGAGATGACAAAAGACATTAATGAGGAAAAACATACAAGGTAGGAAAGCTGCAGCAAGCTGCTTTTCCTTGAGCCTACTGGGAAGGGCCTCATCTCTCCTCACTGAATGAAGTATTTTTGTATTTTGTTAACTTCTTTTGTGCTTTCAGTTCAGTTTGTAGCAACTGAAGGAAGCTGAGGACAAAGTGGGAAAGTGAGGAGAAGAGAGAAACTGACACATTTTGAAAGCAGCTGAAAAACTGGAATGTTTAATCAGGACTGTGTCTGCCATATCTGGACACTTGGAGGATATGGATGCAGTAGTTCCAAAGTTAGATCTTCCCAAGAAAAAGCTGCGCTTTTCCACTGCTTGCAAACTCCAGTGCTAAAAAGCCCACCATGCTTCTAAGCAACTGTTTCCATTGACAAACTGATCTTCAGTGTGAGAACCACTGTCAGTCATACTCTGCACCCATTTTTCTCTTATATTGTACCAATGAATGGTATTTCCTTTACTGAACCGATATATATGGAATGGGTGAAAAGGACTTCAGTAAAGAAGAAACATAAGTTATCTCTAGGTTGTGAGTTAATTTTCATTTGGGGCAGCAAAATATTGTCAGGTGCCCTTGGGAACAGGCAGGATGAAGATAGCTTTTCTCTAATATATGGTAGGGCAGTAATTTCCTCACAAGCACGTGGATGGTTCTAATGCTGCGTTTCCTGTTGTGGCTTCCTGTTGTTGCTTGGCTCAGAAGCAGGTGTAGTCAGCTGTGGATGTCAAGATGATTTGGGTCTACAAACCCCATCTGCCCTAGCTAGCCTAGCCAGTATGAGGGATTATGGGAACTGGAGTCAAAAAGAAGAAAGAGCCAAAGTGATGTAGTGATTTGAGTGTTGGACTATGGCTCTGGAGAAGAGGGATGAAATCCCTGCACAGCCATAGACACCCAGTGGCTGGCAAGTCACACACACTCAGCCACAGAGGAAGGCAAAGGCAAATCCCTCTGAATAAATCTTGCCAAGAAAACCCTGTGATGGCTTCATCTTAGGATCATCCTAAGTCAGAAATGACTTGAAGGCCCAACGCACTTGAAGGCCTCTGAGGCCCCTCCCTGAACTGCAAACCCCAGGATTCCATAGGATGTTGAAAGTGGAATAATAGCACTATAACAGCTTAGTGCAGAAATGGTCAAAGAATCCAGTTCTTCTACTGAAACTGCATCCAAAGTGAGGCAGACTGCCAAGAAGACTAAAAACATGGTTTTGCTATTAGTGCTCACCTAAATTCAGTCTTTGGAGTATGTCTTAAAAGTGCCAGAGCTCAACACTATTGCTCATGAAGGAATAAAATAGAAGACAGTTCCTTCAAGCAGATACAGGAGTGGCTTGCGGACTACATGTGCCACCCAGGACCATTTTTGTGGCCTCAGCAGGTTTTCCCTAATCCCAAAGCCCCTGAGCCTCCTGAAAAAGATTGATTTATCAGAGTGAACACTGGAGAGGGCTCCTGTACCTTTAATGGTTGTGTAGAAGCAGGAATTTCAGCAGGTGTTGCTTGTTACCTCAGTTGGATGACACACAACGCCTGCTAAAATTCCCTCTTCTGCACAATCACTGAAGCAGGGGTGGGCAAAGTGTGGCCCGCAGGCCCCGTGCAACCCTTGGAACCCCTAAGTCCATCCCTTAGGACCTCGCAAAAGATCTCTCCAGCCTCCAGCCCCACCTAAAATAAATTTTGCAAAAAATTTTGAGGAAGATTTTCAGACCATTTTTTGTCTCCAAATGGACCAATACTGGCTAAAAATGCAGTGTTTTTCTTCCCCTCACAATGTAAAGCCCCCCCCCCCCAAAAAAGAAAAAGAAAATTGACTCCACATCAGCCAAAATGGCAGCCGGAAGTGACATCACACCACTTCAGGGTTGCTGACACTTGTTGGTGTGGCCTAGCAGCCAGGTGCTGGGAGATAAAATAACCCCTGCCTCCTGTGCAGTTGCCCAACCCTGCATTAAAGGTACAGCAGAGATCTCCAGTGTTCCCTCTGGAAACCTTAGGCCAGAAATGTTCAAGTGCCTCTCCTGAAATTTCCCAGGAATTATTCTTTCCCTTCCAACATTCCCATCTGACTTTCCAAAGCCCTCTTAAAACCCCAGAAATAGAAAACAGACTGAGTTCCAGTCACTTCTAGATCAGCTGTTGTGCTGGTTTTGGGGTGCTGATGCCCATGGCCAGCCTCTGGGGACAAAAATTAGCCACCACGCCTGCCAGTGTTGAACACTCCGGATGTAAAGGATACCTGACCTTCACTACTAAGAAATCACTGCCCCCTCCTGCTGTCAAAGATTATTCTCAGATGTAACACATGACTTTGGCCTGAATCCTATTGTTAGTCCCAAGTAGAGTAGACCTGCTGAATCAATGGGGTTCACCTATGTGTTGATTCAGCAATCAGTAATTGATTCAGTGGGCCTACACCAGTTAGGACTAACCAAAAGAGTTCAGGGCCTTCCATTCTAATGCCACTTATGTTAGAAACTAAGAGATGATTAGCTCACATTGCAGCCAGACGTGTGAGCGTGTGTGTGTGTGTCTGCATGTGCGCACACCCATGTGTGTGAAAATTAAGTGGCTTGTTTTAGGGACACAATTGTAGGTGTGAACACCTTCAGGCTTTGGAAATGGGCTGGCCTTGGCATTTTGGGCTGGAGTCCATCTGCAGCTTATTAGGAGCACATTCTGAAGCATAAGTGAAACAATCTGGCCACACAATGCTAGGCAATCGATCCTCCTTTCCCTTGAAGTTCACAGCAATGAACCCATTAACTGAAATAGGATTTGGATCAGACACAGAGATTCCAGGGCCACTCTGGCAAGGCTTCAAATGAATATATAAATGCGTGCGCACACACACAAGCACACGCACACACACAAGTGACACTTGGAACTTTAACCCTGATGGGTATAACAAACTATATTCCCAGATGCTAAAAAGGAAAAAAAAAAGGGGGGGGGAGTAGATAACCAGGGAGGAAGTTTGTTTGGATGAGGAAATCCTTTTATGCTGTAGAAAATATGCTTGGAATGGTTAATTAGCATGCAGGGGTTTTGAAGGAAATCATATCTTGAAAGTGGACCATCTTTTTAAAGGGTGGTGGTGGGGAGACAGGTTTTCCTTCGATTTGTCTCTTATCTTCAGGAAACTCTCACAGCTTCTGAATCTGCTTTTGGCCGGAGGAAGCAAAGGGACAATGAGTCACTTTTGGGCAATGGGACAAGTGGCGTTGGGTTTCTAACTTTCCACATTAGTGGAAGTATGTATGTCCTATCTCATAAACTTCTGTCCAAGCAAGGGATATTGAGGGTGGGCTCCTCAACTTGAGGAAAGTGAAAGTTCTTCCTTAAAAATAACAAACAGCAAATTAACACAACAGATAAGTCTCAAGGGATGAATACACTTGAGTAGTACCAAAAATGCTTGCTGCCTCCCTGGTGACTCAAGCATCCAAAAATGTGCAGTATTATTCATCAAAATGAAAGCACTGTAAGCTGGTAAGGAACCAGGGACAGGATACAGCAGCAGGCAATACCCTCTGAAGCTATTTCCGATCAAAAACATTCAAGATTGCTGTGACTCGTCCTGAGAAACTATTTTCATGTGTGGTCAGACGCTTGGGATTCTTTGCTTTCTGGCTGTCAACACAGCTTGGAAAAAATGAAGAATTTCTTGTGAGCTGCAAAAGAAGATCCTGAGTGGCGGGTGAGATGGTAGGCCAGCTGCATTAACCACATCTTTGTGCCTAACTTGAGAGTGGTTGAGCTCCCATGCAAATTTTGAGACACCAAGGAATAAACGGTGCAGCCGTATACACAACCTAGGCCATTTCTGCACTAGACTGTTATAGTGCTATTATTCCACTTTCAACATCCTATGGAATCCTGGGGTTTGCAATTTAGGGAGGGGTTGGCCAGTGGTAAGAGCGTTGGGGCAGGGCAGGAGTGGTAGGAGTGGTAAGAGGGGGCAGGAGGGAAATCCAGATTCTATTTCCCATTGAGCAATCAAACTCACTGAATGGGCCAATGATTCTCTTTCAGACTGATCTATCTCACAGGGTTCTTTTGAAGATAAAGTAGAGGGGAAGAATATCCTATAGACTACTTTGAGCTCATGGGTGGAAAGGCAACATATAAATATTACTCAATTTAAAAATCTACTTGGAAGTACTGCAAGTCTAACTAAATTCAATGAGGCTTGCCATGTTCAATAAATATGACTGCAGCCTGACATATTTTCCAACTATCAATCAGTCTGTCTGTCTGTCTATCATTTATCCATTATCCATCTATAAATTTATCAATCTATAGCGACACATCAAATGTGTTGGGCGACAACCCTTGCATCCACTGATAAGATAGATGATGGTGTTACCTCACTGCAAAACCCTGTCCCGGGGTCTACAATTTTGATATTAAAATATGATTCAATGTCTCTGAGAGGTCACCCGGATGAGCACGTAGACAGCCACGGTCGAACGATTGAAAACCAGGTCAGGCCAGTACGCTCCCCTGTCACGTAACCCCAGGAGACCTCAAGCAGTGTAAACCCACAGTAGACAAAGGGTCCTCAGCCCCTGAGAAGCCGACTTGAAGGGATTAGCGTGTTTGCCCCAAGTTGAGCTTTGATAACCATAAGATCATATCAGGCAAGGACTATTTACATAAATTCACATCACAACCCAATGCAACTGAAGATCCTGAAACTTTGGCAACACTTCATAATCTCATCATGCAAAGGGAGTTGCCATTGTGGAGCTTCTTTCTCGTTGCAACACTCATTGTTCTCCCTGGGAAAAGATTAGCCTTCCAGGTACTCTTTCCCCTACAAATAGTCCCAGTTTTTGAGCGTTTCTTTGGGTCACTCCCGGTCATACAAGCAGACCGTTTCTCCGTCTGTCGAGTAATCCCCTCAGCCCTCTCTGTGCTGAGCTCCACTTCTTCGCTGTTTCTCCTGGATCAAGGACTTCAGGAAAAGGTGCAGTATTACCTCAGCTACAATCCCTTCAATAGTTCTCCTATCCAGTTTCCTCTCCTTTGCTTCTTAATAGGTCTTGAGTGAGTGTGTGAGTGATTGCGTTGGTGTGTGAGACTTTCATTCAATAAAATCATTTATTAGACATCTTTGGTTTTTGGCTTGGCCTGACCCCGTAATAACTGGGTAAAAAGACCCTGCTAGGTTACTCTGCCTCTCGCATTGCTATTGCTCGTGCTCTGGCTAGTTTCCATTCCCTATCATGTGGAGAACATTAAGGCGTCTCCCATGGCACCCCAGAAATCAGGGTAACAATGGGATGTGCAACCAACTTAGATGCTATCAAGCTCAGAAAGTCTGTAATTTTCAAGGAGACAATGCAAACCCTTTGTTGGTTATTTATTTATTGGCTGTTTATTAGTAGCTGCTTGGTTGGTCATTACCTGAATTTTGAAAGATTTAAATAGTATGTGACAGCCTGCTGTAATAAGGCAATTAACTTTGTGTGGCAATTGACTCTGGTTGAAAAATTAACCAACAGACTGCAAATGGAGAAAAAAAGAAAAACATACAGTTGGCCCTCCACATTTGAGGATTTGACTTACACAGATTTGATTATTTGCAAATTTCTCCAACCCCTGCCCTGCCACCTCCGGTGCTCCTTTTCTAGGGGAACCTTCCCTCTCTGTGGTTCCAATCAGGCCACACAGTCCTTTAAAAACTACCATCTGCTGCCTGGCCAACTAAGGACAACTCGCAGCCCAATTTCCTAACGCGCAAACCCTCTACTGAAGTCCCACACACACACTCAAGGAAGGAGATGGGCAAGACAGAGGAAGTAAAGGACCACCATGCCAACCCACCCCCTTCCCTCTCCTTTCCCTGATCTGGTTTGGACCCTGGGTACCCACTCTCCCCACCATGCCTTGGCCTCCTTTCCCACACACACACACACATTTTGATATTTGCAGTTTTTCAGTTTTTGCAATGGTCTTGCATCCCTAAGCTTAGCAAATGTGGAGGGCCAACTGTAATTATAGTATGATTTGGAATTGTTTTATTGAATATGTGAAGGTGTGGGAGAGGTGAGGAAGAGATAATTGTGGACTTCCAAAGCCATTCCAAGCTGACTTGTGAGGTTTTTAATTTATCTATTGCAGCTGTATCTTTTAATAAGAAATGTAACTTTGTATTCCACTCTCTTTTGGTGGGTATTGTTAGTAATGATGGTGGAATATAAAGTCAATTGAAACATTTTAATTAAAAAAGACAGACTTAAATTAGGGGTCACAAGGAAAATGACAATGACAGGCAAATGCTGAGGCAAAATCCACAAACTCACGCAGGTTGCAGTCCAAGAAAAACACGGCTGAAAAAAAAATTCCATTCTTTTGTACCTTGTTATTTTGTTTCTAGACTTGAATCTGCTAATATCATGCATCTTGTTCTGTGTGTCTCTGTGTATCTGTGGTTTGTGTGTGTGTGTGTGTGTCTGCATATTGCTCTTCTACCCATTCCCATATTTCTCAGCAAATGTCTGAAATCGGAATACAACCAATATGTTAATAATCAAGGAGTCTGCTAGCTGCTTTAGACAGACATCAGGCAACCTCTCCCACAGTCTGTGCTGGATAACCAAAAAGCCCTATTCACATTAACATCGCCTCATGTAACAAATCCAAAGTGACAAACCAAACAGCTTTGAGTGGTTACGTTCCATCTCCTAATATCCTAAAGTGCTGCACATCATGAAAAGAAAAAGGGAGGGGGGAGGTAGCATCCTGTAGGCGTGCAAAAGAAACAAAGAGCAACAAGCACTAAAACGGCAACTTCACAAGGCCCTGAGTGTTTAAACAGACCTTATAACCAAGTTGCTTCCTTGCCAAAGGAATACTGAAATGCAATCTGGTCTTGCCATTGTGTGTACATGTGCCTTCAAGTCGCCTGTCCACTTATGACAATCCTATGAATTTTCTTAGGCAAGGAATATTCAACGGTGGCTTTACCAGTTCCTTCCTCTGAAATGCAGCCTACCTCGTCTGGTATTCATTGATGGTGTCCCATCCAGGTCCTAACCAGGGCTGACCCTGCTTAGCTTCCAAGATCAGACAGGATCTGGTGCCCTTAGAGTGTGTAGTCCAGTTTTGCCATTGCCAAGCCAGAAATACTATATTGCTGACAGAAAAGGGAAGATATTTGCTCTCAAGAGCAACACTGCAGGAGAGTTTACTTCTGAGTCATCAACTCTGGTGAAATCGGTTCATCTTCAAGCTGGTTCAAGCAGTGGTGGGCGGGAGAGGGTGTTGCAAAACTTTTTAGAATTTTTTTACAGTCCCATGTCACTGAACACCCAATAATGTGGAGATCATACAAATGGACAAAAAGCATCTTATGGTTTCAGCTAGGTTTGGATCAGACCCCACACCATTCTTCAACCTTGTACTTTTAATTGTTAACGATTCTCTTTCCTCACTGAAAAACCACAGGAACCAAATGGTTTTGTTTACTCAGTAACTCCAAAGCAAATCAGATGCTTTGGGGAGGCTTTTTTTTAAAGCTAGCAAACAAACAAACAGTCAAGATGCACACATTCTTTGGACTCTGCACCACTGAAATTAGACAGACTAACTTTGAAGTCAATCCACCCATAAGAACATGGTGTTGATCTCATGGTATCTGCCTTCTGTAGTTTAGGGGAAGTGCAGCAAGGAAAATATGTAAAGGTTAGAGCTGAGATAAGAATCATGTGGCCCTCCAGATGTTTGTGAACTGCTGCTGCCTGCATTCTTCCCGTTTGGTTATGCCAGCTGGTGATGCTGGGAGCTGGGAGTAGTCCCAAAATACCTGGAGGGCCACATGAGTTCCACCGTTGGACTAGAAAGTACCAGTGTTTCAGGTGTCTATGGTTTATTATTGATAATGTTGACATTATATTTGTCTCTGCAGATATCACCACAGAGATCGTCTCTCCTCTTGCAACCCATAATTATCTCTCAGGTTAAATTAAAGCGTCTTCTTCACTAAACCCGTGACCACATAGTGAGAGGATCCAAATGCAAACAGAAAGATCAATGCAAGCCCAATGGAGAGTGAGAATGGCATGGTGGTGAGAACATTGGATTGGGACTTGGGATAGCTGGCTCTTAAATCTCAACAAGCTATTAAACTAATTGGGTCAGGGCAGCTTGGGGTTATTCACTCTTTTTCAACCTCATATACTTCATAGAGTGGTTCTGAAGATCAAGTGAGGAGGAGGAAAACCATGTACCATACCTTGAGCTTATGGGAAGAAAAGCAGGCTAAAAATGTAACGAATCAACAGTAGAATAATTAAAATACTCAGGTCAATGGGACTTCCTTTAAGTATATCCCAACCCTTCCCCACCCTATGGCTGGTATAGTTAGGTTAAACTACCTAATTTTCAGGTAGGGAAATTGCTGCTATTGTTAAAACTATGAGGAGTTAGAAATCCTTGCTGTTTGAGTGCAAACCATCTAGAGATCTGTCAGCAAATCCCAGGAGGCTTTCTACCACTCCTTGCTTTAGAATGCTCAGCAAAGCGACTGACTGCAGAAATGGCAAAGGGAAGGGGATCAAGTCATTCTCGATTTCACTTCACATTGTATTGTCTTGTTGTTGTTTTTCCAGAATGTGGAGAGAAAAAATCCTCATAGACATCTCAGCCTGTAGTCATTAAGCAAGAAGGGAATTCTTATTTTTTAGAGGTCATTGTTGTGTTTCTACATATATTTTTCATTGCTGTGGCCTTGGTATCTTACAGACAAATCCATCCGGTGGCAGTCATTTATATAATTAATATGTTTACACTGGGGAAGAAAGGTGCTGGGATCATTTGTTATCTCCAATTCCTACAGCAAACATAAAGAGAAGGAACAGAAGGGTTTGAAACAGCAGCCTTTTTCCAGTTGCTGGAGCAGTCCTACCATTACACAAAATGAGACACAGTGAGACAGGAAAGGCCAACCCTCCAACTGTCCCAGTTTGTCAGGGACAGTCCTGATTAATACTTTATCATCTTACTTTCCATCTGCTATTAATACATCCAGGTTTCTCTCTCCTCCTCCCACTTTTTCCCTTCTTCCTCAGTTTACTTCAGTGGGTGAAAACTAAGTTCAAAATGCAAAAATAGTTTGCACCCCATTCATCTGGTGGTCGGGATGGAGAAAGGTGGGGATGCAGACTTGCCATTCTTAGTAGGCTCAGGCTAAAGCAAATTGCTGTAGCCTCTCCTAACTTGTATGTTCTTCTTCATTAATAACTTTTGCTATCATGACCAAACTCTGATGTTTTTTGTTCACATGTGCCTCAGTTTTAATTGTGAAATGCTGGAAGCTACAAAGATGCTGGGACATCCTAGCAAGATATTTGAAGGGAGAGCTGTGTGGCACATTGCCTTCTCTGTGTCCCTCTAAACTGTCTTCTTGCCCTCTGGTGTAGTGATAGGTGCTGTCTTATCCAAACCTTGGAAGTAAGTTATTACATGTAAACTGATAACTTTTGGGGCAAAATGAAGGTACAATGCACACGTGAAGTATGGTGCTGGAGAAATATCCTGTGGATACTTTCGACTGCTAAAAAGACAAATACATGGGTCCTAGAGCAAATCAAACTTGAACTCTCCCTAGAAGTCAAGATGTCTAAGCTGAGACTGTCATATTTTGGCCATATCATGAGAAGATGTGCCTCACTAGAAAAAACAATAAGGTCCAGTAAGGTAGAAGGCAGTAGGAAAAGAGGAAGACAGCATTACAGATGGATAAACTTCATCAAGGGAGACACACCCCTGAATCTGCAAGACCTGAGCAGGGTGGTTGATGATAGGGTAACTTAGAGGTCTCTCATCTGTAAGGTCTCCATAAGTTGAAGTTGACTTGAAGGCAGTTAAGAACAAATGCAGTGACATTTCAGAAGCAACATAATGACTAGGAGTGAAGTTATTTTATTACTGTAAAAAATGACAGACACTGGTTGCTTTCAAAAATGACTTTTAAGGGCATCTTAAGGGCAGCTTGACAGCAATTTTTCAGCTTTTATGCCACCCTCTTAGTAACACAAGGGCTGGGATTCTGTTGGTGATGTACATATATATTTGTCATTGCAGAAGACGTCCGGTATTTTCTGGCTCAGCAATCCTTCCTCATGTGCAATGCCAGCTTTACAGTGCTAACCTATTGAGGTGCCTGAGAGGGCAGGGTGAAAGCACTGAACAGAATCTCAGTCAGTGTAATAGAAAAGTAATGAGCATCGAAATTCTGTGCAACCAGTTACCTCCTCAACTTTGCAATGTGTTGCAGCAACAGATTATATAACAGAAACACTGTCATGCAATAACAAAAATGAATAACTTTTCAAGCTCTAGACCCATCAACAGGGTTCAAAGAAGATTGCAATACCACTCCAGGTGGCTTTTGTACATAGAATTGGAAGGGTGCCATTTTGTTGTTCACCTCAGGCAGCAAAATATCAAAAGGTTGGGCCTTGCCTAGGTACAAGAGCCAACAGCACCTATTGTGTTTTTAAAAGGGATGTTGTCACAGAAGGGTCTTTTAATAAGGTGTGGTGTACTTCTTTAATGTCTTTTAAATAAGTTTTTTTTAAAAAAAAAAAGAATAAGATTGCTTATTTAATAGTTTTTTTATTTTTAACAAATTGTTTAGTTGTACTTTGTTTTTAATCTAAGTTGTACGCCACCTTGTACCAGGAGTAAGGTGGGATATATGAAGTACCACTGAGGTCATAATGGTGTTCACTGTGACAACCAGCATCACCTATTCCTGTGTGAGAGAGAGAGAGAGAGAGAGACCGACCTATTTAGCCCTGACCATGAAGATTTAATTTCTTTCCACACATTACCAAGGAAGAAAAAGGTAGGAATGTCCCATTTTGATCCTAGTTCAAACTTTCCATAACCCGGCACACTCCAGATGTATTGAACTACAATGCCCATCACCCAAGCCAGCATAGCCAAACCATTACTACAACACAACTGTGAAATATTGTGTTTGGTGAGGCCAGAACTCTTTTGTATGATAGAATTATGGTGCTATGATTCCACTGTAATTGCCATGTTTCCTTCCTATGGAACCCTGGGTTTTGCAATGTAGGGAGGGATGTTTAGAATTCTCAATCAGAAAGCTTCAGTGCCTCTACTAGTCCCAGGATTTTATAGGATACAGCCATGGCAGAAAAAAAATTGGCATCATAGTACCATAATTGTGTAGTGTGAAAGGGCTACTGTTTGAAACAGGAAACTAAATTAGATGGGCCTTTGGTATTATTCAGCTGCTTTTTAGCAATGAGAGTGATACCTTTGCTCTGCACTCCAAAGGTTTGTACACAAACAAACCTTTAGAAATCTTACCAGTGCTTGCTTTGGAATGAAACTACAACCCACCATGGTCATTGGTGGAGGGTTTAGGGAGCTGAAGACCAAATGAAAATGTTTTGCAAGCTTTGCTGTGCAGTGTCTCTGAGCCAAGACGCTTGTTTCTGCAAAACGAGGATGGATGTTATGTAACTGAAAGCTGTTTTAAAGGGATATCCTGTCCTCGGTCTTTCCAGTACATCCGGAAGTATCACAAGAATAGCATTCGATCTCCACCACCACCATTGCTACCTCAATTATATTTTGTCACTTCTGCTTCCGTATTTACATCTGCTAAGATCTTAAGCTGCTTATGACTAAAAGGTTCATGGATATAGGGAAAAAGCTACCTATTTCCCCCTTTTTTGTAGATTAAATTTTTGTAGATTTTTTGTAGATTTATTTCATGCCACTCTGGATTATTTTTTTTAAAAAAGAACTATTGTTCAGACACACATGCATCAGTCGGTACTTGTGAAACTGATATCAGAACATAAGCAAAAGTGTTCTGTGGTTTTAGCTAAAGGAAGTCAGTGCTAAGTTTCTATAAAGAAGTAACTTCTGTTTCCTAAATTCTCTAATTTGGACTCACTCACCAACAAAAGAGAGAACAGACCTTGGGAAGGTTACTTTTTGCACTGGAAATCCCAAAATTCTCCTGTCAGCGTAAAAAACTTTCTGTTTAGATGACAGCTGTCCAAACCTTTAGCTGTGTGGCCAGTTTGAGAGTTGTAGACAGAGCATTTCTTATTCTGAGACAGATATCTTAAAGGCTGCAGTCTTGTACACACGTACCTTGACCTAAGCCCCTTTCACTTGGTGGACTTTCCAAGGAGATATCCTTACAACCATTCTCTTCTTTTATATTTCAGTAGTTTTAATGAGTTAGTTAAGCACACATGTTAATCTTTCCCCCTTAAAGTCAATGCCATTTGAAAAGCTTACCTTTGTTGAGGACATTTATCTATTTAAAAGATTTTAAAACTGTCTTTCCAAGTAAAAACTTTATATGTATGTATGTATCTTCAAGTACCTGTCAACTTATGGAGACCCCATGAATTGCATAAAGTTTCATAAACTTTTCTTAGGCAAGGAATATTTGGAGGTGGTTTTGTCAGTTCCTTCCTGTGAAGTATAGCCTACAGCACCTGGTGTTTGTTGTCAGTCTTCCTGCTTAGCTACCAGATGGGATCTGGTACCTTTTGGGGATCTTAATTAATTAGTAAATAATGCAATGCACTTTTTTCCTTTTTTCTTTTGCTTTGCATCATTCATGACAATGATTTAATTTCCCCCTTCGCAATGATCAACTTTAACAAGCTAATTCTTAAACATAATGTTCCAAACTCTGCATAGTGAAAACCATATTTTTATGATATTTTTCATCTCTAGAACTGAACTTGAAAAATCTATCCCCCTTCCCATTAATTTGCTGATGTAATTTTTATGAAACAACAACAACAACGTTTTACATTGTGGTCAAAAGGAGGTGATTTCAAAAGGCAGTATTAATGTGTCGGAATATTGGATATGTTGTTTGTTGTTTGTGGTTGTTGTGTATCTTCAAGTCATTTCCAAATTATGGTGAGCCTAAGGTGAATATATCACAGATTTATTAAAAAAGAGCTTGCCATTGACTCCCTCTGAAAGTGAGAAAATGTGACTTGCCCAGAGGGTTTCCATGGCTGAGTGATCCAGAATCCTAGTCCACCTCTCAGACTATTATATCATGTTGGCTGTAAATACGGAAGCACAAAGCCAAACTAGCATTAGAAAACTGCAGAGTAGCTCTGTGACAGACCAGCTGGTCTAAATTTAGAAGGTCCTTGTTTCTTCTCAGGAAAAGGATTCTGCCTCAAATCTCGATATCTGTTGCTGCAATCCTATATCCACTTACTTTATTTTATTTTTCTGAGTGAGACTTAGAGGACTCTGTTGTCAGTAGGATTGTCAGGCCCTGGGACTTCAGAGCCAAAATGTGAAGATTTAGGGAGGACTCCTTGTGATAGCACAGGAGGCATGTCCTAGTGATGCCATGATACATTAAGCACCAACAATAGCTGCAGAGTTTGAGTTTGTTGTTGTTGTGTGCCTTCAAGTAATTTCCAAGTAAGTTCCAAGGCAATGCTATCATGGGTTTTTCTTGGCAAGACTTGTTGAGAGGCAGATTGCCTTTGCCTTTCTCTTAGACTGAGAGAATGTGACTTGCCCAAGATTACCCAGTAGGTTTCCATGGCCAAATGAGGATTCGAATCCCACCCTCCAGAGTCGTAGTCCAATGTTCAAACCACTACACCAATGAATGCCCAGTCATCCCTCTGCATTCACTAGGGTTAGAGACACAGGACCTCTATGAAAGTGAAAAAACCATGACTAATTCTAGGCCCTTCCAAGCCATATTTAACACACACGTAAAAAATATGATCACCGTATTTATCCCACCATGGATTCCTTTGAAGCATCAAGATTCCTTCACAAGGCAGAAGTGGATGGCTGTGTGGCTTACTACCACCTCCACTGCTGCCCCACACCATTTTTAATAGGGACTTACAAGCTTCGTTCGCAGTTTCTCAGTCTCATGAGGCTTGCATTCCCTATTAAAAATGGCGTAGGGAGGCAGCAGAGGTGACAGCAAATAATCCATGAATAATCAAATCCACAAAAGTGAAACCCACAGATGTGGAGGGCTAGCTGCATATATGAAAAAATCAAGTATAACAAATGAGGAACATATATACAGGTATACTTTTCAAGGCAGTGCTCTTGCCGTGAAATTCCTCCCCGTATGCCCTGAGTTGCCTTTTCTTCCTCCTGAACACCAGAGAAACAGGTTGAGGGCCTGAGATCTGGGAACCTTAGTTGTGAAATGGACTAATAGTCTGATTTAGTATAAAGCACCTTCCCTCTGGTTCTTGGTTTTCTTCTTAGATCTCCCATGCGGGAGAAAAACAGGATATAAATTAAATAAATAATTATATCTCTGTCGTACGCTTTGTACACCTATAATGCAGTCACAACTAAGGGCCTTCTCTGCTGTGGCACCTGGTTATGGAATACCTGCCCCCCCAACCAAGGCCAGAGTGGTGCCAATGCCACTGTCATTCCAGTGCCAAGTCAAAACTTGTACATGTGCTATGGCTGGCATTATTTTAAATTGCTCAAACTGGATTTAAATTATCTTGTTTTAGTCTTTAAAATCATCGTTCCTGTTACTTATTGTGTTTAAATTCGTCTTATTATGTGCTGCCCCGAGATTACATGCTGCCCCAAGATCTTCAGATAGAGGATAGGATATATGTATTTTAATAAACAAACAAACAAACAAATGAGCCCTATGTTTGCTTTAATAGTGATAAGGAAAAAAAGGAATAGAAGAGCACAGAGATTTGGTATTCTGCTATGAAATCTCCCCCACCAACAATCCCTTTAGAACAAGGGTGGCCAACTTCCTGGTGGTGAGGCATGCTCCCAAGCAACTGGGGAGAACAGAATAGTTGCTCAATTGGGGGGGGGGGCTGCTGCTGAAAATCAATGGGTACAACTGATTCAGATTCCTGTGACTGCTGCAGTTGCCACTGAAATTCAGTGTTGAAGTGGGCTACTTGAAAGGGGTGGGTTCAGGGGGCTGAATGCAAGCCCCCCCACCTTTTGGAAGTGCTCCTGGTAAATGCGCACAAGAATGTATTTCCACCAGGAGGTGACTTCTGTGCAATTCACACAGAGCCAAGATCTATACTAAATTCAAGTATTTTGGGTTGGGTGGGTCTTATTTTATCCAGATTCTACATGTTTTAGACTGTAAAATATTTTTACTGTTTCACATTTTGAATGGAATTACAGTCCTCCCTCCACATACATGAGTTTGACCTTCATGAATTTGATTATTCACAAGGCATGTGCTTGCCTACACTCCACCATTTTCCTCCTCCCATCCCTTGCTTTCCTCATCCCAGGCTTGCAAGGCTTGTGTTTAAAATGGAGGGTTTTTTACCTTTTGGGTGAGCAAAGCCCCTTCCCACTGCTGAAAGCATGGCTTCTCCACCATGTGGTTGCACATTCTGCTGTGTATTGGCTGCTGATTGGTCAGGTTCTCCTTTCTCAAGATGGCTACCAGAAGCAATTAGAACTCCAGAACTCCCCTCTTCTCTGTCTGAAGGGAAAGTACCAGTAAGCATTTTAGGTTGTCTTTTTTCTCCCTCGCCCAACGCTGGGACCAGAAGCAAAGGAATAGAAGGGGGGAAGCTCTGGAGTAGAATGGGAGGGGAATCGCGGAAGGGAGTTATTCACAGTTTTTCCACTTTTGCGAGAGTTCTGTGCCCCTAATCCTCACAAATTTGGAGGGACTACTGTAAATTGGTGTTTTGGTGATGCTGCTCTGAGTTCATTGTATATATAGAACAGGATGATCTATACACATGGGATGTGCTGTTGTGCATTATATTCGTCACTTGCTCTGTCTGTGGCAGTTGGTGCCTTTCATGTCAGTTTTATGGTGGATCTGCTCTCAGGTCTAATCTGAAAGAACTATCAATGGTGCTAGGCCCATATGGGGAATAGGGTTCAGCACCTTGGACAGCTCCTTCAAGATCTGGACAAATATCCATAGTGGAACCACTGGCTTACTGACATGAAAGCCCACAGCTGCCATTGCATCCAGTGATTGCACATGTACTCTGCAGACCTTCTTATAAGTTCGAGCTTCACTTGGGCTTAACTTTGACATGTTTTTCTAGTGCCGATAAAAAAAAAATCATAATTGTCTCTGAAAATGCACAGAATGCCTTTTTGGGTACATGCAGATCACCCACTGCAAAGCAACAAAGTCTAGCTCAACCATTATTTGGGACTAACTGTAGTGAGTAATATTTCCACAAGGCAAAGGTCTTTGTTTACAACCAGGCCTGAGCCCGGCTATTGTGAGTTTTTGAAATTTTGTAACACTAATGTTTGGTCAAAAACACCCCAAAACTAAAATACAGGATTCATACGTAAAAACAAAATGATATAAATAAATATAAAAAAAGATAAGGCTTTTAAATTTTGGGCTTCTCCCAACAGACATCTTCTACCCACTCAGACCATTGGTCTGTCAGTTTGGTATTCTTTAGCCACCCTTCACAGCCTTTCCTGATGATGCCAGGGTTTGAATCTGGACTGATGTGCATGAAAAGCATGTGCGGTGAGCTACAGTCCCTCCCCAGGTTTATCTGGGGGAAAAAGAAAAAAAAAACCAACCACCCTGTTTCTGTATTCTTTAAAACAAGTATTTCAAAATGTCCTTGTCACTGTGCATCACAAGATCTGACACATTTTAAGAGTTAGTTATTAGCTGTGGTAAAATAAATATTCTCTAACCCTCTATTCTTGTTCCCTGTTTCTAAAAGCAGCAAATTGCTATCACCAGAACAAATGCTTCTTTCACTAACTTTCTGAAAACATAAAGTTCATTTAAAGCCTAGGAGATTAAATTGTGTTCGTCTGGGAGACGGCATGTAGACAAAATCTGCTTCAAGAGTCAGAAGGCCCCTGAGTCAGAGGAAAGTTCAATTAATTTGTCAGAGAACTGAAAACAGATGATTTCAATCAGCACAGAAAAATGACTTCATGGCAGGCGCATACTGGTAAAGAGAGAATTTGATTTCCAATATACAAACAAGTGGCCCCTAGAATTAAACGCTGCTTGAGCACTATTCCAGAAATCTTTCAAGAAACAGAGCTTTTTGATGTCTTGAGTAAATGAAGTCAGAATGTAAAGAGGGGCTTTTTTCTTTTCTGAGCTACAATGGAAACCTTGATGAAAAGTGATAACAGACAGCCTCTCTCTCCCTCCATCCCCACACTTCCTGTTCTTTAAACAAAATAGTGCCATGCTGGCTTTCATGAATGGCCAGGTATTCCACTGTACCCATTGGCTAAACCATTTTCAAGGTTGGCCAATCAGATGCACACACAAGATCTGCATGAGGCCTCTGTTTGTGCTGTGAATGACTCCCCCTCCCCACTCCGTCTCCAATCTCATACCTTCCTGAACCTCTCTCTGCCTCCCGCTCCCTTTCTTAAATAGGAAATGATGTGTGAGCGTGTGCTTTTTTTTTTTTTTTGAAACAGACCATATGAGAGTTCTGGTATAATTGTATCATTCTTGTACTAGTGCTGTGGTTTCTTCCAACAGCCCATAGGCTATCCTCCTTGGTTCAGTGTTGACTTTAAGGATCTTATGTCAGAAGAGAGAGTAAGCTTGAATAGCTATACATTCATTTCTTTACATGTTCTCCTGCTGGCTTGAATTTCATTCAGTAAAACAACTATAACCATCAAATAGCTCGGCAGTGCCACTAAGAGACAAAGAAGAAATGAAGGAAGGAAGGGGGGAAAAAAGGAAGGAAGGTTTTTCTAAACTCTTTGGCAGAAGGTATAGAAATTCTCACAGCATACCAAGTGAAATCTGCTTTAGAAATGTGTCTTCCTTCTCCTGCCCCCTTCCCAAGAAAAATGTAGCAATCAAGTTACTTTGCAGAGCCAAAACAATTTCATTGTCCTTGTGAGTGTTATGACTTTTTGCAACAGTGTTCAGGAAAAGGTACATATTTGGAGGACTGAGAGAATATGTGATTTTTTTTAAAAAAAATCTGTATAAAGTAACTTCAAAAAAAATCTATATTTCAAAGAAGAATCTCTCCATAGCTACAGATAAATAGGAATCCAAATATTGGCTGAATGCTGGTTGTACCTGCTTGATCTTAAAAAGGAATAGTAGCTTTTCTCTTCTTTGTTTCTGTTTATTGTCTTTTCTTCTTTCATCTTCTTGGCTTTCTGGCATACAACAGTTGATTGAAAGAGTCATGCAATAGTTTCAACAATAACATCAAAATGTTCTTGGATATTAATGTTGGCTTTTGCCTAACAAAAGACTGGACAATGTGTGACCTTCCAGATGTGGTTCAACTGCAACTGCCATCAGCCTTAGTCATTCTAACCTGACCGTGAGGGAATCCTTATGGATATTGTTAACTCATAACAATATAGGATCATAGTCCAAAATATAAGTGTTGTTAGAATACAAAATATTTGGGGTGGCTTGATCTTGGGTGAACAAGGCTCATTAGATTTACAAAAGACTGCTCCTTGTACATAATGTTATATATTGTTGCTAGAAAAAGCCATTACTCTCCATCTACTGTATGGATTGGTGCTAAATTCAGGAATGGGGTAGTTGTGAGGAGTGATAGTAGACGTCATTGACTGTGCTAATCAAAAAGTGCTAAGTTTTCAACCTTGGGAGCCCTGGCTTCACTAAATCACTGGTGGCAGGAAAGGATGTGAGTGTAGTGAGTGTGAGTGCAGTCTACCACCAGTAGAATTGTAGCCCATCTTTCCTCTAGAGACCACCAAGTTGGCAGAAGGATGATCTACACAATTCCCTATTACTGTTATTTGGATCTCTCGGAAATGCTGCTGTGTGGTCACTTGGAAATAAGCTAGAAAAGCAGAGGGGATTTTTTTTTCTTTTGCGGGAGGGGTATTATAACTCCCTCAGTCAAGCATGGCTTTTTACCTCTGTAATAATAGTTTCTCCAAACTCTTAGAAAAAGCACATCTGTTTTACAACCTTCCTAATGCTGCTTGCCTTTTATTCTAGGCCACACAGATCTATCTGCTCTGTTGGATATAAACAAGGGCTGATTTTTAAATTTTATTTTCATCTGGATTTTTTAAAAAGTCACTAAGCTAGCAACGTTTGAGAAAGACTCATGAAATGTATCAGTATCAGCTTGCTCTCTCTGTCCATGATTTGCCTCCACCCCCATTTCTTCTGAGACATCTGCAGGACAGTTTTTGAACATTTGGCTACAATCTTGCAATGAAGTGAGGTGATTTCATTGACTGTACTTCTTATTGACACAGGCTCTTGACCTTAGGGGAAAGATTTGCTCCTGGTAGGGACTCCAGAAGGTATGCATCTTGTCTTTCAGTTCCAGCTGAGGTGGCCTCCAGGGCTGGTTGCAATTTTACCACTGTTAAACTTTCATGCAATACCTGGGGAGGGGGGTGGGTTGGTATAACAGAGGCCAGAAGACCCTTAAATCCATCACAGCAAGAGCTCAGATTCCAAAGAATTAGAACATCCAAGGAGTCCTTTCAGGAACTTTAAAAGCCAAATAAGCCAACTTGCCAGAGGTTTAGCTATTAAGCTGTCTATCGGGTATAGTGTTACGTTACACAGATAAAGCTCTTTCCTGTGGTTGCCCTTTGCAATAAAGTACCACTTAGTCCACTTACACAAAGAACTAGATTCGAAATTCGGCTATTCCAGTAAAAACTCTGGAGCAACCCTGTGGAAAACATAGGATTTATTCCAGATGATGACAGCATAGGATGTTAAGTCTGTGCTTAATGCTCATCTTTCTAAAATATTCTTTCAAACAAAAGATCGTTATGGGATGAAGCACGAACATAGGCCATTTCCACACTAGCCTGTTATAGCGCGACGATTCCACTTTCAACATCCTCTGGAATCCTGGGGTTTGCAGTTTCGGGAGGGGCCGGCTGGCCCCTCCCAAAACTACAAACCCCAGGATTCCAGAGGATGTTGAAAGTGGAATCGTCGCGCTGTAACAGGTTAGTGCGGAAATGACCATAGTCTTTAAAACACATGCTTACTCTTTCATGGAAAATCTTCACAATGTGCAGCTTACTACTTGAGTGCAAGGTATTTTGGGCAATAGTTAAATCACCCAATTTTCCTACATACACAAAAATAAGTTAGCCCTCCACATTCTCTACAGTTAGGGGTGCAGAACCCTCACAAAAGTGGGAAAATCGCAAATATCAATGTGTGTGTGTGTGTGTGTGTGTGTGTGTGTCTATGTCTATGGGAAGGGGGCTGAGGCATGGTGGGGAGAATAGACACCCAGAATCCAACCAGGCAGGAAAAGGAGAAGAAAAGTGGGTGGGTTGGCATGTTGATCCTATACTTCCTCTCTCTCACTCATCTCCTTCTTTGGGTGGCAGAGGCATCGGGAAGGGGTTTGCGGTACTGAGAAATTGGATTGTGATTCATCCTTAGCTGGCCAGGCAGTGGCTGGTAGAAAAAGTGGAGGAAGAGCAGAGGTGTTTTTTTTAAGAGGCTGTATGGCCTGATCAGAGCCACCAAGAGGGAAGGTTCCTCTGGAAAAGAATTGCTTGAGGTGTGTGTGTGGGGGTGCAGGGGTTGAAGAAACTTGCAAATAATCAAATCTGTGATGTTGTAAAGGCCATTGGCTATATAGAATAAAATTACTACAACAACAACAAATCTGTGAAAGTCAAACCCGCAAATGTGGAGGGCCAACTGCAGAAGCAGTTATAATGTAGACATAAAACAGGAGACAAAGGTACAATTGCCACTTCTTCTAAAGGTTTAAGTTGCAATCCTATATCTACTTATCTTAAGGTAAGCCTCACTGAACTTGCTTAAGAGATTACTTGTTTTCCGGGTATGCATATATGGGATTCCACTATTGAAAGTCTGTATTTTAATTTTGCTAAATTTTATTTATAATTTATTTGTTCAAAATATACTTATTTTCTCCAAACATGGGACTCAAAGCAACTTACAAAAATTTAAAATAAGAGTTCAGCTAAAAATCTTATTTTACAAATGTTAAAAGCCAGTTAAACACCAATTCTATTAAAAAGCACAAAGTTACAAGCAGTTTGAAACATATTTAAAAGACAATTGAAAAGGTAGCAAGGCAGAAACACACCACACAACTCCCCTTCTGCCATGTGATAAAAAACCAAATGCGTATCTAAATAGAAAGGTCTTTACTTCCTGGCAGAAAGAGAACAGGAAAGAGTCCAACCAGACCTCTAGAAAAGAGGAGTTCCACAGCCTGGACTGCTGAGAAACACTGAGAAAACTGTCTTCTGTCCTTACCAAAAAGTGTGTGATGGTGGTGGGACTGCGCAAAATCCCTCCCCTAGATACCTTAAAACCCAGACTGGCTCATATAGAGACAAATGGTCTCTTGGAAAGTCTAGAGTCCCAAGCTATGTAGGGCTTTAAAAGTCATAACTACCACTTTGAATTCTGCCCAGACATGGAATGGTTACCAGTGAAGCTGGTTCAACAGAGGAGTTACATGAACCTTGTAACTAGATCCTGGTCAGTCCCAGTCAACAGCCAGGCTATACCATATAACAAAGAAACAGCTTCTTTGGAGTTAGGTGGGAAGAAGAGAAAAAATGGATTGTCAGTGTGTTGGTGACACTGACCCAAAATTGGTGGCCAGTGAAGCTGTATCAACAGGGAAGTCACATGAACTCCATAACCAAAGCAGTCAGCAGCCTGGCTGTAGCAGTTTGAACCCACTGAAGTTTCTGAACAGTTTCCAAAGGCAGCCCTATGTAGAGTATGTTACAGTAATCCAGATGGTATATAATCAAGACATGGGTCACTATAGCCGAATCTTATTTCTTAAGGAAAGAGCACAGCTGGTTTTAACTGTGCAAATGCACTCCTGGTCACCAGTAAAAACCAATAAAAAACTGTACATTTGGGCTCTGATCTGAGTCCAGGAGTACACCCAAGCTGCAAAGCTGAGATTGCAGGGGAAATGTAAGGCCCCCAGATTCCTTGATCTGTGTTATGACTGACAAGGAGTACCTTTGTATTGTCTGATTTCAATGTTAGGTTTCAGTTTGTTCACTGTCTCAATGCTTTATAATTTCTCTTACTAATTTATTATTTTATTTTATGTATTTCATTATTATTTTATTATATGTTTCCTCACACAACAATCCTGTTGCATACGTGACTACTAAGCTTGTGAATGAGGAGCCAAATTTTAGAAAGAGTTACTTTTAAGTTACTATTTAGTTTTTCCCATTACAAGGAACTATGCAGAACATTAATTGAACACCAGCTATTTGCAGTGTGCAACAGAGTTCAGTTGAAGCTAGTGGCTTTGATGTCATCCAGTCAGTGAATTCCTTCTGGGTTTTAGACTTATCTTTGAGTGAGCTAACTCACATGCTGAACCCTCTCCCCAGTATAGATCTACCACCTTGGAAACTCCTTAAAAGTCTGAAATAAAAGCTGGAATGGATTCATTGTCCCCTGCCAACACAGGAACCACCTGCTGTCACTACCAGAGCTATACAGTGGGACAGCAGAATTGTATATATATGATTCTAGCTCCCAACATCTCTTGGGTTTCAGCACCTTGACCACTAATCTGTCTGCCGCTTCAAATCAGGAACACACACATGCACTGCAATACCTCTGCAAACCACAGAATAAGGTTAGTTTTTACCACCAGCTGTACAAAGCCACTACCTAAAAATATCCCAAAGGTACCAGATCCCTTCTGAGCTAAGCAAAGCTAAGCAGTGTCAACTCTGATTAATATTTGGATGGGAGAAAAGTAATGATTACCAGGTGCTGTAGTCTGTATTTCAGAGGAAGTGGGAAAACCACCTCTGAGTATTCCTTGTCTAAAAAAAAAATCCTATGGAATTTGTGGGTTGCCACAAGTCAACAGGTGACTTGAAGGCATGTACACACACACACACACACACACACATGCAAAGCCAATGTGGGAGGGTAATAGACCATTCTTTGCTGAGGGACTCTCATGTGCTTTCTTTCCATCCCATTTACCATTGTGAATCTAGATTTATCGAGCAAAAAGCTGCTGTGTAGATGACTTTTCTAAATATTTGGTAGAGGGCAGGACTGGTGTTACCCTGCTTGCTGGGGGTCCCTTAGGGGGATTCCCAATGCCTGTCAAAATGATCACTTGTGGGGAAAATTAGCTATGACCACTGCTTTAGCAATGCAAAGAGGGCAGGGTAATTAAGGATCTTTTACCCAATGTTTATGGGGTCAGGCTCAGTCAGAAATCACACAAAAAGGTCCAATGAATGACTTTATTGAATAGTAATAGTTTGCACTAACACAAACATGCACACACACATCCAAGGGCTAATAGAAATAAAGAATGGAAATAAGATAGAGGGATTGTTGAGGGATTCGTGGCTTGGTGATACTGCACCTCTTCCTGAAGTCCTTGGTCCGGAAAGCAGTGATCGAACAGCAGCTCAGTGAAGAGACGCTGAGGAGATCGCGCAGCTGTCAGGAGGGGGGACCGGTCAGTTGGTATGACCGGGAGGTATTATACTTCTTCTCCTTGCCTCGCCTTTCTCTCCTAACTAGCCCAAAAACAGGGACCATTTGTAGGAAAAATTTACTTTGAAGGCAAATCCTCTCCTGGGGAAAACAAACAGGGACAGAAAAGAAAAACAACTCCATACCTTGCATTTCTCTGATATCAGAAGATAACACGGTGTCATCCCAGTAACAAGATCTTCCTCCACTTTGAGGCTGCAGTGTGAGTTTCTGGAGATGGATTTGATAAGGTCTTATTGCTTCCAGTGCCGAACTTTCCGGGAACACT
Organism: Cyclura pinguis; assembly: GCA_030412105.1. Taxonomy (NCBI): domain Eukaryota; kingdom Metazoa; phylum Chordata; class Lepidosauria; order Squamata; family Iguanidae; genus Cyclura; species Cyclura pinguis. Next base: position 305,134,770 of record CM059599.1, on the reverse strand, counting down.
TTTACTCCCTTCAAGTGGACTCCTTAAAGGTTAAGGATCTTTTGTCCACCATGGGTTATCACAGCATGTGGTCTCCTGTGCCTACGTGACTGGGGATTGTACTGGTCTGACCTTATTGGTTCGATCGTACGATGGTTATTGCCTACGTGTGCATTCAGGTGACCTCTCTGGTGGGTTAGATTAATTCTATATCAAAGTTGTAGATCCCAGGACAGGGTTTACCAAGGGGGCAACACTGGGGAACAAAACAAAGGAATACAGAAATAACTGGAGTTGGCTGAGGTTGATCCACTTCATATGTACAAAGGCCATTTCTGCAGGCGGCGAGGGAATTGCTCCCTGCCGCTACTCACCGGATCTTCTGTGGGTCTGGTCCGGTCCAGGGTGAGGAGGAGCAGTGCGTGATCATAGATCCGCACTGCTCCGGCATCCAAAATGGTGGCTTCTGGTTGGTTGTGGGTCTCGACCAACCACTGAAGCTCGCCAGCTTAAAGCCTGCCCTCCACAGATCGCAGGCTCACATTGGTGCTAGCCTGCGAATCTGCATTGGAGAGCAGTCACGCAATGGAGCGCGCCGGCATTTTGAAAGACCTGAAAAATCAGGTCTTTCAAAAACACGATGGAGGACCGCTTGGGGTTGCTCCAGAGCAGACTGAGGTGCAGATTGTTGGGGATGATAGGAGTTTCAGCCCCACGGAAACGCAGCGGAAAAACCAGAGTTCAGCCAGCCAACAGCAGCAGCCTTATTTCCCAGTAAGGATACACACACACGGAGGAGTTTCTTCCAAAACAGGAGGCACTTTATCTTGCAGCAAAGTTCCATTATATACAAAACATAGGATAGAGGGACAAAAGCTTGCGCCAGGCACCAGGTTTGGTCAACAGACAAATACATACTGGCGTTGCTTTGTTATATACATATCTACAACCAATCAGGTAGAGGTTTGCACACCTCCCTCTACCATCTGCACACGACCCCAGTTTCTTATGTAACCTTGCAATTACCCACAGCTGGAGCATGATGCAACATCTTCGCAGTGGGCTGATCATTTGCCCAGGGTTCCCTGCCTGGAATCCCTGACAATCCCCTCCAAAATGGTCAGGCCACTGTGTAGGACATTTTGCACTACATACATGTTATACAATACATGTTACATAATACATACAGTACATACATTCAGGGTGCAACTCATCTTCCACCTTACATTCTGGTGGCAAGGCCCAGTTCACCTGCCAACTTCTCATGGCCTACTACTGGAAGGGCCTTTGTGAGCAAATCCTTGATATTGTTTTTCAGATACCATACCCCAGTGTAGTCCTACACTCAAAATTTCTGCCTCAGTCACACGGGACAGCAAAATACCCTCCTCCTGACCTTTTAGGGATAAGCATAACTTTACTTCCTGACTCAGCAAGTTGGGTATTCCCTGACCCACTTTCACTGGAACCACTGCTGGAACTAGTGCGGACCTCAGTGTGAGGCTCTCTCTTGACGGTAAATGCAGGTTCAGCACTAGGTGGCAGTGTTGAACTCTTTGGTGTGACGTTGAGTGAGATTTTTGGCTTCTCCTCCTTAGTACTTTCCTCAGTACTTTCTTCTTCATCATCAGCCATCACCACCGCTCCATCTTTAGAGCTTTCAAGTGTATCTGGGACACTGTCCTTTTCCTCATCAGACATCACTGCCCCTCCATTCTCAGGAACACTTTTGTCACTTTTACCCAGGCGAACCAAAACCTCTTGATTACAGTGCAGTCTTTTCACACTTTTCACACTTTTCCCCAGGAGAATCAAAACCTCTTGGTTACAGTGCAGTCTATCCCATCCTGAATGGATTTCAAAGTTTGCACTCCTAGAATACACTATTTTGCCAGCATGGTGTAGAAATCTATATTTGTTACCTTCATATCCCACAAAGCGTAACCGTTTAGATTTCTCCTCTCCAGACTTTCTGAAACTTGGGGGAACATACACATTAGCAAACTGACCCCAAACACGTAGATGCTGCAGGTTTGGCGCTCTACCATACAATAGGTAATATGGAGTTTGCTTCACACTTGAACACCACATCCTGTTTAAATGGTAGTTTGCTGTCACTATTGCTTCTCCCCAAAGTCCTGCTGGGGCTTGGGCATCCTCCATCATACAGTCCTTCATTTGTTTCAACAGCCCAGTTCTTCTTTCTGCAAGACCATCCTCCCAGGAGATGCGGGATTGGTGGTTTTATACCTTATGCCTTTCTTACGCATCCAGGCTTGCAGGCTATTGGACAGGAATTCTCCCCCTCGATCCAACACAAGACTGGCCACTTTATAAGGAAATTCCCTCTCAACAACATTCACCCACTCTTTGAACTTTTCAGCTGCTTGACTTTTCTCTTTCAGCAGATAGACATAGGAGTACCTGGTGTGTCTGTCTACAATTACCAGGAAAAACCTATTTTGCCCTTCAGTTGGCTTGAATGGCCCAGCCAAATCTGCATGTACAACCTCAAAAGGCCGTTGGGTGACACACTTGCTTTTCTTGGCAATGGGGTAAGCCTTTACCTTAACCTTTTTGCACACAGAACACTCTAGGAACTTAGGACAATTTCAGACCTGTAACCCAGGGTATACATTTGCCAACTCTTGCAAACCTTTGTAGCTGGCATGACCCATCACTCTGTGGAGGTAATGTACACACTTTTCATGTAGAGGTTTGTTACACAAAGGGTTAACGTTTACCACTTTTCCTTTGGGCAACATGTGGTACAACCCCTGCTTTTTCACTCCTTTTGCACAAAAAAACACCATTTGCAGTAATTATACATTTCTCCCCTTCAAATACCACTTTGTAACCCTCACTGGCCAGTTGGGAGACACTCAAAATACAGTTCTGCAAATTTGTCACGCACAATACATTATTAAATGATTTCCCAAAACATGGCACATATGCAGTACCCATCTTCTGCACCTTGCTTGGTGCCCCATCTGCAAGGGAAATTGCTGTTATGTTTGCATTTGTAACATTACTCAACAGCTTTAAAGTGTTCACCATGTGGTGAGTTGCACCACTGTCTAGCAACCACACACCACTCTCAGACTGTTCTTTTGCCACAAACACATGGCCTTCAGCCTGTGATGACCCGCCCCTCTGCTTCTGGGCTGTCTTCTTCCCTCTGCTCGGCGCTGGCATTCTGCAGTCCTTCTGGAGATGGGCGACTCTCTTACATCCGTAGCAGCGTCTGGCAAAGCTGCACACTGCTCCTTCTTCCTCCTGGTGACTGGCTGTTCTCCCCTCCAACTGCAGTCTGGAATCGAACTGCTTACGTTGGACTTCCTCCAAAATCCTCCCGGCTACCAAATCTACAGTCAGCTCTTCCTCACGCACACCCTGGAGGCTGTACATCAAAAAGTCCCACTCCTTAGTGAGGCTTCCCAGCAGAATAAAACTTTTCTGCATTTCTGGGATATTTACCCCCCTGTCGGCTGTCTCTTTAAATAACTGTTTCATCAGCATGAGGTGCTCTCTTACTCAGCTTCCGGGACATAACTTTGTGTTATACAGTCTTTTCGCCCATAGCATTTTGGACAAACAAGAGGAAGATTGATGCACACGCTTCAGAGCCTCCCAGAGCTGATATGCTGTGTCTGCAGCAGCAGCGTGAATCAACTGGGAAGGACTTAAAGTAAGCAAAATAACTGCTTTGGCTTTTTCGTCAGCAACCCTGAACGCTGCTATACGAGCAGCAGTTGCTCCTTCTGGAGGCTGTCCTTCATTTTCCAAAACGTGCCACAAGTTTTCTTTCGTCAAAGCGGCTCTCACATAAATTTGCCAGCTTTGATAATTAGCGTCGGTCAACTTTTCAAAATGCAGTAAGTAGTCCGGTAAGTAGTCCGAACCCAGTCTGCTCCAAGGTGCAGACATCCTCCGTGGAGGATGCACTGCACCGTTTTATTTACCCCATGTGGAAATGGCCTTAGAATGTTCAACGCTTTTCTTTTCCATCCTTAACCCTCCATACTTGATTTCACTTGAAGTATTAATAGCCAGCTTATGCTTTCTCTCACTGCCTGCCCTTGCTTTTTTTTAATCTCTATTTCGTATCTGTTTCCCACAGCCCTTAGGAGAAAGGATGTTGATACTCAAAAGGGGCCAACCTTCACTGGGTTAGTTGCTAGTATTTCAGCATCATAATCTGGTTTGTAGCATCTCCAGGAAAATAGAGAAAAAACTCTTTCTCTCTCAATCCCTCTTTCTTTTCCTGGATTCTTCCAGACTGGTTTAAAGAACTGTGACTTGTCTTAATACAACTCCCTGGTCCTTTCTGTATGGCATTTTCCATGTGAAAGGGAACCTGGAGCGTTGCGCGATTGTGAGGAGCGATCTGCATGACACACTCACAATCGCAGAATGCCCCAGGGGCTGGCAGGCACCAATCGAGCACCTTTTCATTTTTTACTAGAAGCTGAAAATGGTGCATGGTCACGCATTGCTCCCAGGTCACACACACACTTACCTGGTGTGCAGAGTCTCTGGAGCTGCACCAGTCACACTTCCTGTCCCAGCGCAGCCTGGGAAACTCCCAGGCTGCACTGCAAAAGGAAGAGGTGGGGCTCTCACGCAAGCAGGCAGCTCGTGCAGAGCTGAAGCAGCAGGGATGCGAGAGCCTCTCGCCAGATGCTGCTTGCATGATCCCCGCACCCCAGCGCTGGAAGAAGGTAAGGTGCGGAAAGGGCCTCTGAGTTTTGCTGGGCTTTGCCAGTTGTTGCTTCTCCACCCACTAGTTCCATTCTTTTGGGTGCTGTTTGTAATGATTTGTTGAATCTATGGCAGGACACCTCTACATTCTTGAAAAATGGGGGCATGGTTTGCTGAGATGGTTATATGATTTGAAGGACAATTTCTCTCTCTCCTTCTCTCTCTCTCTCTGTTTAGTTTTTTTTAAAAAAAAAACAGTTACAGTGCAATTGTGCCATTTCACTGATGCACTACAGTACAATTTAAAAAAAAAAGTTAAGGCAGAGAAGAGAAGGATACCATTTTTACTCCAATATGTTTCAGAATGAAGAAGAAACCCACTAGAAGATGGGAACTGAATGTTGCAGCTAGTGCTGGAAAGTCCCAGCGAATAGTCTGGGAAGACAGAAATATTGCTTAGATTTTTTAAAACAAACAAACTGCAGCAACCTCCCAACACATTTAGCCAATCTGGAGGAGCAGTCTCTTTCTGATACCATTTCTTTCTTCGTGCCTCCTCTCTTTGTTCTCTTCTTCTATCCCTGACACCCTTTCTCATTCTCTCTCTCTTATATGTCAGTACTTTTCTGTCTCTCTTCCCTGCCCTCCTTCATTCTGCTACCTTTTCTGTTTCTCTCTTTCTGTCACTCCTTCTCTTTCTTCTCTTCCTTCCAACCCAGCTGGTCTGCTGAGGAACAGAGCATCAACAGTAAACCCCTGGGTGGCAATTTGAGTGGGCATGCAAGTTACCCAGTCAGAGTCCACTGTGGTGAGATGCATTGTTATCACTCTTTAAATTAAAGCAATTCTACACTTGTATCCATAATTATAAATTAGCACATGCAAATATAAGGAAACCATTGCCCCCCCCCTTTAATGATCATGCTTTTGTTATTGTTGCTGGAGGATGATGCCTAGGGGCCACCCTGCTGCTATCCCATAAATGGCCAGTTGTAGGCAAGATGAGAAGAGCAGTGTTGTAGCAACAAAAGTGGAGCTGTCTGTTGGAGAGCTAGGCTAGGAAACATGAATTTAAAAAAATGAATCTTTTTTTAAAAAAGTGGTGTAGAAATAAGATATCTAAATGGGAGAGAAAGCATGATGGTGGGTTGAAACAATCAAGAACATATGAACCCCCCTACAAGAAACCACACTCTGATCTAATGATATTATGCTAATGCAGGAGACTTTTTAGCTGAGGAGTGCGATAATCATAGAATTATAGAATCATAGAGTTGGAAGAGACCACAAGGGCCATCAGGCCCAACCCCCTGTCATGCAAGATTACACGGTCACAACACTCCTAACAGATGGCCATCCAACCACTGTTTAAAAACCTCCAAAGAATGAGACACCACCACCCTCCAAGGCCAGATAAAAATGCTCGAATAAAATATATCAATTGATTAACGGTAGATTCAGGTGGTAGAATAATAAAAATATTTAAAGATATGCCCTTTGAAATTTTGAAAAAAAGACAAGATTACAAATTTCTGAGTCAACTCCTGCAAAAATATAGAATTACACATAAATGGGAGAGATTGGAGGGAATATCCTACATGTATAAACAGAGGAGATGCAAAATTTCTGACATTGCAAGAGCGAAAGAAACTTATGACAAATTGAAAAGAGAGTTAGAAAGGCCAGCAAATCGGAACAATGGGAAAAAACAGAGGGAAGATCAAGGCAGTCAGGAAGAGATATCAGAAGTTGGAAAAGCGGAACAGAACCTGGAAAGAGAAGAGAAGGAGGAAAAAGAAAGTTACCCAGAATCAGAGACAGAACAAAAGGAGGAGGAAGACCCACAGAAGCTTGAATTGGAGATAGAGGACTTATACGTCGAGGAAGAAGATATATAAGAGAAAACTGATAGTTGAAAGAGATGGTCATAAAGATTCTCTCCTGGAATGTAAAAGGTCTGAATTTGAACTATAAAAGAAGGCAAATTTTCCATTACATAGAGAAAATTAAAACAGATGTGGTTTGTCTGCAGGAGACAAAAATTAGAGAAAAAGATAACAAATATTTGAGAAACCCCAAGTTGGGAAAAAGCCACATTTCTGCATCATTAAAGAAGAAAAAAGGGGTCGCCTTATACGTTAATCAGAAATACCCCTCTGAGATGAAATTTCAAGATAAAAAAGGCAACAATCTGGGTGTAGAGATGCAACTCCCAGAAACTAAACTTCTACTGATAGGAATATATTCCCCAAAGGAAGAGAAAAGTAAATTCTACAAGAAGCTACAACAGGAGATATTGAAGTACTCAGAGGAGACTAATCAAGGAAGTTTTCTACTGTTGGGGGACATGAATGGGGTGATTGACCCCAATATAGACAGATCAACACCCAGTTCACATGGAAAACAACACAGGAAGCTACCACAATCATTCTTTAAATTAGCAGAAATGGTGGCACTACAAGATGTCTGGAGAGGGATACACAAAGATTCCAAAGGATATATATTTTATTCGGACGCCCACAAATCGATGTCGTGGATCGACATGTTTATGAGCTCAAAAAGTTTGCAACAAAAGGTAAAGGATATGGAGATACTTCCGAGGACATTATCCAGTCATAACCCTATTCAGTTGGAATTAAGAACCACAAAGAAGGGAATAAGATGGAGGCTTAATGACTATCTCTTTCAAAATGAACACTGCTTGGAAAAGATAAAGGAGGCGATGAAATATTATTTTGAAGAAAATATGACAGAAGAACTAAAGATGAAAACAATCTGGGACGCCAGCAAAGCAGTGCTACGTGGGCATTTCATCAAACTAGGCTCGGAATTTAAGAAGAAAAGACAAGAAAAACACCAAGAATTACTGGAAAAAATAAAATTACAAGAAGAAAAATTGAGGGAAAATCCAACAGATAAAAAAATACGGTTGGAACTGAAAATTCTACAAGAACAGATCAAAACTGAAAATCAATTAGAAATAAGCAGAGAGTTAACATGGATGAAACAAAGGTATTTTGAACAAGCAGATAAGCCGGGGAGATGGCTGGCCTATAAACTAAGAAAAGAGAGAGAAAAGAGACTAATTTTGGAAATAAATACTGGGAGGAAAATAACAGTAAACCAAGAAGAAATAAAGAAAACTTTTTATAACTACTACAAAAATCTTTATAGCCTGAAAATACAAGGAGAGATACAAAAGAAAATAGAAGAATATCTGGCAAACCAGAAAATACAGCAAATTACAGAAGAGCACAGACAGATGATGGGGGAGAAGATTACAGCAAAGGAAATCACGGATGCAATGAAAAAATTGGACACATCAAAAGCACCAGGACTGGACGGTCTCTCCGCAACATATTATAAGAAGCTGCAGGAATTCTTAAGAGGGCCCATGGAAAGACTGTTCAATGAAATTATAGAGAATGGAAAACCAAATTCCTGGAATGAAGCTAATATTACATTAATCCCCCCAAAAGGGAAAGATTTAAAAGACCCAGGAAGCTATCATCCAATCTCACTTCTCAATATTGATTATAAAATATTTACAAACATATTGGCAGAAAGACTGAAGAAAGTATTACAAGAAGTGATTCAGAATGATCAAAATGGCTTTCTCCCCAAAAGACAGATCAGAAATAATATTAGAACAATTTTGAATATTATTGAACACTACAAAAAGAATAATGAAAAGAAATTGGCATTGATTTTTATAGACGCTGAAAAAGCTTTCGATAACCTTAGGTGGGACTTCATGATAGAGGTGCTGAAAAAAATGGACTTTGGTAATGCATTCCTGGACTGGATTAAAGAAATTTACAAAGATCAAAGAGCAGCATTAATTATTAACAGAGATAAAGGGATGAGGCAGGGATGCCCGTTGTCACCACTCTTATTTATAACATCACTAGAGGTTTTGATAAATGCGATCAGAAGCGATTTAGAAATAAAAGGATGCAAAATTAAAAACCAAGAACACAAAGTGAGAGCATACGCGGACGACTTGTTGATCATCCTGGAAAACCCAGAAATAAGTATTGAAGTTTTATTACAGAAGCTGAACCAATTCGGAGAAGTCGCTGGGCTAAAGATCAATAAAGAAAAAACTAAAATTATAACGAAGAATATAAGAAAGGAGGAGGAAAGAGAGTTGGCTCAAAAAACAGGATTCAAAATAGAGCACAAAATTAAATATTTAGGAATTTGGATCTCAAAGAGAAATAATGAATTATATGAAAATAATTATAAAACAACATGGAAGGAAGTAAAAAAATTGTTAAAAAATTGGAGTTCCTTAAAGTTATCATTGCTGGGGAGAATATCCTCAATCAAAACGAATGTGTTGCCCAGACTAAATTTCCTTTTTCAAAATTTACCCATTATTATCAAAGAAAAATCCTTTAAGGAGTGGCAGAACGATTTGTCTAAGTTTATTTGGGAAAATAAAAGACCCAGAATAAAATGGAAGCTGCTTACGGAAAAAAAGGAAAAAGGAGGCTTTGATTTACCTGACCTGAAATTATACTATTATGCCAGCGGGCTCACCTGGATTAAGGAATGGATAACGCTGCAAGATGAAATAACATTAAATTTAGAAGGAGTGGGAAAACGAATGGAGTGGCACGCGTACATGTGGTACGAGAAATATAAAATAGACTAAGACTTTCAGAACCACCATCTAAGGAAAGCGTTGTTAACAATCTGGTTGAAATTTAAGAAAAAATATTACGTAAAAATACCTCAATGGCTGTCCCCACATGAAGCGCTATACGGGAGATGGAAGGACCCACAGGACAAATGGATACGGTATAGTAATATAGTAACAGAAAAACGAAATCGAGAATGTACGTTAAAATCAAGAGAAGAAATTGAAGCGGCGGGATTCAAATGCCACTGTTTTTTTTATAGACAATTAAAAGACAGATTTCTAATGGATAAGAAATTAGAAGGAACTGAATCGGTAATGAAAGACTTATTTGGAAAAATAATATTTGAATCAAAGAAGCAAACGATATCTAAGCTATATAAATTAATGTTGGAAAGAGAATTAGAATCGGAACAAATAAAAGAAGTAATGGTAAAATGGTCCAAGAATATAGGCTATGAAATTCAACTTGAACAATGGGAGAGCAGTTGGAAAGACACGAATAAATTTACTGCAGCCCAGAAACTGAAAGAAAATTACCTCAAAATGCTTTACAGATGGCATTTGGACCCGGTAAAATTAAATAAGATATATAAAACAAAAGAAAATAAGTGTTGGAAATGTAGCAAGGACAACGGCACTTATTTTCATTTATGGTGGACATGTGAGAAGGCGAAAACCTTCTGGAAAAAAATTCGTGGAAAAATGGTGGCAATTTTACAAACTAATCTGCCACTAATACCAGAACTATTCCTATTAAACATGATACAAAAAATAGATAAAGAAGTCAAGAGAAAACACTGGAAAGCAATTCTTTACATGATAACAGCGGTGAGATTAATTTATGCACAGAAATGGAAAAATAAACATACACCACAAATAGAAGAATGGATGATAAAAGTGGCAGAATTCAAAGAAATGGACAGATTAACAGGGATGATTCAAGGCAGAATGCAAGGTGGACATGAAGAAGTCTGGAAAATAGTAGATGAATACACAATAAAAGAGGGGTGTAAGAATGATGAATAAGGGATAGGGATTCTCAAAATCTATGACTAATGATTCAAGGTTTATAAGAACATAAAATAGGCCGACAAGAGGTTAGGAAAAAATAAGACAACATCGAATAGAAAAAAAGGAAAAAAAATATAAATAAAGGGTATACCCCGAATGGGGAAAGTAAGAAGAGAAACTTAGATAGATACAAGAAGAATGGGACTTGGTGAAGTCTAGGAAGTAAACCTTAGGAAATTTTGTTCTTTCAAGAAGAGGATGTAGACTGCAAAGAAATGCATGAGAGGATGAATTGAAGAAGGATGATAGTAGCAAGTAAGTAAGTAAGAACGATGTTTTTATGATAGAATGGAAGAATACAAGAATATAAATGCATATCATTTTGGGTTGCAAATGTAAAATTGAATGTGCGACGCAATGTGGGGCGTATGAGTTTCATGTGATGTAATGTGATTTTAATGTATAATGTAAATTTGAATAAAAATTATATAAATTTAAAAAAAATTAAAAAATGAGATCAGGAAGGAAAAATATTCTATCATGACTGGGGTTACAATTGCCTTTTTCAGTATCCCATTGCACACTGATCCCATCCCATGCAATGTGGTAACTGGGTTTATATACCTGAGGTGTGAATACAGTACAGCCATCAATCCACTTGAGGAAGTCCATTATAATCCATGAAGGAACATGCTAAAACCCAGGCTGGAATATCCATGACGCAATTGGAGCAATTGATCCACCAACCTCAGTGACTAGGGGTCGTATGCTAGCATTGGCTTTGCAACAACCACAGAAACAGACATACACACTGAATTTCTTGTATTCTGTTGCTGTTGACAGAAAACTTATCCTGGTGAGAGAGAGGTGGTAGATTTCTCCAAACCCATCAGCTACAATGGTTGGTAGCACCTACAGTCCACTCTGAACTCATTTTCCAGCTGCAGAAGGAAAATGTAAAGGTGAGTGGTACATTGGGGCCACTGCCTTCTGTCATGTCAAATGGATGTCCAGAGCCACCTCTCTCTTAGGCATGAAGGAGACTGGCTTTTTTTTTTTATCCAAGAAGGGCTCCTTTAGGCCTGGAAGCATTGCTAAGCATCATCTGATGAGGCAGAACACCAACACTCCCAATAACAGAGCTTACATACCAGTCCAAATTGGCAAAGTTTATGGAGTTGCTCGTAAAAACCCATAAGGTACTAGATCCCATTTGATCTTAGAAGCTAAGCAGGTTTAGATCTGGCTGGTACTTGGATGGGGGATTGCCAAGGAATACAAGATATTGTACGCTATATTTCAGAGGAAGGCAATGGCAAACCACTTTGGAGTGCTCCTTGCCTAAGAAAACCATACGAAATTCATGGCGTCACCATAAGTAGAAAAGCAGCCGGAAGATATGTATACAAATACATTTAGAATTCTCAACCAGAGAGTTCCTCTAATTCCTCATCAAGCTACAAGCACCAGGATTCCTTAGGATGCAGCCATGGCAGAGCTATGATTCCACCTCAGCTGTGTAATGTGAAAGAGTCTCTGGTGACTTTTTAACAATCACCCTTTTTTGGGCTTGCTTTCTTCACAATGTGGCTGCAACGGTAAAATGTGAGGTGGCTGAAAGAAGAAAACCATGTGTGTTGCATTGAGCCCTTGGAGAAAAAATGGGATATGAATGTAATCAAGAAGTTCAAAACATACCTTATCTGCATGTGAGGTTCATGTGAATTCATCAACAGACGCACCTTCCATTGAGGAATTTTGCAAGATGCAAAACAGCACTGTGATCCTATTACATAGTTTTAAAATGGTGAGGGGCAAGGAAAGGCACCAGATATTGTGCAGCCTTTCCTCCCCCCCCCCGCCCTTCCATTTAAGGAAAATAACACATATCTGAAAAAGACTGATGAAAGGTTTGATGCCAATTTCCCCCCTTCTCTCTTTCTTTTTCTTTTTCTCCCCACTCCCTCACATCTCCCCTGCCTTTGCTTCACCCTTTCCTTTGTCACTTCTGGGTGTTTTGCTTTGTTTTTTTAAACTTCAAGAGCTTTCCAGCGATTTTAAATTCAGACATAAAGCTTCAGCCCTCCCAAAGCAAGCTCCTTGCGTTATTTCAGCAATTAATTAACTATGAATGCTTTCCTTTGGCGACTGGGTGAAGGGGAGGATAAAAGAAGAAGAAGGCTGAGGAGAGACATAACAAGAATGGGGAGGGGGCCAAGTGGGTGGCTTATCAAATTCCACAAATACCAGACACGGAGAGGTGTTGATTTGTTGCTGGGAAAGCCCTGTTTGTTTGCAGAGCTTAATCACCTGGTGTCTATTTGTTGTTTGAAGAATATGGTGACAACGGGAGCATTTGCAAGCAGCTGTACTGGAACAGGGAACAGCCAGAGTGGCACAGAGAGAAATGTTAAATCAATGACACATGGAAATCCAAATTTTGTTCACAAGTCGCCCTCCTGGGTTGCCTGAAAACGACACTTTGGGAGCATATGTGTGAGGTCGGACATAGAAGAATTCTCAGTTTTGACACCACCAGCCAGGCCACTATGAGTATCTGTGATAAGAGTAGCAGTTCTGAATGACTTTTGGTGCAGCCCTTCATGCCACTGAACACTTTGACAATGCTTATTTGGTACCTTTGTGCATTTCAGGCTTATCCCATCAATGCTAAATTTCATTGTTCACTGATCAGATTCCCCTCTTCCGTTCCTGCCGTTAAGCTGCCCTTAAATTCAATTTGATTTCTAAATGTTTCTTCCCTGCTCTTGCCCTTTCCCTTATCTCTAAAGGTCATGTATTTATTATAAGATGAGGACACTGCCTAAAGTGAAATCTCTAAAATCAAATATCCTTGCTTACAGTAGCCAACATGTATTTCCCAGCATACGCTGCCTTACTGGCTGGAACATTCACATTTCCCGGTGGAGCCTCAAAAAGAAAGAAGGCAATGGAAAATCAGAAAATTCTACAAACACAGTCACAAGCCTGAGTGTCTATAGCTGGAGCTGACACAACCTGTGGTCGTTCAGATGTTGCCAGATGACAACTCCCAACAGCTATAGCCAACCATTGAACTGGAAGGCCACATCTGGAAGACTTCTGGTTTATGTAGTTTGTTTTTTCTTCAGTTTATTTCTTAAAAGGACTTATGCCCTGTGTTTCTTTCAATGAATGACTTTGATATTGTTAGCACTAGAAAGGAACATGTTCCATAACAACTGTTATATGGGTTTTTCTATTTACAATGAACATGTTGCTTAAATAAGTAACAATGCCATCAGATTATTATCTTGCTACCCTCTGTTACATTTCCAACCATAGTAATTACTTCTATTTATTTTTATCCCACCTCTTCTCCAGTTTGAGACTCAAAGCCACTTACAACAATTTAAAAAAAGAACAACATATCATTAAAGATTCACAAGATACAAAAGTTAAAATCAGATTGAAACATATATCGTTAAACATGAACACGTACAAACACCTATATCAGCACAACGATTAGTAAGATCCAGCACATTGCTTAGGTGAGACAAGCTTTTTATAGTCACTCATCAAATGCCTGTCAAAATAAAAACATCTTTATTTTGTCTGCAAAAAGAAAGTAACTAAAGGGAGATTCTCCAAGAAACAGCCTTAGGGAAGAGACCATGTTGGGCATATGCGGGGTTCCAGATTCAGGCCTTAGCAGCTTCAGTTTACAGGGTTCTGTATATACCTCTTTGGGAAGAAGTTCCATTCAGCACAGTAGGATTTACTTCTGAGTAGGTAGGTATGTACACTCAGAGAAGGAAGCCAATTACAAAGGCCATTTCTGCACTAGCCTGCTATAGTGCTATTATTCTGCTTTCAACGTCCTATGGAATCCACTTGCCCCGCCCCAAATTACCAACCCCAGGATTCCATAGGATGTTAAAAGTGGAATAATAGCACTATAACAGGCTAGTGTGGAAATGGCCAAAATGTTGGATTCGGAGACAACACGGACAAACAAACAAGAAGTTCTCCAGTTTAATTTCTGGCAACCTGCAGTGGGACTGGAAAGACTCCTTGGAGAACTGGTTTCCTTCTTTGGAGACCATACTGAGCTAACCTGACCAAAGTTCTGAAAAGGTATGGGATTTTTTTAAAAAAGAATGTGGCCTTGAAGCTCACACACACACACACACGGCACCATGAATCCCCAGTGATTTCAATTGGGAGCTCTCTGTTTAGGACTGAAGCCTTCAGACTTCTATGATTCTACTTCATATTCTACTTCCTTAGGGTTATATTAGAAATGTAATAACTTTAAAATGTTTCCTTTACTTCTACCATAAACATCATTGGTATTTAAATATTGCAAGTGGATGCTTTTCCTTCTTTAAAGATTAGCTGCAGACACTCTAAACTGGACCAGAACAGTGGTTTGCAAACCCGTTTATGTAGAAGGTAGTTAGAAATATCTTGTGAAATTCAGAAACTTGCATACTGTTTGGGCCCCTAAATAAATAAATAAATAACTCACTCACTCACTCACTCACTCACTCTGCTTGTGTTATGTTTTGCAGTTTCTGGGACACCCTAAACTAGTGGCTGTGGTACAGAAGATAGGGACAATCATGGAGGAATACCAAAAATCTAGGGAGGGAATTTTCATTACAAACACCCATTGATTCAGATTTGAGGGCAGGAGGCCTAGAGTCAGATCATCTCTGACTGACTGCACTGACACTACAGCTAACCTCTGAGCACATCCATCTCCAACTGCCAGATCAAGACTGATTACCTTCTCTCCAGGAGACACTCTTTCACTGATTACCTCCTACTCAAATTAAAAGCCATCTGACTTCTCAGAAAGCTTTTGTTTATTAGATTCCACAGGATTATGCAAAAATAATTGGGGGTAGGATGAGAATAAGGTCTGGGTGGGTTTGAAGTTTTGTGAAGGCAACGGACTGCTCTCCTCCACCACATTTTGTTAAAACTGGTCAGTTCTGGGGCTAATCTAAATGTTTCCTCACAGTTTGTAAACTGCATTCAATTAACGCAAAGAAGGTTGTGGAGGGAGCAGATAAAATCCAGAGTTCTGAGTAACACCTTAGGGCAAGGCAATGTTGCTGCAGTTGTAGGAGTTAGCAAGGGAGATTATTTACGTGGAATCTGAAACTGAATAGTCAGCCAGATCTTGTTTCTTTTCAACTTTCACTCCTAACATGTTGCTAAAATGGTCCTTATTTTTATGTTTATATCATAAAATATAAATCCACATATTTAGATCCACTGGTGAAAAGTCTTATGCATGTATTTAAGATGTATTCATGATCAAAGAAAAACAGACTAAGCATGTCTTGGTCAATGAGCTAACATTTAACTACAGTCAGCCCTCCACATTTGCGGGTTTCACTTTTGTGGATTTGATTATTTGCTGTCACCTCTGCTGCTTCCCTATGCCATTTTTGACAGGGACTGCAAGCTTTGTGAGACTGAGAAACTATGAACAAGACTTGTAAGTCCTTATTAAAAAGGGTGTGGGGCAGCAGTGGAGGTGGCAGTAAGCCCCACCAGCCACCCACTTCTTCCTTATGAAGGAACCCTGATGCCTCAAAGGAATCCATGATGGGTTGAATATGGTGAGCATACTTTTTTTGTGTGTTAAGTATGGTTTGGGAGGGCCTAGAGTTATTCACATTTTTTTCACTTTCACAGGGGTCTTGTACCCCTAACCCTAGCAAATGTGGAGGGATGACTGTATATGAAACTTCTCCAGTTCAGGTGTTCTGCTTTAAGACAGAGTGAGCACATGAGGTACCACAACAGAGTATGACTGATTTTGTTAGCTAAGCAGGGTCAGATTCATCTGGTTTATCTTTGGCTGGTAGACCTATCTCCAGATAGGGCTAAGAAAACTCCTGCCTGAAACACTGGGGAACTGCTGCCAGTCAGAGTTGGCAAGCATGGACTAAGTAGACCAAATAAATAGACACAGTAGAAGATATCCATCCATCCATCCATCCATCCATCCATCCATCCATCCATCCATCCATCATTTTATGTATATCATCCATCACTTTATTTATATTTATATCTTGGTTTTGTGCCAGGCTGGGACTCAAAGTGCCTTAAAAAAATACAAAGAATACAAAGAAAAAGATATAGTTGAAAACATACAAAATTAAGATTTAAAAATATCAAATAAGAATAGAATTAAAGACTTATATCTTACTTACTTTTAAAGAATTAAATCTTACTTTGAAACAGACTAAAGCCAGTACTGCCACATATAAGCCCCCCCCCCTTTTTCTTTTCCTTTTTTTTTTTGGTTAAAATCAGTTTTCAAAGGTTTGCTGGAAAAGAAAGGTCTTACTTTGCCACCAAAAGGAAAACAAAGTCGGAGCCATCATAATTTCCCTAGGGAGGTAGTTTCAAAATGTGGGAGCAACCACAGAGAAGACCTTCTCCCACTTTCCTACCAACCTTGCCAGTGAGGGTGGTGGGATAGATCTTAAAGCTTGGGCAGGCTCATTTGGGAAGACGCAGTCTTTCAAATAGCCTGAGCCATATAAAGCTTTATAGATCAAAAGCAGCACTTTGAATTATGCCTGGAAAGAGACCAGTGAAGAGTATTTCCAAACACTCTTCAAAGGCAGCCCCACACAGAGTGCATTGGAGTCGTAATCCACTTGGGATGTAATTATGGCATGTGTCACTAAGACCAAGTCAGGTGTTCCAAACAACAAGCGCAGCTGACATACTAGTTTTAACTGTGCAAATGCATTCCTGGCCACCACAGAAAATTGAACATCCAGGCTCAGGGCTTACTCCAAGAGTATGCCCAAGCTGTAGACCTGTGTCTTCAGGAGGAGTGTAATCTCATCCAACACAGCCTGAATCCATATTCCCTGATCTGTCTTTTGACTGATTGACTACTTCTACCTTCTCTGAATTAAGATCCAACTTGTTTGTCTTCATCCAGTCCATTACAGCTGCCAGGCACCAGTTCAGCACAGAAACAGCTTCCTAGGAATTAGGTAGAAAGGAGTAATAGAGTAAGACAACATCTTATGAGGGGAAATCGGGAAGATAAGCGCGGTAGTTCTGCCCCCTCTATTGATATGTTGATAGGAAACTGCTCTTTCTGTCTGTGAATGCATGTGCGCTCCCCCCCCATCTTTCTTGCTTATCTTCACAATCCTATCTTAGCCCTACAACCCTAAGTGAGCTCGGTTACCTTGAAAATTTGGCCTAAGATCGCCCAGAGAGCTTCATGTTCAAGTGGGATTTTTAATCCAAGTCTTTCTGCCCTAGTCTGATTCTCAAGGACATTCACACCATACACTTGATGTACAAAATGATGATCTAGTAAGGCTCTGAAAATCATTTTCAGTATTTAGCAATGAGCCATGTAAAACATATGAGCAGTGTATTTGTCAGGACACAAAGAAGTGGAGGCTCCCTCGTTCATGAATATTTGTCTGTGAAAATGAAATCTTGGCAAGATTTGTTCAGAGGGGTCTGCCTTTGCCTCCCTCTGAGTTTGAGTGTATATGACTTGCCAAAGGTCAATCTTGCAAAAACAAACAAACAAACAAACAAACAAAAATCCCATAAGAGGGTTGCCATAAATCAGGCTTGAAAGGACATAATAACAAGAAGAAAAAAATTATAAACCTCCAAAAGTTAATGCTATTCCTCATCTAAGGTGGAGAGCCTGGGTGGGTTGTTAATAGAGGTATAATACCACCAGTAAAACTTCTTTTAAAAAAAGATGTTTGATAATGTCTTTACATGTAATCTGTGATTTTGTTTGGATTCAATGCTACTTCTTTAGTTATAAAAGAAGTAAAAGCATAAAAAAATCCTGATACCAAATGAACCCCAGATATTGACTTAAAAACAAGTGTCAGTCTTCCATTGCTGCCTTAGTGGAAATTTGTTTGAGGGAGTGCACCTAAGAGGGAGAAAAATATTGTTACTTCATGCTGTAGCATTAAAGAAAGGAAGTATTTGACATTCCAAAGCAGGCAGAGTTAATCAGTAATGTACCTGATTAATCTCTTAGGACTCAACTCTGTAACAAAGCTTCCATTCTGCTATTGTTCAGATCTCTAGAATGGGCTGGTAGAAGATGGAAGAAAAGGCATTTGGGCTTGACTAAAGGGTGCTACAGTGCAGAGAACCTGATCAGGGTGATAATACAGGAGTGGTGAAATATGGCACAGAGAGTTCTACTTATCATGATGACCCTTCGTTTAATGCGGAAATGACCTTTGCTCAGATTGGGATGCTCTGGATGTGTGGGATACAATGGTCACCTTGTTATTAAAGATTAAGAGCAAATGAACTATCATTCAGGCATGAAACAAGCTCCGGGTCGTCCTTAACCGTGGTGACAAATTCCAGAAGAGCAGCAGTCTGAAGCAGAAGCCAGAAGACAAAAGGTGCTGTGGCACCTTAGAGGCTAAGTACTTTATTGTGCCATATCCTTTCATTGTGACAACAGCTCTTGCGGCAGTAAATCAGTTGGATTCTAAGAGCCAATTTGCATTTTATTTTAAATGGGCAGTTTCAGAAGTGCAAATCACTTGTACTTTCTCAGTCTCCACAGTTAAAAGAGGTGATGCAAAAGAGGAAAGACTGAGGGCCATTCACATACTGCATGGAGCATGCACCTGTGGCATTCATTCCCTGTGATTAGAGCTTGGAAAACTTACATTTTTAGACTGTGATTCCTGGGGATTCTGGGCAGTGTAGTCCCCAAAAAGGAACATTTTCCAGCTCTGCCAGTGATATATACTAATTTTGAAATTTGTACTTCCTATTTCTTTGTAGCTATATAACTCTTTGGGGATTAAATATGCCAATTGCTGATCATTTCAGTGTGTTTGCACAATGTGCCCACTGTCAAGAACTGATTATGCTGGCTCTTACAAATTATGAAAAAGAGATATGCTGGTGATGTACACAGCAAATTAAGCAGCAATCTGGTGTACTTCTAGAGTATCAGAGATACCAGCAACATCTTCTGTGAGGAAAAGCAGTTAAAACCAAGGAATAGAATGGAAACTCATGCTTTCTAACAAATTTGGTTTCTAAAAAAATATCTTGCAAGAAAAATGTTCTCTTCCAGAAATAGGAGCAGCAACTGAAAATCAACGCTTTGGTTCTTTTTCAAGACTATGAAAGCCTTCATGGGTTGAGATGGAAATCTAAACTGGTGAGGGAATTCTGGGAACTGTAGATTAAGAAAGTAACTTTTGCAGGCTCTAGTATATCTATTTTACAGACTGGAATGGCCAAATCCATCAAATGTGATCTCATCAAGGCTCTTGATCTTCTACTACCAAAATAATTTTTCCAGTTTGTGTTTGCAATGTATTATAAGCTTTTCTCCCCAACCCAGAAATTCATGAGTGTTTTCATGAACATTTTTCAGAATGTATGCATTGTTTTTGTAGATTTCTGACATTTATGCCCTTGAGCCTGAATTCAATTTTTAGTCAAATCAACGGAATTTACATTAGATCATCTCCCCAAGTTCCTGTTGATTCAATGGGTCTACTCTAATTACTCTGATAATTGGATGTAAGCCTAGATACACATTTTTTTTCCATCAAGGAAGGGACTTTTGTGAAAATTTGCAAATGTACGCATTCTTTCTGTACTTCAAATACAAAACAGAAGATGAAGATACCTTGCACGATGCTGGAAGATGGTCTCTATTAGCTAAAAAGTCTAATGCATTTTGGCCTATAGATACCCTTAATCTATGCTGTAATCTGCCTTGGGTCTCATATTGGGAGAGAGGCGGGATAAAATAAGTAACACAAATTCTTCAGGAGGGCACTTGAAGACAAATCTGAAGAAATTTCAGAACAAGGAATTCTAAAACCATTTACTGACAAAATGAAAGAAATTATTGAAATATAATGAATTATGACATTCACAAGATATTTAACATCTAATATATAACAGCATATTGAATTAACTGAAAGTCTTGTAAGAAGTCTTCAAAAAACTGAGAGATCAAACATTCCATGAGAGTGCCATGATGCCAGCAAAGAGGAAGTTGTAATTCTTCCTTTGGGATCAAAACACACAAATCTGATTGTTATTCCTTCTCTAGCCCACCTCAGCAGGCTCCTTATTACCTTGCAATGTATATAGGACTGTGAATGAAATGACCAAAACATGCTGTGACTTCAAATTACTCAGCAGGAATAAGTGATAAAGCAATGCAGTGTTTCCTTTTTCCTGAATAGTTAGAATGACTTACGTATGCTGTGAGAGAACACAGAATCAAGTTTTCATCCCACAGTGCAAACAAATGCCATTATAAGAATACATATTGCTATTTCTCAGCTTACAGAAGTTGAAAGAAGTTCATGGTCTATAGAAAGACATCATAGGAAATAAAACAGTTAACATTGTTGTTGTTGCTGGGTTGGGTCCAGACTTAGTAACTTAAACTCATTGAAATCAACAGGCCAAGCTAATTACAACTAATTTAAGCTAAAGTAAAAGAATTTAAGCAGATCTAGGGTGGGGCAACTGGGGCGTGTGCCCTGGGTGCCAGCACGCGGGGGCGCCCTCCTGCCTACCCCCCTTCGTGCTCGACGCTGCCAACCTGCATCACCCACTGCCCCCGGAGCCCACTGCTGCCAACCTGCACTTGCCCACCACCCCCACGTGCTCACCACTGCCAACCCGCATCCATCCGGTCCCCCCGAGCCCTCCACTGCCAATCCATACCCGCCCACCGCCTCCGGAACCCACCACTGCCAACCCGCACCTGCCCACTGCCCCCACGTGCTTGCCCACTGCCAACTCTGCCCGCCCGCCACCCCCAAGAACCTGCTGCTGCCAACCTGAGCCCACTGCTGCCACCACTGCCAGAGTCCTTCCTGGTCCGGTGCAGTGGTGGTGCAGCAGCACTTAGTGGTGCAACTTCCACACTTGCTCTAGGTGCTGCTGGGCCTAGGTACGCCACTGAATTTAAGTTGGTCCTGACTATCTTTACCTGTTAATTTTAAGGAGCAAGTAAAGTAAGGCCATGTCCGCACAAGGTCAATACATCGTAGTAGCATCGAATCCTCACCCTCAGGTCTGCACGTTGAACTGTTTTAGCGTCGTAGTTTCCCTTGTGGTTCTACATGTTTTCAGCTCCTAGAATGGTTCTCTGTGATGCAAAACTGCTGTATGCGAAAACCAGAAAAATTTGGATGTAAATCTTCCAAATCAGCTCTGCTTCAGTTTTTGCCTACATGCAGAAGGTAGCATCGATTCACACAGCAGAAGTGGCAGGCTGTGGGCGTTCCCAGGCTGTCCCTTCCGTCATTTCTGTCCCTGTCTCTCTCTACCCATCAAAGGACAGGCTGCTATCATTATTGTCTTCATGCATTAAACAGACAGTGGGAAGAGAGTGGATCTGGCAATGGACTATTAAGACTGTTTTCTTCCATGTATCAACAAACATACACACCTATGCACAGACGTAGCAATGCAAAAATGGGTTTAAAATGTATGTGTGTGTTTTTTTTAAAAAAAAAACCAAAACAGTTTTTTCTGTGTGAAAAATAGTTAAAAAAAAAACAAAAAAACAGACCAATCAGTAATGGCGGGGCAGGCTGAGGGAAGGGCATGGGAGTGGCCAGGAATTTGCTGTTGTGGATGCAGCAACCGCTGTTCTCCGCAGTAGTATGATGTAAAGCCAGACTGCATCCAGGAGAAAGGTGGTATAAAAATAAAATAAATAAATAATACCTTTTGACTAAGAGCCTTTCCACACTACACTGTTATAGTGCTATTATTCCACTTTCAACATGCTGTGGAATTCTGGGGTTTGTCGTTTACTGAGGCCAAAGAGCTTTCTGACTGAAAATTCTAAATGTCTCTCCTAAACTACATGTGTCTTGCCCATCAGCCAGACACTTCTTCAGTCCTGCCTCCCAGCTCTCCACCAGCCACTGAATGGCTGTGGAGAGGTCTGCAGTGGCTACACAGTGAGTCCTATGGGGCTTGGGTCATTGCAGAGGAAGAAAGAGAATACAAACCTACGCAACAAATAAAAAAAGAGAGACATATTCTTTGGACTTAGGCTTGTGTATGTTCCTAACAGGATGATGGCTAGTAAGTGATTCTTAGCAAGTTTGAACCTGATTTTTTTTTCTGTTGTGTGGAACAGCAGCCAATGCAACTACTTTAGGAATCTTTTTTTTTTTTTTTTTTGCCACAGTGAAGTAGTCTAATATCTAACAATCTAAAATTCAAGCACACCTAATTAATTGGTTCTTACATTACCCTAACTTCATATTCAAACATTTCAAGATCTCTTAAAGTGAACACACTAAATTGGCTTTGCTGTATAATGATAGCAATCCTATATACAATAAAATGTACAAACTCAAAAAGTGAGCATCTTTTTATTTTTTTAGTTTAGATGTGGTTTTAGAAACTGGTGTTAAAGCATTATACCTGGTTTCAGTCGCGAATTTTCCTTAAAGCCTTTGAGATATGCAGGTATAAAAATTGAACAATAATTAATTAATTGATTATGGTTTGACAAAAAGTCAAATTCTTCTCATTTACTGACTTGCAAATGTCTGGTAAGGGTAGTTTTCTGAATTGTTCGTAGCTGAGCTGATATATAGTCCTTCTATTGTAAAGCTTCAGGAGGGAGTGGACACTGAAAAAAAAGAATCAAATACTGAAAAAATCATTTCCATTTTCAAAAAGTTCATGGAAAACACCCTAAATTTGGGTTTGAGAAGTTCTTGATTGACTTCCATAACCTTTTGCCTCTACCAAGTATTTCCCAACACATTGAAATGATTAGGCTATAGCAAAACACTTTTTTTAAAAAAGGAGAACAATTTAATTCTTTCCAGTGAGTATATCTGTCTCATTAAAGCATTCTCCTAGAGCAGAGTAATGACGCATCCAAAGGAATCTATTTCAAGGTAAAAGGAGTGCTGCTGATGTCTAACACACTGTTCCTAGGCCTGACTTAGGCTCCAGACCTTGTGCAGCCTAGCACTGGAATAGATTAAATATCAACCCAGGTCACATTCTCATGGCCCAGACACAAGTGCCAACATTCTTCCAATTATCCAAGGCCAACGAGAGAGCAACCTGCCTGGACAGAATTGTGACACAGCTTGATTAGATTTAACTTAGATGCCTGCCGAAATGGATACTCTGGTATTTAACTCAGATGGGGACAGGAATTGTTAAAAGGAATGGTGGGGGGTAGAATAGAGCCATATCCATGTGTGAGTGCATCTATGCCTACTAAGTGTAAAAACAGCACAATTCTATAACATATATTTCTGTTTTTATATATGATGGCTCTGTTGTAAGCCACAAAGTCTGGTTTGTATTTTAAACAATGACAGAACTGTTTATTCCAAGGGACTTCTGAAATGCAAACAGATTTAAATATTCATGAGCTGGAGCCATTTCATACATTACATTTGCTAGGCCTTAAGTACAAGAAAGAAAATAGCAGCTGCAAACCTGCATGCCTCAGCATAGCATAGTAGTTCTGCATGTGGAACTAGGCTATGCTGAGCCATCTGCAGTCGCATAGGGATGTGAGGGCGGGGGGGGGGATGATTCACCCTGGGCGGCAATGTTTTGAGGACATTCCAGCCCGTGGCCACACCCCCGCGTGCCCTGGCCACACCACCACGCACAGTGGCCATGCCCCTCATACCATAGCTCTGCCTCCTCCCGCCCCCTCTCCACACACTCCAAGCTCCGCCACTGGCCATCTGCCACTTCTTGACTCTCTAGAGAGTCCCCAGGGTTCCTCCACCAGGCCATTCAAGCCTGGAAGAGAGAGGGAGAATTGTAGAAGTATCTGGCTATGCCCCCATAGACATAAAGCAATTACATTATCCACTGAGTCTGCTGAGATCCTCTGGAGGTCTCTGCAAACTGTGGTTTGCAAATTATGGTTGCATAGTCAGATGCTTCTGTAATCCCTCCTCTGCTCTCCGGCAGGCACGAATGGAGGTACAACAGCAAAGTCTAGGGTTGGGGGCTTTGGTCGCTGTGGTGAAAGGAAGGAAATACAAACCAATAATAGACATATACAGGTGGAGGGTTAACTTACATGTGAGTATGTAATGAATAGGATGGCAGACTCAGTGTGAGTGAGGTTTTACATGCAATTTGTTTCCTTCCTCACCCATGTGCTACACTGTAGTAACTGCAGATTTTGTGCATCTCACCTGCAGCACAGCAGATATATATAGAGGAAAACTCTACACATAACACGTACATTACCACATTACTTTCTCATGGATATCTAGGCACAATAATAAAAGGTGAGGGTTAGACTGGGAAAGTGCCTGTTTGGGAAGGCTGCTATTTTTGAAGTTTGACAATTCACACAAACAGTACTTTCAGGTAACCCAGCTCAGCTATGATCCTAGAAATGGTTCTTTGGAGCTTGCTCTGCTCATGACTGGGGCATGTGTGAGCAATCTGTATGCCTTGAAGATGTAAATCGGGAAAATAGGAGTAAATGTAGGTTGGTACATTATAGATTAAATAGAGAGAGTAAAACATAAGTGTTCTATTTGCAGCATGCACTGGACTTGGGAGCAGCAAAGCAGTGTTATATGAAAAATGCCACTTCACCTGATAACGAATTTCACAGGAGGAAGGCTTCCATGGCAGCAATTCATCTTGAGTAAAATGACACATCATTTATTTTGCTTTTTGTATCTGGTCATGGCTGTTCATGGCTATTACTGTTCTCCAGACAATGTATATCAGAGCCAATGTTATAGTTTGAGCACAGCAAAAAGCCCTTGAATGCTGTCTCAGAATTCTGAAAAGTTTCCTTTCTTTCTTTCTTTTTCTTTCTTTCTTTCCTTCTTTCTTTCCTTCTTTCCTTCTTTCTTTCTTTCCCCTAAACGGACTTCATAATTTAGCTGATATCACACATCCAAAATTAATGAAATGAAACCCCAACTTTTCAAGAAGCTGTGGTGGTAATAGCAAAACACTGATGATCTTCTTTGGGTCTTAAAACTGAAGCATGAGTTTTGGCATAGTGAGTTCACTTTTTTTTTATGATCCCACATGGAATTTCTTCTAATGTCCAGCTTAAGTTATGCAAAGTTGCAATTGTGAATACAAATGGTGTAGTCAGCTCTGGCACTGAATCCAAGAGATAATAGAGGTAAAGTAGAAGTTTTAAGATTATTATATTGAACATGACAACTGCTGCATAATGTATTATTTCTCTTTGTTAGGAAAACTTTTTCCTCCTCCCCCAAATCTAAAAAGCATTTGAATGTATGTGCCTAGTTAAGTGGTGCAGGAAAGGGACAGGCAAATCTGGCCTCTCTATAATGAGACCCAACATGTCCTCTCCTGAATTACTAATCTGCTTTATTCACATGGGTGCCATTTGCATTACTTGACAACAGCCCCTCCTCATGCTAATTTACAAAATGGGCTCTTCTATTTAGAGCTGTCAATACCATGTTCATTCATTATCCAGTATCTTTCTAAGCCCAAAGGACCTTTCCTGTACTCTCTAAGCAAAGTGGTATTTTTTTAAAAAATCTTGTTCTTTACCACTTCCCATTTTGGTAGCATAGTCATTTCCTAACTTGCAGATTTAGCTATAAAAACATTTTAGCATCCAGATATTTAGTTAAGAATCACTAGCTCATTTTCTTCCTGTCTAGACCAGTTTAGGAACCTAGGGCAGCAGAATATTAAAAATATTTAAACCTGTCATCATAATCCTTATTGTGCTGCTTTCTTTCCACATCTTCAGTCATAGAAAGTACAAATTATTCCATCTGATATCTGACAGACTCCTGGATCCATCATGTTCCTTATGATCCTCCATCTACTATGCTCCTTGCATTTTTTTTCACTGACTTTTACATACGTGTGTGTGTGTGTATAAATACAAATACGCATACACACACTCCCTATATTGTTGCCAATGTATTACAACCCCTACCATGGCCTATTTTCTTTGCTTTTCTATTATTGTTTCTTCTACCCATCCACCCCCACCTTTCCTTTGTTTAGGATAGAGAAAACATTTTGGAGGAGAAACTGGGATAACCATGCAAAACAGCCCTTTTCACGGAGTCAGATTTTAAGCCATGTAACAGAACATGTAGTTGAGGACCCTGCACAACCAGATTTCCTGATTGTACAGACAGATGAATGCTATTAGATGTTGCAGATGGGCGGGGGGAGGACAGTGCCACAGCCCACACACACTCCCTAGGGCTGTTTTTGTGGCCCACAGAGCTACCTGGGGCCTCTCCCTCCCCCCCCCAAATGATACCAATCTCCAAACGATACCAACTTTTCCCTCTGGGATGTGGATTGAACTCCACATTGTTTCCCCCTCCTGGCCATTCTATGGCCAGAAAGAACCCTTTTTTCCAACAGGAAGTGACCCAAACATTGACTTTTGACTAATATCCTGTTGGAAAAACATGGCTTAAAATGGCCCAGAGAGGTCCAAAAACAGAGAGAAAGTACCTCCAAGCCTCTAGGGGGAATATGGAGACTTTTTTGAGAGTGTGGTGAGGATGCAGGTATCTTGGAAGGCCAATGTGGCTCCCAAACCCCCAACAGTTCCCACCTGCTATAGTCTTTCCCATCAAAATGGTTGGGGCTGGAATGTGCACTCCTATCTTTTCTAATGATGTAAAGTAGTGGTTCCCTTGTAGTGGTTCTCTACAAGAAACAATGCAATAGATCGCTAATGTACTTAATACACTGTTATGCATATCCCCTGACTAACAACACAACTCTGGGGGATATCCCATTTAACAATAGGCCATCACACAGACCATCTGAAACATGTACAAATTGCTTCCTCCCACGTGGAGACTACAGCACTATATATATTCTGTCTCACTTCCATGCCACCAGATCCTCTGAAGATCCCAGCCACAGATGCAGGCAAAATATCAGGAGAAAATACTAATAGAACATGGCCTCAAAGCCCGGAAAACCCACAACAACCTAGTGGCTCCCAAAGTTGGATTTCCTGTTGTTGACGGACTTCTGCTCCAAAAAAATCCTAACCAGAAAGAACAATAATCAGACCTTCTAGGGGCTATAGTTCAACAACATGTGAGGATTCAAGTATGGAATGACAATTTTAAAATCTGAACTATATTGTAATGTGTGGAAGAAGTAGGATTTTTTCCTCTCCAGATCTTACATTTGCAAGCTGACTAGGATGAAAATTGCTTTCTGTGAGTTGTAATGTATTTTCTGATCTCAGCAAGAATTATTTCACAGTATATAAATGTCTCATGTCCAAATGTCCAGAGACAGAAAACAACAAGGTAAAAAGAAAGTAAAATAAATTCAGTTAAAATAAAAGTAATGTAGCACTTTTGTAGAGAGCCAGCATGGTATAGTGGTTTGAATGCTGGACTACAACCCTGGAGACCAGGATTCAGTTCCTCACTAGACCATGGAAACCCACTGGGTGACCTTGAGCAGACCACACACTCTCAGCCCCAGAAAACCCCACAATAGATTCACTTTAGGGTCACCGTAATTTGGAAAAAGCTTGAAGGCACACAACAGCAACGTATTTTTGTAAGCATGTGGTGCTGGATACTCCTTGATCTCAATGAATTCCAGAGTCATCCTGTCCATGGAACAAATTCCAGTTTGCCCCAAATTTGCTGACAACAAAGTCATTTCTGCCTCCCAACACAATGGATCACTGAAAAATGGTATGGGAACTTTTTTGTCACACCATGGGAGTTATTTTACATTAATTGGAGTAAAAGCAAAACTCCAATGGCCAAAATCAATAGATTTCTTGGAACCATTGTTTTCCTACAAGCCATTTTGTCAGGAAAAAAAAAAGTGTGTGTGTGCACGTGTGTGCGCACGCATGTGTGCGTGCTTCCAAGTTACTGGTCAATGTATGGCGACCCCATAAATTCCATAGGTTTTTTTCTTTAGGCAAAGAATACTCGGAGGTGATTTTGCCAGTTCCTTCCTCTGAAATATTGCCTACAGTATCTAGTATTCCTAAGCAGTCTCATATCCAAGTACTAAGGAGGGCAGATCCTGCTTAGCTTAGCTTAGCTAAGATGGGATCTGGTGCATTCAGAATATTTAAGCCTATAAAGCATAGAAAGAAATGGCGAGTGGCTGAAATTTGGGGAAATTGTTTGTAACAGCTTAAATGACAATGCCACAGAATGCCTATCTTTTAGATCTGGTTCTGTGTGGATTCTGCAATAAAATGTATTCTGGTAGGGCTAAAATATCCTGCCTATTCTAGTGCATAGTGTAAAAGAACAGCATATTTTCTCTGCTTTGTTCCATCTTTCTTGATTCCAATTATGTATTTTGAAATATATCAATATTTGTGGCAATTGTAATGGTTTCTTTTTTTAAAAAAATCATGTTTTATCATGCTTGAGTTGTTGTTGCTGCTGCTGTATAGAGGCAACACTATAATATCTATAACATTACAATCATGAAAGCTAAGTAGGATGGGCATATACATTATGAATCAAGAACGTTAAGAGACAAAGAGAATATGATTTTTAAAAATATTTTTCATAGTGATATCAACATGAAGAATTTTCATGTTCCAGTATTTAAAAATACCAAATTGCCCACTGCAAATTTCTACACTCTTGCCCATCTGACTGTGCTGATTTTGAACTGGGTGTTGATGTGGGATGTATCCACCTTACCCAGACATAGGAGTGTGATCATGAGGCAGAAAATCCCACTCCCTTGACCTCTGTACTTTGCCAGTAGTAAAAACACAATTAAAAAAAATTAATTGCCTTGTCAAGACATCCAAAATATTGATGCCTTAGGTGGCCATCTCACTCTAATAGTAGTGGTCCCTTGTTGGTAGGATCTTGTTTAAATGAAACACATTTTGGCCTTAAAAGTATTTCTTTCTCTCTCAATACCTCTCTCTCCCCCCTCCTGTCTCAAGCTGCATGGAATTTGAAGTGATCCAAGCCTGCAGCTAACAGAAGCAAAGACCTTGCAACTCAAATTCACAGCTGTCATGGAGGCAGTGCATCAATTTACCAGACGGAAGGTTCCTTTTCGTGGTGGAGGGTCCACCATGCCCTGAAGCTGACTGTGAAAAGAGCAGCCTCAGTAACAATCCATTTTCTCAACTTCATTCAAGCGGAAGAGCCCATAAGTCTTGACATTCTGCCCCCAGCAATCTAAAGCCTCCTCCCTGCCCTTCCCTTGTTCCACATCTACTAGGCCAGCATTTAACAAAGCTCAGGATTATTGAATGAATGAGCCAAAGAAAGAGCATCCCTTTCCACATCCCCCATTGCAGCCTTAGATTACCCCAGAAAACAATGAGATGGAATTCAGCTCTTTAAACCTCCTATGTTTCACTGTGATTTCCATGTCACCTGATTTAAATACATGCAAATACCAGATATGTATGCCCTTTGCTCATGTTCAAAAGCTTTAAAAATCAGCAAGTGGCTGGCAGCAAACAAACAAGAAAACAAACACACACATTCAGCTGAATAAGCCAAATGGCCTTGCAAGTGTGAAATGATTAAACTGATAAAACAATGACATTATAGCCAAGCACCATCATCTGGAATTGTATCCCTCCATCCCAAAATATACTGGATATATTCTAGTCTGCTCAGAACTAATGTGAAATATCTTTCAACCTTAGTTATCTTGCAGTGGGCCCATGTGGCAAGCTAAGCACCCATAAGGTAGAATGATTGTCAAGTTTAAGGGCCTAGTACATGCTGGATAGGAGTTTCCAAAACCACATGACTTATTGTTGGGTCTTGCTTATTGCAGAAGAAAGAAGACTTTCATCCACCAGATGTTTTGGCCTTTGATTCTCATAAGCCCCAGCTGGCATGGCCAATGGGAAAGAACTGTGGGAGTTATAGTTCCAAACATCTGGAAGGCAAAAGCTTCCCTGTCCAGACTTAGATGCAGCAGACTTAGATGGTCTGTATTAAACTGGCAAATATGCACTATGGAATGACACATAGTTGCCAATATACTAAGGGAGCATTTCTGCATTCTACCTCTATTTTCTGCACTAGTTTTGTGTCTACAGAATAAATCAAAGTTGGTTTCCAGCACAGTAGTTGGCTTTGCTACCATGGTCTGAAGGGTTCTGATATGAAGATGGAGGTCTAGCTAGCAGAGTCTGCAGTTATGCATGTTACCACTGTATGCAAACCCCATGCTATGGTCAGTTTTTGCTTTTACCGAGCTCCATGTGTATGTGCCATTCCTCCTTCTCAGTGAAAATCCTGGTGTGTGTGAGATAGCTAAGTTGTATTGCATTCCCAAATTAACAAAGTGGGAGACACATAGTCCTTTCTGATGTTAAGATTCATAATGTTTAGAAGGGGGCCAAAGATTTCACATTTCACTTTCAAAACAAAAGGAAAAAAGTCCAAAGAATAAACAGGAACAGCACCAGGATGTGTAGAATCTCAACCGAACTTCTATGTGACTGGCTCTGAAAACCCAAAAGGAGTAAACCAATGTCTTGAAAACATTTTTGCTGCTAAATGCAAGAGTCCAGCTTGTCAGGGACCCAAGTTAGGGTCCCTGGTATGTATGTAGGAACACCCACCTCCCTTCTTTGTAGAAGAATTTAGAAATAGATTCAAAACTATGGCCCTTTCTGCAGGATGGCAACGTCCTGGCATGGGGATGCAAGAAGATCGGGACCACATGATGCAGTTATGGTCCTGCCTTTCTTGTATCCCCAGCTGGCATGATTGCAGGGTATATCTTTGATGGAAAAACTCCATCAATGGCCCCTGATTTCATGAGGCTTCCGTCACAGCTGGCCATGCAGAAGGGCTGGAAGCACAATCACACACTTCTTTCCCCACTGCAGCATGGGAAGAAGGCCAGCTGCAGTGTGGAAGGAAGGAGCATGTCCCATGTAATCCCTTCTGCAGGGAGCTGGTCAGGTGTGGAGGGGAGTGTTGAGGACAGGCTCCCATCCCAGCAGAGGTGCTGCCAGGATGATGTTTGGACAACAACAGAGCAAGGCAAGGCATGGAAAGGGCCCATGAGTTGGATCCAGAGTTAGGCTCAGGCAGTGACGGAGCTTGGAGTGCACGGAGGGGCATGGCTATGGTGCATGGAGACATGGCTACAGTGTGAGAGGACGGGGCTATGGTGCGCAGGGGCATGGCTACAAGCTGGGATGCCCCCCCAAAAATAGCTGCCTGGGGTGAACCACCTCCATCGCCCCCCCGTCCCTACATGACTGGGCTCAGGATACACAAATTGTCTAGAAAGGGGAGATATTTGCACCTTCTACAACTTCAGTGCCACCTCCCACACTGTTTCAGTGAGTTCTACAACTCAGGAGAGAAGTTTAGGGGATGGAAGAGGGAGAGAATAATGGGCAAAGATTGCGTTCCTCCATCGTTTTGCCATTAGAAATGCTCCATAGGATCAAACATCTTCTGAAGATGAGAAGGAGTCTTTCTGCTCATGGAAGGCAGACTCTGGACAAGATCTACTTTACTGTTTGCCTTGTGTGAACTTGTATCTGTGTAGCTAAGATGGACTTACACCTGATTGCACTCTTGGGCAAAAAACATGGCAGGCACTTCCAGTGCTGTGTGGTGTTGCAGGTTGCTTGCCTGCATCAGGGAGCTCACTTGTGGAATGTTGGGGCTGCTCCAAGACTGTGGAACTCCCTCCCACCAAGGGTTTGGTTAGCTTCCTCTTTGCTCTTCCTTCACCAATGAACAAAGACGTTTTTGTTTAAACAGGCTTTTGGCTATTAACTGGATGTTGCAGAAGAGTCTTTTAATGGGTGTGTGTGCTGAACTTTATTCTAGTGATAAGGTTTTAAATGTTGTTATGCCCTTTTAAATTAGGGCTGTTTTTGATAGAATTATTATAATTATTTTTTAATTATGTATTTGTTTAAATTTGTACTTTGTTTTAATCTACGCTATGAGTCATAAGGAATATCGTGCTGGGAGGAAGACAAGGTATAAAATAAGAATGATAAAATAAATGTCCTAAACAGCCCAAGTGATTGTGCAGTGGTTAAACCAATTTAATATCAATTATTTTTGGATTACTGTCACACACTGTGTATGGGACTACTTTTGGAAACTATTTAGAAACTGCGGCAGTTCCAAAATGCTGCAGCTAAACTGCTGACTGAGGCTGATTACAGGCTGATTATAGCTCCTTTATTGAAACTGCTCCATTGGCTACTGCTAGGCACAACTCAAAGTACTGGTTATGACCTATAAAGCCCTATACAGCTTGGGTCCAGGGACCCGTTCTCACTACAGAATTATGGTGCTATTATTCCAGTTTAACTATCATGCCTGAATCCTGTAGAATCCTGGGATTTTCAGTTGAAGGAGTAGCATTTAAAATTCTTAGCTAGAATATTCTAGTGCCTCACCAAACTGCAAATGTGAGCATTCAGTGGGGTGGAACCATGGTAGTTAGCATGGAATCACACTATCATTGTGTAGTGTGAATGGGTCCCAGGCTGTCTGAAAGACTGTATCTCCCAATATGAACCTGTGTGAGTTTTAAGATCCTCCAGGTAGGTTTTCTTTCAGTCTCATCACCATCACAGGCCTGTTTGATGAAGAAAAAGGAGAGAGCCTTCTTGGTGGCTGCTCCCAGACTGTGGACTTCCATCCAATGAGAAGGTAGGTTGGCCCCCACTCTGCTCTCTTTCTGTTGCCACTCTATTTCTATTGACACAGGCCTTTGACTGTTTACTGTTTGTTGCAGAAGGTCTTTTAACTGGAGTATGTTGTATTTCTATTGACATTTAAGCATTCTTATTTTTAACTACATTATTGTCTTTTCAAATAAGTCAACTTGTCTCATGATATGTCCAAAGTATGGAAGCCTCAGTCATTTTGGCTTCCAGTGAGCGTTCATGCTTGATTTGGTCTTGGACTCATTTATTTATCTTCTTGGCACTTCATGATATTCACAGAAACCTCCTTCAGCACCTATATGTAATGTTGTAAACATCTTGGCCTTCCCTGCCTTGAACGTTTTCTTCCACTGTAATTGTCATTCTTCTTCTCATTATCCTGCAGAGATAATATAATCATATGTTAATCAGTTGAAATTTTTATGTGGTTCTATGTCGCTGAGAGCACATTTTGGCAGAAGAATAGAATATAAATCACTGAAAGAAAGGAATATGCAAAAGCACTCCAAATATATTGCCCTTGAGAAGATGTTGACAATGTTGGTGAGCAGCACTCAAGAATAACCAAATTTTAAGTGGACTGCTAAGCAACACCGGTCAGAATGTGACCCAGCAACTGCTTGTGCCAGCCTAGGCACCGCCAATTCACGAGTAAAGCTGCTCTTTCAAAAGCTGTCAATAATGCATTCAAATGGTTACTCTTATTAGCTGATGTAACAGCCCAGGGAATCCAGCCAAAAGCAATGGGTCTTACATGTGGTTCTTTGATAAATAACTTTATGTGTGTTCAGTATTAGCAAAAGTATTACCATCTGTTTACTTTGCACCAATATGTACTGGATTTTTGCACAAAGCCCAGCTTGCACTGCAAAAGCCAAACAAGGCATTACATCCATTAGAATGAGTGACAAAGTTTTAAATCATGCGGGCCATGTTTCAGCATGTTATTCATAAAACTGGGTCATGGGATAAATGTACTGTTGGAACGCAGCTTTATGCTACTTTTCCCAGTAAGATACATCATAAATATTAACTGTCCTGAACATATATACACAGGCTCATGGCCTTGGCTTCAAGCCCCAGTGTATGGAAGTTAGAGAATGAGCTCTGACTTAAGCTAGTGAGAATGTGAGGAACTCTGGGATGTCATCAGTAATAGATTCAGAGTACATCTTTTTGCACTATACTCTTGAAATAATAATAAAAAAGTTCACTGAGTGTATTTGTGACAGTTTATTGTGCAGTTGTAGCCACTGCATAGAATTACACCTATTCCCAGTCCAACTCTTCTTACCAAAGAAATAAAGTTCCATTCTATTCTGTCTTATTTGTTCTTTAAGAAATCTCTCGTAGCCAAAGACAGGACATCCTATTCATTCACAGTGAATACCCTGAAGATCCATGTTTTCATACTTGAAGGAACTCTCTCCACCAATGCTGACTGCAAGTATTTCATGTTGCCATTGTTTTCACAGTGACTGTGGACAATTTGGTCACTTGATGAACCTTTTTATGCTGAGCCTTTCTGTATTTACGTAAGCTAGTTCTTGCATAGTAAACACAGTGTCTACCATCTCAGAGTCTTACTAGCTTGGTAGAACCTATCAGATCTTGCACTCAATTGAGAGCTAGGGATCATCTCAACACCACAATAAGGTAACAAACTAGGGTTTTGTGGATTTTATGTGCATTCAAAGTCACTCACAGTCTGTTTCTACACATACTTATTGTAGTATATCATGAAGTGAACACAGAAGTGAAATCAAAGTTCTTAACCTTTGTTTGTCAAGAATGCTTTACCCCTAGTAAGGTAGATCAGTAGATCAGTAGGTGCCTTAGATGGCCATTTGGCAGAACATCTACAGTAATATTTTTTTAAAGCAGTGTCAAGATTTCAAAAGAAACTCCATTCTTTGCATGCCAACACCCTGAGACCAGCAAAACCAGGGAGAACACATCTTCTTCTCAGCTCAGGAGGTAATTCTGCGAGATCTAGACTGTGAAGCAGGCAGGAGTAGACTTTCTCAAAATCAGGATTTATGGTGAGGTAGCTGTCTAATATGGCAATGGTCTTCCTAACTCTATTGGGACCTTGCTCAAGACAAGAAGAGGAAAATTAATTAGTCAATCTATTCTCTGACAAGATGCTCTTGCCAGAAATGCTTTATCATACACTGGTTTTGAATAATTTTCCACTCACAGAAAGGATGTTTTGTAGCTAGTGCTAGGCTAAATTGCTATATGTGCATGCGCGCACATGC
This sequence comes from Cyclura pinguis, assembly GCA_030412105.1. Classification (NCBI taxonomy): domain Eukaryota; kingdom Metazoa; phylum Chordata; class Lepidosauria; order Squamata; family Iguanidae; genus Cyclura; species Cyclura pinguis. The sequence continues at coordinate 305,099,471 of CM059599.1, read as the reverse complement.
ACACACACAAAATGAATTAATCCCAGGGACACAATGAAAACCCTGCCCCAGCTTTAGTCCTGTTAGTAACCGACATGTGAGTAACATTAGAATATGGCCTATGTAGACAGCAGGGAAGCAATGTATAAAAATATTTTATACATACATCATACATTTAACAACAGATTTTTGTAGATCATTGTCAGTACACTGTAAGACAATAAGATGTAATCTTGGATGTAACCAGTGGTCCATCTTGTCCTGTATCTTATTTCCCACAGTGGCCAAACAGGCAACCCTGGAGAAACTGCACACAAGACAAAGGCCCTTTTTGCACGGCATTTGCCATGTGAAAGGGCACCTCGAGTGTCGCGTGAATGTGAGGAGCAGTCCACACAATGCACTCACAATCACGCGATGCTCCAGGGTCTGGCAGGCGCTGCTCGCGCACTTTTTCATCTTTGGCTTTAAGCCAATCGAGCATTGCTCCGAGGGCCCGTGCACACTTGCCGTGCGTGTGGAGCTCTGGAGCCACGGCGCTCATGCTTCCTGCCCCAGCGCAGCCTGGGAAACTCCCAGGCTGCACTGTGGAAGGAAGAGGCGGGGCTCTCACTGTGGAGCTGAAGCAACGGGGATGTGAGAGCCTCTCGCTGGAGGCTGCTCGCGTGATCCCTGCACCCCAGCACCAAGAAAAGGTGAGTTGCGGAAAGGGCCAAAGTCAAGAGTCTTCTCTTGTTATTCCAGTGCAGCAGTTGGAACTCAGAGATACAGCATCTCTGAATCTGGAGGTCAAATATAGCCATCATGGCCCTTTTCAGGAGCCACTGAGATTGTCAGGAACTACTGATAGATCTCATAGTTCATGGATTTCTCCCTTTAAAGCCATCAGTTCCATTGCCACATCTTCTGGCAGCAAATCCCACAAATTAATCAAATCCTGCCCACTGAGAACTTGCGTGTGGCCAGCATTACTAATAATGCCCATAGTTACTCACATTGTGCAACAGAAGATCCTCAATCTTCATAAGCACCTACTTTTTTTGCTGTATAAGTGAGAAAATGACAACCCTTCGTGTGAAGTACTTGAAATTTATTTAATCCTAAACTATTACCCACATTCATTCATTTTCTCTCATTCACTTTGGTTTGCATACCACAAACATTTTTTTATGTCAACAGTATGATTCTTTTTTGGTGCCTCTGCTTAGTAATGCCTTGTTTGTTTAAATGGGGAAAGCAGCTTCCTTCCAGTATAGTTTTATTGGTAATGAGGATAGAAAGAGGCCTAAGGTAACAGAGGATGAACCATCTGTGGGAGTTTGATGAACCTCTATCAATCCTAGTAGACAGACAAACTTGTAACTTGGTAATTCAATGCCTTTCATGTTTACTGTGTCCCAAAAAGATCAGCCAGTGGAACGTATTCCCAGCTTAGTGTGCTCAAGGTCACATCCTTGGCCCAACCCATAAAATTGCTCCCCTTCATGTAGTATCTTTTTCTTTCACTATCCCAAGAATAGAGTTGCACAGAGAAATTCAGGGTAGCTACCTAGTATAGAGAAGGAAAGATGGGAGTGGATGGTGTGACCCATGTCCATGTTCCTTCCATCTCCTACTCAGAAAGAATAAAACTATGAAGGAATATAAAAATATTTTAAACATTTTGCTTATAGTCTCACTTCCTGAATTTACAATAAATACATTACTTTCCTAGTTCTCAGTGAAGAATAAGTCTTCACAGGGTGCATCCAGATTGATTGAAAAATCTCATATTTTGTTCCTGTTCTTTCTGATTTTATACTGGGTTAAAATACACCAAACTGGGGAACTGGTGTAAAAAATCTCTGATTGTACCAGGATAGGACAGAAAATATGCTGGGATAAACAAAGACCATTTCCACTCCACACTGTTATAGTGTAATTATTCCACTTTTAACATCTTATAGAATCCTGGGGTTTGCAGTTTAGGGAGGGGCATTTAGAATTCTCAGCCAGAGAGCTCTTTGGCCTCAGTAAACTGCAAACCCCAGGATTCTACAGGATATTGAAAGTGAAATAATAGCACTATAAAAGTGTTGTGCAGAAATGACCTCAGACGCAGGGAGAATCATCACAGGAATGGATAGAAGAGGACATGGATTTCATTTAATACTTTTTTTGATAAGAACTTCCCAAAATTCACAAGCATCTTTATAAATGTGATGGGAAGAACTCTTTTTAAAAAGTGTGGAAGACAGCAAAAATGACAGATCTGAGCACCTAAAAAAGGGCTTTGATTGCTTCTTTCTTCAGAGTCTTGCTTTGAATCTCAGTGTATTCAAAACATGTTCATGGTGATAAATTAGGGCTGTTCTTTACTTTAACGGACTTCTTATCTCTGATCACTAAATGGTAGACTGGTACAATGTGGTCTTACCCAAGTTTTAATAGCGATGCCTTTAATTTGGCTAGTGCAGATGGTTGAGAATTCCATTGGTTCAGTTGTTATAGCATATTTCAAAATTTACATTTTTTTTTCATAAATCTGACCAACCTGCTCTTGTGATTTTTTTTTAAATAAATGTAAGAGAAAATGAAACTGATAACATCTCTAATTTATCAGAATCATATCCAAACTGGATATGGATTCCACTGTAACATTTTTTTGATGAATCTGTTGCTCAGACAACTTGTAAAAGGAAACCTTTGAGCAATTAATAATAATTAACAATGGAACAACAATAACAACAATAGATGGTGTTCATAAGATTATTTAGAGAGAATTTGAGTCATCAACCTTTAATTTTCTTCCTTTAAGTACATATCTAATGAGTTCTTTTCCAGCCTCTCTGAAAAGCAATTATAACTTCAAAGTCAGGGCCTTAAAGAAAAGGAAATTGTAATACCTCCTGCTATTTTTTTTTTTTTTTTTTTGCTTAAAATCTCAGATTTGACTGCAATTAAAAATAAAATACAGCTTGTGACTACCTTCAGCATGTACGTTTACATTTTGAGCCTTGGAAAAACACAGACTTGACTCCTTGTGTCAGGGTACAGGCCTCCACACATTGTCTCCACATTACACTTTTTGATCCTGTTCAAAACTGTTACCCTGTGCAGCTCCATGCTTCAAAGGAGCGCTTGTACACACTGGGATCTGTTTCAACCCCGAGGCAATGAGACCAAAAGACCCTTCTCATAAATTCTAATTCAAAAGTTTTTAGTTATCAAGAGGAAGTTTCCAATTGCTCTCTCACATGTGGGAAAATATGTAAGCTACTGAGAGGACCTTTTGTCTGGAACTTTAATGGGGGCAATTTGCAAAGGGGGAGCGCAAAAGTTCTCATGTGCAGTGTGCACAGACAGTAAGCAGGCACATACTTGGTATTTAATGAAGTTCCATGAATCATTAGCCATACAATAACCATTGGGTTCTATAAATCACCTGCAATGATATTTTAGGCCAATAAGTTGAACAGCACAGTGGCAAAGTGGAACACCTAAAGAGACGTGAGGAGTGAGGTGAAAGAGGGAAAGATAAAAGGAGGCCGGTACACTGCATTAGCCTTTAGCTGCCCTAGCAATCTGGAAATTAAATCCTGTTGTTTTAACTTGGTTGCTTTATAGAAAGGAAAGGCTATAAAACAAAAAATGGTGCGGCCCTCTCCTCCCCCCACCGCCTGTTCCCAAATATTAAGCCCGCATTCCTGGAAATTGCTTGCTCTAACATGGTAACTCTTGCTTTCCTTTGATTTTCAGTACTACTCTAGAGTAAGCAGTTTCATTCAGGATTCCTTCCAATCTGAAGGTTAAAGGACATCTTCAATAGCAGAACTTTATAAAAAGCTATATAAATTCACTACATAGCTTTCAAATGCAGATTGAAATAACCAGAATGGTGCAGAGGTAATGCAAAGGGAAAAAGAGAGAGAGAAAGAGAGAGAGAGAGAAAGAGAGAGAAAGGGGGAAAAAAGGGGGGGAAAAAGTTCCCTAGATTTTAATTGTCAGAAAGACCTGCTTTTGTTGAAGGATAACAAAACATTAGAAAGCCAGTGGTGATGCACTGGGCAATGCTGGCTGAAGCCTGTTGTTGAGGAACTGAAATTCTGTTTCAATCTTGTATTCACTATGAGTCCTTGAGAAAGACCATTTCCACATGGCATCACCATCCCACTATGGGGACAAAATGGCAGCAGTCCACATGTCATGCTTTCGCACGACATCACAGCCCCCTGCCATCTCGTCCCCATGCATCGCAATTGCGGGATATTCACTTAATGGATTAAAGCCACTAAACACCCACAATTGCATGACGCTGCTGTACTTGTCTGCCATGCAGAAGGGCAGGAAGCACAATGCTGGCACTTCCTTCCCAAGCACAGCATGGGAAAGAGCCCGGCTGTGTCGTGGAAGGCAGACGTGTGTTGCTCACACTCCCTTCTGCAGGGAGCTAGCTGGACAGGTGTGGAGGGGAGTATTCCTGTTGTGCTCACTTCCCAGCAATGGTGCAGTCGGGATTGCAATGGGACAACGTAGGAGAGCTTGGTCATGTGGAAATGGTGAAAGTCATGGAGTCCTCTCACACTATACAATTATAGTGCTATGATTCTACTACATTCTATGGAATCCCAGGATTTACAGTTTAGGAAGGGATATTTAGCATTTTCAGACAGGGAGCTTTAGTGCCTCACCAAACTACAAACCCCAGAATTCCACAGGATGCAGCCTGTTAAAAATGGAATCAAAGCACTATATATGTGTAGTGTAGAGGGGTCCACTATCTTCCAGGCAGCATCTGCTGCCTGTCAGTGAAACAGCAGTACTACTAGCAATAACTATTTTTGGATAGTATGAAGCTGATCACACATCTATTCAAAGGCATTTTAAACAGTGGAAAGAGTAATATGGTTGCAAGTGGGGCGGGGGGAGGCAGAGGAACTGCCTTTTCCACGGTTCTGCCAAGCTTATGCCAGCTAGAAGTAAAGGAGGTATAGTTTTTGGTATCTCCTTCCTTTTGATAATTTATCTCTCACTGTAATGAGTGAGAATGAATTCAGTGCACACCGGCTTCAGAACTGGCATACATTCACCACCACCACCACCACCACCCCTAGCTGGGATCATATCTTGGAAATATCATGGCTTTGGATCCACAGCTTCCATCTCTAGGTCAACCCTCTTTCCTTCTTTATCAGCTTCAGACAAACAAAGCTTATGAGGTAGAGGGGGAAGTGTAGCTTACAAAGAAGCTGGAAGTGGGTGTTCCAAAATGGGTCTTATTCTTCTAGGGACAGATAACTTTTTCCACCTCTAGAAGGGGGAATCCCAGCTATCACCTGGCCCTTGGTATGTCTTCTCTGAAACAATAAGTCTGCTATGTTAAACGGCTATAGAAACAAAGTTTTCAGGTACTTGCATTAAAAGTAAACCTTTCATCATCTTCAAGTGCTTCTTTGAGTCGTTTACTAATTGGGGTGGGGGGAGTGTGAGAGAAAGTGGGCAAATGTTTCTGTAATAGAGATGGAAAGAATATTCATAATTATTCATCTCCAGGTTGAAAAATGGCTTCACAACAGTTGGGAATCCTTGTCATAAATAATAATAGACCAATGAGAAGTTTGCACTGTTTTCTTCTGGTATTCAAACATCCCAAAATGTTGGAGAGGATTTATCCTGCAAATAAAAGCATGTTTTTGTGGGGGTGCAAATCCTCCACTTGTTTTCTGTGCAGAAAATGGGTTTCCTGTGCAGAAAACTCTGTTTCCTATATAGGAAACCAATTTTCTGTGCAGAAAACAGGGACGCTTTTTTGTGCAAACCCTCCTAGTTTTTTTCTCTGTAAGTGCCCTGAACACTTCAAGACATTTGAATACAGGAAGAATACTGAAAAGGAATACACATTTTCTCCCACAGCATGGAGAAAATTACCATAATTATGTGTCCTCACATGCAAGGACAAAATAGTTGAGGATTTAATATCCTGATTCTAGACTTCCAGAAAAGCCCGTCTCCCTTTTTCATTCTGTCCTGAAACAACTTCAGCCCACATCTGTGTATGCTGAACATCCTAAAACATGAAGACTCTTAGATGTACAAGATATACTTAGAAGTGCCTCCATGCATTCATAATAGCTTACTGCCAGGTAAGCTTGCATTGGATAGATTGCAGGCAGCCTTTATTATTCCCAGGTGGGGCTGAACAACAATTGCTGTCTTAATATTTTTCTGACCACTTACTGTACTTCTGACTAATAATTCCTAAGGAGGCTCAGCTACATAGAAGTCTTGGTGATCCAATTTTGTCAGATTATTTCGATGAGGGGGAGGTCTCAGACTCTCCATTCAGGGGTCTATGACTTGCTTTTTAATGAGGATATAAAAAAATCTCTCCAGAGCTGAGAATTCAGCCGAGAGTGGCAATCTTGGCACACTGAGGTACTGCCTTAAAGATTCTCCAACCTCCTCAGGAAAACTTGCTCCAGCACAAGATGCCAAATTATTTTCCCATTTCCATTTCTTTGCATGGTTTATATTTTACATACAACTCCTGTCTCTGTATTAAAACTAGTGTTTTCTTTTTCCTCCCTTTGTCAACACAAGTACACCTACCCCACATACCAAGCCCGACAGGATAGGCTAATTGATAACAAAATGGGGGGGAACCCATCCTTTGATCCTATTTTTACTAGTTCCAACAGTTTTTGCCTTTTCCAGTACTGATAGTTTGGCAGAAATGTGCAAAAACCACTCACAGAAATTAATATATTTTCTGCAAGTGCAACCCTCTCCTAGAAGCTTGCTGTCTCACTGCAGTTCCCATCACAGAAAAAAAATTAAAAACTTGTCTCAGTTACTATGTGAGATGGAAAAAAAAAAAAAGTAAGGATTTCCATCCTCACGGTTGAATTGGCAATACGACAGTTTCAACACCACAGTGAAACATGTGGCCAGCATTAATTAATCCACAGACTGCTGTTGTAACAGCATCTCTCTTTGAAAACAAAGTATTTAATTAAACAGTGCTAAATATGATATGACAATGTGTTAAAGTAATAGTGAATTTGGAAAGAAGACCCACCCACTGACAATAAATTCATCTCAGCGTTCATGAAAGGTTATAATGGCTCCTACAGCCCGAATTCATTTAGGCTTGTTACAACCCCCTGTTGGTCTGTTCAATATGCAATCCTGGCACAGCACAGATCTGCTTGTTGACTGCTCTAACCTATGCCATTAGCAAGGGTCCCAAAGGGTTTTTCTGCATGCTGAGAGTATCTGGAACTGAGGCTTTGGCATTCCTGCCACACATACACACACACCTACCTCTGGAAAGAATGTAAGAGCCAGATGTTCAAGCTTTCAGCTACCTCAGACCTTCCCTGGTCTAAAGATTCCCAAGTAAGATGAATAGAGGTGGGGGGGAACCCTCTCCTCATTCTACAGATGCCAACCATGGCTCCTACATGAATCTGGTTATGGGAACCACTTCTATTTTGGAGAGTGTGTTATAGTCATTTAGATTTATCACACAGCTCTTTGCTGAAGTTTCAAAAGAGATCACAGTTTTTACAGCATGTTGGAATAACTTTCTTCCTCCCAGCTAGCCATGGAAACAAGTGCATAAGGAGTAACAAATAGGAAACAGCAGAGTATAGCATATAACGTCACCTAAATATAAACGTCATCAGCTCCATGCCAAAACAGAGAACGTGCAATTGCTCAAATGATTTTCTGTTTTCAGACACTACTGTATTATTGTCTGTAGGATAACCAAAAACAAGGAATACATTTAGCCATTTTAAAAGCTTTATTATGCACATTTGGAACACCTGATAATTAAAATTGTCTGGATGGTATACAATACATTAACAACAATTAAAAGACTACAATATAACAGTGATTGTAGATAGCACATAACAAAACCAAGATGAAAAGAGAAAACAGAAAGTAAAAACATGACAGCATTAAATTCCACCCCAAAGGTAAGAAAGCTCTTATTTGAAAGTAATTGGCTATAGTTCCAACATTCTCAAAGTAATTACTTGTATAGTCACTTTTTTTTAAAAAAAAGTTATTATTTCACATGTTACTAAAATAATTCATTTTTACTTACTTTTACGCACAACTGAATATTATATATTGCTGGTGTGTGATACAAAATGTACTCAGTTCACATTCAGTGGGCATTTCAATAACTGCAACAGAATATAAGTTGACCCTTAAGCCATGTGATATTTGCCCTCTACTATTTAGTGAGGCCACATCCCATAACTACAAAAATAACTTACCGTTATGCTTCTTGTGCAGTTACAATCATAATGCTATTTACATTAATTATTGGGGGGAAATTAATTACAAGTTAATAGTTTATTGTAACTAGTTATTCTCAGGTTCTGGGGGAAAAAACCCAAAATAGAAATATTCTATCATCATCATCATCATCATCATCATCCTTTATTTATATAGTGCCATCTGTGTACATGGCGCTTTACAAAATTAAAATACAACAGTTGATATACATAATAAAATGAAAATACAAAAAACAAAAAAGGGTATATGCAATTACATTCAGTAACCAGTAGAAATATTCTACGTTCTAAAAACATTAGAGGCACAGGAGAGGCAAAAAATAAAATAAAATAAAATAAAATAAAATAAAATAAATAAAATAAAATAAAATAATGAAATTTCACATGGCTCTGAAAAGGCCGTAAATTAAGTGCCAGGCAAGACTCTCTGAAGAAGGCAGTTTGCAGAGGCTATTCCATGTCCACTTGGTGGGCAGACCTACAGGAGAGGCACATGTTCAGTGCAGGATCTGTAGTTCAAGATGTAATGGCTTTGCTTCCATACAGTTAAGGCCACATCCACCAACTGTCCTGATTCGGCTGGGACAATCTTGATTAATCCACTGTCATCCCACCTTGTCAGCTGCTATTAAATTGTCCCAGTTTGACCATTCCCTCTTTGTCCTCAGCTTACTTCAATTCCTGTAAACTGAGTTAAAAATACGAATGTAGTTAACAGTCATTTCACTCATAAGGGTGGGAGAGAAGGGGAGGGCGGTGGAATCTTCTTATTCCCAGCAGGCTCAGACCAAAGCAAACTGCTGCAGTTTCTCCTGGGTTGTGTGTCATTAATAACTTTTGCCACCATGATGACATTCTGATGATGCTTGGCTACATGTGTCCTGATTTTCATGTGTGAAATGTTGGAGGATGTGTAAGCTTGATTGGGGTCCTAGCATTAATCTTGTCAAAAGCTGGAGTAACAAACCCTATTTACACGAATATATCTTAATCTCTGATTAAAGAACAGCATTTTCTGTAGACCCCACCCGCTCTGGAGTAGCCATTCCTTCTGTCCAAATATAAGACATATGCCAACATTGGTACAGTTTGATTTTTTACAATTATATTTTTATTTTGTACACTAACTGGAAATGGTATCGTGATAGATGGCACATAAATTCTGTAAATAAATAAAACGGTTCATAATTTAAGGAAAGCAACAGGTATCCTAAAGGTTTGCCTGAGAAATAGGAGAAATCCACTTGAAAACACACACTCTGCTCCCAAAACTTACTGCCACATTTTCAGGTCAAATTTGATAGGAATTATGAATATTCAGCAACTACATGAGAGGATTTATTTTGTGTTTTTTGATTTAATAGGTCACTCCTGCTGATCACTGCTTGTTCTCACTACAAGGAGGAGCAATTAATCATCTAATTAGTTCAACATTTTGATCTTCAGCAAAAAGGTAATATATAATTTGTAGAGGTATGAAGGAGACGGCAGAAATAATCATCCTTCTTGATATTTGGATTTAGATTGCCTCTTTTACAAGCCATAAGGTAGTGATTAAGACTTTTTGTAGCCATAGACATGTATGCCAGCTTAAAATATAGAGTTATACTTTTATGTTACGATTTGTTTTACAACTTCCCACGCAGCATAACACAGTAGGCTATATAAGATCAAAACAAGTTAATGGTGCCAGATAATATTCCTCAGCCAGGCTTTGAGCAACTGCCATTTGCCTTCCCCTCTCCCAGAACGGTCCTCATCAGCAGTCACGGCTGCCACAAAAAAAGAGTTTGGTCAGTGAGGCTTTCTTTAGTGGCCCAGGTGGGAGCAACTGCCATTAGAATTATTCCCAGAGCCATCTCTTGCAGTGAATGTTCCTCCATACCACTCTGTGCGCAGTGATGTGGGAATCCTGGGAAAATGCAGTCAGGAATTTTGCTGATGATCCAATTCATATTTGTTTCTCAATTTTCTCACCTCCCATAAGCAAAAATATTTCAACTGAAATACTTTACTAGGAGATAAACAACACACAACCACACATCTAACAGAATACATGTATTATAGTTTAAATATCACATTCAAACACAGTCAAAGCATTCCTTCAAAATTAAATTGTTGAAACTTTAAGGAGTGTGGAACGAAGGCAATTAATTTCAACATACCAAATGAGTTGTGCACTTATATTTATTATACGTGGGTATAGCTAGATATAGATATATAATGCAGGGTGAGTGGGTACGTATGTATGTATAATATATGTGGATCCTTCTGAGAGACAGATAACTCAACAAAGTTAATGAGAACTTTGAAACTAGCCATGTATTCATGTATGACCATCAATGCGCCTGTTCATTATACTATTAACTAGATGAAACAATACAATTTTAGTAATAGAAAGTGGAGGACAAGAACAGCAGCAGAATATTTTCTGCCCGATATCACTGAGAGTGGGTATCTTTTTTTTCTCTCCTTGACCCTTTTCTCTTTAATATCATTTTTATTCATTTCTAATTTGTCATTTTAAACTGAACCAAGAAGCCAGCCAAACAATACCACTTCCTGTGGCCAGTGGCACTCTCAGGACACAACACTGGAAGAGAAGGAGAAGGATTCAAAGGGTCTCCAGACACAGCAGAGATAGCTTATTACATGTTTGAAGTAAGTGCAATAACAAGACACATCACCATACAAAGAGGGAGACCATATTGACAGCTGGTAGTTTCCATGTCAGTAGAGCACTGACTCCACTCTGGGTTTTAGTTTGAATTTTAAAGGAGTTATCCAATGTGACAATCCTATTTCAGCAGTAGGATTCGGCACACTAGATAGCTTGTTTAAAGTGAGGAATGGATTTGTCACCCTCCTGACATGGAAGCCACCAACCATTATTGAGACTCTTGAAAACTGAGTCTAAAATGTCCTGAATGCTTCATGAACTGCGTCTTCCTTCCTTCAAATTACACATAGACAGGCAGAGCCTGGAAAAGTTACTTTTTAGACTTCAACCCCTAGACTTCCGCAATGAGCCTAGCCACTATATGCAGACAATTATTAGCTTCTTGGCTTAGGCCATGTAAATATTTTGATAGCAAGCCATCTAAAAATATATATAATCATCAACTTATATTATGGTTACTGCATTTTAAAAAAAAGAAACTGCAAGGTATTCCAATGAAAAAATTCTCTACACTGTATTTTTCTGTGGGTCCAAGAGATAAAACTGCTCCTTGATCTGTGTGTAGGATCAGCAAGCTGAGCCCTCAGAAGGAAACACAGCACCCTCCACTAAACTGTTGTCAATACTGTGACGTTTCTCTAATCAAAGAGGCATTGGTACACCAGATAGGCTTGTGCTGATATTTAAAAAATGACAATCTGCTTTGAAAATAATGGAGCTTGACAGCTGGGGGATGAAAGGCTGCACCAGAAGAAAAACATGGGCCAACACCCTTGACATTGGTGGGCACCCCCTCCTTGACTGCTTCTTCCCACAGACGGGTTTTCTAAAGCCCTTTCCTCTTTACAAAAACATATCAGAACCAAAGAGTTTATCTGACCTGACCTTTAGCCTAGTGCTGAACCTTCTTTCATGTTAATTCTTTTCACAAAAGCCACTGCATGTAATATCCCTGCAGAGTGTTGTCTTCTCTGGCCCCTCGTTATTAATATTTTTCCACAGAAAAATTGTAGAATTGTGTACATTCATCAGGAAATGAGCGAAGCTCATGAAATATGACTATTACTTTGCAGTCTATAAGAACTTAATGCGAATGAGAGGATAAAAAGATATCTGATTTGGAGAAACAAAACTAGTGCTTGTTGGAGATGAGAGGCTGGGGACTCAACCCGGGTTTAGGTATGGGGGGGGGGTGTTGAAGGCAATGCCCCCAAATAAGAATTCTGCCCCCCACTGAAAGTTCCCTTCAGTCCCCAGACTGCTAGTATTGAGGAGACAAAGACACTGATTAAGATAAATACCTGGAATTCTTATATCTGCTATGTTTGTATTCCTTTCGTAACTTTGCCTGCTTCTTTTCTGGGTTTCTAAACTGCATTTCTAATGGCTCAGCTGATGTCTTAGGTTACTGCAGTGTTAAAAAATTGATAACTGAAGGATGATTTCATGCAGGAATGCCTTCATTTTGCCCCTCTCCAATAAATAGTCCATGGTGTCAACCTTCAAAGTCTCCTTATTAATTGAAATCTTTGAGGGGAAAAAAAAATCTTTTATAAACCTTTTCATCTGTATAAAGAGCCCAAAGGTGGCAACCTATGTCAATGACAAACAAAATTATTTACGTTCAGAACAGAAATACACATAGGTAACATGATAATCCAGAACTGACTCTCAGAAAAGAAATACCAAGCCAAAGAAGTACGTCAAATAAACCAAGCGTTCATCACCCAGGTTCAAAGCCTAGTGCAAGAGCAACAGAATGGCAGTACCTTAAATCTGGCATCTAAGGCATCTGATAGCAGAGGACTGACCAGGTCCGGGGTATAAAGAAATTTGTGATGGCAAATGAGGACACCTGGCAAAGTTTTCATTTGTATTTTATTTATAGCATAACAACAGAAAGCTGTCAAAATTATTGTCTGGAATGGAAGGGAGAGGTACATCCCACAGCACCATTTGGGTCTCCTATGAAACTCCCAAAAGCCCTTGCATTCCAAGGAATTTTTATCCATTCAGAAGCAGGAGGGATTTTAATTTTGGCCAAAACTCTGTGTTCTGGAGACAATATCTTTTTGGAGGGGTTGCCAGGGCTTAGACGGGCGTTGATGGACATTCTGAGTGGAATGCCAAACAACCACACAATTCCCACTTCTGATGTAGAACAACCCCACAAGCCTCAACTATTTAAAATTCATCTTTATCCTGTTTAATGTGTAATAGATTTCACATCATCACAATACCAACATGTGCTTTTCTCTCCACCTTCTTCCCATCCTTCTCCTTGTATTAAAAATTATCACAGGTCTTATTCCCAGTGCCCTCACATACTGAAATGTGACAGGTAAAGCTCCTTGTGGGGCTCAGTGACAGTCCTTCAGCTGTAGACAGAATTCTCCAAAGAGGTCTACTTGGCATTTGTCTTTTTTTGGCACTAAGCAAACCCTTTTAAAATTATTATCACAAGTGGCTTTTGTTTCTGTGAAATATTTACATCTTCTGGTGGTTGCTGTATCTTATGTTTTACTCTCTGTTATTTCTTTCTGGATTTTTCTGTAGTCATCATCTTCTTCATCATCATCATCATCATCACCACCACTTATTTTTACCCTGGTTTTCCCTTTAGCCTAGAGCAACTAACAGCATTGTACTGAAACAAATACAGTGGTGTCAAATAATACTTCAATGGGTCAGAATGTGAAATTTTGTTACTGTGGTTATGTGCCTTCAAGCTGACTTTGATTTATGATGACCCTATCAGAGGAGGTTCACCATTGCCTTTTGCTTAGGCTGAGTGAATGAGTCTTGTCTAAGGAAACCCAGTAGGTTTTTTTAGATGAGCTAAGATTTGAACCCTGGTCTCTTGGGGGGTCCCCTGGGATCCTAGTCCAATATTGAAACCACTGCCCTATGCTGGGTCTTGTGAAAAAAAAATTAACAATATAAATACTACAGTCAACTTACAAATGCTGTTTCAGTCCAAGAATTAAGCACCAACTTCCCTAATACATATAAAATGCAGAAATATGTCAAACAAAAAAGGGGGAATAATAAAATACAAGCCATATTTTGTTGGCCTTAATTAACCACCTATATCCCATCCAAGTATATTGAAGAGTTTGGATAAACCATTAAAAGAGACAGATCTTCTGCTCAGCCAGAAACAAAGAGGAAAAGTAGGCATGAACATTTCATACAATTAGGCAGAATGTGAAGAGTCACCATTTTCCAAAACCCTCCTTATGCCAAATCTGCCTTCTTTCTGTAGGTTAACAGAAAGGCGGAAAAGGGAGAGGTAGTCTACATTTCCTTCATACTAAATGCATAAACCCCATGGGGGCAACTGCCTCAGCAGTAGGTATGACTCAGTGATTCTATAACCCAGCCTGAAACTCTGATCAGCATGATGCTGATCTTATCTATGCAAACTTTGATGGATGTTTATTCATTCTTTATCTCTATTTGGGGACATCACCCTGACAACAATGAAATTATCAGATAAATGCATATATGAAAATTACAGATAGAGGACGCACACACACACACACATTTATTCACACAGCATGTAGTTTAACTATAGAATTTGCTTTTCCAAGATGTAATATGGTTGCCACTAAGGACAGCTTTAAAATGGGATTAGACACATTCCCAGAGGATAAGGCTGTCAATGGCTACTTGTCAAGAGGGCTATGTAATACCTCCAGTATTGGAGGCAGTGTGCCTCTCAGTGCCTGGGAACAGCAGCAGGAGGGCACGGTTGCCCTCATGTCCTTCTTATGGGCTTCTCACTGGTTGGCCATTGTGCAAAGAGAATGCTGAACTAGAGAAGCCTTTGGTCTTATACTGTAGGGCTCTTATGTTCTTACCGAAAGTCAATTTTCTTATGTTTTGTGCACCTGCTTATGCAAAGATACACATTTTGTAGTGTATGAATACACACCACTGTACATTTTAAGTTGGCGCCTACAGAAATATCTTACTGTTTTAGAAGTTCAGGCTTCAGCACTGGCATCCACATAAAAACTTCCCCCTTCTTTTGTTAGAGAGACACATGAAATTCTCCCTTGTCTTGCAATTAATTATGATTAATAGTGGGTAGTTAGAGAAATGTGGTGTGAGTCAAGTACTATTTCCCATGTGATTATAACCTCTGCATCTAAGGAAGGGGGTCCTACTTCTGCAGACCAGGATCTTTCCTCACATCTTCCACCTTTGTGGACAGCAGAGGGTGGGACAAGAAAGGGACAAGAAAGACGTGATGGCATGGGCATAACTGTTTAGCTGATAATGCATCAATAAAACTACTGTAAATTTTCCACAGAGCACCTTTTACTCTCCACATTATTGGCTACAGCTAAGGCACTGAAATGCATGAATCAGTAGTCTCCTTCACAAAGCTTGGGAAGTTCACTTTTTAAAAAGAAACTGTTTACGCATTACTGTGATCCTTCAAGAGACCACTGCTTATGTTGTTGCAGTTCAGAAAGGTAACTCACTTTGTTACTCATTACTAAGAACTTACGATTCACGTTCCTGTCATGCCATTAGGAAAAACAAGAGAATGCTCCTCAGTTTCCCCAAGTGGCCAGTTCATATGTTGCACCTTGGAATTTCTGACAAAAACCTAAAAGACATTACAAAGTAATCTTTTCCAGCTGAAGCACATGGTAGGCACATATGTGACCCTTTTATTGCTCACACTGAATCACCACTCACACACACAAACAGTAATGAGTAACAAGCAGACAACATGTCCTTATTCCACTGAAAAGTAATGAATTGGCCAAAAAAGTAAATCTGTTCCAGTACTTTATTGCAAAAAGTAATTTGTTACTAATTCCCGACTTTGCACCTCTGTGGTTTGCCTGTGGATAGGGCAACGTGAATTGGACAGGCACAGCCCACCTGGCTCTGCCCTAGCAGTGGGAGTTTCTGGCCCCATCATTAAATGCTTTTTAAGTTAGCATGGCTGGCTGGAGAGAAAATGCCAAGATTTGAGTAGCTATTTGTATGTTGGCTTTCACCTGATCAGGGACTGGCACAATCAGGCCTCCTGACATTATTAAAGCCTACAAGGAAGCAGCAAATAGGCTTTCTCCTTGAAGATGACCAAACAAACGAAAGGACATCTGTAGGCAAGGCCTCTCAATAATTGCCCAGCACCAAGACTGGAGCCACACACAGAACTTGCATGATGTTCTCCTTCACAAAAACTTTTTCAGGGGAGATGACTGGGAAGCCATCTCAGGGGAGATGACTGGGATGACTCTTTTGCAATGCTTTACCTGGAGACTTCTCATTCCAGTGAGGCTGATAAAGCATCCTTCTATAGGTTTCTCAAGCTCCAAGCTAAGGCTATTTTATTTCCCCAGGCTTTTGACTTCGGAAGAAACTATTATGATATTTTGTTTTGCTGCTCCTGTTGCTTCTGCTTTTATCCTTCTGTGATTTTTTAAAAAATGATTTTGCTGACATTTTGTTACATTTTACTCGATTTTAAGTTTTGTAAACCACTTGGATATTTACTTACTGAAGGGTGGTATAAGACTTGACAAAGAAAATGAAAGAAATGGTACTACAGTAATCACAGTTGATTTGGATGCCAGACATGTATTTGGTGCAATACTGAATTTAAGCCTGAGTGATGCTCAGTGACTGTGCTTTGGCAGCTTTTCCAGCAAGAATGGATATCAGGGGAATCTCTCTTTGTCTGTTCATGAGCATAACACAAAGTGTGTATGTTCAAAGAGTTGGAAGGGATTTCAAGGGTCATGTAGTTGAACCCTTGGAAATGAAGGAATCCACAGTTAAAGCCTCTTGTAGGTAGCCATTCTCACTCTGTTTAGAAACCCCCAATGTAGGAGAGTCTACTATGTTCCAGTATAGCTCATTTCATTGTGAAACAGCTATTACAATCAGAAAATTCTTCCTAAGATTTAATCAGAATCCTCTTTCTTCTAATTTGAATCCATTGGGTTGGTTCCTATTCTCTGAAATAGCAGAAAACAAACTCATTCCATCTTCCATGTTTCGTCTCTTCAGATTTTTGAAGATGGCTTGTCACATCCACTTCTTCTGTTCTTTTGTCTTCTGTTCTCTGTGCTACCTCTGTGCCAAAGGTAGAAATCATGGTATTCACGCTTCTATATATAGCTTTACCACTCAAATGAGCCAAACTTATTTGTCTAAGAATTTTTGATCAAGAATAAAACAGAAGGGAAAGGGTTATATTAAGATTGCTCTCTGGGAAAGCAAACTTCACAGGTGGCCTCTCATAAGTAGGCATGTTCTATGTACAGTTCTGAAAGCTCCTGGTATTTGTCTCTTTCATATGCATAGAAATTGCAAATGGAAGAAGGTTTTGCCTTTGCTTCTTTATACTTCAAAGTCTCACATGATGAATAATGTTCAAATATGGCATTCCCAGGTGATAACGGATGTATATTTCATGGCGGGCTCAGATATAAATATATTCAAGTGAAAAATAGTCCAAGAAAAGTCTATACTGGGGAAATGAGCTAAGAGGAATCAGGTTAGTTTGGAGACAAGATTAGCTGGGATAATTTTTCCTGGTGATCACAAAGGTGCTGAGGGGAAATAACTTTAATTCTCTTTCTGTATCCCAGGGAACAAGAAAACATTTTACATCCACTAGAACAGCCAGGAATTCAGAAAGGCCTTGTGGCATAATGAAAAGTGAGTGAAGCTAAAGGACAGTGCTCGCAATTGTGCTGCTAATAAATGAAGTTTCACAAGTGAGGCCCAAGGTCAGGGGAAAGAAATGAAGGCAGCTCGTCAGGAGGAGATTTTTAGTGCTTGTTCTCCCAACTTCATTTTTCGACCCCATTTGCTGATT
Organism: Cyclura pinguis; assembly: GCA_030412105.1. Taxonomy (NCBI): domain Eukaryota; kingdom Metazoa; phylum Chordata; class Lepidosauria; order Squamata; family Iguanidae; genus Cyclura; species Cyclura pinguis. The sequence continues at coordinate 305,081,671 of CM059599.1, read as the reverse complement.
TTTTGTACTGCTTAAATGACATTAGGATGTTCATTTGTATAAATTCATATTTTCTGGATAAGAAACCAGTACCATTCCCTCCAGCTTGAGCGACTCATCATCACAGAGACGTATGTTCTTATACTTACTGCAATGTATAAGTGAGTGGAGATGAAACTAAAAAGAAAATTATATCACTACCAGTTTGCTTATTTAAACCACAAGAACCACAACACTAGCCAGCTGAGCTAATGGGATAATCAATACTGGCCTATTATTTGTATAAGATGGAGAAAGAAAAGGCTACTTCTTAGACTACAACTTTTGGAATCCCTATGCCATGTCGGCTGTAAGTTCTGGAAATTATAGTCCTAAAGAAAGCAACTTTACCAAGCTTTGGTATAAAATACAAGAAGAGATATCTCTTTATCTTACCACAGTTGTGTCAGAATTATGTGGAAGATTGCAAGATGACAATGTTCTAAGAGCAGGATTGGAAAGCAAGATTTCCTATGCTTTAAGCACATTTTCCAGCCCTTTCCTTTGTTCCATCCATCTGCTTGTTTGGTTCCTCCCTTTTGCCCCTCATTTATTTGTTAATAAATGTTGGTTGGTTGGTTGGTTGATATATTTATACCCTGCCTTATGAGAAAAAAACCTCCATGTAGGTGACAAGTAATGGAAAACAGTCAGTCATTAAAAACAATCATGATATTGACAGGAACAACAAATAGTAGGAGGAGAGCACTAAACCAGCACAATCAGACAACAAGAGAGGCCCCAAATATTCAACATGTTTAAGCCTATTGAAACTAACAGGTTTCAACATGCCTAAGTGTACATAGGATTCAGGGCAGAACATGATTGATAGATAGATAGATAGATAGATAGATAGATAGATAGATAGATAGATAGATACACACACACACACACACACACACACATACAAAAAAAAACTACTCAAAAACAAAACAGTGAGCACTCAAACACAAACAGGAAAGCCAGCAACCAAAAGTGTAGCAATCATTACCTTAGAGGCCATTAAATAGTAGTTGAGGGTAGCATAGACATTGTTGCATTGATTAAAGCATGTTGTTTGACAAAAAGCCTTTATCATTGTTTAATCCCCAGGACATAAAGTCAAATCTCTTGAAGAATTCACGTAAGCTCTTAGCATCTAAAACTTCTGTAGGACATGTTTTTAGTTTGTATGGAGGACTCCAAATGTATGTCTCTACACACATGGACCTCCCTCCTGCAGATATATGGACTCTATCTGCAGATGACAATGGAAAGACTGTGTGACATAGTCATTGTTGGGCATATCCAGCATAGCTATCACTCCTACTTTGTGAATCACCTATATCTTCTTGAATGCCTAACGGGGGCTACAGTCTTTCAAAGTGCAATTTCTGGTATGAGCGCATGAGCACCTCACTCTGTTTTAGAAACAGAGTGCCAAACAGTGCTTTCCTGTTCCTTTCTTGTTTTGCTATTGCAGCATTGCTTTTGATTGGATCCAGAACATCATACAAGGAGATCTGGACAAAAGGTACAGGGAAATAATTTTCCAGAAATATCCTCAAAGCATCTCTAAGCTCATGGCAATGATGTTGAAAACCAAGCTGAGGATTCCTATCTTAGGTTCTTAGAAAGTGTACATTTTCTTTCCCCTCCAGTGAGCATGACCTCAACAGGCACATGAAAAAAAAAAAAGAGATGTTCTCTAAATCTAAGCAGGTTCATATGGATGTAGGTGACAACTGAGGTCATACTAAGTTTTATATTATAGATTAATGCCAGGCTTCAAATTGCATTGGAAGTCTACATAGGTGTTTAAAATCTGGTGACATTAATTCTGTATGATCTGTGCTGGTCAGCACCCTGGCTGAAGCATTTTGGGGGGGGGGGGGGATAATCAATTAACTTTTTAGAGCGGTCTTCGTCCACACTGTTGTAGCAGTGTTGTAGCAGGATGCTATTAGGGCATAGACGTGGTCATCCTAATACCACCTCTGTTTTGATATTCTAAGGTCTACACTCTAGCATTTCTCCTGTCTCATCTTGTTTTTAGCAACTTGGTTCTAGACCCCCTCCCCCTTTAAGAAATTATCAGCCCTGTTATCTTGTCCTTTCTTCTCTGCCCTAGGATTCTGGTGTGTGAAATTCCCCCTTTCAACATGAAATATGTCTATGTTAGATTTCCCAGGCATTTCCCCACCGACAGGCATCAACTGGATTGAAGTGCAGTCACACTTTTAAATGATTTGACAATTATAATATGCCGGACAATCCACCCTCCCCCTGGAAAAGGCAATGAGACTTGCCTATGGCCAGCGTAGGCATAATGTTAAATATATCTGTGAGCTTAACCTGAAGGCTTGTTCTTTCTTTCTTAGATGCAAACAGCATTGGAAGGAGGGCACTGCCAATTAACAAGTTGAGCATGGAGGGGGAACGTAACTCTTTCTTCCCCTTCTGTATTCCTAAGGTTAATCGTCCCTCTGCACCTTGCATTTCTGTCCAAAGCAAATATCAGCTTCAGGGAAGAAATTTTTTCACCGAGCCAAGGGCTAAAAGGGCTAAACTACCTCTTCATTCCTGCTTTTACACCTCTGATACAATTTATATTGTAAAAAATATTACTTGCTAGACCAAACCCTACATATAAAGTTATATACAGTTGAGTCCTCAGACAAGAAGCCCCTCTTTCATATAAGTGTTGTAGGTACTTTTGAGGATGGCTGGCTTTTCATGTCATAAAATGCTCCGTGATTATGTCTGTCCCTTGCATTGTATACTATGTTGGAAAATAATAGCTAAACTTGGGTTTTTGGTTTCTTGATTTTTGCCACTTATGCATTTCCGAAATCAAAAATATATGTATATGTATGTAATATCAATGCATGCTGTTAACACTTCAGAATTTTTTTTTGGAAACTCTGATTCACTCCTCTCAACAACTTAAGGAGGAAAATGGCACTGCTTCAAATTACTTTCTACACTATGAGGAAGGCAATGTACAAACAGTGATAACAGGAGGGTTTCTAAATTGTTACTGGTCGATAATAACTTTATCACTACGCATCTTGAGATGTCTGCTACAAAAGTCTAAAAAATCAGTTGGTTCATCTCAATAATATATTTACATTTAACAAACCTTTCAAAATAGTAATATATATTCATAGGTAGCTATTTTGACCATAAAATAAACTTCATAAAACAAACTTCAAAGTCAGTTTGCAGTAATATCTTTTTCAGGCTAAACAAAAAGGCATACAAACCTTGGTGCAAACTTTCAAAACCAAAGTTTCTTCATCAGATGAAGATGCTTCAAAAAATAACATGCAGGACGAATGGCAGGTGATGTGGATGATGTGAGAGTTCATAGTCTACATATTGATTTTAGCAGGTATGGAAGAAGGATAAGCATATGTACCAGAGAAGGGTCACCAGGTCACACCCACAATGGCTTCTTGGTCACTGGAGGGGAAAAAGACAATAAAAGTAAAGCAATAAAATCTGGTTCTCCATTTCAGAATGCAAAAGATCCTATTGAATCCTCTAACTACCTTGTATCTAGTGTGTAACCCAAAGCCTACCTTGTTAAAAGAAAGCTGCGATATGGTAACTTATCCATCTTCTGAAATGTTCAAAAATTATATTGAACAAAAACAGACAATATATATGGCAGATACTGTTTGGAACATTCATAATGTTAATTCAACAAATCCAGATTGAGCGTAAAAGCAATATAATATAGGTTGGCTGATTTCTTTGCCTCCTCCTCACATCTCATCTTTCTATCCATTTCTACCTAACTGGTGTCAGTTACTACAAGCTTACTGCATTTGAAGCTTGCAGTTTTCAAATAAATAATTATACATCTTTGGATGTATAAATTAAAAATTAGTATAAATTCAAACACAACATTAACTATTTACTTATTATTTTGTGCCTTCAAGTCTTTTCCAACCTATGGCAACACTAAGGTGAACCTATCATGGGGTTTTCTTGGCAAGCTTTGTTCAGAGGGGGCTTGCCTTTGCATTCCTCTCATGCTGAGAGAGTGTGACTTGCCCAAGGTCACTCGGTGGGTTTCCATCCCATACTGGCCTATCCAAAGTGTCAGTGATCAATGTACAAATGTCTTTTTGTTTGCAAAAGGTAAGACTTGCTGCATTCTGTCATGTGCAGCAAAGTTACTTGCAGAACAATACATGTGTTACCCTTGACAGAGCTGGTCTTGCTTGTGAGGAGGAAATAAATGATGATGCTCCCAGATGGAATGCAACTCCTATCCCTTCTCCTTGGAGCCAAGATCAGCTGCATTTTCCTTGTCTGAATTGTCACCATCTGTCTTTGCTCAATATCAGTAAGCAGCTGCAGCCCCTTCTGGAGCTTGATAACCCAAAAAGTTTTCAATGAGATCCAAAAGGCTATATTTGTCTGTATATAATTGAAGTGAGCTTTTTTTGCCTGTTGTTTGATCCCTTTAGTATTATAGTAGTTTTTCATTGTTTCTTTGCATATGGCTAATGGCCTCCATGTCGGTGAGGTGAATAGAGCTATTCAGGGGGATGAATCTATTTTGTGAATGAAGTCCAGAACCTTGCATCACTCCTTTAAAATTTGGATTAAAATCTGGAGCTGATTCACTGCCAGCTATCAATGCCCATGCCATATGCTGCCTCTGAGAAAATTCTCTTCCCAGATATAGTGATCAGATTTTTAGATGAACAGGTAAATAGAGAAAGATGTTCTGGATTTCTAACAAAAGCTTAATATTCTATGGGAGTTTGAGATAACTAGAGAACACTTCCCTTCTGTTAGATACAAAACTGGTACCCACCAGGAATATCATGATAAATAGGTGCTGTTACAATTTTTTATTCCAATTAAAATACATACACATGACATCCATAAGATTTAGTAAGATCAAGTTAACCTTGGCCTGAGTTTATCCCTACAGGCCACCTCATATGTATCTCCGTTCTTTCCTTCTCCATCTACTTTTTGTTGCTATGCTAGAACACAGTGATTCCAAACCAAAGTTGTGATAACATGAGATTTATTGCTATTAAGGTTAACACAGATCATATGACAAGAGGTATCCCCCTCCTCTCCCTTATTTAGCATGTTATCACAAGAACAGATCCTTTTTGTTAACTTTAAAGAAACCCTGTTTCTTCTGTACCTCACTACACTACTAACAGGACCTGCTAATTGTTTAGTCTGAGGCACTCCTTAGACATTTGCTCTTTTCTATGAAAGGCAGGTTTCTCTTAAAATAAATGAAGTTTGTAGCCCTTTTCTTTGTGGGGATAGCCTTTCCAATCCCCATACAAATCCAGGTTCTGTTGTCCTGTTAAGCTAGCCATGCAGAAAACTGTTTCAAGCCAAAGAATAGGAGTAGCCAACGTATGAACTCTATACCTCAATGAGGTGTTAACATCAAAGCTTCCTTCCTCCATTTAAATGCTAACATTATTAGGCAAGGAAGTCTAAGAAACAAGCACTCAGTGGGAGTCAAAGAACATGTTGTAAAAAGAGTTTTCTTTATCCTCATCACACTCCAATTCACTTAGGATGAGTTCTTGTTCTTTGCCTTCCAGTTTCCTAATTAAGTCTTCTTTTGCTTTCTACAATGTTTAGGCTGGAGCCTCCCCCCCCCCCATACACTAAGCTCTTTTCTTTCTCCTTCCTTTTCCTATCTCCTTCACTCTGTCACTAAAGACAATGATAGAGCTTAGCTCCAGCCCAATTAATGGAACCAGTACATCCTCCTACAATTTCTAATAGAATCTCAAAGAGAAAGGTTCAGTCCAATATTATAAGGAAAGAACTGAATCACTAATTATACCTATGAAGGAGCTGTGCTGCTAGAGTGCAGCCATCTTGTGGGTAAGCATTGAGAACAATCAGACTGGCAAGCTCAAAAGGAGGAGACATTTCTGGTGGTGGCACCATAATTTCGGAGTTAATTCTTGGCAGGGATACCTCACGCCCCATCTATGAAGTCCTTTAGAGGAGTCCTAAATTTACACTTGTTCTCAGTAGCCTTTTCCTATGGATTGTGTAGTTGCATGAGGAAATTTTTTCAGTTGATCACTAGTTTTATTGTTTGTATTTGGTTTTAATTTTGTTGTTTGACTTTTACCAGTTATTGAATTATTAGTTGGGTTTTGGTTGTGTTTCACTGAATGTTTCCTGGCCTAAACGCAGGAGTAGGAACCATGTGGTCCTACAGATGCTGTCAGATCACAGCCCTTCCTGCACTTTATCTTCTTGTGGCGGTGTCCGGTGGGGATCTCGGCAGTGGCTCTGCCAGGAAGGGAGCATGACAGGAGCGCTCCCTTCTGCACTGGCTGGCTCCCTGCCAAAGGAAGTGCGACGGCCACGCTTCTTTCTTCCACAACACAGCTGGGTATTTTCCCAGGCTGCATTGGGGCAGGAAGCACAGCCATTGTGCTTCTGGGGCTTCTGCAGGACAAATAAGGATAGAATGGTGGCATGATTGTGGGTCGTTGATGGGAAAAACATGTCAATGATTTAATCCACGATCATGCCACCTGGGGACAGGAGAAGGATGGGACTACAATGACATCATGCAGAAGCATGGTCATGGTCCTGTCCTTCTCGTCTCCCCATGGCAGGATGGGAGGGTGTTGCGGAAAGGGTTAACCACTCCCATAATCCCCAGGTAGCCTAGCCAATGGTGAGGAATATTGGAAACTGCAATTGACCAACATCAGGAAGGCTGGAGGATTCCAAATCCTAGCTGAAATCCAGTTGCTAATTCCATAAATAAATCTAGGGTAGACCCACTAAACCAATAGTAAGTTCAATGGCATACCCTCCAACCAACTTTGTTTGTCAGGGACAGCTCTGGTTAATCGTCTGCTGTTCCACTTTTTCAGTTGCTTTTAAAATGTTCTGGTTTCTGTCTCTTCTTCCTATGTTCCCTTTTCATCCTCATCATACTTCAGTTGCTCCAAACTAAATTCAAAGTGCAAAAGGTAGTTTACACTCAATTAATTCTGCAGGAGGGAGCTGAGAGGAGCGGTGGAGTCTAAATACATATTACACAATACATAAATTTCGGAGTTTCTCTTCATAAAGTAGTAGTTTTGTGTGTTCTTCCTCATTAGTAACTTTTTTTCCTCTTGTTGCCTCATGGAACCTGTTTGAACACACTCTGATGTGACTTGGCCGCGCGTGTCCTGGTTTTCATCTATGAAATGTTGGCGGATATGCAATGGGTCTATTCCAGGTAGGTCAAATAATTGGATTTAGGCTTATGAGTTTTGCAAGCTGCCTTATGAGAGCTCTTTTGTCCTATGGTCAGCTTATGATTTGTTTGAATAAAATCAATAGATGAAAGAGATATATTACCTTTTTTTTTTTAAGAAAAAAAGATGAATCAATTACTTTTTTAAAAAAACTGAAGAAATCATTCATATGAATTTTTACTAAAGCTGTAATGCACTGTGGGTTTTTGTAACTACAAAACTGCAGTGCCATAAGATGATGTGCCTATGAACAAAAATATCCAAGAACCAAACAGGAGATAATGATGGTATTAACTGAAGCACACTAATATCTGCATATTATATTATGTAATTGCCCAGCCTTGATTTCAGTACTAACTCCTTTTTAGGCAACATCAGTGCCAGTTCCAAAAATCTTCCTATAAAGAGATGGTCCATATATCTATCAACCTGTTTATTTATATTTTGCCTTTCTCTTGACCTAGAACTCAAAGTAACTTACAAAAATTAAAGCAGATAAAGATAAAACACATATGGACTTAAATATATGAGCAGGTCATTGTTTAAAAATTATAACGAAACTGCTGTTGAAAAGGCAATAAATTAAAAGAGTTAATGATTTTGTAAGCAAAGAGACAAATAAATTAATGGTGTAGTCAGTGACACTGCATGGTGCAAACATTGATAGGATTATTTTATATATATTGCTTATATGACTGTATAATGGGAATGTGCTGTCCTCCTGCAACAAGATGCATTTCTGGCCTGTGGCTGGGAAGTAAGCGGGGAGTTAGCATCAGACAGCATTTTCTGCTCTTATTTGGTATTTGTGTAAAAAACATTTTACTTTTTAAAGTCTTGAATATTAAAAAGATCAACCAATCCTCACATAATTCAAAAGGGTAAAAGATGTTTCCATCTAATTAAGAGAGGTCTCATTGAATACCAAAATCAAGATCATCTATGCCATACTATTTTTAACTTCTATGTATGGTTGTGAAAGCTAGATGGTGAACCTAAGGATTTTTTTTTAACATGAAGGGTTTCTTTTACGTCATCATCATCATCGTCATCATCACCACCACTAGTTATTAAAAATATTTATACCCTGCCCTATATATACCTTACAAACAGCATTAAAACAGGTTAAACGGGGTAAAAGAAAGTAAAACAATTTAAATAAGCTAAAAACCTATTAAACAATATAATGAGTTAAAAAAAATAAAAGTTTGAAAAACTAGTCTTTGGGTTAAAATAATAAGGCCCAAAGGCTTTGATGAACCGCCAAGTTTTTTTTTTTAAGTAATTTTATGAAAGTTCCAACATATAAAACAAACAATTATCATTGTGTTCTCAATTGTCGTATTACAGCTGTCTTTCTTCCTCTCTGGATTACAATCTTTATCATTCCATTGAACTGTTATCAATACATCACAATAAATTGTTAGTATTATCTACTTAATTCGTTAGTTCCTGTTTTTCTGCTCAACTTTACTTGTTCCATGATATTTCTCTGAATTTTATCCTGTAAGAACCTTTACTACCATGAATTATGTATTATTCCCTGTCAAGACCCCTCTCGCTTCCAAAATCATCTGCCATTCTTTATAGATATCATCATCTGATTTCCCTTTTAATCTCTGTGAAACAATATCTGCATTTCTATTTTCAATAAAAGTTGCCCACCATTGTTCTCTCGTTGGTATTATGCCACTTTTCCAAAGCCTTGCAAATTCAATACCGGCAGTCGAGACCATATACGGTATTATTCTCCAATATTTCTTTACCGCAGTTCCCTCTAACATATGTGTCATATTTAACAAGTACATTTCAGGAGTCTTATCAATTTGAACCTGCAATACACCACATATTATCTTATGAATTTCATTCCAATACATTTTTGCTTTAGAACATGTCCACCACATATGAAATAGTGTGCCCGTAGTCGTTTGACACTTCCAACATTGACCTGTACCCGTCTTATAAATTTTCTTTAATTTTTCGGGTGTCATGTACCATCTATGAAATAACTTATAGTAGTTTTCTTTAAGGTTCTGAGCTACTGTGAACCTCTTTGTTCGTTGCCAACTTTGTTCCCACCATTGCAACTGAATTGGATGTCCAATGTTCTGTGCCCATTGTATCATTGCTATTTTAATTGTCTCCTCCTCACATTGTTGTTGTAATATCTCTTGATATAAATGTGAAAGTAAATGAGGTGGATTTTCTCGTAAAAGCTTCAACAGATTCTCTTGTTCTTTCTGTTCTATTCCTTGAATTTTCACGTCCATCTGAAATCTTTCTGATAATTGTCTGTAGGGAAACCAACTTAACTTTATACCTTCAATTTCCAATTTCTCTCTTGATTTCATCTTAAAAACATTTGTATTTGTGTTCATATTTGTTTTCTCCAATATATCTTTGTATCGCAACCATTTTTCTGTATCTGACCGTACAGCCAAGTTTTAACTAGGCACCCGACAAGAGTATTGGCACCAGTCGGGCCTCCAGGAGGAGAGCATTCCACGATTGGGGTGCTACGGTTGAGAAGGTCTTCTCCCATGTCCCAATACATTGACCTTACTGGTGGGACGTGAAGGACAGCACCTCTGCCTGAAGAGCTTAATCATCAGGCAAACACATACAGACAGAGGCACTCCCTCAAGTATTGAGGTCTCAAGCCATTTAGGGATTTAAATGTCATTGCAAGCATCTTGAATTCATGTATTGGCAGCCAGCACTATTCTTTTAAGACTGGGATTACATGCCCTCTATATGATATTCCAGTCGGCAGTTGAGCTGCTGTACTACCTGCAGTGTCCAGGTGTTCTTCAAGGTCAGCCCCACATAGAGTTTATTACAGTAGTCTAAGCAAGAGGCTACTAGTGCGTGGACTACTGTGGCTAGGTTATCTCTGTCCAGGAAAGGTTGTAGCTAGCACACCAGTCAAAGCTGGTGCCAAGCACTCTTGACACAAAGTCTACTTTGGCCTACAGTGACAAGGATGGCTTTAGGAACATTCGCAAACTACAGTCCTCCTTCCACATTTGTGGGTTTGACCTTCACAGATTTAATTATTTGTGAGGTACATGCATGCCTCCCCCCCTTCTCCTCCTCCCATTTCCTTGCATTTGGCCAGGTACAGAGATGGAAGACAAGCATGTGGACAAAAAGCAAGGGAATGGGGGGAAGCATGCGTATGCCTCCTGTTCCCTTGCCTCTGACCCTGGCACTGAGAACTCACGCCAAGGCAAAAGGCAAGGGAATGGAGGGAGGCTCGGGCGAGCCTTCCTTCTCACCTCTGGAGCTCCTCCCCATTCTCTTACCTCTGGACCTGGTGCTGAGAACTTGTCCTAAGGCAAAAGGCAAGGGAATGGGAGGAGCCACTCACACACACACACCTTCCTCCTCCCCTCCAAAGCTCCCCCCATTCCCTTGTGTCTGGCCTCAGTGCACAAAGGCAAGGGATTGCCAGGGAGCAGCCCTGGAAGAGATTGGGAGGGGGTCACCCGGGGGGGGAGTTATTTGTAATTTTTCTACTTTCATGAGGGTTCTGCACCCTGAATCCTCACAAAAGTGGAGGGGCCACAGTACATAACTACTCTTTCAGGGTGAGCGTAACCCCATGCAGGATAGTCTATTTATCCAATTCCTGGACTTGAGAACCACCAATCCAAAGAGTCTTACCGGGATTAGTTTTATTTTATTGATTTAGTTTAGTTTATTGAAGATCCAGCCCATTACAGCTTTCAGGCACTGGTTCAGCACTTGCACAGCACTAGCTGAAATAGAACTGAATGTTATCAGCATTCTGATGGCACCCCACTCCAAACCATTTCCAAACGTGGTGTCAAGTTCTGAGTGAATGTAAACAATCTTTTCATTGAAGTACCTAGTAAATTCTGCACAGCAGGTAGCTATGGACATGGCTGAGATTTCTGTACCTATACTCAAAAGATTTCTTACTACCTGGAATAGTCCTGCTGGGCAAGGGGTTAAGGATGCAATCCTAGAGGTGTATTTTTTTTTTTTTTTTTTTTTTTTTTGCCTTCTTCACTGTTACATAATAAGCATAACTGCTGATTTCCGATCTCATTCACTCCAGGACCTAGCCACCTGCTCTCTAGCCATCATTCAGCCATCATCCAGCCTATTTCATTGCCCATAGATCTTCTGTAAACCAAGACACCACAGCACTGGATTAGGTGCTTGGAAGTGATTGTATCTATGAGTTTTATGCCATTTTTTTAATCATTTCAAAGGATTTCTTTTCTCTCTTTCTCTCTCTCTCTTAGAAGTAAAAAGTAATGGAAAGCAACAAGCAGTGCAAGAAATTATTTTTCCTAACTATGAAACTGATGGAAACGGATTACTAATAAGTAATGGAGATGAAGTCCACTTCAAAAGAAACTTTCCAATCTCTGCCCAAATGAACTGCACTGGAACAGGAAGTCTTCTCTTTACTGTTACTTTGGGGAGGATTGGGATGTGGGGTGAAGTTTGGATAGATTTAATCCCAGTTCCATTAAATTCTTTTTTTGCTGCAATGATGTCTGGGGGTAGTTCTCTGAGGATGTTGAAGTATAGACTTGGGGCCAGCCTACCTGCGGGATCGCCTTCTCCCATATAATCCAACCCACACATTAAGGCCCTCTGGGAGGAATTTACTGCAACCAGTCAGAACTAGGTTGGCTGCGGTTACCCAGAGGACCTTTTCTTCTATCGCTCCCAAGTTCTGGAATGGCCTACTGGAGGAGATCCGGCATATTACCAGTCTTGACTGCTTTAAAAAAGCGGTCAAGACTGATCTCTTCCAACAGGCCTTCCAAGACTAGCATTTCCATCGCCTCCCATCAATTGTCTTGCTGTTTTATTAATAGTTAATTGATTGACTGTTAATTGTTGTGTGTTTTAAGGGGTTGTTTTAGGTGGGTTGGTGGGTGGGGAGGATTGGGTATGTTTTAATGCTTTTAATGTATGTAATGTATTCATGTTGTTCGCCACCTCGATCCATGTGGAGCGGCGGGATAGAAATAAATTTTATTGTTGTTGTTGTTGTTGTTGTTATTATTATTTTCAGTACAAACCAGGAAATGACCTATCCATAACACACACACACACACACACACACACACACACACAAACACGTACACATATGCATGTACATGGACGCATATATCTTCTAGACACTCTGTATTATTTCCTACATCCACTGTGTTCTCTGTCCCCTCCACCAACACCAATTTTCTGTACCATTTATTATTGAATTTTGGAGGTGGCTTACATGTGCCCTGATATTTTTTTCCTTTTCATTGCTATGAAACCTTGGCCTTAAACAGAGCCTTTTGAAACTCAATTTTCGGTCCAGCTCCAGAATTCAAAACAGTATTCTATATGTGATATTTAGATACAAACATGTCTGGGAGCTTCATGACTGACAAGGCCATAAATACCCAGGCTAAACTGCCAGTAGTTCTTGTGGGTGGACCATCTTTTCCTACTCCTCCTGCCAACTATCCTGATTTGGCAGGGGCAAAAAATGTCTCAATTTCTCTCTCCTCCTCCTTCTAATTGCCCCCTCCCCATCCTCAGCTTACTTCAATTGTTACAAACTGAGTTCAAAGTGCAAAAGTACTTTATACAGTACTCAAATAAGTCAGCAGGGGACAGAGGAATCGAGGCAGAGGACTCTTGACCTTCCCAGTAGGTTCAGGCAAAAGCACGCTACTGCAGCCTCTCCTAGCTTGTATGTTTTCCCTTATTAATAACTTTTGACACCTTGACCTTTCCCTGATGTTGCTTGGCCACATGTGTACCAATTTTCATCTGTGAAATGTTTGGTGGTATGTCTATAGTGTGGATAGAGCATTGTCCATTCTTCTCATGACAGTGCCACCTACAATGGTGAACAGGAACAAAAGGCATTATTCAGTCTACTGGCAGCAGCAGAACACTAGTATCTGTTTCAAAAATCATTTTAAAGTTTCCATTTTAGGGGTCAATACCCTCTTCTAACCTGTTTCTCCTTTGACCACAGTCCATTGGGAAGGATGAAAGCACTGGGAAAAGGTTTTTGTGAAACCCGTAAGGCCTGTGCAAAACTGTCATTTTTTTTTCCTCTTCGGGAAATGTTTAAAACATTTATCCAAAATCACATCTGGTGTCAGATATATTTACCCTAAGAATCCTGACCACACTGAAGCAATGTTTTAAAAATACAAAATGTTTAACCAAAACACTATGAATTCATCATCTGTATTTTATATGTGTTTCCTTCCTCTAACAGCCAATTGCAAAGATACCTCAGAATGGTTTCCTACTCCCCTTCTAATAAGCTACCCTTTCTTTCTTATTGTAAGAATTGCCAGATATGTACCCAGACAAGGCTATGGGAGTATTTTCCAGAGCGATGTGATGAGATGGGTGAAATTGTGAGGTGGTACTGGAGTTAATTCGTCTTACAGTCTCACAGCGTGATATCACACAAACGTACTTCTTTATCATGCAGTGATCACAGCAGTAAAAGATGTACTATTTTTTAGTACAGGCGAATAACAAAACTTCTAGGAAAGAAGCCCTTTTTTACAAAGTCTTTTTATGACTACCCAGCTCCCTTTTTTCCCTATTCCTTCCTCTAATTTGACTATTTTTTTTAAAGCAATGGCACCATTGGTGAAGAAGGGTTGGAGAACCATAGATATTTGGTATCAGACTGTGTTATCACCTCTGTAGTAACTATTCAATAAAGTTGAGCAGGGAAAGAGTGGGAGTCTACTCTAGCCAGTCCTACTGTTGCTGTATGTGCCTGCCTAGAACAGGTACGGTAAATGGCAGCTGCTTACAGAATCTCTTACTCAGCATGCATGAACAGCAAAACAGAGACAAAAGAAAGAACAGATAATCCTGTGTTACCCTGAAAATCTGGGGGTCCCAGAGAGACACCTCAATATGCTCCAAATGATGGGGAAAGTAAGCTCAACAGAGCACAAGCAACAGCAATGCGAGAGGCAGGGTAACCTAGCAAGATCTTTTACCCAGTTTTTATGGGGTCAGGCTCAGTCAGAAATCACACAAAAAGGTCCAATGAATGACTTGATTGAACAGTAATAGCTCTCATCAACGCAAACACACACACGCATCCAAGGGTTAAAAGAAATAAAGAGTGGAAATAAGATAGAGGGATTGTTGAAGGATTTGTAGTTCAGGTGGTACTGCACTTTTTCCTGAAGTCCTTGGTCCGAGAAGCAGTGAAAGAAATGGAACTCAGCAAAGAGACGCTGAGGAGATCGCACGGCTATCAGGAGGGGAGGACCGATCAGTTGGTATGACCTGGAGGCATCCTCTCCTAAACTAGTCCAAAAACGGGGACTATTTGCAGGAAAAATTTACCTTGAGGGCAAATCCTCTCCCGGGGAGAACAAAGGGGACAGCAATGGAAAACAACTTCACACCGGCATCTTCTTTGATATCAGAAGATAACAAGGTGTTATCCAAGTATCAGGATCTTCCGCCGCTTTGAGGCTGCGGTCTGAGTTTCCGGAGACAGATTTGGCCTGATAAGATTTTATTGCTTCCAGTGCCGAACTTTATAGGAAAACTCTTTATTCCCTTCAAGTTGGCTCCTTAAAGGTTGACAACCTTTTGTCCACTGTGTGTTAGCACAGCTTGAGGTCTCCTGTGGCTACGTGACTGGGGAGTTTACTGGCCTGACCTGGTTCGTTCGATCATACGACCATTATTGCCTACGTGCTCATCCGGGTGACCTCTCTGGTGGGTTAGATTAATTTTATATCAAAGTTGTAGACCCCAGGATAGGGTTTACCAAGGAGGGCAACACCTGCCTCACCAGCTGTCCCAGCATGTTTTAAAAAAAAAAGCATAGGTCTGCAAGTCTGCACATCGAAACAGAAATAACAATATATCTTTTTTCTACAGCATTACTTTTTCACCACTACTGCACACTGGTTTGTTTTTATTATCCAAGGTTGATTTTCTGCTCAGTCACTGCCAGTTCAGAGCCCATAATTGTTAATTCCTTTAATTTATCAGTGGAGAAATCTTTAAATAGCTTTTAATGAAATTGTTCAACAAGTTGATACTTAAGCTATTACAAATCAATAATGCTAACATCCAATGAAGATCATTAAGGATATCCATTGTGAGACTGCTTATTCATCTGGTGTAACTCCTGTTCTTTAACAAGTTACCAGTCCATAAGAAGTCTACCCATGACTTCTGACAAGCCTACTGTGACGAACTCTGTTAAAGCTTTTTGAAAATCTAAGTAATACTGGGTCCCCGCTTACCACATAACTTGTTGACATTCTCATAAAACTCCAAAATATCTGTGAGACAGGACTTGCAAAGGGCTGATTGTTCTTCAGCAAGACTTTGGCCATCTCCTCTTGGCGTTGCAGTCCCAGTATGGGGACAGGATGGCAGCGGCCCACAAGTTATGCTTTTGCATGACATCGTTGTGGTCCCACTGCCATTCCGCTCCCATGCATTGCAATTGAGGGATATTTGCTTAACAGATTAAATCCATTAAATGCCCATGATCATGCAATGCTCCTGTACTTATCTACCATGCAGAAGGGCAGGAAGCATGATGGTGGTGCTTCCTTCCTCAGTGCAGCATGGGAAAGAGCCCACCTGCACTGGAGAAGGCAGACGCATGTCGCTCATGCTCCCTTCCACAGGGAGCTGGTCAGGTGTGGAAGGAAGGATTCCTGTCGCACTCCCTTCCTGGCAATGGCACTGCTGGGATTGCAAGGGGATGTTGTGCAGAAATGGGGACAATCTTCTACATGCATGATGTTTTTACCTTTAATAATGCTTCCCATCTATTAGTCCAGAACAAAAATTAGGTTGAACATCCTGGAATTTTCTGAATATTCCCCCTGATACCCCTTTAAAAATAGGGCACAACAGTGACTGCTTTCCATCACCCTGTACAACAGTCTCATTGCCAAATTCGTTGCTATTCTTTTTCTTGTGTGAATTTACTTATTGTACATCTTGAGTGTCTTTTTCTGAAAATGACTGAAGACATCTTACAATTCAAATACATACACACACACACACACACACACACATACAGCATAAAATATAAACTGATGATTCACTCTCAGACATCAAAGCATAGGTGCAATATCCCAGACCTCTGGCCTCATATTCGCCACTTCTATTTGGGTATTTCTTGAAAGGCTCCAGTTTGCAATGTCTGCACTTTTTCCTCCATAGGCCTAAAAAAAAAAGGCATCAGATCCTGTTTGATCTTGGAAGCTAAGCAGGGTCAGCCTTGGTTGATACTTGGATGGGAGACTACCAACAAATACTTGGTGCTGTAGGCTATATTTCAGAGGAAGAAACTGAGAAAACCACCTCAAAGGTCCTTTCCATGTGGACATGGCACCCTGGTATGGGGATGTGAGAGGAGTGAGACTGTGACAATGCTTGGGCAAGACGTTGTCATTGGTCGCATCGTTCTCATACTGCCAGCCAGCGCAATCACAGGGTAAATCATTGACAGATTTTCTCTGTTAATGACCCCCAATTGCTCAATGTTCCCACATTTACCTGCCATGCAGAAGGGCTAGAAGCACAATGGAGGTGCCTCCTGATCCAGTGCAGCGTGGGAAAGAGCCTGGCTGCACTATGGAAGGAAGAGGCATGTCCCTTATGCTCCCTTCCACAGAGAGCTGATCTGGTGGAGGGGAGCATTCCCATCATGCTCCCTTCCCACCAAAGGCGCTACCAGGATCATTACCACAGAACAATGGGATAAAGTAAGGTACGGAAAGCTCCTAAGTTTTCTTTGTATAAGGAATGCTATGAAATTCATGGAGCTGCCATAAGTTGACTCGAAGGCATGCACACATGCACACACACACAAATACACACACTTTCTACCCTCTCTGACAAATAAAATGTCTCTGGATCATTCCTTATGCATCTTCTAGATCCCTGCTTGATTTATGGCTTAGTTTATAATGCCTTACCAAGGACAACACAAAGGGAGCCCAGTTTAACCAAAGCAAGATGACACTGGCCATAATTACGGGATAAAGCTCCTTTGTTATATTTCTGGAGAAAGAAATATCCGACCACAAGTAACTTAAATTCTCTTGGCAAACACACCCAGCAATATGTATTTGTCTTTTCCATACTTATATCTGTTAACCAAAGCAACCAGTTTTTACTTGTTTAATTATTACTGGAGAGGAACTGTCAGTCCTTTCAGACATGCCAAAGCATAGGGTGAGTTGTCTCTGATTCATATGGTTCCGAAAGCCAAGCAGGCCTCAGTATCAGGAATGCCAGGCAAAGATGGAGGGGGTGGAAGAGGTGGAGGGAGAAGAGAAGGATGAAGCAGCAACAGCAAAAGCAAAGGCACAGCACCATCAAGAAGCCTCTAATTCTTTTTAGATTTTTTTTTAAATATCTAGTGTTTTTGGCTCACTTTTAAAATCAGTGAGAGTAATATTGCAAGGAGATTAAGGGTATCTTTTGGTAGGTCTTAAATGATTTGGCACTGAGATGGGATTATGTATATATTTCTTTTCTTTTCTTTTTTTATACTTTATACTTAAAGTTGTCACCACTCCTAAGCTTGTTGTCAAAATTTCTGCATGGCTTGTTTGCAATTCTTTTATGCACATAGTGGCAGCATAATACAATAGACAAGTGATCTGCTTAGAAAGGAAATTGCAGGGGGCTAGTGCCTTTAGTCTGTTGTAGCAAAAAATAACAGAGACTAGTTAGTTACTTGCTAACAATGGACCTTCTAATGCAGACACCAGCCAAGTCAGTGGATCATGTGCCAAAACCCAAAACACTGCAATAGCCAATTGAGTAACAATGTTTTCTAATATCATCAGCCAAATCATTAGGGGCTTATTCACCTGCTTATTATAAAACATAATACTCAGAATTACTGTGGTCACTTGCCAACAATGCACTTCTTCTGCCTAGAGGGGAGAAACAGGTCAATCTCTATGCACAAATGACAATTTGGCATCTAAACCAACCACATTCAGAAACCAATGGGAGACCATTTCCATTTGCCGTTCACAATGAGGCTCATAGCAGTTGGAAAGTGGAATGGGATTTAGACTCAGAAAATTGTGCAAAGAAGAAAAGTTTAGGGACATATAAAACTACCTTAAACTAGGTCAGACTTTTTGCCCATCTTGCTTAGTATCATGAGGTCTGATTGGCAGCAGGGATGTTGACTCAGAAACTCTCTTTTACAATTTTGTGGCTCTCCAGATGTTGTTGGACAGAAACTCCTATCTGCTCTAGTCAGCACAGCCAATAGTGAGGGAGATGAGAGTTATAGCCCAACACCATCTAGAGGGCCACACGCCTGAGCAGACTTGCCCACCCCTGACTAGGCTTCTTCCCACCCCATTGGCCCGTGTGGATGTACCCCTGCATTACTGAGTTACACTGCACGGCTAGAGAAGTCCAGCATAGCAACACTGGTAGAGTTTTACACTTTCCCAGTGTTACTATTGGATCTCTGGCTCTGTCTGCTTTCTCTCACCATTAATGTGTGAACCTGGAAAAAGTGCAAGCATGTAAACACTTATAGAGTGCACCAACAAGGGCTACACAGTTATAGTGCTATGATTCCTCTTTAGTTGCCATGGTTCCACTCTATGTAATGATGAAATTTGCAGTTTAAGGAGGGCTTTTTAGGATTCTCTGCCAGAGAGCAATAATTACATCACCAAACAACAGATCCCAGCATTCCACAAGATGTAGCAATCACATTTAATGGAATCATACTGCTATAACTGTGCAGTGTGAAAGAGTCACTTGTTTCTGATCAATGTCTCCCGTTTATGAAGGATGTGACCACTTAAACCATAGCCTATCTGAGGTTGTGGTAGCTAAGGAAGCAGCAACAGACCACCTCTTCTATTAGTGTAAAAAACCTGATTTGAAAGGTAGGATTAAAGATAAGGCCCATTCTGTTCCACAAATGATTACCTTCGGGAAGATGTCATATCTGGAATGAGGAGCTGCAGTGGGAGATCTAACACATTTTCTGCTCAGTGTATCTTGTTCTTGAAGGTTTTGTGAAAAGCTTGAAACAATTTCCACTGCTCAATGTAAACAAGGCTTACGGATAGTTCTGTGATGTTGGTATGTAAAGACCAAATGAGATCCGTTTACACAAATAAAATGAATATTTAAATAAAAAGCAGCCACCATAGAAAAAGGTTTTATTTTAATTTTTTTTTGATGTTTTGGTTAATGCAACATAGTGTCTTTCTGCCAGCAAAGGCAGTTTCTAAGCAGACCGCCCCATGTTTTTCCTTGGAGATTCTACAGACAGGGTGGTCCTCCTTTAGGGACTAGATGGGGAGTGTGTTTGTGGGTGGGGGGGAAGAGGCTCAGTTAACATTACACATCTTTCATATATGCAGGCTGGTAAATGGAAGGCATTACAGCTGTGCAGTTTGTCACCTAAAACTGAGCTGAAAGGATTTTATATACATGGAAAAAGATCTAGCCTACATACAGTACCTTTTTTGTTCTCCTCCAGTTTTACAATAAAACAAATCACTTTTTATAGATGAAACAAAACTCCTGGGTTTCCAGAGACAGTGAACAGCAGGATAAATAGCAAGCCAGGATGAAATAAGGAAGTTGAGATAGACAAACCAATGCTTGACAAACTATATTCACAGAACAGGGTCTGCATATACATGAGCTAATATTTCTCTTGGATCATCTACAGTATTTAGTAAAATCATGCAAATATCACTGTAGTTCACTGCCAATATATATTTTTTTCACATGTTTGAGGGAAACTCTCACAGCTATGATAGTTATCACATAGTATGGCAGTAGAAACATGGCTTCTGGTAACCATCATGACAGAGCTAATGGTCGAACTGTCTAAAAATGACCACATGCCTGAGTTGAAAAGGGATTCCTACCTCTTGGAAACTGTCCTTGCCGAGGTAACTTGAATAATTAACAAACAAAAGGTGGATGCTACCCAATCCTACAGGACAACTGAAGCAAAGAAAAGGTTCACCAAAGGCGTACCTCAAAATACAAGGTCATAATTCGAGTGTTTGCTAAGGGGAACAACCAGTAATTGGCATGATTTCCTTAAACTAAAATTCTTCACTGAAAGTAGATATGTCAAAATAGCAAATGCTGATCTTATTTAGCAGGGACATTCTTTGCCCTCCTGGTATATCAGTATGTCCCTCTGTACATTTTATTCTGTTTTTAGGTGTGCCTTCTTATAAGTCAGAATTGCTACTTGGCATCCTTTCATTTCTCAGCCTGTCCCATTGATGTCCAGAAGTTAAATCTGTTTCTAGAATTGAGCAGATAGGGTGGGCATATGTCCTACTCAGATGAGAAACTTCTGTTTGAAGCTGTCTGTTCAATCCCAGATGGAAGCACAGGACCATGTAAAAAGGGCGCCACAGGATCAGGCAGAAGTCCTATTTAGTTCAGTGTTCAGTTCCTGGAGTGACCTAACAGTTGCCCATAAGAAGCCCACACAAGAAGGGCAATAGCTTTCCCTCACTGTTCTTTCCTTTCACAACAATAGATTACTGATAGCCTTATCTTGCCTGGATTTGTCTAATTCCTTCTAAAGCCTTCCAAGTTGGTATCAGTACCTGGTGTGGTGGGGAATTCCTTAGTTTAACAAAATGTTGCCTGTGGATTTTGGTTTTGCTTTGTCTAGCAAGCAATGAACAGAGATGACATCCACAAATATGTATGATTTCTGACCCTGAAGAAGCAGGGAAGTCCAAATGTTTTGGCTAAAATTTACTCCAACACAGCTTCTCTTTTTTAGACTCAGATGGTGTTTTGGGCTATAGACAGTATTTTAATGGTGGACCACAGGTTCATATAAAGCAAGGATTGAACCCTCCAGATGTTGTGTGACTGCGATCATACCTGAGCACTGACTTTGTGACTAAGGCCATTTCCACACTAGACTGTTATAGTGCTATTATTCCATTTTCAACATCCTATGGTATCCTGGGGTTTGCAGTTTAGGGAGGGGCCTTTGAGGCAAACCCCAGAATTCCATAGGATATTGAAAGTAGAAAAATAACACTATAACAGTCTAGTGCGAAAATTGCCTAAGACTAATGGGCACTTCAGTCTGACAACATCTGCAGGGCCACAGCTTGTCCAGCCCATCACAAAGACATAGTGATATTAGGAGTTGTATTTGCTTTTGTTCCTTTCCTCACGGTCCCTGAAAACAGAATTTTGCCCTTTCCACCAAGAAGGATACCCACTGGAATGATATTTCATCCTTATGCTATTTGATGCACAAAACTACCAGAATCCCTTTCCTGGTTAGATGACATCATCTTAGACTCCATTAACAATTATCCAACAGACTGGGCAAGCACATAGTCAACTGGATAGTGGACACAGGTGTGTCCTCTTGTTGTGAAATACATGGTTTATCTGTTGAAATAATGTAATTTTCTCTATATTTACATTTATATGTACAGGTTTGCAGATAACAAATTTAACGTAAACTAGTGTTCTGTTTTTGGCATGATGTAAATGGGTCAGCCTATAGATGCAACTTAACGGTCTATCTATGTGAACACAATGTACTGGTGTACTTTCATCCCAGCATGATTGTCTCCTTCAGGAAGGTAGTAAATGTTACTGAAATGTTATGTGAGTTGTACCTGTCATATACAGTGACCCCTCGACTTTCATGAGGGTTCGGGGTGCAGACCCCTTGCAAAAGTAAAAAAAAAGACGCAAATAACTCCCCCCCAACGAAGTGACTCCTGCTCTCATTCCTTGACTCCTCTGCTCCATTCAGCTGTTTGTCACCTGCATGCCTTGCCTTCTTTCTGCCCACACAGGTGACAGGCAAGCAAATGCTGGGGGGGGACTACCTCCCCACTCCATTTGGCTGCCTGTTACCCACATGTCCTGCCTTTGAACCAGGGCAAAAATCCAGGGAATGGGAGGGAGAGAATGGCAGGGAGGAAAGCAGGCACCTCACAAATAATCAGATTCATGAATGTCAAACCCACAAGTGTGGAGGGAGAACTGTAATGGTAACAGAAGAGGAAAAAAGAATAGCAAACATGGTTTTACAGGACCATGCTCTTAGAGGAATGCATAATACAGCAAAAGTAGAAAGCCCCAGATTCCCAGATGTGCATTAATGCATCAAAGACCTTTTAGGTTTTGTAGATCAGGAACAAATAGTTTACATAAAAAGAAATAGGAAAGACAAATGTCAAATTATCTGGCAGAAATTTTCACAGGTTAGAGAAGGATAAGTAGCAAAAAGATTCCTCTCCCTCTTAAGCCATCCCTCTACACTGTCATGTCTGTTTTTTTCATTCTTCTTTCCTCTCTTTTTCCTCATTCCCTCCCTCCCTCCCTCCCTCCCCCTTCCCTTCCTGTTTCTTCTACATTCTTGCTCATTTTATTTTCAAGATATTTTACCAGGATCAGAGAGATAGAAAAATTACTTTTTGGAAAGTGAATTTCACTGTCCCAGTGGCCCAGGTGGTCAGTGGCTATGTGATTCTGGGAGCTGTAGCCCCAAGTGGTATTTTTTCCCCTCAAAGCTCTGAACAGAATAGGCAGACCAGCTTATGCTTGGGCAATGGGTGGCGTTTATTGCAGTTGCAGGAGGGGCCTCTCAGTCAGACCACCATGCCAGCTAAGAAGAGTGCCAGGCTGGGGATCTTGAGGTAGAACATGGCTATTAGGCTGAGAAGAGGAAACTGGTTTGTTCTCCCTTCAAATGGCAGGAAGTTATCTATTGTGGTCACGGTTTGATCACTGCCTAATTTCAGAAATTAATTGAATTGGAAAGTTTGTTAGACTTAAGCTAAGAGTTCAGTAGTCCTCTGATCTCCATTTGGTAAGTTTTCACCAGATCTGCAAAATTAATTAATAAAGGCAATTATAATAAAGTTCCAAGAACATTGAACTGATTTTTTAAAATTCTTTTGTGTTATATTTGGATTGTTTTGGCTTCTGTTTATTGTGTTTTGAAGAGTATGTGGGAATGTTCAACTATCTATCAATCTTTCCAAAATTTAGAAAGAGATATTTCTTTCATGCCAGCCAGGGGTGTAGTTATGGGATGAGGGGCATAATGACAATGAATGGCCTTCAGTGAGAATTCTGCCACCCATGAAATTTTCCTTCAGTCCCCAAATTTTTAGTAAAACAAGAGAGTGAGACATTGAAGAATTTGTCTACACCTAGAAATCTTACACTTGGCTGTTTTCGCATTCCCTTTGTCCTCTACCTGCCCTTTTTCTTTGGATGCCTAAGCTTTATGTCCATTTGCTCAACTAAAGTTTTATGTTACTGCAATGCTAAAAATTTGGAGACTGAACAAAAATTTCATTTGAGGAAGATTTCATTTTATCTCATTTTATCTCATTGGGAGGTGTTGTCCTCATCTTCCCCTCAACAGCTGTACACCTACAAATCCATCAACCTCACAACCTCCAATTATCAGACTTTATTGTTTCTGGCCTATGCTGTATTTTATATATATATATTTTCTAAACCACTTTGGTTATGATTCAGAGGGCTAGATAAAATTTGCTGTCTCTGTAGGTACCAAGACAGATACATGTGATTGCTTTTGTTTCATAGAGCCCTAAACAGCTCAGGACCAAGTCATCCGAGAAGCTACCTTGTTCTTCATCTTGGTTATATGTGTGTCCTTACTGTACCGTAGGGCACGAAACCATGTCTCTTTTGAAACAAGGAGAGTTCCCACTATACAGTTTGTCTGCCATTATCTAAAAACTTGTTTTCTGAGTGGTTTTTCTAATCATTGGTCTGATTATTAATGTGGTCAATGAATTGATTTATTGTCTTTATTGCTTTAAAATTGTTTCATTATTGTATCTTCTTGCTTTTAAGAGCTTCGGTTTGTATATTTTTCATGAAAAGCAGTATAAAAGTTTTCTTAAATAAGCACGCCCTCCAATTTATCCCTCATTTCCCTGAACAAGGATTTCCTTCTGTCAGCCCTAACAGTCTTATCAAGGCTACGTTGTTCTTGATCCTGCACTGGGACTTCAGTGCAGTAACAGAGGACTCATGCATACAGTGCAAGAGCAATTCACACATACAACCCACTTTACCCTTTCAAGTTTCTTGATCTAGTTGCAAATGTTCATAGCTAGTATATTTCAAATTTATGCCACAGCTACAGTGGATATCACTGTCTAAATTTGTTTGTTTGTTTGTGATCTGTAAATATTTAATGCATTAATAAGTTCAATATATATCACTGAACCATGCTGGTTTTTGTCAAAACTGTTGATACGAAATTATGGAGCAAAAGGGAAGCCAATTAAATGGAGAGGAAGATGTTTTTAATTTATAAGCTAGCTTAACGTCTACAGGGCTTGGGCTCATATCCTAAAATAATACAGCCAGTATGGTGCTCACCTTATAGCTTGAAGAAATTACTCAAATACCTCCTTTCAAACTATCAGGTGATTTAGAAACCTGACATGTTGGAAACTGCTAGTCTCCTTAAAAGGAAAAGCAAAAGAATTCCTAATGATAATGTTTGGAGTGTGCTCATTCCAACTGAATTACCTATTAATTTTGTTCGTCATAACTATTATTCATATCATTAATAACTATTATTCTAAATGAATGCTAGGCACTGATTATCCCAGGATGTATGTAATGCTATTACATCTCTTTTACTACCTTTTTTTTTTAAAATGCCCAACAGAAACAAGCTTTGGTCCTATGTAAACACTGAAGTAAAAGACCTATTTGGTAAAATATGCTAAATACCTCCTAGATAATAAACATATTCAGGTGTTCACCAGGATGCATGCAAAGCTAGACTGTAGCTGAATGCAGTTACAAATTTTTGTCCAATGTAGGTACAGAGGTAGGCCTTACTTAATTCTGGGTGCTTGGGGAGCACTTGTGCCCTTGGCCCCAGTTTTAGCGTGTGCAAGTTCAGCTGAACATCCGAAGAGGGCTAGTAGCTATGTGGTATTTAACATATCTTCTTAAAGATGTCACCGACATTCCCCAACCCAGTTTTAGCCCTACACATGTTCAGGCAAATGCTATTGTTGGGATTTTTATGAAGCCATTTGTAAAAGAGAGCAGAAAGAAAGATGCAAACACATTGCTTTGGCAGCCAAATCAGTCAGAGCATTATCTGGGGATTTTGTTGAAAGTTGAAAGTAATTAAGTGTGTGGGTTATCACGTAAACAGAACTAACACCATGGATACTATATATTCTTCAAGGCATCTTATGGTATATCCATCGGGTTTATTTTCAGAAAATTATCATTGCATTTAGGATATTCATGTGGGGACTTCACCACTCAGTTTTTCACTCAAAAAGATCCAACTGTCATTTTTGGGAACTGGATTTAATTTTCCGTGTTTAAGTTTGGACCACAAGACATATCTCCTGACTTGTACAAATAACTGGCAAGTACAGGCCAACGCACCTATACCTCCTTGAAGATCTTGAACTCAAACTACTTGCATCTTCTGTTGATTGGATTTCCTTGGGTCTTGTTCGTTTCAGGAAGAATGGAATTGTGCCTCCTGAAATTTCTGTTGCCAGGACAGTCTAGCATACAATTTCTTGACAATTACAATTATATCTATATGGTGATGTAAACTAACTCTGTGAGATAATTCTAATTTAAAGATTGCAACACATTTTTTTTCAAAATGGAAGAAACAGAGTTTATCATTTGAATCAGATAGTTCCCTAAAGGCAACCAATCCTGTCCGATCTTGGAAGCTAAGCAGGGTCATCCCTGGTTAGTATTGGAATGGGAGACCATCCATGAATACTAGATATTGCGGGCTATATTTTAGAGGAAGGAACTGGCAAAGCCAACTCTGAGTATTCCTTGATTAAGAAAACTCTATGAAATTCACAGGGTCACTACCTGCAAGGAGGTATGTGCCCCTTCCACTGTATTGCCAAGAGATGCAGAAGCTAAAAGCCCAAAGGGAACTGAAACAGAGGCAAAGGGGCCAAGGAAGAGCCAAATGAGTGAAAGAAGAAGCACAGCAGAACAAAAGGACCCCAATATAAGCAAAAGCTATTTGGTGTCAGGTAGGCTTATATTAAGCAGCAAAAGCAGAACAGCCAATAAATTGTTTAACCTCTCCTCCAAAAAAAGAAATTCACGGGGTCACCATAAGTCAAAAGGTGACTTAAAGGCACACACAAACAAACACACACTCACAATAACAGGTTCAGACAAAGACTTAATGCCATTCTCAATACTGCACTCTAGTTATCAGTTACCCTTGGGTGCACTCTGGCCAAACTGTTGATTTCAAATCTTTTGGTGTTTTACAGATAGACCATCAGCTCCTGAGTGCCTCAACCACTCCTACTGTAGAGGAAAAAATTAGTTACACCTCCAGAGAAACCAACAAATCTAGTTTATAAATGCATGCATGAAAGTCCTAAATTTGATGATAATTAAATTAGAACAAAATTTAATAAAAGATTTAGAGTGTCCTTTGCAAGTCAACCAGTGGAAAACTATCCTAGCTTCAATGCTGAAATATTTTTAGACTGAGAAATACATTTGGCTCAACAAAAATTGGTGTTTTAGGTATCTTGCGTAGGACTACACATTTGTTAAAAAGAAAAAAAATATACCTTAACTTGATGTTGGAGATGCAATTAAGATAATGCTTCCTTGTGTGATATGATGTAGGTAAACTCAGTGGTTATTCCTTTCTGCTTCAAGATATTACAGGGTATTAATTTTGTATTAGGAAAATCTTTGACATTTGTAGACACGCTCCCTCCAACTTGGAATTTAACTAATGGTGAGCATGGTTGGATCCTCTGTGCTTTTACTGTTGCTAGAAGACTTAAACTCCAAGGCTGGAAAGATAAACATTCACCATCCAATTGCTCAATGCTCAGAAGAACTTACATCTGTAAAACGAATGTACATTTTACAGATGTCAGCTTCCAAAAAAGCGGTTTTAGACATAGAGTCAGTTTCTATTAATGTATGTGCTTAACCATGTGCAAATTCTACGCACTTGCCTCCATTTTATTTCTTTGTCATTGTATTTTCAAAAAAAAAAAAAATCAATTAAATAGGGCTACCATATTTTGAAAATCACAAAAGAGAGCATATTTACTGATGGATCATTTCAAACTAACGGTCTCTACATGACTCTCACTTTAAATACCTTTACTATAAAAGCTGTGATAATTGCATTAGAAATATTCCTAATCTTCATTGTACTTGCCTTCTTTTTCCCCTTCCCTGCCTCTTCTAACAGCTGCTTCAGCTGCTTCACCAAGCTACCCTTTTCCATCACCTTCACATTGCTAGAGGCGCCTTCATCTGCCTCACTTGGCTAGGATGCCTTCTTCCCCTGGATCTCCCCCTCACTCCAAGTTTCTCTCGCTCTCTCTCTCTGGGCACTCTGCTGTCCTGGTCTGTTTCCCTTTTCCCAGCAGACATCTTGATGGAGACAGTGGAATGGTGATGGGAGTGTGCCAGCAGCCAAGAGATGAAGCAGCAGCAGACATTTTAAAACTACCTGAGTTTCCCTACAGACAATTATCAGAAAGATTTCAGATGGATGTGAAAATTCAGGGAATAGAACAGAAAGAACAAGAGAATCTGTTGAAGCTTTTACGAGAAAATCCACCTCATTTACTTTCACATTTATATCAAGAGATATTACAACAACAATGTGAGGAGGAGACAATTAAAATAGCAATGATACAATGGGCACAGAACATTGGACATCCAATTCAGTTGGAATGGTGGGAACAAAGTTGGCAATGAACAAAAAGGTTCACGATAGCTCAGAACCTTAAAGAAAACTACTATAAGTTATTTCATAGATGGTACATGACACCCGAAAAATTAAAGATAAGGTATAAGACGGGTACAGGTCAATGTTGGAAGTGTCAAAAGACTGCAGGCACACTATTTCATATGTGGTGGACATGTTCTAAAGCAAATATGTATTGGAATGAAATTCATAAGATAATATGTGGTGTATTGCAGGTTCAAACTGATAAGACTCCTGAAATGTACTTGTTAAATATGACACATATGTTAGAGGGAACTGCGGTAAAGAAATATTGGAGAATAATACCATATATGGTCTCGACTGCCCGTATTGAATTTGCAAGGCTTTGGAAAAGTGATATAATACCAACAAGAGAACAATGGTGGGCAACTTTTATTGAAAATAGAAATGCAGATATTGTTTCACAGAGATTAAAAGGGAAATCAGATGATGATATCTATAAAGAATGGCAGATGATTTCGGAAGCGAAAGGGGTCTTGACAGGGAATAATACATAATTCATGGTATTAAAGGTTCTTACAAGATAAAATTCAGAGAAATATCATGGAACAAGTAAAGTTGAGTAGAAAAACAGGAACTAACGAATTAAGTAGATAATACTAACAATTTATTGTGATGTATTGATAACAGTTCAATGGAATGATAAAGATTGTAATCCAGAGAGGAAGGAAGACAGTTGTAATACGACAATTGAGAACACAATGATAATTGTTTGTTTTATATGTTGGAACTTTAATAAAATTACTTAAAAAAAAATACCTGGACATTTTAAAAATCCACCCAGACAGAAACTTTAGCTCTGAAAAAGAGGACACATCTTGGAAAAAGATGACATATGGTAACCCTAACTGAAATATATGTTAAAATGTAAACAGAACCCCCCCACACACACAAATCATCAATACATTCCTACAGATCATAAAACTAAACTGAGCCTGCAATGCTTTCTTAGGAAAAGAAAGGCCTGCTGGTTATGAAGCCAAAGACTTTTAATGACCTAGAATGAATGTTGCATGGGTATTCCATTGCCAGCATAACAGCACTTTCTTTCTTTCCCCTCTCTATTGCAGCTGACTGTATAGCCCAAAGCTAGGCTCCAGAGACTTTCCCAAGCATCTTGATTGCACCACTGACAATCCAGTGGGTTGCATTAATGGAAGGAGATCCATCAGTCAAACCATCCCTTTGGATTTAGGCCATCTTCTTTCCAAGGAATGTCTCATTTCTTAGTTTTGTACTCACAATAGTGAATGTTCACATAAGTGGAAGGAGACATGGCCTTGCCTCAAGAGAGATGGCTAACAGATGCACAGGCACAAGATCACCCTGTAAATCTTGTTGCTGCTAACTGCCATCAAGTTGGCTTCCACTTACACTGATGCTAAGAATGAGAGAACTTCAAGACACACTATTATTAACAGCTGTTTTAAGATCGTGAAAATTCAGGGCCATGGCTTCCTTGATTGAGTCTGTTGTTGTTAGCTGCTATCAGGTCAACTTCAACCTATGGTGATACCATGAATGCAAGATCTTCAAGTCACCCTGTCATCAACAGCCCTGTTCAGGTCTTGCAGACTCAGGGCTGTGGCTTTCTTGATTGAGTCTATCCAGCTGTCATATGGTCTTCTCTTTTTTCCTACTGGCTTCCACTTTGCTGGACATTATTGTCTTTTCCAACGAGTCATGTTGTCTCATTATATGTTGTACAGAAAAGCCAAAATCCTCTACTGCATTCTGCATTACATAACTTTAGTATACTTAGCTAAGAAGGAGAAGTACTAAGATATTCTGTTATTGAATTGTGAAGATGCACAACAGGATGGCAGCAAGAGTGTTCGTAGCACATTGTGCTCTACCAATGTGCATTTGCACTCCCTAGCTGGTGTCCTGATGTCCATTTGGCCTCTTGTGTATCAGTCCCATTGTGCATTAGTCCCATGGTATGTTGGTCACTTTGCTGGCTCATCATAGCAGCTCCTTGCTCAATATGGACATTACAAAACTGCTCAATTCCATTTTCTGCAGATGAAATTCAAGTTACAAAGACATAAGTCCTTTACTGAATTCTGGCCAATGAGTCCATTTGTATTAATGAAATTATCTGACACATTTTGCATTAGTTTGGAGGGCTGAGGCTGGTAAAAGATATGGAGGTTGCACAGAGATTGGGGAAGTTAATTTTCCTCTGTTGCTAACCTACTTGCACAGTTCTCATTGTTAAAGAGTGGAGTGAAATGAGTCACACTTGCACACTTTAGTTTTCTTTGTTTGCTTCTGCTCTATATAACCTGGAGGTTACCCTGGAGGTTGTACCCCAGTCCTGGTTCCCCATGTAGCCAGTTTTGGGGAATTTTATCACTGCCCAGGGATAGTTTGGGTTGAATTAGTTTGGGGATTAAGTTTTCCCATTGGCTGTGAAAGAAATGCTGGACTCCACTTATGAAAAGAGTGGAATGCTTCTCTGCTGT
The DNA here is from genome assembly GCA_030412105.1 of Cyclura pinguis. Lineage (NCBI taxonomy): Eukaryota > Metazoa > Chordata > Lepidosauria > Squamata > Iguanidae > Cyclura > Cyclura pinguis. The sequence goes on along the minus strand of CM059599.1, from coordinate 305,051,090 downwards.
GAACCGTCTGTTCCATCATTTACCACCAATAAAGTTTACACTATAGCATTAACATGTTTGAGCGTCTGGCACACACGTACACATACACTAGGAAAAAGCTTTTACAGCCAGTTCCAGCACAGAACATATGTCCAAACTATGATGGCTATTTTTGTTTTTAGGGAGAGTTCAGGCTTGATTTTTTTCCCCTCTAACACCTATTTTTTTGCCTTTTCCTTGCAATTTCCCTGGTCTCTTTTCCCTAGAACAACCTTGTGCTTGGGTACATAGTAGTAAGCCCTACTGAACAGAGTGAAACATTTTAGGCAAATGTGCATAAAAAAATTGGACTTTATGGTTTCACTATATGAGCGTGTAATGGGTGGAAACTGGTTTCAGCAATTTGAAATATCTGGATGCCTGGAGGAGGACACTTAACCTGGGAAAGCAATAAATCACAGTGAGACTCTTCATTTAGCAAAATAAGAAAGGTACTATGTCCTGTAGTTGTGATAGGAAACAAGATAGGAATCATGTCTCATGGATGTGGAGATGCAGGGAGCCATTCTAACCCCTAGACTCTGTGGTAGTAGCAAAAAAAAGTCCTATCTCTATGGGAAGGGGCTCATTTGTGAAAGAGAAAGAAAAGTGACATCAGCAACACTAAGAGCATCAAACTAGAAGGAAGATAAGGCTAGTTAAGGGCAATCTAGGAAATTTGAGGAAGTTCTCTTCTCTCTTCCCTGCCATGTGATGCACACGTTTTCATTTCAAGCTGATTTGAATCCTGAATCCAATAATGGAGGCTGAATCCTAAATCAAATGCTGAAAGGGACCAATAGAAAGTGATCTCCCTGCTCCCAGCTAACCCACACATTATGATTGGATGTCAATCTCACTTTGCCAAGAGGTTTTCATATCTTTAACATTGCATAAATGGAGAGTTGGTTCATTTCCATTTTTACTTTTTATTACATTTCCATTTTACATTTACTAAAGCTAAAGTGACACCGTAATTCTGTTTTTAACCTAAGTTCTCCAAGATTGGTTCAAGTTTTAAGGGTACCAGTCAAAAAGTTCTTTCGTGTTTTCTATCAGTACTTATCCAAGAGCCGTAGCTGACTTAAATGGCAGCAGGCTACAGTACTTCAATGAATGGTGGCTGCCCCGACCCCCCCCACCCCCCACCCCCCCAAATCTGACTGAAACATAAATCACTTGTACTTTGATCACCAGAAGAATGGATATATCTCTCCATGCAGCTGATACCTGGTAAAGTAGATTGGGGAGGCGGGGAGTTAACAATTGTTTCAATAGTGTCACAGTCATGACTAAGACCCTTTCCGCACGTTACCTTATTGCGGAGGTGGGGGGTGCCGTTCGTGGAAGCAGGCTCTTGCGCGAGGCGCTCTCTTCGCTGCTCCTTCATCCTGCAGCTGGCCTCCTGGTCGCGCAACCATCGCACGAGCACCCCTTCCTTCCTTCCGCAGTGCAGCCTGGGAGCTGTAGGCTGTGCTGGGGGAGGAAGCACGACCGGTGCACCTGGGATGACGTACCGCAGGGCAGGTAAGTGTGCGCGGGCCCCAGGAGCCTTGTGCGACCGCGCAGCATTTTCGGCTTGAAGCCGAAAATAAAAAAATGTGTGCGCAGTTCGTGTTAGGCTTGTGAGCGTCGCGTAAATGGGAGTGCGTCGTACGGACCACCGATCCCATTTACGCAACGCTCAAGGGGCCCTCTCGCAAAAGAAACTGCGTGCGAAAAGGGCCTAAGTAGTAATCATTTATGAGGAACAGTTACCTAGATCTACTCATCTATAACTGTTACATAATCACATCTGGTACTAAGGTCATTTCTGCCCTACACTGTTATAGTGCTATTATTCCGCTTTCAACATCCTATGGAATCCTGGGGTTTGCAGTTTAGGGAGGGGCATTTAGAATTCTCAGCCATAGAGCTCTTTGGCCTGAGTAAACTGCAAACCCCAGAATTCCACAGGATGCTGAAAGTGGAATAATAGCACTATAACAGTGGCCATTTCCGCACTAGACTTTTACAGCGTCATTATCCCACTTTGAGGCCCCTCAAATAATGGAATAATAACGCTATAAGAGTCTAGTGGAGTGTCATGTGGAAATGGCCTAAGTCACAATTGTGATACTATTGCCATATTTATAACTCCTCTTCCCATCCTACTTTACCCAGCCACATGGTGAGAAGGAAGTCCACTCTGCTGGTGACCACAGCATGTATGAATGACATTAAATCAGGTCTGGGAGGGGGGGGTTGGGCCCGCAGAGGTTGTTTAGTTAAGTAGGTGATGGAGAACACTGGCCATGATTTAGAAATGGAGGTTGAGTTCATGAATATCCCAAAATTATTTTCAATCATATATGTGAAACATATCCCTTGACTCATTAAAGGCCTCAGACAGTGACGGGGATGGTGTGGTGAAAGCTTAGAAAAAGCTTACTGAACTCAAAAGCTAGGGAACTGGTCACTCCACGAGGTCATTTTCCTGTGAGACTCTGTGACAGCTGGAGAAAATTAACCAAAATATCTACATTCCAGAGAGTTTTTTAAAAAAGGCAAGAGGAGGGGGGTGATCAGGGGGCTCAAATGTCTTATGGAAACTGCTTGAACTGCTAGAGTGAGCAAAAGCATTTTCAAGTACACCAACTCAGTAGATCTGGTTTCTGGCCAATTCCAATGAATTTTTCAGACACAAAAGGCAGCTGGGTTACATATGCAAATAGGTGCTAAATACGATGCATGTCTCCCAAAAACACTGCTTATTTTAAAAATTCAGATGTATTGATTTCTTTTCTCTTTGCTCTTAACTCTTTGAAGCTTTACTGGAGACCTTTCATTTCACATAACATATTTTAACTTTACATTAATATTAATATTGCATTAGACATACCTCACTTAACAAAGCCTAAGACAAAGAAGCTCGTTTTTACAATCTATTTTTATGCTGACTCATCTCCCTTTCCTTCCTTAGCCTCTGTCTAGCTGGAATCTCCCCCCCTCCCCCCCCCCCACACTATCAGCACTGGGAGGATGGTGAAGGAGGCCTGCAGAGAAACAGACTTTCAGGTTGCAAAAGTGTGCCTGCAGTAAGCAATGCAATGGAGCTTGAGATAAGGAAGAACACAATTCTCCTCTAGTCCTATAGCTATGTGTACCTCCACACAACAGCCAAGGAAACAGCAGCTGCCTCCTGAATCCCTTACTGAGCATATGTGAACAGCAGAACAGAGAGGAAAAGGGAAATCAGATAATCCTGTCTCTCCAGCAAGCACCAACATGTTAAAAAACATAAATCTATACAGTTGGCCACTAAAATGGTAATCATAGAAAAGTGGCGACTGCAGAAAGGAACAATAATCCCTGTATAACAGTGATGTATTTATGTCTTTTACTCCAAGTCTCAAGTCAAGCCTCAACTCTCTACCTCCAAGTCTCAAATTGAGTGGACAAGATATTTTCAAGTCAAGTCTCAAGTCTGGGAGCCAATTTTTGAGGTGGGGTATACAATCCTTCTTATTCCCCATTACTGAAGTTTTAAAAGTTTTAAAAGGAAAGATCCTTCCCTGTGCTCTGGGGGCAAGTCTTGCCTTCTGCTGTTAGGAAAAGTTTAGATGGCTCCTCCAATATGCAGTGGGGACAGGCTGCCAAGCAGACCTCAACCCCACCACAAGCCCATTGCCTAATGTGTTTACTGTTCCCCTTTGAGAAATGTGCACATGCTTTGGGCTTGAGACAGACTGTCATGTGACCAGTAGGCAAAAAGAGATGGAAGCATTATTCAAAGTTTTAAGGTTTCTGGATGAATATGTTATATTCCTGAACCAAGAGCAGCAATTCAGTCACTAAAAATATACAGCTCATAACTCCAGTTGAGTCGGTGTGTCATTTATTGCCAAGTTGAGTCCAAGTCAAGTCACCGAAGTGACTTGAGTCCAACTTGAGTCCAAGTCAATTACCTCAAGTCTACCTCATTGCTGTATACATTTTGGAAGAGGCTTTCACGTATTCTCCTGAAGACTCAAAATGTTTGTGTTTTTTTTTATTTAAGGCATCCTTTAGCTATGTCTTTCATTTTATATATGCATATTGTTACTTTTGGGTAAAAAAATTGCTGAAACATGTTGAACTGTTCTTCTTTTTTGTGGTGCATGAATCTATCCCTATATATTTTTTTTCATGTTATGTCTGCCTCTGGTACAAAACTTTCAGTTAAAGAAGTAATGTTCAGAAACACAAAATAGCTGGCATCCTGTTAATTAGTCTCAGAGGCAGTGGACCTAGTCAATCAATTGTTGTGTGGTGAGTCAAAATGTAGGCAAATCCCACTGACTGAATGGATCTACCAGAGCCAGGAGTATAACAACAAGATTTAGGTCCTTCTTTGCTAACTGTGGTATTCTGTATATGGTACTGTCATAGAAATTCATGCAACACAGTGCAATTACACAGTATTAGTAGTCTTACAACAGGAAGGGTACTTTTGATGAGGCTTCTTTACTGTCTTATTCATAGAATTTTATGAGTGGTCTGGGTGACACCATCTTCAACTGGCAGCCCACCCGCATTTTCCCACTGCTTCTTCCATCTTGTTTTCCGTATCAGAAAAGAAATCCTTTAAAGGGAAAAATTGGAATAGCTAGGCAATGCCTTCTGAGTCTTTGCAGTAAGAGGCCTCTGTATGAATGTACACAATGTGCCCCCTGTCCTATCTCAGTCCTGGCACAAACTGAATATCTCCCAGCTTGTTACTTACTTCCAGGCAATAAGCATAAATGAAGTCCAACATAAAGTCATAAATAAAGTCCAACATAAACAAAGTCTGGCAGGGTTTCACAGCAAGGGAGTGTCCAAGGCCAATCTGAGCATTTATCAAGGTATCCAGCAAGGTAGCAGGTCAGATAAGCTCTGACAACACCCAGACGGGAAGGACACCAGCTAAATAGGACCCAAGCCTAGCACAGCTGAGACTTTATTGATTGTTGCCGGTTATAAATCCTGAGAGAGTGATGCTGGCTCTCTCTTTGCTGCCTGTGCACTGTGAAGCTGGGTTGAGGTAAGTGTTCCTCTACATTTGAAAAGGCGGGACTCTCTGTTAGAGCTGGCACCGTCCCCTGTACTGTTTCCGGCACTGTAACCTCACTCTGTACAGCAGGCCCTGGCATGCCCTCTGTTTCAGACTGTGAGTCAGAGTCCATGCTCTGGAAGCAGGGCATTATCTGAAATCCCAAAGAGCTGCTAACAGTTAATGTAGTCAGTACTGTGCTAAAAGAACTAGTGGTCTGATTTGATAGAAGACAGCTTGAGATATTGTACTTCTACAGAAGACGCAAATGTGTCAGGAAGTTTGTTGTAGTTTGTTTGTTTGTTGTTTTTTGTTGCAGTTGTCAGGGATGCAGATGGGGAGGTTTAACACATCCCAAAGATGTTTATGTTGTCCCAGACTATTTTCTCCAATTCCCAGCACCAGCTGATTTTTGATTCAGGAACATATTAGAATAAAAAAAATACCTTGCTTATTTATTTATTCATTTTTTTAAGCATTCTAGAGCAATCAGTGAAATGGTGCTTTTGCACTAGAACACTACAACTCAAAAAGAGAGAGAGAGAAAGGAGAAAATTTGCCCTTAAATCCATAGGACCTCCTCAGCAAAGCAGATTTAAAAGAAAAAAAAAACACTAGCTTTTGGAGAGCTCTAGTGCAAATCCAAGAAATCACTACAAACAGCTCCCCAAAAGAAAAGAGGAAATACACAAAGAAGTGACAACAAGCTGCAAAACCTGACACAGCTCAAGGAGCTATATTGCAAGAATGCATACTTTGTTGGACCTGTTTGGGAGAACCCATAATGTATCATTTGAGTTCAAGAAAGTGCATTTTTTTTTCTGAGCAAGAGATATATGCTGCGAAACTGAGAAAGGTGTTATCTTCCCTGCTTCCCTGTTTGTGCCTTTGCAGCAAAAACAATAAGACACACTTTAAACAACATTATATGCATATGTCTTTCTAAGTGGGGCATAATTCAGTGCCAGCTAGACAAATGGGTGTCACTCTCTCTGTGACCAACAGTGAGATTCACAATGTTTTAAATGTCCAATGGGTTAAGTCATGCCAGCTAAACATGGACCAGATATGGAAGCATCCATAAGAACATTCATTTTTCTTAAGAACACCATCCAGTGAATGCAGCTTTTCCTGGCATTCCAAATACTTGGGCTTCACTCATAAGTTACCTTAGAGCTTTTGAAGAACCCAACCCATTTGCCTTGTGTATTAGCTTGATTAAATATAGTTTTGCATATAGGAGGTAGAATGAGGAGTATAGCTACAGGAGAAAGGATGGGGACATTCCTGCCCAGATAAGAATTCTGCCCCCCCCAAAAAAAATTTCTAGCAACACAGTAAATTAAAACTTGGGTTGAGCATTTAGAAATACAGTTTAGGCATCCAAACAAAAGGAGTAGGCAAAATTACCAAGGGAATGTGAACATGGCAAATGGAAAAACTCTTAGTGTGGATGGTTCTCATTTGAGGAAATTTGAGGAATAAAAGAAAATTTCATTTGGGGGAGTCAGAATTCTTATTTTGGGATACAATGCCCTAATTCTGTGCCCTATAGGTACACCCTGGGTAGAATCCACTACTGAACTATTTTGTTACTGTTCTGTGCCTTCAGGTTGACTCCAGCTTCTGGCAATCCTATCATGGAATTTTCTTGGCAGGATTTATTCAGAGGAAGTTTGCCATTGCCTTCCTCCAAGGGTGAGAGAGTGTGACTTACCCACCTGCTGGGTGTTATTCATTGGTAGAATGTATGCCACCTGCAAGTCTGTGTGCCAGAGCAGGAAAGAAAGAAAAGGAAAATGTCTCAGACAAAATCAAGAAATGAAACCAGAGCTGTCACTTTTTACTCCAAGGGGATAATCTTTTTGAGAACCAGATTGTCATTCTGAATTGGTGGGAGCCTTCTTTGAGATACTTTTCCACTTCCTGTTTTGCTTTACAAACAGGGCTAAAAGCAGACGTGCCGAAATAACTTGAGAAGTCTTGTTCTCATGAGAATTTTAGCTCAGTTTTTATTACTCATACAAAGTCAGGGAGATCAGATGAGTTCTGACAAGCTAAAGGATATCAGGTTGATTTGCCAAAGCCAAAACACAAATCATTATGAGATTCCTAAATGCTGGTGGACAACCTATAGCTCAGTAGGAGAGTGTGTACTTTGCATTCAGGAGGTCCAAAGTTTATCTTCCCAGATAACAGGGTTAGGTAGTTGGTAAGTAAGACCTCTCCCTGAGATCCTAGCCAGAACTTGCAAAAGGACTCTTTGGTCTGCAAAAAAGTAGTCTCCTATTTAATTTTTCAAAACTGTTGGGGTCTGGGACCCTCTTTGTAACTTTTCAATGGTCTAAAAGCTTGAAGAACTGCTTTCAGGTTGGCAAGATGGACTCAGTGGGAAAGGAGTTCCCCATAAGGACATATCTTGGAATAAAGAATGGATTACCTGTCATTATATTTAATACAACTTATACTCTCCTTTACCTTTCAAGCAAAACTGATGGTATCTTAGATCATGATAGTTTTCATTCCAGCACACCCTAAATAAAGACCAACTATGTATAATATGTTAGTATTGTCCTAAGAGCCATGGTAGAGGGAAAATTCGCTCTTTTTCTAATAATATAACCTAATATGTTGTGGTGCTTCTATGCAAGAAGTATTCCACTACCTTTTGCAAAAGAATTCATAGAACACTACTGTTTCATATTCCAGCCACAGTAGTCCATGCACTAGTAACCTTCTGATTAGACTACTACAATGTATTCTATACAGGGCGGCCCTTGAAGAAGACTCAGATGCTGCAGCTAGTGCAAAATGCAGCATCTTGACTGCTGACTGGAATACTGTATAAACAACATATCATGTCTGTCTTAAAAGAATTGCACTGTCTGCCAATATGTTTCTGGTCTGAATTCAAGGTGCTTGTGATGACATTTAAAGCCCTAAATTGCTTGGGACCTTGATACTTGAGGGAATGCCTCTCCCGATAAGTGCCTGCCTGACGATTAAGGTCTGCAGGGGACCCTTCTCCATGTCCCACCACTATCAATCCATACTATTAGGACATGGGAGAAGGCCTTCTTAGTTCTCGCACCCCAACTGTGGAATGCTCTCCCCTACAGGACCAACTGGCACCAATACTCATACCATTTAAGTACCATGTTAAAACTTGGCTGTTCATGAGAGCCTTTGGGCCTCATTAATTAATCCCAAATACAGCTGTACATAGTTTAGAAAACTCTGAAATCTTTTAAATGTATTTTAAATGTATTATTGCTGTTAATATGTTTCTAGCATTTTAAATTATTTTATTGTTTTAATCTGTTTAACTTGTTTTAATGCTTTTTGTGAGCAGGCCTGAGATCTTTGATATAGGGCAAGGAATAATAATGTTTTTTTGGATCCACGCCATGTTATTTTTGCTGCAAATAGTAAATTCGTAAGAAGTTCCAAGTCACTAACATCCACAGAATCATCTAAATATCTCAGAAGCAAATCATAAGACATACCCAACTGAATATTTATAGAAGTCTTTTCTTTAGCATTTCTCAAAATATAATTCTCCAAATGACTTAATCTGAACCCAGTTCCAGTTATGTAAAAATCCATATCACTAACAGAAATTAATAGCTTAATTCCTGTGCGAGCATATCAGTGTAATCCTATGGATGTCTGTTTGGAAGAAAGTCTGAACTCACTGGGGCTCACTGGGTAAATATGCACAAAACTGTAGCCTTTCAAAATACTTTTTCCAACAGGAATGCATCAAGCAAAATAAAATGCATGGTGAACATGGTAATTTCCTTTAAAAATTTCTATAGTAGAAATATAAAAGAGACAAATTCTTTTACTCAAAGCCAAAGCCTAAATGCTAGATAAATTAGGGTGGAATGAGAAGATCCACTGAGTTCAGTGGGGCACACGTGGGTGGCCATGCATAAGAGGGGTGGGAAAGGTGTAGCCAGTGGGCTGTCTGTAACCTCCAACGTTTTTTAAGGCTCCTCAAGTCCCGTCTATCCTCCTCCAAAATTGTAACTTTTTTGGAATGAAAAATTGCTGGTCCAAACAAATAGAAAAATATACCAAAATGTCAAGGTTTGGCGATATATGGAATATGACAAAAAATAAAATGAAATAAAAAATAAAAAAAAATCAGCTGAAAATAAAACTAAATAAAAGTGAAGGTTTAAAGTTAAAATGAATTCCATTGGGGAGCAGTTGTACATACGTTGGCACACCAAAGGGATGTGCATTGCCTACCAGGACTCAGTCAGTCTCTGTGGTTTGCTGTGGTGTGGATTCCTATTGGTTTGTTGCTGTTGCCCTTCCTCCTTCTGCTTTTCTCTTCCTTTATCATGGCCTCACTAAACTCCTCGGGCTAAACATAAAATCGTAGAATCACAGAGTCTCTTTTGCAGGACTATACCATCAAAGCACTCTCAAAAGATGGCCATCCAGCCTCCATTTAAATATCTCCAAAGAAGAAGAATCCACCACACTCTGAAGCAGACTATTCTACTGTTTATTCCACTGTCAAAACAACTCACTTTCCAATGAATGATTTTAAAATTCCTGATTCAGAAATTTCTGAACTTTTATTCTAAATGGTTCCCTGAAGAAAATCTTGAGAATACACACAGGCTAGAATACATTGGGCTTTTCTACTAACAGAACAACCATCTTTTGAGTATCTTGAGACACATCTCTAGTTTCTTCTGTGGATTCCACTGGATGCCCCCTAGCTTCTGTTTTTTTCTGCTATCAAACAGGTCTCACTATCAAGAGATTCTTCCTAATGCTTAGGTGGAATTTTTTCTCTTGTAATTTGAATTCACTGATTCATGTTCTAGTCTCTGGGGCAGCAGGAAACAAGGTTGTTCATTCTTCTACATGGCATCCCTTCAGATATTTAAAGATAGCCATCATGTCAACGTGCCCATATCCCTAAGCTGTTCCCCATAGAGCTTGGTTTCTAGAACATGCCTTTACCAGTTCCTTCCTCTGAAACACAGCCTATAGCAGCTGGTATTCATTGGCAGTCTCCTATCCAAGTACTAGGCAGGGCTGACACTGCTTAGCTTCTGAGATCAGATGGGACCTGGTGCATTTAGGGGATTTAGACCCTTGGGTTGTTAGCTACCCCTCCTAACTTGGTGTCATCTCCATATTTGATAAGCATGCCATTATTCCATCATGCAACTCATATGTAAAAATAATGAACAACACCAGGCCCAGGATGGAACATTATCAATTTTCTCTAGGAAAATTGGTGAGTGCTCACTGCATTCAGTTGGTTAACATATACAAATACGTCTAACAATATAGTGGAATTTAACACTAGCCTTCAGTTTACTGGCTTGTCTGCAAGAACATCATGGTAAATCTTGTCAAAAGCCTTACTGAAATCAAGATATACTATACTCACAGCATTCCTCTGATCTACAATCTTGTAACTCTATAAAAAATATGATCAGTCTGGCATGACTTGTTTTTGGAAAACTCATGCTGGCTTTTAGTAATCACAGTATTCCTTTCTAATTCCCTTTTCGCATGTTACCTGTTAGCGCTGCTGGGTTGGGGTCCTTGCATGAGAAGCCTTGGAAGAAACACTCCCGCTTCCCTGCTGCTTCCCTGCTGCTCAGCCTCCACACCTCCTCCCTCTCGCTCAAGCGCCCCGCCTCTTCCTTTTGCAGTGCAGCCTGGGACCTTTCCCAGCCTACACTGCCCAGGAAGCACGACCGGCCCAGCTCCCGATGCACCGTACACCAGGTAAGGCGCATGGGGCGCCAGACTGATGTGTGAGCACGGAGCATTTTCAGCTTGAAGCCGAAAATGAATAAATCCATGTGTGCTCTGTGTCCGGCCCTTGAGCGTCGCATAAATGTGAGTGCATCATGCAGACCGCTCCTCACATTTATGCAACTCTCAAGGGGCCCTCTCGCTTCCAAAATGCCATGTGAAAAGGGCCTAAGTGTTCACAGAATGGCTTCTAAATGATCAGTTGTAAAACCTTTTCTGGGTTTAGTATCAAACTGATTCTTATCAAGTTTTTAGCACTAGCAGTCAAGAGACAATGGGGTACTTATTTTACGTATTTACTTTATCTTATTGAATAGACTTCTTTAAAGGTAAGGGAAAAAAAGCAGTGGGAAAACACAAAAGGATTACCAGTAGATGACAGTAACATCTGAATAACTAGAAAAGTTCTATGCATGGCACAACAAAAATCTCAAGCCTTTTAATGCCACATAATTACAGTCTTATATTCTACTTCAACTGCCACAGCTACATCCTTTAAAATCCTAGGAGTCTGCACTTTAGGGAGGAACTCTAGTATCTGACCAAACTACAAACCCCAGGATTCCATAAGAGGTTACTCTGTCAGTTAAAGTGGAATCATAGTACTACAGTTGTGTTGTGTGAAAGGATTCCTTGGCCATTTCCGCACCAGATGGCCCCTTACGAAACTGCAAACCCCAGGATTCCGTAGGATGTTGCAAGTGGAATCATAGCACTATAACAGGCTAGTGCGGAAATGGTCTTTACAGGTTTTTGCGCGGCATTTTTGAAGCGAAAGGGCCCCTTGAGCATCGCGTAAATGTGAGGAGCGGTCTGCATGATGCACTCAGATTTATGCAACACTCAAGGGCCAGACGCGGACTGCACACGCGTCTTTTCATTTTCGACTCAAAGCTGAAAATGCTGCGTGGTCACGCATCGCTCCAGGGCCTCGCACGCACTTACCTGGTGCATGGAGCCCTGAGAGCCGGGCCGGTTGCTCGTCCTCTCATCAGTGCAGCCTGCGAGGTCCCAGGCTGCACTGCGAACGGAAGAGGCGGGGCGTTTGTGCGACAAGGAAGGAGCTACGGAGCCGAAGCAGGAGGGATGCGACAGCTTTCCTCCCAGGCCTTTGTGTGAGAGACGAGCAGCCCAGCACCGGTAAAAAGTAAGGTGCGAAAAGGGCCTAAGTCTGGAAGCACCTAAAGATAGGAGGGTAAGATTCAATGGAACAAAATACTTGAACTCAGAGTCCTTCATTTGGGAATTTAATTTGAAAGCCATCTTAAATCAATAAAAAGTTGCAAAACAGGGAGCAATCATATTCTAAAAATTTTTAATGGAGTAAAAAAGACATACAGAGAACTGTGCTACTGTCTGCACAGAAATACATTGCGTTGAGTTTAATTAGACTTACTTCCACATATGTATATGCAGGATTTATGTGTGTAGGAGGACTGCAGCACACACAATTCATCATGATGGGAGGTTACCCTACCGTCACACCCAGTCACACCCTACCAGTGCTCCAGATCGTGAAATTCACACAAAGCTGCCTTCCTGGAACCACACAAAGCTGCCTTCCTGGAAGAGTTGCCAGGCATTCCATTTATTTGCTATTGTGTTCAGTTTGAGAAAACAGCTCAGGCATGTGTGAGCAGTGTTGGTATTTGCCATTACAATTTGGACACAACTAACCACCAAAGTCTGGTGGATCAGAAGCAGATCCCAATGTTTATATTCTTGATCAAACATCCAGAGAGAACACACTCAAATGTGAGCATTTGAGTGAGTCATGGAAAATTGGGTTGAAGCTTTGTGAATGGATAACAAAATGAGAGGACTTGGAATCTAACCAAAACTCTAATATTGTCAAATATTATTGATGGTACGCTGGATGAGTACAGTATCTATAGCTCAGCTTGAAATTACTTTTCACATTTGATTTCCAAGAAAAGTTTTTTCCCATCATAAGCCTGCTCCTTTCACTTGATCATGCAATGAAGTGATGATAAGCTTGTGTTTCTAGTATGATTTTCTGCTGCCATGAAGGTGAATGGGTTATCATAACTTCAAGGGCCCATAGTTGTCACTGCTTTGCACCTTCTTTCTTCATTTGTTGCTCATAATGAGCATTCATGAAATCCCACTCCTTGGGTTTTCTCATGCTTTTGACCACAGTAGCTACCAATAGTGACAGAAAAAAACAAACTGTTTTACTAGGCCAGCAGCTTGCTTAAGACAGCCTTCTCCAGCTCAGCCCTCCCCAGGTATTTTTGACTAAATGTTCCATCGTTCAGCATTATCATTGTAGTTGCAGCTCAAGAGCTCTTGTGGGCACCAGGTTGTGGAAGACTGTGTTTGAACAGCTGGGCAACTTCCTAAAGTCATAGGGGCCAAATTTTTTCTCCCCTCCAAACCAGTCTGATGTATTTGTGGGCAGGTTTTGGCTGTGTAGTGGTATGCCATCCCCAGTCAAGACTGAGGGCCTTTCTGCACTACGCTGTTATAATACTATTATTTCACTTTCAACATCCTATGGAACCCTGGAGTTTGCAATTTAGGAAGGGGCATTTAGAATTCTTATCCAGAAAGCTCTTTTGCCTCAGTAAACTACAAACCCCAGAATTCCACAGGATGTTCAATGTGGAATAATAGCACTACAACACTATAGTGCAGAAATGGCCCAAGACCCTGTTATGGAGGAAGTATACAACTTGTTTTCAAGCACAATGCTGCTTCTGGGAGCCAGATTGTGGTTTAAAACAAGGTGCACACTCCCTCCATTCCTTGTTCTTAAAAGGAAATGTGTTCATCTTTTGATACTAGTGTTGTTGCTGCAACATCAGGTTTCAGTAATGACAAAGGCAAGTGATAGCATGGACTTCAAAATTAGAGAGAACAGCGATATATATTATCTAAGCCATGAGTTGTTTGCTACGATCTTAGAGAGTTCGTAGTTCCAGATATTGTACTTAAACATGTTGGCCAAACAAGAAGTGTATTTAATCATTTATTTTTCATCTAAAATAGGGGTGAGGAAAACTTTGGTCCTCCCAGATGTTTTGATTTACAACTTCATTAGACACATCCAACATGGCCAGTGGTAAGGGATTGTGCAAGTTATACTCCAAATCATCGGGAAGGCCAAAGTTCTCCATCTTCCCCAAACATTTCCCTTCCAGGAGCAAACAGGTGAGCATCTCTGGTAGTCTACCCTTTCCTCTTCTAGCAAGTAGTGTAGCTAGGGTGGACAGACACAAAAGAGGATGGCACTCCTGCATCTTTAAAGTTGTGTGAAGTGAGCAATTTTCACAAATTCTCTACAGATTGTCTCCATAAGTTCCCTATGGATTGTCTCTGTAAGTCTCGTCTTATATCCAGTTTGTGACTTCCTTCTCATTTGGTTGTATATAATAGGAACTCCTTCCAAGTGGCCAGACAAGGAAGATTTTTGTAGACTAGGAGGGAAGTGTTCTTTCATAACATAACACTTTCAATGGGCAAAGTGGTTTATACATCTCTTGATAGGCATAACGAGTTCTATGCCCTACGGAAAGGATTAAGACACCTACTTAAATATATATGTATTTTAATTATTGTTGAAAAAATGGGAAAGTACAAAAAATTCAGCTATAATAGTAACTAGATAATTTGAGGGCTTTGGGATTATAACATTTTAAAAAATAACTCTCTAAGCTCTGGCTACTCCTATACATGAAACAATCCTTTTAGGTGGTGGGATGGTGGACTCTTCATATGCTATTGGATTAGAACTGCGAACAGCTCTACGTAGCATTGCCATTGGTTAGAGATGATGGGAACTGCAGCCTAACAACAAGTAGAGACCATACCTTCCCTGTCCCTGCTATAGGGCTAGGCCTTTTTGCCCACTCCATCTGTAAATGTAAACCTGTGTTGTCTGTAGATGAGGGAGAAGTTTTGCTGGCAAATGAAGGTATACAGGAGCATAACAAGAACCCATTGGACAAGCTCTCAGTCAACAGGAAAAAAGGGAAGGAGGAAGGCATAATACATGTTGTAAACAGAATGAACTGCAAGTTCTTTCATGTTTCATGCAATCTGAAACAATTAAAATCTATCTCTATATTAAGATTCCCCTTGAATTTATGCAGTGATAGATACAGATAAGAGTATAAATGAATGAACAGCTTGTATAACACTGGCTTGTTGCACGCAGCAGGTTGTGACAAGCCTGTAACACTGCACTTGAAAGGGCATGGCTAAGCTGAAATACCATGATGGTGCAGCAAACTGCTTTCAAAAAGAATGCAGAAAGTGTTGCATTCATAAAATGCCAGTGATACTTTATTTGTCAGATTTTTTTTAAAAAAATAATGTCTGTGGAAACTTAATGTGATACATAGCAAGTGCAAGATATGCATTAGGATACCACACAATCCAATGGCAACATTTTATCATAACCATATACACACACACAGCCCTACCTTCAAGACCAGGGGAAGGAATCACATGGCCTGCCAAATAATGCTGCACTGCAAGTCCAAGCAATCCTAGACCCGGAGGCTTTACTGCGAGCCCCCAGATCCTGCCAGACCACTTGGAGCTCACCCAACCTACTAACTTCTCAGAAATTGGGGGAAAAACATCTCCAAATGGTCAACCGACTTTGGGAGACCTTCAGAAGTAGTGGACACCTGCCAAGCACCCAACAATCCCCATCCGCCCTGAAAGACAAAGAAAATAGGCTGAAAAGAGGAAGCAGAAGCAACCCCTGGTTTTGCTTTCAGCTGCTTGTAGATTGAGTTTTTGAGAAGGATGGCCCACCGGGGGGCCATGAGGACACAATTGTTCCCCCATACCCCTACAATTGCCCAATCCTGGTTGTTGTTGTTGTTGTTGTTGTTGAGTGTTTTCAAGTCATTTCGGACTTATGGTGACTCTAAGGTAAACCTATCGCATGGTTTTCTGGGGCTGAGACTGTGTGACATGTCCAAGGTCATCCAATGTATTTAAGGTTAATCTGACAAGGAAAATCAACTATGAGAAAAAGGAGAAGAAGACACCATATATTTTAGTTACAAGGTCTCAGTATGTATTGTATTATGGAAAACTGTATTATGGCAAAAACAAAGAGGTTGCTCTTTGAACTCAGTTCAGTCAGAAGCAGGGGTCAGAGATAAAAAATAATGCAAATGCTTAGGGTCGTAAATAGGTTAACAATGAATCTAATGTAGCCCTCGGCGATCACCTTGTCCCTAACCACTCAACTTTTTACACAGACCTTGAAAAAAGATATTACAAATACTTGTCCTAGCTGAAGTCTTTTGGTGATTTTCTACCTTACAAAGGGGCAGCTTGCCACTCTGGCATTCTGATAAACTTCCCATTTCACCCACATATCAGAGTTTTCCTAGTTACCTCCAAGGTGTGGTTAAAGTATCGGACTTGGGAGAGCCAGGTTTAAGTCACCCATAACAGGAAAGTCGCTGGGTGACCTTTGATGGGCCAGCCATTTTCTCTTTCTCAGTCTCTTTCTATCCCACCTTCTTTGTGGGATAGAGTGGGAAGGAGGGGCCATATATGCTTCCTTGAACTTATTGGAAGACAAGATATAAATATAGCTAGTAAATAAATAAAGAACTGTATTATGGCAAAAACAAAATGGAGGGGCCTTTAAAGAAAATCTACGTCCATGTGTTCACTAGTGTGGCATTTGTGTGTATGTGACTGAGAGAGAGAGAGAGAGAAAGAGAGAGAGAGAGAGAGAATACCAAAACATTCTAGCTAAAACTCTATTTGATCATTGGTAACTTTACCCAGGGGGACGATCTCTCTGAAACAGATTACACTGCTGTCTTACACTATTTTGGCTGTGCCCACTGTACAGAGGAGCATCACTTACATTTATTCAAAGCAGTAACTGGTTTTTAGACTAAACATTTCTTATGTAAAAAAAAAAGGGGAGGGGAATTGTATCCAAATACTTCCTTAAGTACTAAACTCTAAACAGCATCCAGTTCACCAACATTTTATTGGCATTTCTTCCCTGTGCTTTTAAAATTATTATTATCATTATCATCCCTGAGCTGTGTTTTCCTTCCATTAAAAAAAAGAAATCAATGTAATAGGATGACCTTTTTTTCAAAGGGCATCTTTTTCACTCAATCTCTCCTCTAAAGACAGTGACATTAGTTTTGTAAATTAATAAACAGGCGGGTATCTGAGGACTGCATGAAGCCGCCATCACCCTTCATTGTGCTTTCTCTTCTGACCCCACTTTCCAGTGCAGGGCCCTCATCTCAACAACAATGCCCTGAAAGCCTGTGTGGCACTCTGGGATCACACTTGAAAAGGTCTTTGGCTGAGGCTGGCTTTCAAGCAGGGGGGACAATTGGCAAGAAGCCTGTGGCTATTCATGCAGAACAGGCAGTGAAAAATGCCTGAAGTCAGTTTCAGGGGTGGGCAATGCCCCCGAAAAAGAAAGCCCACATAACGCGAATGGTTGCTGCTAGGCGACTCGAGCCAAAGGCATGCCACTAGCAGGCCTCCATGCGCCGACATCAATGGGCTCATCCTCTCCCTATTAGGGGCCTAAACTGATGGAGAAACATGAGAAGGGACTAGGAGCAGGAAAGGAAAAGAATGCAAGGGCACAACCGTGGTCAAGGCAGGGATTGTTACGCGGAACAAGTCCACCGACCCAAAGAACGGCATCAGCATTGAGGCTTCGTTTCGCCGCACACGGTTGGTGGTACTCGTCACTTATCAAAGTGCAGAATAAGAAAAATAACAGAGGGCATATTTTTTTTCCTATGGCTACTTTGTGTGGGGGGCAGAATATCTCATTCATAAATGAGTACAATTCTTTATCAGTCGCACCTATCAGGCCTTCAGGAATATGTCCTCCATATGCTCATCATCAAACAGTTATGAATATAGTTTGGAGAAATGAGCCCATAATTATTTACCTTTTGCCAGAAATGCATTTTGACCATCCCTTGGTCCAACTGTATGTTAACACAAAAGTCCAGTTCAACTCAATGTCAAATAATCTAAGGAACTTCCTTCCATTAGAAATCTAGTTGTTTCCTTCTCCACTCACCTTTTCCTGCTAAAAACTTACCTATTTGGACAATCTTTCAGGTAATAAACATTTGATTCATCTTTTACTGTCACTTGTTTGTATTCATACTATTGTATTTCAGAAGACATTTTCAATTTGTTAATGTAGAACTTTGTGGTGCTGAACATTTGTAATTTGTGAATTTGGACATTTATAATTTGTGATTTTGCTCTGTGTTTCTATATATATATTGTTAGTTGCCCTGAGATCTTATGAGGAATGGAGGGATGGAAACTGAACGAATAACAAAAACAGTGCTACATAATGAAGGAATCATCATTTTCATTCTAGTAGTTCTATCTACCACAGAGTGGGAGCAAAAAAAAGTTGTTGTTCAGATATGGAATAATGCTTCACTGCCCTTTCATTTCTCAGTTTTTTACTTGGGGTAGCAGTATTTTTATTCTGTTCAACCTATGATGGCTTTTAAATAAGGAGTTCATAGAAGTTTTATTTCTTTGGAAGTTTTAATCTTTCTTTTTATAATTATTATTATAAACCCTTATGATTATTTAAATTGTTTCAATATCTGTATTGTACATTGTTTTAAGACTTTTGGATAATTGCTCAGCTGAAGGTCTTAAGACAACACAGCAAATACTAAATATACCACGGTATTTACTATTTGCTGTGCTACCACTGAGCAGAATGGCAGGGTTCAAGCAGCCTCGGTGACTAGTCAGAACCTACCTGGGAGTCTGTAGGTTCTTCCTCGTGGTGGAAATCATGCTAGGATTGCATTGGAATGACAACGGAGGAAGGAGCAACGTTGTAAACAAAAAACTTTTTTGTGCAGACAAGTCACATGCACTTCTACACAGAATAACTCGCCTGACAAAGCACAAATACCTTTCAACAATTGCACCAATTTTTTTGTTTTCACCAGTATCAGGAAGAAAATTGTGGAGGCCATTCACATTCGTATTTGCATTTGAAGCAGAGATCATAAAGATTTCCATCAAAAGTATAGTAAGGGATTGATGAAGCAAAGAAATTGCCGCCCATATGGGACAGGGGTGGAAAAAAAAATCTCTACTATTTATTTCCCAGTCAAAGAATGGGTTTCCCAACAGCTGGAAAACCCCATTGGAAAGAATAGTAGAGCAGCCAGACTCTGGTGCAGTTTTCTCCCAGTATTCTCAGAACATCTCAAAGTGTTCTGGAAGATTTTTCTGAGCAAAGAAACACATGGCCTTTGTTTTATTTTGGTTTGTTTTGGTTTTGGCACAAAAAAACACATTTTCTGTGTATAAACAGTCTTTTTTTCCTGGACAGGAAACATTTTTTTTTCCCTGTAGGAAACGTGTTTTTTGCCCCCCAAAATCCATATTTTTTCCAAAACTTTTTTTTCATGGAAGAATATTCTGGAACAATTTGGAACGCTTGAATGTAGGGAGAATACTGCACAAAAATGTTTTATCTCACAGCTGAAAAAAAAGACACAGCAACAGTAATTAGTTGTCCTTACATGGAAGGACGAAATAACTGAGGATTTAAATCTGTGGTAAGGGGAAAACCTGACTATTTAAAATGTTACTCTAGACAATATACATTCAAGAACTGTAGCTGCCTAAATGGAGCCCAAATGGAGCCCACCTAACCTCCTAGATGGACATAGAGGACATGATGTGGCATGGCAAGAATTGAGTTGTTGTTTTGTGATTTCAAGTCATTTCTTGGTTATGGAAACCCTAAGACCACCCTATTGTGGGGTTTTCTGAAGGTGAGTGTGTGTGATGTGCCCAAAGTCACCCAGTGGGTTTCTATGGCTGAGCAGGGAATTCAACTCTGGTGCCCAGGATCATAGCCCAATGCTCAAACCATCACACCACACTGGCTGTGTAGTACTGAGTTAGCACTTGGTACATTGTCGTCCATCTTCACCAGCACTCTCCTACTATTCCTTTCATGCCAAAAACCTGGACACTCTAAAAACTCTGCCTCAGTGCTCTAAAAAAAATACTTTTTGGATTACCAGGCTTCAGCTAGCCATAACAGCCAGGAGATTCTGGGAGCTATAGTTCAAAAAGTAACTTTGTGTGGTTCTTCAGTGGGTAGTTAGGGCAGCAGTATTCCCAAAAAAGCATATTGTCTTGGTCATAAGCATGGTATGTTGTCTGCAGCATAGACAATATATATGGTTTTCAGTGGGATTAAAGCAGTGGGAAAAAGGAATTTAAGCCACACCCTTCCCAAGTCTCGTGCCCTCCAAATATATTGGACTACAGCCAGAAATGGTGGAATTGTAGTCTAACACATATGAACAGCATCCAGACTGTGGAAACTGGTCATTCAAATGGCATTAAAATAATAGCTGAGCATTAAATTTCACACAGAATACAATATAATAAAATCCTATTACCCTTACTGGAGAAAAAGAAGCCTGGGCCTTTCTTTTGTGCTCTTATAGGAAGCAGAACTGTACCAAGTTAGTGGAGCAGCTTCAAAAATAACAGTTGATAAACATGTAGCAGATCTTCTTCTTACTAATTAAGTATGGATTTTGGTGCACTGGCTTCTTGAAAACTGAAACAAACAAACAAACAAACTGCAATGCCTCTTAATGGTTAGGCTTCTTTCTTGGTATGCTCCCAGCTTTTAAAATAGAATGGTATTCCTTAGCTTATGACTAATGATCTCTTTCTAAAAATGGTATGAAGCATGTTGCACTGAGCTAATGCAGTGATTTATTTCAGATAGGGTTGGTTTATTATTCATAGAGCAGAAAGCTATGGAATTCCCCCTTCTTCAGAACTCATTCTCTCTCTCTCTCTCTCTGCTGTTCCAAAGCCAAACAACACGCATACCATCACTAATTTCTCCACAACAGTGGTTGGAAACACCCAGTTTGCAGGCTGCATTTTACCCCACCTGGTTTTGCTCAGTTCAGCCCAATATGCAGGATTTGGCCAAACCAATTGCAAAAGTCCTAGCTACCAATATTTGGCAAAACACAGAAGTGTATAATTGTGAGAACCTCTCTATCACTGCAGCTGTTCCTGTGGTTTCGTGTATCATGGGGGAGGGGGAGATGTTTGAACCAAAATGTTTTTCCACAAAAAATTGTGTTTTGCATAAATATCCTTTGTTTTGATCAAAAGCCTTGGGGTTTTATATGTGTGTAAAAAATCAACATTTTTGTACAAACAAAAATTCCACCAAGGAAATGAAATGCAAAACAGACTCCTGTTACAGGCAGCGGCCTTCTATCTGACTAGGGCCATTTCCACACTACACTGCTATAGTGCTATTATTCCACTTTCAGCATCCTACGGAATCCTGGCGTTTGCAGTTTAGGGAGGAGCATTTAGAATTCTCAGCCAGAGAGCTCTTTGGCCTCAGTAAACTACAAACTACAAACCCCAGAATTCCACAGGATGTTGAAAGTGGAATAATAGCACTATAACAGTGTAGTGCGGAAATAGCCTAAGAAGAAGAAACAAATGGAGACAGACACTTAATGAGGACCAGCTTTTCTAAAAGTCTTAATATTTTACAAATGATGGTTTTGCTAACCCATTCTTTCTCCTCCCAATTTAATCAAGGTTGCAATGTTTTCCTTATAATAACAAATTGGATTTTATTATACAGGATTAGAATTGGACTTGCTAAGATAGAAAGGCAGGGGAAATGGTCAAATAGCTGATTTCCTTGAACATTCAAACAGTTTCAATAAATTGACACGCTTCTTGGTTTTCAGAAGTCTGAAACCAGAGTTATAGTTTTGCACCAGCTTCCCTTCCTGACAAATTACAGCAAGAAACCAATGCATCCTTACTTGGGAGTAAGACTCAACTGAACTTGGAGGAATTTCTAAACACAAATGCTGAGAATCATATTGTTAAGTTCCTTTTGAAATCTACATTTAACAACAGTAGCACAAAATCTCCTATGCTTGGCTTAGAACTCATTCAACAACTCAAAGGCTCCGGAATTAGAAATAAGGAACTTCCTCCGTCTTCCTCCTTACAAAACCCAAAACCTACCAAATGACTTCCTTTCTCACACACCGAAGAATACATGGTCCTGCCAGGAAAAAAAAGAAAGGTTAAACTACTATTATGTATTGGGTGCGAGAGCATCTAAAGCTGGGTGAGTGTTACTAACTTGCTTAAGAATGTACAGGGCAATCCCACAGCACACTCTGTGTGAACCTCATCCCTTCATTAATCACTAATGGTCCTTTTGATTTTACAAAAACTGAAATACATGCATGGATTCCTTGGCTATCCTACAGGGGCTGCTCTTGCATGCAGCCTTTAACCTCATCCCTTCTGGAAACTAACTGTAATTTTCAGCTTCTTGGAGTCAAAAGTCTGTAAAGTTGAGTCTCATGTAACTTGCTGTTTCTGTGCCATTGAAAACACAGAGAAGGAGCAATATATTACAGTGGGCATAACTTGTCATCATATTTGTCCTCCCACACTCCTCTTCTGGTCACCCTGCTCCAAGCTGATCTCTTTATAATAGAACTAAGAGCAGAGAAGTATGTGAAGAATGAAAATATGCTATCCCAGGATGCAAACCATTAGTCAGGACTTTTGTTCCCCCATTTTCTTTTTTTAAAAAAACAACAACCCACAAGCAGGGTCCAATTATCCATTGGAAGATAAATACTGACAGTACACTTTCACTCAGAGTGCCACATTTCACAAGCCTCATTTGAAATCTAAACAGCATCTGTGTACTATTTCATGTTATTTTGTGGGAATGAAGAAATATCCAGCAAAAACCTATTGAGCCTTATTCATAAAGCAGAATTCAGTGATATTACTACTGAGTTTGGACCTGCTCACTGAGGAATTCTGGGTTTTGTAGCTTAAGAAAGTAACATTGAAGTAGAAGAGGCTGGTGGTTCCTAGGGCCATCTCCCAAGGTTCTGTTTGAACTCTGAAGAAACTAATCCAAAGAATCTACGGGGAGGATGATAGAATTCAGCACCTTGGATAGCTCCTTTAAAGTTAGAACTAAAACCTAGAGGGATTTACCACCTCACTAACATGGAAGCTGCCAGCCACCATCAAAGCTTCCTCCCTGCAGATGATGCTGTATGTTCAGGCAACAGTGATGGATAGAATGGTGTGGATGCCTGGGATTGGTCCAGACAGCACAGCCCTGCCTGCATTCATATATTTATTCAACTCATGTGTGTTGACTGAAAATTGCTAAAGCATCATTATGATCTTGTGGTGATGGTGCTGACCTGCCCAAGATTCAATTAGATTAGTTATTCATATGACTGAATTTTTGATGGCTTAAGTCCAGGGTACCTGAAGGATTCTGTGTCCCTATATGAGACTGCTTAGGCTCCGAGGTCTTCAGGGAAGACACTCCTCTCTGTCTTATCAATTTTAAGATTCATTTGGTGGGAACACAGGAGATGGCCTTCTCACTGGCTGCTTCCAGGCTTTGGAACCTCTCCCACTCTGGGAGACTAGAAAGCTCCCTCTTTGCTCTCCTTCTATCAACAAGTAAAAACTTTCTTATTCCATCAGATTTTTAGGAAACGACTGTGATGGGCTTTCAGTGGTGTCTTGTTTGTTCTGCTGATTGTTACCTTTTGTTTTTAATGAATCTAGTTTAAAGTTTTTGAATTCTAAGACTCATTTAATTATATTGTTATAATGACATTTTGTAGGGCCCTTTCTGCAGCACCCTCCCATCCCACCATGGGGACAGGAGGACAGGACTGTGACAATGCTTCATGAGGTTGTCATGGTCCCGCTCCTCTCCCATCTCCTGGTGGCATGATTGTGGGTTAAATCATTGACAGGTTTTCTTTGTCAATGACACATGATTGTGCCACCATCCCACACTTATCTGTCTGGTAGAAGGGCAGGAAGTGTGATGGCAGTGTTGCCTGCCCCAGCGCAGCCTGAAAAAGTACCTGGCTATGCTGCAGAAAGAAGTGGCATGTCCATTACACTCCCTTCCACGGGGATCCAGTCCCATGCAGAGAGGAGCGCTGCCATTGCATTCGCTTCCCAGCAGAGCTACTCCTGGGATCACCACTGGATGCTGCTGGAAGAAGGTAAGCTGCGGAAAGGGCCTATGTTTTTACCTCTCTTTTTTGCAACTTTTTTTAACTGTTTTTGTTTTATCTGTCTTGCATATAATATTGGAAAAAAGATGGGGTGTAAATGAAATTAGTAGTAGTAGTAGTAATAATATTAATATTAATAATAATAATAATAATAATCCAAAATTTGCGCCAAAATAACGAGACAATGTACAGAAATTTTAAATCTGAAAGCCCATAAGCAACCCACATCAATTTCACAGGCTGGGTCTAGATTTCTACGTGTGCATCTGGGATGGCTGAAGTAAATTTCCTCTCCTTTTTCCTTGTGGCTTCCTCTCCATTCCAAAGAGTAAGGCAGATAACAGCCTTAAGCTCTATCAAGTTAAAGAGACCACACATCATGATCTCTCCTCCCCAAGTGTATTATTTCTAATACTTACCATATTCTTTGGTGTCTTACCCCTGCCTTATTCCCCTATGGAAGCAGCTGGACATTTTTGCCCAGCGTGCATGTGCACATTCAGTTCAAGGTTGCCAAAGTGGAGTCACACCTGTGGTGCCAGTAGTAGAGAAATGTACATACTTATCTGGTTCCACACGTGTCTTGGTTGAGTTATGCCATGCTGCTCTTCAAAACAAGGCTTCCATGGCACAATTGATGTTTAACTGCATGCAGAGATTTATGCTATGCTGCCCAAATGTAGAATCTTGGTCCTTCAGTTTAGTATTTGTACATAATATGTATTTAGAAGCTATTCATAATCTGCACCACTCAATGGTAGCTTACTTAGCTTGTGCATAAATCTGGCACTGCTTGAAGCTACATGGATGTGGTACACAGATTGGGGGCCCGGCTGAATGGGGTGGTGCAGCACGATGCAGATTCCCTGAAAATCAGGCAGAAGGAGTGCATTTTGCAATTGCCAATTTTCTATCCACTGGAGGAAGATCCTGGAATTAACCCTCTGAGTATACAGCCGCTGATTATTTCCAGCCCAAGAAGCAGACAAAGGTTAGAAGCAACCAGCAGTCAGAGGAAACCAGCTAAAACCAGAAATCAGTTCCAGAGGTATCTCTTGCTTACCTAACAAGCTGTCAGCTCCAGAGAAAAAGCTGTTGATCTACAGTGTTTATTTCAGTAAAAATGAAAGTTCAGTTCTTTAATACATTCATACATTAAGTTTAGAAAGGTATTTGGAGGCAAGACATGTGTGTGCGTGTGTGTGTGTGTGTGTGTGTGTGTAGCCAATCCCCCCATGTTCAGCACTGAGGTGGGAAAAGTAAAGAAGAAGGGAACTGAACAGTCGTGACTTCCAGGTTGTTAGGGCATTGAATCCACTACTGGTTTTCTTTACTCCTTTATTTTGGGGACAGGGTTCAGACTAAAACCCAAAACAAATTTAGTATCCTACTTACATGGAAGCCACCAGCTTCCGGTGCGATCAAAATTATTCTTATGAGTGAAAGTCTAACATGCTTGGGGCTTTTTAGTGTTCGGGGGTGGCACAATAGATATTACAAAGGGAAATAGGATGTTGGTTTATAAACTTATGAACAGGATGAACAACATGAATAGAAGGAAATTGCCTTTCTCTTCCCATTAAACTGGAATTTGGATAGGTCTTTTAGAAAGAAACAGACAAATTTATGAAGTTTAAGCTAAGCCATGGCTGTGTTAGTCATTGCAGATGAATGGAACATCCATATACAGAAGCAGTATCTCTCCACGTAAGAGATGTTGTAGGTTAACCAATCAACTGAAGAAAACCAGACTGTGGCCATCATTCATGCCCCAAGGCATCTGGTTCAAATGGAATAATAGTCTAGAAGGGGTTTCAGTGGAGGAGCAAAGCAATTTTGTATCAATTCATCTATGCTATAGATGCTGCAAATTGTGCATGTCTCACTTTGTAAATATTGCAGTACATACATATTATTTTTAAGTCTATATGAGCTCTTGCTACATTAAGTGTCAGTCATTGACTTCAACTTGCTCCCACTCACATCCAAGTACAGGCTTAACTCATGCCATAGAACGTCTTTCATCAAGGCTACCATAGCAATTCTTGAGTGTTTGGGTTATATTTTGCCAAAACTTCACCCCCTCAGCTTCCTCCTCTTGGCGGCTGGCTGGGAGTGGGAGGATGAGCTCAGCTTCATGCAGAAAGGAGCAACTACAGCAAAATAAAATTTCTGGAGTATAAAGTATTTGGATCAAACAAGCCAGCAGATTAACTGTGAACTTGTTGGCTTTGACTTAGGTCCAGGAAAAAAAAATGGGAAGAATGCAGAATTGCCTCGCCAAAATTATTCTAAAATTGTATTAATCATAATTTGTGGGATAAACTAAGTTCAGCTTGGACCAGGAAATAAAATGAGACAGTAGGGGTGAGAGGGGCAATTTCTTTGTATCTTTAACATAAAATGGTATGGTACCCTTTGAGTGCAAAGTAATGCCTGATGAAACTAGTAAGATTTACTTCCAGTTAGTCATTCCTACCTAGAGATCTGTCTGTGCTCTGATACATGTTCTTATCTTTTTTGTGTTTATTCCACTGGAAGAAGAAGACTACACCTTTACAGGTGTGCATAAATCAGAATGCGGAGGAGGAGGAGATCAGAGAGTTCAGGGCAATGTACTTCCATGTAAACATATAGAACTGCAATGCAAAGCTGGTATGTTCTTCATACTAGTAGTCAACATTGGAACATGCCATTAACCATAAATGTAAAATCCAACAGTTTCTGTGGCCTAATTCTAATTCTTGGTTCCAAATAGGAAATGAACTGACCCAGTTTGTGAATGGAAAGTCAACACTTGGGGAAGTACCACTGACTGAATTGGTCTGTTCTATTTGGGACTAGTAATTGGACTTTGGCTCACTTTTCCCACCTATATGTTTGATAGGAGAGTTTTATGATTTAATAAATCCAGGTTTTGTCGGCTGCATTTCAGGTGAAGGAACTGGCAAACCACCTCTGAGTAATCCTTGCCTAAGAAAAGTTTATGAAATTCATGGGGTCCCCATAAGTTGACAGGTAACTTGAAGGTATATGTGTGCTCGCACACACACACACACCTCTGTAAAAAGTATGTTTTTACTGTTTTTTTATAACTCTTACTTTCTTACTTACAGCTATATCTTTATAGCTTTTTAAGCTCTTACTCTGGAATATAGTGTGTTTCAATGAGTATACTATAGTTTTTATTTTCTGTGGTGATATTCTTTCTTCTATGAATCATGCAAAGGGTAAGCAAAGTTCTTGAACAACATATCAATTTCAAAAAAATTAAAATAATTTCAGCAGATGAAAATAATTTCTACACATGTCAAATACACGAAATAAGACCAGTTTTGCACAAATGTGTGATATTTCTCAAAGATATAGTGTAAGCCTGAAGTTACCTTTGAAGATTCTATGGAAGATTTCACTCTTGTGAGATGCTGCGGGCTCACTTATTGTGAGATCAGTCTACTGAGATTGTATAGCTCTAGCCTGTATCATGGCCACATTAGATATCACATTATCCACATGATTCCTACTTGTATAAACATGCCCTTAAGTAAATAGTGGGCATAAGTTCTCACATTCCAAGTCAGAACCACAGCATGGGGATAGGACCGGTCATTTTGCTACCTGAGGAAAATGTCAAGACAGCACCGCTTCATTCCACCTACAGAAGCTGATTTAACTAACAATTGAATCTTCAACACTGATGACAGGACATTATTTTCCAGGGACCCTGAGGGCATCGAGATAATTTATGCAGCACAGGCCATGCTATGCAGGACACACAGCTATGTCTCCCAATAATTCACCACTGCACTGTCCACTATAAATGCTGCCTGGGACAGCCACCTCAAATCTGCCTAATGCTGGAAATGGGGTAGACAAGGGATTTTCACCCATTGCCCACACCACAGTCCTGAAACACATTTAAAGGAGGTATCAGAGATTCTGACCATATTTTGGCAATAGCATTCAGCACCTCAGAGAGTTCCTTAGAAGTCTAGCTTAAAATCTGGAGTGGCTTTACTGTTCCACTGACATAAAAGACACACCATCCACACTCCCTCGGTCCCCTTGACACTGATGCAAGCAGCAATTTGTGAGCTTTCTTCCTAACACAAATAGTACGGTGGAGAGGTCCATTCCTTAGGATAACACTCTATTCTCCCTAACCCATGCTCCTGATTGGGACTGAGAGTCCCTGTACCAGGTACTTTAAAAAAAAAAAAGTTCAAGCAATCACTAATTGCACACAAAAGATCACATCACATTTGACTCCCAGTTTTAGTAATTCTTGCTTGCTTCTGAATAGAATTCAAAGTCCTAATGGTTGCTTAATCTTTAAGATGCCTAAAATTGTTTGAGTTTCTTTCTTTCTTTCTTTCTTTCTTTCTTTCTTTCTTTCTTTCTTTCTTTCTTTCTTTCTTTTTGTTTTCTTTATTAGAGAAAAGCACTCAAGAAATGGAAATCATCATCATCATCATCGTCATTGCCATTGTCATCATCCAACAAGACAGAACAATCACACTGAATCAATGAGATTTACATAAGTGTTGACTTTCCATTCAACAACTGCTTCAATGGTTCTATTCCATTCGGGAGAAATTATTAGGATTCAGGCCACAGCATCCATTATATCTTTTGCTGTTTGGCCTCTCTCTTCATGGGGAAAAAAATTGAAGCACATTGCATGTTGTAAGTTACAATACAACTGCACATAAAAAGTTGTAGTTGGATATTTCCAAGCTGTGGGTGCTCCTAAACAAAAATCCCTTTTCCACACTGGTCTCTACTATCCACTGTAATCTTCCCCTTGCTACTCCCCAAATTCCAACCACTATCACCATAACTCAATTTGTGACCTTTTCACTACAATTCAGTTACTACTGTCAGCTGTAAACTCATTTACAAAGCATGAAGAGGGATTGTAGCACCTTTGAGACTAAATGAAGAAATTGACTGCATAAGCTTTCATAGACATAAGTCTACAAAAGCTTATGCTACCAACTAGAGGTGCTACAATATCCCTTTGCATACTTATCTAGACTAACATGTCTGTGTCTTTGAACTTTTTTTTTAACAAAAGACCTTTAATTCCTTAGTAGCTGTTCAGTAGTTTATTTCAGAACTAGGGGTGACCATGTGTCCTATTTCAGTAAGAACAGTGCTCTATTTAAAGAGCAGTCCAGTTCAAGTCTTGGCTACAAGAATCATAGAAAGAGAGAACAAGTCTCTTTCTTGAAACTGTCCATCAACAACTGCTAGCTGATCGCAGGTATACTGGTCATCCAGTGGCATCTTTCCAGATCACAGGAAGACATAGAATATTTTTAATTAATTCACAGTAGTGATTTCTACAGTTGCATTAGCACATATCAATTAGCATTTGTAAATTTTATTTAAGCCACTGTCCTCTTTTGTTCTCCTTTTTGGTGCTCCATAAGAGCCCATCCCCTTCAGTATTCTACACCCTCCTGATTCATATCAAAACAAAATGCCTGTTTAAGAAATTTACACTTTGAAAAGAAGAGATATATTTCAAATAACAGAATTGTAGTGCTACTCTCAAACTGAAATAGGTACACCTGAAACCTTCTCCCGGTCAGAATATGCTGTGAATTTCATTTGTGTTCTGTCAGAGCTGTATCCTCTCTCTGTAACCCACAACAACTCTAAGAACTGCATATGCTTCCAAGTACACAATTCAAGTATCAACATCAGAAAGTTAAATGAAGGGCTGGGGAAAATGTACCAAACATATCAATTGTAGAGGATCATAGCGAATCACCCTCCTAGAGTTAGAACCCGTTCTTTGCAATAAAGAACAAAGAGCAAAAGGTGACATACAGCATCCCCTGAGGTCAAGCATAATAGTCCTGCCTGCTGTGCCTTGAATGACTTTAAAGGACAAGATGGACAATCCTTGGAATAATATTGTCGGCTGAGCCGACTGAAGACAAGTCAGTAATTGGCGAATTATGCTTCAGTTGAATGTTCCAAACTTTGGGAAATAGTTCTTTTTTCAAAAGAGTGAATATATGCGTCACCTCCCTATGTTTTGGAACATTCAGCATGAGGATGACTTTGACACTTATTGGCTGTTCCTCAGATGATTCAACTGTCCAAGTATTCCAAACGATTTTCCTTTTTTTGGGGTGGGGGAGTAAAACCTACCCAAATAATGTTACAGACTGTCATATGGTAAATATAGTTTGCACTGTAACTTCTCTCAGATGCTCAGAAACCTGACATGATATTTGTGATTCATACAGGAACTGCATGTAACAAGGGATCCTAGATGCCAGGTTTGGGGGCGTGTGTGGCCCTCTAGAAGTTGCTTAGCTACAATTTCCAGGGCTCCTCCCCCACTAGCTATACTGTATGAGGATGATAGGAGATGTAGTGGAAGAACGTCTGAAGGATCCCACTTCTCCCACTTCTGCATGATTCCCTCTTCACTGTTCTTCTTCTGATGTTCAGACAAAATTTTGTAGTGCTGCATGCACAGCTGTACAAACAGCACAGTCTGAATCACTGTATACTTGTGTCATACCCCAAAAGGCAGGTTAATCATGAGCTGCTCAGACTATAGGCCACTAGTGATGAGCAGCCAGTATATTCAGTAGGAACCCCCTGCATGCTTCCTCTCCATAAGTCCATTTATCTGCCTCTAATTTAGGCTCCTTATGCTCACACTACTCATGTGCACGCTGCATTAATGTCAACATTGCTTGCTCAGGAGAACATCCCCAGTGGATTGTGTGACAGTTACCAACCAAGTTGTTGGTGAAATGGCATAGGAATTAGGCAAAGGGTCAGCACATGTATAGGAATGCTCTCAGGCTAACCACAAGACAGTCACAGTCACTCTTCAAGGCAAT
Organism: Cyclura pinguis; assembly: GCA_030412105.1. Taxonomy (NCBI): domain Eukaryota; kingdom Metazoa; phylum Chordata; class Lepidosauria; order Squamata; family Iguanidae; genus Cyclura; species Cyclura pinguis. The sequence continues at coordinate 305,020,221 of CM059599.1, read as the reverse complement.
GAGCAAGCCATGTACTGCCACATTCTCAGGCTTTGGAAAGCAAAACAAACATCATCCAAAAGCTGTGGAATAAACTCAGGCCCATAAAGTCCAGACTCAATGAAACAGAGCACAGAGCAAACACAGTCCAAAGGCAATGGAAAGCAAACGCAGGCAAATAAACTCCAGACCTTGTGAAACAGAGCACAGATAGACACACTTCCAAGCACAAGTAGAAAAGCAAACAGACACAAATATAGTCTAAACTTAATGAAGCAGATAACTGAAACAGTAGCTGTCTCATTCTCTTTCCAAGTCAAATCTAAGCAACTTGTCCTGATTTCTCCAAGCTGGAGTAAGACGAGAGTTTCAGAATGGTTTACTTTCCTTAGCCTTTAGAACAGTTTTCCAATGTCCTGTATCTACTATGTTTCACGAGCAGAAAAGGGAACTTAAAATATTTCCATGATGTCTGCACTAGTGGTTGGATTTTTTAAAACCCTTAAATTCCTGTACGTTCTCAGGTAATTCATTCTCAGCAATATGTTATATTTCCATGGAACATGAGGAGGAGGGCAGGAACAAAATGATCTTTTTATATATATATACATATATATATACATATATATATATACGTGTGTGTGTGTCTGTGTGTGTGTGTGTATCCTTTTCCATACCTATGAAGTGAATATTTGCACATTGACTGGAATACATGTATATAAAAACAGTCTAGCATAATGGGAAATATTTAATCCCTGGCCACAATTGCAGAAATGTTGAGGAAACTGATATAGTATTGATGAAGTCATCCTCAACAGAGCTCTCTTTTTATCATAACATTTAAATAAACAGTGGTAAAGCAAACAATTTACCATTTAATTCTAAAATGCAGATATCCATCCTTATTCAGTTATTCTGGACAGTATCATTAAGCATCAGATCTTCAGGAGTTATTTTGCTTAGGACTTGAATACATGACAGTGTTAGGATTTCTTGAGGTATTTTATATTTTGGGATGGTGGTGTCAGTTGATCGGATCTTTATTTCCTGGATTCATGTACATATTGGAGCATAATTATTGTTGAGATTTCACAACTGTCCAAATTTTACAAAGCAGTTCTTACCCCAAGAAAAAAAATCAGCATAAGCTTTAATATGTGCATATTTAGATAATAAGTATCTAGAATGTAGAGAAGATGTATTCAAAAATATGTATTCAAGCCCATGTTTATATATGGATTTTCACATGGGCTTTGAAAATACATATTAATGCAGAGACAGGATGGGAGAACTTGTGAATGAACATACGGAGCACTGGATTATACTTACGTCCACCAGCTGGTTAATCTTCGTACAGCCTGGTCATGTGATTTAGTACAACTTACCACTTGAGTCAAGGGCAATCAAATAATTTATCTACATACCTCCTTTTAGGAAAAAGGTAGTGAACCATCAGCTTGGGAAGTTCCCATGAAGATACAGATCTTTTTATATCAATGGATTATTGAAGATGAAATTATACACAAGCTGCTGGTAGCGCCTGGGCTTTTTTTGCTGCTTTATAATTGTACATATACATTCCCTTGGTTTGTGGTGTCTTCCCAAGATACGTTTTGTTCTCAGATGTAGATTTGGGTTTTTCATTTCATTTTATTTTTCAATTTTTTGCCTGCCTACACTTTACAGAAAGTGTGGTGAGAGCTAGAGCCAGAAAAAACATGGATGGTTTTCCATGGAACTCCATTACCAGCTTCACCCCACCAAATTATTATTATTTCTGAGGTTTTCTCCCATGATCACTTTTCCAGTTGCCATTCAATTCATAATTGCTTAGTTGCTCTGTAAATAAAGTTATGTTTTAAACTGGAGAAAACTTAATGAGGAATCTGCTTAGCTTGGTGCTTCGATATTGCATAATTCAATCTCTGGTAGTTTATAAGCAGAACTCCATGCAATGTCATTTTTCAAAATTTTTATTTTAATGTCTTCATAAATAACCTTAATTGCTCATGTATTTTCCTGGTATAATGGGTCAGGTCTGAACACGCATGGGGCAGCATTCCCGATTGAATTCTGAGAGTCTGGATTGGAAAGTGCAGATTATTGAAATGGTCACTCTTGAATCAATTAAACCCTCAACAATCTTCTCATTGTGTGTCCAGCCCGATAGCAATGCCCCTTTCTCTGAGAAATTAGGTACAGCATTGTTCAAGGGATGATTTTATTCTCCCTCTAATGCATAACTGGAAGCCTAGCAAGTGCCCTTACAGCAGATTTCTCTCTTGGATATGTTCCCCTTACAAATCCTTCTCCCCATGCTAGAAGTGGACATTTCATTTCCAAACTATACAACTCACAACATGGGCCCTTTCACACTACACACTTACAGCACTACAGTTTCACTTAACTGCCATGGCTTCATCCAATGGAATCCTGGGATTTTCAATTTAGGAGGGGCAATTCTCTGCCATATAACTTTTGTGTCTCACCAGACTACAAACCCAGGATTTCATAGCATGCAGCCATGCAGCAGTGTAGCTTGGGGGGGTGACTGAGGGCACTGAGGGCAAATGAGGGCACTGTCCCTCCAAATAAGAATGTTGCCCCTCCCAATGAAATGTTCCTTCTGTCTCCCAGTTTCTAGCCTTAGACCTTCAGCTGAGTGTTTAGAAATACAGCTAGGCATCCCAAGAAAAGTGATAGGCAAAAGTTACCAATGGAATGCAAACACAGAAAATGTAAGAGTTCTAGGTATGAATGACTTTCAGTCACTTGCTCTCTGCAATGCTAGAAATTTGAGGATAGAATTCATATTTGGAGAACAATATCCTCATTTTGCCTCCTCACCATTTGAAGGACCATATCTTCCCATATAAGCCTGCCCAAGTTTCAAGATCTGCAGGGGAGACACTTATCTCTGTCCCACCACCTTCACAGGCAGAGTTGTTACGGGCCAGCACACCCCCCAGGTTTGATATGGTTTAATTCATGAAATATGATTCAATTGGCAAAATACATTAATTGGCATTGACATAAAATGTAACCTGCGATGACTGGAAGGTCAAGCTGGGCAGAAGAAAATTACTGACTGAACACGTGTGACAGAAGATCCCCTCTAGGCATAGCCAAGGTCATTGTCAGGCAGATTACCAAGCAACTCCAGGGATAATAGGCTGAAGCTGAAGCTGTAACATCTCTGATAGCATACAATGGCAAAGGGAAGTTCCCATCAAAACACTGATTGTTTCAGCTCATCTTCCTTGCACCTGGACATTTCCCTGCATTTTTCCCTTACCTGTCCACAATTATGGAGTTATAACAACAGCCATTAACTATTTCTCTTCTTACGCTAAGACCAATAACTCCATCCAGACACCATTGTCCATGGAGAAAGCTCCATTGTTTGCTCAATCAGAGAGCCATTCACACCCATGCCCTCAAGGTAGAGGTTGGGTATTAAAAATCCTCCGTTTTGAGCAGTTTGATGAAGTATGTCCCTTGCTGAATGCCACACTGTCACTCCAATTTCAGACTAAGTACTGTCCTTAGGCACTCGTCTAAGCCACATTGCTGTCTTCTTCACTGCTCTCTGGATCAGTAATTATCACCCATTCTCTGAAAACTCCTCTATCAACAATTTTCCTCCCTTTATCCTTTGGCTAGCTTTGGCACAAGTGTGTAAGTGTTGGATCTTTTGGTTGTGTAACTGAACTTTTAATAAAACACATTAGCTTTAATGAGTCACTGTTTCTTTTGTTTTGTTTTATCCTGAGTATATCCACACTTCCTATCTAACATATCCAGCTAAAATAGCAAATCAATCAACCCTTGTGTTTACTGTATGTGGATGACTCTGTAATCATATCTTTTTCAGATATGGACCTTAGGAGAGTGCTTCAGATTTATTTCAATTTGCTATACTGAGGACCATGTTACAACAAACCATCCCAAGACCAAAATTGTTGTTTTTTTCCTAAAAAGTTCACTTAGCAAAGGTGCAGACTAATGGCTATGACACAGAAAAGGTCAGGTTGTACAAGCATTTGGGAGTGATATTTCCATCATCTGGGGCATGGGAATGCCCAACGGACTGTTGCTGCCATTCTCACATCCTTCTTCTCCAAAGGAGGTTAACACATACATTCTGTGATAAAAATGACCTAGAACAAAGTGATATCTCAACATATGTATAGTTTCCAGCTGTGCATTTGCAAAGATTGTCAACCCCTGGAGGCAGTACCATCCAAATTTCTGTGTGCTGTTCTTGGGCCATTTCCGCCATATACTGTTCCAGTGCCATTATTCCACTTTGAACATCCTGTGGAATACTGGAGTTTGTCGTTTAGGTAGAGGTGTTTTGAATTCTCAGCCAGAGAGCTCTTTGGCTTCAGTAAACTACAAACTCCAGAAGTCCACAGGATGATGCAAGTGGAATAATAGCACTATAACAGTGTAGTGCTGAAATGGCCTCAGTGTCCTATGTTGCCTTCCAAATGCCTTGCTCAGAATGGAATCTGGAAGAGTCTCACTTGAAGCACTTGCTTGGTTTTACATTTAAGCCATTGCCTTCAATTGAATCTTACTCTTTCTGGTCTAGCCCCCTTTATTCAAACAGCCAGTATGTCCTCTGGCTGGGCAAGGGCTGTGAAGCTGCAACAGTATGGGTTCTCTCCTTCAGTGCTGTTGTGCTTGGGATTCCCTAAGGCCAAAGAAACAATCAAGCAATGGAGCTGGGGCACAGCCTTACAGGAAGAGAGACTCAACGATACCCTGCACCAGGCAACCACAGCATAAACTTTGTTTTGTTCAGTTATCTTTATGCTCTGGAAATCTCTCCAGTGGAATGAGAATGGGTCGTCTACCTGTTAATTTTTACTGTGTTTGTATCTTGACTCAGTCAGAGCAAAGGGGTAGGAAAAGGAAGGAGCACATGGCTGGTTGCCTCATGCTGCAGTTGGAAAGGGTTGCTTCGTAATGTGGAGTCGGGCACTTGGAGGGACTATTGAGCAATTTTCCTCTATTTTCCAGTCATAACTGTAACTGTAACTTGTTAGTTACAAGTAACTTAGTGAGTTACTTTGCTGGACTTTGGAACAGTTAACAGATAATGAATAACCCATTGGGTTAGCAGAGTAAGTAAAGTAACTCATTCCTTTAAAAAAAACATTTGAAGCTCTGAGAAGAATGTTTTTTATGTGTTATAGGTATTGCATATAAGTGTTATATGACTAGTGTTGGGAGTCACTTCCTTTGGTACCGGAGATAAAATATGGCCACAATGACTACTAGCCATTAATAGCCCTATCCATTCTTTTCTCTGATCGCCTTATATGACACCACATTAAATTCTTAAATATATTCCTATATATAATGTAAAAATGATGAAATACATAGTGTTTCATCACTAAGACTACTGCAAGCATTGTCTGCTTTTATCAGCCTCACTTATTTCAGGCAGCTGGACATATTGGATAGAACCTGTGAATTATCTGCCAGGGATTACAAAATCTATGGCTACTATTCCTATGGCTAGCATTTATAGTGGACAAGATCAGTCTGAAGAAAAATGGTGTCTGGCATCGGAGTGCTCTTTACTAAAGCACAGTTGGAAAGTCTGATAAATAATTGCCTAATAATCCTTCCTAATAATCAAAATGATAACTTCACTCTTACTCTGAGTTTAACTGTGCAACATGACCCTGTGCATTTTCTTTCTGAGCTAAGTTCAATGGCCTTTATTCCCAAATAAGGGGCAATTATGAATGCAGCCTCCCCTTTGTGTGCTTTTCAGTCCAGTAACCTGTTTACAATTTTAGTAACCATATATAAGAAAGCAGTTTAATATAGCAGTGTTTTCAGGAGGAGGGATTGCAAAAATGAGTACATTAAGCCAAAATTGTACATTAGGAGAAATGCACATATTTATTGCTTTCTTACATAATGATAAGGGACCTTTATTCCTTAGGCTGCTATGGGAGAAAAAGAGCAGTAGGCTCATCTCCACCTGGGACCAGCGGCCGTATTTATTGTTTGGATGCCTTTTTGGCTAAAAGATGGTCTATAAATGCCAATAGGAGTAATAATAGCAACTGCTGTTTCTGCTTGACACTGACTTATAGCAACTTTACCATGAGGTTCTCTTGGCAAGATTTATTCAGAGGAAGTTTGCCATAACTTTATTCTAAGAGTGAGAGAGTGTGATCTGCCCAAGGTAACACAATGGGTTTCCATGGCTGAGTGAGGATTTGAACCCTGGTCTCTCAGAGTTCTCATGAAACAAATCAAATCCACTATATTAAACTGGCTCTCACTATTACTAATTATTAATAAGGAAACTGTTATGAAAACTGGAAGCTCTGCTTGAACTACTTGAAAAGTTGCTTCTTGTTATTGCTGTTGTGTGCTTTCAAGTTGTTTCTGACTTATGAAGACCCTAGGGCAAACCTATTACCAGGTTTTCTGGGGCTGAGAGTGTATGATGTTCGATAGTCACCCAGGAATTTCCATGGCCAAGTGCAGAATCAATCCCTGATCTCCAGTCCAGCTCTCAAACCACTACACCAAACTTGCTCTGGACAAGGAGTTGGATAAGTGGATGTGATAGAAACCACCACTTGTTGTGACAAATTGCTTCTTTAATATGACAACCATAGTACAGAAATGCAGTCTAACCTATCTCTTAAAAAAGATGCCTTTACTCTGCCTTGGTGAATAAAGGCATCACCAGGAGTTAATACAATCCATGTACTTAATGCACATAGCTACAACACTTCTATGAATTTTCCTTATGTATGCACAGGTACACACACAAAGTTTTATCTTTCTTTCTTCACAAAAGCTTGGCATTGCCTTCACCTTAGGCTGAGAGTGTATGACTCTCAAAGTCATCCAGTGGGTTTCTACTGCTGAGTATAGATCTGAACCCTGGTCTCCTGGAATCCTGTTCCAGTACTTAAGCCAATATACTATTTATATTTATATTGACTGTCAATAAATACAGCTGTTAAAATACTATAAGCTGTCTCTTCCTGTTTCCAGATTGTGAAAAGGGGAATATGCTATACTAAGGAAAACCTGAAAGTTGTCACAAGCAAACTTGTTACTACAAAAACCAAATCAAAATGAAAATCCTCTTTATACAAATGTATATCTCATTGGGGTGTCCACACTTTGTAAATTTTTCAGAAGCAGGATAACTAGATCAGAACAATAATAATTTGTTTTACCTACCAGCTGTTTCAATGGAGGCTCTTCTCCAGCATAATGCAAATATCAAGTCTGGTTGCTATTGTCTCAAAAAGAGCAGTTTGGCTGGATATGCCTCTTTCTCTATAAACTACAATTCATAAATTCATTGACAGTTTTGGATGGGGGCAAATGCCCCTTCATGCCCTCCTCTGTGGGCACTCATGTCAGAGTGTGTTGCTACAAATGTCTTAGAGTTGTCTGTGTCACTGATGTAGTGCTTCTATTCACAAATATAATTTTAGAGATTGTTCTGCAAGGAAAGACATTTAATATGTGCAAAAAGGAGAACACTTTCCCAAAGTTTGTAGTCTGGGCTATTAAGGCCATCCTTTCAAATGACATATTTCTTGAGGGAGTCTTGAGTGTGACTGAATTCCACCATGCTTCCCAATATTATTAAGTGAAAATAAATGGTCACAAATTGCAGCTATCAGGTTTCCGCATAGACTATTATCCTGCTCAGCTCTTCAAAGACCTCTTTTCAAAGCTGAATAGTCTCTCACAACCTTCAGATATTTAACCAGCAGGTTATAGTAGTTCTTCTATTAACCATTAGTAGATGTTTCATTGCTGTCTTGGAATGTGAAGGACACATTGCTGAGGGTAAAGTATATGTGTCACAGAGAGAAGTTCAGTACAGGAACTGTGTCATCAGATATAATTCTAGGTGACATTGGCTGCGAAAAGCATGACTCCCATTCTGAAATGACAAAGAACCCATAAACTGAGATTATAGATAATTTCTCAGAAGTTTTTGCTAACACTCCTGGCATAGCCACACATTTCAAAGTGATGAAAGCAAATACAGTGCCAATATAACACAAAGTGAGGACTGCACCCATAGCATTTTGTGCCATTAAAGAAAGTTTCCAGCATGATTCTGGATAGTCCAACAGTTAAGGACTTACTTGTGTGATTGAAAGTTTCATTTTAATGTCACATAATGGAACATCTTCCAGAGTTTGAAACACTGCTACAAAGTACTTATCCTGTTGTCCACTTGCAGGCTAAGAGACTAATGAAGATGAGAATGTAGGGTTAGTAATTAGCCAGAGGACAGGATCAAAATTCAAAATGACCTGGACAGATTGGAGAGCTGGGCCAAGGCTAACAAAATGAAATTCAACAGAGAGAAGTGTAAGGTCCTACACTTAGGTAGAAAAAATGGAATCCTGAAATATAGGATGGGGGACACGTGGCTGGATGGCAGTACATGTGAAAGGGATCTAGGAGTCTTAATAGACCACAAGCTGAACATGAGTCAGCAATGTGATGCGGCAGCCAAGAAAGCCAATGCAATTCTCGGCTGCATCAATAGGAGTATGGTGTCTAGATCGAGGGAGGTACTGGTACCACTCTACTCTGCTTTGGTTAGACCTCATCTTGAATACTGTGTCCAGTTCTGGGCACCCCAATTCAAGAAGGACATGGTCAAGCTAGAGCAGGTCCAGAGGAGGGCGACCAAAATGGTGAAGGGCCTGGAAGCCAAGCCCTATGAGGATAGACTTAGAGAGCTGGGTATGTTTAGTCTGCAGAAGAGAAGGTTAAGAGGGGACATGATAGCTCTGTTTAAATATTTGAAGGGATGCCATGTAGAGGAGGGAGAGGGCTTGTTTTCTGCCGCTCCAGAGACCAGGACAAGGAGCAATGGATTCAAGCTGCAGGAAAGGAGATTCCACCTGAACCTCAGGAAGAACTTCCTGACAGTCAGGGCTGTCCGGCAGTGGAATCTGCTGCCTCGGAGTGTGGTGGAGTCTCCTTCTTTGGAGGTTTTTAAGCAGAGGCTGGATGGCCATCTGTCGGGAGTGCTTTGAGAGTGTTCCTGCATGGCAGGGGGTTGGACTGGATGGCCCGTGTGGTCTCTTCCAACTCTACATTTCTATGATTCTATGATTCTATGAATTGCCTGTATGGTCTCTGTTCAAAAAGTAAATATGGTTTTCAAATGGAAAGCAGCCCCCTGTGCTGGCCAAGTGCTTACTAATTATATGTCTTATATAAGCAAAGGATAGCCATGGAAGACTAAAATATTTGAACACTTGTAACTGAACAGATAGGTAACAAATAATCTACCCCTTCTCAGTCGGTGTGGAAAATGGATCCTTTGTTAATGCCAATGTACCTGCAAGCAAGATTGATTAAAGCAGCTCATCAAGGTGACCTAGGAAAATTGAAAGTGAAAGACACAATCCCTTTGGTGGCCAGAAAATGGCATACATCGAAAAAGGAAACAGAAACTGTAGAACATGGGCTGGTATCAGGAAGAGACGTTGAAAGAGCTGGGCATGTTCAGTTTGGTGAAGAGAAGATTTGAGGGGTGACATGATCACACTCTTTAAATACCACAAGGGCTGAACAAAGAGAAGGGTGCTGGCTTGTTCTCTACTCCCTTTGAGAGTAGACCTAGGTCTTATGGTTGTAAATTACAGGAGAATATATTGTGACTGAACATTTAAAGGAACTTACTGACTTCTTGGCAATGGAACCCATTGCCTACAGAGGTGTTACGGTCTCCTTCTCTGAGACCGTTTCTGCACTAGACTGTTATAGTGCTATTATTCCACTTTCAACATCCTATGGAATCTTGGGATTTGCAGTTTAGGGAGGGGCCTTTGAGGCCCCTCCCTAAACTGCAAACCCCAGGGTTCCATAAGATGTTGAAAGTGGAATAATAGCACTATAACAGCCTACTGTGGAACTGGCCTGAATGTCTTCAAAAAAAGAGTTCTGGACAGCTACCTGCTGGGAATGCTCTAGCAGGGGGTTAGACCCAATGGTCTATAGTGCCCCTCTAACTTTTCTAAGAAAGAAAAGATTCACAGAAGAAAGTGTGCAATCAGCTACATCACAAAAACAATCTATGAAAATAGGCATGATGTGAAATTGTGCTTACCAAATTGATAATATTACAGGAAAATATTTTTTTGTGAAAGAATAAAACCTACATCAAATTTACTCAGTGATACCATGTCCACATTTTTTTTCATGACATGTTCCCCTAAGGATGCAGAGGTTCATGAACAGGTCAAGGAGGAACAACAGAAAGTACATGTGATTCAGAAGATTTCCAGACAGAAGACATTTCAGTTAGGTGATTTGTTTCAGGTACACGTATCCTACAGAGTTAAAGTATTCAAGACACTGTGGGGCAAAACAAATAACTGAAATCCAAGAAGACTCAGTCAGCAAGAAATGGAGCATGTCAAGAGTGGCTTCACAGTGAGAGGTATAGGAAAAAAGTCTGTTCTCAAGGGAAGGGTTACAAACAAGCATGATCTTGACTCCAGCTTTAATAGTGACAAATAGTTCCAATTCCAATACTGGACTTCTATGGGTGGAATAATTGAATCCAACAGAATTGGGAGCACTTGATCCCATTTCTTCACTGCAACCATGAAGACCTTCCCTCCCCCCGCAAAAAAACCCCTTGCAGAGGGCTAGAAAATCCTCTGGAGCCGGTTTTTGAGTAATTCTGGAAACTACAGGCAGGAAGAAGTTCTGTCATACTGGATTTAGCAGAAATGGTCCTATCTGTAATAAGGATGTAGGAGGTTTGGTGGACCAAAGATCACCAAAAAAAAAAAAAAAAAAGTTAATCACAACTGTCACATACAAGTTGAACCTGTCACTGTAAAGGAGAACAATGTACTATATCCTGCCATTCAGCCAGAGAGTCTAGAATTGATCCTGAAGAGAAGCCAGTAGAAAAGAACATGGAATTTTTAAGAACTGAAGATAATGGAAGAGGAAGGAAAGAAAGGAAGAAGTGGAGTTTTTAATACAGTTCTTGGTTAATTGATATTTGAACTATTTAACTTGACTAAACAATAATGGTTCACCTAAACAATGCAAGAAAAAATGACTGAGAAGATGCCGCGAAGTCTGAAGGCCAGAGAGCACAACAAAAACAACAGAGTATGCTTTATGACAAACCAAATTGCCATAGATAGATGTATTTGCCTTGTTGAATGGCATGGTGGTTGATTACAGCCACATAATATTCAAAACATACTCAAATATATAGAAAAGAAATCTGAAATATTCAAAATTGAAAATTTGGGAGCAAAGTCACACTTGCAATTCAATCCAAATATGATCACATGCCAATCTGAATATATCTGAATGACTTCCTGCTTTCTATAGATTGCAGCGGCATTCTGGTATGTCATTTTTCCACCAGCTCTCCCAAGATCCTTTGAACTAGTGTGTTTATCTATTTTACAACAGGATCTGTCAGATAGGTTAAAACAGAGCTGCAACTGGAATTCATAAGCCCTTAGAGGTGCCATGACATCCATTTCTCCATTGTACTCCATAACAGTGGGAACCCAAAGGAGAACCATAACTACAGTATGCCCGAAGTCATTTGATTATGCCTTTCACACCCATGTTCGCAAAGTACCTATCACTTAGAAATCACTTACGGAATTGCATTGGCAAGAATTCTTCCACTCAGAAATCCAAATCTCCCTCCAACAGGGCTCATTACAGTTTTCCAGCCTGCTTGCTATGGCAAGGAATTTTGTACAACCATATTTCCAAAAGCTGAGCCATCATTCCTCAACTACCATTGTTTATAGCTGAGCTATCATTTCTGCCCACTCCCAACTTTTTCAACTCTTTCTTTCTTTCCAACTTTTTCAACTCTTTCTTTCTTTCTTTCTTTCTTTCTTTCTTTCTTTCTTTCTTTCTTTCTTTCTTTCTATCTATCTATCTTTTTGGTGTGTGTGGGGGGGGGAGACATTCCACCATCCCCTTCTGTTCCCCCTGTGCATATAGTAATGCTAGAGTTGCCACAGTCTCCTTAATGTCTAATCCTCTAACACTGGGAAAGCATTGTATGGCAGCACTAATGCAAGGATGAATTCTGGAATGTGGAGCCTGGAGAGAGGCTTATAGAATAAGAAAGAAAGAAAAAGGGAAGGGGAAAAAGGAATCGAGAAGAGAAAGAAGTCAAAACCACACATGGGACATAAGGGAAAAAAAGGGATTAGATGACAATATCCGACTGCACTGAAGGGTCAGGAGAATTAAGCTTCAGAGCAGCTTGCTCAATGTGTGCTGGGATAAAAAGACTCTGATATGAATGGAGGTGGTTCAAGTGCAGGCGCTTTGTGGAATGCAATAGGAGTCTGCGAGGGAACATTTAAGAGAGCTATGCGTTACTTTCATGTGACAAATAATGTATATTGTTTGCCAGGCAAAGATCTGAGCGTCCTCTGTCACTATTATAAGGTCGTCATGGCAGAATGAAAATGCAAAGAACCCAAGAGAATAGGGATGCGTTCCAATGGATCGCATAATGACAAATAAATTGAAGAATTGCAAAATCCTCATACCATTTATGATTATGATGGGCTTTTGTAATTATTTCCATTAGCTGTCATAGATTATGTAATTTGTATTTAAACTGATATATGCCTTAAAGTGCCTGGCACAAATAAACGATCTTGACTCCAAGAGGCTTGGTTTCAATAGACCCAGACTGCTTTCCTCTAGTTAAGAACATGGACATGCCAGAGGTCAGAATCCAAAGCAGACAGTTCAGATTCATGATGTTTTTCCCACCATGAAACTCTATTAACCAGGGAGCACTTTTAGGGTTTGGCTCTATCAGTCATCACTGGCACATCAACAGTGGTGTAGTCCAAACAGTGCAAGGTTCCATTTTTAAAATATCTCAGGCACTCAAATCTGTTTTTAATCAAATACATGCAATCATGTTCATGAGTGACCTCATCAAATATGACCTCTGCACTGGTCTGTATACACAGTCTCAGGACAATACTTTGAAGACAATCTGTTTTCAATACGGAATGTAAAGTCCTTTACATGTATTTTCAGAGAGAGCTAAGAATTTCACCAAAGGAGTTTTAAGGAGGCATCCAATTGTTTGTTTGTTTTTTCTTGAGATCAGCTTCACTATTAAGCAATGGGTATTTTAAATATTTGTATATGTTTAATGAATATATATGTTTAATTTCAGATTGCAATGTTAAATAAATGTCAGTTATATTGAAGAGTTATAGGCTTTTCTTTACATTTTAGGGAAACCAAGCTTTCAAAATACTTGCTTCTTAGCACCTTACCAGTTATGTGATCTTGAGGAATATGAAACTGTCTTTCTTGTGATGACACACACTGGATACCACTGCATCTCAAGTGGTCGACTACTATTTTTTTCACCACTGTGTCAAGGACCTGTGCCATTTTTGCACCTTATGATTATCATATAAGCATAATTTAATGGAGACTTACTATGGACCAACAGCTGATGGCTTGCTGATCAGTCCACAGACCACAACTATGATATACTATACCAATTCACCCATCCATCCATTCATCCTTCCTTCCTTCATTAAGCATGAAACATAGTCCCTCTTCTTGGTGACAGTTATGGCTTTACCCGAGATCTGACTAAGATGCTGGGAAAAGAACCAAAAAGGCAACAGTGACCTCAAAATGTGACATAGCTTTGGCAGAACAGCCCATCCTTCCTTTGATATGTGACAAAACGATTGATGCCTATTTTTCAGCAGTTGCATTCCTCCCATGCTGGAGTCTAAACATATCCAAAAAGTTTGATAAGGCCCTATTAACATCAGCAGTCTTTCCTGCATAATCTAAATTTAAGAAATTGATGGATCCTTCTGGCTTTCCTGTGTACAGCTCTGAGTCAATTCCTTTGCTGTGTGTTATGTGACTGAAAAGAAAATGAAAAGCAAACAAACACGAAGTAACAGTTGCACTGCTAACCCCATATGTTGGGAGAGAAATCTAAGTTAAATCAATGAAACTTCTTTCTCCCAGAATAATGTGAATTTGAGGACCTTCTTTGGAAGGATATAACAGAGCTCAGATAAGTTCCTTATTTTGGACTACAGCTTCCAGAACAATTGCCCATACTAGCTGTGGGGTTCCAGAAACTGTAAATACACACACACACACACACACCCAAAGCCAGGATCTGGGATATAGGCCTCAATCCATAAGGAATTCGTTGTATGAAAACTCCTTCATCATGAATGGAAGCTACACAAAATCTTCATCCTCCCTTCTCAGTGATGACATCCATAATCTGACTGCATTAGCTAAAAAAACCTCTTCTGGCAGTACTGAAATAGAGCTCAAACCAATCACCAAAAATACAAAGCAGTATGGTGATTATTAACACAACAAATCACATAAAATGATGTTGCCCACAAAATTACAAATGTATTAAAATAAGCATCCCATCCATCCATAAATACGCACTGAAAGAGTACAAAGAGGTCTGATTTTAAAACTATAGTCATCTATCTCTCCACATTCACTAGGGTTAGGGGCACAGGACCTCCGTGAAAGTGGAAAAACCATGAATAACTCTAGGCCCTCCCAAATTGTATTTAACACACAAAAAAGTGTTTGTTCACAAGGCAGAAGTGGGCAGCTGGTGGGGCTTACTGCCACCCTCACTGATGTCCCATACCATTTTTAATAGGGACTTACAAGCCTCGTTTGCAGTTTCTCAGTCTCACAAGGCTTGCAGTCCCTATTAAAAATGAAGTAGGGAGGCAGCAGAGGTGACAGCAAATAATCCGTCAATAATCAAATCTGCAAAGGTGAAACTCACAAATGTCGAGGACTGACTGTAATTACTTTCTGTTTCTATAGCCAGAAGGGTAGAGTTGCATGCATGTGTGTTTTGTAGAGTAGATAATCTACACTTACCTTGAGAATAAATACATCTTTACCTAGCTGGAATTTAGAGTGTAATGGTCTGTCCTCTCTGTGGATACCTGCAATGTAGCCGCGCCATTATTATTTAGGCACCAGGGCAAAAATATTTCAGCTCTGCCAGCCTTTTAAAAAGTTCTAAAATTAGGCATTTTCCAGCTTACAACTATTTTTTTCTGTTTTGTTTTGTTTTTACTTGTTTGATAGACTGCTGCTCTTATAATTTGCTGTGTTTACGCCTTTATTTGTTTTCTGTTATTTATTTTTATTTCATTTTATCTCACTACTTCCCTTTGCATTTGAACAATATTCCTATAAAATCTACCACAAATTACATGCAAATTAACATAAATATTTTTTTTTTTTTAAAGAAGATGTGAGAGGCTATAAGTTTTTGGCTCACCCTGGGTGTGTGAGTCATAATTTTTCTCTACCCAAATATTAGGAAAGCACATTAACAACGGATATATTTGAGGCTCAATACACCTGCACAAGTGAAGAAAAGTAAAGCTCTTTGTACCCATCAATGTTAACAACTGGGCTTAATGACTGGCATCTAGTTTATTGCAAAGTTATTATCTGCATTTAGAAAATGTCATTAAGCTACCCATCCTTGTATATGTATGGGAGGTTAGGCGGTGAGAGATGAAGAAATTTTTCCCCCATAAGAATTTTTTCATCTTTAAATGAAATTTTCCTTCAGTCTTCAAATTTCTAGCATTGCAGTAACTTGCAACTTCACATGACCATTTAGGAAAAAGTTTAGGCCTCCAAAGAAAAATGGGGCAGGCTAAGTTACCAAAGGCATTCTAGCACAGCAAATATAAAATATAAGAGTTCTAGGTATGGGCAGTTTTCAATGTCTCTCTGAGGGGGGGATTTAGATTCTCCATAAGTACCATGTGAACATTTAATATTATTTGTAAAGCAGCATAACAGTGGGGATGCCAGTGAATCCACTGGAGGTGATATTTCAGATCACCAGGAGTGATATCTGTGGACTTTTCAAACTACAAAATTATGATACAGAAATTACAATTCCACATAGCTGCATCCTACAGACTCCTGGGACATGTAATTTCTTGAGGCACTAAAGATATTCTCTGGCAGAGAATTCTAGGCACCTTGTCCTAAACAGCCAGTCTCAGGATTCCATAGCATATTGTCATGACAGTTAAAATGAAGTCATAGTGCTATAATTGTGTAGTGTGAAATCTTTCTCCCTGTCTTTCAGATTGAGTGGGCTGAAACAGCATGTACTAGCCCACATGAGACTTTTTTTTCGGGGGAGGGGGTTGGGTCATTTTTCAAAAACAAACAATTGAGGTTAGGAGGGGTCCAGGGGCTCCAAGGGCCCAAGATCTCCACAATCCTTACTTCTCTAGGCCAAGAAGAAAAGTATTTCAGACAATGGCTGGAATTATCCTAGAGACATACTCATGCCTAAGTCACACTATGCATGGGGGGACAAAAAGCCATCATTGCACAATGATGCACTGATAGCGAGGCAAGGAGAGTTGTGCAGACAGCATGTACATCTGTGCCCTGTCTTTGCAACTTGTGCATTGTGCATTATGTGTTGTGGTCATGCAAACTATCTTTACATTGTAGTTGCACATCATGTATTGTGTACTTGTGCAATGGTACCTAGTCAGGGACATGTGTTACACAACGTTGCTATTCTGCATGAGGGTTATATAGTGCTCATGTAGCACATCTCTGCACATTGGTATTTGTGCTAAGCTGAGGGGATGTTGGACTCCAGCCTGTGTGTCACGTCTCACTGCTTTTAACAGCCTAATAAAAGATAATGACCACCATATCTGTGCGGGACAGTCATTCCGTCCTAAGCAAAGACTAGAAATATGCATTGTCCAAGAAGGAGAGAAATTATTGTCTTCCCTGAACAACTGCTTCCCTAACTTCTTTGAGTAACAATTCAACTCTACATTTTTACAAGGCTGCTATTTTAATTCACTCTTGCTAATCATTGCTCCATGCAGAAGATCCCACTATGATGTTTTTGTCACAGATCTGCTGGTATGTCAGAGTTTTATGTACTTCCTTTGTTGCTGATATGGATCTCTTCCTGGAGATAACACCCAACAAATAACTTTTTTACCATTTCCTGTCAACTGTGCGAAAAAACCCCAACCCCAACAAGAACTACTTTCATTTTCATCCAAATAGTTCAGAATGAAAACATGATTTCAAGACTAAAGATGGGTTTTGAAGAAAAAAAAATCTTGGCTGTATTCTCTAACAGTTTGTGCTTTAAAAAAGATGCTGTAGAACACAATGGGAAGTCTCAGAAAAAGCAAATATCTCAGTTCCTGGCTTGATTCCATAGTAACCCACCACTTCTATGGATGAAGTCCACGTTTATGTGGACTGTATGGGTTGGATGCTTTTCATGAATCAGTGTGGTTTAAAAAGTAAGCACCTTGTCAACTTGCCTCTTTAGATGAGAAATTAAGATTTTTCTTTCACACAGGAAAATCAGTTTGACAGATTATTCGACAGCTTATTTTTACATTCATGAAATATTAGAAAATTTTCTGCTAGTTGTATGATATGGAGCTATGCACCAAATATTCCACAGTATACTACAGACATGAGTAGATAACCATGTTTCTTCGGAGATTAACTGAGGGCTGTTCCAGACTGGCTAAAAACCTTGTGATTTGGCAGGAATTATAGCTGTAGATATCAGAGGGGTGGGGTTTAATATACATATAATGGTTATCCTGTCCTTTTTTCCTCCTGAGATTTAGCCACAACTTTTTATGCCTTTTGCAGGGGGTGTTTTTTTCCTCTGACCAGAGAGTTCCTATAACCCAACTCTGTTCATTCAATGTCTTGGTTCCTCCCATCTTATTTTTTGAGTGGACTCAATGATGACCTTTCAAATGAGAGTGCGAACTTTGCCAGGGAAGCTCCCCACCAACTTCCATTCTTACATTACAGTTTCAGTTAACAGTTTCGCCCCCTCCCTCCCTTTCATTTTAGAGGTATAGTGCTGTGGTATAGCTTTACAACATTTTAGTACTATGATTTTACAAAATAACTTTAAAAAATAGAAGTAGATAATATTACATGAATCCTGCAGGAGTGTAGGGGAAAGGAGCAAAGTTCATGGAAAGGATAGTGAAGATGGAGGGAAACTATGCCCATTCCACAGCTTCATCACACCTTAAGTGGGGGAAAAATGTAATATGCTGAATGGAGGTAGTGCTAAGATATGATATGAACAGAAACAAAGAATGGCCAAGAGCTGAGCATATTTAGGGCACGACTGGATGTCGAGTGGAAGCAATTGTTACAAGGCATTAAAAGCATGAAATCACTAAACAGAACGCCCCATTCACTAGAACTATGGGATAGCCTAGAGGAGCCCTAAGTCTTTCTAATGAAGATGCCCAGTAAAATAGGTTTGGGAATGAGTTATCATTATCATGGCAATAGTGTCACAGTCGTGATAAGTAGCAATTATGAACATGGAACAATTCTAAATATGGAACCCAAGTTAATCTAAGTAAATGTTCCATATTCATGATTGTTACTAAGTCACTATTTTGACACTATTGCCAGGATTGTAACCTCCTCTCCCGCAAACTGCTTTAGCAGACATCAGCTGCAGGGAGAAAAGGATGCCCATTCTGCCAGCACTTTGAATGATGTTTCCATCAGTTTTGGGGGTAGGATGGGCCAGAAGAAGAATACTTAACTAAGTAGCTGATACAGAATCCCAGGCAATAAATTCATTTTTGTTTTTCTATTATTATTATTATTATTATTTAACATTAAATTGCCATCCTCAAGCACTTGACCTCTAGACTCACTGCTGTGGCCCACCCCAAACAAGAGAGACCTTCCTGTTACTGCTTCTTCTGCAGTACCATATTTACTTTAAGGGCTATTCATTATTCCAAAACACCTCAGTCTCATGAAGCATAATTCCTGCATAATGTCCACATTTTTTCTGCAGCGCTAGATGCAAAGTGCCACAATTCCAAAGCAGCTTTTAATTTGGGAATGTTCTATCTGGCAAAGAGACTACCTAGTCTGTTGGATACCTGAACAAAGTTATTTGCCACTCTGCTTAGCATTCCAACAGCTTATCACCCAAAGAATGCTTGGTATCAGACCAAGCATTGTTTCCTCCACATTTCACACCACTGATGAAGCATGAAGGAAACTGTCTCCCTCCCACTCTCCTCATCTCACATCCCACCCTTCAGTGACCCATACAGGGAGATTTGAGGAAGGAAAGGGCTCCAGGATAGATACAAATTACAATTCTAACTTTTTTTTTCTGGAAGAAAAAACCCCCTCTGATTCTATTCAGTGATGTGAACAGCTGGAACAGTCAGTCACCCATTCAACATCTCGTGTTATTTTTAGTTTACAAGGTAATAATAAATTAAGGGAGGGAGAGAAGTACTAATGCACCTTGGGAACACACACACTGCCCCCACGCATTCTCCACGCTGCCCCTCTCTCACACACTCACACCATTCCCACATCCTACTTACAGAATCCTTGCAGTCAAGAACAATTTACCACAAGGCTTTCAACAGTCATCAAACTGACTCAGAACAAAGTTCATTCAATTTGGTGTGTCCTACTTCTTCAAAAACATAAGCAATATTGTACTGCAGTGGTTCTCAAACTGGGGTAATCCAGTGCTTTTATAGTGTTACTGCCCTGGCTAGTCCGAGCTTTGGGGATATTAAAAGACATCCCTTGATATCACAATTCAGCTGCACTTCTCTATTCCTTTCCACGTGCTTGCGAGGCCACCAGACAAGCACGTAAACAAGCTCGGCCGTTAATAGCCGTAAGATTCCTGGACAATACAGGCAGGCCAGAAAATAGCTGACTCACTGCTTTAGGAGACCTCCAGGCAAGTACTCTAATTAGGTATGCACGCCGCTTACAAAAGAGTCTCTGCCCTGCAATGGCAGCTTGATAGGTAAACTATGCAATACCCAAGTACTCTGCGTTTGCATACTGGCTACTCTATTGAGAATGTCTACGATAACTCAATCATTCAGATTCTGACCTTTCGGAGGCTTTGTCTCCAACTCCAAATCTATTGTTTTCCCCCGAGTACTGCATAGCCTGCAGTCGCAATTCTCCTTATAAAAACCCTTGATTCCGAGACCTTCCTCAGATCGCTCCCGAGTTTCATCCCGCCTTGCTGCCGCTTTGCTTGGTGAGCCTCCCCTCAGCTCCACGTGCTGAGCTACATCGCACCCCAGCCTCGCTCTCTATTTTTCTGGGCTTCAGGACAGGTGAAGTATCACCCAAATCAACAATCCCTCTAAAAATCCCTCTTTACCACTCCAACCTTTATTTTCTTTAGTTATCTTGTATGAGTGTGTCGCATACACTGTTTTGCTTGTGTTTAATAAACATCATTTATTGTTTCATCTTTTGTGTGCTACTTGACTCGACCTGACCCCGTAGACATAGGGTTCAAGATCTCGCTGTGTTACCCTGCCTCTCGTAACACTAAGCAGTGCTCTGAGCTAATTTTCCCCTCCTTTAGTTGAGCACATTTTGGTGTCCCTCCCAGGATCCCCAGTACACAGGGTAACAATAGAGGTCAGCTCTCAGAAGTCTCATCCTGCTCGGCCAATGGACATAGATTCTGGGAGCTGAAGTCCAAAACATCTAGCATGCCAAAGATTGAGAACGAATGTTGTAATGGAGCCATGGGTCATGGAGTCAAAATGCTAGAACTTTTTGATTAGCCGGGGTAATAATATCCATTTGTACTAATATCCAGATATTATACGCCAACAATGCAATCTTCACAGTAGTGTGTGTGCAGGGAGGGTATTTTCCCAGAAACAATACATTGTTGCTGCTAATTCACAGTATTTGTCGAGGGGATTGGTATTGAATAGGGAGCTAAGACCCATTAGCTTTACTAAAGACCTTGCTCGAGATCAGAAACAAAGATAAGAGTACCTAAAAATGTATTGTCTCCTGATCTGCCTTCCCAAACCTACCTTTACAGCCAGCAGCCACACAGAGCCACACAGAGCAATGGACACCTCTTTTGCTGGTAACTGGGGCACAACAGGATGACGTTTGCAGTCTCGTCCCACCAGCAAGCTGCACTGCAACAATCAAAAGCCCCAACTCTGGCTCCCAACACAGATCACTGGTGAGAAGAGGCTAGAAATGTTATGCTGCTGTACTCCAATCACCATCAGACCACCATCTCTTGGTGTGGCTGCTGGCTGTTAAGGTAGGTTTGAGGGGCCGTTATTGTAAACATGAATACCAAACAGTTACAGATCTGTTGGTCTAGCTTATGCATTTGTTACTGCTTAACAGGATGCTAGCCCTACTTCTGATCAGTCCAAAAATAGGTAGAACTAGATGGGTGATATGGATCAAGGCAGCTGCCTCCATTTTTGGTCTCTCCTAGGAGGTCTGGCTTTGAGGAACTGTAAGAATGAATGCCTGCATTTTGAAATTCACCAGTCCATTACAAAGCAAATCTTTGTTCCAGCTGTGAGTATTATAGCCTGGTTGTTTGTTTCTATGAAGAGGGAAAACGGTGGCCCTTTTCACATGCGCCATGCGAAAGGGTCTCTGGAGCACTGTGCAATTGCGAGGAGCTGTCCACATGACATCCTCGCAATTGCGTGATGCTTCCAGGGCTGGCAGACTCTGATTGCGCACTATTTCATTTTTGGCTTCTAGCCGAAAACGGCGCATGATTGCGCATTGCTCCAGGGCCCTGCACGCACTTACAGTGTGTGCAGAGCCTCCAGAGCCACAGTGCCCGGGCTTCCTGCCCCAGTGCAGCCTGGGAAAATCCCAGGCTGTGCTGCGAAAGGAAGAGGAGGAGCCCTCAGGCTGCCTGCTCGCTAGCAGGCAGCGGCTGCGGAGGCGAAGCAGCAAGGACATGAGAGTCTCTCACAAGAGGCTGCTCGCATGATCCCCGCACCCCAGTGCCGCAAAAAGGTAAAGTGCGAAAAGGGCCTGAGAGTCATCTAAAATGCTTGCCCCTTGACTCAGAAGTACTGTTTCCTCATGCTAAGATGTGTGGGATGTTTTCATGTTTAAGACCCATTAAATGAATGTAGGAAAATTTCCCAGTTGTGCTTAGGGTGTAAAAGAAATGGGCTTTGCAGGATAGGGTTAATTCATTTAGGGCCTTTCCACACTACACTGTTACAGTGATATTATTCCATTTTTGACACCCTATGGAAACCTGGTATTTGCAGTTTAGGGAGGAGTCTCTAGAATTGTCAGCCAGAGAAGTCTTTGGCCTCAGTAAACTACAAATCCCAGAATTCCACAGGATGTTGAAAGTGGAATGATAGTACTATAACAACTGAGGGTGCAGAAAGACCCTTAGTTAATTGTCCATAAGCTTTTGAAATAATAGTAAGTTTCATTTATATTGGGGGGGGGGTTATTTATTAACTTTATGTTAAATTGCCATTTCAATTTAAGGTTAAATCCCTGCATTTAAATGTCACCCACAATTTTAGTCCCACGCCATCCATTTTTTGAGCTTGGCACAGAGGCAAAGCTTCGTGAGTTTTTGAAAGCCCCGTTTCTCATCCATCTCATGAAAAACCCTCTCCTGCTCTCCCTTACTTCTTCTTTTTCTGAACTACTCCATATCTGAGAGATACAAAGAAATGCCTGAGTTTAGTAGTATGCATCCTTTAATACAGTATTTTTAGAAACAAGGTGGGAGGGATAAGGATCAGCAATTGATACTGCTAACCTCAAATGGCCTTAAATAGAATTCAGTCTACTGGAAATACTTTTCAGAGAGTGGGTTGACTCTTGTGACCTTAACATTGTAATTCCCTAAATATACTTTAGTTGATAGCTTAACTTATTGTAATTAAGTAGCTTCTATCACTGTACATATGTTTGATGACATTTCAACGTATCTTCTTGGGTAAGCATTGTTATTCAGTTTCCTACGTTTGGTAGCCCCAGCTCTGACAAAACTAGGGTCTGAATCATGTTGATAGTCCCAAGCAGAGTGGACCCATTGTTAAATGGTGAATCTGCTTAAATGTGATTCAGTAAGTCGATTTTGTTTGGGACTATCAACAAGCCTTCCTTTCATCTGAGTTGGAGCCTACTAGATATACCAGATAGACCATACATATACAATAATTGTGGAATATATGGTTGCTTTACAGGGCTTCATACACAAACTGGAATAAAATTTAAAAAAAAGGTTCTTATGCAGAAAAGAAAATTGTCCCTATTCCTACGGTTACAATAAAAACACCCCCACAAAAGTAATTCAAATAAGGAATTTAGTGACGAAAAGATGGCGTCTTTTTTTCATATGTGGTGGACTTGTAAGATAGCAAAAAAGTTTTGGAAGGGGATACATGATGAAATTCAAAGAATTTTGAAATGAAACCAGAGTTTTATTTGTTGAAGACGTTAGGGCAACAAAGAAAGTTAAGAAGCCATCAGAAGATATTGTTATATTTAATAACTGCTGCAAGACTGATATATGCAAAATATTGGAAAGAAAAGAAATATATTGATTTAGAGGAATGAAAGTTAAAAGTTCTGGATATGGTAGAGATAGAAAAATTAGCATCTTCTTTGAAGAATAAACCTATCCAGAACTTTAAAAGGGAATGGAAAAGAGTTTTGGACTGGATAAAGACATAAATGTATAAGAAATGAAAGAAAGAAATAGTGTAATTGTTCTTTTCTCTGTAAAATGGAAATGTACTCAGCCTTTTTTCATGTTAATGGAAACAAGTAGATTCAACTGGAACTTTAAACTTGGAAGTGTGTGTGGGGGTTATTTTGTAACTAAACTTGCAATAAAAAATATATTAAAAAAACAAATAAGGAATTTAAAACTCAGCAGACCCATTTGGATTTTTTTGACATTTTGTTTTGTTTTGTTTTGTTTTGTTTTGTTTTATTTTATTTTATTTTATTTGTATTACACTCTTCTCCTGGGAAGGGACCTGAGGCAGCCAACTGGGAGATATGCCCCTAAAACATAATACACCAAAGTCACTTCATCAACCTAAAACGTGACCTGTACTTGATAAGAAAACAGTGGATAAAAGAAGCGTCTTCTCCATTTCCACACAGGTGTCTATGAGGGTGCAAAATGGTTTGAAATAGTGACCTATTCTGAAAAGAAAATCAATTCTAGTAAGAAAGAGACCTCCTCTTTGGGAAGCACAGATATCAGAAAAACAGGAGGGTCACAAGTTACTCCTAGCTCAAGAAGTCAATCTTCAGGCTTCTCCATTTAGACCATCGGTGGGTAACTGTGCAGGGCAAAGGCCAATTCTGTCCCAGACTCCCCTCTTGGGCTGCACGCCCCAGCAAGCCCCATCTCCACTTTCTTCTGCAGTCCCTTTCAAAATGTCAACAGGAGGTGCATTACATCACTTCCTGTAGCCATTTGAGAGGGACTGTTAAGGAAAACTGATATATTTGTGGGGGAGTACAGAGTTCTGGGGTGCTTGAGTGGGTATTTTCATGTGTTTGGTGGCTTTGGGACAAAAATCAAAACTGAAAATTGTTCCATTTAAAAAAATCAGAGAGGACGGACTTTGGGGACTAGTGGAGACTTCAAAAGCCACAAGAGTGGGGATCAGGGGTCAGATGTAGTGCACAGCCCATGCTATGCCAAATTCAAAAAGTGTTTTATGGTTAAGATGGAAGACAGATACAGGCTAAGAATTATAATGTATTGGATAGGGCAAATAAACTGAGATTCAGTGAATACTTCAGAGAAGAAGGAGCTCATTTTCATATGTTTTTTATGTGTCCAGTTCAGTGATAGAAGAGATCGCACAAAATTCCATGGAGAATATTCCATTCTCCATGGTGTGTGATGAATGTTGAACATGCAGTAGCAGAGGCACAAGAACTAGAGTATCTGAAATTTTCCAAGCAAACCAAACAATGCTACACCCTCCCTGGATCCACAGATTCCGCAAAACTTGGAATCTTCCCAGTGCTGGAGGAGAACTGCTCAAGAGTGCTGAATGTTAGAACAGTCCTGCAATAAATTACTTCAACATCTCTCTCTCTTCCAGCATTGCGACTGGACAGCCTTGTTAAACCACTGCTTGCAACTAGAAGACAGAGCTGCCATACGCACAAACCTTCTGCCTACCCTGCTGTTTTCCTCTTAGGGAGAACTTGGAAAGAAATGAATAGTTTTTGCAGACCAGTTTCTGTGCCTCTGTGTTCTTCTCACCCCAAAATGTTAATGTAGTGTAAAGGTTCAGACTTAATCCACTTTGAACAAGTTTCACTTCAACTGAGATGCCTCCCAAATCTCTGAAACAGCTCTGTAAAAGAGATTCCTCTGAATCTGAAGCACACTGTGCATGTATGTGCCTTCAAGTCACCTGTCTACTTTTGGTCACCCCATAAATTTCATAGAGTTTTCTTAGACAAGGAATACTCAGAGGCAGTCTTGCTACTTCCTTCCTCTAAAATATAACCTACAGCATCTGGTATTTGTTGGTGGTCTCCCATTCAAGTAGTAACCAGGGCTAACCCTGCTTAGCTTCCAAGATCAGACAGGATCTAGTGTCTTTAGGGCATTTAGGCAACTACTCATATGGTAAGCTTCCTGAAGCAAGTATGGAATGCAATTGTTTGTGACATATAATAGCCATGGGGGAAGAGGGGGCAGCAGTCATGCACTGAAAATCTTGCCAGACTTCCCATTTTCCTAATTTTAACCAAACCCTTTCTTATCCTCTTTAAAGAATGTGCCCTATTTAGTCTTTGACTTCTTCAAAGAACCTAACATGTCAATCAAAATACGTTCAATGGCACAATATACCTACATCATATCCTGATCACAACATTTAGGTGACTTCAGTAGAAATGCTTAGCTTTCCACTGATAATGTGAGCATTTCTGATCAAATGCTAGCAGAACCGTTGGGGATTCTTTGTGTTGATTCTCACTGGGCTTTGCTGTTTCTTTTTCTTCACAGAATGCTGTAAATAAAATATCCGTCTTAACCTGTATTCTGTCCTAGTGCAAGCATCCATATGTCATCTCACTGAGAATCAACCGACAGACTACAGTCATGCCAAAAACCACGGATGCCATGTTATTATTCCCCTAGCTCCCCTAGCATTTAGAATTCAAGAAGCAAAACAAAACAGTTCAGGGTCAGATGTTTCAGGCTGCCCTTAATAACACTGGCCCTTTTGAACACTTTTCCTTCTGCTCGCTGCAAAGGTTAAAGAGTAGGAAATGCCTGTTTTGTTTGACCTTGTGGTCACAGAAACTGACAGAAATCATATTTAAGGCTCCAATGTGCAGTTATTTTTAGTCTGTGTAACTATTCTGAAGTAAATAGAAAGCAGCAACATGAACAGAAAAAGTCAAGGTAAAATAGGGGCCATTGTTCCCCCCCCCCACTTCTTCCCTCCCCCCCAACTTTGCCTGACTTGACTATTTACATCAACATCACGAGTTTAGCTTTTACTTCCTCTTTGCATGCTGAACAACTTCCAGCCTGCTTACATAAGTACCGGACAATATTTTTACTTTCCTGTGTAACCACTTGGCTAGGATGCATATAGCCCTTTGTGTCCCTCAGCACTCACCATTTCCTAAGGACGCATCCGGCCTGGAAAACAGCAGAGAAAGGGAAACAGTTTCTAGCATTATGTCCACATTAAATTGTTTCCATCATTATGGAATTTCTTAAAAGTCTCTTCTGTTTGTTCCTCCTCCTCATCTTCTCCTTTATAATTGAAACAACAGATCTGAGAGAGAGAAAAAGAGAGGTTGGGGGAGAAGGCAGTGGAGGAAGAAAATTTCGATCCTGACTAGAAGAGGTGGTAGAATTTTACACTGAAAGAATGAACTGAATCCATACAAGTATGTTATCTCTTTTTATTAAATCAGTTTTCAATATTATGACATTATATAATAACACTTTAAGAAAAAAAAAATCAAAATTAACATAACCCTTGCATCACTAAACTAGGCTTCATTTTGTTTTTCAAAAAAATGAAACAGTGGCTCTACAGCAAAGGAAGTGGCATTATTTCTGCAGTGTATTTTCTCTTTCTTTCTTTCTTTCTTTCTTTCTTTCTTTCTTTCTTTCTTTCTTTCTTCCTTCCTTCCTTCCTTCCTTCCTTCCTTCCTTCCTTCCTTCCTTCCTTCTTTCCTTCTTTCCTTCTTTCTTTCTTTCTTTCTTTCCTCCTTCCTTCCTTCCTTCCTTCCTTCCTTCCTTCTTTCTTTCTTTCTTTCTTTCTTTCCTCCTTCCTTCCTTCCTTCCTTCCTTCCTTCCTTCCTTCCTTCCTTCCTTTCTTTTCATCCAGTTGCACTTCCTCAACAATACCTCCCCAACAGACTTTAGGGAGCTAGCAAACTGGCATAGAAAAAGGTGGTTCCGCAGATATCATGGACATGCTCCATTGAGGGCTATAAAACTAATTGCCAACACTTTAAATTCTGCACAGAAACAAATTGGTAGCCATGAAATTGTTGCAAACTAGGTTGATTACAAATTCATGGGCAAGCCCATCCCAGTATGCTTGCTGCCATGTCCCAAAGTTTTGAATGCTTTTCTTCAGAGATGATGGCAACATGTAGAATGTTTGTGGTAACCTGAGCTGGATACAATGAAGGCATGTGTTATTGTGTCCAGGTCTTAGCATCCCAGGAAAGTCAGTAACTGGCACATCATCCTACATTAAGCAGAGTTTATTACAATTGTACCCATTACAAAAATGTAATCAAAGAAAGAAAGACAGACAAAGCTACTGGGTTAAGTCCATAAAAAAATCTTTCTAAAAAGGAACGCTTTTGTCAATCTTCTGTGGGGTTGTCTTTGGTTATACTGTTGTTATTAAACACTGTGAGATGCTTTGGTAACACATATTGAATGGCACATAAGGTATAAATCTATCAAATAAAAACACTGTAAGAAAATATGCCTGACAATTACCTTCAGAAAAGACATTCTATGTCACAGTGGCCACCATTAAAGAGGTCCTGCTCCTTAATATTGTATGAAATATGATCTCTTCTAGAAACTCAAAGAGTCAAGGAAAGTCCCCACCCTGCTGTTTCTCTGTTGTTAATTGCTGTCAAGTTAACCCTGTCAACCTTCTGCATGAGAGACTTCCAAGTCATTCTATCAACATCCCTGCTCAGGTTTTGCTGTGGCTTCCTTGATGGACTACCTATCTGCAGTGTGATCTCCCTCTTTTTCTACTGGCTTATCAAACATTATTGTTTCTTCTAGTGAGCCATTTCTTTCCATGATATGTCCAAAGTACAATAGTCTCAGTTTAGTCATCTTGGTTTCTAGGCAGAGTTCAGGCTTGATTTGCTTGAGGACCTATTTATTTGTCTTTTTAGCAGAACTCTTCTCCAGCACCACATTTCAAAGGTGTTTTCTTCCTATCAGCTTTCTTCACTGTCCAGCTTTCATAACCTTACATAGAAATTGGAAATATGATGTCATGGACAATCATAACCTTAGTATTCAATGATACGTCTTTACACTTTAGGATCTCATCTACCCCCTTCATAGCTGCTCTTACAAGACCAAATCTTCTGACTTTTTGACTGCAGTCTTCATTCTGATTAATGACTGAGCCAAAGTATAGAAAATCTAGAATTATTCCAATGTCTTTACTATCTCCTTTGAAGTTATGTAAAACATCTCTGGTCATTATTTTTATTTTCTTAATATTCAACTGTAAACCTGCCTTCATACTTCCCTGACTTTCTTCAGTAATTATTCCAAGTCTTTGCTATTTTCTATGATGTCATTTGCCTATCTTAAACTGTTGGTGTTTCTTCCTCCAGTTTTCATGCTTCCTTCCTCTAAGTCTAATCTGGCTTTATGTATGATTTGTTCAGCATACAAGTCAAACAGATAAGGTGATAAAATGCATCCCTGCCTGACCCCACTTGCCAATTGGAAACCATTTCATTTTTCTTTATTCTGTCCTAATGAAAGCCTTGGGTTATATATCAGAACATTCAAATGTTGTGGCATACCCTTTTCTTAAAGAGTGATCCATAGTTTTTCAAGATCTGTACAATCAAAGGTTTGCTATAATCTATATGATAGAAGTCTTTTTTGTAGAATCTTGAGCATCCTCTTCCTTGGATGAGACATTAATGCAGTGATTCTGTGGTTACCGGAATCCTTGGTGTCTCTTTCTTTGGGGACTGGAATATCTACGGAATATATCCAATCTCTCAGCCATTCTTTTGTTTTCTGTATTTGTTAAAGATTTTAGTTAAAACTAGACAAGGTTCTGTCTCTGGGGACTTAAGCAGCTCTATTCGTATGGCATCTATTCCTGCCAATTTATTTCTCCCAAATGCTCTGAATGTAGCTTCACTTTCTAAAATTGGAAGTTCATTTGCAAATTATTCTTCCTTGAATGAATCTATCATCCCTTCGTCTCTTTTATATATTTCTTCAGCATATTTGTTTTCATATCTTTTTATTTTTACTTGGTTATGTAATCTGTTCACCTGATGGTTGTATAGCATCCCCACTCTTGGGCCCTTTTCTCATGGCATTTTCCATGCAAAAGGGCACCTGGAGTGTCGCACAATTGTGAGGAGCGATCTGCGCGACGCGCTCACAATCATGCTATGCTCCAGGGGCTGGCACACTCTGATCATGCACCTTTTCATTTTCAGCTAGAAGCTGAAAATGGTGGGCCATCGTGCATTGCTCCTGGGCCCCGCGCACACTTACCTGGTGTGTGGAGCCTCCGGAGCTGCTCCAGTCACGCTTCCTGCCCCAGTGCAGCCTAGGAAATTCCCAGGCTGTCCTGCGGAAGGAAGAGGCAGGACTCTCACGCGAGCAGGCAGCTCGTGCGGAGCCGAGGGACCCCAGACATGAGAGCCTCTCGCTGGAGGCTGCTCACGCGATCCCCACACCCCAGCACCGGAAGAAGGTAAGGTGCGGAAAGGTCCTTGGTTTCAAATTTCTTTTTATTTCTTAGATTTTGTGGAAGAGGTCTCTTATTGTTCCTTTTTTGTTGTTGTTGTTATCTTTTATTTCTCTGCACTAGTAGTACAGTAGTTCTCCTTGTCATCGAACAATTGCATTCAGGATTCTCACTCTAATTCTGTCACCTTTTACTTTTTCTTCTCATTGTTCCTTAAATGCATGAAGAATTTCATCTGTCCCACACTGAGGCTTCCCTTTCTTTTTGACTGCAGATAGTGTCTTTTTGCATTTCTCTCAGACAATGTCCTTGGCTTCAGTCCAGAGTTTTTCTGGTTCCCAGACAATTAGACTTCATAGTGCAAATCTATTTTTTTTACACTATCTTTAAATGCTACAGGGATGTTCTTCAGGTTGCATGATGTTGGTTTAATGTTCTTCTTTAGCTTTACTTTGAGTTTTGATCTTAGCAGTTCATGGTCTGTGCCACAACCCACTCCCCATCTTGTTTTTGCCAAGAGAATGGAACTTCACCATTTTCTGCTTCTAATTATGTAGTCTATTTGATTTCTATATTGGCTGTCAGGTGATATCCATGTCTACAGTTGCCTCTTGGGTTGCTTGAAGAATGTGCTTCCCATCAACAAAATGCTGTTGTTGCAAAATTCAGTCAGTAACTCTCCTGCTTCATTTCTTAATCATAGCCCAAATTTCTTAATGTCTTTGATTCTGCTGTTTCCTGCTTTCACATGCCAATTGCTATGTCATACAAAAGAACAAGACCTGTTCTTTTGTGTGACCAATTCTGTCCTGAACTCCAGCACAGAATCTTACAATTTCTTCTTCTGCATAAACTTGTGTTATGATTATATTGATGGGTTTTAGCTGAAGCCTTATAGATATTTTTGAGCCAGACTTTGTGTTATGTCCTTTGACTACTTTAGTTTGCCCACTCCAAGTATTGCAATGTTTATACATTCAATTTTTTGTTTTAGTATGTCTAGCTTCGCCTGGTTCATGCTTCTCACATTCCCTGTTCCTATAGTATGTGTGCGCAGCTTTGGACTTTCCTTTCTCCTCTGAACAGGTCAACAACTGAACACCCTTTCAACTTGAGTCCGGTTGTGTCATTAGCCACAGCAGTACTTGAAGTTGTCCTCTGCTGTACCCCAGTAGCTCATGAGTGCTATCTGACCTGGGAGCTTAATCTTCTGGAGCTATCTCTTATTTAATTTTTGTGCTTCATTCTGTACATGATTAACAATCATTAGCTATGGTGGTATAGCCATTGTCTCTGAGAGATCCTCCACCAGCATTAACCCACACACACCAGTACCGTTCCTGCCCAGTAGTTGTTTGGCACATTTAGGTCTTTTCTGCACGACGTCACTGTCTTGTTTCTGCCACAGGATGGCAGCAGTTGGTAGGTCGCGCTTCCGCATGACATCATCACCATCCCGCTGCCATCCTGTCGCGGAGCATCGCGCTTGCACAGTTTTCACAAAATGAAAAAAATCCGTTTCATGTCTGCAATCACACAGCACTACTGTCACTTTTGGCCATGCTGAAGCACATTGACAACACTTCCTTACATAGCGCAGCAATGGGAAAAGCCTGGCTGTGCTGCGGAAGGAAGATGTGGCGCCATTGCGTTCTCTTCCGCATGGACCAAGCAGGTGCAGAGAGGAGCATTGCTGATGCACTTCCTTTCGGACCCGGGACTGCAGCGAGATGATGCAGAAGAGTCATCGTGTGGAAATGGCCTTAGTTTGTCTCCTCAGCAAAAGCCTGTCTGACATGGGACACCCTACCAGCAGTACTGCCGCTGTCAGCATAGCCTCTTGCCTCACAAGAGCACATAATTGCACCGCTGTGGAAAGGGAGTACCATAGCTGTTTCTACTTTGCTATTATAAAGAGGGATAGATTAAGGGCTAGTAAGTGAAGACAGTGAAAAGAGATGGTAATTACTAAGTCATGAGCCAAGATCCAATGGTGTATTTAGGTGTCTGGTGAAAGCAGAATTGGGACATTCTTCTCAGACCACTACAGCCCTCTGTGGTATCAAAAAACAGCCATCCAGATAGGTATTTGCATAGAGAATGCAAGAAGGAGGGGCAGCAACTATTCTGGTGAAGGCAGCAGGATTCAAGGCAGGTATACTACTGGATCTTGGCGGTAGTGTGAAATCCTAATCAGCTTTGTCAGGTGCTATCCAATCTGAGTGCTCAGCTAAAGGATGAGTGAATTTTTAAAAGAAGCAAGCTCCCGAGTTAGAGGATATACTTTATTACATGTTACAAGAAAGACAGCTTTGATTGATTTTTGTTCTGTCCAACAGATGGCAGTCATACACACTCAGGCATAAGTTTCAAAGCCAGGAAATCACCACAGCTAGAAGCAGGAACAGACTTGAGGATGGAACTGTAAATGTCAACAGCTGAACCACAGGATCTGAGACTTTTGTCCAGGAACAGTTCAGCGGGCAAGCAGTGATGCAGACATACCACAAAAAGGCACATATGCACACACACACAGATTTAAAAAAAACTGTTTTCGAAACTGTGGTAGAAATAACCATGACTGAATCCATGTAGTCATTACAAGCTCCTGAAATGGGCCAGAGAGCTAGCAAAAGATAGTAATTTCTTATCACTATAGGTGTCATCCAAGTGTCAGTCCCGCCTAGCACATTTTACATCCCCAGTGATTTAATGCACCTAATCTAATTGAACCTGTTAACAGTCTTAACCATGCTTCCAAGGCACAAAAATAGTTTGTTACTGTTCTAGTTAATTTTTTTAAAAAAATAAACTTACTTTCCTATTTCTCAAGTAACTATGATAGTTGCATCATCATCATCATCATCATCATCATCATCGCTATTATTGTTTAAAATAAACATGCAGATGGTACAAGCTGTTTGTCTTTGGTACAAAATGCACTGCCCTCTTGCCCATGGTGTCATTGGCTCAGCGCCCACAACAAGTGGCAACACAAGACATGTTGAACCATGTTTTATTCTTACTCCGTCATTCAGTGATGCCAACCTCACCAGTATAAATACACAGAAATAAGTAAAAGGTTTCAGCTGCACTACAAAATGAGTGCACTCATTTCTTTTTAAGGAATTGTTATAATCATAATGTAATGTAGTTCATTATAAAGTAACATAATGTAATGACAGGAATTCATTCCATGTAACTAGTTATTTAAAACTAATTACTTCCAGTCTCTACATATCAAAGGGTAGGAATTTAAAAAGAGTGCTGCGACCATTTTACTGTAGTGCTGATGCAAAGTTTCTTAGAATGTGGTTCAAGGGAATGTTTTCTACTCATGTGACTGTTTATCAGCTCTTAGCTCTTCTTACATAGATATTCATAGTATTTGATGTGGACTTCCTCTCCCCACACTCCACAATTCAGCTTAATTCTGTTGTTAGAGGACAGACTTAAGAGCAGTAGACAACTTTTTAAAGCCGTTAACTTTTGTCCTTCTAGATGGATGGGGACAGAAACCCAAAAGGTGGAAAATGTTCAGAACAAGTAGGCAAGTAAGTCCATTTAATTCATCAATCAATCAATCAATCTGTCAATCACTTTAGCTATGTCATACCTCTTCCCAAGACTGGGATTCAAGGTGTCTTATAAAAAGAAAAACACGTAAGTAAAATCACACATAGCTGAAAACATACCCCAAAATTAAATAGTAGTAAACTGTCTCTAGAATAAAAATAATTTCAAACAGTGATCTAAAAGCATAGAATAAAAGCACTTTGAACAACAACACCAACAAAAAAAAAAAGCTTTGTAATGTAAAACAGCTAGTTCCCCAAAGCTGCTGGAATAGAAAAGTCTTCATCTGCTGATGAAAGGACAAGAGGAGAGCCATTTTTAAAAC
Source organism: Cyclura pinguis (assembly GCA_030412105.1). Classification (NCBI taxonomy): domain Eukaryota; kingdom Metazoa; phylum Chordata; class Lepidosauria; order Squamata; family Iguanidae; genus Cyclura; species Cyclura pinguis. The sequence continues at coordinate 304,986,432 of CM059599.1, read as the reverse complement.
TCTTGCGGCTTCTAAAGAGAATATCAGTGCAGTTCATCCTGCTGGTCTCTCACCTGTGTTCCAGCTTTCTAGCTTTTTTCTCAATGAATCCTTGCAGTTATAATTGGGTGAGAGAACCGACACCTGGTAGGTGCCCTATATAGACCGATAGTTGCATGACTTCCCTGGGGACAGGGAATGATGTAATACAGCAGCGGTGTAGATATGCTCTGTGAGTAGTCTCTGCTGAACCAATAAAGAAGCTCAAATGCAATGGTCTTTCCCACCACCCACTCCTCTGTCATGTGCATGATTTCCTCTTTACTTTCTCTTAAGTTCCAGAGATTTTTATAATGTTCAAAAGCATATCTGCTCCAAAAAGAGGCAAGGAACTTTCATCACCAAGCACAGAGAGGCTTGTTACTTATTTTTACTTCATTGTGATGAAAGTTCCCATCTCTGAGGTAAAAGGTGGGGGAAACATACTTGCATACACAACTGTCAGTCATAGGCAGGCTAAACCACTGAAGTAAAGGAAGCCAGGTTATGGTCGGTTTGATACGGACCTACAGCTACAAGAATCTTGGCAAGGACAAGAGTGTTATCTTTGACATTACACTAAAATGAGCTGGTAGTATGCCAAAGACATGTTAACAAAGAGATTTAGAACAAGTGCTGCTTAAAAAAAATGGCAATTTGTAGATTGAAAGGCAGACCATTGGGGTGTGAAATGCAAATGTTAGTTTCTGAACATCTGTATTTGCTCATGGGAAGTGTGTAAACCCAGTTATCAGGGCTTAGGATTGAGATGGAAATTGAGGGGTTGGGTGTTCTTGTTTCTCTAAATGGCTCACACTAGTTCCACTGTGGAGCAGGGACATCCCTCTGACTGAGATCCTGGAAAGATACTATCAGTGGAATAGGCAGTATTGGACTTGGATGAACCAAAGATCTGGCCCAGTGCAGGGCTGGATCATATGGCCATTTCTGCATTACACTGTTATAGTGATATTCCACTTTCAACATCCTGTGGAATCCTGGGGTTTGAAGTCTAGGGAGGGGCATTTAGAATTCTCAGCCAGAGAGCTCTTTGGCCTCAGCAACTACAAGCCTCAGAATTCCACAGGATGTTGAAAGTGGAATAATAGCACTATAACAGTATAGTGTAGAAATGGTCATATTTCTTCTTAGAATAATTCTTCTTTTCACTCTTCCTTCTCTCACAACCAGAGGGAATTCACTGACTCGCTGACATGGAAGCCACCAACCAATACAGATTGAATTTGTCAACTTAGTAGTTACCAAAATTGGGTGGTCATCCATAATGGCCAGCAGAAAGTGGTTGGAGGAAGGTGACTTTCCACTCCCACAATGAGCCTCTCACACACCCCTTGGGAAAAGACCCTCTGACCCTCTGAATTGGGGGTGTGACATGGGGTCCCTGAAAAGGAAGGGAGGAGGTTGAAAATCAGGTAAGGCCATCTTCCAGTAGAATGTTCAGCCCTCATTGGGCTATTGGGTGCATGCTTTTTTCCTGCCTTTGGTTTGTTTGTTTTTTTAATCTTACACATTTCTGCATACTTTAAGGTTCATCCAAGTGCTCTAATCTGACTGTGTTTTACAGTAGCCTATGGTGAAAATGGTTGGATCCTAATTTTCTTCTAACACAGAGGGAGACGTAAAGGCATTGTGTTTTTTCTAGCTTTAGATTCAGGGACTAGTTAAGATCTGCATTCTGCTGAATATAATTTAAAAGTCATTTTCTACCCATCTACCCATCTTTCAAAAAGGGTTACTGAAAATAGTCACTTTCAAAAAAGTGTTTTCACATGGACCAAGAATGGATAAATAACTACAAAATACTTGTATGTTCAGCTTTTCCTCTGCATAATTTGTACCTTCTCACATTTCAATAAAAATATATCATGTTTATCTTTATTTACATTAGAAATGTATAGACCATGTAGAATCTGACATTACAGATGTCTTTTACCCATGATTCAGTCTTTTGTGAGTGATGCTTGTATCCAAAAATCCCACCCCACCCCCAGTCTGGAAAGCAGGCCAACGAACATTGTCTGGGATCCAACTTAGGCTTTCAAGTAATCCACTGAGGAAAGGAGAGAGAGAGAGAGAGAGAGATGATATCTTGCACAATCCTACAAAGAAGATCTTTTATATTTTCTTTGATTATTTTTCAGTAGTTTTAAAACATGAGTTTCAAGTCTATCACCCTGTATTTTGTCATTTTAATACTCAAATGCACACCTGTACTACCATTTTGATTTACTCTAGCCCTTTGGAAATCAGTTTAACTTACAAACAGGATAAAATTTGAGCTACGTCAACAACAGAGTGAACTGTCCCTTCCGAAAACCACTGTTAGGAATGACACAAAGGCCTTTAATTGTATAGCAGTGTCACAAGCAAAGTAGTAAAAAGGGGGCTTGTCAGTTGCAGTTAATAGGGTGGTCAGGAGGAAGCAGAAAACAGATAATAGGAGCAAATGGCATGGGTGCATTTTTGCCTGCCTTGGCCGATGTAGGTCCAGGAGAGGCTGTAAAAAGAGGAAATGAATAAAAAGTTATTTCTGTTCACCTCCTGTTGTTAAAGAATGGCCTCTTCTGGACTAAAAGTGCCCATTTTATCATTCTACTTTAATGGCCATGGATACATTCTATTGGAATCCTGGGATATGGTACCATTTGGTAGGGAGAGGTTAAATTCCTAAATTCTTTTTGTCCATTAGGAACACTCTCTCTCTCCCTCTCTCTGCAGAGGAGGTCTTTCATTGTATATAAGAGTTTACATTGGATCAAATGCTATGATGGAGTGATGCTGTTGAGGTGTTCCCTGTAATTCTCTGACCACTACAAATAGCTGTGAGGCAGTGTGCCAGTGCTGTCAAGCTGTCTGTTACGCAGGTACTGAATACCTCCCTGCACAGTGAACTTGAAAGCATATGCATTTACATAATCTCCAGTTATGCAAGTGTGTATCATCCAAAAGATTCTGCCATGGTCCTCAAAGTGGTATGAAACTAACATAATTGTGTAGTGCAGCTACATCCTTAGTTACCAGTAATGCATGGTTTTGAAAAGACAACATAAGACCTTGAATACACCAGAGGTAACTGAGGAATTCAGGCTTCATGAAGCCTGCAGTGAACTGACCTGATGAATGCCTTCACAACAAATGTGAGGATTGGAATGTAGCAATCCAGTGGTATTTGCATTTCCCAAATGTTCCAATGCAGCTGCCAGGTTTTCTTAAAAAATATATTGAATACGACTTTAAAATAATTGTTTGAGAGGAAATACTTTCAGAAGTGTGCAGAAAAGAATACACTTACAGAATCATAGAGTTGAAAATGGCCCCCTGAGCCATCAGGTCCAACACCCTGTGTAATGCAGGATCTCCAGCTAAAGCACCCCCAGTAGGTAGCCGGCCAGACTCTTTTTGAAGACATCCAGAGGAGACTCCACCAGCATTCTAGGCAATTGGTTCCATTGCCAAACCATTCTTACTGGCAAGAAGTTCCTTCTAATGTTCAATCAAAATCCACCCTCCCAAAACTTAAAACCATTAGACCTGGTTCTATCCTCTGGAGCAGCAGAAAACAAACCTACCCCCTCCTCTCTGTGTCAGCCTTCAGGTGTTTAAAGAGTGAGATCATATCATCCCTCAGTCTTCTCTTCACCAAGCTGAACAACCCCAGGTCCTCCAAGCTTTCCTCATATGTTTTGTTCTCCATATTTTTTTATCATCCTTTTGCCCTTCTCTCAACCCACTCCAACTTATCTATACTCTTCTTAAAATGAGGCACCCAGAACTGAATACTCCATATAAGACCTGATGAGCCTCAGAACACAGTGGGACTATTACTTCCCTTAGAAACTATGCTTCTACTATTACAGGCTAAAAACACATTTGCCTTCTTTGTTGCAGTATCACACTGCTGGTTCATATTCATCTGGTCATTAACAATAACCCCAAGGTTCTTTTCACATCTAATATGACTGAGCCATGTGTTCCCCATCTGTGATGTTGGTTTTTGTGGCCTAAATGTAGAATGTTACATTTGTCTCTATGGAATTCCATTTTAGTAATTGCAGCCTTATTTTCTAGTTTATCAAGGTGTACCTGAATTCTGTTCCTATCTTCCAACGTGTCAGTTAGCCTTCCCAGTCTTTTTATCACCTGCAAACTCGATAAGGATTGTCTGCACCCAATCATCTAAGTAACTGATAAAAATGTTGAAGAGTATTGGCCCTAGGTGTCAGGGATTCCAGGCAGGGAACCCTGGGAAAATGATCAGCCCACTGCAAAGATGTTGCATCATGCCCCAGCTATGGGTAATTGCAAGGTTGCGTAAGAAACTGGGGTCGTGTGCAGATGGTAGAGGGAGGTGTGCAAACCTCTACCTGATTGGTTGTAGATATGTATATAACAAAGCAACGCCAGTATGTATTTGTCTGTTGACAAAACCTGGTGCCTGGCGCCAGCTTTTGTCCGTCTGTCCTATGTTTTGTATATAATGGAACTTTGCTGCAAGATAAAGTGCCTCCTGTTTTGGAAGAAACTCCTCCGTGTGTGAGTATCCTTACTGGGCAACAAGGCTGCTGCCATTGGCTTGCTGAACTCTGGTTTTTCTGCTGTGTTTCCGTGGGGCTGAAACTCCCATCATCCCCAACACTAGGACAGTACTCTGAGGCACTCCACTTAAGACCTTCTTCTAGTTTGAAGCACCGCCATTGACAATGACTATTTAGTTTTCCAACTAATTACGGATTCATCTGACAATGTTTCCACCTCTTACATATTTAATCGTTTGCTAATCAAAATATTATGGGGGAGCTTATCAAATGCTTTGCTGAAATCTAGATGATATCCCCAGCATCCCCACTATCTACTAAATTAGTGCTGTGATCAAAGATATAAGGTCAGTTTGGCAGGGTTTGTTCTTGACAAACTCATGCTGGCTCCTACTAATTGCTGTATTATTATCAAGATACTTGCAGAAATACTCCTGTATAAACCCATTCAAATCGTTTTCTTGCTATTGTAGTTTCCTCCTTCTCTTCCTCCTCCTCCTCCTTGCTTTTTTTGAAGAGAGGGACATGTTTGCTCAACCTCCAGTCCTCTGACACATCACTTGCTCTCCAAGATTTCTCAAAAATGATGGCAAATTGTTCTGCAAGTATGTCAGCAAGTTCATTCAATACATTAGGATGCAGTTTGCCTGGTCATGCAGATATGAAGTCATTTTAAGTTAACTAGGTGGTTCTTGAATAACTCCTTATTAATCTTGATTTGCAGTCTGGATTCCCTCCCAACTCTCTGCTGATGCATGGTCCTCTTTTGAGGGAAAACTGAAGCAAAATAGATATTGAGCAGTTCTGCCCTTTTGTTGCAATCTGTTAGCATTTTACTATCCTTGATGGGCAGTGGTGCCATCATTTCCTCGGCCATTCTCTTGTTTTGAACGTATTTGAAAAAATTATTCTTGTTGTTTTCTACTTGCCTAGCCAGTCTCAGCTCATTTTGAACTTTAATTTTCCATACACTATTCCTGCAAGCTTGGGCTACACATCTGTATTCTTTGTTGGTGATTTGTCCTTCCTTTCATTCTTTATACATGCTCCTTTTTCTTTTCACTTCCTCCTCAAGTTTACTGTGCAGCCAAGGTGGCTTTTTCAAATATTCTCCATTTTAATTCTTCCACGGAATTGTTTGTGATTATGATTTTAGCAGCTCCTTCTTCATGAAATCCCACTCATGCTGGTTGCCTTTTTCCTTTAGCATTTTTAGCCATGGGATTCTATTCAGTATTTCCCTAAGCTTGATAAAATCAGTTTCCTAAACTCCATGGTTGGTATTTGACTATGCTCCTCTTTGGCCCATCCCACAATCAATTCTAGCATTACATGGTCACTTCCCCCTAAGGTAGCAACTACTTTCATTCTAGCGACCAACTACTCGCTCTCGGTTAGGATCAAGTCCAGGATTGGTGATCCCCTTGTCCCTTCCTCTGCCTTTTGAAAGCAGAACTTCTCTATAAGCCACATTAGGAATTTGTTAGAGAGCCTGCAGAGCTAGTCTTCCAGCAGATAACATGGCAATTGAATTTCACCATAATTACTGGCAGCTTGGAGATTTCTGAGATTTGTTTCAGAAAAGCATCTTCCACCAACTTGTCTTGGTTTGGTGGCCTGTAGTAAACTCCAACCACAATGTTGTTTTTATTTCTTTCTCCATTTAACTTTAATAAATGCGCTCAGTTGCTGCAGTCTGATCACTCAGGTGGATTTTTTCTTCCCTGTCTATTCTTCAGTTGTTATATTCACATCATGGGAACCATCCCACGTAGTGTCTGTTATACCTATAAAGTCATACTTACCCTCCTGCTCTAGGTCTTCAAGTTTGTCTTGTTTGTTTCCTGAACTCTGTGGATTGGTGGATAGACATCTAAAGCATTGTTTGTTCTTTTATTCTACTGTGAGTTTCACTATGGTTCCCATCCTTTCTCTCAGCATCTCTTCTAGAATTCTTATCATTATGTTTAGAACTTGCTTTTGGACAGTCGTTTGAGCTATCATCTCCAAACCCCCCCCCCCCCGAAGAGTTAGTTTAAAGCCCTTTTGATCAGATTTACCATGCTTTTGCCAAAGACATTCTTACCAATCTTTGTGAGATGCAGCCCACCCATAGCCAGTGAAGATTATAGTCCCAGAAGCCAAACCTGTCCTGTAGGCATCATTGTGTAGCCAGGCATTCATTTGCAGTATCTTCCTGTCCCCCTGCGGTTTATTTTTCATTGTAGAACTGGTGACCACTTGCAGCCCTGAAGCCTTAATGTTCCTTCCCAGGACTTCATAGTCTGAGGTGCTCTGGTCAAAGGTGTTGTTTGCAGTGTTATCAATACCCACATGAATAAGGGGAAAGGGGTATTGATCTGTCTTCTTGATTAGTTTCAGACAGTTGTCAGTGACATCCCAAAGGCGTGCCTTTAGATGAAAGACATTTAGAAAATTTAAAACTACCATTAAAATTGCAAATTATTCTGTGACTTTTGAAAAGATCTGAGAAGAAGGGAACAATATGGCCATGTGAGTGGGTAGTGCTGCCCAAGCAGAACTTGCAGCTAGTACAAAATGCAGCCAGCTAGATTACTGAGAGCAACAGCTTAGATATCATTTAACATTAGTTCTAAAGGAATTGCATGGACTGCTTTTTCTGATCTGAATTCAAGGTACTGATAACAACATCTAAAACTCTAAATAATTTGGGACCTTGACATGTGAAGAGGAGTCTCTCCCATTATATAACTGCCTGAGAATTTAGATCTGCTGGAGGGGCTGTCCTCTGTGTCCCACCATGACAGAAATATACCTCAGGATGATAGGGGAGGGAGCCCTTTCAGGTTTGGCACCCCAGCTGTGGAATTGACACAAATGTTGGTCTCATTTAGGTAGCAAGTTCATATTTGTTTGTTCTTTTAATAAAAGCCTTTGGAGCCTAATGAATTCACCTTACATATATACTACATGTTTTTTTAAACTGACTTAACTTCAACTTTTTAAACCATGTAAATGCTAATATGGTTTTAGAAAGTATTTTGTTATTGTTTTAAATTTTATGATCCTAGTCTACATTTGAAATTATTCACTTGATTTTATTGTAAGCTGTGAGATCTTACAATATGGGACAGTGTGGAAATTAAATAAATAAATAAATGTGAAAATGGCCAAGTATGGAAATCAACTAATCCCCAAAGGCCATAAAGACTATTACCAAATTTATTCATCCCATAGAGATTCAGCCATCCCTAAGTTACACATTCTAGCACCATATATATATATATATATATATATATATATATATATATGAAATAAATAAATGTAAACATTTACGTTACTGGACAAAGTATTACATTTCTGGGCAATGTGTTTAGATGCTCACATCATTGTTTCATTGCTAGCAAGAAGCTGTCATAGCATATTATTCCACTAGTCTGGGCAAGGTTCAACATGGTTCAAAGTAAAGCTTGCAGCTAAATTCACCATAGCCTATCTCACTTGCTTTCAGCAAGTTTGTCATATGTTAAAATGGTAATGCAATATCTGATTCAGCAAGAATCTGATCAACCATCCATCCATCCATCGACCCACCTATACTTTATGTAGATATCTAGGACTGCCTCTTAAGGGGAGCCCCCAAGCTATTCTGCATAGATCTAGTCAAATCATGCCACCTTCTTGCCAATTGGGTTGTATGAAGTTCATCTTCTTCAGAAAGTCTAATCTTAAATTAGACAAAACTAAGTATTTGTGGGCAGCTACATGGCACATCAGTCACAGAATGGAGAGCAAGGAAAGATTAGAAATCACTGCCTCTTCCTCTCCCCTGCTACCTCCTCCATCCCATCCGCTCAGTGTTGAGCTTCATGCTCTGGTGTAGACAGATGTTTGTCCAAAAATGTAAATAATTCATGTCTGTAAAACAAGAACTGAGGAATTAAATGAAGAGTGACCTTCTTGTGAGATTTCTAGTTCATCAGATGTCTGGGAACAAACAAATGCAGAGCCACCTATTATGTCTACAATAGGGTGGTCCTAAGACATTTTCCTGGATGAGGGAGAGTAGCATATGGTGTGCCCCGACTCATCCAGTTCAAGGTGTTTATTACCCAAAGCCAGATAAATTATTTTTGGCACATAATTCAGAAAATCCCTCACAAAAGCCCCTCTTCATTTCTGGCATTACAATAAAACAGCCTAGTAAGTAATACATCATTTGCTTCCCTGATCCTCATTGGCCGGCACCGGCTTAGTGACTTCCGTTCATATAGGTGCAGCTTGCACATGTGTAAGTCCGTTTCTGAGACTGGGAGCAGAAAGCTATTCTCTTGCTCTTGTGCCCCATCCAAAAACCTCCCACTGCCCCGCAGTGTTAAACACCAGGAGAGCTCCAGCTGTTCCTTTGTACCAGTGCGGAGGGGAGGAAACTGGGAAGTTTTTCGGACCACAAAGATCTGGTTGCTCTGGTTTCCTGGAGGAAAGAAAAGGTGGACACAGAAAATTTGAGGATGCACCCTCTTTTCTCACCCATCCCCAACCAACCTGAGAACAGCTGCTTTAACATCATCTGGAGCACTGGGTGGATTCTTTGCATCTTTTTGATCAAATTGTCAAAATCTTCTGTGCTCTTAGGACATTGAGCTACACTCCAGAAAGCAGATGGAACCACTAGTTTTGTGCAGAGAGCTGTTGCATAAATTGTGGAAACCTCAATTGGGTTTTCTTTCCAGTTCAGTGATTCATGAAGTATACACTTACCAAAATATAACTTTGTTTCCCTTTTTCCCCCCATATGGAGTGTCTGTGGGTCTCTTGTGACCCCAATGAGATATATAAATGTATGTATTTTCTAAGCATAATTTTATGCTCAAATTCCCTCACCCTTTCTTCTGTTTCTAAGCCCATTTCATTATGCGCAATGACCTGGATCCCCTCTTTTTTTCCCTTTCATCTGGAACTTACAGTTGTGATGACTTATGTTGACTTGAAAAGCATCATTCCTGATGGGAATGACAGAGGGCACACAGTCCCTTTGCCTTTAAAGATTCGTCAAAAATGAAAAGACACAACAGTAGAAATACTCGTTGTGCGACTCTGCTGCTAGACCTCCAGCAACACATCACCACAACGAACCCGTGGGAAAGTATTTATTTTACCTGTAGGTATAATTATAAGCAATAAAAAAACTGTTCAGGCCTTGCCAGGAAGGGTGTGAATATCTAAAAAAGACGGAAAAACTCTAAATTCCATTACCTGAACAAACAAGTTAGTTTAACAGAGAGAGAGAAAAAAAAAGTAAATCAAACAGCACTGCCAAAACAATAAGGTTATGATCCATCAACAGTTGGATTGCACTTTCATTTTGAACATTGATAATGATTCTTTGACTTCTGAACATGGTTTATTTACAAGCCAACTTTGCTAGGTGTGGCTCCATGGGCTTAATAATGAATCTCTCCAAGCCAAAATGCCCTCCTGCCCCCTTTTCATGTCTTGGAACTTTGGCAGCTGGAAGCGATTCCTCCCAGTGCTTTTTTTTTCTTTCTTTCTAAGGTGATATTTCATTCTTTGGAATCTCCTTGACTTCAGGGAAGTCATTAATATAGCAAAGTGGCTTTTGAAAGCAAATATGTGTTACAGACATTCCAGAGCTAAGCTATCTTTCTGAAATGCAGTCCTAGGTTTCTCTGCTTGGAATTGGATATTGAAGTGCAGATTTGATCACTTGCTCAGTGATAATGCAGCCAGCTGTGACACAAGCATTTTACTAGAGGCAGAACAAATGAAGTACTAGATCAGTGCCCTTATTTTGAAACAACTTAATTTCAAATAAGCCCACTAGGGCAAAAGCCATTATTTTAAGGTAAACTGGCTGAAAGCCGTAATTTTAGCTATGGTTACATTTCTCATAGTGTCAGGTGTTTGTTTACATTCCCAATATCTCCTCTACTTACTTTTGCTTAAGAAATGTGGCCAATAAGGAGTTTTTGTTCGAGATTTCTAGGGCTTCCTTGTTCCTTATGCAACAGAAATGGCACCAAATCTGTCTCATGATATTTGGCAACTTTGATCTAAATCCCTGCATAAATACAACAAACGTCCTGCAGGAAGTTTTACATTACTTTGTACTTTAGTGGAAAAGAACATCCCTGCTTAGCCTTCTGTTTTATTGCTAGGCGAGGTAGAAGACACAATGGATGAAGGATGCCCTCCTTTCTTCCATTCACATAGCAGAAGTATGTGAAACTTAGGAAATATGAATTTAACTATATATTCACTGGGCCCTTTCACACCGCACAATTTATTGTTGTTGTTGTGTGCTTTCAAGTCATTTTCAATTTATGACAACCCTAAGACAAACCTGTCATGAAGTTTCTTGGGAAGATTTGTTCGGGGGGGGGGGGTTGCCTTTGCCATCCTCTGAGGCTGAGAGACTGTGACTTGCCCAAGGTCACTCAGTGCCTTTCCATGAGTTAGCTAAGATTCAAACCCTGGTTTTGCAGAATCGTAGTCCATAGTTCAAACTACCACATCATGCCGATTCTCTATCACACAATTATAGCACTATGTTCTACTTTAACTGCTGCATCAATATCTTATGGAATCCTGGGGTTTGTAGTTCACTGAAGCTCTACAAGAGTTCTCTGGCTGAGAATTCTAAATGCCTTTCCCCAGGCTTCAGTTCTGAGATTTCATAGGATGGCTCCATAGGAGTTAAAATGGAACCACAGTGCTATAACTGTTTAGTATGAATGAACTCATTGTCAGGACAGCAGTCTAAACCCTCAATATGTGAAATAGTGGAAGCAGGTGGCAGTGGTGGTGATGATGTCCAATACTACCATATGTGATGCCCTTTCTGCATGACGGTTGTGTCCCAGCATGGGGACACGAGAGGAGTGGAACTGTGATGATGCTTCTGTATGATGTCGTCATGGTCCTGCCCTTCTCCCATCACCAGCTGGCACAATCGTGGGTTAAATCATCAGTTTCTCCATCAATGACCTCGATTGCATGATGCTCCCATAATTACCTGCCATGCGGAAGGGCCAGAAGCATAATGGAGTCACTTCCTGCCCCAGCACAGCATGGGAAAGAGCCTGGCTGTGCTGCGGAAGGAAGAGGCTCCCTTCCGTAGGGATCTGGTCAGGTGTGGAGGGAAGTGTTCCCGTCACTCCCCCTTTCTGGGAAAGGCACTGCCGGGATCACGACTGGCAGACAACAGACCAAGATAACATGCAGAAATGGCCTAAATCAACTTTTGTAAGTGTTGTGAGACCACCCTGTTTGGCCCTTGGGAGCCTCACTCATTTTGCCATTGCATCCATACTGAGATTTTGGGTTATAAATCAAAATAAGTAACATATATGTAACAAAATATGTAACATATATGTGACAAAATAAATATGTAACATATATAACATCAGTGTTAATTGTTTATACTTTTAAAAAAGCAAAACAATAAAAACAATGACACGTCTCTTCTTTGAGGAGTTTACACTCTCTCAGAGATGGATGGCAGGCAGGTAAATCACAGTCATCCAAGTTACATAGTGGTGTAATTCACTCTTAAGGGGCCATTCAGAAAAAAAAAATCTTCCCAAAGCATGTTGCAAGATCATGATTTGTAATGGCTCTCCCTTATTCATCTTGACATATTGCCAAGCCACAAGGCAGCTCAGGCCACAAAAGGGTAGAACCTTAAAAGATGCAAAAAAGCCAAAAAAGAAAAAGTGTCAAGTTTAAAGTTTAATTTCATCCTTTATGCCATTAGATAACATGACAACAAAATGACAACGCTACATTATGAAGTACACCATTAAAATAAAACTTCAGAATCATTCAGATGTAATTACTAAAAGAGTAAGGCCATTTCTGCACTAGACTGTTATAGCGCTATGATTCCACTTTCAACATCCGGACCCTCCTGGAACTGCAAACCCCAGGATTCCATAGGATGTTGAAAGTGGAATCATAGCGCTATTAACAGTCTTGTGCTGAAATGGCCTAAAACTATTTACCAACTAGATTAAAATCCAGCATTAAGTTAGAGTGTCGTGAGTGAACAAATAGTATTGAATTGATTCCCAGTTAAACTCTTTAAGCCACAACAGTGAACAAGGATGTTCTATAGCAGGCATATTTAAATATCTATTATTTGTATATTTTCTGGATTTATATACCTCTTGATAGGCACTACCACGATTGTTTATACAGACAGGATGAAATGCAGTATCATAATAAATTCGCGGTCAAAAATAGTAGTCAAGACAGTGCCATCATAATTAACCTCATGTTAGGAAAACACAGAGATCTTTACCTCATGAAAACCTCTACTTCCCTAGTTAAAGTGCTAAATGATCCTCTCTGGATAACTGTTCCACAGATAGGGCTTTACAATCCAGAACACCTTTTGTGAACCCAGCAGTGTCAATGGGACCTGGAAAATGGCCTTTGAAGATCACCTTGGTGTATGGGCAGATTGGTGTGGAAATTCCTTTGGGTATCCAGATACCAAGCAATGTAGTATTTTAGCAAGCATCATCAGCTTTTTAAAATGTGCTTTGATAATTGGCTGGGAGGTAGTGGAGCTCTTTAAGGCTCTGTCATTCATGTAGGGTATGTTTCCAACATCATTCCCAGTTAGTTAATAGACTAGCAGTTGGATTCAGAACAAACTGCATTTTCCAAGTCACCTTCAAAGACAACTCCCACAGCATACAATACATGGTTACAGTATGAGCCAGAGGGTATAAGATCACCCGGATCACTTATCATATAATGGACACTATAATAAATAATGTGCAATATACTCCCTTGGACACATAGATGCAGATGTTACTCAAGGATGGCTTGCTTCTTTGTTTTTCAAAATTGTTTTCAAAATTTAATGACGAGAAAAAAAATGGCATTGTTTAGAAGCATAGCCCTGCAAAATTCTATATGTCTAGAGGATAGAATATAAGGCCTCCTGAAACTGACTTGGTGGTTTCAACCTAACAGTAATGATCCAGACAGAAATCTACTGCCATTTTGTGCTTCCAGATCCGGCCATGACAAATCCAGAAGCACCTCCCAAGCTATAAACTTGATAGTTTGCAGCAGTCCTTTTAATGTCACTGGAACCCTGACTGAATCCTTCTATCCAGATTAGCCAATTTACCCACCTACAATACTTACCTGCTTTTTCTATTCATCTTCATCTCCCTCTGGTTGGCTTCAGCTTCACCACCATCCAACCCAAAACTAGCTTGCAGCAGCTATTCAGGTGTTTCATGACCTTCCTAGCACTGGTGGTGGAAAACAGAAGACAAGCTTTGTGTTATCCACATACTGTTGACACTACAGGCTGAACTTCAACCCCAGTGGTTTCATATCAATATTAAATAGGATGGGGGACAAAACGGAATCTAACAGTCACCCTTAGATCAGAGGCCAAGGAGCAGAGAACAGTTCCCCATCATTTTTCTGAGACCAGCTTGTCAGGTGCTATAGGAACTACCATAACATAACCCCACATCGATCACTTTGACTTACTCTGAGGAGAAAGGCAGGGCACAAATCAAATACATATGTGCATATATGCTGACATGGCTGATGATACTAAGAATTGCTGAAAGATCCATAAAAAGTAAATGCATGTGCTCTGTGTATTCATTAGTGCCAGCCAGCTACTAGGGAGACCAAGGTTACTACTGTCCCTAAACCAGGAAAGAATCTAAACTGGAAAGATTCAAATAATCAGGATAATCTATTCCCATCCTATGTGCAACCTTTCAAATCAAACTAGCTTGACATGAGAAGGTTTAACACAGGATTACTATTATCATGCTCTCAGTATCTAAATTTTGCTTATTCAGGAGGATCAGCTTAGAACTGGACTTGGAAGGAACTGAATTATTGTCTCAGGGGAAATTATCTGTTGTCTTCTCTGAGCTGATTTCTAAGCCTAAAAGGAGGCATTCTCTCCATCATGATTAAGTATGTCTTTCTTTCTTAGGCCCTTTCCACACCATACCCCATTAGTGTATTCGGCCATTACAATCCCAGCATTGCCATTTGCACAATGGTGCAGGTTAGAAATGCTCTCTTCCGCACCCTTCCTCCTTAAGTGGATGAGTAGCAGTATTGCCACTGGTGTTCCTTCCACACTACAGCATCCTCAGCCACTCCCTTTTCCCACCTTCACCCTGCCCGATCACCCCTGATTGGGTGTTTTTTTTAGTTTTTTTTAAAGCTGTACTAGTGTAGCAATGTTGTAACATCATGACACACCAGTACACTATTGCACTTTTGTGCTATAATGCTTAAAAATGTATTTAAAAAAATAAAAAGTTTTAATTCAAGGAAAAATTTGAAATAAACACGGAAAGGTGATAGATTCCAAAGTTTCCATGCCATGGAAGTAGCTGAGGGAGGAACAAGCTGGGCAAGCCCACACCTTACCCACTCCTGGATCCCAGAGGACAGGAAGTAGTATCAAGAACTATTATGGAACCACACTGAGCCAGCTGATGGGATTGAAGCACTAAAGGAGGCTCTTGGCGAATTTTTTCTTGAAATGGTATAAGGTGATTTTGCAATGGATAGATAGCAACAATGTCATGTGGTAACACAACTCCTGGACCAGAAATAACCCACTGCTGTTGCCAAATGTGGGGCTTGCCAAAATTAATGGCAGTTCTAATTCATGCATTTGTTGTAAAATGATGGTCTGAATTCCATTGGTAGTCTCAACTAAAGATACCTATTGTCTCAGTGGAATTTGACTCAACATTCGATTCAGTAGGCCTACCCTGGGACTAATCAACCAGACCAATCAGACTTGAGTTTATATTTCCTGAGCTTAAGTAAAGCCTTACATAATTTATGTCCGAGATGAGATTTTTAACTGCTTCAAGGGGTCTAATTATCCCAGTAAGCTTTCTGCTTAGTTTATATCTATTCTATATCAAACCAGCCCTTACAAAGTCTTTTAAGTTTTCTGAAATCAATTGTACCATGCATTATGAACCATATAAAGAGGTAGTATAGCCTTACCAGCAGTGAGCAATTAGAAAGAAGTTAAAAGTTGCCTCCATATTATCCTGTAAGTTAAAAATGCATTTAATATGTTTGGCACTCTGAACAAAATCACCTTCCAATGATTTGCTTAAGCAACTTGAGACACTTTTAATTGCCATTCTAAGAGGTAAAAATCACTATTTGGCTTTTCCAACAAAAGATAAAAGCATAACATATGAAGAGCTATGATGGACGAGATCAAAGTCGTATCTTGTCCAACATCCTGTTTCCTACAGCGGTCAACCACATGTCTATGGGAAGCCCACAAGCTGGACATTAAGACCATGGCATCTTTTCACTTATGTTTCCAGGAAACACATTCGCAAACATTTTCTCTCTAATCCAGAAGTAGAATACAGCTATTATGACTAGAAGACATTCATAACGTTATTCTCTATGAAGTGCTGTAATCCCCTTTCAAAGTCATTTAAATTGGTGGTCATCCTCATATCTGATAATAGTACTAAATGCTGGAGAAAACAGAACAAGGTTGCATCATTTGGGGCTGTTTAGCTTGGATAAAAGGAGAATAAGTGAAACATGACAGCAGTGTATAAAATTACGCATAGTGGAACAAATTGATAGAGGAAAGGTTTTCTTTGTCTCTCAAATACTAGAACCCAAGGGTCATGCTGTAAAACTCAAAGTTGATAGACTGAGGACACATAACAGGAAGTACTTCTTCATATAAACCACAGTTGACAGGTCTTAGACTCATCCGGTATCTCTTTTATGTCCTCAACATTACAT
This sequence comes from Cyclura pinguis, assembly GCA_030412105.1. Lineage (NCBI taxonomy): Eukaryota > Metazoa > Chordata > Lepidosauria > Squamata > Iguanidae > Cyclura > Cyclura pinguis. The sequence goes on along the minus strand of CM059599.1, from coordinate 304,970,059 downwards.
TTCAGATCAAGAGATTATACTTTCCTCTATACTGAACCCAAAATATATTGACCCACTGAATTTCAGGAACTTGGAATTTCTATTCCACGTTACGAACTGATAGTTAAAGTCCAGCAGTTTAATCTTCTGTTTACTATTTACATGTTTATATCAAAATAAGTCTCTTTGATTTCAGTGGGATTTATTTCCTAATAGGTGTGCATAAATAGACTTGTAGCTTGGTTCATGAAAACAAATGCCTCATTTATCAGCTACAGTGATCATAGCTGTTACTCTGCTGTTTGTGTAATACTCAAAAATATCTGTGAAAATTCCAGGCATTTTACAAATATCATAATCATGTAACCTAATTAGCCATTGAAATCTTAAAGCAGGAAAATATGAGGATATTATGGCAAATTCAAAGATGGTCCCAATAACGTTACCTAAATCAGCCAAATTAATAACGAAAACCTTCCTGCTTCTCTGGGAAATATATAAGCTTTGAAGACATACGAACATTTATTATTTATCTATTGCCATTTCAAAAATAATCAGCAACATGCAATATTTTACATTTGGGTCCAGCATTGTTACTGCACCTCTATCATGAGACTTCTTATCATGTTTGACATGAAATAGATCTTGAACAAACCAACTCCTTTGGACCAGAAACCCACGTGAATGAATGAGTAATTTTAAATGGTTGGAGATATGCAGTAAACTAATTTGTTCAGCCGTATCTCAACAGTCCAAGTAAATGTCCCAACTGCAGTTGTACTATTATCAAGTTCATAGGTTTATTAGTCAAAAACCTAACAGTCATTTTGTGGAAACCCTGGGACAGGAAGCAAGTTAACAAAAGTACCTACTATTGTTCTAAGATAGTCTGGTTAATCAGACTTCTAAGAAGAAAATGGTTAATCAGTCATGTAGGAATGGGGGTCCAGGGGGGATGCTTTGCCTGGGCGGCAATGTTTTTGGGGTGTCCTGGCTCATAGCCACACCCCCGCATGTCCTGGCCATGCCCCCATGCACCGTAGACACGCCCCCCTCCCACTCCCTCTCCACACACTCCAAGCTCCACCACTGTGGTTGATGATCCTTCCAAAGCTTCATGTATTTCATTTTCTTCTCTGAAGTACCTAAGTCAGCCAAATTAATAATGGTAATCACCTTTTAGACTTTACTTGAATCCATAGGAAAAAAAAACATAAACAAACCAAAGTGACATTCCATGTGGTAATCAAGATATTTCCAACAGTCTTTAAGTTTCTAATGATGATAATGCAATATCCCACATTATTGTGTGCCCTCAAGTCATTTCAGATTTGTGGTGAATTCTAAGGCAACCTTGTCACAGGGATTTCTGGGACTGAAAATGTGTGTGATCCACCCAAGATCACCTAGTGCAGGGCTTTCCAAACAGTGTACCGTGATACATTAGTGTGTCACCTGAAGTGTATAGGTGTGTCACCTACGATCTTGGAAATGTATGTTATTATTTATAAATCATATATTTTAAAAAATATATGAAAGGTTTTCGCGACATACGTTGTTATTGGAATTTATGTGTTTGTATCTCTTATAAGGAGTTAGTTTAACCTCTCGTTTGCTGGTAAAACTGAATTACTGTGCCACGAAATGATGCATGTCTAAAAAATGTGGCACCAACATGAAAAGTTTGGAAAGCTCTGACCTAGGATGTTTTCATGGCCAAGTGGGGGAATCCCAGGGTTGAAGTCCAGTGCTCGAACTACTACAGCATGCTGGCTCTCTAATATCCCATATTACCTCTCCTGAAAATCAAAGTTTAAGATGCATGCAGTCTTAACTTATAGAGACAGGTGTGGATCAGACAATTTTCAATTGACATCAGTTTTGTACATGTTCATTTGTAAGTCTATCTCATTGCCATGTTCACTTGTATTCATGTCTTTTAAAAAGTCATGAAACATTGTGCATATTTTACATGCATTTTATAATAAAATAAAATATACTTACCTTATATGGACTTTGCTATATTTTTGAACCCATAATTACACCACAAAATTCAGACACATGCAGAATCGGAAGAATGATGATATTCCATTTCACACTTCAGTTTCAAGCCGCACACTCCTTTGGGGATGTGTAAAATAAGTTTAGCTGGCTTCCAAAGGTGGACCAAATGAAATCCTCAAGCAGAACAAATGGAATCCAAGAAAATTAGAAACACTTAGAGTAAAAGCATTATAAAGTAGCCTTCTCTGTCAGATTATCTTGTTTGAACAGATGTACAAAATTTCTGGGGCTCAGATGTAACAGCACCCAAAGAAACCTAAGGGAAAGGGAAGGACAGAAAGTGTGGCTCCTACACACTTTCTTTCTTAATAATGTTTTAGACTGCAGCTCCCAGGATCTCACAGCCAATGTGGCTAGTGACTATATTGGCTAGAGGATCCTGGAAGTGGTAGTTCACAAAATAACTTTTCCAAGCTCTGATTTTTGGCACTGATTCCCTGCCTTCTGGGTATGGCTCATGGGCCCTTTCCGCAGCACCCTCCAATCCCGCCATGGGGGTGGGAGAAAGATGGGACCACAGCAATGCTTCTGCATGACATCGTCCTTCTCCCGTCCCCGGGCGGTGTGATCATGGGTTAAATCATTGATGGGTTTTCCCTGTCAATGACATGTGATCATGCCACCATCCCACACTTACCAGTCCTGCAGAAAGGCAGGAAGCACGATGGTGGCACTTCCTGCCCCAGCACATCTTGGGAAAGTACCTGGATGTACTGCGGAAGGAAGCGAGATGTCCACTGCATTCCCTTCCGCAGGGAGCCATTCCTGTGCAGAGGGGAGCACTGCCGTTGCTCTCCCTTCCTGGCAGAGCTGTTGCTGGGATTGCCACCAGACGCTCCTGCAAGAAGATAAGCTGCAGAAAGGGCCATTGTGTCTAAATTACATGCAGCCTGCTGGCCTTGAAGGCAGCAGCTTTTCCATAAAAGTTTCTCGGGCAAAGACATCTTCTCCAAGTGTCCTGATTTACTAAGGACAACCCTGATTAATCCTCTGTCATCCCACTTCTCCAGCTGTTTTTAAAATTTTCCAGTTTCTCTCTCCTCTTCCTCCTTTGTTCTCTGTCTTTGGCTTACTTCAATTGGTGCAAAACTGAGTTCAAAGTGTGAAAGTAGTTTGCAGTCAACTCAGGAGTGGGAAGAGGAAAGAAGGGGACAGAATCTTGTCCTTCATATGTCCCAGTTTTCATCAGTGAAATGCTGGAAATATGTAAAGGGATGAGGAAGACCAGCTACAGAAGTTAAGCTCTTGATGTCAAGAAAACCTACATGCCTAAAACCAGTTGTTAGTTTCAGCTGAAATAGACCTCTTGAATTAATGAACCTCACTGATTCAATGGATCCACTCTAGTTTAGGCTCACAAATGGATATCAGCCTTAGATTAAGGATGGGAATGAAGCAGCCCTCCAGAAATTGTTGGAGGACTGCAATAAAAGCAGTTCTAAGTAGAACAGTCAATGGAGAAGGATGTTGGGACTTGAAGTCAAACAGCATCTGCAGGGCTACATGATTCTCACCCCTGCCTTCCAACAGCTGAGATCTAGATAACAGAAGTAAGACTATCAATGAAAGGTTGTTTTTTTTTTCCTGTTGAAGGCTCCTTATATGTTTCTCTCACAAGCTTTCTCTGAAAGAATCTCTTGTAGCTGCTTCTGTATTCCAGTAGAGTTGCAAGTGGCACATCTGAACAACAGATTAGCTGTGGTTTTGATTAGCGTAGATGTTCTATATCCTTTGTATTTCTGTCCCGGACTAAACCTAAACATCTTCTGCAGAACCAAGTCTCCATAATGCTTTAGCATGAGATCCTCCATATGTATACAGACATGCTACATTAAAGGAAACTTGGCATTGTGGAATATTTGAAAAGAGTAAAGTGCTGTGGGTGGAGAAATCTACCCTCAGATGTAATCATTTTACCCTGAAGATTAATGGTGTCCAAGGAAGCAGCCACATGTTCGTTCCTGTACCTTCGCCTCCATTGTGTCATGAAGATTTGTTGTTACAGATGCTAAGAAGCCAAAAGATTTTAAGGTTAACAGGACTCCAATTCAGGGTTTTGTTGCTTTAAAAGAGAAGCGTTGTTGTAACACTGTGATCCTTTGCTAACAATATGTGAGAATCGAATTTTAGTTCATTTTTACAAATATTTACCAAAATTTGCTGAATTCTTCATATTTGGGGTGGAAAGAATTTTTAACAAAGGGCCTTTCTGCACTACACTGTTATACTGCTATTATTTCACTTTCAACATCCTGTGGAATTCTGGGGTTTGTAGTTTACTGAAGCCAAAAATCTCTCTGGCTGAAAATTCTAAAAGCCCCTCCACAAACTGCAAATGCCAGGATTCCATAGGATGTTGAAAGTGGAATAATAGCACTATAACAATGTAGTGCAGAAATGGTCAAAATCAGAAAATGTGGGGAACCAAAAATGACAGATAATCTGTCCCAGCCTCAAGCTACAAGTGTTTAACTCTTAAAAGTGTGATTTTGAATCCTTAAGTATCCAACCAGTTTGGTGTTGAATTATAGCTGACATTTCTTTCTTTCAAATAGGTTCCTCATCTTTAACAGCAATATAATAGTACAATATCATCATTTCCGCTACTGTACCTAGTAAATATTGCCAGTGCAAGTTGCTGAACATATCATTTCTATTCACCTTTGAGAAGAATTTATATAAAATTGAACATTTCTTCATAAGCTGGAAAGACCTTCAATAATAAAAATTTAAATGTGAGAGGAAAGGCAACTAACATGCGTGTGCACACACACACACTTAACAATTCCTCTGCAGGATTATTCTCCTCTTATTAAAAAAATATTGTATGAAATAAACCAAATCCACAATATGATATTTATGTCAATTAAGTTAAACAGAATACCTAACCAGACATAAAAAGAAATGGACAGCTAGCACTCTATTTTGAACAGGTATTTCCGAGAAATTTTCCAAACACAGCCATTATCATGGAAACATCTAGGAAGCTGTGTACCTCCTTCTGCACTGGTCAACAGCAGAATCCCACTTCTGATTGGCAACAACTCTATCAGGATTTCAGGCAGCTTCTTTCCTAGTCTTACCCGGATATCCCTGGTATTCCCTGGTTGGCTCACTTCAAAATGCTAACCAGTCCAACCCTGCTTAGTTGCCAGAGTGAAATGAGATATAGGCCCTTTCCACACGAGGCAAGTGAATTGCTCCATGCTGTTACTTACCGGTTCTTCTTGGCTCGAAGAAACGCGGACTGTCCCTTAAGCGCTTCTGCAGGGCTCCTCTCTTGGTTCCAGGGTGATGCGGAGCAGAGAGAGGTCTTTAGATCCACACTGGTGAGGCTTACAAAATGGCAGCTTCTGGTTGTTTGTGGGTCCGGACCAACCGCCGAAGCTGGCCACGCCCTCCACTGATTGCAGGCTTGCATTGGTGCGAATCTGCGAATCTGCACAACTGAGCAGGAATGAAATGGCGCGCTCCAGAACATTGAAAGACCTGTTTTTTCCAGTCTTCACTTAGCTTGCTGGAGGACCACTTGGGGGTGTTTTGGATTGGACTTAGGTGTGGAACTAAGGTAAATAGTTTGAACCTAGTCCGATCCAAGGTGCGGACGACCTCTGTGACAGGACGCCTTGGTCCGTCTTGACTTCCTCGTGTGGAAAGGGCCGTAGCCATTTGCAGCTACTGCTTAGACTGGAACTATGCTGCTTCATCACAACCACCATGCTTCTTCATTGTTCCCCATAACAGCAAATTCATGCCCCCATCGTAATGGACATGGAGCCAAAATAGGCCCACAGAAGGAGATTTACAGAAAACCTAGGTATTGCTGAGAACACTGATAATTGTATTTTCTGAAATGCTGATTTTCCATCACTCTTCACTAAAAACAATTATTTCCCTTACCACTAGAGTCCATCTCTTTCCACTCATTGCAGTGCTATCTCTTTCCATTTGCCAATATTTCTTAAAACAGTAACAGCACCAAATGTACTTTACATTGAAATTAGGAGAAATTATGTGTAAAGACCAAGAAAATAAAATACCAGTTTTTGAATAGGTGTGCTTTCTCCATTATTTTACTAGTTCCCAATTGGCAGGCCAGATGTGTGTTACTTTCTGGGTTCTACAGGGGCCAACTATAACTGAATATTACAAACATAATCAAATACAATTTAAGTCCCAGAAATATATATTTTTTAGCAACAATGCAACAAATTATATACTATATTTAACACATATCCACTGTCCCAAAAGTTCCCTGCATCCAATGAGGTACCAGTGCAGAACTTGATTGCAGTACTCTTTTACATGTGTTGTTCAATAGTATTGTAATATTTGGATGCGATCTTAATGCCGTAAGTAAAAAATACAAAAAGATGAAAATGCCATGTAGAAGTTTCACTACAAAGAACTGTTCCCTTTCAAAGGCTCTTACCGCGCCATGGCACCATCCCAGCATGAGGATGCGTTGCTGCCAGTCCATGACACATACCATCGTATGACATTGTGGTCCCACGGCTGTCATGTTCACAGCCATTCTGATCATGCCGTATACCATTACTGGAAAAAAAAAATCTGGTAATGGCCTCACTTCGTACAATGATTGCATCAGCTGCAGGCTTCCAGGAACAGCAGAATTGTTATCAAGTGCTTTCTTCCTCAGTACAGAGGAAGAAGAGGCCAGCTATACTGTGGAAGGAGGGAGCATGTCCCAAACACTACCCATCTGCCAGCAGCTGACCAGTGCGGTGGGGAGTATTCAGGTTTCAATCCCCTTCCAGCAATGGCATTGCTGGGATCATGACGGAATGACACGGGATCGTGGCATAGTGCGGTAAGGGCCAAAGATATAGCTGAAAATCCCCCTATCTAACTCAAGGTGAAAAGGGATCACTCCTTAGGCCTGTCAAATGCAACATCACTGCAGGTCTCTCTTTCTGAACTCAGCTGGTAAGTACAGCTTCTTCCTTAGGGTATTCCCACCCATCAAGCCAAACTGATAATTCATAGGAGTTTCACATGCACAACCATTTATACATTTGCTCATTATGGGAAGTCAGTTCTGTTTTTAATATAAAGTTCATTGAGTTTTCTGGGTTTGGGCAAAGATTGGGAACACACAATACAGAAATTACTTTGAGCCTTCTAATTGCAACCTGTCAGACCAGAGATTAATCTGCCAGAACCATGGCTCCCATGTTGCACAACTGTACATGAATTTGCTTGTTCCAGGCAACTTTGAACCTTATTTCTCAGTTTCCAATGGTCTAGCTTTGTCATACACACACATTGAAACATTACTGTCCACATTTCATTGCTCTTTATATCCAATGCTTTGCAGAAGCTATGCAAGAGCGAATTCAGATCTCAATAAAATTTTTAAAATTGATTTCACAGTCAAGTCAACAGTGGTTGTTCCCATAGTTGTATAGGAAGCAATCTATGTACTTATTCTCATTCTCCAATAGTATGGCCAACCAGTTTGCAATTAATGGCACAACTTGGGAGAATAGGAAAAGCATAGGCATATATGGGTTGACAAAAGAAGAAGAAAACAGGAAAAGGAAGAGTAGGACGTTTTATCACTTGTAACACTATTATCTTAGCTTGTGAATAAGTGTAGTGGTGCTGGAATGGCTAATAGATTCCCTATATTAATTGTAGCTAGGGCTAGGGATAAGAGGCTTGGGATCAGAACTAGGGATTGGGGAACAGCGTCAAGAAAGTCCATCCCACAGTAATGTAGTAAAGCAAATAGCCTTGCTTTGGGAAGCCTACCAAAATGGCTTGCTGAAAGCAAGGGTATTATGGAGTAGGAATAGTTTGGATGATTTAGGTCAGATGTATATCTTGCTGCATAGCTACTGCAAAAGTCATAATGGGATGGGAGTTTGGAAATATCCAAGGTACCATCAGCAGTTGAATAACATTAGCAGAAATTTGGCCCAGAGCCTTCATTAACTGCAGTCAGATTTCAGGAGACTATCTACTACTAACATCAGTGCTCATAGTCAAAGACATGTAGGCCATTTGAATATTTGGTTAAAGATAACAGGAGGCCAGGTAGGCATTGGCTTGAGAAAAAAGGACTAGAATGTAGAATAGTCCCTTAAGACAAGTTTGGAAAGCTCGGCAGCATGGCCCAAATGCAGCCTGTGATATCTGTGGATCTGGCCCAAAATATCATCATTATGTAGTATTTAGGCATTAAAGGAAAATGATACAATGACCATTTATGTGAATCAAACTTTTTTCTTGTTCTTAATTACCATAGAGGGGGCAATCTGGGGGTGGCCTGCTACTTGAGAAAGAACAGCTTCTTCTCCCTTCCCTACCTGCTGTATAAAGCTGAGCCAAAACTAACAAAATGAATTTTAACAGGGAGAAATGTAGAGTACTACACTTAGGAAGAAAGAATGAAATGTACAGATATAGGATGGGTGGTACCTGACTTGAAAACTTGCATTGTGTGAGAGATAGTATATTTTCTGACTCAAATGAGAATTCATATCTATTGTGATATACATAAATGGTTCACATGTAAAGAAAAGAAAAAGTATTTCAATGTCAAGTGTATTTCACCTATATATCCAAAACATCAACGAAAAGGTGGAATAAAAAGATAAAATAAAATAAATAAAAAATACACCTTGCACATGATATATTTTCTGGATCTTACAAATGCCAAATTCCATCAAGCCATCTTTCTGGTTTCTTGATCTTTTCTTTTTGTCTAGCATTAAATCAGTCAATCTTTTTCTCTCCTTTTCATTCCTGAGCAGTAGGGACACATACAAATGTCACAGGGAAATTCTCTAATGCATGATAGCCATCTTAAAATATTTGGAGGGATGTCATGTAGAAGATGGAGCAACCTTGTTTTCTACTGCTTCAGAGACTGGAATACAAAACTGTGCATTCAAGTGACAAGAAAAAATATTACACCTAAATGCTAGGAAGAACTCTTATGGTAAAAGCTATTCAGCAGTGGAAAAGACTGCCTTAGAGGATGGTGGTCTCTCCTTCTTTTGAGGTCCTTAAATAGAGGTTGGATGGAAGTCTTTTGGGAGTACTTTAGCTGTCTATTCTTGCATGGCAGAGGATTGAACTAGATGGCTGTTGGTCCTTTCCAGCTGTATGAGTCTATGATTCTATGTTCCACTGCAATGCTCTTAGGCCCTTTCTGCAACTTATATTCTTGTGGTCGCATCTGGTGGAGATCCCAGTGGCAGCTCTACTGGGAATGGAGCACAATGGACATGCCACTTCTTTCTGCAGTGCAGCCAGGCACATTCACAGGCTGTGCTGGAGCAGGAAGCACTTCCGGCACTTCTGCAAGACAGGTAAGGGCAGGATGGTGGCGCGATCTCAGGTCATTGATGGAGAAAAGCTGTCAATGGTTTAATCCATAATCATGCTCCCTGGGGACAAGAGAGGAGCGGGACCGCAATGACATAATGCAGAATGTCATTGTGATTCCCATTCTCTCCCGTCCCCATGCTGGGATGGGAGGTTACTGTGGAAAGGGCCTAGGTGTAGGCAACCAGAAAGCTGCAGGCTGCATCTACCTACTTCCTACCCACTGTGCAGGACTGTGTCTCTTTTTGGCTGAGAATCACATCTCAGGAGGCTTCTGGAGGTATCTGGAGGTACTGTTACCCCCAAACATGGGTGACCCACAATGCTAGTATCTCTGTTCAAAGGTGGGGAATTCTTAGCTCAAATTCAGAGGCCTGTGAGAGCAGAGTAAACAAATAACATCTTTCCACCAATGTTTATGGGGTCTCATGCAGGGAAGAACCAGCCAGAGATCCAAAAATAAGCTGAACTGTATTTTATTAGGGGGATTAACAATCACACTCAAGACACAAGCATTCACATGATCACACAAGGCTAGCTGAAGGATAGAGGCAGGAAAATTGTTGATAAAGTGTGTCAAGGTCAGAGACCTAGGCAGCGAGCCAGCCCAGAGAAGAGAGTGGGAGAGCCAGCAAAGTCCAACTGGGAGGAAACAAGCAAGCACTTACCCAAGGAAGTTCATTTACCAGAGCACCAAGCGAAACCATAGTCAGAGTTCCAAAGTCAAGATTCCAGAGATCAATTCAAGGTATCAGGTGCTGGGAGCAAGGTACAGACAAGATGAGAGCTTGTAAGAAGTTTGCCACAAGCAAAGGGAAGCTTCCAGGCAGGCAGTTATATAGCCCCAGGCACAGGTGTGTCTGGTCACCGCTTCTTAAACTTAGCCAAGGAAGCCTCCCTTTGCACAGCCCTCTTGAGTCTCCTCCTTGATTGGGGGCTTATTGAACCAGGCTCCAGAGCCTCTTCAGAATCGGGTCCCTGTTGCTCCAAAGGAGCAGGCACAGAATCGGATCCCTGTTGCTCTAAAGGAGTAGGCAGAGGGACGTCCACGCCTGCTTGGTCCATGGCAGCAGGGGGAGCTCTTGAGCTTCAGGACTCATCTCCAGCCAGAGCCACAGGGACCAACAGCTGTTGTTTGTCATCTCCACCCTGAGCAACAGGGACCAACAGCTGCTGCTCGTCATCAGCAGCTCTGACAGGGGCTTCAGTTATCACACTGAGGTCTTAAACATGATGAGGGTGATATTTACTTATCCAGAAGAAACAGTGATGTGGCTTAGACTTGTGCCCAAGAACAGTACACAAATCAGAAATCAAAGCAGCAGATTGGCAACCAGCAATCAGTGTACTGCGAGCTAGCTGATCAAAACTGGTATATTATATATACAATTTCTACCTGGAGGGCAGAAGTGCAAATGGCTCTCCAGCCAAGAAAACAATGGAGTTTGCAGAATGGACAGTGAAGTCTGGACTGTGTTAACAATTCTAGTGTTAGGTGACAAAGAGTAAATGGCTGTCATGATAGCTCTGTAATAGTGGACAGGTGTGTGTGGGGGAAATGCACAGATCAGTGGGAAGGAGGATTGAAGCAATCAGCTGATTGATGGGAACTTCCCTGTCGCTATTGTCCAGGAGCAGAGTTGTTACAGCTAGCTTAAGCCTATTATCTCTGGAGTCACCTGGTGATTTCCCGACTTTCATGGCTATGCCTAGAGGACATCTCTAACCTACTTTGCAGCACATGTGTTCAGCCAGCATCTTCCTCTTGTCCAGTCTGGCCATACAGTCACATCAAGGTACATTTTATATCAAGGCCAATTAATATATCTTGCTAATTAAATCATATTTCACTAATTAAACCATATCAAAATGTGGAGGTGTATGGCCTGATAACAGTACAATTTTCTATTTTTCTGAGTCTTTTTTTTTCTTTTACTGATGAAGGACTCAGAGGGGCCACAAGAATGGCTTTGACATGTTGCATGTGCCCCACAGGATGCATAATTCCATCACAGATCTAGTGGTTATCCTGGTCCTATAAGCAGCAGTGACACTATATTCCAGAAAGACTGCACAGTGGCTGGAGGTGCTTTTTCATCCATGTTCTAGCTACTGAAGGGTGGACGGTAGGGAACTGAGCGAAAATGTTTTGTTTGATGACTGGAGAGAAACGACCAGATGAAAAGACAGCAACCAGCTCCCAGTAGTGAGCATTAAAATCAATTCATCCCAATAAGCATAATAATGGATGTGGGGGAAATAGATTTCTGCTTTATAGATACTATCCTAAACAGTAGTCAGGAATACATCTCAGTAATTTAAAAGATGCTTACTCCTGAGTAAGTAGGTAGGGTAATGAAGTATAGTTAAAATTTACATACATTCTGGATGCGGGTCAAAATAGGTACCCTTGACAGATGTTGAGTTTTGGGAGATTGGGTTCACTAGTGTGACTGTCTGACCTTTGTGTCTTATGATACATTCATTAATACCTGCAATGGGGTTTTGGAAGGCTATCCTAGAGGCCAGGGTTAATTGTTTTTAATTGATACTAAGCATTACTGCTGAAAACCCCAGTTGAACCAAGTATCCATTGTTTTCTTTTAAAACATTATGTTAAGTCTCATGAGAATATTGGGGCCTTTGGAGAGAGATGTAATTATTGGTAGCAGCATTATGAGAACACAGTAGTGGACTTGGCAGCCAGCAGGGACCTATCATTGCCTCTGCCACAAGCCCTGAGTAAGACCACCAGGGCAGTGGAGATAAACACGGCAGGAGTCTGGAGGGATTTCTGGATGCAGGACCAAAAGGAGAGCTGTGATGTATCTTATTTATCTTGAAATTGGGACTGAGCTTTCTTACTGACTGCTACTGATTGTGGAAGTCAGCTACAGAGATAAGGTTACAATTCAATTAAATATTGCCTTCAGATATATAGAACACACACGTCTATAAGAAGACGAAGGAAACACTCATTGCTCAGGGATGTCAAATTCATTGAAAATAGATGGATTCCAGTTTTAATTCTAGCCTGTGGGTATAGTATATGGACATTTATGTGTTTGTGTGCACATGCACACTCAGAGAGAGAAATCTGATTGCCATCATTGTACTCTGCTCAACTTAGGCTCAAGACACACACTTGTTTTGAAGAGTTTTCCCAAAGACGCAAACATATATGAAGCACTACAAGATATACCTTTGTATATATTTTTCATAGATCCTCTTTACCGTTCTCCTTCCTTCCCCTGCCCCATTTTTTCTCTCTTTTTTTGGCTTTTAGCTTTTGGCTTTTGGCCAAACAGACTTTCAGGGTTTTGAAGCATAAAAATACAATAATTCAAAAATCTCTCTCCCAAAACTGAAGGTCTTTTCATCCTACACTGTTATAGTGCTGTTATTCCACTTTCAGCGTCCTGTGGAATTCTGGGGTTTGTAATTTACTGAGGCCAAAGAGCTCGCTGGCTGAGAATTCTAAATGCCCCTCCCTAAACTGCAAACCCCAGGATTCCACAGGAGGTTGAAAGTGGAACAATAGCACTATAACAGTGTAGTGTGGAAAGGCCCTCAGTCTTGATTGGGGATGGCTTTGTCATTCTTGGAAGTAGCTGTCCCATTTTCTTGCCATAGTGCTGGTAGTAGGGAAATAAAGTCACTATGCAACAGAGAGAAAGAGAGAGAGAGAGAGAGAAACCATAACAACCGGGAAATTGGTGGGTGTTACACATTTTAAAGTTTTAAAACCCCAAGTGTGTGCATATTGAACTATGTTGTTCTTCCAAGAATCCTATGGGTATTTAAATTTGGCTTCATTCATGAAACTGTTGTCAGACTGTATAATTAATTCACTTGCCAGCCATATCATCTGCAACAGCAGGAAGAATTATTTATACGGTGGGGGATCTTCATTCGAGTTCTTCTGAACATGGAAAACAATAAGCAAATGCCTTCAAGAGAGCTGGTGCAGCTGAGTGGCTGAATGCCAAAAGGATGGGTGACATGCAAATGAAAGTCCAGAACTGAAATGTCTGGGGTATTTTTTGTATTCCTAAAAGCTGCAGCAGCCTCTTACTTTGAATCAAGTGTACAGGATGAGGGACAAAATTAGGTCACACAGCTTCCCTCCCCAGCTTCAACCCCTGATGTAAGCTGCTTCCCCAAAAGTTGCTACTCAACATGGAGGAGAATATTTACAAGCACTTATATATTGACACATTGGACATTTCTGCACTACGCTGTTATAGTGCTATTATTCCACTTTCAACATCCTGTGGAATTCCGGAGTTGGTAGTTTACTGAGGCCAAAGAGCTCCCTGGCTGAGAATTCTAAAGGGCCCTCCCTAAACTGCAAACCCAAGGATTCCATAGGATGTTGAAAGTGGAATAATAGCACTATAACAGTGTAGTGTGTCAATGGCCATTCTCTCCCATTCACTGTGGAAGGGTAGTATCTTTCTTAGGAAGATGAATTCAGCTGTCTTTCCCCTTGTGCCATGGACTTGCTTTTCCCTAAAGAATACAAGAATATACAATCTTGGATGAAATATGAACCAGAAAGAGGTTGAGCTGTGAACCAGAAGAATGCATGTCTCCATCTTTCTTCTAACATGAGCTCATTAGAGCCCTATAGAGGCCTTTTCCTGCTTCCATAGGGGCTCATGTTCCACATGTGAGTTCAGCATTCCTGACCTTCACATTTGGTTTGAGTAGGGCTCAAAGGTTTGTATAAGCTCTGTTACTACATTCAGTTGAATTCATAGAGGTCTTGTGATTGGAAGACAGGTTATCAACTGAGAACCTGAACATGGGAACTTAATAACTATGTTCAGCTTAACAATCTGGGGTGCTGCTTGGCACGAGCAATGGAAGGAGCAGGGTGTTCCTGCACTTCATGTCCACCTTTACCAGAGATGGAAAACTGTAGGAGACTAGGGACCACATTAACCCCCAGAAAACCTACATTGGCTATACTCCCCACTGTAACCCCATAACAACCCATTTTTCCTCCGAAACCTCTCCCAAAATGCTTCTTAGATGGGGACCATTTTAGCCATCCTTTTTGATCCCTATGGGCCACTTTAGTCCAGGAGAGGCCTTTTTAGCAACATGAAGTGATTAAATATGGCTACATTTTCACTTCCTATTATAGAAACAGACCTATTCTGGACTTTAAATGGCCCAGGCAAAAACATGGCAGAAATTACCACTAGAGATCATTTAGGGGCATTTTAGTGTGAGAAAGGTTTTTGAAAAAAAGTGTGTGTGTGTGTGTGTGTGTGTTACCATGGGTGCCCTTGTGCCTGATGGCCATATGTAGTCCATAGGCTGTACTGTTATCATTATTGCCCTACACAGTTTGCTGTACACTAAGGGTAAGGGATCTGCAGGGGGGATATTATTTAAATTTCCACCAATCCTTTGCAGTGATGCAGTAGCACAGGATTGCAAGAGTGAAAACTGGTTGTGTAGAAGAGGGAATTTCACCAAGTGTCATTTGTCATGTAACCAGGTAACACATAAGACCTGCCGAAATTCCCTTTTCTACACAACCATTACGGCTACAGTTTTCACTCTAGCAACCTTTCACATGTCCACTAGATCCTGGAAGTGACATTTGGTCACTGAAACTCTGGTCACTTCTGGTCACTGAAACAGCAGTGGGGGGGGGCGGAGAAAACAGTTTCCCACCCCTACAGTAGATTTTCAGGAAGGAAAACTATGGCCCTTTCCACACGGGACAATTGAAACGGTGCAGAGCGACCTCCGACAGAGGTCTTCTGCACCGTAGAGTGGACTGGGGCGGACTACTTTTTGTAGTTCCACACCTCAGTCCGCTCCGAAGCAACCGGAACTGGTCGCGCAGCGTGCTTTTTAAAAACCTGCGCTCCGGTGCAGATTTGCAGGCGCGCACTAGTGCATGCCTGCAGATCTGCTGGGGGCGGGCTTTAGGCTGGCCAGCTTCTCTGGTTGGTGGAAAGCCTCCACCAACCGGAAGCCGCCATTTTGGACGCCGGAGCAGTGCTCCTCATCCTGACAGACTCGCCCGGACGCTGAAGAAGTCCGGTGAGTAGCGTTTTCACGCGGCTCCTCCCCCATATCTGGAAAGGGCCTAAGTTTTCAGCTAATCTTTCCCTCAATTTTTGGGGTGGATGGGGTGGCTGTGCAAGTCTCCAGGAGTTTCTGTGGGTCTCATAGGACTCCACAAATTTAAGTTGCTTTAAATTCAGTTGTTTTAATATGATATTCTGTTTAGTTGTGTTGTAAATTCGTATTTATTGTATTTTCAGATGCATCTATTGCTTTAATCATGTTGTCAACCATCTTCAATCTCAGTCCTAGGAGACAGATTGGCAATAAAAGAAAATAAAAATGTAAAGTGAAACTTAATAAAATGCTTGAGCAAGTCACAAAGATAGCCAGTATTGATTGAATCTGAATTTTAGGGGTAGCCTGGACTCTTCCAGGCCTTGAGGTAGCTGAAAATGAGCCACTGTCTCTCTGCCTCACCCACTTTGTATCTTGTCCCCCTTATGTACCTCACCTTGCCTATTTCTCTGCCTTATTAGGACTTTGCTATAGGCTTAATGGGAACTAAAAACGCTTTTCAAAGATGGAACATCCATACCTATTCTCTACCAGCCTAGAAACATGAGGTGGTCAATCAACTGGAGATACAGCTGCTTGCCTCCAGAATGAGGCCATTGTCCAAATTCGTAGGGTTGCCATTTGCAGTTCAGATTATGAATTGAAACACATGGCTATGTAAAGAATTCTCACTGGGCACATATTTTTACTTTATTACAATGCAACATGCAGATTGAACAATCAACCATAACATTCAGCTTCCAGGCCTCACTGGCAAATCACAAATGCGTCCTGCATGTCCAAATCACAATCTAGGCTGGTATGACAGACCAGCAAGATTCTATAAAAGACCAACAAGATTCACTGAACAATTAAAAGGGAAAAAAACCCACTCCTGTGTTCACCAAAGGTGAATTTAAGTATGTGTCCTTTTTCAAAAATCCACAAAGAAGGTAAAGCTCCCTCTGACTGTGAACCTTTTCCAAGCTCTTGTCCTCATTAGTTCATTCATAATGAAAGTAAAGAAAAGACAACAGAGCAAAGGAAGATCTGTTAATATTTGCATTTGGTCAAATCCTATTTCTAAATGTTTGCTCAGTATCAAAGCATTTAAGATCTCTTGCACTGCAGTGCTTTTAAGGATCAGCTGGAGACAGAGAACAATGTTCATTTGATACGTCCCTCCAGCCCCAACTAAGGAATCTCTTGCTTCACATTCCCATCAATTAGTTTACTATGTAGCTACATACTAGTAGAAGAAGAAATTGTGCTAAACATGAACAGCCAGATAGCTCAGATCAATCACCTTGCAAGTACATCTTGCACAACTTTAGAATTGTGCTAACATTTAGGACCCTTTAAAATGACACAGTTATAACACTGTGATTCCACTAACTGCCAAGGCAATATCTATGGAATCATGGGATTTGAAGTATAGCGAAAGTACTTAGAATTCTCAGCCAGAAAGCAGCTCTAGTACCTAACTAACCTACAAATGCAAGCATTACATACGATGTACCCATGGCAGTTAAGCTGGAATCATAGTGCTGCAAAGGTGTAATGTGAAAGGGTCCTTAGAGAAATGTTATTAAATTAACTTACAACCAATTGCTAAACCTCCAAAAGATGTGAGCTGAGTTTCAAACTGTTTTCTTTTGGTTTGTCGACAAGAGCTCATTCGTGGGCAAGTAGTCTTAATCTGACAGTGCTAGTGCTCCAAAAAATACATTCCAGCAGACTTGGGCCCTTTTTGCATGGTATTCGCCATGCGAAAGGGCCTCTGGAACGTTGTGCAATTGTGAGGTGCCATCCATATGACGTCCTCGCAATTGCACGATGTTGCCAGGGCTGGCAGGTGCCGATTGTGCACTATTTCATTTTCGGCTTCTAGGCAAAAATAGTGCATGATCGCGCATTGCTTCAGGGTCCCACGCACACTTACCGTGTGTGTGGAGCCTCTGGAGCCACGGCACTCACTCTTCCTGCCCCAGCGCAGCCTGGGAAGATCCCAGGCTGCGCTGCGGGAGGAAGAGGAGGAACCCTCATGCTGCCTGTTCGCCAGCAGGCAGCAGCTGCGGAGGCGAAGCAGCAGGGATGTGAGAGCCTCTCACAAGAGGCTGCTCGCATGATCCCCGCACCCCAGCACCGTGAAAAGGTAAGGTGCAAAAAGGCCCTTGGTCAAGTGCAAAGGCAAATCAGGAGACCAGTTCTAAAACTGATTAGACTGAAAAATTCAGAGTCTTTCATAGACAGTGATAGCGTTGTTAGACTTAAATCTGTCTGAAAAGTCTGAAATACCTCTCCTCTAGAATTAAATCCATTTGCTGAAGATGGGATTCTTCTGTGGGCATGATCCAGGAGCATGGCATAAACCACAGTTGCTAGTGGCAGCCCATAGGGATTAGTTTCATTTTCTCCAGAAAGAGATAATGTGTCACACCCAGTTATTCTCTTTTTCATAAATCAAATCTCATATTGCAATTATTTTTTTAAAGAGGAGCATCATGGCTCTTTCCTGCTACTTTTGCCATCCAAATGACCTTTAGACATTGTAACTGGAATTTACTTGTGTGGGTGTAGTTTGGTATGAGAACTGGAGGCTCTCATAATTATCAAACACACCTTCATTGCTTTAGGTGGAAATAAAAGGATAAGAAAAGTAAATCCTGACATAAACAGTACACAAGCTTGCTTGAGTACAGTGAGGTAGAGCTGAGTTTCTTTCTTTCTTTCTTTCTTTCTTTCTTTCTTTCTTTCTTTCTTTCTTTCTTTCTCTTTCTTGAATACAGAAGGCTGGCTAGTTATAAAGAACCTGTGGTTTTAATGCACTGGTCATTTTCAGAGTTTGAGGAAGTTAATTTTTGGGCTACAACTCCTAGAATCCCCACCAACAGTGTGGTAAAACTCTGGCTATTAACATCATACATGGTTTCCCCATATTTGTTCTCAAGTGCCCTCAACTCTGACTTATGGCCACTCCTCTTCTAAAGCTTTCTGGACAGAATTTATTCAGAGGAAGGTTTACTTTTGCCTTGCTGGAAGGCTATGAGAGTCTGACTTGTCCCAGGACACACAGTGGGTTTCCACAGCCGAGAGGATATTCAAACCCTGACTTCCCAGAGTTCTAGTTCTATGCTCAAATCACTATATCATACCGCCTCTGGATCATAACTGGATCATATGATTAAATTAAATTCAGGGTCCTGCTCTGTCTGCAACATATGTATAGCACCAGGAGGAGTTGACACCCATAATATATCTTATATAAGTCTACCTTTGACTCATTCTGTCCTGACAGTGATTCATAGTTTAGTCCTTGATGCACACAGAGGTATTAGATGGATAGGTTTCTTGTAGAAATGAGTAAGGACAGCAGTTTAATCCTGATTTTTTTTTAATTTGAAAGTTTGTACGTGATACAGTATATCATCCATAATCAGAAATTAAGAGTTAAAATGATAGTTACTCCCTCCCCAACAGGGGATCCGTTTCCTTGCAAAGAAAATCACTGTAAGGATTTATACAAATGATATCTTAGTCCTTATGCAAGCATAACTGAACTAGTTTAGGTATGTGCTGATGGTGTTCAGAAATAAAAGGAATCTCTCTCTCTCTATATATATATATGTGTGTGTGTGTGTGTGTGATGATTTATGTTGATAACTGGAATTCTTTTCAAGTTGTGAATTTTTGGAAAGATCTACCATATATATACACACACACACACACACATAAATGGCAGATCTTTCTGAAAATTCACAACTTGGAAAGAATTGCAGTTATCAACATAAATTGTCATATTGATACCCCTCCTCGCATACATGTCCATTAATGTTGGTGCAGCCCCTTCCTCTCATTGGGTGGGAGGACAGTGGAGAAGCGATGGCACTTGAAAAGAACAGGAAGGTTATGAAAAAAAAAAAAACAGTCTTCCAAGGAGGGTTGGGCAGTTGCTGAGGGACACAGGGGCACATCTCCTCCATTTTCATATACATATGAACTTTGGTGGGTCATACTTGTCTCTTTGTCAAAACTGGATGTGATGGACGTTTGAAAAAAATGCTATTTGAGGCCTAAAGTAGGCATTTGGAGGGCTTACAATTTTTCCTGGAGGTTTCTGAAAGTGTGAGTGGACATTCATATGCTTGGTGAAGGGCATGAGGTTCATACTTGGGCCCTGGGACCACACTTGGGGGCTTGGAGCCACACCTGGAACCATCATCAGTCTGTATAACATGAGCCCTAGTTAACATAGCCAATGGTAGAGAATGCTAGGACTTGTAGTCTAACAGGAGTGGGAGGGGTTCTTACCCCAGTGTAAGGGTTGCAGATTAAAGCATGCACAGGCACACACACACACACACACACACACAAGCACATACACATGTGTACCAATTTAAAAGAACAAGCCATCAAACAGTAAAGAAATAATATGTGCACTTTTGAACCAGGTATAGATGCAAAGTTCTCAAAGGATGCTACAGAAGGAGGGCAGAGGATAATATGTTAAAGGGGATTAGATGCCAAGGAAAGAAGTTTAAAATACACCTGATCTCAGTGTGGTGTAGTGGACTACAATCCTGGAGACCAGAGTTTGATTCCTTGCTCAGCCATAGAAACCAACTGGGTGACCTGTGGAGCATCACACACTCTCAGCCCCCAGAAAACCCTACAGTAGGTTCACCTTAGGGTAGCCATAAGTTGGAAGTGACTTGAAGGCACACAAAAGATAAAAACAATCTTACACTGTTAGGAAATGGACCTAAATCTGGTTGTTAGTCCTAACTAGAGTAAATCCATTGACTGAATGAAATCTTGGTGAGATAATACTTAATAGAAGTACCGCTGACTGAATGAGTCTAATCTAGTTGTGACTGACAATTGGGTTTAGGCCATATAGGGATTAAGCACCCTGATACTGAGTCAGACCGTTGGTCTGTCTGGTCTGTCTAGCCCTGTATTGCCACCTCTGCCTTAAAGAGTCTCTACACAGTTTCAGGTAGACCTTTTTCTAAACATAGCTGGAGATCCTTGGTGGATCTCCCATTAAATGAAATTGAATGCTATCAGGAAGTTGTGAGCACAGCAAATAATGAACAAGCAGAATGCCACAGTAATACACACCTTTGTTATCAATAGGTTAAATTTAATTTTGAAGAGAAGTATATTTGTTTTAATTTAATTATTTCTACTTTATAGACAGAGTTCTGTGCAGAGATTTCCCTGCTCATAGAACTTTATGGAAATGGACAGGCAGGATGTGCATACCCTCCAACTGTCTCAATTGGGCAGGAACAATCCTGATTAATCCTCTGTCATCCTATTTTTTCAGTAGTTTTTAAAATACAGTTTTTCTTTCTTTTTCTCACTTTCCCCCTTTGCCCTCACCTAATTTAGTTGCTGCAAACTGAGTTCAAAGTGCAAAAAAAGTTTATATTTAATTAATTCAGGAGGGCAACATGAGAGGTAGGAGTGGAATCTTGCATTTCTCCATAAAATGAGACAAAAGGAACTTGCTGTAGCCTCACCTATCTTGTCTCTTTTTCCTCCTGAAAAACTTTTGTGTCTTGACCACTCTCTGACGTTGCTTGATGACATGTGGCCCAGTGTAATGTATGTATCTGCCCTTGACCAATTTGCAAAACCCTTGTATAGGCACTAAGAGAACTCTCCATTTCTTCAGAATGAGGATCGACTTAGTAGCAGCCTTTCTGTAATTCTAACATTCCTGATCACTGAAATTTCCCCCAAAAGATTTCCCCAAAATGGCTTGCTCTGGAAGAAATCATCTCCATTGTATTGCATTGTATTGTATTATTCAGTTGTCCTATCGGTGCAGCTAAGGAGGTTAAAGTAAAGCTGTAAACCACTATTTTTACCTTCTTTACTTGGAGAGCTATCAAACATTTTTATATATTTAGCATCAAAGCATTGTTCAGAAGAATGGGCAATCTTTTTGGCTCATGCAATAAAAATTGCAGGGAGGAGACTTCATATCAGAGGATGTTCAGAGGACTGAAGAGGATGTTCTATGGGAGAAAACACACTCACAAAGAATACCCACAGCTTTTATTCTGATCCAGTTCAATAGACAAATAGTGTCTATTCAATTATCTCAAGCATGTGGTTGACTGGAACTGTGCAGAGCACATGTTTGACACAAATAGCTCTTCCTTTGGAATGCATTTGAATTTTGCACAGCTTGGATGACTTCCATTTCTGACTAAGGCCCTCTCCACAGGAGGCTCTCACTCCAACATGGGGATGGGAAAGGAGCGGGACTGTGACAACACTTCTGCAAGACATCATCGCAGTCCCATCCTTCTCCTGTCGCCAACCGGCATGATTGCAGAGTAATTCTTTGATGGGTTTTCCCCATCAATGACCCCTGATCACACGATGGTTCCACACTTACCTGCCCTGCAGAAGGCTCAGAAGCACAATGGAGATACTTCCTGACCCAGTGCAGTATGGGAAAGTGCCCCACTGCACTGCAGAAGGAAGAGGTGCATCCATTGCACTCCCTTTTGCAGGGAGCTGGTCTGGTGCAGAGGGGAGCGTTTCCATTGCATTCCCTTCCTGACAGAGGCACTGCCAGGATCGCGACCAGAGAACAACATGAGAAGGTAAAGTGGAGAAAGGTCCTAAAGCTCCCAGAATCCCCAAGGTTACATGGCCAGCAATTATAGGTTGACAGAGGTATAAATATAACAACTTTTGTAGGAGCAGTTTAGGGAGGGGCCTCAAAGTCTAGTGCGGAAATGGCCTCAGTGAGCCTGTTTCTGGGCATAAGTATAAGTAACAATAGGATTTAGGTCTCTGTGTACTACAGCTCCTGCCCTGTCACTAGGCAGAGCAGGTTTGACACCTTGGGCAGCACATAAGAGGTGTCATAAAAATGCAGGAAATTGTTAGTGCTCTCCTTTGCTATTGCTTTATTTTTACTAAAAGGAAAGAGAAGAAGTGCTTATGGGATTTACAGCTTCATAAATTAAAATAATTTGGTCATCTTTGGTGCTATATTCCTTGACCGGGTAGGTGTCTCCACTAGCTGCTCCATCTTAGGTAGCAAAATATCTTGGGTCAGACCTGGTAGAGTAAATGGAATTCTCATTACTGTTTGGTTAGAAGATAAATAACACTCAAGTATTTGAGGAAGATGATTTCATTCTGGTATAGTTTTGTTATCTCTGTTGACTCTGTGCCACTTTCCAGCTATTCAGACCACACTGTTAGGAAAGGTGTAATCTACGTACATACATATATGTATATATGACTGTATGTGTACACATACACAACATTATACTGATTTTAAATGAGTTGGGAGGCACTCAGTGATTTTTTAGGTCCAACAATGACTGAAATCTAAGAAAGAAAGGGCAGGAACAAACGTATGAATAAAATAACAATAAACCCACTCCTTCAATTTTTATAACTTCCTGGCTGTTGGACTGAGACTTGGCTTAAAAGATTTAGACACATCTGCAAAGCTTAATCCATGCTTCTGTGGAAATGGAATACAATTACAATCTTCCCTCTATTTCTCCCATTTCATCAACCGTGTGTATATTAAAATCTAGAGAAAGATTTGGAGTAAACCACATCAAAAACTAAAAAGTGAAATCTTTACAACACTTTTCCGGGACAGCCCATGTAAGTCTATGGCAAAGTGAAGCCATTGTGAATTAAACTCCATTTACTAACATGCAGGGCTAATTTGATTACCCCAGATAAAGCTCTTATTGCAACCCTTTGGCACTTACTGTAGTGTGAAACTAGATAGATAATTTGCTAAGAAGAAAAAAAATGCAAGCTTGCCTTGGCACCTTCCATTGGTTTTGTGCTTTTGCATTTGAGCGAGACTTGCAGCATAAATTGAACACAATTAGCAGCACATTTTAAAAAATACAGCTCAGTTCTGGTGCTAATTTGTCTTTGCAATAACACCAATTTCCCTTTTATTTACACTCAGTAAGCGTACAGAGGCTAACAGTGAAGAAAGCTTTCGACAATCCTCACTTGTATAGGGTAGAGCAAAGAACTCATTGTGCACTATGTGAAATGAATCGGGTATCTCAGTCTCCTTTCCAATGAACATGTGTCCAAATCACAGAATCTACCACCACAGTTGGCACTAATTGGCGGGCTCATCAGAGTGGCCAAGAAATGAATGGACCATGGATACCAAGCTAACATTTTACCCTACAGGTGGTCCTTTCAGATCAAGATTGAGGTAGACAGGAGAAATCTGTTGGGGTGGTACCTGTTAACACTGTATTTTTTTTCCCTAAGCAGTGCACACATATTATTAAAACTTCTATAAAACCAAAGAAAACCATGGATGCAGAACATATTCCCTGCTTAATTTCAGAAATGATAAAATGCTGCACCATTCCTCATATTCATAACCAGTAATCCCTTATGTTCAGCTTGTTGAAACAACTATTTGATTTTTTCATGCCTAAAGAATATGTTATGCCATCTGCTGTGTTTCAAGTGTTTGTGTGTGTGTGGGGCGGTGTCATCTCGCATCATTTTTGTGCCCAGTTGGTCACCTTTATTTATTTTAGAAAGTTTTATATCAAGTCAGTCACAGATGTTGTGGCTGTTGTTTTAAAATCGTTTTTCATGATTTGGAATGTACAGAAATGTGGGGGAGCAGGGAGGAAGTGGAAACAAACAATCCAGCTCAAGCAAACTGGGCAGAATAAAATGAAAACGAACAGAGCCTAGGTCCTAGGGTTTGCCCAACTACAGGGAAGGATGATGTGGTCTCCTCAGGCAACAGTGGCTATGGTTGTTAGTGGTAGTAATAAGATACTGAGGGATTTGTCAGCTTGTTTTTCACTACCCAAACTAGCCTGCTGCCCTCAAGTATAGTGGAAGATGCTGTTCCATCACCAGTGTGGAAGTAAGACTTGACTGCCTCAGGCTAGCCTAGCCAGTTCTCCACCCAAGGCATAATATGAGAATGAATCACTTCCTCACAGCTTCCTTTCCACTTCCTGAAAAGCCTCACTTTTCAGAAATTCTTCCCAAAGCTCTGGCGAATTCTTACCACAGCCACAATGTGAATGAATGTTACTGGCTGTGTTTACCAAACTGAACTTTCACATTCAGACCCATTTTAACACTGACTACCAGTTTGGGATGGGAAGAGACATAGACAGAAAAAGGAGGCTGCCATTTTTATGCCTTACTATATCAACTTCCTAGAAATGTCCAGCTAGCTGTGCCACAAACAGAATACTTGGCCCTTTCTGCAGCTTACCATTGTCCTGGTGGCATCAAGTGATGACGGCAGCAGCAACTCTCCCAGGAATGAAGCATGATGGAATGTTCCCCTCTGCACTGGCTGCCTCTGGGAACCAGGAAGCATGATGACCATGCCTCTTCCAGCACAGCACAGCTGAGTACTGTCCCAGGCTGCACTGGAACAGGAAGTGCAGCCATTGTGCTTCCAGGACCTCCGCAGACAAGGTAAGTGTGGGAGCACAGTGGGAGGGCAGTATGATCACCAGTCATTGACAGGGAAAACCCATCAATGATTTTCAGTGTGATCATACTACCTGGGGATGGGAGAAGGACAGAACCAATACGACATTGTGCATAAGCATTATCCCAGCCCCCTCCTTCTCCCATCCCCATGAAATTATGTGCTGTGTTATCCCTATGCACTGTTTCTTAATGGATATGTTTTTTAAATTCTGTTGGTGGCTTAATCATATTTTAATTTTTGTATGTTCTTAGCAATGTTGATTTTCTTTGTATCTGTTTTCAATCTTCTAAGTCATCTTAAGTCCCAGATCTGGAGAAAGGGGGGATATAAATATAAATAGAATAATAACAGCAGTAGCAGCAGCAGAACCAACAGCAACAATACATGTTGGCTGAGAATGCCTATTTGCATGCACAATGACACCATATGTACAATTCCAATTCCATGACCTTGAACTGAATGCAAATGTTGCACACAAGACAAAAACACCCAAGAACTTCCACGGGGAAGTTGTTTGTGTGCAAGGCAACAAGAAGATTCTGAAACTAAGGCCCTTTCCATAACCTATCTTATCCCAGCGGCATCCTGTGGGGATCCTGGCAGTGGCTCTGCCAGGAAGAAGATGCAATGGGAGTGCTTCCCTTCGCACCAGCTGTCTCTGCAATCCAGGAAGCACGATGGCCCTGCCTCTTCCTTCCACAGCACAGTGGGTACTGTCCCAGGCTGCACACCAGGTAAGTGCATGATGGCAGCATGATCATGGGTCATTGATAGGGAAAACCCGTCAGTGATTTACTCCATGGTTGCTCCACCTCAGGACAGGAGAAGGATGGGACCACGACAACATCATGTGTAACCATTGTCATGGTCCCATCCTTCTCCCATCCCCATCACAGGACAACAATGTCCAGCAAAAAGGGCCTAAACTATTCCCACATAGTTCTCACAAGCAATAAGTTATAGAACCTCTTGATACATGACCTGGCTCCTAAGAGATCTAGCTGCTCTTCTGCTATTTCAGCTTCTGTGTTTTCTATTCACTTCTTATGAAGTTTTGGGCATGCTCTTAGATCAGACCTGCCAAATTCTATCTGTTTCATCCTTTTTATTTGCAGTTTTTAAAGGCACATAGATACAGGCTTTTCCCATTTATTTGACAGGTTAAGAACCGGAACACTGTCAGAATACAGAATTGGTTGAAAAGGAGCACCTGTGTACTGTACTGTAGGGATCATGAAGGACTTACAGAGGGTCATTGGGGCCACCTACCCACCTGCTGCTTCTGAAGTCTCTCAACCAGCTTAGTGCCTTTTTTCCCCTCTCACCTTGCTTTGCAAACAGTGTGCATATGAGCCGTTCCAAGTGAGCCTCCATAGGCAAGAGGAACTGATAAAATAGCAGAATCTCTGTCAAATTAATGGAACTTGTCCTTAATTTGGAAATATCAAAAGAGCATTGTCAGATAGCAGAACATCAGAAGGTGAGGGCTTCCTCTACACTATATTGAACAGTTAGTAAAAGAGAAATTATATAGGTCTTGGAACTCAGTCACATCATATAAGTGGCCCTGGATGGAACAACTCCAGGCACTGAAAGTGAGAACCAAATTTTTAAAGGTTCCCCTAGGAAAAAAATAATGCCTTAAATACAAAAAACAAACAAACAAAAAAAACTAGCCTTCCAAGCAACTCTTCTCTGAAACATGAGTTTATATTTAGAGGGTTATATCTGGTGATGAGAGCCAGCATGGTGTAGTGGTTTGAGCATTGGACAATGGAACCGGAGACCAGGGTTCAACTTCCTGCTCAGCCATGGGAACACACTGGGTGATCTTGGGTTTGTCATACATTTCCACCCCAGAAAATTGCATGATAGGTTCACCTTAGGGTCACCATACGTCTGACATGATTTGAAGGCACCTAATAGCAACAGCATCCAGTGATCTTCATTCCCTCACTGAGGCTTTTGTGAAGACTAAGGAAAAGAAGCAATTTTCACTGGTCCTTTCTCCCCACACCACAAGTGTGCTTCAGTGGGTTCCAGTCTTCCATGAGCAGAAAGGCGACAATGGATATAATCCAATTATCTTCCAATGCCCCATTTTCATTTTTTTCATTCAAGTGTGACTTTCCCCCTTGTCCCAAACCAAATATATAAAATTAAGGGATAGTGTCATCGTGTGCTCTGTTGTTTGTACAGGCGAGCCCACAGTTATTGTGGTATCTATGAAGTCTGGAATGCCTGAGCAATAGACCTTGAACCCAAACCAAATCCCACTGGTGGGATTTCAAGTGAAAAGGATTCAGGACTTCAAACTCATGCCCGTTTCTAGGAAGTAGCTTTGAATCTTGAACTTCACTGTTCTTTCTTCCTTTTTAAGGAAATCAAGCCTAGAAAATAAGTAATAATTAATTAATGAAGGAAAATTGATTATTTGGAAAATCTACAACACCAAGCTGTAGGTGTGATGTGAATAGTATGTACTGAACATATCATTCTTGTCAGTGAAAGCAAAGTGACATCTATGCTGCAGAGACAGAGGCACACCATCACTAATCCAGGAAGTTCTAATCACTTCCTGAGAAGAGAGGAGAATTAATGAGAGAAACCCAATGAATAGCAGCAGGATGGCCTAGAACAAAGACCACTTAGACTGAACAGCAACTATGAGCAAGGCTTATTGGACTGTGGCACTGTCTCCTGAGGAAAGAATTAGAAGCCTTATCTGGTTATGCCAAATTAGAGTATCGTTAAGAGTGATTCGTAAGAACAATTCAAATTTTTCTTGGGAATAGACTGGAGAATGAACTATAGCCCTGTTTTATCTTAGCTCCTCAGATATGGATAGGAGAAAGAAACATCTTAATAAATAAAATAAAAATAAAATATACTACCTATAAATATAGTTTCACAGTATTGAAGGAAGTAAGGTGTATTAATTTGCACTGGAATATAAAATAAATCACCTTCTTCAGAAATAGTCGTTGCAAAATGCAAATGTTTCAAGATCCAGCAAAGTAATAAAGAATTATGACTTTGTGATACTGGGAAGTGGGATAGGCTATAACTATTCAGCCAAATTATGAGATTAAAAGTAGCCCTGGTGGATGGTTTTGATCTCTCTTGAATATGATGGCTTTGGGAATTCTTAGGCCATTTCCATATTACACTCTTACAGTGCTATTATTCCACTTTCAACATCCTATGGAATCTTGGGGTTTGCAGCATTTAGAATTCTCAGCCAGAGAGCTCTTTGGCTTCAATAAACTACAAACCCCAGAATTCCACAGGATGTTGAAAGTGGAATAATAGCACTATAACAGTGTAGGGCGGAAATGGCCTTAGTTGCATCTGATGAAGTATGTAAAATGAAACATGCCACAAGCATATTTCATGTTTTCACTGCATCAGAATAACATGGTTATCCTCTCTCTGCAACAAACATAGAGTTAAGCCTTCTCAGTGACTTTTGACAGAGTGACCACAGTAGATGATAGGATATGTTGAGGTACCTTGAAATTAGGTAGGACAGACACAAACACACACAATGAGACACATGTCTGCTATTCTGTCCTCCAACACACAGGTAAATTCTATGGCCATTGAGCATACTCAGTCCTCACTGGGCTGTTTTTGAGTGGTTGGTCTCTTAAGGTTCCCTCCAAATATCTTTTTTTATCTCAGAAAACTTTGGATTCCCCCCACCATCAACTGTAGAAACTTCCCTCCTTTTTTGCAGTAGTTTCAGTTGTAACCCCAAAGTTCTTTTACCAGATCATCCTAGTATAATATTTGTGAGAAGGAGGGGGGCACTTTATAAAAACTAATTGTTCTCAAGCTATTTACATTTCCTTCAGCCCTTCCCACAACTTGCCCTAAACAGATGAACCAGTGGGCTGAGAAAAATCCTGATGCTACCACAAGTGCCATATTAGATTTAGGCCTTGGTGGGGTAAGTGCTTTTAACATCTAATTTACAATGGTAACTTATTCTTTTCAAATGCTTTTATTGATTTTTTTATATTTTCTTTTGCTCTTTCATATAGTCTCCATTTGTTCCTTCGTATCGTCATATGTTATTCCAGAGGGTAATAAATGTACCTTCAGCCATGTATACTTAGGTGGATGAGCACATGTGATGACTATGCGTTAGTATGTTTCACTGCACCTCCATGGTTGTGCACACATTGGAAAACCATGGCCAATCATAATTTCACAACATACACACAAGGGGTGCACGCTTTCCTTATCTGAAGTGCATCATTGGAAGCAGCGCTTCTAATTTGTCGCTGTGTACGTTCACAGTAAAGTAAATCCTACGTGAGTTCAGTGCCCTTACTTAGAAGAAATTCTCTGTCACAGAGTTTTCCAAATGGCTTAATATGCTGCGTATTTCAGTTGGCAAGCTATTTGTATTATTACTCATGATACAAACTCTGAAAGAGGCCAATGTGGCAATTTACCCAAGAATTGTGCAACCAACCCTTGCTCATCATTAAGCTGCTATGAAACAAGCATGAGAATTTAAGAACTGAGACCAAAACAAATATTGTCTTGGAAAGTAGAGAAAGACTCCAAAGGGAAGGACATGCTTAACTGGCTGACATAGAGGAGGTCCAGGTTTTGTGCTCTTCCAACTGCTACCAAGGGCTACCTCATAAATTTGCCAAGCTAATACCTCACTGAATGAATATTAAAGCAAAGCAGCCAGTGACAGCACTCTATGCTCCCACCCCTCGCTTCAGCCAATCCCTGTTTTCCTTTCACAAAACGGGCCTTGTCTTGGCTCTGTAGATGGAGAGAAGCAACGTAGTTTGAGCCTTGCTTGCCATCAACAATTAGGTTGTTATATACTATTTATACATGCAGAAAGAAAACCAGCCGGAGGGGGGGGGGGAGGCTTGAAAGTAATGAGAATTCTGATATCTTCCTTGCTAACATGTTGGTTTAAATAAACAGATAAAGAGATCATAGAAGTATTTCTGCACCAAAATTTCTGTTATCCTCTAGGAGTCTAACACCACTATCCAATATGATGCAACATTTCCCTTTTTAAAATGTCTGTCTTCTGATATCCCAATGCAAATACATATAAATAAGGACACATTCTAGATCCCAATGCTCAGAGCCAGCACAGGAGACTCTAAGGCCATTTCTGCACTAGACTGTTATAATGCTATTATTCCACTTTCAACATCCTAAGGATGCTGAGGCCCCTCCCTAAACTGCAAACCGCAGGATTCCATAGGATGTTGAAAGTGGAATAATAGCACTATAACATTTTAGTGCAGAAATGGCCTAAGGGTCCAGAACAGTGTTTTAGAAAGAAACTGATGCCACAAAATACTAATCAGCCACTACAACTCTCTGGCTGACAAGTCTAAATGCCCTTCCCTAAATGGCAAATCTCAGAATTCCATGAGATGGAACACTGGCAGTTAAAGTGGAATCATAGCATTATAATTGTAAAGCAGGAAAGGGCCCTGGATGTAGGATCAAGCAAATCACTAGGCCAGAAACACTACCCTATGTGTAATCAATCTAATAGTCTGTTTCAGCATTCATTTCATCACAAGTAATCATAATACGAAGACTGAAACTATCATAAATATATAATGTTTCTTGGACAGAACTCTGTTTAGTAATGCTGTGAAATGGTAGTATTTACTACCGTGTTCAACTGTTTCTTTGCTACTGTATTAGAACATCAGCATCTGGAGGACCACATACTTCCATTTGAAATTTGTTTCTTTTCTTTTCTTTATTTATATCCCAGCATTCTCCCCAAATAGGTCCCAAAATAAGACCTTAAGGAGGAGGCCCTTCTCTCAGGTTCCACCACCCTCACAGGTACACCTAGAGGAAATGTGAGAGAGGACTCTCTCAGTGCCTGTTCCCAGGCCCAAAAAGGTTAGACTGGCTTCTTCTTTGACATCCTTCCATCATCACGAGAAGACTTCTTTATTCCAACAGGCTTTTGAGAAGTGACTGTTTAACAAAGAAAGGGCTTAATTAGTGTGCTGTACTATTTTTTTTTATTCTTTGTCATTTAATGGATATGTTTTAATTTTTTTTTAAATTCCATACAGTTTAACTATAATAGGTTTTTGTATGCTTTTACGTAACGTAATTTGTTATGTTATATAATGTGTTATGAAATGTTATGCAATATGTTTTACTTACATCTCTTTGTATTTTGTAAGCTGATTTGGAAGAAAAGTGGGTTATAAATAAACAAACACAACAAAACGCAATACAATACAATACAGAACAGAAAAGACATACATGTCTGTGGGTGAAAACGAATCAGGACATGTCGGTGAAAACGAATCTGGACATGCAGCTGACTTTCTTTTTCCTCTGGAAAGCATTAGCGGCAGCTTCAAAGACATATTTGGTTTGATCCAGTTAGCATACTTGCAAAGAAATCAGGTATCTATTCATCTCTGATTTAAGGTTTCAGGGGTATCTTGAACTGAACTCTAGCAGCCACAAAAGGTTATGCTTGACTTTACAGACTGTAGAAAAAGAAATAGGAAAGGGGGAAAAGGGCACAAGAAAGAAGGACCGATTCCTACATCTCATCTTTGTCTACTGTGCCAGAAGCACAGCCAGGGTCAGTCCTGCAGCTGTCAACAAACTTAGTCCAGATTGTTGCAACAAATGTTTTCTGAGAAGTTTTGCACCATTGCCAACAAGGCCTACTTCCCCTTTAGTGGTGCACTGTGTTTGCCTTGTCTTAGAATTCCCATTGTATGACTACATAATCTCTGGACAGTCCAAAGGTTAGCCTTAACAGGTTGCTCTATGATTATTGTGAGACATCTATGAAGGCATAAAAACTTAAGAGGAGACCCCTACTAGGCAGCTGCTGTCTTCAGCATTCCCACAAATTTATCCAGGGCAGATTAAGAGATAGAAGAATCCAGAAGCACGAGAGCTGAAGTAATAACACTGATACCTCCTCATAGATTTCCTTCCTCCCCCCCCCCACCTCTTTTGAACAACTTTGTATATTCAAATTTCCAGGGCACTTTGGGAAGGAGGGGATACCACAATAATGTTTAATCCTATTACTAATGCTTATTTTAGAATCTACTTGTCTATAAAGGCATGATAGGGATCTTAATTACTGTCTCCGACATGTATTTGCCTGAAATAATTATTATACTTCATTCCTACAGAGACAATGAGATAAAAATCTAATTTGGTTTTATTGGCCTTCTCTCCTTTAAGAAATGAGCTGCTTCAGAGGGCTTTGAAGTAGGTCCCCCTTCACAGATTAAACCCCCTTGAAAGTACATGAACAGACGGGAGGCAATGGGGTGACTGGAGTAATTTACATCGCAGTAGACGTAGAATGGGAATCAACAATGCTACGAGACCTACATGATGGCTGAGAGGAAAATGTTGAGACATGCTGATCAGGATGGGGGTGGGGAGGCCGCTTCGGAGCAGCATTTTGTTCAGGAAACAGCCAAAGGCTGCACTAAGTCAGAGGAAATAGGTAGCAAAAAAGCTTCCCTAATCATATTTTCCTATGTTTTTTTTTAAGCACACATCATTGGATAAAAGATCATCAGATGTTTAACTGTCAGTTGGCCAACAGCCAAGCTTCCACTAGAAGGATTAGAGGTAACGGTAAAGAATATGGTGAAAAGACAATATAGATTTTTCTTTCCCCTTCAGCATCTCTCTCTCTCTCTCCCTCTGTCTCTCCCCACTCTTTTTCTCTTTTTCACACACGCACACGTGCACGCACGCACACACATACATGTACGTTATATCGCTGGTATAACAAAACCAAGGGATAAACAGAGGTCTAACAAAATATGACCAGAAGTTTACCCAAACATTTTAAAAATTCAAAATTCTCTCACTATTTTTCAGAAGTTTGCCCTCTTATCTTAACAACACACACACACATACCTTCACCTCTGTGCATTCATAAATTTTATAAAATATATCTCCAATAATTCAGACACCTGGTGAGAAAATATTCAAATGTGATATAAAAGAAAATATAACAAAAATTCGAGTTTAAAAAATTGGTTCTGGCTGCTTAATGCATTATTTGATTTAGGATGTTGATATTATGATATTGGTCCTGCAAAACAAGAGCTGCCAAAATTATCATACCTGTATCTTTTATGATCACACTTTTATGAATAAAACAGACTCTAGATCATTATTTACATTGTACAAAAACAACTTAAAATACCAAACAAGGAGCTTATCCCTGTATTTTACAAGTCTGGAGCAGTATCAGGTTGGATGCTGATATGAAGGCTAAGGCCAATTCTATTTTTTGGACATCCCATAGGCTAGATGATCACCATCAGCCCATATCCTTGCATGATACTTCTTCTTTGCTTCTGGCCATAGTGTTGCATCTTCCTCTGGGCCTAGTTGCCACCACCTCCCAAAGAGAGCGAGTACAAGGTGGGTAGACTGTTTTTGTTTTTGTTTTTTTTCCATTGCTTATTCACTACTCACTATTTGACAGACAGTAAGTGAACAGAAAAGAACAGGAAAAACAGAAGCAAGTCTAGGCAGCTCCACAGATTGTCAGTGGTCATTGTCAAGTGGTATGAACTGCAGTTTAAGGACTGAGTCTCCCCAACAGTAGGCCAGGGGAATCTGATCCCTCCCCAAATGACCTGACAAAATTGGAGCCTATTTATGGCCCTTTTCACATGTTGGGGGGGGGGGGAACGGTGTAGAGCGACCTCTCACGGAGGTCGTCTACACCGTAGAGTGGACTGGCGTGGACTGCTTTTCATAGTTCCACACCAGAATCCACTCAGGAGCGGCCGGAACTAGCCGGGCTGCGTGTTTTTTCAAAACCTCTTTTTAGAGGTTTTTAAAAAGCACGGAGCGCACGGCCCCGTGCCGCTCCGTCGCCTAGCTCTAAAGTGGATCTGCAGGCGCGCGCAAGTGCATGCCTGCAGATCTACCGGGGGCGGGCTTCCGGCTGGCGAGCTTCTCTGGTTGGTGGAGAGCCTCCACCAACCGGAAGCTGCCATCTGTGACGCCGGAGGAGTGTGGAGCAGCGAGCTCACGCTGCTCCACGTGGCGACGGACTTACCCTGCTGGAGGTAAGCTCCGTTTTTGGGCGTTTTTGCCCATTACCCCCACACACATGTGAAAAGGGCCTATGATTCTTATGTAATTGAGGCTCTTTAGGAATTATCAACTGGAGGTATACTATAAAGTTTACTTTTTAAAGAGCATTTTAGAGGCATTCTGATATAAATTTTTCAAGTTGTATGCCCTTTCTCTTCACAGTCCTTAGCCCCCCCCCCACATTAAAAAGGTTGCATAATGTAAAAGAAAAGTAAAGGAGGCACAAAATATAACATACACTGGCATTCTGTATCACAGTTACGGATCCATAATTTAGAGTTAGGGATCCATAACTGCTCCATATTCAGGAGAACTACATAGACCCTTTCCACAACTTACCTTTTCTTGGCACTGGGGCACAGGGATCACGCAAGCAGCCTCTTGCGAGAGGCTCTTGCGTCCCCGCTGCTTCAGCTCTGCAGCTGTTGCCTGCCTGCCAGCTGGCAAGCACCATGAGGGCTCTGCCTCTTCCTCCCGCAGCGCAGCCTGGCATTTTCCCAGGCTGCGCTAGGGGAAGAAACACAAGTGCTGCAGCTCCGGAGGCTCTGCATGCACGGTAAGTGCACGTGGGGCCCTGGAGCGATGCACAATCGCGCACCATTTTCGGCTACAAGCTGAAAATGAAATGGTGCATGATTGATGCCTGCAGTGTTGCGTGACATCGTCTGAAACACTCCTCGCAATCGCGCGACGCTCTGGAGGCCCTTTCGCGTGGCAAATACCATGCGAAAAGGGCCATAGTCAAGAACCCATGGTCACTATTATCACAATTGTAAGTGCCCTTCAAAGTCCACCTTAACAGACCGTAGCCACATCAGATGAAGGAGGTCTGGTTTGACTGCCAGTTGGGATGCAAGGAGAATGACTTTTCCAGTTCCTTCCTGTCAGCAAGTAAGGCCATAGCAATTAGAAGCAGGACCCCTGTTGCAATTCCTCATCACAGCCTCACTCATTAGCCATTTCCACACAACAATGTTGTCCCAGGATATGGAAGCATTGCTGCCAGGCCACAGGTCATGCTTTCACATAATGTCTGCATATTCCCTCTGCCCATGTGTCCCCAGCCATTGCAATCATGAGGTATACCATTACTGGAAAAAATCTGGTAGTGGCTTCTGATCATGCGACGCTCCCATCACCAAGAGCCGTGCAGAAAGGGCAGAAGCACAATCTAGGCACTTCCTTCCCCAGTGCAATACAGGAAGTGGCAGGCTGAACTGTGGAAGGAGAAGCATGCCCCTTACTCTACCCTTCTGCAGGCAGACAGCTGGGTGCGGAGGAGAGCATTCAGGTTGCACTCCCATCCCAGCAGTGTCACTGCCAGGATCACAACAGGACAACAATGGAAAATGGTAAAGTGTGGAAAGGGCCATTGGAGGGAGAGAGCTGGAAATGGGATCCTTCTTGAACCCTGAATAAGCAGCTGAATAGACCTCCTTTACTTGATGTGCTGAGTGGTTCTGGCCCGACAGGGTGAAGGCACATTCTTTTCTTCTGTAGCTGTAGTGTTGTGTTATTATTGCCTCTTTCTTCTAAATATTTACTGATAATGGTGCTGTTTCACAGAGGTCAATAAAATGTGTTCCCTTCACTTTGGAGTTTTCTTTTTGATGGGAAAAAGAGTCTGGCTTTTCAAAACAGAAGTGGGCAAAGGGATGCATGCTGCTCCCAAGGCTATTTTCACAGACCTCCCTCTTTGCAGGTTCTCTGGACCTCCCTTTTTCTGGCCAAAGAAGAAAGGTGTATTGCTACTCCTGCAAGCTTTCTAGGTAGGTTTGAGGCCCTCATTGCACTGTTTGACATTAAAAAATGCCAATTTTTCAAAACTAGAAGTTGACTTACAGCCATGGCCAGATTTTTTGGAGAGGGTGTGTGTAAATTGGGGATTTCTGGCAGGCCATACAGTCTCCGGAGGTGGTAAGGTCAGAATATGTCTCCCAGGCCTGCTATAGTTGCCCACCTCTGTTTTAAAGGGAAGACTGTGTACAACTTAGCATCTTAAAAATCACACCTACAACTTCACTGAAGATGTACAATTCCCTCTGAAGACCCACTAAGGAATGGAAAGAATATTGTACTCAAAAATATTCAAAAAAAATGATTGAAAAACATGTTTCTAGAGCGTTGGGAAACCCTCATGAAGACAACCCTAGACTATGGGAATCTTCACACTTCAAGACTTATCTGTGCAAATTTTTCACATGGCTTTTAAATACAGGAGATAGCATTTTCTACACAGAAAATAATATTTTGCACAGAATAAGGTACTTACCACTATATTCTGCAAATTTCATGTGGAATAAGTTCTGAACTGTGCACAGTCTTTGAAAACTTCTCTTAGTGGGAAGAAAATTGCCAAAATTAGTTGTTGCTTCCCTGAGAATTAAGTTAGTGAAGAAATATAATCACTAACACGCACAAGTCACACTCCTGAAGTAAAAAACCAGTTGCTCTGTGGTGTTTCAATTACTTCCTGCACCAGGCATGAATGAAGCTATCAGTCTGCTGTATTCCACACTTTTTGTTTAAAAATCTCAAGATTTTTCTCTTGAATGTACAAAGAAATTTGAAAAGTTTGCTAAGTTCATATTAAAAACAAGCAAAATACTGAGCCATTTGCTTTGGCCAAATTCATAGTTAACAGCTATTCCCAGCACGAAGAGGGCTACGTTGTTCTTGCCTCACATATTAAATATGGAGAGCCGGTAAGAAAAGAAAAGAGGTTGAAACATCGGGTCAGCAGCATAAATACAACTAAATGCATAGAGATCTGAAGTTAGGCTTTAAAGAGTTGAGTAATCAAAGCCCTGGGCCCCAACGAAGCAACCTGCTAGTTTTGCTGTCTTCTCCATTCATTTGTTTTTCAACCTCCCATTCTATGTGAAAAATTTATGAAGACATATGTGATTTTTGGTAAGATCAAAAACAAACTAAATGAAATTCTCACCTGCCTCTAGTCTACACCCATATGTGTTAAATTTAAGGGTTTAATTCAAATGGTGTCAGAAAAGAAAATAAGAGAAAATCAAATCCTGAACTTCTAATGTTCTGGGAAAAGTAGTCAAAATTGCCCCAATGTCATAGAAACTCCAGTTTAATAATGCAGCACTAGTTAACCTTGATGGAGCAATAAAAATGTGTGAACCACAAAGGAAGAGTTGTTGTTGTTGTTACTTCTTGTTACACCAGGATATTTTGAATTACAAAAGTGTATTCATCAAATAGCAAGAATTCAAATCAAGGGATATCATCATTCCTTTTCTTTTGGTTTTACAATAACCAAATCTGGGCACTTTTTGATCCCAATATTGGATTAGGAAAATGGTTTTTTTTTGGAAATGTTTAAAAAGAAGGGATGGATGAAAGAATGCCCAGAGGGAGAAAGGGGGGGGGGGGGACTGATAAAGAAAAGCGGGAGAGTTTATTTGTCCAAATTATTTGTGAACATGTTTGCAAGATGACCAGTTTGAGCCCAGGTACTCTAAAGGTATTCTAAATTAGGTTTTATGGTACTCTTTAGAATTCTTTGTCAAAGCCCAGATTACTAGCCCTTCTATTCATTCCCAAGAGTTTCTTGACTCAGAGCCATGATAATTAAACAGGCTCAAATGTGCAGTACATGTATCATTGTCTTTCATGAAAGAAACCACTGAATGGACAAATTATCAGGGGCAGTCAGTAATAAGGCATTCGGTGACATCTTAGCAACAGCATATAAAAACATAACATTAATAAAGCTTTCATAAGTGTAACCTGAGTATTCAAAAACCAGCCAAAATAATAATAAAATAAGATTTGATAACATTTCTGAAGGTTTTGACTGAAGCTGTACAGAAAGAGCATTGTCTCATCAATTATATGCCTACTTTCTTCATGCCAGTCCAGTGCCTCAACCAACAGATGTGACATTTTTCATCTGCAACATCATAAGTATATAATGCAATTAGAAGAACTTCTTATTCACTTAAGCACTGGCAGCTGCTGGCTTCCATGTCATTGGTTAATCACCCTGGGTTTCTGTCTGAACTTTGAAGGAGCTATCCAAAGTACTGAACATTAATCCCTAACATAGCTTCAGTACTTCGGATAACTCCTTAAATGTTTAGGATAAAATCTGGAGCAGATTCACTGCCCCAATGACATGGGAAACAACAGCCCTCAATGTTTGTTGTTGTGCTTTCAAGTCATTTTGGACTTAGACAATCCTAAGACAAAGCTATCACAGGGTTTTCTTAGGCCCTTTCCGCACTATGTCGCTGTTGCGTTTTTGCCACAGGATGGCAGCGGTTGGCAGGTCATGCTTCCACATGACGTCGTCACCATCCCACTGCCATCCTGTTGCAGAGTGTCGTGCCTGCGCAGTTTTTGCAAAACGGAAAAAATCCGTTTTGTGCCTGCAATTGCACAGCGCTCTCGTCACTTCTGGCCATGCGGAAG
The DNA here is from genome assembly GCA_030412105.1 of Cyclura pinguis. Classification (NCBI taxonomy): domain Eukaryota; kingdom Metazoa; phylum Chordata; class Lepidosauria; order Squamata; family Iguanidae; genus Cyclura; species Cyclura pinguis. Next base: position 304,931,511 of record CM059599.1, on the reverse strand, counting down.
ATGCGGAAGCACATTGGCAACGCTTCCTTCCGTAGCGCAGCAATGGAAAAAGCCCAGCTATGCTGCGGAAGGAAGATGTGGGGCCATTGCGTTCTCTTCCACATGGACTGAGCGGGTGCAGAGGGGAGCATTGCTGACGCACTCCCTTCTGGACCCGGGACTGCAGCGAGACAACGTGGAAGAGCTTCATCGTGCTGAAATGGCCTTAGCCAGATTTGTTCAGACAGGGTGTGCTTTTGTCTTCCTCTGAGGCTAAGAGGTCACCCAGTGGGTTTCTGTGGCTGAGTGGGAATTAGAACCCTGGTCTCTCAGAATCGTAGTCCAATACTGAAACCACTACATCATGCTGTCTACAGACATATGAATGTTGATTTATCAGGAGAAAAAATATATTGCAATTCCTTCAAATTAACAGTGCAAGTGTAAGTCCCTCAGATGACTTTTCAAGGGGAGTTAAGTAGTGTTGGAGGGGGTGGGGTGCAGTTCCACTGGAAGAGAAAACTTGTGCCATGGGAAGGGGCCTTATTCCCCCAAGACTTAACAAAGCTTCACAAAGCTCAATGGGCACAAAGCTACCACTGACTGGAACCAGTGCCTTCTCTGTTCCTAAGAGGCCTCAGGATCAGGTCCTTTAGCTTTGCCAGCCTAGAATTGCTGGAGCTAATTTGATTTCACTGGTGGTATTGTTGGGGATCCAAAAAGGCTGAAAAGCCTGGTAGATTTGTTGCAAATTTTCAGCCAAATCAATGCAAACCAGCTTAAGGTAGGAACTGGTTAAGTATCCACCACCCTATTCCTGTCCCCAATATTAGGATTATCTTCATGTTATGATATCTGGAGGCAAATCAGCTTGCAGAAAACACCCAGACAAAGTTTAAGACCAACAGAGTGTTTTAGATAAAGGCATAAAAAATACAGTATGCAACTGTACAGTCCAGCAATGCTTCAGTAGGGCACAAGTCCAGAACAAGGAAATCCTGGGCAAGATGAGCAGCCATTCAAGTGAATAAGCTCAAGATCCGGCATTCCCAAAGCATGAGTTTGCCCTGCTGCATTATGCAACATGGGGAAAGAGTGTGTCTCACTGCTGTAGAATTCAGCCACATCCTTTATGGGTAAACCATTAGTAACCAGTAGAACTAACGGATGGAGAACAGCCCTGGTAAAGCCTAGTTTTACATTTGGTGAGTGACTGGAAGCCTGAAGATAGAAAGGAGTAGTAGCAGTTAAACCATACTTTTTAGCCTTCATTCTTTCACATACTATTGGAAACATCCTCTGAACATATTGGGACTTACTTCTGAATAAAAATGCTGAGCTGTCCAGTAACAGACACTGAAATGTGTTTTATATGCCTGCAAGACTGTCAAGGGAGTATACCAAGTCTATACTTTACCAGTTATATGAAGGAGTGAGCTTTAGAGAAAGGTTGAGATATTTAAGAACACAAGAAAAGCCATGTTGGATCAGACAAAAGGCCTTTTTAATCCAACTTTCCATATGCATATTGTCCAAAAAGAAGCCCACAAGCAGGACAGAGCTGTAATATCACTTTCCTGATTGTTTTCCTTATAATTTCAGTATTATCTGCTGGTATTACCTGCTGATACTTGAGGTAATATGTATGTTAGCAACTGAGTTATTTTTTTAACGTATTTTACATATTATGTGAAGAACAGCTGAAACTTTGAGGCAGGTTGGATACTTGTATGAAAATGCCACCATTTTTCCAGCAATGCAATGACTCAGGATCAGAGTAGACAGGAAATCACATTTGAACATCTCAACTCTCTTGAGCTTTCTTCTACTGTATGCTAGACCAGAATGTACAGTTTAAAAAATAATAAATAAAGACTTCTGAAAGTCCTCCAGGTTTCAGCTCCTAGAACTCTGCCAGATAACCTGGTCCAAAGGAGGCAGTTGAAAAAGACATTGTAGCCCTGGGTTTTTAAATGCCATTCAGCCACAGAGCTCTCTGGATAACCTTGGACCAATCATAAAAAGGATATTTTTATGATTGGTCCAAGGTTATCCAGAGAGTTCTATGGCTGAATGGCATTTAAAAACCCAGGGCTACTGTTTTCTCTTATTTTAGCATGAGCTTTTGTGGATATAAGCTCACTTCTTCAGATACAGTGCTGGGTGGTATTAAGGTCTCAGGAATAAAGCATATTTATACAGTTGTGGGACAGAAGGTAACAGGATCCAGAGAGATGTAAATCTTCTTCCTTGCTCTAAATTTTCAAAGGGCTAGATGAGGTGATACAGATCTTTCAGCTTGGTACAGTGGTCAGTTAGAGTTGATATGTAAAAACAATAAATGTACTTACCAAAAGTCAGTTCCCCTAGGTTCAAAACTCTGTCTGAGAAGATTCCTTTTGTTATATGTGCAGTGATGAGGACTCATGTATTAATATAGGTAGTGTGTAATGGACCAATCATTATTCTTTATAAATAACCAATCTCACAGAGATGTGCGGGTGACATGAGAAAGCAGCTGTTATCCTCATTAGCAGACCCTGTCCCGGGGGTATATAAAATTAATATCAAAAATATCAGCTATGCCAGAGAGGTTGCCCGGGTGGGTGTGTAGACAAGCGACCGGACATAGGTCAAGACCAGGAAAACCCCAGTCACGTTTCCCCAAGGAGACCTCAGGTAGGCACGTCTGCACAAACAAAGGATCCTCAGCCACAAAGCCAACTTGAGGGGATTATCGGGTTTTGCCCTGTTAAGCAATGCTTGCATCAGCAAATCCTACAACGGTGAGTTCCATTTACATGAAACAATCATGCAAGCCATTAAGCAGCCATTGTGCAGTATTCTCCTTCTGTTTCGACCATTGTTCTTCTCGGGAAAGGGTTTGCTCCCAAGGTGCGTTCTGCCCTATAAATTGTCTCCTTTTTTTGAGACCCTCTTCGGAGAACTCCCCCACTACGCCGGCAGACCAGCACTCTGTTAGTCGAGTGCTCACCTCAGCCACCTCGCTTCACTGAGTTTCTTCTTTCTTACCAACTCCCGGACCGAAGACTTCTGGACAGGCGCAGTATTACTGCCCTTACTCACTTTCTGCTTTATCCCCTATAAGCTTTCACTTCTTTCCCTTCTTGATAGTCCTTGTGTGTGTGAGTGAGTGAATGCGTTTGTGCATGGGAACATATTGCTAATAAATTTCATTCATTGACATGTTTGGCTGGTTTTTGCATGGTCTGACCCTGTAAAGATTGGGTTGAAGGTCTTGCTGGGTTACCTTGCCCTTCATTCTGCCAAGGCCAATGCTCCGCTATTCCCCCAGTCTTTGCAATTTTGGAGTGAATCAAGATGTCCCCCAGGGGACTCCCAGAAGTCAGGGTAACACAGCAGGAGTCATCATATTATAAGTCACCTTGAGTCCTGTCACAGGAGAAAGGTGGGTTATAATTAAATAGAGTAATAAAGTAATAAAACTAAATCCAGGAAGGAGTACAAATAAAAGGCTGGTGTTAGAGTAAGGTCACAGCAGTTTAGCGAGAAGAAAAAAGACTGACAGGGCACCTGGAATGCAAAACAACACAACTCATTGTTCACCAGCCCTCACCAAACTAGTCAGATCCTATGCAATACTATTCAGAAGTTATTCCTGCAAAGTTCATGCATAGTAGCTTAAACGTGCTTAGGACAGAGTTTGAAAAAGTTACTTTAGGGACTACAACTCCCAGAATGCCTCAACCAGCATACAAGACTGGCTGGAGTTGTAGATAATAATAAAAAAGCAACTTTCCACACTCTGAAGTAAGATTGCTGCTTTGTTTCCTTTTTCATTTGCCTGTGCTGCTGAGACACTGGCACCAGTCAGCAAGAATCATATATGGTGTCTTTTCTGTTTGGTCAATCAGTAACTCTCACTGCTGGCTAGCATATCTCACCTGCATCTCTTTGTTCCTCATACTAATAGAGTTTAGCAACATTTTCATAGGAAACTATCCCTCCCACGCATTCAGTTTTTTCCCTTGTGCCTTGCCTTCCACAGTCTCTGTGTAAGGAGCCATAAACTGTGTCTTCTGTTCCCTTAAAATGCTGCAGTAGATTCCATTTACTAATACTAACAGGAAATCCCATGAATCTGCCTCATGGCCTTTTACTGACTTCACAAATCCAATTGATACAGACAGAGCCAATTTCTGAAACTGCAGCTGTCTACACTTACAAAGCTCTAACTGTTAGATAAGGAAGTGCCAGCTGGAACAAGAAGTTTCCCTTACTACTCTCGATGCCATATTCTTTGCCAAGTGGGCAGCTGTCAGCTTGGGTGGTGGCAAAAAGGACATAAATGGGAAACCCTGGGAGATGATCCTGCACACTCATCCCAAAGCCATGTAACTGTTAAGCTCAAGCCCACAGAGAATGGAAAGTGAGCTAAACCCAGGCTCAGAAGAATCAAGGGACACTTATGTCTTTGCCTCTGATTCCTTGTGTGCCATTGTGTTCCCTTGAAGGCCAAAGGGAGGGAAACGTGGCAGCCTAGTAACTGAGAATATTCAGCCCACAGGCCAATGCAACTTTGTTTTCCCCTTAGGGAGGCAAAAAGAGGCATTGGCAAAGCAAAGGATGTTTATGCTTGGTTTTAGATGGTTGTGATCATTGTGGCTTTAATTCTCCATGTGTTCTCATTAGTCCATCTCTGAGATTTCAAGATGTTTCAGGAAAAAGGCAGTAGACAGAGACAAGAAAAGATAAGTCCATGGCTAGGTAGTGAATCTATCTGTGTGGTGATGAGTAGTTTGCCTGTGCATGAGGAACCAAGCAACCAATAACTAATTGAAAGAAGTTAGAAATGTAAACCACAAGATCACCCAAATGCCCATGTCATCTAGCCTTTTTCCACTTGTGGTTAAGCATAATTTTGAGAATTCACAAGCAGTATTCAACAAACCAGAATGTCCAAAAAACCTACCAGAATACGCTTAGGCTCAGACTTGCGAGAACCTCCAAGGAAGGGAACAGTGAGCAGAATTCTCTATTTACATGTTCTCTTTTGACATGGCAAATCATGAAGATACTATCAGTGAATCATAGAGATGAATGGGGAACTCATACAGATGATGTATAAAAGAAATACATTTCTTAGATATGCAGAAGTTTACTGTTTCATGCTTGTGTGGGAAAATAATAAAACAGTTATGCCCAGGTTTGCTGGCTTCTGCAGGAAACAGAAAACATAGAGATATAATCAGGGTGTTTTTTTTCTGAATTCCAGCAGGTGCAGCTTCTCAGTCTAGTGCAATAGTGGCATAAGAAATTCCTTCCTTTTGTACATGACAATCCTGGGGCCTGTGTCCAAGAGCCTACAAGGCATACCTGGAAAATCCTTATTATATACGTCTTTCATTTACAGTATTCGCCTTCATAGCAATTCTGTGCAGAATTTCACTTGTTTCTCGTTAAAATGGGAAACAGTTCAAATGACCTCTGTTTTTGTCACTCCTTCCACAAGACAGTGGTGATGGTGGCACATTTTGTCCATTTGTAAAGTGTTCGCTGAAAAAATCTCAGCAAAAATTTGGGTCTTCCACCCTCATTTACCTTTGACAGCGGAAGCAGCAACTGCTTTTATTGCTTCTCTTTTCGACAGCCTAGTCTCAGGAGTGCTGGAACTCTTCCAGGAATTCTATTCAGGCAGATCCCTGGGCTGATGCTATAGCATAACATAGTTTCATTCCAAGGAAGCTCCAGGACAAAAAAAAAAAAGGCCGATATCCATGGAAGACTGCCATTTTCCCTCCCAGAGCCACCTCTGAATGACACTGCATCACAATGTAACATCATTCTGGGCACAGTTTGGAAGGAAGAAAATTGAGGTTGGAAGCTTCCATCTACCAGGTAGACCTCCAACGTTCTGTAAATGAGATTTTAGCAGCTTAGCCCTAAACCTGGCTCTGTAACAAGCAGAGTCTGCCTGTGCAGTATGTGTAGGATGGTTGGGGTTTTGTTCTCTGAACATCATCATCATCATCATCATCATCATGGAGGATGAGAAGGAGGCTCTTTCTAGTAATAATACTTTGGTAATTTCAAGGAGACAGGTAGTGTTCCGTGGCTCCAAAGTTTTCTTCAATGTAAGCCATCAATACACAGAACTATCCTATATTAATTATACTACTGTGGTACAATGCTAGCGGCTTCTGAATTGGGCAAAAAAAACATGCTGGGGTGCTGGAAGATAACATGAGGGAGTGCTGAACCCCAAGGGCCTGTCAGATTCAGCAACATTTTTCAACAGCAGTGAGACAGAAACCCCCCCCCCGCCTCCCAAAAAGTTTCATTTACAAGCAGGGCATGAAAATACTAACCGCCTTCCCCTGCCCCTGTTTATTGTCAGCATCTGACATTCAGAAATACTGCTGCAGAACCTGGAAGTCCCATTTTAGCTCTCAGAAACAATATAGTGAGAAATAAAGAGGAACACTACATGGGTAGCCTTGTTCAGCCACTATGTAAACAGACCTGCAGGTCACAAGGCCACTTGCATTGGCTCCACTTCTACTGTGCTTGACTAGCTTGGGCTAAGTCTCTACCTCGAGCAAGTAAGATTTAAAGAGGGCTTCTGCCTGTGTTTGCTTGAATAAAAATGGAATTCTCTTTGGTACAGTTGGAAACCCTTATAAAGCAGGGTCCCTGGTAGCGTGGAAAACTCTACTCATGTTCAGATGAATATAACTGCCCTCTACATCCTGCTTTTCAGCCTGACAGGCTTGAAAACAGCAATGGCTCGGCTGGAGATATTGGCCCTTTCTGCACCAGGCAATTAGAACGGGGCAGTGCGTCCTCTCACGGAGGTCGTCTGCACCTTGGAGCGGACTAGGAGCAGACTACTTACCGGAGATTTGCACCTCAGTCCGCTCCAAAATGACTCCAAGTGGTTCTCCAGCATGTTTTCTAAAGACTGCAAAAAACAGGTCTTTATTTTCCTGGAATGCGCCATTGCGTTCCTGCTCCCTTGTGCAGATTTGCAGGCTCGCACCAATGCGAGCTTGCAATCTGCGGAGGGTGGGCTTTAGGCATGGTGAGCTTCAGAGGTTGGTCGGGACCCACGACCAACCGGAAGCTGCCATTTTGGAAGCCAGAACTGCTATTTTGGAAGCCGGAGCAGTAGGGATCTACAGACCTCACACTGCTCCGATTCGCCCTGGACCAAGGAGGAGCCCTGTGGAAGGGCTTCAGGGACAGTCCCCGTTGCTTTGGACCCCAGAATAAGCGGTAGGTAACGGCAAGGAGCGATTCCCTCGCCTCGTGTGGAAAGGGCCATTGAGACCAGCTTCTGATTCATATCCAGGCATAGTTCCTGAAGTGGGCTACAGAAATCTCCCATACTAGATCTTGGTAAGTTGCCACTCCATTTCATCTCAGCGCTAGCCTGTAGAGAAATGCGAGTTTGCAGTTGAATTCCATCTGTGGTGAAAATCAGCTGGCAACTTTGTATAAAATTACTCTGATGGCCATAGAGTTCTCTTTTCATAATCTGTACATTCACTGTTGTAACTCACTGCCTGGGAAAAAGGTTCTTGAAGGGAATAGTAGCTAGTGGTTGAAAATAAACAGCCAAATCTCAAGCTGTAAATAAAGCACTACATATGTTTTAGTGGAAACTTTATATAGGGACCTATGCAGGTTGCGTCGATGGAAAGTAACTTGTGGCTTTGTGGGATTCCTAATATAAATATCTTTGACATAAAAATTACTATCTTAGAAGGCAATGTGGATGGATTGGAAAATACTTTCTTGTATGCAGACCAATGTAAACTGTTTAATAGCTAGAGAGAGACTTCTACACATTTTCTGAGAGAAGTCCTTCACTCCACACACCCCACCCTCCCACCACGGCCAAGGCTTCTGCCCCCATACAATCTTCTACCTCTTTTTACAGAAATGATCCTTCCAGCATAGCAATCAGTTCCATGGCTTGTTTTTGGCTCAGCACAAATTGCCTCTTCTGTCCTCAGATTGCTAGCTCTTTATTCCTCGAATTCTTTTCATAATGCCATAATTGCAACATTAGAAGAAGAGCTTAAGAGAGCCACTTCTGAGTGCCAGGGCCACATAGTAACTTAATTAAATAAACAGAAATATAATTAGTATGTAAATATTTCCTTTCTTTAATTCCTAGATATCCTGAGAGTGTGTTAAGTGAGATAAAATTATTGAAGAAACAACATTCAGCTGTTCCCCCTTTCCCCTGTCTATCCAGTCTTGTCTGCCTTTATCAACTGTAGTGAACATAGCCATTTTTCTGTCAAAAGAAATGTGCCCTTGAACATAAAAGGCTCTGATAGCTAAATATGTTTATCACTGGAAAGGAACCAGGAGGAGTAAAATGTTCTGTCATGTATAACTGCTGAGTTCCTTCCTCAAATTATTTGCAACAACTGTTTTCTCTGAGCACATAATGCTTCAGTTTCATAAAGGAAAAGATGAACAGATTATAGTGTCTCCTGACACGTACACCACCAATGGACATCTCTCAGAGCTGTCTTAAATGAAATGATATGCTTTGTGTCGGGGGGCATAAGTGAACCTATGACGGGATTTTTTTGGCAAGATCTCTTCAGAAGGGGTTTGCCTTTACCTTCCACTGAAGCTGAGAGAGGATGACTTGCCCAAGGTCACCAGTGGATTTCCTTGGCTGAGTGAGGATTCAAAACGTAGTCTCCAGAATCATTGTCCAGTGCTCAGGCCACTAAACCACAGTATGTACATGGTATTCCTTGAACCTGGTATTCCTTGTATCTGGTGTTCCTACTCACCTGGTATTCCTTGGTGGCTTCTCATCCAAGTACTAATCCAGCCTGCCCTTGCCCTAGCTTAGCATCCAAGATGAGATGAGATCTGGTACCTTCAGGATATTAAGAGGCTATTCCATTTGTCTTCTCAATAACTGATGGTCATTTGAGGAGCCCATGGCTTGTCACCTGGGCTTCTTTTCTCAAAGAGCTGCATATCTTCACATCAGGAAGAGACTGTGGTAGAAAAAGCCACATTTGAAATCTTGTGGACAGGGCTGCAGACAGCAGATTCAGGCCCTGGTGAAAAAAATAATTCAAACCCTGGAGGTTCATTCCTTCACATTCCTTCTCTTGAATCTTCATAGGGAGGGGGAAAATACATAGCTATCCCCACCCACAACCTGCACTGTCCCCCCCCCCACCTGCCTAAGATCACTCTTTGACCTGGACCCAGAGGTTGCTCCCTCTCCATGTCACATGCTTCTCAGGTGCCACTCCAGGTCAACTAACAGAAGTTTGGGAGTTGCTCTCTTGGGTAGATGATTTTGCAGAGAACTGAGAGAGATGCTTTTCCTGCTGTGGAGATGGAGGTGGTGGTGCTGCTCTTCCTTCTCTTGCGCCAGGGCAGATGAGGCCACAGTGATCTCTGATTCCAGCTGCCATCACTGTCCTTGGATTTTATCTGTGGCCTTTTCCAGAGCCACCTACTCATTATGCTTTTACTCCTGCTTGCTAGTGCAGCTGTATCCTTTTGCCCATCTGTAACTTCCTTTCCCTCACTTGGGCCCAAGTCCTGCTCTCTCTTGCAGCAAAGGCATTTTGTAATATAGGATTTTGTATATCATTATTATTTTGTTTGAAATTCACCGATTTTACAATAGATAAAGGGCAAATAATGACATTACTGAGAAAAACAAGGATATACGCAACATATTCAGGTATTAGGCCTCTCTATGGACCTCTAAAGCCTGGTAATTTGTAGTGCCTCCCCCTTCCCGTTGGGAGAACACAGGGCAAGTTTATTAATCAAGCCAGAGTCACTTTCTCCTGCAGTTACTTAATTGGTGGTCCACTTTCTTCCAAGTGATAATCAGTGTTAAAAAGATAGTAGGTACCAGTTTACATTCTGCGCATGCAAGGAGAATAAAAACATAGAAACATTCTTTCCTTGAATGAAACTCTCCTGTTCAAACTGCAAAAATTTAGGATCCAAGCCATCAAGAAACTAGAAGTTTATAAAGGAAAAAAAAAATGAAAATGGTGGACCTTTACTTCTTTGTTTCTTCCTCTATGAACTGCTCCCAGTTTCTTATCATTAGATCAAGACCAATGTTTTCCTATCACTTCATTTCCATGCCAGGGGAAAAACTGTCTAACATTTCTGTGCATTGATAATCTAACATTACAAGAAAAGTGATGAAAACAATTATTAGCAAATTTATGTTTATTTGTTTTAGGAAACTGGTACCTCACTCTTTTCAATCCATTTGCATCACTCAGACAGCTTATAAAAATTAAAACATAAATCACTGACCTGTAGTTTAAAGTTTGGATTAGGGGTGGGGGAGGAAAAGGGCTGTTCCATCATTATTGTGTTGTATACTTGTCTTGCAACAAAATCAATAAAAAGTAATTTTTAAAAAATTGAAACAAGATAAAAGAAAAAACAGGACTATTTTTTTAAAAGGCAGAGACAGAACTGATAGGTTTGAAAAAATCTAGAAATGAAGACATATCTCATGAAAATCCATCAGACCTGGAATAGACACATTTTAAACAATTAGCAAAATAAGGAACGGAAAGGAATAAAATAACATAAATAAAATACAGGGGAAGAACAGACAGATCAGACAGGATAAAAAAGTAAGCTGCTGTACCCAGAGAGAAGGTTTTTTCTCTTGAGTTGAACAATTGTGAATGAAACAAAGAGATGAGTTTCTACAACAGAACCTAAAGAGTAAACAAGTTGGTAGAGGATGAACAGGTCACAAAGTCCTAAAGGAAAAAGAAGATAAAGAAACCAAATGATAAATAATCAGAGGTGATAATGTTCTTTTGTACACAAGCTACTTATAGAAATACAGGAGAGAGAACACAGTTATCAACCCCTCATACAGAACAAATGCTGTATCAGGAATATCATAAAAACCATCTTTTATTCTCCTGTAATGACCTTGGAATGGGTAGAAATACTGAAGTACCAAAAAGTACACAAAGTGCATAGGGGCCATGGACACCATCTACTACAATATCCATGGCTTGTCAAGACAAACTTTTCATCATAAAATGACCTTGGCTGCATCACTGGACAGCCCATAACTCCAGTTAGTGAGGACATCAGTGAATATCTGCATTGACCCCAGTACTAAGCAATGTGAATCGGCTGCCTTGGCCACTGATCCTAGCAGGTGAGGAATTGACCAGTTGAAGTTCTTTCTCTCCTCTGCCCCCAAACTACTTTGATCCCTTCTGGCATGGTACTGACACCCAACATTGCAGCAAGGTTGCACTGCCAAACTGATTACTTCTGTGTGTGGAACTAGAGGGGAAGCACGACCCTGTCTTTCACCTCACCAGTTTCTTGGACCAGTCCTGATAAGATCATATAGTAAAATAAGTTGGTACATGTATACCTCCATTAATGAAGATGTTTCCTGGGCATTATTTCTTTAACAGAATACACTTTTTTACTCAAAACTAACAATATGTACATGTGAAATGATACAACCAGATCAAGTAACTTTGCATATGCCAAGTATTTTGAACTTTCTCAAGACTGCTTGACAGCTTCTTCCAAGATGCATCCAAGGATGACTTTTAATTTTACCAGCCTCCAATTTTCTGATGATTTCCATTTTGCTGGTCAGATTTAAAGATCTATACTCTTTTTTAACATGCTGGGTGAAGTAGAATTATCTGCTTTTCCTTTTCTCTCTGTTTCACTGTTCATGTACACTAAGTAAGGGATTCTAGAGGCAGTAGATGTTCACCTTATCTGTTGTAACAGGATCAGTTACAGTAGAAACCCACTCTTTCCCAGCTCAAGCTTTGTTCATTGAGTTGTTTACTGCGGTCACAGTACTGCAACCCAACACTAAAAATCTCTGTTTCAGTGCACTATACTCCAATGCTGATGTTGATAATAAACTTCCAGCTAGTCAGAGAATGAGGAGAAAAGGAGACTGAGTGAGTGACTGCTTTGGAAAAATTATCCTTATTGTCAGAAGATTTGTTAACCAAGGTATTCTTGTGTTGTGAGTCAGCACTACCGCAAAAAGCTAATGAAATTCTAGGTAGGTTCAACAAGTATAAAGTCCAAATAATGGTACCATTCTCTTCTGCTTATGCCAGACCTCATGAGGAATAATGTGTCCAGTTCTAAGCACAAACATTAAACTGTTTAATGTTCTAGGGTGGGTGACAAACAAGAGAGCTGAAGATCAAGTTCTGTGAAGAATAGTTGAAGAAGCTGAATATGTTGAACCTAGCAAAAAAGCACTTTTCCCATACATGATATAGCTTTCTGTTATTCTTAAAAAAAAAAGCTGTCCTTGCCAATGAAGCATGATTGAGATATGGCCTTCTCTCATCTCTGATGTGAGTGAAGTGACACAATGATGCAACAGGAATGACTGAAAGGCATCCCAGTGCCAAACAGGCTTTGTATATGTGGTGCATTGAAGTGAGAAACCATGGTCCACTATTTCTTGGAATGTCAGTTGTATTCTAGCCCTAGAGATCACTATTTATCTCCTTCTTTAGACATATGGGAAATAAGGGGTTGAAGACAAACTACACTTTCTTCTGCATGGTTCTAACTTGGAAGTGACACAGAAGGTTGTTCTTTCTGCAGTTGAAGCAGCCAATTTAAGGGGAAAGAAAAGGAAAATTATTTGATGAAATAAGTAATACAATAATTTCTCTCTTTTCCTTTTAAATTTTATATGGTCTGTATGAACTAAGTATTTTCTTTTATATGGTTTGTCTGTTATCAATATGGTCTGTTGAATTATTCAATAGTCTTCTTACTTACTTAGCAGTGATTTCCAAATCTGGGTCCCCAGCCAAGACCAGATATTCTGGTCATTGTCATCCAACAGCATTTGGAAACTGAAGTTTGGATAGAAACTAAGCCAGAAGTTAAAATTACAAAATTGAAAGTTTTGATTAAACATTAGGAAGAGCTTCTTGATTGTACAAGCTCTTTGACAGTGGAACAGACTGGCTAAGAAGGTGATGAACTCTCCTTCATCAAATGTTTTTAAACAAAAGCTGTCTGGCCAGCCACCTATCAAGGATGGTATAAGAATGGATTGTCTGCATTGGTAGAAGGTTCTCTTTCAGTTCCATAGTGGGACTCCTGTTGGTGACACATGTGCACATGACCTCAAGAAGTTATACACATCTATATCCTTTGAAACCTGTTGCACAAGGAGCTATTTAGTAGCTCCTTAGAAACACATACCCCACTCCGCATAATGAACGGAAAATGGCCATGGTATTTGTAGATGCGGGGAAAGCTTTTGACATGATCAGCTGGCCATTCATGAAGATGGCGGTTAAACAGATGCAGGCAGGAGAAAAATTTGTTGCATGGATTGAAGCAATTTACAGCCAACAACAAGCTCGACTGGTCATAAACGGTGAAAGAACACAAATGATAGAACTGCACAGAGTACGAGACAAGGGTGTCCCCTGTCTCCTCTGCTGTTTATCATGACAATGGAAATACTTAACAATGCTATAAGAGAAGATAAAGAAATAAGAGGAGTCCAAATTAAGAAATATCATTACAAGTTAAAAGCTTTTGCTGACGATCTGGTCTTCTTACTGGATGACCCAGGGAAATGCATTGGAAAATTGATTACTACAGTTCAAGAATATGGAGAATTCTCTGGTTTTAAAGTTAATAAGGAAAAAACAGTCTTCTTAACCAAAAATATGACTGAAAGAGAAGAGATGGAATTAGTACAAAAAACAGGATTCAATAGAGGACAAAAGGTAAAATATCTAGGTATTTGGATAGCCAAAAGAAACAATGAGTTATTTCAAAATAATTATGAAAAAAAATGGAAAGAAATAACAAAAGACTTGGAAAGATGGACTTCCATGTGTTTGTCAATGATGGGGAGGATAGCTGCAATAAAGATGAATGTTTTGCCAAAAATGAACTTTTTTGTTCCAAAATCTTCCTATAATAACGAACATGAAACCTTTCATACAATGGAAGAGAGAACTAACTAAGTTTATATGGCAAGGGAAAAAACCTAGGATAAAATGTAATACTATGACAGACTTAAAAAGTAGAGGAGGAATGGGACTACCAGACTTTCAAATATACTATAAGGCCGCGGCTTTTAGGTGGATAATAGACTGGGTAGACCTACAAGACACGAGAATGTTGGCACTGGAGGGAGCAGACCTGAGAATGGGGTGGCATGCCTACATGTTTTATGATAAAGCAAAAATAGATAAAGACTTCACACATCACTTTATCAGAAAATCGCTTCTGAAAATTTGGGAGGATTATAAAACTAAAAACATACGGCAGCTCCCCACCTGGGTCTCACCGCAAGAGGCTTTTTTTGGCAGATGGACGGATACAGAGAAATGGTTGCGATATGATGATATAATTGAGAGATCAACGTCAACAACTTTAAGATTAAAACAAGAGAAAAACTAGAACAAGAGGGAATAACATTAAGTTGGTTTCCTTACAGACAGTTAGCAGAAAGGTTTCAGGTGGATATAAAAACATATGGAATTGAACTTAAAGAGAAAACTGGAGTAATTAAATGGCTGTTCGAAAATCCGCCTCATTTACTTGCCCAAATACATCAAGAAATACTACATCAGGAGAGGCAAGAAGAAACAGTAAAGGCAACAATGATTTCATGGGCACAAAATATCGGACATTCAATACAATTAGAGTCTTGGGAGCAGAGCTGGAAAAAAACACAGAAATTTACAGTAGCACAGAATCTGAAAGAGAACTATTACAAGCTATTTCATAGATGGCACATGACACCAGATAAATTAAAAAAGATTTATAATACAGGTACTGGACAATGCTGGAAATGTCAGAATGAGGTCGGTACGATATATCATATGTGGTGGACATGTCCTAAAGCTAAGAATTATTGGACTGAAATACATAACAAAATATGTGCATTAATGAAAGTACAGTTTGCTAAGTTACCAGAGTTGTATTTGTTAAATATGACTGACGTATTAGAAGATACTGGTATAAAGAAGTACTGGAGAATATTACTGTACATGGTAACAACAGCTCGTACTGAATATGCAAAGATATGGAAAACTCAGCAAATATCCACATTAGAACAATGGTGGGGTATACTGATTGAAAACAAAAGTGCTGATATGGTCTCTCAGAGATTAAAAGGGAAACCAGATGAAGAGATACAAAAAGAATGGCAAATTGTAATGGGTAATTGCTGGGTACCATCAGATGGAAATCTGTGATTCATGATTTAAGATAAATTATGAGGGGGCTACAGGATATATATCATGAAGCGGGAATATGGAGATGGAAATGCAAGAATCAACAAGTAATAACAGCACTAAAGTGTAGTACAATATTTTAAGCATGTTAAGAAATATTGATAATGAAATCTAGATCAGTTTGGAAGATCAGAAATATTTCAAATAAGTTGACAGTTATAATTGTTTGTTTTATATCTGAATTTGAATAAAATGATTAAAAAAGAAAGAAACACATACCCCACTCCGAAAGCCTGCCTCAAAGGACAAGGATGTGCTTCCACAGCTATTTAGAAGCCAGGAGAGATGGGAACCATTTAGTGACCAGGCAGCATCCAGCTGCCACTGGGACAAAATGGCAGCCACCACCTTCCTGGATCTCCAGCGTACTCACTTGAGATCTGGGAGAGAGTCACCTGTATTTTTCTCTACATTACCGAAGCATCCTCTGGCTACTGAATAGGTAAGGAAGCACACACCTGCCTCTTCAAGCATGGTTTTGTGTATTTTATTTATTTATTTAATTTACATCCTGCCTTTCTCTCAGTACGGACAGAGTTGCATGCTCAGATGACAGCTGCCAGCTTGGAGCTCTGAGGGCAGAACATTGTGCTCTCCCCTGTGTGATCTAGGATATCAGTCAGTTTCTAAGACAACCCCAGTTTTTAAACAAATTTTAAAATAATCCTTATTCACTTCAGTGAGTATGAAGGTGAACCTGCATTTCTAAACTAGTCAGTTTTTCTTGGTCAGGAGCAGTCAGCTGAGGAGCTTCAAAAGACTGTTTGGTCTCAGTGTATCATTTCCAGTTGCCATGTTCAGCCAACGTTCATATTTTTTTTAATGCTTTGCAGGGAATGAGGGTTTGGGGGATGACCAGGACCACTGCATTTTTAGGCAATTTGGAGGCATTTTGGCTGTTTTTTAAGTAAAAAATATCTCAAAATTGGCCCAAAAATTAAAGGGAGGAGTTGGAGGGCTTCCAAGAGTCATCAGCTTCAGAAGCTGCAAAAGTGGGGTTTGGGGCCACATGTGTCCCACACTTTCCCCACTCCTGTCTTAGAAGAGCAGCATGTACAAAGCACGTCTATAGTTTCTGTCAAGTTTTCATGAAATAAATATAGAGGTAAAGTCATGATTTAGGAGTTTTGGTAGAACAAAGCAAACGCAGTGTAGAAATTTGAGATTCTTTTTGTCCTCTTTCTCATTTACTGGTGCCGAGGATATGGAGGGGCTTCTGGGAGAACAGTAGCAACAGGTGCTTACTTGGACACTCAGAATAGCCTTCTTGAGCAACAAAAAAACCTCAGGACTAGCAAGATACAGAACACTAATTATAGCCAAACACTTTCCTTGGAGCTTCTGGCAATAGCTTCCTTCATTTCACAGTCTAATCCCATTACTTACAGCTGACAGCAGTCTCTCCTGCTCTCTCTCCCCCTCTCTCTTATATACACACACTGACACACATACACACATATGAGGGGGGGGAGGCAGTGAGAGAATGCCAACAGAACCTTAATGATGCTTCCTCTCAGCTTCTTTTATATATCAGCACGTCCAGCCATTTTTCCTAGGAAGATTCAACATTAGGTATTTTTTTAAGGCAGATTAAAGTGCCTTCTGCCTTTAGACGGCAGACAGATTCCACCACCACCCACAGTTACTCTTCAGACCGAATGAATTTTTCCCTCACGAATCTGATGTTTTTAAAAAGAATCTGCTGATGAAACGTCTCACATCATTGTAAGGGAAGTAGTGATGTAATCCGGCACAGAGCTTAAAAATAGATGCAGGGAAGCAGCAGCAGCAGCAGCAGCTTTATTCCTCAAAGGGAAGGAAGATCATGTGTTACCGCTGAAATTCATATGACCTGTTTGATAAAGCCTCAGTGTGTCTCCACATTCTTACAGCAGAAGCAGCAGAGGCACTAGCACTCTCTCACATATGGAGGTAGCGGGAGAGGGGGAGAGGAAAGGAGGGAGAGTAAAGGCACCAGAGGAAACTGTCAGCTAGTACAGATTCCAGCTGTCGTCTGCACTCACTGCTTCCTCAAAAGGCTTTGGTTCTTACCCTCCTAACATAAACCTGTCAGTTTTCCTTCAAACAAGTTACATTTCCTCAAAGATCAACGAAAAATGTCTCTCTCGCTTACTACAATTTATACAATGAAGGGACCTGGTGACTCCAGACAGGATCTGAATGCACTTTGGGCTTTTTGTGCTGTACAAATGCCCACCCTCCTGTAAAATAACACGGCAGTTTTGTAGCTTCGCTGCCTTGATTTGGTCTCTTCACCTCCCACATTAGCCAAAAGGACCCAAACTCTTAAAATGTTATTTCCCCAAGTTTGCACTCTGGACAGTTTGATTGTTGTGAAGCTGTCTACATATTTCAAATCAACATGGTAGCGCATTGACAGAATCCAAAAATCTGTCCTTCAAAAGGAAAATAAGTGAGACCTTCATTGCCTTGCTTTTTGTGGTTCATTACTTTGATGAATATTTCTCCCCTTTCAGTGTATATTCTTTCCAATTATTCCTGCCTAAACTTTCTTCCTATATGTTTAGGTAGAAAAGACAATAGACTCTGATTTACTCAGATATTGAAAATGTCCTGGAACAGTAACTATAAACAGCTATTTTAGTTATCTTTGGATAACATGAAAGTCATAACATTGAATAACAAGTTGCTTGTTATTCCATTGGAATTATAACGGTAACTAACTATCCCTGGTGGTTTTGGAACAGTATTTATAACTAATTACTTCCAAGAGTAAAATTTCAACATTTCACAAATGAAAAATGGGACAGGTGGCACTAAGCAACATTAAGGTGTGGTCAAGATACCAAATTTACTAATGAAGAAAAACACAAAATCTAGGAGAGGCCACAGCAGTTTGCTTTTACCTGAGCCTACTGGGAAAGAAAAATTCTACCCCTTGCTCTCCTCTCTCCTTGCTGTGTTAATAGAGTACAAACTACTTCTGCACTTTGAATTCAGATTGCAGCAACTGAAACAAGTTGAGGACAAAGGAGGAAAGTGAGAGGAGGAGGGAAAAGCTGGGACATTTTAAAAGCAGCTGAAAAAGTGAGACAGAGGAGGATTAATTGAGACTATCCCTGCCTAATTGGAACAGATGGACGGATGCAACTCTCATCAGCTCTGGCCAGCATAGCCAATGAATTAGTGGAGATATTATGGGACTTGCAGCGCAACAACATCTTTAGAGGCTCAACTTTCCCATACCTGTCTTAGAAGTAGAGTTGGGCCAACCCAATCCTCGTGTCCTCAAATCCTGGGTAGGAATTCGAGATTCCCGAATCTGAATCCCTTTGCCAAAATAGGCAAACCGAATCTTTCGAATCTGCCAACTAAATAGATTGTTATATAACAGCCTGAAAACCAGGGAGACCGGGACGCCTGAAAACCAGGGAGACCATACATACAAGGGAAGATAGTAAGTAGGTGAGGTTTTCCCTTGGAGTAATAATGACTTTGCTAACAATTTCACAAATTACATCTGGGCTTGTATTCTAAGATATTTAAATTGAACATTTCATATTTAAGTTCCGTACCTGACTGGAAGCTACAGGCTTGAGATTTCAAGGACACCTGAACCATTCCTTTGCATAGCTCTCTTGCAAATCTTTCAGACATAATTCTGGGGTTCGAAGTTTTACAAGGTGTCACAGCCTTCTCTGCCAAAGTGTATTGGTGCATCAGCAAACTACAAACCCCAGGATGCCAGAAGCAGCTATGCAAAGAAAAGCCAGTTTTGACCTGGATTATCTCTCTTTTGTAGTATGTGGCCCTATTTACACAGGCAGAAAAATGTGGGATTACGCCACATTTTCCTGCCTATGTAGAAAGGGCCTTCATGTCATTTTCAATCTGGGGAGATCCTGAGGCAAAACTATGGCCCTTTCCACACCTTACCTTCTTCTGGCGCTGGGGTGCAGGGATCGTGCGAGCAGCCTCTGGCGAGAGGCTCTCACGTCCAGGGTCCTTCAGCTCCACACGAGCTGCCTGCTCGCAAGAGAGCCCCGCCTCTTCCTTCCGCAGTGCAGCCTGGGACCTTCCCAGGCTGCACTGGGGCAGGAAGCGTGACCTGCATGGCTCCAGAGGCTCCGCACACCAGGTAAGTGCGCGCGGGACCCAGGAGCAATGCACGATCATGCACCATTTTCAGCTTCTAGCTGAAAATGAAAAGGTACGCGATTGGCGCCTGTTGGCCCCTGGAGCATCACACGATTGTGAGTGTGTAGTGCCATTTGCTCCTCACAATCGCACAATGCTCCAGGCGCCCTTTCACATGGAAAATGCCATGCAGAAAGGGCCTATGACAATTGTCTTGGCCAGATTTCTTCAGAGGGAGGTTTGCTTTTGCCTAGGTTTTTGCTAAGGCTGAGAGAGTATGTCTTGCCCAAGGTTATCCTTCTTTCCCTTGCTTTTTAAACTCTTTTTTAAAAAAAGGATTCGAAAGATTTGAGATTCATGTGATTCGTGGATTCCCAGAACGTTCCAGGGATTTGGATCCAGTTTTGGAAAATTCTGGATTTGTCCCATCCCTACTTAGAAGACAACACCAACTCTACTGCTATCTCCAATACTCTTCTACGAAGTCTGATGAACCTTTAGATATATTTTTATTCAACAAATGAGCACTGTGCAGCAAAAGATCATCGAAAGAATCATTTTAGAGTTCCACAGATTCAGTGTCATCTCTCACTGCTATTGAGGGGTGATCCAGCACCTTCTAGATAAGTCATTCTTCGGCTAGCTGAACAAGAGAAAGAATGAACTTTGTGTTGTTGTTTTTCATTATTGTTGTTTCATTTCGTTGGTGATAGTTATACCTACTGCTGAGAACAAGGTATTAAACTACCACTGCTGCTACTTCTGTTATGGCAGAGAAATACCCAGCAATATTTAGAAACAAAAGAGAGTTTTAAGGAGAGATTCTGGAGAAAAAAGGAATGATGGAAGTTTTCCCCTATTATGAACTGTAACTTGAAAAACGCCACAAAAATCAACCCTAATTTATGTGGGTAAGCTGAACATAGCCAAAACACATGGATAATCATATTCTTAAATATACAGGAGAGTTATTTTATGTAGGTTTGCTGACATGTCTGCTGTCTTAATGATATCTATAGAATTTAGTATTAGGTTGAAATCTTATGCTTACATATGTGGAAGTAAGCCCAACTGAACACAACTGGGACTTGGGTTTGGGTAAGCATGCATAGGATTGTACAACTGGATGGTTGTGGTTTGCAGAATAAGGACCCTGTTGTTGTTCTCAGTTGAAGAGATAGAATAGTAATGTATGGGAAATAGCTGGAAACTAGATACAAATCACCTCTTAAATTCAATCTGTATCTGGGATTCTAAATTTGGAGCACCTATGCAAGATCTCTTCACAATAGTTTCATGCTTTTCTGGAAACCAGATCAGATTGATAAGTAATGACTACCAATGCTGTAACAAGCGTGATGAGCAACATAGTGGACTTTCCAGATGGACTCCCAAGTATTAGTGTTAGATAACTTCCCACAGATGGATTGGTTTGTGTGGATGTAAATGAGACCATGAAAATAAAGAACCAGTACTGTAATTTCTTTCAGACTATAATTAGCTGCATTTCCTTTTGTAATCTCTAAAACCTAAGAAGTGTGCAACCCTGTCATTGGAGCAATAGGATAATTATTATAGTACAAACTGTTAAAAGTAAAAATATCCCTCATTTTTCTTTGATGTTTAAGGAAGAATAATTAATTCAAAGACATGCAAAAATTAGGGGAATTTAAAATACAAAACAAATGGAGTCTAGTCTTGTTGAGGTACAGTGCGTCTTTCATAGACATTTCCTAGCTTGCCCAACCACAATGGAACCCCTGCCTCTTTTCAGATTTACACTAGAGGGTAGTCAGTTTATCCTACAGTACAGCAATATCATTAAACTATCCAAGTTAAAATGGATACGACTTGAAAGGGCTCTTTTCCACAGCTCTGTGCTCTTTCTGTGAACTGTATCGTTTCCGGAATATGGGACATTAAAGTAACATGAACATACTTCTTCATAAAAGAGATCCCACAAGGCAGACTAAAGCTTTTGCTTTGCAAATGGGGTGGGCAAGTATCAGTCTTCTTGGGGTTTTTTTCTTCCTATCACCCAATATACAGGTTCCCCACCTCCACTCCCCACAAAAGAGTCAGGTTAAAAAAAAGCATACTTAGAATGAAAGAACAGTTTGCCTTTGAGATATTCTGAGTCTATGGCCATTTCCACACTAGACTGTTATAGTGCTATTATTCCACTTTCAACATCCCAACATTCCATGGATCCTGGGGTTTACAGTTTAGGGAGGGGGCCCGCAAACCCCAGGATTCCATAGGATGTTGAAAGTGAAATAATAACATTATAACAGTCTAGTGTGGAAATGCCCTATGTGTTTGTCTTCACCACCAGAACTGAACTGAACTCACAGTCCTGCCTCACAATAATTTTTCACCTTTCACACCTTTGATTCCACTTAGCCATAGTTCCTTTTTATGGAATTCTGGGATTTGCAGTTCAGAGAAGGATATTTAGAATTCTCAGCCAAAGAGATTTAGTGGCTCACCAAACTAGGGATTCAGTAGGATGTAGCCATGGCAGTTAGTGGAATCATAATGTTAATTCAACTGACAGCAAGGTAAGTCTGTATATTTGGCCTTCTCTTAATATTTCTAAGTAACTCCTTGGATGGCTAGGCCAAAAATGTTTTTGTCTTATAGATATTTTATGTCACTTCTTCTTCTTTCTCTGAGGTCATTTTCTTGAAGGAAAATAGCCAGATTCCTTCGTTCTCTTCATTGGAGAAGGAACCCCTCATGTGGCTTTTCTGAAACAACAAACTTGGGCATTTATTTATTTATTTACTGTTTTTGATTTGTTTTTTATTTCTAATTTTTTTGCTTGTTTACCTTACTACATCTAGAGAAATTAGTGATTTTTACAACACACACATAACACTAGGCTATTGTATTCTGCTACCTGAAATGGTTTCTTATATACTGAAACCCCAGAAGATGTGCTGCCCAGTACCTCTCTCTGTTTAATATGAGCACTGACTCCTTATTGTACTGTTCCTGCAGCAGGGAACTAAAACAAGCACTAAAACAACCAGATTTCTTACACAACTTAGGTCCTGTCAAAACATCTTGTGGATAATATGAAAAACATCCTTTGTAAAGTGAATGTGGGTGTGAAACTGTAGGGGAAAAGCCATAAACATCCAAATAGTGGGGATAAGTACTGCATTATTATTATAAGAAAACCCAACACAATACTGTGTGTTTGGGGGGACTGATTTGCATGTTAGGTGGGTCCGCAACTTTTTTTTTTCATCTGCAACTTATGATTAACTGTAATTGAAGCAATATGTTAAGAAAAAATTGCTTAGCTCAGTTCCTTCATTTCTATTGAAATATAGTAATGTCACCTTAAAACAAATAGGAAAATAATATGTTAAGGTGGTCATCCTAAAATTTTGTACTTGTAAATAAAGTGTCTCCATTTGTTGCAAGAAGGCAACCCCAGCACAAGTAATCTGAGGCTAGCAGTCAGAGTATTGTTTGAGTTGAACTAAATTTATTGCTGCGTCTAAGGAAAGTGGAATGCACTCCCCTTGGTTTTGTTGCAGTACTGATTTGCAATTAAATTCTGTTGGCCTTCATAAATGAAACAGCATGTCTATAATGGAGGTACATATGATGTATATTATGACTATACAAAGCACAGCAAATCATGCTTCATCTGACAGCAACTAGCAGAGTGTTTTAGTAATTCAAACAGGAATTTGTAAAATTCTGTTTCCAGGGCTTTGTAATTTGAATTAAACATCAAATGACAAAATTGTTTTTGTGATCTTGGTTGTTCTAGGGAATTGTTTATTCTATTACTAGTTAGTGACAGAAGAATGCTAAAAAACATGTTCAAGTTAGTATTTTATGTAATTGCTAATTTGGTATTCTTTTGTACTAAACCGGGTAGACAGAATGGTTTGTGTGAATTTATGTAAACGGATTGTTCATATTTATTTTATTTTTTTATTAATCAACATTTATAGCCTGCCTTTCTACCGCTGAGATCCGGTTCCTCTCCTCATTTTGGACCTTTTCACACACCATTTCTCAGGCGAAAGGGCCTCTAGAGCATCGCACGATTGCGAGGACCATTCCACATGACGTCCTTGCAATCACGCGATGCTGCCAGAGCCAGCAGGCGCTGATTGCGCAATATATCATTTTCAGCTTCTTGCCGAAAATGATGTGCAATTGTACGTCACTCAGGGGGCCCCCACACACTTACCTTGAGTGCGAAGCCTCTGGAGATGTGGCCCTCGCGCTTCCTCCCCCAGTGCAGCCTGGGAAAGTACCTGGCTGAGCTGGGGATGGAAGAGGCAGAGCCCTCATGCTTCCTGCTGGCCAACAGGGAGCTCCTGTGGAGAAGAAGCAGAGGGGACATGAGTGCCTCTCGCAAGAGGCTGCTCGCATGATCCCCGTACACCCACGCCAGAATCAGGTAAGCTGCGGAAAGGGCCTTTATCTTCACAACAACCCTGTGAGGTGGGCCAGTCTTAGAGAGGGACTAGCCTAAGGTCAGCCAGTTAAATTCATGATTCAGTGTGGACTTTAAACTAGATTTGCCAAGTCTCAGTGCAACACTCTGATTATTAAGCCACACTGCTTAATAATGCAGGAGTCAGACAGCAGGTGTTTTGTGCAAAAAGGACAGATTTGATGAAATATGGGTAGCCAGTCAGATCCACAAGTTAGTTTTTTTAAAAGTTTATTACTAAAACAAATCATGCAACAGCAATTATATCCTTGAATAAAATAAACAAAAATCAAATGCATCACATGTAGCCTTAAAATTAATAGTTTTGTACAAAATGACTACAACAAATGTACAAGATGCAATCTGTCCTGCATTTTTCATTTTTGGATAGAGAGTACACCATTCCATAAATCTGAACGGGACTTTGGAGAATAAACAATATCAGAATTATTGTTGAAAAAGTCAAAGGATGGAAAACAAGTGCTATAGAAATTATCTAGTAAATTTTAAAGAACTTTCACTTGCTAGTTTTTCCTTAAGAGCAATATTCCAGGTACATGTACAATACTGATCTGATGACAATCATTTAAGATGTTTCTATACTGGAATAATTTTATATCTTGCTACCAGACATAGGAATGTAATATGGGTGTCAAAATAGGTTCAGCACCTTGCATAGCTGCTTTAATGTTTGGACAAAACCCCAAAGTGGATACACCACCCCAATGACATGGGAGCCAGTAACTGGGACTGAATAGGGTACAGTGGTGGAACATGGCATAGAAGGTGAACAAATAAAACCAGTGTTGGTTCCTGTAATGATACCCTATGATAAGCTAGACGCCATACAAGATGTCACCATAACAAAATTGAGCTCACCCAGGAGCTTCATGTATTAAATTGTTCTGTTCCTCTTGTGGGGAAAAGTAAGTGTGTGAGATCATTCCTCCACTGGAAACACCTCTTGCTCAGGCTGCAGTTTGCCTACCATGGGCAGAAATCCCAATTGTGGGGAAAAGGAGGGGATATTTAAAATATACACCCACACACCTCCTTTGAAGCATGGGTAACGACTGCTAAAATAGCCCTACAGATGGAAACAAAACATCTTCTTATTAGCCAACTTCATTCTCCCCCATTTTTTTCTTCACAGTCACAATTACATATATGTTTTTACTCACCTGAGGACTGTGAATGACGTCTCTTGGCCTTGGGCTGATTTTGCCACTCTTCATGTTGGGACCACCTTGAACCCTACAAGGAATATGTCAGGGATTTCATTCAAGGAATCTGTGCTGTTGTGCTTACAAAGAACATCTGGTTCTGATATAACCATTTTCATTGAGAAAAATGTAGTCTGAAAGCAGGGCTACAGCAAGAAATGTGGAGGCCCCCTGCAAAAGAATTTATGGGCCCCCTTTCAAGACATCAGTCGAGCAGTTTATTTGTAGTGATGTCTATATTTACAATTTATTAATTTCATATATTATATAATAAACACACACACTGTCTCCCAGCCATATTAAGCTGTTATGGCTGTACATATGTACTTTATGAATAACAATCCAGCTCTTAGAAGAGGGGCCAGCTGTCCTCAGAAGATTCACAGGGGTTGCTCTGGGGTTATTTAGTAATGAACCAATCCTTTGAAGTCCATTTGGGACTGGACCCAATAAAACAAGCTATTCTGGCTTACTGGAACATCAGAAAACCAGTTACAAATTTGAATACTTCATTTGGCACACTGGTGACGTCATCAGAAGCTAGGAGTGGGTAATTATTTTAATTAATGTTTATTTAATTCATATTTGGTAAAAATTTTATTAAAAATGGTAAAATTCTTCATTTTACAGAGAGAAAGCATTTGAAAGTTTTTAAAAATACGGCAGAAATTGAAATTGGCAGATTCATCCATTGAGGCTCTAGGCTTTGAGTGTTTAGCTCTTAAAAGTCTGGCTTTGGATTCTTGTGGTTATTCTATCAGGTTTGTGTTGAATTAAGGTTTACCTGTGAAGTAGGGTTGACATGGATTCAACTGGATGTTCTCTGGTTTCTGCATTTATTTCTCCGTTCTTTGTTTTTTGGGGTGAATGAGGATTGTTGGCACTTTTTTTTTCCTGATTAGCTTCTCGGGTGCTAGCCAAGCAAACAGTACATGTCCCTCTTGAATTTCACCAGTACAGATAGATGGTTGAGAATTTAATTTCACTTTTCAGCTATGATTTATTGACATTTATTTTATTGACTAAATTTATTGGCACTTGCAAATATCTTTGTATTCAAGATGAAAGAACTTGATATTTTAAAATCCACCAGTCAAGGGAATGCTACTGAAAAAGCCCTGAGACATGGACCCACCAGCCTAGCTTCACAGGGGATATACAACATGGCTTCCATTGATGAAATTAAATTTTGTACTAGCTCATATGAGAGGAAGCAGTTTTCAGACATCCTGGCCCCAGGCCCTTCACTATTTAAAAATGATCTGCTTGTTGTCAAGGCAAAGATGCAAGAAAAACAAAGAAGTATGATTGCTTCACTCCTCCCTAGCACAAAATAGGCATTAGTCACCATCATGTGCTACCCATGGTTGCTATCAGACTTGAAATATCTGTCTTCTAACCTTCCTTCTTCTTGTCTCACTACCCCCAGCTTTCTGGTAGGACAGAGTTGGGGGCAACTGGGTTCTACAATGCAAGAGAGGAAGCTTGGGAATGATTTTGTCAACAGTCTTTCTATTTTGCTCTCCCATAGTGAAGCCAGGGCTCTGACAGGTGTGTCAACCAGAGAGCCTCCCAAGGCATTCATGAATCTAACATGTTCATAAGTCTACAGGGGCAGATTAGTTTAGTAGGCCCACCACCCCAGCAGAAAAGAGAACCCCCATCAATCTGTGCTTCACCAGGAGAAGCCTGGCCATGGCTATGATGTTATGGGAGGAGGGGGGGAATATTTACAGAACTCCAACCTCCTGTGGTCAAGAAAACTAGGTCGAAGGGTGTGTCCATCACAACACATCTGGAAGATGAGATGCTGAGAAAATCCAGTGATGAAAACCTCATAGGTTTGCTTCAAGTGGCCCGAATGAATTGAATCAACTTCATTGGGGTTTGGACCTAGCTATTAGCAATTCACACAGACCTTTGAAAAGCCCTTTTATCTGAACTAGTATATGCTTGAGGAAGCAAAATTCTAAATGTAGCATTGATTGAACACAGTTTTTAAACAATCAATGGCTACACAAACAGGCAATCTAAGATTTGGACTGAATTAAGCATGTTTAAATCTTTGTGCTACATTTAATCCGTTCACAGAAAGGCAGTTCATACAATGCACAGGGCAAAAAACGAAGGCTTGAGGCTCCAAATGGGGAAAGTTAGAGCAGGGAGGGGGAGACACAAAACCCCCAAATAAAAAATAAACCATATGGAATCCACACTCAGATGCCTTTAAAACAACCACAAATATTCTTGCTGCCTCAAGCTGCAAATGTCGTGAAACAATTACTGGGCTGGAGGACTTCAAAGGTTCACTGAGAGCAGCAGATTTATTTTTCAATCAAACCCAGGAATGGCCTTTTTTTCTCAATGAAACTTCAGCCAGGCTTCCTGATTCAAAAAAAAAACTGTTCCGCTTCACTTGACCACTCCATAACCTTAAGAGAAGCTCTGCAACTTGGGGGGAAAAAAACCGTGAGTCATTTGAACTGAAAAAGAGGCATTCACAACTTTCACGGAAGTTTGAAAATTTCTGCATTCCTTGTTTATAGGAATTTTATAAAAAATGTATAGGAAACGTACTTAAGGTCTGCAACTGCTTCCACACATGAAATAACTTTCTGGCATAACTCTAAGTTTGTATTTAATGAACAGCTTTATCAATTAATGTTGAAGGTTATCGTGCAAATAGAATAGTGAATGAAGTTCCACTGAGCACCATTTATGAAAGTACCATGATCCAGTTTAAAAATAAAATCTTCCAGCCTCATTTTGTCTTCACAACGAAAGGGTGAGGTAGGGCAAACTAGAGGGAGAAAAAGAGGAAAAGACTGTAGGACAGGTAGGGACGATGCAGGGTCAGGGTGAGCCAGTGAGCTTCATTGAGAAGTAGATTTGCATCTGGATCTACACAGCCATCTATACAACCCTTCTCCAAGATGCTAACAACTGCTCCACACACAGATCACTTTGTCTCAGCTTTTTGCTTAGATTCTGTGCAAAAGCTTCAGTGAAAATACCTTGTGTCTTTCTTTGTGTTGAGAGAGAGTTAGTACTTAAAAATTAGATCAGGAACCAAAGTTTTAAAAAATAAAATAAAATTCAGATAAGAAAACTCTTGGTGGGAAGTGTTGCAGGATAAATTATTCTAAGCTGGCACAAATGAAAAGGTCAAAGCATCAATGTCTGAGAGAATTTCAATCCCTTCTTCAAATGGCTGGATCTGCTTTTAGCATTCTGGGCTTTCCAAAGAGAAACCTGTATATTCAGCCCCTTCAATGCTAAACTGATGAATTATGGCAAAAAGAATGAACATCTTCGAAACCTGATGTTTACACACATTCTCCCTTCCCCTTGTCCATATCTGCACAGTTAAAAAGGGAAGCCCGTGTCCAACCCAGCCTTTGTAGATGCAGCTTTTTCAAAAGGCTGCCATTTCCAGCAGACAGGAACTCCACAGCTGGCCAAAGCCTTTCCCCTGGCTGGGTCCCAAGGGGTTAACATTTGCTTTGACCCCTTTGTATAAAGTCAGGCATACAAGAATCATGCTGAAATAACATGCTTTCCCCCTCTTCCCTTCCCCTCCCCCCCTCCACCTTTGAAGAGAACTGAGTCAGATTGTTAAAAATGAAACTGACTCATTGTAGAAGAACTGGTCATTGGAATGGCATCCCCCACAACTGCTGTGGTAAGAGAGGAAGCAGGCTGACCGCAACTGCCTTTGTGCTTGTTCTAGCTGTTTAGGTTCTAAAAGCCACAAAACCCCATTTGAAATTCCACCATTTAGCTGGGTTTGTGTAATGAGGTTACAATTCATAATAGGATCATTGAGGACTGAAAACAGGCAGCAGAAAGTCTATCTGGACCGCTTTGCAAAGTGCAGGCGCGAGTGCAATGATGTCATTTTTAATTAAAAGTTGACTCCCACTGCCCCTACTGCATTAATAAATAGGATACAAATAAAGGAGCGTGCACCAATGACCCCTTCTTCCTCACTTTAGGGGAAAGACCGGGTGACAACCCCATTGGTGCATCTTCTTCTGTGCTTGCTCTAGAAGGCATATGGCATGGCTTTAACGGAACTAATTCAGAAGTATTTGGTTTGGGTCATGCATGTCAGGATTCTGTTCCCACACTGAAGAAAAAGAAAATATTCAGGAGAGAGTAAGAGCTGAAAGATAATCCAGGGAGAGCCCCTTGATTACGTTTAGGGCAGCAACCATGCATACCATGAAAGATATTTAGAAAGTTGTTCTGTGCTGTATAGTTCTCCATGGGATACAACCTGGCACCATTCCAATTGCTTAAGAGTGATGACATCTATTTATTGTACACAGTAAACTAGGAAGGTTATCTTGTTTGCCCAATTAGTCTTCGGTTTCTGTGATCTGTTTACATTTATAGCCTGCTTTACCTGAAGAGAAGCTTGGGGGTGGGAAGGAATGAAATAACCCCTTTCCTCAAAGCCCTTATGCAAGTATGGAAATCACTCAGTCCTCCAGACATTGTTGAACTGCAATTCCCATCATCCCTCACCATAGGCTATGCTGCCAAGGGTAGTTGGCAGTTGCAATCCAGCAATATTTGGAAGGCTGTACAGTTCCCACCTAAGGCAAAAAAACAAACAAAATATAGGCCCCCAAATGAGAAACATTTTATTTTCTAACAGATATTTGACTAAATACATGACTTATTTTTATTTAGTTAGTTCTCAAAATATTTATATCCATCCCTACTGTACAGATGGTACTTGGACCCAGATAAGTTGAGCAAGATATATAAGATGAATGGGAAAAAATGTTGGACATGTAAAGAAGAAAATGGAACGTATTATCACATGTGGTGGCAATGCTCAGAAGAAAGAAAATATTGGAAAAAAATTCATAAAACCATGATGGATATCTTACAAATAAATATACCAATGTCACCAGAGATATTTTTATTGAATATGATGCATCAAGTTGATGCAGACTATATTAAACATAAAAATACAATCCTTTATATATGGTGACTGCAGCCAGAATAATATACGCAAAACATTGGAAAAAGAACAATATTCCAGAGTTGGAAGAATGGCTGAAGAAATTGTTAGAATTTGTAACATATGATGCTCTAACCCGCGCTTTGAAAGAAGAGAAGAAAGGGAAGGAAGAAAGAGAAATGGAAGCTGTGAAGAAATACATTGAATCTAACTGGACTCGACTAAGCCAAGAAAATAAGGAAGAATGAAATCGCAGAGAAGTAAAGACTGACAGCAAGAAAAATAGGACAAATAAATCTAAATAATGTCAATAACCAGGCAAGTCAACAATAATAGTAATAAGTTGGAGGCATCAGATAGAATGAAGGTTAACATCCAAACAAGGGAAAGTAGGAAGTGGAAATAGTAGAGAAAATGGATAAGGATCTAATTATGAAATTTTTAAGTTAAAGGGTTGAAAAATAATGATTGAATTGTGAAAATATTTATATCCATCCCATTCTTTATCTGAAACTGTCAGGGTGGCTCACAATAAAATCTATTTACAACAATAAATAAGAATAATTTTAAGAGACTGAAAATATATTTAATAGTTTATCAGTTAAAGCCCAGACAATTTAAAACCAGTTAAAACAATTTAAAATAGTGTAACCACAGCACATGCAAAGCCTGTGTGAAATCAAAAAGTGAGCCGAGGACTGAAGCGATGCATGCTACTGGCTTCTGTTTCCATAGGCCTTCCATCCTTCATTTCTTTGTGTTGGTCAGGGAGGTCTGAAGGCACATTTTACATGCATTTGCTTGAACATGACACCATTTTTTCAAAACAGGAAGCAACCAGGGACGTACTATGAACTCCACAAAACTGCCTGTACTAATGAGTTGTGCTTTACCCACTGTTCCTATATACTACAAATAACTTTTTCAATGGAACATCAACTGGCATAATTGAATATTTTAACATTTTTACTACTGCAAATATTTCAGTGCATTTTTATAAAAGTGGAGTATTCAAAAATATGTGCAATATTATTGCAACAAAAATGCTCTTAAAAAAAAAAAGGAATAAGAGGAAGCCATTTGGTAAATTAACAGTTGTTGGGGCTCAAGAGCTCAACTGGTATAAAGTTGATAACCTGAAAAGAGAAGATGATAACATCTTCCTATAGTTTTAAAGGCCCTTAAAATATCTCTATGTTCGCTCGAATAAATCCTCTCAAGTGTCTTATACCTCAGAACTAATGCATTAAAGTTCATAATGATAATTCTCAGCAGAAGCAACAAGGACGTTACCATCCTCAAGTACTGTCAAGCAAACTAATATCAAATTTGTAACTTCAGCTGAATTTGATCTCTCAACAGAGAGTGCTTCTAGAAGTCAGAGGACAGGGAGATAAGGAGGAATTTGTGAATGACTTGAAAAAGCTTTAGATAAACCCAAAAATGCAAGTTACTTATTGGAGGCTGAGAGCTAAAATAAGTAAATTCATAGTGTAACTGGTAAAAATTATGCTGTGACCATTTGCAATATATAACCAATATGAAAATAAGAGCCCCTACACAGAAGCATCAAAGATGAATAAACTAAGACTGTCAAATTTTGCGCATGTCATGAGATGACATGACTCATTGAAAAAGATGATAATGCTTGGTAAAGCAGAAAGCAAGAGGGAAGGAAGAGAGGGAAACTGGACAGCACGTGGATTTATTCAATAAAAGAAGCCATAGCCCTGGGCTTCCAAGACTTGAGCAGGGTTCTTGCAGATCTCTCATATATATGGACACCATACTTTGCAGCTGCCTTAATGGCAGTTAACAACAACAAACAGAAACAAGGTGAAACATGTAAGGGCTCAACGAAAAACTACAAAGTCCCTTGTTCCATTGCTCTCTTTCCCATTCTGAAGTGTTCCCAGAGAACTCCCAGCACATGCAAGGACTTTTTACTTCCATTCTCCAGGTCAGTTTAAATTAAACCAATATTTCCTGAAATGAAATGTATCGCTCCATGGCAGTGTGTTTCTGTTATCCTAGAGCGAGCTAAAATGGCGGCTGCCAAAAAACAGCAACTGTTCCCAGGACAGCAGATTCAGTAGAGATCAAGTGAAAAAAAGAGGAATGCTAGCAATAAACAAAAATTATCCCAATGCTTAGCTAGTATAATATTGCTAAAGCACTTCAACACTTTGACTATAACTCCTGAATAATAATTAAAAAGTTTCTGCCGAAATTAGTGAAAGGCAATTTCTGAAACATTATCTGAATCTAGATGCGACATTTGATCAGTGGGAAAGGGAAGCGAAAGAACACAAGGGAGGAGGAGTGAGAGAAATCTATGATATTTCAAGAAGGAGTTTGGTTGCAAAACAATGAATATGCAGGTGACATCCATACAAAGAAAAAAAAGGAAGTCTCAATATTTCTGGGGACTTTTTTCCTATCTGTATAAGCCCTATGTTGCAAATTTGGGAGAACTGGGTGTTTTAATTATGAATTTTACTTAATTAATTAACCTGCTAAAAGAATGCAAGATACTATGCTGGAAGAACTGGTGATTATAGTAGCATAGCATGGTGGTCATGGTATGGTGGTTGTATCAGCCTAGCAGTATAAGAAATGCCTAAAATTCAAGGAAGAAGGGTAAATGGTGGGAAAACATTGTTGTTGTGGCCATGTGCCTTCAAGTCTCTCTTGACTCATAGAGGTCCTAAGGTGAACCTATAATGGGGTTTTCTTGGCAAGACTTGAAGTTGAGAGGAAGTGACTTGACCAAGATCAGCCAGTGGGTTTCCATGGCCAAGAGGGGATTTAAACCCTGGTCTCCCAGGGTCCTGGTCCAACATTCAAACCCATATACCGTGCTGTAAAACAGTGTAGGGCAGAAATGGCCTAAGAGGAAAGAGGAAAGAAAACAAGCTCCACCTAGTACTTGTTCTTGGGTTGCAATGCTCTTCCTGATGTTTGACGGTCAAGCCAGCTCCTCTGTCTGGTGAGTTGGCTAGTACATTATTGGGATTATTTAGTTGTGTATTTATATAGTATGGTCAATATCAATTGATCCATTAATGATGATGGCATGTAGAGATAACTCTTTCTCCTCCTTGTCATAGTCATCTCCCTCCAGCCTGATTGGCAGAGAGGGAATTAGGGACTTGAACTCTTAGAGTGGCCTATCGCCAAAACTCCAAGTACCACATGCAGCCCTTGGGCAGATTCTCATTCTGTGGGTTAGATTAAAGGTGAGAAATGTATGACCTGTGAGTTACATATGGCCCATCAAAGCTTCTTTTGTGGTCCCCAGAGCCCCTGCCCAAGTAAAAGAGCCCTGCATATTTTTTTAAAACAAAAGCATGATAAATCATTTATTTGGTTTATTTATTCCATTTATGTCCTGTCTTTCTCCCAGCACAGGACTAACTTATAGTATCAGTTCAAACAAAGGAGAACTAAGCATTCGATAATTTTAAAAAGTTTAAAAACCATTAAATAAGCAATCATCTTTAAAACACAAATTTAAAAGTTTAAAACACAGGCCATTTCTGCACTATACTATTGTAGTGCTATTATTCCACATTCAACATCCTGTGGAATTCTGGGGTTTGTAGTTTACTGAGGCCAAAGAGCTCTCTGGCTGAGAATTCTAAATGCCCTCTCTAAACTGCAAACCCCAGGATTCCATAGGATGTTGAAAGTGGAATAATAGCACTATAGTAGTGTACAGTGTAGTGCTGAAATGGCCACACTTCAAGCATATGAAAGAAGATAAGAAGTACAGACAACCCCTTTAAAAGAACCTTCTGCCACAACAACTCAACAGCCAAAAACCTGTAAGAATAAAAAGACCTTTGCCTGCCAGCAGAAATAGAGCAGAGAGGGGACCAGCTGAACCTCTTGCAAGCGGGAATTTCACAGCTTAGGAACAACCACCAAAAAGATTTTCTCATGTTCTCTCACCTAACATGACAGTTTTGGTGGTGGGACTGATCGTAAAATTCAGGCAAGCTCACATAGAAGGCTATGGGCTTCCAGATACTCTGGATCCAAGTTATATATTATGATCAAAATAGAAAATGAGACTTAAAAAAAAAATTCTGAAGGACATGATTCCTGACTGAAACAAGGCAGAGCTTCTCCTGCACCATATTTTAGCCCTAAACCATTTTTCCTGAAACCACAAATTTCTGCTTTGTTAGAAACAGGAAGCTGGGCAAAGGCAGCATTTGGACCTTCCAGGAGCTCCCAGACTGGAGTACATGCGTATTTAGACTAACTGATACAAAATTTGCAGACCTTTGGGAGTAAAGGAGAGTATTGGTTGAATAGTTAATGTATTACTTAGGCTACCTGTGCATTTGTAGATCTGTGTAAGCAGCTGCTCTATTGTTCTGTACTGTTGTAGTTTCCAGCCAAAGAAATCACATTCCATTCATCTCTTAAAAACTCTGAATGCAACTTTGTCCTGTAGGGCCCACACAAGTTCAGCTCACATTATTTTAAGTGGGACTACTCTGCAGGAGAAAAAAAAGATTAAAAGATTGAATTTTCAGGTATTTGTTGTGAAACCCAAGACAAAGCAAGGAGGATTTAACAGCCTTCAGTGGCACAGGAGAAGAAAAACAAGACAGCAGAAGTGTGTGGTAAGACAAAAAGAATGTTATCTCAAAGGAAGGGAAAAAAATATTTTCGAATGTATAATTGCAAACACATATCTTCAGCTGTGAGTCCAAAGCCCTTTCAGATTGCAGTGTTAAGACTCTGGAAAGCATCCAAAATATCAGTTTTATATGACAGATCAAAGTATTAAAGAAAAGAGATCAGAATCAAATATGATTGATAAAAATGACTTCTCCGCTCAATTGGTTTTTATTCTCTTCCCACCAGACAGACATACAAACACACACACACATCATTCCCCCCCTCCTGAAGTCACTAGAAGGAATGTCAGATCTGTGTTGTGTCTGCTAACACATACTTGAATCATGAGATGTGCATATAGAACACCTGCCTCCTCCTGCGCATACCTGCTGAAAGGCATCATAGTTATTCAGCTTCCACTCTCTTCAGCTTACTGTCAGGTATATGAAAAATCACAGGCCACAAGCTTGCCTTTGGACAATTTTGGGGTTACGATGTTTTTAATGTGAATTGTAAGAGCTGTCAGCCTTCAGGATCAGCCCTCTTCCTACGGAAGTAAAACTCAGCATGGGTGGTGAGTGGATGCATATTGTCTAAAATGCACTTGTAGGTAAATCTACATGTATAAACCCTAAGGCAAAGTGGATGGCAGCCATTATCTGCAAATACATATATATGCAGGCAGATAATATTGTCTCTTTCTGCCATTTTTCCACTCCCAGCTGTCTCCTTCTGAAGTGGTTTTTCCATTATTAAAATGGGCATCTAGGATCCATTTACAACCATATGGATTATTAATTATGATTGGGCCTTAGCAGATTATCTACAAATAAAATGCAGCAGGTAAGCTAAATCCTACTAGGAATTGATGGAATAGGCTGTAAGACACAGTGAAGTAAGGAAGCAATTAGCCAGTGAACTGGTACAATGTATATTCTGTGATGAAAAGCCAACCCAAAGGCAAAATGAATCAGGAAAAACCTGTCAAAAGCTTAAGCACAAGGGAGAACACAAGGGGCAAAAGTCAGATGTAGGATAGTTTTCTACCTTTTTGGAAAAAAAATCTTGTAGTTGTTAATTGACTTAGAGAAATGGTGCAGGGTGGTGGTTGTTTTAAAACCATAAAATCCAATTATTGGATGTGCTGCCTTCTTCCTTGTCATAAAGAAAAACATGGAGATGTAAAGGAATATTTTTTAAAAACCAGTAAAATAATATTGTTGTTGTTATCATCGTCATCGTCATCAATTTGGCCCACAGTATGTTCCACATTATGGGGGTCAATGTGTGAGTCAGTATGTCCATCATTAGTGAGCCAAATCTGTTGAATTGACAGATTGGTCATCTCCACAATGACAAATACTAATCAACTGGTGTCAGTTAATAGAGGTATCCATATTTTAGAGGACAAAGACAATATAATGAAATCATACTGTATGGAAATTTATTGTGATCTGTATTTTATACTACTGTGGTTACTGTAATTAATTTGAGATTTACTCAAATGAGGTACAGGCACCATATTTTATTTGGTTTTAGATCACAGATACATCTTAAGAGATTTCAGGCAGCAATGTCAAAACAGCACAATGAGTTAAAGAAATCCAACTGGAAGAATTGTCAGAGGTCGTTGTCAGTCTGGCATACAAATTTTGATTGGATTTTGGTCAAATTGGATCTTTTGGGAACAGTAGCAATTAATAGGACTACTTTTCCCTAATCCCAAATATGAACTGGGCTGCAAAATGGCTTAACTAACCTTTAATATCCAGTGTTTGATCTGATCTTGACTGTATGATTACAAATGCTGTAGCCAAGCTTCCTTTTTGAGCATAACTTTATGATGTGTTTCCTGCCAGTCAGAGTTTTGATGCTGAAGTTGAAGGTTTATATCAGTTTTAGAAAGGAAAAAAGAAAAGTCTTTTCTGAATGCAAATCAGATTGAATTTCCCTATCTCCTTTTCACTTTTGATTTCTTGGCATTTATATGTTTCTTTTCTATTTACCTCTGTCAGTGTCATCAGTGAAACAAACTAGCATTGCATCCTGTGCACTGATACCTTTACACTCACAGACATTTCTGAGTCCCTAAGAATAAAAAAACACATGGAATTTGGCTTCCTACCTAACAACGTTTCTCATAGCTGGACTGTTCACCCTTATGTTAAAAGACACAATGGCACCACCTAAAGGAAGCACTATGTACAATTAACTACCGCTGTGGCTCATAGACACATGATAAATCAGCATTAGACCATTAGACCAATAAAGAGTCAGGTAGCCATGTGAAACAGATGGAGGTGGGGATTACGTACAAATCCTGAGCTTACATAGAGTGTTGTAACTTACCTTTTGATTTGTTGTTGTTGTTGTTGTTATTGTTGTTACATGAATTTTATATGTTCATTTAATTTTATGTTACCTTGACTTGTACCTTATGATAAATATTGTCTTCTTCTTTTCTCCTGGTCTGTGACCACTATAAATTATTGCTCGAAAGATTGATTGACTGAGTTAACTGTGATACTGAACATGTATCTTGCTTTTAGTGAACTCTGTACCATTACAAATACTTGTATTTTAAAAAGATGATGATGTGAATAGAGTCATACTCTGCAGCACCTTTTTAAAAATTGCACCATAAGCAATAATCAAACAGAAGCACTACTGAGAGAGACAAATATTTAGAAATACAGGAAGTAACTGGTTGAAGGTAATGACATGGAACAATAAAGTATAATAAAGTTAAATTTGAGAATTAGAGTGATGAGTAAGTACAAAGTTACTTTATTGATGTAACAAATTACAGTTTCTTTGAGAGAAAAGAGAAACTGGATATTATTAACTGATGAAACTTAAGAGAGATTTTCTCATAAATGAAATATGTTGACATATATAAACAAAAATTTTCAGCCATTTGTATTTTACACATTTCTCAGTTCTAATTATAGTAACTGGGAAATTGCATAGTGTTTATATTTTCCATGGCCCCGCCATTTTCATGAGGGTTTGGAGCACAAAATCCTTGTGAAAGTCAAAAAACATGAGTAATGCCCCCCCTCCAAGTGGGCACGCAAGGGAACACACGTTCGTGCCTGCTTTCCCCCTATCATTCTCTTCCGGGGCTCCCCCCTCCTACTCCCTTGCCTTTTCCCCAGGCACATGTGGCTTCCTTCTCCAGACCTGGGCATGGAAAAGGAATTCACCTGCGCCCAGGAAAAAGGCAAGGAAATGGGAGCCCCACGTGTGGAGAAGGCATGCATGTGCCTTCGCCCTCATTCTCCCCCTCCCATTCCCTTGCATTTTCCCTGAGATTGGGTGCCTTCCTTCTCCAAACCTGGGCAAAAGGCAAGTAAATGGGAGGGGAAGCTCTGCGCTTGGAGAAGGAAGGCATGTGCACCTAAGCAAAAGGCAAGGGAATGGGACAGAAGGAATGGGGGGAAGACACATGCATGCCTTGCAAAAAATCAAATTTGTGAAGGTCGAACATGCAAATGTGGAGGGAGAACTGTAATTCAAGTGCAATACTAGACTCCCCTCCCCGCCACTGCCACCTACAACAAAAGCTTTAAAAAGCCAGTGTTGGATCCAAATAACATTATATCTGCCTATAGTTGCCATGTGAGGTCCTGAATATGTTAGAGTACGTTTGTGTAACTTGTATATTTTGTGGAGGCCATGTGAAATTGCATCCATGAGTTGGTTGCTCTATTGGACTGAAACAGTTTTTCTGTTGTGGTTCGCCAGGTTGCTGCTGTCATGTGGTTTATGCTGGGACAAGCAGCTAACACAAATACTTTGTGGCAGAATGGAGACAATGATTGAGACAAAAGGAATTAAGTTGGAAGATTTGCTTTTGGATCTGCATCATGCATTACCAACTGATCCACACAGTGACAGCTGACAGCTTCCGCATCAGTACCAAATTTTAGTCCGAATTTTAACAGAGCTATTGAAAGTGTTGAACCTTCTCCTCAAAATTGGTTCAGCACCTTGGATAGTTCCTTTAAAGTTTAGAACAAACCCCACAGTGGATTCACCATCCCATTGACAAGGGAGCAACCAGTACAATTCCCAGCATTCATAGCTTCTCTATGTACCACTTCTTTATCAGACATGGCAGCTTGTAATCCTCCATTTAAATCTCACTGAGTACAGAGGTTCAGTGTGTGGAAGCTGTGTGTATTAATGTGTATTTTAATTGCTGTCTTAAGCTTTGTATAGATCTCATTGAATTACTTTGGACACACACAGGAGTGGCTTAATAGGACTGAAGGGTAAGCACAATTAAGATGTCCCAACATTCATATCCTGTTTACTGCCATTGGAATTCTTCTGCTTATGATAACTATGTGGTGCAATATTTAGCGTACCACCAAATACATATACCTCATATAATTATACTAGACATGGAACATCCTCATAGACAATTCATCAACTACAGGATGTTCCCCATGTTTGTGAGGGATACATTCCCAGACTTACCATGGATAATAAAAAACAAATATGAATGACAAATATGCAGCTTGGAGACGAAGTCCTGAAACTGGACAGAACTTTAGAATCAAAGAGAAAAAAAAGCTTTGCAGTCCAAAGCCAGTGCATAAATGACAAAAATATAAACATTAACAGCAACACATGGTCAAATAAGAGATGGGAACAAAATGTTTCAGATGCAGAAGATCAATAGGAGCCTAACACTAGTGCCACAGTGGCATAGTGTTAGGCTGGCATTAACCTCTTAATGACATGTCAGAAGGTGAGTCATCATCAGAAGGAGGATTATCAGAAGGCAATCCTGGATTATAGCATCAGGATGATGTAGATGGTTGGATCTTGATCTCAGGAGCAAACAGTGTTGATGATTGGTGATCCACTGAAGGTGTTTGTTTGTTTGTTTGTGCTAGAACACCACTCTTGCACTTTCAGGCCATGATTAACAATACAAGCACTTACAAGCACAAGGACTGTATAAGCACTGGCAATTTACAGTATTGTACGAACAGTATTGTACAAAGAATTTTGCACAAGTACACTGTACCACAATCAGATCACATAACTGGGAAGCCTACTAAGCAATTGGATAGCCTACAGCATTTGTATATAGTGAGAAAACACAATACAGGCTTGGACAATGCAAAACACCATGAAAGCATAAGCAAGCAATGTGCCATTTCTGGAATTTTCCATTCACTTCCATTTTCCACATAATTCTGTACAGGAATTTCCATTCCATTTATATATTTCTCTTTATTACTTCAATTTCCATCTAATTTCCATTCAATTCAAATTAATATTTTCAGACCACATTTCAGTGTAGGTAAGTGAAATCATATATACTGGTCACGTGCTTATGGGGGACATATTGTATTCTCTTGGGAGGGTCTTTTCAGTGGCTGCCCCCAGACTGGGGCCCTTTCCACACCTGACCTTTTCTCGGTGCCGAGGTGCGGGGATCACGCAAGCAGCCTTCAGCGAGAGGCTCTCGCATCCCCGCTGCTTCAGCTCCGAACAAGCCGACTGCTACCGAGCTAGTGCGAGAGCCCCGTCTCTTCCTTCCGCAGTGCAGCCTGGGAGTTTCCCAGGCTGCGCTTGGGTAAGAAGCGTGACCACAGCGGCTCCGGAGGCTCCGCACGCATGGCAGGTGCACGTGGGACCCTGGAACAATATGCGATCGCACACCATTTTCAGTTGAAAGCCGAAAATGAAAAAGTGCATGAGCGGTGCCTGCCAGACCCTGGAGCTTTGCACGATTGTGAGTGTGTAGTGCAGATCGCTCCTCACAATCATGCGACACTCCAAGCACCCTTTCACATGGCATATGCCGTGCAGAAAAGGCCTGGGACCCCCTTCCTAGAAAGGCTAGAATATCCCACTTCTTGCTGTCCTTCTGTAAGCAGGCAAAGACTTCTAGTCTGACAAGCTTGAGAGAACTGAAGAGAATTTTATATTGTATAATGTTGTACTGATTTTATTGTTTCAACTATCTTGTCCTTTTAAACAGCTTTTTATCATTTTAATTATATGTTTTAAATTGTTTCAAACTACTGGTTGTAATTTGATTCCACTGTAATGTTTGTTTGTTTGATCAATTGATTTATATCCTGTTTTCCTCCCAAGTGAGACTCAGGCCCTTTCCGCACTGCATTTGCCATGTGAAAGGGTGCCTGGAGCGTCGTGCGATTGTGAGGAGCTATCTGCATGATGCACTCACAATCACATGATGCTCCAGGGGCTGGCAGGTGCCGATCGCACACCTTTTCATTTTCAGCTGGAAGCCAAAAATGGTGCACGATTGCACATTGCTTCTGGGACCCATGCACACTTACCTGGCATGTGGAGCCTCTGAAGCCACACTGGTCGTGCTTCCTGCCCCAGCGCAGCCTGAGAAACTCCCAGGCTGCACTGCGGAAGGAAGAGGCGGGGCTCTTGCGTGAGCAGGCAGCTCGTGCAGAGCTGAAGCAGCAGGGATGCCGGAAAAAGGTAAAGTGCGGAAAGGGCCTCAAAGTGGCTTACAATATGTTTCAATTGCACTTTATTTTAGTTTTAAAAGGAGGATGGAATGGGAGATAAAAAGGAACGTAGCAACATTTTTAAGACTAACTGGTTTTTATTTTTGCATGAGCTTTCGTGGCTATAAACACACTTCTTTGGATGTAGTAAAGCAATCTTGATGACAATTGGGGAAATGGCCAGATATAAATAAAGTTAACTAAAAAATTATGATATTCAGATCAAGGGAAGCTTTACCAATAACAAAGATGAGATGAAATTGCATCCTAAATACTTAGAAGGATTTATTGACCTTGGTCATATGAATAGCTGGACTGAGAGGAAGAGGATTTTGATATTATGTTCTAAACAAGCAAATGAATCAACTTGTGTGCATCAAAAAGAAAATGTACATCTGGCACTTAAATTATGCCTAGGAACACAGGAAACTGCCATATGCTAGAATCAGACTATTGGTCCACTAAGCTATATACTGGCTACACTGATTGGTAGCAGCTCACAAAGGTTTTAGACAAAAGACTTCCCCAGCACTACCTGGTGATACTAGGGAATGAAACTGGGAGGGTGGAAAGTATGCACTTTGCCTCTAAGCTGTGCCAGTTCCCACATCTCACTTGTTTAGAATAAGGAATGAATGTCATGCACAGTAGTATAAAGCACTCAGACTCCCAGCACTATGAAATATTAATGAGTTAGGTCTCATACAGAAGGAAACCAAACTATAAGACTGACTTGTCCCAATGATTGGCCTGTCTAGGAGACGCAAGAGAATTCAGGCTTCTTCATGTCTGTCTCTGTGGCTTAACCACAAGAGTACTAGCAAAAGAAGACTGTCAAAGAGACAACCGTCTTCCTTTATATCAGACTGAACCATTACAATCAATTCCAGAATGTGAAATCAACGTCCTGTCTCTTCTTGGTCTATTTTTATTTGGCTTGTGGCAGAATAATTTTAAGAACATTTCATAGTTCCATGGATCAGTGTGCCCAAAAGCTCACTCAGAGATCATTGGAGATCTGTGTGTCCGTAGTACAGTTTGGAAATAATGGGGTAGTCTCCAGATAGTTCTATTGTTGAAGGTGGAGAAGAGCGGAAGTCTCCAGGAGTAATCTACAATATCTGGTATTCCTTAATGGTCTTCCTGCCAGGAAGTAACCAATGCAAACCCTGCTTAGCTTCCAAGATCAGACAGGATCTGGTGCCTTGGGTGTATTTGAGCATGAGTTGTAGCTATAGTAGACTATGGGCAAGTCATACTCTTTCGGTCTCACACAGAGAGACAGTGGCCTCCGAACAAATCTTGTCAAGAAAATGCTGTGACAGGTTCTCCTTAAAGCTGCCATAAGTCAGAAATGACTTGAAGGCATAGAACCACAATAACCTATATCTATGTAATTTCAATTCACCATCTCAACATTTAAAAGGCAAAACAGCAATTTGATCAACAAACATATCACAAGTGTAAGCAATGAAGAAAAGTGATATTTACATTTCTTTTTTCTTTTTTTTTAAGTAATTTTATTAAAGTTCCAACATATAAAACAAACAATTATCATTGTATTCTTAATTGTCGTATTCCTGTCTTCCTTCCTCTCTGGATTACAATCTTTATCATTCCATTGAACTGTTATCAATGCATCACAATAAATTGTTAGTATTATCTACTTAATTCGTTAGTTCCTGTTTTTCTATTCAACTTTACTTGTTCCATGATATTTCTCTGAATTTTATCTTGTAAGAACCTTTAATACCATGAATTATGTATTATTCCCTGTCAAGACCCCTCTCGCTTCCAAAATCATCTGCCATTCTTTATAGATATCATCATCTGATTTCCCTTTTAATCTCTGTGAAACAATATCTGCATTTCTATTTTCAATAAAAGTTGCCCACCATTGTTCTGTCGTTGATATTGTATCACTTTTCCAAAGCCTTGCAAATTCAATACAGGCAGTCGAGACCATATACAGTATTATTCTCCAATATTTCTTTACCGCAGTTCCCTCTAACATATGTGTCATATTTAACAAGTACACTTCAGGAGTCTTATCAGTTTGAACCTGCAATACACCACATATTATCTTATGAATTTCATTCCAATACATTTTTGCTTTAGAACATGTCCACCACATATGAAATAGTGTGCCCGCAGTCTTTTGACACTTCCAACATTGACCTGTACCCGTCTTATAAATTATCTTTGATTTTTCGGGTGTCATGTACCATCTATGAAATAACTTACAGTAGTTTTCTTTAAGGTTCTGAGCTACTGTGAACCTTTTTGTTCGTTGCCAAATTTGTTCCCACCATTCCAACTGAATTGGATGTCCAATGTTCTGTGCCCATTGTATCATTGCTATTTTAATTGTCTCCTCCTCACATTGTTGTTGTAATATCTCTTGATATAAATGTGAAAGTAAATGAGGTGGATTTTCTCGTAAAAGCTTCAACAGATTCTCTTGTTCTTTCTGTTCTATTCCTTGAGTTTTCACGTCCATCTGAAATCTTTCTGATAATTGTCTGTAGGGAAACCAGCTTAACTTTATACCTTCAATTTCCATTTTCTCTCTTTTTTTCATCTTAAAAACATTTGTATTTCTGTTCATATTTGTTTTCTCCAATATATCTTCATATCGCAACCATTTTTCTGTATCTGATCATCTTCCAAAAAAAGCTTCTTGAGGGGAGACCCAAGTGGGTAGCTGCCTAATGTTCTTATTCTTATAATCATTCCATATTTTATATAATGATTTCCTTAAAAAGTGATGCATAAAATCTTTATCAATTGTTGCTTTTCCATAGAACATATAGGCATGCCACCCCATCCTTAAATCTGCTCCCTCTAAAGCCAGCGTTCTCGTATTTTGTAAATCCATCCAGTCCTTTATCCAAGTGAATGCTGCAGCCTTAAAGTATACTTGCAAGTCCGGCAATCCGAAGCCTCCTCTTCTTGGTATGTCAGTCAAGACTTTCCATTTTATTCTTGGTTTTTTGCCTTGCCATATGAAATTAGTTATATCTCTCTTCCATTGTATGAAAGGCTTAGCGTTTGTGATTATAGAAATATTTTGAAAAAGATAATTCATCTTTGGTAGTACATTCATTTTTATAACAGACATTCTTCCCAGCATAGATAATCACATTTGAGTCCATTTCTCTAAGTCTTTAGATATCTCTTTCCATTTTTTCTCATAGTTATTTTGAAAAAGCTCATTGTTTCTCTTGGAAATCCAAACTCCCAAGTATTTTGCTTTCTGTCCTTTATTAAATCCCGTTATCTGTTTGAGCTCCATATCTTCCTTCTCTCTCATGTTTTTTGTTATGAACACTGTCTTATCCTTGTTTATCTTAAATCTGGAGTAATCTCCATACTCCTGAATAGTATTCATCAATCCTTGTATAATGCTGAGAGGATCCTCTAGAAACAAAACCAGGTCGTCCGCAAATGCTTTAAGCTTATACTGATATTTCTTTATCTGGACTCCTCTTATTGTAATTTCTTCCCAT
Source organism: Cyclura pinguis (assembly GCA_030412105.1). Lineage (NCBI taxonomy): Eukaryota > Metazoa > Chordata > Lepidosauria > Squamata > Iguanidae > Cyclura > Cyclura pinguis. The sequence goes on along the minus strand of CM059599.1, from coordinate 304,886,789 downwards.
ATGATATTATTAAGAATTTCCAGTGTCATTATAAATAACAAAGGCGACAATGGACAGCCCTGTCTTGTTCCTCTGTGAAGTTCAATCTGCTTTGTTCACTCTCCATTAATAATCAGGCTCACCGTTTGCTGACTATAAATTGCTTCAATCCAAGAAATGAATTTTTCTCCTGCTTGTGCCTGTTTAATAACCGTCTTCATAAATGCCCAATTAACCATATCAAAAGCCTTTTCCGCGTCAACAAACACCATAGGTAATTTCTTTTCATTATGTCTTTCATAGTATTCGATTATATTTAATACTGTCCTGATGTTATCTCGCATTGTTCTCTTCAGTAGAAATCCATTCTGGTCTTCATGTATGTTATCTTGAAGAACCTTTTAAAGTCTCTCAGCTAAAATAGCAGCAAATATCTTATAGTCTGTATTTAAAAGTGAGATAGGTCTGTAATTCTTGACGTCGGTTAAGTCTCTTCCTTCTTTAGGTATTAAAACTACGTTAGCTTCCTTCCATGTATTTGTTATACCTTCTTTTCTTATCTCATTCATTGTCTTTTGTAATGGAATTGAGAGTTCATGTTCCAAAGTTTTGTAGTATTCTGCTGTAAAGCCATCAGGTGCAGGAGATTTACCATTTTTCATGTTTCTGATAGCTTCTACTATCTCCATCATCGATATAAAATCTCGGTGCCAAGTTCATTAATCCATTTGCGAAAGTTTATAAAAATACCAAAGAGTTTTCAATGGGAGCAAACAGGAGCAAAAGGAAAAAGAGAAAAAAGAACTCACCTTGTCCTGCAGCTTGCCAAGTCCCACAAACAAACAAAAAGAATTTTCCCCAGCACCAAAAAAGAGTCCACTCCACTCCAAACAGTTAGGAAGAAAAGAAATTCCATGTATGTAAAATGCAGGTGAGAGAGAAAAAAAGCTCAGAAAAGAGCAGCACTGTTAAATCCCCTTCATCTCCATTCAGCAATTTATAAGCTCAGTGTCTTCAGTCACTTTAAAACCATTAACAAGTTCTTGCCAATTGGATCCAACTTCAGTTTACTCCAAGTCTAAATCCAAGCCCAGTCTAGTTAAATCTCGATAATCCACCAAGAAAAATACAGGAAAATTGAAGTTTATTCAAACTCACCACTCTGGTCTCTGTAGCTTTAAGAAATCCACTATTACGTTTCTGCTTCCTGCCACCAGGGTCTCGTCCAAGCTGCAGTTTGTATTTGCTGAAACAGGTACATACCTCTTGTGTTTTAAGTTAAACTGTAATCCAAATGGGGCTGTTACTTGCTATCTTGCCTTGCACTCTTGGTTAAAAGTCAGCGGTGGCGCTTGTGCCGCTAAAACGGTGATCCAGAAGGTCCCGTCGTGGTCCTGCAATCGTGCACAGCTCCTCTACTCTCCCCCTTAGGGGAGGGCTCGGTGCTGGAATTTGGATCCCCTTCGGACCTCTTCCGCATCCCCCTTACCAAGGGGATAGCTAGCTGGAATTTGATGACCCCAATCCAGCTGGAAACCTTCGGGTGGCAGTTCAGAGTTGCGCAGCGCTACTCCGGACAGCCTCTCGCGCTCGCCATGCGGCCGAAAGTCCCTCGATACTTACATTTCCAATAGGGGTAATGATGTTATTCTGCTGCAGCAAAACCAGAAATAGAGTCTAACAGCAACTTAAAGACTTCTAATGTGTTTAATGAAATGAGCTATAGCCCAGAAAAGCTGATGCCAAATAAAACTTGTCAGTCTTTATGGAGCCATTAGACCAGAGCTTTCCAAACTGTGTGTCACAACACATTAGTGTGTCAGCTGCAGTGTGTAGGTGTGTTGCACAAATGTAATGGGTGGAGGGGCTGCCTCTCCCACCACCATGGTGGGTGAAACCCAGATGAAGGGACTGCCTCTGCCACTCCAGGCCAAGGAAGACCCCAGAGAGGGTAGTGGTAGTGGACCAGCCCCAAGTGGAGGGGCTGCCTTTTCCACTGCTGCCACTGGTGCCCTGGGCTGAGGAAGACCCCTGAGAGGGCAGCAGATGGCCAGGTTTGGGTGGAGGGGCTGCCTCCACTTACTGAATTGCTTAATGAATTACTATGTCGCAAAATGATGCATGTCTAAAAAGTGTGTCCCCCAACATGAAAAGTTTGGAAAGCTTTGCATTAGACTATTGTAGTTGGCATTGATTATAGATCTCTATATAAAATGTAGCTATGAATGATTGATAGGATGTGAAATTTCAGAACTGATGGGTACCATGTCAGTGTAGAGTAAAGGAGAATAATGGAGAGGTAAGAGACTACAAATAATAACAAAACATATGTATGAAGGAATGCGCTTAAAATTATTCTAGTGTTTGGAAGTGGAACACAATAAAATATTCTCATCAAAACCTCCTATTGCGCAATAAATTCCAGATCAATCAAGATTCAGCTAAATACTTCACTGACTTGATATCATGGATCCGTCCACTATCTATTCTGACAGCCAAGATAAGACATGCCAACAGGTCTGCCCATGCTTTTTCACTTACCAAGTGCATTTCAGGCTTAGCGGAATCGCCTTTTCACAATCTGTTGGCAATCCATTTGTTCTCTTCACTGTACCAGTCCATGGTAAAAGATCATGACCCAACACAATGATAAAAGGTATGATAATGAAAAATAAAAATGCATCTGAGTTATGGGAATAGTGCAATGACTCTCTAAGTATTGTTACGTATATGTTGTTGAAGTTAATGAGACTGCCTACTCTTATTAGCTAGCAGGAACAGGCAAAATCCAGATTCTGAGAAAGCTGAGGCAGCAGAGCAAATGAGATATTGACAGCTTAATAAGTAATGTTTCCTTCTTTTCTTTTCTTCTTTTTTTTTTAATCTTGCTTTTTCCAGAGTAAACAGCACAAGAGTTGTGTTCATGAGGTCCAGTACCCATTATGTGCTGGGTAAAGTTTTTGTCTGGTTCATTAAGCAAACCACAGTAGGAAATCTACTGATTCCTATTGCTTTTCTGGAAAGTGTCATTTGGGTCTTGTCCATCTCAAAAACAGTTCCTGCACAGCATCACAATATCAATACTAAGTGCTTGCTAGAGAAAACCAATGACACATATATTAAATCTCTGCTTATCTGCCCTCATCCTTTCTTCTATCACTGAACCAGCCATTAAAACACTCAGAGCTCTTGGAAGGATAAGAACAGAAAAGTGCATATGTATTTCGAGGTATCTGATGCACTCTATGGCCAGAAACCACTGATTAGTGAAAATTTAACATACGGGCAATGAATAACTCCCAATCTAGTAGATGAATGCACTGTTTTTACATACAAAACTGAGATACTTTTCTGCAGCCTGTGACTATGCCTCTAGCCCTCATGGTTTCATTAGCAAAAATGCAACATACATTTGACATGCATATGTCACGCACTTCTTAGAAGGCCTACATGGCATTATTATTTTCTCTGTGTTTAGAGGGAGATTACACTGTGAAATAGTGGCCAAGTCCACTCAAAGGATTCCATGACTATTTTTATTTTTACATCCTAACCCAAGACAAAGCATATTTTAATAATACCAATTCTGTCCAACTATGCAGAGCATGCTGATAACAGGGATGAAAGAATATTCAAAGTATTCCAAAAAAATGGTTAAAAAACATGTTTCTTCAATGTCAAGAAACCATGATAATAACAATCATAGAATCTTAGGCCCTTTCTGCACCTTACTTTTTTTCGGTGCTGGGGTGCGGGGATCATGCGAGCAGCCTCCAGCAAGAGGTTCTCGCATCCCCACTGCTTCAGCTCTGCACGAGCTGCCTGCTCCTGAGCAGGTAGCATGAGAGCCCTGCCTTTTCCTTCTGCAGCGCAGCCTGGGAGTTTCCCAGGCTGCGCTGGGGCAGGAAGTGCAACCGCCGTGGCTCCGGAGGCTCCGCACTCATGGCAAGTGCGCGTGGGGCCCTGGAGCAATACGCGATCTCGCACCATTTTGGGCTGAAAGCTGAAAATGAAAAAGTGCACGAGCGGCACCTGCCCTACCCTGGAGCATCGTGTGATTGTGAGTGCATCGTGCAGATTGCTCCTCGCAGGTGCCCTTTCACATGGCAAATACCGTGTGAAAAGGGCCTTACAGATGGAAAGGTTCACAAGGCTGTCTATACCAACAAAGTGCCTTGGAGGCATACACAGCTAAAGCAGTCCTGAAAGATGCCCATCCAGTATCTGTTTAAAGCTCCCCCAAAATGGATAGCACCCAGTTCATCGTAAAAGTTACTCTTTCTCTCTAACTTGGGTAAGAGTTTTTATCCCAGATGACCCATTCAGTATTAACATTCTGGTCCCAGCATTCTTGGGGCCTTTCTGCACTACATTATTATAGTGCTGTTACTCCACTTTCAACATCCTATGGAATCCTGGGGTTTGCAGTTTGGGCAGGGGCATTTAGAATTCTCAGCCAGAGAGCTCTTTGGCCTCAGTAAACTACAAACCCCAGAATTCCACAGGATATTGAAAGTGGAATAAGAGTGCTATAACAGCGTAGTGCTGAAAGGCCCTTGGGCTTCTTATTTCGAAAGTGTCTCTTCCTATTTCTTTCATGAACCTGTGAAACTTTTGCCCTGTTTTTATTTAATATATTTGCATCTCATCTCTGAATCAAATAATCCTGGAAAGTAGCTTACAACAAGTTGCAATAATGCCCAGCCACAAATCCCAGTTCCAGACAATGAGTGGCCCGTAGTCTCCTGGCTGAAGGATAGAGCCAGCATGTGCTTCTGTGCAGCCAAGCAATCCAAGGGAAACTGGGAGTTAGAGCCAAGTGTTCCTTCTGGCAGAAAAGGAGGAGGCATGCTTCCTGCAGCTGCTCTTTCTTTGACCAATGGATTGGGCCAGGTGGTCTTCCCCTGGCTGTGACGGTCTTCCTGGGAGTCAACAGGTGCAACCAGATGTGTCTTTCTCTTCAGCTACACTTAACTGTAGTAGACTCTGTTCCAAGAAAGCCAGTCTCTCCATCAATACAGGACAAGTGATAAAACTAGTGTTGCATCAGAAGGAAGCTTTGTCCAGCTTGTCAACCCTAGTGGCATGCTGATTAGTTTCCTATTAAAAGATGAGCAGAAATATGTTACAAAAATATATTACAATGTATTTCTTGCTTGTGAGAAATGATCATTTTCTTATGCATCTGTGCATATAGTAAAGTTATTTCATTTCTCTTTTTGGTTTTTGTTATGCAACAATACAAACATTGTTATACAGAGTGTTTATGTCACTTGCTTGTGGTGCAAATTCATTTACACACAAAAAGCCCACCTCCAACTTTGCAATTCATGTATGGTTGTAGTTGTTAAATGGTTAACAGGCTAAACTCATTCTAAGCAGTTGTCTTTTTCACATTACAAAATTATAGCACTAATTCCACTCTAACGGCCACAGCTTACATCCTGTGGACTCCGAGGGCCAGCAGTGTAGTGAAGCACTATAGCTGTCTAGCTGAGTATTCTAAACACCCCTTCAGATCCCAATATTCCATAGGATGTTGCCATGGCAGTTAAAATGAAATTATAGTGAAAGGACACTAGGTAAATGTGGATGTAGGTACAAGTATGTATTGGAGTTAACAGGCCTCCATTTAACTTTAAGCAATGGGTGAGTAGCTATTTGAAAACACATTCATACAGATGTAGAGTTTGAAGACTGTGAAGCATACTGACTTTCCCTGTACAAAATTGTATAACTTGTTTGACTTTCACGATAATGCACATAGAGGGGCACCAGATTTTACTTTACTAAGCAAATCTTATTTTATCACAACAATGTGATAGCACTCATAACACTGACTGTATGTGGTTGGCTCTTCCCTCAGTATAAGAGCACACAGTATAAGAGCACACTAATTTTGCTTCATTTTTTCAGGGCTTCAGGAAATGTGCTGTTCAGAAAACATGTAGTTCCTTTCTGCACAGCGTGGCTGCCTCGCAGTTGGGACATGATGGCAACACTCTGCAGGTCGTGCTTCTGCACAAAGTTGTCACGGTCCCACCACCATCTTGTCCCTGTGTGTCGTACAAGTGAGGTATTTGTAAAACAGAAAAAATCCATTTTACACTTACCATCGCACCGTGCTGCCACCTTTCCCAGCCATGCAGAAGGGTGGAAGCGCACTGGCAACACCTCCCTCCTCAGCGCAGCAATGCCAAGTGCCCGGCTGCACTGTGGAAGGGAAGAGGCGAACAAATTCTACAGAACACATTTTCAATTCTTAAAGTAACAAAGTGACTTTCAATCTGTAAAGGGAGGTAATGTTGATTTTTAAAAAAAAAACAAAACATTTTTTCCTGGGGTGGGGAGGACAGGAAAAAAAACCTACTGTTATTCTCCATGCCTCCAAAATTTCCAGAAACTTTGCATTTCAAGAAATACATACATGAGCTGAACTCTGCAAAAGTGTAATTCACTATGCAGTGTTCAAGATGGCAGGAGGGCAGTGCTGAATCCTCCCTTACATCATAACCACTTCCTGTGGAAAAAGACACACTTGAAGAGGAGGATTTCTTGGGTTTGAGCAGCCTTTCCATGTGAGCAAAACCATGATTTCCTAATATTTGGACACTGCTGCACTAGATCTGAGTGGCAACTGCACCAAGCTCGGGGACAATTTATAAACACAGACACACAAACCCACACACCTCAAGCAGGCTATACGTACACATTCTAGGTGTTATGGAAGTGACCAGAAGTCATTTCTACTTTTTAGTTTTTCTGTCAGGCAATTTATATTTTGAGGAATTTGGGATCATGTGGACCAAATAAAACTGAATGCCTTCATTTTGATGCCATTTTGTGGTAGTTTGGGTGATTTTCAGAAGACCCATTTTCCCCCCTTAGGACTAGGGGCTCAGGTCACTTTGAAATGAGCCAGAAAAAAAGAGCTGGGGCAGCATTTTCCCTACCCTTGAGCAAGATAGACCAAGTCTTTAAAAATTAGTTTCCCTCCTACCATTTTATATACCTGGAAAAAAATTCATTTTGTTTACACTGACACAGGAGACAGCTCACTCAACATGCCAAGCATAAATCAAAAGAATAAAATGACAGTTAAAATACACACCATACCATTTTTGCTACCACTATAGTTTTTACTCAAAATATTTCAGATCAGTTTCCTTTGAGGCTGGGGGATGTCATCAATTTTCTACCTGCCAAAATGGAGTTAATTTGTGTTTGCATGCAGCAATTGTGTTTTATGAGTTTAGCATTATAATTATTGAGGCATCTGCGAGGATGAAAATCAGTTCTTTTGTCTACAGATAGGAATAAATTGTCTTTATAATGATATAACACAGGCATTTCAAACAGATTTTAACAATCTCTCAAGTACGATGCCATATAATTTAGAGGAACTGCTGATGGTACAACGTCAGCAAATCTATCACAGCATGGTTTTTTTAAATATATATATATATATATATTTCTGAAGCAACAGTTGCAACTTGTCCTTCATCATTTGTAGCTTCTGGGTAAAGGAGTTCAATTATTTATTTTAAAAATATGAAAGAAAAAGAACAAATAATAATACATTCTACTAGAATTGAAAGATTCAAATTTGCAAAGTACAAACTGATTAACAGTAAGACTGTAAGCACATTGGATATATATACATTTAGTACATACAGAGAGTCAGTGATAGCACCTACTGGCTTTGCCCTCCTCCCACCATGTACAAAATAAATAAATAAATTTTGTGGGCACAGTTGAGGTCTCTGGTTTTTCCAGAGTAACATAGAAAAGCCTATATGTGTAAAGGATTTTTTAAAAAATCCATAGGCTCTTTCACAGGTTATGCCATTTGTCATGAGGAATGACAGAATATAATCCAGTCCTCCTTCTCTTACCTGCATTGGCTGGATGTATGTACATCAAATATTCATGCAGTCGGACATTTTTACCCATAACTCATACATTCCTGCCACATTACTATCTGTTGTCTAAACATTTTTTTTTATTACCTTTCAAATCTTGACAACCAAAGGACCCTTTCTCGGGAAAAAGAAGGATACTTCCTGAAGCGGCTCAGCATGATTTGCTGTCAAAGACAAAATATGAGTCTATCCACACCCTGAATTTCATGTACAAAAGGGCACTAGACTAGCATCTGAATTTTACTTCAACCTTAGTGACTAAGACAGTGTCTTCCACTGCGTTAGAAGATACCAGCAGACTTGATTATGAAGTGAAGAAAGTCTCAAGTGGTGCTCAAACCTCCAAAGAAATAAAAGTACTGCTGATCTATGAGGAGTAACCAAGGGGCTGCCACAGTGGCTCTCCCCATGCCATCATCTACCATCAGAGACACTTGCCTTGCTCTGTCCTAATAGCAGATCCGGCCCTATATTTCAAAAAACCTGCTCTGCAAAGAAGACAGAGTTCTTTTATGTAACCTTATCAGGAAAGAAATGTTTCATCTTCTTCCTCATTGTAGTTAATTCCAAACAGCGGCAAAATTTGCACCAGCATTCTGGTGCCTCATAGAATCATTGAGCTGGAAGGTAATCACAAGGGCCATTGAGTCCAACCTCCTGCCATGCCAGAATACACAATCAAAGCATTTGCAACAAATGGTGATCTCACTACTTTAACCTTTGGAAGTAGAGATTCCAAAGATTAGGATCTGAAACTGAAAATGATCACTAAGCATGCTCAGAACATACACATGTTCTTCTGTCACTGGAGAGCATGCCCATGGTACAGGTTCACAGGTGGTTCTAGCCCTAAGCATCGATGAAGGGGTAAGTGGCATAGATATTTAGATCTTCTCTCTAGACCCTGCTTGACATTCTATTGCCTTTGGAGATGAAGTGGTAATGACCCAAGCAAAGGATGTGCATCAAGGATGGTGTCCCATTGATAGATAAACTCCCTGGCGTTATCTACTACTGACTTTGAATTGGCTAGGGTGGGGGGAAACATTTTGCTGCTGCAGACAACATGAAGGTTCACAGATCTCTTAATGCAAACATTCACTGATAATGGAGACTTTTTTTCTGTGCCAGTTGGGAGGCAGACCAATCCAGACCCACACATTTCCACATTAGGATTCCTATCCTAGGGATGTTAACATTCAACTTTTTCATCTTTGCAAGTGAGTACAAATAATTTCTACAGTTTTCTCCCCACAGTGGAGAAAACAAGTATTTCTTTGTACTTCTTGCCTAGCATTCATACAAAAATCTTGCACAAAAAAATTTGTACAACAACAAGAACAACAAAATTGTGTAGAAAACAGCAGTCTTTCACAACAAAACCACATGGTCATTTTTAAATGCAAGATTGCTGGGTTTTGTGTAAGTTTGTTGTGTGAGAGAGAGTTTTTTTTATATAAGATTTGTGGGTTTTGCATAGAAAATGTGGCTGGTATTTTAAATCAGCTACCTAGCTATACAACTACCTTGGTTACACAGTTAAGAATGCCAACAATGGAGGTCTCTTCTGTTCTCTTGTCCATCAGGACTTAGCAGATTAACACCCCTCTCTCCAGTTACCAAAGAGCTAAGCTGGATGATATCAAAGGCCTACCTCACACAGTATTTTGTTTGTAGAGCATCCAACCAGTTGCCTACAAAGGAAACTGTTTCCTTCATACATTGAACAAGAGTACAATTCATGAGATACAGGGGTTCTTCAGTATCCCTGGGGGTTTGGTTCCAAGATCCTCCATGGATACCAAAATTTGTGGATGCTCAAGTCCCATTACGTACAATCGTGTAGTAAAATGGTATCCCTTATATAAAATGACAAAATTAAACTTTGTTTTTTGGAAAGTTTTTTTTTGGGGGGAAAGGGGGAATATTTTTGAGCTGTGTTTGGTTGAATCCACGGATACAGAATCTGTGGATATGGAAGGCTGAATGTACTGAGCCATATGTCCAAACAGACTTTGCATTCAGCCTATCAGGATAGGTACTTAGGGAAGCTATTTTTGCATCTAGAATTCCACTCCACTTTGGAAAGATTGTGCCAATGGATTCTTTTATGTAGGTGGAATTACACTGATGCTACTACTTTTGAATCAGATTGTTTTCACTTTCATCAAAATTCCCCAGAATGTTATGCAACAATACAAAATTAGTGTCAGGATCTGGCAGGTACACTGGCTTCCCATAATATTTCTGAAGGCATAAGAATCCACCCATCCACCGCAATGACATCTAGAACAGGATATGATACAACACTCAAGTATGTGGATCAGTTACTTTAAAATCAGCTACTTTAGGACTGATACTTCCCCAGATGCGGCTTCCGATTCTATTGATGTTGAAGATTGTATAGTAGTGATGTACTCCATTGGTAGTTTCACTTCCTGGGAAAGCTTGTCTGCTTCTGTCCTTAATATATTTTCAACCCTTTTTTTTCCACGAGCTTTGGCAAATCTTCTGGTTTTAGGCTTCTGATTTTGGATCCCTTGATGTGTACATTGACTTTTTTTTTTCAAATTCCTTCATACTTCTCAGCTTCCTTTTTGTGTTATAATGTATTTTAATGTGTTCTTTTAATTCTTCTTTGCATTACTGTTAACCATTCTAGGAAGTTCTAATCTGAAGAGCAGAATAAGAGAATGACCTTTACTTTGGGTTGCCAGAGTGGAGTGGGCTTCTATACCTTTAATGGCTGTGTAAGTGAGGGAATTTCAGAAGGTGCTTGCTGTCTAGTTGCTTAAGCAGTATCCGCAGAAATTCCCTCTTACATACAACCATTAAAGTCACAGAAGCTATCTCCAGGTTTCACTCTGGCAACTCTACTCACTGGAGGAATTTGTTAATAAAAGAGAAGAGTTTAACAGTCTGTTGTAGGTAAGCAGAGATGTTGCAAAATGTTGAGTCATGTTACCCCCTCACTAATGGTCATGCACAAGAAGGTTTTAAAAAGCCTTTCTATTTTAGCAGAAGTCAGCAGTGATTTGTCTCAAATAAATGCAGATACTGATAATTTGCCCCACTTTCAAATGACAAAGGTGTATATATATATTACATTATGACTACAACTTAGGCCCTTTCCGCATCAGGAAGTTAAAACGGGCCAAGGCGTCCTATCATGGAGGTCGTCCGCACCTTGGATCGGACTAGGTTCAGACTATTTACCTTAGTTCCGCACCTTAGTCTGATCCAAGACATCCCCAAGTGGTCCTCCAGTACGCTAAGTGAAGACAAGAAAAATCCAGTCTTTCAATCTTCTGGAGAACGCCATTGCATTCCTCCTCACTTGTACAGATGCACAGGCTCACATCAATGCAAGCCTGCGATCAGCGGAGGGTGGGCTGTGGGCGTGGCCAGCGTCAGCGGTTGGTCCAGACCCACGAGGAACAGGAAGCCACCATTTTCAGCCGGAGCAGTGCGGATCTACAGACCTTGTACTGCTCCGATTCACCCTGGACCAAATGGAGGAGCCCTGCAGAAGGGCTTAAGGGAGAGTCCGCGTTGCTTCGAGATAAGAAGCAGTGAGGAACGGCATGGAGCGATTTACTCGCCTCGTGCGGAGAGGGCCTTAGTGAGAGATAATTTTATTCCTTTTGAGACATTGACTGTAACCTTTTAGTTACTTTGACAGAGCTGTGGTCTCACTAAATGGCGGAGAAGGGATATCATGATGCTTCTGCTGCTGGCTGTGCTGTGTTTCATTGTGCTTCATTGTGGATATGTAAGTGGCAAGAAGGTGGATGGAAACACAGTGCCTCTTGTCCCTCACGCCATTCGCTGGGAGTATTCAGATTATTGTTTAAAAATAACTAAAAGAAACTATTTCAGTCACTTTAAAGACAGGAAAGTAAAGATTATTTTAAAAATTGTAATGAAAATGAGAGCAAACAACTTCTTGGGGCACTTGAACTATAAGATCAACTAATTACTTTTTTAAACACAGCTTTCCAAGTTCTACCTTTTAGGAAAGCATTTGAATTGTATTCTGGATCTTCCTGGATTTTGAGCTTGACTATCTTTCGGTTTTGAATACTTTTCACTGCTGTTTTCAGTTACTTTTCACTCCTATCTTAATCATATTTTATTGTAATTATTGTTCAGAACTGTTAATTTAAGGCTTTATGATTGCTTTTAGCCACCTGAGCACTCTACAAAAGCTAGATAGTTAAATGAGCAAATAAATAAAAATGCATCCATGCATTTTAATTTGGAACACAATTTACGCATTTCCTTGGTATACTTGGTATATCCTCAGATATATGCTTGTATACTGGAATGAAATCCTTGAGGAAACAGGTTCTGCATTTTCAGATTCAAGCACACTATAAGGTATGTGTTTACCTGCCACTAACAGATTATCGCAGCCATGAAGGAGCCTTTCTAATCTACATGGTAATATTTTACAGTCTTCTAGGTATGCATGCCAGCAGGCATCCTAGGTTGCATAAATACTGTACCCTTTTCAGATGCCAAAGTACAGATTCAGACAATTCAGCTCAAGATATTACGTGGGCTACAAATCATGTACAGACTGAACAGCTTTGGCTTTGTACAGTTGGGGTGGAGTGAATATTTTGCTTATGTCATCAGCTTCAGTGTGGAAAAATAATCCTGGCATTTAAAAAAACAGAAACAGAATGGTATTATGACTTCCCAAGAATCTACCACTTCCAGTATTCACTCTGTTTGTAATAGTTAATTGAATATGTGTGTAGTGAAATATGTTATCTCCCATAACAATAAACATGGCAAAAGAAATTATTCCACAGGTGAGTGGTATAATTGAAGGCCACATCTGACACTTTGTTGGTTCCTTCAGACTCCCTGGATCACACTTTTCCTGCCCTCCTCTCCTCTTCAGGAAAGGCAATTTACCTTCCAAACAGTTTGCTCCCTTGATACTTTTTAACATCAATACTTTTCAAAACCAAAAATGAACTATAGGCTTTTATTTTTGTGTTTGATTTTAGAGATTTTGGGCCCCCAGAAAGTTCAAGTGCAGAAAATTAGCCCTGAGCCCTACTGTAGTCCCCTGCTCATGTATTACACCATTAGAGTTTACCATCTGCCTTTTCAGTATTGACTCTACTTCTGTGAAGCTAGTCATGAAAGCTACATGGGATCAGTCTCTTCACATTTGCACCACACTAAATTTACTTTAAGTAACAGGGTATGAACTTTTAGGATCATGGTAGATGGACCATTTCCCCACCTTTGCCTGACACAAACAGCCTACCTGTTTTCCGGCTCAGTAGCCCCCTTGGCTATTCAGTGGCCAGGGGGATGGCTTCTCTCAGCAAAAAAAAGAACAGGCATTCTCCTGGACTTCCTGGGGGTCCTCCAGAAGATCAAGAAGATGGCATCATCCTCTTGAAGCCAGCTGCTGGTTAGCCAACCCCATCGTTCTCTAATCCTTCAAAGACTGGGGCACCCAACCATTTAAAAAGTTCGTTGAGTGTTAAGGGGCAGCAGAGGAGGCCTAAATAAATTTGGAGAAGCTTTATGTTCTGCCAGTGCAATGCAGGATCTCAGCCCAACTGTTCTTGGGGGGGAGGTATAATGAGGAAATTCTGCTTGGTTTTTGTGCTCTGTGCACTGTTTACTTTTCATGTGGGAACTGTTCTTCAGTAGGGCGTGGTTTTTCCTTAAATAAAACCTTTGGTTAATCTCCTCATTGAGACTTGTGTATTTCCATGAATCCAGCACTTAAACATCTCATTCAATTAAAAAAACCAATGGCATTTTCATATGTGATGTTGATTCTATCTGTACATTGAGCCATCCATACATCAGTTCTATTTCTTTCTGTCAGCATGTAGATTCACCTTCTAAACAAGTATGAGCAAGGACATTATCAGCAATGAAAAGGCTAGAAAAATATTGAACTGTGTTTGTAGAAGCTACTTCCCTTTTCACCTGGGAGACAGCCCCAAAATCATCTGTCTGCAACATAAAGAGAAAGTTACAACAAAACTGTCTTTCCTTGCATGCTTGAGTGTGTTTATGATGTCAACAGTCATTAGACCAAATTATGCCCTTCACTTCCCACCTATCTGCATACTTATTACAACCCTAAATATCATGCTGTATTACTGAACTAATCCAAACTGCCAGACAACCAGGGGCTGCCACCACATGGACCAACACATGTTTGTAGACTCCCTGGATGACAACAATAACAGTTACATGTAGCATATCTAAATGTTTAATGGTTGTTCTGTGAGAATTCACATGCATGTGCACACACACATACACACACATACATGTATACACACATACTTCCCTTGGATATGAATGATCCTGTTTCTTTAAAAAAATGCACCACACTGTTGGATATTATATTTTAAGCCATTCACATTATTTATTGGAAAAGCTCTTTATTCCTTCAACATGACTCTTGATAGTTTTGCTTCTCTCAAAATGGGTGTGGTCAGAGACAAGATTAACCTTGTGTGCTAACACTCTGGATGGCCACTGTTGAAATTTCCCCCAGAAAACATCACTACATCTGAACTGTACAATGCCTTACTAGCCTGATATAACACCTCTTTTATAAAATAAAAAAAGATTCTTTCATTTTTAGATTGATTTAAATCAACTGGCATTGTTGATGATGAGCATGTATACTCAGGAGCATCCCAAGAGCATTTTCTGTTCAGGGCAGAGAAGCTAGGGGCACCTCAACCATCCCCGCAAGGTCATAGTATCCAAGGCTATGTTATTTTTTGCATGTAAACATAAGTATCTTCTCCCTAATATAATAAAATTATTATTATTATTATTATTATTATTATTATTATTATTATTATTATAATGAACAAGTAATAAGTAACCATTTGTTTCCTTTTTATGATACTCCAAATATACTGCATGAGACATCTACTTCACTCTACCTAATGGCAGGGCTGGCTCTGAGTGTGGTTGCAGGAGAATGGCAAGGCACGAGTTCATCCGTCACTCAGGACAATAATCCATGTAAATATACCAACAAACAGACAACACAAGAGAAAGAACAACAAAGGAAGAAGAAACCAATAGCGTAAGTCATCAACTAAAAAAAAAAAAGAAAGGATGTGCTCTTAACTGGATGGCTTGGAGACAGACAGACAGACAGACAGACAGATAGATAGATAGATAGATAGATAGATAGATAGATAGATATTGTTTGTTTGCTTGCTTCCTTGCTTGTTTTCTGGCCAACATGGTTTCCCCTGAAAATGTTTTGTCATTTGAAGATACTGAATTGGGCCACAAATAAGGAGATCTTGTTGAATGGGGTCCTGTGTTATCACACATTGGGAACTGATTTTCTAAGAACTTAACCCATCTAATATAGAACAATGAAAATCTTCATATTTATCATATCTTCCTTTTAAAATAGTTAACAAGAATGTCTTAGAGTACAGAAAGAATTTTTTTTCTCTGTTACCATTAATAGCTCCTAGACTTTGCTTCCAATATTTCCTGTTCTCTCCACGAGACCACCAGGCATGAAGAAAAACTTCAGCCTTCCAGCATTGATCTGAATCTAAAACCTTAATTTGAAATCTGCTTTGAAGCCTAAGCTACATTTTTTTACGTGCAATCACTATAACAGTAACCAGACAACACCTTTAAATGAAGGACAGCCAAAAGAAGAGGAGCGCAGTGTGATGAGCATCTTTTCTCCATCTATAGTTCCCTTACTTTTAAAAGTGTTCAGCAGTGAAATCCACTCGGAGACAATTCAGAGCAGGGGAAACACCAGGTGTGGAAAAGGCTAAGCACCTGTTACCCTTGCTCTCACTCCCATCACCCTCATGAGAGGTGACTTTTTTTTCTTTTAAAAAAGAATGCAGGGCTACCAAATTAATCCAACAAAAGGCAACAGCGTTAGATGGAAAAGAATCCTTGGCTTTGTTCAAAAAACCCAGTTGAATGTGCATCCAAGTACAAACACAAATAACAAAGCTGTGGCAAAACAAATACTTTCATATCTGATTCCTGTGGGTAAGCAAAAGAGCATCATGAATAAACTTTAGCTACCAGACTATCTGAGTTGAAAATGAATTTGAACATAAGGCTCCTTGATAGCTGGAAATTATTACTTTTAGGTTTCATTTAAATAGCTCCTTGAAGACAGGTAAGAGGTAGTTTCCATATATGTAGCTTTTCTTGGGCTTGGGCTAGCAGGACTGACCACTTAATGCTCTCTGCCACTTATGACAAAGTACTTCCTTCTGGATAACTGGCAGGTAGCTGGGGGTGGGGGGAGAGAGATCTTTCCCTGGCTGCCATAGGCCCCCACCAGAATTACAAGATTTTGAGTCTGCTCCTTCACAACACTGCCACGCAAGCAGGAATTCTTAAACAGACGCAATGTAGAACCTTTCATGCTTCCTGGGAAAGAAAATAAACATGTCTGTGATGTCTGCCCCAGGACATGAATGCATGTATTTATGAATTATTTTGCTCCATTCCCATATGTGAAAGATTGGTGGGAATTTTTTAAAAAATTGATCACCCTTGTGCAGCTTATAGTGTTGCAAAAGGCTTCATTAGATTGCTTTTCTGGATCATTTTATGATTTTCCAATTATCCTTGTATTTATTTCTTTGAGTTATATCTTGCCTTTCTGCCACAGCAAGGACAAAAAGTGGCTCATAACATGATTAAAGAAGAAGAAATGACAACAAAATAAGGAATAATTTTATAACACAATGAAACAAGTTGTAATTGAATTAAAACAGTTTGAAAATGTGTCAATTGAAGAAGAAGAAGAAGAAGAAGAAGAAGAAGAAGAAGAAGAAGAAGAGCTTTATCACACTGTCAGTCTGTTAAAACTCCTTTCCTTAACAGGTAGTCAGTTGCCAAGATCCTGAACAGAAAGGATGGTGTACTACTGCTTGTTTAATTCCATTCATATGCCATTTTGTCTGGCAGAAAAGATGGGACCTTCAGATCAGGGGAGCGGGCATAAGGGCACAAAGAAATGATTAGGTAAGTGTTTGCAGTTTGGTCCCTTCCAGGACTTGTTAAGCACATGGATCCCCACTGCTGTCACAGCTCTCTATGAAACAAGATGGGCAGCAGTAAATTTAAGAATATAAGGAGGATATAGTACATAATAGAAAGAGAAGAGCTAGGTCATAATTTGTACTGTGAATATAAGAGAGAAGAAAGATTAATATATACAGGGACAAAGGGTCAGAGCAGAGTTTTAATTGCAAGGACCTCCTGATATTGTCAGACTGAAACTCCAAGCAGCCCAATCAGCATGGCCAATGCTGAGAGTTCTGGAGGCCCATAAGATTTCCATCCCTAGATTAGATCTATCTATATGTCTTTTTTACAACTGTATGAAAACACACAGAAAGAAAATGACCTCTAAATGAAAACGAAAAGGTCACCTTGCGGTGACTTTTGGAAAGTTCCAGTGAAATCATTTGAACTTGCTTTACAGGAAACAAGTTTGGGAGGAATGTGCAAGCATTCCTTCATGTAAGCTAACACATTCCCACCGCACCTTTCAATGGAAATTATTTGTTCTCCCTGGAAGCATGAATACAGTGCTTCTGTGTTTTATGTACCAACACCACGCCTTTATTGTATTTGCCACTAGGACATTATTTTCTTCAGGACAGCCTTCTTGTGATAAGGAAGTACAAGAAGACTAATTTTATTGTTACCATGAGATCTATAGACCAAAAGCTGCAGTAATATCCACCCAATCCAGAAAGGCCAGCACTAGTCTGTCCAATGTTACTTTGCAGAATTAGAACCAGAAGGCCAGAGAGGGTCATCAACAACAATTTTAAATATACAATAAATGCTACTCACTCTACTAACAATGCAAAAAGGATTCTAAAAAAGAAGCCCTAAAATCATAGAATTGTGCATTATAGTTACAAAATTATCCTCTGAACAGAAATTCCTGGGATTCTTTACTTTTATTTTTTAAAATTTGCTCACAATATTTACGTACCATCCATCAACAAAAAGTTCTCTGGGCAGTTTTAATTACTCCTACATATGAAATCTCCATACGTTTTGACTCCCTCAGCTGTGCCTGGTCAGTTGTTTCTTTTGCACCTGATGAGAGAAGTAGCTAAAGGGTACATTGATTTTAACAATGATAATTATACCAGCTGTTGCTTTGCACCACTGTCAAAGAGATACAAAAAAGTCTTCCAGGTCAGCAGCATCACATTCTTTTACATTTTGGGGCCAAAACCTAAGTCAGGTAGCATGTCCTTTTGATGTCACTTAGGTAGAACAGCATCGAATGTCAAAACTGCTTTTGGACCAGTTGTTTGTGGAAACTGGTATTGGGGGAATCCAGAGAAACAGGACCAGAATAAGGTTAAAATCTATCTAACTAGCTAATATGGTAAAACGGAACCAGGAGTTAAACACTGAAGTTTGGCACCCGGATGGGTGACCAAATGTGCCCAGCAGCTGAACTGGTTACCACCGGGGCTCACGTCCCACGTAGACTTACCTACAAACATATGACATGTGAGGCAGTTTTCCCATACCCTACACTGATGCTGCTGGGGCTTACAGACCACTCACCACTAGTCCACCCTTGGTATTTCTTTTTGAGACCTTGT
This sequence comes from Cyclura pinguis, assembly GCA_030412105.1. Lineage (NCBI taxonomy): Eukaryota > Metazoa > Chordata > Lepidosauria > Squamata > Iguanidae > Cyclura > Cyclura pinguis. The sequence goes on along the minus strand of CM059599.1, from coordinate 304,868,245 downwards.
ACCCTTGCTACCAGAGTTCTTGCAACAAGAAGACTCATGATGTCCCTGATACTCCACACCCTCCTTACTGCAGATGGCAGCCCAACTGGATGCACCCACTGACGGTTTCTGGTCCCATTCCCTCAATCCTGGCTTTTTTCAGATGATCCAGATGTTCTTTAAATTATAAATTTTAAAGCATGGGCTGATTGGTGCAATAAGCGTTGGTCTTATATCTACTTTTAAATTGATGTTATGAGTTTTTAACTGGTTTATGTGTTTTTAACTGATCATTTTAACCTATTGTTGTTCCATAAGAAGGAGTGGGTAAGAAATTATCATCATCACCACCACCACCACCACCATCATCACTACTATTTGAGATGTGCCAACATTGCTCAAGGGAAGCATCTTCATACAAGTAAGTTATGGCACCAGCTGGAAGTAGTGGAGGTTGGTATCCCAGCTTTAATGCCATCATATACAACCCTGAGATTTCTCTCCATGCCTGGAAACCAGGAGATGCACAGAAGTGCTTCAGTTGATGTCCTGACAATCCTAATAAAGATTCATAAGGAGACTGACATGGTTAGGTAGGTCCAAGGACACATGGCTTAACATTCTTTTGCCCCCACCTTACCCAAAGATGCATTTCTTTTAAGAAAATGCCTGTTAAGTCTATTATCATTGCAGCTGGCTATAACATATAGTTTGGCCTGAAGTTTCTCAACATGAATAGTAGATGTGGTACATCTTAAATATGCTTCTCACAGAGATGCCTGCCTATTTGTTCAGCATAGAAGTCATCTTGGCAAATATTGTTCCAGGTCAATTTTAACCTACCGGAAGCTTATGGATGCTTGGCACATAATAACAATTTGGGTATAGCAACTGCATTTGCTCTGATTGACATCAATCAGGGTTTGCAGCAATGGGAGTGTACAAAAGGCTATCCTTCCAGATGATTTAGAAATTGCATACAGTGCAATATATGGCAGCTCATTTCCTGGCAGGAATATGGTGGAGTATATATGGCAGATATACCATTTGAATGCCAGAAAATAACCAGTCCCTTCTCAGAATGTTGGCTCTGAAACAGGAGTGAAAATCATGTGGCTTTTCAGAGTTTGTTGGACTGCAGTTTTTGACACTGTTCACCTTTATCTATGCTAGGTGGGGCACCTAGGATTGGCAATCCAATAACACCTGAAGGGATGCACAATTCCCAGCCCTGCTCTGAAGTTACCACAGCCGAGGGAAAATCTTTTCCTTTATTAACTCCCTTTCCCAGTAAGATTAGATAGATAGGTTTAGATAAGACACTGCTCTGAGTCCACATAATCAGGGAGCACAGTCTTTTTTTTTCTTTTTTCTTTTTTCTTTTTTCTTTTTTCTTTTTTCTTTCCCTTCCCCTGAGAACTCTTTGCTTGGCACCTCTCTCATTTGTTCTGGTATTACACTGCTAGGCAAAGCATGCTGTATAGAACATTTAGGGAATTTCCTTTGTCAGGTAGGTGGTGTACCTTTCATGTTTGTTTGGCTTGTATGCTTTGTATTTCCTGTGTACTGTGTTTTGTATTTCTGCTGGCATAGACACCAGCAGTGAAGTTCTCACTCAGCCTCTTAGCCATTCAACAGCTGGCAGCTTTCCTAAACCTCTCATCTGTCATGCTCCAACTCCCATCGCTCAGAAGGTGCAAGCATTAACATTTACAAAGAACAAGGAACTGTTTCCTTAACCTTTGAGAGGCCATGGATATCTATCTGCTTCACCTGGAACATGAGCTTGATTTCTAGTCTGGCTGTTGACAAATACTTTCAAGCACATATTGACAGGCCTCTTTGACTATCAGTTGTAATGAGGGTTTCTATAGCATCTCAGAGAAATAAGCTGTAGCCAAGATATGCTAATGAAACCACAAGAGACCCTCTGTTTTCTATGGTATAATCTTGTTATAACGCAGTCCACAGGATTCAGAGCAGTGTAGTAAAGGTTCATTTTTGGCCCTCCAGAAGTTTTGGCCTTCAATTCCATCAGTCCAAACCAGCATCAACAGTCAATGGTAAAGGATTGTGGGTTCTGTGAGTCCAAAACAACTGGGCAGCCAGGTGTTTTCCAACTCTGATCTAAATCAGAGGCATGGTTGGTGGCCTCAGGGTAACATAAAAAGACATTCAGATCTTCCCCTTTCTGCCCCATCCCTACAATATAAAGAAAATCTAATGGTGCCTGGAAAGCATTTTCATACTGGGATTTGCAACCTATCAAATCAAAAATGGCCCCAAGGGTATGCATTACTTAGATGCAGCCAGGAGCACTCTTTGAATGTTAAGGGCAGACTATACTGACTCCAGTGCTGAGGAAAATTAAGCCCTATAGCATGAAGAAACTGCTAATTTCTGATCAACAGCATCTGCATCATTGGCTCCAGTGGTGTTTCTTTTTATTCCAGTTGTCCTTTTGTTCTCTAGGTCAAGACTTTCCATCCCATGCTGCAAAGGAAGCATGAAGTCAATGATGTTGTACAAGATGGAACAACTCCCAAAATTATCAGTGGAAAGTTTTGTCTAGAATGATCTTTATATCTTTAAATGTAGAAAGACCTCTTCGCTGAAGGGAAAGAATGGGGCAGTACTGATTGTCTCAGATGGCATGGAGACAAAGGCCAGTATTCTCTATCAGCTACTTAGTTAAGTATACTTAACTAGTTTGTTAAGTATAGTTGGTATAGTAGTCAGTGTAATTAGTTAGTTAAGTATATTTAACTGAGTAATCTCTCATTGCCCAACCGCCTACTCCAACTTGATGAAAATGTCATTCATCCATGTGCTGATCACCAGCAGAATGGATCTCCTTCCTCCCATGCAGCTGATGTCTGGTAAAGTTGGTTGGGGAACAGTTATCTTCATGGCAATAGTGTTACAATCATGACTAAACAGTGATTGTGAATACAGACCAGTCACCTAGATTTATTCATCTGTGACTGTTTCATATTCACAATTGCTACCTAGTCACAACAGTGACACTATTGCCACAACTGTAACTCTCTCTCACACACACACATAACAAGGACACCCATTCTCCTGATGGTCAGAGCATGCATGAATGATGTTTCCATCATGTTTGGGGGGAGCTGGGCCAAGAGAGGATAGAAAACACTGGGCTAAGAAACCACAAATGGCAGCAGGATATCACATTTCAAATCAGGAATGAAAGTGCTAGTCAAAGACCATGAGTGAAATGATACATGGTAGAATGCTGTCTGTGTCAGCTCTTTTCCCTATTTTCAGCAATAGGCCACAAGAAAATGAGCTGGCGAAGACATAAAAACAGAGCAGGATTTGAAAAAAAAATAGGAAAAGTTAAAGAATGTAAGTGTCATTCGCTTTAGAAGAAGCAAGTGTACTACATGCTTAATGGGAATGAGCAATATTTGGAATTTCACCAGATCATACTTGATTTTAAAACCCCTTAATCCTGTCCACAGCTACATGGAAGCAAGAAGCACCCTGATTCTCAGCAGAAATTACTTTCAAGGTAGTTCACTCAGGATATTATTCCTGCACATCTTCAATTCATTTCCATGATGTGTTCACCCTGTTTCCATTTCATTTGCATTTGTTCTGTCACAACGTCAACCACAGTGTTTGCCTTTGAAATATTAAGAGCATCAAACAGAATATCGATATTGTTAAAATCATACTGCATAATGACATTTTCCCAGTCGAGCATGACTATGCAAGTGTAGTCATTATTCTTATTCCTTAGCCAAGGTAGACATTTTACAATGCATTAACTAAGGTGTGTCCCTGATATCCTTTTCAAGGCCCTGTTTGTATCCATGGGGAAATAAAGAACACTGATACAGCAAATAAGGGATCAAACAATTGCTTAGGTTGTCAAGAAATCAAGTCTTAGCCCACAGAAGAATGTATTAAAGGCTTTGGGCTTTTGTATTAGAGAGATAACACTGGTAACTATTCTCCATAAACAAAGGTTTTGGCAAATGTAAGTTGTACCTTGACACTACACTTTGCATACCTTGCATTTATTGACTGGCTTCCAAAACTGAAGCTTTCCCATGGGAAGACAAAGAAACAATGGCAAGTTCTTCTGAATGAAACTCTCTTTACAGGTGAAAGGTAAACATACAGTGCACTGCTGAAGAGTTTGCCTTTCTGTGCAGAAGTGGCCCATTACATAACTATTTAAAATATCTTGGAAAGGAATTCCACCCCTGGAAGACAAAAGAGGAGAATACTTTAAAAAAAAAAAGAAGAAAGTGCTGTTTAGCCATGAAGAACTGGTTCTGAAAGAACATACCTGTTGCACTAAAATACATATGAAGCTGGTTGGGTTTCTGGAAGGCAGCACTAAATGTTTTGCTTGCATATGTATGTGCACACATACTACATGTAGTCAGAATTATCCCAAATAGTCTGAATTCTTCACTGACTATGATCAATAGTAAGAGAGGTAGGTCTTGTGGCATTTTGATGGAGTCCATGATGATAAAGAGAATGGAAAATCAAGAAATATTTCAGAGCAGTATTCCTGTAGGTAATGTGAAATACATGAATTGGCCAAAAGAGGTTGAACAAGACTGAATGAAAGCAAAAATGTTTATCATAAACTCTCATGCTTTGAGAATCCTAGCAACTAGTTACTCCTTTAAATAAAAGTTCATACATGGGTCCATGTACAGCATTCTGCTTATTGGCCAGAAGCCTCTTTCTAACAGGATCATCACAATGAGTAACGTGTGTGCATATATATGCATGTGTGTATGTGGGGGACAGGTACCCATGTTGGGGCTGTTTAATATGCAAACACATCTATCACCCTTTTCGCTCCTTACCCTTTCGCGGTGCTGGGGTGCGGGACTCGCGCGAGCAGCCTCCGGAGGAAGGCTCTTGCATCCGGGGTCCTTCAGCTCCGCACAAGCTTCCTGCTCGTGCAAGAGCCCCGCTTCTTCCTTTCACAGTGCAGCCTGGGACCTTTCCAGGCTGCACTGGACAGGAAGCATGACCAGCCCTGCTCCGGAGGCTCCTCACGCCAGGTAAGTGCACACAGGGCCCCGGAGCGATGCGCGACCATGCAGCATTTTCGGCTTCAAGCCAAAAATGAAAAAATACATGCGCAATCCACGTCAGGCCCTTGAGCATCGCACAAATGTGAGTGCATCAGGTGGACCACTGCTCACATTTACGTGACACTCAAGGGGCCCTTTCACATCGGAAATGCCATGCGAAAAGGGCCTATGTTGGCATGTGGCCTCAGTCACTGTTGACATGAGGCCTCTGAGATACTCAGCCAGAAATATCTTGACTGTCAGTCTGAAAAGATTTTCCATCCATCTGGACATATAGTGCACCTGAATTAGGACAGGATACTTCAGGTTCATACATATCTATTCAGGTGTCCATCACTTGCATATGTACACATGTCACTAAATTCTTATCCCTATACATATAGTATGTCTACAAGAAAAAGAGAGCATTGATTGTGGGGGTGAAGGGAGATTGCAGGACTGTTAGGAGAATGGTGTATGAATGTTGGCATATACATGTTCTATTAGAAGAAGGAAAACTATAGGCAAGCCCAAGATTTGCTTCTGTGGTCCAGCTTCAGGAAGATGTACAAGCCAAACCAGTAAGCTACAAAGCTGTGCTTCTCACATTTTCTTCTTTATCACAATTGGATTATACTTCTAAATATGGTAACCTCTTAGCTTCAGACACATAGGTGTCAATTTTTTCCCTTTTTTACTACATGCCTTTAAAATTTTAATTTTTTTAAAAAAATAAAGAACTAGAATAAGATTACCATCTACTTCATGTGAAGCAGTCACTGGGCATCTCAGCCTATAGAACTTTTGAACATGTGACCTGGGTCATGGGAACAATATATGAACCATATAGATGCTGACGATCAACAGTACCAAAAATGAAAGTAGTTAAGGGTCAGTAATAGAAAGATTTCCACCATTGTTGGAGTAATGAGGTGAACATTCTCAGTAGAACTGCACAAAATTTTCAGGCATAGTTGCAGCTTCTAAGGGTATCAAAGCTGATAAGTTTCAAATGAATAGCTGCAGGGAGTTTTGTGGAAGAACAATCTTTCCATTTTGAGGATACTAAAAATAGGATGTGTTTAGCCCCTAGGTTTTTGAGGACCATTGTTTTGCAAATGAAAAGCATTCCATACTCTTTTAAAGAAGAAAACCCCACAGTTTCAAAGAACTGAGTCAGCCAAAGGCTTGATATAAATATACTATTATTGCTAACAACAATAGTATCAAAAACAAAAACAATAATCACAATAGCTATTTGAAGGGCTATATTATTCCCTACGAATCAGGCCAGGCTTTGAGATCTGCTGGAGAGGCCCTTTTCTCTGTCCCACCACCTTCACAGGTGCATCTGGTGGGAACACGGGACAGGGACTTCTCAGTGGCTGCTCCCAGGCTCTGGGCCTCCCTTTGCAGAAAAGTCAGATTCGCACCCTCCCTACTATCTTTCCATAATCAGGTAAAGATATTTGTATTCAGACAGGCGTTCAATGTGTGATTACGTGATTATGGCCTGTCAGATAAAAGATTCTGGCTATTGTTAACTGTGCTGAGTTTGCAGATGTTTGAGTTCTAATTATGTATTTTAACTTCGTTTTAATTCTTGTTTGATTGTTTAATTTATGTTTTAACTTTTGTATTCTGTGATTTTAACTATTTTTGTTAATTACTGTAAGCTGCTTTGAGTCCCAACCAAGAAAAAAAAGCAGAATATAAAGAAAAGATAACAATAATAATGTGCTCTTTCTGTGTTAGATTGTGCGCAGGCAACAGATGAGGACATTATGGTGGCACTACTCCACTTGGAATTCTGCCATTTCAAAATCTCTAAGCAAGCTGGGATCTCTTTTTTAATCTACCACTTTGAAAAAATGCACTTTTTTTTAACTTTTAAAGATAATTGTGATTGTATTACATGGTATTTGATGGGGGACATCACTATCAATGGCCATATACTCCCTCCAGGATCAACAGGCATCTGAATGCCAGTTTCTGTAAAACAGAAATAGGAAGGTGCTATTGTCCTTACATCCTGCCTGGAAGATTCCCCCAGGCATCTTGTTGGCCACCGTGGAATTAGAATGCTGGATTAGAGAGGACTTTTATCTGACCAAAAATGACCCTGATAGTACAGATATCTCATCACTGTTTAAGGGAAAAAATACGAGATCAGATAATTAGAATCAGTTAGTGAAAAAAAACAGCTTAATATATTTTGTCCTGTAAAATTACGCAATGAATAGAATAGATACACTTCAAATAGTTCATTTAAATTTAGCTAGGTAGTGGCAACAGGTGTCTACCGTATCACTTGGGGATATGAATCCATTCCAATTGTTAATCTAAACTTTAAAAGGAATTATCCAAGGGGTTGTGCTTAGCCCAAAAATAGTTTTGTTTTCTTACACAACTCCTTTAAAGTTCACACTAAAATCTGGAACACATCTGTGCACTTTGTTCATAGGTATATGGTGACTTCTTAGGAAACCTGACAACATTGTCAAGAAAAAAGGATGAGTTCTTTTACTTTGAAGAATGAGATGCTCTTCAACACTAGGAAGAATTAGGAAATTGATTACCTATGCAGTTCTACTGTCTACTTAATTCCTGTTGGCTGAAATCATGCATGGGTCACCATAACACAGTAATTTCTCACACAGAACTACACTGCAGCTGGCCATTTGTCACTACCCTGGCCTTACCAGGGAGCCTTTGCACCCATCCCATGACCATTCTGTGGTTGGGGGTGTGTGGAAAGGTTGGAGAAGCATTTTGCTATGACTCTATACCAGATGCAAAATGATTACATCATCCACTGCCATGGTCAGAAGGAAGTCGCAGCAGATAAAAAGCCTCTCTGATCCTGAGAACCTTTATAGATCTACATTTCGGCATTAGCCTGTTGTGACTGAAGTCACAGAGAATTAACAAAACCAGTTGATTAAATTTACAAAGAAATTTAATGGAGAAATTACTCACTGAAATGAATGGACCAGAAGAAACAAAGTTGTCCTCAGGGCTTCTGTTATTTGTGGGTTGGTCCCCCCCCCCAGCTTGTACAGTCATCTCATGCACCATTAGGCAGTGATATGGACTCAAGTCAACAGACTTGGACTCAAGTCAGACTTAAGTTGCTTCAGTGACTTGACTCCGACTTGACTCAGCCATAAATGATGCACAGACTTGACTCAACTCGAGACTTGTATATTTTTAATGACTGACTTGATGCCTTCAGTTAACATAACGCATTCGTCCAGAAACCTTATGATTTGAACAATGCCGCCATCTCTTTTTGCCCACTAGTCACATGACAATCAGTCTCAAGCCCAAAGTGTGGGTGCATTTCTTAGAGGGGAACAGCAAACAGGTTAGGCAATGGGCTTGAGGCAGGCTTGAGGTCTGCTCAGCAGCCTGTCCCTACTGCATATTGGAGGAGCCTTCTAAAATGTTTCATAAAAGCATAAGACAAGACTCGCCCCCAGAGTGCAAGGTGCATTTCTCAGAGGGAAGCAGCAAATGTGTTAGGCAATGGGATTGAGGAAGAAGGATGCTTCCCTTTAAAGCTTTTGAATCTTCAGTAATGTGGAGTAAGATAGAATCCTATTCCCCACTTCTGAAGCTACAGATGGCAAAATTGCAAATGTGGAGAGCTGACTCTGCTTAAATTTTTAAAACTGAATTTATTTCACTCTATCCATTAATTCTGAAATTTTGGTTGAGGTATAAAGTTGGCTTCCAGACTTGAGACTTGACTTGAGATTTGAAGGTAGAGACTTGAGACTTGACTTGAGACTTGGAGTAAAAGACTTAAATACATCACTGCCATTAGGATACTTAAACCCCATTTACTGAAGTGTGGTTTAAGCAGCCTATCTGTGCACATGAATACAGACTTGAATTGTTTTTATCTTCCAGAATACTCTTCCCTCCTTCATTCCATCCTTTTTATCCCTTTGCCCTTTAGATTCCTTGAGCTTTGGAGATGATTGAATAAAGGACACTTTCTTTACTAAAGGGAAATGTCTAGATGAATAATGCTAATGTTGTCCTTTAGTCATAAGATAATACATTCCAAGCATTTCTTCTTCTTTTAAGAAATGTCAAAAAACTTTACCATGACAGAATAACCAGTTCTGTACAACAGCTTCCATGATGCCAATGGAAGCAAGAAGACAGTAAAATTATAGAAATGAGAACTATATTCTTTTGCCAGTAGTGCAGATTAGCATTTTCATAACTGCATGAGTTTTTTTACATTCACATTTTTTCAGCTTTAGGAACTTACCAGACACTGGTATAACGTTGAAAACAGCTTAGACAACTGTATTTTTTCTCTGTAATATATGGGTGCCCTGTACCAATAAAACTAGCATAACAATACAACAAAGGCAGGAATTGCCATCCAGCCAATTAAAGAGGGTTGCCTTCCCATGTGACCATGGAAGGCTACCATTCCCACAGTGCCTCCAATCTTTCTCAGTTATTTAAACTGAATAAATTGTTTGTACCCTCTAAGGGATATACAGGGGCATGTTTGGTGGCCTCCTGGGTTGTTTTAAGCCGGAGGGAGGCAATGGGTATATTTTTAATAAAAACTGTTTCACATTTGAAAAAATGAGATGCTGAGATCTCAGAGACTTGGGGAAGGCATACTTATGCCACTAGTGAAATAAAGGAATAAGGGAAATCAGAGAGTTTGGGGAAGGAAAGGTTTTGCTGAGGGTAAAATGTGTGTAGGAGTGACTAGCTCCATTGTAATTAATTTCTTCTGTAGTAACAAAAGTAAGTTACATTTTGAATGTAACTTAATGAGGAATATGGTTATATTTTTTGCAATGTAATTGTTGTTATCCCAAATCATGGGTGCCGCTTATGATGCCAGTACCTCCATTCCAAAGTGGGGAATGATTAGCTCAAAAATAGGAGGCTTGCAAGAAGAGGACAACTTAGCAAGATCTTGCCTACCAATGTTTATGGGCTCACACAGGAAAGAACCAACCAGAGAGTAAAAATGTAAACTAAAAATGTGTTTTATTGATAAGATTAACACAAATACACGAAAGCTCAAACACTCACACATTCACACCAGGACTAACTGAAGGAAAGGGAGGAAAGTGGGATAGAGGACATTGAGGGATTTGGGCAATATTTACTATTCCAGAGAAAAGCGGAGAAAGCAATGTTGTGGCTTAAGCAAGAACCTAAGGACAGTTCTCATTCGGGAATGAGACAGACAGAGTGATGTTTGGAATGGTGAGAGACTGCACTGGACAGCCTAAAATCAGGGGTATTTGTACCCAAAAAATATCCTGTGGGTATGATTGTGACTTGCATTCCCAGCAGAGTGGACAATGAGAATTGCAACACAAACAAGGAAAACCGGATGGAGTTAATGGCTTTAGGGTTTGAGTGACAAGGGGATAATGGTTGTCATAATAGCTAAAAGGTGAAAGATTTATATGATCTGAAGAGAAACCAGAGTAATTTAATAGCTGAGTATTGTGGAGAAGTGGGGGAAACAATAGCGAAACATCCATATATAGAGGGACCAGGGTTGAGACTATGCGGCTGCATCCAGCTGTCCCAATTTTGCAGACACAGTCTAATTAATCCTCTCTTGCCCTACTTTTTCAACTGCTTTTCAAATATCCCAGTTTGTCTTTCCTCTTCCCTCCTTTCCCCATTATCCTTGCTTATTCCAGTTGCTGCAAACTGAGGTCAAAGTACTCAAGTAGTTTGCATTCAATTAACTCAACAGGGGGAGAGGAGAGAAGGAGTGGGTCTTGCCTTTCAAAATAGGCTCAGGAAGACCAAATTCTGCTCACCCACATAGCTTGTGTGTTCTTCCTCGCTAATAACTTTTGCCATCCTGACCACACTCTGATGTTGCTTGGGCACATGTGCTGCAGCTTTCATCTCTGTAATGTTAGGGGGTACAGAATCAAATGCAGAATTAGAGTCCTCCGCTTAAAAGAAAATCTAGAAAGTATGGCTATAAACTGACACTTGGAAGCAAGCAGGAAATGTTTGATGAATGCAGAAGCCTGAAAAGTATATGAATACAGTTCTCCACTCCCCAAACCTACCAAACAAGTGCCAATATCCAATGTGGCCACTGTCCTCTCCACAGACACACTTTCAGTAAGTAGAAGGAGGGTGTGTTCTTGTGTGCCTTCAAGTCATTTCAGACTTATGCTAGACATAAGGTGAACCTATCATGGGGTTTTCTTGGGAAGATTTGCTCAGAGGGGTTTTTCCTTTGCCTTCCTTGGAAGCTGAGAGTGTGTGAGTTGCCCAAGGTTTCCATAGCTGACCAGGGACTCAAACCCTGGTTTCCAGCATGCTCAGGGCTCAAACTGGCTCTCATGACAGAAGAAGGAGGGAGAAGCAAATGCTTAGAAATCCTTTGACAATTGTGTAAGCTACAGTAGAATACTTACAGCTACCAAAGTGAAAATTGGACATTTCTCTTGTGCCTTTCATATTAGGTAGAAGATCAAAATTTTAGCATGTGTTGCTTCTGACAAAGACTGGCACAGTCCTTGATTGTTCACTAGGCTAGAATCTAGCCTTGAGTTCTTATTTTCATGCTGTTCATGAAATGACGCTTGAGCTATTAAAATCCAGACATGAAATTGTTCATTGAATTTCTTATACAGCATGTCGGTAGGTCTGTGTGTGTAGTAGGCTTGTGTGTGTATGCACACGCACATGCACGGACAGAATGAAAGAAACCTGAGAAGTCAGAAAAACTAAGCATGTCCTACACTTTGAGCTGAGAGAAACCAGGTCACTTTCAAGCATAATTTCTTCTTTCTAACACCCACTGAAAATAAATGGGAAAAATGCAAGAAATTTATTAACTGCTTTCCTTAAGGAAATCTGTGCAATTCTTTTGTGAATTTCATGAAAAAATGCCACAGCTAGTGTCTTGCTGGTTTCCTTTATGGCTGGCACTATTCTTTGTTTGCTTAAAGGCACCAGGTGTGTGCATAAGTTGGTAGAAGCAACATTAAATATTTGTTCATATCTAGTGCTTCCTTTTGCTATCTTAATCTGTGTGCTGGTGAATGACACATCCATTCATAAACTTTTCTTCTTTGAAAAAGTAGAAGGTAATTGGTGCATGCACTACCCAGAATGCTATGTTAACAGCAGTTTTATGAATCGAATGCCACATCATTTGATAGAACCACCCAAGTGTCAGGTTAACCACAACAAACTCATTCACAGAGCCATAAAAGAAAGCAAACTGATGAGAACACACTGAAGAGATATGACTGAGATCCACTGTGGAATGACCTGAACCCCAAAATTTAAATTATGGATAAATAAACACCTTTCCCTTGCAACTTTTAAGACCAATTTAAATTTCAAACAAAACATAGCAGTTACTTTGAACTAACAGAAGCAGATGCCTTTACTGCTGTGAAATGCATTTCCACCCAGCAGTTATATGGGCTGAAATCCGGTCTTGTTGGATCACTAATGAGACCAGGAAAAGCCAGCAATAACAAGAAGACTAGCACATACATTTGCCTGATATAAGGAAGTTAGCTGTTTCAACGGTTTCATCTTTTATTTGTCTTAAGATGTGCTGCTGAAAGTTAAATTATGAGTGGCATGCATATAATCCTTTTTATTTTCCTTCATAAATATAGCAAATCTCTCCATCTTAATATGCTTTCAGCTGAGTGTCATATGCGCATACATAGTAAAACCCCTAATGATTAACATGTAAGCCCAATCTGTCCTTGCTTTTAGTCAAACCTAGAAACAGACCATAAGACCTCTTGGCCCCTTAGTGTAACAAATTCCCTGCATGAAGTTTTCTGAGAATATTGATCTGGGTGCCAGGGCTGTAATCCTCGGAAACTCTCAACATCTCCCAGAAGACTGGCCCAAGACATTTTGCCCTTGGATGAAGGACAAGATGACAACCCTCTTCCTTTCCACATACAGAAGCTGATTGGAATAGCAGTTGAATTTGACTTCTCCGGTGATGCCAAGACAACATTCTATACTGCATTTGAGACAAAATAAAATGTTTTGGGAGTATTTTGACACACACATACACACACACATTAGTAATGTAACAAGTTAACAAAAGCTTCTGTAATAATAACAGTAATGCTTTACAGACAGTGTTGTTGTTGTAATCTAATATATAAAAGTCAAAGTTTGTCTGTTTGTCCATGTCAGGCGAGAAGACCTCATATGATTGGCTGCCTAAGAAGATTCTATGAAATCCCGGGGTTGCCAGTTTAGGGAGGGGCCCTTAGAATTCTCAGCCACAGCGCTCTTGGGTCTCAGTCAACTGAGTTTTTCCTGAATAGGCTGGTTGCTATGGAGATGAGGCCTAGCAGCAAGGAGGAGGGCAGTATATTCCCTCAGAAACCCAAACTGTATGTTAATAACTGAATACAGATTGGATTGGGGTATTTGCAGAAAACCTACAGGTACTGGACAAGACAGTTTGGTGAGTTCTTAAGAGGAAACTAAAATCTTGGGCAACACTGGGTATATACACTGGTGAGTTATATTAATAAATTTGTTTTTCAAAGTAATTTTCTAAGCTTGAGCACGATAATCAGGTCGGCCCTTGTCCCCCATATATCTGCATTTTTTTCGTGATCTGCCTCATATTCAAGCAACCTTTAAGACTCTACAAGAGCACCTGATGGTATCAGTAGCTAAAGCTACCCTTCTGCTATATGAGCTGAATAGGGAATTTTTCATAGCTATGAATATAGTTTCATCAGCAGGATAGAAGAAGTGATGACCAGTCTTTTATGGTAAGTAATTGGAGATTGGGGACCTGGGCAAAGTGATATCTGGTGGGCCTCTGCCTTTATAACTGGGCCCTGAAAGACATACCTGCCAGCAAGGAGGAGCAGCAGCTAGATTCTGAGTGGTAGTCCCAGCTGCAACAGTCGTTTAAATTTCCCCCCATGTCCTCAGTGTAGTTTTAAATGTTGTGGTCCTGACTACCACCCAAGACCGTAGGAGCTACCTTGGCAGCATTAAAACATTGATTTTGGCCTTGATACCCCCACTAGTTATCAGTATGAAATCAGGCACACTACACATATGTATATTTAATCAAGATATGTATTTTTCTCCTAAAAAATTATATGATGACAGGTGTCAGCTTATATGTTATTTCAACATATTCTTCAACATGTTCTTCAAAAAGACACATAAAAAGAAGCATCATACCTATAAATGCTAAATGGAGGGGTCAAACATAAGGGAAGGTCACCATCAGCATGTCCTTCATCTGGCTGTCTACAACTGATAATACAATGGTAGACTAACTGGATCTTGGTCTGATCCAGCAAGGCCATTCTTCTCTACTTCTGCTTTTAATTTTAAAAGGCAAACAAATTCTCATGTTCCTTGATCTTGGCATAATCATATCTTGCAATCCTTAGTGCTTAATGTGGCCACTTGCATACTTAAAGACTGCATGCTGAAGAGTACGCTTGACTTTGCTCTGTCTAATATTCAAGAAACAGTAGTCCTTTATTAAGGAACCTTAAAGAGGAAATGAAAGGCACATTCAATGAAATTTAGCTTTCAATACAGAAAGGAGAAAGATTAAGAGAACACTGCACATTGGAAACCTTTGCTATTTAATTTGCATGTAAGCTCTGATTTCGTGACCAAGGCCTAAAGGAAGGAAAAGCTCACTACATAGTTTTATTTTCTCTAGGGGGAAAAAATTGGATAGGTCAAGATAGTGAGTGTGGATTAATTAATTTTTGCAAAGCGGCCTTGAACCTGAAGCCATAATAAATCAATCTCATTGGATTTATAGTCTCCCAAATTATACTACCTCTATCTAAACATCTTCTGCAAATGGGCCCTTTAAAAGGACCTTTTCAGCCTTTTCTTGACTTTTACAATATACCAGTGTTGCTGCAATCAATTAGGATTTAACTTATAAGCAAGAAACCACATTTGTTGTTCCTGAAGATCTATCAAACTGGAAAGATTAAAGTTTATGAATTCAAAAGTGAGCACACAGCAGTGTCATAAGAGTTCAGGGCCAGGTTAAAGACAACTGTTAGGTTGTCATTATGCTGTGGCAAACAGTAAGCTAGAGCTAGTAGATAAGGGCTTCTAGCCAATACAACAGAGTTCATTATTAGTGAATTTCCATAAACAAGCCTACTGTTTCTTGGATCAAAATAGCTATGGACAATGACAGTATGAAAAAAACAGGACGTAGGATCCTCAAAGGAGTGTTAGATTTTGAAAGTTTTATCAAATGCAAAGCCCACATAGATTTTGCAGGAATTACCCATGAGCCAAAGTTGGCAGCTGATCTTCAATTTTATTTAGATAAATCTTAAATGGGGTTGCTTGAGAGTCAATCAACTGAAAAGATAAGTATTTATGGGGGATACACGATTAAGGCTGCAATCCTATAATCACGCATCTGAGAATATGCCTCACTGGTTTCATTTTGAGTATACATGTATTACACAGTCCTGTTAGAATGATGGATTTAATCCAGGCTTAGAGTATGATGACTAAATGAATTCAGTGGGGCTTAAGTTGGCCATGATAAACCCAAGTCCTATTTATTTCTATGGGTCTGCTCTGCATCCAACAAATTACAAAACTGAACAATATCATATTAGCAACCATGGTTGCTAATAACTGACAATTTTCTATAATTCTATAATTAGGTAGGACTTTATAATGCTTAGAAGCTCTCACTGCAAGGATATTTCTACTGAACTATGTAATGAATATTGCTATCTTTACCAAGTGTGAATTTCAGACTGAGCACATTGAAAATAGGGTTGTCATTTTCCACAGAAATTAAGTGTACGAATTTCTCATCATATCCATAGACTCTTAGACCTTCCCCTTTCCAACCCCTCGCTAACATATATATAAACACACACACACACACACACACAAACACACACCATGGCAACAAATAAGATGAGCAATAAACATTAGCAAAGTTGTACTTCCTGTAAGTATATTTGCTCTCATATTGCAAACACAGAAGGATGTATTCCTTGTACAGTCTTATCAGTTAACTATATAGAAATAAGAAACAGTTGGTATGTTTCTAAATGTCACAGCTTAGTAGCATGTGGCTGGAAGTACTTGATCTCTGCTACCTGAAATGACTGCATCTAACAAAATCCTGATAGAAGAAAATTAGAACTCAGAGAAGTGTGTTCTCTACTTCATTAAAGGTAGCCAGTTCAGTTGAATTCCCATTTATAAAATGTGATTGGGGCTTCATTTTTTTTAACTGTAGGTTTAAATCAGTCAAAGTCAAGCTTATTAAAGCCCTTTCTGCACTCTACCTTATATCGTTGTCCTCTGGTGGTAATCCGAGCAGCAGCTCCGCCAGGAAGAGAGCATGATGGGAGCACTCCCCTCT
Organism: Cyclura pinguis; assembly: GCA_030412105.1. NCBI lineage: Eukaryota > Metazoa > Chordata > Lepidosauria > Squamata > Iguanidae > Cyclura > Cyclura pinguis. The sequence continues at coordinate 304,851,781 of CM059599.1, read as the reverse complement.
CCACCAGCTGTCTTCTCACCCAAAGAAGCATGACAGACATGCCTCTTCCTTCCGCAGTGCAGCCAGGCACCTTCCCAGGCTGCCCTTGGGCAGGAAGCACCTTCATCGCACTTCCAGAGATTCTTCAGGCCAGGTAAATGTGCGATGGTAGCATGATTGTGGGTCATTGATGGGGAAAACCTGTCAATGAGTTCATCTGCAATCGTGCCACCTGGCAAAGAGAGAAGGAAAGGACGGCAATGATGTCATGCAGAAGCATCGTCACAGTCCAACTCCTCTTCTGTTCGCATGCCGGCATGGGAGGCTCCTGCAGAAAGGCCCTAAGCTAAGTTCCAGTGGTTTCTGTGAGAAAGACTGGGTCACAATATTAAAAATGCTGAAGTCTAGCCAGGTTGTACTCTTTAAACATGAGGCACAATCCTGCTAAAGTAAAGCACTTTCAAACTGAAGTCTTGACTCCAAAGAAATTTAAACACATTTCACGTTTTCTATGCAACTCAGGGGCTACAAATTCCTAGGTAAGGCATTGACTTTTTTGGATGACGAAGATTGATAAGGAAGGAAGCAGCAAAGAAGAAGTAAAGGGACACAGGTGAAGATCTTGCCTCTATAACAAAGGACAAGAGTTTTATTATAAGTATGTATACTTCATGAACCAGAGTTCATATGTAGAGATTACACTTCTATTTTAAAACATTACCAGCATTCATGTAAAGGCTAAGGAACATATCACCAATTATAGTTATTAACACCAGGTTCAGCAGTTTCCTTTTTATCAAGTTTGCTGCCTTCTCCCACCCTGCAAGGCAGTTGGCTGTAGAGAAGTTCTGTGCGTGGTGACACTAAGATTAACATCCTTGCATATGCTGCTTCATTTGAGGTGGCCAATGAGGGGGCAGTCCATGCAGGGCTACAGCAACCCATATGTGCATCCTCTGTTGCCCCTCAGGTATTTCCCTTATCCCTTCTCATATTGTAAAGTTGTCTCTGTTTACTGTTTGGGGGCCAAGTAGGATTCCTCCCCTTGATCCAAGCCTGATTTCCTTGCCTGTAGGGTTTCATATTCTTCTCTCATCCAGCCTTGAAGATTGATGGATATTATATCCCACCTTCCTCCCAAAGTGGCACCTAAAGTGGTTTACAATATTCATTAAAACAAAATAATTAAAATAATACATGGTACGTAACTTAGAACACAAGTAAACAAGCAATCCAACTAAAACACTACTTTCAAAACTTTGATTTAAAAACAATTAAAAACACATAAAACATATCTGACATATTTAAACAGCACAGCCATTGCCCATCCTCTACTCCAACCAAAATGACTGAAGGCCTAGTTAAACAAGATGATCCTTGACTGCCTGCAAGAACAGAGCAGAGCAAGGGCCAACTGAGCATCCCAGCGAAGGGAGTTCCATAGCCTAGGAGGAGTCACAAAGAAAGCTCTCACTCATGTTCTTACCAGGTAAGCTTGGGATGGTGGTGAGATGGAGAGAAAGCCTTGCCCAAAAGATTGTAACCCTTGCAGGGAGATGAGTTTGCCTACTAAACATATGAAGGTTGTCAGCTTGTTTGTTGTAATGCGTGGGTGGGGAAAGTTTTGGAGTGGCATCCTAGATTCCCCCCACACACACAACCCAAGAACAGGCCAGTGAGGGCTATAGACTCAGTGCTAGGTGGAGATTGTTTCAGCTGGTGCTTTTGCTGAACAGCTGACTTTACTCCCTGCTCCCCATCCTCATATGAATACATTCAGCCAGTGCTTTTTATACCCAGTTGGGTCCCAAGGTCACTACCTTGAGGGAAGGAGAGAGAGAAGAAGCCAGGACAGAATGGAGACCCCAGTGGACCAGATAATCAAGCTCGCAGGGCAGGGTTTCCCTTTCCCTGTTCTAAAGATGTGTTACTTAAGTTATAATTGAGTGACAGCTGGTAAGGTCAGCATAGGTTAATGGGTCAGATTAAGAGGCCTACCTCAAAGAATCAATTACTTGGTGAAGGTTTTTTTTCCAAAATGGGCCTGTCAGCAGCATTCAGTGTAAAGGGTAAGAGATATGAACCCCTATGGGACTTGCCTGCTTTCCCATTCAGGGACAAGTAGCTTTCTGGACTATGATTCTGGCAGAGTTTCTTCAACATTGTTTTGTGAGATATGTGATGCTGAGCTAGCATAGTTTCTTGTACTGAGCTGGCATGGCTTCTTAGAATCATAGAATCACAACAGTTGGAAGAGGTCTCGTGATCCATTGAGTCCAACTCTTTGCTCAGAAGGAGACTTCACCACCCTTCTAGCCAATTCGTTCCATTGCTAAACCGCTCTGTCAAGAAGGTCCTTCTAACGTTCAATTAAAATTTCCTATGCTGCAACCTCAAACCATTAGACCCGGTCTTACTCTCTGGGGCAGGAGAGTACAGGTCTGCCTTTTTCCTTCTGTGACAGCCTCTGAGGTATTTAAAACCATGTCACCCCCTCAGTCTTTGAAACTAGCCATTTAGCTCCACTTTTCACATTCGTTAAAAACAATATTTCAGCAGTATATGAGAAAGACTGAGTATGAAACATGGACTTAAAAAAAATCTGCATGTTCCCAGTGAGAAAAGAAATCATGAAGAAAGCAAGGTTGGATATTATACAACCTCTAGGAATGGAAAAATTCTAAGTGGAGTTTTGTTATTTCAAATTCCAGATATAAAATAAAAGATATAGCCATTAAACAATAGGTAAAGTCAGCTTCTTCCATTGTCACAATATTGCTGAGGCCTTTGAAGCTGCGCTGCTTTGATCCAAACCAGGTGATAAATGTATTACAATTTAAATGGGTCATATACATCATGTTAAACTCCCTGACAGGTTTGAGCCAGCAAGGTCCCAGGGTGACAAACAGCAGTCAAGTGGAAGGCTCAGATTTATTCCATCCCGTGCAAGAGAGAACAAGTCTGTCTGGAGATTCCTGTGTTAATAGGTTGAAAGACAGAGAATGTGCCTAGTGGATGCTGACAGATGATGATCCTGCTGAAAAGAAAAAGAAAAAAACCCTTGAGTTTGAAGTCTTGCTGGAAATGAAATACAAGGCTCTAAAGTAAATGTACACAAAATGAACAATTTTCTGCTGGAAATATCATCCAAATGTCATACATCAAATTTCAGAGAAGAGTCTAGCAGGAGGATCAGCTCAAATAGTCCATGAAAGAAGGCAGAAGAAATTCTAGTGGAAATTCTTGCTATTGCATTTCTGGTCTTGATTTGTATACTGTAATAACAATAAAAATAGTAGTAACAATAATAGGAAAAGAAAACAATAAAGGAAAAGCAATTAATTAAAAGAAATAAACTGAAATTTGTTTATTTCTTTTTATTTTATTTCTTTTACTAACAAAAGCAAAGAAATCAACTGTGGTTCCAGTAGTGAGGGGTGCTCTGGAACAATGGGTTGATAGAACATCTGAATGAAATCACCAGTCGATAGCATCACAAAATCACCATAACTAGGATCAAACGCAAAAGTGCAAAAAGCAACACGGCTTGGAATGTGCAACATTACCTAATGATATCTCCCTGATCCCTAGATTCTTCAACAGAATTCATACCATTAATGGCCCAAAAGTTTGTTCCAGAGACCCAGGGCACTGCACTCTTGCTACCATGGAATAAAGGCAATGAGCAAATCCATACCACCTCTTGTTTACTAGATAGCTATTAACTCAAGAGAATAAAACTAAACCCAGAGCTCTCCAGAGCCCAATTCCCCCTCCCAGGATCATGCACCATAAAGGGACACAACCTCTGCTGAAAAGATGTCCTAAAATGTCCTTTTTAATGGTCTGAAGAAGTGGAGGAGGTCAACAAGAAGTAAACATGGTTGCTTCATACCTCATGGTTGCTTTTACATCATAGTAGAGCATGGCACCTTGAGCTCAGGGACTGAGTGTGTCTTGCCCTGCTTATTCTTCAACTATGGTGATTTCTAGGCCAACGAGCGGAAAAAAGTTGGCCACACAACCTCCCAATCTGTGACTCTTGCACCCTTTCTGCATCCTACCTTTTCTCGGCACTGGGGTGTGGTGATTGTGCGAGCAGCCTCTTGTGAGAGGCTCTCGCTTCCCTGCTTCTTCAGCTCCACATGAGCTTCCTGCTCGCGCAAGAGCCCTGCCTCTTCCTTTCGCAGTGCAGCCTGGGATCTTCCCAGGCTGCACTGAGACAGGAAGCACAACCGGCCCCGCTCCCGAGGCTCCGCACGCCAGGTAAGTGTGTGCAGGGCCCGGAAGCAATGCACAATTACACAGCATTTTTGGCTGAAAACCGAAAATGCAAAGGTGCATGATCATTGCCTGCTGGCCCCTGGAGCCTTGCGCGATTGCAAGGGCGTCATGCAGATCACTCCTCGCAATCGCATGAGGCTCCAGGCCCTCTTTCGCATGGCAGATGCCATGCGAAAAGGGCCTTGGTCCTGAGTGACTCTTGCTAAGGTCTTGTTGCTGGAGCCAGAGACTCTCTTGCCCTATCAGAGCTACTAAAACAACAGCATACGTTAGTAATGCTGTGGAAACTACATTTCCCAGCACTTGGGGCAATTGTAACAGAATGGGTTCAAAAAATATTGGTAGAAAAACAAACCAAAAAAAGTCTCATCTATTGTCAACAACTTATCTAGGGTTCCATTATTTCAGCTGGCAGAAGGAGAGAGGGAAGGAGGGAGACCCCACAACTTCCCTGTCAGCACTATGTCCAGAACAGCAAGCTCAAGTGAATAGACTGGTGGGTCAATGAGGGAGATAAGCAGGAGACTGGGAGCTTTTGGCAAAGGAATCATATTCCACTGGACTCAAAAATGATACCATCAGGAATGTAACACCTTGGTTCTGAACAGTTAAAATAATTTTTTCTAACTTTTGGAGAAATGAACATGGTTTTCCACACCCAGTTCTAAGTCTGACAGGCCTCATTGCTAGACCCCTGAGTCTTATTAGTCAGGATGCCTAGGGCAGGACTTGAAGAGCTCATCCTCAGTGAAAACTAGGCCTCAGCCTTAAACCCCAAGCCATTGCCACAACAATACAGGAACCACTCCTGAACACCGTCAGTCCAGAAGCCTTTCCAGCTGCATTACTGTCAGAGAGCTTGTGCCTTGGAGGAACGTGCCAGTAAGACAAATGGCTCAAGCAAGTTTGCAACACATTATGGGGGTGAAGAGGTCATTAGAGGAGTGATTCATATACATCTTCAGAAAAATAGTATTGTGGTGAAATAACTGAAATATAAGTAAGCCAGGCAGTGTATTTGTCTTTGCATGACATTAAAGAGGTATATGGTACTTTATTTTGCTTCTATTTGTGAAAAGGAAGAATCTCCACCTGTATATAAAAAGTAAATGCAAAATCTTCCTTTCTCTTCTACCTCTTTTTAAAAAGTCTGTATTTTCAAACTAGTACACAGTTGGGAAAAACACATTTAAAAACCAGTCACAAACCAATCTACTTTCAGTTCTATTGTATTTACTGGTCTTTCTTTTATATGGCATGCTCTGGTATCTCATACCCTAGTAAATATAACTTTCGTCTTTTATCTCCTACACCTGCCACTAAAACGACTGAGGCTGTGGCATTTAATTCTTATTCCTTTAAGAGCGGTTTCGTTGTACCAGAGCCAAGTACGATCATAGTACATTCTCCACACCCCTACAAAGGGCAAGTAGGCTGTAAAAGGGTGAGAATGGACATTCCTGAATACAAAATAGCTTCTTGTAGAGACAGTCTGTAGACACACATCAGTATTCTTAAGTTAATAATGCCATTCAAAAGCTTCCCAGGCATAAAAAAGTGGACACTGATTATTGATAGGTGAACGAACAACATCATTTGCAGAAGACTTATAGGAATGGGAATGCTGGCTATGCAACACCTAAGAAAACTGAACTGCATGGAAGACAGACTTGTCTGGATACTTAAGCTGCTTTGACATGAATACAAGAAAGTGGCATTAAGTACCACAGTAAAGTGCACTAAGAAAGGGTTCATAACGTTTGAAGAACAGAGGAAGGCAAGGGCAAGCCTCCTCTGAACAAACCTTGCCAATGAAACGCTTTGACAGGTTTGCCTTAGGGTTGCTATAAGATGGAAATGACTTGAAAGCACACATCACCACAACAACACATAAAAATACATTTTAAAAATTTCCATGAAGTGGGAATATCCAGGGATAATTTTTGGCCTTGAGTGTAAACAGCCACACTCTCTCTAGTGGACAGAGGTATCCTGGGAACCATAGTTCTGTTGAGTTTCTTGAGCAAAGACTTCAGGAATTGGAGCATGATAAGGAGTTCAGATATCTGTTCATTCTTCTCTCCCTCTTTGTGTGAATAGAAATGTTATTGCAGTAAAAGCAATAATCACTTACAAAGTAATCCTAAACCATGCAAACAGCCATGCAAAAGACTCTGCTGGGGCAGGGGGAATATCTAAAATTTTCCAACCTCTGTTCAGAGCTTCTGCTGGCAGTAAGGTCTGCTATAGGAGCCCCAACCAAGGCCTCTTAGGGCAAGATAGAAGCAGTACTGAGGCAGCTTTGGTTCAACTGGATCTAAAGCCCTTTCCTTGGGTTAACCCTCCTGCATTGGAAACAGTGGCGGAAGATAAAATCTAAACAGTACAGCACAAAAACCAGTATATCAGTCTGCCAGTAGCTGGTCACATTTTCAGATTACACTGGAAAACCAGCTTGTCTTGCCTCTGAAGAGAAGGAAATGGCACTGACTGATAGATTGATTGACTGACATTGATTGATTGATTGATTTAGAATATTTATATCCCACTATTCAGCCACAAAGGCTCTCAAGGCAGCTTACAAATTGTTCATTTGGCAGGTCCCTACCCTCAGGCTTACAATCTAAACAAGACACAACACATAAGGAAAAGGGAATGACAGTGGGGAAGGAGATTAAGTTCAGCAGATATTGATAGTTCTTTCCCTCTAAGGCCAGGACAGTAGTAGTTGGGATGGAGGGAGGGCCTTTCATCTGCTTCTGGCCTTAGGCATGGTGGAGCTGTGCCAGCTTCTTCCTCTCTCCCTCCAAGGCCAGGCCAGTGGCAGAGGGGATGGATAGAGGGCCTATCATGCATTCACAGATGGAGTGTACTCTCTTACTCCCCTTGCCATCCTCCCTGGTAGGCAGTAACAGCAGCCCTTCTGGAGCTTGACGGCTTCAGGGGGGAAGGTTTTAGACACTGCACAAATGGGTTACAGAATAGCACTTTGTGCTCCCTCAGAAAAGAGACATACACATGCATAAACTGCACTTCTATGCACACATGTCACTAAGAGGACTTCATGCAATGTCTTAACCACCAGGCCTAAAGCAGATAGAAAATGTAACCATAATTTGTTTCCGTTAGCCAGGGCTTCACACTCTATCTAAACACTTAGCATATGTATGGTTAAGAATTAAGCTAACCAGGATGGAAAACTATAATTTGGAGACCATTTGGTTACTATGGCTTATTTTAACAGTGGTTAATTACTCCCTCTATGCAAACTCTGTGTGATTCCTATTGTGTCCTACAAAGCTGGGATTTGTTCATTGATTTTCATACTTTCCATTGGGACAATTTAGTTGGCAACATACGGATGAAATCTTTATTTTTCTCTAGTACCATAACCTAATACAACTTTTTCACTGTTGTGGGCATAAATGAGATTGTAAGCATAGGCTGGTGGAAAAAGAATAACGAACTAAAATGACTGTCTTTTTCCACAGACAATGCATTTGGTGGATTGTGTCCAAACGGATCTATAATATTACATCTTGTGATACTGTTTTGCTGGACTGATTTCTCTCCAAGTTCTGTAGTGTGCTAATAAGAAAGGCCATAACATAGTAGTTCAATCACATTGTAGTCACACAGCTGTTAAAGCAAAAGATGGCAAATAAAGTGCAACTCTGGGAAATGAGGAGGAAGCTGGAAAAAGATAGTATATTAATATGTAGCTATTTGTTGTTACAAACCATGGTCAGCTCTTTGATCTCATGCAGTAAAAGGAACACGGCAATCATTGCATGGTCCATGACTTTAAACTAATTAATGAAATATTCTCTTCTTCTGTATCCAGAAGAGCACATAAGAGATGAAACAGAAACTGATATTCTTCCCCTATCATAAGGCATTTGTATTTTGCCTACAACAGTTTTATTCCATGCCTAAGGGAGCTCATATGGCTTCCTGACCAGTTAATGTAGTTATGCCTCAGCTTGAACACTCAGTGACTTGGATCATAGCTAAGCTTCCACAAAAACTCCCTCCAAACCAGATAGGATCAGAAAAGTGATTTTTATTGATTTTCTCTTTTCTCTACAGTTCCTGATTTTTCAGAAGGTCCCCTAACCTGTAGAAAAGATTCTGGTGGATACAGAGAATGGGAAATTGATGAAATCATTTTTCTACCTTCTTTGGAGCATTCTGGAAAAAGCAATCTGCTCAGGAGGTGTTCTCATTGATGGGAGAATATTCAGGGTCCCAGGCAAAGTCCACTTCTTCTCCCCCATCTACCAAATAAGCAGGATAGAGATAGCATTGAAAAGGATGACGAATCGAGCAAGGCAATGTTCCTAAGGAAAGCCAGACTTACTACTCCTATTCCCAATTCTTGGCCATCTTTTTCTTGGACAACCTGTAGTTGTTGTTGTGTGCTTTCAAGTCATTTCCAAATTATAGTGACCCTAAGGGGAATGTATTATGGGGCTTTCTGAGGCTAACAGTGTGTGATGTACCCAATATCACCAAATGGGTTTTCATAGCCAAGGAGAGAACCAAACCCTGGTCTTCATGTTCGTAATCCAATGCTCAAACCAGTATACCATGCTGGGTTTCTAGATAAAATATACATGTTAAAAACAGGACTAGCAATAATATCTCCCCACCCTGAGCAAATTTAAGGGATAACCAACTATTTAAAGCCAAGATTTAAAAACTTGCCAATCCCACCTCATCAAATGCCTTGTGGGTAGATTGAAGCTCCCAAGACATACACACACACACACACATACAAAACCTGCCCAAATTTTTGCAGCTCACAATGGTTCTCACCCCCAAAAATTGCAAGGCTGTTCTTTCTTTCTTCCTTTCTTTCTTCCTTTCTTTCTTTCGGCCCCCAAATGCCCAGTATCAACCCTGACACACACCCCCGACAAACCTCCTGGAAGGTGATATTGGGCTTTTTGTCATGTTTTCTGGCATTTGGGGAGCACATTCACCTTTTGGTGTCCTGTAAGAGCCTTTTGTAAGCCCCCAAGCTCTATTCTCGAAACAGGAAGTAACTGGAGCATGAAGGAACTTGACAAAAAGGTCTGCATAGAATTGAAAAATAGGAAGAGAGTGTACATATCTGAAAATGTAGCAAAAGGACCAGTAGCACACCCTTCTCTTAAGGCCTGAGATGCTGTATGCCATATGGGGACAAAAAGGTGCAGCTCCCCTAAATTTGGGGAGTTGGGGGAGTACAGGGGTGATAATAGGTCCTGCTAATGCCTGGCAATTGCCGTCCCACTTTCACAGGAAAATGACTTAATGTGGTATCAAAAAAGATAATAATGTTGGGGCAAAGCAGCATCCCTGGGGAAAGCATTCTACAGGCAGGGGGCCACACACGAGAAGGCTTTGTACTTTGCCATTACTCTCCCACTCCAAAGACTTTTGGGCAAAGTACGTGGAGGAAAGCCTTCGTGTTACTCAAAAAGCAGCGAAGAGACATCTTTTCCAGTATTAGATTCCAGAAGTGTACGTGGCTTTGTCGATTAGAACCCACAATGCTTTACAGATGAAATAATGATTATAAAACAACCTACAAATAAATCAATTTAAAACACAATTTACAATACATATTTGGTTGAATTATAGTTAAAAAGTACTTCATGCTTAATCTCCAACTCCTTGTTTTCCAATCAGACATGAACAATCTCTATTAACATGACAAAATATAAGTGCAATAAAAATTTAAAATGTAATCTATATATTTTGCTTTTAGCTCATTTTTTCATTTATTTTATTTTTGCTATTTTATGTTTTGCTTTTATGTCTGTTTGGAAACAAAGAGGTTGTAGGTTAAGCAAGACATTTCTCTGTTAAAATACAAAAAAGTATAGATCATCAGTGGGGAATGTATACATCAGCTCCTGGATTCCTCTTTCGGTTCCCCCAAACCCCTCAGATATCCCCAAATTAATTGTAAGATTTGTTTGTTTGTTTTTGCCAGATAATTGCCTCAAATATGTGCAAACGTGACAGTTTTCTCTGTTCCTCTTCCATAGTTTTCCACACTTCAGGAAAAAAGGACTTGAATTTCAACCACAAATAGGCTGAAACAAGAACTATAAGTGACACCCCATCACTTCCGTGTGCCAATGTCACTGCAATGGCCTGTGGCAGGGTGAAAATTTGCCCTTCCTCCCCACCAACACACACAATTGCTCACCCATGGCGTAGCTGGTAATTTTAAAAACACAAACACAATGTTTAAAAAACATAGAAATAACTCAAATAATTGAAAGCACAAACTGTTTTCACTAGGATATTTAAAAATCAACTTTTCTAAGCTGTTAAGTACACATATCCCAGAAATCCCCAGTCATTGGCCCTTTCCGCACGAGGCAGTTAAAACGGGCCAAGGTATCCTGGCACGGAGGTCGTCCGCACCTTGGATCAGACTAGGTGTGGACTATTTAACTTAGTTCCGCACCTAAGTCTGATCCAACCCGTCCCCAAGTGGTCCTCCCCCACACTAAGTAAAGACCAGAAAAATCAGGTCTTTACATTTTCTGGAATGCGCCATTGCGTTCCTAGTTACCTGTGCAGGTGCGCAGGCTTGCACCAATGCGAGCCTGCGATCAGTGGAGGGTGGGTTGTGGGTGTGGTCAATGTTGGTCCACTCCCACAAAGACACCGGAAGCCGCCATTTTGAGCCGGAGCAGTGCAGATCTACAGACCTCGCACTGCTCCAGTTCGCCCTGCACTAATGGAGGAGCCCTGCGGAAGGGCTCAAGGGAAAGTCTGCGTTACTTTGGATCCAAGAAGAGCCGGTAAGTAACGGCACAGAGCGATTCACTCGCCTCGTGCGGAAAGGGCCATTATCAGCGGCCATGCTGGCTGGGGCTTCTGAGAATATTGGTCCCCAAAAAAGTGGTTGTTTTTGGTTTGGTTTGGTTTTTGATTTTTTTCAGGCTCTGAGCCAGTCAACTCATATGCCAAAGGTCTTTCTGAATAAAAGCAGAGGTAAAAGTCAAACAGCCTGGTCCTATGCAAATTTCCATAGAATTAAGTATCACTTTGGTGGGTGAAGTTTACTCCCTGATAAATGCTCAGAATTGCAGCCCTCAAAATTATATGCTATGGGGTACAGAAGACAAATTGAATGTTAGGAATTATTAAGGACAGGGTCTAAAATAAAACAGCACCATCCACTGTGTAATTATTTGATGTGTCCACACAGAATAAACTGTGCAGTTCTAGACCTCCCACTTCAAAGAAGGCACAAGAAGGTCCAATTAAAATAGCCTAGGGGACATTTCACTTTTAAAAAACTTGAACAGGTATGTAGTTTTGTTTTTTCTTTTTCTTTTTTTAGCTGACTGGGTGGGACATTTTTATAAGATCCTGATTGGCATGGTCATGATTGTTTCTAGAAAAAAAATGTCTCTGAAAAACATGAAAGTTCAGATTTCTTCCACCAAAACTTGAAATCAGCCTGTTTTTAATAAAGTAAACAAATCACCCAAAATCCACAGCCCTTTCCACATCCTACCTTTTCTTGGCACTGGGGTGCAGTGCTCACACAAGCAGCGTCTTATGAGAGGCCCTCGTGTCCAGGTTTCTTCAGCTCCACACAAGCTTCCTGCTCGCACAAGAGCCCCGCCTCTTCCTTTTGCAGTGCAGCCTGGGACCTTCCCAGGCTGCACTGAGACAGGAAGTGCAACCGGCCCGGCTCCCAAGGCTCCGCACGCAAGGTAAGTGCACGCAGGGCCTGGGAGCAATGCATGTCTGTGCACCATTTTCAGCTTAAAGCTGAAAATGAAAAAGTGTGCGAGCAGTGCCTACCAGGCCCTGGAGCGTTGCGCAGATGTGAGTGCATCGTGTGGACCGCACCTCACATTTGTGCAATGCTCGAGGGGCCCTTTCACATGGAAAATGCCGTGCAAAAAGGGCCCTAGATTGGAAGCCATTGGCCACATTCAATCACAATAGCAACTCACAGTTCCAGAGAATCCTGGCTGACCAAAAATATGTTTCAGGCAGAACTTACTGGTGAAACCTATTTCTGCTTGGCTTCACCCATCAGAAGGAATGGCTAAAACTAACCAGAAAGCAAGATAGCAATAGCATGTGTATTTCTATACTGCTTATCAGGTAAGTACTCTCTAAGCAGTTTAGCATGTGTTAGCTAACTGCCCCCAACAAGCTGGGTACTCATTTTACTGACCTGTGGAAGGATGAGTCAACCTGGAATTTGGCAAGATCAAACTCACAGCCTTGTGGCTGCAGTACCAGCATTTAACCAGGGCTCCCTTGTGGTTAGGTCCCTTTCATACTACATCGTTTTAGTGCTTTGACACCACTTTAACTGCCATGGCTGCCTCTTATGGAATCCTGTGGTTTGTAGTTTTTGGAGAGCTCTCTCACAGAGCTCTCTCACAGGGAAATTTAACAAAATTGTAAATTCTAGGATTCCATAAGTCTGAGCCATGGCAGCTACTTCCGGTCGCATGGCGCACGTGAGAGGTCGCACGGAGTGAGCTCCGCAACTCCGTGCTATCTCCTGCTGGAATCCAGCCGCCTTTTTCCATCGGATAAGTGGCTAGACACACACACCCCCGGTAAAGGGGGTGCGGAAGATTGCTCGAAGGGGGCTCCGTAACTGGTGCTGAGCTCTTTCTGACAAGAAGGAGCAGCAGGCATCAGGGGGGTTGAAGGGCTACGACGGATCCAGCAGGGACGCCATATTTGCGGCACAAGCGCCACCGCTGACTTTTAAAAAAAGAAGACACAATTTGAGACAGTAAGCATCTGATCTGGTTTTTATTCTGTTGATACTGCAACAATTTGGAACTAACAGCGGTGAGCAGGAGTGGCAATATGAAGTGACTCAGCAGACTGTGAGTACGAAATGGTGGATAGTTTTTTTAGGAAGGCTATAACATTCTGAAGATAGACTGTATATTAAGAACGTAACAGATTTCACTAGCGGTTTTTTAAGAAGACATGGTAAAAGGATTCCCAGTTTAGATCATGGGATATGGTTTTTTTGATTCCTGGTTGGTACCTGCTGATGAGAGAAGCCAAAAAAGAGCAAATGTGGGGCATTTATTAACATCCAGTTCATTATAGCAGCCAGCATTCTCTGGTATTCTGTACTACTGTTATGTGTAATCATGGCCATTGTGTTAAAATGTTGCAGTGCCAATTAGAGTAAATAAATATTTTGAAAGATTAGGTGAATGTATAGAACATGGCAATCCAGTTGGTTTCTCTAAAAAGACTACCAGAGCTTGGAAAATTTACTTTTTGTACCACAACTCCCAAGTTCCTCTAGCCAGGAAAGACTCTAGAAGCACAATATCACCTTACCACCTGTTTCCACTTTAAAAAAATGCAGATGTACCTCCCACTACTGACATTATAAGGGAACAGCCATCAAAGAATCAAATTACATAAAAACACATTTTCTTAATATGCACTATATCACATTTATTAAACAAACACTTTTAGCAAGAAACTGAATAAACAGTAATTTTGCCTTTACCAAATCTCTTTCTCTCTCTCTCTCTTTTTTTTTAAATACATTTTTGCTAAAACAGGCAAGGAGATTAAAAACCTATAGGACCATTAGTGGTCTCATGCTGGAACACTACTATGGGAATGACTCATTCTCTAACCTCATTCAATGAATATAAAAAATAAATACCTTTAAAAGGTCAGAAAAAGTTCAGAGACAGATGATGGGAGAGACTGTTTTGCTCATCACTGATAGCAATAACACTGAGGAACTATATGGCAAGCTTTTTGAGCACACTGAAAACTGTTTCATGAAGAGCATCTCAGCAATCCTTACAACAACCCTGCAAGGCCAGTACCAAGTGGTACTGAGGTAGGCATTGCTGGGCACTTGCCAAGGTCCACACCTCTACAGAGGGCCCACCACTACAAGGAGCCACATCTCTGGAAGGGGCCCACTAGAATCTCCTGGTCCTGCAGCTCCTTCTGTTAGCTGCTTCACCCTTCAGTCTCCAAACTTCTCCAGTTGTTGTAGCTGATCAATGTTTAAACATATTAGAACTATATACCATACAGGATTGATCTTTTTGGCCGCAAAGCTGGAACTCATGTTTTGTCAACACAAACACTGTTACACTGAAGGACATTCACCAGTTGACGTGCGTAAAATTTAGCTGTACTTTGTACGGTGGAAAAATATCCAAATAGATGAGAATTACCCCTAGCTGGCCTACTTTGGTTTGGCCTCACCCACTATATCCTCAACCTTACTTGGGTCCTTAGCTCCATTCACTGCTGGAATGAAGCCTCTAAGACAGTTCCCAAAATGGAATTTTGAAAACGGTTCCCCATCAATGCTCTACTTGAAAGTTTATCAGAGGCAGTTCTCTATTTGAAGGGGCTCTCTCTTTGAAGGTAGTCTCTCTTTGAAAAACTGCTCAGCCAGGTCTGTCTTAAAGGTAAAGAATCATAAGAACAGACAGCAAGAGTCTTGAAGTTACCCATCACCTATTTGCTGTCTGGATAGCAGACTGAACAAGTACATAGTTTACTTCATCACAAGTTTCCACAATATGGTGCACTGAATTTCTATTGCTGCCCAACACATGAAATGAAGAGACCATACACAGGGCTTGGGTTGAACTAGGGCAATTTATTAATGTATGCCTAATTAACATAAAGCTAGAAGTGAACTTGACCTCGAACTTGGGCTTGAATTTAAATTTGACCTTGAACTTGAATTTGAACTTATGACCTGAGAAGGGGGGGTCAACAGCATGGGTAGGCTAAGGCAAGGGTCACCTCCAGACCTCTTCCCCAGCCCTCCTTGGGCGAGGTACCGGGCCCCAAAGCCAACCCATGAGGCTGGATTAAGACTTCGGCTGGCCCTTTTCCGGAAGGCGAGCCCCCAAACCACAACCCCCCCGTCTCATGATGCCGCGGTAAGGGCAAGTCCCAGGCTCGCCCCAAGGACAGCATTTATCCTACACCAAAGGGTGCCATAGGTACTCACCAAAACCCTCAGCCCCCCCCCCCCACGGGCCATGGATAAGGGCAAGGGAAGCTGTGGAGACCTATTTAATACCTAGTTGAGACACCATCTTGTAAAGCCAATTGCCCAATCCCTTGGCACAGTGTAGGGTACACAAAAAAAAAACCCAAAGGGGGGGGAAAATTCCTACCCAGCCCCGAAGCGACCAGCAATCTTACACTGAAACCATACGGTGGGAGGGTGGGTCGCCAGCAAACAAAGAGGCTGAGGAAGGGGCGGCGTGGCCCTAAAAGGGGTCTGCAGACCCTGCCCCCTCCCCATGCCACCATACGACCCTTGTCGCACGGTGATTGCATGGTCTCTTCTCATGCGAGGCCAGCAAAGGTGTCTCCCCCCGCCACGTGTGGTCACGCAGGCGGGGGGAGACGAATTTAACTAATAGTAATTCTTTCTCAATATGCATCTAGACATGTTGAAAGTTAGCACATGCAAAATTTATGCAAATCCCTGCCCTCTTTTGTCAATGAATGTGCGGATCCCATCAGCCTGCTAGAATATCTAGAAAGCTCCAGCATTAAACAACAACAACAAACAACAAACCAGTTGGTCACTCCTGTAAAGATGTTCCAGATCCAGTCAAAAAAGGGAGGCAGTAAAGAACAACTCACAAACACACCCTGTTCCTGTTTTTGCATCAAAAATGTTTGGCTGTGAACGTTCAGCACAGCTCTAGCTAGTACAAACAGCCGAGCATGTTCATTATTTAACATATGGACAATATAGGCAACAAAGTTTAAATTTTCAGCCTAGAGAAGATGACAGAATATACTAACAATTCCCTATTGAGAATAAGCAGAGGGCTTTTGAGAATCTCCTTGTAGACTTTCAGCAACCGACAGTGTTAAATTTTCCTTTCTAGGAAAGGTATTCACTAAAGCAGTTGTAACGCTGAAACAGTACTCACAGATACAGGAAGGAATTGTGTCCTGTGGGTTTCCCTTTCCACAGAGAGGCTTACACATACCCCTGGGTCTTCCATTATTTGCTTTTTTTTTTTAGGTGGCACATAAGGGATAGTTGAGTCAAACTGGATCATGGCTAAAGTACCACAAAATTCATAATTCAACCCCTGTTCAAAGCTATTCTGCTACACAGGATTATGACTTGTTCATATGAGCCATTAGCTCAGCAAAAAAGAAGGTAATTCAATAGACAGAGTGGTATTCTATGGCTATTCAGGCTCTAAATCCAGATCCATTTATATTTCTGAAGTGCAGGAGATCATTATGATAACTCCATTGCACATGTGCATGCATTAATGTGTGCGCACACACACACACACAACTTTTCAATTAGTTATACTCAGAGGCACTAACACAAGTTTAAAACATCATAAAATAGAGGCATCTAAAACAAGCAAACTACTAAAAATCTCTATTTAACAGGACTTTATTGCATTCCTATGCACAGTTATTTGGGAGTAAACTCCCTTCATGGAGCTTTCTTGGGCAAGGAATAATCAGAGATGGTTTGCCATTGCCTTCCTCTGAAACGTAGCATATACCACCTGGTATTCTTTTGCAGTCCCTCATCCAAGTACTAACCAAACCTGACCCTGTTTAGCTTCCATGATCAGACAGAATCAAGTGCCTTCAAAAGCATATATTTCCTCACAGTCTTCTTAAATATGTATTATTGGCAGTCAGATATTCAAGATGAGATCTGAAAGAAATACATACACACATACAGAGATGCATATTATTTGGAGGAGCTTCAGGTTAATTAACATGACTTTTCCATGCTCAGGTGCTTACCATAGAAATTACAGCTTCCATCCTTCTCTACCTGTAGCCATTTCCATGGCTGCCAATCCTCAGCTGAGACCCAGGGTACTATAGTGGTTCTGAGTGTCAGACTACAACTTGGGCCATTTCCATACTAGACTGTTATAGCGCTGTAATTCCACTTGCAACATCCTATGGAATCCTGCAGTTTCCGGTCCCTCTGCAAACCCTAGGATTCCATAGGATGTTGCAAGTGGAATAATAGCACTACAACAGTCTAGTGCGGAAATGGCCTTGGAGAAACACATACTCTCCCGGCCTCGCAGAAAAGCAAAAACTCTTCTGAACAAACCTTACCAAGAAAACCCAAGATAGGTTCACCTTAGAGTCACTATAAGTCAGAAATAAATTGAAGACACACAACAGGCACACCACTTGAAGTGTGCTTACTTCTGACTGTTGCAAAACACAATGTGCATAAAAAAGGAGATTCAGCAATGTGAAATGCAACCTTTAATTAGGAATGGTAGTCTAGCAAACAAAAATAAGAGACAGGAAATAATTAATTGGAAGCAACTGAGTTATCGATTCAGTTGGCAATTTTGCAGCAGAAGGGACAACTTAATGAAACTTAGGCCATTTCCAAACGATGACGGTCTTCCGTGTCATCTCGCTGCAGTCCCGGGTCCAGAAGGGAGCGCATCAGTAACACTCCCCTCTTCACCCGCTTGGTCCATGCAGAAGAGAATGCAATGATGCCATGTCTTCCTTCCACAGCGCAGCTGGGCTTTTTCCATTGCTGGGCTATGTAAGGAAGTGTCACCAGCTTCTGCATGGCCAGAAGTGACGGAAGTGCCGTGCAATCGCAGATGCGAAACAGATTTTTTCCGTTTTGCAAAAACTGCAGAAGTGCGACGCTCCGCAACAGGATGGCAGCGGGACAGCAATGACATGCAGAAGCACGACCTGCTGACCACTGCCATCCTGTGGCAGAAACGAGACAGCGACGTCATGCAGAAAGGACCTTATCAAACCAAAGTGATTTACTTGTTACTTGTTAGAATTTCAGCATTATCTTAATTCCAGAATAGTTATTAATTAAATGAGAAACAGTGTTAAACAGCCAGCAAATTTTACATTTCTCAGCAGGTTCTTTACCAAAGCGTAGTTCTCTTTGATTTTTGCAATACTGTTTCTTGCTTTTTGTTACTTCTTTGGGGCTGCAGAATTATACAACATTTACACCATTAATTTTAGTTCATGATTATGATAGGTTAGTCCCCATACCAGCCTACTTGAGTATTATGATCTCCAGTGGGAGGGTTTTATCATCATCCCACCATCCTCCCAGATCCAGCTGATGAAGACACAGAAAAAGTCTTCCTGGAGGTTGCTCCTAGTCTTTGGAACTCCTGATTGAACAGACCTTCAGCCTTGGGTGATCCACGTGGAGTGACATGCAAATGGCTGTGCTGTTTGAATATGCAGTGTGGGTTTAAATGTTGTGGTAGTTGTAATTTTAATGTTTTTTAAGTACAATCTCAGGCTATTTCCACACTAGACTGTTATAGTGCTATTATTCCACTTTCAACATCCTATGGAATCTTGCGGTTTGCAGTTTCGGGAGAGGCCTCAGGTTTGCAGTTTAAGGAAGGGCCCCAGTATTTCACAGGATGTTGAAAGTGGAATAATAGCATTATAACAGCATAGTGCAGAAATGGCCTCAACTGAATGTACTATTTAAAAATTTTTAAACTTTGGTATTTTACGCTCTTTTAGTTCTGTTTTAATTTACACTGTAAGCTGCTTTGAATCCTATTAGGGAGAAAAACAGGATATAAAATTATTATTATTATTATTATTATTATTATTATTATTATTATTATTACTACTAGTAGTAGTAGTAGTAGTAGTAGTAGTAGTAGTGCTATTACTATAGATTAAAATATTTAAAATGAACAAATAGTAGCTTGGAAGGAGGCCAGACTTCCATGCATCCAGGATGACCTTCACGTGTTCTGCACTGGACACTATAGAGACTCCTCAACCATTTCTGCACCTTACTCATCTCCATTGTTATTCTGTTGCAACCGATGGGAGCATGACGTGAACGCTTCTCACTGCACTTGGCCGGCTGCTGGTGGAAGGGTAGCACAAGTGACACGTGCTTTCCTTCCACAGTGCAGCCAGCCACTTCCTGTGCTGCACTGGGGAAGGAAGCATGTAGATCGCACTTCCTCCCTTTCTACATGACCTCTGGCAACAGAAGCATTGCGCAATTGGGGGCCAGTACTGGATTTTTTTCCAGTAATGGAATATCTCATGATCACCATGGCTGGGGACAATTTGGCAGTGGGACCATGATGACATCATGCAAAAGCATGACTTGTAGACTGATGGCAAAGCGTTCCCATCGCAGGACAGCGACATTGTGCAGAAATCGACCTCATCTCTCCCAGATAGGGATTGAAAGAATATATGTTATTATTCATTCCAAGGCTGAAAAATGGGGCTCCTGGCAGTCAGGAATCCCTGAGCAGAATAACAATAGACCAGAGAAATCTTGCAGAAATTTCTCCCCATGTTGATACACCTCAAGTGTGGAGAACTAGGGTCATGAAAACATGTTTCCTGCGCACACGCGCATACACAGACACAGATACACCCTGTTTTATCTTGAGAAAACACTATTTACTGTGCAGGAAACCTGTTTCTCTCTCTCTCTCTCTCTCTCTCTCTCTCTCTGCAGAAAGCAGGTCTTCTTCTTCTTCTTCTTCTTCTAAGTCTTTTTCTACAGAGAATAATTTCTCCTCAACACTGTGAGATGTTTGAATATAGGGAGAAATTAGCACAAGATTCTCACTGATTTATTATTCTTCCAAATAAACAAATTATTACTTTGATTGTTGGGGATCCATTCTTCAACCTAGGAATGGACAGTAACAAATATTTTTTCCATCCTGACTGGGAGGGATGAGGAGCTGCTATACAGGATTAAGTGCAGAATATTTGAGGGGTTTTTTTTCCACAGGAGGGGAGAAAGCTACCATAATTATTTGTCCTCATATGAAAGGGTGAAATGGTCAAGGATTTAATGTCTGGTCTCTGGAAACTGAATTTTGAAGTACTTAGGCTGTAACTTTTATTAGGACACATAAGGGAATCTGTAAACCAAAGAAAGAGAGAGGATAAGGACACAGAGGGCAGATAACAAGGTAAGCAAGAGATTTTGATGGGCTGGGTGAGAATTTTTTAACAAATTATGTGGCTCCTCCCTTCTCTCCCCAATACAAAAGAAGGTCCCTTGAAGGAAGCTTAAAATCATGGATGATATTTTTCGACTTCATTATATCAAGGCTTCTGGTACAGGCATTTAACATAAATGTAAATAGCAATGTAACATAAAAATAAAATTTCCCCTGTTAACGTAAATGCAATTGAATTAGAATTTTTTCTTTGCTTATTAATGATTAACTAAATGCATTCTCCTTTTAAAAAAAACTAACTTTACTATCTCTAACAAGAACCTAAATTGCCACTTTGAAGTATGAATTCTGGTAAGAAAGGGAAAGACATCTCCCGCCTCTACTTGATTACATTTCTCATTCTTTGATTTCGTGTAGGGTAAGATGTCACAAACAAGAGCAAAACCTGGAAGCCATGTGAGCATCTCATTCACTTGCCAGAGAAAGGAGTATCCACCATTTATCTTGGAGCTGTTGAGATTACATTATCACCCCGCCTCTGAGAAAAGGTAAGGAGCTGTGATTTAGGGGCAGCATTCCCTCATACTTTCCTCTCAAGAAAGGGGATTTTTTAAAACACTTTTAGTCACACTTTGTCCACAACTGCTTACAATTGTGAAACAGACTGCACCACTATCAAGTCAGCGACAGTGCAAAACCAATAGCACTTGAAAAACTCTTCAAAATAGACCCAAGATCTAGGCCATTGATTTCCTTCTGCAAGGGACAAGTTTTATAACTGTAAGATTTTTTAAAAAATTATTTGAAGGACTACTTTGTATATGTCATTGTTATTGGTGTAGTGTAAAGTAAATGAGACCTTAAATATTCTATGTGGGAGATAATCAGATAATAACCAGCAGACAATGCTATCAATAGGCAGCAGCATCAATACCTTCTCTCTTGAGAGAGAACTTGGAAAGGAAAGGTTGGACATTTCTGCCTTATAGCTCTGCTTGTATAACTCCGTTATGTTAATTCAGCATGAGCAGAGCAGCACTAACCCAGGCAAGGTTCTTTTCTTTCTTCTTCATCTTCTTTTTCTTTTCTTTTTTTTTCTTTCTTCTTTCTTTCTTTTTTTTTTAAGTAGGAAATCCTGCTGGGCTTTTGAGTTGTGATTAATAGTAGATCTCCAGACACAGGCAAGCTCGGCTGTTTGACAGCTTTCCCTTGGAAAACGCTGAAAAGTAATTGGCCGTCTCATTTTGTGAAGTTTGGATTTCAATTCAGCAATAATCGCTTCTGCACACATGCCTGCTCTCTGACTCCCCCCTAACTCCTTCCCATTGCCTCTTCATGGCATGCCTTCACAGTTCAAAAAAACCATCAAGGACATTTTGTAGTGAGATACCATTACACAGTGGGAGGCATTTTTGACTACTGTTAAAAATATTTGGATGACAATTTCACCATCACTAGTAAATTTCTTCTGTCCACTGTGTGCATTGTTGTATTATTAAGACACAGTATTCTTTCCCATAATATCTACCTACAGATGAACAAAACATACCAAGCAGGAAGCTAAAATTAAAATAATTAGCAAATGTATGTCCTACAATTATCCATGACTTTTTAGCAAATCACTAAAAAGATTTACAGCCGAAACCTATGCTAGTTTATGCAGAAGCACTCAGTTAATGACTAACAGTTACTTCCAAGTAAGTGTGCATCAAATTATGTGCTTAAGTTTTTCAGATCTGGCCTTGGAAGTTTTTCACAAATATATGATTCATTTCCGATTCTGAAGATTCTGAAAAGATTAACACTTTCCCTATGAGTCACACAGCACATTAAACAATAAAACAGCCTTTAAAAAAAGACTTTGTTTGACACAGATGACGAACCTATTAATAATAAATGTAACTCTTTAACAATGTTGTTCCTATTATTAGCTACAAAGACTTGGTGTTTCCATTAAAATCCTCTTGAAAGGAAACCAGTGACTAATACTAAGGTTGCTGTTCCACTGAAGCAAACACACGCACAAAAATAAAGTGAGCCTTTTACATATATCAGATGAGGATTTGCTGCCCATAAATATGAGAACATAATGTGCATAATATGCCTGAATTGGGGCAAGGGAGCATCAGACACATTTGCAACATGAATCTGGACATCAGTTGTGACCTGTTAGGCCACGTGCATCATCCCATTTGAGGCAGAATAAACTTTCTAATGTTACTTCCTTACTCAGGGCTGGAGTTGCCATATGTCTAACACTACAAAAAGCAAGTCTTCTACCTGAAATGTATCAAAGGGCAGTTCCCTATCTGATGGACTATCCAGCCAAATTCCAGTTTATGGTGCCAATTCTTTGTCAGCTGGGGCTGTGCTGGTGCCAGACCAGTGACTGGATGTTATAATGAGCTGGAAGGCTGAAGCTGAATCCCAATAAGATGTGGATAATTAGTTCCCAGGTTCAGAAAATAGGTAAGCAACTCAACCTGGATGGGGTTACATGGTTCAAAATGTGCATATGTGCACATTTTTCCAATATTTTCTATCCCTGTTTTGCACATCACATTCCAAATTCAGACATCTGTAGATTTCGAACTGCAGATTCTGTATGGAGCTGTGTTCAGTACTGTGGATGGGGATAGAATAATCTTCTACATGTGAGCCTAATGAATTTCTCACCTTTCCCTACTGAGTGTAAGAAAAACACAAGATCCTCATAACACAAGTGCAACTTTGAGGGAAGGTATGTAGACAGTGTGCCGCAAAAAGTGTGCATTTATTGCACAACTAGATTTTTTTTTAATGTATTAGTTCTGTGAAGGGAGAGTGCTTCCATTCATGAGAGGAGAGATATGCTCATGAAAGAGGTCCTTTCATTCATAGAATGAAAACTTTGGATCTAACCTGTTTTCTGAAACAAGATTGATGAAGGAAATAAAGGCAGCAAACAGGCCAGTGTGGGAAAATAAACACATTTTCTGAAGTCTGTGTTTATGATATAAAGATGTGATTTCAATGACACTATGACATTATCATTTGTTGCATTTCTTTTGCAAACAATCACACTGTTACATGCTGATCATGTAAATGCAATCTTATTTGGTCATATACAAAAAGGAGACCAGCAGAAGCAATACTGGACAACTTTGATCAGAGTGGACCACTTTGTCAGGGCCAAGGGCCAGGTTTTGCCCCTTAGGGTTCTGCTGTGAGCGTCACTCCTCTCCCCCCTAAAAAAATTATTTACAGAGAAAGATGGAGAGAGAGAGAGAGAAAGAAAGAGAGAGAGCACAAAGTAGGGCAATAGCACTCTTTCACTGTTGTCTTTTAGCAAGTGGTTTTCAGAGGCATGCTAACTAAGGCCATTTCCGCATTAGACTGTTATAGCGCTATGATTTCACTTTCAACTTCCTATGGAATCCTGGGGTTTGCAGTTTAGGGAGGGGCCAGCTGGCTCCTCCTGAAACTACAAAACCCAGGATTCCATAGGATGTTGAAAGTGAAATCATAGCGCTATAACAGTCTGGTGTGGAAATGGCCTAAGATTCTGGGGACAGAATATAGCCGCCATGATCAGTAGTCATTGATGCATGCTTAGGAAATGGCTAAAACTAATTCAGATGAGTTTCATTGACTTTAACTGTGGTTCAAAAAGAGCAATATATCATGCATACCTTTGATAGGAGAAGGAGAATTCTTCTGTAAACTTGGCATCAGCCCAAGGCATGGAATTTTCCTGCGAGTTTTCTATTGAAATTATCTCTTCCTGATGTCTAATAGATTATTACAGCCAGCTAAACTACTCATCAGGCTTCTACTGAAAGCCATCTCTGTGAGGTTCCACAACGATTTACAAATTGGCAAGCTAAGTCAAGAAATACATTGCTTGAACTTGGCCAACTTTCACAGTTCCATTGTAATTTCAGATCTATCCAAATTGTTTAAGGGGAAAAAAATAAAATAGAAAAAGTGATACTTAAATACCAGCCAAGCTGAGTTCCCAGAATATTAGAGAACAATATTCATTTCTGTTTCAGATTAACTGTTTCTGGTGGCCAATAGCACAAGCCACAATAAACTATAATGAATATTCAATACATATCTGTGTTTGTCTGTATCAGTCTACAAAAGGGATCTTGTGGCGTCTTTGAAACTGAGGCCCTTTCCACATCCTGCCTTTGTCCCAGTGGTGTCTGATGATGATAGTGACAGCAGCTTTCCCAGGAGGGAAGCACAATAGAGCACTCCCCTCCACACTGGCTGCCTCTGGGATCCGGGAAGCACGATGGCCGTACCTCTTCCTGCCACCGCACAGCTGCACTGGGGCAGGAAGAGGTATTCCGAGCTGCACTGGGGCAAGAAGCACAGCCATTGTGCTTCCAGGACCTCCGCAAGCAAGGTTAAGTATGGGTGTGCAGTGGGAGGGCGATGCAATCGCTGGTCATTGACAGCGAAAATCCATCAATGATTTGCGGTGCATTCATGCTACCTGGGGATGGAAGAAGGACAGGACTAGGACGATGTTATGTATGAGCATCGTCGCTGTCCTGTCCTCCCATCCCCATGGCGGGTTGGATGCATTGAGCGGAAAGGGCCTGAGAGAAAGAGGTTTGTACCATAAAAAAGAAAAACAGACAAAAATAGAAATAGCAGCAACGCACTGCTGAAAATGTCCATGCCAAAATTCACTGATAAATTCCACCTTAAAATAAAAGTACTTATTTTAGTAAACTTCTCCCTTTCCCTTTTACTTCAAATTAAATGTACACATTTTGTCAGATAAAACGCAATCCATTTTCTGACGGTCATTTTTCTGTGAGCCTTGTACACTTTAATATACTTTTGCCATCTCAGCTCAAGTTGTAAAGCTTATTAACTGGTTCTTGTTTTTCAGATCATATTACCTCTTCAGTGTACCCTAAGATTCAAGAAATCACAATAGTGAAAATGACAACATGTGTTTAATAGCTGCAACAATTTCTTTCCTTTCAATTTCCTTTCATATATACAGAATATATGAAAAACTGTCCTGTATGGGCAAGACCAGTGAGAGCCAGTGGAATGGAGTGGAGTGTTGGGTGTGAGACTAGGAGTCTGGAGACCAGGATTCACGTCCCCATTCAGCCACGGAAACCCAGTGGGTGAACTTGAGCAAATCGCATTCTCTCAGCCTCAGAGGACGACAAAGGCCAACACTCTCTGAACAAACCTTGCCAAGAAAACCCCATAATAGGTTTGCCTCAGGGACACCATGAGTTGGAAATGACTTAAAGGCACACAACAACAAAACACCTAGAGCACAGATCTGCCATTAACTTTTTTTCCCTTAAAGTTGTACAAACTGAGACTTTAAGGCTGCAATCCACATGCATACCTGTGAGGAAGTCCCATTGAATGTAGTGCATCAACCACAGATGGTAGATGCACAAAGGATTGTGTATGCATTTTATTTCTGCTTTTTATGGTTTTAACATCTCTTTTGGTCTCTGCATAGAGGTTGGCAGCTGCAGCTGTACAGTGGTAACATAAAGAAATATTGCACACTCATTTAGAAAACTAGATTCCTACATGTATTATTGCTAATCTCTTTCTTACCACAGCTAGCTTTTAAACTTTGGATTTTTCTTCCACAATGCTGTGTCACAGTATTATAAACCAACATTCCTCTGGGGTTCTGCATTTGTCAAGTTGTTGTTGCTGTTGTTAAATTTCTTGACCAATATTTGAAGATGACCTGTGTCAAAAGGAGTCACAACACAATAAACTACACCAGTAAAATATATTATTTCATCTATTCCATTTTTTCCCAAGGAATTCCATAGCAAACACCATTCTGTTATTAGTCTGGAGGGCATTCAGCATCAATATTTTATTCCTTTCCAAAATGTCAGATGTGATAAACATATGACTGAATAGTCACTTAATCTTTGTGTTTTTGTGTCTCTGTGCTTTTCGAGAAACCATCATGAAGCATCCAAAAGTAGTGCCCACTGAAAACTCAAGAAACTATCCACTCTCAAATCCATGCAAGGCACTGGCCAGCCAGCCACCACATGGCATCAGCCATGGCTGCCTTATACAGTAATCAAAAGATCCAACCTCATTGATTTCCCCTCTCCAAATAACCCAGCCTCTCCAAGCTGTTGCTTGTTTTCAAGCTTTTGTCTGGCATTCAATGAATTTTGCAAGCAGTACGTAATAGTGTTTCTCATGACAGATGAAGGTTTCTTAAGTGACTTTACCCAATTTCTTTGAATTGTTTTATAAGCCATCTGTTTTTAAATTGGGCCTATTTTTTCTTTCTCCCAAGGAGAAAAGAGACTACAAGGCTTTGTTTTTATGCAAATAATGGGTTCAGCAGCCTGTTGGTATTTGCATCTAAGAGCTGGCTTTACACTTTTATCTATTTTTCTGACAGGCCTGCATGGAAACTTTAGCTCATGTCATCCGGCCAAGCTTTAACACCCTTCTGTCAGAAGGAGCTGGAAAAGCCAGAAATACTTCTTACAGTACAAAGTTGTAGGAAATGTGAAAGTTTTGTTCCTTCTGCTATTTAGCATTGAACTTTAATGCTTATAAAAAGCACACAGCTGATAAGCAGGGGCTGAAGCCAGCCAGGTGTAATGGTAGCAGGTGCTGCCTTTCCCCATGCAGTTTTAGCAAGATATAAAAAGCAAGGTCTTTGGCATGTATCCTGCTGTTGAGGGATGGGGAAGCAGAGTGGCCAAAAACATTGCTAGGAAGGAGGAAATATATTGCCCAGAGGACAAGGATTCCCATAAATTTTGCAGTCCTAAAGTAGCATACCTTCCCACTGTCCAGATCTGGCAAGCACAGTCCTGATTAATCCTCCATCATCTCACTTGTTCAGTTGCCTTTAAAATCTTGACATTGCTTAGCCACATATGCCCTGTTTTTCATTTGTCAAGTGATGAAAGGAATGCATTTACAGTGGGACCTCGGTATCTGCTAGGTTTTGGTTTCAAGAGCCACCATGGATACCAGAATTCATGGATGCTCACATCCCATTATGTACATCGGTGTAGTAAAATGTCATCCCTTATATAAAATGGTAAAATCAAAGTTTGCTTTACGGATTTCTTTAAAATATTTTCAAGCTGTGTTTGGTTGAACCTGTGGATACAGAATCCACAGATACGGAGGGTCAACTGTATTGCACTTATTTTCTTATTTAAATATACATTGCAATGCTTATGCTGCTGTTATCAATATAGGCCAATGTTGGAGGGCATGAAGTAGCTACACCTTTGAAATGGCTACTTTGTTTTCAACAGAAATAAAATATATCTTACCATAATGCAGATTGCATGCCTGCCCACCATTCACCAGACAAACCACCTGCTTACCTACTGCCTCCATGCTGTTGATGGGCATATTCAAGTCTCCTGTTCACCTTTCTTCTATATTTTTTAAAACCTTAAAAGACTTTGACTGAACAGCTCTTCAGATAGAGGAGTAGCAGGCCTCTGATAGAGGGATGTCCTCCATAAAGTGGGGCATATGGCTACTCTGGTGGGAATACGGGAGAGGGCCTTCTCAGTGGCTGCTCCCAGGCTCTGGAACTCCCTACCCAAAGAGGTTAGACTGGCACCCTCCCTGTCTACCTTCAGGAAACAGCTAAAAACACTCCTCTTCCAGCAGGCATTTTATATGTAATTTCTATCAGTGCTGGTCATTTTAATTGTTATTTAATTGATATTTTAATGCTGTTTTTATATGTATTTTAACATGTTTTAATTATTATTGTGATTTAATTTTTGTTTTAACTTTTATATATGACAGTTTTTAATTATGTTTCTTTTAATAGCTATAAGCCGCTTTGAGTCCCCTCAGGGAGAAAAGCAGGATAAAAAAAAAGATGATGATGATGATGATGATGATGATAATACTCCTCTATAGGATAGCACTGGTAGTAGTTCCACAAACACGGTTTCCCAGATACTGTTGGCCTTCAGCCATCAGAGTTCCTGACTCTTAGGCATGCTTTCAGCGGTTATGGGAGATTTAGTCTGAGACCCTTTTTGCACATTGCCTCATTCCAGTGTCATTGCAAGGGGATCACACAAGAAGCCTCTTGCGAGAGGCACTCGCATCCCCTCTGCTTCCCCTCCGCACCAGCTCCACGCTGGGCGGAAGGAAGCATGAGGGCTCTGCCCCTTCCTTCCGCAGCACAGCCAAGTACTTTCCCAAGCTGCACTGGGGAGGAAGCACGATAGCTGCATGTCTGGAGCCTCCACACATAAGGTAAGTGCAGGTGGGGCACAGGAGGGATGTGTGATCGTGCATCATTTTCGGCAATGAGCTGAAAATGATATAATGCATGATCATCACCTAATAGCCTCGGGAGCATCACATGATTGCAAGGACATCATGTGGAACGGCCCTCACAATCGCGCGATGTTCCCGAGGCCATTTTGCAACAGGACTGGTGTGCAAAAAAGGCCTGAGAGTACCTCTACCATTTTGTTTTGCCATCAGCAGATTTTTCCTTTTGTTTGAAATTCCAAAGACAGGAAAGGGTTGTAAATTTCACTGCAGAGGGCCAAAGACATTTGGGGAAACAACTAGCATATAAATCTTGAAAAGCCAGACTTTGATCTGGGCCCATTCATATTATACTGTACAACTATAGCATTATAATTTCATGGTAACATCCTATGGAATCCCAGGAGCATCAGAGCTCTGCAGTGCCTCACAAAACTACAAACCCCAGGATTACAAATGATGCAGCTATGACAGTTAAAGTGGAATGACAGCATTATAACAAAGTAATTGAGAGGGCTCAATAACAATAAAAGCAGAAATAATATACCCATTTACCTGGAGTACGTACCATCAGATTCAGTGGGACTTATTACTGGGTGGATATTTATAGGAGAATGCTATAAATTTTGAGAAGTCGTACATTTTAGTATCATTCTTTTATAGCTGCATTTCTTTGCCATTTCTTATGAGGAGATGCCAAGATGATTCGCAGTAACATTTATATGCCACCATCTTGATGTGGCAGGGACAGTCCCAAATAATCTTTTGTTGTCCCACCTTTTTTCGATTGCTTTTAAAAGGAACCTATTTCTTTCTCTTCCTCCCAATTTTCCCCTTTGTCTCCAGCTAATTTCAGTTGCTGCAAACTGAGTTCCAAGTGCAACAGTAGTTTGCACTGAAATAATTCAGGAGGAGGGAAAAGGAGGGGGCAGAATCTTGCCTTTCCCTATAAACTCAAACAAAATGAAACTAGTGCAGTTTCTTTGAGCATTTCCTCATTAATACCTTTTGCTATCTTGCCCTCACTCTGATGTTCTCTGGCTGCACGTGTCTCAGTTTTCATCTATGAAATGTTGGAGGGCATGCATTTTTTGTGCTTATTTTCTTATTTAAAAATGCCACACAATAGCTATATGCTGTTATTGCTGTTATTGCTATTTAGTTCTTTGTAATTATTAATATAATATGTCATCATATTGTTATTTTATATCAGTTAGTACAAACTTTTCACCACTTGTCCTAGACTAGAAAATTATATGTTTGGAGTGGCTATATTTACGTCTAAGGGACTTTATTTATTTATTTATTTACATTCCAGCTTTTTCCTAACATATGAACTCAAACTCCTTACAGGACTTTAGGGAGCCACATGGTCATTATAATATCTGGCATACTTTCAGTACTTATAAATATCAGCCATTTCACAATTGTCTATTACATAAATGGCTTAATTTCATGTCCCAGTGAAATCCAAAAATGTCACCTTTCATGTCGCAATTTCACAAGGGCTACATCTCTGTGAAACTCCATAATTGAATTGTGTTGTATTTTCCTTCTGTTTATGGCCGGGCAAGCTTAGGTTCTGCAGTCACACACTATACTCTCCAAGAGGTTTCTTTGCAGCAAGGTAAATGCATAGGCCCCTTTTGGATTCAGGAGTTAACAAGACCAACTCTGTTCTCACAGATGAACCCCTGGCCCTCCCTTCCCTTTCTCTGCTCACTTTCCTTCTCATCCATCCTTGAAATCCACTGTTACACCACTCCTCCCACACAGCTGCTAAGCCTTTGTCCATTTGCCGCTTACAAGCTAATGACTTTCATATGCCATGCTTTCATTTTCTGTCTACAGATACTTGACACCAAGGCTAACTCTCTCTAACAGCCCTCCCCAAGCTGGTGCTGAGGTGCAGCCCAAGACATTTTGTTGACTGAGGCAAGGAACATGATGGCAAAGACCCAATATACAGAAATGAACTGGACTGGTCATTGAATTTCCTTCAGTGCTGGGGACACAACAGTGTCTTCTATGCTGCAGGATTGTGCACTAGTTTAAGTGGTACAGAAGAGGCTGTGTCACACATACATCTCTGTCCTCCCACATAAAGTAGTGGCTAACTAACTCACGAGGAATGGGCACCAGGAATGGCTGCTGCTTTAGCTGCCTTCAGCTTCTGCTCCCTGAAGCCACTATCTTACTTTGCTGGTGGCAATCTGCTCTTCTGCTTCTCTTCAGATGTGTTGGAATATAACTCCCCTGTATGTCGGAATGCAACTCCCCCACTAGCCAACATGAAGAAAAAGCAGCACAGGTTACCAGTCCCCTCTGCTTTGCCAAAGTTTGTCAAACTGGGGTAGGGACAATGTGTAGGGGTAGGGACAACCACCTTGTTGGTTCTTTATAAACACACACAGTTATGGGCTTTCCTTGTCATTCATCCACACCTGTAGTACACGAAGACGTATGTTAACTCAGAAACTGTTCTGAACATTAAAAGTTACTTTCTAGAAGTAATTCATTAAGTAAGTCATTAAAAACACTCCTCTCCCCTCCGATGATTTGGTATCACTAGAAGAACATCTTTGCCAATATATCACACTACTTTTCATTAAAACACACACACACACACACACCCCTTGGGAATAATAAATGAATCGCACAAAACTCTGGAAATTCTGCTCAAATTTTCTCTAAGAATGGCTCTAATTAATGGTTAAAAAGTGGAGGCATATCTAGGGTGGAGCAAGTAGGGCATGGGCACCAATGCCAGGGGGGTGCAAAAAAGCACTGCTGGAAGTGACACAGGAGGAGGAGGAGGAGGAGGAAGTTGCCCTGGAGGTGGGAGTGGAAGTTCCAAGCTTGCCCTAGGTGCTGTTTATGCTAGAAAGTAACTGCTAAAAAGTAACTAGAAACTTATAATTACCCCCCCCCAAAAAAAGTAACATCATTTCCTCTCATCATGTTAGTTTAGAAATGTAAGTTTCTTATTCCATTCCCCCATCCAGCAAAACCTATTACCAATAAGCCATTATTGGTAACTATTATAAAGCCTTACTTCCAAGGCATGAGGTTGTACCTAAGTATAATGGATAATAGACAATAGGTCTATCCTTTCTTAACAGAAGTGATGGAAAGGCTAAAATAGAAGTCCCCATCTGGCCACACCAACTGCTCCCAAAGCCAAAAGAATCCACAGTTCAAACATCTGCAAGATGGAAAAGTTAGCGCAAAGATTTCCATAATTATCATTCGACTTCCAGTTTCAAAACTGTAGATTATACATAGCAAAGTGGTCATTTCTGACTCTCTTTTTAACTATATCTTGGCTTGTTTAGAATGGTGGGGAGGGGGACTGTGGCAAAGACAGAGGAACAAAGACTTGTGATTCAATACAGACTAGCCACGCATATTAGAGTGAAGGAACAGAGGAGAGAGATAAGTGAAGAAAGGGAAAAGTCTTAAGGCCAGATGGAATCTGTGTAGCTTATTGGTATTTCTCCATCTGTAATTTCCATGATTCGATGGAAAACAGAAAAATCATGAGTGTATAGAGCCAAGCATTAACAGATGTAATGTTAAAATTAGGGAAATTGGGAACACAAAGTGAGTTTAGACAAAGTTGCTTAACACAGAGGATATTCAACATGTGGAGTAAGTTACTAAGAGGAAATACTGCAATAAAGAGCATCCGTGAGCTCAGAAGAAAGAATATTGTGCATTTCTAATCTAAGAGCGGATCAGGGAGACACCACCAAAAACATTAATGAAAACCAAATACCAAGAAGTGAAGAATAATGCTTCCAAGATCTTACATTTTTCCTGGAGGTTCCCAATGATTCACATACTCCATCTGAAGAAAGAAGAACACCTCTGTTCATAGCTGTAAATCATTCCTAGTTCCTGCTGCTACTGTTATCTCGTATGTATTCTCTAAGAAAAGGAGTATAGAATACCAAATAATGATGGGCTGGAATTCCCATCAGCCCTAGCCAGCACAGCCAACAATGAATGGTGATGGCAGTTGCAGTCCAACACCATCTGGAGACCACACATTCCTCATTCCTCTCTTAGAATATGAACTCCAAGACTGCAGTTATTAACTATAAGCCTACAGAAGCCCCAGTGAAATCGGTAGGATTTCTTTGATTGCACAACAGTACCCAAGGATTGCAGAAACTGTAAAAAAAAAAAAAAATCCCAAATAATCAGATCTGTATAAGGAACAGGTAATATTCTGGGCTTTAGCACACGTCCAATACTTTTCCGATAATCAAATCCCATGATTTGTGTAATTTCTGTATTATTTATGCAAAATATGCAAAAGAGTTGAAAGGACACCTTAGATAAATAGGGGCTGTTGGTTTGATGATCGGCAGAACACCTAGCACCCATCCTACCTTAATTACATTTGTTACCCCATTGTTTCCAGGTTAGTTTAGAACATTGCTATTAACATTTAAAGTTCTATGTGACCTAAACTCCTTCATTATCTTAAAGGTTGACTTTACTCATAGGAATCCACCCGAGTCTTAAGATCACCATCACAAGTCCTGCTTTCCTGCCTATTTCATTGTAAGGTTCCAGAAACAGAGCCTTTTCAGTGGTGGCACCACAGCTGTGAACTTTTTTCCTGGATATCCCTGAAATGTTTTAATTCTCCTTGCGTTTCTAAACAGCTATTAACAAATTTTTCTATCCCAGAAGACAGTTCATAATTGATATCTACCTTTTGTGTGTTTATTTGTTTACTGGTGTTAATACAGTTGTTTTATACTTGACCTTTTAATTTTTTAACTTGATCATGATATTTTAGCTTTTCTTGTTAGACTATGGAAAATTCATATGATGTGGATTATAAATAACAAACATATTAATTAAGCACCTTCTCATGCCTTGTCCCAACATGAGGAAAAGAGGTATGAACCATATCCAATAAGAAAATATCCAGATCAACTCTGAGAATACATTCTATAAGCCTTTCTTTAAAAAAAAAAAAAAAAGCTTGGCATGTGAATGGTCCCTTGGAGAGAGCACATGTTTTGCATGAACAGTTGCCAGATGCAATTCCCAGCAGGTAGGTCTGGGAAAAAACCTGTCTACAGCCCTGGAAGAATGCTTCTAGTCTGTGTAGACCAGCGTTCCCCAGCCTTTAGGCTGAAGCTGGAGCCTTCCCAGTGTGCTGAAATACAAATCCCATCAGTGCAAATCAGAATGGCCTTTGGCAATAATGGAAACTTCAGTCCAACGTAGATGTAGGGCATTAGATTGGGACAGGCTGGCGTCAAACTAGATCAGTGTTCTGACCCAAGAAAATTCCTATGTTCCTATTCCAGAATGCTTTCTGTTGATCTTAAGCAATCCAAAATAGAAAAAGGTCATGTCCTGTATGGTGGAGAGACTGTTACAGGTTACATTCTCTTGGTCGAAGCCAGAAACTCCCCAATTTGTGTTCAACAGACAGTACCCTGTAGAAAGCAGAGTACATGTTAAATATTTCTCAGTGTAGCTCCTCCCAATGATATTTTAGTGTCATTTGCGAAAACACCCTAAGAATCATCCATGCTCTGGTCTCATCTGCCATTTGCACTGTCCTGTTTGTCTTGTGTTGTAGGGAACCAAAATACTTCCTTCTCTCAGATAATGAGAATATATTTCATGCCCTGTCTGTTTTTACAAATGATCCTGCCTTTCTCTTTCCACTTTTAGGAACATAACCAACCAAGTCAAAACTTGTTTCAGTTAAAACACTGGAACTGAACTTTAGAATGTGCTGCACTCCCAATTCTTTGCAGGGGTGTGACCTTGTCTTCAAAAATCCCAAAAGGCAATTTCAATTAAAGTTCAGTCTGGTTCCAAGAGGAAAATTAATGGTGTAATGGGAATGTATCAGTTTAAATAGCACATGCTCGTGTACAATCACAACATAATAGCAGCTTTAGTCAGTGATGGCAGCAGTTCAGCCAATGCCATTATTTCTGTACTTTACAGAGGTACATTCCAGATGAGTAAAACAAGCATGGGATACTGTGCCAGAAACTACTGTTTTAGCCTTCCCAAGTAGAGCTCATAATCTGATTTGTAAATTACTGGGGGCTGGACTAGATTTATTTACTGAACATAACACTAAAACACTTAGCAAGGCAATCCTTCTCTTCTCCATATTAATTAGTAATCATATCTCTGTGCCTACATCTTGGGCCATTTCTGTACTACACTGGAGTAGTGCTATTATTCCACTTTCCACATCCTTGGAATTCTGGGGACTGTAGTTTACTGAGGCCAAAGAGCTCTCTGGCTGAGAATTCTAAATGCCCCTCCCTAAACTGCAAACCCCAGGATTCCATAGGAGGTTGAAAGTGAAATAATAGCACTATAACAGTGTAGCGTGGAAATGGCCCTAGCTCAGAGAGGGAAGTACAAAAGGTCTAGAGCAATAGGTCTACATACTAACTGAATTACATATTTCTATAAGTGTAGCGGGCATAATTATCAGGCTGGTTGGGGTATTCTGAGAGTTGTAGGCCAAGCTCCTCATGTTCTGCTTTTGAGACCTCTGCATCATGATAAGCATGAAAATAAATTGTCCTGTCAGGGCCCTGAGATTTATCATTAGACCTTCAGGACTTCCAATCCTCTGTTTGGATTTCAGATCTCATTCAAAGTCTGGATGGTCTGGGTCTAGCCCTAGTATAAATATGGTAGAACTCTCAGTCATTATTATGTGCTTTCAAGCTGACTTCAACATATGACAACCCTATCATAGGGTTTTCTTGGCAAGATTCATTCAGAGGACATTTGCCATTGCCTTCCTCTTAAACTGAGAGAGCATGACTTGCCCAAGGTCACTCTGTGGGTTTCTACAGCTGAGGCAAGTATTCAGACTTTGAGATGTTAGTCCAACACTCAAACCATCGCCACCACAATGGCTCAGAATTCTCAGATTCAAGTAAAAAGCCAATAACTAAAACCACACAGAAAAAGATGTTGCACATCTTTGAATGTATTATGAATTTTCAAACAAGAAAGAGAAAAGATTTTATTCATAGTGATAAATCTTTATGCTACTACATGATCCCCCCCAAAATCAGGAAATGCAACATCACATAGAATTATGACAGTGCTGTTAGCTCTTCTAACAAATAGGAACATGCCAGTCAGAAAGACGTCTTATTGTAGAAAGAAAACAACCCAACCAAGTTAACATTCTTAAACGCATATGTATATGGATTAAGTTCCACTGAACTCAGTAATATTATTTCTGATTAAACAAAATTATTGTTATTCATCAGCATTTGCCATGTTTTCTTTGTTTTAATCCTGTTTTTGGCACTAACCCTGTTCCTCATTATTTGGAATACTGAGTTTCTGATGTTATTGGTTTGTGGGTTTTTTTAAAGTAGGAAACAGCACGAAACAAAGATGTTGCCACCTCATGTATTAACACCTTCATACCCTCCAACTGTCCCAATGGCACATTCCAATCTTATTTGCCACAAGTGTCCCTGTTTTCAGCTGTGAAATGTTGGAAAGTACGAATCTTTTGGAACACAAGCAACATCTAACTTTAAAGTGCCATAAAGTGTCAGGCTTGTGGGGCTGTGCTTGCTTGCTTGTTTTTGTTTTTGTTAGCTCTCCCTGAGCACACGGTCTGACTAACGAGGGGGAGGAGCCAGCTAGGGGGGAGGAGTCTTATTAGGAGCTCCCAACGGCCCTCTAGCTCATTCCCAGAGGAGAGAGCAGAGGGTGAGCTGGGTCTGTGAAGACATCCTTTACCAGGTGTTGTTTACAGGCTTGTGGGGCTGTGCTTGCTTGCTTGTTTTTGTTAGGTCTCCTTGTGCTGGCCGTGTGCTCTCCCTGAGCACACGGTCTGACGAGGGGGAGGAGCCAGCTAGGGGGGAGGAGTCTTATTAGGAGCTCCCAACGGCGAGCACCAAAGGCGCGCGCAGTTGAAGCCCTCTTCTTCAACCCTTTCAATTCATCCCTTGGTGATCAGCAGAGGAGACATACTTGATTCAGTTGAATTTTAGAAAAAAAGCCCTGTTATTCTTTCTAGACCTACTCCCTGTACTACTGTCTGTAGTATCAAGGATGGAAGGTGAGGGAGCTGCCGCGGTCACCTGTAGCACTTGTGGGATGTTCCTTTTCTTGCCACAAGATGTTGTCAGGTACACCTGCACCAAGTGCAAGCTGGTGACCTTCTTGGAGGAGAAGGTTCGCCAGCTGGAGGCACGAGTTTCTAATCTTCATCTTATTAGGGAAGGTGAGGAGTTTTTGGATAGGGCAGAGAAGACCTTCCTGAAGACCGAATGCGCGGGAGAGCTGCCAGATCAGGAAGTCAGCACACTGGGCCAAGAAACGGATGCTTGGAGGAATGTCACACGGAGGAGTAGGAGGACCAGCAAGGAAACAGAGACTCTCAACCTACACAATCGCTTCAAAGTCCTTGGCCTTATGAACGATGAGGAGCACCAGGAGGAGGGAACAGAATGTCAACAAGAAGGAATCCAACTTCGGCAACAGGAACTAGATCAACACTACCAGCCTCAACAGAGTGCCCAGGCAGTCCTAGAAGAACCTGCTCGTCGAGGAGCCCCGGACAAGCCTCAGAGGAGGCGAGTTCTGGTTGTTGGGGACTCCTTGCTCAGAGGAACCGAACCGGCAATTTGCAAACCCGACAAGTTCAATCGAGAAGTCTGCTGTCTTCCTGGGGCCAAGATCAACCACATAACGGAGAGGCTAACCAGGCTGGTCAACCCCACTGACCATAAGCCCCTCATTGTGGTTCATGTCGGAACCAATGACACTGCGAGACGCAGCTTTTACCACATCGCAAAGGACTACGAGCTTATGGGGACAAAGCTTAAGGACCTTGGTGCACAGGTGGTCATTTCATCTCTCCTCCCTGTTCAAGGATATGGCGCACAAAGGGAAAGGGCAATAGCAGAGGTCAACAACTGGCTCCGCGCATGGTGCCGCCAGCAACGGTTTGGGTTTTTGGAACACGGCCTGAATTTCCATGAACGTGGGCTTCTTGCAAGGGATGGGCTGCACCTCACGAAACTTGGCAGGAATGTTTTTGCAAACAGTCTTGCAAGGAGGATTAAGAGGTCTTTAAACTAAGTTCTGCTGGGGAGGGAGACAATATTATTCAGGACAAAGACACGGCGAGTCCAGGGGGGAAAGGCCCAAAAGATATTGACCAAGTAGTACAAGCGTCCAAAGGTGGGAGGAGTAGAAACTATAGTACAGGACTTGCAGGAAGGGCCCGGGGATTTAAGTGTCTCTACACTAACGCGCAGAGTATGGGAAACAAGCAAGATGAACTTGAACTCCTAGTACAACAAAATAAATACGATTTGATAGGCATCACTGAGACCTGGTGGGATGAGTCTCAGGATTGGAATGTAGGAATAGAGGGGTATAGCCTATTTTGTAGAAATAGACCAAACAAGAAAGGAGGAGGAGTAGCCTTGTATGTCAAGGATGTTTTCACCTGTGAAGAGATCCGTGACTTAAACCCAGAAAGCCAGGTCGAGAGCATCTGGGTAAGAATTAAGGGAGCGAGAAAAAATAGGGATATTCTGGTGGGGGTTTACTACAGACCTCCAACCCAGACTGAGGACCTTGATGACACCTTCCTCAACCAAATGGCCGCGCATTCAAAAAGGAGAGACACAGTAATAATAGGAGATTTCAATTACCCGGATATATGTTGGCAGTCAAACTCTGCCAAGACAGCAAGGTCCAGCAAGTTTCTTGCTTGTCTTGCAGACAATTTCATGGTCCAGAAGGTGGAAGAGGCCACAAGGGGATCAAATATTCTAGATCTGATCCTGACCAATAGGGATGACCTTGTTAATGAGGTAGAAGTGGTTGGATCTTTAGGGGGGAGTGACCATGCCCTATTGGAATTTGGCATTCAGTGGGAAGGAGAAAATAAGTGTAGCCAGACACTCGTCTTAGATTTTAAAAAAGCGGACTTCTGTAAACTTAAGGAGCTGCTGGCTGGAATTCTGTGGTCAAGAATAGTGAAAGGGAAAGGAGTTCAGGAGGCATGGGAGTTCCTTAAAAGGGAGATACTGAAGGCACGGTCTAAAACTGTGCCAGTAAGGAGGAAAAATGGAAGGCATCTGAAGAAACCAGAATGGTTGACTAAAGAACTCTCAGCTGAGCTAAGCGTTAAGAGAAATGTGTACAGGAAATGGAAGAGGGGGGAAACCACCAAAAAAGAATTTAAGCAAGTAGCCAGGAGATGTAGGGAGAAGGTCAGAAAGGCTAAAGCACAGAACGAACTTAGGCTGGCCAGAGACATTAAAAACAATAAAAAGGGCTTTTTTAAATATGTCCACAGCAAAAGGAAAAAGAAGGAGATGATAGGGTCACTGTGCAGAGAAGATGGTGAATTACTAACAGGGGGAAGAGAAAAGGCAGAACTACTTAACACCTTCTTTGCCTCGGTTTTTTCCCAGAAGGATACAAGCACTCAACCTGGCGGTTGGGGAGCAGGAGAGGAAGCAGGGGAAATGCGACACATAATAGGTAGAGAGGTGGTACAGGAATACCTGGCCACACTGGATGAATTCAAGTCTCCAGGGCCAGATGAATTGCATCCTAGGATATTAAAAGAACTGGCAGAGGTCATTTCGGAACCGCTTCCTATAATCTTTGAGAAATCTTGGAGGACAGGAGAAGTTCCAGCAGACTGGAAGAGGGCAAATGTTGTCCCCATCTTCAAGAAGGGAAAAAAAGAGGACCCAAATAATTATTGCCCAGTCAGCCTGACATCGGTACCCGGAAAGATTCTGGAGCAGATCATTAAGCAGTCAGTTTCTGATCACTTAGAAAGCAACGCGGTAATCACGAGAAGTCAACATGGATTTCTCAAAAATAAGTCATGCCAGACTAATCTTATCTCTTTTTATGATAGAGTTACTAGCTTGATAGATGAAGGGAATGCTGTGGATGTAGCATATCTCGATTTCAGTAAGGCCTTTGACAAAGTTCCCCATGACATTCTTGCAAAGAAGCTAGTAAAATGTGGGCTGGACAGGGCTACTGTCAGGTGGATCTGTAACTGGTTGACTGACCGTTCCCAAAGGGTGCTCACCAATGGCTGCTTTTCATCCTGGAGAGAAGTGACTACCGGGGTGCCACAGGGTTCTGTCCTGGGCCCAGTGCTGTTCAATATTTTCATCAATGACTTGGATGAAGGAATAGAGGGCATGCCCATCAAATTTGCAGATGACACCAAATTGGGAGGGGTTGCTAATACGCCAGAGGACAGGATCAAAATTCAAAATGACCTGGACAGATTGGAGAGCTGGGCCAAGGCTAACAAAATGAAATTCAACAGAGAGAAGTGTAAGGTCCTACACTTAGGTAGAAAAAATGGAATGCAGAAATATAGGATGGGGGACACGTGGCTGGATAGCAGTACGTGTGAAAGGGATCTAGGAGTCTTAATAGACCACAAGCTGAACATGAGTCAGCAGTGTGATGCGGCAGCCAAGAAAGCCAATGCAATTCTCGGCTGCATCAATAGGAGTATGGTGTCTAGATCGAGGGAGGTACTGGTACCACTCTACTCTGCTTTGGTTAGACCTCATCTTGAATACTGTGTCCAGTTCTGGGCACCCCAATTCAAGAAGGACATGGTCAAGCTGGAGCAGGTCCAGAGGAGGGTGACCAAAATGCTGAAGGGCCTGGAAGCCATGCCCTATGAGGATAGACTTAGAGAGCTGGGTATGTTCAGTCTGCAGAAGAGAAGGTTAAGAGGGGACATGATAGCCATGTTTAAATATTTGAAGGGATGCCATGTAGAGGAGGGAGAGGGCTTGTTTTCTGCCGCTCCAGAGACCAGGACAAGGAGCAATGGATTCAAGCTGCAGGAAAGGAGATTCTACCTGAACCTCAGGAAGAACTTCCTGACAGTCAGGGCTGTCCGGCAGTGGAATATGCTGCCTCGGAGTGTGGTGGAGTCTCCTTCTTTGGAGGTTTTTAAGCAGAGGCTGGATAGCCATCTGTCGGGAGTGCTTTGAGGGTGTTCCTGCATGGCAGGGGGTTGGACTGGATGGCCCGTGTGGTCTGTTCCAACTCTACATTTCTATGATTCTATGATTCTATAATGCTTTATCTAAAATAGCACTGGAAGTGCCCTGGCCATTGAGAAGGATACACAGGCAAACCCCAGCTGCTCCTCCTAGCCTCTGTCCAAACTGTTAGCATGGCTTGCAAGCAGTGAGACCTTCAAGGCTTGCCTCTTAAAGAGGCAATACACAACAATTATCTTATATTATTTGACTTTCTATATCTAGCTTTGTATAACAGATTCATCAGATTTCATTAAGAAACAGATTTTTAACACCACAGGCTGAACTTTGTTTGCAGACCACTACTTCTAACCTATATCTGCAATCACGTACTCCCCTCAGCTACCACCAATATACTGGCGAATTGAAATATGCCATATTATAATATTCTATCCTAAATATGTACAACCTAATGTAATCTATATGTGTTACTGGCTTGGCCCACTGAGTGGGGAATCCTTAATAGATTGTACTTACTAAGGTCTGTCCAGTCACTCATACTGAGAAATATTAAGTCCTGAGCTGCATCTGCTCTATGCTTCAGAGCTTTGTAAATCTTTTTAAAATGTGTACGTGAAGTATTAGCATCAAAATCTATGTCGTTTAAAATATTTTCTATCCACAGCAATGTTATTCATATGAATAGCAAGCAAGATGACACAATTCTTATCCAGTGGTCTTCAACTTTTGGTCCTCCAGCTGTTTTGGATTAATTGCATGGCCAATTGTCAGGACTTCTGAGATTAGGGCCCTTTTTGCTTGATACACCCATCCTGTCATGAGAATGGGAAAACACTTACGCATGTCATCCCGGTCCTGTCCTTCTCCCATCCCCTGGTGGCACAATTGCACTACAAATCATTGACGGGTTTTCCACAGCAATGACTAGTGATCACACTGCCCTTCCACCATGTGCCTACACAGAAGCCCTGGAAGTGCAATGGCTGCACTTCCTGCCCCAGTGCAGCCTAGGACAGTACCCAACTGTTCTGTGGCAGAAAGAGGTGTGGTCATTACACTTCCTGGATCCTGGAGGCAGCCAATGCAGAGAGGAGTGCTCCATCACACTCCTCTCCCAGGAGAGCTGCTGCTGCCATCATCACTGGACACCACCAAAACAAAGGGAGGATGTGGAAAGGGCCTTGAAGTTTAAAATACCTGCATAATCAAAGATTGGGAACCATTGCTGTAATCAACAAAGCTGAAACCTGATGGAATTTTTAAAGCTCTGACTCAGCATTCTTCCTTTTCTTCCTGATCCCTAAAAGGGTATCACTCTCCTTAGGAGATAGCACTCCTGAAATTAAAGCTGTTAGAGATACACCCACTAATGGCATTGCTAAATCCTTTGTTACTACTGTTTCTAGCCCGAGCTTGTGGGATATTAAGATATCGTTTGATATCAATAATTTGGCCTTCTGTACCCATTCCTCTCAACGTGCTTGTGAGGCCCCCGGACAAGCATGCACACCGGTGTGGCCAACAATAGCCAAACCATTCAAATCCCGATCCAGGCAGGCAAGTCATTGCCGAATGCAGCTTCAGGAGACCTCAAGGCAAGTACCATATTATGTATGCACGCTACTTACAAAAGATCCCCTGCCCAGCGCAGGCAGCTTGATGAGCGAACTATACAACTCTCAAGCACTCTGCGTTTGCATACTGGCTACTCTATTGACAATCTGGTCATAACTCAATCATCTAAAGTACTGACCTTTCGGAGGCTTTGTCTCCAGCCCGAAACTCATTGTTTTCCCCAAGTACGGACTAGCCTGTGGCCACAATTTTCCCTATAAGAACCTCTGACTTTGAGCGTCTCGTTGGCTCGCTCATGACTTGCCTCCCGAATTGCCATCTCTCTGTTTGACAAGCCTCCCCTCAGCCCCACGTGCTGAGAATCCACGCTCCCCAGCTTCTTTGCTTTTACCGGGCTTCAGGACAGGTATAGTATTTCCCATACCAAACCTCCTCTCAGAATCCCTCTATCCAACTCCTACCTTTTATTTCTATAGTTCCTTGTGTGAGTGTGTTGCATACACGTGTTTGACTGTATTTCAATAAAACATTTATTATTATTAACTTCTGCCTTATCATTGACTCTGCCTGACCTCGTAGACATAGGGCTCAAGGTCTCGCTGCGTTACTCTGCCTCTCACAGTGCTAACTAGTGCTCTTTGCTAATTCCCTCCCCATTGTTGTGAGCGCATTTAGGTGTCCCTCCCGGGACCCCCAGAAATCAGGGTAACGCCTTCCTTGCTTTCCATGACAGTGTGTATATTTTTTAAAAAACCAATCTTAGCCACTTGACTGTGCAAAATAGACCCCCATTCTTTCCAGAAAAGATCCTGAAGCACACTGAGGGGGAAAAAAAACACTTATC
This sequence comes from Cyclura pinguis, assembly GCA_030412105.1. Lineage (NCBI taxonomy): Eukaryota > Metazoa > Chordata > Lepidosauria > Squamata > Iguanidae > Cyclura > Cyclura pinguis. Next base: position 304,808,789 of record CM059599.1, on the reverse strand, counting down.
ACTATGTCTTTTTTTTTTTTTCTGACAGTTGTTGTCCTTCGGCCATCACCATCCTGCATATTGCTGTTCTCCTGGCCCTTCTCTTGGTCAGTATTAGAAATACGTAAGATTAAGAATCTAATAACTTTAGACAGAAGAGGGGAAAAGCCAAATATATTGATAGATTAGACAATTAATAGAACAGGTATGTATGTATGTATGTATGTATGTATGTATGTATGTATGTAAACAGTTATACTGTTGAGAGGGTGGAATCAGTGTATAATGAGCCACAGAAAGATGCAAATTGGGACAATGGCCATCGAGATTCAAAGAGTAACGTAAGATGATACAGATCAGTCAAGAGGCCATTCTGTTAGTCTTGAGGTGTGAAATCAATCAATTCTGCTTACCCATTTTTCCCTGAAGTGGGAAAAATTTCTGATGAGAATTCTTGCTGTTACATGTCTTAAATGAACATGTGGTATTCCAAGAAGCCAATATAGCTGCTTAAATACCTGTGGCATTAGCTTTGTACTCCATCAGCACATACAAAAAAGGGCATTCAAAGAAGTAGATTGAAATCCATGAAAGCTCATGCCAAAATTAGAGATGCTGCTAGATTCCTTCACCTCTTCCTCTTTATACTGATACAAACTAACACTGCTAATATCTATGACAACTTCAAAAAGATTGTAATAGTGCTTGCAATGCTAATTTATAAAACATTTCCACAGAATTCAAGATAAAGAATACACTAAGACAAGACATGTTAGAAATAATCTGTGTGCTTGTATGTGCTGTGCCCATTATTGGAGCTTCCACATAAGTTGTTTTCTAGGGCCACGCTTCACAGAATAGACAGAGATAAATAAGTCACTTTTCACTTATATCTCCTCACAGTATTAGATGTACACTGCTAGTGGCAGACGATGATCAGAATTGGAGCAATACATGCTATAAGGAGCATTTCTTTTTTTAAAAAAATGGTTACTACAGTAAGTAGCACGTTTCACCAGTTTCTGTCTGAAAGTGGGAACATTTAACCTGGCCATCGATCTCATGGTGTCAGACAAAACATCTACATCGAACAAAATTATGGGTTCTTTTAACAGTCAGTGAAATAAAAACCCACTCTTGTGAATGTTGACTTGGACTGTTCACTACATGCAATCTGTCCTTTTATAGTGCTTACCTTTACTAAGCTTTATAACATTTTGTTTCCCAAAGGAATATAGATTAATTACTGCAATCAATGTAAAAAACAATGGTGAAATTTTCCATGTTTGCCCAAAATATATTCCACCTTATCTATAGCAAAGATATGCTTCAAACCTCTTGATTTCAGGTACTGTAACTGAACTGTAATGTTAGGGCTGTCAATCATAATTATTTCCAGCAATGATCACACACAATACTTACACCTGTAATCTTTCCCTGTGTCCTCTGTGAACTAAAATCCCCCCAACATTGTTCTGTGCCTATAATGTTACTCATGGTTCAGAAATCATGCAGGATTATGTAGGAGGAAAAGCATAAGCAGGGTTAAGATTTCACATTGGAGAAATGAATGCATATGCACAATAGATCTGGATCTGAATTCAAAGTACTGTCCAGAAAAGACAATGGTATATTGCTTATTAGCTGCTTGACTACTAAAAAAAATCATCTTCAGAAACTCCCCTGAGTCCACTAGTTCCTATTTCATGTCAACTTTTAAAATGAGTTGATAACATTGTAAAGGGCAATATATACATCATTGCTTTAGTGTGGAGGCAGAGGCTACACTGGACTACTCTGGGGCAAAGACTTATGGGCTCCAGCCAGTCAGGACTAGTACAGCTTACATGCCCTGCCTCACAGTCCATACCCTCCAACTGTTCCAATATGCCAGGGACAGTCCCAGTTAATCCCCTGACATCCCACTTTTTAAAATGCTTTTAAAATGCCTCAGTCCTCTCTCCTTCCCCCATTTTCCCTCTTTGTCCTTGACTTACTTCTGTTGCTACAAACAGGCCATTTCTGCACTACACTGTTATAGTGCTATTATTCCACCTTCAGCATCCTATGGAATCCTGGGGTTTGCAGTTTAGGGAGGGTCCTTTAGAATTCTCAGCCAGAGAGCTCTTTGGCTTCAGTAAACTACAAACCCCAGAATTCTACAGGATGTTGAAACTGGAATAATAGCACTATAACAGTGCAGTGCAGAAATGGCCTGATTTCAAGGTGCAAAAGTAACCTGTACTCAATTTACTCAGCAGGGAAGAGAGGAGAGAAGGAGGCAGATTCTTATCCTTCTCAGTAAGCTCAGGCAAAAACAAAAGCTCAGGCTGCAGCCTCTCCTAGCTTGTGTGGTCTTCCTCATTAATGCCTTTTGCCATCTTGACCACACTCTGATGTTGCTTGGCCATGTATGTTGTTATCCTGATTTCTGGGGTCCCTTGGGGGACACCTCAATGTGCTCCACATGATGGGGAATGGAAACTAGCCAGAGCACAAGCAATAGCCATGCAAGAGGCAGGGTAACCTAGCGGGGTCTTTTTACCCAGTGTTTACAGGGTCAGGCCAAGCCAAAAACCAAACAAAAAATGTCCAATAAATGATTTTATTGAAGGAAGGTCTCACGCAGCAACACAATCACTCACACACGCACCCAAGAGCTATTAAGAAGCAAAAGAGAGGAAATTGGACAGGGGGGTATTGAAGGGGTGTAGTTGGGGTAATACCGCACCTTTTCCTGAAGTCCTGGGTCCGGGAAGGCAGCCGAGAAGTGGGGCTCAGCACAGAGAGGGCTGAGGGGATCACTCAACGGATGGAGCAATGGTCTGCTGGGATGACCAGGGATGATCCAAAGAACCACTCAAAAACTGGGACTATTTGTAGGGGAAAAGGTACCTGGAGTGCTAATCCTTTCCCAGGGAGAACAAGGGGTGTTGGAGTGGTAACAAAGCTCCACCATGGTAATTTCCTTTGCTTGATGGGATTGCAAGGTGTTGCCAAAGTGTCAGGATCTTCGGCTGTGTTAGTTTGTGGTGTGACTTCATGTAAATGGTCCTTGCCTGATGGAATATTTGCTCAACTTGGGGCAAACATGCTAATCCCCTCAAGTCAGCATCTTGGGGCTGAGTTTGTTTATTGTGGGTTTACACATCTTGAGGTCTCCTGGGGCTACGTGACTGGGGACTTTACTGGCCTGACCTGGTTTTCAGTCTTTTGACCATGCCTGCCTACTTGCCTCTTCGGGGGACCTCTCTGGCAAACAGAATCATATTTTAATATCAAAATTGTAGACCCCAGGATAGGGTTTCTCCCTCAGAGTAACAATGTCCCAGTTTTCATCCGTGAAATTGTGGAAGGCATGCAGTTCTTTTCCAGGAAGGATGAACAGGGAAAGATTATCATGAAGTGGCAGCTCATGCGCACTGCTGAAAAACGGGGAGATAGATATCCCACGGAGCCCAGCTATTGTTTAGAATGTCTGCTGGAGCCAAGATGCTCAGGAGAGTATACTGAATGACCAAGAAAATTGGCTGTGGAAAGCATCAGCAATTTCCACAATCCCCCTTCCCAGAGTTGCTACACTCCAGCAGGCATTCAAAGCTGGATACAACTACTCTCTAGACAGCATGCAAGCTGAGCCACTAGAGGAGCTACTGCCACTGATTTCTTCACCTCCTGCCATTGCTGCCCCTGTATGTGCCCCAAAATCTGGTCTGAGAAACCTCCAGGGTAGATAGCACAGATAGCACACAGAGATCCAGGGACCAGACAGGAAGGGGAAGTCCCTTGAACATATCCACTCAAATGAAGTAGGATGGAGACTTGCTGGAGCAGATACCAAAGCTGCGGTTTCACTGCCTGTATGATCCACCCTTTAGTTAGACTGGTGGCATAAATACAATGGTTGTAGATGTCTTCTGGAAGCATAAGGGAATGCTGTCCCTTCCCATTTTCAGTTTAAAAGGTGTCTACACTGACAAGGAAAGCTGATTTACCTAACAACAGAACATAACCATAAGACAAAAAAACAAGTAATAATTTCCAGTGCTGGAACACATAAGGTTGGCAACTGGGCTATAAATTTCTGATCACAGAAGATTTTCCTTCCTCTCATTTTATGATATGAATGAAAAGAAGAACAGCATTTCTTAGGAGCAATATAAATTGCATCCAAAAACATCTTTCTTGAACAACTTTTTAATTTATATTAATGTACGTATGTGTGGGTGCGTGTGTGTGGGTGCCCCATACACCACAAATGTATACATACATACGCACGCAAGAATTACAGAAGTATAAGTCAACCCTTATGTGTCTGAATCTTTGCTTTTCTCCTCAGCCCATCCCTGGAACTGAAATTCTACTACCTTAGTAACCATGGAAGCAATAGACTTGCCAAATAATGTTTATTGGGAATCTCCTTTGGAGCATTTTACAACAATCCCACCTTCCTTGGAATCAATTTCTTATCTTCATGAAAGAGTAAAACAATTACCAGAACCAGGTTCGGCACGTTCAAAGAAAGCCATGGAGAACGTTTATGGGAAATCATTTTTATAATAGCACATATGCATTTAATGACAGAGATCTCAGACCAAAGTTCTGTACTGCAGCAGTATCTTTACTGTGGGTGGTTCCTAAATTGCATGCTGTTGCAGAACAACAATCAGTTATATACCAGGTGATGTTCAAGCTTATGAAAATGTTTTATTTTGCAGGGTTGGGCTCCTCTGATTTCTGGAAATGGGGTGAAAGTTTTCTACTGTGGCTTTTACATGCCATTTTACATAAAACAGGGATGAGAAATAAGTAACCCTTCAGATGCTTGTTGGATTGCAACTCCCTTCACCCTGAAACAGCACAGCCAATGGTAAAGGACGATGGGACTCTAGGTGAAAAAAATCTGAAAGGCAATGCATTCCCTAGACCTTTCTGAAAAGGTACTCCAAATTGAGCAGTAATTAAACACTACATTAATGTAATTATATAATCAATTATTTCAAGTTACTGTTTAATTTGGAACTCCTTTTAATTAAATTAATTAGACATTGCATTAAAGCTGGTGCTATCTTTAGAAAGAACGAGGCATCACCTCAGGAAACAAATTTTGGGTGTCATGAAAGATCATTAAATTGTTGTTTAATTTGCTACTGTTGTGTTTTTGCTGACATTCTTGTGAGGCAACTGTAATATATATAGAAGCCATGACTTAATTTCCTTATGCTGCCACAATAGTTTGCTCTGGTACATCCTTTGCTGTTACAAACAACATAGTATAGGCCTCTGTGAGAGTACTGAATTATAACAGCATGTATACAACCCAGTCAAGAAAACCCAAACAAATTCTGAGATATATATAATGAATGAATGTAATTTCCCTCTATATGAATGCATATCTTCTTTCTAGCCTGCTCTAATATGAATGGTGATGTACAGTTTTTTTTAAAGAACAAAAGGTTGAACTTAACAGTACAATCCTTTCAGCATTGAATAGATTAGTGTCTCCAGTCTGCCAGTTCTGCATAGTTTACACTGTAGATCCTTTCTGTCCCATTTTGTTTGATTCTTTTTTGGCAAAATGATTATTTCTATTCAATACACACTTTGTATTCATTCCCTATAAAGCACCCATTTTGCAAATATTGTTTCCTAAAATATCAATTTAAATATTATTTTGCTGTAAAATTATCTACTTTGTGCCCATTTTTTTTAACCAAAGAACTGCAGTATGAAATCCACAGAACTATGTTCTGTTGTGTGTGTTACTCCAGAAGTGTGAAGAGATAGGTTGGTTCCCACCCACCCCAAAAAAATGTGGACCCAAGCTATTTCTCTGGTATCCCTAATTCTTATGTAGTCTTTGGCCCTTTCCGTACCCTACCTCGGCTCTGCCAGGAGGGGAGCACAACAGGAGTACTCCTGTCCACACCGCCTATCTCCGTGGTGAAGAAAGAGCCATGGCCATGCCTCTTCCTTCCACAGTGCAACCAGATACTTTCCCATGCTGCACTGGGGTATGAAGCACAGTCATTGAACTTCCTGGACTTCTGCAGGCAGGTAAGTCTACAATGATGGCATGATCACAGGTCATTGACAGGAAAACCCATCAATGATTTAATTCAAGATTGTACCACCTGGGGACGGGAGAAGGACTACAACGACATCATGCAGAAGCATCATCATAGCCATGTCCTCCCACCCCCATGGTGGGTTGGGAGAGTGATGCAGAAAGAGCCTTTAAGTCACTTTGAGCTTAGTGAGAAATATTCTCAGGAAAGCAAGACTGACTCAAGCTCTTTTGCAGGTATCCCTGAGGTGACTGTCATAATAGTAGGGCTGGTATTGCAAATTAGGGTGTATAGGACTGCAACTTCATACAATAATCAATGGTGAAAGAGCCCAAAAGATAGAAAGATCCAGTATCAGTACCTCTGATATATCTATTGCCAACAGAGTGGAAGTGCAGAGGGAGCTATGCTCCCCTTCCTCTCTCCATAGAGAATTATTCAAAATTTTTAGCCTAAATATTCTCTTTCATGACAAGGAATGGGGAAAATTAATTTACACCAGCCTTGACACTGGTATCATAGTTCCTATATGTTGGGAGAGTGGTTGTATTCTGAGAGCCCTGAGGATCCAATGCTTTTCCCCAACTCCATCATCATACCACCAACATCTTCCCCCAAGTTCTGACCTCATGAAAGGAGCTGCCATTGCAACATCCATAGTTCTGTAAGGACCAAGGAGGAAGACCCCAAGATCAGATTTCCCCTTTCAAGACTTGAGTTCCTTGTAAGACCTGAGAGGGAGACATTTGCAGTCACTGGATTGCTCTCTTAGTCAGATTATCACAGTGATGAGCTGCAGAAGCCCATTCCTGAAGACGATTTCCATTCCTAAAAGACAGGGTAAGGAAAATGTGGCCTCCAAGCCCCCCCCCTTGTCACCTGACAGCTGTGCTAAAATACTCTCAAATTATGTATAAGTGTGGCAGATTGCTCTCTTTCACCTCCCAGACTCTCACCCCCCCCCTTCTAAAACCTGCTTTGGGGCTGAAAACTGGCCTACAGTGGCACCCAGAGCACCGGGAAGTACCGGTGGGGCCCAAAATGGGATGTGGAAAAAGGGAGAGTAGGCTCCAAGTGCTTCTAAATGGTCCAGTGTGTTTCAGCCCAGTGCATTTCAGCCTGTTTGTAAGTTAATTGGCCTTCTTCAGGGGCATAAATGCAAACTACAACAGAAATTTCTGGAGTTGCTGTTGCGTTCTGTTTATGAATCAGACTGGCGTGCAATAAAGAAGAGTACCGAAACACGCTGGGCTTTTTAAAAGAATAAACTTGGACCATCTATAAGTACTTGGAGCCTACTCTTCTTTATTCTGCACGTTTAACATACATGCTTTCAAGTACTTATTCCTGCTCAGGTGAAAATTACCACCACACACACACACACATAACTGCCCACCCCAACTGTAAGAATATACCTTCCTCAATGGACCTAAAGAGGTTTGTTCTTTCCTCCCGAAAGCTAAGCTCAAACTGATTTTAGTAATTGTTTCAATGGTTCAACACGGCTGCTGTTCATAAGATAAATCTCAAGATTAATTCAGAAGCTGTAGACATGTTAAATCATGTGGACATGCTGAATCATTCACAAGACCACTGAATATACACAGATCATAAAGAGGTTCATTTCAAATACTAATATATAGTTTATGAGTCCACTTTCAGGACTGATGGGAACTTTTCTGCAATAATATTAGACACAAGAAATTTTGTGTGTTCATATGTGAAAATTAGGGCCAACAATACACTGGAACAAAGTTGCTATGACAAAATTACTCATACTATTATTGCTCACACGTTTGTTAATGTACAACATGTCCTACAGTGTATATGTTGTACATTAACACTTTTACAGTGGTAATGGTATTTGTCTTTAGAGCCTACCAATTAGCTTAACAGCATACAGGACTACGGCAATGCTTTAGGAAGCTAAAAACTGTTGCATTCCATGTCCTGTACTGTACCGTGCCATAGCATTTCTAATTTCTACGTATAGAAGTGAAAACCGGACTGTGAAGAAAACTGACAGGGGGAAAAAATCAACTCATTTGAAATGAGGTGCTGGAAGAATTTGCAAGACCTTTCACTTGACACAGGCCATTTCCACACTATACTGTTATAGTGCTATTATTCTACTTTCAATATCCTCTGCAGTTCTGGGGCTTGAAGTTTACTGAAGCCAATGAGCTCTCTGCTGAGAACTCTGAGAACTTCCCAAATTGCAAACCCCAGGATTCCAGAGGATGTTGAAAGTGGAATAATAGCACTGTAACGGTGTAGTGCAGAAATGGCCACAGTTGATCCCACTTTAACTGACAGGGCTCTACCCTATGAAATCCTGCGATTCAGAATTCTTAGCCAAAAAATTCTGCTGCCTTATCAAACTACAAATCCTAGAATTTTGTAGGATGCAGCCATAGCAAATAAAGTGGAATCAAATCACTGTAATTGTGCAGTGTGAAAGAACCCTTGAGCAGGGGGTTTAATAACAGAGTTCTTGGGGGAGCTCTCATTCCTAGAGTTGCTGTAAGTCGAAGCTGGCTGAACAGCATATCATAATGACACACTATACGTGACTCCCATTGAATTTCTGTACATTTCATGGAGTCTAGCTTTCAAGTTGTGTCTTCATTCATATCCCACTTTTCCTCCAACAAGTTCAAGACAACATATATGTTTCTCCCCAGCTGTATTCACACCAAAACCCTGTGAGGTAGGTTTGGTGGACAGATGTCTGCCCCCAAGATCCTTCATCTAAGACCTTAGAGTGGGGTTTCCACTTAATCCTAAAACTTGAGGGGGAGTGTCCCTGGGCCCATAATACTGTTTAGCCAGTGGGATTCATTGCTGAGTGTGGATTTCAACATCAGTCCTCTCAGTTCTATTCAATCACTCTAACTACTACCCTAGACTAGTTGGGGAGTTGTCGAGGCTTTATGAATGAACGCTATTAAACTGTGCATTGAGATCATCAAGTGAAAAGCAAAGCAGAAGCACAAAGTATGAATATTTTCCAGAGAGGTATTCTCAAACAGATTCTCAAAAATAATAATAGCTTCTTTGAACTGAATAAGTGGCTGAACTTTTCTGTTGAACAGATTATCTGTTCTCTGGCTATGAACAATATAAGTGTAGCTCTTTTATTCCCACATTTCAATTCAATGAATATTCTTGAAGGGGGGAAAAAGTCCCCATAACCATAGGAACCCTGAGTTTTTAAGGACCCACAGGCTAGATAGGAATTTGCATTAAAACTTATTCCAGATGAAAACATACTGCACGAATTCATCAAACAAGAAATCTCTCCCCCCCCCCGCCCCCAGAGAATAATGCCATGATTAGAGGATGAATAATGGGAGAGGCAGGCCCTGTAAGCCTTTCAAGAGAGCGTACATGACCCTGAAGCCACTCTCAAGCCATCCGCCCAGGGGCTGAACTCATTATACACTCATCCATATCTTTCATGTGCTTTGCATGTATGGCATGCTCTTCATTTTTTGTCAGGAGCCTCTGGAATTAAAGAAAGAAGGAAGGCCCCCAAATAGTTTCTTCATTTGAAATTAAAAGAACTTTCTTGCCTGCTTTCAAAAGAGAGGGATCTCAGAGGCTTTGGAAGTTCAATTTGGATGCAGACGTCAGATCTAAGCAAAGACCACCTGGATCTGGACAGCTAGGATGGAAATCTCATTATATCCAGGGGAAGTGGGTGGGAACGATGGATGTATGGATTCTGTCCCCTGTCTTTAAACACACACACACACACACACACACAGAGAGAGAGAGAGAGAGAGAGAGAGAGAGAGAGAGAGAGAGAGAGGAGAATAAGGGTTTTCAGACTTCAGATGTTTAGATGACATGGAGATGATCTGAAAGTTAATGCTAGGGAAATATATGAAACAGGTCAAGTGTATATTTATTTCTATATTAATGTAAATGAGATGACCTAAAGCGGGGTTTCTTAATTTCTCAGGACTTTTTCCACATAGATCTGTATGCATATGAATACTCTGTCCTAATGCATGCAAGAATGAGTAATTTCCCACAAATTTCCCACAAAGTGATATAGGTTTCTCTTCATTTTTTTTAATTTCAGAAATTTTTTTTGCACAAAAATACTTTCTGCACAAACCTTAACATCCCTGCCATGTTTTCTACATCAATCCCAACCTTTCCGGTATAATAGCATCTGTTTTCTGTACAAAAAAAATAAAATAAAATGTATTGATTGATTGATTGATTGATTGATTGATTGAAGTTGTAGGCCACCTCTCTCTCCAAATTGGGGACCAAGGCAGCTTCCAACAATAAATACACATTAAAAAATGTTAAAAACATTTAAAACAGTTTAAAAAACATTAAAACATAAAAACACATAAAATGATATTCAGAGTTGTAGCTTGCTCAAAACAGGGTTTTTATGCACAATTTTGAGTATATCCACACTGCACACTTATACCACTTTGATACCATTTTAACTGTCATGGATATCCTAGAGAATCCTGAGATTTGAAGTTTTGTGAGGTCTTAGCATTTACCAGAGAATTCTAATGATGTAGTTCAGGAAAGTGCACTAGACAATTCTAAGTACCTCACCAAACCACATATCCTAGGATTCTGTGAGATTTAGCCACGGCAGTTAAAATTATATCAAACTACTATAATTTTCTAGTGTAGATGCAGCATTTTTTCTACAAAGGATACTTAAAATGCAAAAACAACTTATGGCAGTTCACCATTTTCTTGATGGGATGTCTGATGATACAAAGCACCCGTTCTTCTTGAGGCAAAAATTTACAAGTATAGTTTAGATCAATACCCTTTCTACATTTGAGTCATCACATATAGTCAAAATGTACACAAGGCTGTGCATGGATGAAAATACTTTAGACTCACTGATGTGTTGCCTTTCTCCCTTGTGCAGCTTTCCGTGTTTGTATGTGACTGCATGTGCTTCAAGTGACCTGTTGCAATCCCAAGAATTTCACAAGATTTTCTTAGGCAAGGAATACTTAGAGGTGGTTTTGCCAATTCCTTCCTCTGAAATATAGCTATAGCATCTGATATTCATTGGTGATCTCCCATCCAAGTACTAACCAGGCCTGACCTTGCTTATCTTCCAAGATGGGATCTAGTGCCTGAGAAATTTATTTGATTTGGAAGAATGTTACAAGACATTGGGTTCTTTCCCTTCCTGATCTGCCCATGAAAATATGGAATAATGTTCAAAGATACAGTTTTACAGTACTTTTATCATCATGTTTCTTGAATGTTGCCAGGGACATGAAGAAATCTTGCCTTGGTGAGATTCTAGGTGAGACACCTCAGCAATACAAAATAATATCTCATTGATCTTCTAACCCCTTTGAGATCTCACCTACTGTACAAGACCAAAGACAAAACTTTTTTTCCTTATTGTGGTTCCAACAATTTGCACACTGCACTTTGGGCAAAACTTTTGTCTCTGCACAAAATGAATGCCTGCACAAACAGAACTGGCTGGCTGATTGTAAAGCAACCCATCCAGTGCTACTACTGTTATTAGCCCATACAAAAAAAGAAAGAAAGAAAGAAAGAAAGAAAGAAAGAAAGAAAGAAAGAAAGAAAGAAAGAAAGAAAGAATAGTTAATACATTTTTCTATTTTGTGCATTCTACAGAAATGTACTAAACCTGTTCCTGAAAAGTATTCAAGGAAATTTGCCATCTCATAATGAAGAAAGTTTCTTTTTTGCATTGTCTGGTTTATCAAGCCAAGGATGATCAAATTAGAATTTCCTTCTCTGAATCCACAGTGTACGTTACATCACTTTACATGTAGTGAGCTAGTAAGGCACTAAGAAACCCTTTTAGTGAATGGCAAAGATGCATAACAGGACACCAGCAAGGGTGTCTCAATGTGCATTAGCACTCCCTAGTCAGTGTCCCAATGCACAATGGGACTGATGCACAACAGGAGCCATGTGCCTTGGTCCCAATGCACATCAGTCTCACTGTGTGGTGGTCTTAATGTGCATCAGTCCTTTGGCTGGCTCTTCTACACAGTAACGTAACCGCAACCCATAGGTAGCAGTGATGTAGACTCAAGTTGGATTCACACTGCTTCAATGACTTGACTCAATTCAGCAATAAATGATGCACTGGCTCAACTTGACTCGTGACTCGTATATTTTTAGTGACTGACTTGCTGCCCTTGGTTCAGCAACATAACACATTCATGCAGAAACCTTACAACTTTGGACAGCGCTTCCATCTCTTTTTGCCTACTGGTCACATGATGATCAGTCTCAAGCCCAAAGTGTGGACCCATTTCTTGGAGGGGAACAGCAAATGTGTTAGGTGATAGGCTTGAGGAGGGCTTAATGTCTGCTCAGCAGCCTGTCCCTACTAAATATCAGAGGAGCCTTCTAAAACTTTTCCTAAGAGCAGAAGGCAGAACTTGCCCCCAGAGTGCATGGCACATTTCTCAGAAGGAAACTGCAAGTTTATTAGGCAATGGGCTTGAGGAGCAAGGATCCTTCCCTCTAAAGTTTTTAAAGCTTCAGTAACAGGGAGTAAGAAGTACCCTGTTCCCCACTTCAGAAGCTGCAGATTCATTTATGCTCCTTGATACAAAAGCCTCTAGCTTGGTGAATGGAGATTAAGAAAGATCCTGTTCCCCACTTCCAAAGTTGCAAACCATTGTATGCTCACTGACTACCCACCCATAGTCCCCACCACCACTTCTTTTTTCCCCCTTAAAGTTAGCTCCCAGACTTAAGACTTGACTTGAAATTATCTTGCAGGGACTTGAGACTCGACTTGAGACCTGAAGGTAGAGACTTGAAACTTGACTTGAGACTTGGAGTAAAAGATTTAAATACATCACTGAGAACTATATAGTGAAATTACAGAATTGCCCAGTTATAATTCCCAGAGACGTATGTTCGCTTATGAAGATGCAGGTCACCAACTGGATTCCAGTCTATATCCCTAACATTTCCCCAAAAGAATTCACCGATGATGTACAGTTTCAATTAAAGGAGGTATAAAATTCAGCACTACTACACTAGTTAGTGGAGGAATGAAATGGGCAGTGTATACTTGTCTGACTTTGCTTTAATAATACATAAGAATGTATACAGATTACATAAGAAAAGACATAAGTCATATCCTATGGGATATTTCCAAATGCCATACCCTCCATCATTTCACAGGTGAAAACTGGGACACGTGGCCAAGCAACATCAGACTATGGTCAAGATGACAAAAGTTGTTAATGAGGAGGAACAAACCAGCTAGGAGAACCTGCATTAGTTTGCTTTTGCCTGAGCCACCAGGGAAAGCTCTCTTCTCCACACTGCTGAGTTAACTGAGTGTGAGAATTACCCTTGTACTCTGAACTCAGTTCGCAGCAATTGAAGTAAGCTGAGTACAAAGGGAGAAGTGAGAGGTGACAGGGGGAGAAACAGAGACATTTAAAAACCACCTGAAAAAGAAGACAACAAAGGGTTAATTGGGACTGCCCTGCCAAATCAGGACAGTTAGAGGGTATGGAATGCACATGTGAGCTACACGATATTGGGGGCTTATTACAATGCTCTAAAACTGGGCACCAGAGCTAGACAAAACAGAATGCTTACTCTAGAAATGAGGAACATCAAGGTTGAGTTGGGAACAATTTGGAGAAGCTAAACATGACAGAGAGATTTTTTTTCTTTTGTAATTTTATTGCTGTTATTAAAATATTGATGTCAATTTGTGCCTTCATTTCCAACTTACAGCAACCCTAGCATGGGATTTTCGTGAGATTTGTTCTGAGGGAGGTTTCCTTTGCCTTCCTCTGAGGGTGAGAGAGTGTAACTTAGCCAAGGTCAACCAGTGGATTTCCCTAACTAAGCAGAGATTTGAACCCTGGCCTCCAGAGTCATGGTCCAGTGCTCAAACCACAACACTGCAGTGGCTGTCTTTTTAAAATACTAGGGAAATATCAGGAAGTTCTGAGATCTGTTGCAGATCACCCAGAAATTTACCAGTTGATCATCATTTTGCTTCTTTCCAAGGCCAGCCCAAAATATTTTGTTGCCTGAGAACAGAGATTGTCTTCAGACACACATAGAACGCAAGCTAAGATGGATCCAACTGAGCCAGACAAGTTAATTTGATATATGACATAGAAAATCTCACAACCACCTCTCCCTATCCCTGACATAAAAATACAAGAAATTCCAGCCTTTTGATGTCCCATTATCTGATGATGCACTCTTCTGAGACTGCCACGTTAAGGACAAGTTCCACTAATTCAGCAGGAGTTCTGCTCTTTCATCAGTTCTTCTCGCTTATGGAAGCATCCTTGGGATTGTTTATGCATACATGATGCTTACAAAGTGAGCTGAGGGTGGCCGGGGCAGGGGGGCAGAGGCACTAAACTAGTTGACAGGTTTTGCAAGCAGCATGCAGAGTCAGTCCCAAGTGAGCCTCTGTAAGTCCTTCATTCTTCCTATAGTACGATACAGTACCATACAGTACAGTACATGGGTTCCACTTTTCAACCGATTCCATTTTCTGACAGTGTTCTAGTTCCTAACCTGTCAGGGAAGTGGATGAAGCCTGTTCAACATCTAAAATACAACAATAGCAATAAAACAAAAATTATTCAACTAATAATTTGCGGTATTTTCATGCCAGCCCAAACTGGCTGCCTGAGGTAGCTGCCTCACTCTGCCTAATGATAGGGCCAGCTCTGCATCTGTCTACCTCTGAGTCCACATTATGTCCTTTTAATCTCATCAAAAGATGCTGCCTTGGGGAAAAAACGAGGAGGGTGTTGCAACTGGATCCTGAGCACCTGTCCCAAAGGATTTCAAAGATCTCATGGCATATTTTCCATTGGGATTGCACCAAATCACTCCAGATGGGCCCCAGTGAATCCCTCATGAAGTAATAATATATCTTTCTCTTTGGCTGATATTCTATCCCCCTGCTTATACAGTCTGGGTTGCCTTCATTTGGACTTAGCCATTCACCAGTCAGAAAATCTGTCAAGAAAAAAAGAAAAGAGCTGTCCAATTTTACTAAAAGTGTAAATAAATATAAATGCATCTCTTTTTGTGATTGTGATATTTTACAAAACAGAGCAAAACTATTTAGGAAGGGCAAAAAGATATGAAGAAAAGAATCAGAACAAGTGTGATATTCTTTTCTTTTCTTTTTTATATATGTATCTTTTAAGGAAAGCTTCCTGCTTTAAAATTATGGCCTCAGATTTCAGCATAACAGCAGAAAATAAGAGGTTTTGGGCTTACAGCCTATGATATTACATACCAAGCAAAACAGACTTTTGACAAAGCCTGTAAATGTATGTATGAATCAGAGCTCTAATGGGAACACAGTAAAGAGTGATGCTACCTACTCCAAGGAGTAATTCAAGCAGTGCAGAATTCATCTTTCTCAAAACAGATTTTGATTTAAAAAAATAATAAACAAATATTCCAAAAGACTGGCATATTTAGTGGGAACAATCTGTCAATCTATTTCAGTGGGAGAGATTTAAACATGTACTTAGTTTGAAAAATTGGAAAGACGTCCTATGAAGATTGGGGTGGTACGGGGGGACTGCAGCCATTTCCACACTAGACTGTTACAGTGCTATTATTCCACTTTCAACATCCTATGGAATCCTGGGGTTTGCCGTTTCGGGAGAGGCCAGCCGGCCCCTCCTGAAACTGCAAACCCCAGGATTCCATAAGATGTTGAAAGTGGAATAATAGTGCTATAACAGTCTAGTGTGGAAATAGCCTGTGTAATCAGGGTTCCCAGACTGAAATCTAGAGACGGCTCTTTGCCTTTAAGGGCTGTCTAAAAGAACAAGAAATATCTGCAGAAAATCCCTCTTCTGCACCACCATTAAAGATACAGCAGCCCTCTCCCATTTTTACTTACACCAACCCCTCTTTTTCAAAACCTCACTGTCTCACCACCTTCTCATTTTAAATGCAAATCTTCTCTCCCATTGGTCTCAGTTTAGTATGCATGTAAGCATGTTATGAAACATATTTTTAACCTACACTTCACCCTAGGATATCAGGATTGGACATGAAAGGTATAAAAACAAGATGCATCCAAATATAACAGAATGAAATAATTAAACCCAATAAAAATAAAGTATAAAGGGCTTTAAAAATAAAAATAAAGCATTTAGGTTGGCATACTTCTGCCTCTGGCATGAATGCCAGACGAAGGAGGGGATGAGATCTTTTCTCAGTTCTAAGCTCTGAGCATTTTACCATACCCTCCAACATCTCACTGAAGAAAACCAGAACATGTGGCTGAACCACATGAGAGTGAGGTCAAAAGGGTATAGCCAAGGAACAAGGGAAGAAAGGTTATTAATGAGGAGAAGCACACAAAACTAGCATTTTAAGCACCCTGGAGCTTTAAGTACTGAGTTGAGGAACAATAAGATTCCAACCATTCTCTTCTCTCCCTCCTGCTGAGTTGAGTACAAATACTGTCACACTCAGCTTGCAGTAATTACAGTAAGATGAAGACAAAGGGGGGAAGAGAGAGAAACCAGGACAGTTTAAAAGCCGCTGAGAAAGTGGGGCAACAGAGGATTAGCCACAGATACCTCTGCAAATATGAGTTTTGCACAAAAATTACACTCAAAGCCTCCCAATGCATTCAAACATGCACACACACAAATAACACCCCTCAAAATCCCCAGCCCCCCACTAATATGTTGTATCTGGTTCCTAGAAGCTGGTGAGAGCCCGTCCTCCCAAATTCCAATTACCATTGCTCTGAACTCTGAGGAGTGAAGAGCAACCAGCATCTGCTGGATTTAATCCACCCTCCCACTGTTATTTACTTTTCCTTGTCCAGCCTGTGTTATTTAGTGTTACCGTATTTATCAGTGTATAAGACTGATTCACCAGCATACAAGATGCACCCTATTTATACACCGACAAATACTCTTTGCCGGCATATAAGATGCACTGGAATATAAGACGCACTCCTTTTTCAAACAGTATTTTTCAGGGGGGAAAAAGTGAGTCCCATATGACAGCAAACAGGGTACTTAGTTTACAAGCCTGCGGCATAGGAACTGCAATATTAATGATTTGTATGCTGGTCTGGAAGCCTTTTTGACTGAAAGGCAAGGTAGAAATACTCTAAATAAATAAAATAACCTTCTTTTCCTTCCACTTCTCTTTCAAAACAGTATCAGGAAGTGACACAACATCTCTTCCACTTACCATTCTGAAAGAGAAACAGAGGGAAAAACAAGATATTTTGGCAGACTCAGGCATGGGTATGGCCTGTGGGAGAGGTTGGGAAATTGACCATCTTATTGGTCTCCTATTTAAAGAATTTTAAATTCCCTAACTCCCTTTCTGCTAAAGGACTGGTTCAGGTTGGAGGAATTTAACAAAGAGAACACAGAAAACTAAGATGAAGACAGAGGGGTGTTGTTCTCTTCCTCCACATTCTCAATTTTATCAATAACAACAAATACCTAGGCATATACATTTCAGTCACTCAAGATAGCCTTTAGCAACTGGGTTGTTGAAAATTAATCCTTACATTTTGAAGCCATTTTGGTTTGGTGTATTATAATTAGATTTTTCTTACAATGTTAGACTTTGGCCATTTCTGCACTAGACACCATTAGTGTGTTGTAGCATTACAATCTCAGCATTGCCAGTCACACAGTTCTGTCCGGTTAGAAACACTCTTTTCTGTACCTTTCTGTCTTAAGTGGATGAGTAAAGGTATTGCCACCATGTTCCTTCTGCACTACAGCACCCCTGGCTACTCCCTGTCCCCACCATCACCCTGCCCAGCCACCACTGATTGGCCTTTTTTTCTGCCATTTGGAAGCCGTACTAGCAAAGCGATACTGTAAGGGCAGAACATGCCAATACACTATTGCATTTTCATAGAATCATATAAGCATAGAGTTGGAAGAGATCCCAGGGGCCATCCAGTCCAACCCTCTGCTATGCAGGAACACCCATCAAAGCATTCCCAACAGACGCTTAAAAACCTCCAAAGAAGGAGACTCCACCATACTCCGAGGCAGCATATTCCACTGCCAGACAGCTCTGACCGTCAGGAAGTTCTTCCTGAGGTTCAAGTGGAATCTCCTTTCCTGAAGCTTGAATCCATTTTCAAGCTATGATGCTTAAAAATGTATTTAAAAAATTAAAAGTTTTAACTCAAAGTAGCAATTTAAAATAAACACGGAGAGTGGTAGATTTTGAAGTTATCTCGCCATAGGAGTCATGGAAGGAGGGGCAACCTGGGCACACCCACAGCCCGCCCACTCCTGGATCCACAATAGCAAGAAACGCTATCAAGTACTATTACAGTTCTGCGCTAAGACGCCTGATAGGATTGAAGCACTAATGGAGGCTCTTAGATGTTTTCTGGAAATAGAATACAGTGGTTTTGTAATGCTTGGGGATGGGATAGCAGCTGGATGGCAACAACATCATGCAGTAGCACAGCTCCTGAGCCAGAAACAACCCATTGCTGTTGTGCTATAGCAATGTCGTGTAGAAATGGCCTTAGTCTGGTCTGGTTCCAGGCTATATTTGTCAAGCTTTTGTCACAAATAATTTGTACCACAAATTTCAGTGGGATTATAGAATGCCATTAATTTCAGCCTGAGTCCAACTTAATAGCTACTAGTTTTTACTTCTTCCATCTGCCTTTCTGAAAGGTAACTAATCAGAAGTTTTGGGCAAGTATAGATGTATTTAATTTTACCAAGCAGATTAACTGGTCAATAGGTTTTAAAAGACAATTTATTAATTAAAAATTCCTCATCAGTTGACTAGAACTGTTGTTGTGTGTCTTCAAGTCATTTCCAACTTATGTTGGCCCTAAGGTAAACATGGAGTTATCTCGGCAAGATTTCTTCAGAAGAGGTTTGCTTCTGAGGCTGAGAGAGTGTGACTTGCCCAAGGTTACCCAGTGGGTTTTTGCAGTCAGGTGGAGATTCAAACTCTGGTCACAAACCACTACACCACACTGGCTCTCTGGAATTAATGTGTGAAAATGTAGGGATTTTCTTTCCCATCAAACTCCCGGCATTACCATTACCAAGATTTTTCTGAAGTCAGACTAAGTTTTGATCCCAAGATTGAAGAACTTAACCCAAAGATTTTAATGGCACAATATGTGACCTTGCAATTCTATCAAAGAAAAATGAAACCAAAATCACAGGATGTGAGAGAGATTAGGATCATATCATAAAAGTTCAGAGCAGCTTGAAATTGTCCCTATCATTAAGCAGTATAAATTGATTACTACTTCAGGCTTGATGATAGTTTTCTTGTTAGCTCATGCTAGGCTTTATCGGTACATATTTTGATAAAAATAATTGTAATAAATGGATAGGAAAATAAAACTTTTTGTGCAAACACAGCCTTGACCTTTTGCATTCCAGAAAAAAAGTTTCCAATGGAATCATTTGTAGATTAATTAAAGTTAATTATGATATTTTCTCAAGTTCAGTGGCTTCAATCCTAACACATTCAAGAAAGGTTAAGCCCGCTAATTTTAATGGCAGCAAAGGTCTCGTTTCATATACATATACGCATGAAACAATCCATTGAGAAACACAGCCACACTATTTCAAAAACATCTGATGAATAAATCCAGTTCAGTTAAAGGGAAAAAAACAACCAAATACAAATTATTCCACCAGCTACTCTGGAACACTGCAGTTTGTTTGGTTCTTTTTTTTTTTTAATAAGAATTTACCAAGTTTTACAAACTTCTTCATAAACAGGATGGAAAGAATTTTAGAGGGAAATAATCCAATTTGAGAGAAAGCAAAACCGACAACTATACTTATCCAATCAGAAGATTTTGAGTACTTAGCTCTTGAAAACTCTGGCTTCAAGTCCCTCTGTATTGATCCATGCTTTTGGTACTAAAGATTACCCTCTCTTTTTTTGGATGGGCTTTGTCAGCCTTAACAGGGAGACTTGCTACAACTTAACCCTGGCCAAACTACAAGCTTTGAGTTTCCATGTCAGCCGTTGATATGGACATGCTCCAGGCTTTAGTCTGAACTCTAAAGTAGCTGTCCAAGGGTTCAACCTTTTTTGTGGATAGGGCTTGGCATACTGGCTAGCTCCTTTACAATTCAGGCTAAAAGCCAGAGCAAGTTCATTGCTGCACTGATATAAAAGCTACCATCTGCTAGTGTCCAATGGATAGGAAAAACTATATCCATGAAATTTAGATGGCACAGGTTGGTTTGAATTTGGATGGTTCAGGTGGTTATAGGGTTTTTTTTAATAGAATATAATTTCTTCATAAATAGGATGGAGATAACAGGTAAATAGATAAACAGAGAGAGACATGGAAGTATCTATGGATTCTTCATGGAGCATGACAGTGATAAGTTCCTGTATTTCAATATTTCACCACTGTGTGAGGAAGTAAGAGCTATGCTTGATCAAGGACTATGTAGTCCAGCATTCTGGACTAGCAGATGGTAGCTTTTATATCAGTGCAACAACGAACTTGCTCTGACTTTTAGCCTGAATTGTAAAGGAGCTAGCCAGTATGCTGAGCCCTATTCACAAAATGGTTGAGCCCTTAGATAGCTACTTTAGAGTTCAGACTAAAGCCTGGAGCATGTCCATATCAACTGCTGACATGGAAACCCAAAGCTTGTAGTTTGGACAGGGCATTCTGGACTACATAATCAAGCAGATGCCTATGACAAACACACAAGCAGGACAACAGTGTGATAGTTCCCTCTATCCCCCTGCTCACCCACAGCAGATGTGAAGAGACATGTTGCCTCTGGTGCTGAAGGGTATTGATATGTCTCCATAACAAATAGCTGCTGGTTGTTACTGCCCTGGCTAGTCTGAGCTTTGGGGATATTAAAAGATATCCTCTTGATATCATAATTCGGCTTCACTTCTCTATTCCTCTCCACGTGCTTGCGAGGCCACCGGACAAGCACGTAAACAAGCTCAGCCGTTAATAGCCGTAATAATACCGGCAGGCTAGAAATAGCTGACTCACTGCTTTAGGAGACCTCCAGGCAAGTACTCTAATTAAGTATGCACGCCACTTACAAAAGAGCCTCTGCCACGCAATGGCAGCTTGATGGGTTAACTATACAATACCCGAGTACTCTGCGTCTGCATACTGGCTATTCTATTGAGAACCACTACGATAACTCAGTCATTCAGATTCTGACCTTTCGGAGGCTTTGTCTCCAACTCCAAATCTATTGTTTTCCCCCAGGTATGGCATAGCCTGCAGTCATAATTCTCCTTATAAAAACCCTTGATTCCGAGACCTTCCTCGGAATGCTCCTGAGTTTCATCCCGCCTTGCTGCCGCTTTGCTTGGCGAGCCTCCCCTCAGCTCCACGTGCTGAGCTACATCACACTCCAGCTTCGCTCTCTATTTTTCTGGGCTTCAGGACAGGTGAGGTATCACCCAAACCAGCAATTCCTCTAAAAATCCCTCTATACCACTCCAACCTTTATTTTCTTTAGTTATCTTGTATGAGTGTGTCGCATACACTGCTTTGCTTGTATTTAATAAATATCATTTATTATTTCAATTTCTGTGTTCTCCTTGACTCGACCCGACCCCATAGACATAGGGTTCAAGATCTCGCTACGTTACCCTGCCTCTCGTAACGCTAAGCCATGCTCTGAGCTAATTTTCCCCACCTTGAGTTGAGCACATTTTGGTGTCCCTCCCGGGACCCCCAGTACACAGGGTAACATGGTAGCCCATGCTTCATGGATTTGTCCAATCCCCTTTACAGCCATTCAGGTTGGTACTTGTTCCTTCTTGTAATAATGAATTCCTTAGGATAAGAAATTCTACTGGTCTATGAAGAAGTAATTCTTTTTGTATGCCCTTAATATGCCACACAACTGGACTTACTGTTGTTATGGTTGTGGGTGTTCAGATTACCTCCAACTTATAACAACTCTATCCTAGGGTTTTCCTGGCAAGATTTATTCAGAAAAGGTTTGCGACTACCTTCCTCTAAGGCACTAAATTTCTGCACTAAACTGTTATAGTGCTATTATCCCACTTTCAACATCCTGTGGAATTCTGGGGTTTGTAGTTCACTGAGATTAAAGAGCTCTCTGGTTGAGAATTCTAAATGCCCCTCCCGAAACAGCAAACCCCAGGATTCCATAGGATGTCGAAAATGGAATCATAGCGCTATAACAGTCTAGTGCAGAAATGGCCAGAAACTGGGACATTTTAACAACAGTTGAAAAAGCAGGATGACAGACAATAATTGTGGCTATCCCTGCCAAATTGGGACAGTTGAAGGGTAAAAATATGAGAATCCAACTGTGGGGAAGGATTTCCTTTCTTGGCTATACTATACCGATGAGTAAGAAAGCTCAGCTTATTCCGCTTTTATCTGTCCCTGAGATGTCCCTCCTTTGAAATGTGCAGGAGGCAATGCTTCCAAGCCACAGCTAAACAAGAAAAAGAAAAAGGATTAACATATAGATATAAAGCACAATTGTCACAAAACTAGTAGGGTTAAATACACACACTGCTTGTTTTGCCATTGTCTGGAAAGATCTCTCTATCCTTCTATCTCTTCCCCCTCCCTCCTCCACACAGCACTGTGCTTCTAAATGTACATGATTTTCCTGCTTTATGTTTGTTAATTCTCCTGGGATTTGCATTTCCAATCCCCACTGTTTGCTGAAGGAGAACGCATTGTAATGTTTTGTCTAAGTAAATAAATCTACATGAACTTTTCATCCTCTGAGTTGTCTTCATTTTTTTTTTAAAGTGTTTGAGTGCTCATGCAAAAACTTATGCAAAGTTATATATCTTTCAAAATTCTTCCCAGGAACAAGAGTCATCTCAAGGTTTGACTGCAGGGAGGCTTTAATGACTAGTTCATACTGCCATCTAGTTTCCAGTTCTTTGTTCTGAATTCCTTAGATTGTGCCATTTCCCCAACACTAATAAGATATATTGCTATAGCCAGAAGAAGCTAATTTTAGCCACATACCATATATGTTCTGTAACAGGTATAAACAGAACAAGCATGCACCATCATAAACCCTTTTAAAGGATAATGCTTGACATAATAAAGCAGCTATAGGCTATAACCACCTTGGGAGCCAACTGTGGGAAGTACAACTGAATGGGAGCCAAATTTAAAACCACAGATCTGGAAATTCCAACAATTTGGGACACTCCAGAACCAGCCTATCATTTAGCAGCCGTTTAGAAGGCTATGCATTGTCATGTTAATAGGTCACAGGTAGGGATGTGCTTGGGCTAGTGAACTGGAAGCAAGTAAGTACTGCTACCCAGCAAGTATAAATGCTCAGAAGTAGATAGGCCAGATAGCTAGTAAGCAGGGAGCCTAATAGCAGCTCAGACTGCATGAGGACAATAAATTACTTAAGTTCTGAAGCCTGCATCGCTTGCAGGCTGAGTATCCCTTATCCAAAATGCCTGGGACAAGAAGTACTTTGGATTATTTTTTTTTCCAGATTTTGGAATATTTGCATAATGAGATATCTTGGCAATGGGACCCGAGTCTATACATGTAATTCATTTATGTTTCACATAAACCTTGTACACATAGTTTGAAGGTAAGTTTATACTTTTTTTTTAATAATCTTGTACATGAAACAAAGTTTGTGAACACTGAACCATCAGAAAGCAAAGGTGTCACTATCTCAGCCACCCATGTGGACAATTTGTGATTGTTTGGCACCACCAACATTCCTGACTCAAAAAGTCTTGGATTTTCGAACATTTTGGATTTTTGATTTTCAGATTAGGGATGCTGAACCCATATTATTTTCCTTTTGATTGCCTAGATCCTGCAGAATTAGATGTAGTATCTCCTTCTTGTGACCTTCAGTGTAGCATTTAAAAACAAGATGTAACAGTGAGCAGCTCCCTTCTCTGGTAAGATAACTACTATTCTAGTACAGAGAGGAAAGTGTTTCAAAATACCTCCTCTGCTTCTATGCCATTGTCCAGGGGGCCTTCAGTTTTGAAATCCATCTGTTTGCCTTTGCTTCTATTACAGTAAAAAAAGAAGGTCTGCATATCTCTGGCAGCCAAAACTTTCTGCTAAATACCTCATAATTTCACAGTGGTTTTTGTTGTCATCCATGTTTTATTGCTAGGTTTTAAATTGAAATCTCAAACCAGGGGCTTCCTAGAAGTCAAAAAAGGAAAGCAGACATAACTTATCTGGTAGGCACATCAACAACTACCAGAATGAGTTTTTTTTTCTCATCATCCCAAATAATGGTCCCCAGTTTCAAGTCAAAAATAGGAGGGAACGATATCCTAGGCCCTTTTCACATAGCATTTTCCATGCAAAAGGACCCCTGGAGTGTCGCCGATTGTGAGGAGCAATCCGCATGACGCACTCACAATTGTGTGACACTCCAGGGTAGAGCAGGCGCCGATTGTGCACCTTTTCATTTTCAGCTAGAAGCTGAAAATGGTGCGCGATTGCGCATTGCTCCCAGGCCCCGCACACACTTACCTGGTGTGCAGAGCCTCCGGAGCCGCACCGGTCATGCTTCCTGCCCCAGCGCAGCCTGGGAAGGTCTCAGGTTGCACTGCGGAAGGAAGAGGTGGGGCTCTTACGCAAGCAGGCACCCCATGCGGAGCTGAATGACCCTCGATGCAAGAGCCTCTCGCCAGAGGCTGCTCGCCCGATCCCCGTACCCTAGTGCTGGAAGACGGTAAGGTGCAGAAAGGGCCCTAGATGCAAAAAGAGGCTTTTCATAACTCTTCAAGACATCATGACAGATGCCTCCAAATTTGACAGTGTTTTTTGTTATCATCAAAGTTCCTAGGTACACTTTGAAGCTGAAATTTCAAAGAGGGGGCTCCTTAGAAGGAAAAAAAGGACCTGTCATAACTCATTGTAACATTCATTGACTTACCACAGGCTTGTCTCTAAGTACAATACCCAGCAAGGCAAGACTTGAATCCAGGCCTAATCTACTACCAGACAGACTGGAGACAAGAAATGACAGAACTCCACCACTGGTCACATACAGTATCCAGCTAAAAACACTCAGAGGCATCACTGATTAATTACAGCTAGTTCTGGACAATAATGCTACCCTCTAAAGGGCTCTAAGTGGCAGACATTTACTCACCTATAGGCAGTCCCCAAATCTCAATCAGATACTCATCTCCAATAGAGCACATAACATGGATGTAAAGAGAGGAAAAGAGTCAGGCCATTTTCACACGGCATTTGCCATGCAAAAGGTCACCTGGAGCGTCGCACGATTGTGAGGAGCGATCTGCATGACGCACTCACAATCCGTGATGCTACAGGGTAGGGCAGACGCCGCTCACATACTTTTTCATTTTCGGCTTTCAGCTGAAAATGGTGCGTGATTGTGCATTGCTCCAGGGCCATGCGCGCACTTGCCGTGCATGCGGAGTCTCTGGAGCCACGGTGGTCAGGCTTCCTGCCCCAGCACACCTGAGAAACTCCCAAGCTGAGCTGCAGAAGGAAGAAGTAGGGCTCTCGCACTGCCTGCTTAGGAGTAGGCAGCGCGCGCAGAGCTGAAGCAGTGGGGATGCGAGAGCCTCTCAGCAGAGGCTGCTCGTGTGATCCCCACTCCCCAGCGCCGAGAGAAGGTGAGTTGCGGAAAGGGCCTTGGATGCAAACTCTGCTTCCACATCTACTCAGGCAGCAACATCTCAAGGCCTGATAACATCACCCACAACATTAGTGGCAATTTCACTTGCTCATCCTCTAATATTATATATGCAATCTTCAACAATGCCCCTCAGCACCCTACCTTGGAAAAACAGGACAATCTCTAAACCAGGTGGGAAAGATACATAAATTGGATATTAGAAATGGAAATACCCCAAAAACATTTGTAGGATACTTCAGTCTTCCAGGACATCCTAACTCAGACCTCCAAGTAGAAATCCTTGGAAAGAAAAACTTTTAAAGAGAGATTGGAAAGAGAAACAGTTGAAGTAGAATATATCCACAAACTTCAATCCATGCTTAGTGGCTCAAACAAAGGCTTTGGGGGGGGGGGCATACTACATATATTGAGACAGTAGCTGACATCTAAATAGGGTCTTCATGCCTACTTTATTGCAACACTTTTCCTTTCTACATCCTCACCTTTCTAGGTGATGCTTTGTTATCCTGTTATAGTTTATATTGCAGACAGTAATAGTATTGCTAATAAATGCAAATATGTGCTAATTTACCTAACCTGTGCAGATTTACTTAAGATCCTTTTAACACAGTAGGATATATGTGAGATTAAAGAGTTCAAACACCCATAGCATACTACCAAGAAAAATAAATGTGGAGTTAGTCCTTCCAAAAGTACTTTGTCTTTTCTTTACCATTGTTTGATTCCATTTCTGAAAAATATTAAGAGTCACAGCACCTTCTGTTTATCATCTCCTCTTGCTTTTTTCCAGTTTTCCTTTTCACAAGGTGGCGTCAAAGAAGGAGCCACTTCAGGCAGAACACCAGGAAAGAGGAACTGCACCACTCCCCTCCTCCTGGGGTACCTCTACAACTGCTTCCTCATTTCCCTGCCTTGCTGTGCTGCTACCTTGCTTCATTCCATCTTCCCCTTGCTCATCTCATCTCATACCACTCCTTTCTTTGCTCTCTGTTCTTTACTGCTGACCTTCCCATCCACATGTTCCTCCTTGCCTCACTTTGTACCACCATACCTTCCTTCCTTTGCACTTTGGCTCACATGCATTCCTCTGTCACTGCTGGAATCTTTCATACTTCCTTCTATATTTCTCCCTTTCCTCAGTTTGTACCCTTGCAGTGCCTTCCTCCCTTAATTTGTGTATTCCACTGCTTTCACCTCTCCTCACATCCCCCTTCCTTCTTTCCATTTCCTTGCCTCACCACATGCTGTTGCACTTCTCTTCCCTAACACCAACTGCAAGACTGTTACTGCCCTGGCTAGCCCGAGTTTTGGGGTATATAAAAAGATATCTTTTGATATCAGTAATTCGGCTTCACATATCCCTTCCATGTGCTTGCAAGGCCCCCGGACAAGCACACATACAGGCTCGGCCGATAATCGCCACATTATTCCGAAACAATACAGGCAGGCCAGAAACAGCCGACTCGGCACTTCGGGAGACCTCAAGGCAAGTACCTCAATTAGGTATGCAAGCAACTTTCAAAGGATCCTCTGCCTAGCGCTGGCAGCTTGATGATCTGACTATACAACGCTCAAGTACTCCGCGTTTGCATACCGGCTATCCTATTGACAATTTGGCTCTAACTCAGTCATTCAAATACTGACCTTTCGGAGGCTTTGTCTCCAGCTCCAAATCTATTGTTTTCCCAAAGTCCGACCTAGCCTGCGGTCACAATTCTCCTTATAAAAACCCCTGACTTTGAGCGCTTCCTTGGATCACTCCTGAGTTCCAGACCACCTTGCTGCCGCATCACTTGGCGAGCTTCCCCTCAGCTCCACGTGCTGAGATACATCGAACCCCAGCCTCGCTCTCCATTTTTTTCCTTACTTCAGGAACAGGTTTCGTATCACCCAAATCAACTATCCCTCTGAAAACCCCGCTATCTTACTCACACCTTTATTTTCCTTAGTTATCTGTGTGTGTGTGTTGCTTACATTGTGTGCCTGTTTTTAATAAAGATCATTCATTATTTTCAAACCGGTCTTCTTCTTGACTTGGCCTGACCCCGTAAACACTGGATTACAAGATTCCTCTGTGTTACCCTGCCTCTCATTCTGCCAACCAGTGATCTTGACTAATTTCCCCAATTTGTGTAATTGCAAGGTTATTAGGTGTCCCTCCCGGGACTCCCAGAATACAGGGTAACAGAGTTCTCATTCTCTCTAACTTGCCTCACTTTGCATCTGTGCCTCCCCCACCTTTGCACCTGCTACTCCACCTCTCCTCATCTCTTACATATCCTGAGCATATCCTCAGTTTCTTCTGCTGCTGCTGTCTTCCTGCCTTCTAAAAAGGCAGAAACTGCACAAAGTGACAATGCTTCTTTAAACAGAGGACAGGTAAGCAGGCAGGAAGGTGAAGGTGCTGCTGCTTTTACTACTACAAGGGAGATACAATGGATAGGTGATAGCAAAAGCAGCATTGGGGAGCAGGAAAGGTGGGGTAGAGGAAGGACAGTCAAAATGGAAGTTGGCTCTTTTCCTCCCACATAGGCCAACCTTAACTGTTGGCTTCCGGGATGGAATGCAAGAAGATAGAGGCGAGATCAAGTTCTCCAAGAGCATTATTTAAATAAAATGCAGATTGATGGAAAGCAAACTATAATTTTGAAAAGAAGAAGGGAATATGCCTTTCTCACTAACAAACTGAAGCAACAAGAGATCCACTTCGCTGGGGGAAACTAGAAGGCGTTGTTTTCCATTACAGACAGAGAAAGTTTAATCTTAACATGATTCAAAAGCCCAGAGACTTCTTGGAGAAATATGGAAAAGACTTTGAGAGAGGACCTCCAAGAGAGAAAGAAGAAGAAAAACTTCTTAAGCAAAGCTCCAAAAAAGAAAGTAGTGGACATCATGAAGGGAAAGACCCACAGGCTCAGGCTGAAAAGAATATGGACTCTGATGATGTTAAATTATCTTTCTTGGAATATTGGGGGGGGGGGGGCAAATTTGTCCATCAAAAAGATTGTTCATTACCTAAAAAGGCAAAACTTGGACTTGATTTGTTTATAAGAAATACTTATTAGGAAAAAAGATACTAAATATTTGCTAAATTCCAAATTAGGGAAGGAATCCATTTCATCTATAGAAAAGAAGAAAAAAGGTGTGGTGATTTATGTGAACCCAAAAATGGCCCCAGAAAAAATGTTTGAAGATTCAAATGGTCGCTATGTAGAACTAGATATACACATTTAAGGGGTGAAAATTTTGACTGTTGGTATCAAAATTACTAATAAAAATAAATCTTTTTTTAAAAAAAAAAGTTATTAGAAAAGATTTTAGGAGTCTCATACGAGAAGTGGATTTTTCTTGAGGACTGCAATGATGTAATTAATCCCACAATTGATAGACTTTTTCCTTTTTCAAAGAAAAAAGGCATGACCACGGGAAATTGCAAAAAACTTTTTTTGATTTGATGGATAATTTCAAGCTATTGGATGCTTGGAGATAAAAATATGGAAATGCATAGGAATGTACTTTTTTTTCTCAGAGAAGCATAAATACTTTTCCAGGATTAATATGTTTTTGATATCTAAATCACTGAGTGATATCATTAAGGATATGGAAGTACTTTCAAAGACATTTTCAGATCACAATCCAGTACTGTTAACTTTTAAAAACAGACATAGCCAATTTAACTGGAGATTAAATGATGTGTTGTTAAGAAATGAAGAAATTTTAAATGAGGCTAAAAGGACTTTTAAAAATTTCTTTGAAAGCATTGACATTAGGGTGAAGGAAAAGACAACAGAAAAACCAAGAAAAAAGAAGAGTTAAGGAATTCAACTAGGCCATCACTGCTGAAGGAAATAAAAATTTATAAAAACAAATTTCTATTAATATGGTTCAAGAAACTGAGAGAAAGATGAGGTACGTTAAACAAAAACACTTTGAGTTTGCAAATAAGCCAGAAAAAAGGCTTGCCTATAATTTTTTCAAAAAAAAAAGTCAAAGAGAAGAAATCGGTTCTGAAGATTCGATATGGCAAAGAACTGATTTCAGATAAGCCAAGATAAAAAAGATTTTTTAAAAAAATTATTCTCTGCTCTTTATAAAGAACAATCTGTCTCATTGGAGAGAACTGAAAAGTATTTGGACCTACAGAATATGCCAGTGATTTCAAATTACCAGAGAATGTGTTTTAATGCTACTAGTGGCAGAAATCATGGAGGTCCTTAAGAAGATTAAGGTAGGGAAGACCCCTGGGCCAGATGGCCTCCTGGCAACTTATTATAAAGGTTTGGAGGAACAGTTTTTTTCCTACCATTTCAGAAATTGATGAATTCAGTTTTAACTACAGGAATGTTTCCAGATACCCGGTGCAATGCTAACATAATTTTGATACCAAAAGAACAAGATTTGCCTAAGAATTATAGGCCCTTTTCTCTTCTTAATAATTTTGGCAGGAAGGATGAAGAAGATTCTCAAGAAAACAATACGTAAAGATCAATGTAGTTTTCTGCCAAAGAGATTGGTGCAGGATGATACAAGGTATATGATAGATATATTATTATACTTGGAAGCTCATAATGAAAAACAAGTGGCTTTGCTTTTCTTGGATGCGGAAAAACTTTTGATAATATGAATTGGTCACATACAACTGAAGTGTTTAAAAGATGAATTTCGGACATAACTTCATTGCATGGATTAAAATGATATGTTCTTCACAGAAGGCACAGATTTTGATTAATGGAGAGACGACAAAGTTCTGTCCACAAAGAGGAACAAAAGAAGGCTGTTCCCTTTCACTGTCACTTTTTACATTGACTTCAGAAGTTCTTAACAGAGCTATAAGGCTAGAAGAAAAAGTTAAAGGTGTGGTGATAAAGAAACAAATATTTAAATTAAAGGCATTTGCAGATGACTTTGTGATTTTATTTATTTATTTATTTTGCAGGATTCTTTATAAAAAGCAGAGACATTACTTGAGATTTTAAATGAGTATGGAATCCTTGCCAGGTTTAATAAAGACAAGACAGTTATGCTAACTAAAAACATGACAAAATAAGAACAAATCCTTCTGATGGAGAAAACTAGATTTAAAATTATTAAGAAAGTGAAATAATTAAGTGCTACTTTTGAGGACAAAAACTTTTAAGTTGTTTCAATATAGTTATCTTAAAATATGGGATGAGATTAAGCAAGATTTACAAAAGTGGTCTAAATTGTAGTTTTCAATATTGGGCAGGATATCAATTATAAAAATGAATGTCTTGCCAAAAAAATTGTTTTTGTTTGAAACAGCACATGTAATGAATGATAATATGGCATTTAAATAATGCCATGAAGACATCTCTAAATTTATCTGCCAAGGGAAGAAACTGAACGTAATAGTTAAGATTTTGCAGGATGCGAAACAAAATAGAGGCCTTGGGCTTTCCAATGTGAAACTGTACTTTTATGCTTGCTGTTTAGTTTGGTTGAAAGACTGGTTAACTTTGAAAAGGGGAAAGCTTCTCCAGTTTAAGGAATTTGATTTGCAGTTTGGTTGTCATGGATATTTACAATATGATAAACTTAAGGGCAATGCTGATTTTAATAATCTTTAAATCAGACGCGCTATATGCAGAGTTTGGAACAAAGACAAGACAAGACAGTGTGCTACAATGCCTTTATGGAATTCTCCACATGAAGACTTGTTCAGGAGGAAAATAACTTTTAAAGATAAATGGTTAATATAGAGAGATTTGTTACTGTCAGAAAAAGGGCAATATCGAATGAAAACAAGCGAAGAATTGGTTCAAGAAGGTTATACTATCAGCTGGTTTTCTTATATACAGTTATTTGAACATTTCATGATGGATAAAAATTTGTTTGGTTTTGTAATATCTAAATCAGAGCTTAAGGAACGATTATGCACGGATGATGAATATTTAATAGCTAAAATGTATAAATTATTGTTGAGAACCAAGATGGAGGATGAACAAGTAAAAGATTGTATGATTAAGTGGGCACAAATGTGGGTCATAATATACAGAGGCAACAATACAAAGTGATATGGTCAAGGGGGTTAAATTTTAAGTTATGACCTCAGAGAAAAATTTTATAAAATGATATAGAGGTAGTATTTAACATCAGAAAAGTTACCCAAAATGTATAAAGGTTTTACTAATACTTATTGGAAAAAGAAACATAAAGAAGCAACTTTTTTAGTGTGTGGTGGACTAGTAAGAAAGCAAATAAATTTTTCATGCAGATTAATTGATTGATGGAAAATATTTTGAAGCTAAAGATTCAGATGAAGATGAAGCTTTTCTTACTTGGGCTGCTTGATGACCATATTGATAAGAAACATTGATAAATATACAAATATTACATACATATCAATTACCTAATACATACATCATCGAAATGGTAGTAGTTTTGTGTTATTTTTTTCTTTCTTTTTTCTTTCAGTTGCTTATGGTACACCATTGTCAGTTTGTGTTTTTTGCTTTATGTTCCTTCTTGTAAAGTTGTTGTATTACTTTATGTTATGGATAAATATATGTTAGTATGTTAATAAAAATATTTTAAAAAAAGAAAGATAGAAACATTGAAAGAATTATTCAGTATGTGATTACAGCTGCCAGGCTACTTCTTCCTCAAAGATGGGCCAAAGCTAACAAAATGAAATTCAACAGAGAGAAGTGTAAGGTCCTATACTTAGGTAGAAAAAATGGAATGCAGAAATATAGGATGGGGGACACGTGGCTGGATGGCAGTACGTGTGAAAGGGATCTAGGAGTCTTAATAGACCACAAGCTGAACATGAGTCAGCAGTGTGATGTGGCAGCCAAGAAAGCCAATGCAATTCTTGGCTGCATCAGTAGCAGTATGGTGTCTAGATCGGGGGAGGTACTGGTACCATTCTACTCTGCTTTGGTTAGACCTCATCTTGAATACTGTGTCCAGTTCTGGGCACCCCAATTCAAGAAGGACATGGTCAAGCTGGAGCAGGTCCAGAGGAGGGCGACCAAAATGGTGAAGGGCCTGGAAGCCAAGCCCGATGAGGATAGACGTAGAGAGCTGGGTATGTTCAGTCTGCAGAAGAGAAGGTTAAGAGGGGACATGATAGCCATGTTTAAATATTTGAAGGGATGCCATGTAGAGGAGGGAGAGGGCTTGTTTTCTGCCGCTCCAGAGACCAGGACAAGGAGCAATGGATTCAAGCTGCAGGAAAGGAGATTCCACCTGAACCTCAGGAAGAACTTCCTGACAGTCAGGGCTGTCCAGCAATGCAATATGCTGCCTCGGAGTGTAGTGGAGTCTCCTTCCTTGGAGGTTTTTAAGCAGAGGCTGGATGGCCATCTGTCGGGAGTGCTTTGAGTGTGTTCCTGCATGGTAGGGGGTTGGACTGGATGGCCCGTGTGGTCTCTTCCAACTCTACATTTCTATGATTCTATGATTCTATGGAAATATTCAATTTTCCCCCTCTCAAGATGATTAGCTGATGAAACTGTATGACCTGGCAGAAGTGGATAAACTGACTATCTTAACTAAAGAAGAACAAACAGGTAAATCTAAGAAAATTAAGACATGATTATTGCATATTTGAGAATATATTGGAGAAAAACTTTTGTTTTAGGTTTTGAAGATTAGTAGTTTTTGTCAATAAGTAGAAATGTCTCTTAGTTATATGAAACTGAAGAAGTAGACTTAGTATTTTGTCTTAAGACCATCAGAGAAGGGACTGGAAGTCATGTGTCTATCCTTCAGGCCCTGCTTTAGTTTAGTTTAGTTTGGTTTTCTTTTTTATAAATTTGGGAGTTTTCTGTGTTGTTTGTTTGAGGTAATTGTTGTATGCCTTGGGGTTTCTTCCTTGCTTTTTGTGTTTTTCTTTGTCCCCTTATGTGTCATTTTATGTATTTAATCTTTTATTTAATTAAAAAAATCTTTAAAAGAAAAGAAAATAACACCTTAACTGCCCATAATGAAATAGGAAATAATTCCCTCCCCCGAATATCATTAAAAATGTGTAATATTGCTAAGTGAAGTGCCACAAAGGCAAGTCTACCAAAAAGAAAAAAAAGTCCATGGCACCTTAAATACTGATAATTGTATTGTGCTACTAACAACTGTTACACTGGTCAGTGGTCCCACTGCTGTCTGCCCTAGCTTTACACAAAGCTTGACAAAAAGAATTTTAGCTAGGCTTTCCTCTCAAAACCACACTTTCCTTAAAAATTGCAGCATTGACCCATGGTACTGGAATTGAGGGATAATGAGTAAAGTCTACAGTTATATATCCATGAAAATTTGTATCACAGGTGTGAGACTTAACTCACAGGCTAAATACACCGAAAGATACTAGCAGGCTTGGAGTAACTGCAAAGTTTGCACCATATCTCACTTCATGCAAAGGCTAGAGACTTTTTTTTTATCAATGAAAAATTGGAATCTAGGCCAGGCAATGGTCCCAAAAGGCACCATGGTGTGCCTAGAATTTGGGTAAAACCCAAACAACTGGGGAATATGGCAAGCATAATTGTAGGAGTCGTAGCCCCAAAATATTCCGCATTACACTGTTATAGTGCTATTATTCCACTTTCAACATCCTGTGGAATTCCAGCGTTTGTAGTTTACTGAGGCCAAAGAGCTCTCTGGCTGAGAATTCCAAATGTCCCTCCCTAAACTACAAATCCCAGGATTCCATAGGATGTTGAAAGTGTAGTGCAGATACTCTGGTTTCTCTCAGATCATATAAACCTTTCGCCTTTTACTAGAGATTTCCATGGAGAGGAACATTTATGAGTTTGAGTATATAAAACTCCTAACTTGGACATCCCCTCAAGAAGCATATAAGATTGCACCGACAAAACAAGGAAAGTTATTGACTTATCAAGATATATTAAAATGGGGAAGAGACAATCCAAAAATGAAGTCAATAGAAGAGTTAAAAGCTGAAGGTCATGAATTAAACTGGTTCCCTTGGTGCCAGTTGAAAGAAAGGTACAAAATGGACCAAAAATTATATGGATTTGAAAGACAAGAAAATGAACTAGATCAACTGTTGAAAGAACATCAAAAGAAGAGAATCTCGCAGCTTTACAAACTATTATTAAAAACTGGACTCAAAATATAGGTAATGTTACTGCCCTGGCTAGCCCGAGCTTTGGGGATATAAAAAGATCTCTTGATATCAATAATTCGGCTTCACATACCCATTGCCCTCCACGTGCTTGCGAGGCCCTCGGACAAGCACGCATACAGGCTCGGCTGATAATCGCCGTAATATTCCAACACAATACAGGCAGGCCAGAAATAGCCGACTCGCAGCTTCAGGAGACATCAAGGCAAGTACCTCAATTAGGTATGCACGCAACTTTCAAAAGGTCCTCTGCCCCGCGCTGGCAGCTTGATGATCTGACTATACAACGCTCAGGTACTCCGCGTTTGCATACTGGCTACCCTGTTGAAAATTTGGCTCTAACTCAATCATTCAAATTCTGACCTTTCAGAGGCTTTGTCTCCAGCCCCAAATCTATTGTTCTCCCCAAGTCTGACCTAGCCTGCGGTCACAATTCTCCTTATAAAAACCCCTGACTTTGAGCACTTCATTGGATCGCTCTTGGTTTCCATCCTGCCTTGCTGTCTCTTTGTCCAGCGAGCATTCCCCTCAGCTCCACATGCTGAGATCCACGCTCCCCAGCTTCTCCGCTTCCAACCGGGCTTCAGGACAGGTGAAGTATCACCCAAATCAGCAACCCCTCTAAAAATCGCTCTATCCCACTCCAACCTTTATTTCTTTAGTTATCTTGTGTGAGTGTGCTGCATACACTGTTTGCTTGTGTTTTAATAAAATAGCATTTATTATTTCAACTTCTGCGTGCTCCTTGACTCGGCCTGACCCTGTAAACATAGAGTCCAAGATCTCGCTACGTTATCCTGCCTCTCGTATTGCTAGGCTGTGCTCTTGGCTAATTTCCCCAACTTATATAATTGAGAGCATATTTAGGTGTCCCTCTTGAGACCCCAGAAATCAGGGTAACAGTAATCCAATCGAGCTAGATGCATGGGAAAAAGTATGGAAAATAGAAAAAAAATTTACTCCAAATTTAAATTTAAGAGAAAATTACTACAAAATGTTACATAGGTGGTATACAACTCCAGAAAGACTTCAAAATATAACCAAAAATGGAGATGCGAAGTGTTGGAAATGTGGGGAAATGGTGGGGACTTTTTTTCATATGTGGTGGACTTGTTCTAAGGCTAAGAAATTTTGGAAGGGAATTCATGATGAAATTCAAAAAATTTGCAGAGTTAATTTTGAAATGGTACCACAATTTTATTTACCGAATATATTAGGCCAGAACCAGCAGATTAGAAAACAACAGACGATATTATTGTATTTGATTACAGCAGTATGGCTGACATATGCACAACACTGGAAAGATAAAACAGATATTAAATTAGATGAATGGAAATTAAAAATGTTAGACATGGTAGAGACTGAAAAATTAGCTAACTCCCTTAAGAATAAAACGGTTCAGAATTTTGAAAGAGAACGGAAAAGGGTAATGCTCTGGCTAAACTTGTAAATGTCTGTGGATTGAGTTTGTTGGTATTTGACAAGATATGTATAAGGAAGAAGAAGGATTCAACTGGAAAATTCTTGATATACAGAAGCAGGGGTGGGAGGAACAGAAGAACTATAATAATGATATACATATTTGTGTTTATATATGTTTTTATCTATTTTGAAAATAATAAAAATTTCTTAAAAGAAAAAGTGTAGTGCCAGAGGCTCTGAGGCTGTAGCTTCCAAAATGCTACCCTGCTATTTTGGGTGTATTGAAGATCTTGCTTTCATGAAACATTTTATAAAACTCTCAGTTTCACATTCAGAAGAAGGGGATGATACAAATATTCCAAACAAAATGACTGGGGGTGCTATGAGATTGTGCACTTCATTGCATTTTATATTTTCCTGCTAAGGTGAGTAGATCAGGGTGAAAACAAGATAGAATAGGCCCATTTGCTCATATTTGCACTCAAGAATATGAGGGTGGCTTCAAATATTTCAAGAAAGGAGTGACAGAAGATACATCAGTGTATCAGAAGTATCAGAAGAATGTATTCAGAATACATTCTATTTTCTGTTTTCTCGCTTCCAATGAGTGAGTTCCAAATACATTGGAAATTTATTTGTTTCCCTGCCTGAAGTATTGACTACAAATCTAAAGCAATGCTGAAATTCATTTCTCATATGGAGCCAGAACGACATGCACATTCAGCCCCATTTGGAAATCTGGACCAGGCCCTCACAGTCACCACGACTTAATATAGCATTAACTGCACAGAACTCCATTGAAACTACAGTACTGAACCCTGCCCTGACTAGAGGATTAGATGGGTTCTTAAACAAGGGAGGAAGAAGGAGCCAACTGAAAGAAAAATAACAGAGCACATTTCACAGATGAAAACTGGGACACATGTGGCCAAGTAACATGAGAGTGTGGTCAGGATGACAACAGTTATTAATCAGAGGGAACAAACAAGCATGAAAAAGCTGCAGCAGTTTGCTTTTGTCTGATCCTGCTGAGATAGAGAAGATTCAGCTGCTCCCTCCTCTTCTTCTGCTGAATTGATGGAGTAAAAACTACCGGCATTTGGAAGTCAGTTTGCAGCAACTAAGGCCATTTCCACACTACACTGGTCTAGTGCTATTATTCCACTTTCTACATCTTATGGAATTCTGGTCTGAGGCCCAAGAGCTCTCTGGCTGAGAATTCTAAAGACCCCTCTCTAAACTGCAAAGCCCAGGATTCCACAGGATGTTGACAGTGGAATAAAAGCACTATTACAGTGTAGTGAGGAACTAGCCTAAGATAAGCTGAAAACAAAGGAGAAGAATGGTTCAACAAAGGAGAAACTGGGACATTTTTAAAGCTGCAGAAAAAGTGAGATGACAGAGGTTTAGCTGGGACTGTTCCTGCCAAATTGGGACAATTGAAGGGTACGGCACGACAGTCAGAGATTTTTCTCATACTGTGTCCTGATTTTCCGAAGTACTTCATGCAAAATGAGAATGGCAAGCCCAGTAGGGTTGTATTGTCTGACTCCTGGCCAAATAGTGTCCAGAGGGTTTGATTCCCCATTCACTGCAACGGCAGAACCAGTTAGTGATTACATAGATAGATAGATAGATAGATAGATAGATAGATAGATAGATAGATCTCACATTCTACAGGCTTATGACCAAGACAGTAGTAACCATGTCTGCAGTTTAAAAATTACATATTTTAATCAATCTGAGCTTGCTTGGTGGCGGGTGGGGGGGATGTTCATGAGCTAAAAAGGTCAACTGGGGCACAATCCAGAAGTAAGTGGATAAATTAAACCCAAAATGAAACGGCCTGCACTGTGACAGGTTGATGGGTCACAGATGGTGTGCGGCCCCCCCCATCCCCCCACCCCACTTTTGTTTTAATTGTTGCTGAAAGACGAGATTCCATTTGAACTCAACCGCTAGGCCTCTGAGCTTAAAAAACATATTGTGCACTGAGACACCCATGGTGCCCAGGTTAAGTTCATGCAAACTGTGCTATGCTGCTACTGTAATGATCAAAACCCTGCTCTTGCTTCCCCTCCTTCTGGCACTCCCCTCTCCAGTAGGCTTGTTTCTGGTCATAAATTCTTAATCTGTGAGCAAAGTAGGTTGTACAAGTTAATAAACAGTGTTTTTCAAATGTGTTCAAAGCCAGAAGGAATCAGTTCCTTACAATGGACTATTGTGTGCATTTTTTGCAGATCTGAAGTGCACTTCCTT
The DNA here is from genome assembly GCA_030412105.1 of Cyclura pinguis. NCBI lineage: Eukaryota > Metazoa > Chordata > Lepidosauria > Squamata > Iguanidae > Cyclura > Cyclura pinguis. Next base: position 304,770,291 of record CM059599.1, on the reverse strand, counting down.
TGATTCTCTAAACTTGTTGCACTTTTGTATGAAATTACCCCTTCCCTGTACATCAGGTCTGCATTTAAAGTGCTTCATTAGCATTTCCTGCAAGATAGGCAGCAATGTGGCAAAACCCAACATTCATTTTCATTGGGCCATCATGCTCTTTCTCTCTGTTTAACATCTCAACCTCCTTGACAAAGTCCTTTCTCAAAATTTACTTCTTTTGTTTCCTCGGTTTTCTCTAAAAAGCTCTTTAAACATCGATGTACTCCAGGATGACTCCTGAACAAAAATCATGGCTTGCCCAGCTAGTAAATCTAGCCACCATTCAATGGGATTAAATAAGTGCTTCACGTCTATTGTAAAAGGCTCTTAAAAGATCCTGCATCTTTAAGAGTTTCCTACAATAAATTAAAATCCATCTCACCCATTGTTAAAACAAAACAAAAATCTAGCATATGAGAGCTGGTGTTGGTCTGAAGGAGCAGCACTGTGCTTGTAATTCCATACAGCTGTCCATGATAACAGACCCTATGTTAATCACAATCAATGGCCACAAGATGAGTTTAATTCCTTGTGTGTTTCATTCATGTCAGGAAAACATTCCATTCACTTAACCATCCACAAGTCTACGCATCTGTTCAGACTGGCTGAAATTTTAAGTCAGCTTTTCCTAACTCGTATTTTTTTTTTACCTTAACTTTTAAAAAATTGTTGGTTGCTTGTTCTGCAATATTTCATACTTTCCATTCTAAGAACCTTCAATGCAGCAAACAATAAAAAGATATTTAAAATCCAAAAATATGGGTTGTGAGCCCCAACTAGAATACATCTGTTGAATGAAATGGGACTTGTGAAATCAACTCTTATCTAAGTTCCATTAATTCAGTAGAATTATTCTAGGGCAGTGGTTCTTAACCCTTTCTTAACCAGGGACCCCCTGTAAGTATAAATTGTTGCCAGGGACTTAACTCAGGATTTAAATATTTAAATTTAGATTTAAATATTCAAATATTTATTTATTTAAATGCTTCTGGAGACTAGGATTCAAATCCCCACTCAGACACTGGGTAACCTTGGGGAAGTCACATCCTCTCAGCCTCAGAGGAGGACAAAGGCAAACCCCTTCTGAACAAATCTTGCAAAATAAAACCCAAACAAACCCTGTGATCAGTTCACTTTAGTATTGCCTTAAGTCAGCAGCTCTCCGTTTCAGCACCCACGACCTCCAACCACATCCCTGTTGCTGCTGCTGTGAGGGCTTCATGGACCCCTAGCACCCCCAGAGCCCAGGTTAACAACCTAGATGATCCAGCCAAATATCTATCCTATGATTTCAAGTACAAGTGCTTGATGCAAATGCATTTATCAGTATTATCTACTTAGAGCATGGGAAGCTTTTAGACCTTATCTATTAATTACTTCAGGTAAAGGTAACTAGGCCAACACGGAAACTGGGAAAAGACCACTATGTAAACTATAGATCTTAGTATCTACAACAAGCCATGCCAGCTAGATGGGTCTGGCAGCTGAGGTCCAAAAAAAGTAACTTTCCCAAACTCTGAGCTAACTTAAGGTACACAGCTCAAATGGATTTCTTCCCCAAAACTATATCGTCACCTCCCATCATCTGAAATAGATAAGATCACAGAATCATAGAGTCGAAAGAGCCCACAAGGGTCATCCTGTCCTACCTCCTGCCATGTAGGAATACACAATCAAAGTACTACTGACACATGGCCATCTAGCCTCTGTTTAAAAACATCCAAAAGAAGGACACTCCACAGCAGCATATTCCACTGCTGAACAGCTCTTATCATCTGCCAAACTTCTTGGCAGCTTGATTTGCAACAAATACCAGAATAGTCGAAATTTCCCATTACTACTACATCACTCTTTTCTGAATGTTTGGTCATCTGTTCCAGGAAAGCATCATCCAGGAAAGTAGGATTGGGGGTCTGTAGTAGATCCCTATGACAACATCACTATTGTTTCTCTCCCCCTTAATTTTTTGTCCTCAGCCTGGCTTCCTGGATTTAAGCCATGGCTCTCTTCACAGGTATAAACATCCTTGACATATAATGCTACTCCTCCATGTTTCCTCTGTTGTTCTATTTCTCTGAAATAGGTTATATCCCTCTAAGATGACCACTTCATTCTGCCTTACAGTAGGGGCAGCCCGGTCTGAGAGGAACATAGAAAAATAAGAGCCAGTAGGCGATTGGATAGCTTATATTTGCATCTTATTTATTCTAAAATCAACAGGGCTACTCTTCTTGAATATTTTGAATATCACTGCCATAGGTCTCTTTTTAGCACTTGGTGAACTGTTTTCCTTCATCTGCAGTAGTTTGTTCCTAGCTGGAGCTTTAAGGACATTTCTACTGCTAATCTTGTCCATACAATTAACTGCCAGAGGTCGTGTCCTTTTTACTTCATTCTTCAGGAAGTAGCAATCATATTTTCTGAAATGTGGCAGGATGCTCTGCTTCAGTGAAGTTGACTTCTACCCACCCACTGCTCCTTTGGGTTCCTCATTTTTAGCAGCTAGCTGCACAACAAAGTCAGTGGAAATAGTTTCATTCCCTTGCATCTCTCTTCCACTTCCTCCACTAGGTTTGTCAAGGACAAGCTATCATCCTTTTCCTTTAAAAGAGCTGATCACTTTTTTGGCTAAAGAACCCAGAACTGAAGACAAAAATGTAAACAAGTTTGCCATGTGAAAGTGTCTGTGAGGTAAAAGAATGAAAGAAGACAATAAGCCTGAAAATGTTCAAGGAATAATTTAGCAAGAGTACTCAGATTTTGTCAGAATGGTATTTCTTAACAGTCTGGTTTCATACCATTTATTTTGATTCCATTGGAAAGTGGACCAACTTTTCACCTTATCTGATAGTGGGTTGGATCCCAGCTAAGAATAGTCCCACAGAATTCAATGTAATCACACACACACACACACACACACACACACACACAATGTAATCACATACATTGACATCTGTGCAGTCCCATGCATGTCTGCTCAAAGATCAATCCACTGAATTGAAGGGAGGCATGCTGCAATCATAAACATACTTCCCTCAAAGGAGATCCCACTGAAAGTAGAAAGACTTATTATTTGATAGAATTTTCTGTTAGAAAGCACTAGTTATAAATACAGTCATCCTCCACATTTGCTAAGGTTAGGGGCTCAAGACCCCTGCAAAAGTAGAAAAATCACAAATATCAAGGCCAAGGCATAGTGGGGAGAATGGGAACCCAGGTCCAGAACGGGTCAGGAAATGGAGTAGGAAAGGGATGGGTTGGCACAGTGGTCCTAAACTTCCGTTCTCTCACCGATCTTCTTCCTTGGGTATTGGGGGGACATCAGGAGAGGGTTTGTGGTGCTGAGAAATTGGGCTGTGAGCCATCCTTAGCTGACCACACACACTGGCTGACAGAGGAGGAGGAGGACCAGAGGCTGGTTTTTAATGGGCTGCATGGCCTGATTGGAGCCACCAACAGGGAGGTTCCCCTAGAAAAGAAGCACCTGAGATTGGTGGGGGCAGGAACTGGTGAAACTAGCAAATAAATCTGTGAAAGTGAAAACCACAAATATGGAGGGCCAATTGTATTTCACCTAATTACAAACTACTTACAAATGATCCATGGTAGTAACAGTAATATCAGAACTATTAGTGTGTCTACACTGCACCAATAGTCTGAATCCAAACACATTTATTAATATGCTAAACATGTCAAATGGTAGGGGGAAATACATTTGAAGTCATTGCTGTTGCAAAATATGAGAGGTAGTACTATGTGGCAAAGTAATCAAATTACCAAGGCAGAAGCTGAACAATAACCGGTTACATACCCACCCATACAGATACAGGATGCAGCAGAGAAAGAAAACAGCTTTGCTTTATTTGTAATGAAAGTAGTTTTTTAAAAAATTATTATTATTCATAATTAAACACATGGCCTAATGGAGGAAAGGGAAATAGGAAGAAAATGACTGTAGGTTAGAGTATGTGGAAAAAGAAGAAAGAGTATTTGATAAAAAGAAATGAGGTCTGCAAAGCAAACTAGCAATTAGTGAGTATAGGTATGCAGAAGTTGTCAATTCTAACAAGAGTGATATATGAGTGAATACATGCAAAAGTGGCATGGACTAGAAAGAGACTGATTGTCTAGCTTTGTAGCAGAACAAGCAGATCTGAACTTGGAAACTAGATGGAAACAATAGTTTTGCTTTGAACCTGAATTTCTGGATTGAAAGATCAAATTGTTTGAAGTCATAAAACAACCCACTTAGGAAAGTATCAAATGGATCAAAATAAATGGGGTTTATGGACTTTGTGAAGTTTCTGGGAAGGTAGTTGAAAACAATGCTAGAATTCATTATCTCAGTTACAGATGTGAAACCTAAAGTAATGCATCCATAAGTAATTCATATTCACAGTCCCTACATACTGATAATCATGGCATTATTGCCACATTCATAAATGCCCTCCAATCCTGTTTTAGTGAGCAGCAATTGCTGTAATGGAGGTCTGTTTTATTGGTTGGGGTGCAGCTGGACGAAGTTACATATCGCACCCTCCAGCAATCATAGAATCATGGAATCATAGAGTTGGAAGAGACCACAAGGGCCATCCAGCCCAACCTCCTGCCATGAAGAAATACACAATCAAAGCATCCCCAACTGATGGCCAACTTCTTCCAAGGAAGGAGACTCCACCACACTCCAAGGCAGCATATTCCACTGTCAAACTTCTCTTACCTTCAAGAAGTTCTTCCGAATGTTTAGGTGGGAACTCTTTTCCTGTCACTTGAAGCCACTGCTCTGTGTCCTAGTCTCTGGAGCAGTAGAAAACAAGTTTGCCCCACCTTCAACGTGACATCCTTTCAAATATTTAAACATGGCTATTATGTCATCTCTTAACCTTCTCTTCTCCAGGCTAAACATACCCAGTTCCCTAAGCAGCTCCTCAGAGGGCATGGTTTCCAGACCTTTTATCATTTTGGTTGCTCTCCTCTGGATGTATTTCAGCTCTTGTCAATAACTTTCTTGTATTCCAGGTGAAGCCTGAGTAAAGCAGAATAGAGTGGTACTATTACTTCCCTCAACCTAGACACTATAGTCCTGTTCATGCAACCTAGAATTGTATTGGCTTTTTTAGCTTTCACATCACACTGCTGACTCATGCCAGACTTTCGCACTAGACTGTTATAGCACTATTATTCCACTTTCAACATCCTATGGAATCCTGGGGTTTGTAGTTTAGGGAGGGGCCTCATGCCATAGCTCTCAATCCCTCAGGCCCCTCTCTAAACTGCAAACCCCAGAATTCCATAGGATGTTGAAAGTGGAATAATAGCGCTATAACGATCTAGTGCGGAAATGGCCATGTTCAGCTTGTGGTCTACTAAGATCTCTTTTACATGTACTGTGGTCAAACTGAGGTATCACTCATCCTATATCTGTGCATTTCATTTTTCAGTGCCTAAGTGTAATGATTTCTGTTTCTCTCTGTTGAAATTCATTTTGTTAGTTTTGACCTAGCTCTCTAATCTGTTAAGACCAATTTGAATTCTATTCCTGTCCTCTGGGGTATTAACCATCCCTCCTAATTTGGTGTCATTTGCAAATCTGATAAGCAAATTAGCCCTCTATTCCATCATCCAAGTCATTGATAACACTGTTGAATATCACTTGGACCAGAACAGAACTCTGTGGCACTTCACTTGTCATTTCTCTCCAGGATGAAGTAGAGTCATTAGTGAGTACCCTTTAGGTTTATACAGTCAACCAGTTACAAGTCCACACAACAGTAGCATTGTCTAGACTTCATTTTGCTAGCTTGTGTGCAAGAATATCATGGGGGGCCTTGTCAAAGTCCTTGCTGAAATAAAGGTATGCTACATCCATAGCATTCCATTCATCTACCAAGCTTGTACCTTTATGAAAAAGAGAGAGAAAGAGAGAGAAGATTACGTTGGCATGACTTGTTTTTGAGAAACCATGGTAACTTTTAGTGATCATGGCACTTCCTTTCTAAGTACTTACAGTCTGTCTGTTTAATGATCTGCTATAGAATCTATCCTGGTAACGATGTCAGGCTGACTGGGCAGTAATGGTTTGGATCCTCCTTTTCTTTCCCCGCTTTTTGAAGATGGGGACAACATTAGCCCTTCTCCAGTATTCTGGGATTCCTGTTCTCCAGGAATTCTCAAACATTGTTGCCAGTGGTTCTGAGATCACTTCTGCTAGTTCTTTTAATACCCTTGGATGTAGTTCATCTGGCCATGGAGACTTGAATCCATTTAGAATAGCCAGGTATTCCTGTACTGCCTCTTTATCTATTCTGAGCTGCATTTTCCCCGCTGCATCATCTGCTCCATTTTTCCCAGGCTGAGCACCGTTTCCTTTCTGGGAGAAAACCAATTTCGCCATCTTCTCCATGTGATGGCCCACACAGTTGTAATGGACATAACTAGGGACAGCACGAATCCAGAATTTTCCAAATCAGAATCTGGATCTGAATCCCTGGAAGGTTCTGGGAATCCACGAATCTCAAATCTTTCAAATCCTTTTTTTTAAAAAAAGTTTAAAAAGCAAGGGAAAGAAGGATAATCTTGAGCAAGACACACTGTCTCAGCAAAAGCCTAGGCAAAGGCAAAGCTCCCTCTGAAGAAATCTGGCCAAGACAATTGTCCTAGTTTTGCCTCAGGATCTCCTCAGATTGAAATTGACATGAAGGCCCTTTCTACATAGGCAGGAAAATGTGGATTAATGCCACATTTTCCTGCATGTGTAAACAGGGCCACATACTACAGTAGACAGATAATCCAGGTCAAAACTGGTTTTTCTTTGCATAGCTCCTTCTGGCATCCTGGGGTTTGTAGTTTGATGATGCACCAGTACACTTTGGCAGAGAAGGCTGTGACACCTTGTAAAACTCCAAACTTGCAGGTTTGCAAGGGAGGTATGCAAAAGAATGTTTCAGGTGTCCTTGAAATCTCAAGCCTATAGCTTCCAGTCAAGTACTGAACTGAAATATGAAATGTTCAATTTAAGTATTTTAGAATACAAGTCCAGAGGTAATTTGTGAAATTGTTAGCAAAGGGGAAAACTCATCTACCTACTATCTTCCCTTGCATGTCTGATCTCCCAGGTTTTCAGGAATCCCAGTCTCCCAGGTTTTCAGGTGTCCCAGTCTCCCTGGTTTTCAGGCATCCTGGTCTCCCTGGTTTTCAGGCGTCCCGGTCTCCAACAGTCTGTTTGGTTGGCGGATTTGAAAGATTCGGCTTGCCTATTTCGGCACAGGGATTCGGATTTGGGAATCTCAAATCCTTACCCAGGATTCAAGGATTCAGTTGGCCCATCCCTAGTCATAACCCAAAAAGCTCTATTTATTGTTTCTAATCTCTCTAGAAAGCCTGAGCTTGTTCTATGCTTTAGCTTTTCTGACTTTCTTTCTACACATGCTGGCAATTTGTATGAATTTCTCTTTGGTGATTTCCTCTTTTTCATTTCTTGTACTTTTCTCTTTTATATCTTAGCTCAGTTGAAAGTTCTTTAGACATCCATCCCAGAATCTTTAGACATCCCCTATTTTTCCTCCTTCTTGGAACTGTTTGAAATTGTGACTTCAATATCTCACTTCTAAATTCCCAACTATTATGACTTCCCTTCTTGTTAAGTATTCCTGACCACAAGATCACACTTAATATTTCTCTAAGGTTATTGAAATCATCCTTCTTAAAGTACAGAATGTATGTCTGATTACTCTTGGCTTTCCCTTTCTGGTGTATAACATACTACAGGAGAACATGGTCACTCCCATCTAAGTATCTCATAACTTTCACCATATTAATCAGGTGATCATTTTTGGTTAGTTTCTGTTCTAAAATAGCTGATCCCCTTGTTGCCTCTTCTGCCTTCTGGACCCTGAAATTGTCTCCAATTGAGGAATTTGTTGGGTCTTATATTCTTGACAGAGTTTGACTTCCAACAAATATCAGGATAGTTGAAATCTGCCATTGCTACTGCATCTCTCCTTTCTGAATGTTTGCTTATCTGTTCCATCACCCAAGTCCTCAGTTTGGGTTGGAAGTCTGTAGTAGACCCCCACAATGACTTCACTGTGGTTTCTCTCCCGCTTAGTTTTTACCCAGATGCTCTCAACCTGGTTTCCAGAATTTAAATCATGGATCTCTTCACAGATGTTAACATCACTGATCTATAGTGCTATTCCTCCTCCTTGCCTGTTTTTTCCTATTTCTCTGAAATAGGTTATACTCCACGATTGTTACATTCCAATCAGGAGACTCATCCCACCAGGTTTCAGTGATGCCTAATATATCATATTTGCTTTGCTATGTTGAGACCTCTGATGTGACAATCAGAAGCAAGATCTGTGCTGCAATTTCTCCTCACATAAGAGATCATTGACAGTATGCTGAACCATGACTGATAGGAGAATAGATATCTGTTGCTCATAGTAGTTGCTGCCTGGTTAAAGTTGGTGAGGTGGACTAAGAGACATTATTTGGCTAACTGAGCTGAACATGGATTGTGGCCATGGTTTGCAAATGACATACAGTATTACAACTGAGTGTATATACCTGGATACTGAGACAAAGTTGGGATTCTGTGGTGTTCCATCTACTCCATGGACCAACTATGTCTCTGCCTGAGCTTCTGAAAGTGGTCTAGATGGTGTGTTGGTTTGCACCAAACCAAGGGGGATGTGAGCATACCTGCTGAACTTTTTTCAAAAGGAACATCTCAGATTTCACATATCCATAAGCCTGTCTCAATTAATATTTTGTTGGGTGCATGTGGAAGACCTATTTGTCAAGCTAGAGTTTGATATCCAGAGTGAAGGTAGAGGTGCTTTGAAAAAAATTCTATTGCCCTAGATGGAACACTTCCTAATCAGGGCTAAATTTACTGATGCACAATATTTCCAGGGGTGCGGGACCTCATAAGTGTCCACTTAAAGAAGCTAATGGGGTTAAAGTGCCAAGTCTGAGATGAGGAGTAAAAGCCTATAGCTCAATCTGATACTAATCAGAGAGGAAGAGATACTAGAGAGCTGATGTGATTTAATGGGTGAAAAAAACTCATACGTGGGGGCTCTCCTTGCAGCTTCTAGTTACTGATTTCTCTCTTCCCAAGTATCTTTCACCCAGCCATTTGGTTCATACAAAGCTCACAGGAAAGCTGTATTTAAATTTAGATACACCACTGAATACCAAAGTCAGAATCACCCATGACATAGTATTTCCAATTTTTTTGTATAGTTGTGAAAGTTGGACATACCCTCCGACATTTCACAGATGAAAAACAGGACACATGGCCAAGCAGCATTGGAGTGTGATTAGGATGGCAAAAGTTATCGATGAGGAAGAACACAAGCTAGAAGATGCTGCAGCAGTTTGCTTTTGTTGGAACCTATTGGGAAGAGCATGATTCCACCCCCTTCCTTCCTGTTGAGTGAGTATAAACTGCTTTTGCACTTTAAACTCAGTCTGCAGCAGCTGAGGTAAGCCAGTTGCACAGGGACAGGAGGTTATGGGAGCAGTTTGCCCCGGGCGGCAATGTTTTGGGGCCGTCCCAGCTCATAGCCACGCCCTCATGCACCGTGGCCCTGCCCCCTCCTGCCCTCCTCTCCACTCACTCCAAGCTCTGTCACAGAGGTAAGCTGAGGGCAAGCAGGAAAGACCTGGGACATTTTAAAAGTAACTGAAAAAATGGGATGGGGAAAGATTATTGGGACTGTCCCTGACAAGTCAGTTGGAGGATATGCTGGACAGTGACGAAAGCTGACAGGAAGAAAATCAACTCATGTGAAATGTGGTGCTTCTGTGGATACCAAGGACCACTAAAGAGAACAATGATGTGTCCTACAGCAAATCAGGCCTGAATTCTCACTAGCAGCCAAGATGACTAAACCGCAGCTATCATGCTTTGGACGCATCGTGAGACAACATGATTCATTGGAAACGATAGTGCTCAGTAAACTGAGAGCAATGAGAAAAGAGGAAGACCACAGGAGAGATGGACTGACTTGGTCAAGGAACTCCGAGGCCTAAATTTGCAAGACCAAAGCGGGATAGTAGAAGACCTTGTGGGTCTCACATTTATAGGATTGCCAAATGTCAAATCTGACTTTGTTGACAAATAACAACAGCAAATGAATTTAAGAAATCAAATGTATTTTTTCCAAAGTTGTAGGTAAGTGGGCCACAGCAGGCAGGCAGGCAGGAGAGTCCTGAAGTCCAACTCAGCCTCTTCCCATCCTTGTTTGCTTGTTTGTTTGTCTGTCAAACATCCCTGCTTTTTCCCAGTGCAGGATCTCAAGCAGTTTGTAACACAGTTTAAAGCAGAATATAGCTGAAATCAATCATCATCAAAACAATTTTTTAAAAAGCAGTTAAATAAATGATCATGTTTAAAACTGAACCAAATTAAAAACAGTTTAAAACAATTTCAAATGTAACAGGTAGAGAAAAGTTTTTTAAAAAATACAGCAGTTCCCATTTTAAAAGCACTTCTGCAGCAACCTACTAATGGCAAAAACTTTGTAATTTTTGCTTAACTCCTTAAAAACATATTTTACCAAACTGTTTTTGTTACTGTGCAACAGAAATGCATGTTAAAAAAAATTCTACACTAGGTTATTTCTATTTTTTTAAGTGTACTTCTATTACAAGTTATTTCTAATAGGTTATAGGTTATTTCTGGTTCTTTAAGTATACTTCTATTACACTTCTATTATACACTTAAGTGTATTTCTATTTTTTTAAGTGTACATAGATCAATAAATCATAAATTAAGTGTACATAAATCATGTAAAGAAGAACAAGAGAAACAAAATGAGGAAAGGGGGAGCAATGACAGAAAAGAAATTCCAGATTTTGAAAAACAATAGAAATGAAAAGGTAATGATGAAAATACAGTATATCTTTGCAGAAATCTCAGTAGACAACAATCAAATGACCACTTCCATAAAATGCTGGCATCTGTACGCTGCACATTCAAATGTTGACAGACTTGTGATGTCCTCAACCTGTTGAATAAGACGAGGTCAGCACTGATCTTTCTAGTGTTTCAATATGAGAATTTTATCTACCAAAATTGCTTTGAGAAATCTTTTCGGTGAAAATGTTAGCTAATTTCCAAGACGTAAGTCAATAACGTAAAAGCACATGTACATCTGCAAATTTCAAAGTTTGCTCTAATATTAAATTGATACAGGTATTAACTGCTCCCTGAAAAGAAGCTTCTGCTGGACAAGCCAAAATCATAGAAGAAATGTGGGATGAATTACAATATCAGCATTTGTTCAAATTACCCACGTTATTAAAAAGGCACGAGGATATCCAGTTTATATGAAGTGTAAATTTTTCCTAGATAAATCATACTTGAAATCCTGATAGATATGCCAAGTATAGGAGAGGTTGGTTGCCTCCTTCTGCAATGACCACAGAAAGGACATACATAGGTGTAATGCGAAATTAAACCTATGAATATTGATAAGAAAATACCAGTCAAAGGGTTAGAAGTTTTGAAAATGCTTGAAGAGTATATAGAAAGGAATCCCATGAAGAACATAAATTATCCAGGGTATAATATTTGTATAGAGTTATTTTTTTTCCACTTTCTTTTTTTTTTATTATTAATAAACTAAAATTGTATTAAAAGGTAAGTTGATCATTTTCCTTCATCTCCAATGTTTTAATCATCCATTGCTCTAAAGTGGGAATTTCTTTAGTTTTCCAGCATTTGGCTATTAATATTCTAGCAGCGGTAACAAGATACAATAAAACTCTCCAATATTTCTTTGAGATTTTTGAATCTAAATTTAGTACCATATTTAATAAGAAAAATTCTGGTATAAGAGGTATCTGAGTTTCAAATATTTCTGTTAAAGCTCCCTAGACTGCTCCCAAAATTTTTTAATTTTTGGCAACTCTGCCACATATGTATGAAAGTTCCAGTTTTCTCTTCACATTTCCAGCATTTATTCTGATGTGTATTGTACATTTTATCCAATTTGGCTGATGTTAGGTACCATTTATAGAATATCTTCACATTATTTTCTTTAAGATCTTGAGATCTTAATCTATGGGTTAATTTCCAAGATGTTTCCCAGTATTCTAATTCAATTGTGTGGCCTAGGCTATTGGCCCAAGATATCATAATATCTTTTACCGTCTCTTCTTCCAATTTGTAATTTGATAAAAATTTATAAAGTTTTGATATTACGTGGTTTGATGGACTGAATATAATCTTCTCTAATTCATTAGGTGTTTGTTTCAGAGTGAATCCTTCCAACCTTGAATCTATCTTGTATCTCTCTCGTGGAGTTGCCTGTATGGAAACCATGGGAGCTTGAAGCCTATTTGTTCCAGTTTTTCTCTTGTTCTTATCTGTGGTGTAAGTGATTCATCTAATTCTAATAGGTCTTTATACATCAACCATTTTTCTTGGGTATCAACCCATCTCCCAAAAAACACTTCCTGGAGAGATATCCAAACTGGGATTTTGTTGTAATTTTTTTTCTTTATTTGCATCCAAATTCTCAATAGAGATCCTCTTGTACAGTGGTTTGTAAAATCCCTATCTATTTTTGTCTTATTGTACCAAAGATAGGCATGCCAGCCCATTCTGTTATCGACTCCTTCTAGTGTTAATATTCTTCTGTTCTGTAGCTTGATCCATTCTGCTATCCAAGTTAATCCACATGCATAATAATATAATTTAAGGTCTGGTAAACTGCATCCACCTCTTTCTTTTTGATCTATTAAGTTTTTCCAGTTTATCCTTGGTTTTTTTCCTTCCCAAATAAATCTTGAAAGGTCTTTTTACCATTCTCAGAATGGTTTATCATTTTTTTATTATTGGCATGTTTTGAAAAAGAAAAATCATTTTGGGAAGGACATTCATTTTCACTGTCGCGATTCTACCAAGAAGGGATAAATGTAATTTATTCAATTTTTCTAAATCTTTCTTTATTTCTGTCCACATTCGTAAATAAATGTTGTTGAACAGCTCTGTGTTTTGCCTCGTAGCCCAGATACCTAAATATTTTAGTTTCTTTTGAATCTGAAATCCGGATTTTTTAATAAGTTGTTCTTCTTTCCTAAGGTACATGTTGTTAGAATTCCAGTTTTCTCTCTATTTATTTTAAATCCCGCATTTTCGCCAAACTCTGAAATGATCTTTAGGAACTTATCTATACTCTCTAGTGGTTCTTCCAGAAAAATTACAAGGTCATCAGCATAGGCTTGTTATTTATATGTCTGTTCTTTAATTCTACCCCCCTTTAATACCTGGATCAGAACGAATTTTTCTATTTAGTATTTCTACTATCAGGATAAATAAAAGAGGGCATAGAGGGCAGCCTTGTCATGTTCCGTTCTTAATATTAATTTCTCTTGTTTTTTCTCCATTTACTGTGACTCGAGCTGTTTGATGTGAATATATTTCTTGAATCCATTTTACATAGTTATCACCCAAATCCATTTTTCCCAGGGCCACAATTAAAAATGTCCATCTCACCTTATCAAACACTTTCTCAGCATCTAAGAAGATCATTGCCAATTCTTTTTCATTATGTGTCTCAAAATGCTCTATAATATTTATCACTGTTCTTACATTATTTCTCAATAATCTATTTGGCAGAAAGCCATTTTGATCTTCATGTATTATAGATTGCATAACTTTCTTCAGTCTTTCTGCCAGTATACTTGTAAATATCTTGTAGTTGGTATTTAATAAAGAAATTGGTCTATAATTGTTATTTGTATTTGTATTTGTATTCTATATTTGTATAGAATTTTTGACCTTACCTCAAAAAGCTTGTCTGTCTAGAACTAAAGATTTCTAAACCACCAATTTATTGAACTTTAGCACAATCATATAATAACTATCTTTGAAATAAATATTTCATGATAGATAATAACTTCTGAGGTTGCACTGGAACTGCCCATCAGCAAATAAGACTCCCTGCTATATTTTTATTGAAAAGAAAATGGTGATGGGAGCTTGGAACAATAGCTGTAACTAATTACCTTTCCAGCAACTAGTAACTTTCCAGCTGCTGAGATTAAGTGTGGTAAAGATGTCCTGACCTGTTCCCTGATCCTTGTGAGGCAAAAAATATTCTATTGTTGTTGAAATTTTAAAAGTGGGGGACAAGAGAAAGGAGATTACAGTTGGGAAAGGATTAAAATTCTTAAATTTCCTCCTTGCATCTTTTTAGCTAGTTGGTAACTTTTCCCGGTGACGTAGGGATGCGGGGGCAATGGGGCGGAGCACTCCCCCAGCAGCAATTTTGGGGGGGCACCGCCGCTCCTTGCCTGCCCTCCCCCACGTGCCATAGCCCTGCCCCCACATGCTGTAGCCCCTCTCCTGCCTCTCCGCCTGCCTCCACCCAGCCCCGTGCACTCCAAGTTACACCACTGACTTTTTCACACTGGTGAGAGGGAGAGACTGAGAAGGGCCTTCTCCATGGCTTCCCCTAGATTCTGAAACCCCGTTCCCAGGGAAGCCAGAACGGCCTCCTCTTTATTGTTCTTCCAGCAGTAGGCTAAATCTTTTTATTCAGACAGTTTTTTAAAACAGAGAGTTCTAAAAGGATGGGCTATGGGTTACTGTACTGTTTTAATCCCTGTTTTTAAGAGCCTTTTATATTTTTTTAATTGTATTTTTTCTTTTGCTGAAATGTACAGTCAGCCCTCCACATTTGCTCTGGTTAGGGGCGCAGAAAACGTGCAGCAGTAGAAAAATCACAAATATCAAAATTTGTGTGTGAATCTGTAGGAAAGGAGACGAGTCATGGTGGGGAGAACGGACACCCAGGGCCCAAACCAGGTCAGGAAAAGGACAGGGAAAGGGTCTGGGTCGGCATGGTGGCCCTATACTTCCTCTCTCTTTCCCTTCTCCTTCCTTGGGTGTGTGGGAGGATTGGGTGGGGGGTTGCAGTGCTGAGAAATTGGGCTGTGAACCATCCTTAGCTGGCCAGGCAATGGCTGGTGGAAAAGGAGGAGAACCAGAAATGGATTTTTTAAAAGGCTGCATGGCCTGATCAGAGCTGTCAAGAGGGAAGGTTCCCCTAGAAAAGAAGTATCTGAGGTGGGGGGGGCATGGGTTGGAGAAACTTTCAAACAATCAAATCCATGAAAGACAAACCTGAAAATGTGGAGGGCTTGTTTTAACATCGTAAATAGTTTAATTCTGTTTTAAAGTTCACTTTCTCTATGTTTTTAATTGTATTGTTCTTTTAAGTTGCAAGCTACTTTGAGTACCAATTTTGGGAGAAAAACAGGATATAAATCAGAATTGTTGTTGTTGTTGTTACTGTCATTATTGTGGTGGTGGTGATGATGATGATGATGATGATGATTACAGTTTCTGAAATCTCCAATCAGAATATCCTGGGATTATGCTATCTGGTGGATTCTGCGAACCACAGCCCAAAAAGTATTTTTTCCATGTTCTGATTATTATTTTACAAACCCCGTCATTGTACTGTTTCTTCCTCCCCGCTCATCCCGGAGTCTTCCGTCCATCGCTGAAGTCATTGTCCATTTGAAAACATGAACCTTTCTAGCTGTTGATCCCTTTAGGTGAGGTGTAAAAGCAGAACTAGGAAATGTTGCTCTTTGACCCACAACTCCTGGAAACTTCCAGCAAATGTATGGCCATATATGTGGTCATGTTGAATGCAAGATTTTGAAAGCCGCAATCCAAAAAGTAACCCTTTCAGCCTCTGGGCTATAAAAATCACACAACCATGCTTCCATAATTCTATAAACTCTCATATTCCCCTCCCCCAAGTAACAAACTAGTTTTCTAAATACACATAAGAAACTCCAGGAAAAAAACAGAGGTACATAAGCAAACAAGGGAAATCTATGGACCTCTGAAAACTGGGGAGTTTTTAAAATAATCTTTTAATCTAATCCGAGGATCTGAAGCACAGCTGAGCACTCCAGTTTTAGCACAGCATTCTTCAGAGGTGTTTCCATCCTTGTTCTTACTGACTGCTTCCTGAGAATGCCAAATTTAAATATAAACTCAGTCCCCTGGATACCTTGCGTATTTTCCATGGTGTCATTGTTTTAGTTCTGTACTGTTAAATGCATGGCTCCAAATTAGCCATTTATCATGCTGGGAGGCTATGAAAAACGTGACTGTACAATGGGAAGGCTCCACTACTTCTCTGAATTGTTTGTGTCTATAGTCATGGTTTGGTCCAGGTATAGCCCAACAGCTTGGCAGAGTCTGAAAGCTACAATGGAATGTCAAGTCAGTTCAACGCTGCCTCTAAAGGGCACTAAAATGCTTCAATTCATTATTATAATGTCCGCAGCAATTCAGACCTTCCTGTTTTTGTGTCAAGAGGACCCTTATGCACCATTGGATTGTTAATTTGATTTTCCAGGTCTCTCCTTATGAAAAGTGCAAGACTTTGTGAGACCTCATCCCTACTGTCTTTTCATTTTTCTAATATTTCTTTGTTCCTTTTTTCATTTTTTCATGGTATTTTGGTTCCACATTCCCTGTTACATAGATGACGCCTGAAACAGTATAGGCAACATGGTAAAAAACACGCAGTCAGCATAAAACATAGCAACATTGTAATATTTATTTCCAGTTAGTTGTAGCACCTTTGACTAACACATACACCACAAACTCCCATCCACCTCTTAAGAGCTGGCAGACAACAAGAGAACATAGATTAAGATGTCTCTGTGGATATTATTCAATGCTACCTTGATCAATGAGATATTCCACATGCAACAATGCAAGCTTTGGATGAGAAAGCACTGGAGCCTTTGTAGCCTTCATGCCTCTGTAACATATGCTTCATTTACGAATATATAGAAAGAGTCTACCTGAAGCAAAGAGTAGACTTCAGTAGACAGCAGATGGTAGAGAGCAATCTGTGTCACTCAGAGTATGCACTCTGAATCTAACTACATTTGGCTAGAAACTCTTGACTCGTTCTTGGTCTCTGAGCCTCCTTATCTTGTTGGATATCCCTATTAGGTTCTAATTAGAGCTCCAGTGGGTGTCTGTCTAAAAGCTGTTAAGAAAAATTTCTATTTTATTTCAGGAAACTGATTCCTTTCATTAGCTCACAACAATAAATCATCACCTGATCACCCTAAGTTATAAAGCAGCCATCAGTAGCTCAGGGCAACTTCTATTTTGTCCTTAAAAGCAAAGACGGGCAACTTCTTGTGGCAATAGGTGCACACACTGTTGTGGAGTATGACACCTTCGTCATTCGAATTATGCAACAGCCGCCAGATTTGCCGTTATTGTAGTCACTGCTGAAATTCAGCAGCAACTATGAAACTCTCACTCTCTGGGACTCTCTCTTTCTCCTTCTATGGTGTAAGAGAGTGCCAGAATATTCTCCTGCACCATAGAGACCTGTGGGACTATGGCACAGAGCATCTCATGGGGCTTCCAAAACTTAAGAGTTCTTTTGTGCTGCAATGTCATGCTCCACTGACCCCAGGAAGAGCAACGAGACTCTGTTCAGGTCTCTCAACCTGGAATAGAATGAATTAGCTTTTTGAAAGCAATCTCTTGACATCTGATAACATGTCTATGGAGTTTTCCTTTTCTTTTGTGACAGTTCATTTCACCATTAACAAAGGGCTCTTTCATATTACTACAGGGATATCACTATAATTCCACTTTAACTGTCATGCTGCCTCCTGTGGAATCCTGGGGTTTGTAGTTTGGTGAGACACTAGAGGTGAAAATTTTCTAGGTGAAAATTCTGAACATTCTCTAAATTACAAATCCAAATCCTCCACACGAAGAAACCATGCCCGTTAAAGTAGAACCATAGTCTCTAAATGTGTAATATAAATGTGTAATGTGTACCTGTTTCTGAATTTCCAGAAGCAACTGCGGAGCTGAACTGGGAACAAAACACAGGACTATACAAGCCCAGGGCCAAATTAAAATCTTCTGTCTGAGTGAAAGATGTTCCCCACCCTTTTTATGTACACAAGTACAACTTTCCTTGCACTGGGGAGAGGATAGTGTCCTTCACAGTAGATTAGGGCACCAGGCTAGATTAGGAAAAGCAGGCACAGCTCTATTCACCTACCAAGGGAAATTAAACCCAGAATTTGGTGACTGGTGAAGTTGCCTCACTTACTGATAAAACCAACTGTGATCTCCTCCAGAGTTAAGACAAAATGGATTATAAGTAACAGCATTATAACTGTAACACTGTACTGTTTCTTTTGGAGAGCCATTGGGGGAATTTTAGGTCACTTTCACATTTGGGATTATTTAAAATACATGAATGATAGTGATAATGATAATGATAATGATACAGTAACTAAAAATCAAAGTGGTATAATCGGGACACCACTTAAATAAGGAGTTACTTACCAAATGGGCCTCAAGTTTGATTAACTTGTCCTATTGTTTCATGTAATACTAAATAGCTATTTTCAAAAGATTACAGCAAAAAAAATATTTTTAAGAAAATATTACAAATTCCAATCTGATGAGGGGAAAAAATTGTTCTGACATGGATCTTAAGTTGCTCCTCAATTCATACAGGGGAAGGAGAAAGTTCTGATAAGTCCCCACTGCATTAACAGCCCTCCCCACAAAGCCCATATCACTAAGGATCCAGACTTAGCCAGACATGTAGTTAGGCCCATGAAAACAATACAAGTGAATCATGACTATCTTGAGCCCTACTGGTTTCAATGGGCAGTGGCAGCCCTTTGAATCCCAGTTGATCCCATATCAATAGGGTGGTAGATCCACTCTGGGTTTTGGTCAGAACTTTAAAAGAGCTGTCCAAGGGATTGGATCTATGGAAGGTGGGTTCAGCACTTTGGATAGCTCCTTTAAAGTACAGATTCAAACCAGAGTGGATCTATAACTCCACTGACATGGAAGCAAGCAGCTCCCACTATCAGTGGGTCTGTGGGTAAATCTGTGGGTGGGTAAATCTGATCCAACCCACCATGTCTCACAATATTCCCAAAGGTTTCCCAACCTCAGGAAGAGACGTTCAGGGGCTATATGAGTTCACAATAGAAAGTGGGAGCAATAAACATGAGTTTTGTTTTTATTTTCTTTCTGAATTCCAGTACCAACAATTGCTCAGTCAACATTTATTTTAAAGCATAAAAGAAAGAGCAAAATGGAGGATTTCAGCCAACTAGGGAAGAAACATCAAGTTTGGTGCTTGCCTATTGTGCCTGTGATAAGATTTATTAATGCTTAGCATGTGTTCACTTATTCTTGTCCAAAACAGGCAGAAAAGAAGGTTACATATGTCCTCCCAAGAAAGTTTGCTTGTTTGGCAAACACCTTTTCAAAATCTGTTTCTTCCAAAAGTTTGTCTGTTTGCTGCAGTCATTTGTTTTCTGTTTTGTTTGTTTGTCCTTTAACTGGCCTGCAGTTTTCCCATCTGTTGATTCCAGTTTATCACATGAGTTCTCATCTGCTTTGCCAAAAATATATAATATTTATGACTCCGGAAGGCCTGTGACAGTTTCTTTGTGTCTTCTGAAGTTACCATGAAAGCAACTGTAGTTGCAATATGAAATAAGGTCTTCTAACTAAAAGAAAGTATCTCCCCTGTATTGATACCCAAGTATTGATCAGCGTAATAATTTGATGCATCTGATGGAGTGGTCTGCAGCATGTGAAAGCTTACGCCAAATGAAAATGAGTAGGCTTTCAGGTGACGCAAGACTCTTTGTTGGTTTTGCTGCAACAGACTTACATTCACCCAGTTTTGTTGTAACAGACTTATATATATCTTTCTTAGGAACACCTTTAATTCTTTTTTGCTTGAAATTCACCATCACCACCACCCGCCTGCCTCTGGCTTTCTTGACTTCAGCACTGTGAAGGTTGAATGGCGGAGGTGCAGCCACAGGAAGGAGCAAAATAAGGGCCTTGACCCTCCAAATAGGAATTCTCCCCTTCTGTCCGTCTCCAAATTTCTAGCATAGCAGAGAGTGAGACATTGAAGATTATTCATACCTAAAACTCTTGTTTTTGTTTTTATTTCCTTACTAACCTTACCAGCCTCTTTTTGCTGGAGACCTAAGTTTAGTTTCTAAATGCTAGATTGAAGTATTAAATTACTGCAACGCTAGAAAATTCTGTTGGGGACATAATTTTTACTTGGAGAGGCAATGCCCTCATTTTGCCCCCCTTCCCATAGCTACAGCTCTGTTTCCATAACTAATCCACTTGCCAAAATGGTCTTCGTGAATAAGAAGAAGCCAAAAAGAAAATAGAGATTTTCACTGTAGCAATGTTATAGTGCTATTATTCCATTTTCAACATCCTCTGGAATCCTGGGGTTTGCCGGGGAGGGGCATTTAGAAATCTCAGCCAGAGAGCTCTTTGGCCTCAGTAAACTACAGACCCCAGAATTCCACAGGATGTTGACAGTGGAATAATAGCACTATAACAGTGTATTGTGGAAATTGCCTGTCCCTCCTACTTTAAAACACCAGCAATTTTAACTATACAGTCAGCCTTCCACGTTTGTGGATTTAATTTTCATGGATTCGATTATTTGTAACTTTCTGCCCCCCCCCCCCCGTACTTCTTTTCTGGGGGAATCTTCTCTTTCATAACCCATTAAAAACCCACCTCTGGTCCTCTTCCTCCTCTACCAGCTGCTGCTCAGCCAGCTAAGGACATATTACAGCCTGATTTCTCTGCATCACAAATCCTCTCTCAATGCCCCCCCATACAGGGAAGAGAGAGGAAGTATAGGGCCACATGTCAGTCCAGCCTTTCCCTCTCCTTTCCCTGATCTTTTATGGATCTTAGGTTTCCGCTGTCCCCAGCATGCCTCAACCCGCTTCCCACAGACACACACATACACACACATTTTGATATTTGTGTTTTTTCCATTTTTGCGAGGGTCCTGTGTCCCTAGCCATAATGAATGTGGAGGGCCAACTGTATTGGCAGCAGCATGGGGCATCTTTGGGCAAGGACAGCACTACCCTGGGCCCCATTTATCAACTTTTCCATAAGAGCCAGACAGTTTGCCCGCAATGTCTCAGAATAATGCTAGTTTGCTCTGGTACATTGTGAGCAGTTACTAGTGCTTGGAAGTTACTAGATCTTCAAAGCAATGGACACTCCTTCCTTTTTTTTTTTCCATAGAATCATAGAAACATAGAATAATAGAGTTGAAAGAGACCACAGGTTCCATCCAGTCCAACCCCCTGCTATGCAGGAACACACATCAAAGCACTCCCAACAGATGACCATAAGAATTGTGTTGGCTTTCTTGGTTGCCTCATCACATTGCTGACTCATGTTCAGCTTGTGATCTACCAAGACTCCTACATCCCTTTTACACGTACTGCTATCCTTTATTTGTGCATCCCATTTTTTCTACCTAAGTGTAGGACTTTACATTTCTCTCTATTGAAATTCATTTTGTTAGCTTTGGCCCAGCTTTCCAATCTGTCAAGGTCATTTTGAAATTTGATCCTATGCTCTGGGGTATTAGCAACCCCTCCCAATTTGGTGTCATCTGCAGATTTGATCAACATGCCCTCCACTCCTTCATCCAAGTCATTGATGAACATGTTGAATAGCACTGGGCCCAGGACTGAACCCTGCAGCACCCCACTAGTCACTTCTCTCTAAGATGAAAAGCAGCCATTGGTGAGCACTCTCTGTCAACCAATTATAAATCCACCCTAACAGTAGCACTGTCCAGCCTGCATTTTACTTCTTCTTTGCAAGAATGTCATGGGGAATTTTTTCAAAGGCCTTACTGAAATCAAGATATGCTACATCCACAGCATTCCCTTCATCTATCAAGCTCGTAACTCTATCATAAAAAGAGATAAGATTAGTCTGGCATGACTTGTTTTTGAGACACCTGTATTGACAAGGTCATCCCTGTTGATCAGGATCAGATCTAAAATAGTTGATCCCCTTGTTGTCTCTTCCACCTTCTGGACCATGAAATAGTCTGCAAGGCAAGTGAGGAATTTGTTGCACCTTGTGGTCTTGGCAGAATTTGACTGCCAACATACATTAGGATAGTTGAAATCTCCCATTACTACTGCATCTCTCCTTTTTGAATGTGTGGTCATCTGCACCAGGAAGGCATCATCCAAATCCTCAGGCTGGCTTGGAGGTCTGTAGCAGACCCCAATAATAACATCCCCATTGTTTCTCACTACCTTGATTCATACCCAGATGCTCTCGTCCTGGCTTCCTGGATTTAAGTCATGGACCTCTTCACAGGTGAAAACATCCTTGACATATAAAGCTACTCCTCCTCCTTTCTTGTTTGGTCTATTTCTGCAAAATGGGTTATACCCCACTATTCCTACATTCGAATCATGAGACTCATCCCACCAGGTTTCAGTGATGCTTATTATACCATATTTATTTTGTTGTATTAAGAGTTCCAGTTCATCTTGTTTATTCCCCATGCTCTGTGCATTAGTGTAGAGACATTTAAGACCATGTACCCTTCTTGCAAGCCCTTTACTAAAATTGCTTTTCCTCCTACTGTTGGTCTCTAGTAATACTTGGCCTGGTCTATCTATAACATTTGGGCTTTTTTGACCAACACTTTCTGAATTCCTGCTCTGAATAATACTGTTTCCCTCCCCACTCAAACTCAGTTTAAGGACTTCCTGATCAGCTTTGTGAGACTGTTAGCAAAAACATTCCTGCCAACAGGGATGAGGTACACCCCATCCATTGCAAGAAGACCATCTTCGTTAAAGTGCAGACCGTAGTCCAAAATCTGAAATTGTTGCTGATGGCATCATCTCTGGAGCTAGTTGTTGACCTCCACTACTCTTCTCTCTCTTCGTGGGCCACGTCCTTCAACAAGGAGGAGAGACGAAATCACAACCTGTGTGCCAAGGTCCTTCAGCTTCCTACCCATAACCTCATAATCCTTTGTGATGTGCTGAAAGCTGCGCCTTGCAGTGTTGTTGGTTCCCATTGAACAAAAAGGAAGGGGTTACGGTCCGTGGGCTTGACCAGTCTCATTAGCCTCTCTGTTACAGCATTGATTTTGGCCCCAAAACACCTCACACCTCACAATTCATCCTGTCAGGGTTGCAAATTGTTGGTTCTGTTCGTCTCAGGAAGGAGTCCCCAGCCACCAGAACTTGTCTCTTCTGAGGCTTATCTGGGGTTACTCAATATGTAGATTCTTCCAGGGCCACCTGGACATTCTCTTCAGGCTGTTGCTCTTGCTGCTTTTGGATTTCCTCTTGCTGCTGTTTGACTTCCTCTAGCTGTTGTTCGACTTCCTCTTGCTGTTGTTCCATTTCCTCTTGGTGCTGTTCCATTACCTCTTGTTGCTCCACTTCCTCATTAATATGGGCAAAAACTTGGAAGTGATTCTGTAACTCTGTTTGATTCCTGGCCCTTCTACTCCAATGTGTAACATTCCTCCAAGGGTCTGTCTCCTGGGTTTGGAAACTGGCTTCCTCGTCAGTGATGTTTCCCATGTATTCCATCTTCAAGAAGGTCCTCTCTGCCCAATCCAAGAAATCCTCATCCTTCCCAATAATCCGAAGATTAGAAACACAGGCCTCCAGCTGCCAAACCTTCTCCTCCAAGAGGGCCACCAGCTTGCACTTGCTGAAGATGTACCCAACCACATCTTCTGGCAAGAAAAGAAACATGCCACAGCTGTTGCAAGTGACTGCAGCAGCTCCCTCGCTATCCATATTTGATAAGCTAGACAGTCAAATTACCAAAAATAAACTGGGCTTTCCCCTCAAACTCCACTGCTAAACACCCATGTCAACACCCCCTGTTTACCAAGGTCTGATTGTCAAATTCTCAGGTCTGAGGCTGCAATTATATAGTGGCTGCTAGTTATTCCCCCCGAGCTGCCCTACCCCCCCCCCAGGACCTTGTGGTCAGGCAGAGTATCTCGGGTGGGCTTCAACCAAAGAAGCAGTAAAGTCTCGTACAACTTCTACAGCAAAACTGTGTGCACCAAAGGCACAAGCCGCTGGGGACAGTTATAACACCTAGTTGAGGATGTCTTTTTCTAAGCAGTGAGGGCAAATGTCACTAATTTCAGTGTTGGTGAGTGTAGGGAGAGCTGGCACATATTACCAGGGCTTGGTAGTCCAGAAGGCACCCAGGGCCAAGCTATGTTGCATCTTTTTTTTTCCCCTCAGGAGTTGCTCCTACAGCTGGCAAGCAAACTAGCCTGACCATGGGACCAAAGGCAAAGTCCTCATGTCCTCTATTGAGCTAGGATCTAGGCTGCTCCAGGTGCTGAGACCCCACCCCAGTAGCTGCCCCAAATTGATGCCATGCTCTCTCTCGTCCTACCTGCCCACCTTCCTTGGTGTCGGGAACACAATGGGTATGCCTTCTAGGAAACCATGACCTAGGTAGAAGGTTTCAAGGGTCTTTTCCCATCCCGCAGAAAGTCTTGGAGTGGGCAAAATAGCACTCCTCTTGGATGTCTCCCTTTCATGCACAGCCAAGAGCCCCTTTCCTGCTGAAGCCCAAATCCTCCACTCCTGCTCACAGCTGCTTGCCTAGCGGTACCTACTTACCACACAGACCTGCTGCTGGGGAAAAACTGGGGGCCTGCCTGAAAACTATTTTTGCTGGGGCACAATCTCACTTTTGGTGGGCCTGGCTATTTTGTGCATTATAATAAGAACAAGGGAAATATAGGGGAAATCACAACAGGTAATCAGTACTTGTTACTTCAAAATGTTTATTTTTAGTAGTTTAGTTTTAGTTTAGTAGTTTAGTTTAGTTTCCTTTTAGTAGATTTTTATTTTTATGCTCAAATTTACTTTTTTAAAAGTAATGGTTTAGGCCATTTCCATACCAGGCTTCTGAAACAGTGTAGAGCGACCTCTCACTGAGGTCTTCTACACCGTAGAGTGGACTGTTCCACACCAGAATCCACTCAGGAGCGGCTGGAACTAGCCGGGCTGCGTGTTTTTTAAAAAGCTCTTTTTCGAGGTTTTTAAAAAGCACGGAGCGCGCCGCCCCGTGCCGCTCCGTCGCCCGGCTCTAAAGTGGATTTGCAGGCGCGCGCAAGTGCATCCCTGCAGATCTGCCGGGGGCAGGCTTCCGGCTGGCAAGCTTCTCGGCTGGCGAGCTGCCATCTGGGATGCCAGAGGAGTGTGGAGCAGGGAGCTCGCGCTGCTCCGCGTGGTGACGGACTTACCCGGCTGCAGGCAAGCTCCGTTTTAGCGTGTTTTCGCCCGTTCGCCCCCCCCCATATGTGAAAAGTGCCTTAGTGATGCATTGTTAATTTTTATTTCAAAAAGTAATACAAATGCTAACATGGTAGGATTTTCAGAAAGCCTCACCTGTTCACCCTGTGAAGGAGAAAAGACAGATCCTGGAAAATACTAACTTCTTAATCTGCTTAACAGAATTGTTTTGAGGAGAAACACTTTGCATGCTGAAAAGGTATATAGATAATTATGTTGTTTCATTTATTTTTATTATGCAAAAAACATGTCAAGGAAAAAACACGAGAACAAAGAAAAAAGAAAAAAATCTAGGAAAAAAGATAGAGGGATGCTCAGTGGCACAGAATATTAAGTAGGTGTTGGGGGTATAGAAAATTGGGAGGGGTGGAAGGAAATGCTTTAAACCTGACAAAGACTACTCTACACCGCAAAATTTTATTGCAGCACTCCAGCTGCATACACTTCTAGTAAACTCAGTTTTCCAAGCAGCTGTCTTTGTGCAGCCCAAATGGCACTAGGTGTGCACAAGTGGGAAAGTTTGGCTGGTTGGGGGGCACCTGAAGGTTTGCAAGAAAAGGAACAAAACAAATCTCCTTGAGAGGGGAAAAAAGACATCAGTGTGGAGTGGGCATGCTTAGTGGGCACAGAATGCTGAACGACTGTGGAGGGGAAATAGTTGAGGAAGCAGAGTGTGGAGACTGGAAAACTGAGTGGTGAACGCTCACTGCAACATTTTGTTGCAGGACCCACTTACATAATAAACCTGATTTAATATAGATTACTTGTCTGTGTTTCAATTTTCAGTATTTTAAAATGTATGTTTGAAACGGTACTGAACTATTTCAAGTCCCTCTAAAAATGGCAATCTCTGCTTGGTACTGTTTATACCTTGCACTAGACATGAAGGTTTAGATCATGCCAGCCTAATGAATAAATGATAATAAAGCAATGGGCTGCCATGAATGCAATGGGGTCACTGATGCAATCACCCGGGGTGAACCACCCCACAGGGAAGTTAAGACGCTTCACATTAATGGCACCAAGAGAGTCATTAAGGCAGTTGAGTGGATTGATTGCCTTTTGTGATTCACTTAAGGCCTCGAAGCTCTTTTGTGTTACAAAAGATAGAGAAAGAGGAGGCTACAGAACTGAACAGGTGGCTGTAGGAGAGTTGCCGTGGACTGCAGAAGAGGCTCAGGGACACAAAAAAGCTGGAAAAAAGCTGTTGCATGTTAACCCGTCCATTTGGTATCGAGTCAAGTAGGACTGCACAGGAAAGGAGAAAGTGAGGACAATCAGTGCCTCCATTAGTGCCATCACCACCTCACTTGAGTAACAGCTACACCAGGGCTTTCCAAATGGTGTGCTGCAAGTGTGCAGGTGTGTTGCCTACAATCTTGGAAATGTATGTTATTATTTCTAAATCATATATTTTTAAAAATATATGAAAGGTTTTCATGAGATACGTTGTATCCTCATACATTTTGTTATTACAATTTATGTATGTGTCTGTATCTCTTATAAGGGGTTAGTTTAACCTCCGGTTTGCTAGTAAAACTGGATTAGTGTGTCACACAAAATGATGCATGTCACCAAAATGAAAAGTTTGGAAAGCTCTGAGCTACACAAATGGTATCATATGCAGTCCATATGTAATGGAGAAGAGAGAGTAGATATGGCCTTGTTGAATGTAGGGTAGCCTTCCGCAACCTCATGCGTTCCAGATGTGTTAGACTACAACTCCCATCATCTTGGGCTAGCATGTTCATGTTCAAGGGGACAATAAACCAATGCATTTCTAGGGCAGCTGAAGTTCAATTTTTTTTATCTCATTTAAAAAAAATCAGGACTCTTCAGCATATCTGAGGGGAAATACTCAAGTTTCAAAGAAAGAAGGTCTGAATAAAAGGGATGGAGGTATGCTACTAGGATTGTATAAGACTCTCTCCACCTCTGCATTCCATTTTATTTGTTGTGTGCCTTCAAGTCATTTCCAACTTATGATTACCCTGAGGCAAATCTATCAACGGGTTTTTCTAGGCATCATTTGTTCCGAGTGAGTTTGCCCTTGCCTTCTTCTGAGGGTGAGAGAGTGTGACTTGCCCAAGGTCACCCAGTGCGTTTCCGTGGCCAAACGGGGACTTAAATCCTGGTATCCAGAATCTTAGTCCAACACTCAAACCACTATACCACACTGGCTCTTTTTCCTTTTTAATACTCCATTTGCTTTCATCAATGTATTAATTTCATTTATTCGTTTATTTATTTAGTGATTTGATATCCCGCCTTTCTCCTATGATGGGATTCAAGTCAGCTTACAGTTATTTTTAAAGAATTAAGCTAAAATACTAGTTTACAAAAGTTTAAAAAGAATTAAATAACAATACAGTTTAAAAAATTGATTAAAGAGAGTTAGAAACAGTTAAAATGTATTTAAAACATAACTTCCACTAAAAGATTAAAAAATATGGCACACTACTTCATACACACACACACACACACACACACACACAGCTGCTCCATAGTTAACATTCAAAGGCCTGCCCGAATAAAAAAAGTCTTCGCCTGCTGGCAGAAAGAGAGCAGGGAGAGGGCCAGCCGGGCTTCCCATGGAAGGGAGTTTCACAGCCTGGGAGCTACTGTCTCCCGAGTTCATTGCCCATTCATTCATTTATCATCCTTTCAGTGTTCACATTCTTCTTTATTTATTTTCTCCTTTCTTTACATTTTTCTTCTGTATTTTTACAAAGGAAGATGAAAGTGAGAGCAACCAAGAGAAGTTGCCATTCTTCTCTTTGGAATGTTCTAGAAAGACGTGGCACATTTGAAAGATCGTGAAGCAACAGCCACTAGAAACACCCACCAAATTCTGCTCTTTCTGCTGTCTCGAAACACAAGTGGGAGGGGGAGAAAAACCTCTTCCATTTTTATTCCTTGGAATATTCTAGAATGATGAAACATTGGGGGAGGGATTTAAAAGAAAGTGAAGCAGTGGCCATTAGAAACAGCCAACAAACTCTGCCCTGCCACTTTCTCCCAAAGCAAGTGAATCCTCACCATCTCCAAAGAGCACAAAACTAGGAAAAGGCATGCGGGAGTTCTTTTCCAAAGAAATAAACACTGAACTAAATAGAGCCTATTTGGTTCAATTTCTCATTTTCTTTCCAAAGCAAAAGCGGCTTTCCACTTGACACTCTTTGCCACATTTACCAAAAGCTAGATGAACACTTTATCCCTGAAGTTGTGACACCCAATTAGTATTACCAGATTCAGGAGAAAAATACGGAGACCCAGAAGCAGGGAAGCACAGGGGTGTGAGAGACTTGGAAAGTAGCAAAGGACTATGGGAAACTGGAATGCACCTGAAAGAACTGCGTGAATGCAGATTCTTTGGGTGAACTTGATCCTTGCATACCTTCCAACTGTCCCAATTTGGCAGGGACAATCCTGTTTAGTGTGCTGCTGTCCCATGTTCTCAGCTGCTTTTAAAATATCCCAGTTTCGCTATCCTCTTCCGACTCTTTCCCAGCTTATTTCAGTTCTTGCAAACCGAATCCCAAAGCACCAAAGTACTTTGCACTTCATTAACTCAGCGAGGGGGAGAGGAGAGGACAGGGTACTGCCCTTCCAGTAAGGTCAGGCAAAAACACACTGCTGCATCCTTTCCTAGCTTGTGTGTGCTCCCTTTGCCTCATTGACCACACCCTGACATTTCTTGTCTGTACGTATTCTTGTTTTCATATGTAAAATGCTGGAGGCTATATTTTTGACCACATCCAAAATCCTCTCTATTTCTTACATAAGTACCCTATTTTGTAATAGCAGATTTTATTCTCACATCCATAAGTTCATTTGTGTGTGTGTGTGTGTGTAAATTGTTATGTTGAGAAGGCACAGGATTGCTATACCCGGTCGCTTAGGAGTAAGACTCATTGATCTCAGTGGAGAGTAGTTCTGAGTAGATTTCTTTTTTTAAAATTCCCAACCATTCTTCCAATGAGCTTGAAGCAGGATCTATTTCTCTTCTCCCGCCTACTTTATCCTTGCAACAATCCCATGAGGTAAATGAAGTTGCAAGTGACTGAATGGTCAAAGCTGAACCAGTGAGTTTTATGGCTCAATGGAGAATAGAAGTGCCTGACTCTTCCAAGTCTCAATCCAATATTCTAACCAGTGTATAAAATTCATACACGTGTAGGACTGTGCTGCTGTCAAACTCTCTGGAAGCAAAAATGCTAGCCACACCTCAGCTAGATCATGCCAGTTTCAGTTGTATCAATATCATGTTTCTTCTTCTTTCCCCTTATTTCAAACCATTGAAATGCAATATAATCCAGTAAGATTAAAAAATGAAATGTGAAAAATGATTTGCAGTTTAAAAGTGCAACTCTTGTCAAAGATCTCTTTCACACACACCCCAAAAAATAAAAGTTTAAACAATCACAACAGGCCAGTTGGGGGAAAGGGATGGGAAAGCAGGGTAAAATTTTGGCTCTCTCACAAGCTGCTAAAATTGTCTGTCATGAGCTCCTATTGTTGACCTGAACAAAAGTAATTGTTCCCAGCTATTTCAAAAAGACATCAAATATGCTCAAAGCAACATCTGTGTTTTCTGATTTTATTAAAGCGTTTTGTTGTTGCTACATAGAAATAACAACAAAAAAAAGTGGCCCATCCCTTCCCATCAGCATTCATGAGCTCTCCCTTTTCATACAAAAGCCTCTGAAAGAAAAGTTCCTTTGGAAGAAAAAAATACTTTCTTTATAGATATATAAAAAAACAGATTGTGGGACAGATGATTGCATTGTTTCATCAAAATTTCCATCTGAAAACTCTGCCGCTCGCTGTAGATTTGGCTCAGTCACTGAGACACGGGCTCAGGAAGGCACGTGGAATCATAAAGTAGCAACTCCTCCATGTTATTATCTCCCATGAGCTTTGCAATTGGCAAGTGAAAAAGAAACCAGGGAACAAAAGTAATGGACATAAATTAAGGCCCCTGCTTTGAAAAAAATGTTCAAACTGAATTTTCTTTATTTTTCTACAGCTGTCAGAGAAGCAGAGGGGAACCACCAATGCATGTTTAATGTGTAAAAACTCATAACGTTCAGTAGTACGACCTCCTTTGGAGATATTAGTTCAGGCCAGTGAACTCAGAGCAAGCCAAGTGTGGAAATGTGGAATTGGGCCAGTGACCCCCACCAGTGCCTGTCATATCTACTGAAAGCAAACTTGTCAAGTATAGACAGGGCAGAAGGAGGACAAGAGTATCCTTAAACTGGAGAACAGCAACAAAGCAAAGATGCCCACAATTTATTCACTTTTGTCTGTTGTTCAGTAATGATCCCAGTTGTCCCAGGAACAAAAAGTCTGGTTATGAGCAACCTTTTCACCCTGTCCAGTCTGTGGATCTTCCCCTTTATGAAACCCCTCTGCCATCTCCAATACTGGCAACTAATTAAATGTTTATAAACACTTTCAAAATTTCCTGTGTCAATAATAATATCAACAACAATAAACATTCCTATGTTCTTGTCTATTTTAACTTTTGGAAATGCTTTCTCTGTTTGGCCAGAGTATGTGCACCATCAGAAAGTAAGTTTTGCAACAATATGTAACATGACTAAAATATTGCATGTGTGTGTGTATGTGTCTTCAAGCAGCCTGTCGATTTATGGTGACTCCATGAATTTCACATTGTTTTCTTAGGTAAGGAGTATTCAGAAGTAGTTTGCTATTTGCCTTCCTCTGAAATTTATCCCACAGCAACTGGTATTCCATGGTGGTTGCCCATCCATGTGCTAACTGGGGCTGATCCTTCTAAATATCTGAGATCAAGCAGGATCGAGTATTAAAAGAAGGACTGGCTATGTTTACTAGCAGAAACTTAGTATGAATATGTGTCACCCTGTTTGCAACAGCATGTTCTCAAAAGTGGTTCCCTGCACAATATGAAAATCTAGTCAAACTAATCATCAGGCTTTATCTTGCATATGTATGTGCCTTCAGGTCACTTGTCAACATATGACAACCCCACAGAATTTCATAGGGTTTTCTTAGACAAGGGATACTCAGAGGTGGTTTTGTTAGTTCCTTCCTCTGAAATATAGCCTACAGCATTTGATATACATTGGAAGTCTCCCACCCAAGTACTAACCGGGGCTGATCCTGCTTAACTTCTGAGATTAGAGGGGATCTGTTGCCTTTGGGGTATATAGGTTCCATAGGCTTTATCTTAGGGCCTTTCTGCACAACAGGAGAAAGAAGAGGAGAAAGAACATAGAAAGCAAAAGTGAGAAGGGAAGGCCAGGAAGCAGGAGAAAAAGCATTGCCATGTGCCTTGTGGGTTACAAAATGCTTGTGAGGGTGGTCCTAGTGGTGTACTCCAAGAGAAACTGGGATTTGATTAATTATTTGGGTCATGTATTACTGTACTTCTTTGTGTCTGACTGTCTTTGTGGGTGACAATATGGCCACTGAATATGGTGACAGAAGAGGCTTCTTTTAGGAAAAGGCCCTTGTCCCTAGGGCCAGATGAGACCTCATGACTGACAGAGTGTAGCTTCTCATAATTGCCCTCCACATTAAAGGCAGCTTGAGGTGGCTGCAGGCTCAGGTAAGAAAGGAATTTGCCAACAAAGTTTATTGAAGTATGACTAGGGCAAATGCCATTGGACCACAAGTGAGTTCAGTCTAAGCCCCTGCCCCAAATCATCATGTATCCTAACCCCTTAATGTTTCTGCCACTCCCTAACATTTGGACATTGTCCTCAGGAGGACAACTAAGGTATTCAGATCTATCCACTACCTTTCTTATCTCCAAAGGATCCTTGGTCAATGGCACAATATCATCCAAGCTCTGCTCAGTCTGTTATGCCTAATTCACTTGTACAGTTAAGCTGGTTAGGGACTGTGAAGTAAAGCTTAATATTCAGTCAGTATTCAGTATCCCGCTGCCTCGTCCTATAGACATTAATCTGTCAGGTTCTAAGTTTAAGGGAGACAGGTATGCTGGTAATGTCAGGACCATGAAGTGTCCCATCACATATGCAGTCTTTGAAATATTCAGTACTGTCTTGGAATAAGCGGTCAAAATCAGAACAGGCTGGCTTCATACTATCCATGACAATCACCCACTACCCATTAACCTACACTGGTGGCAATATGAGACAAAATTTCTGGCAATATAAGACAAAATTTAAAAACAAACAGGTTCACTTCTCATAGGACAATCGGACAGTAGTCTGTGTAACTAACCACCAGACTTCATGCTCTGAGAGGACAGTGTCCTTGTTTTGAAAATTCATACTGGCATACCTATTAGCTTACATTTCCTTCTCAGCAATTTTTATTCCAATTTTTATTCCGGGACTGATAACACACCACAGCAGACACCCTGCACCTTTTTTCACTACATAATTATAGCACTATGATTTCACTTTAACTGCCACGGTAACACCTATAGCATTCTGGGCTTTGTAGTCTGGGGAGGCACTACAACTCTCTAAGTCTAAATACCCATCCCTAAACTGAAAAACCCAGGATTCCACAGAGTGGAACCATGGCAGTTACAGTGGAATTGTAGCACTACTATTGTGAAGTGTAGAAGGGCCATTTCTCTTGTTTTTCACAATGAGGAATTCAGAACCATGGCATCAGAGGCAAAGCACAAACTGGAAATGTTCTCAGAGGAGCTCTGGGACTTGGAAGTCCATCTCACTGCAGGCAGTACAATACACAGTTGTTCTGGCTAAACAGTGGGCTTACAGAATACTGCTTGGGAGATTCTGGGAGTTGAAGCCCAAAAGAGAAAGTTTCCCAAGCCCTAAACAGGACTCCCTTTTTTCCCATCCATCCTGCAAGCTATTTGAGTTTGTTAATCCTTCAAGCCTTGTATGCCAGGTAGGTCAATGGAAGAGAGCCACCATAGTGTAGTGGAACTACACTTGGGTGTGTCATACGCTCTCAGACCCCAGAAAGCCCTGTGCTGGATCACCTTAGGGTCACCATAAGTCAGAAATGATTTGTAGGCACACAGCAGCAGCAACAACAACAGCTGCTGCAGCGGCAGTAGCAATAGGTTAAGGGACCCAACGAGGAAGAATTGGCAGATTTTCATTTACATCCATGAAAACAAATTTAGAGGCTAGCTGTCATCCATTTCAAGAAGCCCATGATCATAGATACTTATCTCTGTTTCCCAAATAGGACCATCTTTGCCTTTCTGGTCCATTTTGAACACTCCAGTTGGATCAGGACCTTGCCAGCTGCTCAGCTCACAGTCTCATTGGTGTAATTACATACCCAGTTATATTTGTATGGGTACAAATGGCCCTTAACCATGTATCCTTAATTGTACACTTTGAAAAGAATAGTTGCTATTGAATTCCTCTCTCTTTTTTGGATGTGACAGGTATTAATTTCATTTAGAAGCATTAGAAACATGAACTTTTTCAAAACAGCCATGCAAACTGTCTCTCCGCTCCTGACTGCTCATTGGTGAATACTTCTGTATGCCCAGTTACAGATGATACGGTTTTTCAGCTCTGATATAACTGCATTCTCCTATGTAATTATTTGCAGTTCTAAAGAGGGAGAAAAAGTCCTTTGTGTTTGTCAAATCAGGCTGCATTTGGAAGACTTTAATAGTCATTAAACCATAACAGGCCTTGAGCAGTTTTCAGTGACTCCTTGTCTTCAACCTTCCTGTATGTTTCAAGTGTTTTGGTGGATTGCTTTTTCCTCCCTCTCCGATATCCAGACCTCTAGATCTTCCTAGCTGAAGCAAGAGAATATTAGTTTTCACTATTGCAAGTACAGTGACAATATATTTCTGTCAGAAAAGACAAAGCTGAAAAGCCATGCCTCCTACCTATGACAGCACAGACACACACTACAGAATATTCATTCAGGAAAGTTAGGCACTAAATGGCAAGTGCTTAACTTTCTGCTGCTCTGGCTGATATCATATGCCTCTCCCTACATGCCTTGTCAAAAAACACGAGTGACAATGCGAAGAAAAATGAATTCTTGCAAACTGAGCAGCACTGATATCCGGGGGAACGGTATAGCTACAGGGAATGGCAAAATGAGGGCATTGCCCTCCAAATAAGAATTCTGCCCCCACCACTGAATTTTCCATCAGTCTCCCAAATTTCTAGTTTTGCAGTAACTTAAAAATTCAGTTAACAATTTTGAGGTTGTTGGTTTGTATTTTTAAATATTTAGATCCTACCCTCCATGTAGAGCTTTCAGGACAGCATGCAAGAAAGTTTATGTAAGTTTATTTAAAGTGTTTATTCAATTTGGAATGCAAAGAAAAGGGGCAGGCAAAGTGACCATGGGAGCATATATAGTCAGCCCTCCACATTTGCGGGTTTCACTTTTGCAGATTTGATTATTCACAGATTACTTGCTGTCACCTCTGCTGCCTCCTTATGCTATTTTTAATAGGCATTGCAAGCCTCTGAGACTGACAAACTGCAAACGAAGCTTGTAAGCCCCTATTAAAAATGGTGTGGGGGGGCAATGGAGATGGCAGTAAACCCCACCAGCCAGCCATTTCTGCATTGTGAAGGAACTTTGGTGCCTCAGAGAAATCCATGGAGAGTTGAATATGGTGATCATACTTTTTTTTTTTTTGGTTTGGGAGGGCCTAGAGTTATTCATGGTTTTCCACTTTCACAGAGGTCCTATGCCCCTAACCCTAGGGAATGTAGAGGGATGACTGCACACAGAAAATGTAAGTGTTCTAGGTGTGAATGGTCTTCAGTGTCTCACTTTCTGCAATACTAGAATTTTGGGAACTGAAGGAAAATTTCATTTGCAAGGGTAGAATTCTTATCTTGTCAAAGAATGACATACACTGTAGCAACATCCCTGCAAACATCCATTGCTGAAGTGACATCAGAAGCTATTGTGGCTATGTTGGCAAGATCACTCCAAGACTTATGATTCGTGTTAAGATGTCTATTACCAAACGATATCCACAATGTATTTTTAAATTAATTAAATTTAATTCCTGTCTTTTCCTCCAATAAGCTTAAGGCAGATAACCATCCCTACTTTATTCTCACAACAACCATGTGAGGTTGGTCAGGCCGAGAAAAAAGTGAATGGAATCCGCCAGATGCTCCTTGTTCTTCAGGCTCGTCTTCAATTTTTTGATACATATTGTAATATTTTTACAAAGAGTTCACTCACTCTGTCATGAACTGAATTCACACACACAAATAGAACAGTGCTTAAACACTATTTATTAGGAGCATGATACTTCATACAGGACTTCAGTGAGTGAACTGGAGGCAATTAGCAAGATTCAAAACATAAAATACAAAGAGTACATCTTCCCGCCCGCAAGAGACCTTGAAATCTTGGTGCAGCCTGGCTAAGCTTATCGGTGCATTCCTAGTTTTTGTTATCTAACAGTCTCTGGTTCTCATACCTTGTTACGAGCAAGCTGCTCCTTAACTCATACTACATATCCCATTACTAAAATATGGAGGGCTACCCGACATCCACAGTTATCTAGAGTGCTTCAAGGCTAAACGGGGACTTGTATATGGATCTCCCAAGTCTGGGACCAACAGTCTAAACGTCTCACACTGGTACAAGAGAAAGAAAATCCCACAAGTTATCTGTCCCCCTTCCTAAATATAAAATAGCAATAATTAATAGTTTGCTGCTGTTTCAGGACACCCCAGATCTGTGGCCTGCCTAATGGTAAGGCCAGCCTAATGTCTGTCATCTGTTTCAGAAGTTATCAGTGAATGCAACTTGCCATTGGACCTGGAGTTCAACTTTGCTGATTCAAGGACTCAAAGAATTACACCACAAGTATTCAGCTCTGAGCTTAATGGAAATTCCAATGAAATCAATATCTTGCTTTTAATTTCAAAGAAATCTGCCCATGCAGTTTCTGTGTTGTCCTCAGTGGGGGATGATGTGATAACATTGCTGTGGTGTGCATACAGAATGGAGGTTTAGGCTGGCATCCTGTTAGTGTCTTATACAGGTTGTGTGTATATGTGCACGTATGTGTGTGTTGTATTGTTGATGCAGAGGTTGGTATTGGTTTCTCACCTCTGAAATAACCACCACCCTCCATGGAACCTACCACAGACTCCTGTGACATTCCATATCTGGTGGAAAGCAGCGAGTTGTTACTGTAGAAGCATCTGGGTGTGTCCCCATAGCAAGACACTAGTAGTGATTACATTCTCCACTGACACCTCCAGAGAACCCTAGCAAACCTTGTATGGGAACGTAGCTAGATGCTTCTTGAATATCCCTATCCCTGCCACTCTCCATCAGACACAGGATGGCTGCAGAGATGGATGCAGTGGCTCTACAGGAGTCTGGGGTTGGTGAATAGCCAACTAGTGCAGGGTTCCATACACA
The DNA here is from genome assembly GCA_030412105.1 of Cyclura pinguis. Classification (NCBI taxonomy): domain Eukaryota; kingdom Metazoa; phylum Chordata; class Lepidosauria; order Squamata; family Iguanidae; genus Cyclura; species Cyclura pinguis. The sequence goes on along the minus strand of CM059599.1, from coordinate 304,733,655 downwards.
AAACTACTATGCTATGTTGGGCCGCTCAGGATCCCAGGTTTAAGACATAACCCTATTACTTAATTTATAGCATCATCATCCTATTTTATTATTATTGTTGTTGTTGTTGTTGTTGTCCCATCCCATGCACAGTCAGAATGTATAACTGGTGTACAACCAAAGAATCTTGCTGCATTTTTATAGTGGATCTATGGAATTCTATTAAAGAGCAAAAACTTTAGCATCCTCACACAAACTACAACACCTTCCCTACACACACACGAGGGTTCTTTGGGTTAGGCTGTGTGTTCAAGTGACATGTTGATGTATGGCAACTCCATGAATTTAATAGGGTTTTCTTAGGCAAGGAATACTCAGATATGATTTTGCCAGTTTCTTCCTTTGAAATATAGCCTATAGCACTTGGTCTTCATTGGCAGTCTCCCATTCAAGTACTAACTGTGGCTGACCCTGCTTAGCTTTCAATATCAGATGGGATCTAGTTCCTTTAAGATGTTTAGAGCTGGACTGAAATATGAAGAATGCAATATATCTGGAAAAAGACGTGCATACATCTGAGTATCTGCAAACTTTTCTTCATTACATCTCAAGGCAATATTCAGGCAACATGACTTTAGGATCACTTCCTCCACCTTTCTCTCTTTTCACCTGCCTTTTTTTAATATCTTGCCTGATGAAGAGATCTGAAGAATTCAAAAGCTTGCACACATTTTTGTGCTGTTTTGCTTGGCCTAATAAAGTAATCTGTCAGCATTGATTTTGGAACTCTAAATACAGTAATGACAGCATTACAACATGTGTCATTTTCAATGAATTACATAAAACATTTGCATGGTTCTCTCTTATAAAATGAACAGTATCCACAGGGTAATACAGCTCAAATGAAATTTCTAATATTATGAGAAACCTAAAGGGTTGCTATTTACAAAAGCAGATCCTTGCTTTCTTACTCAGAGCAAAGCAGAGTATCTGAACCCTAAAACAAAACTACACAAAATATAGTCAGATGTTTTTAGTACAGCATGAGCTTATACACTCCCAAAATATATGAAACACTTGAAAAAGCAGTACATTAACAAATAACTGCTGTTGGGTTTAATTTACTTTTCAAAAAGGATCTTCAATATTATTTTGACAAGAACGGATCTTGCCTAACACTTACAGACTGTAGAAAAACTTGTAGTCAAACATCATATACTTATGGATCTGAAGAAAAGACTGCAGTTGCCACATTCAGAAAGAATGCCAGTTCATCAGAAGTAACAACTGGAAGACTGAAGGTAATTAATAAGGAATTTTATCAACAAACTTTAGTGTGTCTTCTGGATAATATTTTGGAGTGATAATGTAAGGATCGATGGTGGCTGTTAAGCCTGCATCAGGAGAGTAAACATTAAGTTATTATGTTCCCTTCAAAATGTACAAAAGTTACTTTAGCAAGGAGCCATATGGCTTAGAAACACATTGACATATCTCGGCTATAAAGGGTTATGTTACAGAAGGGATGAAATTGGGAGATCAGAATGGCTACATCGGACATTTGACCAGCAACATCCATGCAGAAAGTCCTTGCAAAAGGAAGGAAGGAAGGAAGGAAGGAAGGAAGGAAGGAAGGAAGGAAGGAAGGAAGGAAGGAAGGAAGGAAAAGAAAGAAAGAAAGAAGGAAAGAAAGAAGGAAAGAAAGAAGGAAAGAAGGAAAGAAGGAAAGAGAGAAGGAAAGAGAGAAAGAAGGAAAGAGAGAATCTGAATGAAATGACATGAACTCATCTGGGACCACTGTCTAAGAGCGGGGCCTTTCAACAATGGGAGCACCTGCCAGAGTGACGTCCTGTTCCTCAATAAAGTTACCAACAGCCCCTCACTGTTCTGTCATGTGTCTGGCACAAGGCCCCTATTGTTATGATCCACTCTCACTCCAATAATTTCTCCTCTAAATGACATCGCAACCCCACAGGTCAATTCAACGGGACTGAAAAAGAAAAATCTTTGCATTTGTGCCTGTGTGTGTGTGGGGGGGGGTGTATTTTTGGTCGGCACCAAAGGGGTGAAGAAGAAAAAGGAAACAGAATGAGTGAGATGAGGGAAAGAAGGGAAGGGGAGAGAGAGAAGAAGAAAAAAACCTTTGGTAGCTGGCAAATGGTAATCACAAAATGTCTCTATTGTTTGTGTCTGAACAAACAACCATACTACATGAGAGGTTGTATTGTCCTCAAGGCAATCTGCCACCAGCCCTCCTCTTTGCTCATATGCTGCAAAGCAGGTGTGGGGGCAGGGAGTACACCACAAAGATGATAGTTAGGAAACATCAGTGGAGTTTAATGACCAGCTACTGACTAATGGGTGGCAAAGGAGCATATGGCACCACGTTTCCTCTTTACATGTTGATTAAAAAGCATCTCTTCCCCAAATAAAGATAAGTTTGTTTAAAAATCATTGTTTCCAGGAAGACCTTCACAAGCTTATGCTGAGGGGAAGGGAAGAAAAGCTTTAATATAACCTGCAGAAATAAAACAATTGCCAATTTCTTCTAAAGGCATACTTGTAAGCCTGCTGTATCATGCTGATGTGTGCCAATTATGGAGCTTCTTTTTGACTTGAAAAATGTGCTGATACTCAATGATTTTGGGATGCCACCATGTTTTAGTAAATAGCATTTTATATTCTGCTGGTGGCTCAAGATCAATGATATGTATGACAAATTAAGAACTAATATAATCATATATCCATATACCCAAAACATAACACCTACATATTCCCAGAAAAGTTTAATTCTCCTTGAATCCAATGTTATGAAAAATTTCAGGCCAGTCTCCACTCCTCCTTATTTAGGGTTATGGAAGGAATTGTTTTTGCCTTCAAATTTTTTCCCACTTAGGGTGACACTAAGGTGAACTTATCATAGCATCTCCTTGGTCGTATTTGTTCAGGGAGGCTGCCTTTGCTTCCCATTAAGGTTGAGAGAGTGTGACTTGCCCACGGTCACCCAGTGGGTTTCCATGGCTCAGCAGGGATTTGAAACCTGGTCTCCAGACTCATAGTCCAATGCTCAAACCACCACACCATGGTGGCTCATGGAGTGAATTATGAAATCTCAAATGAGGGATGATCTATCTATCTATCTACCTATCTATCTATCTATCTAGTATATGGCTTACTTGTAAAATAAATTATAGTAGTTCCCTGCCCTCAGAACTACCATCTGTTTTTGAATAGTGTTAATCATGACAACCATCTAGAATGCTCTGAAACTAAGAAGTATCTTGCATCCTTCGCATTATTCCTAGAGGGCAGATTCTTCTAGGAAAGGGGAAAGTAGTGTTGGAAGATTTCTTCCCTCTGGGTTTTGAAATGCAGAGCCCACTCCTTCATGCAATTTTATAAATTCATGAAGCATTTGGGACCTGATTTGCTGTATCATCTGGGAGGAGAACAGAAAATAGCAATCAGTTTCGATCAGTAGCTAATACCCCAGAGGACAGGATGAGAATTCTAAATGACCTTGATAGATTAGAGAACTGGGACAAAACTAACAAAATGAATATCAAGAGGCATAAATGTATGATGCTGTAGATGTATCTAGACAGGAAAAAATGAAATGCACAATTATAGGATGGATGCCACCTGGCTTGAAGGCTGTACACACGAAAAGGATCTAGAGGCCTTACTGAACCATAGTCTAAATGAGTTAACAGTGTTGTGCTGTAGCCAAAACTACCAATGCAATTCTTTGCTGAATCAGCAGGAGTATGGTATCCAGATCAAGGGAAATAATAGTGCCACACTTATTCTGTTTTGGTCAGACCTTACCTGAAATACTGAGAGCAGTTCTGGGCACCATAGGTCAAGAAGGCTATTGACAAGCTGGAACATGTCCAGAGAAGAGCAACCACGATCAAAGGTCTGGAAAACAAGCCCTACGAGGAATGAGTGAGGTAGCTGGATATGTTTAGCTTGGGCACAGAAGATAGAAAGGTGACATGATTGCTGTTTAAACATCTGAACGGGTGTCATGTAGAAGATGGAACTAGCATGTTTTCTGCTGCTCCACAGGCTAGAACATGAGACAATAGATTCAAGTTACAAGAAAAGAGATTCAACCTAAACATTAGAAAGAACTTTATAACAGCAAGAACTGTTCAATAATGGAATAGGCTGCTTTGGAGGATAGTTTGCACTCCTTCCTTGAAAATCTCTTTGGAAGGCCATCTCTCAGGAGTACTATAATTGTGTTTCTGCATGGCAGAGGCTGTATGGCCCTTATAGTCTCTTCCAGTTCTATAATTCTATGAAAACTCACACATTTCCATGAATCTCAGTTATTTAACAAGTATTGTGGATTTTATGGAATGTGTTTCCTTGAGGATTTCTTTATGAATCTATAGGTGGGACATGAATATTTTCATTCAGTCATTCTTCATTTGAGGAAACGTCTATTCAACTTGCAACAACCATCACATATTTTAATGCATTCCCTTTTAGCAGCTTGATTAACATCAACAGCTGTGCATTTGCGATAAAGCTTTTGCTGGCATTGCTTTAGCTGAGTATAACTGGATTATTTGTCATTTCCTTTCTGAAACATCCAGATTCATTGTGAAGTGGGGGTAGGAGGAAGAGATAACAGAAGAGAAGTGCAGTTCCTGTGTCTGGCAAGAATTAGATGTTCAGCCATATGATCAAACATATTAACAGTGACAATGCTGCTGAATATGCCTTTCCTACTATGATGTAAAGCCAAAGAGGTTCAGGACCATAATCTGACAGTCTAGATCAATGAATATGACTTAGGACTTGAGAAGTGAGGATACCAGTAAGCTTTGCTGTGGCAATCCCTTTCCTCCAAACATCTCCCTCAGCCATTGCAGATTGTATATTCATATTCTATAGAGAAGGAATTTAAAAGAGGCAAGAAATTTCTGCACTCAGACACTACTTATGCCACCATTGTGTAGTAACAGAATTCAGGCACCCAAAAAGTAATTTTCCCAAACTCTGCAGGTAATCATGATGTGTGTTATAGGATATTTTCAGATATCACATTTACAACATCTAGTATGGTGTCCAACTCAGATGAAAATAACACCTGGGCAGCAGTACTGCATCAAGAGAAATGGTAAAGAGGAACTTTAAAAAAAACTTTAAAAAATGATTTGATTACTAACTATGTAAATATGTGAGGGAACAGAAGGCCATGGTCTCTAGAATTCATGTTTGCCAAAGGTGCAGCCCAGGTTGTCTATGCCATTTTTCTCACCTCAAAGCAAGAGCATAGGTTTGACCTTACATTTGGGTTACATGTGATATTCAGATATAATTTTTGCCCAAAATTGACGGAGTAGCCTGGTCACCTAAGATGAAAAACTTCTGTTTTGATGTGTTTTAATTGATGTGTTTGTTTGTTTGTTTGTTTGTTTGTTTGTTTATTCTGTTTCAGTTTATATGTTATACATTCTAATGATCTTATCTTATTGCATTTTAACCACCTTGGTTCCCACACTTTGAAAAGAAAGCAGATCAAAAAGTCAAATCAAATCAGCGAATAAAGCCAGAAAAGGAAACATCAAATTATGTAGGGGACAGAGGCCCATACACACCAGTACGTCCCAAATGTCCCCAGAATTGCCTTCTTTGATCCCAACTTTCTTTTTAATCATTTTATTCAAATTCAAATATAAAACAAACAATTATAACTGTCAACTTATTTGAAATATTTCTGATCTTCCACACTGATCTAGATTTCATTATCAATATTTCTTAACATGCTTAAAATACTGTACTACATTTTAACGCTATTATTACTTGTTGATTCTTGCATTTCCATCTCCAAATTCCCGCTTCATGATATATATCCTGTAGCCCCCTCATAATTTATCTTAAATCATGAATCACAGATTTCCATCTGATGGTACCCAGCAATTACCTATTACAATTTGCCATTCTTTTTGTATCTCTTCGTCTGATTTCCCTTTTAATCTCTGAGAGACCATATCAGCATTTTTGTTGTCAATCAGTGTACCCCACCATTGTTCTAATGTGGGTATTTGCTGAGTTTTCCACATCTTTGCATATTCAATATGAGCTGTTGTTATCATGTACAGTAATATTCTCCAGTAGTTCTTTATACCAGTACCTTCTAATACATCAGTCATATTTAACAAATACAATTCTGGTAACCGATGTCCCATCTCGTCACCAAAGAAGGTACTATAATCCACAAGAGTTCGGCAGCCATGTCTTAAATCCTATACTCCCGAAAACACAGATGTAAGGTCCCAAACAAACACTGATCAATTATGTACCAAGATTCCAAAATTCCAAGTCAGTTCAATCAAAACGGAGGGCAAAAACAGAAAGGCAAAAGCCTAAGTTTAAACCAAGGGTAACCATATTCTCAGTCCAGTCCAGTCTCTTCATACCAAGCAAAGGCAAAAAAAAGGACAAACTTCAATCCCATCTCTGTAACTCTCTGCTTATGCTCTTTTAATCAAAACCGCTAGTGAAATCCATTACATTCTTAGTATACAGTCTATCTTAGGAAGTTGTAGTCTTCTAAAAAAAAATTTATCCACCATTACATACTCACAGTCTGCTGGGTCACTACGTATTGCCACTCCTGTTCACCGCTGTGAGTTCCAAATTGTTGCAGTATCAATGAAAGAAAAACTAGATTAGATGCTTAGTGTCTCAAATCATGTCTTCTTTTTTAAAAAGTCGCCGGCGGCACTTGTGCCGCAAACACGGCATCCCTGCTGGATCCGTCATAGCCCTTCGGCCCCCCTGAAGCCTCCCGCTCCCTCTTGTCAGAAGGAGCTCGGCACCAGTTACGGAGCCCCCTTCGAGCAATCTTCTGCACCCCCTTTACTGGGGGGGTGTCTAGCCCCTTATCAGATGAAAAAAAGCGGCTGGATTCCAGCGGGAGATAGCATGGAGTTGCGGAGCTCACTCCGTGTGACCACTCGCGCACGCCATGCAACCGAAAGTGATCCCAACTTTCCAGTGTTGAGCAGGACAGCCTGAAGGAGGTTCCTACACTTGTTCATTTGAATGTAGATATAGAACTCACACAGACAATCCAGAATCTAGCTTCCTCAGGGATTCTGTTCAAGCAGAGGGGTTGTGCACATGTTCAAGTGAATATACAGAGGCTCCTTACAAACTTTTCTCCTTGGCACGGGCAGGATAGAGAGAGACGGCAGGCCTAACACCCATGGGGATATTAGGGATGGGGCCAATAGGCACTGTCCTAGATGCAGTGTTCAGGAATCATAGACATTTCATTTCTAAGGCCATTTCCACCTTATGCTGTTATAGTGCTATTATTCCACTTTTGATATCCTGTGGAATTCTGGGGTTTGTAGTTTACTGAGGCCAAAGAGCTCTCTGGCTGAGAATTCTAAATGCCTCTCCCTAAACTGCAAACCCCAGGATTCCATAAGATGTTGAAAGTGGGATAATAGCACTATAACAGTATAGTGCAGAAATGACCTTACTCTCCACATACTGAGTGTTAATCTAAGAATAGACATACTCAGCACAATACCCATGATGCTCACTGGATAACCTCTAGAATGTCTATTTCAGCCTGTTTCAAACTACCTTACATTTTCTGTGAGAATACAACTGGAAGGAGAGAACCTTAAGCTTCTGGGAAAGTTAGAATGCATTTAAATTCGATAAACAAAGTCCTGCTCTCCTTATGATAGTGTAAAGGTGACCTAGGTTCACAGAGACTATGCCAAAAGAATGTAAGCTCTGGCTAGTTCCACCAATATGGTAAGAGTTCAAGTACAGCTCTGGCATCCAGCTATGTGACTTCCACCCAAGGACCAGTCTAATAAGGACCGGGTGGGGGGATCAGCACCAGAGGATTGACCACCTAGTGCTTAATTGACCAGCAACAACAGACACAGTAAACAGTGTGGCATAGTTGTAGCCTGCACGAATAGAGGGACTACCCACACCTGCAAAATCACAGATCTTCATGGTATACAATAACTGCTAATTGAAATCGGAACTACTTAGCAATTTCATTTTGGCCCTTGGATATATCCCAGTTCTTCAGAAATAACAAGATTTCCTCTTCAGGAGCAAAGAAGTTATTGGTACTGAATCAACATTGTTGGGTTAAAGAATACTTAAAAATTAAACATACACCATTGTTAATAAATGATGAGGTACTATGCTGCAGAACAAAGACGTCATTTGATGAGGAGAAAGCAAACAAATTTTTAAACCCAAAATTCATGAAGAAAATTAATAAGACTACAAGATTTCTCTAGCTCTATTAGTCATCAGAATCCTAGATTAGCTATTTTATTATGTCTGCATAACTAAATAACATCCCTGGCACGACTTCACCAGCTCACCTTAAGAGTCAGCTGCTGGATCAAGCAGAAGTCTGTGCAGTTGGTGATCAGGACATAAGAAGGATAACATTTCTACACCCTCCCACCAGCAAGACAGGGGTCTTGCTTCTGGTTGTTGCATCCTTATTCATGGTGGGAAGGAAGTGAAAATGTCATCCTTCTTCTACCCTAATCACAGAGCAGATCTCCATTGCTCATAGCTTCTACCAATTGTTAAGGTGTGCCGTGACTACCTATGGTTAGTGAATACAGATCAGATTGGTGAACACAGATCAGTTATGGATCCATAATTCTAGGTTACAAATCCATACTTCAGCACTGAATACCAGCATCATCTTTAAGGCTCTGTTTGGAACTTGCGTTAGCACATATCAGCACTGCATGCATTTGGAATCCTGTAGCGCTTCCCTCGCTAATCCTTCTGCTGTAACAAATTGGAAGAGTGGCAGGTAAGCAACGTCCACCAAGCTGAGTGACTTAACACCCATATTTTCCTTTCTGAGTCCCCTGAGATGTTCCTTTTTAAGTGGGAGGCAATAGGGTACCAGGGAAAAGAAAGTTGTGTTGGCTGGGTAGGAAACCCTAACCTTGGTAGTTCAAATGGAACACTCAAAGTGGTTTATCATAAATGGGCTGGATACTGTGTTTCTATTTCTCTTGAAGGAGCATTCTCCAAGCCAAATTCTCTTCTGAACACTCCCAATGATGGAAAAAGGGAAACTATCTTTTGCTGATCCCTCTTTCTTCTGCATCTCCAACTTCCCCACTGGTCCAGAGGGACCCATTCTTCCTATAGAGATTTTTCAGTGAATATAGATGACTTGAGAGAGATGGGTACTGCCAATGATAGCCTCCTCCTCCATTCAGCCAATGGAAGAGCTTTACCTATAGGTGGTTTTTGCTTGATCAAATTCACTGAACTATACAACCACAATAAAGGAGTAATATCAAACAAAATAAAACATCATTTCCAATAAACATACCAAACAGAGTTATGGTCAGCAGTGTTACCCCTGTATGTCTTAATGATCCACTTGACAAGAGTCATATCGTGATTCATCAGGCAAAAGAGATGATTGGTTTCCTCAAGAGAAGCCTGGGTGGTAGAAAGAAGCTCCACCGTGGTAGCAGTCTAGAGGGTGGCTAGCCCTTCTGACAAAGGAAACACCATACCACCTAGTTTCAGTGACCATGAATTTCCTGTTTCCAATTGCTTCTTGATCTGTGAGTTACCACCCTGCCCTGTTAACATACACTTCTTCTGTCTAACTGATCCTGCAAACAGATTTTGGTGTCTCAGCTTCCCTACCGTCCCTCACATCAGCCAGAGGCAGTATACTGGACAGTGTGCCAGGTGGGTTGCAGGTACATTTATGTGCTGGCATAGACAACTGATTGGCTTTGGACTAGATAGGCCTTTGATCTGACCTAACATAACTCTTCTGTTTTTATGTAATGAAGTCAGGCAAATAAGGTCATTTTGTCAAACTCTGCCCCAATACACCTATCCTGCCTCTTGTATTGAAAAATGGGTTTAGTCAATTCATACTGTTTTATTTTGCCATTTTCATTGTCTACTGTATATTCTGGACAGTAAACCCCTACTCACATTTTTGTAGAGAAGGATAACATCTGATGTAATTGCCTCTAAATGTGGTTCTATTCCTTCTTAGTGCTTCTTGTTAAAATCATGAGAAAAATACAACAAGATAGCCAAGAGCTGTACATGTGACAGAATATTGCCTGAAATCTTTGCCAGATTCCACCTCTTAAACTCTTGACTCTGCCTCTTGGTTCATATCCACCAGCCCTATTCCAGTGGTGAGATTAGTTTGATAGTGTAGGTATCAAACCAATATATGATTGATTATATGATCCTACCTTTTCAAGGCAATCTGTGCTACTTTCCTTTCACCCCCTTAACCACAATTATTATGTAAAGCAAAATGAAATGAAGCATATATTGTTGCTGTGTGCCTTCAAATCATTTGTAACTCAAGGTTGTAGTCCAGTGTTCAGACCTGAAGCATATATATCTCACTCTAAATCCAAATGAAATTAATGCTAAATATGTATAACTGTTTATGTTCAAAATATGGGTATTACACTTAATGCCATTATGCTTGCCTCTTCCATGCTTCCTTTCTGGTCTCTCATTGTTACCACATTCATTGTTAACCAAACCATTATGCAAATTAAAATAAAGATGTAGCTGTTAGTTGTACCTTTAAAATGACTTACTTATTTATTTATAAGTATCCTGCCTCTCTCCCAACATGGGACTCAAAGCAACTTACAATATAAGTGAAAACAAAATACCTGCAATAATATGTGGTACAAAAGTTTGAAAAGCATTAAACATCCCAATTAAAATGTTATTTTACAGCATTAATGTAACAGAATTAAAAAGACATAAAGCACTTATGATGAATTAAAACAGCATACCTATTGCACATCCTTCTACTCTGACCAGTTAAAACCTGCAAGCCTGGTTAAATAAGAAGGCCAGCAAAAAGAGGGCACAGAGAAGGCCAACTAAGTTTCCCTCAGGAGTGAGTTTCATAGCCTAGGAGCAGCCAACAAAATACTCCTGCATCCTCACCAGATGAGCCTGGAAGAGGGACGGAGTGGAGAGAAATCCCCACTAAAGATCATAAGACTCAGGCAGGCTCATATATTTTGTACATGTGATTTGTTCCTCAGGTTGTACCATTCTTTGGACCATTTTTAAAATGTTCTTCTGTAAAACAGACTAAAAATATTGTATTGATAAGAATTGCAATTATTATCACTATAATAATTCCCTAGAGGATTGTTGATTGGCAGCTCACTTATCAGTGGGGTAGCAAATCCACTCTTGGTTTTACTCCAAGCTTTAAAGGGGTCATTCCAATGTGAACCTACTTTGAGGATAGGACACAAAACTCTGAGTGCCCTAGTGGTGTAGTGGTTTGAGATACAATTAGACTACAACAACAGACCAGATTCTGAATCCCCACTCAGCTGTGGAAATCTATCAGGTGACTGGCAAGTCACACTCTCTCAGCCTCAGAGGAAAGCAAGGGCAACACACATCCCTGAACAAATCATGATAGGGTCACCTTAGGGCTGCTATTAATCAGAAATGACATGAAGGCACACAACAACAAACAACAGTGCAAAACTTTGGACAGCTTCTGTTGAGACTGAAACCTGGACCAGATTCACTGCCCCAATGATATAAGAGTCGCCAGGCATCGCTGCTTCAAAGCAACACTGACGTCTCCATTTCCATGCTGTAGACTGCAGAGCCCTTTCTGGAGAGGTGTGGCAAAAGACAGATCAGGACCATGGAGAGCTCACTGTGGGGCTACATGAAAGGGCCGTCCACAGAGCAAGAAGAAACATGGAGTTTTTAGCTCCAACAGTATCTCAAATCAGCAGAGGCTTTACAACACAGGTTATCAACATGGTACCTTCCACATATCTGAAACTACAACCTCCATAAGCCTCAGACAGCATGGCCAATGATCAGAAACTGGGAGGACTAAAACATCTGGAAGGCAGCAGGTTACCTATTTCTATCACATAAATAGTCCAGTTTCCTTGGTAAGAACCTGCTTAAAATTAAAGGGAATTTGCATTCTCATCAGCAGATGTGTGTTCAGGTGAGGCCAAAAGAGCCCATGCTGTTTCTGGACTTGATAGCATGAGGGACTTTAGGTATAGCTCTGAAGAATATACCTGCACTTTAAGTATAGCTCTGACGAAAGGGACAAACTTATTTCCTCTACAACAAGGTATAAAAGTCCAACTGTTTCCAGAGGTTTCTCCTCCATGAGGTTATACAGAGGAGGGGGTTTTTCGATGTCCATCTTCAGTGGCTTTCCAAGAACAATACTTTAAAATAGAGGTGGGCTCCTGCAGCTCCCAAGTCCTGTTTTCAGCCACTTCCTTGCCACAAAAAAAAAATGCAAAAAAGATATTTTACACTTCTAGAAGCTTCTGTGAACAGTGGGTGTGAAAGAGCATGGAGAAATAGTATAGAGCAATAGTAAGAACCCAACTCACAACACCCCCTCCCAAACCATCCTAATTTAAACTTCTAGCCACTTGGGTTTTGATATATGCTCATTTTTGAAGTTGGTACAGCCCAAAGAAGATCCTGGGAGCAGAAAGGTGGCCCCTGGACCCTCCCAAGTGCCCAGCCCTTTTAGAGTTTTCAGAATAATTATCTGAAAATTGTGGTGTATGGACTCCTGGGATTTCATTTGCAAGCACTCCTACACTGGACAATTCTCCTGAGGCCAGCATCTTCCTCTTGTTGTCAACATTCACATCTATCTGCAAAACATAAGAACAGTTTAAATAACATATCCACTTTCAGTGAATACCCAGCCAGCCAGAGCTGTGGGATGCCTTTTACGGTACTGGCTCTGATCCTGAATTGGGATCAGAGCTGCTCCTTGGAGGTGGTGGTTGTTAATTGTTGTTAATTTTTAAATTTTTTAAAATCTGTTGTTAACTCATTATATTGTTTTTTATATATGTTTTTAGCTTATTTAAATTATCTTACTGTTTTTTAACTAGTTCAACCTGTTGTGATGCTTTATGTAAGCCACTCTGAGATCTCTTGATATAGGGTGGGATATAAATATTTTAATAAATAAATAATAATAAATAATTGCCATCAAGCCAACTCCACCTTAGGGCAACCCTATGAATCAGAGATCTCCAAGTCGCCCTCTTATCAACTGCCCTGCTTAGCTCTAGCAAATTCAGGACCATGGCTTCTTTGATCGAGACTATCCAGCTACAGTGCGGTCTTCCTCTTCTCTTACTGTTTTCCATTTTACCAAGCATTATGTTTTCTAACAAGCCATGTCTTCTCATGACATATCCAAAGTATAACAGTCTCAGTTCAGTCACCTTGGTTTTTAGGGAGAGTTCAGGCCTTATTTGCTCTTGTACCCATTTATTTGTCTTTATAGCAGTCCACAGTATCCATACAACTCTTCTCCAGCATCACTTTTCAAAGGAGTTGATTCTCTTCCTGTCAGCTTTCTTCATTGTCCGTCTTTCACAACTATACATGTCTCCTGCCTGACGAAATATCTGCTACTTCTCTGTGATGAGATGAATTAATGCCGTTCTTGAAGAGGGTTTTTCTTTAAAAAAAAAAAAAAAAAAAAGACCAATGCGGAAACAAGAACTTCTTGGAAAAATTTCCCCTCAAAACTGTTCCATTTGGTATTAGTATCAAGGAAGAGTGTGTTTGGTGCCTTGCTCTAGAGTATATAGCAGCATAACAAGTGGTTTCACTTTTCACATGAAGCAAAACAAAAACAAAAAAATCAATGATCAACTGTCTGAGAAAGCACCACAGAAAATGGAAAAATGCATGTTTCAGGGATAAAATATAATTCACTGCTGCAGTTTATTTCCCATGACATATGGTGTTATTCCAGGGTGGTAAGCTCTACAAATCAGCTTTCTACAGCAAGAAAATGAGGGAGGGAGGGAAGAAGAGAGTGGCAGCAAGCACTTGCTTGTCATCTATGGGAAATTTCTAAAAGCCATATTCTGTTCCTGGAGTAATTTGTTTGACTAGCTCTAATAAAGCAGGATAGCAACAAGCAAAGACTGATGGAATTCAAATACAGTAAAATATTCCCCAGTGAGTGTGTCTTTTTCAGGAATTTTTTCCCTTGGGTCATTCTTTCTCAGATAATATGTACTGATGCAATTGGGGTTATACCAAGGGCATATTTGCATTACCGGAAATCCCTGTGCTGTTTTGTGTCACTTGGGATCCATAACGCATACAGCACATATCTCTTGTGTTTCCTCTCCTTTGCTCTTCAGTGCATATTTTTCTTCTTCCTGTGTACACGGACACTGGTTGTACTGGGTCTCTCCTGGGATGAGACTGACCCAGGAAAGCTGTGTAAAACTAGCTGCATAAAATAAGCACAACTGGGGTGGGGGGAATCATGAACAAAAAAGAGAAAACTTTAAAGGACTAAATGTGAAGTTGAGCCATGGGATTTTAGTCATATACATTTTAGTTGTGATGAAAGATAAAGTAACCCTTTACAGACCTGTCTGATTTTGAGCAAGGCAACATTGGGCAAAAGTGGTTCCTGGAACAAAGCTGAGATCAGAAGCTGCTTAATCTTTGAGAAGTTGTTCCATGCAGTTGGTAGCCTTTCCTATGAAGAACTGGGGGCAGAGTGACTCTACCAGCAGGTTGGCCATTGGATCCATTACAGCAGGGAACCTGGGAGGCTCAGCATGAAATGTTGACAGACGTTTCATTATTAATTTGACTATTTGCAGGTAGGTTTTTACAAAATAATGAAGCCATAATACATTGTGTTAAAACAATCATCATCATCATCATCATCATCATCATCCAATTGAAGATGATAACAATCTGAGTACTGTAATAGCAATAACAAAATAATGATCATTTAGTTCACTTCTGATTCATAATTCCAGAGGGAGCTTGACTACACAGGAGTCATGGCGGCTTAATTTTGCTTGACCATTTAGTGGGGCTCAGCAATTGGTTTTAGGCCTTGGACTAAAACTGCCAGAATCCTCCAACTGGCATGGCCAGTATATTGCAAAAAATTAATCACTCTTCCAAGCTTGTAATAAAATCAGCGAAAGACTGTGGCTTCCCCAAGATGATATTGAAATAAGTGTGAATTGAGTCCTGCTCTGTATCTTTCCAGAGACTGAAATGCTGGTGATATTCAGATCAGTTGTTCTGTGGAGAGACAATCTTGAATATCATACATGGCAGCATTCACTCAGTGCATGGAAACTGATCATCTCACTTCACTTTTGCCATTTGTAAAACTTCTCCTTTTAAAGATCCCTTCTAGGTCACGGAAGGCCTTTTCCTCACCCCCTTTTTTTTTTTTAATGGCATGTCAAGTGGTGGTCTGTTGACCTGAACTTTGCTATCTCTCCTAGTGATCTGATTAACATATGGACACACTCTGCCTCGCTCAAAACAGGAAATCAATTTGAAAGGCAAGACAAATATTATTTGCTCCCTTCCCATCTGCTGTGATAGGTGAACACGCCTGCTTTCAGCAGCAACAGTGGCTTATTGATGGAGGATATTTATAACCCAAGCACCTCTATCAAGTGAACTATCAAAGGGCCATAGGAAGCCAAGTTTCACCCTATGGGGCTGTTTAAATGTATTGTCGCTTCTACAAAGCTCATTCAAGGTGACAGCAATACATTTTTCATGTCATGCCTAAAGATACCATTTCCTGTTTGTCATCTACTTAGGCACTGATTGCAGCTAAATTACATGTAATTCTCCCAAGTTCCCTCCTGCCTGAGCCATGACCCTGGTCTACTTCCAAGCTACTGCTTTGACCTTGCATGTCCACTGGCAGCTTTTATCAATAACAGCAGCCAGATCAGGGGTGTATGATATGGGAGGGAGTATATAGTATCTCGGTGCTTCTGTTTGTAACTGTATTGCACCATTTGTGCTTCTTTTCTCAAAGGAAAATTTGCTGAGGTTCAATTCTGCATCAATGTCATGCCTGAAAGACTGGACCTTCATCTCAATTGTATGGGAGGCCAGGGTAAGATCATGGAGTAAGCCATCTTCATATTTCTTCAGACACACAATATCTTGGGTTATTGTGATCTATCAAGAGTAAGGAACATAACATATTTAAACTGTACTGCTTATTGTATGGGATGCCAGGGTGAGATCATCGACTAAACTATTCCCATGTTTCTTCACACGCATATATATCTCTGGTTTTTAGGATCTACCAAGAGTAAGGAACATAATATATTTAAATTTTACTGCTTTGGATTGCATTTAATCTTGAATATTTCAATAGATTTTCAGCCTTTCTATGAATCTTTCACCTTTTGGTCTACAGGAAGAGGAAGATTTTTTTTTCTTCCATGATTAAAACATGGCATAATACCTCCGTAAGTGGAAATCTATTTTTTTTTATTGTTGTAAGTTACAGTTATATTTTGTCTTTTGTCCAATAAGCTCAGCACTATACAGATCTCTTTTTCTCCTTCCATTATCCTCAAAACAAACAAACAAAAACCTGTGAGGAAGGCTCTGTGAGTTTCATGGCTGAGTGGGGGAACTGAATCTAGCAAGTCCTAGTCCATAGTTTTATCTGCTATACCACAGTGACTTTCTATAGTAATAGAAATACGTGCAGTGTTTATTCAATACAGGCAGTCATCATTTCCCCAAGACTGACCCTTGGAATGATTATCAATAATGGAGTCATGGTCCCAGGGGCATTCTGTCACAAGAGGGAGGTCAGAGCAGCCACACCATGAGAACTTGGGAAAGTTAATTTTTGGGGACTACAACTCTCAGATCCCCAAATCCCCCTGTCCAGCACAGTCCAAAAAGGTTACTTTACTAAGCCATGAACCTCATCATTTGAAGAAGTGGCAAGGCCTCTTATTCAAGGAAAAAAATAATAAACTGTCTCATCTATTTTGTTTAATGATCAACATAGCTACTCCAGGATTTTTTTTTCCTATCTTGTACACGTACAATAGGATGAAAAATTTAGAAATTCACTTTGAAATGTATTTCTTGTCCATGAAGAGGAATCAAATTTACTTTGTGTAATGCAAAAACTATGGGAGTCACCATAAGTTGACAGGTGACTTGAACACACACAAGTATGCACATGCATGGTTTGCCAACTGCTTAACAGATGGAGCTCCTGTGTCATTAACAGTAGACCGATAAAGAGGAAGTGAACAAGTTCACCTTTACCCTGACCTGGAACTTCTGTAATGAGTAATGTTTCATTTCATTAATATCTGTATGGGGGAGTGTCTGGGGGGTGTCTCCTAGAGTCACAAGATCAGGAAGAGTACAGCAATTATCAATCTAAGACAAGATTGCATGCCATATCTCCCAAAGAAGAAAAATCAGAAACTGACTATAAGGCCTAGATGATGTAGAGCCATACTGAAGAAAACAGGTTGCTGAAATAGATAAAACATTGTAAGTTTCTGCTGATTTCAAGCTAAACATGAATAAAACATCCAGAGCCATTTTCCAAAACATCTGCTTGATAACAACTGACTGACTTGATAACAACTAGAAGTTTGAACTAAGATTTTTAAAAGGTGTGACACACATAGTTCAGAAATATTGGTGAGTTGGTCTGTCATAGCCTTTTGTTGCTCAATTGCTGCTGCCATTACATTTTTGTAAGAATTCTATATAAAGTTGGTTTAATTATTTGATCAGGGTAGAACTCTGGACACTAAGCCAAAGTCCATCCAGCACTGTGTCGTTAAATAAGTTGCTGAGTTCAATCTACTATCCACTTAATTCATGAACCTTAAACGGGTTTTAAAAATCCCCTCCACGTCCAACCGTTCAGTGACGAAAACAGGGATGTGTGTTGTCAAGATGGCCAAGGTTATTAATTAAGGAGAACAGACAAGCTATGAGAGGCTGCAACAGTTTGCTTTTGCTTGAGTCTCCTGGGAAGGGCAAGGCTAGGACCCCTCCTGTCCTCTCCCTCCCTTGAGTTAATTAGGTGGAAAGTACTTCTGCACTTTGAACTCAGTTTGCAGCAACTAAAGTAAGCTGAAGATGAAGGAGGAGAAGTGGAGTCAAGAGAGAGAAACTGGAACATTTGAAAAGCAGCTGGAAAAGTGAGATGGAGGTATAGTCAAGAGTGTCCCTGCCAAACTGGGACACTTGAAGGGTATAGTATACCAGACAGCAGTGAAGACATCTGAAGATATTGTTGAATGTATATGTTTCAGACCTTTCTGAATCAGGCTACTAGAAGAGCCGACAGACAAAACGTTTGGAAAATAAAGCTTTTATTTGTAGATCCCCCAGAATCCCCCAGCCTTCCTGACCATGCTGATTAGAGTATTCTAGAAGCCGTAGTCCAAAAAAAAATGTGATACTTTCCATTTCTGGTTGTCACAAGATTTTGTTGGCCTTCTTTTATGAGATACATAAAGAGCTGTACAATTCAGTGGGAGTTTCCTAAAAGTTGGAATGTGACATCCTCAGGCCTCTCACTGAGACTCCAGTCAGAAAAGTGATTACACTTTCAGAAAGTGGAGTGATGAGTAAATCACCACTCCTGCTATTTTTGAGCTCTCTTAATATTTTTGTGATCTTACATGGAATACCTCAAATTAGGTAAAATAGTTTGTAGCTGGCATGCTATTGTGTGTGTGTGTGTGTGTGTATGTACCTCCAAATCACCTGGTGACTTATGGTGACCCATACATTTCATAGGGTTTTCTTAGGTGAGGAATACTCAGAGGCGGTTTTGCCAGTTTCCTCCTCTGAAATATAGCCTATAGTACCCGGTATTTGTTGGTGGTCTCCCATCCAAATACTAACCAGTGCTGACCCTGCTTAGCCCCCAAGATCACACAGGATCTGGTACCTTTAGGCTTTTTAGGCCTGGGAGTGACATATTATCAAGCACACTTAATTTGACAGGCGAGGGCCAAACAGGATGCAGCACCAGCACACCTACACAAAGAAATGTATTTATTATGCATCTGCTGTAGGAACAGCCGTGTAACCCTTCCTGCTCCTCACACATTGCTCAGACTGAGTCGACACATGTCCTGTAAGGAATAAGATGGTAAAACTTGCTAAAAGTAATGAATAATAGCCCTGGCCTTTACCATTCCTTCTTTTTACTGCACAAAGCAATTAGTTACCAAAATAACTGATAACTTTCATCCTTTTATTATGGTGGGCACGAGAAGATGCCAAACTTCTTCTTGCATACAATTTTCTTCCCATAGCACTTCAAGACCAAGAAGATCAAGAGACCAAAAAGATCAGACCAAAGCCTTCCTGTGCTGTTTCCCATAGTGGCCACCCAGACGGCTACAGAAAGCCCACAAACTGGACTTTAAAAGGAATAGCTCACTCCCACTCTTGTGCTCCAGTGACTGGAGTTCAGAAACATGCCAAGAGGGAAAATGCTACTGAGAAAGTGGTTTCAGGTAGAAAACAGTGGTACAAGGGAAAGGTCTCATATTCATCTCCTGTTGTATTGCACTTTCAACAACCTCCAGCCCCTACTGTACAGGGAATTATCAAGACATGGGCTGGGTCTTGCTACCACCAAGTCAGACAGCATCCTCAAAACAGCTAGGGTGGGGTTGGAGAGGAGGAGAGAAAGAAATGGGTTGTTTCTGGTCTTCATTTGTGAAAGCACCCAATGGTATAGGAAGCCTCTTTATCCTTTGCCTTTCCCTCCCTCCCCCCCTCCCCAATATAACACAGAACAGGAATTAGGCTGTAATTGGAAGTCCTAACATCTGGAAGGGGTGCATCTGGAAATCATCACTCGAGTTGAAATGCTTGCAAGTTGAATAAAGCCTTATCAGACTTCCGCTCTCCAGATTCTTTTCAACCGCCTCGTTTTACAATCCCCATCTTTACAAGGTGTGTTCACCTCAATTCTATTCTATACCCTGTAGCAACAACCGGCATTATAAGTCACTTTTGCTCAGTGAAATTTTGCAGTTGCCTTTGAAAACTGTACTTAATCAAGTGTGTCTCATTATATTTTTATATAGCAGGGGTCAATATCACCAATAGCTTCATGGGACTTGACCCTGATATCTGAAGGTATGGATATATAAAGCCACCTTTGCATTGGTCATCTTTATCATGGATAGGGTAATTTTGGCCCTCCAGATAGTTTAAACTACTGTTTCCACAATTCCTTAGCATTGCCTTTGCTGGGTGATGCTGATGAGCAGGGGTGGGCCAACCAAATCCTTGAATCCTTGGCAAGGATTCGAGATTCGTGAATGTGAATCCCTACGTCAAAATAGGCAAACCGAATCTTCAAATCTGCCACCCAAATAGTTTGTTGGAGACTGAGATGCCTGAAAATGTGGGAGACCAGGACGCCTGAAAACTTGGGAGACTGGCAAGTAGGTGAATTTTTCCCCAAGGGGAGATGGCAAGTAGGTGAATTTTTCCCTTGGAGTAATAATGGCCTTTGCTAACAATTTCAGAAATTACATCTGGGGTTGTATTCTAAGATATTTAAATTGAACATTTCATATTTAAGTTTAGCACTTGACTGGAAGGTATAGGCTTCTTGAGATTTCAAGGACAGCTGAAAGATTCCTTTGCACAGCTCCCTTGCAAAACTCTTTCAGACACAATTCTGGGGTTTGTAGTTTTACAAGGTGCCACAGCCTTCCGCGGCAAAGTGTACTGGTGCATCATCAGACTACAAACCCCAGGATGCCATAAAGAGCTACGCAAAGAAAATACAATTTTGACCTGGATTACTTCTGTACTGCAGTATGTGGCCCTGTTTACACAGGAAGAAAAACGTGGCATTAATTCACATTTTCCTGCCTGTGCAGAAAGGGCCTTCATGTCATTTTCAATCTGGGGAGGTCCTGAGGTAAAACTATGACAATTGTCCTGGCCACATTTCTTCAGAGGGAGCTTTGCCTTTGCCTAGGCTTTTGCTAAGGCTGAGAGAGTGTGTCTTGCCCAAGATTATCCTTCTTTCCCTTGCTTTTTAGACCCTTTTTTAAAAAAGGATTCGAAAGATTTGAGATTTGTGAGATTCGCGGATTCCCAGAACCTTCCTGGGATTCAGAAAATTCTGTTTTCATCCCATCCCTACTGATGAGAGGGTCCAGCATTCTAGAAAACCAAAGTAGCCCAACCCCATTCTAGTAGGTCAGCATATTGTCAAGATCTAGAGCTATCTAGCTTTGTATGTTCTACTTTAACTGGCACTGACTTATCCTCACATTTTTCATAATCATTCAACTCAGAGGCAGGGGACCCATGGATCTCCAAAAGACTCTCCAAATGTAGCTGGATCCCAAATCCTATTGCTTTCATATACCACAGGCTGACAGGCATGCTAGATCAACCACACCTACAGGATCACAATTTCCCTGCCGCTGATTTAACTGGAACTACCAGGGAATGAATCTGGGATCTTCTAGAAGAAAAAAATGCACTCAGCCATGGTCCTTCTTGGGACCATCCATTTTCTGTACCAGTGTTCAACCTTGAAACACAATAACAAAGAGAGTGTCTTTCCCTTTACTTAAGGACTGGCACATATATATATATATATATATGGAGATAGACAGATAGATCCATTAATAATCTGTATGTGTGAAATGGCGCTATCAGGTTGGATCAATAGAGAGAAGGTTTAATCTCCTTATGCCATGCAGTGTTTGACAGCCATCAGGGGATAGTATTTCAAGTAATAAACATATGAGTCAACCTGGAGGTACCACACAAAGATGGACAAAGACATTCCTGGCCACAGCAGCTACTTGGCCTTTCAGGAGCAGTACTGGGTCCAAGAGCACCCCAAAGCTGTCAAATCTGATCTTCCAGAGGAAGTGCATCCTCATCAACAGGTCATTAACTACAACCTCACTGACCAGCAGAAATTCTGCCTTGTTTGGGTTGAGCCTCATTTTATTTACCCCTATCCAAGCCTTCACTGCATGCAGGCAATGATTCAGCCTCTTTGGCATCAGCTGGAAAAAGACAGAGCTGGGCATATTTGTTGCCCTGAGCTCCCGGCAAAACAAAGGAGCCCATTCTCTGCACCCATTTAGAGGACATTTAGGAGCAATGACGCTTTAATTTGTTGATGATAATGTTGCAGAAAAATGTTGTGGTTTGTTGTGTTACTTGTGACTTCACTTGTTACTTTTTCTATGACTATTGTAAAAAGAAAAGCCCTTAGAATTGGTGGGAATATCATAAAACTTTAAAACATTGTTCATAGTGTTTCTAAAATGTCATTTAAAGCTAACATTAAAAGTAACTAAAATATATGATTTCTTTGACAAAAAAAAGTAGTGGAATTCCCATTCATTGGAATCGTGCCTTTCTCTGTCCGAGCCCTGCATCCCTGCGGTGCTTCGGACTAGCTCATCTGCAGCCGCTCCATGACCGCTCAAATTCTTATCTGCAGACATTTAACTGTCTCAGTATGTCTCTTACTGCCCAGTTCTGTACCTCTCAATTAAAACTTAACCTATGACAACTAGAGAGCGGCAGAAATGCACCTAGCTGTTCGCAAGAGAAATTTAAAATTGACCGAAGAGGGACTAGAGCGGTTAATGGTTTTTGTTGATTGGCACATGGACGGCTCCTGCATCAGCTGGCTCGAGGATCATAACCCATGTGTAGTGGATTGATCCTCCTGTTATCCCGAGAATGTAACAAAGCTACCCATAGTTATGTTACTTGTAACTCTACTTCCAAGCTCTGGGAGAAGGGAAATTAAGTCTCTGTCCCAGGAGAATGTCTCATTGTGACCCTAGGAGAAATGCAAGATATAAATAAAGCAAAATAAATTAAAATAAAATATATAAGAAAAGAACCAGCGGTGGATGGTGACTCCTGTTTCAATTGGGCAGTGAATCCACTCTGGGTTTTAGTCTGAACTTTAAAGGAGCTCGATGTTAAGGTGAGCCAGTGTGGTGTAGTGATTTGAGTATTGGATTTAGAGTTTGGGAGACCACAGTTTAAATCTCTGCTCAGCCACTGAACCCTTTAGGTGACCTTGCTCAAGTCACAGCCTCAGGCCATTTCCACTACACTGTTTTAGTGCTATTATTCCACTTTCAACATCCAGTGGAATTCTGGGTTTTGTAGTTTGCTGAGGCCAAAGAGCTCTCTGGCTGAGAATTCTAAATGCCCCTCCTTAAACTGCAAACCCCAGGATTTCATAGGATGTTGAAAATGGAATAATAGCACCAAAACAGTATAGTGTGGAATGGCCTCAGTCTTAGAGGAAGGCAGTGCCAAACCTCTGAATAAATTTTATGAAGCAAACTCTATAATGGGGTCACCATCAGTCAGAGTCAGCTTGAAGGCACAGAACAACAGCAATCCAAGATAGTGAACCTATTTTTGGACTAATCTGTGGAAATGGATTCACTGCCCCACTTACCTGGTAACTGCTTCTACTGAAGAGAACACAAAAGGCACCAATTTTTGTAAGCCCACCCCCCCCATCACTTTATTCACCGTCCTGCCCTTTAGTCCCTGAAATATAAAGATACTGTCAATAAATCCATAAAAGTCATTTATACTATATCACAAAAATAGCAAGCTGCCAAGACTTGGCTGATACACATATTCTTATTCCTTTTTTTTCCACACACCTCTTCTGCCCTTTTGCTTCGGTTCATCAAAATATTTCCTGGAAAGATGCTTCGATGATCTGAAGCTGTCAAAGTTCAAAAGATGGGAAGCTGGGAACAGAGAGGTGAATTCTTCCTCTCCCCCCCCCCCGGACTTTTTGATCTGTCACAGTCAGAAAGGTTGTAATAAAATGATGCTAGTGCAATTAGACCATGTTGATTGGTGCAATCAGCCCTGGACTTGTGACTCGGTAATCCCATGTAATTCTCTCCACAAATTACCTTTTGAGAATCAGTATCTTGACGTTTCAAGAAATACCAGACATGCTTTCCTTCGCCCACTGTGTGTTCCTTGTCCAGACAGAGGGTATTTCACAGGAGTCACTGGAACAGAAATATAAACAAACTTCTGTGCCCTACAGCAGTCTCTGGAATGCCATATCCCTCCTCCTGCTGTCTGTCACTCGTACCTGCCTGCACCTCCATGAGCCACGACTGGTGGCTGCGGCAGTTTTTAAACTGCACTTGGGGTCTCTCCGCAGTGATTTATCATCTCTTAATAGTTTTCCTGTTGAGGATTCCCAGTTAACTGCTCAGCCTTCACAGCGCTTTACCGCCCCTGAAGTCAAGGAAGCCAGAGGTGTGCGGAGGGGGGGGCATGGATTTCATGTACGTGGAAAGCAAAAAGAGGTATTAATGCTGTTTAAGAAAAATATCTGTCATTGACAGAGTTTTTCAGCAAATAATTAGTGGGACCATAAATGTCTGAAGGGATTATTAAAGGGATGGAAAGTTCAAATATTTGACACTCAGTCAAATATTCCAAACAGGGAGCCCTTTTAGCTAGCCTTTTTCTGCACAGGGCATGTTTTTAAAAACAGAGAGAGAGACAGAGTGACTCAATATACCCTGTCTTAGAGTGCATCCCACGAAGATGCCATTCTGAGACAAGCTTCAAATTACTTCTGAGCAATGGATTTTCTTTCCAGTTAGTGGCAGGGAGCTCTCTTTCCAGGGTCAGGTTTGGCTTCCTTAAACTAGCATGAAAGTAACCTTTGAGAGTGATTTTAGTGGGACCAGATTTTGATGATGGTGAAGCTAACTTACTATGGGTGAACATCTTCTTTCGCCATCAAAATATTTGATGGTAAGGATGAACATTCTGTTAATTTTCCACAGGGGAATGAGCAAGGGTAGGGAACAATTATAGCCATACTGTTAGGAAATGTACTGCGATTACCCTGAAGCCATACAATGGAGTGCTTTAAAGTGTATAAAATATTGACACTATTTCCTTAGCTGGAGGAAAAGACAGAGAGCACCACTTGCCTAGGAATTCACTGCAAAACCAAAACAGGCCATCTGAATAGCTTACAGACCACTCCAATCCTTTTGAAATGTTGCTGTATTGCTGGTTTTTGATGACTGATAAACTGTCTGTGATCTGTTTGCTTCATCCTTGTTAAATCTGTACAACTGTTAGCAGGTTCATCAGCATGTGTTTAACAATGCTACTCTTGTCCCACAAGTTTTTTTTAAAAGCAAACTGTTAACAGTTCCTTGCACTTCATGGTCTTTGTGGTCTCTTCTAATTTTATGATTCTACGATTCCTATACATATCACCATCATCCTCATCATTCCAGCCAATTCATGATTCCAGCAAAAAAGAGGCCCCAAATACATTTGACAATGTTGTTGTTGTTGTTTGTGTTCAAGTACTTTACAACTTACAGCGACCTTAAGGTGAACCTATCACAGGGTTTTCTGAGGGCTGAGAGTGTGTGACACTCCCAGGTTGGTTTCCAAGGCTGAGCAAGGCGTTGAATCCTAAGCCATTTCCGCACTACGCTGTTCTAGTGCTATTATTCCACTTTCAACCACCTGTGGAATTCTGGGATTTGCAGTTTACTGAGGCCCAAGAGCTCTCTGGCTGAGAATCCTAAATGCCCCTCCTTAAACTGCAAACCCCAGCATCCCATGGAGTGTTGAAAGTGGAATAAGAGTGCTATAACAGTGTAGCGCGGAAATGGCCCTAGTCTCCATGGTCATAGTCCAGCATTCAAACCACTGCACCACACTTACCCTTACAGTAGACAGGCTAATTTTTTAAAATTTTATTTGATTATTTGTTTGTTGGTTTTCAAGCAATACAAGCAAACTCCAATACTAAACCAAAAAGATCTGAGACCAATCTTGCACAGCTGGAGAGCAATTTGGGACAAAGTACTAAAAGTGAAAGTAAATGAAACTTTTAGCATATGTTCAGAAGAGGTGGCCTCTCCAGTAGTGAAAGATGTGATTTTCCTTGACTGTGTATCCTTCACTCAGAGTACTTAATTTTATGATTGGTCACTGGAAAAGAAACACAGGCGTAATTTGCAAAGCTGATTACTGATGCTGTTATCCCTATAAAACCCCTTTGTGAAAGGCCAGAAGAGAGCAACCAAGAGATTCAAAGGTCTGGAAACCAAGCCTCATGAGGAATGACTATGGGAGCTGGGTATGTTTAGCTTGGAGAAGACTGGGAGGTAACATGATACCCATCTTTAAATATCTAAAGGGATATCATACAGAAGATCGGCCAAGCTTGTTTTTTGCTGCTCTAGAGGCTAAAACATAAACCAGTTGATTCAAATTGCAAGACAAGAGATTCCACCTAAACATTAGAATGAACTTTCTAACAGTAAGAGCTGCATAACAGTGGAAAAGTTTTCCTCAGAGAATAGTGGGCTCTCCTTCACCTTCATCGGCCATTTCCACACTGGACTGTTCTAGTGTGATGATTGCACCTGCAACATCCTATGGAATCCTGGGGTTTGCAGTTTTGGCCAGCCAGGATTCCATAGGATGTTGCAAGTGGAATCATCGTGCTATAACAGTCCAGTGCAGAAATAGTCATCATCTCTCAGGAGTGCTGTAGTTGTATATTCCTGCATGGCAGGCAGTTAGACTAGATAGCTCTTACATTGCCTTTTGACTCTCTGATTCTATTTTAATTGCAGAGAACATGTATTCCTTTTGAATGGTCAGCATTGCTGGCTTCCTCTCTACAAAGGAATACCAGACAGTTCTGGACCATTGTCACAGGCATGCTAGGCAACCTGGAGGGTGCACCCCAATGTAATATACCAGCACATGTATGGGAAGCTTATTTCTCCACTTTGTTCAAGGACTGTGAAGAGCTCAAAGTGGGGCCGTGGGAAGGAAAATGTATTGGCCTTGTGGAAAATCTGGCCATTCCACACTGGCCCCCAGTGACCCAGCATGAAGTTGTAAATTTGATCTCCACAATGAGATCTGGCAAAGCCCCAGGGCCAGATTTAACCATGCCCGAGCTCTTAAAAGCAAATATCTCATGGTGGGCACCTTTACTGGCAACCCTATTTACTCATATGAACCGGACAGCCCAATTACCTGAGAGTTGGTCTCAGGCCATTATCATTCCCCTATACAAAAAAGGAGACAAAAATGACCCTACCAACTATCGCCCCATTAGCTTACTATTTGTAGTGGGCAAATTATATGGCCGCCTTCTTAACAATCGTCTGACAGACTGGATAGAGTCAGAAAAAATATTGGGGGAAGAACAAGCTGGTTTTAGGAAGGGCAAATCAACCACAGATCACTGTGTAGTTTTAAATCATCTGGCCGAAAAATATTCAACAGCATATAGCAATAGGCTATATGCTGCCTTCATGGATTTGAAATCGGCATTTGATCTAATACCTAGAGATAGATTGTGGGCTAAACTCCTCGCTACCTCTATTGACAAAAGATTACTTAGGCTAATGATGAAGCTATATAGCAACACCACAATACAAGTAAGATGCGGAGTAGAGGGCAATCTTACTAAATCCATCCCAGTAGAAAGAGGTGTCCGACAAGGATGTATCCTTGCGCCCACATTATTTAATTTGTATCTCAATGATCTTGCTTTTTCTGTCTCTTCGGAGACTTTTCACCCTCCTAAATTGGCTTCAGTGAGTATTCCCTTGCTTCTATATGATGCTGTTTTCCTCTCCTTTAGCAAGACTGGTTTAAGACGAATAATAAGAGCTTTTATGGAGTATTGTGAAAACAACCAGTTAACTATCAACTATAATAAATCTAAAATCTTGGTTTTTTCCAAAAAATACTCCATACTTAATTGGGTTATAGCTGGTCATAAAATAGAACAAGTGAGGAATTTTAAATATTTGGCGGTTATTTTTCACGCATCTGGTGCCTGGGCATTGCAGTGGGCAACCGCTATACAGAATGCAACCTGCAACAGCAGAGCAATTGTCCGATTTTTTTATACTAAGGGGGGACAATTGATTCCAGCTGCACTTAGGGTATTCCAGGCCAAGGTTCCTCCCCAACTACTGTTTGGTATCCCGGTATGGATTTTGGGTTTCTCATTAACAATGGAACGAGTACTCTCAACATTCCTCAGAAAACTATTTGCGGTCCCAAATTGTGTCCCATCAGCAGTTCTCCGTCTGGAGGCTGGTTGTACATCAATTGAATGTACAGCATGGAAGTGGGCCTTAGCGTACTGGCTGAGGGTTCTCTTTGCAGGACCAGAGGCTGGGTATGTTTACCTGACGCAAAGAGATATATATACTACTCACCTGACTAAATCTGTGAAAGAAAAACTGCAACGATTAGGCCTTTCAGCAACATTCCTTCTCACTCTTGATTGGCCCAGGGCCAAGCTGATTCTTGCACAACGAATCAAGGATATTGATATTCAGTATTCTATATCCATTGCACGTACAACTTGCTCTCCCATTAGTTTGGGTTTGAGGTTTAATCCAATTAGGGGTGCAAACTATCTCGAAAATTTAACAGTCCCCAAATACCGGATGGCATTTAGTAAAGCTAGATTTAACATTATTCCATCTGTTGTATTAGAGGGACGTTTTCAGCAAATTGAGTACAGGGATCATGTATGCCCCTGTGGGGAGGGACTAGTAGAATCCTTATCTCATGTACTCTTTTATTGCACCTTCTATAACGATGATAGGCTAAGGTTCATAGTGCCTCTCCTAAGCAAGTTCCCTGGAAGATCTTTGGGATGGTATTTAATACATCTATTAGAGGATACTGAAAAAAGAGTAACTGAGGAGGTAGCAAAGTTTCTCTTCAGTGCTATTCAAACTCGAAGGTCTATGGTACACAATGGTAATATTTGAATAATCTTTTCTGTAGTAATCACCTGAGATGGGGCCATATCTCTAGGAACTGTAGGGCTACCAAGAATTCTATACGAGGAAAAAAGGTTGCATGAGTTTTAATAGAAATTTTTACATATCATATGTTTTAAATTTTATAGTTTCCTATCTAATCTTAAACTTTACTTATTAAGCTGTTTTAAAATGTATTACATCTAATTAATTACATACTGTGTCTTATCTTATTATAAATATTCTATATTTCTATGTTTTTATCCCCACGTAGAATGTATAATGTATATAGAAAT
Source organism: Cyclura pinguis (assembly GCA_030412105.1). Taxonomy (NCBI): domain Eukaryota; kingdom Metazoa; phylum Chordata; class Lepidosauria; order Squamata; family Iguanidae; genus Cyclura; species Cyclura pinguis. Next base: position 304,704,659 of record CM059599.1, on the reverse strand, counting down.
TACACATTGTATGTAATCAAGTGTTTTGCCTCATGGTTTGTTGACCGCAATAAAGGCTTGATGTATTCCTTTAGAAATTTAATTCAACCTTAAAGGGGAATGGGAATAAACCCAGGTTATCCAGAGAAGAACAGGCATTTGTTCTGCCCAAGAATAGATGAGAACCCTCTTGAACGTGGTATTTACGGCATATTTTCCAATATGATACATTTCAGGTGGAAAAGAAGGAGGAGAAGGGGACAGATGACTATGCAATACTGAGACCTACAAGTACAGCACTTCTGGGGAAAAGGAACCGTTGTGGTTCCATTGGTGATGGATTGCTGCAGGAGCACCTAAGTGGACTGACAAATATCTGAGTTAAATCACCACAGGGAGGATCACAACAAAGCTAGCATGGTTTGAGTGTTGGGCTACTACTCTGGAGACAAGGGTTTAATTGCTTGCTCAGCCATGGAAACACACTGGGTGACCTTGGGTCTGTCATACACTCTCAGCCCCAAGAAAACCTCATGATAGGTTCTTCTTAGGGTTGCCATAAGTCAGAAATATCTTGAAGGCACACAACAATAAGGATCACTATAGCACAGTTAGAAAAAGTAACATTGCGTGGAACATGCCATATTATGCAATGATACCTTACCAATTCCTAGGCCCTTTTCGCATGGCATTTGCGATGTGAAAGGGCACCTGGAGCGTCGTGCGATTGTGAGGAGCAATCTGCACAACGCACTCACAATCACGCGATGCTCCAGGGGACGGCAGGCGCCGATCGCACACCTTTTCATTTTCAGCTGGAAGCCAAAAATGGCGCACGATTGTGCATTGCTCCCGGGCACTTACCTGGTATGCGGAGCCTCTGGAGCCATGCCAGTTGCGCTTCCTGCCCCAGCACAGCCTGGGAAAGTCCCAGGCTGCACTGCGGAAGGAAGAGGCGAGGTGAGGCGAGGCTCTTGAGCGAGCAGGCAGCTCGTGTGGAGCTGAAGCAGCAGGGACGTGAGAGCCTCTCGCTGGAGGCTGCTCACACGATCCCCAAACCCCAGCGCCGAAAAAAGGTAAGGTGCAAAAAGGGCCCTAGATTCTTGGACAGAATATGAATCACTGAGGATCCAAAATTCCAGTCAGTAACCCCCTGGTGCATATTTCTGGATCCTATTATATTCTGTCTCAATCCTACAACTCTATAAATACGCTTTATACTTGAGGCCTTAATATCACTCTATATGGCACCTATAGAAGTGGGTTTACATCAATGAAAGCTCATGCTAAAACACACAAAAAGCAGTTAGTCTTAGGGTGCTGCCACTTTCCTTTTTTTCTCTCCCTCCCTTTCTCCTTTATAGTCTGTGAGACTGAGATAATAATGCAATAAAGCAGGCTTGCTCAATCTGGCACCTCCCAAATAGCTGAAAGTCACACCATTCAGGGATGATGGGAGTTGTAGTCCAACACATCTGGTGGCAACAAGTTTCACCTAACAACAGAACTCAGTAATTCTTGTATCACAGCCTTACATTTTCACACATGTAATCAATCAGCAAGACTCCAAATTGAATAATCATGACTTGGACATGCATATGTGTTCAGGGACATTTCGGAATCAAGGCCTCACACAGGAACAGGTGTTGAATGAATGCAGCCTTTACATGCAGGGCAGCCTGAGCCTGACAAAGCAAATGGGCATATTCTTTGCAGATTTACTGCTCTTCCTAGGATGAGATGGAAGTGCTAAAAGCCTTAAGCTGACACACAGGAGGCTTGTTTATTGCATTGTACAGACTAGAGAGGAATTTCCTGCACATGGTGCCAAAGACAGAGCGCACAAAAATTCCTCTGAAGTCTGGGGATAGCATTGAACAGGCTCCCTTCTGTATTAGCTTTACTCCTCATATATCTGGGGTTTCGAATTTTAACACAGCTGTATGGGAGGGGCAACCTCAGGGCCAATCTCTAGCCCAGCCAATTAGGAACAGGCACTGGAGAAAGGAGGACAGGGATTGGAAGCTGTTCTGCAGTGGGGGGAGCTGTTCTACTGTGGGTCTGTCAATGACATCATCCTCTGTGCTGTCTCCATCACAATTTTCTAGAACAGGATTAAAGTGATGACAGATTCCATTCCAAAACTCCCAGGCAGCACTTTACATAGCTGTTAGCAGAACAAAAGCATTACATGAGATTTCCGCTCTCCCTCCAAAAGCATTTGATGCTCTCTAATCCTCACCTTGGGAAAAAGCACTGGACAGCCAAATGCACTTGCTGACATCACCCAGAATGTCTTGCCTTTCCCACTGAAATGAGCAAACCTTTCTTAGGGGGGTGGGGGAGTAGAGTCATGGGGGCACAGAAAAGGAAGGCTGTATGTCTTCAGATCAGTTGCTTCAGATCTGAAGGCAACAGTCACATCCACAATCAAAAAGCAAAGATACACAATCAAGAGATTTTGCTCCACAAGCAAGTCTCTAGGAGTTACATATGGAGTTATGCACTTCCTTAGTCAGCTCTCACCTCCATCTGTCCTCTCATCCATCTGTCCCTGTATTGTCCACTCTTGATTGGAAGTCATAGCTTTTCTAGAGTTCCAAGAAGGATTCTTTCCTAGTCTTACATGAAGATACTTTCTAACCAGGTCAGACAAGACTAGCCAGTTCAATCGTGGCTAAGAATAGTTAGGCTTTGGATAACAATTCCTATAAACCCCACCACCATCACCACCATTGGCATAGGCACTAAGAGATCCTGAGTGAGGTAGTCCGAAAAGCAACTTTTCCAAGATCCGTTTTTTTTCTCCAACTATTGGGTAAAAGTTGAAGAAACATGTGAAGAGAAACATATTCCCTACTCAGTCTACAAGCCACTGTGAAGTATGCTTATAAAAGCAGTAGCACTTCATTTGTCACTAAGTGAGCATTCATGTCATTAACTCATTGCAATATTTTTTTTCTGCTGAGCTGCACCTTTGGCTGTGCTCATAAGTGTGAACACAAAGGATTTATTTCAATAACTGTGCATTATGGTTGTGCTCTGTGACACATCCAGACAACTAGGGGGTTTTGTGGTTAGAAAACTGGACTGGGTCTTTTGAGTTTCAGGTTCAGGTGCCTACTGAGCAGTGAAATTCACTGGGTGGGTCAGTCATTGTCCCTCAACCTGGGCTGTTCTAAGAATAAAGTGTAGGAAGAAGAGCTTTTTATACCACCTTAAGCTCATTGATGGCAGGCCAAAATAACAATAATAATAATGTTTTGAAGTCTATCATGTCTTATCAATGGGAGTTTTGGACTAGTGATTTCTGGTCAGATATAGCTGATGTAGAATCTGTTGCTGTTGTTGTTGCTGTAAAAATCAAACTGACAAACAATTAGAACATAATAGGCCAGACATAATGGTGATTAAGAGGAAGAAAGCTTTGATTACAGGTGTCTCCAGGGGCAGCAGAAATGAATACTGTAAGAGGAAAAAGATTATGAAATAACTGAGACCTACAAAGTGAGATTCAGCGTACTTGGGGGGGAAAACAACTGTGGTTCCAGAAGTAACAGGTGCTCCAGGAGCAATTCCAAATAGACTATCAAACATTTGAACAAAATCACCATAGATAGGATCACAATAGCACAATTCCAAAAAGTGACAATTTTTGGAGCGTGCCATATTTTAGTTAAGTATATAGAGTTACCTGTTCTGTATTCGTGATTGCTACTTAGTCACAATTATGACACTATTGCCATGAGTCCTCCCATACACACACCTACTTTACCCAGCATGAGCTGCACGGGGAGAAGGAGGTTCATTCCGCCAGCAATAAGAGCATGGATGAATGATGTTTCTGTCAGGTTTGGGCATGTCAATACAGGAGAAGTTACTTAGTTAAGTATACAGGTGTTCCTCAGTCAACAAAGCCTCTGACAAAGAAGCCCCTTTTTACAAAGCTTTTTTATGGGAACCCAGCCCATTCCCTTCCATTTCTTCTCTTCTGTTTAGATGAAAGTTTTTTAGCAGCATTGGCATTGGGAGGATGGTGAAGGAGGGCTGGAGAAAGGCAGACTTTTCAGTGTTGGCATGTCTGCAGTAAACAGTGGAATAAAGCTTGACCTGGGAAAGAAAATTATGCTCTAAGTGATCCTACTCAAACTGCGCGTGCCTGCATACAACAGGCAATGTAAACAGCTGCCTCCAGAATCATTTATTAAGCATGTGTAAAGAGCAATGGCAGCAACAGAGACATAGTAGCAGAAAGGGGGTGCCAAGTTTTGAAACTGTTCCCTTGTTTGCAAACAAGGGAGCAGTTTGGGTGAGCGCACACACCTTCCGTTGTGTCCCCCTGCACCCACAAACCCCACAGCCACATCCCTGATGAGAGGGACCTGATGACAGGTACATATGGACACCCAAACTACTCCCTCATTTGCAAACAAGAGAGCAGTTTGGGCGTGTGCACATGCCTTCCATCATGTCCCTCTGCACCCCCACTCCCCACAGCCATGTCCCTAATGAAAGGGACCCAACAGCAGGGATATGCGCACACTCAAACTAAATGAAATAAATAAATATTTGAATATGTAAGTCTAATTTTAAATATTTAAATCTTGAGTTAGGTCTTGGGGATCCCTGGCAACAAATTATATTTACAGGGGGTCTGCTGTAAAGAAAAGGTTAAGAAGCACTAATCCACCAAAACAGATCACATTCGAAACAAAGCTATTGCAGATGCTTATGGTGCTGGGGTGTGGTTGCAAGATTCTCATCTATTGCATTAATTTGGCAGGACATAGACTAATACATTCAACACGCTGGAAAATATAATTGATTAAGAAGTTAAACCTTTACCAGTTTTTCTGATACTCTCTCTGATACTCTCTCTTACTTTACCTGTGTGTATGGCTTCTGACCTGGTTATTTGATTTCACATGTGCCTACTGTTAGTTTTGGATAAAATATGTATTTATTGAAACAGGTTGGATTGCTCTTCTATTTTTTTTGGTGGTGTTGGAACCTATCTCTATTTTTTTGCTTCTGTTACCAAATTTTCTATTAAAGAAATAATGTCCCAGCTCAAGCTTTATTGTATTAATTTACTGTAGATGCACTGCTGCAACTTGACACAAAAAGTCTGTGTTTGACCAGCCCTCCTTCACTATCCTTCCACTGCCAATGCTGCTGATAAATTTCCAGGTAGGAAAGGAAGAAGAAGGAAGAAAAGGCTGGGTGGACATAAAAAGACTTTTTAAAAAGGAGCTTCTTGTCAGTGGCTGCTGCATTATGGCTTCAAAAGTTGGATCACTTGCTTTTGTGAAGAGAAATGTATCCTTATGAAGAGATGGTTGGAATTTTCTATCAGGTTCATAACTACGTAACCATTGTCATTACATAGCTACATAATGACTCCCAGCCAATCCACCCCAATGCCCACTTACAAAGTAGCAACTGCTGCCAGCAACAGGAAAAGGTTCCCCTGTCAATCAAGAAGCAATTGACATTCCCTCCCGCTCTCATGAGTGGTCTCCATTCCCATGGGCAGAAGCAGCATCCTTGCCACAATTCCCCCTTGAACTGGAGATTGCACACACAGGGGTGGCAGGATGGGTGATTGGGAATGTTAGTCAGCTGCTTTCTGATTGACAAGGGAACAGATCCCTATCAATCACAGCAACTCCTGCCTGATGACATAAGGACTAGCAAATCTGCACAGTCCCTACATATTCTCTAAAGCAGCGAGTACATAGGACTGTGAATACCAATCAGTCACGAATGCATTTTAAGCTATGCACTCATAACTGCCTTAATGAATTCTTGCCAATTTTTTAAAAATTGTTTTGTTTATTTATTTTAAATGTCTCAAGGAGATAGCCCTGTTTAGTCTGTTCAGCATGAGGGAGGGGGAGGTGTGATGTGGAGGAAAGAATCTAGGAGAATCTTTGAGATTAACAGATTTATTTTAACATGAGCTTTCATGGATTTCAATTCACTTCTTCAAAATGCACTCTGAGAACTCATCAGAGTCAAGTAACTATATTCCTCTGCAACCCATTTCATCCATTACTAACTAAAAGATAAACACAGGCCCTTTCTGCACCCTACCTTTTAGCAAAGACATCTGGTGGGGATCCCGGCAGTGGCTCTGCTAGGAGGGGAGCGTGATGGGAGTGCTTCCCTCCACACTGGCTGGCTCTCTGCGGAAGAGAGAGTGATTGGCCACGCCTCTTCCTTCCACAAAACAGCCGTGTACTTTCCTAGGCTGTGCTGGGACAGGAAGTGCAGCCACTGCACTTCTGCAGGCCCTGGTAAAGCTACCCACCCCTGTAGCCCATGCTTATCACTGGTGGTGTGGGAGAAGAAGTGATTTGCCATGGTATTAGGGCTGCTAGGTCAAGAACATCCCATGTCCTGAGATTTCAGGGTCCAAACTGGGGGTGGTCCCTAGTGATGCTTGGGAGGAAGAAGAGAAGAGAAGGGAGGGGAGGAATGGGACATATGGGTCCCATCCTAGAGTCTACAGCAACCATTCCAAAACATTCTGCACCAGAACCAGCAACGCACAATGTGCAGACATGCCAACACGCAAACACACACACACACAATTATTTTACACGGAGATAACTGAGTTAGTCTGTTTCACTACATAAAGGAACAGCATCTTTAAGACTACAGTTCTCCCCCCAGATTTGCAGGTTTGAATCTCGTCGGTTTGATTATCTGCAGTGCCCGCTTGCCTCCCCCACCACACACTCTCCTGCCCACGGCTGCCAGCACAGGCAAGAGAGTGAAGGGGTGGAAGGGTCTCCCCACCACCACGGTCTCCCACCCACCAGTGGGGCGCAATCGCACAGACAGTGGGTGACGGAGAGAAGGGGAGGGAAGATCTCCCCCCCATTCCCTCCTGCTGCCACTGCCCATGCAATCGTGAGTGTGGGGGGGGGGCAGAGAATGAAGAGAAGATCTTCCCCCACACACACTCTCCTGCACTGCTACCCACGCAATTGTGAGGGCAGGGGGCAAGAAAGTGAAGGGGAGGGAAGATCTTCCCCCACGCTTTCCTGCTGCTCAAATGATAAAGTGGGTGGGGGCGGCGAGAGAGTGGGGGGGAGATCTTGTTCCCCGCACTCTCCTGCCAACCACTGCCAGCGTGCCTGCACAAGCGCAGATGAGAGAGTTAAGGGAAGGGAAGATCTTTTTCCGTGCACTTTCCTGGGCACAGGGGAAAAGACCTTCTCCCTCCCTACACTCTCCCGCCCACCACCCAGTGGGCACACTAGCAAGAGAGTACAGGGAAGATGTGGCTGGCAGGAGAGTGCAGGGAAGATGAGTGCTCACTGGGGGAAGTTATTCATGGTTTTTACTGTTGTGGGCATTCTGTGTCCCTCACCCCCGTGAATGTTGAGGGTCTACTGTACTCAGTTTATTTTTGCATGAGCTTTTTATGGATATCAATCCAGTACCGTGGGTGCACTGAAGCCTCTGCTCAGAGTATTCTTTTCAAGGCTTTGCTCTCTCCCTGAGATTCCTTTCCCTCATCCTAAGGACTAGAGAAGAGGGTTCAGGCCCTGAGACTCAGCACTAGGCTCTGAGATTTGGAGACTCTAAATGACACTCTCATAGTCCCTAGGCCCTAGGCTTCAAATGGAAGAGAGAACAGGCAAAAATTGCTTCCTCTTCCCCTCCCACACACTCACACACCTGTCCATCAGCAGATTCATTCTAAGCAAAGTAAAGACTCAGAGATGCCTCCATTGAAGGAATAAAAATCTGGATCCAACTCAGGATCCATATGTACTGAAAGAGGAAATTTGACTTTAATCTTATCATTAATCTCAATTTTATTTACTTATTATTTTCATTTTATATGATAATATTAATTTAAGCCAGTTAAAAACACAGAAAACACATATTAAATATTTAAAAAATAGTACATTCATTGCATGTCTTTCTACCAGAAACAGTTAAAGGCTGAAAGCCCCTTTAAATAAGACAGTCTTTAACTTCTGGTGAAGGGAGAGCAGAGAAGATGCCAACTGAGCCTTGCCCAAGATGGAGGTCCATACTCTAGCTTCCAGAAGGCTGTCTCCCATTTCCTCATCAAACAAGCCTGTGAGGGTGCTGGGATGGAAAGAAAGCCTTTCCCCAAAGATTGTAAGATGTGGGCAGGCTCATATGGGGAGACACAGGACCTAAGCAATATAGGGCTTTATATGTTGTGACCTATACAGTTGTGTCCAGATATGGACCAGTAGCCAGCACTACTATTTCAACAAGCAAAATTATATACTTACTATAATCAACATTCTAGCCACAGCATTTTGGACTAGCCAGACAGTTTCCAAAGGAAGACTGGAACAGAACCTTTGAATCAATGGGATTTACCTATGTATTGACTCCGTGATCAACAGTTTATCAGTGACCCTACTCTAGGACTGAAGTAACCCATAGGACTGAAGTCACCAATACAACTGAAGCCATGGATTTAATTTCCTCTTTTCCTCTCTTTTGCACTTTTGCTATACAGTAGTGGCTTAGCCAAAACAACTGCAAAAAAACCTGGGATTCCACCCCTTATTTGGCCTCCTAGGGGCAAAGTATATGTGATTGCCAGGGGGCAAAATTCGAGTGTTGCCTCCTCAGTGTGAACACAGCAAATATGAGTTTTAGGTATGAAAAATCTTCATTGTCTCACTCTCTGCAATATTAAAAGTCTGGGAACTGAAAGAAAATGTAATTGGGGGGCAAATTATTATTTGAAAAGGCAATATCCTCATTTTGTTCCCTTCTCCACTTAACTACACCCCTGTGTAACATCTAAGTGTTCTAACTCCTGAACTTCTTGGATATAAATATAAATGCCATAAATAAGTAAATTATGACTTTAATCCTACTGGCTAGTTCCAACTAGAGTAATCCCATAGAATTAGAGAGCTAACACATTGATAACTCCTACAGTTCCAGTGGGTCTACTCTAAATGGAACTAATAATAATAATAAACAGGCCTTCCTCCCATATTACCACTGCCACTGCTCTAGAATCTGATGGAGAGAAGAGCGGCTAGGCACAGCCAGAAGGCCTTCCCTCCATGTTCCAACGGCCATTGCTCTGAGGGAGAGAAGAGCAGCCGGCATCTGCTGCATGTAACCCCTGCTCCCTCTCCCATTCCTTTTTCCTTGTGTGTTGTGTCTTATTTAGATTGAAAGTCTGAGGACAAAGAACTGTCAAATTAATTATTTATAAGCTGCTTTGGGAGACTTTTTGGCTGAAGAGTGGGGTATATATACTCAAAATATATACCAAGTAATGGAGTCACCTTCTTCGGACGTTTTTTAAACAGAGGCTGGATGGCCATTTGCTGGCTGTGCTTTGAGTGTGTGTTCTTGCATGACAGGTAGTTGCACTCAATAGCCATCATGGTCTCTTCCAACTCTATGATTCTATGAAATAAATACGATGATAGATAGATAGATAGATAGATAGATAGATAGATAGATAGATAGATAGATAGACAGACAGACAGACAGACAGACAGACAGATGAACAATGAAACCCTGACATCGTTTTTCCTAAAAGTAAGTAGCTTTAAAGAGGGGAAAGAAATGTGTAACCCTTCCACTCTAGATTCTCTTCCTAAACTGCTCTTCTCCTTGCAGATGTGCATATTGCCAGCTGAAGCCTTGTGAGATAAAGGATCTTGTGATACAATTTAATCCTAAAAAACTAAAGGCTAGGGTCCAGTTTCAGTTCTAAAGCTAATAGCAGGATTAATTTTTTCAGGATTGTGCCCATATGATAGAAGAATGTTGTTTTTGTTTCAAATAAAAACAGGAAAGGATATCCGTCCTGGTGCTATGTCATATGGTTGCAGTGCAAAACTTTATGGGCCTAAAAAGAAAACAGAACAAAATTCTCTATTTTATAACTAGAAAATTTGAAAACTATCACTGTCAAGTTGTTATAAAAAGAGGCAGTTGCCAACAGAAAGTGGGTTAACTCATTTTTTAATGATGTGAGAAAAATATGTTCATTCCTCAGTAATAATGGTGTCTTATATGGCTAATGAAGAATGCTTCCTGTTGTGTTTTAATTTTTTTCCCAAGCCTCTGAATTAACATGCTGCTGGCTAATGTACTAACATACATTATCTTACTCCTCAGAATAAGAGGGATGTTAATAACATTTGAATCATGAGATGGCTAGATAACTTACAGTTACATCATGCCTGTCTTGCAACTATCCCTATATACTACAGGCAATCCCTGTTTTTTAATGGCCTGTTCCTGGTGAAGCCCTCCATATTTTTGCCTTTGGGGGGAGATGTTGGGAATGTGATTTGAGATGCAGGCAGCAGTCAAAGATGAGTCGGGGTCAGGAAAAGGGAACCTTAAGTTAAACCAGCATTTAGGGAAACCGGGCTAAGAAGTAACCAGTTACAAAACAAGAAGTTACTTCTTAGTTCTTTTCCAGAGACAAAGAATTGAGTTTTAAAATCCATCGTATCTCTTTTTTCATAAGAATTCTCTCATTTATACCTGATAATTTTTGCAGCATCCAGAATGTAAAATCAGATGCAGAATGCTGCATTTCTACAAAAAGACTGACCAAGGGGGCCCCCAATTTTTTATTCCTTAAATTATATAGAGGTATAATAGTTCTCAAAAAAGAAAAAGAAAATGACAACTACAGCGTTAAGTTACTACCTTAGGAGTACCCAAAGTATAGAAAAGTGCTATTTAAAACTAAAAATTGTCTCTCCGGCAAGTTGGAAAAGGCTGTGTTCACGGAGTTGCACAGCTTAAAAGTGGGTCTTTGTGGAATAGCAGTAGGAGAGGTAGCAACAAGACACAGCTCTATCTCTGTAGCTATGTTTTCCAATACATTATTTTTAAGTAATTTATCAGCTCTGACCAAAAAGTAAATCAGCATCAATTTATTGCAGGGTCCGGAGGGCAGGATGCCAAAGCAAGCCAGAAGTCAAGACCAAAGAACAACCAAAGATATCAAAGATCCAGGAGAGACGGATATGGAAGAACTGTTGGAAATTTTTGAAGGTTAAGCTGTGCTTGGATCTTTCATTTCATCTTTCAGTTTTTCTACTTTTGCAGGAGTACAGTGTCAGTAACCCTAGTGAAGGGCCAGCCGTATTAGTACATAGCTGTACATGCCTCTGCTCCTCTTCCTATTCTCCAGTGACCACAAATGGCTATGTCACCAGTGCCCCCAAGAAAGAACCAGGCTAGTCCTGTGGAAAAGGAGAAGGAAGAAAGAGCATACCTCTGCCCAGGCAGAACTTTACATTTCATCTCTCCATGCAGGGCCTGGCCCAAAGTTTATTATGATATTGAACATTCAATGAAACATTGGCCGGAATTCAAAGACGGGACATCTGTTCCCATCACTTCCAGCTAATTTTCAGCTGGATTTTTTGCCGTTTCATGATGGTAACTCCTGAAATAGCGTGCAAGTGCAAAATTATACTCCTTGAAGCCTTTTCTCATCTAAAAAACCCTCTATATTTAAAATAATTTTTCAGCTAAAAGAAAATAAATTGGGGGACTCTGGAAGAAGGTTGCATGATTCCCACCCCTAGTAGGAAAAACAAGTATTTGACATATACTTATAGCCCAATATATCTTGATTAATAATGAAGAATAAAAAAGAGTGCCACCTTCAGATTTCTCATCTTCATCAAAATTCTCAGCCTTTCACCTTCACATTTCAGGATCTCTGCCTCATAGTGGAAGCTCTGGCTCATAAGAAAAGCCAGATAGACTAGACTGTTGGTTTACGGATTTTACATACAGGAGATGACCTCAGACACAATACATGCATGTGAAGAAACATTGGTCTCAGCAAGCAATAGGGGAGAGAGTCATATAAAGTGAATTGCAGTTCTATAGGCTTCCCTCACTTATCTGACAGGGTTACGGACTGGAGCACTGTCAGAAAACAGAATTGGTTGAAAAGCAGAACCCATGTACTGTACTGTAGGGAGCATAAAGAACTTAGAGAGGTTCATGTGGGATCGATTGTGTGCATGCTGCTGTCAAAGTCTCTCAGCCAGCTTAGCATTTTTCCCCCCCTCTCGGCTTCTTTTGCAAGCAACGTACATATGCAAGTGGTTCCACTCAAACCTCCATAGGCAAGAAGAGAACAAAACCCCCATAGAATTAATGGAACTTGCGCTCAATTTGGAAGCACAAAAGAGCAAGTCGTAAGATCAAAAGATGCATCAAAAGATGAGGGCTTCCTGTACTTCACTTTTTTACAATATAGTTCTCCATTTTTTTAAAAAAAAAGCATGCAAAGTGTGTATATTGGAAGGAAATGTGCTGAAGAATACACATCTTCATGAAAGCTACCTTTAAAAAACATGGTAGGCATCTTGTTGGTGAACTACAATGGTGTAAGTCAGATTTTCCCCATACCTCATTCTTTTTTGGTCATTGTGATAGTTGGACCAAGTGTACAATGACCAAAACTCCCCCTAGACCCTGCCTTTTCTCAGCAGCAGCCCCCTGAACTCCAGCATTTCCTAGTCAGTGGAGAGAAGGAGGAACAATAGACAAGCATCAAGCTATTTTCCTACAGCTGGATGCACAGCAATGATATCATCCTCAGGGATCTCTGGAAGACTCCTGGAAGGTTCCAGAGGATCCCTGTCACTATGCCTCCAGCTATAGGGAAATGGCTGGACACTCGGCTGCTCGTTCCCCCACTTTCTGCTGACCACAAAACGCCCTACTTTGAGTTCTGGGCAGCTGCAGGTGAGAATATGTGGGTTGGGGAGGGTGTACAGGAGACTGTCACAGCTATAAGATGTAGGCCGTTTCTACACTACACTCTTATAGCACGATTATTCCACTTTCAACATCCTATGGAATCCTGGGGTTTGCAGTTTCGGGAGAAATGCAAACCCCAGGATTCCATAGGATGTTGAAAGTGGAATAATCGCGCTATAAGAGTGTAGTGTAGAAATGGCCGTAGCTATGTCTCCCAGTGCAGGATCATGTTCCACATTGAGGAAAATTGCTTGTATAAATGTGTATGCTAGGAAAAGGTGCACATATTAGGAGAACTGCATATATATACTACAAGAAACATGCATGAAAATCTCTGTGTGAAATTTTTACTTAAAAATCTTTAATAATTCCTTAAAAATGAATGAAACTGAAATGTATTGATTCCCCAATCCCTAGTATGAGCCGGATGGTGTATAAATTATTGCCAATCACCATTATCACAACCACAGTAAATTGACTGGGCATCTCCACTGGCACCACTCAGTTTCCAATTATATTTCCCTGCAGCCATCACATACATTTGCACACAACTGTATGGGGAAAACAAGCAACGCTTCTACATGTGAATCAACTGCCTGAAAGCTATGTTCACAGCTAGGTGAACTTTTGGTTTTCCAAGTTTGCAAAATGATACTAGGATGAACATGGCTTAGCATCTGCACACCTTTTGATGGTGAATGCGTATGTATGTGTAACAGTGTGACAGCTGGAAATTATGTAAAATCTTAAGAATGTTTAGAAAGAAACAAAAGTACTAAATGTGTGTGACTATTTGTTTTATTCCATAAAAGAGAAAAAATGCAATAGCTTATTCTTGGGAGAATGTGTAGTTTGATATTAGATATAATGACCTAAATCCAGTAGGGAGACACCCACTAAGAGAACTGCTTCTCTCAGTGGAATTAGAAGGCAGGGCAATCTCTCCTTCCCACTTTAGTCCCTTCCCCTCAAAAACCTGTCCCCAAAGTTTTCAAAAGTCTTTAGAGCTTTTGTGGGGGGGGGGGGGGGCGGTGGCGGGGAGTAGAGGTTGGCAAGGACTACATAGCTGAGAGTTGGGGAAGAAAATCTCATTACCTGGGTGCATTGTTTTGTTCTTAATTTTTCTTGTTTTAATTGCTCTTATATAAGCCCTTTTTAAAGAAAGATAATTAAATATAACAACTTCAAGCCAGTTTCAGAGACCTGATCCAACCCCCACAAAAAAAGCAGCTGAGGCTTTCATGCTCCTTTAGCAGAATTGCAGTTAAATAAGACCACTTCGTATTATACCTGTCAAAATATAAAGGTCTTTTTTTAAAAAAAAAAAATTAAAACGTTTTTACTTTTTGAAAAAGCAGAGAATAATGCATACAGAAAAATATCAAGAGACAAATGTAAAATAATTATTACCCAAATAACTTTTGCAAAGATATAAATCTTTTGTTGTTAACAAAGGATTACAACAGACTTCTTTCTGCAGCTCCAGAGACCAGATTCCCACTAGAAGCAAAGAGATTCCACCTAAACATTAGGAAGAATGTCTTCGGCCCTTTTTGCACAGCATCTGCCATGTGAAAGAGGGCCTAGAGCCTCGCGCGACTGCAAGGAGTGATCTGCATGATGCCCTCGCAATCGCACAAGGCTCCAGGGGCCCGCAGGCATCAATTGCGCACCTTTGCATTTTTGGCTTTCAGCCAAAAATGCTACGCAATCGTGCATTGCTCCCTGGCCCCGCGCACACTTACCTGGCATGCGGAGCCTCGGGCGCCAGGCCGGTCTCACTTCCTGTCTCAGTGCAGCCTGGGAAGGTCCCAGGCTGCACTGCGAAAGGAAGAGGCAGGGCTCTCGCGTGAGCAGGAAGCTTGTGCGGAGCTGAAGAAGCAGGGAAGTGAGAGCCTTTCACAAGAGGCTGCTCGTGCAATCACCGCATCCCAGCGCCGAGAAAAGGTAGGATGCGAAAAGGGCCTTTACTGTAAGAGCCATTCAAGACTGAAATAGGCTGCCTTGGAATGTTGTGGAGTCTCCATCTTTGGAGCCTTTAACAAGAGGTTGGATGGGCATCTTTCAGCAGTGCTTTAGGCCATTTCCGCACTAGCCTGTTATAGTGCTATTATTCCACTTTCAACATCCTATGGAATGCTGGGGTTTGCGGTTTAGGGAGGGGCCTCAGGCCATAGCTTTCAATCTCTCAGGCCCCTCCCTAAACTGCAAACCCCAGGATTCCATAGGTTGTTGAAAGTGAAATAATAGCACTATAACAGGCTAGTGCGGAAATGGCCTTAGTCAGATATTCCTGCATGGCAGAAGGTCGGTCTAGATGGCCCTTGTGGTCTCTACCAAATCTAAGAGCCTATACTTCTAGGACTCTTGAAAAAGAGGATTATTATCTTTTATATGTGTTGTGTTGATTCTGTCCATAAATTACCATGCAAGATAGTAATACCTGTCAGATCCCAATCTTTTTGGTTTATAACAAGAACCATATCTTTATGGTATAAAGATCTGAGATAAAGGGAAAAAACATTGTGCACTATCCTCTTTATTGTGATGAAGTAATAGCATCTCCTTGCCCATAATTTTCATGTCTGTTTAGATGACACATGAATAAACAGCATTTTTAATGGCGGATAGCAGCTCTTGTCAGTTACAGCCTTTTCCCCCTAAGTCCTCATTTGTAATTGGGCAGTTTGGCGGACAAGTTCTGGGCCCCCAGCTGTTCAGATTCCTTCTGTGAGTCAACATAATTGCAACTCGTTCCCCCAACATCGTCACCCTCTCTTTTCTGTTTGTTGTCAGTGGTCATAATGGGCATACCTAAAGTAATTGAGCCACCTGTTGCATCGCCACTTCTGTTTATGGAAGCCCATTGAACAATTGGTTCTATGGCTTGACAGTCATTGTTTAAGAGATACTGCAGTCATGATAATGTAAATAAAACTGTGCATTTGTTTACCTTAATCACACTAACAGAATACAAGTTTATGGGTTTGTCTGCAGTTAGCAGTCATTAACTCCCATCTAGGTCCTGATGCCAATTTTAATCTTGCTATACAATCACACGAGGAACTATATTTCAAAATAAGTCAATTCTAACATAAATGTATGTTTTGAACAAACAGTTTTTGAAGTAAACATCAAAATACAAATCGACATTCAACACTGGATACATCTACACAGTTTACACTAAAAATATTGCTGTCTATTATTGACTATATTTCCAAAGCATGTTAAATGATGTAGCCAAAATCGTTAGCAGGGATGAAAACTGGAGACAGGATGGGATGGATCAAAGAGGAATGTGTCTGCCAGTTCACCAGATAACTAAATCCGAAGGCCATTTGTCATACAAACTGCATTCCAAGTTTATGGGATATCAAATGGTCATTTGTTTTGCCCATGTGGGAAATTTGCTGTCATGGCTCAGGAAGAATCCTG
The DNA here is from genome assembly GCA_030412105.1 of Cyclura pinguis. Classification (NCBI taxonomy): domain Eukaryota; kingdom Metazoa; phylum Chordata; class Lepidosauria; order Squamata; family Iguanidae; genus Cyclura; species Cyclura pinguis. The sequence goes on along the minus strand of CM059599.1, from coordinate 304,688,468 downwards.
TTATGCCTTGCTACCCTGTTATGTAACACCACAGTCTAAGATTAGGAAATTTTCATGGAGCTCTATTGTTCATTTTCTTATTTGAATGGTATCTTTAATAGGAGCTTATATGCTTCTCTGCCAGAAAATGAAGGTCAGAGACAACAGCTATAAATCAAATGGAACATCTTCTGTGCCAGATATAGGGCAAGGGATTCTAAGCAAGGTCTGGATGTCAAGCCACTTATGGGTGACATAGGTTTCCTTGCCATAATTCTCCAATTGTAAGACAATATAGCTGGAACAGGGACAGGTGATCTCCCAGTAATGCAGTACTAGTAAGAAGGACAGCACACTGGCACATAGCTGGAGATTCTTACTTCCACCGAATGCAACAAGTTGAAGTAACAAATGCAAACCATTCAACCTAACATGAAGTCTTTTCCCTGCTATAAGATACTTTCCATGCCCCAATTCACTTGGGGACTAAAAGAAATAAGCAGTTCCTCTCCCCCACCCACCCTGCGAAAGGGTGAACAATTACAAAAACTCCAAAAGCAGCTTCAATCAACTCAATTACTCCCCTAGACGTGTTGGACTACTGCTTCCACATTTTGGGCACATCCATTATCTGCTGGATGGGGATGACAGGTGTTGTGATCAAGCTGCAAAGCTGCAGTGGATAAGCCTATTCCAGAGCAAGAAACAGGGCTGCTCCTGGAGAATAAGCCCTAAAAAAGTAAGCTCTTAAAAACTGGCTAGGAAGGTGGTTCCTATGGCACTTCGTAACACAAATGAAGGAGTAGATTTCCTCTTATAGATATGAATGCTGATACAGAAAATCACTCAAATACAGGGGATGTTCCCCACGGCTTGGGGGATTCTTGCAGACACACAAGGCTTAAGTGTGATCCCCAGTGCTTTGACCCTAGTGCTACCTCTCCCCTTCCCCAGTGATTTCCTACCAATTTTTGATAGATCAATCTGTATTTATTTTTTGCTAGTGAAGCCTCTCTCCTCGGTCCCAATGAAAGAAGAGGATCACTGGTGAGTGGGTGTGCATACAGCATCATGTGTTACCTTGGCTTTGAAAATGTTATGGACTCCAGGTCTAAGAGAATGGAGAAGTGTGACCTTTTTCTTTTGGACAGTTAATGACAGTATGCCTTTTATCCCAATCTCAAAAATGCAGAAGTTTGACATCTGTGGAGGTGGTGATACTTAAGTTTTCTTTTTGGATGCATAGTGTCATGCATAAGGTAAACTGGCACCCACTGTTTCTGGATGTATAATGTATAATGACACTATCTATTGACTGTGTAAGTCCATCCAATTTATTTTATCATATAATGTTTTAAAAAGCCTTCCTGCATAATGTACAACCATGGATAGCCAAAAAGATATAAAATAAAAAATATGATATAATACATAATCACAAATAGGATCAAGTAAGATCAAATACTATCTGATACAAAGAAGAACTATTAATATCATACTTCAATTTCACTTAATTTAGAATATTTTTTCCACAGCAATATAATGAATCTGAAAAGCCAGCATATTATAGTACTTTGGTTAATTAGAGATTTTAAACAAACTCTAAACTACATGATAACAAAACTACAAATAAAAGAACACTTACACATGTAATAAATGCTACACAATACCCTCTCCCACAAAAAAACCTAATACAAATATCTTTTTAAAAAAATTATTTCCAGCTTTACCAATACAGGCTTCAAATGCTCCATATAAAATGCACTTCTCTACATATATCAGTCATATTCTTCCATGAATACTCTTCCGAAATTACTAGTTGCAGAATCCAATAGTCAACACGTTATACTAGTTTTCTTGTAAAATATATATTAACAGTTCCCACTCTTTCGCAAAAGTCTCCACAGTCTTTTATCTTATCAATGTCCTTGATTTGTTCATTTCCACTAAATCTAACAACTTAACTAACAGTCTTAACAAACTTAACAAAACAGTCCTCTTTTGTTGGCCTCTCTTGACTTATCCATTTCCGAGTACATGGTAGTCTTGCTGCTGTGGTCATATATAGCAGTAACTTACCATCATTCTTCTTCAGTTGTTCTTCTACTAGTCCCAACAAATATAGCTATGGCTTCATTTGATCATCTGCTTTCAAAACTTTTATAACATATGTATTTGACTCCAGAATTTTGGGTCTTATCACATGATCACCAGATATCCCACCTGTGTTTTACACCACAAGATCCTGTCTGCATTTCTTATTTCAAGTATCTGTGAGGTACATCTTTGTGCATTTTGGCCAGTTAGCATAGAATAATGCTTTGAGTGTTTAGAAACTCTAAACCAGGATTCAAATCCCCACTCAGCCATGGGCCCTTTCCACAATGCACCTTTTCGCAGAGTTGGAGTGCAGGGATCGTGCGAGCAGCCTCTAGCGACAGGCTCTCGCGTCCCGGTTCCTTCAGCTCCACAGCTGCTGCCTGCTCGCACGAGAGCCCCGCCTCTTCCTTCCGCAGTGCAGCCTGGGAGTTTCCCAGGCTGTGCTGGGGCAGGAAGCGTGAGCGCCGCGGCTCTGGAGCTCCGCACGCACGGCAAGTGCACGTGGGGCCCCAGAGCGATGCGCGATCATGCACCATTTTCAGCTCACAGCCAAAAATGAAAAAGTGTATGATCAGGCCTGCCAGCCCCTGGAGCGTCACACAATTGTGAGTGCATCATGTGGGCTGCTCCTCACATTCGCACAATGCTCGAGAGGCTCTTTCGCATGGCAGATGCCATGTGAAAAGGACCATGGAAACCCACTGACTGAATTTAGGCAACTCACTCAGACCTGGAGGAAGGCTAAGGCTACTTCCCACCACCACCACCACAAAAATCAATCATGCCAAGAAAACCCTATAATAGGATTGTTATAACCTGCAGTTAACTTGAAGGCACAGAACAACAATAAATAATGAGCCTATCCATTCCAAATGTAACATATTTAAGTGACAGAGCACACGTTTTACATACAAAAGGTACTAGGTTTACTCCCAGGCACTTTCATTTAAAGGAATCTTAGCAGAACTGAGCAACACTTTCCTGATGGCTTTAAAGAGCCACTACAGTTAACAGTCGCAGGTTGGATGAACCGATGGTCTGCCTCAATGCAAGATGGCTTCATCTCTATAATACCATTCAGTCAGCTCATCATTTCCCAGAAACAAAGAACTAAGAGCTCGTAGCAAGCAAAGCCATTCATTCAGAGCCACTGTTGACATTGTTTTCATTAACGTAGTTTTCAAGAACCATGATGATTTCATGTTGAAAGGGTTGGATGAATACTTTATGTTCAAGAGAAGCAATCCCTCCTGCATATGATCCAGGTTGTTGAAAATTATTATTTCCAAGGGAAACCAATCTTTGTCATTCAGGTTGCATCAGGTCATTGTTGGGTGGGGTGACTGGATACAGTGATTGTAAATGCAGATACCAGGTCTTAACAGGTAGGACATCATTACATCTCCCTTGTTATAATCATGGAAGTGTCTTATTGATTACCTGGACTCTTAATCCGATTACATTCAGCCAACCCAAAACACTTACGCCCCAAAACATTGCAGGTTTGTTCTAGCAACAATGTCATGAGCTATTTTATGTGGGACACAACTGAACTACTTGGCAATCAGCTGCTTATTAAAGGCTCAATAGCTTTAAAAATGGCCCCAAACATTCTACCAAAAAAGGAACCATTAACTAGCCCTTTTGAGAAATAAAAAAAAATTCTCCTGTTCTAGGAATCTGTCCAATAAAGCACCATTTGTTCATTCAAAATGCATACAAGCTCTTTCAAGAATCCTTCCTCTTTTCAGGAAACCTACGAGCCAGTTTGTAATCTAAATAAGCACTGAAACAAGACCACAAAACGAATCGCGTTACTATAATTACAACCAGTAAAATCATCAAAGGGTCTGATCCCATATTTAAGCTGAAATAATGAAGCAATGTGGGGGACAGAAATATAGCTTCTCCTGTTCTATCCCTATTTTGGGAGATCTAATTCTAATTATATAATGTCGTATTCAAGGCTGGGTGGCAAACTGAACCATTCCTGTAGCATTCCAATCAAAGTGATCTCACTAGCATGTGAGAGAAGAGTCCAGCTGACAGATTTGGGACATGTAATGTACTATTTAGTCAAGAGGCCCCATGTACTATTCATAAAGAATTAACAACTCCCATATTGACAATGACAGTATTGTCAGAAGATCTTTAGAAAGGGAAGAAGGGAAGGGGGGGGAGACAAAACTCCATAAACACACACACACATACACACACACACTCCCTTTCCCCCCCTCTCTCTAAAGTTAGACTTTTTTTGAGCTCCCCTCCTCCCAGTGCTGATGTAATCTCCAAACATCTCCAACAGCAGCTGCTTAGCGAAACCGGGCACCTTCTCCCTGGGCCTTTTCAGAAGCACACGCAGCACTTTCCAGCCCCCTCAAGACAATTGGGGCCTTTCTTTGGCCAGTGAGCTATCACTTCAAGAGTCTCCACGCTGTCCAACGGGCTCTTAAGAACAGTCTTTGCAGGAAACAACACAGGAGGGGCTTTTCTCTCTCTCTCTCTCTTTTCCTTTCCTAGACAAATTAAAAAGGGAATGGAGGGAAAAGAAGAGGGAAAGGAAAAATCAGAGCACAGAAACTTTCCCACAATGCATTGCTCTTCAATTAGTACACCAACACATGCAAAAGTGCCCATAAGAGTCAATCCCATAACTAGGAAAGAGATGGCTGGATGGTGGGGGTGGAAATGCTCGTTTTCTCTTTGGGAGACCATTTGTTTCAGTCAGTATGCTAAGCAGGTTTGACAGAAAGGGCTATTTGTTATCGTAGAACTCAGGGTAACAAAAACTGTTCAAGAAAAGAAGTTCTTGGAAGGCTGATGTTTGTTTCTATGTGTTAGGTACATTTTATTTGCAGCAAAGTAGAGTAGGAGAACTAAGTTTAGAGGCGGTGATTTAGCCAATAGTAGGTGAAGATAAACAGATTTTAAAAGAACAAAATGCCATTACAAATTTGTAATTATGAAGCACAGCCAGCCACATCATTGTCAGAAAAATGTAGTCGATTCTTTTTATGGGAAGTAAAAGTATATTATGCAAAGGCAGGCTCACTCATATGGACTCTAACTACAGATACTTGGTACTGAAGATGCTGAGGGGAGGCCTCACTTCCTTGAAAGCAACATGATGAAGGAACAGAGTTTTGGTTACTTCATTTCCTTCCTCTGGATGAAGGCTCTTTCCAACCCCACCAAGACCAAAGTTCACTCGTTGCTCTGAGGAGAATTGCTATTCCTCATCTAATCCTATTTAAAAAGAAAAAGGAAAGAAAAAGATGCATTCTTAAAATGTTTGAAGGAGATGTTATTATCACCTTGATAGATGTTACCCACCGTATGGGTAAATATTTATATGACCCCACATGTCACTAGCTGAAGTCAAATAAAATGTCTCTGCTGTATTAACTGGGTATTTGACAGGTCAAGATAACAGGGGCTACAGTGGTTACACTTTTTTGGTGGTTCAGCCAAGATACTGGTTGATCTTAAACAAATTACTTTCTCTCAGTCTTTACTATCTCACAATGTAGGATAAACTGGGAAGGAGGAGAGCTACACTTGACTGCATGGAGGGGAAGATGGGATATAAATGTAACCAATAAATGAACTTTTAACATAAAGTTTTCCATCTTCTCAAGCATATGAATGAAGGTCTATTTTAGGTGTTTTGTTTCATATGTGATATACACTATATAGGTTTCAGCTTTCTGAGTCCTACTTCATCAGCCAAGTATACAGCAATGCGAATGCAAACCATAACAATCTATACTGTGAAATATTAACAATTCTACAGAAGGTCCAGTGGTAGTCATACTATAATGTATATAGCTAGTGGCCACAGTATGGGAGGAGGCAGCATCCCTTGTCACATCAGACCCATTGAGTTTAATGGGGCATAAATGAGCATCTGGCATGCACTGGAGTCAGCAGCACACCAAGACATCTTTTATTGGATCAACAGCTATATATTTTACAATACTTCCAAGCAATAAGTAGTGCTGAGACACAACACATAGCCAGATTCAGTTCCTTTGGAAGGAAGTTGCTGGAAGCTTTTTGGCATTTTAAAAATCTTACTAAATAACAAAAATACAGTTTGTACACAGGAGTCCGCTCTTGGCTGTTGGCACCAAATTTGCCATGGGACCAGCAAACAAATGGAATGGAATTGTTACTCCACTGGAAAAACCCTATTCCAGAGTCTACAATTTGATATTAAATATGATTCCATGTGCCTGAGAGGTCGCCCAGATGAGCACATAGGCAGCCACAGTAGAACGATCAAAAACCAGGTCAGGCCAGTAAAATCCGCAGTCATGTAGCCCCAGGAGACCTCAAGATGTGTGAACCCACAAGAAACAAAGGGTCCTCAGCCACTGAGGAGCCAACTTGAGGGGATTAGTGTGTTTGCCCCAAGTTGAGCAAATATCCTATCAAGCAAGGACCATTTACACGAAGTCACACCACGACCAAATGCAGCTGAAAATCCTGAGACTTTGGCAACACGTTGTAATCCCATCACGCAAAGGAGGTTACCATTATGGAGCTTCGCTCTTGCTGCTACACCCATTGTTCTCCCTGGGAAAGGATTAGTCCTTCAGGTACTTTTTCCCCTACAAATAGTCCCAGTTTTTGAGAGTTTCTTTGGATCACTCCCAGTCATCCCCACAGACCGTTGCTCTGTCCGTTGAATAATCCCCTCAGCCCTCTCCGTGCTGAGCCCCACTTCTCCTCTGTCTTCCCGGACCAAGGACTTCAGGACAAGGTGCAGTATTACCCCAGCTGCAACCCCTTCCATACTCCCCTTTCCAATTTCCTCTCTTCTGCTTTTTAATACGTCTTGAGTGAGTGTGTGAGTGATTGCGTTGGTGTGTGAGACTTTTGTTCAATAAAATCATTTATTGGACATTTTTGTTTGGTTTTTGGCTTGGCCTGACCCCGTAAAAACTGGGTAAAAAGACCCCGCTAGGTTACCCTGCCTCTCGCATTGCTAGTGCTCGTGCTCTGGCTAGTGTCCATTCCCCATCACGTGGAGCACACTGAGGTGTCCCCCAAGGGACCCCAGAAATCAGGGTAACAGAATGAAATGAAATGAAATGAATCATATGATCAGAATGTTATGTATGACAAGCTCTCTTTTCAGCTATTCCAAAGAAGGCATGAAGCTTAAATGTGGAGGGAGTGATTTTGTCCTTGCCTTGCCCTCAAAGTTGTCATGCATACCAGGTTCTTGACTACAATGGGCACTGTCAGTCGTTGAGATCCTTTGTTGGACATACTTAGCATAAGAGTCCTGCCCACAGAACTCCACTATTGCTCCCCTGTCACCAGTTCCAGGACTCATCATATTGCTGCCACAGTGTCTCTCAGTCAGCATCCCATGATTGGTATAGAGCAAGGAGCACTGGACAGGCCAGATGCAGACTGAGAACATAGCTTATTAAATTCTGCCAGGGTTTCTGGAGATCTCAGAAGATACTTCTCCAGTCTCTCTCCCACTCTGTACCAGCAAAAGAATGGCTATAGGGGGCAGCTATCACAGTGATACAGTAAGTCGAAAGATATCATTCTGAAGAGAAGAACAATACAAATGCATGCACAAGCATAAGGTGGAATTACACTTGCATATGTTGCTAACAGTCTTCTTAATTCTGATATCCACATGTATCTTACGATATAGCTTTTCTGCTACATGCCATTTTTAACAGATTCAGGATATGATATTCTCAATCTCACATAAAATAATAACCTTTTTTTAAAAAAAAGGTGGATTCTTGAACAAGTTATAATCTCAAATATAAGCAATACATTTTAGGTGATCATCAATCTGCAATGGGTACATGTGTTGTTGCTGATGTTGATGTTCAGTACTAACTACAAAGGGCTTCTAGTCCGTAAACTATGGCATACTGTCTCTGTGTGCATGTGCCTTTGTTGCCTGACAATTTATGGGGATTCCATGAATTTCATAGGGTTTTCTTAGGCAAGGAATACTCAGAAGTAGTTTTTCCAGCTCCTTCCTCTGAAATATAACCAAGAGCACCTCATATTTGCTGTTGATCTCCCATCTAAGTACTAAACAGGGCTGACCCTGATTAGCTTCCAAGATCAGATAGGATCTGGTGCCGTTAGGGTATTTAGGCAACTATGGCATACCACATTCCTCAAATAAACTATAGACCCATAATCTGGCCGTTATCAAATTATTTAAGCTAAACATCTGTATGCTGCCTTTATAGCCCTTGAGTGTGCTTACAAATGTCATAACAGCAAGATCTTGAATTCTGATATAATACAGATATAATATACATAATAAGAAATAACTAAAACATTTTAATTGCCTTGATTTTATTGGAAATAAGTTAGCATAAAAGAAACCAAGCTGATGAAAATAGTACACCAGGAAAATTTCAAAGAGAATAAGGAAATGGGATACGTAACTTACTGAATCATACATTCAAGGAACGTGCAAATGAGAGCAGCAGAAAGTAGTGAGTTCCTTTAGACTGACACAGGCATCTCAATACCTTATTGCAAGGATACTTAAAAAACCAACAGCAGATGACCAATACTTATCTCTTAGCATCACATGTTTCCTGCATTGATTAGGTTGGAAAGGTAAAGGCATCTCATTTCAGCATATTTACCTAAGGTCCCACAATTCCCTGTACAATGAAATGAAAACAATACAGTCTTTTAAAAGAGTCCTGTTAAAAGCCAAATCAAGGATTTTTATCTTTAAAGGGCAAAATCTGTAATGTTGACAAAGTAAACAACTGTTTCAAGACCTTGTGATTATATGTATGCTTCAAGTTCTTTCAATGTTACATTGTGCCTAGAAGGACACAGACCACATGCCTGTTACTTAGTATGCAGTAATGAAAATGATCACAAAAGTACTGAGAGAACAATCAAGCATTGATAGAATCTGAAGGAGAGACTATGCAAGGGTAGCTTTTTCACAAATTCAAAAGAGTTCATTTTTCCCCCATTTTATTCAAATCTATATTGAATCATATCACTGAAGCCTGTGATGCCAATTCACTGAGATGATGTGGTGGAAAGGAATGTTCATTTCCTTAAGGAACAGAGCAGCTTGTAAGTCCAATTTCTCTGAAGGATGGTGGAGGGGGGTGGAACTGTCAGTGTGGTTGGGATGAAAATCTCCTATAGGGAAAGGCTCATGACTGAGAAGGCATCCTGGGAGGTGCTGAAGCCAAGGAATAGGAAAGCTAAAATCAAGGAGGGTGAAGGGTGGTAACAGATAAGGCAAGCAAGGGACTGAGAAAGAAGAATCTAGAGGTGGCACAGGTTGTTCAGAAAAAAAGGAGACAAGCATGAGGAACAAAAAAAGAAAGGTCTAAACAGAGAGGGAGTTCTGAAGACATTTTACACTATTTAAACTCAGGAGGGGTTATACGTGCTGTGATGGGAAGGGAAGTGTTCTACAAAGGCAAACCAACAAAACAAACTAACAGAACCGGTTGTGTGGTTGAGCACTGCCAGGGAAATTCTCCTAATTGTGATACCAAAATAGGAGAATGGAAAAGATTTGATGTGAACTGACCAGCAATTCTCCAGTTCCTTGCCTATGGATCAACATGGACTAACACAGTAGCTTGAGGCTGTATGTCAGAATTCAGTGGCACTAGTTCTTAATTACCTAGGCTTCATTTCTCATTTCTAATATCAGTTTTTCATCATGGGAAGCCCCTAAGGACTGTCTACTTGGCAGAGGTTAAAGGGGTCCAATCAAACTAATAAGCAGAAGAACCTCCTGGTCTAACACATCACCCTGTCCTCATCCAGCCTGTAGGTGACAGCCCCCATAGTAAGAAGAATGAACAAATGAGTCAGGCATTTTTCTTTATCTATGTATTTATTCCTCCACAAGTTCCTACTCTGGTTCCTCATGGCACCAGGAAGGTAATCCTGAGGCCCTGAAGCCTATGCTTGGAAAGCATATGCTCTGTCAGGTTGTACCAAGCTGGTGAGGCTTTGAGTACCATTTCAGAGTTTCACTGTTTTTGAAGTACATCTGAGGACTAACCTACCTACATGCAAAGAACATTATCACCAGAAGTTTAGCCACCAAATGATTAATGTGTGGCATAGTCGTGATCTACATTGGTGGAGGTGAAAAGGCATTGCAAGAGGAAAAGCATGCAGAGGTAGAAGGAAGAGAGTTAATCAGCCCCAACATTGGAGCACAGCTTCTAAGCTGCATTTAAGAAAAATGAATATAATTAATACTACTGACATGCTGAAACTATCCATGACTGCTTAGTTATGGATGACTTCAACACGTCATTATACTAATTCTTCTAAAAAGTGACCTTCAAAGAGCTGAGGCTTTAAATCAGGGTGGGCAAAGTATGGCTTAAAGGCTGCATGTGGCCCCCCAGGGCTGTTTTCCGCCTATGCCTAAAAACATGGTGAAAATGCCCTCGTTCCCTTTAAAGGCCATTTGGGAGCAAAATAAAAAACAAATTCATCATTTTGCAGAGGGTGCAGTGGGACTACAGCCCTCCAAAGTCCCCTGGAGGGCTTATGGGGTCCCCTAGACTTCCACAGTTACCTACCCCTGCTTCAAATGCCACAGCTCATCCAAACATTCAGGTTCCATTAGAGCAGAGCTTTCCAAACTTTTCATGTTGGTGACACACCTTTTTAGATATGCATCATTTCACGACACAGTAATTCAGTTTTAGAGGCACACCGGAGGTTAACTAACCCCTTATAAGAGATACAGACACATACTACATAAATTGTGATAACAAAATATATGGAGACACAACATATCTCATGAAAACCTTTCATATATTTTTAAAAATATATGATTTATAAATAATAACATACATTTCCAAGATGGTAGGTGACACACCTACACACTTCAGGTGACACACCATTTGAAAAGCCCTGCATTAGAGGGTTTCCTCTGAGTATCCTGCCCTGTTGCCCAAAATGATATGGGTGGCAAACAGATATTTCATTGTATCCCATGGGAAGCTCTTGTATTTTCCCAGAACTTTATACCACAGTAGTCAAGTTTATCCTTTACTCCATGGTGCTGTTGATGGCACTCCTATACTTTCTAATGCATCCCTTCCTCTTTCTTTCTCATCCAGTCCTGGACCACCAGTTTTCGGTTTGGGAGGAGAGGAGACTAAAGATTTCCTCAAGTCTTGGAGGTTGTTATTGGTTCAGAAGAATAGGAAAGTGCTACGTTTTGAAAAGCATTGTTTCTTTTGTAACAATGGCTTCAGGATCAGAAGACAAGGCTTGGAAAAGAGAAAAATCTCCGTGCACATCTCCACAGCTTCCCCTCTTTCACTCCACTTGTTGGGACAAGTGACAGAGTCAGGGGCCATTTCTGCACTAGCCTGTTATAGCGCAATGATTCCACTTTCAACATCCTCTGGAATCCTGGGGTTTGCAGTTTCGGGAGGGACCAGGTCGCCCCTCCCAAAACTGCAAACCCCAGGATTCCAGAGGATGTTGAAAGTGGAATCATTGCGCTATAACAGGCTAGTGCGGAAAAGGCCAGGGCTGTCTCTCCATATGATTCATGGCAGCTGAGGAGAGATGTAGGATAAAAGGGCAGAGGAAACACTGGCAAGGTGATAAAATGAGTTGGGTTAGGATACTGTTCCACAGAACAAAGCTTTCCCGATGTTTGGGTCTACAGCTCCCATCATACCTGAACACTGAACATGCTGGCTGAACTAATAGTAACTGTGATCTCAAACATCAAAAAGACCACTGTATTGGGGCCTGGAAAAATTAGTTCTATGGACATAAGCTTTTAAAATCCACAAGCTAACATGGCCACTGGGAGATTCTGGGAATCTAGTTCAAACAAATGACTTTTTTAAACTACATATTTGGCTGGGCTAGGCAACAATGAAGCATTGGCTTGTATTGTGTCAAGAACTACAGATTCCAGAATTCCTCATACATAGGCAAAACAAGAAGATATGTGATTAGGGAAAGCACTAAAAGACTGTTGGAAGAAGTACATATTCTTCTCCTGATAGGTTTTGCAGGTCTCTGGGTAAGTGTACAATTGACTCATAATTAACTTTTGGTACAACTTTGAACAATGTCATCAGCACATCACAGCACAGATTCAAAGCAACCAATAATATATGTTTTACATCTTGTACAAGCTATCATTCAAGTATATGATACTAGAGCTTGAATTTTTGGAAGAAGCATCTATATTTTGCTGAGAATTATCATAGTGGAATGTAGCTCTGGGGGAGAGAGATGTCTAGTCTCCCACTGGAGAAAAATATCAGTTTCTCCTACTTAAATCAATGAGATTTATTGGTGGGGGGGGGCAACTACAACAATTTTTCACAGAAGTGTGCATAGCCCTACAGGTTTGTTGTTGTTTTTTAATTATTTGCACACTGCTTGTGACTGTGGCAAAAGCTGAAAGGAGTTTCAGCAAGAGAACACTCATCAAAAACAGCAGGCACTTGGAGCAAGAACAGTTAAGCCACTTAGCCAATTTTGTCTACTGAGTGTGAACCTACAAAAGAAGTAAACCTTCGAAACTAGGTCATGATGTTGGAAGAAAAAGGGCCAGAAAGATATAGCTTTAAAATAAATTGAGATAATGTTTGAAGCCATGTTAGTTCATTGGAATTAAAAAAAAAAAGCTAACAAGATCATTCTTTTGGTAATGATCAAAGAGTTAAAAAATTGTTAGCAAGGCTGTGGAACTCTCAGACTGGGTGTTATTATTTGACAAAAATAAGGAAGGTGGACATTTTTCAGGAATGTAAAAAATATAAGGCGGCTAAGATCCTACATCAAGAGATGACTTATGTCTTCAGATGCTACCCTACCCCAAACCTTGCTTTTCAGGAATGGAGTCCCACTTAACATGGCCATTTCTGCATTGCTGGAGGATGGAGCGATGAGCAGAAATATGTCCAGCTCTTCCTGTTGATGGGTACTGGGCTGAAAATTCTCCAATGAGAGTCTTTGGCTGAAGTTTGGAAAGTCACTAATAAGCAAAAAAGAGACTTGAACTGCACTATCATTTTCAGGTGTAAGGACACTTCTGGCAGCTGTCATCTTTCCTTCCTCAGAGCATTGTCCTAAGAAGTGTGCCCTTTTAAAGCCATAAAAATGGCTGCCAAGTGTGATGACTTTAAAGAGGAATTGGATATATTTCTGGAGGTTTGGGCCATCAATGTGTAGTAATCAGGTTGTGTCAGACAATAGCTCTCTCTGTATGAGTTTCTTGGGAACGGAAGGATAGTTGTCTTTCCATAGGAAACTTTTTGTCCACAATGTGGACAGAATATTGGACAGGATGGATCTTGGTTCTGATTCAACATGGCTCATCTTAGTTATCACAACTTTAGGGACAGGAGAAGAGAAATGTAGTGTATGCTATAAGGATGTAGTTTCTTTCAGTATTTTCTGGAGAAGAAAAGATGATGACCCTCAGGAACCAGGAATAGTGTTTGCGGGCTTTCTGTACTCCAAATAAAAACATCTCCCAAAATGATCCACACCACTCCCTTCATAGTCGCGAAATGTGGGTTTGAAATTTAAGGTGAGGAGGAAAGATGAAGCTTAGCAGAAGTAAATATCTTCCAAGGAACCAGCTCACCAGTCTCTGCTGATCTTTAATTCTGTTAACAGTATATCTAAATCCAAAACTGGAAGTGTTACTTGTGGCCATGCTGGCTGGAGAACTTTGGGAGTTTTATTCCAAAAATAACAATATTCTCAAACTGAAGTAGGTAATGTGTGGCCTTCCAGATAGTGCTGGATGAAAACTCCTATCAACAATAGCCAGCTTTACCAATGGTGAGGTATTGTGTGAATTGTAGTACAACAGGAGTGGGAAAACTGCAGACTGCAGATCACATGTAGCCCCCAATTTGTGGCCCTGAAGTTCCCCAAGCTTCCCAGACCTGGGAAAAAAAATAAATTTAGAGAAGGTGATTCTTCACACATACTCCAAAACTTCCAGATAATTCAAAACTTCTGCAAAATGCACACATGACATCACATCTGGGGTGCCAGTGTGGACCCAAAAATGACCCCTCTCTTGCAGTTGCCCATCCCAGCTGTAAAACATGTGGAGGACCAGAAGTTGCTCACTCCCGGTCTAAATTGTTTTCAACATTACCCTCCATATGGAAAGTACAGTTGGCCCTCCACATTTGTGAGTTTGACTTTCACAGATTTGATTATTTGCAAGTTTCTCCAACTCCCACCCCTCAACCTCAGGCACTTCTTTTCTAGGGGAACCTTCCCTCTCAGCAGCTCCAATCAGGCTGTGCAGCCTTTTCAAACCCCTTCTCTGATCCTCCTCCTCCACCATCAGGTGCTGCCTGATGTCTCAGCACCACAAACTCTCTGCTGATGCCCTACACCCCCAGCCAAAAAAGGAGATGGGCAAGACAGAGGAAGTATAGGGTCAACATGCCAAGCCAACTTCCTTTCCCTCTCCTTTCCCTGACCTGGTTTGGACCCTGGCTGCCCATTCTCCCCACCATGTCTTGGCCCCCTTCCCACAGCGCGCGCGCACACACACACACACACACACACACTTTGATATTTGAAATTTTTCCACTTTTGCAGGGCTCCTGTGCCCCTACTGCTAGTGAATGTGAAGGGCTGACTGTAGTGAAGAAAGGAAGGAAAGAGACGTGTTGTTTAAACAACTGTAGCAACAACATTACAGTGCTGACCTCTGAGAGCTGAAAACTGATAGGGAGCTTTACTCTGGCTGATCAGGCTACTGACTAACCAGGAATATTCTCAGAAAGCAGGAAGCACATTCTATTGATTTTGGGTGAAATGGCATACCTGAATGAGTGTCTCTCTCTCACACACACACATACACCATTATCTTTGAGAACATACAAAATCAATCAAGTAAATGAAATGTAACTGTATCCACATTATAGACAAAGGGAATTTTCTGGTTGCAGCTAATTAAAATACTTGCTAATCTAAACACAATGCCTTTTTTAAGAAGAAAGAAAGAAAGAAAGAAAGAAAGAAAGAAAGAAAGAAAGAAAGAAAGAAAGAAAGAAAGAGGGAAGGGAAGGAAAGAAAGAGGGAAGGAAAGAAAGAGGGAAGGAAGGAAGAAGAGAGAGAAAGACAGAAAGAAAGGCAAGCAGTGACATCCCTTGACAGCTTTCACAACTTTATATGATAACAGATGCCTTTTTCAAAGAATTAATAAGGAAAGGTTTGTCTTAGCCATGGCTCCTCAATAGGACTACCTTTAATTGATCCAGGAGGCTGAAGAGACTGGTTTACAGCAAGATGATGTATTTGGATTGTAAGGAGGCCAAAACAAGCATGGGGGGAGCAGCGGATTCAGACTAGAGGATGTTTTATTTTCTACAGAGAGGAGCAAGTGTTGTGGCAAAAGAAATTCTATGTGGTTATTCTTTTATGTAGGCATTGAAAAGATTTCTAAAGACAATTTTTGAAAGGAAGGAAGTGATCATCACAGCATAATCTTAGCATAAACATGAACATGCTTCATCACCATACAAAACAAGGATTCTTTGGAGAAAATTAGGAGATGACCTAATGAGGGCAGGAGGAGCTTTAATTAAAGAAATACCCAGAAGGGAAAATAACCAGCTTTGCATGGTTCCTTCTTCCTCTTTCTTAAGATAGCTGTGTGAAGCAAGATTTCAGCTGAAGGGCTATGCAGGAGGGGTGATCACATGGATCCATTCATAAATTCCCCATGCATTCCTTAATTCAATGTTCCTCTCCAATATGTTTAGCAGGATAAGCCAGGCATTTGTCAATAACCAAAAGCAGACAGTAATCAGCTTGCATACACAGCTTGGAAGGAGGGTTGCCACGTCCGAACTACCCCTGGCCCTGAGATTTCAGCATCAAAACTGGTGATGTCACGGGGCCAGGCCCTAGTGATATGATAAAGTTAATGTTACAGGAGGTAGTCCCTGTTGATGACCTTTAAGCATGATATATTAAGTGTCAAATAGACTTGCACAGAGTTATGTTATTTGAATTTGTTTTTTAAAAAAACCAAGATGTGACAAATAAAGAACAAATACACATAAACAGGCTTTTCAAGGTGGCACTATCACCCTTCTCTGGAAAAGAGGGGCCAGGCCCTGAGATCTGGAAACTCTACTTAGAAATCTGGACAATATTGTTCTTGTTTTGTGCCTTCAAGTTGTTTCTGACTTATGGTGACCCAAAGGCAAATATTATCATGAGGTTTTCTGGGGCTGTGCGTGTGATGCAAGGTCACCCAGCAGGTTTCTATGGCCAAGAGGGGAATCAAACCTTGGTCTCCAGGGTTGTAGTCCAATGCTCAAACCACTACACTAGGTTGGCTCTCAAACAAAATAGAATTGTGCATTTTGTTCTAGAGAAGAACACGCGCACACAAAGATAGGCAAGATAAGCAAATCTAGGACTGAGGCGCAATCTGCTGTGGAATTGGCTTCAACCCTCTGACACATCCAGTTTGAAATATTTTCCCATGCATTGCTCTTGGCGGGTCAGGTGGCTGCTGCGGTCAAGAATGGCTTGGCCCAGTTTCTGCTGGTCTGCCAGTAACACCTCTTCTTGGAAAGCTGGATCTAGCCATGGTGATCCATGCTTTACTCTTGGGGTGGACAACAGCAGAAGGGTCGGTGGTATTTTTCCCCCTGTGCCCATCCCGTAGCCCACACCAACACATTGTGGAATACCAGAAGTGACATAACATCACTTCTGGCTGGCATTCTGTCTCATTTTCATCCAATTTTAGAGGGAGTTCCAGGGGTGGGAGATGTAAACCAACACATTTGTGGGCAGTTTGGGGGGCTCTGGGCCAGTTTTAGGTAGAGAATCACCCCAAAATTGGCCTGAAAAATCTATTTTTAAAATTTGGGGGAGTTTGGAGTGGGGGGCTTCTAAGGAGCGTCAGGATCTGCACTTTGGGGTCCCAAGGCCTGCATGTGATCCATGGGCTGCACTTTGCCTAGCCTGTTTTAATAATTTCCCATTTAGATTTTTGTAACATGCTTCAGATGGAATTGCCCTTAAAATGAGTCTGATGTACAAAATACAGTGGCCAGATTGCTTTCAGGATACATGCTGCTGATTACGTTACACTGGTCTGGTACTAATTGCAATGGCTCCCAAACTGTTTATGAGGCCAATTCAAGGTTCTGGCAATCCTCTAAATGGTCTGAGGGACAGGCTGTCTGAAGAACAGTATCCTCCTCTGTGAACCTTTCTGTAGTTTAGATCTGTTTCTGGGACTCTGTTATATGGCCCACAACCAAAAGACGGGTAGTTGGGACCATGGGACAGGGTTTTCTCTGTTTCTTCTGAACTGTGGAACTCCCTTCCTAAATAGCTGAAATCATCTTCCTTGAAGGCCATGAAAACTTTATTTGACCCGGTGTTTGAGCAATTTGAAATGTAATTCTGCTGTTTTAGTGATGGCTGGCATCCTATTGAGAAGTTACATTGTTGTAAGCCAACTTACAATTGCATCAAGTTCAAACGCACCATAGTGCAACGCTTGTGTTCTCAGGAGAGTAGCAGAGATATAGCTATGCTACTAGGATCACTGCACAAGTTGAGACAGCAGCGTGGCTGTTGCACAACCCTACTGATACGCAATGTGTCCCACTGCACAATGGAAATTCCCATACTACAATGGGACATCTTGGACAATGCCCCACTGTGCATTGTCATAATTCCGTAACATATCAGCATCATTGTAAAGTTATGCCTTGTTGCCTCTGAGGCAGTATCTCAGCCAACGTTTCTCCCTCCTGTTTTAATGTCAGCAGTTTATTCTTATTGTATATTCAAACCTGCATGTCACCTTGGAGAGGGAACCTTTTGAGGAGTCAAACACATTTATTTATCAATGTATAGTTTGACAAATAAATATATATTTCCATATATGCATATATATTAAGACCTAGCATTTCTCTTGCTAAGGCTGAGGGCGTATGAAAATGAAGTATCGACATTACAGAGAAAAAAGGGGTCTCTTAATATACATTCCTCCTTTCACTATATGTCTGGTTATGCAATGTAATTCTACTGTGCTTGGACACAGATTTTTTTTAAATTGTATATTTCTCATTGTTTAACAATATTCGTACACAACCATAGTATCCACAAGAATGAAGAAGGATGGTTTGAGCATTTTTAATAATTAAAACAAAATAAATATGGTTTGTATGATTTCTGTTGATCCATGTAATACTAATTTTAATGTGATGTCTTTGCATTTGGATGGTCTGTATAAATCATTTCTGTGATTATTAACGATACAATTTTTATAGTTTAATGGATAATGGATAAGGCACACCTTTGAACAATTACTTTGAACCAGCTCCCAGAATCCCCCACGGCCATGCTGACTTTTATAGATTCCATACATGAAGAAGAACTCTAGTTCAAAATGCCATCTACTTGTTTGCACACAATTAGAATGTGTTGTGTTGCTGGTTCAAGAGAATCTATTAAGCCTTACATGGAGATCCATGTTTTATGCTTTGAAAGTTGTGTGACTGCCATATTTGAGCCATAGTGGCACACCAGTCATGATCATAGTTAGTATGCATATAGAAAACCAGTGTTTTCTTCTGGTGATCACTCACAAGCAGACCATGAGCAATCTTACCTACCTCAAAGGGTTGCTGTGAGGAAGAAAATGAAATAGTAATTATTGTTTTTAATGTAGTAATGATGCTTTCCTTCCATGGCGATGCCTGGAGGTGTTCTTGTATGGGGAAGTCAAAAGTTAAAACTTAATAACATTCAGGGTTTTTAAAAGTGCTTCCCTCTACTGCAGTGTTGTTGCATGCTTTCAAGTCATTTCTGACTTAGGACAAGGCTAAGGCAAACCTGTCACAGGGTTTCTTTGGCAAGAGAAGGTTGGTCACTGCCTTCCCCCGAGGCTGAGAGTATGTGACTTGCCCACAGTCAGAGGGGGGTTCCGCTGCTGGGAAGAATCTTAGTCTAACACTCAAACCATGTCACTATATTGGCTTGCTTCAGCAGTCACTTTTGACTGAAAAGTTATCCACTGTGGAGTAAATCACCTTTGAAAAAACAGCAACAGACTTTACCCCTTCCAGACAGAAATGCAAGCATCAGATTCAAGGGATGCAAAATTACAAACAATGAGGCCTGCTAATCAGCTTGGACCCGTGTCTGGGACGAGTGTTTGCTCGTTTCCTGGGGGGATGTCTTGCTGTTAGTTTTTTCATCTGTCAGCAGAGCTTATCTTCATCCTTGGCCCAAAACAAGGCGCGAAAACACTCTCACAAGGTCTCAAGAAGGGCAGCCTTTCCTTCTTTCTTTCTTGAGGAGAAATAAAAGGCGGGGGGGGGGTAAATGGAAGACAACCACGTCATTAACTTATATGGGTAAAATATGAAACGGACAGAGAGAATCCTTTCCGGAACGTGTCTTTCTGCTCCTTGGAGAGTCGAGATTGGCATCTATGTGCAAACTGTAAGGGTCGGGCAGGGAAGCGGGAGGGAGGAGACGAGGCAGAGAACAGAACCGAGACCTCTCCGCCGGCGGCTCACGCAGCCTCCCGGCCCCAAGTTCGCAGCAGCGAGGCGTCTAAAGAAGGCGGCTGTTAGCATTCAGAGCACACGCTGCCGCCGAGTATGGGAAAGGGATAGAGCAGCCCAAAGGGCCGGCGCCACTAACTGACGAGCAGAGCGCAAGTGATAAAGATTTACTGCAGGAGAGGAGGAAACACTCCGCTGGCCCGATTAGAGCTGTGAATACCGAGTTGTTCAGGCAGGATTTTGCAGCTGACTGATCACAGGCTGGCGGAGCAGGCCTCGGACAACAGCTGCAAGGCTTGCCGGGCCGCGGAAACAAAGGGCGCCTAGCACGGCGCAGAGCAAGAGCTGACAGGTTGTTGTTAGCAGGGGCGAACGTGTGAGGTATGGCGCTGGGTGGGAGAGGCAGGAGGGGTCGCTGGGACGGACGGACGGCGTGAGGGAGAGGAGGGGAGAATGAAAAGGAGCAGAGTAACACGAAGTGGGCACAGGAAGAAGGAGACAAGGGGCCATTTCCGCACTAGCCTGTCCTAGTGCTATTATTCCACGTTCAACCTCCTATGGAATCCTGGGGTTTGCCGTTTTGGGAGGGGCCTCAGGCCACGGCTCTCCATCCCTCGGGCCCCTCCCTAAACCGCAAACCCCAGGATTCCATAGGAGGTTGAGCGTGGAATAATAGCACTGGAACAGGCTAGTGCGGAAACAGTCGGAGGGTCACGCTTTGTCTAAAATCGTGCCCGGGGTTTACAGGGAAGAAGAAGCCCGAGACCCATTTTGTGCCGCTGAGATGAATAAGCCTGTCGTGTCATTGACAGGAAGACTCCAGTGGCACCGGCTGCAAGGTGCAAAGCGTTTTAAAAAGACCGATTAGACAAGTACAGGCAATCTGAATTAAGGCACATTCCCCCCGCCCCGCCTTTTAGTGGGCTGAAAAGTACATGTCGGAGGAGCTGGACGGAGGCAGTTTTCCCCTTCATTGCTGAAGGTAGAAAAAAAAAATTAGAGCTAACCGATCCAAATACTGGCCAACTGCAAGCTGATTTAAATAATTGCTTAGGGGCTTATTCTCCCTCTTAAACTGTTCTCCCTTTTCTTCCTCTGGTCGTCCTATTCGTGAGCCATTAAAAGCAACCCCCATTTCTCCACGACCACCATCACCACCACCACACACAGAGACACATATACCAGGGGGTTTTTTTCCATGTAGAAAGATACATCATAAAGAGAAAATCAGCTACTTTTATTTTTCTTTAAGGGCTGAACTGAATGCAGGCAAAGTGTGACCCTCTGACCATTTCCACACTAGACTTATAGTGCTATTATTCCACTTTCAACATCCTATGGAATGGTATTGGGCATGGTTCTACAAAAATAGGAATATTCTTCAAATGGTAGGAACAGAACATGTATCTGATGCTTTGGAGCACTTAGAATGGTGCTGGCAGTTACACCTGAATAAGAAAGCTGAATGCCAGCAATCTGTGCCTTTTGTTTTTTGTTCCCTCTGGTGCAAGAATTAGGGCAGCTCCAAGGACCAATATACAGTGAAACATCTGAAGAGGACACCTGAATATTTTATCCCAAAGTGAGAGTTGGCAAGAACTTTCTAAGCATTCGGAGCAGACCTTGGAAGAAATGCTTGTAGGAGGTTACTTTTGTGTAGTATACCTCCCAGAATCACTCAGGCTGAGAGTTGCTGTTTTTAAAAAAGTAACTTTTCCCCACCAGCTCTGGAGAATCTCATCAACATGGACAGCTGAGAACATTCCCCAAACTAGCCATCCAAAAAGCAAGTGTAAGAAATTTAACATTGTGACACTCCTGTATGGCCTTTCGGAGTGTGCTGAGATGAATTCCACAGATAGGTATAGATCCTGGGTCTTGAGTTAGAGAGAAGCCTAAGTATTGCACGGTGGGCCAAGGGAGCAAGATTTGGGACGTAGGAAGGCTAAAGCTCTCCAACATTTAATTAAATCTAATGAACAGCAAGATTTTTAGTTGCCTGGACTGCACTGTTTGGTTTCCAAAATTCTTGCCCACCTGATTAAATCAAACATAACCTTTAAAAAAAACCTGTTTTTTGTGGAATGCCTGTAAAACAATTCGGACGAGGCCCTGTCATAATTAATACCCCTACCTTATTTCTGCCCTTGGTGCCAGGACAGCAACATGTCATGTGAACATGTAAAAAATAATATTTTCATGGTGTTCATCACGCAGCGAACAACTGAAATGAGATGAACCCTTTTCTCGCATCCAGTTCCCATAAATAAAGACCATAGCTCTCAATCCCAGTGGAAAATGAAGAATCAAAACACACCAAAAAAGGGGGAATAGTTTAAGAAAAAAAAAAAACAAGGACATCAAACAAGAAACTTCACAAGACTTCTTAACACATTGCTGCTTGTGTTCTCCCAAAATGTTGAAAAATTCCTGTGTGCAGAATACTCCATCTAGGGGCAGAAATTTCTTCCTCCTCCCTTTCTCCTGCTATTTCTCCCAGCCCCTTTCTTTCAAGCTGTGCTATCCTTACGGTGGGACAATTTCAGGAACATAATTTCACAATTTGAGGAATTAAACATCCCTGGATTTCACAATACCCTACTGCTATTTGAAGCCACGCGGTGCGTACTTTTAAGTTTCGCTCCCAGACTTAGGCTTTCTCTATCGAGACTTGAGTTCCTGCGTCCTGCTTGTACATGAATATCTGTCACCTATACTAATTTTTCAGGAGATGAACTTGAGAGTGCTTGGAATTCCTACCATTAATTTAATATAATCTTGGTTTGGCTTATATTCTGCCTTTTTTTTTTTCTTATTGTATGTAACTCTGAAATCTGTCAGGGTAAAGGACAGTCTAAAAAATTTTATGGTCACTAAATAAATACATCTTTTTAACAAATTAATTTTTATTCATTCATCTCCAAGCTGCTGTTGCTATTTAATCTCTATACCAGTTTTAACAGCTGAATATGTCTTTGTTGTTCTCTTTGATTATATTTTTATTTTGTATTGTTACGTTTTAGCACTCAGTATGTAAGCTACCTTGGAAACTGATGCTTGGAAATAAACAACTAAACAAACTTGTTAAAATATGTCAGTGTTTCACTTTTCTGCAAGCGTCTGTTATTTAGTGAATCGTTATTAAAACAGCTATAATAAAATTTTATTCCACTGCCATCCAAAACTGCTTTGCCAGAAACAACCAAGGAAAGGGGGAAAGTGTGAGAGAAATGATGCCTTCAACAGCCTTCAGCCCTGTTGAAACTTCTTGGCCCAGAGATTACAGCACTTGGACAGAATGTTAACTGGTAGCACAGTCCAGGTTGGGAGACCTTCAGATCCTCTGTCCAAGGAGCCAGTGAAGACTTAACTACGTTGGATATAATTCTGTGACAGAATAATCTGATTCAGCCTGCAGGAATTGGCATCTAATGTCTATTTGCATTTTGTCTCTTTTAGGGAAACAAATATGCCAAATACATTAGAGACTGTTTTTCTTTTTCCTTTCCTTTTCTTTTTTACATGTCATGTTTGCATTGCTGAAAGATTGCAGCATGGAAGCCGGTTATTCCTTCGAGTAAGCAGGAGCATCCCAGCTTTCCGGCGTACTGTATTTTGTCCTTTGTCTCTCACATCTGCCAGCACAGCCGAGTGGATTCAGAAGCAGCATTATAATTTTCTGGAAGGTAACCAAATGACTTCTTCTAAGCAACAACAACAACAACAACCCGTCTCCTCAGTCCTTCTCCAAGCAGTGGATTTGGAGCCTCCGTACTCATTTTCTACTCACTCTGCCATTTGCAACTGCAAAACTTTTTACATTAAATGCAAAGGTTCCAGAGACCGTGTTAATTTTTCAAATAGCAATCCAATTACTGAGCAAATTGGCACAGGTGCCTAGTTACATAGTTACTTGGCACAGCCTTCACTCCTTCTTGGCAGGGATGAATGTGCTCCCCTTCACCCTCCTCCTCTGTCTGCTCTTGCCTCGGAGCCAACACCAGTGACCACATAAGAAGAGTGCCTGGCAGCTGCAAGATCTGGGTGCCAAGAGGCAGGTTGTATTCAGTGGCAGCAGGATCTGTGGCTGCGACTGGCTTCCTGGCTAGCCTTTTGTCAAGACCCCTCCTCCCACCCTCAGCCCGGTCTTTGCTGGCTCTGAAATATAAAATGCTCTGAACAGGGCTCAGAAAGAAGCAAAGAAGTCAAGTTCCAAAATCTGTACCAGTTCTTGAAATAGTACTGGTATGTGTTGGAGCTTGAAAACATTAAGGATTTTGTTGGACTACAGCTCCCAGAATCCTTCAGCCATCATACCAAGCTTGCTGAGGAATCCTGGGAACTGTAGTAAAAAAAAGTAATTTTTTTCAAGTTCTGGCATATTCACATACACACAATCACTTTCAAGGGCTCGGGATGAGGGACAGTAATTTTGTCAGGGACATATTCATCACTATCCCCAAAGACTCTCAGTCTGAGCCTGGAGATGGAACATTTTGAGAACACCAACATTAACCTGAAAGACTTTCCTGTCCGATGTCATGTACGTATGTGTTTGTTCTGTTCCACTGTTCTAACAGCTTAAGTAGTTTGTTTTAAAAAAAGAAATACAAAAACCTGCAAAACCTGTTTAACCCTTGGTGAAACTGAGGTGCACACTTGGAACAGTATTCATTCTTTCAAACTGTTATCAATCCTTTGCAAAATTTGTTGTCTGTCTCCACTCCAAATAATACCTTGTGCTCGCTCTCTCTCTCGCTCTCTCTCTCTCTCTCTCTCTTTCACAATCTGGTGTACTATATAGTTAAGATCACAGACAGAGCAGCTGTTCTTCAATACTGAACACATCAACACAGATTTACTCGCATTTCTTGAGATAATCAATGGTATGTAATATCCCATAGATAGTCAGCTCAGACTACACATAGAATGTTAAATACTGCAATTCTACACCCAGTTTCCTGGAAGTAGGCTCCAATCAACTTCATGGAACTTGTTTTCGAGCAGTTAGGATTATGTTCTGAATGTTTCACTGAGCGTATTTCCTTCCATTAAGCTCATATATGCTCTTTATGAATAGAGTCACAGCTGAACTGAACGTGAGCATTGTCCACTTTAAACTTTGGGAGGCAGGTTTTAGGAGGTATTGAGAAGGACAACTCATCATACTGAGGCTTGAATTGTATTATAGTCAGTCCCCCCATACAACCATGGGTTTAACATTTGCAGATTTGATTATTTGCACATTATTTGTACTGCCTCCCCTGCAGCCCTTCACCATCTTTGATAAGGATTTATAAGTCTCACCTAACATTCACAGTCTCTCTGCAAGCCTCACAAGACAGAGAGACTGTGAACACGAGGCAAGGCTTGTAAGTCCCTTTTAAAAATGGTGTAGGGCAACAGTGGAGGTAGCAGCAAGCCCCACCAGTTGCCCACTTCTGCCTTGCAAAGGAACCCCACCACCTCAAAGGCAGAGCTCAGCATCTGGCATGTTCCTCACCACAGGCTCAACTGTATTGAGTACTGTGTGTTGTCGTGTACTTTTTGTGTATTAAACGGGGGCCTAGAGATATTTGCAGTCTTTCCACTTTCACAGAGGTCATGTACCCCTAATCCCATGAATGTGGAGGGCCAACTGTACTAGTACCAAATAGAATAGGCTCATTTAACCAGTGAGATTTACCCACTGATTCACTCACCATTCAACAATTAATTCAGTGGGTCTGCCCTATTTGGCAGTAGCAAATGCAGTTGAGATTTGATTAGCACACTTGGTAGCACCTGAGAAAATAAGCCTTTCTGGTGATGAAATGGTAAAACTAGACAATACAACCTGCACTTAGTATTGCTCAAAAATTTTGGAGAGAATTTCAAGGACCTGCTCTGCCACAACTGGCAATACCTTCCTCAGAAAAGTTATTTCCAAAACATAATCTGGTATTAACTTCTTCAAGGATTGGTATAATATCAGAATTACAATGGCCAGAATTCATAACTGTTCGGCAGTTACGAATGCATAACCTAGAGTTACATGCTTATGATTTTTTTCATATTCATGATTTTTATGTGTCCACTAGATAAGGGACTACAGAGGTGTGACAGGCCTTTTATCCTCCCTCAGATTGGTGTGGCAATTCCAATCCAATAAGATGCCCTGTCAATATCACTTTGCCTGCCTCCACCCTTTTATCACAACCTTTGTTGGGCTAGAGTTTTAATTGTTCCTCTGAATCAAACTGTTTAAGGTAACCTGTTCTCTTTATTACAGTGACTTTAGATAAATCAAGCTGACTCCATAGTTATAAAACAAATTGTAACATTTATTATAGTAACAGTGGAAATAAAGCATCTTGTTAGAGCTCAGTTGTAGGATAACGTTGATACATTAGCAGTTTAAACTTATGACAGACTTAGGTCATTTAATTCCTGCTTCAGACACCAGTTCCCTGTGTCTTTTCTTCAGCTGATAATCACACCCAAGACCACCCTCTCTCTCAAACACACGCACAAACTTAGCTTCATATAGAATTCTTCTCATCCATAAGCTCCTTCCATACACACTACTGCACTGGGTCTCTTAATTGAGATACTATTCCTGTTGCCTAACAACCAGCCATCACGTGCTCTGACACTCCAAACAGTTAACCTCAAAACAACTTCATCACAATTTACTCAATAAAGATCATTTTAAAAAAAAACTTAATCACAATAGATACAATGAAAGGGCCTAAAAACCAAGATCCTGTCTGATTTTGGAAGCTAAGCAAGATTAGCCCACCTTAATACTTGGATGGGAGACTACCAATGAATACCAGGTGCTGTAAGGTATATTTCAGAGGAAGGAAATGGTAAAATCACCTCTGAGTATTTCTTGCTGAAGAAAACCCTGTGAAATTCACAGGGTCATCATAGATTGACAGGTAGCTTAAAGGTACATACACATAGGGACCATGAAAGTCCCCCAGCCTCCACAGACAGAGGAGCAGCTACTGCAGTCAAGAGGATCTGTTCCCCCATTAATTGGGAAGCAGCTGGTTGATGTTCCCACCCACCCCCTTGTGTGAGCAATTTCTGGCACAAGGGGGAGTTGCAATCCAGGTCCTCCTTCTGCCTGTCACTCCCAGAGATCACTCATGGGAGGGGGTAGAAATGACAGTCAGCTGCTTCCTAAGCAATAGGGGAACAGCCTTCCATTGATCATAGCAGCTGCTTCCCAGTAAGTGGAGGGATCAGGATAGGATTCACTGCATAGCACTGTACCTACACAGTGTTAGTCACGCGGAAATCCCTGACAGGATTCTGGCCAATAATTCTAAGAGGGAGAATCTTGAGTAGAAATGTCTTCTGACTTTACAACAGATTGTGTCCCATGCTCTCAAAATATTAGCTGGACTTACATCATCACAACTTACTTTTATCATCATTGTGGAGATCAGAATATTCTTCTGACTACGCAGTGACCAACTCCCACCAAACCACCTTGTAAGCCACTCCAACTGACCCCTAAGGCAGCCATTTCTATATTATCAGAGAACAGAGAGATAAGTAGCAATATATTTAGGTATTTTTCATTAGCTGGATGTGCTGCAAGGACATCATCTGCAGGAATGTCCTAAGGACCCCTGGAAGTTGCTGCTGGTGCTTATTGCAATGCATCCAGCCACAGGAAAATGGATGGACCCATCTTCTACTCATCTCCAACAACCCAGAAATGGCCATGTTAGGGATCTGCACAGCTTACAACGTGGGGGATAGCATCAGGAGACATAGATATGGAGATGTAGCTATATGAAACATGTTTGTCTCCTGATGGAGGATCTCCACCACTGTTATGGGGTTGGGGGTAGCCTGAATGGTCTTTTAGGATACCTAACAGACAAGTACCATTGACTACAAAGATATTCAGGATTTTGTGAAATGTCCCTCCCCCTAAAGAAACGCATTTGGCCAGAGCTTGACAGAGCATGCCTTGAAAGGTACCTGACTGGAAGAGGACTCATTCTGTTGACTTTTTAGTCTGGGGGTAAACAATGTGTGGCCTTCCAGATTTTGTTGGACTATAGCTCCCATCTGGTTTAGGCAGTAAAACCAATGGTGAGAGATAATTGGATCAAACTATCTGGAATACCACAAGTTGTCCACCTCATATTAGGTCATGGGGTGCAGTATAACTTGGTCTACCATTTTTATGCTATTGTTGCTGAAACTGAGACTGAAAAATAAGCAGAAAGCTCATTGTATTCACAGAGGGAATGGTTATAATGTTATGGGTTCCTGTAGAAATCTGATTTTGGAAATAGGAATCTGTCTGTTTCAGCCCAAATATGTATGGGAGTACATCATAGAGTACATCATCGAAAAAGCATAGTCTGGCTGTGACTTTGTTCCACCAAAACTGAATACTGCATGTCTTGAAATTTCTCATTGCTCAGAAGTGAAGTACAGATGTATAATAATATAGAGTTTTAAAATTAATTATAAAATCACTCTCATTTTTTACTTGAAGATGTCATTGAAGCCCAACCTACCCTCCTCCCAAAAAAAGAAGGGTTTCTCAGGTCAATCCTTTTTGGAACCACAATCAAGGCATACCTAAAAGCTATTGAAGAGGATCTTAGTCATCTGACCAGCAGTTTTCAGCTGTGGATGTCAATCTTGAAAATATCCAAATGGACTCTGAACTGCACAAGCTAGAGTGTTAATGCACAAGTCACTTGTTTGGACTTTACCTGCAAATTCATTTATTTCTTACCAGTGGAATTATGCAGGAAATGGTTGAATGATTCGCAGTTAACTCACATTCACAGTTAATTCACACGTATAGCTAAAAGTTCATGGACGTCACACAAGACATACAGGGATGTTGTAGGCCTTCACCCTACATTTGTAATATAAGGTTTTGGACTAATCTGATGTACTTGTGGGACTTTCTGCTAAAGGTTTAATTAATATCCAACCAGAAAGTCAACCAAGAAACAAATCCTCCTTAACAAAGGAACATAGATCACATGTATCTACTCAGATTTTAAGAAAGGGTGGAGAACATTTGGCCCTGAAGATGTTATGAACTTCAACTCTTGATGCGGAGTGAGGCACATGCACACACATGGTTTTGGATCATGGGTGTCAATTGGCTCACATACAACTTCAATTTGTGCTGTACTAAAAATGTATATAAAGGCATTACAAGCATTTCAAGCTACTGCTATGTAAAGTGTGTACACCCAAACCAGAAAAGTGAGAACTTGGTTATGACCAGAGCATCTCAACTCCAAGTGTTCCTGGGTGACAAGGATCATCTAGTTGTTGACTGCCATCTTATCCACTTCAAATTATGATAACCCTAAGAATGAGAGACTTCTAAGTGATGCTATCATCAACAGCCCTACTCAGGTCCTGTAGACTCTCGACCATTGCTTGCATGATTAAGTCTATCCATCTGTAATGATATCTTCCTCCTTTCCTTCGGCTTTCTACCTTAATCATTGTTCTCTTTTCTAGTGAGTCATGTCTTCTCACAATGTGCCCAAAATAAGACAGTGTCAGTTTAGACATCTTGACTTTTAGGGAGAGTTCAGACCTATTTGCTCTAATGCCAATTTATTTGTCTTTTGAGTAGTCCATGGTATTTGTAGAACTCTTCTTCAACTCCAACTTCATGTCGGAACCAATGACACTGCGAGGAGCAGCTTTTACCACATTGCAAAGGACTACGAGCTTATGGGGACAAAGCTTAAGAATCTTGGTGCGCAGGTGGTCATTTCATCTCTCCTCCCTGTTCAAGGATATGACGCACGAAGGGAAAGGGCAATAGCAGAGGTCAACAACTGGCTCCGCACATGGTGCCGCCGGCAACAGTTTGGGTTTTTAGAACACAGCCTGAATTTCCATGAACGTGGGCTTCTGGCAAGGGATGGGCTGCACCTCACGAAACTTGGCAGGAATGTTTTTGCAAACAGTCTTGCACAGAGGATTAAGAGGTCTTTAAACTAAGTTCTGCTGGGGAGGGAGACAATATTATTCAGGGCAAAGACTGGGCGAGTGCAGGGGGAAAAGGCCCAAATGATATTGACCAAGTAGTACAAGCGTCCAATGGTAGGAGGAGTAGAAACTATAGTACAGGACTTGCAGGAAGGGCCCGGGGATTTAAGTGTCTCTACACTAACGCGCAGCGTATGGGAAACAAACAAGATGAACTTGAACTCCTAGCACAACTAAATGAATACAATTTGATAGGCATCACTGAGACCTGGTGGGATGAGTCTCAGGATTGGAATGTAGGAATAGAGGGGTATAGCCTATTTTGTAGAAATAGACCAAACAAGAAAGGAGGAGGAGGAGCCTTGTATGTCAAGGATGTTTTCACCTGTGAAGAGATCCATGACTTAAACCCAGAAAGTCAGGTCGAGAGCATCTGGGTAAGAATTAAGGGAGCGAGAAACAATAGGGATATTCTGGTGGGGGTTTACTACAGACCTCCAACCCAGACTGAGGACCTTAATGACGCCTTCCTCAACCAAATGACCGCGCATTCAAAAAGGAGAGATACAGTAATAATAGGAGATTTCAATTACCCGGATATATGTTGGCAGTCAAACTCTGCCAAGACAGCAAGGTCCAGCAAGTTTCTTGCTTGTCTTGCAGACAATTTCATGGTCCAGAAGGTGGAAGAGGTGACAAGGGGACCAAATATTCTAGATCTGATCCTGACCAACAGGGATGACCTTGTTAATGAGGTAGAAGTGGTTGGATCTTTAGGGGGGAGTGACCATGCCCTATTGGAATTTGGCATTCAGTGGGAAGGGGAAGATAAGTGTAGCCAGACACTGTTCTTAGATTTTAAAAAAACGGACTTCTGTAAACTTAGGGAGCTGCTGGCTGGAATTCCGTGGTCAAGAATAGTGAAAGGGAAAGGGGTTCAGGAGGCATGGGAGTTCCTTAAAAGGGAGATACTGAAGGCACAGTCTAAAACTGTGCCAATAAGGAGGAAAAATGGAAGGCATCTGAAGAAACTAGAATGGTTGACTAAAGAACT
The DNA here is from genome assembly GCA_030412105.1 of Cyclura pinguis. NCBI lineage: Eukaryota > Metazoa > Chordata > Lepidosauria > Squamata > Iguanidae > Cyclura > Cyclura pinguis. Next base: position 304,657,787 of record CM059599.1, on the reverse strand, counting down.
CTCAGCTGAGCTAAGCGTTAAGAGAAACGTGTGCAGGAAATGGAAGAGGGGGGAAACCACCAAAGAAGAATTTAAGCAAGTAGCCAGAAGATGTAGGGAGAAGGTCAGAAAGGCTAAAGCACAGAACGAACTTAGGCTGGCCAGAGACATTAAACACAATAAAAAGGGCTTTTTTAAATATGTCCGCAGCAAAAGGAAAAAGAAAGAGGCGATAGGGTCGCTGCGCAGAGAAGATGGCGAATTACTAACAGGGGGAAGAGAAAAGGCAGAACTACTTAACACCTTCTTTGCCTCAGTTTTTTCCCAGAAGGATACATGGACTCAACCTGGTGGTTGGGGAGCAGGAGAGGAAGCAGGGGAAATGCGGTACATAATAGGTAGAGAGGTGGTACAAGAATACCTGGCCACACTGGATGAATTCAAGTCTCCAGGGCCAGATGAATTGCATCCTAGGATATTAAAAGAACTGGCAGAGGTCATTTCGGAACCGCTTGCTATAATCTTTGAGAAATCTTGGAGGACAGGAGAAGTTCCAGCAGACTGGAAGAGGGCAAATGTTGTCCCCATCTTCAAGAAGGGAAAAAAAGAGGACCCAAATAATTATTGCCCAGTCAGCCTGACGTCAGTACCCGGAAAGATCCTGGAGCAGATCATTAAGCAGTCAGTTTCTAATCACTTAGAAAGCAATGCAGTAATCACGAGAAGTCAACATGGATTTCTCAAAAATAAGTCATGCCAGACTAATCTTATTTCTTTTTATGATAGAGTTACTAGCTTGATAGATGAAGGGAATGCTGTGGATGTAGCATTTCTCGATTTCAGTAAGGCCTTTGACAAAGTTCCCCATGACATTCTTGCAAAGAAGCTAGTAAAATGTGGGCTGGACAGGGCTACTGTCAGGTGGATCTGTAACTGGTTGACTGACCGTTCCCAAAGGGTGCTCACCAATGGCTGCTTTTCATCCTGGAGAGAAGTGACTAGCGGGGTGCCACAGGGTTCTGTCCTGGGCCCAGTGCTGTTCAATATTTTCATCAGTGACTTGGATGAAGGAATAGAGGGCAGGCTCATCAAATTTCCAGATGACACCAAATTGGGAGGGGTTGCTAATATGCCAGAGGACAGGGTCAAAATTCAAAATGACCTGGATAGATTGGAGAGCTGGGCCAAGGCTAACAAAATTAAATTCAACAGAGAGAAGTATAAGGTCCTACACTTAGGCAGAAAAAATGGAATGCAGAAATATAGGATGGGGGACACGTGGCTGGATGGCAGTACGTGTGAAAGGGATCTAGGAGTCTTAATAGACCACAAGCTGAACATGAGTCAGCAGTGTGATGCGGCAGCCAAGAAAACCAATGCAATTCTCGGCTGCATCAATAGGAGTATGGTGTCTAGATGGAGGGAGGTACTGGTACCACTCCACTCTGCTTTGGTTAGACCTCATCTTGAATACTGTGCCCAGTTCTGGGCACCCCAATTCAAGAAGGACATGGTCAAGCTGGAGCAGGTCCAGAGGAGGGCGACCAAAATGGTGAAGGGCCTGGAAGCCAAGCCCTATGAGGATAGACTTAGAGAGCTGGGTATGTTCAGTCTGCAGAAGAGAAGGTTAAGAGGGGACATGATAGCTATGTTTAAATATTTGAAGGGATGCCATGTAGAGGAGGGAGAGGGCTTGTTTTCTGCTGCTCCAGAGACCAGGACAAGGAGCAACGGATTCAAGCTGCAGGAAAGGAGATTCCACCTGAACCTCAGGAAGAACTTCCTGAAGGTCAGGGCTGTCCGGCAGTGGAATATGCTGCCTCGGAGTGTAGTGGAGTCTCCTTCCTTGGAGGTTTTTAAGCAGATGCTGGATGGCCATCTGTCAGGAGTGCTTTGAGGGTATTCCTGCATGGTAGGGGGTTGGACTGGATGGCCCGTGTGGTCTCTTCCAACTCTACATTTCTATGATTCTATTTCTATGATTCTATGATTCTATTTCCACATTTCAAATAAGATAATTTCCTTCCTACCATCTTCCTTTACTCTCCAGCTTTCACAGCCATACATAGAAATTGGAAATAGGATGGCATGGATGGCAATTTTAGTATTCAATATGATGGCAATTTTAGTATTCAATAATACATCTTCACACTTCAGGGTCTTGTCTAGTTCCTTCATAGCTGCCCCTCCAAGCCCTAGTTTTCTTCTGATTTCTTGACTGCAGTCTCCATTCTGATTAATGGCTGAGCTGAGGTATGCAAAATCTAGAACTATTTCAAGGTCTTCATAATCTACATTAGTTATGTAAATCATCTGTGGTCACTATTTTTGTTTTTTTAATGTTCATCTGGAAAGCTACCTTTGCACTTTCTGCCTTGACTTTCTTCAGTAATCATTCCAAGTCTTTGCTGTTTTCTGCTAGTAGTATGGTGTCATCTGCATATCTTAAATTGATAATATTCCTTCCTCCAGTTTTCATGCCTCCTTCCTCTGAGTCTAATCCTGCTTTATGTATGAGTCTAATAGATACAGATACAGCTGTGCCTGATCCCCTTGCCAATTGGAAACCATTCTGTTTCTCTGTATTCTATGAGCCTTTTGTCCTCAGTATAGGTTACACATCAAGACAATCAAAGGTTGTGGCACACCCATTTCATTAAGACTCATCCATAGTTTTTCATGATCTACACAGTCAAATGATTTGCTATAATCTATAAAGCACAGGTTGATTTTCCTTTGAAATGCTTTGGTCTGTTCCATTATCCATCGTATATTTGCAATATGATCCTTAGCGCCTTTTCCTTTGTTAGAACCCAGCTTGGACATCTGGCATTTCTTGCTTTATATGTGGTAAAGTCTTTGTTATAGAATTTTGAGAATCACCATCAGTTGCATTGAAAATTAATGCAATGGTCCTGTGCAACCTCTGGCGTCCCCTTTTTTGGGAACAGGAATATATATTGAGCATTTCCAATCTGTGGGCCAATCTTTTGCTTTCCATATTTGTTGACAGATTTTAATTAGAACTAGAGTAGATTCTGTCTTTGTAGACTGAAACAGTTCTATTGATACACCATCTGTTCCTTGTGATTTGTTTCTCCCAAGTGCTCTGAATGCAGCTTCCACTTCATTTTCTAAAATTGTAGGTTCATCTTTAAATATTTCTTCCTTGAATTAATCTGTCATCCTTTTATCTCTTTTATATATTTTGTCAGTGTATTGTTTCCATCATCTTCTTATTCGTACTTTGTCATGTAATGTGTTCCCTTCCTAATTGTAGTGTACCCCCCCACTTGTTAAAATTTCTTTTTGATTTCTCAGATCTCATGGAAGAGGTCTCTTGTTCTTTCTTTTTTGTTGTCATCTTCTGTTTCTATTGTTTCTGTTGCATTGATTATTATAGCAGCTCTCCTCATCCCTCTTTAGTACAAGTCACTAAATAGTTGCATTCAAGGTTCTGACTCTCTCTCTGTCACATTTTATGTTTCATTTGTCATCCATTGAGGCTTTTTTTTTCCCCCAACAGATAGTGTCTTTTTGCGTTCCTCCCTGACAGTGTCCCTGGCTTCAGTCTAGAGTTCTTCTGGCTCCTGGTCAATTAGCTTAATAGTGCATATCTATTCTTTACATTATCTTTAAATCCTATGGAGATGTTCCTCATGTTGAATTTAAGCATAATGGTTCGTTCAGTGTTCTTCTTTAGCTTTACATTAATTTTTGACATTAGCAATTCATGATCAATACCACAATGTATTCCTGGTCTTGTTTTTGCAGAACAAATGGAACTTCTCCATCTTCTGCTTTTGATTATGTAGTCTATTTGATTTCAATATTGGTCGTCCAGTGATGTCCATGTATACAGTCACCTCTTTGGTTGTTTGAAGAATGTGTTTGCAAGGAAAGATTTTAATCTATTCTATTTTAATAGATCCATTTTAATTTGGTTTCTTACCAAAAGTACTGGTGTGAGACATCAATGAACATACCAGCATATGATGAGATAGCTGGGAGGAGGAAGAGACATAAATTTGTCTGTCATTTATCCACTAGTGATACCTCAAAACAAATGCCTAGTGATTTCTCCCACCAGTTTTGTGTAAATGTTAAGCAACATGGAACAAAGAATAAAATGCAATGAAATACTGTAGCATGACTACCAAGGAATTAAGGAAGGATTCTGGAAGCAGCAATCCAAGCTGGAGCAAAACTGCAGCTAAGTTATACCTCCATAACCCAATCTGACTACTACAAGCAATGATATTGAAAATTACTGGTTGGTCTAAGAGGTCAGAAAGAGGATTGCAGTCCTCTTTCAGCAAAGCCCATCCTACAGAGTGACCAGGACAACTTCAGTACACAAAACATGTTCTGAAACCAGCTTAAATTAATCCAGATAATCTATTTCACACAGAGGCAACTGGACCTGGCCAGCCACTATGCTCTTGACCAGGCCACCCCAAGAAGGACTGTTATTAATGTCATCCCAGCTTAGACTAAATTATCTTCAGGTTGAATTGGCTTCTTGTAAAGAAACTGGGACTCTTCTCTCTGTCACTGGGGTAACGTTGACAACATCCTGGGCCCAAATAGAATCTCTCCCTGCTAGATTTAAAAAGGCATGAAGGACAAGGGTTGAATGTACAAGTGATTAGCAGGACATGATCAAGCACTTTGTCCACATCTGCATTCTCCAATAACAGAAAGTCATCCAAGAAAACTGGGACCAGACAGTACACTGAACATTTTCAATAATGACACTGCATTACTTCTACAATCTAAATCATAATGCACGTGGGTGACCTTACCCTTAAAGCATTTTGCAAATGTAACCACAGCATATTCTCAATGGCTCTGCTGTATATGTCCCAGATTTCAAAAGATCTTGTACCACATGGAAGAATTGCACTGACAAATCCAAGAGAATGCATTGGTGGTAAGAAAGAACCAGTGGCGGAGCTTGGAGTGTGTGGAGGGGGGGCGGGAGGGAGCAGAGCTACGACATGAGGGGCATGGCCACTGTGCATGGGGGCATGGCTGCAGTGCATAGGAGCATGGCCAGGGTGTGCAGGACAGGATGCCCCAAAAATATTGCCACCTGGGGCGAATCGCCCCCTCCATCCCTATGTCCCTATGCAACTGGAAAGAACCATTTCTTCATCTGTGTCATTGTCCCAGAGCAGACCTGCTATCAGATTCACATTCATGCTTGGTTGGAATTGCTCTTCTTTACTTGGATTCCACGAGAACCAGGGTGCTGTAGTGGTCTGAGTGTTGTCCTAGGACTCTGAAGACCAGGGTTCAAAGCTATGCTCAGCCATGGAAACCCACTGGGTGACCCTGGGCAAGTCACGCTTTCTCTGAGTCTCCAAGAGAGGCAAAGGCAAAACCCCCTGGACAAATCTTGGCAAGAAAACCTCATGATAGGTTCACTTAGGGTTGCCATAAGTTGGAAATTATTAAATAATATTTAAAAAATAACCTTTGCCATTTTGACCACACTCTGACCTTGCTTGATCTTTTGTCCCAATTTTCACCTGTAAAATGTTAGCGGGCATAACAACTGAATTTGAGTGATGACAGAAAAGAGACCAACTGAAAAGCAGAAAAATGGTGGTACCAGAGATCAAAATACATCTGCGTCCTGGAAGAGGAGATCTTTTCTTGTTTTCTTTTTTTTACTCTAATTTTACTTTTTGCTGGTGGTTTTTTGTTTTTGTTTTGTTTTGTTTTTTTGTTCTGAGACCTATAGGGACTCAGTTTGCCCTAAGAAAAGATTCTGTTTTCACAATAGGTTAAATCTTCTAGTATGGAATATTCCACAGACTCTTGAACACCCCAACTTATTTTATTTTATTATTTTCCTAGTGAGGTTTAGGCCTTAGTACTTATTTTTATCCCCCAACCTTCCACAATTTTCACAGCAGTAATTTTTTCCATTGGAATTTTCCAGGCTTGATCTACCTCAACCTTCATTTCAGCCTTCAGGAACAGACTTTTTGAGATAGGTCACTCTAAGTCTTTCTTCTTGAGTCTTTAGACCAAACTGCTAAGAAACTGAGAATGTACTAACCTTCAGCTGGAGGGCTGGTGGTGCTATAGAAAGCTAACCTTCATGCTCTAAAGTTTGTACATGGGAGGGAACTGATTTTTAGTCTACATTGTTTTAACCATGAGATTGCATTTTCTCTTATACGTACTGTGTTTCTTCTGATCTCTGGAATATTTGGCCATCATCTCAGAGAACTGATTCCCTGTTTATCTGCTGTTCTTGAAATACATTTTTTAATTAATTGCACATATTAATAGCCTCAGGTCACTTCTAGTTATCAGGACAAGGATACTGGCACAGGGCAACAATAAAACAAGGGCATTGCCCCTCCAGTAGAGATTCTGCCGCCCTGTGGCATTTTCCTTCAGTTCCCAAGACCACTTTGTAGGTGGAAAGAAACAATCAAGGAAACCACAGCCCTGAGTTTGCAAGGCCTGATATGACAGTGTGAATTGGAGATCTCTCATTTATGGGGCCTGTGTAAGTTAAGATTGACATGATGGCAGTTAACATCAAGTCCAAATTTCCAGCATTCCAGTAATCTAAAACTTCAGTTGAGCATTTAGAAACACAGTTTAGATACTGCAAAGAAAATGGGGCAGACAAAGGTACCAAAGAAATGCAAACACATTGAATATAAGAGTTGTACGTGTGAATATTTTTCATTGTCTCACTTTCTGCAGTGCTAAAAATTTGGAGACTGAAGGAAAATTTCATGGAGGGACAGAATTCTTATTTGGGCAGCAAAGCCTTCATCTCCCCCCCCCCCAACTATATCCCTGAGTTACACTCCTAAGGTAAGCAGAATATCTCGTTTTAACATATAGCTTGGCCTTCAGCACCAAAAATCCCCAGGAAGCATGTCCAATGGTCAGGAATTGTGGGAGCTGTAGTCCAAAACATCTGGAGGCCTCAATTAGCCCAATCCTGCTGTATATGCTTTGAACGTATCCAGAATCTCTGCATGTGTATTACAGTAAAAAAGAAAGAAAGAAAGACGAATCACAGACCTCTCATGTAATGTTCTCTTTGGCCCTGAGAATATCCTTTCTACCTTATCTGTTCAGCCCCAGGCCTCCAAGCAGTAACTGCAGTGGGATGTGTCAGCCCAGCTCCTTGCACAGCTGCTGTAAATCCATAGCAAATGCCAAATTGCAAAATGCCTAACTCGGCATTTTAGAGTCTCCATGTAAATCATCATCTTGCTTGAGGAGACACATTAAGGCAGGCAGCATGCTTGTTTTTCCATTCCTGCGAGCAGCATAAAAGCAACTGTTTGCCAGGCGGCAGTCACATGGCTTGGAGGTGCTAAGCTGGCAAAGATGTTCACCTGGTATTTGGCATCTCACCTTCTTGGCAACCAGCTCAGCAGTCTTGCTGACAGCTTGTGGATCTGTCATACAGTAGTCAGGCTCCTGATAGCCTATCAGATGTCATGTCCCGGGGACACTATTTTCACTTTAATATCTTTCTGGGGTGCGGAAGGGAATGAAAATTGGAAGAATCTAACCAAAACAAAGTCAAAGTACACATTCCATTGGTTACTATTACCTCCAAAGGTAGTTCTGGAGAGCAAATTCCACACCCCACCCATTTGATTTGAAAGACGCCAGCTACCACTGTGCTCAACCACAAGTTCAGCTGATTCATCCTCATCCAGGGAAGAGGCCAAAAAAGAGCAAGAAGCAAAAAGTGCAACAGGTCTAGACTAAGATATGCTGGTACTCTTGGAGAATATCTCCAGTAAAGCAATTCCTCAAACCAAAGCCAGCAAGCATGTTTAATGAGGCAAGCAGTCATGTCTTTTGCTTACACAAACAGCACTTGGCCATTCAGATGTTTTGGGGAAAATATCAAATGCCAAAAAATTATCTTTGGATGAGATCTTCTGAGAGTTCAAGACTGAGGGAGATGGTCTCTTTTTCTTACTTGTATACCTCCGGCTGTTTACTTGAAGCAAGGAAATGAATATATTTATTGTTTAATTCATAGTTTATTACATGAGTGGGCAACCTTTCTTCCTTTGATAGCAATCTGTCAGGGGCCACATCCTTCTAGAATGTGGAGCTGAAGTCAGCTAGGGACAGGGACAGAGCCAAAGTGGGTGGGGACAACCCATTTTCTCCTTTCCCCTTAAATACACACACATACTTATTCCTTGCTCATTAGGCTACTGGCAAAGGAGAAAATTCTTTTTACCAGAGATCTGAATCGCTTACTATCAGAGGACTTCAGAAATTAATCTGTGGGCCTCATATTGCTTCGTTGCATGATTTGGGGTTTAAGTTATCAAATAAATGCCAAAGAAATGGGTTTCAAAGAGGGAGGATAGGGCCACAAATTTTAAAAAGGGATACACTTTGGAATACTTTTTGGACTACTGCCTACAGAATCCCCAGTGGCTGGGGCATTCTGGGAGTCATAATCCAAAAAGGTAACTTTTCCAAGCCCTGGTAAATATTGAGGATGAGGGAAGAAAAGATTTTCCAGGATATCCTTTCTGGGATACCATTCCACTATTGCAGTTACATACAAGACAGAGACTCTCAAAAGAAAAAAGGAATATATATATCTAGATATAGATATAGATATTCTTTTTTCTTTTGCGAGTACACACACACACACACACACACACACAAACATATGCACATGCTCACTGGCTTTATGCTGCAGTTCAGACATCGCTAATGTCTACTTTGGGGTGGCAGCTACACTCTTCCCTGCACAATGAATGAAGGGGAAGAAACGTAATTTTTAGCTTCACCAGCCTTTCAGAAGAAGAGATGTAAAAATATGGCATTCTTGTTCCAGCTGAATTTCTCCCTTTCCTGCTAATGTTCTTCTGTTCTTTGGGTTGTGAAACTCTTTGTTTCCTGTATAGACATTTGTGTGTATGTGTGTTCACATTCTTCCCCAAAATATACATGTTTCTATGTATTTTTCTAATGTGTGCCTTTTTGCATATACTGTTGCATTGACTAATGTTGGATTAATTTTTCAGATGTATTTGTGTGCGTATGTGTGTGTTTGCAATGTCTGGCTTTGTGCCTGTTTTCCCTCCAAAATGCATCCCAAGACTGACAAAAGTATTCGTTTTTGAGGCAAGATGCCTCCCATTCCATTGGTAGCTTAGGGTGGCACAAAATGTGTGTTTTCATACAGAACTGCAAATCCAAACCATTTCTTTCCCATAAAACTGAACGTTAGTGTGAAGACATCTTGCAGTAAAGACTTATCAGTAGATGATCACATGCACTTAGATCATAAGTGCATATGAAGATATATACACCTTTTTATATTGTTACATACAAAACATTGTAGAAAAACACAGATGTAATATTTGAATGTGTCTAGTTTCCTTCATAGTTGTCTTTCCAAGTCTTAGTCTTCTTCTGATTTCTTCACTATAGTTTCCATTTCGATTTATGACTGAGCCATGGTAAAGGGAGAACCAGCATCGTAGAGTGGTTTGAGCATTGGACTGTATGTGAATCCCCACACAGCCATCAAAACCCTCTGAGTGACCTTGGGCAAGTTATAGTCTCTCAGCCCCAGAGGACAGCAAAGGCAAACCCCCTCTGAACAAATCTTGCCAAGAAAGTTCCATGATTGATTCACCTTAGGGTTGCCATAGGTCAGAAACAACTTGATGGCACAGAACAACAAGGTAAAGGAAGTCTTTGACTGTTTTGATGTCTTCATCATCTACTTTAAAGTTGTGTAAATAATCCATGGTCTTTTTTAAAAAAAATGTTCAAATATAATCCTCCTTTTGGACTGCATATCTTAAGCTGTTAATATCCTTTCGCCCAGTTTTCATACCTGCTTCCTCTGACTCTAATCCTGCTTTCTGTATGATATGTCCTGCATTAAATTAATTAAATTAAATTAAATTAAATTAAATTAAACAGATAGGATCATAAAAGTCAGCCTTGTCCGACCCTCTTGCCAATGGACAACCATTCTATTTCTCCATGCCAAGAGGCCTCTCATCAAGAGTGCAGGATACCATGGACTGCAAATGAATGGGTCCTAGAACAAATCAAGCTTGAGCTCTCCCTAGAAGCCAAGATGACTGAATTAAGACTGTCATATTTTGGATCTGTCATAAGAAGACATGACCCATTGGAAAAGATAATAATGCTTGGTAAAGTAGAAAGCAGTAGGAGAAGAGCCAGACCTCATTACAGATAGATAGACTTACGGAAGACAGGCCTCTATTTAAGGTGCTGTGTGTCTGAAGGGCCGTCCAGTCTAAGTAATTAAAGACATTCTTATTTCGGCAGGCATTTAATATGTGATTATTGTGAAGAAATCTGCTGGTTATTTTAATTGTGATTTGTTTGTTGTTTTTAATATGTATTTTAGTGTTGTTTTAATTACTACTGTTTGTTTAATATGTGTTTTAATTTTTATATGTTACAGTTTTAAATATGTTTTCTTTTTAAATGATTGTAAGCTGCTTTAAGTCCTGTCAAGGAGAAAAGCGGGATATAAATGAAGATAATAATAAAGATAATAAGTCCAGTTTAAAGAACCAAAAGAGGGCAAAGCAGAGTCTTAACATGTAACTATCTGGATAACAAGCTGCACAGACACATAGGTCACGTGATTAAATAGCTCGGAGGGAGAGCAGTAATTATGTAAAATTGACCTTCATGGCCCCTTTAGGGAGTGAGGACCCTTTTACATCAAAAACATTCTTTTAAAAAGCAATGGGGCGCTGGACCTAGGGCTGAACCAGGATCCACACGCAACCTTCATACCCTCCAACTGTCCTGATTTGACAGCAATTGTTCCTCTTCCATCCCACTTTTAAAGTTGCTTTAAAAAAGTCCCAGTTCTTCTCTCCTTCTTCCACTTCCCTCCTTTGTCCTCCACTTACTTCAACTGGTGCAAACTGAATTCAAAGTGCAAAAATAGTTTGCACTCAGCTCAGCAGTGGGGAGAAGAGAGGTGGGGTCAGAATCTGTTCCTGCCCTGTAGGCACAGGCAAAAGCAAACCTCTGCAGTGTCTCCCATTTTGTGTGTTTTTTCCTCATTAATAATTTTTGCCAACTTGACCACTTTCTGATGCTGCTTGCCACATGTGTCCTGGTTTTTGGAAAGTATGAGCACTCAGGTTACACTTTGGCCATTTTCGCACAGGGCGAGGGACTCGCCCCACACCACTACTTACCGGATCTTCTGGCTCCCTGGTCCAGTCCAGGCTGCTCCGGAGCAGTGTGTGATCATCGATCCACTCTGCTCCTTCATCCAAAATGGCAGCTTCCAGTTGGTCATGGGTCTTGGCCAACCGCTGAAGCTTGCCAGCTTAAAGCCCGCCCTCAGCAGATCGCAGGCTCGCATTGGTGCGAGCCTGCGAATCTGCACAAGGGAGCAGGCTCGCAGTGGCGCGCTCCGTGCTTTTGAAAGACCGTAAGAATCAGGTCTTTCAAAAGCACACTGGAGGACCACTTGGGGTCATTCCGGAGCGGACTGAGGTGCGGATCTACACTAAGTAGTCCGGACCCAGTCCGCTCCAAGGTGCAGATGTCCTCCGTGGAGGATACACTGCACCATTTTTATTACCCCATGTGGAAATGGCCTTTGTCCATCCCTGGAATAGATGGACAAAAGACACCACTTTGCAGATAGGTGTGCACTACTTTGCAGTAGTAAAGTTACTTTGTGAGTAGAACATCCCAAGTTTAGTCTCTAGCATCTCTAACATCTCTAGATAGGTGTGGAAAAGAGCTATGTCTGAAACCTGGGATAGCCACTACCAGTCAATACTGAGGCAATACTGATCTAGATCACTGGTCTGACTCCTCTATTATGCATGAAGCAATACACGGAGGCATGAAAAAGGATACAAGAAGTACATTGCCAAATGTGAATGTCAGAATTAATTTTTTTTAAAAAAAAAGGTGGGAGAAAACACATTTTAAAATGTAAAATAAAACAAGAAAACTGTCTCCAGTTAATAATTTTGTGTAGGAATAGTCATCAATTAATTGTAAAAGCAATCTCCCCTCCCCCCCCGCTCCCCCAGACATCGTACTACTTATTAGCGTTGCTATGTTTTCTTAAATATGCTATCCCTTTGTAATGAATTTAAATCTGAACTAAAGTTTCTGGCATTTTGTGCAACTATTCCAATATTCACTCTGAGCAATAACAGCACAAGAGGCTAGGAAAATGGATAACTCCCCACCACTACCACCTCCATTAATTAGAAAAATAAATAAAAATAGCAAGTGTGCCATGATGCAAAGGAAAGATAATGTTTTAAAGGGCTGCTAACTCTGGTCAATTTATATGCTAATTTGGAGAACTGATTCTTCCAACGTCAGGTGAGGAGCAGAGGAATGTTCCAAAGGTCTGGTCCTAACCCACCTCATTACTAACAGATTGGTTACCTCAGCATTAATACTGGTTACTGGTTTTAATACCATGTGAACTTCACTCCCTGTTCACAGTATACTATTTTAGGTCTTTGTATTTGATACTTGGGGAGGCCAGGTGCCAAGAAGGACAGCATTCATTCATATTTAACTCTTGTGCATAAGACAGAGAAGGTACAGTCCTGCACTATCAAACATGCATGACTTCTGTCCTCTATGGCATCTGACCACGCTATTTATTGCTGACTCCTGTTTTTCCTTCCTGAAAAGTCTGTCATTCTGACATTCCTTTAGGTTTTAATAAAATTTAAACTATATACTTGGGAATCCATGAATGATTTTTTTTCCAAAATATGTGATCAAATTTGACATTACTGGGAGAAGAAATATAAGTGGCCATGATTTATGTTAGTTCAGTGGCTGGCACGGTGTCGTGGTTTGAGCATTAGGCTACCACTCTGGAGGCCAGAAATCAATTCCCCATTCGGGCGTGGAAACCCACTGGGTGACCTTGGGCACATCACACACTCTCAGACCCAGAGGATGCCATGGTAGGGTCATCTTAGGATCACCATGAGTCAGAAATGACATGAAGGCACATAACAGCAACAACAATGGTCAAAATACCCACATATTCACATGTTAAAAGCTATTTTGTAACTGACATGGTGATGTCAGATAAGGACCTGACCACAGGTAAGGACCACAAATGAACTATTATTGCTTTGTCCTATCCCAAGACATCTACCCTCCCCACAACTCTGTAGACTACACACTCAGCCTATTTGAAGTGACACTCCACATGTATGGCTATCAAGAATTTAAGCACTTGGCCCGGTGGTGTTTGAGGCAAACTTCTTGACTGATTCACTGGTTGATTGATATTATTTTAACTTTTCTCCAGAACTGAAGGCAACTTTCAAGATTAAGGCCAATTCCATGATTGAAGCAGGCAACATTTTCAGAATGCCCTGGATAAATCATCAGCTATTTCATCCCAATATTCCTTATCAATCTGGAAAACCTGCTAACCTAATCAGAGGAATAGACGTATATAGGGAATGAACCTGACCAATAAAGTTGAAATCTTTTGAAAGCATTCTATACGCAGATTATTTTTAAAAAGAGTTTCATTCTTTCCTTCATGTTCAGACTACAGTTCTGATTCATCATGAAAGCTAATAAAACATTAAGTATTTGGTAAATTCCCATCTCTAACCTCATGTTTTCAGGTGCAATACTGAAAGAGGACCCAGATTGTTATGAGTTACCTAGATCCTTTTCAGAATATTTCATATATATTTCATCCTATTACCAACAGGATGAGTGACAGCCTAGTACTGAGTTCCAAGATATTTTTCTGTTTACTTGTAGAACAAAAGTGTTTCCAGTCCCTGGGCAATTCACACATTGCAGGAAGTGTTCTGTGCAATAGAAACAAACATGAGAAGTCTCTTTGAAAAGAAAAAGCACTAAGCATCCTGTTTTTCCATTAGTCTGCTCATGGTATTTATATTGATCACACAAAGAGATCCAATAATCATGATTCAGTCAACCACAAAGAGGCAATCCAAATGAGAAGAGGCAGTGGGTTCAGTCCTGTTCTTGCTGTACCACTGACCAGGCTCTTCTGCCTTTAGCTTGTGGATTCTTCCATATGAGACTTTCATCATGCAGTTGCCTTGCCACCTTCACAGAATTTTATTGGCTGGGTGCAATCAATGTCATTTCTTGACTGCTTCCTCCATATTTTTTTTCCCACCTGTCCCACCCACAAAAACCCATTAAGGAGGAATAAAAGAATAGTTCTGGGATGACTGGCAGCTCCCCTGCCAGTGGAGCAGTGAATCTGCTCCAGGTTGTGTCTGAGTGTAAAGGCTTTAGTATTTAGTTTACAGCAGCTATCCAAGGTGTTGAGCCTATTTAGAGAATAGGTTTAAAACTTTGAAGAAGCTCATCTGTCCACATGGGGGCATTTCATAGCTGAGTGGGTGATTTTTTTTTCCTCTCCTGCTCCTTGTTGTTGCCATGTACACACACCCCTAACATTTTGCAGCAGGTGCTCCTTAGCTGCTACTTTAGCATCCGTGTGTATGTGTGTGTATGTGCATGCAACAGTGTGTGTGTGTGTGTGTGTGTGCACCAGCCAAAAAAAGGTGTCTATTTAAAAAGAATACATGTAGTATAGGGGAAAGAATGCCGCTTAAGCTTACTTCCTAATGAACATAGGCAGAGATCAGCTGTAAATCCCATCATTTCACCTTAAAATGCACAAAAGTTCATCTAGTGAATGTCACAACCAATTTCGTAGGCTTGTTGAAGACGTAAGATCCTTGGAGCAGGACTGTCTCAAGGTCCCACCATCCTTACGGGCCCATATGGTGAGGCCAGGTAGAAGAGCCTTCTTGGGAGCTGTTCCCAGGCTGTAAAACTCCCTCCCACAAGTGGCTGGCTTGGCCCTCGCTCTGCTTACCTTTCATTGGCACGTAAAGACTTTAAAAAAAATTAAACAGGGATTTGATGATCAATGGATTATGCAAAAGGACTTTTAATGGAAGGTATGTGCTGCAGCTTTATCTTTATTGTTATGTCTTTTAAACCATTTTGTACTGTTTTAAATTATGAGTCTTACAGGAAAGCTAATTTAATTAGATGAAGTTTTGTTTAGTTTTGTTTTTTACTTTTGTATCATCAGCTTGTTAGTTATGTCTTCTTTTAGCCTTGTTGTAATGTGCCTTTAAACAGTTGTTGGGAGAAAAGCAGGATATAATTAAAATAATATAAAATAAAATAAAAAGATCTAATCAGCCCATTTTCATAATCTGTTCTAGTCATCTTCTCAACTTGCCT
Source organism: Cyclura pinguis (assembly GCA_030412105.1). NCBI lineage: Eukaryota > Metazoa > Chordata > Lepidosauria > Squamata > Iguanidae > Cyclura > Cyclura pinguis. The sequence goes on along the minus strand of CM059599.1, from coordinate 304,642,523 downwards.
AGAAAACATGCAGGCAATGTGTTTCCTGCATTTTTCCTTAGCTAACCACAGTCGTCTATGAGACTTTAAGTACAAAACATGAAACTGCACTGAAACCAAAAGGAAGAACAAGCAATAAAAATGGGGAGGCTTACTGCACACATCAGCCATCTTCCACAGTAGCAAATTCTCCCATTGCACCTCAGTGGTTCCTTTTAGTATCCATACCAGCAAAGTGACTGGGCTGCTATTCCTGTTTTTTCCCTCCTTAATGGCTTTTCTAAGGTAAAGAGTGGGAATAGAAAGAAGCAGCTGAAAAAAATGGGAGGAATACAACAAGCTTATTGTATGGATACCACCTCATATCACTACATGAGGAAGATGTGATGATTGTAATTAAGTTTTGTCTGGCAGCACCACAGAGGGAAAGCTCAAGCCGAAAATTGAGCTCATCCATGAGATATTCAAAAGCAGGTAATGATGGAGGTGGGAGGGGGACTGTTGTGGTGAGAACATGGTTTATATTTCCCAGCTATGCCCCCTCCCACCCACCTTAGCAAATGCAAAACAGAAGGTGAGCACTTCAAGCCCATCTGGAGTATCACTCAAAACAAAGATTTCAAAAGGGAGGTGAGATTACTTTATTGTTCCTAAAGGGGATCTTCAGAGGGATCTTGCCACCAGCTCCCCAGTGAACTGTCCCTACTTGTGAGGAAATGAACCCCAATGATCTGTTGTACTTAGAATCATAGAATTGTAGAGTTGGAAGAGACTACGGGGCCATCCAGTCCAACCCCCCGCAATGCAGAAACACACATCAAAGCACTCCCAACAGATGGTCATCCAGCCTCTGCTTATTAGTACTCAGTTGTGCCCAAAAGCTTAAGCCTGTGTAGGAGAGTTTCTGCATCCATTTTACAGAAGCAAATACATTTGGAGAAAGTACAAACAATTGAAGGCATATAAGAACATGTGCTGGATTGGTTAACGTAAATATTTATGAAAGTGAAGTGCTGTTGAGAGCGCCTGTGTTGTGTAGTGGTTACAGTGTTAGACTACGACTCTGGGAGACCAGAGTTCAAATCTGTACTCAGCCACAGAAATCCACAGATGACCCTGGGCAAGTCACAGTCTTTCAGCTTGAGAGGAAGGCAATGGCAAACCTCCTCTCAATAGATCTTGCCATGAAAACCCTACAATAGGGTCACCATAAGTTAGAGTCAACTTGAAAGCACATAACAACACAGCAAAGGTGCTTTTGATATGCAGTGACCTCTGCTGAAAGCTGGAGAAATTTACGAGAATCCTAATGCTCCAAACCCAGCTCATACAATACCTTTACTATGTTTTCTCGGTTGAACACTTTGGTTACATTGAAATAGGAGTTTCTTGTTGGGAAAACATAATATAAAGGGAAAACAAATGCATCTATCTTTGGCTCCACAGTTTATGTCTCCTCCTGGTTAGATTGTTAAACAGACTAAACGCTTATGGGCCTTAGGGTCGTGTACAAGTACGGTCAAAATAATAGTCTGAATCGTATTGGTAGAATTCAAAGAAATAGCATGTTAGTCTGTATCAGTATGCAAAGGGATTTTGCTGCAACTTTTTTGACTAAGAGAAAGTTGTTAACATAAGGTTTTGTAGACTAAGTACTTCATCAGATGCCTCTACAATGCAGGTACTACAACATTCTTTTGCATACTGTATCCTGTTCATTATTCCCAATAAGAGCAGATTGGTGTGTGTTCCTGCATGGCAGAGGGTTGGACTGGATGACCCCTGTGGTCTCTTCCAACTCTATGATTCTATGATTCTATGATTTACTGGGAATCAGTAGGATTTTTCTGTGTGTTGCTGACTGTTTAACAACTAATTCAAAAGATCCACTGCAGTTAGGAATAATGAATATGATTTAGGCCAATGCAAATGTAATGAAAATGCTAAAATATATCATCAAAACAACAACAAAAAGGAGCAAAAAATTTCATAATAAATCAGGCAATATTGGCCAATTAAAATGCCTTGGAAAACAAAAGTGGGCTGGAAGGTTGGTACTAGCTGATCCTTTACTGGAGAGTATTTCATAATTAAGAGGTTATTCCATACTAAGAGTGCTACAATTGAGAATACTTACCTGGACCTGTGCAGCAAACAAAGCTGCAGGGGAGAGTAACTATTTGATGGTGTCTGTGACAGAGACCAGGGTGACTGGCGACTGCCCCCTGGCATCAGATCACAGCAAGTGGCAGGAAGAGGGTAGTAGGCTGTTTACGCCTGATTGCTCCTTCATATGCCCTCTTTGGCATGATCCAACCTCCAGCCCTCAGTGCAATGTGAGATTTGTGTAGTCACCTCAGGGCCAAGCAGGATTTTTCCCCTTTTACCTGTTGTGTGGTGTGTGTGTGTGTGTGTGTGTGTGTGTGTGGTGTTTTGTTTGGTTAGTTTTTGCCTACTTCCTACTGTAAATAGAGAGCCAGCACGGTGTCGTGGTTTAAGCATTGGACTACAGACCCTGGAGACCAGGGTTCAATTCCCTGCTTCACCATGGAAACCCACTGGGTGACCTTGTGTGCATCACACATTCTCAGTCCCAGAAAACCCCAATAGGTTCCCCTTAAGGTCACCATAAGTTGAAAATGACTTGAAGGCAGACAACAACAATATTATATCTGTAGGACTTGAACAGTTGGCCTTGGGTGGTGTCATTAAATAGATTGCCATCTGGCAGGGTTCAGCATTCCAGGGGTTGGGGATGGAGGCTACCCTTGAGGATTTGGGCTCTCACTTTTAGGGTTCTGCAGCTTGGGTGAGTTACCTTCTAATTATGGACAGCCAGGGAGCAACCAAGTATTTGGATTGCCCACAAGACCCAGGTGTTTCAATCAAGGGAAAACTGAGAAGGGAGTCACAGGGTGACACCTGGACTGAGCTGGACTCACATCAGGTTGACTCCCCCACCCTTGCTCCATTTCCAAGCCAACACAACTTAAATAAGTTAGTCAAATAAAGTGACCTTTATTTAACCCAATTTTCTGTGTCTAGTCTCATTATCTCATGGTTGGTCACCAAGTCTTTTTCTCTTGTTGATACAAAGTACACCCAGGGGACCTGGAAAAAAATTTGCCCCGGTGTCCTTAAGTCAAGAAAAGACACTCCTATAGGTATTGGGTCTCATGTTGTTTAGAGATCTCCCTTTCATAGTTACGTGTCTTCTCTACACAAGAACCTCCATAGTAAAAAGGCAAAATGTGTGTTAGCTTACAATGTATTGAGCAAGACATCATTTGGCATTCAAATCTGGGCAACAGCAAAAATCAAAGAAAGCCAAGAACATGCCTTCCAGTATATCAGAGGCTTCATTCGAATGATTCCTGATAATAATCTATGATGGTAAGTTGGCAGCTGGATGATGGAAAACTTCCAAACATTACCTTCAAGTTGCAGAAATGAAGAGGATATTTGCAAATGTGATATTTGGCAAGGAAAGGCACATTGTTTCAGTGCTGTGGGAAAAAATGCTTAATGCTCAAACATTTCCTTAAAATAAGATTATAATGAAACATTAGAGGCAACGTTATTAAAGTTAATCAACTTTGTTGGCTAGATGAAAAAAAAAAATGTCATTCTAAGCGTATGTCCTGTCCTCAACCTACAGAATAAATCCAGTGTTTCCTATCCTCTTGTTTTATCTGAACAGTAGACAGGAGACATTTAACCAGAGAATGAGCTCTTGTGTGTCCTGAATCTTGAAACTCAAGCATGTTCCTGAATTACCCAAGATTTCCAAAAGAATGAAGGGCTGATTAGGTAAACTGTGAAAGGGTCTGGCTACAACACCAGTAATCTAACTTTACTTCAATTCATAATTCTCTACAGAAAATTTAAAGTTGTAACTAGATGTCTGGGAAAAATCCAGTGCTAGTTCTAGCTAGAGTATGACCACTGAAACAGATGTGGCTTACGTTAGTGATGATTAATAAGTCGCATTAATTTCAATGAATCTACTCTATGCAAGATTAATGTTGGATTCATCCACCTGTGACTTCAGGTTCCAAACATTTATGCATCTCTCTCTCTCTCTCTCTCTCTCTCGCTCTCTCTCTCTCACACATGCACACACACACATACACAGGTACTCAGGACAACCTTAAATGAGTACTGCTGGAGCATCATGTCACAGATCATGATTACTGTACGTTGAGTACTGGACTACGACCGTGGGGACCACAGTTCGATTCTCCGCTGGACCATGGAAACCTGATGCATGGCTTTGGGTGTGTCACGCACACTCAGCCCCAGAAAACCCCATGATAGGTTTGCCTTAGGTCAGAAATAACTTGAAGGCAACAATAACAGCAGCAGCAGCAACAGCAACAACAACAACTTTAGTACAGGTATGCCTCAGTTAATGAAGTAGATGTGTTCTTGGACATTACTTCTTTAACAGAAAATGTAGTACCAGAGGCAAAAATAACATGGACAGAATAGGGATAGGTTCCTACACCACCACCACCCCAAAAAAAAAGAAGAAGACGAAGACGAAGAAGACCAGTTCAACATGATTCAGCAAAGTTTTTATTAAAAACTAACAACATGCATGTGTGAAATGGAACAACCAGGTCAGGTAACTAATAAGTAAGCAGTAACATTTTGAACCTCCTAAAGACCACTTCAAAATTTATTCCAAAATGTATCCAAGGATCTTTTTTTTTCCTGTCCTCAACCTCTATTTTTCTTATGATGTCCATTTTGGTGGTCATACTTATACATCTCTACTTGTTTAACATACTAGGGGGACTTGGTGAGTAGACTCATCTGCTTTCCCCTTTTCTCTCAGTTTTGCTGATCAAACGTGCTCAGTAAGGAACTTTGGAGGCAGCTGCTGTTTATCTTGCCTGTTGTACATGGGCACACACAATTACAGTTGGACTAGCTGCAATAGGATCCCATTCTTTCCAGCTCAAACTTTGTTGCAAGGTTTACTGCAGACACACTGTTGCAACCTGATATCAAAAGTCTGTGTTACTCCAACCCTCTTTCAGCTGAGCAGGTATAAAAAAGACTTCATAAAATGGAGCTTCCTTGTCAGAGACTTTGTTCGATGAGGTATGCCTGTAATTAGAGGCAACAAGTCAATCCTTAAAGAAAAAACAATACCAACACTTTGTTATTTATATAGAATTTTCAAATGTTCAACATGCTTCACATACATCTAGATCTAATCTTTACAACTACACTGTACAATAAGTCAATATTATTGTTCCCTATATTGCACACATGGATGGGAGGACAGGACTGTGGCTGAGATAGCGTGGCTTGCGTAAAGCTCCCCCTAGCGTATGGTTCACAGATGTCAAGTCTAAACAGGGATTTTCTGATTTGTAGTTCAGTTTCTAAATACTGAAGGTGCCAGATCTTCTCTGATCTTGGAAGCTAAGCAGGGTCAGCCCTGGTTAGTACTTGGATGGGGGACTGCCAAGGACAACCAGGTGGTACTGGGCTATATTTCAGAAGACGGAACTGGCAAACTACCTCTCAGTATTCCTTGCCTAAGAAAACCCTAAGAAATTCATGGGGTGGCCATAAGTCTACAGGCAACTTGAAGATATATATACACGGACCATAAAGTCCCACAGTCCCCACTGACCTGGAAACAGCTGCTGCAATTGAGGGTGTCTGTTCCCCATCAATTAGGAAGCAGCTGGTGACTTGAAGACACAGAGACACACACACAGGACAGACTTTAGCCTCTCTACTACCAACTCTTCCAGTTCATGGTGCACTTAAAATTGTAATCAAATTTGCTCTGAAATTTTCAATATTCCACACCAAGGTGGACTACAGGCCAGAAAGAAAACCATACTGAAAGAGGCTACCACAGACCTAGCCCCCAAATTCTGCCACTTTGTACTTGCTCATAGCTACTTCACTTTTGAGAATAATATGTACCTCCAAGTCAGTGGCACTGCCATGGGCAACAGTATGGCACCACAAGATGCAAACATCTTCATGGCTGACCTGGAACAATGCTTCCTCAGCATATGTACCCCAAAATCTCTCCTCTACCTATGATTTCTTGAATGACATCTTTGTAATTTGGCCACATGGAAAGCAATCACTTAAGCCATTCTGCCATGGTTTCAACAACTTCTGCCCTCCCTTCAACCTGAACCTGGAACAATCCACACAACAAATTTGTGTCACTTTCTTGACATTATTGTGCAACTGCATGATGGACTTCTAAGAACCATGATCTATCAAAAATCTGCTGATTGCTACATATATTTACATCATTCCAGTTGTTACCCCACTGGCATACCCTATCCCGGGGACTACAATTTTGATATCAAATGTGCTCACCATGCCAGGGAGGTTGCCCGGATGGGCATGTAGGCAAAAAGGTCGAACGACCGAGAACTAGGTCAGGCCAGAAAGATCCCCAGTCATGTAGCCCAAGGAGACCTCAAGCTGTGCAAATTCACAAAGACAAAGGGCCCTCAGCCAAGAGGAGCCAACTTGAGGGGATTAGCTATTTTCTCAGGTTGAGCATCTGTGACTGGAAAACTCCTACAAGGCAAGGTCCATCTACATAAATTTACACTGTAACCCTTTGCAACCAAAGATCCTGAAACATTGGCAACACATCATAAACCCATCATACAAACCAAGTTGCCATTGTTTGGCATTCTTTCCTTTGCTGTGACTATTGTTCCCCCCGGGAGAGGATTTGCCCTCGAGGTACGTTCTGCCCTACAAGTAGTCTTAGTTTTTGAGGGCCTCTTCGGAGAACTCCCCGCCACGCTAGCAAACTGGCACGCTGTTAGTTGAGTAATCCCCTCAGCTGGCTCTTTGCTGAGCTCCCTTCGTCTTGCTACTTCCTGGACCGAAGACTTCAGGATAGGTGCAGTATCATCACCTCTACAATCCCTTGCTATATCCCCTATCCATTTTTCACCTCTTTTCCTTCACAATAGGCCTTGTATGCGTGTGTGAGTGAGTGCGTTGGTGCGTGAGAACATCTTGATTTAATAAAATCCATTTATTCGATACGTTTGTCTGACTTTTTGGCTTGGCCCAATCCCATAAAAGTTGGATAAAAGATCCTGCTGAGTTACCCTGCCCCTCGTTTTGCTATTGCCAGTGCTCCACTAATTTCCCCAACCTTTATAACTTGGAGCAAATCAAGCTGTCCCCCATGGGACCCCCAGCAAGCAGGGTAACGCAGTTTCCACTCAGAACATAGTACCAAATCTATTGTTTACAGCCAACCCCTCCAAAAAACTGCATCTGTTCCGACCCACAAAACAGAGACTCAAATCTCTTGGATTTACAACAGGCATTTCTCAAACGACAATACCTAGCTAAAGAGGGAAAGAAACAAATAAATAAAGCAAAATTATTTCCCAGGAACAATCTGCTGCAAGACAGAGCAACAACACAAAATGACAGAACACTCCTAGTCATCACCTACAGTCTCCAGCTGAGACTATTCAAATGTAGCACCAATGAGCTACAACCGATTCTGGAGAATAATTCAACCCTCCCACAGTCTCTGGGAGGCAGGCCTTTATTGACTTAAAGACAGCATCCAAAACCGATACAACTATTCAGTTACAACAGGATACAGGATACAGTAATACAGGGACAAGACTCTGCCAAAAATCCAGGTGCCAACCCTACTCTGGCAGCAATATTACAGGGGCTAATGGCGTCACTCACAACATCAGAGATGCATTTATTTTCTCTTTATCCAAAGCAATATCCTATGTCAGCAATACCCCTCTAAACTCTACATCGGACAAACAGAACAGCTTTTATGCAAGAAGACAAAGGGACACAAATCTGACATTAGAAATGACAATACCAAAAAAAAAAAAAACCAGTTGCAGAACATTTCAACATTCCTGGACATACAGTAAGGGATTTACATGTCATGATCTTTGAACAAGGAAATTACAAAGGAAGACTAGGAAGAGAAACAGCTGAATTGAATTATATTCACAAATTCCAATCCATTAACAGAGGTACAAATATAGGCTATGGCTTCATGGCACATTAGAGATGTTAATGTAAGTGTCCTCCCTACTTCACATGTAACAAAAGGAATCTTCTCAGAGAGAGTTTTTAACCCAAAGAAACTGACATTTGGTAAGCAGATTTATTGCTTTTACACATCAACACTGACTGATCAGTGTAAGGATCTGAAAGACCTGTATCACCTCACCAGCCCTTTGAAAATTTAGGACAAGGGACTTGATTTGCATATTTATGGATCCCATTACATTCTCTCCCACAACCACAACTGTATAAATATGCTTTATACCTGAAGCCTTAATACCACTAGGTAGTGCATCTGAAGAAGTGGTTTTATTTTCACAAAAGGTCATGCTAAAATAAAAACTAGTTAGCCTTAAAAGTCCTGCCACATTCCTTTTTTCCCCTCCCCCCCTCTTCCTTCTATTTTTCTCCAAAATGTACATCAACTGTAATTCAACTGTACTCTAACACTATAACATTTCAGCTTGTTATTTCACTAATGAGGAAAGAAAGGAAACATTCCAAATGGCCGTGGATTAGTAGCCTGAGCACACAATTGTTTGTCACTGGAGACTCTGGCCAATTTCATTTTATTTTATTTAAAAACAGCAGCATGTACAATCTTACACCATTATGCCATGGAAGGAGCTTTCCCTTCCACACCGCCAGGCTGTCTCTAAGTTCACATAGAACAAATTCAATCAAAGAGCAACTTGGAAAGAAGAGCTTTTACAGACGAGAGCTGTGGAAATTTCCGCCAGCTTGCTTTTGCCAGGACCCAAACCAGTGACTTTTGGTGCCAAAGTGAAATAACCAATTTGTTTGTCATAGCTTTCTCTGAGCCAGCAGGTAAGGGTTTGGGAGGAGGGGAGGTTGCTACGTAGGTTGACAATCATCAGTGAGGTATAATCAATCTCTTATTGTATATGGCATTTTGCCGAATACCTGTTTTAATTACAATAGTCATTAGGAATCTGTACATACTTGTTTGGGAATTATACATACCCAGAAATGGAATCACGCTCATATCCTACCTTATCTAAACTGTTCCATGTCTAATCTTGCTCTTCTTCATTTGTAAGATCCTCAAGGCAGGGTTTGTCTGTCTCGCTGTTTGCAAACTCACAAGCAAACCTATTATTGGTCCATCCAGCTCAGTAATATCTACACCAGGAGGTAGAGCCTGGAAATATGTGGGTGCCAGAGACTGTTGGACTGAAACATCAGGCAGCCCTAGTTTCCATGCCTGACGGTGAGGGATGATGGCACTTGCTGTCCAGCAACCTCTGTACAGAGGTGTTGCCAACCCCTAAGCAGCTCTACAGTGCTTCTGGCAATTTTCTTTCCCAGCAATATTTGGAGTTGTCAGAGACTGAACAGGGACTTCCGCATACAAAATGTGTGCTCTGCCACTGAACTGTGACCCTTTCCCTGTTAGTACAAGCTTTTGTCTGTCACTGATCTGTCCGTCTAACTAGCTAGCTAGCTAGCTGGCCAACTGGCCTTCCAGCCTTTCTTTCAGGTATGTACCCAAGCTGCACAATTATAGCAGTTTGATGCCACCTTAATTCCTATGGCCCCAAAGTACAGAATCCTGGCATTGGTAGTTTGGTAAGATAGTTAGCAGCCACTATGGTGTTTGAGCTCTCTGGCAGAAAATTTTATATACCTCACAAATCTACAAATCCCAAGATTCCATAAGATGGAGCCATGGCTCTTAAAGTGGTACCAAAGTAATTGCGAAGTATGGATATACAAGATTGAGATTCAAGGCAGCTCACAACAAGATTTGTAAAGATATACATCAAAAATGAGGAGAAATACTTAATTTAATTTAAATAATTTAATTTAAATTACTAAATAATTTAATCGAGCATAATATTAAAACACGATCACATTAAAGAAAAAAAATTAAAAGCACATTTCCTAAAATAAGTTCAGCACCAATGTGTTCAAATTTCCATTCTCCACAGCCAGCCAGCTACTGAAACCACTACTTGGGAGCAGCCACTGAGAAGATTCTCGCTCATGCCACCAACAAAGATACTTGTGAAATGAAGCAAGCTAGTCGGGGGGAAGAAATGGGTTTCTAGGTGGAAAGATACGAATTCAGTTCTGACACACAAAAAGAATTCATTGCTTAGAAGCTGTTAATTCTAAATGTATGTCTTTTACACTATATTAGACTTGCTCAGATATGGAACTAAATTTGAAGACATCACGATTTCAATCAAAATGTTTTAATATTTTTTAAGGAACACAAATACTCAAAAGTCATTTGTAGGTGTGTCAGTGAAGGAACATATACGTACACAATTAAAGATCAGAACCTGAGAAAGTTACATTTATGGACTACAGTTCTCAGCATCTTCCAGCCAGCTCAGCCACTGATGGAGAACTCTGAGAGTTGTAACCCCAAAATATAACATTTCCAAGCTCTAGTTGTAGCTGAAGACATGGTTGAGCTTCTCCATCTCCGCTTTTGATCTTTGTCCTCTTGTGTCCAGGACAGCTGCCACATTTTGGGTTGTTACCTTAAGCACATAACAAATTTGGACCAGAAACCTTTTATCTGGCAGGAGTTTGGGGTACAACAGGCAGAAATCCAACAGGTTAGGCATTCCCAGGAGCTGTTAAAGGCACTGAAACTCTGCTTGCCAGAGGAGTCGGGGGAAGGTGGCAGTTTTCCACTGGAGAGATGGAGAATCTGAGTCAGTTGTTTAACAGAGTTCCAGGGCAATCATGCCTGAGAATGGCCAGTTCAGAACTCCTTCTGTTCAAAAGGCATGCCAGGGTGTTCTGAGCCAACTTGTTGCAAGCTTGGACATAGTCTCAGGTCTGCCGTCTCCAGCTTGCTGATTGACAATCCCTGGAAGTCACCATGTGGGACTCGGCTGAGATGCTCAGGAACGATGCTAACAAGTGTCAAATGCTTTGCTGCCATCCAATGACCTTTCTTGGTATTGCCCCCTTTCCAAAAGAGACAGTCACCTGCTCCTCACTTCTGCCACTGGTCAGGTTGCCATCCCTCCAGTTTGATTAAAAGAGGGCACTCTCAGCTGGAGGCACTTTGCATACCTGGCAGTGACCTGGACTCCAACTCCCCCCCTCCTCACCTGTATGCAAATACTCCATTCTTTTCATCAGCCTGCCAAGAGTAGCAGGGCTTTATCTGAATTCCAAAGTCACAAAAACAGCATTGTGCTCTAGCAGTTAATTTTTACCGGTTTTACAATGTCCTCACTTTGCAAAAGAGATAAATGCCAGCTAAACCACAGCAAACCTTCTCAGCACAGCTGCTGTTATGCTTTATAGTTGATCAAAGCACTGATTTCTGTCCTCCACTCCCCAACCTGGTTGTTGGCTGCCCCACTGTGGCAGACTACACTGCTCATGCCAGTCACAGAGATCTCCTCTTTGCTTTCTTATTGAAGAAAGATTACACTCACCATGACCAGCCTGTTCAAAATCACACTCGTGGCTATCTCAATGAAGCTGGCAAGGCTGTGTAGAAGTACAAGTGACATCCTGTAGGCTGAAAATTCAGTAGAATGCAAGAAATAAGTGATTAACAATGGAAATTGTTCCTGCTCTAAGCCTGACAGTCACACTATTTCAGTGGGTGGGATGTTTGTTCTAGACCTGAAACATTCAGGTTCAGAACTCACTAGTGGATCCTCTGGGAGTCAAAATAGCTGTGACAGTTGAGATACGTAGACACATTCCTCTCTCCTTGGCAGCCAAAGTGCACTGGTGGGGATATAGTCCAATTCACAGCTGCATGTGTCCCAAGAACATGAAGGATTAACTTGTTTTGGCCACAGTGAACCATGCATTAGGGACTGTTCACTTTACATAGTTATAGTGCTATGGTTCTAATTTAACTGCCATGGCAACATCCTGGTATTTGCAGTTTAGGGAAGGTATTTAGACTTCTCAAACAGAGAAATCCAGTGCCTCACTGGAATGCAAACCCCAAGCACACGTTCATACTACACAACTGTAGCTCCGTGATTCCACTTTAAATGCCATGTTTCAGTCTATGGAATCCTGGGATTTAGAGTTCTGTGAGGGACATTTTGAATTCTCTGCCAAAGAGATCTAGTGCCTCACCAAACTACAAACCCTACAGGATGTTCCCATGGCAGTGAAAATGGAATATAGTGCTATCAGACGTAGTGAAATATAGATATTTCTAAATCACCTTTCCCAGAGATTCAAAGCAATGTATATCATTAGATAAAATAAATACCTGTCATCAAATAGCACTAGTGCAGTTCCCCAAATGGATGGAGCCATCCACAGTCTACAGTTGGTATCCAAAATAAAAGGTCACAGGTACTTCTCATCTTTCTAGTTATGGATGCAACCAGCAGCAAAGATAACTACTATTGGAATAACAACATTCACCAAAGCAATCTATTTGGAAGCAAAATGTGTGCTCAGATATAGAAGGCTGTGTTTGTAAAAGCTGCTCCAACTCACATCTACAGTCTTTGGCTACATGAAGTATCACTGATCATGAAAACTGGTTTAGTGTCAACATGGCTACACCCTCATCCTACTCAATAACAGCTTTGGGTATGGAAATGCCTTCCTGTACAGAAAGGCACAGACAGGTCGTGTACAGATAACAGCAAGACAGGAAGACAATTATGAGAATTACATCAATATTTCTCACTGTTCTTTCTGGTATATATCCTGCAGGCAGAAATACTTGGGTTGCAAGAGAGTTTATTTTGTTACACTGCAATTAAAGTTTTTGTTTTGCACATCTCAAACATATTAAAAAGGGATAGTAATTGGGGATCTTGCTATGCCAACCACATATTGGAGCCACAGGCAATCTTGGCCAAGGACAGCCAGCTCACTTTTTCACATCTCATATCTTCCAACTGTCCTGATTCGCAGGGGCAATCCTAATTTTTAACAAGCCTTTTCAGCTATTTTTAAAATGTCCCAATTTTTTTCTCATTCCACTTTCTCCCTTTGCCTTTAGCTTACATCAATTGCTGCAAGCTGAGCTCAAATGACAAAAGTAGTCACTCAATTAATTCAGCAAGGGAAGAGAAGAGGAGCTGGTAGAGTCTTGCCTTTCACTGTAGACTCAGAGAAAAGGAGAATGCTGCAGTCTCTCCTAGATTGTGTTCTCCCTTTTGCCATCCTGATCACCTCTGGTGTTGCTTGGCCACATCTGTGGAATGTTGGAGAGTATGATATCCTTAGGAGACATCAGGCAAACTGTATGACCTTTTTATTGCAATGGCACCTTCAGAATATAGGAAGGCAGCACCTGCTCTGTCTTATGACTGGAGATAACTAGCATGAACTAGGTGACCGTAAGGGAACACATGGTATTCCTTCTTAACGTGGACTGCTTTCTGATAATAGTATTTGCACAGTAACATTGTGGCAACCATTCAAAACAGAGAGAATAGTAACAACAAGCGGCAAATTACAAAGTGGACAAGATATGCCAGGAACAAAAGCTTTGCCCTTCAGAAGTCTTAACATGGCAATGTCTCAGGCATATGATATAATAACCAGAGGTATGAACTCTTTTCCTGGATATGAACTAAGTTATCAAAACCTGCCACAATCATGTGAGAGTATGAGGTCTGAGCTAGGGTACCCCTAGCTATTCCCCTCCAGTCTCCACATAAAACCACGCACAGTACCATCTGTGGGCAATAAGGAGTGAGTTTATGCTCATTCCTGGTCACCCCCGTGGCACGTTTTAGTGTGTCCCTCACTCGTTAAACCACTGTGTATGTAACTCAGTGGAATCTAGTTTCAGATGAGTTGGTCCCTATGTGCATATTCCCTTGAAGGATTCTGTTTCTTAATCAAACCAAGTGGCCCTACATTTATTAAAGTGGACACACAATTCAGGAAGTTGAACAAGACAAGAATGAAATAGCAGCAGGAAACTCCTAACTATACACAGGGATAATGAAGTCCAATGCCACAAGTGACTAAACTATACAATGACACCATGCACATATAAGTAGTGAGAGCATCTGATTGTTTGCCTTTAATAGATTCATCTGAGGCATTAAGAACACAAAGGAGTCCCTAACTGAGAAGTGGTTTTTCATGTGAGGTACATTTTCTCTTCTGCTAAGCACAGTAGAGGGGGTGAGGATGACTCTGGTGGAGGATGTCTCAGAAATAACAGCAGCGGCACCATAGCTAATACCTGTTAGTACTGTGCAGAAGAAGACACAGTAAACCTGCTTTGAATATCCTTTACCATGAAAACCCTATGATGAGACAACTGAAACTGAACCAAGAGATAGTGTCAGAAGTAGACACATGGCACTCAACAAGCTACTGGGGTATAGCAAAGGACACCTATGAGTAATGCTGTGACTAATGATGTAACTGGACTCAAGCCAAAAGGACATTCTGCTGTTCACATACTCTGAAGTGAAAGAAAAATGTGAAACTGCACAACACATATTATGGGAACATGGAATGTCAGAAACATGAATCAGGAGAAGACAGATACAGTAAAAGAAGACAGGGAATGCATAAACATTGCAATACCTTGGGTGAGCAGGCTAGAGCGGACAGGAATTGGACATTTTGTTTCAGGTAATTACTATAGTGTTTTATTCAGGAAATGACAGTTTAAGAAGAAAAAGGGTAGCATTAATAGTGAGGAGAGATGAAGCCAAAACAGTCAAACAATATAATTCAAAGTTTGACCATATCAATAAGACTTCAGGGAAATCCTGTCAATATAACCATAATCCAACTTTATGCTCCACATGTAGAGGCAGAAGAAGAAGAAATTAAAAGATTCAATTCTGGAATCTAGGAGGAAAATGATCACACACCAAGATACGACTTGATATTAAACTTTGACAATTGGCATGCAAAAGCGGGGGGGGAAGCAGAGTCAAAGATTTTACGAAAATTTGGCCTAGACTTAGGAAATTGAAATACTATATACTGCAGTCCAGGAGGAAATTGATCACATGCTAAAATAGGACTTCTTGTTAATCGCAGACAATTGGAGCACAAAAGTAAGAAACAGATCACAATCAAAGACTTTAGGAAAATTTGGCCTAGGATTAAGAAATGAATCAGGAGAATGACTGACTGAATTTTGTGAAGCCAACAATTTGTCCATTGAAAACACCTCCTTCAAGCAACTAGAGACGTCTATATACATAGGCATCACTTGAGGGCCAATATAGAAATCAAATAGATTACATAATCAGAAGCAAAAGATGGAAAAGTTCCATTCTCTTTACAAAAACAAGACTAGGAGCGCATTGTGGCATTAACCACAATTAGTCAAAAATTAGAGTAAAGCTAAAGAAGAACACTAAACCAACCGTCATTCCAAAATACAACCTTAGGAACATCCCCATAGGATTTAAAGATAACGTAAAGAAAAGTTTTGCACTATTAAGCCTAATTGACTAGGAGCCACAAGAACTCTTAACTGAAGCCAAGGACATTTTCAGGGAGGGATGAAAAAGATACTATCTGCACCTAGTAAAAGGAAGGAAGGAAGGAAGGAAGGAAGGAAGGAAGGAAGGAAGGAAGGAAGGAAGGAAGGAAGGAAGGAAGGAAAGTGGATGACAAATGAAACTCTTCAAGCAGTTAAGGACAGAGCAGAAGCAACAGCAAAAGGTGACAGAAATAGAGTAGGAATCCTGAATGCAACTGTCAAGTGACTTGTGTAGAAGGACAAGGAGAACTACTGTAATAATCAATGCATAGCAATAGAAGATGACAACAAAAAAAGGAAGAACGAAAGACCACTTTCCCAAGATTGAGAAATCAAAGGAAATTTTTAACCAAGAGAAGGGTGCACTACAACTAACAAGGGAACACATTACATGATAAAGTGCAAATCAGAATATGATGGAAACAATACACTGAAGAAATATATAAAAGAGATAAAAGGTTGACAGATTCGTTCAAGAAAGAAAAATTTAAACCTATAATTTTAGAAAGTGAAGTGGAAGCTGCACTCAGAGCACTTGGGAGAAGCAAATAACAAGGAACAGATGGCATACCAATAGAACTGCTTCAGTCTACAAAGACAGAATCTACTCTAGCTCTAACTAAAATCTGTCAACAATTATGGAAAACAAAACAATGGCCCACAGATTGGAAATGCTCAACATACATTCCTATCCCAAGAAAGGGAACACCAGGGGTTGCAGAAACCACAGGACCATTGCATTAATTTCCCATGCAAGTGATTCTCAAAATTCTACAACAAAGACGTTTACCACATATGAAGCGAGAAATGCCAGATGCCCAAGCTGGGTTCTGCAAAGGAAAAGGCACTAGGGATTGTATTGCAAATATACAATGGATAATGGAACAGACCAAAGAATTTCAGAGGAAAATCAGCCTGTGCTTTATAGACTATAGCAAAGCTTCTAATTGTTTAAATCATGAAAAACTATGGATGATTCTTAAAGAAATAGGTATGCCACAACTTTTGATTGTCCTGATGCGTAACCTGTACTCTGGACAAAAGGCTGACAGAATACGGAGAAACAGAATGGTTTCCAGTTGGCAAGAGGATCAGGCACAGCTGTATCTGTATCTATCGGTGTAATTTGTATGCTAAATTAAAGTGGGATTAGACTAAGAGGAAGGAGGTATGAAAACTGGAGGAAGGAATATCAACAATTTAAGATATGCAGAGGACACCATACTACTACCAGACAATAGCAAAGACATGGAACAATTCCTGAAGAAAGTCAAGGAAGTAAATGTAAAGGCGGGTTTACAACTGAATACTAAGAAAACAAAAATAATGACCACAGATGATTTACATAACTTCAAAGTAGACAACAAAGTCCCTGAAAGAGTTCAAAATTCTGCATACCTTGGCTCAGTCATTAATCAGAATGGAGACTACAATCAGAAGAAAACTAGGGCTTGGAAGAGCAGCTATGAAGGAACTAGAAGTGTGAAAATGTGTCACTGAATACTAAAGTTAGGACTGTTCATACCATTATATTTCCAATTTCTATGTATAGTTGTGAAAGCTGGACGGTGAAGAAAGCTGATAGGAAGAAAGTCAACTCATTTTAAATGTGGTGTTGGGGAAGAATTCTACACATATAGTGGACTGCTAAAAAGACAAATGAGTGTTCCCGCATAGCAGGGGGTTGGACTCGATGGCCCCTGGGGTCTCTTCCAACTCTATGATTCTATGATTGTATGAGTGGATCCTAGAGCAAATCAAGCCTGAATTCTCCCTAGAAGCCAAGATGACTAAACTAAGGCCATTTCCACATGGTATCTCCTTCCGTTGTCCTCTCATCGCAGTCCCGGCAGTACCTTTGCTGGGAAGGGAGCATGATGCAAACGCTTGCCTCCACACCCAGCTGGTGCCCTGCAGAAGGGAGCACAAGTGACACACATCTTCATTCTGCAGCACAGCTGGCCTCTTTCCCATGCTGCGCTGGGGAAGGAAGCGCATGATTGTGCTTCCAGCCCTTCCACATGGCCAGCAGTGATGGGAGTGTTGCACAATCATGGGTGCTTAATAGAGGGGGTTTGTTTGTTTTTTGGTTAGGTGAATACCCTGTGATCATGATTGGTGGGTACACACTGGCTGCAGGACTACGATGACATTGTGTGAAAGCACAACTCGCAGACCACTGCCAGCGTGTCTCCATTGTGCAACAGTGACACCATGGGGAAATGGCCTAAGACTGTGATCCTTTGGACATATCATGAAAAGAAATGGCTCACTAGGAAAGAAAATACTGCTTGCAACAGTAAAAGGCAGTAGGAAAAAAGGAAGACAGCATTACAGATAGATAGATTTCATCAAGGAAGCCACAGTTCTGAGTTTGCAAGACTTGAGCAGGGTTGTAGGTGACAGGGTGACTTGGAGCTCCCTCATTCACTGGGTCACCATAAGTTGAAGTCGACATGATGGCAGTTAACAACAAGGTGATCTGTGTCATCCAGGAACACCTGGAGCTGGGATGCAATTAACAACAAACATTTACTCTCCCTAACCTCCAATTGTGGTTATGGCATACATCACTGCTTCTTCTCAAACTGTGGATTCTCACATGTCCCTGTGTGGGCCCAAAACATTTTGCTGCCTGAAGCAAGGAACAAGATGTTTCCCCTCCCATTTTGGGTACAGAAGCTAGCTTTTTTTCAGGACTAGTGATTGGGTAGTATTCTTCTCACTCCCAGAATGCAGCAGCTACAACTTTGAGCCAAGGGCAGGCCACTTAACACACAGCTCCCTTCTGCAACACTTTCTTGCCACTTGCCAGCACCTGTGACAACCACCTCACCAGTGGTAGCAGGTGGCTTTCAGGTCAGTGTGGTGGTGAATCCACTCCAAGGGTTCTGTCAACACTTTAAAGAAGCAATCCAACCTACTGAACCCTATCTCCCAAAACAGTCTCACTTTGAATATAGCTTTTAATATTTGTACCAATCCTCTCTTCACTAACATAGGAGCCAATACCTACCGTTGCATCTCACTACCTAATGGTATAACCCGGCTTGAGGGGTTTTGAACTGCGAGCAAGAACTTTTAAGAAAATGATGTTGAGGGTTTTTTGTTTTGTTTTTGTTCCTCTATTCAACCATTACTGATGAACAGATCATTCTATCCATAACAATCATGAACCTTTTTTAAAGCACAGGCTCTTAAAAAGCCCTCTCTCCTTTAAAACTCTCCCTTAAAAGCCTGATCCACAATTAAAGAGGCCAATATGCCATGTTCACATACTATAGAAATGCATAGTGCCATGTTCAAATTAAAATGAAAAACAAAACATAAATTTGCTTAGTCTTAGCTTTGTTGTTGTCATCTATTGTCAAGTTGGTTTCAATTTATGGCAATCCCGTGATTGAGAGAAACCCTGTTTTCAGCTAAATTGCTCAAGTCTTGCACATTCAAGGCTGTAGCTTCCTTCATTGAGTCCATCCACCTACTATGCAGTTTTTCTCTTGTCCTAATGCTTTTCACTTTACCAAGCATTATCTTTTCCAGTGAGTCATCTCAGGTTATAGTCAAACCAGCCTCAGTTTAGTCAGCTTGCCTTCTAGTAAGAGTTCACGCTGGTTTGTCCTAGGACCCATCGATTTGTCTTTTTAGTAGTTCATCGTATCCATAGAACTCTCCTCCAACATCATATTTCAAATGAATTGGTTTTCTTCCTGTCAGATTTTATTCACTGTCCAACTTTCACATACATACATAGAAACTATATTATCATCATCGTCGTCATCATCATCATCTTACCATGCATCAAGGCAGGGAACAACAACAGTGGGCCCTCAGTATCAGTTAGTGTTTGGTTCGAAGACCCTGTGGATACCAAAATTCATGAATGCTCAAGTCTCATCATGTACAATTGTGTAGTAAAATGGTGCCCCTTATATAAAATGGCAAAATCAAAGTTTGCTTTTTGGATTTTTTCTTCCAATATTTTCAAACCATGGATACAGAATCCGCAGATATGGAGAGATACCTGAACATATATCAGTTAAAAACAGAACATCAATTTAAAAACAACCATTAAAATGGATAATATCAATTTAGAAGAAAAAATAATACAAATATCTAATTTAAAAAGTCAATATATATTTAAAATTCATAGTCAAAACTCACAATTTAAAATCATCTGGATAGGCCTGTCAGAAGAGACTGGTCTTTAATGATGTTTTAAATTCAGACAGCACATTCAGCTGTCACATCTTTTCTGGCAGGTCATTCCAAAGTCTAGGGGTGGCTGAAGAAAAAGTCCTCTGGGTGAGCATTCATGACAATACTTACTGATTGGGTGACAATACTACAGTGTGATAGATGATGCCGCTGTTATTGAGGAGCAACTGATTGTGCCTGGGACCAAGCCAGTGAGTGGGATAGATGATGCCTCTGAGATTGAGGAGCAACTGACTGTGCCAAGGACTGGGCCTGTGAGTGAGCAAGTCAACTTGCAAACATCCTTCACACTGGAAGGTCAAACAGAGACAGAGTTGCCCTGGCCAGCTCATGACAGAGAGGGAACCAGCAGTGATGCAGAGCAGTGGCAGCCACCTGTGCCCATCAGCCCTCAATCACGAAGAAGGCTGAAATGGGCTGCTGAGAGGGAGGCTGCATGGACTAGGTTGAGGAAACAATAACAAGCAGCACCTATTCACAGTGGCTATTTAAGTCTGCTGGTGTGGCTGCTCTTTGCTTGCAGCAAATTACTAGCAAGCCCTCATGACCTTCATGTCTCCTGCTCCCTGAAACCCTCCAGACAGAT
The DNA here is from genome assembly GCA_030412105.1 of Cyclura pinguis. Lineage (NCBI taxonomy): Eukaryota > Metazoa > Chordata > Lepidosauria > Squamata > Iguanidae > Cyclura > Cyclura pinguis. The sequence continues at coordinate 304,622,235 of CM059599.1, read as the reverse complement.
CTCTGCCTCCTGAACCTTTGGACTGGACCTTGACCTGGCTCGGCTTGCATTTTCCTTGTGGTTGGTATATTCAGACTCTCCCTGCAAGTATTCCTGACCTCCCTCCTCCCTTGCTGGCTGCGGCTCGGCAGGGAGAGATTCCTGACATACAGCATGGATGAGCCTGACTTTGTATTTAATGAGATAGCTTTACACTGGAGGTTCTTATCTAATTCCTTCCTAGCTGCCCTTCTACATCTTCTTCTAATTTCTTAACTATGGTCTCCATTTTGATAAATGACTGAGCCAAGGCAGAGAAAATCTTTTTAACTATTCTGTGGCCTCCTTACAAATCATAGTTACAGGTGTGATATTCTTTCCCATTTTGTGAAGAGGTGATAGCAAGATTGAAACAAAGATGTTAATTTAAAGATACCTCCTTCAAAACATTTGAGAAGCATAAAGGTACATGACATGACACGACCGAAGCATGATACAAAAAGCCTCCATGATGTACGAAATGTCTTTCACTGGTGGCAGTGTATGCTGGCAAAATCAGCACCAGAGTGTGGTGAATGGCTACTAAATGGTAAAAAGAAAGGACACAGATATATTTCCTGACAGCAGGGGATAACACTTCATGTATCTGGTGAAGTGGGATATGTTCCCCAAAATTTGTGTTACAAAACAAAGCAGTACTATCTGCAGGTGGCAGGGTGAGAGTGCCATAGGGAGTGACACACCCAAATACAGAGGAACCACCTTCTCCAAAGCCCCTCTGAGTCCAGAGTGCTAGAGAAATTAGAGAAATAGAAAAAGGTGGAGAAACTGCATTTTTCCACTGTTGTGTTATTGTTGTTGTTGTTATCATGCATCCCTCCACCCCTTGATTCCAGTGGGATAGAAATATTAATTTTCAGAATTGGTGGAGTTCTGTCACATTGTGGAAATATTTTGAAGGCAAAGGCACCTGTAGAACCAGAGCCTCTCCCAGCCTGGCCATGGAATGCTCCCATTGGGTTTTGTTTTGGTTTTTTGTGCTCCCAGCAAAGTCAGCTCTACTTTCCACCCTTCTTTCTACCCACAGAAAGAGAGATCCAAAAATCCTTTGCCCGTGGAATGCCCTATGAGATATAAAAGATGGCAATCTAAAGCTGTTATTCTTTAAGATGTCATGAGAAGCTTCATTTCTTTCAAGGAGAGATTGACGTAGCTCCCCAACAATGGAAACTTAGGAAGAAATTCTGTGTGTGATGTCAATGGAAAACATACAAAATAGAAAACATGAGTATATGGCTTCTGAGCTTTTGGAAATCATTACCCATGCCTTCAAACATAATTTCACAGCTATTGTCTAGATATCTGATTTTTTTTAATTCTAAATATAAAATCTGAGACTCAGAAAGCTGAGTTCTATTCTATTTTAGAACTTTTCCAGAACTGCATTCTATATGCATAGGTTATATCAGTGCTTCTCAAACACTGGTCCTCCAGATGGTCTGCTTGTTTATCCATTCACTTATTTATTCTTTCTATTTACATCCCACTTTTCTCCCAATATGAGGTCCAGAGTGGCTCAGCTTCCAGAATTCCTCACCAGTTCTTGACTACTGACCATGCTAGTTGGGATGCCTGGGAGTTTATGGAAGTATGAGAGACCAAAGTCTGAGAAGCACTGTTCTATATAACCACTTCCCTCTGGGCATGCTGGTTGAGGGATTCCAAGGAGTCCTAAAAAGTAACTTGACCAAGCTCTGTATCTCAATACAACCTATGTTGAATATCCATTCCACATCTTGTGGTGGAAACTGTAACCATTCATCTATTGAGGATAAATATGAAATAAGACGGGTGAAAAATACCGTTTTACTTTCAGCCAAGCTAATGTTTGCTTTATACTTAATGAATCAAACCTAACTAGCTGTAGCAGAAAAAAATCTAGCAAGTAGGGTCCCTTTTCAAGATGTGTTGAAGGGGAACGGTGCCAATTGTATTAATTATGAATGCTTGGGATACCGTGAAGGGTACTAGTAGAGGTTGGAAAAATTACCTTTTCGAATTTTGCCAGCCAGCGTGGCCCACTGGGGGATAAGCAGAAAAGCCTTCCAGCAGTAACCACTGAATTAGAGGTAGGCTTGCCAGAGGGGAAAAATACTGTGCCTGACATTTCATCTACATTTTAAAACATATGGTCTGTTTTTCTTGTAAGGAGTTCTTCACATCATTTTTCTGGGCCCAGTCAAACTTGTAACACAGTATCCAGACAACTCTTATAGAGATAGGAAAATAAAATTTGCATAAACATCCCAAGCATGAACTACAAATCTGCCTCAATTTTTTCCTCAAAAGTTACAGACCGCTGATTGTACAACAGAATTTGAACCTTTGAACTAGGCTCAGAAGAACAAAGTATGGGAAGTACTGGAAAATATTCTCCACACATATCATACCTAAAGCCCAGAAGAATGCCAGTGTACTAGCAAATGCTTTGGATGTCTTTTTTGTTCCATGCAGACAGGGTTAAGCCAAAGGGTGTAGTGATGAGAGAACAAATGAGAGTACTGTCCCACCCCAAAAAAGAATTCTGTTCCCCAAATGAAATTTTCCTTCAGTCTCCAAATTTAAAGCACTGCAATTGAGCATTGAGAACTGCAGTTTAAGCATCTAAAGAAAGGGATATGATAGAATCCTGGAGAAAAAAAACCACACACACACAACAGCAACACTTCACAGATTTACTAAAACATTATACATGTAGAAGGAAACCAATCTGTGCACGTACTCTTTGTGCGCTGCAGGACTCACCTATATAATACATCTATAACCATGTGTGAAAATTCATTCTCAACTTTGACACATGCCTAACACCACACAGGCTTTCAGTTCTTCATCAGAAAAAAGGAAACTTAGTAAACTTGGCTTTTGAAAGCAACATATCTCAGCTAATAAAGCTGATGTGTTCCTGAGCATTACTTCTTTAAAAGAAAATTTGGTACCAGAGGCAAAAATAACATAGAAAGAATAGAGATAGGTTCCTACATCACACACACACACACACACACACACACACACACACGTCTTTTAGCAAACCTTTTATTCAAAAACTAACAACATGCATATGTGAAATGAAACAACCAGGTCAAGTAAGCCTTGTATGTAAATAAAGAAAAAAAATATTTTCAGCCACTTGAAGGCTTTTTCTGAAATGCGTTCAGACATGATTTTTTTCCCACCAGCCTTCACTCTCCTCCTGATCTCCATTTGAGTGGCCATATTTACAGATCAATGCTTTTTTGACATAGTGGAAGCAGCTGCTGTTTCCTTTGCCTGTTGTAGGTGAGCACACATGGTAGCAGTAATATCTATTACAGCAGAATCCAATTTTTTCCTCACTGAAGCTTTATTGCATTGTTTCCTGCAGACATGCTACTACAGCCCAACACCAAAAGTCTGTCTTCATGCAGCCCTTCTTCACCATCCTTTCAGTGCTGATGCTGCCAAAAAAATCTTCCAGCTAGACAAACTCAGAGCGTAAAAGGAGGCTAGGGGACATAAAAAGACTTTTTTAAAAAGTTTCTTCGTCAGAGGCTTAGGTAAGTGAGGATGCCTGTGTCTGGAGGAATTTCAGGTGGACAGTTTCTTTGCAAGTTTACAGAAAACCATGTCTCATTAGAATTCGTTAATGGCTAAGATCTTTATAGCAGGATGGGTTGCATATTTACTTGCATTTACTTCCTAGTCATTTGTTATTTCATTTACGCAGTTATTTCGCTTATGGAAAATATTGTATTTTGCATTGATTAGCTTTTTAACTTGTATTAATTGGAGGTTATTTTTGTCATTACCTATGAAAACTATTTTAACACAGAAACCTCTTCTATAGCGATCAGTGCCCAAACCCTTCTGCCCCACACCCCATAAAAATTATCTTGCTATAGCTCTGGATTAAGCCCCCATCCGATTCCCAAAGGGATTTTAGACCTTTTTGGGTTTCTGTTAGCTCTTCTGCAGCTCATACGTTTGAAAGAGCAAGTGCATTATAGCTAGAGCAACCCTACAAAATCCAAATCCTGCCTAACATTCAGACAGTCGTGAGGTTAACGGCTCGCTTGGCCGACAGGTGTTGCCACGGCCCCCACAAGCTGGAGCTGTGGATTAACCAACCCCCATCGGGCTAGCAGGGTCTGTTGCCCAACCCTGAAAGCAAACAGAGCAGGTGCTTCTCTTGTCAATCCAGCCAGGAGCCTGGTTGAATTACACTGGGAAAGAATAGCTTTGCTTCTTTCATGAAATTCAATTACAGCAAAAGAGAGGTGGCACCTTCTGTGATGCGATGGGACAATCTGCTCTTCTTGGAGTCCCCTTCTGTTGGCTACTTTGATCTGAGGTTTATTGTTTGGGTTTAACACCTTCACCTTTAATTCCAAACAGAGGAGGTCTATATAGACTCCTATTTCTATAGCAAGGATTGTTCCAGTCTTTTTAATAGGAACCTTCAATTATCCAGGAAGCCAGAAACTAAATACACATAGTTTTGGTGAAATATAAGATTATTCTCACCAGTATTAAAACAGGTAGGGGAGGCCACATTAAAGACTCAGGTTTTACTTTCTAAGACCATTGCTTAATAAAAAGCGCACTGGCAACAGCTCAGCAGCACATTAGGGCTGGAAGCAGTTCAACCCAAAATACAGAAAGGAGATGTAACTGAGTAAAATAATACAGGTTAGACTGGCTCTCCTGCTCACCTCAATAAGATCTTTATTGTAAAGAGCTACCGCCACACTGACATGACCCAAAGCCATGGCAGTTCAACACTATAATGTTACAGATTTGCATCACAATTCTTCAGTGGAACAAAATCACACTTCTCTACTGGATGGAAATGCTACCTAAACTGCCAGAAGCCAATCCTGCAGTCCATTTATCATGTAGGTTCTAGGATCAGAACAGAGCTTCCAGACTGACAGAAAGGTCATTTTAGACATTCACTAAACAGATGGCCCTATTAGGATCTCAGTGTACCTAGTGGATTTTCTTCACTGAGATGACTTTGCCTCACTTTTCCTTCATAGTCCATGTTTTAACTGCACAGAAAGTGTTTCTTGGATCCAGTTGTTTGGCCCTGTTTGGTACCTTAGCCTTTGGGGTGGGAAGGAGTAGCTGGGCAAACAGATTGATGTTGCTTTTAAGTGAAGAAAATTAAATTAGAATGGTTGCAAAAGAATAGACAATCAAGGTTACAGTCAATTTGAACTGTAGACCCATCTGGGAAAATGTACAGATGTCAATATGGCTGCCCTGAAAAAAAATGTCAATCTCTCTTGTTTGTTTTTATGTGGCAATTAAACCTTTTGATATTATATTTTCTGTGTATGTATAGAATTTGTTGCTCTTGAGTTTCTGAAACATTAAAGTAAGTTGGATTTATGTTCAATGTTTAGACACTAAAAATGAGCAGCATATATTGGCTGAAATATTACATTGCTTCAGCAAAGTATAAATGTCTGCCAGTTATGTTTGTTGTTATGTGCATTAAAGGCATTTCTGACTTATGTTGACCCTAAGATGAACTTATTACAGAATCTTCTTGACAAAATTTGCTCAAAGGAAGCTTGCCATTGCCTTCTTTTGACGCCAAGCAGGGATTCAAGCCCTGGCCTCCTGGAATCCTAGTCCAACGTTTAGACCACTATACCACACTGGCTCTCAAGATATGTTACACAACTCTTGTAATGAAAACCAAGATAGCCCAACATACTGCCTTGTTTCCAAGATCAGACAGTTTCCTACATTTGAAAGCCATCAAGAAAGAAGACAGATGAATCTCTGGGGCCACCACTAAGAAAGCCTTCTCTCTTGTAACTGCCATCGAGTGGTTTTCACTACTGGCCAGACAATAAGTCCCCTAACACAGATCTTGATGTTTATGGTAGGCTCATTCAGTGATAAGCATCCCTTCAGGCAACATGGTTTTAATCCATTTAGGTCAAGGGTAGAAATCATGTGGTCCTCCATATATTGTTGGACTAAAGATTCCATTATTCCTTAGCATTGACTGTGCTTGCTAAGATTGCTGGGAGTTGCAGTGTGACAAAATCTGGAGGCCCATATTCCTACCCATGATTTAGGACTTTAACAAGCCAAAAACATTACCTTGAATTGGACCTGGAAACAAACAGGACTCAATTTAACCAGTGCAGAAGAGGCATGGTGTTTTCTGACCATCTAGCACCCACAAGCATTCTAGATGCCCCATTTCTACCCACTTCTGATTCTAGACTATCTTTAGTCAAGTAAGTATATTTGATCTGTCCTTTTGACACCTTATTTACTGAAGGTAAATAAGGTGTCTTATTACTGAAGCTAAAACAGTAATCATTTTTAAAAACTGGTCTATCATTCTTTTAGTAAACTGAAATTAACTCAATACCCAGTAAAAGCTTGTTTTTTTTCATTGTAGGAATAGAAACATCTCCCCTACAAACAGACGCAACATATAATTACTCTAAAATATGTATAGGAATAGAAATGAACCCCTTTTCTTTCACTCATAATGCATGTTAATGTTGAAATTCCACTGAAACAACACCGCGCATATTCTTGCATATGATATTTAAAGGTTTAAACATAATACACATCCAAATGCTGCCATTGTACAAGGCCACCAGATTGTACATTTTCCAAGATGGGTTCACCTCTGTCATTGTCATGTACAACTAAAAATTACAATTCTCCGAAAGGGGACCTCTCTATTCTAATCTCCCTTGTTTTCCACCAGTCATTTGCTAATATACCAAGCATTTATAATGCACCTCTCACCTAGGTCTCCTGTGACTACGGAATGAGAGAAGCAATGTTCACTGCTCTAATTAGGATTAGGATTATTCTTTAAAAACTCTCCCATGCCACAAGATGATGAAAGTATTTATGGGCAGAGAAAATATTCATTTGGCCACAAAATGAGGGCTTTTGGCTCCCAAATAGGAATTCTCCACCCCTTCGAAAATGAAATTTTCTTTCAGTCCCTAAACTTCTAGCAATGTACTAATTTAGAACTTCAGCTAACCATTTAGAAATACAGTTTATGCATCCAAAGAAAAGAGGAAAACAAAATTACCAAGGGAATATGAACACAGCAAATATGGGTGTGAATGGTTTTCATGAGCTACAAATTTTCAGTGGTTTCCTCCTTTCTTGTATTCATGTTGCTTCCCTTGCTCCATCCCACATGAATTTGACCAGGCTCCATCTCAGAAATCCTTGAAATTTGCATCAATCTTGCTGGAAGTTTTCACCAGCAGACCACTATGCTATAGTCAGGACTCTTAGCACACTTTTTCCCCCTCTGTCCTTTTCGTCATCCTAGTAATTTGCAGTAGCATGTTTCTAACGATTTTGGTCTGTTTCTAGAAGGAAACATACACACTACAGGAGCTCCTGCTCTGATAGTCATAGAGAATAGTAGGTGCTAGTAACTGCTGTTCAGGCTGAATGGCATGCATTTTACTTCCCAACTCATAGCAGTTAGAAACATAACCTTAAAAACGAATCTGTACTTCTCGAAGAGAAAAATCCCAATTGTCATGAAAACTTCTTGGGACCGTAATGACTATGCACATACATGTTTTCATGTGTGAGTTTTAGAAAAGAGGAGGGAAATAGTCTTGGTGCTACAATACAGAAGTTCTACTCAGTTCTATGTCTTCTTACTATAATCCATTAACATCTACAGACATACTTCAGCCTGCCTATGATAATGTAGTCTGAATTTTATTTAATTTATTTATATCCCACCTTTCTCCCAAGACAGAATCCAAATTTTTTCCCTGAAACGAAGCAATGTTAAGTTTTCTTCGTAAGAAGATCCATTAAAAGGAAGGAGATATATTTCCAAGTAAACATGGTTGGGGTCAAACTTCATTTTACAAAGACCTTCTACACATGCCAAAAACATCTCAGAAGAAGAAATACATTATTCAAAGATTATTATTTGTTTTGCATCTTCTCCTCATCTAATGTTTACACAAACCTCTCCATCCCTCCCTGATAAAGTAACCAATTACTTATTTTTGCATAACAGAGAACAGATTGATTCCAAGTAATTCTCTCTGGATTTGACCCAAAAATGAACTGGTCTAAAGGCCCATTCACACTAACAGCCAATGTGACATAGGGGTTGGAGTGTCAGACTAGGGAGGCCACAGTTCAAACCTGTATTCAGCCATGAAGTGCACAGGGTGACTGTGAGATGAAAATTTGGGGGAGGGCTGTATATTTTATTCTGACCCTCTTCAAGGAAGGACAAAGTAAAAAGCAGTAAATGTTACTCTCATCATCTGCAAGTCTGGGAAATCCAGCCCATATGGGATAGGAACTCAAGTAGCACAGTGCCATTATCTTCATTTGAACTATAAAACACATAAAGAAAGGGGCTTAAATGCTTCATGCGATCTATAATTATTTTTAAAATGTATTTGTTGAATGTGTAGCCCTCCTCTCCTCTAATGAGTTCAAGACAGTGTTCCTGGCTCTCTTTCTCTTCGTTGTATGCTCACAATAATCCAGTGAGGTAGGTCGGGCTGAGAGAGAATGACTTGCCCAAGATCACCCACAGTAAGTTTTCATGATTCAGTGGGGACTCAAAGCTGAATCTCACTCATCTCAGTCCAATACTCTAACCACTAGACAACACCACCCCTTCACACTGTTGTTGCATGCCTTCAAGTAGTTTCTGACTTATGGCAAACCTATCACAGGGTTTTCTTGGAAAGATTTGTTCAGAGAGGGGTTACAATTGTCTTCCTCTGAGGCTGAGAGTGTGTGACTTTCCCCAGGTTACCCAGAGCGTTTCTGTGGCTGAATGGGGATTTGAACCCTGGTCTCCAAAGTCATAGCCCAACACTCAAACCACTACACCATGCTAGCTCTCTGACTAGATAAGTATCTGAAATGTTCAGAAAACCACAGCACAGCCCAAATTTTCAGATGGCCCTGATTTAAAATAAGGATAAACACCAAGTAAATAAAAACAAGGACAAGACTCAGGCTGTCTCAAAAATATTTTACTGTATTAACAAGTAGAAATGACTTGTACTGATAACATCCCACAGTACCTTTTATGAAACAGATTCAATAAAAAGCTATAAAATATATACTATTTTAGTGGTTTCTCTATTAAAAGAGCCATAAAGAAATGGAATTTATATTGCATTGGTAAATTGGGCACATTGTACACAAGGCAAATGGCAACACTGAAACAACAAGAACAAACTTACTTAAAAGAAATATATTTAAAGCCCCAGTTGGTATTATAAATACAACAAAAATACACTTAAAGATGGAGAAAGATTCAAGTAAAGGATCAGGTTCACAACTTACATTTTACAATCATATGGTAAACAGAATGAAATTAAGCCAAGAAGACATGTAGCCCATTTCCTATTAATTTGATGAAGTGCCATATGGAAAATAGTGACAACATTTCTTATGTTTATGATATAGCCATTTCACCTGCTATAATTATGAATGGAGAACCAGGCAAATAAAACTAGCCTGCCAGGAGAAGTCCTGAGTAAAATATTCTCCATGATGTTACTGTACAAATTGCATCCATATTTTAAGTCCCCATGATCTGCTAGTTTTCCACGCTCAGTAACAGAGGGTGAGTGAACATTTTAAAATGCAGCTTCTTACCCGAGTTCGACGTAGTACAAACCAGGAAAGATGCTACTATGTAACTGAACTCAACATGTAAGCTATATGTGCATATGTAGAAACTCTGCAAACATGGAAATAATATAAGTTCCTGTGCAGGTGTCAATGAGAATCCGTATTAGAGCAGATGAAATGGCTATTGATAAAGAAGACTATAGATGGTTCCTTCTGCCAAATATTTTATCTCCATTCTTCTGGTATACAGATAGTCTAGCAGACCCATTTAGAAGAGGGGGCAAGGCCCGGCCCATACTAGCTGGGGAGCTGTAGCTCAACAATAATTTAACCTGCCAAGACATTCTGCTGCATCAGTTTCCTCTATATCTTTTTGGCTTCTAGATTGTCAACCAGTGGCACTTCTCTGGTGTCTCATAAGGATTTCTTGTTACTAACCCCAAAGGCCTAAGTTGTATCAGCCACTTCCATTTAGATCATGATTGCATATAAGAGTGTCTACAGAAAAAGACTGGGATCCCAACACTCAAGACCAAGTACTGAGATAGGCAACAGATTAAACTTAGTCAAAACTGTTTTATTGCCACAACAATTCTCCCCTTGCCACTGTAGAAGTAGTTCAGAAAAAGGACAGAAAACAAAGAAAGGCCTAGGGATTCAAAGAACAGCAGGGATATGTAATAACCCTTATTGACTGAAGGAATTACAGAAATGGATGGTAGAACCGATTTGTTGGATTATGTCACTGCCCTGATTCTCAACTCAAGGCAAAAATTGTCTCCATCACATAGTGACATATCTGGCATACTCACAATGAACTATTGTGGTCACTAAAATCACTGCTATCTTTTGAAGAACTTTCAAGATTTGCATACCTAGGTCTTGTACATACTATGTAGCAGATCCACAACCCACTCTGCACAAAAGAATTTGTATCAGAAGAACCAGTACAAATACATTCACTATTGTTGCTGCTATTGCCACTGCTCCTACTATTACTACTTATTTCCAGTATTGAAAAAAGGCCCCATCCAGCTTACAATCAGCCTTCTTATACTTACATCGCAAATGGCCAGTTCACACCTGGAGATTCCTGTGGGTGTAACAGGTCATTTTTAGGCTACAAAAATAACTTAAAGAGTGGGGTGTAGGATACAAAAATAGCCTTGGGAGGCCACCTGCAGTCGATGGACCTCACATTGTTCACCCGGTCTCATGAGAGCTAGGTTTTCTTTTGCATCTCCAGTAACTTTAGATGATCTCAATTTGGTTTTAAGTGCCAGTCTTCCTAAATGTGATGCAGATAGAAGTTACAGCTCTGAATAACCTCACAGTTCCAAATACAGTTTTCAGGCAATGGCCAAATTCTTGAAACACAAAGGACTAATAATCCCAGGAGTCAATAAACTATCAGCAGAATGCAATTGCAAATAGTTCATACAGCCAGCATGTATGCTCAGGGAAAATGGAGGAAGAGGAAATTTCCTAACAGCAACACAGTGTTCTTTCTTGTTTCCTATTTGCCATATCTTGGGAAAGCTACCTTTTGGGACTACAAATCCCAGAGTTCTCAAGCCAGCATGTCCACAGCATGCTAGATTCTGACAGTAGAAATCCAAAAAAGCAACTTTTCATAGCAATGCCACTTGCTATACCAAAAGCACAGCAGAGCCAATCCAAACTCAGGGCCTTTTTACACTACACAGTTATAGCACTTCAGTTCCACTTTAAGAGCCATGGCTGCATCCTACTGAACCCTGGGACCTGAAGTCTGGAGAGGCACTAGAGAGAATTCTAAATAAATTCTAAATTCAGTAGGATGGAACTGTGACAGTTAAAATGATATCAAACTGTTCTAACTGGGCAGTGTGAATGGGCCCATAGTCAAGCATGCTCCACAAAGTGCTACGCATTATGAGCAGTCTGGTGCAAACAATGCATGCAGTTGTGTTCTCTCCTCCTTACTGCACAACAGAAATGCTTCCTCATAGAATCAGCAATGCAGCGCTGATGTTCCCTGAGAATGTATGTTCAGTTTGCATGCATGGCTCTTACCAACAATGGTATGTGTGTATGAAAGCCAGCATCCATACATCTACCTCTCAAACTGTGTTGAGAGATACACAAACACAACAGAATACCAAAACAAGAACAGGAAAACTGAATGAAGAGAAACAATACATGAAAAACTAGTCATTTTGATAAGTGATGGGAACAGACTCCGGACTCAGGAATATTTGTGTCTTTGTTTTTGTCAAGGAGTGGCACATTGCAGCACTCCAGATGCCGTTGGACTGCAACTCCCTGCAATTCTTCCTTACTGCGAAGGGCTACTGAGAGCTGCAGTCCAATAACATTTAGAGGGCCACAAGCTGCCCACACTTGGTGTAACTGAAAGGAGATGATGCAGCTGGTATGCAATCCTCAAGCAACTTAGAGGAGCTACACTGACTGAGTAAAACTGTTGCTAAAAAGTTGTAGGTAACCTACCATTAACTAAAGTAAGTTCTGAGGATCCTATAGTACAGAAATAGGGGGCTCTTTGAAATCTGCGGCACCTCTAAGTGATAACATCTTTTTTTAACGCTTATTTCCCAAGCTATAGGATATGGCACACTGGTACCACATTTGCTTTCCTTCCTGGAAACCTACTGTAGACTCGCAGCCAGTGAGTCACAGACACACTCATCTACAGACCATCACTTTGGATAGTGCCGTTTTAATGGTTCACTTTTTGGTAATGTGCCCTGCAGCTAAAGCCCAGTCTCCCTCCCTCCCTCCCTCCCTCCCTCCCTTCCTTCCTTTTCTCAATCCTAGGCAGGATCCTAACCCTGTGCCCTGTGTCTTTAAAGTAACATGTCATTTAGCCCCGACACATGACTTCAAGAATATTCTGAACAATCTTATTACTGGCATTGTATTCTTCTTCATTTTAATATATGCCACTTCATAATGGCTTCTTATTCCTATCATGAATTTCAGCATTAGATTTCTTCTTACTTCTCGGGAAAAAAATCAAACACTTACCAGAACATTTTCCTATTATTAAGGCACTGTCCCTGGCACCACACACAACAAATACTGGAAAAGGAAGTTCTCCTATTGGAAGGCTTTTTGTTTTTAATGCTAGCAGCAACCCAGTACAGTGGTTATACATCTTCTACTCATTGTAAAGTGCAGTATCACTGAAACAGTTCCCTTTCTTTAAAAAAAAAAGTTTAATTACTCTGCCACATTACTTGTCAGATTTTGTTAGTGACAATTCCTGAGTCCCATAAAAGTCGACTTAAAATAAAGTCAGATCTGCCATTTAAAAAAAAAAATCTTCTAAATCAGGTGGGTATGTGGCCCCAGGCAATTTTTGTGGATCTGGGCTTATCCTGGACCCCTACTGAGGTCCCTTCAGCCCCCATTCTGCAAAACATATTGGCTTCCAGGACTGGCAATTTTGATTTTTTTTTAAAAAAAATAAAAACTCCCCAAAATTGTCACAGTTGGCTCTCCACCAAAACTGAAAGTAGATTTTTCATCTTCAATAACTGCTTTTTTTTTAACCCCAATTTTGTGCATTTTCAGGGCTCAAATTAGCCCCAGTCCTCCAAAGTTGCCCCTCTCCTATTTTAAATTAACAGGTGGCAACATTCAAAGGCCCTTGTATTACAATGATGTTCAAAAATAAAATGAAAGACTTCCAGTATCGCTTTCATCTAAAAAAAATGCTGCAGGTAGATAGAATTAGGATTAGGATGGATTACTGTTTCCATCCATGTGTCATCTGCATAGATGCATATGTGGATGCTCATGAAGTTTTACAATCAGTTCTTCTTCTGTAGGTTCTTCCAAAACATCCCTAATAACAACAAAACAAGACCCATTAGGAATCAAAAGGGCAGGTGTCTCAGTAACATAGCTTAGCAGAGTTACTTCTCTGACTGTATCTCCCAGAATGCCACTGATTATCCTATTTGAGTGTTTCTGGGAGTTATAAACAAAATAACAACAACTCAAACCTCTGATTTATACCAGGTTTGCCAACATACCCCTGAAACAGCTTCTGTAGTGTCCTCAGTATTAACAACCCTCTGTTCTTGTACAAATATTGTTAGCTGTGCTCAAACTACAAATACTGTGTGGATATCCTAGATGTTCTTGCAGAAAGTATAACTATATTCTAAAAGGATCTGCTACTCATTCTGCTTCATTCAAGGAAACTAGAACTGGTTATTCTAAATTCTGGTACTTCCTGCACCGTATTGTTTTCCATGGATTGTTTCAATCATCTAACAGTTAAAGAAGTTATCACTTAATACTACTTGTCCCATTTCTACAACTTAGAAATTGCAGTCCTCAGTGCAATTCTGTTGTCAACAGCCATACAGCTAGTCTTCAGTAAGCTTTTTTCCTTCATTAAAAAGATGAACAGCCTTCAAAATAAATGCTTTCACTATCAAAATAAATGCCTTCACTATTTCCAGGCTCACCTGAACATAAGTTCCATTGTCATCTGGTATTCAACTTCTGAGAGAGATGGGCGATGACAGCGACGGTCCCATTTGTGAATAAAATTCTGAAGTTCAAGAGAAAGGGCTATTTCAGGTAGTCTTCTAAGCAAACTCACTTGGACATACAAAAACATTATCCAGGCAGGTGATGAACTCATATGGGCAGCTTTATTACAAAGAAGGCAATTTGTAATATTTCCAGCAGCAAATCCTGCAAGTGGGGTATACCGATTTTTATGGAAGCTGTGGCTAGAACTTTTATGACTTGCTTTCTCTTCTCACACACGCTGCCTTCAGGGCTTGCAAGTCAGAGATACAATCATCACAATCAGGAGCCCTTTCCCAATACAGAATTATAGCACTGTGATTCCACTTTAACCACCATGGCTGTATTCTGCAGGATCCTGGGACTTGTAATTTGGGGGTGGTACTATAGTTCTTTGGCTGAGCATTCAAAATGCCCCTACCCAAACCGTCAGTCCCTGAATTCGACAGGATGGAACTAAGGTAGTTAAAGTGGAACCATAGCACTATAACCGTGTAGTGTGAAATGACCTTAGTTCTGAGGGTCACAGTATAAAACAGCCCAAGTAAGAACATTAGTAGTAAAACCAGAGATTAGGGAAGTAATTATAGCTTCCAGAATCCATCAACTAGGATTGCCACTGAAAAGCCTAGTTTTAGCCTGGGGAGGGGACCTTTCATCCGATGGCCTGCCTACCAGCCCAGTGTCTCCACAGGCCCCCTTGCCCTACTCCAGGAGACTATCCTAAAGGGAATCCCTGCTATCTCCAGACACTGACCGGACAGAGCGGGTGTGCCACCTCATGGCTTTGCTCCTTCTTCCCTTTCCCCATCCAAATTGCCTGATGGAAAACCTCAGCTGGAAAACCAATGGCCACACTTCAATGATGGGTGCTATGGCCACACATGTGAGCATATGTACACAGCATTTGATTATATCCAGCCTATGGATGGCTAACAGGAGAGGAGAAATTCCAACACTCTCCACTCTGAGCAATTGCAATTCCTCACCTCTGTTTTAGACTCTCCACCATAATACCTCAAAAGCACAGTTGTCTCCAAGAGATGAGACAGGCTAGCAACTGCATGTTTCAAAGCATAATCACTCAGGTGTGTGTCTAGTGTTAACAGAGCCTAGGGCAAGCGTGGAAGTTGCACCCCTACCTCCAGGGATGCTTCCTCCTCCTCCTCTGCCTCTTCTGGCACTGCTTTTTTTATGCCCCCCTCACTAGCATTGGCGTCCAGGGCATGTGTCCTACTTGCCCCACCCTAGATACATCTCTGCAACCACTACTGATTTGTGAGGTAGCTACCAACGCACTGATTGCTTCATTTACCTGTATGGGAAGCAACCACATCATACCTGTAGCTCCCCATGCATCTTCCTCAATTTCATGTGCATCCATAGCAAAAGGCCAGTTTGAGCATTGTTGTGTTGCTGTCTCCTTTTCTTATTACACAGTTCACCAACAACACTATAAAGATTGAGGTGAGTAAATGCAGAAATCCTAGGAGCAAATTTTCTGTCACTGGGACACTCTGGAGGTCACATGGACTGCCAAAATTGGCAGAAGTACCCCAAAATCACTTCTCTTTTGGAAAATAGGGTTATTAACAAATGTTAAATAGCGCTCCTGCATCCTATTTAAAGATATGACTGCCACTTGAAGAAGCTACTAGGAAAGGTAAAAAGAGCAATCTTGGAAGTTTGGAGGGGCTGGAAGCTGCAAAAAACAGGTTTAGAGGTCTTCACACAGCTTCACGCAACTCCATTTTGCCAATCCTGCTATAGATTATAGGCACAGCTGCTACACAAGCAGCAAGCCTTCTGATACAGCAGTTACTTTATTGGAAAAGGAACAGTGATGATTCTTTGACGTGCGTCTGAAATCCAGGTCTCAAACATCACTAGTTTCTTTGATTCCAATATCTCAAAGTTTAAGGCAAAGTGAACCTTTTCTAAAATGGAAGTTACAATTCTCAAGATTATAAAAACAGTCCACAAGCTACCACTCCTACTGCAGCCTGTATGTCCCACCTCTCCATCAGGAGGTTTGCAGGTTTTGAGCAGAAAGGCAAGTGAATTATCTTGCATTTTTGAAGCCCATGGCTTTAAGCAGGAAGCCAAGCATTACCTCCAGAAGTAAGGCAACGAACAGATTGACCCAAATGACGGAGGAAATCAGCCACCAGGTGACAAAGTACAATTTTGACCATCTGGAAAAGAGTCGGGGGAGCGGGGAGAAGAAATCAAGTAATACTCATTATGGCATATGAATGTGCTTTGAACATGCAAATAAACACGTTGCTACTTGCGCTGAAAGTGTAACCTCAGAACTCACACAAACCACCTTTCAAGTTCCAAACTCATGAAACATTAAAACACAACACTCCACAAATTCCCTCTTTTGACATTTATTTTGCCATTGTGAACAGACTGTTCAGATCAGCTTCTAAGCTGGCCAGAACTCCCCGAATAAGAACCACAAAGCAATTTTTAAAAGTTCTTTCTATCCAGCAATGAGGTCACCTTAATGTCAGCAAAACTACAGATTAAAGACTATTCCAATCCTCTTGATTCTGTTCTCTACCTCAAAAAGAGTTAAAGCTAAAAAAGACATCTGAATAATTGCTTTTTTTTTGCTATGTGTCATCAAGTCATCTTCAACTTATGGCAACCCTATCACAAGGTCTTCTTGGCAAGATCTATTCAGGAAAGGTTTGCCATTTTCTACTTCTAAGGATGAAAAGAACTGTGACTTGCCAAAGGCCACCCAGTTTTATGGCTGAGCAGGGACTCAAAGCTTAGTCTCCCAGAGTCTGAGTCCATCACTAGATCTCTATAATTCCTAGCTTGAACATTTTCCAAAGATATGGGAATATAGTCACTGAATCTAAAATGTAAGAGGAGGTATGCTGCTACAGACCAAAGGCCTCTCTACCCAACCAGACACTTGTATGAAGCAAAAGCAGAACATTAGAATAACTGCATCCTCCTGCTCATATTCCCTATGCAGCATGCTGCCTCTCCTATTGAAGGCAATACACAATCATCTTGATTAACAGCCTTACCCTAAACTTGTCTTATCCATTTGAGAGCTATTCCGGTTGGCAGCAATCCTTACCAACAATCATTAGTGCTCCTAATTCTAACAGTGTTAACTCATTCTATGACTTAGAGAATTTAAATCCAATAAACTCATTTAATTTAAATACTTCATTTTTAATCATCTGGAACCAGTCACCGTTCATCTTTAGTGGATGACCCTAGGTTCTAATGCTTGGCCACTGCTTTTCTCTAAGACCGAGAGAGTCTAAACTGAAAAAAGAAAAAAGTGTCTTTGAACATTCTCCCCATACCACAATTTTATACATTTTTATAGTGTCTCATTCACTTACTCTTTTTCTAAGCTAAACAGCCCCAAACATTGTTCCTCACATGGAAGTTTCTCCTGCTCTTTAACCATTTTGACGTTTTTCCTGCATCTTCTCCAGTTATGCCGTACATTTTTAAAAAACATTGTTGTCTTTCTCCCAAACATCCTGCACATAATCTGAAATCTACTATGTTCCAATCTAAGTCTGCACAGTATATCATGTACTCCATCCTAAGACTGTGACAAACTATAGTTTTTTGAGTTTTCCTATGGTTCTTCAACTTCCCTCACAACACATCCTCCACTGGCCTCAAAAACACAACACTAGGCCCCAATTCAGAGGCTTCTAATAGCTTACTGTCAGTCATTGGCTCCCACTTCAGTACCACCTTTGTGCAAGTGCCTAAAACTAATCAGGAAATGACAATATATAACAGTGTCTGAATCCGGTATCTTTGTCTGTTGTTCTCAGACAAGCCAGGATAAGCCAGCAACAAACAAGACAAACTGAAAATGTTTATCACCTTTGGAAAAATATTTGGAAAAAAATTTAAGAACTCTGACCTCAAGCAAGATAACTGAATGCTTCTCAAGCCATTACTTACGGAGAAGAGTATCTGGAATATGCATCTAAGAAAACCTGCCAGTTGTTGACAACCATCACGTCCCATAGGGTCACTAGTGCTGCCTGACAGGTAAGCAAGAAAAAGCAATAGTGAATATTATTTTTATTTGTGATTTGTAGAGAAAAGAAAGACAACCGAGACAAACCAGTGATGCAGCTACAAGCACCCAAAATGAACACACTTACAGCAAAATCATCAAAGTTATTTGGCCAGTACTCCAGTTGTTCATATGTGCCACACTGGAAGGTTGTGTTTCCAGTTGTTATGTTGACACCACTACAAAGAAAAGCATACATATAATGTTATTTCAGCACAGGCCACACAATGCTATGGCATAGGAATAGGAACTATTTGATATACCTTACAGTGAATATTAAAATCAATCACATACAGCTTTCACATTTGAGGGCCAAAAGATCTTCTGTACTACATAATTAGAAGACAGAATAAGCAACAAGAAAATTCAAAGTTTAAAGGCTACTGTAAGACAGAACAAACATCCACCTGCCTCTTTCATGATTCTGGTAAGAAGATACTGTTCTAAACTACAAAGAGGTTGACACTGCTATGCATTACAAAGGACTTAAAATCTGAAGCCAAGACTATTTACAACCTATCACCAGAGCCAAAATTCAGCCATGAAGTAAAGAGAATAATGCCATACTAAACATTTTTTTCTGTGCCATGATACAACCAGAGTTACCCTTCAAACCACTGTAGATCAGGTGTTTTAATTAGATTGATTGTTCACTGCTTATTAAACTTTTACAATTACTGTTTTAGCTATTTTGTTCTAATTTATCTAGTACAGGGAGGAAAAGCCTATTTGAAATTATTCTTACCACAGTGGAAAAATATATTTCCCAACAGTGGGAAACCTCATTGCAAAGAATAATGGACCGGTGAGACTTTCATGGGTCCACACAAGTATTTGAATGTCTCCCTGCCAGGTACCAGCTTCTGTTAGACCTTCTCCAAATAAAACCCAATAGCAGCCCTATCACCTGCCAACCAGCTGCGAGACTGGATGGGAAAAAATGATGCAGGCCAATATAAGGCCATCTCAGGCCTTGCAAGGGGAAGGTCTCTAATGAGATCTCCAGGGTTTCCACAAGGTCTCAAATTACAAGGAAACTCCAAATCCAGGAAAAAGTCACAGGAGGCCAGCAGCCATTACCAGATGAGAGCAGGAAATGCTTGGCAGGTAGGAAGATAGGAACCAGCTATAACAGAAACACAAACATACACATACCAAAAAAAAAAAAAAATCCAACATTTGACATTTAATTTGAGGCCATTTTGCTGCACACCAAACGCTTGGGTTGTTTCAACAGTGCCTGGCACCTGCTCTTCCTACTCTTCAACTCTTTCCTGGTCTATCAATATTCCCCATAGAATCACTCCATTTGAGGACTTTTGAATACAAGCAGAATATTGTGGGAAAATTCTGGTTTGCCCTTACATGCGTAGGTGAAATAGTCTGGGATTTAGATCCTTAATTGCTACAGTGCTTGCAGAGGTACTCCCCAATGAGTGCCAGTTTATTTTTGTTTTCTTAACTTTTGTGTAACAATAAAAAATTATTTTGCACCTTCATAGTGTTCAGCATCATGTGAACATCAAGTAGTAATAACACAAATTAAATCCATTTTAATTCTACATTGTAACACAACAAAAAGGAGGCGAAGGTTTGTATACTTTTGTATGCTAGGTGGCATACAAAACACAGGATGATCACGGCTTCTGCCCATAGTCAAAGCTCATGTAAGAATGGCCATGCCATTTTTAGCAGCTGCTTTACCTGATATTCCCCATGGGAGCAATGGTACCCCGAAACAGCTCCATGCCAATTATTGCAAATGTATAGAAAGCCACCTGGAATAGAACAAGTTGGCATTAGTAACTTTCTACTACCAATTTAATGTGGTGCAAGCATTACTGCCAAAAACAGTATTCATTATACAATTCAAGCCCATGTTGGGCCAGTTAGAAAGCTAAAATGTTAGCTTTCACATTTTAATCCCTTTGCATAAGCAGTCAAAGCAGCAAACCCACAAAGCACAAACTTGCTAAAGTAAAATAAAAGCTTCCTAGAAGCAGACTGAGCACATGACATGATCCTGATATCCTTGCTTCTCCTCACTGAAGTAACAGAGAACATAACAGCCCTCTCAATATTGTTGAACTACATCTCCAATCATGCCTCACCACCTGCCAGGCCAGTTGGGGCTGACTGCAGTCGAGAGTCCAACAGAACCTGGAGGATCAAAGGTTCCCAATCTTCCCTTAATGTCCATTCTGAGGTAACACTTTCGTACAGCTTCAACTGCTCTCCCAGAATATTTAGATAGCTTCCTACTTCAACACTTTGAAGATTGTGGCCAAATATTTGACAATTTCCCCACTGGTATATAACCAAGATGAGGAGGAGGATGTGACTGACTCCAGGCCACCTGTCACAGGAATACCTGAGTTCTGGGGAAGTTGGTCACAAAGCTAAGGCACAAGCAATTTATCAAACCATCCCTCCAATAAAGCCTTGGCTTTGAGTATGCCTCTTTGCCAGGCCAGGCATTCATAGCATAGGTGGACCTGAAATGGTTACTCCTCCTCCCTTTGCCCTCTTCCTTATCTTTTGGTGCCATCCACTTCCTCAAAATCACTACCACTGCTGTCTCTGGGTAGCTACTTGGAATAACTGTTTTTCTTACACATAACAACATATCCACATAGACAGAAGTTGGGCTGCATAAGCAATAGAGAAATGAATTTCTCCCAGCAATGATCACCACATTATGATTCTCAAAGTTCAGTTTTCCAAATGGTAACTATTATTTTTTCATATTTTAAAGGTCTTTTGTTTAATTAAAAACTTCCATAGGATCACGTCCAAATGTAACTCATTTGTGACACATTATCAATAAGAACTAAAGTGGGAGTTCAAGTAAGTATAATAAAGTTATTCTTACATACAATATTCCAAACATGCGCCACTGCTAGTTAATTTACAGAACTTACAAAATCAAACATCTGTTGAGAGAAGGTGAATATCTTGAGGGGCCTTACATTTCCGTTACAGAAAAACTCTGAATGATCTGTCAAACTGTTCTGAAGATGATCATCACTCTAGGGAATCTTCAGCTTGCAATACCTAAATCTGCCGTTAAGTGGAGCTTCACACTGCATGATAACTCAAATGTCTTCATTAACTGATTTTATTTAAACAATTTAATATAAAGAAGGAAGCAATACAATCCAAAGGTCACAAGCACAAGCTCCAATGTGCCAAGGGAATTTTAGAACCATACCTGAAACTGCCTTAATAAGCACTGTATTCATATTTTGAAGGTCTTTTGTTTAATTTTGCTAGGGTCTATTCTCACACTAACTCTCAGAGGGAAAAGAAAGATTGACCCGTGGCACTCCAGGCAAGAAAAAGATTGGGCATCCTTTGCAAGAGCTTTTCTGATGCACAGATTTATCTCACACCCAGAGCATCCTCTTGTGGAAAAAAAAATTGTCGTTATAATATTGTCAGAAAAGGCTACTAACTATAAGACCTTCTGAACGCCATAGGAACAAGCATCTCTTCCACTGAGAAATTTTAATAACAACATTAAGCAGAAAAAGTTGGGAGCCAATGAAGAATAAACAGTTTCTCCTAACTAAAGGCACTCCAACAGTCAAAAGCATAAGTCTTAGACCTTGGGCATTCTATCACTAGAATAGAATTATGGGGGTTTTTTCCCATTTATTTAATGCATTTTCAATATAAATGACTCACAGAGTGCCTATCAAATGATAAGCAATGAAAACAGCATCTGGCCATAAGCTTCCAATATGAAGAAAAGAAAAGGGATGAAGTGGGAAGAAGAAAAGAAGCAAATGCTGCCACCAGTTCTTAAAGTTGCATAGCAACTGATTGATTGATTGATTGCCTGGTTTGTTAAACAATGATTAAAGGCAAAAGAAATTATAAGGAAAAGAGACACTTAAAAAAAATTAGTCTCATAAAATGATGAAAGCAATCAACAACTCTAATTTCAACAACTCTAATTTTGCACTGGTGTATTGCTGAAATTATTTGACAAAAGTGATTTGTAGAAAATGTAAAATATGCATTATTCTTCATTTTCACTTACCACCAAGATTCCTGCAAAGCTTCTTATATTTTTTACCATATCCAGCAGTGTGCTGGCAACTGAAGACATGAACTGTAAATAATAAAAAGAATATTTAGTGCTTTTCATAGTCTTTCACATGTTAACAGTCATAGTTAAAAATAAACATAACCAAATTCAAATTAAAGTCTACATAGCAAATCAGTAGTACCTTTATGTTGGGGATGATACGCAAAAATCTGAACACAATCAGCATGTTTGCTAGACGGACCATGTCCCACAGAGACAGCAAGCCCAACATTTCAGGTCTCCTACAAAAAAAAAACAACGAAGATGACTTGCAGCAAATCTGAGCCAGGGAACCACCAGAATGAACTGAGTCTGCTCTTCTAGCCAACTAAAGGCATAATCATCAGTCATGTGAGAAATATATATCACTATTTGGAAAAGGAATAAAGACCACACAGTTTTATGTCATGGGTAGGGCATATATTCCTTCCAAATGTTGTTGGGTACTAACTTCCACCAGATCTCACCACTGACTATTGTTAGCTATGGCTGCTAGGAGTTGTAGTCCAACAGCACCCGGAGAGCAAAATGTTGCTGACCCCTGTCTCACATAGTATCTTTGATATTCAACTCTAAGAACTATAATCGGAGAACTGCAAGGAAAATCTTTCCTCCCTAGCCCATACTGATGGAACTAATTGAAGATTCAGTCTAACAAGGGATATGGAAGAAATTGCATTTGTCTTTAATCCATTTTGCAACCCTTTTCAATATGAAACATTCCCACTCTACAAACCTCTTACTACTTTTTAAATTAAAGCTGAAAGATACATGACACACATTCTGTGATGCAAATACATATGTCTACTTACTTTGGAAGTATTTTCCACTGTATGTATGAACAGATATGTTTCATATTAAAAAGGCCTGTGAAAAGGATTACAGACTGTTTACTTCCAGGTATGTGAAATACCTATCATTTATGCACCACTTTGTCCTACTGTGTAACATCATTTAATTCAATTGTCAGATGTTTAATTCATAAACTGTTCAAGATATTTCAATCTTTTTCAAGTATTATTATTTATTGTTTTAAAATGATTTTATTACAAGCCACCCTGGGATCTTTGGATAAAAAGTAGAATATAAATATTTTAATAAATAAAAATAATAGGGGATTTAGGTAAAAGCAGAGGGCTGCAGACTAAAAGTTTAGGAAGAAGCAGAGGGCTACAGAATACAAAGGGAAAGTAATTTGTTCCCCATGTCTGCCACTGGCTCAGATGAACTGGCTGAGCATCCCACCTGCAGAAAAATGCAGCTGTTTTAAATCAGAATTTGAAAACCTTACATTTGTGCTTGACATTCTCAGGATCTCTCAGCCAATATGGGCATTACTCATGCTGACTAGGAGATTCTGGGAGTTGTAGTTCAAGCAAGTAGTGTCTCCAAGATCTGCTTTAAACCAGACAGGAGAAAGCCCTTGTTTCTGAATTTCTAGCCTAGCTCATCACATCCCAATGTTTTAGCAAGAAATAAAGAGACAACCCATCAGAGGTATCAATTCTGTGTAGCCACAACTGTTTACAAAACATTCATACCAGCCTGGATGAGGAAATCCATAAACTGCAAATGTTGATACCTCCAACACCTTTGAGGAGAAGAGGCAAAAATATAACAATTATAATAATTATTTATGAATTAAGTGTTCCAAGTAGTAAAGCATGCTGGATTATTTTCAACTGGATGTGGAAAGGGTACCACTGGCAGCATGCATTCACCCTCTCCCCTGCAGCCTCCCAGAAGGTGGAAGAGTCTCCAGATCAGATGGAAGGATATAGAGACGGAAGGCAAAAGGAAAGGTAGAAGAAGCCTGATCACAGGACACAAGATGGAACCCATTTCTTCAAAATAAATGTCCTATCCAAGTATGAATGTAATACTTGGGGAAAGAGTGGGAGGGGCTGTTAACTATCTGTAACAAACTTGATCTTAACCTTTATTTTCTTTCATTCGTATCTAAGAGCAATATAATATCCACCCATGACATTAACATAAAAACACACTAGGATGTTAACTCTGCCCTCATATTACAATAGTGCAGTCACTCCTACAGGCTTTTATTTACCTTCTTATTCTGTATACTCAAGGCAGCAAGTTGTCCTTGTTGCCTTATTTGTTAAACAGGGGCAGAATGGAAGCTATTCAACAATACTCACCATCAAAACACCAGTCAGAAGACCATCAAAGATGTTACTTGGATATGACAAATATCTTCTTAAACCCAGAGCTATTACTTTCAGCAACATTTCCAAGAGATAGTAGAAAATGAAGACACAGTTTATAACCTTGAAAATTCAAAATGAAGACGTATTTGAGACTTGTGATTTGCAAGAAAAACTGATACAGGAAATGTCATGTAAAGAAGAGAGGGCCTCACCCCTAAAAAGAAGTCATCCCGCTCAGCAGGTGGCTTATCTGCATCTATTACCATGACAACCTGTGCGGAAAAAGAGCCACCAATTAATAGATGCTGAATTTTAAAATATAGCATTATAAAAGTGCCTAAACCATTTTTTAAATCTACCACAGCAAATAATTTTTCTTCTCAATAGACCAAAGTAAATTTAACCAGCCTACCAAGTGCTACTTATGGGAAGAATGAGGAAAATGCAATTTGTGGGCCCTATGCAGGCCCAGCTCCTCTCAAGGTCTGCAGGAGACCAGCTCCAAGTTTTCCCCTGCCCACATGTCCAAACATCAGGAAGGGAACTTGGCTGAAAAATCAGATGCAAAATGCCAAAACCCACTCAAACTGCTACAAATATGTGGTGGCACCTCCCACTGCCACTCAGTGGTGCTGGGGAAACAACCTCAATTTTTGGACAAAGCTGGAAAATAAGATTACATGGCCTCCTCCAGTTTGGTTGTGGCACATCTCTGCTGGCTACTGGATGAGTTTGGTGATAGAAATTAGTCTCCACCCCTGGTATAATTGTCCACTTGAGATATGGGGTAGTGCAGGAGTGGAGAACACATGGCCATTCTCAACCTTATTGGACTACCACTTGACCATGATCTTTCGCCATCCACCAGGGCTAATGGGTGTAGCAGTCCAATATCTGGGGAGCCAAAAAATTCCTAATATGGGGCTGTGCATACCGGTCAACTGAACAGTCAAGAACTGTCAACTGCCTACCTTTTATTTGACAACTCCAAGAATGTTACTGAGCAGACATGTAAGTTATGTAAAGAAGCCAAAAGGCATTATTTGCTAGCCAGGTAGTGACGCCAGCACTGCAGAAACAAGAAACTGATCCCTAGCAGGTATATCTGCTATATCTGCAGGCACCTCCAAAGAGGAACAGAGGTACTCAACCAGGCAAAAGGCCTAGTATCTGACTAAGACTACCAAGATCAAGACGCATAATAGGCACTGGAAACTACAGCCTAATCTACCTTAGAGTGTGAGGAAAAAAGGAATCCTAGAATCATAGAGCTGGAAGAGGCCACACCGGCCATCCAGTCCAACCCCCTGCAATGCAGGAACACACATCAAAGCACTCCCGACAGATGGCCATCCAGCCTCTGCTTAAAAACCTACAAAGAAGGAGATTCCACCATGCTCTGAGGCAACATATTCTACTGCCAAACAGCTCTGACCATCAGGAAGTTCTTCCTGAGGTTTAAGTAGAATCTCTTTTCCTGCAGTTTGAATCCATTGCTCCTTGTCCTAGTTTCTGGAGCAGCAGAAAACAAGCCCGCTCCCTCCTCAACATGGCATCCCTTCAAATATTTAAACATGGTTATCATGTCCCCTCTTAATCTTCTCTTCTGCAGACTAAACATATCCACCTCCCTAAGCTGCTCCTCACAGGACATGGCTTCCAAACCTTCACCATTTTGGTCGCCCTCCTCTGGACAGGTTCCAGCTTATCAATACTCTTCTTGAAATGAGGTGCCCAGAATGGAAACAGTATTCCAGATGAGGTCTAACCAAAGCAGAATAGAGTGGTACCATTATCTCCCTTGATCTAGACACCATACTCCTATTGATTCAACCAAGATTCACATTGGCTTTCTTGGCTGCAACATCATACTGCTGATTCATTTTCAGTTTGTGGTCCACCAAGACTCCTAGATCCCTTTCACACGTACTGTTATCTAGCCACATGTCACCCATCCTATATTTGTACATTCCATTTTTTCTGCCTAAGTGCAAGACCTTACATTTCCCTCTGCTGAAACTCATTTTTGTTAGCTTTGGCCCAGCCCTCCAATCTGTCAAGATCCTTTTGAATTTTGATCCTATCCTCTGGAGTATTAGCAACCCCTGCCAATTTAGTATCACCTGCGAATTTAATCAGCATGCTCTCTATTCCTTCATCCAAGTCATTAATAAAGATATTAAATAGATGAAGAGAATGCTGTGGACGTAGCATATCTTGATTTCAGTAAGGCCTTTGACAAAGTTCCCCATGACATTCTTGCAAAGAAACCAGTAAAATGCATAGAACCCTGTGGCACCCCACTAGTCACTTCTCTCTGGGATGAAAAGCAGCCACTGATGAGCACCCTTTGGGTTCAGTCCATCAACCAATTACAAATTCACCCAACAGGTAGCACCGTCCAGCCTGCACTTTACTGGTTTCTTTGCAAGAATGTCATGGGGAACTTTGTCAAAGGCCTTCCTGAAATCAAGATATGCTACATCCACAGCATTCTCTTCATCTATCAAGCTTGTAACTCTTATCATAAAAAGAGATAAGATTAGTCTGGCATGACTTGTTTTTGAGAACCCCATGTTGACTTTTAGTGATCATGGAATTGCTTTCTAAGTAATTACAAATTGACTGTTTAATGATCTGCTCTAGGATCGTTCCTGGTATTGATGTCAGGCTAACTGGGCAATAATTATTTGGATCCTCTTTTTTTCCCTTTTTGAATATGGAGACAACATTTGCCCTCCTCCAGTCTGCTGGGACTTCTCCTGTTCTCCAAGAGTTCTCAAAGATTATTGCCAGTGGTTCTGAAATTACTTCTGCAGGTTCTTTTAATATCCTTGGATGTAATTCATCTGGCCCTGGAGACTTGAAGTCATCTAGTTTAGCCAAATATTCCTGTACTACCTCTCTACCTATTCTGTGCTGCATTCCCTCCACTTCCTCGCCTGGTCCCCACTCCCCAGGCTGAGAGAGAGAAACAGCATTAAAACAGGTTGAGGGAGAGAAACAGCATTAATTCCTTGGGGAAAACATGCAACATCCTACCTTTATCTTGTCTTTCCTCTTCCTCCTCCCCACTCTTCTCTTCACAACAAACCTAAGCAGTAGGTCAGGCTGAGAAAGAATATCTGGCTTAAACTCTATGAGTTCCATGGTTCAGTGGGAACTTGAACCTAGATCTCTAACATTCTAACTGCTATACTATACTATATTAGCTCTCCCAATTTAATAGTTCATTATAATTTTTTAAAAGGTTAGCTGGTCCAACAGCTATTTAATCTTTTTTTGGATTTCTAGGGGAGGGGTCTGTTCGCAGACTTCCTACAAGTGGAATCTGGCTGGCTACCAGTGAAGTGAGGATGCCAGAAGCTTCCTGAAATACAGCTGGGTTCTTATATTTTCACACAAAACAAATTTAGCCAATTTTTAGGCCAAATAACAGGACAGATTATGATACTAGCTATTTGTTTCTGAACTCAGAAATGTATTAAAACTTTGTATACTTACACATACAGAGAAAACGTTTGCTAGAGCTACAGCATTGCCTAAGTACCCAAAGTAGCGATGACCAAAGATAAGTTGAATTTTCTGTAGAAATGGTGACTGATAATCTGGCATGTGAGGGCGCTAGAAGAAAAGAAACACAGATATATAATATCCCATCAATTTAACCTATTTTTTTCAAGATGTCTATTTGTTGTTGTGTGCTTTCAAGTCATTTGCAACTTACAGTGACCCTAAGGCAAACCAATTACAGGGTTTTCTGGGGATGAGAGTGTGTGACATGACCAAAGTCACTCAGTGGGTTTCCATGTCCAAGTGGGGAATCAAACCCCAGGCTCCAGGATTGTAGCCCAATGTTCAAACCACTACACCTTAAACCATCTACTAATGAAAGCTCTCTAGGTATCATACAGTCTTTAAAAATATGGCCTAAATCTAATCATTTGTCCCAAATGGAGCAGACCCACTGAATCAATGGAGCTTTATTCGACACTTATGTAATGTACTTAGATTATCAACATTTATGTAAGTTCCCTTTATTCAATAGGTCTGCTCTAGCTGGGAACAGAATTTAGGACATTTTATCTCCAAAGTTCACACAAATCTATTAACTTCGTGTTAGCATCACTGAGGTCTTTTATGGCAGTGTTACAGTTCTATATAAGCATGTAGACTTTCTTCAGAGACACTGAAGAGAAATGTATAATTTAGCAAAGAGACAGAAAATAGAGATCAAAGGCACAATCATTTATTATTCAAAAATGACTGATTAAGATATTAAAAGTCAAAGAATTTTTTCATATTACACAATTATAGGACTATGATCCAGTTTAACTGCTATGGTTGCACCCCTATGGATGCTGGGGATTTTCCTTCAGGAAAGCACTAGAAGAACTGTCTGGCTGAGAATTCTCAATGTTACTCCCCAAAACTGCACATCCCAGGATTTCATGGGATGTTGACATGGCAGTTAAAGTAGAATCATAGTTCTATAATTGTGTAGTGTGGAAAAAGGCCTCAGATATCAGCACTGATTATCCACAAAGGTGTTAAAACAAGGTACTGTTATGTATCATCTCCAACACATAATAAAGTAGCAGATAGTACATATTTCTTGCAGACCTTCTGAGATAGAACCAGAAGTCTGAAGGAGAACTGAATGCTAAATTCGGTCAGGTGCACCAGTTGACTAGAAACAGAAATGTAGTTATTGCTTCTGTTCAAATTTATCCTGTCAAACCAAGGTCAGAAAACTAAAGCACATACATTATCATGTCCATTTCATGGTTAGAAGTTCATAATGTCTGAATAAATTTGTTATCTCTTACTATGTTTTGAGAACAGAGAGATATTGATCTAAGGGTACATTCCAGCCTTCCTTAACCTAGTACCTACAGGGTACCTTCTGAGTTGAACTCCAACTCTCATAATCCCAAACTATTCCTTAGCAGGTTGACAGGCACTGAAATATTAATATATACGTGCCATACTTGTAGGCCATCAGCATTATCAAGAACCATGGTTTCACAGTTGGTCCTTTTCAGAGTTTAAAAAATAGAATCTGCTTAACTACATGTATTTTTTCTACACACTTTTGGAGCATGCAGTTCCTCTTTAGAGACATATTCTTATTTCACCACCGAATTGTATTACACACACCCAACAATTTCTTTGGGTGCAAACAAAATTTAAACAAATTTTAACAAAACAAACAAAACAAAATTTGACAAATTGGCTATTTGTGGTCTTGCCCAGCACATTTAAAAAAAAAAAGAACAGAAAACTAAAAGAACACAAGCTTAAGATCCAGGAAACAGAGGAAGGAACAGAAACTGAAAGGCAATCCAAATCATGTGCTGTACCACAGAAACTCTGTAACTGTTCTTGTTAACTCTAAGCAAGCAATTTTTGTTTTTTAGCAACACACCACTAATTACAAATATTTCAATAATTCTATCTTAACAATCAGTACAGCTGTAAATTGTGAAAATTTGTAGGTGACAGGGTCATCATTTTATTCTATTAAAAAAAAATGAATGGTCAGGCACAATTACAGTTCATCAACAGCTGGTTCACTATCCTTGGCTTAGAGTAAGCATTTCAGAAAAATTTAATTCAAGTGTGAGTGCGGAAGAAGAGTTAGACTGTCCATGTTTTCTTTCCAACTTACATAGCACACAGGGAATGCCCCATTTCAACCCATCTGCACCAGAAGCCCCTGCACAGCACACAATTAAAGCACTATTATTCCACTTTAATTACCATGGTTCCACTCTATGGAATCTTGAGGCTTGTCATTTGATGAGGCACTAGAGTTCTCTGGCTGAGAATTCTAAATGTCCCTCCATAAACTGCAGCTCCCAAGATTCCATGCGATGTTGCATGGCAATTAAAGCGGGCAATAGCACCATAATTGTGTAATGTGAATGGGCCCCAGGAGGGCTTTGAGTGAGCTGTAGGGTATTTGCTGACCCAGGTAAGAATTTCAACGTATTAATTATCAGGCTTGCACTGTGTTTAAGGACAGCATTAAATGTAGACTTCCCGTATAATGGAGTCAATACAATAGGAACCAGAGCATGTGTTTCTGCTTTATTGCATGACGGTCCCCTGAAAAATGGCATGGGGCTTTTTTTGTCCCAATAACATTACACCAGATGGGACAAAAAAGTACTCCAATGATAAAAGCAACAGAATGGGAGATATTTTCTTTGTACCAGCCATTTTATTTGTTTATTTAAAATTGCACATGACAAGTAGTTGAAATTGGGAGAAATTATTTACAACTATATATATTTTATTTTATATATATTCCATCTTTCTCCTGAAAGGAATCACAAGACAGTTTACAACAAAATTAAGACAAAATAAAGCCGAGAGCCAGGGCAGTGCAGTGGTTTGAGGACTGGTCTACGACCCTGGAGACCAGAGTTCAATTCCCCACTAGCCATGGGCACATAACACTCCCAGGCCTAGAAAATCCTGTGATAGATTTGCCTTTGGGTCACCATAAGTTGAGAATAACTTGAAGGCACACAACAACAACAACGCTGAAAACGTGGTGATAAAGAAGGCAAAACAACAAGCTAGTGTATTAAAACACCATTAATTTTTTAAAAAGAGTAAATCATTTAGAAGCATAACAACAGAGATAAAAACAGAGCACACAAACCCCATAAAAGACTGCAACCAATCCATCTTAAGATGCCTTTTAAAACACAAAGATGTTTGTTAGCCAGTGAAAGAAGAGCAAAGAAAGGCTATGAGTAACAATGATGACGAATGCCTGCATTTCAGTTTAGTTTCATTTAGATTATACAACAAAAATGTGGTTCTGGGGGACCAGAATGTCGTGCTCTGGAAGCTGAGGTTTAGCCAAATTCCATCTCCTCATTTGTATACACAAGAACACTCTCACTCCAGGATCCTTCTCTGGTTTGGAAGGAAGGAAGATGGGTCTACAAAAATGAACACAGTCCAATTTGGATTTTATAGTCTATGTATGAGGGCAAGAGTGTGGTACGCAAGCAAGCTTTAGACTTGCTTCTGTGACTAGCAGACTGATAGTACACTCTGTATCATAGTGCTGGAACAGCTTTGGCAGCTGTTTCTCCAACCAGAGCAGGAAGGAAGGTCTACACCTCCAGGCAGGCTAGCTAATCTAACAATAGCACTATGATAGAGACTACAAGAATGATACTACCACCATACCTCTTTAACTTTATGGGTGTCAAGTTCATCAAAAAGTGTCTGGAACTGAGCAGCAGACAGTCCTCCTGGAGGGTATGACTCCAGCTTCTGTGTGTGCAACAGAAACAGGTACTTAACATACACATTTCACATGCCAGTCCAGACAATATATTTTCACTATGAGCAAAAGGCAATGTCTATTTAATGTTTTTAAAAAAGATTCTTACCGCCAAGATGGTTCAGATGTAATGCCAAGTATGATTTGACGCTAAACGCACACACACACACAAAGAGTCTTACCTCGATCATGGCTTCCTTGCAGTAAGAATCCATTTTTACTTTATGGAGTACTTGAATTATGGCCTCAGATTGGACACGAAAGCTAAGTAAGAAAAGTGAAAATATGTAAGGAATAACTAGGCTTCTATACCTCTTATCTCCACAAACCACAACTGTATGACCCAAAGAACTGTGAGATAACATTAGCTATTTAAGGTGCCTTTAACTTACACATTCATATTCATTGATGTCTCTTTCAGGGAGCAGAGAACTTCAAATGCAGCCCGGATTCCTAAGCGTCTCCGGAAAAGTGAGGATTGAACTGATTTCTAAAGAATGAATGAATGCAGTCACCAAAAACATACTAGAAAAGTTTGTCAGATCATAATATAAAATACAAGGAATACCTATAAGGAATGAAGAGCACAATACTAAACTTTGAACAGGGAAAACATTTCTTTTAAAAGAAGCAGCATATTAGACTTGTGCAAGGAAGAGGCTGACACATATTTTTATTTCTTTTGGCTGAATGTCACCTTTTGGAGACACAAACTAAAAAGACACAGATGCTTTCCTCAGTCATATTGGCAAAAATTCCTTACATTGCCTTTATCCCAGCTACAATTCCAAAGACGAACTGTGACTGTGTTATCAGTTGCTGGGAAGTACAAGCAGAAGGGTTCTGCTTTATGGCACTTGGCTACAAGTAGTCTATTCATTCCAACTGGGTGGCTTCTGTGACAACAGAATGCTGGACTAGATAAGGATGTGTTTGGGGGTTTAAAACAATACACATACAAATACATCATGCAATTAAAAAAATCAGATTGATTGCATGGGATAGCAACAGCGTCTTATTGTGGAAAATGCTTGCTCACAAACTTGTTTTGTCTGAAGCAAATACCAAAAATTATAACATAAACATACATTTATCTATTTTTATGTATTTCCACCTATTACATACCTATTTTTGTCACTTTGATCTAATAAAACAATCTACTAAACTCTACTCATTACCCTTCAGGCTGTATTTCTTTGAGTATATAATCTTTAAGTAACCAACCAATCAGAAAAATGCTCCCCTCAGACCCAAGGAAAGTTACCCACCCTTGTCCTTGAAGAATATGCTCTAACAGTATGACATTTCTGCATGACAACATAGATTACAATGCAGCTTTGTAAGAACTTTATTTAAAATATTTGTAAACTACCTTTCTAAAGCCCAGCAAGGAGGGATACAATTTTTGAAAGACCAAAAGATCATGTTAAAACATAATACAAAAAAAAATAAATTACGAAATCAAATTTCAAAATCATGTTTAAAAGATGTGTCAGACCTTAGGAACATTATTTCTTTGGCCTACAACTCCCAGAAGCCCAAGCTGGCTGGGGGACTCTGAGAGTCATAGTTCCAAAAAGTACCTCTGTAAACTTTTGGCTGTGAGTCTCTTCCCAAACACAAAACGGGTGGGAAGTCAGTTAACAGCTCCATACAGACTGCATTCCAGAGTCTGGGAGCAATGGAAGACAAATCCCATTGCCAAGGGCCTGACAAGTTGGCTGCTACAATGGAGTATCTTGAAAAGGGCCCTTCCAGCTGATCTTAATAAGTGGGATGACTGAACCCAAAGCAAGCAATCAGCTAGCAAAGCTTCAGGCCATTTAGAGCTTTAAAGGCTAAAACTAACACCTTGAAGTGAACCCGGAAAACAACTGGCAACAAGTTTAGCTCTTTCAATACTGCAATGAGGTGATCATGATCCTTGTACCACCTTAGTAGCCCAGGTGCCTCATGTTGTTCCAATTTTTGGAGAAGGTTTTTCAAGGACAGCCTCACATACAGCATGCTGCAAAAGTTTAAATGTGATGCAACCAAGGCATGGATAAGTGCTTCCAGTTTAAGCTAGTTCAGGAGCAATCATGGTTTACACACTGAACATTGCTGAGCAAATGTACCCCTTGACACCACTATCAGCGGATGATCCAAGAAGAGCATAGCATAATTGAGAAGACAAAAGCTATGAACCTTATCTTTCAAGGAGCAGGGACGCAACTCCTTCCAGAACAGGTTAATCCCAATTCTGAATCAAGCTTTCTACTGATCAACAGTTTCTCTGTCTTGTTTGGATTTGACCTCCATTTCTTCACTTTCATCTAACCCATTACCAAATTTAGACAACATTCAGTGTCACTCACCAGAAGGTATCCACGAAACTGATTATATATTATTGCTGTAAGCAAATTCATCAGAAATAAGTTTCCTGTAAAACAAAACAAAACATTTCTTTACTTTAAAAAATGCAACCATATGTTTACTTCCCTATAGACAGAACAGAGAACAGTATGAAAAGCTCACCCTCCAGGACTTTGAGAAGAGACAGTGATAAAAAGAACAGTTTCCAAGCCAAGCCAATAAAGTTTCAATTTCCTACAGCACATTTTACCACAAATAGAACATTTAAACCTTGTCTGTTCTAACATGCTTCTCAAAAAATATAACAAAAAATACTAAGTTACTTGAACTTGAGTATCAGCTGACATTAATAGGCCTGAAGTTTTGACTAACTGGATTGATAATGATACCAACAGCTGCTGCTGTGGTGGTGTGCCTTCCAGTTGTTTCCCACTTATGGTGACCCTAACAGGGTTTTCTGGGGCTGAGAGTATATGACACACCCAAGGTCACCCAGTGGGTTTCCATGGTCGAGCAAGGAACTGAACCCTGGTCTCCAGCAACGTTGTCCAACGCACAAACCACTACACCATATTGATTCTACAGGACAGAATAGATGGCTGGAAAGTATTAAGAAAACATTCTATCCTATATGTTCTCAACCAATGGCTTCATTTTCAGATCTGAAAAAAACAGCACTGAAATAGGATTAGATAGCCATAAGGCTTTTCACCTGTAGCATGGCTCACTTATAGAATCACCAGCTCATAAGGAGAAAATCAACAATCTGCTTGTATCTCAGTGACCCAAGAAAACCAATCAATATTACTTTTATTGCTCAAGATGGTCGCTTGCTCTCTCCCTCTATTTGACATGTTAACCTTACTAGCATCTATCTTGGATGCCACAGCAATCGGAAAAGCAGCCCTTTCATCAGCCCCACACTAAAGTCTGTCAGCACTCCTCAGTCTCCCCTTCAAAAGCTACCCCGTTTTTATGTATACTTCATTAAAACTGCAATGCTTGTTTCAAGTGATCAAAATGAAACTTCCAAATATACAGAGAAAATTTTAAAAAAATTAAAAAGTTAATATCTTGCAGATATTCACCTCTTCAAAAAAACTTCCAACTTACCTATTACTGTGAAGAATATAAAGAAAATGGAATATGCTCGATTTTTTGAATAGGCAGGAATCATCACTGTGGAGAAGGCAGAGGAGGAAGTTTAAACACATTTTATCCGAAAAATGCATGAGCAAAATCCTGAAAGGAACAGCAAGGTGTACATAGATGTGATGGCCAGACCAAGATGGAAATGTCCTCCACACCATTTCAGACATAACAAACACAATATCATTTTAGTCATGACAGGTAGACCTTGGGGATGGTACAGGATGAAAAATTGCCCACCCCTTTGTTAGACACTTGAAGGAGCCTGCCTGCAGCATGGGTAAGAGGCAATGAGGATTCAGTCTGCAAGCTGTACTTGGGCCTTTATTTGCCAGCAAAGCTACCTATGAAGCATGGTAAGAGCCACAGATACTTCACAGGTAACTCTACCCTAATTGTGTTGGCCTAGGCTTATCCAAAGAGCACCTGAAATGAAATGATCAAAAGGAGTCACACACAAGTCACATGCGGAGGAGAATTCTTTTATATTAATTGTACAGTAAAGCATGGGTGATGGTGAATCAGTTTACCTCCATTCTTCCAGGAAAGAGTAAGGAAACACACCCACCACTCTTTGTAAGCCCACAGCTTAAGAACTGAGCCCATTCAAACTAGTATTTTACTAACTGTGAAAAGAGGAAAGAAATGTCCTTGGAATAGGAATACTTACCATCTGGATTATTGGCAGTGGTCAGCAGTACAAGCAAAGAGGTCAATGAATCTGGCAAGCTATGGAAATATCCTTGCCACTCCTTGTCCTGTTTTGCATCCTAGTTGCAAAGACCCAAGTCATTAGATAAAGCAATGCTCGAGAGCCAACTAAAACCAATCAAGAGCCAGACACAATCCCCAGTGTCACATTACTGTCTAATCTGAGTACATAATGACAGACACAAAATTCAACTTATCAGGTAGAATAAAACAGGATGGGAAAAGATCTACACCACAGGACTCAATGTTAAGATCAGTTTAATTTCTTCTACTGCAGTTACTAAAAAGAAGACAGGTGACTAATGAAAAATCATTAAGAGCAGGGGGAAAAAAGAGAAATGCAAACAAAGATTATTTTTACAGGATCCTTCAGAAGGCTGTTTTTTAGGCCATCTGTCCTCTTTGTTAATTTTATTACTCTTGTTTTTTGTATCTCAGCCAAGATCTATTCAAAACCAACAAATTTTGATGGCTTACTACTACTTTGCAAGAGTCAGGAGCCAGGTAAAAGACAATGCATTTTGAAGGTGCATTTACTTACTTGAGCCAAACAAAGACAATGTGGAAAGCAGTGTTGGCAGAGAACATAGATGCAGGGAGGGGGAACCAACGAAATGTACAACTGCACTACCTTGATACCCAGCAGGCACAGGCAGGCAGGTAGGTGCTGGAAGCAGAGGGAAAAAACCACCACAGATACAGAGAGTGTACAGAGTTAAGCAGCATTCCTGCCTGGTGGAAACAGTCCAATGGCAAATGGGAGTCCCACACTTGGGTGACAAAAGGTGAGCCTATCTACTAACAAAGCAGGCAGGCAGGCAGGCAGCCAAGTGGCAAAGGCAAGCAACAGTGAATAAGCCTAGTAAGTAATGACCCACACAAAATAGATTGACAACAGGGTGCACGGACACAAAAGAAACAAGAAATGAAAGGAAGAAAACACTTAAAAACCAAATTTGAAAAAATAGGAAGGATTTGGGGGGGGGGACTACAGAGTAAGTATAATATAAATGACATGAAACACAAAAACACACACTAAAGAATTAGAAGAAAAAGAACATGAAATGTATAGAAAATGAAATACAAGTTTTCTATTTTAAGTTCTATGAAAGATGGGCAAGAAGAACTGTATACAATATTAAATTAAAAACACAAAAGAAGCTTAAGAAACACGCAGCAACAATTTTCAGGAAATTACACAGTATGTTACAAAATACTGGAAGAAAGAATGGTTTGAGGGGAAGGCTAGAACAAGGAAAGGAATAAGCTTCATAATCATAATGGAGGTAGACACACATATACATATATACATTCACACGTCTATGACAGAAGCAACAAAGAATTAAAAGACACATCCCCTGGGAAATTTAGTTTTAAAGATAATTAGTTGCAACACAACTGCAGAACAAAAAATAGTTGCTCTTAGTTAGAATTTTAACATTACTTTTTACTTTCTTCCTATCTGACATTAATAAAAATTGTTACTTTTTATTTAGTTTCTTTTATATATATTCTAAAGTATTTACCCAGCGTTGCTCAGGATTTTATTTTCATCTTACAAACTCACCAAACTGTCTTTTCCAGTACCTATAACTTTTCCCCAAATTTTCCAGTGCAATCTGTATTCAGAGTTATTTACATACACAGTTTGGGTTCCTGAGGGAATACACTGTCCTCCTCTTTGCTGCTAGGCCTCATCTCTGCAGCAACCAGCCTTTTCCAGTACCTGAAACTTTTCTCCATATTCCCCAATCCAATCTGTATTCAGAGTTATTTACATACACAGTTTGGGTTCCTGGGGGAATACACTGACCTCCTCCTTCCTGCTAGGCCTCATCTGGACTGGACTTTTCAAGTACCTGTAACTTTTCCCCATATTCCCCAATCCAATCTGTATTCAGAGTCATTAACATACAGAGGTTGGGTTCCTGTGGGAATATGCTGTCCTCCTCCTTCCTGCTAGGCATCGTCTCCATAGCAACTGGTCTATTACAGTACCTGTAACTTTTCCCCATAGTCCCCAATCCAATGTGTGTCGTCAGGTGACGTTGATGTACTGGCTTTTGATTTTTTTTGTTTTCTGTTGAATTTGTGCAATGGCTTTACGTTTTTCTGGAAGCATTTTTTGTTTAGAATTTCAACTTTAAGATTCCTCACATATGAAACCCATACAACCTACTGTGTGAGGTGAGAGGACCTTGTAACTATGTTGTGTACGTCACTTTAATTTTTCTCACATATGCCTCCCAAATGTTTTCTGGCATCCTTCTTGCTGCTAGGCCTCATCTCCATAGCAACTGGCCTGAGGCCCAAGAGCTCTCCGGCTGAGAATTCTAAAGGCACCTCCCTAAACTGCCAACTCCAGGGTTCCATAGAGTCTTCACAGCCAGCCAATCGTATGAGGTCTTCTCGCCTCACACAGCCAATCGTATGAGGTCTTCGCCTGCCTGACGCAGACACACAGGCAAACTCACAAACACTGACTTTTATACAGTAGATATATATCACATAGCTACAGGCTACTGAACAGTACAGGAAACACATCTAAGATGTAAGGCCATACACACACTGTAACTACAAAAGTAATTAAAACAGTTGAATGCCACAAAATGAATAAAGTTATCCCTGGTTACAATTACAAATTTAACTTAATTATGCCTTAGTTACGGCCATGGGGAAGTAATAAAAATTAATTTGTTTTTGTCACTAGTTACTTCCAAGCTGCTGACACAACAGGAAGAAAATTGAGAAAGAGTTGGTTTGGGTGGTGGGATAAAAGAACAGTACTTTGTCTGAATCATAGTCCCTTCTATAAAAGTTGTAGAACCCCTGGAAGAAGATACCCTAGAATTAAAAAACAGACTTGTCATTGACTTAATCCCACCGCCTTCCCCCCATCCTCTCATTATTGCATTTTTGAAAGAACATGGACACGAGCAGGAAAGACCTGTGCTATGAACTCACACATTATAGACCATATAGTAGGCAGAGATTGCTGGACATCCCCCCTACAACCAAGAAGGAAATAGAGGCATTATCAGCTGGACAGCTAATGTGATTACGATATAAACAAAAGACAAGCATAATTACATATTGAAGCAAAAAAAAAATACCCCAATCTATCATAATATTATGTCTAATTGTAATGGAAGACAATGCTCATTTGAAAAAGACAAAGATTTAAAAAAAGAATTTCAACATTTCTGAGAACCAGCTTTTTTTAAAAAAAGAAATAATCACTCATGACAGCAATCATTTAAGTTAGTTACCTTTGTTCGAGCAAACAGCAGCATGCCAAACATGGTAAACAGAAACAGATGAAGTGCTAATAGCAGCATAACACTAGCAGAAGAAAATATATATAGCAACATTAGCGGTTTCATTAAAATTCAAGGTGAGTGCACGTAGAAAGACACAATAATTCAAACAAAACAGATCAATTTTTTTTTAAAAAAAGGTTATTCTTAATTCAAGTACCGGAACAAACGATACTGTTCTGTTCTTGTTCGTTCACAGCTAAACTATGGAAAGGGGAACTGAAAATAGCGTATTCTTTTTTCTAGTCATTAAGATTCTTCTTCTCCTCCTCCTCATTAGCCTTCAGGTCATTTCTGACTTATGGGGACCCTAAGGTGACCCTATCAAGGATTTTCTTGGCAAGATTTGTTCAGAGGGGTTTGCCATTGCCTGAGGCTGGAAGAACATGACTTGCCCAAGATCCACAGCGGAGCGGAGAGGCATGCCCTGGTCTCCGGGAGTCCTTGTTCAACACTGAAAGCATTACACCACACCGGCCCCCTACTACACCGCACTGACCCTTTTGACAACAAATCACAGTTTCCTTCTCGGCTGCACTCACAAAACATAAATCTGCCTTCAGCTTTCAGCTGCTGTGATGGAAGGTGATCTCAACTGACTCCTTGAGTTTCTTCACCTTTTCAACACAGAGCCCAACCGAGTCAGTCCTTCAGGATTACCCTCCCCATATTTCTCCCTTGGAAACAGTTAACATAATGCGAGGAAAAAATGGGTACACTTTCACAGTATTTATCCATTTGATATCTACCTGCTGAAGGGTAATGACTGGACTATAACTTACCTTGTAATCTCTGGTAATGTCCTCTTGATGCTTTTCAGGGTCTTTTTCATCATTGAAGAATTCTGAAGAAGGAAGAAGGGTCGCAGGATTCGTCGTATTCTAAGATTCTGAGATTCAAGACGAGAAATAATGTTTTGAATTGACCAAAAAAAAAAAAAAAAAAACCCCAGATCTTTCTTAATCTCCATGCAGACTGGTCCAATTAAACAGTAAAGTTTAATTTTGCAAAACACGACATGAACATATAAATATAAGCCTTCAAGACAACAATCCCATGGTTAAAGAGCTGAACTGACAGAGAAGTCTAATACTGTAGTCTCTAAAATATCCAAAGCCCTGCTCAGCTCTTGCTGGACAGGCATTAAAAACAGTGGCAGGTATGTATGTCTTTAAGTATGTGTTGCTTTTTTCCTCCTCCATAAGATGCTTTTTTTCTCCTCCATAAGATGCTTTTTTTGTCTTAATTTTTAAAAATGACAGAGAATTAATTTAGACCATTCCTAGGTGTAAGTGACATTTTCCCCCACACTGGGAATATGGTTGGAGGCTAAAAGGGCCTCAGGACAACCACCCTTCCACACCCCATCCTCTTCCACACTAACAATACTCTTCTCTCTCTCTCTCTCTACCTCTCTCTCTCTCTCTCTCTCAAATTCTGGTTCAGAATGTTGACCTCAAAAGGGAAACCACAGAAACGTCCAAAATGGCTGGGAGGGTCCAGGATGTAGACTCCAAAGTTAAATCTCACACCTCAAGATCAGAACATTACCTCCAACAGGGGTGCGCGCTGTCGGAGGAAAACTGTATTCTCTCTCCCAGATGTTACAGCCAAATCATCCCCCCAGAGGGCTGCACCACTGCCACACATTCCCAGAAAATTTTATTTATTTATATACACACACATCCCAAAATGCCCTCTAAGAGTGTAGGAGCATATCTGGCACATAGTTTGGGTCTCCCAGGCCAAGAGAGGCCTTCTTAGCAACAGGAAATGAGTAGAAGTCATCTCTTTTCACTTCCTATTTTAGAAAATGGTCCAGAGGGCAAAAAATAAAGTTGAAAAAATGCTCCCATGCCTCCTAGAGTGCATTTAGAGCACTTTTTCAAAAAGAAAAATACCCCAGGGAACCCCTGGGAGCCACAAAAATATCCAGTGGGCTGCAAATTCTCTACCCCAATCTACAACTTCAGAGGGGGGGTTCCCCTCAGTCCTATCACTTCAGGGACCACAGGATTGTCCTCTTCGTCTAGAGAAGAGAGAATTATCATTTAATCAGCAGGTTTCTAATGATGTAAACATGCAGGAGGTTAGCTGAACGAGAAAGGTTTTTCTCCCCACAATTGATCTTCCACATGATGAGATAACAGCCAGTAAAAATATATGGATAACAAAAGAGAATAAATTGAACAAATGAACAGAAAGGAGGAAAAAACCATCAATAACTACTATCAAAGA
Source organism: Cyclura pinguis (assembly GCA_030412105.1). Taxonomy (NCBI): domain Eukaryota; kingdom Metazoa; phylum Chordata; class Lepidosauria; order Squamata; family Iguanidae; genus Cyclura; species Cyclura pinguis. Next base: position 304,580,618 of record CM059599.1, on the reverse strand, counting down.
CGCATGCTCCCTGGTCAGGACACCCTGAACCATATAATGGGCTTATTACAGTCGGGAAGAAGCCTTTGCAGGGTTCATGTTCACCTGCCAATCTCCCATGACAAAGTTGCCTTGTAAACAGGAGGACTTCACCATGTCCTGAAAAAATAATCACAACATAAACTTTCTTCAAACCATGGCTTTCTATCTCTATAAAAAGTGACCACAACACATGGGAAGAGAAGCACCTGGGTCCGAGAGAGAAAATGAGGGGAAATGTTACCATGGGGTGACTTAGTTACTTTAGTCTTCCTCAGAATAACAGAAGCTACCTGACAAAGGAATGATCGCATTTCACATCATCTTTGTGCATGTGCGTGTGCACACACACAGGTAGCTTCACAACTCTAAATGCTCTTGAATGAGAATGTTTATGCAGACCCATTTCAACAGTGGTAGGAAAAAAACAGAGGTCCTAGTGGAGATCATGTAGGATGGGAGAGGCCTCTCCCGCTACACAAACCAAGAGTTTTACTGCTTATTGTTTTAATATATGGTATAAGCCACTTTGGATCCCATATAGGAGAAAAGCAGGACATAAATTTAAAAAAATACAGTGTTTTTCTCATTTATTCCCTGAATACTTCTCAATCTGTTCAACTCCCTTCAATCTCTGCTTCAGTTTCATTCTATCCCCTAGCATATCTCTCAATCAACCTCTCTCTCTCTTTCTCTCTCTCCCTCTCTCTCTCTCTCTCTCACACACACACACATGCATGCATACATAAATACCTTACCTCATCACAAGAAGAGCTCAGAGAGACAACCCAATCTGCAAGGGAGGCTATTAGCACCAGGATATATGCCATCAGCCACTTGGTTTTCCGAAATTCTTCCCATCCTATGAGGTAACTCTGATGAGGCAATACAAATTTGAACAGCAGTGAGGCCACTGCAATATAAATAAAATGCCTCTATGACTCATTTTTGTATGCCTTTCCTGAAAATAGCCAGATAGCCACTGAGAAATTTGAGGAATCACTTAAGTGGTAGGTTTCAAGAGAAACCATTTTATCCATTCTCAGGGCCTTGAATCAGAACTGCATCAAAATCCATCTGTTACACAAATATAAGCAGGGTTTGCAGACATTACTTTTTAGTACCACTCACTCACAGAATCCCATACCAGCATGACTGTTGACTTGACAGTCCAACAGCCATAACGTTTTCCAGGCTCTGGGAACAAGGAGGAACAATCTCATGTGATTAGCCAGGAAGGCTTAAAACTGTATAGAGCTGGTTAACGGCTGCCCAGAGTCATTACAGAGAATAGTATGCGCTCTCAGTTCTTAACCATGCACTTCTTTAACTATACAATAAACATCACAGAAGAGAAACGAGATAAACGGAGAAAAGAGAATTTTTTTTCTACTTGAATTCATTAGCATACGAATATGATTCACATTGCCTTGCCTGTCCCAAAAGCCCTAGACAGGATATTCAATGAAAAGGAAAGCTGGGAAATGAAGTTCAATGATATCTGGAAGGCCACATCATTCCTATTCCTCCATCAGACAACAAGCAGAATAGGGCTGGAAAGAATATTCAAAAATATTTGAAAATATGTTTGTCAAATGTGAGAAAACTTTGGTGCAGAGAATACTAGACTGATGAGAATCTTCGCAGTTCTGGAATTACTCTGCACAAATTCACAGAAGCTCTGTGTGTGTGCACATGCACACAGAAAATAGTGTTTTCTGTGGAGAAAATAATGTTTTCTGTGGAGAAAATAATATGTGTGGACAAAATAGTGATGAATGACATCTCTACAGCAGATTTATAAACATTTACTGTATAGGACTGAAGTTTCAAATATAGAAATCTCCCTGTGTTGTTTCAACTTCCAAAGTGCTTTTTAGACCTGGAAATGAGGTACATTAACATCAACATGTTCCAGCACATTTACTATTTGCACGCATTTGAACTACTCCTTTAAATTAACAGTAACACAGTGACCCTACAGAAGTGGGTAGTGGTGAAGGCACATCAATGCAACTATGGAAGGCAAGATGTACAATTTCATTTAACAATCTTGCTGGAAGGTATAATCTCATGCTAAAACCTACTGTGGCATAACTATTGCATGTTGATGTGTGCCACAGTGGCTGCTGACAATATAACAGCATCAAATCATGCCACTGAACAGCCTAAGAGTCCATGCCTGCTGAAATGTCCATGAATTATGATTGTGCAGTGATTTATTCATCACTCATTTAGGGAAAGCCAAAGTGGTGTGATGGTTAGAATATTGGACTGGGACTTGTGAAATCCAGGTTCATGAGCCATGAAACTCCATGGATGACCTGGGGCCTGCAATTCTCTCCCAATCTAAACACCTTGCAGAATTATTGTAAGAAGAAACTGTAAAGAAGGAGAGCTCTGCACGCCAACTTGGGCTCACTGGAGGAAAGGAGGGGTACATATGTAGTTAATAAACAAATATGCATATATTCTAAGTGGCTTTAAATATACACCTGAGAGTTCACTAACCTTCACAGAGACATCCACTATAAAGACAAGGAAACAAAGTAGTTCAACACTCTCAGTTAGGCCACAAGGAGGCTCCCAGGCTGGCAGGCGATATCGCACATCTGATGTTGCAGTTAGCGAAGATGGGGTTTCGATGAAAGCAAGAGCCAGGATTAATGTAATGGTGGCAATCAAAATCCTTTGGGGGCAAGTGAACACAAATGTGTCAATTAAACAAGAAGGGAAATTAAAAAAGGTATTCAAGCAGTCCATTGCTTTATTGTTCAAAGCAGTCAAAACTGACCAAAGAAATGCAGAACAAAAAACCATGAGCCACAATCAAATGTCTCTCTCTGTCATTACAAAGCAATGTATGATAACCCCTACAGATCCAAGAAGAGATAGCAGAAGAAAGCAATAAAGGATCTTATTCCAACCTCTTTGTTGACTGGAGTCAGACAAGATTTAAGTAAATCAGAAACAAGACCATGCAAACATTATGAGATTAATCTGATGTAAAAATAAAATATTGCTCAAGCTCACATCATCAGTTCACAGAAAAGTTGCCTCTATATTCAGAGTAATGCTGGGAGTCCTTTAAACATCTATATCTCCTGCAATTAACTGACAGATACAAAAAAACCAGCAGCACCATCACCATATCTTTTCTAGCCACCATGGCATACAAATCCCCAACTGCGTCCTCAATAACCTGGAAATATTATAGTATTTCACACTGGCTGACAGCCTAAGATGGGGCCACAATCAGGTGGCGGAATCCCACCTGTACAAACAGAAGTCCCTTTTCTTTCTTCAGTCCCTTAGCCCTCCAGGGCTGACTAGGGGAGACTGTAAGAGTCTGCAGAGATGTGGAACAAGTTTAAGCCACCCCCTTTCCTTCTACTGTTTGGAACACCTCATGAACAGAACTTTACTAAGCAAACGCTCTCACTGAAATATTGGTTAGATTGCAAACTACTAATGCATATCTCAGGACACAAAGATGGCTTGCCAGCAGGACAGTATCTTCTGCAAGGAGAAATGACGATACCTAAAGTAGAATGACTCCCCAAGACAAAGTTGCACTGCTCAGTGATATGTCTATATTTTCAAACACATGAGAAACTAAATTATCCATGACACGTTTAGTGGGCTTTTGGTTTAATCTACTGATGCCCACCAACGGATCCCCACTGCAACACCCCATTGGCTCTGGATGCTTGGGGTACCCTCCATAGCAGATTTTGTATGTGAGTGCAGCAGTTGCAAAAACTGAAAGAGGATGAAGAATGCCTCTAGCAGTAGCCCATAATTTATTTTGGAAAAAAAGTTGTCTAACACAACCGTTGGCTCACAGAGGCTGATAGAAGATCTGTTTATACAAAGTCCTAAGAGGTACAGAGAGATATGAAAAGGAAGGACCAAAAAGAAGGAAAGAAAAGAAAACAAAAAGAAAAGAAAGAAAGAGAAAAGATTTACAGAACTACAAAACTGAAGCTACTGTGATTATCAGAGATAATCATGATGAAAGGGTTTAACCCTCCCCACCTTCACTTCTTACCATTGGGAAACTTCTGAATAATACCATCGATAGAGCCATAAGGAGGTAGAGTCCACACGATGATTTATGGAACGATACTAAGGATGTGAAAGACAGAGAAGTACATTCAAGCATCACATTTTGCTCTGTTCCTCAAATGTGGAAGCCAAGCCATATAAACAGCCCACTTCTGACTCACTGAAAGCAACATCTACTAATGACTAGAAAAGTCAGAGCCAAAGCACATATTCTCTAAATACAAAGCAAACACTTAAGTAGTCAGTTTTACTCCAGCAATTACAAGATCACAGGAGCAGTGATCCTTATTAGAAATGACATATGTTGACAAGTGAGACAAGTATCTCTAATCACCAGTACAGTCTGAAAAGTGCCTGATTCCACCTCCTGTACATACAGTTAGATTGGAGGAGTATGCTGCCAACAGGATTTTGTTTTTCATTGTGTTCTGCTGTCCAAAGAGAGCTCCTGTAATTACCTAAAGCAAAACAGGACAGATAGTCTCCTGATATAGGCAACCCCCGCTTATTCAACCGATTAGGGACTAGAGCACTGTCAAAAAGCAGAAAGCACTGAAAAGCAGAACCCAGAATTACTGCATAAACACAAATATAACGACCGTATCAATGCTGTCTTATAAGCACAAATACCATATAAGAATCGCACTTCACATAATTTCTAAGAGATGCATCGTGAACTGACTCAGCACCATCTTTTTGTTCAGTCTGTCCAGTGCATCTGTTAGAAATTGTTAACAGTGCATCTCTCATGCAGTATTTGTGACCATGAGCTGCACTGAGTTGACTGAGAAAAAAAGTCAAGCATGGCCACTTTTCAATGATCTGCTCTTTTGACCCTTTTCAATTAGTAAGTGTGATCAAAAGTGCTGATCACACATCAAATATACAGATTCTGATCGTAACTGAAAAGGCTTGAAAGAGCAGATTGTCAAAAAGCAGACCATGAAAAAGCAGGGGATGCCTGTACTGAAAAGTACTTAAAAGTTACACAAGTAAGACTCAGATAATCATCCTTATCCAAAGATCTGAAGTATACATGAATTAGGTATACATGTATACAAGTATACATGAATTAAGATTCCCTACAACTGTTTAAATCATTCTGCTACTACACATCTGGTAAGACTAATCAGGGATAACACCATTCTTTGTTAAATTAACATAATAACAGGTAAAACTGCTGGTCACCCAATACTACAAGTAATATTTACCTACTATTCTTATTTGTTACTTTAGAAGGCATTTTGAGGAACTTTATTTTTAAAAAAATAGGAAATTTCTTATTGCTTCAAAAACCTCCTTCCAGAAGTAGAAGTAACAGAAGTAATAAAACAATACAACAAATAACTCAATGAGTAATATTTTTTAAAGATGAAATGCAATATGTTTTAACAGGCATGTAACAAGTAAAAATAACAATTCCTGAAACAAAGTAACTTTTCAAGCTCTGCTCGAAGGAAAATACAAAAGCTTAACAAATAGATCCTTCCTCATTCATTAGCCAGAGTTCTATGCCTTGGTTACAGTCTCACAGACAAAGTAGATGTCAGATTTACCTGAATTGCATCTTCAATGAATACTACAGCTTGGTTGAAGTAAAGCTCATGGTTATCTGAAACTGAAAGGTTCAAAATTATACGGTCATTTGTGTGTTCCAATCAATACTACTACAATGTTTTTAGAAATTATTCTAACAACTTTGTTACCCTAAAGTATCCTAAAGTAAGTTTTGCCCATCCCACAAAGAACAGCAGGCAAGGCAAGAAGTATGTAATTACACCAATTACACTAGTGTAAGTCACCAAGAGGATTCTAGTCAAACAGGTCTCAATATGGCATTATTCAAAAGGCAGTGGGGAATACTTCCACCTCCTAGAATGCTCCCAGAACTCATATGTTTATAACCACAAAAGCTTTACTAAAATAAAAATGTGAATTAATCTTAAAGGTGCTGTTACATTCCTTCTTTTTTCCCCTTCCCCCACTCCTCCTTTTTACACAGAGAAACCACAAAGGCTCATTCCAACAGGAAACCGTTCAATGAAAACTCATAAAGAGGTTCCGCACTATTTTCTATGGGTTGAATAGGGACAAAGGTTTCTTATCTCACCAGGGCCTCAGTCCAACATGGCTTGATGCAGTACATAGTTCTGCATGCTGAGCTACCAGATTAGCTACTAGATTACCTTTGTCACTGCCTTCCTCTGGGTTCCTCCAGAAACTGGAGCAGCCAGGCCATCTCTTTGTGTCTGGCCTATGGGGACAAAGGTAAACACTTGTGTCCCTCACCCAGGCATGGATTGGCCATGCGGGAGCTTCAGCCTGGGATTGGTAGGTCTGGTGAGGGCACTTTGGGAAATAGAAAATTTCATGTACAACACATGTTTTACTCCAAAGTAATTTGTGCTGGCATACATAGGGCTCATTCTAATACATACTCTTAAAACTGTAACGTACTTTCAACTTTTTGAAAACCAACTCACACACAAGATCCCAACACCATTATCACACTCTTTTACTGGTCCCTTCTCACACAAGATGAAAAGATTCTGTTGGAGGAAACAGTGCCAACTGTAAGCAAAAGATTGCAACAGATTGTATCTCAATTAGTCCCTTCCTTGTTGCTGCGCTCCTCCAGCGTACACTTCAACAAAAACATACATTAGTAACTTGGCAGAATAATATAAATTGCTCCAGAATGACACAAATCGGAACACAGGTACGCTTCTGTATCACTTATTCATTTTAACGAGGACTAGGAAGACATCCTGGGTAGGCTTGGGTCTTTAGCTCCTATAGGGTAGACATCACAGAGTGGGACCAGAGAGCCTACACTATAGGTATTTTTATTTTATTTTATGCACTGCCCTTCTATTGGGGCAGGGGAGACTCCTGTTCTCAGGAAGGAGTCATTTTGTTCAACCAGAGGTTTTGGACTACTATTCCTACAATCCTTCACCATTAGCCATGGTGGGTAGGGCTTATGTGAGCCTTACACAAAATATAAGCCAGACCAAAGGTTCTCCATTCCTGCCCTCTCCCTGTCTCTCTCTTGCTCTTTAGCAGATAAAACTTTACCCAGTGCCATTGAACTCAGCTTCCATTTCTGCATTTGAAGTGACAGGTGTGAATATAAGCAAAGCAAATGCTGACACAGTCATCCATCTGCCACTCTGCTGGTTATAGGTGTCTGACTTTTTAAAGCATCGTATCTATATGCCTGGTTAATATTTTGCAAGGAAACATTTTTAAGTACAAAATAAGCTTTGAGGACTTGTGTGGGCTGGAGTTCAGTTATACTTAATTGGCATCAGCTAACTGGCCTCGCTCAAGCTGCCTCCTGCTACAAAACTTGCAGGTATGTTTCTGAAAGCAATGAGGCACCTCAAAAGCAGCTCTGCGCAACTATAAAAACATGGTATCTTTCTCCACCCAGCATCAACATTCCTAGAAAGATACAAGGAAATGATTTCCAAACAGCACATTAGAGAATAAAAAATAGTTTTGTGCCTAGATTTGGGTGTGTAGTAGAGATTTCTAAAGAGCGACATCTCAAGGCATGGAACTGAAAGACTGATCCCAACAAGCAGAAAGCCCCAAGAATGAATCATCTACATGAAACACTTAGATGAAAATGCTGGCAGTCACTAGCCTGATATTTAATACAGCATATAATGTTTTATAGAGTTCAAATAATTTGTGAAAAGGACACTAAGCCTGAATAAGTCACTTGATGTGACTGATCCCAGTGGAGAGATATCAACTAAAACCTTAAGCTATCTGATTTAGGGAACCAGTAGGTTCCCCCTCCACAATGTGCAGAGGACTGGCACCATATTTATGTCTGTTGAATACAACTGTTTCTTGCCTTCAAGGAAACTTGCCACAGACCAGCAGCCAAAAGCTCACAGACCCACAGCAGTCCACAGACCACCACTTTGGATAGCACTGCACTAAAACATAAAATAATCATATGTTATGGATATGATTGCTTTCCTATCAACATATGATGCATGGAATCACTCTGCACATGATCTCCCAACTGGCTACAACATACTTTGTGCAACCTGGGATTTAAGAGATCAAGGTTCAAGACATCACTGAGCCACAGAATTCACTGGGTGACCTGATCATCTCAGTCTGACCTGCCTTAGGGGTTATTGTGAAAATAAGTGGGAAGAACAGCCATGTATGTTGCCTTCAGCTGATTGGGAGTGAGATGGGATCAATATCGTCTTTATTTATACCCTACCTTTTCCCTCAGCTAGGACTCAAAGCGGTGAATAAATGTAAGTAAACAAATGTAAGTAAAATAAAAGCAACAGCCAGATTCATTATTTTTGGCAGTATACAACACATCACTAGGTACCAATTTGTTCTGAGGTGACCTTAAAGCAGGGGTGTCAAACTCAATTTCATCTAAGGCCACATCAGCATTATAGTTGCCCTCAAAGGGCCAGTTGTATCTGTAAGACTAGATAAATGTATCTGCTCTTTTATCATATGAAATAATTGCCTCTGCATTCGATTATTGCTGGCTTTCAAATTGCCTTCCCTCTGCATCAACTTTTCTTTTCTTGGACATTTTGGGGGCTATTTGATCGTAGTTTATGGTCCCTATACCTCTGTACAGAATTGATCAGTATATCCAAAGTGTGCCACTTTCTGTTCCCCAGCCTCTCTGTGCCTTTTTCTGCCCTCCCCCCCCCCGCCACCAGCCACAGTTGCAGGAGAGGTGTGAGGGCCACATGAAATGGCCTGGCAGGCCAGATTTGACCCATAGGCCTTGTGTTTGACACATGTGCCTTAAGGGATTGGTACTTAACTTTAAAACCACTTTGGCTTGGGTGCCTTTAACAAAAACTGATGAAGTACTTTCTAACACAACCAGGTCTACTCCATTTTACTGAAAACCATCAGGCAATCTCACTAAGTAGAAGCCTGGCAGTCTCATTGTCTTCTAGTACTATTCTCTAAGCTTTGAAGAGAGCACCTTTCCAATAGGTCTCTTCCATTCCTGCAAGCTCTTTGCAAATAGTATCTTACTCTGCTAGATTTGCAAAGCATTTATACTCATATTTTTCTTTCTTCCTAGTTTACAACATATGTTTTTTTTCTTGTTCTCTACTTTCATATCTAACCGAAAAGTAAAGCAGACAACTAAATACAGTTAGGCCAACAGATTAACATTCACCCCATGAGCGCATGAAGTAATCAAAAAGAGAGAGAGAGAGAGCACCTTTGGCAATGTGCAAAAGGGCTTTGCCCCACCATTGAATAACCAGCCATATGCAGCTCACGTTCAAATACAAAGAAAGTTTTTCAGATGGGAGGTACAGCTTTGAGGTTGGTTCACACTCCAGCAGGTCTAGAAAGTCACACCGTGTAAGAATTCAGGCCATGGAATCCCCTGTATAATGTTAACATTTCACAGGAAAGTGTTACAGCGTGACACTCCTCCTAGCAGTTTACATTCTGTGGCCACTGAGCATGTTCACTCTTTAGTTGGTCCCAAGGGGTCCCCGAGCCATTTCCGCACTACACTGTTATAGTGCTATTATTCCACTTTCAATATCCTGTGGAATTCTGGGATTTATAGTTTACTGAGGCCAAAGAGATCTCTAGCTGAGAATTCTAAATGCCCCTCCCTAAACTGCAAACCCTAGGATTCCACAGGATGTTGAAAGTGAGATAATAGCACTATAACAGTGTAATGTGGAAATGGCCTAAGTAAGGACAAGGTCTGATATCCCAATTATGAGCTGGACTCATTCTGCAGTTAATGCAGGATGTGCACCTCAGGCAGCGTATTCCAGGAGGAAGGCACCCCACAATCCTCCTCCTTAATTTGCCAGCTATTTCCCTCCTGAATTCCGCAGTGGTTCCTCTCTGAGGATAGAATTGTACATGCTGGCTCTGTTATCTAAATTAGTCTGTTGTCCTCACATGTGATGGAAACCATTATTCCACTGGGAACTGATCGAGCTGGCGGACAGACATTCTTTTGTGTTACCTTGAAATGATGTAATCCATACGAGAGACAACCTAATGTCTGTGTACTGATGCTATCATTGTTATGTTTAAAGTATGACATACATACAAACATACAAACAGAAAGCAATTAAGAAAAACAATAAAGAAAGGAATAGAAGAGATAATGAGTAAACTGGGCCTCTGGTCCATAACGGGAACAGACAATCAGCTATCGGTTCTAGATGTGACACCCAAAGTCCACCGCAGTACTTGGCACAAAGTCTTTCATTTTATCACCTATAGCCTACCTGAGTGACTCTAAACTTTTATGATGTCCTCAATCATTGGAATCTGAATTTTGAAAGCCACCACAGCAAGTTTGATGTAAGGGCCTCGGAAGGTTACTTTTGGAGTACAGGTTTCGGAATCCCCCAGGGCAGTAGGTCTCCAGTATGACTAGATGATTCTGAGACTTGTCTAAAAAAAAGTAGCTTTACAAAGCACTCCTCCTTGGTCTTTTTCACCACCTCAGAAAGCCAGCTATATTTCATTGGGCTGAGAGGACGTGGCCTGAGTGAAGGAGACAGGACACTTTCTCAGCCATCTAAAACAGCAGAATCTCTCTACAGCACCGACCTAAAGCCAGGGCAGCCTTCTTAGAAGGAGGGAGAAGTACCGTAAACCAGATATTGGAGCCAAGAGCTGAGAGAGGGGCCCTTGAACAGAGTATTTAATGTCTAAAGCTCAATGCAAGCTGCATTTTCTCCTCTGGCAACGGCTCCTCCAGTCCGAGGGCACTGTGAAAACGAAGTGGTTACCGTTCTCCAGCAAGGAGAAGCATTCCGTGTCTGTCCAGAGACTCCCTTTTTTTGTAACAGGGTCTCTTTAAACAAACCCAGGAGAGCTAAACCGGTGGCTCTGCCTACTTCCCATGCGAGGACTCCACGAATAACCTGGCCTGGAGGGAGATGCAGAGCTTACAAGCGCGATCGAGGGCGCGCCTCTGAAAATCCCATTCCGCGGACCCGCGGTCAGGCTCCACTGAACTCTAGGAGACCTGCCTCTGAACGGATATAGGTAGGGCTGCTGGAGGGGGCGCTTTAAGCCGTCGGCACCCCATGGCAGAGGGCATGCACCTCCTAGACTCGCTCACACCCTCGGAACCTCTCGTTTCGCCTTTCAAACGGGGGGCAACGCCAGGCTCTGCGTTTCGTAGCGGAGCAGCCGGCCCGGCCCTTTATCCCGCCCAGCGCTAAGCAGCCCAGAAGCCCCGCTTTCTCTCCCCTCCCCGGCGGCTCACCGATCCCGGCACGGCGAGCGGAGGAGGCCGCGGCCCCGCCCCCGGGTTCCTCGTCTCCCGGGGCAGCGCCGCCCCTGCCCGAGTAGAGAGGAGCCGGCCCGCGGTGAGGAGCTGGCGGCGGGAGCAGAGGCTGCTTTTCCGGGCCGGTTGCCTCCTCCATGGGCTAGCACGGCGGCGGCGGCGGGCGGAAGCGGCGGCGGCGGGGGCGGCTGCCTGCCAAAGCAGGAGGTGACAACAGCTGGGCAAAGCAGCCGCAAGGGAGGGGCGGGCGGGCCGGCGGGGCTTAGGCTGCCGTTGCGCTGTGCGCGGCAGGGGCTGAGCTCCGCCCGCTGGCCCGCCTGGGGAGGAGCGGCCCGCCTGCGGGCGGTTGCAGAAGGGCCTTTCCTGTTGTGACTGTGAGTAACGGGGTGGTGCCTGCCGGAGAGAGATCCCTCCACGTCGGGAGCGCCGAGCTTTTCCGCTCCCTTCCCCGCGCCTCGCGTTATGGCTAAAGCCGCGGGCGAGCACGTGCCCCGGGGGGAAGACCGCGAGTCGATTCCGCGTCGACGCACCTTGCTGGAGTTCTCGGCTTCCCGAGCCTGGCCGCTGGCACTGAGGGATCTGGAAGCGAATTCGCGGGTTTTGTGTCGGAAAGAGGAGGCCGGAACTGTGGCTTGCGTTGAGGTTAACGCACGTAGTTGCCCACGCGGAGATAAAAGCATCGTGTCGCACCTTTGGGACTATGGCCATTTCCGCACCACACTGTTACTGTGTCATTATTCCACTTTCAACATCCTGTGGAACTCGGGGGTTTGTGGTTTACTGAGGCCAAAGAGCTGTCTGGCTGAGAATTCTAAATGCCCCTCCCTAAACTGCAAGTCCCAGGATTCCATAGGATGCTGAAAGTGGGATAATAGCACTGTGACAGTGTAGGGCAGAAAGGCCCCAAGTAAAATAAATTTCCAGGACGAGGGTTCATGGACTCCAGTCCACTTCCTCAGACGCATGGAGTGAAGCTTCTTGTGGACCGAGGTCAGAGGGCCGTTTAGGCAGGGGGGACAGCCTAGCCCAGCTCTACTAGGAGCTTGGGAAAATCCAAGATCATGCTGCCAGTGAGCCCTGAATTTCACTCTTGACTTTGGACTTTGTCTCTCTCAACTTGACCTTGTGAGTACAAAACAGGGAGGAGGAGGAGCGTGTATACTGCCTTCATTAAGAAGGCAAGAAGCACTTAGAATTAAAGAATAGTGGCGCACAGTTGCATAGTGCTGAGATAGGTGGTGTGCCTCTTCAGAGAAACTCTTTTGACCTGGTCTGAAAACTGGGCCCTCATGTTTCTGTGTGGTCCCCAGCATTTATTATTTAATATCCCACCTTTCTGCTTGTACAACATAAGATAGTAGGGGATATGTAGTCCTCTGTTCTGCTTGGTAGACATTGAATCCCTCATGCTTTTATTCGAAATCCTAACTGAATTCAGAGGGGCTTAGTGTTAAGTTTAAGAAGGTAGGATTGCAGTAGACAATACTACATACCGGAGCTTCTGACAACAAATTATTTCTGGGCCCTTTCACACTGCACAGTTATAGCACCACCATTCCACTTTAATTGCCGTGGCTACATCCCATAGATGTCTGGGAGGTATAGTCTGGTGAAGTACTACAGAGCCAGCATGGTGTAGTGATTTGACTGTTGAACTACAACTATAGGAGATGGGTTCAAACCCCTACCTGCCATGGAAACCCGCTGGATGATCTTGGGCAAGTTATCCCCTCTCAGCCTCAGAAGAACTCAAGGGCAAACAAATCTTAGAAGACCCTGCAATAGTGTCACCATAAGTCATAAACAATCTGAAGGCATACAATAATACGTGCTAGAGTTCTCTGGGTAAGAATTCTAAATACTTGCCCTTAAATTGCAAATCTCAGCATTCCACAGGATGTTGCCATGACAGTTAAAGTAGAATCATAGTGCTATAAGCATGTAGCAGAAAAGGGCCCTCTGACTTGTGGGAGTGAACAATTTGTCTAAAATGTATAACCCTACTTGTTACCAAAAGGAAGCATTTCAAGAGTGATAAGTTACATTCACAAATCATCATATTTTATATTTTAAAAATATCAGCTTGCTACTTAAAAATTTATTAAGCAAAAATTCTACAATAGCCATAAACTAAATCAGCCATTAACAGTAACTTCCTGAACAAGAATTCTGTTACCCTCATAAAGGCATAGGTTGTCAGATGAGAAGCATGAAATGGCCTTTCTTTGGAAAAATAATGCATTGGGCAATAGGGACTGCAATCCCTATTATCCCCTTTGTTGGGGATTGGAATGTATAGTGTTTCCAATCTGTGGGTCATTGTTTTGTTTTCCATACAGGCATGCCTCAGTTAACAAAGCCTGTGATAAAGCAGCTCCTTTTTACAAAGTCTTTTTCTGCCCACCTGTACCTCCTCTTTGCCTCCACATCCTCTGTATAGCTGGACATTTTGAAAAAACAGCACTGGCATTGAGAGGGTGGTGAAAGACAGGAGAAACACAAACTTTCAGTTGCCAGATTATAGCATCATGTCTGCAGTAAACAATGCAATAAAGCTTTAGCTGGGAAAGTATGGGATGTTTCTCAGCTGATCCAACTCTAATTGTGTATGCCTGGCTACAAGAGACCAAGTAACAGCAGTCGCTTCTAGAATCCCTTACTGAGTGTGCGTGAATAGCAAAACAGATTAAAATGGGGAAAGTGAATTAACCTGCCACACCAGCAGTTAGCCCCAGCGTATTAAAAAAAGCATACACCTATAACTTTGACTACCAAAATGAAAATCATAACAAAAGCAGAGGGTGGTGAAAGAACAAATAATCTCTGAATGCATTTTGAAAGAAACGTTCAAGTGGTCTGTAGAAGGTTCAAAATTATTGTTTACTTACACAAGCCTGACCTGACCTAATTGTCTCTTTGGTCTTTTTTTTTTTTTTTGTGGGTAGTATAGGCACTTGTGAAGTACAGGGATGTTCTTCCAGTTATATTCATACTTACCTAGGAGTAAGCCCTAATGCAAAACTTCCATGTGAGTTGACAAGTATAGAATTATTTTTATTTATTGCTCTTTTCAATAAACAACTAGAAGGAGGTTGAAATTAATATTACCTGTGAAGCAGCTGTTTCTCTTGTTATAATATTAATACAATAATGTGTACTCAAATTAATGAAAAACATGTGTAGGTACCATATGAACAAGAGAGATATCATATGAATGATAACGAATTTATGGAACATTCTATATTCATCCTTTCCATTAGTTTCAGCTGATAATATTTTCAGGGTCTACACTTCAAGAGGATGAAAAAAAACCCTTCCATTCAAATAACTAATGTTATCTGATCATTTTGCTGGACTCTATTTCTGTTGTCCACAGGTACAACTAATGCATGTTTTGTTTGGCTGAAGTTTATGCTTCCTGAAACATTACTGTTCAATTATTTTCTAGGAAGATATCCAGTCAGCATAATATAATAGATATTCTGATCTCTGGAAATTATGAAAACTAGATCACACATGGCCAAGCAGCATCAGAATGTGTTCAAAGTGACAAATTATTAGTAAGGAAGAACACAAAAGTTAGGAAAAGCTGAAACAGTTTGCTTTTCTGGGAAGGGCAAGATTATGCCCCCTACACTTGTTTTGCTGCTGCTGAGTTGAGTGCAAACTTCTTTTGCATTTTGAAGTCCATTTGCAGCAAATGAAGTAAGCCAATGACAAGGAAGGAAAATGAGAGGATGAGAGGGAGACTGGGACATTTTAAAATCAGTTAAGAAAGTGGAGGGACAGAGTGGCACAGTCCTTGACATATTTGGACAATTGGAGAGTGTGAATCACTAATTTAAAAAAAACCCTTCATTAAATGTTGAGTTCAGACAAATAATTTAGAAACACAAATATGAAGAAAGGAGGAACAACAAAATCAGGCAATTTCTGATCTTCATTGCCTACATCATGGAGCTGAGAAAGAGATTAATATTGTATTACCTCTTATCAAACTTGTACACCATGTGAGTGGTAAGCTCCTCTCTAGTATTTGACAGCATGACAGAAATATCCAACATGAGGAAACTAGAGCAAGAAACCCAGCCCCAGGTGAGAGAACTTGCCATTTTTATAGCCTATGTTCTCGTGAATGTTTGTATTATATATAAATATAGATATATAAATCATATTCTTTAATTCTGTTGTTTCTGCTATTGGATCTACATGTTTTAAAGTGTGAAGTACCAACAAAAGAACTGAACACTTTAGGAAAGTGTTTTTTGAAAACATGTCCCTATAAGGAAAATAGTATCATATTTTTATACTCCTATTATTTTCAATTGCTTCTAACTTAGGCCATTTCCACACTACACTGTTATAGTGCTATTGTTCCACTTTCAACATCCTGTGGAATTCTGGGGTTTGTAGTTTACTGAGGCGAAAGATGCCCCTCCCTGAACTGCAAACCCCAGGATTCCATGGGATGTTGAAAGTGGAATAATAGCACTATAACAGTATAGTGTAGCCTTAATTACACTGTTTTCTATTCTACCATGCTTACTCACTTTGTACTGCCTAACAGTAAAATCCCTCAAAAGAAAATGTTAACTCAATGTGTATCTTTAATGCAAATTCTGCAATGGTAATTCTCTCATCTACCTTTCACCGTACCCCTGCAAAGAGACTGTTGACTGTGTCATTAGCAGCTGAATACAGGTGTACCTCAGCTAACAAAATAGATGTATTCCTGGACATTACTTCTGTAACAGAAAATTTGGTACAGGAAGCAGAAGTAACATGGAAAGAATAGAGATAATTTCCTACACTACAAAACAAAATATTGCTTCAACTGTTTCCAGCAAACTTTTTATCCAAAACTAACAATTTGCATATGTGAAATGAAACAACCTGGTCAGGTAGATCTTACACAAGTAAAAAGTAAAAAAAAAAAAAAATGATTCTCATAGAGATCACTTGGAAGTTTTTTTCCACAGTTTTTTTTTCTTTCCTCAGTCTCCACTTTTCCCCTGATTTCCATTTAAGTGGCCAAACTTACAGATTTATGCTTTTTAACATGTGACTTTTGAGGCAGGCATATATGTTTTCCCTTGTTTTCTCTGCTTTACTTTTGACGCATGTTCAGTAAGGGATTCTGGAGACAGCTGTCATTTACCCTGTCTGTTGTAGGGAGGCACACTCAGCTGCAATAGGATCAGCTAGAACTGAATCTAGTTCTTTCCTAGTTCAAGCTTTATTGCATTGTTTATTGTTGACATGCTGCTGCAATCTGATACCAAAAGTCTGTTTCTTCAGCCCTCCTTCGCCATCTTCCTAATTCTGATTCTGCTAAACAAACTTCCAGCTAGACAGAGGACAAAGAGGAAAAGTGAGGGCTGAGCAAGCACAAAAAGATTTCGGAAAAATGAGCTTCTTTGTCGGAAGCGTTGTTAACTGAGGTATGCCTGTAGAATGGTGGTTCCCTAGTCAGTGCAACTTTGAAGTGGGAGAACTGTAATATAAAAACATAAAAATAGTACAAAGAAAAGGAAGAAAACTTTGGTCTTGTGAAAGATATATAGTTTCATTTTAAAAATGATATCAAGCTCAGTTTGAACAGTGTAATCAGTTTCTTGTGTTTTTATCATTCTATAAAATAGGAATAATAATAAACTCCTTTTGCAGAGATATGGTGAAAATTAATAGGAGAAAAAGATTGGAAACCACATTATGTTGCTAAAACTAATGATGCCTTTAAGAAAGTTTTGAATAGCTTCATTTGACTGAACCATGTAGCAACTTTCTATTTACTTTTCTGGAAGTAAACACCATTGAACTCAGTCGAACTTCCTTCTGCTTTTAGCATGGATGGTGTGTATGGTGACAAACCTCCCGAGTTTTCCATTCTGACATTTTAAATAGCTTTTTCACACACAGCCAAAATCCTATTAGCGATTTTATGCAATGTGATTTCAACCCAAACAATAATTATATAATTTGGCTATTCATTTATACACTTGATGAAATCATTGTTCCCATGATCACTGACAAAATCATTAGGAGGAGGAAAAATCTTACTGTGTGCCTTGGGTTGTGCTTTGGGAGGTAATTAAGGATATTTCTTCCTTCGTTATGAAATAAGGCTATAATTAGACATTACTGGGGAACAGTTCAACTACAAGTCATATTAAGCAATAAATAATTCCTGCTCTAAAAAGTCATAGTATAATTACAGATGCTAGGGACAGTGGATATGTGGGTCTCCAGTCTTTTCTTACTCTTCCTCTGAAGACTTGACAGTTGGCAATGTTTTAATTAGTGAGGGTGGGTTTAGATCTTTGTTCAGTTTTTAAAATATAATGAAACTTTGAAAAGTGAAATCCTCTTGCCATTGAGAAGGGGCTGAGAAATTGTTTGAAACAGTTTAAATCTGGGGGAGATCACAAGAGTGAGAGATTTCTGAAAGCAAGCTGAGGTGAAGGGTCAGAGGCATTGGCTATATTTACACATCAGATGCAGGATTATTGGCAGTGCTGTTTGTCGCCCAAGTATCTGCCTGCTTCTACTGTGATTTGTTTTACATTTGTAAATAAATATTACAAAGGCACCACTTAGTCATGCTGATCCTATACCTTCTCCTTACTCTGAAAGCATATTGAACAATAGCAACTACAGAGGATTCAGTATTATACTAAACAATCTTTCCAATGTAAGGTAAATCTCAGTGATGATTTGTTTTTTCTCATCAGTTAATTTCATGTTCATTTATGAAGTTCATGGAGACTGCTGAATTGCTTAAACTCAACTGTGGTACAGTCCTCAAATCAGAAAACACTATAATATAAGACATTTCTTAAACAGCAGAACACAAACCAACACAGCAATCCAATTTGAAACTCAGGGTAATAATAAGCTTCTAATACTCAAATACTGCATAAGGGACTGCTGTTCTAAGTTAAGAATCTCAGGATGAACATAAAAGCTCTACCAAAGTATTTTGCAAACTTGTGGAACATGTTGTTTGACTTCTAGCTTTTATTGTTTTGTGCCTTCAAGTCAACTCCAGCTTATGACAACTCTGTTGTAGGATTTTTTTTGGCTAGGTTTGATCAGAGAAGGTTTGTCATTGCCTTCCCCTTAGATTGAGAGAGTGTGACTTACCCAAAGTCATTCAGTTGGTTTCCATAGCTGAATAGGGATTGAAACTCTGGCCTCCCAAAGTCGTAGTCCAACACACAAACCACTATAACATGATTTCTATACAGAAGCATGTATTCTAGAGTGTGACAAAAGCTCATTCAGCTTACAGCCCTCCACCTCTGTCCTAGCAGTTTGTGCAACACTGCAATGATCAAGTGCAACCACTGAACACCAATCTAGAAAGAAAAAATCCTCCTGGATCTGCTAAACAATAACTGTGTGAATGCCTCCTCGCTACATTTCGTCCTTATAGTATCCAAATTCTGTCACATAGTTAAATTCTAAAGATGACTGAACCATAGTGACAGAGTTCTCATTTCACTGAATTCCAGTAAGGTGTGTGTGGCTTTGAAGTAAATGTTGTGATGTAAGTCTTAAATGCAGGGCTATCTGTTTTTTCACATTTAAATTAAGTACAGTAATTCATTGATAAGATGAAAATGTCCTTGCAATAAGTATGGCTAACTGCCTCCTCCTAGACATTAGATATATACTTGTTTTATAATTACCCCTGATTTAGGAAGAAAGGAAGCTGCCTGATACCAAATTAGAGCGCAAAGCTTGGTATTCTTTACCAACTGGGAAAGGTTTGCCAAGGTTTTAGACAGGGAATTTAACCAGCCACATCTGGAGATGCCAGGGATTGAATTATCTGTATGCAAGGCATGTGATTTGTCCCAAGCTGTGACTCCTCATCAGCAGAAAATATAAGTTGCTGTCCTAGAAGTTTTACTGCATCCACAATTCATTGTCAAAATTTATGTGTTTGTTTTTTAAGCTAATTTGGAGTGCAATCATAAACACAAATATAAATCCCATTAAATTGAGTAGGTCATTGCAGGATTGCTGAGGATTGTTCAGTTAGCATACATCCAACTGTTTCCCCCATTTTATTATAGAGAGTTGCCATGTAGGCTCACTACTAACATACTTGACAGGGTTTCATCTACTTGTCAATATTACAGAGAGCTCTCAAGGAGGTCTCCCAAGCTATACACAATTGTAGAACTATGATCCCATTTTAATTGCAGTGGGTGAACTCTATGAAACTTGGGAGGGGATTGTAGTGTTGCTGGAGACCCAAGAGGAGATGGCTGACTAATAATTTTAAATATCCCTCCCTAAATTGCAGATCTTACTATGATAGAACTTTTTCACAGTAGTGGAATTGCATGCTCCTGTAAGGCAAGAGGCTATGTTGATGGCATCAGTGCTGCTAGCAGGGTCTCCCATGCTAGCTGGAAGATGGAAAATCAACAATTTAAGATATGCAGATGATACCATACTAGTAGCAACAAACTGCAAAGATTTGTAATGATTACTCAAGAAATGAAGGAAGAAATTGCAAAGGGAGGTTTACAGTTGTACATCAAGAAAACCAAAATAATGATCGCTGATGATATACGTAACTTTAAAGTAGATGATGAAGACATTGAAATTGTTCAAGCTTTTCCATACCTTGGCTCAGTCATTAATCAGAATGGAGACTGCAGTCAATGAATCAGGACTTAGAAGAGCTGCTGTGATGGAACTAGACAAGATCCTGAAGTGTAAAGATATATCATTGAATACTAAAGTTAGGATGATCTGTGCCATGGTATTTCCAGTTTCTATATATGGTTGTGAAAGCTGGACAGTGAAGGAAGCTGATAGAAAAAAAATCAACTCCTTTGAAATATGGTGCTGGAGGAGAGTTCTACGTATGCCTTGCACTGCTAAAAAGACAAATGAATGGGTCCTAGAACTGATCAAACCTGAACTCTCCCTAGAAGCTATTGATGATACGATAAGTCAAAGTCAACTTGACAGCAATTAACAATAACAATCTTCAATCCCTATCCTTTTAGGTTAACTTAGTGCCTTCTCAAAAATCAGCAAACCACAAATCTTATGTTTCCATAGGATGGAGCCATAACGTAAAATAATAACGAAGTGCTATAAAGGTGCAGTGTGGATGCACCTGTAGCACACATGACCCTCCCTGGATTGGATGGCCGTGCAAGGTTCAAAGTATGAGGTGCTGGAAGGCAAGAACCAAGCCAGTTCAGGTCTTTGAAGATGCAGTTTATTAAGCAAAGAAGCGAAAAGAAAAAGGAAAGGCACACAAGCATACATACACTCTGACTCCATCGGAAAGGCAAAGCAGGCAACGGAGCAGGGTTCTCTTTGTTTCAACAGATTATATAGGTTTTTCATGCATGAGTGGCAAAACAGGTTGTCAATCCATCAATCCACTGTGCCAGGACGGGCAGGAGTGGGGGGCTGTCCCTCCTCAGATGCCAATTACTGAGGCACCCATGGGCCAGATGCGTGATAGGCTTGTGGCCAAGTCTCATTACCTGCCCGAGACGGTGGTGGATAGTCCCTAATCAGGCTTCACTCTCTCCTCCCCGTACGGGACAGCACGGGGAGTGAAGTACCCCTTGTTAACATTCCTTGACTATTCTCACAGGTCTGCAGCATACAGGGCAGCCTGACCTAGCAACGCAATAGCATGAGCTAACCCCTCAAATACGCTCGTTAGTGTGAAGGCAAGCTGAACTAAAATGTGTGAGCGTACAACACAAGGTCTGCCCAGAGGGCCTCGGGCCCAACAGCACCTGAAGACTCTTTTTGCTCATTTGAGAAGAGTGGGATGGTATTAATTTTCAGGGGGAAGAAAATAGTGGGATTTCCATTCCTACTTGGTGGGTGGACAGGAACAGAGATTCTACAGTTTGTGAAAAGTCAGTACAATTTGAAAGTGATAATATGCATTTTCCAGAAGGGCAACTAGGTCACATTGTTGCAACAAACACAACAAAGATTTGAAACATTGACAGAGTTGTGAGTGTTTTGATTGGCTCAGCCTCTTGAGATAAGTTTGTTGGCTGAAGATATACCACTTTGCAATCAGAATTCAGTGACGGAGCTGTTATTATTCTGTATCACTATGCAAAGGGATTTTGCATCACCTTTGGGACTAACTGAGAAGAAGAAATTGGTAGCATAAGGTTTCATAGGCTCAAGTCTGCTTCATCAGATACACCTTTGCACACTTTGCAAACAGTTGGCCATTGGTTCATCGGAAAAGAGCTGAGAGTTTATCAGTGTACTTTAGAAGATAAACAGGAGAGGTGAATTGCTCTCTAGTACAAAAGTAGTAGCAAGCAAGTAATCCAACTTCCAAAAATAGATCACAGTGAGACTTGCTGTTCTCTCTTTATCTTGAAAATCACACAGTGAGGAAACTAATAGACACTTAATTTCTACCATTGTATTTCTGATGGCTATATGGTTGCAGCAGCTTCTGAAAGAATGATAAAAGGAGTTAGAAACTAGTGTGTTTGTGTGTGAGAACAAGAAGTGCAACACACATGCACAAGATTCTGCAATTCACGCAGTGAGTCACATAGAAACAACTGTTGGAGGAACAAAGTGAACACTGTGGTCATGTAAAGTCGAAGACTTTCACGGCCGGAATCCATAGGTTGTTGTGGGTTTTCCGGGCTTTGAGGCTGTATTCTATTAGTATTTTCTCCTGACGCTTCACCTGCATCTGTGGCTGGCATCTTCAGAGGATCTGGTGGCATGGAAGTGAGACACAAGTATATATACTTGTGTAGTCCCCAGGTCGGAGGGAGCAATTTGCATGTGTTACAGTTGGCCTGTGTGGTGGCCTATTGTTAAATGGGATATGCCCCAGGGTGTATTGTTAGTCAGGGGATATGAATAACAGTGTGTTACGTACATTAGCAACCTATTGTATTGTTCCCTGTGGAGGGACATCCAGAGTCTGGGTGGTGTTCATTGGCATATTTTTGAGTCTTGATTTGAGTGTTCTTCAGTACTGGTAGCCAAATCTTGCTTACTTTCCAAGTTTCTTCTTTCCTGCTGAAATTGTCCATGTGTTTATATGATTTGGCTACCAGTGGCAGTGGAGGGTGTTGTGGGTGGTGAAGCTGCTCCCTCATTTGCAAATGAGGGAGCAATTTGGGGTGCACACGCATATCTCTGCTACTGTGTCGCTGATGAGATGGCAGCAGGCATGTGCATGCATGCAAGACCAGGGTTTGAATCCCTGTTCAGCCCTTGAAACCCAAAGAATTACTTCAGATGTCACATTCTTTCAGACTCGGAGAAAGGCAAAGGCAATAAATCTTGCCAACAAAACCCTCATAATAGGTTTGCCTTAGGGTTGCCATAAGTCAGTTTTCAAAGGGAAGAGACATGATGCTTTGGAGAACCTCTCTATGTCAGGAGAACTTTGTTGTTGAGTGCCTTCAAGTCGGTTCTGATTTATGGCAACCCTAACACGTACAGCAAAGAGTGAGCATATCACACAGGTATTAAAATCACTCCACTGGCTGCCAATTAGTTTCTGGGCAAAGTACAAAGTGTTGGTTATTATCTTTAAAGCTCTACATGGTTTGGGTCCAAATTACCTACAGGATCACCTCTTCCCATACAATCATCCCTGTACACTTAGGTCCTCTGAGGACCATTTACTTAAACTGGCCAGGACTAGACTGGCAACAGTCACCCAGAAGACCTTCTCGCTGGCTGCCTCTAGACCGTGGAATGACCTGCTGGAAGAGATTCAACAGCAAAATATGCTGTCTGAATCCAAAAATGTACTAAAGATCTATCTCTTTAATTATTTTTTTAATTATGATGTATTTTAATTATGATATATTTGTATGTTAAATAGTTTCATCTGTTTTTAGTGTATTTTTACCATGATGAGTTTTTAATTGTATTTTAATTTACATTGTACCCTGCCTCAAGCCTTGGGGAGAGACAGGTAACAAATATTGATGTCGTTGTTAAAGTAAACCTATCATGGGGGAGGGGGGAGAGTTGGCAAGATTTGTTCAGAAGGGACTTGCCTTTGCCCTCCTCTGAGGCTGTGACTTGCCCAAGGTCACCCGGTGTCTGAGTGGGGATTTGAATCCTAGTCTGCAGAAGCCTTTAAAAAATAAATGAATTTTTTGGATATTTAAATCTAAATTTAAATATTTAAATCTTGAGTTAAATCTTGGAGGTTCTTGGCAAAAAATTATATTTGCAAGAGGTCCCCAGTAAAGAAAAGGTTAAGAACCACTGCTGTAGAATTCTGGGACTGACAGTTTAGGGAAAGATGTCTAGAATTTTCAGCCAGAGAGTTCAGCTTATGGAGTACCCATGAATTTCATAGGGTTTTCTTACACAAGGAATAATCAAGGGTATTTTTGCCAGTTCCTTCCTCTGAAAATACACTCTACAGCACCTAGTATTTATTGGCAGTCTGCCATCTAAATACAAACCAGGGCTGAACCTGCAGTTACTTGGCTTATGCCATTGTAACTGACTAATAGGATGGCAGCCTTCATCTTTAAAATATTTGAAAGCAAAAATGTTGCCCTTGGTTACCTTTGTTCCAAAGTAATAAGTAAACGTTGTTACTTTTAACATGTTACTTCCAAGTCCAGTTTTCTGTCTTTCTCTCCTCCCACCTATTACAGGCAAGAAAGAATGATTTGCCACTTCATGAAAGTTGTGAACACCTATTCTTCTGCACTGTAGCATATAGCCTGCACTGTAACATACTGGTTTTAGAATACATACATCATCAGTGAAGCTATATCACATATATTATGTGGGGGTCAAATAATGTGATGTTCACACCAGATCAGATCTAGCACGAATGTCACATTAAAAGACAGTTGTGTGCATGTGTGTCTAAATCAATAATCACATGGAAATCCTTAAAGCAGCAATAACAAACTGGAAATCTAAGGCCAAATCCAGCCTCAAAAAATGTCTTACTTGATCTTCAGCATAGCACTACTTTTTTATGTACTTCAACCACTTTCTCCTAGACTGAGCCAGAGATAGAGAGATCTTCAATCCACTCTTCTGCAACTATGAGATTAGCCAATGGCCAATTGTTAACCAAAGGCTATTATGCAGCCAGAAGACTTATCGCAGGAATATGAGCCAACCATCATAACATTCACACAAACTTGTGACCCTTTAAACAACCACAAGACTCCCGTCATGTTTACTGCAACAGGCTAATCTTCCTCTTATTCTGTTTCCAACTGCTCACTCCTCTGTACAAGCCAAAACACAAGAAAAGTGAAATGGGCCACTGAGGAATGTAAAAAAAGAACTCGATTTATGCTAGGGGAGCAACAGTTAAAGGGATATTTGTCTGTGTCAGCTTATATGGGTCGGTAAGCAAGACCAATGTTGCTAGCTGTTCAAGACGTGTGTATGTGCCTTCAAATTGCCTGTTGACTTAAGGAGACCCCACAGACTTCCCAGGGTTTTCTTAGGCAAGTAATACTCAGAGATAGTTTTGCCAGCTCCTTCCTCTGAAATGTAGGCTGGCAATCTTCCATCCAAGTACTAACCAGAAGTGACCCTGATTAGCTTCCAGGATCAGGCAAGATCTGGTGCCTTTTGGGGTAACAGGCCTTACTTACCTAAAAAAAAACATATCCCTTGTTAAAAATAAGTTGTCCACAAGGCCCCTAAAATCAAGAGCAGTAATACCACTCCTCTTTTTCCTATAATTTGGGCCAGCCCTCTCTCCACACATGCAGAGTGTGTAAGCAACACTGTGAACCTTCAAGTGAGCAAGCTTTTTAAAAAGCATGAGGGAGACCCTCTGAAGCTAGTTTTATGAGAATTTTAACTGTCTTAAAAGTACTTTCTTTAAAAATAACATAATGAGGCAAATTCCAGGAAAATGAGGACAACAAAGCCAGACAATGGCATCATATGACAATAGATCAGCAAGTCTGCAGAAACAAGTATGTAGAAGTGATGGGGGGAATTTTTGTTGGGAATAAGTGATCACATGCTCCCTATCATTAAAAAAGTGTTCTGAACTGAAATAAACATATCACAAAGCAGAGTTTTTCCTCACACATCAGGGAGCTGTTTTGTTTTCCTTCATATTTCTGGAACAGCACCTTTTAAATGTTTTAGATGAAGATGTCTGAGAGAAATATGTGATTGCCCTTGTTTTAAAACCTTCTCACACAACTGTAATATGTCTATCCCAGTATGGGTTGTTGCCACATGGCACTGAATGAACATGTGCATACCTAGGCAGCACATATGATGAGCCGTGCTTTAGCATTATGTTTGCCATATTAAGAACAGTCATAGGAGGTGTCTTTTGAAAGCATTCCCAACAGGGGCTGCAGCAGCACAATCAGCCAGCTTATGAGTGTTTGCTTGGTAAATACATTTGACTGTGGAGGGAGGGGTATTATGGGATCCAGGGATCATGCAGCTTATCAGCAGACATGTTGAACAAATCAAAATTATTATCTGTTAGAGCAATCCCAATGTCTTTCTACATACTCATGGCAAATACACAATTGTGGAGCATGTCTTGAGGCCCCATCACACAATTCTGTAGGACACTGAAGTCCTTTCAGAATCAGAGGAAACAATCTCAAGAAGTCCAACTGAAACAGCAGCATTTATGTTCATGATTTTTCATATATATATTTTGGCCAGTATTACTAATAATCTGTCCTGTTCCTTCTCCTCAAACTTGATGGAAATGTCTTTCACCCATGTTCTGACTGCTGACAGAATCGACATTCTTCTCCACACGCAGATGATGCTCAGTTAAGTAGGTTGTGGGGAGGGAGTTATAGCTGTGCCAATAGTGTTACAATTGTGACTAAGCAGAGATCTTAAATACAGAAGCGTTACAAAAATAAATCTGGGTAACTTCTGTATTCATGAATGCTGCTTAAACTGCAAACCCCAGAATTCCATAGGATGTTGAAAGTGGAACAATAGCACTATAACAGTCTAGTGTGGAAATGGCCTAGGTATCCCTGCAGAAAGAAAGAAAAACAGGTATGAGAAGACTGACCTAGAATTCTGCTCCCTGACACTTGTTGTTGCCGCTGTTATTTAGGGCCATTTCCGCACGGGCTTAAAGAAACAGTGCAGAGCGTCCTCCAGGGAGGACGTATGCACCTGGGAGCGGACTATGTCGGACCTACTTAGTGTAGTTCCACACCTCAGCCCACTCCGGAACAACCCGAAATGGTCGTCCAGCGTGCTTTTGAAAGACCACTTGAAACAGGTCTTTCAAAAGCACAGAGCGTGCCACTCTGTGCCCGCGCTCTGGTGCAGATTTGCAGGCTCACACCAGTGCGAGCCCGTGATCTGCCGGGGGCGGGCTTTAGGCTGGCGAGCTTCAGCAGTTGGTGGAGAGCCTCGACCAACCGGAAGCCGCCATTTTCATCCCAAGAGCAGTGCGAAGCGGCGGCCGTGCACTGCTCCGGACCAGCCTGGACCCAAGCGTGGAGCCAAGAAGTCCGGTAAGTACCAGCACGGGGTGACTCCCTCGCCTCGTGTGGAAATGGCCTAGAAAACCACTCCAACATGTAATCATCTGCTTTTGGCCTGAAGTGGTACTGTCTAGACAGAGAACTACAATCTCAATGGAAAAATATGCCCAGATTGAAACACACAACCAAAAATATGCAAATATTCAACTGATTTATGAAGATGATCAAGTAAAACCAAATGGCAGCCAATGGTAACCAGCTCACACATTTTGTGGAGATCAAACTGGCACAACCTCTTGTCTATCGAACTTGCCAATGACTAATGACCAATGACCAGTAGAGAAGAATTGTGTAGCAAATTAAGTGTATTGCTACAGGAAAATCATCAGTGTATAGCTCTCCTTGAAAGAATCAGTAATCTACAGTCACTTGTCATTCTGTAAAGTTCCTATAACTACTCAGAATTATAGAGAAACCTTAGGTCATTTGGTTCATGCCATTGACACAACTGGGCCCATACACAGTTAGATTCCATGCAATGACTTATTCAATTACTGGCCAACCTAGTATACATGTTCTTATGAAATTGCCCTGAAATCCTAACATACTGACTGAAATGTGTCCTGCTAAGACAGTGGAAGTTATTTCTAACTAAACATGCATAGTGTTGTGCTGTTCTGAAAATGTAATGGTGCTGTTTATAGTCAACAGAATCAAGTGAAAAAGCCTTTCCTACACAGCATTATTTCACCCTGCAGATGTGCAGTATGCACATTAGCCCAAGCATCTCTTTGACATACAAATCTTCTGTGCAAAGAATGTTGTTGCATTGCAGGAGCATCCTTCACTCATAATTCCATGCCTGTAGCTTCTTGAAGTACAAGGGCTTTCTGTCCTTTTGATTCTACTAGCCCTGCATTTATTAGAAAGGTTTCCCTAAGGGGTTTTCTCCCTCTCCCATACACCTGGAAGACAGGGCCTCCAATGAACCTGAATGATAGGAGATTCAAGACAAGGAGGAAGAGGAGGAGGGGGAAGAAAGGGAGAAGAAAGAAGAATTTCTTCACAAGCACATAATTAAAGTATGGGATTCCTTGCCACAAGGTGTAGTGGCATCTGCCAATGTGGATAGTTCTAACAGATTAGGTGAATTCATGAATATTAGAGCCACCAATAGCTACTTGTCAAGATCAGTATATGTCATCTTCAGTATCAAAAGTAAGATGCTTCTATATATTGGTTGCTGGAGAACATGAGAAGTGAGTTCCAGTTGCACTTGTTTGCTGCTGATGGGTTTCCCACTGGCAACTAACTGGCTACCACCTAAACAGAAGGTTGGTGCAGATAAGACTTTCATCTGATCCATTACGGTTCTTATGTTCTAATTTCAATAGTGTGAAGTGTAGACAGAGTTCCTTTCTTATATCTCTAAGCTACTGACTCTCATGTATAAGCCAGGCAGTGAGAGTTAGCAGATAAGAGACAGTGTATGTGTGTGCAAGAGAGGAAGAGATTCAGATCAGGTGCTTTGCTGGTGGCCGAAAGAAAACTCCTTGGGGGCCAAACTGAGCCACCACATGGCTCACTATAAAGCAGCACCTCATATACTTGTGCCTAAATTCTATTAAAAATTCATCAAAGATAAGCAAAAATGTTGTGGTCCACAGCAGCCCTGTGCTAATATAACATGGAGGTAGATGGCAACCACCAAAAGTAACATTGCAAAAAATATAATGCAAGGCAATTTAAGCCCTCAGAGCTTAAATAACTGAATTATTAGATATCGCATAGCATGTAACCACCAATGCCAAGAACAGAACCCAGAAGACCCTGTTTAGGCCATTCTGACGTCAACAGGATTATTTCCATGTTTAAAGTTTAAAGCACATTTCACTGCTATGCTTAATCAGGGTCTCAATTTGCTGTCCAAGCCACCAGACCAGGGTAGTTAAACCTATGTAAATAACAAAAATATGAAAAATAAAAACAGAGCCAATTAGATTCATTAAAATGTAAATTTATTGCACAGTAAAATGAAAAAAAATCATTTTTCACATCAACATGTGCCAATGGTTGTAAAAGTTTATGATTTCAGTTCAACAAGTTAAAAGAGAAAAATCATATGCAGACTGTTCGTTAGAGGAGCAAATATTTTCTCGAACTAAAGCCTGAGTTGCTAGGACTGGTGTTGGTCATATTAATTATTTCCATATATTCCAATGGCTTCCAAGTATTGAATATTTCATGTTTTCATCCAAAACCTCAGACACAGCTACTACTCATGTTCTGAAAGCTGCTGCCACCACCAAGCCAGAGTGCTGCAATAAATCCATGTAATTTAGACTTCAGTCCTACACATACTTACCAGGGAGTAAGCCCTAGTGAACTCAACAGAACTTACTTGTGAGTATATTAGTAACCAAATGGTTTCATAACAGTTGCTCAAGACATTTGTCCAACTTAATCTGTATGCTACACAAAGTACAATGTGTTTCTTTCAAGCCTCTCAGATTTGTGTATCGGTCCCATATTTCATTATTCCTTAATATTTTAAGACCACTTTTCATCTTTGTAAATAGGAAGCTGGCATACAAAAATATAACTAAATCACACAAAATATACCAAAAACATGAACACAAGACAATAATAATTATTCTGTTAAGAACATAATAGAATGATAAGAATTATTACTTTAACTATTGCTGTTTTCAAGATGTCCTTTAACATATGCACAAAGAAGATGAAATCTTGCCATTGGCCTGCCATAATGATGACATCACAATTGACACTATTTATGGATACATGACCTCAGAGATATTATACCCACATTTTTCCATGCTCACCACGAGCCTCCATGAATTTATGCAACTCCAAGTCATCTATTTTAGCCTTGTGGCAATGAGTTCCATAGCTTAGTTACATGAAGTAGTACTTCCTTTTACCTGTTGTGAATCTCCCACCATTTAGCTGCAAGATGTTTTTAGTATTATGCAGGAGACAGAAAAGCTGCTCCCTATCTACCTTCTCCACACTATGCATAATTCTATACACCTCTACCAAAGCTCCCTTTTTCCTACATTTCCTGAATGAAATAGCCTTTTCCTTGTAGGGAAATTATTCCAATTGCTCAAATTATTCTGGCTGCCTTTTTTAAAAAATATATTTTTAAGTTCACTATCTTTTTTTTTCTTTCAATTGTCATGACCATGATCAACAAAACTTGTGGCATTTGAGTTGCTCCTGGTAACAACCAAGTTGTCTAATTGTGAATTTGGGGATTTTTTTTTCATGGATTGACAGGGCTTTTTTTTACAATGGCTATATATTTGTAGCTTATTACCTGGACTGTCATTCTTTTCTATTTTTGTTTTTAACAACTCAGCTGTGAAGTATGAGAATTTTAAATCCTGACAAGACTCTTACAAATTGAACAAGTATTTTAGAGCAGTGGTCCGTCTCTGTCCAATCCCCCACAACTGTCTGATGTGGGGGATTGGAAAGCTTTTTTTCCCCCTAGAAGGATAGGGACTGGCACTGTATTTATGCTCATTGGCTACAATGTTTTAATTCCTTTACTGGAAATTCTCCAGAGATCAGCAAGCAATGGCTCAGGAACAAGCATCAACCCAGGTGAAACAGCATTGTTTCAGGGGACAGGAAGATAAGAGTTTCTCCAGCTATTTTAAGGGGCTGTAGTTCAGTGCATGTCTCTTGCCTTCCTGGAATCAATCCACTGACACTCTTCGTAAGTCACAGAAACCTTGTCTTCAACACAACAGGTCTTCTAAGGAAGAAAAGCTTGTTGCCTTTATTCTGGCTGGTGATTGGTGCAAGGAACTGATTAATGTTTTCCTTACCTCTATTTCTAGTTTGGAATGGTGGAGAAAAGGACACAAATGGCTAGATTCAAGGGAAAAATACCTAGGGGGACACATGTAGTCTTGCTTGCTGCCCTGGATCTGAGGGAAGAGAAGGCAAATTGCAACAGCACAAAGGGAGTGTGTACAGACTGTGGTGAAGACAGAAATGGTGAGTAGATTAATCGTATTTTGTCAACTTAATAGGGAATAGGGAACCAGATAGGGCCTTAATGAGGTATCAGAGAATGCTGGGTCAATGTTTCAGTTTACACAGTGATCTTCTCCCTTTCCCAAAAATAATTCCATCATGAATAAGTTATTTGCCATGGAATCCCTGCTCTCTTATCCAAGTGCACAGGGACAAGTTGTAAATTCAGGATGAAAGGATGTGTACTACACATCCATTGGCACTATTCTTTGTGATTATCATACAGCTTGACAGGATCAATTCAGGGATGAGCACTTCCATAAATTTAAATCTTCTGTTTTATCTACTTGTCCTCTTCTAGGCGGCTGGGCAAGGGAAGTGTGCAGATTATCCTATATTTTCCCTGCTTCTCTAGTTACATTTGGAGTTAATTCTTCTAGTTGTGTTAACTTCTAAGGTTTACTGGAATCATAATTGCTGCTACAACCTGTGCCCTTTTTATAAAATGCAGTGGGGAAGGTAGTCCAGAATATGTATTTCAGGTGTTTATGAACCTAACTTTTTGGAGAAACAGTGAGGAAATGGTGGCATCAAGTTGTTACTGAACTGTAGTTCCTATCAGTTTCAGCCACCATGGCCAATGGTCATGGATGATATAGATGAAACTTGCAAGTCATGCATTTCTTTTTGGAGGGGACAATAGTGCTCCTTTGGAAAGTCACATAATGACCGGTAACATTGTTTGTACACTGTATCCTACTATCTTCCTGGTGTAATCAGCCCTGAAAAAGCACGAGTCCTCAAGAGGAGGAGAACAAGCTATACAAGAAAACATTTTACACCTCTTGGAGACTTGACTCTCCCTAAAGCTCTACCCTCCTTATCAAGGATCACACCACCAGGGGAATATCTTTCCCATTCCTACCATTCATGCTGCATGATTCATCATCTTGCCTTAACAGAGACCAAGGAAGTGTCCATGGAGTTAGCAATCAAGAGATGTTGGACAGCAAAGAAAGAAAGGGGGATTGTGTTGCATCAACACCAGCAACCTCATAGCTGGCCTTGCTGCTTGTTCTTCCTAGCATACCCCAGGACCCTAAATCTGGCTTCATGAGCAGGACTCAGGGGTGGAATCATGCTGCCAGAGGGGTAACACACTTTCAGTTCTGGGATTCTTCTCATTCTTCTGCCCATGCACTGAAAATATTTATCTTGGGAATTTTAGAGTTCAATGGGATGAGTCCAGCGATAGTGCATCATTTCCCTCAATCTATAATCTTCTTGAGGGGAGCATTTTGCCAGGTGGTGGTCCTAGAACAACCATCTTCTCCAAATCCCACTGAACCCCATCAGCAGTAGGGGCACCAACAGAATCCTCCTTTTCCTTCAAGATCTCATTTACTTCTGGGATCATCTTAACAAAAAGTGAAGGGTCACAACACTGGAACCTAGCAATGGGTTGCCTTCTTTGTGATCTCTCATCACATGCTTCCTCTACTGAAGAGCTAGCTAGTGAGTAGTTCTTGAGATGCTGATCCCTCAACAAAACTGGGCTCATAGTATGAAGTCTCTGGAAGCTTGGATTCACAAGTAGTGTTTCTGAGGATCAGTCTTTCCATCTATCCCACATCCATCCATGTCTGGGTCAGCCCTGGGAGTCAGGATAATGCCAAAAGGATGTTTAAAGAAGATTCACATTTGTTGATTTCAGGCGCATATGTCCATCTATTGCACTAGTTAGAGGTTCAGCCACTGAACAAACCTTGATATTTCAAAGCTGACCAACTTATCCCCCATCTTTTAGTTCAAGTATGGGAATTGTGTGGCTCCTCAGCTCCTGACCCCCCACCCAACAGCATTAAAAACAGGGAATTGTGCCACTCTCTCCTACCACCCCATCTACACATTTAAAAAGCCCCCAGAATCAATTCTAAGAATGTCACTTCCAGTTTGGCAAAAGTGATTCAGTACAGCCTGAGGGCGGTGAGGTTCATGTAGCCACAAATGGACCTTCCATAGCTGGCCATCTTAAGAAAAACCCTGACCATGAAAAGGCTGCTGATGCTGCTAGGCAGTACGCAAGCAGCTACTTTAAAGCAGTTTATCTAAAAAGCTGAGGAGAAAATATTCCATGAGGATCAACAAGATTATTGTGCCACAATGACTTTGTTGGGCTTTATAATTTTTTCTGCACATATAAAAAGACAGCTGTCAGCAACATCCAAGGATTGAGACTTGCCCCTCAATGTCAGTCTTTATCCTTAACACTTTAGCAGCCAAAGTAAACAAGATAGCTAGCCTAGGGCTACCTCACTTACATAGGGAGACCATTTCTCACAGCCTTTATGCCCCAGTGCATATACCACTGAACTGGTGAGGGAATAGCACAGAAAGGTGTTTTATGGTGTTCTTATGCATTCTTTGGTGCAGAAAAGTGAGACTGGTATAGCCACTAGTTTTACTGTTCATTTATGTTATCATAATTTATATTTTTTTGCCTTTTTACATTGATTCAACAAGACTTTTGACAACTAACTAGCTGCAGAGGAAGGAGTTCTAATGAGGAACTTGTATTGCACTTTTTTGTGTGTTTTACATTGTTTTTAATTGTTTGTTCTAACATAAAAATCTCTTTGTGTTTTGTAACATATGGTATGTTAATATACCTTTGTTTGTTTTAATTTTCTTGTGAAAAATCTCCAATCGTAGTTTTGGGTGAAAGGTGGGATAAAAATTAATTAAATTACCATTTCAGTAACACTCTATTTAATAAAATGTTTGTGAATTGTTTTAACTGCCAACATGTTTAACTAAGTCACAGAACTGGAAGTACCTTGGAGGTCAACTAATATGACCTCCTGCTCACTAGATGAACTACAGTCATGGATATAATACAGCATTTGAGGGGCCCAGACCTCATTGGCACACCACATGTTTTAAATGATGGAAGTCCAAGGATCAACCTCCAGCGCCTCTAGGAGGAGCTGGAAAGCTGCTGCCTGCCAGTGTCAACAATACTGAAATAGAAGGACCAATTTTCTGATTCCATATAAAGCAGCTTTGTACATTCCTACATGTCAAATGGCTGTCCTGCTTCTATTCAAATACCTTCAATGAATAAGTCCATGTCTTCCAAGGCCAGACTGTTTCAATGTTGGAACAACTCTTATTTTTAGGAAGTTTCATCCAATGTTTAGGCAAAATCTGCTTCCTAGCAATTTCCATCTGCTGGTTCTAGTCCAAAATCTTAGGCAGAGTTGCTGCCTGCACACTAAAAGTTGTCACCAGATGGAGCAGTGCAATAAATCTATTAACACAGGCCTAAATCCAGTTGTTAGCCCCAACTAGAGCAGATCCATTGAATCAGTGGAAATTTGGTAAGTCAACACTTCTGTAAATTCCAGTAATTGAATAGATCTGTTCTAGCTGGAACTTATAAATTCAATTTAGACCCTGGGCTGTAATCCTATTACCACTTAACTGAGAGTGTGCCCCGCTGGCTTCAATGGTATTTACTTCCAAGTATACATATGCCTATGCAGATTGGACTGTTCAATGGCTAAATCGTATCTTAAGACCTCAAAATAACCCAAAGTTTTGGAAAAGTTAGCTACCTTGTTCACCAAACTGACATGTATAACAGATATGAAATCTAATTAAATCATGACTTTGTTGACTGTTACTGTTTGGAAATTACTGATTGTAGTAAAGAGTCTGGCTAGCTTTACAATT
This sequence comes from Cyclura pinguis, assembly GCA_030412105.1. Taxonomy (NCBI): domain Eukaryota; kingdom Metazoa; phylum Chordata; class Lepidosauria; order Squamata; family Iguanidae; genus Cyclura; species Cyclura pinguis. Next base: position 304,546,025 of record CM059599.1, on the reverse strand, counting down.
CATAGGAGTACTGTTTCCATAGTATTCTCAAAAGAACACTGCTTATTATAGAAAGAGGAATTAATTTTAAGAGAAATTGTACTTATTCAATGACATTTTGAACTATCATGTTATTTCTTCTTTATCTTTAAAAATTATTTTCAGTTTTTTTCTGGATAGAGATCAACAAAAATTTGTTGATTTAAGGTATCAGTCTGGACAACATCTGGAACTATTCTGATGTTCACAATATCTGGGCTGTTGCATGCTTCCCCATCCATCCACAAAAGCAAGAGAAGCAAGTCAAGCCACATCTTCATGCTTGAGGTCCCTCGACTCTAATTTAGAAACCTGCAAAAAATAAATTTAAGCGACTATTTACTCTTTAAGATGAAAAGACAGGAAAAATTCCATAACAGCCAAATTATGGATTACACACAGAATGTTTTATCAGCTCCCCTATCCTCATGCCTATTGTTTCCTAATCAAAAACAGTTTTAAGAGTGAGAAATTTTGAACATCGTAGTAGTAGTAGTACTTAGCCTATCCAACCCATCGTGTCTTTCTTCAAAACTGCACATTCCCAAAGATACTTTCGCTTCAGCAACCTCTCCTCCTCTCCTTCCTTTGTATGTTCAAGTGGTACCACGAACCACAAACCACATCAGAAACAGGAAGGCTATGTGGGTTACATGTTTCTAGTAAAACAATGGTATACAGGGAAACTATGGCTTGCACAAATCATAATTTGCTTAACTCAAATACAATACACTATGGTTTTCTGCTAAACTGGAAAGAAAGAAGGGTTTGTTGATTTGTTTGTTTGTTTCACACTTCTCTCTATGGATTGAGGCAGGGAACAACAGATGGACAGATAATAGCATATGGCAGGAAGTGTCTGAGCACTGAATACCTTTCACCCTCCACATTTGTGGGTTTGACTCTCACAAACTGGATTGTTTGTGAGCCACCAGTGCTTCTCTCCCCCATTCTCCCCCTCCCATTCCCTTGCATTTTGCCAGCACAGAGAAAGAAGGCAAGCATGCTGAGGCGAAAGGTAAGGCAATGGGAGAGAGATGCCCACACGCACTTTCCTTTTACCCTCTGGAGCTCCCACTCCCATTCCCTTGCCTCTGTCCCGGTGCTGAGAACTTGTACTGAGGCAAAAGACAAGGGGATTGGGAGGGGGAGAAAGGCAGCACATTCTTTCCTTCTGCCTTCCAGATCTCCCCCTCCCATCCCCTTGCCTCTGAACCCAGTGCTGCAATTTTGCATGAGCAAAAAGACAAGGAGATGAGGGGAAAATCAACCGAACTTTCCTTCTGCCCTCCTGAGCAACCCCTCCATCCCCTTGTCTCTGCCCGAGCGCTGAGAACTGGAACCGAGTCAAAAGATGAGGAAATGGGGCAGGAGAAGACATGCTTGTGCATGCTCTCCTTGTGCCCTCTGGAGCTCTCTCTTCCCATTGCTTTGCCTCTGCCCCTACACTGAGACGGAAGGCTCTCACACCAGAGCCCCAGAAAAGTATGGGAAGGAGATCATGGAGAGGGGAGTTCTTTGCAGTTTTTCCATTTTCTTGAGGGTTCAGGGCACAGACTCCTCACAAATGCGGAGGGACCACTGTACTGTGGTTTCGTATTTCACTGGAACTAACTCAATTATCTATATAAATACAATTAAGTTAGTGGCTGCAGTACATCAATCATTCAATGTAATATAAATGTCTACATGCAAAGATACACTGCACCAGCACTATGCAGCCCCCATGCAAAATAGCAACATTGGCTAACACATGTAAGTGAGTGGATGCTGTTGTGCAATGTGCAACATTGCTGCAGGCACAAATATGCATCCTCTGCTGTTGGCAGAATACATCTGTTGTGCTATGGCCAATAATTTGCCCCACATACACAGCACAATTTTCACACACATATGCCATGAACAGACTATAAGCCTTTGTCTGTTGCCATATTATGCAAAAACAGCTGGACAAATTTTTGCCAAATTTGAAGAGTATGTTTGGGATGGTCTGACTTAAAATACAGGCTCTATCATGTACAATACTGGCTCCCCTCACTTATCTGACAGGTTAGGGACTACAGCACTATCAGAAAACAGAACTGGTTGAAAAGTGGAAGCCATGTATTGTACTATAAGAAGCATGAAGAACTTACGGAGGTTCACTTGGGACCAATCATGCACATGCTGCTTGCAAAGCCTCTCAGCCAGTTTAGCACCATTTACCCCCTCTCAGCTTGCTTTTCACGCAGTGCACACATGTCAGCCGTTCCAAGCAAGCCTCCATAGCAAGGAAGCTGATGAAAGAGCAGAACCTCTATCAAATTAATGGAACTTGCCCTTAATTGACATGTTTTTTGTTTCAATCCTGTGAGAGGTTAAGCCACAATTCTCAGTACTGGGAATCAGCAGTATCAGAGCAGTCATTCACACAGTGGACTGAAAAACTAACACCATCTTGCCAGGATGCAAAAGTTATGTCCAGAAAATGATGTACCATTTATTTCAATATCCCTCTACCTCAAATATTCATAAATATTATGAACATCTAAATCTCATATGGAGCTGGAGAATCGCAGTGGGCCCAGGAGCCAATTTTCCACCTATGGAGGCCCTCCAGAGGTTGCACAGCCTGCCAAAAATTCAAATAAGTAAATTTAAAAAATGAAAAAAACAGAACCAGAACTGCCTAGAAGTTGTGCTTCTGGGTTTGAAAAACAGATGTTTTCCTGCTGAATACTGCAGGAAAGCAGCAACCCATTTAAAAGATAAAGTGCTCCTGGATGTTTCAGGAGACACAAGTCACCCTTTTTTCTTCATGGTCTGGAATGCCTTGGGGCTTTGAATGTATGGCCCCAGGATCACCCTTGCCCACTCCTGATCCAAGAGTACCCTCAGCAAAGTGATCACTATATCCCATGACCCAGAATAATTGTCATTTTCTGCCCCATACTTAAAATGGTTAAGATCTCTCAAAAGATGTGGAGCAAATCCACAATCAAGTAACCTTGGAAACAAAATCCGAAACTTCTGCAAAGGCAAAGGTTGAAAGCTACTGCTACAGCAACTGATTGGCCAGTGTGTGAACAGAATGTTGGACAACAAGAAGTCTTTGGTCTGATCCAGCATGACTTTTCTTGCGCTGTAACAACTGTCATCTCTCTTGTCATTCACACTGCTGTAGCTAAGACATGAGGCTGTGTGCATAATACTTCAGGCAGGCCAAATTTTATACAATCCTGAAAGTACTGCCAATGCTGTGTAGGCATCTGGCAAAGGCTAATGACTGCACCAATATGCTGGGTAATTAGATACTTAAGCGCCGATTAATCATGCCCATAAATTATTACAGGCACAGAAAGATTTTAAAAATATGACCCCTCAATAATATCAAAACGAGCTCACATTGAAGCTAGTAAGAATTTTTACTCTTGACTTCACGGAGACTGGGTCAGGTCTTAGTTGTGGAAAAAATGATGGAAAAACAATACAAGACTTTTTTAAAATAAAGAAGGGTAGGGACCACATGGCATCTTTTATCTTGAGTTTCCAGGAAGTCAGATACTATTACACCATGTCTGGCATTTCAGGGAGGTGGGAATTAGTATTTTATTGCATGCATAAACATCATATTAAAGGCAACCAAGGTGTAAAATCTTTGGCAGGGCAGAAAGCGGAGGTGTTAACATTCCTCTGTCCAGCAAAAGAAAATATATTAAAATAATGTTACGGCTGTGACTGAAGACCACAAGCAAGTCGTAATGATTATGGCTGCTTGATCTTTTCCATGCCTTCAGTCTCAGTCTTAGAAAAGAACTATATCCAGATCTAAAATGCCTCAAACCTCAAGGCTAAATGCTGATGCAAAGCAGGACTTCAGCTATGGCCTAATGAACCTTCCCTTTGGGTAAAAAATAAGTTCAACCCTCCCTGAGTAAAAATTAAAAAGGAAAGTAAAAAGGAAATTTTTTCAAATGCTGTTTTGCCCAAGGAAAGCTCACATTTGTTACATTACAAGAAAATGCTCTGCAGAAGGATTATGCAAAGAGATAGCATAACCCAGGGTTCCTTAATGTGTGTTCAGGAAGGAAGAGAGGCTTTGGTAAGGACTACTTTGTCCACTGTCACTGAGAACATACAAACATAGAGGCTACAATTCATGCTGCCTTGGCTGATCAGAGGCAGACTCTAATCAAAAGCTCTCACAGCCCCCACACAGAACATGGACTAGGAAATGGGTTCCATCTCCCTCAAAAAGGACAATTCCCTTTTTTCTCATCCATATACATAAATACAAAGAAAAAAAATTATCCTGGAAGTTTTATTGTTGTTAAGTCAGAAGTCTAGTTCTGTTTTGAATAACACTACTGACTGAAGCTCAGGTGAAATGGGAAACACAGATGCAAACCCCTGCACAACTATGACATTTGGTAGCAATTGTGGGTTGCTCTTTATCAGTCTATCCCATCTTAGGCCATTTCTGCACTAGACTGTTATAGCGCTATTATTCCACTTGCAACATCCTATGGAATCCTGGGGTTTGCAGTTTTGGGACGGGCTGGTGGGCCCCTCCCGAAACTGCAAACCCCAGGATTCCATAGGATGTTGCAAGTGGAATAACAGCACTATAACAGTCTGTTGTGGAAATGGCCCTAAGAGGAACAGTGGATATAAACACAACAGTTAGCTCAAACATTAAATCAGCTTCTGTGCTTTACTATACTGACATTTATTTCTAGAGGAAATTTAAAGTGTTTTATAATTTTCTGTCTGCTGGAGAATATATTTCTTTGGTACATTTACCACACTTGCTCTGTGCATCTACTGAGTATACAGACACATTGCTGTGAGGGCTATGGCACTGAACACAGAAGAACAGGATCATACCTACCTGTTCATCTATACACCTGAACTGCCAGGACCAGGCAGAATTATAAAGAAAAGGTCTCAGATCAAACCGGTTGTCATCAGGACTGTAGTTTGCAGCATGGTAGGATGGGGTGAGAATTGTCATTTTATGTCGATTGATAGAATACATTTGGTAGAAATGCTTAACCTTTGATGCCACCTAGTGTACAAAACAATATTTCAGGGACAGGAAACCTGTACTTAATTCAAACCTTAACAAAAATTCTAAGTAAGAAAAGAGTTCTAAGTAGATAGCAAAATATTAATCCCATAAATCTGGATAATATAGTAGGCATAGCTCGACAACAAGAATGCGATGTTTTAAGTATCAGAACATGCAACACAGAAATCAACTTGCCACTACAGCTTGCACGTATGCATACAGTTCAGCAGTTGACTTGACTTCAGCTATGTCAGTCTTACTTGACTACAGCTGGCATTCTCAAAGAAAGCTTGGATTAAAATAGTTGTCATCAAGCGTATAATTTACAGTATGATAGGGGAGTATCTGTGCAAAGAACAAAGCATGGCAAAGGATGATACTGAATACAGCCGCAGCTATCTAGCATGATTTTTCTTTCACATTTGAGAAAATAACCACTATCAAATCAACATAAAGTTTCCTTGGCAATGCTTCAGTGTGATGTCCAAATAAACCTACTGCATCAAGGTTGAATTTATCTTTCATCTTTTATCATCTCAGTCCAAGTACAAAAACCAAAACAGTTTCTCAGCCTTTGCCAAGTAGCCTGACAGAAAAACCTGCCTATAGTATATTTAAAATAGGCTTGGTTCAAAAGTGGCCCAGTTCTCTCACAGAAAAAAAAAAAAGGTGAAAATCTTTGACACAACTCCAACTTCCCAATCTAAGGCTAATACATTAATATATTAGAATGCTCTTCTCTGAATATTATCTCCTTTCTTTACATATGACGCCCAGAGAGGAAAAGAGTGATCTACCCTGTTCTGTTGTGAGGTCTCTTTCAATTACCCTTCTCCTACTCCTAAAGTTCCTTTGCTTCAGCCTCCATCCTATGTCCCAGCTTAGCGTTGGGGAGACTTGTTTTTGGTTACCTCTCTTGGAGAACAAATCTCTTTCCATACTGTAATCAGCTTACAAAACATGGCATAAGGTCCAGCCTTTGCTATCTTCCTTAATTTGCCATAGACAGAGAGCTCAGCATATGTCATCCCCATATCTTCCTGAAATTAAACATAAACACACAAAGAGAGAAAGAAAGGGAGAGAGAGACAGAGAGCACAGACCAAAAAAAAAGAAAAAAAGAATTAGAACATGAATTAATAAGGTACCCTCTTAAAATTATGGTTCATTTAATGTAATAGCACTTGCTCTACTGTTATTTCTTACTTGCCTTTTGCTATGGCTTGAAGTGGGGAATAACAGATTAAAATACAGCAACAAATAGACACATAACACAGTTAAAAACACAAACATCCATTAAAAGTATAGAATCAATTAAAAGAGCATAAGAGTGGTTAAAAAGCATGCATATTACAAACAATAAATTCATGAAAGTCATAATTTAAAAACCATCTGCCAGAAAAGATTGGTCTTTAATGCTGTTTTAAAACACAAACAGCATATCCAGCTGTTGAATCTCTTCCAGCAGGTCATTCCACAAGTTGGGGGTAGCTAATGAACAAGTCCTTTGGTTAACAATTGCCAACCTGGTCCTGGCTGACTGAAGCTTAAATAAAAGCTCTCTCTACATATGTAATAAAATAAGGAATCCAACTGGGGTGCCGTATTTGAATATTTCATCATGTGTATAATACAGACTTTCCTCCAAGTTAAAACAAACAAACAAAAACCCACACACACAACAAAATCCTAACACACTAGTGAGAAACATCCTCACCAAGAACGTTCCCTATTATATACGACTTTCACGGGCAGGGATTTTTATTTTATTTTGGTGTAGCAAAGCATTTTACAAAGGGAATCCCCATGAAGTCTGAAATGGTATAATTTACTGTTATCATCTTAAGTGTGAATGTTAAATTTAATTGGAACCTTAAACCTTTAATTGAAGTGCCCCTTCACACTGCACAATTATATTGCTATAATTCCACTTTAACTACCATGCCACCATCCTATGGAGTCCTGGGATTTACAGTTGAGAGAAATGCATTTAGAATTCTGATGCAGTACATCCCTAAACCACAGGATTCCGCAGGATGTTGCCATGGTAGTTAAAGTGTAATCACATCATTCTAAGTACGTAGTGTGAATGACTTCAAGGTGCTAAGGACTGAATCTAGAATATTCTGAATATCAAACTACGCACTACCACTGAGAAAATACACCTCCCTTTAAAAGACGTGGCAGTAGCATAGGAAGCCAACAGCCAGAAAGCTGTCATGATGAAGACTAGGCTATAGCTTTTTAAAAATAAAAGAACTCATAAATCCAATTGGTGTTAAGATAGGGCCATTTTTGTGTCACCCCAGCTTCTCAAACAGACTCCAATTACAGAACTACCTCTCTTGAGAGGGCAAGCTAGTTCTGTCTTTATTATGCTTTAGACAAGCAGTGAAAACCACACTGTTGGATCAAGATTTTAATGGCCTTATATGTCACTCTCCAGTTTTATTGTGGTAATTGTTCTGACTCCTATTTTTATTTTATCATGACAAAACAAAACAATTCAATAGTTACTAGAGATCTGCTGCAGTGGGCAGACGGACAATTCATAAATGCATCAAATAAATAAATCTCTGAAACAAAATAAGTCTGCAACTGATTTGTTATTCACAAAGTTTAGCTTTTCCTGACAAAAGAAAGGTAGGCTTATCTTGGTGTCAGATTAAAATATGGGGAAAAAAAGTAACAGTCACAAATCAGGGCTACAAGTGAGCTTTGTTCTTCCTGCCTTTTACCTCGTCTGTTTGAGCAATGTGCCCTTTCTTCAGGGGCTCCAACTCTGCTGTTGGTGGTGCAGACAGAATGCTATACAGGGAAAAGAAATTCAACCAGGGAGATTAGTTTCTTTGTTCTTCCCACTTACTACCATCCTGGTTCAATATATTCCATCTCCCCCCCAGAGCAATTATTAAAAGAAGAATATGATTCTTCTTAATGGAAGAGAATATGAGTGATATATACTGTAAAACTACTAATGTACTATCTTGCCTAAGACTGCAGAGAATGCTATGATTTTTTTAAAAAGAAAACAGATAAGAATGAATTCACCTATCATTTCTTTAGATTTTATCTATTCATGATCAAAATATAACTTGCCAGCCTGTACAAATGCTATGGAAGGCACCTGCATACCTTTTCCCCATTCCTTCTTAAAACAGTGAAATCAGAGAAGGCTATCATTGATCACTAGATATCCTAAAGACACCAGCAGCGTCAGCCCTGGTTAGTACTTAGACAGGAGACCACAATGAATACCAGGTGTGGTAGACTATATTTCAGAGGATGGAACTGGCAAAACCACCTCTGAGTAGTCTTTGCCTAAGAAAACCCTATGAAATTCATGGGATCACTGTAAGCTGACAGGTAACTTGAAGGCACATGGACACATACAGCTATCACTACAACACCCAGACTAATCAGCATGAGAATCACATTGGCCAGAATACTGTTGTTACCCAAAGGTAGTGGTTACTCTTCTACCAGGGTTGTGCAGGAGTAGTTGGGGAAAAGGACACCAAATCTGCCTGCTCCATACAGCTGATTTATCCAGTGCCCTGACCTCCCCTGTGGCTGCTGCACACATGGCCTTTTTCTTCCTGCTGAAACTGCCTACACCAGTGGAATTACAGTGGTATAGTACGCCACCAGCATTCTGGCCAATGAATGCCAAGAAAACATGCTAAAACAACTCTATCCATGTGCATACCCATTTGTACAAAACCAACCCACACGATCCTTGGCAAGCACTATGCTCATGAGGGTCATACTCCTATGAACTTGCAATTTCCACTTACAGTGTTATTTTCATATGAATGTAAATGTACAGTTTTCTGGAAGATGTGGAAGACATCTATTATTTTTATACTGGTATTTTTAGGGGCATAGTTGATGTACCAAGAGATAGTTTACTGTTGGTTAGGGAAACTACATCAATTGCAAGTGAGTTTTAACCAGCATCATTTTTTTTTTTTTGGTTGACCTTCTAGACTGCAATTATGCCCTAAATCCTAATTAGGATGAGAATTCGGCAACACTCAGCAATATGCACAATCACCACAGAAGAGAAACAGATACCAAGATTCTAACCCACATTACAGCAGAACATATGCAAAATCTAAGGAGTATGGTCTCTCATCACTTTACATCTTACCTTGTGAGGGACGTTAAGTGAAAACTCTCAATGCAATATTGGATGAAGCTTTTCAAGTCGGCCTTGCTAACTCCCCCAATAGGATTGATGTCAGCACTGGAACAGTCATACTTTGTGAAATATCCACAAAGGCTAAAGGGCAGAACATAACTTTTAAAAAATTTAGTATTGATTTGGGAGGAGGAGGAGAGAAAGTTAAAAGATAATGAAGTCTACAAAACAGAGGTCGACATGACCAGTTCCCATCTCTTTAACACAACACACAGATTTGCATGAGCCCATGCTACCTAGCTTTTACAACTCAGCTTTCAATGTACAGTTTTGAAAGTGCAGGAGTCCTCTAGAAGGGAAGGGCTAATCCAAACCTTAAGAGGGCTCATTGGATCAGTCCACAGTCACTAGGCAGTTCAGCATTGAGCTTTCCAAGCGCAAACAAAATCTGTGACACACAGCTCCTAATTTTCAGAGAAGCTTCATTATATAATCTGAGACAGAAAGAACTAAAATAAGCTTCCAGTGTTTATGAAGCACAATTATCACCATTACATATGGTATCCAGCTGTCTCCTATCTTCCAGATTTCCAAAGAAGGAGAATCTACAACCAGATAATCACAGAAAAACACAAGGAACCTCAGCATTTGTGCAATGACTCACCTACCAACTGCTGTCAGCTCTCAATAAGCAGAGGTTGTGTTTTTGAACCATAATGGCGCATAATCACTAGTAAAGATAGGTTCTGTTTGTTCATTTATCTAGCCCATTTGTTTAGTTTCATTTGCTAACCTTTATTAGTCAGGTACATGGAGTACAGAGTAGTAGGTGTGTAAGCCTCCACACAGCCTTCTATCTTTCTCAGTGCATCTCATGTATTTGATTTAGTAATTCAATGCTTGTATGTAATCTGTCCATAACTGTTTAATCAGATATAAACAGTAGTAAATATAGCAACTGAAGCAGTAAGAAAACTGAGAGAACAGGAATTAACTTTTCACAAAAATATGACAAAGCACACACATAGGCTGCTGAAATCCAATTCCTGAAAGCTTTCTAAAGCTCTAAATGGAACTACACAACTGCTGAAGCATTACACATGAATACCTAAAAAAAGCCAGATGATTGAGTTCTCATACCACTGCACCTTTTCATGTTCCGAAGTCCTTCAGCCTTTTTTTCCCCTCCCAGAACTTCAGGAATGTGCCTATGTCAGTGGAGTTTCATTCCCAATACCTAACAATTTTAACAAGCACACACCTTTCATCCACATTAGCTGATCCAAGCACTATCAGTCCACCGGGCATTCCACGAGTCCATAAGGACAGCTGTGCAAACAAGTAGGCAAGCACCATTCTTATTCTGGCCTAGAAGTCAAATTTAGAAACCAGCCTTTAATAAAGCAGAAATTATCAAAGGACTGGTCATGGTTAATCTATAGATCTGTATCAGCACCAGGTATGAGATACTATGTAAAGCTTGCACTCCTCGAGATGCTTTCAATTACAGCTCCCACAGTCTTTTACCATTAGCCATGCTGGGTGGGACTGATGGGAGCTCTAGGCTGCAAGGGTTGGAGATCCAAAGTTTCCATATATACAGGAAATTAGTGGGAGCTGTTTGCAGGTCAGCAACTGTGAAAGCAGGGACAAGATTTCTTTTGGATACACTATGTATTGCTGGGGTGAAAACCATGCAGCCCACCAGCATCTGCTGGACTACAGCTCCTAGCATTCCTCCCCACTAGCTATGCTGCTTGGGATTGCTGGGACATGCAATCCAAGACACTTTGGTGGGCTGCAAGACTACAGGTCTAATATATTCTAACAAACAGAAAAGAGCAAATACTTTTCTCTCCCAAGCAAGATGGACCACAGATCTTGCTAAACAGCATATGAACTAAAACAACAAGAAAAGAAATTATCTGACATTGGTTCTGCAAGATAGCAAATGTCTCTGCCATAATTCAGCTCTGCCATATTCTTAAGACTCACCAAACCCCTATAGTAAATCAGCATCTTTCCCAGACAAAGGGAGCTGATTTATTTGCCTCTCTTGGAAAGTTAAGGGAGAAACAATAAAAGGTAATGGTAAAACAATGAAACTACCTGAACATTCTGTAGGGCCAGATTTTCCCTGGCACTTCCTCCATCAACTTGGTACCGGGGCAGCCGTCCCGTCACTGCACTGAAGATCCCCCAAATAGCTTTCACTGCTCCATCTATGTTTATATTTATATGATAGCTAGAAAAAGAAAGAAAATGAAACCTTTCTGTAGGTTTGTGTTGAACAAATTTATGGTCTCACAAGGAGATCTCAAAATTCTAAGATATCTTAACATAAGGTAGCTCTTGGAAGGATGCTCCTCCACACAGATCCCTCTTCCTGCCCAGTGCTGCTCAGTAAGGTCCCATGACCCACCAAGAGAAGCCTTTTGAGAGGCACAAGTGATGGCTGGAGGGAAGGAAGAAGTGGGATGCTTATTTTCTGTGAACCTTGTGTTAATGTGTCTTAGGATCCAAAATTTCTCTTTTTTCAGTTTAGCTGAAGAAATATATTGGAATTAAATGGAACTCAATATCCTCCATTTTATTGTTGGTTAAATTACCTAGCTCTCTAGCTTTGCCACCTTAGAAAGTATCTTTCAGTGCTTGCTTTCTGTTCAGTTCTTCTTATCCTCTCCAAAAGCTCCTCAGAATCCTTAGTACTGACTATTTCAGCTAAGTGCCAGACGCTTCCTTCCCAAATGGTTGCAAGGCACACTTCCCTCAGCCATTTTTACTGTTCTGGTTGAGCAACAGGGTTCAAAGTTACTAGATTCAGACAGAGATACTTCATCTCTTGTGTAGAAAGAGCAGGAATTATGTCTGCCAATAATGCAAGACAGCATTTCCAATATAGTGCATCTATATCAAAGGCCATACATCTCTAATTGCCAAATGCTGTAATCCAACCTTCATCAACTTGGAACTCTCAAGATACAGCAGACTACAGGTCTCATCATCCCTGACCATCAATCATTCTGGCTGAGGCTGAACAGTAGTTCAAAGGGATGATCATTTCAATCACACCCCATTTGTGAGTTTCTACAGGCAAATGACTGACATTTGATTTGTTCAAGGGTGAGGCACCTCTACTAAGGGAGGGGGGGAGTTTGAGACCTTTACCCACTACATGACATCCCCAATCCAAGTGGATGGTGTATGGATGGGGCCTCAACTAGACTGTATGTTTCAACTGAGAACCGCCCCACTAGTGGGAAGGGAGGAGTGACAGGGTCAGGAACCCTTACCCCACCTCTCTGATCACTGATCAGAGAAAATTTGACAGGCCACACTCATTTCCGGAGTTCTGTTTGCCTAACTGAAGTTCTTGAAGCTGTAATAAATGTGAATTAGTTGTGTATGTTGTGTTGTAGTATGTTGTGAAAATTGACACATGCTAGTTTGGGACTTGCGGCCAACCTATTTATGAAGAGAGGTAAGTCTGAAAGCTTGAGATACAATGAACGTAAATGACTGGCTTATAACAAACCCAACAGTACAGGGTTACGAGCCTGATAGCCTAATGCTGGGCAAAACACCTACATTTCTATCAATAGGAGCAGATCTGACCACTAATAAACCCTCTTAGCAGATAAACTGGCTGATGCAATTAGGCTGCCAAGCAGCCATAGGACTCCAGCTAGACCCAGGGTGATGGCATACCTAAGATCTCTATTTTGATTGGATGGGATAATTGGGGTAGGGTTGAGATCTTGTAGCTGATCAGCTAAACAGAGACTGGAGAGAGTATAAAACAAACCTTTAGAGCAGCAAAGAATCAGATTTTGCTCTCAGCAAGGGCGATCCACCTTTCAGCTCCTTTTGACAAGCAATCACTAATAACTAAGTCCTAGGAATGATAAGTTAGGCCTTTCTTGATGAAGCTCATTATCTAATACCCAACAAAACGCTGGTATAAAAACAGTTGTAAACAGATACACTAAGAGAGGGATTGTAATGCTTTGCTATATCATTCTAACAGAGGTGAACATTTTGTTTTGTTTTAAAAATGGACCTAGACTGATTCAAGGTCTATGTAAGGTGTACCACGGAGGACACTGCTGATAGACCAAGGCTTAAAAGTGCTTAAGGTAATATAGATGTTGATCTGACTATTGGATAGGACTGGGTTTTGTAGCCTTGGAAGCCTAGGTGAGCACTACGGCAAATTCCAGAAAATCCATACAGATCCAGATTAACAAATATAAAGAAAATAATCTTCAAACTTCTAAAAGATATATGGGTGGAGGAACCATGGCTACGTCAGTAATAACAGAAACCTTTTCTCCCTATTGAAATCCAGGAGCAGATGAGACAGAGGCCAGTAGTTTTCCTCTTCTGGATGAGATGGCTTTCAGTCTGATCAAATAAGGGAATTCCTTTCAAGACCCTTCAAGTAGGATTTTCAATACACAGAAGCTGGAAGGCCTTTGATCGCATTTAGTGGACTGGAAAAGAAACATCCAGGATTGACAAAAGACTAGTTACCAAAGACACATTGGTTCAGGAAAGCCTTTGTTAAAGAAACAGATTTTCTGGAAGAACTGAAGGTCACCTTCCAGCCACACAAGAATTAGCTGAAAAGAAATGCTTCTAGCGGTTGTGCTCCAGAGGAAATGAATGCTTCTAAAAATATCTTTTTCTGTGCAGCCATAGAAACAGGCTCTGTCCACATGCCACGAGCCTCAGATTCTGTGGCAATAGCATGAGATGGTGCATATATTTGGGTGAAGGACTACCATAGGAAGAAGTCTGTCAGAACATCTCATATGCGAACAGTAATATCTAGCACCTGGTAAAAGGAGCATGGCCAGGTCATAGGGGATAATATGACAGAAGGCACAGAGGCAAGACTGAAAGGTAAGAAATATTAAGAGCACCTTTTCTATTCTCTGTTCCCTTTCAAAGTACAGCTCGTGGGAGACTACTACCTATATTTAAGACAAAGTGAGTGAGAGAGACAGGTAAAGAGTCATGCCTCCTAAAATGTCACTATGTTAGTCTATAGCCTAGAACTATTCTGATGAATAAAGACACAACCATTCCTTCTGCTGAACATTTTAATGGCAAGATCCATAAAATCTATACTAAGTAGTGATGAAGTAGGCACAGAATTCTAAACTAGGAAGAAAAAGATGTTAATGATAGGTTCACAGCAAATCCCAAAGGCCTGACCTTGGATATATTTAAGCCTCAAGGCCCCTCCCTAGGATTCCATAGGATGTTGAAAGTGGAATAATTGCGCTATAACAGTCTAGTGTGGAAATAGCATAAATCATAAAAAGTAAGGTATTGGGAAGAACACTTATTGGGACTATATTCCAGATAGGTGATCGTAGGGAATAATTTCATCTGAAACACAGGGCAATGCTAGGGTAAGATGCCATTTCTGCCTCCCCTAAATGGCATTCTGACAACTCTATACTAAATAACCTGCTTTAAAAAATAATCTTGCTTTTGAAAGAAACTTAAATTACAAAACCTAAAAGGAAAGCAATTTAAAATGGTTAGGGAGCTATATCTTCGTGCACCAGGCAAAGCATGGTGCAATTTATTTTTCAGGGTCTGCAAGTCTTCACAAATTTCCCTCATCCAGCAAAAGAGGCTGGCATTCCAAAGCAGTCTTTTTTGTCTGAATGGCCATTCCCATACAGTGCGGGGACAGCTGTCACATCCAGCTTGAGCTGCATTGCAGCCCAAATGCTTTTTATCATACATGTATACCTGCAAGCATGTATACCTGCCAATCTCTTCAGCCAATGATTTTGCTCTGTTGTATGTTTCTTGAGAAGAGTTCTCACTAGCCATGTAGCAAGTAGTCAGGATACGCCCACATAATTCCTCTGGCTTCTTTGGTATATAGGTCTCATCATTTACTATCTTACGTACATCATCCAGCACGCTCTGATCTAAAACAGTGGGAAAGGAACAAAGTGGGAAATAAACTGAATGAATCTTTTTAAAAATATCTATCTTTCAAGGATGACATAATTAATATTCACTGCTTCAATTTACAAAATACAGTTCAGTGTTAGATGAGTATATTCTACCTATGAAGGTAAATTTACTTTAAATTTACAACTGAAATTAAACATAGACATAAATATTCAATTAGAGAGGAATATAAAATATATTTGTTTTTTTCTTGAAAATAACACAAAATTAACCATTCCTCAGTGGAAAGGAATAGCTTGCATAATTTGTTTTAACTTGAATTTATACATTACACTGTGCCCGCCGTCTATGCATGGGCTTTGTGTAACACAAAAAACACAAGCATCATATCCCACTGCAGTCAATGCATATCATGTGTATGCACCCATGGCAGCACAGATGCGTGCCCATCACATCAATTGACTATAGTGGGACATGATGCTTCAAGCAACCTCACATTCATGTGTTTGGGGATTGCACCAGAAGAGAGTGTATTTATACAAGATATGAACAAAAGAAAATGTGATCATGTGAACCATGTGAGAAAGAGAATTTGGATAAACATTAGTACTTTTCCAAAACAAGAGTTAGGTTGCTTTTTGTTCTAACGCACAATCAGTGCAATCCTATACATTTTACTTGGAAATATGTTTCCATGGAATTTACACTTACATAAGCATATTTAAGAGTATAGATTTGAAACAACTTGGGGCATGATCCAGATAAAGTTACGCATTTCTAAGCCTTCTGAATTTCACTGAAATAGTTCTAACACATATTTCAAACTCCTTTGAAAAAATAAAGAGGAGTAACATGTTTATCAGAGAGCCAGTGTGGTGTAGCGGTTTGATCATTGGACTACAGCCCTGTACACCAGGGTTTAATTCCCCATTCGGTCACAGAAACCACTCTGTGACCTTGGGTATGCACTCTCAGCCCCAGAAAACCTTGTGATAGATTGTCCTTCAACTTGAAGGCACACAACAACAACATGTTTATCACTGGTTGGACTGCATCCTTTTTCTATGCCATTACAAGGATAATAATCTGCAATTAAATGCTCTTCTCAGGAGATATCAAACATAACACACTGTAATAAAGTGAGGTCATTATCTTCTTAGGTCAACTAGCCTTGAGGTAAAGTCACTTAAGGAAGAAATGAAACTGTACCATAGGTTTCAATTATGTTTATGACTAGGTTTCACTCACTTGGGATCATTATTTTCTGGATGTCCTCTGTACCTCCTCCAGCTAAAAATCTGTACCAGGCTGAAATGATGCCCAGATTGCATTCACCAGAAACTATTTCTACCCACTAAAATGGCTTTTTGTAATAGCTCCAGAATAGGTCACAATAATGCATGTAAGTAGAATACATTACAAATGAACACCTAGAAAAACTGAGCTCTTTGTGACCTGAAGCTCAAAAACATATGTTTCCACCCCTCTAATCATTCAACATGAGCTTGTCTAAATACAAAGAATAGTCCATAGTTGAGTGCATGCTTTGCTAAAACAATGTCCCAATTTTGAGCAATTCCTTAGCAAGACCTTTAATATTAACAATATTGAGTAAGATGGACTGATGGTCTGACTCAGTATAAGCTATGCATTCAGCTGAGATGCTAGAAGAGAAAAAAAACATCCTCGGAAAGTTTGAAAACCAATTATCTATAGAAGGGGTAGACAGAGTGCAACTTGTGGGCCATCTGTCTCTGCCCTCAGGCTGTTTCTGTAGCTCATAAGCTCACCTCAACACCACCCCTGGTCACCACCTCAGGCAAAAACATTTTAAGATGAAAAACCTGATCTTTCCCATTTATGGAGGCTCCATGGAGCAGCAGTTTTGAGTCAGAAATGGATCCCACTCCACAAAAAACAAAATCTCCAAAAAACAGAAGCATAAGCAGATCACTTCAGCTGGTGTGAGGAGGCTCCCATTTTTTCCTGTCTTTGTGGCCTGGTGTGGTGCCAGGGATTGAATAACTGGTACCTGGTCCATCAGAATTTGCCCACCCCATGTTAAAACAAACCTTTGGTACATTTTCAGTCTTAAGGTGCACTTACTTCCATTCTCTACAGCATAACAAACCTGACGACACATCGAGTACACAATGCAGGCTGTCGCTGAACTATCCACTCCACCACTCAGTGGCAAGAGAAATCCTCCCTTAAGAGATTGCAACAAAAAGAAAGAACAAAATGTTGTTGGAGTACATGTACTGACTCTTCAAAAATCGTATCTTGAACTGTTTTTTTTTTCAAATCCCCCAGTGCGAAAGAGAAGTGTAAGTCCAAAAGTTATTCAATTTTGGCTGCAAATGATTCCAAGGGACTCCTTTACAGATCTAGTGACATTATTCCAGAGAAAGAGCTTTGGGAACTGGATACTAATGTAATCATGTATTGGGGGAGCGGGAGTTGAGACTATACCTGGGCCAACTGGGATTTGCCTTCTCCCTTCTCAGAAGTGTGTCCTTGTGATGACCTCTACAGCAGAGCTTTCCAAACTGTGTGCCATGACACTTTAGTGTGTCGGCTGCAGTGTGTAGGTATGTTGCATAAACATAATGGGTAAAGGGGCTGCCTCTGTCGCCATCCCCGGTCGAGGAAGACCCCTGAGAGAGCAGCAGTGAGCCAGGTCCGGGTAGAGGGACTGCATCTCCTGCCGCTGCGGCCCTGGGCCAATGAAGATCCTGGTGAGGGCGACGGCGGGCCAGGCCCATGTGGAAGGGCTGCTCTCCTGCCACCACTGCTGCCCTGGGCTGAGGAAGAGCCTAGCAAGGGCAGCAGCACACCAGGCTCGAGTGGAGGGGCTGCCTTCACTTACTGAATTACTATGTCATGAAATGATGCACCTCTAAAAACTATGTCACCAACCTGAAAAGTTTGGAAACCTCTGATCTACAGTATGGTCCACACAAAGAAAGCAAAGAAAAGGTATGACATAGAAAGATAATTCAGTAATATAGAAACTAAACAGAAGTTATATGCAAATAGAATGCAAAGAGAATGTGTGGAGACATGTTTTTTCCACCTTCCTAATTCTTCCCTCAATTTTATTACATCCTACAGTGTAATTCCTTGTCAAACATTAGCCATTGGAATTCCTTTGTCAGAAACAAGAAACTGCAATGGACTAAATAAAGAAATGTGCCAGCATATTCAAACTCCTAACCATGTTGTAACAGCAAGGAAAGTCCAGCTGACCACCGTAGTTGTGCTTCTGAAGAACTTCCCATTCTTATCCTTACTACTATGGCCACTCCAAATTCCTTCCTTATTCTTAATTTAAGGCTGTGAAGACCTATAGAACTCTATGAGTAGGGACCAGACTGAGAAGAGCAAAGTAACTGAAAATGTCTTTAAAATACAAAACAAAGCAACCCCTCCACCCACCCATAGCTTAGTTATCTATTTTAAAAGGAAGCAGGACTGAACTGCAAGCTTCATATTAGTGGCACAGATTTGCTAAAAAACATATCGGTACCGCTAAAAAATATGACACTTAAAAACTTGGTGAATGAGAAAGTGGACATCTTTACCTGTTTACTACGCCTTAAGTAGTCCCAAAGCCAACATGCAGGGCCAAGGCTGGAATTAAAAAAGCACATTTCAAAATGAACATGCAAGGCATGTTCTCTCATTTCTCTTTCCTGCCTTTTTTTTTCTAATGTAATCTCATGGTCTGCATTTTCAAGGTGTGAGCACACATACATAGTCTCCAGTGTAAACCTGTTCATTTTCACTCAGAAGTAAGGCCTACTAAATTCACTAGAGCGTACGCCCAGGTACATATACATAGGTCTTCAGCTTTAATAACTTACACTGTAATTAAATGTAAAGCTTCCTACAGAAAATTACAGGTCAAGACCACTCTTCATGCTGTGTTTGGTTTCTTCCAATATTATACAAACATTGCATCAGTTATGAAGAACCCATTTTCTGCACAAATGAGAGACATGCCATTTCAAAAGAGGTGCAAACAGGAACTGGAAAATGAAGGAGGGGGAATAAATCATCTCTCTCACCACCACCCCTTTTTAGAAGTTTCACCTGCCACAACTAAGTCATGATTGCACATTATTTGTATGTTAATGTCAAAGCCAGAAGACAAAATGTTACAAAAGAAAAGGCTTTTTCGTTGTGATTTCAGATTTTTCCTTCATTTATATTCTACCTCCCCTAAGGAGTTCAAAGAGACATGCCATCCTTTGTTAAGGAGTTCAAAAGGCTGTCCTCCACACAACAGCCCTGTGAGGCAGACTAAGTTCAAAGATGGGGAGTGGCAAAAGCCACCCATCCACTAAGTTTTATGGCTTAGCATGAACTCGAACCTGGTTCTCTGTTCTCAGTCACACACTCTAACTCTTATACAACATTAACTTAATTCATCCTACAAAATGTCTATATGCTGCTCAATCCCATTAGGATTCTTAAGATTTATGCCAAAGTCTTAAATTCAGTACAAATTACAATAGATGAGCAGAGGCATTTTGTCTTGCAGTCTGAAATGCTACCTCCCAACAATAGATATATGATGCAGAATTTCCTTCCTAGTTTTAGCTAGGGTGATCAGTTCAATGAAATTAGTTTCATGTAGCATGTTCAGTACTGAAGCACCAACTCAAATTAATTCTTACAACACTGTCAATACACTTCATGACCTGATTAGCAAGAAAGAAGAGAAGAATACATTTTAGTCTATAGGTCATAAAAAAGAAAAGAATTTATAGAGTGTGCAAAGCTTAGTCTGAAAAGAAGAGTTATAAGAAGTATTCTGTTCTTTCCATTACCAGTCTTGCGTATTTAAGCCTAAGACTGAACAGCACTAAATCATGAAGAAAAAAATGTCATTCCACAGGTCAAAAAGTATTCCAGATCTGTTCAGAAAGCTAAACAAGGCCTTGGGAAGAAATTTATGATCCGCCTTGGAAAAATATTAGCCTTGGAAACAAACACACAGGCTAAATAGGATGGAACTATTCATTTCCGTTCTGCTTGACTTATACATGATCCTGCAATAACTGCCACAATGTGAGCAAAGAGTTTTCTCCTAACAGCTCAGGACAACATAGGACAGGGTACCTGATTTCTCTGTTTTTGTTTACCTGATTTCTTCTGCAAGACTATGATACTTCCACTGGATTGGCTCACTTACAGGCGTACATATGTCATCAGTACATGAAAGTGCAAAATGTACTTTTATTCTATGGTACGGAGTCACTCTACTGGCCTGAAAATTTTGAAAAAAAAAGAAAATTAAGAAAACAAAAGAAGTGCAGCATTTATCCATAGAAATAGGCTCCATTTTTACAGGTTCTGGAATACAGTATCTGTCCACATGCTTCAGTTTAATCTCTCATTGCTCATCAGAAATTGAACAAGCCTTGTTTATTTAGCAAGCCTCGTTTAACCTATTAAGATGGAAGGAAGAAATCAAATGCAGAGAATTCTCACCTGTAGGCTTCGAGAGGATATTTCTGCCCTATAACTTCTGACATCTTCCAAATCTAGAGTGGCAACCAAGACTTCCTGAAAATGAAAATAAAAATAAGTTGGCTGCAAGCTATTGAGTTCTCAAAACCATTTTTCCCTATATATCTATTTACAGCAAAGACACAGTCATTTTTAGCATATTATTAATATGGAAGTAATCTCATAGAGAGCAACATAACAAACATTCCTACCACATTCCAACACTAAAGCATAACAGTGCTTTTTAAAAGCATACAGAAATTTACTGTTTTCCTGAACAAATCTCATCACATCCTCCAATATAATTTTTGGCCAACAGATGGTTGGCCAAAGGCCAGGGACAGGGCCTTTCCAGCGGTGGCCCCATAAATACAGACTGCTTCCCACAAGAAATAAGTATGGCTATCACTTATGCCTTAGGGAAACTCTTTTTAAGTTTTTGTTTCAGTCTACTTTCTTTGTCTTAAAAAACATTTTATTGCTCATTTTAAGAGGCATAATATGGATTTTAATTGGAGCAATTAATCTCTACACTCCACATGCCATTTATGAATATTTTAATTCATTAGCTATCATTACCACATCATCCAGAGAAAACTGAACTCCTTGAGCAACAGTGCTTCCATTCATAGCAATCATGGCACAGCCATCATAATAGAGACGATCACCATCACAGCCTTTCTGATTAGCCATGAGATATATGCCACCATTCTGAAAAGAACCATAGCATTTAGTAAAACATTTCGGGCCTAATCACATTATTTCTTAAAGTGTACCTGCACGTGATTTTAATTGTTTTTAGCCTTTTCTGTTGTTTTAACCTGAGGATTTATTTAAATGTTTATCCTATTTAATTTATTCTGTTGCTTTAATATGGAATAGTTTTAAATTGTTTATATTTAACTGTATGCTGCCCTGTAATCTCATAATAGTGGGCAGGATAGAAATATTTTAACAAAAATAAGTAAGCTACTGGATATCACTAAAACACAGTCAGACTACAGGAAACAAACTTAAACAGTAACACCAACTTTTTAAACAGCATAGCAAATATGTTGTAACTTTATTCTAAGTGTTCTTATGAGGAACCTATAGGGCAGGAGTAGGCAAAATGTGGCCCTCCAGATGTTTTTGGAGTGCAACATCATGGGCTGTACTGTCTACACCTAATGGGTGGGTGCACCCACCCCAATATACTTTTGGCCATCACAGAAGCAATTTGGTCAGCTTTACACACATAGGCCTTAATCCAACATCTCCTCAGTGTAGTTACATTGAGCAATCTACCCTCCTCCCCCTAAAGCCACTCTGCATGAGCATTCCAGGTTTCACTGTTACAGTTAGTTACAGAACTGCATGGAGAAAATCAGGTGGATTAGCACATATAGTATTACCTTTCACTATCACATTTCATATTCGTGATCAAGAGAGCAATTTTACATAACCACTGTAACCACAAAGATAGCTTTAGACTGCAGAAAGCTGTATCTGTTCAGATTTCCCCAGTTCCAAAATAACCCAAAACCCTCAGATACAGAAGGATCTACATGGACACAATAAGTAGCCAGTTTTCACATTTGATTTGGACCTATGCGCAGGCCAGAAGTAAGACGACATTAAGAGAACTACAACAGCCATGATCTTCCTGGATTTCACAGAAACTTAAATCAAAACCCTGTCTGCAAAGAATATTAAAAGGCTGTGCTTTCACAGATGTTCAAAACAACAAACTAAGGATCTGTTCTGAAGGCACATGAAGTAAAGGAAGCCCAAGTGTGGTCAGTTCTGGTAAATTCTACCGACAGAATAAAAATGTAACTTAGTTTTTCCCTACTATAATGAGAGAAGGAGACAGGATCACAGGAACATCTACCTTTACTGTTGCAGAATTTACCAACTCCACTCGAGTATGAGATTTTCCTAATACATGATGACTTGCTGAGGAATTTGCAAAGATCTCCACTCCATCAATTCCCATTTCGATGTGAGGACTGCAAAATTGAATACATGTGCAGAAATTGCTTTAGAGCTTTTAGACGTGCTATGGAACAGATACACCTGTAGCCATATAGAATGTTAATGATAAACACTGAAGCACATAAGTTATATCAGTTTCAGAAATAAAACTGAAGAGAGGAATTTGAGCTTGTTACTTGGGGCCTGGTTCCCAGACAGTTGTCCACCTCTGCTGTAAAGGAAAGCAGTTAGTGTAGGCTTGAAGTTATTCTGCAGGTCCAG
Organism: Cyclura pinguis; assembly: GCA_030412105.1. Classification (NCBI taxonomy): domain Eukaryota; kingdom Metazoa; phylum Chordata; class Lepidosauria; order Squamata; family Iguanidae; genus Cyclura; species Cyclura pinguis. The sequence continues at coordinate 304,523,118 of CM059599.1, read as the reverse complement.
GGCTATCCCCCCACCAAGCACAGAGACATGTGGGACTTGAGGGGGCTGTGAGGGGGCACACACACAGACCATAGGCTACACTTTTCCCACCCAGGTTCATGCTGCAGCTAGATCCAAATCTATACTATGAGCATTCTGTCTTCATAGCACAGCTTGTCCATCCATCTTTGAGCACAATCTAGGAAAAAAATGTTAACTGAAACTAAATCTTGCTGAAAGCAAAGCCTAAGAATTGGGTTTAAGTCATATGGGGTGGGGGGGAATCTGCCACACCAGTGTCACTTCAGATTGAAGAGGAGGGTTCAAATAATGGAATGTTCCATTAGGAAGAACGGGATGAGGGAGGATTTCCATGCATAAAACATTAGCATACCCAGGGAGAAGGTTGAGTTTGAACTATTCTCCTGGACAAATAGTTTACTCTAAGGGTGAACGTTTTTGAATCCAGGGAAGTTCAACTATACGAGTGTCCCCCTCCACTCAGCATGAAGTGGCGCATCTTGTCAGATCCAGACCACAGCTCCAGATCACAAGATTGGGCCCCTCAGGTTTTAGATGCTCCAGATTTAATAGCAAATCTGTGTACATGGAAACTGAGGATGATGGTGATAATGATGATGATGATGATTACCAGAAGCCTCAAGAGAGGAGTCAGTAAAGGCTCTCAAGGCCCAAATAACACAAATTTTATCAGTGAAGATGCAAGACTACTCTAAACCACCCAGGGACTATAGCTCTAGGTTTGCCACTGGATCCAAGATTGCTTAATTTATACACTGAATGTTTAAAACAATAATTCACTTAAAAGAGTTCCTTTGGACACAGAAATATCAATAATTAAGGCTTTAAACAGTACAGAAAAATTATGGACATACGGTCATACATCTGGAAGGGACTGCAAGGACCAACTAGTCCAAATCCCTGCCAGGCAGGAATACACAACTAAAGCACTCCCAAAATACTGTCATGTTATAACCTACCCAGACACACACCCTAGAATGTCACACCCCTTGCCCCTTTTAGAAGCCTTAAAATTGCCTCCACACCCCTAGCATGAGGGGTGGGATGGAGAAGTAAAAAACAGCACTTTCAATGAAGATTGCTCAGGGATGCTACAAGCAAAGCCTCCACCGCCTCCAGTAATCCCTAGGTCTCATGGAGCAAGGAGAAAAGGTGTAAACTACCTTCCAACTTCTCTTCCCACTGAAGAGTGTAGTAGAGGGGAGATGAAGTATATATCTGCATACGTATGTAGTCCTGCTTCCACAGCCAACGCTGAGTGCAGATCTCAGAGCCAAAAAAGCTATGCAGCCTACTTTAAATAACATGCAGTACAGTCAATTTGAAACTTCATTTATATTAATAGTTTCAGAATGATTTCTCCATGTATTTGTACCTGGCTGGTGTCCACAATTCTTCACAGATTTCAGTCCCTATGCAGGTATCTAACGTTGCCAGTACAGCATCACCAAATGGGACACATTCCTAAGACAAGAAAGGAGAGCATGGACCATTGGGGAAAAGGGAGGGGAAAAGGCAAATCAAATGTCACCACTCATCAAAAGAAATACAGACTGACTGACAGTGTAAGAGAGACATTCATCCTACACAATCTTCTTCGGAATACCCTAGTGTAATCAAGTGAATACACCCCAAAATGTATCAGGATCCCTAAAAGAAGAAGGGGAAAAATACGTCTAAAGGCCATCAGCCAGGAAAAAACTGTATTCTGAAAAAACCACATTTTTGAGTGGATGACCAAAAAATGAGCAAAGAAGTAGCCTAAACTGCCTTTTAGTCCTATTTGCAAATCTTTATTCAAACAGTAACATATGTCAGGGAAAAGGCTCAGAAAGAAGCCCCGTCTACACACATCTGCTCTCCACAAGATACATGTTCAAAGTTTCTATTCAAAAGGAAAGCTTATGCAAACACAGCAGACTCTTCTCTTCAGATCCTCCCTCAACACATGGAGAGCAGGACTGGTAGGAGATGAGCTGGCATGGATGGTACCAATGAGTGTGTGGCCCCATTTTCCTGATGCACACAATCACTACTGCATTAATTGAGACACCTGAGTAGGATTTCTGTTGGCAGAGTCATCCATAACATAGTCCCAATGACAAAGACAGCGCAGGTCTGTACTTCTACCAGTTTTACTTCTTTTGGAAATAGTAGAGGAAGCAGTGCCTCCTCTCTATTTCTGAACAGAGAGGGAAGTCAATAAGTGAAGCTTTACAACACTATCTGTGATATCACTGTTATTCTGTGAAAATGCTGTCACTGAACATCATTCTAGTCTATTTCCAAGGTCCTCTGCCTCCTGCCAAAAGCCAAACATTCACATTTTAGTCATATATCTATAAGGGCTGCCATCCTATGAAAAGTTTGCAAGCCAAAAGCCATGTTAAATGAGTGACACCACACCTTTGGCCAAACCTCTGGAATCCTCTGCAAGTAACAACTCTGAACCTCTGACAAAACCAGGCTGTCCCTAGAAATATGAAGGGTCAGGGGGGAAAAAAACAAGAAGAAAATGGGAGAAAAATATTTTCTGCATTTTTCCAAAGCCTTTTTTTCCCTCAGAAAAAAGTGAAAAAATGGATTATGAAATATTTCCTTTTAGAATGATGAACAAAGTCTTTAAGATAATGTGTTCACATGTTTACTGCGCAAAAATAATTTCAAAAAACAATGTAAGAAGAAGACTTCTGTATAAGACTATATGTGGTATGAGACTATTATAATTTCTAGTCTTGGTTTACTTTTCTCAGTTCATTTTATAGGAATGAATGCATTATTTCTGCTAGACACTATAGAAAATAGTTTTCCATTTTATTCATGTTGATGTTTTCTTCTGCTTTGGTTTGGTTTGGTTTGGTTTTTTCTTGCTTTTCAACTTGACAAAACCAAAGAGGTTACTTATAGGTTAAGCATCCTTTACAGTTTAGGACTTTGTAGCAAAAAATAATAATAAAAAAAACGCAAGTTCAATTTGTATTTATATTCTGAATGAATTGTGCTTTTAATATCTAATACATGATAATTTTATATCAAACAAAGTTATACATAATGAATTTTACATTCCTAAAAGAATGAAATTACTTTCAATAGGTAAAGGGAGATGCTATTGTATTTTACATTTAAAAGAAAATCCAGTTTTTCTTCCCCAAAAGAGAAAAAAATGAGTCTTTTCCATGGGTTCAAATTCCAGATATCTTACATTCCTAGCCAGCCCAGTGAGCAGGGAGGAGGAAAGAAAAATGGAAAGAGAAAAAGAGGTTTCTGCTCTTAGTCTTGCCTACCACCATCACAGAGAGCAGCCCTCAAGAGAAATGAGGTTGCTCCACTTTGGCTGGCATAGCCATGATGGTTTTACATTGATTGGATTATCTCCTGATAGATTTGAATTTTTCTAAGATTATAGTACTCATGGAATAACAGCTGGCAAACAGATTTAGAGATACTTTAAACAGGAGACTCACATTGTCTAGTATTTACATTCCGATATTTTATAGTGAAAGCCAGCGTTGTGTAGTGGCTTGAGCGTTGAACTATGACCCTGGAGACCAGGATTTGACTCCCTGCTCAGCCATGGAAACCCACTGGGTGACTTTGGGTGCATCACACAATCTCAGCCCCCAGAAAGGCCCATGATAGGGTCTTAGGTTGGCCTTCGGGTTGCCATAAGTCAGAAAGGATTTGAAGGCACACAATGACAACAATTTTATAGTGAAGGTTTCTGTCCAATTACTTGTTTTGCATTTCTTATAGAATGGACTAAGTGCCGTCTAATAAGAGAATCCAGTTTATGGTGAAATAATAGGTGTTCCTGATTAATTTCACCAGGAAGTTCAAAGTTTAACAGCACATTAAGTCCCACTTTTCTCAACAATGTTAATACTGCAGTTTTCTATTAACTTGCCAGGCCTGTTTTTGAATTCCTCCCACAAAATCATAGAAAGGAGTCAAAAATAAAATTACTGCATTTGCTGGCATAAAATACTCATTTTTTCCCCTGGAAAATACTGTTTGAAAATCAGGTGCGTCTTATATGCCAGTGTATCTTACATGCCGGCAAATAGTATTTGCCAGTATATAAATGGGGTGTGTCTTATACAAGGGCATATCTTATACACCCGCAAATATGGTACCGGTTATGAAATTTAAGTTAAAACAAGAAACAACTAGCACTTCATCTAAGCCATCTATCACTAACTTGTAAAAAGTAAGCCATGCTAACATCCAAGAAGAAAGGCTCTTACCTGAAGTGTTATCTCCTGTATCATCCTGGGAAGAAAATAGTCTTCCACATGGCTGGAGAGGAAAGCAAACTTTACTATAAGTAACTACACAAGGATGTTTTGTTTAAGGTTCATACACTGCTACGCATCTTCAGTACGAACATCCTCTCTGATATCTTCATTTTGAAGCTTTCATAAAATATAACTAATTTAAAAAAAACTGAAGCAAGGTGCATATATAAAAGCAAACCTACAGAGTCCTTAAGAGGACAACCTCCCCATTACATCCTTCCAAGGCACTAACTTCCTCGTAGCCCAGTTTGCTACCCAAAGTAAGGAACAAGAAAATATCTTTCTGGATTTCCAAAAGTGACTGAAGGTCTGTGAGCTGCGCATGGCATAAACCAGCTGTATCCCACTTCATGTTCTCCAAGTGTTTTTGGATATCATTCCCCTCATCCCTAGCCACTCTATAGCAGGCCTTGATGAGTGCCATAATCCAAAACATCTCGAGGTCACTGGGCTGTGACAATCTGATATAAAACATTGCAACACGATGCAATACCTTTTTACTAAAAGAGATAAAACAACAGATGTAAACTTTTACAAAGCTACAAAAAAAGCCTCAGGAAGCTACAGAAAAAAGACACACACACACCCCCCAGGACCTTTTAATTCAGGTTTGCAGGAGCAACCAAGAACCAACCAAACTGATTAATATTATTAACACTGGACCAAGTCTGAAGTCTGGAATAAATGTTTAGTTTGGTTCTATGGCTAATGTGACTAAACAAGAGAATATTAGCCTCTGATTGGAAAACTGTCATAGTGAAAAAAGAATTCACTAAGATCATCTCAGGATATGATCTTCATGTTGAAGGTAAGAAAGTCTGAGGCTGGCCAATGACACAAAGGGAAAATGGCAAGAAATCTGATATAAACCATCCCCAAGTCCCATGAGAGGAAAAGTGGCAGAATACAAATGTAGTAAGAATAAAAATATTTATAGAGCCTACCGTGATCGGCTCCAAGGAGTGAACCATCGCAATTCACGGTAGTTTCCTTCATTTGCCAATGCCACCTTTGGCCGTATCAGAAGAATTTTCCTTGAATAACAATAGCAAGAAAACAATAAAAAAATTAATCAAATGAAAACAAGAGCTTTGGGAAATGATCGTCCATCTGCCCAACTTAATCCATTTTTTGGAGAAGCCACGCTGATCAGTATTCCATGAAAGCATTGTCAGGAGCACAATGGCAAAGGCAGAATGGTCCCAGGTGCCAACAGGAATGAGGTAACAAGCATAGAAAGTCATTTCTATCAAGAGAAAAACTGTCCTACCATCTCCCAAGTGGGCTAGAAATTAACAGGACAGCTTCTCTGGCGATAGAGATGGCATTCCCTTCTCTTCCCCTGCAACCACTTCAAAAAGTGCCTTACAGTGGCATACGGGTGTTACACTGGCATACATCACCATGAGCCTTTCAATGTTGGTTTCAATCGAGCATGTCCTTAGGTCTCCCACTAAAAGCAATGGGAATTAATGAGCACTGTGACAGAAAAGCAGGAACGTACTTGTTTAGAAAGATCACTCTGCAATTGTAGCGAACGTTTCGATGCATAACAGGCCTGCAGAAATAAGAAAAGCCAGTGATATGAGCAGACAGGATTGCTTATTGCAGGCTATGTACTTATATAAAAGAGAGGAACAGAATAAAATCCAGTTCTGACTGCCCTTCACACAACTAGGAACACTACTGCTTTCAAGCATTTCTGTTCTAGTATAGACTGGAAAGATTTTTAACTGATGTCGCTTCTTTATGATCCACTGCTCAACATTGCATATCCAATACTATAAGCTATCTTCCTTGTTTGTCCATCCTCCAAGTCAGGTAGAACCTGAAAACTTCAGTATATTCTGTTCCTCTCGCAATCAGCAACACACTGTATATCATAAAAACCAGATACTTACATTCCAACATCGCATATTATGTCTTGAGTAACAGGAGATTCCAAAAGTTTTGCTAGGACTTGAAGTGAATGCAAGAGTATATCTGACTCATAGTAATGATCTGAACAGCCATAGCCACTGCAGAAAAAAGGTAACAAGAGGAAAATGAAAAAGACAAAGAGTATGATACACTAAGGAGGAAATTTTGAGTTGATTTCATAAGGGAAAAAATATCTAAGCATCTTAGATATACATACTGAATGAACGCCAGCATGATATAGTGATTTAAGCACTGGGCTATGACTCTGGAGATCAAGGTTAAAATCCCTGCTTGACCATGGAAATCCACTGGGTGATCCCGGGCAATTCACACTCTCTCAGCCTCAGACAAAGGCAAAGACAAACCCCCTCTCAACAAATCTTGCCAACAAAAACCCATAATAGGATCACTTTAAAGTTGCTATAAGTTAGAAATGACTTGAACGCACAAAACAACAACAAGGGTATTTCTATGTACCCTTGCATGTATACAGGCAGAAAGGACGTCCTGATTAATGAGAGATTTCTGAAGGGGTGCACATGGAAAATAGTCTTATGATTATTCATCAGATATAAATACCTCTCACCATAGAAACAATCTCCTTATTTGGAAACTGGTCCTCTGAGAAACAACCAGTTACTTGAGCTTTCCCCAATCTAGTGTGATCTGAATGTTTTTGACTATAAGTCCCAGCATTCCTAGCCACTGGTTATTCTGGTTGGGACTGATGGGAAATGTAATCCACAACCTCTGGAGGGCACCAAGTTACATAAAGCTTACTCCCACCAATTAGCTCAAATTACCTACAGATAAATTATTTCAGTTGTTTGCCTATCCTCCAAGCCAGGTAGACATAGACACACAATTACTCTTTACCAAAAGGAAACATCTTTTCAGTCCCTGCTGTCAGCATGGCTGCAACAGTAGGCTGATTAGATAGATGGACAAAGTTTATATGAAACAGTAGCATATTTATAGAACTTTCAGTGTTACATGAAACAGAGAGGGAATGTTTAGGCATTAAAAGGTCTTAACAAACTTAACAAAACTTAACAAAAGTTGTGAGGACTGTAGAACAGAGTCCTCACGACCTTTCTTAGTATAAAGTGTGATCTTTCCTACACAAACAGATATTTGCAGAGTAAGACAGTTATCAAATTGTTCTTACTTATCATACTGACTTTTGACATACTTCTTATAGCTAAACAAAGGCACATAATGAAATGGCTTCAGCTCAGCTAAGCTGATAGTTACAGAGACACACACTTATGTGTGTATGAAAACTTTTTACTCCCAGCACAGTATAAGACAACAGTCACCGAAATCAGATAACTATGTGGCAGATACGTAAGTAACTCCCATTTAATTGTGCTACTCTTTATGTTTAAAATGGCACAGCATGACAAAACATCTAATAGTTCTCTTCCCATCTACTTCGCCCACAAGGAAAAGAAACAAATTGGCGCATGACATTGAAGGAAAGGAAGGAGAAGTACTTTGGAAGACTCTGTATGGAACAATTAATCTCTTATGAACAATTTTTTTATTTAAGCATGTTAACTATAATGTTAATACTGTAAAAATATTTATGGACGTCTTTAAGTTGCAATGATTCTTACCTATATTTCCTGCCTATATGATATTGTTGTTGTTATTCATTTTGATCCTCCAAGTTTGTTTGTTTGTTTTTTAAATAACCAACTAGTGACAATAGAACTAATTAAGAGCTAATTTTGTTCCAGGAAAAAATATTTTGAAATGCCAAATGTGCTTAGATAGATATTTATCGTGCGGTCACAGACCCAATAAAACAAGCAAAATAATAAGCACATAGTTGGTACAAAAGTTAAAAGCATGATTGTTAAAACCGAAATCCTTTAAACATATGGATCTTAAAAGAAAACACACGTAAAGCATGAGGCACATATTATGATTAAGACAGTCATTCAAACATTCTTAATTAGGGAGCATGGACTGTTAAAAGCATGTGAAATCCATTGTGAAAAAAGCGTTTAAAACGGAGCAGAGAACAGACAAACCAAAAGGAAGCATATAATCACAGACTCAACAAATTACATATGTGTCTTAATCATATTTTTACGAGTATTAACAGCAGCAAGAAGAAACTTTGCAACAGTTTCTGTTACAGATTTCTTTATGTCTCCTAACAAATAGGCCAAATATCATTCCGGGGATCTGCCACGTAATTTGTTTAAGAGAGGTGAAATTAATCTGAGTCTATCATCTCAGTAAAAGTTACAAAAAAGAATTACATGGGATAAGGGCTCTGTCACCACAGGGACAAAACCGCTCTTTATAAGGAGTTCCCTGAAAGCGACCTTCTACAAGGGATGATGGTATAACGTTAAAATGAGCTTTGGCAAAAACCCTACATTATTTGATGACAGTCAAATTACCCAAGTAATTTGTACCCCCTCACTATTAAATGACAGTCCCAGGTGGATTGGAGAATAGGAAGTACAAGCAACAAATAACAAGTATTGTATATCCAAATCTTTAATACAGCAATTGAGGATCATTTTAGCTTTGACCAAATCTTGAGTAAAAGAAAGGCATTGGAAAAGCCTAATATTTGTACTTTATCATTGATGACTTTGGACCACTGGCTTTGGTAATTGTCTGCTGGCAAAAGGTATATGTAGCCAAATTCAGGGGATCAGTTAATCTCATCAAGCTGGAGGACAGTGCAGTCTGCTTAACTTATACTTCTCAAGATGAATCAGCCTTGACTGATTATTACAATGCATTGTTGCCAAACACAAAATTTAATGAAATCAGTATTACGAAGGAAGAGTCTCTTTTGGAGAGTTTTCAATTACTTCCTCCACAGGTACAATCAGAAATAATAGAGAGGTTATCATCCTTGAGAATAATTTTACTAAGTTTCCAAGAGAAGAGAAGCCCAAGTTCAGTAAGCCTTCCACTGTCTGTTCCGAACTTATTGTTAAATAAGGTAAAGAACAACAGATTATTTGTGGTGCTTCAGCAATCAACTACACATGACACTAACAATCCAGCTGATTCAAGCCTATCAAGAGTGAGCTACATGCTGGCAGGAGTGAACATGACCCTGCTTCTTCTATAGTTAATTTGAAAGTGAGGACGGAAGAAAGGCCAAGCAGACCTCAAGATCTAAGTAAATTAGAGGATCCTATTCCCTTACGAACAACACAATTACAAAAAGAAAAGTGCCATATTAGGATGTTCCTCCGGAAAAATGGGCCAGTGTTCCTTGACATTAATCATCTATTTTCCTGCTAAATACTGTCATATAATTTCACATTTCAGAAACAATACAAAATATATGCAAAGTTTTAGGAGTTCTCACCAAATTTCAAGTTCTGGCCCAACCCGGTATCTTGCTTTCTTGCTTTTAGCAATTTCAATACCTGCAAATTAAAGCATAAACATTAATTCTCTATCATTTTCTGTCAGTAAAAGGATCTAAATTTTAAAGTTTAGCCAAGGCTACATGAATAAACCTTAGAATATGTTGATACTGCATTCTGAAATCTCAGAAACTATAAGGCAGACAAGCAGATTAAGATTTTTAACTATTGGAGCCCAGTGCTACACAGTTATTTCTTCCTCCACATTATGAGTAAAACCAGAATACATCACACAAATTTAAATTCATGCAAGTAATCAGTACTGGCTTTTCTCAATTCAGAGTATATGAGTATTTTATTTTTGCCATAATATTTACTGCCCAGTATATTGCTTAGGTGAGCAACTCACAAAACTACTTTAACTGCAACCAGTATATAATTTGTGTGCAGTTTTGAGTCCCAGTTGAGGAAAAGGCAAGGTACAAATAAAGTTGATGTTGATGACAATTAAAATAATGTTAATATATTGGCATGAAGTGGCCATCATCACAAATTTATAATTACACAAAGAACTTATGTAGAAGACATAATATCTATAAATCATTATATTACTGGTCACTTAACTCCATGTGAATGAGCACATGAACTGGCCAAGAATTAATCAGACCCTGCTGAACTGCTGCAAATATGTTGGTTTAACCCAACAACACAGCATAATCAAGGCGTTTCCACACTACACTATTATAATGCTATTATTCCACTTTCAACATTCTATAGAATCCGGGGGTTTACAGTTTAGGGAGGAGCATTTAGAATTCTCAGCCAGAGAGTTCTTTGGCCTCAGTAAACCCAAACTCCAGAATTCCACAGGATGTTGAAAGTGGAATAATAGCACTACAACCGCGTAGCACAGAAAGGCCCTAGGACTCTGGGGGCAGCCAGCAACATTGGACTATAATCTTGGAGACCAGGGCTCAATTCCCTTCTCAGCCATGAAAACTCACTGGGTGACCTTGGGCACATCACACACACTCAGCTCAGAAAACCCCGTGATAGGTTCGCCTTAGGGTGGCCATGTCGGAAATTACTTGAAGGCACGCAACAACAGCTTCTGGGAGATGAATTCTCACTCATCCATGGAAACTCACTGATTGATCCTGGACAAGTCACAGTCTCTCAGCCTCAGAAGCAAGCAATGACAAACTTCCTCTGAACAAATCTTTCCAGGAAAACCTTATAACAGGCCCGCCTTGCAGTCCAAAACAACTTGAAGGCACACAGCAACAAACAAATTCTACTGTTCCTGGATCCCTTCAGGAACAGAAATTGATCATTAGGGGACAAAAAGTGCTCAAAGGTTGGGGAAGACATCCTAGGAATCCGAGAAAAGCCTGGAAGTTGCAAAACAAAAAAACCTCTCTGTGGGTTACAGTATTCCCTCAACATAAGAATCATCTGGGAACTAATTGTACCTCTGCAGAACAGAGTATGTTGCTTCTGTGTTTCTGTTGGGTATTCGAGTTCCCTCTTATGTTTTCTTGCAATTCCCTGTTTGAATTGTTAGTTTTTTGCTTCTTCCCTATTTAATAATCCATGTTAAATAAACCATTAGGTGAAGTTGCAGTGAGGAAGTAAAACCACTGACATCTTCATCTTTCCATGCACTGCTCGCTCTCCCTCACCAGAGTAAGTGATGAAGTCACACATTATTTTCTTAATCAAGGAAAGAGAAGTATCAAAATTTAGCTGCTAACACTTTTTTTTTTAATTTGCTGAATACCCATGTGTGACAAAATTCTGGGGATATGACTCTCCATGCAGCCTGGAAGCAGGTTGCTAGGCAACCAGAATAGCAACTCAGGAGAGAAATCAAGCTCAGTAGTGTGTGGGAGGTTGAGAGAAAAAAGCTATATAAAGCCATGTACCTATGTACATTTTTATTCCTTCAGTAAGAGCTTAGCAAGGAGAGATAGAGTCTCTCAGTCAGACAGAGAGTGTGGCTGTTCTAGAAGGTTTTGTTCTCAGTGGAAGCCTAGTGATAGGTAGAAGAATAATTGAACCCCAGCAGGATCTAGTCAGAGAGTGTGACCTAGGTAATTTCCGCACTGCACTGTTATAGTGCTATTTTTCCACTTTTGACCTCCTGTGGAATTCTGGGATTTGTAGTTTCCTGTGGCCCAAGAGCTCTCTAGCTGACAATCCTAAATGCCCCTCCCTAAACTGCAAACCCCAGGATTCCATAGGAGGTTGAAAGTGGAATAATAGCACTATAACAGTATAGTGTGGAAATGGCCCTAGACTGGGGGTTAAGCTTTTGGTGGAAGTCTAGCCAAAGTGCTGTTAGATTATAATTGTGCCTTTCATGAAAGTGTAAAGACATGATGGATCTGTTTCTGAGCAGGGAGTTAACCATTAATACTGTCTGAAGAGTACACTGAACAAATGTATAAACACTGAACTGCGTATGAACTCTAATATGCTACCTTATTCTTGTTATGTTAATAAACATTACTTTTATCTTTCTAAATACTGACTCAGTTTGAGTTGTCTATGATGATAAGTAACATAGAAAACACATTACCATAAAATTAAAAATTAAAAAAAATATTAAGTGGTCCTAAACAAACATTGCCCTTTTATACAAAGGTGGTGTTCTGGGGAGAGGCAGAGCTGTGTGGAAAAGACAGGGCACGTCTTATGAGATTGGGAAGTGCCATATACCAGTTTGGGAGAAGTGAAGGACTGTCACAGCGTGTGTGGACCAAATGGTACCTAGGGAAAATAAAATGAGTTCTACCTAGTTAAACTCCTGTAAACATTATTAGAGTACAATCTGCTGCACAATTTTCTTGACAGCAGACCAAGTATCTTCTTAGCAGACCAAGGACGGAGAGAACAAGAGACTCTCCAGATGCTGTTGGACTGGAATTCACATTATCCCCCACTACTGGCTATGTTGGCTGAAGTTAACAGGAGTTTATTTACTTATTTATTAATTAATTGGATTTATATCCCACCTTTCCCCCAAATGGGATCTCAGGCAACTTAAAATAATCTAAAAAGATATTGCTAAAACATTTAGTTTACAAAAGTTAAAAATTATTAAAACATACTTTAAAATTGTTACAATACTTAAAACGTATTTAAAACAATTTTTCAAAAAAAGATTTAAAATACAGATATAAAAATATATAGCACACCACTTTACACACACTACAGCTCCATAATTAAAATGCTTGAAAAGGGGCACAGCTAGCTGGTTTCTTGCAACCCTGAAAGACATCGAGTATTTCACACTGAAATAGTTTGTTCCAGGTCTCATCTTCATCAGAGCCTGAAACAGAGACTTTTCTGCACTGCAGTTCCCACGATGTTCTGTGCTGGCTGCATTTGGTACTAGAGTCAGAAATAACATGGAAAAAATAGGGATACAGTCCTATACCACCAAAAAGATTACCAAAGAGAAGAGCAGTCAGCAAATCTTTTCTTCAAAACAAACTTTTTCATCAAAACTAACATGTGAAACGAAACAACTAGGTCAGGTATGCCTTGCGTATGTACACAAAGCCATGGTGAACCTTCCAAAGGCCACTGGAAAGTCTTTTAAAATTCAAGAGATTACTTTTTCTTTTACCACCTTCCACTCTTCTATGATTTTCACTTTGGTGGGCAAACCTAAAGGATATATCCTTCTTAACATGTTGCTGATGAGGTAGAACCATCTGCCCTTCCTTTGTTTTTCCTTCTTCCTTGTTTTCAAGATCACACGTGCTCAGAAATGAATTCTGGGGGCAGATACTGTTTACTCTGCTTGTTGCAGATGGCTACCCACAGTAGGATTGACTAGAGCAGAACCTCATTCTTTCTCCTGCTTTACAGTCTTGTTTACAGCTGCTGTAATCCAGCACTGTAATCTGCATTCAGCCCTCTTTCATCATCCCCTCAATGACAATCCTGGTTTTAAAAAAAAATCCTCCCTAGCCAGAGGATGGTCTAAATACCCTAAATGAACCAGATACTGTTTGATCTCGGAAGCTAGCCAGAGTTAACCAATGTGCCTTTTCTTCAGGGGCTCCAACTCTGCTGTCAGTGATACAGATACAATGCTATACAAGAAAGAGAAATCCAAGCCAAGGAGATTAGTTTCTTGGTTTGCTTTGAAGAACAAACGCTTCCCACTTACTGTCATCCTGGTTCAGTATACTCCATCTCCACCTAGAGCAATTATTAAAAGAAGAATATGATTCTTCTTAATGGAAGAGAATATGAGTGATACATACTGTAAAATTACTAATGTACTATCTTGCCTGAGACTGCTGTGATTTTTTCAAAGAAAACATTTAGGAATGAATTCAGCCCACACAAAGATCAACTATCATTTCTTTAGATTTTATCTGTTCATGATCAACATATGACTTGCTAGGCTGTTCAAATGCACCTGCATACTTTTTCCCATTCCTTTCCAGAACAGTGAAATCAGAGAAGGTTATCATTTGTCAGTAGATACCCTTCTGTGGCCTAAATACCCCAAAGGCACCAGATCCTGTTTAATCTTGGAAGCTAAGCAGAGTCAGCCCTGGTTGTTCCTTGGCCAGGAGACCACCAACGAATACCGGGTGCTGTAGCCTATACTTCAGAGGAAGGAACTGGCAAAGCTGAGGGCCTTTCCGCACTACACCGTTCTAGTGCTATGATTCCGTTTTCAACATCCTGTAGAATCCTGGGGTTTGTAGTTTACTGGGACCAAAGGGCTCTCTGGATGAGAATTCTAAAGGCCCCTCCTCAATCTGCAAGCCCCAGGATTCCATAGGATGCTGAAAGTAGAATCATAGCACTGTAACAGTGGAGTGAGGAAATGCCCTGAGTATTCCTGGCCTAAGAAAACCCTTAGGAAATTCATAAGGTCGCTATAGGCTGCTAGGCGACTTGAAAGCACATAACACACACATATACCGTGTATACACAGCGCAGGGAGGACGCGTGGGAAAAGCAAAAAGATTTTGTAAAAAGGAATTTCTTCGTTAAGTGAGATATGGCTGTTCTGTAAAATGGAGTCCAAAGGCACCTTTCCAGGACTCTTACTATTTTGCTGACTGGGCACGCAGCCCGGGGAAGTAAACTAAAGGCCCATCCACGCCTGGGTATACTTTTTAAGGCAACCTCTCTCCGACTTACTTTTCAAAATCCTTTCCAAGTTGCCATCAAAATCCAGCGCCCACTGGTTCAAGGCGCAGGTAGCGACAGTCACCGTCCTGCCCATGAGGCTTCCGCCGCGTCGCCGGCCTGCCCGCCGCTCAGCCAAGACACACACGGAGCGGAGCCCCTGCGGGAAGCGCGGCCAGTTTTCGCTTTCAGACTTTCCTGATCGCGTCCGCTCCGGGCAATAGAGGCGGAGTTAAGACGCAGCGCCAGTAGAGCTAGGAACCGTGAGAAAAGAGAGCTAGTTTCCCCCTTTTCTCTCATAGCAAAGCGCAGAACGGGTTATTACCACAGAGAGGACTACGCGCTGCCGTGTTGCAACTGGCCAGAGCAGAGGAAAGTGCCGCAGAAGGCCATGTCCGCGGTAGACGGTTATAGTGCTATTATTCTACTTTCGGCGTCCTGTAGAATTCTGGACTTTGCAGTTTACCGAGGCCGGAGAGCTCTCCGGCTGAGAATTCTCAGTGCCCTTCCCCAGACTGCAAACTCCAGGATTCCATAGGATGTTGGAAGTGGAATAATAGCGCTGTAACAGTCTAATGCGGAAATGGTCGAAGACGCGCGCACCGCCCCAAGCCCCTTTATTTGGGATTTTCATGCTCCTGATTCTTTTGAGAGTTCTGGCGGAGAAATGAAAGTCCTTAAAATGCGCTAGGTGACGGTCCCGGCGGGGGGGCTGCACTTTAAAACAAGATGGGCTTGAGGTTTAGTATTTTCTCCGAGATTTCTATTGCAGTGCTGTTTTCAGCGGTGTGGCAGTTGCAGAAGACGCATGGGTACTGTTAGCAGCATGAGCGCATTTGAAATAACTGCATATCCTACGCCCTTGTTTTAGTGTCTGTTTCTGCAGCTTGACAGCACGTTTTTACGGTATTGGATACCTACATTTGTCGAGTCATTTCCCCAATAAAAATAGAACAAGGGGCAATTATTAAAATCTGTATTTAAAAGTTGCAGGAGGCTGTTTATGAACCGTTGTGCCTATCTAAAATATAGCGATCATACTACAATGTTGTTGTAATGCTTACCATAGTACTAGGATATAGGAAAAATGCCAGTGGGCTTCATTGTAGAGTTGCCCTAAGCTCCTCTCTGTCTCGGTCCTTATCCAGAGGTCTTCTCTCTTTCCTGGCTTCTTTTCTTTAGAAATGTCAACTTGACGCATGCTGTACATTGTGAAAAAAATATGGATTTTGCCTCTAAACTGTTGCCTTTTTCCAGATGTCAAGCTGCCCATGTGTCCTGGAGTGGGAATCATGTGGCCTTCCAGATGTTTTAGGACTCCATGTCTCAGCATTCTTCACCACTGGCTCTGCTAACAAGGACTGCTGGGACTTGCAGATCAACAATATCTGGAAGATTGTATGATTCCTAAACCTAATATATGTTTTCTAAGGGGTCTCCTCTCTTTCACAAACACAGATGCTGTTGAAACTAATAAAACATGGTTAAAACAACATGATGAATCACCTTCTTATCCTGAGAATGTAAATTTATTGACTTTGTAAAGATTACAGAAAGTGAAAATGGCCCTGAAAATCAGGTGCTTATTTTTCAGCCTCTTCAACTCTGTTGAATATACACTTGAGCAAAGAAACATTATTAAAAACTTAAAAAAATACTAACAAATATGCACCTGTTAATTCATATGTAAGAAAACAGAAACACGAGTCTATGCCTGTAACTACTACTGTGATCAATGGGATTTATTCCCTAAAATGGTATTTAAGAGTGTAACTTTAAATTGAAAACACAGATAATTGGCAAACTTAAATGTAATTGCATCTTTCTGTTGAAATGCCCTATGCCATACCTAATAGTCTGAGTTCAAACAGTATTGCCTGCCATCCTTTTTTCAGATTCTCTGAAATCACAAGACCATCACAAGACTACTTAATTGGCTAGATTCTTCATAAATCCACTTAACAGATTGGTGGCACACTAATTTTACATTATAAAGTAAAACTTAATCTGGGTGTAGTGGATGTGTATGTTTTGCTCTGCCATAGTACAAGGCATTTGATACCATACGTTCCCTTTCAGGGATAGCAGTTTTTGTAGGGCATTTCTTCACATTGTTATATTGCTATTATTCCACTTTCAGCATCCTATGGAATCCTAGGGTTTGCAGTTTAGAGAGGGGCATTTTGAATTCTTAGCCAGAGAGCTTTTTGGCCTCAGTAAACTACAAACCCCAGAATTCTAATAGCACTATAACAGTGTCGTGCAGAAAGGCCCCTAGAGTTGTATTTCAGAAATGTATGACTTCTCTGTAACCTCATCAAGCCTTTGGAAAGCATACTGAATTTTAATGAAGATCTGCAGGTAGAAAATTTGTTGCAATTTTACTCACAAGGAACAGAAAATTATTTTAAAAGTTGAAAATAATATTTGTAAGAATTAATTGGTACTGCTCCAAAAGATTTTGGTCTAGAGTGAACTGGAAAACTCGAAAGTGAACTACATAACAAGGAATGAACCACAGCCCTCTTCCAGAGAGGCCCAGTGACATTACTCTTCCTCACAGCATGAGATGGCTGGGATGTACAAGCCTGGCTTAGACTAGGCCATGATATGTATTCCAGTGAGTATCCAAAGGTCTCAGAAAGTGCAGGATCACGCCTCAGGCCAGGTCATCTTGTTTTCAGTTTGTGATTGGTTTCATCATATATTTTCCCCAACTCATGTAACTCAGGAAGAAAAGTTATGACACTGATATTGTGCCAGAAGCCACAAGGAATAGGAGGTGGACACAGTGTTAGGATAGGTTGTACCAGCTTGAGCCATTTATAGGATAGGCCAGAACCCACAAAAGAGGGTTGCTTTGTCCGTTTTCAGAGGGCATCTGCTACAATCAGAATCCATTGTTCCAGCCCAGATTCTGTGTAATACAGAACTTTTCTCTATCCCTAGCTGTGGAATAGACGTATTCCAGACTTGCCTCTTTGAGAACACTGGAGTTTGAAAAGGAGGAAGAAAGGGAAACAAAAAAAGAAAAAGAAAAGAAAAAAACTGCTATGGCTACCAGTATCGAAGAACACTAAAATCAAGACTCAAAATATGCCAATAAACACCCCCCAGACTCTGGGGGTCCCTCTACAAGAAACAATGCAATAGATAGCTAATGTACTTAATGCACTGTTATGCATATCCCCTGACTAACAACAGAACCCTGGGGGGAATCCCATTTAACAATAGGCCATCACACAGGCCAACTGTAACATGCGAAAATTGCTTCCTCCCACGTGTGGACTACACACTATGCATACTCTGGCCATTTCCGCACAAGGCGAGGGAATCGCTCCGTGCCGTTACTCACCGGATCTTCTGGCTCCTCAGTTTGGTCCAGGGTGAATCGGAGCAGTGCGAGGTCTTAGATCCGCACTGCTCCAGCTTCCAAAACGGCGGCTTCCGGTTGGTCATGGGTCCCAACCAACCGCTGAAGCTCGCCAAGCCTAAAGCCCGCCCTCCGCAGATCGCAGGCTCACGTTGGTGCGAGCCTGCGAATCTGCGCAAGGGAGCAGGTACGCAATGGTGCGCTCCGGAAAAATGAGAAACTTCTTTTTTCAGGTCTTTAAAAAGCGCGCCGGAGGTCCAGTTGGGGGGGTTTCGGAGCGGACTGAGGTGTGGATCTCCAGTAAGTAGTCCGAACCTAGTCCGCTCCAAGGTGCAGACGACCTCCATAGAGGACGCACTCCGCCGTTTTAATTCCCCCGTGCGGAAAAGGCCTCTGTCTCACTTCCATGCCACCAGATCCTCTGAAGATGCCAGCCACAGATACAGGCGAAACGTCCAGAGAAAACACTAATAGAACACGGCCTCAAAGCCCAGAAAACCCATGACAATCAATGGAAAAGTTGTCACGGAAGAAAAACTTTAGAAAGATAGGGGCAGGATCATTTTTTTTCTTTGTGAAATCTAAAGGTACTGGGAATGTTTATTTTTGATTTAGAATTGCAGCATAGATATTGAGTTGTCTGAGTGACATCTAGAGATTTAAGCTGAAAAGAGTTTGCTTATGGTTGACAATAAAATAGTTTCAACAGAGTAAATGAAGTAACAAAGGATAGATGATTATAAAGTAAATAATATATTGACATTTATATTAAAAGATATGTATAAAGAGAAGTATTTTCTTTTTAAAATGAATTTCAGTTAATTTATGATACCTAGTGACTTTTTTTTATTTCTAAAAGAGAAAAGATGGAAGTTTATCTACTGGATGAATGGCAGATCACAAATAGAAATTTTGGTTGAATAGAAGACAAGAACATAGGCACTCTGATTGTCACCTTCTACACCCTTAAGAAGGACAGCTTCTTCTGAGAAACAGGCAAATGACCAGACGTTTCTTGGTTCAAAGGCTAGAGGCCAGATTTATTAAGTACAAAAGTATAAAAGTATAAAAATATATAAATCTGCTGCAGCAGGGTGCCGGAGGTTCGGGACAAAGGCCAGAGGCTTGGCAAGGCCTTTTTATCCAGGTAAACAGCATACACACCCACTGCGGCATTTTTCCACCAATTGCAGACCACCCGCCCCATATTAGATAATGTCCAGAAACTTCCATCCAGATAAGGAAATGTCCCGAGGGGCAGGTAATATGAGGTTTCCTCCAATTACAAACTACCTTCCAAATAAGGCAATGTCCAGGGAGAGATGCTACAGGTGAGGTACAGTCATGAGTCCGCAGACGGGAGGAGCTAGAACTCCTGTGTATGTGGCTACCTCCTAGCTTGTAATGTAGGTTGTCTTTCCTTCACTCACAGTTTCCCCCCTCACATAGGAGGACTAGCCCATCCCGTACCCCTGAACTAAAAGTTGGGTCTCTCTGGCAACGTCTACCCTTCGAGGTAGGTCTACAGACCTATTGTTGTGTAGTGAATTACAGAAAATTGGCGTACATTGAAATAGACAGCAGAAACACAGAAAGACATGTAAACAAAATAAAAATAACAAAAACACTTTTCAACCATCCAAAATTTGGTAGCCAGCTAGTGAGCCATGACCACCAGTCTTCACTTCTCGGAGAATAAGTTTTACGGATGTCACCAACCACCTTGTGCAATTTGTTCACATCTTCTTCAATGTATCCAGACTCATTGATGTAGTGGCAGCAAGTAGTGTTTAGCCAAAAACACAATCCTCCTTCTTTGTTAAGCAGGTAATCCAGTGCCAATTTATGGTGAGCTAATACACCTGCAAGCGAGTCCACCTCAGTCTGCAGGGCGTTTATTCCATGTACAGTGGTATTGGCCAGGATTTCCAGCTGAGCAGAGAGTCTCCAAATTTGGCGTATATTTAAAGCAACTCCCACCATAGGAAACATAATAGCTCCCAACTTCCCACCTTCGGGCAAGTAAGTGTCATCGCGATCATACCCATAACTCTCATCATATGCTCTCTTCACCCGGTGCCATCCAAATTGTCTGTCCCAGGCTTCAATAGGCTGTTGGAGGGGGTGGAACTGAATCCCCCCCATTGAGAGAGAACCAAAGGTGCAAGTATCATTCTATAATTGGGGGAAGTGCTTTTCCCGCCCAATGGCCGCAAAGCCAATACATCCCAGAAGGCAGGCCATGTATCCACTGACCATTATGAAAGCTGGCTGCTTCCTGGAGCTTATTTAAAGGGGACTGGTCTCTCTTATTCCCATATAACTCAATGAAACCCTCGCTGCAACTGAAAGGGAAGCTGACATTGGGATACTTTCCTGGGCAAGCCTGTGGAGATTCAGGGATTTCAAATGTTACATCACAGTTGGGATAATCTCCTAAAGAAATTCTCGACAAGGGGATTCACTGGGTTCGACCTCCCTGGAAAACAGCATAATACCCTTCACGAGACATGCTCCATCGACGCACGCACAAGGGGGCCAATGGTGGATCCCCTTGTTGGCTCAAAATGAACTGGCCGGGATCCTTTAAAGGGTCCGCGCTATCCTGGAAGGTTCTGTATACAGTGGTTCTGTTCCAGCCAGTGAGATTCAGGGTGTCTACTGGTACTACGGGCCATCTCTGTAAATGAGAGGAAGGGCCATACGTACAAACCCAACATTTGGTGACATTTGCTACTTGGGAAATATTATGAACCAGTTGATGAAAAATGTTCTCATGCCAGCCAGCCTGAGTGCTTTCAGGCAAGTAGGTAATCAATAATACAAGGAACAGGTCCGTCATAATAACAAGAAATCAAAACACAGTGTTTAAAAGGTTATAAGTCAGTGCCGTCAGTCCTAAAACTAATATCAGTGCAATCAGTCCTAAAACTATTACAGTGGTTGACAGACACAGTTCAAAATCCAATACTGAGATCTCAGGTCAGCCTCCGGAGTGACTCTGAGAAATAAAGTCTCTGAAGGATCAAGTATCTGGCGCGTTTCTTCTAAATAGCAGCTTGAGTCCGTCACTGGTGTCCTCTTGGGTCACCTTCCACCTTCCAGGTTCCGGCACCTTTTTAACTCTGGAATGATGGATCCAAGATTTGTGGCCCTGGACTTTGACAGCAGTATCGGTGGTCAGCAACACTTGGGCAGGTTTTGTCCACGCCGGCGACAAGGATCGCCTTCCCCAGATCTTAACGACCACCCAATCACCAGGCTGGATGTGGTGCACTGGACCATCAAGGTTGAAGGGTCGTTCCTGTAAGGATAAAAAGCGAACAGAGGCCAGAGCAGCACACAGAGAACGAACACACTTTTGTAACACTGCATCTCCTATCTCAACCTCCCCCCTCAGGCTTCCTGGACAGAGTCGGCTAGGCCAGGGGCGACCGAATACTCTCTCAAAAGGGGAGCGTTTCAGGGGACCTTTTGGAGTGATTCTAGCCTTGGTGAGGGCCAGAGGCAGTGCCCTGACCCAGGATAGGTCAGTTTCTAGGGAAATTTTAGTCAGGTGGGTCTTAAGCGTAGAGTTCATCCATTCCACCATCCCGCTTGCTTGGGGATGGTAGGGGGAGTGGAATCTCCAGGTGATGTTGAGTGTCTTCATCAGTTTCTGCAGGATCCGTGAGGTAAAATGGGGTCCCTGGTCAGAATCGAGTCCACAAGGCAGGGACCGGCGAGGTAGGATAGACTCCAACAGGTGTTTCACAACTTCTCTTTCCTTACAGGTCCCACATGGAAAGGCCTCAACCCATCCTGAAAACTTGCAGACAAGGACAAACAGATACCAAAATCCCAGGGCTCTGGGGAATTCAGTGAAGTCAATTTGCCAATATTGCCCCGGATATATAGAAGGGTTGTGCAGATGTCTCCTAGCCCTGTCTGGGCGGTTTCCATGAGCAGGATTCACCTGTTGGCAGATTTCACAAGTATGAACAATAGATGCTAGAGTAGGTCTTACGGATGGTCCATCGAAATATCTTCTCCACAGAGGTATCAAGGCTTCTTCTCCTAGATGTGTCTGTTGATGGATCTTCTCAACTAGTGGTCACTGAACAGAAGCTGGGATCCAAATCCGGTTGGTTTCAGGGTGAATGAGCCAGCTCTGGACCTGGCGGTACCCTGCGTTCTTGGCTGTGGTGTAGTCTTCTGGGGTGTATAGTGGCTTCTCAGGAGGCATTGGGATGGCTACTGTGTTCACAGTGCACCCTCAAGCAGATCCTCTGCGTGCTGCTAGTTTTGCTTGTTCATCAGCGGATCTATTTCCTTTGGCAATTTCTGAATCTTCTTTCTGATGCCCTTTACAGTGAGCAATGGCAAGTTCTTGTGGTAAATGGACTGATTCCAATAATTCCTTTATTCCATTTCTATGCTTGATAGGGCTGTCAGATTGGTCTAGCAGCCCTTTCTCGTGCCAGAGTTGAGCATGGGCATGTACAACTCCCCAGATGTACTTGGAGTCCGTGTAGATGGTTGCACGCAGACCTTTTGCATGTCAGGTCGCTTGAATCATGGCCTCTAATTCCGCTCTTTGAGCTGAGCAAGAGGCAGGTAGAGCCCCAGATCGCACGAGCGTCCCAAGATGATCCACTGCGGCCCATCCAGTGTGTCGGATTCCCTGTTCTACGAAGCTGGAGCCATCTGCGAACCAGATGACATCTGGATTTTGAAGGGGAGTTTCGGAGAGGTCTGGCCGTGGTTTGGTTTGGAAATCTATGGTGGTCACGCAATCATGGAGTGGTTTACTGAACTCAAGTTTCGGAATCTCGGGGAGGTACTCTGCCGGATTATTCCCTTCTATTCTGAGCACCGAGACCCTTCCATCTTCCAGCATAGTGGCCTGGCACTTTGCCAAGCGGTCTGACGTCGTCCAAGTTGGTCCCCATAGTTCCAGTATGGAACAAAGAGCATGCGGGGAATATACAGTAAGTTGTCCTCCAAAGGTCAATTTCAATGCTTCTTTTATCATGAGAGTGGCTGCTGCCACTGCTCTCAGGCAGGTAGGCCAACCTCGAGCAGTATCATCTAGATTCTTACTGAAGTAGGCAATCACCTTCGGTGCCAGGTCTGATGATTGAGTGAGCACTGCCTTAGCCACTCCTTCCTGTTCAGCCACAAAGAGAATGAAGGGCTCTGAAGGGTTGGGAAGGTGCAAAGCCGGTGCAGAGGCTAAGCCGGCTTTCAACTGATCTGTTGCAGTCTTAATAACTGGGTCCTTGGGCAGCAGGCTATGACCAACCTTCTCAGACTCCGTCATGATGGAATACAAAGGTTTAGACAGGTTTCCATAGTTCCAAATCCATAGCCTGCAGAACCCTGTCAGACCCAGGAAAGATCTAAGTTCCTTGACGATTTGGGGCGTTGGTATCCGAAGAATTGCTTCAATCTGCTCAGGCGCCAGGGCTCGCTGTCCTGCAGAGATGTCATGGCCCAAAAAGCGGATCTTGGGCTGGATTAACTGAGCTTTTTTCTTGGAAGCTCGGTATCCTCGCTCAAGCAGGAAAGTTAGGAGTGAAACAGTCTCTTCTTCGCAGGCAAGTTGGGTCTCAGTCGCTAAGAGCAGGTCATCCACATATTGAAGTAGAATGGTGTTCTGTTTCCGAGGCCAGTCTCGGAGGTCTCGGGCTAGCGCTTGACCAAAGAGAACAGGTGAGTTCTTAAAACCTTGTGGCAACCTGGTGTTGGATGGTGTGGATAGAGGTAACAGACTTGTTGCTGCGCTGTTTCCCTGAGACGCTTGAGGCGTATTTGTGTATTGGGCAAGGTCACCCAGCTGTCCCTCAGTGTTTTGATATAGGTCTACTGTTGAGACTACTGTGTGTACAAATCCACATGCCTACTTGATAGCGTTCAGCTGTGTATGTGTTCAAAAGGGGCTTGTCCAAGTAGTCTCGCTCTCTCTCTTCTTTTTTCCTTTTTTGCCTCGCGTCCTGTACGTATCTGTTTTTGCTCTCTGTGGCGTGCATTCAGTCACAGAGCTCTATGGCTGCAACGTAGCTGTTTGCTTTTTGTCTTTATTACCCGCAATAAATCTACAAGATGCCTTTTGCGGTTTGAGCGGCTGTTTTTCCCTTCCTGGCTGTGGGTAGCATAGAGCCTGGCGAATATGCACCTCTCTCTCCCTTCTCTGACACCTGGACCACATGGCTCTTTGGACATTTCCACCTTCATCCAAGGGGTAAGAGAGGGCAAATATTTTCTGGCTTTCAGGGTAAAGTGGGTTGCAAAAGAATGCATCTTTTAGATCCAAGACCTTGAACCAGGAGCACGTAGGTGACAAGACACTGAGCAGCGTGTAGGGATCAGGAACCAGCTGGGGTAGATCCTGGGTAGCAGAGTTGACGGTGCGCAGATCATGTATGAGAAGAAGATCCCCTGAAGGCTTTTGGACTGCTAGGATGGAGGTATTCCAAGGGCTACAATCAACTGGCCCATGAGTGATGACGCCCCTCTCAACCAATTTGTCTATCAATTTGGCCAGTCCCTCTCTGAGGTGTGGACGGATTTTATATTGGGACAAGCATACGGGTTGTGCTCCTTCTCTTAGCCTGATTTTTACTGGCTCTACAGTAACCGCTAGTCCTGGAAGGCCTGTATCCCAAATTCCTGGAGGGATTCAGGAAAGGACTGTAGAAGTGATGCTCGTAGAAGTGATGTTCATGATCTTTGTAGGGGCCGCTGGGGGCGCTGGACCTCGCCAACAGTCTACAGGTGTCCGGAAGGTTACTGTGTTGGTACCATCTTCTTCAAACTCTATGCACGCCCTGGTCAAGCACAACAGGTCTCTCCCCAGAAGATTCACATGGGCCTCCGGGAGCAGTAAGAAAGGTGCTTTTAATTCTCGGTGTCCAATTCGGCACTCAATGGGGACATAGGAAACCACAGACTGGCTGCCAGTGGCTCCTCCAACAGTCACTTGCTTCTCTACAGGGACAGGTAGTGGGTGTGTAACAGCGGAAACGGCTGCTCCGGTATCTACTAGGAACTCTTGGTCTTCGTTGCCCACCCTCAGAGTTACCCGGGGCTCCGGGGGTGGGATGCCGGGCCCCTGACCCCCTTAGTCCATCCAAGAATCATCCTGAGGGTTTGCAACTGGTGCCAGGTGGACTGCTTCACGTTGGGGATTGAAAGGACTGGCTGAGGGGTTGGGAAAAGAGTTCCCTCTGCCTCTCCCCCTATTCTTCTGAGGACACTGGGCTCGCCAGTGCCCAAACTGTTTGCAGTAAGCACATTGCAACCTTCCCAACCTTTCTCTTCCCATTTGTCCTCCCCTTTCCATTCCACCACGAGACATCCCTCTCCCGCGTCCCCCAGGTCCCTGACCAATAGCTGGCTGGGCCTGTTGCATTGTCACCACCATCACCCGTGCCTTTTGTTTCTGCTTTTCTTCATCTCTTCGCACATAGACCTTTTGGGCTACCCTCAACAGTTCACCTACATCCCTTGTATTCCGATCTTCCAGCTTCTGGAGCTTGGTGCAGATATCAGCCCAAGCTCTAGTAACAAAATGGAATACAAGCAGGCTTTATCCATGTTCACTATTTACGTCTAGTCCGGAGTATTTTATCGCCCGTTCTTTCAGCCTCTGGAGGAAGGCAGAGGGCAACTCATCCTTTTCCTGTTGAATATCAAAAGCCTTGTGGGGGTTCTGTGTGCGGGGAACTGAGTGCTTAATGCCAGCAATAATCAGAGCTTTCAGATCTTACATTTTCTGCCTGTCTGCTTCTACCCTATTGTCCCAATGGGGGTCCTGATTGGGGTACTTCTGTTCTGCGGGGACAGATCCATCCATACCTGGAGGATGGGCTTTTTCCCACTCCAACATAGCTGCATTCCTAATCATAATCATTTCTTCCCCCGAGAACAGAATGTTAAGGATGGCCATTAACTCTTTCCTCTAAATGGAGGGTCCCAGAAATTGCTGGAATTGCTCTGCCACTCCGATAGGGTCTTCAATTAAAGACTTCATTGTCTTTTTAAATTCTCTAACTTCCAGGCTGGACAAGGGGTGATCAACATAACTAATCCCACCCCTGCCATCCAGGACTTCCCTCAGTGGGTACATCGGCACTGGAGTATAGCTGTTCATTGCTTGGGGTGCCATGCTCACCGAAACTACAACTGTTTGTTTGGCTGCTTGTTTGGATTTGGTCCCATCCAGAGGAAGGTTCTCTTGGTCTTTTAAAAGCTGTGCCAGTTCTTTCTGGAGAAATTTGTGAGGCTCAGACGTCCCTGCGGCTGGGCCACTAGGGGGCGCAGTAGGATCAACGGAGGAGGGTGCCTGAGTCGGGACCACTCCAGCCGAAGCTGGTTGTAAAGGAGGGTCTGTGTTTGAGCCCCCTCTGGAGCCACCATCTTCAAGACCTGGATTTGTGGGCGGTGGTGGTGGCGGGAAATCAGCCAGCTCATCAGCCATTGGGCCAACAGTAGGAGCTGGCTGAGGATAAGGAGGAGGGGGAAGGTGATCTAGTGGGTCCCAGCCATCTCTCTTAGACTTTTGGAATTGAGAAAGTCCAGAGGATTTTACTGGGGCAAGAGCCATGACTGCCTTTGCACTGTCCGGGAGGTGATGTGGGAGAGAATCAGGGAACCCAATGCCTGCATTCTCAAACACTCTCATGTACCTTTCTTCAACAGTTTTCCCAACCGAATCTAACCAGTTAATCCAAGCTTGCAATGCTAGCTTATCAAACGTCCCATTCGCTTCCCACTGAGACAACCCAGGGATCCGATAATGAGGCCAAATTTCAGTACAATCCTTTATCATTTGCTTTTTAGACAGTCCCTTCCCCACTTCCTTCCAATTCTGCAACACACACCGCAAAGGAGTAATGGGGGAGCCCACCCCCGGGTTTTTCTCCCTAATCTGTTTCTGTTTTGAACTGTTTGAACCCATCTCTGCTATTACAAAATGTACAAATTCACAGACAAGGAGACACACATCAAATAACAGACAGAAGAGACGACGTTCGCTTCACTCGTTCCCGGCTGCCTCTCTCGCGAGTAGAACAGAACCGCTGGGTGGAGCTCCACACTCGCTTCGTCCATGTTTGGACATCTCAGACACACTCCAGGCACACACACGCACACCACAAAGCTGAAACAGGGGAATTCCCAAACTGAACTCAGGCCCAAGGTACCTATCTAGGGGGGTCCCTGACTTTTTGGGACTTACCAGAGGGTGAGGTGGATCACAGGCGGGCCGTTCCGAACCTCAACCCTAATCAAATTTCAGAGCCTTGAATCAGGAAAGTAGAGCCTCGTCCTTGCCACTGATCAGGAGCGCACCGCGATGATTCCCATTACATCACAAGAGGGACGTTGGAGCCTGACGTGAAAAATCGATGTCCGCCACCAGGATCAGACAGTCTTCAGAGGGATGCCTTCCCGTCTGGCCTCCTGGGCAGGGGGACTGATGCAGGGCGAAATTTCTCAACCCCTGCCCGTTTCTCTCGGGCCCCACGTTGGGTGCCAGAAAACTGTCACTTTCTACGCCCTTGAGAAGGACAGCTTCTTCTGAGAAACAGGCAAATGACCAGACGTTTCTTGGTTCAAAGGCTAGAGGCCAGATTTATTGGGTACAAAAGTATAAAAGTATAAAAATATATAAATCTGCTGCAGCAGGGTGCCGGAGGTTCGGGACAAAGGCCAGAGGCTTGGCAAGGCCTTTTTATCCGGGTAAACAGCATACACACCCACTGCGGCATTTTTCCACCAATTGCAGACCACCCGCCCCATATTAGATAATGTCCAGAAACTTCCATCTAGATAAGGAAATGTCCCGAGGGGCAGGTAATATGAGGTTTCCTCCAATTACAAACTACCTTCCAAATAAGGCAATGTCCAGGGAGAGATGCTACAGGTGAGGTAGAGTCATGAGTCTGCAGACAGGAGGGGCTAGAACTCCTGTGTATGTTACTACCTCCTAGCTTGTAATGGAGGTTGTCTTTCCTTCACTCACATGATAATAGGTTTATTAACCTTAAATTTTAAATTTATTAGATGCAAAGTGTAAAATTGGAATTAAATTATGCTGTTTGTTGCTTTAAAATGTTATTTTAGCTTTGTTTCATTTTTTAAAGTTTTTATACTTTTAGTTTCTTTCTTGTATCGTTTGTTAGATTGTATTTTCTTTTATTGTTTTTGTCTGTCTTTGTTTAATAAATTAAAAAAAGAGAGAGAGGATGCATACACATAGCACCTAATCTGATTTGCCAACAATTTGAGAGTGTTATAAAAAGCAACAGAATATATTTTGTATTTCTGCAAACTGTTACAGATTACATTTATTCTGTGTTAACTTCTTTTCTCTTGATTATGTCTTTAGGTAGTGTTCTCCACATGTTGACTTTCTTTTTACAATTTGTGAAATTACTTTACCTTTTGTTTACCTTTGTTGTAAATTGTGGTATTCACAGTCATATATTATTGTATTTCCCTTTCTATAAATATTACCTTCATTATATTTTGCAACTTCATTCCGTAATATATCATTTTGTTATTGTGCTAATGTATTTGTGGTGGCCTTTGTGTGCCTGTGAGTGAGACCATTCTGTTCTGTATTTTTGGAGATTACCATGTGTAGGCATGAATTTAAAAAAAAAGTAGCATTCTTCAGATAACATGAAATCTATGTCATTTTTATGAAGGTAATCCCCATTCTTAATTTGGGAACATGATCCTCTAAAGGTACTGCAATGGAACAGAAATACAATTGGCCCTTCACATTTGTGTCTTTCACTTTCACAGATTTGATTATTTGTGAGTTTCTCCAACCCCTGCTCCCCTCATCTCGTGCTTCTTTTCCAGGGGAACCTTCCCTCTCAATGACTTCAGTTCAGCTGTGTAGTCCTTTAAAAACCTGCCTCTGATGATCATTGTTTTCTTCCACCAGCTGCTGCCTGGCCAGCTAAGGACAGCTTGTGCCCTGTTTTCTCAGCACCACAAACCCTCTCTCAATGCTCTCTACACACCTAAGGAAGGAGATGGGCAAGAGAGAAGAAGTACAGAGCCACCATGCTGATCTGCCCCCTTTCCTCTCCTTTCCCTGATCTGTTTTGGACCCTGAGTATCTACTCTCTCCACCAAGCCTCAAGCCCTTTCCCATAGACACACAGACACATGTTGATATTTGCAGTTTTTCCACTTTTGCAAGGGTCCTGAGCTCCTAACCCTAGTATATGTGGAGAGCCAACTGTAGTGCTAGACTGGCAATTTGCATTTCAGAGAGGTGGCTAGGAATTTGAGAGAGCCAAAATATTAAAATGCAGGAAGTCAGCCTGCAGAAATTGCTCTCCAGGGACATAATGCAGGACTAACAGACTCTTACCTGTGGTGGAAGTGTTACCAGTTTGCTTCATCCCATGTATAAGTGCTCTCTCAAGGGAATAAACATTTTCTGGCACTACCCCAGCTATTTTGCCTTTGAAGAACCTGTGAGGGGGATTACACTTGGGTTCTAGAGTTGTGAAGCTCTGCAGATAGATGGCACCAACTTAACTACAGATTCTCAATGCAATTGTATTCAGGTTTGCTAGATGTAAGTCTCATTATATCACATGGTGCTTCCTCTAGTCAACATGTAGGATTACAGACTCTGTGTCCATCTTTGAAAACTGAATGTGTGTCGCAAAACATTTTCAGGTTCCATCCCCCAGGCCACTCTTAGAGAACAGGCTATCCCTCAAGAACACATGCTGGACATCTCTACTACCGTGTACTTTTTCTGAAGATAATGATGGATGTGACACAAACATCTTTAACATTCTTTAGTTATTGTGGCTGTTTCCTGAATGGACACTTCATCTACTCTGTCTAAGAAGAATGCTTGGTAAGTTGGGAGTAACAAAACAGTTTTTGCTACTGAAATGAGCAGAAAAGGAAACACTGCAAGTTGCCACTAAGTCCAGACCTTTGGGTTTCAGGGTCTTTGGGGACTTGAATAGTGTGATAGATGATGATGCTGTGATTGAGGAACAACTGACTGTGCCAAGGACTGGGCCTGTGAGTGAACAAGTTAACTTGCAAACATCCCCCGCACTGGAAGGTCAAACAGAGGCAGAGTTGCAGTGTTGCCCCAGCCAGCTCATGACAGAGAGGGAACCAGCAGTGATGCAAAGGAGTTGCAGCCAACTGTGCCCATCAGCCCTCAATCACGCAGAAGGCTGGACAAGGCTGCTGAGAGGGAGGCTGCATGGACTAGGCTGAGGAAATAATAACAAGCAGCACCTGCTCACAGGGGCTATTTAAGTAAGTCTGCCAGCGTGGCTGCTCCTTGCTTGCAGCAAATTATTAGCAAGCCCTCACAACCTTCGTATCTCCTCCTCCCTGAAACCCTCCAGATGGATCTCTGCCTCCTGAACCTTTGGACTGGACCTTGACTTGGCTTGGCTTCTGTTTTCCTGGTGTTTGGTATATTCGGACTCTCCCTGAAAGTATTCCTGACCTCCCTCCTCCCTTGCTGGCTGCGGCACGGTAGGGAGAGATTCCTGACAGATATTTTATAGAACCCAGGGTCATGCAGGGGTTAGAGAATTGGACTAGGACTCTGAGAGACCATGGTTTGAATTTCCCGCTCAATCATGGAAACCCATTCATTACCAGGCCGTACACATCCATGCTTTGATATGATCTAATTGGGAAAATATATTAATTGGTAGATGTGTTGGCATAAAATATAAATTATAGTTATGGCTGGCAAAGCCATGTGGAAAGGGACACTGGCTGAGAGTAGGTCGGAGGTGACCTCAGCATAGCCAAGTCAAAAGTTCTCTGACATTAGCCAAGAAAGCCTGACTTAATGGCTCTGAGCTAATCCTATCAACTGCCAACATCAGAAAACAATAAGGTGCCCAGATGCAGAGGCCAGGACCCCCTACTGTGTCCATATCCTACTGCAGCTAGCCCAGAAACCCCCTTTCAACCAAGACATTGAAACCAATCAGTCCATTCCAGACCCCATTGTTTGTGTTGCAACTCCCATTGTTCACTAGGCTGGGAGAGCAATCAACTCACACCCCTTCAGGGAGGAAAAGAAATGATATAAACCCTTGGTTTTGAGAAGTCAGTTGCAGTCAGATGAAATGCAAGATTCCACTATGTTGCTGTGAATCCGGATCTGTCTACTCTTAGACAGAAGTCTAAGTCACATTTCAAGCTCTTCACTACTCTTCTGGAATGGTAACTGTATAACCCCAAAAAACCATCAGTCTCTCTATCCATATTTTTTTTCCTCCCATTCTCCTTCAGTTAGTTCTTGTGTGAATGCTTGACTGTATGTATCTTGTGTGCATGCATGAGTGAATTTCCCCAATAAAAACACATTTTTATCTTACTTTTTAATCTTTGGCAGGTTTTTGTGTGGTCTGACCCCATAAAAATTGGGTTAAAGATCTCAGTGGGTTACCCTGCCCTTCGTTCTGCAAAGGCCAGTGCTCCACTAATTCCCCTGTCTTTGCATTTTTGGAGCCAATCAAGGTGTCCCCCAGGGAACCACCAGAAGTCAAGGTAACACACTGGGTGACTTGGTCAACTCTTACTTTCTCAGCCTCAGAGAAAGGCAAAGGCAAACAAATATTGCCAAGAAAACCTGGTGATATGTTTGTCTTAGGTTTGCTATAAGTCAGAAACAACTTGAAGGCACACAACAACACTAGAGTCACCCATCAATGGCAGCACCTTTCCATGGTAGAAAGACATGCTCCTTTGAGGCAAGAGGCTATGGTGATACCAGCAGTACTGCTGGTAGGGTCTCCCATGTCAAACATGCTTTTGCTGAGAAGCCAGGCTAAATGTGCCAAACAGCTACTGGGCAGCTGCAGTAGTGAAGGAGGACGCTGGTAGAGGATCCTCCAGAGACAACAGTAGCGGCACCATAGCTAACACTTGTAAGTACTCTGCAGAAGGAGGCACGTTAAACACCTTGGATGTCTTTTACCACAAAAATCCTATGATAAGACAATCCAAAATATGAGAGGACAATCCAAAATCAAATAAGAAAAGATGATACTCCCTGGTTGGATGACACTCAGTGAGCTATTGGGGTACAGCTGGAGACAACTACAAGTAGGCTGTGGCTAATGATGCAACTGGATTTAAGCCAGAAGAACTTTCAGCTGTTGATTTGCTTAAATGCAGAAGAAAAGTACAAAGCTGCACAACACACATTATAGGAACATGGGATATGCGAGAATCAGAGGAAGCTAGACATAGTAAAACAATGGAATGTACAAACGTTACCATACAGGGGTAAGCAAGCTAAAGTGGAAAGGAATGGGACATTTCGAGTCAGATAATTACATGGCGTTTTACTCAGGAATTAAAAATCTAAGAAGAAATGCGGTAGCACTACTAATGGGAAGAGATGTAGCAAAAGCAGTCAAAGGTTATAATTCAAAGTCTAACTAAATAATATAAATAAGATTTCAGGAAAAAAAAAACATTAGTACAACTATGATCCAAGTCTATGCTCTAATTACAGAGGCAGAAGAAGAAGAAATTGAAGGATTCTGCCATGGACTCCAGGAGGAAATTGGTCACACACAGCAAAACTTGTTAATCACAGGCAATTGGAATGCCAAAGTAGGAAACAAAGCAAATTCAAATATTGTATGAAAATTTATCCAAGGATCAAGAAATGAAGCAAGAGAGTGACTAACTGAATTTTGCAAGACCAATCACTTGTTCACCGCAAACATATTCTTCAAGCAACCCAGGAGGTGACTGTATACATGTACATGATCTGATGGCCAATATAGAAATCAATAGACTACATAATTGGAAGCAGAAGATTCTGTCGGCAAAAAATAAGACCAGGAGCAGATTGTGGCACAGACTATGAATTACTAATATGAAAAATTAAAGTAAAGTTATAGAACATTAGATCAATCATCATGCCAAAATACAACCCAAAGAACATCCCCATAACATTTAAAGATAATGTAAAAAAAAAAAAGATATGCACAATTAAGCCTAATTGACTGGGAGCCAGAAGACCTCTAGACTGAAGCTAGAGACATTCTTGGGGTAGAATGGGAAAAGATACTTTACTGTCTTTGTTGTGTGTCTTCAAGTCATTTGCAACTTATGGTGCCTCCAAGGCCAACTTATCATGGGATATTCTGGGGCTGAAAGTGTGTGATGTGCCCAAGGTCACCCAGTGGGTTTCCATGGCCAAATGGGGAATCGAAACCTGATCTCCAGGGCCATAATCCAACTTTCAAACCACTACGCTACACTGGCTTCTGAAAAAGACACTGGCT
Source organism: Cyclura pinguis (assembly GCA_030412105.1). Lineage (NCBI taxonomy): Eukaryota > Metazoa > Chordata > Lepidosauria > Squamata > Iguanidae > Cyclura > Cyclura pinguis. Next base: position 304,489,691 of record CM059599.1, on the reverse strand, counting down.
TCTGAAAAAGACACTATCTGCAGACAAAAAGAAAGAGAAGCCTTAATGGATGACAGAAGAAATTCTTCAAGCAGTTATGGATAGAAAAGAAGAAAAAGTAAAGATGACAGAAATAGAATCAGAACGCTGAATGCAACTTATGCACATGGATGAGAATTACTATAATAATCAAAGAAGAGATATAGGTGACAAGAACAACAAAAAAGGGAAGAACAAGAGACCTCTTCCACAAGATCCAAGAAATCAAAGGGAAATTTAAACCAAAAGTACAGATGCTTTATGACCTGCAGGGGAACACATGACATGACCAAGTAGAAATAAAAAGATGATGGAAACAATACACAGAAGAACTGTATAAAAAGAGATGAAGGGATGAGAGATTTATTCAATAAAGATGAACCTCCAGTTTTAGGAAGTGAAGTAGAAGCTGCACTCAGAACACTTGGGAAAAATAGCTCACCAGGAACAGATGGCATACTAACAAAGCTGCCTGAAGCTACAGAGACAGAATCTACTCTAGTTTTAAATAAAATCTGTCAATAAACATGGAAAACAAAACAATGATCTACAGATTGCAAATGCTTAATGTACATTCCAAACCCCAAGAAAGGGGACATCAGGGACTTCAGTAACCACAAGACCATTGCATTAATTTTCCATGCAAGCAAAATGGTTCTCAAAATTCTACAACAAAGACTTTTTATCATATATGTAATGAGAAATGCCAGATATCCAAGCTTGGTTCAGGAATGGAAAAGGCACTAGAGATCATATGCCAAACACACATTGAATAATGAAGCACACCAAAAAAATTTAGAAAAAAATGTGTTTTATAGATTATAGCAAAGCCTTTGTTTGTGTAGATCATGAAAAACTATGGGTCACTCTTAAAGAAATGGGTGTGCCATGACATTTGACTGTCCTGATGCATAACATGTAGTCAAGACAAGCAGTTACTATCAGGACAGAATACAGAGAAATGGAATGTTTCCCGTTGGCAAGGGCATCGGGCAAGGCTGCATTTCATCATCCTGTTTAACTCGTATGTTGAACATATCATACATTGAGAAGGATTAGTCTTGGAGGAAGAAGTAATTAAAACTGGAGAAAGAAGTATCAACAATGTAAGATATACTGATGACAACATACTACTATTGGAAAATAGCAAAGATTTGGAACAGTTACTAAAGAAAGTCAAAGCAGAAAGTGCTAAGACAGGTTTACTGTTGAACATCAAGAAAACGTAAATAATGACCACAGATGACTTACATAACTTTAAAGTAGATTAAGAAAACACTGAAATAGTTCAAGATTTTGTGTGCCTTGGTTCAGTCAGAATGGAGACTGAAGTTAAAAAAAATCAGAAGAAGACTAGGACTTGGAACGGCTGCTGTGAAGACAAGATCCTGAAGGGTAAAGAGAAATCACTGAATACTGCAGTTAGGATTGCCCAATGCCGTCATATTTCCAGTTTCTGTGCATGATTGTGAAAACTGAACAGTGGAGAAAGCTGATAAGAAGAAAATCAATTCATTTGAAATGCAGTGCTGGAGAAGAGTTCTACATATAAAGCCGATGGCTAAAAAGACAAATAGATGGGTCCTAGAGCAAAAAGAGGCAGGGTGGTACAGTGATTTGAGCACTGAACATTGACCCTGGAGACCAGCGTTCAATTCCTCACTCAGCCATGGAAATCCATTGGGTGACCTTGGGCACGCCACACAATCGCAGCCCCCAGAAAACTCCATCATAGGTTAATTTCAGGGTTGCTGTAAGTAAGAAACGATTTGAAGGTACACAAGACCAGAGCAAATCAAGCCTGAACTCTCCCTAGAAGCCAAGATGATTGAACTGGGGCTGTTGTAATTTGGACCTACCATGAGAAGACATGACTCACTAGAAAAGACAACACTTGGAATGGTGGAAGGCAGCAGTGATGTAGATTTGAGTCGATTGACTCGGACTCAAGTCGAACTTAAGTCACTTCAGTGGCTCGACTCGGCAATAAATACTGCACTGACTCGACTCGAAACTTGTATATTTTTAGTGACTGACTTGCTGCCCTTGGTTCAGTAACATAACACATTCATCCAGAAACCTTTGAACAATGCTTCCATCTCTTTTTGCCTATTGGTCACATGACAACCTATCTCAAGCCCAAAGTTTGGGCTCATTTCTCAGAGGGGAACAGCAAACAGGTGAGGCAATGGGCTTGAGGCAGGTTTGAGGTCTGCTCAGCAGCCTGACTCTGCTGTATATCGGAGGAGCCTTCTGAAACGTTTCCTAAGAGCAAAAGTCGAGACTCGCTCCCAAAGTGCAGGGTGCAGTTCTCAGAGGGGAACAGCAAATATGTTAGGCAACAGGCTTGAGGAAGCAGGATCCTTCCTTCTAAAGCTCTTGAAGTTTCAGTAATTGGGAATAAGAAGGATCCTATTCCCCACTTCTGGAAAAACCCTCCAGCTTCGGTAATGGGAAGAAAGAAGGATCCTATTCCCCACTTCTGAAGTTGCAGACTCTTTTATGCCCTTTGGCACAAAAGCCTCCAGCTTTGAGAAGGGGGAGTAAAGAGGATCCTATTCCCCAGTTCCGAAGCTGCAGATGGTAACATTGCAAATGTGGAGGGCTGAGTTTGGTTAAATTATTAAAGCTGACTTTATTTGACTGTCCAAAAATTCTGGAATATATGCTGGGATATAAAGTTGGCTGCCAGACTTGAGATTTGACTCGAGTGTCTTCAAGGACTTGACTTGAGACTTGAAGGTAGAAACTTGAGACTTGACTTGAGACTTGGAGTTAGAGTTATATACATCACTGGAATGCAGTAGGAAAAGAAGAAGACTGTTTATTACAGATGGATAGATTTCATCAAGGAAGACACAACTCTGAATCTGCAAGACCTGAGCAGGGCTACTGACCACAGGATGACTTAGAGGTGTCTACTTCATAGGGTCACCACAAGCCGATGTCAACTTTATGGCAGTTAACAACAAGATTTTATAAATAAATAAAGCAAAAGGACACTTCCAGTGGTAAGTCTCTCCTAGACTATCTCAGTCCTAACAAAACCCCCTACAATTGCCCCAGGCCTGGAAATTCACTCTTCCTACACAGAGAAATGAGTCACATACAACAATAGGTTGCTTAACTGCAGAGTTTGCCCCAAGGCAAAGCGACACTCACAAGAATACTTAGCAAAAAGGGATGTACAATACACACCATGGAAAGAGGATGGGATGCAACATGCCTTGTCTTAAGGATTTTTGCAAAAGACCTGGCATTGCACCAGGTATCCCCACACTCCTATTACCCAACAGCCTGCTATCTCCCCATCCCACCAACAAAGTAGCAAAGTAGCAAAAACCTGGCTTACGCTTTCTAACAGGCATTAGAGCCTGGAAAAATCATTTTTTGGATTGCAGCTTTTAGAATCTGGTTAGGGCAGGGCTTTCCAAACGGTGTACACATTAGCGTGTAGGTGTATTGCCTACATTCTCAGAAATGTGGTTTATTGTTTATAAATCATATATTTAAAAAAAAATGTATGAAAGGTTTTCATGAGATATGTTGCGTCCCCATACATTTTGCTATTACAATTGATGTATGTGTCTGGATCTCTTCCAAGGGGCTAGTTTAACTTCCGGTTTGCAAGTAAAACTGAATTATTGTGTCGCAAAATGATGCACGTCTAAAAGTGTGTCACCAACATGAAAAGTTTGGAAAGCTGTGGGCTAGGGTGTTTTAGAAACTGTAGTCCAAATCTTTCCAAGCTCTGGTTCTCAGCATAATCCTTACCCAGAAGTAAACCCCACTACATGAAACGAGATGTATTTCCAAATCTGCAGAGACAGAATTGCAACCTTAGCGCGTGTGGAAAATTTTAAATCAACATAAGGTTAACAAACAGGTTCCTCTTTCTATTCACTCGTCACAGTCCTTAGCATTGCACCCGCGGCTTCCGTGCAGCTTTTATAAAATCGTACTCCTGCTCGGTTCCAAAGAGCAAAGCCACTGCTCCAACGTAGGTTCTGGGAACCGCAAAGCTCTCGCGCTCTGTATCTCTGCGGCCTTCCTCCTCTTCAAAATATTCATCGGATGGCCCGTTGCCGTGGCAACCGGAATCGGCTCAGCTCGTGGTTTGAGGCAGCTGCACCAATCCAGCGGTGGAGCGCGCAATGATGCCGGAGAGATTCGGCAGGTGATTGGGCGGTGATTAAAATATGCAATTAGAGGGGGTGTGGCAAAGAAGGGAGAGGGACAAAAAGGGGGATCCCGGAGGTTTAGGCGAGTGCAGTTTTTGTGATCGCGGCGCCTCTCGCAGACTGACAGAGACTCGTTATCCGCAGACGGCTGAGAGATAGCAGCGCAGGTAAGACCGGGTGGTGGGTAAGCCAGAATTCGGGGTGTGATCAGTCGCGGTGGACCGAAGCGGTGGGAGATTCGCCGGAGAACGAGGGGGCGGCGGGCTGGACTGCGGGAGCGCTCTGCAGCTGTCGGGTGCTTTTCTCCGGCGGGGAAGGTGCGCGTTCGGGGTCAGCGGCCAGCCGACGGCTAGTTTCGTAACGCCCGGTTGCAAAGCGTAGCGGGAGGCGGCCGCCTAGAATCGCAGCTCTTCCCCCCCGCCCCGGGCCTCGTCCTCCCGTATGAACACCGGCTCTACAGACGGGGGCTTGCCTAGGGTGACCATTTTGGATTTCTCTTACGGCAGACAGTTCTGGTGTGAGGCTGGCTCCCTTTTTCGTTTTTATTTGTTTGCCTTGCGTTCGGGCGAGACCCCTTGCTTTCCGAATTAGTGCATTTTGTGGTTAGAACGGTTAAAATAAAATATGAAAGGAGAACTGCTTTTGCGAACCTAGAAGAAATAAAGTGATGTGGCTTGGGTGCCTTCATGTCGTTTCCGACTCAGGGCGACCCCGTCGTGGGGTTTGCTGGGGCTGAGAGTGTGGCCGTTTCCGCACTAGACCGTTATAGCGCGATTGTTCCACTTTCAACATCCTATGGAATCCTGGGGTTTGCAGTTTCGGGTGGGACCTCAAGGGGCCTAAACGGCAAATCCCAGGATTCCTTAGGATGTTGAAAGTGGAATAATCGCGCTATAACGGTCTAGTGCGGAAATGGCGTGTGTAAGGCTCCCAAGCGTCACCCGGCGGGTTTCCATGGCCCGGCGGGGAATCGGACCCTGGTCTCCAGGCTCGCAGTCATCGCTCAAACCACTGCACCAGGCTGGCTCCTCGATATGACTGCACGGAGCCGGTTCTCCTCGGGGTTCCTTTTGAACAGAGTTCGAGGGACTCAGAGTCTGATGGACTGAAGCTTAATCAGATACGAAGGTCTGCTTCTTGTGCAATGGCTCGATGTTGTGGGAAGAATGAACGTGATAGAGAGCAGTCTGCAAATAATCTTGGGAGTGGAAGGGGAGGAGGTGGTGCATTTGAGCAGAAGCGGTTTAGTGTGGGTGTTGAGACAGGGGAAAAAAAAATCGGTGCTGAGTTTGGAGATAAACTGTGTGCAAGCTGTGAATTTGTGTGGGGTTTGCGTCTTCCTGAGTTCTCACCAGTTAGTGTGTGGTAGTGAATGGACAGAGAACTGGACTAGGTCAGACCAGAAAGACCCAGGTTTAAATGCCCAGTGAGCCATCCAGTTCTCCAGGGCACTGTCACACTGCACAGTTATAGCTGTGGCAGCTTCCTATGTAATCTTAGGATCTACAGCTTAGAGAGCAGTATTTATTAAAGTTTAGTTACCAAATAAAAAAGGAACAAGTGGGTCGCATCTTCTTTAAATGTATCCCACCTCCCCCACTTCCGCTTATATTTCTCCAGTTGAAACTCCATTATTTCTGTTTACACAAAAGAAGAGCAGTTACTTTTCTATTTCAATAAAAACAATTACCCTTTATCTTGTTTCCATATCTCCACATCTTATAAATCTATGTCTTTACCCAGTCCAATACTCCTTCCCATTCCCTTTCAAAATTCTGTATTGGTTTATTTTTCAAAGAGGATGCTAATTTTTCTGTTTCTACCATCTCTAAAACTTTCAACTTCCACTCTTCTAGATTTATATCTTTATTTTCTTTCCAATGTTGTGCGTACAACAACCTTGCTGCTGTTATCAAGTATAACAGTATCTTCTGATGACTTCTTATCTGTCTATGTTGGCCTAGCATATTTAGCAAGTAAAACTCCGGTATCATTTCAAAGTTCACTTTACATATTCTTTGAATTTCATCATGTACCCTCTTCCAATATTACCTTGCCTTTCCACAAGTCCACCACATATGAAAGAAGGACCCAATCTTTTCATCACATTTCCAACACCTCCCAGTCCCTGATTTAGTTATCTTCTGTAATCTTATTGGGGTCATATACCATCTATGGAGCATTTGAAAATAATTTTCTCTTAAATTTAGGTTTGGGGTAAATTTTATATCCGTTTTCCATGTTCTCTCCCAAACTTCTAGTTCAATTGGATGTCCCACGTTCTGCGCCCATTTAACCATTGAATCGAGAGCAGTATGTAAAATTCTTAGCAAAAGAACTCCAGCCACTCTCCAAACTACAAATCCCATGACTTCACAATATGAAGCTATGGCGGTTAAAGTAAATCAAAGTGCTAGAACTGTGTAGTTTTAAAAAGCCTTGTATGGTCCTAACCCAGTAGCCTTAATTTACCTCTTTGGAGGAATGGTGAAATTAACATGCAAATAAAGAAGAAATCCTAGTGTTAACTCAAAATACTTTTAAAATGGGGGTGGGTTGATTCCCTCCTGAGGGGATTGCGTTGCAACTCCCCAAAGAGCCAGAGTGATCAGTGGTCAGTGATGATGAGACTTGCCATCCAACAAATATCCTCCTGCCGTGCATCCCAGCTTTAAAAGAAAGCTAACTAAACAGAAGCGCTTTCCTCCTGTCCCAACCACCCATTCATAAATTAGCCAACTTTCCTTGATGTGTGCATGTCATAATTCATAACTGCTTTTAAATCTGGGCCATATTTTCATCCCAAATGAAGGAGTGGAAGGCTAGGACCACTCGATTTGATAAGTGACTGGAGCCAATGTGAGTACAGTACAACTGGGGTGGGAGTGGAGAATGTGTACCTCTTCAGATATTATTGGACTACCATTCCCATCAGCTCTGGGCATTAGGGAGTAATGATGGGAGTTTTGATTTCCAACCATGAAGTAGAGGTTTCCAGAGAGAAAGGTGTGTTTTTGAGCCCCTCCTCTGTTTTTGAGCAGCAACAACAATTCTACCCATTTGTTGTGTCAGGGAAGCAGTCTTCCAAGTTCTTAAAGTATAGTCCTTTGCTTGGAATGCTTGGCTGAGGTGTCTAATAATCTTGTTATTCACACTAGGAAGGAAGGATGTTTAGTACTCTCCTCATCTGGAAGACAGCTCTTCAATGCATAATAAACAAATATCCTCAGGATCAAAAGTTATGCTGGGGGCTGGGTGTCAACTCCCTGGGACCACTTATAAAGTCCCAGGGTGACAGTTGCTTCTTTGGACTCTACTGTTATGCAGTGATAGCTGATGCAAAACCATGTTTTGGGACTTGTATAACAGGCTGTCTCTCAGTTTGCTGTTTTCTGTTCCAAGCCAGGTAGCAGATCAAGGAGCAGTTTTTGTATGCTGTATATTGGCAAACCATAGCTTGACAATAAGTTCCTTTTTACTCTGCAATGGTGCTGTGCTTTGCATTCTTCAGAGACAGAACTCATTTGTGAACAAAAGGGGTTTTATTTCAAATATGGTGCACCGCATGGATTAATAATACCTGCTTATACAATAAAGCAATAATACATAGATAACACAGCAGCACTTTTTTCCCCCTTACTCTTTACACTTTGGGCTGGTCTGCAGTCACCTCATGAACTGTAAACATACAACTGAAAGAGAGAACTTATGCAGAGAGCACACTATAGTTCTGCCAGTGGATACAGTTGTATTGAATTGCCATTTTCCTTCTACAATGGTTTGATGCACTTTGAGAAGATACATGCTGGATCACACCAAAGGCCCAATCAGTGCAATTTTCTGTTCCTGCATTGCCCTACAAGATGCCCACAAAAGCTTGCCTGCTTGTTCACCTTTACTCATTCTACAGTATCCTTTTTGAAGGACAGTGACCATTAATTGCTGGAATGCTGGTAATTCTACACTTCAGCTACACAGAACCTAGGAACTCAGATTCCAAGAACTTGATGTAGATAATTTTACAACTGAATTCTCTGCATACTTGGCACTATTTCCCACCAAGTTCCACATACCCTCTGCAGTCCTAACTAATCTTCTGTCATGCTTTTTTCTTTTCTTTTTTTTTATTATTTATAAAACATTCGTCATTACATACATCAATTTTCATCTGGTCATGTTCATATTTTAAACTATAAAATACTTATTACATAAATATATAAATACAGTCTTAAATTCTACATTTGTTTCTTTTTTTTTCTTAATTGTTATAAGTTAGGATCTTTTATTTTGATGTTCATATTCTTAATCATGCCATACATTACCTATATTCTCTTGCCTGGAATTATTTTCGTATTCAGGACAAAATTCATCATTATTTTTCAACCTTTTTACATTAAATTTTCTTAATTAGATCCTATTCCATTTTCCCTATCGTGTAAACTTCCTACTTCCCCTTGTTTGGATATTAAACCTTCGTTTTATCTGATACCTCCACTTTATTACTATTTTTGTTGACTTGCCTGATTATTGGTATTATTTAGATTCATTTGATCTGTTTTGCTTACTGTCAGTCTTTACTTCTCTTCTTTTCATTCTGTCATACTATTTTTTCAATAGCTTTTAAAATTTCTGTTTTTCTTTCTTCCTCCTTCTTTAACCCTTTGTCCTAGGCTTACTTCAGTTGTTGTAAACTAAGTTTATTTTTTTCCTCTCCAAATTTCTTACACATAATATTACTTATACAATGTTTTATAAATCATACTGGTTATATATTTTTGATTATACATATCTAAATCTCATTCTCATTACACCAGTTGTTATTAATTATACCCATAATTAACATTTTCAAAATATATTATTAGTAACTTCATTCTTATTTCTCTCCTTTTCAAAATACAATATTCATAATTTCGTTTTTATTTCTATCCTAAACCATAACTATCATTAGCAAACTAAGTTTAAAGTGCAAAAGTAGCTTGCATTTAGTTAATTCAGTAGGGGAGACAAGAGGAGGGAGCAGAATCTTGCCCTTTCCTGCAGATTCATGCCGAAGCAAACTACTCCAGTCTCTGATAGGTTACATATTCTTCTTTTCCTCATAGACAACTTTTGCCAACTTGGACACACATGTCCTAGTTTTCATCTGTGAAATGTTGGAGGATATGGTTCCGTGGTATTATTTCCTAGGAAGCATGCCTGAGGTTGTTGCTTAACCTGACAGCACTCATATCTATCTTGTAAGCATGATCTGTGTTCCCTTACCTTTGTTGCTGATCAGTAAATCAAGCAAACAAACTGTTGTGACAGCTGTGGAATGGCAAGAACATGACAAGGAGCTACAATGTGAATGTTGAAAAAGCTTTCTTCCCTCTCCCCCGACATACAGTGGGTGCTCCTTACCTGTGACCTCCAGATACACGAGTTTGAGCGTCCACACTGTGTCACATCATATACCTAAAATGGTGACAGTGTGCATGCAGCTGCACTGAAGGGTCTATGCACATGTCACTGCCATTGAATATAATGGGATATAAGCAATAGCTATTTCCAATATTCATGGTGGTTCCTGGAATGGGATTCCTGCATATACAGAGAGCCCACTGTATTTCTTACTTTTACACTTCTGGTACAGTCATCTGACATAACAAGTAAATAGGTTTTGTGTAGGAAAAAATGATCATAAATGTGAGAACATGGAAGCTATAAATCACATCTGAGTCTCACCAAATTTCTATGTAAAGAGAGCTGTCACTTATGTAGAGGTGCGAACTGTTTAATTGGATGCGCCATTTAACTAGAAATGTGAATTATAGTAGGGTGGACTGAAGCTAAATCTCTAAATGATTTATGGGAGATCAGCAAAATTGCTTGCAAAAATAGTCTATCTTATGCTAGTCATGAGAGAGGGGACATATTTCCTTTTTCTCTGACACAGAAACACAAGCTAGTAAAAAAAAAGTCGAATCACTTAAGTTCTGTGAGCTCATTTGCAACATTGCTTTACGCAATAGTACTATTGTGTAAAGCAATGTTGCAAATGAGCTCACACAACAGACATGCTTTGGGAGAAGGACCATTTTAGTAGATCACATGCAATGGTAGAGCACATCTTTGCATGCAAGATGCACCTCATTCAATCACTGGTATTTCCAGTAGAAAGGGTTAGGTAATATAAACAATGAATTTTGCTGTCAGACTAACCAGGTATTTGCAACTCAGGCCCAAGCTTGTGCCTTCATGATCACTTGAGCAAATGTCTTGTTTGTTGTGCCTTGCCATGGAATAAATAGGAATAATGGGGAGAACTAGTTTCAGTAGCTCAATAATATGCATGCTAGTTGCATATTGTCTCTTGGAGGTGGCAAACTTAGGCCGAGAGAAAGGCTTCTTCAAACATGCGACTTACCATATACATTTTGCAAATTGTGTGGGACCAGTAAAAATATGTTCCTCCAACTACAGTCTAATGCGGTGGCTCAGTCTCACCTGCCCTTACAGGGCTGTTGTGGAAAAGAATTTTAAGTGGGAGGGACTGTGCGCTTCCCTGAGTTCTTTGACGAAAAGGTGGAATATAAAGGTAGTAAGACAAATGCAATATATAAAGTAGTTTTAGTGTGAGAAGTCTGGGGTAAGCTGAGAGTGTAAGTAAGCCGTACTGAAGCAGAGCTAGTAATGAGAAGTAGTGAGCGGAGAGCTAGTTAAGTCCCTGGTTCAGCTTACTTGATGGCTTTACATAAGTTACTCTCTCTGTCTTGATTTCAGCTCTCTTGACTGCAAGCAAGGAATAATGCTCATCTACATCACAGGTTAGAGAGATAATAAGTAGGAAAGCACTGGGTGCTCTGAGCATTCAGAACATTCAAGTGCTTTATATTTATGTGCTAAGTTATTTCTCATTAGTAATCAGATGTGTCACAGCTTCTTCCTTGTCTAATAATAAGTTATGTTTTTTGTAAACTAGCCAACTTTCTAGGCCGGGCAGTTTCTCCCTCTTGTGTAATTATGTACAAAGCATACACTTGTGTCTGATCTGAATCTTCTAAATTACTTTTGGCTCTAGACTTTAAAAAAGGATCAGTGAAGAACAGGTGCTGCAGCTTCTGTGGTTCAATTTATTTAAAAAGCCAAAGATCATTTCATGGAGAGCTTGTCAAGATCAGAGATTGTTTGCTCTAAATTTTGTTCCACAATGGCTATTAATACATTACTTTCTCACTGCAGGAGGTACCCTGAAGTGCAGAGGCAGCTGGTGCTTGTAAGACAGGGGTGATGAAAAGATCGAGGTGTCATGCCAAGTGGCATCCATCCTGCCAAGCCTATTTATACCGCACATTCCCTCCTGTCACGCCTTCCCCAGACCAAAGCTTTTCTTCTATGTTCTGCCCTAGTTTACCTTGTGGAGGACCCTCTCCACAGTTATGACAGCTGAACAGAACCTCCACATCCTGGAAAAGTAAGCTTCTAAGCTTACTTGGTAAGCTTTTCAGCAGCGAGGAGGCATGCAACCTGAAAGTCCTGCTTTCCTCAGGCCCTGTTGATCAGCTTCCTATAGTCCAGGGGGAGCAAAAGGCAGCCTGTTGGCCATATGTGGCCCATGGGACCCCTGGTTACAGCTGCAGAAGTGCCCCAGAAAAAGCCTTAGGGTCTCAGTTTTTAATTTTCATGGGGCAATTTGGGTGGCAAGTTTTTTAGATTATTTATTTTGTTTGCATCCTGCTTTCTCCTGGCATGCGACCCAGAGTGGCTTATATCTCTTTAAAAAGATGAAATGCAGTTAAAACCAGTTTGATACAATAGTTTTGAAAAATAAACATTTCTATTTAAAACAATACATTGCAGCATTTTCACACTAAAGCTTCCAGAGTACCCCAGATTTCCAGAAAATGCAGTGACTGACTTGTTTCCCCAAACCTCCCGGAGTCCCCTAAGGCCCCAACCTCACTCCCCAAGAAGAAACAATTGGCCAAAAATCAACCCAAATGGAAGCTGGAAGTGGTGTTATGTCACTTCCAACCTGCCCCCAGGGGAATGCCCCCAGCCCCTGCAGTTGCCCGTCCCTGTTATAATCAGTGAGCCAGGATCAAAACTGGTATCAGGTATGTTGAAGAGATGAAGGCAATTGGGTGTGTGTACTTACAAATCCTCTTCCTCAGTAGGTGGTGATATTGCAGTTATCACTGACATTTAAGAAAACAAAACAATGCCTCAAGAATTTCTCTCCTTTCCCTGATACATCAATCCACCATTGGATTGTGTGATCCTCCTCCTCCATGAGACCATTTCCCTGTAGCAAAGACGGATGTAAAACCTTTTATTCCTTGCACCACAAGAATTGGTAAGTGGTATTAGTTAGGCCTCTAGGGGAAATGGGACACACATCAGCACATACAGAAGTGTAACTAATTTAATAAGTTTAGGGAATGATTTCCAGCCTCTGCAGCTGAGTGTTGTTAATCAACAAGTTAATTTGACTACCTTCTCTCCCCAGTAGTTAGCACACAATTAGTTAAATGTAACTTCCAGTCCTATCATGCTAAGGGTACAATTTTCTTAACTGTCTAAAGCTTTGTCCTACCTCTCTCTTTCCTGTCTACCTTCTCTTTACAATAGTTATTGCGAGGAATAAGTGAGAAAAAAAATCCCCTCTCTTCCACTGATATAAAAACAAGAAGGAGAGGGGGGATCCACATAGGTCTAATCTCTTGTCTGCAGGAGGCAGGTTATTATTTGCTGTCTTTTTCTCCCACAGATGTTCTCAATGTGACAAAAGAAACATTTCTGTCTCTTTTCTTTCCACCTCACCATTCTCTCAAAAAACATAAGCAGTGTCTTGTATTGTAAAATTTGCTGTCCTTGAAATCTTTGAGTGAGAGGGAAAAAAAGACAAGTTCAAATTTAGCAGCTACAAGTAAATTCCTTTCTGTACATCTAGGTTAATAGTGCCTAGACTTGCTTTGAGTGCAGTTCTGCTTATGTCTCTCATCCCTGACCAAAAGAGGCAGAAGAAAACTCAATGTGTAATTTCCCTCTTTCCGTGTGTGTGTGTGTGTGTGTGTGTGTGTGTTTTATTTTGTTACTGTGACGACATCTTTGCAGAGAAGAGCAATTCAGGACAAAAACCTTTTGAAAAAGAAAGCCACTAAAAAAAATCTTGCAGAAGAGGGAAAAATCTATAAGTAGAAAATGTATTCAAATTATTTCAAAGCCACACTGATATGTTTGGTGCCTTCAAAGTAATGTATACTCTCTAACCTCTTTATCTTTCGATAATGTGTAGAAGTCATGAATTGTAGATTACACCTCAGTTCTTTATCGTTCAGGCCAAAGCCCACAAATGTGTAGACTTTGGACTTGGTAGTTTCACAAAGAGGCTACACTTCAAGGCTATGTGATTTTATAGTAAGCTGCTGTCCTTTGCAACCCACTCCTTCTTGAGTCTGAGGGAAAGCCTAAAGAAAAGTAAGCACCTGGGTTTTTTTTTAAACCTAATTAAATGGAAATTACTCTATGCTTGCTTAGCCTTGGACACTGACTGTTAGCCCAGACAGATTTTAGAGCTTTCTGGAAAAATAGTCAAGCATTGCCTTCTATAGACCTCTGTGGAAAGAGTATGCAATAGCTAAGAGGTGTCAACTTAAGAATACTTTCTTGTGCCCTTACTGCCCAGGTTTGGCACAAAGTGGTACATGACAAAAAACATGCAATTTCTCTTAGTGGTTGTGCTAATATAGAGGTGATCATGTGAGAACCAGTGTGGTGTAGTGGTCTGAATACTGGACTACAACCCTGGAGACTAGGGTTCAGTTCTCTGCTTGGCCATGCAAACCCACTGGGTGGCCTTGGGAACATCTTACACTCTCAGCCCTTAGAGCTGCAATAAGATATTGCTTGCTGTTTCAAAGACTAAAAAATGAGACAGGTTGATTTATTTCACTAAAAAGAAATCACCACATTGTTTTTATGCCCATTTGTAAATTTTGCATGTCTTGTATTTATAGTATTTGCCAGTGTATAAATGGGGTGCGTCTTATACATGGGTGCATCTTATATGCCGGCAAATATGGCATTTACCTTTAGGTATGAATGGGCAGACCAGGGCTCTACACCGATGTGCCATAACATCAGTCTCCACGTAGAGAATGACACATTGATTGTGCGGTACAACCCTTGTGTTGAATGGCAACATTGCACAACTGAATGCCCCCGCCAAAGATACAGCTGAAAGCACAGTAACATGAGTGTGTGCACATGGGCATACACAATGGCACCACAGGCACAAATCCACTCCCACAACCTTGAGATGTTTCACATCAGACAAATATATTCAGCTCCTTGCATAGGGGAACTTGCGCATGTATAAGATACCCAACAAGATTGTGACCATAACTTAATAAATTTGTTTTCCATCATGGCGAAATCTTTACTTCAGGGGTGAGCAAGATGCCTCTAGGGCTGTTCTTGTGGCACCTAGCTGTCCTTTTTGTGGCAAAAAAAGTAATCTTCTGGAGGCTGCCAGGAGCAGCAATTCACCATTTAAATAGCTTCAGGGACCACTGCAGTGTTCTAGCATCAAAAAATATTTGTGTTTCAAAACCAGAAATAGACTTCCAATTTTTTTTTATTGCTTTGTTTTTTGGGGAGATCTGTGTTCCAGGGGCAGAAAATCGCTCTTTGCATCCACCAAAGTAATCCATCTTTCATTTAATTCATAAGCTGTGGTCTTGCTCTGGCCTTGGAAATAACTGAGAAAAGGTGAATCAGGAGATAAGAGGCATCTTCAAGTGAATGCACACCATGATACTCTATGACATTGTTCTAAAATAATTTTTCCGATAATTTTCATCAATTCAGTATATCTTGCAGGTCGCATAGCCCTGTTTAATAGCTGTCCATTTTCCTTCTAAAGATCTTCACTCACAAATCAGCAAAAATATCATGTGATCCTCTCTCATTGTCTTTGCCTTGTTTAAATCAGGGTTCCAAAACTTGGTGCCTCAGATGTTGTTAAACAACAGTACGCTTTAATTCCAACTATTAGCCATTGTGTCCATGGATGATGAAAACTGGACTCCAACCCCACCTACAGGCCTGTTTTGTGAGCTTGTGCCACCCCACACCTTCTTATACCATGGAGATTGAACTCAAGATTGCAGCCTAGTAGTCTCACTTCCTTTTAAGAGCAAGGACTGTAGGGTGAAGCAGAAGACTTCTTATAACAGTATTGTATTTGGGCTACTGAGAACTGTAGACTTGTTAAGGTAGTGACAGCTGTAGAAAACATTAAATATGTTGAAAAAAAGTAGAACATAATAATGTGAGCGTGGATTTGTTTATTTGGGCTTTAGACTTTGGTTTCCATCCATATTTGGTGTGTGTGTGTGGCCCTTTCTGCAGCTAACCTTTTTGCGGAGCTGGGCTGCGAGGATCACGTGAGCAGCCTCTTGCAAGAGGCTCTCGCATCCTCGTTGCTTCAGCTCCACAACTGCTGCCTGCTAGTGAGCAGGTAGCGTGAGAGCCCCTCCTCATCCTTCCGCAGTTCACCCTGGGATTTTCCCAGGCTGCCCTGGGGCAGGAAGTGCAAGCTCCGCACACACGGTAAATGTGCACAGAGCCCTGGAGTGATGCGCAATCGCGCACCATTTTCGGCTCAAAGTCGAAAATGAAATAGTGCGCGATCGGCGCCTATTGGCCCCTGGAGCATTGCGCAATTGCGAGTGCGTCATGTGGACCGCTCCTCACAATTGTGCAATGCTCCAGGGGCCCTTTCGCATGGCGAATGCTGTGCGAAAAGGTCCTGTGTGTGAGAAAGAGAGAGGGAGAGTCAGAGAGAGAAGGAAGAAAAGAAAGAGGAAGAGGACTTCCAGTGGGAGGATGGAGTGAATACTCTGTTTGCAGAAAGAGCCTTACGCTTTGACATTGTCAAGGTGAACACTCAATGCAGTAGTAAGCAGAACAATACAAACATGAAAGTGAGCCTACAGATATTGGTGACCTAATCTAGAATAAGATGAAAGCTGTGTTCTTTATTTTGGCACTGGAGACCTTACAGAGAGATATCAGTCCAGATGATAGAATAAGTGGAGTGAAAGTAGAGAAAGAACACTGTAAGCTGAGGGCTTATGTGGTGATCTTGTGATAATAATTCAAAATCTGTTGGACTCAGTGAAGGTTGTTTTATTTGGGTCATGTTCTGGTTTTAAAGTGAACTGTGATAGAACAAAACTGTTGACTAAAAACATGACTTCTGAGGAAGGAAATGAATTAAATGCTCTTTCTAAATTTAACAGTGAAAAAGTAGGGGGTTAAATATCTGGGAGTTACAATTACAAAGAATACTAGAGAACTGTTTCAAAATTCCTATGAAAAAGTCTGGAAGGAAATTAAAAGAGACTTAGAAAAATGGGAAAACTAAGACCCTTTTTGCATGACATTTTGGAAGCGAGAGGGCCCCTTGAGTGTCGCATAAATGTGAGGAGCGGTCTGCATGACACACTCACATTTATGCGATGCTCAAGGGCTGGACGCAGAGCGTGCACAGATTTTTTCATTTTCGGCTTAAAGCCAAAAATGGTGCACACTCACGCGTCGCTCTGGCACCCCACGCACACTTACCTGGCGTGCAGTGCGTTGCGAGCTGGGCCGGTTGCGCTTCCTGGGCAGTGAAGGCTGGGAAAGGTCCCGGGCTGCACTGTGAAAGAAAGAGGTGGGGCGCTTGCGCAACAAGGAAGGAGCTGCGGAGGCCAAGCAGCAGGGAAGCAGCAGGGAAGCGGGAGCGTTCCTTCCAAGGCTTGTTGCGCGAGGACCCCA
This sequence comes from Cyclura pinguis, assembly GCA_030412105.1. Taxonomy (NCBI): domain Eukaryota; kingdom Metazoa; phylum Chordata; class Lepidosauria; order Squamata; family Iguanidae; genus Cyclura; species Cyclura pinguis. Next base: position 304,472,685 of record CM059599.1, on the reverse strand, counting down.
ACCCAGCAGCGCGAACAGGTAATGTACAAAAAGGGCCAAAGTTTATTCCTTTTAGAGAGGATTGAAGTAATAGTAGCAAATGTTTTGCTAAGTCTTTTATTCTATTTCCAAACAATTCCCACTATAAGAAATGGAATGCCTTTCATACAGTGGCAGAAGGAAATTTCCAGATTTGTACAGCAGGCAAGGAAACCTAGAATAAAACTTAAGATATTGCACAATGCTAAAAAAAAGGAACGGTCTGGGTATGCCTAATATTAAATTGTAGTATGAGGTCTGTTGAAGGAACGGATAATGCTTAGAAAGGAGAGACTCTTGAACCTGAAGGTCATGATTTAAGGTTTGGGTGGCATGGCTATCTGTGGTATGACTAGGTTCATGTTGGATTTTAACTGTATCTGAAAGGCTCTTGTACGAGTGTCGTATAAATATAAGCAGAGAATTTTTCCTAAGATAACATTAGCCATCTCACTGCAGGAAGCTTTTTTTCAGAGAAGAGTGGGTAAACAACTAGAGATGGTTGCATTATGCTGATCTTTTGTATTTTAACAAGATAAATTGGAGTTTAAATCGATTGAGATGCTTCTCAAGGAAGGTAAACACTTTAATTGGTTTGCTTATATGCAACTTAAAGATAGATTTAACCATGATAAGAGAGATTTTGCCAAATCGAATTCAGAGAAAACAAGTTCTTTCTAATGTTGTGCAAAGATGATGACCATGTAATCAAAAAAGTTTATAAATATCTTTTGAAACTAAAGACAGAGGACCACCCTATCAAGGAGTACATGGTAAGATGGGCCCAAAATTTTGGGCACCATATTCAAATAGGGGAATGGGAAAAATATGGACGAAGAATACAAAATTTACTTTCTGTAGTAATCTAAAAAAAATGTATAAGATGATGTGTACAGATGATGTAACAAATAAGTTGTTGAAAACATCTAAGAATGTTTTAGATCATTGATGAGGGTGTCAAGATAAGAGGGGGGGCTCCGTTTTCCATATGTGGTAGACTTTTAAGAAGGTGCAATGTTACTGGTTTAAGATTTATTTTTATATGTTAATTGAAAAAATTTAAAGGTGGATTTTGTCATTTAAAGAAATGTTTTTGTTGGGTATTATGGATAAGGAATAGTATGGATAGTAAACATGTACTGCTTCTTTATTACATGATAACAGCTGCAAGAATATTATTTTCTCAACTCTGAAAACAGATGGAAGTACTGTATTTTGCAGCATACAGTATGACCCCTGTATCTGTGGGGGATTGGTTTCGGCCTGCAGCTGGAGGAGGGGAAACAGCGGGCAGCGCGATCCCATGCTGGCCCCTGTTTTCAACCACAGATAACTGAATCCGCAGATTATGAATCCGCGGATATGGGGGTCATACTGTATTTAAGTCTTATCCTACTCCTTAGCCCAGAGATGGAGAACCTCAGGCCCTGGGATCAAATCAGCCCCTCTGAAGGTCCCAGTCTGGTTCTTTGGGATACCTCAGAAGGCCATACTCCCTTTCCCATTACATGTGGAGGTTTCCATTTTTTGTGCATGCCCTCCCTCTAATTCCTAAATGCTGGCTGTAGATTTATCCAGGAATGATGGTGCATGCCTGACACCCATAGAACCAAAGATGATATTTAACAGAAGTACTAGCTGGGAAGACAAACATGATGCCTGTGGTTCACATGGGATATCTTTCTGTTTCTTAATTATGACAAGAAATATGGATATGGATATGGAAAATTCCTCCTTATGGAAAACTAAGCCAGTCTGTGTTCCTTTGAAGCCCTAGGGCCTAGGATATCACAAGGGTGGCTTGCATGCATACAACACATGTAGATCAAATACAGGAGCGCACATGGTTTTGCCCTAGATTCACCCACTGACAAGAATGCTTCCCAGATGTGCCTGTGTTGGGAAATGGAGTACCATAGGTATCAAAGAAACATACAGAGAGCTCTCAGTAATAGGAGGCAGCCTAGTCCAGTGAGGGTCCCTTCTTATGTGGAAAAGCTTTTCCCTCAATTGAATGCATATACTAGAAGTGGAAAATTCTTGTTGCTAAATACATTTTGGAATGCAACTTCCACAGTCCTTTATCATGCTATTCTGGTGGAGGGTTCTCCAAATTCAGGTCCAAAACATTTGGAAAATCAAAGGTTCCATAATCCTGTAATCATTTAAGCTATAGGGACAGGACTAAACTGTGCAGCCCTGTGATCGCTACACACACCCTTTCTGCATCATGTCATCACTTGCCTAGCAGTGACCTCCCATTCCAGCAAAATTACTTTGTGTTTCACTACAATAGGCTTATTACTATGTGCAATGTCCAATGCAGGTTTCCAGCTTTTATGACTCAGAAAATAAGGGTTTATAGGGCCAAAGAAAGGGCTAAGCAGAATTTCTTCCGTGGTCAGAAGGTGGTGTTTCAAGGAATCAGGTCTTTTTCTTTTTTGTATGGTTATTGGAGGGAAAAAAATTTTTAAAAAACTAAATGCATACATACTTACATAATTTCATACAAGTTGCACAGTTCCTGGGAGAAGTTGTTCTGGATTTATAGTCTCTTGCTTTAACTTTGTGCCTGTATGTCGTGTCTTCTGCTTACAGGTTCCAATGACAGCTCATACGGAAACACAATCTTCTGAAGGAGGAAGAAATAAAAGTTCCATGAATGGAAAAGGAAGTTCTCAAGGACAATGGGGTAGAGCCTGGTAGGATAATTCTGCTGTGTGGTAACTCTAGAAAATGTTTGTTTTCAGTGCTGAAATGCCACAAAGTTAGGCTACATAACAGCTAGACCTAACTTCTTTTCCTAAATTTCAGAGCAGATGTCTTCTGAAAATTGGAGGCACATGGCTAGTCAGGCCATCATATGCTTTTCTGTCCTTTTGTGTCTGCTACAACTTCCCTCTCTGCTCTACTTCAGAGTAGGGAGAATCTCAGAACATGCAAATTTATTTCAGGAGGAGAGCCACATGTTCTGAGATGCTGCTGAGAGATTCAGTTTGTTTCCTCTTTATATCTCTTAAAACCCAAGGGACAGGCAACTTGACCAAACAGTCCAGTTCCACAACAGAGAGATCAGATCTTCCTTAGATCTCTACAGAGGCAGTCAGCTTCAGAATCCATTCTTAGAAATATGCTATTAACAGTCAAAAGGGATTAGAGATAGAAAGTCATTAAGGTAGGATAGTCAAAATAGATTTCTACATAACCTACATTGAATATCTATAAAGCTAGGTAGACTGACATGCTCACTGATAAAGGATTCCCCAGGAAGCATCCCCGCTGCTGTCATTCAGCAGCTGAAATTATTGTGGGATGATACGAATTCTGCCACTTAGGAGCTAGCGAAGGCCATTTCCGCACTACACTCTTATAGCGCGATTATTCCACTTTCAACATCCTATGGAATCCTGGGGTTTGCGGTTTCGGGAGGGGCCAGCCCCTCCCACAACTGCAAACCCCAGGATTCCATAGGATGTTGAAAGTGGAATAATCGCGCTATAAGAGTGTAGTGCGGAAATGGCCAAAGACTCTATGGATTCAGTCTCTGTAGGTCTGGGACAGCTAGAAAAAAGACTATTAAGAGCATGTATCATGTGTCAGAAGAGGGAAGACAGGTGGGGAATGGGGCTGAATGGGTCAACTTTTCTCCTGGGTCCCTTCAGGGGCCAAAAGGATTGCCAAAAAAAAAAAAAAGCAAAGCAAAACCCTAATTGGAAGTGACCGCAAGTCCATTTCTGGTTTTGAAAGATGAGTATATTTTATATTAAACAGTGCAGGGAAGCCTTGTGACTTATTTAGGAGGTAAATTACTATTCCTGGAAGCAAACTTCTAGTGCCAGAAAAAGAGCAATCTGCAGCTACAAGAACAGGCTTGGAGAGCTGGATTCTGTGCACCTCATGGAATGTCCCTTGTATATTCAAGAAAAAAATAGGTCTGTATGGTTTCCCTATGATAAAGAATGGAATCTTGGGACCTAAATCATATTTTTAAAAGGAATAAACCCATGAGGACCTCCTGATTATTCACACTTGGGAAGAGTGTGTGCCCATAGCAGAGCAATGATATACTCCAGAGTGTGGCAATTTATTTTATTTTAATATCTTTAAATGTATATCCCACTTTTTCTCCCAATATGAGAATCGAAGCAGCTGAGGACACACTTAAAGCAAGGCACAACTAAAAACCTGGTGATAAAAAATTAAAACACAATTAAATTAGCTAGTGTGTTAAAGTATTCATAATTTAAAACAATATAAAATAATTTTTTAAATGTAACAATAAAATGCAGCACCCCCCCCCCCAATTAGAAAGCCCTTTGGTACAACTACTTCATCTAAAATGCCTCCTTAAATAAAAAGGTCTTTACTGCTGATGAAAGGAGAGCAAAGAGGGGGCCATCCCATCTTCCTGCAAGAGGGAATTCTAGAGTTTAGGAACAACTACCAAGAAGATCCTCACACATGTCCTCACCAGATGGGCCTGTGACAAAGGTGAGACCATGAGAAAGCCCTCCTTCCTTGGATCTTAAGGAGGTGCATACAGGGAGATGCGTTTTTTCAGATAGTCAAGATCCAAGCTGTATGAGGTTTTATACGTCCTAACTAGCAGTTTGAGTTGTGCCTGGAAGTGAATTGTGAAGCTATTTCAACAGAGAACTTATGTGTTCCCTGTAACAGTTTCCTTAGAATTAGATACAAAAGAGAGAGAGTCGGGTGTCATCAGCATATTGGTGACATCAAACCCTAAAATTCTGTATAACCTCAGCCATTAGTGTCAAGTAGATATTAAACAGAATGGTGGACAGAAGTGAGACCTGAGGGACTCCACATGCCAAAGGCCAAGATGCCAGCCAAGAATTCCCCAGCATCATCACTCCTCCAAGAAGGATGAGTCACCCACAAGTTCCTTCTGCAAGAGGCAGCCTAGCAGGATACCATGGTCCATGGTAAAAAACAGCTAAGAAGTTCAGCAGCACAAATACTTCTCCTGTCTAGTTACCACCAAGGTAACTAAAGCTGTCTCTGGCTGTAACTTGGCCTGAAGTTAGGTTGAAATGGATCTAGATAATTCGTTTCATTGAGCAAGTGGGAGGCTACCATATGCTCTACAAACCTGCCTAAGAATAGGATATTGGGGACTTGTGGGTAATTTTCCAATATCGTGGGGTTCGGGGAATGTTTTTTGAGTCACAGGCTTACCACATCCTTTTTTCAGGCATGATGGGACCATGCTTTGCCAGCTCCAGACTGGGTGGTTAACTTAGCATGTCTGGTTCTCCTCAGTCCAAGTCTCACTCCTGTACGGATGCTATAATACACCCAAATATAGAAACACATTTTTATAAGTAACACAAACAACTTACCAAGCAGAGTTGTAAAATCTCTTTTCTTGTAAAAAGACTTTGCAATATAAAACTGTATGCAAAAAGTAAGAACACAAAGTTGTAAGCTGAATATAAAAAGTTTATTTCAGTGCAGATGCACTGAAGTATATTCTTTGGATCAGTCACAGACTACCATAGACTGTGTCTACTCTCCAACTGAGCTCTTGCATAGCGTGTTCTTGGATAGGATTTTGCCACCACAGAAATGACACATTTAAAGACTTCAAACACTGAGTGCTTCTCCTCTTTTGACAGTCTCAAAGTTACAACAAATAACTAGTCATGTGATATGTTCCCTATTCCATATAAAACAGGGTTAGAGTACGTATGGATCTGATATTCTCTTAAGATATCTGGGCCTTGTGCGTCAGTACCTGGGTACTAAGCAAAGAAATATGTTGTCCTGTATCTCATTCTGTGATTGTACTGAAATAAAGCTTAATGCACTAGAAGTTGTGCTCTTCCAGAGGTAGCATAAGGATGGTGTTCAATACAGTTTTATTGTGCAAGTGGCTGTGCACTGTGGTTGCCCAATTAGTTGTTCAAAATCAGTTGCACAACCTCTTACACAATGGCTGACACAAAACTAGTGTTGCAGTTGCACTAGTGGTAATTATCCTGAGTCCCTCATTTGGAAGCCTACAGAGGATCATTCTCTTTAACTGGCATGTTTGGGGGAAAAAAACAAATAAAAAAGCAGATAAACAGGAAACGTTATGTTATCCATTAAACATTTTCTGTCATTGCTGTACCTCAGCTGTGTTGGAGGCTTATGTATCTATGTAATCCTCATGATTAAGGCATTTAACTGAAACAGATGACTGAAGCGGCTTCTTTGACTAAAGGAATTGATTTACTAAAAACATGGTCTGACTCTAAAGGGTGTGGAAATGTGTCTTTTGCTCATAGAAAACCAGTTTTTAACATCTTGGAGAGGGATCATTAACATCTTGCCCTAACATGCTGAAACCTAAATAAAATTCTATCTAAACAGAAGGATGAAAATGGATATACAGGCATACATCAGTTAACAAAGCCTCTGAAAAGGCTCTTTTTTACGAAGTTTTTTTTGCCTGCCAATCCCACTTTTCTTTCTTGCCCTCTTTCTAGCTGGAAGGTCTTTTTTAGCTTCATCAGCATAGAGAATGAGTTGAATGAGAAGTGGAGAAACGCATACTTTCAGTGCTGTGTTGCAGCAGTGTGTCTGTAGGAAGCATTATAAAACTTGAGCTGGGGAAGAATGGGATTCTTCTCTAACCAATCCAGCTGCAGCTATGTATGCCTGCTTACAACAGACAAAGTGAGCAGCAGCTGCCTCTAGAATCCCTTACTGAACACGTGTGAACAATCAAACAGAGAGAATAGAGGAAAGCAGATAATTTTGCCTCAGCAGCTGCCACCAACGTGTTTAAAAAACAGACCTGTAAGTCTGAATCCCAAAAATGCAAATCATAAGAAAAGTGAAAGCCGATGAAAAATCATCCCTGGATTCATTTTGGAAGAAGCATTCAGGTGGTCTGTAGAAGGTTCAAAATGTTTTTGTTTACTTATACGAGGCTCCCCAACTTGGGCCCTTTCCGCACGGTATTTGCCATGCGAAAGGATGCCTGGAGCGTCACGTGATCGTGAGGAGCTGTCTGCACGACGCACTCACAAACGTGCGATGCTCCAGGGGCCGGAAGGCACCGATCACGCACCTTTTCATTTTCGGCTGGAAGCCGAAAGTGGTGCGTGATTGCACAATGCTTCTGGGCCCTGTGTGCACTTACCTGGCATGCAGAGCCTCCGGAGCTGCACTGGTCGCACTTCCTGCCCCAGCGCAGCCTGGGAAACTCCCAGGCTGCACTGCAGAAGGAAGAGGCGGGGTTCTTGTGGAAGCAGGCAGTTTGTGTGGAGCTGAAGCAGCAGAGACGCGAAAGCCTCTCACCAGAGGCTGCTCACGCAATCACCTCACCCCAGCACCAGGAAAAGTTAAGATGCGGAAAGGGCCTTTGTCGTTTCATTTCACATGTGCATATTCTTAGTTTTTAATAAAAGGGATGCTGAAACACGTTGAACTTCTCTTCCTTTTTTTGTGGTGTAGGAACCTAACCCTATTCTTCCTATGTTAGACTTACTTTGTTAACTGAAGTATACCAGTAGAAGCTAATACTGCACTATATAACCTCTTTTAAAGGTGCTGGTATAAGATTCTTGAAAAACAGTTCCTTCACTGCCTTTTTTTCCTTCCATCCCCAGTTCTTTGTATCCAATTCTATGTATTTTGTCTATGTGCTTATGGGGAGTATTTCTTATGTCCTTTGAGTGAAGGGTAGAATATTCTGCTGTGGTTTATATTGATTCCTTTCTATTCTTTGTTCACAACAGTTGGTATAATACTGTGTGTGGGAACAGTACTGTGTTTGTAGCCTAGTCCAGCCTATCTCCAAGTTCAAGAAAATTTTCTCCTAGTTCCCAATCCCCCCCCCCCCTTGCCTTTCTTCTCTCTTGCCGGGACTATGTAGTATTTGCTTTGTCTGCTAATGTCTGCTTCTCTCTTTCAGGAAAGTTGACTGGTTTTCCTTAGCAAGTGTCATCTTTCTACTCCTGTTTGCCCCATTCATTGTATATTATTTTATAATGGCATGTGATCAGTACAATTGCTCTCTGACTCAACCAGTCATTGACTTGCTCACGGACAAAGCCAGCCTCTTCGACATCTGGAACAAAATGCCACCATTGACTTCGAAAGCTGCAACCCTCTATGCCAGCTGGGTGATTTTCCAGGTATGTGTCTTCAGGATTCTCTATTGAAATCTATCAGAACATATGAGTAATGTAACCTTTAGCTATATTCAAATCTCACAGTTAAGCGAGTTTTGCATTTCAGCCATTTGTGATTTTAAATCAGATAGGTCTTGTTTGATATCTTTCATAAAGTCTCTTATCTCGTCTATGAATTTCCTGTGATATTCTGGTGGTACATCTATAGAGTCCCTTCTGATTTGGGAGTCCCCTTCTCTGATTTTCCCTGATCTCATCTTGGACATAATATACCAAAATATAGATCCAATATTTAACAACGATTTGACTAAGTAAATTGACAAAGAACACTGTTGTCATATATTAAGGAGTTCTGCAAATTGGAAAACTATCCCCTCTTGCAATGTCAGCTACTATCTTCTTTTTATATCAATGTCTATATCAATATCAGATTTTAACAGTATCAATTTATATCAGTTTGCATCAAATCTAGCACCTTTAGCAGCAATTAGCTCATTTCTCTTGTATCTGCACCCATATACCCTTTCTAATTGACTTGACTTAACTGCCTTATACACTTGTAACCTATACCTTGTCCACTTGGGAATTTTGTCATATGCAATCAATCAATTTTTAAATTCCTCTCACTGAAATTAATTCTACATGAATCAATTGGTAACCCACCTTATTACATAGTGTCTACAATACTTACTTATACTCAGAAAGTCAAAATAGCAGCATAATTAATTAACTAGTTTCCAATATGGTGGACACTATTGTGCATACCACTATATAATTAAATGCAATAATTAATCATAAATATCAAACAGTTAGTATAGTAGATAAACTTTCCATAGATAAACATCAAGCAATTTATATAGTAAATTAACCTTCCATAAGTTCATCAAGTACAATAAGTTCATTAATAATCAAATAAACACACAATTAAGTATTCAGTAATTAATTGGATTAATGTCAAATAATTATTTCATCTACAGCTTCAATCAGTTAATTCATCATATGAGCTATTAGTCAATAATAAGTAGTCTGTAAATAATAACATTAGGTAATAGTCAATAGTTGATTACATAGGATTGACACTACAGGTGCTAATGACTCTGGCAGTAATATGTTGGAAGACGAATGGATAGTGCGTAGTTGAGATGGCATGTAGTACAATAAGGCTTGGTAGTTTTTTTAACCTTAAACTCAGTCCCTTTCTTCTCTAGTCCTTTCTTCTCAGTCCTGATACTACAGGTGGGGTTACTTCCTTCCTTCTCCTTACGCATCGCAGTATAAGTGAGATGTGAAATACAATGGAAAAGAAGTAATTGACCTCCAACATGCCACAGTTCTCCTTCTACTTGACTAATATTAGTTAGAATATGATGAACAGTGTTATTAAGGTCTCAACATTATATCGAAAAAAAACTGAAGTGCCCTAAAGAAGTTAGTTAATATCAAAACAATCTTGTTGTAGTCTTACACTTACATTCACGTAATCCAACAGTCAAAAATGCCCAAACGCAAAACCCTGATTTTCTGACAAGCATTACACCACCAAAGCGGTTACCAAAATTAGACAAAGGGGGAAATAAAAAAAAGAATAGGATTGCTAATGCTCTAAACTTTGAGAGTTAGAAAGAAGAAGAAAAAATAGCCACAGTCATTAGACAAGTACAGTCAGTCAAAAAATTGCTGAAAAACAGACCAGTTTGTTTAGCTCTTCTGCCTCTTCTGCCTCGCAGGAGAAAAAAGAAGAAGAGAAAACAAACCACCACACAAAAGCTGCTTGCCCTGGGTAGAAGTTTCTGAGCTCTGCAGAGTCCTTTCCATTGACAGTATTCACAAGGAAGATGCCAAGCTCACAACATAAACATAAACTCATAACATGAAGTAAATATTCCAAGAAAAAAGACAAGGCAGTGACCTTGTGTTGCAATTTCTATTCAGCAGCTTGGAAAGAGATTCGGCAGTGGGAATTGTAGCAGGAGTGCTCCCTCCCATTGCACGCCAGGCGAAAGTCATAGTGGTGAACGCCCAACCAGCCGCTTCTTCCCTGGTGCTAGGTATGTACACCCAAAGAAGTAACCGGTTGGGCAAAGTTGTGAGCCTCAATCTTCCTGCTTCCCCTGGCTCCTGGCATGCAGAGCAAACCAATTGAGCCCTGTGTCAGTCAGTAGCCTCTTGTGGTGGCAACCTTCCAGCAGAGTGCTTGGAGGCCATGCCCTTTTCATTCACATCGGAACCCGAACAGGAAGCGGAACTCACGTGATCAAGTAAAAAAAGATGTTGTTGTAAATAGAAAGGATATTGAACTAAATAAGGAAATCTGAGAAATAAGACAAATCAGAATCATCCTCTGTGATGATGGAAAGACAGATAGATTAGCGCTTATTGAACAGAAACAAATGGACTCATGGATTTGTGTCTGGAGTTTGGAGGAAGTGAACAATGAAAATACTAAAGAGAGGATGGTAAACTTAATAGCTGAATTTATGGATTTAGCGGGAGGTACTGTGGATAATGAAATTGACTCAGTGTTCAGAGTTCAATCAGCCTTAGCTAAAAACAAAAAGCTGCCCAGAAATATAGTCATGCAATTTACAAAGAAATCCGCAAAGGACAAAATAATAGAAGAACATAACAGATATCCATTAACTAATCAAGGTAAACAACTCTCTGTCATGCAGGAAATTCCTACCAGAATCCTAAGAAAAAGGAAGGATTATGAATTTTTAGTCTCTAGATTGAAGGCCAATCAAATACCATTCAGGTGGGACCACTTGGAGGGAGTCATATTCAACTATCAGCAACAACGTATTTGTTTGAACTCAATAGAGAAGGCTCAAGACTTTCTTAGGAAATATGGTCTAATTTGAGTAGGTCAAGTGCAACATTTAGGAAAGAAGATCATGACCCAAAAGGAGAAAGTGACATAACACCGACTAAAAGGCTAGAACACCTAGATCAAATAGTGGCTGATGAAAAAAGGAAATTGCTAGACAAGGACCTAAGCAAAACTAAAAACGAAGCAGATGTAAGTCTGACTGATTTGGAAATGGACAACCTGGCCATTACAAAAAATAAGGAAAAATGAAGTGTAAAATCTTGCTTTGGAATGTGAATGGAATGAACTCCTTGATTAAGCAGAAGAAAATCTTCCACTATTAAAAAAAAAACCACAGCGAGAAATCTGTTGCCCACAAGAAACACACATAAAAAAGAAGGAAGAGAGATTGTTATGGTTTCCAAGATTGGGTGAAACATTCACTTTGGCCACCACAGTTTAAAAAAAGAGGTGTGGTATTGTATGTCAAATCTCATTTGCTTCCCGGACTGATCTTCAAGGATGATAAAGGAAGATTTCTAGGCATAGAGATCAAACTGAACAGACTGAATATTTTGTTAGTTGGTGTTTACATTCCCTATAAAGAAAATAGGAAGCTGTACGAAGATTTGATAAAACAATTGCTCGACTTTTTCTATGAGTCTGTTTGTCTTTTGGGTGACTTTAACAGCATTGTAGATCCGGCATTGGAGAGGAATACTGTAGCTAAATCGCAGATTACCGAATGATGGTTTTCAATTGTTAGAAGAATTTCAACTACATGACGTGTGGAGATTTAAGCATGCTAGAATGAAGGACTTCACTTACTTTTCCAACCAGCATGATTCCTGGTCTAGGATAGATATGGTATGGGCGTCTAAAACCTTGCTTCACTTGATTAAAACAGCAGAGATCCTACTTAAACTATTTAGTGACCACAATCCAATTCAAATTTATATGGATGCAGGAGTTAATTGTAAGAATTGGGGACTAAATGAGAGTATATTAGCTCAAGAAGATATTGTCACCACTGTAGGATAGAATTAGAAGAATACTTCAAAGATAACCTAGACAAAGGAGTCAGTATTCAAAATGTATGGGACACATTGAAAGCAGTGATTAGAGGGATCTTCATTCAAAAATCAATTGAATGGAAAAAGAGGAAGATTATTGAAGAGCTAGTGAATAAAATCAGTAATCTAGAGAAGAAATTCAAACACAACCAGGAAATAAAGAACCCGTGAAAATCTAAAGATATTACGCAAACAGTTGTCCCTAAATGCCACAGAAGAGATGTAAAAGAAACTGAAGTTTGCTAAACAGAACCATTTTAAAAATGCGAATAAGCTGGGCCAATGGCTGGCATATAAAATTTGTAAAGAAAAGAAGAAGCATATAGTCAATCAAATCAGAGAAGGAGATCGGATTGTTTCGGATAACAAAGAAATCCAAAAGATTCTATGTAACTATTTTCAAAATTTATACAGCCTCCAAAACCCAGAAGATGTCAAAAAGATTGAGGAATATCTCCAAACCAAACCACTACCACAACAGAAGCAAAATCACAGAGAACTATTAAACAAACCAATATCGACAGTTGAAAATCGATATCAATATAGTTGAATATCAATATCGAGTGAGGCTATTGATAGACTAAAAATAAATAAATCACTAGGACCAGATGAGCTTACAGCCAAACACTATAAATGCTTCAAAGATCAACTAACGAACCTATTGCAAAAGTTATTGAATAAGATTAAAGATAATGGTGCAATTCCAAATACGTGGAAAGAAGCAAGTATCACACTTATTCCAAAGATTGAATCAGAGAATCTCACATCCAAGGACTTTAGACCGATTTCCCTTCTTAATGAGGACTATAAAATCTTCACCTCAATTCTGGCTCAACAGTTGAAGAAGACCCTGACAACATATATTGGAGATGATCAAACCGGTTTTCTCCCTGGGCAGCAGATGAAGGAAAATGTAAGATACACATTAGATATTCTGGAATACTTTGACTACCACAATGAAAAAAAAGGCTGCCTTAATATTTCTAGATGCAGAGAAGGCATTTGACAATGGCAGATGCGGCTTTCTCTTCAAAATCTTGGAAATGATGATGTTTGGAGAGGATTTTACATCTTGGATCAAGGCTATTTACACAGAACAGAAAGATCATTTGATTGTTAATGCTGCAAGATCCAAAAACTTTCCAATAGAGAAGGGCACACAACAAGATTGCTGTCTCTTTCTGTTATTGTTTGTCCTGGTCTTAGAGGTGCTACTCCAGGAAATTCAGCAAGACTGCATTGGTGGCATAAAAATTGGCAAAGAACTTTACAAATATAGAGCATTTATGGACAATGTGATCCTTTTTCTGGAAGATCCTTTGCCTCAGATGGCTAAACTAAATGAAATATTAAACAGATTTGGTTATTTGGCAGGATTTAAAATTAATAAGTTAAAAACCAAAATCCTTGCAAAGAATCTGAAGAAAGAAGACAAAGACTCCTTGGAAGCAATATCTGGAGTAAAGTGTGTAGATGAAGTAAAATATCTAGGAATTTTAATATCAAATAAAAATAATCAACTGTTCCACAATAATTACACCACTGTTTGGAAGCAGATTCGCCAGGAAATTACAGTGTGGGGGAAACCAAACTTATCCTTAATGGGAAGAACATTCCCAATCAAAATGAATATCCTTCCAAAACTACTCTTTTTATTCCAAATGATCCCAATCGTTGTTCATGCAAAATGGTTCAAGGGGTGTACAAGAGACTTGCTAGACTTCTTGTGAATGGGGAAAAAGCCAAGAATTAAACTGAAACCAATGACGGATTTGAAGAAGAAAGGGGGATTTGCCCTTCCAAATATAAAAATGTATTACAAAGCAAGCTGCTTAGGATGGATCAAAACATGGTTCAGCTTGGATAACCTGAAACTCCTAGCACTGGAAGGTCATGAGTTGCATTTCGGATGGCACTCTTATCTATGGCATCAAAAAGTTAACACACAGAAAGGGTTTAATAATCATGCGATCAGAAGATCCTTTTACAGAATGTGGATGAAATATAAAAAACTTCTATGCCCAAAGCTCCCATCTTGCCTATTGCCCATTGTAGCACTTTCGATCAAAGGCCTTAGAGGAGATATGGAATGGATCACTTACAAAGAGCTGCCTCATTCCTTGGGTGGTGTGGTCCAACAGGAAAACCATCAGTGGTTACTACAGGAAGGAATTACAATAAATTGGTTTCCATATCTCCAAATACAGGAGAGGATCAAAAAAGATCTGAAAGAGAGGGGAACTGAGATGAACCAAATGGAATTTGAAATAGAGATTAAAAAAAGGAAACCAACATTTACTATCAAGAATATATTGGTTACTGCTGTGGTTTGACCTTGAAGAAGTAATTACAGAATATAGAGTTAAATGGGCAATTAAGTTAGGTCATAACATTAATCTAGGTGATTGGGAAAAAGCTTGGAAAAAGGTTACCAAATTTACTAGATCTTATAACCTACAAGAAAATTCTCTGAAGGTAATGTTCAGCTGGTACCTCCCCCCAGTAAGGGTTGCAAAGATGTTTAAAAATGCAGAAAACAAGTGTTGCAAATGTCTAAAAGAAACTGGTACTTTTTTTCACCAATGGTAGGGATGTAACACAGCACAGAAATTCTGGTTTATGGTTCGAGCAGTTATTCAAAAAGTTGTAGAGAGAAAGATTGACTTGGTCCCAAAGCTCTTCCTTTTGGGAATATTTGACTCAAACTTAGCTTGGGGAGAGAGTATAGAAAAGTTAATACGGCACATGACCACTGCAGCCAGGATCGTTTACGCTAGGCATTGGAGGAAAGCCTCAATCCCCACAAAAGAAGAATGGATGGAGAAGTTATTAGAGGTAGCAGATATGGACAAGCTTACTCACCTCTTAGATAATAACCCAAACCACAAATTTCTCCAAACATGGCAACCATTTCTAAATTAATTGCAATGGGTAATATGAAGTGAAATGTGAGAGTTAATGGTGTCTAAATTGTAGAATGAGTACAATGAGTATTGTTGTAAAGAACGCTGGGTAATTTTTGCAAAGGAGATAAAAAACAGATGGAACGAAATTAGAATGTTCCACGATAATGGTATAGACATATGCGTATTATTATTACAAGCAGTTCTGTTAAGTAATGATTCATGTAATTAGCCAACTGGTAATAAGGAGATGCTTGAAAGGTCACAGTAAGAAAGAAGTCTAATTTTGATTAATAAACAACATGAGAGTATTTTGAAAACAGAGTGAAAAAGAATTAACAGTTGAGAATGCAAAGGTATAGTATAATAGGAATGAAATATATCTAATCTGTAGCTCTGTCAGAGAGGGAAGTAACCATGTTTGTTAAATTGTAGAGGTTTGTCTTATGCTTTTTCTTTCCTCTTTCTTTTTCTTCTTTTTTTTTTTTAATGTAGTCCAGTTTATTTTGTTCTTTCCTAATCGATGTTATATTTTTCCCATGGTTTTTTGTTTGTCAAGATTCGTTTATGTACCTTGTTATTTGTTCTATCCATGTGGAACATAGGAAATCAATAAAGATAATTTATTAAGAAAAAATCTCACAGTTAAGCAACCTGAGAATATTGGTGATTCATGACTGTGATCATTGTTCGCTGTTTGTGAATCATCATCAGGCCTCCAGTTAGACTCCCATGTAGCCCATTCTTATGAGATGCATGCAACCCTTGCTTCCTGTTCACTTCCCCAAACACTGTACTGTCAACTTAAAGCCCTTGTACTTTCCTGCCATTTTCTCTTTCACCTTCACTATCTTTACCCCAAAGTCTATGACTGAGTATTCAGGTAGACTTTCTGCAGACTTATGCACCTAGTGCTGATCTGGAATAAATCTTACTTAGGGTTACTAGCTAACTTCAGATTTTCATGTACATATCAATACTATAATTTAAATGATTTGAAACACCAGCATGACATAGTGGTTTGGGTGTTGAACTAGGGCCCTTTTCGCATGGCATTTCTGATATGAAAGGGCCCCTTGAGCGTTGCACACATGTGAGGAGCGGTCCACATGACGCACTCACATTTGCGTGACGCTCAAGGGCCTGATGCAGACCTCGCATGCATTTTTTCATTTTCGGCTTGAAGCCGAAAATGCTGCGCGGTCGCACATCGCTCCAGGACCCCGCGCACACTTACCTTGCGTGTGGAGCCTCGGGAGCCGGGCCAGTCGCGCTTCCTGTCCAGTGCAGGCTGGGAAGGTTCCAGGCTGCACTGCGAAAGGAAGAGGTGGGGCTCTCGCGCAAGCAGGAAGCTCGCGCGGAGCCGAAGGAGCAAGGAAGTGAGAGCGGAGGCTGCTCACGCAAGCCCCGCACCCCAGCACCGCGAAAAGGTAAGGTGCGAAAAGAGTCTAGAACTCTGGGAGACCAGGGTTTGAATCCCCTCTTGGCCATGGAGACCCACTTTGTGATCTTGGGCAAATCACACTCTCTCAGCTCAGAGAAAGGCAAAGGCAAACCCCTTCTGAACAAATCTTACCAAGATAACTCTGGTAAGGGGCACTTCAGGGTTGCCACAAGTCAGAAATATCTGCCTGTTTTTGCTGCTGTACAAATTCATGTCCTTGAGTCTCATAGCATGTTACTTGAGGAGACAGAAGCCATGACTATAGTAATGTTTTAGACCAAATTTGTGATCTCGTTTGCGTACCTCCAAATTCTGTGGTTTCTGTAATGTTTTTTGTCCTAGAGAGAAGCACATTCATAAACTGATTTTGAGCAGAGGTGATATTTATAGTGATGTGTTGAATATTTCTGTGCAGTTTCAGGAGCAATAAGTAAACTTTGGTTTTCCCGTAGGAAATAACTACTTTGGTACATTTTGCATGAAACATGGTATGAAACAGATATAGTATACATTACGTCCAAAGATATGTCTGAAATTAGAAAGAAACGTTCATTATGAAATTTGAATAAAAGCTCATGGAAATAAGGTTATTGCAGTCTCAAATCACAAGTTGCCCATGCTTCATAACTATTTGATTTGGTTTATGATGGAGAGTTAGAATTGCCTATATGTCTGATATTCCTAAATTCACTTTGTTACAGGTGTTTTTGTTTATGCTTCCTGATTTTTGCCAAAAGTTTCTTCCTTTCTATCGAGGAGGAGTACAAGAAGGTGCTGTGACACCAGCTGGTACGGTCGTTTCTTCACTGCCTTTACTTTACAAGCCCTTCTAGCATTACTAAGAAATAAAGACCAATGAACAAGCAATTTCCCAAGAGATCTTCGCTTAGGACCATGAGTCTTGATCCGCATTTATGAACTCCAGTAAATTATTTTTCTGCCAGACATTTTGCCAAATGCGTTTCATTCCATGTGGTCATTAGAAATTCAGGTTCTTTTCCCCCCTGATCCATGACACTCACTGCTTGCTTTGACCCAATCAGTTTTTCTATCTCTTAGCCTGAATTACCCCACAGGGTAGTTCTGGTAATAAAGTTGGGAGGGAGAATACTGTATATGATGGCTTGAGTTTATAAGAAGGAAGATGGAATATAAATATAATAAAGAAACAGTCTCTGTGTCAGAAAAAGAACCTGCACAGCTGCCGTCCAAAAAGACTACTGGAACTTGAAAGAGAATATGATACTTCATTCACCCTTGTCAGTCCCATCTGCTTAAGTTTGTCTTCATAAGGAACTCTTATCTTCATAGCAATAAAAGGGGTCCCAGCTTAGGCATAGAAATTTATCTTATATAAATTGTCTGGATTTTGAACCATACAGATTCAACAAAACCAGAGTTGGTAGTACCCTTCATCACGAATTCTAAAAATTTGTAGAACTACAGTGGTCCTCCTTACCCACGGCATCTGCATGCATGGTTTTCAGCTCAAGTGAAGTGTCACATCCCTATACCCAAAATGGCGGCAACATATGCACGGACATGCTGAAGTGCCCACATTTACTTGTCTGCTATTGAATATAATGGGAAGCATGCATTTGCAAATTCTGCTATTCACAGAGGTTTCTGGAGTGGAACCCCAGCATATACAGAGAGCCCACTGTATATGAGCGTTTGAGTTCACCAGAAGTCTTCATCAGGCTAAAGAGTACAAGAAAAAAAAGTGATGAAGGAAGGAAAGGAAAAGTCCCAAATCTGGTCAAACCTTGTCGTCAGGTCTGCAGTTAGACTTAGAATGGATTGCAGATTCTGATTTTTGTTTCTTTCCTTCAGGGGAGTGTGCGCATGTAAAATCCTATTAGTGCTATTTTCCTGAACAAATCAATCAGCCCATGTGGGTGCTTTCATATTTTTGCAAAATAGTGCCTGAAACCTATATGCTCTGGCTGGCAGGAGGATCAGTCCCTAAATTTACTCTGTTGGTGGTTTTGTGTTTTTTTGTTTTTTGTTTTTTTGGTTACTATAGTATTTCTGTCCTATTTCTCAGTTGTAAAATATAAATAGTTTTAAATTCAATCTTAGTTGAAGGTATGCATTACAAGTAAATCTCAATATTAATATAAATGTAAAATCAGCTTTTCAGAATGTACAACTTCCAACAGTGTGATCCTATACATGTCAGTAACAGGGCATGAGATACAGGATTGTATCATGAATGTTTTAAATAGGTTAGATGAAGAATTTAGAGAAGATAAGTTTTATGTACTAAGCCTCCCTTTCCTCCAGTTTTCATTGGTTAGGGTAAAAGTTGGAAGGTTAATCTAATTCAGCCTCCTGGGAAAACAGTCCTTTAATAGTTTGGAAAAATTAGTTTAAATATTAATTTTCTTCCTAAATGTGTCTCTTCATACAGCTTTCAAAATGAGGAGATTTTAAATGAGCAAATAAATACCTTCCTGCTAGGGAGTCAAATTCTTCCCGTTCAGTATTTCTCCCAGGTGTCAGATTTTCTTATTACCTTATTAGCAAGCTGTATTGTGATGGTTTTTGTGCTCTTTTGATTGGAGCTTTTGCTCAGCATACCTGGAAAAGGTGGTAGCGGTGATCAAAGGGCTTCCATTTTGTAGGCACTATGAAAAACAAAAACAAATGAACACTGTACAGTATTCTTGGAAAAGATATAATAATGTGTAATGTCAGCCTATAGTAAAAACTGTAATAATAATAACAGCCCTAATATCCTGGATACTGTGAAATATATAAGCTCTATGCATTTTTATTGAATTTCTGGTGTTATGTGGTCATTGATGGAGAAAGGTATATTGAAACACTTTTAACTTTTCTTCATAGTATTGCTTCCAATTACAGTTCTTATCTGCTAGCATTGCTGATATTTTTGTTGCATCTTTACAAATCATGTACAGTGTTTGTTTTTCCTTAGCTCTTTTTTATTTTATATTTAAAAAATTTATTAAACATCTGACACACATAACAATATGCAACCATTCTCAAAACCAAAAAAGATAAAGAAAAAGAAACCTACGTCACCAGTCTTACATAGTTAGAGTAGAAATATAAATATAAAAACCCTATAAATATAAAACCCCTACAACTAATTAAAAATTGGTTCCCATCTTTGTTGTAAACAGCTCCTACTAAATAATCAAACAACTTAAGAATCTTTACATAAAGTCTAAATTAACTTTATTGCTAATAGTATTTATGTCCTTTACCAATTATCTAAAAAGAAAATAGCTAGAATGGAGTGGAACTAAGAGAAATTCCTGGTTAATAATAGCAAAAAATGTATCCTTTGCTAATAATACATTGTGATCACTTTTAAACTAAACATTATTTCAATGATACAATACTACAAAATAATAAAGAAAATACTTAAATCTTAAAAATTATTAGTAACTTTTAACCAATATTCTTTTAGTTACCCATTGCATATACTATGAATATTCTATAATACTATATAATAGCAACAAATAAAAATCATTTAAAATTTCATAGTACATTTCTCATGTAATAATAATAAAAAAATCTAAGCTAAGATTAATATGCAAGTTCAAAACCCTATTGTCATCAATTAACCATTTTTCCTTAAATACACATTTTCCTTAGCACTTTTTGTGATCTGATTGGCTTTTCTTAAGTGTACTTTGTTCTTTGTACATTGGTTTTCAAAATGCGTACAAAGTCAAATGAAGTATTGCATTGTCAAATGAAGTATTGTGTACCAATTCAGGTCCATCCCTTTAACATGAACTTCTTAACCATGAACTTCTATTCCATGCATCTAATCTGGATTGTGCAGTTTTTGTGTAAAAAAAGTCCAGTGCCCAGGATCAGTGCTTCTGTTCCTGTCAGGGCACCATTAATTTCTTACAGCCTCCAAAGTGTATTCCTAGACTTATCTATACCTGCTTGTCCTGGCTTCGTTTTACCACTATCTAAATTTTTTGTTGAATTTTACTGGTTTGAAAAGATAATTACAAAAGATACAACTGACTTGTGAACATAAAAACAAAATGTTGCCTCCAAATTTTCGTTTCTTTCTTTCCTTTTTTAATCTTTTCCTTTCTTTCTTCCTCTTGCTCTTTTTTTAATTTTTAATTTATAACCATGACTTTAGAAAATGCTATTTTGATCAAAAAATGAACATTGTGTCTGGAGGAAGATCCTCAAGTTTGGCCACAACTATCTTCACTTCATCAACCATTTTGAAGGCCTCTGGAAAACACTTGATGTAGCACATAGGTGGACATCATAAAACTCATAGGCCAAATCCATTGTACCAAGTCATCTCCTTTGCTTTGCACTCACTGGAGATTGTATCCTCTAAAGGAAAACATTACCAGGCAAACATTATGATAGGAGGCACATGAACCATGCCCCGCCCCAAAGGAAAGAATCCTAAAGAATTGAAAACCATTTGAAGAGTAGCTGTTATTGGCAACCTACAGCCTTGTCTGAGATATCATGCTACTGCATTTTCTCTTATTATGCCTACTTTTAACTTTTTCTTGTCTAGCTCCGCTGTTCTTAACCACTCAGAAGTCTCCCATCTCTTCAAACATTAGTTTCCTATTGTGGCCTCTTACATCTAGAGCTCTCCTTCAAAACAGCTGTGCAATGGTACTTGTAATTCCCTTAAATCCACAAGGCTATTGCCTTAATTTTTTTAGAACTTGCTACTGAGCTTCACTCTGTGTATCTGTGCATACCAGTATTCATCTCTTCCTACTTCCATCAATCTCCTGTCTCCTCCTTTTTTTCCTTGTAGGAAGGCACTTTGCCCCATAAAGACCCTGTACGGTGCACTTTGCCCCATAAAGACCCTGTACGGTGCAGTATTTCCTGCTGAAGCTGTTTTTTTAAAAAAATAACAGTACCAGTGAAAAATCAACACAAGAATTTACAGACAAAGTTGCCCCCACTACAGTATTCAAATGGGTGGCACAATGAGCAAAACAAGTCTTTTTGATACGTTCAAAGCATTTTTTACCAATAACAATAGCATATGTATTTCTATACCACTTATCAGCTAAATGCTCTCTAAGCGGTTTACAATTTGTTAGCTAATTGCCCCCAACAAGCTGGGTACTCATTTTACTGATCTGCAGAAGGATGGAAGGCTGAGTCAACCTGGAGCCTGGTAGGACTGAACTCACAACCTTGTGGCTGCAGTACCAGCATTTAACCACTGCTCCACCAGGGCTCCAAAATAAAGAAAGAAAGCAGGTCGGTCGGTTGGGTAGAGCAAGAGATGAATAGATAGGTGCTTGAGTCCACTCCATTCTTCCCTGTGAATATGTAGATCACACTTGTCTGAAAACAAGGCCAAGAATGACAAAGCTCACAAGTTTATACAAACCTTCAGGATGCCATGCTTTCATTTCGCAGTTCTTTTTTGTTTGGTAGTATCGTTGTACTGAATCATGTAATCCTCTTTTCTTTTCAGGCAAAGTGCTCAAATATGAGATCAATGGACTACAAGCCTGGCTTATCACTCATGCACTCTGGTTTGCAAATGTCTACCACTTCCACTGGTTTTCACCCACCATCATTTTTGACAATTGGATTCCACTGTTGTGGTGTGCAAATATCCTGGGCTATGCTGTATCTATTTTTGCAATGATAAAATCCTATTATTTCCCCTCTAATCCAAAGGATTGGTATGTTGGCCTTGATTATATTACTTTATATATGATGTTAACATATTCAATGAAGACAAATTTTCTCAACTTAATAATGACAATTATTATTATGATCTTTTATGTATAGTTTGCCCTTCAGTCATATTTTCTCAGGGTAGCTAATTAATCCAGTAGCTAGTGACTGACTTTTACTTACCACCTGAGAAAGCTTATTGGCATTTGTAGCTTACAATTATGTTTGCATCAGATTAGCCTGTTAATATGGGCATTTGAGAGTGAAAATTCCTTCCATTTCATATGGTTTCAAATTTGATTTTGTATTTATTTTCTTCTTTTTCTATACCATTTTAGTAAATTCACTGGTAACTTCTTCTACGACTTCATGATGGGGATTGAATTTAATCCTCGTATAGGAGAGTGGTTTGATTTCAAACTGTTTTTCAATGGTCGCCCAGGCATTGTAGCATGGACTCTCATTAACCTCTCCTATGCAGCAAAACAGCAGGAACTATATGGACAAGTAACTAATTCTATGATACTTGTCAATGTCCTCCAGGTAAGTATACCCATTAAAATATTGGCAACCATTAAATGAACTTAATGTGTGATGAAGCTGTGTAACTAAAACAGAATGCAGACTTCTGTTTATCTAGCTGTAGCCCATTGCCAGCATAAATGAATGAATCGTGATTTTCCTGTGATCATGGATTGTAGCTCCCAAAGCAGGTATGTGTTCCAGTTCTTTTCCCATAGTTTCACTGCCTGACTGGTCTGAGCTTTTGCTCCATGAGAATTAAAACTACTGAGATCTGGGAAAAGCCTGCTCTTGCAGATCAACCACTTCCACTGGCTCCTATTGCTGGACAATGCTAGAAGAGGGGTGGTCTCCTGGGGGCCATCCCAAGAGAGCATGGAGGACCATACCTCGCTACTGCCAAAAACTTTTTTAAAAAGTCCTCAAATAACCCCCAGTGCCCTGTAGTGATTGTAGAGGACATTTTTGTCATGTTTATAGGCCCCTTTCTAGAACTTCGTAAAAACAGGAAGTGATTTCCAGTCACTTCTTGTTTTTTACAAAAGGCCTCTCTGGGTTTTAAAATGGCCTGGAGAGGAATATGGCAAAAACATTGGCCAACGCCATTAGAGGGCATTTTGGGAGAGGTTTGGAAGAGGGTTTGTTTTGTTTTGCTCCTGGGGGCGCATACAGGTTATGGCCGTGCTTTTCATATCGCATGTAGAATATGATGGTGCTAGAACACTGGGAATAGGCCTACTTTGTGAACTCCTTATTTAAGGAAAAGACTGTTGTACTTTGAACATACCATGAGACAACATGGCTCATTGGAAAAGAGGATAATGCTTGGTAAAGTAAAAGCAGAAGGCAGCAGGAAAAGAGACACTGCATTACAGTGGACTGATTTAACCAAGGAGGCCATGGCCCTGGGCATGCAAGACCTGAGTAGGACTCTTGGTAATCTTTCATTCATAAGGTTGCCATGAATTAAAACCAACTGGGCATCAAATAACAACAACAACATGCCTGGCAAAAGGCTGGAGAATTAGACAAGAGTCGTGTTATCTGCCTATGGCTGCAACTTGTAGAATGGGGTGTTGTACAGTTGTAGTCTTTTCTACCACTTGAGTTATAACATTTGTCTGTATTTGTACTCTGGAGCCAAATAACCTTTGACAGTCCAAGTGTTTTGAATTACGTCCCAGTGATCCTTTTCCATTGGCAGTGTTATGTGGAGTTGAAAGACTGGAAGGCCAACGTTCCCCATCTTTCTTTATTGCATATTTTTGATGGGTGTCAGATGTGTTTGAGAGAATTCCTGTACAGAGGCAGAGAAATTTCTAATAAACAATTTTGAAATTAGGACATTGCTTTTACATTATCAGGAAATGCAAGTATAGTATCTTGGGATATACTTTGTTCAGGTTCAAAAGAAAATCATTGGAGGAGGGAAAGTCAGTATTGTATTCCATGCAGATGAATTTAAATATCTTATTCTCAAGAAGGATGGCATTAGTTAAGTTGTCCACTTATGACTACCCATACTGGTCTCTGTCAATGTGTTATTTTTAGGCTGTGTATGTGTTGGACTTCTTCTGGAATGAAGCCTGGTACTTGAAAACAATTGACATCTGCCATGATCATTTTGGATGGTACCTGGGATGGGGAGACTGTGTTTGGCTTCCTTATCTCTATACTTTGCAGGTACTGCGTGTGTGTGTGTGTGTGTGTGTTTCATGATTATACTTGGTAATACCTAGAAGCAAAAGTCATGGAACAACAGCCTGCTTCTATGACAAAAGCCTTGTTCAAGACTATGGAGCATTTTAGACAATACCTAAAATTCCAGTTCAAATGAACATACTAAAATATGATTATGTTCCTCCTAATGTTGAGTATTGCCCACCTCCAGTTTTTTCCTCAGAAACACCCTGCATGATAGGCTAGGTTGAGAATGACTAGCTCAAGGTCATCTGTGACCTTTACGACTAACTGGGTATTTGATCTGGGTCTCCCCAGACCCTACCAAACATTTACCTCTACATGATACTGTCTTTCAGTGCAAGTGATTTTCCAAATTCAGCTGTGACTTAAATGTTTGAGCACAGTGATGGAGAAATCTGTTTTGCTCTCTTCTGCATCGGGATTTTTTAAACCTCAGTTTCTTTTCATCTCAAATATGCAACTTGCAACTTTTACTAAATTCTTCAAACATGAATTAAAATGAAATTTTAAGTCATCCACATCTGCCAAATTCACCAGGCCAGCTATTCTCAGCATGGAGAAGACCATGTTCTGCCTTCTTGCCATATAAATGTTCAAGATGAAGAATGTCTTAGAAGAAATATATGGCAACCCTAAATAGGAGAACATGTCTGAACACACAGAAATTCAGACTTTTCTAAACACACAGAAACCCAGACTTTTAAGAATTAACTACTCAAAGTCCTAGGCCTGGAGGAACATGCCTGTCCCATATTAGATTTTTTTTCTAATCTCAGGATCTTGCCATTCTTGATGTAAAGAAACCTTCCAATTTTGGTGAATTCTTTTCAAAAAGTACTGAAATGAAATTATCAGCCGTCTCTATTCACATCCCTAGTTCATTATTTACTGACACTAAGCAGTAATGCTAAATAATATGACAGTTATCCCTTGCCAGGCAGAGGACAAATCCAATTTCAAGTCTGGAGTAGTCTAAATGAAAAGGATAGGCACCAGTTAAAAATCCTTACTTACAGAGTCTTTTCACTTACTTCTTTCTTTAGGGATTATACTTGGTCTACAATCCTGTTCAACTTGCCACAGGTAATGCAGTTGGGATTCTGCTTCTGGGACTGGTGGGCTATTACATCTTCAGAATGACGAATCATCAGAAAGATCTCTTTCGTCGCACTGATGGCAACTGTAAAATCTGGGGCAAGAAGCCCCAATACATTGAGTGCTCCTACATGTCATCTGATGGGACCAAACATTACAGTAAACTGTTGACTTCAGGATTCTGGGGTGTGGCCCGCCATTTTAATTATACAGGAGACTTGATGGGGTCCCTGGCATACTGCCTGTCCTGTGGTTTTGAGCACATCCTGCCTTATTTCTACATCATTTACATGACCATTCTTCTTGTCCATCGCTGCGTCAGGGATGAACACCGGTGCTCCAGCAAGTATGGAAAGGACTGGAAGCGGTATATTGATGCAGTGCCATACCGATTGTTTCCAGGTTTATTTTAAATGCTTAACATGGGAACATGAGATATATATTTAGGGACCATGTATGAAAAGTTTATTTTCTGTGGAGCAGGTTTTTTTAGGGTCCAAAATAATGGCATCAGCAGAATCGTTGGACCCATCAAATGGGATAGGACCCATGTGTCTATTAAAACCATTATGCCACTAAAATGTAAATGTTTATTTCAACATTTTAGAGGTGATTCTGTTAAAAGAAAAACTTCATATTGCCATGTTCCCCACCACCACCCAACATCTTTCAAATTAAAAAATTAAGGAAATCTTGATTATAATGAAAACCAAAATGTTGTTTCACTATAGCTGCAGTCAACAGGGAAATGAATGGGAAGCAAATATACCTGTTAAATCTTCAGTTCTTTGCATTATAATTTGTGCAGGAGCAATTCCTACTGGGTTTGTTTCCAAGTTACACTTGGGAATTCTGAAGGAGAATTCTGAACAATAAACAAAGAGAGTGCGCATGACTATGTTATGATCTGGTCTTCAGATAGGTTTATTATAGCTGGATCAGGGAAATCTGGGGCTTTCATTAACTTGGTATCCAAATGGATATGGGAATTATCTGTCATTTCATGATAACTGAGTAGGTAAATAGTTCGTATCAATCTCTCCTTTGTTCATGGTGAAAATCATATTTGTGCAACAAATGAGGTCTAGGATGACAAATGATCACTTCTTTTTATTTTCTAGCAGTATTGAAATACTGCCCTCACAAATTATCTAAGACCTTTCCTAAAGTACAGTTGGATACACACACATCCACACTCATATCTATTTATTTTAAACAGGAAAAACAGCTTTTCCTTCATGAAACTCACACAAATGGGTTTTGTGTTATCTGGACCATGATCAGAAGTAAAGAGCTTTTAGCAAGAACTTCAGACACTTATTGGGATGTATTTGCATAAGTGAGAATAGCAGGGTTTTTTTTTAACATGCTGATGTGACCAGACTTCATTATTTTTTAAGTGTACATCCTTACGGATGAATCCTAGACTGTGTCTACAAAAATGCAATGTGAAAGTAAAGGGTTTTGGGTTGTTTGTCTTTTTTTGCTGTGGAAGACAATAACAATAAGGTCGTTACTGCAGAATAGAAACTAATGAACAAAATAAGGAAATGGGTTGCAAGCTATCTTTAAATGGACCTTGTAGATATCAAGAATAGTTTGTATTAGCCAATAAGTTTTATATAACAAAGCTGAGAGAAGTCATTTCATACTGAATGTAAATATTACTCTAAAAATTAGGTTCCTGCCTGACAAGCAGCCACCTAGCTTGAAAATTATGTATGGTATCTTTGCTATGACACCTCGTATGAATCAGATGTGAGGCTCACAATTGTCAGGAGAGATGGAAAGAGGGTACTAAGATTTTCACCACTCAGATTCTCCTGTCCCTGGAACTGGCTGTCCCCAATGATTGCATAAAAAACATAGAAATCTACAATAGATTTAACTATTGTACTATTAACTCATTTGGACCAACACACAGTGTCTTTCCCTACCAATAAATAACAGTCAACCTTACTAATTTCCTGCCTTAATTGCCTTTGATCATGTTTTCATTTTGAAAACAGTAGCACTGGAATTTGGTTTTCACACCATTGAATTCAAAGATTCAGCAGGACAGAGTAGAGTACCAGTCAAGGGACTGCCAATTTGCTAACACTCTTACGAGGTGAATTGTAATGTCATTTTGTAAAAATAAAATGATTTTTCAAAAACTGATGTCATCCCAGTATTTTCCTACAGTTGCTTTATTTGTTGGCTTATGAGATTTTACCCTTACAGGATTGTTCTTAAGAGCCTGGGATAGGAGGACAACAAAAGACTTTCACAAACTAATGTGGCATCACAGCAGCATGTTGGACTGCTTGAAAAACTGAATGGTTGTGCTCATATAGATCAGCTGAGCAATGTGGGGAAATACTCAACCTCTTTTTAGATTCTGTCTCCTCTTCAACAGATGTTATAGGTGCAGTTAAAGGCACTCTCTTATGCTTCATAAATAGAGTAAGTTTGTGCTATAATTCTTCAACCCCAGTCCTAAGCATGTTCTGGACTTATACTGGAACTTTACAATGTATTGGGTTGAATTCAGAAGTAAGGCATTCTTTCAAAAGTAGAAGACCCCTTCCATGAGTGGAAGAGCTTTTTCCTATTTTATATCTGTAAAGAGAACTTCACATCAGCAGTATGCTTTCAGTTAACACCAAGCTGTAACCCTAGCCCATCATCACAAGATGCAACTTGTGTTATGCCAGTGTTGTTTATGCTAAGTCAATTTTCATGCTAAGTATTCTAATAGCCACTCTTAATTGTTCACAGAATTACCCTACCAGAATTCTTTTTGCTGGTCTAGTAATTTATGAACTGCTGTCTAAACGGGACAATTTGGGGTTGGGGGAAGGGTATTTCAACCACATCTACTGCCAGCTGTAGGAACTAAGCTCTCTAAATGCTTGTTTCAAATGTGATTTATATGCCTCTATTTCTAGCTAAATATCGGCTGATCACTCCTACTTTAATGGGAATAGTTTCATGTGTGATTCTCCCAGAAGGGAAAAAAGTGTCCAGATATTGTTGACTAAGGAGACAGAAGACAGTCATTTAAGGGGATTTGGAGATTTTATGATGTTCAGCAAAAGAGGAATCTGGAAGGTACAATTAATAAATTTAAGTTCAGTTATAGCAGCAACTTTGAAATAAGACTCAAGGAAATGACTTTGAGTCCTAAGAATCTTCTTATAGGATGCTTTTGAAATTTACTTATTTGTATTAATGAGGGGCAGGCCTAAATACTCTAAAGGCATTAGATCCTGTCTGATCTTGGAAGTTAAGCAAGAACAGCCCTGGCTAGTACTTGGTTGGGAGACTGCAATGAATACCAGGTGCTGCAGGCTATATTTCAAAACAAGGAACTGGCAAAACCAGCTCTGAGTATTCCTTGGCTAAGAAAACCCTGTGTAATTCATGGAGTCTCCATAAGTCAACAGGTGACTTGCAGGAAGATGCACAAATTTGGATGATAATTAAGCAAATGGAGAATTAAAATAGTACCTCCATACTTATCATGCTGCTGCAAATGCCTTCATTAATAAATGTACTTCCAAGATCAGACAGACCTTCCCTCTGTCTATAAGGTATGATGGCTCATAAATACATAATGCTCACAGTAAGCATAGTTGGTAGTCCTCCTTAGTTTTCCTTTTCAGAGAAATAGGGTGTGAACTATAAGAAATATTTGCTTCCCGTTGCAAAAAAATGTGACAAAGGCCAAATGAGATTTGCTCCAGGGTCAGTGTCAGATGTAGTATATATTTCTTCTGCAAAGCAAGAGTAAGCCATAAGCACCTGTATAAGTGACACATGGCAAGGGTGAGCAGTATGCCACTATATATTAGTTGCTGGGAAGAATATGTGTGGGTGAGATATTATTACACTCAAGCCTTGTTTGTGGCCTTCACAAAGACAACTGGTTAGCTACCATGTGAACAGAATGCTGGACTAGATGGACCTTTGGTTTCATCCAATAGCAGCTTTTTATGTTTTAAAGTTACTCAGACAAATACTAATCATATAGTAACAATCTCATTTTTAAAACCTGGTGTAAAAATCAGTAGCGTGCCAAATCCAGTGTACAGAGAATGGCAAGAGAAGAGTTATATTCTAAGACCACATACCACAACAAGGATTAGATTATTGTAAGGAAAACTGTCACAGCTATGAAAGAAATGAACTAATTTCAAACATACTGTATTTGTGTTATTGTTTTTAATCTATCCATCTCTCCCTATAGATCAATGTGGGGAACAACAGTTTAAAATACAACAACAAATAGACATAGCACAGTTAAAAACAAACATCCATTAAAAGTTCAGTATCAGTTAAAAAACCATAACATCAATTAAAAAGCATATATATTAAAAACAATCAATTCATAGGTCTACTGGAAAAGTTTGGTCTTTAATGCTGTTTTAAATGCAGACAGCATATCTAGCTATTGGATTTCTTCCAGCAGGTAATTTCACAATTTGGGAGCAGCTGATGAAAACATCTAGTTAACAATTGCCAGCCTGGTCCTGAACATCCCCAGAAGACCTGAGTATACTGGATGGGTTATACAGGAGAAGGTGATTCCATAGATAACTCGGTCTCAAATCATACAGAGCTTTAAAAGTAATCACCAAAACTTCGTAACTTGCCTGGAAATTAATTGGCAACTAGTGGAGTGATTTAATATAGTTGTAATACAATCACTCCTAGAGGCATCAGTACCCAGTTTGGGTACCATGTTTTACATTAATTGAAGTTTCCAAACTTGGTACAGTTGACCCTTGAGGTTACCAGTGCATCCACTACCATCTTCAGGTCCTCCAGCTCTAGGAACATAAAAATAAGGGTGAAATACATACCTTATATAATTGTCTGATGGATGAAGTGCTACGATTCACATGACCAGAACACCACAAATTATGGCAAAACACAGTGTTGGATTACTTTATCATTTGAACCAATAAAATGTTATACTCTGACAATTAGCCAGTACGTTGAAAATGTTGTATTAGATGACCAGTGCACAAAATCAGGTGTGTATGCATCTAGCATTGTGATAGAAGATAAAGTTCATTGCCATGCTGTACATGCACATAAACTGACATGTGAACTACTGTGGCACATAAAGCTCCATACTGGAAACTTTTCATGAGTTCTCTATGGACACAAAACTAAAACACCATCCTGTTACAAAGTATAGTGAATACTTTCCTATGTAGAAGCTATATCTGAAGATATTACTGTAAAAATTTTAAGCTTTCATTCCTGCCGATGTTTGTATAGCTTGAAATCTCATTTTAATCCTGGCTGGAGAGAAGTTCTTCCAATGACATTTTATAAATTCACAGTAGACAATAAGCAGAAAGATTCTCCACAAATGTATTCCATCAACCTCTTATAGATATACGTAAGTAGTTTAGAACAAGTTGCAGACAAAATGCAATAACTTAATTGAAGAGGTGTTTCGGAAGGATCGCCAAGATATGCATAAAACTAAAACACACAAAAAAATTAGACATAGCAAATGGGGAGAGGGTCTCTTAGGCCACAATATACATTAATTCCTGTTATGCTCCTCTATGAATACAAAGCTGAAACTCCGTTAGTTCCCTTGGTTATTTGGTACCCTTTGGAGCCAAGGGTCATTTTTATTATCCAAAGAATGAAGTAGGGAACAGATGTCTGACCGTTCTTACAAAAGAGAAGGACGAGGAGGAGTTTGAGAGAGATAATTCCCCAATGGAAGGGAAAATTCAAAGGTGCACCATTTACCACAACTTTTAACTTGAAGTTCAGGGGAAGCTCCAGTTCTTATTTCCACTTCAAATGTACCTGAAGCATAACTGTGCCTTAAATATCATTTGTTGGGGTAAAGAAGATATGCATCAGGGAGTCATAAAGAAATTTCCACCCTCTATCATCTATTCCTCTGCATGTTTTACTGGCAAAACTTGGGAAGCTACCCCCTGAATGTCATCATATGGAGCACTACTATACACGTGGTGTTGTATTTTTCTTCTTACAGTTGAAGTAAATCAGACAGCACGAGATTGCAGGTGGGACATGAATTTATACCCTCCACCATTTCCCAAATTAAAACTCGGACGTGGGTGGCCCGGCAACATCAGAGTATGGTCAAGATGGCAAAAGCTGTTGACGAAGAATACACAAGTTAGCAGTTAACATTTGCCACAAGCTACTGGGAAGAGCAAGACTCCCACTCTCCTTTCAGTTCCCCTCTGCTGAGTTAATGCTAACTACTGTTGCACTTTTGAACTCAGCTTGTTGCAACTAATGTAAACTGAATACAAAGAGGGGAAGTGCAGGGGTGGACAAAAGAGAAACGGGGATGTTTTAAAAGCAGCGGAAAAAGTGGAATGACACATGATTAATTGGGACTATCCCTGTCAATCAAGACAGTTGGGGGGGTTATGAAACTATTAAGTTCAAAGGTGTAAGCCTTCTATCTTCTTGCACACAAGAAGGGGAAAAGGTATGAGTGCCAAGGACCTTGGCAGGCTTGTTTTTATCAAGGCAAGACTTGTCATTATATCAAACTCTTCTTCTTTCATGTTCCTTGTTAAAACCACTTTATATGGAACCTAAGGAGGAGATACACTGATGATTCAGATGTAATTAAGCAAAAAGTGGGGATTAAATTGCTCTCTCGGAGGCAGCGCTCACAGTAATATTGCTTGCTATTTCAAAGGCTAAACTAAAAGCCAGATTACTTTATCCCTCCGAAAAGAATTCGCCACACTGTTTCTATGCCTTTTTATGAATTTTTCACGTCCTAATTTGTAATACTTTTATCAAGCTTATGTCCCTCAAAAGGCTGGCCAAGGTCCCACACCGGAGTTCCACAGCACCGGTCTCCACCCACAGAAGGGCGCCCCGATTGTGCTATGCCGTCCTTGCGCACAACGGCGACACTGCACAACGGAGCGCACCCCCAAAGGTGCAGCTGAAGGCACAACAGCAGGAGGACCCGCGCCCTCACCCGCCATGGCACCCCACACGGACCTACCCCCGCGACCTTCAGCTGAATATTGATGTTCCACGTCAGAGAAAGTGCGTTCAGCTCCTCGCACAGGGGAAGGGCACAGGTACGGAAAGACAACGGGGGGGGGGGGAATGTACACGGCGTTGCCGCCTGAGTCCTTGGGGACGACAATAAAGGAGCAGCGGCGACACCACTGCACTTGGCGGGGGAGCGCCCCCTCGCTGTGGCTCCGGGCTCGGCTTCGGTTCCCTGCAGGCCGCCTCCGGGCCGCCAGGGGCCAGGTCAGCGAGGCGACGGCGCCCGTCCCTCCGGCTCCTCCCTTCTCCCTCGAGTGGCTCGGCGGGGCGGGCGGGGAAGAGGGCTACGGCGGTAACCAGGAAGCGAAGCCAGGAAGCGAGTCGGCCGGAGGCAAGCGGCCTTCTGGACTACCATGGAGGGCGCCGGCCGCGAGGTGAGCCGAAAGGGTCGCCGCAGGGAAGCCGGGGAGCGGGAGGCGAGGCGACCGGGCGGGGGTGTGTGTGTGTGGGGGGGTGTTCCTAAGCGAGGACCGGCGGGGAGGCTTAGAGGTGGGGCGAAAAGGCCCAGGAGGCGGCGGAGGGGAGGGAGAGGGGATGGAAGGCGGCCGCGCGCGGGATGGCGTCTTCCGCCCTGCCTCCCCCTGGGCCCCTCTGAGGCGGGCCGCGTCCCACCGTCTCTTCCAGAAGCTGCTAAAAAGGAGGTCGTAGGATGCGGGTACAGCTGCTTCCTTCCGTAATAGGCAGTTTCTGTCTCGGAAGTTCGTTCAGTGTGAACTTTGAATTACGCCACTACAAGTATTGGGAGCTGAGAGGCGCGTGTCTCTTCATTCAGGAAGGGGATGGTTTCTTCCTAAAGTAGCAGTTTATCGCTCAGCTAGGGATTTTTAAGAGCTCCCACCACTCCTGGCGTCTGATTAAGTGCGTTGCTTCGCCGAGTAAGACTCCAGGGCCTGTCCGAACTGCACTGTTAATTGTGCTTTTGTCCCTCTTTTCAACATCCTCTGGGATCCTGGGGCTTGCAGTTTAGGAAGCAGCATTTAGAATTCTCATCCAGAGAGCCCTTTGGCCTCAGTAAACTACAAACTCCAGAATTCCACCGGAAGTTGAAAGTGGAATAATAGCACTATAACAGTGTAGCGCGGAAAGGCCCTTAGAATCATAGAGCTGGAAGAGACCACAAGGGCCATCGAGTCCAGCCCTCTGCCGTGCAGGAGTACACCATCAAAGCATTCTGGATAGATGGCCTTCCAGCCTCTGTTTAAAAACCTTTACCAAATTCCTGGAAGCCATGCCCTATGAGGATAGACTTGGAGAGCTGAGTATGTTCAGTCTGCAGAAGAGAAGGTTAAGAGAGGACATGATAGCCATGTTTAAATATTTGAAGGGATGCCATGTAGAGGAGGGAGTGGGCTTGTTTTCTGCTTCTCCAGAGACCAGGACAAAGAGCAATGGATTCAAGCTGCAGGAAAGGAGATTGCACCTGAACCTCAGGAAGAACTTCCTGACAGTCAGGGCTGTCCGGCAGTGGAATATGCTGCCACAGAGTGTGGCGGAGTCTCCTTCTTTGGAGGTTTTTAAGCAGAGGCTGGATGGCCATCTGTTGGGAGTGCTTTGAGGGTATTCCTGCATGGTAGGGGGTTGGACTGGATGGCCCGTGTGGTCTCTTCCAACTCTACATTCTATGATTCTATTATTCCTCCTTGTTTGTCTCTCTCACACACTTACCGGTCTTTCAGATGATCCAGGATGTTGTTAAAACTAAACTAAAATCCCAGTGGCCCACAAATGTGGCAAATGTAAAATAGAAAGCCTTTAGTCAGGGTTTCCAGATGATAAAGGCACAACTGATCTATATAGAATGACCCTGAGCATGCATTCTTGATTGTGCAGGATTATATTGCTGCGTCACACTGGCATTCCTATTATTCAAAAGAAACATTTAACAAGTTGAATGAATGATTTGCTGAGGCCATGCTGACTTGCTGCGCCCTGTCACTTGACGCTTGTGTGTACAACTTGACTGTTTATAGAGAGGAAGCCTTTGGTCATAAAAGCTGCATGAGCAGAAGCATTTCTGCAGTCCGGAACCCTGTGTGAGTGATATTCCGGATTGCTTGGCAGTTTTTGCATGAGCAGCTGCATATGTGAGTGTTTCCAGCAAATATTCATGCTGAATAAGAGAAGTGATTTTTATTTTATTAGTTTGTTATTCGCAACATTTATATTCTGCTGTTTCTCCGACAAGCTCTACATGGCGTACATTGCTCTCTTTCCATTTTGTCCTTGCAACAGCAACCCTGAGAGGTACCCAGGCTGAGTGAGAGTGTTTGCAAGCTTTGTTGGTGATATATGGCACAAAATCTCCCTGGTTGGTTTTGAAAATAGGATGTCTGACTACATCTGATTCGTCAAGCCTTTTCTTGTGAAAGCAATTTGCAATTAAGACCAGTTTATTGAATTAGTCTGCTGACTATTTCAAACAATCACATATGATAAAACATAAAAATTATAAATACTAAAAAACAGTACAATGAAAACATTACCATGACACATGTTAATATTTTCTCATGAAAGAGAAACTAATGATTTCTTTCTCCAGCCTGAATCAAAACAGGCTATGAATCAGAGGTTATGATTTTCTCTTTTACTACAAGAACCACTGGATAGTGAAGGTTATTACTCATTTGAAAATGGCATCTGTCTTTTAAACCAAGGATGGAGAAGCTGTGGCTTTCCACATGTTTTTGGCTCCAGCTTTCATCAGCACAGGCAAACCTGGGGCTTGAACCTGCATCGGCTCAGGGATGGTGGGAGCCAACTGCAGTAACATGTAAAGGACCATAGACTTCCCAGTTCTATTATGCATTATGGCTCTTGTCATTTCAAACGACATCCAACAGAGTTTTTGTACCTTTTACCATCCTCAATAAGATTCCAAAAGAAACCAAAGATGGGCTTTCTTCCTAAGAGGAAAGCATTCTTTAAACATCAGATGGTTATTTGATGGTTCTAGGGGGAAAAAAAAATCTCAGTTAAAGGCTCTTGCATTGAGAGTTTCTGCTGGCGTTGGCAGCAAGGTAATTATCTGTGAGCTTAGGTGTATTGTA
Source organism: Cyclura pinguis (assembly GCA_030412105.1). Taxonomy (NCBI): domain Eukaryota; kingdom Metazoa; phylum Chordata; class Lepidosauria; order Squamata; family Iguanidae; genus Cyclura; species Cyclura pinguis. The sequence continues at coordinate 304,437,179 of CM059599.1, read as the reverse complement.
CACCCAGAAGGGGTGTATTGCCATGTGATTCTTGGTTCCAAAGCAAAAAAAAAACACAAAACAGTAGCAAGAAGTTGTATTCTGTGTTAGGTTCCCCATAGCAGCAGTTTTCAAACTTGGATCCCCAGATATTTGTTGAACTTACCTAGGAATTCACAGGTTGAAACCTACTGTGGGAGGTAGTACACCCTATTTGCTTGCATATAAGAAGCACTTTTTTGGAATCATTTCATATGTTATACTGGTACTTCAGTCTTTTGTATGCAGCTAAGGATGCAGAAGCTTATTAAGTCAAATAAAAATATAGGTGTGGGACTCCTCCTTAGTTGCAAAACTCATATGATGTATTAATAGCACAACAATTACCTGTTCCCAGGTGAGGCTTTTATTGTGGAATGACTCTGTTTCTCTTATGCAATCTTACCAGGAGAGGGGATGCAACCCAGTCTGTAGATGACCATTTCTTTTTCTAGTGGACCTCCTGTGTTTGTCCATTGTTGCTTCTTGTTTTTCCCTTCACCTAACCTCCCAAATTGTTAAGAATGAAAAGTCCACAATGCTTTTTGATTGGTACTAGGAGTCATTACTCTGGAGTTCACTGCATGAAGGAAACCAAGAGTGGGAATCTTGTGGGTCTCCAGATGTTGTTCAGCTGAAAGTCACAGCATTCTTCAGCATTAGCTGTGCTATTCATGGCTGCTAGGAGTTGCAGTTTAACAGTATTTAGAGGGCTGGATGATGTCCACAAAAGCAACGTGTTGCTGTTTGAATGCTGTATCAAATTTATCAAAATGCCAAATTCAGACTCTGGCCAGCACCCATTTCATACTTGACTTGTTTATGGGTCATCTCTTCTGCCACTATGGAGTTCATCTCAATATCCTCTCATAAGTAAGTCACCTTGATTTCACTGTGAGACTTATTTCCTGTCAAGTAGGTATAGGATTGCAGCTTAAATTCCTATTTGTATGTGCTGAGAACTTATCCAGATTAGCTGAGTACTATAGGATCAGTTTGTGCATGAGGAATTTTTGCTGCCCTGGAAATATCTGGTAAGCTGAAGGTCCTTTCCTTTGTTCTCTGTACCCATTGTAATCTCCCAAGTGTCATTTTGAGATTGCTGCCTAAAGCAAATACTGGCTTCAAAAGAGGAATTTGTCTCAAGGCCACAAGGAGCAAAGGTTACATTCCCCTTCCACACCCACTAAGTATTGGCTTCACCCACTGCTGATACTTTTTGCATTCCAGAAAAACAGCACATTAGATGTAGTTTGGCCCATAGAGTTGATTCCACTAACTAAGGTTTTGGAGTTGGGCCAAGAGATTATTCCCTATGTTCACCTTTATTTGGATCTTTCAACTTGTATCCATGTTTACCTTAACTGTGGCTAATGCAGAACTACTGCCATGCTTCTTTTAAGGGCAGAGAAGCATATATTGCTCCTGCCAGAGCTTTATTGCACGCTGTGTGTTCTTTGTATCAGTTTTTTGGCTGAAATTTTGAATTGTTGGTGTTTTAATATAAATATAAATCTTACAAATTGCAGATAACTTTCTTGTAAATATGCAGTGTTTGTGGATAACATTTTCATTCCAAGATATGTTAACTGTTAACAGTGTAAAAATCACAGCCGTGGTCCCCTTCGCCACCACGGGCACAGCTGGTCTAATATGTATGAAGATAAAGATCTCCTCAAAGAGCAAGACATGGTTCCTCTGGTGGAGGACTACAGTAGTTTTGATATTGTCAAAGCAACCCAGTAAGTCTCTTGAATAATATATGCCTTTGCTATAAGTCAATAACTATGTAGTAATTAAGTATTCAAAATATATAGTGAATTACAACTGAGACTTTTTATGTGGTAATGTATATATTACTACTATGTTGTGATGTAGTACTGTTATAGCTATGTAGTAGTGCATTTAATATGTGGAGCTGAGATCCTGTGTCAGACATGTGGCCACATTGTGATGGCTATCATCTGTTTCCTGATCTGACTCCTGACCCCCACCTTAAAATCCAGCCAGTTGCACCAAGGGATGGAATGCTATGGTGCTGGCAATTGTAGCCCTGAAGGATGACATGGCCAGCCAATTTGAATGGACTTTCTTTCTGTTATTCCCCTGCTGCAGTTCTCCTTGTCACCTGAAAACATGCTCTGGGGGCTTTCCCCACTCCCCAGACCAGGTTTTATGGGTGCATGGGGAAGGACTGCAAGGAGGAGGGGGAATTTTCCTCTTTCTGGTTCCTCAAGCAGTCTCACAAACTGGACAGTATAATTAGATCCCACTCAGAATCTGTGTATGTCTGTATAATATGTATAAACTACTAAGAAGTTGTATCAGCAAAGTATACTTCAAATAAATAAAATGTATATAGCAAAAGTGAATAATCATACAATGTAACCAACAGAGAAACACCCTAACATCATTTTGAGGGCTTCACATTCCCTGCCCATGTTTTAAAGTCATACAATACAGTTTCACAAAGATTTTAACATTTGAAAAATCTCTGTTGCCTGAAAGTAAGACCAGTGTTTAATACTACTAATAACATTGATGATAATAATATTTATCATAATAAAACTCCAGTTTAACACATATTGTGTAGTGAGAAACATGTTATTTGGTGTAGGGTTTTTTTTACCATAAGTCTGCAGGAGTGATAACTTTAGCCAGAAGTTCAAACTGTCCCAAATAATATTCATTATCTGAATATCATCCCTTGTAACTTGTCATACTCCTTTTAAAATTTTCCTTGTGTTTTAAGTAAGTGAGCTAAACATATGATTCTGTAGTGTAGAATACTGTATCTGCCATAATACTGTATCTGCCAAGAAATTTGGAGCTGTGAAGCATTACCAAAGCCAAACCATAACAGTGAACAAAATGGTTACAGTAGGACCCTCCTATCCGCGGATTCATTATCTGCTGATTCAGTTATCCACGGTTGGCCACCATCGAGCCAACTGTGGATAACTGGGCCCGGGGCCCTGGGCGGGCAGTGGGAGGTGGCAAGGAGCGCAAGATCGTGCTCCTCGCCAACTCCCACCACCCGCCCCAGGCCTGATCCCAGCAGTGGCCAGCGGGAGAAGAGTGAGGAGAGCGGAATCATGCTCCTCGCCAACTCCCATCACCCCTCCTCCCCAACTCCCATCGCACGCCCTGGGCCCAATCTGCTCTTTTCCTGCCCGCTGCCACAGTCGGGACAGGGCAGGCAGCGGGACAGGGCATTCCCTACTATCCGCAGATTTCAGTATCCACTGGGGGGGGGCGGAACCAATCTCCCACGGATATAGGGGTCCTATTGTGCAGCATATGCACACTACACCTACCACAGTAACATCTATAATATGTTTTGAATAGTTGCAGCTGTTAGAAAAAAAAGATTTAATTAAAGGTGGTATGTTTAATCGAGAACTTGTTCTTTTTCATACATGGAGGATGGCTGGATCAGGCAGGAATGAGACTGAAGTGTGTTTAAACTTACAGAAATGTAGCTCTCATTAAATAAACAGGACAGAGAGGAAAAATGGAGATGCTTAGTAATGCTGACATATTAAAAGAGATTTCAGAAGTATATATATTGGTACATAACAAAACATTTCAGCATTTTGATCACATGTCATTCCATACCTTTCTTATTAATCTTTAATACCATTCTTCTCCAAACTGATGATTTTTTCTGCATAGTAATGATTCCACAGTACTAATACACCCAGGCAATTGTCCAGTCATCACTGATTTGTAGTTACCTCTTACTATTTCTAGGCAGTTTTCTATAATCACCTCTTCAGAAGGCATTTTATACTTAAACAGTATTTGAAAGAAGGTTATGCCATCTTCCAGCTTTACTTCCTTTAAGTTCAAATTTGACTTTTTGAATTTCAGATATGGCATTTTGGAGAGATGTCAGGAGTTGGTAGAAGCAGGGTATGACGTAAGACAGCCAGACAAAGAAAATGTAACTCTTCTTCACTGGGCAGCAATCAATAATCGGCTGGATCTTGTAAAGTAAGCTCTTGTTAGAATGTGTATTTCTCAGAACTTCTGCATGTCAAAAAATGAAGTAGATATATTATTTGTTATTTCTTGTTGATTATTGATTTTTTAGTTTCAATGCTAAGAATCTAATATAAGGTGGATATTATGAGGCTATAACATGTTGATGCATTTTAAGTCCCTGAAGCTGTAAACAACATAGCAAGTGGTGAGGAATGCTGGAGCTTTCAGTTCAGCGACATCTGGAGAACCATATGATTTCCAACCCAATTCAAATGAATACATTGCTCAGCTTTGGAAATGCTGAAGCCCATCCTGTGTATATTTTCTGACAACGGAACTTCATTCTGTTACTAGTCACACTTGTTACCATGACTTTTCAAGAATTTAAGATTGTATGTAGCTTTCGCAAATAATATAGAAAAATGTTGATTTTCGGCAATAGAAAATATGTCTCCTCTATATCTATTAGAAGCTGTTATACTAGAGAATGAGCAGAAACGATATTGCTTTATGAGTGAGTGAAGCACAGAGAAACAGATTTTCTTCATGAAAGCAGGAGTAACATAGCTAGAAAAACTAGGGCAATTTAGTTTAAATATAAGCTATATATCATAATCGTATTTCTTTCCTTTTCAGTTTTAATTTTGTTTGTCATTTCTAAATGTCATCTAAAGAGAGGGGTAAGGATATCAGAATTAATATCCAACATTTATTCAGCTCCAGTAGTATGTTGGGTGTTGAAACACTGAAATTTCTGGCCCTGAGGTTAATCCAGCCATCCTGGCTTCCCAGTCCTGCTTTCCGAGCTTTTCTCATGATAGCACTATTGGGTGTTTCTGCAGTCTTTATATGGGGCTTATTCTCCACTTTAATAAATTGAAATGCCTCTTCTAAGATTTAATTACTGACAATGGGCACTTTAAAATATGCAGGTATTTTTGGTCCTGACATTTTGTTTTTGGCCATTCCAGCCACTGGAATGCAGCTGCTTCCAAATTAAAATTAGCCGTAGAAGTTTCTTTGCCCTTGATATAGAAGAATAAATAAATATTTCTTTGTATGAAAATTATGTCTGCTTGCCAGCCATATGTGATAAAGGTGGGGAGCAAGTCTTGTTCATCTTCCACTGAAGATAGAACCTGATATTGAAGTTTCTCCATGCGTAGCTTCCCAAAAATTAAGAGGCTATGCTGAGCAGTAAAGTGCTAGCAATATTTTTCCCTAAAGAGAAGAAGAGTCATTATATAAATTCTAAAATGAGAAATCGGGTCTGTCTGTTTGTGGAAATTACTAGTGAAGAAAATCTGTTCTGTTTAGAACAGCATGCTCTGTTATTACTTTATATGTCTTTGGTTATGTTTCCTGGCATAGAAAAAAGATGCCAAAGGCAAGCCTTGATTCAAACTAAGCCTTGTAAGGGCAAGTAGTGCTCTGCTGGAGACTGATGTTAGTCTTGGTCTTATTTCTCACCTGGTTTCTTTGAGAGGAAGTGAAAGATGAGAACATAGAGTGAGGGCTCATGCCTTGGAACCAGAAATGTTCTTCTGCTAGGGGAGAGTGGAAAGCCATTTCAGCTCACGAAAGGACTGTATATGGTTTTGTGGAAGAGCATAGCATGAGAAGACTGACCCAATACCCCAAAACATTTCTCCACTTCCATAAGGTTTTGAGAATGATAATTGATACATGAGAGTTACCTTCCCCAGTGTGGTATCTTCCAACTCCCATAGTCATTGGATATTAGTCTTGTTATTTGGGGCTGCTGGGAGTTAAACTGCACATAAAGATGTTTTCCATATGATTGTATTACTAACTCTGAATAATTTTGTTTTTAAAAAAATGTTAGAATGGTCAAAAGTCCACTGAAAGAGACACTTTCAGAACAGGTGCTCAGCTGAAATGATATACTTTATCTCTCATGTGAAATGCTTTGGTCATGTATTAGAGAAGTGAGCTTTTTGCGTAATGTTCACCTATCATTTACTTATAAAATGACTTGCTTATATTGTTTTACAGGTTCTTTATTTCCAAGGGAGCAGTGGTGGATCAACTAGGAGGAGATTTAAATTCAACTCCACTTCACTGGGCTGTTAGGTATGGAATTTAGGAAGGACAAATCATTATTTTTATTGTTTGTGTATGAATGGGTTGTTGTGTAGTAGTGTGATGCAATAAGAAGAATTTCATTCTAGTTTCATGAAAATATGTTTCCTAAAAATGTTTGGATTACACATAGCAGTAAGTTGCACATTTACTGAAATTCTAGAAGAATCAGAGCATGGACCAAATCAAGAGATCTGTGGCCACAAATTGGAGGATTGTATAACATACTTGCATTTTCACAGTGTGAAGAAGAGAAACTCTTCAGTTGTCATATACAGAACAGCAGAGCAGACATGAGTTCAGAGGATTCAAAGGATAATCAATGCTGCAAGACACCTTGTACTAGCTGCCAAGACTGCCTCTTTCCCCGATTTCTGTCTTGCTTAGCTGCTGTTTATTTAGAAGGTTGTCTCAGTCCAGAACTGTACATCTCTGTGTCTGGGGCTCTGGCTGGAGAGAACAGGAAAGAATTGCAGGGGGAAAATGATTTTCAGGAAAATGGCTAAGCACTCTTCTTGTCTGCTTCTCCACTAGAAATTGCTACCTTATGATAATACTCTATAGTTGGGGGTGAGGGTTTGGGGTGGAACCTGACTTGAACATTTGATACTTGATTTGCCCAGTAATGTCTGTTTCAACACTGGTACCCTGTTGGTTTTGCATGGTGCTGATGATCATGTCACTTGCTGGATAAAGGCTTTTCTGTCCATAATTCCCTCTGCCAGCACTTGTATAGCAGATCCACATACCAAAACCTGTTTCAGTTTATGATTTATTATTGTTGGACTGAGGCAACTCTATTTTACAGAGTTAGCAATCATTTCCAGCCCTTTTAAGCTAATTCATACAATACGGTACAGTTATAGATTTTTTGTTCAAGTTGCTAGTTAGCTTGGAAGGTTTGCCGCACATTCTAATTGCCAGGATGAAGTCAACAAGTCTGTAATTAGGGCTCAGAACTGCTAATGGATTCTCTGTGCATGACAGAGCTGTTCAGATCATAACTATGTTCCAGGGTTGATTAAAACAGCTAAGTGGAAACTTCATATGACTGGAAAAATGTTTCTGAATTGGTAGTGGCTTCACAGTTGAGTCAGGGTATGTTCAGATATAACATATAATGGGGTTACCATTATTACTGTGACAGTGGGCAGTGGCAAATATGGTATATGAAACTGAAAGGATTATCAGAAAAGAAGGATGTTCCTCTTTAGGGGGTGTGGAGGGCATTTACACCACATCTGTGGGCCACCTGGAAAACCTAGGGGGTTTAATACATTTTTTTACAAAATCTTTGCAAAATTTTTAAAAACTTTTTTTTTTTTAGCTTCATAATGCCTCAGGTGAGAGCTTTTTTGAAACAAGAAGTGACTAGGAAGTGACTTCTGCTTACTTCCTGCTGTTAAAAAAGGCATCTCTTGAGCCTAAAATGACCCAGGAAGCCCCCCCTCCAAACATGTTGGTAATACCCCACGCCCCTTAGAAGGCATTTGGGGCAAACTGAATTTTTGTACAGGAGCAGATGTGGCAGGGAGGTGCAGCCCTCTAAGGCCTCCTTGGGGGCAGGGGGCACTAACGCAGGTTCCCTGCCTTTCCACAGTTGCACACCTCAGTCTAGACAGTTAACTTACATTGGTGTTTTTTTTTCTCTTTTTAGTAATAAAATTTTATCTTTTCAACATACATAGTCTTCAAAATCTATGATCTTTCTTTTTTCAGACAAGGACATTTATCTATGGTCATACTACTCTTAAAATGTGGAGCAGATCCTACTCTTATTGATGGTGAAGGATACAGTAGCCTGCACTTAGCAGTGCTTTTTCAACACATGCCCATCATAGCCTACCTCATAGCAAAGGGTCAGGTATGTTTTTTGCACAGTAAATTAAATTCTCTAATCATAACTGACTTGCTGTGGATGCTCATATATAATATTATGATTCATCGGTTGCACCTGCATCCTACTACTATACTGTTGTGTATATCTTATTCCATAATTTCATTAGTACAAGCAATCACTGTCTCCTGTCATGAACAATTACCTGTCTCAGGAAGCCTTCGGATGAACCTCTTTAATTTTCAAATTCCTTTTAGAAATTGAACTGCAAACTATATAGGTATTCAAACTTAAACTGATTTCCAACTTAAATTGATTATTCATATGCCACTGTTTCTCAGGTTCCTGGCATTTGTAACGGTCCCTAATGTTACTGCTTTGGAGTTTTTCCTTTTTAATATGTCAGAATATTTATACTGCAATACTCAGTTTGAAAAGAGTGCCTCTTCTTATGAAATTCCATATTGGTCTTTGCCAACACAGGGTGCTCTCAGTAAGTTTCATTAGAGTTCTTATCATGAGAAGATTTACAGTCTTACCTCATTGGGAAGGCACTAGGATGTGGAAGGCAGTTCCATACAGCGGAGTTCTTTACCATTTTTACCACTGCTAACATCTCCTTCCGTCAGATTTCTCTCGGCTAAAGAAATTGACAGTACCAGCAGTTGATGCCTATTAAAATGCTTACAGATGTTTGGCTTTCACAAGAGTAGACATTTTGTGTTTTTTAATGTGTCTGATATAATACTATAACACTTAAAACAGTACAAAATGATAAATATAAGCTATTCAGATACACAGATATGCCTGTTTTGAGGGTAAACTCTTTGATAATAGTATTACCCGGCTGTATTGTATAACTCTAGCACTCGGTTGAGAAGGGTTGATGCATAGAATCTACATCAGATTAAGCAAAGGTAGGCCTACACGTCATTAATATGTTGTTTAGCTATAAAAGTTTAATGTAATTGAGCCATAAATTAACTTGAAATACACAATCTTCATTTCCTAAATGTTTAATATGTTTTCATGCTTTTAGAGTGTGGACACAACTGATCTTAATGGGCAAACACCTCTTATGCTATCAGCCCACAAAGTAATTGGGTGAGTAATGTTTATAATTAACAAGCTGTTCAGTCCTGTAATATTTACCTACAAATAAAGCTTACTGATTTCAGTGACACATGCACCATAATAAGTCTATGTAGAACTGTACTCATAATTCTGTGCCTTTTTTAAGCTACCGAACAAATCCTTTAGGAAGAAATTAGAAGTGACATATTTGTTACTGAAGCAGTTGTTCACACCTGATTGTTAACTGCTGAAGGGCAGTATTTTATAATGGAAAATACGTTGAAGCCTGGTACATTTAGGTTTTACAAAACCAATATAGCTGTGTCCTACACTTACTTATTTACAATACAAGTGAACTCTTAATATATTTCAAAGTGCTTCTGACTTATTTCCCATCCATATATTTATTTTCTGTAAGAATCATTTTTTCCTACCACATGCAAATACTTCTTTAAATAGGAGAACATGCATAATTCTGAGTTATATTATCTTGTCTTAGCCAATGGTGTTAGAAGCATGCTGAGGTTAAATCTGTTTAATATGAAAATGTTAACACTCATAGTTTTAGTTACATGTTTTTTTAAACAAACATTTCTCTTTTAAGTTGGATATTGTCTGATTTTTTTTTTCCAAATAGAGGCATCCTCTGCTTTTTGATGGTCCACTTTTTTGACAATCTGCTCTTTTCAGTTACAACCATAGCCCTATATTCAGTCCATAGTCCACTCTTTCAACCATGATGTGGGTTCTGGTTGTAACTGAAAAGGACTGAAAGAGCAGATCATTGAAAAGCAATCACGTACTGCTTTTTCTATGAATCAACTTGGCACCATATTTTGTTCAGTCCTTGGAAAGATTGACTCTTTCAATCATTTTCAATTACAACCAGAACCCAAGTCAATTTGCTTCTGCATTTCAACCGTTCTGCTTTTCGACAGTGCTCTGATTGCTAACCTGTCAAATAAGCAGTAAACCCCTGTACTAGCTAGAACGTTTGTATTATTTATTTATTTACATCCCGCCATTTTCCCAGCTGTGGGGATTAAGGTGGCTGACAAAGGTAAAACAACTGCCAATAAAAGTCCAAGTTTAAAAATATTCCAAAGTTGAAACATAATTAAAGTATAAAAATTACTAAAAGCAATTTTAAAACAGATCCCTTAAAAAAACCAAACAAATACAATCAGCCACTCAAAGCCCTTTCCTCATGAGTAGTTACTTCTCGGAGACTTGTTGAAACAAAAAAAATATCTTTGCTTGCCTCTGGAAAGACATCATGCAGGGTTCCATTCAGTCCTCTCTAGGAAGAGAGTTCAGAGCTGGGGAGCAGCCACTGAGAAGGCCCTATCCTGTATTCCCACCAGATGTACCAGTTAGAATGGTGGGCAGAGGGAAGGACCATCCTGAAGATCTCAAGAGAAGGGCAGGCTCATATGGGAGTATACAGTCCTTCAGATTATGGGGACCTAAGTAGTGTGGGAGTTTATAGGCCATAATTAGCACCTTGAATTTTGCATTGTATCTGGAAACAGATCACTATCCAATGGAACTATTATAACAAAGTGATTATGATGTAACTTATTCACAAAAATTCTATTTAGTTTAAATAGCTGGATTCATTCTTAAGAACAAATTTTTGATTAAAAACCCATGCTTAAAATCCAAGTATTAGTCGCTATTAGATTGGACCCATTAAATCAATGGAACTTAGATAAACTGATTTATTGTACTCTGTTTGTAACTGACAATTGAATTTAGGCCATAGAAATTACTCTATCAAAGATTCTTGGAGATGTCACCACGTGAAAATAATATTTTTCATTTATCTTTTGTTACTTATGTACCCTAATCCTTGTGCTGAATATTCTTACTATTAATAAATTTTGCTACTGTATTGAAACCACCACATCCTCTAATTTCAGTGGAAGTTAATTTAGTGTGTTACTTTAGTAGTCTAGTGATTAGGATGACTCCATATAATGAATCTTCCACAAAGGCTTGCAACATGTCACTTTTCTTCTGCAAGTAATGCTCAGACACACAGATCTCTTGTTATGAGTGCACTGTATCTATTCTTTGAGGGATTCCAGTGCATGTTCATTTGGCTGATGGATTTTTTGTTTCTCCTTTAGACGTAGGGTTAAACCACATCAGAAGTATTGTAGCTCTGGTTGCATTCCATCAAATCGACAAGCCTCTGTACTTTGTAGAAGATATTTCAAGATACAGGGCTTCTGATTCTAGCAGTCAGATGACATTGTATAGTTATTCTGTCTTTTCCTTCTCTATGGATTTTTGTTGAATGAAAAAAGTGAGAAAACAGGAACATTAGAAGTGAAAGATAACATTCTCTCACACCTTGTAAAACTCTGAATTTGGCAATGTTGAATGCATGATAAAACTCTTATCTTAAAGCACCCATGTCCTAGTTCAGGTGCTCATATCACTAATCAAAAGAAGTCAGGTAGCAGATGATGTAAGAAAATCTCTGCTCAAGACTCTGGGAGCTGCTACTGGTCCAAATAGACAATAATCAGCACATGAACAAGCAGTCTGGTGTGAACTAAGATATTCCTGTATTCTTAAATATAAATGCAGTTAAGAACATGGAAGAACTGTCCCTGTAGTAGCTTTTAAATCTTCTGTCTGAATAAGCTTTCTCATCCCAGAATGCCATTTATCTAAAACTGTAAATGTTGACAGATGGAATCATGGATTTCCTGTGTTCTGTATGTATTGGCCTCAAATATTTTCCTGCTTTTTTAAAAAAATTTGTGTTCTGAGGTGATGCAGAAAAGATTTCTGTGTCATTTTAAGGATCAGTGATAAACCTTTTAATTTTAAAAGTACCAAGGCACTTACTTGTTTTTCTCTTTAATCGTGTAATGTGGTTACTTCTCCAGAATTTTTTTCCTGGGCATTCCAGGATTAGTGTTAATACAATAATTTATTTACCCCCATTTTTTAAAAGTTGAGGTGTTTTCTGTTTACTAGCATGTTTTTTATTTTCATCAAGGTTGGAACCTACTCGATTTCTGTTAAAGTTTAATCCTTCTGTCAAAGCTGTAGACAACATAGAGAAGAACACTGCATTGCATTGGGCAATTATAGCAGGAAACATTAGTGCTGTAGATGTATTATTAGAAGCTGGGTCCAGTTTGGACATCAAAAATGGCAAGGTATGATTTTGGTTTTGTGACTTAAGATCCTCCTTGGCTAACAATATTGTCAGACTGTTTTTGCAGTGTTGCTATAGGGCTACATTGTCTTCCCTTCTACAGCAAATGCATCTTGATTTTCAGTTTCAAAATAACAATGCTAACCACAGTTCTTCTGCTTTCCCAAATAATAGCTGAATTTGGTGTTTGTACAATACTTAGAAGTTGAATGTGTGTATACGTAGATTACTTACCTATATAAACATTTCAGTATTAGAAAAGAAAAAATAGACAAGAAGTATGAAGGCATATCAGGGCTTGAGAGAAAGTCATTAAAGGGAAGCTTTTCTCAAAGGAAAAGTGATTATATGTAGGTGGGAAGGAGAGACCACTGATAATTAAAACAGGTGGGATACTTGGTCTTTGAAAACAGGTCCCTTTTATGGTATCTTCATATGAATGATTCAGTCGGTGATTTAAAATGGAACAGCTGAATCTGTATGAAGTTGTGATATTAATAATTTGTCAAGAAGTAATGTCTTACAGCTGGCGTTAAATACATCTGTGTGCACTTAAAGAGCCTATGAGCAGGCATTAGGTCTGTGCTTTTACGGTTCCTGTTGTATATTATAAAATACTTCAAACATTCTCCTGTTTGAATCTTCCAGTGCATCCCTTGGGACTGCAGTATGACATAATTTAAAATACGATTGCAGATATTACTGCACGACACATAGAGGATGCATTTACTCAATTATAATTAGTGCTGATACTATAATAGTCCGCCAATTTGTCATAATTGGATTTGTCTGGATAAAGATAATATATCTGTTCATCTCCTTTACATCCACAAATTTTAAACATTTTTACAGGCTTATCAGCTTGCAACAAAGACTGTGTTTTGTGAAATATCATTAGAATAATTCCGTCTTTAGTACAAGTCTTAGGAACAAGTAGTTAGTAGGACTAGGAAAAGGAATAGCTACATAATCATTTTGACTTTTTCCACATTTTTATTAAAATATGCATTTTTTTAAAGGGACACAGACCACTTGATCTTGCACATCAAACGAAAAATCGCTTAATAATTCACTTGCTTTCTGAAGAAGAAAAAATGAGAGCCAGAAGAACATCAAAGTTTCTGAGAATTCTGGAAAAAAATGAGGTATCTTACACTGAACCAATTTTTGGCATGTTGCTATGCACTTTTAAAAATGTGTTTGAGTGAAGAGTGGCAGGTTCACACAGACTGGTTGGACTGAAATCAGCTTTGAAATAGAATTTGTCCTTAATGCAATTTGTTGACAGGTCCAGCATTGAAAAAAAGTTGGTAAGAAGCACAGAGTTGAGAAAACCAGGAAAAAAGTGAAGATGGGATAGAAACCTTATGTAGAATTATTAGAAGGAACACAGTGGACAGCCAGCAGATCCAAGAGGCAAAATGTTGCTGGGATCAGACTTGGAAAGGTTCCAGTAGCTTTAATAGAAGTCAGATTTCATTCATGTATTTCCATTGCAGCTGCACTTGACAGGGTCCTTTCCAAGTTGCAGTGGTGACAGATGTGGAAAAGAGCCATTCTGTCAGCTCTGCAGACAGACCAGCTTCTTGGGGCTCCTTGCACTGAACTGTTTCCATTTCAGTTGACCATCATAAAAACTACCATTCAAATCCAGAGTGCTGCAAGAACCCACTGAGAGTCTGACCCTGACAACTGTAGGTTTGAATCTCAAAGCAAAACTAAAGAAGACAGCAGACTTTCACAAACTTATTTGAACTAGTCAGTCAGATATTCGGCATATATTTGTAAAAGTTAAATTTTTGGTCATCTTATAGTGGAAGCAGAGTAATAGGAGCTTCTAGAAATTACTCCACAGCAAATTGAAAAAAAGAGAGCCATTTTTAATTGTATTTTTAATTGCATTGTTCTTTTAAATTGAAAGCTGGCTTGAGTCCCAATTTAGGGAAAAAATAAGACATTAATAATACATATTGAGTATCCCTTATCCAGAATTCCAAAATCCAAAATGCTCCAAAATCCAAAACCTCGGGAGCTACAACCTGTACTGTATTTGTGTGGCTGGAGAGAGATACAGTTGGGAGAGAGATGGATGTGTCTGGAAACAGAAAGGAGGAGTCCACATCTCCCTCTATTTCACAGATGCTCACAGCTTTCTCCAACCGATCAAACAAGCAAGAGCTTGAAGGCAGAAGCAGTGGCTGGCATTCCTGCAGTGACCACTTTCAGAACTGGCTGCCATTACTGGATTCCCATTCACAGAAGACTTGGGTGGGAAAGGCACTGGCTGGGTTCCAGGCTCTGGTGATGAAAACAGGGGGAAGAGGAGAGGGGGCTATTTTTTGTGGGGGGGCTGGATATAGTTTCCAGCAACCGCCACTGCTGCATCCTGCTCTGTACCTCACTTCAGCTGGAGGGGTGGCAGTGGAGGAGAAGGAGCAGCAGCCCCCTTGGCTGCAAACAGCAGCAGCATCTTCCTTCCTCCTACTACTCTCCTCTCCCTGGAAGCAAAGATACCCAAGAATGCACCCCTGGTGTGCAGGGTTTACCACCACTTCTGCTGCTGCTCTGCACTGTTTTATATACGGGTACCTGTATTGCATTCCAAAATCGGAAATAAATCAAAAATACAGAATGCTTCTGGTCCCAAGCATTTCAGACACAGGATACTCAACTGTCATAATAAGATCTGGAAGAAGTACCAGACTCTGCTTTCAGTTTAAAAGCCAAAGCTTGTTTAGGAATTGATGCATTGATGATATGTGAAATCTAATCCTTCTGCCCCTTTAAACTGCAACTTTCTGGCTTGTTTGAGATTTTCACATTTTCCCCATTCACATGCTGCAATGAATGATATTTTGTCCGATTTTTTGTAGTTCTTGTTGCTGATGGTCTCTTCATTGGTGTTGATATGGGCCATAGGTTATGTAGTGGACTTAAATTCAGATTCTTGGCTCTTGAAAGGAAGCTTGCTAATTTTCCTAACTGTTATTCTGTCCCTCTTTGCAAGGTAGGTGTATGTAGTGCTTTATATGATTATTTTGCAGTCACCAAAAAATATTCTGTTTTATAGTGTTTATTTTTGGAAACTCTACTACAAGAAGAATATTTTAGATTCTAAATAAAAACACTTGTAGAGCTTTGATTTAGTTCTAAGGTAGGCAGAGTCGTATGCTGTCCCCCACCTCAGCTGTTTCGAAGCCCACTGATCTCCTTCCCCAGAATGAATTGTTTCACTCCTGGTTGTTTCCATAAACAGATGTTTACTTTTGGGCAGGGTGTGAGGCCCTGAAGCCCCCCTCCCTATACAATTTAAAAAATGGACCTGGACCAGATGTCTCTGGCTTGAATTTTTTAAAAGCATTAAAAGCAACCCCATGAGGTTGCTGAAGTTGGTCCACCTCACTTAAGTGGTCAGTGATGAACTGTAGCTATCCTCGGGCTCATATGCTGGTTCTCATCTTTCATGTGCAAGATTCAGGTCCCTTCAGCTGTTTCTGATGCTTGAGTTATTGCGTAGCATTATTACACGGAGAGGAACACAAAGAAAATTAGTTGCTTCAGTGTTATCATTTTTTACATAGAAATTGCTTCTGTGTTTGACGATGTATGAAACAACAATATCATATTTGATAGTCGTACACTCATGTGTTTCATTGTGTACGTGCAGTGGGAAGGGACCATTGGCTATGATTTCCTAGACTTTCCATTAGTAACTTGCCGTAGGTATAGAGTTCTGACACAAGGAAATCTTCAGAAGTTTTCATACATTTTTGAAAGTGCCATCCACGTAGGAAAATAATAATATGTCAGATAATTTAAAATTTATTTAAATTCCTGTTAATCTTAGTCTTAGTGATTTCTGTGAGACTCAGTAAGGCCCAGTTGGGATATGACAAGAAGCCATGGGTTCTCTCTTGTGATGTGACTGAATCTAAAGATGCCTACGCAAGCCTTGAACTTGTGTGAAAAAAGAGAATGAATCTTCTGCTTTTATTTTAGAATAAATCACCATCTTACATTATATATGATCCTAACGAACAGTGGGTTTTTCCAAGCAGCTAGTAAAACCAGGATAAACTGTTGCTTGCCTTTAAGTGTCACCCAATACCTCAACTACCAGAAATATATTGTTATTTAAAAATCCTAAATTAATATGAGAAAACAATCTATTATACTGAACAGTTTAAAATATTAATTTGAATGTTTGCATGCCAAATACTACATTGAATTATTTTTAAAATTTTCTTTTCAGGTTATTCATAGGATTTAACAAACTAAAATATTTCCCAGTAGCATTTATGCTTGGTTCTATCTTCTGGATGTCATGGACCTGCTTCATCTATTTCCTGCCTGATATCCTTTGTTTTTGGTAAATACAGTCCAGTTGAATCCCAATATCCATTAACTAGCTTCTAGTGCAAAATGCACAGACTTAGAATTAAATGTTGTAAACCAAGGAATTTGTGCCAGAATATAGTCCTTTTCTGAAAAGGTAATTGCTGGTTACACCCATCTTTCTTAATATCAACAGTATGATTTAAAATAGGAGGGAGTCATTTTGTTGCAGCTCTCGTTAAACAGTTGGAAATTAGAAATTGTTGCTGGTCTGCCACAGATCACACTGAAATCTGCCACTGGGTTTAGTTATTCTTTCTGTCCATAGAGATCTTGACTTTAAAAAGTTTAGACTAGCCAATTATCAGAGTTGTTCATCTCTGTCAACTGTGATCACATGTTAGATAGTCAAAGAAGAAGAAAAGAGATACTCACAATTACTTCATTATTTTTCCCCACTTGTCATTTCACGTATAATCCATATATCTTGGAGGATACACTAATTCTGTCTTTGTCAACACATGCTGGTAATTCATTCATACTTGGTTGACCAAGGGATTATTAGAAATAAGTGAAAAGGTATTACAGACACCTGGATGTATATCACTGTGCATTGTCTACACAAAAAAATTGTCCATGTCTTAGCAAAACTTCTAGATCTACTTTCTTTTCAAGATGAGATCTCCACATGGCTGTTTAACTTTATCCTAGTATGGTGCTATGCTCTCATGACCTCTGTGTTGAGCAAAGAATGTGAATTTACATTGCTATGTGGTATGAACACCATGAATTTGGCATACAGATACTGAATTTGCTGCCTTCTGTTATGACTTGTTTCTACACAAAGAGTTTGCATGGATTTACAAGACTGTAAAATCTGTTTTCTTTAAAATGAAACAACCATAGTAGAATGAGATGCATCATTTTAAAAAAATGTTTTAAACCAACTATAATCTACTCTAATACTAAATAGTATTTCAGTGTTAATGACTTCATTTGTGAAGTATTTTTTTTTCTCAGTGCACTTTATAATGAGATCACATTAATACAATTATCTGGATTAATTTCTGTGAACTGCTTCAGCGTATTCCAGCTAAGGATAAAGGCACGTATTTATTTGGTTCCCAAGGATGATATTTATAGTTCAGGCAATGTTGCTGCTACTTTGGTATTATGGCTTTGAAGCTTTATTTTACAAAATTTTTGTAAATGGTATGCATTTCAAGCGTTACTAAGCCATAAATATGGTATACATTCTTAATCTTACAATGTCAGCACAGGTTCCTCACACCATGTATGAACTGGAGAGATTATGGGGAAATAGGTCCTATTGCTTAGGCTCTGTTTTTAGAGATACCCTTTTATTTTATTTTCGTGGTAGTTTAAACCGATGGGTATTAGTGGGTGTTAAAAGCCAGAAGTTGGGCACAAAGGAAAGGACTTAATTGTTGTCATTTGATATACAAGAAACAATCTCAAAGATGATTTCCCTACTGCCAGTGTATCTTGGGCAAGTAGTGTGAGGCCTCCATTATTGTTTGTTTGTGCATTATATTTGATTTGATCTGGATGAAATTGGGTAACAAAGTGGTAGCTAGAAGAATAATGGAGACTGCAGTCTGACTAAATGGAGTTATGTGTCACAAACTTCAGTAAGACTTAATTTAACTGTTTACATTTGGATTGACTTCAGTGAGGAAAAAGACAAGATATAACTATAATAGTACTAATGATTGACATCTGTGTGTGGTTGAAAATCAGTCATTTGTGGAATAGTGTAGATTTATTTATTTTAGAGAAAGTGGTAATGGGGGAGGTGACTGGCTTAAGACCTTAAGAGTTTATAGTGTCCTGGGCTGGATGAATGCATGCTTTAATTCCTTATGCTAGAATGTGCTCGCTATTTCAGAAGGAGTAGAAATTTTTAAAAGATATCTTTTGTGAAACCCCAAGTAGTGCTTCAAGGTTGCTTTTCAAAGGTTTCCTGGAGCCATAAATGAAATCATTCCTGCTAGTACTACATATATGCCATAACAGTGGAACTAAGAAAATGAACTTCCTTGGGGGACTGTTCTGGCCTCAGATTAATGATAAGGTGAATAAAGGTCAAGTTTTGGTGAAACAGCTCTAAGTGATTCTTTTCCATGACTCCAGCTGATAAATAAGTCATTGAGATACAGGAGCTGAGGAAGGTTTATTCCAGGTCAGCCAAGAATATGTTTATATACTGCGATACCATGCAAGTGCCCTAGCACTGGCATATATACATATTTTTCCTAAAGATAAAGTAAATATGAGTGATCTCAGAGTTTGGTGGCATTGTGCTGTGGCCCCATTGAACAGACATTTTCCCAGCTATGCCATCAGCCAGTTTATCAAGCAGTGTGTCAGTTTCAACTGGCTTAATTACTAAAAGGTCTTGTGCTAAATAAGATGAAGAGCACAATAGATTTGCATGAAGAATTTTAAAAATTTCTTTAGTGGGTTTTGATGCACAATGATGCATAATGTTGTTTCCAGCTAGGCTTTTGAAAATCCTCACTCAACAAATATATCTTGGCTTTTGTTCTATGCAGCTTATATTTTGATGTGAAGAAGGTTTTGGTGCCTCTGATTAATTGGTTGATGACAAAATATGGACTTACAGATTTGAATTCCCAAATCTAACTTTACAGAAAATCATGTGCGATAAACATTTCTGAGATACAGTATTACACACAATTCGTTACTTCTTTGTTTCCAGTGGCTTTAATTACATTTAACTTTGAAGCATGGGATGGGAATTTTCTGTTTGGTTGTTGTTATTATTGTTGTTATTGTTTATGCAACAGTGTACAAGTGATGAAAAACATGTTCCTTAACTGGAGGTCACATTTTTCAACCACAGTTTCTCAGCTTCCCTTCTTTTTTGGTTTATTGGGTCTTCTCTATTATTTCTACAAAACTGTCAGAGTGGATGCTGGATACGTTAAATCTACAGAAGAGGAAATTAAAAAGGTATTTGGATTCAGAAATGATATATACCGTTATTTCCTTGTTGTCATAATCAGGTTTGCTGTTCAAGGCCTCAGTTGTATTGGTAATTCCAAACAGAGTAAATACATTGAATCAATTGTTGAATGGTGAGTCAGCACTTATGTGAATCCCATTGATTCAATGTGACCTCAGGTGCATGAAACACGCTCAGCTCCCAGAAGACCCTTTGGTAGGTTCATCTAGGATTGCTGTGAGTTAGAAATGGCTAGAAGGCACACAACAGCAACAGTAATAAGGGACTATCAATGCTATTCAGGACTTGAACAGCCATTAGTTTATTATGATTCTTCCTACATAGTTTAAGGCGATTGAGAGAAACCTGAAAAAAATAGCAGCAAGGAAGACTGTCAGTATTTCAAGGAAATAGTGACTTACTTGTTTTGTCACAAAAGGATAAGCTGAAGAGGTCTAGGATCATCACCACATTGAGAATAATTTCCATTTGCTTGATTATTAAAAAGCTGATGTCATGCCTCCTTCTATCCTCTCTACATTCAGCTGAAAGGATATGAAAGAGGTCTGTGTATATACATGGTGGTAAACATGTTTTATTTGCAGTATAATTGGGAAAGTATTAACGGAACTAGAGCTTTGTATGCCTGTCTTGACCTAGCTTCATCACCACCAGCATAGTAGTGGGGATGGTCAATTTCCGCTTGTGCAAGGGCCCACTGCATGTCACAAAAGATTATTACTCTGGTTTCTGGTGGTTTTGAAGCAAGTTGTCTCCCTGCACCTAAATTAGTGGGTGGAGGGGAGGGAGAGAAGTTGGCAAAATTGCTCCTCAAGGTCCTTGGGGAGTATGAGGGACTGTTTTTTTTTTCCATTTAAAAGAATAATTTTAAGGAGATTTCTGGGGCTCAGATTGAAAGTATAGATATAAACTAATACCAAATACAGTAATTCCCTGTGTATCAATTTAGAAATTAGTGGTACTCAGAGGCAAGAGAGCATGGTTTAGGTCTACCTAGATCTGGAAGTATATTTGCAAATTCAGAGAAAAAGGAAGAGACTAACTATACACAGAGGCTTCAGAACAAAGGAAACAGGAAAAGGTATTGTTGCCCTTGCTTCTGATACCTCTCTCTGTAACCCACCAACTTCTCCAACTAGCACCATAAGATATCTACTCCACTCTGGCCCTTTCTGCATCTTACCTTTTCTCGAATCCATGGGGTGGGGATCCAGGGAAAGCCTCTCCCGGGAGGGGAGCATAACAGAAGTGCTCCCCTCCACATGGGCTGCCTGCTGGACGGGAGGAAGCGCAATGGCTCCACTGCTCCCTTTCACAGCACAGCCCGACACTTTCCCAGGCTGTGCTGGGGGACGAAGCACAGCCATTGCGTTTCAGAGTGTTCTGCGCAGCAGGTGAGTGCAGGAGGGAGGTGGGAGGACTTGGCAATCATGGTTCATGGACGGGAAAAAACCACCAATGATTTATTCGGTGATTATGGTTATGACAGGTGGCCATGGGATTGCGATGACAACATGCAGAACCATCATCACAGTCCCGTTGCAACCCTGTTGCCATTGCAGGTGGGCGGCGGAAAAGGCCTCTGTCTGGAACCCTGAGCACAGGCGTTCCTATAGGTTGTTGGGAATACACTGTAGCATTTGTTCTTGCTAATACTGAACTTGGTTTGTCAGTGGAATAAGGATGGTAACAGATAAATGAGGATACCCAGGAATGCAAAAAAAATCTTGGATAATTTTTTAGAGGACCCTTTCTCACAACATGATGATAACTGAATATACTAGTTGCCCTACAGGAGGCATGAAATGTTGAGAATGTCAGTTGAAATGGTGGCAAGTAGATAGGAGAGAGTGATCTGGTTGAGCTTTGAACATTTATATCGTCCTAGGGAAGGGATTAGTTTTGGGGGATGTAAAATGTGAGGTGCACATCTCCAAAATCTAATCCATCTTTATTGAGCTCAGTATTCTGTAAAACCTTAAGTGGTTGATGATTTTGAACCTGAAAGAATCCAAAAATAGATCGGTCAAAATAATCTTATGTGACTTTAATTAATCAACCTTCCAAAGACTCACCCAGAGCCTTAAAATCTTCAAGTATCCTGGAAGGAGAAGTTAATAATGTGGTCCCCACATCAATTCACAGGGTAGCACACAGGGATGAGATGATATAAGCAGTTTCCTGCTTGGATAGCCTTGAATCTCAGCTGTCATCAAAGTATGCTAGTTTTACTGATGTGTTAGACTGCTGAGTTTTAAGGTTAGGTAACCATTTATATAGCTCTAGAACTTAAATAACTTAAACTATTGTGTTATTAGGGCAGGGAAGTTTCCCAGTCACTATACTGAGCATAAGGCATGAAATATTTTAAAAAGCAACAAACGCTTCTGCCTGTACCGTTATAGTGTAAAAAATAGTGTAAGAGAGAAGGATATGGGAAAAGTATTAGATATCACAGTGAAAACTGAATCAGGAAAGAAAGAAATGCAAGATGATGTGGAGAGAGAGACGATGGGTTCTGAATATTTATTAACAAAAGATGGCTTGCTAATAGGTCTCAGATCATGCCTACCAAATTCTCTGAGGCTACTCTGCAGCTAGTCTCTTGTGCCTGTGACTTTGGTACATGCTTACAGTAATTAAGTGGGATAAAAAAAGTGCCTCAAATTAGAATATTATGAATTGCTTAGTTAAAAAGCCCAGTCTTCCCTAACTTTGCCTTTCGGAAAGATGTAAAGGTGTATAAAGGATCTCATGATGACAGTGCTAAGAATTTAGAATTATAAAAAATATGGTTCTCTTCAAAACCTAAGAAATAAAAATGATTGTAAAAAACTCATCTGTCTTTCAGAATATCATTAACCTTGCAGAAACTGGCTCCTTGGATTTCAGAACTTTTTGCACATCTTGTCTTGTAAGTCAGGTCTTCTGATCTTGTTAATTTTTTAAAAATGGTTATATAGGAAATTGCTGACACAGTGGTTCACAGTGGTTCTCAACCTGGGGTCCGCGGAGTCCTCACAGGGGGTCTGTGAAGCTCTGCTGCTGGATACCAACAGTAGTGGCAGCAACAGAGACAAAACAACAGATGCAGGGGAGGCAGGTGCTGAAAATTCTCCCTTGCCTTTGCCTTCCTCTGATGCTGAGAGAGTGTGACTTGCCCAAGATCACCAAATATTTAAATCTTGAGTTAAATTTTAGGGGTCCTTGACAACAAATGATAATTTACAGTGGGTTCCCAGTAAACAAAAGATTAAGAACCACTGGCTTACACAGTTTTCTATATACTGGAATTGTGTGCGTGCATATATGCAGAATTTTCCTTTATGAAATTGTTTGCATTTTTATATGTTGACTCGGTTATGCAGATCTGAAAGCAGGATTATCCTGTTACAATTATTGCTGTTGCTATTGTTTTCAAATTTATTTGTACCCTGCCTTTTCTCCAGAATTCAAGGTGGTTTCCAAATGAAAATAAATACAATATTGTTAAGATATAGAATATATTGAAATTAAAATAGAATTAGACTATTAACAATACTGAAGACAGTGTAAAACTTTGGAACCAATGGAAGAATGGAACCAATTGCCTAGAGAGGTGGTGGAGTCTCTTCTGGACATCTTCAGAAAGAGACTGGGCAGCTACCTGGTGGAGATGCTTTGAATGGGGACTCTGCACTGACCAGGGGGTTGGAACCAGTGGCACATGAGGCCCCTTCTAACTCTATGATTTTATGATGTAATGAGAAATAATAAAAAGCAGGTTAAAAACATTACAAGGTTTTGCTTTATAAACATACTAAAAAGCCCACAGGAGTGAAAACATCTTTGCTTGCCAATAAAAGATGGCATGGAGAGGCTGTTCTTATCTCTCCAGAAACAGCCACTGAGAAGGTCCTATATCATGTCCCCACAAACCAGGCCTGTGGAAGTGAAGAGCTTTTCCTGAAGCACCAAAGGCCCAAGTAGGCTCATGTGGGAGATACAGCCTGTCAGATATTCTAGAACAGAGGTGCACATGCTGCTTTCCCATTCTTTGTCTGGCTAAACTGTGCCACGGTGCAGTTGCTGGTGCAAGCTGAGGGCCTACTTGTATGATTGCTTCCTGGCTCTTGCTGAATCCAGATCTAAAGGATCCAGTCTTTCTGTGGCAGGAAAATGTGGGACTGCTCACTAGGTGCTCTAAGAACATAAGAAGAGAGATGGTGAATCAGACAAAAGACTTATCCTTTGGCAGTAGGCTGCTCTTCCCAGTGGCCAACTGGTTAGATGCCTCTGGGAAGCTCACAAGCAACAGCAATTACAGATCAGTAATTCTGGTTTGTAGAGTCTGAGTTCAGGTAGTCCACTTTCAAGAAGCTTTGTGAAACATGTTTTTGTACCTTTCCTAATTGTATTTTATAGAGTAGCAATCTGCAACAGCCCAGTCCTAGGAACTGCTGTTTTGACATAATAGCTTATTAGTATGAAGATTTTACCAGCGGGCCAGCAATAGTAAGAGGGTTTCTGAGCAGTTGTTGGTGTCTGCTTGCTGGCAGAGCTTGCATTTCATTTTGTTTATCTGTATATTTACTCATTGGCAGTCTCTCATCCAAATACTAACCAGGGCTAGCCCTAGTTAGCATCCAGGATTGGATGGGATTTGTGCCTTTAGGGATTTCATATGCTCTTTGAATGAATGTTACATGTTTAATCTGTTATTGTTCTCCATATGGAGAGGCAGGTAAGAAATTATTGTTGTTGTTTTGAAAATTATTTGGTCATGGATCCATAGAAACACAAGACTGCTTACTTTCTCATTTGGGCACATATCAGGTCTCTCTCCTCTGGCAATAATACTTCCAACTGGGGATCTTGAAAACGTTACTCTGTGAAATATGGTCCTTCTGTATTCACACATGGAAGTTTTTGCAGGAGCACACAGAAGTTTTTTTTAAATCCAAGCTATGATTTTGACCAATCAAAGTTGTGATCATTTTGGGGGTGTTCTTTCCCTTCTCAATGAGCAAATAGTGTATTCCAGTTTGTTGTAGGAATCTGGTGTTTAAAAGTAAGTGTGGCATATGTAAATATACTGTATGGATCATGAGTTAATTATTGCCCTTTCTCTTCTTCACCAGGTGAAGAAACCTTTGAGATCCATGCATTGTCATACTTGCAACTCCTGTGTAGCTCGGTATGACCAGCATTCCATTTGGACTGGACGATGCATAGGTGAGTTTATTTTAGGCACACTAGGATTTCTAGATTGGTGCCAGGAAAGTTTCTGAAGACTTGAAAGGAGAACCCTTAATGGATTATGCAGAGAATGCCTGGTAGTTGAGTGTTATGTGAAAGGATGTTGACAAGCTGCAGTGAGAACTGGAGTCAGTTCAGCTTCACATTCTACAGGGTAACACCACAGGAGTTTTAGGTGGCATTTGCACAGCTTAGATATTGCTTAAGGATCTCAGCTTGAAATACTTAAGACATATTTTATGTTAATTCTGGTTTCAATATGAATTCTAATTATAGTGTTAAACTGCAGTTCTGTACCCACTCATTAAAGTAAACTTCATTAAACATAGTGGAACTTTCATCACAGAAAACATGAATATTATTCCACTGCACGTACCTGACTCTTAATGGTGCTTTGTTGAGGTTGAAATAACTGAATTGTGCTCAGGTTTTCATATATTGAATTTCTTATGAAAAGCTTTCAGTGATTTGGGGCAGGGGCAGTTGGTAGGGAGGGGATATTGTCTTCTGACTGTGATATAAATAGATCTTCCATCACATTTTATGTTCTAGGTGTTGGCAATCATTCTTATTTCCTCCTGTTTCTCTTCTTCCTAACAACTGTGAATACTTGGGCTATATACGGAACAATTCTGTGTATGTATTCTTTGTTCTTATTTCACTGTTTATTTTGCCAGAGGCTGCTGGATGTTGATCCCTTGTATGTCATACTTTGACTAAAATATTAGTGAACTTGTTCTAGCCTGGGATATGAAGGGTTGTATTTAGGAAAAATAAACCTGAGTAATTCTGGACAAATCCCTCCTAGTTCTACCTGCCAAAAGGCACTGTACAATCTAAGTTATTCTTTCCTTAATAGATTTTTTTTTCTGATAATAAAAAAGATGGAATAAGTGGTGAGGAAAAACAGTCTTTATAAATAGATGGTGATGATTGGACCCCTTTGAAATTTTTTGTAGGGTGATTATACAGTAAAAGCCTTACCTAGAAGCACCTCAAATGGATGCATACACAAAGTTAGAGAACAGGCAGTAGAGCAAAGGGCTGGTGTTTTTTAGTAGAAAAACCTGTGCATATGGAACAATATCTTAGGATAAGTCTTTATTCTCATTTCAGAGAGTTTTGCTGCAGAGAGATCTTTGATCCTGGGCACAGTAAGGGAGCAGCATTCCACCTCTGTCTGGAAGTTAAGCTGCCCATGTTGGTAGCTCACAATAGGTTGAGAAAGTTTACAGACTGGGTCTTCTGGATAATTGACTACCATCAATTTTAAAAGCAATTCATTATTGAAATTCATATTAAAAATTTCTTCTCTAGATTGGTCAGAACACTGCACAACGACATACCAACAAGATGGAGCATGGACTTCATTCACACAGATTGTGTCTTGTTCTCCATGGGTACTGTACATTTTCACACTGATATGCTTTCACACTGTATGGGCTACAGTGCTGCTAGTCCTTCAACTCTATCAGGTACTATTTGATTTTATTTAATCCTTAGAAACATTGTAGTTTGGTTATTTTTCCTCAGTAGCTGATATTGGTGTCACACATAACATTATTTTCAAAAAAAAAGTTCATTAGATTTTAAACATGTTGGCCAAAGTCTTGCATCAGCAAAAGTAGCTGTGACAGTGGAGCTCTGTTGGCATAGGTGTTTATGCCTATGTTGATCCTCCCTGGGGGAAAAAACCTACATTTTAAGCCAGACAGCGCCCCAAGCAAAGCATTTCGGAGGCGCTGCAGATCTGGGAGCTGGGGAACAAGGACTGCAGCATTCTCCTGGTCATGAGGTGCATTGAGAACAGGCAGCCAGAGTGACCCCTCAGAGTTGTGACTCAACTACTTCCATTAGCACATCTCACAGTCAGAAGAGCACTACAGTCGTTTCCCAATGTCCCAGTCTGCCTCAGAAACCCTTGGTTGGAGCATTGTCTGGATTAAGAGGTAGGTTTTGAGGGTCACGTACAGTCATTTTTTTGCGGTAAACGTAACTCCCAAAGTTTGTGAGATTGTCCATTTGGCTTACAGTCTCATAAATACTGAACAAGAGACCAGCCATTAATTCAAAGTAGCGGAGACTAAGAGGAGGAAAATAAGAAGGAAGAAATACATAGAATACAAATGTGGGCTTGGCATGTATATTAATAGAAGCCACTCGTGGCTTGAATTCCAAGTGGAGACCACTCATTGAATTCAGCATTCAGTGGACAATCAGCACTTTTGTGAAGTCCATTGATTCAGTAGATCAATTTTAGGTGGGAATGATCAATTTGATTCGGGCCTATATATCCCCCAGAATTATTTACTTGGAGTTGACAAGTAAGACCTATAGCCCCCCCCCCAAAAAAACTATTTACTTGGAGTTGACAAGATGAGCTTGAAGTCCTAGTGCAGGAAGGTAAATATGACTTTATGGGCATAGCAGAGACCTGGTGGGATGTCTCCCAGTATCCCAGTCTTTAGCATCTTAGAAACCTGACAACTTCTTGACAGTGAAATACGCTATTGTGGAATGTGATAGAATCTCCTTCTTTGGTGGTTTTTAAACAGAGGCTGGATGGACATCTGCCAGGAGTGGTTTGATTGTGTATTCTTGCATGGCACAGGATAGAACCAGATGGCCCTTGTGGTCTCTTCCAACTCTGTGATTCTATGATTATATGACTCCCATGACTGGAATGTTACAATTGAAGGGTATAACCTATTCAAAAAATAATAGATGTGGTAGAAGGGAGGGGGAGTAGCATTATATGTCAGAAACAAATTCATCTGTACAGAAATCTGTGAAAGTGATTAGAGTGGACCAGTTGAGAATATTTGGATAAAAATAGAGAAAAAAAAACAAATTAATGCAACATTGTGACAGGAATTTATTTACTACAAGTCACCAAACCAAGAAGAAGTAGTGGCTGTTGTTTTTCAGAAATAAATCACAGGAAGCTCAAAAAATGTAATAATTAGCAGTAATGAGGGACTTCAGTTATCCTGATATCAGTGGGGAAACTACCTCTGCTAAGCATAGGCTGCCCAACAAATTCCTGATGCAATTTGCAGATAATTTCCTATTTCAAAAGATAAGAGGAAGGAACAAGAGAATCAGCAATCTTGAACTTGGCCCTAAGCAGTAGGGAGGAGTTGGTCACTAGAATCAAAGTAGTCAGTAATTTAGGAGGAGGTGACCTTGTAATGCTAGAATTCTCAAGTGTGGGACAGGACCAAAAGGAAAAAAAAAAGTATAGTCCTAATTTTAACTAATTTTAACTAAACCTAATTTTAACTAGTTCAGGGAAGTACTTGGTGGAATCCCATGGCTAGACATGCTAGAGGAAGAAGACACACAGCAAAGATAGGAGTTCTTAAAGAAGGAGCTGCAAAAAAAAGCATAGTCACAAACAATCCTGTGGAAGAAGAAAATCCAATGTATTGCCACAGCAAACTCAAAGAGGAAGTGGAAAAGAAAAAGATTATGTATAAAGAATGGAAGGAAGAGTACAGATTTACAGTCCAAGCTTGCAGAAATAGTATAAAGAAAGCTAAAGCTCAGAGTGAGCTGAGACTGGTTAGGTAAGAAAGGAACAACGAAAAGGTGTTTTTCAGATGCATTCAAGGCAAGAGAATGACCAAAAAAGACAATGGGGCCACTGTTCAGTAAGGATGATAAAATGCTAACAGATCACAATGAAAAGGTAGAAGTACTCAGTACCTGTTTTCCTTCAGTTTCTCTCAAAATGAAAACTGTGCACTTCCACGTAACAACAGAGACTTTGGCAGGGCATATGGATTGTAAATCAAGATTGACAGGGAGTCAGGAATAGTATTCTCTATCCAGTGCAGGCATATGTCCGTTAACAACTTTTCTGACGGAGAAACTCTTTTTCAGAAAGTTTGTTTAAGCCTACCCAGACTGCCTTTTCCTCTTTTTCTGTCTAGCTGGACTTTTTTCTAGCAGTGTTCACATCAGGAAGATGGGGAAGAAGGGCTGCAGAAACCCAGACTTTTGGTGTTGGCCTGCATCTGGGTGTTTGCAGTGTTTATTTTATTTATATTATTGCCCCCCCCCATGACACATGCCTTCAAGAACATAATTCTAATGGATCAGTGTTTAAACTTCTGTCAGCTTTAATTAGGAGCCAGCATTGTCTGGTTTGAGCATTGGACTGAGACTCTGGAGAACAGGTTTCGACTCCCTACTCAGCTACAAAAAAAACAACTGGGTGACCTTGAGCAAGTCACATTCTCTCAGCCTTGGAGGAAGGAAAAGACAACCCCGCTGAACAAAGCTTGCCAAGAAAGTCCCATCATAGGTTTGCCTTAGAGTTGCCATAGTTGAGAAACAACCACACAACAACAACAACAACAACCAATTGCTTCTCTTCGTGTTGCCATTTAACTGAAAAATAGTTTTGTATGGCTTGATTAAAATGCTTGAAAACATTTACTATATTGTGTTGACATGTTAGGTGATTCTTTGTTACTTTTGATAGTCTTATTGAATTGATTTTCAATTTGTGTTTTCCTTTTTTCTTTCTTTAATTCCTTTGTTTCAAGATTACATTTCTTGGATTGACCTCCCATGAGAGAATTACTCTGTGGAGGCAGAGTAAGCATTCAAAGCATCCAGTTTCACTCAGGAAAACTCCATATAAGTAAGTGACATTTTGAGAAATTCATCTTTTTAACAGAATTATAGTACTGCTGATCAGGTAATTTAATGTTAATGTAATGTAATGTTTGTTATTGAAACTCTTATTTTTAAAATAAGAAAGATGATAAATTTACAGTGCTGTTTAAAATCTTTTCCAACAAAAGCGTACATTCTTTTCCTGGGTGTTCTCTGCGTTATGTATAAATTATGAGGGGATCAGGATTCTGTCTACAGACTCAGGTGAAGGTGCTTGGGAGAAAAAGGAGGCTGCCTTCTACACAGACTTAAAATGTCTATCAGTGTTAGAAATATGGGTGTACCACACACTTCCTTCAGGATACTTAGAACACACTTGATGACACTGGTGTAGTTATATGAAGTAGGTGGGAGTGGCAGGAGGGAAAACGCTGTTAGTACAGTGGCCACAAAGGAAGGCAGGCATTGGAAAAATAGACTGCTCAGAGGTAGCAGATTTTATGTGCCATCTGTTGTGGTTGCTGCATGACCTTGGGGAAAGATTTAGGCCACTGTGTACTGGAAGAGTTAGGCTGTGATGTGTGAAAAACAGTGCAGATTTTCTGTTGACAAATCAGCACCATGCATGCCCTCAAACTCTGCTCTGGAGGTGTGGAGGATGCTCTGTAGCAGAGTTTTTGAGGTGTGATGGGGCTACAAAGTAGAAAAGAGAGGAACCCAGATGTCATTTGGCGGCAGTCGAACACTTCAGTTGGCACTCCACATGCACTAGGGGTAGGGGCACAAAACCTGCAAAAGCAGAAAAAATGCAGATATCAAATGCACATGTCCATCTGTCCGTCCATCCGTCCGTGAGAAGGGGGCTGAGGCTTGGTTGGGAGAACTAGGATCCAAACCAGGAAGGAGAAAGGGAGGTGGATTGGCATGGTGGCCCGGTACTTCCTCTCTCACTAATCTCCTTCTTGGGGGGTGTGGGGGGTGTTGGGAGAAGGTTTCTGGTGCTGAGAAATTGGACTGTGAGCCATCTTTAGCTGGCCAGGCAGAAACCAGTGGAGGAGAAGGAGGACCAGAGGCAAGTTTTAAGGGCTATGCAACTAGATCAGAGCTGCCAAGATGGAAGTGCTTGAGGTAGAGTGGGGCAGCGGTTGGAGAAACAATCAGATCCATGAAAGTTAAACTTGCAAATGTGGAAGGATGACTGTATTATCCAAATTATTTTCTTTATGAAATACTACTAAAAATGTAGTCACTATAAGTATTCACAGGATCACCGGCGTTGAAGCCAATTTAACGGCATTAAACAAAAAACAAGCAAATGATTTTATGTCTGGATATAAATATGAATATCTACACAGACTTCATATACAAAAAATATTTAAACATAATCTTCATGCATAACTGGTTAGTGGACAATATAAAAATCTGGCTCTGCAACTTGCTATTTGATACAAGATGTTCTTGTAATTCTTCAGCTATGCTTGCTTGCACAACAGTTGTACGGAACTGTTGGAACATCATATACCTTCAGTTTCAAGACAAGGGACGAATTGCTTGTTTGATCACAGGGAAGGTTTTGCAAAATGCCCAGAGTGCCAGATGCATCTCAATGTTTAAGAGAGTGCCAGTTCCACCTAGGCTTAACTCACAGTGGAGAAAGAGCTGTTTTAATCACAGGGACAACTGTGTTGCATGAAACGGACAGTCATGTTGCATTGGTTCTTAAGCTTAATTTTAATTTGCAATAAATGTCTGAAGTGGCCTGGATAAAAGGCCCCACCATTCGTCTAGATCAGGGAAGGGCAGATGTGACCTTCTAGATGTTGTTGGCCTGCAGCTCCCAGCATTCTTCACAATTGGCTATGCTGGCTAGCGCTGATAGAAATTGCTGTCCAGCAACATTTGGAGGGCTACGTAATCCAAACATTGATCTTGATCTATTCTTTTTCTTGTGCAGGGAAACTGAAGGATGGGCTCAGGCAACACCAAAGTCTTAAGCAGGATCTTAAATGGCAGGCAGGATGTGGACAGAAAGAGATTCCATCATAATGTTCTTGTCTTGAATATAGTAAATCTCCCTGATGCTAAATTTTTCATAGCAGAATCCACAGTAGGGCAATGCCTTCACCAAAATAGCTCATTCTAGTCGACGTCATGTGCATGTTGTTTTTGTTGTACAAATGGGGACTCCTTATTTAATCTAATTACTGTCTCTGGACTGTAGGAATTTCTCAGACATAGCCAAAATATGTTGATAAACTTTTCTTGAAGGATAAATACTATATTCCCAGTGCCCTCTGAGGACCAGAGTTTACAAAGGCTGATGCTAAGCCAAATTCCTATAAAAATACTATATATAGGAACCACCTTCTCCATATGGGAAGTATATGGATATAGCCCTACATTGCGGCACAGTTCTTACAAACAACTTTCACTTAAGTCATATCTGTGGCCCTTGATAAACTTCCAAGGCATTTCCGTGGGGGCCTAATAAACCTGTCACATCGCCTTCCTTTTTAAATAAATGAGACAAGACCTTTCCATGCTCACTGTGTCTTTTTTCCCCCTCTTTCTAGCCATGGATGTCTCCAGAACCTAGCAGACTTCTTTCAGTGCAGATGCTTTGGGATGTTCAAGCCTAACATAGTTGACTGGACAAAGCAATACACACTAAGATTTCATTCACTGAAAGAGCAGAACACTCACTCTGTGTGAGGAAAACTTGCACCAGATCTTTGGACTATACTGGAATTTTATAGAAAGTTGTAATATGTTATGCTGTACAGTATATGACAAATTTTGTAATTTCCTTTGCTATATCTGTCCTATTTCTATTTTGAGAAGAAAGTAATGTTTACATGTATAAACTGTATTAAAATAGATAATGCAAGGACATCTGTGATTCATATGACATTTTCAAATTGTTTCATTTGAAAGGAAATACAACTGTGAAATACAGTTTTTTAGATTGAAAGGTGTCTTTTTTAAAAAATAAAGCAATCTGGAAATCCTATGCAACATTCATGCAAGTCCACCTGTTGAAGCTTGGTCTTGATGATTAAAGGAGATAAAGGATGTTCTGAAATGTCAAAATATTTTAGTACAGTATATGAAACTCAGTTTGTAAGCTTTAGTGACTTACTTCTGTATTGTAAATATGTGTATAGGAGTTGCTCAGATTTAATATATTTATGCTCACATTTATTAAATTAGACCTGTTTAGTATTTATAAGTGTATTGCTGGCTTTGGAATGTTCAAGAAATATCACGTTTATACATTAAATAATAAGTAGTTATGATCATAAACACACTAATAATGATGACATTTAAATTGTAGTAATGTATTTAGAAACAGGTGGTGGAAGACTGGATATGTGTTCCCAAAGTGTTCATAACATTTTCAGGGTTCATTTCAGCCTGCAAGTACAGAGTTCTGTTAACTTTTCTGCATTTCTTAAGACTGAAGAGAAATTCTATTTGTATGCAACTGTAGAGTGATGCCACTCATGCTTCACAGTGAACTTCAGACACAGCAAGAGTATTTACATCCTGAGATTCAAGCTGGAGCTAAATCAAACAGAGCTCGTGTCTGCAACACTATAGAAGAATTATGATAGTGTAAGATAGCATGAGAGCCAGAGTAATATTGCAGTTTGAGTGTGGGACTATGACTCAAGAGTTCAGGATTTGAATCACCGCTTGGCCATGGAAACCCACTGGCAAATCACACTCTCTCTGTCTCAGAGGGAGGACAAGGCAACCCCTGAACAAATCTTGCCAAGAAAATCTCTTGATAGGTTCACTTTAGGGTTGCCATAAGTCGGATATGACTTGAAGGCACACAAGAACAACAAACAAGTTCAGTTTATGCTATTGTAAGAATTGTAAGGTCATTGTGCAGGTTGCAATTCTTGATTGACTGTGCAACAATCAAAAGGCTCTCTCCAACCCACCTTTTCAGTACTGTAGCACACACATACCCTCCAGCCATTTCTGTATGAGAGGAGTATGTGGGATCAGCGGCAGTGGGTGCATTTACAGTCAGCTGTCCATGTTCACAGGGGTTGGGGTGCAGGATCCCCACAAAAGTGGAAGAACTGAATATCTATAGAGCCACCCCAAACCATTTAGCACAAAAGGGTACAGCATGATCCATGGATTCAACCCACCGGGGATTCAAATGTACAGTACACAATACATTTGAATCCGTGGCAGGGAGCATGCCAGCCAGCTGGTTCTGCTTTGAAGGCAGCAAGGTTCCTTTGCAAGGCAGAAGTAAGCAGCTGGCAGGGCTGACCTAATGTCATTATAAACAGGGACTTACAAACTTCACCTTGCATTCACAGTCTGTCTGAGTCTCACAAAGCTGATAGAAAGACTGCAAATGCGAGATGAGACTTATGAGTCCCTACTAAAAATAGTATAGGGCAGCAGTGGAGTCAGTGAGAAATAATCTGCAAATAATAAATTGACAAATGTTGAAACTGAATGTCTTGGGTTGACCGTACTTTGTTTTAGCAAGAGATGCTGGAAGGACATCATCTGCAGGAAAGTCTCAAGGAAGCTTCACACAGCAACACTGATCCTCTCCACTCTCCTGACATGGAAATGGCTGTTGTGTGTGTGGTGGGGGTGGGGGGACCTTGGGACTAAAAGGTGGGTTGGGGGATTTCATCAGGGAGATTAGCATAATTCCACATGCAAAACTTTTACTCTTATCTCTTTGTTGCAGGATTCCAGCCAGCATTGGAGAAAAGCAGGACCAAGTTAATAAATGGTGCATGTCTTGCTTATAATAAGATGAATGAATGGCCTAGCTTTTTGATCTTTTGATGCAAAAAGTTCTTGCTCAGTTACAAAATAAGGTCATTCTGTGGTAGAAGGGTCTACACTCTTTTCAGGGAAAGCATAGTGTAGTGTTTAAACAGTTTGTAATGAAGCTCACTGAATGATATTTGGCCTCTCTGGCATCCTGTTAGTGAATTATAGGGGCAGAAGTCAAACTTGCAGAGTCACAACTCACGTTTTTGGTTGTTGCAGAGGGCAGAATTCACTACTGACCATGCAACAACCAAAATCCCCCCAGCTGCCACCTTTTCCCAGCTGTACCTACCCATACCTGGCCATTGCCTGGTTAGTGGTGGGAGGAGAAGCAAACAAGTGTACAGCTATTTTCCTATAGCAGGGCACAGAGAACTGACATCATCTGCTGGAACCTCTGGAGGAGCCCAAGAAGTCCCTGTGGATTAGGCTACAGAAAGATCCATGGGTAATTGTCTGCAGCTTCCCCTGCTCTACATCAACCAGGAAATGGCCAAGTTTGGAGGGCTACTGCAGAGAAGAGGTTGGATGAGACACTGTTGCAGCTTTGTCTCTTGGCTATCTCTTCTGATGTGGGATTACGCCCAATATCTGCTAGCATTAGTACCTTGCAAGAATATTGTGAGGATAAAAAGTGGTAGAGAAGAATCCTATGTGCTCCCGTGCGATCTTTAAACAGTAATGATTTCAAAGCCATGTATGTGGAATGACGTTAATCATCCTCTGTTAAATTCAGAATTTGAGAAATAGTTGCAATCAGAGAAGTAAATATATTTTTTCTCAGTTGGAAAGACATTTTTATTTTAGAGCAGATTATAAATGTACCAGTGGATTTGTGTTCATTGATACTGTTGTGCAAAGCTTGGAAGAGTTTTTGGACTGGCTATACTGGGTTCTGAGAGTTGCAGTCCAAAAAAAATAGTATTTCCAAGGTCTGTTCCTTTAGTATCTGCTTGGAGATGGTCCCCTTCTAAGCAGTGTTTGACAGGGTTTTGAGTGGATCAGAGTAAAAAAAAACAAAAAAAAATTTAAAGCAACATTCAAGAGGTAGACTTGGTGGTCATAGTAGGAGCAGTAGCTTACTATTCTCACAAATGACAATCAAATAACTTTTATTTCATGTTGTAGCAGCAATATACCATCAAAAATGACACTTAGTTGAAAGTTGTACAGAATGCATGATACAGATCAGGTTTTGCTTAATTAACATTGGTGTGAAAACAATAACTTGCATCCTAGCTATGCAGTTATCTCTGTGACAGAGTAAGCAGAGCTACTATCAAAAAAAGTAGCAGTTCTGAAAAAACAAACAAACTTGTGAACAGTTCAGGTCTCCAAATACTGCCTTTTTGTTCCAGAAAGAAATTCTCCTTCCTGCAACAATACCTGTCAAAATGTTTTCCTGCACCAAAAGATAATACAGTGTAAGAAAGTAGCATAGATCTTCAGTGAGATAATAAAGTTTTCTTAATATTTACCATGTAATTTATTATTTGGACAGGCCTTAAGTGGGGCATCTCTTACTCCACCCTTTCAACTTGAGTGAGGCCACCAAAGCCAATTCCTTTAGGACCAAAATTCTTTGCATAGCAAACTGCAAAAGAAAGAAATATAATCATATAAGATACTCAACACAGAACACTTACTTCCCTTACTTTAAGTCAAGAATTGTCAACCTTGAACCTTCAGATATTTTGGACTCGTACAGTTTCTTACCACTGGTCATACTGATCTGGGACTTCATGCAGTTGGAACTCCCAAAATGTCTGTGAAAACTTTTGCATTCCTGCTTTAAGTCACCCCTCAAAACTCACTTTTTCTAAAAAGACTGGAATAACCAGTATCCTGTCATATCTAAGTCACAGTACATGTAACTCTCTTCGCCTAGTCATTTCTTGCTTCCCTGAGTCTGTTTTTAGATGATATAACAAAACACCCATTTAGGTCCCCATGAAAAACAGCTAATTTGCAGAAAAATAATACATTTGCAAAATGTTCAAATTCACATCTACATGCTGATTTTCACAGGATTGTACAATTGTTTTTTAGGGACTAAATAAGCTCACTAGATGCTTAAGACTATTGAATTGCTCTTTTAAAAATACCACTCCTCCAAAAAAGATCTAAAACAACTCTTTATAGATTGCTTCTTGGTAATGCTTGCAATATAGTTTAAGTACTCTCCTACACTTGCCTTTACAATAGATCTCTCCATCTTTGTCTGTAACATTTGTAGATTCTAGACTCTTTCCACAAATAGCACATCGGAAGCATGTCTTGTGCCAAGGCTGAAACAGAAAGCAAAAGGGGTTTAAGGAAATTATTGTCAGTACAGCTTTACATTTGCATTTTCTATTTGTGCTATGTAGGCGATTTCAGTAGGTATAGAGCTAACTTTTCTTTGTCTGGGGCCCACTTGGGGCCAACCCCTTCATACCCCAGTTATGGATGGAAGTCCACTTCTTGTTTTGAAAATGAAAGCTTTTGTTTTTGTTTTTCATTTTTTAAAAATGGAATAGTGTAGAGAGGTGCTGAAACTGGAGACTTCTAGGAGATTCACTCCCTATTTTGTCCAAAAAAGAGCAGTGGGGCAGAGGAAGGCTGGGAGTCTCAAAAAAAGAAAAAAAATCTACGTACAGTCCCATGGTTGTACTTTGCTCACCCCAGTTCAACCATGAACAGAGAAATAACAGTCAACTGGAGGTGTCCTTTACACAAGCATTATTTGATTTAACACCTTGTACATACTGAGAAATAAGCATCATTACAGGATCTTACGCACTGGAGATAATGATGGTAACACCAGCCCTTTCTAATGTACACCCATTGGCATCAGAAGGAGGATACTAGAGACAAATCTGGACAATTTTTTTTTTCCCAGTAGGAAAGGATATAGAATAAATGAGATAAACATTTGCTTTGATAGCAGGCTTGGCCCTAACATTAGACAAAGTGTGAGGCTATCGCATCAGGCAGCAAGTGCTGGATGAGGTCAGGAGTACTACCCTCTCATCTGCTCCTCTAGAACTCCATAGTTGTTCCTCTCTGTCATCCAGCTTGTCCCAAATCTTTCAAATCAACCTAATGCCTCATTCATATCAGAGGATGCTTCCCAACTCCGCAACATTGAAGATTTGGCTGCTAACACAGCTAGATTGAGTACATGGAATGTACTCCACCTCAGGCAGCACAATAGCTTGGGCTGGCCCTATTTTACAGCACAGTCCTATGTATGTCTATTCAGAAATAAGTCTCACTAAGTTCAATGAAACCTACTTCCCTGGAGCTTTAACGTCAGCTTGACTGTGCCCATGATCTCAGAACATGAAGCAAAACACACCCCTGTATCTCACATCATTCCCTTTATGAAACAAGGTGGAAGACTATAGATTTCTGCTATCATGCATTACATGCTTGGTTGGTTTCTTACCTTTCCTCCTCCCATTATCTTCTCTGCTGCATACACTGACTTCCCACAGCGAGGGCATTTCTCTACATCACCAAACTTCTTGGCAAACTTTGAAGGGTTGGTAGGGGTGGAAGGACGCGCCGGTTTTGGTGAGCTGACGACAAGAAGGTTCAGAATGTATGAAGTTTCAATTCCAAATCAGGTAAATTAAACAGTATCTGACCTAACCAGTATTACACACCTAATGTCAGTATCTGTCAAGGCACCCAAAAAGAAATATACCTCTATTTTGGAGGAAGAATGCACATACTTTCTAGAGGGATGTTCAGCATATTGTAGCTTCAGAAACAACTGCCATTGGATGGATTCTTTCAAGTGAGTGACCAAAATGATATAGTTGCTTCTAGCCAAATTCTATAAAACTTGGAATAAGGACCTCTGATTCCTTTCAGATTGATCTACCTAACAGATCGTTGTTGTGAAAGAAAAATGGGAGAAGGAGGAATAATATATCCTGCCTCTAGCTTGTTGGAGGAAAGAAGAAATACATATCATGAACAAACTAGTAACAGATAGATAATAGCATTTCTATACATTGAACTGTGAAGGTCTGAGACTGCTGAATATAACAACAAAAAAGCTATTCCTGTCCTCCTACCATCTTCTAATTGCTGCAAATTTATTAAAAAAGTCAGCATCTTGTTTTTATTATCCTCCTTCTTGTAAAGACTGCTCAGTCATTCACATTACCGTTCAAAAAGCCTAATCTTTCTTAAGGTCAGACAGCAGCAGCAGAGGGAACAATACACTGTTCTTATACCTGGAAATCTTCTTTTAAAATTTATTTTAAACCCACTCTCTTTCAGATAGTGTTCTAAAGCTTTCCAGAGGCAGTTTGGAATCTCTTGTGACGTGATCTTTGAATTCCTATACTGACAGACTTCATAGACATGAACTAGTAGTCAGAATTTCCTGGCACGATTATTCCTGGAGCACATGAGAGATAAATACCTCTTCTAGGCCCATAGCTGTTGTGTAAAATACAAATGGAACCTATGACAAAATGCTGCAGTGTAGAGCAATCCCTGTTTCGGGTTTCAGCCACTCTGTTTAATTTCCTGCTGCCCCTTCTTAGCTTTCTGGTTCTCCTTTGCAGCCACAGAAGAGAATTTGACTGAAGCTTACATTTCTCTTGGCTAGACTGAAAAGAGCTTCTTGTGATATAAAATCTTTAACACATAGAGATATCAGAACTTCAACCTATGACGAGAATTAAAGAGTGGAACAGGAAGGAAAAAGCAACACTAATCAAAGCTGGCTGGCAGGCAGGATGAAGCCTTTTTGTGGTTGTAGTTGACTGAACGGAATTTGCCACTACCTACATTTCAGACCATAGACGTAGATCTGACTCCCGGTCAAATCCTCTGTTCAGGTTCTACAAACAGACAGCAGGGGCCATGGAAACTCACATCATACCTCTGGAACCAAATAGAGTGAACCCATGGCACCAACTAGCCTTCTCTAAGGACCTTTTCCTTAGGTTGCTTTCATTGTAGGCTTTTGTGATTTCATCTGCCAGTGGAATTTTATTTAGGTCCAGGAGGATATTTACATTACACAGTCATCACAGTTCAAGACCATTTTAATCGCAAGGACTCAGTCCTGCAGAATCCTGGAATTTGAAACTTGAGGAGGTATTTTACTTCAGACTGGATAATTTTAGAGTCGTTCAGGGGAGCTGCACTAGAATTCTCTAGCAGAGCTTTCTAAGTACATCCCCAAACTACAAATCCAGGATTCTCAACTACAGAGGCAAGAGAGTTAAGTGATATCAAACTGCCGTATATGTGCACTCCAAATGTTATCATTCTTCATGTGTAATCCTATGCTTTTTCCATCATCACTTCTGTGCTTATTTTTGCCACATGAAACCTACTGAGGCAGGGGAAAGAGTACTGCACAGTGTCTTTTAATTGTGTTGTACCGCATGCAGAAGACCTCTCTGTTTCCAGGTCTTATCAGAAGAAAAGAAGGTAATGCATTCATTTTCAGGGAGAAGCTAGAAGGAAGAGCACTAGTGGTCTGGATCACCTCTTCAGAGATTTGGACAACTCACAATCCATTTTGGTTAATTTTTATTGTATTTCTTTATAGTCAGTATTGGCTTGTGTTCCAGGAGGTTTTATTAAATAACATTAACTGAAGACATCTCTCTGTAGTGCTATTTGTCATATTCAAAATATTAGCTGGTAATTCCAGAAGCCTTCTGAGTGAAAGAACCCCCAAACCTCTTGATGTGGACCTGTTGAACTCCTATGTCATAACGTCCCCATTCTTTTTAGTGGAAGAAGATGCTCATTGTGTTCAGGAGACTTTCCCATATCCATAATTTATAAATTCAGATGATATTCTCAGAAGTAAATCTTGCTGATTTCTAAGTTAATTTTCTAAAGGTCATCACTCTGGATTTCTTTTCTGATTCTATGTATGGTGAAAAGGTCTTTGAAACTAACCAAGTATCACTGCTGCCAGTATTCTTTTAATTCTTTTCTTATTTTGTCACCTACTCTCTATTTTCACATTTATACAAACGCAGAATTGTGCAGATGAAGTAGTAATTGCTAACCTTCATGCCGCAAAGCAAATGTTCCATCTCCCACTGGAGAAAGGGGAGGGGTAGAAACTCTCAAAGAGCAAGGTTGCATTGTGACTGTTCCTCTGATAATAAAATCACAGTACAATGCAGTACAATTATTTGTACCGAGAACACAGCTCTTTGATTGTACCACACTTAACTGAGTTACAATTGCTGCGAATATTGAAGTCTGCAACGACATGTAAAAATAAGGCTTCTTTCTCTAGCATAATTGCCTGCTGGAATAGGAAATAATTTTAAAGTAATGCTCTGCAGGGACTGAGCATCATTAAAATAGGGTTTTTTTAAAAAAAATGATTAGATCTATTGAAGAAAAATGCTCAGGAAATTCTCTGCTCCCACTGCCCTGGTAGGTTGTTATGGAAACTGAACGTAGTGACTTGATGCAATGGAGGCTAGCAGCAGCAAACAACCAAAGGTGGAAAATTCACAAAAGAGTGATACCTTTATCGGCCAACCAAAAGGCAGGAAATACATTATGCAAGCTTTCAAAGCTTTACTTGATGTATTTTCTGCATATTGGTTAGCCAATAAAGCTATTGCTCTTTTGTGGATTTGGGACTTCATTGTATTTTGCTGCATGGCTAACCCGGCTCCTCCTGAATATGCAACCAAAGGTTTAACTCACTGCTGCAGGTCCAGCCCCAGATGCTCTCCAGTGTCTGTGCTGAGGCAGCCAGCGCCTTGTCCATAACCGATTCCTTTGGGACCATATTTTCTCCCATAGCAGGTCTTGCAATAGATTTCTGATTCATGAGCAGCTACTGTTGTGCTGTCCAGGGCTTTTCGGCAAGCCACTGAAAAGGAAAGAGACATGGGGACTGTGGATATTCCAACAACATATATACCTCCACCTTACTTTCATAAAGCTGAAGAGGGAAGGAGGGATGTGAGCAACAGAGGGTTAATGGGATAAGGAGGAGGATGGTAAAAACTGTTTAAAAAATAAGCTACATCTATTGTTAGGAAAATTACAGGTAAATCAGGTAAGGATCCAGAAATGCATAATTGTTCTTATTTCCTCCTTTCCCCCTCCAGCCAGATGTACGTTTCATATATGCCTTTAAAAGCTGACTCCAACATAGGGTTTCTTGGCAACATCCACTCAGAGGAGGTTTGCCACTGCTTTTCTCTCAGGATGAGAAAGTGTGCCTTGTGAAAAGTGGGTTTCTGTGGCTGAGTAGGGATTCAGATCTTGGTTTCCCAGAGTCCTAGTCCAGTCCTCAAATCACTACACCAAGCTAGCTCTCACAGGTTTGTGTACAAAGGAAGAGAAGAGCAGAAGCAGCAGTTTTCAGGTGTAACAGACACAGAAAACAGAAAGGTAACTCTGAGCTAACTGGAAACATCTTTGGGTATGGGTGCTTCTCTTTCAGTGATGTAATGGATCTGGCTGTTTTGCTATTTAGTATTAAGTTGTGTTTCCATCATTGTTGAGCCTGCATATTTGTATATAAACTTAAATATCGCAGGTGCACCATCAGCCTCCAGCCTCCAACACACAAGCTCTCCTGCTGCATGAGGCAGGAGGGAAAGGCTGCCATCCTTATCCTTGGCCTTCACCGCTCTCCTCTGGGCTACCACTCTGCACAGAACTGGCCATGCCCAATTGCCTGGCCTGAGGTGTCTGCTCTCAGAGTCACATACTTTGAGTAGGGTGTCCTGGGAGAGTTGCTTTGTCACCAAGACATTCACAATCTCCCAGGATACTTTACATCCACTGTACCTTGCTTTGAGAATCTCTCAGACATTGGCCATTTCCATACTAGACTGTTATAGTGCTATTATTCCACTTTCAACATCCTATGCAATCCTGGAGTTCGCGGGTTAGGGATGGGCTTCAAAGATCCATCCCTAAACCCCAGGATTCCACAGGATGTTGAAAGTGGAATAACAGCATTATAACAGTCTAGTGAGGAAATGGTCATAGTTGAGTTATGACTAGCTCGGGAGAAATGCACACGTGATTTTTGTTGTTGTTGTTGTGTGTGTGTATGCATGGCATTGCCACAGCAATAAAGTGGCTGGTGCTCTTCTCCAGAGCCACCAATGAGTTCTCATCCACATTAAGCCTTGCTTGGTGCCAAAAATGTGTAGTAATAGGCTACATATGTGCTTCAACTTTGGGAAGTAGTTATTTTCTGATTCTGCAATGACCTCTGTGTAATTAGTGGTTTGAGTATTGGACTACTACTCTGGAAAACAGAATTCAAGTTCCCACTCAGGCATGGAAACACACTGGATGACCTGTGCAAGTCACACTCTCACAGCCACAGAGGAAAGGACTTGAAGACACACAAGAATAGTTAACGACTACTAATGGCAGTTTTAGACAGGGCACAAAACACCTCGTGTGAAGGATCGTATAGGCAATTTCCCCTGCCACAAGTAAAGATGAACTTCTAACAGAATTATATGGACACCTTGGGCTAAACATTCTACAAGTACCTGTCTCCTTTCATGGCAGTGAAGAGGCACTCATAATACATTAAACAACACTGAGGTAGCTGCCT
The DNA here is from genome assembly GCA_030412105.1 of Cyclura pinguis. Taxonomy (NCBI): domain Eukaryota; kingdom Metazoa; phylum Chordata; class Lepidosauria; order Squamata; family Iguanidae; genus Cyclura; species Cyclura pinguis. The sequence continues at coordinate 304,394,377 of CM059599.1, read as the reverse complement.
CATTTTTCTTAATGGGTAGAAATAGCCTTGCTTTCAGATGTGGTTGGCTCTCCTCATTCATGGAACTCTAATAGAAGGTCTGAACAGTGTCTTGTAGCCCAGCCCACTTTTTTTCCCCAAGTGCTTCCTACATCTTTCTCTTTACCAGAGAAAATTAATTAGAAGAGTGAGAAAGAACCACTGCAGAAAGCCTTTTGACTGGTAGTGTTAAGGGCCTTCTGTCTGAAAATAACCTAAGCTTTTCTTTAAAAAAACAAAACCAAAACTGTACAACACTGATTTCTATATTTATTTTTCTGCAGTTGTGAAAAATGCCTTTCAAAGAAGAAGAGGCAGAGAAATATCTGATATAAAATGCAGAAATACCAGTCTAATTTCTACTCTTTTTTGTTTGTTTGCCATTGTTCCTATTTTTATTTTACTGCCATTATGAAAATTGCATTTCGTCATCGCATTCCTGTTTCTTTTAAAAAATAAATGGTGTTGGGAGACAGGGAGATCCCACATGTAACATTAATAAATACCATTGCAAATTATGCATTCATCATCAGTGGATTCTGGACGCCTTTAAACTATGGTAAATATATTTGATTAGGAGGGAGGACAGTAAACTTAATGGTTTTCCTAAAATTAAGACAATTCAGACAAGACAGTCCTATAAATCTGTAAAGCCAATTGCTCTCTGGTCTGTATTTTCATCTGTGAAGAAATGATAATTGTGTTTGTTGAGGGCGTTAAGGGACGATGGAAACTCCAGCTCCAGATAAAGTGCTTCTATTTCTGGCCCCTTTGGGACAGAGTATCTGATGGCTGCAACAGATGGAGCAAAAGCCCTTGAAGTGCTATTGTAGAAATAGTTGCAGAGAGCTGTCAGTCTGCTGGGAGGGGTGGCTCAGCTGTCACCAAGTAGTTGGGGGTTTATAAACTGTAGCCATGCCACATGGCCATCACAGATGCATTTTAAGTTAAAGCCAACAGGGATGAGGTAGAAGGTGGACAGTAAGCCACGTGCCTGGGCTTCGCAGTCAATCACAGGTGTGTGCAATAGGAAAGTTAATGTAATAGTCTTTTAAACCATTAAATATTAGCTGGATTAATTCATTAGTATTAACATTCTTGTCTTATCGTAATAGGAAAATATACCTTGTGTAGTTTGCAGACCTACTGCAAATAACTACAGAAGTTATTTGTTCCAGTTACTCATTACAGTGAAGTTATTATTACCATTTATTAGTCATTGCACTGTCAGAAAGTTAAGCCATGCTGTTCCCCATTACTGTAAAAGAATAAAGGGTGTGTGAAGGAGCTAAGAACGAGAAAAGAATGATATAAATCTTGATAAATTCCTGTCAGAAGGGCTGCAAAAATGCTGTTTAAAACTGATTTTTAAATACAATTATAAAAACTTTACTTGTTACACCAAGAAAGTGACCTTGTTCTTCCTTGTCACTTTACATTCAAAATTCCCTTGTTACCATGAAAAATAATTTGTTATATGTAACACATTTCCTCCAGGTTCTGCTGATTCAACACTGGCTAAGAACACCCTTTGCATTTTTTTCTTTTACACTTTCAGGAAGAGAGATGCCCCTTTGCCTTCAGGGACAACTTCTTCAGTCCTATTGAAGCAACAGGAGTCCCTTGAGCTAACTCCAGGGGTGGGGGTGTTGGTAGAAGCAGCTGGCTTGCTCTACAGCTGAGCTCCCAACAAAAAAGCAGAACAAAGCATGGAGAGAAATTCGATTGCACCAGTCTACTTAATGCGTGGGGAGCCGATCACCCTTCACTGTCAAGGCTGCCATTTGATGTGGGGGAAGGAAGAAAAATAATTACAGATCAGGGTCCAGGAGGCAGGAAGTCCTTCCTGATGTTTAACTGTAAATCAACTCTCCTGTACCTTAAAACCATCGTTCCTTGTCCTATCCACAGCAGATGTCAGTTTAAATTACAGGAAAGTAGATATGGGGCTGAACATTAGAGAAAATGTCTCATCTATCAAGGAAGATAAGGAAGAAAACAAAGCTGTTGTCTTCTAGCTGTCAATCTTTCTCTGCCTTGCTAAGCTATTGGTTTTAACCAAACCCTGTCCCATTACTCTTAATATTATTTGATTCTCACACTTATTTGATCTGCAATGTTTGTGCTCTGCACAGCTCTTCACATATTCATTGTGCTAAAAAATATTCTATTCTGGGTCTTTAAATTGGTCTGGCCATTTTCACACTAGACTGTTACAGTGCTATTATTGCACTTTCAACATCCTATGGAATCCTGGGGTTTGCAGTTTAGGGAGAGGCCTCAAAGGTAAGCTAAGGGCACCTTCTTCCTCAAAGGCCCCTCCCTAAACTGCAAACCCTAGGGTTCCATAGGATACTGAAAGTGGAATAAAAGCACTATAACAGTCTAGTGCAGAAATGGCCTCTGACTCATCTTTACCTGCATGAATTATTTAGTCTTATTGCAATAACAGTAACACAAGGGGAAAAAAAGTTGGTAAACAGCATGGCCCTAGAATTTAGGAAAGGTCCTTTTCTTGGATTGCAGCTCCTAGAATTCCCTAGTCAACATGGCCATTGGTCAGGCTGGTTGGGGGCTTCTGGAGATTGTTAATTTTTCGAAAAAGGAACTTCCTCAAGCATGCTGGCTGCTTAGCTGACTAGTTAGCCCCCCAAAACAGGAGCATTTCATATTTAGTGATGATCTTGGTGGTAGTAGTGGTGGTGGTTCTCCTTCTTCCTTCTTGTTTCTCCTTCCTTTTTTCTCGTCCTCCTCCTGACTTCTGTTGTGGTAGCTCTGTTCAGGCATAAGGAAGAGATGTTTGCCTAAATAGGGGAGGTGGAGAAGCCAGCTAATCTGTTGTCCTCCACATGTGGTAAGTGGTAGGTCTGAAGCACAAAGACTCTGTTATCTGTGAGTTGGAACCCTGGAAAAATCCAGCTTCCAACTCATGTGGAGAGAAGCATTATGAATAGGAGGCCAAGGAAAGTGGAGGCGAAGGGCAGGCCAAATTCAACCTCCCCCCACCTCACATGTTCAGTAAATACTCCAAAGAAAGTTGGTTTCTTTTCATTGGATTCTTATAATCGGTATAATTTGTTCAATGGAACAAAAAGTGGTGTGCTCTCCTTTGTTAGAGGTTTTTAGCAGAGACTGGATGGCCACCTAGCAGAATTACTGTAGCAGCGTATTTCTTACATGGACAAGGGTTAAGCTGGATGACATCTGAGGTCCCCTTCAACCCTGCAATTTCTATAGTTTCTGCAAAAACTTTCCACACAGTAAAATAAAAGGCTTTTCTTCTTCAAAAAGTATTCCACACAGCACTATAAAAATAGGCCTTGTGGATATTATGATGAAAGCAAACATTACCTGTATTAATAGAACAAATCTGGCTTTTGAACATATTTATTGCTGTTTTCTGTCCTGTTTGGTTTTAAGTACAAATAAATGAAGCATGATACTGTTGGTGCATAAAAAGGGTCAAGATAAGAACAACAGTAAACTGTGAGTATTTGATGGGTTGCAAATGTATTGATCTACTCACTGCAGTGGAAACACGTCTTATGGAAACTCCTGCCGTTACACTGGATCTCCTCAGCATGGTAGACGGTCTTGTCACAGGCACCACATTTGGCGCCACCTCCCCAGTTTGGCATTCTTGAAGGGTTCCGCTGGTCTCAAGGTGTCACCCTGAAATCCCAAAACGAATAAACCAGAATCAGGAGAAATTTATCACTTGGCTTGCTGCAGTAATAGATTTTTCTTTTTTAATCGTGATGTTTTGCTGGGCCTCCTTCCATGCAACATTGTATGTGATGGATTTCCAAGATGTGACAAGCTGCACAGAAATAGACAGAGAATCTGGAGATCTCAGATTCCATATCATTTTCATGCAGGGAAGCGCAGAAAAGTGGAATCTACCGGTACCTTTATGAGCATTATATTGGCAAGAATTTCTTTCCCCTTTCAGCTGTTGAACAATAGGAAGAACAAAATGAAATGAAAAATGAGAAGCGGTAATGGCTTTTTTTCTGAAAGGACTACAAGCCCAGTTCAATTTCTGTTCCAACAGCACCAAATTCCTTGACTCCACATAAGCTAAGAGATACCCTCTTCCTGAATCCATGTGTCTATTGCACCTGGCTCTCGGGATTCTACTCAATATAAAACCAAAAAATGTTAGACTAGCCTGAAGTCTGCCTAGCTCTACTGTAATGGTTTGGACTACGATGGTCTGTGGATGAGGTAAGCAACTCATGGTCCTCTAGATGTTGCTGGACTACAACTCCCAGCATTCATCATCACTGATTTTGCTGGTTGGGGCTAATACGAGTTGCAGTCCAACATTTGGAAAGGCTGTACTTTGTCCTAAAGTCTATCGCAGGAGCTGATATGGAAGAAATTATGAAGAAATTTTGAAGTCCTTCCCCTCTATGTGTAATGGGGTGGAGAAATTGCACCCACACTTGCTTTTTTTGTGGCCCACAGGGCTGTGTAGCATGCATTTCCATAGAATCATAAAATCATGGAGTTGGAAGAGACCACAGGAGCCATCCAGTCCAACTGTCTGCCATGCAGGAACACACATCAAAGCATTCCCAACAGATGGCCATCCAGCCTCTCCTTAAAAACCTCCAAAGAAGGAGACTCCACCACACTCCAAGGCAGCATATTCCACTGCTGGACAGATCTGACTGTCAAGAAGTTCTTCCTGAGATTCAAGTGGAATCTCCTTTCCTGCAGCTTGAATCCATTGCCCCTTGTCCTAGTCTCTGGAGCAGTGGAAAACAAGCCCGCTCCCTCCTCAACATGGCATCCGTTCAAATATTAAATATGGCTATCTTGTCCCCTCTTAACCTTCTCTTCTGCAGACTAAACATACTCAGCTCCCTTAGCCGCTCCTCATAGGGCACAGCTTCCAGACCCTTCGCCATTTTGGTCGCCCTCCTCTGGACACGTTCCAGCTTGTCAATATCCTTCTTGAATTGAGGTGCCCAGAACTGGACACAATATTCCAGATGAGTTCTAACCAAAGCAGAATAGAGTGGCGTCATTACCTCCCTTGATCTAGACACCATACTCCTATTGATGCAACCAAGAATCGCGTTGGCTTTCTTGGCTGCTGCATCACACTGCTAACTCATGTTCAGCTTGTGATCTACCAAGACTCCTAGATCCCTTTCACACGTACTGCTGTTCAGCCACTTCCCCCATCCTATATTTGTGCATTCCATTTTTTGTGCCTAGGTGTAGGACCTCACATTTGTCTCTGTTGAAATTCATTTTGTCAGCTTTGGCTCAGCTCTCCAATCTGTCAAGGTCATTTTGAAATTTTAGTATTTTTAAAATATCTTTGAAAAACAAGTCCCAAAATGCCACCAAATGCCCTCTAGGTTGTATGGGAATGCCATTTTGCAATTTTTGTGGGGGAGGTCCTGACCCCAAAAGTCCTGTTGTTTTTTTAAAAAGGTCTCTCCTGCACCAAAAAGTACCCAAGGGAGAAAAAAAAAACTTGGCAAAATTGATCCCTGCATTCCTTTGAGGGTGCTGGGGACACTTGTGAAAAAATAGATTCATATGTGTGTATGTGTGTGGCAGACAGCACAGCCCTTGAAGGGGCAATGCTTGTTGAGAGTTTCCTACCCTCAGTGTATAGCTGACTAGCTCCTGACACTCTGGTGGAGGGGAAAAGGCTGAATGGAAAGAGACTCCTTCCAGATTGATTGCTCCTGGTGGTGGGTTCCTCACTGTCCTTCTTTTTTTTTTTGCTGGTTGGAGCATTGGGACTCATTCACACTACACTATTACAGTGCTATCACTCTACTTTAAGTGCCACAGTTCCATCCTGTGGAATCCTGGTGTTTGCAGTTTAAGCGATACTAGAGGAGCTCTCTGACTCAGAATTCTGAATAACCCTTTCTAAACTGCAAATCCCAGGATCCCGTGGGGAGGAACCATGGCAGTAAAGTGGAATCACAGCACTAAAACTGTGTAGTGTGAAAGAGCCCCAGTAATGCTAGTCTGACATGGATAGAGGTACACCTAGAAGTAGGTCAAAATCTATGGTAAATTGCTAGTGCCAATATACCATTGTCACAGCATGAGAAAACTCTCAGTTCTTTCAGAAAGAAAGAAAGCAAGCAAGCAAGCTGGCAGACAGGATTTGGTCGTGCCCTCTGCTGCTTTATTTTTCAAAGTTTAACTCCATTACTACTTTTACTCAATCTTGTTGGATTCCCTAGAGCAGATGCTATTTTATGACAGAAAGCTTTGTGGTGTGGCTCCGTGAAGGAAGTTAAAAAGAAAATTCTTCCCCACAGGCCACACACACTTCTCTGAGCAGATATTGTTGGCTGTGAAAACAGGCTGCAGAATTCCCTCATAAAACGCACACACGCACACATGCACGCAGCCATAATGGGACTGGTTCACAAAATACAGGGATAGCATCTGAAAACCCCATTGCAAGAACTCATTACTCAGTCACATGCAGATTAATATACAAGTTCCCTCTTTGAAAAGTGCCCGACTTTATTTCAATGCAGTGAAAGGAACGGATTCTCGGGGCATTCAAAAGCTCATTCAGAGATGGTTGCTTTATGAACTGAATTATAAACGCACTTAACACAGAACAGATTTTAAAATAACAACGCTGAATGTGGTCAAAACATTTCTACAAAAATTGGGAAAGTTACATATTTGGATTGCAACATCCCAAATGCCCTCACCAGCAGGGACAGAGGCAGGGGAGTTCTGGGAGTTATACTTTAACCACACAAATTTCAAAGCTCTACATTTACAAGACAAGAGGTACAGTGGGTGCTGGAACAACAGCAATGATAAAATGTTATCCGGAGATAAGGTTAAATTTGGATCCCATTCAAAATTTTGAGTTCAGTTGCAGTGAAGAAAAGTGGCAACCCTGGGGCATCATGCCTAGTTTTCTTTGAAAACTGTCTTGACCAAGCTTTGTTGAGCTCAAGCTTAACGCATACTAAAAATCCAGAAATTCTTAGCAGACAAGGTGCAATGATCAAGGCTTATTGGAGACAGAAGTTCATGCTGCCCCAGCAAATGTGTACTGCCAAATCTACATTTGAGAGACAGTGCAGTATAGTGGTTTGAGCATTGGACTATGACCCTGGAGACCAGGATTCCGTTCCCTGCTCAGGCATAGAAACCCACTGGGTGACCTTGGGTGTGTCACATACTCTCAGCCCCAGAAAACCCAGTGATAGATTCGCTTTAGGGTTGCCATACATTTGAAAGGATGTGAAGGCACAGAACAACAAGCCTGCATTTGTCAAGTTTCTGAGAAGAAGGTAGGGAAGGCAGAGACATTTGGATATAGAGACAAATGGATTTACCTCTACTACATCTAATGACTCTCCTCTAAATATGCCCCATCAATCATACTTGCTTTGTAAGTGAAACATGGCATTGGGAGAATGTCATTACTTCCCTCCTAACATTTGATTTTGTCCTTAGAGAGCTGACATTCTTAGAGGCAAGCAGACAAACAACACAAAGACTTCAAACCATAGTTTCAAAGTTGTTCAAAAGATAAAATCACTCTCCTGTCTTCACTGTTATTTCTCTCTCTTTTAACACAGTTTCTCCAAAGTATATTTTTCAGAAGACTAATACAAATATGTTACTCATGCATGCATTTATATGCAGTGCCTACTTTGACCCCTGAAAAGTATATTCATTAGAGATTTCTTCTCTGAAAAAGAACTCTGACCTGTCACTCTAAAATATAGCAGTCAGGAAGCTCAGTCTCTGGAGGCCAAATCTGACCCGCTGGGTGTCCCCAAGTGGCCACATCCCTTTCTGCATAAAATAATCAAGACTCAGTTATGGATGGGAAGAGGTTTTAAGCTAATCTGTGATTCTATTTTTGGCCCTGCCCATCACAGGAATGAATCCTATATTTATTAATTGGATTTAATATCCCAACTTTCTCCTATTATAGGACCCAAAGCAGCTCATAATTTGAGTTAAAACAAAACACAGTTAAAACAATTGATAATACAAACATTTTTAAAAATTAAAGAATCATATTTAAAATATTAATTTAAAACAGTTTTTAAAAGGCTGTGAAAATATGAAAACACAGACAAAGATAAAGGTAAAAATACAAATACAAACACTGACCAATTAAAAGATCAGAGAGTCAACATTCAAAAACTTGGGTAAACTGAAAGGTCTTCACCAGCTGGAAGAAAAAGAACAGGGAGGGCAGCAACCTAGCTTCCCATTGGAGGGAATTTCACAGATTGGCAGAAAACAGATGTACAGGTCTGGCATCACAGCTGGGGGATGAGAGAGGTTAACTAAAGCCATTTCCCCACTACACTGTTATAGTGCTATTATTCCACTTTGAACATCCTGTGGAATTCTGGGGTTTGTAGTTTACTGAGGTCCAAGAGCTCTCTGGCTGAGAATTCTAAAGGGCCCTCCTTAAACTGCAAACCCCAGGGTTCCATAGGATGTTGGAATCAGAATAATAGCACTATAACAGTGTAGTGTGGAAATGGGCTAAGACTATCTGAAGAGTCTTTGTAAGTTGTTGTAACAGATGAATGAAGCCTTGGAAACTGTAAAAAGCTGCTGCTCTGCTATATGAGCTGGAGATTTTCCTCTTGCCCAGAGCTGAGCCCATTAAAATGGGAAAATTTACACCCTCGTCTTCAGTCTGGAGATGACTCACAAAAGCTGGAGACTCAGGGCTAGGTCCTAAGATCTAGAAACCCTACTTTCCACTAGTAACCACTGTTCTCTCTATGGCTGATGTTCAGAGCTTGGGAAAAATCTCTTCTTTCTTCTATAGCTTGCAAAATCCTTCACCATGCATGGGGGATTTGGGGAATTTTCATTCAAAAAAAGGAACTTTTCTAAGATCTGGGTAGTCCTCTGTTTTTTCTTCATTTTTGCCTGCTGGACCCTACCAATCCCATTTCACCTGGAAAAGTAGGTGCAAACTCTCATGCTCCCTTTGGAAATAACTCTAGCTAGCACCATGCAGTCTTGTAAAACATGGTTGCCATCAGGAAGTTACAGCAAACTACCTTCAGAAAAGGCCTTCTAAGTAGGTGAAATAATTTCAGCAAACAGATCTCTTGATAGGATCTTTTATGCCTTACATGTCATCCAGGGATGTATTAAAAGTGTGTGACCACTTGTGATATAACACGTCCTGTGGATTGTACGACAAACCAAAATAACCAGAAGTTATGACACAACCCCCCCTCCCAAAAAAAATATGGTTAGTCAGACAGAGATAATAGTTCCTTCATCAATTTTGTGATTGAGGTGTGAAATATATTCAGCCTTTTGTGGGTAGAAATGCACAGGGATATTTCAACTACTGGGAACCCATGTTTTCGTAGGAGCAATCAACTCTTAAGTTAGGTGCAGAGTTGGAAAAGTAACTTTTTTGGTTTGCTATTCCCACAACCTCTCAGCAAGCAATGCCAGTAGCCATGTTGTGTACAAGATTCTGGAGATCATGTGTCAAAACAGAAATGTTTCCTGAGCTCTGGTGGCTTGAAGGAAGAAAAAGCATCCAGATGTTTCTTCCCTGTTCAGTGATTTGTTCTGGATGTACAAATGTACAGCAGAAAACAAGCCCGCTCCCTCCTCGACATGATATCCCTTTAAATATTTGAAAGGATGTCATGTCGAGGAGGGAGCAGGCTTGTTTTCCGCTGCTCCAGAGACTAGGACAAGGAGTAAGGGATTCAAGCTGCAGGAAAGGAAATTCCACCGGAACATCAGGAAGAACTTCCTGATGGCCAGAGCTGTCCAGCAGTGGAATATGGGGCCTCAGAGTGTGGTGGAGTTTCCTTCTTTGGAGGTTTTTAAGCAGAGGTTGGATGGCCATCTGTTGGGAATGCTTTGATGCGTGTTCCTGCATGGTAGGGGGTTGGACTGGATGGCCCCTGTAGTTTCTTCCAGTTCTAAGATTCTATGATTCTATGTCCAGAGAGAATACATACAAGCAATGTGACATTGGTTGGCAGGTGGCACAGACCTCAGGGGATCTCAGCTCTGAGTCCAGCGCCTTCTTTATTGAGCTTTGTTGTAGATACACACAAAACTGAGGGAAGAGCTTTGCTCATGATGCTTTCTTTGATAACTCTGAGTCATATTTTCTAGGAAGATCAACTGTTACCTTGACCTTAGCACATTGTGATCTGTCTGGTTGTTCTGAACTCTTGGCTCAGACCTTCATTATCCTCCTTGGCAGGCCGGTCACTTTCTTATTATAGGTTTTTTGGCCAGCAAAGACGGCTCTGTGTTACATTTATTTCACCAGCACTAGATGAAACCACCACTAAAGATATTCTTAACTCAGTCCAAGATATGTCAATATATGATTCACCCAATCGTCATAAAAATTACCATCTTGATATCAGTAAAAGAGGTGTTAAGTTTCAGGCATTGGTATAACATACAAAAAAAAAAAAGAGTCACTTGTCTTGGCAAAATAAAAAAAAAGTCATCTGAAAGAGAGAGGTTTCTTTCAAGTAGTTAGACTTGCCTCACTAGCCACACAATGGTTGATGCAGGACTAGGGAGGAGGATTATGACCCTACAATATTTTGAATCAGAAGTGGTCCTTCTTCACCAGTAAACCAATAACTAAGTTCAAGAGCAGGAATTATATCGATTGCATTGCTCTTCCCTTCTGACCTCACCTCCATTCTAATCTCTTTCCTTTATTGTTTCCCCCAGGTGAATTTTAGGTTGTCATCTCCATGGAACTCCATCTTATACTATATGAAGGTGGAGAACATGTGGCTCATCATATATTGTTGGACTGGAACTCCCATCAGCCCAAAGTAGCACAGCCAATGGCCAAGAAAGATGGAAGCAAAGGTTGGAAATTGATTTTTTGGACTGGCCAGGGGATTCTGGGATTTGTATTCCAAACAGTAATGTTACCTAGCTCTATGTGGGAGCTGCTGCCCAAGAGCATTTGGAGTACTACAGCCTGCTGAGGCTAGCTCTGTATAAACAACTCTTTCTCTAGAAACCCTCTTCAAGGTCTCAATCGGACCACTTTTCTTGTTAGCTTGTAATCCTATTAACTGATTGTGAGACAGATTAAAACTAGAAGATTAAATGTTCAGACTGCATGTATAGCTATGGCTCCTTCTAAAAAGCCACAAGACTTACTCAAGCCTTGATGCCTCAGTACAAGCTATTGTAACTGCAGACATTTTTGAAAAGAATTGGGCAGACATGCTAGCTGTGGACCATTCAATTTAATCAAATCTCTCACCGTTATAGGCCCTCACAAACCACCTCTTACTATGAGAGCTCTGAAAGAAAGCTATGGTTCTGATATTATTTATAATTATATTGCTACATTCTTTCCATGTTTTTCACATCCACTGAAGAACGGTTGGTAGGCTGCTGTGGCAAAACAGAAATCTGTAGCTACCTCTGAGAATGGATGAAAGCACAGTAAGGAATTCAGTCTTTAGCATGTTTCTTCTCACTTACCATTTCTTTCCTCACTGCTTATCTTGTCTAAGGCCATCATATTTAGCATACAACAATTGGCTGTGGGTAACCTAATGTTTTTTATTGGATATTTTCACTTTGAGTATGCTGTACTTTCAAAAGTGTTAATATCTTAATCAGAAGTTCATAGTTTTCTAACAGAGAAATTAATTCAGTTTGGGCAAATGTTAGATCAGTTTCCACAATTTTCAGTGAGTTGTGTGATATTTGCTGAAATCCACACTACGGCACAGTTCCTGCCATCTGCCAAATAATATTATGCAGAGAGGCAGTTGGGAAATGTTTTGTATGACACAGATGCCTTCAAGCATATAAATCTATTGCATAAATGTTTGAACTGCTGCCAAGTTTAATTGGGAAGAAGTGTAATGGTTTGAGTACTGGACTATGCTCTGGAGACCAGGGTTTGAATCTCTGCTCAGCCATGGAAAGCCACTGGGTGAACCTGGACAAGTCATACTCTCACAGCCTCAGAGGCAAAGGCAAAACCCTGCTTTACAAATCTTGCCAAGAAAACACTGTGATAGGTTCTCCTTAGGGTCTCCACAAGTCGGAAACAACTTGCAGGCATACAACAACAACTGCAGGAGAATTTAATGATCTCCCAAAAATTCTGATCATGGATGCAAAAATGTTTTTAAAAATCTCCTCATTATTTTGCAGAGTGATACAAACACTTGGCTTCCAAAGCAAATAAAAAATAGTGTGAAAAAACAAACAAACCCTGAAGCTAGACTTAACCATGTCTTCCATGATTATGATTCCATCACTCATTCAGATTCCAGAGTATTTATATTTGTCAGCGTCCTCAATACTTTCATTTTGGATTTTTAATTGTATGTCTTGAGCTGCTTCTATTGATTATATAATATACATTCAGGTAAAAGAATCTTAGACACAGATAAGTCCGTTGAACACACTGAGACTTACTTCCAAGCACACATGGCTAAAACTGTGTTACCTGTACACTTCAAGAAGGCAAGACTACCCTGAATCATGTCTAAACTGTACAAATTAAGTGTTCTAGATGTGATCGAAATAACTGAAATAGGAGCAGAGCAGGCCTTTGATCTGTCACATGAATGTTGAATACAGATGATGAAACTGCAGTCCTGTCAGTCTAAACCTAAAGAAATATTCTACCAGGAATTCTACTGACATGACATAAATTCATTTCATTTGAACAGAAGCCTGCTTCTACATTTCATGCTATTTTTTAAAAAAATAAATCTCTAAAAATATTTTCATTACATTGCTGTTTCTTGTGACAGAAGTTGATTAAACTTCTTGTATTGCTACGCACAATGTAAGAAAATAACAAAACTTTTAATGCATTTAAAAGCCTGCTTTATCATGGAACCAAATCCGTTTCAATTCAAAATTAACACCATCTGATGCTGAAAACTAAAAATCTGTCTGTTATTAAAATATTAATGCTTCCAAATTACCACTGCTAGCTGCACTACTAACTGTAATGTAGTAGCAGTATTTGGAACAGCAAATATTTTATTTTAGCACAAAAGGTTAACACTATTTAACAAACACATTTCCATGTAGAACTGCTTTAAAAACTGTTCAGACTTTTTGGAAACTAAGCATCACACAAAATGTCCACTCTCATTACGCTTCAGGTGATGTTAAAACAGACACCAACATTTTTCTGTTAAACAGAAGGAAAATACAGAGAAGGCACAGTCATTTGGAAATATCTAGTTAACAAAACATCTTGAAGAATCAGTCTTTCAAGGAACTTCTCATAAAATAGCCTGGTTCCAGGAATTTAATATACAGAATGACCTTTTTCATCTATTCAACCTAGATCTGCAAATTCAGTGAATTTCAAGAATACATCTCTTTGTGAAAATCTCCAATGTGGTCTTCCTCAAACAAGCGGACACATTAATACCTACCAGAAGAAGTTGACCTTGCTTCTTGCCTCCTGTATCTTTTTGAAGAGCTAAAGCCAGTACCAGTGGTCTTTAAATACTTCCAAGTAATTGCCAGCAATGACTAGGAAAGGTCGAGTGAAGTGTGTGTGTGTGTGTGTGTGTGTGTGTGTTGGGGTAGGGGAGACAGAGTACGTGAGCAATGCCATTGCTATCAGGTGGCTTAAAATAACTTATGACAAAGCCTTGGATTGAACATCAGTTATGAGTAAATTGTAGAACAATGCAGGCCCTCAGATTACACCAATGCCCTTCCCAAGTTGTTTAGATACAGAGAAATTAAATAAATCAATATGTCACAGGGCACATATTGGGTTAGAGGTCAACTATGATTGAGTGTTTAAAAGTGAACCTGAAGACAGTTGTGGGTACATAGCTCAAGTATGTCAGAGACAGGAGCTTCTACCCATGATAGACTGCAACGCATTAGGATCAGAGCTCATAAAAATTTTGTTACTGAAAGAAAATGAGCAGAGAACTGCAGTTCCAGAAAGGTACCAATCAAGCACAGTAGCCATCTAGTCAACCTTGGAGCTGCTGGATCAACTCTCAGCTCAGACAAAGGACTCTGGAATGTCATATTCCCCTTTGATTTCTTGAAAGACACGTTAAAAAGGAAGCAATGTGGGGAATATTTAAAATAAGGCTCAAAACAAAATGGCAATATTTAGAATAAGGCTCAAAACAAAATGGAAACCAGTAGTTGCAAGACCAGGTAAATATCCAACCACTACACAACACCTTACAGATGTGGTGGCTGATAACTGCTATCATATCTAGATATACTGGTTGCAGAAGATGGGAGATGTAGTCCAACACATCTGACAGACTGGCAAAGCCTCAGTTAAAGAGCACGTAAGGAGACATGAGACATTACACAATGACCAAGTGATTAACTCCAGGCAGTTTAGGAAGACGAAGAAGCCAATGGCAAATGGATCCACTCAAATTGATGGAGTGAGCCTTACTATCTCACTTCTACCCTTTGACCAGCCAGAAGGACTGATGCAAAGAATCATTTCTGTACAATCATCCAGTCACTTAAGACAGGATTAAGTGTACAGGATACAAAGCCCTGGTTGTGAGTTCGATCCTGCTGGGCTCCAGGTTGACTCAGCCTTCCATCCTTCTGCAGGTTGGTAAAATGAGTACCCAGCTTGCTGGGGGCAATTAGCTAACACATTGTAAATTGCTTAGAGAGCACTTAGCTGATGAGCAGTATAGAAATACACATGCCATTGCTATTGCTTTTCATTCTTTTTTTTTTCAAACCCAGCCATTGCCTCCCCACAACATGAACTTCTCTAAAATTGCAATTGACCCTCTGACTTAAAAACATTCACTGCCCTTGGAATATACAGAAACAGCTAATGTCTTCCGAAAATCTTCCCTGACATTAGCTGCTTGAAGAGAGGGAAGTCTATCTTCATATTTCCAATCGTCTCTTTCCACAGGAAAAAGATGTGTCTAAAGAAGGATTCTGGGTTCAGGAAAACACATGTCATGTCTCCAGAGCATACTGTCATCCTCATTCAAAAGAAGGGAATAGAATAGTTGGATACTATAACAAAGCCAAACAGATGCAGACTATTTTTTTGTTTCTGTTCCTTAGGACTACCCCTTTAAAAGCTAATTTAAGTTTTAACTGGACCACCAGAAATGTAAGATATTGTTACTTTGATGCAATGTTATTGAGAACACTGACCATGTAGGGAAACTGATGAAGAACCATAACCTCCAAACGATCTACAGACAGACCAAGAAAATTCAACAAATGCTACATTCAGCAAAGGACGAGAGGGATCCTCTAACTTCTGCGGGAGTTTACCGCATACCTTGCAGCTGTGGGCAGGTCGACATAGGGACTACAAAACGCAGCGTCCAAACACGAATCAAAGAACATGAAAGACACTGCAGACTGATCCACTCAGAAAAATCAGCAGTAGCAGAACATGTTATAAACCAACCTGGACACAGAATGCTTTTTGAAAGCACAGAAATTCTGGATCATTCTGACAACTACTATGTCAGACTACACAGAGAGGCTATTGAAATCCATAAACACATGGACAATTTCAACAGGAAAGAAGAAACTCGGAAAGTAAGCAAGATTTGGCTACCAGTACTGAAGAATACTAAAATCAAGACTCAAAAATATGAACACCACCCAGACTCTGGAAGTCCCTCCATAGGGAACAATACAATGGGTTGCTAATGTACTTAACACACTGTTATGCACATCCCCTGACTAACAATACCCCCTGGGGGATATCCTATTTAACAATAGGCCACCACACAGGCCAACTGTAACACATGCAAATTGCTCTCTCCCACCTGGGGACTACACAAGTATACATACTCTGTCTCACTTCCATGCCACCAGATCCTCTGAAAATGCCAGCCACAGATGCAGGCAAAACGTCAGGAGAAAATACTAATACAACATGGCCTCAAACTGGAAAACCCACAACAACCTATGGATTCCGGCTGTGAAAGCCTTCCACTTTACATCAGTATTGAGATTTGTTTGAAAAAGAGGACTATACAAATTTACTGGAGTCAATTCATTCATTATCCTATTTCAGACTCTGCTCATCTTAATCCAAACACTGAACTACGTGTGACAGTAGTGTTGTACTTATATAAGCATGCTTAACTGGGCAGCTTTTATTTTTTTAGGGAAAAATCTTACTCAGAAAATGTTCCCAATATGAACTGAGAAGGTGGTTCTCAGACTGTAGGGCAGGACCACCAGGGTATGTGTGGTAGTTGCTCAAGGAGGGTTCAAGAAATTTTTTGGACATTTACTACCGTCAGCCCTTGCTAACTCACTTATGGGAGGAAGGGGATGGGATGGAGGAGTGGGAGAGAGGGAAATTTAGGGAAGGGGAGACGTGACAGAAGAGAGGAAGCTCTTCTCCACTGATTGTTCCACAACCTGCTCCAGGATTTCCAATGCCAACTCTGCAGTCATGAGGGGGCTATCCTTGTTTTTCCCCCTCTTGCTACTTCACAAGCATACATGTTGGAAAAAAAGGTGCCATAAGCATGCCTGAAAGGGTAGCTGCATTCACTGTCCTCTTGCCCCCCTCCTTCCCCCATCACCTGCCACTTGCAAAGCTTCCCAGACTGTGCAATCGCAGACACATGCAGGGACAGGACAACTATGTGCCACCTCCCTGTATGGAACAGGAGATGCTGAGAAACGCGATACAAAGGAGAGATGGCAGGAATCCCTTTTTGGACAGCTGTGATTCCTCCTCTTCTGGGGAGCAGAATTATTGATTTCCACATGCACAGGTCTCTTTTTGGATAGTGCTTGCGATCCTCCACTTCCACGGACTGTGTTGTGTTAGGCACTGAATTTATTTAAAATTTTTAAAATGAAACTCTTCTAATTTGAACAATGTTATTTCCTTACAAAATGTTAAGCTATGAACATATATATAAACATGTGAATAAATGTTCACACATTAAACAAAATATTTTTATTCATACACATTGAGCAGGGGGCAACATCTGCATGCAAATGTAAAGGGGGTCGCAGGGCTAAAGAGTCTGAAAACCATTGGACTGGGGCTTCTCTGAGGGGTATCTTTTGGGGGCTTTGCTGAAAAACATCACCACGTTGCATCACTTTCAAGGTAAACGAATTAGAGGAAGAAATTTTATATTTTTACCGATTTTAAAATATTTAGCATGTTTAAATTATTTTAAATTAATGTATAAACCATACGGATTAATGCTTTTTAAACCTTTGTATCACATATTGTTAAGCTGTTTTAACTTACATTGTAAGCTGTCTTGGGTTCCATATTAGGAGAAAGGTGGGATATAAATAAAATAAAATAACTTTGGGCAGAAAACTGGCATGGATATACAATATAGAACATGGAGCATGTTGCAGATTGGGGCTTCTGTCCAAAATAAAAGGGGACAAGTATGCATACTTTTTTGCATACATGAATAATGTTATATGGAATATTATCCTAGCCAGAAGTATAGCTTTCTCTGTATCAAGTGAATCATAGTATCTGAGGGGAAAAAACCCTAGAAATACAAAATGGAGTTGTTTTAATTAACTGAACATGGAGAAACTACCAACAACATTCAAATATATGAAAGCAGCACATCAAAACATAAATTCAGACTTGAGATCAAAGAAAGCTTTACAAAGCGGGCAAGTGAATCAGGTAATAAGGTCCTGTTTAAGGCAGACAGGAAAAAACACAGAAAGTCCAACCTGCATATCATTAAATGTACTGGAGGAACACATAGGAAAAAAATTACAGATGTCTGAACAAGAACTAGACAGCCTACAAGAAATCAGAGAAACAAAGCAGAATGCTCTGTTTCAGAATGCTGTTTAAGAAGAACAGCAAGGGCTTGACCTTATAACCAAATAACAGGCAGAAACTACCATATTTTTCCTAAACTAAACACATTCTTGTAGTTAGACCAGATATTTCTCCATTAAAAAAATAAAATAAAATTGCAGTTTGAATTGTGTAGACCGAGAGGGCAGAAAAGCAAGAACTTTTTGAAGACAAAATAATAGAATAATTGGAGATTGACAAACCTTGATAATCTAATTGCTAATAGGGTACCCAAAGGCACAAAGGGTAGATGATTAGATTTACACAAAGAGGGGCTGCAAATAAGGATAGATGGAAGTCACCTTAAATTTACAAACATCAAACTCATTCTACCAGGAAACCTTGAGATTTAGTAACGTTTGTTAACAGAATGAAAAGACTGGTATGAAATGTTTCTTGGCAATAACGTAAGAACAGATAAACTAGTCATCTGCACACTTACCATTTTTCTACTGTGATTCTCAACAAATAATAGTCTTTGAAACCACTTTTCAGGAAGATGTAGAGAACCTGTAAGGGCTTCCACTCAACTACATTCAAATGGCATCTAGAAACTGTCTTGCACATGAAGATGCTCTTGAAGCTAGGCAAAGAATCTTTCATTCTTATAATTCCTTTCTAATGTTTTCCCCTCCAGCAAATGTGCTATGCAGCAGTTTATTCTTATCCATACCTTTTATGAAGCAGTGTAGCATCTGCTTCTCCTGTAGATGTTCTAACAAGAAATGCACTTCAATATCAAGAAGTAACTACAAGTATGACAGTTAGAAAAATTCAAAATTTTATTTGACAAAATTAAGTTTAACATAAACTTTATATTTAAATAGACATGATTAAAATTTCCAACTTTATAAACGTAATTAAAACACAGAATTAAAATATTTGAACTGAATTAGAGCTCTTCAAGTTTTTGTTTAAATATAGCATGTTACATGGTATTTCTAAGTCCATATATTTAACATCCAACAGCTTCCATATCCCACATAACTATCAAGTTAGAGTTGTTCTGAACTGCTTCATTCTGTAGGTAGGTTTGTTTCCTCCCATAAAGGTCAATCCACATCCTCACTTTGTTTGAAAATGCTAAGGAGAATTCTAAGTTAAAAGTATTGCACCATAAAGAACCCATCCCTATGATCAATTTCTGAAGTACACCTACAATACTAGAAATGAAAAGTTGCAATTCCATCTGTTGAGGGAGAATTCCAACATATTCCCCTCCCCCCCCCAAGTCAAACATTATTATCTTCTGTTGACATATTAAGTTCCTTTTGTTGAATTAATAATTGCTCTTTGGAAATTTCATCTGATTCACAAGTAGATGAACAAAAGCCAGGAATTGTGGTTGATTCAGTTGACATTTGGAAGACACTTCCATTGCCTTTCTGAGAGTCACTGGGTGCTGCAGGAACAGTGGTCTGGATGGAAAGGAAAGCCAAAGTTGTTTCAAGTGATCAGACTACAGTAACTTAAATGCTTTAACATCAGCAAGTGAAGGGATGCATGTATAGTTGTACTATTAATCTACGTTGATCCACACGAGTATGCTAGCAGATACATCAGCCTCTCTTCTTCCTTTTACAAATCACAGGGAGGATATGAAGAGCTTGAACAAGTGCCTGGAGGTAGTTTTATAAGGGATGAAGGTGGACAAGCTGAAGTTTGATCCAGACAAGAGTTAAGTTTTGTGGACAGGCAATTTTTCTGATCTAGAAGGAATGTTGCAACAAACCTTGGGACAGAGTTACATTTCCTTTGAAAGATCTAGCTAGCATCTAGGACTGTCTCCTCCAAACAGCACTGGCTCTGAAAACACAAGTGGTGTTATTTACCAAGTGACATTTATCAAGCTTTGGTCGACTCGAGAGGAGGCAGATGCCACACCAGTTACCCTAATAACACATAGATTACACCACTGTAATGTGCGAGTCTGCCTGGAAAGACAGTTCAGAAACCCCAACTGATTCAGAATGCAGCAGCTCTGGTCTGAAGGGCCACTTGCACCTATGAGTGTCAGAATTCTAAGAGTGACCTTAAAAGTTTTCCACACATCTAAGGCCTATGGGGCTTGTGGGCATTATAGATAGAATGCTTGGGATATTTCTTCATATCTGCAAAAATTCTTTGCCAAAGGACATAATCATTGTTGGCTTTAAGCAACCTTTGAAGCCCATTTATTCCAAATGAATTTATGCAATCTGAAGAGATTTCAAAGCTCCTCTTCCTACTAGCTTTCAGTGAATGGTGTCTCCAGGGAGACTCTATGGGCCCAATTATACCTGTAAGCCTGAGGTTCCTGATCTGTGCTGTAAGATCATCAGTGACTTTTCCAGCTCCCTCCTAAAATCACCAATACTAACCTTTTAGCAGATAGCCTATTTCTTCAAATAAAATTTGGTATTCGTTTTCAGAGTGAATTACTCTAGACAACCAGAATATGAAGATACAAATGTAGCATGCTGAATTCTTTTACTGTTATTTACAGTACTTTTACATTGTTCCCTGTTTGCAGCCTTACTTTGTTTTTCTGACATTCCCTAGAACTGCTATCAAATTTGATGTTAAAGATATACAGCAACACCAAAAATTTTGTACCACATCTTAACAAAAATATAATCAATGCAAGGCCTTGTGTGATACATCTAGCATCCCGAAGTTTCCACTGCAGGATACAAGAAAAAAATGGTATTTGAGGCAACAGAAATCTTCAACATATCCTATCGGCCTCTTGCTGCCTCTCCCCATACTCATAGTTCCATGTATATTGTATGGCTTTTATCAGACATATTCCAACAGGAAAAAAAAATACATGATCGGAATCCTGGCATGAATGGCTACTGAACTTTATTTAATACCATGCCTTTCTTCCAGCAATGCATTCAAAGCTGTTTACAAACAACTTGCATTCACTTGAATGTTCATCAGCGGTAAAGAAACTCTTCCTCCCTGTGCAATATAAGTTTATACAGAACATTACAACCTTTGATTCCTTAAACTGTAATCTGAAGTAGTGCAAACCATCAACAAATTTGTGTGAAGTTGCTGGTTGTGAATAGCAGCTCAAAAAACAAGGAGAGCTCAACTGGCAATTATATATTAACGCCTGCCACATTTTCTCTCTCTTACCGGCTTTAAAGGAGTCATTCGAACTGATCTTCCATTTAATTCACTGCTGTACTTTGGTAAGACATTCTGTAATGCTTTTCCTTGTTTCATGCTGACACTTTTGGGGACAGCAGTAACATGCTCTGCTTGCTGACAAACCAGGGAGGCTCCAAAGTCTTGATTTGCAGAAACCTGTACACCAGCCGGTATCACTCTGACATGTTGCAGCATAAAGTTCAGAAGTGAAGAGCTAGGTGCTTGGATGGAACTAACATGGCTTGAAGCAATGGCAGGGCCACTCACTACGGGTGCAGCAGCAGCTACTGAAGATGGTGCAATTAGGTTCAGAGGTGTTAACTGAAGAGTAGGAAAATGGACTGTTGCAGAGTCAGATGCCACTGGAATACCATCTATGGCAAAGAAGAGGGAGAACAAACTATTACAAGTGACAGTATTTCTATGTCATGGGGCAGATCACAGCACCTTGTAGACATGAGCAAGAGGATGCTCATGAGTCCCACCAAACATCAGATGTTTAGTCATGACAGGACATAGTGGTGGTGAAGCATCAAAGAACGACTGACCTGAAGAAAGTCAGTACTAACCAGGACTGCCAGCTTACCTTCTCCTCTGCCAGCAAAGTGGCTTACTATTGTTATGAACCTCAATGAATACCCAGGACAGAAAACGTAGTAATAAATCTGAAAGCAGTCCTAAGAAAACATACATACAGTTAATGAAGGAAGAAACTGAGATTACTAGGCAGTTCTTCCAACTCTGCAGGATCAGTTAATCACTGATGCCCTGCAAGCCACTACTGCAAAAGCTGGGTGAAAGCACAGATAGTAATAAGTAGTGTTCCCACACACTAAGGCCTTAAATGCTGGCAATGCCTCAAGTGTACAATGGGCACACGTAGCTTTAATCCTTGAAGCTTTCTGTCATTAGTAGCTGACAGGAGACGTTAGACATCAACTAATTCCAAAATATTCTAGTGACATGGTCAGTAAATACGCACCAGCAATGAGGGAACTGTAGGGTTTCTGTTCTACACACAACTCAGTCTTCTTGTTGTTAGAAACAGTGACTTCATTGAGAAGCTTTGTAAATTCGGGAAGAGGTATAAGATAACCTGAAGGAAGCCAAGTCTAAAAGAAAAGAAGAACATGCTGTTTATATCCACAGCAATAAAGAGTGCTGACGAAATAACATGTAGATTTAGCCAGGGATCGTATATGTTTATCACTCTTCCCACTGAACAAAAGGCCAGACTACATGTGTAATGAGAGAATTATGACTGGATATCCTTAACTCTTTTCTTCATCATTAAAAGCAACCAAGAAGGCTAACGTAACATACTGAAGTACTAGGGGAAGCAGAAACTTCCTATGTTATTTTCTAAATTTTCAAGCTGGAACTATCCAGCTGGGCTATATGTGTGTATATGTGTGTGTTCTCCTCACCATAAAGCTTTAGGAAACAGGAGGGAGAGAAAGTCAACAAACACACATTTCAAAAAACTGGAAGATCGGTCATAGACCTCTCATATCACATGTATTTTCTTTAAAAGGGCTATTTCAGGGTTGTTGTTTTTGTTATATTAAATTTCCTCCTTTCCACTCTTCATTAACTAATCAAGTGTTTTATATCGTCAATGCTAGGCAGAAAGCAAGGATCAAATGAGAATGCCATGCCAGAACTTTACAGAAAGCTAATATACAGTTTATAAGCAACGTTTAGCTTTAGTATTTACTGATGCTACTGTTGCATAAAATAAACTCAGAATTGTTGATATAAATATCTTCCTTTAATCAAAACCTGACAGACTTGTGCATTTTATAATTTTGTCTCTTTACACAGCCACACTAAATAATAAAGACCAAAGCAGAATAGAGTGCTACCATTACCTCCCTCAATCTAGACACCATGCATCAATAGGAGTATGGTGTCTAGATTGAGGGAGGTAATGGCATCACTCTATTCTGCTTTTGGAATACTGTGTCCAGTTCTGGGCATCTCAATTCAAGAAGGATATCGACAAGCTGGAGCATATCCAGAGGAGGGCGACCAAAAGGGTGAAGGGTCTGGAAGCCATGCCCTATGAGGAGCAGCTGAGGGGGCTGGGGATGTTTAGTCTGCAGAAGAGAAGGTTAAGAGGGGACACGATAGCCATGTTTAAATATCTGAAGGGATGTCATGTCAATGAGGGACCAGGCTTGTTTTCCACTGCTCCAGAGGCTAGGACAAGGAGCAAGGGATTCAAGCAGTGGGAAAGGAGATTCCACCTGAACCTCAGGAAGACCTTCCTGATGGTCAGAGCTGTCCGGCAGTGGAATATACTGCCTCAGAGTGTAGTGGAGTCTCCTTCTTCGTAGGTTTTTAAGCAGAGGCTGGATGACTATCTGTTGGGAATGCTTTGATGTGTGTTCCTGCATAGTAGTGGGATGGACCAGATGACCCCTGTAGTCTCTTCCAACTCTATGATTCTATGGGTCCAAAACAAAAGGCAAAACACTAAATAATTATAGATGATGGTACTGTCAAAATTTAAAACAAATTTTTGGAAAGCCAGTAGAATAAACACGCAGTTTTTAAGAAAAATGAATGATGCATCTATGTGCTTATGCTTTATAATCACACAGACTGTTAAGCCAATTAATTATTTGAAGTTTAGAAGATATTTTTTTAAAATATAAATTTTTATGAATTTTGCTAGACTAGATAGTGTGCGTATCACAATATTCTATAACTCTGACGACTGCACACAAGAAACAAGGGTTGCTACATAAAATATAACCAAGAGCTCTTAAACAATAGGGTAGTAGCTCCATAGGATACTACCACCTACTCTGTCCTACATAGCTCATCAAAAATAAAGAATCTAAAATCCTTTAGCAATGCTAGAACATACAAACAAAAAATTTTACAAAATTTTATTGTATACTTTTGTCATCAGAAACCCTCTCCCCAAAAAGTCAGCAATCAGTAAAAATTTCAGAAAAGTTAAGGTATTGGAGCAAAATTCCTGATGAGATATATCCGCAAATGCTACAAGCATTGCTTGTGTTGTGGTAACTTTGTCATATTCCACTAAATATCTGATTCTCCTGGTTACACTGGTATTCCATGTGTTGTTCTGAATTTTTAGATCTACTTTTTTTCACTAGTGATGAAGTTAAGTCTTCTTGATCTAGAGGCAAAGTTACGGAAAACTGGGTTATTCTACCACTAAATGACTCTGCTTGAAATATAAAAACAGTTTTTTAAAGGATGACTAATTTTAGAAAAACTCTGTATATTTATTCTGAAGGTATAAAGGAAAATTTGTCTTTAAAATAAGTAATATTTCAGGTGCCTTTTTCTTTAACATACTTGTTTCCCATTGTGCAAGGACATATCAACACAAAGGACATTTCAAACATACAGTCTTCTGCGTGTACCTTCCTATGCTCTTTCTTGAGTATGGAACTATCCTCTTTATTTTCTTAGGTTGATAACAGAGAGAGTCTCCAAACACAGTTCAAGCCACCATCCTTAAAATTTTTACTGTGAACCCCTTTGTACAGACTCTCCATAACAAACAATCCAAATCAACACAGAATTTGAATGCTACCAATAAGCAAATTAATAAGTACTTGAATTAGCTTGTACTGCAGTGCTTATCAAGCTATCTGATGTGGTACACTGGCAGGGTTTTTTCCACCAGGTGCACCAGGGACTGGCGCTATATTTGTGCTCATTGGTTACAAGTATTTCTTTCTTTCTTGGAAACTTGCCACAGACCAAGCAACCAATTGCTTACAGACTGGCATGAGGCCACAGACCACCACTTTGAGTAGTATTGCCATACATACAACATCTGTAATTTACTTCTGGAAAATTCTAGCAGTGTTCAAGTTGAAAACAGTTTAAAAGAATAAATTCCTAGATTTTTCATGCTAACGTTCACTTCAGTTTTTTCATTTCCTCACTTTTAATTTTTATTAGCAAAGTCTCGCCAGAATAACTTGCAACAATATCATACTGAAAGGAACTGTAAGGACAGTGACAATATCTTTATCTCCTTATCCATCCTGATAATCTCATTTCTACAAGGGGTTAGGAGAGGTTTGGGGAAATGACCGTCTCCCTTTCTCTTTAATAGTCATCTTATGACTTTTAATTCCCTTGGTGATTATCATCTATTTTGCAAAGATACAGAAGAGCAGCACACTGTGAACAAAAAGCAGCACCCAGGGACGGACTTTGATATACACAGAAGCAGGCAGGGCTTTGTCTCTGCCCCAAATCTTGCTAAGCTGAGATCCTTAACTGAACATGTCAAAGACTGGGTTTTATGCATACTTTATTTTTGTGCCTTTTCAACATCAAGAACAAGAACACTCATAAATGTAAAGCTTCATGGACAGATATGCATTTCCCTGCCCCAATCCCATCCCTTCCCATTTTTAAATGCTTCCTTTCTTCTACTTAGGATCCCTATTCTCCTACATTTAACTTATTTTATACATTTCAGAACCTTTACCAGAAACTGGTAAAATAGGTGGAATCATTGTAACACAGCATTTAATTCAGGTATACATTCCAAATTTACATAAGACCTCCTCTCTAACTGTTTTTGCAATCCTTTCAGTTGAGGATCATACTAAATCAATGTTATTATTTTCTGTTCAATGATGAGCATCTTCTCTTTAAATTACTGGTGCTGATAGATACAGTCCTCTATATCAAAGGTGAACAGCTTCTCTAAAATAAAAAAAATATAAAAAAAAACCTGTACAGCTATTGGTCAATATCATAGAATCCATCCACAAATGCTTCAGCTAGCAAGCCTAAATCTAAAATGGGCAAATCTGCAATTATTGACTGGAATAGCCAGATACCAAGAGACTTGCTCATTGTGCTCTAAGAGACACTCTACAAACCTGTGGCATCTATGGCAGTGTTTTGCAATTCTTTCTACATCCACAAAGGTTCACTTTTCCAGGATGAAAGAGCACGAAACACCTGCTCATCCAGATGTGGCAACCCTAGAATCAGGATACTGTTGCTCAATGTGCCTGATGATTGCAAGAAGGCAAGACAAGAGCAAGTGCAACCTGACAATTTAACACCTAGCCTCTTCTGAGGATAGGTAACTTCTGTCTGGGAAGGAACTAAGCCTTAGCAGTGGCATTTCATTCTTGTGTGTTTATGTGCTTTCAGGTCAACTGTGAACTGTAATAAATTTTATTAGGCTTTTTGAAGAAAAAGTGGTGAGAGTCCTCTGTTCCTACAGTAGAATACTGTTAAAGAGAGCTGCTCGGAGAAAGCTTTTGATATGATTAATTGGACATTTATGAAAATGACGTTTAAACAGATGCAAGCTGGAGAAAAATTTGTCTCATGGATTGAAGCAATTTATAAACAACAGCAAGCTAGATTGGTCGTAAATGGTGAAAGAACACAATTGATAGAACTGAAAAGAGGGACTAGACAAGGATGTCCATTGTCTCCCCTGTTGTTTATTATGACAATGGAAATACTTAACAATGCTATAAGAGAAGACAACGATATAAAAGGAGTTCAATGCTATAAGAGAAGACAACGATATAAAAGGAGTTCAAATTAAGAAATATCAATACAAGTTAAAAGCTTTTGCTGAAGATTTGGTTGTATTTTTGGATGATCTAGGAAGATGTATTGAAAAATTACTTAAAACAATTCAAGAATATGGAGAATTCTCCGGATTTAAAGTTAACAAGGAAAAAACAACTTTTTAAACCAAAAATATGACTGACAGAGAAGGAAATAGTACAAAAAACAGGATTCAATAGAGGACAAAAGGTAAAATGTCTGCGTTATCTGGACAGCTAAAAGAAATAATGAGTTATATCAGAATAATTATGAAAAAAAATGGAAAGAAATAACAAAAGATTCGGAAAGTTGGACTTCAATGCGTTTGTCAATGATGGGGAGGATTGCGGCAATAAAAATGAATGTTTTACCAAAAATGAACTTTTTGTTCCAAAATCTCCTTACTATAATGAATATGAAACCCTTTTCACAATGGAAGAGAGAATTAACCAAATTTATATGGCAAGGGAAAAAGCCTAGGATTAAATGGAGTATTTTGACAGATCAGAAAACTAGAGGCGGCATGGGATTACCTGACTTTCAGATATATTACAAGTCAGCGGCCTTTACATGGATAAAAGATTGGGTAGATCTACAAGATATGAGAATGCTGACATTGGAGGGTGCAGATCTGAGGATGGGGTGGCATGCTTATATGTTTTATGATAAAGCAAAAATAGATAAAGACTTTACACATCATTATATCAGGAAATCGCTTTGGAAACTTTGGGACGATTGTAAGTCTAGAAACATACGGCAGCTTCCCACTTGGGTCTCCCCGCAAGAAGCTTTTTTTGGAAGATGGACTGAAATAGAGAAATGGCTGTGATATGACGATATAATAGAGAGTTCCAATAATCTTCGGACTAGAACAAGAGAAAAATTAGAACAAGAAGGAATATTACTAAGTTGGTTCCCCTACAGACAGTTAACTGAAAGGCTTCAGATGGACTTAAAGACTTATGGAAATGAAATAAAAGACAAAACTGGAGTAATTAAATGGCTGTTTGAAAATCCGCCTCATTTATTAGCTCATATAAATCAAGAAATATTGCAGCAGGAGAGGCACGAAGAAACAGTTAAGGCAGTAATGATTTTATGGGCGCAAAATATCAGACATACAATTCAATTAGATTCTTGGGAACAGAGTTGGAAAAAGACAAATAAATTTACGGTAGACCAGAACCTGAAAGAGAATTATTACAAGATGTTTCATAGATGGTACATGACACCAGATAAACTAAAAAAGATTTACAATACAGGTACTGGACTTTGTTGGAAATGTCAAAAAGAGGTTGGCACGATATTTCATATGTGGTAGACATGTCCTAAGGTTAAGAAATACTGGACTGAAATACATAATAAAATTTGTGCAGCAATGAAATTACAGTTTGCTATGACACCGGAATTGTACTTGTTAAATATGACACACTTATTAGAAGGTACCAGTATAAAGAAATATTGGAGAATACTATTATATATGATAACAACTGCTCGTATTGAAGATGCAAAGTTATGGAAAACACAGCAAATACCTACAATAGAGCAATGGTGGGGAACTCTTATTGAAAACAAAAACGCTGACATGGTTTCCCAAAGATTAAAAGGGAAACCAGATGATGAAATTCAAAAAGAATGGCAAATTGTGGGTTATTGCTGGGTATAGTTAGATGGAAATGTGTAATTCATGGTATTACATATTAATAATTAATGATTATTGAGATGACTATTGTATGGATATCATGCAGCTGGAATGTGGAGATGGAAGTGCAAGAACCAACATGTAACAATAGCAGTAAAATGTGGTACAATGATATAAATATGTTAAGAGATATTGAAAATGAAATCTAGATCAGTTTGGAAGAATCAAGAAATAATTCATGTAAAATAACAGCAACATTTGATTGTTTTATGTGCATAATTTGAATAAAATGATTTATTAAAAAAAAGAGAGAGCTGCTGACACTGATAAAGGTCACCCACCCATGAATTTAGTTCACAGGACCCCTTTAAATCTGTTTGCCACAGTGCAGCATTTAAGAAATACAGTTGGCCCTCCACATTTCATAGGGTTCAGGGAGCAGGACACTCACAAAAGTGAAAAATCACATATATCATTGTTTGTGTGGGAAAAGGCTGAGGCATTGTGGGCAGAATGAACACCCAGGGTCCAAATCAGGCCAGGGAAAGGAGAGGGTCAGGTGAGTGATTGGCATGGTGATTCTACGCTTCTTGTCTCTTGCCTATTCCTTGGGTGTGTGTGCAGGTGGGAACTGGGAAAGGGTTTGTGCTGCTGAGAAACTGGGCTGTGAGCCATCCTTGGCTGGCAGGGCAGCAGCTGGAGGAGGATGAGGAGACCAGAGGTGGGTTTTTAAAGAGCTGTGTGGGCTGATTTGGAGCCATCAAAAAGGGAAGGTTGACCCAGAAAAGAAATGCCTTGCGTGGGTAAGGGGCAGGGGTTGAAGAGACTTGCAAATAAATCCATGAAAGTAAAACTGGCAAATGTGGAGGACTGACTGTACTAGTCTAGCGATACCCAAGGATTCCCAGTTGTTTGCATCCATTTAGGAAGAATGTAAACTTTTTAGGAGTTTACAACATATGTGGCAATTCTGGACACTTTAATACACCTTACCTGAAGCCCGTTCTGAAGCTCCAGCTCTTCATTCTTACATTTTTTAATTGGACTGTCCTCCAGTACCGATTTACATCTCTTGAAACATTTCCCAGACATCAAGTCATCTTTTCTGCCTTCTTGCTCCTTGGCCAGCTCAAGATTTTGATCCTCAGTACTGGTATCACCTGCTTCTAAGTTACTGCCACTGTTTTCAATAAACTTTTCACCAGGGATTAATTGTGAACTGGCCTCCACACGAGACTTCATTCCTACCACATTAGTACAGGGAACAGGATGTACTGACAAACTTGGATTGTATGCAGTCACTATCTGTGTTTGGGAAGGCTGCAAATACACTGCATATGACACATTGGAATGGACAGGAGTTAGTACGGCTGGTGATACTGATCTGGGGATCAGAGGAAGGAGCACAGCCTGAGAAGGCAATAGGAATGGTTTAGGCTTTAAACAGTGTTCAGGATGCACACCCGGAGGGCCCGGTAAGGTAGAGCATTCAAGTTTCATTTTCATCTTTTTGGAATCTCTAAGGAAAGAAATCCAGTGTTAGAATATTTCAATCTGAAACAGTTCTGTTACAGCAAAACTTAGTAGAACCAATTTCACTAATTTAGAATAAGCCAAAGCATTACAAAGTGTCTTCAGCTAAACAATTTAATGAAAGTCCATATGTTGTCCTTTGTAACTATGACAATATTGATAACTTGATTTTTACTCTAGGAATAAACAGCTATTTGTGAATTTACAATTTCAACAGTTGACTTAATGTACCACCATACTTGGTTTACAAACATACCTTGACTGTTCATCTAACTGTTGTTTGCATATTGCTGCAAGTTGAGCCATCTTGCTTGGAAAGGTTGACACAATTTGACCTTTTGGAGAAAAAATGAACGTTAAATGATTTTGTGGGAAATTATACTATTTGTACTACTTAAAGCTGAATGTCTCATAACCTATGAAGCGTTCTCCTAGCATCCCCAGAACAAAAGCAAGCAGAGTTTATATTTTAACTTCTTCATACTTGTATTTTTCTTAATGGGACTGCTTGGAGCAGAATGGATCTTCCTCCAATTGTTTTGTGTTGCCTTTGCTGTTTTTATTAAGGATGGATGCCTCGTGAAGCCTTGCTTGCTTCTAACAGGGAAGAGGTTCTTGGAACAATTCTCTTTCGAAGATTTCCCTTTCACTGGATGAGATGAAGCAATCATAGCAGGTGTGGGTACAGGCTGTGTACCTATAAACCAATCATATTCAAGTAGTAACATTTTAAAAGTATACACTTTAACTAGGCTGTTAATCTTTTTTTGAAACAGATATCTAGAAGTGATTATGACAGACTGAGGAATGGTTATCATGCAGGATTAATAAGCCACCTAAAGAGAAAATAATCTCACACCTGCCCTCTGTTCTGCTAAAGGTTCCAGTTGGTACACCTGGAAATCTTGCTGAAGTCTTGCTGCTCTGTGTGACACAGACATGGCCTAGGTAATTGACACAATCATGCCGAAATTCTGTCTTACACTGAACAAGTAGCTACCTGGTTTACACATTTAAGCTGTGGACAATGAAGCTAGCTAAAAGACAGGTAGAGCACAAGCACAAGCATAGGAAGACTCATGATGCATCTGACTGAACTGAGTTAGAGCTCATTACTAAGCATACAAAGGAAGATTTCTTTTCCACTGCCACTACACTAATTCATTTTCATCACTTGAGAAGCTGTAAGCAATTTGTGGCTTTTTGCAACTTTGCCTGGCAAGACATTTGATGACATATTTTGCATGCTGTACTATACCTAAAACACTTTTAAAGACAAAAAATGATGGTTAAACCCCAATGATCTGGACTCCAATTAACAGAGTTTAACTAATGGATGTTTCCAAAGCAGTGCCAGGTCTAATTTGCATGGATGACTTTCAACTGCTGAAGCTCAGGATACAGACAGGATGCAGACAAGATACTTGGACAAGTCTGGCTGATGGCCTGCATGCCTGTCTCTTGTCACGGTTGATCATGTTTATTGAGAGAATGTCCAGTTGGCTCAAGACTGCTAATGCTTCCCTGAAGATGAGGATGATAGCACGTTCCTTGAAGGTGGCAGTGATTCAGCCACTGTTAAACAAATTTAAACCAGCTCCAGGGAAATAGGCCAGTAACTAACACTTTCTTTCTTGGCTAGGTGCTTAAGCAAGTTGTTGCCAGGCAATTTCAGACACTCAGAGTAAATTAATAATACTACTATATAATAATGAATTTTATTTGTTACCCACCTCTCCCCAAGACTCGAGGTGGGGTACAGAATAGAAACTAAAAAATCATAGTTAAAATACACTAAAACATAGACCAATTAATACAAAAATATTATAATTAAAATATATCATAACGAAAAGTACAATTAAAAGTATAGTTAAAAATACAATTAAAAATAGACTGGGTTCGCCTGCCAGAAGAGATAAGTCTTTCGTACTTTCTCTCTTCCAACAGGTCTTTCCACAGTCTAGGGGCAGCTGATGAGAAAGTCTTCTGAGTGACCATTGCCAGTCTAGTCTGGGCTGGTTTAAGTAAATGGCCCCCAGAGGATCTGAGTGTCTGGGGCGGATTGTATGGGAGGAGGCAATCCTGCAGGTAACTTGGACCCAAACCATGTAGATCTTTAAGGGTAATAACCAACACTTTGTACTTTGCCCAGAAACTAATTGGCAGGCAGTGGAGTGATTTTAATATTGGTGGGATATGTTCACTCCTCACTGTACCTGTAATCAATCTGGCTGCCATATTTTGAACCAGGTGGAATTTCCAAAGTTGGTACAAAGGTAGCTCAATATAGAGCACATTGCAGAAGTCCATCCATGAGGTTACCAGTGCATGTACTACATCTTTAAGTGGTCCAATTCTAGGAAGGGGTACAGTTAGCTTATCAGCTGAAGCTGATAATAAACACTATTGACTGTTGCATCTATGTAAGTTGACATTTGTATGGATGGATCCAGGAACACTCCCAAACTGCCAACATAGTCTTTCATGGGGAGTGTGACCCCATCCAAGACTGGTTGACACACCTTCAACCTCAGGTTGGGCCCTTAATAGTAATCACCTCTGTCTTGTCTGGATTCAGTTTCAATTCATTCAGAAGAGACACACTATCCTTAGCAGAAGCTGTTTTTGAAGGCATAGAGAAGTCTATTTGAGTGTCAGCACTGTACTGATAGGATCCCACCCTGTACCTCCAGATGATCTCTCCCAACAGCTTCATGTAGATGTTAAAAAGAATTGGGGATAGAATGGCACCTTGTTGTATGCCATATAACAGCCCCTTTTTTGAGGAACAGCTATCCCCAAGCATCACCATCTGGAACCTGCCTGAGAAGTAAGATTGAAACCACTGCAACACAGTGCCTCTCATTCCCAACCCCGCCAGGTATTCCAGAAGGATATCATGGTCAATGGTACTGAACGCCACTAAGAGGTCTAAAAGCACCAACAGGGACACACTCCCCCTGTCGATACTAAGACAGAGATTATCCACTAAGGTGACCATAGCAGTCTCCACTCCATATCCTACTCTGAAGCCGGCCTGAAATGGGTCAAGGAAGTGTGTGTCATCCAAGACCATCTGGAACTGGAAGGTAACTGCCTTAATTAATTTTCTGGAGTCTGGCCTGGTTTTATAAGTAAAGCTGCTTTGGTTGTCATGTGGAAAGGCTTCTTTTGAAAGAAAGACAGGGGAAGGCAACCCTGTTACTATCTTAGACCTTTAGACACCATTATCATGGTATGCCTCTGGACAGCTAAGTCAGGTACAATAGCTGGAAGGCTGCTTTACAGTGGTTCATTTTTCTATTTTGATGGTTTTCTGGAAAGCAGTCATAGGGATTTCTGCTCTCACCTCCCCATCCTTCCAAAAGTAACAGAGGATCCATCTTACTTCCCACTCTGCCTAATATTCACATAAAACCAGTAGCATGGTCATCTAGAGACGGGGTGACAGTGTTGAATCTAGAAGTAGTTAGCGTTCTGAACCAATGCCTGGATGCAGTAGTGAATTGGATCTGGAGCCAACAGTCTGAGATTCAGTCCTTACAAGAATTAGTGGGTAGTTTAGTTGTTTAGTTGTATAGTATTAACCTGTTCTGGCGGGAGTCATGCTCCTACAGAATCAGACTTGCATTATGGGGTACTCATTAATCTAGCATTGACACTGGAGACAAAGATAGCCTCAGTTTGAAAAACAGCTGTAAGACTATCTGTACAGTGATAGTCTGCATTCAATTATCCATGTTTGGATAACCTCCCATTTATGCTATATGTGGGCCTGCCTTTGGAAGTGACTTGGAAACCTCAGTTAGTCCAAAATACAGCTACGTGGCTGTTAACAGAACTGGCCTTGTCAGCTCCACTTGTTTCCCATCTGTTTCTGAGCCCAGTTCAAAGTACTAGTTTTATCATTTAAAGCTATAAAATCTTGCAGCCAGGGTCTTCTTAGCCTGTAGATTTCTATCTGGACCTGTAGGTCACTGTCAGAGGAAAGATCCAACAGGGAGAAAGCCTTCTCTTCACACCAATTGTGGGATATTCCTCCTTAAAGCTTACCTAACTTCATTTTTTATTGTTCTCAATGGCAGACATACACACGAAAAAAATAAGTTTAAGTTTAATAAGTTTAATTTCAGTGCTTAATCTTTGCTACAACATGTTTTATACTACAATTGTATCTTTGCATTGTTCATAATCAGTTATGGGGCAGCACAAAAATACTTTAAATAAATAAAAGAATTATCACATCACTAGAAAAGCTAACTTCATACTTCTTCAGGTGATGGCGTAAGCAGCAGGAATTTAAAAAAAAGAGTTTTACTACCAAAATTAGATCTAATCCAGAGTGCAGGCACAGTAATTCACTTACCCTGAATATCTGAAAAAATATCTGGTCCTGTCCACTTAAATGCTGGTTTGCGGCCCTTTTCTTCTGTAACGTGAACCTTCTTGATAAGTTCAAGGCTACTAAGAACATTAGCGATATCATACAATCTCCGGATTTTAGCTGAAATAAAATGCATTGGTATTGTCGCATTATTAGACGGAGATTTTGTTGTGAAACCTCAGACAGTCTTGATCAGTCTTTCCCTCCCAAATGCTGTTTCAAACATGCAACACAAAAGCAGCAGAAACATTTTGTTTCCTGGATCCATCAAAGAAAAGTACATGAATAGTCTAGAGTGCATATTAAAAATGTTAATTATACGTTCAGTATTTTAAATGATCCCCCTCCACCCATTTTTAGGGTGTGGAAGAAGACATTTGAAATGCAGGTGAAGGAAACTATATGGAGAACATCTGAGAGTGAAATTGTGATTGGGTCTCAAAAAAGACAATTCCCTGAACAACGTCCTCTATCTAGTTTTCAAGAATTTGCATCTCATTTCTCCACCAAGGTCACCACAACCAGTACATTTAAGCCTGCAGAACATGCTTCTAAAGAATACCACTCTGGAAGGTCATTCTCAAATCAGGTGACAGTCATTTAGATCCTACTTCCTTTGGAAGGTAGTTTTAAGGCCACACAATATGGATCTCCCTGCTTTATCAAGAGGAAATTGTAATGAAGACAGCACGTATTCGATATTTGCCTGTGGCACGCTGGAAGTGCTGTTTCTAGGGAAGGAGTATTGGCATGCTCACCTTCTGTGCTGAAGCTGAAGGGGGTACTTCCAATAACTGGAAGTTGCTCCGTGTGGCAAATAGGGAAGCCGTGCAGTTCTCTTCTCTAGGTTAGAGGTCTGGTGAGCTATTCTAGTACTGTACCATTGAGGAATATTAGATAGTTAGGTATCATTCCTTCTGTTTGAGAAGACAGCATGGCAGGGAACAGAAGACAGAGGGGAGCAAGTGGCTGCCCACAACTGAACCACAATGAGGGGATGACAATATTTGTTTATCTATTATTTAATTTATACCCTGCCTGTCTCAATATACAATCCAAGGTGGCACAAAATGAAGATTCAAACAAAACTAAAATTATGTGTGTTACCATTTTTTTAAAAAAATTAAACAATCCTATTTAAAAAAATCAAAAACATATTTAAAACACAAAGACAGCACACCACACTAAAAACCTTTCCCTCTACAGCCAACTACAAGCCACAGACATATCGAAATAAAACGGTCTTTGCCTGCTGGTGAAAAGTGAGCAGAGAAAGGACCAAGTGAACTTCTCATGGGAGGCAATTTCATAGTCTTGGAGTAGCCAGAAGCAGCTCCTGAGTCCTCACCAGGCATACGTTTGACAGTGGTGGGACTTAGAGAAAGCTCTCCCTTGAAGACCTAAAAACTTGGGCAGGCTCTTAGTGGGAGATATGGCCTTTCAGACAGTCTGATTCAAGCTGTACAGCAGAGCTTTCCAAACTTTTCATGTCGGTGACACACTTTTTAGACATGCATCATTTCATAACACAGTAATTCAGTAAGTAATTCAGTAAGTGAAGGCAGCCCCTCCACCTGAGCCTGGCCTGCCACCGCGGCTGCCCTTGCTGGGGTCTTCCTCTCCCCAGGGCAGCAGTGGTGGCAGTGGCAGCCCCTTCGCTCGGGCCTGGCCTGCCACAGTGGCAGAAGAGGCAGCCCTCCACCCATTACATTTGCACGATACACCTACACACTGCAGCTGACACACTAATGTGTCTCAACACAGAGTCTGGAAAGCTCTGCTGTACAGAGCTCTACAGGAATTGGCTATTGTCATAATTATGATCAGGATGCGATGCTCTTCATTATGACAATGATACTTATTAACATCATCTATGCTTTCATAGATTTAATACAGAACTCTTTACCTAAATGAAGACCTAATGTGTACAGCCAACTCCATCATAGTGACCAGGGGCCTAATTAAAAAAAAAAGCAGACACACAAAGAGCTCTTTTTGCTCACTTACTTTTAAATTTGTTTTTATCTATATACTCCATCTGGTCTTCACCAATCAACATTTTAGCAGCAACCTCAAGGCTTACAACTTGGGGAGACGATACAAGAAACAGCATCACAAATTTCTGACTCATCACTCTTAAAGACTTGTCTTTACGACTGTTTGCTGAAGCTATGCAAAGAGAGATAATAATGAGCAAATGTAGAAGCTAGTTAACAATTGTGAATTAAGGCATTGTTCTACTTCATCACCTAATGTATAGGCCACTAAAGATTATTACTGTGAAATCTTGAATCATTTTAGCAGAGTCTGGCTTGAACTGATTAACAGCATATGCTTGTGTATATGTGTTTGCATTCAAGTTGCCTGTAGAGTTATGGTGACCCCAGTAACAATCAATCAATCAAGTAATTAATGCCTTGGAGATGATAATCACTGTCTGCAGATTTTATCAATACTGGTACTAAACATGATAGATTATTAAAAAATTAACTAGGTTAAACTTTATAGCCCACATATTAAACATTTGGAACAAAACAAATTGAAACTACAAGATATGCATATACTAGTATATCAATACGAGCCAGTGAGCAAAATCGTTTACCTGCTCGAACCTCTATCCCAGGAAGTTCTACAAAGCACATTTCTGTATGATCATTTGGTCTAACTTGCTTTGCCATCAACTCAGTCTTCTGACCATCCTCCTCAGACTCTTGTTCAGACTCTCTTTTCTTAATCAATTCAATTTGATGTATATATTTGTTCTCCTCAGCCACCTTTTTCAAAATCTGCAGTGTTTTTTTAAGATTATGACACCCATGCCAAGAATACTTGTTTTTGGCAAGCCGGCTCACCATGTGCAGGCTTTCCAAGACATTCATTATGTCATAAATACGTCTACGTTCAACGTCTGTAAGGAAGGAAGAAAATGTATTTATCTATACAATTTTCAACCTACTTTTCAACTTGTTGGATTCCCAAAGGATGCATTCTGGAGGATCAACTCCTTTGGAGGTCTCTAAACAGAGGCTGGATCCCACCTTTTGGGAGTATTTATTTGTGTATGCCTGTATAGCAAGGAGTTGGACTGCACGGCCCTTGCAGACTGTCCCAACTCTTTGAGTCTACTTAAAATATTTCACCAAATACAAGTAAAATACATGCGTCAATACCTTTAGAATTAAAAAGATCAAATAAGCTGTTGATGCACCCTTAATCCTCGAGCCCTTATACCAGAACAAAAGGATGCTGCAGATGAAAATGTCATCTACCTGCTTGCAACCTTCAGAAACATTTACTAAGGGATTGTCTCACTAACATGGTCTATAACCAAATTCCCGGTTGCTGCACACTGGTGAAATGTGGCAAGCCTGGTTTACTCACAAAACTATTACAGCAGCTGTGGGGAAACTGCAGCCTTCTCTATATCTTGTTGCTCATCACTGACCATGTTTGCTTGGGCTAATGGAACTGGAAACCTACAATACCTAGCAGGCCAATCAGTTGCCACCCTGTATCAGATAATCAAAACTCTGTTTAGAGGTTAATCTAATGACAATATTGTGGGACATTTAGGTGCAACACGAACTGGTTGTGCAACTTATGACAACATCTGCTTGCGTTAATATAGGCCACAAATGGACAATTAGATTATCACTTTGTTTAGAATGTTTAACCCTGGAAAAAAGGTAGAGCAAACAGAAACTAACACATTCCTAAAAAAATAAAGTGCAAGTTAATTTTCCAGTTTCTCTCTGTTCTGAGTTCTGCAGTTTCACACAAGCCACTGCTCAGCACCCACAGCTCCCCAACTGCAAGGACAGGAGTTTTATACTGATTCATTTTATGAAGCTGTTCCTAAGGACTTCTGAAATGATACAGGCAAGTGGTTCTTAGGCTTGATGCTCCAGATATTTTGGATGTCAACACACAAAATCCTTAAGCACTCACCAACCTGACCGGGAACTCTCAATAATGAAGTCCAAAATATTAAGAAGTCCAAAGGTTGAAAATCATGAAGGTGTGCAAACCATTCTGAATGCTCAATATTATCATATAACCTTTGGGTATGCTGTTCAATTTCTGTATTTGCATTTCACCATTTGTGGCTGAACAGTACTTATTGCAGCAACAAACTCTCTTAAACTTTTTCAGTACTGGTATACATCAGTTAACAATGCCTCTAACAAAGAAGCTCATTTTATGAAGTCTTTTCATGCCCATCCAGCCCTCCTTTTCCTCCTTGTCATCTGTGTATGTGGAGGGTTTTTGTTTGGTCGGTTTTAGCAGCACCAACAACAGAAGACCGTGAAAAAGGGCTTAAGAAACACAGAGTTTTGGTTTTGGATTGCAGCAGCACATCAGCAGTAAACAAAACTTGAGCTGGGAAAGAATGAGATTCTACCCTAGCTAATTCTACTGTCACTGTGTGAGACTGCCTACAACAGGAAAGATAAATGGCAGCTGCCTCCAGAATTTCTTAATAAGCATGCATGAACTGCAAAAGAGAGAGAAAAGGAGAAAGCAGACAGATCTGCCTTGCCAGCTACTACCAGCACGTTAAAAATGCATAGATTTCTAAGTCTGGTCACTAAAATTG
Source organism: Cyclura pinguis (assembly GCA_030412105.1). Classification (NCBI taxonomy): domain Eukaryota; kingdom Metazoa; phylum Chordata; class Lepidosauria; order Squamata; family Iguanidae; genus Cyclura; species Cyclura pinguis. The sequence continues at coordinate 304,355,643 of CM059599.1, read as the reverse complement.
AATTCATAATAGTAGAACATGGTGAAAAGTCAACTCTGGATGCATTTTCAAAGAAACCTTCAAGTAGTCTCTAGAAGATTGAAAATGTTTTGTTTATTTACAGAAGGCTTCCCTGACCTAGTTGTTTCACTTCACATGTGGATATTATTTAGTTCTGAATGAAACGCTTGCTAAAATATGTTGAACTCCTCTTCTTTTTTGTGATGTAAGAACCTATCCTTATTCTTTCCCTATTATTTCTGTGTCTGGCACCAAATTTTCTGTTAAAGAAGTCATGCGCAGGGACATATCTACTATGTTAACTGAGATACACCAGTAGAGTAAATTGAGTGGATATTTTCATCAGCATTAAATATTAGGAAAACCCCAGCCCCAGACTTACTAAGCTCTTCTGACACTTCATCAAGGCAAATTTCATTATTTTTAGAAGGGCTGGGATAACAAGGATAGCGAGCTAAAAATTTGTGACACAGCAATCCTAGACTTTTGTCTTTACGGCTTGGTTGGGATTTTTCATACTCATCTCCTGATAAATGTTCCTGCAGAAAGACAAGAAAAAATGCCCTTATGTTAAAAAAAATTAGTTCGACAGATTTAGCTTCAACATTTGTAATGAATGAGTAACACCAAGTGACTGTTTCTGTGACAGCTGCTAAGCTCCCCAAATAATACACCTGCCATGCTGCATCTGCTGTTTATAAGCTGTAAGCCCTAAAAATAACCAGCGCTCCACATCTGAAGTGTAACACAGGAGAGATGTAGCTCGCCTAGCTACTTTTCAAGCTTAAGTATAATTCCCAAGAATGCTTATGAGAAAAACAAACAAATTGCCTCAAAGCTTTCACTTCTGCTGTCTGACATTTTTTTTTCCTGTTCTCGATTTCTAATCTCAGGGCTAGCTGCGCTGATCAGCATTTTGAGGTTAGCTGTCGGTGTCCATGGATCTCTAGGAGAAACTTCATTAGGCTTTGGTGGTGTTGTCAGATGGCCAGAAGTTGCAGGTTGGATCTCTGCCAAAAGTGAATTGGAGGTAGTCTGTTTCAGAGGCGTTTTCACTATGCTTTCGTGTGCTTCAAAAGACTGATTTTCCTAAGTGCAAACAAAAAGAAACAATGTGACTCAAAATCAGAGCAGTTAGGCATAGAAACAAAGTTGAAGAAAAGCTGTTGTTTTTAATAAACAAACTATCAGTATAATGCTTTACACAACACAACACAACAACCACTGCTAGAACAAGCATGCATTTAATTCCTATTAGATTTTATATGCACTTAAGACAGCGATACACATTTTGCTTTAGGGCAGAAAAAGATGTTAAGCACAGCACTACAGCAACGTCTACCTTGTCCTGCACAATGTACAGAACTTACCTACCTCCTCCTTCCTTATTGTACATTCCCCTTGTTCCCTATGCTCAGACACAGTAGGGAAATTGTAGTTTTCTGAACTATATTTTTCCTTTCTTACAGTAATTTTTTTACTTATACTAAAAGGACACATTGCAACTTTATGAGACAAGCTCTATCCACATTGCATGATACTTAAATTATGGTTCTTGTGCATAAAGTTATTGATGCACCACCAGATACAATTTTGTTTCTACTTATTTCAAGATCTAGTACTTCACCAATAACTTATCAGCAGATGGATATGAAAAGTTCTTCTTTAGTAGGCTGTTTTACGTCAAAATGTGAAGTAGAACTATATTGGTAAAACAAACCATAAAAGGTAACTCTAAAGGCATAACAAAGACTGTTTGACTTTTAACCTGTAATCCTCAGTCATTTGATCAGAAGCTGCTTCAACTACTATTGACAACTGCTCCCTCATGTCAACTGCAATCTTTGAACTAAACATTAAGAAGAACTTCTTAACATATCGATAGATCAATTTAAGTACTGTACCTTAACTTTTATCAAAAAAGGAATCATTCTCTTCTCTGAGTAGGGTAGTGAACAGCAACAGCTTAGTCTGTCCCAGGAGAACCTAAAAAAAACATGCCCCTGCTCTACTCTCTCGGTGCTCCTTTGAGGGGAAGCACCTTTTTCCCACCCAAAAAGGCCAGAAGCAGCACTGCAGCAGAGAGAGTAAAGGGGGATGGTGCTTCTTCTAGGTTTTTCTGGGATGGATTAAGCTCTTGCCTTTCATCACTCTACTCACAGAAGGAGATGATTCCTTTTTTGATAACAGTTAATACTGCACCTCAACTTTAGTCAAAAAAGGAACCATTTGCTTTTCTGAGTAGAGTGATGAAAGGCTTTTTTTTGAATGCCTCAATGGGAAAATGGTGGCAGCAGTAACCAGTGGTGGCTGGCCCCTGAAGTGGTGCTTGAGCTTTCCCCTCTCCACAGAATGACCCTCAACTTATCCACGGGTCATATCAAAATCCATAATTTTGGCCCCCAAACCTTCCCTCAACTTGTACATGAGGTCAACTTGTACACAAGCATATCAGTAGATGGTCCTTAGGTGTCTTTCCAAGTTAATGACTGCTTATGTAGACATTGGTCTATACTTTCAATACAAAAAACTAAAAGGGGGAACAACAGGCGTCTAACACTCTCAGATAAGTTACCTTGTCTTCAGTATTCATTTTGTTCCAGGTAGCTTTCCTCTTATTTATATTTGCTTCTAAATACCACAAAGAATATGTTGCTCAGGCAATTTTTTTAGCATTCTGAGAAGAAAAAAGATATATGAAGTAAACTCAGTTGACGTCAAAGCCTTCAGCAAAAGGAATATATTAGAATAAAGTAGAAGAAAAATCAGGACTTAATTTTACTACAGGTACTGAACGCACTGCACAACTGCAAACATGTTTACTCAGAAGTACGCCCTATCAAGTCTACGAAGATTCTTCAGTAAGCAGGATTTGGTTCAAACAGTCAGTGGCATATTCTCCCCATATAGTGAAAGAACTCTGTTGTTTAAAAGAGCATGTCTGTATGTCACATTGTCTCATTTACTTCTTTTAAATTACAATTCTGTTTGCTTCCTAAGTTTTTCTTAGGGATATCATTCAGTTACTGGCTGACATTCTCCCATTCTTAAATACTATTCAATTTCTACTGCTGAAATCATGCACCCTTCATTCAAGGACACTAACATAATCTGCAACTGGAGACATTGTGAAGACGGCATCTAGCTGAGTATTGGTCTTATTTAAGCCTGCTTCCATTTCATTCCCTCAGTTAAGCTCAGATAGCACCATTGCAAAATCAGCATTAAGAAGAGTAATAAAAAGAACAAGCAGGACAATGTACAGAAAAGACATCATGAGGCTTCTGTCCAAGCCATTATCAGGAAGGTTTCTATTAAACATTTGCCTTCCCTTCATTGTGCATGTACTGTCCTAGTGAACAGTAACAGAATAGTGTGGCATATACTGTATTAACTGCTTGCAGGCAGCAGCACGTTGAACCAAAATTTCCCATGTGTAGTCAACTTCAGAGCTTTGAGGACTGGCGTCCTACATCACTGTGAATATCACCCTCCTAGCAAGCCAGTACAAAGGTGACCATTCCATTCCTGGAAGACACACCAAACAAAACCACTTGCTTAACAAGCTGAGTAACTTTAATGCTTGTTTGTGCGACTGGCAAAAGAACTCAAATGGGGGGAGGTGAAATAATTGTGGAGCTATGTAATTTCTGTCTTGTGAAATGAGGTCCAATTTTACTTAACTTGTTGGGATGTGATACTTTCAGCTAACGAGTCAGTACTTGAAATAAACAGTACCTGACAATTTGGTCACTTTAGAAGGGACACAGCTTTACTTCATGTTCCCTGAAAGATCATGTTTGGGCACGTAAGCCACACTCCTTGACAGTATAGAACCTATTTGGCATAAGTAGAAGGCAGTCAAACTGGACAACATGCCCTATGCAATCTTTGAAGTCCATCCACTTCAGTGATATTTCTTACTACAAGAGAGCATTTGCACCTTTTTGGTTCGCCTAACAAATGTGTTATCACAATATGTATTTTGGAATTTGTCTTACAATCGACTTGGCCACCCTTACATTTGTACAAAAGAGAAGTGGCATTGTATATGTTTCAACAAAATTGAATTCTGCTCTTCATAGCCTCTTTTAGAGGCTATAAAAAAAGCACCTTGACACAAACACAAGCAGAAGTAATTTTAATTACCGATGAACAATAAAATGCCTCGACTGACAAATGACGCTTTGATATTAGTAAGGATCTCAGTAAAAGACCAAGATGGCCAAGCTTATTGTGTGTGTGTGTGTGTGTATAGTTAAAACCCATTTTTCTGCAAGTGCACCAGAAGCTTACCCAATCAAAAATTCCAGAAATCTAAGATTGAGTACAAAGGACACAACAAATTACTAGGCAAGCAACTTCTAAAGGTGTCAGAGGAAAATGGGGGGATGAGAAATGCCATTTCCACACTAGCCCGTTATAGTGCTATTATTCCACTTTCAACATCCTATGGAATCCTGGGGTTTGCAGTTTAGGGAGGGGCCTCTGGGAACCCCAGGATTCCATACGACGTCGAAAGCGGAATAACTGCGCTATAACCGGCTACTGTGGAAACGGCCAAAATACAACCAGCGCCAGACCAAATCAAACCTCGGCGTCACGTCTCCCCCAGACGCCCAACTTCTCCCTGGCTCTTGAGGGCACACTCCCCAAGCAGCAGACCCAGCCTCCCTCCCCGCTTCCCTCCACTCACCTCCTCCGACCCATCCCTCTCACACCCACGTCCACCAAACTCGCCCGGCTCTACCTCCAACCCCAGTTGCCACCCGCGCGCCTCCGTTGGGGCGGGGCTAAGCGCCTCCTTCCACGGCACGATCCTCACACGGCACATCTGATTGGCTCCTGGCGGTGGAAGGGGGCGGAGGCTTCCCAGGATCCGGTTTAAAACGTTTGGCGCCACCAGACCCGCCAGCTGAAGTTTCCTTTTCTCTGAGCGTAACTCCGCTTGTTCCTATCAGGGCCCGCTGCGCCTCGTTTCCCTGACGCCACAACGAAAAGCCTCCCGGAGCAGCATTTGCCACCGTTCAAATAAAACGTGTTTTCTCTCCCTACCTCCTTCCCTGAGCTGAAACCCGCCCGCCGGCTCTCCGCCTCAGCGATTTGAATTTGGCAGGCGGAGGGCGGGGTTGCTGGGCGTGTCAGAGAGCGCGGGGAGGGGAGGTAGCCCCAGGCCAATCAGGTGCCGGAGGCTTTCTCCCACCAACCAATCGCTGCTCGCTCCCTTTCTCTCAGGCAGGAGGGAGGTTCGGGGAGGGGGCAGTGCGCGCAGATTTGAGAGTCGAGCCCCGGAAGAGCGGCGCGTGTGTTGGGGGCGACGCGGCGGGGAGGCGGTTGCTGGTTTGCAGAGGGCGACGCCAGAGCGGAGGCTACGAGCCCGTTCACTCCGCAGAACTATAGTGTTACCACTCCTTTTTAAACGCCCTGGCTGCATCCTAGGGAACCCTAGGGTTTTTAGTTTGGAGAGGCACTAAGGCTCTCTAGAAGGACCCAAATAACACTAAAGCCGCCAGATCTTGTCCGATCTTGGAAGCTAAGCGGGGTCAGCGCTGGTTAGTACTTGCGTGGTAGATCGCCAACGAATACCGGGTGCTGTAATATTTCAGAGGAAAGAACTGGCAAAAATCGCCTCACCCTTGCCTAAGAGAATCCTATGAAAGGCGTGAGGTATCCATCAGTTAACAGGCGACTTGAAGGCACACGCCTAAAGCTAGGCATAAAATTAAGTATTTTACAAAACTACACATCCCAGGATTCCACAGAACGGAGAAGTGACAGTCAAAGTGGAACCATAGTGCTATGCCAGTGTTGTGTGAAAGGGCTCTAGAACTTCTTGTTCCCTCAAAGTATAGTTCCTCTGAGAAAGGCTTGAGGGCATCCTTCATCCCGGGGTTCAGCCTGTCAATTGGCCACCAGGGTGAAATTTTGACACAGACACTTACATGTTCAAATTATATCCTGCCTCTCCCCCAATAGGGAATTCAAATTTGATCAATATAAAGGGGTCTTGTAGCACCTTTGAGGCTGAGGGCCTTTCTGCACTACACTATTATAGCACTATTATTTCACTTGCAACATCCCATGGAATCCTGGAGTTTGCAGTTTTGGGAGGGGCCTTTAGACTTGTCAGCCAGAGAGCTCACGGCCTCAGCACACTACAAACCCCAGAATTCCACAGGATGTTGAAAATGGAATAATAGCACTATAGCGTTATAACAGGGTAAGATGGAAAGGCCCTGCGAGAAAGAAGTTGGCAGCATAATCTGTCCTAGACTTAAGTCTACTTCATAACACAACTGTGTGTTTGAACTGATCAATAGACGTTCTCTTGTGTGCACTCAGGTTGCTCACCTCATCTGTTTAAAGTGCAAGTCTTTCTCCAAGCCTTAGTGTGCATTTCTATCTATGGGTATAAAAACAGAAGCTGACAGTGCAGGGGTTACTCCTCAGAGAAGGATTAGAGAGGGAGAGAAAATAAAAGCTCAACAGGTGAAGCCTTCTTCTGTGTATCTTGCTGCTTCTGAAAACTACAAGAGCTTTGCAGGTGCAGGGAAAAAAAGAGAGAGATGGCAAGATGGTTGGAACTGCTAAACACAGTGTACATCCCAAACTACCTGTATCCTTTGATACCTCAGTTTATGTTATAGGTGGGCCAAGTAACATCTCTCAAAGGTGTTGGACATTAACTCTCAGGATTTCTCATCATTGGCTAGGGCTGCAGGGAATTGTGGTCCAACAGACTCTGGAGACTGGTACCCTATCTTTCTTGGTTTATAAGTTATAAATAACAACGTGTCTTGATTCTTTCAGCCAAGGCAGAATTGGTTTCGCATCCCTAACTTTGGACTAATCATATCCTCTAAATTGGAAGTAAGAACAATGCAGCTCACCAGATATCAGACAAAATCTCCACGCAGCCCTAGCCAGCATAGCCAATGGGGACATAGGTAAACACAGTCCTTCCATTGGTTGGAGTTGCAGTCCAACAAAATCTGGACAACCACATGACTCCAACCTCTTCTCTAAATATAACTCAGATCTAATCAGATTTACTTGTAAACAAAAGAGATTAACTCTGTTCTGATCTCTGAAGAAAAGGAAGTGTTTTGTGGGATAATAGGACAGCAGTACAAATAGTTTTAATTTTTTTGTTTATTTAAAATGTTTGTTTGGAAAAGGGCAAAATGGCAACACTAAAATTGTATAAATATATTAAACAAAACCAGAATATGTGTGTATACAATAAAAAACAGAGAATGGTTAATACAAAGAGAAACATTAATATTGTAATGGCTTTATTTGCACTGTTTGAGTTGATTTTTTAAAAATTGCAGCCAAACAATGAGAAAGTTATTGGACTTCTCAGGTTTCTCTTTTCACAAATTTGATAAGAAGCTTTGACCATAACCACAATTTCCCATTTTTGGCTTCTGTAAGAGTGTGAAACAGTATTTCCATGTGCTTGCCTTTAAAGTTTTGGCTGCCAGATAAAACTGCAAAGCAAAAACTCGTATGAATGCAATGCGCTTTGTGTTTTTGCTATTTATAACTCCTCCCCTCATTTTAGATCTTTAATTATTGCAGATTCAGATCATTCCCACAATTTAAAAACACTACGGCCTAAAAATCTTGTGGGCATTCCTAACAGAGATGCTACTCTAAACAAATCTATTTCCTGACAACTTCCCCAGGATAAGTACACTATTTTCATGTTTCTCCACTGTGATATCAGTGTAAGTTGTATCTCCTGAAAACAATGCATGCTATTGAGCCAACATAGCATATGGTTTGAGCATCAGACTACGACTCTGGAGACCAGGGTTTGAATCCTCACTCAGCCATGGAGACCCACCAGGCAAGTCACACACTCTCAGCCTCAGAGGAAGGCAAAGGCAAGCTCCCTCTGAACAAAGAAAACCCCATGACATTCATAGGTTTGCCTTAGGCTAGCTGTAACAGTGCCTGGGGGTATGGCTAGCCTGAGTGTTAGGGCAGCCCTAGCTACAGGTTGCCATGTAACCCAAGTGGCTCTATGTAAGAGAGAAACCCAGCCCATTGGTGCATGGGAGGTGCTGAGCTTTCTGAGGAGGAGCTCTATATAAGGCACAGTGGCTTGCATTTTAGAGATTCCTTCAGGGAAAGTAAGAGGGAAGGATTGGTTGAATAAGAGTGTGGTATTCTTAGAAGCCTAGAAAGAGGCAGAGGGGAAACCAAATAACTCAGTGGGTGAAAAGGTAGGACCCGGATTTAGGAATTGCTCCTTTGAGCAAGCGAAGCCAAAGGTCTACGTGTGTATGAAAGCTATGTATCTGAATACTGTGTTAAATGGAATAAACTGGTTAAAAGCCTTTTAGAAGTTCTATTTTGACTGAATATACTTCTAATACCCAATACCTTTTCCCTGTTTGTTATTTTAATAAAGATTACATTCTATGTAAAGTCGAAGGCTTTCACGGCTGGAATCCATAGGTTGTTGTGGGTTTTTCGGGCTATGAGGCCGTGTTCTAGTCGTATTTGCTCCTGACGTTTTGCCTGCATCCGTGGCTGGCATCTTCAGAGGATGCTGTGAAGATGCCAGCCACAGATGTAGGTGAAACATCAGGAGCAAATACTACTAGAACACGGCCTCATAGTCCGAAAAACCCACAACAACCTATTACATTCTATTTTTATAATTTCTGCCTCAGCCGAGTACTCTTCATCAGTTCTAATTTTACAGAAACATGCTACCACAGATTATCAAATCTTTCTGAATAAAACCAGAGAGGCTTTACCCCTTATTCACTAAGGTGGTAGACTTAAAAGGGGAAAGCAAGGAGGGCAGCAAGGTGCTATAGCAGGCTGAGAAGGGAGCTGCCATTTCATCTGTGGGAAGAAAAGCAGGGCTGCCCCCCCCCAACTCCACAGTTGCCGTAGGTTGGGAATGACTTAAAGGTACATAACAACAAAAACAACTGAAAAAATTAGGAAGTATATTGGAGAGAGACCATAGTTCAATATTTAATCAACTGCCATGTTCGCTCCCAGGCACCTCCAGATAAGCACTGCCTGAAACACTAGAAAACCACTTTTAGTGAGTGGTCTACTGGTCTGACTCAGTAGAAGACATGTGTGGGAAAGATGTGGCCCTCCAGATGGTGTTGGGCTACAGGTCCCATCAGTCTTAGCATAGTCATGATGACAGTCACCATCCAGCAACACCTGTTTCCCACTTCTTATAGCAGGAAGCTTTTATATTCTCAGGATTTCCTACAAAATATTTCTTTTGTCTTTCAGATTTAAATCAGAGTTCTGCATAAAGATTCTCGTACCTTTTTCTGACTCCTTCAGGAATAATTCTCAGGACATGATCAGCAGTCCTTCAAGAGTATTCCTACCATTAAGAGTTAATACAACATGTTATCCGTGGCCCTATATTCCAAACAAAATAATGGACTTTAAGCTACTATGTGATGCTTAAGGAAACAAGGAAAAGGTCATTTCTCAGATTCTGAATGCAGTTCTTCTTATTCATTAGAGATTTCAGTTAAATAGCATCCTTCATTTCATTATGATTGTATGGCCTGAATTGTACTGTTTCAGCAAATTTAAGTCACTGGCTCCTAAAAGAATTGTTATACTTCTATATAGCATTTTTGTTTCATTTTTGCTGCAAAATATAGATGATTGCACTTCTTAGATTGCAGTCCTCTGAGAGTAACTCCCAATAAAATCAGTGGAACTTACTTCTGGATAAACATGCACAGATGTATTCTGAAAAAATGTTGGATGCAAGAAGGAACAAGGAGGAAAATTCTAATTTCATTACAGGAAATGCAGATTATGTTGTCTTCCATTTTTAATAATCCACGTTTTCCAATGCTTCTTCAATTTTTTTTTCTTTTTGCCCTAAATCTGATGAGGAGGAAAAGAACGAATAGCTGTACAATGTCTTCTAACTGATAGCACTAGCAGCTGGCCCTCTGGAAACATACTCTGGTTTAATATGGTGTAAACCAGATAATAGACCCTTTGTCCCTCCAGAAGTTTTACAATTCATTTCCCAGGAATCTCAACCATCACAACTAATGGTAAAGGAATATGGGAGTCGTAGGCCAGACAAGGCACAAATGTTCCCTGCAATTGACCATGACATTGCTATGCCATGAATCCTGAGTCTACCAGTTTGGAGCATGTTTTCTTAAAGAACCACTGAGCTAAAGAGAATTGAGTCTGTAATAAATGTACTTAGATTATCAACCTAACAAAGCAACAGTCTACGTGTTTGTTCAGAAGTAAGTTTCACTGTGTTCAATGGAAAAAAGAAAGAGGTAGAGTTGTGCATAGGAGAAATTAATTATAAAAAGCTTGGTAGATCCTGAAAGCACTACCACTAGAGTCTTCACATCATTTGTTTCAGAAATAGTAATAGTAATTTTCCACATATAGCTAGTTTCTGTATGGAAAATACATTATTTAGAAATTACAAAGGGACGAACAAATCCTATCAGCACATTTATTTATTATTTAAATAGATCTTGCTTCCAAACTTAGGCTCACTGCCTTCCTCCTTAAGACAGGCGTAGGTAGAACTACATAATGTCAAAGAGACACCTCCTTAAAACGCTCTGGCTCAGTCAAAAGTCAGAAAAGTTATTAGATGTTTTCATCAAGAAAACCTGTATAACTTGAATAAGCTGAGTTGCTTTTTAAGGTGCATTCTGCTAAGACTGATGTATTTCCTTTCCCATAGAGACTCTCATTGTCTATAGGAATGTTTTAATACTTCACCAGCTGGCCATTTTTATTGCTGAAACGAGGCAATAATTATTTACTTAGGAGATAATTCATGTTTGTAAATACTTTCAGAGATAAGATAGGCATTGTTTTGTGAGGAGGCAGATTATGTATTATTAAGGAGACAGGCATTCCTGCAGTAACATAAAGTTAATAAAACTAGTATTTATGGATATTCTATTACATAACAAAATGTAATATCCTATGCATTTTCTGTGTAAAGCTTGACTATGACCATGTGATGTGCGATCTGATCCCATGCATATTTAGTCAGGAGTTCCACTAAGTTCAGAAGGTTTTATTTCTGGGTAAGCAGGGATCAGACTGTAGTCAGGGAGGTGGGAATGGAGCCAAGATGTATAACTAGACAATGCTCGCACTTTGAAATCCTTGTTTGTTTAGTGGACTAGGGTCATCCTACTATTAGATAATGAGAGACACCACCTCAGGCCCAAATTCTGTGTGTCATGACGGTAACTCAACATGCTATTATATTTTTACTGCTGAGGATGGGGAGAGCACTTCTGGCATTTTCTGCTTCAGAAGTCAGAATAGTATGTCTGGCTTTAGATAATATGCCTCTTGACGGCAGTAGGGGGAGGATATTGCCATTTGTTGCTCTACCTCAGGTATCAAAATGTGTTGGGCTATCTTTGGAAAGGACAACATTAAAGTTGCCATTACACTGTTAAAAAGTCATCAGCTCTCCCAATTAAATTTGAGGATGGACATTGACTGGTTAAAAGAGATCTGAATAGACAAATATCACTAAACCGGGGGAGGTGGAATTTGAGACTCTGAAGATGTTGTTGGACTGCAACTCCTAGCTGTACAGCCAGTGGAGAAGACTGCTAGGAGCTGCAGATTGACAACATCATAGAACATCTGTATGTCCTATTCAACATTTTGTCCAGTTTGGGATTCAAGAACAGAGGTGCGGTGTATTGAAGACAGCAATGATACACTGCCAGTCCAGATGTCTGGTATTCAGTCTGAGCAATCCAGCACTGAAGCAAACATTATTGTGTGCCTTTAAGTCATTTCTGACTTTAAAGGAAATCTACCACAGGGTTTTCTAGGGCTGAGAGATGGTGATGTGCCCAAGGTCACCAAGTGGGTTTCCATGGCCAAGCAGAGAATTGAACACTGCTCTCCAGAGTTGTAGTCCAACACTCAAAGCCACTACACCATGAAGCAGCAGTCATTAAGCCATAATAGAAAATTATGGAATAGAAAATTCAAACAAGCACCTAATAAAAACTGCTCACACTTAACCCCTTTCTTACATTTCAGATTGTTATTGTTAGTAGAAAGTGCCAGATAAATCAATTGTGTAATCAGAAAGTTCTGGTTATGCTTAATCTGCTTTTGCCTGAGATTCCTAAGAGATTAATAACTCTGCATCTTCTAAATTTTTCCTTGATTCAGAATACTTTTCCTTTAATGTGGCTCTGCCTTACTTTGGCCTTAAGGTCAATTCCTAACCTTTCCCAGAGGCCATACAGTTCCTACCCCTGCTTGAAACTATGAATCTTAATGAGCAAAAGCAGAATCAGAGAAAGTGAAGATTGAATTCATACTTATTTCTCTCCATGGACACAGAAAAAGGGGTGAAAAGAGCATTTGCTTATGTATGTAACACTCAAAAGTGAGAATCATGCTGCCCTCTAGTTACTGATGGACGGCAACTCCCAGCATTGCCAGTGTTGTGGAATAATGGGAGCTGAAGCCCAACGACAACTGGAGAGCTGCTTAATTCTCACATATGCATGAAATCATGGTTTGAATAATGTCCTCCCAATGACATTAATTTTTGCAACACTACTGAATTATAGTTTTTAACCATGTTTGGTATATGTGCATGCTGAATTGAATTGTTGTTCTTCCTGGCTGTTACCCAGAGCTGGAAAATGTTACTTTTGTGGACTATAGCTTTTAGACTCTCTTTGCTAACTGGGAATTCTGGGACTTGTAGTGCACAAAAGTAACTTTTCTGATCTCCACTTTTATCTTTATATTTTATCTTTATCACCAGAGTAGTGATTAACCCATGCACATATATAAACACTTTTAAAAAAAAATGCACAGAACTAAAGCAAAAAACAAACAAACAAAAACCCAAAACCAGAAGTGTGACTGTGTTCTCATTCCTGGTCAGTAGAAAAAATGGTGTTATGTTGCCAGGTTTGGCCCTGACTGCTGCTGGGGAAGGAAGAACTCCTCATACTTGTGCTTGCTAACAAATAACAAACAACACAACAAATGAGAAAGGTATCATTTTTGCTTTCATGGAATATGATCACGGTAAAATAACAGGCAGTCAGTTTGGTTAGACAATCTTTTTCAATATTAGACCAGTCAACTGACTGACATTCCTACCAAAGACCAGGCATTGTCTGATTCTATCATGGTAATTGGTGCCAAGGAGCAAATATAAAACAGAGATTACTGCCTCATTGCATATTTAATTTAAAAACTGGATCAGTATTAAAATTATATTTCTCCTTCCTTCCCCAAGTGTGTGTGTGTGTGTGTGTGTGTGTGTGTGTGTGTACACATACACATATGTGTGCACACACACAGACTTGGGGAAGGAAAGAGAAATATAAGTGAAAAAGTTAGCCTGTTGCCTGCTGGGCCAGCAAAAACAAACAGGATATTGCAGAAGAGCATACCAGCTGAGATGGCATTTGTGTCATCAAGGTGTGGATGCCTATCTTGTGAACTGTCTCAGGAACAAGCGCCAAAGCAGGCTTGGGGATCAGCACCACTATGCTGGAGTCAGCACTGTAGCATCGTGCAAGGTATAATGTGCACGGCCTTAAGGGTGACTCATAGTGTGAAAAGTTATAAGGTTAGCAGAACTCGTAGAGCCTCTTGGCTTGTTGCAAATGAACACGCCTAATATGCGGTAATAAATGGACTCACTTTGAACATGGCATGTTGCATTACAGGACAAACCTGCCCTACATGTTTAGCACAGGATTAGTTTTTTATCCTCTAACTTACATTTTCAGTCATGTGCACCCACACACACACACCAAAAAGTGGATTCTCTTCTTTCCAGGTTCTTAAAACCTGAATTCTGATATTTTAAAAGCCCTGTTTGGTAATTAAATATTAACATGTCTCATATTTTGCAATGAAAACAAGCTATAAGGTCAGAAACATTGGCCAGCATCCTCTTCAGTGCTGGCAGAGTGAAAGCCCTGCTAGCATAGTTTTATGGGATGGACAAAAGAGGGAGGAGATGTTGTCCATGGCTGCATTTGCCTACAGCTTCTGAAAAGCCTATTTGTGCTCAAGGGCCCTTTTACACTACGCAGTTATAGTGCTATGATTCCACTTTCAATGTCACAATGGCATTCTGTGGAATTCTGGGATTTGCAGCTTAGGGAGTAGTCTTTAGAATCCTTAGGCAGAGTCCTCTAGTGCCTCACCAAACTACAAATCCCGAGACTCCAAAAGATGAAGCCCTGACAGCCGAAGTGGAGTCTTAGTGCTATAATGATTTAGTGTGAAAAGGTTCCAAATCTCAAGCAACATCTCATCCAACCTCCATTGTGCTTCCAGGAGTACCTCCATGTCAAGTTTCCTTTATAACACAGCAATGAACCAAAAGCACAGAACAGGAAGGCACTCTCCATTTAACATTTTTTAAAAAAAAAAAAATCAAACCCAGAAGCGAACATTCAACAAATTCTTGTTTGGCTTTGTCGGCATTTCAGGCAGTGTGTGTTGCCCCTGGAGTTGATCCCAAGGCACAAAAGTGGCCCTTGGACCTGCTGAAGTTGCCTATCTTATCTCCTCCAATGGATCAGAGATGAAAATTGTGACATGAGTGGCCATGAAACAATCAAAGTGGGGTCAAAATGACAGAAGTTATTAATGATGAAATACATACATGCTGGGACAAACTGCAGCAATTCGCTTTTGTCTGATTCTGCTGGGAAGGCCAAAGCTCCACTACCTCATGAGTTACTTCAGTGGTGGAGCTTGGAGTGTGGGGGGGGCGTGGCTGCGATGCACGGGGGCGTGACTAGGGTGCATGGGGCATAGCCAGGGCACACAGGGGCATAGCTATGGGCCAGCACACCCCAGAAACATTGCTGCCTAGGGTGAATCCCCCCCCCATGTCCCTACGTGACTGAGTTAGTTGAATGAAAACTACTTTTGCACTTTGAACTGAATTTACAGCAACTGAAGTAAGCTGATGACAAAGAGAGAAAGTGGGAGGAAGAGGAGAAAGAAACGGGGACATGTTAAAAGCACCTGAGAAACTGGGATAGAGGATTAATCAGGACTGTCCCTGCCAAGCAGAAACAGTTGAAGGGTATGCCATCCTTGCCATGGCAGCTTGTCTGAAACTGATAAAGGAAGGTCATCTTATACTGTTTTTGCATTTAAATGCATCTTAATTTGCATTGTAATGGTATGTGTGTGTTACATCAGCTTGTAATCTTACTCTGTTGTTGACCATTCAAATCCTTGTAGATGGCCAAAGCTGTAATGGAGGTTAATGTGAAATGTTCTTACTGAACCACACTGTTGACATCCAAGCTCTGTAAAACTTTTGGTGCTGAGTCCTGAATTCTGAGCTGAACTGCAGCATAAAGCACTGAAAAGGAGTAAGTATTGGTTTGAGAGAGGGTTGGATATACACTTTGGATATACATTTGGAGCATACTGAAAGATTTGTTGAACTGTTGATCTGAAACTTGGCAACCTTAATTTATTCAGAAGAGGCAACTATACCTGCAATTATCTTCCAATTCAACCAATAAATAAAATAATGGATAATTCCCTGTCTCTTTTTAAAAATATCAATCTTAAAAGGCACATAGCACACACAAAAAGTCACCTTTATAGCTTTTACCAGTCTTCCTCCCACATCAGGTTCTACTAAACCTGCAAACTTCATGTTATTCTATCAGACAGCACAAAAGCTATAGCTGATTTTGAATTCACAGTGATTGTTGGAAATGACTGGAATATCAGTCTACCCTGAAATATAAACACAGAGCTGAGACTGGGCCCTGAATCAGGTTGGAAAGGAATCTCACACACACACACACACACACAGACAATTATTCTTGGCCAAGAGGGAACATCTCAGCCGCTGCAGTCAGCTTGGTTGGCTCCAACAGTAGTCTGCTCAGATGGACAAAGCTTTTTTGAAACATCAAGATTTTTATAGGGCTTCCAAAGGAAGAGAAAAATGTGTATACAGAGAATAGAGAACAGATCATTCTAACATTTTTGTATCAACAAACACATGTTCTCAGTGAGTTATCTTGCTGATGTTTGACATAGTTCTTACCAGAAGACAGAATGGCTTGTTTAGAATTGTTTAGGAAATCAGAAACAAAACCCTAAATGTTTGGAAAACTTCTTACCTCCAACATGATAGTTAACTGGACACAGGAATCTTCAAATTACCAGCTCCCACTTTGGATTTAATGTGTGCTTTCAATTCGCCTGCTGACTTATGACACCATGAATTCCATAGAGTTTTCTTAGGCAAGGAGTACTCAGGGGTAGTTTTGGCAGTTCCTTTTTCTGAAGCATGGACTACAGCACCTGGTGTTCATTGACAGTACTTTGAATCAAATCAGCTTGCCTCAAAATTGACCTGAAACAAATTGGGTCATTTTCTGAATTTCCAGATCTGGGTAGAGACTGTATCTGTTGCCTGGTGCACAAACCTAGTTTATGGGGGTGGGGTGAAAAATAAAGACATGTCTCCGTAAGAATTCTGCTGCCACCCCCCAATTTCCCTTCAGTCCCCAAAATTCTAGCATCGCAATAATTTACAACTTCAGTTAAACATCTATAAACATAGTTTAGGCATCCAAAGAAAAGGACAAGGAAAATTACCAAGGGAATATGAATATAAAAAATGCAAGTTCTAGAGGTGAATGATTTTTAGCGTCTCATTCTCTGCTGTGGGGTCTGAAGGAAAACTTCATGGGGGGGAATTTTTATTTGAAGTGGAATGTCTTCATTCGCCCCTCCCTTATCTGCACCCCTCATTGATATGTAACAATAACTACAAAAAAAAAAGTCCAGGTACTAAGACCTGTTCATCCCATACCTCCCTCCAAATCCTCCTCTCTGGAATAAATATATTTAAAGTGAATTATTTTTTTCCAGCTATATGTTTGAGCATTGTAACTGTGCAGTTTCTTACCTGATTAACCTCTTATTGTGTCTTACTTTCTTTCAACCCCACTCCCATGTTATCCCTACTCACTGTGTTTCATCTTCACTCAAGATAATACATTTTCCATTTGATAGAATCTCGTTTTATCTCCTTGTCCTCCGAAAACAAGTTGTAACACACTTCAAGGTACTTCAGTAACGGTAAGCAAACAGCGATTAGTGGCGATGAGAATCTCAAGGTAGACGACACCAAAAGTAAACAGGGAAGAGATTACTAGCCAGCAGGTGGCGCTATGCACGCTGAGGAGGGGATGTTTCATTCAGCCGAGGTTTGGGAAAGCAGCTTATCTTTTATTCACAAAGCTGAATAAAATTAAATCAGAACTCGTATTGTCGAAAGGGCGGATTTCAATTTTCTTTTAATTTCAATTATTTGCCTTTAATTGTTACATGATCCTGGAAGGGGGGGGGGGGAAACCACACAGAGTCAACTCAATTTGGTTCAGAGCTTTGCTTAGGCAAGAAGGATAGGAGTGGAGAGGCGGAGGGTGGGAGGGATGGATCTTGGCAATCGAGATTCCTAAACAAATTAACACCTCCAGTGGTTAATAATAGGATTCTTGCTTTGTTTGAGGGAATGCTAATTAAAAGTTAATGCATACAGCTGGAACGATGCTGAGAGAATGCTAAGGAGGTGACAGAAACAACAAAGCAAGAGAAGCTATGCTGCTAACTGCTCAGACAGCTGCAGTTGGTGTATCATTTATACCCCCACATAATTTTAATAGACAGGAACAAAAGTAGAAGAATTTGACTAGTTATCAGATGGCAATAGATGGAGTTGTAGTAACTCTTTTGTCATCAAAGTGCCAGAAATTTAATCGTTTCTCTCTTTGGAGAGATGACAGAATACCTCTTCTTCAGGGGGAAATTACTTTATTGCCTTTCCAGTTGTTACTCCTTACTTCTTCCCTGAGCTTCAAGGTCAGTTTCTTTATGAGGACACTTAAGCTATTTTTATAATATGCAATTTATGGGGACATTCAAGATATTTGTTACAGGCTGAGGTGAAGGTGATACATATGTCCGTAGCACGGTCAGTCCTTCAGCGCCATCAGTTTCTCTCTCTCACACACACACTCCCCTCCAAAAAGCAGTAACAGCACTTTTGCAGCCCCCAAGGCATCTGGGATGAGGCATATAGAGCTTTTTCACAAATATGAAAAATTATGCTTGGCATACTGAGGAGATGCAATATTTTTGAAAGAGGCCTGAGGGGAAATGTGAGCATGGTACTCAGAAATATTGGAATTGAAGTATCTTTATTGTACATTATCTATCTATCTATCTATCGATCTATCGATCTATCGATCTATGGATACGGAAGTGGCAGTTAGTAGCTTCAATGTCGTTGTGGTGGTGAATCCACTCCAACTACTACTCTGAACTTTAAAAGAGCTATCCAAGGTGTTGAAACTTTTAAGAGCAGCAGATGACACTGGATAAGACTCATGCCATGGAATTTGTACCTTTTATTATACTTATTTAGGTACATAGTCAAAAAGTCTTCACAAAACAATTAATTTAGTATAAATACAATTTAATAATTATAGCAGTTCAGTTAATCCCACCCTGCTTCCCTAACTCTATTCCTATAGCAGTTTGTTAGACAAGCTTAGATAGGTTCTGATTAGGAGTAAAATGCAGAGTGGGTCATCTCTGAGACTGCCTGAAGAAGCTTGTCCTGTTATGTTCTAGAACAATGCTTGCAGATACTGACTTTCAGACCCATAATCTTCTCTCAAGTTCAAAAGAACTTAAGAAAAGCCCTGTGGGTCAAATCAAAGACCTACCGTATTTGTTGGTATATAAGGCATACCCCATTTATACACTGGCAAATACCCATTTTCAAACAGCCTTTTTCAGGGGGAAAAAGTGAGTCTTATATGCCAGCAAATACAGTATCTAGCCCAGCATCTTGCTTCTCACAGTGGCCAGCCAGATGCTTCTACGTAGACCTCAAGCTGGACATAAGCACAATAGGAGCCTCCTATCAATGTGCCCTCAACTCATACACAGAGGTGTGTCCTGTCTGTGATAGTGGAGATAATAGATAGCCATCACTGTCAGCCTTATCCTGCATTCATTTCTCCCCATCTAAAGGCAGCCAAGTTAGCAACCATTAATATAAATTCTAACTATATACTTATGGAGAAATATTTGAACTCAATCCGATTACTATGACAGTAAACATTTTTGCCTTTGTATGATCCATAGGACACTGTGCTCACAGTGCCTCCATATTTAAGGACCCATTTGAATGCCCGATGTTCCTCACCACTATCATGGACAGCAGTGAGGCTCTCTTCTGAGACAGTGGGATGAACTGTCCCACTGTCTACTGAAGAAAAGAGACCCTTTGAGGGCTCCAGTGTGCTAGAAAAACTCCGGTAGGATCTAATAGAATCACAATTAGGTCCCCAGTCCAAGCTTTCATACAGGATGAAGCCAACATAGAGGTTTTCAGCCAAAGACCATCTTTTTTGAGGTGTTATGCTTTGCATTTTGCTTCACCATAGCCATCTTCTCCTAGGTAAGATCACTCAAGTAGTTTAAGGCAAGCCTGAATGAGAGTTTGAGCCAAATATTGGAGTAGACAGACCTCATGTTATAGATTGTAGGGAGCTGGGCCTCTGCCCTTGGCAGATGGGTTTTACAGTTCTTGTTAGCACCAAGGACAAATGTTAACAGCTGTGCAGTGATACAGTAAGAGTAAATTTGTAGTATTAACTTAATACTTATTTATTTTTGCATTAACTTGGCACATTGAGGTTGGAAAAAGACTGAGAACAGCCTGGAGGGGAGTGATTTTTTCCTCTGTTACTAACTTGCCCTGCACACTTCTCTTAGGATTAGGAAAATGGGCTATGTTTGCACACTTTGATTTTGTGCACTACATAATCCTTGGAAGTCCATCTTCCATTGACCTCACCCTGTGGTGGGGGTGGGTATACATCTGCCCAGGAGCCCATAGTCAGCTATGGAGTGTTGGATTGCCAAGGATCTGGGTAGAATTAATTGTTCAGGGGCCCAGTTCTAACACTAGCTGTGAGAGGAGCCTGGACCCCATTAATAAAAGGATTAAAATGATTCTTTGTTATATACCATCTGCTACATCATTTATTACCAGTAAAGCTTATCTTATAGCACTAACCAAACAAAATCTTTGGGAGGCCCGGAACTACCTCCTGTTCCAGAACAGAAGATGGGTATGCTATATGTATTCCATTTCCTGCTCAATGTTACAGGTCATTCCCAAATCATTTTCTGCAATTGTGAAATACCTGGTGGTTCTAGTCCTCTTGATTATACCTCTGGAATGGGATTTAGCATGCCTTGGTGCTCCATAGAGTTGCAATTTGTTGATTTCTCACATTGTTTTGTTTCATTAGATTTCAGGACAAAAATGGTGACAGGGTAGCTGTCGTAAAGATCAATAATCTGTTTCAAGTTTGCTTTTGTGGAATATCAGCCAAGTATTGTCACTCCTAATGTCATAATTCTGCAGATGCCATCAAATCTCAACCTCATGTCAGAGACAAGACGCCACATCTTTTCCCTGGTGGTGAGCTTAGGTTATGACACTTTACCAAAATCAGTTGGCTCCCAATTATTGAGTGAATAACTTTCAATAATTTATTATTTGCATCTTTCTCACCTGTCTTTTGATCACTGTATAATCAAACTCTTCTTTCATGGCTGGATTATCTCATATGGGGAGTTAGATAAACCTACGATGAAATCCAGGTTTTTGCGTTCTTTGGTGATTGTGCCCTGCACTAGAAGTACAAGAAGTAATTTATCCTTTTGACTTTTTCTTTGGGTGGTGTCATATGACTGCTAGCACAGTGAACCCTCCGTATATGCAACCTCCAAATCTGTGATTTCAAGCAACCACAGAGTATTGCATCCTACACATAAAATGGCAATAACATGAATGTGGACAGGCTGAAGTATCCACATGCACGTCTCTGCTGTTTAATAATATGGGACATGATCTTTTACATTTTTCACTATTTGCAGGGGGTCCTGGAACTGAACCTCTGCATGTTCAGAGAATCCAGTGTATGCCTTTCTGGACAGGCCAGTTCCTGCTGGTCCTGCGCTTTTTGCATTGTAGTTTTATGGGAATAGGAGGAGAGAAGGTTTGAGTAAAGCAGATATGTATGCATGAATCCTTCAAAACCGTTATATGAATGTATCCAAAAGGAAATTCTCTGAGGAGGAAAAAGTACACTTGAAGAAAGGGATTTTTTGGTGGAATATAATCTGCAAGTTTTTGTACAGGTTATCACCATACAGGCCAATAAAACCCTAAGCACATGCAATCCCTTTCCTAGCATCTGTAGCACTTATTGGTATTTTAATAACCACTTTAATAACAGAAGCTACCTTAGTCTAATAATTCTGAAAAAGTCACTGCTGGCACTGAAAAGCATGATTTTGACAGCTTCTCTTTTATAAAAGGATTAACAAAACAAGTGCCTAAGAACTGGAGTGAACCTGAGAAGGGATTTTGTCTTGTTCTCTGAACTCCAATACATTTATTCATAATATTAATGGCGATATTCCAATTTGAATTCATCCCTTTTTTTATTTACACTAAAGAATGTCTCTGGTTTCCGTACAAATGATGATATTATCCTTCATGTAACTCCTTTGGCTTTTGGGAAGTATACCGCAGAATTATGTAGGCCAGGCAATGTTTCTGATTCCAGGCTGCTATTTTCAAGAAAGCATTCCTTAGTACGCAATTACAGTAATGTTAGAAATTATTTGGTACTTTCTTCTGGTCCTGTTCCGTCTCACCACTTCTTATGTTAGAAAGCTGTCTCGCTCTCCGTTTCTCTCCTTTGTTCTTAGCATCTCATGCTTTATACATTTTGGCCAGATTTTCCTTTTATCTTCATCTGTCCTTTCATCTTTTGAATCGGCTCTGTTTCCTCCTTCTCAAGTACTTTTCTCCCTAATGGCTGACAATTCATTTATTTCACTCACATTCCTTTAAAATCTGTTCTCTGAGCAAGTTCAGGAGTGACTTCTTTTCCTTAAAGGTACACATATGGGAGCAGAACAAAGGCTTTGCTAATAGATAGAGGATCATGGCCCATTTAGTGTGTAGTAGTGACTGAGACTGCTAGGTTTCTTTTCAGTGTTTCTTTTCATTTGGTTTCTTAATATAACTTAACAAGGTTTGAAATTGTATAATGGAACTAATAGTGTAAAGCTTTGTACAAACCTCCATGATTACTCATAGATCTACCACATAATTTTACTTGGTAGCATGAGTGGACCCTACAATTTAGGAATGAGTAAGTAATTTACCTGAAAAAAATAAGAGGTAGGAAGTGCAGGAAACCCTGTGAACGGTTCACCTTAGGTTTGCCATAAGTCAGAAATGACTTGAAGGCACACAAGAACAGGAAGGCTAATAATAACATGGATTATTAAGGGGATGCTTGTCACAGATACAGGAACAGAACACCAGTGCAGGAGTTATTTGTTCCAGACAGGAGAATATAACATCATTAAGAAATGGCTGATTTAGAGTGATGGTCCAACTTGATTTAGAATGGCCCCACAAGGTTTTGAACTAGAAAATCTAAACAGCCACAGATAGTTCTAACATCTTGCTTTGTTTTCATCCGTATTCATGTGAATAACCTCGACAGTTTTAATTTACAGTATCAAATACCTCCAGGCCAGACTGCAGGCTTTTCTCTCTGTTACCCATATGTCAATACTGCCACCTATTGCCAATTATACACACATTGTCAGCCCATAGCTACGTAGATTGTTTTGTCAATAACACAGTATTACATTATAGGAATATTTTTCCAATAACACAGTATAAGCCAACATTGCTTCAACCAATGAAAAAATGTCAAGCATGGATCCAGTTTGGAATTATAGAACATGCAGCTGGAAGAGAATGCAAGGGCCATCAAGTCCAACACCATGCCATGCAGGAATACTTGATCAAAGATATCTGCTGTTAGAAAATGGTACTAATGTTATTAATGTGCAATACAGTGCTATAACTATAGCAGAGAAAGCTGAGGTTGTTGTTGGTTTTGTGCAGGACACAAGAACATTCTGCAAATACCCATAGAGCTCTCAAATAGAAGAGAGCATTTCTAAAACAGTAATACCACTCTCCATCTGGGATGCCATGTTGGCCATTCAGAAAAATACAACAAAGTGCAAAATCCACAAAACAGCAATACCTTTATTGATCAATTGAAACACACAAAATATATTATACAACCTTTTACAAGCTCCATTGATATCTTCATCAAGCAAAAGATGTTAAAAAAATCATACAGAAGAAGAAAGGTGATGATGGTAGAATCAGAAGCCTACATTTTGTCTCAGATGTTGTTTCTGTTGTATTTCAGTTGTTCTGGAGAGACTGTAATGCAGGCAAAGGCCACTCCTTTTTTCTTGGCCATGTAGGGACCAGGGACAAAGGGCAATAAAAGACAGGTAATAGCATTTCAACTCCATTAGTAACAGAAAAGTAACTTCCCTTGAGACCCAGGTTATCTCTGCCCTATGCAAAGCTAACTACTCCTTTCTTAGGTTTATATTCACCTAGGATGTAAGTATAAATACACATGGGCAGTCACTTAGCAGGGCTAGCTAAAATAATTTTTCATGACAGAGGATAAAAAGCAGAGGGAAAAATGGTGGCCCTCATATGTAATGTATCAAAGCCATCTAGACTGTTAGTTGACGACTCTTGTTTCAACAGAGCAGCAAACTAGGGCCATTTCCACACTAGACTGTTATAGCGCTATGATTCTACTTTCAACATCCTATGGAATCCTGGGGTTTGCAGTTTTGACTACAAAACCCGGGATTCCATAGGATGTTGAAAGTGAATCATAGGGCTATAACAGTCTAGTGCAGAAATGGTTTTAGTTAGGGGCTGTAGGACATGTCACACAATACCTACAGCTCTCCTCTCTACCACTACTCTGTTGGTCTGTCCCTACCTACCCCATCCAGCATCTTCCACCCAGTGTAATCACTTCACGCTGCTAAACAGTAGCTCTCACCCTGCATTTCAGGCATGATTGTGCATAGTCTGTTAGCTGAAATAGTTTGCTGTTACATCTGCCAAGTCTCAAGGCTCCAGCAAGACTCACAGAACTGTGGTGGTTCTCTGGTTCTCCAAGCAAGGAGACAAATCCCAGGGCAAGATCTGGCAATGGAAGAGAAGTTTAATTTTTGTATGTAAAGTGGCACCTGCACTCCCTGGCTCAGTGTAAAGTTGCTTGCCTGTTGTACTTGAAGAAGTACTTCTCTCTGTATCCACCTGCCTAAGGACAGAACTCTGCTGGAGAGTTTTCTGTCTCCCACCAGTGAAAGCAATATGCCATGGAAAGACATGGAAGAAGGACTTGTCTGCTGTGGCACCTTGTTTGCAGAATGCCTTCTCCACTTGGAGCCCAGCTGGTTGCAGCATTGGCTTTATTCTACTAACAAGCTAAAACATGGCTTTTTATTAAAGCCTTTCAAACTTAATTTAGATTTCCCCCAAATGTACTCGTAGGTAGTTTTACACTGCTTTAATCGATTTGTACTTCTTAAATTACTTAATGTATTTTAATCTGTTTCCATTATTTTATTGTTTTAAATTCTATAGTTTCAGTTCAGAGTTTAACATTCTAAAGTGTTTTAAACTGTTGAAATTGATTTTATCCGAGCACCATCCTGAGATATTAGGATAAAAAGCAGGATATAGTATTTTCATACACTACTGGACATAAATAAACAAGTAATTGTTTATGTACAAGATCAATGTATCAAAAAAACAGGATTGTGGATAGCAGTGTGGGAAGAGACATGTGTTATCTCCAAAGATGGGTGGCTTAGAGGTCTACCTGCAGTACCAGTGCTTCCACGAAATGGTGGGGAATTATTTGCTCAGAGTGGAGGCCTGCAAGAGCAGGGTAACCTTACAGGATCTTTTACACTTGTATGTACCAGTACTAATGCAGGGACACCCATAGGAGATTAAAAGTAGGTTTTGTTTTATTGAGGGGATATCACAATCACACGCAAGGCTAGCTGAAGGAAAGGAGGGGAAATTGGATATCGAGAAGTTAGGATGAAGTGGGTGATATTTACCTATTCTGCAGAGAAGAGACAAAGCCATGTGGTTCAGATTAAGGGTCTGAAGGTAGTACAAGAACAGGAATCAGAGCAGCAGAGTGACAGTCTATGTCCAGAATACTACAAGTTATCTAGCTCACAGCCAGGTTTAAATGCACTGTTTCTGCCCTGAGGGGGAAGGTGTTGATGGCTCTCTTGCAGAGTGGACAATGAGGTACAGGCTTTAGCATTAGGTGACAAAGCACTGATGGGAATCGTGATAGCTCCTTAATGACTGGGCAGGTGAGGAAACAAAGAGAAAGTTTTGGCGGGAAGAGGAAGTGGGTTAAATACAATCAGTTCCTCTGTTGACGTAATTTCAGGTGCTATTGTTTTTAAAGGTCAAGTCATTGAAGGGACATTTGCAAGCTCATTAACACCAGAGCTTCCTTGACTATGACGTGGTCATAGCCTGTGGTCTCATCTGACCTACTTTCACACATATTCTGTCAGTCCTCTTAGCCAGCATGGCTTCTCAGCCATAAGAGTATATAATTTATATTTCATGCCAATTAAATGATATTTGCCAGTTATATCATATCATGGAGTGGGGTGTACGGCAATGGTAACAGATGGGCCCATCCTGGTACTTGGAACAAGGCAAGTACTGCAGCACATGCACTGTAACTTATGGTCTGCTTATTGTACAGAGCCTGCAAGCTACAAAGAGACTGGGCACTGTGGAAGCTTCTCATGGGCTGGCATGGTGCTTTCTAAAAGTCTCTTCCAAAAGCCTTTCAGAAGCAGCTTACAGCCTATAAAGTTTTTCAACATGGCATGTGTTCTTTCCACAGAGGACGAGCACCTTATTAAGAATGAGGGCAACTGCTGCAGATACTGGGTAAATTTTGTGGCCTGCCCAGTCATTGAAAATACTTTGTGTTCCTGCCCACGGGCTCTGGACTGCCATTTTACCTGGTTAGCCTGGATTTGTCCATATCAGGGCCCATTTAGTTAGTCCTCACATTCCTGTTTCTAAACCTTGAAGCAGTTCTGACCACTTACCAGGCCTTGTCTGGCATCTCTCTCCATCATCCATCCATCATCACAAGGGCCCACATTTAGGCTGTATTAGAAATATAACAGTGCTCAGCACTGAAAAGTTAAACATGTCTCAGAGCAGTGATGGGTTTAAATAGTTTAACTGATTCAGAATCTCCTCATCTTTTGCCTACCTATCCTGACCTCTCTGTGATGTAAACCGATACCCTTAGGGATCTTTCCACCTCTCCGCTTCCTACCCCTTTCTTCTCTCATCTGCTTCCAAAAGTGAAACTAGTTTAATTTAGTTTTAGTTCCCCACTCTAGAGAACTCTTCTTCAATTCAGTTCCTACAATTTTAAATCCTTTAGTTTGTTTCTTGAGGCACTGGTATCTTTGCTCCTTAATCAAGGTTTCTAGTTGCTGCACATACTCTCCATTGTGATGCCACAAAGATGCATTCCGGTTCACAGGTTTTGACCCTAAAACCTTAGGGAATTGAGTGCTGCTGATCTGGCAGCTTTATCACAGTATAGTCACAGGTACCATATAACTAGAACAGTTCAGTGTACAACATGTTCTAATCATCCTTGCCTAGAAGGAGCCTCATTTATTTCAGTAGAATCCATTTATCGTTCCCAGTAAATTTGATTTTGACATAGTTTGCTCAGTGGGTTTTTTTTCCCTTTAGCAAGTCAGCACACTGGTAAGGATGAGGCTGTCTATGATTATCAGTTGTATTGGATTTCCCTCCACAACTGGATGCAATATGAGTCTAAATAGTGGTTGCTAGGGAAGGCAAGTGGAACAATGCTGTTGCACTCATTTCCTGCATAAGGCTTTGCCCATAGGCCAGGGGTACAGCCCAGTGATCATTTCCCCCTTACCATTGCCAGATTTAGGGCTAGGGAAGTGGAACAAAATTAGGAGGGTGCATTTCCACACAAATTTAGTAGCAACAGTGTGGTGGATCATCTTTGAATACTAAGAGAGAGGGACTGAAGGAAATTGTCCAGCCCTGCCTTAGGAAACTAGTTGACTGTTTTTATTTATTACCCCTATTTATGTATTAATCATATGAAAGATCTTACAGTTAGGAATCCTGATGTGTGGAGCCTTTAAATGTGAGCAGTTACTTCCATGCTGAGGATCTTTTCTGAACAACCATACTTGATGGATGGACAGATAGACGTTGGACAATGTTGGGGCAAGGCTACCATCTCAAAATGCAGTAAAGCCTTTCATCAAGTATCATTAATCACTTACATCTGATATCTTTAACAACAAAAGTTTCCAGAATGGCATTATTTTTATTTACCATCAGGCCAGCTTCAACTTATAGCAACCCTATGAGTGAGACACCCCCACAAAGAACTCCTGTTATTGACAGCTCTACTAAGGTCTTATAGACTCTTAGCTGTGATTCTTTTGACTGAGTCAATCCACTTGCAATGTAGCTTTCTTTTCCTACTGCCTTATTTGTTAAGCTTTATCTTCTTCTTCTTCTTCCTTTTTTTTTAAATGAGACACATTGTTTCATGTCTGTTTATCTGAACTTCTTTTTTATTATTATTATTTATACTAAAACAAATATATAAAATTTATATCTTATACAAAATTTGTAACTTATTATATCTTGAACAATATCCTACTATATAAGATATCTTATGCAATAACTTATACAATATCTTTTACAATATCTTATCTTATACAGTGTCTTATACAATATCTTATTGTATCTTATACAAAATCGTTCCTCTTATAAATGATGTTATTACATTCGTACCTTATCCACCCATCCTGGCTTCCCCCGGGATGAGAGGTAATAAAATACCCGAATAGTAGTTCAATTGCCTGTAAACACATATTACTTCACAGTTCCCTGCTTATACATCCAGAGGTGGTTGTTGTTTTTTTAAATCAGCATTAACCATGTTGATATCTGGCCATTGATTTCTGAAATATGTTATTACTCTTTCCCAGTCTTTGACTCATTTTTCTATGAGGCACCAGCCAGTGTGCTGTAGCGGTTTGAGTGCTGGACTACAACTCCACAGACCAGGGTTTGAATCCCTGCTCAGCCATGGAAACCCACTGAGTGACCTTGGGCAAGTCATACTCTCTCAGCCTCAGAGGAAGGCAAAGGCAAACTTTCTCTGAACAAATCTCGCCAAGAAAACCCCACGATAGATTTGCCTTAGGCTTTTGCCATAAGTCAGAATGACTTAACGAAACAGAACAATAAAGTGAGACAGGCTTGTGGTCATATAAAGATACCTGAAACAATAAGCACACTATGAAAAGAAAAACACTTCCTCCCAGCATAAACATTTCATTCTACCTGTCCTGTTTCACAGTATCTGCCCTGTGTCACTGTGGCAAGTGCCCAGGAGATTCTACCTGTATTTCAAGAACCAACCAAAGAAGAAAGCAAACCAGTTTAGGGTTGTATCCACAGAATCCAAAGAGTGGAAAAGTAGTCAAAGCAGTTCAGGGTCAGAGCAAAAAGTAACCAGGAAGTAACCAAAGTTGAGAAGGAAAAGCAGCTGTTGCTGCTGCTGTCGTTCAGGAAACTAGAGAGCAACGCTTGTACCTACACCAATAATGATGGAGCTGCTGTTCTGCACCACAGGCGTGGGTTTGGCTAGGCTAATTTATGACCAGCTGTAACTCAGCACAGCTGGCCTCATTATGCCAGCACTTTCATTTTATGGAATATCACACCGTTTCCTGTGCTTTTGACCAACGTGAGCATGTGATGGTGCAGGCACTGCTTCCAGGGCAGGGATGCCTGCCTCTTCTGGCTGCTGGGTAAGGCTGTCAGCAAGGAGAAACAGAAAAATAGAGGAACAGAATTCTATCACCAAAGATATATTCAAACAAAACTTGCATGCTGGGAAATTTAAGAAGAGAAGATTAAGATAGCTATGTTTAAATATTTGAAGGGAAATGGGAAGTCATATGGAAGGTGGAGCAATCCTGTTTTCTGCTGCTCCGGAAACTAGGGCATGGAGCAATGGCTTCACATGTCAGCAGAAGAGATTCCATCTAAACATTAGATTCCATATAAACATCTAAGCCCCTGACAACAAGAGCAGTTTGGCAGTGGAGTGCACTGCCTCGGAATATGGTGGAATCTCCTTCTTTGGAGGTTTTTAAACAGAAGCTGGATGGCCATCTGTCGGGAACGCTTTGATGATATATATCTGTATGGCAGGGTTTTGGACTCGATGGCCCTTGTGGTCTCTTCCAACTCTATTCTGTGAAATGTGAAGATCTTCTTTACCAAATTCCAGCAGTAAAGAATTCTCTAATCTGGGCACTGCTGAGGAATATTATGTATCCTTGTTCTCTGTGCATCACAGGGCAAAGGAACAGGTATAGGTTGATTTCTGAAGTCAGTCACACCCAACTCAGTCCCAAGCTATTTAAGGCTTCAAAGAAAAAAAAAACCTAGCACCTTGAGTTGGTCTTGAAAAAGGTTGGGATCAGGTAACCAGGTTAAGTGATGAAACTGCTCATATACCATATATTGTCAGCAGCTTTGTTGCCATATTTTGCATTAATTACAGTCTCTAGACACTCTTCAAGGGTTGCTCCATACAGAATGTTTGCGGCTGTGATGAACAAAGTGCAACACTTCAGAAGTGTTTGAACTGAAACTTCCATCAACCTTGTTTAGCCTAGCCAATGGGATTTGCAGTCTGCCATCATTTAAGGGAACAGAATTTGCCCATCCTTGGTCTAAGGAGAAGGTAGATAGGGAACGTTAATTTATAACCCCATCCTTCTGGTAGTGGTACCTTCTGCCCTATGGTTTGCTTTCCAGAAAGTACTTGCATTGATCTCTGTGCCTTGAAAGAGAACAATAAGGCTTCTTCTTACATAAGATTGATGGCTCTGTGCTAGTAGCTGCACTAGTTTTGCCTAGGAACAATAGATTTCTTGAAGATATTGTCACACTGCAATACTATAAAAAGAAGGATACAAATGTTTTTATGATATCCATTTCAGTGTGCCATCAAAATCCCCATTCTCCTTCTCTCTCTCTCTCTCTTTCTCTCTCCTTTGCAGAGTAAAATTTTGCATCTGCTGAAATGATGGCTGAGTCTAGCTTTCCTAGATGAATTTACATCTGGCTTTCCCCCCTATCCCAGCCTGTCAGTCAGGTGTATAGCTTTCTGAAAAGATTGCTGCAGTTCCCCCTAAAGGCACTGACATTTGTTTAGTTACAATAGAGAGTTGTCCATTAAAATGACAACGGGTGGGGAGACACTCAGCATACTAGGCTCACAATGTGAGGTATAATAGATAGTGCTAACAATCATGCTGGCACCTTTTCAAGGGCCATTTGTTCTGAGAACAGCTCACCGTGTCCTTTCAAGTTTAAAAAGCAGCTTTTTGTTGTGAAGCAGGGGTGGGGGGGGGAGAATACATGCCATCTCCATATTTCCAGAGGAAAGGAAGAAGGAAGGGAGAAGGTCAAAAGCTTGACTCAGCAGTGGTGGCCCAGCTTCTCTTTGCCCTATTTATCTTTTTTTAAATCCCCTTTATTTTTATTTAGTTAGTTTGTATGCCACCTTTCACCAAAACAGAGTAACAGAAAAAAATTATTGATTTAAAGTATATGACAAAACAAATCAACTCAAAGCACAATTAAAACACAGCAATAAAAGACATAAGTCTGAAGCTCATTATTTGTCCTTACTACAGCAGATTCATTGAATTAACTGGATTTACCGACATCTTGACTCACCATCAAAAGTTGTTTCAATAGGTCTATTGTAGCTGGGACTAACTTATAGGATTCTGGCCATAACGATTAACCAGCCAGTTAGACAGCAAATTCTTCATTGAATAGGGGAAAAAAAGTACGGTCAGCCCTCCACATATGTGGGTTTCACTTTTGCAGATTTGTTTATTCACAGATTATTTGCCGTCACCTCTTCTGCTTCCCTATGCCATTTTTAGTAGGGACTGCAAGCCTTGCAAGACTGAGAAACTATGAACAAGGCTTATAAGTTCCTATTGAAAATGGTGTGGGGCAGCAGTGGAGGTGGCAGTAAGCCCCAGCAACCACCCACTTCTGCCTTCTGGAGGAACTCTGATGCCTCAAAGGAATCCACAGTGTGTTGAATATGGTCATCATACTTTTTCTGTGTGTTAAATATGGTTTAGGAGGGCCTAGAGTTATTCACAAGTTTTTCACTTTCACAGGGGTCCTGTGCCCCTAACTCTAGTGAATGTGGAGAGATGACTATATACAAGTTTAGTCTTATGTACTACTGTGAATATGATCTTAAGGACAGAGGAAGAGTCCATGCTGCATTAGGCCAAGGGTCTATATAGTCCAATACTCTGTTCTCACAATTCCTGAACAGTTGCCTATGGGAAGCTCACAAAGAGGATATAAGTGCAACTGTACCCTCCATCTTGTGTTTTCCAGCAACTGATATATAAAATCATGAACCCTGTGATACTGGAAGAAACTTAGAGTCTCCTGGTCTGTAGCCATTGTGATGTGCTTAATTAACTTCCACACATTTTGCTAATCTCTTCTTAAAGCCATGTGAGCTGGAAGCTATCACCACACCTTGCAGCAGCTGAGTTCTAGTTTGTGTACTGTGTGAAGAAGTACTTCCTCTCCTCCTGAATGTCCCAGCATTTAGCTTCAGGGAATGATTATGTGTTCTAATATTGTAAGAAAGTGTTGAAAGCTTCTCTGTGTCTACTTCTTTCACACCATGCATTACTTTATATACCTCTGTCATGCCTCTCTCCACTTGAGACAATATCAGTCTTGTAGTCTGTGGGTAGATTCATAGAGAGAATGATCACAATGGTAGCTTTTACGTTTCTGGAAGAATTTGATGGTGCTTCTAACTTGCTGGACAAAGAAAGCTATTGTGTACACCCAAGAATCTACTAATTCTACCCAGGTGGCACAGTGGTAAAATGCCGGTACTGCAGCCACAAGGTTGTGAGTTCGATCCTGCTGGGCTCCAGGTTGACTCAGCCTTCCATCCTTCCATAGTTGGTAAAATGAGTACCCAGCTTGTTGGGGGCAATTAGCTAACATATTGTAAGCTGCTTGGGGAGCACTTAGCTGATAAGCGGTATAGAAATAGATATGCTATATGCTATTGCTATCTCTACCCTGTTGGCCTGCTAGACTCTAAGTGTTTATTTGTTTATATTTTTATGCCATTTTCCAGTCAAATATTGTATCCAGCAGACATGAGAAGGCGTATACAAAATAAAAAGAAAAGATACAAAGTAAAGGAAGTTGAAGAAGAAACAGGATATGATGAAGATCAGCTTGAAAGTATCAGACCAAAGTGGTGAGAAATAAACAGGCATTTAGATCCATTTGTAGTTAGAGGGCCTTTTCGCCCTACACTATTACAGTGCTATTATTCTACTTTCAACATCCTTTGGGATTCTGGGGTTTGTAGTTTACTAAGGCTAAAGAGCTGTCTGGCTGAGAATTCTAAATCCCCCTCCCTAAACTGCAAACAACAGGACTCCATAGGATGTTGACAGTGGAATAATAATACTATAACAGTGTATTGTGGAAAGGCTCAGAATTTTTCTCTGCTACTGTCTTAGTGCCCTTTTCTAATGTACAATTACAGCACTATGATTCCACTTTAATGGCCATGGTTGCATCCTAGGGAATCTTGGGATTTGTAATTTGGGGAGGCACTAGAATGCTCTGGCAGAGAGTTCTAAATGCTCCTCCCTAAACTGCAAATTCCAAGATTCCATAGGATATTGTCATGCCAATTAAAATATACTTGTGCATGTGAAAGGGCCATTAGGGCCTCATCTACTATTATCTACCAGGAAGCAGCATATTTGTGGATATTCTGAAAGGGCAGCAATTATTACTCAATTTTAAAAAATATTTATTGCATGCAATTAGAAAAGGTGTTTGTGGCACTTTCTGCTTTCTCTGTTGATAAAATTTGGCCATGTACCTTGATCTGGATGTGATGAAGTGGTAATAACAGTACTTTAGCTGCTTTACTTCAGGCAACAAAACGTCCTGGGTCAGCTCTGTTGGGCAGAAGTGGTTGGTACTGCTGATTTGGCATCCCTTGTTCACCTGGCCAAAGACAGCAGAGGGCAAAACACGCTTCCCTTCCGCTCTGTAGTTCCAGGGCCATTGATTGGAGTTCCAACTGGTTTCCTAGCTGGAAGAAACTTTTCTTTCCTTTGGTATCTGTTTTCTTCAGTCCTCTTCTCTTAAACACCCCTTCCTTCTTTTGCCTTCACCTCATTTGCTGGTGGGGACTAGGACAGGCACAGCCAAGTAATATCACAATACACAGTATAAGTTGCACTACACATTGCTGTGGTGAGGGGAGAATTTGACAGAGGTCTGACACAATTTGGCAGAAGCTCTGTGTTTTTTATGGCTCACAGTTGCACTCAAGATCATATGGTTTGTAAAGGCGAATGTGTAACAGTTGGTCTTATAAGAGAGGAAATAAGAGAGGAAAGAGGACATAACTCTGTTTAGGGCCATCATGTTCCAGCTGAAGCTGTTCATGTTGCTGTATCTGTTGCTTAAGCCAACTTGTTATCTTTGGGGATAGATATTGTCAAGCCTGTCAGCTCAAGAATATCTTTCTTTCCAAGACCAGTCCTGCTGTCAGACTCTAAGGAAGATAAAAGTGCTTCACAGGTTTTGATCCAAAGAGGAGGCCTTGTTGGAGAAATCACTAAATGCCAGATGGAAATGTTAAACTTTATGGCTTTGGATATGGATAAAAGCTTCTTGAAATCTGGATTAGATTCATTCACACTCCCATATTCTGGCCTGATATCCTTCAAGAGATAGCCAGAAATAACACTTATCCATCAAATCCAGATCTGGAATGAAGCAGCTTCTTCTAGCACCCATAAATTTGACTGGGCATTTCCTCTATAAATAACTCATTTGTTTTACAAGCCTGCCCAACAGATCTTATGTGAGCATAAAATGATTTCAAACAATATGTTAATCACTGAGCTTCTCACCACCCCAACCACCCCTGGGAAATTTGAGAGCATGTTCCACTAATGTGCTTAGTTGTCATGACTGTCAGTTCCCTATGTCTAGTCAAATTATTGTCTTGAACTTGTGAGAAGCAAAACCATGAGTGGTTTTTGTCTTGTTAATCAAACCCAAGGCAGATCAGGGAGTCAGCACTTTCTTGTATCTACTCTGTTAAAGCCGGGGAATGGTATATAGGAAAATGAAGCCCTTTTATGTTTTAAACTTAAATGGTCTTAAAAGTTACATTCTGCATGGAGTCCGTTCTCTTCATGAACAAGGAGACAGACTTCTTATTAATTTTCATTTATTGGAGCTGGGGTAGAGGCACACACCAATGTTTTCCCTAAAGAGCATATTACTTAGTTGAGGGGGGTGGTCAAGCATGGCTACAGTAATGCCTCCCTTAGTTATATCAAAGCTGAATTGCTGCAGTGGGCTCAACATGAGCCTTCCTTTGAAGACTTTGGAAACTGCAGTGTGTCCAAAATGCGACAGCAAGGATGTAAGAACATGCATGCCTGTGGCTCCATGTTGAACCTATCCTGCAGTGCCAGCACTGAGTTGTCAGTCTTTTTCTGAGCACATTCCAAAGTGTGAGCTAATATGTCTTTGCATATTACTCACAGCTGATTCAAAGCCCCAAGGGGCTTGCTTTTATGGCACATGAAGGGTTGCTACCTTTTTATACCAATCTCCCTGCTCCTCAAGTTTAGAAGCAAAGGCAATTTTTCTTTCTCCCACATAGCTGGAAGTTTTGCTGATGGTGACAACAGCTATTTTGAGTGCCATGTTGGGAGAAAGGTAAGATATAAATCAAATCAGTCAATCATTAAAAGAAAGGGCATTTTCAGTGGCTGCATTAACATTTTGGAGGACCTTGCCCCATGAAATGCAATTGATCCCTTGTCCAGCTGTCTTTTCACCATTTGGTGAAGAGAGAGATTTTGGCAGGCTATCACCTTGCTTAGTTCATAATGAAGCTACGTTTAAAAGTTGTGTTTCATATGAATTCTTCTCCTTCTGTGGTATTTTACTTGTGTTTTTAAATTAAATGTATTACTTTATATATGATATTCTTTTAAGCTGCCCCGGACATCACATAGGCACTAGAAGGGAAAACCAGCCATTTTACTGCTGGTCCAAGATGTTCTGCTGACTAAGGTGAAAGTCAGTGGAGGATCTTCCTTTTGCTTGTACAGAAGCCAGCTGGACTTACAGTGGAATCTTATTTCAACACTCTGGGCTCGACTACATCTTTTCCCATATTTAAAGACTTGTCTCCTAGTGGGCACAGGGCAGGCTCTGTGGTATTTTTCCAGCAAAGGAGAAATTGCTTGAAGTGGCTGCCATTATCTTTCCATACACCTCTACAGTTGCTGCCTCAGGCAACTGTCTTGCCCTGCTTAATAGTAGAGTCAGCCATGAGAAATTTGTACATAAAGTAAAAATAATGCTGCTCGGTTCTGAACACAGAAGCCCAGCTCACACTTTTGGAAATGGAGTCAGACAACCAAATGTGGATGGGATATTTAAGGGCAAGGGTTCTTAATCTGTGGTCTAAGGATCTCTGGTGAGGGCGTGAATAGGCTTCAAGGGGATTGTGAACTGGGTACAAAAATACTTGGTTTCACCCTTATTTTTCCTACCTGTTATTTTGAAAATGTGTTTAAATGCACTTTTCTGGGGAGGAGATCCTTTGCTCTTATTGGATTCTCACAGGGGTCCACGACTCAGAAAGGTTAAGAACAACTGCTCCAGGGAAGGGGCAGAAGACACAATCTGAAGGTGTTCAAGAGCAAGACAAAGTTCTGGCACTTTAAGTTCCCTGGAGCTTAGTCAGTGCTCTGGCCATCCTTAGGCCCACTTGAATGATATAAGGGGTCTGAACTACTAGGTCAAAGTCTGTCTTCTTTGGGAGTTTCCTAGGTCCTGCAACTGAGTCTGGTCCTATTTGTATTAATTTGGTACTCTGGACTTGTTTTCTGGAACAAAGGCCCCGTTCCTGATGAACTTTGTCTCCTGGCTCAGCCAGGATAAAGTCTTATCATAGTATGCTGTACAGACATACACATGCATACGTACACATGTTGCAGAAGCATGTAGTCCCATCCCGTTCCTTACCTGATAATTTTGTAGGGTGTTCCCATGGCTCTTATGTAAATGCTGGCACCGTTGATATCTATGCTATAAATTTAAAATGGCTAGTGGCAGCATGGCATCAGTGTAAGACATCCCAACATTGGGTATGGTGATTGGCAAAGTAGGTGCAATGGACAGCAGCAGACGAGAGAAGTGGATAGGAATTAGAGGAAGGCAAACAGCCTCATACAGATTGATAGTTTGCGTAGAAATCTGCTGACAAATATAATTCTCAAGGTATTTCCCTTTTCCTCATCAGAAGCAAAGCAAACTGGGAATCTGTTTCTGAGACTGGCTAAAATGGTCGATACACCCTAGCTGTTTATACGATGTGAGTGCCCTGTATTTTGAGTTACTAATCTCTTTTCCCTGACTTTAAGGCTTTGCCCCTCTAGTGCTGTCTAAATCCACCATGAATCTGATTTTAGCTGCAGAGGGAAAAAACATACTACCTGAAGTTATGTAGCTTGTGAGGCTGAGTAAGTAGTTTGAATTGTTATCACAGTAGAATGGCAAACCATCTCCAGTGTTGTGGTTCAGATCTAAGAGCCTCATCCCATGGCTGGGGTTTCAGAAGAAAAGGATGTTGGGGGCTCTAAATGTACAGCCATCACATCACATCTAGTTGGAGCCTACAGGTCGGTAATATGTAATAGTACAGTAACATTCTGTGAATGTCTGAAAACTGACAGAATGTTGACTGTCATCTAATTTGGATTGTCAGCATTCAGTGGTACATTTAGCTCCAACAGGGGAAATGTGTGTGTGTGTGTGTGTGTTTCGCACATGTTTAAGTCATCCAGGCATGTATTTCAATTATATTAATGAATATGCTGCTTATGTTCTTACCCCCTCTTTTTTCTTTGTTTCGTTCTTCCCCTCCTTTCTTTGCATTTATATTTTGAAAAACCAATTAAAAACTAACACAGCTGGCCCAACACATCCACAGATTCTGTATCCATGGATTCAACCAACCACAGCTTGAAAATATTTTTTAAAAATTTAAGACGCAAACTTTGATATTGCCATTTTATATAAGGGATGCCATTTTACTACATCATTTTATATAATGGGACTTGACCATCCACAAATTTTGGTATCCACAGGAGGGGTCCTGGAACCAAACCCTAGTGGATATTGAGGCCCCCTTGTACATGCATACACTTTTTCAAGAATTCAGAAAAAAATAATCTCTGAATGGCAGTTCACATGTTCACAGGGCTGTTCAAAGGCATTTTTTTCTGCCTGATATAGAAAAGCCAGCAACACTCCACCTATACAAGTCAAGATACATAGTATCTGCAAGGAAGAAAATCTCACAAGTCCTTCTCCCCATCACTGGCAGTAAAAATTCAACTGTAACAAATTAAATAATTAACAATTTGTTGTCTGTTGATGACCTCCTGAATCTGCTGCCTAAGCTAGCTGCATGCCCTCCAACATTTCAGAAATGAAAACTGGGATACATGTAGCCAAGCAATATCAGAGGGTGGTCAAGACGGCAAAACTTATTAATGAGGATCAGTGCACAAGTTAGGAGAGGCTGCAGCAGTTTGCTTCTGCCTAAGCTTACTGGGAAGGACAAAACTCCAACCCTTCTCTTCTTTTCAATCTCCCCGCCCCCACAGAGTTACTTAAGTGTAAACTACAGTTGAACTCAGTTTGGAACAATTGAAGTAAGCTGAGTACAGAGGGGGGAAATGCAAGGAGGAAAGAGAAACTGGAACATTTTAAAAGCAGCTGGAAAAATAGGGGGAGAAAGGATTAATCAGGAGTGTTGCTGCCAAAATGGGACAATTAGAAGACGTGCAGATGCCTCACTCTTCTGAAAAGAAGAGTTGTTCCTGAATGTTAACGTTAATACCTTCCTCTAATTAGGGAAATTCACAACAATGCAAAAGGAAAACAATTCTGTTTACTCTTCAATGGAAACTGAAGCAACTGAGAATCATGCAGCTCATATTTGGAAAGACCAGGCACATTTGCTGAAACAAGATGAAGGAAAGTGCTGCAGCTCAAGAATCAATATTAAAAAGCAATAGAGTTAAGTGAACGAGTGTGCTGTCGAGATTTGGATGCTCAAAATGTGCTAAAATGAGGGCCTGTGTTTTTTAGATCATGAATTAATGCTGGCAATTGGTTTCAGGGGAAAGAAAAGGAAAATGAGACAGGAAAATGTTTTCTATGAAAATCGGATATCTTTGAAAAGGTTTTATATTTTTTAAAAAATTCACTTTCTCTCTGTAGAGGAACAAAGCTAAGGAAAATTAAAACAGGGCAGCTTTACTAGATGATTGGCAGCCTATCACTTTGGAGATAATCACACTGCATGCTTGGTGTTTACAGAGAATACTCCTGCTCTTTCCAAATCATTTAGTGTAGTAATCAGTGAGCCGCAGAGCAAGATAAACACTTGTACAGAGTCAATAATAACCTAATTCTTACTTCTATAATTAAAGAGGAGGAACCACCTGGTTTTCTACATGGCACCAGTAATATAATTTCAGCAGCAAAGGAAGCAATGTATAAGGCTACTTTTTCAATTAATTAGAATTTTGTTGCCAAGGAATTAATCTATTTTTCTGTCTCTGAGAAGAAGAAGGGGGGAAATTCTCCTTTTAAAATGAGTTTCTCAGCAGGATTAATTACAGAAAATGTGCAATGCGATTCAGTGATGTGGAAATATATTCAGCATTTTGTTGTTATTTGCATTGAGTGTTTGTGTGTGTGAGAGAGAGAGAAAGAGAGAGAGAGAGAGAGGATGAAATGATAGCTGAGGTTCTTAGCATAAGCGAATATAATATGTCTATGATGTTATATCCTGCAGGTACAGTCCCTTCTGAGTGAAATGGAGAAAGTCATCTTGCATCTCCACCCAGTTTGTAGCTACTCATGTTCAAGTCAGCTATGGATGGTTTCAGGGCTGAAATCCTTATCAGTTAGCTCCAAGCCACTGCTGCAAAAGTACATGGAGTTGCATTTGTTTCAGTTATCCTTTTTCTTTGGTTTGAACATATTATTGAAATGACTGTGGCTGTACCTAGAGGTTCACCAGGGGTAGAGGAGCCCAGAAGTTTACAGAAAAAACACACATGTTTAATCCCATGATATATCATATATATCCAGGAACAGGCTGCTAAAACCCTAAATCATTTTGAATCACATGCAGCCTATGTGAAATTGATATTCTTTCCAGACCATGGAGCCTCCAGGCCCTTGAAAAAGGCAACTCCCTCTTCCACTGCTGGGAAAGGGAGTCCTGGTCTTGTTTCCAATCAGTGATCAAGGACAAGAATGGGTTTTTCTTTCCTAGTGCTACAGGAAGGCCACCTTTCTCTAATGCTGAGGGCAGTCCCTTTCTTGGTGGAGAGAGAAGCAAAGATGAGAGAAGCAGGAGAAGCCCTTCTCTGCATATTGGGTAGTTTCTTTCTGTGTGCTGTAGTGGTAGCTGGCGGCTTCCACGTCAATGGAATGGTCAATCCACTCTAGGTTTTGAAACATTTAATGGAACTATCCAAGAAACTGATTTTGGTGATAGGGTTCAGTACCCTGGATAGCTCCTTTAACATCCAGATTAAAACCAATAGCTGATTCACTGGCTATTTCCACACTAGACTGTTATAGTGCTATGATTGCACTTTCAAAATCCTATGGAATCCTGAGGTTTGCAGTTTCAGGAGGGGCCGGCCTGCAAACACCAGGGTTCCATAGGATGTTGAAAGTGGAGTCATAGCACTATAACAGTCTAGTGTGGAAATGGCCCCTGACTCACTGACTTGGAAGCCATCAGCTGCGAGGGCTGTGCAGAGAAAGGCACAGTCCTCCATTCTTTTTTCTGTAGACCAAAAGGGATCATTTTGACATCAGAGGACAGTGCTTTTAGAAGGGGTGGATTTCAAAAGGAAAGATCCTGCCCCAAGGTGTGATACAGAAAGAAACAGTCATTCCACCTCTGCCTTAAACTAAAGCAGATCCTAATCACACTAGAAACAGAATAGCATGGGAGAGGAGTATTGGCTCTGTAGCAGGAGAACAATGGAAACTAAGCTGGTAAATGATGCCCAGAACATCAATTTCAGCCCATGCATTAAAAATGCATTAAAAAAAAATCTGTAGATGATATATTGTACTAGTCAAACTAATGATTATAGATCTAATTGCTGGCAGGAATGTGAGAAGGGGGCACATACGTCTGTGGTCAGTTACAGCAACATTTTGGAACAAAATATTTGAGGAAATGTGGGGTGATCACAGGACAAAAGTTGATGATAATTTTAAAATATCCTTTATTGAATATATAGGATAAAAAAAGAAAGAAAATGTAACATCTAGGTAAGTGACTGGATTTATGTTACCTACAGCCAAATTGCTTATAGAATGATGCTGAAAAAACAGAGACGATATAGGTAAGGCTCAAGGGTAACAAAAACTATGGTTTGTAGCTGTAGTTGAAAGGCTTTCACATCAATACATTTCTTTGAGTTAATTGATTTATTTGAACTGGAAAAAGATGAGATTTACATATATTAATTATATTCAAAATATTCATATTTGAAAGTTTTGTATGAAAATCCTTAATAGGTTTACTATTTGTTAAACTTGCCAGCTTCCTTGGATACTTTGTGAGCTGGGGTTGGGCAAGTGCAGCATGAGGGCCTGAGTATACCTCCTTTTCCCCGATACCTGTTTATACTTAAAACAGTTTTTTAAAAAAGTCAGTAAGTGAAACAGAAGTTGACTTTCCATCTAAAAAAACCATTTGATATCTGGGAAAAATTAAAACACCTGGTAAAACTGGGGATATGAGAGAACTTTTTGTTCACATTTAAAAAAAAAAAGGTGGGGGGATGAGGAAAAAAAAGAAAAAGAAGGAAAAGCCTTTTTTCAGAGGTGGGTTCATGCAGTTGGGGCAGCCCTCCAAATTTCCTTTCAAATCAATGTTTATAATGCATTTGCTTATTTAATTGTTTTTAACTTTTGTATTGTTCTTTGTTTCAACTTAAAAATTGTGAGCTGCCTTGGGTGCCATTTTGAGAGAAAGGCAGAGTGTTAGATAAATAACAATAATCATCATCAACAACAAATATGATCTGACTGGCCAAAGGAAGAATAAAGCTAATGCTTTCTTTACTGAATAGCATGACTTTATCTTCTTTGTGAACAT
This sequence comes from Cyclura pinguis, assembly GCA_030412105.1. NCBI lineage: Eukaryota > Metazoa > Chordata > Lepidosauria > Squamata > Iguanidae > Cyclura > Cyclura pinguis. The sequence continues at coordinate 304,314,157 of CM059599.1, read as the reverse complement.
ATGAGACTCATGCCTGGAATATGGAAAAATGATCAAACCCAAACATCTGTACAACTAATGGGAAAGTACTTTCTTTAATCTGAAGCTTCTCTCATACAGGTAGGATCTGGATATCTCAGTGTAAGATGCAAGTACAGCTTATACTCTCTGGGCCTCTGACTTTGGGCCCATTCACACTATACAATTATAGCACCGTGATTCCACTTTAACTGCTGCAGCAATACCCCACTGAATTCTGGGATCTGTATTTTAGGAGAGGTATTTAGAAATCTCAGCCAGAGAGCTCTAGTGCCTCACCAAACCGCAAACACCACGATTCTACAGGATGCAGCCATGGAGGTTGACAGTGGAATCATAGCCCTATAGTTGTGAAGGGGCCCTACTGTGGTTTCTTTCCTTGTCAGAGTTTTCCCATCGTTGGATGATAAAACTGAAGTGTGCTTCAGGCTTGAATAAGTAAGCAAAAAACAAAAGTGATGCACGATTATAAAATCATTGCTTATTTTTGTAGAAGCCCAACGTAACGTAATTAATGTAATTTCCTGGGGCAATTAACTGTATACATTCACAAAAGCACGTTCTGCTATATAAACTTTCAGCATATGAAAATTCACAAATCAAAATATACCACACACAGATACTTTCATTAACATTCAGCCTCTCTTACCTACATTTGTGAAACCAACTTGCTTAGACAGATAACAGCCTGTGATACCCTGTGTTCTCTGTGTGGTGGAAGAACACACCAGAAAAATACCGCATAGAGGTGACTTTGAGGATAAATATATAGATAGACAGACACATAGATTAACACCAGAGACTATGTTAGGTCTTGGCAAAGTACAGGTGGGATATGTGAAGAAGGAATACTGGGCCTTCAAATTCAATGAATGCTGAGCAGAGAGCTCAATATTCTATCTAGAAAGCTAAAACACTTCAATCTACCACTGGTGAGCATCACCAGCCAATTTGTCCATTTTGAACAGGTTCAAAATAACTGGTATCTTGAAATAGTCAGCTTGGAATAACACAGCTCAACGCAGCCATGCACAAAAGTGAAGAAGCTGAAATACAACATGCCAACACTTTCCCAATAATCTTCCTCATAGCACCTCCATCTAACCTTCCTTCATCCTATCACTGAAACTGCCATTTCTGATGGGAAAAGGCACTCCTCCTAGTCTAGTAGCGAGAGTGTCAAAATGAGATTTCATTTCACAGTCCATCTCCTTAAAAGGTTGTCAAAGCAGCAATAAATGATGGATCAGTTAAAACCAGTGACGGAAACTTCTATTGTTTGTTACGCTTTGCATATAAGAAGTAGAATGATTTCCACTACAGTGAAGATTCCTATACTTACACCTACCCACCTGACACTTAGCACTTCAATAATAGGACACAAGAAAAAACTTGAAGATTATAGCTTTATGTTAGTGACACTGGAGTTATGTATGAAGAGGCACTTCTGTTCAAAGCATCTATTTCCATGCGCTTACAGCTATCTGAATACATTAACCTTCGGGTTCATGTTTGTACTTGGTTTGTATGTAGAAAAAAGCTCTCTCGGTTTTAAATTAAAGGTACTACAGCTATAGACATATATACCTCTACAGTGGATTATTATACATGGTTACTCGGAAGTAAGCCCTTTGGAGTTCAACAGAACAGTGTTGAACAGAACAGTGTATGCATAACTGAAAGGTGTGGTGGCTGTAGAATTAGTCACAATGTTCTTCTGCCCATAGAACTCATTTTAGCAACTGATTTCAGAGATCTATTGTCAAAGCAATCTGCCAGCAAAATTGCTTTGCTATCTATGATGTGTTTGCAGAAGAACCAAAAGAAGGGATGGAGAAGGAGCTGGGTGAGTGAGGAGCTAAGTGCTATCAAATCCCATGGACACAACCATGATGCAGGCACAAGGCTAGGACAAGTTTGGATTCAGCAGAGCTTTAGCTGGCCTAATGTCAACTCATTTTGGACATGTTGGATTACACTGTTAAGAGTGCAATCTTAACCAGTCAAGATGGCCAAGCACCATTTAAGCAAACACTGGACCAGCTGAGGCTTCTGTCTAAATCTAGAAGTGAAAGGCCAACAAGCTCACCTTCTAATCCAGGAGTAGCTAGTGGATCAGCCACCACCGTGCTGGTGGTGAATCCACTCTTGATTTTAATACCACTCCTCCTGTATTTGCTCAGAACTGGAGCTCTGCCAGGGTAAAATTTCTGAAGCAATGCCATCACATTTCATCATTTTAAAATGCTGATTTGTCAAGCATCTTGCTGCCATTTCCCCATCCTTCTAAAACTTTGCTGATTTCTTGCCAGGGAAAACTTTTACGATGTCCTCAATTTTCATACAAATTTGCCAAAGAGCTGTTCAATGAGAGAAGGAAAAACAGAATACTCCTCACTCAAAATGTGAGAACTCTCCTATCACACAATCCGTAGTACCTCTTGTAGGTTATTGTATAGATCTTCCTCTACGCTGTTTGACAGTTTTGGACCAGTGGTCCACAAGGCACTTAGAGGGATAAATATGCCCACACTCCCTTTTAAAATAACTTTTGTGCTCTTGCACAAAAACAGCTGCTCCGAGATCCTTGGACATAAGGTGGGATATGATTATTTTAATAAATAAATTTAAATAAATAAATAACTCCAAACAAATCAGTCTGAAACTTGACACTCTGAACCTATTTGTCTGCCATTCAGCAGCCATAATCCTTTTTTTAAGGGTAACTAAGCCTGCAAATTTCATCTATCCTGATAAAGATAAAAATGTTATAGTCATTTTCAGGCTTTCAGCAATCATCAGTGGGCGGCACAAATCTACAGATTCCTGAATATTGACTTGGTTTCAGAACCAAGTCAAAGTGAACTGCCTCCAAATCAGTCTGAGCTGAGTGGGCCATTTTCTGAAGCACTGAGTTGGAGTCTAAACTATGCTCAATGTTCATCCCTAGTTTTTTGGAACTGTCTAGATTTTTCACATAGCCTAGTTTAAGAAAGAAAAGAACACTTCTGTACAAAAAAACGTACATTAAATTATCAAACAAAATCTTACTTGTAACAAATGCTGTAAGGGCTAAGCTTTCATTCTGAATGTGTTGTTGTTGTGTGCCTTCAAGTCACTTCTGACTTATGGTGACCCTCAGGGAACTCTATCAAGGGTTTTTCTGGGGCTGAGAGTATGTGACATGCTTAAGGACACCCAGTGGGTTTTCATGGCTGAGCAGGGAGTCAAACTCATCTCCAGGGTTGTAGTCTAATATTCAAGCCACTACATCACACTGGCTCTCTCTGAATGTGTTACCATGGTATAATAGTCCAAACATTAGACATCTATCTCTGTAGCAGAAGAGTACAATCTGTTCATTTATTATTGTAATTTCATTTTGCATTTTTTCAATGCAGATGTACCAAAATACCTATAATTAGTATAACCTTTCAGAGGTCAAATTTGTCTGCAAATACGCAGACAAATCACATTTGAACTCTAGGTAAAGAATTTTGTATCATTCTGTCTAGAAATGTCTTTTCACGGGAGTATCTCAGGAGTTCTACCTATGAAAACAATTGTAAATTGAATATTCTTTACTAAAACTCAAGTGTGTTTAACATACAGATTTCAACTTGCTTAAATGTTGCTTCCTCCAAAGATGAGCAGATCTTTAGAGGTGTTGTTTCTCAAACAGTCAGATATGTAGTAACTGTCGCCTAAATCCAATGCAAATCTAGTCGCAACCAAGTTAGAACCACTGAATCAACTCAGTGAATGTAAAAAAGTCACTACTTGTGAAAATCCCATTGAATTAGGAGGTCTACTCTAATCTCAAGTAGGTATCCCAGGAGTGGTCAACTATCATGGGCCGGGGGGATGCTTAGACTCTCCAAGGGACTTTGGAGGACCACGGTTATGCTGTGCTTTGCTGCATCTCCACCCTATAATGTTTCAGTTTTTTTTTTTAATGCCCTAAATGCTCCTTGTCTACCCCAAAGGGCCTGGAGTCAATTTCTTCACATTTTTGGCACTGTACTTCATTTTAGGCCCAGGAGAGGTCTGTTTCGCATCAAGAAATAAACTGAAGTTTTTTCCTGGCTCTTAAGATTCAAAGAGGTTTTTTTTCCAACACTTTTAAGAAGTGTTTTTTCTAGGTGTATTGCCCCCCTCCCAAGAAGCTCACGAAAGAGTTTCGGGGCAGCACTTTTCCAACATTTAGGGCCTTTCCACACTACACTGTTATAGTGCTATTATTTCACTTTCAACATCCTACGGAATCCTGAGGCTTGCAGTTTTTTGGGGGGGGGGCATTTAGAATTCTCAGCTAGAGAGCTCTTTGGCCTCAGTAAACGACAAACCCCAGAATTCCATAAGATATTGAAAGTAGAATAATAGCACTACAGCAGTGTAGTGTGAAAATGGCCTCGGAGTGGGCCCACTGAATCACCTCCAGAATTGCAAGCCAACACTCTCTTTGATTCAATAGATTTACTCTAATTGGGACAAGCAATTGGATTTAGGTCTCCATCCTCAGCCCCTCACAATAATAATAGTCTACAATAATTAGGAGTCCCTGGGAGAATTTGTTATAGTGAGCACAATTTAAAGATTAGTTTACATTTGCCATGCAGAAAGACCTTATCTGCACAGCAAGAGCAAGGCACAGCAGGAACAAGGGAGTTATGCCACGCAGGGCCATTCTACAGAAATAAAGGAATTGGATTGCAGTTGACGAAAGAAAGTCAAACAGCTCCACTTACGGCTGAACTCATATATATAACTCACGAACTCATATAACAAGGCAAGGAAGTAGGTTATTTGTGGAGGTGGCATATTTTAAGAACGTGAGGCAACCTGGGTGGCTCAGCAGCAAGGTGGGAGGTCTCCCAGTTATCCAAAGATGACATCACCTAGAAGAATTTACATGGCCGAAAGCAAGCCCAGACCTGGAGAGACAGTGAGGAGGACTCCAGGACCCTGAAGGAATTGGTACTGCATCAGAAATTCAGGTCAGACCTCCATGGGAGTGTTAAGGTGGGTGAAGCCAACCAATAATATATTACCATTCCATTAAGAGTCACTTTAAAAGCCTGGCAGTGATATAAGACTCAAGCCCATTCTCCCCAACAGACTAAGAACCTAGAAATTCTGGTAAATCTGTCAGTGAAAACAAATGTCCTTATCAGGACTAAATTTTCTTACAACAGAAACAGTGCAAAAGAAAAGGCGGTGGAGGTGGGGAAGAGAGAAAGAAGGAAGACTATAGTATTGTAGAATGATCAGAGGAATTATTAATGTTAGTATTAAAGGAAAGCTCTGCCTTGTTCTTTTTTTTTTCCTTCTCTTCTTCTCCCTTCTGTCTCTCCCTCTCTCTCTTTTTTTAAATGCACACAAAAGCTTGGTCAACAGCGTTTTCTTGCTTCATTGATTTTCAGAAAGATTCTCTGCTCCCTGCTGTTAGATTATTTCCAGGAGACTGTCTCAGGTCAATAGGCACAATAGTCTTCCCTAGCAAACTCACTCTTCATGCTCTTTTACTTTCTCTCATACACAACACAGCAGGCAAAGGAGTGCAGCCTATCAATCTAAAACTAAAGCCCAAGCAATGCCTCTCTCATGTTATTGCTCTGTGGTGTGTGTTATGCCATTTGAAGTGTAAGTGCCTTCTCGTTGGAGGTTTTGAGCCAGGATATGCAAGGGATAAATCCAAGGATGTATTATATATGCTAGGAATCAAGCCAGGTAAATGTAGAGTAGTAAAAAGGATTCAGCCAGTGCTGGGTAAATTTACTCTTTCCTTGAAAATGCATGTTCGCAGCTTTGATATACTCCTGGACTCAACCGTGAATATGAAAGCTCAGATTTTGGCCATGGCCAGGAGTGTATCTGCACAGTTAAGGCTTGGGCACCAGCTCCTTGACACATTGGATCTGACCAAAGTGATATATACCTTAGTTATATCCCATTGGGATTACTGTAACCCACTCTGTGCAGGGCTGCCTTTGAAGAGTGCTCCTGTGGTCCAAAGAGCTGCAAGCAGGTTGTGAATCAGGGCTGGCTACAGGGAGCACACAACTCTCTTGTTGCAACAGGTCCCCTGGTTGCAAGCCTGTTTCTGGGAATAATTCAACATGCTGGTTATGACCTACAAAAACCTATACAGCACAGGCCCAGGTTTTCTGAAAGACTGTTGTCTCCCTGGGGGACAAAAAGAAATTGTTTTAATGCAATTTTTTCAGTCCAAGAAGTCCTGGAGAGCTCAAAAATTGCCCTGGTAGCCATATGCAGCTTGTAGGCCACACTTTGCCTACCGATGTTTTATTGCCTTCACTTTATTGTTGTGTGCCTTCAAGTTGTTTCTGACTTATGGTGACCCTAAGGTGAACCTATCATGGGGTTGAGTGGGGCTAAGAGAGTGTGATGCGCCCAGGGTTACCCAGTGGATTTCCATGGCTGAGCAGAGATTAAAACTCTGGTCTCCAGGGTCCTAGTCCAGTGCTCAAACCACCACACAATGCTGGCTGTCTTGCTTTGGTTCATCCTAGTGAAGCCAAGGCCCAGCCAAATATTTACTAGGTTTGCCTTTACTAGGACCTCAAAATATTTACTAAGAGAAGCCAAACCTGTGAGCAAACTTTTAAAAATCTCTCAACTGGGAAAGATACTGCAAAAAAAATTGGTGTGGGAATGGTGGATCTGGGGAACCTGAAAGCTTGTCCACAATTTTGTACATCTTTTCCTATTCCTAAAGGAATTATTACTCGGTCGGAGCATTTCTAAATGTTCTTATAGTCCAGTATAGTTTATGTTTTTCTAATACTTTGCTTTAAAACAGTATCCATATAGAAGAAAGGTTGGTGGAAAAACAGAATAAAGACTTCAGGTCCTTAAAATTCAGGAATTCTGTCTTTTTTTAAGTGTCGTATTTAAATATTGTAAGTGGAAAAAAGTGGAAGGAAGGAAAGGAAACAGAAAGAAAAATGGTGAAGGAGAGGGAAAAGACATGATTGGTTATGATTGTGGGCTAGAGGTTAACGTTCATAAAGGCCGGCCATATGTCCAAAAATATTTACTTGGGGTTGGCATTTGTAGACATAAAAATATGTGTGTAGTTATGAGCATAAGGATCTTTTGACCACTGCATGGTGAATATTTGTTTTTTTAACCATGGAATAAGGTTCTGTTGCTAACATTAAAGCATGTAGTTTGCAACCACAGAGACTTTCAGTTAAATTCCAGCTCACAGAAATATAGATTAAAACAGTACTTCTCATGCTTTCTGATGTAGGGAATATTTTTCTTGATGTGCTAAGGTTTAGTACCATATTTGTGCCCATTGGCTACAGCTGTTTCTTTCCATCCTTGAAACTCTCTGTAAACCAGCAGTCAATGGCTTGTAGACTGGCGCTCACCCATGAACCAATGCTTGGAGTAACATTGGATTAAAAATCCATATGAGTCTATGAATATCTAGAATATTTATAATACAAATGATGCAGCAGCTAAAAAAGCCAATGCAATTCTGGGCTGCATCAATAGGAGTGTAGTGTCTAGGTCAAGGGGAGTGATAGTACCACTCTATTCTGCTCTGGTCAGACTCCACCTGGAATATTGTGTCCAGTTCTGAGCAACACAGTTCAGGAAGGATATTGACAAGCTGGAATGTGTCCAGAGGAAGGCCACCAAAATGGTAGAAGGTCTGGAAACCAGGCCCCATTGAGGAGTGACTTAGGAAGCTGGACATGTTTAACCTGAAGAAGAGAAGGTTCAAAGGTGACATGATAGCTATGTTTAAATATTTGAAGGGAGGATGGAGCAAGCCTGTTTTCTGCTGCCCCAAAGACTAAGACACAGAGCAATGGCTTCAAACTTCAGGAAAAGGGATTCCATGTAAACGTTAGGAAGAACTTCCGGATGTAAGAGCAGTCTAACAGTGGAATATGCTACTTTGGAGCGTGGTGCAGTCTTCTTCTTAGGAGGTTTTTAGACAGAGGCTGGATAACTGTCTGTAGGGAGTGCTTTGTGTATTTCTGCATGGCAGGGGATTGGACTTGATGTCCCTTGTGGTCTCTTCCAGCTCTATGATTCTATGACCCTGTCCACAACTTACCCATTTTCGGCGCTGGGGTGCGGTGCTTGTGTGAGCAGCCTCTGGAGAGAGGCTCTCGCTTCCTTGCTTCTTTGGCTCCGCAGATGCTTCCTGCTCGTGTGAGAGCCCTGCCTCTTCCTTTCGCAGTGCAGTCTGGGACCTTCCCAGGCTGCACTGAGACAGGAAGCGCAATTGGCCCGGCTCCCGAGGCTCCGCACGCAAGGTAAGTGTGTGCGGGGCCCCGGAGCGATGTGCAACCGCGCAGCATTTTTGACTTCAAGCCGAAAATGAAAAAATGCATGCACAGTCCGTGTCAGGCCCTGGAGCGTCACGCAAGTGCGTTGTGTGGGCTGCTTCTCACATTTGTGTGACGCTCAAGGGGCCCTTTCGCATCGGAAATGCCCTGTGAAAAGGGCCTATGAGTCTGTGAAATAAACGTACTGCTATACACCTAGCAAGAAAAGTGTCATCGTAGGTCAAAATTATTATGACGATTTGTAACATGCAGAAATAACTATTTTTTGTTTGAATTAATTCCAGATTGGAGATGAATACTGTTATAAAATATACGTGGTATCTGAATTTTGAATAAAGATGGCCAAAATGTGAATTTATATTTTTTAAAATCATTTTTAAATGTTAGTCTGGTGAATTTAATGTCAGATTTTCTGTGAAGTGCATTGTAATTAAATTAACTCTTCCAAATGTTTTCATCTTTTAAGTTGAAGCCATTCACATGATTCTCAGAAATGACTGCTCACAGTTCCTAAATCCCTTGTAAGTATTTCAAGGAGGATAGAACAATCATATAAATAAGGAGCTTCCCACATAAAGATATTTCCAATCTTATTTTTTTGAAAAAAAAATCCAAAACATATACTACAGAAATTATGGTAGGATTGTTTTAATTATACATTGAGTTTAGCACAGACTGAAATCATTCTACAATTCAGCTCATTCATCCTAGATTACAGCTTGATGAGAAATTCATTGGAATTCAGTAAACATGGTTTCCAGAGACTTTGTAGAAAACAAATTTGTGGGATGCTACCATACAATGTACAAGAAAGAGAAAAGGTCACAAAGGTTAATTTGAAAATGGCACAAACTGATGGAAGCTGTTAGATGAATGCAGTGTTAGCAGAGCCATGAAAGTCTGAGTCTATTTCACTGTGCTTTCTGTCATGATAGTGTAAACCTAGTCAGAACATTGTGAGGCATGCTGACTTCAGGTCTTTCATTCCTTACTCCCAAGTCAGTTGTGAGGGTGTTTTTGTGAAATCCATTGAGATAATTAACACCTTGGGAGAAGATATGTTTTTATTTACCCCAAAACAGGGGGAACAGACTGTGAATTATACGGTTCTGATATGCTGGTGTGCATATGCACACACATAATAAAACAAGAAGGTTTCAAGACAGTCAGATGGAGACAATCTATTTCTTTGTCCCTAGTGGTGCAGTAATATATTCAGTACTCAGTATCTTCTTTTTCAAGAGCAGGACAAAGGAGGACAGGGACATGGAAATAAATGCATACACCAAGCAGAGCAAGACAGCCCTGCCACGCCATTTCCAGCCATTCCTGTGAAGGATGAGAAGCAAGATTCAGTTATCAGTTCAGTTAACTTCTGCATGGAATGGGGCATCTTGTCCTTCTCCTCAACCAGCAAAATGTCTTCTTTTGGCTGTATGGGAATGCTGCCATCACCATCCTTGCAGAAAAACTTTGTATGGGAACTATATAATATCCTTGTCTTTAGATGATGTTTACTCATGTCTTTCATGTCCTCTTCTTCTGACCACAGAAAATGCTAAACAATCTCAGCTTGAGAAGTTTGTATTTCATGCAACATGAACTACATTTGATAAACCAAAAAGTTGACTGTATTCGAGACTGCAGCTTAAGAGAGCCTCAGTCTGTGATCTTTTGGTGAACTAGATAGCTGCCTCAGCCATCACTTCTCCCTTACCAAACCATTCACCCCTGGGCTCAAGTAGCTTTAGAAACTCGTTGTCTGAAGCATTAAATATTACTGTACACAATCTGAAGTGTCAGAAAAATTCCATAAATACAAAACTATGGAGGCCAAAGGCGCTCATAGCAAAATATATGGAGGATACTGGATGTGTTGACAACAATTTCCTAAAGCAGAATAAAACAGTTGACAATCAATACATCAGCTAAATGGCAGCATGGCAACAAAAGACCTTGAATATAGTTGTATATTCAGAAGTAGAAGAGATATCATGAAGGCCAGCAGCTTAATTTCTTTAAAAATAATCAAATGTTTTACTAGTGGCAGTTTAAGCTCTTTGAGGAACAGTACTTTTGGATTGTAAATAGTTGAATAACTCATTCTAAGCATTGTATTGATGCACAACAAAGAGTGAAATTCCTAGCTGTTTTACCTGAATTGATGTGCCAGCAGTTGTCATATAGAGATGAAATACTTATTCACTGACTTTTGTGGGCTCAACTGAAATCCTTTGTTACCCTAAAAGGTGGAGGAACTTGAGGTCCATCAGCACTGCCAGTGTCTGCTTAGGATTTGGGGAATTATTACCTCAAAGGAGACCTGTGAGAGGATGGTAATGGCAGGATATTTTCACCTGTGTTACCAGTACTAATTGTAGAGATAGCTCCAGTTAAAAAGTTAAATAGAGTATTTTATTGGAAATTAGTAGACACACACAAGAAATTAAGCAGTCTCACAAACCATATAAGGCTATTGAAGGGAGAGTTGAGAAAGGTTGACTAGAGAGAAGTTTGGAGTCGAAAGAGTGATATTTACTGGTCCTGAAGCAGATCGAAGTGGAGTAACTCTAACAAAATCTGAGGATAGCACAGAAGAATGGGAGTCTAGAGAACTACATGCAGCATATCACCCAATGTACCCAATGGTAGAGGGTTACAGCTGGGGGTTTTATACCCTATTTCCTGCCCTGAAAGAGGATGCATAGACAAAGGAGTAATTGTTTTCCTACAAACTGACAAAGGAGCCCACAATGAGCTGATTGTCTTAACTCTAGGTGACAGAATATAGATTGGGGTCCTGACAATCTCTTAATGTCTTGGTTGGGTAAGGTAAACAGGAAAGATCTCTGTAGGATATGGTCACAGCAGGGGTGCTTGATTGGTTCACCTGGGCAGTTTTGCCTTCTATTGTTTCCAAGATTGCTTATACTTTACAGCCTTTTGAAAGGATTATTCCAAGCTCATCAGCACTGGATTCTCCCACTGAAGCCTCTCTGAACTCATGATCTGGTCATGCTGATGTTATCCTGACCTGGCTATGTGCTTGCAGTCAGGACTTCTCCAAACATGTTTTTGGCCATAAATATGTCTAATTTATGAAAAATAGCACCCCCTCAAAGTGAGGGTGTTGGGTGTGGTAACACCTTCAGATCCTAAAAGGAACTACTATATTTCCTGCCCCATTGTTCTCAGTGGAAACATTCAGAGAACAGAGAATCTTAAAGCTGGAAGACGCAACAAGAACCATCTAGTCCAGTTCCCTGTCATGAAGGAATAAACAACTACAGCAATCCTGAAAGATCTCCATCCAACCTGTTTAAAGAATTCCAAAGAGGAATCCTCTGTTCCCTGAGATAGACTATCCCATTGTTAAACAATTCTTATAGTAAATAAGTTCTTTTTCAGGTTTAGGTAGAATCTCTGTCTTGTTATTTGAATCTACTGGCTTCTGTACTAGTCTCTGCAGCAGCAAAAAACAAGCTTGCTCCATCTTCTAAATGTCATCCCTTGATATATTTAAAGATACTTATCATGCCTTTTCTTTTCCAAGCTAAAACATACTTAACTTCCCAAGTCATTTGTCATAAACCTTGAGTCACCCTTCTTTGGACATGTTCCAGCTTATCAATATCCTTATCAAACTGTGGTGCCTAGAACTAGATACAGTATTCCTGGTGAGGTCTGACCAAAGCAGAATAGAGTGGCACTACTAAGTCCCTTATCTGGATGCGATGCTCTTATTGAAGCAGCTTATAATTGCACTGTTTTTTGTTTGTTTTTTGTTATTGCATGATGTTGTTGTCTCATGTTTAGTTTGTGGTCTACAAAGACACATAGATCCTTTTCACATGTGCTACTTTCAAGCCAGGTGTCACCCACCCTGGAGTTTTCACTTTTGATTGATGTTATTTTCCACAAGGTGAATATAATCAAGAGAAATTTCTTCTTCACTGTTCCGTTGACTGCTTAAGTCAACAGTTTAGCACTGAAATAGGTGTCTTCATTTGCCACCTGGTACATAGCTGTATGTACAGCAGATTCTTATTATTGTTGTACCATTTGACTTCAGTACCATTAACCTCCGTCTTAGAAAAAAAAGCTGTTCTTTTCTTACTTCATAATCTATGGCAAAATTTCCAACTATCTCATGAAATCAGGAGTTGGCTACCATATCTTACATTTTTATTAACATAGCCAGAAATACGTGAATAGGAGTTGATGGTTTCAGCTGTGCTTGGTTGCCAAAGCAGTGTTTCAAGTAGCAGACTAAATTCAGCTGTAACTTTTTGTTCCAGAGAAGGGACATAAGGGAATTTCTTTCATATCTCTTACATGGCCAGAGGAAGAGGTTTATAGGGAGCAGAAGCAGGTATGTGTGTATGTGTTTGTATCCAGCGACTGACTTGTGGACTTCAAGATGTTTTGCACTACAGCTCCGATCAGTCCATCCATCAACCTCAACCAGCATGGGTAATGTTAAGGGATTTGGCAGAGATTCTTCATTCCTGTTCCAGTCCTTGGAAACATTTCAGAACACAGATGCTGTTTCTCAGTGCAAGGTGTAATGGTTCTGGCACCAAGTTGAAAAAGACACCCTGTGTTGTTGTTTTTGCATGACAGAGTATATTAAAAGCTTTCCGTATTGACTGAGAAAATCAAACATTTGTGTACCAGAGACAATCTGATGATACTAATTTGTGGAGCACAGCTTTTTGGTAGATATGGAGAAGCTTGTGAAAGAGCTTCCTGCATCTCATTTTGCAGGCCCTCTTTCACAATAGTGCCTATGCAACTGGCTCTGAGCTTCAGCTATGAATAATTGATTAAAATATAATTTCCATAGAATCATAGAATCATAGAAATATAGAGTTGGAAGAGACCACACGGGCCATCCAGTCCAACCACCTGCCATGCAGGAACACCCTCAAAGCACTCCTGACAGATGGCCATCCAGCCTCTGCTTAAAAAACTCCAAAGAAGGAGACTCCGCCACACTCCGAGGCAGCATATTCCACTGCCGGACAGCCCTGACTGTCAGGAAGTTCTTCCTGAGGTTCAGGTGGAATCTCCTTTCCTGCAGCTTGAATCCATTGCTCCTTGTCCTGGTCTCTGGAGCAGGAGAAAACAAGCCCTCTCCTTCCTCTACATGACATCCCTTCAAATGTTTAAACATGGCTATCATGTCCCCTCTTAACCTTCTCTTCTGCAGACTAAACATACCCAGCTCTCTATCCTCATAGGGCATGTCTTCCAGGCCTCTCACCATTTTGGTTGCCCTCCTCTGGACCTGCTCCAGCCTGACCATGTCTTTCTTGAATTGGGGTGCCCAGAACTGGACACAGTATTGAAGATGAGGTCTAACCAAAGCAGAGTAGAGGGGTACTAGTACCTTCCTCGATCTAGACACCATACTCCTATTGATGAAGCCGAGAATTGCGTTGGCTTTCTTGGCTGCTGCATCACACTGCTGACTCATGTTCAGCTTGTGGTCTATTAAGACTCCTAGATCCCTTTCACACGTACTGCTATCCAGCCTCGTGTCCCCCATCCTATATTTCTGTATTCCATTTTTTCTACCTAAGTGTAGGACCTTACACGTCTCTCTGTTGAATTTCATTTTGTTAGCTTTGGCCCAGCTCTCCAATCTGTCCAGGTCATTTTGAATTTTGGTCCTGTCCCTGGTGTATTAGCAACCCCTCCCAATTTGGTGTCATCTGCAAATTTGATGAACATGCCCTCTATTCCTTCATCCAAGTCATTGATGAAGATATTGAACAGCACTGGGCCCAGGACAGAACCCTGTGGCACCCCGCTAGTCACTTCTCTCCAGGATGAAAAGCAGCCACCCTTTGGGTTCGGTCGGTCAACCAATTACAAATCCAACTAACAGTAGCCCTGTCCAGCCTGCATTTTACTAGCTTCTTTGCAAGAATATCATGGGGGACTTTGTCAAAGGCCTTACTGAAATCGAGAAATGCTACATCCACAGCATTCCCTTCGTCTATCAAGCTAGTAACTCTATCATAAAAAGAGATAAGATTAGTCTGGCATGACTTATTTTTGAGAAATCCATGTTGACTTCTCCTGATTACCGCGTTGCTTTCTAAGTGATTAGAAACTGACTGCTTAATGATCTGCTCCAGAATCTTTCCGGGTACTGATGTCAGGCTGACTGGGTGATAATTATTTGGGTCCTCTTTTTTTCCCTTCTTGAAGATGGGGACAACATTTGCCCTCTTCCAGTCTGCTGGAAGTTCTCCTGTCCTCCAAGATTTCTCAAAGATTATAGCAAGCGGTTCCGAAATGGCCTCTGCCAGTTCTTTTAATATCCTAGGATGCAATTCATCTGGCCCTGGAGACTTGAATTCATCCGGTATGGCCAGGTATTCCTGTACCACCTCTCTACCTATTAGGTGCCTCATTTCCCCTGCTTCCTCACCTGCTCCCCAACCGCCAGGTTGAGTGCTTGTATCCTTCTGGGAAAAAACCGAGGCAAAGAAGGTGTTAAGTCGTTCTGCCTTTTCTCTTCCCCCTGTTAGTAATTCGCCATCTTCTCTGCGCAGCGACCCTATCGTCTCCTTCTTTTTCCTTTTTCTACAGACATATTTAAAAAAGCCCTTTTTGTTGTTTTTGATGTCTCTGGCCAGCCTAAGTTCGTTCTGTGCTTTAGCCTTTCTGACCTCCTCCCTACATCTAGCTACTTGCTTAAATTCTTCTTTGGTGGTTTCCCCCTTCTTCCATTTCCTGTACATGTTTCTCTTAACACTTAGCTCAACTGAGAGTTCTTTAGTCAACCATTCTGGTTTCTTCAGATGCCTT
This sequence comes from Cyclura pinguis, assembly GCA_030412105.1. Lineage (NCBI taxonomy): Eukaryota > Metazoa > Chordata > Lepidosauria > Squamata > Iguanidae > Cyclura > Cyclura pinguis. The sequence continues at coordinate 304,298,984 of CM059599.1, read as the reverse complement.
CCATTTTTCCTTCTTATTGGCACAGTTTTAGACTGTGCCTTCAGTATCTCCCTTTTAAGGAACTCCCATGCCTCGTGAACTCCTTTCCCTTTCACTATTCTTGACCACTGAATTCCAGCCAGCAGCTCCCTAAGTTTACAGAAGTCCACTTTTTTAAAATCTAAGATGAGTGTCTGGCTACACTTATCTTCTCCTTCCCACTGAATGCCAAATTCCAATAGGGCATGGTCACTCCCCCGTAAAGATCCAACCACTTCTACCTCATTAACAAGGTCATCCCTGTTGGTCAGGATCAGATCTAGAATATTTGATCCCCTTGTGGCCTCTTCCACCTTCTGGACCATGAAATTGTCTGCAAGACAAGCAAGAAACTTGCTGGACCTTGCTGTCTTGGCAGAGTTTGACTGCCAACATATATCCGGGTAATTGAAATCTCCTATTATTACTGTATCTCTCCTTTTTGAATGTGCGGTCATTTGGTTGAGGAAGGCATCATCAAAGTCTTCAGTCTGGGTTGGAGGTCTGTAGTAAACCCCCACCAGAATATCCCTATTGTTTCTCGCTCCCTTAATTCTTACCCAGATGCTCTCGACCTGGCTTTCTGGGTTTAAGTCATGGATCTCTTCACAGGTGAAAACATCCTTGACAAACAAGGCTACTCCTCCTCCGTTCTTGTTTGGTCTATTTTTACAAAATAGGCTGTACCCCTCTATTCCTACATTCCAATCCTGAGACTCATCCCACCAGGTCTCAGTGATGCCTATCAAATCGTATTTATTTTGTTGTACTAGGAGTTCAAGTTCATCTTGCTTCTTTCCCATACTCCGTGCATTAGTGTAGAGACGCTTAAGTCCCCGGGCCCTTCCTGCAAGTCCTGTACTATAGTTTCTACTCCTCCCACCACTGGCCGCTTGTACTACTTGCCCAATATCATTTGGGCCTTTTCCCCCTGCGCTCACCGAGTCCTGGCCTTGAATAATATTGTCTCTCTCCCCAACAGAACTTAGTTTAAAGACCTCTGAATCCTCCTTGCGAGATTGTTTGCAAAAACATTCCCGCCAAGTTTCGTGAGGTACAGCCCATCCCTTGCCAGAAGCCCACGTTCATGGAATTCAGGCTGTGTTCCAAAAACCCAAACCGTTGCCGGTGGCATCATATGCGGATCCAGTTGTTGACCTCTGCTATTGCCCTTTCCCTACGTGCGCCATATCCTTGAACAGGGAGGAGAGACAAAATAGCCACCTGCACGCCAAGGTCCTTAAGCTTCATCCCCATAAGCTCGTAGTCCTTTGCGATGTGGTAAAAGCTGCTCCTCGCAGTGTCATTGGTTCCGACATGAACCAAAATGAGGGGCTTATGGTCAGTGGGCTTGACCAGCCTGGTTAACCTCTCCGTTATGTGGTTGACCTTGGCCCCAGGAAGACAGCAGACCTCTCGATTGAGCTTGTGCGGTTTGCCAATTGCCATTTCGGTTCCTCTGAGCAAGGAGTCCCCAACAACCAGAACTCGCCTCCTCTGAGGCTTCTCCAGGGTTCCTTGACGAGCATGTTCTTCTAGGACTACCTGGGCACTCTGTTGAGACTGGGAGCGTTGATCTAGTTCCTGTTGCCAAAGTTGGCTTCCTTCTCGTGGACATTCTGTTCCCTCCTCCTGGTGCTCCTCATCGTTCGTAAGGCCAAGAACTTTGAAGCGATTGTATACGTTGAGAGTCTCTGTTACCTTCTTGGACCTTCTGCTCCTACGTGTGACATTCCTCCAAGCCTCCATTTCCTGGCCCAGTGTGTTGACTTCCTGATCTGGCAGCTCCTCCGCGCATTTGGTCTTCTGGTACGTCTTCTCTGCCCTATCCAAAAACTCCTCCCCTTCCCTAATAAGATGAAGATTAGAAACTCGTGCCTCCAGCTGGCAAACCTTCTCCTCCAAGAAGGTCACCAGCTTGCACTTGGCGCAGGTGTACCTGACAACCTCTTGTGGCAAGAAAAGGAACATCCCACAAGTGCTACAGGTGACCGCGGCAGCTCCCTCACCTTCCATCCTAGATACTACAGAGAGTAGTACAGGAAGCAGTTCTAGAAAGAATAACTGGGCTTTCTTTCTGAAATTCAGCTGTATAAGCTACGTCTGCTCTACTGATTGTGAAGGGCTAAACTTGAAGGATGGAAGTAGAGGACTTTAACAGTGCGCACCAAAGGTGCGCGCCGTTGGGAGCTCCTAATAAGACTCCTCCCCCCTAGCTGGCTCCTCCCCCTCGTTAGTCAGACCGTGTGCTCAGGGAGAGCACACGGCCAGCACAAGGAGACTAAACAAAAACAAGCAAACAAATAGACAAACAAGCACTGCCCCACAAGCCTGTAAACACACCTGGTCTAGGATGTCTTCACAGACCCAGCTCCCCCTCTGTTCTCTCCTCTGGGGAATGTGCAGAGTTTGATTTGCAAGGGGGGGTATAGCTCAGAGCAAAGGAATTACGTGCACTTTACACACATTTGGATTCTGTGATTGAACAAAAACTGCACATCAGGACAGACCTCATTACATGGGTGTCATGTGCATGCCACCTTAGAGATACAGGAACACTTTCTGTTTGGTCTCTGAATTTCACACAGAAGTATAGGCATGCATAGAAAGGAGAGCATTATCTGTGACAAATGGAACTTCAAAGAAAAACATTCTTGCTGCTAACAGAAAGGAGGAAAAGAGACAAGCTTGGCTCACACCTGCTTTTTTTCTGTATTTCCATGAGTTTGATATTGGGCGAATTGCCTTGTTCTTGAAATATATAACAGTAACAGCAACAGCTTAACTTTTGCATCCTTATTATAATTAATATGCAATATTTATATGCAACTACTTCTTATAGAATTCCTTTTTGGGATATCACAAGGCAGCTGCTAATTTATGTATTTAATTCAAAAAATTGATTTTACATATTGAGTATAATTATTTTAAAAAATTAATAATGTGGTATAAAGAAAAGAACTACACAATAGAGTATCACATTTCAGTAAAATATAGTAATTAAAAAAAATAGTTTTAAAACTATTTAAAACAATAGTGCTTCCCAATCTCTGCTCTTCCAGGTGTTTTGGACTTCAGCTCCCAAAATCACTGATCATTGGCCAAAGCAACTGGGATTTCTAGGAGGTGAAGTCCAGAAACTTAAATTAGGAAAGTTTGGGAATCACTGGTTTAAACTAATTTAGAGTAATTCTTAAATGGCTCCTCAAGATTGGATAGAAGTGTTGGGAGATTGTGGCATTTGTTATTGTAATTATTATTATTATTTTAAAAAATCTAAATGATGTTTCAGTTGTCCTAGACTATTTTCTGGTAATTACATGCATGAGGTGCAACATTTTCCCCCATCCTTGAGTGTTTTTTTTTTAATTCAAAGACATATCAGAACAAAAAGGTCTTATCTGTTTTCCACTGGCAGAGGTTGGAGTGTGTGGAGGGAGTGGGCCTACTGAGCGAGGGTGTGGCTGTAGTGCATGGGGATGTGGCCATGGTGTGTGGGGTTGTGGCCACGGTGCATGGCCGCCAGTGCGTGGGGATATGGCCACAGCACACAGGGGCATGGCTACAAGCTGGGACGCCCCCCAGAAATTGCCGCTGGGGGTGAACCACCCTCATCGCCCACCATCCCTACACGACTGCTGTTTTCTTTTCATTTTTTTAAAAAATTTCTTAGAGTTGTAGTTCATTAGTGAAATGGCACCTTGTACCATAACACAATAAATCCAAGAAGAAAAATTAAAAGGAGACAAAAAAAAAATCCTTTAAACTACAGACCATCGAAGAAAACTATAACCTCAGTTAAAAAAAAAAAAACTTTGGAAAAGTCCTAGTACGGTTCGAAGAAATCATTACACTCATATATCCCCAAATGGAATAAGTGGACAATAGGGAGACAACAACTGGCATAACCCAAGGAGTTACATTGTGAGAACTCATGCTTGTTAAGACCAGACTAGAAGAAACCTGCAACACTATAATCAGTTCCTATGTGAAATGTCAGTCCAGCATCTAAAAGCACCTGGAATTACTCTGTTTTCAAGGCCTGTTTAAAAGATTGTACACGTATCACCCTATGAGGGCTGACATCAAAAAAGCCTTATCTGTCATTTTGTCAATCAGATTGATTTCAAGGTTGGCTTATGAACTGAGCCTATATATACCACAATTGTTACCCCAATACTCCTCTGTTGCCTTTTTTTGAAAAAAAAGAAAAAAAAGAGTAGGAGTTAAATATATTCATCTTTGGACATAGAATCTGCATATTATGTCTTGGTCCAAAACCAGAATGCCTAAAACTCCTAATGTAGTTGAACTGTTTCATCCAGTCTCTACATAGTTAATGTAATGTATAGGCTGGTCTCTATCCCCAGACATAAGAAGGAAGTAGCCAGTGAATACCAGGTGCTGTAAGCTATGTTTCAGAGGAAGGAATTGGCAAAACCACCTCTGACTGTTCTTTGCCTAAGAAAAACCTATGAAATTAATGGGGCCGCCATAAATTGACAGGCGACTTGGAGGCACACACATGGCTAAATGTACCGAATAGAATTTTGGACTTGGCACATTTGTGTTTTCATAATAACTCAGAGATATCTAGAATATTTCAAGCAGATATAATTCAAATACAAAAGCTCCTCTCCACACAAAAGATTTGTGTGCAAGCGTATGTGTGCTAATTTAGAAATAAGTCCCACTGCATGCAGTGCAGTTTATCCTCAAGAAAATGTGTAGTCAGCCCCCTACATTCACTAGGGTTAGGGGTTCAGGACTCTTGCAAATGTGAAAAAATTGCAAAAATCTATGTGTGTGCCTATGGGAAGGGGGCCAAGGCATGGTAGAAAGAACAGGTACTCAGAGTTCAAACTAGGTCAAGGAAAGTGGAGGCAAAGGTGGGGTGGATCAGCATGGTGCCCCATACTTCCCCTCTCTCACCCATTTCCTTCCGTGGGTGTGTGTGGGGGCATTGGAAGAGGGTTTGTGGTGCTGGGAAATTGGGCTACGAGCCATCCTTAGCTGGCCAGGGAGCTGTTGGTGGTGGAGGAGGAGAACAGAGGTGGGATTTGGAAGGGTTGTGCAGGCTGATCGGAGCTGCAGAGAGGGAAAGTTGCTCCAGAAGAGAAGTGCCCAAGTTGGGGGTGGAGGGGACAGCGATTGAAAGAATGTGCAAAGAATCAAATCTATGAAAGTCAAACCTGCAAATGTGGTGGCCTGACTGTATTTAGAACTGTAGTCTTAATCATTGTGTACATATCCATGTAACAGAGTATGATGCTCTGTAGATTTTCATATTCCATTCCCAGGAAAGAACAAGGAAAGGGAATATAGCCTACCGAACGCATTTTGACAAGCTTTTATTGAAGTGTGTACAAATATTAAATCAATAAATGTTTATAGCTTATCCTTGAACCATTCCACTTAATTGTATGTGACCCTGAACATCCAAGGATTTAAAAACCTGTCTGTATCTATATGTTACATACTCCAAGTAACTGCAGCCAAGCTTCAAGCGTTGAACATTTTGAAGTCTCCATTCTGCAGAGAAGAAAGCCAGAGCTGCTTGCTCTGACATCATCTTCAGATGAAAAAGACACTGCAGGCCATTTGTTTCTGATTTTCTCAGGCAGTTAACTTCACCCCATACCTTAACTCGTAGGGGAAATGCTCTGAGCAAGGAATAAAAGGTAACATCCTGCTGGCTCAGAAAACCCTCCTTCCCTTTTGGGATGACATTAAGGGAAGGAGATCCTCCTAGCCTTAATGATTAAGGCAAACACTTTGAGATGTTCTCTGTTGTGGGCTGTCAGGAAGGAGCCATAAAAATTCTCTGTGTTTAGTGCCTGGCTAACATTGCATTTCTCAAACATGGAGAAGTAATCAGAGCTTGAGAAAAGTTCCTTTTTTTGGACTATGACTTCTAGAATTCTATAGTTTTCCAAACTCTGAAAAACAAACAGGTTCTGGGGTGAACAAGTCGTGTTCCAGATTTCTTTCTTCCTTCCTTTCTTTCTTTCTCTTCCTGCCTTTTCTCCAGACCTCTTACTCAAGGTGGCTCACAAAAATCGTACAGCTAAAAACACATCGTACTAATATTAAAAAATAATTAAAGTATCAAGAGAACTGGAAGCAATTAAAAACATGCCCATTAAAAAGAAAAACAACAAATATAGGCAATACAACACGTTGCTAAGGGTGTCTAGTGCTATTATTCTACTTTCAACATCCTATGGAATCCTGGGGCTTGCAGTTTAGGGAGGGGCATTTAGAATTCTCAGCCAGAGAGCTCTTTGGCCTCAGTAAACCCCCAACCACTTTTCTCCCTGAACAATCAGTCCCAGAATGCATTTAAACTTCTAGAATCCTCTCAGCTGTTCTGGATGACCAATTCTAGGAGCTATAGTTCGAAAAAGGAAACTTTTCCAAGTTTTCAAAATCAGAGCATGCATGCTCTTTTTCTCAGCAATGGAACTTTGTAGTCAGCCGTTTAATCAACAGCCAAGTTACACAAAAGACAGCTCAGGCACTCTTGAATATCCATCAGTCTCATACTACCCGGGCCTGGCAATCAGAACTTTTTGATCTAATACAATGTTGATACATGTTATGGAAACTTTCTGCCAAAGTGTTTGGAGTCTGGCTAATGCAATCCAAATGTATAGTGTCTGTATTCTTGTCACACAGTTGTAGCATATAATATTCAGACATTGAATCTATCATGGATTAGTGAAAGAACTTTTTCCCCAGACTCTATCACACATCTTGGGGCAGGCAGAAAGAACTCAGATTGACCTGAAAAGTCTTTGTAAACCCCTTGGGAAATGTTGGCTCGCTAAGTCTGAAGATCAAAGCTGCAAATGTCCAAATTTAAATGATTAAAATTCTTTGGACGATGGATTGCACTGAGTTCTCAAGCAAGTTTGTTTTCTAATTAGCATTTTTAAAATAGTTGGTCTCATCTTTGTTAAGCAAGTTGGTGGGGGAATACACACCCTGAACACTAGCCATCCACTTGGTGTTAACATCGCATTAACTTTGTTTTGATTTACATGCTAATTTTATCTCTCATCTCATATCCAACTGTGCATGGGAAAAGGGCAAATTCTGCTTTAGTAAGAGTTATAATATCTGCTGTAATTTTACTGATCTGCTTACATTCCCTAAGAAAGCTTAGTTGTATCTGCACAGCTCAGCTAAAACAGTTCTTTAAGCATACTGGACTTTTCTCTGCTTTTTATGTAGGTATTGGCAGTTTGGGGAAAAGTAAAATTCAGATTTGGCATGTTCTGTAATTTTTGCATTATCATAGAGAGCCCTCTAAGACCTCTGTATGGTAGATATTGCTGTTGTTGTTAACTGTTGCCAAGTTGACTTTGACTTATGGCAACTCTATAGATGAGAGACTTCCAAGTCACTCTATCAACCACCTTGCTCAGATCTTGCAGATACAGAGACATGTCTTCCTTGATGGAGTCTATCCATCTGTAATGGAGTCTTCCTCTGTTCCTACTGCCTTCTGCCTTACCAAGCATTATCGTCTATTCTAGTGAGTCAGGTCTTCTCATGATATAACCAAAGTATGACAGCCTCAGTTTAGTCATCCTAGCTTCCAGGGAGAATTCAGCCTTGATTTGCTAGATATTATTGGCCTGATATTCCCTGTGTACAAGTATCAGTATGGGGTACTCATCTGAGTGTTAGACTTGGATTCTAAGAGGTTTAAATTCCCACTCAAGCGTGGAAATCCAGTGCGTGACCTTGAGCAAGTCACATTTTCTTGAAGGTAATGGCAAACCTCCTCTGAACAAATCTTGCCAAGAATACCCTGTGGTAGGGTTGCTATGAGTCAATGTCAACTCAAAGGCACATAATAATAACACAGTTTCTTGTGGGGAGCAGAAGGTGAGAGCAAGAGAGAGTGAGCTGCCTGAGATCATCTGTTGTGAGCATGTTTCAGAAGTGAACTTTGAACAGAACACTTCTTGATCCATCTCTAAGGAACAAGGCAGGTATCCTATACACACTTACCTGGGGGAAATACATTCTCTTCTGCAGAAGAGAAGGTTAAGAGGGGACATGATAGCCATATTCAAATATTTGAAGGGATGTTATGTTGAGGAGGGAGTGGGTTTGTTTTCCGCTGCTCCAGAGTCTAGGACAAGGAGCAATGGATTCAAACTACAGGGAAAGAGATTCCACCTAAACCTCAGGAAGAACTTCCTGATGGTCAGAGCTGTTTGGAATATGCTGCCTTGGAGTGTTGTGAAGTCTTCTTCTTTGGAGGTTTTTAAGCAGAGGCTGGATGGCCATCTGTCAGGAGTGCTTTCATGTGGGTTCCTGCATGGCAGGGGGTGGACTGGATGGCCCCTGTGGTCTCTTCCAACTCTATAATTCTATGATTCTGTGAAAAGAAGACTTATTATTATGTTAATAATATTGCAACTAATACATGGTATGGCTTCCTCATGGCAGCCTCCATTTGACATAATGATAGTTATGACCATAAATTGCAAATATCTAAAATATTCTTGAAAACTGGTATAAACAGATATGTTTTAATTAGAATATGAAAGAATTTGAGATCCAACTAGAGTTCAAATGGAAGAAAGCTTCTCAACAGGGGTGTTACCACTAAGAAAGCCCTATTTTGGCCCCATATGCTAATAAAATATGCACAGCATTGGTCACTCAAGCACATTATACTAGACTTACACAAATTAGTAAATCTTGTAGGGGGGATTGTCTGTGAAATGCTGAAGTGATGCTAGGAATTAAACTAAATACTTATTATTTAGATATCTGTGGTATATATATTCCTTGAAGTTGCCTGTTGACTTATGGAAACTACATGAATTTTCTTAAGCAAGGTTTTTAAGCAAAGAGTAACCACCTTACTCAGAGATGGGTTGCCATTGCCTTCATCTGAAATATAGCTTGCATCACCTAATAAAGGTTAAATCTGTCAGGGTGGATAGCATATGAAGTCTCTTTCACCCCGCACAGTTATGCCACTTAAACACCACTTTAACTGCCATGGTTGAATCCTGTCAAATCCTGATTTGATGAAGGCCTCGACTTTTCTGGCATAGAACTCTAAATACTTTACAAAACTATATTGTGGACCCTCTATATCTGTGGAGGTTCCATTCCAGGAACCCCAGCATAAAAGAAAAAATGAGAATGCTCACATCCCATAATACTAAATGGCAGGGGTGGGTGTGTGTCTTCTTCAGCCTGCCCACATGCACATTGCCATTTTAGGTATAGGACACAATGTATTCACATTCACTCAGATTTGCACATCCAGAGACTGCAGATAAGGAGGGCTCACTGTAAATCCCGGGATTCCACAGTATGCAACCATGGCATTTAAACAGATGTCAAAGGGCAAAAATTGTGTTGTGTGAAAGAGATCTTGGTCTCATTGAAACAATGTATATTTTACCGGAAAATGTTATTTCTATATTTACCTGTCAGCCAGAATGTTACAGGATGAGTAAATATTGCAATGAGAGAAAGAAGTCATTTGTTAGATTGGATGGATGATACAACGACAGCCTCAAAATGTTTATTATATTATCAGACTTTGTAACTGTTTGGATTATTTTATTTGCTGATATTCTTCTGTTATTTTAGTTGAGCACACTCGTATTCTAGTACCATTATAAGCTTTTGTTTGGTTCTAAAAGATGAGGGATTGTATTTGATAAATTAAATTTTACTCGATAATTACTTCAATTCTGGATAATTAGGATTCCTTCAAGACTTGATTAAACCCTCCAGGGTGACCATTAATTCCAATTTTCTATAATAAAATTTTCTATCCATAACACTGTCTAAATATTCTGCACTGTGAAAATCCAATACTTGTAGCAATATAAGAGAGGATTGTTTAATTTTAACACATGAGTTATGTGACGTATGGGTAGTTCCAATGCTTTCAGGATCATACTTGATGCAGTACTGAATGTGTAGCTTGACTTCCCTCCCTGTCTCTGTTACATCTATTAAAACTTACCCATTTCTTGATTCCACATCATTTTACATTTTGACATACCCTGTCAACAGCAGCCAGAGATGTGAAGCAAGGTGTGTGTGTATGGCAAGGAGGGAAGAGATTGCCATAATGTCAGAACATAAGTACTGTTCTGTTAACCATCATGGAAGGAGTCTGATGAAACTAGTACGTTCCTTATCTAACTGTACACATGATTCCAAAGATGTTTGACAACACTTTGCATGTTATCATATTAAAAAAATGCTTTAAGAAACTTAAAAAGTTCAAAGAGTTTCCTAAAAATTTTTTTATGTAAGGCTGTGATCCCACAACACACAGTGGGGAACATCTGAGCAGGCATACCTAAGATCATGCTGAACATATCTTAAACCAAGACTTGGCTCTTAGAGAGCTTTTGATTACCAGGAATAGTTATGCCATGTCACAGCCCTAAGGTTATCCTGTTCCTTTTAAGCTTAGCTGAATCCCTTAGAGTGGTTGAGGGAGATGGCCTGAAATTTCTTCCCATTGTAATGCCAGAGATTTTGATGTGGCTTAGACTTAAAGGGGCAATTAGAATCCATTAGATTTACAAAAGTACTTTTCCTGGTGAAGATAAAAAATGTGTTACCCTGAAATTCTTGGGGGTCCCCGAGGGACTCCTTAATACGCTCCATGTGATACGGAAAGTAAACTCAACAGAGCACAAGCAATAGCAACATGAGAGGCAGGGTAACCTATAAAGATCTTTCACCCAGTTTTTACGGGGTCAGGCCCAGACAGAAATCACACAAAAAGGTCCAATGAATGACTTTATTAAACAGAAATATCACGTATTAACACATACACTCTCTCACACACAAACACATATCCAAGGGCTAAAGAAAAATAAAGAGCAGAAATAAGATAGCGGGATTGTTAAAGGATTCGGGGTTTGGGTGATACTGCACCTTTTCTTGAAGTCCTTGGTCCGGAAAGCGGCAAAAGAAATGGAACTCAGCAAAGAGACACTGAGGGGATCACGTGGCTGTTGGGAGGGGGGAGCGGTCAGCTGGTATGACCGGGAGGTATCCAAAGAACTAGTCAAAAATGGGGACTATTTGTAGGAAAAATTTACCTTGAGGGCAAATCCTCTCCCGGGGAGAACAAAGGGGACAGCAACGGAAAACAACTTCGATATAGGAAGATAACAAGATGTCACCCAAGTATCAGCATCTTCCGCCGCTTTGGGTTGCAGTGTGAGTTTATGTAGATGATCCTTTTCTGATAAGATTTCATTGCTTCCAGTGCCCAACTTTGTGGGGAAAACTCTTGATCCCTTCAGGTTGGCTCCTTAAAGGCTGAGGACCTTCTGTCCACCGTGGGTTGCCACAGCTTGAGATCTCCTGTGGCTACGTGACAGGGGAGTTTACTGGCCTGACCTGGTTCTTCCGATCATACAACCATTGTTGCCTACGTGCTCATCTGGGTGACCTCTCTGGTGAATTAGATTATGTTTTATATCCAAGTTGTAGACCCCCGGACAGGGTTTACCAAGGGGGCAACAAATGGATAGAACTGCTTTGCTGATATGCACTAACATAGATACTAGCACTTTGGACTCTCCTTGGAGGTATGACAATGGGAAGTGTCACAAGTATGTGCTCTTCAAAATATAATTCATCATTGTACTATTTTTTTTAAAAAAAAATCTTTATCTAGAAATGTCAAGAAAATTGAGAAAGAGATTTTAATGTGAAATAGCATTGTTTGGGCAGTTGTCTAGTATATATGAAAACAGGATCTAAATCTGTAATTGTTTTAATTGTCCATCTCAAGTAGAAATTATTTTTTAAATGTTAATAGTGATATCCATTCAGCCTCAGAAAAGCTGAGAAACAACTATATTTATGTGATGCCTTTTTTCTAGGATGTAAATTCCATTGAATTTTGAGCAGACAGGTAGAGGATTGAACTGCAATATAGAGAAACATCAAATGTCATGAGACACATTTATCCAGATACAGTGGGACTGTCAGAGAAATATTTGTGGACTGGAATAGTGTTATACAGAACATTTTTGGGTATCTTTTCATTCTCTGGTTACTGTTATAAAACAGTTCCTTCCCACCAGACCTAATGTACATAAAGTTGACCAAAGCTCTATGCTTTACAACATTACTGTAGATGAATTTCTCGTTTCTCTCTGAATGTGTGTTAACATTGCTAACCATGTTATGCAATGTTTTGATTGCTGATTGAACAACAGTTGTTGTTTCTGGAACAGAAGTACAACAGTACACAGTGTTGCTCTAGCACAGCATCCTATTGCAATCCCAGTTTTCTAGTGTAAAATTACACATAATGCCATTGCTTGGGATGCCCAGTCTGAAACACGGTCAATGTCTTCCTAAGCACATTATTGAAAAATATGTGAATTCATGAGGATGAGTTACTTCCTATGTGCTTAGGGTTATGCCTTCAGCAGTGGTGGCTGGTAAGTCCCAAGTCAGTGTGGTGGTAAATCTGTCCCAGTTTTATCCCAAACATTAAAGAGACTATCCAAGATGCTAAACTTATTTGGGATAGGGTTCCCAAATAGGGTTCAGCAGCTTGGATAGCTATACTAAAGTCTGGACTAAAATCCAGAGCAGAATCACCACCTTACTGACATAGAAACCACCAGCTGCCATGGGTCTTAATGTGCTTTAGGACTGTAGCCTTACATCTGAGTCCTGAAGTCAACTGATAGAAATATCTCACTGCAATCAATTATGTTTATTTCCAAGTACTGGGCTCCATGATGATGATGATGATGATGATGATGATGATGATGATGATGATGTGTGCCCTCAAGTCATTTCTGACCTATGGTGACCCTAAGGTGAACTTATCATGGGGTTTTCTGGGGCTGAGAGTATGTGATGTGCCCAAGGTCACCCAGTGGGTTTCCACTGCCAAGCGAGGAATTGTGCTCTAGTCTCTAGCACTGCAGTTTAATGCTCAGACCACTACATCATGCTGGCTCTCTCCAGAGAATGTTGCTTATGCCCAAATCCATTTGAAATTGTTCAGACCTAACCATACAGTTAAACTCTTAAGTGGCATTAATTCAGACATGCTTCAGGTGTCTTCCTAACTTATTCCTGATTGTGCCTGTTTCAAACCCTCTTTGTCTTTTTAGCTAGAAATAGCCTTGATAAATTAACAAGGCAAATGGCTCTTTGGATATTAAAACCACAAAAGGTGACCATTTTGAATGGTGTGGTCCCACTAAAGGCTACGAAACTGGCCTGTATATCAGAAATCATCTTTAACATCTTAAATAGACACTTCTGCAAACACCACAGACTGTTTTTATAATTCACATTCACTAAGCAAACTCTACAAAAACCTTTGAAATCCATGCAGAAGAGTTAAAAAGCATACTGTTGCTTTGTGAGCAGTGAGACTGTACTTGAGTTTTGTATTTTTGGCATTGAGAAATATTCATAGCTCCATGAATCTGTATACATGGTTCAGTACACAGCTTGGAAATATTAATTTTTGGACTGCACTTCCAGAATCTCCTACCTACCATGGCTAGACTCACTGGGGAATTCTGGGAGTTACATTCCAAAAAAGTAATGTTTCCAAACTCTGGTTGAGTAAAAGAAACAGATACATATGATACATCATTCCTTTGTAATAAAAAAGGGGAGGGCAGAAGATGCCTCTAAAGCTGCGAAGAGATTTTCTCGCAGGTAGGTCTCTGGGAGGCTTTGGTCTCAGGTAGCGGTTGTTCAATTTCCTACCCTCAGAGGACTCTTTGAGGATGGATTTGTTTGCTAAGGAACTACTTCAGATCTGGGTAGACGTGACATGCATTTCAAGATTGTGGGATGTAGTCTCAATCTTGCATTAATTCTATACATTGGGGTAAGAATAAGGTGGCTCTTCAGGTGTTATTGGATTGCAAGTCCCTAAAGCCCTTACCTAGGAAAACTATTGCTGAAGAATTCTGGGAATTGCAGCCCAACAATATCTGGAAGGTTGCATGATTTCCACCTTGCCATCTCAGTTGCTAGATCTTCAAACATGGGGTATACAATTTTGTTTTAATTTTATTCCAGCAGTGCATTGCAGAGGCAGGCTGGTATTAGTGGACATTTTATCTGTAGGACAACTTTCTGACATGGCTCATTTTTTTCACTCAAGCTCTTCTGATCAGCAGGTAAGACCATGAGTCTCAATCTTTGAGTCTCCAGATGTTTTGGACTTCAATTCCCAGCAGGCATTCTGAGAGTTGATGTTCTAAACATCTGGAGGACTGAAGTTTGAAAACCACTGATCTAAGAAACTTCAAACATTTGAAAGGCATTGCTGTACAACATTTGTCACGGCTTCAGCAATTCATTATCCAAGAGGTACTTGGCTCCATTCAGTAGCCTCTGCTTGTGGAATGTTCTCACATGGTAGGTGACTGTGGATATTGTAGGATACATTCTTAGATGAACTACTGAACCTGGAAAGCCAACATCTTCATTACCAGGAACAATATGCTAATGTGTTCCAAGTGGATGAGTACAAAGACTGAGTGCAAACATTTAAAAAAATGAATAGTACTGTTTTCATTCACACGACAATCTTAGTTAAGAAAACTCCCAATAACCTCAAAATTGTATTCACTGTCTCAGCTGCAAGAGCATAGGTGTATCTCGGTATTCCAGAAAAATGAGCAGCTGTGTGTAAAACTGCATAAGACTCTATCTGTTACACAGTCTACATTCACCTGAGCACCAAAAGCAATCCAAAACCAGTTCAACACAATGTTATATTCCTGCTATCATCTACTTGTATATTTGGCTGCCTTTGGCTTAGCCACTTGAAATCAGCTGGAGATGTGGCAAAGATAAATACAGGCCAACTGACCCTAGCTCAAACACAGATTCCTTTACTTTGGAGAACAGACATGGAGATAATCTGAGAAACTCAATTTCTCTGGTGGACCTTCCTGCCCTGCCAAAAATCAGGTAAAAACATAAGAAACTGAGTGATGTACCTGTTGAAAATTATGCAGAACAGGCATGCTAATGCAACTGATATGTATAATTAGCAATTTGATTGACATCATATGCAGATTTAGAATTGAATTCTGTCTGACTGGGGATCCCAGAAGACTCCACATTTACACTTCAGTAGGATTTTGGGGCATGGACATATACATTGTGGACCTCTTTCCTGAAGATGGACAATTATTCCATCTTACTTTGTATGTGGCTTAAATAAAGCAACATGATTTCTTTCCTAAGCCAGACATCACATAAATGGTGTCTCAAATACATATCAAGGCATGAAGGGATAGATACCGCCTAAGAAGCATTAGAACAATATGGTGTGTGGTTGCTTCACTTCTAGGGAATTGTCTAGAGCAGTGTTTCCCAAACTCTGGTCTTTCAGGTGTTTTGGACATCAGCTCCCAGAATCCCAAGGCAGCTGGGACTTCTGGGAGTTGAAATCCAAAACACCTGGAGGACTAGAGTCTGAGAGTCACTGGTTTAGAGCATAGTTAAATGCTGCACGCACACTACGGGACAGGGTGTCCTTCAAGGTTATATTCCTGTTCTTCCTGATATCTTCAAACACCTGTACAGGTTTAGTTTTTCATCCTGGATACTACACTGAAAATTTAAAAAGGGTTTTCATTTTTTTTTGGTATATTAAGGCCTTTTTGGCATGACTACACTCTCTTGCATCATCCCATTGCAATCCCAGCATGCTCCTTCCTTCTACACTGCAGCTGGCCTTCTTCCCATGTTGCAGTGGGAAAGGAAGCATGTGATCACGCTTCCAGCCCTTCTTCATGGCCAGTGGCGACGGAAGGCTTGTATGATTGGGGGCCACTGACGGAGTTTTTCTGTCAATGAAATACCCCATGATTGCACCGGAGGGTGACACGAGAAGGGCTGGGTTGTGATAGCATCATGCAGAAGTGACATTGCAGTCCTGCTCCTCTCACATCCCCATTCCTGCAGAAAGGGCCTTAGAATCATAAGGCACGTACACACTGTTATAAACCATTGTTGTGTTAAATGAATATGGCTTATTGTGTAAGCCATGAATTACATGGCAGATAATCCAACAAATCATGGCTTGTCTCCCCCATTTCTAGTTTGTTTTGGTTCTTTTATCTTCCTCACCTTTTGTTAGTCCCTTTGCAGGGTAGGCATTTGAGGAAAGAAGACATGGCCAAGTGACAGCTGCAGAATCCAACATATCATGGCTTGCTCCCCCATTTCTAGTTTGTTTTGGTTCTTTTTATCTTCCACACCTTTTGTTAGCCCCTTTGCAGGGTAGGCATTTGAGGAAAGAAGACATGGCCAAGTGACAGCTGCAGATTGGATTTCATTGTTTAAATGAGCCAGTTTGTAAGTGACAGATTCATTTATACCTGTTTAGGACTCTGCAAATTCTGTGGGGCACCAGTGTGGAAATGGACAGTTCCTGCAGGTTAGTGCGAATTGGACAGCAGTGACAGCCATTAGGCCAAAGTCAGTGGGAAGAAGTGAATATTCCTTTACTCACTGACCCTCTTTTGAACTTTGGAGAGCTGATGATAGTCTCAGTGAAACATTTTGTCCCCTTCTGCATCTAACCTTCTGTATCCCTGACCCTGTTATTAAAAAAAAAAAAACTTTCCCATTTACAAAGGGTGGTGTATAGGGCAATAACTGCTGCATTTTCCAGTCCCCAATGTTTTTCTTATCACAAGATTTCTGACAAGAAAAATTCAGCTTCTTTGTGGTATGTTGTGACACCAGTCTTTTGGAAAGGCATGCTATGCAGACTATAATATAGAATCTTAGAGATGGAGGAGAGCAGAAGGGCCATCAAGTTCACTCCCCTGCCATGAAGGAATACACAACTACAGTAACCTGAAAGATACCCATGCAACCTCTGTTTAAAGACATCCAAAGAGGTCATTACCCTCTGAGCCAGTCTATTCCACTGTCAAACAGTTTTTACAGTAAATAAATTCTTTATAATATTTAAGTGGAATCTCTTTTCTTGTAATCTGAAAGCACTGGTGTGTTCTCTAGCCTCTGGAGCAGCAGAAAACAAGCTTGTTCTTTCTTCTCTGTGACATTCCTTCAGATATTTAAAGTTAGCTATCATGTCAGATAGTGCTGCTGTGGTGAACCCTACCATAAAAATGCAAGGGCCTATTCACATTACATAGTTATAGAACTATGATTCCAGTTTACCTGCCATGCTTCCATCCTGTGGTTTCCTGAGGTTGGTAGTTAGGTGAGACACCACTGGAGCAGCGTGGCTTAGAGTTGTAAATGCTTCTCCTTAAACTGCACCCCCCAAGGTTCCACAAGGTGGAACCATAACACCTAAAGCGGAATAATAGTGCCATAATTATGTAATAAGACTGAGTGCCAGCTCCTTAGTTCTTGAGCTGTTTTTTTTCCTCTGTGCACCAAGCCTGGGAATGAGAAACAGTACAAGATAAGCTGTGAGGGTATGGGCCTGAATCTATGCAATGGCAAAGCTTAGGGTCTTCTCAGGTATGCTACAAACTCAGGCTTCATTGTCTGTCAGTAATGTCTGTGGCTTCCACATTAGGATGACAGTGAATCCAAGTTAATCCGAAGAACCTCAAAGAAGCTGCCCAAGGTGCTGAAACCTAGCTATCAGTGTAGGTCCAGCAACTTGGAAAGCTCCTTTATGGCTCAGACTAAATCCCAGAATAGATTTACTGACCTATAACATGATTAAGGCCATCAGATGCTGCAGCTGCATAACTGTTCTAGCTAAATGAGCTCCAGAGATCAGGATTTGACCAGATGTTTAAAAAAACACAAAACAAAACCACCAGCTTAGCAACTCAGTTTCCAGGAAGGAATGTTGCTGCTTGAAGTTATAAACCAAGATACATGGCTGCCAAAATGGAACAACAAATGGAAGGTGCATCGTACCTAAGGCCAGACAAGTTAATTAGGCGGCTGAGGGAGAAATCCAAGAAGCAACTTATTCTGGCAGCAAAAATGGCGTAACAAATTAAATTCCTGACATCATCAAAAATCAGCAGCTTGAGGCATCTCCCTCACACTTCCAAATGATAGGACCAGGCTTGGGAAGCCACAGCTTTGTGTAGTTGAATGTTTTCTTCCAATGGAGCTGCTATTTCTATTTAAGTGAACAGCCACACTAAGGGCCCTTTCACACTACACAGTTATAGCAGTATCATTCTATTTTGACTGTCATTAGTCCTACCAGGTTTTCAAAACAAGAATAAGAGACAGTCAAAATTCACGACATGCAGGATTGACAATAGGAAGTAGCTATTAACAAATTTGCGTCCTACCAAAATACTAAAGGAAAGTATTGATTTCAGTTAACTTAACTCTGTATTTCTTTGTAAAATCAACATACTGCCTACATACATAAATGATATAATGCACACATTTCTGCCTTCATGACAGAACCTACACCAAAAAACATAGCAATTTTTGGCATTTTGTTCAGTCTGCATAAAAGGAACCTCTTATAATAAGACACACCTGCCAGTCCAATAAGGGACAAGCTTTCTGGTTCTCAAATATGGGACACCCCTTATAACAAGGGACACCTGGCAACTCCATCTACCATAGCTCCATCATACAGAATCCTGGGATTTGCAGTTTAAGGAGGGTATACCAGATACTGTAGGCTATATTAAAGAGGAAGGAATTAGCAAAACCACCTCTTGAGTATTCTAAGAAATACTCTAAGAAAACTATAACATTCATGGGGATGCCATAACCCAACAAGTAATTTGAAGGCACGTGTGTGTGTGTGTGTGTGTGTGTGTGTGTTGTGTTGCTTTCAAGTCACCTGTGGACTTGTGGTGACCTCATGAATTTCCTAGGGTATTCTTAGGCGGTTCTGCCAGTTCCTTCCTCTGAAATATAGTCTACAGCAACAGCACCTGGCACATACACACACATTTAGAATTCTTGGTTAGAGGGATTTAGTACCCCTCCAGACTACAAACCCCAGGAGTCCATAGGATGCAGCCAGAACAGTTCAAATAGATTCATAATGCTATAACTGTGTAGCATGAAAGGGTCACAGGCCAAAGCTGTTGAACCAGCCATAGCTGAATAACCAGACAGATGGATGGCTTTCCTCACAGCGGACAACTGTGATTGCGGTGCTAGTTCGAGCCCACAGAGGGGCGGTGTAGCCCCACGTGGCTCGCCGGTAGAGATCTTTGCTCCGGATTCTTCACCTCCACTGTCATTTCAAATCCAAGTCTGAACAAGCATCCTGGCGCTTCCCATTCTGCGTTGCCTCTAGACAGACAGTCCCACCAAGCTGCCCGTGAACGAAGAACTGCTTCTCCGGGGTGCCCGGGACTTCTCTTCCTCCCACGGGGGAGTTCCGACTTGAGCGTGATGCCCACAAGATGCCCCCATTTCCCTGGCGTGTCAACCCCGACCCCACCCAAGCTTCTTCCTGGGAGGGAGGACTCGGTTCATAGCACCTCCCAGACGCTTCTTGGATCCCTTCCTCATCCGCGCAACGGGATCCTACTGAGGGAACCAAATTGCTTAGAGGTCGCTGGGACGTGCCCCACCGCTGAAGCCTTCTGGGCCCCTCAGCCTGTAGGAGAGCCATTTCTTCCCTCCCACTCTCTCTTTCCATCATCCGCAGCTTATTTGTCCTCTTGCCAGACCCTGCCCTACGTACTCGCCCCACAGAAGCCAAGCACACGGCAGCCTCCCCGCGCCAGTCCGCACCGAAGTCTCCCCGTCCCGACTCGAAAGCGGCTCTTCAATCACCGGCGCGCGCCCCGCTCCCTCCCCATTGGCCGCCGCGCCGGCACGTGCGCGCCCAGAGGGTTGGGCTGGTTGGCCGGTTGGTTGCTAAGGCAACCGGGAAGAGTGAGGAGCAGCCTCCCCGCCAGCCCGCAGCCCCGCGGAGAGGGGAGAGCGCGAGCGCGCAAACCCCGGGAAAGCTGGGCAGGGAGGACAGGCAGCGTCCCTCCTCGACCCGGGGGTTATGGAGGCTCCTGGGGCGCTGAAGGCGCAGCAGCGGCAGCAGCGGCGGCGGCGGCGGTGGAGGCGACAGCAGGGCGAAGCGGGGCTGGCTGCATCTCTGGTGGAGGGGCGCACGCCCAGAGGGGCAGCAGGTAAAAGCGCAGAGGGGCTCCGCTTGGCTTTTGCCGCTCCTGCCTCACGCAGGCGGCTCGTTCTGCCGGCTCGCGCAGAAGAATGCGAAAGTTTTAATATCAAAAACGAGGGAGGAGGGGGAAGAGTCTTTTGACACCTTCGACATTTGTGCTCGCGGGAGCTTTCGCGGGTTACAGTCCACTTCCTTGGAGGCTTGGAAGCATCCTGGATGCCGTGCATTATACTGCGCGGAATCGTGGGCTAAAGCAGATCTGTTGGGTTCAAACGTGCTCCGAGAGACCCGTCCCGTTTTGCAACGGAACAGACGGCTACCTCTCTTTGAAAGTTTTTTCCCCCGGGGCGGGCGCGCGTGTGTGCGTGGGGAGACAACCTTTGCCAGAAAAGAGGAAGGAGGAAAGGTTTCCAGGAGGAGCTGCGGCCGGCGAGGGGAAGGCGGGGTGGAGGGGGGCAACCCCTTCCCCTCGCGCTGCTGGGTTGGCAGCCTGGGAAAGAGTTGTAACGGGCACCTGCTCTGTGGCCTCTTGAGTCTCGGGCCATTTCCGCACTCGACTGTTGTAGCGCGGTTATTCCACTTTCAACATCCTGTGGAATCGTGGGGTTTGCGGTTTAGGGAGGGGCCAGCCGGCCCCAGGATACCGTAGGATGTTGAAAGTGGAATAATCGCGCTATAATAATCGAGTGCGGAAATGGCCTCGGTTATTAATTCCCCTTCCCACGTCATCACCACCGTCATGCCCCCTTTATTATTGCCAGTGCAAGGGCTAGGGCACACCACCCTCGTGCAAGGATGATTAAATAATAACTGATGCTAGTAGTGGCTTGCCATTAGATGATAACTGTGACAACGGCTCGCCTTGTGGCTTAGCTGTATCGTCCTCCAGCATCACCGTCGTTCCCCAAGGCGGACTGCTTAGGGACCCATCCGCGCAAAGCCTTGGCCTGCTGCTGCCGCTGCCGCCGCTGCCGCCTTGGCGCCGGGGCAGCCGAAAGTGCCAAGAAGGGCCCTGGCTTCTCCCCTGCGTGCGCTCCGGGAGGGCGGCGGGAAGAGGAGGCGGGGCGGGGGGCGAGACAGGCGCGCGCCGCTCGCGGCTGCCCGCGTCTCCTCCGCCGGGGCTCCCGCTGCCGGCGTGCAAAGGGCAAGCGGAGCCGCCGCCGCCGCCGCCGCCGCCGCCTGGGAGAACGGGCTGCGCGCCGGGCTGCCGGAGGAGGAGGAGGAGGAGGAGGAGACGGTGGCCGCTCGCCAGCCCGCCAGTCCTCTGCGCCGGCGAGGTGCGGATGGTGTGCGCGGTCGCTTGGGAGACACCGTCAGCCGCGCAGCCGAGCCGCCGCGGAGATCCACGGGCTGCCTCCGCTCCGTCCTCCCTGCGCGCCTCGGGACCGGTGGCGGCGCTTCTTCTTTTCTTTTCCTTCCCAAAGGTGAGAGAGGAAGAACAGGTCCACTTTGCCTCTCCCGCCTTAGCGTCCGAAGGTAAACGGGTGTTGAGGGAAAGCCTGGCGCCTGGGTGCTTCTAAAGCTTCAACTTCTGTTGGAAGGTTAGAAGAGTCTCGTTCTCTCTCACCTTCTCCCTTTCTGCCACATGTAGACTGTTTCTGGTTTCTTTTTCCCGTTTTGCTTGCTAGTTGTGCTTTTGTAAAGAGAATATCCAGGCGATTAATTAAACCCTTGATCCCATAATGATGTGATTTCTTTTTGTGCTCTCCAGAGAGTCCTTGATAAATTTCCGGGATATGTGCTGCAAAGTATTGTTTTGCAAGTGACTTCTGTTAAGTAGATGGTAAATTTAGTCGGCCACTGGACAGTTTCTGGTGGACCACCAAGGAGTTGGTGGGCTTCTTGTAAAGACTGCTGTGTCAGGTAAAGTTGGTCTATTCCCTCAAGGTGCTTCTTGTGTTCTTAGATATCTAAGCAAAAGTGCAAATTCAGAATCACCTAATCCAGGTTACTGTAGTTATATTTTAACTGTTAAGATTAACTGTAGGCACATTTGCTTTATTCAGTAAAAACACAGTGGTAGACCATAGGATTTGATGGGGTGTGGGCAGAGAGAAAAAAAGATCACTGAAAACGGAAATCAATGCATTCCTGTTTTAGGAATCTGTCTCTGAACAAGCTCATTGGTGTCACCATTGCCTGGGTTTTATGTATGCATTATAAATAAAATATAAGCTAGTGAGTATACTAATATATACATGTGCGTATTAGAATCCTAAATTGCACGTTCTTTTTTTGGGGGGGGGGTGGGAGTCATGGTTTATGATGGAAGAACATATCAATAAATAAATAAATAAATTTCCCCTTCTTGAATGTTCCTTTGAACATTGTATTTCTAAGAAAAATCTTGGGCAGTTCACGGAAATATAATGTGAATTGATTCATACTAGCTTATTTGTACAGGTAAAGCTGCATTTGCTTGATTGACAAGGTTCTAGCTGAGGTCTAGCAGGGGAGGGCTGCATTTGTTTGATTGACAAGGTTCTAGCTGATGTCCAGAAAATGGGACCCTGTAAGGGGTCATCTTTCGGCATGAAAAGTGGCACTGTGCGTGGATGCAGCAGGCAACCTTTGCTGCACAGGACCAACACTGTTAGCTGAAATGAAGCGACCAACTTTGGGTGTCAGGAAGGAGCAACAAATTATTAACTGTTTAATTGATTAGTGTTGTATTTTTACTGCCAGGACGGGTGGGGGGAGATAGATGCTTGAGTGATTTGATGCCCAGGTGCCAAAATAGCTTTGGTGTCCTTTTTCTCTTATGCATAGAGGTTGGGCAGCTGTGTGTAGGCCAGGGCCAATTTCCCTTAAGGGCCACGTGTAGGCCTCATTTTCCCCTCCAGAAGCACCTTTTCCTTTGTATCCCAGCCAAAATGGTGAGTGGACGTGAGTTGTTCGTAGTTACCATTAGCTAGGATATGGACGAAAAAAGGGTTTTGAGGGGCTTCTCAGGGTATGGAACATGTTTGGGAGGGTTTGTGTGCAGTTTTTACTCTTGTGTTTTCGAGCTGGGAGAATTCAGAGTTCTTTGGAGCACTGGCAGCAAGATTCAGGAGCTGCAAAAGTAGGATCTGTGGGCTGCATTCTACCTGCAGACTGCATGTTACCCATCCTTGCTGTAAATCTTGACTTGAAGAGGTACTCTGTGCTGCTCTACTTCAGGCAGCAATATTTTTTTAGCCAAGCTGAAAGTGTAGCTGTTGGGTTCCTGCTCTGTGGATATCAGAATTTATGCTTGACATGTACAGCCATGTGTCTAGATTGGCATGCTATCAGCCAAACAGCTGTGATAGCTGGGTGTGTCCATGTCAGTGGGTTAGTGAATCCTTTCCATGTTTTAGCCTCAAGTTAAAATCTTCAAAACTGCTGAACTTATTTTGGAGATAACAGTTCAGAACTTTGAATAGGTCATTCAAAATCTGGGCTAACCTAGAGCCCAGATAACCTACAGATTCATTGCCTGACTGGCATGGGAGCTGCCAAAGAGCATCTTAAACACAGTACTATGAAAAAGGAAGACATCTTTTATCCTTGGCACATTGCTGCTTTGCACCAGCTTTCATGGGGTTGGAAACAGTCAGCTGCTCCATAAAAAGGTAGCATGCAATTGTGGTCTAAATTACCTGGTGGTTTGTGGAAATCAGCTGTGCAGCTTATATTTAGTGTCTGCATTTACTGTCTACATGACTACATTTCATCTCTGAAATAAGGTGAAGCAGTTATATTCAGCGTTTAAGATTTGGGTGGTAACTGGAAAAGGTCACACACAAATCAGTCTTGCTTGACTTGCAGACCATTTTGTTTTGTTTTCCAATGATGCATTTTTCGTGAGAGGCTAATATGGAGAGGGTGTTGGACTTCACCAGGGAGATGTATGTTCAAATTCCTGTTTGACTGTCAAGTTCTGGAGTGGATCTTGGGTGAATCACCCCTTCTGACTTTATCACTCTTTTTTGGCTAGTCACTGGAACAAAATAAAGAAAACACGATGTGCCATAAGCACAAACATCATAAATTTTATAATTAAATTTTAATAGGGATTTCAGATTTGATGACAATCTAGTTCTGTTTAGGGTAATGTAACACTGAATTCCTTTATGATGGAGACAGAAGAGTGTTTTGACTTGAAATGATTAGAATTTTATATCATGTTGCCTTTTTTTCTTCTTGGTTTTCTTTTTCACCAGTCTTGGTGAAATGACAAATTAGCCATTTCCATTAAGAAAAGAACTGGGTGAAATAAAAAAAGTGCAACATCTCTTCAAAAGAGAAAACTAAATCACTGTGTGCATTATAAATATTTGAGCTTTTTTCTTCATTTAGCTCCCTTCTCCCTCACTAAAAGTAAAGTTGAAACAAGTTTTTAAACTATGTGAATTTTCCTTTGGCACATAGTACTACATTCATTGCCCCTAAGGCCTATCTGTAATGTCCCATTTTCACTCATGCATGCCCTGAGATTAATCTGAGAGGGTGCAGAGGTGGTCAGAAAACTGAAAATTGTAATACAAAGGGACTTTGAGAGAGGGGAGAGAGAGAAAGAAAGAGAGAGAGAGAGAGATTGTACTTTTTTCTGCTTCAGAGGATTGTTCATGCTGTCCTTACTTGCACCGGTTATGTCATGCTATCGCTGCACAGCATAACATGATGTGACTGATGCAGTCTCATGTGCCACATCATGGTGAAATCACTGAAGGGCAAGAAAAGTTTTCTCCCTATTGCATCAGTTTGTAGGAAATCTGAAAAAAGTAGCTTGTGCTTGTAATAGTGCTTTTGGGATAAGGCAGTAAACTGCTATCTTGCTGTAATGACGTTTCCCAGACATCGTTGAACATTGTTGTGAGGCTCATTGGCATTATTCCAGTGTTTTCTGCAGCAAACATGTAATGTGGAAATAAAATATGCTTTAATGTCCTTATTTAAATATCTACTTGGTCAGTGGGGTGTCATAATTGTGTGCACACAGCTGTTTAAAAATACATGTAAACACATATTACTCTAATACAGTATGCTTTTCCTGCAGAAAAAAATTCTGGAAAAAACAAAAACAGACCCCTGACTTCTGTTTTTGGCCATTTGTAGCCAGTCTTCATAGGCTGGATGGATCTGTTATGTGGAGGGTTGTGGTTCTACCTTTGTGCCACTCCAGTTGTGTTTTACAGTTTTGTGGCCAATTCTGCCCCATTTTTTTTTTTTTTGGACATACATGGTGAGCGCATTGTGGATCAGCCAGTGGTTTTGGGGCCTCATACATGCCCAGAGGGGGCCAGATGTGGCCCATAGCTGCAGTTTCCCAACTCCTACAGGTGCTACTGGATGGAAGCCTGTATTTTGGTAACATGAATAATTATTTGGCAAAAGGAGGTTTAGGAGGTTAAATTCAACTAGGGAGAGTTCTTTTTGTTACAACTTTTAAAGGTATAGGAGATCAGCCCTCCATTGTATTCTGTCTTTGTTCATGGGCTGCAGGTGAGTGGCACCACACAACAATGTCTAGCTGTGTAACAGGGACTCTCACTGTATCATGAGACACTGCCCAAGATGTAGTGTTGCTCAGTGGGGGCTCCCACTATACAACAGTGCATTGCAAAAGATGAGAACATTTTCTGTCTGGGGGCAGGGCATCCATGGCTTTCTACTACTCTCCATTCTAGATTATTAGCACGCTGTTGCTCTGTTGGGGACCCTTGTCTCCCACCTAGCACTGTCCTTGTGCAAGGGCAGCCTGCCTGCAAATGTTTTACTGTTGTGCACCACAACGTTTGCCAGTGGAATTGTTGGTGTAAAGGTTCCAATGGCTCAGCTACGACAGTGCTTCATCTCCTGGGAATATGACCTTTATTCAATGTCACAGTTCTAAACTGTGCTATTGTAAGTTGGTTTATGACATTGTAAATTCCCGACAAGATGCCAGCCTGCGTCCGCAGCTACACAGTCAACTCTGTGTGCTTATAGAAGAATGTTTGTAAACAGATAAGAGTTGTTTCAGACAATGAGCTGAATGTTGGTAAGGTTGGGATGAAGTTTGTTGTCACAGCCTCTTTCTCACTGAGTGCATTCAGCCTGCCAAGGTTTCCTCATCCAGCCTATTACCTGTTGTAGGTGTTCATTAAGAGAAGACACACTTAGCTGAGACTGTTTTTGAGGGCAAATGGAGGGCAATATTTGACTAAACTTGAGAAGAAAGAAGAGGCCAGTGGATGCCAGTCTAAGGATTCAGAAGGAACATTAAATCTCATTTAAACTTACAGTAAACTTACTGTTTTTGTTTTGTTTGAGTTTCACAGTTTTTAAAAAATGAAACAGTATTTAAAATCACACCAACTATGACCTGTACTCATTGTTGTGCTTTTGAACTTGGATGGAATTTTATTCTCCCTCACCTCTGCATGTTGCTCCAAAATCTTCTTCAATTCTTCAAGGTTTTGCAGCCCTCCAGTACTGGTTTTGGGAAAACATGTGTGAGAGGTGGGGGTACAGGGGAACGATTATTCCACTCCCAGTTCTACTGTCAGAAGCAGTATTGTCAGGAAGACAATCTCACTGAGTCCTGAACATAACAATTAGAAGCTGATGGCATGGGTTCCAGGGCCTCTCTTGTCTTTCCCCATGTTACCATTGAGAGTTACCCTTGAGACTGCTACAGGAGATTCTTTCTTTAGTTGAATTTTCACAGCCTGGTTCTGGTGGGCTGTACAGGAGATAGTCATATGAACTCGCTGACTTCACTGCTTTCTTGCCTCCCTCCTTCTTTGCCCAGGAAACATAGCTTCTTAGGTATCCTTTGGGATGTGCGTCTCAAATAGTCTGACAAATTGTGAACTTAACCATCTTATGTTTCATTTTGACTGCTTTCCCCTCTGTGCTTTTTAAAAAGATTTAACCAAAAATTGGTTATACTTTACTAGCTAAAACATTTTCACTCAGATGATGATTAAGCTGAGTTGCAAATGATTGCAACTCAGCTTAAATCAGAGTGGCCATGTGCCCTTCCATGTGGAAGTCCTAGTATTTGAAGGTCTGTCCAAAGGCAGTCCTCTATTTTGAGGGCTATCTAGTCTGAGTCTGGTTGAAAGGTAGAAAGCTGTTTGAAGGGATGCCAAGGGCCTTGATATTGCCCATTAGCAAGGAGCTGTTGTACAGCAGGTTGAACAAAAGGCCCACACACCAGAGTTTCCATTGTATTGCAGTTTTATTTAAACCACTGTAATTCTAAATTTGCATCTATAAATATAAATTAACATATACAGATCTTATGAAAATATATGTTTTTTTTCTTTGTCTTTTTTCTTTTTCTCCATTTTTAGTGATGTATAATGGTTATCCTAACTTAAATGTCTATTGTTCCACAAGGACTACAGTATAACCTGATGTTTCTATTTCTTCTCTCTCTCTCAGTCTTCACCTAGTAAAATACCAAATATCCAGGAATAATGCCATAGCAAAGCTTGGAAGAGTAAACTGTTTGGAGATTGCTGAGATTAGAATCTGGCAGTTCCAAAAAAAAAAAAAAAAAAAGGAACTTTCCAAGCTCTGTGCTTGAACCATTCAAGGGTAATCTCAGTCTGTGAAATGAATGTAGCATTAATACAAGACCAAGGTAGTATACTACTGATAACCAAGGAAATCTTAATAAATATGGTGTTTTTGCTTTATCCTGCTATATGGCAGAATCAGAGCCCTGCCTGCTGCTTATTTTGAGTACATTTTTAAAGGTGAGAATTCTGTTCAGATTTCCTGGGGGTTGCATGAGAAAAGGGAAAAGGTTAGACTGTATAATTCTGGCTCCGGGGCCTGATTCTGTCAGTTCTTAGAGTCATGGTTGGTTTATTTACTTTGCTACATATAGTCCTCTTAGATACCAATGAAATCATAGGCTGCAAAAAGCCCCCCCCCCTTCTTTATCTTTTTTTAGTCCCAAATCTTACCATTTCTTGTCAATTACATTCTTCATCAGAAACTTCTCCAGAAATGTGTCTATCAGTAATGAGCAGAGAGGTATGTATGATCTTAGAACTAATCATGAGGATAAGAAATCAAAATGATAGAAAATGCTGTATTTATTACCAAGAAGTTTTAAATAAGACATGTGAATTTGTTCTTAATAAGACCATGCAGTAAGGTCTATTAACTTTTATCTTTCAGGATTATACGATGTCATGCTTTAGATGTCCTCTTGAATTGAGTTTGAGCAGGTTATGCTGCCTTGTCTTGAACATACTTGTAGAGGAAACTTTCTGGTCTGGATTACTGGACGGATGAGCAGTTCATCTGCTGTATTTTGTTAAGTCTTGATCTTTGAAAAATAGTAAATCTCAAATGGTTTTTAAATAAAGCTCTACAACTCTATTCTGTAAAGCTGTGTTCTGTTTTCTGGCTCTGTGATAGCCTGTCTTGAGTGTAGGTCCCAGGGTGCTGTTGGACTAACCACACCTATTACACAGCCAGCATTGTCAGTGGTTGTGGATGATGGGAGTTGCAGTCGAGGCCCTTTGAGAGATATTCCTCACTGAAGTCAATTCTACAAATAGTAATAAAAATTGTACTAGTAATACCAGCAAAGGCAGCATTGTGAAAAGTTGTTTTAAATGTTCCCTAATCAGAATGCCAATTATAATTTTTTTGGGAAAAAAAGTGATAGTAAATATAAATCATGATGTAACGACGTGTATATTATGTTTCTGAAATATTTTAGGGGAAATATTATATGTGCACATCTTAACTGTTAGTGTGACTGAAGGTCCTTTGATTCATCAAATAAAAAATATGTTCCCTCTATTTTAGGCCTTTCTTTGTGTGGAAAAAGAAGATGATGTTGACGACACAGATGCATGGATGATTTTATGTAATTTACACTTCGTAGCTTTGCAAAAGGCAATTATCATTGTGGAGTGTTTACAGTGATTTATGGGAGAAAGGTGGCCTAGGAGAGGGATGCCGATAATATCACCACAGTGGACTGAATGCACTTTTACACCTTTATTGACATATAAATTACCCATGCCAAGAATGCAATGAAGAGGATGCTGGTGGAGCCATGTAGAGGATGGTGGAACAATGATGTGGCCGAGACTACTAGGTGTGGATTCAAGTCTGCCATCCCCCTTTAAAGCACATCAATGGAATTCTACATCTGAGCTGAAATAGAGAATAAAGGTGCTTGCAGTGCTTGTCTGTTGAGATAATTAATGGATATGGCACACCAGAGTTCTGAAAGGATTATAAAAAACAAGGAAGAGATTTGAAGGTTGTGTATTTTTTTAAAAAAATTCACATTGATATTTTCTTATTCGTACTGTGGATTTTGAGGAGAAAACTTCAGGAGACGTGAGGAATATTTGTTACTGGGAAATGGAATCTGGATCAGACTCTAGCCAGCATCAGAAAAGAAAGCCTGTGACACATGGACTGGAAGATCAAAAAAGAGTAAGTGACAAGACTTCACCAGTGGCATTTTGTGCTTAAATTGCCGAGCATGATTCAGAGAGTTCAGATGCCACTTACAATTTTTGTATCCATTTGCAGATTTTCAGTATTGTAGCTGGTAGTGGGTGAGTGTCCCTGAACTGAACGTGGTTCTTGTTTAATTGGCTGTGCACTTTGCGGTGAGGGAGGAGCAAAGAACTGGAAGGCATCTAGAGAGTTGTGAAAGACTGAGAGAAGGAAAAGTAAAGAAGAATGATTGGTTATTTTAAGCATCTGCTGCTATGTGGTGATATTGAGGCAGAGAGAGCTAGACTCATTTTTATTTGCTTTGATAGATTTTTTTGAAGCATGTATGATGGGCTGTGTAGTCTCTTAATTCTTTGATTTATTTAGATTTACTTAGATTCTGTGCATGGTTACTCAGAATCAAGTCCTACTCTGTTAAGTAGTGCTTACTCCCAGGTATATGTACATAGGATTGCAATCTGAATGGAATATTTGATTCTGTAGGATTTGCTGAATGTATATTAAAATATATTTCCCAGCGTTTCACACATTAAAAATATCAGGTAAAAGATTTTTAAATGCGTTTTATATCTGTTCTTGGCCAGCAAGACTTGGATGAAAGTTTCAAATTACTTGGTTTATATAAGGAGATGCGTTGGCATGTGACTTTATATTTCAGGAAGTGTTGTTATCCATCAGTATTAATGGGAAATAGTGATTGGAGCAGGGAAAATTGAAACTTTTTTTTTTCAGTGCAAGCCAAGCAAATTGTAAAACAGGATGTGTTAGTGTAAAATACCAAGGAGATTAGTTGGTAGAAAACATTACCACGTAGTCTAGTTCTTGTGGAGAGCTTTCTTTCAATGTGGTTTTTTTTAGGATACATAAGACATGCAAAAATGATACTCAACTTTTTTTTTATTTTAATAATGCTAGCTGATCTGTGAGAGAGTGGAGCAAGAAGGATTCTGGGTTCAATTTTCTGTTGCTGAATTTTGTTCTAAGGAATAAAAGTTAATTTTTCTCTGATGAAAAAACAGCTTGGGTGGCTTTTTTGTAAGCAAGATTAAAATACAGCTGTTTTCTTAGGGAGCCCTCCCAAAAGACTATCTCTGTGCTTTTTAATGCACCATGTTAACTATATCATCTGAAGCTGACAAGACTCTTCCTCTCTATTTTCAGAGTTGCATTCTGAGGTGGAAATAACAATCAATAGACACTGAAAGAAAATCCCTCTTATCGACTTAATTTCTAAGAGGCCTTTAATATATTTTTAAACTCCTGTATACAAGGCTTTGTGCTATATGAGAGAAACATTTCGTGTCCTTGACCATGCTGATGCCCACATTCTGAGCTGGTTTACCAATTTTAAAATGCAGTTTTGACTGAAACTCTGATAACTACAGAAGCCTTCCATCTCCCATCTGCTCTTGGCTCTGGGTGTTCAGTGCACATGTAAAATGGGGCCTCTGAAAGTATAATATAACCCCAAGTGAGGCTCAGTGGCAGCTGGGATAACATCAATTGGTCATGCTTAGCTGACATTCATTTTAACTTGAACTCGAGCCGTCATGGAGATTATTAAATTTATAATGATATATGTAAGATCCATTTTAATGACTCTTTATGCTTGGGTGATCTCTCTCTTACTTATGTTTGCAAAACAACGCTTAATAGAGTATTACCTTTCCTTTCCTGCCATTTTTTTTTTTTTTTTTTTTGGAGAAGGGAAAAGGATGTAGTTGGAAAAGTTTGGTGGATCAGGCTTAGGCTTATGAGGAGAAATAATTTGAACTATAATTCTTTTGCTGAGCATGGGCTACCTTGCTGACTCTCTGGGAAATGTTGATCAGGAACTGTTGTATATCTGGCTGGCTGCTAACTAACATTAATAATTAATGGTTGGGGCAGATTTGTTCACTTGCAATAAATTGGACTCTGACATGAATAAATAAGAAAGAAATGACATTAAATTAGCAAGCACTCATGTTTTTCTCTTGTAAGAAAATAAGCTGACACTGGAAGACTTATGAAGATTTAGCATTAATGGGGTGAAAATAAACAACACACATGTTTTGTTTTCTGTAACATATGTTACCTGTATAAAATAAGAACAGAATTAAGAACATGGGCTTTTGAATGCATTGGCAGCACAGCCCTTAATCTGCTTTTTTCATAACCACATTTTGTGGATGTTGAATTTAATTAATGTTCTTAACTTGACATCTAGCTTGATCTTGCCTAGCTAGTCAGTTGCAGATTGGCCTCTAGAAAGTCGTAGAAAAGTGAGGTCTGCTCATGCCTCCCTCAAGTCATGGTGGTGTCAGGCAGGGAAGGTTTTCATTCACTGATTTATTAGTTCTTTGAAAGAACTAAAATGGGATTGACATTAATCACGTTCGGAATCACAATGGTTTGATCTACCTGATTTTGAATGGTTTTTATGTGAATTACATGGCTAAATCCATGGCTAAATTTTAATTATGAAATTAAAAATACTTTAAGAATTATATAATAAATCTCTTGAAATCAATAGAAATACTCATACAAAGAAAGAAAATATTGGTACTCCTAGATGATATTATAACAAATATACTATAGGTAAAACACCGATAGCATTTTGTAATTTGGGGGAGTTTTCACAGCCTGTAGGTTACTGATTTTGACAAGCATCAGTGAATTAAATATTGCTTCTTTCTGAGAAAACTTTAAGGAAGTTTTTCACCAGGAACACTATTAAATTTTCTGTAGGGCTGTATAGTATTGTTTACTTCAGTAAGAATCTATTTAATTCTTGTAAATGGGAGAAGTAAATTTTCTGTAACAGAATATTATTGATTTCTCTAGACTGATTTCTTTCCTTCCTAATTTTCTCATTCAGATTTTCATGTATATGTGTTGAGTTGAGAAATGGTGCCAGGGTATGCAACAGTTCTATTAAGATGTTTCTTTTTGTTATTATAACAATAATATTATTAATAATATTATTACTAATAAAATGGTCATTGACTAGCTTACAGTTTGATGTTGTATATTTAATCATAAGTTGTTCTTAAAGTCTTTGTAATTCAAGTTAAGCTGTTAGTTTCAGTGAGACAGAATGCACCAGTTTAAGAAGGAACATGGTGCTTTGTTTTAATAGCAACTCCAGGGACAATGATTTGTCTTGCCGAATCCTCCTATCCTTCTCATCTCTTTTCCTTCTGCTAGCCTTTCATTGAACGAATAGATTAGAAGTGATGGGAAGTGAATGCTTATTCAGTTTAAGACCATTAAAAGATATTTTAATTTTTTTCATGATATGATAAATGCAATGCAGTGGAGCTTTCTTTCCAAAGGAACACTGTTGAATTTTAATTTGCTGTGTGCTTTTTGCACATTTTTTTCCATTGAGTATTGACGTTTTTTGGAGGAAAGAGGTACATGTCCATCAATCAAAGCCTGTTTTATGAACATAAATGATCCTGAAAGTACTAACAGGCATATATAGAGCTTATGTTTCTCGTGTGTGTGGTTAGACTGTTGGATAACTGTTGTAAGAACATGAATAACATACACTTGTCCTTTCAGCAACCTTGATTATTACATACCTCGTACGTTCCTGAGTTCTCACCTCCACTTCTACATATCCTTATTCCCCAGTCCTCTCTTTTTGATCATTTGAACTCTGATTTCCCTCAACTTTAAGAATGAGTCGAAAGAAGATGTGTGTTATCTGATGGCACTGGCTTTCTGAAGTGCTAGTTTGTCTCCCAAATGAATGAATGTTTACAAATTGTGTTCAGGAACACAGTGCATTAAAATGAGTGAAGTACAGCCCAGTTAATTAATTATTGTCCCGTATGGTTAAGTGTGCCCAAAATGCACATAAGGTGAAAACTTCTCTGTGGAATATACTGTGTTGAATATAATGCTTGAGCAGGCTCAGAGACTTTAAGCCTCTTCCAAATTAAATATTCCCCTAACATGGAAAGTCTGAGCTAGCAATTATAAGACATATATACTACAGGCCCTCTGTGAATAGAAAGGTGTTGCTATGAGTCATTCTAATACTTCACTATTAGAGTGTTGTAGCATGAGCGTGATTTAAATGTGTTGAAATAATTGGCCTTCCTTAAGCACTGAGTAAATCAACATGACATGATTTGTTCCTGTTTAAGATCTTGTCCCATTCAAAAGGTGTGTGTTATGTGCGTAAACATTTGACCCTTGACTAAGCTAAATCCAAGTGGAATTCTGACAGTTTAATAGTGAATCATACAGCTCAGATTTTATATTTGAGATCTTTCCCTTTCTTCTCTTCAAGACCCTGAGTTAATAAGCTGCTTGTATATATTTAGAGGTTGCTTTCATGTGTAAAAGTGAAAACTTAGCACACAGATGTATGAGGAATATACTTTTGCCTCTCACTAGTACAGGAAATGGAATTCATTAATTCCTAATTATTTCTTCTTCTTCCTCTGCTGCTGCCGCCTCCTCCTCCTCCGCCTCCTCCCCCGCCTCGTTTTCTTTTTTTTAAAGCCAACAACCAGAAAATAACTTGTGGATAATTATTAGTATTTGGTTACATCATGTGTTTAGAATCATATGGGAGAAATTAAAAAAATACTGCTTTGTTCTGTATTATTACCAAGGGTGTTCTTACTTGTGATTTCTCATTTTCTTCCATGTTTCCATTGTTCAGTTGGAACTGGTATGCTTTTCAGTGTGGAAGATAAGACATCTTGTTTCTCGAGTTTCTCCCATGCTCTCATCATCATCTTATTTCAGGGATTTGGGGACCTCCCAGAAGAAATATTCTATAAACTGTCACTCACATATACACTATGAAGGCCATATGAAGGAGTTGATACTCTAATATTATTCCTGACATCCCATTTTAACCCAGGGTCTCACACATAGCTTTCCTTTTACATGCCAGACTGATTGGCAGATGAGTATGGAAGATGGCTCTTGTGCTTTAAATCACTGTCCAGAAAGGGAAATTGTGGCTGATGCAATTTCTCACTTTGCTGGATCACTGCAATGAAACCACTCTATTGAAAGCCTTTTTCTGGCCTCTCTCTGGGTGGTTTCCCAGAAAATTGTAGTAAGTAAGTTTGTTCTGTTTGTTAGGGGCACCTAAATGTTGTTGTTTCTCTGGATTTCTCCCAGTTTGGCTTTTAAGTTGTACACATTACTTGATTGTAGATGTTACTTTGGTGGTGAGCTGCATGCCTGAAATTGAATTCCATGTGTCCAATTTACTGGTTCACTGAGATATCTCTGACCGTGTGGTGTTGAAAGGATGGCTGCAGGACTTGATAGGCTTCAATATTTCTTCTTTTTGGCTATTCAGATTGTTTCTGGCAGAAAGATGCCCAACCATGTTGATGAAAATTGCTCATAATTTCCCTTTTCTTGTGGAGTGCTTCAGGGTTCCTTTTCGGTATGCCAAAGAACCACATTTCTTTAACACTGTACTGAGTCTGACATGCAGATGGTGAAAGAGTTGGTGGGGAGGGACGTGGGAGAGAAACGTTAGAAAATACTGATGGAAAATGTTTGTTTTACGCTTCTCTGATCATGGCGCCATGATCTTGTCATTTAACCACCCCACCTCTGCTAGAGATTAGCACTGTGTTATAAGATTTGACAGAACAGATGAGACTAGTGGTCCATCTGGTTTGGTGTCCTGCCTGTGGCAGTGATCAATATCAGTGCTTTAGAGAGAGGATGGGGGAAACATACCTCACTCCTTGCCTTCTGACCGCATGTATTAATATGCCAGGTTAGTCACACAATGCTGAGTATAGGAAAGGAATAATTTCCTTTCTTCTCTTACACCCTCAAGCATAAGATGGTTATTCTTATTTAGTTAGCATAGATGAAAATAATAATGCTCATAAGATTATCTCTCCGTCAAAATTACCACTGGTATATGATTTTGTAAGACTCTGCCTAAGGCAGAGAATTTGATTGATAAGAAGTATAATGAAGAGTTCTGGATTTTGGTGGTTTTCCTTTTTTGATCAAGGTGAACTTAAACAAACATGAGAAAGTTCTAAAATTAAATCTGAGTGGACTACAGTTGTGTGAAACTGGCTTTGGATTTTTTTAAATTCACTTTTTATTAGGACAGTTTGAGAAATAGCATTACAGTCAGGCCAAGCCAAGCCAAGCTGAGCTGAAATACATTGCAAGAAACTGTGGTGCTTCTTTAAAGATTTTATTGGAATAAAAATACTCATAAACATTTTGAAACTCAGGTCTGCTATTTCATCTTCTCCCATTGTAGAGGTGCCTTTCTTCATTAGTTAATACATTATACTGTCTTTTGGATCCTTTGTTCTTCGAATATACTGTGTTTTTCAATATGTGTGATGACAAGACAGTAATCAGAACCAGCTTTTGTGTTTGGTATAACACTCTGATTGGAGAAAAAAACCCAAAAAACCAAACGACTTTCCAGACCGTGGAAATATTACCTTTGGGATTCTGATTTCCAGAATGCCGCTTTTGGGGATTCATCATTGTCTCTGTGCACAGATGGCATTGCAGTACACAAACAGAATGAATGTTCCTTCTGGGGATTCTGGAACTTGTAGTCCAAGTAGTAACATCCCCAAACTCTGTAGCTCTTTAAGATGTTGAGGTCCCATCAGAACAATCACTTAATTGGAATATGTTCCTTTTCTTGCCCTTAGACAAATTATGTGACTCTGTCATGGAGTATTCATTGTGTCTGCCTTCTACAGTTCCATCTGCATGTGGGAAAGCTGGAGATTTAACTTTTCAGTTTCAGTATGGTGACACCTGCAGTGCTGCTCCATAGGATCTGCAAGCTTCAAGAGTGGTTAGCTGGAAAGTACTAAATATGGTGTTGATGCTTCTGCTATGCATGTTCTTTTGGATCCTAGCCTACTCCCATTATTTCTTCATCTTTGTAGATTTCCTTTTCTTTTGAGGTGGTGGTGTCAAACTTCAGTTAAACTTCAGAGTTATATACTACTTCATGTAGTAATGATGCTTCCTTTGGAACAAGACAGCATTGACCATTCAGTTCCGGTATCCTAAACATTCTTTATGTTGGAAATGGAAGGTATGATCTTTTTTATAGCGTGGTAGGTAGATGAAATGAGTGTGGGGTAGGAGCACTGTTCTGTTCCCAAAACTTCCAGAGCCCACACAGACTGCCAAACAAAACAAAACAAAAGTGAAAGTGATTGGAAGTGTACTTCTGGCTTTGGGAAAAAAAAAAAGAACTATAAAAAGGGATTGTGGGGGATCCAACATGAATGGCTGCTCCTGGATACTTCCAGGAGAGGCAATTCACCTTTTTGATGGCCAGGAAAAGGATAATTTAGGGGGTAAGGAGGGGCCAAATGCTACAAAAACCACTGGCAGGGGGTGCATTTTGCCCATCATTGCTTTATAGCAGAATGGGAATC
This sequence comes from Cyclura pinguis, assembly GCA_030412105.1. Taxonomy (NCBI): domain Eukaryota; kingdom Metazoa; phylum Chordata; class Lepidosauria; order Squamata; family Iguanidae; genus Cyclura; species Cyclura pinguis. The sequence continues at coordinate 304,261,979 of CM059599.1, read as the reverse complement.
ATGTGGCCTTCTAGTTGTTGTTGGACTTCAGCTATCAGAGTTCCTCACCAATGACTATGCTGGCTAGGGCTGCTTGGAGTTGCAGTCCAACAACATGGCTCAGGCTATGCTTTGGTCTACAGCTTGTGGGAGACATAATGTATAGTGCAGAAATCTAATAGAGGTTATTTCTGTGTTAGCAGAATAAGCTAGGAATTGGTGCAATTGCATGTGTTCTGTGACTCATCCTGATATGAATTATTAGATGTAGTGTGGTGCAGTATTATTTTAAGTATCCATACTAAGACAAATCTATTCCTATGTATTTAAAAAAAAGGTTCAGAATCAGTAGGTCTTTTTGCTGTTGTGTTTTTCATCTTCTTGTTGGTATCTTTATTTCTTCCTTGTTCCTCTAGCGAGGTGTTAGATGCAGTACTTTCTCCATGTGACTAATACTCTTTTCAAATTTTATATGTGAAAATTCATTTTTGTGTTGGTTTTCCATTGCATTTTTTAGGGCATAAGCTATTACCATGTTAATGGTCAATATTTAGATATGGTCATTTTTTTACATAATATAACTTAACTGATGACAGTATTGCACTCTTCAGGATTCACTTTCTTCAACATAGATTGTCACCGTGACCATTCCCTGGAGTCTGTGTGAAACCAGTTTTGCCCTATACCTGTTTTGATAATCCTACTGTGAGGTCAAGGAAAGTCACTCAGTTGTTCAGGCACTCTGCGTAGCTCATCTTTTTTCAGGGCTTTGTTGAAAGAAAGGGCTGAAAGACAGTGGTGAGTAGAGGGCACACATTTCTGATTGATATTTATTTAATTTTTAAAGGTTCTGGCCTCTTGCTCCTTTCTTTTGAAGAGATTCAACTTCATCTTAATTATGCTTTTTCTTAATTAAGACTTAAATTTTTACTTTTTTAAAAAAATTGTACTTAGGTTTTTTATAGTTTGTATTCTGCTGCGTTTGTATTGTAGAAAACTAGAGTTAACTGGATTACTATACTGGCAATTCTTTTGGTTTTCGCTTAGTGTTTGTATGATTCTTCCATGAAACCAATGAAATTTCATAAACTCAATTCCCTTGTCCTCAAGGGAACTTGCACTCTAGGATAACTCTCATTTTTCTGTAAGTCAGAATGCTGATTTAGACCACTAAGGATCAATTCTTACCTCGTGTGCCTCTCAGTGTTACACCTCATATTCTACCAGTCATACCTTCAAGCAGGATACTGTTTGGCACAAGTGACTGACACAAGTGTAACAGGTGAAGACATGAGACAGAACTAATTCTGTATTAGGGGATATATTTGAATGTTACTTTTGAAAGAGAACGAGTATCTTACTTGCTTCAAGAAGAAGGAGCAGAAGGCAAGACACTACATATCTACAGCACTGCGGCAGGGCCATCATTCCTGGGCCATGGTAACCAGAAAGGTTAGTATCCAAGGGTAATTTTCATTAATGGTCATGAGATATTATGGTTTTATTTCATATTGGTATTTCATAAATACCAGTTGATAATGGACATAGGCATAATTGAATACAGTGAATCTTAACTTCTGAGTTATGCATAGTGTTGCAATGTAGGTGCTTTCAAAGCTGTTTTCTTGAAGCCTAGGCCCTTTTCACACAGCATTTTCCATGCGAAAGGGCCCCTCGGGCGTCGTGCAAATGTGAGAACGGTTCACATGATACACTCACATATGTGCGATGCTCCAGGGCTTGGCAGGCACCGCTCATGCACTTTTTCATTTTCAGCTTTAAGCCAAAGATGGTGCGTGGTCACGCATTGCTCCGAGCCCCTGCGCGCACTTACCTTGCATGCAGAGCCTGGGGAGCCGGACCGGTCGCGCTTCCTGTCTCAGTGCAGCCTGGGAAAGTCCCAGGCTGCACTGCAAAAGGAAGAGGCAGGGCTGTCGTGCAAGCAGGAAGCTCGTGCGGATCTGAAGAAACCTGGACGCAAGGGTCTCTCACAAAAGGCTGCTCGCGCGAGCTCTGTACCCCAGCGTGGAGAAGAGGTAGGATGCAGAAAGGGCCCTAGAAATGTAGCAGATATTGATGGTTTACTACTGCAGAATTAAATCATTATAAGAGTAAGCATCATGTTGTTTATACAATGGTGATTAATTCCACAAGGCCCCTATGGGTATATACACATCTAAGAAACTATAACCTGACCCAGACAATAGCTGGAATAATACCTTTGAAATTGCATTGTTTTGGAGCCTAGGTTAGATACCTGAATATTAAACTAGTCTTTTGTCAACTGAGGTTATGCGGATCGTAATAGCTATGAGCTGTGATTTGTAAGGTTTAGAATTTGTTAGCATTTACCATTAAAACAGGGAGTGTATTCAGTAAAAAGAAAAAACCCTTCTGAAGTATCAGAGAATAATAAGTTCTTAGAGTGTTTAATATTTCTAAGAATTGTATTTTTTAAGAAAAAAATCATGCAGGGGCACAGTGTGAAAAACCTAAGCGTTGCAAGCCTTTACGGTGCTCCAGATTCATATGACTAAACCTGCTGAATAAACCTTCCCTGTGATGATAAGATTGCCAGTCCGAACTTTAGTGAAGAGTGTGTATGACTTCAGGAAGCCATGAATTCTTATGTTTCCAACATGGAGAATTAAACAGATGGAGTGAAATGTACCTGTTCTCTCTCTCTCTCTCATTCTCTCTCTAAATTTGATAACACCATTGACAGAATTGCATCTGTAACTTCTAGTTTTTGTAATTTGGCAAGTGACACTACTATTTGGGAATACTAATTTAAATGCCAGCAATAAACGCCTTCTTGGTTCAGAACTGGTCTGAGAGTATCTTTAATAAAAAAAAAATCTCAAGGGAAGGATGTAAATGCTTACTATTAACTCTGGGAGCTGCTTCCGATTTCATAATGCTAGAGGGACTTTGTCAGGGTTCTCTACATCACTGATGTATCTTTGGAATACATTTGTCTTCATTTGGGACTATTATTGGATGGCTAATATTTACTTATTTAGATTTTTATCCTTTTCCTGTTCCAAGTACTCACAGTTTTAAAATAGTTACAGTATTTTGAAAACCAAAGCACAGTGAAACAATTCCAAGAAAAAGTAGATGTTATAACAAGATTAAAACATTAAATTCTGAAACACTGCATTGCTAGTTTGATTGTTTTTATGTGCTTTTAAGTCAGTGACCCTGTCGTAGGGCATTGTGATGCAGTGTGGTATAGTGGTTTGAGCGTTGGATTAAGGTTCTGGAAATCAAGGTTCAAATCTCCACTTGGCATTGGGTGACCTTGGGAAATCAAATTTTCTCAGCCTCAGAGGAAGGTGATGGCAGACTCTGAACACATCTTGCCAAGAGAACCCCATGACAGATTCACCTTAAGGTCACCGTAAGTTGGAAATGACTTGAAGACACACAATAATAGCAATCATAGGGCTTTCCTGGCAAGATTTATTAAGAGGTGGTTTGCCATTTCCTTTCTCTTCAACTGAGAGACGATAACTTGCCCAAGGCCACGAAATGGGTTTCCACTACTGAGTGGTATTTTGAAAACAGGCCTCTTTGAGTCCTACTCCAACACTCAAACCACGGCAATGTGCTGCTAGTTTTATACTAGCGATTAAAAGTCAATTCAGTGCAAATATGTTTATTTTCCAGTTTTGGTTACTCTTCATTGGACTGGGCAAGCTCTGAAGTTCTTGTACTATTTATTAAGAAGGTCGCTGCTTGGTTAGGGAGTAGAAAAACTACTTCCAGATGAACATCCTCTTCCCCATTTTCTGGTAGAACAAGGTGAGGGGCACATCTTGCTCTAGAGTAGGATCACTGTTTCAGTTGGCCTTCTGATGCTACAGGCTATCCGTGGGCTGCATGATTCCAAACTCTGCTCTTCATGAAAAAAAATATTGCATCAAGGCACATGTACAGTCAGAGTGCAGGGTATCTGAATGACTGTATTTACTCATACGAGGCTGCTATTATTATAAGATCTTCAGGGGCTTAAGATCTTGTCTTGGTCCCACCATCTTCACAAGTATATTTGGTTAGGATATGTGAGAGTCCTTCTTAATGGCTACTCACAGATTGCAAGTTCCTTTTGGGGAAAGCTAAGCTGCCCCACCTCCACTTGTTGTTCTTCTGCTGGCATACTGCTTTGGGTCCTGTGCTGGCAGAAAGGGGAGGTATTCAACAAACAAACAAAATCAAACAATGTTTTGATAATGTAGCCAACTCTGTTGTTAGTTGAAACGGTTTTCAGTCATTCCTTGAGTCCTGTTGTGATACATAAACCAACCAACCAGTCATCATGTTCTTCCATGAAGCTTTGAGAAGAGGACACTTACTTGTCATCTTTGGGGTTATTATCTTTTAGGTGAGATGGGCTCAAGCACTGTAAGATTCCACAGGCCAATGGAGTCACTCTGAAATGTGACCAGATACCAGGAGTGCCAAATGATGCGCTTTCCACTAGGAAGTTGTCCAACAGGCTGCCTTGATGCACAACAGCTATATAGAAGTCTTCACTGTGTCTAAATCTCTTCTTTTGATATGACAGATAATGTGTTATTTGATTCAAGTTGTGGATTTGCTGATTTGAAACAAAACATTACGTGTACAACCAAAGAGAGGGAACTCTGGCTTTCCAGCTCACTGGCAGCCAGCGCTTCCTTTAGGAGGATCTAGAACAGCAGTGGGTAACTGTGAGAAGATAAGGGATTGTGATAGATGATGCTGTGGTGATTGAGGAGCAACCGATTGTGCAGGGGGCCCAGCCAGGGAGTGAGCAAGTCAACCTGCAAACATCCCCTGCACTGGAAGGTCAGAGACAGAGTTGCCCCAGCCAGCTCTTGATGGAGAGGGAACCAGCAGTGATGCAGAGGAGTTGCAGCCAGCTTTGCCCGTCAGCCCTCAGTCACGCAGAAGGCTGAAATGGGTGGTGCAGAGGGAGGCTGCTTGGACTAGGCTGAGGAAACAATAACAAGCAGCACCTACTCACAGGGACTATTTAAGTCTGCGGCGTGGCTGGTCCTTGCTTGCAGCAAATTATTAGCAAGCCCTCACGACCTTTGTGTCTCCTGCTCCCTGAAACCCCCCGGACGGATCTCTGCCTCCTGAACCTTTGGATTGCACCTTGACCTGGCTCGACTTGTGTTTTCCTGGTGTTTTCGTATATTTGGACTCTCCAAGTATTCCTGACCTCTCTCCTCCCTTGCTGGTTGCAGCTCGGCAGGGAGAGATTCCTGACAGGGACGCATGAGGCCCCTCCCCCCGCATTGAGTTTTTCACCATGTTTTTCATTGAGTTTTTCACCAGGCCCCCATGAGCCATTTTAGGCCCAAGAGACCCCTTTTCAAATACTTCTAAAAGGCTTCCTGTATGTTTCCCTAGATGGCATCTGAAGGCATTTGGGGGCAAAGATTTTTTTTTATGATAAAAAAAAATCTTTGACCTCTGGGGGTTCCTGGGGGCTAAACACATGGCTTTGGGGGCTGCATGTGACCCATAAGATGCACTTTGCCCAGCCCAGACTAGAAAAAGATCCTCTTCGTTTGGCAATCACTCGTCCCTCCATTAATCCTCTTTATTGGGAAGGTCAACAGGGAAGAAGAAACACAGCTGATTGCTCTCAACAGATGTTTCCTCCAGCTAAGCCAGTCACTTTTCAGCCAGGTATAGAAAAGCCTAGCCAGGTTCCTGGTGTACTGACTGTAGCTTCTGGTGTGCTGTTTGGGTTCAGTACATGCCCATTCCAGTAATGGAAAATAATGTGGCATATCTTTAATGCTTCTGTCTTGTATTGGAAGACAAAGTCCATCTGTACAGTTCCCTTTTCCTGTTCTTCCTGCTTAGAGATTCGTAAGGAGGGATACATGGTTGATTTTTCTCCCTATCACTGTTGCTTTGAGATCTCTGAATGTTATTAGAATAATTTGTAATACTAGCAATGCACCAATGAGTACTGCTTAATCATTCCTAAAACATCTTGGCTGTGGTACCCACTGAGATGTAGAAACATGCAGATAAAGAAAGGATGGCCAGATGTGCTTGTGCTGTATTTCAGTGTTCCCAAGAAACCACTTCCAGAAAAACAAAGAAAGCTTAGATGTGAGGTTGCATTGCATTGTAAGTATCAGTTTTCACAACTAATAAAGGGAAGGCTCATAAGTCATCACCTCATAGTGACTAATGGAGCAGCATGTTTTCCTTCTGTTAATCCACTTGAGGGGAAGAATAATCCAGGAGAAGCTTGTGCATTGCCATGCAACTACTCTTCAGCTTCTCAGGGAGCCTGCCTCCTGCCGGGAAAAATAAAGTTTAGATCAGAAGGTGCAGTCACTGAGACTTTCAGGGGAAGCAGACTACCCCCTATTTGATCAAAATGCTCAAAAGGCAGTCTCAGTCTCAGTCTCAATTTCTCCCTCTCTCTCTCTCTCTCTCTCTCTCTCTCTCTGTTCCTCCCTTCCTCTTTTTCATCAGGCAGGAGGCACTCAGATTTTTAAGCTAGGAGTTCGTATAAATTATCAGTAGCAGGCTACAGCTCAGTTGAGCTCAGTCATTTTTCTCCATATCCTTTCAAAAATACATCATATAGTAGTGTCTTTGGATTTAAAATAAAGAGTACTTCCTAAGATGAACTTATATAGGGTCCAGGGCTATATGATAAATCTTCAGAAAACCTGACATTTAAATAAGATTAAATTAAAATAATACTCAACTGTCTTCTCTATATTGATGCTTATGTCTGTGTCAGCAGTTATTTGTTTATCACTCTGAAGTTTTACCGTATTAGAGAACTAGGCAGAAGGAAGTTATGATGAATCAAAGGTAGCAATTGAACATGGATATGCCTGTTTACAAGAGGTAGTATAAATGCTGCTGCTTAGTGTCCTTGGAGGTTACAACAGGATGCAATTATTTCTTTCAAAAAGCTTGCACATGGCTTCACTCCCCTTTGCAAATGAATCAGATGCCTAAATATTCAGGCTATATTCTTCTGTGAGTCTGGGGTGACTAATCTTGTTCTGTAAGATTATAGCCCATTTAAATTACCCATTGCAAATCAATTCCTACAGTGCAATTTAATGAAACCTTTTGTCAGCAATTAAGATTACTAATCTAGAAATTTTTCTGTCCTTATTGTCATGGATAAGGCTGGGCTATCTTGTTCTATTTAAAAAAAATCAGTGCATGTTTTGATGGTATGTGGGTTTTTAAACTCTAATTCAGTTTTATTATTTGATCTAGTAAAAATATTTCCTGAAAAACATTTATTTCTGTTTTCTTTTAAAATTCATTAGCAAATCATTGCAATCTTAAAATTGATTGGATATGAAAAATTGCGTGGATCTGACTGCTGCGTTGCAGCTTGCAAAGCTGTTCTGTAGAAATTTGTTGTACCCAAGAGCAATTGACTGTGCCTTACTTCTGAGTGGTCATAGGCACAATTTAGCTATTTTGTACTTATGGTGGGAAAATGTCCAACTTGGTGAGAATTACGTCTGGCCCAGACTTCTTGGGTTTGGGCCTGTCTTCTGCCTTTTCTGCTACCCACTGCTGAAATGTGGCCTTTAAGACCTTTCCCAAATTGGAATCTAACTCCTGGGCTGGAAAAAGGTTTTCAAACCCTGATGTAACCTTTCTGAAGTGCAAGTCCTAATCTAGAGGTCCCATAATATAAGAATGAGCTCTGCTCATGTTTGTGTGGGAGCCTCTTCTCTTGTGGAATGAAAGCTGAGTGTTGTTCTCAGTGTCTGCACTCAGTTTGTGTCCATCACTTATGGGGTAGAGCTGCAGTATTTGGACTTAGCTTGTGTCATGCTGGTTAACATAGTTATATACTTACTGTATGTAATTATGAGAACCAACATGGTATAGTGGTTTGAATGTTGGATAAGGACTCCAGGAGATCAGGTTCAAATCCCCACTTCACCATGGAAACCCACTGAATGACGTTGGCCAAATCACACTCTCTCAGCTTCAGAAGAAGGCAGTGCCAATCCCCTTCTGAACAAATTGTGTTCGTGATATTTTGTTTGTGAACCCTGTAATAGGTTCACCTTAGGGTTACCATAAATTGCAAATGACTTGAAGGAACACAACAACAACATACTTACTGAGGAAGATTCTGAACCACTGTCTCTTCCAGCTGCCATTTTTACTACTCTTTCAGGCTTATCCCACCACCTTTTCTTGCAGTTGGGACCAGGTGAAGAGAATCATATGTGGGGATCCTCTTTCAGCATGAGGCCCAAATTCATTTTGAGAAAGATGCTTGGGGGTCACATTCCATTAAGATTTAGGAATATATGAAACTGTATTTATATGAAGTCAGATTGTTGTTTCATCTAGCTTAGTATTATCTTTAATAGGAGGTAGTAACTGCCCAGGGTTTTCCCAGGGCTGTCTGAAGATGTCAAGGATTGCACTTAGGATATTTTGTGAGCACAATATGCACTCAACAGCTGAGCTGTGGCCCCTCTAGAATGGTTTTATTGCTACCCTTATAGAGATTTTTGGTGATACTGGTTATGAGCCTTCCTGCTCAGAGCTGCCTGCTAGGCCCTGGCTTGTTACTCTGAGCAAGACCGCTTTTTCTACTCTGCTCGGAGATGTCTAGATGCAATAATTTATCTCCACTGCAGTGGATGTCATAGGTGAGAAGTGAGAACTTTTTAACAGACAGAGCACCTTCTTTTGCCCTTTTGAAATAAATGAAAGCTTGTACAGAGTGGAATTAGTAATATACCATTTGTTATAGTTGTTGAACTTGGCTAGCCAAGAAACTATTCATAATCACTGATGATAATTTAATATCCATTGATTCTTTGTTTCTTTTGGCTGGCCTGTTGCCCAGATTCTGTACTGATGAGTAGTTGTCTTTGTGACCTTTCTCATTGTTTTAATGTTTGGTAATATGCAGTGCCCATTTCCCCCATTGCCTCAAACACCAATTTTAAGGTAATGGAGAGAAGAATATCTAATTAAAGAATAACCTTAATTTATTTTCAAGCACATTACTGTCTGAAGGGTGTTGCATAAGAAGATTATAAATGGATTTATTATATATGAACTGTTGAAGCTGTGTTTGGGAACTAAACTGTCTTCTTGCCAAGGGGGCCATAAGTTTTGTCACTGTAGATCATATCCCACAACACATAATTTTCATATTCTGAAAGAACTTTCTACAAACATTGCTTCATAGTTTGTAAGGTTATAGATGAGGTGTTGTGTGAGAAAATGACAGTATCATATGCAAATTGATCTGCACTGCTAAAATATACCTGGAACCTCAGGCAGAAGATTTTATATTTTCCCTCAGGTTTATCTGAAGACTATGAAACTCTTTACAGCCTCTGCAATTAGAAGTTCAAATTGTCTATTCTTTATTTTACCAATTGTTGATGTGTTTTGCTGCTTTTGCAGACATTCCTACAAAAAGATCCTGTAGAGCAGGGCTTTCCAAATGGTGTGCTATGACACGTAAGTGTGTTGCCTGCAGTGTGTAGATGTGTTGTCTCCCTGGGCTGAGAAAGACCCCCCCACCTGAGCCTGGCCTGCTGCCACCACTCTTGCCAGGGTCTTTCCTCAGCAGGGGTGATGGCAGCAGGCCAGGATTGGAAGGGGCTGCCTCTCCCTCTACTGCCACTCTCACCAGGGTCTTTCCTTGGCAGAAATGATGGTAGCGGGCCAGGATCGGGTTGGGTGGCTGCCTCTCCCACTGCTGTTACCCTCACCGGGGTCTTTCCTTGCTGAGGGCAATGGCAGCAGGCCAGGCTTGGGTGGGGGAACCACCTCTCCTGCTGCCACTGCCCTCACTGGGGTCTTTCAATCACTGAAATGTGGAAGCTTAAAAATGCTTGATGAAAAAATAAGAGTGCCTTCATCTAGTATTCCACTAAATATTGAAAAGCTGTGTTCATCCTATGAACCTCATACATCTCATTAAAATGGTAAGTAATTATTGGTTTTTTTTTCAATTTTGTAAATTCTTGCACATATTTACCTATTTTTACTCATAAATGACAACAATCTTGGAAATGTATGCTATTATTTGTAAATCATATATTTTTAAAAATATATGAAAAGTTTTCATGAGATATGTTGCGTCCCCATACATTTCATTATTACAATTTATGCATATGTTTGTATCTCTTACAAGGGGTTAATTTAAACGTTGGTTTGCTAGTAAAATGAAATTACTGTGTCACGAAATGATGCATGTCTAAAAAGTGTATCACCAACATGAAAAGTTTGGAAAGCTCTGCTGTAGAGGTTAGAATCCAAAAGACTGAACATATTTTTATGGCAAGAGAACTGTACATATACTAGGAGCTCTGTAACTCCGCAGCTAAGAGCCAGCATGGTGTGGTGGTTTGAGCATAGGACTACAACCCTGGAGACCAGAGTTCAGTTCCCCATTCGACTATGGAAACCCACTGGGTGACTTTGGGCATGTCACACACTCTCAGCCCCAGAAAACCCTACGATAAGTTTGTCTTAGGGTCTCCATAAGTCTGAAATGACTTGAAGGCACACAATAGCAACAACTGTTCTATTGCTGATTTGGAAAATGGTTTGCTTCCTCAGCACTGGGACTTCCTGCATCAAAATGGTACTTGCTTTGCTACATAGGAATATAAATCAGTTTGTGGACATGTTCTGTTTCATTAACTTTGGCATGATTTCTATGTATTAGTTAAGAAGAAGAAAGAATGATTGTTGAGTGCTTGAAGCAGCCTCAGATATTAGGAGCTGTCCAGCACTTTTTAGCTGATCACAGACACCACAAGTCCAGTTCAAGTGAGCAAGGCACAGTTGAGTTCTGCAGGACTTGGGAGAACTCCCACTACAGTGACCAAACACAACAGACCTCGCTTTGTGCTAAATAACAAAGCATTCCTGAGATTGTGCAGAACAGAATGCAACCTTGGCCCTGCGGGTTTAGGAGTTAGTCAGTAGCTTTGAGGAACGCTCTCTTCCGAGAACTCCAGGTGATGGAGTTGAGGATTCTGATTCTTCAGTTGAGAAGTTATCAATAATCTTTTCCTGAGGTGGCCTGCAGTGCCTTTCCTTGACTTGATTCTTGTCTTCCTTATGCCTAAGGACTCTCTGAGGTAATTAGTAGCAGACTGATACATGTAGATACTACAAGAAAACTGACCAGCGTTTGGATAACATCAGAGGCTGGAAAAGTTAGTTTTTATGGTTTATAAATCCTCCAGCCAGCATGGCTTATTAAAAGTAGTGCTCTTGACACATGTGTGTTTCTACAGTGCACAGGGATGCACTTGTTTAGCTCTTGCCTATAACTTCTTTCGTCTTGAAACTCTTTTTCATCATGATTACAATTATCAAGATGTTTGATAAGTTGTAACTACTCATAGGTACTGTGGGAAACCAGTGGGAGCTTTTTTATTTGTTTGGCTAAAAATACTCCCATGGTTGCTAACCGTTTCTATCTGGAAGGTTTTTTTTTTTAATTATATTGTGATAACTCATTCTTTTTTCTTCTTCTAATTTTGGATTAATTCAGTTTGTCTTGGCAGGATATAATTGGTCAGAAATGTGCAAGCTGCTTCTACTTTATACAGCAGACTGTGTATCTATTTCACAATTGGACCTGGAGGTAACCAGTTATCTTATATGTTGGTTTGTGAGACAGAAGTAGTTGTGTGTCACACACCCCTTCCTGGTTCTAGGGCAAGGTGGTAGAGGAGCTCTTCCTCTTCTTACAATTCTATTTTTTTTTTAGTGGGGGACAGTGTTCGTTGCTGGGCTAGGCTCGCACAACTTGTGGCCGTCAAGGTAAATATATTACCTATATACGATGGCTTTCCAGGTGCCTAAATGTCCCTCATTTTTCTGGAGCCATGGACAGAGAGGAGAATGGAGATGGATGGTGGGATTAATTTGTTTGATAATCCATGCAGGTTATACTGGTTTGTTTCTTGGAAGGTAAGGTATATCATGTACTCTTCTGCTTTGCATACTTTAGACTTGTGTTCGGACTTTACCTTACAAAAGACTAAGTGTCATATATTTTGCTTGTTAATGAATAATAAAATCTGCAATGGCTGTCTGTGAAAAAGTAAAATATCTCTTCCGCTGAGGTGCCCCCCCCCCTTATTTATGTACTAAAATTTGAAAGGAAGAGCAAAGTCTTTATCTTATGCTCAGGGTTTTTTTTGTTTTGTTTTGCAAATTCCATACTCATCTACACAGAAAGTATGATTCCTATTTGTCCTGCCATTGATACTGCTATTTCAATTCCATTTGAGCACTGTAGACAGATCATCATGAGCACAGCGTGTTTACAGTTATACTCAAATGAATGGAAGAATGTGGTTCTTGTTTTGACTTATTGAAATGACATTCTTGTATAATGTATTGCAGAGGTAAATTATTTGTAGAAACACTCATCATTTCAGCATAGAAATACCTCTGTGACCCAGATCTTTTCTCTTTCTCTTTCTTTTTCTCTCTCTTGTCCTGGGGTGGACCTATAAGAATATTTCTGCATTCCTTTTTGTTACTGCTCAGTAAACCATTCTGGATTTATCTGGATGCTCCTATAGAATGAAAAAGGCAGAAATTTTAGAATTATTTTCCCGTTGACTCAATCTAGAAGAATAGCTGTCCTCTCTTTTAGTTCTCCCTTGTGACTTTTCTAGTTCTATTAGCTCAGTCTGAGTAACCTTCCCTTTTTTTAGGCCTCTGGCTAAATTTACTCCTCCCTTGTCTTTTCCTATTAAATCAGTTAAAACGAATATCCATCAGCTTCTCCTGCCTAATGTAATAGTTTGGCTTTTCCTGTGAAGTAACACCTGTTGGGCTCATCATCTGAATCTATTTGAGCACAGAAAATGAACAACAGAAAACTGAAGTGTGTTGTTAATATTGTATTAGACCATAGTGTTGCTTCTTATCATCAAAACTACTGTTCTCTTGGAGCAATGGGACAGAAAGCTGCCCATGATTTAGGAACAGGTCTTTGATCCTTTCATCTTGGTGACTTCTGATAAACCACATTTCTATTTCTTCTGGAAAAGGATGAGAAGTTTTGCCTCAATATAGTTGCTAGTTCCATCTAGAATTAGATCCGTTGAATCAATGCGCATTTACGTAACTTCTGACTTCCCATTCAACAGTTGATTCAGTTATTTGACTAGTAAGTCAACTTAGGCCAGGGTGGGAATCATGTCACACGCCAGATGGCATTGGACTGCAAACCCCAGCATCCTTCATCATTGGTGAGTTTGGCTAGGGTTCAGGGGAGTTGCACTCCATCAACATCTAGAAGGCTAGATTCTCACCATTGATGTAGGCTGTCATATATACCTTCAGCTCTATTGCTATCTTAACTATATTGCTATTAGGTAGCTGTAAGGGTGCTTCACCCAAATGTAGTCTTAATATACCCTTTTCTTGTATTTCATTGCCATTAACAGGCTAATTTTCTTTATGGAAGCATTTCTGCAATTTTAATGATTAAAAAAGTGGAGACAAAGAATAAGTTATCAAAGGGGTAAGGGCTTTGTCCTAGGATTGTACTTCTAAATTCCTTGTTATTAATTCAAGCCAACTGGCATGAAAGAAATCTGAGGAGAGGAACTACGATATTTCAAGATACAATCATTAGAGCATGGAAAAGTTATTTTGAAGACTGCAACTCCTACAATCCCACAGCGAGTGTGATCAGTGACCATGTAGACTGAGGGATTCTGGAAGTTTTAAAAAGCTTTTCCAAGCTCTGGATATGACGGTACCCTGCCCATTGTTGTAATTGTTGTATGCCTTCAGGGGACACTATTATTTTCATAGGGTTTTCTTAGGCAAGGAATCCTCAGATGTGGTTTGCCATTGCCTTCTTCTACCACAGCAACTGGTATTCCTTGGCAGTTTCCTACCCAAGTACTAACCAGGCCTGACCCTGCGTAGCTTCCAAGGTCACAGAAGATCTGGTGCCTCCAAAGTACGTAGTTTTATCTGTATAGACCACTAACTCTCTAAATAGGAGCCTTTTTTGAAGGAGGTAAAGACAGAGAGAATGTACTTTCTGCTCCAGCAATTCTCACCATCTGCTTGTGGCGAAACAAGGAAGGTGAATGCCAGTTTATACTCACCTAACCCCAAATGGAGTAAAATGAAATGTTGGTGATTAGTGAAGCAAGGCTAACCTGTTCTACTCCCTACTGTTTCACAATCTTTATTCTATCTGGGAAGGTTCACTGCTGTATGTGTTCTCCCTTAGGGAGGCTTATTATTATACTTGGCTCTTGACTTCCCTTCAATGAATTCTGGGTAGTATCTATGAAATTATTTTTAGAAAGTTGTTTACACTGAGAAACCAGGTGACCTGAGACTGCCCAGTCATTTCACAACTAAGCAGAGACTTCAACCTGAATTTTCTGCATGAGAATTCTGAGAGTTAAAGTCCAAAAATAACTTTTCCAAGCTGTGGTTATAGGCATAAACGACTGAGAGGAGTGACAGCTTTGTATTTTCATTTTAACAGGTAATGGCCGTATATAAACACTGCAAACCACTTTCCTCTTTTCATAATTTTCTGATTGGTTGGTTTGCCATTTCTTTTGACCTGCAGCTGCACACACTACCTGTTTTTATATCCAGTGACACTATAACCAAAGTATTACAGTTGATGGTGTTATTAATGTCCATGCTGGGCAGACTTGGCCATTCACTGGCAGGACACCTAACCTCTCTGACTGCTCCTGCCTATTTTCCATCTAAGCATTAGTGTCTCCTTCTTCTCTTTTAGTTTACTCATTTACAGGATCTGCTCACAGTTCTTTGCCCCACCTGAGCAGTTTGTGCTGTAGGTAACACATAAAATTTATCATCTAATTATCGTTTATCCTGCGAAATAGATTATATTTTTTTAGTTTACCAAGACCCATTCCAACATTTGAGGTGTTAAAAGCTGCTGCACTTAAAAAAAATCTTTGTTGTCCCTCACTCCATATTTGCAAATAAGTAATAGTAGAGAGATCAGGCTAGTAATAATTAAGATGATATCCGTGTTTGGAATGCCTGGTTGATGGAGGGAGTGTGTGTGTGTAAGTGGAGAGGGGAGAATAATCACAGATAATGAACTGTGGAAAGGAAACATCTCACAGAACTTCTGTAAGTATTTAATTACCCTGAATTTTCAGGTTTTGCTTTGGATATTTATTTTACAGGTAATGAAAGGTGCCGGGGCTAGTCTAACTCCATACTTTAACATCATGACCGTATTTCCTTTCAAAAAACCTCATTAATGTCAAATGACAGTATTCCATCTTTTCTCTTTATCTTTGATGCTAGATTGTGATGCAGTGGAGAATCCAAGGCATTTTCTGTTAGTTTTGCCATTACTGGCCAGCATTGGGTGCCTTTCATTTTCCCCATCGTTGTTAGTCATGGCACTTTAGAAATCTCAGTAAGCAACTCTCTTAGCATATAGTATACCAGGATAATGCTCCAGAAATTGCTAAATATTGTGTTCCTGTCCAAAAATGTTTCCATGAGTTATTGCCTCTGAAATATACTACTCCGACAAAGCAATTGTTTGGTTGTTTTCCTACTTTGTTGCTTGTCAGAATAAGACTGTATATGTGTTATCAGTTCAGCCACAGACATCTGACAACAACAAGGTGTGAAAGCCATGAATTTTTTGATACGCCTTGCAAACATGATGTGTTTGCTAAGGCAGTAGAAAATTCAGCATTGCTGTTTGCTGTGATACTGGCATAGTGATAAGAAAGCTTCATTAAGGTTTGATTATTTGCAACAGCGGGGACTTGCCCTTCTTCCAAGTTACTCATTCTCCAAGTCCTACTTGAGGGATCCGTCCATTTCAGTTAAAAGATGTTTCAAAAACATGCAGTTGGTTTCTGAGTCAGACACATTTCTATGCTTTTCATGTGTTTGATTCTGAATGATAATTATTTTCTTGACTCTGATGGGCTTGTAACTGTAAAAATGCTGTGTTAACCGTAACATCCTAATTTTTTATTTCCAAACTTCAAATACTGTGGTGTTGAAGACTACTGGATTGCTGTTGATAGAGTGCCAATTTAAGAGAAATATATAACTGCCTAATATTGTCAATCACAAAATGATAGTGCACACATTTCTGAAAGAAACTCATTCACATGTCATAAAGATGAGCCCCTTATGTGTAAAAGTGTCACTGTTGAATGAGTGGGAAAAGGTGACATTACACTCAGCATCACATCTCTATATATGCCATTTTTTTTATAGGTAAACTTCATATCATAAAATGTTATAAAAGTGCAATAAGAACAACAATCTAATCAAAACCGACATTTGAAACCAGATGGAATTATGTATAAAAAAGGCCCTGTTGAGTCTTCATATAATTGTAGTCCAAGGTAAAGTCTGTAACTTAGGCAAATCTTTAGGGCCTGCTTGAAAACCTGTAGTAATGTGGCCTGGCACTAATATCTAAGAGATCGTTAGTTTAATTAAAATGACCATTAACACAAATATGTAAATTGCAGTATTGTGTTCATTGTAGTGGGACTCATTGCTTGGTTAGAACATGTACATTTGCATCTGTGATGGCTTAAAGAACTGATTCCTGATTTCTGCTAAATACAGTTTTCTGCATAGCTGCTGCTGAATTGTTAGTCTATGGCCCTTTCCGCACCTTACCTTTTCTCAGCGCTGGGGTACGACGATCGCGTGAGCAGCCTCCAGCAAGAGGCTCTTGCGTCCCTGCTGCTTCAGCTCTGCACGAGCTGCCTGCTCCCGAGCAGGCAGCGCAAGAGCCCTGCCTCTTCCTTCCTGAGCGCAGCCTGGGAGTTTCCCAGGCTGCACTGGGGCAGGAAGTGCAACCACCACAGCTCTGGAGGCTCCGCACGCATGGCAAGTGTGCGCGGGGCCCTGGAGCAATGCGCGATCGCGCACCATTTTCGGCTGAAAGCCAAAAATGAGAAAATGCACGAGCAGCGCCTGCCCTACCCTGGAGCGTTGCGTGATTGTGAGTGCGTTGTGCAGATCGTGCGTCATGCAGATTTCATATTTTCTTCCTATCAACTTCCTTCACTGTCCAACTTTCACAACCATACATAGAAATTGGAAAGACAGTATATGCACAGTTCTAACTTTAGTATTCGATAGCATATCTTTACACTGCAGGATCCTGTCTAGTTCCTTTATAGGTGCCTTTCCAAGTGCTAGGCCCTTTTCGCACGGCATTTGCAACTGCACACAACTGCAAGGAGCGGTCCGCATGATGCACTCACAATCACACGACGCTCCAGGGCCTGGTAGGTGCTGATCGTGCATTATTTCATGTCTGGCTTTGAGCCGAAAATGGTGCGCGATCATGCATCACTCTGGGGCCCGGCTCTCACTTGCCGTGCGTGTGGAGCTCCGGAGCCGCGGCGCTCACACTTCCTGCCCCAGTGCAGCCTGGGAAAATCCCAGGCTGCACTGCGGAAGGAAGAGGAGGGGCTCTCACGCTGTCTGCTGGCGAGCAGGCAGCAGCTGCAGAGCTGAAACAACAGGGACGTGAGAGCCTCTCTCAAGAGGCTGCTTGTGCGATCCCTGCACCTCAGCTCCACAAAAAGGTGGGTTGCAGAAAGGGCCCTGGTCTTCTGATTTCTTGACTACAATTTCCAGTCTAATTAATGATTGATCCAAAGTATGAAAAATCTTGAGCTATTTCAGTGTCGTCGTCACCTGCTTTAAAGTTATATAAATCATCTGTGGTCATTATTTTTGTTTTCTTAATGTTCAAATGTAAACCTGCCTTTGAACTTTCCTCACTTTTTTCAGTAATTTTTCCAAGTCTTTACTATTTTTTTTGTTACTAATAATGTGGTGTCATCTGCATATCATAAACTGTTAATGTTCCTTCCTCTAATTTTCACACATCCTTCCTCTGTGTCTAGTCCTGCTTTACGTATGATATGTTCAAAGTACAAGTGAAACAGATAGGGTAATAAAATGTAGCCTTACCTGACCCCTTTACCTGTTGGAAACCATTCTGTTTCTCTGTATTCTATCGTGACAGTAGCCTCTTGTCCTGAGTACAGGTTATGCATCAAGACAATCAAATGTTGTGGCATACCAATTTCTTTAAATATTTTAAATGGTTTTGTTGTATCAGTTACTGTTTATAGTCTGTACTTTATTTTCCAGAACTTAAAAGGAGCATCTCAGGGCTCAAAATAGGAATTTAAGGAGCTAGAATGCCTTGTATTTATATTTTAGGTTACTGCCAGTTTTCATTTATATTTCTGAAGCATCTGAACATAATTGTAAATATGAGCAAGCTGTTTACTGTTGAGAACTCTAGTGCATGCTCCTGAATTACAAGAGAATTAAACCCTATGGTATAGCTTTCTTCACTAAACCACAAATGACATAGTTCCACAGGACAGTACCATGACAGTGGAAAGTGGCACATAACTTCTGTAACTGTAGTGCAGATATACTTTCAATTTCCCATCTATCAATAATTAGGGGAACATTCACAAAGATAAGCTTCCCTGAGAAGGCAGAGACAGTTTCTGAAGCATGCATGAGGTCTAAAATGCCTTTAAACATGATTTAAGGTTTTCTTAATTAGGCTATATAGCTGTGTTTTGATGTGCTCTTTTCTAATCTTCATGACATTTTTTCGAGACACTGGCAAGTGAGAAACACTTAGCATTACTTGTGCTTTAACTTCCCTGTGCATTTGTCTTAAGAACTCCTGGTATCGTGTGCTGACATGGCCTCCTGTCTTTGGGGCATTTCATACCTTTTAAGTGGATATATAGTTCGTTACCGAACCAATGTTGTTTAGTGTCTTGAATGTTGGATAATTGTTGCTGTTATTGTTATTATTTCATTTATACCTTACTTTTCTGTCAATAATTAGACTCAAGGAGGCTAACAGCATATTTAAATCAATACAGACTAAAACTATGCAGAATTTTCAATGATAGTATAAATGTAAAAGTTATTTAAAAACAGTTGAACAATTTATAAAATTAAAAACATTAAACATTAAAATTAATCAAAAGACCACTTACAACTTTTTATAAAACCATCACACACTATTAAAAGCCCAAGCAGTCAATTTCTAAAAGCCTGATGGCATAAAAATATTTTACCTTGCTGACAGAAGAAGAGCAAGGTTGGGCTATCTGGGTCTCCCCAGGTAGAGAGTTCTGGGAGAAACCACCAAGAAGATCCTCTCCCTTGTTCCCACCAAGTAAGCCTGAGGAGGTGGTGGGACAGAGTGAAGGGCGTTTCTAGAAGACCTTAGTCTCTTATGGCTCATAAACGCAAATACAGTCCTTCTAGGACTAGAACTGTAGGAGACCACGGTTGAAATCTCTACTCAACCATGGAAACCTACTGGGTGATTTTGAGCAACTCGCATTCTTTCAGCCTCAGAGGAAGGCAGTGGCAAAATTCTTCTAAATAAATCTTGCCAAGAAAACCACATTACAGTGTCACTTTAGGATCACAGTAAGTGAGAAATAACTTGAAGGTACATAACAACAAAGTGGTTCATTCCCCCAAAGAACTGCTATGTTATTACGTGTGTGAAAAATTTCCTATTGCCTCATGATGTATCCACATATTGAAAGCAGTTGAAGGTGCAGTCTTCTAGCCATTCAACATCACTGTGCCTTCAGACAAAAAGGGCAAATATAAGAGAGAAAGGTTCAAGGAACAACCAACAATCCAAATTACTGATTCTTTCTCTCTCTTTCTCTTCTCCCCTCCCTCCTTTTAGGGAAAATTTAAAACAAAGATAATTTCAAAACATGCAAACTTTTCATGGATTAGATTATTCTTTCTTTATCAAGGTACCTTCTTATTATGTTTGAATACAGAAAGCAACCAATCTGCCCATCCTGCCCAGTAAGTAAGTACCACAGCCTGTTTCATAGATGTATGTGTGCGTGTGCATTCAATTTAACTGTTGACTTATCCTGACTCAATGAATTTCGTAGGGATTTTTTAAGGCAAGGAATACTCAGAAGTGCCAGTTCCTTCCTTTGAAATATAGTCTATTGCACCTGGTATTTGTTGGTTATCTCCTATCCAAGCACTAACCAGGGCTGACTCTGCTTAGCTACCAAGATCAGATTAGATCTGGTGCCTTTAAGTTTTTTAGGCCTATGTCATGTATAAACTACATAAAATAATTGCATTGTTACACAATGAATAGATAGGCCTGGAGGTTGTTTGTCTGAAGCATTCTTGCCTCACAGATAGATCTAAAACAATTAAAATGCCTATATTGTTCCCTGTAGGAAATAAAATGTGCTTGACACATTTGCTTGACATAAAATTTGTCTATCTGTACAATCACACTAATTTTTGAGCACTGTGAAACCTCCTAAAGTAAATGTTTAAAGGCGCTACTTTTTGATTAGAAAATTATCAGAATGAGAGCGGAGGAGAAAGAAGAACAAGAAATTTTAAATTTTCCAGATGATGAAAGAGAGAAACTGGGAATAGAAACATTCCAAACTTCTAGTGAGTAGTTTAGCTCACAACTCACTTCTTTTCACTTTGTTGGAATCAATCCAGAAACATAATTTTTTTAAAAAATGAATTCTATCACATGGGGCGTTCCAGAGGTTTGGTGCGATTGCCCTCATCATCCCCACCCAACATGGCCAGCCAGTTGTGCTGGGTGCAAGTGATGGGAGTTGTGGTCCAAACCTCTGGAAGGCTTGAGGGGGAGGAAGGTTGGTGGAGATCAATATATAAATATATGTATTATATTAATACATACTTTCCCAGGTTAGTGGAACCAACAGGGTCACGATCACAAACCTTTGATATGAAAAGTGTATATACTGTACATGTTTATATATGTTAACTTACCCACATATGCATATGCATATGCTTGTCTTTCAGGCCTGTCTCCTGTCAAGACATGGGAGTAGGAGTCAAAGGAGGGTAAAGAACAACAGCAAGTTAAGTTTTTTCATTACTTAGGCCAAAAAGAGCAAGCCTGACCTCATAGGCTTCGTTATTGTTGTTGCTTTGCTTTCTTTCTGAGACTGAGAGAATGGGACTTGCCTAGCGTCACCCAGTGGATTCAAAGCCTGGTCACCAGAGTCATAGTCCAGTGCTCAACCACTATGCCATGCAGGCTCTCATAGGCTTCATACTTTACTACACTGGCCTCTCTGCCCTCTTGATGTTCAAGATATATCTTTGCCATTCAGATTGCTTATCATCACTAATGTCTCTGGAATTTCCCATTACTTTGTTCATTGTATCAATTCCTCCAGTTCATCAAGTGCAGTGATAATATGAACTGAGAACCATACCCACAAAGTTTTGCTGTGCCTTAGAATGTTAAATAAGATTCTGAACCTGCACAGCCAGCATTTCAACAACATACAGACGCAGCTGCTTTGCCAGCATGTACAAAGAAGTTCATTATTATTAACCCTTGTGAAGAAGGATGCTTAACAGGGTGAGGGATTCGTGGCCTTCTAGCTGTTTTGGACTACACATCATGAAATCATAGAATCATAGAGTTGGAAGAGACCACAAGGGCCATCAAGTCCAACCCCCTGCCATGCAGGAATACACCATCAAAACATCAAAGTCCCCTAGCCATAAATCATAAATACACAAATTGGCCATTTTTAGCTAAAGATTCCCCTGTCTTAGGGTACCCCAGCCCTGAAAGGTGAGTCTGCATATAGTGTTCCTTCTTTCTTAACACCTGCCAGTACTTCTCTGAGTAATTCTAGGAAAGAAATATTCCTGCCTAAAACCTTATAGAAAACCGTTTCCAATCAGAACTGATAATACTGGGATTGATGAAGCAGTGATCGAACTAGTATGGGGTGGGCAAAATGCAGCCCCTAGAACTGTTTCTGTGGCCCCCAGGACCCTGTATGGATCATTTTTTTTATATAAAAAAATCTTTATTTTTTTTTGCTCCAAAGCAACCCAAAATAACCTCAGGTGGTATGGATGGATTTCTGCCATGTTGAGATCCCCCCCTGCCTCCACCAGGCTAAAAGCATTTTGCAAACCCCCCCCCCCATTTTTTTTGCCTCAAAATAACCAAAAATGTCCTCTAGGGGGTCCATGAAGGCTCAAAAACATGGTGAGAATATTCGCTAGAGTGCATTTGGAGGTGAAAAGATTGACTTTTTTTTTTTGCAGGAGTGGATGCAGTGGGAGTGCAGCTCTCCAAGATCTCCTGGGGAGAGGCTAATGCAGCCTCCAAGCCTTTCACAGTTGCCCATTCCTGATCTAGTACCAGGCAGCTTCCAGCATGCTCTCCTTTACTTGGCCTTTCCAAGCCAGCTTCTCATTTCTTTGTTCTCCAGTACCACCAAGTTTCTGTCAGGCCAGAAATGCATCCTCTCTTCCTTGTTTCATTCCAGTTTGCTTTCCTGTGGTGAGTATAGGGAATGGCAATTAAATCAGGTCTTTCAGTCATTTCCTACAAATCATAATCCTGAGCATGTTGTCCAGTCTGTCCAACAACAGGATAGTGCTGCATGTCAGTGAGGTGGGCGTGGGGGAAGAAGGAGGGAAGAATTATAAAAGCTATCCACACACACACACACACACACACACACACACACACACACGTGTATCTGAAACCATTTCATTGCTTAAGCTTATCATTTTGGCTTAAATCTAATATACCAGAAGAACTAAACTCTTAGCCCTTGGCAGGCTTTGCCGGATAACTTTTACCAGTTGTTCCCAATGCCAGGGGAAACCATCAACTTTAAATTCAAGAATTGCAGCTTGCTACTTCCTTATTCATATGTCACTGGAGAATAGCAGTTTCAAGATTTTTTCCTTCCATAGTTAGTTGGCTGCTACTTGTAAGGGGTTTCATTGAAGAAATAATAAAATTCATTTATTAATGTGTATCTGTTTAGTTAAAAACAAACAATGTCCTTTGTTTTCTTGAGCAAAAATGCAAATGTTGCTCTTGGTAATGTAGATGTGTCCAATAGGCAGTAAGATATACCTTTCTTAATAAAACAAATAGACTCCTTGAGATACTAACTCTTGAGCAAAATTTTGTGATAGCAACAGCTTGCCAGGGATTTAAAATAATTTTGCACAGTGGGGGTCTAGAGACTTCTTATCATTTTCTGAGGGCTTGGCCGTGCAGACTTGGGGATTCTGGGAGCCACAGTCCAAAAAAGTAGCCGTTCCAAAGTCTGTGTTAAATTAACTTATCAACAGGGCTTCTTAAAGACATTCCTTGTAACAGTCTTGTAATTAACTGGTTTCAGCAAAGAAGCTTCTCACCAGAGGCACCCTAGAAGTGTTTTTAAGTTGTGGGGAGACCTCAAGACTGGCAGGCAGGTCATGATGAATTTTGCATACTTGCATATATGTTTTTACAAAAGAGTTAACACAGAGAATACAGTGAATAACAGCAACAACAGTATGGTCAAGTAAAACAGTTAGCAATGTGATTACAGTGGAGCCTTGTATCTGCTAGAGTTTGGTTCCCAGACCCTCTGTGGATACCAAAATTCGTGGGTGTTCAATGTACAATCTACAGTAATGTAGTAAAATGATGTCTCTTATATAAATGGTAAATCAAAGTTTGCTTTTTGGATTTTTTTTAAAAAATATTTTCAAACCATGGTTGGTTGAATCCATGGGTACAAAATCCACAGATATAGAGGGCTGACTGTGCAATGAAAACAATGGCAGAATACCAAGTGAAATACTATAACATTGTTCAAAATGTAAAACTAATCTATCAAGGGAAGGGGAAAATATATAAGAGCCAATTAAGCAAATTCAAAGTTGGCTATAAATTAAGAAACTTCTGATTGGTAGTTCCTTGGTGGGCTTAACTACACAGAGTCTTGATGAATCTTGTCCATGATGCCTGATTATTTCATTGGCGGGGGGGCTCAGCCCCCCAGCCTAATCTTAGTGGAGGTTCAAGCTGCCTGCCTTTTGAAGGTCCATTGTTCACTTCAATAGATACAGCTAGAGGAAAAGAGCTACTGTGCTGGTCTTTCAGCTATCATCCATGGCAAGGAAACTGTGGATCAGCTAACATACTGCTAGTACAAACATATATGGATTGCCTTACTTAATCAGAGGAAGAGTCATCTAATTGAGCCTTATATTTCTAGAGACTTCAAGTTAGCATCCTCTGGCTATACACAACAGCTAGTGAAAAATAGGATGTAACTCAAATAGATAAATAATAAAATAAGTCTAAAATGATGAAATCTGGGTCTGTTATTTGTCCTCAGTGTGTGACTGTCAAAAATAAGGGCTGGCATCCTTTTCATTATTTATGTCATAAGTCCAAATTTGTTGTTGTGGTATGCCTTCAAGTTGTTTCTGACTTATGGCAACCCTAAGGTGAATCTATTGTTGAGTTTTTCTAGGGCTGAGAGTATGCGACACATCCTGGGTCACCTAGTGGGTTTCCATGGCTGAGTGGGGAACTGAACCCTGGTCTCCAGGTTGTGGTCCAACACTCAAACCACTATACCGCACTGGCTCTTGCTGCTGGTGAACACTTCCAGTCACTGCAATGGTTCAATGGACCGTCTATGTGTATTTCAAAATTTAGCATGTTGTAAGTCCATCCTACAACATGGTAAATTTTGAAATACACATTGACAGTTGTTGCACAATTACAGTGACAGAAAATGCTCACTGAAACCTACCTTAGAATCTAGCAGCCCCACCAATGGATGGCAATAAGCAAGGCAGCAAGGCAGTTTGTGTTGTGATAGCTACATCTCATGATCCAGGATGTCAACCAATGTTTATTTCTTTATTTTGTAACTCATCTTTCTTCTGTGAATGACCAATATCTGCATGTTTGGGGTTCTTTTTGTATTGATATACTGTCCAGTAACAAAGTTCTTAGGGATGGGTTATGTCCAGGTCCAACTGAATTACCATGACGTCAGTATGTGTCTTGCATGAATTTGCCCACTCGTGCTTACGTTCCTTATGATTGCAATGAACATAAGTGAAGATTATCTTAATATTACAGTTATCTACAAATATGCTTCCTGGATTTGAAGTTACCAGATTCAGCCACAGCAGGGGAATCTTAAATCAAGAGGGAGCCAAATGACTGGAACTTCACTCTTTGAGATTTTCTACCTCAAACAAAGGTTAAATTCCTTCATTGGACTGCGGTTGGCAAGTTTACCCATATAGCACTTTAAGGTTTTTCCAGAGGTAATATACAGAAGCCATTTCCACACTATACTGTTATAGTGCTATTATACCACTTTCAACATCCTGTGGAATTCTGGGGTTTGCAGTTTAGGGAGAGGCACTTAGAATTCTCAGCCAGAGAGCTCTTTGGCCTCAGTAAACCCCAGAATTCTACAGGATGTTGTAAGTGGAATAATAGCAATATAATGGTGTACTGTGGAAATGGCCAGAGACTCGTTGAGAAATTCAGTATGCTTTACCTAAGACAGGACAGAGACAGCTGGATTTCAAAGGAAGTTACTTTTCTGTTGCTGATGAAATTGAAGTTTT
Source organism: Cyclura pinguis (assembly GCA_030412105.1). Classification (NCBI taxonomy): domain Eukaryota; kingdom Metazoa; phylum Chordata; class Lepidosauria; order Squamata; family Iguanidae; genus Cyclura; species Cyclura pinguis. The sequence goes on along the minus strand of CM059599.1, from coordinate 304,236,473 downwards.
ATTACCTGCCTTTTATTGCCTTTTGTCCCTAGTCCTCACATGGCCGCAAATGCAAGTGGCCTTTGCCTACACTTAGGTCCCTCAATACCATCTTAATTGACAACAAAATACTATATTTGCTGGTGTATAAAACTCATTTTTCCCCCAAAATACTGTTTGAAAATGCATCTTATATGCTGGTGTGTCTTATACACTGACAAATAGTATTTGCCAGTGTATAAATGGGGTGCGTCTTATACACAGGTGCGTCTTTTATGCCAGCAAATACGGTATGTCTGAGACAAAATATACACTGGTGACTATAACAGCGTCACCTTTTCTTCTCCCGTATGATTTTTAACATCTTTACCTAATGAAGAAGCCAGTGAAACTTGGAAAGCTTGTATGATGTATTTATGGTTTGCACTTGGCCTCATAAAGGTATCACTGCTTTGTGAGCTTTGTATTTTGTTGTATTTTGTTGTATTCATTAATAACACAGTTACTACTGAATATGTTTGCTGGATTCCAAGGTACCTAAAAACAGAAGTTGAAACGAGTTCTTCAGCATTGTGAAAAAGCTTGACTGCAGAGTTAAGGAGCTGGTGAAAAACCAAAACTACCAGCACAAACATAGGGGGCAGTGACTGTATAAGAAATGGTATGAGAAACTGTGAAATATAGGGAGTAGTGACTATAAAAGAAATGGTACGAGAAACACTTTATGGGACAGAAATATCAGTGGCTGTTTCTGTGGGAGTGGGAGGACATGGGTCTTCTGAAGTTGTGTCCAACAGATCATTTGTGCCCTTGTTCCAGGCTTCCTCATTTTGGTGTCCTTCAGATATGCTGGATCACAGTACTTTATCACCCTCTAATTGCACATATCTGGAGAGCACCCTGATGAGGAAAATTGTCTTTTTCAGTCTTATGTACTCACAAGTGCTCAGCTTTGATAGTAGGTACCAATATTTTACCAGCCATTCTTTAAGTTGACCTTTCTCTCATACTGTTATGTTTCAGGAACACGTGTACAATGTTTATGGCAAACTGTTTCCCTAGAAGGGATTTTGCTTTTCCCCTAACCAGTTTTCTCACTTGCAGTATTATTCTTGTTTCTGATTTCCACCAGCTGCTGTGTCAGTGCAGAGTGGTTCAGTTCACAGACTTAACTGCTTAGTTCTTCCAAAAGGGACTGTTGCATTAGAAACAATCTCACCCAGAGTTATTCCTTGATAAATTTTTCATGAACAAGATTTTCAGGTTATTCAGTGAACAGTTATTTGGTGGAACTTCTTTCCAGAGAAGTTTCTATTCAGTTGGGGTTCCTTTAAAACATTAATGCATACAGCTGGAGTTTTTTCTATGGCATATTAAAGACGTACTATACACCTGAAATATAAAGAACTTTTGTTTGTTAGACAGTTTGCCTCTTATTTACTCCAGTTGATGCCAAATGTTTGATATTTGCTCTGAGCTATTCTGACAGTTTTAGAATATTCATACGATCGTATTTTTTTTTAATGCTTACAGCTTTTAGCTAAGCATGTTAAGGAAGGTGTAAAGTAGGATTAATCAGCCCTGGAAACCAGGCTGTCTTTTATATGACGGTTTTTGCTGACTACAGGTTTCAGACAGTGAAATCTGATACATGCCTGCTCAGAAGTAAGTCCCACTTGTTTGAAGCAGGCCTACTATCATACTAATGTGTATAGGATTATACCCTAAATGATAGTAAGTTTAAGAATCAGTGCATTTCATTCTTCTTTTATGCATTCTTAGCACACATTTGCTTTTGAACATCAATACAGTCGGCCCTCTGCATTTGCGACTTTGACTTCCCCAGATTTATTTGCAAATTTCTTCAACCCCTACCTGCACTCACTTCAAGGTCTTCTTTTCTGGTTGAACCGTCCCTCCCAGTGGCTCCGATCAATCTATAAAGCCCTTTAAAAACCCCGCCTCTGATCATCCTCCTCCTCCACCAGCCACTGCCTGGCTACCTAAGGACAGATCAGAGCCAAATTTTTCAGCAGAATAAGCCCTGTCCCAGTGTCACCCACACACCCAAGGAAGGAGATGAGCAAGAGAGAGGAAGTATAGGGGCACTATGATCACCCACCCCTTTTACCTCTCATTGATCTAGTTTGGACCTTGAGTGCTTGTTCTCCCCACCATGTCTCAACCCCCCCCCCTTTTGATATTTGTGATTTTTCTATTTTTGTGAGGGTCTTGTGCCCCTAATCCTAGCAAATGTGGAGGGCTGACTGTATTTTGCTAATACTTTTTGTCAAGTAATTTTGCTAAATTCTTAAACTGAATCTGTTGCTGAAGTTAGCTTTATTTTCAAGTAGTTGTGTGTCTTCAATTTGTTTCAGACTTACAGCAGCCTGACATACATCCAAACAAGATGAACTTATCATGGGATTATCTTGGCAAGATTTGTTTAGCCTTTGGCTTTCTCTGAGCCAGAGGTCCCCCACTGGGTTTCCATGGCTGACAGGAGATTCAGACTCTGGTCTTCAGCGTCATAGTCCATTGTTCAAACCACTATACCATGCTGACTCTCTTTATTTGTTAACAGTCTAGTGAAACCTATTTCAAGGCTTGTTGTTAATTCAATTGCTAGAATAATTATGGCCCTTTTCAGAAATTCTTCCTATTTGTAAGATCACAGAAATTTCTTTGCTTCTCATTGGAAAATGTGGATTGTTGGAAAGATAAACACTTAACATTCTGACTTCTTAGGTTGTTGTGAGTTTTCCGGGCTTTGAGGCCGTGTTCTACCACCATGCCACCAGATCCTCTGAAGATGCCAGCCACAGATGCATGTGAAATGTCAGGAGAAAATACTAATAGAACACGGCCTCAAAGCCTGGAAAACCCACAACAACCTATGGATTCCGGCTGTGAAAGCCTTCGACTTTACATTCTGACTTCTAAGTCTCTGCTAATAGCACATGGTCTCAACTGTTGCTAGGCTGCTCTGCAATTTGTAATCTGATGCTTCTTATCTTGCACCAAGTTGTACTGGCTTTCAGAATTCTGTCCTTGAAAATACCCATTCAGATGTTATATTCTGCTTGTGAACATTCCATGAGATCATAGCAGTTCATTTTAATCAATCAGTAATGGATCTGGGCACCCCAATTCAAGAAGGACATGGTCAGGCTGGAGCAGGTCCAGAGAAGGGCAACCAAAATGGTGAGAGGCCTGGAAGACATGCCCGATGAGGATAGACTTAGAGAGCTGGGTATGTTTAGTCTGCAGAAGAGAAGGTTAAGAGGGGACATGATAGCCATGTTTAAATATTTGAAGGGATGCCATGTAGAGGAAGGAGAGGGCTTGTTTTCTGCCGCTCCAGAGACCAGGACAAGGAGCAATGGATTCAAGCTGCAGGAAAGGAGATTCCACCTGAACCTCAGGAAGAACTTCCTGACAGTCAGGGCTGTCCGGCAGTGGAATATGCTGCCTCGGAGTGTGGTGGAGTCTCCTTCTTTGGAGGTTTTTAAGCAGAGGCTGGATGGCCATCTGTCGGGAGTGCTTTGAGGGTGTTCCTGCATGGCAGGTGGTTGGACTGGATGGCCCCTGTGGTCTCTTCCAACTCTACATTTCTATGATTCTATGATTCCTACAGGCAGGTAGTGGGAGGTTTCCGTTATTAGTTTATTATTTTTCTGAGATTTGTAGGCAACAATATTAGTTTCAATAGAACATTATTCCCACCTATGGATACTAAATCAGACCATTTGAAGTATGTAATCTGGTGTCTGTTTTTTCACAGTGATGATAAAATGAAAATGGTAGCTGTATTGCTGAAAAAAATACCTCCTTTTTTTCTGGATGTTTGTCATATTCAATCAGAATGGTGCACCCATGTGCAGGAAGAAATGATATAATGTGGGTTTGTGAACATTTGGCCTATATAATTCATACTATATTTGACAAAATATCACTGATATTTAGTAAATGCTTTTTCCGTGATTAGAAAAATATGTAGTTATACATTTCAGGAGATTAGGATATAGAATACATCAGAATAATAAGAAAGCTCAGTATGTATTTATATTTGCATTTTACAGTAAACAAGAACATAATATAATCACTGGTTACTATTACTTTTATTGCTATCGTGTTCCAATCTTCTGGATTTTAAATTAAAATGTTAGCCCTATGTTAACGTTTATCACAGAGCCAGCTACATTTTATTTAGGAAAGAATGAACATTCACCTAAAAAGAGGGTCAACGATTTGAATATTTCAAGTGAATTCTTGAAAGTGCTTGAGAAGCATGTTACTACTGTTTCTCCTACCCCTGCATGAAGACAAAGTGACATAATCTGGCAGCTGGAAGGAAAGGCAGAAGTAGTCATTGGCTCCTCCTCTGCCAAATGGCTTTTCCTGACAAAGTCTGGGATTGGACTAGAAACCTCTATATTCTCCGTAGGAAAACAAATCTGTATATTGCTATCTGTTAGTGAGGAAAGAATAGCACCTGAAAATGGGAGTACTTGCAATGATCTCTGCTTTTCTCTTCAGTTGCGCAAAGGTACATCTCTTCATCTTCAGCCAATGGTAGATGGAACCTGTTCTCAGGGTTAGAGTGAATGCTGATCTTCCTTGTGAGCATTTACAGAGAAGTGTTTGTTGCAAATCCTATAATCATATATTTGATTTTGGTAGCTGCAATGTGAGAAGAAAAAATAAAACTGAAAAAATTGGCATGAAATAAAGAAATAAAGAAAAAGTCCCATAGATATGGCTACAACAAAGTGACTAGAGGGCAGGGAACCTTACGGATCCACTATGAGGACAAACACTGCAACACAGACTTGCCCTCCCAGTTACAAGGGGTAACACATATATGTGATTAAGATCCAAGTATGTATTTTTATCAACTAGTAAGCATGGGGGAGTTCAGAATATAAAGCATTGGTAATAGGCATCTAATAACTATAACTAGTAACTTAGAAAGTACTAATCTGGTTTTATCTCACATAATGGCAGGAATGAAATTTTAAATGATCCATACAGAAGAAAACATCTTTAAAAGTGAATATGTATTGAGTGGCAGCCCAATTATATTCACATTGGGCAAAGGCTATAAAGGGAATTGCACGTGCCTGTGGGATTTGTGGAGCCAAGAGAATTTAGGAACACAGCTGGTGTCATTTGACATTTTTTTTTGGCTGCTGATGTTGGTCTCTTCAGACTCCTAGCCAATTAATACATATGGCAGCCAATTGGCTATACCGAAGCACCTTTCCAATTTCTTAGACCTCCCTGAGGCTCTATAATCTATAATCCATTCCATGGATGCATTTTTTAAAAATTGCCTTAGGGATATTTCCCCCCTGCCATTCTATTCTAGCTAATATTGTCTTTCATTTTTTGGTGTGTGTGTGTGATTGTGTGGTATTTGTATCTCCTTTATTTCCTCAAAATTCTGTGTCCTGTGTATTGCCAGAGAGTGACTCTGAGAGCACTTTTTCAATGGAATAACCACAATAGTCAGAAATTCTACTTGGAAAGCCAGGAGGGAACCTGCACCAGAATTTAAAGGACCCAATCAAATGAAAAGGTGTGGAAAAAAATGAATTCTCCTGTCTTTTTAGGAAGTGCAGTCCAAATGAGCATGTTAGACTGTGTGTGTGTCTGTGCATGTGGATATACACATGGAGGGGTGATGTGCATATATATGTATATATGTTTGTGTGTAGACATGTATATGTTCAATGTTTATAAAATGTACAGATTTGCAGATCAGCTTTCCAAAACACTACTGATCTGAACAGAAGGAACACCCTCTCCTTGCATTCAGTGCAATAAAATGAACCACTGAACACCTCAGATTTGTATCTGCTATTTAACAGAAAATCAAGTATCAAGGCAGCCTGGCTGCTCTGGAATCTTATTTTCCCTTCATTCCCTCAATGCGGCAAATAGTCCCCTTCCTGCTACTGCCTTATGTCATTCAAGAGGAGTGCCCTAGTGCCATTTTAACTACATCAGCTACTTCCTTATATTGCAAATATTGTTTCTCTTTGTTCCTTTTCTTCTCATTTCTTAACAGTTGATTAGTTGTTGAGATTCTGTTTCTGATAGCATCTATTTAATCTGAGTTAGCTACCTGAATTAATAGACCATTTGAGATTGTAATTTTATGGCTTTCTATATAGCTTTACCTACATGCACTTGGAAAATACTTATAGATAGATAGATATTGTTTATTACGGTCATAGACCAGAAAAGGTTACACCAAAACAGTACCACGGACAAAAAAACCTAAGTACTGATACAAGTAGACATAAACATGAATAAAAACAGTGTAATAAACTGGGTCAAGAATACAATACTGCTAAAGGATAACAGTCTCACAAGGATTACAAGATATACAATATGCATCTACTCACTAGCCAACATCTTTTGTCTTACTCTTATAGCTGCAGCACAGAATTTGGCAACCTTATACGTTATGTCAGAATTCATATCTGATAACAATAAGAAGATATAAGATGATTCAGATCTACCTGGGTGTTCCCGAAGGATTGGGGAGATAATATCAGCTCTTAAATCTCTATAGAACATACATTGAAAAAGAATATGTTCAACTGTTTCAATCTGACCAGAGTCACACGGACAATATCTCTCCAAATAAGGAATTTTTTAATATTGTCCCTCAAGGACAGCGGATGGAAGACTACGGCAATGCGCTAGAGTAAAAGCCAAACGATGTTTGGGCAGTTCTAAAATATTTAGATAGGCCCTTGGCAACATGTGATACTTGTCCTGCTCATTAGCAATAAAGGATGGAGAACAGGCCAAACCTGTTTGGCGTTCAATATCAAAGATACGTTGTTTAATGACTGATTTAGCCTAATCATAGCCCATCCTAAATAAGCTATCAGGGGACAAACCCAGCATTGACAATTTGGTAACAACCGCCTGTTTCCATTTAGAATGAAATTGGTCTTCCAGAACCAAGGGTGCAAGCCCAATTGGTAGGAAGTTTAATCTAAGCCAATAATTAAATATACAAATCCATACTCTGGCCTCTATACTCAGAAGGCCTGTCTCTAACCGTAACATGGCGTTGGATACACATTTAGGAACATGAAAAACTGATCTTAAGAACTTAGATTGTACATGTTCCAAAGGAGCTAAGTTAGGAAATAACCCTAATTGAGCACCATACAAAAGCTGAGCAATTGGTTTTGCCTCAAATACTTTCAGGGCTGCTGGAACATATTGACCACCTTTATACTTAAAAAACTTTTGGCTAGCGACTGAGCTCCTTTGGGAATTGTTAACAATATAATCACCATGAGCTTTCCTGCTACCCAAGGATTGAAAAATTACTCCTAGGTACGTGAAGCAAGAAACCTGATCTATTTGGTGATTGTCTATAGTCCAATGAAAGCTCCTTGTTTTTTTCCCAAATGCCATTATTTTGGTTTTTTGATGATTTAGAGGTAAATGATCTTCATTACAAAAAAGAGTCAGGGCTTTAAGAGCTCTTTTTAGTCCAGTGGGAGTCCTCGAGAGTATAGCCGCATCATCTGCATATAGAAGCACGGCGATGAATCTTCCTGCTAGCTGAGGGGAATGAAAATAGACATTTTGAAGCCGTCCCACCAGTGAATTAATATAAAAATTAAATAGCAACGGAGCCAGAATGCAACCTTGCTTTACTCCCTTCTCTGTTTTGATTGCACTGGTTAGATGACCCCAAGGAGAGCATCTTACTTTCACTTTTGACATATAATTTCAGCAATACAAAATAATTCCTCAGGTAGAGTGGACTGCCTTATAGCCCCTAATATTTGGGAAGCATATTTTCAGAATTTATACGCAGATATTACTATTGGAAATGGAAATTCACATCTGCCAATAGATTCTCTGCCACCCTGGCCCTCGGTAACTGTCTCAGAAATCAAAAGCTTAGTATTACAATTAAAATCAGGGAAAGCTCCAGGAGAAGACCTGATTCCCCCAGATCTCATCAAAAGCAATTTGGACTTCTGGGCTCCTCTCTTGGCCTCTCTTTTTACTTGCATTGATCAATACAGTTGTACACCGCAGGATTGGGGGCTAGCAATTATAATCCCTATTTTTAAAAAAGGATCCAAAAATGATCCAGCCAATTACAGACCTATTAGTTTACTAAATACCATCAGTAAATCATATGCAAGGCATTTACAGAGGAAGCTCTTGGATTGGTTGGTTGGAAAATACTTAGTATTTTGAAAATTGACTCTGTACTTGTGTGTTTTTATTCAGGTGCAGCAAAATACAGTGTCCCGCCAATCCATCCTGATTCCTTATGTAAAATCAGATTTAAACACCCAATTTGTACCTGGATGCTGCTAAAAATTAAACAGGATTCAAGAAGCTACTTCCGCTGGTGGTTCAATGAATCTGAATTTAGACAGAAATTTTCCATTAGCACTACAGCAGGATGCAACAATCGAGTGTCCTCTCAATGTGTTGTATGTGTTCTAGAAACTTCAAGCCAGAATTGGACAAAGTTGAAGGGAGGATTCTGTGAGTTGTCAACACATGTGGGCAACATAGAGGATCCTGTATTGTAGACTAACAGTTCCATTTTGCATGGCCGCAATTCACAGGGGCAGGAGAACAGGGTCTGTCTCTATGGTTGAGACTAAGGGACTTGAGTACATGGTAATGGCCAGTGCCCTTACATTTCCAGAACTATTAGGTGGCCCTCTGCCATGCTGCGAGCAACAGCTATGAAGTCAACATCAGGCCAGATGTGCAGGAGCTAAAATCTCTGTCACCTCCTCACAATTTTCAGAGTAACGGGCTTTGTAGGTTCCTCTGACATCTAATAGCAACAATAATAGTGGAAATCTGTCTAGAGGTAGAATGTAACCTGTACTTGGAACCATCAAATTTTACTTTGGCTGCTTCAGCAGAAGTAAACTTGTGAGCCATTGTGGCTGCAGGAAAAATGGAAGTACAGGAGTTGTCAGAATACCGAGCAGGTAGGTGGGAGGGTGTGCAAGCAGAGCAAAACCATAACTAAAGGCTGGACAATCCCTTTTGCTCTACTAACAGGATGCTAAAAAAAATGGTGGGATGGGCATTCTGGAGGATGTAGAGCAAAGAGTAATTTTAGCAAACTGAACAGATGAGGACCAGCTCTACTTTCACTGTTCCTAAAAAGGCATAAAGAAGTGGACTGTGCCCCCTAAAAGTTTGTGTCCAGTGTTTCTTCTTCTCAGTAGTCTCAAATATTGATTCCTTTATGTCTTTTTATATAAAAACAGATTAACATGGCTGTCTCTCTGAAGACTGCTTCACTGTTTCTAGTTATTCCCACACAATTCACTGCCACTCCAACTCCTGCTTCCTGCAATCTTTCTCTGTTATGTAATGACACTAATAAGCAACACTGAGGTAAATATTAGTGGTTTAATTCAGAGGTGAGGGTCATACATCTTCAGGATGTTGTTGGACTTAAAAATCCAAGCAGTCCTAATGAGCATAGCCAATAGTGAGGAATGCTGGGAGTTGCAGCTGACAGCATCTAGAGGGCTGTGTGATCCCCCTGTGCAGTAAAATTCTTTGGGCAGACCAGAAAGTCATAGAGTCATAGAACTCTAGTTGGAAGGTGCCTCATGAGCCATCAGGTTAAACTTCCTGTGTAGTGCAGGATCTCTAGCTAAAGTATCCCCAGAAGGTACGTGTCCAAACGGTACCTGTCTCTTTGAAGATGTCCAGAGAAAGGAGACCTCACCACCTCTCTAGGGAATTGTCTCCGTTGCCAAATTGCTCTTACTGTTAAGAAGTTCTCTTACTGTCGAGAAGTTCTAACACTCAGTCAAAATCTACTCTCCTGTAACTTCAAACAATTAGGTGTGGTCCTACCCTGTGGGGCAGTGGAGAACAGGCCTACCCCCTCTTCACTGTGATAGTCCTTGAGATATTTAAAGAGTGCAATTATGCCACCCCTCAGTCTTCTCTTCACCAAGCTGAGCATGAACACCTCCTTCAACCTTTCTTCTTTTATTTTGTTCTCTGTACCTCTTATCATCCTCATTGCCCCTCTCTGAACCTGCTCCAAATTGTGTAATATCCTTCTTAAAAATGAGGAGCCCAGAATGAGTGCAATACTGTAGATGAGGCCTGACCAGCAGAGAATATAGTGGGAATATTAATTTCCTCGACTTGAAAACTGTGCTTTTACTAATGCAGGCTAAAATAACATTCACCTTCTTTGTTGCAGCTCCACAACTTCTGATCAACAATCATCCCAAGGTCCTTTCTGCATGTAGTACTGTTGAGACATGTATCCCTCATTCTATACCTGTGCATTTGGTTTTTGCAGCCTAAATGTAGAACTTTGTATTTGTGTCAATTGAATTTCATTTTAATAATTTCTGCCCAATTTTCTAGTTTATCAAAATCCTTTTGGATTCTGTCCCTATCTTCCAATGTCTCAGTTTTGTCTCATCTGCAAACTTGATAAGGATTTCTTCCACCCTGACATCTAAGTCATTGATAAAAATGTTGAAGAGTAATGGTGCTAGGACAGAACCCTGAGGCTCTCCACTTGAGATTTCCTTCCACTCTGAAGTGCAGTCATTGATGATGACTCTTTGAGCACAGTTTTCTGACCAATTATAGATCTATCTGATAGTGTTCCCGTCTATTCCACATTTAAATTACATCCACAGCATTCCCACCGTCTACTAACCTAGTAAACTGAATAATAAAAGATTGTTCTTGACAAACCCATCCTGGCTCCTACTGATTGTGCATTGTCATGAAGATACTTGTAGATAGACTCCTGTCTAATCCATTCTAATATTTTTTTCTACTTTATAGTTTCCTAGACTGCTTCATAGTTTCTTAGATCTTATTTTTGCTACCCATTTTTCTTCTTCCAAGGGATTGTCATAGTGCTTTTTGCAACTCCTTCTTCAAGAACTACCACTATTGCTGGGTCTCTTTTTCCTCTAGCCTGTCTAGCCATGTGATTATACCCAGTAATTCTCTGAACTTGTCAAAATTAGCTTTCCTGAATCCGAGGTCTGTGTTTGACTGTACAGTAATTTTCTCTGCCCTGTCACACAATTGCAGATTCTACCATTATGTGATAAATTCCCCCTGAAGTACTGACTACTTTGATTTTAGTGATCAACTCCTCCCTATTGGTTAGGACCAAATCCAGGATTGCCAATCCAGTTGTTCATTCTTCTACAGTTTGAAATAAGAAATTACTGCAAGGCACATCAGGAATTTGTTGGTCAGCCTATCTTTAGCAGAATTAGTCTCCCAGTAGATGGCAGGGTGATTGAAGTCCCCCATAACTACTAATTTTTGCATCTTTTTGATTTCTGACATTTGTTTCTGAAAAGCATCATTTACCACCTATTCTTGGTTTGGTAGCCTGTAGTAAATTCCTACTATAGTGTTACATTTCTTTATTGTTACCCAAATGCTCTCAACTGATCCACTCTGATCATTCTCATGGATTTCTGCTACTCCACCTCCTATTTTGCCACATATATCTTTTTGAATAGCTTATACCTTTCATCTGTAATACTCTGATCATGGGAGTTATAGAATTATAGAGTTGGAAGAGATCACAAGGACCATCCAGTCCAACCCCCTGCCATGCAGAAATACGTAATCAAAGCACTCCCAAGAGATGGCCATCCAGCCTCTGTTTAAAAATCACCAAAGAAGAAGACTCCATCACACTCTGAGACAGTGTATTCCACTGTCAAACTGCTCTTACAGTCAGGAAGTTTGCAGGTTTCTGAGGCACTGCAGATTGGGGCATTGGGGGTCTTGTTCGTCAACTCCAAATAAATATTGTGTTGATCCAGTGAGTGGTCTCCACTTGGAATTCAGGCCATGGGTAGCTTATATTAATGTACATGGCAAGTCCACGTTAATATCGTGTATGTTTTTAACCTCTTATTTATCTCCTCTTTTCTCCCCACTTCTTTGCATTAATGGCCAGTCTATTCAATATTTATGAGACTGTAAGCCAGACTGACAATCTCACAAGTTTTGGGATTCATGTTTACAATCGTTAATGACTGTACTTGACCTCAAAACCTACCTCTTAATCCTCGCAGTGCTCAGCTGAAGGGTTTCTAAGGCAAACTGAGGCAATGGGAAACCGCTGCAGTGCTCTCCTGGTTGTGAGAAACAGAAACAGTTGAGGCATGACCCTGAGAGGTCACTCCAGCTTTCTGTTCTTAGTGTATCTCATGACTAGAAGAATGCTGCAATTATTGTTGATTGTAATACTCCTGTCATCAGAGTTATCCCTCCAGGTCTCTGTAATGCCTATAAGTCATATTTACTTTCCTGCACTAGGACTTCAAGCTCAGCTTGTTTGTTTCTCAAACGCTACATGTTGGTGTGTAGACATTTGCAGCTTTGTTTGTTCTCACCTGTTAACTTACTGTCAGTTTTTCTGTGGATCCCATTCTCTTCCTCAGATTCTCCTCTAGGAGGTAAGTTGCATTTGGGCTGATGTTTGAGCTATCATCTCCAACACCCCAAGGATTTAGTTTAAAACCTTCTTGATCAAACTTGACATGTTAGTACTGAAGATATTCTCAGTGTGCAGTGCAGTTCAGTGCAGTGTGCAGTGCAGTTTGTGAAGTGCAGTTCATCTGTAATCAGTAATCCTGACCATGAAGTGAAGATCATGGTCCCAGAAGCCAAATCTCTCTCATCTACACCATCCATATAGCCACTCATTCACTTTTACTATCTTTCTATCCCTGTGTAGGTCTCCACCCCTCAGTGTTATAATTGATGATAATTGGTTGAGAATTGATGAGAATACTTCAGATTTGTTCAGCTTCCTTCCCAAAGCTTGATAGTCAAAAGTGATCTGCTCAAAGGAGTTCTTGGCTGTGTTGTTGATACCCACATGAATAAAGAGAGAGAGAGATTGATCTGTGTTCTTTATGAGTTTCGGCAAGTTCTTAGTAACCTCCTGGATATGTGTGCCAGGAAGACAATACACTCCCCAATTCATCTTTTCAGGCAGGCACACAGGTGCCTCTGTACCTCTGAGCAATGAGTCTCCAACCACCAGCACCTTTAATTTCTTCTTGTTATGGTTGATTGTTACCTTGACTCCTTCCTTGGCATGCAATATCCCTTGTTGCTTGTTTCCTGTTTGAGCATCTTCACTGCTTCTATGCTCATGAAGATGTGGGAAGTGATTGCTTAGTCAGAGAGGTTCTGAATTCCTTCTGTATGGTATGCTTCTGACAGTGACTTTCCTACAAAATGTTTCCTGATTGTTAGATGGCACTTGTTTTCCTTGGCAGTTCCTTGCTGTTGGTTCTATATGACCAATTCTTCCTGTGTATTATCCAGGAAGTGCTCCTGTTGTGTGATGCACTGAAGACACTCAACATGTAGCTGTAGTTCATTGCTCTTCTCTTTCGAGACAGCTATCAATTTGCGTTTGCTGCAGGAGTAGTTGTCAATGTTTTCTGGCAAGAAGACAAACAATACACATACACAGCAGCAGACAATTATAGATGCTTCTGCCTCCATCACTGCAGTTATTTCTTTCTCCTCTCCCTTTTTCTACAGAGTCACATTGCTTTTTGTTTTTTCCCTGTGTTCCTTCCCATGCAGATTAGCAGCATTCACCTATTTGCTCCAGGATTGCATCAAGCATTGCCTCAAGGCTAACATAGACCTGCATGCTTTGACAGTCACCACCATCATGTTGGTGGCAGCAGTCGTACTAGTGGAGATCGTTGTGGCAGTGGGGCCAAGGCTGTTCTTGCCTCTGCCACCTCCTCCTCCACCTCTGCCACCACCACCACCACCACCACCACCACCTTCTCAGCCACTGCTGCCTGCTGACAACTGCGACTCTTTGATGTCAGCCACAGCCTGAGCTGACAGTACTTTTTCCAGTACTTTCAGGGTAGCCGGATCTTTGTGCTTTTTGCATCCAAGTCACCCCTTACCCCTCACTATGACCATTTTCGCACCTTACCTTTTTGTGCTGCTGGGGTGCGGGGCTCGCACGAGCAGCCTCCGGAAAGAGGCTCTCGCTTTTTGCTCCTTTGGCTCTGCATGAGCTTTCTGCTCGCGCGAGAGCCCTGCCTCTTCCTTTCGCAGTGCAGCCTGGGGACCTTCCCAGCCTGCACTGGACAGGAAGTGCGACCGGCCCGGCTCCTGAGGCTCCGCACGCAAGGTAAGTGCATGCGGGGCCCCGGAGTGATGTGCAACCGCGCACCATTTTTGGCTTCAAACCGAAAATGAAAAAAATGTGTGCACTGTCCGCATCAGGCCCTTGAGTGTCACGCAGATGTGAGTGCATCATGTGTACTGCTCCTCACATGTGCGCGATGCTCAAGGGGCCCTTTCGCATTGGAAATGCCATGCGAAAAGGGCCTGTGGATCCTTCTATCCCCAGTTCTGTAGTAATTTTACTCCCCTTCCTTCCTTTTCAGTTTCCCCTATATTCCTTGAAATTTTCTTCCATGGAAGCTCTGTTATTAGCATAAAGTTTAGCAGCATCAGCCCACTTGCTCCAGAGTTGCCCCTGCATCACCTCTGGGCTAGGGAGGATTCTTTACTGCCTGACTGTTGCTGTTGCCATGCTGTATTTGCACTGCTCTTGTTATACCTGGGAAGGAGGTTTCTTTGTGGAGGTGAGGGGAGCTGGAGAAGGGGAAAGGGTGGATGAAAAGCTGTTGGATCTGGCTGTGGATTCAACAAATTCACCAGCCTCCTGCTGCCTGCGGTGTCAGATCCTTGAAATCAAGTTGGTTTGTATTTTTTTCTAAAATGGTTTTATCTTTTTGATTTTGTGTTTTTTTTAGGGACATTCAGACTTTTCCAAGTTTCTTAGTTCCTCTTTCTGCCTGTATGTGGTAGAAAGAGGATGTTAGGTCTTTTTGATTGCCTGCAAAGAAAGAGAACATACTATATTTTTAAGGCTATTTTTACTTAAGAGTTCTTAGCGAATGTGTTACCTGCCAGACCTTTTCCAAAGGTTACCATGAATGGTCCCTTCCAACTTTCTGTTTTCTCCCACAGTGTTTTAAAATTTCAGATTCTCTTCTAGTCTTATTTCATGATTTTTGCTGACAGGATAAAACTTAGTGGGCTTCTCAGGAGACTAGTGGAAAAAAAGGAAATTTTACCTCTTTTGAGCTGCCAAGGTCATGATCTCTTTCATGTCCTAACTTGTGGAGTGGTTCAGTACAAGGAAAGTGTCCAGTAACAACCAATTCTTCACATCTTTGCACACAGAAAAAGTTATACATTTATGCAAGAGAAATGCCTTGCAATATCTTCACCCTCTACTTTTGTGACATCACACTCTCAGAGCCATAGCATGCAAATCCCTTGAGTGGATTAGGTACTTGAAAGTTCAGATTAAGTTCAGATTAAAAAGCCAATTTTAACAGAGTTAAAAGGGGATTATGCTGGTAATTTTCCAATTTGGCTTCCTTCAAGAGACTTTGTATGTTGTTGTGGTCTTACTATCTTACCTGCAAAATGGGGGAGATGGTGTTACCACCTCAGTTTTATGATTCCGTGCTTCAGAGCAGAGGTAACTCCTCTGCATAGACAGTAGCTCCACTAGGTTCATCCCTGCCTCCTTTTTTTCTGCCATCCAGATGTTTCTGACAGTAATAGCATTGTCACAAGCATACACGATTCTGGATTATCTGCCGGACTATGTAGTCAAAAATGGGCTTGACAGTTTGTGCAGCCGTTTACCAGAAGCTATGTATATGCCAATGGAAGAACAGAACTATGTGTCCTCACCCACCATGTACTATATAATGGAATTCTTGGTTCTAAAACCAAACAATAGTTCTTGGCTGTTAGACTAAACAATACTTTCATTCCATAGTCTGAGACTCATATGCTTCTCTGTTTCCTTTTGTCTCAGGAAGCTGGAAAAAAATAACCCTCTTTCTTTCTTTCTTTCTTTCTTTCTTTCTTTCTTTCTTTCTTTCTTTCTTTCTTTTTCTTTCTTTCTTTTTCTTTCTTTCTTTCTTTCTTTTTCTTTCTTTCTTTCTTTCTTTCTTTCTTTCTTTCTTTCTTTCTTTCTTTCTTTCTTTGAACTATGGGGAACAGTGGTTAGTTTAAACTATGGATAGAAATGAAATCATACTGTATGATCCTGGCTTGCTAACAAATACTCATTTGCATGAATAAGAATTGCTCCAGTTTAAAGATAATGAGAAACTCTAGTTAGTTAAAACCAGAAATGTGGATGCTTTTTGTTCTTGTAGCTGTGCTGGTGTGTGCATGTAGGACCATGCTATCTAGGTTCCTGCTGCTAGTCATGCACATAATATTAAACTGCTGCCTATTTTATTCAGACGCAGCCAAAGTATGGCAGGATACGTACAACATGGGATATGTACATTGGTTTACATGTTACAGATGCGTTTGGGAGTAGGGCTTGGTTCCAGTATCCTACGACACATACAGAATTACACAAACTATCTGTAAGAGTCAGATAAACCTGGCTTGAATGATTCTTTGGTGCACTATCTTAAGAATGAAAGTACTTTTTCACATAAGTTCATGGATATTTGTATACTGATTTTGAATTTTGCCCTATGGAATAATTCTAAGGTTTGGGGGGGTCAGATTCCACCCCCCCAATTCCTGGAATTTATAGGGTGGAGCAGCCTGGAAGTTATGAGACCTTTGTGAAAGAAATATATTGAGCACATAGGCCTGATAGTATCTCTTCAGCTGCTACTAAAACATTCTTCTCATCTCTGAACTGTGAAGAATTCTAGCTTCTTTAGTATTCCACACTCGGCTCTACTAAATGAGTACAGCAAATGAAAGAGAAAGAAACCATTATTGCTTTCTGGTTGACAGTTCTAATGTCAGTTTTTAAGACGGACTTCTTCAGCACACTTTTGTGTAGGTTGTTGTGCCCCCCCCCCGTTTTTTTTTGCTAGTTTTGTTTCTGGAATGCGGTGCTCATTACAGCTTCCAGTATGACAGTTCCATAAAAATGAAAGCCTTTAACAGGCTTCAGCAGTGAAGGCTTTATCATCTCGTCTTCTCAATATTGGCTGCTAAGCATTCCCTCAGAGTCGGAATGGCTGAACTCCCTCCAGCACAGGTATGATAGTTAGATGACAGGAATAGCATTTCTCTGTTCTGATACCAGCTGAGACCTAGGGAGGAGAGAGATCCAGGCAGTAGTGTGAGAACAGGTAAGAAGCACATAGTGGGTAACAGGAGGCTGGCAATTAGTGCTGGGAAATAAAATCGGAGAAAGTTGCAGGAGGAGATCCAGGTTTTAAAGACACAGATTCAACAAGAACCACAAGCCAAACTGTTTTTGCAAGGTAGATGGCTCCTAAAGGGAACAGATACTCCCCTTGCAGTTATATTCTGAAATTTCTGGGTGGTTCTGATTCATGACTAACAAGTACTACTTCTCTTCCTTTCCCCCCACCCCAAAAAAACTCAAGGCAGCTTTCATTATTTCAAAAGTGTGGGGCACATTTGATTCTCCTCACAGCCGGGATAGCAAGAGGAGCCTTGGGTCATTTGTAGCTAATTCATGTTGCTTCTCTTCCCAGACCAGCATTAGGCTGGTTTAAGAGGTAAAGCTGGCATGTCAGTACAGGACAAAGCAATGCTGCTGCAGATCCCACACCGCTTAGGGGATGGGAATCCTGTGCCACTTATGTCTAATGAGGAGCTTTGGATGGTTGGTGGGCTGATAAGGAAGGATCTCCAAACTTGACATCAATGTTGAATAGAGAATTAGAGGTATGCTACTCATGAGGTAACATTGTGGATTGTGCTCCCTTAGATTGCTCCTTGGTGCTGCGGAAAATCAGCAAATCCTGAGGGAAACGTTGTATAGAATGTAAGGAAAAGATATAATCAGCTGTGGTTTTTGTAAAGAAGCCCACCTGGTAACTAAATAGATCGCTTGTTGAGGTTAAAAATTTGGTAGTTTAAAGGTTAAAGAGGCCATGTATACATGGCCTTGACTTGGCATACTTCCACAAAACAGCAGAGCTGAAACTGTTGCTAAATAAAATGTGGCTCAGTTATGTTATTGTGTTATTAACCATCCACTGCTTTTGTTCTGCACAATGGAATGATAAATAAATGAAAGGATGCATAGGTCAGACAGTGATAGGTGTAGGAGGGAATGATTTTGTGTTTACTTCTTGATTCATTAATTATAAAAGCATTGAAAATCTGAATATCTGTCAGAATATAATCTGTGATTAGATGGAGGGTTTTGTCTGGAAGGTATAGAAGGCCAGTCACAGATCTGTCAGAATTAGTTGACTTGGTCAGCTGAAGTCAGGTAGAGAATTGCTTGAGGGCGAACTAGCTGCAGGAGTGAGAGGCTAAAAGAAATGGTTGCCAAAGCAAGTTGACATAAGAGCAGGCTGGAGTGCTGGGAAGGGGCAGAGAAGAAACGAGTGACAGCACACGGTGGTTGTTTAAAAGAAGGGAAGGCAAGCTGAAATAAAAGAAGGCAGAAACTAAGAAGGTATACAGCAGAGGTGGGAAAAGTGTGGCTTTGGGGCCATATGTGGCCCCAAAGATTGTTTTGCAGCCCCACATCCCCTCACAGCACGTTATACCTCCAGGAGCCGCATTTCACCCTTTTAATAGGATGTAGGGGGAGAGATGCTGCTTGTTAGAAGTACAAGAACGCTACGGCTCTTTTAATGTCCCCTGGACCTCTGGTAGGCCCTCTCCCTGCTGTCTTTTCACCAGCGGGTAGAAACATTTTTATTCAAAGAGGCTTTTGGCTTTTAGTATGTTGCTGCATTTAGAGCTTTTAATGGGTGTGCACGCGTATGTATGTGTAAACACTTTTATTATGTTTTTAGTGTCTTTTTAAAGCTGTTTTTAACTTGTAATTTTTAAAACAGAAATTTAGTTTAATTGTATTTTAACTTTTTCTCTAAGAGAATGCTTTTAAAACATTGCACACTGGTTTGGATTTCCTATGCTGGGAGAAAGGCATGATAGAAATAACATAAAATAAAGTAAAATTTTATTTTGTTTTATTTTAAAATATTTTATTCTATTAAGATTGAAACTCAAAGTGGGTTTGTCATGCCAAGGACATCAGAGCGACCAGGTTCTAATGGCCAGGAATGGCCATGGTCAAAATATCCTACCCATGATGAATAGGGTCAGAACATTCACATGCATTCAAACAAATAACATGCATACGGCATGAAGAATTCCCCCATCAATAACCTAGGAATTAGGCTTGAAGAAAGCATCTTTTGGGCAAGGGATGATATTCACTGAGCATTTTTGCTGTTGTGTGTCTGTTATGCTGTGATAATTGCAGTTTCTCAAAATTTTATTTATTTGGAGTAGAGAACATTTATGGACACTGCTTACCCATATTAAAATAAACATAGCCAGATATCATTGATCTCAGTAGAATAGATATATGCATGTCCCACTGAAAATAGCTGAGATGCCAAAATGCTTAACTTTGGATTTTGCTTCAAATGATTCAAAATTGTGAATTATATACTCAAGGCCACTGGTGAAAAGTGATACATTAAAACTAATAGGCATTTGTAGACTGGGTCATACATTAGATAAATTATGAGCAAAAGGTTATATTTTCCCCTGTGCATTCATCAGTTGTGATGGATTCAGGATGGCTGCATCACTGCATGAGATCACATAATTTGCCTTGAAGTGTCAGTTTAACAGAAAAAAAAAATCAGTGAGCTGCTCTTTTTCCAAGGCATTCCTCTTATGATGTTTTAAAATATTCTTGTTAAATGTGTAGTCTTACAAAGTAATAACCAGGTAATACTCTTCCTGATTTTAGGGTTCTGACGTATATGCCATCAATCATTTTGTAAGTGTTTGGAACATGTATTGTGCTATGATAGATGATGCTGTTGTAGAGAAAAAGAAGATCAAGGAAAGCTTGTAACCTGGTTTCTATCTTGTGAAATTAGAGAGGGTAGAATGACTATTCTGTTTGCTAGGCAAGCAAGCACACTGGTTCCTTTTATATAATGTGTTTCTGGAGGAATCACCAAACCTTTTGTTTAATGTAGCACCAGAGGTATCAGTGAAACCACGTCAGGGTAAGCTGTCTGTGAAGTGATGTTTATTTTTGTTGTGTGCCGTCAAGTTTTTTTCCCCCAAGTTATAATAATCCTACAGTCGCCCCGTCAGGGTTTTCTTGATGATATTTGTGCAGAGGGGGTTTATCGTTACCTTTCTTCTGAGTCTGTGACTTGCCCAGGGTGAGCCAGTGGGCTTCCACAGTCAAGAGTTAATTTGAATTGTGGAAGCCAAATGGTCTCCTGAGGTCCTACAGTACAACATTCAAAGCACACCACGCAGGTTCTCTCTTATGAATTGAAGTGCCTTTGTTAACTGAGGTTCAACACTTGAATTCATTCAACTGATTTTAGCTTATAGTGTTTTGTGAAGCATCTTCTGTCTGTCTGTCTGTCCATCCATCCATCCATCCATCCATCCAGGTATCCCTACATATTGATTCCTTATACTTCCACTTTGATACAATGTATAAAACCAAAATCTCTTGTCTTTATATCTGAACATGTGTTTTAGTTCACAGGAGAGAGGTTGCCATTTTCTTTGATCTGGGAAACTGATTTTATGTAAATTTTGGAGTGTGACTGAGTTTAGTGAGATCGCTAAAAGTTCTTGTATGTTTGCTGGATCTTACGAGATCATACCATATTGGTAGTTCTTTAGGTAAGGGGCTTGCTGCTAATTTTATGGGCCTGTTGCACTTCTAATAAACTGCAGAGTTGCACCGATGTGCTGTGTGTACGCAAAGACTGTTTGTGTCTATTGGAAGGGTACAGATAGTTTTCCTTCATGCAATTTTACTATTCTGCTTGGCTCAGTTTTTTGCAGTCTGTATTTGGATACAGAGCAACAAGTGAAATACACTTTCTCTTGTCTTGTCACTTATTCTGTTTCCTGAAGGGAGCTTTTATTAGCCCGAGGCAGGTGACTTGTACTCCTCTTGTACTTGTTTCCTCTGGTCCTAGGAAGATATAGTACTGCTGCGTTATCCTGATGATATTTCTTTCTTTTCCCTGGAGGAGCAGGTGCTACATGAACCAAAGAGTGGTGGCCCCTTGGGTGACAAATTGTATCTCCTAATTAACTGGATCCTTAAGGTTGTTTAGGCGAGATAAAGCCAAATATGGATAACAAAAGAAAGGTAAAATCAAAGATAAAGTAAAGGCATTGTCTTTTAAAGAACCAGGTTGAATAAACATTCAATACTTAGCTTTTTTAAAAAAATGTGAATTTCCTTTACAAAAAATGTGATAATTAGAATTTTATACTCTTAAACCATCTGCTGTCAAAATAAGCTCAACACACTTTGAATGAACCCCTTTGCAGACTGTCTCCAGCTATTTTAGTTCAACATAACCTCTAATGGATATGGGAAGTAATCAATACTTTTAAAGACATTTGGATTAGGGCACATAAAATATTTATTCCTTGAATTTTTCATTTTAAAAATATATTTTACATGCTTAATACATTATTTAAAGATGCTTATCTTATTAAATTAGTTAAGATGTTTGAAAACACTTTATATTACTCTGTAATGAAAACTTAATTGGTCCAGATTTTCTTTATCTCCACTGAATGAGGATGAATTTAATCCACTGAGCTGAAATCTCCAGCAAGCTGATAATCTACTATATAGTGAAGTACAGATGTACTTATTTAGTAACATCTTTTGTACAGAATTGCCAAGCTCTTTCACTTGAGGAGAGATGCTTAGTTTCAAATACACCCCCATTCTTAAAGGCAGCCTTGAAATAATTTTAAATAAAACAGAGAGTTCTGTAAATGTTGCCAGATTTAAACAAACCAATTTCTTGTGCTAAGTCCCGAAGATGGTCTACAAAGACAAATGGATGGGAGAAATATAGGCGAACCAGTTTAAGATCAACTAGAAGGAAGCAACGGTCTCGCCAGTTAATTAAACACTATAAACCATTATGGTTGAATGTGGAGATTATTTAAGGAGATGTTTAGTGGAACTACATACCAAGCTACCCAGTGTAGGGAGAGATCTGGTTTTTTTGTGAATCGAAGGCTCCTTCCAAAGGTTTCTGCTCTGCTGACTCAATCTTCTGTTAGGTTCATTTCCCCTTCTGTCTGCCCAGTGCTATCTCCCTTCGTGTTTTGGGCAGAGATCAACCTTTGAGAGAGATCTTTAGGGGAGGCAAGCTGCAACGGGGGGGGGGGGGTGACTGTTGAACCATTGGTTTAGCTTCTAATTCAAATTAGGAAAGTTTTGAAGTGTCTTCTTAGAGCCTTTCATGTAATACATGGCTGAGAATAATTCTGAAATGTCTGTATAGAATCTTGCTTCTGCCAGCCCCACAATTAAAAACTAAACAAACAAATTGTCCTGCTTGCTTGTGGGCATGGTCTGAGGGCATATGATGTAATCTCTTCCCCGAAGTAAAGTGAGTATGGGAGCAGTTCAGCATCTGGATGGAAAACAACTTGGGTGCTCTGTGTGTGCTACCTGATGCCCATGATGGAAGAAATGTATAAATAAATTATATCACCTTTGAAGGCAACATACCCTAGAAGATAAAAAATATATATTTCTTAATAAATACATAAATGCAACTCCTACTGTTTTCTTAATGATACTCCAAACACTCTTATGTTTACTTAAAATAACTTAGTATATTATTCAGTGGTGTATTTAAGTCTTTTATTCCAAGTCTCAAGTCTATCTTCAAGCCTCATGTTGAGTCTCAAGACCTTGCAAGATACTTTCAAGTCTAGTTTCAACTCAAGTCTCAAGCTGTAGACTTTAACAGAAAAAAAGGAGGTAGTAATGAGATGTGTGTAGGGGGGTTAGTTTTAATAACTCAAAAATCAAGATGTGCACAAAGCTATGTAAAAAAAATCATATGTGAGTTTAAGAGAGCTTTATTTAAACAAAGCTGTGCTGTTATTAAGATTTATCAAGATTACATTTTAGAAAAAAGTATTTTTTCCCCCACAAGATTGGCCCCCAGCCTGCTTCGACAAGGTGTCATAATGATTCCACTTTCACTAAACACACACTCAACTGGTGGTGAACTGGCTTGAAACATATACTCAGAACAGCCTTCCTTAGTAATGGTAGCTCTTTGCAATGCTTTTCTCAAAATCCTAACAGGTTAATTGGACTACACACAGTAAGTTACAAGGTTACTATAAAAAGGTATCTCAGCATCAAAATCAAATTGGCTAAAATTATTTTCGTTATTTGGTTTAGAATAAGTGAAAAGAGAAAAAACACAGGCTTTCTTGCAGGGAGGTACCTCATGTTTAATTCCTTCACTGGTTGAAGACAGAGACCAAGGGCAGCATGTCAGTCACTAAAAATATGCAAGTCACAAGTCAAGTCAAGTCAGTGCCCATTTACTGCCAAGTCAAGTACAACTTGAGTCACTGAGTCCAACTTGAGTCTGAGTCAACTGACTCGAGTCTACATCACTGCTGTTACTAAACTTTTGTCAGTGGAAGATTTAGATGTCAGTCTTCAGTCTCTGTAATTACGGAACGTTTCTTCTTCAAAAAAAGGAACATACATATTTGTTTGCTTTCACTTTGGAAGCATCTTATTCTTGTTTTTAATAAAATGGCATCCAAAGGGGGTAATAACCAGCAACTGGATTCTGCATTACAATAGAACCAATGTTTACATGAAGCACTCTGGCATGTTTATATCAGCCACTTTCCTGACAGACTTTTTTCACATGACTGGAGCAGACTGTAAGTCATTTCTTTTTTGTCACAGATTGCTGGTGGATGGATGATTATATCTTTGGGAGAAGGGATATGGCAGTTATTAGGTTAGCCATTGCCATGAGATGTTTTGAATTGTGCATTTTATGAAATTGCAACTGAGCCTTGCTAACACTGACTGCATTTTAACTGGAGCTTAAGCCAAACTCTAAAGTATTCAAGCTTCAGCGGTGTTAGACATTCAGTTTTGAGAGGTATGTTAACTATGAATGCTCTCATCTGGTATCCGTTCTACATCCCTATGCTAAACATCAGTATTTGTTATTGGCTGCTCCAGGTAGCTGCACAAAAAGAGTGAGCTTGTATTAGAGTTTGCATCTGAATGTTTTACATTGAGACTCTATTTAAGAGATATTACAGCCAACAGGAGAGGTTATACTTGGGTTCCTAGTTATAACTATAGATGTGTATTTGTTTCACATTTGGTATGAGTGTCAGACACTATGGATTTCTGACCCAAAATGCCCTATAATTAGCCTGAATATTTGGCATAGATTTGGGAAGAATTTTTATATACTTTTGTGTAGCTGTCTAGAATTTAGGGTTTTTGGTACAGAGGAACCTAGATTTATGTATAGGTATATAGCATAAATTTGGTAAGAATATGAGATTGGGAGTCCTGATCCAAGTGATTATCCCAGGTGGGCAATGAGACAGAAATCAGAGAGGCTAGAGGCTCAGTTAGCTGCTGTCTTCCCACTGTGACTTAACTCTCATGCTCTGATATCTGTTGTATGGTCATAGGCCATTTCCTCACTACATTGTTATAGTGCTATTATTCTACTTTCAACTTCCTATGGAATTCTGGGGTTTGTAGTTTACTGAGGCCAAAGAGCTCTCTGGCTGAGAATTCTAAATGCCCCTCTCTAAACTGCAAAGGTGAAGGTGAAACTGTAACTTTTTGTCTGATCAACAGCATTTTGTGAAGAATAAAGCCCAAACTGTGAAGGTTCTTGTCAGCCCAGTATTGTTCTCAAAAAAGTTTCTCAACACTTGAAAAACCTGGGTTTTTTGACTGTTTCCTAAATGTTTTTGAATATTCTTTCCATCCTGAACAGAGCCAAATACAACTGCTGTGAAGCTGGGTCAGCCCCACCATTGGGTAGAGTGAGGCAGCTGTTGTCATGCCTTGCTTCCAGAGCATGGACTCTGACTCAGAGTCTGAAACAGAGGGCACACCAGAGGCTGAAACAGAAGGCATGCCAGGGCCTGCTATACACAGAGAGGTTACAGTGCTGGAAACAGAACAGGGGATGGTACCAGCTCCGACAGAGAGTCCTGCCTCTTCAGATACAGAACACTTACCTAGATCCAGCTTCGCACCGGACAGTCAGCAAAGAGAGACCAAGTGTCGCTCTCTCAGAATTTATAACCAGCAACAATCAATCAAGGCATAGCTGCGCTAGGCTTTGAGTCTATTTAGCTGGCGTCCTTCTCCTCCAGGAGTTATCAGAGCTTATCTGACCTGCTACATTGCTGGGTTCCTTGACAAATGCTCGGATTGACCTTGGACACTCTCTTGCTGTGAAACCCTGCTGGATTTTGTTTATGTTGGACTTTATTTATGACTCCTTGCTTACTGCCTGGAAGTACGTAACAAGCTGGAAGATATTCAGTTTGTTTTGTTTGATTTATCATCTGTGCCAGGACTGAGATAGGACAGCTGTCTCAATTAATAGATAATGAGAAACAGCAGTGAAATCCCCTCACTGTGCTCTCTGACCATTCCCACTGTTGCCCTCTGCAGACAGAGTGTGTGTCCCCTGCACCCCCTAAGCACATTTGGTAATCTCAGATGAAGTGGAAGATCCTCTCCTGTAGCTAGTGTTAAAGCAAAATGCAGTTGGCAGTCTCATATGAATCAGTGCATGCACTCGGGGTGATGGCATCCTGCCACTTGTCTCAAGCAGTCAGATGTCTTGTGCTGACTGAAATCCTCCAGAATTGCTATAAAATTATTGTGGATGAATTTTCCCATTTGTTTTGGAAAAATTGTGGAACTGTATGTTTGGGTTCTGTAATCCCTTTGATTAGAGTCAACAGGGTTCAGTTTCCTACTTGGCCATGGAAACCTTCTGCATGACCTTGGTCATGTCACACACTCTCAACCCCAGAAAACCCCGTGATAGTTCTCCTTAGGGTCACCATAAGTCAGAAACTATTTGAAGGCACACAACAGTCCCATTGTACATGTGGATACCTTTTCCTTCTTGTCAACGTGCAGGCTAAAGGCTGGATAATACTCGGGACTATTCTGGTGAGACACTTCAGAATATGCAAAATGGATACTCTTTCTAAAATTAATTATTGCACCTTAGAAATATTGACATCTTAGAAATTTGACTTTGTCCAAAAGAAGCCAACTGAAAACTAAGAAAAGAATATGTGCACTTATCAAGTGGTGAAACAAAAGTCTACGAATAGTTTGGATTCAGATTCAACATAAGTGGTTTTTGACAGTGAAGGTAGAATTTTTCCCCACCTGCTCTGTGGTAGAAAATCCAAAATGTCATTTCTCTGAAACATCAGTGTTTTCACAGTACATGAACAAAAAGAGAGATGGAGCTAGGGCTTCCAGGTCAGCACCATTCAGTTTCCTGGGATTTCATGACCCAAGTTCATTGTATGAGTCGTTACGGTGTAAGAGGATGGGTCTTTATGATGTCACAGAGCTAAGCCAGGCAAGACAGGAGGTCCATCTGCTTAAATGGGTGCAGAATTTGAGAAAATCCATTTGACTAGATAATAGGACAACTCAAAGCTGAGAGGGAAAAACCACACCATTTTGGGGTGACCAGGCAAGCACTTTGTAAACTGTAGCAGTTGCCACCATTATTTATATAAGTTCTGCATCCTGCATGGGCTAACCTACGGCACAGATGACATGTAAGTAGATTTTTTTCAGGTCCTGTGCTCCTGCTGGAGCTTGTGGAAGGCTCACCACAAGCGTGCTGTTTCCCTCCCCATGGCTCTATGCCAAGCTTTGTACAAGAAGAAGGTTCACAAGTTGTGATTGCATGTGCTTCATTCTTTGGTGGTCATTGCTCCAAACGTACAGTGGGCCCAAGTGAATGCATACTCCATCTCTTTCCCTGGTCCCCTTGCCTCCTCACTTTTGGGTGCATTGGCTTTGCACAAATGTAAAACACATATGAATACTTGCATAGTGAGTCAGAGAGCCCTGGAGCCAGCTGGAAATGGCAGAAGTAGGTGCTGAGGTTTTAAGCCCACTTGATATACAAAAACCAGACTTTCTCTTCATCCAGTACTGCTCACCTTGAGATTTGTCTCCCTGCCTAAAGTCTTGGAGAAGCACATCAATTTCTTGGAACTTCAGCCAGCACTTTGATACCTGGCAGCTGTACAGAGGGGCAAAGAAAATATGTTGTCTATTAATTAAAGATCCTTGTAGCTTGTGTTTGCAAAAATAATAATCACAAGGCAGTTTCAAAATTAAGGTAATAAAATACAAGACAATAAATGAAAAACCATCAAAATGAAGTTAACGGTATATCACTATAGCAATAGAAAAGCAGTAGCAGCAACTCATTGCTGTTTATTCAAAAGAAAGGCAGAATGATTTTAACCTGATGCCTAAAATTCAAAAAAAAATTATACCAGGAGAACTTCTTGAAGTAGAGTGTTCAATAGATAGAGAATAACACGTAAGTGGCCTTTTCTCCAAACAATTGAGTGGAACCTGGAGAAGACTTTATAAACTAGGTAGGTTCACAAAGGAGTAGGTGATCCCTCAGATATGCAGAACCTAAGCTATGTGTGACTTTGAGAATCAAGACTACCATTTTGAATTGGTCTATCTAAGTATGCAGAGAGCCAGTGCAGAAATTTTCCATGTTGGCAAGATGTTCTGTTTGGCTTGTACTGGTTGAGCTTCCCTTATCCAGAAATCTGAAATCCAGAAATCTGAAACCCAAACTTTTTTGCTGTCAGCTGCCTGCTTGTTCTTCTCTCAGATATGAGAAGCACTGCAGCTGGTGCCTTGAAGGCAGAAGTGAGCAGCTGGCAGCAGGAAAAAAAAAAGAGAGAGAGAAAGAGAGAGAGAGAGACTGAGGATCTGAGAGACAAACGACAAGGAGCACCACAGCTACTACCTTGAAGGTGGAAGCAGGCAGTTGGTGGCAAAAAGAGAGAGACTGAGGATCTGTGAAATAGAGGGAAGCATGGATTTATACCAAGCACTGCGCTTGGATTCCTGCCATTTCACAGATCCTCAGCCTCTTTGGAGCCTGATATCTCATATACAATGCAATTAGTGAACAAATGAAATGCAAGGCTATTCCAAAAAGGTACTGTATTCCAAAATCTGGAAAAAAAACTGAAATAGGAACAGTTCTGGATTTTGGATAAGAGAGGCTCAACCTATATTTTAAGCATATTATTTTAAAAATAGTGCTGTTATCTCTGTGCAGCTGTTAACTGAAGAAGATTGTAGCTTATTCTGCACATTTCTTGATAGTAGGAGCAGGGGATGATTCCTTGGAGCCAATTAGGTTTAATGTACTTTTATCACAGTGGTGTCCTGCATCTATCGTAAGATTTAGCTGGGAAAGTGTAATCCAGAAATTACTGCCTAATTTGGATGCCTAGTGAAGATTCACTATATTAAATCTTATTATGGATGAAGACATGAGCATGAGTGATGAACTGCTTTTTAAAAAATAAAATCAAATAAATGTATCTATGCTCAAATCCAATCCGTCTTTGTAGCTATTTATATTATTATGCTATATAATTTAATAGCATACTTTATTTGGGTTGTAGAATCTAATCATGCTAGCAATGTGGAAATAGAATATCCCAGATATCCCAGCAAAGCAGACATGTAGAACAGTTGATTCAGTATCAAACTGATTAATTAAGGACTGTAGTTATACAAAGATGGCTTCTAAAGAATTGTGAATATTTCAAGAGATGCTTCAATGTTTGTTTATTTCCCATCTCATTAAGGTGAACATAATTAGCCTTTCTTAAATTCCTGTCCCTTTTTGCAGGATTTCACTTATCAGCCTCCAGCTTGTATTACTATTATGGAAGCTCTAATGCTTCTGGCGAGATAGTGGCACTCATGGAGATTCAGAATCCTATTAAGAGGCTGTAAACTATGAACCATGGAATATCAGGAGGGTGGAGGTTGAGAAAATCCCTCATATGCTTTAGCCCTCCTTTCTTTCTTTTTACGCTAAAGAATGCCATGGGCGGTTAAATAGAATGCAACGGGGGGACTTTATAGAGTTCGGGGACAAAATGATTCAAAGTCCTGTATAATCCTATGAAATTTTCTGGTCTTTTTCAGTTAATGGCTGCTTTTTGGTAATTCATCTCTCTCTCTCTCTCAATCTCTCTCTCTCTCTCTCTCTCTCTCTCTCTCTCTCTCTCTCACTCAATCTCTCTCTCTATCTCAGCAAGAGGAATCATAAAAAGAAAAATAAAGGCAGAAATGTAATTAAATTCTATTAGTTCCTTTTTAAACTCCAGTTCCAGTATGCTCAGTGCCTAACTTACTAGTGCCTGAACTACAGGTATAAATCAGATGTACTTTGAATACACATCAGAGTACACATCTCAGTGTCTTGTTTATGCAAGATTGTTCTTAATAGGATATGCACAGAAGTGTGCATTCAACTACACATCACTGTCCGCATTCTGACATGTAGTAATTAACAGGCCTGGAGAAATGCCTTTTAAAAATTGCAACTTGGGCTGGATTGGCCATCTATCTTTATTTTCTCCTTTTTTCCTCCATAGAATTTTTTTTATGTCAAACATTTTTCAGTTCTGATTACTTGGACGCAGTTGCTTTCCTAAAGCTGCCATGTCACTCACAACTGTAATTGTTGGGCAAGACTTGCTTTTATTGGGAGCATCTATCCTACTAACTCCTAACAGGCACGATTTTTTCCTCTCTACCGGTGTCGTATGCTTTAAAAAGGCATCGTATCTCTCACAACTAAATACCTTGTCTTAGGAAGTTCACAATAGTCCCAGTGTATGAACTGATAAATTTTGCCTTGCTCTCTATCTTTTAAAAAATTTACCACCTATTCTCGGCAGTTTCATTTAGTTCAGATTCTTCCCTCTCTCAGCTTTCCCCTTATTCTTTGCCTGCAAGCACACTCAGTCAGTGCTTGGCTGTCAGGTCTCTCTCTTCTGCATGAGAAACTGCAGGAAGAATCTTCCTTCAGGATCAATCTTGGCTTTCATGAAAAGGCTTGACGTAAATCTTGTCATAGGGAAAATAATGAAAAAGTGATATAAACCCTCAGCCTGGTTGCCAATAATCCTTAGTATTTCTCTCAGCAGAGGCAGTAATTTCTCCAAACTCCTGTTGTTTGAATTTAAGGAAAGGAAAAGATTGGCATTCAGAACAGAATATTGAAAATAAAGGTTACAAGACATGGGAGTCTTAAAGCGGGAGTAATTTTCTGTAATGATACTCTGTAGTACACAGACGTTACTAAGAAGCATCCTCGTGGGAAAGCGTGTTTAAAAGAAAGGGTTAATGACCAGCTCACCTGGACTTCTAGAAAGGACCAGTTCAAAATTGAGTGTTACCAAAAATAAAAAAAAATAGAAAATTTAAAAAAAAAAATAAAAGAAATGATGGACCTCTCATTGAAAAGGGAAGTGGTCATGACACCACTGGCACTGTTTCTGCCCTTAGGTCTGGAACCATGCTGTGTTTTGGCTTACTTAGCTGTAAGCTGCCTGCCAGTTTGAGTTCCCACAGTGGCCTGTAACAGCACTATCAGGGCATTGTGGGTAATCAAAATGGCAGGTAGCTTGCAGCAGCTTGCCACAGATTATGGCATGCTGGGCTGCTGCCGCCACCAACAGTAATCTTGTCAAGGGGCAAGGATATTGGAAGGGGACTGCTTATGTCAGGGAGTGATGGGACAGGGAGGTCCAGCAGATGACACTTGAGAGGGAGCCCCTGTCTTCTCCACGTGATTTACTCCAGTGTTCTGATATCTACTCTGTGTTTTTGGCTGTTTTGGGAAGAAGCAGAGAAAATTCACAGCATAGTCACATCTGAACATGGCTTAAGTTGTATTTCATGTTGCAGAGGAAGATAAGGGAATGCTGCTGTGTCTGGTGGCAGCCCTATATTTCTTATAATATTTCATTCCACTCTCATTCATTTTGCCAATATGCCAAGCTTTCTAAAAAAGTGAACAACAGAATTGGCAATGGAAGTTACTGGCTGTTTTCTAGCTCTCAGAAAGCATAATCTGAAGTTAGCAACAAAAGCAACAACAAAAGCCATCCCCAGAGGTACAGCTAAAAGACCCCCTCCTCCGGATTCCCTGTTGCAATTGGAACAGAACACAAGTACTACACACCTATATCCATCTGTCATAGTAGAAAACATTTGCTTCCACTGTCTGATTTTGTTTTTATTTCTCTAGCCTACATTTGTTTCAGGGAAAGGAAATAGGACTGTACTATTAAATGTCAAAAGCCAACCTGACAAAAAGATTAAACTTAGAAATTAGAAAAATGGAGGAAAGGAAACTTAATGTTTCCTTTTAATATTTTATTGATTAAAATATTAAGACTGACTCATCCAAAGGCTTAAGGTGCATGACAACATGATAAAAACATAAAAGTAATTAAAACTGTATTTACCTCAGTTCTGGGTCACAAGAAACTCATCAACATAATGATGTTACAGGCTCCCCCACTTATCAGATAGGTTAGGGACTTGAGCCCAGTCAGAAAATGGAACTGATTGAAAAGCAGAACGCATGTATTGTACTGTAGGGAGCATGAAGGACTTATGGAAGCTCACTTGGGACTGACCGCACACACACTGCTTGCAAAGTCTCTCAGCCAGTTTAGCCAGTGGCGTACCGAGGGGGGGCGGGGCACCCTGGGCTACATGTTTTTTGGGGCAGTGCCGGGTCACCCTCCACACGCTGGCAGATGTCCAGTGACTAGATGGGCACTGGAGCCTCCTGGGGAGGTCTGCTGGAGGGGTATGCCACCCTGGGAAAGGGGGCTGTCCTTTTCCCCCCTCTCCTCCCCTCCCCCTCCCAATCTGGAGTCAAACCTGTTTCCAGCCAAAGCGGCAGCACGACGCTGGCAGACCTCTGGGTTGGGCAGAGAAGGACGGAGGGAGAAAAGGAGGAGAGGAGAGGAGAGGCCCCGAGGAGGTGGGGAGAGGTGCCCACCTTTCCCCCCCACCTCCGAGACTGGGGATGAGCCCAGCCCAGCCGACCCTCTGAGGAGGAAGGGAGGGAGAGACAGAGAGTGCTTGCCGCCCCAGGAATGTTAGCGTGTCTCTGAGCACATGCAGAGCGTCCCTTCTGAGTGCAAACACCCAGAGCCCAGTCACCCAATGCCAATCGAGCAGTTTTTATTTGGTATTTTGGATAGATCCTCCCCTGAGAAGGGCGGCAAACTCAGGGGCCACCCCCGGGCGGCAAAAGCTCTAGCTAAGCCACTGAGTTTAGTGTCTTTTCTCTCCTCTAAGCTCATCTTGCAAGCAACATGCACGTGTGAGCAGTTCCAAACAAGACTCTGTAGGCAAGAAGAACTGATGAAAGAGCAGAACCTCTGTTGAATTAATGGAACTTTTCCTTAATTCAGAGGCATCAAAACAAGAAGTCATCAGATAACAGAGCATCAAAAAATGGGGGCTTCCTGTATAGATTGTCAAAGATCTTTAATGTCAGGCAAAGAAGGCAGCTACCAGGAACTCCTTCTAGTTCTGGAAGTGGACAAAGAATAAATTTATGATAGTGTCTTCAGTTGATCATTAAGGTCATGATTGCGCATTAACATGGAGGCAGCTGTTTCACCTTCACACATGAAGCAGTCAGAAAAGAACTGTGTGTGTTTTGGAGTCTTTGCTCCACTTAAGCCATTACCTCTGAAATTTCATATAGCCATATCTGACTCCTTGATAATATAAACACAGTAAAGTTTATGGTGTGGGCTTGCTTAGTGGGAGAAGGATCTAGAACATATTGCCTGGGTGTTAGGATACTCCTACAAAAAGTGAGTTAGCACACCATTTAGCAGTTGGTCCAACCACTGTGAGAACACAGGCTGCTGTGGATGTAAAGGAAAGACTGTACTTCTTGAACCATTTTTAAATTTGGTGAAGGTAGGGGATTTCAGTTCTCTTGTTTCTTTGGATGCCATAAACTGTCCTATTAGTATGGCATAGAAGCATCAGTTAGATGGTGATCTGTTAAACTTTGTGATGGTTTTAGTCAAACAACAGTTTGAGCTCTAATTCATTCAGTTTATGTCTCTACCATCAAGTGATGCCTTTTGTGTGTGAAATGGCTGCCATAGATTAAATGGTACAAGCAACTTCTCCATGTCTAACAAGCGGTCAGGTTACTTGCTGGCAGTGTACATACATAGGTATTCATGCATGCCTCCGGAAGTCAGGAGTCCCCTGCTTTCTCTGGCAATGTGGGAGCTATTACATTGTCCTTGCTCCAGTTCTGGTACTGAAAATGGATTACAAAAATGAAAACAGAATGGCAGAACAGAGGCTTTCTGTGCTAAAGATCACATATCCAGCCAGGGCTGGGGAAGGATCCTGTCTGAAACCCTAGAAAATTAGGGTGAACCACATAAGGGCAACCAGCAGGCTGCCGAGCAAAGAGCATTGCATCTTGCTATTGAGATTGCTTTGTCTAACGTTTAACTGAGTTAATGGGAACTGCACTCCAACAACATCTGAAGAGCAACACGTTCCATCGCCGTGCCCTAGAAATTGCTGTTCATATTGTTTCCTTGAGTTCTGTGAAACTCAAAACCTTTTGTGTAGTGTATTCCAAATATTGCTTAATTTTTTTTAAAAAAAATATTGCTTTCACACCAGTTGTATGATTTTTATTTTCTGTCCAGACCCTTTCCTTGGGGAGAGAATGAAGTTGTCTTTGCCAGAGGTATTTGTACTCCTGAACTTCTTCATTTTGCTTGGCACATAAACTGAAATGTACTCTAACTGACAGACAACCTATTCTTGGCTGGAAAGTGGAAATGAAAAAGGGCTGCAATTCTCTTTTCAGTTCATACTTGCATAGACCTATTAGAGTCCTTGGACCACAGCAAATCGTGTTCAGTGGAAGAATTATGACCATGGCTGCTTTCAGATTAGGGCATCAAGCCTTGCTATTCAGTGTAACTATTTATTTTTCCTCCTCCTTAACAGATTTTTTGGCAGAAGGAGTTGTAGGGAAATAGGGGAAGATTACAAGATGAAGGACTTCTCATCTGGACCATCCCGCAATTTCCATGAATGAAGTTTGGTGTTTGCATGATGACATTTTCTTTCATCAACCTCACTTTACTGATGATTTACCGATGATTTCAATTTTGGTGACCAGACTTCTAGATCTATGCTTTTCTTTTCTTTTATAATATGCTGGGGGGTGTCAGAAGGAGGCTTATTTGCTTTCTCCTTCTGTCTCTGTTTTGCTGTTCAGACATGCTCAGTAATGGATTCTAGAGGCAGTGGCTGTTTGCTTTGCCTGTTGTGAGCAGGTTCACATAGTAGCTACGGTAAAGTCAGCTAGAATAGAATCCTATTCTTCTCCAGCAAAAGATTTTGTTGCACTGTTTTCTAGAAACATGCTGCTGTGACTTGATACCAAATGTCTCTGTTTCTCCAGTTCTCCTCCTCCAGCCTCCCAGTGCTGATGCTGCTAAAAATGTCCAGCCAGACAGAAACACAAGAAGGAAAAGACATTGTTAAAAGGAGCTTCTTTGACAGAGGCTTTGTTAACTGAGATGTTCTTGTATTATTAATGGATACATATGGCAATGATGTGTGACAAACAGTGCTCAGGTATCGTGACAAACTAGGAGGGCATTTTGCTTTTTCTCAGCTACTTCTGGAAGTATTAGAAAAGTAGCTTGGGACTATCATGATGAGAAAGACAAAAGCCAGTGTGTGGAGAACACCGTTGCACAGAGTTTTGCAAAATGCCTTTAA
Organism: Cyclura pinguis; assembly: GCA_030412105.1. NCBI lineage: Eukaryota > Metazoa > Chordata > Lepidosauria > Squamata > Iguanidae > Cyclura > Cyclura pinguis. The sequence goes on along the minus strand of CM059599.1, from coordinate 304,201,675 downwards.
AAGACTGCCTTAAGCTCTGTGGAAACTTAATGCGTGCTCATGCCCTCCTGATTCCCTTTAGATTCAGTGTAACTGAATTATATTTTACTGTGCCCTAGGTAATGTCCACACTTCTTCATCAAAAAGCTATGACCTGATTCTGGGATGGGCAGTGTGCAGCCCATTCAAATATTGTTGAACTGCAGCTGCCAGCATTCTTCTCCATTGCAATAAGGCTGCTGGAAGTTGCAGTCCAACAACTCTTGGAAGGCTGCACATTATCATGGAAACAGATGGAAACCAGGATGCATGTGGCTAAGCGACATCAGAGTATGGTCATGATGGCAAAAGTTGCTAATGAAAAGAATACACAAGCTAGGAGGTGATGCAGCAATTTTTCTTTGCTTGAGTCTACTGGGAAGGGGGAGAGTCTCCCCTCCCCTCCCCTCCCCTCCCTGCTGAGTTATAGAATCATAGAATCTTAGAGTTTGAAGAGACCACAAGGGCCATCGAGTCCAACCCCCTGCCATGCAGGAGTACACCATCAAAAGCGTTCCTAACAGATAAGCATCTGACCTCTGTTTAAAAGTCTCCAAAGAAGGAGACTCCACCACACTCCAAGGCAGCGTATTCCACTGTTGAATCGTTCTTACCATAAAGAAATTCTTCCTAATGTTTAGATGGAATCTCTTTTCTTGAAGTTTGAACTACTTTTGTACTTTGAACTCAGTTTGCACTAATGGAAGTAAGCTGAGGACAAAGAGAGAAACTTGGGACCTTTTCGCATGGCGTTTTGAAAGCGCATTAGGCATGCTCCCTCCCCCCTTCAGCTGCCAACGTACCACATGACGTTCCGGCTGACCAGATGCTATCACGACCGTGGGTAGTGCTGAAGTCGCGTTTTTTCATTTTCGCCGGAGAGGCGAAAATAACCTCCTTTTCACGCATCGCTCGTGCGACTAGCGGGCCTGCGGAGCCCTTGTCCGGTGTGCTTCCGCAAAGGACCCGGGAGTGGGCGGGGTGTGGGCAGTCCCAGCTGCCTGTCCATCACGCAGCAACTCCCAGGGGAAGCCCTGCCCAGCAGCAGGGACGCCGCTGCCCCCATGGCAGCAGGGAACACTGCCCGACACGTCGCCGCAAGAGCCCACCCTGGGGTTGCGTCGCCACACTCGCCACACAGCAGTCCCCGGGGTCTGGCCAACTATTTTTTTTTTAAATCGTTAGCACCGTAGCACAAATCAGCGTCCCCTGAGGGCTGAGGGTCAGCCCAGTTCTCACAGCAGAGCTAAAACCCCACCCCCCGCCACTCCTATGGCCGTCCCACCTCCCACCCCAAACAGCTTCTCCCCCACCCCACACAAAGAACCACACACTACTGTTAAGAAACAAGAAAGATTTATTATACATACAGATGGAGACATTACAGACAACACATGGTAGACAGGAAGGAGGTAGGACAAGGAAACATACAGGATCAAGGAACAGGCAATCACAAAAACAGCAAACAGATACAAAACTATGTGCAACAGCAAATATACAACTATATACAACGGCCACCTCCAGCGACAGTTCAGCGGGGTCCCGTGACCTCTTTCCACTGGAGCAGCTGAGCCACGTGCTGCTCCAGTGCAGCCAGGTGATGCGGAACCACTGCCTCTAGGTACCCCATCCACTGAGCCACAGCCGTTGCCATGGCCTCGACGGACCTCAGGAGGGTCTCATCTGCAGGGAAAAGACAGGTGGAAACAAGGTGTCAATCTGGCCATGACAAGCCTGGCGGCGGCCCCAAAGTCATGCCCCAAGGGGTGGTTTGGCAGTAGCCGCCCAGACACTCATATTCCCTCCTGTAGTACTCCTCTGACGAGGCCACCCGCTCCTCAAGCTCCCACACTCGCAGGAGCAAGTCCGGCACCGTGTGCAGCGCTGGCCCTTGGACGACTCCAGCTGCACTTGTTGGAACAGCAGTCCATCACTGAGTGATCGTGGGTGTGCAGGAGTTGCCTCAGCTCCCACAGTCAGCCACCGTCACTGCGGACGGGCCTGGGACAGGGGGACTCCTGTCAGAGCACCACCCTTCCTGCACTCACCTTCCTCTCCGGCCAACAGCGCTGGAGAGGCCGCACACCGCACAGCTGCCCCCAGGGGCTCCACACCGGCCATCCGCTGCTGGAGGAGAACAGGTCCCTCTCCTGTCAGGGATGACACAACAGCAGAAGCTCAGGGAGGAATACTCCTCGAGCTTCCGTGTGCAGGGAAGCTGGGAGAGACGACCACACATGGCTGTGTGTGTGGCAGCAGACCAGTACCGTCTCCACTCACCATGCACATGGCTTGACCCCGCACTGGGCGAGCTCCCGGCCTGTCATCCACCACGCCAACGCCCTCCTCCGACGTGGTGGACAGTCCGTGGGGAGTGGTTCCGGATGCAGCTGGGGGGGGGGCAAAGACAACAAGATTAGCCACGGCTGCAGCCGCCCAGCCCTCCTCCCCAGAGGGGAGCGGTGAGCCCAGGCAGAATTCCCTGTCAACTGCACGAATGCAGTGTGGCTGCTGGGCACAGTAGACGGGGGGACTGGCAGCGGACAGCCCTGCTGGTCTGGGGGACTGCATGGCAGGACAGGGGTGCTCACCTGTACTGGCAGCCTCACCCGCCACGGGCGCGGGGGCACTGGCCTGGCGGAGCCTCACCGATGTCCCCCCCCCCGATGACTGGGAGGACTCCGGCAGAGGCCTTGTCTTGCGGTGAGCTGCAGGCAGGGGAACAAAGTGGAGCTCACCTGGGTGGCCAGGACAGAGACCACTGCACGGTCAGTGCCAGGGGCTATGGCAGTGACCCTGAAGAGGGGCGTTATCGCTGTGTCTGCATGGGCAGAGCCATGGGCAGGTGGGCCTGGGGACACCTACCTTCTCGTCGTGTCCCGGGCTGCTCCGCAGCAGGTTTAGGCACGCGGACTGAACATCTCAGGGCTCCTGCAGGAACAACGGAAGCGAGGAGACAGCAGTGAGGCGACTGGCCCCCCACGGTTGTCCCTGTGGGCAACCCTTTCAGATGGCCACCCAGCCCTGAGGCCAGCAATGTGGCTGAGTGGCACGCGGAAGCGAGGTGGACTCATGGCCAGGACTTCCATGGCTCGGTTGTTGGGCCCCCACCCACCCATAGGGCCATGGTGGCATGGGAGCAGGGACAACGTGGGCATGTGGTCTGCCACGCACTGCCCTTGTGCCGCTCGGCCCACCTGGGCTTCCCCTCCGCCTTCCAGATCCGGAACATGGAAGCGAAGACCTTCGACCGGGCATGAGGGGGCAGATGGCCACGGAACAGCTCCATGGTGTCAAAACCCCGACACTTAAGAGCCTTGAATTTGTTGGTGACCCGGGCCGCCATCCTTTCGAGGCCCTTTGCTGTGAGGGTCGCCGCTAGGCCCTCGTACAGTGCCTTGCTGGGCAGTGGGGTGCTCTTCATGGGCACATCCATGCCTTCACTGGCTGCTACAAGGGAAAGGAGGACCTTCACCTCGTCGTCGGCCCACAGAGTCCCCTCTTGCAGCATCTCCACACACAACACAGACACAACACAGACACAACACATGACCACTCACACGCCACGCAATGGACACATTCGCCTCACCATTCAAACCCAAACTCACACTCAGCTCCACCCCTAGCCCCAACTGTCCTGAGCTGGACACTTCCTTTGTCCTCCAGGGGGCTTCACCAAACAGACACAGGTGTCATCAGCCAGCGACAGGCAGATGGCCCAGGCGGGCTGTCCTGGACGTTTCTGAAGTGGCCCGTAGGGACGACTGCCAGTCCCTTGCCAGGAGTTCGCTGGATCTATCGTTAGCATGTTAGTACGTGGGCAGGGGCTCTCCCGCCTGCCCCCGATTCCAGCCTAACTTCCATGGCGAAACGTGGGCCCCCTTGGCGCATGACACAAGGGTGGCATGGACGCACCCAGCTCCCACGAGAGGACGCAGGGCAGAGGCATAGCTTGGCGACCCACTGAGATCGAGGATCTCCTGGAAATCTGGGGGCAGCCGAGGTATCAGGAGCTCCTGCGGAGTAGCCAGAGGAACATGCAAGTGTTCGAGGAGATCGCAGCAGATATGGGACAGAGGGGACACTGATGGACAGACGTGGAATGCAGGAACAAAACGAAAACAGTGCGCCACGAGTACCGCCGGGTCTTCGCCCATAACCGCTTGGCAGGAGTGGAGCCCGCTACCTGCCCCTGCTATAGACAACTCCATGCCATCCTGCATGGGGATGCTAGTGTGGCCCCGAAGCGTGTGGCCTCTAGCCTCAAACTGGTCCGTGGTGGTGGTCGTGTAGACACCAGGGTCGCTGCACCCGAGGAAGAGCCCATGGATGCTTCTCAGAGCATGGACGAGGGCCCTGCAGTGTCAACAGGTACAAACTTCCTTGGGGGGAGGGGCATCCCAGGCTGTTGGCGGTGACACGGGGGGGGTGTCGGGCCGGGCCCCACTGTCCGCCCCACAGGCTGCCAGGCACAGTGGAAGCAGTGGGAGCTGGAGTTCCTCCCTGTGCCCGGCCTACCATCGCCCGCGCCTCCCCTCTGGGCTGTTGGCTACCTGTGGGAACGGGCTGATCGGGAAAAATTCCTCTCAGGGTGAAGTGAGGGTCTTGTGCCAAGAGCCGGGCAGTTACCAGGCCTTGGATGCAGGTGCATGTCCAGAACAACAGGGAGGCATCTGGACAGGAATGTGGGCTGCTGATAAGTGGCTCCCAGTCTGGCAGCCCTTGCAGTTAAGGAATGTCAACTGAGCGGGCATTGGGAAAACATGGCACAGTGGCTCATTAGCAGCCGCAGGAAGCAGGGGGGGAGGCTAAGGGGAGACTGAACTCAGGAGGCCTAGCCTGGAGAAGTAAGGTAGGTGACGTGATGACGTGTGCCACGGTGAGCGCCAGGTACCCGCTGCTGCAGCATGACCCCTGGTGGGGTCCCTGTGGCACTGTGCCACACCCTGGTGCTGCTGCCAGATGGGTTTGCCGCTGCCCACGACTGCTTGTGTGTGCGTGTCTTGCAGTAACATGGCACTCCATGGGCAACGTGTCCATGCCCAGCCCACCGATTCCGAGGCCCCCTCTGTGCCCATATGGCCCCTGTATTCAACAGCCGGGCCCCTCCGTGCCACCCCAGGCATGCGTTGCAGACGTGGCCATGTTGCCATTCGGGACGGCCATTGGTGGCCAGGGCCACCTGGCGTCAGCTGTCACTGTGTGCCAGGGGGCCTGTCGCCATCCATCCGCCCAATTTGACAGTGTGTGGTGTCATGCTCTTGACAGGGTCTGCGGCACGAGCAGAGGACATTACACCAGACGAGGACAGCATGGCAAGCTGCAGCCAACTCCTGCCTAGTGGTCGAGGCAGTGCGGGTAGTAGTGAGGGTGATGGCGGCGGCCAAGGAAGTGAGGGGTCGGTTAATGACGAGTATACCATGTTAGAAGGCACAGCCACCAGTTCGGGGCTTCGTTGCCCTGGTAAGCATGACGACAAATGACCTCCACACCGAGTCCAGGTGCTGCTGAGCCCTCCCATAGAGGCGCTGGCCACTGAAGCATAGGGGCTGGCAGCGTGGCACCTGTGCTACAGGGGCCTGTGTCCCCTCCTCGTGGCACTGCATGTCCGGAAACATGTAGCCACCCCACAGGGTGCCGGTGGGGGGGGGATTGCTCTGCTCACTGGACTGTCAACTTCTCTGTGTTCCTTCCAGAGCCACCTCCGAATGAGAGTAGCAGCGGAACCACTGTCAGCGCTGCGGTGATGTCCCCCCGCTCGAAGATGGCGGCAACTCGGCCGAGGGACTGGACAGGGCGTAGGGGCAAGGCAATCGCCATGCCCATCATGCAGCACTCACGGGAGCTGCATGATGCTTCGGCGGCTGAGCGGAGGGCGCACCAGAGAGGGATGGTGACGGCGCTGAGTGCGACCAATGCCATTCTCCAGCAACTGGTCAACACGTACAGGGAGGATATGGAGAGGAACGCAGAGGGCCAGGAGGATGTGTTGGAGGAGATGCGGAGCACGAACAGGCTCATGTCAGCCATACTGCGCAACCTGCAGTCTCGCCCTTCAGGCAGTGGTGCTACTCCGCTGGCTTCCTCTGTGGTCCCCTCCACATCGCAACAAGAGACAGCCGGGCTTCTCTCTGCTAGCCAGCTGCCTCCTGAGGGGCTGTCCCAAGAGGAGCCTGCTGTTGGGAAGGGGGGACATGTGAAAAAGAGAGTGCAGCGCTATAGCCCATGATTTGGCTTGCCTTGCCTGGGGGGCTGGGGTGGAGGGCATCTCTGCTGGGAAGGGGTCGCTAACTGCTTGTCTGCTCTGTGCCTTCTGGTGCACGGGTGGGGACCTGCTTCTGCAGTGCTGGTGAGCTTTGTCGCCAGAGGCAGGCATGATACTACATCCAGCACTCGCTGTCTATCACGGGTTCCTTCTGATGCCTGCCTGTCACCAACTAGGGGGACTACCTAATAAACACACATTCCTACCACCGTGTCTGTGTTCTTCCTGCCCGGCAGCTGAGAGTGGGTGTGACAGGATGGCCTCAGTCATGGAAGTCTCTCTTGCATTGGCTACTCCTCCAAATGCCCTGTGATTTCCCCGTGGCATGTCTCTCCTCCTCCCTCTGCTGACGGGGACCACGGATCATGCCGACAGCGCGAGCATGCTGTGCTTATGCCAGTGAGGGTCCACACACGGGTCATGGAGCATCGTGTATTCCATTTTATTCACAGAGGCAAAGGCAGATGCGTTCAGAATACATGTTGTGCTTTTATGTTTGGTTATCAGATCCCCGCAGGGGGCCATGCATGCTTGCTGGCTGAGGGAGCATAGGGGGACAGAGGGCACGGTGTCTTTGCAGCTGCAGCTGGGGGCGGAGATGGCGGGTCAGCCAGCGATCATCCTGGCGATGGCATCCCTGACCCTCTGGCCCTCCCTCAGCCTCCTGTGATCGTGTGCCGTGTAGACATAGGCACCTGGGGGGATGGTGACAGGTGCGGGCGGACGGAGGTTGGGATGCAGTGCGTGGCCCTTGGTTTCGCCGATGTTGTACAGGACCACGCAGGCAGCGACAACCGGCAGGAAATTAGGCTCAGAGACAGTCAGTGGAGCTGACAGGCAGCCCCATCTGGCCTTCAGCCTACCAAAGGCACGCTCCACGACATTGCGGCACTGATTGAATACTGTGTTGTAGGCCATCTGCTGGGGGTCTAGCCGACCTCTGCAGGGCTTCATGAGCCACCGTCCCAAGGGGTAGGCTCCATCTGCCAAGATGACGGGCCCGACCCGCACGCCATGGATGGTGATGGTCGGGTTGCCGGGGACGAAGTGCTTGGCCTCCATGGCCTGCCACAGGGCTGAGTGGCGGAAGACATGTGCATCATGGGTGCGACCCATATACCCCAACTGAATATCCAGGAACTGTCCCGAATGATCTGTCAGGCCTTGCAGCAGGATGGAGAAGCTGTCCTTCCTGTTGAGGAACTCCTGTGCCTGTCCTTTCGGGGGCCGTACAGGGATATGGGTACTGTTCAGGGCGCCGATACACTGTGGGAATCCCATGGCCTCGAAGCCTTCCATGGTCTAAGGGTGGGAAGGGAAAGTGCCATCAACAGGGGACATCAGTGTATTGGGGGCATCAGTGACACCACTGGGACGTTGGATGGCTCAGGGAGGTGGGGACTGTCTGGCAGATTGAACCGCTGCCCCCCTGACTGGTGTCGCCCGCCCACCGGCCCTGGCTATGCTTTCCTTGTGGCAGTGTGCCACCTGGGCTGTGGGGAAGGCAGGGGGCGTGCTCCACGGCTGTGCGTGACATGGCAGTCGCCGGACAGTTGTGCTTCCTGTTGCACAACCGCTACTGCTGACTGGACTCACTGTGCAGTGGTTGCGCAGGTGGATGATGGTGCCCAGCAGGACATGTTCTATGGCGAGGCAGACTTCCACCCCGATCTCTGCCACCGTCGAGATGCTGAGTCCAAAGGTGTTGGCAGTCTTCCTGTAGATTAGGGGAGTGGTGAGCCACCAGATTGCGATGGCGACCCGCTCCTCTACAGAGATGGGCACCCTCATGATGGTGGTGGTGCGCTGTAGGTGCGGGCACAGATGTTCCATGATCTCAAAGAGGGTGGCCCGTGTAATTCTGAAGTGGTACAGCCACATTTTGTCATCCCAGGTCACCAACACTTCCCGGAGCCACCAGTCCCATCGGACACGGGTCCTGACCCACCATCTCTGGGGGCGTGGGAGGGTTCCCAGCCAGGCATGCACGACAACATGGGGATTGGCTGGCTGTTCCCTGTCGGTTGCTACGGCAGCAGTGGTGGCAGTGGCTGGTCGGGTGCAGACGGTGGTGGCTGCCTCCAGGATGGCTCTCCTGCCCCATCACCGCTGTATTGCCCTCCAGGCTCTCAGGGCAGTGGTGTTGTTCATATAGAGCTGTATGACCAGTGTCCCAAGGAGCTCTGTCTGGTCAGGCTCCATGGCGGGTCATGGGGGTGGTGGAGAGGGCTGCAGCTGGGCCACAGCTGCAATCTGTCCTGATAGTCTCCGCCTTTTCCGGAGCAGCCTGTTACGGGGGGGGGGGGCTTGCTACCAGTCTGCCCTTGGGGCTGCTGCGATGGCCTGTTGGCAGGATCTATCATGCTAACGTTAGCATGATAGGCGGAAAAAAAATTAAAAAAAAGAAAACCCACCACCCAATCAGGGGCGGTGGGGCGGGGACAGGGCGGGACGTAGGCGTGGCCCAGGACGCCGACATGCGGAAGAGGCACTGGCTGGGGACTGGTGCTCTCTTGCAAATGCCCTACTGTGTGTGGAGTGCAAAGGGCTTTCTTGCGATGTTTGTAATAGCGTGAGGGCTCTAGTTCATCGCGCTGTCGAGGTAAGGTGTGGAAAGGGCCTTGGAGGAGGACAGAGAAACTGAGACATTTTAAAAGCAGCTGAAAAAGTGGGATGACAGAGAATTAACACAGAAGATCAATCAGGACTGTCATTTCCAAAGTTCACCAAAGCTGATGAAGAGTATGTAAATAAGTATAGGCAGGGCTGGGGATGTTAGATTTTTAGACTACATTTCTGACAGTTCCGTAGCCAGCAAGTCCAAAATAACTTTCCCAAGTTCTGGAGTAGGTTTATAGTATAGGCATGGTTCCCAAGACAGTTATTGCATACTCTTCATTGAAGTTCCAGGGAATTTCATCAGTGGATGACTATGTGGAAATAAAAGTTTGGAACTAGGTCTAGGTGAGCTACAGTTTTTTTATGCAGTTACTCTGAATTTGTTTTGTTCCCCTGCTGGGACAATGTTTGTTTGCTATGTTTTGTTTGTATGTTTTGCCTCCAGAGAGCTCAAGTATTGGATTCTCTCTGCTCCGTCTACTAGTGAGGAATGTTAAGCTGACAAATGTGTCTTGTCTTTTAATGGATTTCTTTGAGAGCATTTCAGTTCTATGGATTAATTGCAATTTAATAATAATGGTTTACATTTTTGACTCATGTTTATGCAAGTGATTTCAACTATCTATGTTCTAATTTTTATAAGTTACATTGAGTCTCAATATCGTGGAAAATGTAGATCATAAATGAATTAAGAACAAAAAAACAACAACAATATAGTAGTGAGTGGCTTACTGCTATCCAGAAAGCTATAAAGTGAAAAGCTTGGAAGGAGAAATGATAAATTACTACCCAATTATAGTCAGTTATATGTGAAGTAGCCCATTTTATTGTGGATCCTATTGGGATGTCCCCTGTCTACTTCTGATTTAGAATCTGGCATAGCAGAAAGTGACCAGAGCCAGGATACTGTAGGAAGAGCCTTCCCAACAGATTATGTCACAGTCCTTCTGAACACCAAGTAGATGATAACTCTGTTGGAGTTATCTTTGTCTTTTGGAAAGCTCTCTTTGTCTTTTCTTGTCCTTGATACAAGTGGGACGAGTGACCCAGGGTTAGACAACTACCCTGCAGCTATCGATTGCATGGCATTGTGCTGAATAGCCAGTCTCCAGTTGAAAGATTTGGAGTTGCAGCAGTTTCTTTCCATAGAAACTAATTTCCTCCTCTGTGCTCTACTCATGTAAGGTATCAGCTCAGGTTCCTACCCAGCCACCATTCCCATGTGTGGCAGATTCCCATGGGTTTGATCATGCTTTTGCTTTTGCTGCCTGCTGGGACTACAGGAGCTAGATTGTCAGGAACCTAGGAAATCTCACTGCATCTGACATTTCATGGGTCACACATTGTGCAGACTTGCTCTGCTATTATCAACTTGGGTTGTTTCCTTCCTGTGCACTCCTAATGGCTTTGGTGTTGACCTCTGGCAACCGCTTTATTATTAATGGGCATTTGGGGTTGCTTTTTTGGCTTATGTTTTTCTGCCTTTCTAAGAGTGACAAGTCATTTGTGGTTCTATTACACACTAACTGATAGTGTTCAATGAAGAGTGGGCTGAGATCATCGAGGCTGTCTCATTCCAGGCAGATGTGACTAGTCATAACCCCCAGGGAACAACAAGCTAATGGTTTGTCCATAAAACCATGCAGCTTTTGATAGTCTGTTCTGAAAATGAATAGAGCAGCACTGGAATCATATGCTGCATTGTGATAACATAATGCTCTTACAAAGCTATTCATTATACAAGCTGCTTTGGTGGACAAATTAGACATGCAGAATTTTCAGGTTTTGCCTTATTCAGAGTTTAATTAATTTAGTGTAATAAGCTGTAAGCGCATTAATATCAACAAAATACTTTGTATTGTTATCTGTAATACTCAGATGAAAAGCCACAAGCATTGTTGTTGTTGGATTTTTTTTAACAATAGAGACTAAGTGGTGTTACAAATAGTATTTTCTAATTTACTTGAAGTGTATAAGGGCAAAAATTAAAATAAAATAACATGAACATCCCATAGTTGTTTTCTGAAGAAGCAATACTACTAAGAATGGAGATACTAAAAATACTTATCACAGGAACATATTCATTAGTGAATTTCACAAATATATTCATTACTGAATTTCAAAAATAAGATAATTAATTAGTGTCTTGTTTTGGGTGGTGTCAAGACATAGAAACAAAAACCCAGTGCTAAGAACAATGTCTTAAGATAGCTCAAGGATCCAAGAACACAGGATCCTTCAAAAAGCAGGGTACTCAAGGACAATAAGACTAAGATACAGGAATTGGAAAACAGACAATATACTTACATTATTGAAACAGAAGGCATTTTAGCTTGAACATTCAAGCATCTATGATATAGCTGTGGGTGCCAACTGTGGGCTGTTAGACCACCAAAGAAAAGGTTTAGCCCTTTACTCACAAGAAGTATTGTCGTCAGAGCTTGGAAGTACTACTTTTTAGAAGTAAATTGTTCGTGTTATTTGTTATAGTGTTTGAGGAGCAATCCATCACTGATGTCTGTTGCAGGATTTTTTTGAAAGGTAATTTGTTTCACAACGTATTGCATTGCTCATTGCTTTTCTGTTCCTCTCAAAATATGATTGTTAAGAGAATGCCATAAGGCCTGTCAATTTTCTGTCAAAATGGCACCAAATATGCTTAAAATTCCATTGAAAAGTAACTTTTGAAAGTAACAAGAAAACATTGCTTATTATACCAGTGGAGTAACCACTTTTCCATTCATGGCACTACTTTTGAAATGTAATTTTGTTCTACCCTTATTGTCCTCCAAAAATAATTAATTATAGCAAACTATAGTCCTTGTAACTAGTTAGTGTCAAGTGGGGTTTGATCCTGAAGCAAGCAGTTTGCTTCATCTGGTTGCTAGACCAGCCTTAGAGTATTGGAGTACCTCATGGCTAACCAAAGTCTGGGAATATTTCACTGCTGGGGAGATACTGTGAAATGCAGTTACATGGCTTACTAAAAGAGGCAGCTATATATAGACATGAAAGTATTCAATTGTAGCCCGACTATGTCCTGATAGCTACAAAGCAAATAGTTTCGTATGATCGCTTCATGCATTGTGTTGTTCAAGATTTCTCAACACAAAACATGTGACCAAAGTAGAATACCATGGGTTTTACACAAGCATATCTGTCTAACTCAGGCCTACACAACATATGGCCTGCGGGCTGCTTGCGGCCTGCCAAAGGATTTTGTGCGACCCCCATCTCCACCTCTCTTGTGCCTGTTTGCCTGCCGAGCCCCATCAATGAGGGGGCCACTCCGCGCTCGGCTCCCTGGCCCTGCTTCTCAGTTCTGGATTAGCGAAACTGGTGATGTGGTGGGACAGTCCCTGGACGTGGCCCAGCCCCTTACACACACACACACACACACACACACACACAGAGTCCCCTCCACCCAGATGATGCAGACAGGATGAAGTGGGGACTTCTGTGGGGTTGGTGGTACCCGAACTGGCTTGGCTGACTTCTTCAGTCACTGGGGGGCAAGGAGGGCTGAAGGGAGAAAGGAGGCTCTCTCCTCACCACCACAGCCGCACCACACTCGTATATGCATGCACTATTCCTCTCCCAGCACTGAAAGAGAGAGAACAGAATGGCTTGTGAGGAAAATAAAAAGGTCCAGAGAGCGTGAAGCAAAGGAGAAGGTGCCGCAGGGGAAGTGGGAGTGTGTGTGGGGAGCCGGCCCGTTTGTCCACTAAAGAGAGCGCTGCCAGAGTGTGCGGGAGGAGAACCAGCAGGAAAGGGAGGAGGCGGGTGAGTTACCTTTGGCTGGCAGTGCTGTGGGGCGGCCCGTCTGTGTCCTCGTCCCTATCCCCATCCCCTGCCCGGGTAGTGGTGGTGGCAGCCAGGCGATGGCACTGCTGCGAGGCCACATGCTGTACAACTTCAAGTCGGAGAAGCTGGGCGAGATCTCCCTGTGGGAACACGAGGTGCTGAGCCTCTGCAGCGACCAGGAGATGGAGGACTGGTTTGAGAGCATCAACAGCCGAGGTGACTGCAGGCTCTAATTGAACCACTTCTCCACTTTCGTGAAAGCAGATGGCAAGTCCTTTGTGTTGGGCAAGGCATCAGGTTTTGTGAAGGATGGGGACAAGCTGTGTGTGCTGCTGGGCACCTATAGGCTTGAGTGGCAGGAGAACCCGTACTCTTTCCAGTGCTCCATCAAAGGCCCCACCAAACAGACCAAATTCAAGGGCATGAAGAGCTACATTGCTTACAAGCTGGCACACAGCCACACTGGGCAGCAGGTACACTGGTACTACAAGTGTTTTGACTGGCTCTATGGGCGCCTGGTGGGAAAGTTTCCTGTCATCTCAGTTCCCCATGTGCCAGAGAAACAGGCCACCGGGCACTTTGAGGAGGACTTCATTTCCAAGCACCGCAAAGGCCTGGCCTGGCTTGGTGGACGGACCGTATTGTGTAGCCATCTAGTGTTGGGCGATTGTGATGCCTTCCAGCATTTCCTCACCTGCCCCAGCACTGATAAGAGGGCATGGAATCATGTTATAAAAATGTATTTTTATGATATAGTTTATTTTATTTGCAAAATAGTTTAATCATTAATTATACTATAATAATTATAGTATAATTAATGATTAAACTATTTTGCAAATAAAAAACATTATTATACCATTATTATAACTTTACTTGGAAAGTGAGGTGCTAAAAACCTATCTGCGGCCCAAAGAAGTTTAGCCTATTTAATTTTGGCCCTTAACCTACTGCCAAGTTGTGCAGGTCTGGTGTAACTCCCTGAGAAGAAGAGGGAGAGAAAGAGAGGGAAATTGGGCTTGGTGTGAAAGACGAATGGTCACTGTATTTTTTGGGTCTTTGTCACACAGAGGATGTGAGCAGATTAAATGTGTGCCATGGGGGTGATGTTGCAGGAGCAGGGGAAGGGACCATCTCTAGATGCATAAATTTGAAGGTCAGAGCAGAACCTACTTGCATATAACTTTACATGTATAGGGCTCTCTGTTTTCTTTTCCACTGTTCCCATTGTTCAGAGTGAGTCCTATAAGTTCTTATGACCTCCAAATGAATGCATAAAGGTCAGGGGAGAACATGCCACCCCGAATCCCATTCTTTCTCCCCAGCCTGTTTCCTGATGCATTCATTTTTCATCTGAAAGGGACTTTGGCCTTTCACCTTTCAGTTTTTTGTACTGGGAATCCTGGTACAGTTCCTTGGACTTGATAGGAATTCTGCCTTTCAGGTTGTAATTATGATTGTCTTAATTCTGTCTTGCATTTATTGTCTTGGCTGTGAAAAAGTCCAATTAGTATGTGATCTCTGGAGAGATGTCTTCAGAGAGTATGTAACAAAAAGAATGCCCTTTCCTTCTGATGGAGACTTCTATTGCATTGATTTGCCAGAATATATGTGGAATCCAGAGTGATTTTTATTCATTTTAACTAATGAACCAGCCCTAATAGTTCATGCCGGGCTGTCAAAGTCAAGCTGAGATCTTTCATGTCAAAAACCATCCAATCTTACAGTGCTTCTTTAGGAAAGACTTTTTAAATGCTTCCCATACAGCCAGATTAACTTCACATTATATCCAGACTGGCAGTGTTGTACAATGAATACTATAACGGAGTAATAATAATTAAAAGGACACCTTTTGTCCTGTATGGAATACTTTTTGGAAAAGCTCCAACAGACATAGCAATTCATGGTCAGCAATAATTGGTTTTTAATCAGTGTCAAAGGAATGTGCGCTGGTCTAAAACTGCAGCTAGGTAGAAAGTGACTTCCTTTAACATCCCTCCAGCTGGATCATTCCAGTGAAGCAGATTAACGTTGCTAAAGTACAAAGCTAGCATGGCAAAACAATCTTTTTGTACAAAACATATAATTTTGTGCTTCACTTTCCTGCCATCCCATGAGGCTAAGTGATCAGTTTTAACTTCACAATATTTATAAACAGATAATTGGAACCCATTGTTCAGCTCTGCTGCTCTTCAAGTGTACATTTATGCTGTTTGAACCAGAGACACTATTGGCATATTTTTTTTCTCCCCCGTGGATATCATGCAACATAATATATATGTTTTCTAGGCTGCTGAAGATGAGCTGTCAAAAATTTAAATAGGCCGATGGTCTAAAATATATGCTTAGAATTGAAAGAGAAAATATTTTGGCTTCTCTTCCTGCTTCCCATTCTTAATGTTTTGTAGCTAATAATAGCCTGTCACGAGCCAGAGAATGACTGTATACATCCTGGATCATCTACACACAATAACCCTGGGCTTTTTGGTATTGCAAGTGGAATTATAACCCAATTGTAAATGGGTTTCAAGGATATTCTACAGACGCTGGCCAGAATTAAGAGGTGTCTGTATAACCAGTGATGTATTTCAGACACTGTTATAATACTAGCCTACCAGGGGCAATTCTGGATGCTGCTAACAGAGCACATGCCCATGTGTACACACACACACACACACACACACACACCTTTTCCTTTCTGTAATTCCCCACCCACCCACCCCCACACCCACCCCCCGCCTTTGTTAGCACTTCTGAAAAGTTTCATGTACTTGGACTCTCTAGGTAATTACCATGCTTAGATTTAAAATACAGAACAATTTCATTTGGGAAAATATTGGCATATATATTGACTAAGAATGTGAACAATGAACTACTGTATATTGCCAAATTGTAGGATAAGTCACTGTTGCTAAGCCATGACTGCTTCCTTAGTCTGTCATATGCAGCTTAATGAACAGTGTTGGCACAGGTGCAGTTTTTAGTGAATATATGTAATTTGCACATGGATTAAGACTTGAGTTAGAAAAAGCTGCTACTTTGATGGTGGGAAACATGAGTATATGGGCCCCTTTCACATTTGTGGTGGTTGTGCAGCTGCTGGGATCTTCGGTTTAGCTGTCACAAAAGTTGTTGTGCAGGGGGAGTGACTAGCAATTTGATACCTCTGCTTCTCACACATTGGTATTCACTTGTAATGAATTTGTCAATAGAACTTGAATGCAAACAAATTAGGTTCATTGACTTACACTGCCCATGAACCAGCTATGGAACTTCTATCTGTTGCCTTAAATGGGGGCTGATATGATATGCTTCCAGTTACAGTGGAACCTAATTTGGACTCATCAAACCAGAAAGTTTAGTATATTTTATCATCTGTATGTAATAAAGTGACTTTTAAAAAAAGAGATGGATTTATTTTTCTTGTCTGATGAATTTTGAGATGATTTTCCAGTAGTAACAGCCAAGGTGTCTTACCTGGGGGCATGCATTACTTTTTTTTCAGTGAGGGAGGGGGAGACTGTGTTGCAATAGGGAAAGGATAATTTTGTTACAAAGAAAACATGCTTGTTCTGCTTGTAGTAATTCTGAATGCATTTCCTCTTTTTACCTTGTAGTATGCTGTGCTCACACAGTTTTGGTTCAGCTGCATGAGGCTTTATAAACACACAATTTGTTTTCTTGTCTAGATGCCAGGCATTGTTTTTCAAGCTTCCCAACCATGACCAGGGCTCTGAATACAAAGTACACATTTATTTTTTGCTTGGTTGAAGAGCACTGCCTAGAAACAGAAGGTGCTTTGACAGCTATATTAATGAGACAACATGAACATAAAATGTGCATAATGTACAAGCCCATTGTATTGACAAAGTGGTCTTTACTAACTCTTTGAAATATTAACCTGTGTTTTAGGAAGATAATTTCAGAGACAAAAATGAGAACACTTCTTTTAACATCTTAATTATTTTGTCTGGATCAGCACAGGATTCCAGGGCAGCCCCTGAAGGAATTTTGAACCCATAGTTAGGTTATTCTTCAGAATCCAGGAAAATCTCCAAATTTTTCCTGGCATCGTATGTGGGATTTCCTTGTGCCAAAGTTATATGCTGTAGTGATATATGCTTCAAGGTTATATGCTGTAGTGCACAAGTAAACCCAATAACTATTGCATTGGAATGTGTAGTGACAAGAGACCATGGCTGTGCTTAGATGTCACTTGTGTGTTCCATTTTCCACATGTGGTCTAGTGTGACGTCAAAGAATTTGGAGATTTTTGCTTTTATTTTTGATAAGCCATAGCTTCTCATTGTCTCTAACCTAGGCCAGTGGTTATTAATTGTAATTAATTGTAATTGTAATGGTTTGTTGGAACAAGTCAACTTTAAAACATTCCGGCTCGTTTCAACTATAGTTAAGATTATACTAAAGTTTATTTTAGTATAAAAAAGCGTTCAGTCCTTTCTTCATAACAATAAACCATCATTTATTGTTAAGTCCAAATATAGACAACATGTGAAGATTTGTGCTTTCTACATGCTTCTGAATATGATGATAATGGTAATTTTTTTTTAAGTTAGTATTTGGAACACACAAAATTCCTGCATGGCTTTCTTTTCCTTCAAATGCTGTGAGAATAAAAACACTGCTGAACTTCTTCCCCTTCCCCTTATCACATCTTTTGCAGTACAGTAATGAGTTCTTTCAAATTAATTCTTTCTTCCATTCTGCGTTATGCCAGTGTGCTCTTTTTGGTGGTAAAAGTCATGATAATCTTAATATGCTTCAAATCACTTAGGGGATGGAGCTTAATTTTTCTATTTAAATGCTTTGAAATTTCTAGTACAAAATGATTTTGGCTTACTCCATGTATATTCCTTCTCTGTAATGTGATTAACAGGAACACAGACTAGAATTCTTTCTTGTGGTAGCATCTTTTCAGAATATTCTGCTTAGGAAAGATTTGCCTAGGGACATCTTTTTCTTCTCCAATATTCTCTTATTGGGTTACTTTCTACTGCTCCTTATCGACCTTTTTATATGATGGTGTCTCTTAAACATGTATATTTGCTGTTACTGTATTTTTATGTTATTCACTTTGAATATTTTTGAAAGTCTTTCCAAATGGTAAAAATAATAATAGTTGTCTTTATCACTGCTATATTTCCCGTTGCCACCCAATACATAATACTTTGTGAACGGAACCAGCTTGTCTCCTGATTTCAGTGCTGGACAAATCACACTCTTTCAACCTAAGAGGAAGGCAGTGGCAACTCCCCCCAGGAATAAATCCTGCCAAGGAAATCCTAGGATAGGTTACTCTAAGTCACAGTCAACTTGAAGGCATATAACAGCAATAATAACAACTTTGTGATCCCTATGACTCTCACACCAGGATGTTAACAAGCAATTAATCAGTTGATCTACAGCTTCCTGTAGTCCTGTTCACATGTTCCTTCTGTGCAGAGAGCTAATGTCTGGAGAGCAGAACAGAACTGTGCATCCTGACCAAACATCTCCCATAATATACTGCATTGCCCCCATGTGAAGTGCGTGAGCAGCTCCTTCTGCAGTAGTCCTCCAAGCAATTGGAACTCATATGTGATTGTTGCCTCTGATGGCCACAAAATAAATTTATTCCTCTTTCAACCACTGAGGTTAATTCTCTCTGTGTTAATATAGCATTATACATGAAACTGCTCACTAGCTGAGGTCATGTAAGTTGACTCTGTGTGATAGGTTTGGAGACCTATGGCTAGTGGTTGCAATTTTAGGAAGCTAGCCCCTGGAATGTGGAATTGCTTCCTCCCTACTGTCCTTTTACAAGAATTGAATAGCATCTGTATTTTGTCACCTTTTGCATAAAATTGTTCTTCTGTGAAGTGTTGTATCAGACATATGACACATTGGTGATTTTAAGTTGTCTATTTTCTAAAAAAATGGTTGTACATCCTTTTCAGAAGTATTAAAATGCTGCAATAAATAATCATCACCCAACAAATGCTCCTGTGGGATTACTGATATCCTGAAGCAACATTCTCCTGAAGCACAGGACATGTCTGCCTAGAAGTAGGCATAGTAGTTGAACTTAACCAAGCTATCCCCAAAGACCTCATTTAGTAACTCCCTTTGGCTGTGTTCTGCTGTTCTCCAAGGAACAATCTTAGAGCCAGGAGTTCTTTGCATCAAACATGCCTAAGAAGAAGGCTTCTCTCAGCAGGCAGACAGTTGTACATTGGAGAAAGAATGGATAGCTCCCACTCTTTCAGATTTTTAATTTTTCTGGTAGCTTGGAACATAGTGTCATTCTTGCCACCACAAGACAGAGGAGAAGAGATTGTATTTCACATTTGAAAAAAAAAAATAGAAGGCTTGTGGTTTGGCAAAGGTAAGGATATAATTTGCTGGTAATTATGAGGTGGGAGAAGATTTTTTTTATAAACAAGGCAAACTAGTTTAAACAGATAGAAGGAACAGGAGGAAGACCTTTGTCTGTGTGCATTATGTGTGTCCTGGTGGGCACTGGGAGATAAGAGGGTGTGGCTCAGAATAGTGCTACTTGGGCTATCTGAAGTGGTGAACCAAAATATTTTTTTTTCCTGATGTGCAGGAGACTGGCTCCATTTTGTGTCCATTAGGTACTGCTCTTTCTTTCTTTCCTGGAAAATTGTCCATGGGTCTACAACTGATGGCTCACAGACTGGCACTGGCACAGGGACCCACCACTTTGACTCGAACTCATTTAGAAGACATCTGGGATGAGATCCCTCATATCTTTTAATCTAGACTTCAGTAGGCTCAAAACTAAAAAAAAAAAATACTGCAGGAAGATTTTTCTGTTGAGTTAGATTAACCAGCAAAGTAGGTCTTTCAAAATAAAGAGGAGGCGGAGTTGCACGTGTGCATAAAGAATGCAGAATTCTTTCTATACAGAATTCAGCTGTCGTTTTCCTTGTATTGTAGCAGAGAGGTACTGGAGAGGAACTAAATAATGGTGTGCAACATCTCAGAAACTCAAATGGTGGCTGAGTAAAGATGCTACTGACCTTTTCTGGGTTTGTGTTAATTCAATTATTTTAAAGATTGATATACCATAGAGTACTTGCTGAAGGCCTAAAGCAATCAAAAATTGCCTGTCCGACATATATGAAAATACCTTCCTGCCAGTGATGTAGACTCAAGTCGATTGACTCAAACTTGAGTCAGACTCAGGTCTCTTCAGTGATTCGATGTGGACTCGACTTAGCAATAAATGATGGACTGACTTGACACAATTTGTGACTCGCCTGTTTTTAGTGACTGACTTGCTGTCCTTGACAGTTCCACCTCCCCCTCTGGCCTTTTCCTAATTAGCAGTGAAGGAAAGCTGTGTTGATGGCCCAATGAGAGCTGCACATGCTCCTTATCCCTGCCACTCTGCCTTTCCCTAGTTTCTCATGTTTTTTGAGAAGCCATTTATAGGAAAGCAAAAGTGTGTGAAGACTGAAGATGGGGAAAACAGGATTTTGCAGTTTTTTCGGTGAATGTGGGCATGATATAGTCTGGGCATCGGGAATGAGGAAAGGTCAGGGAAGGTCACCTCCAAGAGGAAGCTACTCCACACTTTCTCATGGCTAGCAGAGTCAGCGTACCTGTCCTGGTGGCTTCCTCACAAGCAAGCAGTATTTGATCCAACTCCTAAACCATAGAAGGGCAGGGAACACCTCTGAAAGGAAGCTATACCCCACTCTCTCATGGCTAGCAGAGTCAGCGTACCTCTTCCAGTGGCTTTGTCGCAAACATACAGTACGGTCAGCCTTTCACATTTGTGGGTTTGACTTTTGCGAATTTGATTATTCAGAGTTTGAAGGTCTATGTTCCCTTTCTCTTTGGCTGGCACCACCACTCCTCTCCCAGATACTCAGACGATCAGAACTCCACCTGGTTTTAGAGACACCAGCAGCAGCCTCCCATCTTCCAGTGCCTCCCAAGACTTCTCTTTCCTCTCTTCCTCATGCTTGTCTCCAGTTCCAACAACAGCAACTCATCACTTCTCTTCCTGCACACATTGAAAACTTCAGGCTTCTTTCAGATTCCCAGACCAGGAAACCTCGACCGGGTTTTAACCTTCTCTCCCTCCCTCCTCACCGCTCCATCCAGTCCCAGCAATGGCAACCCCTGACTTCTCTTCTTGCATACATTGCAAACTTCACACCTCTGCCTCTTGTGGATGAGGGGAGGCTGTTGGTCATTTCAGTAAAACCTGTTGAGTTTCTCCGCTTTGAGAATTCAAGAGAGGTTGAAATTTGCAACGTCTACAGGAATAGAAATGAGGGGTTGCTGTTGTTGGGACTGGAGAGAGGTGTTAGGAGAGGGGGAGGAGAAGTGGGGGGAGGCACTGGATGGGAGGAGCTGCCAGGGAGAAAGAGGAGCACAGGGAGTAGGAGAAGGGTGAACTCAACCTCTCATGCCCTTACCCCCCCCCACACACCGTTCAGGTTGTTTTCTGTTTTCTGTTCAAGTTCTGCTCAAGTAGATTTGAGACTAGACTTCAGACTTGAATTATCTTGCAAGGACTTGAGACTGGACTTGAGATTTGAAGATAGGGACTTGAGACTTGACTTCAGACTTGGAGTAAAAGACTTAAATACATCACTGCTTCCTGCCTAGGATCATGGCATGCATCTAGGCAGCAGTCCTGTGGTTCCAAGGAAGGTACGCCAGGGGCCTACTTGGATCTTGTTCTCCAGGTACTGAGAGGGAAGCTTACTTTCACAGACAATCTCCAAGTCTCTTCTACAAAGCTTTGAAAAAGTCTGTGTCTTGTGCTGTGACACTGGAAGGGGTGCATGATTGTCATCCTAGAATTGTTCTGCGTAAAGTTATGGATCTGAAAGTCTGAAGTTCTCCTGTTTCTCCAGGTGATCACAGACTTTGGGGGAGTAACTATGCCAGTTCTAAAGGTGATGGTGTAGTGTATTTCTCTCTCATTGGAATCAATGTGTGAGGAAAGAAATCTTTCAGCAGAGAGGAGATGAAAGGAAAAACACTGACCACTACACACACTTGCCATCCTGCCAATAAAACCTAGCGAGTCATTAAAGAAAAGGTGATTTGTTCACCTCAGACTCTCCCTCTTCTGGTTTAGATCATTTTGCCCAATGTACGAATGTGATTTTTGTCACTTTTCATGAGTTAACTAGATTCATCTCTCTTTTTAAAAATTGCTTGTGCCTAAGTGGGATCCTATTTTAATTTGATTAAGATTGAATTCCTATATAGGTGAATTGATTGATCTCCAGGGAGTGGACACCTTTTGAAACATGAGAGAACAGCCCACCTCTAAATAATCTGCTTCAAGAGAGCTCAGCAAAATAAGTATTTCCCCCCCACCTATAGCTTCAGGGTGTTAAATAATGAGAGGATGTATTGTCATATTTGTGTATAAATCTTCTGGTATTGTACACAGTGGAAACAAGCTGAAGAAGTGACAGTTTCATGATGCAGATTTATTTTGGAGCATGTGATGAGTAATTATTGGGCTCCCTTTTAGACAGAATCAAAAGAGTATCTCTGGATGTTTCTGAAGCGAAGATGAAAATAGTTTGAAAAATTATGAATGTTTATGGTTAGAGAACAGATGACGGTAAGTTGATTTTTAAAAAGAGACAAGATACAGGTGAATCAGATTTGAACTAACATCTTGAATCAATTCTGGACAAGCAAGAAAAACAATTATTTTGGCAGATTTTTTTTCTTTCTGACTTTTTGGAAGTGGAACTAGTTTAGCTGAAAGAAGTTCGGAATTAGAAATAAAAGAGCTTCAGCTCAAATATCTTTCATGAGGAGGATCACTCTGAACTCAAGCTAGCAGCAGATGTTCTCCATATGTACTTATTTTTGTGCTACTGTTTCCTCTGACAGAAGTAGTTCATTGGCTCATTCATTTATTCTAACCACACTAATAGACTGTCTTTTGGTAAAGTCTGAGGAAGTTGGCACATCTTATACCTTTATCTGTATATTGTAGAAAAGCTTGGAAAGTTACTTTTCGAAAGCAATTTGTTATCATTATATTGCTAGGCCTCCAATGAGAGTTACTGTTGTTAATTATAACAATTAAAAAGACTTATTTATTTATTTCCCAGCATTTCCACTGCCTAGGGACTCTAGGCAACATACAGAAACTAAAACAGGAAAAAATAAAAGTTTGCAACAGGAACCAGCTCTGGTATTATGCAGTGTTTCTTTTCCACTATTTGCTGTCCCATAGTAATAAAAGTGATTTAGAAAGTTAGTTATACAACTGAGAGAGAGAAGTTATACTTCATTAGGTTACGCTTTCATCATTGGAGAAAGCAACTAACTACATGTTAAAGTTGTAATTCTAACTAGTTATTTTCAAGCTGTGCAGTATAGTAGCAGAATGTTTGTGCTAAGAAATGCCCATTTATCCTCATATTTATTGTATCCACCAACCTCACTACAAGACTTCCATTGCTTTTTAAAGACACTGACTCTCCTTATCTGAAATCTAAAGCCAGCAAAAGAAGATACCCTCCCTCACAAAGTAGCATAATATTATCAGCTATTGATGAGAGGTGGAGAGTCATTGGTTAAACTGTTCTAAAAGCAATACCTGATAGGAAGCTGTTCTGTGCTGCCAGAATAATATATTAGGTATTGCACAGAAGATAAATGGCATAAATTACAACACAAATGTTTTGTAGGGACAATCAATACGGTGCTGATGTTCCTGCAGTTGTGCACTGCTGTGATATTTATCAGAAATCTTTACAGAAATTGCTTGGGAGAAAGATATATATTTGTCTTGGAGCACAGTGATGATTGTGAAAAGAGATTGTGCACCAAGAGTGCCAGTGCCTCTTGATGAAATGATGGCAGTCTGAAAGATTAATAGTTGCTTGAGAAACATTTGCCCTCAGATACAGGCAATACTTATGGAATTTCTTGCACAGGATAATGGTGGCGTGTCCTGGCTTACACAGTTTTTAAAGGAAGTTAAATCAACTGGTATATACGTCCTGATAATTAAATAAAAACAGTGCTTAGATGTAGCACATTTCTGAATACAAGTTACCGGTATAATTAGCTATAATTAGATAGTGTACTTCCGCTGGTGGAAGCAGTTCCTCATTGGAACTAGGAGGCAATAATTCCCCCTGAAACTCCAGGGCAAATACTTGGGTGGCACATAGAGTGGTTCTGGCAGTGGCTAGAGGGACTGCCCCCCTCCGAGTTCTGTTGACAAAAAGCTTCTATCTGTGGATATATGCCATTTGACCCAGGCCGTCTCAGCTGTTACTGGATAGCATAAGCATATACTGAGAAGAGAGGATAAAATTGCATAATCACTCAATCCATCAAAAAAATTGTGTTTATTGATTCTAAACAGGCTGGCTTTGGTTTTTCACCTCAGCAGAGCTCTGTTCAGCTAGCAGCATATCCTTGATGAGATTATGAACTGAAATTTAAAGAAGAAGAAAAAGAAGAGGAAGAAGATTGCCTGGACAGTCCTGGATCCATCAAGTCCAGGTTTTTGTTTCAAGTAACAGCCAGCCAGTTGCAGCTGAAAGCTAAGGACAAGTCATGAAAGCAATGACCTTCCCCTGTCATTTGCACCAGCACTTGATAGTCAAAAGTAAACTGCCACAGAATATGAAGGTTCTATTTATTGTAGACATGCTCTCTCTCATTTTTTTTTCTCATCTGCTTTTGAAACTGTGTTAAGCTAATTTTGCCTAGGGTACTACTTTACTGTGCCTTGGCAGCATTGAATTTTATTAGCAAATTATTTAATATGCGAGATAGAGGATTCTGCATTGCTTTGTGTGAAATTGTTCAGCTTTGCCTTAAAAAAAAACACCTTTCAAACACTAGAAAGCTCACAAAAGAATAGTTTTAAAGCATGACATACAGTTGTATTCATTGCAACAGTGGTTTGGGAAACTTCATGTATGGGAGGTCATTTCTTAAGTCTGGTCTGTATGCTCTTGGTGAGTTCACTTGTCACTACCCACTGCAGTGTTCATATGACTGGTCAGAGATCCATTGGGAAGCACAGAATATGG
Source organism: Cyclura pinguis (assembly GCA_030412105.1). Taxonomy (NCBI): domain Eukaryota; kingdom Metazoa; phylum Chordata; class Lepidosauria; order Squamata; family Iguanidae; genus Cyclura; species Cyclura pinguis. The sequence goes on along the minus strand of CM059599.1, from coordinate 304,176,904 downwards.
ATGAGATTAACAGCATTACCCTGTTGTTTGTGTCGTGCATTTGGTATTCAGTACTTCAATGCATGGAGGTTGTGTTTACATAGTATGATTGGTAGGCGTAGTTTCCATGGACAAAACTGAGATGGCGAAGGTAGGGGACACTCTGGGTGGATGGCACTGAGAGCAGGAATAGTCAGAGTGACTTTGCATAGTGAGAAGGATTTTCAGCACTTCCAATTTTTTGGAGGCAATAACCACCACTGTGCAAATGCTGAATGCAAAGCAAAAGAATAATCTCCAGAGTCTTCAGTGGTATGCGGTTGAGGACCAGGTATTATGAGGTGAAAGATTAAGGCTTTACCTTAAAGAAGAATGTCAGGATGTCTGCTCCATCCCTTCAGCCTGTGTCAGTTCTGCGGAATGGGGCTGATGTTACACTAGGCAGAATTAGGTGGTGACTCAAGACAGGAGATTTGTCCAAATGTATTACAAATAACTGGTCATTTAGATTGACCCCTTTACTCACAGGGAAAGTACTTGTGCAATTTTTCTGCCCCATGTGCCAAAATAACTTGATTGTATCCCTTGACTTAGGTGTAGGGATTCCATCTGCGGCTCCCTTGTCTGTAAAGCTTGGAATCAACCCTTATCTGCTTGCTCAAAGGAGGAAGATATCAAAATAAGCTAAGTATGTAGATCATAAACTTTATTTTAAAAATATAAAAAGGAGGACTTTTAAAAAATATACTGCTGTTTTCAAATTCATATCCATGTGACAGTGAAAAGTGCTGAAATCAGAATGCAGAAGCACATAATGCAATGTTTATGCCATCATTTAGGTACAAATAAATTCCATGGATGGGTGGGGGGTTTAGGCATGAAAAATGGTGCTCTTCAGTGATAGTAGCTTGCTCTAGCAGTCGCTTCAGCATTAAAATTCTTCTCCTGCACTGCCCATACTACCATTTCAGTCTACTCCCACTTAGGAGGCAGTGCAGATACTACAAAAGGACACTACTCTTGAAGGAGTCATGGCTGGTCTATATTAAACAGCCCAGTGAGGCACAACATTGCATCTGTTGCCTGTAAAAAGCAACCCTACAAGTGGCAGTTCTATAATACCAAGCCCCAGCTGACAAAGTTAGGATCAAAGCCTCTATAACTGATCCTATTAATAGACATGCCTATACCAGTGAACGTGTTGACGTGGCAGCAGAAGTAAAATAGACATAGATGCTGTGATAATGATGGGGGATGGGGATTATGTGGAAAGATGGCAGGGAAGTGGTTGTGGAATTCTGTGACCATTAGCATAAGTCCCCAGGAAGATTCTAACCTTTGGTTGCGTTTTCAAGCCAGTTTTGTGATTCTTTTCCTGTGAACATATCTGTCATATCACCTCTATTTCTTCCAGTGATAAGGATTTTTCTGAGAATGTCAAGGCAGTGAAGATTACTGGAGTAATCATGGTCCTTATTCCACAAAGCAAAAGAACTTTAGCAGCTAGTTTGTCTTTTGATCATTTCTGTTTATTTGGCTGTCAAGGTTAGCTGAATCAGAGGCCTTTTCTTGGCCGGGATCCATCTTCTTATATTGTCAGCTGGAATTGGACTTTTTTTTTAAAAACAACTACTGGCATGCAGCTCTACATAGTGTAACAGTTCCAAATATTTGTGCTCTGTATGAACAGGCTTGAAACGTTCTCTTCATAACAAATGTAGCATGAACTTAAAAGGGAATAACTGTTCACCCTTAAGCATCCCTGATAAGTCCTCAGTGCTAGAAGCCTACTTTTGGAGTAAACTTTGAAGAGCTTTTCCAACTTTTCCAAGTTCTGACTTTTGGTGTTCCTAAAAAAATATCAAACTCTTGGTGACTTGTTTATTAAAAGGATAAAGGGGGTTTGCTTTGGAATTGCTACTTTTTGAGGAGAATACTCAGTACAAACCTAGCTAAAGAAAACCTACCAGTCATACGTTGTGGCCTTGCCAGATATTGAACTTCTTCTTCTTGAGGACAGATTGAAAAAAACAGGCGGTGTATTGAGCTCCTGATGGGCTGTCCTACAGAGCTGGCAGGCTGCATTGAGCCTTGTGGAATTACGAGTTCCATAGCCCTGATACAAGTGATAATGAACTCCTCTGTGCTTCTTGGATCCAGTGTTCTTTGGGGAGTATGTTTTCCAGATTGGGCCTTCCTTTGTTGTGGGACCGGCTCCTTGTTGCTGTCTTTTGCTTAACGTAGAACATACTCAGAAGTAATCTTACATTTAAAAAGATTAGAGTTCCTCAGGAAAAATCTAGGGTGTCATTTTTCGTTCATTTTTAGGTGTTAAATGAAAACTTTCATTCAAAAATTGTTGATGACCTGGATTCCAATGCACAATCACCCGAAAGCTCACTAGGTGGTTGTCAGTAAATTCTTTTATGGTGCCTAAACTGCCTGTCAGTGTTGTACCTAACCTATCTTGCTATCCTGAGCTTCTTAGTTGAAAGGTGGGCTACATAGGAAATATTTGGTAGAATCAATATTCTTGTTTGGAACCATTGATACTAGTTGATATTAATGGATTACTGAGTGGGAGGTGAAGCTGGGACTGATCAGAAAACATATTCAGGGGTAGCTGTGTTGGCCATTCAACAAAATGGAACAAAATGCAAAATCTACAGAAGAGTGATGATGGTAGAGTCACAGGCCTACATTTTGCATCAGATGTCGTTTCTGGAGGGATCTTAATGCAGGCAAAGGCCAGTCCTCTTCTAGACCGTGTGGGGACAAGGGACAAAGGGCAATAAAAGATAGGTAGTAAAACTTCAACTCCATTAATAACAGAAAAGTAACTTCCCTTAAGACCCAGGTGGTAGTTTTGTGCAAAGCTAACTGCTCCTTTCTTATGTAGAAAACATTGAATTTCTGAAGAAGTACCTGTACTATATCTGGAAAAACCTGCTAATTGTAGTTCAAATGACAGAGTTCTACCATTGTTGGAGGTGAAAACCTCAAAGAGTTAAGTCCCAGTCCATTAGCTTCCTCTTCTTAAAGTTTCCCCTGTTGCTAAATGCTCAGATTATTCACTTTTGAGAGTCAGTTTGAGAGCTAAAGTTCTGCACAGAACTTTTCCCTCCAAGCAATAGTCTTCTGTGCTTTTCCAAAATCTGCTTTAGAACCAAGCTTTCTAAGAGGAGATTTTGGCCCTTTTCACATGTGGGGGGGGGGAACGGGCGAAAACGCCCAAAAACGGAGCTTACCTGAAACCGATTAAGTCTGTCGCCACGCGGGGCAGCGCGAGCTCGCTGCTCCGCAGTCCTCCGGCATCCCAAATGGCGGCTTCCGGTTGGTGGAGGCTCTCCACCAACCGGAGAAGCTTGCCAGCTGGCAGCCCGCCCCCGGCAGATCTGCAGGCCCGCACTTGCGCGCGCCTGCAAATCCACTTCGGAGCCGGGCGACGGAGCGGCGCGGGGCTGCACGCTCCGTGCCTTTTAAAAACCTCAAAAAAGAGGTTTTTAAAAAACACGCAGCGCGGCTAGTTTCGACCGCTCCTGAGTGGATTCTGGTGTGGAACTACAAAAAGTAGTCCACGCCAGTCCACTCTATGGTGTAGAAGACCTCTGTGAGAGGTCGCTCTGCACCATTTCAGAAGCCCGGTATGGAAATGGCCTTTAGAGTCTGCTGGAAGTCACTGGGCAAGAAGAATACCCTGTTCCTCGGTTTGGCTGATGGAAGCAGTTTTATTCACAGATGAACCTCATTTAATTTTATCCATAATTTCTTCTGCTGTTTTGTTTCAATATATTATGTTTAAATATGAACGTATTTATTTTATTAGTGGATTCACAGTCCTATTATTTCTCTTACTGCTAAATATATTTCCTCATGTCTTCATTAGCCGAAAGACAGTTCACAAATGTTAAGAATTAGTAAATAATCTTGGCAGTAATCACCATTTTAAAATGTTTTCCTGATATTTGAATGGACTAAGTTTTTTAAAAAATGCTTAACACTATCTAGGAAACAGAGAGCAACATTTCTCTGCACGTCTATCATTGGTTATAGATCCCTTTCTATATGTTGGACAAAGGAATGTGGGAAGTTTGACAAATGTAGATTTCTGTTGGCCTTGAGTACACCGTTAGACTTCCTGCTGGCCATAAATTCAAGTTCTACACCACATTCACAGTGTCTTAATTTGGAGGACTAAGAAGCAGATACTTTAGTACTATATATCCTGCCCTATGAATATCAGCTGAATACTACAAGAGTTGTATAATTCTATAATTCTACACTGGGTCTGATCAAAGGCTTATCTAATCTGTTCTGTTTATTCTGTTCCACAGTGACCGTCCAAAAGGTTCTGAAAATGGCCCAGTTACATTATTAACATTACTTGATTGAAATGTATAGAGCGTACCAGTTTCAGTCTTTCTGCTAGCCCATTCTGGCCTAAGTTTGCTATTCAGTGCAGACTGGGAATATTGCCTTACCATAAGGCCCTTGGTATTGGCTGGTTCTGCTAGCAGTTTTCAGACATGTCTTGTGTTTACAAGCAGAAGTATGCACAGCTTATTCTCACACGTGCTTTTCTGCCCTATCTCTGGAAGTTTCCCAAATCCTGTCATGATATGTATATTTAGAACTCATGCTTTTTAACATTATGAAACCCACAATTACTGCCTGGGGAGCTATTCTCAGTGGAGTGTGATTTCAGTTCAGGGACACTTTCAACCTCTCTGCCTTCCTGCCATTTAATGATGGCATAAACAAAATTTGTCTTTGGGGCATCAGTGGGTGAGCACACCAAATAATAATGGACTATATATTGTTAAGACTACAATTCTCTACCCGCATAGGTAAGGCTTACTGAATTTATTGGAGTCGACTGCTGAGGAGACGTATTTTAGGATTGTGCTGTAAGAGCCTTCATTGACACTTATTGCCTTAGAAAAAACCTTCCTGTCTAAAAAGACCCTTTTTCAACACTGAATTCAGAGAACTGTTGGTTATTCTGACTTTTTAATTTAAGAGCTGATCTATACCAACTTCTTCATTTTGCTTTAGAACCATTGACATTACTTGTTATTAATTAATTCTCATTTAGAACCATTGATGGTAGTTGATATTAATGAATGCTTAGGGGAGGTGAAACTGGGATTGCTTGAATTATTAATTTTTGAGTCTGTTTCAGAGCAAAATTCAAAGTACTAGGGCATAAATACTGTGAAGTCACCAGATCCAGTCTGGACATAGAAAGTATGCAGGACCAGACCTCGTTAGCACTTGGAACAGGGACTGCCAGGAAATACCAGCTGCTGTAGGTTATATTTCAGAGGAAGGCAATGGCAAACCACCTCTGAGTACTTCTTGTCAAGAAACCTCTTATGAAAGTGGCATAAGTGACAGATGAGATAAAGACATATGCTGCTACTAGTAGTAGTGTTGACTTTACATTGAAGCATTAAGTAACATTAGTGTGGGATACTGGAGGAAACATCATCCTTTCTCTCATTTGACTCCTACTTAAAATCAAACTATAGTTGGAAAGGTGTATGATTGGAGCCCTTTCTCCATGGCATAAGCCATTGTCAAGTGCTATAAATTATGCCTTGATAAAGGATGACATTTATCATGCAGAATTCCCCTCTTAGTTAAGTCGTAATCAGGCAATCAACCCTTGCATTTGAATAGATCCTCTGAATTTTATGATGCTAGTTCTTGCCACTCTTTTCTTGGTGTTTCACTTTTATGTCTGTTGCTAGTTATGCTGTTTTTATTTATATTGGTTTCCTTGTTTTAGTATTTTAAGAATCATTCAGTCAGAAAGTAACATTTTGTAAGTCTTAGTGAGCCATTGCTTTTAGGAATTCCCAAGTTCTCCTGCTTAATTCAATGACTTTAATTGGGGCTGCTTGAATGAAAGGAAATTCTGCAGATTAACACTGCTGTGTAGAAGAGTGATTAAAATTGTTTCTGTGAACACCTTTCAGTGCATGGAGTACTTTATAATGATCGTCTGATCTCACATACAACACTTGCCCAAAGGCACTGTTGTACCTTCTTGGCCAAGTGAATGTTAGAACTTGTGTTTTTCATGTGTTGTCTCTTACTTTAACACTTTTACACAACCTTTTTATATTGCAGTTGTTGGAGTCTCATTATTTTAGTGGTCAAACAGTACCTGTTTGAGATTTATGGGTTTTCCCCCCTCTTTGCCTCTATCTTTGCTGACAACTGCTATAGAGTTTGCCTTTGAAAACATGGTAGATGAGATTCTTAGTATTTTACAGAAATGTGAGTAATAATTTATTTTGCAATGGAGGTAATACACATCTCAGCATGGGAGTGGTTTGGGAGCAAATTTCACTTTAGCAAAGCATTTAATGATGGTAAATTGATCCAAGTTGTTATAATTTGCGTCTTCCCTCTGGGAACTCTGTAGAAGGGGAAGAACTGTAAATGGATAAATGCATGAGATGAAATGTAATATCCTCTTCGGTGTGATGGGTTGGCACGCTATAAACCTACACAGTCTGACCCATGTTTTCCAGAAGTCATGGGAAAGGCACTTGGAAGTTTACTTTAAAAGGTAATTAGTTACAGTTATAGTTCCAACCCTCTTTGGCAGTTAGTTGCTATAATATTTAATTTCTAGAGGTAATTATTTACTTTTCCATTCCTCAAAAGTAACTAAAAAGTTACTTATAGTTACTTTAAAAACACAAGAATTTTATGCTTAACTTGTTCTTGATTAACTAACTGTGCATTTTATACTAGTTCTTTTCAAATAGTTTAGGAAGCTGCCAGGCACCCCAACCATGGGAAAAAGATGAGTTATACATCTATGAAATGAATGAATGAATGAATGAATGAATGAATGAACTGCTGACCCTGGTATAAAACACATTGTCTTCCTGTCCACTTTGCTGCTACCTCAACATCCAGAGGGAGAGCATTAAGCAGCACTTCAGCCATGTGTTATCCTTCCTCTTCCTCTACCACCATTTAGTGAGGTTACACCTACATAAACTGTAATGATATTTAAAAACTTGTAGCTATATCACTAAGAGAGTGAAATGATTTCCTGATTGAGCTCCAGATGTAACATAATTTGGGTGTTCTTTTCTCTGTTTTGAATAGAGGAAGCTGAGGACGTTTATTTCAGCTCTGTTCCCTCCACTTTTTCTCCTTCTGTGTTTCTGAAGAAGTAGAATGATCTGCAATGGGAGAGGTCTTACATAGTTCTGTGCATTGGAAACTCTAAAGAATCAGGGCTTCGAGTTGTGTGGGGCTCTGTAACCATATTTACTTGAACATGCTTATAGCTCCTTTGCAAACCTTTCTTGGAAGGTGAGGAAAGGAGAGGAAAGAAGTGTCCCTTAACATGCATTAAAGAATGACTAAATAGGGCTATAGTTATATATAGTTCATATAGTTTACAATAAGTAAAGGGAGTTAATTGCATCAACTAGTTACAAAATACTAGTTCCTTCCAGCTCTGTATAGACTCCGTTTATGTCTGCACTAAAATGGGTGGGGGCTGCTATACCTCCAGTAACATCCCAGGTGACTGGTGGGTGTGAATACTGTGAACATGCTGATGGGTCTTTTCCATACACCTGGCACAGTTGCAAAGAGATCTCAGTTAGGTGGGAAAGACTGATATGATCAGCCCCACCCATGTAGCTTTTGGTATTCATAGAGACATTACAGCCACATAGGATCTCAGCACATCAGAAAGCAGCTGTCAAAGCATCTGCTTGAAGAAGGGCTCGGAACAAGCCAGAAAGAGGATAAACCTGTTCAACAGTAAATGAAGCCCAGACATGAAATGTATAATTTTTTTTAAATGTAAAAGCCCAAGAAATGCTAGATATTTTTCACCAACTAATATGTCTCTGTAGTAGCAGATGGGCTTGCTTATCAGACAGTCCTTTGCCGTCAGAACCCTAGAATGCCTCTTAGTCAGCGGTTCAGCACTACCTCCCAGATTCTCAATCCTTCTAGCAGAAACCCATCCCTTTTTTTAGATTTTTCTCTGTTATCTTCCTCTTGCAGGAGAAGATATTTAATACGAGAGAGCTCTTTAGCTTAGTGGACAATTCTCTAGTGGCTGGAAGTTTGCACTTTGATGAGTTGAAACTAGAAGTAGAGCACATTTCAAGGGTGACGGAAATTCACCTATCTAAAGCACTGTTGATGAGGCTGTCATGTATTCTCTGTTACTCAGAACAATTAAATCAGGATTAGGTTGTTGGTCTCTTGTTCCATATTAGAAGTTATACCCTGTGCTACACAGGAGGTCTGACTTGATTATCTTAATGCCCTTTTTAAATTTCAAATTAACTCATCCCAGTTTTCCCAAGCTCGTCTTTGTTAAAAAAAATAGCTTTGCAATTCTTAAATAATTTTAAAGAGGTTTTTTTTTCCCGTATAAAAGGTGCGTCTTACAGTGAGGGGGAATCGAATGTCATAGGTAAAGAGCAACTATTTGTTTGCAAATTGTTTAGTATCATATAAGCCCTGCTCAGCCCTGCCCAGGGCTAAAACTGGGAATGAGGATATGGCTGTGTGCATAATCTCTGCTCCACCACCGATCCTGGAGCATCCAGAAGTAATTTAGACGTTCAACAAATTGAGCATGAGAGTCTGAAGAGGGCTCGGTGACTGCATTCGAATTAACATGGTTATGAAGCTCCCATGATCAAGAATTCAAAAGTTCCAAAGGTTGGGGAACTCTCTAGAGAACTGCAGCTTGAAAGGAAATGAAAACCATGAACACTAGAGCTGCTGGATCAAGATCAGCGCCACGCACCACAATTGCTACATACAACATTTTCTACATACAGCACATTTCCAGTCAAATCAGTGTGCTACTGGTGATAGTAAATTCACAGGCTTCTCATGTGAAAACATAAGCTTTCCATAGGGTAGCCTGCATATTCACTGAACATGGGCGTATTTATCATATCAGGCAGCTTCAGTCTGTGATTCTTCATCTGTTTGTGATTGATAATAAGGTGTAATTTATTCAACATCCCACTTTTATGCCTGGGGATCTAACATTCCAGAGACTAGACCAAAGTGACCAGTAGTCACTGTTGGTGCATTTTTACATTATTACTTTTAATCTCTCAGTCTAGATGAGATACTCTCCTTTTCTTGATAGCTGCATTGTAATTCAAGTTTAGTGTTATTCTTTTCTGTGTGTGTGTGTTTCTTTGTGTGGCATTGCCATTTAATTTCAACCTTTGATGACATATCTTCTGTCTAATAATTTTGACTTCTACTGACTGCCTGTCCTATCATTTACCAGTACATCCATGTGTGTGTGAGAAGGAAAGAGGGGATGAGAGAGGAGAATATATACCATAGAAATGGAAGCTTCCTAGAGGATGGCCACTGCCTGCCTCTGGAAACAATGAGACAAGAGTGGGTAATACATTTTTTTCTTCCATGTTCCAGTAGCCAGTTTAGGGCCAGGACGTTAGGATTTCTGAAAGCATGCTGGCCAGGTAATGCACATCTGCTTGTCCACACTCGCCCAAGCAGCACACCAAAATCAGAGCTTGGAAAAGTTCCTTGTACAGACAGTGACTCTCAAACTCCCCCAGCTAGGAATCTAGGAGCTATAGTTGAAAAAACTCTGGGTTTTGGCTGGGTGTGGACATGTGCATCTGTACTTAAAATATCTGTACTTTGTGATTGCCTTCCCCCAAACATACAGTGGGTATAGTTAGTCTCAATTAGAATTAAGTCAGTTGAATCAATGGAATGTATGTATTGCCATGCATCTCCATAGAATTCTGTGTCATGGCCCACATCAATTGAGATATTAGGATGGGATGAATCCAGAATTTTCCAAATCTGGATCTGAATCCCTGGAAAGTTCTGGAATCCACAAATCTCACAAATCTTGAATATTTCAAATCCTTTTTTAAAAACGGCTTTAAAAAGCAAGGGAAAGAAAACACCTCTACCGAAAAGTGTTTTTTTAAGCAGAATTTGACACATTTGTTCGATGAAAAACAAATTAAATATTAGTTTTCACTTTCAGGAAAACTTTCAAGATCCTGGGCAGGATCCTAGCAGTGACGGGCAGGAGAAGAGCGATCTCGCACTCCCCGCAACCTTCTCTCACCCACCCTGAGCAGGATTGCACTGGCGGCGGGCAGAAGAAGAGCAGGGAGCACAAGATTGCACTCCTCATAACCTTCTTCTGCCCTCCCCAGGCAGGATTGCACCAGCAGTGGGCAAACTACAGTCTACAATTTGTTTCCAAACAATTTGACCCTTTAAATAAAGTATTTTAAAATTTAAACAATTATTTTTTGTGTGATACTGGGATTTCTGTCAAATCCATATTGTTCCCACTTTTCAATCCATCTGCCCTATCTTGAATTATTGCGCCTAATAAGAAGTACCTGGAAAAAAAAATATTTCCAGTAATTACTCAGAATGGAGCATATGCCAGATTTCTGACTGATGCACCAGACGTACACAGACGGTTATTATTTGCATACAGATAATATCAGATGCCTAACAGGCTGTATGGCTGGTAACAGATTGCATATCCAAAAAGGTTAGTGTTTCCTTTTGCTTGTGTCTCTAATGTTGAAGTATAATTAATGCAACTTTAATTTTTCATCCTGATTTATGTCTCGGGTTTTCCAAGTTTTATTCTTAGTGCTTTAGTAAGCCCAAAGGCGGTTTGACCTCCCACACAGCTGTCTATGAAAGCATGTTGGGGCACCCTCAAACTCACAATCTAACAGAGACTATATGTCAATGCCTGTTGAATGACAAAATGCCATATATATATATACATATATGCATCTCAAAAGTTGCAATGCACTAGGTGGTCCTATTTGGAAGCAACCAAACACAGATTTTCCCAAACAGGTCAAGCAAAGTACAGTCAATGTATATTTCTCAAAGTGAAAATCAGGACCCTGGACAGTTCTCAGTGGGCCATACAGGCTAAGGTCTGGGGAAATGTCGTTTCAACAGAGAACTGACAACTGGCTTCCACTGTTGGTCTTTTGTTCTTAGCCCAGCTTTTTTTGCATGCTGGCTGTGCCATCTTAAAGGTCTTTGTCCAGTTATGGAAATACTAGTTTTTACAGTATGGATGGGATAAGGATATGCTTGAGACCTCATCTTCTGAGTTTGAAGATCTGAAGAAGATGGGTTACATCATTAGACTGGGAGCACCTAAACAAGGTGTTGAGGAGTTCTTTCTTGGGTCAATCCTAATTTTTTTTTCGTTTGTATCTTCTGCTGTGCGGTGGTAGCTTGTGGACCCTATGGAGATGGCACTTCACTCCAAAATAGTGTAGGGAGACCCTCTCCCAGCTAGGTTCATGAGCTGCCTCTGTGTCAGGATGATATGAATGGCTTCATGATGTAACAATCATGAGGCAAACACGATCAGTATCTTTGCATGCATAGGCCCCTACCCCATATGTAGATAACAGTTCATGAATTGGTGCCAACATAGAATTTCTTACTACCTGGCATTTACTACTGCAGCATTGAAGTTATGTCTAGTAGTATGGGAAAGAAATGAGGTAGTCACATTTTCTGGCACTAAAACATTGGATTTTGAGTAGAGGAAAAAATGTTCCATCTCTAGAACAGTTATCACCAGTTTGGGGAAATATATTTGAGTATCCTGAAACAACTTAGCAGTATTTGTACTTCTCTACCACAATAAGGTAGGTTTATGGTAAGCTCATTTACATATACATAGGTCAAGCACTGAGCATGTACTCAAACAGATAGGTGATTCTATACCAAGCAGCATGGGTACTGAGTGCCCAGCTTGACCAGGGCTGTTAAGATAATTTTCTGTTTATAACCAGTCTTAAAGACATAAAATCTAGAATTGAAAGAGCCCTGGAATTCATCAAGTTAATCCTTCTAAACTTACATCTGCTTTTGTTCCAAAAACCTCAAGGCAATAGATATGATTTGCTCCCTTTTTATTCTTAAACAGTCCTGTGAGGAAGAGACAGTGTCTGAAGCAAGGTCATTAAGTGAGCATCTATTATACCACATGAGCATAACAATCATGACCATAATTTGGATCTGTTCCTGATGAGATTTGGAATGGTAGCCTTACAAAAGCAGAACAGTGCCAGAACCATTGGGTAGCCGTTGCAGTAATTATAACAAACTGTATACACAGGTGGCATACATAATCAGAGCTTGGCTAGTGGAGATACTGACAAGGGGATTATGGGAACTGAAGTCCAAACAGGTAACTTTTCCTGGTTCTGGCCATAATATACCTGCATATGACCTGGAGTCATCCTATTAAAACCAGAGGAATAAATCAGTATTTCCCAAAATAATTCTAGGAATCCATTCCGTTACAAAAAGTATTTCTTTGACTCCTGAATCCTGTTTTTGTGTGTGAATGTAAATTATGTTTTACTTTTGCAAAGTGCGGGCTAGACTTCTCCGGTGCAGAAATTTTCTACCCCAACCTGATAGACTGTTGTTTATTTCCCACTTCAATCTAGTTATGATACTGAAATTTCCCTAGTATGTGCAGAAGATATTTTTTGCTCTTTTTCTGAATCTCATTATTCAGGTTCATGGAGCAGAAGAGCAACACAAACCATCCATCTGGCTGGCTCCTTGCCTCAGGCTGATGTCCAAAGATGGGCTTCATTATTTGAGAACACATGGAAGAGGAACACATTTTCCCTTTAGCCCAAGAGAAGAGTGCCAACAGTGTGAGTCACAGTAGTGTTGTTGGCAGACACCAATGTACCAGTCACAGGCACAGACCGGAGACTAGATAGAGAGCAGTTTATATCACTAACATCTTATTATGTGTGCTGTTGGAATAGTCTTCAAGTGGAAGAAATTTGAAAAAAATGCCCCAAGGTGGGAAAGGCTATATTTGTATCTCTGTCCTTGTAGGCAGAGGAGTTGGTTGCAAAAGAAAAGAACAGAGCCAAGTGCCTGTGCCAGATTTTTTTTCTTTCCATTTCAGTGGTACTGCACAGCCTTATTTAGAAACCAGCATGCTGATCGATAATGCAAAATGCAGAGATGCCTGCATACATATTGACTGAAGCAGCATATGCCTCAGAATGCCTCTGGCAGTCAAGAGACCTGGGTTCTAGGCCTGGTAATTTCTTTGTTTGTGTAACCATAGTCTGGATTCTTTTTATGTTTTAGAGGTAATCTGGAGGCAGAGACCAATACTGGGAAGTTTTGATGCTGACACACCTACCTCCAGTTGGCAATTAAATTAATGATAGATTCCAAAGGAGAGGAATGACAGCAGCAAAGGAAAATAGCCTATTTTTCTTTAAGATCACCAACTGTTCTATATCCTTTCTAATACAGGTAAAAAGAAATGTCATCTAGTAATTGTTTAGCCATCGAGAGATCAATCTAGGTTCACTGTGAAAATGTGCAGTTTCAGACTATGTCAAAAGAAACATTGCACATTGCAGCTGGATTTCTCCACTGAAAGAAGAGTTGGAGCTGTGTTAAAGCAGATACTAAGGTCAGGCCTACCATTACGCAGAGTGAGGTGGCTGCCTCTGGATGCTGCCCCAGAGCCTCACAGACTTGGGGTGTCATAAAAGGGCAGCAAATGATTGAATTATTTAATTTATCACTATTCTATTTTGATAACTGGGAAGGAAAGGGCATCTTATGGGATTTTTTGCCCCAGGTGCTGAAGTAACCTATCTGGCTTCTGATACTATGCATCTTGAAGGGCAGGGGAAGGGGCTTTGCTACTCTCTTTTAGGCAGCTGAGTTCTTTGGGTCAGCTCTGGAAACAGTGAGCACTGTCAACTACTTGTGATGCCCTCCAGATGTTATTGGATTCTAACTCCCATCAAGCTCCACCAGAGTGACCCAGGGATGATGGAAACTATAGTCCAATGACTTCAGAAGGGCCAACACTTGATTTAAGTGAAAGGAGCAAAGGTCATTCAAATCTTGGGCTGAAATTAATGGGTCACAGAATATATGACTTTTTCCTATTATTTATAGTGTAGTCTTGTGTTTCCAGCCCTTTCTGAAAATGTGAATTTATTCTAGATCAATGTAACAGCGCCCGCTAACTCCAGCTGACAGTTAAAGCTGACAGATGTCCCATTTATGCTTGTCTTCTTTCCAAATGCTGTTTCGCAGTATCTCCATCTCTGCCCCACACCTGTGATCTGGACATATTATAGTGGCTGTAGTACATTATATGTGTTTTTAATATAATGCAGTAAGCTGATAAACATCAAAGGGTGAATGAAATGGGAATTACAGAAATTTTTTGTGATGGAACCTTTAAAGAGAGAGTGAGATGGTCAAACACCTCCCCATCTCGTAATTATTGAATTGATACGTGTATATGAAATTTTGTGTGACATTTAAAGTAATTGTCAAATATTTTTCATTTTCGTTTTCCTTGCCTCTTAAGTACTGGATAAAATTTCTTTAGATATTTTTCATCAAAGCAAGTATATTGTTTCAGGGATCAATAACACTGGCTTACAAGTCTATGTCAGACCTGACCTCATGGGTTTTTATTCCAAACCACAGTGCAGTTACATTGAAAATCCTGAATTCCAGACATTTTATGCCTTTTAAGTCTCTCAATATCAGTGACTTGTGGACCATAGCAATTACCTAGTCTTAAATTTGTTCTGTTTGGATTAACTAATAGGAAAGCTAAAAAATATACTCAGAGACATGCTATACGTATTTGCAAATATTCTTTCTCTCATTGTTTGATTAAACTGTTAAGTGAAACAAAGGCAAGGCACTGATTTCAACAAAACAGTTTTTTTCTGGAGAAATAAGTAACTGCATTTTGAGTGGGTAACATCCCTTGAAATATTTTGTGAATCCTAAATATATTGTGAATCCTACCAGAACCCTGTTAACTTCCTCCAAAATTATTTCAGATGTTTCTTACAGAGTACGAAGGGCCTTTCCACACTACACTGTTATAGTGCTATTATTCCACTTTCAATGTCCTGTGGAATTCTAGGGTTTGTAGTTTACTGAGACCAAAGAGCTCTCTGGCTGAGAATTATAAATGCCCCTCCTTAAACTGCAAACCCCAGGATTCCATAGGATGTTGAAAGTGAAATAACGGCAGTATAACAGTGTAGTGCGGAAAGGCCTGAAAAGGCAACTAAAGCAACAAAAAACAACTAAATAATTCCAGGGAAAAATAATTTCTTGTTCTTCTGTATGATTGTACTGTATTCTTCAGGGTAACCATATGAAAAAGTGTGGAACTCACCACATTCCAGTTTTATCATTTTTCACAGGCCTGGGTTGTAGAAGCCACCAAAATAACATTAAAGTTTGTCTTGAGGCCCAGTTCAGCTTCATAAGTAGTTGCAGCACTTATCAACTTTGCTTGTAGTGTACAGTTTCTTCATGAGCACCTAGCACAGCATCCATTGCAAAGCAGCCTTAATACAAGACAGTCTGATGCTAAATTCAGTGTTGGTCTTACTTAGGCCATTTCCACACTAGCCTGTTATAGCGCTGTGATTCCACTTGCAACATCCTATGGAATCTTGGGGTTTGCAGTTTTGGGCTGCAAACCCCAGGATTCCATAGGATGTTGCAAGTGGAATCATAGCGCTATAACAGGCTAGTGCGGAAATGGCCTTAGTGTAGACCCGCTGAAATTAATGAGACTTGTAAGTCACAAGTAACTGAAGTTGGTTTTAGTGGCCAGGATCCTGTTGGCTGGTGTAACTGCCCCAGCATAGGTGAAGGCAGCAGCATAGGAGACAGGGACAAAATGGCTGCTGAGGTAAAATGGTTGCAGATACTCAGGGGGGAAGCACAAGAAATTGTCTCTACCAAATGAGAAAACTGCCCTGCCAACAGCAGAGTAGTTCTTTTTCTGGCGACGAAAATAGTTTCTCTTTCATCCCAGAATTGCTGCTGTGCACCATTCCAAAAAGTGCTTTGCACTGGTGTAATGCAGCAATGCTCCAGCGTACATCACTGACAAGATTCTGACCAATGGGTCTACAGCATATAGGACTGACACTGGGTTAGACTGTAGTATATAGGACTAACACAGGATTTAGCTGTTTGTATTTTTTGTAGCCAACCGATAGGGATGTGTGAAATTCCCTTGAGAAAATTTTAAACTGAGGAAAGGCCCAGAAACAAAATGGCAGAGTGCAGGCTTTGCACTGCAAGTCTCCCAAATGCCATTCTTTACAGTTCGACTTAAAAAGGATCAATTGTAGGTGACCTCGTACCTCTGCTTGAAACCATTGGCAGTCAATATAGACCAGGGTCAGGCCAATTTGGCAGGTCTGGAGGTCTGAAACTGGCCAGTTTCAGCCCCCTGGATCCTGACACAGGATGTATCACATTGTTGTGTGCTGATATAATTGACAGCATCTGGAAGTGGGGGAAAAACGCTACCAGTTGCCAGAAAACTGGCTTTTTGTTGCAAAACAGGTCTGTGGAGGACCACATGCCCTGACTTAGATTGGAATCGTACTTCCCAGCAAGTCTTCAGACCATTATTCTATCTCAAAACAGTGGGAGAAAAGAAAACCAGAGCTTTCCCTCTACTTCCTCACAATTCAAATTCAGAAGTGAGGTTGCAACTGCGTAACAACCAGGTTTCCCATGATTCCACCCCAGCATAGAGAACACTGAGCTGGGTAGACCAGTGGTTTGCTTTAGTATATGATAGCTACCTCTGTGTTCTTCAATTTTTCTTAGATAGTTTGAATCCCATTCTGGGGGGAGGGGGACAGGATATAAATAAACTGATCAAATGTGTGATTGTGCTAGTGGGCTCATCTTAAATTTTCAGCACTGTTTTCCACTTCAGGTGAAATTCAATGATAACGTTTAACCTTGAGCTTTGTGCAGTCTATAATACTAGAAGTTCTGTGTGTTTTATTCACATGCAGAACAAAACTGTTATTCGAATTTCAAAATACTACATGGAAGAAAAATGCCAAGATTCCCTCTAAAGGCTGGTAAGTGAATTACTATGGAGTTGTCAATCCCACTCTCCCCAAATTATATTTCTTGTGTCAGTAGAGAGCTGATACAGAGAATTACATGATGGTATTATTTGCTTGTTTTATTGTTCTACATGACAGTAATCCAGGTCCCTCAGGATAAAGTTCAAGGCTGGATTATTGTTGAAGGAAAGAAACAACATCAGGCTTTACTATTGTTAATTTTAGTTCTCTACGCATTATTGAAATGAGATGAGAATTATACCTTATCCTGTTTAAGAGAGAAGGGCAAGGATGTATATTTGCTTCAACTTTGTGACAAACAATAGTGACCTCTATTCCTCCTGTGTTTCTTCACTCGAGTGTAGAATTAGAATATGGTTCCAACTAAAAGGAAATAATGGCAATCTTGTTCACATTTATCTGTACAGGGAATGAATATCTGGGAATAAGTCTTACAGAATGTGAAGGAGTTTACTTATGAGTAGTCATACATAACATTGTGCTGTAAAGCAGTCAGTTGCCTACCTGATGTCAAAGCTCAGTGTCCGGATTATATAGCAGAAGCTGAAGAAACAAAACCAGATAGCTCTAAGCATATAGTTCTCCCAAACGGAGAAAAATACAATTTTGAAGTTAATCCCTTGCAGTGTATAAGACCAGGTTCTCTTACACAAGCCATTGGGAACTATTCATTCAACAGATGTCAAAAGAGCATAAGAAGATAGGCCAACAGTCTATCTTGTACAGCATCCTGTTTCCCGCAGTGAGCAACCAGATGCATGTTATATCTTCTGGGACCACCTACGTAATCTGTGTGATAGAGAAGTCTGGAATGAAAAAAAACCTAGTCAAAAAATTGTGCCTTTTTTGGCTCAACTTAATAGGCTGTTCCTCTACAGAGTTTTTTTCTGTGTGTATTTCCAGGGTCCATGTCTACAAAGAGTGGGAGCACAAGTACCTATTTGTGCTTTTGTGTTTTTGAGGAATGCTTTTAATGTACTGTTACATCTAGTTCCTGTACCCTCTAATTTCGTGAAGATTTGTTTCTGATTTGTTTTTGTTGCTTCCCTCTTACAACTATTGCTACTGCTGCTGCTGCTCTTGCCAGGGCTGGCCCAAGGAATTTTACTGCCTGGCATTCCTTCCCACCCCTAACAGTACTGGAAGCTCAGTGGTAGAGCACAGGTTTGGTATGCAGGCAACAGCAAGTTCAATCCCCAGAACCTCAGGATAAGGCTAGGAAATAATCCTATCCTGAAATTCTGTGACCAGTCAGAGCTCACAACACTGAGCTGGGATCTTGCTGAGAAATCATTGGGTGAATCTAGCTGTACTTCAGGGTTATACCTCTGCACTGCACCACCACGAAAAAAGATCAAGATTGTTTTTTGCCCCCAACTGCCCCCAAACAAGGGTTGCCAGACTGAATAAACCAATGGTCTGATACATAATATATTCTTTGAAGTAAAGTGGGCATGAAATTGAATTTTTTTCAGCACTGGTGAGGGGATACTTTTCTTCACCACACCTAGAGGAGGCAGGCTAGTTCAAGAAGTGCAGGACGCACAGAAAAGAACAGGCCACAGAGCTCAGTCTGTTTAATGGTAGGGCCATATTTGCTGCTGCTGCTGCTACCACTTTTTAATATAATGCTGTTATTCTAAACGGTGCTTTACTGACTAACGTAAATGAAAAGACAGGTCTCAGTCCCAAAGAGCTTACAGTCTAAATTCTAACCAAGTGAGAGACAACAATGTGAAGAAACTAGAGGGAGAGTCAAAGTTAGATGACAGCTTCATTTTTCATGGATATTCTGTCATGGGTATGGCTTTTTTTTCTAAGAGTCAAATTAACTCTGCATTGTACTAGCCACATAGGATAACAAAAGTGTACCAGAGTGCAGTTTTATCACTGTGGATTGCTGACAACAAGACAGCCAGCATGGTGTAGTGTTTCGAGAGTTGGACTCTGGGGACTTATGATGACCCTGTCCTAGGGCTTTATGATCCAGTATGGTATAGTAGTTTGTACATTGGACTGAGACTCTAGAGACCAGAGTTTGAATCCCCATTCAGCCATGGAAACCCACTGGATGACCTTGGGCAAGTCACATTCTCTCAGCCTCAGATGAAGGCAAAGGCAAACCCCCTCTGAGCAAATCTTGCCAGGAAAACCCTGAGATAGGTTCACCTTAGGTTTGCCATAAGTTGGACGTTATTTGAAGCATATACAAACAACAATTTCTGACAATCTTGACTGTGTAGCTATTCAATCAAGACTTCTTACAGAATATGCAGAAAGCATAGTGTAAGATTGGTTGTGCATATGTTTTCCTCAGCAATAAATCTTCAAAGGTGTCTGTCAGGACTTAAACTAAGAAAAGCCTTTTTCTGTTTGTGTTTGTATATATCTTTTAAAATATACAGGTAGCAGTTAATGCTGTGTGATCTCATTGCCAAAAATCTATTCTCTGCTGTGAGTAATCCTTTATTTCCTCTGTGCCAAACGGCACTGTTGTGCATGTCAGAAGGCAGCTAATGCCAGTTAAACACACTGAAACAGCGAAGTGCTTTATCACAGCTATCATTTCAAGCTTAGCAGCTTGCAGGGTTATCCATTTCAAGAGCAATGTGTTGTTGTTTCCCCCCTCCTCCTTCCAAAAAGGCACTTTTGATAACATGGATATGAAGGTAAAGGTTCTGTGCAGGTGCCACAGCCAGTTTCAAGCCAGGAACAGATGGCCCTTTTCTTGGAGGGAGTCCCATAAGATGGATTACTCCGCTGATGCAGAATGATACACCAGAAAATTGCAGATTCACCATGACCACTCTTTTAACTTCCTTAATACTTTTATTCTCCCCTCACCACCATTTTCTTTTAGGGTTGTTTTGTTTTCCATTTTTCTTTTTCTTTTTTTTTTAAATCTGCTTTGTACTGCTGAAGAAACCTTTGATAGACAGCATACAAGCACACACACAGCAGGAGAGAGATTAATCACAAGAAAATAAATAAAACCATTGCAATGTATCTAGAAGGGAGGATAAAAAAGAAGACCGAGGAGACAGTTGTTGTGTGAGTAGGAAAACGTATTCAGTATGCAGCGAGGGTGTAGCCGGTGAAAAATTGATTTCCAGGTAAGGGCAAAGATTTCAGAATGCCCCCAGTTAAATGAATGAATGTAGCAATCTTCTTTCTTTTGGAGGTAGGTTATTTACTGAAAGAGATATTGATAGATGTCTATGCTGTATGTATTTGTGTCTGTTGTGTACCTTCAAGTAATTTCCAATCTACGGCAATCCTAACCCTCTATTCCTGGGGTTTTATTACCAAGATTTATTCAGAGATGGTTTGTTGTTTCCCTTCTCTAAGGTTGAGAAACGGGACTTTCCCAAGGTCACCCATATTTTAAAAAACTCATCCATGGCTCATTAGGAACCTATAGTAAAAGCAGATCACACTTCTAACTGCTGTCAAAGAAGATTTCACCATTTCAAGTCCCCCTTTGTAAAGTTTAGGCACGTTTTTGAATGTTGTGGCATCACATTGGGTGATACACACACTAGTAAAAGATGCAAATGGAATCGGGCTAGCCCAATAAATTTTGCTACCTGAGATGGAACAGCTTGTGCCCTCTAAATTTGCCATGCTGTAAAGTGCTTGATGATGGTCAGACATCCCCCAAGCACCTCTTCCCAACCCATGACAGTAAAGATAAGGAACTAGGTAACAGACTTTGCTGCATTTTTATGACACTCCAATTCAACTGGCTGAAGTGTCTGCCATACTCTGCAAATACCATTCCCATGCCTTCCCAGTCTGGGCTGGGTGAGAAGATGCATTTTGTCAGCAGACTGGAAGCTAGTGAGGCTTATTCCAGTATACAGCTGCCTTCTAGAGGCACCTTTTTGGGCAAGTAGCCATTTTCAAGACCTGTGTCACCTGCAGACAGGATATAGGTGATACTTTGAAATCTAAGGATCCACCTGAAGCTGTCATGCCCAGGGTGGGGATCTCAACCATGGTTGAGGACAAAAGGGTGATCATTTCCTTCCCTGACCCTACTGAAGAGTGTCTACCTTATAAACAGGCATTAGGCCTGGAATACTGGATAGGCCTTCTGTGCATCTGGCTTTATATTGAGTTGTTTTGATCTTTATTAATAAAGTGGCCCTAATTCCAACCCAATACATCAGTCTTTTCATTTCCATTTCCATTTCCACGTGCAAATGTCAGGGCCACTTTGCAAGGAGGCAGAGAAATGCACGGGATGATGATAACGTGACCTAGAGAAATCTGACCAATGCTGGGAAGCACTGATTGTATGTGTGTGAGGTGCATATGTCATAAATGTCATGCTCTGTTTTAATAGGTGTGCTCTGCACAAAGAAGGTAGAAAAATCACAACAGGTTATAAGGTTTTAAAAACAGCAATATTCTTTTTGATCATAAAATGAATTTAATGCTTTAGCCCTGTGGATGTAAGTCGAACAAAAGTAATTCTAGGTTCTGGAAGCATGGTCTTAATGCTTTGTTTATGTTCTGTCTCCTCTCCCTTTGGCTCACTATTCCTGTCCTCTTTGCCCCCCTCTGAGAGGAGCTATATGTGCAGCAATTGCCTTCAAGCAGCATGAGTGAAACGGCTCTAGATGTAAAGCTAATGGGGTCCTAGATGTAACGCTAATAGGCTCCTCTTGTCAGCTGCTTGCAGGTATAAAGCCAGAATAAGCCAGAGTCATTTTTGGCCCAAGGAAATGTCTCTTCTGGATGCTTTCAGACTCCATTGCCCCAGGAGAGCAAGAATCCTGACATAAGCCTGGTGTGTAGTGCTGCTAATGAAGCTGTATGGGGTAGAGGTGGAAAAAGTGTCTCTTGCCCTGCTCCCAACCCTGGGGTTTACTATTATTCCGATTATATTGACAATCCATGCTGAACCTGCTATTTAAAGACCATCTGCAGCAGAAGCCTTTAACAAAGCCATAGCAGAGGCCTGAAGTAAGCCAGCATGAGAGAGGTTTGTTTTGTGACAGAGGAAAACACACAGTCGTATATGCGTGGAGCTTTAGAATGATAGAAGCAGAATTGGTATGATCTCATTCGGAGTAGCATGGGTATTGTTCTGGGTTGCCGTGCCATTGACTAAAGGTCTTGTGAACAGCTAGAAGGCAGGAGAGCAAGGAAAGGCAAAGGGAGCCTTATTCATGTATATACACATACATATGCATCCTTGTCACTGATGATGTCAAAGGAATAGTCTGTTTTAGCATAAAAAGACATAAGGGAACCTGGTAGCACCTTTGAGACTAACTGGGAAGAAGCAATTTCTAGTATATGCTTTCACAGACTCAGTCTGCATCATCAAATGCATTGAAAGAAGCCGCAGTGGACAGACACATATATAAAGGTGTATGCGTGTATGAGAGAGAGAAAAGTCATAGAAATGCAAAATATGTTGGAATAGTGATAAGTAACAGTTTAATGATGGTTGTAAAGAATAGTTAAAAGGACAAAGGTGGGAGGCAGGTTTTCGATACAAGCCCAGAGGAGCAGGTAAATCAGAGCTTTCCAAATGGTGCGTCGTGACACATTAGTGTGTCACCTGTAGTGTGTTGGTGTGTCGTCTCCCAGGCTGAGAAACATTCCCCCTGAGCCTGGCCCACTGCCGTCGCTTTTGCTGGGGCCTTTCCCCGGCAAGAGGAATGGCAGCAGGCAAGGACTGGCTGGAAGGGGGCTGCCTTTTCTCCTGCCGTCGCTCTCACTGGAGCCTTTCCTGGCAAGGGCAACGGCAGCAGGCCAGAATCAGGGGGGCCGCCTTTCCCCACCCTAGATACACCTCTGGGTATCTCTGGTTTGCTAGTAAAGCTGAATTACTGTGTCGCAAAATGATTCATGTCGAAAATAGTGTGTCACCAACATGAAAAGTTTGGAAAGCTCTGAGGTAAATGTGTGTATAGTAGAGGAAGGTTTTTGTCTAGTGCATTGGTATGGGTGTAGGACCAGTAAAATACTTTCGTAGAGCAGGGCTGAGGAGAATCCTTTTATGCATGTAGCTGAGCTTAAAACTATTTTTTAATTTATGTGTTCTGCCAAGAAGCCAATATCTTTGTTCAGACTAGTAGATTGGAATAGATTGGAATTTGTGGATATGTCCTAATTTAGCAGTTTTCTCTTTCCAATTTCCTGTTAAACTTTTTTTGTTGTTGTTGTTGTTGTTCAAAAACTACTACTTGGAGGTCCAAGACAGCATATCCAGGAAGGCTGAAGTGTTCCGCACCTAGCTTTTGCAGTATTCCAAAATTTCTTAAGTTAAATCTGTGAGCATTTTCCTCTGGTGTAGAGATTGTCCTGTTTGTCCAGTATAAAATGCAGAGAGACATTGTGAATATAGGATGGCATGTTCCGCATTGAAGGATTGACACATGAAGGCATCTCTGATCTTGCAGACAATGTTATTAGGTCCTGTAATGTTGCTACCATACTAAATGTGGGGACAAAGCTGGTATTTGGGTTTATAAAAAAGTCTCCTTCCTATATTTGCGTTCGTGGTTATCATGTTGTAGACATTTGTGGACTAGAGACACTTTCATAATGAGCTCAGCCTTTCTTTCACCTTTGATTCCGAACAAAAAAGTGGACTTTCAGTAATAATAAAGAAACTCTTTCTAAGAAAATTGATGGAGAGTAGAGCCTTGTACCTTGAAGGTAAATTTAATTGAGTTTGAATTGCATAATACATATAGATATCTGAAAAATAAAATAAAATAATAAAATCATTCTTTTAGTTTCAGACAAAAGCACCACATCCCCAAGTTTTGAATTTTCCTCTGTATTTTCCTTTTGAAGAATCACTCTCACTGCAGTCAGTCCAGCCATCCTCTTTAAGGGAAATAAAAGTGTTTTCATAAGGATCACAAGATGGCCACAAAGGGGCCAGCGAGTTGTGCCTATGTTCAGCATCTCTTTTGTTTCTGTGTCATAGTGATATTATCTAGAAAATGTAACATTACATTATTTGGTATGCAGGAAGAATCTGCTAAGTACTTCATGATTGTGACAGGTTGCTTCCATTTTTTGAGTTAAAAGAGCCAACCTTTCAGTTCACAACCTTGTATTAAGGATTATCTTAGGGAAAAAATGAAAAAAAAATGTGGGGAAGGGTGGCTGAAGAAAACATAAAATTCAAAGATCAACACATCAGAAAGACTTCTGAGAGTGTGAAATGTAATTACCAAGATACCTTATAATCTAGTTATAGTCTAGGCTGCTGAATTAAATTATCATGATGTGTAGCTAAATATAAAAGCTCCAAATTTGGAAGCAAATAGTTGAGAAAGCTTTTGGTCACCAATAATAATCACTGCAGAAGTATATATATTTTTGGATTATAGTCATCTCCGAAATCACATTAGCGCAATCCTTGCAATAGAGAAACTCTATTGTTTGTAGTGCCATTTTGAAAAGGTTTATTTCCCCAGGGAACTATCCAGAGGAAATCAGTAAAGCAAAACCTGCTTTTCTCTCAGCTATGCAATGCATTGGCTTCTTGATATATAAATTGCTCAGTGCCTAGCTACACTGGTATAAGCTTTGTGCATGTCCTTGGATTTTTTATCTTCTTTGGTTAAACCCCAAAGATACTCCTCCATGCTAAAGTGAAAGCACTTGTAAGAGAGGAGCCACAGCAGTTGGAAGGGAAAATGTAATGAGTCATGCCTCATAATCCTTTACATTTGAGAACACAGAGCCATTTCTGGTTACACTGTAGTTGGTACAGAAATAACATGTAACTTGGGATTTCAGTCCCTCACTCCAGTAGGATCAGTGTTCGTGAAGCATTGCTAGGACTAGAAACAGCAAAATATTTTTGCTAGATTGAAACCCCCTTCTGAACCCAATTCAGAAATACAATTCAGCTTGAAAACAAGGTGTGTCTTGTTTTAAAGGTGAATTGGGGATTCCTTCCTTCCTTCTTCTCTGACGGCACAACCATTAAAACACCAGTTTTTGGGGATATTTCTGTGAAGTCAGCACAGAGTAGAGTCCCTAATGGGTTTAGGGAAGAAGTTGCCCACACTGAGATATTATGTTGTACGTGGAGATTCCCTCTCCTATTGTAAACAGAGACACATAGAAAAGGTTAAATGAAAGAGGAGTCCATGTTCTGGCTTCCTTCTAGAACATGAAAAAATAGAACATATTATTAAATCAAGGCATAGGATTGTGAAATGAGATCTGTTCCTCGGAGAATAATAAAGAACTTGTATTTTTTTTGATATACACAGTTGTACTGATTTCCATGAGAGTAACAGTGATAAAAAGGAAAGATAAAACATGTCCTGTAAACAAACTGGGGAAATTATAACAAAGACAAGAACAAGGGCACAAATAGAGCAACAGAAATAATAAAAGTTAAGAGGTGGAAAAAATAGGATTATACTGGAGCAGCTGTGAAATTATACGAGCATGAAACATCTGACCAGAATGGCTCATAAGCAACATGTCAACAGGTTAAGTGTTTGTTGGCTGCAACTGTGAAGAGATACCTCTTTTCAGTAATATTGTTAATATGTGCTTTCTCCACTGAAGATAGGCGTTTCTATTTTGGATGAAGATCCTCTGAAAAATTTAAAAGCATTGCATCCAGCACTGAAGATCATCTACATGGTGGTTTCCACCTGTTTCCTGTATTTCAGGTATGGAAAAATGGTGGCCCATGGGCCAACAACCAGTAGCAGACTTTGGCCTCCTCAAGCACCCGTGATGATTTCTGAGCAAACATGCAAGGGGTGTTTATTTTATTTTATTCCAAATTTAGACTGCCTGATAACCAGAATCGTCTGGCCAGTATACAATATATTAAAAGAAGGGCAGATTACACACAGTCATGTATGCCTTGTAAATCTTTGTAATAGAGAATGATGACTGAGTTGATCGAGTCTGATTGCAGTATTCCTAAAATATCCAATTTCCACATATGAAATCTAAAGTTTTTTATAACTCAGAAAAAGGGAAATGTTTGTAAGATGATCGTTTTCAGCAAACCATGGTTACTATCCAAGCAATGGAAGTAAATGTTGCTCTGGGAAAGTCCATAGCGCATTGGTAGAGAAGATGATCACTTGTTCAATCCACGACTTATCCTTATGTTGTTAGGAAAGACTGATATGTGAAACCTTGGATAGTAACTCCCAAGTGTTAGAGACTAGTGGCTCTCAAATCTGTGATGTGCATTGGTCCATGAGCTTGAAGGTGATCCACAGAAAGCTTGTAGAACAATTGGGAATGTCTATATTCTGTTTTGCATTTGATAATGTATTCCATCTGTGTTCCATTTTGCATCTGATAATGGGGACAGAACCTATTTTGACCAGGATAGGATTAGCCAGCGTGTAACCTAGATTTTGGTTTATGGGTTCTGATAATCATAATTTGGTGCTGGTTTTGATAATAACTCTAGCACCAAAGAAAAAAGTCCTATTATTAAAATATTGTGGTAAGAAGACCAATGGTTTGACACACTTTAAAGAAACTTATTTCTTGTGCATGGAGGATGTTTAGTTCCCTGCTTCTGACAGTAGTCCTCTTCATATACCAAGTACCCCACTGAAGACCGTATAGAAAGCTGCTGAGGGTTGCTGCTAGAAGGAAAAGAAATCATTATCCCTGTGTATGTACTGAAATGCTTTGCACATGCATGTAAACTTCTCTGCATCTTAGCATGTAATAGATAGATGATTGCCCATCAACATATTAAAGAACTGGTTTATGGTTTTTATTTTTATTTTCTCATCATACCACAGTCTGTAGATATGAAGATGTGGGGACAGAGCTATGCAAAAAGGCCTGGCCTATTTGTTCATGGTTCCCACTGAGTTCTGTGAAACAAAATTATTTTGCTGGAGTCAGAAACTCATTTGAGAAGTGTGGGAGGGCCTGCGTTTTACTGTAAACACTGATGGGGAAGGGAAGGTTGAGACTCTGTCACAGATGAATGGGTGCTTGCCACTTCTCTGTGGGAAAGTAAAATGCAAGGGGCTGGTTTTGCAAGACCTTAGCCGGGCTATTAATAATAGCGTACCTTGAAGGTCTCTCATTGCCATGTCAAAACTGACTTGACAGCAATTAACGACAAAATATTGTATCCAAGGCCAGGGTTGTGATGGAGGAAAAAGACTTTCAAATGTCATGCTGATGGACTTCTTGTCAGGTAATGGAACTTCCCTTGCTTTCCTTTCTACCCTGTATATCTTCCAAATGCTCCAGAGCAGATATGACATTACCCTAGAGGCTTCCGATAAAGAGAGAGAAATCCTTTCTCAAAGCAGTTTCTATTCCGCTAGCAGACAGATAGGATTGAATGCATCCCCAACCCTGTCCACCATTGCATAGCCCAGCCATAGTATCCACCAGAGGTTCACACACTGCACACTGTTGCACTTGCCTTCCCTAAACACATATACACTGAAATACTGCTTGTCATAATGACAGCCTTTCTTTAATGATACAGTATAAAAATGTTAATGTTAATGATGTTCATGTTACCAAGTAACATAACTGTATAATAATGTTAATGTTATAGTGTAAAAATAAATGCTGTTTGCAGACAGAATTGAAATATTTCATTTTGAAATAACAAGGCTTCGATATCATCATTAAGGAGCCTCTGTACTGCAAACTGCGTTGTGGTGTGCATGCATGCTCAGTTTTCCTCTCCCCCTCCTTTCTTCCGACTTTTCTTATTCTAAGCAGCGCTGTCAATCGAAGCTTTCCCCTACACCCATGAATGGGCCTACTTTGTTGAATCAGCAAATCTGGTACAGATGTAATATCTTCCATTAAGAAAAACCTGACTTGCTATTTAATGATGATAATTAATAATTAATAATCTAATAAGTAAATGGAGGGAAGGTTGGGCTTGAAAGATGAAAAGGATTGCTTTTAATTAAAGAAAACAGGTGCACATTTTTAGAATATCTTCTAGCTTATTAAATTGTGCATTGATGGGGAAGCTTATTAAATTCAGATGCAATACTGAAGTAGAGGCCAAACATGAAAGAACATGAGGAAATGTCTAAGGGTGGTGGAAGAGAATGGACTGGAGCTTTTATTTAAATGCATATCACTACTTAACAATACATTATAAATAGTCATAGGCTGAAGGTTAAAAGAACTGAGAGGGAAGTTGTAATAGATAATGGGGTAGACCTTTGCATTGCTAATAACTGGAGTTAGCCAACTTTTGCTGCTACTGGCAAGGCAAGGCAAGAAACTGGACATTGATATCCCTGAGATGCTCACTGATCAGAAGCACAGAAATTAAAAAATTCCAAAATACTTACAAGGCTGCACTGTATGTGTGATACGTCCCTTACTAAGAGATACGCTTGTGTCTGAAACTTCTCTTTTTTAAAGTGATTAGTTAGCGTAATCTTTATAAGCCTAAGTACTGAGAAGTAGAGTTTTTATTATTATTATTATTCTCCCTAACAGTGGAGTGTATTTACATACATGTAGAACAACTATGTCTTTATAAGACTAACTTGTTCCTGGAGACCAAGTGGCAGGAGAATAAAAAAAAGTGTCAGTTTTAATCAATATCATCTGACATTATGGGAATTGAATTTCTACCTTTCTGCTAATACATTAGCTATATTCGGGCTTTATCTCCTCTTGCAGAATTGATTTGCTACCATTCAATTCACTTGGCTCTTGTCATGCAAATTGTGGTATTTCTCCCCCATTGACTGTGCAAGCTGAGATTAGAGTTGAAAATCAAGTCTCACTGACCAGCTGCTGTGTATTTTTCATTTGCTTTCTGCCATTCCCCTTTTCCTCCCCTGACTAGTTCCATTCCCTTGTTTTCACCTTCGTGGCTGGTAATGTGCTGATAATGCTGTCTCTGGGGACGGAGGGCCAGGAAGCTGTGGGGAATCATTTTGTGTGCAGCTGTGCCTGGAAAGAGAGCATGTGTCTGGTATAATGCATAGGTGAAGCAAGTGCACTTGGAGATGCTCACATGACAAATGTTTTAGATAGTAAACCTTCCCAGTTCTTCCCAAGGAGTTCTGGGTTGTGAGAAGACCTCAAATGTTTACCTTCCCTCTTGCTGTAATAATTGTTGTGCCAATGCAGTTACAGGTATACCATTGTCTCTCTCCTAAGCCCCAGGGCAGGACAGGGTTGTGTAAGTTGATTGCTCTCTTCACTGGATTCATTGATTTTCCTTATTGAATGGAGCAGACAGTAAGTTACAGACAGCAGTAGCCCTAGGATAACCCTCAGTATTTTGATATTCCTCAAGAAGTTTAGGGTGCGTAGTGTGTGTGTGTGTGTGTACACTCATGAGAGAATGAGACCATGCAGCGAAACAGAACTTCGCTAATCAAATCTCTGCACCTGGGCAATGCTACCGTAGATCCGGTGGACTTCTTAAAACATGAGTATTAATGTAGTTTATGAATTCCAGAATATTAATTCCATTCTGTTTCTGATGCATCAGCCAGATCATATTCATGATCAGTTACTTTGATTTTTTTAAGTCACAAAGAAAAAATGATGGCAATGATATTTTAATGCTGCGCTCTGCATGATTTGTGTTACTTAAATGACCACCAGATCCCATCTTATCTTGGAAACTAAGCAGGATCAGCCCTGATTAGTACTTGGATGGGAGACTGCCAATGAATACCAGGTGCTGGAGGTCATATTTCAGAGCAAGGAACTGACAAAACATGAAATCATAAGCCAACAGGCGACTTGAAGGCGCATAGACACACACACAGATATTTCTTTGGTTCACATGCTTTATTCCACTCCTGTTCTTCATGGGGAGGGACAGAAAACTTTGATTATTCTGTTTTATTGTGGTTCCATTATATTTAGTTACTCATTGGGAGCTTCCCTGAGAGTCCTGGCCTGATGGGGCTCTGTGACAAAATACTAGTTTCATACAAAATCTTACCAAAAAACAAACATCCAGAGATTTGTAGGGACATATGTGCAGAGGGCTTTCTAGCCTATTATCCACAGTTTGAAGGAAGTATAATGCCCAAAATTCTTAATTTGTTTTTTTATTAAGAAACATCTGTGAATTCAGTGGGACATTCCTCAGACCACACATGTGTAGAGTGTAGTATAAAAGAGAAGGAGTCATCAGAAAGCTTCAAAGTGCTTCCCCCACTGAAGTCCAAACACTGTCTGTCGTCTTCTGTCTCCTATTGCTTTACTCTTCAGCTAGTCCCCCTTTCCTGAGTGCGGTGACTGCTGTGTGAATGGAATACTGACCAGGCTGCTGACTTGGGCTGACTACAGAGATCATGTGACTCCCTGTTAACACAGCCACATTGGCTACCGATCTATTTCCAGGTAGAATTCAAAGTTCTGGTTTTGCCCTTAGAGCCCAAGACGGTGTGGGTCCTGACTATCTGAAAGACCGTATCTCTCTTTATGTAGACCAGCATGAGTGTTGAGATCTGCGGGGGGTGGGGGGGGCTTTCTCTTGGTCCCACCACCTTGACTGGCAGACATGGTTGGCAAGGTCTCTAGAAAGAGCTTTATCCATGGCTGTTCCAGATTATGGAACTCCCTTCCACCAGAGGTCTGGTTGGCTGTTTCCCTGCACTCTTTCCACCAGCAGTTGAGGAGCTTTTATATAAGTAGGCTTTTTTATCTTGAATTTTAATTATGAAACTGTAGTGTGTGTCTTTTTTGATATAATACTTTAAATATGTTTTAAGTGTTTCAACTGTTTTAAAGTATGTTTTGATAATTGGAATATTTAATTTCCTTTTTTAAGTTTTATAAACTAAGTGTTTTAGCATTATCTTTTTAGATTATTGTAAGCCATTTTGAATCCTGTTTGGGAGAAGAGTGAGATATAAATTAAACAAACAGACACATAAGATGTTTGATCTGATCTAACATGGCTCTTCCTGTCTTCTTAATGCATACTCCCCAACACTTCACAGAAGAAAACTGGGATACATGTGGCTGTCAAAATGTGGGGATCTGGGCTAGCCAGGACTATAACAGATCAGATTTACTTTTTGTCTCACTCTCTGGAGAAGCAGCACCCTTTTATATATTTACCACCCCTTGGCTCCCTCTCTGCACTATTTCCATTCTGCTTTCTCTAAACCCACAACCCTTGTGGATACAGGGCAAACTGTTTTCAGGTCTATCCCAATGAATGTGTCACTGGTAATAGCATGTGTAACTGAGCTCAGATTAAAGAGACACTGTATGGAGACTGCTCTTTAAAACAATTATAATAAAATCTTGATTAAACAAACTGACAAGGGAAAGGTGTTCGGCAATTAAAGGTTATCAAACAGCAAAGCACTTTCAGCTCTTAAAAGGCAAACACTTCCCCAACTCTCTCTCTCTGAAGGAACTCCTCTCCTTTCAAACTCACAGGTGGAACTCTTTTCGAACCCTATTTCTTTTATTTTTCTGTTATGCTGACTCCCCCATCTAGCCCCTCCCTCTGGCTAAACTGGGTTCCATAGTCAGTGAACCAATCAAATTAAATCCCTCTCTGTTGCTAGGGCGGCTCTGCTGGCTACGCCACCCACCCCCCGGGGTTTGTAACAATGGCCAGGCGACATCAGTTTGTAGTCAAGAAGGCAAAAGTTGTTATTGAGGAAGAACACACAGGCCAGGAGAGACTGCATCAATACGCACACAGGGAGAGACTGGAGCAGTTTGTTTTTGCCTAAACTTACTGGGAAGGGAAAGATTCTATCCTCTCCTCTCCATTCCCCATTGTTGAATTCATTAAAGGAAAGCTACTTCTCACTTTGACCTCAGTTTGCAGCTGTTGAAGTAAGCTGAGGATAAAGTGGGAAAGCGTGAGGAGGAGGGGAAAACTGGGACATTTTAGAACCATCTGAAAAAGTGGGATGCCAGAGGATTAATCAGGTCTATCCTTGCTAGATTGGAACATTCGGGACAGGAGCCATTGTATGTATCCTCTGCATTATGATGTTTTTCTAAGAAAGTTCCATCTGCAAGCCAAAAATAAATAAATAAATAAATCATGATTCGTGGGGAGCCAATATTTACTTGCTCAGAATTCAAGTTATCAACAGATGCCATGACTGAGAGTTGATTGACAGAAAAAGAAATGCATGGTCACTTTTCGATTATTGCTCTTTCAACCCTTTTTGATTAACAACCATTTAACAATGAAAGAGTAGACCATGTGTTGAATATATGGGTTTCTGGTTGTAATTGAAAAGAGTCAAAAGAGCAGATAGTTGAAAAGTGGACCATTCAGAAGTGAGGGATGCCCGTACAATGACATATAACTGTGTATCAAAGCTTCTCAGATTATCTGATATGGAGGAATTGGCAATTTTTTAATTAAATGACCCAGGGATCAGATCCATATTTGTGCCCATTGACTTCAGTTTATTTGTTTGGTGCAAACTCACCGTGGACCTGACAGTTATGGGCTCATACAATAGCAGTGGCTTACAGACCACCACTTTGAGTAGCACTACTGTATATAGTCTCAATAAAATTTTATTCATCTTTCTAAAATAAAATATTCCATCCTCCATTTTTGTCAGAGAAACAAGGCTCTTTTCCTCCTTGGCTTTTACCTCTCTACTGTAAACTATTTGGGGCATCCTTTCTAGAATTTTTTTTTTTTAAAAATAGTGAAAATACTTGGGTGTATGAATGATAGGATTTTCTTCTGTTCATTAAATTTATGATCATAAGCTTGAGGTGCCACATTACGTAGTCCATTCATGTCTTTTCAGAAATGTTACTCCAAAGCATTTCAGAGCTAGGCTTTCTTCACCAGAATAGCTTGAATCTTGATGATTAGTGGAAACCTCTGTCATCTTAGCAGTTATTGATTAATGCTTTTAGTTTTTTGTTTTGTTTTGTTTTTGTTTTAATACTGAATTCTTAGAAAGAGAAGAACATGCTTGTGAAATATTTGGTCCTGTAAATAGTTTCATTCATGTAGTGAAAGTTTGTGTGTGTGAATACAAGAACACACATGCACCTAGACCTTGAAAAGTTACTTTTAAAATGTTTTAAAAGGAGGAAGGAAGGGGAAGAAAAAGAAATGTTGCAACACCTTCCCCACTTTCATGCTGCAAGACTACTTCTTTAAAACATTTAATTTCTTTTTTTTAAATAATTTTTATTAAAATTTTAAGTGAATAACAATACCCCCCCCGCTTCCAAACATCAATTTTCCCAGTTGAACCTGAGTTTAACAGTCCATTCCGTATAAACATTCCGTTCCATACATTATCTCTTTTTTACAACAATCGTAAACTATTACTTTTAGCTTATATTTAACTATTTACATTTTATCTTTTCTCGTCTCATTTTATCTTCCTCCTTTCCTACAACCTTTCTTTCTTTTCCCTTATTTCATTCTTTTATCCAATTCAATACCTCTCGCCATTCTCTTTCAAAGCCCTGTATTGGCTTATTTTTGAGTGAAAAGGTTAGCTTTTCTGTCGCTACCATTTCCAGGACTTTGAATTTCCATTCTCTTATATCAATATATTTTCTTTCTTTCCAATGTTGAGCATAAGTCAACCTTGCTGTGATTATTATATATAACAGTGTCTTTTGATGAGCTCTTATTTCTCTTTGTTGCCCTAACATATTCAACAAATAGAGTTCTGGCTTCATTTCAAAGTTAAAACCATACATTCTTTGAATTTCATCATGTATTTCTTTCCAAAACTTTTTTGCTGTTTTACAGGTCCACCATATATGAGAAAAAGATCCCTCTTTCTCATCACATTTCCAACATTTTTCATTCCCATTTCTTGTTATTTTTTTTTAGTTTTACAGGCATCATGTACCATCTATATGTCATTTCATCGAAATTTTCTCTTAAATTCAAACTTGGTGTAAATTTTATATCTGTCTTCCATGCCCTCACCCATGTATCCAGCTCAATTGGATGTCCTATATTTTGAGCCTATCTAACCATGTTATTTTTAACAATTTCTGGTTCCATCTCTCTTTGTAACAATATTTTATAAAATCTGGAAATTCTCTTTTTCTGGTCCCCGTTCATCAATACATCCAGTTCATTTTCATTTCTTTCAAACCCGTATAATTTTTGATCCATTTTAAATCTCTCTTTTAATTGTCTCCGTGGGAACCAGTTAAATTCATGGCCTTGCTCTTTTAATTCATCTTCTGTACCCATTCTTAACTTTGTACCATCCTTTTTCAGTAGCTCTTGATATGTCAATAGTTTTCCCTGTTTTGTTGGAGCAATATTAAATGCTTCTTGGGGTGAGGTCCACAACAGGAGTCCTCTATAAAATTTGTGTTTTATTTGTATCCACACTTCCAATAGAGTCTTTCGGATACGATGATTGTTAAAGTCTTTATTCACCTTTACTTTGTCATAGCATAAGTAGCTGTGCCAACCAAATCTATTTTCTGTTCCTTCAACTTCTTTTATTGTTGTGTTCTCCACTGGAATCCAATCTTTAATTGTTTCTAAGCAGCATGCTTGATAATATATTTTCAACGATGGCACATCAAAACCTCCTCTCTCCTTTGCGTCTTGTAATGTTTTAAATCTTATTCTTGGTTTCTTGCCTTGCCAGATAAACTTCCGTAGCCTTTTCTCCCATTCTTTAAAGATCTTTTCTTCTCCTATTATTGGCAAATATTGGAAAAGAAACATTAACTTAGGCAATAGAGACATTTTAAAAGCGTTTATTCTTCCCAAAAGTGATAAATTCATATTTGTCCATTTTTCTATTTTGCTTTGAATCTCCTTCCATGTCTTCTCATAATTGTTATCAAATAATTCTTGATTTTTATTTGTTATACTTATTCCTAAATATTTTATTTTCCTTACTATTTGATAACCTGATCTCTTTTCCAAATTTTCTTGTTCTTTTTTTGACATATTGAATGTCAAAACATTTAATTTCAATTATAGTTCCGGTTCTTCCAAAGCAGTTACAGTTATGGTTAGTTTTTTTTTGAAGTAACTTTTTGCTTTCTTGTTTGGCAAAAGTGATTAAAATTTTTTTTAAAAAAAAAATAAAATAAAAAATTACATCTGAATGTTACAAGCTGCCGACCTGTGTAGAAAACACAGTCTTTGCCTGTCTGCATTGTCATATGTGAGGCCATATCTCCTAACTGTAAAAGTAACTAAAATGCATAGTTACAAAGCAAAAGCAAGGACATTCTCTAACTGTAAACTAATTAACCTAAATAGCAATTGGTTAGTGTTGAAAGGAATTAGTTACAAATAATAACTTGAACATGAGTATATTTACTTTATTTATGCCCGCTGAGGGAAGTTAAGCTAATGGGTGACAGCTTCACGAGACTGTACTTGTAATCTTCCTAAGTTTTCTGACTTTGAGTCAGATTCACGATGGCAAGGAGAATGCTTCTCTGAAGAGTTCCTGTGTAGATATGAGCCCCTTTGGTTGGAAATGGTGTGTTCTTGTCTCACAGGAACAATTAAGTGCCTGGTCTGATGTTCTGTGTTGTAGGATCTGAAGCATTTTTGGCTGTAAATTGTGCCTTTTGTCTGACGCTCCTCGGGATGAGCAAGCACCTCTTGCAAGTGGCAGGGGGAGAGCATCTGGCAACATGCCTAGAATCCTAGTTGTGGTTCAGGGTTACTGAATCAACAGGCCTGAAGTTCCATTTTTACAAGATGATAATCAGGTTTCTAGGCAACGGAGCCTATTTTCAGTTCTCTCCCATTGAGAGAAATGCCTTCTTGTGCAGGCAGGCAAGAAAGAGTGACAGATTTCGGCAGTCTCTAATTTGAGCTGAAAATAAAACTTAGCCCCTGAAATCGCAGGGCAGGGCAGCGTAAAAACACTGGGAGCACTAAGGAGTAAATTGTTCCCACTAATTAAATGAAGCTACGTGGAAACCATGCTGATTGAGGCCTAGCTCAGGTGTGCACAGAAATATGTCTTCTCCAGTGCGTCCATCACCCCTGCTGCGTGCTCAGTCATGCCTTACAGCAATCATCAAGGAAACATTTAAACAAAAGGTGGTGGAGGGGAGTTGGATTTTTAATGTCCAGGGTTAATTTAAGGTACAGTCTGTTGGAAACATTTCCTTTGAAACTTCAGCTGAAATAAAGGAGATACGTTCAGAAGCTTAATACTGTACTGCAAATCCCCTTCGTTGGTAGGTTTATAATGTAAAAATTTTCTTTTTCGAAGTCTTATACTATTGTGCCATAAAATATTCTATTATTTTATTAACAAATAGTTTACAGT
The DNA here is from genome assembly GCA_030412105.1 of Cyclura pinguis. NCBI lineage: Eukaryota > Metazoa > Chordata > Lepidosauria > Squamata > Iguanidae > Cyclura > Cyclura pinguis. The sequence continues at coordinate 304,140,693 of CM059599.1, read as the reverse complement.
ATTAGTCCTATCACAAATCCTCTTGAAATGTATGGGATTTGTTAGTTACAACCAGCTCAAGTCTCATTGATGTTGTCGGGTCTCGTTTAGTTAGGAGTAACAGTGGATATACACTGTTTTCCTTCCTCTGTTTGTTTTGTTTTCACATTGATCCTAAGCCCCATTCCTGAGCAGATCACTGCATAGATCTGACAGTGGACTAAGAAAGAAGTATAGAAGGTGCTGCATTGTTTTAAAGTAAAATGTTCTTAATAGCTTTTTGTGTTTTTAAATGACATTTTATTCTTTGTGACTGGGGATTTGAAGTGTTTTAATACTGTGAATAGTTTAATTCTGTTTTAGTGTTCACTGTTGTAGGTTTTTAATTGTGTTATTCTTTCAAATTGTAAACCACTTTGAGTCCCATTTTGGATGATGGTGCTGGTGCTGATTATTATAATTTACATTGAATAGTACCTCCAAATTACTTTGCTGAAACAGACTTTGTTTGCATGGTCTGTTCTGACCCTGGTCCGTCTCACCAAGAACTCCTCTGCTGCTTATAACTACAACTGTGCTCAACTGTGCTTCCGCTATTGCACAGATCCTCAGTCTCTCTTTTTCCTGCCAGCCACGTGTTTCCACCTTCAACACAGTGGCAGCACTCCTCAGATCTGACAGGCGGACAAACAGGAGTGCTGTAGCCACCACATTGAAGGCGGAAGCTTATGTTTTAAAAGTTTCAGCATTGGGAGGTTTTCAGATTTCTGGATAAGAGAGGCTCAACCTGTATACGCACACATCCAAGGAAGGAGATAGGCAAGGGAGAGGAAGTATAGGTTTACCATGCTGACCCACTCCCCTTTCCTCTCCTTTCCCTGACCTGTTTTAGACCCTGGGTGCCCGCTCTCCCCACCATGCTTTGGTCCCCTTCCAACTCACTCACATTTTGATACTTGTGATTTTTACCATCGTTCTGTGCCCCAACTCTAGCAAATGCAGAGGGCTGACTGTACATGATCACTCCTCCTGAAAGTATTGACTGTTCTGATTTCAATGACCCACTTCTCCCTATTAGGATCAATTCCAGGATTGCTGATCCCCTTGTTCTTTCCGCCACCTTTTGAAAGAGGAAGTTATGCGCAAGACAGGTAAGGAATGTGTTGGAGAGCCTATGTCAGGATAACTGAAGTCCTCCAATAACTACCAGGTCTTGCTTCTCAGAGATTTCTGAGACTTGTTTCAGAAAAACATCACTGACTACCTCTTTTTGGTTTGGTGGCCTATAGTAAACTCCTACTACAATGTTATTTTTATTTCTTTCTCCATTTATTTGTACTCAAATGCCTTCCACTAGGCCAGTTTGATCACTCTTGTAGATTTTTGTATATGTCTTTGATATATAATGCTAGTCCCTCTCCTTTTCTTCTCCATCTTTTGAACATATTATATCCATCAATTGTTATATTCCAGCCATGGGAGTTATCCCACCAAGCCTCTGTTATACCTGTAAAATGCTGTTTACCTTCCTGCACAAGGACTTCAAACTTTTTTGTTTCCCAGACTCTGTGCATTTATGTAGAGACATCTAAAGTGCTGTTAGTTCTCATCTTTTATTCTACAGCGTGCCCATGCTATGTGCACGGGTTCTGTTCCAGGAACCTCTGCATAAAACAAAAAATGCAAACACTGTGTCCCACTGTAGTTAGTGGATGCAATGTGTGCATGCCTGCAGCAGTGCAGGTGGACACCTGCAGCATCAATGGACTACGATGGGACATGACATTTTGTGTGACCTTGCATTCATATATGCAGAGGTTGCACCAGAAGAGGGTGCACTGTACTGCATTTTTTTTAAAACTATGGCTCTCATTCTCTCTCTCAGTTTCTCCTCTAGAATTCACATCCTTGTGTTTAGAGCTTGCTTTTGGATAGATGTTTTAAACTATCATCTCCAACCTTCCAGTGATCTAGTTTAAAGCCTTCTTGATCAGCTGCACCATGCTTTTTCCAAAAACTTTCTTTCCAGTCTTTGTGAACTGTAGCCCATCTGTAACCAGTAGTCTTTCATCTAAGCAGTGAAGATGGTGGTCTCAGAAGCCAAACCTCTCACACTGACACCATCTGCTTAGCCAGCCATTCACCTGCAGCATCTTCCTGATTCTGTGTGGGCCTCTATCTTTCACTGGTAGAATTGGCAAGAATAGAACCTGTGACTCAAAACTCTCTATTTTCCTGCCCAAGGCTTAATAGTCTGGGATGATCTGCTCAAATGTCTTCTCTGTATTCATGTGTGCAACAAGAACACTAAAGAGAAAAAGGTACTGTTCTGTATTTTTGATGAACTTCAGCAACTTGTCAGTGACATCGTGGATATGCATGCCAGGAAGATAGAATACTTCCTTCTTGTCAGGCTGGCACACAGTTCGTTCTGCCAAACAAATCCCCAACCAGGTTGTTTATAGCAAGCTGCAATGAGGAAATGCATAGCTGGTTGGGGATTTGTTGGGCAGAGGGAACCAAATATTTCAAAGAGAGCTGGTGGGAAGTGAGGAAAAGGAAAGAACAAGAGAAGGCAGTAATTGCTACATACAGAATTCCAAAGAAAATCAATAAGGTCAATCCATTTCTTAGCCAGCGTATACTACCATGTAGAATTTTGGGTTTCAGAGTATATACAGAACTACTCAGAGAGACAATGGACAGAGAGACAGCACTGTTGTCCCTTCTAATTAGGTGTTAGTAATAAGAGTAAGAGCAAAGTGAGTGTCTATTTGAATCAGCAACAAGCATCTTCTAAACAAAGATGGATTTTGTGTGTCTAGTAATGTGATACTTTCCATTCCTGGTATGAGTTATCTAGCCAGGAGATCAGAAAACTACTTAGTGGTGTGGTTAACAAACCTGGGTCCCACAGTGTTGTTGGACCACAACTACTAGAGGTTATATCCCAACAGCATGTGAGATCCCAAGTCTGGGAGATATGGCCACTTCCACAACTCTAATGTTGTAATCCTAAACTGACTGTTAGTCTCAGTTGGACAAATTGCTGTGAAGAAGTGCTGGGTACAATATCAAAACCAAAACCAAACTAGGAGCTTTGTTTATTCAGATGACCGGGTGTGTGTGTGTGTGTACCACTTCATGTAGTACTGTTGAGCTACATGAGAATGTAGGGATTTGTCACACAGTTTCAAATGAGCTGATGACTAGGTGACCACTATTAATTAATTGCAGCAATCCTCTATTATATAGCAGGGATGGCCAACTGCAGAGTTTGATGGGCAGTTTCTGCTTCTACGCAACTGTGCAATAGATGGTTTCAGCCATTTTTGGTCTGTTTTGTTCATCTGTAAGGATTGGAGGTGCTTGGAATATTTTCGGCCAGAGTGGCATTAGGCATTAGGTGGGACAAAGCACCCACATTTTCAGGGCATATAGGTACAGGTGATTAGAGTGGCATTGACATGTCTACTGGGGCCTCGGGACTACAGAAACAGCCCCTGGGATCCATGTGGTACAATTTGTCCACCCATTGTAAGTGGGCACTTTCCTTCCAGTTAAAATTTGCCACCCAATCAAAGCTGCAGTACAACAAAAGTCTGATAAGAAATAAAGCAAGCAATGCTGAGACAGACTCCCTGTGACGATGTCAAGAAACATCAAATGAGTCTTATCTTACATTACCTTTACGATCCTGATATGTTTCTCAGACATCTCTTCTTTTTTTGTTTAAGGTCTTTACTGATTTTTAATGTGGCAAAAGCATGTTAATAGTGGACCTTGACCCATCCACACTAGTCCAACATTGACCTCCTACACTTTCCTTGGTAACCCAACATACTAACTGTGATTAACTCTACAACATACATTTGATTCACAGATATGGACATGCATACGCAAGTCAAGACAATCACATAATAGGCAAAATGTCAGTTAGGGGACTGGGGATGGAGAAAGAAACACCAGTCTAATAATAATCAGAATGCTGAATCCAAATAAACTCCTAAACAAATGTTTAGATCAAGAATTTAGATTTTGTCTGGTAGCTCCTTTTTAATGAACACTGTTTTCTGTGTTGTGGCAAGCCCAGTGAGATCTTCTGTTCAAGAGTTCTGTGCATGGTGTCTCCGGGGATTTCCACTTTTTCAAGGCAATGAATTTGGCCACTAGGCTCCATAACCTATGTCAGGAGTGGGCAACTGCTTGGGGGCCAGTTTCCTTTTCCCCCAGTGGGCTGACTTAGGTCCAGATTATATGATTTAGGTCCAGATTATCTAAGTCTGTATCTCCCTATATGAGCCTGCCCGAGTATTATAACCTTCAGAGGAGGGCTTACTCCTTGTTCCACCACTCTCCCAGGTTTGTCTGGGAGCCTTCTCAGTGACTGCTCCAAGGCTGTGAACTCCTTCCCAAGGGAGGCTCAGTTGGCCCTGTCTCTGCTTTCCTTTAGCTGGCAGGTCAAAGACCTTTCTTTTTAAATCAGGCCTTCAGCCTTTAACTCATTGGATTAGGAGGATGTGGAAGGGGTGTGCATTTTATGGATGTAGTAAGTGTTTATGTATTTTTAATTGTTTTAAATTAAAGTTTTAAAATAATGTTTTAAGTGGACTGATTATGTAACTTTTTAAATTTAAAATTAATATTTACTTATTACTATTTAAAATTAATATTTATTAAATTTATATCTCACCTTACTCTTTGTATAGAATCCAAGACAGTTTACAACCAATTAAAAACAGAGCATAGCTAATCTTCAGGTGGAATGTGGGTGTTATTTCATGTATTTTCATCTTTAGTATTCAGGTCAAAGTACAAAATGTAACACATGCAGCCACCCAAAGAACTGACATATTCCCATGAAGAATAAAGTACTGTACTATGAACTTCTATTGACCAAGACCTTTTATTGGAAAAAGGAACAAGTAAAGGCAATCTGCTACTGTTCTTGCTTTGAATCTTATCTTTTAATTATTTTTCTCCACCTGCACTTGTTCCACTGAAGTGGGAGTGGAGTGGGAGGAGAAACAAGCCAATGCAGGGTGTAAGAATTTGTGTCTTTTAATTAAAACTCAGTGTAGACAGAGGAACCACATCTCTTGTTTTAAGTATTAAATGAAGGAAGGAAGCTTAAAAACCAATGGATGCAAATATTTAAAGCTCTGCATATTTTTATAAATCCTCTCTTAACAAGGAATTGTGTAATTTATACCAACCAGTCTATGATACAGCTGCAGTGATGACAGATATTCGCTTGTGCTGGCAGACCAATTTTAAAGAGCAATGACCTCAAGGCCAATATAGAGAGGGAGCAGATGAGCTGGCTGCTGCCGCAGGTGCTGGAGTGGTCTGGCTGATTTAACTCTTTGCAAGCTGCTTTAGCCTGCAGAGGAAAAGCTCCCATTTTATCATGTGTAATTCCAAGACAAATCAGCAGTATTACTGGAGGAGAGGGTTTGTCATTAAATTTGCCTGTGTGATTATCCCAGGTTATTGACTTATTGGTATTCATTTAATGTCTTATAGGTTCTAAATTGAGGGCAAGAGGTTAAATGGTATCACAAATTGTAACTGTGTTCCAGAATTCATCAGTTTATAGAGATACTCCTCCCTGGCAACCTCATAAAGGATTTTACCTATTTTTAATCCAATATCTTCCCTTTCCCATTTTTGGACTATTTTTTTACTGGACAGTTGCCAAATGTTGCATGTTAGTTTCTAGAAGACCACAGGATGGGGGAATTAGCTGTGATCTTTATTGCCATAATTGGTTTTTAACTTCATCGAATATGGCATTTAGACATTGCAGCCTCCATCCTCTTTTATGTCTCCAACAAAATGGCCCAGTTTAATCGTTAACATTCCTACCTTTTCTTATTGATCACAGTGAGATTTTTGGATCAGATATGCAGAGCCTTAAGATACTCGGTTATCAGTCACATCTTTTCTGTCTTTAATTATGGGCTGGCTCACACATTATTTTCCTATACAGATAATGACATGAAAGTCACCTCCTCTTTAGGCTGCTGGCCTGTTGCCCATTTCAGCTGATGAAATGCACATAAATGAATTATTAAAACCGTGTCTCAACAAAAAGTGTGGATGCTTTCATAAAAGATGATAGATAGGCCAGATAATAGGTTAAATTTGATAAATAGAGTCACCTGGTACGGAACGAAATGCAAAGTTTCTCAAAATAAGAAAGTAAATAATAAATCTTCAGAACTATGTTCTAGGAGTTTAGGCATTATAAAGGGCAAAATGCTTTTGGAGAATATTTTCAGACAGTCTCCCCCCCAACCCCCGCAATTAAATCTTTTCCCTCAGAAAAGGAACAAAAAAGCAATGGGTAAGATTGCCAAGGAACATCAGGTACTATAGGTCAGTGGTTCTCAAACTTTTTGTCCCCCGTGACACATGAGGATGTTGTGCCCCTCCCCATGTCCTATCCTATTCCTGTCTCTCCCGCTGTCTTTCACAGGCCTCTCGTGTCACACATGCACCCTCCATCTTAATGCAGAGTTCTCTTGGTCACTCAGGGGCATGTACCTGCTGCACCAACAGCAGAACATTTGGAGAAGCTGAGTGGGAAGAGCATTTTTAAAAAAAGGAAGCCAATTTTTGCTGTGTCGGCAATTAGGGGAAGGCACTTTGAGTTGCTGTTTTACAGAGACCAGTCAGTCCTTAGCATTGTGCATGTGAGCATGGGCATACACACACACACACACACACACACACACACACACAGAGGCTTCTTTTTCTGTTTCATATTTGTTGTACTTGTAGGCTGACTTTTTTTGTGCCTCCCTTGAGCAACCGTTGCACCCCCTCTTAGGGTCCCACCTCACAGTTTGGAAACTACTGCTGTAGGTTATATTTCAGAGGAAAGCAATCACAAACCAAGTCTGAGTACTCATTTACTAAGAAAACCCTATGAAGTTCATGGTGTCACAATAAGTGAACAGGTAACTTGAAGGAAAAGTGAGTAATGAGTAGCAATAGTAATCAAGTGAGAAAACTTAGTAGCAAGTAATGGTATCTCTTCCTTTTAAAAAATGTTTAAATTTTCTATCCTGTACAGTGGGTGTGTGGGTGTGTGTATCTGTGAGGCACATCCTTTTATAATCTTATCTTTAAGTAGGAGGGAAATATGCCCCCAGCTCAGTGGTTTCAGGGAAATGTTGTCTGTTTTTTGCATCATGGTTCCCATTAAGAGATGGAGAATGAATGTGTCAGTCAGTACATTCCTGATCAAGAGGGAGGTGTACACAGAGTTGGCTGGCAAGCTTGACCAGTGTTCATTATTCTTTTGACAGCCTTTTGCTTTTAGGGCAAGAACAAATCAACACTTCATGTGCTAAATTGGAAGAAGGCCTATTCCCTGTAACTGGAACCACCTCTATTCAGGGCAAAGAAGACACCTGATAAGAAGAAATGTTTTACTTATTGTTCCATTCATTCTTGCTGCATATACCTTTGGTAAACAGAAGATTGGGGGTGAATTATGTTTATGGTAAACAGATATTGACGATAGTAGCTACAGTGTACTTGTGTGTGAACTTCTGTGCTTCACAGGAAACAGCACAAGAACGTAAAGAAAGTCAAAAGTAAAACTTTCCTAACGTGTTATATTCTTATTAAGCCAAGTATGGCCAAGCATTCTGTGATAGGACACATTCTCTAAAAATGTAGGACAGTTTCTTGCCAGAACAAAATTTATAGGTGTTTGTAACAATGTATGTAGAAATGCTGTAGCAACATGCAGTACCTCAACTAGTATTCATGAACTATGGATTGTTGGTTTTTTTTCCAGTTGGTAGGCTCTGTTTGTAATTTGCTTAAAAATTGAAAAATTAATGTGCTGGAACAGTTTCTGAAAGGTTCATAAATAAAGAGTTGAGGACCAAAAGCTTGAAACATATCTGAGATTATATTAATTATGATTAATTGCTTCTCCTAAAGGGTTTTTTTTTTAGAAGCCTCCTAGCAACCATGAACAGTAATTAGTGCGCATCAATGAAAAGCATGGGTGGATCACTCCATTCAGCACTTCTTCTAAAAAAGAATATCCCCCTTTTTCCTTATAATTTAACATTTTGGGCACTGGTCAAGTGAAGCATGAAGGCCCAATCCTGAGAAAGTATTTTAGTGCTTCATGTAACAAACATTCAGGTACAGGTACAAACTGATTTGAAAGCTAGTCAGGTTGTTTAGTCTGTCTTCATTCTAGGCCAGTAAAGTGACTGGATTTCCTTCTTGCCTCTCTCTCTTCTGTCTAGCCATGTTCTTGATGACATTCACATCTCAGGTAACTTCAGGTATGCCACTACAAGGCACAGCATCTTATGTTTTAAGATGTTTCACTGAGGCCCTCCTCCCCTTTGCATATGTATTTTCCTCATTATACAGCTTGAGCCACCCGCCAAGTACATTAGCCAGAGGCTGTGACTGATAGCCTCTTAAATGGTCCGTGATTTAGCACTCTCCAACAAATTTAATTGTATCATTTCTGCAGACAACTCAACTCACATTGGTTCTGAATCTTTGATACAGCTGAGGTCATGTTTGTTTGATTGTGTTGAACTGCTGTTAATTATACCATGCAGAATTACTTCAAGGACTTTTAAAACATGCCTAGGAACATACAAAGCAATCTGTTTTCTAACTAAAAATCTATATAGAAGCTTTTGTTTTGGGGCAAAGTAAGCTGCAGTTGTGTCATCCTGTTCCTGAATATGCTTCACTTAGTAAAACAAAAGCTGGTGCCAGGTGTGGCCAAAACCAAGATGATCATTTTGCTGCAACAATTTAAACCCATTTGGACAGCTTAGTGAGACTGTATTTGAACGAATACTGACACTTGAGTACTTCCCTGCACCCATTCATGTAAAATCACTTTTCGATAGCTGCATAGAATTCTGTTTAAAACCATCAACAACAGATGAGCTCAGAGCATTATCTACGTACAGATCGCTTACTCACCTCTCTTTGCTTTAGCTGCAAAGTGCTCTTGGAAATATAGGTTTATGTGACGGCTGAGAGGCTGAAAAAAAATTACTTCATGCAAATGAAGACAGAAAATGTGACTTCATGAATAAGAAATAGACAAAAGCTGAAAACTTCCCATAGGCAGTATTATGAGCTTTGAAATTAATTGCACTATACACAGCAATAGCCGTGCCTCTTCCTCGACAATATAATGCATAAATATAAAAGTTTTTCCTCGACCATTTGGGGTGACAGGGTAAAAACAAATTGCTTCATTTTTGTAAATACAACATATTTAAAATGAAAAATGAGTATATCTCACACTCTATATGGCATGCAGACATTTTATATTCTGTGGGGTGCATGGGCACAGTATTGCCTCATCTTGATGCAAAACTGGAGAAAATGCAGAAAAATAAAAATTAGTTTACCCATTAGCAAATCAATATGGAAATTAGAATACAAAGACAATTTATTATATATAATCTAATCAGTGGAACAGAAGACTAAACATCACAGTTCTTAATTTTATTACTTTAATATGAATCCGAGCATGAACCATTTAACATGTCCATTCTGAAAATTCCTTCTGGCAAATAAGTGTTTGAATAAATGGATTGATACAGAGAATCAATTGATAGCTTGTAATGCTGGACTTGTAACCACTTACAAGTTTATCTCACATCATGGTGTGTGGGAGTGTTAACACTTTCCGTTACCCTACCTTTGGTTACATGTGCTTTGTTGTAAGTTTGTACTTGACAAAATGATAATTGTTCAAGACCACTGTAATTTATATATATATATGTATGCAAATAGTCTTTTTCTTGTTTGCCAGAGAAAGCCATCTTTAAAAATGGCAACAAGGTAATAGCACAAGCCTTAACACTCGACAGTAGGCTTGGTTGCTCACAGTGGAATTAATTTCCATCTGTAGGACTGAGTGGTGAGCAAGTAAACTGCATAAGTAGTTTTAATTATTCTTTTGTTATCCAATTCCACATCCCAGTTCTTATGTTCTAGAAGCTCAGGATTTTTGTGTTACCATTCATTGACTTGAATTTTGACCATAAATTAATAGCTTGGTGCATCCTTTAGCTTGCCTTTTGGCCTGTGGTATCACAGTGTTTGCCTCTTATTGCAAGTTGATGATGATTAGGCCAAGTTGATGTATTAACAGTGAACACATGATTCTGGGGTTCTATGTTATGTATAATAAGTTCACCGGACACAGCTTCCTTAATATTCTTAGGTCTCCCTGAATTCATAGCTGAGCAGGAAGTAGCCCTGTACATCTGCCACTGATGCCATAATCTCCTTAAAATGCCCTTGTGTTCTGTTGCCCAAATAAAAAGATAGAGGCGGGAGGGATAGATGGTTTTCATGTTGGGGAATAAAGCAAACCATGGATTTGATATGTACAGTCCTCTGTCTACATTCATGGATTTGACCTCCACAAATTTGATTATTTACGAGGCACATGCTTGCCTTCCCGCTCCCCACCTCCAATTTCCTCCTCCAGTTCCCTTGTCTTTCTCACTCCGGACTTGCCAGGCTTGGAAGCGTGTGCTCTGGCCCATGTGGCTGCATTTTTCTGTTGTGTAATGGCTGCTGATTGGTTAGGTGCTCTCTTTGCTCCCACCTCTCCTTTTTCAAGATGACCATCAGAGGTAACTAGAAGGGAAGAACTGTTCTCATCTCACTTTGAGGGAAAGTACCAGTAAGCCCTTTACTGTGTCTTTTTTCTCCCCTGCTCCCCAGTGCTGGGGCCAAAGGCAAAAGAATGCGATGGAGGAAGCTCCAGAGGGGACTGGAAGGGGAATCATGGCAGGGGGGAATTAATCGCAATTTTTCCATTTTAGTGAAGGTTCTGTGCTCCTAATCCTCACAAATGTGGAGGGGCTACTGTAGTTACATTTCACTAGGAGTGAACAAATTAGGCAGGCTTCAGTCTTTTACCCTCACAGGTTGATACGCTGTCATGTTTTCTGGCTGGAAATAGGCGAAAACTGTGACTAGAAATTACTTGAAGTTTGCTTCTCACTTTGACTTCCTGAATTTTCTGCCAGCTTGGAGTAGTCTGAGTCATGAGTCTTAGTTTCAAAAGTGGATACACATATTGAGGTGGTGCTTTTGAAAATTTATGGATAACATTTAGCCTTAAAAAAATTGAAAGAGAGGCTCTGGGGGCTTTTAGAGACTTCATGGGAACTCTGGAAACACAATAATGGGTTGTGTGAGTGAGGAAAGCTGCACTTTGCTCACTCTTCGTCTTAATAAACAGTTATATAGTTTGGCAGTATTCTTTAGATGCAAGATTAACACCAGACAAATGGCTTTGTCTTTGGCTGGCTTGCCAGCAGCAACTATTCCTAGACAAGTGTTACCAGACCACAATGACTCTTGCTATGGTAGCCTCCCATTGGGTTACACCAGCACAGTTTGACTGGCATCCTTTTAAGGAAAAATGCGCGTGTCCTTCCCTTATGCATGTACAGGTCCTTTGGGGCCACTATGGGTGGGTTGATATTCTCTTCCTCCTTCCACAGTGCCCAAATCTCACCTGACTTACTGAACAGCTTCTGAACCCCCCATCCCAAGCGTCAGGTGAAGACGTATTCATTTGTGTGGGAATATATCAGTTGGTTTATGGCTCTAAATTGTCTAGCTCTTTCAGGGGTTCCTGTGTGCATGTATTTATGATGTTTTATAAATTGTAGTGCCTGTAGATGATTTAGATTTTATTCTCTGCTTATGTTCTTCCATAGTATCTTCAGCTAAAGGGTAGTCTGATATAATTTTTATAAATAATAAAAGAAAAATAACAAAAATAGGGCAGCATGAAGAGATGCAAAGAGAGAAACTAGGCATACATAGAGAAAAAGCTGGGTTTTCTTTGGCAACAGAATTTCCCTTCCTACCCACCAGCAGTGCTTCTCACTGTACAAAGATTACTTGATCTTCCCATAGTAACATCAGTTGCTGTACTTCCAAGCTGTGCTCAGCTTAAGAGTAGTGGTTTGAACTGAACCAGGAAAGGAGTTGTAAGAATGAAAGAGGAGGGACTAGGAATAAAGAAAATATGACAGCCTGAGTGAAAATTCCTTAAGTAGTTTTGCAAATTATATTAAAAGCAGCATGTGTCTCTCTGTCTCTGTGTGTGTACTTTTCCCTGTTGACTGAATTCAGTGTGGTTACAGAAGTGTTGCTATGGTGACTGTAAGTGACAGCTGTTATGCTGTCTTCCCCCAGAGAAATGTATGGTAATAATGGTCAGCCTTCTCAAGGGATAGGCTGGCATTTAAATTGGGAAAATAAATGAACAGGTATATGGGAAAATATTATTCTTGTGTGCAATAATTAACAGCAAGATACTCCTTTGTGGAAGTATATTTTTTTAACCCAAGTGAATGTTTTAACATTATGGAGAAGATGTTCTTTTGCTCCATATGTATTTCTGTGAGATAGGAGTTCAAAAGCCAATGGGTTACTCTGCTACTCTTTTGGTGTTACATAATGAGTACTTTCTTTGCTTTTTTAAAAATGCATGTTAAATAGCTGGACATTTTTGCGTGTGCTTTAAACATCGAATTTGCACTAAATGTCTCAAATGTGCTGGTTACAAGACTACAGTGTGCACAATCATAAATGCCTATAAACCACCTAGTTAAGTTCTGTTTTAAATTGCTATAAGCTGCCTTGAGATGCCTGATGGTAGAAAGGCGGGTGTAAATTTAATAAATCAGTCACACAAACAAACAAATTATAGTGCCCAAATTTATCCAGATCTCATTGTAAATGTGAAGAGAAATAATAGTCCCGTCTTAACCTTGATTTTACTTCTAGGAGCAGTTAGGATATGACAGATATGCCCTTTTGCCAGTGCCGAGAGTTTGTGGGCAGCCAACAAGTGCTAGTAGCATGTTTTTGTTGGCAGAAGCTGGTGTAACAGGGCTTTCTGGAGTAAGGTATTCACAAAACAGCTCCAAAGTGGCAGTGATTCTATATCATTGGAACAATTAATCTAGTCTGACTTTTAGTATGAACTTTAAAGGAGTTCCCCAATGCATTGGATTCAGTTTAGGCATAGGATTCAGCACCTTGGATTAATCTTTTTACCACCTATAGAGTAGATTTTCAGTGGGTATGGGGTGCTGCAAATGAATGTCAAAAATCATCCCCAGTCCTGCTCCACCAGCCACCAGAAGTTCTTGCAGAGCCTTAGGATTCAAGCTGTTGTTTTAAGAGCATATTGTTGCATGCACTTACTTACATCTTAGCTTTTTCCCAGTTTGAGAGTCAAGGCAACTTACAAAAGATAAAACTACAGCTAAAACTTAGCATCATAGAGAATTTAAAAATGCAGTTATACAGTGGATCTTCTGTATACGTGATCTCCAGACCTGCAATTTTGAGCAACTGTGGAGCATTGGGTCCTATACATAAAACAGTGACAACATGAATATGGACGTGCTGAAGTATCTGCATGCATGTTGCCACAATTTAATAATATGGGACTTAGTCATTTGCATTTTTTGCTATTTGTGGAGGATCCTGGAATCGAACTCCCACATAACGTGGAGAGTCCACTGTACCATTAAAACCATCTACAAATATAGCCATTAAAAAGAAAATAACCAATAGAAAACGCAACACATTATGCAAGGCCCTTTCCTCTTAGTTGTATATTAAGTATCTTATTCAATGATCTGCCAAAACAAAAAGTCTTTGTTTGTCTTCCAAAACAAAAAGTCTTCATTAGTCAGCCCCAATTAACAAATTGTATTCATAAATTTAAGTTTGCGGACTCTTCATTTAACAAGCTGTATTTGACTATTTGAAATTGTCATCTGGGATTATAAGCAAAGTGTTTTCATGATTTATTGCCTGTTGTAGGCCTGCCTTCTTACTGCTAAATAGCCACTAGTTCTTTATAACAGAGAACAAGTAGGGGAAAAGTTTAGCAGGTGAATTAACATCTGTAACCAACTGACTTCATAAATAGTCTCTTAAATTTTCTCATAAATTAGTCTTTTATCCTCTCTTAATATGCAAGCCATATTTTGATGAACCTGTAGCCATGCTAGTCTGGAAATGAATGGGACTTGTTAATCCTATCGTTTATGTAAACCACATTAATATATATGGGTTTACCCTAGTTGATAGTAACATTGGCTTTATCCCTCTGGTTTTAGTGTGTGAGGCCTGCCAGCAGTCTTGTTACTTAAAAATATCTTACACTGCATACTTATAGAACTGTCCATCAAACAACAGCTTATGTTATGCCTTTGTAATACAGGTATACCTCATTTAGCAAAGTAGACATGTTTCTGGGCATTACTTCTTTAACAGAAACTTTGGTGCCAGAGTAGAAATATTATGAAAAGAATAGAATTATAGTTCTACACCACAAAAAAGAAGAGCAATTCAACATGTTTCAGCAAACTTTTATTCATAACTAATGCTAGGCATATGTGAAAGGAAATAACCAGGCTAAATGAGCCCTAGCATAAATAAAAACATTTTGAATCTTTTAGAGACAACTTGAAAACTTCTTCTGAAATGCATCCCAAGATTATTGTTTTTCTTTTCTTATGATTTCCATTTTGGTGGTGAAATGTAACAGATCTAGCTTTTTCCACATGCCAAGATAACTGGTGAGGTAGGCTAATTTGCCTTCCTCTGTTGTTTCTGTTTCACATATGCTCAGTAAGTGATTGTGGAGGCAGCTGTTTACCTTCCTGTTGCATGTAAGGCCGCACAGCTACAGTAGGATCACCTAGATTACAATCCGATTCTTTCCTGAGGTAAGCATTATTGCATTATTTACTGCAGATTTGCTGGTGCAACTCAACACTGAAAGTCTGTCTTCACCATTCTCCCAATGTCAATGTTGCAAAAAAAAAGTGGGGGGGCTGGGTGGACATAAAAAGGCTTTGTGAAAATGAGTTTCTTTGTCAGAGGTTTTGTTAATTGAGGAATGCCTGTATAAGGGCATCTTAGATGAGGCTGAAAAAGAGTGGGAGAGAATGGTCCAGGTCACCCTGAGAGTTTCATTGCGTGAGAGTTGGAACCCACATCTTGCTGGTCTAAATCTAACACCGTAGCTACTGCACCACACTGGAATTTCTAAAACTTTTAAGACTTCTGATGTTCAAGCTGCAGATAAACTGGAGTGGACTGAAAGAAAGGCCTTGCTGACCACATTCATCACCAATTACTTTAGAAATGTCAGAAGATTTGTTCAGAGGAAGTGTGCTCTACAAAATGTCTTTGGTGGCTTTTCTTGCCTTCTCTTTTCAGAATGGGGAAATTAATTGCAACCTTTACCATGCAGAGCTCAATTGCACATGCTGTGACTCCAGTTGGGGTTTAAACATTGTTCTTCCTTCATCAAGAAGACACAAGGTTGGCTGTGATTTGAGGCCATCTGTTTACATACTTCCTCCAACTCTCTGGCAGCCAGTTTGCCTCCTTACCCTTTTGTTCCAGATCGTATATTGTGTGGCTCATTGGCTTGTGGTACAGAGGCTTTTGTTTGACTTCATTCCTGAGGAAACAGACTTTTTTTTTTAGGTGAAATTAACAATATATTTTAGGTGAAATTAATAATATATTCACTGCTTGTAGTTCTTATGGAGACTTCTGGTAAGTGCTAGAAGAGTAGAGCATATCAGTTTTAGAAGATAATTTTCACAAATACCTCTCACATTTGTTCAAGATGTCTAGTATTTGTGTTTCTAAATAGTGAATTATTAAAGTCCATTTCTTCCACTCCCCTTGTGCACGTTCATTCACTGACGGGAAATAGGATGCGGATCTTAGAAAAGTACAAAGTTATTCGGCTAACATGGCTAGTGGCTGCCTGTGCCCCCAACCTCCATGCATTCAACACCCCTACTGAACTGCATGCAGTGAGTAGAAAACAAGGTCCTTTGCATGTATAACTGTATACAGTTAGGGTCTGTACTCACATTTGAGAGATTTTCACACTGTGGTTGAGCTTTACTCATGAAGAACCATTTCTTAAATTTCACCTAATGTGAGTAATTTGAGGTATTTCCAGCAGCTGCATTCAGGGCAAGAATAGGGCCAGAAGATGCCTGATTTAAAAACAAGGTAAAACATTTGTCATATCTCTCTTTTGCTTTTCAGAAAAGAACTGTGAGCCTTATGTTTTTGGAGTCAAGCCTTAAAAGCTGAGATCAGCTGTTTTTCTGAATATCAATAATAACTAGAGCATGTAAACAGTTATTTTTGGATTATAATGCCCAGAATCCCATAGTGAGAATTCTGGGAGTTGTTCTCTTAAAAAGTAACTTGCCCAAGCTCCAGCAATTAGCAAGTGAAGAAGGCAGCAGATCTTGGAAGTGAAGCAGGGTTGGCCCTGGTTAGTACTTGAATGGGAGACTGCAAATGAATATCAGGTGCTGTAAGCTATATTTCAGAAGAAAGGACTGACAAAACCACCTCCAAGTATTCCTTGTCTAAGAAGACTCTGTGAAATTCACAGGGTCACCATAAATAGACAGGCAGTGGCGTAGCTTAGCGCAACAGGGGTAGAGGCAAGGGTGATGGCGTGCAGGGCAGCAGGCAAGGAGTGACAGTGCCCTCCAGAAATGCTGCCCAGGGCACACCGCCTCCCTCGCCCCCCGTCTCTACACAACTGTAGGCAGATGACTTGAAGACACAGACATGTACATGAAATGAATGGATCATAACTTGCCCAGAATTGCACAAAGAGATACTAGGAGATTTGGAAAAAAGCCTGAAATCTCAAGTTGATTTCTGCTTTTATCTCCAATTTGCACTTAATTTATTTCACAATATACCTGGAAGGATGATATTGCTTTCATAAGTTCATTAACCCCTGACTTGATGATGCAGAGACCCAGAAAGAGGCTATGTATATTTCTCACTTTTCCAGTGTTGTTCTTTTTCAGCCTCACACTCCCTGTTACTACCATATGTACCTTCTTCTGTTTTCCTGCCACAGAGTCATCATTTTTCATTAGTGGTAACTGAAGCCTGCATTGTGAATTCCCACATTTTAAGAAGCTGCTGAGAAATTATGGTGATGATTTAATTACCTGTGGAAAGCATGTTGCCAAGTGCCCTTGGGAATAATTTCAAACCAAGAGGGAATTATGTAAATAGGTGCAAAGTGAACAGTAATCATCAGTGACAACAACTAAAGGATATGATTACTAAAGAATGGCTTATGACTAGATAATGATGCAGCTTGGCACCAGCTAAACTAATGCTGTAAACAAGAAGACATCAAAAAGCCAAGACAGTAAGTGAGTGGTCTTCAGTGCTTCAGACCATCATTTCATATCCTAGATTCTAGTTAACTGTCAGGCATAATTCAGGTACACTGCATACTTAGGGTACCAGTGAAATGTTGTTATGTGAAAATAACATAGAAATATATTAAGCTCCCGGGCTTCAAAACTCTTTGTCGCTACTAAATGCTTTGAACAAAATACAAAAATTTCTTTTCTCTGACATACAGAAGCCTTAGTCAAATGTTCTGTTACAGCCAAGAATATCTACAGGAGGCAGTGAGAGTGGGGAGAACATCCTTGACGAAAACTTTGAAAGGTGATTTTTTTTGGACTCCAGCTCCCTGAACCCTCTAGATAGTGTGACCACTGGACTTGCCTCCTCAATTGCCACTTCTGTCACGCTCCTCATCAACTTTCTCACATGATTTTCAACCGTCATGTAGAGACTTTCCATGAATACAGGAGGCTCATCTCTTCAAAAAGTCATCTTCCATCTGGAAATGAGTAATGAGGGTTTAAGTCTAGCATGCTCCCAACCTTGCACATTAATTCCCCACAATTACAGATGTCCTCAACAGGGCTAGAATACTGCAGAAAAGATAGATCCTCCTCAACTGAAAGAAGAGTACCTTTGGATCCAAACCAGTTACTCTGAATTATCATGCCAGAGACTCAGAACTGAAATCTGTTAGAATGTATATTATAGATATTATAGATATTCTATGTAATATATTGCATTTCTGTAAACACCTATTTGCTGTAAACGGACACAGTTGTAACAGTAACATGGAAGGTATTATCGGCTCAGAACCAACATTTTGCTATATACTTTTGTCAGTCATAGAGGTATTTAAAGTTTAAAGAAATTGACCAGTAGAATGTTGCAGAAGGCCCAGGGAGAGAGTGTAGGAATAATTAATGATCCATACAATTCTAGCAGCCACTGGTGTTGACTGGCTGGAGAATTAAAGCTACTACAGTCTGTCACTAGTGTTTCATCACTCATTTGCTAATTGTGGTAAATAGCATTTTTATGGATCCCATGTTGCTCATTCTGTGTAATAGCAGTGCTACGAGGAAAAATTAAAGTTTTTTTCCTCCTTTTTTAAAGAGCTCTTGGTGTTGTTGTTTTTAATGGTCAGTTCAGGTGGTGTGATGGGGAAGAGTATATTTTTTACAGTTCCATTTAAATAAACATGGAAATCTATAAAAAGAAAACGTCTTGCTCTTTGTGTATTTATCCTGTTGGTTCTTGACAATATTCACTGTTAAATGATGGTACCATCCTATACGAGTTTACTCAGAAATAAATTCCACTGAGCTCAGTGGAGCCTATTTCCAGGTAAGTGTACATAAGAGTGCAACCTTGGGTTGCAATTCACATATAAGCACATTTTTGAATGACACAAACCATCTTTGGGACCAAGCTTTTGTTGATCTAAATGCAAATAAAAATTCTAATAATTTCAAAAATACAGAATTTTTTAATGTTATTACAAATAAGCTACATGTTTTCAAGATGAAAACACTGCACACTTTGGAAATTACAATTTAATTTTTACTAGTTATGCATTAATGAGTTATTCTCTTCCCTCTACAAGACTTAACATGTTTAATTGTTGGTTAAACATATGTACAGTGAGTGCTTGAAAATAACTAGTTCAATTTAACTAGTTATTTAGTAACTTGTATATTTTTCCTTTCCCCCAGTGAGGCTTCATGGATTAGTTTTCTAGATGACAGCACTCACTATTACTGTGGTGCAGTGCATGAGGTTTGGTGTTGTTATTTATTGTAAAGGGTGTGTTTGTATATGTGTTTGTTAGTTAAGAGGAAGACTTTAGGAAAGCAGTGAGATTGAAAACTGGAGACGTGAATTTCCCTAGACAATGCGGTCTCTTGTATATCTCCGCATACCGTGCTTTTTGATTCCAAGAGAATGGGGAGATAGAGGAAGCAGTTATTTGATGGGGCACAAAAATGACCTGCACATGCTCAGAGGCAGTCAAAATATTTCTGACTAGTTGTGGTACCCAGTATCATGCAGGGAAATCATCACTCTTTGTTGTTGATTGTAAGTTTCAACTGCCCTGGAAGATAAGTGCTCTTCAAATCTCTTCAAGTGCTGAAACGTTCCTCATGTTGCACATCAGTCTCAGTTGTCCTTCAGAGAGCATACCTCTTCCAGTCAGTCACATACTACTCTGTATGAATGAAAAATTAATGGGAGAATACCCCAGCCTTCTAACTGAATTTCACATTTTAAGTCAGACCATCCCAAACATAGCCTACATATTTGCTGAAAATACACTCAGATGGTTATTGAGTGATGTGGCAGCAGAGAGAAATTTAATTTTATTTATAGAAAGATTTTTCCACCCTTGATTCATTTACTGATCTTCGTATCCACTTATTGCTGCACTTTAACACTGTAGTGGATCAGTGTCCTCCAACTGGAATGAGCATATCATTTTTATTCACCTTTTCCAGTCCAGGCAAAAAATATGGGGCATTTGAATTCTGTTGTCGCATGACTCATTGTTGGTTTTGAAACAATAAAAAGGCAATGTTAGCCACAAACTTTGACAGAACATTTTCCAAACATTTATCATCTTAGTAATTATGATGTTGCTGTATCCTGTGAAACACTGATCAATTGGTTACAGTATAATTAATATCTCTATTTAATACCACAGTAACTGAAGGCAGTGCTTGGCTGTAGGAAATACTTTGGCTTCTGTTCAGTGATACGGACCTGCTAATGGTTATAATAGGAAACAGTTCTAGCAATTAACTGTGCATAAAATAATGCCGTTTGTGTCATGCCTGGAAATGATGTTCAAATTTACTTGATGTTAACATGGACAAGATAGATTAGAATGGAAGTCTCATTAGACCCTAAACCCAACATGCCTCAAAATCTGAGAAGAGGGGGAGGATGAGGAGGTGCTAGTGATACAGAACACTCAAAACAGAAAAGAAAAGCAGCTTTGACAGAATTCTGAGCAGGGAAGTGTTGATAGAAGCCTTTCTCTTTTCGGGATCAATCTGGATCCAATTTTTCTATATGTAAACACCCTCCCCCACTGGAATAGAGAAACAATAGGATGGCAAAGAGTTAATTGTCCTGCCCTGTGCTGCAGTGCTGTGCAACATCTTGCTCACATTTTTTTTTCTTGTTTTAAAATAAAATGTTTGTTGAGGGGGTTCCATAACAGACTGTACATGTCCTATGTAGGTACTTCCAAGACATGAGGGTTTGCAAACAAAAATCGTGTGTAGATATTTTCTAGAGAGCGAGCGTGGGGTAATGGTTTGACTGTGACTTGGAGATGAAAGTCCAAATCACTGTTCAGCCGTAGAAACCCACTGGCAGACGCTTCTTTAGCTGCCTAGGGATGCAGTGGCAAAATCCTCTGAACAAATCTTGTCAGACAAATCTATACCAGTTTCACTTTAGAATTGCCATAAATTGGAAATCACTTGAAGGTGCATAACAACAACAGCAACGATAACAATAAGGTGTTGACCCCCATGTGATTACAATTGTATGAGTAAGAGAGTGGAACTACATACCCTCCAGCATTTCACAGATGAAAGCAGGGACTTTGTGTGACCAAGCACCATCACAGTTTGGTCAAAATGGGAAAGGTTATTAATAAGGAGGAACACTCAAGATAGAGGAGGCTTCTGTGGTTTGATTTTGCCTGGGCCTACTGGAAAAGGCAATATTCTACCCCCACCCTTACCTCCCACCCTGTGCTGAGTTAATTGAATGCAAACTGCTTTTTGCACTTGGAACGTATTTTGCAGCAACCAAAATAAGCTGAGGAAAAATGGGAAAGTGGGAGGAGGAGAGAGAAACTGGGGCATTTTAAAATCATCTGAAAAAGTGGGATAGCAGAAGATTACTTGGAACTCTGTCTGAGAAATCTGGACAGTTGGAGGGTATAGAACCACATCTGGTTGGTCCTTCTTCTATTATATTGTGGCCATTCACTTCAAACGTCTTCAGTGTACTGGGAGATACAGATAGGAGGAAGGGAGAATGCTTTACTTGTGAGGCTTCCTTGTGTGATTTTCGAACCCTGCTGTATCAAGAGTTTATATTGTCAGGCCTTGCCCTACCATTAAGCAGAATGATCAGACAGCTTCAGGTAGCAGATTTTAAGAATCATGAAAATTCATAAAGTCACTTGCTGCTTAATTATTTTTTTTTTGTTATTGTATGTTTTATTATTTTGTAGCACACATTACTGCAAAGAAGAGAGAGATGCTTTTTAGATTTTCTGCTTCGCATGCCAAAGCAATGTAACCAAGTGTGACTTTTTGGTTGGGAATTGTCATTTACTGCTCTGCCTCAGGGAGCAGGATGTCTTGGGTCACAGTCCTGTAAACTACAGGGAAGTGTCCTGTGAAAGATGCTTCCCTGCAGCTTCTATCTGTCCTCCTAGCCAGTGATGGAGGATGATGGGATATGGAGACCAACAGCATTGGGAAGGCTACAGTTACACATCCTCATGTTAAAGGAAAGAGAAGCAGGCAACGCCTGCTGACTAGAAAGGGAAGTTGGAGCCTCAGAGGGGAAATAAAGAGGAAATAGATCTGTGTACCGAAAAAGCTGGGACCCTAATCCTGCAGTTTTTAAACCTGACAATATCTGATGGGTAAATGACAGACCCATCAAAATACTAAAAAAAATTTCAGCAGCTTTCATAAGCCTATGTTTTCCTGTGAGTGGAAAGGCACTTCTTGTCATGCAACGATAGGTCATAGATTTCTATCCCCTTTCCCCATCTGCAGTCCCTGTGGTGCATCAGACCGTATTCTGCACGGTCCCCTGGTGCTTGGGATGGATATTTCTGAGTGCAGAGCAGGCTGCAGCAAGGGAAAAAAGGAAGAAAAGCCCCATTCTAAGACTGCAAGCCTGTTGATGTTATATATTATTCATTTTTAGTCACCTAGGTGTCTTTCTTGGAGGGCTGCCCAGAAATGAGAATGGAACATGTGAAGCTGTTTCATGAATACAGCCTGTACAGTGAGCAACAATTATATTTATAGGTATATTTATATTTATGCATATATAAATAGAGAGAGAGAGACAAAGAGAGAGACAGAGACAGAGACAGGGGCAGGACAGAGAGAGAAAGAAGGAGAGGGTCAGTATTTTGGGTTAGAAAAACAAATATTTTAAAATTCCCCGTATTGGTTCTCTAGATTGGTTGAGACTATTGAAGACAAAGATGCTGATCAGTGCCAGTAGTACTGTGAAAGAAATTCATATTTCAGGCATAGAAGCAAACTTTTCCTTTGACTGAACAGCTTGCTGTGTCTGCTTCAGGGCTTTTTTGCAGTCAGTTTAATTGTCCAGAATAAAGACGAATAGTAAAAGAGAATTACTTGGGGAAGTTTTAACAGATTTCAGACATTGAAATAAGCAAATATGGATTATGATGTGCTGAATGCACTATTTCTCAGATTCTCATGATGATGTTACTACTAAAAGTTGATTTACATTTCTTTCTGTGAAAGGTATCATAGTCTGTAAAAATGTGCACTGCTTGTATGATGTATTCTTCTCATCCTGTGTTTTACACATTATTAAACGGCATACATTTAATTCTCACTTTCTGAAAAATAAAATTATGCAGGCTATGGAATCTATCTTTTTTTAATGCGGTTATGCTAATTGAAGGTGAATCCTTGACTAATCTGGGTCAAGGGTAGGAATTATGCATCTCTAGAAGTGGAAGCTGAGATTTCTCTTTGCCAAGAATGAAATATTACAAGGTTACAGTGTTGACAGGAGGAGGTGACATGATGCTACGGAGGTTGATTGGATTATAAAGGGATTAAGTAGTAATGGGATAGGAAGATACTCCTGGAGTGAAAAGAAGCTGCAGATGATTGTTGAGGCAAGGTTTCTAGGGTCTTGCAAGTTCAGTGCCGTGGTCATGAGTTTCTCTAATATCAAACAGCTGGAGGAATGCCTGGCAGTGACCGCTAGAATTCTCAGTGATAGATATTAACCAAAACTCAGCATTGAAATTATACATGGCAGGCTTTCCAAATGCTTTTAATGAGCAAATGATTATATCCTTACATGCCCTGGGAAAGCAAACAAGCATTTAATCATAAAAGGGTTCTTTTTTTTTCCCCAGTTGATGAAGCAAGAACAAATAATGCGGGATCATACAGCATACCTTACTTAGCCATTATTATACTTATTGTGCCGTTGTCTAGGAAACCTTGGCACCATACAAATGCAGAGTAAAATCAGAGTGTTTCCTTTTTGAGTTGAGCTGAAGATCATTAACTCACAAATGATCAACTGAGATTGTTTAAAAAGTAATTGACTTCTGTTTGTACACTTCAGAAATTTAACATGGGTTTAGGTGCTAGGTTAGAACGCATTGTAAGAATTCTCTTGCATACTGTATGGCAGCCTTGTCTATGGCCATTTCCGCACTAGCCTGTTATAGCGCTATGATTCCACTTTCAACATCCTATGGAATCCTGGGGTTTGCAGTTTTGGGAGGGGCCACCTGGCCCCTCCCGAAACTGCAAACCCCAGGATTCCATAGGATGTTGAAAGTGGAATCATAGCGCTATAACAGGCTAGTGTGGAAATGGCCTAAGTGTGTGCCATCCAGACGTGTTGGAGTACAATCCTCCTCCATTTCCATCCAACGTGGCCTTTGACTCTGGGATTGTGGTGATGTGAGTTGTAGTGCAACACATTCCTTGGACACCAGGCTGGAAAAGCCTGACTGAGTTTGTGATTTTGAATCCTGTGGCTTGGAACTCAGGAATACTGGCTTCATAATAAGCATAGTGGTTCCCCCTGTGATGGGGATATAGAGTGATCTTTCTTTCTCGCTCTCTCCTTCCTGTTGATAAAAGGGAATTCAAGCTATCCATCACAAACCAATGCTTACGTATCTCTAGAAGATGCAGATCTTTACACAGCAGCAGTATTCTATGTTTGGACTGACAAATGTGGGCTATATGTGTATTGGTGTGTTTCTCATCAGGTCTTGCTTTGGAAGCACATGTTGGTTCTCCTGGATGTTTCCCTTGGATGTCGTAAAGGATAATTTCCATCAGTTTCCTGACAGCATAGTCATTGGTCATGATAGGTAAAAGCAATAGAAGTTGCCGTCGAACACATTTTTGAAGGACTAGTTTGAGGAAGGTTGCTTCATGAGTGATCATTCTCTCTCTTTTCTTCTTCATCTAAAAGGAGAATGTAAATATTCAAGCAATTCACAAGTGAACTAGTGCTCACAAATGTCTTGAAGATATCACTCTTTAAATGGCAGAAAATAATCTGTGCATGGACTGAGAAATGTGGGCTGTTGTTTTGGTGTGTTTGCTTCCTTATCAACTTCTACTCTGTCCATTTCAAACTGACATCACCTTCAAAGATGATAATTGGTAATGAGGTATTATATCAGCTCTGCAATGTGTAAAAGGACTCTGGACATACTACTGTTTATGACATGGCCATATACTTGCCACATATTTTTCTCATTCTTTTAGCACATTTTTTTTACGATCCTTGCTTCAGGTTATTTCTTTGCATGTGAATGCTGGTTCTCCTGGGCACAACAGCAAAAGTAACTCAGTGTATTATTTGGGGTTGTCCAATACTGACAAATGCAACCTGCCCATATTTTTTGATAACAAATACTTCTTAGAACCCCCTCTGCCTGATAATACCCCACAGGAAGAAAATTATCTAAATTTTGGATAATATTCATCCACTTTTTCTTTATCAAACACAACAGAGTTGTCAAGTTGAAAATTGAAAATTTTCAAAAAAAAGTTCAAGTTGGGGATTATATTGTTGCCAATGCCAATAGGAGAAATCCACCGTCTGTGTATCATTTATACTTCCAGTATCACAGGTACAAAAAAGGACGGGGCAGACAGGACAGAGTGCTTAGTTTCCAAATGAGATGCCTGCTGCGAAGGGCTATATGTTTCATCAAGGTATTGCTGTCCACTGCACAGAGAGATATTAATACCCTTTTTTTTCCCGAGATTGATGCATGTTGTAGGATGACAGTATGAATGGATAATAAGACAGAATTATTCAAAAGCTGTTAAAGGTTGGTTTCCTGGTAGCGATAACATGCCCTCCTGTATTCATTTCCCAGAGCTCCTTTTGCCATTTTGAACTTTTCAAACATAACATAAAAGCTACCATATGAAGCAATTTTATGGCAAATGAATTATGCATATGTTGTTGTTGCCATCATTTTATGGGTGCATACTAACATCACTAACTTCTTCAGTGCAATCTCTTCCTGTGTTTGCAGAAAAGTACTTTGCTACCCTAAGCTGTAACAATATCTTGATGCATAAGAAACAGGACTACCAAGGACGTGAACCATTCTCTTTGTAAAATTAGCCTTTTTCCACTATTAGTTATGAGGAAAATTGATATTTTGCATTGTTACAGCCAGCTATGTAGAAATTTGTCTTTTATGATGATTTAGAAAACATGGTGAATCCAAAACATCTGACTTTTAAATGGTTAGGAAAATAATTATTGTGACTTTCTCTTATTATACTGCTCAAGGCTTTTTCTAGCATATACCCCTCCAAAAAGTTGGGATTTCTAAGAAAAAAAGTGTCCTCATGTCATTGATTAGTGTAACATAAATTAACGTAAGAAAAAGTTGTATTATGCTTAATGCTATAAAAAGTGATTGAGAACAATATGAAAATGCACAGATGTGGTTTCACAGCAATCAGCTTTAATTGTTTCCCTTAAAAAGACCTTCATCACTTCTGGTTATTGACTGACAGCATATTCCTATCCATATTTACTTAGGGGTAATTATCAGCATGTTCAGTCAGGCTTACAATTAAATGTGGATTGGGTTGCAGCTGAGTGTATTGCAAACTTTAGAGATATGTGATAACTAAAGGATAACTCCATCCACTATGTGCATTCATCTTAGAAGTTCAAATAAGGTCAGTCTGCTTAAAAATGAAGTGTGTATCACACTTCTTAGAATCTCTAGCTTGATCCTGGTGAATTACAACATGAGAGAAGGAAATAAGGCACAAAGTTTGGAAATATTAACTTATTTGACTACCGCGCCAAGAATTATCCATCTAGCATGGCCCTATGTTTAGAGTTTTCCCTTCTCGAAGCTCAAGTGAGAAGGGATCAAAATCAATACCAGTCACTTCAAACCTTTAGTTCCAAAGGAGGAACATTTTTACAGAAGACTGGTGGAGTGGTAAGTCGTAGTCTCCAGCAAAATACTCATAGGCTTATGATGGGAGCCAGAGATGTCTGACTGAGGCCCTTGAAATGACAAGATGGTAAATGAGAATCTTTAAATCCTATGGGACGGGATACCTGAAGCCATGTCTGACAAGTTATTTCAAAACAGTTGCACAAATTTGTATCAAGCAATAGTGTTAATGTGTTAATGAACAAATTGGTGCATTGTCTAATTATTTGGACTCCCCCTGGAGTTGGGAATGCTGCCCGGCCATGACTCCATGTTTAGGCTTCTTTGCTGTTGAAACCCCAACACAGTCCACATGCTCTCAGCCTGTGCCAGAACAGTTGTTTATGCATAGACTTTTGCAGTGCAAACAGCCAACAGCAACCTGTGAACATGAAGGGATGGGACAAGGAGTACCCCTAAGACTAGTGTTCCCTATAATCCTGCAGTGACTCCTTCATAAAATTCATGCAAGACTAATATTGGAGAATATTATGCAGGGTACTGTCTCATATTCATAAACATCATTAAACAGTATTGATAACTATTTAATCATGTTCTCCCCTGAAGTATCCAAAACAGAATCCTGCCAGGAAACACTTGGATGGACAGACCACTGGAGCCACCTTGTCAGATTTCATTCTTAAGTTGATGTTAACTCATCAGGAAATTAGACACTATAATTTAAAGTCAAGATGCTACAGATGAACAGTGATTAATTTTTAAGTATGGAATTATTCTTTTGGTCAAGCAAGTGCAGTTCTCAATGCAGCTGTTGATGTCAGTCAGCCATTCCAGTGCCATACTTGACTTAATTGGGAAAACAATCTTGTCCTGTCTCTTGCAATTCAGTTCTATTTTCATATCGGCATGGTTGCAGATTTAAGGCAGCTGTACACGAACTTTCATTGCCCCCAATATAATAAAGCAGACCTGCAAAAATTGAGAGGTTATAGATTCCCTATCTGGGAGCTGTGGTCCAGACTCTGAGACTGTTGGTGGTTACCATACATGTTTCATCAGTCAGGGCTGTCCGGCAGTGGAATATGCTGCCTCGGTGTGTGGTGGAGTCTCCTTCTTTGGAAGTTTTTAAGCAGAGGCTGGATGGCCATCTGTCGGGAGTGCTTTGAGGGTGTTCCTGCATGGCAGGGGGTTGGACTGGATGGCCCGTGTGGTCTCTTCCAACTCTACATTTCTATGATTCTATGATTCTATGATTCATGGCTTGTGTATCATCAGGTGTGTTCTTGCCTATGTGTAATGCATACTTCTTTCTCTGTCATCGTATCTTTCTTTCATTTGGTTATTTTTAGCTAGTGTTATCACTGTCATCATTTTGATATCCTATCTGCAACAAATCTGGCAAATGGTTTCTATACACACTGAAATAGGTATTATAACTGTTTCCAAACTTATCCTGTCAAAGACTAGCAGCTACATATAATTTGGGATCAAACTTTCATGAATGAAAAGAAAGAATCTTAATATTTTCTACGTTTTCACTCAGTAGAAAGTTGAGGATGCCATGCCAGTAACTTGCACGACATTTGTTTCATCAACAGTTGTGCCAATGCAACATTTTAAGGACCATATCGCTTTTATCCAAATAACAAATGAAAATATGTGTCTGTAAATGTATCTGCTTGGTAGGTGCATACCTATTTATTACATCATGGGAGATCTCACTGGCAGTCTTGCTAAAATAAAGATATACAATGGCCATTTCCGCACTAGATTGTTATAGTGCGATTATTCCACTTTCAACCTCCTATGGAATCCTGGGTTTTGCAGTTAACTGTAAACCTCAGGATTCCATAGAATGTTCAAAGTGGAATAATAGCACTGTAACAGTCTAGTGTGGAAATGGCCTATATCTCTAGTATTCTGTTAATTTGCCATGCTTGTAACTCTGTTAAAAAGAGATAAATTTGCATGGTGTATTTTTAAGAAACCCATACTGGCTCTTAGTAATCACACATTCTGTTCTACACGCTCACAGCAAACTGTTTGATGATCACTAGGTTTGATGTGTCTAGTTGTTCCGAAAATATAGGATATGTGTAAGGTAATGCAAATTTGAAAAATTATTACAAATTTATTACAGTATATGACTGTAAGACACTGATTTTTTTACCTGAAACTAGATACTGTTTCTCTTCCATGCCAGCTTAGAAGTTAGAATAACATATATCTTGCTTTTAGAGTAGGTGTCCTGATTGTTTGAAAGCATAATTAGTCCTATTTATTTCTTTGATTGCTATCTTAAATTGCAAAAAAAATATAAATATGCACAACAGAATTTTCCTAGCTAAATGTAGTACCTGCTGGAACCCATTTTTATTTGTTTTGGCTGTTTTCCAATCTCTTAAGGTTATCTTGAATCCTGATTCTATTTTCTTTTGCATCAGTATCTAAATATGAAATCTGCTCTGTGAATTCTAGAGAATTGTATTGTGGCTTTCTTAAGTTTCATAAGTTCTTTGGTCAGACATGTGCTCAATCTACTGTGAAGTGACTTATTCATTATTCATTTGCTTTTTTATAATCTAATCTGCCCAAAGAACTTTCTGGTACAGTGTGGATGAAAATTACACACACACACACATACATACACACACACTGTGTATATAGATACTGTATATATTTATATTTATATTTATCAGTTTATTTTTGATTTACAGTGGCTCTGTTGTGAACTTATCACAGGGTTTCCTTATCAAGACTGTTCAGAGGGGGTTACCTTTGTTGTCTTCTGAGGCTGAGAGAATGTGACTTGCCCAAGGTCACCCAGAGGGTTTCCATGGCTGGGCAGGGATTCAAAACCTGGTCTCCAGTGTCATAGTCCAACACTCAAAGCATTACACCACACTGGTTGTATTAGTTAATTAATTAGCTGGTTGCCTCAGGTGTCCACCTCATTGTGTTTAGCCTGGCTTTGACTTAGGTATGTTTTTGATTTGGATCTGAATGTTAGATATATCTGTGCTGACATATCTGTGCTAACAAGGGTTGATTCTGATCTTCTGAAATCATCTGCTTCTGTTGAACATATTGTAGGATTTATTTATTTATTTATTTATTTATTTATTTATTTATGAGCAAACCACTAGCACAGTTACAGCAGCTTGATTCAACTTTAACTGCTAAGGGTCCTTCCTTTGAAATCTTGAGATATGTAGTTTGGTGGGCGTTCTTAGAATTCTCTAGTGCAATCCACTTAAATACATTTTTAGCGTTCTCCAGAAGAGTATTATTAATATCTCATGAAACTATAGATCCTGGAATTTCAGACAATGGGGATCAGTGGAAGCTCAATGTACGTTAAATAAGGAGCAGAATATTTCAGACTCCTTCTCCCCTGTTTTCACTGTTTTTATTCCAAGGATAGATAATTCTTCAGTTTAGAATTTGTGTACAAAACCAGCTACTTCAAAAGTAACTACTCTTTTATATCAGTCTTATGTGTGTGCCAGTTGCGTAGGGATGTGGGGGCGGGGGGGCGATCCACCCTGGGTGGCAATGTTTTTAGGGTGTCCTGGCCCATAGCCATGCCTCTGCGTGCTGTGGCGATGCCCCTGCATGCCCTGATCATGCCCTCATGCACAGTGGCCACGCCCCCATGCGCCATGGTCCCAGCCCCTCCCATCCCTCCTCCACACACTCCAAGCTCCACCACTGGTGCATACTCATCAAGATTAGACCTTAGCTTTTTAAAGGGGAATTTTATTTTTGAAAATGACCTATGAGACAAATAACAAAAAAGCAAGAACATCACACAAAATCACAACTTAGATGAAAAGTCACTAATTATAGTCCTTAGTCTTTTGTAGACTAGCGCTTCCCAAGCTGTCTGACGTGGGAACCAGCAATTTTTTCCCCTGAGTGTGCCAGAGACCTACAGTATTTGTGCCCATGAGCTACAGTTGTTTTCTTTTCTTTTCTTTTCTTTTCTTTTCTTTTCTTTTCTTTTCTTTTCTTTTCTTTTCTTTTCTTTTCTTTTCTTTTTCTGGAAACTCAACAGAGACAAATAGCTGATGGATTGTGTACCAACCTTAGGCTCTGGACCACCACTTCTAGTAGCATTGGCATAGGTAGCCTTGTGGAACAACTCGATTAATAAAGAAGCTTGCTAACTATTAAGGGTCTGGATGCATGATAAGAATGAAAAGAATATTCTGTACTATTCATTTCCTACAAGAATAATAGGTTTCTTGATGCTTTAGAAGCTCCACTGAGAAGAATAATACAACTGGAAGCTTCTGCGTATATTTTGTTAACAAAAACCATGAATTTTTTTGTTTCCTTTGCAGGAAACTGCACAAAAAAGTGGATTTTGTGCAGAAAATCCATGCATTTCTCTGTAGCATAATGCATAGAGGGATTTTGCAAAATGTGAAAGCCTCTTGAAAACTATGCAGACATCTTTGTTCTCTTCCACAGTGAGGGAGAAACTAAGGACACTATTCATCCTTGTATATAAAGATGGAGAATGTGAATATTTGCATCCCTAATATGTAGTAGGAGTCAGAAAGAAAATATGCATCTGTACTTGGATGAAATTTGAGCAGCAGCTTGAAGGACATCCAGAATGGCCCCCACCACAGGCAGATCTCTTCTTCTCCCTGATCTGATTTGAAATGTGTTCTGTGAACCACTCTCGTTTGCCTGGGGTTAATCAGCTTTTTTCTGAGTTCTCAGGGAAGTCAAGCTACCCTTAAGTTAGAGGGGTAAATGGACACTTTGTTGCTGCAGGGTGCTACTAACGCCAGAAATTGTTAGCCTCTGGATAGAGGATGAAGGTTTGCAAAGCAAGCGGATTCTGATAGAGAAGCAAAACTGAACTGCAGACTCCGCCAAGAAATTCAGTCCATCATCTATGTGGTCCTCCTTCATCTCTGCCATCCCCCTCACACTGTGAAATCTTACATCCTCTGCTCACTCCCCTTCTCACTTTCCTAGACAGTTCCGACTGTGGCCATTTCCACATGAGACGATGATTCCACTTTCAACATTCTATGGAATCCTGGGGTTTGCAGTTTCGGGAGGGGTTGTCCTGCCCCTCCCAAAACTGCAAACCCCAGAATTCCATAGGATGTTGAAAGTAGAATCATTGCACTATAACCGTCTCGTGTGGAAATGGCCTATGTCTTTTTCCCTTCCAGGATGGCTGATAGCATTTTTCTGCCTGAGGCAGATCGGCACAGGTTAGGGACCCTCAGCTCTCACTGGACCAGGTGCCTAGTACTGAAATCCAGTCAGAATCCTGTAAATGCTTGTCCCTATTCCTTGCTGTAAAAATGCAGTAATAACAGAATACTTAATAATGTATTCCCCTTCCATGATACCCAGCATTTATGAGGCTCCCTATGCCTAATGTTACGGTTGACCTTCTTGCTCTTCCTGTGGTTGGAGATACACAGCTGCAATTCTCTACAGGACCTCTGGTAAATTTCAGAATACAATATTCTCTTGCATTCTGCACTTTCACTTTCTCTCCTTCATTTGTAAATGCGTTTCTTGATGGTGTGGTCAACAAATTGGCACACAAACTGAATTCTCTACCTACTGCCTAAACATACCTAGAACTTGGAAAGATTAATTTTTGGGTGAAAACTCCCAGAATCCTGTAGCTACCATGTTCAATGGCTATACTGGTAAGGGAGCGTTAATCCAGAAATGGGATTATGGGAGCTTTAATCCAGAAAACTAGATTTTTTAAGCTCCAGTATCTAATATAACTGATAGAAAATAACGATGGTGGCATTTTATATTCCCAGCTTTTGAGACTACATTTTATATTTCCTGCTTTTATAACCAACTAATGGGCACACTAGTAAAAATTACCCAGTAGTTTTGAAGCAAGATTGAGATTCAGTTGTGCAGCTGCTACTTCTTTTGTGATCCGTCCATCATTAAAATATTTCTGTCCTTTCCTATATCAAAAGATCTCAGGGTGCAATACAGGTAACAACAATAGTAACAGGTTAAAAAAATTAAAACAATAAAATAATTAAAATAGGCTAAAACATATTAAACATATTAATGAATTAAAACAAGTTTAAAGATTACAACAGTTAAAAACATTGTGTGTAATATTTGCAATAAACCAGTGAGTCCTAAAGGCTTTAGTAAATGACCATGTTGGTACTTGGTGCCCAAATCAGTGATGGCAGCAATCAAGCCTCCAAAGGGAGGCCATTCTACAGTTGAATTGCCACAGCTGAAAAGGCCCTCTTTGATATCTTCACACAGTGTGTTAAACTGAGGGGTGGGACACAGAGGAGCCCCCCTTCCAGCAGAACTCAGTGCTCAGGGAGGCATATACAGAGAGATGCTCTCCCACTTATTGAGTCTTGAACCATTTAAGGTTTGAAATGTAAGGCACCTTGAATTCAGACCCAAGTATATTGGCAACCAGTGTTATCCTTTTAAGACTGGCATTATATAGTATCTATATAGTATTCAGTCAGCAGTCAAACTGCTGTATTTTGTACATCTTCAAGTGGACTCACAGGTAGAGCATGTTGCAGCAGTCTAGTACAGTAATCCAGTTGGGAGCTTACTAGTGCGTTAACTACGGTAGTTGGTTTATGTATGTTCAGGAAAGGCTGTAGCTAGCACTCCAGTTGACTAGTGACAAGGGTGGATTCAAGAGTTATCCCAAGCTATGCAGTGCTCCTTCAGGGGGGAGGCAACCCCATCCAGGATGTTTGTTTACCCAGTTCTCAGCCCAAGAAGCACTTGTCCACAGAGGCTTCACTGGGATTCAGCTTCAGTTTCTTGGTCCTCATCTAGTCCATTACAGCATCCAAGCATTATCCAGCTCCTCTTCACTGTGAGGACAAGGAGAATACAGCTGTGTCATCTGCATAGTGGTGGCACTCAACTCCAAAACTCTTAATGACCTCACCCAGTGGCTCAAAACAGGATAATATAGAAACCTGTACTACCTCACAGCTTAATAGCCATGGAAATGAACAGGAATCCCCTAGTGCTACTGTCTGGAATCAGTTCTGTAGACAGGAGCAGAACTTGGTAAAACAGTGCCTTCTACTTCCATCCCACAGAGCCGGTCAAGTAAGATACCAAGTTCCAGGAAGATCAACAAGGTGGACCCCACACACACACAATCTTTCCCTCAGTTGTCATTCATAGCAGGCTGTTTCAGTGCTGCACCATGACTTGAAATCAGATTGATATTGATTCAAGAATGGATTGGACCAAGAACTTTTGAAATTGGCCAACCACCACGTGCTCATGCACTTTGCTCAGAAAGGGGATATTTGCAATTGCCTGGTAGTTTTCTGGGTCCAAGAAGGTCCTCTTCAGGAGAGGGTACTCCTTTAAGGCAGCAGATACTACCCCCTCACAAAATGAAGCAATTACCAGGCCCTGAAACCACCCAATCAATCCTGCCCTGCTAGATCCTAATAGCCAAGACAGGTAAGGGTCAAGTTTACATGTAGTGTGATGGGCTGATTCAAGTGTCTTGTGCACAGCATAACCCTATAATAATTGAAAATGATTCCAGAAAATCTGACCAGATGGCCAGATGGTATACCAGGCACATCTGTAGACTCTAGCAAGTTCAGTGTCCAGTTCTAAGTAAGTATGAGGAACTTTCTCCTCAAATTGCCTAGCAAATTTTTCACAGCAGGCAGCCATGAATTCCAATCCTGATCTCTCTAGGTCCAGTCCCAAAAGATTTCTCACTACTTGGAATAATCCTGTGGGAAGTTGAGGAGGCAGTCTAGGAAGTGTAATAATATTTTTATATCAGGCAGGCAGACAATTTTATATGTGAACAAAATTTTAAAAGTAATACCTAGGCTTTCCCATCCTCAGATGTTATTTTGGCAGAGTGGTGGTGAGGCTGTCCTTGTGTGTTGTAATTGGAAACATCCTAAATGTGTTGCATTAGGGATACTGCTTCTGACAATATATGCTCCCCATCAAACCTGCTTCTTTGTTGTGGTCTCCCACAAGGAGGGGGCTTTTGGGGAAAACTAGTGTTGAAGGGAAAGGTTAAATAGTCTGTGTGTGAAAAAGGGGATGGAAAGAGGTGGGGAGCAGGATAGGTTTTGGTTAATGATTCCAGCTTCCGGGGTGTTGTTTATTTGTCCTCTAATGCATTCTTTCATTATCCAGGGAGAGAAACCAAAGTTAAGTATGGTTAGTATTTTATAAGCTAGTTTGTTTTTCTGATTATGGGAAAAATGTAAAACAAAAATGGAACTGATACACAGACAAAAGATTTTGCAAATTGATATCGCATGTATGAACAGAATGCTTGAAAAGAAGGGGCATATTTACAATAGAAAAGAATCCTTTCAGATTAGCTGAGCCTCAATTAGTATTCCTTCCATGTTATCTTGAGTTTAACCCCTGCCTTCAGAAATATCTAATCAGCTACCCAAGCATTGTGTGCCTAGCTTTAGCACTTAATACCTGTCTCATTGGGGGTTGGTAAGTCAAGGATGTGGGCGGATCCAGGCTTAAAATGTTAACCATATTGAGGTTGGTTATCATGCCAGTTTTATTTGTCTATGTGTTCTTAATTATAATTATAATCATCTGAACATCACTTAAAATTTTTACTTTGGGAATTTCCCCTACTGCAAATCCCACTTTATAATTAGTTTATTTGCATTCTCTTTATCCCTTATTAATAAATCACATTTCAGCCGTTGCAGCCAGCTCCTTTGATCGCAGTGCCTGGTAATTCACAAACTTGGTTTCATTCCCTATTGACATTTAAAATGCAGTGATGCAGGCAAGCAAGAAGGGCTTACCACAGTCTGGAGAATTAGCATTTTTCACTTATTGTAAATCAGTAATGGATTCCACTGTTTTGCTTACATTTGAGTCTTCCTACCCACACACGAACCACATTAAGTGAGGTCACTGGTTCACCTATCCCTTGTGACCTAACCTCAAGAAAGGGCTCTGAGAAAGTGTATATGTGCTCTATAGCCCCTGTCACCACTGATTTCAAACCAAATAAAAGAGACTTAAACCAAGAGTGATATAAACACTTCACTGGTTTGCCTCTGGCAAACCTGATAGTAAGCAAACATGTATCTAATGATGGTAAAAAAATTGAGAGATACAACAAACCTTATACAGAAATCTTTAGAGTCTAAAGAAGGCATTCAAACACTCCAAAACGATATGCTGTGATACTCCAGAAACTTAATCAGTTGTCAAGAAATCTACAACATAAAGTGACATATTTTTAGAACCTATTATTATTTTATTTATTTGTATCTCACCCCTTCACCAGTTTCAAGGTGTCTTACAGCAGTTGAAACAACCATAGTTAAAATTTAACTGCATATAAAAGTTTAAAAAGCAATTAAATCATCATAAAATCAAAACCAGCTAAAACAATAAACCTTTCAAAACAACCACCAAAAGTCCGGTACATCAAACAAGCCTTGTTTTCCCCCTCTTTTTTTTTTTTAAATCTGTTCTTAAAGGTCTTCAGAATAAAAGGGTTTTTACCTGCTGGTGGAAAGATAGTAAGGAGCGTGCCAATCTAGCCTCTCTAGAAAGGGAGTTCCAGAGCTGGGGAGTAACCACCAAGAAGTTCCCATCAAATGTACCTGTGTGGGTGGTGGGACAGACACAAGGCCTCCCTCCAAAAATTGAAAACATGGGCAGCTTTGTATAGAAGACTATGGCCCTTTGGATAACCTGGGCCTGAGCTGTATAGAGATTTATAGATCTTAACCAGTGCTTTGAATAGTCCCCAGAAGCGGACAGGCAGCCAATAGAGCAGTTGCAACAAGGGAGTTGTGTGCTCCCTGTAGCCAGGCCTACTGAACAATCTGGCTGCAGAGCTTTGGGCCAGCTGAAGTTTCTGAACACTCTTCAAAGGCTGCCACACATAGTATGCATTAAAATAATCCAGATGGGATGTAACTAAAATTTGTGTCACTATGACCAAGTCTGGCATCTCAAGAAACAGATGCAGATGGTGCAGATGCCTTAACTGTACAATTGAACTCTTGGCTACCATTGAGACCTGAGCTTCCAGGCTCAGGACTGAATCCAGAAGTACATCCAGGCTGTGGACCTGAGCATTTAGGAGAAGTGTGATCCAGTACAGGCTGAATATCTGTTACCTGAGTTGCCTTCCAACTGACCAGGAGTAACTCTGTCTTGTCTGGATTAAATTTCAGTTTGTTCTCCTTCATCCAGTCCACTAGTGATCACAGGTATTGGTTTAGCACCAAAGCATCTTCCTTGAATTGAAGTAGTAAGGAGGGATAGAACTGGGCGTCAACCACTTACTGATGGCAGCAGACCTCAAAAAGCCCAAAGGCCGCTCCCAGCATTTTCATGTATATGTTATATGATATATGTTACATAGTATGGGGGACAAAAACCAAACCCTGAGGAACCTCACAGACCAACAGTCGGGGTATTGAATAAGAGTCACCCAGCACCACCTTCTGTGTTCATCAATCCAGGAAGGAATGACACCACTGTAAAACAGTGCCCTCAAGTCCCACCCCAACAAGGAGACCCAGAAGGCTACCATGGTTGGTGGTCTTGGATGCTACCAAGAGGTCTAGTAGAATAGAAACACATTCCCTCTGTCTAGTTCCTGGTGTAGGTTGTCCCCTAGGCAACCAAAGTTTTCTCTGTCCCATAACCAGGCCTGAAAACAGATTGAAATGGATCTTGGTAATCCATCTGATCCAGAAATCCCTGGAGCTGGGAGGCTACTAGCACCTTGCCTAGAAATGGAGACTGACCAATAATTATCCAATATGGTGGGATCCAGGGAGGGCTTTTACAGTAATGGTTTTATAACTACATCCTTTAGGCATGCTGCAACTCTGCCATTGGTCAATCCCTCTACCCAATCAGTCAGTCTCCCTGTGGCCCTTTTAATAAGCGAGGAAAAGGGCAATGAGCTAAAACACATGTGGTAAGTGTCACTTCTCCAGGAATCCTGCTTGCATCTTCAAGTTGCACAGATTGAAAAATACCCATTATCGCTACAGAAACTGGAAGCAAAGTTATATCCACTGGTTCTGTATCAATTATAGCATCTAAACCAGAGAAGATCCAAGCAATTTTATCCGCAAACTGCTGGGTAAGTTATTCACTGTGGGTTGTTGGGTGGTCTGGATTCTCCTCTCACAGGCTTTTCTGCCTGTATTGCCACTTGATTGCTATGCCTATTAATTTTTCACTTCCTCACGATCACCCTCCCTCCTGCATTGCTGTGTTCTCTATGCAAGCTGGGAAACCTTACCAGTGCCTCACAGTAGGATACCTAAGAGTTATTTTTGGTTAACTTTCTCTAGCTGGAGCAATGGAAGATTGCAGTGAAGAAAGCTGGTGGAAAGGGTAAGGCTGATAGGTTTCAGCAAGCTTTTAATTTGCTGCTATGCTTACTTGTCAGTTCTGATGGTGAAGACAGAGAAGAAATATGGCTAAGAGTATCCGCTATATTCCTTTTTTCTATGACATGTCTTCTGTCTCCCATTACTTTTCTATCTACACCAAGTGTGGAAAACCTTGGGCCTTCCAGAGGGTTTAGAGCCTAATCCTCACATTTCTTTACCATGCTGGCTATGCTGTTTCAGGCTTCTAGGACCAAAGAACTGGAGATTAGAACATTCTCCTTCCCTAATGTACACCTTGGTCATGTGTGGTGTACAACTGAGTTTTTTCTGCTTCTTTTGATGTTAGTAAAAACCTTGGTTTTATAATTGAAAAATGCTTTACTGAATTGCATCCATGTGGCTTGTCTGGAAGAAATCAGCTTCCAGGTGTGCAACAAGGAAACTCTGGGCTTCTTCTACAGGAACGTCCAGGGGCCATGCTTTGAGCAAGAGTCAAAGCACATGGCTGGAGATGTTGGGGAATTGAGAGATTTTTATTATAAGTCTCGCAATCAGCAGAGTATTTTGTAATGCACAGATAGAAGCTGAACAAATCACCAGTCCCACTTCATCATCTCCACCCCAGACACACTTAATCTGGCTCAAAATAAACACAAGCAGTTTGGTTAAAAATATGAAAAAAGGATTTACTCACATAATCTTGTGCATAATTTACACAGGTTCAGTTCTTGAAGAAAGGTAAGAAGAAATTAAGCAGTCACATGCTTACAGGGAAGCATGCTTGCCAAAGAATTGAAGACCACATGCTTGCAGGGAAGCTGAAGAACCAAAAAAAAAAAAAAAAAGTGTGGGGGGAGAACATGCAAGGGGAAGTGGGTGTTGACCAAACAACAGGAAGTTTACTCTAGGCGATCCCCTCTATGCCTACAATAGACATGCAAACTAACTAGCCAGTTAATTAAGCATGCAAAGTTGCCACTCCTAACAGGAGATATAGCAAAGAATTTTCTGTGGTCATACTCCTGATAACCGATGGAAGTGCTTCTCTGCTGTTCATAGATTTAGATAGCATGGAGAAAATTTGTCACATGTTCTGATCTATGTGCACAGAACACTTCCATTCAGATTGGTCTCTGATTGGTCCAAGTTAGTATACATGTAGAAGAGCCCTGTGCATATAAATCAGTATGCTCACAAAATCCTGTTCCTTTTCTCCCAAACATGTGGGCTACAGGAACACATATCTACTGTTGGTATCAGATGTCTAGCCATGGCATGTGTCTGAGCAAGGATCACAGCTCTATACTGCCTTGATATGTTATTTCAATGCAGAATTGTGTGAATTTGCCTATAGTGATGTTGGATTCTGCAAATAAACAATATGGAATGCTTAATGTATTGAGGAAGTTGCTTCAAACCCAGTCATATTATTTATCTATTTAGCCCAGCATGTCAACTTTCTGACTGTCAGAGTCTCAGAGAAATCTTCTATTCCATCAAGCAAAGGAGCCTTTTAAAGTAGAGTTTCTTGGGACTGAACCTGGTACCTTATATAGGCAAAACATGTCCTCTGCTGTTACACTATGTCCCTTTGCTTTGTAGTGATAGCAGTATTTCCCCCCTCAGGTTCACTTTGGATTTTTCTGTGTCATCATGTTGGTATATAGTATATTAATCTCTCCTGTTGATATAATAGTTCCTCTACTGGTTGAACTGTGAAATTTGGGTAGTCTCCTGGGCACACACAACGGATGAACTACACTCAGATAGATGAGTCATATTTTGTGTGTGTGTTTTGGGATTACTCTGTTGTAACTTAATAACAATTGTTCCTGGAGGCCTTCAGAAACAGAAAATAACGTTGCTTCGTTTTTTGGTATAGGGTTTTTGGTATAGGGCTGCGAACATGGGCCTTGTCCCACTCTGTATCAATCTCTTGTCACAACTAAATAATTTGTAAGAAGAATTGAATGACACAGGGACAGAGAGAAAGTAAGCTCAAGTACCATTTATCAACATATGAATGACAGTTCTCCTGAGCTGTCTACAGGATCTCACACATTGACTATGAATAGGGAAAGAGAGCAAGAGAGAATCCAGTCAAACCCTTCTTCCTATGGATTCAAGCACATCTCAACAGCCAAAATGGTTAAACTGAGGCTGCCGTACTTTGGCCATATCATGAGGAGACATGACTTTCTAGAAAAGACAATAACTTGGTAAGGTAGAAGGCAGTAGAAAAAGACGAAGACTGTATTGTAGATGGATGGACTAAATCGATGATGACACGTCCCTGAATGTGCAAGGCATGAGCAGGACTGTTGATGAAAGGGTGACCTGGAGGTCTCTCATTGGTAGGGTCACCATAAGTCGAAGTTAACTTGACAACAGTTAAAACAACAACGAATATGAAACAAAACAGAAAGTTGGAGACATATATTTCCAGGTTCTTGTTTTTGGAATTTTGATCATGTGTATGTGGGTAGAATATCCTAAATCTGTTTTCCTGTGTTTCTTCAGCAATAGAATAAAAATACTTAATACTCCTAGTTCATAGCTCTGTTTTGCATGATCATCATTAATATTTAAACAATATGAAACTCCAGGATCGAAGATGCCTGAGAAGTATAAATTATTATGATGATTAGGGCTCTTTGTTTGTTTCTGTTTGCTGCAAGTGCTTGGGTCAGGACACAAATGTAAAGAAATAGAAGTTTCAATCCATTTTACTTGATAAATATTAAATTCCTTATGCCTAAGGAAGAAAGCTAAATCGTGTTATGTATCTTGGTTTATGAAGAGAAAAAAAACCATATTGTTTTGCATTATCTTGAAAGAATGTATATTTGATCAACAAAATCCTTAGACAATTTCAGGAGCGGTATTTCTTTGTACCAAATACTAAACAATTCATGCAGAGGTTATTTCTGCAAACAATGACACAAAGCGATCTTATGCATTTGTGAGAAAGCAATTGAGGGTAACATGCAGATGCTGCATTTCCATTATATTCACATTTTATGGTAAGTTTCTAATCATGTGTAAAGGGACAAGAAAGGGGAGGTGCTGTTGCCAGACAAATGACATAAAAAACAGCCTGGGATATTTTCATGTTAGGAAGATTTTTTAGGTGACTGAGTTGGTTTATTGCACTGTAAATGAGCAGTTGGTACTCAGTTATGGAGAATCCAGGCATCATGGAATCATTTATTTTGCAGAACAACCCAGTTTCATTCCAATTACCAGCTAACATTTTGTTGTTGGTGAAATGCTGATCCTGTTTTGTGCCCTGAATAATGTTCTGCTGCTGTAGTTTGTCATTGTATACAGGGCTTAGACAACACTCCCAGAATCCTCCAACCAGCATAGCCAGTGGCCATATTGAATTCTGAATGTTTTTGGAGCTATAGTCCAAAAAAGTAACTTTTCCAGGCACTGATTGGTGATTCACAAATATAGTTGATGATTGTGCTTAGTATCATTGATAACAACTGATGCAGTTTTGCCTTTTGCCTGCACCACTTTCTCCCTTTTACTTTTTCATTGCAGGAAGCATGAAATTCAACAATAACGGCCTTTCATTGCCCAAGGAACCACAGGAGAAAGAGTAACAACAAGGCCTGACTGCCTCTGACCTTTCTTCTGATAGGTAGAGGGGCAAACCAGACCATGTCTTCTCCCAGCTCTTCTGTTACAGGACAGTAGGACAAGCAACATGACAGCAAGTCTAAGGCCCTTACCACACGACGTTGCCATCCCGGCATGGCAACACGTCGCTGCTAGTCCAGGATGTGTTCCATCACATGATGCCATTGCAGTCCCATTGCTATCACATCCCCGTCCATCATGAATGCGTTGTATATCGTTACTGGAAAAAATCCAGCAATGGCCACTTTTCCTACAATGATCACGTCGGCTGCTGGTGTGCGGCAAGGGTGGAAGCAGTGTCAAGGACTTCCGTCCACAGTACAGTGCAGGAAGAGGTGGTCTGTACTGCAGAAGGGAGAAGAGTGTCACTAACACTACCCATCTACTGGCAGCGGACCAGGTGTGGTGGGGAGCGTTCAGATCCGGATCGCATCCCGGCAGTGGCACTGCCGGGATGGGATTGGGGTGAAGCGCTATTGCACCATAGTGCGATAAGGGCCTTAGACTATTATGAAAATGGAAGATGTTTCTAGTGGTGGTGAGGAAGCTGCCATACGGACAAAATCAGGTTTGGAAGATGAACCCCAACAATGTATGGAATAGTCAGTTGTGCCCCCAAGTGGCTTGTTTGGCCTTTAGGATTAAAAACTGGTGTATGTAGAAGTCCAAGGGGAATGTTTGTTTGTTTTTTCAGAAAGGGCATTCACAACTCTCTGAAATTTTACAGAGGCAGGTGCCCCCATCTTAGAGGTTTAGAGCCTCCTACCCAACATGGCCATTTCCTGGTGGAGGTGATTTTGTTATGGGATGCTTTTAAATAAGTTTCTCAGTACCTCATGACTGCAAAAGTACAGACTCCCTACGTAGGCTTCAAATGGGTCCATATTTGTTACATTTATAGAGCCTGTGCAAAATTGTGATATGTGGATTTATACAACCCAAAGTACTTGGTATGAATTTGGGATTTTTAAAAGCTTGACTTCTTGAATTTTTCTTGAATAAAAGTGTAGCCATTATATTACCTTAGTGCCAGAGTCACCTTAATGTCTGCTACTGTGTGGGCTAGAGGTATGCTTACTTGGGAACCACATGGAGTCTTTCCACCATTGCACTAGAAGAAAGAAAGAGAGTACTCTGTTTACTCATGTCTCCCCACCATTTATTTCCCAAAGATTGCAAAAGACTGCTGTCACATGAATATAAACTACAGTGCACATAATTTCGTGAGTCAGCTTCTGTAAAGGAGTGAAGTGGTTTGTCCAATCCATACATCAAGTGCTTACACATGGGATCGCATAGGTGCTTACCTTAAAAAAAAAGTCATCCATTTAATGTGTGCATGAGATGACAAGTCTGCAGCTCTCGAAACAATCACAAGGGCTTAGAATGCAGAACATGCCAGGAGAAGAGAGATGTCTCTGGGATTTGTGGTGCCCACGGGAACCATTTCTTCCAGTGGGTCATTTTATTTTGCTACAATTGGACACCATTTATTGATCAGAGCTATATACCACCTGGTGTCCAGGCTGCACCAAACTGTAGCTGAACCTGATCAGCACAGAAAGCTTTATCTAAGAAATCTTGAAATGATTTAGATAAATCAGGTGTTGCTAACTTCAGCATGGTGCAGAGAGCTGTGTTTGGAGGATACAATTTCCATTTCTACCTGGCTCCAACTGACCAGTGCAGGCAGCAGATTCCAGATACCTTATTTCCATTGGTTGCAAGACCGGTACAAAAATTTGTAAGCTCCTGTTTATGGCCCAAAAATATGTCACTCAATGTACAGGTCAAATCTGGATTCATGGTAAAAATTTGGACTTAAATCCAATAGCATATTCTCCAACTATCCCAACTTGGCAGGGATTGTCTCAGTTAATCCTCTGCCATCCCACTTTTTCAGCTGCTTTTATGTCCCAAGCTCTTTCCCCTCCTTCCACTTTTCCACTCAGTTTGCTTCAGCTGTTGCAGACTGAGTTCAAAACGCAAAAGTAGTTCACATTCAATTAACTGTGGGTGGGGGAGAGGAGGGGAAAGATCCTTACCCTTCCCAGTAGGCTCAGCAAAAGCGAACTTCTTCAGCCTCTCCTAGCTTGTGGGTTCTTCCTCACTAATAATTTTTGCCATCTTGGACACAGTCTGGTGTTGTTTGGCCATACGTATCCTGATTATCGTCTGTGAAATATTGGGTATACAGTTGCTCATCCCAGCTAAAGGAGACACATTGAATCCACCGTTGAAATGTTAAGTCAACATGTATATAAATCCCATTGATGCAAAAGGAGTACTCCAGTTGGAACTATCATTTGGATTAAGGCCAAAGAAGTTTGTTGTTATTTGCCATCATGTCGACTTTGACTTATGTCATCCAAGAGCTCCAGTCATCAATTGTCTTACTCAGGTCCAACACACTCAGGACTGTGGCTTCCTTTATTTACTCTGATTGCTTAGATTACTTCAGTGCATTCTATATATGGCTGTCTTTGAAAAAATGTTCAGAAGTTCCATCTAGTACAAAATGGAGCAGTCCTACTGCTACCTGGTGTGCATTTTAGAGACCATATAACACTGGTCTTAAAAGAACTAGAACTTCTGAGTTGCTTCCAAGCTCATTTCAGGGCGCTGGCTTTAATGCCTTAAATGATTTGGAGCCAGGCTGTCTAAAAGACTGCCTTCTTCTACCTGAGTCTGCCCAGTGTTTGAGATCCTCAGAAGAGGTTCTGTTATGTATCTCAATACCTTGTGAAGTTGGGCTGGTATGCTTGTACATGTGACAGGGCTTTTATATGTGTGTGTAGGGGGGCAGCACCCTGACTGTGGAACTCCATGTGCAAGGAAGTTAGGCTGGTTCCATCTCTTTTAAACCTCTCGCAGTCAGCAAAAAGAGGTCTGTTCCATGTGGCCTTCAATGCTTGAAATAGTTCTGTTTTAGCTATTTTAAAATTGTATTTTTATAAGTGTTTCTAGATTGCTTTTAGAAGTTTTTAGAGAGCATTTTAATGTGCTTTTAGATGTTTTATTTTTCCACTGTTTTAATGGCTTTATATGTCCATCACATGAGGAGCCCTTGTAGGCTAGAAGGCATTATAAAAATAGATTAAATTGATAAATAATTAAATAATCCGCCTGGGGCATAGTCCCCCCTCTCCCTACTCTTTCCT
Organism: Cyclura pinguis; assembly: GCA_030412105.1. NCBI lineage: Eukaryota > Metazoa > Chordata > Lepidosauria > Squamata > Iguanidae > Cyclura > Cyclura pinguis. The sequence goes on along the minus strand of CM059599.1, from coordinate 304,096,015 downwards.
CTTTCCCAAGCATTATCCTCTTTTCCAATGAATCAAGACATCTCATGATATGTCCAAAATACAAGAACCTCAGTTTAGTCATCTTGGCTTCTAGGAACAATTCAGACTTGATTTGTTCTTGGATATATTCATTTGTTCCTTTTTTAGATGATATTCACATGATATTCACAGAACTCTTTTTCAGCAATACATTTCAAATGGGTTGACTTTCTTCCTATCAGCTTTCTTCGCTGTCCAGCTTTCACAACTGTACATAGAAATCAGAAGTGAGTGGCTTGGATGATTCTGATTTTGGTATTTAATGTTCCAAGGATGTTCCAATGAAATCACAGATCTGAAAATGTTCTCTCTCAGTCCTTAACTTTCATCTTATATTTTGTCTTTTGTTCATAATATCAGTGTATTTAACACATTGAATGTGTGGGTGGGTGTGGGTGGGTGGAATCTCAGGTATTATTGTCTAGTATTACTTTCTTTTAAAAAGCTTAATGTACTGATGATTTATTTCAGTCTTTTTTAGGTTGGTCATTGTCTGCAATGCCCATTGTGTTATATTCTTTGGACAGTTTATATATTATCTCAAAAGTTTCTTATAATTAAGTATACTGCTTTTCATTCCATTCGTTTCTGTTCTCCTTTGAGAAACTGACAAAAAAAATGAACTGCAAGTTCATAGAAATGTTCAGATTAATAGTTACATATTAATATTCAAACCTACATATCATTTCTTATTTAATTGAAATACCAAATGTAATTGAAGTGCCAAATCCAGTGCCAGTCCCTGGATCTAGAATCTTTGCTGGTAATTTAAAAATGACAATCCAGTTGGAGAATCACGAATCAAAAATTTCTGTGTTCAGAAGCAGCTTATACTATAATAGTGTTTGAGCAGCAGCCTACAATGGCACAGTCTTTTAAAAATAGATAGACTGTTTTGCATGCTAGCAGTGCAGGTAAGCTGAATTAATTAATTGTGAAATTTGCATGTACCACCAATAATTTGCATGCATACAGATGAGAATGACATTTTGTGGTTGGCCTTCATTGGTAACTTCACCTATGGAACAGGCAAAATTGTCACTGAGTCAAGTAACCAGGAAGTCTGTTTTCTTTTAAAAAAAAATTCTGTGTATTTTAAATTAACCCTTATTTGAAGATGGTGGGTGGGGAGAGGCTAGAATTTTGTTTGGGGGTTAGAAAATATAAAAAGTTTGCATTATACTCTTACTACTACTACTACTACTACTACTACTTAACTACAGTCTTAAAACTCAATATATTGAATTTCTCGTTGTCTAAAAATAACCCACAATTCATTAAATGCATTTCTGAAATCATGGAGCAAAGGATTAAAGCTAATTAGATGTGTTTATTAGATGTGCTTCTCCGTTAGTTATTCTATCTTTCTTTTATCTTTTTACCAATAAAGCCAGTATGTGGAAATGCGTTCACTCTTTATGCTGTGGTACAATATTGAGGTCATCTGGCTAAGGTAGTGATTTGGGCAAACCAACGCAGAATACTCAGCAGTACAATATGTGAAAGCTCATAATCAGTGTGTTAACGAAAGTTGAACGGTATGTTCTGTGGCTGCAGTTATGTTTAGATCTTAAGCAACACCCTTAAGCAACCTCATCTTCTTAGCAAAGTTATGTTCTGCTCCCTCATGGCCTATGTTCACCAAACTCCTTTTTCCTGTATACTTTTAGAGGTATACTTCCCCCCCCAACTATCTACAGTGGATCCTCTGTATCTGCAGGGGTTTTCTTCCAGGGCCCCCCACAAATGGGAGAAATCTCAAATCTTATGTCCCATATTTTTAAATGGTGGTGATGTACCTGCAGGTGCTTCAGCATGTCTGTGTGCACATCACCACCATTTTAGGTACAGGTCTGTAACAGTAACTTTTCCAAACATTGTACCTAGGTATTGGCATTCAAGAGTTGATTGTCCTAGTTCCTGCGCTGTTCTCCGCATTATACTTTTTAACTACTGGACCACTCTTTGCAAGGGCAACACAGAGGATCTAACTGCTTGTCCTGAAAACATGAGTAGTGTTCTTTCCTGTACTTTTGCTTCTCAAACATGACTACTCTTTTTTCCAAATAAAAGGGAGCTGTTAGCTCTGACACAAGTTGAATACCTAATATGCTCTACTAACACACCCAAGATCCAATGTGGTGTAGTGATTTGAGTGTTGAACTAGGACTGGGAGACTGGAGTTCAAATTCGCTATCAGTCAGAGAATCCCACTGGATGACTTTAGGCAGGTCACATTGTCTCAGCCTTAGAGGAAAACAATGGCAAATCTCCTCTGAATAAATCTTGACAAGAAAATCCTATTATAGGGTTACCACAACCTGGAGTTGAATAAGACACATAACAGTGACACCATACATCGATCTTTTCTCCTAACTGAGGTCTTTCAGATAGTTTTACAAATTCAGAACATAAAGTCATTACTTCTTCATCAGACAGAATGGTATCTGGTTAATAAGCAATAATGCACAATTTCCCCTATAGATAGGACCATTGTTTTCAAACTCATAACTGTGGATGACTAGAGAGGACAACCAGTTTGCTTCTGCCAATGACACTCAAGAGCCTCTTTCTTTCATTTGCTTCTGCTACAGATGAACATGGGAGATGATTTACTCCCAGCTTTGCCCTGTCATTACTAAAAGTAAACTGAAAGCTAATGCTCTTCAGGCTAATACATGCCTTTTTTAAAAATTTAGAAGCCAGTAAAAATAGTAATTAGTGAGCACTAATTGCTTTGAAACAGGCATCATGTCAGTATAGTATTTGAATGTGAGAGTCTGTGTGAACGTCTTCAACATTTGAAAACTCGAATCACTGAAGGCATTCAGAGCAGTAAATTATATTACAGCAATTTGCTTCACAAAATATGTATTGTAAATCTAGCTTTTGCTGACAGCTGTGACAAGCTACCCTCATAAAATATATGTCTGATCAGACTTGATTGCTAGCCTGGATTCCCTGATGTATAGTAGCAATTAAACATTTTTTATCTGTTTTTAATTTTTTATTTTATTTTACTTGATCACTCATTCCATTTTTTTTTTTTTTGATGCTAAGGTTCACCCTGCAGGCTTCCCTGGATTGAATAAATGCTGTATTTTCCCAGCTCTTACAGGCAATAGTGAAAAATCTTTTTCTTGGTGGTGTGGCTATATTAAGACACTTTTCTTTGTCTGGCAAAAGGAGGAAAGGAGCTTGAATCCTGTGGTGTGTGAGAGTGGGGAGTGCATTGGAGGGAGCCTTGTCTATTGTATTTAGCTGGTGAATAATTAATGGAAGCAGCTAAATGGAAGCCACATGGTCAGCCAGGGTTGGAGGTGCTGACTTTGGAAGACATCGAGGAGCCTTAGGCAACTGATACATAACGTAAGGATGTAAGGAAGGGAGGTTTCCTTGAGAGATCTATGAAGTTGATTATCATTTTTAAGACTTTCTATCAGATGATGTCTGGTAGATTCATCTTGTCTTTCTTTCCTTGAAAACAAACAAACAAACCCAGTCTTTCCTTCCTTGAAAGAAAAACAACAACAATAAATTAATAGCTATAGTTAAGGGTTGCAAGACCATTGGAACCCAGTGGATAGAAATGACTCCATTCAAAGACAGAAGTGTGGCAGTAAAAACCCTTGATTTCCATGGTAGGAGAAATGCTGTTTTTCTCATTCTTTAATAGTCATACTTGGGTTGTATTTTGTTTTGTTTTGTTTTCCCCTGTTTTAGAAAACTGATAGCAGCAATATTTTGCATGCCCACTTAGCTGGGATAGCATGTCTTTTATATTTAAAAAAAAGAGCAAGAAAAATGACTGTGCAGTTAATGTTCACACAGTGCTCTGTCAGTTGCACAATTTATTACAGTAGTGCTTAATGTTCTTTTTAGAATTCATGAGGCAAAGCAGAGAAAGGGCTCTGTCTACACAAGACAGATACTGAGAACCTTTGGCAAAAGCCTGACTTTGCTCATTTGCACCAAAACCCTTGAGAAAGATTTCATATGCATCAAAAACAGCTGCAGCAACTGATGATAATATTCCATGTTTTCCAACATCTCACCCCCACTTTTTTTTGAGAGGGATGGAATAAATGAATATGCCATCTGAATTTTTTTATTCATAAGGTAAATATGTATTCTTCTGTAAAAATTGAAATTGTCAAGCGTTTTGGTGATTTTTCAGTTCAAAACCTTAGTTCCTGCTACAGTTTACTAGACTCTAAAAAATAAACAAGTGAAAAATTAGAGGTCTTCTTTGCTTCCTTGTCTTTTTTTAATGGTATAATTTAAACACTAATTGTCAGCTTATTTGTATGTACAGCACCAGAGGGAAGGAGCAAAGCCGTCATTAGGAATGGATAGATCACAGATTTAAGTCTCAGGTGTGAAATATTTCATAGTCCTTGATGCCATAGGATTGTATCCCGGGAGAACTGAGGCAGTTCTTCATCCTCCAGCAAACTGAGTACTTTGCATTTCTGCTGTGAAGAATTCTAGATTTTGTGTGGACATCAGAATTCTGTGGATATGTTCCATGAAAGCTGGTATGTTAATGATCAAGTGAGGAAGGATAAATGCAGAGAAGGTATTCTGAAACATTGCCAGGCTTGTCTATAGCTAGGGCCACATCAAGTCTTTCCCCCTTTTTTGACATGCAGATTCATGTTCATCCAAGAAATCTTATTTGGCATCCTAGGCTGGCGGGTGCCAATTATCCAAGGATCTTATAAAGACCACTTGATAACATTACTCCAATCCACAATGGCAGCTACTACTGCCCAGATCCGTATTTCCCCTTATCACTGGATGATTACCATTTTCATTCATTCATTCTGAAGCCCATCAGGCACTAGACTGGTAGTTTTTTAACTGAATACTTTTCTCCAAGTCTTTTACATACATTTTCCTTTGTTTCAAAGTATCCTTGACTAAAAATGTTAAGAAAAAAGAACTGTTAATGTTGGCAGACTGCTGATGCCTAGTTCATTGTACACAGATAGCTGGCAGACTCTCCTAGAACAGATGAAATTGTATAGGAGCAGTATTTAGTGATTATGGAGAAAATGGAAATGGATAGCAAAAAACAAAAGACCTCTAGCAGCTTAAAGACAAACTGCTTTATTCCAGCATATGCCATGGTGGAAAACTTGTTACTCTCCAGATGATCAAGATCAAGAGAGGTAATGGTACCACTCTATTCTGAGTTGGTTAGACCTCATCTGGAATACTGTGTCCAGTTCCGGGCACCTCAATTCAAGAACGATATTGACAAGCTGGAATGTGTCCAAACGAGGGTGACCAAAATGGTGAAGGGTCTGGAAGCCATGCTCCATGAGGACTGGCTTAGGGAGCTGGGGATATTTAGTCTGCAGAAGAGAAGGTTAAGAGGGGACATGATAGCCATGTGTAAATATTTGAAGGGATGTCATGTCAAGGAGGGAGCAGGCTTGTTTTCCACTGCTCCAGAGACTAGAACAAGGAACAATGGATTCAAGATGTGGGAAAGGAGATTCCACCTGAACCTCAGGAAGAACTCCCTGATGGTCAGAGCTGTTTGGCAGTGGAATATGCTGCCTCGGAGTGTAGTGGAGTCTCCTTCTTTGGAGGTTTTTAAGCAGAGGCTGGATGGCCATCTGTCGGGAATGCTTTGATGGGTGTTCTTGTATGGCAGAGGGTTGGATTGTATGGCCCTTGTGGTTTCTTCCAACTCTATGATTCTATGATTCTGTGATTCTGTGATATTTGACAGCAACCCCAATCACTTCTAACCAGCATATTCAGTGATAAGGGTGTTGCAGTCCAACAATATTTTGAGCTCAGCGCATTACCCACCAGATCCTCTGAAGATGCCAGCCACAGATGCAGGCAAAACGTCAGCAGAAAATACTAATAGAACACAGCCTCAAAGCCCAGAAAACCCACAAAAACCTATATTACCCATCCTTAGCATGAACTGCAGTCTTGATTAGTTCACTGACATCCCACTTTTTCACCTTTTAAAATATCCCAGTTTTTGTCTCTTCTACCCAGTTCTCCCTTTGTTTTCAGGTTGCTTCAGCTGCTGCAAAATGAGTTCAAAGTGCAAAAGCAGTTTGTACTCAACTCACCGGGGAAGGAGGAGAGGAGCGGGCTGAATCTTGCTCTTCCCCATAGACTCAAACAAAAGCAAACTGCAGCAGCCACTCCTAGCTACTGTCCTCTTTTTCATTACTAATTTTTGCCGTATTGGCCATGCTATGATATTGTTTACCTATATGTGTTCTAGTTTTCATCTTTGAAACATTGGAGAGTATGCAGTTTGCTTTGTCAGATTATATAATATATATCTATTCGTATGCTGTATAGCGTATATGTGTGGAGTTGGACTGTAAACAGTGAAATCAGATGGAATCAAAATGTAGAATATATGCAATGACAATCACTGTATTAAAATTGTCTAGCAAATCTTTTAAAATTAAATTTTTATTACCCAATTTAGAACATGTATAATATATACCAAAGGGGAGGTTTATTTCTGTCAAAGAGCAAAGTATAACTCTTGTGCATTTCAGATATATGACTGAGATTTTAGATATATAAAAGTTTTAGAATTCATTTACAGCAGAAGGATTCACAGCTTTTGAAAAGCTGGCATAACCCTTTCTCTTCAAAAGAATATTCATATAATCCAAGAATGTTATCTATTGACTAGGTAAATGTTACCAAGATCTCTTTTGGCAGGAATATTTACCTTCTGAACAATAAATGGATAAGATCAAGGTAGACATGTATCACTTGTATCCATTTCCACATGTGCTTCATATAAGATCATAAGGTGCCCTCTACTGATTATAAGAAGAAATGCAACCATTGTTCCACTGAAAGGATGCTTTGTAGGACTTTTATATTATTATTGTTATTGACTCATCTATAACCAATGTCCTCTGAATTTTTGCCGTGATTCTATGAAGAAACATACAATCCATTTTCACTGCTGTCTCTTTTCAGTCCCTTTCACTATGGCCCTTTTCGCACGGCATTTGCCATGTGAAAGAGGGCCTGGAGCGTCATGCGATTGCGAGGAGCGATCTGCATGACGCACTCACAATTGCGCAACGCTCCAGGGGCTGGCAGGGGCCAATCGCGCACCTTTTCATTTTTGGCTTGAAGCCGAAAATGGTGTGCGATCACGCATTGCTCCCGGGCCCCGCGCACACTTACCTGAAGTATGGAGCCTCTGGAGCTGAGCCAGTCACTCTTCCTGCTCCAGTGAAGCCTGGGAAGGTCCCAGGCTGCACTGCGGAAGGAAGCGGTGGGGCTCTTGCGTGAGCAGGCAACTTGTGCAGAGCTGAAGCAGCAGGGAAGGGAGAGCCTCTCACCAGAGGCTACTCGTGCAATCCCCACACCCCAGTGCCGGAACAAGGTAAGATGTGGAAAGGGCCTATGTCAAGGGTCAGAATCATATAGCCTTCTGGATTTTACTGATCTGCAACCCCTAGTGTTTCTCTCTGTTGGCTATGCTGGTTACGCTTGCAAGGAATTGCAGTTCAACAATATTGGAGGACTGCACAGTTTGCCACCTGTGCACTGTGGTTGCTGCCTAAACTGGAGAGTTTTGACATTCTTGATGTTCTGAACTATAACTTCCACTCTTTCTTGCCATTGGCTAGGCTGACTAGGCTTCTTAGCTGAACATCTGGAAGGCCAAGGGTTTCTCATTCCTGGTCTGTGCCTTAGTTTTGTTATTCGTTGTTGTTATGTGCCTTCGAGTTGACTCCAACTTATGGCAATCTAGCATGGGCATTTCTTGGCAAGATTTATTCAGAGGAGGTTTGCCATTACTCTCTGCTCAGGGTGGGAGAGTGTGACCTGCCCAAGGTCTCTGTACGTTTCTCTGGCTGGGAGGGGATGTGAACCCTGGTCTTCCAGAGACCTAGTCCAACATTCAAGCAACTACATCACACTGGCTCTTGATAGGATAGTTACCGTGCCACAATAGACTTATGTTCACATCTGGAGTTATTACCACCATCACCCATGATAAGTAAGTGCATGACTGTATGTTTATTGTACACCTGTGAGTTGGAGTTGTGCGGCCCTGGGGGGTAGTTGTTAGACTGCAGTTGCCAACATTCCTTACCCTTCAGTATGCTGACTAGAGCTACTAGGATTTCAGTACAGCAACATCTGGAGGGCTGTGATTCCAATTCCTGTTCTATGCTGTCCTGCGTAGTACGTGGAATATCGCCATTACTTTGTTGCCTGTTTCTCATTAGAAGCAAAACTGCCATCATTGAAACCATCCTGACATTCTATGTTTGCAATACTGACTGGACAAAAAGAAAATCTTGCTAACTCACTTGGCACCAGTTCCTACAAATATTAGTAATTTGGGCCACTCTTGACATTTTGAAAAAGAAAGACTAACAAATTCCTTTTATCATTGCCTAATGGTTAGTCTTGCTTGTTAAAAAGGTGAACAGGTATTTAGAAACTCAAGTCAAACCTTATCCCTCAGAAATCTCTTGCTTAATTGATTCTCTCTTCCTTTTAGTCAGTAAAAGGAAAATATAAAATTAATTCAACCAAGGACTTCCTGAGGGCATACCCTCCTGCTGTCCTGATGGCATGCACGACCCCAAGTAATCTTCTGTCATTACAGATTTTAAACTACTTTTAAAATGTCCCAGTTTCTTTCCCCTCTTGCACTTTCTCTCTTTGTCTTCTTCAATTGCTGCAAACTGAGTTCAAGGTCAACAAGTAGTTTGAACTCCATTAATTAGTGGTGGGTAGAAGAGAGGAGGGAGCGGAATCTTGCCCTTCCCAATAGGTTCAGGCAAAAGCTAAATGCTGCAGCCTCTGCTCGTTTGTGTATTTTTTTTCTCATTAATAACTTTTGTCATATTAACTGCACACTGATGTTGCTTGGTCTCATGTGTCTCAGTTTTAATGTGTGAAAGGTTGGAGGGTATGTGAGGACCAACAGTCGGTTCAAGTCTCTAAATCAGGGATGGACAAAGTGGATCCCCCACGATGTCACTGGACTACAACACCCAGCATTCCTCACCATGCTCCATGCTGGCTTGATGAATGGGAGTTCTAGTTCAGCATCTGGAGGGCCCCAGGTTGTCCACCTCTGTTCTAAATAGTCACTAAATTTAGCCCCTTGCCTTTATAAATCAGGAGCTGTAATAAAGTGTTGCAGTGTGGAACAACATTCAGTATTTCAGTCTTGTTCTTTTCCAGAATTATCCGTTCTTAACAACCCAACCCCTAGCCTTGGTAGGTGAGTGAAAATATGGATTTATTGGTTAGATATTTTCTGTACTCCTGCAGATCTTGGTGTTCTTCAAGCCAGTTTGTGTATCTCTATATAGATTGTACTATTTTGGCACTTGGAGTATCAAGTTTACTGTTGTAAATCAGGAATGGGCAACTGTGGGAGATTAGGGGGCTTCTTTAGTCTCCTAGGAGATATGGGGGCCCATCCCCCAGCACAAATGCCTTTTGCCCCCAAATGCCTCCTAATGTCCTCTAGGGGCTAGCGGGAGGCATTTTTTGCCACATTTTAAGACTCAAGAGAGGCCGTTTCCCCCCTCAAAAACAGGAAGCCACCTTCGGTTTATTTCCAGTTTTTGACCACTGGGATCCTTGAGGGCCACAAAAATGTTTCTGCGGGCTGTGTGCAGCTCATAGGCGGCACCTTGCCCACCTCCAGTATGCATGAAATGCTCATATCAACTAGAGTCTTGGTTTTTTTAACGCTGGGCTAGCTTGCTGGGCCATACCAAGAAGTCTTCTTTTTATGGAGGAGAGTGTGGCGATCCCATACAGTGCCCAATCATAAGCAGATTACCATTTATATCATAGCAAGCCTGTGCTGTTTCTCCTTCTTCCCACATCTCCAGAGCATGCAGCCGCAGCCAGGTAGAGGAACACTGTCAGAAAATGGAATTGGTTGAAAAGCAGAACCCACATCCTGAACTGTAGGGAGCATGAATGACTTAGGAAGGCTCACTTGGGACCAGTCAGAACTGCTTGAAAAGTTTCTCAGCTGGTTTGGCACCTTTTTTCCCTTCTCAGCTCATTTTCCAAGCAGTGCACAACTAAGACCAGTCCCAAGTGAGCCTCCATAGGCAAGAAGAATGGTGAAAGAGCAAATCCACATCAAATTAATGGAACTTGTCCTTAGTTTGGAAGTGTCAAAAGCGTGAGTCGTCAGGTAACACGGCATCAAAATGTAGGGGCTTCCTGTATCTCTTTTCCAGCTGAGATGATATCTTTTATGATGGAAGGATGGTGGTGGAGAGGATACACAATCACCTTCTCTTTGGAGATTTAAGAAGTAAGGAAAATGCCAGGGATAAAAATATAGTTTCAGTGTTCTGAGAAGAAAACATGCTTTCCTGTTGAAATCATGGCCATTTTGGTAGACTGTTACTATTTATGCTTACTCTAGGTAACAGATTTATGCCCAATGTGTCCTGCAGGTGGCAGTAAGTCAACCTAAAATAATGTCCTCTAGGCATTCTCATGTGCCGTATCTTTTTTAATATTACTGCTGAAGTACAGATGCTTTCATTATGAAGTGACCCTTCTGTTACCCGCTATGACTATTATTTCCAAACTCTTGGGTTGTATAAACAAATCCAATTAGACACCACAACTGGTTATCTCCTAACTCCTCAGTTAGGCTGCACTAGAATAACCACGGCCATTTCTGCACTAGACTGTTATAGTGCTATTATTCCACTTTCAACATCCTATGGAATCCTGATGTTTGCAGTTTAAGGAGGGGCATTTAGAATTCTCAGCCAGAGAGGTCTTTGGCCTCAGTAAACTGCAAAACCCAGAATTCCACAGGATGTTGAAAGTTGGAAAAATAACAGTATAACAGTCTAGTGCAGAAATGGCCCATATCAGCACTGTTAGGACAAAAGAGAAAGCCATTTTTATTTATACTGGCTTCCTGGGGTGAGACAAGACATTGACGAGTTACAATGCTTGAATAAATTACTTTTTTGACTGCAACAGCCAGGTTCTCCCAGTTTTATAGGCCACGTGCTTGAGCTTTACACAGTTTCCCTTGTGATCGGGACCCCATGCATTCTGTTGTAATCAGTAAGAGTTTTATCTGTTCTCTGGTCTTTTTCATGGGTGAATTAATCAGGTATATTTTGTAAAAGCTCCTTGTTATTTATTCTTATGTATCTTTACAGTCTGCATTACTCTGACCCCTTTTAAAGATTTTATACCCCAGTCTTAGGTATGATCACCCATCAGGAAGCAGGAGTCTCACCACTGCCTTTAGTTTAATGATTAGATTTGAGCAGGCAAACTGCAATTAGCTATTAGAACTCCCTCTCCCAACACCCCCCCACCCAAGAGAGAAGCCTTATTCTTTTGCACAAGAAGAATCTTGTAGAAACCCTGCCTCCACTCTCCTCTATGTTTCTAAAGCTTCTACCATTGTTTAAAATGAATTTTATTTAGTACGTTTTATCATACCTTTTCTGCTAAAAATACAGCGGAATACACTCCTAATGTATGTAACTAGAAATGCATTAAACAATAAAGCCATTGAAATCATGACAGTCATCAGCAAACATTAGAACAGTCTACTTTGCAGACTTAAGGAGAGGTTCTTAAAAAACAAATATATATTTTCCTTATCAAGCCATTAACTTGCTGAGTCCTTCCATTTCCCCCTAGCTGTTTTAATAATTTGCATCCTTTTTTTTTTTTTTCATGAAACTGTAATGGCTCCAATGAGGTAGCTTCTTAGACAATCCCTTCCCCTTTATTACCTCTGGGGCTACTTCCACTTTAAGTGCTATACATACTACAGTCATCTCTCCACATTCACGGGAGTTAGGGGTTCAGGACTACTTTGAAAGTGGAAAGAAAACATAAATATCTATAGCTCGTGGTAGGGAACACACCAGCCATCTGGTTTTGCCTTTGAGGTGGCAGGGTTTCTTCAAAAGGCAGAAGTGGATGACTGGCAGGGTTTGCTGCTGCCCTACACCATTTTTAGGCTTTCAGAGAGACTGTGAACATGAGGCAAGTCTTATATGTCCTTATTAAAAATGGCATAGGGCAGCAGAGGAGGCAGGGTCAAATAATCCGTGAATCATCAAATCCATGAACGTTATATCTGTGGACGTAGAGAGCCGACTGTATTGCCAAATGTCACATTTACTACTCTTTACTTCTGCTGTTCCTTTGCTGCTCAAAACTGAAAGCCTTAAGAAAGTGTTCAGACTCCAAAGTTGGAAACAAGTACAGCTGCAGCTCTTTATGTCCTCACACTCTTCATCATTTCTCAGATGAAAACTGGGACACAGGTGGCCAAATTACATCAGAGCATGGTCAAAATGGCAGAAGTTATTAATGAACAAGAACACACAAGCTAGGAGAAGCTACAACAGTTTGCTTTTGCCTGAGTTGCTGGGAGAAGGAGTTATCCTTCGTCTCCTCTCCTCCACTGCTGAGTTAGCTGAAGGCTCTGGAACCACAAACAATCTGTATTCATTGTAGAGTCGAAGGCTTTCATGGCCAGAATCCATTGGTTCTTGTGGGTTTTTTGGGCTTTGAGACCGTGTTCTGGTTGTATTTTCCCCTGACATTTCGCCTGCATCTGTGGCTGGCATCTTCAGAGGAATGGAATCTGTATTCAGCCCTTAGAAAGTCCTTTGCCATCTGATCGTGCTATGCTTACATGTGCACTCAAATCCCTAGTTTTAGGCCCTTTCCACACAGGGGTATTAAAACGGTGCAGAACGACCTCCCACGGGGGTCGTCTGCACCGTGGAGTGGATTGGGGCGGACTACTTTTCGTAGTTCCGCACCTCAATCCGCTCTGAAGTGACCGGAACTGGCGGCGCTGCGTGTTTTTTAAAAACCTCTTTTCAGAGGTTTTTAAAAAGCACAGAGCGCGCAGCCCTGTGCAGCTCCTTCGCCGCGCTCCGGTGCAGATTTGCAGGCGCACACTAGTGCGTGCCTGCAGATCTGCCGGGGGCGGGCTTCTGGCTGGCGAGCTTCTCCGGTTGGTGGAGAGCCTCTGCCAGCCGGAAACCGCCATTTTGGACGCCGGAGGAGTGCGGAGCAGCGAGTTCGCGCTGCTCCGCACGGCGATGGACTTACCCGGCTGCCGGTAAGCTCCGTTTCTGCGCGTTTTCCCCCGTTTCCCCCTCCACATGTGGAAAGGGCATTAGCCCCAGACAGCCATCAGGGAAACACTGGAACAAGTCCCAAGTCTTATCTTTCTTAAATATTTGGTTTTAAATCCTGCCGAAATGATATCAAGCATTACCTTATTTCTATACATTTGCCAATTTGTTTTTGTTTTTTTTAAAAGCCTATTTTTCCTATTTGCTGGACATTACCTATGTCTAGCTCTTTTTTCCCCATTACCAGACAAACCCTGGTGTCACCAACAATAATCACACACAGATATTATCGTTCTATGTATCTCACTGTAACTTGATGTACATGACTGATTTTAACCCATAAACACTTCTTGTCATTTAAATCAACTTCTTTTTTAATCTATAGTTTGAATTTAGTTAGTTATGAAGAACAAGACTGCATCTCCTCATTTGCTCTCCCTGCTGCTGAGTTAATTGAGTGCAAACTATATTTGTACTTTCGCAATTCAGATTGCTGAAACTGAGGCCATTTCCGCACTAGACAGCTACTGTGGCCCCTCTCGAACCTGCAGACCCCAGGATTCCATAGGATGTTGAAAGTGGGATAATAGCGCTGTAACAGTCTAGTGCGGAAATGGCCAGAAATAAGCAATGGGTGAAAAGAGAAAGTGGAAGGAGGAGAACCCAGGACATTTTCACAGAGGATTAACTGGGGGCTGTCCCTTCCATGTAAGGACAGTTGGAGGGTGTGAAACTGTGATACAATAAAATGTTAGATAGCATTCAGTGGGAAGGCTAATATATGTTGGAGCAATTCCACCCCTGCCCCTTGATTTTATACATTCACTTTTGGAATTCATATTGACTGCTTCCACTTCTGAAAAACTTAATCGTGTTCTAGTACAAACTTTTTTCTTGAATTAGCATAATAATGTTGCTATAGCAGTGACAAATCAGTCACTGGGATTAGACATAATGCTAACCCCAGAGTACTGGTGGCATGAGGCCTCAGAAAGAAATCTGTACAGCCAGGGACATCTTTACTATGGGAGTGCTGGTGCCCAGAATGGTGATGCACTGGAATGCCCTGATTTAAATAGAAAGTTCCAGCTAGGAGCTCCTATAGTGTGTCTGTGAGTACAGATTTAGTCTTGCATATGTGAAGGAAATTCTTTCATCACATTAAGACTATGTGAAACTCTGTGTCTCTCCATATGAGTGCAGCCAAACCTTCTGATTTTTGAGAGGGGGCTTTTTCTCCATTCCACCCTTCTGACAGGTGCGTGTGTTGAGAAGCCTCCTTGGTGATTTACTCCTAGGCTATGGATCCCCCTTCTGTGGATAGTCTGGTTGCCCTCTTTCTTCTGTCTTTTCACCAGCAGGCAAAGACTTTATTTAAACAGACCTTCATCTTTTGACTGATAGAGGTGGAGGGATATGCAATAGGTATATCATTTTTAATATGTAATGTATTTTTAACTGTTTTAAATTAACATGTTAATTGGATTGTTGTTGAATGCGTTTTTAATTTTTGTACTACAGATTGTTTTGGCTGTGTTGTTTCAATCTACGATGTAAGCTGCTTGGAATATAAATCAAATACATACATAAATAAGTAGCTCCTTCTGGCATGCCTCATTTGGGTCTTTAAAAATGTGGGTTGCCTCCCAGCCTCCCTTATGTGGGTACTCCAGCATGATTGACATTACAACTCTTCCTGCATTGACATCTTCAGTAGGGATGGGGGGAAAAATTGAAAATATTTTTAAAAATTGGAAAACATATTTTTCTGTGGTTAAGAAACCCTGATGAGAAGAATCCTGGCCTAATAAGGACTTACACACTTTACAAAATTCACATATGATTGATATCCATAGAAAACAACATTTTCTTTGCAGGAAACAGCTTTTTCTGTGCAGAAAACATTCCTGAACAGGAAACAATCCATATGTGAATTTTGCACAGAATAATTCCCAAATTGCAAAAAGGCCTTAGAAGATGGTGTGGTTTTCAAAAATTTTATCTGAGTGGGAAGAAAATTGCTGAAATTACTTGTTGCTTCCTTCAAGAAGAAATGTAGTGAAGACTTTATATTTCTGTTCTTCAGGTACGTCATGAAGAGCTTCCACATACTATAGGGGTTGGCAACTGTTGGGAGTTTAGTGGCTGCATGGGCACATCCCAGGAAACTTTGGAGGCCTGCACCTTTTGAATTTCCATCTCTTATTCCAGGCTGGCTGTAGGAGCCCAGGCATACAGAAACAGAAACTGGAGGCCTGAAGAGAATAATTCAATAGTCTGCACAAAAGGCAACATATTTGGTATTTTCTGAGTTAGTCATGGAGAGCTGCAGCACTTTATAGTGCATTACTCTGGAATATTAAGGAGATGTCTTTTTTCTCATTTTTGGCACATCCAGATCTTACACAGGTAGCCAAGTGTTGCAAGATGTTATTGTTCTCTGCTCCTCAAACTTGGCTACTTTGCACAGCAACTTCTTTTTATTCAAATGGTACAAAAAAATCTAAAAGTCACTGCCTGGCCTTTTGTACCCGAGTGAAAGTCTTAGAACAGAGTTTGTTTTGTGTTAGAACTTTCTTTGCACGCTTTGTGCAGGGAGAGACTTTAAGGCAACAAACAGATGGACAAGTGTCCAAGAAGATTCTGGCATGACTACCAGACTGAATTGCCTTTTATGAAACCCTTTGCTTTTCCCCAGATGATCTTAGACGATCACTGAATTGGGAGCTGCACTGTGGTGTTAATGGTTCCATCTGGAAACAGTAATCTCTATACTGTTTCTGTTTCTTCTTTTGAGTAGTTAATTGATCGTGTCACTTGAAATTTTACAGTCTTGGCAATTGTTTAATCTGGACTTTAAAACACATTGGACAAATGCCTTTGCTGCAAAAAGGCTTCTGCATTTGTTCTGTGCACTTCATATTTTTCTTAACCTTTTCCTTTCATGACAGTATTTTTCTGTTTGAGTCATTCTCTGACTCAGCAGGCACAAGACTTGTGGTGTTTGATCAGGCTTCCATCTATGTGAATTTCTATGTGAACTGTACATATATATTTCAATAGGGTCACAGGAAAGATCTCTTGCCTTGGGACTCTAAAAGAGAAAGTGCCAGATTGGGATAAATAGGCAAATAGTCTAACCAAGGCCCATTTCCACCCTATAGTGTTATTATTCCACTTTTAACATCCTATGGAATCCTGAAGTTTGCAGTTTAGGGAGGGGCATTTAGGATTCTCACCCAGAGAGCTCTTTGGCCTCAGTAAACTACAAACCCCAGAATTCCACAGGATGTTGAAAGTAGAATAATAGCACTATAACAGTCTAGGGTGGAAATGGCCCTAGAGAGCTAGTGTGCAATAGTGGTTTGAGCACTGGGCTATGGGCCTTTTCGCATGCCAGTCCTGATGCGAAATGGCCTTGGGAGCATTGCGTGATTGCGAGGACTGTTCCACATGATGTCCTCTCAATCGCGCAACGCTCCCGAGGCCATTAGGGGGCGACTGCACATTATATTATTTTCAGCTTGTTGCTGAAAATGATGAGCCATCACGCATCGCTCCCATGCCCCATATGCACCTACCTTGTGTGTGGAGGCTCCGGTTGCGCGGCCATCGCGCTTCCTCCCCCAACGCAGTCTGGGAAAGTACTCGGCTACACTGCGGAAGGAGGGGGTGGAGCACTCATGCTTCCAGCCAGCCAGCACGGAGCTGGTGCAGAGAGGGGAAGCGGAGGGGACACGAGTGCCTCCCAGATGAGGCTTTTCGCGTGATCCCTGCGCGAAGCCAGCGGCACCAGGTAAGGTGCGAAAAGGTCCTAAGACTCTGGAGACGAGGGTTTGAATTGCCTCTCAGCCATGGAAACCCACTGGGTGACTTTGGGCAAGTCACACTCTCTCAGCTTCAGAAGAAGACAAAGACAAACCCCTTCTGAACAAATCTTGCAAAGAAAACCCCATGTTAGATTTGCCTTAGGGCTGCCAAACATTGGAAGCAATCTGAAGTCGCACAACAGCAATAAGACAGTCTAACCTGTTATAAGTCAGCTTGATTTTAAGGCCCTATGTCTGAATGCAATCTTTCCTGGAATTTTCACAGCATCTAGATCACCTGAATGGATCCTGCAAAAGAAGTCCAGTAAGACCTCTCTGAGAAGGGCAGCTGCTAATATACAATTGGTAACATACTACTGATAGAATCAACTAGTCCTTTTAAGCAACTTGCCAGGTAGCCATTTAGGAACAAAAAATGGTGTGGTAAGAAACAGAGAGCAGCTGTTACTTCATCTCCTTTGATCTTCCCCATTGGTCATCTAAGATCCTATTTTGCATGTCCCATTAGCATCTCTTACAGAGTTTAGGTCTTCATATCTCAGCTGTAGCTCCAGCCTAATTCTAGGAGAACTCTGCTTACAAATAGGGATTTAATACAGAGATGAAGAATTAATGGTTATGGAAATTAAGCTTTTAATACAAGATCAAGAGAGAACCAGCATGATGTAGTGGTTTGAACATTGGACCACGATCCTGGAGACCAGGGTTTGATTCTCTGCTTGACAATGGAACCCAGTGGGTGACCTTGGGTGTGTCACACACACTCAGCCCCAGAAGACCCTGCGACAGAGTCACCTTAGGATGACCGCAAGTTGAAAATGACTCGAAGGTGCACACAACAACAACAACAACAACAACAACAATAACAACAAAAAGGTCAAGACAGCCTTCTCTAAAGGGCTGGAGACCAAAGAAATATCCAAACACATTTCTGATGTCAGTTTTAGAGGCATGCAACTTGATTCTATGAATATTTCTACAGAATTCCCTTGAGTTTATAAGAACTTTCTCCCAAGTAAGAATTGCAGGCATATTCTGTCTTAAATCTCCTCATAGACCTCCCATCTTAATCTCCCTGTTTTGGCTGACTTGCAGGTCTTTTATGGATTCCATTCCTTCTTACATTAACAGTATTTCTGTTCTCTTTAACAATTTGGACAGAGCAAAACAGATTATGCTTTGAAGCAAAGTGGCCCCATAACAAGTAGTCAGAACTGCTTAATGGAGAACATTTTTTTAAGAATATGAAGATTTATGAGGTCAAATAATGACATATGCAAAATTTGTGTGGCTGAACTAGCTTGTTGTTCTTCTGATGGCCACTTTGAGTCCCAGCCTGGGAGTGAGACAAGATATAAATACAGGGAAGGGTGGATGTTTTATGGTCAGAGTATCTCTTTTTCATTCTGAGCTGTGACTTTTGAATAGGTCAAGTTACTGCTTATAGCAACTGTACCACAATTAAAATTTCTTAGATGCATGTTGCCCCTTTCCTTTTATTATGGAAAATGTAATCTGTTTTGTTGAGTAAATAAAAAGCATAGAAAATGCAAAGCAAAATGACCAGTATTGCTCTTGTTCTTGTGTTACCCCCATGTTATGCACTGTAATGAAGGACTCTATAGGAGAAAGAAAACAGTGAACTTATCCTTTCTTGGATATTACCTGTTTGAGATCTGGAGAAAGGTACTTTTTATTAGGGCAGATTTTAAACTTTTTAAAAATGTAGGTGTTTATGAAAACTGCAGATGCACCTTTTCTCAGGCAATATGCTTTGTGACACACGTCTGCATCACCCAAGAAGAAAATATGCTTTTTGCTTCAGAAAGATTGCTTCACCTGTAAAGCAACTGCACTTACTTTGGATTAGAAATGTGAAAGATGGAAATCTCTGATGTCAGAACCTCTGATCTGTAGTAGAGCCCTGATGGATTCTTACCAGTAAGGGGGAAGGATGGCGGAGTCAGACTTTCATCTCCTGAAACCTGTCTCTGTAGGGTGGCCTTTCTTTTGTTGTTGTGTGCCTTTAGATTGTTTTGTGGCAAAGTGACCCTTAGACAAACCTATTTTGGGATTTTCTTGACAAGATTTCTTCAGTGGGGGATTGCCATCCTCTGAGGTTGAGAGAGTGTGACTTTGCCCAAGGTCACCCAGTGGGTTTCCATGGCTGACTGGAGATTCAAACCCTGGTCTCCAGAGTCGTAGGCCATTTCCGCATGAGGCGAGGGAATCGCTTCGTGCCGGTACTTACCGGATCTTCTGGGCACAGACCAACACCGACTGTCCCTTAAGCCTTTCCACAGGGCTCCTCGTCTCATCTAGGGTGAATCGGAGCAGCATGAGATCTTAGATCCGCACTGCTCCGGCTTCCAGAATGGTGGCTTCCAGTTGTTTGTGGGTCCCGACCAACTGCGAAGCTTGGCATGCCTAAAACCCACCCTCCGCAGATCACAGGCTCGCATTGGTGCGAGCCTGCGAATCTGCACAAGGGAGCAGGTACGCAATGGCGCGCTTTCAAAAATTAAAGAACGGTTTTCTACCGTTCTTTAAAAAGCGCGCTGGAGGACCAGTTGGGGGCATTTCGCAGCGGACTGAGGTGCAGATCTGGGGTAAGTAGTCCGGACCTAGTCCGCTCCGAGGTGCAGATGACCTCTGTGAGAGGATGCACTGCGCCGTTTTAGTTCCCTCGTGCAGAAATGGCCATAGTCAAATGCTGAAAGCACTACGCCACGCTGACTCAGGTAATCTTTGTAGGGAGTGCTTTTAAAAAAGTCCCTCCCATGGCAAGCAGTAGGGAATCATTTAAAACAGTCCTGGTACTGATCGAAATATGTTACCCATTTTGAGACGTAATTTGACTGTGGATCCAACAGGTCTATCTCATCTATTTTTCTTCCTACAACCACTCATTCTTTTCCCCCACTACAAGTTTGCTATTCTTACCCTATTTTGACCTTTCATGCTGCACAGTTACTATATTTCAGTATCCTTCTAACTGTCGCGACTGCATCCTGAGTCCTGAAATCTGTAGTTTTCATGAAGCAGTAGGGCTCTCAAGCAGATAATTTTAAAAGGCTCATGGAACTTTAAACCCCAGGATACCACAGAATTCAGCCATGTCAGTTGAAAAGGTGTCAAAGTACTATAATTGTATAGTGTGAAAGAGACACTCGTAACAGACGGACCCACCATGAAACCTCTGCAACAGGTGGGAAGGGCTCAGAGAAGGAACTCCAAAATCAGTTTTGAGTGTTTTCTAAGAACTCAGAGGGGAATTTGTGACCTATCCTGTGGGCCCAGGGATGCACCCATAGGACCCTAATGCTGTACCATAAAGCTCATGTCATGCATATTTTTAAAACTTTATTAAATCTAATCAGGCTATAGCCATACATTGTATATGTCCTTCCTGGCAGTTTTGCCTCCCTGTGCATATTTTGTTTTTCTGAGAGTTGGACAAAGTGGAACTTTCTGGGATAAATATGCATAGGGTTATGCTGTATTCTAATGGACCCAAGTTCACCCGCTAGATCGCAGCAGCCACCTGTAGGGGACTGTAAGACAAAAAACATTACGTGCTCTCTGTCTCTTTCTCTCTTTATTGTGCATTAAAACAAGCACTGTGTGGTCCCATGTTTGATCCCAGAAGGCTTGCTATCATCTCACAAAAGCTTCCTTCTTTCTCTGCAGGCATTCTGTTCACGTGATTCTGTGGCTGAATTATTGGTAGTATTTCTTTCTGACATTTACATTTTACTCCCTGCTGAACTCCCTCCTCTTGATTTGCTTTCATAATTGCTTTCACATTTTTCCTTCCTTGGCCTTTTCAAAACCTTACAGCTCTGTTTTAGAGTTATGCATAACAAAAGGAGGAAAAGGTCCTTTGCTTAATACAGGTTGGTGTTTTTCAAAGAAGTAGCTATGTTAGTCTCTTGAAAAAGTCTCTTGAAAAAAAGAACTGTTGCAGCACCTTTAGACCTAACTGGTTTTTATTTTAACATGAACTTTTGTGGATATGACTACACTTCTTCAGATGTGCTATCAAGTGGTATTAAGGATGCAGGTGTAAAGAATATTTATACAGTTGTGGGATTGGGACAGACTGGTGCTACTACCTGATATCGTATCTGCTGCAGTGTGTATCCACTTCAAGGGCACAGAAAAATGTATGCCTCAGAGAGCTGGGAAACATTACTTTTTTTTTTTACAACAACTTGCAGAATCCGCAGCCAAAAGTAATTTTATTTATTTATTTACTTAATTTAATTTATATCCTGCCATTCTCACACAACAGGACTCAAAGTGGCTTACAACAAATTAAACCAAAGTAGAATAAAAATTTTCCAAGAACTGACATTTGTTTTAGCATGGTATGCCTGGGAGGGAAATTCTACACCTGGAAATTCTTTTGTGCAGCCTGCACATTGTCAGCTATCCTCTCAGGCCAGTTGGGGTGCACCAGGCCCACAGATCTGTGTCAGTTCCTCCGTCCGAGTGATTTGTCTTCTCTGATGAACTGTGCACACTGCCTCATCTGCCTGGTCTGCTTCCTCCTAGCATGACTTCTGGCTTGTTTTTAGCTATACCTTTGTCTTCTAGCCCTTCAGAACTTGAACAATTACCTGCCTTCAGCCTCAATCGGTGCCTTTGTTCTTTTGAATCCTTGGTTGCTTTAACCACAAAGAAACTCCCCAAACTACAGCTTAATTTGAAGCTGAGCAACAACATGGCAATACATTATATTTCCTGGGGGTGAAAAACCATTGGCAGGGAACCAGGCTTTTCTCAAGAATTGTAGTACCCACATCTGGATACGAAATCTTTTCTCTGGAAAGTTTCTTTCTTTGGAATAAGTGGCATTTAAACAGACAGTTCAAGGTCAACTGCAATGTAGATGTGTTCTTTGACTGTAAGTCTATGTACACGTTGCCAGTAGTAAGCCTTGGTGAATGCTGTGGGTTTACATTCTGGGTAACCATATCCAGGATCAGGTTGGTAAACTAGGTTGTGTCTCTGTCCATGCACTTGAGCAGCCATACCATGCACTAACCTGAATCTTAAGTATGCATTTGTTCAGTAGTGCTCTTATAACCTATGGAGCAACATAATACAGTAGCGTCCCCTGCAAGCGTAATACATAATGCATATTACATACCTATCAACCTTGCTACACTTCATGTCACACTCACCAGCATTTTACAGTTGAAAACCAGGACACATGTGGCCAAGCACCACTAGAGTGAGGGGGAGATGGAAAAGGTTATTAAGAAGGAAGGAAGAACACACAAACTAAGAGAGGCTGCAGAAGTTTGCTTTGGCTGAGCCTCCTGGGAAAGGCAAGATTTACAACGCTCCAGTCCTCTCATCCATTTTTCATTGCTTTCTTGTTGAGTTAAGCTGAATGCAAACTATTTTTGCTGTTTGAACTCAGTTTGCAGCAATTGAAGTAAGCCAGGGACAAAGAGGGAAAGTGGGAGGAGGAGAGAGAAATTGGGACATTTTGACAGTAGCTGAAAAAAATGAAATGACAGAGGATTAATCAGGATTGTCCCAGCCAAATCAGGACAGTTGGAAGGTATGTTGTTTCAGTCATAATCTAGCTACCTACTAGGTTTCAGCACTTCCTTCGATGCAGCTATCCTTCTAGAGAAAAATATGTAATCCTGTCACATCCATTCTCCAAGTCCTTGTGGTTTCCATAATCACATTCTGTTGTACTATATCTGTCAACAGCAGTAGTTCTTGGTGCATGACTGACAACACATTCTGCCATGCTGCACTGATATCCCAGCGTTAGTTGTAGCCCTCCCCCCACCCCCATGGTACAGGTCATGACACTGCAATGATGTGGTAAGTCATTGTATCCCATTGTGACTTAACTGTTTGCTTCTGCAATGTTGCATAGAAGCTGGCCTTTGGGAGGAAAATACTTACCTATATGTGAAAATACATTTTCAAGTGCTTGTTGCCCGTAGGTTTGAACAGATACAGTAGCAGATACAGTAGAATAAAAAGGCATATAACAAAGGGCATATAAAATTGATAATGGGAATTGCATTTGTGAAGTGTGATCTTGAACAAATAAAGGTAGGATATGCATAGAAGTTTGTCCCACCCCGCCCCACCATTTCCATTAAATGGGAAAAATTAGGCACACCATGTTGTTTCATTTTCAGTAGCAACTGTTTTTTTCAATCATTGTCTTGGAAATGTTTTAGAAAAAGGGTTAATTTAGCATTTAAGTTGGGTGGAAAACAACTTAAGTGCATGTAATTATATTTGTTTGACAGCTTTGCAACTGGTTTATGTTTTTTCAGCAAAATGGCTAATATTGGCACTTTGGCAACAGTTTTACCTGGAATTCAAGAGTCTTGAAAGCTATCATTTTAATTAGGGGTCTGGAAACACCAAGGATGCAAGATTTTGAGACCTTTCACACTACACAGTTATAGCAGTATGACTAACCTTTAAGTGCAGTGGCTGCATTCTCTGGAATCCTTAGGTTTGGAGAGGAACAAGTGCTCTCAAACTCATAATACTACAAATCCCCAGGATTCCATAGAATTGAACCATGGCAATTAAAGTGGAATCAAAGTGCTGTAATTGTGTAGTGTGAAAAGGTACCATGACTCAGTGTTAGAGCACTAGGTTCAAGCAGCAATATCTCCGTTTAAACCAAGTGTATAACTTTTGTATGACCATCCAGATTTTGAATCCCAACTCCCATCAGCCTCATTGGTGAGAAATCTGCAACATCTGGGTGGCCATGCCATTCCCATCCCTGATTTGAAAGGATGCAGTAGCAAATGAAAGAAAATGTCTTTCCTTGTAAACCTAGAATGCTGCTGCCAGTATTGTCACAATAGACTAGTCAGGATGGACAAATAGTCTAACCTGGAATAAGACTAACTTGTCGGTTCCGTCTGTAGCTTTCCAGATTCCACCTTTGTTCCACCTCTTATTCTCCATATTCTTTCTGCTCATCCTTGGATCTGAAGGATTTTACTCCAAATATCCTCTAGCTCCATCTTCATTGGTTTGTTATAAAGAGCAGTATTTTTGAAATGAGAATTTGGAAGTTTTGTTAATGGGTGGAAGGTTAATCTATGTTTTGCAGGCTAAATTTTTGTAAATTCTGCCAATATCACCAATAGACCACGGGAAACAAAAGGTATGGTCTTATCTACTTATGAATACAATATCTAGCTATAAGGAATTGTGGTAAAGTCGTTGGGATCCTGCTCAGATGTATTTTTAGGGATGGTGGAGGTTTTTTTTTTTTTTAGTCTTCTTTCTCTGCTGTACAGTGGCCTCTCTATATATGCAAGGGTTCTGTTTCAGGAATCCCCACAAATACCAGAATTCGCAAATGCTTACATCCTACTATATTCAGTGGTAGTTTCGAGAGGTACCATTTTAGGCATAGGGATGCAATACTTTATGTGAAATGAAACACACACACACAGAAGTTGCAGGTAAGGAGGCCCTACTGTCTTTGCCTGTCTGAAGGAAAAGAATCAGAAGAGCTGTTATATGTGCACATCTAGCACCAAGCCTGCATGACATCTATACAGATGATGTGGTTTTTAAGACTAAAAGAAATATTGGATATGCTGGTGCAAACATGTATACCCTTCTTTTATCTGAATATTAAAATGATGGGAAGTAGCAATTTAATGGCATGGGATTTAATTCAAAGGAAACAGGCATCTAATTGTACTGTATAAACTGCAATCAAGTAAATAAATACTATTAATAGTTTGTCTAAAACTAGTTAATAAGAATTTCATAGTAGCAAGAGTCGCCTCCCTTCTTTTATAAATAAGATGGTGCACCCGCCATTGGAAATGGAAAGACTTAGTTGTCCACCAAAAATGTGGGCAGGGTTGGGAGACAGGTGCATTCAGATTGGGAGGCTGTTCAAAATCAATAATGGGAATTGTGTTGCCTTCCAAATGTTGCCTTTCTGCAAGTCAGTGTTCTTCACCATTGCCTACGCTGCAACATCTGGAGGGTACATGACTCCCACCCCTGTTCTAAGCTTTGGTTTTTGCAACTGAGGCCACCCCTTTTTACATGCCTTGCTCCTTGGCTGAAGTGTGTTTGATGTGAAGTCTGTGAAAGGATACCTCTATCTGTTGCATTGTGAGCAACAGATGTCCCACTGAATAACAGTATGTTATCTTAAGGCAACAGGGCCAAAAGCAGGAGTATACCAAAAGAGGGGTATACCATTTCTGGCCTTGAAGCAGTATGTATTCCTTGACTGCTTTCTGCATGGCTTTCTAAAATGGAGGGACCCCACACACTTTCCTCTATAGCGTAGCTTATTGTCTAGGCAATAGGGGAGGAATGCTGTTCCTTGGCTTCTGGGATCCACTGGTAGCATCTCACTGGAAACTACTGCATAACAGGAACTGGTTTCCTACACAGACCCCAACCTCTCTCTCTCTCTCTCTCTCTCTCTCTCTCTCTCTCTCTCTCTCATTCTGTGTGTGTGTGTGTGTGTGTGTGTATACATGCAGATAGATAGATAGATAGATAGATAGATAGATAGATAGATAGATAGATAGAATCTATGTGTGTGTGTGTGCACGCGCACACGTAAGTAGATAAGACCATCCATCCCAACGGATGTTGGATTCATCCAAAAAGGTTTTGTGTGTTCTAGTTGTCTGTTTACATTGTCACCTGGCTTATGTAAACACAATACATTTTAAAGTCTTTTTTAATTACAAAGATTCATAATTATCACTACTAATTACAATGATAATGCAACCACATGCAGCCAGATGTCAGTTTTATTGATGCTATTAGGTAGATGCCCTTAAAACAATTCTCTTCTTCAATTAGGAATTGTAATGGAGATGTTAGGACAGGTGGGAAGTCAGCTGTAGCCTTGAACATAAAGGATTGGGATTGATGTTCTAGGAGAACATGGGCTGTGAAACAATAGTTTGTTAGCTATTTCCTGGCTTGTTAGAAGAAGAAAGCAGACTTTTTGGACTAAGAGAAAATTAATGGAAGACCTCAATGTCGTACAGAAAAAGCTCATTAGATTTCCTCACACTTGTTAGTGACACAGCAAATGAAACATTCAGACCAGAAAGCTGCCACTGAGTCCTTAAATTACTAACTTGAAAGTAATTTCAGTTAACTTCATGCAAGAACTCTTAAAAGGTTAGCCCTGGATTTTCCTAATCGGTTAATTAAAATAACATATTCAGACTTTAAACCACCCACAATCACGTATTAGTATCCAGATGCACTGGTAGAGGTACAAACACAAACTGAACCGTGAACCAGACAGTGACTGACAAAGCACTGACTCTCAGCCTCAGCTCCTACCTTGTTAATTTGAGGATGATAACAGTGTTCTAATAGAGTTGTTAAAGTGTTTCTGAGTTTAAAAGAAAACATTTATTTAACACAAATTGTGTCTTCCTCAACAGTAGTGTCACTTCAATTAGCCGGTATAGCCACTGACAAAATTGTGTGGGATATTTTATTCAAAGTATAACTTTTCCAAACTTGGGATCTGGCTATGGGAGGTATGGCTCTCCATATGTTTTTGGACTATAGCTCCCACCAGTCATAGTGAGGGATGATGAAGATTGCAGTCCAAACGCAACTGAAGAGCCAAAATTGTCCACTGCTGTGCTATGGTAACATAATACTTTAGATACATCCAGATTGTATTACTAAACAAAATCTATCAGGATACATTCTGTTAGAACAGTGGCTCCCAACCTTTTTTTTCACTCACATACCTCTTGGCAGCCCATATCCATAAATTGTACCCCTCATATTAGCAAAAGAGTTTGTAATTAATATAGTTGCTGTTAATTCAAATTTATATGTTGTAGCTGTAAATAAATAGCCCAATAATGGAATTAAAAAGCAAGCAGTGGTTATTCTTCTTCTTAAGAAGATAAAAGGGAGGGTGAAAAAATAAATCTAGCAGCACTTTTAAAATTAGCTGATCTAGATTTTAATATGTGCTTTTGTGCATATCAATCCACTACTTCAGGGGCACTGAATATTATTACAATTATAGTTACTATCATTATTATTAAGGAAGATTGGAGGCTGAAAAAAATAAATCTAGCAGCACCTTTAAGATTAATTGATAAGAGATAAGATAAGGCAAGACAAGACAGGACAGGACAGGGAAAGGCGGTGAGAGGAAAGATGCCTGGACAGGGTTGCACTGCTGCACTGTTGGAAAGCTGCTGAGAGGCAGGCTGGGGGAACTGGAAGGAATGGAGTGGGACGGAGAGAGAGAGAGAGAGACAGAGGGCAGGAGAGGAGAAAGAAGAGATGGAGGTTGGCTTGGAGCTGTCCAGCCAGCTGGCAGGGAGGAGAAGGGAGGTAGCTGAGCTGGGATCAGCAGCGCCACAACCAGGCAGGTGTAGAGACAGAGAAAGGCACATCACAGCATGCAGAGACAGTGAGAGAGGGGGGCACGTACGCAGCATTGTCACTTTCCTGCCTCTTTCTTCACAAAGGCTGACCCCTCTCTCTGTAAATAAAAAAATAAATAAATTGTACCTTTATCGTATTCCTATTTAAAAAGGCCTTAATTTTTTTTTAAACCCTCACAAAACCCACTGAGTTGAGCTCTCCTCCAAGAAGAAAGGTGGAGAGAAATTAGAGATGAGAAGACATGTGGCATATCTCTCTTTCTTTCCTGCTTGCTCATTAATCAGGCAACATCTGCGGGAGGCTGCTAGCCTATAAATATCACAGCCTTGGCTTTGAGAAGTTTGTTGCTGACAACCACTTTTCTAGAAGAAGCAACACTTTCATCTCTTGATTTCTAGATTGTGTTTCTGAAGGATTTTGGGCCTCACTTTTTTTGCTGCTCATGTTACTAGACACTCCCCTGATACCTTGGATTTATTGCTAACCTGGACTGCTTGAATGGGAGAATAGTAATTGCCTGATTGCAAAGTTTCTGTAAATGATTGTAGCTGTTAACTTTCTTTTTTGCCTAGTAGACTCTGTTTGAGGACTATGAACCTTGGCTGGCTTCCTAAACAAGAGAGGATACAGGATGGGAGGCAGAACAAGAAGGAAGTGGGGGGAAGACGGAAGAAAGAACGCCCGGACAAAAGGAGCATGGTGGATTCCGTCCATCTCTTTCCTGTTGTGCTTGTGTGCATGTGTGTCTGTGACTTGTATCTTGTCTTACTTTTGATGTATGTGACTTTTTTCTGCCATTTATCTTTCTTGCATACTGGTAACTGTTCTCCTGCGTACCCATGGGGATATTCATACCGCAGGTTGGGAGCCACTGTGTTAGAGGTATTTGCATATGGGATGACACTAGACCTGCTATGAGGCAGCTGCACTGGCTGCCAACTGGTTTTCAGGCACAATTCAAAGTACTGATATTTATCCTGAAAACCTTATATGTCCTGGGTGCAGGATTCCTGAAGGAGCATCACCACATCTCCAATATCATCCTGTCCACTGCCTAACTGGTGGAACAACCTCCTACATGATCTGTCTACTGTAGAAGTATGGTTGGTGGTGACTTATTGAGAAGACCTTCTCTGTGGATTTACCCAAATTCTGGACAGTCTTGTCCCATCAGGTTTATCCAGCCCCCCTGGTCTTTTAAGCAGTTTTGTAATAGTGATTTATTTATTTAGTTTTTGTCTAATGGACTTTTTTGAATTTTGATGACAGGGCTGTGCTTTGGTTGAAGGTTTGTTTTTATATGTCATGCTTGCCTCTATTTTTTAAATGTGTTTTGTTTTGTTGAGGTTGTAGTCATATCAGGTACCTATAACTTTGACTGAATAAGCTATTTTTGTCTGATAGTGTGAATCAGAAAGTCAGAGTAGAAATCTTTCTCTTCTAAATAAACATTTAGCAAACAGTGGCAATGTTTGGAGTGTTTGGCCTTCTCTAGCACAGAACTAACCTGTATGGGAGATGAGTGCGTCCTTGCTCTGTATGGGAGATCTTCCTCCTTTCTGGGGAGCAATTCAGAGAAGACATGGTCTTTGGCCTGTTTGGCCTCTGTCTGAGGGCTAAACATG
Source organism: Cyclura pinguis (assembly GCA_030412105.1). Taxonomy (NCBI): domain Eukaryota; kingdom Metazoa; phylum Chordata; class Lepidosauria; order Squamata; family Iguanidae; genus Cyclura; species Cyclura pinguis. The sequence goes on along the minus strand of CM059599.1, from coordinate 304,066,951 downwards.
GGAAGGGGACAGGGATATGGAGTACACATAAGACTCAACCGAAATGTGACCATGCACCTGACAGCTTTCTGTGTTGCAGGTGAATCAGGCTTTGTAACTGCATTCATCAAATGTGGATACAAAGCACTTGTGAGCAGCTCTTGCAATAAGTCTGGTTTCTCAGTTGTGTGAACTCTTGTATCACATTCAGATAAACTAGATTACAGAGCCCTTTTCAGATCTTCACATGTAACATTTCAAGTTTTTTGGAAGTTTCTTGGAATGTTGCAACTTTTGGGGGAAGCATTTATGTGTGTGTTCCCATCCCATCCCCAGTGTAGCCCTACCTACAGGCAGACAAGTACATGCATAGGGCTGTGGTAGTTCATATAACATTAGTTCCCAACCTTTGGTCCTCCAGATGTTTGAAACTGCAACTACTGTAATTTCTGACCATTTTATGAGTGTTCTGCTGGCATATCTGTCATGACTGTGACATGTCTAGTGTTCTACTTTCTTTTCTGCCAACTCTTACAACCCTTCAGCTAGTCAACGGAGGATTTTGCCTTAAAACTGCAAGTTGTAACCCAGTGTGTACTTAGCTGAAAGTAAGATCTATTTGGCTGTACAGAAGATTGAACTGTTTTCAGCATCAGGCCTGTTTGTTACATCGTCCCTCATTGGCTGGAATCAGGCATGTGATTAATCCAGGGTAGAGAATTGAATTAGAATATGCATATACAAAAGTTATAAGTGAATTGTTTTTGGGAGGTGTTTTTTTCCCTCTTGAAATTGCATTTGTGATGTCAAAATGCTACTTTCAAATACACTGTAGTTATAGTAAGCGTTTCCTGACAGGTGTTTGACCATCCATCCCCAGCTTAGCTTGATTTTCGGACCCAGAATTTGAACTGTAGGTTTTCTTCTCCTACATTTTTTCTCTCTGTATTCTGTCCTACGTTGTATTAAAAATTATTAGTGAAGTATCAACAGGAAAACAGCAACATACAGCTGCATGGTTATTTGCTAACATTTATGGAGATTTCATTTAATAAGTGACATACGATCTCACCCCCCAGCTACTTTTATATCTTGAACAGAAGGAAATCATACACTTGGTGAGCATTTTACATTTTCCTAGAAGGCAGCTTCTTTGCTACCATTCCACTAGCTTTTATTATAAGCATCTAAAAATTGTGTTGAGCAAAAGGTTACAGTAGTTGATATTTATGGAGTCATTTCTTAGATTCTGGGAGAAGTTAATCTTTAAGCTCTATTGCACATCCGACTATGGTTAGAAAATGAAGGTTGTGGATGCACATACTCAAATACATTTGTCTCTGTAATATGTTCAGAGATTTCTCTTTTGGAGTGCAGCATGTTTTAGAGAAGACTTTTCCCCTCCAGAAATACCTAACAAAATGGCCCCCTGTAGTGTTGCTATCTTTTGTTGTAAAGGAAATATTCGGATTGCTGTCATTGGTTTTCTAATGTTTATTCATGGCTTCAGGACATAATTTGTGAGTTGCTGACAACAGGGGGCAGACTGGGTTTAGGTTTTCAGGGGCAAGCTTTTGCTACTGTTGAAGGCATCGCTCTGTTCGCATGTGACTCTGTTCCCCACTCTTAGCATGCGAAATTGAATTGTGACCGCTTTATAGTTTAAACTGTGTGTCAGAGAGTGAGCACAGAAAGCCCTGATTGCTAGCACAGATCCCACTCAGCCCCACTGCCTTTTCACAAAGCAGATAGATTGCGAGCTTGTATTCATCTTGGTTGACTTGAAATCTTTTTATTAACTGTTTATTTAATTTTAGCCACCCAGTATGGCTCTGGCATGCTCTCAGCATACTTTTGGCTGCCTTGCCTGTCTAAAGAGACTTTTGGCAGAGCCCTTGGTCTGGGATTTGCACGCTTTTTCCATCCTAACAAGCATGCTTGAGGCGCCTAACCATACTTAGAAAATGAAAAAAGGAGCAAGCTTTGCTTAACCATGAAAGGAGTAAGAAGGGATTCTGTTGCTTCGATTAATACCTTTTGTGAACCGTGCTCTCGTTTGGATTTTGATACCATGCAAGAAAAGGGATTGTTGCACCTAATCTATACAAACCAGAGGGGGTAAAAAAGTCTGACTTTAAAAACTCGGGATGTCTGTTTTCTCATAGCAGTGGTAAGATGAAACCCTCTATAAAACAGGCTATTGAAGTAAGTAGTGTGTACCTTCAAGTTGCCTGCCACTTTTGATGACCCCATGAATTTCATACAGTATTATTACCCTTCCTCTGAAATACATCCCACAGTACCTAGTATTCCATAGTGGCTCCCATCAATGTACTAACCAGAGCTGATCTTGCTTATCTTCCAAGATCAGATGTGATCTAATGCTTTCAGGATATCTGATCACTTTTCAAATAAAAAAGCTAGGCTACAATTAAGAGAGCTATGTTAGATACCCAAGGGCACAGGAATGCCTAGTGTGCAGGTTGGCTGGCTAGCAGGCTTCCTTCCTTCCTTCCTTCCTTCCTTCCTTCCTTCCTTCCTTCCTTCCTTCCTTCCTTCCTTCCTTCCTTCCTTCCAACAGATCTCTGTGCCATACCACAAACTGTTTTTAAACATTCCTTAACTGTAGAAGTGAAGCCAAGAGACAATGGAGCCAAGACTTTCAGGCCTGGAGTTCTGAGAATTTTTGATTAGTAGGAATGGTGCTGTTGTCTACTTCCTCTCCATACTTAGCTGCATTCCTTCCTCACAGTATCTGGAGGTGAAGCTCCAGTACATTGTTATGACCTATTATTGTTGTCCAAAGTGTTTTGGGGTGGCTTCATCCTGAATGAACAATTAAGCCTCATTCATATTAGAAAGGACCTTCTCCTATGTGAGTCAACAAAATTTCCTTCATTTTTGGACTATCCTTTAGAACATGACTATGGGAACTGTTGTTACAAGTGTCTACATTTAGGCCCTTTTCGCATGGCATTTGCCATGGGAAAGGCCCTCTGGAGCGTTGCGCGATTGCAAGGAGTGTTTCAGACGACGTCCTCACAATGACACAATGCTGCCGGGGCCAGCAGGCCCCGATTGCGCACTATTTCATTTTCGGCTTGTAGCCCCAGCGCCGAGAAAAGGTAAGTTGCGGAAAGGGCCTTAATCTCTACACAACTCCATTTTATCTGAATACCACTGATCAGAGGCATGTTAACTTTGCTCATACTTAGTTGAATCCAACATTATATGGGCCCCAATATATTATATGAAATTTACAATATATTATTCATGTATGGGAATGATTTTAACTGTTGAAAAATGCACTATCCTTGTAACTGTCTTGAAAGAAGACCTCTGCACCTATCCATACCTGCTACAGGAGCTAAATTGTCTTGCACTGTTTTTTATCAGCAGTTTATGAGTGTGTGTGTGTAGACAGAAAGAGAGAGAAAGCAAGAGAAAGCAGAGGCAAAATATGTACAGTATTCTTTCAGATACAGCAGCAGCATGTGTAATCCATCCTTTAATGTAACCCTGTTTAAATGGCATGTTTTGCAAGTTAACTAGAGTTGTCTGTGATGCTATGTACAAGGGCAGTACTGAGAGAGTGCTTATTTTCAGGTGAGGACTGCCAGAGTGTGCAGGAATAGCTCTGCATGGAAATAGAAGACAGTCTGGAGACAAGGAACAGGAGTGGAAAGCACTTGAATTTGCTGGCTGAAAAGCTGCAAAGACAATATTTTTAATTACCTTTTTGCCATTCACTCATGTAGCAACTATGTTTCACCCACACATTCACAGTGAGGGCAATGTAACAGGAAGCATAAATTCCCTCTGCATATACTTCCTCTCTGATAATTTCTTTTTAGATGTTGTTATGATGTTTATTGTACACACTTTGATTACCTGGGATTGCATGTGAATTCAATGAAGAACCATTGACTGGAGCAGAAATAGAAGTGTCTTTTCCAAAAAAGAGATCTCTGTTTAGAAACATTCCTCCTCTGAAGGCTTGTTTCTTTCAGAGTTGACTTTGATCCATTCTTATTTACAAACAGAACTGAGCCACTTCATCTAGAACCAACAGCTGGCCCAAAGCAGACTGCAGGTGTTTGGAGCAGGCTGAAAGAGAGACATCGGTGAGAACTACTAAGTGGCTTTCCTCACCATCCTCATATGTTTAGCCTGCATGCTGTTTGCAGAATCCTACCCTAACACATTTGAAGCAAGCCTTACAATGCCTTCCTCTGTGATCTCTCAGTTTTCTAGTTCCAACCAAATGGATTCCAAAACAATGACTAGTCCACAGGAGGATAATATCCATACTTTTGAAGCATTTATTAACATTTGTTAGAACAGATTTGGGGAAACGGGGAGGTAATGAGCCCCTTACAAAGTTTGCTTTGTAACATTTAAAGCAGACTTGGCGTTTCTTGTCCCTAACCTGCCCTGCTTGGTGGGCAAGGTGAAGGTTGAGAAGAATCTCAGAAGTACTTCTTCAAGGAACTCTAGGCACTGTGAGGAGACAAGTGTGGTACATCTTCAGACGCATCTGTTTTTCCCTGCACGGTGAGGAAAGCAAGGGAAGCTGTCACAAAGAACTGCCTGGCGGTGTTCCAGATGCTCCGAAGGAACATCTCCCAGAGGAGTTAGTTTCACTCACCAGTAGCTTTGCACTAAGATTCCCAACTTTTTCTGACCTCAGTAAGTAACAACCCTCCCTGTTGCCAAGCCAGCTAAAGACTGGCTGGTACACATGATGGAGGTGTATATAAAGCCCACCCCAAATCTTGTGAGAGAAGGAACTTTCCAAAGAGTTCCAGACTCCCAGGAGATTTGAGATCTCATTGGATCCTGGAAATCTCCTAAGAGGCCCTCCTCTTATGAACCTTAGGCATGACTTGTACATGCCTCACATGATTCTCTCTTTATCATCTGTAGAACTGAGAATAAGAAGGACAGATGTGAGGTACATTTTCAAAAAATAGACCCCTGCATGCTAAATGCTCTGGGGTCATTCTGTTGTGAGAATGACTGGTGTCTGCTCTTTCCAAAACTGACTGCAGTACTCACAATAGCCCAACTCTGGATCATTTCGTGTGCAGTAAAATGGCCTCAGAGTAGCATTCACCTCTTGCAAGTGCAGCTGGTACTTACTCTTTCTGTCCTCAGATCTACAGATGACTATACTGAGAGAGTAACATCTGAGGTATGATTCGGAGCTGTTCTGACTCATTGTTCAAGGGCAGGAAAAAGAGCAGTGTTATACCAACCGCGATCCAAGCAGGGAGACCCCCAGCATTTGAACTGTAAGGCCATTTTGTTGCATACCAAATGTTCAGGTACTGGTCTGTTGGGAACAAATCAAGAAATACAGGATCTGGGGTGACCTGTGTGGCCCTGCAGAAAATAGGACATCTGAGAAATCTAACTGGCACATGCAGAGGAAAAGGTGAGGAATGAAGGAGGCTGAGTAGGAGTGACCAAGAACCTGAAGTTCCTGATATTTGCAGGATCTAATAGTTAAGCACCATCATTACCTCTCTGAGAAGCTTTTTTCAGTATGCTTCCTACTCTCCTTTCTCCCAGGCAGCCCAGTCCTGTTCCTAGTGACTTGCCCATGGACCTTCTCACTGCTGACATGCTGGGAACTATGCTGTTTGTAGCTGTGTAAGGGATACCCATCATCCTTGCCCCATTTGATACAAAACTTACTGTCCTTTTTGATTACTTGGAGCCAGATATATGAATGAGTAAGAGTGATCCAACCTGCTACTCTTCTTTACTGTCTCTGGGCTGGAGTTGCAGATTAGGAACCTTGAGCATGTGAACTTCAGGAGCATATTCAGAAAATTGACCAGTCAGTGTTGGATGTAGGAGGCACAGAAAGGATGTTCCAACCAGGTCAGGCCAATAAATGTCCGGTTGGGGAGGTGGAGGAGAGGGAAATAGTTGAACCTAGTGACCTTGCTTGATATTGCTGAGCAAGAAAGAGCCAAAGCTGGTGTGTGGGTGTGGGTGTGCCTTCAAGTCCCATGAATTTCATAGGGTTTTCTTAGGCGAGGAGTACTCAAAGGTGGTTTTCCATTTCCTTCCTCTGATTTAATAGCCAACAGACATGTTTCTGTGTGTTCTTTCCACTCCCTGAAGAGCATATAGAGTAGTCCTTAAAATCTATCTCAACTGATGCTCTAAGAAATGTACAACTCAAAATCTATAGTTATGCCCCAAAGGCCACAGAAAGCTATTTCAGACTGTGAAATACCTTTGTAGTGTTTTAAGACATAGCTGTGTTAATCTGTGTACATATGCTTGGTCTTAAAGATGCTGGAAGATCCCTTTGCATCTTTGTAGTACATTTTGTATGGCTCAGGGTTCATCCAGACCAAGAAACAGCCCCAGCGTTTGGCCTGATGTGTCTTTTTTTTTTTAAGGTCTAGATAGTATTCCTTGTTTCCAGGTCCTTTGAGGATGGTTTTGCAAGTCCAATCACAGCTTTTGCATACAGAGCAGAGGAAATTCTTTTGAAACCCCTGGGGACTTCTGAGATAGGTAGGCTTTGGCTTGCTTATCTCTGTTACTCCTGTACTCTTGGCAGTTCCCTTCCTCACCTTCTCTCAGTATGCTTCTGTAGAAGAGAAGAAACCCCATCCTGAACACACCAATCAAAACAACTCGTGGTATGTTTCAGGCATGATTGGATGCGGAGGCAGGAACAACTGCTGACCCATGTACTCAGGGCACAGAATACCATGCTATTTACTGGGGCTTTGGGCTAGTAAGGATGAACTCTCAGTCTCAGAGCTGTCTTCAAGGGACAGCTCCCTCTCCATGAGCCTGCTTTGTAGAAGTCAAGCCTTGAAATTATAGCACCATGAATAATAATTCTCAGATCTGAATCTTCAAGGCTGCCTTTTCAGCAGTTGTTTAGGCTCTGCTTCCAAATATTTCTGATCACAGTTGTGCTATATTCCTGTTTGATTTGACTTAAAATTTAACAGCCTTTTGTGTAGTGACAGTTTCATTCTAGCTGTAAGGTGAAACCGCCTATAGAATAAAGAGACTGAAAAATACATACTTTATATGGGAATGTTTATTAATTCTAAACACTGGCTTAGTGCTGCCGTCGTTTTTCGTCACACCAGAAAATAGACAAAGGCTGAACTCCTGTGTTTCTTATGCACACATCTCCTGCTTGAAAGCATTTTTGTGCATGAGGTATTTGCTGCCTTTGAGACTCTCTTATGTTTGACTGTTGTTAATGTTGAATAAAAAGCAGAGGGAGAGGTGTTTACAATCCACGTCAGCATTCTGTCCATTGTTGGTTTTACAGTCGTACTGCAATATTATCCCACTAACTTTTTAAAGCTTTATTTGTAAAAACTCAAAAACTTAACTATATGCATCATGCAATTGAGGTAGGATATGGGCTGCACAAGAACTGTGTTGACTCAGAAGTAAGTCCCATTTATTTCAGTAGGTGGATACGATTGTAATTCAGTGTGAGGATCCTGCACCATGTGGGGCAGGGGGTATAAATAAAAGGAACGTAAATCAATTTATCCCATTTGTAAGGTCATTCCTATAGCCAGTTTAGCATAAACAGTAATTTTAACTCTCATTTATTATCTTGTTATGTTGCCATTGTCAAAAGGATAAATGATCAGTGATAAACACATGATATATAGGTTATGGCAGCTCAGTTGTTGTATTTCCATTTATAGTGCAGAAAACTAGCTGCTGTTACTGAAGCTATCAGATAATCAGTTGCTAATACTACCTTTATGTACCAAAAGTCAACCAAATGGTTTTGAAGTGATCCATTGTTTCAATGACAATAATAACCCATTACTGTCTGTAATTTTTGTGATTCATACTATTTCCTAACATTTGTAGAAAATTAGAAACAGGATGTTCGTAGGCCATCTGATTTTAAAGCTTTAACATTCTTCTTCTCCGTGGCCTCAATCTGGTCCAGCCACTAGTGTGATAGAAATTTCTTCCCTTGCAGTCCTCTGCATCTCCTAAAAGCATTCAACAGAAGATGGCCCAGGCTTCCAGAGTAGGCTGGGGGACTATATTCTAATTTTTTCTATGACTTTTAACAGTACTATGTCTGTGACATGTGGTATCAATTCCCCTGATATCCGAAAACACATGCATGCCTTGAATGTTCAAAATTGACACATGGGGGCTGTAATAAAGTACTGCAATGTGGAGTGCTCCTCTTCTAGAGCACAGTCAGTCATGCCCCATGCCCTGTTCTAGAACACTTCATTCCGTTTTTTCTTCTCCATGCTCACCAACAAGTTAGCATTGACTGTTCAGTTCTTACTGAGTTGTCTTACACTTTTTTTTTAAGATTGCAGGCTTCTTTCCTTTATATTTATTGTATTCTTTGAAAACTGGGAATTTTTGAGGTAGCCAGCAAGCAGGACATGAGCACAATAGTGTTCTTCTTCTCAGAGAGTGGAAGTCATTTATTCCAGATAGATAGATAGATAGATAGATAGATAGATAGATAGATAGATAGATGACAGACAGACAGACAGACAGACAGATTGATTCCATTTCCCCATAACAGGAATTCAGCAGTATTGTATTACAAATGTAATTTAATGAACAACTTCCCCCTTTTAGAGTGTAACTGTAACTTCTAGCTATTTTTATATTTATGTGAATGTGGCCTCATTAAGATAGAAGAGGGATATCCCATATTTCCCTCAATACATAGAATGTATTGTGCTACTACCTCATATTCTGCTCTATGTATTGAGGCAACAGTTAAGCTGAGTGGGAAGAAAGTGTGTTTGTGCCAGTTTGCAGCATGTATCATTCAGATTTTTTTTAAAAAATGTAGTTGAAAAGACCTATAATAGGAAAAGCATAGAGTTGCTTTCTGAAAATTGAAACTGTAGATGTTGCAACTAACTTTGGCAGGCTCTAGTTCTAGTTCCAACTACCTTGGAACTATAACTGTAACTAATTACTTGTGAAAGGAACTTTCCAAGCTCCGCCTCTCCTCACCTTGTCATAGCCCAACCCAGACATCATATGGTTGTCCCAGTTCCAGATATTCCCTGCTTGTCAGAAGAGAGACATTTCATTCTCTAGTCATTCCAGATCAGTTTTCTGTCTGCAAGTGTGATCCTAGTCTAGTAAGCATAGTTAGTATTAATATTATGATTAATAAAATAGGTAGACTTTAGTCTTTTAAGCAAAAAAGAGAGCTACACTAAGCCTTCCATACCTGCAGATTCCATATCCACAGATTCAGCCAACTACAGCTTGACAATATTCCAAAAAAATAAAATTCCAAAAAGCAAAGTTTGATTCTGCCATTTTATATAAGATACGCCATTTTATTACACCATTGTACATAATAGGACTTGAACACCCATGAATTCTGGTATCCATGGGAGTTCTGGAACCAAACTCTAGCAAGTAATCATGTTCCACTTACTTTTGTGAGATAAGGGATTGGAAATCCACTTTATTTAAACGTTTTCATTTGTGTAGTATTAAACTGTAGTAAATGGAGAATTCCCAAGAAGAAGGATAATCCTTCCCTTATAAAGTATCATTGCAATATGTTGGACTACAGCTCTCATCCTTCCTAACCAGCATTGACCTTTTGATGGATGATGGTAAATAGGTTGGGGAAAGCTGGCAGATTTTTTAACAATGAAAGAAAGACAATGTGTTAATAATCTAGAGACAGATCTGTGTGTCCGGGAGAAATACGTATATGAGAGTGGCCATATTCCTACTAGTTCATTTCTCAGAAATAGGAATGGAGGGTAGGGGCAAAGTCATGGCTCAGAAGATTTAAACCCTTTCATTTTAAAGCCTTCCCACAACAGCTGCATTGGGTAAGCACTGGTTCTTGTAGGGGGAAAAAGCCCTGTACATCTGCTGCTCAGTGGCAGTTTCTTCTTCATCATAACTTCACCTGTTCCGCAGTTGTAGATTAACACTGCCAGTTGTTTATGGAGCTAAGCTTATGCATTCTAGAGATGAGCTTGGACTCAGCTTTACGCATACCCTATTTGAGAAGGACATCTATAAAATGGATGTCTCCTTTCTCTCAGACATCATGGCTCCATGTGGCTGAAAAAGCAGAACAAGTTCAGGCTAGATCCTTTTTTTTCTCTCATTATTTATAATGGTGTAGTGTATGACAGCTGAGAAACTGAGTTGTGAAGGAAGCCTGGTTTTGCCATAGATTTTCTAGATCACCTTCATCAGCCACTGTTTCTGAGTCTTTCTCTCATAGCTCCCCCATCTGCTATAAGGAGCATAATAACACTAACTAACTTCAGAGAGTAGACCTGTAGATTTAAACTAAACTAGTTAAATGCATATGGAGTGTTTTGAACCTTCAAAGTGCCCTACAGATGCCAAGTATCATCATTCCATACTTTGGTGTTTACAAGAAGTGGGTCATAGATGTACTTGTCTCCTGCCAAGCCCTGGATATGGAAAAGGGAAATCAAAAATTGCAAGGCAAAGATATATTCCTCTACCCAATTCTTCAAAAAATGCATATTATGTGTCTGCATATTATGTGTCTGCAAAAAATGCATATTATGTGATCACTTGTACCTTGGTTATATCCACGCTAAATTATGAGTCTTCTCATGGGCTTTCCTGAGACTTCTCAAATTGTTCGTGTCCCATGGAGGAAGCCCCCCAAAAGGTTATAATGACTCTAAAGATTTGCCCTCCCCATTCCCCAGTGTCAGACATTCCCTGTCGTCTCAGCCCAATGGCACTTCTTTTCCCAGTCATGATCTGTCAAGGAAGAACTATTCTTGAGGTGGTTCCCATCCTTAATGAACTGCTTAGCAAAGGGACATGCTGTCAGGTAAAGAGCGTGTTCTATGCAATGGCAAGAATTCTCCTTTGCCCTTCTGCCTTTGGAGCCAAGACATTAAAGACTGCTGGATGATGCTAACTAGAGACGTTCTTCACTCGGTTGTTCATTCTCCCTTTTGAAAGTCTGGCAGAGTCAGGAACACGTTTAATTAATAGACAGAAATTGCTGTAAAAGAAAATAATTCTCAACAGCTCAGCTGTGACTGTTATGAGCTAGAGTCATGGAGTTAGGCAACCACCCAGACTGCTGTTTACATGAGCCAATAAAAGGAGGGGAAAAATCATAACAGAGCCAGGGATACACAGAAAATGGATTATCACATGGTTTGAGATTGCTGGCTGCTAATTACATTTGTCTGGTCTTTGAGCATACACTATTACATCTGTGTTTGCATATAGCAGGTAGGACTGAGGTGTGTGTTGTCACATTAGCCTGTGAAGTGACGAACAGCTGCCCAACATGCCTTATTGAATACTTAAAGTTGTCCTTTTCCCTTTGGATCTTCGCTTTCCAGGTGGGCCATGCAGCCAAAGTAGCAATGTGCCATGAAATCAGGGATTTCAGCTGTAGAGCTGTGCATTTTTTTGTGCGCTTGCTAGCAGAATATGATTAGCACAAGAATGTTTCTAAGCATTAGAGTAATTATACTGTAAAACTTTCAAGCACCTAGTAGTAATTCTTCCTGCTTCCTAAAGAACACATTCACAAAAGGATGTTTCCAGATGTTCAGCAATGCAGAACTGAAGCAAACTCCAAATGACTGCAAATGTGAACCAAAACTGGTGAACTGATTTTTTCTCAAGATCTATGTCTGGTGCATATGGAAATCTGGTATGATGCTATGTAGCTATATCCTTTCACCTGTGAGCCGGTTGATGTTGCTTCCTTTTTATTAATGTTCCCATGAGTTAGTTAACTAGATGAAATCTGCAGTGATTCAAATCAGGAGAAATCTTGTCCTTCTAGTTCTATAAAATGGAGATTAACTACAAAATGGGGACTTAAATAAAATTTCAAGTATTTTAATCATGTTATGAGCAGAACGAATGGGCACTTGGAACACAAGTGGTACAAGATACAGGCTTCCCCCACTTATCTGACAGGTTAGGGACCAGAAGACTGCTAGAAAATAGAATTGGTTGGAAAGCTGAACCTATGTACTGTATGTACCATAGGAAGCAGGAGGGACTTGTAGAGGCTCACTTGGGACCCACTGTGCTGTTTGCAAAGCTTCTCAGCTGGCTTAGTTCCTTTTCCCACCTCTCAGTTCGCTTTGCAAGCAGTATGTTCATGTGAGTACAGTAGGCCCTCCACATTCGCAGGTTTCACTTTCGCAAATTTGATTATTCGCAGTGCCTGTTTGCCTCCCCCCCATTCTCTCCCTCCCATTCCTTGACCTTTTGCCCGGGGCAGGAAGGTGGAAAGATCTTCACTCCCTTGTACTCACCCCGCCCCTGTGCTGGCAGGGGCGTGCTGGCAGCAGCGGCAGCAGCGTGCAGGCGGGGAGATAATCCCTTCCTTAGATTCTGCCCCCCCCCACATGGGCCCGCGCACATCTGCCTGCAGGAGACTGCAGAGAGGAAGGAAGATCTTGCCTCTCTTGCACTTCCCCTGCCCGTTGCCCACAGGACTGCACTGGCAGCGGACAGCAAGAGAGTAAGGAGAGGAAGATCTTTCCTTTCATGCACTTCCCCTGCATGTCATCCGCACGATCGCACTGGGAGCGGGGGCAGGAGAGTAAAGAGAGGAAGATCTTTCCTCTCTTGCACTTCCCTCACCCATTGCCCACATAATCACGCTGGGAGTCACTGGCAGGGGAGTAAAGAGAGGAAGATCTTTCCTCTCTTGCACTTCCCCCACCCATTGCCCACGTGATCGGACTGGCAGGACCATGCAGAGAGGAAGATCTTTGCTCTCTGCACTCCTCTGTCCGTCCCGTCCGGGTGCATGGAAAAAAGGAAGAGAGTGTGAGTGGCAGGTAGGAAAGCACAGGAGAAAACCTTCCTTCTCCTTCCCTCTCCTGCTTCTGGCCCACGTGAGAGCACAAAAACAAGGCAGGACACAGGGGCAACAAGCAGGAGGTCTCCCCCCCGCACTCTTTTGTCTCCCCCCCAGACAGGAGCAGCTAAAAGAATGACGGGGGGCATGCTCACTGGGGGGACATTATTCGCGTTTTTTTTTACATTTGAGGGGCTTCTGTGCACATATCTCTTGTGAATATGGAGGGCCTTCTGTAGTTCCAAGCGAGCCTCTGTAAAAAGAAGAACTAATAAAAGAGTAGAATCCCTGTTGAATTAATGGAACTTGTCCTTAATTTGGAAGCATCAAAATAGCGAGTCATCAGATAACAGAGTATATATATGTAATCTATAATGAGACAATGTAATGAATTACAGAATGAGATGGGAGTGAAAGGATTTATGTTTTTGGAGGAAAATGTATACGAGTTGCAATTGCCAGTTATCTTCATAACATAACTGCCAACTGTTCCAGTTTAGGAGGGACAGCCTTGAATAATCTGCCATCCCATTTTCTCAGCTGTTTTAAAAATGTCCCAGTTTATCTCTTCTCCATCCACTTTCCTCTTTTGTCAGCTTTCTTCAGTTGCCGCAAACAGAGTACAAAAGTGATTTCTGCTCAACTTGCGCAAAGTGCAAAAGTGATTTGTGCTTAACTCAGCAGGAAGCAGGGGAGAGGAGGGAGTGGAATCTTGCTTTTCCCAGTAGGCTCAGACAAAAGTAAACTGCTGCATTATCTCCCGGCTTATGTGTTTTTTTTATTCTTAATAATTTTTGTGATATTGACCACACTGATGTTGTTTAGCCACTTGTGTCCTGGTTTTCATCTGTGAAACATTGGAGGATATGTGATAAAAGCGAATATTGCTCTCCATACTGGAGTAATGGTTTACAAAGAAGCCACAAGGAACAAATGTGTGAGAGAATAGGTAAAATATGGCTGAGCAATCACTGCTGAATCTCCATCCATATTGGATTAATATCATGGGTGACATCAATTAGGTTAGTTTAAGACATTCTCTTTGATATATGGTGCCAAAAGGAGCATCTGTTTTCTATACAGTTTCAAAGGAGCAGACTTGGCTCAATTTCTCTGCTGTCCATATAGGATGGAGTATTTAAAATGGATTTTTCCTGTTTGCTTGTTCATGCATTCATTCGCAGAACCTTGATATCAGAATAATTTGATCTGCAGTACATGAAAAGTATAGTAGAAGTGAAATGTTCAGTTTAAGAAAGTATATATATTTTCTGTTGGGCTACATGTTATAAAACTGATCTGTGCTTGTAAGCCATTTTGAAGTGTAAGTATTTGAATGATAGACTGAGTAACAGCCTTTAGTGTGTATTTCTTTACACTTGCTGAATCCATCATGTTGGTGTGATGTCAGCTTCCTATTTAATTTTCTGGAAGTGGCAGAGGTTAATTGCCTCTGTGTTCTTTCTTGCAGCGGTGCCAAAAAGGAATTTCTTTGCAGATGCTGCTTTAGCAGAGCAGAATTGTTTACTGAAGATTAGACTTGGCACTGATTAAGTGCACACCAGTTCAAAAAGCTAGAGAGAAGGCTATAATAGACAGTGTATTTTTGCCATCACCAGTTTAGATTCTAGAACACTGGCAGAAAGTTAGGCAGAATGGTTGGTGGTTTTTTTTTTTAATTGCCCTAAAGCAGAAAAAAAATATGGTGTCTGTTTACGCATTGCCCAAAAAGAGGATAATGGAAGATACAGATTGGCATAAAATCTGGCTGTGTTAATTTACACATGTAAATTGAAATTTGGAAGTAATTGCTGTAAATTAAAAACAATTGCAGTAGAATGTAGCATACAGGCAAGGCTAAGTCTCCTGGTCAAGTGCCAACTGCTACTGAATAACTTACCTTTTTATGGCTTGGACTAGGCAGCCCTTCAATTAGAGCATAGCCATCCATAAATGTGAATATATGTCCATCTGAAGGGAAATAGACCATTTAAGTAACTCAGAGGTGTGTAATTCTGCTTTGATGAGTGACTTGGATGCTTTCCTGAAAAATGGGGACTAATGCACAGGAACTATGAATGCATTTTTTGATTTCTAAATCTGAACTTGGATCCAAAGGACTAAAAAAGTAGTTTTGTTTGTCCAGCGGTGCTACATTTCTCAAACAGCTTCCCATGTTTTGCAATGGTGAGAGGATGGGTCAGAAACAGTTTTTGGTATGGCATGTTTGACCACCCAAAGTAGCCCCTTGAAACCCAGTAGTGCAGAATCAGCTGACTTCTGTTATCCTTCTGCTTTAGCTGTGGTAAGAAGATACATTGTAGCACATGATCACACCAAGATGGTTGATGTTGCCACTCTGTAGAAACATTATGCAAGGAAACCGCATGGCACTTGATGAGAGTGATTTCTGAGTAGTAGGGATGTAAATCTTCACTTATTTCATTCTTACAAGCAAAAATGAAAAAAAAAATTAAAAAATCTTCCTACTAGACCAAATTACAAGAGTTTTTGTACAGTTTTTGCTTGTTTGTTTTTTGTATTTCAAGACCTTCTTGCAAAAATTTTGTTTGAACAACAACAACAACAAAAAGTTGTTAAGCAAAACCCAACATTGTTGTGCTGAAATCTTTCTGTGCAAAGCATTGATCTGTGTGCAACAAAGTTGGGTTTTGAGCAAAGCTGACCAAAAATGGGAAGGGAAAACTAGGGGAAAGTACTTTTTTTTCCACTTTCAAAAGCCATTTTCTCCTGCTCTTAAATATCTCATGGTGGCTGATTTTTTTTTTCAATTGATGCCTCAATTTGATGATAAGAAAATTTCAGATAAGAAAATTTGCAAATATTACTTACATCCCTACCAGACATGTTTTTTCCCCTCATATTGCTGCTTTTTAAGTAAAAATCAAACCAAAAGCAAATTACTAAAGGGCACCTTACTCTTCAGTGTTCCACCTGTTACCCTGAAATTCTTGAGGGTCCCCAAGGGACTCCTAAATATGATCCACATGATGGGGAAAGTAAACTCAACAGAGCACAAGCAATAGCAATGCGAGAGGCAGGGTCACCTGGCGAGATCTTTTACCCAGTTTTTACGGGGTCAGGCCCAGACAGAAATCACACAAAAAGGTCCAATGAATGACTTTATTAAACAGAAATATCACGTATTAACACATACACTCTCTCTCACACACAAACACATATCCAAGGGCTAAAGAAAAATAAAGAGCAGAAATAAGATAGTGGGATTGCTAAAGGATTCATGGTTTGGGTGATACTGCACCTTTTCCTGAAGTCCTTGGTCCGGAAAGCAGCGAAAGAAATGGAACTCAGCGAAGAGACACTGAGGGGATCGCGCGGCTGTCGGAAGAGGGGAGTGGCCAGTTGGTATGACCCAGAGGTATCTAAAGAACTAGTCAAAAACGGGGACTATTTGTAGCAAAAATTTACTTTGAGGGCAAATCCTCTCCCGGGGAGAACAAAGGGGACAGAAACGGAAAACAACTTCACATCAGCACCTTCTTTGATATAGGAAGATAACAAGGTGTCACCCAAGTATCAGCATCTTCCCCCGCTTTGGGTTGCAGTGTGAGTTTATGTAGATGATCCTTGTCTGATAAGATTTTATTGCTTCCAGTGTCCAACTTTGTGGGAAAAACTCTTGATCCCTTCAAGTTGGCTCCTTAAAGGCTGAGGACCTTTTGTCCACCGTGGGTTGGCACAGCTTGAGGTCTCCTGTGGTTACGTGACAGGGGAGTTTACTGGCCTGACCTGGTTCTTCCAATCATACGACTGTTGTTGCCTACGTGCTCATCCGGGTGACCTCTCTGGTGGGTTAGATTATGTTTTATATCAAGGTTGTAGACCCTGGGACAGGGTTTACCAGGGGGGCAACACACCCTTGTTCATACTGCATTGAAATTAACTGTACTTGTGATGACCGCATGGTTTCCAAAGAATTTTATGTATAGACGATGAAGGTATTGAAAGCACTAAGATGCCCAAGAATGATGGCTGCGTCTCAGTGTAGCGTGGCATTACACTGTCAGCAGTACAAGGATTCAGGGTCACGTTGAAGAGTACATAGAAGGAATTGTGTGAAGAGCTGACGCACACGTTAAGAACCAGTCATAGTATCATATCATATCAGTAAGGTCTTCTAACCATTGAATGATGGTGGGTGAGTCCAGTCCTGTGGTATTAATCTTTTTTGCAACAGTAAAAGCATGCAGGATCCAACAATGTTGACTCTCAGTTGAATTTCACAACAAAAGGATTTAATTTGAAAGAATATGTAGATCTGCCAATGCCAAAGATCTTTCAAATACTGTTTTCCAGCCTAAATTATCTCACAGGGTTTTTGTGATATAACATGACTTTTGAGAAGAAGTGTGTCCCTCTGAGATCCTTGGATGAAAACGAGGACTAGTAGTTCAGTTAATTGCTTGTTTTTATCTGTCTTTGAAAAAGTCATGTTAAAAGCTGAGATGAAGGACAGGGGTAGAAGTCTTTATACTTTCAGACACTAATGATAAGCTATTCCCATCCTGGGTCACCGTGGGCCAAATTGGCTAGGGCTACTGAATTAGAATTGTGCAATGAGGCACTTTTTCCCCTTTGCATTGCTGATTACTTTTCCCTTTAAATAAGCAAGGTGTAGAAGATCTAATATTTTAGCTCTAAAAACTTCTCATTTTTCTTAATCCCAGGGGGGTGGGAAGGATGGTTAGTGGCCCTGAACCACAAATTGAACAGTGTTGTTTATATGTCTTAATAGTCTCTTTTTTTCCTGTGAATGTTTTTCTAGCATCATGCACAAAAACAAAGGCCAAGAGTATACCAGCTAAGAGTGGGGGTACTTCTTCACTGAGAGTCAAAGTAGGATGACATGCTTTAGTAGCTGTATCAGCCGTGATCCCAAACACTTAGCAATGGAGATGAGGAGACCAACCAAAACAATGTCTTGTTTTTACAGAGTTTTTTCCTCTGTGCAGTCTAAGGCATGCTTTTGCCTTTGCGTGTTGCTTCACAGACTGTCTTTTCAACAGCTTCATTTCCTTTTGTTTCAACATATCTGTTGGCAAAATGTGCTCCACACCTCCCCCCATCCCTGTCAGGCTATTTTTAGCCTCTTATCACTGTTATTTCCTGCAGTAAATAGTTTCCTGGCATTGCTTTTGGAGCAAATTGATGTTAGGAACTGGAAGGCACAGTGTGGTGCAGTAGATGCTCTTTGTGGGGTTGAGGGGAAGAGGTTACTGCACACAACCAC
Organism: Cyclura pinguis; assembly: GCA_030412105.1. Lineage (NCBI taxonomy): Eukaryota > Metazoa > Chordata > Lepidosauria > Squamata > Iguanidae > Cyclura > Cyclura pinguis. The sequence goes on along the minus strand of CM059599.1, from coordinate 304,048,838 downwards.
AAACCCTTGGATGAGTTGCTGTTATTTTGCTTTGTGGCTGGTTTAAGAGCAACAGTGAGATGGTGTTCTCTCTTCCACCATCTCCTTCCAATAATACTTGCTATTTAGAACAGAAGATGTAGAACCATTGTTTCCCAGGGTGCCTAAGAAGCTTTGAAAATGAGATTTTTGTATTGTTTTCCCAAGGGTTTCTCATCATAATTTTATCTGGAGTACAGCTCTTGCCAAATCTGCTTGTGGGGCATCCAGGGAAAGGGGAGGGAAGCCTAATGTTGGAAAATGAATGGATATGCAATTAAAAATCTGAACGTCATGATCTGTCAGCTGTGCATACTCAAGAAGAGAATGAGAAAGGAAACACAGTAGAGGGGTCAGGCATGAATATGAAAGCAATTGAGATTTTAAATTGACGTACTAAAGTAAGCAGAATGAATGAATGGATAATTCAGTTGTATGTACCCACTGTAGGACCAACTAGTAGGAAGCTCGGGGTTTTTTTACCCCCAATGCACCATATATTTGTTAATGCTAAAAAGATCTATAAGAATCTACTTTTTTCTGGTATTATGGCTCCCTCTGCTTTTCAGGAAATGCCCAGGGATTTTGGACCTTAAAGATTGCTTGTGTTTAAAGTTAGTCTTATGTCATGAGCTCTGGTCTTGCAACATGTTTTTTCTCTTAAATGCGGTAGGTGGGTGCTAGTATCTATTTCTCTCTTGTGAAGATCTCTCTCTCTCACACACACTCTCTTTCTCTCTGTCATATACACGCACGTGGAATAAAAAAGTCTATGGATCTTTTGGGATATAATACTTCACCATAGTTTAGGTATGAGAGGAATGCATAAGCCAGTTCCATCCCATCCCCATTCCTCTGAGATGGGCACAAGTGGAAGATGGAGAATGTTGATTTTTGTATTTAATGTAAACATAGTTCCTTTATGTTCAAACTCGAGGAGAAAGTAGGAACTTTATAATATGATTTCTTCAGACTAATGCAAAAAGTATTTGGCCCTTTATTTTGGGTGACTTAATGAGAAATGAAGCATAAACACCTACAAGATACTTAGACTATATCCACATGACACAATTATAGCATTCAATAGTACTTTAACGGTTATGGCAACATCCTGGAATTTGTAGTTTAGTGAGGGGCTTAGAATTCCTTGTTGAAGAACTGCAGAGAAGGAGTTTGGGGAGGGGGTAGACTAGAGCTTTCCAGCAGATCATTCTGAGTGTCTCACCAAACTACAAATCCCAAGATTCTGATAGAACCGTGATAGTTAAAGTATTCTCAGACTGCTGTAACTGTGCACTAATGGAAAAATAATCCTCTTCTGGACAGCTGCTGACTTTCCCTGCCCTCTCTTGCCCAGGGTTGCACTTCTGGATTCCTGGAACAGGTGTGTGGAGAGGCCACAAACCTCTGATTTGTAGTTTCATGAATTGTCTGCCAGAAAACTTTCATATAGGGTAATGCAGTAAAGAATTCCAAAGATCTCACTAAACTGCTAATGTATTACAGATAAAGTGGTATGCTGTAATTGTGCAGTATAGCTACACTCTGATCTAGATTTGTAGATTATGAATTCATTGGTTTCATATTGATTTCAGTCTTTCCCCCAAAAGTGAGGTTGCTTCTAGACTTCACTTTTATGCTGTTCTCGGAATGTCCTGTTTACTGAAGTTTGCAGTGGGAGAGAGTCTAGGTGTCATCTTCAGTTTACCACCGTACCTTCCTTTTGTTTCTTCCCTCTTTTCTTTCTTACCAGAGAAAATCTGTTCAGGAGAAAAATAGTAGAATAACTGCACCATGCCTGGATTATAAGTAATACAAGTCCTCTGTCTAGAAGCACCCTGGGATGTAAAACTGCTCACAACAAGATTTAGGATTTCTTTTTTTAAAAAAAAGATAATAATACAAAGGCCTAAATCACAAAATTAAGCTTTCTGATGCCTGAGTGACTCAAAGTGGAATTTCCAGAAGGGCAGTCAAGACAACAGAAACATTTTTAGTCCCAACTTGAGTAGGCTAATTGAATCAGTGGTGTTTACTTAAATATTGATTTACCAGTCAGCAGTTGAATCAGCTGGTCTACCCTAGTTGGAATTAGCAATTGAATACAGGCCAGTGAGTCTAATGACACCTTAAATAGCAACAAATGTATAATAGCACAAGTGTTTACACACTACAGACCACTTTATGATGAGCTAGGCAGAAGTCTGCAAGTGCTTATGCTGTCATAAATTTGCCACAGGACACTTCGTTGATTCTGAGCAGGAATGGAAGAGCTTGAAAGGAGCTTCTGGTTTCCCTGGCAACTGTCTGCATTTCCTAGTGCTTAAAATTAATCTAGAAGAGAGAAAATATTGATTTCTTCACAAATCTGTTTTAGCAGCATTTCAGCATAGTAGCTTTCTCTTGACAGTTTTCTTCAAGAATGATTTACAAGGGTAAGTGCCATCAGTTTTAATAGAAATGGGTTATCCAAATAACTTTTTAGGCATCCTTAGGACTACAGAGCAATCCTGTTTAGCAAGACTGGACTATAAAACATGTGCTAATCCTTGATGTTGATATTAGTTTAATAAATTAAAGTAAAAACTTATCAGTGGTATATTATATATTTTATTGACAATGTACATTTCCCAAAGGAGGAAGGTGATGATGCTCCATTTTTGATAATTTCTTCTGAAATAAGCTTAGATCTGTAAAAGGGGACAAGATTTATTACACTTTCTGACCTGACTTTTGGAAGCAGATTGCAAGGATCCAATTGGTTATTGCATTTTGTGCTGTTATATTTTTAATGACCAGATGTTCTGTATGTACCTTCTAAGTTGTTACCCTGATTTCTGGGGGTCCCGGGAGGGACACCTAAATGTGCCCAAACAATGGGGAGGGAATTAGCACAGAGCACAAGTTTGCAATGCGAGAGGCAGGGTAATGTAGCGAGATCTTGAACCCTATGTCTACGGGGTCAGGCCAAGTCAATGATAAGGCAGATGTTGAAATAATAGTAATTGTCTTATTGAAACGCAATCAAACACGTGTATGCAACACACTCACACAAGGAACTATAGAAATAAAGGTAGGAGTGGGATAGAGGGATTTTTAGAGGAGGTTTGGTATGGGAAATGCTATACCTGTCCTGAAGCCTGGTAAGAAGCAAAGAAGCTGGGGAGCGTGGATTCTCAGCACGTGGGGCTGAGGGGAAGGCTCGCTGGACAAAGCGACAGCAAGACGGGATGGAAGCCAAGAGCAATCCGAGGAAGCGCTCAAAGTCAGGGGTTCTTATAGGGAAAATTGTGGCCGCAGGCTAGTCCGTACTTGGGGAAAACAGTGAGTTTTGGGCTGGAGACAAAGCCTCTGAAAGGTCAGTACTTTAGATGATTGAGTTATAGCCAGATTGTCAGTAGAGTAGCCAGTATGCAAACGCGGAGTGCTTGAGAGTTGTATAGTCCGCTCATCAAGCTGCCTGCGCGGGGCAGGGGATCTTTTTGTACGTTGCGTGCATACATAATGTGGTACTTGCCTTGAGGTCTCCTGAAGCTGCATTCGGCAATGACTGGCCTGCCTAGATCGGGATGTGAATGGTTCGGCTATTGTCGGCCGCACCTGTGTGCATGCTTATCCGGGGGCCTCGCAAGCACATGGAAAGGAATGGGTACAGAAGGCCAAATTATTGATATTAAAATGATATCTTAATGTCCCATAAGCTCGGGCTAGAAACAGCGGTAACAAAGTCTTTGCCCCTGTAGTTGGTTTTAAACACAAAAACAAGTGCTCCTCCCTTGTATTTAATTTCTAGCCCCCACATAAAATCAATACTTGTTAATTCTCTGTTGTCTCACTTACTCATCTGCTTTTAAAATGTCCTGGGTCTCTATCACACTACACTGTTATAGTGTTATTTTTCCACTTTAACTGCCCTGGCTGCACCCTGTGGAATTCTGGGGTTTGTTGTTTGGTGAGGCACTGGAGCTCTCTGGCTGAGGATTCTAAATGCCTCTCCCTAAACTGCAAATCCCATGATTCCATGTGGTATTGCCATAGCAGGTAAAGTGGAATAATAGTGCTATAATAGTGTAGTGTGATAAAACCCCTAGTTTCTCTCTCTTCCTCCCACTTTCCCCCTTTGTCCTCAGCTTATTTCTATTGCTGCAAATTGAGGTCAAGTTGTAAGAGAAGTTTGTACTCAATTAACTCTGCAAATGAAGAAAGAGAGAGGAGACAAGGGAGAAGAATTTTGCACTTCCCTTTAGATTCAGACAAAAGCAAACTGCTGCAGCCTCTCTCATTAATGCTCTTCATTAATAGCGTTTGCCATCTTGACCATGCTCTGATGTTTTTTGGACATACATGTCTCAGTTTTCATCTGTGAAACGTTGGAGGGTATACATTACTAGAAATTAAACTAATACCATAAAATATTGTAGTTCCCCTCATTCTAACAGGCGTATCCCTGTACAGGAGTCCAACTACGTCCTTCAACAGGATTGTCCATCTTCTCATCTCCCCAGCCTTGCTATTTTTTAAAAATAAATTTATTTATTTATTTATTTAAAATTTCTACAACTGATTCTCAATATTCTGTGGCTACTGAGCATGGGCAACTCTCACTGAAGGGATGTAACTCAGTATCTGATTAAACACTTTATCAGGTTCAATTCCTGATATCGCTACGTAGGGGTCGGAAGAGAAATTTTAAAATCTTGGATAGCTGTGACAAACCAAGTGAAATACTGAACTAGAAAAACCACCCATTGTCATTTCTGCCTGCTGAGCTGTTTTTTGGAGTGGGGTTAGGTGGGGGAGGGACACTTGTACTTTTAAAACGGTTGAAAAGTTTGGGATTTTTCTGAGCATTTTTCTGCATCTTTCTTGTTTCTGAATGGCTGCATTTTGGCTCTAGTTCTGTTGGCACTTACAATCTGTGTAACAGGAGTGATATTTGTTGGTGGCATTCCCTAGTGCTGACTTGGTATTACATGTCTTCATTCTCTCACAGACTTTTGGAGTGAATGAGAAACATTGATATAGTTTACTTCTTTGTTCAGGTATTCAGCACTTAATGCATGGTATAAATTTTCAACCTATGCATGCATTTTAGTGCTGAGCTGAAAAAAAATGTATTCACGTTTCCTCTTTCATGAAGGGCACTCTCCTTTTCCATGATTTCCCCACCCTCTCATCTCTTTTTGAAATGGTGTGAAATTGTTTCCAACTTGTCAGGGGAAATGTAACCCATTGCCAAGGTAACCCAGATAAAAATCCAGTACCTGGGTGCTGAAGGTTGGCTAGCTGGAGGTGTACATTCTGATGCACATCACATAGAAAGTGAGGTGTGGATGAGTATGGATGTCATCCATCTGCACTATATCACTTTCACATGGATGTGGATTAATGTGCATACTCTCTTTGTACATTCTGCTCCATCTAGTCACCCTGAGACCATGGAGCTGCAGCTGGGCAAAGGTTGGACTCTCAAGCAGGGACGTGAGGAAATTTCACTGTTTCTGAGATTCTAATCAAGACACTGGCCATTTCTGCCCTACACTATTACAGGTCTCATTGTGCTGAGAAAGAGCGGCTATTTCCACATTACATTGTTATAGTGCTTTTATTCCACTTTCAACATCCTGTGGAATCCTGAGGTTTGCAGTTTAGGGAGGGACCTTTAGAATTCTCAACCAGAGAGCTCTTTGGCCTCAGTAAACTACAAACCCCAGAATTCCAGAGGATGTTGAAAGTGGAATAATAGCACTATCACAGTGTAGTGTGGAAATAGCCACTCTTTCTCAGCACAGTGAGACCTTTAGGGATTCTCCAGTCACCTCAAGAAATGTAGGCTCCAATGGATGAGTACCATCCCAAACAGTGTTGGGTGTTTTGTTCTGATGCTTGCAAAATATAATTGTTGTAAAACTTCTATTTCTTTGTAGAATCTTTGATGCTAAGGAACATACCCAGCAAGTACAACAGAATAGGCTGATTGATCACAATCAATTAATCCAGTGTTACTACTTTTACTAGACCATGTAACCACACAACAGTTATTAGATTTTCCAGTGCAATGCATTTTACCAAAACTACTCCTGAAAATGCACAAACTATCTTTGATATAATGGGAGGAGGGCACTGTTTGCATAGAGGAGAAAAAAATTGAAGGTCTCCTATTTACCATAGGGGGATGAATCAGGTCAGGATTTACATGACTGAAGATTTACAGGAAGACCAGGAAGACTTGAAAGCCTCATAACCACCTCTCTATTGTCTGAGTGAGCACTCAAAATTTACCTGCCCTTCCAGCAGATAACGACCAAGATCCTGTTTCAAACAGGCAGAGCATAATGCTCCATCCATGCAGTTCTGTATCCTCTCAGAACTCTCACAGATCTTGGGAGAGGTGGTGGTGGTGGTGAGTGCTTCTTTTTAACAGAAAAGAGTGAAAAGAAGTGGGGAGCAATTCCGATTAAGAAGAAGCAACTGGTCTTGGCTTGGAGGGGAAAGAAATGAGGGTGTGTTCATGAGTAGAATGCACCCTCCTTTTCCTTCTCTTTGCAGCCCAAACCCGCCATGTCTTCATCATTCAAATTGCCTCCTCTTGCTTTCCCTCAACATCAGTAAGTAGCACTGGCCACACCCTGGGGCTAGACAACTTCTGGGGTGGAGGTTTTGGATGGGACACAAAAGGCTAGAGAAAAGCTTCCTGTGCCCTACCCAGAAGGAGGCATACCTGTTAAAGGTGTAATCATGAACAAGTATGTCACTAACAGGATGCCACCACTGCATGTCCCCACTGCTACTCTGTGTCTACTACCAAGGATTATGCAAAACTGTGTCTTTTCTGTTAGCAAAGTAGGATACATTGGTAAACTAGGATAAAGAACCAGCTCACACTGGCTTAAAGTACATCTTTTTGTTTAAAGACATTTTCATATGCGTTACCGATCTTCTGTTTATTTTTATTTATTTAATATGATATTTGATGAATAATTTGCAAGTGCATTCTTACTGCCCTGTCTTCTGCATGTTTTTTTAGCTACTTGGAATGCCCTGATTTGCAATGTATTAATGCGTTAAATACACAAGGCTTAATGCTGCCCTGACATTTTCTGTTACAGCACAGTTGAGGCTTTGATGGATCGTGTTTTACAAAATATGTCTCTATTATAATTGGCAGTTACTGACAGATAACAGTAGCAGTATGAATACAACTATTGAGGGGCCCGACTTCATAGTATAATGTGCTATTCAGAAAATCTCAGCAGGTGGGCGGAGGTCAAGTCTCTGTCTCTTTCTATTGATCTTTTTCTTATGTAAGCAAGCAAGCACAGCTTAAGTGAAACATAGACTCAACTGGCTTATATTAGTAAAGTTGCTCCTTTGGGATTTTTTTTTAACTAATGGAGTACACTGCTTTAGAAGTTAGAAATATAGGGCTGAATCCACCTTAATATGCTATATTTGATGTGGGCTTGTGCAAGACGGTGTCCCTAGACTATGACCTCATTATAGTCCTCATTAGCGGTTTCTTGACATGCTTTGCTACACAAGTGTACATTCTGCATACCTATATACATGGGAAGCTGTTTGGATCTCTGTCTTACAATAGCTGCTTAGGTGATGATCCAAAGGGTGAGAAATATAACTGATAATGGTGGTTTCTATCACAAAATGTTAGAAGCAAGAGAATAGCAGCTTAGTTCATATGGAAAATGGGATTCTGGCTGGGGGATTATCTCTTGATGTTTCATTCTGCAACTTCCTAAAATGATCTAAGGTTGCCTTCATTGTCCTAATGCTCTCCAGATAGGCTGAATGAAAATGAGGTTCTCTTTGTCCCCCAGCAGGAGAGAAGGTACAACAAGACAAAACCTTGAGGTTATTCAGATTTGTGTAAATCTTCCCAGATAATCAGGAAATCAATGAGATTAAAGGACACTTTACCAGAATCAGAAGAAAATACATACATTTCAGAGAAAATATAGAACAATGTGGATTAGAGAATCATATTACATGATTTGCAATGCGAAAAAGCAGCCCTTTATAAAACACTGCATTTTCCTCTGATTTATTAGCCGCCATCTAGTTCAAGCTTACAATGTTCCTGGCTGGTTAGGAGTTTGCCCTACAGATTCAGGCAAAAAGACTTACTTATAGGTACCTGTTCCACCAGTTAGAGTCCTGAGGACACAGGTGGAAATTAAGAAAGATTGCTCCAGGAAAACAATTAGTCCAGAAAGAAATGTGGTATGTATTTTTTTGGGGGGGGGGGGGGCAGGATAAAATTAAGTAGTGAAATGAAGACAGTTTGATTTTATTTTACCACAAAGAAAAAATAAACTAAAATATGCTGAGCTATATGAAAATCTGTGGAATTTACATATCTAAACTAAAACTAAACTAAACTAAAAATTGGACGACTGTGAGCTGGATGTGAATCCTTGTCATTCTGAGATTGTGATTTTTAACCCACTTCTGTTCCACCATCAATCACAACTACATAGAATTTTCAGATCCTTTGCAGCTATTGCTTGTTGACTTGTTATTGTGTGAACTTAAGTTCATTCTTAGGCCACCTCCTGTGTTTTAACTCTACAAGTCCACCTTGGAAACTCAGAACTGAAAAGTCAAGACATCAAGGTGACTGAAGTCAGGACCTACTTTTGGGACACCCAAGGACATGGTCCATCCAGTATGTTTTGGACTGTCACATCACCACAAAAATTGGAACTCAGTTTTAAAGGCTGCTTACTGTGCAAGGTAAAGAGGGTAAGTGTTTAAACTAGGAACTGTTTATACAATGAACATCTGATGATACCTAAAGAGCCGGCATGGTGTTGTGGTTTGAGTGTTGAACTACGACCCTGGAGACCTGGGTTCAGTACCCCACTCAGCTGTGTAACCCAACTGGGTGACCTTGGGTGCGTCACACACTCTCAGCCTCAGAAAACTGAATGATAGGTTCACCTTAGGATCAACATAATTTGGAAATGATTTGAAAGCATACACAACAACAAAGACTCCTAAGACATGCGAAAGCAGTAGTATATTGCTTTAAACTACAGAATTTGTTCCAAGACAGTATACCACATTTCAGAAACAGTGGAAGCTGACTTTCATTGTCATTGCATCATGCTAAATATATTTTATCAAAGATCTTGCATATCCCAGTGGTGTCTTCAGAACTGTTTACAAGCTCATCTGGGGAATGGTTTTCTTAAATGGTTTTATCTGTCCTGAAACACTAGTATTTTCATCTGACATGTTGAAAAGAGCAAGCTCAGCATATTTAGAATCCATTACTAAGATTCTTTCCCCAGAAGAGATCTGGCTGTCATACTTTGTTCTGCTGAACTGCAGAATAAGAAGGGTTTTTGTTGTTGTTGTTGGTAGCGGTGGTGGTGGGTTCCTCATTTTGAGTACAACTCTTCAGTAGAATTCTATTTGTCACCAGCATATAGCATGATTAAGACAGAATTTTCTTAGCATAGGTCACACTGTAGCTTGACTTAGGCAGAACTATCCCACAAAACCCATGAAGCCAAGACTGTAGTAATGACATGTATATTTTTAAGTGTGTATTTTTAAAGGACTCATTTTTGTTTGCCTTACAGGTAGTATGGTATAGTATCCCTTTGAAGTTATTATTTACAGTGGTGTAAGGAACCTAAGTACCTCGAGGCACCAGATCCTGTCTGATATTAGAAGCTAAGCAGTGTTAGGCCTGGAGGGTACTTGTATGGGGGCCTGCCATGGAATACTAAGTGCCATGAGCTCTAGTCAAAGAAATGCAGTATCAAACCAGCTCTGAGCAGTCCTTGCCTAACAAAAACTTATGAAATTCATAGGGTCACCATAAGTTGGCAGGAGACTTGAAGACAGACAGACAAAGAGACAGGCATGCATGTGTGTGTGCATGCACACAGGCACACACGCACATGCACATACAGACAGATGTAACCTGTTGGGCTGAGATCCAAGTAAAATCCCTTTTCTTCAAATACCTCACTACTCAATCAAATTTTTAAAAACATAGACAATACATTTTAAAATCATTCTTTCCCAGAGGACAGGAAAATGGCATACAGTTCTCCCTCTACGTTCATGGGTTTGGCCATCCTGAATTTTCTTATTTGTGAGTACATGTGCCTTCTCCCACATTCTCCTCCTCCCATGGCCTTGTGTGTTGTCAAGCATGGAGAAGGGAGGCAAGCATATCGTGGAAAAAGGCAAGGGATTGAGAGGGAGGCACACAGGTGTGTTCTCCGCTCTGGAACTCCCCCATCCCATTCCCATGCATTTCACCCCAGCGGCAGAATGCATACTGAGGCAAAACACAAGAGACTGGGGGGGGGGGTTCACATGAGCCTTCTTTTTCCTCTCCGGAGCTCCCCCCTCCCATTCCCATGCATTTTGCCTCAGCATGGAAAATGCAAGAGATTGGGGGGTAGCCCCTGAAGGAAATGGGAGGGAGAGGGTGGGAGAGAGTTATTCATGGTTCTGTGCTGCAAACCCTCGCAAAAGTGGAGGGGCCACTGTATTACCTGTGAGTCACATTCTGCTTACTCCTGCAGTAGGCAGCAGAGATGTAGGCACATTTTACTACACACAATTAATTTATTCTAGGGCCCTTTCCACATCCTACCTTTTCTCGGCCCTGAGCTGCGGTGATTGAGCGAGCAGCCTCTTGTGAGAGGCTCTCACTTCCCTGCTTCTTCAGCTCTGCACGAGCTTCCTGCTCACGCGAGAGCCCCACCTCTTCCTTTCACAGTGCAGCCTGGGATCTTCCCAGGCTGCGCTGAGACAGGAAGCATGACCAGCCCGGCTCCCGAGGCTCTGCACGCAAGGTAAGTGCATGCGGGGCCTGGGAGCAGTGCGCGATCACACAGCATTTTCGGCTGAAAGCCGAAAATGCAAAGGTGCATGATCATTGCCTGCTGGCCCCTGGAGCCTTGTGTGATTGTGAGGGCGTCATGCAGATTGCTGCTCGCAATAGCGCGAGGCTTCAGGCCCTCTTTCTCGTGGCAGATGCCGTGCGAAAAGGACCTCGATCTTAGAACATTTTGGCCTACAGCTCCTAGAATCCCCCAGCCAGCTTGTTTGTTGTCTATGCTGGCTGGAGATTTCGGGGAATTATAGTCCAAAAAAGTAACTTTTCCAAGTTCTACTTGTAGGTGAAGGCCAGCATGCAGGCTGCCTGCTGAAGTGGAGAATGCGATGAGCCTCTTTAACAGGGCATTGAGCTGCAATTCTGTTGCTTTGGAGGGAAGACGGGGAGACTCACTCTGAAGGCAATGATATGCTCTCTCTAGAAGCAAATATAATGCATAATTCTGGACAACTATGAAGTAAATACCTTTGTTTTTGCTGTCTCAGGGAATCAACGCAGGACTGGAAGAAGGCCTGGCTGAGCTCAAATCCTCTTTCCCCTCCACATCAAGGGCAGAAAACTTGGTCTGCTGTGGATGTGGGAATCTCCTAGGCTGGAGTGGGAATCATGTGGCCCTGCAAATGTTGTTGGACAGCAGTTACCAAATTTCCGTTGGCAGTGTAGTCTATGACTAATGAGACTTGCAATCCAGGAACATGAGGGGAGGACTGCACAATTCCCGCTCCTGTTCTGGACGTTCCAGTAGGAAAGAGCACTACATCAATTAGTGAATAAGTAACACTCTGTGACTGGCAAAGTAGGACTCAGGTTAAATGTTGCTTTTAACACATAGAGTACAGCTATGCCTGTTCTTTTTCCTTGCTCAGATTTCAGTGCAGGGAATCTTAATGGGGATGTTAGTCTGGAAGGTGGAAGGTGGTATCCCTTTCCTTCTGTAATGGTCCCAGTCCAGCTCCCTTCTGCTTCAGTGATTTGGGCTAGGGACAAGCCCTCATTCACTTTAACTGGGGCTTCTGTTATTGTTCTGTGCCTTCAAGTTGTTTCTGACTTATGGCAACCCTAACAGGGTTTTCTTGGCAAGATTATTTCGGGGGGGGGGCATACCTTTGCTTCCTCTGAGGCTGAAAATGTATGACTTTGCTCAAAGTCACCCAGTAGATTTCCATGACTGAGCAGGGACTTAAATCCTGTTCTTCAAAGTTGTAGTCCAATGCTCAAACCATTATACCACACTGGCTCTCAACTGGGACCTTTCTCCAATGTAAATTGTAGGGATAGATGCCCCAATCTGGGTAGAAACCATGGATAGGATGGGAGAAGGGCAAAGATCTCAATCCTCTCCTTACTTTCGAATAAGGGAAGATAACAATTGTAGCTGAACACTATGTATTAAAAGTAATATGTAGTTTGGCTCCAAATCCTACTGACTCAGGAGGACTTACTTCTGAGTAGGCTTGTATGCAGTTACCATGTAACCTCTAGGGCAGTCTCATCCCAAGGAAACCTGATACTTTTGCCCTTGGGACTTTTCATCACCCAGAGAGAACACATATCATAACACATATCCAGATTCAAAGTTTCTTGTCATGACAAAGCCTTTGGTTATTAACACAGTTATTAGACTTCGAATAGTTAGACTTGTCAAAGTCTAATTATTCTACTCAAATCTGTATGACTAAATCAAAAGAAAACAAGGTCTAGAAGCTGCAATCCTTTCTGAAAAGAGTTTCACCATTGATGTACCAAATTTTCATTTGGAGCTAATAAGAAATCTTCACTCCATTGTAAATGAAATATCCCTTCTATAAATAAGAAAATGAAGGATCACTTTAAAAACTTGTAGATCAAGATTGTTTGGAATTCAAGCTGTAGAGATACATAAAAACAATACATGATATTAAGTGCAGTGAGTTTTATGGCGTGTAATCTGTCATATTAACTTCTAAGTGTTCCTCCCTTGGTTTAATTAGCTCTTACATCATAATTAAAAGCCAAACTAGAATTAATTCTGTAAGCTGGCTGTGGGGCTAATAGTGAAGTTAATTAAAAACTAAACTGTCTATTAGAAGGATAAAATTGTTTGTGATGCTCTAAACATGAAGTAATGGTACTGTATTATTGAATCTCTAGATTATTTTGTGAATTTTAGAAGACATTCCATATGAAATGCTAGGCTACATTTGTGCCCAGAATGAGATTTTGGTTAAACTGTAGAGTACTGATTGATACTGTCATGAGAAATTATTGTAACCTGTGTGGCATCAGATACATCTGTCCTTGGTTGTCTGTTTTAATAGGCTACTCTGGATTTTTGCAGGTTATTAAAGAGGTTCAAGTGATTTGTTCTCATCCTGCAATGCACACTATTCCCTAGGCTTTCTACCAACCCACTTCTTTTATAAGAAGCATCTTCTGTCCCACAATTCTGGGCGTAAGTTAATTTTTGCATAATGGTACTCATTCACCATTGAGATCTTGCAAACATTATGCCAACACAAGGATTTTTTTTCCAGAGAGTTTTGTACTGATTTTGCACAGCCTGAGTTATCTCCCAATTTTGCCTCATAGTTCCATTCTGGAGGGGTCAAACCCTCTCGTTTATGTATTACTGTACATATATCACTCCCCTGTCAAAAAATCCTCCTCAGTCAGAGCAGACTTGCATAATGTGAATGTACACCAAGGAAGGAATAAACAGCCTTTGTTAGACTGCAGCTCCCATCGTTCCTTGCCAGCATAATCACCCATGGAGCTGGCGAAAGTTGTCATCCAACAGCATCTACAGGTCCACATGTTCCCTACTTTTGATGTACACCATGCAGTTCTAGGAGGAGCTCTGAAGAGGAGAGTTGTTGGCAGAGAAGCTTCCCTTAAACAAGGGCTGAGGAGCCTCTAGTCTTCCACCTGTTTTTGGACTGCAGTTTCTTTAATCCTTTGCCATTGGCCGTGCTCACTGGGGTTCTGGGAGTTGAAGTCCCAAAACTCTGGAAAGCCAGTTTCCTTGTTTCTGTTCAAGACAATGAGTTCTAGAAGCCAAGGACCTTTGCTGTGGTTTGAACTCAGTTTGCAGCAGTGGAAGTAGGCTGAGGACAAGGGGGAGAATGGGAGGTAGAAAGAGAAACCAGAACATTTTAAAGGCAGGTGAAAAGGTGCAATGACAGAGGATTGAGGCTGCTCCTGCCAAATTGGTATGTAAATAGAGAGGATGCAGTGCTCTTGGTCTATGAAGTAAAACTCCTCCTTTTCTCTAACTGGATCACTTACTATTTCTCTTCTTGATGTTTGGTCTTGGAATCTAGAACACGTGAAATGTGCTCCTGAGAATCTGGAATCTGGAGACTAGAGTGGCTCCCTCCTTCAGAAGGCAAAAACTTTTAATTATTATTATTATTCTGGCAGACTTTTGAAAATTGAGTATTTTTAAATAAAGGGCTTATAAGAGTGTCCTTTTTTTTAAAAAAATGCCTTTTGTTTGACAATTTAATTACATGTTCCAAGTTAAAATTTTGTATGTTTTAATTAATTTCTGTTGTTGTGTACCTTCAAGTCATTTCTGACTAAGAGCCATCTTACGGTGACTTTATCATGGAGTTTTCTTGGGAATATTTGTTCAGAAGTGGTTTGCCTTTGCCTTCTTCTAAGACTGAGAGTGTGTGACTTGCCCAGGGTTACTCAGTGGGTTTCCATGGTGGAGTGGGGATTCAAACCTTGCATCATTTCCGCACTAGACTGTTATAGCGCTATGATTCCACTTTCAACATCCTATGGAATCCTGGGGTTTGCAGTTTTGGGAGGGGCCGGTGGGCCCCTCCCTAAACTGCAAACCCCAGGATTCCATAGGATGTTGAAAGCAGAATCATAGCGCTATAACAGTCTAGTGTGGAAATGGCCTTGGTCTCTAGAGTCATACATATGCTCAGCGCTCAAACCAGTAAAGGGGAGTGGCTCTCATTTTAACAATATTGTATTCTTTTTAAATTGCAATGAGTCCCAATTTTGAAGGGAAATGTAGGATGTAAATAAAAGTGGTGATGAGAACAAGAATAACAACAATGTATTTTTGATATTATTCATTCGTTCATTCGTTTGTTCGTTCATTTTGAGGTATCTGGTTGGCTGAGCTGTTGGAAAAGGCCATCAAGCTGTACAGCAATAGAAAAACATACATATAACATAATAAATGGATTAATAAAACCAGCACCATGAAGTATCAGAATGACTGGTTGTGTGTGTGTGTGTGTGCGCGCGCGCGCGCGTGCACGCGCCTGGATAGTTATATGACTCAAGTCCAATGTCACTGACTCATAGTGATGTAATTGTGGGTCTCCTAAGAAGCATTTTGATATCTAATTCAATGTGGCCACTATTCTTTCATTCATAACCACCACCCATACAATAGAAAGTGCATACTGAAAGAACATCAGGACAACCTGAAATGACACAGAGGATCCAGTGGGTGCATTTATAGACACCCTGTGGGTGTGTTTGCTGTACACGTTGCATATTTCTACACATTTGATTTTACTTTTGTTTATCCGTCCAAGAACTGATATTTGTACATCTGCCTGCAGCCTGTCTCTTCAAAAGAGCCAGATTCTGGTAATGAAGAGGGCAGGGCAGGACTATGGCCACAGTTTGAACTCTCTCTCTCTCTCTCTCTCTTTCTCTCTCTCTCTCTCATTCTTATTCTCTCTCTCTCCCTCCCCTCCCTCCCCAAACAAACAGGAATTTTAATGTGGTGCAAGGGCTGCAAACTATGGAATATGATAAGAGTCTTGGAAATCTCTCCTTATTGCTTTTAAGAGTAGATGGTGTGGGAAGTTGCACCTCTGGAGGCATCTGAAATGAATATAAGAAGAGATTGTGCATATAAGATTAATCTATTAGCATTCACTTCTGCTTCATAATTTGCTTTCTGTCATCAGTTGTAAGATCAGGTTGAGAGGCAATATCTGTAGCTTCTGACATACACAAACAATGGGTGTGGTCTGTGAGTGTCATAAATCAGGACACAGTGCAGGAAGGATGTATGTTTTAAACTGGTTTGTGCGTCAATAAAATCTCAAGCTATCACATTAGATTCTCTGGTGTAGTTCCCAGTCAGGTCCCCAGTCAGCCATTCTTTGCTATTTTAATTACCAAACATTAAAGTGTCATGTAATAAAATTATTCCTAGGTTTGCATTTAGTAGCAGAGTAAACAGAGCCCTGAGAGGTGAACTCTTTCTATTCACATTCTGCATGTATACTCCTCCTTTACCAGTGTAATCCTATATATAAGGCCCAGATCTTGTTCAACACTGGCAGAGAGTAAAGCACTACCAGCATATTATACAACTGGAACAATCTGGGTGATGTTCTGGTGGCCATGTCAGGCCATTGTATTGCAGCTTTGAGAGCAGAGTTATGCCCAAACACTGGTCTGGTTTTTAAGATTGTTGTGCTGTAGGTGAATTGGGAACTACTAGTGTAAGGCAGTATTGAATACCTCTTTATGTGTGAGTGTAAAAAAGTGTAACTACCAGTATGATCTGGAGTTATACCAGGGTAAAGCTAATTTCAGCTTAAAGAGCTCCCCTCAACTCACTTTCTCATTTAATAGTACTTTTTCCTGTGATGTGAAATTAATCAAGTGTAGCTTTACCAGGAATATGATTTGAAATGAAGAGAAAGGACTGGTATTGTGACTGTGGTGTGAGATGGGACTGGAGAAGAATACTGAAAGCGCTAAGGGCACTTTTGCTTATTTCAACATCCAATTCCATTCTGTTTCATTTGTCACTCTGTTTAGACTGTGAGTGTCGTTGTTTTTGTAACTGATGTGTGCTGATCCACCCTGTTTCAGCAATGGTTTCTCAGCTGCCAAGCTTAGGTCTTTTTGTTAAGCATCCTGTGCCTAGGTTATATAATATGAGAGTAGCACAGTTCTTTCATTTCCTGTACTACTCTAGTAAGGTAAGGGGCATAAGCAGAAATTATGTGGGTGGGTAAATGTTCATGGAAGGGTAGACTTGCATGGGGAGATGTAATACATTTCACTTAATCCAGACTTTGGAGTTCATGTCATTTTTCTTCTATGAATGCACCATTCAGCACATGTCCTCAGTGATGCTGTGATATTGGAGTGGCATTAAATGAGACCACAGCAAATTGACAACCACACTGTTAAATCTGTATGCGTATCACACTGGTGTGCATGCACTGGTTGCAGGGTAATTTACTGGTTCCTGTGTGTATGTAGAGCTTTGGCATTCTCCTGATGCTTGGGGCCTTTCCACCCTACACTGTTATAGTGCTATTATCCTGTGGAATTCTGGGGTTTGTAGTTTACAGAGGCCAGAGAGCTCTCTGGCTGAGAATTCTAACTACTCTTCCCTCAACAGCTAACCCCAGGATTCCATAGGATGTTGAAAGTGGAATAATAGCACTATAACAGTATAGTGCAGAAAGGCTCACAGTCCCGTTTAATATCGGGTTGTTCCCTGACACTGAAGAACATGAAGTGATCCTAGCTTACATAGACATCCATGTGCTCATTAGCCAATGCAGAAGGTCACCACCAGTTATATTTATAACCATGCCATTGGGATGAGACACAGAGCAAACTGGGACATTATTCAGTGTGAACTACTCTAAACAGCAGAGAAAAAAAATCTCATTTATTATTTACAAATATGTGTATGCCACTTAGATCAGAAGATTTCAAAACAGTATACATCAAAAAGATAACATTTACACATTACAGTGGACATTTTGTGTATTTTCTGTTTTGATGTACACTGCTTTGCAATCTTCAGATAAACCATATACAGATGAATGTACACTGTTTATGTGGCCTATGAAATAGATGTTAGGGAAGACTTAAACAGGGAAGACTTGTATAAATAAGTGTGTTGTATGTCTAGCCTAAATACTCTAAAGGCACCAGATCTATTCTAATCTTGGAAGCTAAGAAGGGTAAGCCCTGTTAAGCACTTGAATGGTAGACTGCCAAGGAATGGCAGGTGCTGTAGGAAAACACTGGCAAAAGCACCTCTGGGCATTTTTTGCCTAAGAAAACCCTATGAAATTCATGGGGTTGCCATAAATCAGCCAGCAACTTGAAGGCACATGCACACATGTTACATGCCCAAAATAAAGAATAATAGGAGCCAGCTGAACTTTTAAGGGGAGAACATTCACGCAGTTGGTGCCACCATACCAGATGTCCTACTCTGAATTATTGCCAAGAGAACCTCAAGAGCGTATGGTGCTAGTTCACCTTATGTGATCTGTAGGGATGAGCAGAATCCTATCCATGGAACTGGGGACTTTAAAATGCGGTCTTCAAACCATATACCTCTAGGTAATATCTGAGTAAGGAGCAAGTAAACATATTGTACTCCCAGGAATAAACAGGCTCTGTTTATGGGTAGAAGTTACATCCAGTGATAATGCCTTGGAAACTATTGATTTGAGTTGTGCTGCTTCATAGAAAGAGAGAAGAGAACTGTGACACAGATGCCTTAAGCCTGGAGCAGAATACTCTCTCGCCATCCTTTCAGTTTGGTTGTGATGCTGTTTTATAGATCCAGAATTCAGAAAATGAAAACCCAGAGGAAATAAATGCAAAAAGCCTGTTCCTTTTCATGGTGAATATATGCATAAAAACTTATTCCCCCTTCTTCCCAAAAAACTATAGGGAAAATTCAGTGTGTTTCAGTGGTGTCACTTGAGCTGGACACTATCATGAACAAACCACTCTCATATGGTTAATTATATATGTTCTTATGAAGGATTAATCTGAAGCAGACAAGAAAAGTTTTCCAATAACGGCAGCTTTAGCATTCGTCTTAGGAGTTATGATATCAGATAAAGTGGTCTATAGATTTATTTATAACTGAGAGCACATTCCAATTTATGGAGGATTTTTTTATGATAGTATAAACTTGAGATGAAGGGGGCGTGATATTTAAGTCCTTTCTGAGACTTATAATTTTGATATTGGTTTAAAATGTAGCATGCTCTGAGAAAGCAAATTCCATATGTACGTCAGTGTAATATTTGATTAGTTACCTATTATACTCATATTGATGCAAATCCAAGAGATTTCTCCTTTGCAGCTGGAGAGCTTACAGCAATTATATGTTAGAAAAGGCTGTTTTCTGTCAAGTGTTCTCTGTCAAGTGTTCTCTGTCAGCACTTAGTGTTAAGAAATCACTTTTGGTTATAAGTTCCCTTTGTGTGTTATTTCTGTGAAAGTGCAAAGCATATTGAAAAGGATTGCAGGTACTGTGATTCCATACGCTCACTATTTCATTGATGAAAATGAGGACACGGATGGCCAAGCAATATCAGAGTGTGATCAAGATGGCTTCTTTAAGCAACCCAAACCCTTAGTGTTGAGTTCAGGGCTGCAAGGGGACAAAATCTGATAATCTCCTGCATGTGAATCCTGCACAACCTGCATTTACAGGAGCATCAGCATTTCACAATTATGATAAAACCAGATTGAGACTTTAATCCCCAGGAACACTGGGGAACCAAAAGTATAGTTACCCTTTGGGCTGCCTATTTGCAGGGATCCTTCCACCCAGTTGTATATCATTTAACTTCATTTGTTCACTTGCTTGTTTCATTTTCATCGCAGCTTTATTCATGGACCCCAGGCAGTGTTACATCCATAAGTCTTGAGTGTTGCCTGTGCTTTCTTTCCAGTTGTATCTCTGAAGGGAAAGTGCACTATACAGACTGCAGTTTCTGATGGACTTTGTCATTCAGTCAGCTAGCAACAGTGGTGGGTGGTGGCTCTCATGTATGTGGTACAGTGAATCTGTTCCAGGTTTTAGTCCAAAATTTAAAGGAAGTATCCAATGTGAAATTTTGGGAACAGCAGCTTGAACTAAAGTCTGAACTAACCCCTAGAGTGGATTTGCTGTCTCAGTCACATGGAAGCCAGCAACTACCAATGACTGGCATCCAATTCCAGACTGTACCATTCAAAGGAAGATGTATAGAATATACCACCCATGCAAGCTGTGGGTTGGGTTCAGGCTTATTTAGCTGTATTTAGAACAAATCCATCCAAATCATTTGGAGTTCTGTTAATCGTCTCTAACAATCTCCCACTGATTCTAATAGGTTTACTCTAAGTATAACTCAAGCCAGATCCAACTCACTGTGATTTCTCAGTATACAGAAATCAGTTATGAGAGTTACGAAAAAATGCAATGTGTGAATTGATTTGTAATGACCCCAAACTGAAAAATGTAATGTGCGAGTAGCAACTTTAAAATTTGCTGTGAAGAGATAAAAATTGCAACTGTATTTTATATTGTGGAAGCGCTTGTGCGTGGTCTGAGCTCTATAGTTCTATTACAAGAATGTCTTGAATAATGTATGAGTGACTTAAACAGAAATCTCAAACATGACAAATATCTGTTGGAGAACTATAAAGAAGCCCTGTATAATCTCAGACATCAGAGCCCTCGATGTGAAAAAACAGTCATTGCTTGCAAGCTGAAGATGAGAATGTTTCCAAGCTACAGTTTTAACTGTTGCCTGAAGAAAGGTTTCTGATAACTGTAAGTCTCAATTTGTTTCATATTAGTTCAGAAATAATTGCAGATGCTGGTGTGTATAATGTTTAGCCTCCAATACTGTACGTTGCAAAGATGTTTGTGGTCTTTGTTTAGCATTTTCTGCATTTCAAGTTAACATGCAACTAAATAGTATTTTTATGCTATTTTGTGGAATATATTGTATCTGCCAGCACTGAATAAGTTTATTTCCTTTGTGCTGTTTTTGAGGTAGGGGGAAATACATCAGTTATATGTAGTGGTCACCCTTATAAAAATATGTGTAGAAATAGGCATTTTATCAAATAAACCCCTGTTTTATTTGGATGTTCATGTTCAGCTGTCCATCTGCAGTTTGAGGTTAGAGATCAGTTCTTTCATTTGTGATAAAGGAGGCAAAGAGCCTATGTAATCAGGCCCACAAAACTAATACTCCTCTCACAGAAGGGCATTCCTACCTTAAGTTAGATAGAAGATGCTGCTCTGGTCCTTCTGGAATCTTATGTCTTTTTTTTTTCTCTACGCCTGGTTTCTGCCTTGACTGTTAAAGTTCAGGTTTTAAACGCGGTAATGTTGGAAAGAAAGATTCCTGGCAGCTTTCCTTTGTCAACAGATATATCATTAATTCTGCCTCAGTTGATATTTCCAGACTAGACAATATTCAAGGTCAGGCCCATGTGAAGTTCCTTAGTCTAACTAACTTTATAGGGTAGCAGTAATCATTTCTCCTTATTTGGGGGAAGCCCTCTCTTCTTCTCAGAGCAAATACACCAGTATCACCAGCCTGCTCCAGATTCTTGAACTGAATAAGGAATACTGAGGTTTGGATGAAAAAGAATGTATTGAAGTTCTAGTCCAGACTAGGCAGAGATCATGATGCTGATTGGGGAACACGAACTTTTGCCGAAGTCAAGATAGCCAGTAAGCTGTTGTAGACCAGAACTGAGAAGACCCATGTTCAAATCCCCATTGAGTTATGAAACTCACTGGGTGATCTTGAGCCAGTCATTAACTTGCAGCCTGAAATATTACACAAGGGTGTTGTGAAGATAAAATGGGGAGGAGAGCCATTTATGCAGCTTTGAGGTCATTATAAGAAAAGTAAGGCATACATGCAAGATAAGAGCAAACAAATAAATGAGTTTTCCTAGATGCTCCTGCATACCCAGACAATAGCTGTGGACTGGAACTTATTTTATAAGCTTTTTGGCAGAATATCTATAACCCCCAACAGCTGGAAGAGGAGGATCTGACCATTGTAATTCATACTTCATGAGTTCACTTCAGTTTGCATCACACAAAGCTGTCCTTGCAGGTTAACTAGCTCAGAATTTATCACATGTGGTTCTTTTGAGTGAATGCTGTCAGCATGAAGACAGCATATTATTATACATTATATATTATATATTATTATAAGCCAGTGTAAGAACTTTATATTGAATGATGACATATATATAAAGCTCATAAATCAGAATAATGAATAACTTACAGTACTTGGGTTGCTGTAAGTTTTCCAGGCTTTGAGGCCGTGTTCTGTTAGTATTTTCTCCTGACGTTTCACCTGCATCTGTGGCTGGCATCTTCAGAGGATCCAGCCACAGATGCATGTGAAATATCAGGAGAAAATACTAATACAACATGGCCTCAAAGCCCAGAAAACCCACAACCACCTATGGATTGCGGCCTTGAAGGCCTTCGACTTTACAACTTACAGTACTGTTTTGAACATTTTCAGCTTGTTTTTATACTTAATTGAGAATTCTGGTCAAAACTTTTAAACCTAGAGAATTTGTTCTATGCATACAGGGAAGACATAATTCCAATTTAACATCCTGCTTTCTCCCTTGGGTAGCAAGATGTGTTGATAAAAGCCTGTTTGAGATGCCATCAGTTGCAGATGGTAGGTTCTGCTCAACCAGCAGTAGATCTTTCTATTGTGGCCCCTCCTGGTCTTTGGAATTTCTCCTCATTCTGGGTTGAGGGGAGTAAAAATCCAATTAGATAACACATAAAGATAACATGACAGCAATAATAATGTGTGTGATGGCTTATTTTAATATTTATTTTGATGCTGTGTTTTGATTATCAGGTTGCGTTGTTATTTGATTAGGATTTTCACCCTATCAAAGTATGTATTTATTTGAGATACTTTCAGATTCCTTTAATTATAAAATGCCTTAGTAGCGATTACATCAGAAACACAGTCTGTTCATATGACAACAAATAGTAATAAATGGCATCCCTGTAGTACTGTGAATTGGTTGCAGGCAGATCTGTAGCTTTAATCACTGAATTCTTGAAAGCTCTACTTAGTGTATTTGAAAACACTTTCACAGTTCATTTAGGTGTTGAATATTTCCTCAAATGATCATAATTCCATGTCATGATTTTCTTGCAGTACTCAGAAGAAGCAAAAGTTACAAAGAATCCAAAGTAATATGTACAATGTTGTATTCTTCTTGTTAATTGCCATGTGGTCAACTTCAACTTATGGTGACCCTATGAAAGAGAGTCCTTCAAGATCTGCATTTATCAGCTGCCCTACTCAGATCTTGCAAGGTCAGGACTTTCTTGGGTCTATCCACCACTAATGCAATCTTCCTCTTTTCCACTGCCTTTTACTTTACCAAGTATTGTTGCCTTTTTGTAGTAAGTGACATCTTCTCATGGTATGTCCAAAGTATGATAGTCTCAGTTTAGTCATCTTGGCTTCTAGGAAGAGTTTGGGCTTTGTTTGTTCTTGTACCCATTTACTTGTCTTTTTGACAGCCCATGGCACCCACAGGACTCTCCTCCAGCACTACATTTCAAACAGGTTCATTCTCTTCTAGTCAGCTGTCTTCACTGTCCAGTTTTCAAATCATACATGGAAGATGGAAATAAGATGGTGTGGATAATCCTGACTTTGTTATTCAATGATATATCTTTATACTTGAGGATCTTGTTTAATTCCTTCATAGCTGCCTTTTTCAAGTCCTGCTCTTCTCATTTCTTTAACACAGTCTCCATTCTCTTTAATGACTGAGCCATGGTATTTCAGTGCCTTCATTATCTCCTTTAAAGCTATGTAAATCATTTGTGGTCATTATTTTTGTTTTCCTAATGTTAAAATGTAACCAGGCCTTTGCACTTTCTTCCTTGAGTTTCTTCATTAGTTGTTCCAAGTCTTTACTATATTCTGCTTGTAGTATGCTGTCAACCGCATGTCGTTGTTGTTAAATTGCTGATGTTCTAACTTTCACAGTTCCTTCTTCTCATTCTAACTTGGCTTTGTGTATGAAATGTTCAGCATACAAGTTAAACAAGGTGATAAAATGCAGCCTTGCCTGACTCCCTTGCAAACTGGAAATAATTTAATCCATATTCTGTCCTCACAGTGATTGTGGCCATATTATAAATTGAATTAATTCAGTAAAAAGTGTGCGTGCGTGTGCAAGAATGTTCTTTAAGGATTGAAAGAAGGGGAAATTCATGCTGGACATACAAAAATTAAAGTATTTATGTGTTTGGCTATTCATAAAACTTCACTAACATGTGCAAAAATATGAAGCAATAAGAAACAATGCTTCTGCACAAAATTAATATATAGCAGGAGGGAAGTGGGTGGCATGAAATTCAAACAGCATATGACAACTTATTTATTTATTTATTTATTTATTTATTTATTTAATATCCTATCTTTCTCCCAGTATAATACCCAAGACAGATTACAGTAAGTTAATAAATATGGCAAAGATATAATAGAAAAGTTTAGATAATTAATCCAGTTAAAACATTAATTTGAAACAACTTATTCAAAGTGTAGTAACAACTATGTTGGATGTATTAATTTAATATTAACCATTTTGAAGATATTTTCTTTTAGCTCTGTCTCTAATGCTGTTTGCTGCATAATATTTACATCATGCAGTAATGCTTCTAAATCCTATGAAACTTGTTGGAGCCATGGAAGAGTGATGTGAGAGAACATCAGCTTTCTAAACAAGAGGTTTCAGGAATAGGGGAGGTTATAGAGCAAACTGTAAAATGGGTAGATAAGTTCCTACTCCCGAGGTCCCACTGGGGTCCCACTGGGGTCACACCTAGACAGGGCTACTGTTAGGTGGATTTGTAATTGGTTGACCAACCGCACCCAAAGAGTGATCACCAATGGCTGCTTTTCATCCTGGAGAGAAGTGACTAGTGGGGTGCCACAGGGTTCTGTCCTGGGACCAGTGCTATTCAACATCTTCATTAATGATTTGGATGACTGACAGGAGGGCATGCTGATCAAATTTGCAGATGATACCAAACTGGGAGGGGTTGCTAACACACCAGAGGATAGGGTCGAATTTCAATACAACCTTGACAGATTGGAGGGCTGGGCCAAAGCTAAAATGAATTTCAACAGAAAGAAATGTAGGGTCCTGCACTTGGGCAGAAAAAATGAAAGTTGCAAGTATAGGATGGGGGACGTGTGGCTAGATAGCAGTACAAGTGAAATGAATCTAGGAGTCTTGGTAGATCACAAGCTGAACATGAGTCAGCAGTGCGACATGGCAGCCAAGAAAGCCAACGCGATTCTTGGTTGCATCAATAGGAGTATGGTGTCTAGATCGAGGGAGGTAATGGTACCACTCTATTCTGCATTGATTAGGCCTCATTTGGAATACTGTCTCCAGTTCTGGGGACCTCAATTCAAGAAGGATGTCGACAAGCTGGAACATGTCTAGAGGAGGGCGACCAAAATGGTGAAGAGTCTGGAAGCCATGCCCTATGAAGAACGGCTTAGGGAGCTGGCTATGTTTAGTCTGCAGAAGAGAAGGTTAAGAGGGGACACGATAGCCATGTTTAAATATTTGAAGGGATGTCATGTTGAGGAGGGAGCAGGCTTGTTCTCTACTGCTGCAGAGACTAGGACAAGGAGCAATGGATTCAAGCTGCAGGAAGGGAGATTCCACTTGAACCTCAGGAAGAACTTCCTGACGGTCAGAGCTGTCCAGCAGTGGAATATGCTGCCTTGGAGTATGGTGGAGTCTCCCTCTTTGGAAGTTTTTAAGCAGAGGCTGGATGGCCATCTGTTGGGAATGCTTTGATGGGTGTTCCTGCATAGCAGGGGGTTGAGCTTGATGGCCCCTGTGGTCTCTTCCAACTCTATGATTCTATATCTGTATCAAGTTCTGATTACAGCTGAATTTCCTGTCCCAGCAGTGCTGATGGTAGAAAGGAAGCCATGTTGTCCTTTAAAACAAGGTGAATTACACCAGTGCATCTCGTTACAATTGTGCTTCTAAGTTGTTTCAGGGAATGCAGTACTGCTTGTAAGCAACCTGCACAGTAAGTATGCATTTTATTTTAAAGGAAAGTATGGCTTTTTTCACCATTGCCACAAAAACAAATTCAGCAGCACAGACCCTTGCAGTGGATCCTTCTCTGCCCAAAAGAGTCAAGGGACCCTCATACAACCTGTGGGATTTATGTTGCCCACCCTTCTTCCAGTGATGTGGACTCGAGTCGATAGACTCAGAAAGAAGTCGTACTTAAGTCACTTCAGTGACTTGACTCAGACTTGACTCGGCCATAAATGATGCACTGACTCAACTTGACTCGAGACTTGTATATTTTTGAGTGACTGGCTTGATGCCCTTCATTCAGTAACATAACGCCTTCATCCAGAAACCTTATGACTTTGAATAATGCCTCCATCTCTTTTTGCCTACTGGTCACATGACAATCTCACTCAAGCCCAAAGTGTGGGCGCATTTCTCAGAGGGAAACAGCAAACAGGTTAGGCAATGGGCTTGAGGCACGCGTGAGGTCTGTTCAGCAGCCTGTCCCCGCTGCATATCGGAGGAGCCTTCTAAAATGTTTCTTAAGAGCAAAAGACAAGATTCGCCCCCAGAGTACAGGGTGTATTTCTCAGAGGGGAACAGCAAATGTGTTAGGCAACAGGCTTGAGATTGAAGGATCCTTCCTTCTAAAGCTTTTGAATCTTCAGTAACGGGGATTAAGATGGGATCCTATTCCCCATTTCTGAAGCTACAGATGGCAAAACTGTAAATGTGGAGAGCTGACTCTGCTTAAATTGCTAAAACTGAATTTATTTCATTCTACCCAATAATTCTGGAATTTTCATTGGAGAATAAAGTTGGCTTCCAGACTTGAGACTTCACTTGAACGTAAGACTTGACTTGAAACTTGAAGGTAGAGACTTGAGACTTGACTTGAGAATCAGAGTAAAAGACTTAAATATATCACTGCCTTCTTCTAAGTCTTGTAGTTTGGCAGGCAGGGACAAATGTGCAGTCCTCTTGGATGTGCTCTCTAAAAAAACTAGAAATCCATGAGTTCCATCTCCAGAATACAGACAAGGAATAACCTTCAAGGCATTGTAACAGGCAAGCATCATCATAATCAGAGGACCGAGATCACTACTAGTAACATTTGGAACCAGTGCTGATGGTAAGGGTTAAATACTCTTAGAACATGTATGAGCAAATGAATAAAGCATCCCATCCCTACAGTGCAAGAAGAGCTGATCCTTCAATATCAGCTGCAGGGAGGAGGACCTGGGGACACGTTGCAGATCTGGCAGATAGGAATATGAGCAGCTTAAAATACCAAGAATACCAAACAAACCCTCTGCTGTTTTTCATAATGGACAATCTTTAATGGGGTGACAAAGAGTGGAAAATGGCCCATATTACAAAGCTGAAAAAAAAAAAAAAAGGAGAAGTGGATACAGGCACAATTTACTGAAGGGGGGGAACGTGCTTTCAAAAATGTTTGAGGCTTGAGCATGGGGAACCAATTTGGACTGGAATCCAGTTTGGTGATTCAGATCTGGAACTAATTTGTCTGGCTCAATCCAGCCACAAGCTGATCCAGACTGAATCAAGATATGGGAATCTAGATCACCAATCGTTTCTGATCGGAGCGCATTGCGAAACCAAAAATAGCTGTAATTTTTATTATTATTACTTTCACACATTGCATGAAATTTGGATTCTGAAGAGAGGCAGACCCTAACAAGGGGATGTTGTTCTTGTTATATGCCTTCAGATAGTTTCTGACTTACGGAAACTCAAAGGGGAAGCTATCATGGAGTTTTCCGGGGACTGAGGGGTGTGAAGTGCCCAAGGTCACCCAGTGGGTCTCCATGGCCGAGTGGGGAGTTGCACGCTGGTCTCTGCGGTCATAGTCCAATGCTCAAACCACTACACAACACTGCCTCACAACAAGGGGATGTACCCAGCCAAATTTCAGCTTGGTAAGTCAGGGTATTGTATGTTAGACATTTGTAAAGTTTCTTTTTTTTTCTTTTTTTTAGAAAAAAAGCAAAAATGATCTTTAGAAGCTGTTGACTACCCAATCTTGGCAATTCATGGTGCGTTTTGTCCTATTCTTGTCCCATAGAAGAGGTATGAGTATTGTGTAGCTCTCCAGATGATGAACTAGAATTCCCAGAAGCTCATGGTGAGGAATATCGGAACTTGCAGTATCATGTTACTGAGCAGTGGTTCCCAACCTTTTTTCACTCACTTACCCCTTGGCAGCCCATTTCCATAAATATACCCTTCATATCAGTAAAATGCAATTAATATAGTTGCTATAATTTCAAATTCATATGTTGTAACTGTAAATAGATAGCCCAGTATTGGGATTAAAAAGCAATGGAAGAACATAAGACTGTGCTTTCTCACTGTTGTGCACTAAACTAGTGACTAAGGCCCTTTCCACATGTGGGGGGGGGACGGGCGAAAACACCCGAAAACGGAGCTTACCTGAAGCTGGGTAGGTCCGTCGCCACGCGGAGCAGCGCGAGCTCGCTGCTCTGCAGTCCTCCGGCGTCCCAAATGGCGGCTTCCGGTTGGTGGAGGCTCTCCACCAACCGGAGAAGCTCACCAGCAGGAAGCCCGCCCCTGGCAGATCTGCAGGCACGCACTTGCGCACGCCTGCAAATCCGCGTCGGAGCTGGGTGATGGAGCAGCACGGGGCTGCACGCGCCGTACTTTTTTAAAAACCTCTCAAAAGAGGTTTTTAAAAAACACGCCGCGCGGCTAGTTCCGGCCGCTCCTGAGTGGATTCTGGTGTGGAACTACAAAAAGTAGTCCATGCCAGTCCACTCTACGGTGCAGAAGACCTCCATCAGAGGTCGCTCTGCACCATTTCAGAAGCTCCGTGTGGAAATGGCCTAAAGCATTAGATGTATCCTGAGAAATTCTTGGTGATTGGGCACTATCCACGTTACGTTTCACCTTTTTTACTGTGCTGGTTCTCAACCACTGATTTGTATCTAATAATATGAGAATTGAAAAAAATTAATTTAAAACTTAAAATTATGACAAACAGAAGAGATGTAGAGAAGACCTAGAAGAACTCACAGATTGAATACTGATCACATGACTGACTTAGGCGCCCACTTATATATACATCAGAACCAGCCCAACAGTACTCGAATGTTCACAAAGCAGAAGAGTGAAAGCTGAGCCTGTGAGGGGTGCACAGCCAAGCATGCACACTATAGTGGCATGTTTGCAGCACACTGTTTAAGAAAGGACTCCCCACCATTCACCAAAATAACAAAGCAAGAGAATGAGGCTTTTCTCAAGGTTAAATAATGAAGGAAACCTGCTTCACTACTCATCATAATGTTCAATTAATTTCACAACTTTTGCTTATTTCTTGTCTTATCCTGCTGATGTATGTGCCTTTTTCTGCCATTATTCAGTTTTCTTTTCACGTACCCCTAAATGTCTTGGTTCATACCCTTGGGAGTACAAGTACCCCAGGTTGGGAATCAGTGCTATAGAGCAATATTCAGCTACATCTGCTAAAGTTTAACCGAGATATATGATAATGCTGTGATTATGAAATGAAAATATACTTGAGGCGGTCCTTTTGGTTTATTTTCCCAGTAGTCCAACTGATGAATGTCAGTGATGCATCACAAAAAATTAGAGGAGGACAGTGTGGTAAGAACATGCTTTACCAGCACTGTGGTTGGGGAGATCATCTAGTGATCTGGACTGACTCTGAAAGCTCTCCCCTCATGGTCCCATAATTCTCCCACACATCCCTTCCACAGTTGTCAGCTTAAGCCTCTTGAGGAAAGGAGAGAAGAGAATGAGAGGTAATCCTCCATTCCAGAACTGATTCAGGTCAATCTGATCCAGAATGGGTACCAACTCATCTGAATCAGCCCAATTCACTCTGTTAAATTGGTTGCATACCCATAGTATTTTTTACTTAGTTTATCCTTTGTTGGGATGTTGTGGTTGTTGCCTGCAGATAACTTGCTTCTGTTTGGCATTATTTGTATGGCAGCTGTGTAGAAGTTATACATACAATGTTTGGTGAATGCAGGAATGGGTATTAGTGATAGTCGTATTGCTATGTAACACCCACAGGCCGCTTAAGACAGATTTGTTATCCTTAAATACAGAAAAGAAGAGGATGGTTAAAGCATATTAAGAGTGGAATTGTTCACTTCCCAAAGTATTAAAGATTTGTTTCACACTGTGTGACGCCTTTGTTTGATAGATTAGATAACACCATAGGGATGACCTAGAAACAGGTATTACCTCAGTGGGCTAAATAGTAAAGCAGCAATGTCTTACAGAAAATGCAGCTTTTCTAGAACTCTTGCTGTAGTGCAAGTTATTTGGCTATAAACATTGGCGCCATAAACAGAGTAAATTGGATTTCCAGAGGATTGTAAAAGGAAATACATTTGTTGTAGTCCAGTGAAAAAAAGATCTTTGAGATTTATTTCAGATATTTTGAAGGACTTCCTATGTTTTGTCATGGCACATCAGAACAGATTGGACGTTGTTATTTTTTTATCTTCTCATCACTGTGCACTTAAGATTGTAGTATTAGGAAAATAGTAAAACCCAGGTTTTGTGGAAGGTTAACAGGTTAAATGTCTATTTCTCTTAACAGTATCTTTATCTATCTACTCAGAAGTAAAATTCACTGCATTCAATTGCACTTAATCCTAAGTAAGTGAGTATAAGATTGCACCTTTACTCTTTATATGCATACACTTGCTATTTTTTGTAATACGTCTGTGTAATATATATACATACAGAGGACGACAGCTATATTGTAAATAAATACCAGCATATTTCCTCCTTTTAGAGAGGATGTATTACCTTGTGCATGTCAGTGTTTTCGCTCACAGACCACTCAAGTGCTTCTTTTGAAAAATCAAATTATGATGAAACAACCCTGCAGGGATGTGAATTCCATTTGTCATTATTAATACTTTGGTTTCTATTCTCCCTTTCCTGAAACGTTAGTGTGTCACAGTTTACAAATTAAACAGCAAGAACAAAGACAAACTGGAGAAATGTTTTGCCTCACAGAATTTATTCTTCTTCACCATTTCAAGTGTTCTGTCTTTGCTGTGTTGATACCATGTTGTAATATCTTGCACTCTGAAGTCATCCTACCAGCTCACCCTAATGAAACGTTTGTTTGACTGGTGAATTGAAGCAGGAGGCATACGTAATGCATGCACATGTCCACTTTGATTGAATTTCTTTCCTATAAATGGTTGGTGGTGATCATGAGGGCTCTAAATCTATTAAAGTGGGCTGTGCTGATGTAAGCTTATGAGCAAATTAAATTTCACATGGAAACCATGAAGTGGTCATTTAGCAATGGGAGCAGGTGTTCTTTGTAGGTTTAAGCACTTTGAGCAGGTGTAGATATAAATGGATTCTACATCTTGGCCAGTAGGCTTGCAAACTTGCAGCTAGGATCTAGGGAAGTAAAGCTTCCCTTATTTAATTCTTGCCCCAAGAACAAAAAATTCAAACCCTCCTGGAGGAGAATACAAGTTTTTGAAAATTCTTTTTCCTTCTTTGAGGAATTCTTGGTATAAATTTTGTAAAAGTTTTGTGCTTTTTTTAAAAAACTTTTTTGTGCAAAATGCAAGCTTTTGTGCAAGACAGTATTTTTGCACAATTTACATATTTTTTGCAAATTTTTGTTGCTGTGTGCCTTCAAGTCATTTCTGTCCATAAAGCAGCTCTGTCACGAGGTTTTTCTGGGCGTTGAGTATGCAACATGCCCAAGGTTTCCATGGCCAAATGGAGAATCCAACCCTGGTCTCCAGGGTCATAGTCCAGTGCTCAAACTGCTATACTATATTGGCACTCTCCCTCCCTTTCTCTCTCTCACTCTGTCTGCTATTACTGCTGAGGAAGAAAAAATACAGGTATTTCAGTTTTACACAAGGATGAAAAATTTTGCTGTGTTCAGCAGAGGTTTTTGACATCCAGCTTTTAATATGGGGGAAAATGCTCTTCTGAGTTTTATTCCCTCTGTGTTGGAAATCGTAGAAGATGTTTTATTGTTCAGAGGGGCTGGTAATTCTGGAAAGGTTACCAATTTCCCAGACAAATATTTTTGGAATTTCATTTGTGACAGCTAAGGCCCTTTTCATATGGCATGTTCTTTGCGAAAGGGCGCCTGGAGCGTTGTGCGATTGTGAGGAGCAATCTGCATGACGCACTCACAGTCGTGTGACGCTCCAGGGGCCGACAGGTGCTGATCGCACATCTTTTCATTTTCAGCTAGAAGTCGAAAATGGTGTGTGATCGTGCATTGCTCCCGGGCCCCGCACACACTTACCTGGCGTGCAGAGCCTCTGGAGCCGCGCTGGTCGCACTTCCTGCCCCAGTGCAGCCTAGGAAGGTCCCAGGCTGCACTGCAGAAGGAAGAGGCAGGGCTCTCGCACAAGCAGGCAGCTCATGTGGGGCCGAAGGACCCCGAACACAAGAGCCTCTTGCCAGAGGCTGCTCCCGCGATCTCCGCACCCCAGCGCCAGAAGAAAGTAAGGTGCAGAAAGGGCCAAAGAAAAAAGCATCCATGCCTTGCTGCTTCAGCTTTATTAGAATAAGTTTACTGAAGGTGAGAGCAAGCTCCTAATTATTCCTGAGTATATTCAATGATTAATTGAATTTTAAATACATGCTATACAACAAAATGCAAGCAATTCAAGAGGCAACAGTTTCTTTTTTCATAGTGGGCCTTGTGCTGTGCCCCTCCTGCGCTCTGTAGAACCATTCATCTGATTTTAAACTTAGTGTAACCATTGTCAGTATTCCTGCTGCTTAAGAAAACAGTCTTCAAACAAAAAGCAACAGCATCTTCTGTTAAGGGAGTTGCCACTTTTAATATCTACTTATCTCTGTAAAGACTCCATGAATTCTCATATTAGATTTCTAAGGTGTGTAATATCTGCTATTATAGTCTCAGTATCATCAAAGATTTGATATGCATGATGTATGAAAAAGGAAACTGTTCCTCATGCGGTTTTTACCGTTACAAAAAGCTTCTCTAAGGGGAATTTCCTTTTGTCCTACTGTGAAACAGAGTTGACTATAAGTCATTTTACCACATACATTTCCACCAGTGGTTGCCTGCCAAGATTGTCTAGAGACAATTAGATACCGAACAGAATGTCCAGTAAGGCAGCTAGGACTGAAATCTGGAGACCTGCAAGGTGCCCAAATAAACACTCCTAGAATGGCAGGTAGCAGGAGCAGTGGCAAACAAATCTGGCATCAATACTTGGGCTGGCAGAGACAATCAGGGCTGTCTAGAAATCTCTATAAAACTATTAGGTCCAAGATACAAAATAGGAGGGAGCAAAGCAGGTGCCCTTTAGAGGTTGATGGACTCTGTCTCCTATCATTCTTTACCTCTATTGGCCAGGATCAGTGGATCAGAGTGTTCCAACCATGTCCGGAAGCCCACACTTTGCCCACTATTGGTCTGAAATTACCTAGCTGCACCACAGAGAATCACCGAGAGCTCCACTCAACTGGACAGACAGTTACCCTGAAGACATTTGTCTGCACTTACCTCCCCTAACATTGTCTTTGCACCTGGCATAGGAACGTTAGAAGCTGCCTCAAATGGAGTCATACCAGTGGTCGATCTAATCCAGCACTATTGACATTGACTGGCAGTGGCTTTCTAGGCTTCCAGGCAGGAGTTTTTCTAGTCCTACCCAGAGATGGTGGAAATTGATCCTAGGACTTTCTGCATGCAGGTGCTCTACAGCTGAGCTTATATCCCCTTGACCACAGCCAAATTATAAGAACAAAGAACATCTGTGCATTGGTGGATCTGCAAACCTAAACAATCTTATGAGTGAGTAAATTCCTTGAACTTAGCAGGACTTAGTTCTTTGTAAACATCCTGAGGATTGTTCTGTAAGACGGTAATTTGTATTCATTTTTACTGCTTGTAGCCATTTTTTTAAAAGACTTGCTTTCATCCTCTTTGAAGTCTGCAGAATTGTATCATCTGTTTCCCTTGGTAAGATGAATGGAATTG
Source organism: Cyclura pinguis (assembly GCA_030412105.1). NCBI lineage: Eukaryota > Metazoa > Chordata > Lepidosauria > Squamata > Iguanidae > Cyclura > Cyclura pinguis. The sequence goes on along the minus strand of CM059599.1, from coordinate 304,015,047 downwards.
CAACGTGTTTCTTCAGAACCTTGATAGTGTTTTCCAGTCAAAAGAACTTTTAAAAAGTAATGACAAATGCAATGCTCTTGCTGTCTGCCAGTGGCTATCTCTCATAAGAGATAACAGTCCAGGTAAAGACAAATATTTCAATTAAGCAGTTCTTTATTGCAATACACAATCTATTTGAAGCATTCTCGCTTTAACAATGACTGTTTAATTAACTCTTTGAACTAACTCCTCAAATTTTAATATAGATATGGCTCACAGTTTGGAATGACAATAGGAAATGCCACACTGAGGGGTTTGCCATGCTGTAGTGTTTATAAGAAACTGTTTCAGTGCTTATCCAGAAAGGAAAAGTCCCTAGAAGTACTGATATTTTCCAGTTCTTTTAGGTCAGATTTTACTTGCATATTCATGGATTTGTATCTAAACTCTTTCTTGAAATATCTTGGTTTTCCCTCACTCCCCCCTTGCTTGTGTTCTTCCTCCTCCCTCTCCCAGTTTTCATCAGTTTCCACTGAGCCCTTTTTAATTATTATTCAGGAGTTATAGACAAAGTATAAAAGTATTTTAGCAGTTTTATACTATTTAAGCATTAGGGTCATTTTCCTTTTTTTGCTGGCATTCCTCTTTCCCTTCCTTAATCTCTCCTGAATCTGAATCCTGGAAACAATTGCTGTTTCTCATTGGTGGCCAACTTAGCTAATTACAGTATGACACAAACAGACAGTCACAGAAAGTGATGTTTCATTTCAGGAAATAGTGGGTTAAGTTAAATGGAGTGGGAGTGACAAGTCCTTGGTAATATTAGGAGTTCCCAGTGAACACTTCACAATAGGGGAAATGTCATAAAGATTTCCAAAATAAACTGGTTTGTATGAGAGTAAAACCTGGGACTTTTTTTTCTTGTCTGGAGAGGCTGTCACAAGCAGTGGGATGGATAAGTGCCATTAGTGACAATTTTTTTTCCTTTGACACCTCATCTTTTCTTAAGTACGTGTTGAGTGGAACCCAGACAATCCTTTCCTTAATGTGTGTTTTACCAAAAATAATATATGAATTGATATATTGGATTATAATTCTGGTCTAATAATTCTGTGGGGTTTTTAAGACATTAAACCTTTCCTTTTATTTGCCTAGTTACAACTGTAATCCTGCATTTTAAAGAAATGGCACTAAAAGGAAGAGTCTTGTTCTTTGCAGAAGGAAAAGAAAAGGCATTCACCCCTCCAGAGCTCCCCATTCCCATTCTTTTGCCTCTTGCCCCAGTGTTGGAGGACAGGGGAGAAAAAAGACACAGTAAAGGGCTTACTGGTACTTTCCTCTCAAAGGGAGAAGAGCATAGTTCTCTCCTTGTAGTTACTTCTGGTTGCCATCTTGAAAAGGGAGGGTTAGGAGCAAAAAGAGCACCTGACCAATCAGTAGCCAATGCATGGCAGAAAGTACAGCCACCTAGGAGAGAAGACACTCCTCCAGCAGTGGGAGGGGGACTTTGCTCACCCAAAAAGAAAAAAATCCATCCCTTTTAAATACAAGCTTGGCAAGCCTGGGGTGAGGAATGCAAGGGATGGGAAGAAGAAAATTGAGATGGGGGGGAGCACATGCCTCATGAATAATCAAATTTGTGAAGGTCAAACCTGTGAATGTAGAGGGAAGACTGTATATGTTGGGGGGGGGAGAAGGGGACATGGAAACTTTTTAACATGCAATTAAGTCCCATGCCTTTGGGGTTAAAAGACACTTGCTTTGTGTGAATTATGGCCTGACGGGGGCCACATTTCCATAACTGTCTGCAACCGGTGTTACCACTACTACCCCCACCATTGCTACAGCTACCACAATACAAGTTTCTTTGGAAAAGGGAGGACAGTGGTGGCAACTGGAAAGGAAATTCTGTGCTGGGTCTCTGCTTTGAAGTTCAGGCTTGACTGGGAGTGGGCTTTGTATCTGAACTTCTCCAGTCTTCCCTCCATTTCTAAACTGAGCACTGTCACTAGCTAATACACTAGCTGAGGCTGCTTTATTTGACTTGAGCAGATTAGTGTGTTTACAACATCACTTGGATATCTATTCAAGATCATGAACTAGCTTAGATGTCAAGAGATACTAAGCAAGACAGGGTTTATTGGTAATTAAACTGAGTATAAAGACAATATTGGCTTTTGTGCTTAACATTGTGAGAATACAGCTGCTCCGTAGCATCTGATAGTTTTCTCCTAAAATGGATACAAGCAAGTGAAAGGTGCTTCATGATTATTCCAGCTGTTCTTCCTCTCACAAAACTTTTTGGAAGGAAGGGCCTTGCATGTCCTTCTCTGTGTGTTTAGACCCATTTATTTCAGAATGGCTTGTTCATTAAGCAAATAGTCTTCACAGAAAATATTTTTGCTTCAGTTAGTAGAGAAAATAAAAGACACACACACAGGCTGCAACTACATGTAGCCTGTGTACTGCACTTTTCCCACCCCTACTCTAGGGGGTTGTTTGCAGGAAGCAATCAGATGTCACTTTTGGGAAAGGATGGGGTGGAGAGCAAGGCCTCATTAAGGTTTTCGTAGGCCCTAGGCACCCTTGTATTTGATTCCCCACCTCACTTCCATGTACCACTAGGGATGTTTTCAGAGGCCCTATAATTTCCATAGACCCTAGGCACAGTGCCTAAAGTGCTTAAGGGTTGTCCTGGGTATAGGCCTAAAATAGCTTGCATAGGATATTGTGAGTTGTCTCCCACATCTTTTAGAAAGTGATGGTAGCAAAATTTTGGAAGGTATAGGAGCCCTTGGGAGCCACCTATAGTCCATGGACCACACTTCTATCTGTTTTGCAAAAACATTGTGATGTAGAAATATTGTAAATAGCTTCATTAACTTTAAGTTATTTTTTAAATGAACAAAGAAACACAGCTATCATATTAATATTGCAGTGTTTTCATTTGATCAATCTGATGTTGCAAAGCCAGTTCACAGTGAAGACCATGGATTCTGCCCTCACTACAAAACAGGAGTGGGTCAAGTGTGGCCCAAAGACTGCATGCAGCCCCTGGATCCCCTCCCCGAAACTTTTTCAGCCACAGTCCAGCCCCGCCCCATTTTTTTAAAAAAATGGGGGCAATTTTCAGGCATTTTTAAAACACATTAAACGGCAAGGTGGTAGTGACCGAAAATTAGACAAAATGGAGCCCGGAGGTGACATCATGTCATTTCAGGTGCACTGAAATTTGGTGTGGCCTACCAGCCAGGTACTGGGAGGTAAAATGGCCCTTGCCCCCTGTGTAGTTGCTCATCCCTGCTCTAAAAGGATAAATGCTGTTGTCCTTTTTGCCACTCATCACTCCATGAAAAAGGAAGAAGCTTTCTCAGGGTTGATGAAAGCATCTGCAAAAAAGCATCACTCCTCCTTTAGCTCAACACTGCAAATTACTAATCTCTAATGTGTGTGTATGGATAAGTTAAAAATAGCATGATAAAGTTCATGCAGTATGACTGGTGTATTGCTGGAGGTTTTTCTTTCTCGTGACTATTGTTCCCTACTGCCTTCTTCTCCTAAGCAGTAATTAATACTGGGGATGGCTATGGCTTCAATAAGAATGCATCACACAAGGAACAATAGAGTGAAACCCACATTGAAGAGCAACAAGATAGTGAAAAATGATTACAGCCTCCATAATCATAGGTTTTCAAATAAGTCTAAATTTGTACCAAATCTTTTTAGAAAAACTTCAAGTCATTTCAGTTCTTTTAAAATAGTTTTGAATCACTAGAATATTAGCCTCATAAGGAAAGAACATATTCTTGGACATCTGTTCAGATGGTATTCCATCTGTTTATACAGAGAACCAATCCTTTTTTATCTATCTATCTATCTGTCTGTCTGTCTGTCTGTCTACACACACACACACACACACACACACACACACATATTCTCTTATTTGCACTTTGGAACTTCAGTTTGTTATCAATGGCTTGTAGGGAGAAAACTATGGAAACAACAGGAGTTTGGTAAAGTTGCTTTGTGGACTACTGCATGCAGAACCCCCAGCTGGCATGGTCAAAAGGTTTGGAATCTTGTAGTTCAAGCCATTAAAATTTCCAAGCTCTGGAAAGAGCAATGATGGTTTACCTAAGCAGTCAGGGACAGCTCTAGGTTTTCAAGGGAGCTTTCAAGTAGTGCTGGAAGCTGTCTCTTATTATTATATACAAGTTTTAAAAATAATTAAATAAACAATTCTATTAAAAGCACAAAGTTAAAACAATTTGAAACACATTTAAAACATAGTTTAAAAAAAGAGGATTGTTAAAACACTGTTCTATCATATGAATTAAGAGCCAAAGTCCTGCTTAAATAATATAAGTCTTTTTAACCCTCTCAGTTCCCCCTAATACTATAGAGCAATGGTAGTTTGGAATCATTGTGGGAAATTAAAAATAGCTAAAACAGAGGCCTGGTGCTACTGGGACAGGGGAAAAAAATAGGGAATAGGCAAGGCAGATATCAGCAAGGGTCTTTGACTGGGGCCAGGGGTAGCTCAGATACTCTAGCAGCTGCCTGGGGATGCCAAGAGCTGACAGCTGGCCTGTGAGCCAATGCTGTTTTTCCTTTTAACGAAAAAAATCTAAATCTTAGATTTAGAAGAATAGGATTTGGAGCTTTGTTCATAACAAGAGTCATTAACATAGATTTTGTTGTTGCTAACTGTTGTCAAGTCAGCTTTGGTGTATTATGACTCTATAAATGAGAGGTCTCTAAGACACTCTGTTATTAGCAGCCCTGCAAGATCTTGCAAATACAGGACCATGGGTTCCTTGACTACCCACCTGTAATGTGGCCTTTATTTTCTCCTATTGGCTTCTACTTTGCTGAGCATTATTGTCTTTTCTGATGAGTCATTACAGAAATTACAATCATCTGTTGTGAGTTGTCTCTTGGATATAAGCCTGAATATGACCCATTATACTCACTGTGTATTCTTCACATTCCTTCATTAACAGTCACCTAGTTGGATTCGCTAAGAAAAGTTTTCCATTTTATTTGTTCATCAGACTAGTGTACAATAGGTCACTTGTAGAAAAAAAGATTAACCAAAGATCTTGAGGAAGAATAATCTGTTGAGAAAATGAAACAGCGCAGCAGTGGAACATGTTAAGTTCTCTGATCTTCAGCATTTAAACTGGGATATGGCTTTAAGGGCATGGCTTGAAGCCACTAACTTTATAGCAACAGTCTCTTCATTTCTGTTTGAAGAAAAACGAAAACATACACACACATGCGTGCGCATATGTGTGCGCGCACACACAGACACAATAACCCCTAAACATGTGTGGTATCCATCTGATAGTAATACAGTCATTCCTCTACATTCACTAGAGTTAGGGACACAGGACCCCCATAAAAGTGAAAAAAAATGTGAATAACTCTAGGCTCTCCCAAACCATATTTTAACACACACACAAAAGTATGATCACCGTATTCAACCCACTGTGGATTCCTTTGAGGCATTGGGGTTCCTTCACAATGCAGAAGTGGCTGGCTGGTGGGGCTTACAGCCACCTCCACTGCTGCCCCACACCATTTTTAAGAGGGACTTAGAAGCCTCGTTCGCAGTTTCTCAATCTCACGAGGCTTGCAGTCCCTGTTAAAAATGGCATAGGGAGGCAGCAGAGGTGACAGCCAATAATCCGTGAATGATCAAATCTGCAAAAGTGAAACCCGCAAATATGGAAGGCTAACTGTATACGGTTTAATTAGAAAATGTGTCTCTCCAATCATTTCATGGTTGCATTTCAACAGTAAACCACAGTGCGTGTGGTATGCATATGTGTCTCCTCCCACAAAGGTGGGATAATGACCACCTCTATTTGTAAGTTGTCTAAAACCTGCTACTAATAAAATAAGGGAATGCATTCCTTTTAAAGTTTTTATCTATTGTAGTTATGGGAGAAAAGCTTTAGAACTGTGAAATGAAATTTGAAACTTGAATACACTTTGAATTTGAAGAATCTGAATTCATTGATGCAATGAAATGTCAAAATTAAAATCGAAATATTGGAATGAACATTCTACCAGCATGCAAAGTTTGATTCTATATCCCCTGTATCATGCTAAGACTCAATTTTTTTTTAAAAAATCAATATTATTTATTTCTATCGTACTGTTTTCCCAGTTTGGGACTTAAAGTGGCTTACAACAAATTAAAAGACACATAGCTAAAATACACAAAATAAATAGATACTAAATGATCAAAAAATTAAAACCAGATTAAAACATACACCATTAAATGCACATGTGTGTACACACACACACACAGCAGCACCAGAAACAGTAAGATCCAGCATATTGGTTAGGAGAGATGGGCCTTGTACAATCAATCATCAAATGCCTGATGAAACAGAAATGTCTTTACTTCTCTGCAGAAAGGAGGGGGGGAGGGGGCCAGTCTAACATCTCCATTAAGAGAATTCCACAGCCTAGAAGCAGCCACTGTGAAAGCCCTCTCCCATGTTCCCACCAGATGTACCTGTGAGGGTGGTGGGACAGAGAGAAATGGCTCCTGAAAAGATCTCAAAACACAAGCAAGTTTGTAAGGGAGAATACATTCCTTCAAACAACCTGGACCTGAGCCGTCTAGAGCTTTATAGGTCAAAACCAGCACTTAGTATCCAGAAATGGATAGGCAAGTGGAGCTATTGCAACATGGAAGCTGTGTGTTCATTGTAGCCATCCCCAGTTAGCAATCTGGCTGATGCTCTTTGAACCAGTTGAACTTTCAAAACACTCTTCAGAGTCACTCCTGTGTAGAGCATATTACCGTACTCCAACTGAGATGTAACTAAGGCATGTCACCTTGGCTAGATCTGGTGTCTTAAGGAATGAGTACAGTTGGTGCATAGGCTTTTAACTGTGTAAATGTATTCTTAGCGAGCACTGAAATCTGAGCTTCCAGGCTCAGGGCTGAATCCAGGAGAACACCCAAGCTACAAACCTGCATCTTCAGAGGGAGTATAACCCCATCCAGCACAAGGTGAATCCCTGATCTGCCTTTCAACTGACCAGGAGCAGTTCTGTTTTGTTTTGAGTTGAGTTGCTGATAGTGCATTCTTGCATCCTTCGTACAGTGAGGAAGAGTGGGGATAGGTATATTACTTTCATTCTGTCATTATCCTTGATGATTGGAAAGCAAGCATCAGCAGTGGGTTATCTCCTATACTCTTCCAGGCTTTTAAACTGTACGGAGAGGTTATAAGAGTAGAATAAACTTCTCATTGCAGAAAGTCACCTTCCAACTGAGGGAGGGTAGCAGGACAGTGATGGAGTGGATAGAGCTGCCACATTCATCCACATTGAGAAATCTAGGCTACAGTCATAGGGCCAGACTAGTTATTTCTTCCTTGAAAATAGTTTCATTTCCCCCACCCCACCCTCATTGAATAAGTGCAAGGAATCTGATCCAGACCAAGAAAGGGAGCTGGGATCTCAATCCAGATTGGGACCCCTACCCCTTCAATTTAGATTTTCAAAATTGTGATATTTTTATTCTGAATGAGTCACATCTGGGAAATGTTCACTGCAGCTAAAGAGGTCTACAGGCAAAAGAAGGTTTCCATCTGTATGGGCATAAAATGAATTTAATTTCAAATGTTCATCCAGCTGAGGATGTTTTCATGTTAATTCTGTTTGATGTTTTTGCCAGCACTGTTTGTTACCATGCACATTCACTTGTGCATCCCTTTGAAACTAGTGGATTCCTAGAGGACAACCTAACCAGTTGGGTGTGTCTTTGGATGCATATTCAGGTTGCATTCACAGCTGCTGATCTGGCAAGGGATAGGCACACAAATTTCCTTAGCTAAATCGGGTTCAGATAAATGTAATGCTGAATATACATTGATATCCAACCAAAACAGAAGTACAGACATATTTGTGAAATGATTGAGAGGAAGACTGGTTCATACTTAAAGCTTGGGATAAAGCATATATTAGTCTGACTATACACCCAGTATCTACAAAAGAAGATAAATGGACTGTATTTCTGTTGGCATTTTTCATCTTACTTTAATACAATTACTAGATAAGCTAAGCCATCTAAAACAATGAACAAAGGTAACACTGAAAGGAAACCTCATTACACATACCAGCTGAGGTTTTCCTGCGTTCCTGAAAATCTACTGATTGGCTAATGATAATCTCCTACATAGTCTCTGTTACCCTGATTTCTGGGGTCCCGTCAGGGACAGCTCAATGTGCTCAAAATACTGGGGAATGGGAATTACCAAGAGCACAAGCTAAGCAATGCAAGAGGCAAGGCAACCTAGCGAGATCTTGAACCCAATGTTTACGAGGTCAGGCCAAGTCAATAATCAAACAGAAGTAAATAATAATTGTTTTCCCTTATTTTGAAACATAGTCAATACATATGTATGCAACCACTCACACAGACCTAATGAAAGAAAGGTAGGAGTTGGATAGAGGATTTTAAGAGGGATTTTTCAGGGGAAATACTACACCTGATCCTGAAGCCCGGTTTATCAGAAGAAAAGTCCGTTGTATCGGAGATTCTCAGCACGTGGGAGCTGAGGGGAAGGCTCGTTGAACGGAGCGACAGCAAGGCAGGATGGAAGTCAGAGCGATCCAAAGAGACGCTCAAAATCAGGGGTTCTTATAGGGGAAAATGTACCTGTAGGCTAGTCCATTCCCGGGGAAAACAATAGGTTTTGGGCTGGAGACAAAGCCTCTGAAAGGTCAGAACTTTAGATGATTGAAGTGTGACAGCGTTGTCAATAGTGTAGACAGTATGCAAACGCAGAGTGCTTGACAGTTGGATATTTGGCTTGTCAAGCTGCCTGCTCGAGGCAGGGGATCTTTTGTAAATGGCGTGCATACATAATGTGATCTTAAGAGGGTACTTGCCTGGAGGTCTCCTAAAGCTGCAGTCCGCCAATTACTGGCCTGCCTGGATTTGTTTTGAATAGTTCAGCTATTTTCGGCTGTGCCCATGTGCGTGCTTGTCCGGGGGCCTCGCAAGCACGCGGAGAGGAATGGGTAGTGAAGGCCAAATTCTTGATATCAAATGATATCTAATATACCACAAGTCCGGACTAGAAACTACAGTAACATCTCCTAATTTTCATCTATGTGAAACTCAAAATGGGAGGGGGGTACTAAGACTAGACTGATGGAGTGATGATCAGGCACCAAGCACCAGAAGCATTGAAAGTCCTGTGTTGTTAAACCCCCTGAGGAAGTACCAATCAGAAGTATCTTAGCCCTCTTTGAATTTGATCAGTGGAGTCCTCTGTATTTCCGCCTTTTATTGATATATTAATTTTTATGCTTTCAACAATCCTATAATATTTCACTACTTAATTTGAGGTGGTTTTTATGGTATTTATGTCAGTGGTATTATTATTCACTGTATGGTATGTTTTCAAATATATTTGGATGCAAAATTCATAATGACCTGCCTGCCAGTCTTGAGCCTTCTCCACACCTTTAAAAAAAGCTCCAGGGTCCTTGCTGTTCTACTGGTCATGCCATCTGAATAAAGGCATTATAGAGCTGGAAATGGTGGAGAAAGGGACAACCAAAATGATCATGGATTAGAGCAACTTGTTAGTGATGAAAAGCTACAGTGAATGCATTTTGTTTATGTGGGGGGGGGCAGGGTTAGACAGAATGAGTAAGAGATCACATAATAAAAGTTTAGAAGAGCATACATGTTGTAGAGAATATGGACAGAGACAAACTTTTCTCCTATACTTACAGTACTACTACAGGGTCATTCATGGAAACTTCTCAGTACAGAAAAATACCTGCCTAAATATCAACAGGACGTGACCAGAAATAAACTACATGTGGATATGAGCAGATGTGGCCTATTATAACCCATGGGTGATGTAATTAGGATGGCAGGTAGCCAAAGACTAGAACCATACCTGAGGTGGCATCTCTGTTTTTGTTTGGATAGCATACATTTTGGAACATTGAACACTTGCGTTTTGTTTATTTTGACTGTATAACTGATATTCTGAGTGAAGCTAAGGAGAGAATAAAAGAAGCAAAGACAGAGCCACAGATTAGACTACACTGCAGTCTCAGTCATGGAAAGAAGATTGTTTTATAACAACTGTACTGTTCCTTGTAGACTGATAATCTGCCCAAACATACCTAAGATGGTACTGGTAAGACCCTCATCTAGGCTTACGCATACACACACACACGTATATATTCCATTATGAGTGCAATAGATGCTTGTTAATATGGTTATAATAGATGCTCTTAAGATTTAGCAAAGTCAGGGTCTGAGACATGGGAGACAAGGGCTGGCTGGAAGAGGCACTGGGGCTGGGCCAAAGGATGGGCAGTAGGTCAGGACGCCAAGGATCAGGGCACAACAAGAGTCCAAGGCAACAGTCCTTCAGGCAGCAAGAGTCCATGGGCCACAGGTAACAAGCAGATCCAGGAGACAGGCAGGAGGTCAGAGCACAATGAGAGTTCAAGACAACAGGAGCCTTCCAGGCAACAGACATATACATGGCCAGAGGCAAAAGGCAGGTCCAAGAAATAGGCAGAAGGTCAAGGCACAACAAGGGTTGAAGGCAGTAGAAGGTAGAAGAATGAAGACCACTGGAGAGTCAGGAGGGGCGGCAGGAAACACTAAAAAAAAATGTTGGTGTGGCAAAAGCTGCAGAGTAACCCCAGCCCTTATCTAGTTGGCTGCTGGCTGCTCCAGCTGCCCTGCATCTGAGCAGCCAGCTGGGTCTGAGGTACAAGGACTTAACCACAGACCAGAACCCCTACAAACAGTGCTTGAGGAAATTAATCCTTGTATGCTTGTGTGTTCACAGAAGCCAGTTAGGAGATGTGTAGTGCCTCAAGAGATGAGACTGTATTCCTAAGTGGATAAACTATTCTGGATATGACAAAAGGGCAGAATTCTATATATGTAAAATCCTTTACAAAATGTCTGTATAATGTTTTAACAAACATTTTGATGATGTGAAATGATGGAGAAATGACTAAGTTATATGGTTTAGAAGGGTCATACTCCTACTTGTGTTAACTATTAGAGAGCCTGTTAAAGAGATGCAGAGAAATAAAGATTCAGTCCTTATGAAAGTCTTTATGAAAGTATAACATCTTAATGGCTGTATGATGTAATGTAATGAATGTATGATGCCTTACATGCAGTGTTATATGACATGATGAAGCTGAGCAATTGGACATTGTTATGTCTGTGTTTCTCCCTAAGGGGACTGCATTTCTTTATATCTATAAGTGCATATAGCCTAAATGTGTACAAAGAATCTGCTCATTTCCCATATAAATATCCTGAGATTCTAATACTTAAGAATGTTTAAATGGAGTGTTGATGTTAACTCAGCCTTTCTAGTCTAATCAATATCATGCATAGGGCACTCAGCTGGCCATAAATTGATACTGGAACCCTAAATAGAATCCAGATTAGCTCATGAGTGGCAAGGACTGTCAACCCCTCAATTTTAAGAGATAGGTTTGGGGAACTGGTTTGGAGAACCATGCCTGTTGTTCTACTGGCTACTGTTGACAGGAATGGCAATTCAAAAGCAACTGGAGTACCACATGTTCTTATCCTTTCATTAGTATTAATGAAAATGGAATCAGAATAAGGAATACGGGCCACTAGTCATAATCTATTTGCAACCTCAAGAATCAGAGACAGTGTGTACTAAATTGGAATATCTGGAGCACAGCAGCAATAGGAAAGCATTAATGCCAGTTGTCATACAGGATGGAGGATTCTGGGAGCTGAGTCAAAAAGTAACTTGTTCAGGTTCTTCTAAGAAGTCAGTTGAATCCTCTCTGTGTGACTATGTGTCTACATCTCTGTAAAGGTTCAGCAGATGGTTCTATGGGTCTTCTATGGAACTACTGCTTAAATAAGATTGTGCAGCAAAGTGCTTGAACAATTTGGAGATTTTCTAATTTAAATCATCCCAATATTCTTGATGATGATTCCAAACTTGTATTTTGGCAACTTCTATTCAGTGCCATGTTGAATGATCCATCCAACTTCCTCAAACAAAACTGCTTAATGTGTTTGGACTAGAGAGCAGAAAGAACATCATGTTTTCATGATCTATAGTTCATTTCTCTACCCCCTTGCTACATCGTCATCTTTAAGAACCGCATTTTGAACCTTGTGGGCCACCCACACCAGAAGTTCAGGAGACTTCAGGAAGGAGAGTAGAGTGTTTACTTTTCTGACTTGGAAAATGTAATACTCCACGAAATGCCTCACATACATAAATTGCCTGCATTCACTTAAATTAGGCTCTGGTATTTACTAGCCTTCCCTCACTCTAATGAGAATTAGATTTGCCAGATGTTGCTGATCATGAGCAATAGTCTTTCTTTTTCTTTTTCTGTGGTGGAAATGTTCTTTTGTTATATACACAGAACTCCATACAGGGCCAGACCCATAGCACCATAATATACCTTACTCCCATTCTTGAAATTCAGTACTAGCAATGCCATGTGAGATAACATTTTCAGCTAACACTTTATTAGCATGCCTACTTACAAACATTTTCTTGATTAAAGACTTCATTTTTATTAAAAAGCTGTCAGCCCATTTTTCCTGCTCTCAGTGCAGTGGATGAGATTGTGATACAGTGGATGTGCATGAATGAAAATTGCAGCTATATTTATAACACAAGCTTGACAAGTGTGCATTTGAGTGTAGCAGAAGAAAACATAAATGTCTGCATGAAACAGATCTTAATTGTGTAACTTGCAATTATAGCCTTGATCAAACCTTTAGAAGTGCTGTTGATATGTTTATTCAAAGAGATACGTCACATTAACAGGAATCTTTATCACATATATGTAGCTCACTCTCTATAGAATAGGAAAATGCTTCCTTTACAACAGCCTTATAAGGTTGGAAAGGTTGATTGACAATAACCTGCTTAAGACTACCCTGTGGCTGATTGGGTTTTTTTAATACAGATTGAACACACCATCTATTACATTGCAGAACCTATATGGGATCAGTACATAATATTATTTATTTACTTATTTAGATTATTTCTGTATCTCCTGCCAGTCCTCAAGAGCTTCAGAGGCAAGGAACAGAACAAAAATAAATAAATAAAAAAAACAATAATGAGATTAAAAAAACATGTTTTAAAAATGTTAAATACTCTTTAAATACTCCTAGAAGCAGTCTAGGGCCATTTCTGCACTACACTGTTATAGTGCTATTATTCTGATTTCAACATCCTGTGGAACTCTGGGGTTTGTAGTTTACTGAAGCCAAAAAGCTCTCTGGCTGAGAATTTTAAATAAACTGCAAACCCCAGGATTCCATAGGAAGTTGAAAGTGGAATAATAGCACTATAACAGTCTAGTGCAGAAATGGCCTAGGAAAAACAATCCTAGAATACAGCCTTAAAATACTTGAAATAATACTTTCAAACACCTAATGCCGTATGGGACAGCACTGTTTTGACTGTCTGCTAGAAGCTTAGAAGAGATTGGGCCAGCTGAACTTCCAGTGAGCTGTAAGAGGGTAGATGCATCTTGGGTTGACATTAGCCTCTGTTGTACTTTCTGAAGTCCCACTTGCGGGGCTACCAGAGATCTTGTGGAAATACCTCTTTTTCTCTCTGATGAGACATCATCAACACCATTAACTGTTCTGGCTATTTGCTATCTTGTCCCCATGCTATAAACTTAGTAGATGCTCCATTCCACCCATTTGAAAAAAAAAGTGGCAGCTCCAACCAGATGTTCCAGCAGATCTCCACCATCTAACAGTTCTCTTGCTCCAGGTTGCAGCCAACTAACCATGCCATTGGGTTTCTGTATTCTCTTTAATGTCAGGTTCAACCAGGGAACTTGATAAGGGAAGTTATAAGAGGTCCAATCATGCAGATTCAAGGCTAAATCCAATTGCTTGTCCCAAGTGAAGTTGAATCTTCATGATTTACAAAAATAATGGCTCAACATTTGCAAATGATTCTGTGGGTCTACTCTGTTTGGGCCAGAGATTGCATTCAGGCCTCACTTTCTCCCTTCCCTCTCAGTTTTTTGTTTCTTCACCGACTGATACTCAATATTCTATAGCTCCTAATAACTATTGAGCATACTCAGTTCCCTGGGTTATGGGGAGGGAGTTTTTCTCTTTTCAGTCTTTTCTTTTCTTTCTTTCTTTTTAAAAAATACATCATTGTAATTTTGCAGATCTTGGGCTCCTTGCCCTCCAGAGCATGGTCTTGATTTAGTTCAGTGTTTCTCAATCTTTTGACCTCCAGATGTTTCCTACTTCAGCTCCCACAATTCTTGCTCATTGGCTATGGTAGCTGGGCCCTCTGGAAGTTAAAGTCTAAAACATCTGGCTAACCGAAGTTGAGAACTACTAATTTAGTTTCTTTAGGCACAGAAAGATGGACTTTTCTGTTAGAGAGAGTGATGAGGCTTCAAACATAAACCCCAGTGACGCTTTACAGAGTAAAAGAAGGAGATGGGGGGAGAGAGGGACATTTAAAATCTAGATACCGAGTGAAGTTAGACATGAAGGGGAGAAAAGCAAAATTATAATAAAGGAAAAGAAGGGATAGGAGAGAAGAAAGGAATGCAAGAAAATGCACTCCCATGTATGGTTTCATATGAGTGAGAGATTTGGATTAAGGGGTTAAGCCAAAGGCACTGAGGATAAGACCACTGAGAGTGGGTTCAAGCCAGTGTTCACCAGCAGCACTCCTGCACAAAGGGCGACCACAGGTCCACCAGCACCTTTGACCTAATATGGTGGCTTTGAGTCAGGCAATAAAGGGACTCCCAGCTGTGCAAGAAGTGTAGGGATCCAAGAAGAGGCCTTCTACTCCCTGACCTCCCTGATTTCCAAAGACCCGCTCCCTTGTGACCTCCTAGTGGTGTACCTGCTACAGTCTTGGGTCTCTTTCACACTACCCAGCTAAAGTGCTGTGAATCCACTTTAACAGCTATGGCTGCATGCAACAGAATTCTGGAACTTGTGATTTGGGGAGGCAGTAGAGCTCCTTGGTTAGAAATTCTAAATGCCCCTCCCTAAACTGTAAATTCCAGGATTTCATAGGATAAAACCATGGTAGTTAAAGTAGAATCACAGCTGTATGATTGTGTGGTGTGAAAGGGCCCCTGGCAGCAGTGATGTGTCTGGCATAAACAGCATCTAGGGCAAGCATGGAAGTTGAATCTCTACCTTCTTACCCCTGCCCCCACCCCCACTCCAACATGCACAGCTTTTTTTGCACCCCCCTGGCATTGGCACCCAGGTGATGTGCCATATTTGCCCTACTTTAGATACACCCCTGCTTGGTAGCAAGGAAGGTGGGTAGGTAGATAGAGCAGGGACGAGAACAAGGTGGCTTTTTGATTTTGTGGGCAGGAAGAAATGGGAAAGTTCTTTGGCACCTGGGGTAGCATAGAGCCTGGCTTGGCTGGAGATGGGGGGGCTTTTATTCTTCCACCCAGGCCACTTGGGAGTGACGTGGAAGAAGTCAGACTTCCTTTCGCGGCCTGCCCAGCTGAAGGACTGTTCCTGGTAGACTGGCTAAAAATCTTTACTCAAAATGTCTATTTTATGTATCAGTACTTTTTTCTTTGAAATTTACTGATTTTACACGGGATCCTTAAACCGTTAGACAAATAGAAAAGACAAAAACATGTGCCATATATTGGGCCCTGGGGTTTGTTCTAGACTACCAGGACCCAGTAATTTCTGTTGGCTTTCCCCACTCACATCAGCATTGTTCAGGGAAATTTTAGTGTTTTGTGGAGGGATTTGAACGTGAAAGAGGTGAAGCAGCTATTGGAAAACTTGGTTGTAAGTACCAGCAAGGGATAACAGGCCAAAATGTTTAAGAGATTTCTTTTACCTTTACCAGCAAAGTGGGAAAAGATCTCAAGGAGGGACAGAATGGGAGACAAAGACAGGGGGCTGAAGCTCTGGGGCTTTTAAAGAGGTAAGGAACATGCAGCATGGAACACAACAGATGTTTTTGTGCCCTCATCCCTCACTGCCACTATATTTGCCCAACCACCAAAATCACTGCCTTTTCCGTATAACAAGCCACATAGAAAAGAGAGGACACATACCCTTGTTTGTAAAGAGAATTGTGCTCTCTGAAGCCCTCAGGAAGTACAATTCTACTTAAAAGCAAGACTGAAAAAGATAAGACCTAGAAATTTCTTCTGAAAAGCCCGTGTAGGAATATGAAAGTTGAACTTGACATTAAAAGAAATAATTAACTGTGTTTCCCTTCCACAGTGGGATTTCCTCATGTGCCTGAGCAGTCAATTGTGCAAATTAAGATGGTGTTTAGCTTCCAATGACCAAATTACAAATCAAAACACACTAAATGTAAGATTCAGAAGTGAAAAAAAAAGTCTTATGACAAAGAGGCATCATTTCATCATTTGAGGGAGCATTCCTTCTAAAAAGGGGGTGCAAGTGAATCTAGTTTAACCCTGAAAAGGAGGGTCACATGGTTTGTGATGAAAGAATAAATGACTTTGACAATGGAGGAAGAGTAAGAGTTTTCCAAAGGTCAGGGTATTGTGAGCCAAGACTTCACTAGTGGTAGAGCAGGTTTGAGTGATGTGATTTTGAGCAGAACCTTTTCAGCAATGTTGTAGCCCACTCTAAAATAAGTAAAGCCGGCCTTTAAAGGTTTCAGATATTGGTTTAACTAAGTGTTATATGTGGTAGTAACTGATAGTTAAGGTTAGCAAGAGGGCTTTAAAACTCATGTAGCCAAAGAATAAGATACCAGACTACCAGACAAGCAGAGCTGTCAAAGGCTAAATCTCTCTGTATGTTTTACACCATATAGCCAGCTCTGATGTGAACTGTGAAGACAGGTGTCATGTCACATTAATTATAGAGTAACTGGTTTGCCTTCTAAAAATACAGTTATAATGCTGAATATAGGTTTGCAGTGATTTGGAGGTAAATAGGATTTGGGGTCAGTTGCAAGTTCAATGGAAAGTTCAACGTTTAACCACCCAAACAATTTATTGGATTGGCTATTCTGCTGTTTGTTTTGAACAGTACCAGTTTTTCTCTAAAACTGAATACCATTGTGGAAAAATTAAAAACATATCCAATAGATTCAATTATAAAAGAATGTAATATATGAGTTAAAACAAGAAAAATGAGCAATTAAATATGCATTTGAATTTTTAAAAATTAAAATGAAAACGAAAACAAACGCTGAAATCTATGATGGCTAAGAGTCAATCATTATTTTCCCCAAGCTCTCTGGAAAAGGTTTCGTATACATTTTTGGAGAGAGAGAGAGGAAACTCAATAATATTAACCTCTTTTGAAAAGTATTAGAAAGTCAACATTGGTTTCTTAAATTTAGCTTCTCCAAGAGATGGGAAATGGGAAATAAGTGGAGCAGTAATGCTGGGCAGAAAGCCAGACTAGATACTTTGGATCTCTCAGACTAGGGTTGTTTGGGGAGCAGTAGTCTCCATGTATCTTCAGATGAGAAACAGATAAACAAAGGTCACTAATAGTTGAAAAAACTGTCATACTACAGCAGTTAGGGATTGGTCAGTCATTGGGCAACTGAGACAGAAGAAGCTTTCTTCTACACTGAACAGGTTTCCTCTACTTGTCTGACAAGTTAGGGACCGGAGCACTGTCAGAAAAAGGAATTAGTTGAAAGGCAGAACCACATACTGTTCTCTAGGGAGCATGAAGGACTTGCAAAGGATCATTTAGGACAAACTACATGTGCACTGCTTACAAAGTCTCCCAGCTGACGTAGCATCTTTTCCCCCTCTCAGCTCACTTTGCAAGCAAGATGTATGTGTGAGTGGTTCCAAGTGAGCCTCTGCAGGCAAGAAGAATTGATGAAAGAGTGGAACATCTGTTGAATTAATGGAACTTGTCCTTAATTTGGAAGCATCAGAAGAACAAGTCATCAGATAGTGGGGCATCAAAATGTAGGGACTTCCTATATGCAACCTGTAGAATGGTTGAGAACTCTTTAAATTTATAATAATCTGACTGAAGTACCAGTTCAGAGAAAGAGGCAGAAATAGTCTCTACACAGAGACATAAGAAATAATTATTACAGCTATGCTGAAATGCTATCAGATTCTAAAATGTGTATAAACACTCTGCATGAGATGTGCAGATTTCCTGAACAGATGAAATGTAAGACGTATAATGCTGATGTATTAGACATACTATATAAATTGAAATTCCTTACCACTGAAATATACTACAAGCTGCACAGTCCTCTACTACAAGTACCATGTGCCTTATAAGTAGGGAGAATGTTAATTATAATAAAATAATGTTCCTAGACTACATATTGTCTATGGATGACAAGTGTCTATGTGATATGATGAACCTCCACAAAGAGTTCATAACTGCATATGGTATTTAATTTACCTAACAAATACTAAGTTTAATTATAAAGCCACACATTTATTCTCTGGTCATAAATTTCCTTGAAGTCCAAAGCTTAAAATATTCTTAAAGGGTATACTGATGTTGATCTGACTGGTAGAGTTCACTATTTTGGACTCCCAATGTTGTAGGCATTTTAGCTGGATACAAATTGATGAGGATAAGTCAAAGAATCTTCAGTCTCTTCACAAATAGATGGGAGGGGAACTGCATCTGTTTCATTTTACCAAAAAGGTCTTGCTCCTTGTGGAGAGCATAATAATTTCTTCATGTAATGGAATCTGAGCCATGCTTTCTTCAAAAGCAGTGGCAGCTGGTGCTTTCTCTGGTCATTTCTGCCTTAGCACTGTTGCAGTGCTATTATTCCACTTTCAACATCCTATGGAATCCTGGAGTTTTTAGTTTAGGGAGGGATATTTAGAATTCTCAGCCAGAGAATTGGCCTTGGCCTCAGCAAACTACAAACCCCAGAATTCCACAGGGTGTTGAAAATGGAATAACAGAACTATAACAGTGTAGGGAGGAAATGGCCTCTGTCAGGGTGGCAGTGAATCCACTCTAAATTTCAGTCTGAACTTTAAAGGATCATCCAAGGTGCTGAACCTATGAAAGGGCCCTCACTGCTTGAGAACTGTGCAAAAATCTCAAAGGCTGGAGCTCATGTAGGACAAGACATTCCTGAAATGGTCAGGACTCAAGCTATTTAGGGGTTTAAAGGTAAGATGCGAACTTCAAATTAGGCCTAGGAACAGACTGCAATACAAAATGCTTCAGAATAGATGGTATGTGCATATTGTTCCACTTCTGTTGAGAAATGGACCACCATATTGTACACTAGCTACCCTGTTTCCAGAGGTAACCCTGTATAGAGCACATTGAAGTAGTCTAATCTGGAAGTCACCAAAGGGTGAACAACCAGGTTTTTCATGCAGCTGACAAAGCACCCCAGCCCACAAATGAACCTGATCTGCTGAAACTTCAGGAGTGAGGTTGGGTCCAGTAGTATACCCCCACTTCAAACCTGATTCTCAAACCTGGTCTGTCCACATTCTGAAGTGATATATGTATGCCTAACCAGTTCTCTTACTCCCCCGCTGTCATCAGCACTGTTGCTTTTGGATTGAGCATAAATTTATTTATTGTCATCTGGTCCACTTTTGGCCATGAATTTGAGAGACCCTACCAGCTCACTGGGATTTCATGAAGATGAGAAGTACAACTAGACGTATTAACATACTGACAACATTCCCCAGCAGTTTTATTATAGTTGCTAACCAGACAATGGAGACAATGGTGAACCTTGAAAAAACCTACTGAATGAACTTTAGCCCACTATTAGCTTCTGGAACCAACTTCTGACAATGGATGACACCACCATGGAATGGTGTCCCCAGTCCTGAAAGACAGTCCTGAGCAGTACAACAATTAATGATTTAGGAAACCACTGAAAGGTTGATGAAGAACAATACACTCACACTCATTCAGTCTTTCTCTTGGCAATGGTCCTCAACTGGAATGGCCAAGGCAACATTCAGTCTAAAACCAGGATTGAAGCAGGAGTGATCCAGACAATCTGACACTCAGAGACCTAGCTGTTACATCTCTTATAGAGGCTGGAATATGTCTCTTCAACAAAAATGTATTGATTAGCAGAGTGGCAGATCTGGCCAATGTTTCTTGATTAGTCTGTAGCAGACAAAATGGACAAAGATGAAAAAAGACTTGTCATGGACCACTAGTACTGTCGAATAAAATCCATCCAATCAAATATGAGACAAATGTTCTAGGGAATTCCTGTACAGACTCAATGTCTAACATGTTGCCTACATTTGAATATATATGCATTACCTCCTTTTCAGAGTGCTGGTGAATATGTCAGAGTAGACTGGAGATGGTTCACAGAAGCCTAAGTACACTGCATGAGCCTCCTTTTGATCATGAACAGGTCTGCTGGAGACTGCTTTAAGGAAGCGCTGTTGCAGAAGACTGACATTTCATCATGAAATAGTTCTAAAACCCTCTAGTAAAAAAAGGTTGATGGAAACATTATGTTCCAGTCTATTTCTCCACCTTCTTCACCTGAATAGTTAAGGTAATGACTATGTCTTTTTCTTGGTCAGTAAAACATCAAGTATACCTTTGGTACCGAAAGGGGACACAATAGAAGTAGCAACAGCAGCAAAGGTGGGGTTTATGGATTCCTCAGTCTAAGCTGCACATAAGAAGAAAATCATCATAGAGTTAGACAAATCTTTTTCTTTCTGCTTGGCACTGTAAGTCAAGTTTTTGGATAGAAATTTATCTTTCAAAATCTAATGCTCAAGGTTCTTTCTCTGGTTTCTATTGATGCTCTGCATTTCTGTAGGTATTTTGTCAGCAACCTTCCAGCTGGCATCCTTTCATACTACACAGTTAAAAGTGCCAGCGTTCCACTTTAGTTGCTTTAGCCATATGCTATGGATTCCTGGGGTCTGTCATTCAGTGAGACACTAGAGCTCTCTGGCAGAGAATTATAAGTGTCACACCCTAAACTGCAAATCCTAGGATTCAGTAGGATGAAACTATGGCAGTTAAAGTGGAATCCTAGTGTTACAATTGTGTAATGTGAAAGGTACCCTGTTTCAAAGATGCAGAAAATGGCTTGTACTATAAGGGAGAATCAGTATTTGTTTTCTATCCTTGACTTCTAGCTGAAGACCAAGATTCTTCGGAAAGAATTGGAGTTAAATCTTTGTTTCCATTTTCTAAAAACCACTAAGGAGTTTTTTCTGATGCTGTTAAGGCAATCAATACAGGTCATTATTTCTTCAGTATGATCTTTCCACCACTGTCATACAACCATGTGGGAAGCCAGCTGTTATCACATCTCTTCATGTGTTGACAAGAATTTATCTCAATTCTGCACCTGCCAGAAAGATCAGGCTGTCATATTCTTCTAACGTAAGGGAAGATACTAAAGTATACTATAACCCACTGACTCACACATATCATGCTACCATTCCAGGTATTCCAAGGGCACAGGTGTCTAATGCTGCCTTTGGTCCACAATACTGAGTTGAGGTGAACTGTCTCAGACCAATAGCCATCTTGCAGAAAGCAAGTAGACCTGGTCCAGTCAGTGCCTCGATGAAGGCAAGCTTGAAATTGTATTCAGTAGTCACAGTGGCTCAGAGATTCAGGCTTGTTGTCGAAGATGATGATGATGATGATGATGATGATGATGATGATTGACCACCATGTCTGTATTCTACTTTCATCTTTAGGAATATAGGCCTTATGCATGTGGGAAAGATTACTATCAGGAGGCAGAGCAAAACTCTTATTTAAACTGACATAGCGTCTTCAAGGATATCACATAGAATTTAAGGCAGCCTGGACACTGTGTTGCCTTAGCGAGTTGTAACAATGATTTGCCAAGGAGACAGATACCTCCATGGACAAAGAGAAACAGATTGCTTCAAATGAAATCAGAGGAAAAAGTTGATGGATATTTCAGCCTCCCAACTGGTATAACTTCCAGGCTCTTTTTTGTTTGTTTGTTTGTATGGCATCTGTTAGGATAGTTGCTGTTTGATATTAACTAAGGTTTCCCCACTGTGTTATGATGGTTCAAAGCATGCAATTTCTTGTTGGTATCTATCTTGCATAATCCTTTAGAGGCTGGTGTCTCATTTATGTGCTTCAGGTGTTTCAAAATCAAAACCAGGACAGTAGTATGAATAAACAATAAATAAAACAAGGCCTTTTTTGAAACATGGTCTTGCATGCTAAGAGTTTTCCAGATTATAAAGCAAAATTATTTTAATTTACCTGTGTTCAGAGATTATATGTAAAGGTAATGTTTGCCTAGATGCAGAAATAGTGTTTACATTTACTTTTTTCCATTTTTTTTTCAAAATTGGAGGATATAGAAAGACACTTCATTAAAAAAATACTAACATTCTGAAAGACAACTTGGATCAAGAGAGAGAAATAGAGATGTGTGTGGGTTTTGCGTGTACGTAACATGTGGGGTTTGTACTTTTTCAAACACATCTGCTCACATTAGGATTGCTAGAATGAAAGTTAAGAGAGTACACCTGTACCCTTAATGGTTGTGTAGAAGAGGGAATTTCAGTGGGTGTTTGTTACCTGGTTGTGTGATTAGCAACACCAGCTGAAACTTACTCTTTTACACAGTGGTTAAAGATACAGGATACCTCTCCAGTTTCCAGTCTGGCAACCCTAGCTCACACTGTTCCATCACAGACCAGTCTTCTGTGCAAACTGCGATCATATACAGATATAACCAACAGATTGATAGTGCTGTCTATTCTGTTCTTTATAGCACCCCTTCTCTGTCCCACACTCCTCTGTGTTGATAATGTGTAAACCTTCTGAATTACTGGAGGATGTTCGTAAGCCTGTCATTACAACATGAGAAATGGCACCAAAGGCTAAGGAAAGCTTGTTCCAGTAAGATCTCTACCAGTAGTTCCCAAGATTTCGAATGGAGAAGTCTGTGTTGGCCTCAGTTTTTCTTGTGTCTAATTTTCATTTTACAGGTCATGTCAGTAGAACTACTGTTTCCTTATAGACCTATCAGTCTGTGCATTAATTTAATATATCCTGTTCCTCACTTTGCAACCCAAGTATATGCCTTAAAGGGTAGGTGATATGCATTCCAGTACACTACTTACGCTGCAAGGAACAGACTCCCATGTGAACTGAAAATGTTTCAGGGTAGTCTGGAGATGCTTTTTGTCACTTTCATTGCAGGAGGAGTCCAGCTTGTAAAGTTGTCTGAAGGCACAGTCTGAAAGCTCATTCCTTGGGCGAGGGGAGGTGTTCATTGAACTGACATGGTTTCTCTGGACATGGTCTTTCCAGACCTTGTCTTGAGACTGGAGCCTTCTTCGTACAGTACAAGAAATGAACACAAAGGAGAGGATAGGCTCACTCCCATTACCCTTCCAGTTTCAAAATGCACTCAGGTTAACTGCTGAAATAATCTATGAGCAAATAAATGATACACACAAAGACTCAGATCCCGTTTCTCCTCAGCCTAATGTAAATATTGGCATGCGGAGATATACTGCACCATGTGGAATGGCAGTATTGTGCAAAACATGTCAGTGGCTGGGTGCCATTGTGCAATGAGCAATGTTGTTATATGTGCAATTCCACTACCATCAGCAGAATACATCTGTTATACTATGGCAAATAACCTGCCCTACATGCATAGCGTGACTTACGCATGTTTATGTCGCTACTAGAATACCGGCACCAACGGTGTACATTAGAACTGGGAATCATGCATGGAATCCAGGGATGGAACAGTTCGTGCACTCCTTGGCCTACCAAGTCCCTACTGCTCCCAAGCCCAGAGACCACAAAAAATGGACACAAAACCTCCAAGTTTAACCAAAAACAACAGTAGTGGTTGGTGTCTGTTTTGTTTCATCACACGCTGAAACAGCCAGAAATTCTTCTGAAAACTGACCAGAAGTGATCAGAACCATTGCAGTTTAAGAAAATGGTGCTGAATTCTTTATGGGGTCAGGAGCTAAAAATGGCCCCTACACCCTTCCATACATGCTTATCTCTGCTGTACATGAAAACATGAATTCTGCCATTTGCACATGCATGAAGTGTTTAGAAATGAAGCTGGTCAGTCAGATTTTTTTTTTAAATACAGATCTCCTGCATAATCTGCCTGGTCACTGACCATTCTGGATATGAGATTTTTAACTATAGGCCTAAAAAGTATTGTTTCAAAACTCTTCCTGTAGGAGATGGATCACTCCTATCTTGACTATAGTTTTAAAAGAACACTTAATGCTGTTCCAGTATAATCTCCTTCAGGCAGACCAGAATACCTTCTCCTGTTGCAGAACCCTGCCTAAACCAGGGCTTACTGAAAGTTAGACATTTTCTCCCCTTGGCTCAGCATTTGGGTGCGGAGATGGGATGTTTGGGGGTTACAACAGGAGAGTAAAGTGTAGAGGTAAATGGAGCACAGCCAAATCAGTGGCACTCCTTTGCATGGTCCCAGTCCATCCCCATGCAATATATCTCAGGTATTCTGGTGAATAAATGGTTGTCCCCACTGATGGCCATGTAATTATCCATCCCAGCCCACAGAATGCTCTATGTGTGGTATTGTTCTGGGAATTTCTAAGATAATGGTGCAATTCTCCCACCCCCATGATGCTGTTATGAATCTCTCTATGTTATACTGTAATAGCAGTTTGATAACACTTTAACCATCATGGCTCCATGGCTCTTGGTTAAAGAACCAAGTTCTTTAAAAGATAAGCCACCAAACAAAAAAATGGAAATACATCAATAAGAAAGCATTAGAAAAGATGACCAAAAATCGATATACGTACATGTCTGTGAAGCTGAAACCCCCGTATTAGTTTTTATGGCCTGTGAAAGGCACTGCAAAATCAGAGGAGGAAGCAGTAACATGAATCCTTTGTTCATCTTCATCCTCATCCTCATCATCAGCTTTCCACAAGCGATAGGTGGGTAGTAACAGGGGAGATAGTCATGATGCCCCTTGTGTCATAGTCAACTTTGTCAACTTTGCTGTCTATTCTTCGGCCATTTCCGCACTAGACTGTTATAGCGCTCTCATTCCGCTTTCAACCTCCTATGGAATCCTGGGGTTTGCAGTTTAGGGAGGGGCCGGCTGGCCCCTCCCTAAACTGCAAACCCCAGGATTCCATAGGAGGTTGAAAGCGGAATGAGAGCGCTATAACAGTCTAGTGCGGAAATGGCCTTCGACAGGAAAACGCTCCTCTGTTTGCTTGGGCACTGCAGTTCACTTTATAGGCGGCCAGTTTTGTTTCTTGTTTTAATGGCTTGTATGAATTTTATGAATTTGCTGATTTTACTGGTTCTTGGCTGCTGCATCTGTGATTGGTATTGATGTTACATGACATTTACTGTCTTGTTTTATATGGTACACTGCCCTGGGTGTCTTGTACGGCAGGGCGGCCCATAAATTTATCAAACAGATAAAAGCTTAAACAGCCTCTAAATTTATCAAACAGGAAGAAAACAGGTCTTCTTTAAAAGGAATGACTGTACGTGTCTGTGGGTATGTGTACTGTTTTGATTGTTGTTGTTTTACTGAATCACTGAGCATGTCTCCTCTGGCTTCATTACCAGCTCATGCATCACACCACAGAACAGGCTGGGTATTCAGCTTTAGTAGAACTGTGGGTTTGTTACTGCCCACTGCTTTTGGCTCAAAGTCAGTGATGGTTGTAAAAGAGTTTCACTGGTCCAAGGAATGTATAAAATGGTTTGGAAAGCTGCCTGTTTCTTCCTCCCTTCCTCTCACCCCTTACCTCCTTTCCCTCTTTTGAGCATGGCATTCACAATCACAAGCTTTGCTCCCTCTTTTTAGTTCTGAAAAGCGAGACCTTCTTGTGGAGACCTTGCCTTTCTCATTGTGCTCTCCTGTTAATGGTGATTTTATTAGCCCCTCTTCTTTCCCTTTCTGGCAGCGTACAAAATGACATTGTATCCAGGGCACCTTTCCAGGCTGTGAAGTTTTATGAGCAATGCACAGTGGAAACATTTACAAATCTTTTCCAAAGCACATATAGTTGGTCTGTGTGTGAGTGCGTGCTTGTATTGTGTGTCTGTGAGAGGTGGGGGATTCAATTGTTAAATAGCTGTTCCTTGGGTTAGCCTTTCTGTTTGTTTAACTTCTTCTGAGGTACAAAAGAAAGTCTTGGCTGTCTTCAGGGTCTTTGAGAAACTGAAGTAATCCAGAGTCTCTGACACCAGCAGAATCCCTTGAAATGCAGCTTGTTTTATGTTACCGAGGTAGAGATTTCAGTGTGATATGGTTCCTTCGGTTACTGGCTTGCCCTTTCTTTTGACTGTGCCATTAACATAATTGGCTTCTTCAAATGGATGCGCAGCCTACTCCTAATCTCTTAATAAGATTCTTTCCTGTTTCATTGGTAAGTGAGAACTTTTGAGGGAGAGGCAGGGCAGCCAATGATTTTGGAAGTCTCTCTTTTGTTTGGTCTACTTACAGCAGATAACAACAATGACTCCCTCAATGTATGGTATTTGCTGACATACTGGAATAGACTCACACAGACAGACCTAGAGAAACACACACACACACACACACGCAAGTACACCTGTGAAGGTTTGTGCATTAATGCAGGGATTTGGGTGTATTTCCTACAGAGTACCCGTATTTACTCTTCTTAAAGGTCAGGTCGTTTCTGTTTTTACATGTGGTTAAAGTGTATTAATAGACCAAGATGATGGTTTTATGACATGGTTTAAGTGAATTTTGAAAAACTGTATTTAAACTGATGACCTGGATTTGGACTAATCTGGTTGCTCTGGTAAAAGTTAAGAGACCGGTCTAAGCTATTTTAGTGTTCATGCATTTTATGAGAGTGTGATTTCCAGCACTAATTGCAAGCTTTCTTTATAAGTATTTTGAAAAAAGACCACGTCTGAAACTTCAAATGTTTGAGTGAGTTCAGTACAGCTGGATCTAAATTTTACAGACTGGTTTTTGTTTTAAATTAAGTGTCATGCTGAGTCAAAGGTTTGTACCTTGAAATGTACAGATTTCCCAATCTGGAGTCTTTCACGTATGATTTTTTTTCTCTGTGCATAAATGATTTCCTTAAAAATCCACAATTTCCTTAAACATCATCTGGTATTTTTTTGCACTTCTTCACTGCCAAGGAATGGCATTTATTTTTGTTTGTTTTATACAAAGATATGTATCTCCTATCCTTCTGGTGCCTGCTCATTGCTTAGATTTGTTGTTAAAACAATAAAAAGCAATCACAAAAATGCAATGAGGCTCCAAAGAATAACAAATATATTTTAAAATAACAAAGGTAGACTAGATAGAACAGAGATATCAGATTTTTTTTAAAAAAACTGTCTGTTAAAATGCCTAAAAAAAGAGAAGGTTTTGGCTTTCCTAGAAAATGTCAAAAAAGTCTTTCGGCAAACTAAGTCTTTTGGCAAAACATTCTACAGTTTAGGAGTGACTACACAGAAGGCCCTGTTATTTTTATTCTAAGGAGAGGAAATTGATGCTGTTCAGAATTCCACTTATATAATGAAACAGCAGCAGTTTTTTGTCCAATGATATCCTGATGTAGAATTAGAATAAGTACAAATAAAAGCAAATAGGTAAAAAGATTAAAAAATTGCAGCAATCACACTGTCTATAGAAGTAGTATCAAGGAGAATAATAATTAAGCAGTAATATTCAGAATGTTGAATTTGGTTGCCAATTTCATATATAGAGATCTGCATGTGTAAGGCAAAGAGGCCATGGTTGGCTTCAGAATAAAGCATGCCTTGCAAACATGTGTCCATCTCTTTCTTTCCTGCTGTTGTTGGACTCTAATTAAAGGGCCATAGTTTCTTACAGGGAACAAGTTGTGTTCATCTTTTTCCTATGAGAATCACTGACTAGTTGAAAGATAATAAAACCACGTTTTCAACTATTTGTTTAAAGTGGATTCTTTTAAAAATATACTTAGACTAGTGGCTGGCTTTGGACAAATCTGATTGTTTTTAAATACAGTATGAGCTTCCTGTTTAAATCATAGAATCATAGAATCATAGAAATGTAGCGTTGGAAGAGACCACATGGGCCATCCAGTCCAACCCCCTACCATGCAGGAATACCCTCAAAGCACTCCCGACAGATGACCATCCAGCCTCTGCTTAAAAACCTCCAAGGAAGGAGACTCCACTACACTCCGAGGCAGCATATTCCATTACCGGACAGCCCTGACTGTCAGGAAGTTCTTCCTGAGGTTCAGGTGGAATCTCCTTTCCTGCAGCTTGAATCCATTGCTCCTTGTCCTGGTCTCTGGAGCGGCAGAAAACAAGCCCTCTCCCTCCTCTACATGGCATCCCTTCAAATATTTAAACATAGCTGTCATGTCCCCTCTTAACCTTCTCTTCTGCAGGCTGAACATACCCAGCTCTCTAAGTCTGTCCTCATAGGGCTTGGCTTCCAGGCCCTTCACCATTTTGGTTGCCCTCCTCTGGACCTGCTCCAGCTTGACCATGTCCTTCTTGAATTGGGGTGCCCAGAACTGGACACAGTATTCAAGATGAGGTCTAACCAAAGCAGAGTAGAGTGGTACCGGTACCTCCCTCGATCTAGACACCATACTCCTCTTGATGCAGCCGAGAATTGCATTGGCTTTCTTGGCTGCCGCATCACACTGCTGACTCATGTTCAGCTTGTGGTCTATTAAGACTCCTAGATCCCTTTCACACGTACTGCCATCCAGCCACGTGTCCCCCATCCTATATTTCTGCATTCCATTTTTTCTACCTAAGTGTAGGACTTTACACTTCTCTCTATTGAATTTCATTTTGTTAGCCTTGGCCCAGCTGTCCAATCTGACCAGGTCATTTTGAATTTTGATCCTGTCCTCTGGCATATTAGCAACCCCTCCCAATTTGGTGTCATCTGCAAATTTGATGAGCCTGCCCTCTATTCCTTCATCCAAGTTATTGATGAAAATATTGAACAGCACTGGGCCCAGGACAGAACCCTGTGGCACCCCGCTAGCCACTTCTCTCCAGGATGAAAAGCAGCCATTGGTGAGCACCCTTTGGGAACGGTCAGTCAACCAGTTACAGATCCACCTGACAGTAGCTCTGTCCAGCCCACATTTTACTAGCTTCTTTGCAAGAATGTCATGGGGAACTTTGTCAAAGGCCTTACTGAAATCGAGATATACTACACCCACAGCATTCCCTTCATCTATCAGGCTAGTAACTCTATCATAAAAAGAGATAAGATTAGTCTGGCATGACTTATTTTTGAGAAATCCATATTGACTTCTCGTGATTACTGCGTTGCTTTCTAAGTGATTAGAAACTGACTGCTTAATGATCTGCTCCAGGATCTTTCCGGGTACTGACGTCAGGCTGACTGGGCGATAATTATTTGGGTCCTCTTTTTTTCCCTTCTTGAAGATGGGGACAACATTTGCCCTCTTCCAGTCTGCTGAAACTTCTCCTGTCCTCCAAGATTTCTCAAAGATTATAGCAAGCGGTTCCGAAATGACCTCTGCCAGTTCTTTTAATATCCTGGGATGCAATTCATCTGGCCCTGGAGACTTGAATTCATCCAGTGTGGCCAGGTATTCTTGTACCACCTCTCTACCTATTATGTGCCTCATTTCTCCTGCTTCCTCACCTGCTCCCCAACTGCCAGGTTGAGTGCTTGTATCCTTCTGGGAAAAAACTGAGGCAAAGAAGGTGTTAAGTAGTTCTGCCTTTTCTCTTCCCCCTGTTAGTAATTCGCCATCTTCTCTGCGCAACGACCCTATCACCTCTTTCTTTTTCCTTTTGCTGCGGACATATTTAAAAAAGCCCTTTTTATTGTTTTTAATGTCTCTGGCCAGCCTAAGTTCGTTCTGTGCTTTAGCCTTTCTGACCTTCTCCCTACATCTCCTGGCTACTTGCTTAAATTCTTCTTTGGTGGTTTCCCTCCTCTTCCATTTCCTGTACACGTTTCTCTTAACGCTTAGCTCAGCTGAGAGTTCTTTAGTCAACCATTCTGGTTTCTTCAGATGCCTTCCATTTTTCCTCCTTATTGGCACAGTTTTAGACTGTGCCTTCAGTATCTCCCTTTTAAGGAACTCCCATGCCTCCTGAACTCCTTTCCCTTTCACTATTCTTGACCACGGAATTTCAGCCAGCAGCTCCCTAAGTTTACAGAACTCCGCTTTTTTAAAATCTAAGACGAGTGTCCGGCTACACTTATCTTCCCCTTCCCACTGAATGCCAAATTCCAATAGGGCATGGTCACTCCCCCCTAAAGATCCAACCACTTCTACCTCATTAACAAGGTCATCCCTATTGGTCAGGATCAGATCTAGAATATTTGATCCCCTTGTGGCCTCTTCCACCTTCTGGACCATGAAATTGTCTGCAAGACAAGCAAGAAACTTGCTGGACCTTGCTGTCTTGGCAGAGTTTGACTGCCAATATATGTCCGGGTAATTGAAATCTCCTATTATTACTGTATCTCTCCTTTTTGAATGCGCGGTCATTTGGTTGAGGAAGGCGTCATCAAGGTCCTCAGTCTGGGTTGGAGGTCTGTAGTAAACCCCCACCAGAATATCCCTATTGTTTCTCCCTCCCTTAATTCTTACCCAGATGCTCTCGACCTGGCTTTCTGGGTTTAGGTCATGGATCTCTTCACAGGTGAAAACATCCTTGACATACAAGGCTACTCCTCCTCCTTTCTTGTTTGGTCTGTTTCTACAAAATAGGCTATACCCCTCTATTCCTACATTCCAATCCTGAGACTCATCCCACCAGGTCTCAGTGATGCCTATCAAATCGTATTTATTTTGTTGTCCTAGGAGTTCAAGTTCATCTTGCTTGTTTCCCATACTCTGAGCGTTAGTGTAGAGACACTTAAATCCCTGGGCCCTTCCTGCAAGTCCTGTACTATAGTTTCTACTCCTCCCACCATTGGATGCTTGTACTACTTGGTCAATATCATTTGGGCCTTTCCCCCTGCACTCACCAAGTCTTTGCCCTGAATAATATTGTCTCCCTCCCCAGCAGAACTTAGTTTAAAGACCTCTTAATCCTCCGTGCAAGACTGTTAGCAAAAACATTCCTGCCAAGTTTGGTGAGGTGCAGCCCATCCCTTGCCAGAAGCCCACGTTCATGGAAATTCAGGCCGTGTTCCAAAAACCCAAAGCGTTGCCGGCGGCACCATGTGCGGAGCCAGTTGTTGACCTCTGCTATTGCCCTTTCCCTTCGTGCGCCATATCCTTGAACAGGGAGGAGAGATGAAATGACCACCTGTGCACCAAGGTCCTTAAGCTTCGTCCCCATAAGCTCGTAGTCCTTTGCGATGTGGTAAAAGCTGCGCCTCGCAGTGTCGTCGGTTCCGACATGAACCACAATGAGGGGCTTATGGTCAGTGGGCTTGACCAGCCTGGTTAGCCTCTCTGTTATGTGGTTGATCTTGGCCCCAGGAAGACAGCAGACTTCTCGATTGAACTTGTCGGGTTTGCAAATTGCCGGTTCAGTTCCTCTGAGCAAGGAGTCCCCAACAACCAGAACTCACCTCCTCTGAGGCTCGTCCGGGGCTCCTCAACGAGCAGGTTCTTCTAGGACTGCCTGGGCACTCTGTTGAGGCTGGGAGTGTTCATCTAGTTCCTGTTGCCGAAGTTGGATTCCTTCTTGTTGACATTCTGCTCCCTCCTCCTGGTGTTCCTCATCGTTCAATATGAACTTCCTGTAGTAGACTATGATCATCCTCCTTAGCCTCAACACCTCCTCTTCCCTTACTTTTCTCTTTCTTCTCCAACAATTTCTTGCCTGTGATGCTTTATGAAGAGCTGGTCAGAAACACAGGCCACATTAGAAACAATGTCACCTTTCTGCCCCTCTGAACTGGCCAGAGGCCACCTGAAGGCCCTGACCACACTTGGATAAAGCATGTCTTTAGAATCTGCTGCTGGTATCAGACGGGGTTCCCTCACGTAGAGCTGTTAAACTGAAAACCAGAGTTGGCGCTTGATAGTTGTGTAGATGAGGAAATTTCAGCTGGTGCTGCTTGTCCCACAACCAGTTAACAAACAAGACCAGTTCAATAGCAGTGAAATTTTCTCTTCTGCACAACCATTAAAGATACAGGAGCTACCTTTAGTTTTCACTCTGGGAACTCTACGCACCACAGTTGGTTCAATGTATTCAAGTGATGTATGTATTTTTAACCTAACTTGGAGACTAACTCTGTAACACAAGATCTTCTTCAAGAGACTTACTACTTACTTTCTTTATAATCAACCCAACAAATAAAATGATTGAATGGAAGTGATAATATAGTGTAATAATGTAATTAGTTGCTTTGTGGAGTAAAAGGGTATAACAAGTAATATTACTGCTAGTTTAACAGATAAAAGAGAAGTTCCTATACTAGTTTAACAAGCATCAGAAAGTAACAAACTGTTGAATACTGTAGCAAGGATTTCAAAAGGTTACTATTTTCCACACTGCAGTGAGCAATGGGAGTGAGCTAATTTTAAACACTATAATGAGTAAAGGGAACAAATTACTTTTAAAAAGTAACTTTCCAGCTGCTACCTTTGCTGTTAAAACACTGAGATAGTAGTGTGTTTGTGTGGGGATGTGGGTGGTGGTGGATTAGACAGGATGAACCCAAGACATTTTGCTATCTGAGGTGAGGGACAAGATGGTACCCTCTCACCAGTTCACATATAGAACCCAGCAGTTATTTCATTACTGGCAGTGAAATAATGTCCTCCATTAGATCTGGTAGTTGGGCAGGGGGAATGGGAAGGAAAACAGGCTGCTACCACTGTCCTCCTCCAGTATCTGATGTCTGAGAAGTTGCCTCAATCTACCTATAGCTGGGACAGTTTATAGACATAACTGAAGTAGTGAAATCTAAGGTGGTGGTATTCGGGAAAAGGTACAAAAAATACAATTGGTTCCTGGAAGGAGTCCCAATTGAACAAGTCAGCTCCTATTTATATCTAGGGTTGTCCTTTTCAAACACAGGGAAATGGACAAATCATTTTAGAAGAAACAAACAGAGAGCTATGGTCAACTCTAATATACTCTATAAATTGATAAACGATAACCATCCCTCCAGTATATCCCCTATTCTAAAAGTTTATAAGGCTAAAATCATGCCTATTCTGTCCTATGGGGCAGAACTGTGGGGTCAAATGAAAGTACCACTTTTGGAGCAGGCACAGAGCTGCTTCTTAAGGAGGATACTAGGAACAGATAAGAACACTCCGGCACAAGCAGTGAGAGCAGAACTAGGGGCACATTCTATTCAGTGCCAGGTTTTGATAAAAGTTTTTAATTACTGGCTAAGGATCCTCAAAATGGACCCAGGAAGACTCCCTAAACTTTGCTTAGATGAATAGTTGGATCTCCAGTGTTCAAATTCCTGGATATGCCAACTGTTCCAACTAATGCACCAGCTTGGCTTTTCCCCGTCTTATTTATTATCTTGTGGACACTCAGCACAGGAAATATTAAAACAAAGAATTTTGGACATCAGTGCCCAAACAGACATAGCTCTGCTGGCCGGTTCTAAGTCTCTAAATTGGTTAGCCAAAAATAAAACTATATTTGGTCTAGAAAAGTATCTTAGGCTGAACCTAACACAGAGACAGAGAATAGCTTTCACCAGAGCTAGATTTAAACAACTTAATTCTATGGTAAGAATAGGACGGTTTTGAAAAATTCCATACCACGAAAGAACATGTGTCTGTGGCGCATCAGCCATAGAGGATATTGCAAACATCCTGTTTGATTGCTGTATACATACCAAGGTGAGATCCCAATACTTACAACCACTTCTGGTTAGAACGACCAATTGGGATCCA
The DNA here is from genome assembly GCA_030412105.1 of Cyclura pinguis. NCBI lineage: Eukaryota > Metazoa > Chordata > Lepidosauria > Squamata > Iguanidae > Cyclura > Cyclura pinguis. The sequence goes on along the minus strand of CM059599.1, from coordinate 303,981,198 downwards.
ACTGTTAAATTGACCTATTTTCTTTCTGGAGAGAATTCACACTCAGTCCGCAGGATTGCAAAATTTATTACAAAAGCTGCCTACCTGAGAAATCTTTTTATCACACAAAATGGGGTCCCCTGTCATGGTGATGAGCTTATTTAAATGTTATGACTGAATTTTTATACTCGTCATTTTATCTTTTTTGTTTATCATGTATTTTACCTCTTATATTAAACTCACTATTTATTAAGTTTAAGTTTATATGTTTTAATTATTTTAGTAATTGTATATGGGTTGAGTCCATTTGTGTATGTAATTTCTGTATTTGTATTTTTGTATTATATATTATATTTTTATTGTTGATATGGTCAGTTGACTAATCAATAAACGATGATGATGATGAACTGAAGTAGTGGAGTGGGGCAGCTCTGTTCTACTTCCTGAAGGTAGTATTACAGCATTAGAACTGTGGCTTTTACCACAGCAGCTAGGAGCATGAGAAAATCCTTCTTCCTCTTGGAGGTGTTTTATAACAGCAGGATCACATAGTGGATTCCATTGTAATGGGCAGTCCAAACTACAATAGTGATATACAGCTGTCATGCTGGCCTACAGTGAGAATTATTAAATGTTGAAGTTTCAAAGTGCCCCCCACCAAACAACTTGCTTGTTCCCTGCCACAAAATTAACTATGGCAATTTCATGCACATGAATGTGAAATAATCCAGTTTTGTGGAGAGGAGGACTGTGGTCTGGCTTTAACTGCAAAAGAGAGACATGGATGAGGAACATTTAACTGTTTCTGCCCTACAGCTTATCTGCTGGTAGAAAAGAGTTGGAGGGGCTCCTAAGGATCATGCTGTCAGACAGAAGGGACTGTCTGAAATCTCTTATTCATTCTGGACCAGCCCTTCTCCTAGGCCACAGGTTTCCAAACTTTTCATATTGGTGACACACTTTTTTAGGCATGCATCATTTCATGACACTGTAATTCAGTTTTACTAGCAAACTGGAGGTTAAAGTAACTCCTTGTAAGAGATAGAGACACATACATAAACTGTAATAACAATATGTATGGGGACACAACATATCTCATGAAAACCTTTCATATATTTTAAAAAATATATGATTTATAAATAATACCATACATTTTCAAGATTGTAGGCAACACACCTACACACTTCAGGTGACACACTAATGCGGCACACCATTTGGAAAGCGTTGTCTTAGGCCAAGTGAAGCAAATGCCTGAGGAAACAGATGCTGGGAAAGAGGCAACAATGGTATCTTCTCAGCTGTTCCTGCTGAGTACTCCAGAGTATCCTATATAGTGCTATTCACACTGGTAAGCCTGTGGATCAGTGCTGGTCCCTGAGCCATTGGCTGCTGGTTCCTGGCTGGTTTTCAGAAGAGAAAAATCCAGTAACAGCGAATGAGTGTACATATGATCTAGTTCCTGGCATATTGAGGAAAAAAATTACTGGTTCCTAACATCAGATAGCCGGGGAAGCACTAGTCTAGTCATTTCTGTCTGTGGGAGAACAGCTTTATAGGCCTGTCCTCTACTCTGAACTAGTCCATGGCTGTCAGGTGTGATGAGGGAGAGTGTCCCATTACAAGTATTGAATTACGATTTTATTGCCGGTCCAGTCAACTTCTGGACATGGAATGGAATGGGGAGATGTTTTGTCTTTCAGTTCAGACAAATAAAATGGCTTGGGCCAACCATTCATCCATGCGTACTTTTTTTTTATTAAAAATTGGATCCTGCCCCCTGTTTTTTGAAACATGATTGAGATAGTTGCATGTTTAATCACAGAAAATTGCTGTCACTCTTGCTACATTACAAATGGCAGAATGTGAGAGGAATCCTGCTGGGCCACACCAAAGGTCTGTCTAGTCCAACATTCTGTTTCCACAGTGGCCAGCCAGCTGCCTGAGCCAAGCTCCTAAGCAGACTTGAGTGAAACAGTACCTTCCTGCTTATGTTTCCCAGCAAAGATGGGGATGATGCCTCTGGTACTATAGGAAATAAATGTTTATCATGACTAGTTGCTACCAATAGCCCTGTTTACCATAAATTTGGTCAGTTCCCTTTTAAAGTTATCCAACCCTTCCTTTGACCCTTATAAAATACTGGTGGAACAGATGTGTCAGAGGGCAAGGCATGTCTCTTGCCAAAGACTAGGTAAGGAGGATTGGGCAAGACATGGGATCTCCTGCCTAAATAATGACTTTTACTTTGCCTAAGCATTCAGGAGAGTATTATGGGTTACTACAGCTCCAGGGGAGTTGGGCTGTGGAAGATAATTTTAAACACTTCTCTCGACAAACCTAATAAATAAAATAATTGAATGGAAGTGCTCTGGTTCCTATTGTTCTCATTAGCCTCTACCTTTTGCAGGGAGTCCAAATGGCATAAACCAAGAAAGTAATTACCCAGTTTGGCACCTGTCTGTACAATTCAACCTGCGGCAAAATGGCTTTAACTGCCAAGTATTTAGACTGAAAGGAAAATAAAACATGTTTAATTAAAGCTGGCATTGTATTTTGTATTCTCTGTTGTGCCTGCATTTTGGAATATACCCTTCAATACAATCACCCAGAAGACAGAATCCCATATGTGCTGAAAGACTTTTAATTAGATGGAATATTTCAGTATGCAGCAGTGTGGCAAAAATGTTTCCCATCTTTGCTACATCCATCTGCAAATAAGTACCACACACACACACACACACACACACACACACAACCCTTTTTGTTGCTGTTCTGCTTGGATTAAAGGGATGGCAGCATACCCACTGTCTTTTGTATGTCCACTTATTTATGCAGAAACATCACAGAAATGGGGAAATAATTGAAACTGATACTTACACAGGAAATATACACAGGAAGTATTTAAAAAGAAATGTGAGGGAAAGTGAAAACAGAATGAGAATGAGAAAAGTGGAACAGCCAAATCTTAATGGTTTTAATTTCCAAGGACAAGACTCTGAACCAGATCAAGCAAAGAATGAAAGATTTCTGGGGTATTGATACATTAATCTTATTTATATCTTCATTTAAAATTTTAATAAAAATTATTTTAAAAAAATCTTATTTATATCTTTTTCCTCTTTCTGTGGAACAGAGGTTTCTTCCACTGGTTTCTTACAACAATCCTGTGAGGTAGCTCAAAGAGAGCAACTTGAGTAAGGACTCAGCTTAATAATAGAACAGGAATTTGAATTCTCATTTTCTCCCATCATTACCTAACACTCTTTCATAACATTATACTTCTTGCTTTCCTCATCCTGTAGAAAATGGTTTGCTTAAGTTGTTTGGTCTAAACTAAACCAGGCCCTGCTCCTTGAGATAAATCCGGTTCTGCCTTGGCTGAACATGTTGCACTGTGAGCGCTGGCACGAGGTTCCATCTGCTATTTAATGTGCATTAATGTTATTGTTTTGTTGTCACTGTTTTAATTGCTTCTCTTTTTAGTGTTTTTATTGCTTCTCCTATTGTTTTATTCTGCTGTTATTGCTCATAATTTTGTTTTTATCGCTGTTTTAATATTGTGGTACACAACATTATAAATGTTTAATTGAAATGTGCAGCCTTCATTAAAAATGAATAAAGAAATGTTTCTGTTGTGTAAATTAGGAAAAAAAAAAACCAAGAAAGGGTCTTGTGGAATCTTAGAGATGACCAGATTGTGAGACAAATATTTTTAGACAAAATTATTATATCAGATGTAGACGGAGGAAGGCAAGTTCCACTATATACTATCTTCTCTGCAGATCAGTCTTTCACAAACTGGTCCCCCCGCTCCATGTTTTAACTTTAAGTCTGATCAGTTCCAGTCAGTATGTGCAACAGTCAGGTAGGCTAGGAATTGTAATCCAAAGAGTCTGAAGGGCACTAAATTGAGGAAGGCTACTGTAGATTTATATCTGATAACTATAGCCAAATTGCTAGAAACTATGGTACTAAAATCCAAAATTCTATTTTATCTGCTACAAAATGATAATATGATAATAATATGTCTATTCAGCACTGGTGCAGTCTAGTGTAATCCTTTGTTTTGTGGTGGATTTCACTTTAGGAATTGCTGCTTATGGCATGCTGTGGGTTAAATTATCAAATTGTCATCTGACAACACAAATGTTGTTGTTGTTGTTGTTGTTGTGTGCCCTCAAGTCATTTGCAACTTACAGCAGCTCTGAGGTGAACCTATCTATCATGGGGTTTTCTGGGGCTGAGAGTCAGTGATGTGCCCAGATTCACCCAATGGGTTTCCATGGCTACGTGGGGAATTGAATCCTGCTCTCCAGGGTTGTAGTTCAATGCTCGGACCACCATGCTGGCTCTTTAACAGGCTACCAATGTTGAAATACAGGTGTAAGTGCAATGGCTGATCCTAGCTTGAGTGATCCCATTTAATCCATTGTTGAATGATAAGTCAGTGCTCACATAAATCCCAATGATTTTTGGATCTATAAAAGTTGGAACTATGAAACAGAATTGGATGCACTGTTCTAATGCACAGGAGTCTAAGGGCCTTTGTGGTACATAGAGCCACTAGGAGTGGTTTGAGTGTTGGACTAGAACTCTGGGGGACTAGGCTTCAAATGCTCACTTAGCCATAGAAGCTCACTGGGTAACCTTGGGCAAGTCACACTCTCCCAGCCTCAGAAGAAGGCAAAGGCAAACCTCTTCTGCCAAGAAAACTGTATGGTAGGGTTGCAGTGAGTCAGTCAACTTGAAAGTGCATAACCACAACAGCAAAGCTAAGCACTAAATGCAATTTTTCCAATTTTAATATAGCTGCTGAATCAGTAAAATTAAATTAAGGCGTGATTTTCCAAGTTCCCATTGATTTTATTGGGTCTACTCAAGTTGGGATGCACAGTTGGGATGTAACTCTAATGTCTTGGTTATTATTTACTAAGCTTTTTAACAAGATATTTGTTTTGTTGAAGAAGTTTCTAGGAGAACAAAACTGACAGTTTACAAAGAGCATGTTTTTGGTCTACAGACAGTTCCATAATTCCAACAAAGCCAAAGAGTCCTGTTATTCTTGCATATTGCACCTTGCATATTAACTTGAACTCAAAGACTACAGCCTAAATTGTGTTCTTGTTGCTGAGGTGACTGGTGACCTGAATTGATACTAGGGGCTAATTGTCTGGGTTGATGGGTAAAGCAGAGAAAGTAGGTCACCGGTGTTCTGAATTTAGGATATGGGTAATTCAGGAGCTGCACAGACTTTCTAATATTTTTCTGCCAAAAGCAGAAAAGCCTCCCTCCTAAGCTTTCAGAGTGAAAATCAACTGAATGCCCACATCAGCATTCAAGCATAGTGTTTTCACTGCCTCATGAAAGTGTTGGTGGTACATAATCACACTGAAGCAAACTCTTTCTAAAAGTAGCCATAACTGCTAAGTAGTAACAATTTACTTTCCTAGTAAATAATTTTCAAAGGACCAGGCTGTTAAAATCAAAGAAAAGAGCACCTTACGGACTTTGATAAATCTTATACTGCCAAGATGACAGATGTGCAAATTTTCCTTAATGACTAATAGAGAGAAAACCCTAGTCAATGCACTCCTTTCAAGGTATGCTACATTAAGCCGAAGTTCTCATTAGCTGCTAGAATTTACAAGGATAGATTGTTCTAAGAACACAGCATAGGAAGACCAAATCCCCTCCTACTGTTTCCAAGAGAATCCAGCCAAATATCTCTGGGAAGTTTGCAAACAAAACATGAAAGCCAAGCTAGCTTGGCAATTCTGGGAGCAATACTCTAAAAAAGTAATTTTTCCAATCTCTACATAAGGCCATTGAATGGTTCCTCACACTTGGTATTATCCAGAGGTTTATTTCATTTAGAACCTGTGTCCTATGAGATGATAGACTACAGTTCCCATTATCCCTGACCTATATTTGAGTAAGACTCTGGAGACCAGGGTTTGCATCTCCACTTGGCTGTTGAGGCCCGCTGGATGACCTTGGCTAAGTCACACTTTCTCAGCCTCAGAGGAAGGCAAAGGCAACCTTTCCTGAACAAATCTTGCCATGAAAACCCTGTGATAGGTTCTCCTTAGGATTGCCATAAGTCAGAAATGGCTTGAAGATGTACAACAAAAATAATTATGCTTACTGATGGAAGTTAAAATCCAAGAACACTTTCAAAGACAAGTTTTCCCGTTCATCTCTAGACCACAGAGGTCATGCTGTCATGGCTAAAAGATGCTGATAGATCTGTTCCCATAGACATCACAGGGAAGCACAGAAAACATCATACAATCATAACTGGAAGAGACCACAAGAATCATCAAGCCCAACCCCCTGCCATGTAGGAATACAGTACTCTACCATGTAGGATATTAGTTTGAATATACATCTATATACATGGAAATAGCTATAGCCAAGTAGTAGGTCAGTGTGTACTTGAGTACTTTCTCATATTCACAACTACCATTTGGAAAAGAAGCTTTGCTTATTGGTGTGGTATATTTTAGAAGGGGAAAGAAAGACTTCAAGCATGCAAAATAAACATTTGGCTGAGGTCCCTCAACCAGAACCAGGTGCAAATTACTGGCTCAGCAAGGCTGAGGAACAAGTTGCCTCTGAGCATATGCTCAGCCGAAAGTTTTGTCCTCAGAATAAGAATTAGTGCTTGTATACAAATCTACACCTCTTTCCTCCCCATCTTGCCCAGTCTACAAGGGAGAAGATATATTTTTTTCTATTTTTAAACCACTGAGAATGAGAAAATGTTACTCTTTTACTACAGATCACCTTGTGATCTATCAGTAGATCCTAATTTATTGGAATCTGTTCAGACCTGATTTAGAGAGCACACATCTTTCATGGCTATGTAGTGCCTTTCAGTTTATGCTTTAAAATGTTTGCATGTTGGGCATTCCAGAGATTAACCACCCTCCCTAACACATACAGGCTTGATTGCTAATTCTTACGTCAGGAGTATCCAACCTTTTTGGCCCCAAGGCTCACAGCTGGTCATGACTGGGGCAGAAAGGCTCCACACATGTTCATGCTCATGCACACACACCACATGCATATTCATGCACATCACAGTGCACATGCACCCACTTTCCAGCCTGCATCTTAGCATGCAGGGATGGGCTGGTTTCAACCTTCCCTTGCTGCTTTCAGAGGGATTTAGGGATCACTGTGGGTTGAGGAAGAGTTGAAAACCTGCCAAAGAAGGTGGGCAAGTGTCACACTGAGTGTGGCCAAGTGCCCCTTAGGCCCACAGGTTGTACATTCCTCCCTGATTTAATAGGGTGGGTGGAAGAAATTTGCCTTAGAGGGGCAACAGAGGGCAGTTTCTATATATTTATAGAAACATGGGGTTGGGAGTGCCCTATAGGTCATCAGGGCCAACCCCCTGCTCAGTGCAAGACTTCCAGCTGCAGCATGTTCTCTCCTGTTAGAACTGTGCTTGGTCCAAATGTATTTTGGGAGGGGCACTTAGAATTCTTAGCTAGAAACTTCCAGTGCTTCAGCAAACTACAGACCCCAAGAATCCATAGGATGTTACCATGGCATTTACAGGGAAGTCATAGTGCCATAAATGTGCAGTATGCAGTAGTGTAATAGCTTTCTTCTTGGTCTTAAAAAAGAGGACAGCCTCATTACTTTGAAGAGACAGTTTGTTCTAGTGTATGGATAGGGAGGGGCCCCTCTTAGTATTTAATCCATCCTGTAGCCAGTGACATACGCCTCAAACAAAGGTGAGTCAAGTCACAGGAGGGGTCTTCTAGTAGCACAATAAGGCTCACTGTGCTTCATGAGGCAATATGGGACAAGGACAAGGTGCAACATCATTGCTGGCCACTATAGGTCTGAAAGACTAAGGCAACATATGGGTGCACAACAATCTGTAGTGTTGTACAGCATCATGATTTATCTTAGTGCATGTCTGTTAAGGCCTTAACTTTATACTTTTATGGCTTTCTGGAGCTTCAGCCAACCTTATTCTGGTCTTAAACTGGTAGATTTTTTTAAAAGATCACTGAATAACTATGAAGGAGTCAGCATCCTAGAAAAATAGCATATATGAATTTATATTTTGTTAGAGTAAGGACATTTTAGAGCTCTGAAAGAAGCATGCAGTCATTGTTTACTTGTGTTTTCAGGACGATGATTTGTTAAATACTGATACTGCTGCTTAGCTCAATATTATTTGGATTTTACAATGTGTATTTTCTTGAAGCATGTCTTTTCCACCCACTGACACAGTATGACTCTGTAATGGACAAAAATACTCCCCCAAGAAGACAAAATGTGGATTGCTTGGGAACATTTTCTTTCTAAATATTTTTTTGTTTTAGTTGAAAGAACTCCGTTATATAAAGAAAACACAGACATGAACAATCTTCAACACACATAGGGCAGAGCATAGCATGCCCACGGCACTTCTCTGGAATAATGAACTGTTGTGTTTTGATTGTAACATGTTGACCATTAAGGTTATTACTGTAACATACACTGCAGTTAATGATTATAGCTCTAGTATGTTTATTGTATGAACTATATGAAAAAATAAATTCAGTTAGTGGTTGCTTATAGCAAAGTCCTATACATGTTTACTCAGAGTAAATTCCATCTGTTCCTTCAAGTGTGGTCCATTCTGGTGTGCTTTGGACTGGTGTTCCTCGCACTAAGCACTGCAGTCCTGTATCTACTTATCTCTGACTAAGCCCAGTTGAACTTAGTGATAGTTAGTGTTGGTTAGACGGGCTCAGGATTGCACCATAAAAAACACAAATCTATTTGGCTATGGAACAGCATGAAATCACCAATTTTTCTATAGTGTCCACAAGCTAAATCTCACAGCAAGCGATATATATTATAATAAACAACAAAAAAATGTTCAAAGGAGTAAAATAGTTATACTAAATCTCATTTTTTGAAAACTGACTGATTATGCCAGTATAAATAGCATGAAAGTGAGATTGAAAGTGGCTTTGTTACAGCAGCCAAAAATGTGATCTCTGAGTCAGCATCAAAATACTATGTGATTTGTAGCTCATTCTTTGCATCAGTGTAGCTGACAATGGGCTGGCCAAGGACTCATCGGACAGAGCTCTGGTAGATCCTTTCGTGCCATGTATAATTTTTCTTTATGTGTGCATATCTGGCTAACCAAGGGAAACATTTCTGATTTAGCTTCATTTTCAAATACACATACTCCTTTGCCATATCTGCCACTCATATCAGTCCACAAGCTATATGAGCTGGACTTATTTTGTGAGTATCCAGGGGCATAGCACATGCTGTCCGAAGGAATGGGCAATATGAAATGGTTCAGTTGCTAATCAAATAATATGCAGCTAGGGAAAATCAGTTTCTAAACCTGCTTGTACCACATTAATGAAAGCCACTTGGGAAATCCAAAATAATTCATAAAACCACCACAACATCAAGCTTATTTTGTACATAGCTCTTTTCTCCCCCTTGCTCCTGTTCACAAAATCTAATATAAGTGTCCTGCTGCAGAAAAAGAACAATTGGCAAACAATACACTTGCAGATGTCAGGCTCCTGAAATGCTCCTCTGGTAGCTTTTGAAAAAACAACCTTTCATCCACTGGAAGCTGTTGGTAAGAGCAGCTTCCAAAGCACCTATCATCAATCTTGACACTTACCACAAAAAAACTTAAGATAATTTGCTTATTCGAGACCACATGGGATGAAACCTACGGTTCTGAAATGCACATGCAAACAAATGATGAAGGATGAGATACTGTCATTCCCTGTGTAGATTTCTGTTGTCATTTGCTTCCTACAGTGTCAACAGCATGACTGTACAAACAAACAACACTGGATGACCCACTGTGAGCTGTGAGCACACCCTGGAAATGACAGGTTTGCTGTGATTACGGTTATCACCGCTAAGAAGGGGATGGGCCTGGGGCAAAGGAAACTACAGAAAGGAGACTATGCATATCTGCATCTGTTAGAGGTGATATGAGGATAGAGAGATCTTCTCAGAGGCTCAGATTCCACCCAGTAAAATCTAAGCTAGCCATGCCTTGCCATGTCTGGCACTGAACATGATCCTCTTGGGACCGTTAACAGTCTTTTCCCTCAATGGCTTTTTAAGGCAAAAGCTGCAATGTATGCATGCAGACACAGTAGAGAATGTTTACTTATCAAAGACAAAATGCATGCTTAGTGGCCAGTTGTTTGCTTCCTTCAAAACATACATTGCACATATATTGTAAGGTATCTTCGGGTTACAAAGGTGATAAGAATATATATATATATATATATAGAGAGAGAGAGAGAGAGAGAGAGAGAGAGAGAGAGAAACCCAAACCAAACCAAAACTAGATCTTGATCTAGAACCTTCTCCTTTCCATGCTTCTTATGTTCATACAAGTACTTTTTAAAACAGAGGATTTTATAAAAATACTGGTCAAAATCTAATCATTAGTCCCAACTATAGTAAACCCACTGAATCAGTGGAATTTGTAGAAATGTCGACTTAAGAAGGACTTATTGATTTAATGGTTCTGCTCTAGTTGTGACTAACAGTTGCATTTAGTGTAGGGGTAGGAATCATGCAGCCTCTAGATTTGAATTAGAACTCCAGCAGCCTACCCAGTACAGCCGATGGTGAGGAGTTGTTATTCAACAACATCTGGTGGGTCACACAACTCCTACCCCAGATTTAGTCCTTGATCTTCTGAAGTGGAATTTAAAGGCACCCGAAAAAGGCAAGTCTATCACCTTCTGAGGCAGTCTGTTACACTGCTGAGAAGGTCTTACTATCAAGAAGTCTTCCTACTGTTACCCTGTGTACTGGGAGTCCTGGGAGGGACGCCAAAAAGTGTGCTCAACTAAAGATGGCGAAAATTAGCTCAGAGCACTGCTTAGCATTACGAGAAGCAGGGTAACGTAGCGAGATCTTGAACCCTATGTCTACGGGGTCGGGTCGAGTCAAGGAGCACACAGAAGTTGAAACAATAAATGATGTTTTATTAAACACAAGCAAAACAGTGTATGCGACACACTCACACAAGGTGACTAAGGAAAATAAAGGTTGGAGTGGTATAGAGGGATTTTAGAGGGATTGCTGGTTTGGGTGATACTTCACCTGTCCTGATGCCCGGAAAAATAGAGAGCGAGGCTGGGGTGCGATGTAACTCAGCACGCGGAGCTGAGGGGAGGCTCGCCAAGCAAAGCAGCAGCAAGGCGGGATGAAACTCGGGAGCGATCTGAGGAAGGTCTCGGAATCAAGGATTTTTATAAGGAGAATGTGACTGCAGGCTATGCCGTACTTGGGGGAAACCAATAGATTTGGAGTTGGAGACAAAGCCTCTGAAAGGTCAGAATCTGAATGATTGAGTTATCGTAGCGGTTCTCAATAGAGTAGCCAGTATGCAGAGTACTTGGGTATTGTATAGTTAACCCATCAAGCTGCCAGTGCAGCGCAGCAGCTCTTTTGTAAGTTGCGCGCATACCTAATTAGAGTACTTGCCTGGAGGTCTCCTAAAGCAGCGAGTCAGCTATTTTCTGGCCTGCCCGTATTGTAGTTTGAATATTACGGCTATTAATGGCCGAGCTTGTTTACGTGCTTGTCCGGTGGCCTCGGAAGCACATGGAGACGAATAGAGAAGTGAAGCCAAATTATGATATCAAGAGGATATCTTTTAATATCCCCAAAGCTCAGACTAGCCAGGGCAGTAACACTACTGTTTTTTTCCCTTGTTATTCGAATCCATTAGTTTGTTCTATAGTCTCTGTAGCAGCAGAAAACAAGCTTGCTATCAGTCTTCTGTTCTCCAGGCTAAACATACTCAGCTCCAGAGCGTGTTTTCTAGGCCTTTTACCATTTTGATTACCCTCTATATGTTGGGCTGCAAAATTCTTATGTTCCATGGGTCCCAAAATGGGAATAGTATTACCCTGTTAAGATTCCCATTTGGTTCAGGGGAAACTACTTCTAAATTGGCTATGTACCTTCCTCCATATTTCCATGATGATGGTGATCTCTCTGCTTATGACTCTGAGCCAGGGGTGGTCTCTTATTTGCTGGCTGTCTAGTTGCTACTTTCATCCTTGTTATTTGTGTTTATTGCCATGCACTCTTTTGGCTTATGTTTTTTATGGAACTGACAACTTAATGTCAATTAGTTAAAGTAATGTATATACCAACTATGGCAATAGGGCACTCCCAAAAGAATAAACCTGGGTGTTTTTTTTCTTTTAACCTTTAGTTTATGTCTTCTTACGTTTACATGCAAGTGCTTTATCAATTGAAAAAATCCCAAATGATAATAAGTTATAATACACTTGCTTTTACATTGATCAGAGTGTTTCCAGAGTGTGGTAACAGAGTGTAGTTAGTGCCAAAACAAGTAATTAGTGACTGGTATTTCTAGTGAATAGAGATAATGTACACTATATAAGGCACTTGCTGCAATGATTCAATATTTGGTTAAAAATCCCAAAGTTCTATTTATAAGCAAATGCTGAAGAGAAACATCTGGTTACATTAAACAGATGATGAATTCTTCAGAGTCCTTGCCTGGGAGGTTTCAACTGACTTGAAACATTTTATATAATTTTGTTTTGGTATTTTAGAAGTCTAATAAACCCTACTTGTAATAGTTGTACGTGCACACACACGTGCGCATGCACACACACGTATGAATGAAACAGTGATGTAGTATTTCTAGACCAATTTAATTAGTCGTTTTGAATATTTTTCAATAGAAATGAAAAGCTTCAGTCATAATCCCCCTTCGAAGGAATTTGGGTTCTGATGCATAAATTAATATTCACGTATTGAAAACTGTTCAAGTGAACAAAAGCATTTTAGAGAAGCACAAGGCTGCAATCTGTATTTCATTCGAAAAGGCAGAAGATCAATTATGAAAGACTCCCCTCCTCCCCTTTGGCAATGCTGTAGAGTACAGAAAATGCTAAAGATGACAGAACACCCACACGAAAGAATCAACATCAGCACAAAATAATGGCCTGTGCTTCCAAACAACACTGCATTCAGCTCTGTTCTCTTGACTGAAGGTTAACTGCAGACAGCTCAGGGGTCTTCTGGAAGAGACTGATTATCTGGATCCTTGGCAATCTGGCTTTCAGCCTGGATTTCAAACAAAAATTGATCACCCTGGGAGGAGACTGCACGGTGTCTCTTGCTTCTTTTAAAAGCCTTTGGTTCCAACAGCTTGGGTAGCCTTCTGAATTGTCAAGATGTGTTACACTGATTTCACTCGTACTTCTCTAATTGTTCTTAGGAGGATTTTGTTTTAAGGGACAGATAAAAGAAAAACAGAGCTCCATGTTGTACATGGCATGCCATACTTTTTAACAGCTACAGGAGAGAGTTTTTTGGGAGGTTTTGTTCAAATAAGAGTGAGAATACCCCTCTAGGAGTGGTATCTTGTTAGTGACATATTCAGGTGTAAGTTGTGCTGCGAATGCTGCTTGCTTTTGTGGACAATGCGCAGATGGTTGTACCCAGCTAACGGCAGTGGAAGCAGAGTTCCACATGTGGAGCCATTGTACATGCAGTTACATATTAACATTTGGATGGTAGTGTGCAAAAATAAAGTTGGTCTAACCCATTGTCCTGAACGCAAGTCAGTAAGTGCCTGAGGCAGTAGACTGTCTATGTGAGAAAGAGTTCAGTAGGCAGTCTAGTCCGTATCAGTCATGGGTTATCTGAGCAAGATGAAAGGAGAAGCACAAGGGTGGTCTATAAGTCATATCAGCTGTGAATGAGCCATCAAAGAGTAAACAGAACAGTCCAAACACAGTTCATCCAAGGTCAAGAAAAACCAGAACATGGCAGAGTACTGCCAGTCAACCAGATACAACAGTTGTCAGTACTGAGGTTGAGAGAGAATTGTCAGGATATTTATGAGCAGATCCTTCAAGGCCACAACTGCCTCATTACTGCCTAATTGGGTTGGCATTTGCACTGGGTGTGGTGTTTCTCTCTCTGGCCCTTTTCACATCTTAGCTTGTCCTGGCGACATCCAATGTGGGTCCCAGTGTCGGCCCTGCAAGGAGAGGAACACATCAGGAGGGTTCCCCTGTGCACTGACTGCCTCCCAGATCCAGGAAATGCGATGGTCATGCCTCTTCCTGCTGCAGCGCAGCCGGATACTGTCCCAGGTTGCGCTGGGGCAGGAAGTGCAGCCGTTGCACTTCCAGGGCCTCCACAGGGAAGGGAAGGGTGGGTGCACGGCAAGATGGTGGTGCAATCACTGGTCATTGATGGGGAAAACCCATCAATGATTTGCAGCACAATCGTGCTGCCTGGGAAAAGGAGGAAGACAGGCCATAACAATGTTGTGCATAAGCATTGTCACCATCCCTTCCTTCTCCCTTCCCTCTGTTGGGTTCGGAGGATGGAGTGGAAAGGGCCCATGAATCTCAATGAAAGATAGGGGCATGTTGTCTTCACCATCTGCAGCCCCTGCCAAGTCCTTCCGGGAAGTAGGATCTTATACTGCCTCAGCCCCCATCTCCTCAAACTCAGAGAGAGCAGCGGCTTCTTGACATTCTTCTTCTTCTTTCTTCTTTTCCTCCTCCTTCTCCTCATCTGAGTCCTCCAGGGGGTAAGTTATGACAGCCATTTGTCTCTGGCTATTCCTTTTTTGATTCCTCCAGCTTCCCTTAATTTCTTCCTACTTAATCCTCCATTAATGGCCCCAGTTTCATTATAGTTACTTATGTTTTCTAGAACCACATGTGTCTTACTTGACATATGTTCATGAATATACTTTTTTATCATAAAGTCACTGCTATGTGTCTTTGAGATACACATTTTTTCAACTTTCCTTAGCTGTTAGAAGTATTGTGGTAACAACTTGATCTGTATGGCCATTTCCGCACTACACTCTTATAGCGCGATTATTCCACTTTCAACATCCTGTGGAATCCTGGGGTTCAGGCCCCTCCCAAAACTGCAAACCCTAGGATTCCATAGGTTGTTGAAAGTGGAATAATCGCGCTATAAGAGTGTAGTGCGGAAATGGCCTGTGTTCAGTTCCCTTTATTTACCTCTGTGCATTGCCTCTCTGCACTGCACACTGGCGTTGTCCAACGTGTTCATAGCCGTGCACATTGGCCACTATATGTGGCACTATATTCCTATACAGTATAAGGGTTGTGTAGTATGAGTGGAACATAACTTTATTGATGGTAGGATTGCCAAGTGTTCCTAATTATAAGAGATATCCCTTATTTGATGGCCAGAAAGCTTCTCTCTTATTAGACTGGCAGATTACCCTTATTGTAAGAGGAGTCCTCTATCTGAGGGGCTGGAAGGCTTTTCCTTTTATATAAACTAAGTAAGATATTAAAAAAATATTTAAAAAAAACTCTCATATTTTAGAAGTGTGCCCTTCATAATGACAGAAATGTGTGCATGTAGACAATATGTTAATTTATAGATAAATACGTAGCTAAGTTAACTGAAATCAATACTTTCACTTGGTATTTAAGTCGAGTGCAAACTTGTTATCAGCTATTTCCTGATTGTCAACCCTGCATATCATAAATTTTAAGTGTCTCTTATTGCTGTTTTGAAAACCCTGCAACACTGGTCGGTGATTATTTACACAACATCAGGGGTAGCAGAGTGCAGCCTGTGGGCCCCATGTGGACGGCCAGATCTCAAAGTGCAGCTCCCAAGCCTCCAGAGTCCCCCCCACCCTGGCAAAAACTGAGACCCTCATTCTTGAAATAGCTAGCATTGCTTGCAGCACCTAGACACAAAGAGTTCTCTGCTTACCGTGGCAAGCATGATGCTCCCACACCTTCCCACCTCCTTCTTTCCACCCACTCATTGTAGTTCCTGATTAACTTCCTTGCTGCCTACCACCCCTTAGTCTTCAGCAGCAATCTTGTTGGTTCCGCAAAACACTCCCACCCCTCTCATTTTGCTGTAAATTTTTATGTTTTTCATAGATGTGCCCTGGCTTTGGACTGAAAATAATGGCTACAAAGCCTTATTTCTCTTAGTTCTAAAGTTTTGTCAAGTTTCAGGGCCTCCTTTCTCACATGTATACTTGTCTTGATACCTATACCATTCATCTCATTGAAATTAATAGCATTTGTATTATCTGCATTTTTTGCTATCCACAGTAAATTCTAGAATGCATCCCCTGTGGTTATGGCAGACTTACTGTAGTTCATTTGCTCTGAATGGATCAAGATGAAATTCAGTGACCTTCTGATTTCCTGACAGGCAAACTATAACACCACCTTCCTTGTAGGAGACTTTTACCCCTGCTGTCACCGCGTCAATAAGGTGAATGTAATACACAACTTCTCTGCCTTTCCCCTTCCACTTTAATTTATTAAATTGTTTTTGCTCCTAAAAACAAATGATAATACCCTCCCTCACTTTGCCCTCTGCAACTGGGATAAACAATAGATCTCTTCCTTCACTTTGTCCCATGAACCCAGATTAACCAATAACAGCCTCTCTGAGCAATGAAAGGGGCTCTCCGCTGTATTTAAAGAACTGCATGACTAGTTCAATCCATCCAAGCAGATTTGAACATGTGTTCCTTAGCTAGCAACCCCATATATGATGACGCAAACATTCATGGAGGGACTGTTCCACACAAGGTAATAAATTATAGCACTCGCCTGGGCCAGTCATGTTAAGATCCTGATCTATACAAATTGGGGCAGGGGCTTATGCAGCCCATCACTCCTATCCAGCATCAACAGTGTTGAAGAATGCTAGGAATTGTAGTCCAACAATATCTGGAGGCACGTGATTCCTACCCTTGATATAAATGCTAAATTTCTGGAGAAGAAAGAACAAGGAAACAAACATGTAGAATTGGGGACTTGATTTCTTCTCCTTTCAGTCAGTGTTATATGATTGTGTTGTTTTCTCACAGCAGGCAGACAATGTTAATAACTACTTCATGGGTGTTGATAGCACTTTTAATGATGCACACTATCTCCTGTCTAAGCATTTACACATCTAACTGCGAGAAGCTGTCTCTTCCTTTAAATATCGAATGTAATGTACTTGGACATTCATTCTCTTACCTTGGCTGAGAATACTTTTTTTTAAAAAAATACTAAAAATAAGAAGTAAAGACATTGGCATTTGGGCTGTGAAGATAAAAAACAACACAGAGAGATGAACAATGTTATCTGTTAATACCTGGAGACAGGAAAAAAGGAAACAGAGAATGTGAAAGAACCATTAAAATTAATTTTCTACTTGTACTTTATTCTTCTTTGTTGCACAGGATGTAAGTGGGTCAAAACACAGTTTAAGTGTTGGCAGAATATATGGATTTCACAAATAAAATGCAAGTTTAACTAGTAATCACAGTTCTTTGTAACATTTTTGGAAATTAAGAGCATGAGAATGCCATTTTCTCACTCCACTGTTATAGTACTATTATTGCACTTTCAACATCCTGTGGAATTCTGAGGTTTGTCGTTTATTGAGGCCAAAGACTTCCCTCTTCCTAAACTGCAAACTCCAGGATTCCACAGGATGTTGAAAATGGAATAATAGCACTATAACAGTGTAGTGGGGAAATGGTGTTAGTGGTGTCCTTAGAGTGTAACCAGATGATTCCTGGGATAGTGTCTTCCAACCACAGGCTAGGTCAGCAGTCTCCTTCCAAGGTAGAGTACAGAGCTTTGATATCAGATTCCTCTGTACCTCAGCCTTCATGGACAGATCTGTGCCCCTTGCTTGTCCAACACTGAAGCTTTGCTATCAAAAAGAGGCAAAAGTAGAGAATACCAGCTGATGGACAGACAGAATTTGGGATCCTGATAATCAAAAGCCTTTTTAGCCTTATTTGCCATCGTATTGTTGACACATAAATATACCTGGTAATTTTCTTTTGATAACAGTTTTTTAAAAGAACAGACCACCTGATAGAGGAAATTGTGGCTTAAATACATGCTAGTTGAATCAATTTCTCAATAGTAAGTCAATGCTCATGTAAATTCCACTCATATAAACATTAAATCCAAAGTGCAACATTGGCATCCACTATGGTAGTTTGAGTATTGGACTAGGACTCTGGGAGATCAGGGTTTAAATCCCTGCTTAGTCTTGGAAACTCACTGGGTGACCTTGAGCAAATTTCATGCCCTCGTCTGAATATATCTGGCAAAGAAAACTCTATGATGGATTTTCATAAGTCAAAGGACCTTTCCACACTACACCGTTGTAGTGCTATTATTCCACTTTCAACATTTCTGTGGAATTCTGGGGTTTGTAGTTTAGTGAGGCCAAAGAGCGCTTTGGCTGAGAATTCTAAAGGCCCCTCCTTAAATTACAAAGCCCAGGATTCCATAGCATGTTGAAAGTAGAATAATAGCACTATAACAGTGTAGTGCAGAAAGGCCCATAGTCAACCTGAAGGCTTATAAGAACATGAAGGTCAAAACTGAATAGGCATCCCAATATTTGATAAATCATTTAACTATTTGGAGGGGGGGTGACTATTTCAAAATCTGCCTATTGGACAGTTGTTTTTTTGAAAAAGATATTAAAAGATGATTCCAGATATGTTTAACAATAGTGGGAAACTTTGGTGCTATGATAGCACTGCCAAACTAAATTATTTCTGCTGAATACGTGCCGTTGTAATTGATTCAAAAGATCTGGTGCAATTGCAAACACATACTTGCAAATTTTACCCATCAAACATGAAAGACTGGTTTACAAAGAACCTGAGGACACTATCAAGTGATTGATGCAGGTAGCCAAGCATGCACAATTAGGTCAAATCAATTAAGAACCATAATGTCGTATTTCAAAGCAGCTTTAGAGAAGGCTATAGGTGGGTGTAGGAACAACACGTCCATGTGACTTCTAAACCAAGTGGCTTCCGTATAGGTCCTTCAACAAAAATGGAGGTGTGCAGAGGAAAAGGGAGGGAAGGAAATTCCATATAGTGCTGGAGTGAGGTTGGAAGTTATATTTGAAGAAAGGTTGTCTTGGAAACGATTTCCATCTATAAAAAGATTGGTTGCTAGGGCAATTTGACAGCTCCAGATAGCTTTCTGTGGCCATGAATAATTGCTAGATCTTGGATTTTTTTGCAGTTCTTCATGAAAGTCTTAGCTTCTCCAACTGGTTAGAGTTTTTTTGAAGCAAAAACAAAAACAAAAAACAAAACTCCAGACTTTGTTTGTTGAGATGATCCTATTGTTTGAAGGACAAATTCTCTCCCCTCTTCCTTCCTTCCTTCCTTCCTTCCTTCCTTCCTTCCTTCCTTCCTTCCTTCCTTCCTTCCTTCCTTCCTTCCTTCTCTTTTAATTTTTAGGCCATTTTCAGTTGAACAACTGAATCAGAAAATTGTGATATTTGTTGCTGCAGTTCTCCGGGTTTTATTCATGTATGTATGTATACATGTATTTCATATCCAGACAAGAATTCTACTATTTTCTGTCAATTTCTGGCATCTGCTGCAACATTTCATTCCTACCTTCAAGTGGTTTTCTTTTTAATTCCAAGAATTTCAAAACAAAAAAATAATAATAAAGGGGCAAATCAGCAAAACCATAGAAGAATGTTTGGCTCCAGGACAGTGCTCCGCCCTGAATGATTTCTTTTTATATATTTATTTATTTTGTTATGATGTCCAGAAAGATATTGTGTTTCTTCAAGTCATTTCTAACTGACAGCAACTCTAAAGTGAACCTAGCATGTTTTTTTTTTTTTTGGCAAGATGTGTTCAGAAGAGGTTTAACATTGCCTTCCTCTGAGGCTGAGAAAGTGTGACATGTTCAGTGGGTTTCCATAGTTGAGCAGGGATTCCAACTCAAAATCCCAGGGCCTTTCCGCACTACACTGTTACAGTGCTATTATTCCACTTCCAACATCCTATGGCATCCTGGGGTTTGCAGTTTAGGGAGAGAGCTCTTTGGCCTCAGTAAACTACAGTCCTGAAAATTTTACAGGATGTTGAAAGTGGTATAATAGAACTATAACAGTGCAGGGCAGAAAGACCCTTAGGCCATTTCCGCACTACACTCTTATAGCACGATTATTCCACTTTCAACATCCTATGCAATCCTAGGGTTTGCAGTTTGGAGAGGGGCCAGGTGAATGGCCATTAATAATATGTATTTCGAAGTGAAAAGAAAAACTTATGAAAGATCATATTGGGCACATTATCTTTAAACATTGGCCTTCTGCACTTACTCAGAGCCTTCGTGGAACATAAGTTTCCAGTAATGCCATGTACATGTCTTGAGAGGATCTATATATATAGCTATTATACTGCATGAACAAAAATATGGTTTTGGATGTCACCAAACTGAAAAGCTAATGCATCATCTTATTTTCCCCCTTTATGCATGGTCTTAAGAGAGAAAATATTAAAAATTCTGTTTCACTATTTGGACAAAACACCAAAAGATATTATGACAGAAATATAAACTGACAAGCAGTTATGTATTACTTATATTGTTTGCCACAACACCTAAAAAGTATTTCCATTTGATGAAATATGCTGATATCAATTGAACTGAACTGACAGTTGAAAACTGGCTAAAAATGAAGAAGAGAAGGTAGGAATAAATGGTCATTTCTTGCAATGGAGATGGGTAGGCAATGAGATTTCTCAGGGTTTTGTATTGTGACCAGGGCTTTTTAAATTATGCATAAACATCTGGAGTTAGGGCTGAGTAATGAGAAGGACAGATTTGCCAGTGATGCTAAATTATTTAGTACGAAAAAAAGAGAGATCATGATGAGCTTCGAAAGGATCCCAGGAAACTGAAAACAGGCTGCAACATGAGAGATGAGATTCAGTTTAAAAAGTGCAAAGAGATGAATATTGGCCTTAAAAATTCCATCTTCACATATACACTGATGGGATCTGAGCAAGCAGCAAGTCACCAAGGAACGACCTTGAGTCTGAGGTAAACAGTTCAATGAAATATCAACTCAGTATGCTACTGTTGTAAAAAGAAAAAGTGGGGGGGGGGGGAGAGTTCCATGCTGGGCATAATTACAAAATTCTGGAAAATTTGGCTTGCCCTCCTCATCATGTGAGCAAGACAGTGCAGAAAAAAATAATTCCCCTTGTCATGTGATGGTAAGATATCTTTTTCTCAGTCTCTGAGAAATATTGTGCTCTTTTGAGACTGTCTTCGTACATTTCTGTAAAATGCACAAAAAAAATTAAATGTAGTAACTGTTGTCTTTTTGTATTGAATAGTAAAAGTAACATTTTTACTTTGTGGTCAGTCAGTCTTCTTTTTCTGCTTGTTGTCTCTGTGTTACTAACTTCATAAAGGGAAAAGGTGTTAATTTTGTGCGGAGATGTTTTGTGTAAAATGTGGAAAACTTGACCAAAAAATCCCCCCTATGATGTCACTGTGCTGAGATTATCTCTCTCAACCAGAATCTCAGCAGTGGCATGGTTTTTCTATGGCTGTACTCATCATTGCCTATGCTGGCTTGAGCTGATGGAGGTTTCAATCCAATAAGTGGAGAGTCCATGTTGTCCCCTACCCTAATGGGATATATGCACCAAGATGGTGCAGTGGCCTTAGAATCGTTAGAGCTATGAGGAACTGAAAAGGTGATCTAGTCCAATTTCTGCCAGGCAGACATGCACAATTAAAGCACTCATGAGAGATGGACATCCAAACAGGTTTTAAAGACCAGTACAGAAGGAAAGTGGTAGTCTGTTCCAAGTCTTGAACAGCTTGCTGTCGATTCTTGCTAATGTCTTGCTGACGTTTTTTCTTATAATTTGAATCCTTTATTTCAAATTCTAGTATTTGGAGCAGCAGTAAACAAACTCACTCAATCTTCTACATGACATCCCCTCATATTTTTAAAGACAACTATCTTGTCACCTTTCAATCTTCTCTTCTCCAAGCTAAATACTCCAAGAATCCTAACTCGTTCCTCATAAGGCTTGGTTTCCAGACATTTGGTCATTTTGGTTGCTTTTCTCTGGACATGTTCAGGCTTGATTGGCAGAGATCACATCAGAGAAAGGATATTTTAAAAACAGTACCAAAGCTATAGACTGGAGAAAGAAGCAACTGCAAGCCTACAGTAAAAATGACACATGAACAAGATAAGCAAGGGGGGAGCTTTACTTTAAGATGCCTTAACTACAGTGTTCCTTTTTACAAGAAGAAGAAGAAGAAGAAGAAGAAGAAGAAGAAGAAGAAGAAAATTATTTATTATTATTATTATTATTATTATTATTATTATTATTATTATTATTATTCATGGGCAGAAATTCAGCACAGCCCTGAAACACCCAGAAAAATGCTAGAAAAAACAATATTTGATCTCAGGTTGATTGTTACTTGTTACTGGAAAACTTCCTTGCTTGTAACCTTGTTGACTGCTTGAATCATATGTGTATACAACACAGAAGTGTTTTAATTGTCCCTTTATGTAGGGAAAAAATATGTGAAATCATATGGATAAAAGGTATACAGCTACTTCCTCTTAGTAGGCAACCTGGTCCTTGAAAATTCTATGCCTATTGCAAGTTCTCCTTAAATCAGGTGTGGGCCCAAAGGAGCCGTTTCAAGGATCACAGCTTAAGGCTATGAGAACAGCCTTCTTTTCATGGCAATTTGTATCAAAGGTGCTACAGCACTTTGCCTTATATGGATGCTTTAAACACCATAGGCTGCTTAGCTAAGGGATTTCAGTACTATTCTTGTTACTATTAGCAGTGCTTACCCAGAGGTATAGCATTTTTATTGCTTTGGAGCTTAATGTGTATCACCTGAATTGCATTTGTATTTTCTTGTGAAGGCCTGACTCCTGGGGCAAGCAGAATGACTTTGAGATGCTGATGGCAGCATTTTTAAAAAGGAAATTATACACACAGCTTCTGTTGGCAAATTACACAGATTGTCCTTTGAGTGATGGCTTCAGAGTACTGTCTGAGAGGCAACACCCCAGAAAATTCAACTTCCCATTCAGAATTTTGAAAAGTTACATTTTTAGACACCTGTTCCCAGAATACCTCCAGCCAGCAAGGTCAGTGACTGACCATGCTGGTAGGGGATTCTGGGAGTTGTAGTCCAAAACAATAACTTCTTCCTTAGTGAGAAAAAGTTCTCATTTCAATTTGTATAACATGATCTTCTACTAGTTTAGGGGACTGCAGCTGAACAGTGTACATTCAATATTCTCCAGGTCATAGAAAGTGCGAGGATAGCCTTTTTGTCCATAAGAAAAATTCCAGAATCCACATTAGTGTAATATCTTCAGTAAACTAACCAAAAAAGTGCATATGTTCAAGACAGCTTCCTTTTCTAAGAAAGCTTCCTCCCTTTCTCATGCTGTGCCATGGGCTTTTGGGTTGAGGGGGGATTGTAAACAATTCTGTATCTTATGCTTGGCCTGTGGATCATACCACCTCTATATCAAAGAGGTGGCTGGATGGCAGTACATGTGAAAGGGATCTAGGAGTCTTAATAGACCACAAGCTGAACATGAGTCAGCAGTGTGATGCGGCAGCCAAGAAAGCCAACGCAATTCTCGGCTGCATCAAGAGGAGTATGGTGTCTAGATCGAGGGAGGTACTGGTACCACTCTACTCTGCTTTGGTTAGACCTCATCTTGAATACTGTGTCCAGTTCTGGGCAGCCCCATTCAAGAAGGACATGATCAAGCTGGAGCAGGTCCAGAGGAGGGCAACCAAAATGGTGAGAGGCCTGGAAGCCAAGCCCTATGAGGACAGACTTAGAGAGCTGGGTATGTTCAGTCTGCAGAAGAGAAGGTTAAGAGGGGACATGATAGCCATGTTTAAATATTTGAAAGGATGCCATGTAGAGGAGGGAGAGGGCTTGTTTTCTGCCGCTCCAGAGACCAGGACAAGGAGCAATGGATTCAAGCTGCAGGAAAGGAGATTCCACCTGAACCTCAGGAAGAACTTCCTGACAGTCAGGGCTGTCCGGCAGTGGAATATGCTGCCTCGGAGTGTAGTGGAGTCTCCTTCGTTGGAGGTTTTTAAGCAGAGGCTGGATGGCCATCTGTCGGGAGTGCTTTGAGGGTATTCCTGCATGGTAAGGGGTTGGACTGGATGGCCCGTGTGGTCTCTTCCAACTCTACATTTCTATGATTCTATGATTCTATATTTCTTGTAGCATACGGTAAAAATTTTACCGCCTCCAACATTATTTTAATTTATTCTAAACATTAAGAAATAAAATAGGTCAGTGGACACTTTGTGTTATGCAGTGAAGTTAAATATATTAATAACTGCAGCTAACCGTAGCAATTAATTTACTTGTTACTAAATAAGTGTGAGATAGTTTGTAGAAGATAGGGGCACTTCTAATTAACAAACATTACTTGATGAAGTCTTCAATAGTTTCTTGCCAATGTTAAATTAAAGTCTCATCCTGTATGGCCATGAAATAAAAGTTGGAAAGAAAACAGTATATGGCGTTTCAGCCTATGAAATGGTTAATGCATATCAATGGTTAATACGTATCAAGGGATTGCAAACAGCAAAGTTGGCATATGATAATCACCATAGCAACATGGGAAAAGGAACCTATTTTGGTTTCACACATCCATAAGGAAAAGCTGACCAGGAAGCTAAAAAGAGAGGCATTTGAGTGTATTAATATTAACCATAGGTTTGTTCTGTAAAAAGACTCATAGTCTTCTTTTTAGGGGGTCCTAATGACCCAGTGTTGTGTCATTTGTTAATAACCACATGTGAAAATACATCAGTTCTGTTCTCTCTGTGTGGGATAATTATTAATTATCACTCAGTTACTCCTCAGTTGCATCAAGAAGGCTGCATTTGGAGAAGCAAAGGTTCCTGCCTCCCACCTCCTCTGCTGTTTAAGTGTACAGCAAAAGCAACTTGTCTCCTAGCAGCAGGATTTATGTCCTTGGTGTCTCTGCAGGGTTGCTTATTCAAAGAGTCATTACAAATTCTCAAATTAAACCGCTTAGCTGCTTGCAGGTTTCTTGTGTTTCAGTACCCTCAGAATCTTTCCACTTTTCTACACCACAGAAAGAAATGTCTGCACAGCCATCTTTCCTTGCTGTTTGCACACAGTGTAACCCTAGCTAACAAGAAAATAGTAGACCTCAGTGCTTTTTCATTTTTTGACTACCTTTCTTTGGTCTTGGCCAAAGGAAGGAGTTTGTTCTAGCACGCTTTGGAGCTTGTTACTTTGCCTCCCTCATTCAGTAGTGTGGCTTGGTAATATTAGATCCTGGACTTAACAGTCGTAAGGAGTCCTGTCTTTAGATAACCCTGTCATTCAGATAGCCCAGTCTTAGGGAGACCTGTCCATTAGATAGACCTCTCCTTTAGATAGCCCTTTAGATAGCCTCAAAGGTACCTCCCTAAACTGCAAACCCCAGGATTCCATAGGATGTTGAAAGTGAAATAATAGCACGATAACTGTCTAGTGCAGAAATGTCCTATTCTCCCATGCTTTACCACTGCTGTTTGGTGGCCATGTTTTTGTTTTTTTAAAAGAAATACTTGAAACATATGCCATTTCACATTCTAATGCTCGTTGTACCACCATGAGTACAGGAATAAAATAGAGTCACTTCTGCTACTCTGTTCCCACATGTGTTTAATGCTAAGCACCATTTTGTTGCAGAAATTCCTCTGAAAGGAGAAAAGATGACAGTGAGCATCTGTAATCATGTATGTTCCCAGACAGCTACCCTGTGACTATATTTTTAAATATAGGAACAGAGGAAGTTCAAGTCAAAGTGCTGGTCATGACTTCTATGGCTTAGGTTCAGACCATCTGAAGGGCCGTATCTCCCTATACAAACCTGCTAGAATCTTAAGATTGGCAGGGAAGGACTTCCTCTAAGTCCTACCACCACCACAGGTTTGTTTAAGTGAGGACACAGGACTTCTGTGAAGTGAGGACTTCTCAGTGGCTGCTCCCAACCTCTGGAATTCTCTTCTATGGGAGGCTAAGGCTGGCCCCCTTCCTACTCTCTTTTCACCAGCAGGGCAAAGACCTTTTTGTTCAATCAGCCTTTTAATGTGTAATTATTTTGCAACGAGGCTTCTTATAGGGTTATGCTTTGTTTTTAACATTTTGTGTGTTTCTAATGATTTTATACTGTTTATAATCTATTGCTTTAAAGCAAACCTGCACAACTTGGCAGTAGGTAAGGGCCGAAATTAAATAGGCTAACCTTCTTTCGGCTGCAGATAGGTTTTTAGCACCTCACTTTCCAAGTAAAGTTATAATAATGATATAATAATGTTTTTTATTTGCAAAATAGTTTAATCATTAATTATACCATAATTATAATAGTATCATTAATAAACCACATTATAAAAATATGTTTTTATAATATGCTTCCATGCCTTCTCATCAGTGCTGGGGCAGGTGAGGAAATGCTGGAAGGCGTCACACTGGGCCAACACCGGATGGCAACACAAAATGGCCCATCCACTAGGCCAGGCCAGGCCTTTGCTGCGCTTGGAAATGAAGTCTTCCTTAAAGTGCTAGGTGGCCTTTTCCTCTGGCAAATGTGGCACTGAGATAACAGGAAACTTTCCCACCAGGCGCCCATAGAGCCAGTAAAAATGCTTGTAGCACCAGTGTACCTCCTACCCAGTGTGGCTGGCCATCAACTTGTAGGCTGGTTTGTTTGGTGGGGTCTTCGATGGCGCACTGGAAAGAGTGTCGGGTCTCCTGCCACTCGTGCCCATAGGTGCTCAGCACCATGCACAGCTTGTTCCCCTCCTTCATGAAACCCGACCCCTCGCCCAACACAAAGGTCTCGCCACCCGATTTCATGAAAATGGAGAAGCGGTTCAAGAAGAGGCCGCAGTCGCCTCAGCTGTTGGCAAACCAGCCCTCCATCTCCTGGTCGCTGCAGAGGCTCAGCACCTTGTGTTCCCACAGGGAGATCTTACCCAGCTTCTCCAACTTGAAGTCGTACAGCACGCGGCCTCGCAGCAGTGCCATGGCCTGGCTGCCACTGCTGCTACCCAGGCAGGGGATGGGGACAGGGACGAGGACACAGATGGTCCGCCCCGCAGCACCACCAGCCAAAGGCAACTCACGCTCTTCCTCCCTTTCCCACCAGTTCTCCTCCCACCCACTCTGGCAGTGCTCTCTTTAGTGGACAGATGGGCCAGCTTCCGCCCACACACACACACTTCCCCTGCAGCCCCTTCTCCTTTGCTTCACGCTCTCTGAGCCTTTTTATTTTCCTCACAAACCATTCCGTTCTCTCTCTTTCAGTGCTGGGAGAGGAATAGTGCATGTATATATTAGTGTGGTGTGGCTGTGGTGGTGAGGAGAGAGCTTCCTTTCTCCCTTCAGCCCTCGTCGCCCCTCAGTGACTGAAGAAGTCAACCAAGCCAGTTCAGGTACCACCAATCCCATAGAAATTCCCGCTTCATCCTGTCTGCATCGCCTGGGTGGAGGGGACTGTGTGTATGAATGCGTTTGTGTATGTGTGTGTGTAAAGGGCTGAACCATGCACGGAGACTGTCCCATCACATCACCAGTTTCGCTAATCCAGAACTGAGAAGCAGGGCCAGGGCCGCCCTCATTGATGGGGCTCGGCAGGCAAACAGGCACGGGAGAGGTGGAGATGGGGGCCACACAAAATCTTTTGGCAGGCCACATGCGGCCCCCGGGACGTATGTTTTGCAGGCCTGCTTTAAAGTAATGATTTTAACTGTGTTTTAAAATTCCATTTTTTTTAACTGATTGTTTTTGTGAGCTATTTTGGGTTCCACTTCGGGAGAAAGGTGGCATATAAATTAGATAGATAGATAGATAGATAGATAGATAGATAGATGGATGGATGGATGGAGGGAGGGAGGGAGGGAGGGAGGGAGGGAGGGAGGGAGGGAGGGATATGGATAGATAGATGCTGTGGTGAGCAGCGTGAACTCCCAAAACCCCCAGTATACATTCCAGCCTAGGTGCTGATGTCAGGTCTATTTGCGATTATCCTTGCCATCTGCCACTTTATTGGAGGGTCTGGGAGGGTTGTAGAAACCAGACATGAAGCTCATCCTTAGCTGCACCACTACTCTTGTTGTTGTTGTTATTGTGTACCCTCACATAATTTCTTATGGGGAACCTAAAGCAAACCTAATATGGGGTTTTCTGGGACTGAAACTGCTTGATATTTCCAAGGCCACCCAGTCAATTTCCATGACCAAGCAGAGTTATCTCATCCTTAAAGAGTATAAAGCACTGCTACTGTTGTGCTCTGTTTTGAAGGAGTGACAGAAATGGGGATGCCACTGCAGGATTTTGTTGTGTTGTGTGACCATAGTACATGAAGACAAGCAAAGACAGCTGGGAGGCGGAAGTCTTCTTTATGACCAAAGACAGCTCTCTCTCTCTCTCTGGGGGACTGAGCACTAAACAAGCGATAATTAATATTTATCCCACACAGAGGAAACACAAGTGTCTTATTTTTCACATGTGGCTTTTATTAACAAACGACACAACGCTATGATTTCTGGTTTCTCTGAGGCATCGTTAACAGATCTTAGGAATAAATGAGCAAGGTTGTGAATGGCACTGTAACAGACAATGCAGAGCTGAGCTTGAAGCAAAGAAGCTTTTGCAAAAGCTCTCTTTTCCTGGAGAGACTGAGCAGCCCTGTAGTTATGCTTTGGCTTCTGGAGTAATATTCAATTGGAAGGTTCATGCGACTGAGTACAGGAGGAGCTTTACTGGCTGTCAGCTTTAGTTCATCATTCATAGAATATATTTCTTTATTCATGTACTAAAGATCACAGTGTCTGGAACTTGGGGACTTACTTTAAATCATTCTGGGTATTTGTGACAGTTTCGAGGGAGGCAGGGAATCAGAGCGTCTTTTGTGGGAATGTTGTTTCCCTGATTCCATGAGACGTGTTGGTGCTATTTGACAGTGAAATGAAAGAAACAGTTAGCATGCCACACACACACACACACACACACACACACACACATTTAGAGTGGCATATGAAAGTCTTCCTTTTGAACCTGAGACTAGCCAAAAGTGACTCAGAAAACCCTGTGGTTGAGTCTAAACTTGACCTTGAGTCTCTTTGTTCCTGTGAACACCTTCACCATTGCACCACAGTGGCTCTCATGACCTTAGACTAGCAGTGGAAATCATATGGCCCTCCACTGCAATTCCTTGAATCCCTTGCTAAGGAGTATATTGGCTAGGGGATAGTCGGAGTTGCAGTCCAACAGCATCTGGAGGGTCACATAATTAATATCCATACCTAGGATGAACAATTTGAGCTGCTCTTTTTGTTAAATACCTCCTTCCTTCCCTCCCTTTTCTTACACGTACATACAGACTTACCCTTTAATGCTTAGAACCATTTTGAAGGAGTGACCTCTTCATGTATAGGACTTTGTGTTGCACCCCAACCCTGTTTGAATGGTTTGTGGCTAACATTGATATGTAAATTGTCCTTTCAACATGTTGAGATCTGAGGTTGAACCATGCAAATATACAAACCATGTCTTTCCACTCTAAATCAATGTTTGGTGCTACATACATTTCAGCTTTAAAACTTATCTAGCTGTAATACAGTTTACTGATACATGTATGGTATACAAATGTTGCCTAAGGATAAAATTAAATATTACTTAATAGCTAACGGCTATATCTTTTTCTTTCTTTGCTCAAAAGTGCCAGGAATCTCATCAGGATCAGAATGCCGGGTGGGTGGGAGATTGGCAGTGCAAATTGTAGGTATGGGACTTGAACCACATTGAGGCTGCGGGGGAGGGAATTAGTCCCTTGACAAACAACGAGACAGACAAACCGACAGGCCAGCAAAAAGACTGAAATTGCTTGATACATTTTTAAAGCAACATGTAGTTTGACCCCGAACCAGTAGTGGCAAGTGAGTCGTGGCAAGTGAGCCAGAGAGTTTAGGTTTGTTTCACTCCCATTAAAATGTATGAGATTTGAGTATTTCACTCCTTTTGATTTAAATGGGGTTTAAACTTAAATGCCCCAAATATTTTTTGGCATATGCCCCAGTCTCACAGATGACACTTTTTGAGGGGAAAGGATTGAATCAGTAGGAAGCATGGATCCTCAGATTTACGTCAGGATCCTGTTTGAAGCCCATGAAGAGGCCCTGAGCCACAGCAGGCATCCGTCATTGTTGGAACAAGATGACCACTTTCTAGCTCACATAACTTTGCAGGCCTTCCTGGCACATTGGGCCATGCCTTCTGGTGCTTGTGGGGCTGGCTGGGATGAGAGGAATCAATTAGAAGGATGTAGACAGGAAACGTCCCTGCCTGATCTGCCTAGGGGCCTTAATCCCCCCGCCCCCCCGAACTTGATAGGCATGCATAACCTGAATGCTTCTTCCCATCCTTCCATGGTTTTGGTACATGTAGATGTTGCTTGAAATAGAGATTAAATTTTGTACCTGTATTACTTTGACTTTTGTCACCATTTTAGGCAGTTTTGGCATGGGGCTCGATCCAACATGAGGAGGGACTGGGTCTGCATGCCCATCACGCTCAGCTTGAGTTTTTGTTATAGGAACTTGGGGTGAGGCATTCAGAGACATTCTCAGCTGAGGAACAATGGAACATACCTCATTCCTAGAGACACTATACAGTGTTTTATGTACATGCTTGATCCCACTTCTGTTATTCCCTGTCCTCTCTAGCAACCAGGCTAGAGAGCAGGGTTGGGTTCTGTCAGGTTGACAGATCCTCTGATGCCCTGATTCCTCTTTCATCTGAGGCCATACTTCTTTTGGTAGTAACCACTAAAGTTGTGGACTTTCATATTCCAATGATGCGTGTACTGTGTTGAAGTGCCTGCACCCCACTCTCACTTTTCAAGCTGCCAGTAAGTCCCACTGAAATCTATAAAACAAGTTAGGTGCAACTAACCAAGCATTCGTTTCAAGGAGACTTAAATCTGACTAAATTCCTCTGGATCGAATTCATGGTATCTTTGTTGGCACTGTCAGCTAACATGTGAATACACTTTTGAGAAATGAGAGGAACTAGATGTGTTTAATTAATTAGTATCCTAGTGATTAATACCCCAAAGATTAAGTTTAAAGAAAGGTTGTCCATCTTAATTTTTAGCACATCCTCTAGTTGGCTGTTGCAGTGCGTTTTAGTTAATAATGATTTAGTTAATGCAGTCTTTAAGACATCGAATCTATGACTGATTAAAAATAATACAATAATAGATGGTATTAAGATTTTTTAAAAAATATTTTACTGGTTTTGAAAAGTACGAATACAAAGAAAAAGAAGGAAGAAGAAAAAGATAAAAAGGTGAGTTCATAGGATATATATGTGGATTAAATTGATAGATGTCTAAAAACACATTTTATAAAAGTCAACATCTATGAAAATACATGTGATACATAACTAAAGCAGTAACATCTTCTGACAACTGAATGATGGATGATGAGCAATTTGCTAATACTATTGCTAATAATGTTAATAACTTGCTAATATTTGCTGCTGGTCAGCCTGTGTTATTTAAATGCAGAAACATTCTATAGAGATCAGAAGGACTAAGATCCTTGACATATCCTGTATGCTAAATATTGTTGTTGTTTTTGTAGTTGTGTGCCTTCAAGTTGTTTCCAACTTATGGCAGCCCTAAAGTGAACCTTTCACAGGGTTTTCTGGGGCTGAGAATGTACAATGCATCTAAGGTACCCAGTGAGTTTCCATGGCTGAGCAGGGAATCAAACCCAGGATTGTAGTCCAGCACTCAAACCACTACTCCCTGCTGGCTGTCATATTAAACATACTAAATATTAGCCAAGTTTAAATAATTTTCCAGTTTCCAATGGCTGTTAATTGGCCAGGTTTCTGTCAGCTTAAATATTAAAATGAAATAAAAGGTAGATCGCCTCACTGGAATATATCTGTATGTATGTTGCTAGTTAGATGGTCTGAATATCCTAAAGGCACTGGATCCAGTTGGACGTTAAGCAGGGTCAGCCCTGTTTAGTACTTGGATGGGAGACTGCCGATGAACATCAGGTGCTGTAGGCTTTATTTCAGAGGAATGAACTGGCAAAACCACCTCTGAGTATTCCTGACCTAAGAAAACCTAATGGGGTCACCACAAATGACAGGCAACTTGAAGGTAACACAGAGGTTGTTGGTAGTTACATGGAAAACTCTTCAGTATTTTGGTCTAGGTTGCCTAATAGAACTGCCCACTTCCTAATCACCAAATCACCCACTTAGCATGGTGTAGCATGATTAGAGTGTGGGAAAAATATAGCCTACTGGGTGATAATAGTTACTGTATGTTTAGGGTTTTCAGTTACATACAGGCAGTTTGGGTTTGGTCCCAAAGTGGACTTCAAGTCAATCTGGGTAAGAGAATAATATGGAATAATATGATCATCTCATCCAGTCATAAGAGCATAAGACATAAGAGCCCTGCTAGATCAGATTAAGGGCTTATCTAGTCCAGCATCCTGCTTCCAGTCTCTGGCCAACCAAATGCTTATGGGAAGCCCACAGCAGGACATGAGTATGACAGTGTTCTCCTGTGTATGTCCCTTAGCAAGTGGTATTCCAAGGCATACTGGAAGTAGAATATAGGTCATCATGATTAGCATTTATTAGCATTTATTTATTAGCAGAAATAAATAAAACCCTAGGAATTTATCAAATCCTTTTTTAAAATCAACTGAGCGAGTGACCCCAAAATATCTTGTCATGAGTTCCTTAATTTAAACCATTCAGCTATGGAGTTGTTTGCCAGTCCCTGTGTCTTGACAACTTCTGCTGAGTGATTTCTAGCTCTAGTTTTGAAACTGGAATTCTCTGTAATTTGGGGGGCTTGTTTTTCTCCATTAACTGTGTCTCTGTAAATGAATAATTATGTTGTTAAGTATTAAAATTCGAGAGCAAAAATTGCTGTAAAAATTAGAAAGCATTTGCCTTTATTATCTGCTGATATGTTCAGCCTTTAGAATTTATGCAGCAATACCAGTGGATTATCTGGACCTTTTGTATTTTCCTGAACTTATTTTGTAGGGAAGATTTTTGATTCTTTTGGAATCCTGTGCCAATCTGAAGAATTGCGTAAGCTGCTTTTATTTTATTATGTCAGCTGCTTCTTCGTGCTCAAGTCCCATGATATTCACTTGAAAATTCAACATTGACAAATATGTCAAATTATGGAAAGAATTATTTTGGGTTTCAAATGCATACCATGTAGTGAGTGGCTTTCTGTAGATATAGGCTTTCTGTAGGCTTTCTGTTAAAGATGCAAATGTAGAAGCTGTATAGTATAGCTGAATAGGAAAGTATGTAAATACCAAGCATGATAATCAAAATATTTTAACAAATTAACCAAAATGAGTATTTTTCCTTATTCCCCTGACAGC
Source organism: Cyclura pinguis (assembly GCA_030412105.1). Lineage (NCBI taxonomy): Eukaryota > Metazoa > Chordata > Lepidosauria > Squamata > Iguanidae > Cyclura > Cyclura pinguis. The sequence continues at coordinate 303,947,858 of CM059599.1, read as the reverse complement.
TAAATGGCCATCTGTTTGATTATTTGCTACTAAGAAATTTTTGACAGCTTTCGTTTCCAAAATACAGTATTCTTCACAATGCAGTGCTTGAAGTATAATTTAATTCAAATGACAATCAGAAGTCTGAGTCCCATTCCATACTGGCTGAGTGAAAATCCCCATATGCAGCTGCGCTGGATTGCACGCTTGTGTAAATTTAAAAACTGCTTCCACAATTGGACACCATTCTGGGAATGTGCAAATGTATGGTTTCATTCTCATGGTTCTTATCCTTTGGTCCTTCAGATATTTCATACCTGGGCTTCCAGAATCCCTGACCATTGGCCATGCTGGCTTTTGGAAGCTGAAATACAAAGCTTCTGGAAGACCAAAAGCTGAGAACCACTGAAGATGGCAAAAGTTGTTAATGAGAATGAACACACAATGAGGAAGAAGAAACAAGCTGGGAAAGACTGCAGCTGTTTGGTTGTACTTGAGTCTACTGTCCTCTTGTTTCCTCTTCCCCCTACTTAATTGAGTGGAACGCAGTTTTCCGCTTTGAACTCAGTTTGCAGCAATTGAAGTAAGCTGAAGACAAATGGGAGAAATGGCAAGAGAAGAGAGAAACTAGGATATTTTAAAAGCAGCTGAAAAATGCGATAGCAGAGGATTAATTTGTACTGTCCCTGCGCATCAGAACAATCGGAGGACATGAGATCATCTGGTTAAAGTAGACGTAGTCGCATAAATGGTGGAAGTGGTGGCAAGTATGCATTAATTCTCCATGAGGTAGGAGAAGCCACCAGTCCAGCTCTCACCTTCCTGGAAGTAAGCCAAATTGAAATCAGGAATGCTTCTAAGTAGACATGTGCAGTAATGCACTCTAATGTTATATTTTTCATTCACCTCAGCAAACTGATTGGCAGTGTGTGATGCAGTACCTGGTTATGCTTCTTCTGTGGACAGTATGATTTTGCATGGCCTTGAAAATTATACTGATTTCTGGAGGGGGTTTTTACCCCCCCAAGTCTAGCTTCTTCAGCTACAGAGATGTTTTTGGAAGATTAGTTGTAAAATTAGTTATTGATTCCCACAGTGTTAAGGATGTGGAAGTTAGAATCAATCCAAATGCATACATGATGAAACTTGACTGCACAGATGATCTATGATCCTGGTTTCTGGCTTTGCTTCTTGAATTTAAGAACATTTTCTTTGCTGCTGTCATTAAGAAAATTACAGCTATAGCATGCACATTGTATGCAAAGCTCCTATTGTTAGCACTCAGCAGGAAATAAACTCCTAGTAACCAGGATAAAGCAGCATGGCTGATAAAATAAGTAAAATCAATTTCTCTGCAATCAGCATGTTTCGAATGGTAACTATTTCTAGCATAAGCTAATCTTGTAGTATGTTTGGAAAGGGAAGTCAAAGCAACTTACTGTAGTTCTCAAAATATGACTTACTTCTTAAAAATATATGGATCAAAGCTTTGGATAGAACTTAACATGCATATATTTATCATAACTGCTGTACATCTTCCCAAGTAATTTTCAGATGCCTCCTTTTTTTAGAATAGTTGTCTGTGCATCAAGATTGGGGTTATGTGAGGCAGATGAAACCAATCTCTAAAGAATAGTATAATAATGAACATTCTGTTGATTCTTATATATGATATAAAGATATACATCAAGGTGGCATGGAAAAAGATTAGTTTTCTGCCAGTGTTACTGCTGGCATGGATAATTTAATATGTCTATTGTTTCACAAAAGAGGAGCTCAGTTAGCTACCTAAGTCCAAGAGAATGTTTGACTGGTGCTTCCTTTTGTAACACACTTAACAAAATGAAGCAACATGTGAAGGAATGACAAGCCAGATCCAGCCCTTGAGGCCTCTCTAGCAAGGCCTCTTTCCCAAAGTTTTGACCCTCAGGAAAGGTGAGAGATGAAGGAAATCACCTTTGTGAGCTTGCAGTACCTGTAGATCCTTCAAATGGTGGCCCTGAACATTCCCCTACCTTTCCCCACACAAAAGGCAAAGGGCAAGAGAATCCTCCTCTCAGAAACTACTGCCCTGAGGCACCTGGGACTCTTGACGAAAGGTTTCCCTCTTTACTGCTGTTCACTTGTTTCATGAGCAGTGTGTTTGTGTTTGTGTGTGGACAGGAAGCATTTCTCTTTCTGGTCCACTGCTCAGAAAATGGCTAAATAGCAATGAGATGGAAGATGCTTTGCCAGTACAGTAGGCTACATGGGACAGGAAAAGCAGACCTATTCTGAGGAGATGAAGGTGGGTCCCTGCCCACTTTTGAATTTGGTTCCACCCAAGGGTAGCATGAAGCCCATGGAAATTTAGCCAGGAGAGAATTTGATCCTGCATATAGAAAAGGTCCTCCATCTCTGATGTAATGATTCATAAGAACTTTGTCCAGAATTGAAGCAAATCTAATGGTGAAGAGGGACAGGAATACATGCTTAAGCCCCTCTCCCAGTGAAGACTGAACATGTTGAGTAACCATGGAGTATTGCATAGTACAGAAGTGAGCAGAGTATATTATTTGAACCAATTAAATTTTAGTATGGATGATGGCATGGTTGGCAGATTGGAAGTGTGCATAGAAATACCCACTGGTGGGTCATGATATGATCAAGAGAATATTTTAGCCTGTCACTGTGGGAAGAGGTATCCCATCTGTACCATGGGCTGCTAATGGAAACATTCCTAAATTGTCACTGATAACGTTTAAATTGATTATAAATAAATCTAGATGGACTTTGTGACTGGCTAGACAGAATTTGGGCATAGGGTTGACTAATAAGTTGACAATGAAATCCAGGCTCCTGAGAAGAATAATCACAACAAAAAGATTTGAATCAAATTTCTCAAGTTTGCAACTACATTCAGCTTTGGATTAACAATTTTTTGGAATGTAATATATGCTAGACTTGATCTGATGAATTGCAAATTTATGGTGAATTGTATTTGGTTGTTAATAACATTATTGGTTGTTAACTTATGTATAGATGATGATGATGATGATGATACACCATAACTATTTCTTGATAAGTAATCTTCTGCGCAAACATAAAACATAACCTAGGCCCTTTCCGCACAGGGTAAGTAGTACGGTGTGGTGCGACCTCTGACGGAGGTCATCTGCACCTTGGGAGCGGACTGGGTCGGACTACTTGTCGCAGTTCCGCACCTCAGTCCGCTCCGGAGTGACCTGAAGTGGTCGTGCAGCGTGCTTTTTAAAAACCTGTTTTTACAGGTTTTTCAAAAGTACGGAGCGCGCCACTCCGTTCCCGCGCTCCGGTGCAGATTTACAGGCACGCACCAGTGCATGCCTGCAGATCTGCTGGAGGCGGTCTTCCGGCTGGCGAGCTTCTGCAGTTGGTGGAGAGCCTCTGCAAGCCGGAAGCCGCCATTTTGGATGCCGGAGGACTGCGGAACAACCAGCTCGCGCTGCTCCGCATGGGGACGGACTTACCTGGCTACTGGTAAGCTCCATTTCAGCGTGTTTTCCCCCGTTTCCCCCTCTACATGCGGAAAGGGCCCTAGTTTACAGTAAGCTGTTCCATTCACTAATTGACTGGTTAATTTTCTGTCACCTTAGAAAACAATTCCTTCTATTGCCTGGTCTTTTGATCTCTGTCGGAATTAATAGAAGGGGCATGAATTATCCAGAATTTGGCTACAGCTATCACAATTCTGAAGCATGCTGTTATTTTTGCTGCTTTCTGCTACCATCTTTATTTATATTTCATGTATATTTCTGTCTTATTCTTGCTTGCTGAATGAAGGCAAAGATGTTTAATCAGATTTGCTACTGTCCCATTTTCTGGGTGGCTCTTACCACAGATCATCACACTAGCTAACCAGGCTTTCAGACAGCTATGGCAAATCCTTTTCTGTACCTGCTGTGATCCACACTGCATTGTTTTGTGGGGCCCACGTGATTTGAGAAAACAAGCAAATCTGTACTATACACAACAAGAAAAAAGAGATGATTGAGAGTTTCTCATAATGATTCACTGGCTAGCTCTGCTGTGTAAATTACAAGAGTGGGCAACTGCAGAAAATTCGGAGACAATTTTTTTTTGCCCCCAGAACTATCTGGAGGCCCCATGGAGTACCAGCAGTGCCCCAAACCGAAAACTGGAGACGTCCAGTTCTCTTCTTCTGCTTTTGAAAAACAGCTGTTCCTTGAGTGTGTGGGTTGAGGGGCATCTGAAGCCTATATAAAATGTGTTTTGCCTCTTCTAGGAAATGCAGTTCATTCTATTTGTCCAGAAAAAGAGTGGTCCAAAGAGTTTGGAGGTTTTAATGCTGGGGGAGGGGGGAGCAGGTTGAATAGGGTTTCATGTAATTCCAGGGTCCTTGGGAAAGATGTATCCAGCTAATAGACAATATTCCATTCTTGTGTTTTTCCAGTCAAACCAGTATACATGATTCCTTTTCCTTCCTTCCTTCTTTCTTTCTTTCCTTCTTTCTTTCCTTCTTTCTTTCTTTCTGGATTTAATTTTGTTCAAAAGAGAATAATAGCAGAGGAAGAATCCAGGCTTTCTTTTTTTCTTCCTTTACCCTTTCCGTGTTTATACAGAGTTAAAAATACCACCAGTTCTAGTGATACATTCCACTTAAATATGTGTGTGGGAGTCAGCAATGCATCTGGCTTCTACCTATTGTCTAAGTGTCCCAAGATACCTCAGCCAAACATTACAGATGATCATTATTTCAAGCCGGAGGGTTGTCTCCATACCACTGTACTCCTTTATAAAACATGAAGTGTGCCACTCTTGACCTGAGTCAGGGAGGATTTCCAAGGAATAGCTTAGTATACACAAAGCAGCGTAACAGATCTTAAAGTCAAAATGTGCCAGTGAATACATACACACACTGAATGGAAAGTTTTCAATTTTTAATAGCCCAAGTTCAAATTATGCCTGCAGCCATAACAACAAGGGGCTTTGTTCCTTTCAGATCACACAAGCTGAACAGGATCAAGACAGCTTAGTGCGTGTTGAAAAATCTCACATTCAGGCTTTAGAATAAGTGGCATCAGTTGTTCAGCAGGTCCCACTGTTTCCTTCTGAATCCAGTCAGGGCCACCACACCTGCTCACAGCCCAGAGCCTGGCTGCCAAAACAGCTGACAAAAAAAAAAGGACAAAAAAAAAAGCTTGCAAAGTTTTCTTTTAAAGGTTTAGTATTAGTTTAGAGAATAAGAGTAGACCTACAAGCAAGTGTACATAACACAACCCTGAGTTTCAGAGAAAAGCAGCTCTCGGAGGATGTCTTTAGGAGCAAAAGAAGAAGCAAAGAAGCGACAGTGCTTAATGTTCCTTGAGTTGTTTCCTTTCCTTTATACGGGAGTGAGGACTGCAGGTGCATGTTTGCGAGCATGGACATAGTATTTGAATCACATTGGTGGGGGAAATGATTTATTCATTTATTTTATATGTGCCCTTTGCCTCAACGTGGGACCCAAGGCAGCCGACAAAAGCCAGATAAGCTAAAAACATGCTAATGAAAAAAGTTAAACAGAATTTAACAACTGTCCCATTAAAACACAATTACATTTTTAAAAGTATAAAATCATTTTTTTAAAAAAAATTACAGAATTTTAAAAATATAGCATATATGTTGCATAAAAAACTCCCTGCAACCAATTCATCATTGAAAGCTTACTTGAATAAAAAAGTCTTTGTCTGCTGCTGAGAGGAGAGCAGAGAAGGGGCCAGGCAAGCCTTACATTGGAAGGGAAGTCTACAGGCTGGGTGCAGCCCCTGAGAAGGCTCCTTCCTGTGTCCTCAGCAGACAGGCCTGTGATGGTGAGCAGACCAAGAGAAAGCCCTCCCTCAAGGAACTTAAGACTCAAAGCAAGTTTGAATAGGAAGATTAAGTCTTTCAGATAATCTGGACCTAAAGTGTTTAGGGCTTTTTTATATGTTGGGTGGTAGATTTTCAGCTGAAAAACATTGAGCAGAGGAAAAGAATAAAGCACTCTCTGTTCCATAATGCACCTCCTGAAGATGTGTTTTTCCTTATGAAAAATAGGTGTGGAGGTTTTTTTTACGTGCATTCATACATAATGTTTACCCTAAGGATATCTTGGCTGGACTTGAGCTGTAACAGATTTTCTCCAATATATATTTACATGCAGTCTGTTTTTTTTTATGGCTTTGATTGTTCATCAGCTTTCCTTCTAGGCTTTCAAACAGCTGTGTATCTTTATATATGATGCTTTTTGCATGACTGCAGAGTGGTAAATCTGTGTTTGAAGTTAAGAAATCATTACCAGCTCTATAATTTATTTATCAAAATATATTTATGATCTTTTCTCTGTACAGGATTCTTAAGCTGGAAAACCCTGAACCTGAGTAGCAGAGAAAACTATTAAGTGAAATGATGCACATTTGTTTAAAATTATTATTGTGGTGCCAAAGAGAATTTCCCAGACTATATACGGCTGAAAATCAACATATTTATTAGAGTCCAAAGAATGGCACAGCTGGTTTCACCTGTCCAAGGTAGATCTGAAGTTGTTTTGCTTGGAAGCGAGTCCATTTCCATCTGTCTACCCTGTCAGAAGGTGAAATGCTTTTGAATCTGAATTTGTCTGATTTTCTTTGAAAAGTCATTAAGCTGGTGACTATCACTGTATCTGTGGCAGCGAACTCCACATATTATAAACATGAGTTGCTATAGGACTCAATATTGGGAGTTTGCTGTGTCTTTTTCTGGCATCATCTGTACCAGAGGTGGGGAAATGTTTGACCATCCAGATGTTTTGGCTTACAGAGTTCATGTGTTTCATCCCAAGATGGCGAATGATAAGGAACCAAAGGAACTGTAGTGTGAAGCAGAGCTTAGAAAGTTATATTTAAGACGAATAGGAATAATGATGTGCAGAAACCATCTGTAAGTACAGGTGGGATGGTACTCTGCCTTACTTAACATATATGCTCTGACATATGACTTCGTGACACCTGATGCTTTTGTTAAAAACTAAATTTTGTTAAAACAGAAAGAGGAAAGAAAAAGAAACAAAACATTACATGAGTGAGGTATTTCCTGATCAATGTTGCATTCAATTAATTAGAGAATGTATGTTCCTATCAACAAATAAGACATGAGACCAGTGGTTCATCATGATGATTTGCAAGGAACAACCATTTTTATTCCTAATTCCAGTACTTCATGTATCAGATTGAAAAACATAAGGAGATATTTCTTTTTCAGTAAATGTGGTAAAGGAGAACCATATAGCTTCAAATCTGTCTTGCCTCCATTAGATACCCTTTATTGTTGAGTCTTCAACATAACCTCTGAATGATCTCTGTTCAGCTAGGACTTGACAGAAATCTTTCCCATAATCCTCCAGTTTTTAGCAATTCCTATTCCTACCACCACAAGAAAGAATGAAATTAAATCTTTATGCAAACGAGAATAATTATTTCCTTTAGACACCAAGGGAGTCAGGAAAGCTCCACAATAATGGACGTTTTGGTTGGACATCTCCAACTAAAGTGCTTCCCAACAACCTCTAATCCATGGGCAAACAAGCCATATGGATATCATTGTGCCTCCCTACAACCTCTCTGACAGACTGATATAGATTCTTGTTTACTCAGGGCAGCTTAACCAATGTAAAATACCACTTACATGTAGTTTTGTATATGTTCAAAAAATTGCTATGGAATTGTAGGGAGGAATGGAACATAGATTGTTCCACTATATGTGTGTGATCTATATCTCTAATTCTGCTTCCCATACAGATTTTAACTCAGGGTTCACATAATAGGAATAATCAACAACCCATTTGTAAATTTCAGGAACTACCTCCTTACATTATTTACCTTCTCAAAGTTAATTGCAGATGTAGGCAGGTCCACCTTCCCGAAATTATGTTTCAGCAAATGCGCGTTTGTCATTTTTGAAACAAAGTGTGATTAAGATGTTATAACTTTCTTCCAATGTTTCTAGTATTGTTAGGTAACTTCTGTCAAAAAACAGATCCTCCACTATGTATACCCTCTGCTTTCTCTGTTTTTCAGATTGTTTACCTCCAAAGGCAAATTCTGGATTACTAAGAATCAGACAGATTGGTGATGGTTCCAGGGCTAGATTTTTGACCCATTCTCTCCTGACTTTTAAAATAGATCCTAAAAATTATTTTCCATTTTGTTGCTTAGTTAGTGAAGCAGGGAGAAGTTGCGCATCATTCTCCTTCCTAATTTCATATTCACTCAAAACATCATTATCATCATTCATCGTTCAAAATGGCACCACCCAGGCACCAGGGAGAGTTATCACCAAGCTTGAGAAAACCCAAGATTTGTCCAAATGTGTGTATGTATCTAAAACCAGTGAGACCAACATCATTGCAGAATGATGTTTGTATGTGTGCATACATTTATAAAACTGAGGTAATGTAGTTGAAATCTTGAAAAAGCTGTTCACATGACAACATGTTGTCAATGGTCCTCTTGTTTTTGAAGAAAGTAATTTTTCTATCAGATGTATAAAAATATCATTAGACTGAAAGCCAAATAAATACATTGAATAATCCCAGAGCTTCTTTTTTAAGAAGACAATCTACTCCTACACCTGTATCTTCTATGCTATTCTTGCCACAGATCTTGTTTCTGACAATCTGTCTTTTAATATGAGAGGGAAAAAAAAGAAATCAATATTCTACCCTAAGCTACAAATCGGGGCAGCAGTTGGCTGACTTGACATGCATGGCGATCCATCAGGGCCTTGCTGTGTCTTCACCTATAACCCAAGGCTACAGACAGTGGGTTGTATGCTGTCTTCCGCTCCAAGACAGATGTCTCACTTGTCCATCAAGCAGATTTTCTGAAAATGTGAATTCAGACAGACTGTCATTAGGATACAGGTCAGTAAATCAGGGAGCAGCTCACTGGAGTAGACTACAGAGGCAATGCAGGAAAGAAGGACTGTCAGACTTTTGTTTTTGTTAGTCTGCAGTTTATTTGTTCCAAAGCTGGCGAGAGATTAGGTCATGATAGCTGAGCCTTTTATTTCCTTTATTTACAGCTTTCATCATTTTTACAATACAAAACACACAGCAGTGAAATTTAGGAAATAAACATAGGCTGAGATCCTGCATCGTAGCTATGATGACAGAGCTTCATCATTGTAGCTACTTCTCCTGGTGCCACCTCCCAAAAACCTACACCTTAAGTCAGGCAGTTCCCCAACTGAAGGATTTCCAAGATGTGGAGATTGAGGTGCTGGGAAATGATGACAGCAGCACCTCCTGGTCATGGGGCATGTTGAGACAGGCAGCTAAAGACACTGCTTAGGGTCTCAGGCTCATGTTTCAATGCACCCCACAACCAGGACAGTGAGACAGTCATCATCTCCCAGTACACTGATCTTCAGAACCTCACAAGCTTTTTGTGGAGGCACTGCCTGGCTTAAGAGGTAGGTTTTGGGGGAGTGTCATATTTAATTCCTAAAAACTAAACATGAATCTCAAAAGTTGTGAGATCATAAGTCCAGCTTTAAGCATTATAAGTCCGTAACGCCTAAAAGGCTACATGATGTATCCTTAAACTGAATGTGTTGCATCCAGTCCTTGGAATGGAAACTCTTTGTGCCTTTCTGTCTACCCATTATGTCTGTCTGTCTACCTTTCTATCATGTATCTCAGTAGCAGGATTGGGGAGAATATTTCTCTGAGTAGCTAGAGAATGTTGAGAAATTCAGAATAGTTAACACTGAGCTTTAAATAAGGAGCAGTGGTTAGTCCCAGGTCATGAAAAAGCTTCACGCCTTCACAGAGAAGTCCTAGCTCCAGACTGAATTCAGATTGTATACTCCTTCAATACTCCCAATTTGGCAGGGATAGTCCCACTTCATCCTCTGCCATCCCAACTTTACAACTGCTTTTAAAATGTCACAGCTTCTCTCTTCTTCCCTCTTCCTCCATTTGTCTTTAGTTTACTGCAGTTACTGCAAATTGAGCTCAAAGTGCAAAAGTAGTTTCTACACAATTAACTCAGAGGACAGAATTTTGCCCTTCTGAGTAGGCTCAGGCAAAAACACACTGCTGTTGTCTTCTGTCTTGTGTTTTCTTCATTTTTAATACCCTTTATTATCTTGCCCATAGTCTGGTGTTGCTTGGCCACATGTCCCTGATTTTCAACTGTGAAATGTTGGAGGATATGAGATTGTACTTCACTCAGATATCAGGAGCCATTTAATCAGTATCTCAGCTTTTTTCTGTTTGAGGACAAGTCTCTGTTGACTTTAAGGTTTGAAGCATTTCATAGGCAAGAATTAGAACTATCAGCACTGGTTTTAGCTGATGCTCATGTCATCTTTCCCAAATAAAGCAGCACCCTGTTTAATTTCACTTAATCTTCACATTTTTAGATTGTACTGCACCACATGCTATTAAACAGCATGATCCACATTCAAACATCTTGTATTCTGCCCACACTCCATCTGAATGCTAAATATACCCCAGACACAAAAAGCAAAAATTTGATATTCTAGCCATCGAAGGCTCTGGGTGAACCCACTTTGGTGAAGAATAAAAACCATGAAATATTTTTGTAGTTTATTATGTAAGCCAATCTGAGGAATCAATTCTAATTTGCAGGTTTTCCATGGTGCTTATATTTCAGATCCCTTCCATTAAAACAACAACAACAAGAAGAGAGAGAGAGAGAGAGAATGTTTCCATTTGAGATTTTTCCATTTGACAACAGTATTTTGAGTATAACTACTGAGAATCTATGGATCTAATATATAAAAGTCAAAGTTTGTCTGTTTGTCTGTGTCAAGCAAAGACCTCATATGCTTGGCTGTGTCAGGTGAAGATCTCATGTGATTGGCTGCCTAAGAAGATTCTATAGAATCCTTGGGTTTGCAGTTTAGGGAGGGGCCTTTAGAATTCTCAGCCAGAGAGCTCTTGGGCCTGGCCAGTTGCTATAGAGACAAGGCCTAGCAGCAAGGAGGAGAGCAGTGTATTCCCTCAGGAACCCAACCTCTGTGTGTTAATAACTCTGAATACAGATTGGATTGGGGAATATAGGGAAAAGTCACAAGTACTAGACAAGACAGTTTGGGTAGTTAGAGACACAAGATCTCAAATCTTTCTAACAAGGATCACCTATAAGAAAATAAAATCCCAGGCAGCATCGGGTATGTACACTAGTACCTTATATGTTTTGGCTCCAGAATGTGTTGAAAGCAACTGTACTGAAATGTGGCAAAATATATGACAAAAGTGCTATGAACTTGTAGCAATAAATTTCATATGCATCATTTTATTGTTTGTGAAGTTGCTCTGTTTAAGACTTCTGCTTGCAAGTTTCACTGAACCTTAACTGGAGTGTCCTTGACTCCAAGTTTACAAAGAGTAGTTCTTTATTTGAAGGGCTGTCCAGGTCAAGATCAGTTCAAAGATAACCAGTTTTTGCCCTTAAAAAAAAAAAAAGGCAGATTTTGCCCCTTTTTAAAAAAACACTGATTTTTATGTTCAGTCTGTATTGTATTATGTAAAGATTTCCATATTAGAAGAAACATTACAATGACTAGTAATATATAAATATAGACATGGTGTACATGTGTGTGTGAAAGAGAGAGACAGTTCCTCCCAGTCTTGCAAAATGTTCAAGAAATCAAAATTCAAGTTGCCAAATATAATAAAATACTTTCTATAATCAAATTTAGAATACTGTGTATAACCGAAAATGCAGCTTAAGCTCAGGGATGTAGCTACAAGGGGGTATAAAATGAAGGCATTCTTCCCCAAAGTAAGTTTTTTTTTTCCCAGATTGAAATTTTCCTTCAGTCTACAAATTTGTAGCATTGCAGAGTCAGTGAATATTGTTCACACATAGAATTCGTACATTTCTTGTGCTCACATTCCCTTTTTGACTGTGCCTGTTCCTTTTGTTTTATTGCCTCAAATATTTTTCTAAATGCTCAACTGAAGTTTTAAGTTATTGCAATATTAGAAATTTTGTAACTAAGAGAAGAATTCACCAAGGAGAGGGGCATGCTTATTTGGGAGGGGCAATGTTCTCATTTCTATCTCTTCCTTTAGCCACAGTCATACCCCTCCTGTAAACTGCCAGTGTGTTTTGGCTTTGGTATACTAAAATTAGCTGTGTTTCTTTGCAATTTATTTGAGAAATGTTCATTTGAGAAATTTGAAAACTTGTCTGTCTGCTTGACTTGTTTAATCGTGAAAGTTGTATCTCATCATAAGAATTTCCAGTATGGCTGCTAGCAGCTGATAGCACGGTGTCTCCAAAATGTGCTAAATCATTGCCCAAGCCAGTAACTCAAGGGAGGCTTACGATCTTGCTTTAGTAAGGGAGCTTAGTAATAGAAAAGTGCACAAGCCTGCAGTAATGATTCACAAGCAGATAGCTCAGCAATGGCCAATTGTTCTCAGATCAGGTGATGAGAGGTCAGCGTGTAGCCATTTTTGGATCCATTTATTAGCTGAGTCATCCACATCTCTCCATCTATATAATTTATAGCAATTCAGCCAGCTGAAGATTTATCTGGCTTGTACAACATCATCATTGATCTCTGCAGTGAATAGTAGTGGCTATTACTGAAGGCTAGGGCTTCCTTATTCTGCATGAAGCATGAATGTGTGAGACATATATTTAAGTACTAGAGCAGCATGGAGTGAATGTATATTAACTTGCTTCGAGGACATTTATGTTCTCTATGGAAGAATCAGATAGCCATGACTGACTGATCCATGGACTGTTGTATAAACACTTAATGTTCTATTATTATTATTATTATTATTATTATTATTATTATTATTATTATTATTAAGAGAAATACTTTAATATTAAAAATAAAGTCAGCTAAATTACACATAATGACATTGGTTTGTAATAAGATTCACAAATGTCTTCTTGTAATGTTTTTAATGGGTGAACATTCAACACAAATGGTTAACCTACAAAGATTTGTTAGAATTAGATTATTTACTTACACCACAATTAAAGACAAGAGAGAAATTGGATCAAATGGGTTTCCGGCTCTCATGGTTCCTGTGTAGACAATTACGTGAAAAGATATAAGATAGATTTAAAGCTTGAAGGCTTCAACATGAGAGAGACTCTCAGTGAATTTGAGAAGATAGCATTTGGCCCAACAGATCATACTATATCAAAACTATATAAATTTCTATTAAATTATAAACTAGAAGATGAAACAATGTTCTCATCAACAATTAGTTCGGGGGATAACTTACAGTTTGTCTGGTAACTTTTTTTAAAAATTTCCGGGTGTTACAACTGATTGATTATGAATAAAAAGTTTGCTGAAGCATATTAAACTACTCTTCACTTTTGTGGTATAGGAACCTATCCCTATTTTTTTTTTGTAATGTTTATTTCCCTTGGTACTAAAATTTCTGTTATAGAAGTAATGTCCAAGAACAGATCTACTTCATTAACTGAGGTATAGCTTTATTTATTTATATCTCACTTTTTTCCTAGCACTGGGATTTAAGACAAATTAAAAAAATAAAAAGAGATATAGATAACTATTCCCGGTAAAAACATATAAAAAATTAAAATATGATTAAACTATTAATAGAATTAATATGTCTGCTAGTTAATATCTATTTTGAAACCTCCATTAAAAAGCAAGAAAAAAAGCATAGTATAGCAGCCTATTAAAATCCCTTTCCCTAAAACAAGTCAATTCCAAGAACATGTGAAAACAAAAAAAATTCATCACCTGTAATGGAAGAACATCATAGAGAGATGTTCTAGAAAGATCTCTAGAAAGAGAGCTCTAGAACCTAGGAGCAGCCAAGAAGAGCGCCCTGTCCCATATTCCTTTCAGATGAGCCAATGGGGGTGATGATACTAGCTCATCTTTTACATGACTGGACCTGAGCCATATAGGACTTTTCAGGCATAATAAGCACTTTCAGTTGTACCCCAGAACAGGCTGGTAGCCAAGAGAGTCATATGCTGCCTGTAAGCAAGACTGGTCAATATTCTAGCTGCCCTTTGGACTAGCTGATGTTGCCAAAAACTTTTCAAATGAAATCCCACATAAAGCATATTATCGTAATTCAAATGGGATATAACTATAGTATGTCTCTCTATGATGCGATCATATATCTCTAGGAGTGGGTATAGCTGGTGCACGAGTTTCTGGCCACCACAGAAACCTGAGCTGTTATGTTTAGGATTGTGTATATGAGTACATCAGTCCTGTGTCTTTAGGGAAAGTATAACTCCATCCAATAGGGGCTGAATTTTTATTCCTTGACCTGCCTTTTGGTTGAACTGGAGCCCCTCTGATTTGTCTGGAATAAACTTCAATTTGTTTCCTCTCATTCAGACCATTACTTATGATAGGCATCAGCTTAGAAGTGGATGATCTTCCTTTCCATTAGGTAGGAAGGAGAAATAGAGCTGTCATCAAGCTACTGGTGGCAGGAGAACCCCAAACTGCAGCCAAAGCTGGCATCCTGTTAGTGACACATGCAGGCAGAAATGGCACCAAGCATGTGGAGTGAATTTTGTGGACAGTGTGCAATACTCCTATCCAGCTAACAGTGGTAGAAGTGGAGTTCTACATGCAGAACAGTTGTGCATGTGGGAGCCCATCAAAGTTCATTGAGTACCATGTGAATATTCATTGCATATTGCTGTTGCACTACGTTGCTATTCAGTATAGGTTTTTGCCCAGTGGAAGCATAACATTACTCTTCTGACAGTTATTTACACTGTGCTGAAGCCAAACTCTCCCAATAGTTTGAAGTATATTTTCACTAGTATATAACTGAAACCTGAGGGACACCATAATCAATATCCAAGGGACCAAAACAGGAGTCTCCCAGCAGACTTGTCCCACCAGGAAGAAAAGGAACCGTTGTAAAACATTGCCTCCAAGTCCCATCCAAGCAAGCAGCTCAAAAGGATACCATGGCTGAGGGTGTTGAAAGCCACTGAAAGGTCCAGCAAAAGCAACAGGGACACATTCTCTCTCTCTAGTTACTGGCATAGGTTGTCCACCACAGGGATCAAAGCCATTTCTAGGCAGGTCTGAAGCTAGGTTAAATGGATCTACATAATATATCTCACCTAGGAAACCTTGGCTCTGGGATACAACCACACATTCCAATACTTGCCCAAAGAGGGAGTGCTGGAGACCAGCCAATAATTATCCAACAGAGGATGCTGTTTTCCCAACAATGGTCTTACAACTGCCTTCTTTAGGTGAGTTGAAACTCTGCTTTACTTCTGGTTTTACTTGTTGTCTTGCTGCCTTACCTCTTCAATCTTATTTTCAGTTCCTGCTGATCTATAGCCTACCCTAAAGCACAGACCAACTGTTACACCATTTCTAGACTAGATGCCGTTCAAAATTCACCCTCTCTCTGGACTAGGGTTAACAGGTTCTTATTTGCTTGTATGTGGTACTGTTAAATTACTACCACTTAATTACTGTAAACACATAGTTAGTGATTCGCATGAACCTGTAGGACTCTAAGCACCAAGCCCATCCTGATTATTATAGTACTGACTATATTTATGAAAAGCTATAGCTCACTGGTACCTTATGCTTTTTAGGGAAAAGGTTCCAGATACAGCTTGTGTTGTCTCCAGTGAAAGTGGAGCCAGGTTAAATCTAGACCACAGTCTGATGCCTTAAATAATCAGAGGACTCATTGTCAAGGTCATTATGGCCATATGACCATCATGTCAACAAAACTTGCCACAGGATTATCAGGCCACAGACGAGAAACATGATGAAGATAGCCCCAGAGATTTTCACAGTGTTTCTGACCTACAACTTCTTTTCACATGTCCTTGTGAATAATTCAGCTCCATTTGAATTCAATCCCTAGAGAATCTCAGTAAGTAGCCAGGTAGGCATATGGCATGACAGCTGCCTAGGAAACCCAGGATGCTTCAGAAGAAACAAGTGCCCTGTGGGAGGAGGAAGAGGATAAGGTATTTACTGAAGTCAACCCTTTCCGGAACCATCAGAGCCTAATCTCTGGTACACCGTCTGCCACCAGTTAATCATTCCTTGCCTTATGCTTTCCCTTTATGTTTTCCCTATCTGATAGGGATTGTAAATGCGCCCAGCATAAACCATGTCACTACAGCAAAAACAGAGGACATAATCAGCTATTTGCAGGTGTACATTGATGTAATATACAACTGCAGCTGTAGTAATGATGGTTGACCTCAGTATGGCACAGGCACCAAACCTTCAGTATGTGTGGTAGAAGGGGCACAAGGAGAAGTCACAGGAACCACACTAGAAGAGGAGCCAGGAGAGTCTGTATGGAAAAGCATATGTTTACTAAAATGTGGACTTTGTCTGATATAGTAGACTTCACTTGTGGTGCAATTGCTGAATGAGTTGGATGGAGACCAGGACTTGCTGGCTTCTGTAAACTGATAATAGGTAGGTAGGTAGGTAGGTAGGTAGGTAGGTAGGTAGGTAGGTAGGTATATGGATGGATAGAGGGATGGATAAGATAGATAAGATAGATAGATTTATGGATGAATGGATAGATAGGTAGGTAGGAAGGTAGATAGATAGGTAAATAGGTAGATAGGATAGACAGACAGATGGACAGACAGACAGGTAGCTGAAATTTATCATTGGCCACTGGCAGGTGAAATGTCTTGATGATTCTAATTTTGGAGTTCAAATAAGATGTTTCGGTGATTATAATTCCCAGAACAATAAGAAATTACTTCAACTTGCATTGATTGCCAGAGGAGGAAAAAACCAGCATAAATTTTTAAAACATATAGTGTTGCAGATAGCATGACAGCATCCTGGATATACCAATGATTTGCTTTCCCCTTGGCCAGGCTGCCTGGGGGATTCTGGGAGTTGCAGTCTCAAAAAATAATACTTCCAAATTCTCCTTGCAGGCTTTCTTTACATTCAGTCAAATAGTATCTTACCTAGCCAGGAGCTCTGAAAACTATCTTCATGATGACACTATGATGAGGCCCACGGCTTGCAAAACAGAAAGTTTTGCCTTATCGCTGCACTAATGAAGATTACTGAACACCCTCACAAGTCTTACACAAACAGACGTTAAATTTGTGTCTTGATATTTTCGCATGAGGGAGGGATTTCATAGTTAAAGTGTGAAATTACTATTCAGGTAGTCCAAATTTTGAACTGTGTGAGTTAAAAATATTTTATGTCAAGGTAAACCTGGTTTTGCTACCAGATGTAAACCTGATAAAGTGATTCATCCTATTCTGGCTGTTCACAGAGGGTCACTGTATTATATTTCTGTTTACAACAGGTTTGTTGGAATGAAATTCACTTTTTTTTAAAAAAATTTTTTTGGGTGGAGAGGTAAAACAGATTAGAAACATCATTTATGAAAAGGCCCTCAGCTGTAAAGAAAATATGTGCTTATGTACTCTTTTAGGATTAAAATAAACTGTGAAGCAGGGAATATGTTAACTCTGCCCCCTCCATTGTTGCTTTGCTTATGTGAAAGGCAACAGGTCTGAAGCAGAGAACCTCTTGTGTGCATGGATGATCTGCAAGTGGTTCTGGATTCTGATTTTGTTTCTATGCATCTAAGAGGCACTCCACTTCGGATCCATTGCTTTTCACATGAGCAGAGCGACAACAGAGGGGGCAGGGCTAGTATATCCCCTTCCTCTCATGTTGATTGAACCCCTTTGTTGAACACTTGAATAAAGCTAAAGGCTTATGAATATATGTCAGAACTGTTGCCTGAATATGTATGCTTTAATCAGTGGACTCTGTATCAGATTGTTGGAGAGGCGAAGCCATCCCTTCGCTTCTATGATTATTCATTTTCCTGGAAAGGGAAGAGTTTTCATTAGCTCAGACTTGGGGACATCCCAGAACTACCCTCCAAGTGTTCCTAAGCATTACTGCACTTGTCAGATCTGGCTGCTAGTCACATCATCTTTAATTCCTTTGAACATCAAACATCAGATCCTTTCCCCTAATGCAGCATTACCAAACTTCTGCATTTCATAAAAGATAAAAATTAAAACACTCTTTGCCCAGCAGTACAGTGACTCATCTGAGGAGTCAGAGGGTTTACAGTTTAAACTGACTAATATGGTGCCTGTTTGCTCAGATGTTTCCAGCATGCTTTAGCTTAGCCAGCCTTCCTGGATAATTTGTTTTTATTTAAATAATAGAAATGTCAGAAATATATTGTAGCCTCCAAAATGTAATTGAGAGTAGAAGAATCACTGGGCACCAACCAACTGTATGTAATATGATTACACTGCAAAGCCACTTCTGAATACTGTATTTTTCCATGTTATTTATGGCATGGTGTTAATATTAGTTAATTGCTAAGCTCAGTGTTTTAGGAAATGTGCTAAACTTGACAGCTCTGGAGACTGAAGTAGCCATGCACCACTCTGTGTGCAAATGCACATGGAAGAAGATGGAACTTTGTGGGACGTGGAAAACATGAGTTTCGTATATCCACTATTACCACACTAATGTGGAAGATGTGGCCATGTTCTTGGAATGACAGGCAAAGAAGCTGCTTCATTATTTTTGCATCTACTTCTCCCACCCACACAAAAAAACTTCCCCCCATATCCCACAAGGCCAGTCTAGGCAGAAGGCCTAAGGCAAAATTTGATAAATAAGGTTTGGAGTTTTTTGAAAAGAGTTAAGGGTAGGAAAGAGTTAGGAACTTCTTCCTGCCAATTTCCTGCCTTTAAGTGAGTAGAAAAATTTCTGTGTAATGTTTCTCTCTTGTGGAAGTCTGTTAAGCTCAGTTCCTTTGTTGTTTTTGTTGTGTGCTATCTAGTTCTGACTTATGGCTACCCTAAAGCGAACTCATCACAGGGTTTTCGTTCAGAATGGCACTGACCTTGCCTTCCTCTGAGGCTGAGAAAGTGTGATTTGCCCAAGGTCAGCCAATGGGTTTCCATTACCAGGTGACGATTCATACCCTGGTCTCCCAATATCCTAGTCCAACATTCAAACTGCTACACCACGCCAAGTCCAAAGGGTCCTTTATATCATGGTGTTACCTCAGCTTGTCACCCTGCTGCTATGCCCCTTGTTATACTTTGAGTGCTCTAAATGCAGTCCTCTTTTCACCTTGGCCTTACCATCTTAAGAGATCACAAAAGGAATTGTAGTCCAATAACAACTAGACAAACACAGAGCCTCCACCCCTATGGGATGGTAAAACAGACATATATTAGGTATAGTGGAAGTAGTATGAATGCACATTGGGACTTCCGATTCTGTGTCTCTGAGTGTTTTTGTTTGTGATTTTGCAGAAAAGTCTGTGTGTGCACACATGTACACATTCATTTAAATGCCTGCAAGGAGCTATTCTCTGCACTGAAAGCTAAAGGCCTTTCCACACTGCACTGTTATAATGCTATTATTCTATTTTCAACATCCTGTGGAATTCTGGAGTTTTTAGTTTAGTGAGGCCAAAGAGCTCTCCAGCTGAAAATTCTAAATGCCGGTCTCTAAACTGCAAACCCCAGGATTCCGTAGGATGTTGAAAATGGAATAATAGCACTATAACTGTGTAGTGCGGAAAGGCCCTAATCCCCTGGAAAGCAGCAAATGTTTATTGAAAGAACTTCCACTATATAACCACTTGAGGATAGGTACTTGAAACTCCTTTCTCGCTTTCCTTTGAAAGAAGATGAGCAAGAGGCGGTTGCAAGGCCACAAAGGTTAGCCCCACTCTCCATTCCTGTGGCTCAGCCACTGTCACCTCCAGTAGGAACAATTTCCCTGCTCTCCTCATGTTCCAAAGGCACAAATTCTTCTCACTGTTGTGATGGTTAAAAGAATACCTTCACAAACAGAAATTTAGATTCACAAAATTGAAAGTATTGATGTAAAGGATTACTTGGTGTTTGTTTAACAATTCAGATTGGAATTTCATTGTTCTTTGAATTTGAGTTAATAACTTTTGCAGAACAGCCGATTAAGATGAAAGTTTACTCTTAAATCACCTTTCTGTATAGGTGGCCTAAGGTGGGTGGTGTGAAAATCTACATTTATAGAGAGTTGGCAGGAGCTTTTCTCCTTAGTTCAGAGTTTATGAGATTTTTTTTCTAGCCTCTGCGGGTTTTATTTGCTGAGTATATACTTTCTCACCTTTTTTGATTATATATTGGAAATCCAAGGTGATATTATCAAAGTACCATTTTTTCCCAATGTACAGTCGCCCTTCTTACATGAAGGAAACACTTAACATTAGAGAGGCAATCGAGCTATGTAGCAAGAAATGCTGTGTTGGCAGTCCGAGAGCTTATAAATCACATGTTGGCATAATGCATGTTAAGAAGCCCTTTTTAAAAAGAGCATTTCTGGGTGATAAGGCTACGTAATGTTTACTTTTTATGTACACATGCATCACCATATAGATGCTTTAGAACTGCTATCACAATCAGTAGGATCAGAAGAATATCTGTAACAGCTCTGTAGTATTAACACTATAGTTCTGCTTCCATGTTCATGGGTTTGGCTTTCGTGAATTTGATTATTTGAGAGACATGCACATGCCTCCCCCACATTCTCCTCCTCCCATTCCCTTGTGTTTTGCCAGGTGTGGAGAAGGAAGGCAAGCACACCCAGACAAAACGCAAGGGAATGGGATGGAAGGCATGCACGCATCTTCCTTCTTGCCTCTGGAGCTTCCCCTACCATTCCCATGCATTTTGCCCCACTGCAGAGAACATGCGCCAAGGCAAAACACAATGGAATGGGGGAAGGCACCAACACCAACACACCTTCCTTCTTCCCACCTCCCAGAGCTCCACCTCCACCTGCCCTGGTGTGGAGGACGTACTGAGGCAAAACAAAAAAGGAATGGGGGGCGGGAGGGAAGGCAGACACACACTTTCCTTGTCTCCTCTGGAGCTGACCCCTCTCATTCCCTTGGATTTTGCCTCAGCATGGGGAATGCACACTGAGGAAAAGGCAATAGAATGGGGGGAGCCCTGAAGGGTAATGGAAGGGGGAGCATGGCAGGGAGTTATTTATAGTTTCAGTCTTGTGAGGGTTCTGCACCCCCAAACCCTCATGAAAGTGGAGGAGCCTCTTGTAAATTGGTGTCATGCCCTGCTTCCAGAGCATGGACTCTGACTTAGAGTCTGAAGCAGAGGGCACGCCAGACACTAAAATAAGGGGCATACCAGGACCTGCTGTACAGAGAGAGGTTACAGGGCCAGAAACAGAACAGAGGGTGGTGCCGGCTCCAGCAGAGAGTCCTGCATCTTCAGATACAGAAGAACACTTACCTAGATCCAGCTTTGCACAGCACAGGCAGCAAAGAGAGATCCAGCATCGCTCTCTCAGAATTTATAACTGGCAACAATCAATCAAGGCACAGCTGCACTAGGCTTTGGGTCTGTTTAGCGGGCATCCTTCCCCTCCAGGAGTTGTCAGAACTTCTGACTGCCTAACCTTGCTGGATGCCTTGACAAATGCTCAGATTGACCTTGGACACTCCCTTGCTGTGAAACCCTACTGGACTTTGTTTATGTTGGACTTTATTTATGACTGTTTGCTTACTGCCTGGAAGTAAATAACAAGCTGAGAGAAATTTAGTTTGTTTGATTTATCAGCTGTGCCAGGACTGAGATAGGACAGTTGGCCACTTTGCATCCCAAAAAAGAGACAAAAGAGGAAAGATATCAGATTCCATAAAATTTAGGTATGCTTATTCATACATACAGGTTCAAATATAGAAACAATTACCATAGCTTAAAAGAAATACATCATATGTAACCATAGTGGAGAAGACAGTGAGTGAACAAGTGATCTCAGTGTTGCACAGTCTGGTGTTGACAGACAAAGCTGTTGCCTACTGTCTTTCTTTATGATTCTTTATTTTTAAATCAGACTTGTCTTTTGCAGCCCTTCAAACAGAGAACGCCTCAAAAGGTCAATAGACCAGTTCTCTATAAAGAAGAACACAAGGTCATCCTAATGGCTGATGCCATCTAATAAAATGTATTGATAGAATTTGTGAGGGTGATGATTGGAAGAAAGTGAAACTCTTTTTTATGGAGGTTCCTGTTATTTCTGATTTAATGTCAAAACAGAAGAGGTGGAAACTATCAGTTGCCTGTCCGGACCATAGAAAGGATGCTCAAAAGCGCTTAAAGAAAGTTGGTTTTCAAGATTCATTGAAAATTCATTATAGTTATCTTCAGTGCTTGTTTTAGGCGATTACTTCTTTGTTAAAAAGAAGCAAACAAAAAGGCAGAATGTGTATTTCATATTTCTTCTGCCCTCCTTACTTCTGTGGATGGGATTCCCATTTCCGTCCCGTGGTGAGATGTCTAGTTTGGAGAGTACTTTGGAGTTTATGGCTACTTCTGCAATGGGGTATGTTAAGAAAACAAAATGACACTTGCCCAGCTTCCCAAGTTGTCAGCTGAGTGTTTTTTACAACAGGTAAAACTGCTCTTAAAGCGCTTGTTTATGCAATCAACAAATTCATGGTAGAGCTCTCCCTGGATTGCACCATTGCAGTTGTAGAAGAACAGGTTTGGATGTTCTCCAGTCTACAAAACTTTCTGAATTTACAAAACTGGCATAGCAAACAGACAGACTTGGACTGGGCTTCTTCCCAGTGTGCTATTTCTGTTTAAGTCAAAAAAGAGAAGACTTTCTTTTTCTGTGAGAACATTCAAACATGAAGATCGTTTCTCTGCATCCTGAAGTCTCACATTAAGCTTTACAACTTAATTCTCCTGAATATGTAAATTGTCCCTTACATGTAGAGCTCTTGCTGGCTTTATTGAGGCTAAATATCTAATATTTATATATGTTGGGCTAACTTGCTGGTTTATGCGAAGGATTCTTAAAAAACAAAACAAAAAAAGAAATCTCTCGCCTAGGCTTTCCGTTCAATTGGGATGTATAAAAATAACATTTCAGCCTGCATTCTGAAAGATTTTGCTTATACTTTGGGGGCTTTGAGATTAACTACAGTTATCATTAAGCTAGGCTCTGTTTCAATTATGAGTGCGATATGTTAGCTGTGCTGCTCTGTTACCCACTGGGTGACCTTAATGGCACAGGATATTTTAAAGAATTTACAGCTGGACTGGCTGCTGTGTGCAAAGTGCTGAGAAAGAAGTTAGACTAATATAAGCTTCAGGGAGAGCTATTTGTGGATAAAAATGCCTAGAGAGCAGGAATACATTACTCTGCTCCAAACATATTTTTACAGGTCATCAGAATGTGATAGTATGAAACAATTATATGTCAAGAATAGGATTTTTGAGTATTAGCATTATTGTCTAGCCTACATATTAACAGGCTTACACTTAATAGCCCACAGTTCTAAAGATAAGCAGCCATATGATGATTTCTTTTCTATATTTTGTGAAGATTTTTTTTAAGTAGCTGAGGATGCTAATGTTACTTTGTAATGGCCAGCGAGAGAGTTTATTTGAAGCTATCAGCTATCATGGGTTGGGTATGGCAATAGAGGTAGAGGTAACTTAATACATTTACCTTCTGCAGCAGTGAGGTATCTGTGGAAGTGGGTACTATTATGTCCACCACACAAAAGCAGAGTAGATTATTTATTTAATTTGTATCCAAACTTTCACCCATTATGGACTCAAAGTGGGTTGCAACAAGATGTCCGGTTGTGGATGCAGGCTGCGGGCATCAGAAGGGGCAGCCATCCATTGCCCACCTTCAGTGCCTCCTTCCAATGCCAAAAGATCAAGGCAGGAATGCCTGGTGGCTTCCGTGTTGGTAGTGTAAGGAATCCACACTAGGCTTCAGTCTGAATTTTCAAGAAGCTGTCCAAGGTACTGAACTTTGGGGACAGGTTTACTCATGTTGGATACCTCCTTTAAAATTCAGAATACAACCTGGTTTACCTTCATTACCTCACTGCCATGGAAGCCACCAACCTGGGGCCCCCTCACTCACTCTTTTGCAACATAGTGGCAAAACAGCACAATGGTTATGTGTTACTTTGGAGGCAAGCTAGAGGAATAATTGTATTGAAAGAGGTTTGCTAGTGTCCAGTTTGGCCTTCTGGCCAAATAGTAGAAATGCATTCTTCTCTTAGTCAAAGGCTAAACAAATACATTTTCCTTTTCTTATGAAAAAGAGGAGATAACAGGCTGTCATGTACATACTCATTATCTGAGCCTTTTTCACACAGTCAAAACATGTAGACACTTAAGTCAGGAACTGCAGCAGTAGACCTCTCCTTCCAACCTAGATGTCTTCATCAGACTTACAGAGAACCCCTGAAGAAATGCAACTTATGTGTATTTAAGCAATCAGAAATTCAGCTTTTTTTACTTTACCTCACAGACATTTTCCCAACCAACCTTCTGCTTGCCCTTAGTTTACACACACACAAACAAACACAAAAAGAGGAGAGGGGAGAGAGAGAGACTGTATAAAACCAACTTTTGTAACTTGATACATAAATGGCATAAATAATTTGTTATGGCTTATCTAAAGTCATACATTAGCAAGGTAGAAATTTAAGAGAATATGGAAACACAAATGGGTAGAAATCCTGTTATAAAAACCACATGGCTGCTGTGGTCTTTGAAAGACCATATCTCCTATACAAACTTACCAGAGCTCTAAAATTTGCAGGGAAAAGCTTTCTCTCAGTCTTGCTACTGTCCCAGGCTCTCCTGGTGAGGACATGGGAGAGAGCCTTCTCAATGGCTGCACCCACCTCCTGGAACTCAATTCCTTGGGAAGCTAGGCTGGCCCCCTCCTTGCTCTCCTTTTGCTGGCAGGCAAAAACATTCTTATTAAAGCAAGTTGTTAATAGGGAAACAGATAGGCTTTTAGTTTATGAAGATGTTTTTAAAAATTTTGTAGGCTATTTATAATTTTATATGATTTAAAAAATGTTAATTATTTTACATGTTTCATTAATGTTTTTAACCTTTTTGGAGACCTCCTTGGGTCCCATTCTGTGAGAAAGGTGCCAAATAAATAAATAAATAAATGTAACCTTTAGGGGGTTTTTTAGCTCTACTATTGGTGTATTATTTGAGTCAATGATAACTTTAGTTTTGTTTTGGCACGTGGAAACTTCGTAAATAGAGTATAAGATTGGTAAAGATGCTGGGAAATTTTGGTACTGTACTATCAAGTGATGGTGGTGGTAAGGGAATGAATTCAATATTTTTGCCTGCTGTGAGAATTTTAAATTTTAAATGTGAAACAGATTTTCTTTGGAATTTGCTGTGATACAATACAGCAGCTAAAGCATCTGTACAGTACAGAAAACTGGCATCCAAATAGAAGGTTAGATCTAGAGCAAGATTTTGCCTTTCAAATGAAGAACAATTGTTGTTAAGAGCTAAGCTTCAAGTTTGACCCATTACACCCAGTTTGCTTTAATAATGTGTGAGTGCTTCAAGCCATTACTTTGTTTGGAAAATTAATCTAGGTGAAGAGGAGTGATTTGGAAAATGTGTACATACTGTCCTTGCTTTTTATGTTTTCATAGTCCAATTGCATTACGGCTTGTGCTCCTTCAGCACTGAGACAAGGACAATATGCTTTCACATCCTTACCATAACAATCTTTGAAAAGACTATTCCTGCAACAAGATGGTGACATTGTAGATCAGGATTTCTTCTTCAATCAGTAAAGATCCACAGTCTCTAACATTATTACTGAACAGTAGGTAGGAAAACTGGGTATGGTTCAGTCTCACCGTCTGCCCATAGAAGTCAGGAACTCAGCAGGAGGCAGGATGTAATGAGGCTGCTGAAGCACAGTTTCTTGCTTGTCATAGTGAGATCCCTTGTGATAACATGGACATCCTTTATTATAGGAAAACTGCAGGGCAGGGTGATAAGATTTCAAGGAGTTATCTGATGATCAATATTATGAGTTCAGAAAGGTGGGGTTGCCTCCAGGCTTGATATACGTTTTGCATTCCTTACCTCTGATCTCCTTGACCATTTTCAAATCAAAGACAGAGAAATAGAAGATTTGGGCAAAACAGCCTCCTTTTCTCTTAAGCTTCAAACCCTTTTTGAAGTAGGAGAACTGTACTCCTCACACCACACTCCATTTGTTTATTGATTCCTTGACTTCTGCTTCAGCATCACTTTTTCTATAATGTTAAGGATCATGCTCTATTTGTTCAAATTTTGCTTTACACACACCAGGTAGAGTTCCTTGTCTAATGAGTTCCACCTTTAAATCTGAAATTACTACTTCCCTGGAGAAAATCAGCAAATGAGAGAGACCTGGGGTAATATAATTTAAAACCTTTTGTTTAGGATTTGTACTAAGGCTGATACATTTTTGGCTTACAAACAACTTTGCACAGTTCTTAAAACACTGCACTAACTGGAATCAAAGAGCTGCTGAGGACTGGACCACAGCTTGCAGAAAGGTTAGCATGTGTGATGTCACTAATGCGTTTTCCACAGATTCTGCTCTGTTTGCATATATGTATAATCTAAACAGATCAGAGCTTCGGTCTGAAATAATAAAAGCATGACAGAATATTTAAACTGTGCTGTGTATGTGTAAAGTGGCCACATATCCCACTTTTCAAGAGACAGTCCTCTATTATCCTCTCTTTTAACAGAGTCTTGTTTAAAGATGCAATCATAAAAAGGATTAATTGGGTCTTTGCACAGGCATATCAGCATTTGAATTCTGAACAACAGACACAGGTCATGTACCCTCCAATATTTTACACATGAAAACCAGGACACCCATGACCAAGCAACGTCAGAGTGTGATTAAGGTGACAGCTGTTACACGCAAGAGGCTTGCAGCAGTTTGCTTTTGCTTGAGCCTAGTGGGAAGAGTAAGATTTGACTCCCCTTTTCTCCTCTGTCCCCTGCTGAGTTGAGTGCAAACTACTTGAACACTTTGAACTCATTGTGCATTAAGGGAAGTAAGCCAAGGACAAAGAGGGGAAAAGTGAGAGAAGACAGAAACCAGGACATTTTAAAAGGAACTGAAAAAGTGGATGGCAGAGGATTAATTGGGACTGTCCCTGCCCAGTTGGGACAGCAGGTGGGTATGAGATCATCTGAACATAGTTGATGCAGTTGACATAGTTGATGTAATCACATTAAAACTAGACGTGAGAATGGAGGAATGTAGCATGTAGAGAGCTGAGTGAAATTAAAGGAACTTTATGAGAGGCTATGCAGTAGGAGAAGGATGGAAAATAGTGTCAAGTGCTGTGTTAAAAGGACTGTTGAAAAAACATGATGGGAGTGGTCAGCTGTTCTACTGAGATTTCAGTATAAAGACCCCTCCCCCAGCACCCCGCTGCAGTAGTATTGTTAGCAACGCTTGCTTTCTTTTGGCTGGGACAAATGCAGTTCTTGCCTTAGATCTCAGAGCGGATATTCAATTAAAACTTGATTCTCACAAATGATTCCTGTATAGTGCTGCTTATGAGCTGAGATCTTCAACAACAGCTCATTAACTGGAAAGCAAGTCCCACTGAACACAGTTGGAATTCATAAGATTGGGCTTTGTGTGTTGAGTATGTCTGAAGAACAGGACAAATTCCTTCCTAAGTCTATATTTAGCCATCAATTCAAGCTTTTGCGTGCAAACAAAAATCATCATGGCTAATCCATGGTTAATCCTCTTTTATACCACAAGATATCACTAATATCTAAGTAATTAACAAGTTTTCTTTGGTGTTTGAAATTTGCTGCTTCTTACCATAGCTAGGATCCTAGTAGAAGATATCAATGATGTTTAGAGGGAAGAATCTTCAGCTTTTATGTGTATACTTTTAATTTCCATGGTTACTCATATTTTTTAAAACTCTGGCCACTTAGTTTTACTTTATCCATTCCCAAATCCTTGTGATCCCCTTTAAGATGCTTATATACACAAGAAGATCCCCCCTGTAGTCACTTCATCTCCATACTGTATAGTCTTAAGATCCTTATTGTGGTTCCCACCAACATAGTAAAGATGTTTTATGCTAGTTTCAATCCTGTAGTTCTTCCCATTTCCTCTTCTTAAGCATATGCCATGAAGGTAAGAATCTCAAAATGCCAGCTAAGTACTTCAACTTGGCTTCTTACTGTGACATAATTCCTTCCGTCTTGTTCTTAAAATTAAATCTTGACTGCACTGCTGGAAGCCAGTTGGTTTCTCTTGGCATGGCAGCCATGTGCTCTGAACCCTTTACCTTTGGCAAGTATTTTGGTAAATAAACTCTATCTGCATTGCAGTCAAATTGTGGGAGACTGAGAGCTGTAAAAAATGATCGAGCCCATTTGCAGTGTAAAATACAGCAGCAATTGCAGATAACTAGAATGAATAAGTAAAAGAACTGCTTAAACCCAAAACATAAGACTTTGACTGACTGATTCTGAAAAGACTAGCAGGATTTCAGAAAAAAAATTGAATAGGTGCTGTATGTTTGTGTTTGATTAGTTTGAGATCACAATCATGATTTACCACAGAGGTGGACAACTTTGGGGGGTGAGTGTCAGAGGACCACACTGGACTTTCAGAAGTTGCTGGCAGTAAAACACACTGCTTTGCCACCCAGAAGCTCCCATGGGTGCCTTGCCCACCACCACCAGGAAAGAATGATGGGAAAGGATGGTTTAGCTGTCTTCTTTTTCTTTTAAAATAAGGCCTCAGTTACTTCTCAGAGGTTTCCAGAAACACTTGGTGAAGCGGGACATGTGGTTCCCTTAAAAGTGCTCTTTTTCCTCCACTTCCTTTCAGCATGATTGGGAACAAATATGAATGGGGCCCATGTATGCATACCACAAACTACATGTTACTGACCCCAGATCTAGTAACTCTGTGGCAGATGCCAAGCTCTGTCCACACTATTTTTTGCAGGAGTGGGCTGTGGGTAGCAGTTTGAGGTGAACCAGGTACCCGAAGTTCAAACCCAATAGTCAGAACCAAGAGACAACTTAAATAGTACAGTAATATACCAAAGTACAAGAAAGCCTTAGGCCCTTTCTGCACGGGGTAAGTAAGGTCGTCCGCACCTTGGGAGTGGACTGGGTTGGACTACTTGTCGCAGTTCCACACCTCAGTCCACTCCGGAGCGACCCAAAGTGGTCGCGCAGTGTGCTGTTTAAAAACCTGTTTTTACAGGTTTTTCAAAAGCACGGAGCGCGCCACTCTATGCCACTCCGTTCCCACGCTCCGGTGCAGATTTGCAGGCGCTCACCAGTGTGTGCCTGCAGATCTGCTGGGGGTGGGCTTCTGGCTGGCGAGCTTCTCCGGTTGGTAGAGAGCCTCCGCCAGCTGGAAGCCGCCATTTTGGACTCCAGAGGACTGCAGAACAGCCAGCTCGTGCTGCTCCGCATGGGGACGGAATTACCCGGCTGCCGGTAAGCTCTGTTTCAGCGCGTTTTCCCCCGTTTCCCCCTCCACATGCGGAAAGGGCCTTAGACCGGTACAAGATTTCATCTGATTGCATGTAGGACAAATCTGTATATAGGAATGTGGGTGCACATGTAAGCCCTGGTCCCCTAACATTGCATGTGTTGGGGAAGCATTCAAGACCTTTGTATGCAGTGTGTTGAAGGCTTGTGGCACATAAGACTCTGTAACTGTGCTGGCTGAAATGGTTACTGAGTTCTGATGCTTGGGAACCCTAATACAGCCATCTTTCCTCTCTAGCAGGATTCGACGGCTAGCCTGAATAGGTGGGAGTATATTATAATCAAATAAATCATAATCAGAAACCCATCTAGTTTGATTCTTCCCATGAGCATCCATCACACATATGGATATGGCCGTGTGGCTATTCTGCAATGCATATAAACATAAAACACTAGTATCTTCCATTTCAAGTAAATTAAGTTGGATCTCAACATGTATGAAAAAGTGTTTTTAAGCTAATTCTCCATATCACAAAAATAAAGGGGAGAAGAGAAGGATAGAGTTGCTATAGTGTAATGGTTGCCTACTTATCTGTTTAATCCCTACTCTTTGCCATCCAGAATAGTATGGTTTTCTCAACGTGATTTAAAGACTACAAAAGTACAAGTAGATTTTCCAGGTCTTGTCCCACCACAGTCTTGAAGTGGCTTATTCAAGGATGTCACAGCTCCAGTACTTGAAAGAAGGTCTGTAAGTAGGGTTCTTTGAAATAGAAAGTCATATGTTTTTCATTTTTTTTTTAACATGCAACATAATTTTAGTATTGAGCCACATTAAAATAAATTGTATTGGTGCAATTGCTGCTGTCCTCATTACACGGCCCTCTGTTGCCATGCTGTCCGCTGAAAGCTTGAACAGAAGCCTTGTCAATGTGTTAACTAAACATAAATAGATCCTCTGAACAGGGCTTCAGTAACCTCAGTACTACTATTCCAAGGAAGATAGAATGCATGAATTAAGCTAAAGCAACTTTTCAAGTGTAGAGGTACCATAAGTAAAGCATGGTTTCTGCTTTCTTAAGTTGAGTATCTTATGACTGTGTTTTGCACGTGCTTGACGACTATGAATTATCCGTTTCTGATCTTTGTAGAATGGGAGGAGTGCCTAGCTGGGTATGTTTTATATTAAATGTTATTTTTCAGCACATGGAGAAACCTGTTATTTAGTTGGTACACCTCCCTGTTTATAGTGCTATGCTTTAAAACTCTGTTTTTGACCATAAGCAAACTTTTGCTTGGCTTGGGGAAGCATCAAAGTTACTTCACTTTCTACTGAAACAAAACCTTCGGCACCTGTAATGCTAGTACACATTTTTTCTAATGTTTGTGGTTAGCCAGCTGTTCTCATAACTTGCCACAGAACCAGAGTCATGCCTTAATTTAAGACCATGGCTGGCTCATAAAATATGCTTCTTGTGCTTCTGATTCCCTACAATTAGTGTATCATAAAAGCACATGTTGGACACTGATGGGGATTAATGTCCTGCCATTGTTCTATGAGTAGCCACGCAAGAAAAGGCTAAGATTCTCACAACAGAACTGCATCTGAAATAGAAGCTTTGCATGTTCCATATGAAGAAAATTCTCAAGCTTTTCAGGATGTGGGAAACTAGCAACGTGGTCATGTATCCTCACTATGAAGTGTATGAAAGTGTTGTCTTTTTGAAAGAAATCTTGTTTAAAGATGAAAAAAAAAACTCTGAAGAAGGGAGAATGTGGCCTTGACATTGCCCTAGATGCTTAGTACCCAGGGAACAGATTGAGCAGGCACATGTGTTACCTGGTCATATTCACTATGATGACAGCTATATTTCTGTCTTATGTAATATTGTCTGGAATTATGGTAATTATTTCTAAATGAACATATACAAAATTTTTGCAAACATTGGCTGAAAGTTATGCTTGCATATGTGGAGGAATTCAGTACTTGCCTCTGCTACAACTCCCTCCCTCAGCCCTCCCTGCCTTTCTGGCTGGATTCGTCCACCCCTACCTTTAACCATTCAGTGGCCAAGGAGGGGCAGGGGACAACCAGCTAGCTGTGTTCCTACAGCTATATCCAGGCAGAAGGAGGTATCTTGGACCAGACTGGGGTCCTCCAGAGGTCCATGAAGATGACATCATCTTCCTGAAGCCAGCTACAGGAATGGAGCTGTTTCAACACCGAAAGGTATACAGTTCTCTCTCCACATTAGCAGGTTTTACTCTCACAGTTTTGATTAATCGCGGTCCCTTGTCTCCCCCCATTCTCCCCCTCCCATTCCCTAGTGGGAAGGATTATGGGAGAGCGAAGGGGAGGAAAGACGGTTTCCTCCTCCTCACAATCTCTGCCAGTCTCTAGGAGCATGATTGCCCCAGGGAGGTGGGAGAGTGAAGGGGAGGACAGATCTTTTCCTCCCAGTGGCCATCTCCCACCCCTCACTGTGGGCATGCGGCGGTGGGAGGGAAATGGCAAGTGGGGAGGAAAAGGTCTTTTCCTCCCACTCACCATCTCCCAGCCCACAGCTCTCAGAGCAATCGCCCCAGCAGCGGCAGGGGAGAGGAATGGCAAATGGAGAGGAAAAGATATTTTCCTCCCACTGGCCATTTACCCATCATCGTCCCAGCAGTTGTGGGGCTGGGAGAGATGGTGAGCAGGGAAGAAAAGATCTCTTCCTCCTGCTCGCCATCTGCCCGCCTGGAGTGATTCCCCCAGCGGCGGGGGGAGAGATGGCAAGTTATTCACGTTATTTCACTTTCGCAGGGGTTCTCTGCACCTATCCCCCATGAATGTGGAGGTCCTACTGTATTTGGCTGGAACATGGCATTGAATTTTCACCCTCACAGTCCTCACTTGTGTATCAGGAGAAAACAACTTTCAGCTTTTGTTCACATTTCTTTTTGTCCAATAAATGGTTTGAGAAAAATCAGAATCGCAGAAGCATAGAGTTGGAAAGGGCCTTATGAGCCATTGAGTCCAGCCCACCACCACCCTGTTCAGTGCAGGATTTGCAGCTAAACTATCCCCAGCAGGTATCTGTCCAGCTTCTTTTTGAAGAATTCCAGGGAAGGAGACCCCACCACCTCTACAGGCAGTTAGTTTCATTGCCAAACCACTCCTATTGTCAAAAAGTTCCTTCTAATGTTCAGTCGAACTCTACCCTCCCGGAACTTCAGACCATTAGACCTGGTTTCTTCTGCACATTTTATTGGGTGCTCCCCAGTTTTTGTTTCCTTTGTATCGGAAGTATACCAGAAGTGTTGTTCCACCACTTTTATTTCAAATTTCTTTTGGTTTGTCACTGATTTCCTGGGGTTTTGGGGATTTGGGGCAGGCGATGGGGGACAAGAGGCCAATCACAGCTCATTTGGCATGTTTTGCATGATTCACTAATACTGAAATCTCCCTCAGCCCTCAAAACACAACCTAGCTGTAATATTATTTCATTGCCTTAAAAGAATCCAAAACAGAAGGGTATACAACAAAATGAAGAGAGAAGCAATTTTCAGCTATTTCCCCTTCCCCTTCAGTCCTCACATGCATGCACATAAACACCAAATCTACTGTGGAGAATTGGAGGACTTTTGGAATGAGATGGGGGGGGGAGGTCCAGCAGTGTTCAGCCTGGAGCAATGGAGAGATCCCCAAAAGCCACCTCTGTTCTCTTTTCACTCACAGAAGCACCCACTGGATCAAAGGCCATTATTTCAGCAGTGTGATGCTTGTTGGTTATTAGCTCAATCATGATTAAATGCTGATGTGGCAGAAGCATACTGGGGCTCAAAACCTGCCACATGGATGTTAAACAGGGAGTGATAAGAACAAATGTGACAACTTTTCAGTATACGGATGGGTTCCAGGAGACACATCCTCTGAATACCACCTCCAGCAGTGATCATACAGTACACTTTTAATACTACTCATAAATGCATTCAATTTTCTCCATAACTAGGGAACTGCCTTGCTTCAAACAGAAATGAGAGCTTGGAGTATTTTTTTAAATTCTCCTTTGAAGTGTACATTCAGCATACCTAGTAATTGGATGTTTTCAGTGTACACCTAGTAAATATATATGTACACTTAGTAAAATCTTTTCTCATCAGTTTCCTGACTGAAGTATAATAGCAGTGATTGGGAAATAGCTGTTGGTGCCTTTGCATTTCTATTTCTTTAAAATATATCGTATGTACTTGCAACTGGTGTGCCAAACTTATGCTTTACACTTAGCTGTTTCTAGGAACTTAAAGGAATTATTCTTTCACCAGTACAATTTCTACATGGCATTTCAGATTTGGGTCTAATCAGTTAATTGAGACTTAGGTTTTTTGATGTCCCTGCTGTCACAGATCAGTTGTAGTTTCTTCAGTTTTATAGATTCCTCTTCTGTGAAAGCTACTTTTATACTATAGTTTGGTTTTTCTGTTGCTGTCAGATTGAGGTATCAATTCTTCACAAGACATTCTCTTGTGTTCCCTGGGACTGGGTCATCGAAGAAGAAGAGGAAGAGGAAGAGGAGAATGATTCTGTGTCTAGGTCCTGGTCAGATTAGCTGTGATTTGTTCAAAGTCACGTGCTAGATCTAGACACTGGTGCAAAGCTGGGGAGTGGATGTGTTGCCTTGTGAATTCAGAACTCAGATGGCCTATTTTTACTGTGAGACTGCAAATCCATACGAGAATGTGTATGATGAAAGAATTGCCAATGGTAGAAGTGACAGTGATATTCAGTTGTTTTCAGAACTGATCACAATTTCAGATGATGGTTTAAAACACAAATATTTCAAAATTCGCATTTGCTTGAAAATTCAAAGGCAAAGTGCTTTGAATGGACTAATTGCTTTCTCTTAGCCTAACTCACCTTGAGAGCTGTTGTGTAATTAAAACAATTTAAAAGTACACTTAAGCAATACACTTAAAGCCTGTCTGAGTAAAGAAAGCCTTCCCTTGTCGATGGAAGGGAATGCAAGGAGATGGCCATCTTAGCCTCCTTAGGAAAGGAATTCCAGAGACTAGGGTTGGCTACTGAGCAGGCGGTATGTTGTGTTCCCACCAACAAGTGAAGGTGGTGAGACTGGAAGAAAGGTCTCTCAGAACCTGGACAGGCTCATACAGGAAGATGTGGGCTGTCAGATAGCCTAGCCCAAAGCTGTATTTATTACTAATCAGTATCTTGATGACAAAAACAGACTGGCGGTCAGTGGAGCTGTTCGAACAGGAGAGTTGTATGGTCACTATAATTAGCCCCAATTAACATTTTGA
Source organism: Cyclura pinguis (assembly GCA_030412105.1). Classification (NCBI taxonomy): domain Eukaryota; kingdom Metazoa; phylum Chordata; class Lepidosauria; order Squamata; family Iguanidae; genus Cyclura; species Cyclura pinguis. The sequence continues at coordinate 303,913,224 of CM059599.1, read as the reverse complement.
CTACAACTCTTTGTATTACCTGGAGTTTCTCAACACTCTTGAAAGGCAGCCCCGTGTAGAGCATGTTACAGTAATCAAATAGGATATAACTAAAAGTAGGTATCACCATGGCCAGATCAGGCATCTCCAGGAATGAACACAGTTAGTACACTGGTTCCTATTCACTGCTGACTTTGAACTGTTGGTACTTATTTTATCTGTTCCTGTATTGACAAAGGAAGCTGACTGCTGTCCTAATAATTGCATCTAATCTTATTTTTTGTGTATTTATAGTATACAACACTTTCCTTCAAGTGGTGCCTCTTGCTAGCCTCTCTCTCTCTCTCTCTCTCTCTCTCCCCCCGCCCCCATTCTGGCCACAATGGAGGAGCTGTTTTCACAGCAGCATCTTTGTGAAGCCAATCCTCTTATCACACTTGGTGCAGGAGGTGTCACTGCCCCCTTGTGAGAAGTTACTCATCAGGTTGGGCCTCAGAGCACTTCTGATAAGCTTTTAATCAAACACTTTGGAGCCTTGTTCAGGCCCTTCTCAATGTAAAGTATCACAAAGGCAACATAATTGTGATGGTTGATGCTGGCTTAATGTAGGCCTTTCTATTGCCTGATATTTTCCTGCTCCAATTCTACTGTTACTTAGCTTACCCTAGCATGAAAAGATAGCTTTGACACCTAGTAGAATCCTTGTTTCTCAAAGCTAATTTTCACTAAACAGCCAGTGTCCTTTGTTGCAGTGTTTGCCTTCCAGTTCATTATAGCCACAGATTAATTTCCATCGGCTTCTTGTATCCTCTCCAAAACACAGTTCTGCAAGATATGCCTGCTTCAGACATCGTTACAGATGGCTTTCCTCGGATTGATAGATACCTGTTGGTGTGTTGAGAGAGAGAGAACATATTCATGTCTGTATGCATGTTTGTGTATACACCCTGTTTTGAAACAACAGGGTGGATTTTCTGTTGACATTTCAAACTTGACCTTTCCTATCATCCTGCTTTGTGGGGCAGGGACTGAAAATACAAACGGGGTTAAAGGAAAAACAAACAGTGATTTCCATGTGTTTTCATTGACTTTTATGACGTTTCCTCATTTTCATCTTGTTTGTCTGTGACTCCATTCCTCTTTCAACATTAAGCACCCCATCAAGGCAGATTTCCACATGAAACAAGGCAGCTGTTAAAACTGATTTATATAGCTTTTCATACATTTGTTTTTACTCTTTATTGGAAATAGCACCCTCTCAGATGCTGGGCCATATTTTTTTTTCTCCTTAATGACTTCGGTGGTTTTCCATTTGGCAGGCTATACTTCTCCACCCCATTTTCCTGCTGTGTTTTTGTGTCAATCAGATATTAATAGGGTTGTTTGTTTAAGTGCTACCACATCATTTTTGCATAACTCCCTGTGGGATATCCAGTCACCTTTGTTTATTCACCCGTTCTGAAAATTTATATCAAGGGCAAAGCATACCCTTCCACTGCCAAATCAGTGGTAAACATAAAAATACTACTATAGAACAATAATAAAGTAGTAGTCAATAAAGAGGTTTTTTTAAAGAAACTACAATGAAATCTAATGCTTTCAGATGAGATCCCTCTGCTAAAAATTTGCTTTGATTTACGTAAAATGTCACTGTGTTACCTTAGCATAGATCAGCAGTGGGGACTGTGTGCTCCTTCAGATGTTGTTAGAATGGCAATTCCCAGCTTGCTTTATTAAAGCCATAGTAGCTAGGGCTGCTGGGAGTTGTAGTGCATTTGGAAGGCTGTACAGTTCCCATTCCTGGTATAGATCATGAGGAATGGGCTGTAGCTCAAAGGCAGAGTACATGCTTTCTGGAATTGATCTCTTACACCTCTGGTAGGGCTAGGATGGATCCCTGTCTAAAACCCTGGAAGGCAACTGTCAATTAGTAGATGTCCTACAGTTTAATGCAGACATTCTGTTGCAGCTTAGCTGCCATAGATGGTTGGGTGAATCCAAATGCCATCAGAGATTCTGTTTCAAAAATGCTACAAAAACAGAGTCAAGAATAGAGATGAGGACACACTCGGTAAAGGTTGATAAGGATTAAGAACTAATTTTGGAATTGGAAAACTAAAAGTCAGGCAAGAGCAAAATTCATTGGGCTGTTGGGCTACACGGATGTAGAGGGAGAAAGGCAAGAAATGAAGTCTTAAGTCCTCCACAGCCAAGCCCCAAACCGGCTGCAAATATTTAAATAAACACAGCTTCTAGCTCTTGAAGGAACACCTACTTTTTAGGAGCTCTCTTCTTCCAAGGAGCCCTCTTAACTTCTGAGGGGTCTGTCATCTCTGGGGTTTTTGGTATGTACTTGCTTGACATGCTGCTGCCTGCTCCTTCTGGAGCCAGTGTTCTCTCAAGCTGGGAGAGGAAGGTTCTTGAGTGACCTTGTCTGATCGTGCTTTTAGGATGGCTGTTACTGAGGTTCCCAGTATAGCGTCCCCAGAAGTAAATGGGTATCTATGGGGTTGTTGGAGCTGGGAAGGAGCTCATAGGGGTTTCCAGCTAAGATTCTCAGAAGATGGCATTTCTGACAGTGGGCGAGGCATGTCAGTAGATAATACTAAGCTCAATGGACCAGTGCCCTTATCTGGCACAAGGTAGCTTCTTATATGTGACTGGTACCTATGGTTTCACTTACCTGCAATCCACTCCAGGGCCATGGCTGCTGCCATTATCCCGGGTGCTTGCTTTGCGCAGCTGGCCAAGAGAGGTGCATGGATAATAGATAATACTGAGCTCAATATACCAGTGCCCTCAGCAGGCATAAGGTAGCTTCCTACACAGTAGGTCCCCCATAACCATGTGACTGGTATCCTTGGTTTCACTTACCTGTGAGCTGCTCCAGGCTGCTGCCACCAGCCATGGTCCTTGCTCTGCACAGCTGGCTGAGAAAGACAGACAGCAAGGTATAGCTGGGCTTCCCATGCCTCTGTTGGCCAAGGGAAAGATGGCTGCTCCTTCCTCAGTGGATGGAGGCACTGGAAGGCTGGCTCCACAAAGCCACACACCTCTCTCAGCCAAGGAAGGAGACAGCTTGTCCTTCTTTGGAAGAGAGAGGCATGTGAAACCCAGCATGGTTTCACGTGCCCTTTCTCTGCAGAGGAAGGAGACAGCCATTCCTTTCTGGGCAGAGAGAAGTGCACAAAGCCTGTCATGGCTCCCCCCTGCCGCCATTATCCATGTTTTTCCCCATCCGTGTTTAAGTCTGGAAACGTATCCCTCATAGGTATGAGGGACCTACTGTACATTATCTATAAATAGAATAAAATATTTCACTGCATCTGGGATCCATATGTGGTTAGTATTAGAGTTCCCAGTCATAGGAGGGCTTTCTAAACACATTCAGCTCAATGCATCAAGAATCTCTCTTCATACTTTATTGCTCAATACGGGAAGCTTGGGAACAGATGTAGCAGGGGAAGAGATGCTGATGACCAGGCCTGCACACACCTCAGGTGCACCCTTGCCTACTTTCTTCCCACATGCATTCTTTGAACACTTGCACGGGAGTCCTAAGGGCATCTGTGCTGTGGGAAATCATACTTAATTTAAACTCCATACGTGTCTCATACTTTTAAGGATTTCCTTTCCATTTCACAATATCTGTAAAGAATAACTCATCTAGCTGGAACGGGAGCTCCAAAGTGACCTTTATTTTGTAACATTGAGACAAAAGCCTTTTGACTTTTCTGCCATTCCATGATTTAAGACCTGACAAATACCTGTGCTGCAGCAGACTAAAGACCAGCATTCTATTCTCACAGTGGCCAAACAGATGCTCAGGGGAAGCTACAAGTAGGACTCAAGAACAATAGGCATCCACCCTCTCATGATATTTAGAGGCATGCTGCATGTTATGGTACAAGCTTATCATGACAAGTAGCCTCTGAAGATATTTTACTAGTAGATTTTCACTGTGATGATATTTGGATGAATAAGGCAACATTTAGATCTGGAAAATGCTTAGAAACCAGAATTTTGCTTTAAAGAAACACAGAAAATGAATTGTTTAAAATTCTTCTTCTATTCCATAACCACACTGGGGTTATTTTTAGTCTGATGTACTGAGGATTAGTCATAAGAACACTTAAAACAGGTTGAATGACTTTTATTGTTGCATCATCTTTAATTCATGGGGATGAAGATTACAGGAGAGGGCATGACTAGAGAAGTGTGACATCTCTGTGACCTTTTCTTCCCTGCTAGACATACTTAAGTAAGGGGATTTCCTCCTTACTGGGCATGCAGGCCAGCCTGGCATGGAGGATTAATGTCAGCTTGGAGAAAATGAGCTCAAGTCTTTAACTATGTTGATATTTGTCTCTCTTCCAAAAAACAAAAAAACAAAACAAAACAAAACAAACCACCAGTGATCTGGAATTATATTATGAGATCTAGCTTTCAAACAAAAAGTGCGGAGGTCTTGGCTTAATAGTTTTGCTGCTTTGCTAATACAGCATCTTTTGTCAATCTGACATTTTAAGGGAGAAGAAGGTGAAACTTGTTGTGCAGGAAAAAACACTGATCAACACAGGGATTTTGAAACCTTAGCAAGGTTTCTTTCAGTGTATTTTCCCCTTTATTTGGGCTAATAACAAACACTAACCCTAGGAAGTTTTTATATTTAGTTAAGCCTATGATGTCATTCATGCCCATACACTTGTGTGCCATCTTTTCTTCAATAAGGTGATCTAGCAGTGCTTTCTTCGTCTACTCAAGTTAATGGTTCCATTTCTTACTGTATACCTAACTTGGGCCCTTCCTGCAACTTACCTTTTCTTGGCACTGGGGTGCAGGGATCATGCGAGCAGCCTCATGCGAGAGGCTCTTGCGTCTCCGCTGCTTCGGCTCCGTAGCTGTTGCCTGCTGGCCGGCAGGCAGCATGAGGGCTCCGCCTCTTCCTTCTGCAGCACAGCTGGGCATTTCCCAGGCTGCGCTGGCGGAGGAAGCGCGAGCGCCACAGCTCCGGAAGCTCCGCACGCTACAAGCTGAAAATGAAATAGTGCGTGATCGGTGCCTGCTGGCCGCGGCAGCATTGCGCAATTGCGAGGACGTTGTCTGAAACGCTCCTCACAATCGCGCGACACTCCGGAGGCCGTTTCGTATGGCAAATACCATGCGAAAAGGGCCTTGGTAAAGTTACCTTTTTGGACTATAATTCCAAAAATCTCAGGTGTTGATACCTACCTACTTACTTATCCCCATCGCCATTCAAGAACAAAAATAAATTTTGAACATGCACACACAATTTTAAGCCACCTTGGATTCCCCCACCCCATAAAAGCTATTTGTTATTTTATAAAATAAATAAAGTGTTGAGCTGGTGACTCTCTTGTAAGCCGGTTGATAAAAGCAATAAAAGAATACTGAACAGAGAAGTTAAAAAAATACAGTGTTGGTGGTGATCACTGCTTGATTCTCTAACTTTCAACATTTTACTGTGCTCCCATGCTTGAATAAGAGTAAGATGAATGAGAGAGTGAGATTTCTATTTGCTAATAAAATAAACCTTTGTTGTGTGCTGTTTTGTTTTTTCAAAGATGTGCTATTTGAATAGAGTACAGGTAGAATCACTAATACTAGGACTAGTTCACTAGAACATACAAATCATACAAAAATTATTTTATAAAGTAATTGAACAATCTGTAGAATTAAAATCATTGAAGAGCTTGTTAAAGAACAGGATTAAAAAAAATAAAACTGCACGCTGTTAAAAAGCCTGAAAGCTAATTGGAATAGGGAAATTTTTATTTGTTGACAGAAGGAAAGCCACAAGGGGCCATACTGGTCTTCTGTAGGAAGGCAGTTGAAACTCTGAGAGAAACTACTAAATAGACCTTCACCATTTTAGCTTCCAATTTTACCTACCAATTTTTGTGCGGGAAAGTGGTTTGACTGAGAGAAGAACCTTGAGCAGGCTCATATAAAGAGATTCAATCCTTCAAATATCACGATCCTAAGCTATATAAGACCTTATTCATAAGTTCATTTCTAGCTTTCTTTCAGTTATCTCAAAGTGGTTCAGGTAGCTTAATCTGAGGGCAGGGAGGAGAGAATGAAAGGCCTAAAATTGTCCAATGCGTTTCATAACTTAGTTGGGAGATGGGCCTTAATATCACTGGTCTTCAGTCAAACATCTAAACAGTTATTCCATAATGGCTTCCCTGAATTTTGAGTGCCATTATCCTGTCGTCTTCTGGATGCATTGGACTTTGACTCTCATCACCTCACTCACTGGAAGGTTACCCTAGCTGCTTGACTTCTCATCAGCAATTCACTTGTGACCAGTGCCTCTATCTCTTTGCCTTCAGAACCAGCTTTTGAAGCCCATCACTAACTGTACTTCAGTTTCCCAATCAGCTACAGTAGGTTTATGTGTGTGTGTAGGCATGCACACACAGACACATATGTACACATACACAGACACATATATACACATGCCACACCAAATACACTGCCTAAATTCCCAATATGTTGGAACAAGAGAACCAGGGGAGGTGAAGACTTAGAGGCTTGTTTTTCGATTTATATTTTCTAATGCAAGGTTAAAGCTATGGTATTTCTGAGTGCTCTGACTTTTTGTACAGAATGTTAATTACCCCTTGGATTTGAAAATGCCTGTTTAGCACAGAGGAAGAGCAAGTTGAACTGACACTGTGCTGCTATGAATTGTCTCCAACCTTTCCCCTTTTGTCTAGAAATAGTGCTCTGGTTTTCTTACCCGTAACTCTGCATCAGTCACATTTTTTTATTTTCTTCAAAGCAGAGCCATAAGTCTCCATATTTATCATTTCACTCTTTAACTGTATAAAACTATGAATAAGTACAACTCTTTTCTTTTCATGTTGGAAGTAGGCAATTTGACACTCAGAAACATTTTTATCACTCTCATGTGAGACATAATTTTACAATAAAGACTAAAAGTATATTCAGATGAACTGTTTATGGATGATAGCCCTGTGGAGAGAATTAACACACAGTGAATGTTAAAAATGGCCAAGATAGTATGTGGTAATTAATTGCATCTTGAAAAAAATTGTGTTGAATAGTTTACTTTTATGTTACAAACCAAGATTCTCTTAGTCTCCTCCATACATTCCTCTGTGCCAATGTTATATAAGTTACTTTCTCTCAACCTAACCTTTTTCACAAGGCTGTTTTGAGGATCAAAATGAGGGGTAGATTATATATGCTGCCTAGAGCTCCTTCGAGGAGAGGTGGGATATAAATGTAATAAATAGGTAGCTAGAGAGTCCTGCAAGGAAATTTTGCAGAAGTGTGTGTTTTCATCATAGGTCTGAGCTAGCCAGCCAATGACAGGCAGTTGCCAGCTTCCATGTCAGTAGTGAATTTCTTCTGAATTTTATCCTGAACTTTAGGTCTATAAATTTGGGGAATAAGAGCTCAGCTAACAGGGTCAAGGGCAACAGCTGTTTCACATGGACATGGTAGAAGAGTCAGCTTAAGGTGAGCTTGTGTCTGTTGGGTTAAACCTTCCCAGCCCCAGCTTTTGGAAGAGCTTGTTGGGTTAAGGCTGTTGTGTCTGTTGGGGTAAGGCTGCTTGTTTGCATGTTTGTGCAAGCTGGGAGGAGGCTTGCTTGTGTGCTTATTAGTGCTCTGTTGTTCTATAGTGATTTGGTGAGCTTGTGCCTCTTGAATTAAGTCTATTGTTTGTGTGAGCCGAGGAAAGCTTCCTTGTGTGCTTGTTAGTGCTCTATTTTTCCATTGTTTGTAGACCCAGAAGAAGTTAGTCAGAGACTTGGTCAGAGGAGGAGCTAGCAACCACAGCTCTCTACATAACTGCACCCCAGTCCCTGGAGCTTGGCAAACAGGAGTTGGGTGAACAGGGGGAAGGCCAACAGGTATTTTGAGGGCATTTATGGGGGCATTTTGCAGGGGAGACCCAGAGTTCTGTTTCATTGCCTAGTTAGGACTATTGGTTATGGATGGTGAGGGCACAACTACAGTCACCTGGAACAGCTATGGTATGTTTGTGTTCTTACCAGAGGATGTAGGGGACTACACCTGCAGCAAATGGAAGTTGGTTGCTCTGTTGGAAGAGAAGATTCTCTTCGTATCTACTCTTCAGTATATTAGCAAGCATGAGGCTTTCTTGGAGAGAGTGGAGCAGACTGTACTGGATAAGGAATGCACAGTAGGGCTGTTTCCACACCACATAGTGCTAATGTTATAGTGCTATTATTCCACTTTCAACATCCTATAGAATCCTAAGGTTTGCAGTTTAGGGAGTGGCATTGAGAATTCTCAGCTGGAGAGCTCTTTGGTCTCAGTAAACTACAAATTCCAGAAATCCACAGGATCTTGAAAGTGGAATAAAGCACTATGACAGTCTAGTGCAGAAATGGCCTAGATGTCTCTGAGAAGGAGGTTGTTTCCCAAACAGAGGAGGTAGACATTTGGAGGAATGTGACACACAGAAGTAGAAAGACCAGGAATCGTTCTGTGAGTTTGGAGCTACAGAATTGATTTGAAGCTTGCTTCCTTATCACTGAGGGCAAGGAACAGGCACAAGAGCAACAGTATCAGTCCTCAAAGAATATGCAGGTGACCTTGGAAGATTCACTATGTGGATTGGCCCACCAAACTCCAGAGGAGACATGTGGTGGTGGTGGTAGAAAACTCCCTGCTGAGGGGAGTAGAAGCAGTGGTTTGTGGACCTAACAGGACATCTTGGGAAGACATCTTGTCTCCCTGGGGAAAAAATCCGTGATGTAACAGAACAGCTGACAAAACTCATTAAGATCACTGACTGTTACCTCTTCCTTTTGGTCCATGGTGGAACCAATGGGACCACAAGACACAGCCTTCAGGAGATCACAAGGAATTATGAGGCTCTGCATGTGAAACTGAAGGACCTTGATAAACGGTTTGTCATTTTGTCTCTTCTCTCAGTTGAAGGACATAGCCCAGGAAGGGAGAAGAGAATAGTGGAGTTGAACAACTGGCTACGCAGATGGTGCCGTCGGGAATGCTTTGGCTTCTCGGACTGCACTTTAATGAAGATGGACTTCTGCCAAGTGATGGGTTGCACCTGTAAACAATTTTGCTAAGAGTTTCACAAACCTGCTGAAGAGGGCTTTAAACTGAGTTACGTGGGGGAGGGAGACAATATTCTTGAGGGCAGAAGTTCATCAAGTGCTGAAAATAACAGCCTGAATGTTACAGAGAGAACTGGGTGAATAGAGAAAATGCAGATCTGGTCAACACCTTCTTTGCCTCAGTCTTCTCTCAAAAGGAAAACAGTGCTTGACCTGGAGAAGATGGAGCAGATGATGTTATAGGGGAAATATAGCATAGTACAGGTAAAAAAGTAGTACCAGAATACCTTGCTACTCTAAATGGATTCGGGTGTCCAGATCCAGATTAACTACATCCAAGAGTATTAAAATAATGGTCAGAAGTAATCTTAGAACCTCTGGCAATAATCTTTGAGAATCCCTGGAGAACAGGTGAAGTCCCAGCAGGTTGGAGATGGGCAAATGTCTCCATTTCCAAAAAGAGGCGAAAAAGATGACCCAAACAATTACCACCAATTACTCAGACATCAATACTGGGAAGGATTTTAGAGCAGATCATTAAACAGGCAGTCTGTAAGCACTTAGAAAGCAATGCCATGATCACTAAAAGTCAACATGGGTTTCCAAAAAACAAGTAATGCCAGAGTAATCTTCTCTACCTCCCTCCCTGTTTCGATAGAGTCAGATAAAGGGAATGCTGTAGATGTAGCATATCTAGATTTCAGTAAGGCCTTTGACAAAGACTCTCTAATGATATTCTTGCAAACAAGCTAGTATATTTGTGGACTAGACAATGCTACTATTAGGTGAATTTGTAATTGATTACCTGATCAAGTGCAAAAGGTGCTTACCAATGGCTTATATTCATCCAGGAGAGAAGTGACTAGTAGGGTGCCAAAGAGCTCTGTCTTCAGTCGAGTACAACATCCTTATCAATGACTTGGTGGAATAGAGAGCATTCTTATCAAATCGGCAGTGGACAGGATCAGAATTCAAAATGACTTAAAAAGATGAGAGAACTGAGCCAAAACTAACAACATGAATTTCAGCAAGGAGAAGTGTAAGATACTACACTTGGGCAGAAAAAATTAAATGCACAGATATAGGATGGGTGACACCTGGCTTGACCACAGAACATATGAAAAAGATCTAGGAGTCTTAGTAGACTACAAGCTAAGCATGAGTCAACATTATGATGCAACAACTTTAGAAAGCCAATGTGATTCTATCTGTATCAATATAGTGTTTAGATCAAGGGAAGTAATAGTACCATTCTCCTCTGCTTTGGTCAGTCCCCAGCTAGAATACTGTGTGCAGTTCTGGGCACCACAGTTCAGGAAGGATATTGACAAGCTGGGATATGGAAGAAGAAATCATCTTTTGGAAGAAGCTTTCAAGAAGCCTCTAGAAGGGTCAAAATTTTTTATTTACTTATGCAAGGCTTAGCTGACCTTACTGTTTCACTTCATATGGGCATATTGCTGGTTTGGGTTTTAAAAAATTGCTGAAACATGCTGAACAGATTTTTTGTTGTTGTTGTTGCTTAGGAATCTAGTTCTATCCTTCCCCTGTTATTTCTGTCTCTGATTCCAACTTTTCTGCTAAAGAAGTAATCCCCAGGAACACATTCTGCTTCATTTCCTGCTGTATATCCTGTAGTAATATGTAACCTATAGGCATCCTGGCTCATATTCTGTTAAGTGACTTACCTATCCATTTTGGGAGAACTGTTTTCTTCCCCTTGTTCTCCATCCAAAAATTTTCCATGCTCAGCAACCATCAGACCCTGGGAGGAATTGCCGTTGCTCCTTTTTACTAGAAGGAGTGGGGAAGAAATTCAGATCATGAAGATCTGGCTGCTCGAGCTCCCAGGGAAAGTAAAATGTTGGTGCACTGCATGTGAGAATACACCCTCATTTGTTCCCCACCCTGACTGAGCTGAGACAAGCTGCTTTTGTATGGTCTGAACTGCCTCCCACCTCCTTCCCTAATCAATAGCAGCAGGGGCAACTCCTAGAGCTTGACAGCTTTTGGGTAGTGGGAGTATGTGAAACTGTATGTATAGAGCTATGTGCACATGCTAGACTATGGCCCATGTGCGGCATCTCAGCAAAATGGATGGTCGTGAAAGTGGCGTGTATTGAGAGACTGAAACAGTTCTTGCTGTGAAGGAGATGAGAAAACCAGAAGTTAAGTATCACAGTTTTCATCCCTTAGACATGACCTTATCCTTTTTTTACCCCTCCCCCAGGGTAGCCTATGTAACTCATGGTTTCTAAATGTTGTTCCTTGTTTTTCCAGAGGTAAATAGAATAGAATAGAAATGAACTTTGCTTCCATTTATGAGTAAACATAGGGTTTAAACAAAATAGAGAAGAGGTGGTTACCTTCAGTGAGCTTAGGGACCCATCTCTCTCCCTCAGAATCATCCAAACCAACCAACCATGATCATTGCCACTGTTGCACATTGGTGAAAGCTGGGGGAAAATAGACTGTCTTGTTTTAATGGAAAAGCTGGCTTCTGGGAGGCTTCTGACAGTTTGATTCCACTTTAAAATATGTGTTATACTAATGCAGAAATGGATTTTTAAAAGCTGTGGATACCACAACATAATTGAGTTTTTGTGGCGTACCTCCGAATTCAATTGCAGCCAGAGGAGGTGGGGCTGTGAAAAGAATGGTGTCCACCTGTAACCCATAGGTCCCATGGCACTTACTCCTGATCCAAAGTGCACACATTACCTGATTATTAGAGAGTATTCAGAGCCTTGCATAGTGGATGGTGTCGTTTACTACTCAGTGAAAACTGCAAGCCAGCTTTATGAGAGTTAATCACAAACTCTTTATTGGCCTAGTTATCCTCTTATCCTGTGTACTGAGAAATATTCTAGTGTCCTGCACCTAGAAGCATCACTTTTCAAGTGCCTCACATGTTGGCAAAGCTTTCCCTCATTTCCAAGGGGAATAAGGAATCATGGGCAACCAAGGAGTCTTCCACATAATTGATTACAGCTGTCGCAATATCTATCTTTATGGAACTTTATATGAAAGAAAGGATAGCAAGGAGTGACATATCCTTTCTCAGAAGCAATGGGACAATGAGAGGAGGCTTAACTATAGAGGACTATATCCCCTGGTGGTGCTACAGTTCTGCTCAAGATGAAAAACTTGATTTCTGCTGAACAACTGCAGATCTCTGTGACCATAGTCCTTATATTCCTCCAAACTCAAGGAACAATTTCTCTAGGTCAGTTTCTCACATGCCTTGCCTTGAGTGAGCACAAGTAAATATAGCCAAAATACAACAGAGAACCAGATTTAAGATTTAGGGGTGGTCTTGAGGACAGAAAACACAAACTGGTTTTGTAGAGATATCATGCATTGATTGCACAGGGAGATTATGGCAGAAAGCAAAAAAGCTTCCCACCATAAAGTCCTGAAATTTAGCGATTTAGCGATCTTTTAGAAATTGCCCTCAAGACACTATATGCTGAAGTTTATGGTACTTAAATGGGTTTTAAATTAAAAATGGGATTTAAAGTAAATTATCTGAGCAAAAGATGCTGTAGGATAGAATGGGCTGGGTCAAACTGGTTCACCAATACTTGTTCAGATGTAACACCAATACTCTGGTTTGATATTAACATAATGAGCCTTCTTAAGTTACGGGATCCTGAAACCCATACCACCTCCCACTTCTTATACAAATTCCTCTCCTAGCTGATGCAAGGTAAACCATTGTGCGCCATTGACATTCAAACCAATGAATGGTGCTCTGCAGGCATACCAGGAAATCAGGACCAGTCAAAGCATGATTTCCAAACCTGGTGCGCAGGGCAAACATCGAGGAAAGCAGGAAGTGGCATAGCAAAGTAGGGTAGCCATGTGAAGGAGGCCCTGGGCAGATCTGACTGAGAGTGTCCACTTGCAGCTCAGGGAGTGCTATGAAGGAGAACTGTGGGTGAAAAGCATGCGACAAAAATACATAGGCTGTCTCTGAAAGAGCAGACGGGTTTTTGTTGTTGACAGACACAGGGTGTGGATTTCAGAGAGAAAGGACAATTAGTCAGGAAGAAGACCTGACTCTGGTACTGAGGGAGCCAGCTAAGAACAGAATATTGAAGAGTTAATGTATTGTATTACTGAATTTCAATAAATCTGCAGTTGTTATTCTTTAAAAGACAGTCTCAGGCTGTCTATTTCAAGAGGCATTCACAAAGAACCTATATAAACAACACAGCCACAGGTCCACATATAAAGGGTTACCTAAAGGCCCAGGAACCCAATTCAGGGAGGAATTCAGTGGGTGAACAAGGACAGGGAGATTGGCAGTATCCAAGGGTTGGGACTCTGGAGCCAGCCTGGGAAAAGGAATCTGTCACAAGCAGGAAGTGGTGAAGCCTGGGCATCCTTCAGGGCTCTTTCCTTCAGTGCTAGAAGACAGTTCAATAGACAGAGCAGAGCTGGGGGGATTATTATTTTTTGAATTACAACTCCCAGAATCCCTAGGAAGGTAGGGGCTTTGTAGTTTCAAAAAGTAACTTCTCCCAAGCTTCAGAGATTGAATGGATTGGGGACTGGCTTTGGAAGACCCTCTGTTCAAATAAAACCTGAGATGTACAGTTGCTGCATGGCATTCAGCCAGGCTCTGTCTTTCAGCCTCAGCTTGCCATCTGCCAAAGAAACTGGAGTCATTCTGAAATATCTTGTGGGGTGCCGTGAGAAAGAGCAAGTGTAAAGAACTTGGCATCCATTTCTTTATTATCCTGTGCCATCTCCCACAGATGGATTACAACTCCACCCCTGCCCCTCAAGGAATAAGGCATGATTGAAATCTCACAAGCTGACCACCAGATCACCACATTTCACACACTTGGAAACCAGTCCCTTCTATTTGGGAAGAGTCTGGAGGTCTGACAGGGATTCCGGATGAGCATAGAGGGGCGCCTCTCTTCAGCCAGCTGGCAGGACAGATCTGGGCAAGCTTCTAAGAAGACAAGGCAGTGGATCTCTTCCAGATGTACCAGAGTGTAGGTAAAAGGTCAATCAACTCTTCTAATTGTAAAATAGGAAGGGACGGGGAAAGGAAATTCAGGGGGAAAAAAGCCACCCTCACAAGTCTCTGTACATTGTGTGCTTTTGATTAGTCAGACTTTGATTGTTTTCCCTTCCTTGTGTTTTGAATGGAGCTGAAATCAACACAGCTGTTTCTGTTTAATAACTTCCTATTAAAGAGCGTCTTATGCCTAAAACAAGCTGTCACCAGCCTTGCTGATTGCTCTCCACACGGTTCTGGGAATGGCTTGTCTCAGATAACCAGCAGTGCACACAAAGCAGAGGTCCCAGAAATAACTTCGTTACTGTTAACGGCAAATGTTCTGGGACAGTGGAGCGGGGGGGGGGTCTACAGTTTGAATTGACCTGGCTTGACCTTTGCAAACCTCACAGCCTAATGATATAGTAGTGACTTACTGTTTTAAATCAGTGGTCATGAGAATATTCTTAAACACTTTGGATTCCTACAACTGGCGTGTCAGAAATGCTGGTCTGTCAGAAATACAGCTCTTTGGGATAAGGTTCTGTAATGGCTGCTTTCTGTGTCTGCTCCAAGCACCATTAAATGACACTATGGCCTTTTTCACATGCCAGTCCTGTTGCGAAATGGCCTCGGGAGCACTGCGGGATTGCAAGGACCATTCCACATGCCGTCCTCGCAATCGCACGACTCTCCCGAGGCTATTCTGTAGCGATCACACAGTATATAATTTTCGGCTCATTGCTGAAAATGATGCAGAATCACGCGTCCCTCCCGTGCCCCACCCACACGTACCTTGTGCATGGAGCCTCCTGACATGCGGCCATCACGCTTCCTCCCCCAGCGCAGCCTGGGAAAATACCCGGCTGTGCTGCGGAAGGAAGGGGCAGAGCCCTCACATTTCCTTCTACCCAGCATGGAGCTGGTGCAGAGGGGAAGCGGAGGGGACACAAGTGCCTCTCGGAAGAGGCTTCTTGCATGATCCCCTCACGACGATACCAGAATGAGGTAAGGTGTGAAAAGGGCCTATCTTAATCCATTTGAGTCTGATTTCTGACCTGGTTTTGATACAGAAACCATATTGGCTGCCCTTATGACCAAGAGAAGGAATCAAGGAGTATGACCTTGATACTTCTCTTGGAATTCTCTACCACTGTCAGTATTAGTATCAGGACATGGTATTCTTGTGGAGTAACTGGCTGAGGTGGGATTTCGGTACACTGTGAACTAACTGTTTCTGCTCCTTTTTCCATCACTATTTCCAGAAACTTGTGCTGGAACACTATTACTGTACCTCATGACAGTTGTGCTGCAGTGTGCAAAAAGTTCTTTGTCATCCTGTGAAACATTTATATGAATCTTCTGAGTGAGGTCATGCAAATTTTCTAGTTTGGTATCATTAGCATACTCATCTCATTCAATTTATTTATTTATCAACCAGAACTTATAAACTTGTTACAAGTAAAGATGTCTAACTAATATACTTTTGCCTCCTATCCCTCTACTCATGAGCAACCTACCTGGGAGCAGCTGGTGTGCTTGATTCTACAGCTGTACTGTGGCTTGTGAATGGTAAGGAATTTCCATGTAGCATCTGAATGTATGAACATTGTATTCTTCTAGATTTCTGGAGGTCCTCTGGAAAGCTAGGAAAATGACTTTTCTATGGCTATGAGTCTGTATGTCTGTGTGTGCACATGCCAGCAGCAACCAGGTTAATTGAAAATGTGGGGAAGTTGTTATAATCAGTAGCTGTTGAATAAATACCTTCTTTCACAACAATCTTTTATAGACATGCACAGGTATAATACTTGCATATATCACCAACAGGATTCTATGCATTCTGAATAAAAACAAACATATAATCTATATGCAATATCTGTGTTATCCATAGAAGTAGGCCGAATCACACTTCGAAGGCTTGCATCGACAGGCCTTTCAACAAATATCTAAAATTAGAATTGCTGATATGTGTCTAATATCATGGGAAAGAACATTCCACAAAAGAGATGTCCACTGCTGTGTAACAGCATAGCTGACTTGGGAAAAAGTAGCACTATCAGGAGGACCTGTCTAGTTGACCTGAAGAACTGAATGGAACTATAAAGAAGGCAATCTCTACATCTCTTTTTCTTTGAAAGGCAAGTAAGAACGTTACAGCAAGAGAGGCAAGAGGAAACAATTAAGTCTACAATGATCTCATGGGCTCAAAATGTAGGACATTCAATTCAGTTAGAGTCTTGGGAACAGAGTTGGAAAAGAACACAGAAATTTACAATAGCCCAGAATTTAAAAGAAAATTATTATAAAATGTTTCATAGATGGTACATGACACCAGAAAAACTTATATTCTACAATACAGGAACAGGGCAGTGTTGGAAATGTCAAAAGGAGGTCGGTACGATGTTTCCTATGTGGTGGTCATGTCCCAAAGCAAAGAAATATTGGGGAGAAATATATAATAAGATCTGTACAATATTGAAGGTACAATTTGATAAAACACCAGAAGTGTATTTGTTGAATATGATACATATGATTGATGTTAGTGTTTAAAAGAAATTTTGGCGGATAATATTGTACGTGATTACAGCGGCTCGAATTGAATTTGCAAGGTTATGGAAAGCTCAGCAAATTCGCACAATTGAT
Source organism: Cyclura pinguis (assembly GCA_030412105.1). Lineage (NCBI taxonomy): Eukaryota > Metazoa > Chordata > Lepidosauria > Squamata > Iguanidae > Cyclura > Cyclura pinguis. Next base: position 303,896,481 of record CM059599.1, on the reverse strand, counting down.
CAATGGTGGGTAACTCTTATTTAAAACAGAAATGCAGATATAGTCTTGCAGAGATTAGAGGGGAAATCAGATGAAGAGATTAAGAAAGAATGGCAAATAGTGATGGGCAATTGCTGGGCAATATCAAATGACAGTGCTTAATGCAAAATATTATAGATTGTATATTAAGAAAATGCAATTTGGAAGGATGGAAAATATGTCATAATATACTGTATCTGATGTATTGCAGGATCTATCATGAACCATTATCGTTTGGTAGTGTGGTACATTTAATTTTAACATATTGATTTTATAAAAAAAAACTGAAATCTAATGAGAGGTGGAAGACTAGCAGAAATATTTCAATGACATGTACAATTACATATGTGTATTTTATATGATGGAACTTCAAAAAAATTATAATAAAAAAAAAGAAAGGAAGGCAAATAAGAACATAAGACCATACTAAGCAATGTGTGGGATTGTCAATGGCCTGGATAAGTGTCAGACTGGAACTCAATCATTTTAAGGTGACGATGCTGTTGTAGGTGGTCCATCTGGGTGAGGAGGTGAGCCTTGTCTTGGATGATAGTTCCTTGAAGAATCAGGTTTGGAGTCTGAAGGTGGTTTCTCCTTTTGTTAGAGGGCGACCATCATTGTTGTTCTAGTAACACCTTGCTTGCATTACAGAAACGTGGGCTTTCCTTGTAGACTATTCTGGAATTTGATGTAGAAACAATTTTGCACCTAGGCTGCTAACACAGAACAGAAGTATATCCTTCCAGTCTTCAGATAACTGCCTTGGAACCTGTTCTGTTTCCAGGCTGAATTCAGGGTGCTGATTTTAAGGTTTTGCCCAAGGTATTAATATTCAAGAAAGAATCAGGCTGTGAAAGCATTTGACATATATGGATTTGGACAAAATTAGTTATAAAATAAATAAGAATCCAGCAAAGAGTCCACCCATCTCTGTGGGTCTGTCTCCTTTTCAGAGTCAAAGATATACTACCTTGATTGACTTTGTAGAATGACAATAAATGGCGAGGATCCCAGGGGTGTGAATCATAAGGAAGCTGTGTTGGTCAATCTTCTGAATATATGAACACACAAAAATCGTGCATGTTAATTTCCCCAAAAGACACGCTAGGGACTGCTAAATAATTTGCCTTTGGACACAGAAGCCCAAATTTGGAATGGTTGTGCTTTGTTATCTCTGATAGAAGAGGTGATATCTATGTTTGATGACCCTGTGCTTGTGCGTGTGACTATAACAGGCTTTTATCAGGCAAGGAATGCTCAGGGGTACTTTACAGTTCCTTCCTCTGATATATAGCCTACAGCATTTGGTATTTGTTGGTGGTCTCCTATCCAGGTACGAACCAGGGCTGACCCTGCTAAGCTTCAACGATCATACAAGATCTGGTGTTTTGGGAGTATTAAGACCCTTGATGGCCCTACTCACCGTGAATTAAAGCAAGCCAGGGTGTTAGCTAAGTCTTGGGCAGTAAATTCCACAGTGTTATTTTATTTACAATTTAACAGTTTGATATTCTGGCCTATATCACAGGATCTCAGCGGGGTGTACAAATAGAATCAGTCTAAATTTGTTTAGAACAATATGTATTTAAAACAAGGAAGAATAATTTAAACAATCATAAAAATATATTAAACAGTTTAAGAATTAAAACCTTAAAGACTGCACTGAGTGAAGAAGTTCTTTCTTTTGTCTGCTGTGAATCTCATGCTGTTCATATTGAAAAAGACACCTTTTTGTCATGATTGAGGCCTGTTACTCTATTCTATTAGATTTCTGTTTGCTGGTCATACACTTCTTTTATGATTATTTTTAAAAAAATAAACATTCAAAATTGGTTTGTTATTCTACATAACAAACTGTATTTACTATTGTTTTGCTTTTGTGCTTGCTGCAAAAGACTGAAGTTTCTGTTACATTTCATTCACACTTTATCTTATTCATTCTTTTATTTATTTGTGAGGTTCTACAACTTTTCAATTAAATTCCCAGAGCAGTTTACATAAGAAAAAGAGTTACACTAAACAATTGAACCACAAATTAAACAAATCCAAACAAAACATAGGAAACGTAAATATAAAAAGGCTGCAAAATCTTTTTAAGCAACATGGAAACGATTAGCAGGAGTAATATTGTATCTAAAAAGCCTGGGAAAATACAAGGGCAATGAGCTGAGAAGTTGACCATTCAGTTCATACCATAAACTCAGAGGATATAGATGTTGGTATCCTTCAGTTTAAGCTTTGACTTCTATCTGCAATGGCTACTCCAATGTGACCTACCTTACAGTGAAACGAGACACCGCTGTTCAAGGGTGGAAGGCATCCTTTGGATGCAAACAGTCTTTGGTCCATTCCCTGGCATCTCCAGTTAAAGTTTCAGGTAGCAAGTGGTAAGAAAGATCCATGTTGCAGACTGAAGAGAGATTTTTCCCATTTGGATTAAACAATAATGGATTCAATAGACAAATAGTTTGAATGATGTAAGGTAACTGGATAGGTCCTTTGTGTTGCATCATCTTTGGAAGGGTTTCTAAGATGTTATCTGTGAAGCACTTAAAAACAAACAACTTTGAACTAACAGTGGCCTGACTTTCTGTAGTCTACTTTAAAGGGGAAACAAACAAAACGAAATTAGAATACTAGCAATTCAGGCACCCAGAATGTGGTTTGCAGTTACGTATCATGAAAAAGTGCATTCTTAGTGGTAGTAAAGGGATAACTAATCAATGCTAAGCAAGTCTGTGCCTACATATGCAAGATCTACCTAGTCCTGTTTTCTTTTGAAGAGGGATGGGCATCTGCAGTCCTCCCATTGTTGTTTTTACAACTCCCATGATCCCATATTTTTTGCTAAACTGGCTTGATAGTGGGAATTGCTATAGCATGCCCCCTACAAAAAAAACCCTCTATCTGGAGGCCTGCAGTTGATTACCCTGGCTTTACAAGAATCTTAGCAACCAGTAAACAATGGATCACATGGGTTGCTGCTGGCTAGGGTTGTTGGGAGTTGCCATTCAACATCTGTGGGCTAAGCAGTTCTTATTCCTAATAATCAGGACACACGGGGCCTAGCAATATCAGAGTATGGTCAAGAGGAAGAACACATAAGGTAAGAGAGACTGCAACAGCTTGCTTTTGCCTGAGCCTGCTAGGAAGGAAAAAAGACTGTGACCCCTCCTCTCCTCTCTACCCTGCTGAATTGATTGCAAACTGTTCTTGCACATTAAAGTCATTTTGCTGCAGTTGAAGTAAGCTGGGGACAAAGGTGACAAATAGGAGAACAGAGAAACTGTGACATTTTAAAACTACTGGAAAAAGTAGAATGACATAAGATTAGTCAGGACTGCCCCTGCCAAATCAGGATGGTTGGAGAGTATGAAATGGACCATCAGAATATGACATTAGTCTAAATGTTGCATGTGGAGGGCTGGTGGATGATGGGAGCTACGCAAACCGTGATAGCACCACCCTCCTTGTCACTGAGCTCTGGCCAAAAAGATGTACCAGAGTCAAGTGTATCAAAAACCAACATATAGCAGAGTATGTTGACACAGCTTCAACAGTGTGCACAGCAGAGTTTAAACTAGCAGCAAAGCTCTGACCACAAAAACTCACCCACGCAATGTTATCTTCCAACTTGGAGGCACTTAATCTTCAGTTACGTTACATACATATTTACAAGATTCTCCAAACAGAAACTCAGCATTCCTCTGACACAGCAAGTGTAGATATGTGTCAATGTCAGGCGGTAGCTAAGCAGACACAGGGGCAGGGGCTGAGTTTATGGCTTTAGTAATAAAGAAATTAAGAGGTTATGTCACCAAAACAAACATCCAAGTCCCAAGAGCAGCAAACTCAAACAGCAAGGTTTAGCCTGGAACAGAAAGCCCATGCCACAGGACACAGATTCCCAGTTGATAGACGATTGTTGTCCCGTGCCCAACTCCAACAGCGTCTGTCTTAAATACAGTCTTTAGCCCAGCTGGGGCTGATCAAATGTCCGTTGGCCCAACTCACAGCTGGAGCCCCTCAAGACTTCAGGGCCGATTCATCAGACGCTTCTCCCGCAGCCGCTGAGACCTCCGAACCACCCCCTTTTCCAGCCGCCTCTGGAGGAACGTGGGGGGAGGGTCTGCTGCGAACTCTGGGCTGGAGTCAGAAACACCAGCCTCTGTCGAGTCAGCAGCACTAGCCTCAGCCTCTGGAGCAGAAACATCTGCTGCAGGTACTGGCTCGGGATCCGTGCCCGGGACAGCTGTGGGGTCACTGGCAGACTCCTTCCTAGACTCTGAAGGAGCCCCTCTCTCCAAGGGATCCTCCCCCGGCTGGGAATCCAAGTCTAAATCAGAGTCCAAGTCTGAATCGGCAGCATGCTCAGCCGGGCTCATGACAATATGGTTTCTGGCATAGCCTCCAGCCAAACACGATCAGGCAATCGTGAGCACAGTTGGCTAGAACTCAGCTCCTCATATACAACCCTTGCTGATGCAACATCTAGCCAACTTTGCATTTCCCATGTCTGATGCAACCCTCTGCCCCGGTTACATATCACAGTGACTCAGCAAGAATCACATGGATTACCTCATACAGTCATCCCCAGGTGCAATTCACAATGTACATCATATGTATTTTATTGGACTACAGGTTATATCCAACCTTTCTTCACATTGCACATTATCTATCTTTTTACCACCCATGCTTTAAAGCCCCAGAGAAATGCTAACCTTTGGCAGGTGTAGAGGGCAGGGAGGCAAAAATGAGAGCATTTTCCTCCAAATAAGAATTCTACCCCTCCAAATAAATTTTCCTTCTGTGCCCAAATTTTGTAGCATTGCAGCAATTTAAAACATCAGATGACCTTTAGAAATACAGTTTAGGCATCTAAAGAAAAGGGGCAGGCAACGTGACCAAGGGAGTGCATATATAAAAGTTCTAAGTGTGAATTATTTTCTGTGTCTAGCTCTGTGCAATGCTAGATATTTGGAGACTAAAAGAAAATTTCAGAGTACAGAATTCTCACTTAAAATGGTCTCATTTTGCACACACCCCCCGCAGCTACAGCTTCAGGTTTGGTATGATTGTTATCTGGATTTATATCACTTTTTATAATGGGAAGGTTGTAGTACAAGATGCTAGACCTACTGTTGCTGCCAAATCTCCCTCCTTCCTATCCTGCTAGTTTAACTGAATCAGAAGCATATGCTGCATGTGTCCTATACATACGATGGAATGACTTGAGATTACAGCAGGAAATGGACTGATGTACAGTTGTGTAATTGTAGTGGTGATAACTGTGACACTGCATATCTTGAAGCCAAAAGTAGGAAGAGCTGAAAAAATGGAGCAATATAAGGCAAATATCAACTGCTGTTTGGGAGAGGGAAAGAAAACTTCTGTGACATTGTACAAAATGTTGAGAGCAGCTTTGCTGTTATGTATCCTTTCTCCTTGATAAAACAGAAGCAGCAACTGACTCTTATAATAAAACAAAGTAAGCAAAACCACTTAACTTAAAGCAGTTATGTATCACATCTGCTGTAAGAGGTGAAGCTAATTGTTAAAGCTGAAACTACCAGTGAAATGCTATGCTGGATCCTTTTAAAAGGAATTTAATCTTCTCTTATCCTATAAAAAGGAAACACATGGGGAGAGAAGGAGGGCGTGCAGACTACAAGTGTCTGGTGGAACTAATTCCCTTTGGAAAGTCTGGAACACAGAAGCACTTGACCATGTCTTCCCTCTTCAAGTACAAAAGCAGAAGGACAGAGGAGATTCTTAGAAAGCATGGCAGTTTTCCCCAGGAACATAATGGTCAGTAAGGATTATACTTTGTATTCATTGCCAGTAGCTGCACTTTGGACTTCAAGACAGAGTTTGGCTCTCATTAAGATCAGAGGAAATGGAGCAGATGTTAGTGGTCAGATTCTGCATCTGGTCACAAGGAGATGTTTATCTTATTCTGTGTTCTATTTCTAAAAGCTTCTTGGAATTTCTTGTGGAAGACAATAGTTGGAAGGATGCAGAGCTTGGAAAAGTTACTTTTTTTTTTTTGGACTATAACCTCCAAAACACCCCAACCATCATGGTTATGGGCTGGCTGAAGGATTTGAGGAGTTATGGTTCCCAAAAGTAATTTTCTAATACCCTCAAAAGACACTGAGCCATTTTTGATAAATATTCTTAGATTTTTTTTCTTTTTTAGCTTCCTTTGAACTATTGGAAAAATTCAGACTCCATAACCTCCAAAGTCTATTCAGAAAAATGCTGGTTCCCCTCCTTTTGCCAACCATGACTCAGGGAGCTTAACCAGACTGGGGAATTTCTGTACACTCAATTAAATGTTTTTATTTATAAAAATGCCTAGATATCTAAATCCAGAAAAACTAATTGATAATTTAGATGTCCTCTTCAGTTTTAATTAAACTTCTTTTGTCATATTTATATTTAATATTTTTGATTTATCATAATTTATTTTAAATCCAGTGAACATATGGAATTTAGAGTCATTAGCACATGCCCTATACATGCTACTGGATTTGATATAAATAATAAAACATCATCTGCAAATACATTTAAGTTTTATACTCTGTGTTTGTGAGTTTTTCCTTGTTAGTATCACTAATGGTTCTGTTGCTAATGGTAAATCTGAGGGGTTGAAACTTGTTTGGTAGTCAAATTTAGGGATAAAAATAACAGAAAAACAATGGGATTCAATTTGGAAAACACCACCCTATAAATATATATCTGCCAAGTTTAGAGAAAGTGCTTTAAAAATTATTCATAATTTTTATTAATCCACTACTATCCATTCAAACTTCGTAAGATCAATAATGACATGTCAAAGCTATATTGGAACATTGTGGCTAAATAGGTGATTGGAATCATATGTGGCTTTGTCCAAAGATATGTAGATTCTTAGAGGATGCATTAGGATAGATAAGTCAAGTGTTGGCCCAAAAAGTCCACTCCAGAGGGGCACTATCATTGCTTTCTATAGTTGAAAATGAAAATAAAAACTTGTCAAAGATCTTTTGGCACTTAGGTTAAATGCTGCAAGGCTAGAATCAGCTAAAGCATGGAAAAATCTCTCAATACAAAAGTGGTTAAATAGGATATGGTTTACAATTCTTTCAGCAAAATTTACACACAAAGTAAGAGTAGCAAGAGAGAACATAGAAGATATGTTTGAGATTACCTGGAAGCCATTTATTGCTTGTATTACTCGAGGAAGTACTGGACTTAAACCTCCTTTGAATCAAGAGAGATTTTGGAAAAATGAAGGAAAATTGGAAAATTGAAGGTTATGAGCAATATGATTAATAAACAACATGTAATTATTTGGAATATTGGTGGTAGACATGGATAAGGTTCATGACTTCATGATGAGGACAGGGAAAAATGGAGGGAAAGAGGAAGAAGAAAAAAATCACAATATTTTTATAGGAAGAAGGAATTATTTTTTTTGTATCAGGATTAAAACTGTTGTTAAAACTAATTAAAACACACACACGCACACACTAGAAAACTTTAAAAACAGGCTGGAGAATTTCAGGCATATTTATGAGTTCAGTTTTGATGCTATGTAACATTATTTTGATATTGTTGGAAGGAATAAATGGCGCTGCCTCTGCTTCTTGTGGGGCAGTCTCGTAGCACGTTGCTCCCTTCATCCACCAGTACCAGTAAGATAGGTTCATTCAGTGTTAACTAAGGTGAAGTTTCTTAGAAAACAAATAGCTTCTCTATATTCTGATATTCCACTTCTCTTCCAATATTCTTTTCCAGAGAATTTCAGTCTCTCACCAAACACATTCCTCAGAAAATATTCAGTGAATTGTCTCCTTCCTAATTCACTTCCTACAAAGAAGAAGAGGAATATTGGGAATCTGGTATTGCCCAGTCCTGAATTGGTTTTAGCATAAAGAAATCAATGAATAGCAGAGATATGTGTGCCATTTTATTGCCGTTGCTTTCACCATTGTTGCTCATTTTGTAGAAGAAATGAGCACAGGATTTTTAATGGCATGTATGGTATATGGATTCATATTTTAATTAAACCAGGGTTGGGAATCATGCAGCTCGCCATATGCTGTTGGACTATAATTCCCAGCATTACTCACCATTGGCTATGTTTGCTAAGGCTGCTGGGAGTTGCAATTCAGCAAAATCAGGTGGATCAAATGATTTCTACTGCTGGCCTAAATTCAGTTGGAAATTGTGACTGGACTAGAACTAACAAACAAATTACTAAATAATAAGTCAACATTTATGTAAATTTTATTGCTTCAGTGGGATTACTCTAACTGAAAAGGGTTGGGGGAGAGAGAGAGAGAGAGAGAGGGAGGGGGGGAGAGAGAGAGAGAGAGAGAGAGAGAGAGATGTTTAAAACTGCTCTTCAGTGATTCTTCACACCTGACTGTGAACAGAAATAACTGCTTATTTATTTGTTTGCCTACCTTCCTATTTGCAGGTAAAATGTTAAATACTTCCATTCTATCATGATAGTTCAAGTGTTATAGAGATGAAACTTTTCAGTCAGTTCTGTGTTAGGCCAAACAGAGCAAAACTTAGGCCATTTCCATACTACACTGTTATAGTACTATTATTCCACTTTCAATATCCTGTAGAATTCTGCGGTTTGTAGTTTACTGAGGCCAAATAGCTCTCTGGCTGAGAATTTTAAATTCTCCTCCCTAAAGTGCAAAGCTCAGGATTCCATAGGATGTTGAAAGTGGAATAATAGCACTGTAACAGTGTAGGGCGGAAATGGCCTTTTGTTAAACAGCAGTTCCTTAGTTCCCAGGGCCATGGCGTAGGGTGGACCTTCTTGAATGCAGAGAAGGAAGTCTGGAAAAGAGAAGATCTGCGGGAGCAGTTGATGGATCTGATGTCTTAGGGGCAGAAAATCCGTTCTTATTTTTACAGCCACTTCTCCCATAGCAGCTTCACGTTGCATGGAAGCCATCCAGCTGCTCGACTCCATTCGTGACAGAGGTTCAGCAGCAGCTGGCACAACCTGGAACAATTGCTGGAGGTGCAACTATAGAACCAAGAATGAATTCACTGTTCCAGGGACACTTGCTGTACCTGAGGCCCATACTGGAAATCCCACTCCATCCCAAAGTAAGTAGGCTTGTTGCTCCCCTGCCATCAGAACTCAAACAGCAGAGAGGATAAGAAAGAGGCAGGCAAGAAGGTGGCTGAGGAATTCTAAAGACCCTCCCCAATTTTGCTGAATTCTATAGCTGATATTCCCCTAGAATGAGGGAATGAGGAGAGTCTTGGACCTGGTATATATAGTTTATTTTTCTTCCACCGAAGGCATTGAAAAGGAAAAGATCAAGCAAACAAACCTATCTATAGAAAACCAGAGACACTCAGAGTATTTGCACAGTTCAGAAGTGAGGGTGCAGGCTGCCAAATTTATACAGTCTAAAAGACCCCAAAGGATGAGGAGGGGCGAGATAAAGAATAATATATTTGATTTATTTAAAATATTTTTTAACTTCATTGAAAAGTCTACAGGGCAATGTGAAAGTGTGAATAAAACAATTCACACAAACGTATAAATATAAAGCAAGAAAGTTTTCTTCTAAAATGCCTGGGCAATTAAGGAAGGTTTTCATCCAGCATCAAAAAGACTGTTGAGTTAGTTCCAGTTATATTCTTATAGGAAGAATATTCTATCTGTGGGATGCCATTATGGAAAAAAGACCCATGCAGGACTAGATCAAAGGACTCTAGTCCAGTATTCTGGCCACACAGTGGCCAACCAGTTACCCATAAGCAGGACATGAGTGCAACACCACCCTTATTGCCCTGCTATTGTAAATACAGCACAACTTTACTAAAGAAAATAATCAGGAAAAAATCTTGTTTTTGTTGTTAATAACCCACATTTCAGCCCTCCCTTCTTGTTGCTCCGATGTTTCTTTCTTTATGCAAAATTGGTCTGAAGATGATGCCTTTGGTTTATACAGCCATTGACTGCAAGCCACACAGACTCTCGTTTGCCAGTGTTACTGCTCATTGCCTGGATCACCTGTTTTTGAATTGCTGGTTTCAAGTGGTGCAAGGTTTTTGAATCCTTCACAGGACTTGAGGTTTGACTATTAAGCCTTTGCAATATTAAGACTTTGCAATGGCTAACATATTGGCAGCACTTGATTCAGGTTTTTGGGGCCCTTGATGAAGTCTGGAAATAAGGTCTCTTTTTCCATACCTGTGTGATCTATTCTAGAAGTGGTACAGAGATTAAATATATAAATAAAGCACAAAGTACAACAGGCAGCAGCACAATAATCTTCACATATGAACAACCCAATCCCATGCATTCTTAGTCATTCAAGTAATACATAAAATACTGATGATAGCCAAGAGATTCAGGAGTGACTGGTAAAGGGAGCAGATTACATCTTTTTCCTTCAATGCTGAATCCCTAGTGAGTGAGAGGCCAGGAGAAATTGCACCAACTGAACCACTGATAATCCAGCCCTGCACAAGGGCACTGTCTATTTTCACTTCTATTTCCACCTATTAGCAACAGTTTCAGTCTTTCATTTCCATATATTTACTTTATCTCATTAAGTGAAAAATCACCAAGGCATCCTGTGATCCCACACTAGAATTAGCACTCATATCATGGAATACATATTCCTTCAGATGTGGCATCCATTGAAAGGTGGCAAAATTATGTAAACTGGGTGTCAGTAAATTGACAGCAGCAGGAAAAAAAACTAGCCTTGAGTTGGAAAAGTATATCCTAGATTCCCCACTGTTTAAATCTGTGTTTTAAAAATAAGGGATCAGAATGAAATGATACAATGCAGTAACTCTTCACATATGTTTTAGTCCCCACCTCTGCTCATTTCTTCTCCTGGCAAAATCTGACACTAGCTTGTCAGGTTTATTAAAGCTTTGAAATCTTTGTTCACATTCATCCATTTCCAGCTCAAAGCCACACTTCATGCTGTGGCAGAAAAGAAAACACTGGAAGGTCTGTCTCATTGAGATGGGAGAACAGAGATGAGCACTTTGTAATCTGAGATTAGTGGATAAAGGCAACTAGAGGAAAAAAAACATTTCCTGTTTAAAAAATTACCCACTTAGTATTAATGTAAGGCAACCTACTGAGCTGATGTGGAAACAGGGATTAGGGATCAGGGTGTGAATCAAATGGAAGAAAGTATAGGCTCTCAACAACGTTTTCAGGTGTTCATTGATCCTTTAGAGAGGGATGGTACAGAGGTGCAACAAATGCAACAACAAATAAGGTATAGATGATAGCAGCATTTTTTTCTCCTAAAATAGAGAGATACATTTCTTTTGTCCTGCTGTGGTATTTATTAAAGCCAGTTTCATCCAATTGTGGTATACACATGCAAACTGTTAGCAACAATATGGTCATAACACACCTTCAAAATTATCTTGTCTCCCGCCCAGGCAAGAAGGAGTTTATACGGCAGTCCTGAAATGACCAAGCTATGCATTTGTCTATAAATAGCATGGTTGTCATAAAATGGGATGTACTCTCATTAAGGAAAACCTGTTTAAACAATGCTGTAACTAATGCCTATTTTCAGAAATGGTACCGCCATTTGAGGAACAGCCTAGAAGATTTGCTCTGTATGTTGAGCGCAGTTTGAGCAATCTTTATGATTCCCTGTGGACATTTATAAGATGAGCAATGTGTGAGCCATGCATTACCAGGTCACAAAGATCACACATATATCATTAGCATCTCCCCAACACTGAAAGAGACTGAAGATTTGACTTGTTCAGGCCTGCTTTATTCTCATTGCATTCAACTTCCTTTCCCACTTTGCTGAGAAACCAGAGCATCAGCCTCCTGCACACAAGAGAAAGGGACCAAGAGGATAGGAAAAGTAATCCTTACATATTTCTTAAAATGGTACTAGTTTCATGTTTTGGAGGGCTTTCTTGAATGAGACAGTTTCAATGAACCTCCTTTTGTGAATAAGTCTCCCTCCTATTCTTCCACCTTTCTGTTTTTTTTTTTTTTGTTGTTGTTGCCCATTTCTTCTCTCTCCCTTTGGGATCAATTGGCGTGAACTCTCATGCAGAACAATGGCAAGATGTGTGGAGACTGCTGTTCCTTCCCTTTGCCTTTCTTGGCAGGTGAACAGAAAGAGACAGCAATGTGGAGGAGAACCAGCAGGTTAAGGATGTGCCAGAGTCTGGTAGTAGGCCTCCTGCCTATGTTTACTTATGCAGATACCTGACAATATGAACCCTGATTTTGGCTTAAATTGCAGGTGGCAACTTTGTAACACTAGTGAGATTGCACCATTCAAAAGACTGGGAATATTTTGATGCCTAAGGTGCTTGTGTTGCTTCCTCTTCTTATGACCTCAGGATGCTGCAACAGCTTTGGAGCTTTCCAGGTCACATTTGCAAAGTAATTTGAAGAAAAAGCATTGTCAGCTTATGCCATATGGACATCTTTCTTTTTGTAGTGCCAAATCACCATAGCTGTTTTGCAGATGCAGACTAACTTGCTTACTTTTCTGGAACCCATTCAGGCATGGTAGTGACTAAGCTCCACTCAGACTCTGGTTGATCAGATTTATTTAAAGGACTAATTTAAGGCTGAAATGATTTTAAAGAGTCAACCATTCTCAGCAAGTACTCCTGGCTGATCTCTGTTTCATCCCAGGATAAGCAATCAGAAAAACAAGAGCAAGAAAAATGATTCTAATGAAAAATGATTTTAGCAACCAATAGTGGAATATAGTCTTGTAGCCTTCTCCAACATGGTTTGTTCAAGGTGTTGTGGTCCCAGCCACTAAGGCTAGTTGTCAGGATTATAGAAGCTGGGAACCAGCATAACATAGTGGTTTGAATGTTGGACTACAATCTTGGAGACCAGGGTTTGATTCCCCCACTCAGCCATGGAAACCCATTAGTTGATGACTTGGGCACATCACACACTCTCAGCCCCAGAAAACCCTGTGATAGGTTCACCTGGTGTTTGCCATAAGTTGGAAACGACTTGAAGGCACACCACAACAACAAGTCCAAACCACCTGCAGCACACCAGCTAGGGCAAATTTGCAGTATTCTAAAAGTATTCCATGAAGAATAACAAGAGAATGAGAAGAAGCAACAACAACAAGAACAACAGGATGTTTTGATGACAGAACTGATGCAGAATGTTATTTGGACACGGAAGTAAGTGATCACATTGATTTGCTATCTCTTCTGGACATTCCAGGAGACTTGTGGTGTTAAAGTATTTATAATAATAAATACTAAGAATGTAAGATTTGCTTTGGTGGATCAGATAAAGGCCTAGGTATATTGGTATATTCTGCTTCCAACAGCAATATGTTTGGGCAGGGCTGAGGGCTACCTTTCCTTTCCAGCTTCTGATAGGCAGGTAAACTCTCTTTGAACACAGAGGTTCCACTTAGTTGTTACAGCTCACAGTTGTTAAAAGGCAGCTGCCATTCATTAATTTCTCCAGTCTAGCACATTGGTGCAATATTCCATTGCCAATCCTGACTTTCCAGTAGACGACATAGCTGTGAAATCTATGTATTTTGCAAGTATGTTTGTTGCATTCATCATTATTATACTTTTTTTATCTGTGTGGGGAAAACCTTTCAGAGGCATAGAGCAAGAAAACATGGTATGTGAAGCAGCTTCCTCTCACCCTGACCACAAACACTAGGAATACTGACTTCTTTAGTCACAGAAAGAATGGTTAGGAGCTAGTTTGGCAACCACCTGTGTGAGACTGCCACACAAAAGAAAAGTTGTTTTTTTCACTACAGCTCCCAGATTCCTTCAGCCAGGATGGGAGTCTGAAAGCTGTGGTCCAAAAAAGCGATTTCTCCTTAGTCTGCCCCCATATATTCTCAGCTCAGGCTTGATTGGGTTAAATTGCTCGGCTGTTATTCACGCATACCCTTTGGCTGGCATTTCCAGTGGGAGTTTTCCTGTATGAGTCGGGAGTTTAAAAAAAAAATTAGAAAAACAAAATAAGCGGAATTGTGATTCACCCTCATGTGTTTTTATTTGAAAAGGCCTCTCCCCCCCCCCGCTTTTTTTTTTTTTGTAAAAAGCAGCAACAGCATAGATGGTTAGGAATTTCCCCTTCACGTTTGCCCATTTGCCTTTCTGCTTCTCCCCCACCGTTCTTCGACGTCACCTGATGCATCCTTTCTAGTTAGCTGAAGAGATCCACCGATGGTATCTTTGCTGCCGCAGAACTGCTACAGATACTCTGCTTTGTACAGAAGGCATAGAAGCAAAAGAGTTTCCTGCCAGTCCCTTGAGTTGAAGCCACGCCTCTTTTGCAGAGATATTTTGTTTCTGATTTGAGTTGAAAGGACCAATCAGGGGGCTTGGAGCTGGAGATTTTTTTTTTCACTGTACTGTCAGATTGCAACCTTCTCCCGCTCCTGCTCATCTGGGCAGCCTTCTTTGGTGTAGTCCACAGCAGCAGGCTGCCTTTACTCACAGGCATCTCTCTCTTTCACACACATAACGCTCCCCCTCGGCAAACCATCCGGCTCTGAAACCTGTTTGACGGCCAGTGTTCAAAATGAAGAGAACGCTACCCTGCTTCCAGCTTTGACAGCCAGCAAAACACAACACAAATCTCATTCTTAGGCATCCAGGAACAGCAGCAAGAACACTGGGAAATTTCTCTGCCACCAGCAGTTGTAACGATTTAAATGTCATCCGTAGACATTTCTGCCTCTGCTCCGGCATCGTTTTTCCTGTTCACAGATATTAAGATTAAGGAGCTTGGATTCTCTGAGGCTTGTATCCAAGGGCATCGGCTGTTAACATACTGAGCTACATCTGCTTCTTGGCTAAGACTGAAGAAAGATATCTTAAGCCTGGAAATCCTGCCTGTGCTTGCTCTCTAGTACACTTGCGCACACACACATGCACACACACACACACACGCACCAAGAAGCATATGCTGCAGCAGGTTCTTTTTTTGTGTTAATTCCAAAAGGCTGCTTCACTTTCTTATTTCCGGTGACGAGATAATGAAGTAAAAGTCTCCCTGTCTCCAAGGAAGGAAAATTACAGGAATCTGCTACTGAAAAGAATCAGCAAGTTAAACAGCAGTAGCAGGAAAGGAGAAGGAAGAAGAGGCAGTGGTGGCAGAGAAGGAGAGAAAAAAAGAAGGAACGAAGGATTCTGGCTGAGAATTAAGAACAACCAACCAAAATATCAAAGGAAACAAGTGGAAGGCTGTGGCAGAAAGCTAGATCACCCTTTAAAGTGAAGGATTTCTTCTTCTTTTTTTTGAAAATCTCCATACCCATTCATTCTTCTTGTGAGACTGAAATTCAGCAAGACCAGCTTGCCTGCAACCTCCTTTCCTGGCTGCTGCTGCCCGCTGCCCATCCTGTTGCTCTTGCAGACAGAAACGTGTTAACAAAGCAGAGAAGAGGAAAAAATGCCAGCCATCCTGGTAGCCTCCAAAATGAAATCCGGACTACCAAAACCTGTCCACAGTGCTAGTCCTATTGTTCATGTCCCAGCAGCCAGGACCATCCCACAGCCCTGTTACCTGAAGTTTGGGAACAAGGTGGAGGTGAACAAATCCTCCTATTCCAGCCAGATCCCCCTCAAATCACACCATGGCCATGAGAATGCAGGAGAAGCTTTCCCTCCAAAGAAGAGTAGCTCCATAGAAAATGGCTGTGACACACAGGTCAGCAAAATGGGTGTGAGTGTGATAACGGAGTGGGTTGTGTTGGATGGAAATCTGCTGAGCATGTCCATGGTTGCTGATAATGCAGATTGTGTTGCCAGGCTTAAAGGCTGCATATTGTATTTCTGGGGGACACATGTGGTCTGGAGGGAATGGTATTTTTGCAAGTGTATGCTATTAGGAAGGGGAAACAGGCCATTCCTAAATAATCTTATGATTTACCTTCATTATGCTGGGTGTGTTCTTAATTATGGGAACCAGAATATTTCACAATGGCAAAGCTATTGATAGTTGTGGTTGGGTGGGTGGGTGGGTGAGTGAGTGAGTGAGTGTGGGAGAAACAGACAGAGAGAGCGAGAGTTCACATGCACACCTTATGGAGTCCGTATCCATGTTGTTGAATACCGAAGTGGGTGTGTTTGTACATCTTACTGTTAACAGAAGGGGAGCTGCCTGTACAACCTACATTTTGTGATTAGAGGGCTCTGTATGTTGCTCAGTATCGTGCTGTGATATGTAGCTGAGTTTGTGAGAACATGTATGTGTGGCAACATGTGCAAGCTGAGGGTGAATCATGCTCTGTTCTATATTGTACAAGAATATACTGATGGCAAGACACATGCATTCAGATACAGTGTAGAATATGCATGTGTGCATATATCAGTGACACTGACCGTGCCTGAAATGCCAGGGGAAAAAATAGGTTAATTGTCATTTCCTCTCTGTAATATATTCCTCTGTTAGTATCAGTCTGGATAAAATCATTTATTTTTAATATGAAACGTTCAGACCACATTTGAATCCATATTTGGGCACCTCTTAAAATTATGCTGCTGTATATGGCGAGGCACAGCAACCATTCAGGCTTGTTTTATTTCTGTGAGTACATTTGTATTTTCAGTGTGGATCAGATTGCCTTGATACCACCAGTGCCTTAATGTGCTCAGTGGCAGCGTAAGCAGATAGTGAATGCTAACACACTGCTGGGTGAGCAAAGCAGATGGTCTGCTGCCACAAATGGGACTAATTAACATTGGCTCTATAGAGGAGGCAGTGTGGACTGATCGTGAATTCTCTGAGCGGCTTTGCATGCTGCCTGCCTCCTCTGCAGCCACTTGAACCTGCTGGCAAGTGGTGCAGCCATGTTGTGGTGGGAAGTTACATGCGTGAGGAAGGATTCTATTGGTTTCCTCCCCCAACCACGATACAGGGGAATACTGGGTCATGCCTGCAAATCTAGGCTTTGTAGTCTGTGACCTCGTAACCTATTCTGCTAAGGCATGACAGTGTGGCTGCTGAGTGAGCTTGGCCTCCTGCCCTGCTTTTTGGGAGATGCTGCATTTTCCATCCTGGCAGACAGGGTGACGTATTAGGCTTGACTTGTGCAGTGGTACCAGTTCCTGAGGGCTTGAGAACCATGAGGGGGACATGATAGGGCTGGTGTCAGGGTAGTGACAGCAGACAGGCTGACCTTTGCATCACATCACACTCCAGAGCGAGACACAAACCTCTTTCGATTTTCTATATTGTCATTTGAAAGCATTAGAGAAACTTCAACTTTTAATACTCGGACCCCCCAAGGACAGGAAAGTGAAGCTGGCATTATCAAGAATGATAGTGTGGCATGGGAACATCCCTCATTTCATGACTCTGATGAAAGCTTTAAAAATCTAATGTGGATCATTCTCTCTCTCTGTCTTTTGTTTTCATAGATCCTATGATATATTAAGTACTGAGTACTGAATCACTGTGTGATATATATTTCAGGAGCTCAAAAGTGAATCAATTACTACTAATTGGGTTTCTCTTTTGTGAGCTGAGGGAAATAGGGTGACATGCTTGCCCAATCTATGGCTCAAAGCCTGAGGAAGTGTTTCACATTTGCAAATATTTATTGTTGTAATAGAATACAAGGCTCAGGGGAAGTTCGCTCTGTGGGTCTCAGAAGCAGTACTGATATGTCCTCACTGATGGTAATTGTGGGAACATGAATCTAGCCCTTATTCCTAGTCTTTTGCTCATTTCCTTTCTTTTTCCTATCCTGCCCTTCTTCCATAATCCTTGTCTAGATCACCACACCCCTGCTCATTTGGGATTGTTCCCAGTTAACCTCCCTTATATTCTCCTTTATAAAATATGTGCTTGTCTTTTGTCTGCATTATATCATTTGCAAAACCATTGGGAAGAAGTTTTATAACCTGTGTGTTGTGCTGGCACTGGGTGCTTAAGACTTCTACTATTAAGCAGTCTTTTAACATCAGTGGGAACTCTTGAAAACTGATTTTTGCAGGTCACAGCTGTCACTGTGTAAGCATAGTTGTGGTTATCCCAGTAGTCACACACACTACCTTTTCTGCTCCATGCTCTTTCATAATGTAACAAATTCTTTTAGACCATAAGACCCTAGTGGGTAATCTCTGCATCTAGCATGAAAAACAGCAGAAATCCAAAACTAGGGCTGTAAAGTCTGGTGATTTTGCTTTGTGCCATCGGCCAGCACAAGAGCATCAGTGCTTAAAGCATTGTCCTCTGGGGTACACTTAGTAGAATAGAGATTCCTGAGTCAGGGCTCTGCAGTGGATTGTGGAAACCTTGGGACAAGTGTAAGGATGTTGACCACCAAGCTTAATGGTGTCAGAATCACAGAAATGATCAGGTGATAAAAGTCTGAGCCTGACAACAGAACATTATTTTCAAGGATGTGTTGCTGGCAAGTCATGGACATGGTAACTACATCTTTGAGCCTTTCCTTACCACCTTCTTCTATAATTTCAAGCTTGACAAATGGAAAAAGGCCACTAATTTCCACTGCACTCATTATTAAATTACCACTTAGCTCCCTTTGAAAAATGCACATCCACAAGCTGCACAGGCATTATAATGGTGGGAAATAAGGTCAGATTTGTATATCTGTACCAATATTGTCTATATTTATTTATTTTTATTCATGTCTTACCTATTTCCCTATATGTGGTCCACGGTGGCAACTCTTGACTTACAGTGGTTCTTCAACAGCAGGGGCCTTTTCTGGATTATGCTATCTTCCTTTTTAAAGGGAAGATATCTAGGAATGCAGGTGTTTTACCTTCGTCACTGTCTCCCTGCCCCTTTCCTCCCCTGCAAAAAGATCAAGCAACAGATGATGAGGAAGACCTTCTAGATCTGAAACCGATTTACAGATGAAAGTTTCTATATGTACTTTTACCATTTCATCCTTAACAACACTAAACTGCAATTGACTGATAGACATTTCTTGCAAATATTTTGTGTATACCTGTTTCTGTGCCCTTACTGAAATGTTACTTCATAACTTTTTAAGGAGAATATGCAGGAGATCAAGAATCACATTATCTTAAATTAAGAGCGTTTGCAAATGACTTGGTGATTGTGTTAGAGATTCCTTTAGATAGTGCTGTTGGAGACTAAAAAAATTTCAGTGAGTTGGTTGGATTTAAGATAAACAAATAAAAAGTTATGATGCTAACAGACAGTATGAGAAAAGAAGATTAAACACAATTGATGAGTGTCTGTGAAAAAAGTGAACTATTTAAGTATTACAATGGCAAATATGAACTGTATGTTACTGAAGAATATGTTAAGGTGTAGAATGATATCAAAATAGATCCACAAATATGGGTGAAACTTAACCTATAATTGTTGGGGCAGATTTCTGTGATAAAAATGAATATTTTGGCAAGAATGTTTCAGACCATACCAATTTTGACCAGTGATACATTATTTAAACAATACCATAGCTACTTATTGAAATATATACGTGGCAAGCAAAGAAAATGAGAGTTAGATACAAAATCTTACAAGGTGCAAAACAAAGAGGGGAATTGGGATTACCTGATTTGAAATTGTATTTTTCCTCATGCTGATTGGTTTGACTGGAAGAATGGAATGTGTTGATAAATAAGATATTGTTGGATTTAGAAAGGCATGAACAAAGTTGTGGGTGGCATGGTTATTCATGGTTTGATAAAGGTAAAGGAATTCAGATTTTAATAATCACTGTGTGAGATGTGCTTTGTTAAAAATATGAAACAGGTACAAATCAAAGTTACACCTTAAAATATCTCTGAGTTTCAGCATGAGAGGCTTTTTATAGGAAGGAGACGACAGAAAAGGAAAAAGTGGGTATTCCATCAAGATCTCTTTGAAATTTTGATCGATATAGAATTAAATCAAATGAAGAATTATCATCAGAAGCTTTCAGTTTTTAGTGATTCTCGTATTGATAAATAATAGAAAGATTTAAAATGGACAAAAACTGTATAATTTTGACTTGAGTAAATTAGAATTTGAGAAGCAGTTGTGCTCAGATGAAGAACATTTGATTGGCAAGTGATATAAAATTTTAAAAATTGAAATGGAAGAGTAACAGGTCAAAGATTATATGATAAAATGGGCACAAAACATTAGACATAATATACAGTTGTCACAATGGGAGAAAATGTGGTCAAAGGGAAGGACATTTATATTATGATCTTAAAGGGAACTGTTATAAGATGATGCATGTTGGAACTTGACACCAGAAAAATTGGCCAAAATGGATAAAGAAGTTTCTAATGTGTGTTGGAAGTGTGAGCAACAGGTGGGTCTTTTTTTCACATGTGTAGACTTGTGAAGAGGCCAAAAAATTCTGGAATCAAATACATTGCATGGTGGGAAAAAAAACTTCTAAAGTCAATTGAAACCTGAATTATATTTGTTGGAATTGATGGAGAAGTATGGTAAGACAATATGATATGCATCCACAGCAGCAAGATTATTATATGTGCAGAAATAGAAAAAACACAGCAATTCCAATAATAGAGGACTGGCTAATAAAACTAATGGACTTAGCAGAAATGGATAAATTAATAACATTGATAAGAGAAAAATCATTGGTGACCATTTTCTTTTGATAGACTGGAAGCCTTTGATAGACTTTTTACAAGATAAAGAAAGAGTACAATGGTAATAGCCATGTGACAATGGAATATGCTGCCTCAGAGTATGGTGGAGTCACCTTCTTTGGAGGTTTTTAAACAGAGGCTGGATGGACCTTCGCGGGGGTGCTTTGCGTGTGTGTTCTTGCATGGCAGGAGGTTGAACTAAATGGCCCCTTTGGTCTCTTCCAACTCTATGATTCTATGATTCTATATGTTAATTGTAGGTTTGTCAGTTGGTATCTCTGGAAAAATAAGCAGTTGAAGTATTTGAATGGTATTTATTGGAGAAGTTATTTTATATAGTCATGTATAATTTGTGTTAGGAAAACTGGAAGTCAAATGTGTGTTCTTTTTTCATTGTCTTGTATTATCTTTTTTTCTCTCTGGTCCTTTCTGTTTGTTGTTTCTTTTTTCTTTCTTTGTACATATTTTGATTCTCTATTGTATTGGAAAAATCACATTATCTTTAGTTCTGCCACTGTGACCATTTCCGCACTAGGCTGTTATAGTGCTATGATTCCACTTTCAACCTTCTATGGAATCCTGGGGTTTGCAGTTTCGGGAGGGGCCAGCTGGCCCCTCCCGAAACTGCAAACCCCAGGATTCCATAGGAGGTTGAAAGTGGAATCATAGCGCTGTAACAGCCTAGTACGGAAGTGGCCTGTGTTTTTTCACTATGTCAGTGGTGGTGGTTTGGGCGTTGGACCACGAACCCAGAGACCAGGGTTCAATTCCCCCTTTGACCACAGAAACTCACTGGGTGACCTTTGATGCATCACACACAGCCCCAGAAAACTCCATGATAGGTTTACCTTAGGGTCTACATAAGTCAGAAGATGACTTGAAGGTACGTTCCAACAACAACAACTCTTCATAGCTGACTCTGCTCTTCCTTTAGTACCAAATCCTTATCTTGCATTTGCCTCTCTGCAGTTTCTTATACTGTTAACCTGTTTCTTCTCTTCTTCAAGCATTCTTAATTTTACTACTACTCTTCCTCAGGGTGGTGCATTCACCATGACCAGTTGCCTGTATTTTCCTGCTGAATCTGTTGTGGAAAATCCCCTGCTCCTTCCAGATTTAGGAAGGCTCTTGGATGCCTTTCTCAATGGGCCTCCTTCCCTGAATGAGAAGAGCTCCTCCCCTTTCTCCCTGACACTTGCTTATCTCTTCTTCTGGCCTCAACTGACTTTACTCACACAGAGAAAAAATGATTTCTGTTCTTCTTTGTTCCTCTCATTATTTGTTAACCCAGAGAGAATAGGTGAACAGGAAGTATCAGCAAAGAGGAGAAGCAGCAGGACCGGGACGTTCCAAAGACTGATAGTGGGATTCTCTCTCAGTTCACATGGGACCCTGACAGGTGCCCAGTCATGCTGAGGCAGAATAACAGCCCTATTATCTCTTGTCATCAGGGTTATCTACAATTTGTTGATTTATCACATTTATGTCTTGCCTTTCTTCCAGCATGGAACATACAGCAGTGTAGAAAGGGCTCCCAAGCAATCTCTCCTCCCTTTACAAACTGTTTCAGAAGGACTTTAGCTTCTGCAAAGTTACTATACCATGTGGCTTTAGGCTCCAAAGCTGGGACTCCACATTTGATTTTTAGGCTCCCTTTTCCTACACTTCACCCCCTGTACACCTACAAAGAAGATCAAAATGGTTCCCCAAGTCAATCTAATATTTGGAAATGTGATAAAAGAAGAAATGATTAGCTTTTTATATCCAAGGAAAACTCAATCCCACTTATAAAAGATCAGTAGCAGCACCTGTATCTTCTTTGAAAGCAATCATTTTTACACACTTTTTTCATTAGAAGTTGGCAGAACCACCTACTTTTACTCTGGGAAGGGTTTGGCAGACCTTGATGTTGCGTATCCCTGTGCTCTTTAGACAGATAGTAGTCTGTCCTTGGGCATGTCACACACTCTCAGCCCCAGAAAACACTGTGATAGGGTTTCCTTAGGGTTGCCACAAGTTAGAAACTACTTGAAGGCATACAACAACAATGAAGTCTGTCCCTGAAGACAACTTAAGATATTTTGCTATATGAATGAAAGAATAATGTGATCCGTAACCCCCCCTTCCATATACAAAGGCCAGCTGAATAAGTTTCACGAGTGGTGATGAGAAATTATCCTCCACCACATCTAAGCGCAACATGCCAATGAGGGGTCAATGGGAATGCTTTATGGCATACTGGTCTTTACAGCATCTGGTGTGTGCCATGTGCCCCAAATATCCACTGCTGCCTCACACTGCTGAATGTTAGGGCCAGCCCTGCTTTGCCTTTTCCCCATTCATTCTTCCCCCTCAACTCTATCCCAGCCCACCCAGCCATGTTTCTTCCAGCAGGCTGGTGATATAATGTCTGTTCCAGGATCCAGAGTCAAAATTTGAACCCGGGCCATTGTCACCCTCCTTACTCCCTCTCTTTTAAACTTCTCCTTGATTTTATTATCTATAGGATCCCTAGGATGGCTCCAATTATAGACAAGTGTGTGTTCTTTAGCGTTCTTGGTTGTGCATGGCTGAGACTTGTTGGGGGGTGGTCTGCCTTCAAATTTTTTCTGACATATTATAACCCTAAGTCAAATCTATCATGGGGTTTTCTGGGGCTAAGAGATGCACCCAAGTGGGTTTCCGTGGCCAAGCAGGGAACCGAACCCTGGTCTCCAGAGTCGTAGGGCAGTGCTCAAACCACTACAACATGGTGGCTCTTAATGAACAATTTTGGCAGAATTTAAAACAACAGTTTATTCACTAGAAGGATTCTTTGTAACAACAAGCATAAATGCTGGTTTACTGCGTATTATAACAATGTTACTATCTGCTTGAATCCTTCCTGAAAACTCTCTTACTTATCTCTTCCCTGCTTTTATCAAATGTTCCAACCACAACTGCTGCCAAAACTAAATAAAACATCGTACGGACAGTTAAACCATCAAACCTCTTCTTTTATTTCCCCCTCAGCCCCCCATCTCAGCATTCTGAGGGTTGTGATTGCTTGATTATGGATGGATGGATAAGCCCTCAGACTCTACTGTCTGTCACAGGGCCTGACCTCTAATATTTTAGTCCAACCAGGAAAAAAGAGAGAGATCGCAGAGAGAATCCTGTTCCAACATCTGCCCCATTTCATATGTTGCTGTCCTTCTCCCATCATCATTTTATGTCTGTTGGGTAATGACTGTCATACTGAAACACTGACATATTGTCATTGCGTCCAGTTATCCCTTTGCCCTGGTAAGGAATCTGGTTTCCCTATTCTTTTTTATATAATGATGTACATTTTCTATTCTGTTTCACTGTCCAGATTAGTTTGCCATAGCTTCCTCCCCATTAACTTGATCTGTTGATATTTAAATGTTGAGTTTTGCAAACATTAGGGAAAGAAATTGTCTGGCTTTATAGACAGAATTATTTTGGAAAGGTTTAACTTGTTTCCATAGAAACCTTCATTCAGTGAATAGCAAGATAGGGATAGTGATACCCAGAATGGGATTCAGGGATTGTTTGTACCACATTGCCTGTACTTCCATGAACTTTGTGTCAGTGTTTAAGATAGGCTGTTCCAGGTGTTTCAGAAGCATTATTGTTGTTATGTGCCTTCAATTTGTATCCAACTTATGGTGACCGTAAGTAAACCTACCATGGGGTTTCTTGGGGCTGAGAGGGTGTGAGGTGCCCAAGGTCACCCAGTTGGTTTCCATGGCTGAGCAGTGAATCAAACCTTGGTCTCCAGGGTCCTATTCCAACTCTCAAACCACTACTCCACATTGGCTGTTCTCCAGAAGCATAGTCTATAATTAAAAAAAGAAAATTGGAAGCAGGTGTCCTGAAGAGAACAATTGTTGTTGTTAACTGCTGTCGAGTTGACTTTGATTTATGGCAACCTTCTGAATGAGAAACCTCTATGGCAACAGTGCTGCTCATGTCTTGCAGATTCAGGGCTGTGGCTCCTGTGGTATTATCCATCTATAATACAGTCTTCTTTTCCTACAGCCTTACCAAGCATTATTGTCTTTTCTAGTGAGTCATGTCTGTTCATGATATAGCCAAAGCTAGGCAGAATTCAGACTTTGTCTTTTTTAGCAGTCCACAGTATCCAGAGACTCTTCTCCAGCACCACATTTTAAATAAGTTGATTTTCTTCCTATCAGCTTTCTTCACTATCCGGCTTTCAGGATCATCCATAGAAATTGAAAATGCAATGGCACAGGCAATCTTAACTTCAGAATTTTATGATATATCTTTACATTCAGATGTATCTTTACACTCAGGCATTCTAGTTCCTTCATAGCTGCCCTTCCAAGTCCTAGTCTTCTGATTTCTTGACTGCAGTCTCCATTCTGATTCATGACAGAGCCAAGGTATGCAAAATATTTAACTGTTTCAATCTCTTCATCATCTATTTTAAAGTTATGTAAATCATCTGTGGTTGCTGTTTTTGTTTTCTTAATGTTCAGCTATAAACCTGTCTTCACCCTTTCACCCTTGACTTTTTTCAGTAACTAGTCCAAGCCTCTGTTATTTTCTGCTTTCTGATGAGTACTGCCCATCTGATTCTTTTTCCTTTCTGTTTTTGTATGCTGAATATGTAGGACTAAATTCTGCTTCATGACCTTTGCTAGGCCAGCTTCTTTTCTGCATACCTACCATAATGCAAATTTCCCAAGGAAGTGCCATTAATGCATTTCATTCTGTGACACTGATAGAATTACTATTGGCAATGGGCTGGCATGTGGGAGTGCACCAGGCATGTGGGAGTGCAAATGCAAATCCGAATAGTTTTAGAAACAGTCTGAATGGAGATGTGGAGCTATAGTGTGTGAGAAGCCAACTGTAGTGGGCGAAGTGAGAAGTGGAAGATGGAGGAAGGCTGCAGAGAGGCAGTGGGCAGAGGAAGTGATGTATTGAAGAAGCAAAAAATAGGTAGATATGCCTGGAACTAGGCTAGAGGAGTAGAGGGATGAAGGATTGTGTGTCAAGGTAGTGGTACAGTAAGCAACAATGAACTGCTTGGATGCTTGCAAATAGGGAGTCTGTGTACAAATCAGCGATAAAGAGGATGTTCCACACCAGTAAAAAGGTGGCAAGGGATATGCGGGTTTGCATAAAATGTGTGCATACCAATTTGTATGTATTGATGCAAAATTATAAATTATTAATGGTCTCAAACCAAAATGCAATATATCTGATCAAAGAGACTGTGTCCTCGTAACCTATGTTCCTACTCAGTCTGTTGTGCAAGTGTTAAGAGATAATGGACAATTCTAGGGCCTTTGCCTTCCCTTCTTGTGAGCTTTCACCTAAATCCAATTGTTCTTTGAAGGTTATGATGCAGTTCTCTGAACAAAAGTTATATATTAGGGGAAAGGCTGTGCAAAAATGTGTATAATAGTTGGTAGGAAAATCTATGAAAGCACCATTACATCAAAGAAAAGTACACAAACAGTGCATATACTATACAAAACTGTACAAGAAAAATGTATATTTTCGGCTTCGGCTGATACGCCAGCTGCGCCCCTTTCTGGAGCTGGAGCACCTAAAAACAGTGGTGCATGTGCTGGTAACTTCGCGGCTCGACTTCTGCAATGCACTCTACATAGGGCTACCCTTGTGCTTAGTCCGGAAACTTCAATTAGTTCAGAATATGGCAGCCAGGTTGGTCACCGGTAGACCTAAAACTGACCATATAACATCAATTTTAAAATCTCTTCATTGGCTGCCTGTTAGTTTCCGGGCACAGTACAAGGTGTTGGTTATTACCTTTAAAGCCCTTCATGGCCTGGGGCCAGCCTACCTGCGGGATCGCCTTCTCCCATATAATCTGCTCCGCACATTAAGGTCCTCTGGGAGGAATTTACTGCAGCCAGTTAGAACTAGGTTGCTGCGGTTACCCAGAGGACCTTTTCTTCTATCGCTCTCAAGTTATGGAATGGCCTGCCGGAGGAGACCTGGCATATTACCAGTCTGGACTGCTTTAAAAAAAGCAGTCAAGATATACCATATCAAGAAGAGACAAGATTATAAACCTTTGGCTAATCTTTTGATAAAATTACAGATCGATTACAGATGGGAGAAGACTGAAGGCATTTCTTTTATGTACAAACAACAGAGATATAGGATTAATTCAATTTTTAAAGCCAAAGAAATGATGGAAAGGTTGAAGAGAGACTTACAAAGACCTACAGCTAGAGAGAAAGATGAAGAACAGGAGATGTTGGAAGAGGAAAAAGGAAAAGAGGAAAAAGGACAGTTACAAGAAGGAGAGGTGGAAGAAGAAACAGTACAAGAACAAGAACTGGAAGAGGAAGGAGAGCTGGCGGCAGAAAACATACAGGATTAATTGGAAAATTTGGATAAATAATTTTAGTATAAAACTGACAAAATGGGATTAAAAATATACTCTTGGAACATTAAAGGATTTAACTCTGAATATAAAAGAAGACAGATATTTCATCATTTGGAAAAACAAAAATTGGATATAATTTGTCTACAAGAGGTTCGAATAAGGACTCAAGATTTGAAATATGTCAGAAATCCGAAATTGGGTAGCTGCTTCACAGCTACGATCGATCAAAAGAAAAGGGGGGTATTGATGTACGTCAATTCAAGATATGGTGCACAACAAAAATTTCAGGACAATAATGGGCGATATTTGGTGATAGAAGTAAATATGAAACAGGACAAGATACTAATAGTTGGAGTATATGCACCCAATGGATCAAAAGGAGAATTCTTCCCCAAAATACATAACGAAATACAGAAATATGTACAAGAAACAGGAAACGCAAAAGCTATCGTTCTGGGGGACTTTAATGGAGTTATCAATCCAAAAGAGGACCGAACAGTACAGAAGGTAGCCCCCCGAAACAACGGTAAATTGCCTAAGAGTTTTTTCCAAATGATGGACGATCTAGATCTTTATGATACATGGAGATATAAAAATGGACAATTAGATGGATATACATTCTTTTCAGACAGACATAAATCAATGTCTAGGATTGATATGATTTTGACATCTAAGGATTTGATGTTGAAGACAGTGAATATAGACATTCTTCCAAATTTATGTTCGGATCACAATCTGTTGCAGATGAAACTTAAGATTACAGACAGAGAGAAGACATGGAGATTGAATGAACAGATATTCAAGAAGGAGAAGTACATCAAACAAGCAAAAATAGAATTAAATAATTATTTTAAGGAGAATATGACATCGGAATTACCAATGAAAACAATTTGGGATGCAGGTAAAGCTGTAATGCGAGGAAATTTTATCAGATGGTCCGCGGAAATCAGGAAAGAGAGGAAACAGACTGAAGATTCGATTCTGGGGAGGATGAAAGAACTAGAGAAACAGATGAGGGAAAAACCGATGGACAATAAGATAAGACAACAGATGAAGGTATGTCAAGCTGAATTAAATCAACTAAATTTGCAAGAAATAGAACAACAGATGCGAAGAGTGAGATATACTTTTTTTGAACAGGCAAATAAACCTTCTAAACTGTTAGCCAGTTTACTTTGTAAAAGAAGGGTTAGAAATATTATTACGGAGATTAGAATCGGTGACGGGAAAACTACAAAACAGGAGGCGATAAAACAGGCTTTTTATAAATATTACATGAAGTTAATGAGTACTACCTCCTCAATGAAAAAACAAGGAGAAATGGAAGAATATTTGGAAAAAATGAACAAAATGAGATTCACCGAGGAGCAGAAATCAATTCTGAATAAACCCATATCGATGATAGAGATAGTTCAAGCTATTAGGAATTTGAAGAACAACAAATCTCCTGGACCAGACGGCTTTACTGCAAAGTATTACAAAATATTGGAACATGAAGTTTTGATACCTTTGCAGAACACAATGAATGAGATAAGAAAGGAGGGAATACCCGACACCTGGATGAAGCTAACGTGACTTTAATACCAAAAGAAGGAAGAGACTCAGGAGATGTCAAGAATTACAGACCAATTTCATTATTAAATACAGATTACAAAATCTTTGCTGCAATTCTGGCTGAAAGACTTAAAAAGGTTCTTCAAGAAAATACACATGAAGATCAGAATGGCTTCTTACCAAAGAGAACGATGCGAGATAATATCAGGACAGTGCTAAATGTAATTGAGTACTGTGAGAAGCACAATGAAAGAAAGCTGGCAGTGATATTTGTGGATGCAGAGAAGGCCTTTGATATGATTAATTGGTCATTCCTGAAGATGGTCATTAAACAGGCTCAAGCCGGAGACAAATTTATCTCTTCGATTGAAGCAATATATAGTCAACAACAGGCAAGATTGATTATTAATGGAGAGAGAACAAAACAGATTGAATTGCATAGAGGAACAAGACAAGGTTGTCCACTATCTCCGCTGTTATTTATCATGACATTGGAAATACTTAACAATGCCATAAGGGAAGACAAAGCAATAAGAGGACTTCAGATTAAGAAATATCAGTATAAACTCAATGAATTTGCAGATGATTTGGTCTTGTTTCTGGATGATCCTCTCAGCAGTATTCAAAGGTTGATGGATATTGTTCAGGAATATGGAGAATTTTCTGGATTTAAGATAAACAAGGAAAAAACAATAATTATAACAAAAAACATGAGGGAGAAAGAAGAGAAGGAGCTTGAGCATTTAACAGGTTTTACTAAAGGTCAAAAAGCAAAATACTTGGGTGTCTGGATTACGAAAAGAAATAATGAACTATTTCAGAATAACTATGGAAAAAAATGGAAAGAGATAATCAAGGATTTGGAGAAATGGACTAGAATGCGACTATCTATGATGGGAAGAGTGGCAGTCATAAGAATGAACATACTTCCAAAGATGAATTACCTTTTCCAAAATCTTCCTATTATTACAAATATTAAGCCTTTTATACAATGGAAGAGAGATTTAAGTAAATTTATATGGCAAGGGAAAAAGCCAAGGATAAAATGGAATATCATGACAGATTCAATAAGAAGAGGAGGCCTGGGCCTACCGGATTTACAGATATATTTCAAGGCAGCAGCATTTACTTGGATAAAAGACTGGATGAATCTTCAAAATACGAGAATGCTGACATTAGAGGGAGCTGATTTAAGGATGGGTTGGCATGCCTGTATGTTCTATGGGAAAGCTGTGGTTGACAAAGACTTTGTTCATCATTTTGTAAGAAAATCACTACTTAAAATATGGACTGACTACAAGAATAAGAACATCAGGCAACTACCTACATGGGTCTCAAGAAGCTTTCTTTGGAAGATGGACCAATTCAGATAAATGGCTGTGTTATGATGACATATTAGAAAAGACAAATCTGAATTTTTTTAAGATGAAATCAAGAGAAAAATTGGAATCAGAAGGAACAAAGTTAAACTGGTTCCCTTACAGACAGTTAACTGAGAGATTCCAGATGGACGTGAAAACTTATGGAATAGAACAAAAAGAGCAAGGAAGAATGTTGAAGTTATTGCGGGAAAACCCACCTTATTTATTATCACACTTATATCAGGAGATTTTAAATCAAGAAAGAGAAGAGGAGGCTGTCAAAGCAGCAATGATATTGTGGGCTCAAAATGTCGGACATGCAATTCAATTAGAGCACTGGGAACAGAGCTGGCAAAGGACACAAAAATTTACTGCAGCCCAGAACCTAAAAGAGAACTATTATAAGCTTTTTCACAGATGGTACATGACACCAGAAAAATTAAAGAAGATATACAATATGGGAACAGGTCATTGTTGGCAGTGTCAGGAGAATGCTGGAACACTTTTTCATATGTGGTGGTCATGTCCTAAGGCTAAAAAATATTGGAATGATATACACAATATGATATGTAAAATATTGAGGGTTCAAATGGATAAGAAACCTGAACTGTACTTATTAAATATGACACATATGTTAGATGGAACTGTAGCAAAGAAATATTGGAGAATAATGATGTATATGATTACGACAGCCCGTATTGAATATGCAAGGTTATGGAAAACTGAGCAGATACCTACAATAGAGCAATGGTGGGCAACTTTCATTGAAAATCGAAATGCAGATATAGTCTCTCAGAGATTAAAAGGAAAATCAGATGATGACATTAACAAAGAATGGCAAATCGTTCTGAAAACGGGTTGAGTGTTGACAGGTAACAATTCTTAATTCATGGTAGCATGAACAGTTAGAAGTAAAAATCAGTGGAATATCATGGAACATGAAAAGTAGGGTAGAAGAGCAGGATCTAACTTGTATGTTAACAAATGTAATGCGATGCATAATGTTGAAATGTCAATGAAATAACAATATTGAAATCCAGAGAGGAGTGGAAGAAAGCTGTAATAGTTCGGTAAAATGTACAATGAGAAATGTTGTTTTATACGATGTAATCACAATAAAATTATTTAAAAAAAAAAGCGGTCAAGACTGATCTCTTCTGACAGGCCTTCCAAGACTAGCATTTTCATCGCCTCCCATCAGTTGTCTTCCTGTTCAGTTAGTAGTCAACTGCTTGTTAATTGTTGTGTGTTTTAAGGGGTTGGTTTAGGTGGGTTGGTGGATGGTGAGGATTGGGTATGTTTTTAATCTCTTTTAATGTATTAATGTATTTTATGTTGCTCGCCGCTTCGATCCTTGTGGAGAGGCGGGATAGAAATAAATTTTATTATTGTTGTTGTTGTTGTTGTTGTTATTGTTGTTGTTGTTATTGTTATTATTTATTATTATTATTATAATATTTGGATGGCCTTCTGCTGCCTAAGAGGAAGCAGCAAATGGCTCTCCCCTCACCAGTCAAGGTTGAGAGCATAAACTCTAGGATAACTCATCTTGACACCTGGAGAGCCACATGAGCTCTCTTCACCCTTGGAAGTGAAAATGCAACAATAGCAGCTTTGTAAAAAACCTATCAATTTGTCACCTTTTCATAAAACCCCACCTGCTGCTTGAGGCAGTTGTTTCATTCTGGGCAATGGCAGGGTTGCCCCAGAAAAAAGTGTGCATGACAACACATATATGAACTTTTGTGTGCACTTTTTCGCCAAATAGAAGTCACAAACTCCTGAAGAAATGAGGTGGAACAAACTTAACCTTGAGAAAATGAGATGCTGAGAGAAACCAAAATTGACAGATTCATTCATCCGTACTTACCACAAAAGGCATCAGAGTTTAGATCAGGAAGTTCTCCATTTGAGTTGCGGCTGGATTTTCACTCTAATAACTTTGTGTAAAACTTGGCCCTTTGAATGGCTCTCCTTGAGCTGCACCAAAGAAGAAACCAATCTTTTTAAACTCTGGGTTGTTTACCAAGCTAAAAATATGCTGGTCTAATATTATTTTTAGAACAATTTATATATCAAGCATATAAATTGCCAATGTCAATGTGTATTATTAGGCAATGAACTGTTGGTACATTTTGTAACAGGAAGCTGCTGGTTTTCCGTTCACCAAGAACTGGAATGCAGTCAAACATTTGTCACTTAACTAATATGCGTCTCTTTTTATCTGGAAAGTCTTTTCTTCAGAATGGGGTTCTGCGCTTTCAGTTTTTGGGACAGAATTATAATTGCTAAATCAAGGCTAATTTTTTCTTCATATAGGACTGTGCAAAGTGTGCACATCTAGGCATTTTTGGACTGCAACTTCCAGCATTCTATTGCTTCTGCTGGATAGGACTGACGGAAGTTGTAGTACAAAACCCAGAAGGCCACATTTTGGCTACTGTGTTATATATACAGGGGCCCCTCAATTTTCACGAGGGTTCAGAGCACAGAAAATGAAAAAAATGAATAACTCCCCCCTGCCCAAGTGAGAGGGTCCCCCTCCCATTTCCTTCCAGCCCCCTCCCCCAATTCACTTGCGTTTTGCCCTGGTATGCTGCCTTCTTTCCAGGCACCCAGGCAATAGACAAGTGAATGGGAGGGGCAGCCAGGCACCTAGAGAAGGTGTATGCACACACCTTCCTCCCCATTCACTTGTGGTTTCCCAGGCATGCTGCCTTCAAGGTGCCTGGGTGATAGGCAAAGGAATGGGAGGGGGCAGTGACACGACCTTCTACACACATGAGGCTGCCCCCTGCCATTTGCTTGCCCTTTGCCCAGGTCCACAGACGGAAGACAAGTGCACCCGCGCAAATGGCAGGGGAATGGGAGGGGGAGAATAGGGAAGGGGAGGCAAGCAGGTGCCCCATGAATAATTAAGTTCGCAAAGGTCAAACCTGTGAATGTGGAGGGAGAACTGTAGTTCCAAAGGTGTCACTACCTATGTATTAAGAATACAGTGGTAGCAGCAGCAAGAGCTGACCTCAAGTGTGTTGTAATTCTGGAATAAATTTCCACTTCTTATAATGGGAAAGTCACAGTAAAAAATGGAGGAAAAATAATCTCTTTTAAAACAAAAACCCTGATGCCTACATAGTTAGGTTGCTGTTTTGCAGTCATTCACTTTGATTAGAATAAGTTCTTATTCATTTTACAATCCTGATGATGTTAACATCTCTTTCCTGAATAATTCTTATGAATGGTCTGTCATTCTCATCTCTCTTGAAGAGCTCTTCATCCTTTCTGTGATTTCTTTATGGTGGGCTGAATCTACACAGGTGAAATTTCAGCCCAGTTGGGACACATGGTATTCCTTTCCTTCTGATGCCAAAACATTTCTTTTTGATGCCTGAGGGCGTTAAGGAGATTTTTAGAAACCTCCCATTTACACGACTGTTTTTTGGGGAAAGAACTGATTTAAAAAAAGAAGAAGTGTGGTTTGACCCTAGAATTGAGGTGGAATTGGGGTAGGTAGGGCAGATGGATGGGTGGTGACTGGCTGGTGGGTGGATGGCATGAAGACATTGGAAATGTGTCTTGCCTATGAAGGGCTGGAAGGATCAGCACCATTTTTTTTCTTTGCACTCAGGACAGATGTGAAACTTTATATCTTTGAATATTTGCTTGCTTTTAGGGTTTTGTTTTGTTGTGTTTTAGTAGAGTGACAGCAACGTCTCCTGGGGCAAGCACTGTAAAACATTTTCCTGGGAATTAGCACTATTGAATTAAGTAGGATGTATGTCTGAGCAGACCTGTATAAGATTGCACCGTATGCTGTCAATCCTTACACCCACTTTCCTAGGAATTAAATTTTAAAAATGAGGTAACAAATTAGATGGGGCAGAGACAACACATTAAGACTAAGGGCCTTTCTGCCATACGCTGTTGTAGTGCTATTATGTCACTGGTAAGCATCAGCATCCCCTCTCAGGGACTGATAGCTGGCGGAGGTTGGGGGTGTGTGGTACTGTGCAGGTGAAGCTATGCTGCAGTATAGGATCTCAACTTATGTCAGCTGGAATATTAACTTGGACAGCCAAGAGTAATCATACTTTATCAATTATACCAGGATTCTTGTTTGTTGGCACCTTTGGCACTTCCAGTAAGAAGGGTTACATCCTCCTTTAGAATCAGCCCTAGATCAGCCGAGTACGAACAACGTTCCCAGGAACATTTCATGTGGTTTGTATCCATATATGTAGCAAAAGGCCATCAGAGGGTACATGGAACATTGCATATTAAGCATTCTGCTGAGATTGGTGAGACCTCTGGTTACAAAAGCGGATGTGGAAGTACTCCCAAGTTATATATTTTTTTCTTTCCCCCACTTCCCTATAATAAGAGTACTCTCATTTTGAATATCTATTGCGTGTACACAGGAACCACAGTGGCAGTATAGAAGTAAATGCATGTGCTCATTGGGAGTCCCTATAAGCCATGCCTGCAAAGACAGTCCAAAAATAGTACAGAAATCCATAATGAGCCATATCAATAAA
This sequence comes from Cyclura pinguis, assembly GCA_030412105.1. NCBI lineage: Eukaryota > Metazoa > Chordata > Lepidosauria > Squamata > Iguanidae > Cyclura > Cyclura pinguis. The sequence continues at coordinate 303,862,018 of CM059599.1, read as the reverse complement.
TCCGTTCTAGCAGTTTTCATTCATCCCAGGAGCAGGAAATTTGTAACAGGTCTTCATACACACAAAAAAGGGTCTTAATCGTCTTTTATTAACAAGCTGCCTCAAAATACTTTGTATAATAACAGGGATTGCTAAGAAAATAAAATAAATTTCCTGTATAGTTCCTGAGAGAATTGCAGCTAAGCTCAGATGGAACAGGGACCCTGAGATAGGTGGCAGATGATGTCAATGTCCCTGGTAATAAAAAGGTCTCAGCGCTCCAACCCTGCGAGCCTCATCTCTACTACACCACTATAGCATGAGGCCTCTTTCTTATCAGGATTCATCCTCAATTTTTTTATCCTGGTCAGTCAAAAATCTCTAGAAGGTCTGGGAAAATCAACAGGACTACACTCCCCCATCACTCTCCCCACTGAGTTAATTAATCAGGGCAATCAAGACCATTTTTGTGCCAAAATTGAATCAAATGCATCTAGATTTCACCCCAACATAAATGGAATTGAACTGTGGCCACTTTCTGGATATCTTGCCCCCAAAACGCAGGAAATCCAGACAGATGGCTGTGCTACCATTCCAATTACACCCTATTGTCTTTACTATCATACTGGCCACACCACTTTGTGGGCTGAGGATCAGAATAGTGGCTTTGTCAAGATTTGGATCAGGGTATTCCTGTCAGACTCAGCTGCAGTACCACGTCTACTCTTATAACAAGTTAAAATTCCTTCAAAAGTTCCAAGTACATATAATAATTTTATACACGGTTAGGACTTTTAAAGCTATATTACCATAGTTCCCATTTTGAAAATGCCAAGACAACTGTGATGCTGTAAGCCCAAGACAGCTTGGTTTTTTAGGAAATCAATTCCATTTAATTCAGTTGAGACCTAGGCGTCCACATAACTATGAGGTTCTGGATTTTACCATAAATAAGCAACTTGAGAATTTAAAAACTGCCATAATACGAACAATTCCATTGCATTCAGTAATGATCATCTTGCATGCTGTTGTTATCCCCAAAGACCAGAGAAGTAATTATCTCTAAGGGACTGTCTTTCATCAATATAAATTAGGAGTTCTTACATGTTTTATTACTTCAACTAATTTTCATTAATCATTGTAATGTCTACAGTTAAGCCAGTGTCGATTAAATATAGGTCTACATTGTGAAGCACTGTTCACCCCGGACTTCAAACTATGTTTCAACTGTATATTCTGAGGGCTAATTCCACAAGAGGGAACAGGTTAGGTATTTGCCAGGGTTCTAAGACTAGCAGATAGCTTTTCTGTTTTGCATGAGGTATGCAAGAAAATCAGATGTATGCTTAATTTGCAGGCTCCATTTCTTTGAAGTTAATGGGGCACATCAAGGGTACTGTGCCTGAGAGCTCCCAAAATCTTTGAGCCAGCACTGTATGTGTCCTATGCACAAGAAACATTTGGAAACTGTTTAATATTTGGGCAGACTTCCTATGTGCATGTTAGAAGGTAAGAAGACTTGGGTTTAAACATTAAATAGGCCATCCTACATTATCTGTATCCAGTGTCTGCCTACATTACAATTAAATAGGTTGGCAGTAAGAAAAGTATTTTAGATCCAACTCACTTTGAGAATGATCCAGGCCAGAAATGTTATATCACATAATATCAGAATTTCTGATTCCTGCAATGGAGCTGAAATGGTCAGCTTCATTTTGCCACCATAAATGTTACTGCACTGGTAGCCTTAAAAGTGTCTCTCCATGTTAAGAAGACCAAGATAGGCTTATAAGATTTATTTGTACATACAGATGAGTCCTCGTTTCCTTACAGACTAGATATTCCAGTGAGAAAAATCTGATTATACTTTTGGTATGGATCCGATTCATATGAATTCACATTCCCATTTTGAACTTAATATAAAGGATGGCATATTTTGTATTTTTATAGGCAGCATGAAGAAGTAGGTAAGACAAACATTTTCAGAATCTCTTACCTCTGTATGCTAAGGCTTAAATTCAACTGTTAGTCCTGGCTAAAGTAAATGTGAAGTAGGACCCCCTTCATACTACACAGTTATTACATTTTGATACCACTCTATCTGCTGTGACTGCAATTCTGGGATTTGTAGTTACATAAGGCATTTAGAATTCTCTGCCAGAGAGGTCCAATGTACCTCACTAAACTACAGATTCTAGGATTCTGTGGGATATAATCATGGCAGTTAAAATGATATTAAAGTAGTATAATTGTTCAGTGCAAAAGGGGCTTTTTTGAGTGAATATGTAAATTCCATTGATTCAAGGGATCTACTTTTGTTAGGAGAGAGCTGCTATGGTTGTTTGGATGCTGGTCTATGACCCTGGAGACCAGTGTTCGATCCCCCACTTGGCCATGGAAACCCACTGGGTGACCTCAGGGACATCATATACTGAGCTCCAGAAAACCCCATGACAGGTTTGCCTTAGGGCCACCATAAGTTGGAAATGACTTGAAGGCATATAAAAGCAACTTCTGTTAGGAAGTTGCTTTTATTTAGTCCCAGTCAATTATTTGTATAAATTATGAACTGCTGATTTTGACCGACTGTCTGTTCTCTTTTGAACCTGAATGCAAATAAATAATTAGTATAGCCCCATGTCATGTTGTATCTTAATAGTGCCCTATTTCTTTTTCTTTTTTTCTTAGCATGAAAGTTGGTAATTTAAAGGTATAGCTACATGAACTAGCCTTTGTTAGGTTTTTTTTTTATGATCATGTGGAAAAATATGAGATGATGGCCTTCTTTCCAGCCTAAGTCTTGATGGCAGAACTACACCAGAGGTTGCAGCTGCATCACATGCACTGTTTTCCACTCAGGAGGTCCACAGAAAATGTTGTTGTTCATTAAAAACAGGGACATCCATCATGTTTGAAAGACAGGGCTATGAAAATATGGATTGACTTTGATTAACGAGTCTGCCAAGATCCCCCCTCCTCCCCAAAGTTTTCGAGTGCCCTATGTGGGAGGGGAGAGTTTGAGAATCACTAGATTACAGTTGATACAAGAGTCTTATCTAGGAATTCACATTTTCCATGTAGTTGAAACCATGCTGAGGAGTGTGGGGGCAAGCATGCTAGCTCAGCCACAACACCATCACTATTTCCATCCATATGCCCATGGATCTTTGTTGGCAGGGTAAACATCTGCCCCAAAGGGCCTACTCTGTTCACCTTGTATTTACTTGCCCATTACACATATGTTCACTGCAGTGGATATGAATAGTTATCAAAAGATGGATATATTATCTTTCATATAGCAAGGAAAGGTGCTGAGAAACTGATGTAGTGATGCCATTTTTGTCAGTAGCTTCGTGTCACTATGAATTCCACCTTGGTACATACTGAGATAGCTTTTCATATCCTTCCTCCTTTTAGCAGTGTAGCAAAGCAATTGATCTCTATGTGTATTTTTATTTGTGCTTGCTTAGATGGAAAGAGTATTTACACACACACACACACACACACACACACACACCACTCGAAGAACTAATGGCATTACCAGTAGAACAAAGAAGGTATTGATACAGTGCACTCAAAGAACAGAGAGTTGATCACAGCCAAAACAGAGCACAGCAAAATGTGAACTTCGGCAGAAGGACACCAGTACAGACATAACTCAAGTATCTTTGGCTACCATATGCTTCTACTTAGAGCATCTTGAATTGACTGCTATTGTAGGTAAGAATGCATTATTGATATAATATTGCAAAGTTGTTTTTACCAATAATGAACATTGCTATTTGGTTTTTGTATCTAGTATTCGTATAGGCTTGATTTTGATTTTGATTTGTGTGCCTTCAAGTTGTTTCTGACTTATGGTGAACCTAAGGTAAACATATCACAGGGATTTATGGGGCTGACAGTATGTAACACTCATGCAGTGGGTCATGCAGTGGGTTTCCATGTGCCAAGCAGGGAACTGAATCCTGGTCTCCATAGTCCAACGCTCAAACCAGCTGGCTCTCTTTGGCTTGTTAGCAGAATATATTTTGAAAGGTCTCTCAAAAACAGAAATCTGGTCTTCTGTTCTGATCTTGAGAAGATTCCCCATTCTGTACCTCTTTAAAGAATAGTTTAGTGTAGGAAGAGAATACTATGGGAAATTCAGCATTTCAATCAAGGGTGTAGAGATGCAGAGAGGGTGGAGTTCTTTTATCTTTAATTGCATAGAAAAGAGATTTTTGTCACTCTTGTCATGGAGGGGTAGAAAAGCTGCTGAAGTTTCTCTATTCAACTACTGAACTCATTTTGACACCCCACGTGCAACACAGTCAATCCAGTTAACATGAGAAAGACCTGTTCTTGATGATAGATCAGCCAGACAGATCATCCAGATATTGCCCATATAAGCCCTGCAGGTACATGAGGGTGAGTGTGCCAAAGATGAAGTGTGCCAAAGATGAATGTTGCAGTGGCAGCCTTGATTTTGGCCCCTGACCAGGAGCACTTGGCAAGCTGTGATATGCTTAGTCATTAATAGAGACCAAAGCAGGATATGATTTACTAGTACAGTAGTTTTATTTTTCAGCACCCTCTGCTGGTCTGTGCCTGTGTCCGCAGAACTGCAAATCCAAATCTCTTTGTGAAAAGGTGTTGAAATGTTCTATCTGGATACGCCAAGGGAGAGCAGTGTTGTCAAAAGTTTCACTTCAGAAAAAGTGAATATAATAAACTTATTTGCTCAGTGAAGTAGTGCAATGTTATTGAGCCCTGGCATGTTATTAAAAGAGCGGTCAAGACTGATCTCTTCCGACAGGCCTTCCAAGACTAGCATTTCCATCGCCTCCCATCAATTGTCTTGCTGTTCTTTTAATAGTTGATTGATTGTAGTGTGTTTTAGGGGGTTGGTCTTAGGTGGATTGGTGGGTGGGGAGGATTGGGTATGTTTTTTAATGTTTTTAATGTATTACTGTATTTAATGTTGTTCGCTGCCTCGATCCAGGTGGAGAGGCGGGATAAAAATACATTTTACTATTATTATTTATTATTGTTATTAGTGGTGTAGTGGCTGGAGTGCTGCACTAGGACACCAGGACCAGGATTCAAATCCCTGCTCAGCCATGGAAACCCACTGGGTGACCTTGGGCAAGTCACGCTCTCTCAACCTCAGAAGAAAGCAAAGGAAACCCCTTCTAAACAAATTCTGCCAAGAAAAGCCTGTGATAGGCTTGCATTAGGGTTCCTATGCTGTATGTAGGATAAATAAATGTGCGAAAGAGAGCAGGGCTGGACCATCTATTTCCCACCCCATGCAACAGTGACTCCTGCCTATGGCATCTATAGCTGAGAGCCTACTTCAAGCAAGCAGAATGTAATGCTCCACCTGCACAGTTCCATATTATGCCCCTGACCTGGTAGCTGTCAAGCCTCAAGATGAGCTGCTGCTGCTGACTAGTGAGGATGTATAAGGAAGGCAGTTCTCATAATGATTAGCTGGATTCAGCTCAGAGGAGGGAAGAAATCCTCCTTTGCCCACTCTGAGCCCAGACTGGCTACATCTTCACTGTCTAAGGGGACAGCTGCAGCCCCTCCTAGGACTGAACGGCTACTCGGGGTGGAGTTGTATTTTTCCAAACTATATTTAGGCCTTTAAAAAAAGTGGCTTTCTTGAAGTAGTTCTTTAAAATGCATGCCAGACATTCAGTCTGTGACATTTAATATTGGGATCAGGTGCACTGCCTGTCCTTCAGCATTACTCCCCCCCCCCCTTCTGTTGGGTTCTCTTTGACTTCCTCCATTTCTTCTTTCCTCTGTTTTCTCTTCTCTCCAGTGCCATAGCCATATATGGCCAGTTGTTTCTGTATTTTTTTTAAAAAAATTATTGTTCAAAAGTGAATAATGTGTAATATATACTCCAAATCTTATGCATGTGGATAGGCACAACATTTTTAAAAATAAAGATGGAGTAACACAGCCATCAGTGTGGTGTGGTGGTTTGGGTCTTGGATTATGATCCTTGAGACCAGGGTTCAATTCTCTGCTGGGCCATGGCCGTGGCTCGGCCAACCCACTAGCTGACCTTGGGTGCATTGCATACCCTCAGCTCTAGAAAACCCCGTGATAGGCTCATCTTTTCGGATTTCCACACGAGGCTGTTATAGTGCTATGATTCCACTTTCAACCTCCTATGGAATCCTGGGGTTTGCAGTTTCGGGAGGGGCCAGCTGGAAACTGCAAACCCAAGGATTCCATAGGAGGTTGAAAGTGGAATCATAGCGCTACAATAGCCTCGTGCGGAAATGGCCTCAGGGTTGACATAATGAAATGACTTTTTTTTTCACAGAAACATATCTAAAAGAAAGAGAAAGAAAAAAGAGAAGCATACAATAAAGAAATATCTTAAAAGAAAAAAAAATACCATAAGAAAACATACAATACATACATGCAAACATACAATAGTAGTGTTCAAATGAAAGGAATGGCATATTACATAGTTACCATATAATGTCATGATATTATTCAATTAATAACTTATATATATATATATCTTGGTAACGATAACAAATATGTAAGATCTTAACAATATATATGGATATATTAATTGAGCTTTTAACCAAAGATCAATCTGGACCCTATACCATTAACCATCTTCCTTACCATTATATTTCGTGTTTTGTCACACTTTACAAAGATTCTTTACCATTTCCTTCCACTAACCCTCCTCCCAACCCACTTTCCGTACCTCAAGAAGAGAGTGTTTATCTATCTATACCTTACCTTCTAAAACCCAGTCTTTATACCATTTGTGTCTCTCATTTTATGTTTCATCAATCTTCATCAAGTCTCAAGGTTGGTTTTAACTTATTTTTACAAATGATAATATCTTAAACATCTCTTATATTGTTATTAAATATTTCATACAAATGAAAATAAAGTCCTGTGTCTCCTATCTTATATCTCTTCTGTTTCCAACTTATAATAGCAACATAATGAAATGACTTGAAGGCACACAACAACAACAACATAGTTGTATTGAGTGGAAGATCACTGTAGTACTCCAGAGTGAAACATATGAGGAGAGCACATTAAATGTTACAGTGAACACACCAGCTAATTCTCTTATAATGCTGATAAAATCTGTAGTTGTGTGTTACCTCATATCATTTTTTTCTTAAAATAAAAAGAAATATTAGAATTGTGTGTGCTGTAAGTCACTGTTACTTGTAGCAATATAAATGAACACTCACTAACCAGAGAACCAGCAGCGTCAATCCAGATTATATCACTTGCGTTGTTTGGAACTAGTGATTCTTTTTTTATTATTTACAGTGTGCTTTTGTTGATCTTTTTAATGACTATTGAATTTCAAGAACTTCAGTCGAACATCTTGGTTTTGCCAAGCAATGTTGCTTGGGTTTTTAAAACTCCAACAAAAATGCAATGATCAAGCTCTTAGTTAAGGTAAAATGTCCCCTTTGGATCCTCAAATTAGGTTGCACAGGGAATAATGGTGAGGTGAGTGTCTCTGTTCTCATAAATTCTAAGGTTCCCAGCATTCCATTGTCTGTAAGGATGGAATGACAAGCTAACAGATCAAAGAGTTTTCTTTCTCCCTTTGATAATTAGCTTCAGTGACAGGACAGTGGGAGTATAATCTTTTAATACCTAGTTTCTTAGATACTCACCATATTATATAAAGGCAGTGAGGGAAAAGCTGTAACCAAGTGTCATATGGACAGTCCTGCAGAATCTATGTACCTTCCTTCCTTCCTTCCTTTCCCAGATCTTGGTTTCCTGAAACAGTTGCTTATTTAGAAGATTATGGAATTAAAAACTTTGGTCCAACACATACACATGTTCATATGCATGCCCCCCACCATATATGTAGATATATGTGTACACAGATAGACACACACACAGAGTCGTATCTACTTACCCAAGGCATGGAATCTTAGCATAATTGTTTTCATTTTCATTTCATTACCAAGAAATGAAGGGTAGTCTCTAATCTTAGTAAATTTTAGATTCTGACAGTGCATCTTTATTTGTTTGTTTCAGAATTGAGAAGCCCAATTCATTGCTGTGGCTTTATATTCAAATGTGGGTCATGTCACCAGGACTTACTGCACAAATATAGCTATCAGGGGGTACAGCTTGTTGGCCAAAACAAGCTTGAAAACCATGTTTGGTTTTACAATTGTGAGAATTCTTTTTTTAAACTAATAGTGGTGGGAGCATAGTGTAGTGGTTTGACTGCTGGACTAGAATGCTGGGAGACCAGAGTTCAAATTCCTTCTAGGCCATGGAACCTACTGAGTGGCCTTGGGATAGTTACGCTCTCTTAACCTCAGAGGAAGGCAAGGCAAATTCCCCTCTGAACAAATTCTGCCAAGAAAACCCCATGATAGGTTCACCTTAGGGTCACCATAAGTCAAAAATGTCTTGGAGGCACACAACAACAAGAGTGGAGGGGATCCTATGGGGCCTACCTATAAAATGTATGTTTCATGGGCATGCAGACCGTAAGCCATGTGTTACACATTCTTACTTGACTTTAAGAGGGGTGAGAGGGTGAAAGAAGGAAGGGGAAAAGTTATCTTGTGGTGGCCCAAGGTCACATGGTAAATTCCATGACCAAACACAGATGTGAACCTGGGTCTCCCTGTTCCTAGTCGAGAACTTCAGCCATTGATCTGTACTGATTTTGATCAGTCGCAACTATAACTATAAAAATAGTATGAAAGTTGAAATATATTGGAAGAAAAATGGCAACAATTAATGTGATGAATTTGCATATTTAGATTGTAAATTACGCTAATTTATATAATTATGATCTGTATAATATGCAAATTTTATTCCTGGATTTGAGGAAGTGCAGCACAGCATCCCTGAAAGTAGGTTGCTTTGGTCTGGAATTCAATTTGTTTTATCCAGAAGGAAAGCGTGTCCCTACTACCTGTAGTTTCTGGCCACTATAATCCCCTTTTAAGCACAAGGGGCTACAGCAGTGCCATGACATCCTTTCCCAATGTAAAAATTGAAATTGTAGAGGTGGGTTGAGACACTGACACACTCCACCTCAAAAAGAAGCAACTGCAAGTCATTTAAATAAAACAGCATCTTAAAATATTATGATATAATGATATAGTGTTAACATACATTGCCCATATTTCAAGTGAGGAGAGAACCTACCCACAATTTTGGGATGAGACTTGCCCTGCTTCAACCACAAGCTGCCCCTGAATTTCAATCTGCTTCACCATCTTCTTTTCAGTAGTCCTGATACAACAACCAAGAAGTCTTTAAAAAAAAATAATTAACATTTGAAAGGTGTTTTTTCCCCTGTTTAGTGTGAAGTCTTTCTTTTCTAGCCTAACAATCATGTACTTATTCTGAGAATAAAACTTCTGAAGAGATTATGGGTTAAAAAAAATTCCCCTTGTGAGTGGCATTAAGACAAATTGACCTTCATGGATGAGGCAGACTGTCATTTAAATCTCTCACCTTGCACGTGCATGAATAAATTTTCTTATGGGATTATTAGTGTTCGTATACTCGCAGCAGGGCTGCATTTAATAAAATTAATGAAATTGCCAGATGATTGAATTATTTAGAGTTAAGAGGAAACCAGGTGCTCACTAACTCAGTTAAAGTTGTATAGATTTCCTGGTTTGATTCATGTCCTTATTTGTCTCATTGCCAAGTGGACTGCCGTATCGAACATACTGAAGATGAGAATGTTATTAGCTGAAAGACAGCACTGTCTGTCCAGTTGCTCCACTTGGGCTGGGGCGGGAGGGGCTTTCCGTGTCAGACCCACTGTGCATGTTCATTAACTATCCTTCAAAGTGTCATTTCTATTACGATGAAATGAGAGACCTTTTTGAAAAGCAAAACATCTTTGCAGTGGCAGGAAACAGGATAATTGCAAGAGCCTTTTCTTGTGCATCAGCATGCCTGTCCATTGCAATCTTCAGCCATCATCTGAGGCCCTCTTGAGGGTGTTACTGTCTGGAGAATTTTGACTAGCGATGATGCACGACAGAGCCTGTGTACTCACACCTTCAAAACTGTTTTGAGTTTAACTGAGCTACAATCTTAAGAGGGAGCTGCAGTGGACCATTAATTAAATTAACTAACCCCATCCTGCAGAGTGAGTTCCCTGTTCCTCTGTGTTAAGAGAGTTTTCCTTTTCCCTTTTCAAGCTTTTTTGGTGGGGCCGTGATGAGGCTGCCGAGAGCAATGGGGCAGATTGCAAAATTCCCAGGCCCCATACCGCTGACGGCCAGAACAGTGAAAAATCAAGTAGCATATTACAAAATAAATATCTAAATAGCGCAGTCAGTAAGCAACCTGTTGGCCTCCAGATGTTTTGGGTTACAAGTCCTATTATCTCTGACCACTGGCCATGATGCAGGGCCTGGTGGGAGTTGAAATAAAAAATATCTGGGTGGCACCAAGTTGCTACTCGCTGGTATACCAGTATCACTGCATGTACCTTAAAGGTCAGTCAGCCCAGGTGAAAGTTTTAACTATAGCTTTGTGGTCAGGCCTCAGAAAATTTTCTTTCACCTTAACAGATGTCCAGGAGTACTCACCAAATTGTTCTTTTCTCCTTTTTCCTCCCTTTGAATCTGCATTGCTACTGCCAGACTTCAGTCTTGTCTTGTAACCAGCTTCATGGTCAGTGTGGCAGTGTGTTAGGAGCAAGAGACTCACCAGCCAGAAAGTCAAATCCTAGCCAATGGGTCAAAAATTCCCACATAGTCTAATTAAACTAGTTCTCCCATGCTTTGTTCTGTGGAGAGATGGGGCTAGACTTTGGGAAATTACTTTTTAAAAGGGTTTAGTTACAGTTACAGTCCTGTTAACCTCCCTTCCCCTCCCCTCCGGTAGCTTGTTACCGAGAGAGTATCATAGAATCATAGAGTTGGAAGAGACTACAAGGGCCCAACCCCCTGCCATGCAGGAACTAATAATACCATTAAAATGTTTTTTAAAAACATCTTATTTTCTGTGGTCTCTGAGACTCACACATGTGAGTCATTCTGTTTCTGTACAGAGCTGGTTGAAACCTTCTGGTGATAGCTTTGGTGGAAGCCCCACCTCCTCAGTGTACCTGTACCGGTCAGACTCCTACCTGATTGCCAGTTCCTTTCTATTTGCTGAGCAGCAGGTTTGGAATGTACCTCCTGTTTTTGCCTCAGAGTTAGTGCTGTTTAACAATTTTCTTTTCTTTTTTTTAAAAAAAGTAGTTTTAAGTAATTTATTTCTCTTCCATTGGCCATTTCTGCATGGCGCTGCAGTCCCATGAAAGGGATGCAATGGCAGCAGTCTGTGGGTCATGCTTTCGCACATCATCATCGCAGTTCCACTGCTCACCCGTCCCTACCCATCACAATCACAGAATATTCACTTAATGGAAAAAATCTGTTAAGCACCTATGATCACACAATGCTCCCATCACCCCCAGCCATGCGGAAGAGGCAAAAGCACAGCACAGCATGGGAAAGAGGCTGGCTGTGCAGGTGTGTGTCGTTTGCACTCCCTTCTTCAGGGAGCCAGCCAGATGCGGAGGGAGTGTTCCCGTAGCACTCCCATCCTGGCAAAGACATTGCTGGGATTGTGACGGGATGTCAATGGGAACTTGTAAGGTGCAGAAATGGCCGTTGTCTTTGTTGTCAACATCGTGGTTGATGTCAAATGGTCCTTTGGTGTCTTTGTTGTTATGATCCTCGAGGCTTATTGCCTCTTAGCAACATGTGAAGAAATATGTTGGTTGCTCAAGAAATATTCCAGTCTTTGATTGACAGTCCTGGTGTTTTATCTGCTTAGGAGAGTTCCATATAATCAGAAAGTGCATTCACTGCCAAATATGTACTGGGCAAGCACTCTGGAACTGGACAGCCTGTCTTAAGTCATTTGCCTTAGAAAGTACCAACAGCATCCAAATTCTCATGTTGCATTGCCAGACTGAAAACTAGAGACACAGCTCCTGTACCTTTAATGGAGTTCCAGCAGGTATTGCTTATTACCCAGTTGTATTCCCTCTTTTACACACCCGTAAAATGTACAAGAGCTGTTTCCAATTTTTAAATATGGTAACCCTAACTCTCGGAAAGAAAACACTAAAAATTGTGGTCAAAAATGAGTATTTGTCACAGGCCTCCCTCAACCAACCAAGTGTGACAGCCTTATAAGCAAATACCTTCAGTTTCTGAGCCTTCAAATTGGAGAATGGCCCCAGACCCTAACTGCTCAGTATCAAGGGAATCCCACTAACCGTGAAGAAATCTGTTTCTATGGCTGAAAGAAAAGCAATTGTGAGAGGTCTAAAGAAACAGAAGAAAAAGGACAAGAAAGATAGGGATTTTTCTACAGATAAATCCTGATTGTCTCATTCTCGTTTGAGCTGACTAAAGGTGACCAGTCATTACTTAGACCAGAGCTTTCCAAACTGTGTGTGGTGACACATCAGTGTGTCGGCTGCAGTGTGTAGGTGTGTTGCATGAACGTAATGGCTGGAGAGGCTGCCTCTCCCACTGCCATAGTAGGCCGTACCCAGGTGGAGGGGCTGCCTCTGCCATCGCCACCGCTGCCACAAGCTGAGAAAGACTCCAGCAAGGGTGGCGGCAGGCCAGGCTCATGTGAAGGGGCTATCTCTCCTGCTGCCGCCACCCCCAGCAAGGAAGACGCCAGCAAGGGTGGCAGCATGCCAAGCTCGGGTGGCGGGGCTACCTCTCCCACTGCCACTGCAGCCACCTCAGGCAGAGGAAGACCTCGGCAAGGGCGGCAGTGGCGGGCCGGGCTCGAGTGGGGGAGCTGCCTCTACTTGCTGAATTAATTACTGAATTACTGTGTTGTGAAATGATGCATGTCTAAAAAGTGTGTCACCAACATGAAAAGTTTGGAAAGATCTGACTTAGACTCACGTGGCCTTTTTCTTATCAAAAACCTAGCTACAAAAGCACCATCCTGGCCCTCCAGCAAACGTGGGGATGAAGGATGCCAGGATGTCAATAGCAGCACCCCAGTTGTGAAGTTCTCTCTTAAGCAAAAGTTAGTTAGACCCTTTTTGGAGATGTCCTTTAGGCTGCCAGTTGAGACATTTTTATTCAACCAGACTTTCAAAACATTTAAATCTTATTAGCTGTCCATTTCTTTTTATCTTTTTATTGTGTCTTTTATCAGTTTTTTGCGGGGAGGGTTAGGGCTAAAACGAGTGATGAGATTTTTATTATTTTAAAGTGCCTTGAGGAATCATCTTCAGGGCTGAAAGGTGATAAAGAAATTATTTTATGGGTAAATAAGTACAGTACTTCAGATCATTTATCTGATGAAGGATAAGGTGCTCATTCATACATCATTATTAGCATTAGCTGTCATTATTAGTAGGAATTACTACCACTGCTATTGCTATTTCTAGATATATCAGCATATATCTTTTAATATCTTTTAATGTCCACAGTGTGTATCCTTCATGATCCTTTAATTCTGAAAAAAGGATATAGGTATAGGTATGGATGAATAAAAATGGTCTGTGCATAGAATTTAGAACAGCAGTGAAAAGCTTGTGGGCTGCAGGTTACCATCTGCATTCTGTTTTGATGCCATCTGCCCAAAAGCAGAATATCACCACAGGGAGAAATAGCAGGATGTCCTACAGTTATGAAGCCACATAACCACCAGTTACACGTGGAGACTTTCTGGGATTTGTAATGCAATTTAAATCTCTGATACTATTACTTTGCATAGAATGAGGAAGTGGAAAGCAGTGTGTGTGTGTGTGTGTGTGTGTGTGTGTGTTTGTCATAAGGGAGGATCTAGGGGAATCTCTGAATCAAGATTAGGTTCCTAAAGCTGCCAGATGAATTTCTTGCTTGAGCACATGATGAGAAAGGGAGACCCATACCAGCCATTAATTTATACCATATAATGCTGTAAACTAGACACTGTTAACAAATGCTTAAGTTATGGTAATTTTATGCAGCTTTCACTGTTTAAAAATAGCTCTGTTCCTAGCAAACTGATGGTGCTACAGCACATATCTGAACTCCGCAGGTTAACTCTGCATGTGTAGCTTTTGCAAATGCTTACTGAGTGAGCACTAGCTAAAGCCCTGATTACTTGAAGCCTTTTGCCTACAGGACCAATGAAGTCACATAGTGGAACATTAGTTTTCACTCAAGAGTTTGATATAAATGCAACTGTCAGGCATAGAACACAGGTACTGATGGCTGCTGTGACCACACTTTCTGTGCTGTTTTTTTCCAGATACATCCACTCGATGGGCTAAGAGAGAGGAAAGGATTTTTTTTTCTAGGTCAGATGGAGTTTTATAGTGTTTGATACATCTCAATCAGATCTGCTTGTCTCTGCGTAAAGGTCTACTGCCCTCAGGAGATATTTGACATATGTTCTGCCACACTGCACAATCATTTCTTACAGCCAAGAAAGTTGTGAGGTAGAGGGAAGAAGGAATGGTGTAATGGGTATCCTTCTCAAATGACTGTTCATTTTGCTGCTAGCTTGCAACACATTTCTATATTATTCTTGTATATTTATATGAAAGTTGGCATTGCTTAGTGGTTAGAGCAATGGTAGCTGGTACTGTCCATGTTAGTGGTAGAGTAAATTCCCTTTGGGTTTTAGTATGAAATATAATTATGAAATATGTTTGATTTACTTGGGAGATAGAGTTTGTCACCTTGGATATTGAAGTTGCCAGCTGCCACTGTATTGGATTGTCCCATGGGAACAAGGTTGCCAGCAGAGTTAAAAAAAGCCAGAGAGAGAAGAGGGAATTTCAGTAGGTGTTGCTTTTTGTGCAACCAGTTAACAAGCAACACTTGCTAAAATTCTGTGTTCTTTGGTTCTCCCTCTGCCAGATTCAGACAGGAAGACACTGAGGGAAAAAAGACTGGAATTGGAGGAAAGGTGTCACATGGCTTTGTGGCCCCTGGCTTGTCATTGGCCTGATACCATGTGGATTTTAGAAGCAAAAGAACAGTGAGCCTTTGTATGGAATGGAATGTGGGTGATTTGTTTTCTCAGCAGGAGGACTTAAGACAGCTTTTAAGGAATGTCAGGCCCTTTAGGCTTTATGGCTGGTGTTCCCCCCTTCCCAACCTCTTAGCTCATATCGAAATTACTAGAGTCATTTTGGATGGTGAGATGAGTCTTTTCTCCTCATCTAATTTTTATCGATTTTAACTTGAGGGGTGAGCTGTGATGAACCCCTGTGGAGTTCCTTAGTGAGTTGTTTCCTTAAAACTCTGGGCACTTTTATAATTAATTGAAGTCTTTCTCACTCCAACTTCCCATTTCCTTCTTTCTTGTCTCACTTTTACTCTCTGTCCTCGGGTGTGGAGAAGGCAACTTTAAAATAACAACAACAAAAGGCTAATTGTATCCTTTTAGACCAACAGTAGCAACCTTCATGCCATTCTTTGTAACTCTTATAGTCTATTTTGAAAAACAAAATTTTACACAGTGGCCATTTCCACACTACACTGTTATGCTGTGATTATTCCACTTTCAACATCCTGTGGAATTCTGCAGTTTGTAGTTTACTGAGGACAAAGAGCTCTCTGGCTGAGAATTCTAAATGCCCCTCCTTTAACTGCAAACCCCAGGATGTTGATGTTGAAAGTGGAATAATAGGATGTTGAAAGTGGAATAATACCACTATAACGCTGTAGTGCAGAAATGGCCAGTGAATCAATTAATGGCTATTAAATTAATTAAATGAGTTCAATTATTAGTGTTGATGACAATGAATTAGTCTCGCTATTTTTAACAGTTAACATTTACAAATTAAATTTCAGATCCAGCTTTCTAAGCTCTGTGTAGGAAAAGCACAACAGCTGATCTTAAAGTATGAGGAGGTTCATGCAGGAGAAGACAGTCTTCTGCATAACTAGTTCCCAAGAATTTCAGGGCTTTACAGGTAATAATAGCACTTGGAAATGAAGCAGTATGCACATGGTACAACAAAGTGATCTCATAATCCCTGCTTTTATGATATAGGTACAATACAGTAACATAAGTGAAGCTTTCTTTTTTATAATCTTAACACAGTGTTGAGTCAAAGCAATAATGTGAAATTATTACTTTTAAAACAATTTTGGAGCCTTTTCAAAAGAAATCCGTGTCTTTCCTTCAACTAGCTTGATAGCAAGAGTAAGAGTAATTTTGTCATTGTTGCTGACTCCTTTTCATCATAGATATGAATGAACTTTTGGATATGGGGACAATGGCGAGCCATGGCACATGAAAATAATGAAGTAGGGATGAATGACATCTGTTTATGAAAGGCATAGTTTGGGAAACATATGTATTCCATCTGCACTTCAGTGAGTGCCCTTTCTTTCTCTCCCCCCTCCCCTTTTGTTATAATACACTCTGATGACAACAATATAAGAGAAATCATTTGCAGCAAAGGAAATAAAGGAGGTGGCTAACATTATCACTATGCTCTAATTCTAATAAAGAATAAATTTATTACAGTTTTTCAGATTTCAGTCACTTTGTGATTGTCCTCTGATGGTAGTACATTACTTTCAGGGCTTCCAAATGCATGCCTGGCAATGAGCTACATGCAGATCAGCTGTACACAACTATGTACAATTTGAATTGGGATGAATATCTTGTCATGCCGTAATGCTAGTGCAGGATGATGAAGCTAAACATTGGCCTGGTCACCATATGTGGACAATAGAGATGTGCTCATCCCCTCCACTTCCAATAAACAGCAGGTAGTGCAGAGCTCTCCAAACTGTGTGTCATGACATGTTAGTGTGTCAGCTGCAGTGTGTAGGTGTCACATGAATGTAATGGGTAGAGGGGCTGCCTCTCCTGCCACCGCAGTGGGCCAGGCCCAAGCAGAGCGGCTGCCTCTCCAGCTGCTGCTGCCTTGGGCCATAGAGGACCCCAGCAAGGGCAGTGTCGGTGGGCCAGGCTTGAGTGGAGGGGCTGCTTCCACTTACTGAATTACTGTGTCACAAAAGGATGCATGTCTAAAAAGTGTGCCAGCAAAAGGAAAAATTTGGAAAGCTCCAAGGTACTGGAACAAGAGTTGCAAATTGGGCCAAAGAATAGAAAAGAGTGTATCATCATCATCATCATCATCATGCTCCACATTGTCATCTAACCTTTTTCCAGTTCGGGACTCAGGGCAATTTACAACAGTTAAACATAAGTAAAGGGTGCAACCATTAAAGAGTATAACCTTGTGTAACGTCAGAAGGTGAGAAAATGTACAAAGGAAGAGGCTTTCAGTTAAAGAAAAAACTTCCTGGCAAAACCTGCTATAGCGATGAGAATACAGTAGCATTAATTGGGGCTGTGCATGATGAAATGTTGTTGTTTATACTATTGAGACCATCATCCCAGGAATGTAGATAGTCACTTCAGATAGTTTCTATCATGCTGTAATAATTCCTGTAGCAACCCTGTATGTTAAATAGAATTTACCAAGGTTGAATGGTAAATTCCATGGCAAAGCAGAGATTTGGACTTGGCTCTCTCTGTTGTAAGTCCAGCACTTAAGTTAGTTCCCTCAGAAGAGGCAAGAATGATACCAAGGAATATGCAGTAAACCGTCCTTACCTGTGATCTCCAGATCCGTGATTTTGAATGATTGTGGAGCATTGCATCCTACACCTAAAAGGGTAGTGACATCTGTATGAATGTGCTAAGGCATCCACACACGCATCGCCACCATTGAGTAAAATAGGATGTGAACAGTCCTAGGCCATTTCCACACTAGAGGTCATTAGCACAATATACTGTTACAATCCTGGCATTGCCATTCGTGCAATGCCATCAGATTAGGCATGCTGTTTTCCACATGCTTCTGCCTTCAGCAGATGAGTAACAGTATTGCCACTGGTGTTCTTTCTGCACCACAGCATCCTTGACCATTCCTTGTTCCCACCTTCGCCCCACCTCACTGCCCCTGATTGGTCAGGGATTTTTCCTCCTTTGGAAGCCATCCTAAACATGGTAGTACACTATTGCATTTTTACACTGTTAATATCTAAAAATGTGTTTAAAAAATAAAAAGGGTTAACTCAAAGGAGAGCATTCAAATAAATATGGAGAGGTGATAGATTTAGCAGTTGCACACCATAGGAGTCACTGAGGGAGGGACACATTGGGCAGCCCACAGCTCGTCCACTGCTGGATCCACCATTACTGGAAGTGCTATCAAGTGCTATAACAGTTCCGTGCTGAGCCAGCTGACAGGATTGAAGTGCTAAAGGAGGCTCTTACAGATTTTTTTTCTGGAAATAGAATAGCACGCTTTGGCAATGCTTGGGCATGGGATAGCAGCTGGATAGCGATTATATGCAGAAGCACAGCTCTTGGACTGTTAACTCACCGCTATGGCAGTATAGCAACATGGTGCTGAAACGGCGCTAGCTTCCAGTACTTGCAGGGATTCCTGGAACAGAACCCCCTCATATAGACAGGGCCCGCTGTTGTGATGAAGATGGTATCAAGGAACATAGTGATGAAAATGCAATTATTAATGTGCTAAATTTGTACAATTAAGTGGAAATAAGAGGCATAATTTTATCAGTTTTCATAATCTGCGCATTATGCTGTCCAGACTTGAGAAGCTAGAATATAGCAATCCTAAAACAGTCTAAAACCACGTATGTCTACAGATTTGAATGAAATTATCAGACCCAAAAACCTTTAATAAACTTGAGACCAAACCATTATCTGTGCCAGATTGGGCCTCTAAAGGCTTGGTACTCCAAACTGGGGTGCCACAGTAAAAGAGGTCTTCTCATCCTCATGCAGGGTATTGCTCCCACTGGTGGGACACAGAGAGGGGCCTCTCTGACAATGATCAGGGAGTCATATATTGGGAAAAGGTATCCTTCAGATATAGAAGTCGCAAGCCACTTAGGACATTAACTGTTATTACTAGTACCTTGAATTCACACCAGTAACATATTATCAGCGAATGCAATTCTTTTAAAACCAACATTGTATGATTTCTGTAAGCTGTTCCAGGCAGCAGTCTAGATATTGTGCCTTCTAAAAGATGGAATACAAACAGATTCAAAGCATGCTGTCGAATTAACCATAGGGATCTTGTAGGACCATTGAGACTAACAGTTTGTAGCCTAAACTTTTGAAGACTAGGGGCCTTTTCACACTACACTATTATAGTGCTATTATTCCACTTTCAACATCCTGGGGAATTCTGGAATTTGTAGTTTACTGAGACCAAAGAGCTTTCTGGCTGAGAATTCTAAATGCCTCTCCCTAAACTGCAAACCCCAGGATTCCATAGGATGTTGAAAGTAGAATAATAGTACTATAACAGTGTAGTGCAGAAAGACTCTAACACAGCTATATCTTTGAATCTGGTATCTTTGAATTAAGGTAGATCTTACCTTCTGTTGATATTTATAGATTTATCAAGAGCTATCAGTCTTTGAATAGAGAGGATAGGGAATGGGAGTATTATATTGCACACAAACGTCTTAGAATAACCTAGGTTATATATCTCATTTAGTTTCTGCCATGCAAATTGTATTTTGTGTAGCTTTATTAATGTGGTTCTTCATTGAATTTGTCAGGTGCTCACCTCTTTGCTTAGGTGATGGCATGCAATAGAAAAGTGCCATCTACTGGCACAGAAATGTAGGCAGCAATGTGCTGTCTTCATGTTTACTTGTTTACTGCATATTAATTCTTGTGGGTAATTAGAACCCCACAGTTCACAGGTTTTTTTTTTGTTTCTTTACTTTATTGCAACTGTGAAACTGGAATGCATCCAGAATGCTCACAAACTGAAACACACACACACACATGTGGAATTTAATTTTTAGAAATCCAGTGGGTAGGGTTTGGGACATAATAATCTTGCATCCCAGAAATTGGCAGCACTGCAATTTGGCTGAATTGGTGCCCCTGCAAAATTGTAGCCAAAGCCAAACGTGTGAAAGAAGTGAAAGAATATGTGAGTGTGCACACCAGAAAGCAGCCAACACAATTGATTCCCCACCACCATCACCACCACCACCTTATAAAATACAGGGTATCCTGGGTGATTCTGGACCTGGACCCAGTCCAAGATACATAATTATTTTTTTGAACTGGGTTCTGCATTTCAAAGATAATTGCATTTGCCGAGGATGTATTTGCTGTTCCCCAGCATCACTGGAATCCCAAGTGCTGAGAAAACAGCCATATGGTTTCCTTTTTTTACACATGATTAGGCTGACAGTGAGTTTAACTGCTAGAAAATTAAACGAAGCCTTATCCTGCATTTAGGAAGATAAAGCAATAAGGTGAAGTTTTCTGGTTAACTTGGTTGCTAATGCCACCTGGTGGGTATAAAGGAAAATGCACAGGGTTCACTGTGCTAAGTTTAATGTTTCTCTTTCAAGATAATTTAAAGGTGATTGGAGAGATTTATATTAATGTTTTGTTGATAATCACACACCTTCAAAATCTTATCAAGGCCAGATCACAGCAGTTTGTAGCCCTGAAGCTATGGCCGTTTATAGCCTGATCAGAGTTTATAGCTGCCAAATATCTCCCTTTGCGCGTGTGAAAGCTATTCTAGAAGGAGAAATTAAATGATGAATGAATTAAAAATATAAACAGTAACATATCAAATACACTGAAAACAATGGCACAAAAATCTTCAGGTATGTGAGCTCATTTTCAGCCCTGTCACTTTGCTGTTCCTGATTCCATCCATTTTTAGTTACTAAAACACCTGTATTGACAAAAACAGAAATACTGGGAAATTTGGAAATTGATTGGGGAAGAAAGGGTAATAAGCTAGGCATTTCCCCCTTCAATACTGGGACCCTAGACTTTCTCTTTGTCCTATCAAAATCAAAGGCTTGCTTGGTGAGAACACAAAAGAGAGCCCTTTTCAGTGGCTGCTCCTAGTCTCTGGAACTCCCTTCCACTGGAAGCTAGGCTGGCTGCCTCCCTGCTTTCCTATGACTGGCAGGCAAAGACCTTTTTATATAAACAGGGATATTTTTACTGGGGTTGTTTATTTATTTATCCATCCATCCATCCATCCTTTGTGTGTCTTTTAAATTATTTTATACTGTTTAATGTTTTTAATTTTAATTTTAATTGTTCTTGAAATTTTATTAAGATTTTAAAATTGATCTTTTTTGGGAGCCACATTGGGTCCCACTCTGGGAAGAAGGTGTCATACAAATTAATTAAGTAAATACATAGTTAGAGAGGGGCCTGGAGCAATTGTACCAACTGAACTATTGATTGGGTCTCATCTTTTAAGTGGGATGTATTAGAGAAATATTGAACTGGCATTTCTTAGTTAGTAACCAATTATAGCAGGTGCAAATGGAACAAGGGATACAATTATCTGTCCATCTATCTACAGATGGGAGGGAAGGACTGAGAGAAGACATAAACCAAGACTCATTTAGTGTCCTGGTAACTGAACTTCCAAGGCTGTATTCATACGATTTATTTTATTTTATCTTATTTTACTTCATCTTATTGCATAATAATATGTACCTGCTTAACATGGATATGTTTGTTGATCAATAGGAAAAAGAATTGCATTGTATATTAGGGAAAGTATTAATGGTGGTTCTGAGACAACGTAGGGAAAAATAAGAAGTGAATGGCAATGAAAAAGCTCCCTATCTAGACTGGAATCCTGCAGTTCAACATTTCCAGTACGATAGCCTTTAATAAAAACTCCTCACATATTTAACCTTTGAAAAATCATCTATGCAATATATGTAAACCTGGTGTCCTTTGCGTAAATAAAACCACAACTCTAAAATGTCTGAAGATTCCTTTAAGCTTTCCGATCCTGCACTATTACAGACCACCCACAGTTCTAGTCCTCCTGGTGTATTTAACTCTCACACCTGGAAAGCTTTCTTTAAAATGACAGCAAGAGCACTGTAGAAGAAACTATCAGGAAGATATAAAAACTGAATGACATTAGTGTTAATGATGGATCAGCCACATTTCAAAATTGTAGAAGCTGGCACTGTGGGGGAGAAGCAGACAGGACTGAACTGGAAAGATTTCTTCTCTCTGCACCTGCAAGGATTTAATTGGCCTCATCCAAGCGCCAAAACAGTGTAGAGATGTAGCACTGGATTTGGGCCAAGATGATCATGATTCATGCTCACTACCCACCCAAGACATGAAGCTCACTATGAACCCTGGCTGAATCACTGATCTTTTTGTTTAAGCTACCATGGGGTTGTAAAGATAAAACAAGAAACTAATTTCTACTCACTTCTCTCCAATCTGCTTGGAACGATAACAAATTTTCAAGGTGGATTTAAGTTCTGCTGTATCTCTGAGAATACAAGGTAAGAACTACCACAGCCTAAGGCAGAACTACCCCTTGACTCACAGGTCTGGAAGATCTTTTCATTTTTGATTCTTTGAGAAGATTATTGTTTTTGTTTTGTGTTTTAATTTATTGAATCCCATTTTTGCAGGGAGAAAGTCAGGATATAAAGCTAACAAATAATAATCAGATGTGAATAATGTACAGTCTCTAGAAGATAATTTACTCACACATATTATTTTCACATTCTTAGTAATATTGCTTCTGATGTTAGCACCTTTCATTGTATGAAATAACTGTAATTCTGATTTGTCTGTAATTCTGAAAACAACTGTATATGTTAGATAAGACCTGAGCGTGAACAAATTCCTTTTTTGGGCTCCAAGGCTTCCCCTGCCAGCAAAACCAACAGTATAGAATTCAGGGAGCTGTAGTCCAAAAAAGTAACTTTTCTTACCTCCTCTGGAAAGGAATCCATCTATGAACCCCAAAGCATTGTTCTTAAAGATGGATCCAAGAGCTTTAATCCTTTAATTGACCTATAAGCTAAGTGAGAAAAATGTAGCATCATGGCCGGCTGAGGCCAGAACTGGAAATTTCACCGGTGATGAACAGATGAATCACAGATAGTTGGAAAACCATTTTAAAATGGCATTTGTACCCTCCATCCTTCTCCCTCTGTCTAATGTTTTCTTTTCCTCTCTTCTCTTCCCTTTCCTTAATTTCTTTAATTCTCTTTCACATAAACTATTAAGGGGTTTTAGAGATGATCTCAGAAGACCTGAAGTGTTTCCAAAAGGAGGAAATGCACATTTTCATGAATATTCAGCTAGGAACTTCCCTTCTCTCATTACCAAGGCTAGCAACTGTTTGATCCAAGAAACTGTTTTTCCCAGACAATATGGTTATTCTTCAGTTTTCAGGCTTTGCGGTTACTAATAGCTTATTAGAATGGGAGAGCGTGGTTATACCAGCAGGAAACAGAGCAGTCAGGTGTATACATATACCACTTGAATTAGTAATATTTCCTGAAATGAAAGCCAACAGTATTTTCACATCTCTACACCCCTTTCGTTCCTTCTAGCTTCAGCTTGTTTGTTCACTATAGCACTTGAAACTTAATGGAACGGCAGTGCTATAACAAGCTGGTCCCATGTAACAGTGTGCAGTTTAGAATGAACCAAAGCAAACACATTGAGCCCAAGACACGTTTATCTCGAACGAACGTTGCAGCTCAGGATGAATGTTCTCACTCTCTGAAGGAGCAAAGCAAGTTCAGTAGAGCTGACAAGAGAAGTTGGCAAAGATTCTACAAGGACTGTGAAAGGTTATGTTTTCTCAGAGATTCATTCTGTGTACCATTTGTGTAAACTCACCACAGTCAGACCAGTTTTTCTTAGAGACAAATGATTACTGTCATGATCAAAGGCTTTTTCTGTGAATAAGCATGTGCTGGGTAGTTGATGCTGATGTGAAACATTGTCACAGTAACCATCAGGAGCCCTAAGGAGTGGCCTCATTTAACCCTGAATTGTACATGCACACATGCACACAAACACAACAACACATCCCTCTTACTCATCCTATGTGAGTATAATAGAATAGTCAAAAGGCAGGGTTATAAATGTGTTGGAACCAGCATGTTGTCCTCATTGGACAAAAGCTTTCCATCCTAGTTAGACTGAGTGCCAACTGCAAGACAGTGGGATTGGAGTAACAGACAGGAGTGAGAACTGTGCAGATGACATTTTGTTCATCATGAACATCAAAATCTGCCACTCATAGATGGCAGTAGTGTGGAATAAACTTAATATGTAAGTTTCTTTCCTATTGTACTTGCTCCTTGACTTTGAAGCTACCTAATGCAATCATCTTAGGAGAGCGATATCAGACCTAAATGTTTCGTGTATAACTATAGCTAGCATGATGGCTAGCATGGACCCTTGACTTTTTCTGCAGAGTCCAAACTTTTGAGCATAGAGAGCTCTAACCTTTTGTTGAAACTGTTAAGTGTGGCATTCATACTAATTCTAGTAAGACAAATGCTGTTGTAAATCATTTTATGTTGTGCTTTGTTTTCCCCCATCACTCTCATTCCCAATATTTAACTTTACTAAGTTACCCGAAACAAAAGGCTGAAAAAAACTTTCATTTGTTCTATTGGAAGGAAGGCTTTTTTACATTGTTTCAAGCGAATCATGTTATACACTGTTAGAAATGTTCTTTGTGAACTGGGAAAGCGAGAGCAGGCCAGCAGAAGTCTCTTGTTGAGGGACTATGTGTCCTTAGGCTAAGTTAAATTAACTTGTCCTATATTATCATATATTGTTATTGCTATAGTTCCAGATGCACATGCACAGAGATACTCCGTCAGCATTGAGACAATTCTGAATTCTTCCAACATAATATAATAGTTATTTGGAACAGAATTCACAGAATCCCTATCCGACATGGTCATTAGCTGGAGGGAACTGTTCTTGGAACTGTAGACCCAAGTAACTTTTCCAAAGCCTGGTTCTTACCATATATGCCCCGCGTGACTTTTTTTGATGAAAAATTTCAACCCAAGTACTCAAGAAAGGGGTTTTGCTTTGCTTTATTTATTACAGCACAAAATCTTTTAAACACTGTTGATTAAAGTACAGAATGTGTTACGGCAGCAGCATATAATAAGATGGCGAAAGGCTGCCTCATTGGCAGGCTTTGGGTTGGGACTGGAAAGAGAATTCATTCTGTAAAAATCCCATGTGAACTTTGCCAAATGGCCACCATTAGTAAACAATCCTGCTGTGCATTTATTACACATGCATAATGTTTCAGTTGCTTGCAAAGACCCTAACTGTTGTTCAGATTAATTGTGAATGTTGAAACACCTTCAAATCTAGTTTAACTAGCAAAGGACCTTGAGAATTGTAGATCTCTCCTGTGGTTTAGGAATTCTGAGCAGTGACCTTCAACACTTTTATAAAACTATATTTCCTAAGATCCTTTGGAAGAAGCCATGACTGATAGTCAGGATTAACGTGGGTTTAAATTTGGAGTATAGATGTCTACATAGACTACAAAGTAGCTGTTCTAAATCTAAATATACTCATAATGTCTACATCCATCTCTTCCACTTGCTTTTTGTATGAGCTTTTTTTGATACCATGGTTAAATGGGGACTTAAAAATGAGACTTTTATAAGAATTCAAATCCTAGCAACCTTGGATTTCCACTTAAGCTGCAACACTGATTTGAATTAGTTTGTTAATAGGTTAGTTAAATTTATTGGCTAGTATGGGGCCTGTTGTTCCCCAAAGCAACATGCATATATCATAAAAATGCAAATAGCAATGATCAAATTTAATAACCACTATGCGCTAACTAACCAGCTACATACCAGCAAAGAAGCTGGCAGAGCAGTTTCTAGAACACAGAAAAAAGAGGGAGTTCTCTAAATTAAACTGTCAATACACTCTCTAGATGAACTGGAAAATTAACCTGTGCCCATGAATATCCTTTGTTAATATGTAATATGGGAATATTGAGTTTTTCAGGTTAGGTTGCTTAAATCCAACTGAGTATGCATCAGAATGCAGCATTCAGAAGAGGAGGAGCAGCAGCACATGCATTCCAGTAATTAAAAGCCTATCTTTTGTCCTTCTTCCACCTTTATTTTCATTAGGCCACCCAAGGTACACCAGTACTGCAGACATCTCAAGTGGGACAAGTAAGGCCTTATTGTGTACAAAGACATCATTATTTCTGCTTTATAATACTTAGACCAGGAGAAGTCCTTCCATTGACATTGTTTTAGATTCTAAAATTTTTTCCTAATTGGTAACAATTGGTCAAAATAGGGAAATGCCACCAAAACCTACTAAACAGACTAGACACTGACTGAATAAACACAGTTACTTCTCCTTGACCACTTCTTTTCCTACACAACGATGGCTTATAAGACTATAGTTTTGCTCTTTGCTTGGTAGAAATATGGATTCATTAATGGGTCTTCTTTAGATCTTTTTTAGATCATAGAACTGCCTTGAATCCCATCTCAGGAAAAAGACAGGATATAAATTCAATAAATAAAATAAAAATTGAAAAAGTAGATCAAGAATTGTCAGTCATGAAAATAGAAAGGCAATCACCAGTACATCTTGAGTGACAGACCCATTTTAAGAGATGCTGTGACACATCATTCAGAAGGTATATTTCATTTCTTTTATAATGAAAAAGTTATGTTTCCATCCATTCTGGCTGTAAAGATAACCTTCTGAATGCAAATACCCCCAAGGCATACATCCGGGTAATCTATATCATAATCTATAATCTCTTCCAGGATATTTCCAGTTGAAATTCAGTCTAATGATATTGTTGATATAATTGCATAAAATGCATAAATCGTGTTTCCTAATCTGTAGAGAAACATCAGAAAAGAAGCCTGTATTAGTTAACAAAAGAACTGAAACATTTAATAGCAATAGCACAATTCCATAGATACTTGAGAGCCACTGTGCAAATCAGTATTACAGTATTCTGCTCTCTCCTCAATAGCATTGATTGAGGAAACAAATGATGTAGAACTGCTGGACCCATACCCTCGTGGCCAACACACATGCCTCCAAGATGAGAAGGAACCCAGGGATGCCTCAGAGCATGTTGAACTCCTTTACCTCCCATAGTGGGAGAATATGTTCTGTAAAGGTTAGAAACAAGCCAAACAGAGGAGAGAAAGAGGGGAAAACTGGCACCATCAATAATTTAACCCAGCTAGCAAAAGCCCAGAAGGGCTGTGGATAAAATAAAGCCTCCAGATTTGGAGGCTTACCCTTAGAATTGTAGCCTTAATGTAGAACAACAGAGGTCAGAATTATCTTTGGCTTAACCAAACTAGATAGCAGAACACTATCTGATTCATCTGGCATGTTGTAACTCCAACTATGGACAAATGTGTCATGGAAACTTGAGATAACAATCAAAGTACTAGTATTTCCTGCAATCTTATCCCTCAGTGAACTATTGATGACAGAAACTGGAAATCCACCCAAATTCTACAACATTTCCTATCTTTGGTATGAGCCTCACAGGACAATTAGCTAAAATTAGCTAACCATCAAGGTTAACAAATGCTTTTGCTATTAGTAGCTCAAATCCAGGGGTTTGTGAACAGCTGGGGGATACTTGTGCACATGGATCTGTGGCCCTTGGCTGAACGTGGGGCAGAAATATCTGGATTTGATGTTCTTTGTCTCCCTGTAGAGATGACCAGTGATCTCAGAGCTGATAACTTCACCTCTTTGATCACTCCAGTGCTGTGATAAACAGTATGTACATAAGCTCCAGAGGATGGAAACGGGAATCAAATCATAAGACTTATTTGTTGTGTGGACGCACTAATTGTAAGTATTTCTCTGGATTTGTCCTCTGAATATTATTGGCTTAACTCAAAAAATGAGAGCAAAAGAAAATTAATGTGATCTTTTTTAAAAAAAAAATTGAGTTATTAACAATATTATATAGGCACGCAACATATCTGATTTGTTTTACAGAACAAACATACCATTTTATAATTTTTTTCCAAAAACAAGCAAGAGTTTTAGAGACTTTAGGAGGTCTTTGGTTCACAGGTTCACAGCACAACAAAAGTACAAACAAATCAGTAAATGACTAGCACTCTACCATTCGATCAGAGTATCTCTCCATAGGTCTTAATGCAACTGTGAGGGTTATGCACACTGACTACAGTAACTGATGAACCAGGTTGGAGAAATGCTTTAACCTATCTTGCCATTTGTATTATCTCGTACAGTAGATATTAGTATTTGCATAAATGCTGTTTCTCAAATTCTTTTCTACCAGGTTTCACTTCAGAGGTGCTCCAAATTTCTCAATGTTGAGAAAGCACAATAATTGGATCAAATATTTCTGTACCTGTGATTTTCAGTTTATTTTCCAAAATGTAAAACTAACATCTTAATTTTTTTAAAGTGAGACTGAGGTATAGTAAACCTTTAAATAGCTTCCTTCTTAACTTATGAGTAGATAAATGATGAGGTTCTCTCATCAGCTAATTTACATTAGTGGTATATTCATCTTCTGTATTTTAACTTTTGCCTTCTCTTTCTTGAAGGTTCCAGAAGACATGTATTATTAATGTGTTTGCCTAAACGAAAGCTTGCTTAGTTAGCCCTATTTTTCTTCTGATTGAACTCCTGATGTGAATTTAAAAATCCTTCCCACAATGGATTCTATAAAACTAATTTCATATAATTGATTTGTATTCTGCCAAGCGGATTTATTTATCTCAGATACCTACAATTTCATTTTAAACATTCAAGATTAGCAGGGCATAGAGTCTTAGCTTTTTTTTTCTCATTGCAATTTAAATTAGAAGTTTATGCTTGCTTTGTAATGGAAAAAAAGACACTGATAATAGGGCCAATTAATCCTTTCCAGCTGGAAAGCTTTTTTGGGGGGAAAAAAACAGTGTGTTGCTCCAATACAAGTTTGTTTTCAAGCTCAGGGCACTCAAATTCATTGGTTTGCTTTAGAAAAAAAATTGGCCTTTTCACTTTATTGGTTTGCCAGACTCTTAAACTGACCTGCAAAGTGAGCTAGTTTTCAAATGTCACATTTCCCCCTGTATAAAATTTTAACTAGATGACTTTAGCCATAGGTCAAGCTTCTAAAGTAAGGCTTCTGGAGCTTCCATAGTTAATGTGTTTAGGAATTTATTAAAGTTAAAATTATTAATGCAAATAACAGTAAATATTGAGGATATTAAAAACGTGGTCTGGTGTTCTTTGTTTATACATTAATTTGCAACTAATTCAGATAATTTATTGAGCTTTTTTATGTCCGTTACTACAGGGAATGCCCTGTGGTCTGTCTGTATGTTGACAGATTCTTGTTTAGACAATGACTGCATTCAGTCAATAAAATATGTTTTACACTTATTTGACCATGCTTTGAGCTCATTGGGTCTTTTGGTGTGGCTTTCAGATCAAAAGCTTTTTGCTTCCATTTTTGATAAACAGTGGTTGAGTTTTATGTCTGAACCTGGAAAAACTATAATTTGTTTTAACTATAGTTTACTGAAACAAACCTAGTTTCAACCCATGTTTGATGCAAACCATGCTTCAATAAACCAAGGTTAAGACCATCCATAGCTTAGACACAACAGTAAAATACAGTTAACTGAAAATAGATTCAAAAGCTTGCAGTCTTCTTGTGGCCAGAGGAAGAGGAGGAATAGGGCCACACTGGAGAATGTGACGTCATTATATCTGAATACAGTTTGTGACAAAAGGAAAAGGAAGGCATGTATATCAATAATGTTGTGTAGATATATGCATGTTTTCTCCGCCATACTTCCTACTGTTTTCATTGGGACTTACTCCCCACTGGGAGTGTTCAGAACTGCAATTTTAAAAATGATAATGGGGATTAAGAGGAATACATTTGATTGAATTTTCAGTAGCTAAGCTAAATAGAACAGAACTGTAGTCAGTCATAGATAGATAGATAGATAGATAGATAGATAGATAGATATGAAATCTCCTAAAAGATAAGGCACTTTCCCTCCTGTTTGTCACTTGGATTGAAGGTGTCTTTTCTGTGAAAGATTATATCTTTCTTGTTTCAGAAACAAAAAGAACTCCATGTGCTTCCGGACAAATCTTGTGGAAGCCATTTACTTCAATCCTCATTGTGTGAATTTTCTAGTTTTATTATGAAGAATGTATCATCTTGCAGTCTTTGCTTTACAGGGAGACATATCTTTGGGCTATTTTTCTACTGAAGCATCGTTTGACCTTTTGCATCATTGTTATTTTATGTTCTAGGACCATCTGGGATATTATTTTCTCTTTCTATTAGATCCTTATGTCTGCTTGATTTTTTAAATTTTCCTTGGGCTGGTACACATAGTGGTTCATTGATTTGATGATAGCAAAAATTCTGGGCCTACCAGATTAGTATCAAAATTAGCCAAGATGTCATTACAGCCATAAAAATTACCCCTCATGAACAACAGAATTAGTTATTAATTATCTATGACACTGGGTAATTAATTAATTTGGAACATTGATTTTAAATATTATATAATCCTCCCTTCCCATTAACACTAAATTTTAAAAATATGAATGGTTGATGTCTCACGCGTCGAGAATAACTGAATTACTTTCTTTTAGTTATTTTTTTTAAAGGATCTAAATGCCATGCCTGTCATTCAAAATGGTCTCCACTTTGTAATCACTTCAGTGTGTTTGACCGGACACAGCACAAATCAGCACTTGAACTGTGTGATGGTCCTCCTCTACCACTTATGATTCCTAATTTCTTTTTAAAACTGTTATAAGACATTTCTGCACCTTACCTGATCTTGTTATCCTGGCAGTGCCTTTGCAAGGATGGGAGCACAACAAGAATGCTCTGTACATGACCGGCTGCCTGCGGAAGGAAGTGCAAGTGATATGCACCTGCGTTCCACAGTGCAGCCAGGTTCTTTCCCATGCTTACTGGGGAAAGAAGCACCTCTATCACACTTCTTTCCCTTCTGCATGGCCAGAAAATCATACGCACTTAACGGATTTATTCCATTAAGCGAATATCCTGTGATCGTGCCAAGTGGGGGCGGGATAGCAGGTGGACTGCACTGACATTGTGCAAAAGCAAGACCCACAGACCACTGCCATCCCATCCCCATAGCGGGACAGTAACACCATGCGGAAATGACCTGGGATTAACAATGAATGGCTGTGTCCCCTTTCTTCTAAACAGAACACAGTTAAGAGAAGTAGGTATTAACAAGATTTTTGTAACTTAAGATTTAACACAGAAAAAGGAAAATTTCTCAGCTGTGGTATTTTTCTAGTCTGGTGTTGTTTTTGTAATTTTTAAAGGAATTTTCCTTTCCTTTAAATTTCTCCTCTTCCTGTCATTCCTTAGGAAATCCACACTCAAGAAGCAACAGAAGTCCATATATGTCTAATGCTTTTGAGGACCTAAACAGAATGTCTATATTTTCCTACTCAGATTCATTGAGTGTCAAAGTTCATTGAGTGTCAAAGTTAATACAGCAAAGTGCTGCACAAGCAGAAGTTTCCAGTTCTGCATTTTGAGTCCTAAGCACATTCACCAAAGGCCTCTTTGATCCACCAAAAACTTCCATGAGTGGCCTGGATTTCCACATTGGTTCCTTAGACCTTCCCACTGTGCCCCCAGGTGTCAATGGGAGCAATCTTGCCATGTT
This sequence comes from Cyclura pinguis, assembly GCA_030412105.1. Classification (NCBI taxonomy): domain Eukaryota; kingdom Metazoa; phylum Chordata; class Lepidosauria; order Squamata; family Iguanidae; genus Cyclura; species Cyclura pinguis. The sequence continues at coordinate 303,830,486 of CM059599.1, read as the reverse complement.
TTTGGGCCCTCATGGGCTGCTTCAAGCCCAGGAAGGGACATTTCTTTGAACAGATAGAAAACTGGAAGTCAGTTTTTAGCTTACTTCCTGTTTGAGAAAAGGCTCTCCTGGGCCTAAAAGCCAAAGACGCTGGCTGTACTGTGGAAGGAAGGAGCATGTCCCGAATGCTACCCACCCGCTGGCAGCTGACCGGTGCAGTGGGGAACGTTCAGGTCCCACTTTCATTCCGGCAATGGTATTGCTGGGATCGTGATGGGGTGGTGGGCAATTGTGCCATTGTGTGGGAAGGGCCTTACTGAGATTTTTGCTTTGGGGTGCCTCTCCTGGAACAGCAGTTTAGGGTGAAATTGTGTCTCTAGAGGCATTTTTCAGTCGAAATTTATATTTGGACTAATTTAAACTGGAGAGAGTCTGTAGGGCCTGTAAGCCACATGAGAGCTCCCTGGGCTGGGTTTGGGTGTGACCACATGATTCCTGTCCCTATATATTTAGATATCTATATAACCTATTTTGATGTATTCCAAATACGAAGTGACAATATGATCTAAATTAACTAAGAATAGAAATCCAGTACCTAATCTGTAATGAAACATAATGTCTATTATATATTAAGTGATGTGGAAGGAAGAAAATATATAGAAACAGTTTATCAATTCTGTTTCTGCTAGTTCTGCTACTGTCCTGCTGTCAGTTTCAACATCACCAAAGCAGTAGAAAGTTCTGATTCCCTCCAATAACAACTTCTGGGAGCAGATCTCCTTCTCAGTAAGGGGACCTACATTTCTGGTGGTGGGGAAGGCCCATAGATCCTTCACTAGCCTCTCAGGGAGTACTAGATCCCTCTGTTACAGACCAGTCCTAATGGGGCAGGGAGACTAGGAGAGGAGCCATTAAATTTGAAGCCACACTGGGTTGGTGCCAACAAAACAGAAGGAGTGTATAAACTTTCTCCCTATTCTGCCCCTCTCTTTTGCCACCAATTTATCATTTTTTAAATTTTTCCCATTGGTTCCAATGGGAGGAAAAATTCATAGCTTTAGGGCTAGCGTATCTCCCATACCAGCCCACCTGTGCATTCAAAATATGTGTCCAAGAAAAAAGAATGGATACAAGGGCTTCCTTGACATACACTGGAATTATTCCTTGGACTTGTTGTTGTTGTTAACTGCTGTCAAGTCAACTTCAATTTATGATATATTACCATACACAGAAATTGGAAATATGATACCATGCACAATCCTAACTTTAATATTCAATTATATAGCTTGACACTTCAGTATCTTGTCTAGTTCCTTCATAGCTGCCCTTCCAAATTCTAGTCTTCTGCTTTCTTGACCGCATCCTCATTCTGGTTAATGATTGAGCCAAGGTATAGAAAATCTCGAACTATTCCAAAGTCTTCATCATCTGCTTCAAAGTCATGTAAACCTGCCTGTGAACTTTCTTCCTTGACTTGCTTCAGTAATTGTTTCAAGTCTTTGCTATTTTCTGCTAGTAGTATGGTGTCATCTGCATATCTTAAATTGTTGATGTTCCTGCCTCCAATTTTCATGCCTCCTTTCTCCAAGTCTAATTCTGTTTTATATATGATGTGTTAGGCATACCAATTAAACAGATAGGTTGAGCAGACTGAACTTTAACTGCCACCGAAACACCATTGGTAGGGGAACTGTGCGTGATATCAAGGGATTGTACTCTTCTGGCAAGGGGGCATTTGAGAATAGACTTTTGTTTCTACTGATGAAGAAGAAGACTCATTCTATCCTCCAAGGAACCATAAAATTGGAGTCTTAAGAACAGCAATATTAAGTTTTAAACTTCAGCAAGACTAACTGCAGACTCTTTGAAAAAACATTAAAAAAATGCACAGGGCTTCCTTCCTATAAAAAGCAGCCCATTCCAGTTATGCTTGCTGCTCCTTAATATGAACCATGACAAATATCAGACTTTGTCTTGTAACTTGCACCTCCAATGGGGAAAAATCCATCCACAACTCTTTGAACAGGAATTTATTGGCTGTTCTACTTGTCTGCATTCAGTATTGTCCATCAAAAACATTCCTGTCAATTTCCTTGTCAGTTTCATTCTAAATACTTATTTTAGGATTGGTTTCTAAGTTACATTCCTCATCAAGTGTAGAGAAGCCATAGGCAGCTTGTACAACATACTGTTTATTCCATTTTAGCACTGTAACCTAAAACTACTTCAGACTTACCGGAACCTAATTGCTTTACCATGTCAGAATATAATCAGGGTAGAGGAAAACACAGAGAATGTGATAATCAGATAATTGAGCAAACAGTTGCAAAGGGGAAAAGAATAATTTTGCTTTTGTGATAACAAACTCATATTTCTCTAATTAAGTCTAATGAGAATTCAGCAGAGTTTTAGAAATCACAAGTATTAAATGGCTGTCCATTTAAAGTGAAAATGGAGACAAACTGAGTTTACTGCTGTTTATGCCACTGAGAAAATCACCTAAAATTATTGATTTTATTCCAGTAGTTGTTTTGGTTTTGCCCTAAACCACTATAGAATGCACCCGCCCCCCCCATATCTGCAGGGGTTCTGTTCCAAGACACACACAGCAAATGGGGAAAAATGCTAATACTCATGTCCCATATTATAAAATGATGGTGACACACACATGGACACTTCAGAGTATCCACACATATGTCACCATTTTAGGTATAAGATGAGGTGCTCTGCAGTCACTTAAATTCACAGATCTGGAGGCTGATTATATGGAGGATCCACTGTACTTCCTTACTGGATCATAAATGTAAAGAAAGGCATCGACTGCTTTTTCTGGATCATAAATGTAAAGAAAGGCATCGACTGGCTTCTTTTGATATACTCCACTAGAGTGAATGTAAGTAACAGGAGAGGATCTCCATACCTTCAGTTTTGCTTTGAACAAAAGTTGCATGTCCATTAAGAAGAACAACATTTTGTATGCCTGTCATGGACAACACAGTTTTTCAGACATATAGTTAGAGACTACAGTTGTATTTTGTTACATGTTATTCACTGAAGAGTTGTTAAACCTGCACACACACACACACACACACGCACACAGTAACATACAAGTTTTTCTGAGCCTGGCATATTAAACATGAAGTCTCTAGATAATTTAGTATTTCTTATTATGTGAAGGAGTCCTTCATATATAGAACTCTCTATAACTGATGGCCCACGCATAGCTGGAGATGGGTGTGCAACAAACACAAAAGGGCAGGGCCTCAACCATATTTATTGGTTGTTGGAGTTTGTTATATATTTGTTTTGTATGTGTGATGATCTTTTCTGCTTTTGAATTGCTAGTGGGTTTGGCCTCCATGTGCATTGGCATGTGAGGATGTGGCCAGTAGGTGTGATTTTATTACCTCTGCAAGCATTTGTTAATGTGTGGAGAGGTGGTTCCAAGCCATCCTTTTTCCAACCTCCTCAACAAGGCTGTTTTGGGGATAAAATAGTGGGGGTAGATACCTACCTGAACTCTATGCCTCACTGTCATTATGTATCCACTTCTGTGGTCTTGTACAGGTAGAAAGATTTTTTTTAAAAAGTGAAATAATTGTTTAAAATGTGAACTTCAGAATATCACCCTCCCTGTCATCCAAGCCTAGTGTTTGTTTCTCAGCTTTGCTTAAACTAATACAGTTTGCCCTCCATATCTGTGGATCCACAGATTCAGCCAACCATGGCTTGAATATATTTTTTAAAAAATTGATCTAAAGAGCAAACTTTGATTTTGCATTTTATATAAGGGCCATAAATTTAATACATCACTATACCTAATGAGACTATGGCATTTTGGTATCCACGGGGGTGGGGGCCAGAACCAAACCCTAGCAGAGACCAATGGCCCACTGTAGGGCTAAGTGTTTTGATTCTGCCACTTAACTAGTATGTGAATGGAATGTGTCTCCCCAAAACAGAATGCTAGATACTTGGCTATTCCTCCTGAAGTCACAGAAGTATCATTGTGAATGTGATTTGAGAGGAGAAAAGATAAATCTGCCCCAAAGTACAGAGACAGTGAGAAAGCTTGGTGAGTAGTTTCCTGTGGGTTATCTAGAACTCTCTCTGTACATGGGAGGAGGCTGGAGAAGCTCAGAGAGGAAAATCTTTGAAGTGAACAGAGTGGAACTGTCCAGCTTGTGGGATGCTGATGTCATCCCTGGGATCACTGAATGATAAGTGTCAGTAAATCTGATGAGTCACAGCCGGTACAATAAGAAGGGCACTGGAACACTGGATGCTTTCAAAGAGAGTGCTCCAATAAACAGCCCAAAATAAAAGAAGGACCCTATAAATCTGTCACGGTAACACAAACCAATGCAGTCATGATGAGGCATAAAAACAAGTGTGCACTCAAATGTTGACTCATTGAAAATTACCCTTTTTAGCAGCCGCACAGGCTTTGTCAATAAACCGGGAGATCCATTTCCCACTTGGTTTCCTTCCGTGGATAAAGCCACTATGGCATTTCTGTTCAAAATTTCTTCATATCTTCTTTCCGTCTCTTGCCTAGATCGTAAGCTTCTGTGAAGTGTTAGAAATTTTTAACTTTACATTTTTAACTTTCCAACTTTCTATCCTTTCACCAGTCTTCTCCCTTCTGACTGAGGGTGCCTATAAAACAGATGAATTCATTCTGCAAAAGCAATTCAATGTGTTTAAGGATATCTTCCTTAGGCAGGGCTTGTACATACATTGATCCAGAAAGCACTATTAGGGAGCCGAAGAAATCTTGCAGGTCCTCCTAAAAGATTAGCAAGCAGCACTTATCAGCTAACAAATAAATATAGTATGTCTACAATTAAATTTATTTCCCTCTCTCTCTCAGAATTTGCAGATGCCATATGTTGCGTTGCTCTGTATTTAGAGTTAGTATGACAGGAACAAATGTTTTTATACCTTTTTTATCTAAACATTATTGAAAAGTGTTTTGCAGTGTCATTCAGGAAGCATGAAAATGTCGCAGAATGGGTGCTATGTTTTTGCTTTCATTTTCTGTTGAACTCAGAAGAAGTTTGGTACGTCTTAGAGATTACCTCTGTGTAAAATAAAGTGATCTCTGGTGCCAGCCAGAAAGCATGAGGGGAAGGGGGAGGGGGAGGAAGAGAGAAAGGTGAATCATATTTTTTCCTTGCTTCTACACTGTCCTGTGAAATGGTGTTTATGGTGGAAGCTGGGAAGTATATACCACCATCCACATTCACTAGGGTTAGGGGCACAGGACCCCCATGAAAGAGGAAAAACCATGACTAATTCTAGGCCCTTCCAAACCATGTTTAACATACACATAAAAAATATGATCACTGTATTCATCCCACCATGGATACCTTTGAGGTATCAGGGTTCCTTCAAAAGGCAGAAGAGGGTGGCTGGTGGGGCTTACTGCCACCTCCACTACTGCCCCACACCATTTTTAAGAGGGACTTACAAGCCTCATTCTCAGTTTTATATAAGGGCTACATTCTCAGTTTCTCAGTCTCACAAAGCTTGCAGTCGCTATTAAAAATGGCATAGGGAGGCAGCAGAGGTGACAGCAAATAATCTGTGAATAATCAAATCAAAGTGAAACCCACAAATGTGGAGGGCTGACTGTATTTCTTTTAGTTTATATCCAGTCATTCAGGAGCAGATGACAGAATTTACTCAGAAATAGGATGGATTCTTATTGTTCAAGGACAGTAACGTTAGATACGTATCAGAAAAGAAAAGAGAAAACGAATGCAAGAAGATAAAAACAAAACTACTTATATATAAATAGCATTACTAAAAAAATCCCAGTTTTCACCTTCTCATAACTTTACATATCCTAAAGGTCAACCTATCCTTGGAACAGCTGCCACAAACTTCTCATCCCAGTACCATCACACACTAAAAGCCATCATGTATACACTGTTCTCTACTCTCTAAGCATGCATCTCAAATGTCAGAATGTTCAGTACCCCCCAAATTTAAAGATACAAATATCCAATACATCAACCCTCCATCCAATTCAGTTGATACTTAGTAGAGCAAATAGGTATATTTTCATCTGTGAACATATAGTGGAACATTTAACAGAAACTCAGCTAGTGCAAATGACAAAATGTTCTGTTACTTGAATTTCCATGCCATGAACTTCCATGTAGTTAGAGAACTCTGTGACAAATGGCCAAAGTAATTATAGTGACTCCTGTATGTGAGAAAACAAATGCCAACAAGCTAGCCAATTGTTATGCCTTTTTTTTTCATGGCAACACAATAGATGCTCACTTAGTAGTTATTTTTTTTTCCTGAGCTTTCAGTGTAGCAACTGATGCATTGGCAATGTTTGCGCTCTCTGAATTCATTCATAATTCCCCCAACATCTGTTTCCTCTTGTTTTCCCAATAGTATTCTTTGTGTCTTGGGAGCTAGAATTATATTCATTAGGGTGCTGAATGCAAGAGTCATACCTGTTTTCTGTGTCACTGAAGACCCATCAATGAAGAACAAAAGCATTATTTTGCACATTGATGGGGACAGTTAAGTACCCATTAACATCCCATTAGGGCTGCTAACAAGCTTTTTAGTCTGACATGCATTTCATGTATTAGGAAATACCCACCCAGCTCCTCGCTACCTCAACAGTGAATTACTAAATGTCAATTTTTTTAAAGGATTTATGAGATCTTGGGATATGTTTTTTTTTAAAGAAACATATGCATATGATTACCTTTTTCACTTTATCCTTCTAAACTGAAGCTGACTATGAGCAGCCCGTCTCTGTGGAATCAGTGCATGGCCTTCAAAAACAAACTGCCTAAAGTTGTTTGTGGGGGAGGTAAAAGGTCAAAGCAAAGATTTTGCCAGTTCTACCTCCAATCTTATCTCTCCCCTCTTGCTCAAGAAGCTCCTTAATAGGGATGCTCTGCAAGAGGTTCTCCAAAGTGCTGCATTAAAAGGAAATACATAGAAAGAAGTTATTATCAGTTATACCTGGCAATCCTACCAGGATTCCTAGGATAAGGCTTTCTCCAGAGACAAAAGATATCCAAGTTCAAAAAAGCTCAATTAAATGATTATGTCCAAAGCTGAATGCATTGTTGACTGTGAGATGCTAGATTATTTTTCAAAGTAATGAGATGAATATTGGATTTATAGTTTAATCTTTTTAGTGTCACTGAATGCAACTGTACTTTGGGGCCAATAAAAGGTCTTGGTTTTTCATTCACTCTTGGGTTATTCTGGCATTCTTTCTGCCTTGTGCTACGTAAGAGTGGTGTCCTATAGCTGTTGCATCTCAAGAGTTTGCCAAGCAAATATTATGAAGAATTTTAGCTGTACAGGTATATCTTTTAATTTACCTGATAGCTGATTGTTTGGCAGCACCTAGCTGAATATGTGAGAAAATTACTGTAGATTATGACCCACTTTGGACCTCTTGTAAGATTGATGTTAGAAGTAATAAGTAATAAGGCCCTTTCTGCACTAGGCTGTGATAGCGCTATGACTCCACTTTCAACATCCTATGGAATCCTGGAGTTTACAGTTTTGGGAGGGGCCTGGTGGCCCCTCCTGAAACTGCAAACTCCAGGATTCCATAGGATGTTGAAAGTGGAGTCATAGCGCTATCACAGCCTAGTGCGGAAAGGTCCATAAGACTCATTTTTCTCAGTCTTCAGCCACAGGCCCAAAGAAACATCCCAACAGTGAAAATGGCCACTATCCAACAGGTAGAAAGGTAGAAGTACTGTTCATGTGGTACTTGTAATGTGCCAACAGTTTCCTAATAGGCCCTCATTTCATCAAATAAGTATTTTCTTTCATGACTTCAGTAGCATGAAGTGATGATGGATATGTGCGATTAAGCCCTGGGAGATTGATTGACACTGATTGATTTTTTTGGCATCAACTCATGTTTATTATTTACTACATTTATATCTTCCCTTTGGTTCAAGCCAAGACAGCATATATGGTGGTCCTCCCAACTTTTATCCTCACAGCAACCTGGTGTGGTTGTTCAGGCTGAAAGGGAGGAACTGGCCCAAGGTCATCCACTTAATTTTGTGGCGTAGGGGCTTGAAGGTAGGTTTCCAAAACAATCCAATATTCTAACCTGGGGTGAATGACTGCAATGGACCCAGTGGCCAATTTTCTGCCCTGGGAGTTTCTGCATGGATAATCAAAAATGCCAAACAAACCTCAAACAAAAATCCCAGAAGTTGCCGAAAATCCATTTTTAGTTTCAAAACCCAGCATACTCTCCAACTGTTTTGATTTGGCAGGGGCAATTTTGATTGATCTTCTGGCATCCCAATTTTTCAGATGCTTTTATGTCCCAGTTTTTTTCTCTTCCTCCCACTTTCCCGCTTTGTCGCCATCTCACTTCAGTTGCTGCAAACTGAAAGTAGCTTGCAAAAGTAGCTTGCATTCAACTTATCAACAATAGAGAGGAGTGGAGGGCGATGAATCTTGCCCTTCTCAGAGGGCTCAGGAGAAAGCAAACTGCTGCAGTCTCTCCTAGCTCCTAGCTCTTCTTCCTCTTTGACCTCTTGACCACAGTCTGATGTTGCTTGGCTTCACATGTCCTGGTTTTTCTCTGAAATTTTGTTGGGTATGAAACGAGGGTGGTTTTTTTAATGTTAGAATAGAGTAGAATGGTGAATTGCTGTTCTTGGGGGACACCCCCAGAAGAGGCAATTCATGGGGGTGGGAGTGGGGTGGAAAAAGGGCAAAGCATCTGGAGAAGTTGGGACTGCAAGAAACAGCTCTGGGAGTCTGCATGGGACTCCAAAGCTGCACTTTGTCCCCCCTGCTCTAATCACTGCACTGCCCTGGCTTTCATCCCATGTTGTAAACTCAAACACCTTAATTTTCAACAAGGGCAGTTTGCACATTTGCATGTTGGGGCTGCCCCTTCATTTCTGTCCTGGGTGCAGTGTACCCTCTGGAAATGTGTGAGGAATTCCCTGCCACACAGACACATGCAAGTCATGGGACGCCACACCTTCTCCGTGTCCCTGTCGTGCGAAGACAGATGGTGGCAGCAGCAGGCGGGCCATGGGCCTGATCCCAGCACAATCATTATGAAGGAAGGAGGGGGCAGAGGTCATAAAGGAAAGAGGCTGTATCTTCAAGAGGGGAGGCTGAGGTCATCATGAGAAGCAGGGGAAGAGGAGAGCATAAGGATGCCAGAAAGAGATACCAGATCTAGATAAAATAAGACAGAATGAACATAGGGCTATAGGGGAAAAGCTACAGTAAATGGTCAAAAGATCTGAAGAAATAAAAACTGCCAAGTCCTTTGGTGCTTGAAAAGTAGATTGAGGTCAGTTTCAGAACTGGGTCCTATTAATCCTTAATTAGCTTCTGTTTAAGAGACTATTCTAATTCTTCCCTTGGAAGTCTTCATAAATTAGAGCAACTGTGCTTCAAATCATTTGGTTTTCAGGGGGTGTGTAAAATGGAAGATGGTGAGATGTCCTCGACTTCCCTTCCACTGCCTTCTCTGAGTTGCACGTTCCAGCCTGTACTCCCTTCAGGCACTACTGGGAAGCTGAGGTGCAATATCCAGAGAAGTGACAGCATCGTAACTGGCATGCTCTGTCGTAGTATTTCTACTGGGTCAGCAGTAGCAGCACAGAGGGGACAAATTAAATTCAGTTAAAGGAAAGCTCTAAAGGCCCTGGCAGTTTGCGTGAGCACTGCTTAAGAGGACTTACATAATGTCCTAGGAAATCTCTTTGGCCTCACATCCAAGAACACTCCCCCCTCGTATTCATTTATCTTTTCATTTGTCATTGACTCATTGTAGCTGCCTTTGACTCTCCTGAAAACCATGCATCTAATTTCAACCCCTCCGACAACATTCAGTGACCCTCTCCTTTGGATTTTGAACATCATGGAGGAGACCTTTTTCCAAGGCACTCACTTATATAGCAAATTAGCTGAGATGGTTTTGCACTGCAAGAGCTTTTGCTCCTACAAAAGACAAGAAAAAAGAGTTTGCTATCCTTGAGAAGGAATTAAAAGTCATTCTTCAAATGCCCAAGTCTGAATCAATATATTCAAAATGCTGATGTATCTGTGTGCATATGCATATGCATAATATTTATTAGCTGCTAAAAATGAAAACGGGGAATATATCTATTGTTGCAGAAGGTTTGGGTTACCATGCTGACCAACTGCTTTTTTGGTAAGTTAAATATTGTGCAATACCGGACACTTTAGTTTTCATTTCAGTGTGTGTCTGCATGTGTGATGGGAGAGAAGGGAAAATTCTATTAGGCAGGTCATGTTCAAATTTGCCTATTGGTAGGCATGTTTTTATATCTGAGCCTCATATGTATTTTAAGCCCTCTTTGAGGTTGAGGACAGTACTCAGATGTATACTTACCTTGTGTTTCTCGTAGGATTTTTTCCTCTTTATTCCTGCAAACACTCAGTTATGGTTAACAGTCTCAATCTTTTTTGTGTATGCTTTATTAATCAGTACTTTTGATCAATAATTCCTGAGGGGGGCCTCAACTATTCTGATGCCCATGTGCTATGGAACTGGAGAAATGCACTCCATGTACTTTGAGATTTGTGATGAATGAAATAATAGGAAACTACTATCAGAATTTATTTGTTTATTGAATTCACACCTACCTTTGTCACATGATGGGATCCATGGCAGCTAATACATGCTTTGTTTTAGAGGCCACTGATCAGCTTCCTCTTATGGTGATCATGGGGCATGTACCACAAAACCATGGGCTCAGGGTCTACTGGAAGACCCTTAGCCTGTGATGAATGGGATATATCCAAGATCTCTCCTTCCTGTGGGTGGGAGGGCTCCGCACACAAAGTAGTTCTTTTCAGGGTTCAAGTCTACCACATTTTGCCCACACCACAGTCTATATCGTTCAGCACAGTTTGCCAGCTCCATGAAGTGGTAGTGTGGGATTTGCTTCAGGTAGCCCAGTTGGAAATACCTATATTTGGAGCCAAACTCTTGGCTTTTCCTATGTTGACCCTTTGCAGAAATAGTCATGTAACCAGTTTATCATAAAAAGGCATTCAGCCAATTCATAGAATCATAGAATCATAGAAATGTAGAGTTGGAAGAGACCCCACGGGCCATCCAGTCCAACCCCCTGCCATGCAAGAACACCCTCAAAGCACTCCCGACAGATGGCCATCCAGCCTCTGCTTAAAAACCTCCAAAGAAGGAGACTCCACCACACTCCGAGGCAGCATATTCCACTGCCGGACAGCCCTGACTGTCAGGAAGTTCTTCCTGAGGTTCAGGTGGAATCTCCTTTCCTGCAGCTTGAATCCATTGCTCCTTGTCCTGGTCTCTGGAGCAGCAGAAAACAAGCCCTCTCCTTCCTCTACATGGCATCCCTTCAAATATTTAAACATGGCTATCATGTCCCCTCTTAACCTTCTCTTCTGCAGACTAAACATACCCAGCTCTCTAAGTCTGTCCTCATAGGGCTTGCCTTCCAGGCCTCTCACCATTTTGGTTGCCCTCCTCTAGACCTGCTCCAGGCTGACCATGTCCTTCTTGAATTGGGGTGCCCAGAACTGGACACAGTATTCAAGATGAGGTCTAACCAAAGCAGAGTAGAGTGGTACCAGTACCTCCCTCGATCTAGACACCATACTCCTCTTGATGCAGCCGAGAATTGCATTGGCTTTCTTGGCTGCCGCATCACACTGCTGACTCATGTTCAGCTTGTGGTCTATTAAGACTCCTAGATCCCTTTCACACGTACTGCTAGCCAGCCACGTGTCCCGCATCCTATATTTCTGTATTCCATTTTTTCTACCAAAGTGTAGGACCTTACACGTCTCTTTGTTGAATTTCATTTTGTTAGCTTTGGCCCAGCTCTCCAATCTATCCAGGTCATTTGAATTTTGATCCTGTCCTCTGGCATATTAGCAACCCCTCCCAATTTGGTGTCATCTGCAAATTTGATGAGCATGCCCTCTATTCCTTCATCCAAGTCGTTGATGAAGATATTGAACAGCACTGGGCCCAGGACAGAACCCTGTGGCACCCCGCTAGTCACTTCTCTCCAGGATGAAAAGCAGCCATTTGTGATCACCCTCTGGGTGCAGTTGGTCAACCAATTACAAATCCAACTAACAGTAGCCCTGTCCAGCCCGCATCTTACTAGCTTCTTTGCAAGAATGTCATGGGGAACTTTGTCAAAGGCCTTACTGAAATCGAGAAATGCTACATCCACAGCATTCCCTTCATCTATCAAGCTAGTAACTCTATCATAAAAAGAGACAAGATTAGTCTGGCATGACTTATTTTTGAGAAATCTGTGTTGACTTCTCGTGATTACCGCATTGCTTTCTAAGTGATTAGAAACTGACTGCTTAATGATCTGCTCCAGGATCTTTCCGGGTACTGACGTCAGGCTGACTGGGCGATAATTATTTGGATCCTCTTTTTTTCCCTTCTTGAAGATGGGGACAACATTTGCCCTCTTCCAGTCTGCTGGAACTTCTCCTGTCCTCCAAGATTTCTCAAAGATTATAGCAAGCGGTTCCGAAATGACCTCTGCCAGTTCTTTTAATATCCTAGGATGCAATTTATCTGGCCCTGGAGACTTGAATTCATCCAGTGTGGCCAGGTATTCCTGTACCACCTCTCTACCTATTATGTGCCTCATTTCCCCTGCTTCCTCATCTGCTCCCCAACTGCCAGGTTGAGTGCTTGTATCCTTCTGGGAAAAAACTGAGGCAAAGAAGGTGTTAAGTAGTTCTGCCTTTTCTGTTTCCCCTGTTAGTAATTCGCCATCTTCTCTGCACAGCGACCCTATCGTCTCCTTCTTTTTCCTTTTTCTACGGACATATTTAAAAAAGCCCTTTTTATTGTTTTTGATGTCTCTGGCCAGCCTAAGTTCGTTCTGTGCTTTAACCTTTCTGACCTCCTCCCTATATCTCCTAGCTACTTGCTTAAATTCTTCTTTGGTGGTTTCCCCCTTCTTCCATTTCCTGTACATGTTTCTCTTAACACTTAGCTCAACTAAGAGTTCTTTAGTCAACTATTCTGGTTTCTTCAGATGACTTCCATTTTTCCTCCTTATTGGCACAGTTTTAGACTGTGCCTTCAGTATCTCCCTTTTAAGGAACTCCCATGCCTCCTGAACTCCTTTCTCTTTCACTATTCTTGACCACGGAATTCCAGCCAGCAGCTCCCTAAGTTTACAGAAGTCCACTTTTTTAAAATCTAAGATGATAAGTGTAGTCTGGCTACACTTATCTTCTCCTTCCCACTGAATGCCAAATTCCAATAGGGCATGGTCACTCCCCCCTAAAGATCCAACCACTTCTACCTCATTAACAAGGTCATCCCTGTTGGTCAGGATCAGATCTAGAATATTTGATCCCCTTGTGGCCTCTTCCACCTTCTGGACCATGAAATTGTCTGCAAGACAAGCAAGAAACTTGCTCGACCTTGCTGTCTTGGCAGAGTTTGACTGCCAACATATATCCGGGTAATTGAAATCTCCTATTATTACTGTATCTCTCCTTTTTGAATGTGCGGTCATTTGGTTGAGGAAGGCATCATCAAAGTCTTCAGTCTGGGTTGGAGGTCTGTAGTAAACCACCACCAGAATATCCCTATTGTTTCTCGCTCCCTTAATTCTTACCCAGATGCTCTCGACCTGACTTTCTGGGTTTAAGTCACGGATCTCTTCACAGGTGAAAACATCCTTGACAAACAAGGCTACTCCTCCTCCTTTCTTGTTTGGTCTATTTTTACAAAATAGGCTGTACCCCTCTATTCCTAGATTCCAATCCTGAGACTCATCCCACCAGGTCTCAGTGATGCCTATCAAATCGTATTTATTTTGTTGTACTAGGAGTTCAAGTTCATCTTGCTTGTTTCCCATACTCCGTGCATTAGTGTAGAGACACTTAAGTCCCCGGGCCCTTCCTGCAAGTCCTGTACTATAGTTTCTACTCCTCCCACCACTGGCCGCTTGTACTACTTGCCCAATATCATTTGGGCCTTTTCCCCCTGCGCTCACCGAGTCCTGGCCTTGAATAATATTGTCTCTCTCCCCAACGGAACTTAGTTTAAAGACCTCTGAATCCTCCTTGCGAGACTGTTTGCAAAAACATTCCTGCGAAGTTTCGTGAGGTGCAGCCCATCCCTTGCCAGAAGCCCACGTTCATGGAAATTCAGGCCGTGTTCCAAAAACCCAAAGCGTTGCCGGCAGCACCATGTGCGGAGCCAGTTGTTGACCTCTGCTATTACCCTTTCCCTATGTGCGCCATATCCTTGAACAGGGAGGAGAGACGAAATAACCACCTGTGCACCAATGTCCTTAAGCTTCGTCCCCATAAGCTCGTAGTCCTTTGCGATGTGGTAAAAGCTGCTCCTCGCAGTGTCATTGGTTCTGACATGAACCAAAATGAGGGGCTTATGGTCAGTGGGCTTGACCAGCCTGGTTAGCCTCTCCGTTATGTGGTTGATCTTGGCCCCAGGAAGACAGCAGACTTCTCAATTGAGCTTGTCCGGTTTGCAAATTGCCGTTTCGGTTCTTCTGAGCAAGGAGTCCCCAACAACTAGAACTCGCCTCCTCTGAGGCTTCTCCAGGGCTCCTGGATGAGCATGTTCTTCTAGGACTGCCTGGGCATTCTGTTGAGACTGGGAGCGTTGATCTAGTTCCCGTTGCCGAAGTTGGATTCCTTCTTGTTGACATTCTGTTCCCTCCTCCTGGTGCTCCTCATCGTTCGTAAGACCAAGAACTTTGAAGCGATTGTGTAGGTTGAGAGTCTCTGTTACCTTCCTGGACCTTCTGCTCCTATGTGTGACATTCCTCCAAGCCTCCGTTTCCTGGCCCAGTGTGTTGACTTCCTGATCTGGCAGCTCCTCCGCGCATTCGGTCTTCTGGTACGTCTTCTCTGCCCTATCCAAAAACTCCTCCCCTTCCCTAATAAGATGAAGATTAGAAACTCGTGCCTCCAGCTGGCAAACCTTCTCCTCCAAGAAGGTCACCAGCTTGCACTTGGCGCAGGTGTACCCGACAACCTCTTGTGGCAAGAAAAGGAACATCCCACAAGTGCTACAGGTGACCGCGACAGCTCCCTCACCTTCCATCCTAGATACTGCAGAGAATAGTACAGGAAGCAGTTCTGGAAAGAATAACTGGGCTTTCTTTCTGAAATTCAGCTGTATAAGCTACGTCTGCTCTACTGATTGTGAAGGGCGAAACTTGAAGGATTGAAGTAGAGGACTTCAACAGTGCGTGCCAACGGCACGCGCCGTTGGGAGCTCCTAATAAGACTCCTCCCCCTAGCTGGCTCCTCCCCCTCGTTAGTCAGACCGTGTGCTCAGGGAGAGCACACAGCCAGCACAAGGAGACTAAACAAAAACAAGCAAACAAACAGACAAGCACTGCCCCACAAGCCTGTAAACACACCTGGTCTAGGATGTCTTCACAGACCCAGCTCCCCCTCTGCTCTCTCCTCTGGGGAATGAGCTAGAGGGCCGTTGGGAGCTCAGAAGAGCTTTGGTTATTCAGAATTCAGAAGAGCTTTGGTTATTACTGTGGAAAGGATAGAAAGCTCTATCTACCATAGGTATGCACAAAAAGCATATGACAGCACTTATCTTTGGTAGCCGACAATATTTTCTGTTATTAGTAAATCCAGTCATTCAGTTCTGCATTGGAGATAGTGCTGAAACTCAGAGGTAGAACAAATTTGTTTTGCAAGTAGATGATTCCTGGTTCATTCCTCAGCATTTCTAGGTCTGTGTAGGGATAGGAAATAATCATGTCTGAAAACCCAAGAGACACTGTTATTCCAGTATGGACAATACAAAGTCGGATGGACCAATGGCCTTGTGCCATATAAGAGAGCTTCCTGTATTCCTATGTACTGTCTAAAAGCAGAAGGATTCTTCTCATGTAGTTGATGTGGATGTGTATCCATGCATTCATTTTCACGCTTATTCAAGACCCATTGAACTGGTTTGGTGTCTGTTTTAACATGTGGATATTGAAACACTCTGCCCTGCTCAGTATATGTCAGCAGTGGAAGAGGAAGTCAAATTGCATGTGACTGTTTCATCGTGCCCAGGATGGTATTTCTCCCCACCCCACTTCATTGTGAAATAGTTAAGCTATACAGGTATGCCTCAGTTAAGAAAGTAGATGTGATCCTGGGCATGACATCTTTAACAGAAACATTGGTGCCATGGGCAGAAATGAAACGAAACGAATAAGCATAGTTTCTTGTACCACAAAAAAAGAGCAGTTCAATATGTTTCGGCGAAGTTTTTGCCCCAAACTAACAATAAGCACATGTGAAATGAAACAGTGAGGTCAGGTAAGCCTTGTTTACCTTCTAGAGACCACTTGAAAGCTTCTTCCAAAATGTATCCAGGGACGTATTTTTTCTTTCACTAATGTCCACTTTTCTTATTATTTCCATTTTGTCGGCCAAACTTAGAGATCTGTGCTTTTTTTCCCCTTTAACACACTGGGGGAAGCTGGTAAAGATTATGTATTCTTTCGCTTTTGAGTTTCATGCATACTTATAAGGGATTCTGGAGGGAGCTGCTGTTTACCTTCGTTACTGTAGGCAGGCACACAGCTACAGCAGGATGGGCTAGAACAGAATCCTGTTTTTTTTTTCTTGCCTCAGCTTCACTGCATTGTTTACTGCAGACATGCTGCTGCAACCTGGCACTTCTATGTTCTTTCAGTCCTCCTTCACCATGTTCACAATGTTGATGCTGCTAAAAACCTTTCAACTAGACA
The DNA here is from genome assembly GCA_030412105.1 of Cyclura pinguis. Lineage (NCBI taxonomy): Eukaryota > Metazoa > Chordata > Lepidosauria > Squamata > Iguanidae > Cyclura > Cyclura pinguis. Next base: position 303,813,726 of record CM059599.1, on the reverse strand, counting down.
GAGGATGAGAAAAAAGGAGGGCTGCGCAGGCATAAAAAGGCCTTTTGGAAGGAACTTCTTTGTCAGAGGCTTTGTTAACTGACGTATACCTATACTCCTGTTTTTTTTCATTGCTGTCCCTGCTAGGATTGCCAGATTGAAAACTGGAGACAGCTCAGATAGCTCCTGTACCTTTAAAAGTTGTGCAGAAGAGAGAATTTCAGCTGTTCTTCTTACGTTGTGACAAAACCATTAAAGATACAGGAGCTATCATTGGTTTTCTTTCTGTCAACCATATTCCCTCCTTGTTTTAAAGCTAAAAATTTATAAATTGTCAAGGATTAGAATTTCCTTCCTTCCTTGCTTGCTTTCCCCAAATCTCCCACCTTCAAAACTTCCACTACTGTTTTCACCTGATATTCTAGGCATGTCTTTGCTAAGTCCAGACTTGGACATGAATAAGCCTTTGGGGCACATAACCTCATCCAAGCTGCCACTGGTGTGCCACCTAACTTATTTTGTAATGCCACAAGTGCCTCCCATGTCCCTTACGGTAGCCTTTTAAGAATAACAGCAGTTTGCTGCTGTTTCATGTGACCCAGAATCTCCTGACGGAGGTAGCCACTTCATGCTCCCTAACAATAAGGTTGGCCTTGGCTGAGTCTTGGGTTAGCTGTGGGAGGATGCTACTGGAGAAAGTGGTAAATAGTTGAAGGGGTCACTCAAATACAGGTGCTTCTCTTGAAACTTTATCTTTATCTTCTTCCAGTTTTTGCATGTGTACTACTCCTGGAGAATAAACAGGCTGGAAAGCTGGATACTAGTGATGTTTCAAAGATAATTTCTCACATAGAATCATAGAATCATAGAAATGTAGAGTTGGAAAAGACCACACGGGCCATCCAGTCCAACCCCCTGCCATGCAGGAACACCCTCAAAGAATACTAGGGTGACCAAGACAGAAGAGGAAGGGGGCAGTGAAGACCCTTTCTGAGGTCAAGAGGAAGGCCTTGCTAGACACAGTAGATAATACTAACTTAAACAGACCAGTGGTTTGGCAGTATCAAGCGGCTTTATTTGTTTGTATAAATGTAGGAGTCCTGTACCTTCTTTTTATGTATTTTCTTAAATCAAAAAGAAAATGAATGCATCCAAGTAATAAAAATAAACATACGCAATGATAATATGCTGCATACCTGACAAGAGCTATAGATAAAATTCATAGATTGTATCAAAACACTGCATCTACAGTAATGGCTCAAGACAGAATCCCATTCCAGAGACCAATATGGGATTGTGGGAACATCCATGTGTCTTTGTTTTGATTGACATGTTCTGTAAATATGTCAATAACTAATAAAGTTGATTTCATACTATTCATTTCTGAAGTGTCTGACATATCAATTTAATATGTCATATCAATTGAATAACAAGTGCAAGTGACTGAAAGGTGCCCTGTACCTTTACCAGTTTTGCTGAAGAAATTTCAGCAGGTGCAGTAGTATTACCACCCCAGCTGAACAACTGTCCAAGTCACCATCTCCTGCTGTTTGCCTTTACTGTGTTGAATCATACACGTCACTTCAACATACCCTGCCAATTTTTAAAGCAAAAACTCATTAAAAAAAATATTCTAGAGCACAGAGAAAAAACATCCAGTCAGGTTTGTGGTGTGGTGTGGGGGACAAAATAAGGCCACTGACCTCCCAAATAAGAATTCTGTCCCCCCACACCAAGAATTTTTCCTTCAGTCCCCGTTGCAGTAACATAAAACTTCCATGGGGCATTTAGAAGTACAGTTTAGACCTCCAAAGAAAAGGGGCAAAGCGACCAAGGGGGCATAGCAAATAAAAGGATTTTAGGTGTGAAGAATTTGGAGTGTCGCACTCTACAAATTAGGAGGCTGAGGGAGAGTTTCGTTGGGTGGGCAAAATTCTCGTTTGGGGACCGATGCTTCATTTTGCTCCCTCCCCGTAGCTACAGCCCTGCACCCAGTGTTTTAGCGCCTCGCCTCAGGTCGTCTTCTTTTCCCCTCCTTAACTGTTGTTTTCCCACTCTCGTTTTTCTCCCGATCTTCTCATTTTGTTCAACTTGTTCCCTGGTTCCCAGATCGCACTGTCTGTCCCTGAAGGGGTTAAATGTGATTCTCTTCAGAAACTATGAACGGACCATTGAACCAGGAATGCCCAATCTGTGAAGTGCTTGTGGTTGCCGGGGGAGGGGAGAGGCTTCCTTGTCCTGCTTTCACTCTTGCAGCCCCAGCTGCCTCCTCCAAGCTCCTTTCAGGAGAAGTTGTTTGATTTGGCTTGAGACAGAGAGAGAAAGCAGGGCGGGGGAAGTTTGCATATCATGTGCCTGCCTATGCTCTGTGTACAAGAGAATATCTATGTTTCCCGAACACCGTCAACATGAGAAAGATCTATCTTAACCCGGCTGGGCAGACGTGTTCTGTAGCTGCCGGATTACAAGGTGCTGGAGTGGAAACATGTCCAAGATGATGGACTCGTAGCCCATCCTGGCTCCTCCTGGCAGGTGCTTGGCAGGTTGGTGCTGCCGCCGAGGAAGATGAGTGTGATGCTGTGGCGCTGGGAACAGAATAACATGACTATGAAGTTGGTAAGGATTTCCACTTGCATGCTGGCGGTGATCACAGAATTGGGATGTGTGTAATAGAAGACTGCCTTTGAGCCTGTGACTGCACTTTTGCCATTTGGTTTGTATTGCATTTTGTGTTGTTTCTGTGTGCGGCTTTAAGGGAGCCGTGGTTTGGCTCGAGCTGGGAAAACATCCACACGCAAGTTGTCCAGCAAAGTAGAGTCAGAGACCATTTTCCCCAGTGACTCATCCTTTTCTTTCACCCCTGTGTTTGTGTTTGTGTTTGTGTGTGTGTGTGTTTTAATGCTGTAGCACATGGCTGTGCTTGGCGTTTGATCTTCCCCAGTTTAAGCTGATTTCAAAACATAAACAGAAATTGATTGTGCTTACTTTTTTCTTCCGTCTTTCTGCCTTCTTCCCTCTCCACTGGATTGCCTCTGTGCCCTTGCTACAATAAGAGTAATTCCTCAGGCGGGAGCATGTTGGGTGCTGGGTCTGCCGGTGGGTTTTTGAACCTCCCTGTTAATTTCCCCAGGAGAGTTGAAAAGAAACCGCAGCTCCTTGTTTGTAAAGAGAAAGTATGTGGGTTTCCCATTTCTCCTCGCGCAAATGAGATCAGGAAACCCACACATCTGCCTGTCTTTTCAAATTATGCTCTGTGCCAAGGTTGAAACTGTGGGTTTAAAAACTTAGGGAGTCTGCATATTCGCGGCTTTTGGAAATCTACTTCCAAACCTGAGCCAGCGACTGTTCTGTTTTAAAGAGTGTTATTCTTTATCCTTCTATTGGATTATTTTAAACAATGGAAATTGCACTCCTGTGCGCATTTTCCTTTAAATATGTTTCCTATGAAGTTTAGAATTCAATACCAAGGGTTTGTTCCAAGTGTCAAGGGGCCCTAAACTCGTAAGCCTAGGAAATTGCTGTAGAAGTGGGAAATCCTCTGCCCTTTAAGACCATCACTCATACTGAGTATTAATTGAAATTTGTAACTGTATGGCTGTCATTCAAAATTGCCTCCTAAAAATGTTTTCCTTTTGGAGGACTATTTGGACAGATATAATCAGTTTGTGGATGATACTGGTGGATATGAAAGCTCCTCTGTATTGGGAGATCAAAACGGTTTCCGATTTGGCATGCATGAGTACCTCTTAGAAAATTGAATTTTTGAGTTGGCAGGCAGGGGTGCCTGCGAAGCATGGGGGTTGCCCAAGCATGGAGTGAGTTGCTGCCAGGCACGCTGAAATGAGAGGTGACTGCTGTTCCAGCAGTCTGTCTTTCTTTTTTTAACTCTCTGGAAATCAGGAAGCAGAGAGAATGGGCTGTGCAGGTGTATAAAAATCCCATTTTACATACATAAACAGCTGAGCGACTTTTGAACGGTCTCTCAAACAAAGATGAATTTTCATTTAGTGGGTGGGAGGAACTGAGCCAGTAAAGGGAGAGGGGTCTCATGCTTTAAAAATGTGAATGAATATCAGAAATTTTTGGCCCTTGCTGGTGGTGGTTGAATAGCTGAGACCAACAAAAATTTGAGATCACATTTCAAAAGGTCATAGAGGTAACACTGGGATTTGGAAAGAAGCTCTCACCAACAGATCTGATTTTATGATATTTCCACTAGATTCCTATATGCAGTTGACAAGGGAGTAAAGCTTATTGAGCTCAGTGGGGCTTGTTTCTAAATAGGTATTTGTAGGGTTACACTTTGCTTGATCTAAAACAAATTGTGGGAACCTTTATAATTTCTTTCTTTACATAAGTGTCTCTTTCTCATTTCCAAATCTGTAATATCTCAGCAATGATCCCCTGCACCTTAGTCATGTTTCTGTATAGATATTTTACTAGTTGGTTGTTTTTTTCCAGTGACAAACTTGCCAGGAATTATATTGGGCCCGCAGGCTGTGTTGATATTAGAGATATTGAAGAGACAGGGATTACCCATAGCCCTTGTGTGGCATTTTGAGAACCCAAAAGGTACAATGGGCTCCACTCTGGGTCTTAGTGATAAACAGATACAGTTAATACTGTTTAATATTTAATTGAGCTCAGCGAAGTGCTTAGCTCTGCTGGTGAAAACCTTCAGCCAGGGCACGAGGCCGGGGGCTCAGGAAGAGGAGGGATAATCTCTGGAAAGGGCCTGTGCAAAGCTTGGATTCCGTATACTTCCAAGATAATGGGAATTGTAGTCCAACCATGTCTGTAAAACTGCAGGTTCATCACTCCTGTCCTATGTAAAATAACCTGTATTTTTCTCTGTTAGTCTTCCTGTCTCAAAGCTAATGTGAAGTTTGAGACACAAACTGTCCTCTCAGTTCCTTCAGAAAAAGTTGTCTGGTAATATTCTTTGCTGCTTCTTTTAGACAACAGGAAATGCATGCACACACCTGTACATATCAACTTTTTCCTGGGCTAGATGAACTAGAAGAACAGCTGAAGGGGGAGTGACCCTAAGTGTCTCCCTCTAACAATTGCTCCCTTCTTGACGAAAGACTCCTTTTGATTTAACGTGTAACATTTAAGTGGCCAACAGCTATAAGTGTCTGTGTGTAATAGTGCATTTGGCCCAATATGAACATTGCATGACATCATCTCAGCTTAGCCAATAAGCACAGGTGGCAACGTGGGACTCAGGTGGCATCTTCTATCCCTGCTACTGCTGCACAGAAAAGTAGTTCCAGTTCCTGGAGGAAATTGTACTCAGAGGTTTCTTATGTTTGACTGGCTTTACAGTCGCTTTTGCCTTGTGTATGTGTGGCAGAGGGTGGGGGAACTGTTTTGCCTGTTCTCAGAGTTTTATTGGTCTCTGTGAGAACATGTTGCCCTTCACAGTTTTCTTTTATGTTGACTATTGCTCTGTGTGTTGTAAACACCTTTCTCTCACTTTATTAGGCATGCTGAAGAACCCAGAAGTGCACAGAAATGCTTTTTGTACAATGTGTCACACCTGGTGCTCATGTCATCACCTTCTGCAGGGATGATTTACTATAGGTCTAGTACTTCAGTGGCTCTCCTTGGGAGGAATTCTCGGGGAATTTTTCTTCCTGTTTTCTGCCCCCCCCCCCCAAAAATTTGGTAGCTAATTACTGTTAAAGTTGGGAAAGTCTGTCGTGTTCTTTGTAGCCATAGTTGTCCTGTGTGGTTTAACTGAAGAGGACTTTGGACTTAATGCATCAACCTGAAGTAACAATCAATTAACAAAAATTGGTTTGGTTTAACATGCGGTCTTAGGGGTTTTCCATGTTCATTCAGGCTCCAAAATACTGTGATGCCGTGGGTTTAAGGGCCATAATTTTAACAGATGTGTTGTTTAACACAGTGCCTGTAGGGGAGGGGTGGGCAACTGTGCAAAGGGCAGGGGCCGTTTTTCCTCCCTGTGCCCATCCAGTGGTATGTTTCAGCAGTGAGATGGTGTCACTTCTGGTTGCCACTTTGGACGATTATCAGCTTTTTTTTTTCTTTTGGGGTGTGCTTCTGGGAAGTTTGGGGAGCTTTGAGGGGTTAGGGGAAGCAAAGCACTGTATTTTAGATGGGTTTTGGATGTTTTTCTCTGGTTTGGGCCAAAGAAAATCACCCCCAAATCATTTTTTAGTGATCTATTTGAAGGGCTTCTGGGAGGTCCCAGAAGCCACACATAGGGACCAAAGAGCTTCTTGTGGCCTGTGGGCTGCACTCTGCTATGGGGCATGGTAAGCTATGCTGTGGTTTGTTCCAGCTTTGCCACTGCATTAGTTGGACCTGAGTTCCAGAATTGTCACCTCCTAGAAAAGGCATATGGAGCTTGTGCCACTGAAGCTACAGTGTACATACTCAGCATTTCATAATACATATATCTAACTTACAAGTCCAGTATCTAGGTATAAAGGATAGGATCAGATGGCCTGTGAACCCAGAGAAAGTAAAGCAGAGGCTGCAATTCAGCTTCATTCTGGACCAAGCTGATGCTGTAAATCAGAATGCCCTGGAATGGGAAGGACTATTAAAAAAAAATCATTGCAAGAAGGAGAACATGCCTCAGTAACGTGGAAAAGTTCTGCATCAACTCAACCCAAACATACTGATGAGAGATATGGCTGTAATATGTATCACGAGCAAGGGGGAGAGACAAACTTGACAGAATCTGGTGATCTGCTTTCAACATATTGGAGGAGGGTATATACCCCCACATGTGTGTTATTTGGATCTATGCTAATACTGTGTGTATTAGAAACAGAAATTCAGTTTGAGTATGATAGCCATGTATAACGTCCAATGTAAGGCCCTTCCTGCAGGATGGTGCTCTTGTGTGTCATCCCATTGCAATTCCGGCAGCGCCTCTGTTGGGATGGGAGCGTATCCGCAACACTCCTCTTTGCACTCAACTGGCTGCCTATGGAAAGGAGCACGAGAGACACCCCTTCCTTCCGCACTACAGCCAGCCTTCTTCCCATGCTGCAGTGGGGAAAGAAGCACGTGATTGCACTTCTGGTCCTTCTACGTGGCTGGCTGTGGTGGAAGGTTTGCACAATTGGGGGCCATTGACGGAGTTTTTCTGTCAATGATATATCGCACTGGCTGGCGATGTGAGGAGGGCAGGATTGCAACCATGCCATGCGGAAGCACCATCGCGGTCCTGCTCCTCTTGCATCCCCATGCTGGGAGATTGCTGTTCTGTGGAAAAGACCTAAGTTTTTGTTGTTGGCGTTGCTTTTTCAGTGTGCTACGTCACTTTAAAACTACTTTAAAACCTAATGTCTGTCTGGGACTTTTCCTTGTTTAGCTCTTTTGTTAGTGCTTGGAAAGTCCCTGCAAAAAGATAGTTATAATTATTATTCCAAGGTGAGATCTAGCAGTTATATACTACTATAGTTGCATTTTATAAAATAACTGTTTCCTTTATTAGTTTTCAAAGACAACTGAAATAGTCTCCTATAATGTACATGACACATTATAGTTCCATTTATTTAAAATATATAACATGTTTTCCTTCCCATGCTCTTACATGTTTTGTCACTAATGACATTGACTAACATGCTGCCTGGTATATGAAGAAGTCTTGCTTGCTAGCTTATCAGCTTTTTTCTGTAGTATCTCTGTACATATTAATACTCTAGTCTGTTGTAAATCTGTCTCTTAAAATGAGCATTGAAAGCAAACATTAAACAATTAAATACAAAAGTGATTAAAATCAATTCCAGTATAGAGAAACTGTGTTTCCTTTGAAACATAATCACAACTCACGTTATCATCTGCTATCAGTTTACATGTAAGAAGACAAGGCTTTTACCACAAAAAAAGAAAAAAATATTTGGGTGAAATTCTAGACAAGACAAACATAATGATCTTTTTATGCCTATAAATGCCTTTAAAAGGGAGATCTGACCTTTAATCAGTCTGATAACCTGTTATTTTCTGCGACAGCACTGCACTTATGTTTCCTTCTGCAGTGCAATTACTGGTTGGATCCTCTTCCCAAGTGCTAATAGCATTGCCATATTCCAGAGGATATGGTGGGAATATCTGCAAACTGTTCCACTATTTTGCCATTGAAACCTCACTCTGGCAAAGATCAAGGCACTGGCAAAAGTGAGACCCAGGGCTTTCTGTTCGTTCCCAAGATTCTCAGCTAGCTGTGAGCTGGGGGCAGGAGAGGGGAGCGCTCTTGGTTTATTGACATGCAAATCAGCGCCAGCAAGCTTTCCTCTTCATGTCAAGAATCTCCTTATCCAATCCTGGTATAAGCGCTGGAATTCTATAGTCTTGCTGTTGGGAATTGTGAGGCCAGCCTAATAGAACTGGACAGGTGGTTTCCCTCTGAGCCACTTCTGTTCCAGAAGTACCACTTCAGTGCAGGTTTTTTTCCTTTCCTTCACACTCTGTCAGTTAGAAACTCTGGGCCAAAAGAGACTTTTACTATAGTTTTCATTGCCATTTTTTTGCCCCTGCCCAACAGTAGAAATGTTATGTCACAACAAGAGAGTAACACTTTTAGGCTCAGGTTTAGTAGTAGTGACCCCGTAAGGTGTGTCTTTATAGGAATGCTGAACGGATTCTTGTGCAGGCTCCATTTGTTATAATTTTTAAACAAAACATCCCTGTAGTTAATAAATCTCAAAAAGATGCCCCTCCGTCTTTAAAAACATTATAGTCATAATGTTTGCCTTGGCTAATATACACAAGAATGCGTATACACACTAATGCACTGTACATTCAAAATATAATCCTTCTCCATTGATTTCAATAGATCTCTAATTGACATTTACTGTTGATCAGAATAAATAGAGAAAACTAGTTGATACACAAGGGGAAAAAGAGAAAAAAAAATGAAGGGGAAAGGTGTGCTTGCTTGCTTGGCAAATTAAACCCTTTTCTCTTCAGCAATTCTGTTCAAAGCTATTCATATTGTGCCCATGATAGGAGCATGGAATAGTTTTCAAGGACACAGATTACAGATAGCATGTATTGCAAAGCCATAATCCAGTGGAGGATCAAGTCCTACATAATGTGTATAGGTGTCCTATATAATGTGCCTGAGGTCCTACATAGTGTGTATAGTTGTGTGCACTGAAAAGCACAGTATGATCTGAAGGCATAGACCAAAGCAGAATTCAGAGCTACAAAGAGATACCCTTCCACATATCCAAGGGTCTATGTAATGGCCAGATAGTCTGGAAAGTCCGGGATGCAACTGTGAGTCATTTATGTTAATAATAATAATAGAAGTGCTGAAACATGGAACTATCAGGTTTGGAATTTTTCTCAACTGGGGGTGCTTTTCCATTACAAAATAACTAGTATCAGTCATCATAGTGAGTCACCACAACTGCTGCTTCTTCTCATTTCCATCTTAGCTTCCATTCTAGATGTTACCCTGTGTACTGGGGATCCTGGGAGGGACACCAAAATGTGCTCAACTAAAGGTGGGGAAAATTAGCTCAGAGCACTGCTTAGCATTACGAGAGGCAGAGTAACATAGTGAGATCTTGAACCCTATGTCTACGGGGTCAGGTCGAGTCAAGGAGCACACAGAAGTTGAAGCAATAAATGATCTTTTATTACAAACACAAGCAAAACAGTGTATGCGACACACTCACACAAGATAACTAAAGAAATAAAGGTTGGAGTGGTATAGAGGGATTTTTAGAGGGGTTGCTGGTTTGGGTGATACTTCACCTGTCCTGAAGCCCGGAAAAATAGAGAGCGAGGCTGGGGTACGATGTAGCTCAGCACGTGGAGCTGAGGGGAGGCTCGCCAAGCAAAGCGGCAGCAAGGCGGGATGAAACTCAGGAGCGATCCGAGGAAGGTCTCGGAATCAAGGGTTTTTATAAGGAGAATGTGACTGCAGGCTATGCCGTACTTGGGGGAAAACAATAGATTTGGAGTTGGAGACAAAGCCTCTGAAAGGTCAGAATCTGAATGATTGAGTTATCGCAGAGGTTCTCAATAGAGTAGCCAGTATGCAAACGCAGAGTACTTGGGTATTGTATAGTTTACCCATCAAACTGCCATCGCGGGGCAGAGGCTCTTTTGTAGGTTGCGTGCATACCTAATTAGAGTACTTGCCTGGAGGTCTCCTAAAGCAGCGAGTCAGCTATTTTCTGGCCTGCCTGTATTGTCCAGGAATATTATGGCGATCAATGGCCAAGCTTGTATGCGTGCTTGTCCGGGGGCCTCGCAAGCACGTGGAAGGGAATAGATAAGTGAAGCCAAATTATGATATCAAAAGGATATCTTTTAATATCCCCAAAGCTCGGACTAGCCAGGGCAGTAACATAGATTATTATCTGAAGGCTGAAGTGGAGTTTCCCTAACTTTAAAAGGTCTCTAAAAGGTGATTTTGAAAGGTGGCTAACACTGGCATTCATGGCAAGTGGGACAGCTACACAATTCACATGAGATACACATCCTACAGATGCGCTCAATCTATTATAATGTCACAAAAATGTATTTCATTCTAATGCAGGGGCAGATATGTATAATGTCAAACTCTGGACCTAATGGTTTGAATACACACTCAGTATGGTCTGCTAATGGGACAATATTGACTACCTTGGCTTTGCTGATTTTAGTTAATCTGCTGTTTACAACTAACTCTGGATCCAGCCAATTGGTCTTCTGACACCCCCCTCCCTTTTACATGGCAGTATGTTTTACTTTACGTAACTTAAAAATATAGTAAGCGAGCTCTGCTGCTTTGAAGATCTTCTTGCTCATTCTGCTGAATGTACCTGCGCTGCAAAGTGCTGTCCTGATGATATCACTGCTTCAATTCCTCTTCTCTTAAGCTGAGTTCTGAATTGTTTTGCTGAATAGTCCAATGCGTAAACAAACTTTCATATGTATTTATGTATCTGATAAAGCAAAGGAATGATGCATACACATAGACTATACATTGTGCTAGATTAAAGTGGGAAAATTAGCTCATTAAGAAAGATAAAGAATAAAAAGAATAAAGAGTAAAGAATAAAAATTCAAGTTTGATTCTATCCCATATTTTATAGAAAGGGAGACTAGTTGGTTAGCATACCAATCTACAGCATTATAAAGATTTCAGGGAATCCCAGCATCATTATTTTTTAAATCTACATCTCAAAACAAGAATGTTTTTTTCCCAGTCGCAATTTCTTGCAACACCCCTAGTGACTATTCCTGGAACCCCAGAACTCCAGGGAATCCTGGCTGAGAAACCTTGCCCTAGACCTGATGGTCCCATAATACAGAATGAGGTACATCCCCTCCGTCCACTTGGATCGCAGTTGCAGTGAGAAGTGGGAAATAGCTGAATTATGTTGCTAGTAAACTGTGGATAAATCATAACAAAAGCACTCAGGTATGTCATAAACAAACTTGACCATTTATGCTTGCAGAACTGTGGTGCCTGTAGGAGCCACTTCTCACCAAGGTGTTGTTGTTGTGTGCCTTCAAGTCATTTCTGATTTGGGGCAACTCTAAGGTGAACCTATAGGCCATTTCCGCATTAGACGGTTATAGCGTGATTATTCCACTTTCAACATCCTATGGAATCCTGGGTTTGCAGTTTAGGGAAGCCCCAGCCAGCCCCTCCCTAAACTGCAAAGCCCAGGATTCCATAGGATGTTGAAAGTGGAATAGTCACTCTATAACCGTCTAGTGCAGAAATGGCCATAATGGGGTTTTCTGAGGCTGTGTGTGGTGCACCTGAAGTCACCCAGTGGGTTTCCATGGCTGAGCAGGGAATTAAACCCTAGTCTCCAAGATCATAGTTCAGTGATCAAACCACTACACCATGCTGGCTCTGGCTCCCCAAGGTATTTCCTTCCTATTTCACCAGTAGATACTATAATATTTATACTCCCAAAAATGCTGCTTCAGAAACAACTTGCACAACAGATTTCATTGAGATACAATCTGTCACTGGAGTATTGCCAACCCAGGGTTGTATTTTCATGCTCCTATTTTCCATATAATTGCTCTTTATAGAGGTGTTGGGAAATGGCTCTGATTCTACAATATATGCTTGGGAGGCAGTCTTAGCAGTCTCGTGGAAACTCTGTGGCTCTTTGTGGCTACAATATACAGTTCTGACAACTCAACATTCAACAAACCACCCCTTTCCTCTATCAGGAACTCCACGTAGACTGGATGTTTCCTAGCAACACCTTCTGTTATTAACATAACCACGGCATGGCTACTATGACCTCTTCACTACTAACTGCTATGTGTATTTGCAAAGAATGACGTGTTCTTCAGGTGATTTTTTTTTTTTTTTTGGTTTTGTATTTTCTTGGCTTAGTGTTGAATGCAAAACACTGCTGTAAATAACCTTTGATCTATTCTTTTGATAAAAGAGTTAACACTCATTGTGGCCAGCCTAGCCTATGTATGAAACCTGAGACTCATCCTGCTCCTTTTTAGATTAACCTTTTGCCATTACATCAGTAAAAGAGTGATGACTAATGTAACTGGATATTATAGGCATCAGATAACCTTTCGTGCTTTGTTTTTCTAATCTGCTTGAGTCTGCAAGAGGAAGAGTGAAGTAGAGGAAAGAGAGGACACTTCTACAAGTAAGCAGTTCAGTACTAAATATGTTTACACGGCATGCAGCTCTACTGAAACCATTTGAACTTTCAGATCCTTCACACATTATAGCAGCAATCATCTTCTGGCAGTTCATGCCAAAGCACTGCTGTAACACCTGTCCATTTCTTTCTGGTTTCTTACCTAGGGATACTATGGAGCGGGACGCTAGGGCTGAGATCCTCATTGACAGTAGCAAAACATAAAGCTCTACCAATGTACTTTGGCAGGAGGTCCAATCAAGGACAGCTGTCAAGAGTAAGATGGGTGCAAAGAGAGCATTACTGTTGTTCCCTGCAATCATAGATTCTTTGGATCAGGGGATCACAGCTGCACATGACAGCTGTCTTTGTGCAGGCAGAAAGAAACTGTTGCACAAGGATGTAATGGACACCTCCTTGCCCAAGGGCATAAAAAGATTTTCCACTTGTATAACTCCTGCTTGTGCAAGCATATGTCACCAAGGACTCCAGCCTAAAACCACAATGATCCAAGGAAGAAGAGGATCCCTCCATCTGCTGATGTGTTTTCCAGCCCCATGTGAGATTGTCGAGGGAAAGAGAAGGGAGAATGGAGACACTGATTACTCTGTTTGCCAACAATTTATAGAAAGTGTAAATTTCACAACTGCCATAGTTAAGGTGAATAATTTTTTAATTTTTAATTTTATTCTATGTTATTTTAGTATCTGGAATACTATGTGCAGTTCTAGTCACCGCATATTTAAAAAAGATGTTATACTTCTTGAGAAGGTGCAGAAGAAAACAACCAAAATGATCAAGTTAAACTGTGGAACTGACTGACATAAGATAGTAACACCTGCCATGTGAACAGATTTAAAGAGTGTTAGATAAATTTGTGGAGTCAAGGCTGCTTCTCAGGATGGCTAAATATCACTTTCTGTATCAAAAACGGCATGTCTCTGTATAACAGTTGCAGGGAAATGGAGGGACACTACAGATCCAATTCTGCCATGCTGGTGGGCTTCCCACAGCCACCTTGTTGGACACTGTGGCCATTTCCACCCTACAGTGTTATAGTGCTATTATTCCGCTTTCAACATCCTGTGGAATTCTGGGGTTTATAGTTTGCTGAGGCCAAAGAGCTCTCTGGCTGAGAATTCTAAATATCCCTCCCTAAACTGCAAACCCCCAGATTCCATAGGATGTCGAAAGTGGAATAATAGTTAACAGTGTAGTGCAGAAATGACCTGTGTGACGAGAATGTTGTAGGTCTTACATTGCTGGCATAGTTTGTATTCTTACATTCCTTTATATTACTTGCTGAAAAATATACTTTTATGATGATCCCTCTCCCCACTTTTTTTTTTTAAAAGGAGAAGTTGAAACTTGTTTCACTGTAAGCTTTGATGGCAGCAAAGTTGTATTCTAATCATTGCTGCAAAGATGTCATTGCAAACACTGTCACATTTTTATGAAGAGTTGCCAGATAAAATATTCATGCCATGGTCACATTTTTCTTAACAAAATTTGTTTACAAGAGTCATTCATTTTTGCTTTGTATGAACAGAAATCAAGATTCTTGACTCAGAGACTATAGAATAATGAATGGCAGACAATGCAGCCTTGTTCGTTGCTCTACAATTGCATGCATGAGTGGATTATTGAGGGACATAGACTGTCATAAGGAGGAAATATTTCTCTCAATCTGTTTTGAGGCAAGATTATCCACCCTAGTTGGGCAGATTGCAAGAGGATGAATAGATTAGTCCATAAATGGATAAAGCAGAATAAACAAAAAAGTGTGATTCTAGGTTCAGGGCCAGGTAAAACTCTCCAAACTCCATAACTCCTTGACTGAGGGATGCTAGGTTGGCTTCCGTTGTCCTTTAGCAGCCAGAAAGATCTTTTTTATGTAGGCAGGACTTTGTCATGTAGGTTGGCCTGTTGTTGAATATCCTAACTGGTTAGGTGTGTGTTAATGACAGCTTCTGTGCCTCCTGCAAACCTGTGTCAAAATTTCCTGCTGTTTGGTCCTCTTGCTTCTCCCTCTCATTGTTTCATCTCATCCCATTTTTATAAATTCACTGCTTTCCATGTGGATCCCAGTAAAATTCCCAGTAAAAGCAGTTTCCTGGAACAGTTGAGGAGCCTCTATGCAGTATCCAGTATAGAAAACAAGGGGACCAACTGAGCCACAGGGGTAGATTTTGAGAGCTAAACCTTATAATTCTTCAGCCCTGAAGGCCGAACAAAAAAAGCCAATTATTCAGCAAAAATACATCAGAACTAGACTTTGGGTAAGGAACTAGAGGGTAAAAGGTAAAATTCGTTGGCCCTGTAGAATATTTCTCATTTTGCCTAATTGCAGAAGTAAGTTATTACTTGATTCTGAAATTCCAATGTAAGTTAATCACTTTTGTTAACAATTAAAGTTGCTTCTTTTGTCAAAGAATATCCAACTTAACTGGTAACTTCATTGATTTTAATTAATTTAGTTTTTATCTTTGCATGGAAATGAGCCATAATGACTGAATAGGGCTTTTGCTATGTTTGATATATTGGGGCATTTGTAGATGTCATGAGATACGCCATATGGAGTTTTATGGTTATTTTGCTGGCTTGACAGGGAGAGACAAGCCAGTGAACTGGCTTTTTGCTGGGCTGCAGGTCAGGAGAAAGAAACTGTTGTCTGAAAGTCTGCAACTTGTTTAGCTGCTTCTGCAGCAAATGGGGAGCTGTTGGACAAAATGTATCAGTATGCTCCTTGATCATGGTAACCCACAGTTCCCATAGATGCCATAGATCTCTTTGCCTTACTTTGATGCCCAGACTTGTGTCATCATGTCCACTGGCCACAGAATGCTGATTCAATATGTGGCGTAGTGGTTTGAGCATCGGACTATGATTCTGGAGACCAGGGTTCAGTTTCCTGCTTGGCCATGGAAATGCACTGAGTGACCTTGGGCATGTCAGATACCCTCAGCCCTGGAAAACCCCGTGATAGTTTGTCTTAGGTTCACTGTAAGTCAGAAATGACTTGAAGGCATGGAACAACAACAACAACAACAGTTGGGAGGAGGAATAGGGTGGCATTCTATCTGGAACAAAAGCATTCCATACCACAGGTTTTTTTTGTGGAAAGTTCCCTTGTTTTAATTCTAAAACAGAGATACTTGTTAAGGCTCAGCTTTCCAAACTGTGTGTTGTGATACATTAGTGTGTTGGCTGCAGTGTGTAGGTGTGTCACCACCGCCGCTGCCCTGGGCCGAGAAAGACCACAGCAAGGGTGGCGGTTAGTTAGTTTAACCTCCAGTTTGCTAGTAACTAACCCCTTATAAGAGATATAAGAGGTACAGACACATACATAAATTGTAATAATGAAATGCATGGGGACACAACATATTTCATGAAAACCTTTCATTTTATTTTTAAAAATATATGATTTATCCTTTGTGATTTATTTATTTATTTATAATACACAAAACTGAATTACTGTCACACGAAATGATGTATGTCTAAAAAGTGCATCACCAACATAAAAAGTTTGGAAAGCTCTGTGTTAAGGGATATATGCATGTGTGAAGTATGCTTGCTTTCAAGCAAGACTGTTTGTAGACAGTGCAATACAGGACCACCATATCTATACTTGAAAAGATTTTTTTGTAAGCTGCTTTGAGTCCCTTGGAGAAAGGCTGGGCATAAATTAATTATTTAAATAGTAAACAAAAAGGAACAATTGGAAAAGAATTATTCAAATTGAGTAGGTGGGGACTTTTGTGTTTTCGGCAGCAAGTAGTTTCAGAAGCTTGAATGTGCCTTTCAAACTGGAGGGAAAAAATTAAAAGTTCATTAGAATCCTACTCATGTCTCAAATAGGCAGAGCTTCCATTTCAAAAAGTTTAAACTGTGTCATGCAAATTTTGAACTAATTTAGGATGCTTCCTGTGAAGAGTGTGAAAAGGTTTATATCATTGCAACTGGGATATCTGTTACACATGACTTCACTTGCAGCTCAAAATATGTCTTTAATGCTCTTATCTCTATGAGCCTTCTGGGTTAACGCATAGAATTTGCCATAGAAGGAATGCTGATTTAGGAATAGTAATTATGTTTGAAAAGGAACTTGCATGTCAAAGTTTAAAACTTACAAGGGAGGGATCGATGCTAGAGGATAAGAGATTAAGGAGTTTGGGGAATCAGGATTTAAAGAACCAACTTTCTCTGGCAGTGTCTTCACTTATATGGATTTGTTAGCTACATTAACACTGGATTTAACTCAGAAAAATCTCTACAGAGAGTACAGCTGCAATTCTAAGGAGGAATACAATGCAAAGTTTTCCCCTTCTCTGTAGGGCAGAATAAAGCCATTTATTAGAAATGTGTCCAAATACTATTACTGAATTGTCTTACGGTTATGGAATATTACTTGCTCCTCACTGAATCCCCCTCCCACATCATGAAGATTTCAGCACAGTGTCTCCTGAATTTAGGAGTTGCATTAATCTGCAGTCTTTCAGTGATGCCTCTAAGGTTATGAACTAACTTCATGGTATATCTTCTTCTAACCTTTTAAATCAGCCATTGACAATCTAGTTCTGTTCAGATATTGGCTGAGGGATTCTGGGAGTTTAGTCCAACACATCTGGAGGGTTTCAAGTTGGAAACATCTGCTGACTATGTAGGAATCATTTGAGAATATTGGGTATTCTGCTGGAGGACAGGCTGAGCTTGGGGTGGTTTCCTTTGAGAGGTAGCTCATTGGGAGAGTTGGAAATTTATTTTTGTACTGTAGTTGTGTTAGGGAGTTTCTTTTTCCCCGTATATCATTCTGTTTTTAATGTTTGAGGTTTTGGAAAAGCAAGGTAGAAATGCTTTAATAAATATATAGAGATGTATAGCTGTAGACATTGTTACAGCAGGGAGTGATACACTCAAATAGCACTGAACTTGGAACAGTTTGCCAGTAAAGATACATCGCTTCTGTCAAAAGGGCTTTCCTCAGTAGATAAATAGGCACGTTTATCTCCTGCAACACGGTTTTGCCTTATTTGTCTGTTATGCCTTATGTTCTTAAGACTGATCTGTTCTTGTTTTATGACAAATTACTCTTGGCCTAAATCATAAGAAAATAATTTGCACTCTTCATTATTGTGCAACAGTAATGTTGCTGCCAAAGGTAATAACCATAATCACCTTTGTGAATAGCTGTTTTGAGTGATTACTTCAAAACACAAAGAAAACTGAACTGAGTTGACAGCAACTTTGTGGCAGTCTTGATTCTTCCTTGTTGCAGTGCAAAAGGAGTGTATGTCCTTAAAATGTATGGATGGGCAGAAAAATGATGTCCAACAGTGGCATGCTGTTTTGAAGTACATTACCTATTGCTGTATCCAGTCTTTCTTTCTTTAAAATAATGTGAATCCAAACTACTACAGCTGAATGCTTAGTTAATTTATATCCCACCTTTTCTCCAATGATCTCAACCATGAGTACCAGTTTTCATAACAACCCTGTGAAGTAAGTAAGCCATGGAGAGGGGAGAGAAAGAGGGGAAGCAGGGTAATCCAGTGGATCTCTTAACTTGGATCTCCCAAGCCCAAGTCTAACTATTGCACAGCCCTGGTCCTTAAGTGTCAGGTCAAATGTAATGCTTCACCTTTCATTTCCGTGGTGCTTTTCCCTTGCTGCTTTTAAACGACATCTTTTCTTCAGGGGGTTGCAGAAGTATGTAAACATGCATCTTGAATCTTAGGTACAGCTCCCAAGGCCAATGATCTGGGGAAGGCAGCTGCAAGAAAAAAAATGAAGCACATCTATCCTCTGTCCCTCATCTGCTCTGTTTACCCCCTCACAATGTTATTTTTCCCCAGAAGTGGCCCTTGGCATCGAATTCTACACATTTCTATATAATGTGTAGTTTGGCTCTTGTTTTGTAACCTTTGGCATATTTGCCAGGAAGCAAGTCCCACTGAACGTTGGAATGTACTTGTGAGTGTTATGTTTAGAAAACAAGTTCCTGTAGCACTGTTCAAACTGAAATACTGTAAAAATCCTTGATACAGAGGTTAAACACAGGGAGTGTGTTTATGCCTAGGGAGTCACAGTCTGGATCCAGCATTTAAATTCTACATGTAGAATCCTGTGGATCAGTTAGAGCCCTCAGTCAATGTGGCAAGGGAGATCGTTGTCCTACAGGTCCATTACAGGGCAACATGTGCATTGTTGGTGCCGTATGTACATCTTCCCCAGATAGAGAGAACATGCATGGTAAGGTTTCTGTCTAAGGTGGATTTTTTTTTGCAGAGGAAAATAACCTAAATTACAGCTGGCCCTGTGATTAGGCAGGATGAGGCAAGCTGTTGGAGATTAGATTTACCCCGTAGGCTGCGCTGCATCCTGCAGGCTATTGTGTCGTCTTCTTGTGGGGTGGAGGCTGCTGAAAGGATAGAAAAGAGATGTTTCAAAGGAAAGGAGAGCAATAAGTGCAGAATGCAGAGAAACATTTTGTTCATTGACCAAATAGAGAGATGGAAAAAAAGGTTTGCCCCACCTACCCCCAACAGAGCTTGTGAAACATTTAGGGGGACTAAAGCTTCAAGAATGTCCCAGGAAGCATGGCCACTAGCCATGCTGGCTGAGGCATTCGGAGGACTATGGAAAAAGAAAAAGGAACTTTTCTGATTTCTCTCTCCATCTTCCACTCACCTATCAAAGTGGCCTTCCAGAAAAGCTTATGATTGATGCAAGACCCAGTACTGAAAGTTTTCTCTTGCTGTAAATGAGATGATAGTGCAAATATTTTAAAAACTTCTTTGCTTGCATGTTTCTTTACCTCTGATATCTGAGAAGATGGATAGCAAGAGTATGGGTCATTACCCTTGAGCATGGTGTATGTTCCTTCTGAGTGCCTCATCCCTGCTAATTGTTCAATGCACATATATTGTCTATTTATATTAATTCAGTAGATATTCTACTTATATTAATAGCCCCCTAAATCCTTGTGACAGAATACATCCTTTGTGGTTTTAGACATTATAAATAGTTCTAAATACTGGGCTGACTTTCACTTCTTGAGGATAATCTTTTGATATCCTTAATACTGAATGGTGGCTGTAGATATTGCCAGTAAGCCCTTTTAAGACCTAAATTGGGGTCACTTTGAAAGCAGGCAGGACTGGGAAGAACAACTGTAGAGGCTTTTCCTTTGCATTTAATAGCAATGTGAAGGAGACATTTACATATTTGGGCCTCAATTTGATACCAGTTATCTACCTTGATTTTAAATGTGATTAATGTAATGTTCACTGCATTTTGTTAGAAAAGCCTCTTTCTTTATTGGGTAGTGATCTTGGGCTATGTGGTTGTAGCAAGCAATAGCTAAAATTTTGTTAGTGAAGGGAGGAAGACACTGGGCTGTTTGACATTGTGAAATTGGTGGTTGTCAGACAGCTGTATTGCCTATTTAGAAACAGCTAATGCTAATTGCGCATAATCCTCTCAAAAGGAATCGGTTGGTCCAACTGCCAATAAACAGTGTTTATGAGGTCTATCTGTCATAGCTGGATGAACAGCAATAACCATTTCAGACAATCTCATCCTTTATTTCCCCTCAGGAGACAACAAAACTCAAAGAAAGAATTGGGGTTTTCCAAGTTCCATTAGTGGAAATGTTTAAAAGATAATATATATATAGGAATGTTTGAGTTCACTTTTTTTTCATTTGCAGAATTTAGACAGAATTTCTACACTAGTGGGATAGCATGAGTGTGTCTGTGTTTACTTAAAAATCAGACCCACAGAGTTCCTTGGGACTGACTCCCAAGAATGGGCATATAGACTTGCAACTTTGGATTCCTTAACAAAAAACACAGTTTTCAAAGACATTGCAATGCTTCAGTCCTTGGGAGTGCAGTTGCCAATCAGAGTAGATAGTGCTGTTCCTGATGAGCTAATGGTTTGGTGTACTTGCTATTCACATTATTTTGAGGTTGGAGCAGGCTGGTGTTGGATTATATTATTTTGAGTTTGTTTCTTTACTTCCCACTTTACTGTTGTGTGAGTAGAACTGGGCACAGGGACAATTTTTGACGTGAGAAGCTGTTGAAAAATGTTATTTCACACTGTGTATGTGTGTTGTGCTTTATTACTGTGTTGTCAGTTTTTGTATGAAAATGGTTGCTTGGTGACAGATTCTGAATGGACAGATGATCCTCTAAAATTTCTAGATGGGGCCAGACCTAATAAATTCATTCTGATTAGTAAGAGTCTTTAAACCCTGGTTGGTTGAAAGGTCCAGTTGTTTTTTTAAGTGTGCCCAAAGTCCCTTCTGGGATGACAGTTGAAAGTTGGGAATTTTTAACAGAGAGTTCAGTTGTTGAGTTGGCAAGGAAGAGAAGGGTGAGATGGGACAGGCCAGGATAAAAGAAAGCTGTTAATGATAGAATAAAAATAGGGTGAGGTGAATTTAGAGCGTAGTTTGACAGAAGGAAAAAGTCTTTCTGAGCTTGAGACAACAGTTTTCTCTCTCAAAGTCTGAGAAACTCTCAGGAAATATTTATTGTGAGCATTCTCCAAATTTAATAACCAAATTCTCTTCTGTGCAACAACACCCCTTTGATAAATTTCTGTGTGTGTTTGTTTTTTAATGATTGACAACCAGTCTTTCTGTATGGGAGTAATATCATTGTGATATTGCACATTGGGCCCTTTGCAAAAGTAGCCCCACATAGACTGCATTGTTGTAATCTAGACTGTCTCAAACTGTGGTATTTCATCTCATACATGAGCCTAAAGTTTCAGGCTGTAGGGAAGCAGCAGATACGAGTCAGATTAAAGTACCCTGGGATATAGTGGCAGGGAATTCCATAATTACATTTTGTTTTTAATGAAAAGCATCTACAAGAATAGAAGTGAGGGAAGCGGTTACTCAAAACAAGGCTTGTGACATGGTGTCCTCTGAGGCTTACCAGGAGGTAGGTGTGTGCTCTCATATATGACAGAGTATTTTTTTAGAAGACTTCTGGAATGTTGTCTTCAAGAAGTTTCACCATATCCTGGGACTCCAGAAAAGGGAGTAAAGGGAGCGTCAACAGTGAACCCTTCCAGATTATTAGAGTCCTGGCAGCTGCCTGAAAGAATTCTGGGCACTGCTATCCACACAGATTGACTGCAGATGAAATAGGGTACCTATACCAAAATTGAGGGCTGCTTAAAAAGCTATGCCAGCTGTACTGTTTGATAGTTTATATGAACATCACACTCCTTCATATTTTTTTTAAAGTAGACATTGAACCCCTTCAAGGTAGAAAATACATGTCTTTTCCAATTGTAAATATAAAATCTGAACCTTTTGTTACCTGCTGTTATTCCTTGGGCATTGGTGGCCATGAAATTGATGTTGATAATATTGTTGTTGTGTGCTTTCAAGTTGTTTCTCAGTTATGGTGACTCTAAGGTGAACCTATTACAGGTTTTTCTTGGCAAGATTTGTCCTGAGGGGTCTTATCTTTGCCTCCCTCTGAAGGCTGAGAGAGTGTGACGTGCCCCAAGATCACCCAGTTGGTTTCCATGGCCGCACAGGGATTCAAATGATGTTCTTCAGAGTTGTAGTCCAGTGCTCAAACCACTACACCACACTGACTCTCTCACGTCAATAATAGTATCCAAGAAAGGCTCTGGTGAGCACAAAAAGGGTTACCTTCCTAAAATATTTGCCATGCAGCCATACAGATTACATTTCACACAAACTTCAGCCATACTGTAGCTTCTCACAGTTTCAGTTGTGAAGTTGGTTTCAGCTGACTCACTTATATTTTAGAATTGACCACTTGTCTGTGACCTTTTGAAATGTCAATCTGAGGTAAACATGATTTTGTTGTTCTCCCTGACAGATTTTTATGTTTGAGGAAACTCTTTTATTTTTCTCTTTCATCTGACAACAGTTAAGAAGTTGAAAGAAGTCTGTGGTTCAGAATGTTTGCAGCTTTGATCACTAGCATGTGTCATTCAAGAACAAGTGTCCACATCACAGGCGGCAAAAAGTGCTATTTCTGCTTAGATAAATATTGGGCTTTTCTAGCACTGACTTAATTGAACTTCATTAATCTGGTTTTCCTTTAGAGAAATAAAATTTTACATTCTAATGTTGCTGGAAACCTTCTTGGTTTGAGTATTTCAGAGATTACAAATAGTTTTCTGAAAGCATCATGAGTAAATCTTTCTCCCTCTTTCCCAGTGGATTTCCCCCTAATAAACGTTGTCACATTGATCTTTTTATTAAAATACAGCAGGGATGGGACAAATCCAGAATTTTCCAATTCCAAATCCCTAGAAGGTTCTGGGAATCCACAAATCTTGAATCTTTCAAAAAAAATTTTTTAAAAAGGGTTTAAAAAGTGATCATCCACCCTGCACGTCCCTGCAGGCCGCCTCCGAAGCGCCCGCACTGGCGGCAGCGGTGGTGGGGGTGCAGAGAAGGGGCAATGGCCCTCTTTTCACACCCCGCCACAGCAAGCTCAGGCTCCGGGGCATGCAAGAACCTACTCACTCCTGCGGACGAGATCCCGGGCACCCATGCGAGCACAGGCCCCAGGGCTTGCAGGAGCGTGGCAGCCCTACTTGCCCCTGCAGGCTTGATCCTGGGCACTCGCACGAGCTCAGGCCCAGGGGCTTGCAAGAATGCGGCCGTGGCCGGCCCTACTTACCCCTGCGGGCCTGATTCCGGGCATGAGTGCAGGCTCTGGTGTGCCCTGCGAAGCGCTTCTGCACAGAGGGCTGGAATGTGAGGGGGGATTGAGGGGGCAGCGGGCACTTCTGGATTCGAAAGATTCCGTTTGCCTATTTTGCCCTGGGGATTCGGATCCGCAAATCTCAAATCCTTGCTGAGGATTTGAGGATTCAGTTGGCCCATCCCTAAAATACAGATGTTGATATTGCCCTATTCATTGTTGTGTGTCTTCAAATTGTTAATGACTTATGGCATCACTAAGGCCAACTTATCATGGGGTTTTCTCGGCAAGATTTGTTCAAAGAGAGTTTCCTTTGCCTTCCTCTGAGGCTGAGAAAGTGTGACTTGACAAGGTCACCCAGTGGATTTCCATGGCTGAGTGGAGATTTAACGCTGATCTCCACAGTTGTAGTCCAATGCTCAGATCACTACACCATGCTGGCTCCCACTACGCTTCCTCTTTTATCCATGCTAATTTAGTTGAAACAACTGTTGTATCTATGTTTTTCAGTGCTTATTAATAAGGGTTTGCTAATGAGACAGTGTTCCTTACTGTACCACATAAGCATCAAATAACAATTTGCAGTGTTTTCATATTTAAGTATTTGTTACCATTGCATGTAATATTTGAAAATTACATGTTTCCACAAATGTTCACAGTCCTTCCTCTCTACTCTATTGCTTTCCTGTCTTTACTTGCCATAAATACTTGTCATAAATTGGTAAAAATATGTTACCAATTAAGTTCTTTCTTAAACTCTATGAAGCTGTCAATTGTTTGTGTGTTGTTCTGAATGATTTGGAAGTAATTAGATGCAAAGGACTGTGGTGTCATCAGCATACTCGTATATTAAAACTCCCAGCCCCTGAATGACTTGTGCTGGCACCATCAAGAATGTGGTAAATAGCATGGAGGATGATATGAAACCATAAGTCAAAGGCTATAGCGTTGAACAAGAATAACTTAGTACCACTTTCTGAAATTACTCTTTTAAGAATAATTGATCCACCATAGAAGAGCCTTCAGGTCTTATCCCAGCCATATGGTTCAAAAGGATACCATGGGCAATGGTACTGAAAGCTGCAGACGTCAAGTAGAACGAATAGAAGTGCACTCTCCCTGTTTGGCTCCTGAAGGAAGCCATCCACCAAGGTGATCATAGTATATTGTGTCCCATAACCACACATAAAGCCAGTTTGAAATCTATCTGGATAATCTATCTAAATCTAAAACCACTTAGAAATTAGGGTGAAGAACTTTTGAGAACTGTATTACCTTCCTTCCTTCCTTCCTTTCTTTCTTTCTCTCTCTCTCTCTCTCTCTCTCTCTCTTTCTTTTCTTTTTTTAATAAAAACAAGTTTCTGGAGACATAAAGCAAACAGGATCTTCAGATCTCTGGTTTGGATCCAGAAAAGTCACATCACATATTGAAATTGTTACTAACCTAAGTTCCTTTCGCTTCAGTCAGTAAACCTGGATCCATTTCCCCAAACTAATGTTTGTGATTGTCACCCTATGGCTTTTAATGGACAAAGTTAAAATAACTCTAAATTCATAAAATTTGCTGATTTTTCTTTTCCTCAAGCCATTGTGGAGTTTGAACTAGAAGGTAGTAGTCTTGGGAGTGCTCAAAACCCATGACAATTATAAGAGATTTCTAAACAATAGAGGCAGTAGAAATTAATATAACTTTATTTTCCCTCTTCCCCTCAACTTTTATAATAGGGGATAGAAGGCCCTCCAATGCAGAGTTTCTTGGTTCTCATCATCCTCCCTATGCACCATTGCAAATAGTGGCATGCAATTCGTTCTGTTGATGTTCTTTTTTCTGGCCCACAGACCTAGTACTTTTTCCTCTTGAGAGGTGCCAGTTTGGAATGGGAGAGTTCACATTCTTTGCTTGGCTGTTTTGTGCAACGGCTGCGTGTAGCTGTGCAACAGGTGTGCATCGTATAATAGTGGCTGCAAACTGAGGGTTAGAAAGGATGTTGCTTATTTCTTTACAAACAGTAACCTGATACATGCGTGGGATTTGTTTTTAAGAAATATATGAAGGGTCTAATTTGAGCCCATATCCTTGTCATCTTAAAGTAGATTAAACAGTGGATACATCCAGTGCAAAAAAATGGAATAGCATGTTTTGTTCTGTTTTTTTAAAATTTACTTTAATATAGCTGTAGTATTCCATCTCTTGCTCCAAGCAACTGTTAGATGTGCAACTTGCATATAACCATGTCAGTCACAAGCACCATTTACTGCACAAAAGTATCCTGTTCATTCAAAACGAATTATACCCCAGTACAAAGTATGAGTAAAAAGCCCTTAAGTGTTGCCATGTAGATTCTTAAATGTTTAATGGACCAAGTGGTTGTTCTCTCTAATTGTATGGATTTCACATTCAGATGGTTCCTTTTTAGTGCTTTCAGCCACTCCTTTTATCTAGCATAGCAGTTTAGTTGGGTAAGTGATAATTCTTTGTTGCTATCCTTTCCAAGCAAATTGTCAACGGCAACAACAGTTTAAATTGCTGGAGCAATCCAAGCATAGTTTAGTTGTAGTTTATGGTTATTGTTTGGTTAAGAGTATTATTAACTTGCCTCCAGCAATGGGAGGATAGAATTAAATCTCTAATTCCTTTCAGTGTACATTTTGAACTCTAGAGACTTATTCACCCAATAATTAATTAGAAGGTATAATTGCTTTGATAAATTTATCCAGAGTTGACCCTCATATTTTCTACTGGACACAGAGAGATTGAGGAAGTGGTAGCTATCTGAGATCTGTGTACACTGGGGGTGGGAATTGTGCAACCATCCAAATATTGCTGACCCGCAGCTCCCAGCTTGCTCAGCCAATGATAAAGAAGACTGGGATTTGCAGTTTATCATCTGAAGGGCCCCATGATTCCCATCTATGACTAGCTGTCCATCAAACAGGGCATGCACATTCAGATAGAGTGCTATGACCAGTGGCAATCCTGGTGTTCTGGCCAGTCAGAGGCATATCTTTAATAATGTTCTTACATTCAGCTAGTTAAAAAAAAAGCATGTACATCTTACATGTACTAGAAAGTGGCTTTTGACCATAGGAAATGGGCAAAATTTGCACTGTGAGGTCTTTGGCCAAAAAGAGACACCACCTTGGGATGGTGAACCTTTTCTTGGTTGGTTGCACATTGAAGTTAGACATTTACGGGTCAGTATATCAGGACCATTACTAAATTTGATTACCTTTGCAATTTATTTGTTTGTTTTATTACAATGTTAAATGTGTCTATTTAATTTGGCATTTCATGATATGATGTTTTCCCCTTACTTTCATTTAAAACAATGGTGTGTTAGTAAAAATCTTTAAAAATCTTTAAATCTTTAAACTCATCATGACTGTTCCCACCACCGCATGTCTCAAGGAACATTCAAAAACATAGGCAGTTGTGTTGATATATATGTATTGCCTTGCGGACAGGATCACTCACCTCCCTTTGATGTTTCTAACTTATGTTGTGTTACAACCTGGAATTGAAATGGATTTTCAGTTGCCATTGTTACCTCTTGATGTGCATAAACTATTCAACATGTGAAGATTATAATATTTTTATCATGACACAACAGTTAAATAAACAAAAACAAACTGAAGATACAAAATTGTACAGTAATAGGTGAAAGATGTATATGACACTTACCTGTTTATTTCTATACCATGTTGCCATTTCCAGCATTCAGTAACACCTGGAAGTCAGTAATTAAGTAGCCATACAAATAAGCTAAACATATGAGAGTGATAAATATGGAATGGGACTGCAGTGATAATTCATACTAACACCTAACAAAGGAGAAATATCAAAAAGAGAGAAATCCAAATAACAGCAAGAATAGTACATGTTCAGGGACCAAGTCTGGCAGGATGCAGAGCTACATAATCTGAAGCTAAATCATAGTATGTATTTTCTACAGTAGAGATTACAGCATTCTGACCCATTTATCAGTTCTTGGTTGGTAGGTCCCTTCAGCACCTTCCAAGTGTGGTGGTTAAGTGGACATTCTTCTCATAGTTCATCCTTCAGAACACTCTAAAGTGCCATATAAATGTTCAGTGTTGTGGTCTTCTGAACAGGCACTTTTCTCAGTATTTCTTCTGCGATGATTATCCTTCCTTCTGTTTATGAATGACGATTGTCGTTATAGGCTGAGCCACAGAAGAAAATTTTTAAAGGACAAATAGGTAAGGGCAATTTGAAAGCTTTGCTCTATCTTTAGTTGCAGGGTGTGTGTATCCTACTTTATCAACCTTCTAACTTTTTCTATGGCTGTACTTGTATTTTTTTGGCAACTAGTTACCTTTTTGAAACAGTGTTAAGTACGTATTGTAATTGCAAAATATATTTGATGCTGCTACTAATACATGTCCCAGAAACCTCTAAATAAAAGGAAAGGGCAAACTAGCTTACAGCAGGGTCACAATAGACAATTAATTTAGAAAGTTATCAGTCAGTAAGAAATTTGCTTTGGTTTATGGCTGTGAAACAGATGGCTCAAACAATGTGATGTGATTACATCTGTATATGGGTTTGAATTTAATTCAGTGCTTCATTATTTTAAAACTGTGATGTACTTAGTGAAATCTAACTAAGAAGATTTATAGGAGAAACATTGTTCTTTGATGTAAAATTAGGAAATTCCCAGATCACATGAAATCATGCATCTGGTGACTAGAAAGTGTATTACATGTGACAGTGCATCAGTATAAATGCTGCTACCTATTGATTTATGATCACTACCTCCCCCTACCATGAATTAGTTTATTTTAATGTAATCTGCCATTATGAAACACTTAGCTGTTACTTCCTTCTTAGTGGAAATTTCTGAGCTAGATTTACAAATATAACCAATCCCTGTATTTCTGTACAGGTACAAGTACACATGTGTTATGGATGTATATATGATTTTTCATATTTGTAGCTCTTCTTTTTTCAAACTGTATGGAATATGGACTATGTTGACCAAACAGGACATCTGGTTCATCCTAAGAGTGCATTATAATTAGAAAAGTAATAACTGTGCTGTATTTTAGGGGGAAAATGTTCTAGTCTAGTCTAGTCTCTAACCTATGTCCTCTAGACATTTTGCATTGCAAGTCTTATTGGCCCTAGCTGACTTGAGCAATAACACAGGATCGTGAGTATGAAAATCCAAAACATCCTGAAGGCAGAAGACTGGAGCCTGTGTTGGTGCTGACATTTCAAATGTTCATCCAATGAATTTCTAGGCACTAGAATCAAAGGGTCATTTAATACAGACAGCGAAGTCTTCATCAAGTCCTTTTTTCCCCCCAGGTTCTGATTTTAACTAGATTGCTGATTTTAATCCATAAAAGTCCTAGAACTTTGTGCCCTGGTCCCACAATGCCTCAGAAATAGCATAGACTCTTGATACCTTGTTACTCTGAGATTTCTGTTTGTTTTTATAAATGTATCCAGCATCTCATGTTGGGTTTGCAAGGGCATCTAGAGCAACATTCTCTTTATCTAACGAGTTCTCTTTATCTAATGAGCTAGCTTTTGATACTTGGTTCAAAAGTCTAGTTTGTGTGTGACAAACTACAGCTTGAAAAATATAGGGATTCTGAGAGTTTTGGTTAAAAAAGTAGCATTTCTGAGCTTCAGCTATGACTGAATTATGTGTTTTTTAAAGGCAGTGCCATGATTTCTAAAGGGTTGGGTTTGCAGCATGAAGATTCTGCCTGTTCCTGAATAAGGGTTCCATTGACCAATGAAATAATTTGTGTGTGGAGTTAAGAATATGATAAAATGCTTGCATTGAAAAAGGACTTTATACTTTCTGTGTTACAAACCTTTATGGTTCTGACACTTTCCTG
Source organism: Cyclura pinguis (assembly GCA_030412105.1). NCBI lineage: Eukaryota > Metazoa > Chordata > Lepidosauria > Squamata > Iguanidae > Cyclura > Cyclura pinguis. The sequence goes on along the minus strand of CM059599.1, from coordinate 303,784,550 downwards.
TGAGTGATTGTGTGCCCAATGGAAATGAACCCAAGTTGAATGGTAGATAAGAAAATCAACTAAATGATAACACCAGATGCTTGTCACATTCTGCCTTAGAATGTGAAATCTTCGGTTCATACTTATATACTGCTGAATACCAGTTGGTGGAGAACACTAATAGGAAACTTCTATAGCCTATTGCCTTAAGGTTTCAAGAAGCCAAAAAAATTAAAAAATAAAAATAAAAAGTGCACTGTGGAAACTCAGTATTTCTGAGGTGTAGGCAAAGAACACACCGCATTGGGTAGATGTGGCTCCCAAATCCCCACTGTGATTTCATCTGTTTGTAGCAGGTAGATGCTTAAACAGAAAGTATGGATACACAGTAGCATCTCTACCAGAGCATCATAGCAAGGAGCTCCATATAGGATGGTTATGGTGGATACGGAGCTGATTGCTAGCATACTGCCCTTGTTTCTTTGTGTTGTTGTATGCCTTGAAGTCATTTCCAACTTACAGAGAGTGAGCATGATATACTGGTTTCAGCAGTGGACTTTGGAAGTTAGGCCTTGAATCCCCACCTGGCCATGGAAACCCACTGAGTGACTCTGAGTAAGTCACACTCTCTAAACCTCAGAGGAAAGCAAAGGCAAATCCCCTCTGAACAAATCTTGCGTAGAAACTCCAGTGATAGATTTGCCTTAGGGTTGCTGTAAGCCAGAAATGACTCGAAGGCACAAACAACAAGGCAGATCTATCAAGGGGATTTCTCAGCATTATTTGTTCAGAGAGGAGGTTTCCACTGCCTTCCTCTGAGGCTGAGAGAGTGTGACTTGCCAAAGGCCACCCAGTGGTTTCCATGACTGAGCAGGGATTCGATCCTGGTCTCTTGGAATCCTAGCACAATGCAGAGACCGCTGCATCATGCTGGCCCTTGTTTCTTAGCTGGAGGTAAATATGGGAGGCCTGATCCTTTATGGGACCCTAGTATGCTGTGCCTTAACCCTCCCTTCTCTGTGTTCTTGCTCTACATGTGGGGGAAAATTCCTGCATTTTGCCTGCATATTTATTTACTTAAAAGTTTTTAAATCCCTCCTTTCAGTCAAAAAGTCCCTGGAATGGTTTATATATAATCTGTCAAAGTACCTTCCTGAAGGCTTACAATCTAGAAGGAAATGAGACAAAAAAAAGGTTGGGAGGCAAGAAGGGAGGGGAAGCAAAGAGAGTGGTCTTTTAGCAGGGCTGGTAGTATGCTCCTGTTTCTCAACCTGTTTCATAAAGCTGCAGCCTGTTCAAATAGTAGTGATGTCAACAGTTCACTCACAGTGACAGTGCGCAGCAAAAACAAGCCAAAAAAACAAACAAGGCCCTCCTAATTGAAACAAATAGGAGCATCCTAACTCCTTACAAATTGCAGGTATAAACAAATTTGATTGAGATAATCTTTTCACTACAGTGGGGGGGAAAGATTAAAGCTTCCTACTCTTTGCACTCAGGCCCCAATCTGGATAAGGCCCCCTGCTCTTATTTTGGATGAAGAAAAAGGAATATATGTGGCTTAATGCTCCTTTTTAAAAGCCATATTTGATATGGATCTCAAGGAATAAAATCTTTTGGAACACATTTTGCTGAAAGCCACACACAGTAATGAGTTCACTGAATGCTACTTTTGATCATCAGTCATTTACGGAAGTGGTTGCAACGTTGACAGCAGTTTTTGTGCAAGCCCACTGAAGCACATAGAAGCTGGTCAGACACAGTTCTTGGCCAGTTGCCTTTTATTATTTGAAACAGAAAGATGCTGCTTTCTTTTTCTAAATCAAGCTTGCTTGTACTGCATATTTAAATGACGTGCAGTCATGTAACAGTCTCTCCTCTCCACATTCCAACCCAAAGGATAGGAGTCTGACAGTTTGACTGTTTGTTTTATGAAATAACACTTTTGCCTAAGGAATGCTCTGCAGCTGTTTTATCAGTTTCATGAAAAGAAAGTAATTTCAGCTGTCATGTGAGTCTGAATTAATTGTCCCTTTAGAAATTTTCAAGAGGAATTCCCACAAACTCCTAAACAAGTGCGGAGGAATTTATAAAAATATGCATTTTGTGGAGGACATAATGTACTTTGGCTAGCTGAAGTGTCTCTTTCCTTTCCGAAAGTGTGAAGTCCCATCACTCCTCTGTCACTGGGAAGTGCTTGTTCTAAGTATGAAAGTTTCAGTATTATGCTGAGTGTGCAGGAGGGGTAAAATTCAGTAAGGTGTATGGAAACTGCCTTAAAATATAGAACTAGAAGGCCCAAACAATCCAGTATACATTTTGGAAATGACAACAAAACGCCTAATTGTATAGTGGCCCCTCAACTTTTGCAAGGGTTTAGAGCAATGAACCCTTGCCAAAAAAAAAAAAAAAAAAAATGCAAATAACTCCCCCCCCCGAGTGAGCGTTCCCCTCCCGTATTTGTCTGGGGCTCCCCCTCCCATTCCTTTGCTTTTTTGTCCAGGTGGGTGTGGCAGCCTGCTCCCTTTCTCTGTGCCTGAGCAAAGGCTCATGTGTGTGCTTTGTATCTTCACTTATCATTTGCCTGGGCAGGTGTGCCTTCCTTCTCTGCACCCAGGCCAAAGGCAAGTGAATGGGAGGGGGAAGCCCCATGGGTGAAGAAGGTGCAGGCAAGAGAGAAGAAAGGCAAGAGAATGAGGAGAGGTACGTGCAAGCGTTTTCCCCTCCATACGCTTGCCTTTTGCTGGGGCACAGAGAAGGAAGGCAGTGTGCCTGGGCAAAAGGCAAGGGAATGGGAGGGTGAGAATGGGGGCGAGGCAAGCTGGCACCTCATGAATAACCAAATTTGCAAAGGTCAAACCTGCAAATGTGGAGGGAAGACTGTAGATGTAAAATGCCTAAAAGTCTCGAGCTGAAGCCTGCTGCACTGGAGCAAAATGAATTAACTGTTACATGCGTTCCTATTCCTGTCTTAAGCTTAGACGATCTCGAGCATGACTAGAAGAGTCAGCAAAACTCACGAGTCTCCAAGAATGCCTGGGCTTACAAATGCTCAGCACTTCTATCAAAAACAAAGAGGAAGTCTTGTGGGGGGCACTGCATTCTTTTCTGGCTTAGATTCATATGTGAACTGGAGAAGCCAGTGGTGTAGCTTTGTGTGAGCAGAGTAGGGGCAAGGACAGAGGGGCGGGGCAGGTGATGGCATGTAGGAGGGGCAGGCAAGGAGCAGCATTACCTAGTGTCATGCCATGCTTCCAGGACCTAGTTATAGACTCTGACTCAGAAGCTGAAACAGCAGAAACTGCTGAACAGGAAGAGACAGTACCACCCACCCCAGAGACAGAACAGGGGGAGTGCCAGGCCCTGCTCCTTCTGACACAGAAGATAACTTACTGATACCCACCTTCACCCAGCATAGGCACCAAAGGGAACACCTATGCAGATCTCAGCGAATTTATAACAAACAGCAGTTAATCAAGCGGCAGCTGCGCTGATCTCTGAACCTATAAAAGCTGAACCATTCCCCTCCAGAGCTTGTCAGTGATTAACTATGTCCTGCTGTATCTCTGACTTAGGATTGTATTGACTGTCTTAATTTATACATATTGCTGGAACTGTTGTTTGCTTCATATTTGTTTTGAGTCTATTTCCTTACTAGAATAAAATAAGAAATCACTTTGCTGAAAGAGCTGCTTGCTGTGTGCTTCTAATCCTTATCAGTTGCCCTTTGGCCAGCTGCCCTTTGGCCAACTGTCCAGACTGAGAGTGGACACCCCCCCTGGAAAAGTGCCCCCTAGAGTGCACTGCCCCCCTCCCCTCCCCTCCATCCCTATGCCACTGGGAGAAGCATTCCTGGCTTAACATCCCATCTTGCTCTCAACCAGAGCTTGGGAAATTTGCAGCTCTCAGTGGCCAAAGTGGCTGGAAGATTATGGGAAAGCCTTTTCCAAATTCTGCTCTCAGTCTCTGAACCCTTAAAGGGAGGTGGGGAAAGAAAGAGGGTGAGGGTGTTTTTTGGGGTAGGTATTTTTTTTCTCTTTTAGTTATTGGCTCATCTCTCTCTGACTTCTGAAGAAATAGCTTAGCTTGTATTTCCAGCAGATCCAGCATGAGTCTTATAGTTGCTGATTTTTCATTATAGCAGTTCCCAAGGCCTCGACTTTGGAAAGCCTGATCTCATAGGCCAGTACATAGGAAAATGGAGTTGAACCAGACTTCTCAAGCTTCACTGTTTGCTTAGTAAGATTTTATTCTCTATAGATTGTTGATTTACCTCAGAATGTTAAATTTGAAATACTTTAGCATCTACGTTTGAAAGACCTGTATTTCTAAGGTCATTTCCACACTACACTATTATAGTGCTATCATTCCACTTTCAACATCTTATGGAAGCCTGGGGTTTGCAGTTTAGGGACGGGTGTTTAGTATTCTCGGCCAGATTGCTCTTTGGCCTCAGTAAACTGCAAACCCCAGAATTCCACAGGATGTTGAAACTGGAATAAAAGCACTATAACAATGTAGTGTGGAAATGGCCTAATTCTTTGGGTTTCAATCCACTGTCTAGATAGATAGATAGAAATATGACAGTCAGTTTCCCTGAAATATATTGAAGTGAGGCACACAAATTAGACATTGAAACAGTGCTTTGGGTATAATTCTTTCCTTCTCCCACTTTTCCAAACATGAATTCCTCAAAGAGCGAAGGCACTATGAGGGAGTTAGATTGTGCACCAGGCAGTGATTGCTGAGGTAGAAAGGAGGTGTCCTGACTGAGAGGAATTTCCTGTTTCAAAAAGAGCATCTGTAAAAGGATTTTTCTACCCACACTGAGAAGGGGAGTGAAAGAAAATGGCACATTACAGAAAGGTGAGTGAAAGCAGGTGGGAATGTAGCAATAACCATTATCATGTTACAATAGCAAATGTTGCTTTTTGAGTAGCAGATGTCATTAACATTTGACATTAGTGTGAACTTAACCTAAAAGTGTATGGTGCTTTGGCTGACTTTAAAATGTTATCCTCATTACCTCACTGTTTTGCAATGTTGAGTCTAGAATAAAATAAAATAAAATTGCAGAATGCACAAGGACAATATAAAGCATACCTGTAAATGTGTAAAGTAGTTGTGTGTGCGTGTGTAATTGGAACAGTGCTATTTTCAGGTAGAACCTGCATCTCAGAAAGATACTATAGAATTGTAGGAGCAAGTGCAGTATTGTCCTTTAGAGCCAAACACTGACGAGGTGTCAAGCCTGTAGATCCAGAAGTTTCCTTCTTTCTCTGTGGTTGGATCAGGGGGTTTCTCTCTACTGGGAATATAACTGTGTTAGAAAGACTATGTCCTTCAGAATTAAAATGTCTAGCTACAGTTGTTCCAGCTTTTTGGTGAGTGATTGCTGATTTATGGTTTCTGCACCTTGTGTGAAGATCAGTTGTGGCTTTTCTCACATATTACATGTTGTATCCAGGGTGCTGGACTTTCACAAGTTGTTGTTTCATGAAGATATCTACGATTGATGTAATGCTTGTATGTACAGTAATGTGTTCAAAGATTTTTTGCTGGTCGTTTTAGTTCGCATTTCACCAGTAGCTTCTTTAGGATAAGTGGCTGATGGAACACAACAGTAGGAGGCTTATTAATAGCTTTACCAATTAGCTATCAGGGAATAGCTTTTTTGATTGCCATGTTGCAACTGGGAGATGGTGGTGGAAATGAGTGGCCACACAGCAGGGGTTGGCAACTCCTGACCTCCTTGATGTTGCTGGACTGCAGCTCTCTTGTAACCCTTGGCATTGATAAGGGATGGTGGGAGCTGTAGTCCAAGAACATCTGAAGAACTCCCAGCTGCCCATCCCTGCCATTCAGTCGTAAATTACAAAGGGGAAATTTGAAGTATGTGTACATTTTAGAACAACTTAGTTAAATGCTTGTCTGAAGTTCGAGATTAGAATGATCATACTCTGAAATATTTTTTCTTATACGTTAATAATAGATAGAACCTACTGCTAGGCAGAGTGAGATATCTTACGTAGTAGATTATTGGTGTCTTAAAAAGGAGCAAATTACTAGTTATTAACTTTGTTATTGAATTATATCTCAAGACCAAGGCGAAGTGTTTGTGGGATTTCCTGCCTCATATGTCAAAATAACCTCATTGTTCTTATTTTTCTCTGCCCTAACTTAGGTAGCAAAGTTTTGAGGGTCAAATTTGATACTAACAAGGCAGGATCCTTTTTGTTATTGTTGTTGTTCAATAAATATTGTTTGTATTACACAACACTACAGAATGATCTTTGTTGTGTGTGTATCTGAGAGATATAATAAATGAGGTTATGATACATCTCTCTCTCTCTCTCCCCCTCTCTCCCCCCCCTCTCTCTCTCTCTCTCACACACACACACACACACACACCCATTGTGGCTTTCAGTGGGCGACCAAGATGATCAAGGACCTGGAAGAAATCCTTAAAATGAAAAGTCCCAATGTGTGGGGCTTGGGGGGGGGAGACAAGGAATAAGAGACATGAAACAAGTACAGTTCTCCCCCCACATTCTCAGGTTTCACTTTCACGGATTTGATTATTCACAAAGTGCCTGCTTGCCTCCCTGCCATTCTCCCCCTCCCGTTCCCTGGCCTTCCCAAGGAGGCCCACAGGATTGTGCAGGGTGGGTGATTGCCTGTTTCTGTATGCCCTGGGGCCTCCACCCGCGTGGGCTATCGCAGGTTCCCTGCATGCCCCAGGCTGCAGATGGCACAGGCTGGTAGTGGGCAGGAGCATCGAAGGAAGGGCCACAGAAATTATTCGTGATTTTTTCACATTCACGAGGCTTTTCTTCGCTATCCCTTGTGAATGAGGGGAGCCTACTATATAAAAAATAATACTTAGTGTCAGGAATATAGAGAGGAGCTGTGGTCTTCTACTGATGCTAAATGATGGGAGATTCAGCACAGATAAAAGGAAGTACCTTTTTACACAGAGATTAAGATGTAGTTAAGGCTGCAAGCATGGTTGCTTTAAGAGGGGACCAGAGAAATTCATGCAGGACAGGGACGTCAGTGGCCACTGGTCAGGATGGTTGTAGATCTGTTGGAAGAAATATGCCTCTGTTAATCGGTTTCTGGATAGCATGAGACTGAGGGTGCTCTTGTTGGGAGACTGCTTATAGGAATAAGACTGGTCACTTGGGAGCAGAGTGGAGAACTAGATCAGTGTTTGTTCTGATCCCAGTTTGTTTTTTTTTGTTATGGCAATCAACAATAGTAGTAGTACTAGTCATCATGTTGATCATGGCAGTGACCAAGGTCTGTGTAGCAAAGCCTGCTAAACCAGAAATGCACCCCTCTCTCTTTCTCTTTCTCTCTTTCTGTCTGTGTGTGTATAAAGGCTGGAACTATTGGGAATGAATATGGCTAAAGACTGCAGAGTCCACACCCCGTTGAAATAGCAGACAAAACTGACTGATTTTTAAAGCACTGTTGATTTGGCAACACTATACTATTTGAGGCAGTATCTTGATATTTGTATGCTTCTGTTTTAAGAATTCGACGTTAGACAATATTAACTGTCTTTGAGATATTTTTCTTCTCAAAGCAGTAGATAATGTGGGTTTTAAAAGGCCTTCAAGATTGTATTAAAACAGACTGGAAAGAAATAGTGGAGATGACAGACTAAAAGGGAGTGAAATACATGCATGTACTGTAGTGGGGTGTGTGTGCTAATGCAGCAAGACATTCCAATGTAAGAAAATCTGATCAGGGTGCATGCATGACCTCCACTAAAATTAACTACTGTGGCTTCCACATGCCAGCATATATTCCATCTCCACTGTACATTCCCTGACAAAGAAGACCGGGCTGGTTTATAAATATCTGATCTACCTTCATTTTGAATATTATGCCAATAAATATGAATTTCTGGGCTGCAGCTTGTGAGCGAAGTAAATTTTCCAGTGATCACTATAAAAGAGTAAGCAGATTGTGGTTTCTTATCAATTACTTTGATGCTATAGAAAAGGCTGATGAACTTTCATAGATTTTGGAATTCATGTTTTCATTTTGAATGTGACCTTTTTCAGATAACTCTTTTGCATATTTAAAGAATAATAACCTACATCAGTATTCAAGTATGCAGGTTGTACTGTAAAGAAATTCTGCAAGAGAGTGGCTGGTAAAGTAGGAAGAAAATATTAGTGAGTTGAATGTTTTGGTGTTGCCTCAGGCATATGCTCTAATTGTTCCTATTCACTATAGACATTCCCTGATTTTTGGCATTTCTCCTATGAAGACCACTGCCTCTGACTTCATATTTTGCATCTGTCTGTTTACATGTTTTAAATAAGGGCACCTATCCTTCTATACCATTCATATCTGGGAATGATCCATGCATACTGTTACAGCTGAACTTATTCTATAAGAATTACAACCACAATATTGTGAGAGTAAACACTATGATAAACATTATGAAATTTGAAAATACTAACTTCTCATAAATTCAAAGAAGTGGGCTGTGTGTTAAAAAGTGAATGAGATTTTTTTAAAAAATTGGATTTCAAAAAAAATGAAATACTTCTCTTATCAGTATTCTGTATCTATTTTAGAAGTCTATGAAGAGAACGAAAGGGTAGAGTTGTAGATCACGGTAAATTAATACAGCATACAACAGACTTAAACTATCTAGAGCGGGTGATTGAGTGGTCTCAGACAGCAATCTTTGGTGTGAGGATGGTGGTGACATAAGTACATTGCAGTGTTTTGTGAGAAATAAGTTGTTGCTTTGGGCCAGGAAAGTTATCTGAAAAGGTTGGGAATAATTAATGATCTCATAAAGGAACATCTGTATGGAAGTTTGAAATTAGTTCACGTGTATCTTATGCTTTTATAGGCTGCATATACTAGAATCCTTTTGGTTAAACCTCAGAAAAGTCATGCTGGCTTCTGAGCGCTGGTGAGATGTTATTAAAAATTGTTCCACTGAAATAATATTGTTAGTGAAACGGAAGAATGTGAATGATAACAGCTCATACATTTGAAGTGTGACAATATTTTCACATGTTTAATTAAAAATCTATCACTTAAATAAGTTTAATTTAAAATGTGAGAATCGACCCAACAGTTCTAATGTGGAAAGAGCATGGCTCTGTTTTACACTGGGACCCTATTTTTTACTTTGTTGGAATGTGACAAGTGCTAAATGTGAATGTTCCTGTGAGGATCACCTCAGCACATGGTAATTCTAAGTTTAAGTGCAGTGTGAATCAAAAAATTCCCCTGTGGTTTTAGATAGCACTCTCAAAGTCAAGGCATTTTGAGACATGCTTCTCTATGGGGCTTTTTGCTGTGAGTAACTTGGTTAATCAACAAGGAACACAGCACACTCTTTGGTCAGTTCTAATTACGGTGTTAGCTGTAAAAATGTAGCGTTCAGCTGTTACTGCAGTGTCTCCTTGAGTCATAATCATGAGACTGATTCATAGCACATATCTACAAAAGAAAATGCTCCCAGGGATAGCAGGAAAAAAAGATCCTGAATCCAGCTTAGTTCCAAATAGACTAAACCCACTGAATCAGTAGAAGTTATATGGGTGTTGAGTTACCAAATTACAAAATAGATGAGAGTGGTTCTGCTGTACTTGAGACTGACCACAGGATTCAGGCCAATGTGTTTTGTTAATGATTGACAGTTGGAGAGCCAGTGTAGTGTAGTGGTTTCAGTGTTGGGCTATGATTTTGGAGGCCACAGTTAGAATCCCTGCTGGGTCGTGGAAACCCATGGGTGGCCTTGGGCAAGCCATACTCTCTCAGTCTCAGAGGAGGGCAAAGGTAAACCCTCTCCAAACAAATCTTGCCAAGAAAACCAGTGATAGATTTGCCGCGAGTCGGAAACAACTTGAAGGCACGCAATAACAACAACAATTAATTCTGCCAGATTCTTTCACATTATGACAGTGTAGAAGACCACTGTCTACCACTATTGTGCATATTCTATAGTCTTTTTAAAAATACCATATTCATATTAAACATGGGTCATTTTAGTAACACTACTTTGGGAAATTGCTGTTGATGTTGACTGCTGTCAAACATATGTCTTCATATCTCAATGGGAGAAGTGAAACCATGGTTTTCCACCATGAAATGTATATTTCCTGAGGTTTCCTCTTGCTAATAAATGTGCTAAATCTTCATAAAATGCCACAGGGAAATTTGCACAGACGAGTGTTTTGCCTGCTAAAAATCCACTTAATGTACAATACTCAGGTTGCGGGCTTTCAAATCATGCCCTGCCTGATTCTGGGTGTGTGATGAAGCTTTTGACAGAAGTGTGTACTTCTGACAGCCACACTTGCATATTTTCCTTGTGTTTATATTTTTAAGCTTCTGGATCTTTGAATGTAGTTCTTGCTTTTCTTTACATGTAGTTCTTGCTTTTCTTTACTTATATGCGCTATTCTGTTTATATTGACCCTATCAAAACTTTGATTGCTCCAGCTTTGCATTTTGACAATGAACTGAAAAATGTTGGATTGTGTTTGCAAAAACAATAGTGACCTATCACACCCCTAATTGAAATCTAGGGTCTGAAAAGGATGTGTGTGGAACTCTCTTCTCATAAATGCAGTGTTCTTCATATTTATGTTAGCGGTAACTGTAGTGTTGCAACAGAAGTTTTTCAGTTGCCGAGTAATATTTTATCAATCTTTAAAAAAATCTGAAAAGGATTGTCTGTATAAGACACAAAGCAGCAATCATATAGAAACAAGTACATAGGGTCTTCTTTTTTTAACAGCGGAAATGGGGGCGTGGATGAGAGCCAGTGAAACTTGACCTTTGATTACAAGTTATTGGCCTTCTCTCTGAGTACTTTTGATAGTGTGGGAAAGTTACACCTTAACTCTACAGCTCCCAGAATCTCTCAGACAGTAATGATCTTACTGGTTGATGATTCAGGGAGATGTAGTCCAAAAAGAGTAACTTTCCAGAGCTCTGGCTTTGTACCCATTTGAGGTCACTTACAAAGTGGAAAACAACTTCTGAGGGAAGAAGCTATGGGGAAACTGCTAGTGTCACTGTTAGAATGAACATATTTTGTACATTAAAAAAACAACCCCAGATTTAAGTCCTGACATGTTGAAAAATTACTTGACATAAGCTTGAGAGAAGCCTGTCTCTGTGCCTGGGCAGTTCTAATGTAAACGAACCAGTAGTTTGGCCTATCCTTCATCAGGCAGTTTCATCATATGTGCAAGAGCTCGGCAAAGATTAAAAGTGATAGATAAATTTGAAAATAAAATACTCCGGCAAATAATCATAGAATCTTCCCAGTTCTGTTACTGTGACCTTGTTTTTGTTCATCTTTTCAGCCACTTGAATAAATCAGTGGCTGTTTAGCTTTTGATTTATTTACCAAGAGAGGAAGAGACAGCCCTGGGAATCAGATTAGGCTGGAAGCAGCTTTCTTTACTTAACAGCTGGGATGGTGCAGGCTTGTTGAAAAACACAAGTTTTGCCAAGCGGAGGGAAGCTTAAGATGGCAGCTGCAAAGTCTAGCAGGAGGAAGCATTTGCCTTTACATTGTATAGCTTACACAATTAGCTTAATATCTACTAGAAAGAGTTAGTGTGGTATATATTGATTTGAGTGTTGGACGAGGACACTGAGAGACCAGGGTTTGAATCCCAACTGGGCCATGGAAATCCACTGGGTGTCCTTGTGCAAGTCACACACTCTCAGTCTCAGAGGAAGGCAAGGGCAAATTCTCTCTGAACAAATCTTGCCAAGAAACCCACATGATAGGGTGGCCATAAGTCAGAAACTAGTTGAAGGCATGCAGCAACAACATACTAGAGGACCCAGCAACAGATATATAGTAAGAAGTTAGTAAAGATGAGGAATGATCTTGGTAAATCAATGATCATAAAAATGTGCTGTAAAGCCAAAATATACTCTTTCTCTACAAATAATCATATTACATATCAATCATGTGGCAAAACAGTTTTATCCTCAACAAATGGACAATATTAATGACATTTTGACTTTTCAAAGACGTCAAGAATGAATTTTGCTCCCATCTCTACTGGACAGCTTGCTCTTTTTGGCTTGCAGATCAAGTGTTCCGTATGTTCCTGTGATCATAACTAAATGATAGCAATAGTTGTAATAATTCTGTTTACTGGTTTACTGATGGGATTTACCTAATGATCTATTTTCCTGTGATCAAAAGAACTGGAATGCCTCTGAATGATTCAAAAGTGCCGTTACGAGGGGATGGCCTCGGGTGAGGTTATCAAGTGGTGACATTAAAATTCTGAAAATCATAGTAATGACTGGATACAAGGTCCTGCTAACCAGAATTCATCCCCTGATTATGTCCATTGAATGACTTGTTGTTGGGACAACATTCTCCAGCCTCATTTTACATATTTTTTTCATCATTTACTTTGTGACAATTACAGTTGATTTTGATGGTGTTCATAATGACCATGATTTGGAATTCCCTCCATACTTAGTTTTGCTTTTGACATATCAGAAAAGACGATGATGAGAATCATTAAAAGGATGAGAACATCCATCAGAAGAATCATAGTGTCTTTCATTCCAGGATTCTGTTAGCTACATCTCGATATAATGCACATCCCTTCAGTATAAATTGCAGCTCAAGAAGGGCACATTTTAGTACGTGATTGATGCACCATAGTATATTTTTGTAATATGAATGCACGTGTTCTTTGGTTTTGCAAGAATTTGAAGTTGCTTTTTGTTATTCCCCCTTCTACTTTTAATGTTAATATTGTACGTTGCCCTGGACACTCTTCTAATAATAGAAACAGTTGATGATTGTTTGGGAAGGTGGATAAATAAATAAAATGTGTGTATTTTGCATCTGCAACTACAGATTTCCCCACTTATCCGACAGGTTAGGGCCTGTCAGAAAACAGAATTGGTTGAAAAGTGGAACTATACTGTAGGGAGCATGAAGGACTTACCGAGGCTCACTTGTTATTGACCATGCAGGCACTGCTTGCAAAGTCTCTCAAATGGCACCTTTTTTCCTTTCAGTTTGCTTTGTAAGCAGCATGCATGTGTGAGAGATTCCAAGCAAGCTTCTGCAGGTGAGATGAACTGATGAAAGAGTAGAACCTCAGTCAGATTAATGGAACTTATCTTTAGTTTGAAAGAGTCAAAAGAGCAAGTTGTCAGATAACAGGAAGTCAGAAGGTAGGGGATTCCTGTATCAGTAAAAGAAGAGCATTAAAATTCGGTTCCCCCATGTCTGCTTTGGTTGCCTTTCACAGTGAGCTTGGTGCCGTTGGTGATGTGACCTGATGGACTTATTTCAATCATCTGTAGACTCTTTCCATGCCATCTTAAAACTTGTAGACTATATGACTCTAGCATCATCACTCCTCCCCATCCCCCATTTTTCCTCTGCATGCTTTGTTTCAAAAGCTTGCACCAGAATTCTGTGCTTTCTTGGCTTCCCTAATAAAGATATTACTACAGTGTGGACTTCAGAATTTGTATTATGGTCAAGAGGGCTAAGGCTGCATTTTTGTGACTCAAGGGGCAGACACTGAAAATGGTACAGAAGCTATAGCAAATGCTAAATGCAGCAGCAAGACCAATGTTACAGTGCCAACAGGAGTACCATACAGACAACCTGCAACATTGATCTTCAAGGAACTGTACTGGCTGCTATTTCACTTCCAGCCTGAATTAAAGGTGTTGGTGATGACTAAATGTCTTGAAACCTCAATACTTGAAGGAAGCAGCTCTCTTTGAATACCTTCTTAGGATTGAGGTCTGCAGGAGAGGCAGACTCTGTCTCCCATCAGTGGCGCAGTATGACGTAGCAGGACACAGGAGACCTTCTTAGCTGTGGTACCCTGATTGTAGAATGCCATACCCTTGAAGTCTGACTGGTGCCAACATTGATTTCTTTCTTGCAATAAGCCAAAACATGACTTTTCTAAAAAATAAAAGTCTTTGTGAACTAATTTATTTCAAAGTGTACGTGCACATGGTTTTAAATTGTTATAGCTTTTAAAGTAGTTTTAACTGTTGTGTTGTTTAATATGTTTTTATCTTCTTTAATCGTTTTAACTTGGACATGTTTTAAATTGTTTGTATTGGGCTCCTCCCTAAGTTCCCATGAGATAAAGTATTTTAATAAATAAAAAAAGGAAATTAAAAAGTGGGCTCTTATAATTGAAGGGAGAGGAGTTTAGATCACATTAAAATGGTTTTTGATTTTCTGCAGGTTTATTCTTTTCACATAACTTCCATAAAACTATCACATTTCACTCCAGATGCTATGTGTGTTGCCTGATTGAGAATCTGACTTTATCTTTAGACTCGATATTATAAACTTCAGTTCTTGAGGACTTTGCTGCTCCTTCTTCTAGAATAGAGACAGTTTTGAGTTTTCGAGAGTTGTTTAAAAAAATTCTGAAAGGAAAAACCAATTATTGTTGCCTTTCTTATATTGACTTTCCTGTTCCCATTGAGCTCAGGGTCTTTAAGGGTTAAGCCTGATGAGCTTATCTTGATATGGCTACACTCCTTCTTCCTAGCTTTGCCTGCTGAAGAAAACATGTGGTTTTGAAAGCTTACACAGCAAATTTTGTGTCTTTGGTTGATCGAATCAATATTATAATTGGTGATCTATTGAAACAGATTACCTTTCTTCAAATCTAGAGGCATGGGTTAATGCCACTCGTACACAAATTGATCCAGTTTTGAGGCCCTTAATCTACCATACAGTAAAATTGGGGAGTGGGAGATGTAGATATTAAGAGGAAGGAGGAAAATCGCTGCAGATTTCCTTCCCTACTCTTTCTACCCGTAGGGATATTCTGAACAGAGCTGCATTTGAAGATCTCCTCTAGCTGAAATAAAAGCTCTGGATTCAACCCACTGACTTTCTTTTCAGTACCCATCTGCTTTTTTCTTAAAGTTTAATTTTTTAAAAGAAGCCCGGAGCCTGCTACTTATATTTCTGAGAGCCAGAACTGTTACAAAAATAGATGGAGCAGCATCACCAAAAAAGAACTGAATGCACTCAGAAATATAGAAACAACACAGCAATATCAAAAATTTACCGGTTATTTAAAAAATCAGGCACAATGGAATGTAAGATATAGCTTTGATGTGGGTATAAATAGAGTACAGACCTCAACAGGGAGGAACTTTTACAATCTACATTGTGAACTTAGTGGTATTTTTTAAAAGAATCTTTTCAAAATAAAATCAGATTTACCAGTGGAGGCATCTTTAAAGGTATATGTAAATTAAGATATTTTGGAATGGAAGGAATATGGTTTTAAGGGATATATTATATTACATGTATTAATTATATAAAGAAATATAAGTCTAATTTTGGATACCTGTTTTAGAACTACTGTTAGCTAGTACTGTATAGTAAGAAGAATGCTTCAAATACAAAATGAATAGCAGTAGAATTTAAATTTCTTGCTAGCTGCATTTTAAAAAGGAATTCTCCAATTAAAAAACTGCAGTTGTTTCCAAATCCTAGGAATTCATAATATTTACAAACAATGTATAAATTAATGTATTTGTTTTTAAAAAATATCCTTTAGGGCTTTTCAATTGTGGGACAGAAGGGAAATGTTGAATTCCTTGGTATAAATAAAGAAATCCAGCCCAGTCTCTCTCACAGACTGTTTAGTTCCATGTCTGATAACCCATTCAGGCTGTAGCATGTTTAGAAGCTTTCTTTAGTTTCGTCCAGCTCTGATGTCAAATTTCTCTATACAAGAAAGCCTTACTATAATAAGCTGAATACTTGATCAGCACAATGCCTTGAATTTTAATGTTGCTAACTTTGTTTCAGGCAGCTCAGGAAAAAGAAGGACATTCTTTTCTAGGGACTGCAGACCTTCGTGTTTCCTTTACATGAATTTAAGTGAAAAAAATAGTTTAAAAGAAACATATTGGGTTAAGTGCCTAATATGTAACCATATCATCTTCTGTTCTTTACAGATTTATACAGATTGGGCCAACCACTATTTAGCAAAATCCGGCCATAAACGTTTGATAAAGGACCTGCAGCAAGATGTAACTGATGGAGTTCTACTGGCAGAAATCATCCAGGTTGTAGGTGAGCAAGTTTGCCTTTTGTTATATTATAGTTTTATAACAATATTTTCTTTTGTGACAAAGAAAATGAAAAGAAAGTTTACATGAGGCTGTGGTAATTTTGATATAGAGACTGTAATGATTTCATTAAAAACTTTTGTGGTTAAAGTTTGTGGTAAATAACTGTTCCTGGTAAGCTTTCCAGACATACCAATATTATGAGAACAACTAAAGGCAACAGAAGAAAATGGCAATATGCTTTCTTGTAGTTTAGTTAAATGTTCTCCTTCACTTTGATTGAAATTATGTATGAATTAAACTAACTCCACCCCAGTCTTGGCTTCAGAAACCACTTTCAAGGTAGTTAGTTTCAGAAATACATTGAATTAACAAAAAAATGAAGGTATCTTTTCAATCAGCTTTTTAAAAACAAAGGTTCAAATTTGCACATGGTGTAATTTCTGGTAGCTTCTGTGAGATAGAAATCTGAAATAAAAAAGTCAAGATAAAAGGTGAGAGAAGACAGGATAAAGATCTGAGTGCAAATGCCACCATAACCTTGAGTTTTTCATATAGCCTTAGGAATATAGGAAGCATTTGTGCATAGTATCATTTTATCAGCACCATTTAAGTGTCACTTACTCCAAGTGTATACAAACTCAGTCTGCACCCTGTGCTTAGATATGTATAGTATACCTGTACGTACATAGCGTTAACATTGTAAGAGCTGGTTCACTTGATAAAATTTTACCATGTGTAAATTGGCAATTGTGGATGAGCATGAGAGACCACGTCTAGCCGAAAGGGAAAGAAACTGTCTTTTCTATGATTCATTATCCTCATGTACAGTTGGTCCTCTGAATTTGCCAAGGTTAGGAGTGCAGGGCCCCCAACAAACATGAAAAAATATGTATACTCACGTGTGTGTGTATGTCTGTGGGAAAGGGACTGAGGCATGGTGGGGAAAATGGGCACCTAAAATCCAAACCAGGTCAAGGAAAAGAGAGAGAATGGTGGTGGTAGGGTTTGGTATGGTAGCCCTTTGCTACCTCTCTCACTCATCGGCTTCCTTGGGTGTGTGTGGGGCATTGGGAGATGGTTTGTGGTGCTGAGAAATCAGACTGCAAGCTGTCCTTAGCTGGCCAGGCAGCTACAGGGGGACGAGGAAGGGGACAAGTTGCACGGCCTGCTTGGAGCTGCTCAGAGGGAAAGTCCCTGCAGAAATGATAGCCCTAAGGTGGAGGAGGACAAGGGCTAGAAAAACTCACAAATAAACCCATGAAAGTGAAACCCGCAAATGTAGGGGGACAACTGTACTTCTATATCTATATCTGTATCTATAAACATATAAGCTCTTGATTTCCATAAAGGGAAATTAAAAGGAAATACTGCTTTTGAAGAAGAGTTTTAACAAAAATGAAAAACTTCCTGTGCCACAACATTTGGAGCAGCATATGAACATAAGGTGATATTTAAACACTACAGTTACCTTTTCCTGTTTCCTGTTTTATGATGTCCTCTCCCACACATTGAAGGGAACGACTGTGGGAAAACCTTTTATAAACAGAAAGTTATGAAAGAAGAGACTACATGTTTCTTGTAATGGCTCTGGGAAACTTTTAAAGGAAAAAAACCTGTTGTGTGAATATAAATTTTAATCAACTACATTCCTCCCACTGTGGATGCACTCTGTGCTAAATATAACTTAACAACAACAACAGTGGTGGTGGTGATAGTAGTAGTGAAGTAGTAGTAGTAGTAGTAGTACCATGGATCATCAATCACTTCAAGGCATCATATCACTTCAAAGGTCAGTCTATATGGGACATGATACACTTGCATTTGTGTGTCAGCACTTGTCCTTGGCTGTCGATAAGCAAATCGGAAGTTATTGTACGTAACTTTGAAGGTTTTATTAAAATATGCTGGGTGCCATTAATCTTCTCAGGAGTAATAAAAAGTCTAGCCCCTGTGTATCACTGGCATCTTCGGCTCATGTTAACATCTAAGAGAAGTAAGGATGCTCTGCAATTCACTGCACAGGAGCATTTTTTCTTCTTCCACTTTTGCTAGATCAGTTTGTCAAATTAATTATCTCCTTTAGCAAGTCATCCATATGGTATTGTCACCCACATGGATGGAATGGTACTACACTGGAAACTCAAAACATCCATTAGTACAAATTAGAGTGAACAAAGGAAGAACTTTGACATTTGACATTTTCTGCCAGAAGCATTAGGAGAGACCTAGTTCTTCACTGGCAAGAGGCTTCTAGGATGGTCCATCTTGACCTTCTTTCCCCTATAGTGCCAGAGCAGGGATGATATAAGCTTACTAACAAGTAATTTCATCAGCATCAGTAGTATTTTAGCTATTCCTTTGTGCTCACTTTCTTAACATGTTAAGATTAAGTGACACATTTCCTAACACTTTTATATCAAAATGGTTAACACAGACATTTAAACATATACAAGCATATCAAGGCACATTACTGAAATATGTTTTTAGAAGAATTTTTGACTGAGTTGGTATAAGTGGTATTCAGAAACATGCCAACTGCCTTTAGTTTTTTCTTACTACTTCTTAACAAGTCTGTGTTCCCAGTAAACATTTTAGAAAAGACTTTTTAAAAAAAAGTAGATGTCGCTGTGAAATTTGTTTCTTATAAATCTGGAAAAATACAAAGCATATATGTATGTATGTGTAGACAGACAGACAGACAGACAGACAGACAGACACATACATACATACTACAACTGGATCATGTAGAGTGACTGGTACCCTCACTAATGCTAACAGATGTTGAGATACACTTTTCTTGCATTGTTTATTTGGAAGGGTATAAAAGGAAACAGTACATCATTATTGGTAAAAAAGATAATACCATGTTGCTGCAAAGATGTCATTTTTTTTCACTGCTGTAGGATTTTAAGGTTATGGATTTATTTATGTGTGTGTGTGTGTGTGTGTGTGTGTGTGTATCTCCATACTCCCCATGCAGAGCAATCACAAGCTTAGCTGCAGTGTTCTTATATTATTCTCTTCTTTAAACATGGAGAGCAAGATCAGTGCCTTTCAATGGTACGTTGATTGTCCAGTCATTTGAGATATGATTTCAATAATCTGCTCCTAGAGTACCAGTTACTTCTGGGCGTAAGAACCACAGTAGTAACAAAGAGACACACTCCTCGAAGCCTGCCCGGTGTTTAAGTTATATGCCTTGTTAATGGGCTGAGCTCTTGTAGGAGTGGATTGTCACTTATGAAAGACCTTTAGTGTGGTGGCTTGTGTTGGCTAGGATTATTTTACATGACAGAATGATCCACAACAGGTTCCCATTAGCTGTCAGTGAACATTGTGTTTCAATCATCTAGCATTACCTTGCATCTTCTAGCTGACCCATAGACATTATCAACTACTCAGTGATAGTTAGGCCCCTTGATGGTATTTAGTAGAGTAATTATTAAGAATGAACAAAAAAGGTAAGTGACCAGAATCCTTTAACCTTTAACACTGTCATGAAATGATCGATCTGTTGTGTCTGTATCCAGGTTATTTTTATGCTGTTAAAAGCATGCCTCGTGGGAGTGGAGGAAAAAAGACCTCTAGTTGGAAGAATGCACCTGTTTTGCCACCCTTTATTCTGGGAATATCTGTATGCATTTCTCAATTGGGAGAGGTCTAGAAAGAGGGAAAGTGAAAAGGGAATCATATTCAATGCAGTCAAAATTCAGCATCATCACAGAGAGAGAGAATGTGATAATCTGGCTAGTAGTGAACTGGTAAGATGTAACACAGGCATGGTCGATGGGTTTCTCTTTCTCTTGGGAGTTCCATTGATGACTATTCCTGATCATTGTCCTTTATCAAATGCATCACCTACTGATCTTTTAAGGCAGTAAAATACAGTTCAAGTTTGGAGACAGAAAGGCACTTTGTTTGGTGCCTATATTGAGGCTTTCAAAACTCTTGATCAGTTGTCACTGTTAAGAATTTTTCTGAAAAGCCCTTTCCATGTTTTGAGATGTTGCTCCTCAAGGGGGCATTTGGAAAATCTAACAAATAAACAGAGGTCTAATTTAAAATAAAACCTCTATTTAAACAGACCTACTCCAATTTAACATACTTAATTAGCATGGAAGGAATTGTAGGCATTTGTATCCTACATGTGAACTAAAGTGATACCATACACTCTTGGTAAAGTTGCAGCAGCAACTTTAGTGGAGCTGTTGAAGTGGAAATGGCAGCATTACAGCTCACCCAGATAGATTACTGTGGTTTGTCAGAAGCTTCAGAAGGAAATGAGAGAGTATTCTTTGTCACTCTGGTTTCTACATTTGGTCTTTATTTAGAAACAAGCAGAATTTATTGGAAGACAACTGTTTTATGTCTTACAGTTGTCATCCTCTTCCCAAGTGAATAAGTTTTCTGTGAATAAAAACTATGACATGAGGAAAGTAATTATACTTTATCCTCACAACAGTCCTGTGAGGTAAATCAGTTTGTGGGAGAGTAAGTGATCCAATGTTACCAGTGGGTGTTGTTGCGCAGTGAGAATTAGAACGGGAATATCATTGTACTTTCAGCTATGTTTTTATATCAAACTTTTTCTCTCTCTAGCATGCTAGTAAATGAATGCCTGGTTGCTCCTGATGACTGTATAACAAGATCAGAGTCAGTATGGCCCTTCATACCAGTAGCTGGAAATAAGGGAGGGAAAACGCTATTGTTTTCATGTCCAACTTGCTCATAGCCTTCCAGTTGGGCACTGTGTGGGAAAGGGATGCTGGAAAAGATGGGCCTTTGGTATTATGCTGGATGGCTCGTTTGATCTTCAGAAGAATCTAAGAATTGTGGAGCTGAATCAGACCAATATCATCAATGAGTTGACTGGGTTGTGCATACAGAAAAAACAGGCAGTTTATGCTGTATTTTCATAGACTTTCAGGACTTTCCATAGCTGTAGTAATGTCACTCAGTTTCACTGAGGGTGAACATTTGAAAAGGCCCTTTGCGCACCCTATTAGTGTGATTATCTTTTTGAATCATGAATACCTAGAAGACAGCTTTCAGCTGCTACCAAATCTCAAAGCCATCAACATGTGTTATTATCAAGCTTTGCCAAGACCAGCAGGGTGGCATTAATCATGGTTTATAGGCAGCAGTACCTCTGGTGTCAGACTGCAGCTTCCACATTGCACAGTTTCTGCAGTTTTTTCTTTTCATCTTGGGATATCATCAGAACTGACCAGCTGGCCTGGGTGGGTTTCTCTACGTGTTTTCACCAAGTTCTTGGCTCCCTCATTTCTTTGGATCTTTTAACTGAACTCCTGGATGAGAAAGGAAGGGATTTAACAGGAGATTAACCCATGTCTTCTCTAAAGTCCCTCCTTTCCCTGCTGTACTGCTTATACCTTCCGATAGAAGGGAATGGGAGAGCATGGAACTTGATGAAACTTAAGCACATAAATTGCCTATGGGAAACCCATAAACAGGTCATGAGCAGCTCTCATATGTCTTTAACTTGGAAAAGTTCCTTTGTTGGATTATAAGTCCCATATTACCCTTTGGAGGAGGGATTCTGGGTAAAATTCTGAGAACTGTAATCCAGAAGAGAAATGTTTCCAAGTTCTGCATTTATTGACCATGGACTAACAAACAAATTTACCCCATATACCATTTGGTCCACCGTGTGCCTGTGTCAGAAGAGGATCATACAAAGTTCATCATACCAGTGGAAAGAGACTAGAGCCAGTATGTGTTGCAAGCTTTAGAACATTTGAAGGATTTGTTTCGCTGGTGACTTTCATTTCTATATATATGTTTGGGAAAAACCAGCAGCTGTCCAGCAAAGTTATTTAAGGAATACATTATTGTAACATATAGCAGAGAGAATATGTTCTCCCTCTCCACTGTTTCTGTATACATGTGAGACTTAATACTGTACGTCTCCATGCAGAAGCTAGTAATCTTGGAATGTGTCTGTCACTGAGGGGCCGAAGCCAAGCATTCCTTTCATGGCTCTTCCCCAGTTTTTGATCTGCCCATGAGGAAGCAGCAGACGCTTGGCCAATCAACATCCTGCTTTTAGGAAGGTATTAAGCCATTTAATTTGCTCTTTTGACATGAAGAAAGAGGAAGCCATAACTCATCTCCTAAGAGGGTGTGGAATTAATATTTTTAAAAGACCACTATTTTGATCAATGTATGTTTTCACCCAGGGGCCATGTTTTTGCATGCATGGTATGCAGTGTGGGAGGAGAAACAGAAATATTGTTGGAGTGTTTAGTATTACTGCCATCAGATTTCTTCTGGCTATGCTACGGATGAGGTGCATAGAGTTCTACAGGCATCCCACACTTTTCAACAACTCATTTTTTGATGTTCCACTCTTTTGACTGTCCTCTACCATTCTTTCAGTTTGGGGTCCTCCCTTTAATCAGTTCTTCTCCTCTTGCCTTCTTCCTGTGCAGAACATGTGGGAATTATAGCTTGGGACTACACGTTTGGTGACCCCTCATGTTTCCCTACAGGAAGAAGGCAAGAGGAAGGAAGTGATGTAAGACGAGTTTCTGCTTTTCAACTAATTCCACATTCTGACAGTGCTGTGGTCCTTAACCTGTCAGATAAATGGGGGATGCCTGTAAAATAATATAAGTTGTACATTCTGCAACTTAATCTGATTATCCCACCCACCCTACCAAAAAAAAAAAAAAAAGGCCACTATCCTTACAGCAGTGAATCAGTGTATTCCACTGGCTAGAATACTGCCCTTGTGTCTGGAAGACGGGTTCAAGTCTTATCTCTAGTTTAGCAAGAAACATAAACTTAACAAGGCACAATTTGTGATCCTTACTAATATCACAGAAATAAATGCGTCTCATTCTTGCTTGCTTTCCAGTTTCCTTTCATCTCCAGTGTCATTGGTTAAGACATGCTCTGTTATTACATTATGCCTATCCCAGTCTTACCAATGAGTTAATGGATTTCATATGAGTTGGATTGTTCCTACTAATTCTTGATATCAACTTGTCCTTTGGCTGCAATAAGCCCAGGTGATAGCATATTTGACATTATTGAAAATATATCTCTGCACTTGTACGTCTCTCTGTACATAGAATTCTTTATACTTTGAGAGGATCTCATTGACTAGATTTCTTGAAACATAAAAGAGTCTTATGCCAATATGGCTATAGAGTCACTTTGTCATTAATGCTACATATGGAGGAAGCATAGGCACAAGCTCATCCACATAAGTGGCATAGCCATCTGGGGCAATTCTGCTATCTCTTTACATGTTCAGTAGATGTGGGTTCATTCAGACTAAATGTGTCAGGGAATCTCAGTTTTCATTTCTGTGCTTATTGCACTGGATATATTTGAACTATGGGTGCAAATTGGTTGAAGGGTCTTTGAAATGTTTCAGCAGAAACAGACAGATTCTACTCACTGCATATATAGTGAATGAGGACTTTTCTTTTATACTTTATTTACATTTGATTTGACTTGTACATGTGCATGAGTTATTAACCCAACCAATCATGCATAAAGTGTAATACGGCTTCCATATTTGAAACAATCAAGCTGCTGAGGATTACCCATCATTTTGAGAAATGCTGTCAGCCCAGTTGTCTCCTTTTGAAATGGTGGTGACCTTCTCCAGCTGTCTCTGGAGGAATGGCTCAGGAGAAGAATTCAGTCGGATGGCTCAGTGTTGCACACATTTGTTTTGATTGGGCAACCACAGCTCTAGACCGTTTGATTTAGTTGCAACAAGTGCTCTGGGAATAACCAGACCAGGTGTCTTAATACCAGGTTTTGTTTTGCTTTTTTTTCAATCACTCTTTCTGCTCATTTTTTAGCAAATGAAAAAATAGAAGACATCAATGGCTGTCCAAAGAATAGATCTCAAATGGTAAGTGAAAAATTAAATCCATCTAAACTGAATTTTCTGAAATTGTGAAGTCTAGGCATACGTATGAAGAAGTGAGTGACTTTGTTCTGCCGGACTTACTTTGGATAAATATATTTAGGAAGAGGCTACAAAAGCAAGGACATTTAACAGCCAATGAATATTTCTTTTACTGCCCAGCCTTGCGATTTATCTAAAATACACAATATTTTCTTTAAAAAGAAATCATTATTCTACTATAATATATGGTTATTTAATTGCTAACCTCTTATTTACACTTTATGGCTGGACCTTAGCTTCAGTCCTCACAATAACTTTCTATGTTTTTGGCAATTCAGAGTATTCGTGCAAGTGAAAGCTGAGTTTTTAATAGTAAATGGGATTTTGAAAATCATGCTGGGTAGAATACAAATGTCTAGTATACATCCATGTGTATCTGATACATAGGTAAAATAAGTATATCTTGTAGTCTTTAAACCAGGTTTTGTATTGTGAACTTCATGTCATGCAATATAAAGTGATGGGGTAGCTAAAGATACTGGCAGCATATCAAAATTAAAGCTGCCTATTTTATATTTTGGTTTTTTAAAACTGTTTTGGTCCATCTGCTGTGTTTTTAAATGAAGGTATTGCCTTTTAGTTTCTGGCATAAATCTTAATATGTTTACATTTTGTTTTCTAGACTCAAAACAGAGATATTCATGTAGGGATATTTCTGTTGGTTTTAAGTGTTTGTTCCCTCCCTCTTTATCTCTCCCTCTCTCTCATATTGTGTTGGTGAATATGTAATGGGAGGGATCATGGGATGTCCATTGAAGAAGCTTTAATTAGAATTAGGTTTTGAATAAGCTGATCTGTTTTTTGATGAGGGGATGAAGTAGCTCAGTTCATTCAGCCTAATGGCAACTTGAGCCAGGTTGCAGGATTGTGTAAATGTCCCTATGCGGAAATGCTTAAAATATCAGTGATTTCATTTTAGCATATAAATTTACAGCTTAATGCCTAAGAGCTGTGTGAAAGACAGTACTGCAGGAGGAAAAGCTGATTTAAAGAATAACAGAATGGACAAGTAGAGGAGGTAAAGAACTTGAATCCGCAGGCATAAAATAATTAACCTCAGTTCCATAAGTTAGAATTATTTTTAAAATATCATGATACAAGTGATGCTGAGGCCTACAGTGAAGAGGATAGCTGTGTTCCCTTGGCAGATGTGCACTGCTAGCCTAGACTGTGGGTTCAATTAATTGCCAATAAAGTTCATAATAAAGATAAACTGGTTAATGGAGAACTAAATAAAACCCAAAAACCTCAAGGCCAATTGCTTTTGCTAGCTTCATCTGGTTCATTCTGAGATAGGGATGCTTTGCCACAGTGATTCAGGTTACAGTAACATCTAAGATGTAGATGTGGGGCTTTCTTTAAAAACTTCAGCTTGTGGATTGGAGGCTTCACTGTGAGCAGAATTCAGCAGCTAGAATTCCAGATTCGCCCCGGTGGAACCATATTACTCTCTAGAGACTCCCTATTTGTTCCCTGGCCCAATTCAGAGTGCTCAGTATTGGGTTAAAAACTTTAAAGAACTTAGGGCTGAAATACCTGGATGAACAGCTTCTTTAATATCCTCCTGTCTGTACATTAACGTCTTGAGTATGTACTATCAGTGGGACAAAAGCCCTCAGGGTTTATACTGGAAGAACCTTTTTTTATTGCGTAGTACCCTGACTTTGGAATATTCTTCTAAAGCAGTTGTGATCATTTTTTAAAATGCCAAATCAAAACAGTTTTTGCTGAGATATTTTAATAATAATACAAATTAAATTTAGAATCTGAGTTAAATTCTTATATTTTTGTTTGCCAGTTGAAGAAGCTTTTTTGCCTCTAAATTTGATATTTTATATTATATTTTTCCACTTAAAAATGGCCTGAATGCTGCATCACCCTAGGGTACTTGTTCATGAAGGTAGTCCCTAATTATTAAAAATAAATATCATCCTTGATTCCTTCTTCATGGCTATGAGAAGGGAGGAAAGAAAAGGAGGCAACAACAAATGTAAAACCATAGTTCAATCTTACATCCAGAGCAGCACAGAAAAGGAGAAATGGAGAACTGTAAAAGACCAAGATTTAACCAAACGAACCTGAAGAAGCAGTGGATCATCCAAGCAGCAATGTCAGTCAAACAGGAAGAGATGCAGCCTTGGCAAAGAAACCACAAATTTATCTTATAATTAGTGCAGGAAATAACTGTGGTAACTGTGGTGCTTGCGGTGAAATAGTGAATCTAAAGTGTGCAGAGCTAGGTTTAGACATTCAGAAGGAAGCACCATTGGTTTCCCTGCATTTGTGCCCAAATTTGTTTTTTTTAATCTTGTCCTGTGTAGTCCTGCACAGAATTTCCCCAGACAGTTGCAGTATGCAAATATGAGGCAAAAACTATTTTCTGTATTAAACTCTAGAAAACACATTATTTTTTTTGCCTGGCAAACAAGTTATGATGAATATTATTTACGATCCAAATTTCACCCAGTGGCAGGATAGTGGTATAACAAACCCAGAAATTCTTGACTAGGAGGCTCAATTGTGTGTGAAAAGGCAGTGCTTTAGGCATGCAAAATCCAGACCATATAGTGTTAAAAGTAATAAACCATTACTTTAAACTGACTATAAAAGAAAAAAGTGTAGATTGAATATTAGTGGAATTGCATAGTCCAAGAAAATGAACCCTACTCAACAGCCCAACAACTTTATCCAGAATCAGATGTAGTAAGACTGCAATTGTGTATGTACTGATATGTTTCTGTTTAACTCAAGTTTCTTGGATCTAGTTAAAACATACATGTTGTGTGTATATTACAGGTACTAAGCTGTGCTTGTTCCATTGAGACACCTAAAGTTGCAATAGGGATATGAGAGATTTAATTCCTGTTTGGAGGGAAGAACCAGTGCTTTGAATATTGCTTGTACTTTGCAGCCAGTTGCTTCATATACTATTCAGATGATATAGTGCTATTTGTTTATTTGATTTAATCTTGCCTTTCTACCCAGAAGGTAGCTCCTAAAACCACAGGCAATTGAAATATTAAAATACAATTAAATCATTGTGATACTAAAACAACTGAACTAAAGACAATTAAAAGCACAGTAGTGAAGAAAGTGGAGTACCCTTCCCCATTAAAAGGCCCTTCCAAAGCAAGCAGACATTTTAATTGAATTAAAATATCATTTTCTTCTAAAAATCAGGGATAGGAATACTGTTTCCGAGTGTGGGAGGAACTTTCAGAGCCTGGAAGCGGTAATGGAAGAAGCCCTCAGTTGTGTTCTCACCAAACATGCCTCTGAAGTTAGTGGGGACTGGGAGAAAGGTCTTGCCTGACCAGACTTGTATAAGAAAATATGGTCTTCCAAGAAGCTGTGTGCACCTCTCTGCTACTAAGATCTGATGCTGAAAGACCTTTAGTTTCCGTGTGAAGCTACACCCATATAGTTAGTTCAATTTCAACCTGAATAAAGAACCCTTCATTTTTAAGTTTAATTAGATTTGTTCTGCCACAAATGTGGAAAGCTTTCACGTTCCTCCAGGACTTTTAACAAGACATAATGGAAAAAGAATTAGGGAATAGAGGAAGAAACAACAAGTAACATAAGCCATTATTTTTCAAATTGGAGATACAAGTAGCAACCTTGCTGCTGTGGTGGCGGTGGCGGTGGCGTGCCTTCAGTTGATTTCAGACTTACAGTGACCCTAAAGTGAACCTTTCACTGAGTTTTCTTGGCAAGAATTGCTGTGAGTGGGTCTCCCTTTACCTTCCTCTGAGGCTGAGAGAATGTGACTTGCCCAGGGTCACCTAGTGGGTTTCTATTCCTGAGCAGAGATTTGAACCCTCATCTCTTCATGTTCAGCACTCAAACCACTATGGTACACACAAATAGCACCATGCTGGCATAATCTGTGCTTGTACACACAAGTAGCAGTAAGGAACTACTTTTAAGTAACACTAATGTGTTATCTTTAAAACTAATGACCAAGATCCTGCATCAGACACATAGTCACAGTGTCATGGCTGTGCTTTGTCTCCCAATCTGACTACTCAAATGCACTTTAGAATCCAGCCAGATAGCTATGCTGAGGGACAGAATTTTGCAGCACTAGTGAAGGATGATACATCCATGCCACTGCCTCCAGTAAGCTGCAGTACTAGGAGCACAAACGGGGACCCATGTGGAGTCCTGTTGCAACTCCTTAGCACACCACAGTGGGAGCAGGCTGTACATGTCATCCTTCAGTGCTTCACTTACCTGTACCTCAGAATGCTGTTCCTTGGTGTGCTGGCAAAATTTTAAGGTGGGTTTTGAGTACATTTATTGTGGCAGTGCTACCATGATTGTAAATATGAATAGGAAACAGTTACAAGGTCATAAGAGTAACTTATGACATTGTAATGACTAACAGGATGCCAGCCTTATATTTCTAAGTTGTACTTCTACAGTGGCATGCGCAGGATTGCAACCTTAAAAGTTTAGACGCAGTCCACAACTGCAGCATTTGCCAAAGAAATCTTAGAGATTTCAGTTCTATTTATAATGCGACATGAATATAAAAGAGATCTGCATGTGATCATGTAGCTTTCTCATAATAGTGAATGTGTGCTTTACCATATATTTTATAATAATAGAAACCATGTTGTTAAACACCATACAGTAAGAGAGCAGGTAAGTCTTCATGCCACATAAGCAATCTGACTTAATGGCAGAACTGTTTGTACAAACAGTGGTGGTTCCACCTAGGTAGGTCTGACCATTTAAATAGCACACCTAGTATTGACACTTTTCACACGTGCACATTAGAAGTGAATCACACATTACAAAGGATTTTGTGGAAGGCAAAGATGACAAGGGCTTTTGTTGGTTTTATTTTTTTGAGTCTGGAATTTTAAAGGCTTCTGAATGGGTAGATAAAAATGTCTTTGTCTTCTTCCTGCTACTAAATTCTCATTTATTTCTAGTCATTTGGGAACATTTAGCTCTTTTAAATACCTACTGTAGAATGCTTGATTGTTTGTTGACAAAGAAATGAAAAGAATATCATTTCTCTTCAAATTAGTAAAGTGGAAATATTTGGAAATGTTATATATTATATGTATTTAAAACAAAGGTGACAACTGCCAGGAGTTGAGGGGGTGTAGCTGTCATCTGTCTGTCTGTCTGTCTGTCTGTCTGTCTGTCTGTCTGTCTATTTATGCCCCTGACCATTGGTGGGACAATGAAGCAAGTTTTGCGATATCCCCCTCCCCAGGGGTTTTAGGCCCAAAGGAGGCCTTTAAACATGGAAGTAAATCAGCTCTAGCATTTTTAGTAAAAATAATTGAATTTCCCCCAATATTTAGTGGGAACATTGTTAAACTATTTGTCACAAAGAACTAAAAGAACAGATTCTTTTCTTCATTCCTTATAAGCCTTTCTGCGTGCTTTCTTGGGCCCTTTCTGCCGGACAGCAGCATCCTGGCATGGGGACGCGAGAGGAGCAGGACCGCAATGATACTTCTACATGGCGTAATCACGGACCCACCCTTCTCGCATTGCTAGCCAGCATGATCACGGGATATATCATTGGCAGAAAAATCAATGACCCCTGATCACACGAGCCTTCTTTTGCAGCCGGCCATGCAGAAGGGCTGGAAGCACGATCACGCACTTCCTTCCCCAATGCAGCATGGGAAGAAGGCCAGCTGTAGTATGGAAGGAAAGGGTGTGTCCCTTGCACTCCCTTCCACAGGCAACTGGTTGGGTGCAGAGAGGAGTGCTGGAGACACACTCCCATCTGGCAGAGGTGCTGCCGGCGTTGTGACGGGACTATGCACGAGAGTGTTGTTCTGTGGAAAGGGCCTAATACATGCAAGAACCAAAGTTTGTTACTTGTGTGGGCAACAAAATACTGTGTCTGTTTTTGCACAAAATATCAGGAGAAATGTATAACAGGGAGTTGAGGAGGCAAAATCAAATACCAGACTTGGCGCTGCCTGAACTGCATTATTTGCCTTCACTCTCCCAGTTCTCTGTGTTAAACTGTCTTGCTGAAGCATTAATAATAGGAGAATGAGCTTCCTGGAACCCTTACAACCTATAATGCTAGATCCCAGGGGAGGAATTCTTCAAAGCAAGGCACTGTGAGTGACAGGTCTTGTAGAGATGTAGATTTTCACATCAGTGTCACATAAGAACAAAATATTTTAAAACAATTCATCCCTATGGGCAAGGCTATGGCAGTTTTTGTGAGTTTTTATTGGTTTTTCACACATCAGGATTTTTTTGTTAACACAAAAAACTATTGGCTTCACACAGAAGCATTGTTTTGGGTGAAACCACAGTATTTAGTCCAAAATGATTTTCGCACAGAAACGTTTTTTTCACAAACTGAACTTTTTAAAGTCCTGCAACATTTTTAAAAAACATCTTGTAGTGGGTACCCATTTTTCTTTTTGACAGATTGAACACTTGTGCCATAATAAGTCTGTTAGTCCAACAAACATGTTACAAGATTATTGCTTGCTTTTCTTACCACAAGGTTAGGCAATTTACTTAAATTGAAGTAAATTTAAAGTAATTTTCCAATAGTTTTTTGTAGAGGTGGGCCATAATCAGATAAGTGGGCACTCCACTGTGAAATTCAGGGGTGAGCTGCCTCCCCTTCATACTGCAGATTATCCCTACTATTTGCCATCATTGCAGCAGAGCGGTAACAATGCCATTCTCTGAATTCATTTTCCCTACAATGTCTCACAATGAATACAGGTCACTTCCTCAGAGTCAACAGTAAAACATGGATAGACATTCTGGAGAGCTCTGTCTCATGCCATTGAAAACTTTCATGCAACTGCAAATGCCACGGCAGAAGTAGTGGTAGCTCACATTGCCCAGCTGGCCAGCCATGCAGCCAGGGATGTGCATGTCATGGGTCTCGCTCTTCTTCATGAAGCAGTCAGCTTACTGGGCCATATACTTACATAATATATAGTGTATAGGTCAAAGAAAGTGATAGGACCACTCTATTCTGCTTTGGTCAGACCCCACCTTGAGTACTGTGCCCAGTTGTGGGCACCACAGTTCAGGAAAGATATTGACAAGCTGGGACGCGTCCAAAGGAGGGCAACCAAAATGGTAGAAGGTCTTGAAACTGTGCTCTATGGGGAGCAGCTTAGGGAGCTCGGTATGTTTAGCCTGGGGAAGAGAAGGTTAAGAAGTGACATAAGAGGTATGTTTAAATATTTGAAAGCATGTCATATGGAGGATGGAGCAAGCCTGTTTTCTCCTGCTCCAAACATTAGAACAAGGAGCACTGGATTCAAACTTCAGGAAAAGAGATTCTGTCTAAACATTAGGAAGAACTTCCTGATGGTAAGAACAGTTCAACAGTGGAATATGCTGCCTCTGAGTATGGTGGAGTCTCCTCTTTTGGAGGTTTTTAAGCAGAGGCTGGATGGCTATCTGTCAGGAATTGCTTTGATGGTATGTTCCTGCAAGGCAAGGGGTTGGACTTAGTGGCCCTTGTGGTCTCTTCCAGCTCTGTGATTCTACGATTCTATGATTCTACTTCTTCCAAGCTGTAGTGGAATGAATCCAGATGGGAAACAGAAGAAAAGAACTCATCCTGCTGAAGGATCAGAGCCCAGGCTTTCCGGCCAGTCTTTCTTCGACCCTATTCTGTATTTTTAACATTATTTTCTAGTGATTACTCCACTATGGCATATAAACTCAACTTGCATTTTTACATTAGACATAGACATTTTCCATTTTCATGGAAGCTATGCCTTTTAATCCCTAGTTTGAATAATGTCTTCACATTAATCAGATAGGGGAAAAGATCCTGGCAAGCAGCAAAGTATATCCTTGAAAGGAAGTGAAGGAAGACTATTTTCTCCCCAGAGAGGAGCACACGATTGCAAAATAAACTGAAATAAATCTGGCTTGGATGGGTAAGATTGATTTTCAGTAGCTGTTCCGCATTTCTGAGCTTTCTTTCCCTGAAAATTCAGGAACATCGAAGACTATGGGCATTTTATAACAGAGATGGGGAACCTTAGGTCCTCCAGATGTTTTGAACTCCCACAGTTCTTTACTATTGGTTTTGTGGATAGTAGTCCAAAACATATGCAGGCCAAATGTTCCTCTTCTTTTAAGAAGATGAGACACATGGCAAATATATGGTTCCTGTCATCTATATACTGTGGACAGTTGTGATTAATTGACACAGAAAGACAAAAATAATTTGTATAAATAAAAGGTGTACCTGTACTACTCAGTTATATCAGCTTGCTGCCAATGTACATGTCATGGCATCATCCTAAGGTATGCTGGGATTTGTACCTCAGTGGGGTCTTCAGAATTGTCTGCTAGAAAACTCTAATGCATTTCCCTGGAGTTCCTGAAATAGAATGATAAGAGGGGCTGAGGATTACATAACAGTACCTTGGAAATTATAGTTCAATTTATCTAGCGGGGATTGCAAAGACCTTGCTGAAATACAAATTCCATGATGCCTAAGGACAGAGCAATGACATTTAAAGTGGTATCAAACAGAAACAATGGTGTGGTACAAATACACCTATAACCTGCTTGAAATGTCAGTTAATCAGTGTCATGGAAAATTCAATGTGTCAGTATGCTTGTAATGAAGCCTTACTAAATTAGGATAATTGTCATTAATTACAGAAAGGGTAGAGCAAGACATCTTTTCTTATTTTAAGCATTGCTATTTCCAGTATAACCCACATTCTCCATGAGGTATGTCAGTTCTAATATTCTAGCCATTTTTCTCCTCTAGACATACATTAGTTATATAAATAGAAGAGGGAGACACTGTGTACACTGTGCATGGGGGACCGGTGTTGTGGTGTGTAGATATTTGCGCAAAACGAATATACATTACAGAAGCCGACCCACTGCATCAATCCAATGCACATTGTCTTAAGGGGTTCAGCCCTGTGGACATGTCCTCTGTTCGTTGATATGAATGCTATCTGCAAAATAAAGTAACACTTTCAGTGGCTCCCATTCATTTCTCTGGGAGTTATGGAGAATACTGTTCTGCCAGATTGGGCTGAAGCAATTGTATTTAGCTTTACTGTTACTTTAAGAATTATACATTAAAAAGGCCTTGGACGGCACCTTTAGGTCAAATCATGATGCAAACTTACAGAACTAAAGCAAATACACATTATAAAGATGGTGATTATTTTTAAGTAGCTGAAATGGATTTTTATATTAGCAGGCAAGAAATTGTTGTTGTTGTCTGTTATCTTGAAATGTGCTCTGCTTGTGGTTGTCCGTTTCCATGCATGTGCAATATACATATTAGACTTGTGCTGAAATACTAAACGATGTGATTATGCTGGCCACCGCTCAGCTACCTCTGATGGTGCTTCTGTCAATGGGTGGAGGAAATCCTTGATTTCAGCACATGTCTCCTCCTCTCTTCCGGTGCTGTGGTATACAGTTACCCTCTGCAGCAAGAGGAATAGCAGGGCTGTTGAAAACCAGAACTGGCTGCCAGATTTGTTCAAAGATAAAAGAAAACACAGAGTCTCCTCTTGGCAAATCAACAAACTGGCTTGTGTTTGTTTTGGAACATGTACTGGCTTGGCTTGGATAGAAATCTAAGAAATATCACCAACATTGTAAACAGTATATGTTTTAAGTCTAGGTTTTTCCAACTGGGGCCTGATTGACACATTACATGTTTTGAGAGCTTAGAAAAGTTACTTTTCTGGGCTATAACTGGCTAAAAGTGACCTGGCTGGCTGGAGGATTCTGTGAATTTAAACGTTTCTTTCTACACATGCATAGCTATAGGGTTGATCACACATCTACATTCCTTCAAGAACACATAATGTCAAGCTTTATGGCATAAATCTCAGCCCTCGTCAGATCTTGAACTGTGACTAAGAGGATGAGCAGAGAAGTCTCTGCTTCCAGTGGTCAGCTAAATAAGTTCAAACCTGCACCCACCACCTTAGATGGCCATGTGTATTGCATTAGTTGTGAAGCCATGTTAAGATTTGGTGCTTTGATATTTGATTAAAAGTGTGTGTGGAGGGAGAAATGCCCTGAGCGTGTATAGTTCTGCATTTTCATGGTAGCATCATAGCAATAGGAATGAATGGGAGTTTGCTTCTGATAGCTTCACATTTGCTTCACATTGACTTCAGCATAAGCAGCATGAAGTTATTTATGAAGTGAAAATAATAAAAGGAGTGTTTATAAGAACTGACATGCTATTGGCCTCCCTGTTTATAATGTTTTTAAGTGAAGGAGAAGTTTCAGTGGCCCTTGATGAGGTAGCCCAGATGCTTACTCCAGTCAAGATCCTTACATCAGCGCTGCTTGCCATTGTTCCCATCATCTGCTTCTCTCTGGGAGATCATTTGGTGCTCCTCTGCACTGTTCAGCCCTAGAACTGTTCTGTCCTGGGCTGGCCACTTTTCAACTTTCTGCAGTGATTTAGATGATGGGGTAGAGGGAATCCTTGCAGGTGGTACAAAACTAGGATGGGTAGCTAACACACTAGAAGATAAGAACAAAACTCAATTCAAAAGAACCTAGATAAACCAGAAAAATTGGGCAGGAATTAATAAAATGAATTCAATGGATACAAATGCAAAATTCTACACTTAGGCCACAAAAACCAAATGCACAGGTAGGATGGGGGATACATGGCTTAGCAGTAACACATATGAAAAGGACCTAGGGATTATTGATGATCATAAATTGAGCATGAGCTAGTAGTGTGATGCTGCAGCAAAGAAGGCAAATGCTATTTTAGTCTGCATTAGTAGAAACATAGTTTCCAAGTCAGGGGAAAAAAATGTTTCACTATATTCTGCACTAGTCAGGCTTTGTCTCAAGTACTGCATTTAGTACTGGTTGTGTAATTTTAAGGATATAGAGAAGTTTGAAGAAAGCCAGTGTGGTGTAGTGGTTTGAGCTCTGGAAACAAGAGTTTGAATCCCCACTCAGCCGTGGAAACCCACTAGGTGATCTTGGGCAAGTCACACATTCTCGTCCACAAGGAAGGCAAAGGCAAACCCACTCTGAAAAAGTCTTGCCAAGAAAACCCCATTATAGGTTCATCTTATGGTTGCCATACTTCAGAAATAACTTGAAGGCACACAACAACCCAACAATGACAGAGAAGTTTCAGTTGGTTCAGAGAAGGGCCACAAGGATAATAAGAAGTATGGGGATCAAAATGTGTGAAGAAAAGTTGAGGGAGCAGGAGCTGGGCATGTTAAGCCTGGTGAAGAGAAGACTGGGGAGTCTGCACCCTTTAAATGTCTAAAGGGCTGTCACAGAGAGGAAGGTGCAGCTTTGTTCTTTGCTGCTTCAGAGGGTAGGACTAGACCTAATGATTTTAAGCTGCAAGAGGGTAGATTTCAGATGAACGTTAGAAGGAATGCCTCAGCGGTGAGAGTGGTTTGACAGTGGAGCCAATTACCTAGAGAGGTGGTGAGAGCTCTTTCTCTGGACATCTTCAAAAAGAGACTGGACAGCTGCTGGCTTCTGAGGATCCTCTACCTGGAGTTTTTGCATTGAAGGGAAGTTGGACTCAATGGCCTATGGATCCCCTTCCAACTCTGTGGTTCTGTGACTCTGCTTGAATTCAAATTGCCCGGGGAAGCCTTGGCCTGAGAGTCACTGCTATCAGATGGTAAGACTTAGCTGTCCATTCTCCATGACAGTACCTTCTTTGTAGAATCCTGGTTGATGGAAGCTGTTGATAAAACCTTAAACTTTCTTAGGAGGCAGGCTTTGAAGATGAACATTTCTATATCCATTTTGGCATATCTGAGTCACATTTGTCTGCTTTAAATAGCGCCTGAAATGACATATATGTTTTCTTTTTAAAAAGTCATAGGAATGTTTTAGAAAATAATTGTGAAGACACTTGCTGACCAATGTTTCAGTTATTTTTATAAGATGCCATTTATTAAAGAGTAAATATATTCAAGAGATACTTTAGGCACTTATACCTTAGTGCTGTTCTTATGTTAGCAGTTCTGTTCTATGTAGTTTGTAGTTTTCATTGCCACTGTTTTACATGAAATGGTGTTGTGTTTGTTTGAGGCAGCAGTTGGATCCTTCCCACCCAACCCATGGATAATTTACGTGAAGTTGTCATGTTAGGTATTCCTAGGAAAATGATACCATGACAACTGCCGCAACAGGTGGTATTTTTCCTGTCTCTAAGATACAGAGCAAACATTCACTGATGTCCTGCCCTTTTGTGATTTGTAAAATATTTGGGGACTCCACTCAGATGTTATGAAGTTAAACAGGTTTCCAAAAAGAAATGTGATGTTAATATGTTCTGTTCATTGAGAGCGGTACAAAAATAGAATTTAAGAGTACTGTGGATATAATGGACCTTATTTAAGGACTAATACAATCAATGTCAAAACTTTAATTAAAATTGATTGCTTTTCAATCCCAGCTTTCCTATTGAATGCTGTTTGTGAATCAAGATTTAATAAATATTTTCAGAGCAACATTTTCACTAGTTCCCACTTATATTTGTATTGCGTCTTGTGAATTTTCTGCAGTTGACTCTTCTCCAAGGATCACAATGTCTGATTAGTTAAACAACTAATCAGTGAATTGGCTGTTTCATACAGATTGCCGTAGGCTAAACCTAATCAGAATTCAAGACGTTCTCGGTTATAGGGCCTGCTGAAAGGCAGGGTTCCAGATGGGATGGGATCAGACCTGGAGAGGCAGTCCTAAGGACCGTATTGTTCAAAGAAGAGACACTGGGCATAGCAAAGATAAACACAATGGAGAAGATCAAATTGCACAGATTTTAGGATCTGTGATTGTTTAGTAGTGGACAGATCAGCCTTATCTAGCTAGGACTTTTGGAGCTTCATTCCAACTTACCTCTCAAGACATCCTCCTTGTGAACTGTCCCTCATTCTTAAGGCGTCTGCTTTCTCTGAGTCCTAAGTTCACATTCCGGGCATTTGGAATGACAAGGGAGGGACTGATATGTCAAATGCATTGGGTAGGTTCAGAGCGCAAGAGGCTAAGTGTTATGTTTCACAGAGAACCACAAGTCACAATTACATAGAGATGCTCCTGGGGTTTTGGAATAATACAGCCCTCCATTTGCTCTTGAACTATAATTTCCAGCATTCTTCATCATTGAGTTTGCTGGTTACTGGCTGCTAAGAGTTAGTTCAAGAACATCTGGAAGGCCTCAGGATTCCCAGTACTGCTGAAGAAGTATTGGGTATACTGCTGTTCATCTGCAGTTCTTGATTCCCTTGTTTGGAAGCTTGGATCATGACATTATTGTAGACATATAAGTAACATATTTTTAATTTCTCCATTTTCTGGTCTCTTCACTTTCTGTATTTCCAGTGGTTATGCACTGGTAACTGAGTGATAGAATTGACTGAACAGAGTATCTAAATGTTCAATGTGATACAAATGATGGTAAGCACTGAGGGCCAAGAAGAGGCTGTACAAACTATGCTTAATTTTTTTTCTCTGCTATGATTAGTGATATTTGCCAGACATGCTTACTAAGCTAGAAAGATTTTATTACTTATGCTTTTCCCAGTGCAAATCTTTATTGGTTGCTATTATAGGCCTGTGAGCACATCTTAACAAGGCTAGTTTTCTATTAAATTGTATTTGACCAAATATAGTTTGGGTCTAGCCAAAAACAAAACTTATATTAAATGGCAATATTTTGTCATTTCGCTTGTAAAGTATCCTTTGCCTGCACACACATACTTGCAAATATATGGAATATACTCTGAACTCTTTGAGGGTAAAATGTGAATATTTAATTGAATATTTAGCTGAGTATTTTTCTGTAGATTATGAGAGGAAATTGGATCCCAAGTGAAACCAGAGAAATTTTTTTTGAAAGGCTAAATAATTGCTGCCCGCCCCCATCTCATACTATCAAGCTTGCCTTAATTTCCTGTGTCCAAAGCCTTTACTATCTACAGGGTTCTTTGTCAGGGTATATATTTGAAAAGCAAGATAGAAGTGTATTTTTCAAATAAATAAGTAACCAGGATTAGGCTAGGGTAGATTCTTTACTCACAGGATTATTGTTTTAAATATGAAAAATCATTTTTAAAAAATGAGGGCAGGAGTATTTCTTGCCAGCCATAAACTGTGGAGAGACTCTTTTTAGAATGCCTGTTAGTTAATTTCAAAGCTGTAATATTTTCAGGCTAAAACATGATGGGCTACTTTCAAGAATAAAATCGTCTTTCTTTTCTACATCTTAAGATTTTGTCTCTTTTCTACACCATATCCAAAGATATCCCTTTTTAAATAATGAAAAACAATATTTTGATACGTGCAGTGGTAACTAAATGTGGAACTGGTATGCCATTGCGTAAGAGAAAAGGGAAAGAAGTCCTTTCACATTAAGATTACTGAAATGATATTACTCCTTTTGATGGAGGGGGATCTCTTTGTAGGGATCAACTCTCTTGATCTTTTGGACATCATGGAGACTCTCCCAAAAATCCCACCTAGTCCATTTCATAGTTATTCCAGTTCCATTCATCTCAGATGTAAAGGAGGCTCATGTGAGAAACAGCAGTCATTCTGAGTAATCAGCTGCTATTCACAACATCTAGAGAATTATGTGAATAAACATGCTCTAGATTCCAGCAAAGGTTTCTAGTTTCCTTTCTTGGATTTTACTGGCTGTTCAGCTGGAAATTTCTGCCAGCTGTCCCACTTGAGTAAATGTGAAACTTTTTCACATCAAACAAACATGGTGTTGCTGTTTATTTTCAGCCAGCAGTGACACAAAACATAGGTAGGTTTGATTCCATTCTAGTAGTGCTGTTTTTCAGCTAGGAGCAAAAATAGCCTCTTACTCCATTGGAAGCCATATTTTAACACTCATTATGTGGTCCAAGCAACCTTACCCATGCCATGAAAACCCCCACCTCCAAAATAAGAGCTTTCTGATTGTGCTTAAGATCAGCTTGGTCCCATGTGCTTTACAGTTCCGGTAATAAGCAGGACAATGTAAGGACTGGTAATCCTGGTTAATTTACTATTACAAGGGTGTGAAGCTTATTTGATATGCTGATCCAAGTAAATATAAGCAGTATTCTGTATGCTGCTCGGAACACGTCATGTTGAATAAAGTTTTGAGTGTATATGGCCAATAGGAGGGATACAGTGGCATGCACCCAAACCAATGGAACAACATCTGTCAGCAGAACAGATACATCTTTCCTCATCCCACAACCTTCTACATCCCTCCCAAATCTATTCTGGAGGAATAAAGCAGGGATGGAGGTGGAGAAGGAAAAAGATAAGTCCTGCTGTACAAGTATGTCTTCCAATATTTGGTGTTTTTTAACACAAACATCTGCATGACAAGTTAATTTCATATGTACAGTCAAATGAAATCAATATATGCTTGTGATATGTTTTCTCATCTCTCTGTTTTTCTCTCTGTTTAAGATTGAAAACATAGATGCGTGCCTGAGTTTCTTGGCTGCCAAAGGAATAAACATACAGGGACTGTCTGCAGAAGGTGAGTCTCTCTTGATAGGGAGTACACCCTCATAAGTGATATTGTGTTTCCAGCAGTTTTGCTTGGGACTGAAAGCAGGTGGTATTTGAATAGCAATGCAATTCAAATGATTACAACACTGTCTGAAAGATGAGGGGGAGGAGGAGTGTGTTGTAGTAGTAGTAGTGCTAGTAGCCATAGTAGCAAAGCATAATTAATCACTGTCATTAAATGTAGTGTTTTACCGTTAACAAGAATCCCTTGCTCTGTGGAATTTAAAATCAGGAAGATTAACCACAGGGAAGGCAGTAGGAGGAATGGAAGATGTTTCACCAAAGAGGGGATGAGTATATGCCTAGTTCATGTCTGTCTACTTAAGCTTAGTTTTAAGAATAGGACCAAGGACTTATGAGTATGTATGTGTGTGTGTGTGTGTGCGTGCATGCCCCTTCAAATCACCTGCCAACTTAAGGCGACCTCATGAATTTCATGAGGTTTTCTTAGGCAAGAAATATTCAAAGGTGGTTTTGCCAGTTCCTTCCTCTGAAATCTAGCCTACAGTACTAGTTATTTGTTGGTGGTCTCCCATCCATGGAGTTGTACCAACACTTTAAATATAGGTTTAAAATAAAGGAAGCACTGTGAAGGTTTTCTAGGGCACTTTCAGTAAGATCTTTACACTTTAGATGATGACAGAGATGGAGAAGTAATAGACACAGGTGCAAAGGGGTGTAATATGGCAGCAAAGGGGTATAAACTTTGCAGTTAAGACAATGAATTTGTGCAAGACCCTGGAGCAAACAAAGAGCCAGGGTAGGTAGGTATGGCTAGAAAGCAGGAAAAGAGGTTAATTATTTTGGCACCACAATGTATAATCAAAGACCAAAGAGTGGCAAGTTGTAGTAGTCAGAGATGACCAGGGTCTGAATGGGGTTTTGGGGTTTTCTTCTAGAAATACAATGAAACTTAGAACAAAATATGGCAGGCAAACCAACTATTCCTTCTTCTTACTCAAGAGGCAAAATAACTTGTGGATCTCTTTCCAAATGATGGGCCATGAGATACTCAGAAGACTGTTCTTGTGGAGTGGGAGTTCATGGTTATTAAAGATCTCCAGAAGCTTCCCATTTTCTTGAATTCATAAAGCTTGTTAGCTTGAGTAATTAATTATGGTTGTTAGGGTAATGCAATCATATAATATGACTATATTAATTAAATAATTATGAATTTATAATCAATATAAATAAGCTATTAATTATTAATAGTATTAATTCAATATACTATTGATATTGCATGTTAACTAATTAATCCCCTGCATTTCATTTCTGTGTCTTAAAAAACTCAATCTATTTTCCTTTACTTTGTCTTCCATTTTCTGCTCTTTCTTTTGATCGCCTATGCACAAAATAACACTCTTGCTGGAATTGTTCCAGGGAACAGCAGCTATTTTCACTTTCCCTTCCTTCATATCAAGAAATATTCTCCCTCCTTTCAGGCATGCTGGAGTCCAATGTAGCCCAATATCTGTCTCAATTGGGATGCTTTAATGGAATTAACTGCCATTTGGACTTGCTTAGCCAAACCAGATCCTGAAGATTTATTGCTCCTTGTATTAAATTCCCTTACAGAGGCCATGTATCCCAATAGTTCTTTGATAAAATAATCCAAAACTCAGAGGTTATATGAACTTGATTACTTCTTTATTATGTTAGCTTCTCTTTCTCCCAGTAAACTCAAGGCAGCATCAGAGAAAGGAGAGCTAGTAGAAAATGATTAAATTGTTTAGTTAATGTTACCAACAAAAAGTCTAAATTGTTACTAAACTAAAAAATTGTATTTACATTGGATGGAAGAGGAAGTTAACTATTATATTTATGTTAAACTGACATTAAGGAAAAACTCCTCCTCTCAACTCTCTCTTGAGCTTGGAAGAGAAGAAATAGCTGCATCTAATTTTGAAGACCACAATTCCTATATACTGCATCAAAAACCCTTACACTGATTTCCCTTTCTCCATGTTTATAAACTCATCTCGATAACTTCCTTTCTTTCCCTTGCTGATCCCATCTGGCTCCCAGGAAAAGTCCCATAGTTAATAGCTTCAAAATCCAGTTTTCCTGGGGCAGATGGGGAACCTCGTGTATAACAAAGGAAGACCCTACACTTGGATGCAAAAAATGGTCACACCCTTTCCACACTGCCCTTTCTGCAGCTTGGAGGGGGTTTAACATATTTCAATCTTGCAATTAACTAAACTAAATCATACTCAGATTGTGACCAAAAATAAAACAAGATTCCTATAGCCACCAGCGTTTATTAAAGAACCAGTTGGGAAATGTAAAATGTGTTAACCCCTCATTTAATTAAATAATAATTAATAACTTGAATCCCAGTTTTGGGGAAAGTTGGGGTATAGCAGCAGCATAGCAACAACAATTTAACCCTGGAATTAAGTTAAGCAAAATGTACAACTGCAGTCAGTCAATCAAATTTAACCGAATTGCCCCCTTTCCTTAATAATTTAATTGATTTTAGTTTAATAGTTCCTACCACTGGTTGACATACAAGGCTCTCCTTTTTGGTCATATGTTAGCCTCACGGCAGTTCTGAGAGTGGGGTATGCTGAGAGAAACTGCCTGGCATAAGGTCACTCAAACAGTTTAATGGCTCAGGCTGGACTTCAACGTGGATCTCCTAAGTCCCAGGCCATTTCTGCACTGGCCTGTTATAGCGCTATTATTCCACTTTCAACATCCTGTGGAATCCTGGGGTTTGCAGTTTAGGGAGGGACCTAAACTGCAAACTCCAGGATTCCATAGGATGTTGAAAGTGGAATAATAGCACTATAACAGGCTAGTGCAGAAATGGTCCCAGTCTCTGTTTACTACC
This sequence comes from Cyclura pinguis, assembly GCA_030412105.1. Classification (NCBI taxonomy): domain Eukaryota; kingdom Metazoa; phylum Chordata; class Lepidosauria; order Squamata; family Iguanidae; genus Cyclura; species Cyclura pinguis. Next base: position 303,742,128 of record CM059599.1, on the reverse strand, counting down.
CCATAGTGGAATCCTGAATTTGTGAATGTGTTGATCTGCTTAATTAAAACCAAGCTCAAAAGGCACTTGATACACAGGTGGAATAGACCCATGGAACTCTCCATCACACTGTCTCTTCAGGCAATTCTGTTAAAGCTCTCATTGACCTCTGACATGGGGAAATTACCAACGTGATATACATTATCACCCCTGGGAACTCCCCCTCAAAGTAGAGCCAAGCCAGCTTCCTATAAGGCAGAAACTAGAGTGATATTGGCAGAAAATTTGGAGTGAGTCTGGCCCAACAAAGACTAAAGCCTATTTGAGAGTCAACTTCATGGCAGTGTGGCAGCAAAGAAATTATTCTTTTTGTGCCATCATTGTGTCTGCAGGGAGGTGCTGTTTTGAGTGGTCAGAGGTCTATGACATTCTGGTCCACAGCAAGATATGTAGAACACTCAACAGCCCACTTTGAAGAGCCTGCATGATGTTTTACAGGTAAAAATCACTCAGAGTTGCTCAAAGATGGATGCTGTTACAGATGTAACTTTGGCTCCTCCTGCTTGTCCAGTAATAATAGATACTTTTCCATTTGTACAGCCTGAGAATGTGGTCAGGATCTTTGAAGAAGTGAGCATCACCTCATGTGCTCTAAACCCTTGCCTTTCTTGGCTTATTAAAAAGCCAGTGGTTAAGCAGATGAAGGGAATATAGTCAGTTACAATGAGGTCCAACATGCCTGAAGAAGACCATTGGAAGACCTCTGTTGGGGTTAAAAAAAAGCTACCCTGGATCCCACTATATTGAATAACTCTTGCTAGTATCCAACATTCTGTTTTGAGGAGTGATGCTTTGTGACATCCTCCCAGTTCCAGGGGCTTTTGGATTATTATCTTGTTCCAAGTCAGTCTGGTGTAAGGCATTTTCATGGGAAAGGGATGGCTTTGGTCACCTTGGTGAATGACCTCTGCTGGGAACTGGACAGGGGAAATGTGCATGTGTGTTTTTTGCTGGACCTTGGCATTTTTTAATACCATCAGCCAAAGTAACCTTCTGAGCTGCCATGCTGGAATAGGATTTGGAGGCACTAGAGGGATGAGATCAGAAGGTGGCGGGGGGGAATATCTGTTTGGCTCCTTGGCTGCTGACCTGTGGAGTCCCTCAGGGCTCTGTTTTGCACCCCATGCTATTCAACATTGCCTTAAAAATGCTGAAAGACAGTCGAGGTTTGGGGTTCTGTGCCACCAGTATGCAGATAACACCCAATTTCTCCTTTCTGTCAAACTCCAAGGAAGATATTTCTATGCCAAATCAGTGTCTTGCTGCACTTTACAATATAATGAATTGGATGAGGGTAGACAGTGTGAAGCTTAATCCGGAAAGCCAGACATACCTCTGGTCAGCTGAAAGATCTATCAGGACATAGGGATTCAGCTGAAAATTGGCTGACGTAGTGTCACTTCTGGTCATGCCAAGCATGCCAGTACAGCCCACTGAAGGAGCAAAAAACACTCCCACAATCTCCACAATTGCCTACCCCAGCCCTAGGCTGTGGACTTCCCTTCCTAGGGAAGCCAGAACGGCTCCCCTTTGCTGGTGTTCCATTGTCAGGCAAAGACTGGTTTTGAAAAAAAAAATGACAGGCTTTTGAGACTTTGGTTTTAAAGAAAGGATTTTTAAAAGGTTGCTGTATTATATTAATTGCAGTACTTTTAAGTTGCTTTTTAACATTTTAATTGTATGTTTTACATTGTTTTAATGTCAGTAATAGTTCCTTTTAATGTCTATCTCCTGTATGTTTTAAAAATACTGTATTTATATTATTAACTTTATTTATATCCTGCCTTTTTGCAAAATGTAACTCAAGAGACTTGATACTAAAATCAATGTTGTTGTATGCCTTCAAGTCATTTTCGACATATGGCAACTCTAAGGTGAACCTATCACAGGGTTTTCTGAGGCTGTGTGATGCACCCAAGGTCATCAGTGGGTCTCTGTGACTGAGCAGAGAATCAACCCTGGTCTCCACAGTCATAGTCCAATGGTCAAACCATTATACCACATTGGCACTCATTAAAATAAATACTATATAATTAAAACATACTGAAGATTAACATCAATAACAGTAGTGAACAACAGCATACAAGAAACAACAACAATGTTGCTTCTGTTGTTATGTCAGGTCATTAGGAAAATTCTCATTTTCAAACTCTCGTTGGAGCTAAAAAGCATTTGCCTACTCCTTTTATATTGTGAGTTGATATTTTACTTTCAGTTGTATTTTTATAAGAGGAAACCAGTACAAGCCACCTCAGTAAATAGTAGTCAAATTACTGCCAACGTTGTACCTTACACTTCCCTCACAATACACGGAATTAGCAACTGGATTTGCCCATACAGGTGAGACTGTTTTCTTCTTGGTAATTTCTCAGGGAGACAGGTTCCATGAGCTCGGATAAGCTGCAAACTATGCATTTTTATTTGTGAATGAGGTAGTTTAGTTACCTTGACAGCAAAGGTTGCAGATGTTTAGTTTGCTTCACAATACCAATTAAATATCACAGTGAATTTTATACATGCCATTTGCACATGTCATTCACCAGAATGCTTAAATGGAAGATCAACAGATTAGCAAAGCCCTCTTAGCTAAAATAGGACAGATTTTCTTTTTCCAGCAGTAGAATCTCCTGCTCTAAGCATTAAAGCACCATGCATTGACGGAGTCCCAGGTTCTTTATGGCAATGGAATAATTATACTTTGTCTCTTGATGTCTTCCACTTTTAGGCTGATTATGTTTATGACTGACATAAGAGTACTGTATGGCATACAAAGTTCTGTTGGATATGATTCTTGAGTCAAAACATAGGAGTGTTGCAACTGTTTTCTGTTTTTTTCTTTTTTCCTCCTTCCTGGAACAGGATATAAAGGTTCATCCCAGGGCTTTAAATTAAGTGCACACATGTCTTGACATGATCAAAATGTAGTGATTCAACCCTGATATGTTGATATGTTGATTTGAAATAACATTAAAACCTGTTTTGTTCTTTTTTTTCATTTTTGAGTAGCAAAGGCACATTTTCACATGGTTCTTCCTCCTAGTCTTTTTCCTTTTGCCTTAATACTGGTCTTCTCAGCTAGACTTCTGTGTGACTTCGTTTGCGTCTCTATCAAAATTCGAGTAGTTTGTATCTCAGGGCCAAAAAAAAAAAAGATTTTTTTTTTTAAAGAAAAATGGGGATTAAAGGAAATTGAGGCAACAAAGACAACAGGAATCTCACAGCATGGAAGCTTCCAGACACTAGACTGAAAGAAGAAACTCTCCCTGCCCTCAAAACCAGAACATCTGGCAGTATTTTGTTTTCAACTTTTTAAAAAAAAAATACCCTTTTTGTGGCCAAAATGGAAATGACTTGGTTATATACTCACACTGTTGAAACTTTGTGTATGTGTGTGTTTAAACGGACACACAAGACAGAATGCAGCAGTAAGAGGAAGTAATCCAGACTGCTGTAACTGGCAAATCACAAAGAGGTAGATCCGCCCTTTATGTACAAAGTCCAGTGGCAAGGCGCCAGGTGAATTACCTTAGTCCATCTCCTGAGATAAGAGAACAAGAAATGCATCTGTAGGACTTCTTTGAAGCATAGTTTATGGCTTACTTTTAAAAAGCTAAAACCAGCACTCAACAAACAGCAGTCACATTTTGCTATCCCATTACAGAGTTTGAGCTTAATTTTGAAAAGTTAAACTATAATGTTAAAGGTTTGTGTCACTGAGGCATGAACTGTATTGGAACTTAAGCAGCACTTACTGAAATAGTCCAGCTACAGTACACTAAAGGGGATTGGCACAACCTTCACAATGTTGTAAGTGTTCATGGTTCATGTCAACTAGCCCCCACTGTGTTGTTAGACACGTTGGCTTTGCTGTCTCTCAGACAAATATTTAAAGGTTGTCTTCTGTGATGCTCATGGAATTTGTGCATATAAGGAGAATTCTTTATTCATCGTGTGTACATTTGGCATGGCTGCCTAATGCAGGTTGCTAGGTAAGATGCTGTGATTCTCTTATATGTATTTTCAAAATGTGGATGGAGGTGTTGCGTGGCTTCCTTTTCCAAGACAAGTAAGGGTCTGCTGTGAGGGCTTAGGAAAGATAAAAAAGTATTTCCCCTTCCCCAGCAGTAGCTACCAATGTTTCCTTGCAGTGCTGTGTTGATACTACTCTCCTCACCAGACCTTATTTGCAGTACATAAACCACTTTTGAGGGTATTAGATGTGTGTGTGTTTGAGATGGCCTAGAGTCAACTATCACCACATTCTGTCTAAAAAAATAATAAAAATAAAAAAATAGTGATGCCAAGCATCCTTCATATCTTTTGCTTCTTCAGAAAACTACTCTTTAATTTACTTAATGGCCAATGCCCAGTTTTAATCAACTTTGGTAAAAATTGCATGGAATCTCTGTCATGAATCTGTTAAGGCCCAAGCAACCAAGTCTACAAAATGGACAAAGGCTGTTGATGTAAATGCCCTTTTTTAAAAATTGTCTTGCAGAAATCAGGAATGGGAATTTAAAGGCCATCTTAGGCCTTTTCTTCAGTCTATCACGCTACAAGCAACAGCAACAGCAGCCTCCAAAACAGCATTCACAACACCACTCATCCCAACCACCACTCACATCTCCTCAGCAAGTGGGGTCTCCATCCCATTGCCAGGTTGGACTCCAAGAACAGCAACTGCAGCAACAGCAGCAACAGTCCCAACAACCAGTGCCAGCTTCACCCCAGACCCAGTGCCAACAACCTCAGCAACCATCACACCTTCAGCTAAAAGCACAACCAGAAATGCAGTCCAGGTGGGTTGTCTTCTGCAGTTTTCTCCTCCTGCTTAAATGTTATCTGTTTCACGGTGCCAAAATAGCATCTTACTTGGACACTTTTACATCTAGAAATGTCTGTATGTGGCAAACAGGCCATCTGATTTTCTGACCTTGGAAATCATTTCAAAGTCATGTTCACTTTTACCATCAAGACATTAGATGGAGATGGAGCAAAATATAGCATGCTGGCAATAGATATTAGAAACAAAATGTTCATTCTGTTTTGTGGTAAAGTAGGAGCAAGGGGAACTAAGTTCAGACTCTCAAGGCTCCATGGTGGCCTTGGTAATTTAATTTGTCAGGGGGGGAATTCTGCTTTCAAGAGCCCCATGTACATGATGTTCCTGCTAGGGATATGAATGCAGACACCTGCTTCTGGACGTATATGACCCTTAAGTACAATTCTTTACACGATATCCTCTGCACTGTACTGCAGCCACACTGATCTATTTATCGGTAAGGTCAAACTATACAAGATGTGGGTAATCCATGGTGATATGAGATATAGGTGATAACAAGACTCTTATCTCCCAGTGATGAACATGGGGACAAATTGCCCTATGGCAGCAATCCTGGGCCTGTATTGTGGATAAAAATTATTTATGCCTCCCCCCATGGTGCTTCCGACTCAAATCTCCCCTCAGTAGATGGCTTCCTGCTTTTCTGAGGTGAGGGGAGACTACAGGAAGAGTGCAGATACAATACCTGTCTTTTCCAAAGCAGCTGTGGTGTAATGAATCTCTGAAGAAGGTGATGGTGAGGAAAAGGGCTGAACACCTCACAACACATGTTGGGAGATGCCCTTTCCTGCATCACATATATTTGATTTGCATGTACAGCACTCTTTGTGAATGCTTTCATTTCCTCATTATCGTATGCTCAGTCAGTAAACAGATTGTCCTCTCTTAGGGAGTGGTCTGGTTCTAACACTGTAGTTGTTGTTTCTTTTGCTTCTCTTTCCCTCGTAGCTACCTATTGCAATGGAAACCTGCTCCAAAAGCTTTCCTAGCCCTTCTGGAATGGCTTTTAGGGTGTACAGGGAGTAGGATAAAGGAAGGAATAGGACCTCTTGTTTGCACTTCTGGAATTTCCAGTGATGCCATTGGATTCTGGCCATTGTTTTCAATGTGAATGAGGACAGTGAATGTGGTTAATGTTCAGATCCAGATCTGAGTCACCTTACTAAGTTGAGCTGGCATATAGTTTTTACTAGGATAGAGTCATTGGAAATAGATGCCCCCCCTATTCCCTCCTCAGGACGGTCAAGGCATGTTTTCATTTAGAAAATCCTGTATTCCACTCCCCCAGTACGTGTAAAACCATTATGTATTCTTCCACATTTTTCACAGACTTAACTCCAGAAATTAGAGACATGTGTAAAGCTGAATCAACAGCTTATTTTTGTGATTATATCTGTAAACCATACACTTCCTGAAAAATTAGATCATAGTTTTATAACACAGTGGTGGGTGGTTATATGCCTTCAAGTCTTCTGTTGACTTATGACGACCCCATAAATTTTGTAGGGTTTTCTTAGGCAAGGAAGGTAGTCATGCCAGTTTTTTCCTCTGAAATATAATCTACAGCACATGGTGTTTGTTGGCGATCTCCCATCCAAGTACTAACCAGAGCTAACCCTGCTTAGCTTCTGGGACCAGATGGGATCTGGTACCTTTAGGGTATTTAGACAGATGGCATAGTGGTACCTGTGGATTTTTCAGTACTTTTTTTTAACCAAAATTACAAGTATTTTTCATTTCTGTTTTAAAGGTAAGTATCATATATATTGAGCTATAAAGAAAAAAAAATAAAGCCTGTTTACTCTGTCTTTTATCTAATGATAAGAGCCACCAAAGCAGTAATTCTATCACTTCTGCATGGTGAAGGTTTCACTGGGATGTGCCATCATGTGGCAAAACCTGGTATTTACTGCAACAAAATTAAATGGAAGGCAGCAACTAGAGTTCGTCCAGCTCTACCTGGAAATGCCAGGGATTGAGCCTGGCACCGTCTGTATGCAACTTATGTGTTCTACAGCAGAGCTAAAAGTCCTCCCCAAAAAAACCTTGCCATGTTAGGAAAATCATTGAAATGTACTTATTGGTGTGATGAATATCAGATTGTAGCATCCTGTGAAATTGTACTATTTCACTAATGTATCTATAGACTGAAAATACATTTGTTTGTAAAGTTTTCTTTAAAAAACTGTTTCTTGTGGGCGTGAAATAAATTTGCATGCATATTCTGCCTCTGTCACTGTTGCTGTTTTCATAAATGCAAATTAAGAAGAGGTGCAATACCTGACTGGGTCATGGGAATTTTTTTTTTCCTTCTGGCTGAATCTCTTTCCAAAACCCTTTGTCCTCTCAGTGGGTCCATGTGTGAATGTTTCTTCTTTACTCACTTGCATCTTCCACTTTTTTTTTTCTTTCTTGTTGTACAGTGCATCACCCAGGGACTCATCTCAAAGCAAAATCATCCGATTCACTCTTGGTCAGAAAAAGACTTCTAGGTTAGCGTTTCTTCCTCTAATGCAAAGCATGGATAACCCTCCTTGCAAGAACCCCAGTCTGCATGTCTTAGGGATCACCTTACCAATGCTTACCTCTTGAGTTTAAACCAACTGTTTTAAGAATCACCAGAGTAGAGGGAAACTTTTCCTTTAGTGTTGTGCTTTTTGTATGTATGTATGTATATATATGTACGTATGTATTTTTTAGGCATACACCTCATCCTCTTTTGTGGATTAAGGGTGATTTATAGCAATATCTTCTGTATCTGTTACTCCTTTCCTTTAAAGCCTTGTGATTATAAATAATAATTTCTGTTACTAGTTTGGAGATGCCAGAGCTTGGAAGTGTTCCTTTTTTAGATTGTGACTCCCAGAATCCTGAACTCAGGGCAGTTGAGGGATTCTGGAATCAGGCACCCAGCATTTACCTTTTCCAAAACCTGGCATCTGTCCAAACTTGGTCTGGGCTGGCAGCCAGCCAGGAGAAGCTGATAACCAACACAAGTCAGAAACTCAGCAGTAACTTAAGTGGTCAGTTTACTTAAGCAAGGAAACAGCTTTGCAAATGAGAAGCAATAATGGTCCCAATAATGTCCGTAAATCAGAGGCAGGCAAAACAAACACAAGTCAAGGCAGAAACATAGGCAAGGGCAGCAAACAAGAGCACCGGAGAAGTGGTTAGTTAATTACTGACAAAAGCTAGAGAGGGAAAGGCTCCATTCTTATAGGTTCCAAGATCAGTGCAGGTGGTGCTTGATTAATTGCTGTTTGGCATAAATTCACTGGGAGCGATGCAGGAGACCCTTTTGGTGTCTATGCTGGGCATGAATATAGATAGGTCACTCTCCATGTCAGAATGAGCAGAGCTCCCTTCTGGGGCTGGCGCAGCCCCCTGCTCTGTCTCTGGGGTGGGTGTCTGCTCTGCAGGTGCTGCTGTAACAGTCTCTGTGCCAGGGCTCAGAGCAGGTTCTGCTGTCTCAGACTCTGAGTCTGAGTCCAGGTCCTGGAAGCGCATGACACCATCATGGTAACTTCTACAAGTGATCTGGAATAAGAATTGGTGTCATTCATAATGGTAACAAATAAGCATCTTTCACACATGAATTCTATGAAAGTAGCATCACTCATTTACCATAGTATGGGTCATTCTATGGAATGAAGAAGTTAATATAAAGCAGGACACACTGCTCACCCCACCCACAATGTCAGACAATTCCTGACCCCTGACACTGTGATGACTTGGACATCTGAACTCATAAAGCTTATGTGTGAGCAGCTGCTTCTACGCAGCCTTCCCCATCACACTCACTCTACAGTTGAGGTTCCTGGAAGTCTGTGTGTGACCACGTGCTCACACAAGTTCTTTACCAGTTCATACGTCAATGCCAGCATGGAGACATACTGGCTTAGGGCCAGTTAATATGTCTGATGCCAAGAGTGAGACAGCAGTGCAGCCTGTTCTACAAAGCTATCTCTACCATTAGGGAGAGTTAGGAACCATGTTTAGGTGGCAGATGCTGGTAGGGGGATGACAGGAATCGCTTCCCCAGCAATTTCTTGTAAACTCTCCATTGTTCACTACCACTGAAGGACAGAGTTGTGATGCCACATGGCTTTCAAGGGCCACCTATACAAGGATGCTGCCTCTCATGTGATGTGGGAGTCAATCCCCCCTACTAGTGTTGAAGTAATATTTGACTGTCATTTTAACTGGTTTCTGCACATGGACTGAGGAAGAAGTACCAACCTACACTTTGCCTTAAGGAGCAGAGTGTCTTAGGTTGGTGCTGCTTCTTTGTGGTGCTGTGTTCATGTGATTCTATCCCTGTAATTTTTTCCGTTGGAGAAAAATAAACCAATAATAATATTTGGCAATGTCCCCTTCACAGTGTATCTGCCATCAAGTTGCCTGTCAACTTATGGCAACCCCCTGAATTACATAGGATTTTCTTATGCAAAGAATACTCAGATATGGTTTTGCCAGTTCCTTCCTCTGAAATAGATCCTATTTTGTTGGTGATATTCATTGGTGGTCTTCCATACAAGTACTAACCAGGGCTGACCCTGCTTAGCTCCCAGGATCAGATGGGATCTTGCCTCTAGGCTAGTTTGAATTTTAGTCCCTAGTTATTGTTTATTTCTGACTCTTCTGAAATCTATTTCATTTCTTCAAGGTTAATAAAGGGTATTGTTTCACATGATGGAGTGCAGCAGTGTAGAGGTCATCTCTGCTCTCGCTTCCTCAAGGGGGCTCCAATAGGGAAGATCTAATCTCACTGAGAATGAATAGTAGATGTTTCACTCCATTTATACCTCACTAAGTCACAGTTGATCTGCATTCTTACTCCTACAACTATCCTACCACAGCACTTAAAACTGTTGCCCTAATCTCTATTAATAGCTGCAATATTTGTCATAGATTTTCTGGGGATGAAATGCGTGCTTCCCCATTCTGTCATATTTACTTCATTAGAAATGCATCTATTGCTTTGTATTATATAAGACTAAAATGGTTTACCCATTTTTGCACTAAAAAGGTAATACATTACATTAATTTTTCTCTATAAGTGAGATTCTTTCCTCCCAATTGTCCATGTTTTTAATTTCATACAGGGAGGGAGAAAACTTGATGAAGAACTGTTTCTCTCCTGCAGGAACTTTTCTTATTTCATCTCACTTATTCTAGGTATACTTATCTATACATATCTGACCTCTGTACATCAATAGGTTTATACTCAGCTTTAGAACAAACTTGGACATAACATTGGCGATGTGTAATATAGAGGAACACCTACTGGGAAAGGACTAGATGCAAATTTGACACTAGTGGCAGGTGCGTATACATAGCCCTGCATATAGTTCATTTTTATCTGCGTAATTGAGCTTTTCCAAGCTTCTTTTCTGCTTGCAGGAGAACAATATAGGGTCCTTTTCTGAGAATTTTATTATGAAAAGACAATGCTGACAGATTTTTAAAATGCTTATCAGGATGGATATCACCAATGAAGATATTTTTCTCAAAACTCTATAATGAGACAATTCATGAAGACCATCTGAGAAAAACTCTCGCACAGCTCCAGTTTATTTCAATGGAGTTTACCCAGACTTTCAGTCAAATAGATGATGGTGATGATGATGATGATGGCAATAACAACAACAACAACAACAACAACAACTTTATTTGTTACCCATCTCTCACTATGGCTCGAGGCGAGATGTAGAATAAACAGAGCTTAAAGTCATACTTAAAATACACATAGAACAATTAATTATAAATACACTATAATTAAAATATATCATAATTCAAAGTACAATTAAAGTACAGTTAGATGTACAATTGAAATACAATTAAAAGCACAATTAAAACTAGACTGGGTAGACCTGCCAGAATAGATTCCTTTGCCCAGTTTGTTGACTCACTTCTCCCTCATCTTTACAGTCTTATCACAATGTAAGTGGGCACTTACACCCCCTTTCTCTTTCTTCACTCACCTGTACCTTTATCTTCTATCAAAAAACACTTAGAAGGTGCTATGGAATTCTGAAAAACTTTTGAACTGAAAATTATTCAGTACACCCTTCGTGTCAAATTTAAACCAAAGCTTTGGGGTTGCTTTCCTAGTGAGCTGCATACCTCTTTGCTCATTCCACTTGAGCCTTTGCTATTAACTACTATTATTGCTATTATTCTTGTCCTTTTTGCTAAACTTGGTTTATATTCTGCCTTTCCTCCTAAGAGTTCAGGGTGGTTAAATAACATAAAAACATAACATAAAAACACATAATTATATTCCAAAAAAATGGATATGTCAAATCATAGATCGAGTATGTTAAATAACCAGTGTGAGATACACAAAAAACAATAAAGATAAGCAGGAATAAATGACAAGCCACACACTTGCTTATTTTGCAAAAAGCTTATACATACAGGTATTTTAAAATTGCTGCCTAGTGACAAGAATGTAGGGGTCAAATGGATCTCTAATAGGAATTGTATAGATTTTCACTAAGAAAATCTTGGTCACTTATGGTACCCCTTCAGGCCACACTATTGTGAATGAAAGATAAAAATATTTTTAATTTCATTCTTGCGTTTGTGTGAATGAAAAAATTTCAAACATTTTGTCTCACTTGCGAAGATTGTGGCAGATTTTGGCCCTCTCCTTTTGTGTGAAGGAGTGGGAGAATTTTCTCCTTTGACCTCAGAATCATGGAGTTCTTTAGACCATCAGTCTTTAAGAAACAAAAGTTTGTTTGTCATAAGAACTGTCACTTTCATTTTATTTTCACAGACATTACACTTCTCCATTATTGATGCACTATTGGTCTTTTCTTTTGCTTGAAATGAAATACCTGAATTTTGTAATCCCTCCACATTGGTTGAGTTTTGTCACATCGCTGCCAGTCTTCTAAGATTCTTTTTATCTGAGTTCTACGAGTGGGAGAAAAAAAACGTGTCTTTCTACTGAATATCAATAGAAAGTAGGGGAGGTAATGGTCAAGTACCAAGACAGCCAGAGTGGAAGAGAAGAACAAATGTACTGTAAGTTGTGGTGGACAATCTGTGGCCTCAGGGACCTGTTTAGGTTTTGATCCTGCTCTCAAAAGGCCCTTTGCCTAGTTTCAAAAGTGATCTGAAGCGGATTAGTTCAGACCTGTATCAAAGTGACTTCTAAATAGGAAAGAAGAGGGAGAAGGAGAAGAAGGAGAATGAGTAGGCACATCTTCTTTTAATCTCTGGGCCCTATCCACCACTGTAGCTATACAGTCCTTGAAGGAGTGTCATCGTCAATAGAAAAAGAGTTGCCCATTCCTGTTGTAGGCGGTTATCAAACACTAGGAGCTGCTTCATCCACTATGAAATTTGCATGAAAGTCCTTGCCCTGACAATGCTGGGTCTCTCACAAGAACGTGAAACCTTATTTATCTTCCTTAGCTTTCTCCTGGGTTTTTCCCCCTCCTCTGGGCTGCTTGTCTGTATTTGTGATGATTGCAGTCATTTTCTCTTAATGTTATTCCCTTGGTTTCCCCTTTGCAAGTATGTGAGAACTGAGGGGTTTGTCTTTAAGCAAAAAAAAAATAAAAAATGAAAGACTCATATAATGCTAAGTTTCAGTGTCCTGTGGTAGTGGGGAATAAAATATGTTAAGTTGTGCTCAAACATGCATGCGCATGCATCTGCTAAGGCGTATGTGTTTCCTCTCCCCATTGATTTCCTTTCCCTGGTTGATCTGTGAATTTGTTGCGGAAAGCATTGTTAACTGACTTTTCTTCCCAGCCCTAAAGGTGTAATTGGAGTAACAAAGTTTGTAATGCTGCTAATCAGATGGTAATTCTGTCAACAGGGAAACTACGTACTAATAAAAGGTTTAATTAGTTTTAGCCGGTTGGTTTTATGGATCATTTCAAGCACTTCTGAGTTCTGCATCAAGCAATTAAAAAAAAAAAAAGGAAATAAACTCTTTTAATTCTTGAGAATACGATGAATCATTAGCTATTTTACATCAAGAGCACTAGTCACTGCATTTCTGTGCAAGTCATGGTAAGATAAGCATGGTTATGATGGCTAATGCAGGAAAATGCTATATCCACGGTGAGCTTCTTTTATCTTTAAATCTTAGAATGAAAAGCATGGCACAGTGAACAGAACAAAATACTAAGGTGCTTAACCACATGTTAACATTAAGCATATTTATTACAGACTAAGTTCCACTGAATTCACAAAGACTTACATATGAGTAGAAATTCTTTAGATTATCTTGCATTGCTACAGTCTAGAGCTCTGCATCTTGACTCTGCAATCTGGACTTTGGTGACAGAATATGGATCTAGTATTAGCTCAAAGACTAGCAGTGGAACTCTAGAGTATGAGCAGTGGGGCTCAAACTCTAAAGTTTTTTATGGTTTCATAATTCATGCTTACAGTTCAGGTAAGCATACATATCATTAGGTTTGTGGAAGATTTTGATCTTCTGTAAGCTACTTTTATGATGTCATCTGCCTTGTTCCTGAAGCATAGGCATTCTGGATTACTCTTTAGTAATTTTTAATCCATGATTAGTTGGTTCTGGAGTGATGTAAAAGCTCAAATACTCAAGTGCTTGAAAAGATTTATAGTTTTGCCACAATGGAATAGAACAGTCCTTGTGCACATTTTTTGAACTGTCTGTATTCTCAGTTGAATAGATGGGGAAAGCCATTGGACTGGAGCTCCACATGAGCATGAGGGCATAGATGGAGTTCCACACTGGGGCAATTGTCTTTTATGGGAGGTAATCTTCCCCCCATCCATGCACATAATGTGGCATGAATTTTAGTGTATTTGTATACTCTGATTAACCTTTGCTTCTTTCTTTTCAACTTGAAAACAGACTTCCAGGTCCAACCATGAGAGTTTCAGCTGCAGGCAGCGAAGCAAAAACTCGTGGTCAAGTTGGTGCCAACAACCGGCGCAGCCAGAGCTTTAACAACTATGACAAATCCAAACCCACAAGCCCACCATCCCTCTTATCAAATAGCAATGAAAAAGGTAAGTGGATGGAAGCGTATAATAGTCTGACTGATGTATTGCAAATATAGGGCATAACACAGTGAAAGAGAAGCAGTTTTAAGCATGAGGTTACCTTTCTTGTTGAAACTGAAATATAACTTCAGTGTGCTTTGTTATGGCTTGTGTTCAATAGGTTCAGATGAAATAGTTCTTAGTCTAATAAGCCTCTGTATAAAACAGAGTGTTATGTGTGTTCTTGCATCCTTCAGCATTCAGATGTTTTTATTGTCTAATTTGTCTCCTAGATTTTTCATAAGAAAAGAGATAATAGAAAATATGTTTCAAGTGATTTTTTTGGAATTGAATTTGGGCTGAACATGTACAAATTTGATATTTTTACTGATATTTTATATTTATTACATGCAGTGGTGTGAAAAGCAAGGACTCCACAAATACTTAGAGGTCAGGGAAAGATTATCCTCAGTAACCAGGAAATCTTGGCTCTAATAGATGGACCTGACAAGTGGTCTCTGTCATCCTCTCCCTACAAGAAACATGCTTTCTGAGCACACTAGAACAAATCACTATTTTTGCTCTGCTTTCTGACCACAGCCCACTATGGCCCTTTTCCTTCTGTGCTTCCCAGATGCTTTCCCCTCTGTTTCTCCTAAAGGTTTGCAACAGGAAATATGTTTAGTACCTCATGAGAGAAAGCATTTGGGGGGGAGGGATTTGGAGAAAAAGGTACTGGCTTTAAGACAGGATAAGCACATCCTCAACCTATCCCTAGTGTCTCTCTTGGATAATGCTCACTGTTATTAGAAAACAGGACTGTGAAGATTCTGCATTTCAGCATTGATTATGAACCCTATCTCATACATTGCTCTACTTTGCTTCTAGAGAAGTATATAAATGAAGCATTTACTGTTATGGGTACAGCACTTACTGTTTGAAACCAGCTTGCTACCACCATGAAGTGTATATTTTTGGTTCAGCATAACTGAAGCAAATCCCTTTGTTGTTCTGTAACCTTTCCCATTAGCATATGCACACAGATTGTTTGAATGGAAAGCCTAACAATCGAGCATCCGTGTAATTTTTGCTTTGTTGCTTAAAAGACATCATCCACCCTAGGAAAATGGGAGTTGAATATAAACCACTGAGAAGGAACCTAGTTTTGATTAACAGGAATAGAAAGAAATAATCAGTTGAAGTGTCTCCAGTGTTTTAGTTTGATAAATAAGCCTGTTGCCTTCTGTTCTCTTCTCTCCCTTACTATCCATAGCAAGGGTGAAGGATACTGAATGTACATGATTTAAATTTAATTTCAAGGATCATTGGATACAGGCTTGATAACTGGAAATGTGCTGTCATTTTATAAATGTTTAAAAAAATGAGGCATTTTATTATGAATGCTGAATATAGAATTTTTCTAAAAGATGCCGTATGGAATTACGGTTCCTGAAAATAGTCCTTTCACCTAAGAATTGTCTAAATGGATATTCAGAGCATGGCATGTTGTCACAGAACCTGTGATATAATTGTTATTGAAGTTATTGAGAAGAACATGAAAATGGTTGAAGTAGACCCAAGATGTGATTTCCAGTGTTGGAGGAGTTCTGCCAATGGAAGATACATCCACCTTGTCTCTCCTCTCCTGGCACCACAGCCCACCCCATTTAGTAGAGTCACCTGATCTTCTATGTAACGTTTTCAGAGAACAGGAGGGGTCATTCTGGACCAGCCCAACTGCAGACCCCTAACTCTTGTTGCTGTTGTGTGGGTATGAAGGCTTTGTACCTGAATATTGAGTTGAGCTGAGGAATCTGGCTAAACATTTTTGGAAGTTCTGTTTTGCCTATATATACTTATAATACCCAATACCTTTCCTCTGTCTGTTGTTTTAATAAAGATTGCATTCTATTTTTATAATTGCTGACTCAGCAGAGTACCTATTTTTGATAGAAACATACTGTCACAGATTATCAAATCCTTTTGAATAAGACCAGAGAGGCTTTACTCCCTTTCCACTAAGGGGGTGGATTTAAAAGGGGAAAGCAGGTTTGTCTAAGAAGGTGGAGTGGCAGGGTGCTGTAGAGAGGCTGGGAGGGCAACTACCATCTCTAGTCTGTGAAAAGAAAAGCAGGCCTGGCCTCGCTCCACAGTGCTTTACAGAATAAAGAATAAAGGCAAATCAGTTTAAGATACTAATAAAAGAGAGTAGCAGGAAAAAAAAGTAAAGCAGTATGAAACAAATTACGGATTAAGGTGAAAAACATAAAATAAAAAGAACACGTATACTAATATAGAAGCTGTAGCTAGACTAGAAGTTTATGGAACAGTTTGTTCAGAAATTTTTCATAAAACAGAACACTTTGTAATCTCCTTGATTTTTTATCAGTTGGAGCCCCAAAAGTTTTTTAAAAATAAAAAATAATCTAGGGTCTGTTTACGTATGTGGCCGTCTAAGCTAAGTTGTCTCCAGCCCCTCCCAGGGAGGAGTACAGTTTGCTTTTTGGTCATAAAAAAAAAACTCCCCAGGTCTTAAATAGCCTCAGGGAGCTAAAATATGGGGAAATTACCCCACTTTTGAGGCTCTCAGGAAAAATCTTTTTCTAACCAGTAAGCCTGGGATATGGGAACATGGGGGGGGGAATCCTGCCTATGACCCAGGAAGTTGTTCACGCTGAGGTAGATAAAGATTCATTAACTACTTCAGATGCAACCAATACAAGAAAGTGCATGTTATTGGAGGCTCAGGTAGAATCAATTACTGTATGCGGTTTATATGCAGAAAGAAAGAGAGAATTGTACCTGTTTGAAATGTTGCTGCCCCCTAGTGAGTGAAACTAATGTAATGTCTTCAAGCATCTCAATATGGAATTGATTCAGTAGTTTGTAAGCCGCATCATTATGTTTTCAAACTTTGTTTCCGAAGTATCATTCTAAAATGATTGCATGGGGAATAATATTTCTTGTTCATACAGAATCAGTGAAATGATATGTCTTGTAGAAAGGCAGTGATAAGGCTATCAATAAGTCCAAGATAAAGCTGTGGTTTCTAACTTCTGGGGTTAGTGCATTCATAAATATTTGTAAGTTTGTGTCATGATTAGGTGCTGTGCAGTTCTGCTCATTTTGTTGTTGTATGCCATCAACCTCGTTTCAACTTATGGAGACCCTAAAGCAAATCCATCATCGGATATTCTGGTAATTGTTACCTGTTAGCGTTATTCATCTGATGGTAGTGTTAAATCTTCAATTATGAGCTGAGGGAGGCTGATGAAACATAAAATGTGGTCTGGCTTGATGAAGACTTCTGGAGAACTTGAAAGCCTGCACACTTTTGTGGCATTGAGTGATTCCTAATAGAGGCATTGCTGAATTGTGAATTTTGTTTTTCTCTTCCTGCATCAGCATGGCTATTTTATTTATTTACACACACACTTACACACACACACTGCACGCGTGAGAGAGAGGTGTATGGCAGCAAACCCTAGCCCTGAATCTTTATATTTTCCTTGCAGGATAATCACATTTATTGAAAATCAGTTCAGTACTTGGGAGAGGGGGACCTCCAGGAAGATGGACAAACTAAGTGACTGTGTGAAGAGATGGTGAAAGCCATATGATGTAGTCCCATGAACTGGTTAAGTGGGGTGAATGGGGAGTGGGGCTGTGTATTTAGCTCCACCCCCCAATCCACCACTCCTCCCTGTTTTGTCTTCAGCATATCCAGCTTAATTTACAAAGCAGGGGATCTACTTTTTACTTTAGAAGTCTCTACAGTGAGACTTCTAAACTATGTGAAGAGCCACCAAGAATACAGGAGGCTTCATGCTTCAGAAGTAACAATGTACGTGATGAAAGTGATAGAATGGGCGAAGTGGTGCAGCTTTGGTAACATGTCAAATAGATGAGCCTGCAAACCACATTGTCACTGTTATTATCAACTTTCCTGCTCGTGGGCCAGATAAATGTTTCTTAATTCTTTATGATACAACCAAGAGAAAGAAATCATGTGTCACTGGATGCTCAGGTAATATCAAGTACTCAGGTACAGCTTCTGGCTAGGTATATAGAAATATGAAATACATATGATGAGGGTGAGAAATGCATCTGTCTGAAATGTTGCTGCTCCCTAGTGAGAGACATGGATATAACGTAAAGTGCTACAATATTCACTTGACATATTAGCCTGTCTATTAGCATTATGTTTTCAACATTGTCTCAGAAACAGTGTTTTAAAATGATTTCATATCACTTTGTGATCATTCCTGTTCACACAGAATAAATGAAAGGTATTTTTTGTAGATTATACTCTTCTTAGCAACCCTTGGCATTTTTGTGGAATATGCACAGTGTAAGTGTAATAAGTAAATAAGAAGACTCTTCTCAAAATGGGAACTATATAATAGAAGGAACCATATTTGTATTAATTGTTTCTTCCTTTCCATATTTGTCATGTGCAGTTCTTTCATGTACATACGTGGCTAGTGGACCTATCTGGGTAGCTGTATAGTTAATCTTGCTGGCGTTCAAAAAACTCTTAAAGGGATAGTATCTTAAGATTGTATGACTAGATTAAAATTGCCTGTATTGTAGCCCAGGCCATAGCACTATAGTTAAAACCACCCACTTGAAAATGGTACAACAACAACCACATGACAAAAGGAGGGAGGGGAGCTTTTACAATACTGCCTCTACAGCAACTGATATTCTTCCAGGAAAAAGAAATTACTAGTTCTCAGTATATTCTATATGTATTTTTGAACTTTTTATAGAAAGATTAACAGAGAGACCTCTATGCAAATGATAGGAAATCCAATTTATTATTTTCTTACACAAGAGGAGCATATTAACACCCTTCTTTGTTTGAAATGTTTCATTTTTGCTATAATTAATGACTTATAATAGCAATCACCAGTTCAGGCGTTAGGTTTTGAAGTGGACTGTTGCACTCCCTGGCCTATTCAAAGTTTTATTTTTTTAATAGTCAAGCAACCAAATGTAGCTCTAATTACAACAAAGGCTTACAAAGAACATGATGAAGCATTCAGGCTTGCAGTTTTTGCTGTCATCTGCTCATCTCTGTGTAATTAAAACCTTGTAATTCACATCTGAATTGTCACTGTCATTTAAGCTGTTGCTTATCTAAATGTACCCCCTACCTTCTTTCTGTTATAAGTGAGCCTGTGAATAAACTGCAGCAAAAGAAACATCTGCCCTGTGGACAAGATCATTATTGAACTTGTTTTAATTACTTGAGACATTTCTGTGCAATCCAAACAAACATGCACTATGTATGCAGAAGACTTCCATTCATCATTGTGGACTTGCTCCCTCAGGGTCCCTTTGTCTCTTAGTCTGCTTGCATTTCTTAGCCCCATTGATATTTTTCAATATAGATTGTCATTTAGATAAGTCAGCAGTTGTGCTAATTCATATTCAGCAACCAGAGGTATATTCCTGTGAAACTCGTTTTTCTTAAATATTTTGAATTTGTAGGAGGAGGGTACCTTTCAAAATGTTCTATCAAGGTTCAACTTATATGGACTTTCATGTGGACTGGTAAACTTTAGTTTTGGAACAAAACCATTTCAAAATTTCTCCGCATCATAGTCATCATGACCGTCACCTGACTAATCTGTTCGTTTGCCTAACTGCATTGTTTAGTTGTCTTGGTTGTGTCCCAGCCCTTATACTGACATGACCTTAAGCTATGCTATAAATCTGTCTTAATAACCTTTTGTAAGAATCTACAACAGAGGAATATTAATTTTGGTGGAAAGTCTTGTCTCCATTGGAAAATACTGACTTGAAAATAAACCTGCAGGTGGCAGCAGAAATCTGGAGGAAAATTAAAAAAAAAACAAAAAAACTTCTGCATCACTGAAAATCAAATGCAAATATAATCTGTGTTGTTCATTTTATAAAAAGTGAGGTGGCTGCATACTATCATTTTCAAGAATTTTGTTAGGCTTCCATTTCATACAAATTGATGGTGAAGTTAGCTAGCTTTGCACTGTGCCTGTACTATTGTACAAAAAATGAATTGGAAATTGCATAGAACATCTGGAACTCTAGAATTCTTAACACAACACTGAGCAAAGACATATGTTTTAAGAACTCTGAGGCCAGCATAGCCATCGTTCAACGAATGGAAGGTTACACAGCCCAAAACAAATTAAACTGGAAGACCTAAAACGGTTCTAGTCCTAGTTAGTGTAGATCCATTCAGATAACTCAATTGTGGTGATCATACTGGACATATTGCGAGGTGGCATCACTCATTGGTAAAGATAGTGACTGCTTGGTAAAATGAGAGGCAGTAGGAAAAGAGAGAGAGTGCGCTACAGCTGGATTCATGCACGTGCTGCCTGTGCATCCTCCTGCCAGTTTGTGCAGTGACTTACAAATTTAATGATATGCTGGTTGCAATCTCTCCCTCCCCTCCAACATCTATATTAGTGTTGTTGTGCGCTTTCAAGTCATTTCTGGCTTATGGTGACCCTAAGGTGAACCTGTCACTGGGTTTTCTTGCCATGATTTGCCTTCCTCTGAGTCTGAGAGAGTATGATTTGCCCAAGGTCACCAGTGAGTTTTCATGACTGAGCAGGGATTCAAATCTCCCAGTGTCCTAGTCTTAACACTCGAACCACTACACCATGCTGGCTCTTCCTATGTGTGTGCTTTACCACAGGTGGGCAGATGCTGAATGTTTGAGGTCACTCCTGCCTGAGATCTCTGCAGCCCTCATCATTGCTGTAAAATTTGATTCTCTGCAAAAACTATTTTCAGTTTAGGACTGTGCAAAGTTTGTACATGTTTCCCCCAAAGAAAACACTTGTGGTTTTTTGGTTTTTTGGTTTTGCATAGAAATCCTGGAAAAATGCTGTTTCGGCTAACCTCCCCCTAGATGTACAAATTATTTGCAGAATAAGTCCTGAATGGTGAAGATCGTCATTAATCCAGGATTGTACTCTTCAGGGTTTCTGAACACTCGAGAAACATGTTTTTCAATCATTTTAAAAAATCTTTTCTTTCCTTCCCTACACTGAAGAATGTATTTCAATGCTTATACGAAGTTTTAAACAATATGTGACTAGTTTTTCCAAGAAAGACTTTTGGCATTTTTAAGTGTAAACAAATTTATTGTTTCCAGTATATATGATAGAAATGTGTAATTGTGGAGACAGATATCCCTACTGGCCTCTCTTTAGTGCTGTTTGCATTAATGTGATTTGCCAATGAGAACTCTCATATACTTTAATTGATCTTGAAAAGCCAGTGACCCTTTCTGGACAAACTGCCAAATCATCAGTAAAATTGATTTTTTGACTGCGCCAAATTCAGTAGCACTGAATCCAAGTATGTTAGCTGGACAGGGGAGGGAATGGGGGTGGGGATGGGAAATTCTCTGCAACTGAAAGGGATTAATCACAGTTTGCCCAACTGTCAAAACTAAATAGAGGTTTTGAGGTAGAGATCATTTTCACTGTCAGTGAACGCTGTTTGCGTGCGTGCAGAAGAACGTGAGCAAGAACCATTACAGAGCAAAATATTTTGGCTCAAACACCTCAAAGCAGTAAGTAGAATATTTTTACCTACCATTGTGATGAAAGCTTTCCTGTTCCGTGTGCTTGGAACGTTGTGGTCATGTTAGTTTGATATTTTTGGAGCCTGGCTCCTTAATATAGTCTGTTGAGTTTATTGTTCTGAACGTTTTGTCACACATTCTGTTATTAATGGGTTCATGCTGGCTGTAGTCTTACTGTTAGTCAGAAATCTTGGGGGATTTTTTATTAATTTTTATGGATTTGATTTCTAAAGTATTGGGACTATATTTTTTTTAACATCTTGAAAACCAATAAAAACGCAAGACAACAAATCATGCCAGGTAAAAGAAAAACTTGGTTTATGTTTTCGATTAATGTGCAGTTTAAGTCTGTTGAACCTGC
This sequence comes from Cyclura pinguis, assembly GCA_030412105.1. Classification (NCBI taxonomy): domain Eukaryota; kingdom Metazoa; phylum Chordata; class Lepidosauria; order Squamata; family Iguanidae; genus Cyclura; species Cyclura pinguis. The sequence goes on along the minus strand of CM059599.1, from coordinate 303,720,303 downwards.
TCCTGGGTTTCTATCTAGTAAAAGGTACTTGTGCAGCAGTGCCAGGGTGTGCGTATCAGCACTGCAGACATGTTTTCACATCTTCATCTGCCAAGAAACTGTCTGAAGTGCTACATCCCGTTGGGTGTTAAGCTAGCCTGACATTATCATTGTCAGAAGTTGATGCCAGCACAGCCAAAAAAAAGAAAGAAAAGAAAAGAAAAGAAAACCCTGTGCACGCTCCTAATCTTGAAAAGTGGCTTGCTTCTCAATGCAGTATAGTTACTAGCTTCTTTTTTTAAAAAAATCTCAAATGAAACAACTGTAAGGAAAAACTTGGAAGCATCTCTTAGGGAATGTTTTTCACAAGCCATTTATATTGGAATGCATTAACATCCACTACCACCCCCGCAACCCAGTTGAAGAACGTACGTAACTCTTAGACAGAGCAATTTGCTGCTTCTTATTTTAAGTGGTTCTTCTGTAGAACTACAAAGAAGTTATGTAGTAAATCCCAACTAACCCATGCTTTAGTTCCATTGACCCAATGCAATTTAAATTAGCCATGACTGCCTTGTGTCATTGATTTCCATAAGACTAAAGTACAGTATAACTGGATTCCCTTGGAAGTATCTGAGGGGTGGTCTCTAAGTCAGCCCGCTGATATTATACAGATGCCTTTACTGTGGATTCCTGTACTGACAAAAGGTTGGACTCGGTGATCTGCGGGGTTCCCTCCAACTCTTTATCATTCCAGATTGATCTGGGTCAGTTATAGGTGGGTTAAATTATAACGGTTATTTTTCTTGGCCAGTAAGCTTATGCAAAAAGGTGTTGTCTTCAGGTTTAGTTTTTATTTTGCCCGTTATAAGAAAAATACTAAAAATCAATCAGTTGAAGCTATTAACTACCCATTCACATCACTGAACTGCCCTGATGTGGATTTGTTTTACATTAATAGAAGTGATTAAAAGTTCATGGATTATGTGGCATGTCTCTACCTAGACCAGACATGTTGATGGGATTTTATAAAAGTGAACAGCAAATATATGTTTCTTTTTGATAACCCACACCAACTAATACCTAACAAAGTTAAAAGGCCGTTAGTTTCATAAGTGGCATCTCATGACTTTTTAGGCAGAAGAAAAAATCAAGTTCAGAGTTATAATACAAATTTCATGTGTCAAAAGAAACTTGATTTGATCTTGTGTTTTTATGTTTGCAACTTCCTGTGTCAAAGAAACTTGGATTCAAAATGGTTTAGCCATGATATGTAAAATTAGAAACAAAAAAAAAATGAAATGGGTGTAACCGTGTTATTTCTCCAAAAGAAACTCACAAAACCTTACACTTGCAGATTTGGGAATGATTGGGACTATTCTTTTTCCTACACAGGGGCAGTGTCACAGTTTGAAAGACATACCTTTCCTACTAATTTCCCAATGATTTACCTTACTTCTTCTTGTCTCACTTAGCTCAGCAAGTATATGGAATATACAGGCTGCAGAACAACTATAGTGAAATTCATTATTTTTCAGAAGACATGTGCTTCCATAGCGGCTAGTTCCCTTGTATGTTACTCTTCAACATTAGCTAGCATAGGGACAGGGTTTGAGATGAAATTCTGCTGGCACCATGGATGAATTTGGATCTCTGGAGTGAGCAGTTGAAATATCTGTTGATTTGGAGTTGACTGGTCAATGTTCTCTCTTTTTCCTTTCCTTTCTTTTTTTCAGCCACAAGGAATGCAGCAGTTAAAAAAGGAATGTTAATTTTGCAAAAATTTTGGTGTATTATTTGTTTGTATTAATACTGGCAGTTTCAGGGGTTTTCTTTTGCAACCGTTACACTATGATTATTTAATGTAACGTTTTAACTGTCTGGAGCACAGTTGGCTTATCTGAGTCAGTCTTGACAGCTTGTTTATATTGGGGATGTGCCACAGGGCACAGTAAATCCAGAGGCCCAACACAGTTAGAGGACAAGATAGAAGTATGCAGTAAATCATTCTGTTTAATCTCAGTTTCTTTTAATAGTCTAGATTTGGCATTTCTTTTGGCATTTTGAAACATGCCTAGATCTCTTACTTAAACAGAAAGGAGCTAAAGTTTCAATAGCAACTGGGATAGTGGGAGATTTTGCCATTCTTGGTATAAACTTCTAGGAATATTAGAATAAAATAAAATTATATTTAAAGAATGTTGTTCAGCAGCCAAACCGTAGGGAAGAAATGTAACAAATGAAATTCTTTTCACTCTCACATTTTCAGTACCTCCTAAAAGGCCTCAAAGGTAAATTTAAAAGGAAACTTTTTGAATAGGATCCCTGAGGATCCATAAGCTAAGGGGGATGCTGCTCATGCTTCCAAGAAAAACTTTTCTGTAGTGGCAGGTTCATCCAGGGGTTATAACAACCACATTTGTTCATTCTGGTTATATAAGACAGTGGTTCCCAACCTTTTCCCTTCCAGTTGTTTTGGCCTGAAACTTCCAGAATTCCTGAACATTTGCTGTGTTGCCTTGGGTTTGTGGCAGTTGAAGTGAAAAAAACATCTGGAGAACCAAAGTTGGGGATAATAATTATAAAGTATTCTGCTAGGAGGAAGCTGTTATTTTCTATTCTGTGGCAGTTTACAGGAGGAAAGAAGTGCTGTTCTAATCTCAGTTGCGCTACTGTACAGCTACTTAAGATCTATTTTGGTGATACATGCATGTGTTTACAATACACATTTCCTTTTTGTCCAAAATACAGACATGGCATGGCATGTTGTCCATCAGAGATATGCATATATGTATGTATGTGCGCACACACACACACTCTTTCTGTGTGGAAGTATTTCTGGAGTGGGGAAACTTTAACCCTCCAGATGTTTTGAGCTTTATCTCCCATGATCCCTAACCATTGATCATGCTGGCTAGACCTTCTGGGAATTGGATCGTAAAACATCTGGAAGCCAAAAAGTCTTCCACCCCTTTTGTATTCACTGCTTAGATTTTCTCAAAATGCAGATATCTTTATCTGATGTGTATGTCTGCAGTATTTGTGCAATTTAGTTGCAGAATGCACTCAGACTTGGGTTGCTGCCTTGGAAAGCAGCAGCTGGTAATAAATGCAGGTAGATTTTCTTTTGTCTAGTTCTTTATTGCTAGTTGAACTGTGTCAGATGTACAGCTATGGATGGAAACTGAAGTCTTTTTAACTTAGCCAGACAAATGAATAGACATCAATGGTGCCAGATTATTTCACCATCCCTCAAGGTACTTTTCTGTCTCAGCTCGTGACTACAAGGGAAGTAACTTGATATCCAGGAACCAATAAAATGTTTGTCTTTTGAAATTTTGCAGACATAGTCAGTACATTGCTGAACTTACTTAAGGAATGAATGAGTACTGGATTGATAGTACTGATTATAGTTATACCCTTCCCACAGAAGCTGCTAATATGGATGATAGCACACGATGTAGATCATAGCACACTTAACAAATAGATATAGATGAGGTGGCAGACAACTCTTTGTCCACATGCGCTTCCCTTGAAGACTACTTTCCTCATGAATGTTTTGAAGATGAATCTTCACAGCCAGCACAAAGGTGAACAGTAATTTTCACCTGAGCTTCAGACCTCCAGCCAGAAAAATGCAGTGGTCAGACTCATAGGTGAATTGGGCCCCTGTCTGGCTAGAAGTCTGACCATTTTCAGATTTCGGTAGTAATGTTTTGAACTCATCTCTCTTTAGGATAGCCCAAGGGAGCCTTTGGCCCCTTGGATATTTTGGACTAGAACTCCCACAACTACTTACCCATGCTGGCTTGGGGTTATAGAGTTAAAGTCCAGACGACCTGAATAATCAAAGATTTCAACTGCAGCATTTTGTAGGGAATACTGTCAGGCTAGAGAATCAAGCAAGGTGCAGTGTTTTGAATATTAGAGTAGGATTCTGGGACTAAAACCCCAGGAGCCATAGAAATCCACTGGGTGACCCTAGGGAAGTCGCCCTCCCTCAGCCTCAAGGGAAGGCAGTGGCAAACTTCCTCTGAATATATCTTGCCTGCCCCCCCAAAAAAAACCCTAAGATATGGTTGCCGTAAGTCAGAGTCAACCTGAAGACACAACAACATCAACAACACCAACAGCAAACTATTAGGCTGCCATTTAAGTCTTCCGTGGTTGATTTCCTGCCTATCAAAACTCCACCGAAGGAATTCAGAGCAGTCCAGACTAGTCTTTTTCATCTTGGCCACTTGTCCTGTTTTGGTAGCTATGAACCTACTACTGAATCTTATAGTAATATTTGATACTGTGCATGTTACTGATATATGCCTTATTGTAATCAAGAGCCCTGTTCAGATTTTGTCCCAGATTTTATCCCATAATGAATAGTCAGGGTTTCTTGAACAGAGTTTCACATCACAGAATGAGATGTGCAGGTGGTGGCAATTTACACTGTAGAGCAGACTCCTTTTTGCAGACAAACTCCACCCCCAAGCAGGCCAGAGACATAGTAGCTGGGTTGGGGCCTGTAGACGTGGTCCCATCTCCTACTCATGCAGTTGTCAGTCAGGTTGTAAGCATAAAATAGACAAATATTCCTGTTCTGGAGGCAAAACTTCTCCTATCAGAATCAATGTATTTTCCTTTTTTTTTTTTTTTGGTGGTACTGCCACTGATCATGAAAAATTTACAGTAAATCTAACACCACCACTACTACTAGTCACTTGTATCATTACAGCCAGTGTGATGTAAGGGTTTGGGTGCTAGTCTAGGACACTGGGGGATCAGAGCTTGAATCCCCGTACAGCCATGGAAACTCATTGGGTGAGTACCTTGGGTGAGTACACTCTCTCAGCCTCAGAGAAAGACAAGTGCAAAGCCCCTCTGAACAAATTCTGCCAAGAAAACCCCTGTGATAGATTCTCTTTAGGGTCACCTTAAGTCAGAAATGAATTGAAGGCACACAACAACAACAACAATCATATCTTTCAATAATGAGACTCAAGGTGTCCAATGACACATTTAAAAGGAATACAAATGAGAAAAAGAAAACAAGAAAAGTAAAGAAATGGGCCTTACATGACAGAAGAGATTAAAGAAATGTATAAGATGTTGGATTAGATTGCATTTGAACAAAGAAAGCTGTTACATCTGTGGGTGTCTGTATGCTGGATTCCATGCCAAAGCTTGGCAAAGATACTTTTTGGAGGATTTTGGGACTTATAGTTTTGGGACTTATCCAAAAGCAACTTTTCCAGGTTCTCTTCTATGTTTTCCTGTTTAGCAAAGACCCTAAATTGTTAAATTATTTTATCCAGTTATGTCCAATTGTTTTTCCAGTGACAAAACAATCGTTTTTCGGTTTTTTTGTGTGCATCTTTCATTTGTTTACTAGACCTCTCCCTGCAGTTTTTCACTAAAGCCTCCAGTCAGACTCTGAGGAGAAGCATGTCTGCTGATATGTATACTCCAAGAGCGGGATGGGCAACTATGAAAAGCGAGGGAGCCACGCTGGCTCATTAGGAGAACTTGGAGGGCTGCACGTTCCCCTGTCCCCAAATGTCCCCAAACACCTCTAGGGGGTATAGGGGCATTTTCATCACATGTTGCATTTCAAGGCAGTACTCTTCTTAACCTAATATGGCCTGGGGCACAGTGGTGCAGGGACAGAGGGGTGAGGGCGCAGTGCGCCCTGGGCAGCACTTTTTTGGGGGAGCTACTGCTCCTTGCCTGCCTCCTGCATGCTGTTGCCCCTCCCTTGCGCTCCGTCACCCTGCCCCACATGCCATAGCTCCGCCCACATGTGTTGTCACCCCTACCCCACTTGCACCAAGCTAGGCCACTCCTAGGGCATAGGAAAATGAAACTAACTAACTTACTTATTTACTTACTTACTTACTTACTTACTTACTTACTTATTTCTGCTGTATAAGACTCATTTTTCCCCCGAAAAATACTGTTTGAAAATGAAGTGCATCTTATACACTGGTGTGTCTTATACGCTGGCAAATAGTATTTGCCAATGTATAAGTGGGGGGGTGCATCTTATACACAGGAGTGTCTTATACGCTGGCAAATACAGTATGTGTATACGTATGTGTATATCTATATCTATACCTGTATCTCTACTTCTATCTATCTATCTATCTATCTATCTATCTATCTATCTATCTATCTATCTGTCTATGCTTTCTTTTCCTTTCCTTCTGGGTGGTTTAGGAGCCTCCAAATGTGGTGGAAATGCCTTCCCCAACCCCCGGAGTGCATTTGGAGACATTCTGGAGCTGCTATTATTGCTGCTGCTGCTGCTGCTGCTGCTGTTATTATTATTTGCAAAAACATTTTTGACTCAGGGGCTACAAAAACAACCCTGGGGTCACATGTGGCCCATGGACTACAATATGTCCACCCTTTCCTAGTTAGATGCTCCCCCAAAGCATCCAAAGATCTTTGGAGAAATCTGGCATCTTGTTAGTTCACATGAAAAAAAGCAGTCTTTCTTAGCTCACATGAAAAAAAAACAGTCTCTCTTTCCAAATTAAAAAAAAAAATAAGGGGATGAAGTCTTGTTCAGTTTTAAGAAGTCGCTCACATCTTCCATTGCTGCCACGATTAGGTGATGGAAGTGCCCCAAAAAGTAGTAAAAAGTTTTGCAAGTAGCTCCGTAAGCAGTATCTAAACCAGAAATTCAAGGAAACAAGGACATCAAGGAACTCAAATGGCTCTGTCACTTAGATTCTCCCTTCTGGTTTAGTTCTTACACTCAGGAGAAAATTCCTTTTAGATTTAAACCCATTTCCAGTTTATTTATTAGATTTAGATGGCTTCCAATCACCTTCAAGGAATCTCTTGGTAACATCCATAGTCTTTTCCCTGTTTTATTAGCTCCAGTCCTATGAGCTATGTTACACTGAGAAAGATATCAAGAAGCCCAAGGTCTCTCCTAAGAAGTCTTGAAATGAGGCCTCCTTGGTTCCAGTCCAGTCCTTTTACCCACTGTACCACTGCTGCTAATGCTATCTGATGTGAGGAACTGACATTTTTTTTCTGTACAGTGCCAGGATCTGGTACCACATTTGCACCTATTGGCTACAACTGTTTCTTGTTTCTCTGGAAACTATCCATGGACTGTCAGTTAATGGCTCATGCACTGGCGCTGGTCCATAAACCACCACTTTGAGTAGCACTGTACTCAAAGTGCACATGTTTGATCTTATGGGCCTACATCAGAACATGGAAACAACTCATTTCCAGTACCTAGTTACTTTGTAATTAAGTCCTTTGGCAAAAGGCAAAAGATATAACTATATTATTATTCTAACTTAATGAGGAATAACCCCACTCCTTATGCTGACTATAACTTTAAAAGTTACTTCTACTGTTATAGAGGTATAGCTTCACTAAATTGTGGAGAAGTATCAGAGGTTTTAAATGCTGGCTTGTGCTATGACTTCTGCTGTTGCCTCAGGCTCTGAGAGGACGACAAGGTAGAGTAGAAAACTGTATTTTACACCAGCCCCTCAACAGAATGCAACAGCTGAATCTTGAGGAAATACTCCAGCAGGCAAATAAACATGTTTGCTTGTTTGTTTATTTAAAGTACTTTCCCTCCTCTTTAAACAAAAAAGCTTTCAGAATGGCTTACATAATACTAATAAAAACAAGCAGTCTCTGCCCGCAGATTTACAGTCCAAAGGGTACAACAGAAAAGGGTGTGTGTGTTAAGTGGAAAAAGGAAAACAAGCAAATGAAACAAATCTTAAAATTAGGTACAGAGTTGCTCTCTTTTTTTTAGGCAGAGAGTGAGCAAGCCATCTCAGGCCCTCACAGGTGTTTCTGCTTCAGTGTCAAAATAAATTGGCCACCCTTGGGAGCTACGCCTCTTGACGTGGCAGGAAGGGACACCATTTTATGTTCCGACTCGGGCACCAAAATGTATCAGGCTGGCCTTAGTTAGGTGTTAGTGTCTAGTTACCATCTAGAATGGGAACAGCTCAGGAGGAGGAAGAGCCAAATACAGCTGATTTGAGCAAATGGACTAGTCCAGCTTCCCATCTCTACTTTTGGAGCAGTCTAATTGACAGTGGATCTTGGTGCCCATTAAGGCTGCCCGGAGAGAGGGGAAGGTAGTCTGCCTGATCTAATTCCAGAATCTACGCTTTAAGAATACAGGCTTCCTCCTCAGTAGATACCCATTGTATTTTCATCTTAAGGCTATGATGAAAAATATTCTACTGGACTTTCACATAGTTTGTGCTTTCTAAGTCAATTAATTAAAGGTACCGTTTACTTAGATTTGCCTCCTGAAAATATCCGATGTTTATAAGCTCCTCTGTGACTCTTCTTCGAACTATGTCCCAGAAGTATTTTGATTATTTCCAACAACGCTATACAGATGTCAGTAACCATAAGAGAGCAGCTTGTGTTTAGACCCAACTTGACAAATGATGGGAAATTGCATATATTTTCTCCAGCATTTATTATAGTGCAAGTTCTGAAACATTTCACAGAACAATTTAAACCAGACACATCTTCACATTGCGAGTGGTTAGCCCTGCGTTTGCAGTCAAGACTTTACAGGAGCTGATGAAATCCAACCTAACCGTACTACAGTGTGTATTGGCATTAAAACAGGACCACCAACATCTTTGTAACAGAAACATGGGGAATTAAATAAACTCCAGGTCCAGGACATGTCTTTGAGAAGAAAAAAGAAAGGGGTTATTTAGCCTAACTGTATTTTGAGTTTCAACACATTTCACTTGTTGTGGATTAAAGTCAGCAAAGGTTCTTGCAGAAAGAAAACTGCCTTGGGGAAAAAGACAGATGGGGATTAACTCATCATAAAATAAGTTGAGTGTTCAGTGGAAGAAAAGACCATGCCTATTTCAAATGAAGCATCTTTGGGAAATGAATCATTTTAAGATGTAACGCTTGGGGAGGACGAAAACTATTTACCAGAGTAAGCAATGAATGCCAGCTGAAGAAGTGCTGGCAAGTCAGGACTGAGTCAGGCCTATGAACAGGCATGTAGGAGGAATCTTGACACATAGACTTTCTCCAGTGGCTCCAGAGACTGGCAACTGAAGATGAACAAGAATGATCTATTTGCAGATGTGTGTAGCTTACCTATAAGAAAGGTGGAACTTAAGAGTTTCAAATCCCTCTGAGGAGACGTGATGGAAGAGGTGCAGTGTAATCAGGAGTTACACATATATAACAGGATTGAGGATTATGGTATGATTAATTTTTCATTCAAGAACTAACGTGTGGTGACAGTTATTGATAGCTGTGGATGTTAAGCATTATCTTTTGAAAATGACAGTTTTGCTACCGAGAAAATCTATGAGAAAAAAGAGGCTTTCAGGAGATAGACATTATTAAAGGTAGTTGTGTTCTCATGATCCCATGAGCATTAAAAAAAGGCTAACCTTACTAATAAAAAGCTGTAAATATCTGAACACAGAATTGGTTTATAGTGACTAGGAGTACAGATGGTGCTTTTGCTATAGGGCTGGTCCGTGTGTCACACATATTTTTATCTGGATATATGCAAACAAGTTTTGTTTTGTTTTTGTTTTGTTTTTCAAAGGAAAGAAGAAGAAGAGTGATAGTTGAGATAGCAAGGGTCTCAGTTAAAAGAGTAGCTGCCAGTGTCACTGACAAAATCAAGGGCTAGGTGAACTGGACTAGATTGACTACCAGACAAGGGTCAGGATCTCATTGACCGGCATTACAAGTGAGGACAGTGGCATAAATGAGAGCACAACTGCAGAGATAAAATGGCAGCTGATACCCAGGTGACGGGGGTGGAGGCACCGTGCAGCACAGGATATTGTGTGTGTCAGGAGAGAAAACTATTTTGCCAGCTCCCAACTTTCTGTGGTCAGTCAGTGCCACTTCAAAACAGTGCCTTATGTTGGTGTAACAGAGCAGTATGCCAGTGTAAATATCCAAGAGAATTGCAATTCTGTTCCAATACTGAAACATTAGAAAAACAAAAACAAAAAAACACCTAACCTAAAGCTACCCTAGTTTTCCCTAAAAAGACCCCTACACCTGTGAAAGGTCTAGAGAATCAATGATCTCTGCCCTATACAGAATAGTTAAGAGTATACTTTTTTAAAATTAAGCTATGGTTGCTTTTTTTAAAAAAATTTATTATTATAAAAGTTATAACAATCAATATTTACAAATAATCATTCTTTCCTTTTATAAATATATAAGAAACAAAAAAGAAATATATACAATCAAATTTGTATACCTATCCAACGTCTTCTTCTACTTCTTCTTCTTCTTCTTCTATTGCTCTTCTAACTTAGTCTACATATACAGATACCTCTATATCTTTTATGTATCTAAATAAATTTCAATTACATGTCTTGTATATTCTGCTTTGTCTTACATACGAATTCTTTTTCTGCTTTGTTTTGAGCATCCTTCTATATAAAAATTATATTCAGATTATATACAAATGTACAATTTCAGCTTCCTTCCTTCCTTCTTCTAGTTTGATTACTCACTTATTTTTCCAAGTTTCTTCTGATCATTTCCCTTTTTATGTGACTTGCCTTATTATTTTGAAAATAAATTTTTCTCTTCCCTTTTCCCATATCTTTGTTTATTATAATTACTCCTTCTAACTCTCCATTCTTTTCATATTTTCTTCTGAATCGCCCATTTTCATTGCATGTATTCTTTAATTGGCTTCAGTTCTTTTAAACTAATAAGGATCAAAGTGGCACAGCTATCTTCTTTGAGGAGGAAGGCTGAACAAGTTATAAATTACAATGCCCAGCTTTGTACATGTGTACAATAGTATTCCCCATTATCTATCTATCTGTCTGTCTGTCTGTCTGTCTGTCTAGGAATAGGAGCTAAATTCAGAAGTGGAGCTTAGTGGGATAAATGAACTTCAGCTGCAAATAGTTAGAGAAGGTAGAAACTAGTACACAAAAAAATGAGAGCCAGTATGCTGTAGCATTTTTAAAAATATTTTTATGTACAAATACAACAAATAAAATGCATAATTAATAAATAGCAGGTATATTTACATAACAAGTTAACTATTATAAGTGTCTTCATATCCTTCCTCTGTTTCTTCCTAGAATACAGTGATATTTATAGTTCAATCTTAATCGTACTTCTAAAAAAGTTCTAATTAATTGTTTATTCCTGATATATTTCATATCTAAGAATGCTTTCTGTTCTTGCTAAATCTTAAATCAATATATCCTTTTACTTTCCATTTCTTATTAGGTATAATTTATTACCCCATTTTTTTTGTTTTGTTTCTAATCTGAATTTCCTCATCATAACTAGTGGGTCAGTTGATCAACTGGTCTTATGTTTTTAGTTTTTAAAGAAAGTTGTTCAAGGGAGCCCACTCATTATTAATTTTATCATCTGTCAGGCCTTTAAGACGTTGAGATAAAATATCTGCCGCTTTCATTTCTGACAAATTATAGAGCCATTGTTCAATCTTGGGGGTCCTCTCGTTTTTCTAAAGGTTTGTATATTCTATTCTTGCCGCTATTATCATATATAGCAATATCCTCCAAAATTTCCTCGTCATGCAACATATTCAGTAAATAAATTTCCAGGGACTTGACAAATTCAATTTGCAAAATTTCTAATATTATTTTATGTATGTCGGTCCAATACTCTTTAGCCTTCTGGCATGTCTACCATAGATGGTACATCGTACTGATCTCAGCATGGCACTTCCACCATTCTCCCATACCAGAATTATAATTTTTTTTTTTTGAGCTTATATGAAGTCATGTACCATCTTTGGAATATCTTGAAACAATTCTCTTTCAAATTCTGAGCGGCCATAAATTTCTGGGTCTGCTTCCAGCTGTGTTGCTAATGTTTGAGTTGTATTGAATGGCCTACATTCTGAGACCATTTTATCATTACATCTTTGATGATTTCCTCCTTTCTCTCATTCAGTAGTAATATCTTATACAATCTGGCCATCAGATATGGTGGATTTTTGAACATAAGTTTTATCACAGCATTCATCTCTCTGGTAGTTTCAAAGCCTTGTAATTTCAAATTCGTATGAAATCTTTGCACCAGTTGATGATAAGGGAACCAATGCAGAATTTTTCCCTCCTCTTCTAGTTTTTCTCTGCTTTTTATTGTTAGTGTTCCTGCAGAAGGTTTAACTATTATGTCTTCATATCTTAACCACTCCAGTGTGGAAAAGAAGGCTTCTTGTGGTGAAACTCACATTGGGATCCATCTAGAAGTCAGGAACTTGTAGATATTCTGTATTTTCAATAAAGTTTTTCTAACATAATGGTGTGAAAAGTCTTTGTCAACTTTAGCTTTATCATACCGTATGTAGGCACACCACCCCATTTTTAGATCAGCGCCTTCTAACACTAATAACCATTCATTACGTAGAGTAATCCACTCTGTAAGCCAAGTCATGGCTGCAGCTTTGTAATATATGTATAAATCGGGGGCACCAGCACCACCTCTAATTTTCAAGTCTGTGAGGATTTTCCACTTAACCTGTGGTTTTTGGCCCTCCCAGATAAATTTGGAGAAATCCTTCTGCCATTGTTGAAATGGTTTGTAGTTAGTGGGAATAAGTAAGTTTTGAAATAGAAAGTTAAGTTTAAGTAGGATGTTCATTTTCACTGATGCTAATCTACCCATGAAAGAAAGATGAAGTGTTGACCAGGACTCTAAATCTTTCTTGATTTCTTTCATTTTCTTCTCATAATTGTTTTCACAAAGTTCGTTGTTGCACTCAGAAATCCAAATTCTTGAATATTTAACTTTCCTGACTATCTTGAAACCTGAAATTTCTATTAAGATCTCTTCTTGTTGTTTTCTTATATTTTTTGTCAGGATTGTGGTTTTATATTTGTTTACTCTGAATCCTGCAAATGCACCGAACTCATTCATCATTTGGGTAAAATGTTTCAAGCTGCTTGTTGGATCATCCAGAAAAACGACAAGATCGTCCGCATATGCTTTTAGCTAAAATTGCTGGTTTTTATTGGTATCCCCTTAATGGTGGAATCTTCTTGTATAGCATTGTTTAGAATCTCCATTATTTTTATAAACAATAGGAGTGACAAAGGACATCCTTGTCTTGTTCTTTTCTTAACAGCTATAGGTTTTGCTTTTTCTCCATTGATCAACAATTTGGGTTTCTTGCTTATCATAGGCCCTTTCCACAACTCACCTTTATGCAGAGCTGGGGTGCAGGGATCGCGTGAGCAGCCTCTTGTGAGAGGATCTCACGTCCCCGTTGCTTCAGCTCCGCAGCTGCTGCCTGCTTGCAAGCAGGTAGCGCGAGAGCCCATCCTCTTCCTTCCCCAGTGCAGGCTGCGCTGGAGCAGGAAGCATGAGTGCCATGGCTCCAGAGCTCCGCACACATGGCAAGTGCACGTGGGGCTCTGGAGTGATGTGTGATCGTGCACCATTTTTGGCTCAAAGTCGAAAATGAAATAGTGTGTGATTGGTGCCTGCCAGGTCCTGGAGCGTCGCACAATTGTGAGTGCATCTTGTGGACCGCTCCTCGCAGTTGCGCGATGCTTCAGGAGCCCTTTCGCATAGAAAATGCCGTGCAAAAAGGGCCATAGATTACTTCAATCCAGGATACAAATTTTGTGTCTACATCTATCTTCTATACAGCTATAACACAGCTTTTAGAAAAGGCCATTTGACCATATCAAAGGCTTTCTCAGCATCCATGAATATAATGCCAAGCTTTCTCTCATTTATGTTTTTCGTAGTACTCAATAATGTTCAGAACAGTCCTAATATTGTCTTTCAATGTTCTTTTCGGTAGAAGTCTGTTCTGATCTTCATGGATTATCACTGGGAGAACCCTTTTTAGTCTCTCAGCCAATATTGCCATGAAGATTTTGTAATCCACATTCAACAAGGAAATTGGACAATAATTTTTGATGTTGGTAGGGTCTTTCCCCTCTTTTGAAATGAAGGTTGTGTTAGCATTGCTCCAGGTTTCTGATTTACCTGCAATGAGTATGTCGTTGAGTGTCTTCTGGAGCAGCAGAGAAATTTCTTGTTCAAATATCTTGTAATATCTAGCTGAAAACCCATTGGGTCCTGGAATTTTATCCAATTTGAATTTTTTGATGGCTTCTGTAATCTCAGCCATAGATATCGATCAGTTCAAAATGATCTTCTGATCTTCTGTAAGCTTAGATATATTGCTTTTTTCCAAGTAAGAAAGCGTCTTTTGCTCCTTGAGCTGTGAAATCAGATTAGCGTCAAAAAGTTTTTTATAGTAATCAAAGAAAGATTTTTTAATGTCCTTCTGATGTGTACGTTTAGTATCACCCTTCTTTATCTCCAAGATCATCTTCTTTTCTTTTCCTTTCCTTAATCTATATGCCAGCCATTTGCCCTGTTTATTAACTTGGTCGAAGAATGTTTTTTGTGCTTGTTTAATTTTATTCTCAATTTCAATCAGATTTTCTTCATTCAGTTGAAGTTGCAGATTTTTAAATTCTTTAATAATAGTACTGTTTGTGGGATTTTTTCTTAGTTAGAAATGAAAGTACATGATATAGAAGCTGACCGATAGGGTAACTTACATCTAGTTGTCCATTCTTGTGAATTGTTGTCAGGAACTGTAGTGATGAAGTCTTAGCTGGTGCCAATCTTAGATAAGATCTCCCAGGGTGCACAACTTAGTTGAAGCTTCAAATTAAAAGTCAGTGATGGCACTTGTGCTGATCTGCCAGCAACAGCAGCATGACTGTGGATGGTTCTTCGGTCCCCTCGATCTCCGTCCGCTCCTGCTGGAATACTCACAACAGGAGCTAGGAGATCAGAATTTGGACCCCCTTTGAACCCCTTCTGGTCCCCCTTTACTGGGAGTGCATGATGTTCAGGACTGGTGGCAAATCTGCTATCCACATTGGGTGACAGCTCAGAGCAGAGCACTTACTCCAAGCTGTCTTTTGCAACTGCTATGCAACTGGAAGTCTGTAGCATTTTGAGTGTTGGAGTGGGACTCTGAGAGACCAGAGTTCAAATCTCATTCAGCCATGGAAAGCCAGTGGGTGACCCTAGGCAAGTCATACTTCCCTCCCAGGAAGCCAAAGAGAAATAACTTCTGAACAAATCATGCCAAGAAAACTCCATGATGGGTTCACCTTCGGTCGGAAATTACTTGGAGGCACAAAACAACAACACAGAAAAAAGACCACTAAATATTCTCAACTATTAATCCTGGCTCTAAATTTACAAGCTTTACAAATTCTATGAGGTGTATGCTTACAAAGGGAAGTGATAATAAAACCTGCCAGTATCATACAGACCTTACACAAAACCCATAATGCAAGCAGACGTGGAATACTGTGTGCAATTCTAATCACTACACTTGAAAAAGGCTGTTGAGGATCTTGCATAAAGTGCAAAAAGGAGCACACACAGTGATCAACAGACCGGAGCAGTTTCCCAACAAGGGCAGATTACAACATTTGGGGGTGTTTGGCTTAGGGAAAGAAAGGTAGGTATAAGAGGGAAACATTATATATCTGAACTATGAACTATCATTTGTTGTTAAATGAGAGCAGAATCTTTTGCCCTCCTTCGTCATGGAAAAGAATTGTGGAAGGTAAGGATAGGAGCTCAGGATTTGGCACAGCTCACTGTGGTGATTGTCCTAAGCAAGCTGTTAAGCAAACAAATAGTCAAGCTGAGAAAATATGAAAGTAATGCTTTTTGCAGAATGCTGCTTGCTTGCTTGCTAGCTTTACTTACTTACTTACTTACTTACTTACTTATTTATTTATTTATTTATTTATTTATTTATTGTATTTCTGTATTACCTCCCAGCCCACAAGGGCTCCTGAGGTGATGAACAAATAAAATCTAATTAAACCAATACACAGATAAAAACATTTTAAAAACACATTAAAATACTCTTTGGAAACTCTTAAAAGCAGTCTAAAAACATCCTGTTTTGAAACAGTTAAAACAGCAGTTTCAAACATGGAATACCACTGCTTAGCTGCTCACTGGAAGCTTAAAACAGATGGGGTCAGCCTTAATTTCCTTGGATTGGGAGTTCCGCATTGAAGGTGCTGCTACAGAGAAAGCCTTGTTACATGTACAGAACAATCTAATTTCATGAGACACACATCAGGGATCTGCACCAGTGCCTCTTCTGAAGGTCTCATGTTTCTGGCAGGCTCATATGGGAGGAGGCAGTTTTCTGATATCTTGGCTTTGTAGGTCAACAGCAGCACCTTGCATTGATCCTGGAAGCAAACTGGAAGCCAGTTGTAGTTCTTGCAGGACTGATATTATATATTCTCTAAAACATACATCTGACATCAGTCTGACTAATTAGGTAACTAAGGCGATAACCCCTGTGGCTGGATCTTTTCTTCCCCAAGAAAGGGTGTCGCTGGCACATCAGCCAAAACTGGGCAAAGGCACTCCTGGCCACAGCAGCAACCTAGGTTTTCCAGGAGCAGTGCTGGTCCAAGAAATTAGTGTACAATATTTACTAACCATAAATGCAAATAACTTGATCTTGATGTGATTCTTCCTCACCAGTGACAATTAAGCTACTGGTTATTCACACACCTGCATAGAAATACATTATTGGTTGGAACAATGGAGCTCAACTTTTCTTATATTTTCCAAAGGAACCCTTAAAAACCTTAGGCATGGATTAATTAACATTGTTCCTGCTGTTCCCCTATACACATATTGGTGTATACATATTGATGTGCACCAGGGGTGGGAATTATGCAAACCTTTGGGCCATCTTGCAATCTGGGGCTTTGGTGCAAGCTGGACCTCTTGACCTTTTAGATCAAATGGAGAATTGTGCTTCCAAAGGCCTCTAGGCAGACCCTGTTTTTCAGTTAACTGTAGTTTCCTACCACTTGCATCTCAAAAGCATCCCAAACTGCAGTTTTTAAAAACTATTAAGTAACATCCCATTCAATTCTTATTTCTGAAAAATGGTTGGGTATGGCCCACAGGAGTACAGTGGGTAAATTAATGGAGTGGAAGAGCTTCCAGCTTCCCTGTGCCTGTCTGCCACTGAGAGCACTTTTGTGGCGGAGAGCACTTCTGTGATTTTGGAATTTATTTCCTCACACACTTTTAGCAAAACTTTTGAAATACATTTATTTATTTATTTTAAAAATTGTTCTATCATGCCCTATATCAAAAGCTCAAAGGGTAGCATGCAGGTAAAACCAATGCTAACAGTTTAAAGCAATATAAAAGCATGAAAGTAATTTTAAACAGAAAAAAGAATATAAAACACCTTAACAAGTTAAAACAGGTTATAAAGACTATAGTGGTTTAAAAACTCTGTGCACAGGAGTTGAAGTAAATTCATGTGGCCGAAAGGCTTTAATAAGTAGTCCTAGTTTTACTTATTGCCTAAGTGAAACCAGCACTGGTGCCAGCTGGGCCTCCAAAGGTAAGGCATTGAGCAGTTGGGGTGCCATGACTGAGAAGACCTTCTCCCTTGTCCTAAAACAGTGTATTGACCTCACTAGTGGGATGCACAGGAGCCCTACTGCAGCAGATCTCAGTCCTCGGGCAGGCACATGTGGGGATCATGTGTGTACAGTCTTCTGCTTCTTGGAAAGCTCTGGTGCAGACCGGCAAAAGAAAAAGGGAGTTGCTTAGCTGTTACTTTTTGCATTTTATATAATGAAGATGTATTCAACATTTCTATCACTCTACTTGAAACTGTGAGGCATTTAGACTTGGGCTTTCTCTAACTTCTGGTATAATGTTTTCTGTGGGTGGGTGACTGGAACTTCAATAGAGACCATCCATTTAACAGTTTATTGTTAGTAATCTAGCACACTGGAAATCTTCTAGCAATGCCTCCTTTCAATAAAACAAGCAAACAAAAACACAAGCATGTTCTTTGAGTCAGGACATAACAGTGTGTAAATGACCATGGGCTTTATTACAAGAGGAATCTGCTAGAAACTTATATCTCTGCAAAGTAAGGATGATGGGTGTGCTTGGAAACGTGAGGCAGTCTGGTATAGATCATACAAGCGAAGTTAACAGAGCCAAATCTTCAGTCAGCAGTGGAAAGTGAAGTCAAACAGCCTCTGTGTGGCTGCATCAGCTTGGGTTTCACAGAACTGTATTCACTGTTCCAAACTACTGCAAACATTTGCTGTCAGTTGCTGTTTATTTTTAAGTTCAAAAAAGGGGGGGAGACTCACTAAATGCCGTTTATAACTAGAGAATCCAAGACTGCAGGTAAAAGCCGTTAATCCCCAGCAAGCTTCTGGGCAGGCTAACAGTCAGGGATGACAAAAGTTAATTGAAAACATGAGCAATGTAACCGAAGACATATTTGCAGTAATTGCGATGTAATGTCTCCAGAAGAGAAAGTTTGCAAGGCATGAGTTTAGAAAAGATGTGGCTCTCAGAAGGTGAGTAAGCAAGGATGATTCTTAATCTCAATCTCTCTCTCTCTCTCTCTCTCTTTCTATTTCTCTCTAATGCAAAGAAATGCCTTCAAACAGAAGAAAAAAGATTTAGATTTGCCAAGGAAGCATTTCCAGCTAGCTTTTATTACTTCAGCTGCTTTGAATTATGAGATATTGTATCATGTACAATTGCTGCTGGAATAAGGATATGATGAGTTTTAGTTTTCTGGATTTGGGTCTGATTCAGTTTTTAATGGAACTCGGAAACTGAGTGAACTGTTATCTGCGGGATCTTCTGATGACATTCTGTGTGTTATGTTTTGTTGCATTGTTCTACATGTAGGATTTTCCCAAGAAGCACAAATTTGTTATATAGTATTTTTGTATTTCTTATATAACAGTAGATTTATTTGTTTATTCCACGGACCACATGTATGGCATTTGAAGAAAGGAAGCTGTGCAAAAGAACAGAGAACTTACATAGTGATATTCAACTGTAAAATAGTAATACTAGTTGTAGGGATCAAATTCCAACAATTAACAGCCAACTAACATCTTGTTAGTCATAAGGCTTAAGAGTTTGGATCACACACACACGAAAATATTTAGTAGATAATAGTTTTCCAGTTTTGTTTGATCAAAACAATTTTACATTCATTTATCTTAAGCCTTTGTTTAAGAATAGTTGTTATTAGGTAGCTTCTAAGAGACATCTGTATTATTGGTAAGTACACAGAAGTAGAATAGACAGTTCCTAGCAATAAGAAACAGATGGTCCTTGCCTGCAGGCTTACAATGAATATAACAATGAAAAAAAAAAACCTTAACAGTTCTAACTGTTAGTGATCATGCTACTACTTTTTGGGTGGCAAGGGGAGGAATCAATTTAATCTTGTTAAAAGTTTCCTATAAATAGGAAAATGTAAAAGCAATGTCTAAACATTTCTTAGTTGCTGTTAAATGTCAGGTCTTTGACTATGAAAGCAAACTGTGCCCGTCTGAAGAGTTCTCATCACAATCATCTTCTTTTTCATTCCCCACTCTCCAGAGCCAGCAGACAATTTAGTCCCCCAGCCCACAGGAATGAATGAAAATGTGCCCTCTTCAGTCCAAAGCAGCAGCAGCCCCAGTACTGCCAGTTGCAACAGCTCCTCTGCGATCCCTCAGCCCAACTCTGCCGTTAAGCCCTGGCGCAGCAAGTCATTGAGTGCAAAGCACACTGCCACGTCTTCCACATTAACGGTAAAGCAGCAGGTTCAAGAGTCTCCAAAACCCGCTCCAGAGATGGTCAAAACAACTCCCAATGGTCAGAAATCCATGCTTGAGAAGCTGAAACTGTTTAATACAAAAGGGGGCTCCAAAGCAGGAGGGGCATCCCTTGAATGCCCTGGATCTCGGGACACTAGTTGTGAAAGACTAGAGGCCCTCCCTAGCTTTGAGGAAAGTGAAGAAATGGATGCTGCAAATCGGAACGTGAACAATCCAGGACCAACATCTAATAGTCCCAAAATTGCACTCAAGGGAATTGCACAAAGAACATTTAGCCGAGCGCTGACGAATAAAAAGAGTTCCCCGAAGGGCAATGAGAAAGAAAGAGAGAAACAGAAGGATAAAGAAAAGGACAAAAACAAAGACACTGCAAAGAGAACATCTGTAGCAGAAAGAGCAGACCTGAAAGAGGAGCTGAAAGAAGAACAGACCCCACCAGCTGCCACAGAGATGCCAAAAAAATCCTCCAAGATTGCAAGCTTTATTCCCAAAGGAGGAAAGGTAAACAGCACCAAGAAGGAGGCACCTGCCCCTTCCCACAGTGGAATACCAAAACCAGGGATGAAAAACACCACAGGGAAATCCTCAAGTGCCCCAAATTGTTCAGCAAAAGAAGGCGAGAGAAGCCGCAGTGGGAAGCCTGCTGCAGGCCTCTCTCATCAGAAGCCCCAGCTAGATGGGAGGAATTCAAGTTCTACATCAAGTTTGGCCTCTTCTGAAGGGAGAGGAATAGGAGGAGCATCTGCTCTCAGTACTAGTAACAGCACCCAGGCTGTCAGTGGGCCAACACACAGTACTACACAGACCACAGGAAGCAATACTGTGAGTGTTCAACTACCTCACCCACAACAGCAATACAGCCACCCAAATACTGCCACAGTAGCACCATTTATGTACAGGTAGGACTAACTTTTCAAGCATGATGTATGAAGGCTGTCCCTCTCATTGCATTCTGCTTTTTCTAGGATAAGCTTTGTTTTTTTCTTAGTGAGACTGTGGAAAAACCTATAGTAGTTGTATAGTTGAGTATGTCTCTGTTTTTAAAGAAATATGGAACCAGTACGCAACAATCTTTCCTGTGTAGATGGGACAGAGATCTCTCTACTCTCCTCCCACCCTTCTGTGTGTGTATCATCTCAAGTTAGTTGTAAAATGTAAAAATAGCAAAGTATTTGAGGGAAAAAAATCTAGCTATGTATTTGTAGGCTAAAATAATAAATGTTAAATGTGTACTATCATGATTCAGTTATCTTCAGGCCAAAATCTTTATAACAAGGGGCAGCTCTGAGTTAAAATTTATCTATAACTATGTTGGTATATGGTGATACTTCTTGATCCAACGTGTAGATGGTTTGAATGTTGTACTAGGACTCTGGCAGACCAAGGTTCAAATTCCTTCTTGGCCATGGAAACCCACTGGGTGACCTTGGGGGCAAGGCATACTTTCTCAGCCTAATGGGAAGAGAAAGGCACATTTTGTGTGAATAAATCTTGCTCCCCCCTGAAAAAAACCAACCCCCCCCCAACTCTATGATAGTTGAGGTCAGTTTAAAGGCATATAACAATAACATGCAGTGATACTGGGAAAAATGTTAAAATTGGTTCCTTTTCCCTGGATTAAATATATTTGAAAAATTATAGGACATAATCCAGAAGCAGTGAACTAGCCCGTTAATTGCTGCACTCAAAAATTACTCTGAGACAATCTTTTTGCACTCAGCATCTTGAGAGATTTGGGGCACTGTAATCCCATACATATGGAAGGTAGCTCCCAAGAAGAATAAATATAATTAAAAGGTAACACGGATTAATTCAAACAGAAGACTGATTAAACTACAATTAAATCAAAACAATTACTAAAGACATGCTTGAATAGAAATACATTTGCCTGCAGGTGGAAGAACAATGGGGAGAAAGCCCATTTAGCCTCCTTTGATGGGAATTCCACTGGAGAAATCTTCTCTCACTTTGCCACTAAACATGCATCTCATCTGGTGAGACTGAGAGAAGGACCTCTCCTAAGATGTCAAAGCTGAGGCAGGGTGACATGGGAAAATACAATAGCATGAATGAAAAGTTGGGTAGGACATTATAAGTAACATTTTGAATTGTTCCTGGAAGCAGTAGGCAATGAAGCTGTCATAAAAGGAGTAAGCATAATGCAATTGGGGCTGCTTTACACATGACCCTGCTGTGGAAAATGTGCATATGGCAAGTCTGCCAACATGGAAGACCCAGGTCTGCTCACTTCTGAAGGTTACTGGGTGGTCTTGGACCAAAGTACATCAATGTATGGCTAAAACATTTATCTCTTTTAGAGGAAAGATGGGAGATTTTACTTTTTAATAGGGAAAACAAATAGCTAACAGAAACAGTGCATTTCATTCCAAAACTATGAATTCAATTATCAGGTGTGTTGGCTGAACCTTGAGCTATCAGCGTAGGTTATAGATGACCTGATGACTTAATTTGAAACTGAAGATATTTGAAGGCCAATCTAGGGCTTACAAAGCCTGTATTTGACAGTGAATATTTCATATTTTTCACAGTTCAGTGCTTGTTTCCATTTCTAGGACATAGCTCAACATGGGACTAATGAATTATGTAAAGTCAGTCTGCTAGTGTATCCTGGGGAGAGGACACAAAGCTAGATGGCAAATGCTGTTGTATTGATGCTGGAATTCCTTTTGGCATAGGAATGACTACATTTTCCTCTCTGTCTTTCTGTTTTGCACTTAAGATCCCAGACAGACAATGAAGGGAATGTAACGGCTGAGCCCAGCACTGGAGGGGTGAGCACAAGCATGGATTCTGCTCCTTACACTAAAACTGGACAGCCTATTCTAGAAGATCTTTCTGGTAAGGCATGGGATCCCTCGAATGTGTTGACTCTATTAATGCAGAGGAATAAAATATGGGGTTAAGTGAGACTCTGTAGATACCCCTCCCTCTGTGTGACAGGAGGAAGGGTAGGTGTTTCATTCTGATGACTCAAGACAGCTAAGTTTCTCAGTGCCTTCATTTTTGATGAGCAAACATTAAGAATCCAGAAGCAGAGGCCTAAAGAATTAAGCATTCTGTCTTTTATAGTAGTTTGATGGTGTTTATTTAAATCCCCTTTGTCAGTTTTTCTTGTTTTTCTTAATTCAAGAATCCAATGAAGTCCAGCAAAAATTGGTTATCTTATCTCTTATTTTGAAGAAATGTCAACTTATACTCCCACTGATTTTTTTTTTTTTGGTCAGAGGAAACACTATGACACCAATTTCAAAATGGTTAGATTAGTAGGTTTTAATTTTATATTTGCCTCAGTTTGGAAGCTTCTGTGTAAGACTTCACTGCAAACTAATAGTGCATGTCTACTCAACCCTAAACTCTACCAACCAGCACATCTGGGAGTTGGAATTGTTCTGCCCATCACCATATGCAAAGTAAAACATATATGCTGAATATAGGCAGAGTCTGTTGATTTACATTCTAATATTTCAAAGCTTGAGAACTTGAAGGTTAGTGTTAACAAATCATTTAAGATACCTGATCCATTAACACAAATGTCTATAGGTTTTTTAGAAAATTAATTATTCATTTAATCTGTTCAAATTGCTAAATTTAAATCATTTAAAATTGCTAAAATAGCAATGTTGAAATGCTTCCCTGTATCTTAATTACTAGTAGTAAAAGTTTAAGCTACATCTATTGATACTTTTGTATCCATGCTTTTGTCCTTAGCCTTACCCACCCCTGGAATGCGTCTCTGGGAACTTTTCTGAAATTGGATTTGGCCCTTGAACTAAAAGAGGTTCCCTATCTTGCACACATTTGGAAGGGCTAAATAACCATATAGGATGGATTTCAATGCCTGCCACTCAGGATAGCTATGTTTAGGTTACTTGAAGTATTATCACCTAATTAATTATTGTCACCCTTTTCTGTTTAAGTGTAAAACAACCTGGATAATGTGATTCAAAGACCTATAACCGTTTCCCCAAAAGCAAGACTCTTAAAAACCTACAGTAGTTACTTGTCATCTCTCAACAATTACTGTTTTTGAAGTCTTCTCCTAGACACTGAATATGGTTTTTACCTTAACTTTTAATGCTCAAGAACCATGTATGATTCTCAGTAGACTTGGGTAGTAGTGCCACTACTTGACTTGGCATGTAGTGCCACGTAGTACCATTTTAGAGAAGCAGCACTTGTAACTAGGTGATGTTTTAGTAGACTGCAGGTTGGCAGAGAAGTTCTCTATTGTCACTTTCTTGAATCTCTTTTGGGAATGACTACTGAAAGATGGGAATTCTGGAGTTAACGACATTGTAGTGGCCTGCAGGCAATAATATCATCACCTAGCTGTAATATCAGCAAGGTTGAATAGTTTTCAAGCACCTTTGTCTCATGCTGTTAGCAATAGCAATATTTTTCAGCAGCTCAAGGGCTTTCGCTTACCTTTTCAGCATGTCTGAACAGTCTATTTTCTACCTGCATAGTCCTAAATATCTTCAACCCACAGATTATGTCCAGGGCAGATCTTTTGGTTCATCATGTTAGCTAAGGTGGAAAGAGATGTTCACTGACTGTTATATATTCAATACCCTCTTCCTGAAGATTAATAAGATAATGCTGAGCATCTTTCAAGAAGATTCACCCTCTTATTCACATTGACCTTTGGGTACTGTAAAACTGGGAGGCTTAGAATCATCTTGCTTATTTCATTGATACTGCCTTGATTTTTATATTAAAGTATGCAGGTCATTCTAGGAACTACATGCAAGAACAAACAGTTTCAAATATTTTCTGTCTGTTGCTCGTTTCAGGTGATTTTTTTTTCCATTTGGAGACTTTTTAAGGAAAAGTTCACAAAATGTTTTGAGCAAAATCCAACCATTTCTGTTGAAAATCTGCTGTGGCTTTTAAATGGGATTTCTTGATGGTTTTGATGAAATGTTTTGATACTTTCTCATTGAAGGGGAGAAAATGTGAAAATATTATTTAGACCTCTAGTTTCTCAACACCTTTGAATGATTAAGAAGTTGATCTACCTTTGCTTTATTAGCAGGTTGGCAATTTGTCTAGATATCGTGCTCTTGGACTTGTTTCACAGGGATTCACAAACATATAGAAACTCATGTCTGCATGTCTAGTAGGAAAAGACATGCAGTTTCCTTACAATAGTGTTTCAAGCCATCCCTAGACCACAGTTACATACCTGTAAATAATACCTGAGTTGTTAATAGTCCTTTATCATCAAAACTGGTAAATGTTGACCAGAATCCTTCTTCAAGGCACACAAACTATAATACTCAACATGCATAACTCCATACCTGTCTTTAGCCCCAAGAGAGCTGTCAGCCCTGAGGATACCACTATGGTACTGTGCTGGCTAAGGATCGACCAGGCAGAACCTAGCTATATCCCAGGGAAGTGGATGGTGTTGATATTCCAGTTCACCAGTGTCTCACTGAACATCCAAAATGTCAGAATAATTTATCTTCTTTGACTGAAGAACTGCAGCTGACATGAGTACTGGCTGATGGTCTCTACTCCCTTTTCCCACCAGCAAGTAAATGGCCATGGCAGTGCCGCCTGCTGGGGTTGAGGTATTACATAAGAAGTAGTAAATGGATCCTTGTGAATTGTTCAAAAAAGACATATGTGTATGTAATTCTAAATTCTCATATGTGTCACCAACAGAATTCTGACTTTTCTTTTGGTCACTGTAGCTTGTGATCAAGCTACATGTGAATTTGGGACAAAAAACAGGGAAAAAATAGGAAAAGAAAGGCCACATTCAACAGATGATTTTATGAACAGTAGACCAGAAGCAAAATATTTTGGCAGGGGAGAGAGATTTATTTATTTAGTGAAGGAGAATAGATAAGATTATGAATTCATGCAGATAACTCAGCAATGCTGTGGCAAGCTCTCTCATTTCATCCTTGGGTACCTTCTCCAGGCAAAATGAAGTTGCATATTAATATTTTTAATTTTTTCTTAATGACTTTGCAAAAATAGTTTTTCACTTTTAATTTGTGATTCATTGCATGCTAGCTGCCCTTTCAGTGTTTTATTTTCTTTGTCCCTTACTGTATATATTGATGTTCCACTTCTTGGTGATAAGGGCATCATCATCATTATTATTGTTACACAGTTAGGGTTCGTATTCTTATATATTTCTAATAGAATGCTCAATAATGTAACCATTTTAGTCAAAGTTGAAATATTATTTATTTGCCATTGATGACTGGCAGTACCTGCGATTCTGCAACATTTCAGTTTCTGCTGCATTTTTTAAAACCAAAATATACCTGTATTTTAAAAGTGAAGGATCTGTGAGTCCTATGGCTTCTTAAATACTCTTTTTTCCCAAACTAAATCATTGAAGCGTACAGATTTTTAACAGCTACTCTATTTTTTTTTAAATCAAATTTCATGTGATAACAGATTCTTGGCTTATAAGCCTTCATTTCAGGCCCTCAGTGAAGATTGATCTGTTTCCTTCTGCAGCAACCGAGAACTGAAAGCATATAAGTAATGCAAAGCAAGCATCTACTTCTTTCCTTTTAGTGCCAAGCAAGAAAAGCTGTAATTTTGACATGTAGGAGTAAATTACATGGCTTGTCAAATTAATCTATTAATACTTCCATAAGCACCCAAAAGTTTTATTTCGAAAAACTGAGTAAACATCTCTGGTCAAAAGGGATAGAGGAAAATCTGTTGCCTTCCAGTTGTCAACACTTTTTAATTGTCAAACATTCTTGACTACAGACTTTTATCACTCTTAATATATACTTCTGAAACACACTGAGCATTTGCTAAGCGGCTAGCTCTGCTGAAATCTTTCACTTTCTAATAAAAAGCAAAGTAGTCTAAAAAAAACTATGATAAACCCTTTGAATCTCTTGCTGACAGAAAAGTGGAGTATAAATTAAATAAGTAGTTTTAAAATTAAAGTTGCAAAGTAGAGAGGCAATTTTAAAGTTTCACATAACTCTTCCTCAAGCTGACACAACATGGCAGCATTTGCTCTGTCATTTTAAAATGATAATTCAGGATACTCTTGCAAAGTAAGTCTGCACTAAAATTTCTAAGTCTGCAATTCTCTCGACATTTATCCGGTAGCAAGATTTATAGATTATAATGGGACTTACTTATAAGTAAACATGCGTAAGAATGTCCTTTGCAAGCTTGTGTTGGACTAAAGTGTCTTTGGAGAAAAAAGAAAACATAGTAGCTGGTCTCTCTCTTGGGAAAAGGGAGTAATTAGAACATATGGGTCCCATGTTAGGAGAGAAAAACACAGCAGTCCTAAATTTGTAGATAGTAAGGCAGTTTCCACATTAAGGTTTTTGTCTAGAACTGCCATCCTACTTTACGTTCTTTCTGTATTGTTCTCCCATGTTTGTTTGCTTTCATTATTGTAGAAATAGGGTTGAAGCTAACATAATATTTTATTTCTGATTTTCATGTGATACTTGGAATGTACACCGTCTGAAAACAGAATTCTTATATTCCGGTTTAACATTTCCTGCTGGTCATTCGGGGGGGGGGGGGTAACCATCCATTTGTAATGCTGAAGACTCCCTTTTATCAGTGCCTATGCTTTTGCCATGAAGTCTTTAGTAGACGTTAAATAGTTTTGAAGCTGTTCCTTTGGGAAAAATGACATTTCATCTCTTTAAAATGAGCTGTAGGTATCTCCTGGGGTAATAAAAGTGTGTCTGTGATGTGGTGGTTGGGACATATCACAAACTTACAGGTACTTGGAAACACCACTCGTGTGTGTGCATAAATTCAGTTGCTAGAATTTGTGTAAATTCAGTTGCTAGTCCCAGCTATAAGAGACCCACTGAATTAATTGTGGAATGGTAAGTTCACATAAGTAAACACCACTGATTCTGTGGGTTTACTCTTGGCACTAACTGTTGGATTTAATTTTGAAAAGGAGACTCTTTCTGTGTTGTCTTTTGTCTGAAAGTTAACTTTTGTCTAAAAACTACATTCTTCCCTAGGGGAAGATCCAGAAACCCGCCGATTACGAACTGTCAAAAATATAGCTGATCTCCGACAAAACTTAGAGGAGACCATGTCTAGCCTCCGAGGAACCCAGGTCTCTCACAGGTGAATTGCATGAATCACTTCTTTATTCAAATAGAAGAACTGTGTGTGCCTATCTTCCCTGTTCTTGACTTTGACGGTTTCTGCCCCTGAGAAATGATTAAGAGCAATAATGGCAGACATTAACTGGACTAAGTATTCATTGTGCTTCATTCCTTTTTATTTTTTTTAACTGACAGCTTAGTATCTGCACTTTTTAAAATATGTTAGGGAGACTGATGAAGAGAAAGTTTTGGACAGAAGCAGAGAGATCATAGTATAAAGAAGCTTAGCCCTAGAGAAATGCTTGTTAAATACGTGAGGTGATGTTTGAATAGAAATGTGCAAAGGTTACGATTCAAAATGTTATTTAGGTTTATTTGTGAGAGACTTCAATACACTTTAACCAGATCTGTAATACTGTATTTAAACAAGCAGTTGAACTATATTTGACCTGCTTGATAAGGTGCATAACTTGAATTCCTACCTGGTCTTTGGATGAACAAAGCCCTATAATTTTATTAGAGATATAGCATGTACAGTTTTTGAAAGCAAAGAACATGTAGAGTGCTCCAGCAACATTTCAGAAATAAAAATAAAAAGTATGTTACAAAGTATTACTAAATATTATAGCACTCAGTGTGATTTCTAATATTAAGTAAAAGTTTTAGGGGAAAAAAAGTGCAACTGTATTAATATGTACCTAGGAAGAGGGGATATCTTAGTGCCTCCGAGCTACGTTTTGTTTCAGAATTCATATGGAAGCAAACCTACAGGGTGGATATTCCACAACATAGTCATCAGGAGAGTTGTAAACAATAACTTTTTATTAAGATAAAAAAATTGTCAAAAGCAGTCCCTAAATCCATGTACACACACACACATATGTACAAATACATACACACACATACGTGCATGTGCGTGAATAAAAACAGAGGACTGACTGCTACCGTAAATGAACATTCAGCTGAATGTGGACATGTTTTCTGGCTCTTGGTGTTTCGATATTGTGAGTACCCTTGATTTCTGCATCCTCCAGTATTCCTATAAAGATGGTGCTTATTTATATCCTGCAAGGCACAGATATTAACATTGGAGTCAGAAAATATCCCACAGACACACGGTGGAACCCCCCGTCTCCATCTTCTTGGATAAGTACTAAAGCACATGTTGAAGACACTGCTTTTAAGTTAATTCATTAGTGATGTCATTGTTTATATTTATTTATACTCCACTTTTTTCCCCCCTTAGTCTGGGACTGAAAGCAGTTTACAAAGTTAAAACAGATGCAGCTTTTAAAAATCATTTTAAAAAAGTAAAAAATATAATTAAATTATAAATAACATTAACAGCGCTTAAAAACAAACCATTAAAAAGAACAATGAAAACAAACTACACCGTACATGAAAGATCCTTTCCCCTGAGCAGTCAGCTCTCGAAGGCCTGTGAAAAGAAAAATAATTTTGTCTGCTTATGAGAGAATAGCAAGGATATCAGTCTAACCTTTCTAGGAAAGGAGTTACAGAGGCACTTTCTGCAATGCACCTTTTTGCGGAGCTGGGGTGCGGGGATCGAGCGAGCGAGCAGCCTCTAGCAAGAGGCTCTCGCGTCCCAGTTCCTTCAGCTCCACAGCTGCTGCCTCCTCGCATGAGAGCCCCACCTCTTCCTTCTGCATTGCAGCCTGGGAGTTTCCCAGGCTGCGCTGGGGCAGGAAGTACGAGCGCCAGAGTTCCGCATGCATGGCAAGTGCACACGGGGCCCTGGAGCAATGTGCGATCACGCACCATTTTCGGCTCACAGCCGAAAATGAAAAAGTGCACAGTTGGCGCCTGCCAGCCCCTGGAGCATCACACGATTGTGAGTGCATTGTGTGGACCGCTCCTCACATTTGCGCGACGCTCAAGGGGCCCTTTCGCATGGCAAACACCATGCGAAAAGGGCCAGAGTGTGGAAACAGTCACCAAAAATACCCTCTCCTGTGTTCTCACCAGATGTAGCTGTAAGGGTAATGGAACAGGAAGGAAGAACTCTCCATAAAATGTCATATAGGGAGATCCTTCAGATATCCCAAGCTGTATAGGGCTTTGTAGGTCATAACCAGAACATGTACTCCACACAGAAGTAGGCCAGCAGCCAGTGAAGTTATGTCAAGAAGGGAGTTGTTTGTTCTTTGTATCCAGCCCTGGTTAACAGTCTGGCTTCAGATCTTTGGATCAACTGAAGTTTTTGAACACTCCTCAAAGGCAGCCCCACTTAGAGCATGTTACAATAATCCAAACAGGATGTAACTAAGGCATGTGTCACTATGGGCAGATCCAATGTCTCAGGAAACAGGCACAGTTACTGCACAAGCATTAACCATATGAATGTATTCCTGGCCACTGCTGAGACCTGGGCTCAGGACTCAGAAGTACAATCGAGCAGTGAACCTAGATTTTCAGGGGGAGTGTAACCTCATCCAACATTGGCTATATCCCTATTCCCTGATTTGCCTTTTGACTGACCAGGAGCATCTCTGTCTCCTTGGATTAAATTTCAGGGTTGTTTTTTTTTATTAGCCCTCATCCAATCCGTTTCTGAAGGCAGGCACCAGTTTAGAACCAAGACAGCTTGGAAAGGAATATGTGGAACTGAGTTTCATTCACATACTGGTGGCACCAGAAATTTCATGCATATGTTAAGTAGCAAGAGAGACAAAACCAAACCCTGAGGAGCACCACAGGCCAATGACCAAGGGGTCAAAGGAGACTCCCCTAGCACCACCTTCTGAGTTTGCCCCTCCAGGAGGGAATGGAGCCACTGTAAAAGACTGCTTCCAAGTTGCATCCCAGCTACGTGGCCCAGGAGGATACCATGGTTGATTGTATCAAAACCCACAAAGAAGTCCAGCAGAACCAACAGGAACAAACTGTCCCTTGTCCAATTCCCAGCAATGGTCATACACCAAGACAATCAAAGCTATCTGTTGACCCAGGTTGAAATGGATCTGTCTTGCACAAACTCCCACAGCTGGGTGGCCGCCTTATATACCTTGCCCAAAAACTGAATATTGGAAACTTCCCTGTAGTTTTCTAGTATGGTAAAAGCCACAAAGGGCTTTTTCAACAGTGGTTTTATATCTGCGTCCTTTAGGCACAAATGGAACTCTGCCTTGCTTTAGAGAGGCATTGTTACAATTGGTTTTTGTAAAAGTAATTGTCATTGTTTTTTTTTTAAGTCACATTATTCATTAGTAATGTGTCAGGAACATGCTTTTAATTTTTTTAAAAAAATTAATTAACTATAAAAGCAAAACAAAATAAAATAAGTTATTTCCAACTTTTGTCTGAAATTTAACTCACTATCAGTATCTATCTTAATGTCATCTTTCTTTGTTTATTTGTTTCAAGCACTTTGGAGACCACCTTTGATACCAATGTCACTACGGAAATAAGTGGACGCAGTATTCTCAGTTTGGCAGGAAGGCCGACACCCTTATCTTGGAGACTTGGGCAGTCGAGTCCCCGGCTTCAAGCAGGTGATGCGCCATCAGTAGGCAATGGATATCTTCCAAGAGCCAATGCCAGCCGTTTCATCAATACAGAATCAGGGCGTTACATGTATTCAGCACCTTTGAGAAGACAACTGGCATCTCGGAGCAGCAATGTTTGCCATGTGGAAATCTCGGACAAAGGAGGCGAGGAAATGGATCTTGAAGGCATCAACATGGATGCTACCGGATATATGAGTGATGGAGATGTTCTTGGGAAAAATATAAGGGCTGATGATATTACAAGTGGGTGAGTATGTTTAAAAGTGTTTATGTATGTTAACACACACACTTTTCTGGGACTACAGACTTTATACCTTAATTTAGAGGACAACACCACTTTTGCTTCCTACACTATCCTCTGAATGCTATGACTAGACCCTGGATTCTGTTTACGTTTCCTATTTCAGTTACATCACTGAGGAAGACAGAAGGTGAGAAGTTTGATGCTTTTCATAAACATCTGTTTTCAATCATTTTATTAAATTAGGATTTACCTCAAGCTAGTTCTTTTTTCAACATTTGTATACATGAGAGTAGACAGTGTCCCCTATGGAGAGTATTAGCCCATTTCTGCACTACACTGTTATAGCACTATTATTCTACTTTCAAAATCCTGTGGAATTCTGGGGTTTGTAGTTTACTGAGGCCAAAGAGCCCTCTGGCTGAGAATTCTAAATGCCCCTGCCTAAACTATAAACCCCAGGATTCCATAGGATATTGAAAGCAGAATAAGAGCACAGTAACAGCATAGTGCAGAAATGACCTTAGATGTTTGTGTTTGCCATTGCATAAGCCATGGAAGCATCTTAAGTTGGGGGTGCCAGGTAGAATCACCAGGAAGGGCTTGCTGTGGATGGAAAGATAACGTAGGAAAGTCAACTGTATGAGTGAAAGTCTATTTGTGCGAAACTGGATATGGCTTTCTATTTTGCAAGTTTTCTGCTGCACTGGCTTACAGCTTAGCATCCATGCATTTCTCCAGTCTTCTTTTTCTAAAGGCCAAGGCATATTAAATCCCAAGACCCTATAACTGATAAGTATAAATTTCTACAATGCTGTATGTCCACCATTTTTGAATGAGTCTGTCTGAGCTTAAAGGTATATGTACCTTTTAGACAGTTTACACAAATCGTCTGGATTTTCGAATCATTTAGAACAGAGAAGGCTAATGTGTAGCCCTCCATATTTTGTGAAACTGTAATTCCCATGAGTTCCAGACAGCATAGTCAAAAGTGAGGAACGCTGGAATTTGAAATTCTATTACTATTTCCACCCATAGTTAGAAGATTCATGGTGTATAATTTAACATGTCTGCTTCCACTGTACAAGCCCTATCACACTTGCATAATC
Source organism: Cyclura pinguis (assembly GCA_030412105.1). Taxonomy (NCBI): domain Eukaryota; kingdom Metazoa; phylum Chordata; class Lepidosauria; order Squamata; family Iguanidae; genus Cyclura; species Cyclura pinguis. The sequence goes on along the minus strand of CM059599.1, from coordinate 303,687,663 downwards.
TCCAGTAAACTCAAGCCAGAATAGTCAAGAAAGTAATTCTGTTTTCATTGTCACAATTCTGGTTTAAACTGAAGGCAGAATAATGTTTTTAAAAAACTGAACAAACTGTCATTTACTTCATATGTCACATTGCCTTCAAAAGAATGGGGGTTCTTCATACATCATTGGAAACTCACGTTTATCATGCACCAGCTAGATAAGAATTTTTCAGTCTTTGATCCTGCGCTGTTTTGTACTTCAACTTCCAGAAGCCTCTGTCAGCATGGCCAATAATGGATTCTGGAAGCCAAAATCCAAAACATCTGGAGAACCAAAATAGAGGACCACTGAGCTATATGGTCTGAAGTTGACTCCTCTTGAAACTCTGTGATGATTGGATAATGAGGAAGTTCATTGTGCCCAAAAAAGAGAACTGCTATCCTGTCCTCTGTCACCAGAAGGATGACATACAGTTCTATCAGTTCAGCGGGAACAGTTTCAGACCAGATTTTAAAATCCAGATATTTTCAGATTAATATGTGAGATTACCATTATGTTGTAGTACTTTTAGTATATTTGTTGGATGAGGCTTGATAGGGAACAGTGAAATATTTTGTTAAAAAAATGATGTTGGAGTAGGCTATCTAAAAGAAAAGAAATGCGGGCGGCGGGATTGGATTCTGTTGATCCCAAAATGATAATTTGGAATATCATTTCCCTTTATTTTCACACAGGATGTGAAACATATAGCCCTCCAGAATTTGTGGGACTGCAACTCCCGTCAGCTCTAACATAGCCCTACCTTTGGCATAGCCAATGGTTTGAGAGTTGCAGTTCAGCATTACCTGGAGGGTTTGTCCCATGTTTCCACAAACAAAGAAGCATGTGATTTGCTTTCGCAGTGCCTCTTATGCTAATATTTACAAGGCAAATTTATCTTCAGTTGAAACTATACTCAGAATGTATTTTTTTCCCCAAGAAGATTTTAAAAAAGTCTTTTTAAATGTTTAGGTCAAAAGAATGGCCATCAGCCAAGGAAGTATGTTCATTTGCATGTTCTATTTAATTACACAGTTGGACTGTATAATGAGCTATATACGGCTGGACCTGGATATAAGCACATGCAGCTGGGCTGGCAGAAGTGGACTTCTCCACACCCACCTCCCCACAGCAGGCCCTCTCGGTCTCTGAAAATGCTATACAGAAGGTTGGGACCCTTGTTGAATGGAGTGAGTTGTGTTGTGTGAAGAGAAATTAGCTCTCAAAATAAGGCAGAGAGAACATCTGGTTAGATCCTTTTCTTCCCTGGGGCAGATCCTGGAGCCCAACCTATTTGTAGAATACTATTCAAAAGAAGTTGTCTTTTTTTCTTCTGTGGAAAGCAGACATATCTAGATGATCTAAAAATATGATGCTTACATATTTTCTTGCCTGAAAATTGTGCATTCTGGGGTATACATACTTCCCATGTTGTGTGCATTGCATATTTAAATATTGTTTTCTGTGGATAGCCAAACTCAAGATATGATTACACAAATAAGACCTTTACTACAAACTGGACATTAAAGGGAAAACTTCAGTTCCTCCGTTAAAAGACTTGTCTGGACAGGTATAAATTGGAGTATAGTTTGATTTTGGAGAGTGCTACTTGCATTAAATATTGCAGCTCTTTCTTTCAGTGACTTGCTTTGTTGATCGCAGAACTACAAACAGTCTCTGTTTCTGCCATTCTTTATGTTGCACAACTATAGAACTTGCTTTGACCGACTGACAATGTGTATCAGCCAACATGGGCTTGATGAACCAAGGCAGTATAGTGAGGACAATGTTGTAAAGCAACCTGATGAGCTAAATTATCACCTCTCCTGGGAGAAAAACAGGGTGATAATACGCGAATAAAGACAAACAAATAAAAAGAAAGTTGCTTTACAGTTACAACACTGAACAGCAGTGATACCTGGGGAAATCTGTACTTTCCGTACAGAGCTGGTTATCTTTTTGTATACCAGGATAGTTTTGCACATGCACCTGAAGTGCCAGAGAGAGAGAGAGCAAGAGAGAGAGAGCGTGCATGCACATGTCACTTTTCAACTTAGGGTGGCCCTGTATACTCAGGTGATTTGCCATTGCCTTTCTCTGAAATATAGCCAGCAGCACCAGATATTCCTTGGCAGTCCCCATTCAAGTACTAGCCAGGCCTGACCACAGCTGTTTAGCTTCCAGATGGATCTGGTCAGCCTTCAGGCTATCTAGGCTATGCCAATGAGTCTCTGTTTTCTAATTCTTCTTCTCCTGCGTTGGACAGGTATTGCTTTTTGTTTGCTTGTAGCTCCATCTAGTGGTAGACAATTCCCTCAAAAAAATTTCATTACTGGAAAGTAACAGTAGTCTTTTTTCTCTTGGAACTTCATGTAAGAGATAATTGGGATAATTGGCAACAGAAATCAATTAAGATCTTTAGAACCCATTTTTTCTGACTTTAATACTGTTTCCTGTGGCCAGGTTTCTTGCAGAGGGTAATTAGAAAACACTAAATCTAGCATGGTGTTTGTTGGATTCGAATTCCTGAACTCCAACTTCTGCTACTTAATATAATAGTTACCAAACTTTGGCCTTCTAGATGATTTGGACTTCAGCACCCAGAAGCCCCAGACAGCTTGGCCAACAGTCAGAAATTCTGGGAGCTGAAGTTCAAAACATTGGGAGACCAAAACTTAGGAACCACTGCCTTAACACGTATTCAAAACAATAACGTGTAGTCAAAAAATATGTTAGGGAATATGCTAGATAAATATAAAACTCAACATACCTGAAGGGATGGGAGCACAGTTGAACTTTATTTTTCCAGTCAGTCCCTATAAATTGGGGTCAGGATGGAGGACAGACAAGTGGCCCACAGGCTATTGTGAGCCCCTACCCAAGTTTTTGTGGCTCCTGGAGCAATTTGAACATAAAAGAGAATTACAGTCCTGGTAGACCCCTGGGAAGTGTGATTGACCTTTAAATTATGCCACACACAACCTACCTTTTTAAAGTGTAAAGCGGGATGGGTAAAATCAGAAGTAAATTTTCAACTTCATTTTTCATTAGGATAGTGTGGTGTGGACTGTGGGGAGCAAAATTGGCCTACAGATTGTCCAAAGTTTCCCACCTCTTGATAGTATAAAACATATATTTGGAACTTTACCTAACAATACTATTCTGGACATAAAGTCGTAACACATGTGACTATAGTAGGGCACATTGTTCCATTGCTTAGGTTTTATAAAGAATACTCAGTTGTTAATAGTACAGCTTCCTGCATCCTGGTGCTACCCAGTTGTGTTGGGTTCTGTCTCTCAGAAATCTCCAGGCATATTCTGTGAGTTAGAGCCCAACATGTCTAAAAGGCATGTAGTTGGGGAACATTTTCAACAGTTATCTTGTATGCATGTGAAAGTGGTTTGTGAGTTAAACATTAACAGTCTCAGAGAAGTAATTCTACTCAGCTTATGAGGTGCCTGGCTGGATCAGTCCAAAGGTCTTCCTAGTTCAACACTCACACTAGTAGCTAACAAAGCTACTAGACTTTATCATTTCCTTTCTCTGGATTAACACCTCATAGAATTACAGATTCTTTCTTACTCTATCTATTGGTATACCTCTTTGACAGTTAGATTAATAATTGAGCATGAAATTGTTGGTGCTTGAGGATGTACATATGTCATAGTTGCTTAGAAGTATTGGAATCATTATTCTGTAGCTGAGCAGAGAAACTAGTAGCTAACAAAGCTACTAGACTTTATCTTTTCCTTTCTCTGGATTTACACCTCATAGAATTACAGATTCTTTCTTACTCTATCTATTGGTATACCTCTTTGACAGTTAGATTAATAATTGAGCATGAAATTGTTGGTGCTTGAGGATGTACATATGTCATAGTTGCTTAGAAGTATTGGAATCATTATTCTGTAGCTGAGCAGAGAAACTAGATCCTTGCACTGTTGATTTTGGACTTACTAATCAAAATATAAACTCTAATATGTTTTCCCCAAAGAAAGTAAGCATTCCAGTGCTGCATTGCAGAGACAGTATTGGATAATCTCCTGAAATGTGTTGGGGGACATAAAGTGTTCTGCCCTAGGGAAGGGGTGTTACCTTATTAAACAATACAGACACTCAATAAAATTCTGGAGTGGTGTTTACAGTGTAAACAGATGTTTCTGTAACATCAATTTCATGAGTCATGTGTTGGTAATTTGTAAGAGGAAAATGCAAGAATGAAGTCTTCATTGCAACTAAAATAATTTTGGCTTCAGAAGGCCATACAAAGAAGACACAAAATGATCTTCAGTGAGCTTATACATCTGACCATTCTATTTGTGAGATAGTCATGCAGTGTCATGCTTAAAGGGAAGGTGAATACCTATAGCTACATTGGTCACAAATATAAGAGAAGTGCATAACCCAGATGTTAGGTTCAAACAAGAGAGAACCATCACCTTCATCCCTTCTTCATGAAATACCCAGAAGCATCTGGCAGGCCAGTGATGGAGACAGAGTGTTCCTAAACAATTCTTTTGAGTGAATTACACATATGTATTTGTTTACAGCAGAGAGGGCTAAATCCATGGCCCCAAGAAGTTGTATGATTTTAGCTCCCATCATTCCTTGTAAGCAAAACAAATAGAGAGGGGGGATTGTTGTTCATTAGCATCTGGAGGGTTGCATATCCCTTGCATACACATACATGTGTGTATCACTTTGAAAACATCAATTGTAATGGACATGCCGAAAATTCATCTGCTCAGGGGGTTATCTATGGGGCAGAAGCAAAATGGGACCATTGCACCCTAAGTTAGCATTCTGCCCTATCTGTGAAATTTTCCTTCCTTTCTAGCACTGCAGAGACTGACACACTGAAAATCATTCACACCCAGAACTTTTATTTGTTGGGTTCTCATTCCCTTGGTAGCTTTGCTTGCCCCTTATTTTTCATAGAATCATAGAGTATAGAGCTGGAAGAGACCACAAGGGCTATCGAGTCCAACCCACTGTCATACAGGAATATACCATCAAAGCTTTCCTGACAGATCACCATCTAGCCTCTGTTTAAAACCCTCCAAAGTAAAAAGACTCCACCACACTCCAAGGCAGTGTATTCCACTGTTAGACTGCTCTTACCACCAGGAAATTCTTCCTAATGTTTAGATGGTATTTCTTTTTCTAAAGTTTGAAACCATTGCTCCACGTCCTAGTTTCTGGAGCAGCAGAAAAACTGGCTCGCTCCATCTTCCATGTGACATCCTTTCAAATATTTAAACATGGCTGTCATATCACCTCTTGACCTTCTCTTCTCCAGACTAAACATACCTAGCTGCCTAAGTTGCTCCTCATAGGACATGCTTGTCAATATTCTCCCTGAACTGTGGGGCCCAGAACTAGAGACAGTGTTCTAAGGGGAGTCTGACCAAAGTGGTACTATTACTTCCCTTGACCTAAACACCGTACTTCTTTTGATACAGACTAGAATTGCATTGGCTTTTTTAGCTGCCACATCACACTGCTGATTCACATTCAGCTTGTGTTCTACTAAGATTCCTTTCACATGTACTGTGGTCAAGCCGTGTGTCATTCATCTTATATCTGTGCATTTCAGTTTTTTTTCTGCCCAAGTGTAGTACCTTACGTTTCTCCCTGTTGAAACTCATTTTGTTAGTTTTAGCTCAGTTCTCTAATCTGTTAAGCTCATTTTGAATTCTAAGCATCTTTGGATGCTTAAATTGCATTTTGAAATACTCCACTGATATTTTAAGTTACTACAACGCTAGATATTTGGGGACTGAAGGAAAATTTCACTGAGTGGACAATCCTCATTTTGCTCCCTCATTTTGTCCTAATTTTGCTCCCTCTCCCCCAGCAACATCTAGTTCATAAAATGTAGACTGGCACTGACTGGAAAGTCAGTGCCATGTACTTCAATGTATGCTATGTTTTTAAAAGGCTGTATCACCCTCAGTCTACTGATGTTTCTACTGTGCCAGTCTTTTTCTTGCTTGTCCCCTGCCCCCACTCACTGTCTAAGCTGGGAAAGCATGTATTTATCTTCTGCTAGAAATCTTATGAGACGAGAGGGCGGAGTGAGAACCATGTATAAATTGGGCAGATAGCAGAAGTTACACCCTGGCCTAGGAGAATTTGCAGAGGCATTTTGCAGTGATTTAAAGAGAAAAGCACAAGAACTTCCAAGATTAATTAAATGAGTTTTGGACATGGTTTCCAACACTTTCAAAGTGAAGGGAAGGGCTAGTAGGAACAGTCTGCGATAAGCAGTAGAAGAAATGTATACAACTTCTTTGCCATGTCTTGGTGTAAAAGAATAACAAGAGACTTGAAAAGATGTTTACAGTTCAAATGCCCTTTTGTTAGCTGGCATGCGTTCCACTGTCATTTTCAGCATGGCAAGTATCCTTGTTTTTACTGGCAACTAGATAGGAAAGGGAGCCAAAATATTTGTTTGAGCCAAAACAAACCTAGTGGCCAAGATAAACCATCGCAGTTCCATGTTCTCGGATCTTTCGCTGATCTATGTTGGGTCATGGGAAATGTTGTGAGCTCTCACTTCCAGGTCTGTCCAAGCAAATTCTGGCAGGCAGTAGTTATGGTATCTTGAGGTTAGGAAGAATCAAATTTCTCTTGGCTTGTAAATATCTACAATTGTGTCTCTGAAGGCCTGAGCAAGCCACAGGTGCTTGTTCAGAAACTGAATGACACCCTCCCTAAGGGAGCTGTCTTGTCATGGATACCAAAAACCAACGGAACCAAGCTCCCTTGTGGGAGAGGAGAAACAAGAGCCTCATATATCTCAGTTTTTTCTTTAAAGATTATTGCCAGAGTCAGTTCTAGACATGTGCAACACAAGCTGTTAATGTGAGACTAGTTGCGTGAATATTTGGATAGGGGGTGCATATTTCAATGTAGATCAGAAAATGTATCCAATTGAAATGTGGTGTGACTGCATTGCTTTCTCAGCAAGATATGCATTTGATCTTCGTATATAGACTCCAAAACAATTTATCCGCGTGCACAGATCTCCGTCACTGGGTTGAGATATCTGTATTACATTGCAGTGTTACATTCCATGTTATACAAATGCATTCAGGTTAGTTTTACAACCAATTTAGCCAGTCTGAAGCCTACAAAGCCTACTAGTCCACAAAAACACCTGTTATCGTGTTGGGGACTTGCTGTGGAGTTGAGAATACCATTTCTCTTCTTTTGCCCTACCACATATCTATGCCGGAGAAAGAGGAAACTTTTTTCCCTCCTTTGCCAGCTCATTTGATTTTTATGCCAGTCACAGAGTAGAAAGGGATGGCTCTTATTCTCCATCACCAGTTCTGCTTGCTCAACTGTATGCAGTTCCTTGCCACCTGTAGCTAAGCAACTCCTTAAGTACAAGGCTAAGTTTAACCTTATCTGGAATATTAGAAACACACTAGCATGTTTGTGAATTCCAAAGCTTTCAGGGAGTATAGGTTTATTATACCATATTGATGGAGCAAGATGGAATGTATGCTACCGAAGGTGAACAGAGAAAGGTAGACTACTTAAACTACTTTATGTGGATGATTACTATGTCTATACTATATAAATTAATCAGTTAGTATGCCTATAACTGAGGCATTTCTGCATGACGGCACTGTCCTGGGATGAGGATGCATTGATGCTGGTCCATGAGTTGTGCTTTTGCACGACGTCATTGTGGTGCTGCTGCCCACACATCCCCAGCCGTCACAATCATGGGGTATACCATTACCAGAAAAAATTCGGTAATGGCTCCTGATTGTGTGACACTCCTGTCGCTGGTGGCTGTGCAGAAAGGGTAGAAGCGCAATCTAGGCACTTCCTTCCCCAGTGCAGCACAGAAAGTGGCTGCCTGCACTGCGGAAGGGAGGAGCGTGTGCCACCCTTTCACTGGCAGCCAGCCAGGTGCAGAGGGGAACATTCGGGTCACGCTCCCATCCTGGCAGTGGCACTGCCAGGATCACAACAGAATGATGATGGAAAATGGTAAGGTGTGGAAAGGGCCTTAGTCACTAATAACTATAATCATATCCCACATTTTTCCAATTAAAATCCCCATGTTATCTTCACAACAACACTATGTGTTAGGTCAGGCTGAGAGACAATCAGTCAACTAGTGAGTTTCATGGCTCAATGGCTCAATGGAGATTAGTACCTGCATTTTCCAAATTCTAGTCCACCGTGCTAACTACTCTACCGCACAGGAAGCTCTTTTGGACATGCTTCTATTGTAGGAAAAGTAAAGGAAGAAAGAAAGAGAGATTGTTGCCAACATAATGTCTACTTCTCATGTGGAGAAAAATGGAAGGTGCAGTTGGGAGAAACTGCAGTGAAAAGACATGAGGTTTACCTTTCTTCCTTTTTTTAAAGAAACATACTTTACAATTTATGAATAGTCCTGTGTGTATAATTTTTTATATATATATATATATAAATGGAGCAGATCAGCAGCATAAGGCTGGCGAGATATCCAGCTTATCTGCCATGGGAGGATAGAACTTTCTCAGGCAAACAGAGGCTGCTCCCCGGTTCTATCCGTCTATCTAGGAACTCTACAGCAGAGCTTCTTAAGCTACCCAAAGTGAGACAATAGGACTTTTTTCCCCCCAGTGTGCCAGGGACTAGTACTGCTTTGGCCACACTAGCTATAATTGCTTCTTTCTTTCCCAGAAATTTTGCAGGTCCACAAGTCCCTCAAACTTGTGGACTGCAATCAGTCCATTGACCATCACTGTGAGTGGCACTGCTCTAGAGCGTAAGCTGTTGCCCAGGCACCCCTTGACTACCCCTTTTCTTTCAGCATCCAGGTCTCTGTCATGGTGGCCTGTGAGAAAGCTTTGCAAGAGATTAGTTGTTTCTGCTGGGGACTGGGGATGCTTCTTTCCATTTTGTTTGCTAGGCAGTATCTTTGCCTAAGCCTTGGGCTCAAGGTCTCTTTTAAAAGATGTTCTGGGGAAAATGCGCATAAGGACAAAAGCCCAACTAATGATGCTGCTGATTCTTTGGCTTGCCTTAGCAGGTGGCCATTGAGAATGAGGCAGGAGAGTTACTTGTTCCAAGTCCCAGGGTAGTTCAGAATAGTTCAGTTCAGTTCAGTTTAGCTCTTGGGCCTTGACAATTGCTATTGCCTTTGTGTCCTCATGTTTCATTCTTTTGAGGGGCTCTTTGCAACAATTTCTTGGTTCTTCACCAGAGCTCAGGGTGTGGTTTGCAGAAGCAGTCTGTGGTCTGAAGGACAATTTTTTTCCCTTTTGAATTTTTTAAAAAAATTCTTAGAATCATAATGTTATAGTGCAAAGTGTGATTTCACTGATGCACTTTAACAGTATAACTCTTTTAAAAAATTAAAAGAGAAAGGAGAAGAGAAAGATCCTTTCTAGTTCCAATATCTATTGGAATTGAAAAAAATCTACTTCAGGAGGGGAATAAAATGTTGCAGCTGGTGCTGGAAATTGCCAAAAAACTGAGCCCTTAGTTTGGTTTGTTATAACCCAAGTCCTTGTGGGAGCTTTCCTCCATGACTGTACAGTGCTTCCTCCACATTCACAGGTTTGAAGTTTGTGAATTTGATTATTTGCAAGCACGTGTGCCTTCCCCCCATTCTCCTCCCATTCCCATGCATTTTGCCCCAGTGCAAAGAACCCACGCCGAGGCAAAATGGAAGGGAAAGGGGGTGGGAAAAAGCTCTCACAAGCTTTTCTTTTCCCCTCTGGAGCTCTCTCCTTCCCCTTTCCAGGTAAAACAGAAGGGAGAGAGGGTGGGGGAAAGCTCACATGAGCTTTCCTTTCCCCCCTCCAGAGCTCCCCCTGCCATTCCTATGCATTTTGCCCCAGTGCAGAGAATTTGTGCCAAGGCAAAATGGAAGGGAAAGGGGGTGGGAAAAAGCTCTCACAAGCTTTCCTTTCCCCCCTCCAGAGCTCCCCCTGCCATTCCTATGCATTTTGCCCCAGTGCAGAGAATTTGTGCCAAGGCAAAACGGAAAGGAAGGTGGATGGGGGCAGGCTCATGTGAGTTCTCTGCACCAGAGCAAAATGCATAGGAATGGGCGAAAGAAAGGCTCATGTGAACCTTCCCCCACTCCCACTTCATTCCCTTCCCTTTTGTGTGGGAACAGGAAGGCGGGAGCCCCAGAAGAGAATGGGAATGGAGTGGGGGGAGTTATTTGAGGTTTTTCCACTTTCATGAGGGTTCTGCGCCCTGAACCTTTGCAAAAGTGGAAGGACAACTGTACAAATGTTTTACAATAGACTTATGCGGGCTTTTGGAAAAGAGCTGTCAAAGGCCTACCAATGATGTGCTCATCATATCTAGTTTTTAGGAATTCAGATGTTTGATTCCTGTCCCCTGACCTCTTGTGCTATGCCAATTATTGAAAATTTAAATCTGTAGCAGTATTGCTTTATAATATCCTTCTAGAAAAGAGAAATAAGATCCTGGAAGTATTTGAGCCCCACTTTCCTCTCTGAGCTCAGTTGGATTTGAAGGGAAGTAACTTTCATTAATTATCATAAGAGGGCAATTGATTGTAGGCAAGCGACTGTACAGTGCGCTTGTATTTGTTTTAAGAAATCAATGTCTTTTGAAGATTCTATTATGGACAAAGCAACCTGAGGATTCTGGTTTAGGGACTTACAGGTGCATCATTGTATTGACCTTCCCATTTCTCCTCAGTTGCTGTAGAAGATACATTGTTCTCTGTTCCCCTAAGATTCTATGAGATTAAAGATGATTGTGAACATATACTGTAGAGTTTGCTCACAGGTTGAGTTTTAACAAGCTTGGTCTGTTTGGTTGAAGATAAGGATGACTAGTGAAACAAGATAGAGTGGGATTTGCTTGAGTGTTGGGTAACATGGACAAGATACAGATGTGTGTCTGGTGCTTCCATTGGTGTACACTACAAGTCAGTCTCACGGCTCATATAATATTGTCTGGAAAGCATCAGTGGTATATTTCCAACCTATCATTTTGAGTTGAGAGTTCATTTAATCATAGTTCTGGGTGAAAGGCCTGCATAGTCAATTAATTTATAAGCTCAGTTTTCCACAGTATATTGTGCTCAAAAGCTGTTCAGGAAAAGAAATCAGTACAGTAACCATCATTACAAAATAAAATACACAATGGCATTAACTCAGTTACAATTAACTTAAAACATTTGAAATGCTTAAATAAGGAAAACATACACTAATAGGTAAGGCAACAGTATTGAATGCCAATAATATCAACATTACACTTGCATTGCACAAGTCACTGGACAGTTCATATTAAAAAATCCATTCATCTCTGTACATTGATCTCTCATGCTATGGAAATGTTGGTGGCTTTTAACTTTTGAGAAATTTAGAAGAGAAGGCATAAATACAGTAATAATAATTCCATGTGATTCTCACACCATTGAGGAACATAGCATTTTATAAGGTTGCTAAGACACATCCTAGTCTGCAGTAACTCATTTTGTGTGATCCTGAAATCCAGATTTTTCTAAGGATCCAAAACCTCCTTCTTAAAGCTAACAAATCACACTTGGTAAATGCTGAAATGTTCTATAATACAACTTGAATGCAATTTACTTGGTAACCTTTCCACTATTCATACCAGCTGGCCCTTAATGTTGTTAAAAATAAATTAATGCGGCTAGGTCAGTTCAGAAGAGACAGTAAGATTAGCTTGTCTTAAAGTAATGAGGATTGAACTATCTGAGTAAGGAAGGAAGCCCAAAACTCTCCTCACATACCATATATGGCTATATGATTTCAACATGACTGATAATAATTACAGTGTCATCAGTGTTATTCTTTCAGAATGATCTGTTTATTTGAACTCCTTTCCCTCACACTAGAGGCTTATTGTTAACTTTCTTAAAATATTTTGAATATGGAAAAAAGTGAGACAGAATCCCCCCCCCCCGCTTTTTTGTTACTGTTGAGCTAACTATCCCCAGAATTTTGGTAGTGAATAGGCTTTTCCTACTTGTCCCCTCCTCCCCCAGTTTGTAACGGCTGTCAGGATACAGATGGTGTTGCTAGATCAGAGCTTTTTCTGCACTTACTATAAGTGGGAGATTTTTCCTATTGCCCTACAGCAATAGTAGTTCACACCTTGGCTTTGTACTACAGTGGATAGGACTGGTAGAATATCAAAAGGTCCATGTGGGGAAACTTCTTAGGGTACATCTATAATGAAAATAACTGAGTCAATCCTGTGGTCTTGCCATCTCAGTCATGGTTTCAGCTATGAAAACAATCTTATAATTCCTAGCTAGCACACCCTGGGTTTGTCCACCAGAGGGAAATGTGATCTGAAACACTAAGCCTGTGGAATTCGGTAGAATGCTCATTTTGCTAGTTTCAACTTTTCTGCCGTTTGAGTCTTCAAACCAATATCACTTCTTCCCCATGTATTTCTTTGCTAAGTCTAGACAGGATAACAGTGAAGCAGGCCAGTCCCTTCATTTTTAGCATACTTACAGTCTCAATTGTACTTCAGACCTGAATGAGGGCTAAAACTTCCCCCCTCCCCTTAAGGTCACCATAAGTTTACTTGCCCCTGGTCATACTCAGAGATACTTCTCTCTTCATTTTGCATTTCAAAGAAGCTGGGAGAATTGGGGTGTGAAAGCATAACACTGACCTTGGGAATACCTGAGTTTGCTCCTGACTCTCCCCACCTGCAATTTTAAAAACAGTGCACATGTTCTGTTAAAGCTCTGCTTGACTCAAAAGTTTTTTCTTGTTCAGTCCTAACTGCATTTGTTGCCATACATTTTAGGGAACATTTTCTTTCAGCTATAAGCACTGCATTCTTACTATATATTGATATTCTTTCTTTTGGAATCCCTAGCTGGAAACCACCAGCCAATGAAGTGTGTTTTTGTGTTGTTGTTGTTATTGTTATTGCTGTGAACTCAGTGTTAATAAGCACCACCAGCCAACGTAGTGTGTTTGTGTATAATAGCTATCATGTGCATTTTGGACACTGAACAAGCAGACACCTAGACTCCACAACCTGGACTTGTAAAAGTTACACTTTGGACTAGATCGCCCATGGTTAGGCTTGGGGATTCTAGGCACTGTAGGCCATAAAGTAACTCCTACAGTTTTAGTCTACAGTTTTTTACTGACCTTCAAGTCTGATTAGAATTTGTGTCATAAACTGATGAAAGGGATACATGGATACATTCAGGGGATCTCTGTTGCTGCTCAAACCAAAAACTGTAATCATCCTTGCACCATATGTATAGCCCTCCTCCAGCTTTCCATCTGGGCCAGCATCACTTTCCAGTCGCCTTCCTATGCGAAAGACCAACAGGGAAGGGAGTGTGCCAGCTTGAGGACATGTAATGGTGTCTGTGTGTGCTAGCTTGCTGTTCAATAGCAGTTGCATTTCTATACCACTTATCGGTGCAAAGCACTCCCTAAGTGGTACTCATTTTACCGATCTATGGAAGGATGGAAGGCTGAGTCAACCTGGAGCCCTGCAGGCTCGAACTCACAAGGTTGTGGCTGCAGTATCCACTGCGCCACCAGGGCACACATTCAGAATGCCTTCGAGGAAGCAGCATGTGGACTTTCTAAAAGCAAAGACTGTTAGGATGGTGCCCCCAATCTGGCATTGCTGCTTGAATGTCTTAAAGCTACCCTGACAACTTTCCTGAGTGAAGGGCTTGTGAGGAAGGTCTATGTCTCTTTGGATGCCACTGGGCTGAGACACCTCAAGTACTTTCAATCTACAATGTCCAGACAGTCTCCAATTTTCCTAGGCACCTGCAGACAGCAGTATCCAACACCTATTTTAGCAGTTGTTCACAAGGAAGCATTGACAGAGAACATGCCCAGTTGGACACCAGAGCAACAAATGCTGCAACCCCGAGTCACCTCCCAATGTATTTGTCCCACCTGGAAGAGCCCTTAGTTTGGCTTATAACAACCCAAGTCCTTGTAGGAACTTTCTTCCACAGCTGTACAAATGTTCTACAATAGACTTAGCCAGGCTTTTTAAAAAGAGCTGTTAAAGGCAATGGTATGCTGGCCATGCCTAGTTTTTAGGAATTGAGATGTTTTATTTCCATCCCGTGCCTTCTTGTGCTGTACCGATTATGGACATTTTAAATGTGCGGTCATATTGTTTTATAATATCCTTTAGTAAAAGATAAATAAGATTCAGTTGGACCCTGCATGCTGAAGGCATCCATGTGTGCTTTAGGCAATAGTATACCAAAGTAAGCTAATTGGGGGGAACTGGAGCAAAATCAACCATGGGAAGGTAAAAAGTAACATTCACTTCACCTTAACCAGTTGCCCAACACTCTTCCTGGGTGTTCTTGGTTTTGGTTAATTCTGATATCCACTACACAGAGCATGGGAATTGCTTCCCAATGGTGAGAACCCATGCTGCTTTGATATATAGTTGCATATTCCAACCACTTAAGAGCTCAGTCTTTTTCCCACCCAGTCAAGGCTCTTCATTTCACCATGAACTTAACTGAGAGGGATTGGCTTCACAATATGACTAATAATAATTGTATTCATTCTCCACCTGAATTGGATTCACATCATAGAAGACAGCTCCCATAGAACCGTCTGTGCTTGTAAAGTGTTGCTCAGAGAGAGATGGAAGAAAGAAAAATGAATGGCTGAGAATTCTGCCGAGAGAGCTCCATAAATCACATTCCATGCATATGATGGTACTTCCTAGAGATCTGGGCTTCAGAAATCTTTTCCGTGGGCTTTGTCTGGTCATGGGGCTGTTGCAATGAAAATGTCAAAGCACTTTTAAAATTCTCAAGTTTCCATGTCAGAACATTGAGTGACCCATTTTTGTCTCAGTTATTTAACTTAATAGGCTCTTCTCTTCGTAAAGAAAGTCATTTAACTTAATATGCTCTTCTCTTCGTAAAGAAAGTCAGGTTTTGCAATCTACCCCATTTGTTAGTCTGCCTGCCTGCCTGCCTGCCTGCCTGCCTGCCTGTTTGTTGATCATCTCTCAGTCCAGCAAAGCTCCCAAAGTGATGTACAGCCAATAAAAACAAGTAAAAACTGATTAAAACATTATTTAAATAGGCCAAGACAGCTTTTTAAAAAACACTTAAAACACACACACACACACACACACACACACAAATGTATTGTTCTAATTAAAATCAATTAGCAAAACCACTTCAGGTTTAGGAGCCAAAAGCTATACAATGCACAATAATATCAGTGTTAGCTGTCTGCTGGAAACTCAGAAATTATAGAACCATCCTGAACTCCTTTGGGAAAGTTCTTTAGCCAGGGTGCCACTACGGAGAAAGTCCTGTCTCATGCACTCACCAACCTCACTTCTCAAGGTGGGACATGCAACAGGTACTCTACTGAGGAGCTTAGATTTCCTGTGGGATCATATAAGAGGAAGTGGCCTTTTAGATGTCCTGGGCCCAAGCAATTTGAAAGTCAAAACAGGCACATTGAATTGAGTTTGGAAGCAAATTGGAATACAAGGGATATATGGCTTCTAACAACACCTCTGAGTGCCACCTTTGATATCTCTGTAGTTTCTTTTCTAGAACAGTCCCATGTAGAATAGATTACAGTAATTAAGGCAATTAATTAAGGTTATTAAAGCATGAGTCATTGTGGCTGGATGTGCCCTTCCTAGGAAAGGAGGTAGTTGGTGTACCAATTAAAGCTGAGCAAAGGCATCAGTTGGCGTGCCTGGCCACAGCAGGCACCTGGCATTCTAGCAGCAATGCTGGGTCCAAGAACACATCCAAACTGCAAACAGAGTATTTTGGAAGGAGTGCAATCCCATCCAGAGAAGGTTGTAGCCCCAATCCTGTGTTAGCTCTACTACTGACCAGCAAAGCTTCCATCTTTGTACTATTTTAAATGCTTTTATTGGGTAATTACCTTGGGAACTCATCTGGGCTGGGAGGCAATATAGAAATACTGTCAATCAATCAGTCTGCTTTGTCTGGGTTAAGCTTCAGTGTATTTGCCCAGATATAATCCTTCCCTAGAGCCTCATTGGTATCAGTGGCAAAAGAGGGGCAAAGCTGGTTATCAGCGGCATTCTCATGACACATGATTCCCGAACTCCAGCATGTCAAAGCTCAAAAGCAATGGAGGTAGTATAAAATCCTATGGGATCCTACAGGCTGAACATCTTTTGGAAATATTCCACCAAAAAACAACCCCCCAGCCAGTGACTCCACAAGAGTAGCTCCAAGTCCCAGATCAGGCAAACAGTCTTCATCCATGATCTCAGATGCTGATGATTAGTCTTACAGAAGCAACTGGGGCACACATGTCCACCATAGATAATCTACTAAGGTAACCAAAGCTGTTTCTGTCTCATAATGAGGCCTGAAATCAGTTTGGAATTGATCCAGATAATGTTTCATTTCCTCCTCTCTCTCTCTCTCTCTCTTTCTTTCTCTCCCTCTCTCTCTCTCTCTCCCTCTCAAAAAAGCCTAAAGTTGTGCTGTTACTATTTACGCTAAGACCTTAGAAAAGGAAAATTTGAAGGTATTAAAGGCAGATGATAATTATCTAGGGTGGTAGAGTCCATGAATGTTTCTTCAACGGCAGTGTTATAATAGCTTCTTTTAGAAGAGTTGGAGAACAGTCTTATTTCAAAGAAGTGTCTACAGTCTCCATCCCCAAGCTGGCCAGCCCTCTACTGGTAACAATAATCAGCCAAGATGGACACATGTTTAATGAACAAGTGCTTGGTCTCATTTGTCCAAGCAACCTGTCCATAATGAGAAAAAAATAAAATAAAAAAAATAACAATTGTCCAGCAAGACTGGACATGTACGTGCCTCAGTTGTCTCCCCAAAACCTACTTTCTACATAAAGTCCAAGTCAAAACAGATACAAATAATTTTCTATGCAGAATATTTTACAAATGCATTCGAGTAGGTTTCTGAGGGTTCCTCCTCAGTACTCGGACTTTCAGGATATAATAACCTCTTAACTACATAACACAGGTATGCTTGGTGGGATTGTGCTCATGGAATAGAGGCAACAAAATAATAGCTTCTTTACTGTACTGTGAATTGTAAATGGATTGAGAAATAATGCTCAAAGCATGTTGGGTGTGTGATGTGTGTGTATACTAATATATAAAAGTCAATGTTTGTTTGTGTCAGGCAGGCAAAAACCTCATATGATTGGCTGTGTGAGGCAAAGGCTTCATACGATTGGCTGCCTGTGAAGATTCTCTGGAATCCTGGGGTTTGCAGTTTAGAGAGGGGCCTTTAGAATTCTCAGTCAGAGAATCAGAGAATCATAGAAATGTAGAGTTGGAAGAGACCACACGGGCCATCCAGTCCAACCCCCTGCCATGCAGGAACACCCTCAAAGCACTCCCAACAGATGGCCATCCAGCCTCTGCTTAATAGGCTGGTTGCTATGGAGATGAGGCCTAGCAGCAAGAAGGAGGAGGGCAGTGCATTCCCTCAGGAACCCAACCTTTGTATGTTAATAACGCTGAAATACAGATTGGATTGGCGAATATGGGGAAAAGTTACAGGTACAGAACAAGACAGTTTGGGGAATTAGAGACACAGGATCTCAAATTTTTCTAACAAGTATTACCTATAAAAAAATAAAAACCTGGGCACTTTGCCATTTGAGAACAAAACTTATAGAAGAGCTTATGGCTGAACTATAGCCCTGCATGACTTCTTTCATGTGTTCAAGTTTCTGCAGACTGAAACTCAAAATGACCCTAGCTAGCTAGTTATTTATTTCTTTGTTTTCACTAAAAGGCAGGGCTTGTGGGCAGACATCACATTCCACCCTTTGACCAGAAGGATCAACAGGGAAATGGTGGTCAGTTAAGACTTGATGGGTTGACAGAATATGAGTATAAAAATATGGTTTGGAAAAGACACTTAGCTAGAAAAAATAACAAGGAAAACAAAGCTATATTGAACTGACATTTCAGATTTCTATTAGTTCTTATTTTTTGGTGGGGGGTACTACAACCCATATTTTGACACGGTAATTCAGTATGCCTTGTGCCTTGAAGACTATCTTTTTTTTTTTTTTCAAAAAAATTATTTTAAGGTTCCTCTGTGGGCATCCAAATTGAACTTCAGTTCCTTATGCTTTCCAGTTGGTAAACCAACAGGAATCTTATTGATAAATCACCAAAAGTTGTAGTTGTAGTTATTGCAAAGACTAATTTTGTCAAATCTATAAGTCGCAGAGCCTGGAAATAATGAGTTACAAACAATCCAGCTACCCATAATTGCTTACTCTTTTGGCTAACAGGAGCATAATGAAGTTAAATTTCAGAGGTAATGCAACAAATTAGGAAAAAAGTTACTTCTTTTGTTTAATAAATAATAGGTTCTAATTGTGTTCAAAAGGTATTTATTTTTCAATTGTAATTCATTCACTTATAATGTCAAAGGTTCCCCCCCTCAAATGTAATGGAAGGTAATAGAGAAATAACAAGTAGCGCAACCATAAAATTATGAATTACTATTGTCAACACTGTCATGGATGATGGCAATAGATTACTTGTCAATCACTCTTATGACAGGAATTTATTACTTTTGTAAATGAACTTTTGAATCTGATCTAAATAGACCAGTATTCCATCTATACTACATCACTTATTGATTTGTGTAACAGGAGATCAAGGCCATTTCCTCAGTAGACTGTTATAGTGCTATTATTCTACTTTCAACATCCTATGGAATCCTAGTGTTTGCAGTTTATGGAATCCTACAAATCCCAGGATTCTATGTGATGTTGAAAGTGGAATAATAGCACTGTAACAGTCTAGTGTGGAAATGGCCCAAGATTTGTACAGTGTGTGCCTTTTGAAAGCCATCTTGTTCATCAAACTGTAGTGATCAGGTTATCAATTAAGTCTCCATAGCCATGGGGAGAAGAACCAAGTGTCCTTCATGCAAATGATACCTACATGTGATTGCATTTCAACTGGAGACTTTACAAGAGACTCATGCGCTTCCCAAATATATGCATAGAGTGTAAACTTGACATTTAGATAGGCAACAGCATACACAACATGGTTTGTGGTTATGCACTTGTGGACCACACAGGGATTGAGATTACTCTAAGTAAAGGTATAATCACTGTCATATTAGAGCATTTCATACTAAGAACACAAGAGGTATTCTGCTTCAGGCCAAAGGCCAATCTGCTGTTCCCATATGGACAATTAGTTGCCCTCAGGACGCTCGTAAGGAAAGCATAAGTTCAACAGAATCTCCTCAGCTTGTTCCCAGCAACTTTAATGCAGAGATAATACATAACCACCATGACTATCAATCTCACTTACCACATTTTTGCTTTCTGGCTTAACTAATTGCTTTGCAATGACTCTGTGTTGTTCAATTTTAATGTACTTTGTATTTCGAGAAGACCAGAGAATAAAGTGAGATTTGCTAACAGGTACACATTAATTGGCACATTAGCCCTGCAGACTGAGAGGTATAAACTGAAATCTGTTAAAAGAGTCATTTCCCCTTCTCCAGACTGTTGGATTTGGTTCCATATGTTCCACATCCAGCTTTTCTATAACCCAATTTCTGCTAGTAAGGACCAGCAAATATTTGAGCTACATCCATCTTTTTTTTCAAGAGGGGAAAAACCAGCTATGATTAAACTCATGAAAATGAAAGGTTGAAAACTTTCAGGTGTAAAGATGGCAACGGATAATCTTGCAGAGAATTAATTACATTCCGCTACAATTCTTTATCTTATTAGGAATTTATATATGTATAAATAAGATATACTAACTTGATAGCCAAATGTAAGACAACTCGAAAAGAGAGAGCACACGTGAGAGAGCTGATGATAAATCAGCAATCAAAAAACTTGGCAGCTTCATCAAGGTCTTTGAAAGTCGCTTTAAAAAAAGTCAGTCCTCACCTCTCCTGCGCACTAAAGGAAACAATACATCATTTAGAGGAGGGCAATCCTTTTCCTATTAAGGGCCACATTGTCTCAGAAAAGGGGTAACCTGTTGCAGAGCACATTCCAACAGTAGGTAGGGTTCAAGCCTACAGTGGATGGGACCAAGGCCAATAATAGGTGAGGCTACCCATTTTCTTTCTGTGATTGTGCCATTCTCTTTTGTTTTCTTCCTTCTCCCACTCTCTACCTCCCCTTTCTGCTTTTCTTCCTTTCTTCTTAGTGCGCTTGGACCTGACTGCTTACAGAATTACTTACAGAAGACTTCTGTAGTTAGACCAAGATGCATGTGAACCTAGAGAATGGGTGGGGAAGGTGGAGGCTGTGGACCCCATGCAGCTGGCTGTTTTTGAGGCTCTCGGGACATGCAGCACCCTGTATGAAAAACACTCTTTTTTTTTTTTTTTTTGCCTTGTAATTTTACCAGCTGGAGGCACATACGCACCCACACACCAAGAGAGGCCTTTAAAAAAATCCTGTGGGTGTGTCTTGACCCCCCCCCCGTGGCCTTTTTTAAAACAGGAAGTGAACTAAAAGTTGACTTCCATACTAGTTGCTGTTTAGAGAAAAGCCTACTCACACCTAAAACAGATGAAGCACAGAAATATGATGGAATTTTTCTCCAGAGGTAGTTGGGTGGTATCTGGGGGCAAAGAAAAATGTGGAAAAAGGGTGAGAGTGCCAGGGGTCAGCCCTCCATGATCCCTTAGGGCAGAGCTTTCCAGACTTTTCATGTTGGTTACACACTTGTTAAACATGCATCATTTCACGACACAGTAATTCAGTAAGTGGAGGCAGCCCCTCCACCTGAGCCTGGCCCGCCGCCGCCCTTGCTGGGGTCTTCCTCAGCCCAGGGCGGCTACGGCAGCAATGGGAGAAACAGCCCCTCCACTCGTTACATTTGTGCAACATACCGACACACTGCAGCTGATACACTAATGTGTTGCAACACACAGTTTGGAAATTTCCGCCTTAGGAGAGGAGAGTGCATCCCTCCATCCCCTTACAGTTGCCCACCTCTGATTTAGATAATTCCACAGGAAGCCCAGTCTAGAACATTGGTGTCGGTCCCACATCTATGTGCATCTATTTTTTTAAAGTCTCTGTAAACCTTTTCTTCATTGATTTTTGTACAGTTGCCCCCACACAGCAAGACAGCAGCCAAAATTTGGACTGGAGACTTTCAGTCTGTGAACTTGTGGGAAACCTTTTCAATGAAATCCTCTCTTTAAGAGTGAAAAGTACTACTCAGTCCTCTTCTAAAAGTGGAACATATAACGGCTTTGCTGTACCGTACAAAATGTTTGCGGCACTGGCAGCTGGCAAAATGTGAGAAAAGTTCAAAAGTTTAAGTTGCCAAGGGAACTCAGAACCAGTTGGTTTGTGCCAGTAAAGTGGGTGGGGTGATTCCCTCCAGCCTTGAAAAGCATACGAGGTTGAATTTCCATTTATTGTGAGCCCTTTTAATGCTCTATTAATAACAGTTGTGTAAACAAAGCTTGTACACCGAACATAAGTGCAGAAAATAAATTTTATGACCCCTTTCTTGTAGTTGAATAGCAAAAACCATTGCATTAAATCCTGAGATAATTTGAGAGAAAATGAACCAAGAATTCAATTAATTGATGGCTCATGACTAAGTCACTCATTAATCGCCTACTGCGTGGGCCTACAAAATGTTGCTATCTCTGTCTGTTGTTTCTAGGCATATAAAGTTCAGCCATTAATTTGTTTTAGAAATTTACACGTTTGCACAGATATCACAGAATTTATCAGTTTCTCAGATTTAACTAAAATGCTTCAGTGTATCATTTGAGCTGTTTTTTGGGGGATTATCTATAAACTATTTTATTATAGTTAGTTGCTCCTGTATACCCAACCTTTCCTTGAAAGGTACAATAGATTATGACCAGTTTTTCAACCAGGCTGCATAACAACACCTTCCACTGCAAAGATTGGCAGATGATAATTTTTATATACCCAGTGGGAGGGCTCACTTATTAATTCCTTCGTATTGCTCTATCAATAAAGGCACAAGTACAGAGAATGCTTGACAACCCTAAATTCTACTTTCTGTCCCTCTTTTCATATATTTTACAAATATTAAGGATCCTGTTGCCACTATAGTACTTGGAAAAAATAATACAGGTGAATTGTTAGCTAATACCTGATTCTGAGCTGTATTCAGCTGTTAATACAGACGTCTCATGGAACTATAGTCATGATATCATGAGCATTAAACAAATGCCGTGTCACAGTGCAATACATTTTGGACAACTTGCCATTAGAATGCAGGCTCATCTCTTCAGTACTTGTTGTAACTTGAAGTTTTGCTCGAGGTTTACAACTATGTCATAACAAGCCTGCTGGAATTGAGAAAAGCATAGTTTAAAACCCCTGCTCTGGTGATAGAAGTAAATGAAGTGATGAAACTGAGAAGACTGAATCATAAACAGCCTTGCTGCAAGCACTCCAAGAGGAAAATTCATACTTTTAGCAATGTTTAATGTTCCCATGATTGTGTACCCTTCATTTTATACAAATAATGGACAAACACAAATGTACTTGTGAGAGTGAGGAATGAGAAGTTAAAAATGTCCAAAACTGTTCTACGTGCATGGCAATGGCCATGCTGCCTAGAACGTTCTAAGAGCTGCAGTCCAAAACAAAACAAACTTTTCAAATCTGTCATGATAATGAACAGTGTCATTCTGACTCCAACATGAATTGGCTTTGGGAATAGGCAGGATCTCAGACTTTTACCAACAAGGATTTGCCAGCACAACTGCTCTGTCAGCTCAATTGGCAGACTTTTTTTTTAAAGGCAGAGCAAGAGAGTGATGTTATGTCCAAGCTTTCCCCAGCTCAGGGACACAACCACTATGCTGATACAAATTTAGACCAGGGCCAGGGTAGTCTTAAGTAGTTTCCAAACCTCTAGTCCAAACTACCCTTTGGGGCACAGCCACTATGCTGGCACAAATTTAAACAAGGGCCAAAAAAGTCTTAAGTAACTTTCAAAACCTCTAGACAGAGAGAGATTTGGATTCAGACCATTTTCGGCAGGCCTGGTTCCAGATCAGTTGGGTCTCAGCTATCGGAGTTAAGATTCTGCTCTAAAACGGTGGCAGTTCTACAGCAAGTAATCAATAAACGAAGCAGAAGTATGCTGTATAAAATATAGAATGTTGTTCAAGTGCTGTGCATTCACATATTCTCTTTTCTCATTTCTCTTTTAGACAACTGTTATTTTTGTTAAGCCCCTTTTTAATTTTATTTCCTTTGTGAGAAAAAAGAAAAACATGTTATTCACAGGTACTCATAAATTCATTTTCAACACGTGTTTGAATATTAGCAATACTCTGACAGCAAGGGTTGATCATAAGGACGCACCCATTGTGAATGCTGCTTTCCTTTGTATGTGATGAGTCTAAGAGACAAGATGTAATAATGTAATAATGTAATAATGAAAACAACAAAATTAAAATGATTGTTTCCCCGTTGATATTATGATGTGTACATTTTGCAATGGCTTCAGAAAAATGATTGGTCTGTTAGGTCCTGCGTTTCCATATTCCATTTTTGGTGTGTTAGTTCTTCGATACCCCTGCTCCTACTCAAACTGCTTAAGCCTCCTAAATCCTAAAACAGAAATATATAAATCACTGAAAAATTGGTATGATAGTAATGTGTGTTTGCAGATCTATATTCCCTTCCTCCTGCTTTGAAAAGCACTCGCAACACAATCTGAATGTCGGAACGGTCTGTAGCGCAGAAAGCTTCTACTGATGAACCTTTGAATAGGAGAATGTGTACTTAGTAACAATGTATTTTAAAAAACTCTGAGGAGGACAAAACTTTTACTGTACAACAACAAAGACTTTCAACACAGTCTGATTCTATCACATATCTACTGAGAAGTAAGGAGAGCTTGAAAAGTTACTTTTTGAAAACTAATTTTTAAAAACTAATTTGTTATGTATCTCATTAAATTAATTAGTAATTAATTACCGTGGGTTAAAATTGACATAAAACACGAAAAATTCAAATGTTTTGCCTTTAAAAATAACAACTTAACTTAAAAATAATAACTTTGAAATTGTATTTGTTGCACGCCATAATGAGATAATTTCCATTTGTTCTACTGCTTTTTAAGTGTAACTTTCAGTGCGCCCAGCCCCCGTTACCTTAAATCTGTTACTATGTGTGTATTAGCTCTGGAAGCAAGTCTGATTCAGTTCAAGTGAGTTTATTCCCAGGGATATATTTATAGAGTTGAAAGCTGAGCACACACCATTCTATCATATGGCAGAGTTAAAAGCCATTTTGTAGTTCATGTTTTCAGTGCAGTGCAAGGTCGTGATAGAAACTCTTGGAGCAGAAGAAGAGCATTGCCTATTAGCCATGGGCAGTTAGTTCAAGAAGGGGGTGAGGCAAAACTTAGAATAGCAGAAATGCATTTCACTGATGCCTTTGCTTTCCCTAAGTTTCCGCATTGGAATTCTGACTGGATAAAGGCTACTCTCATAGATTATATGTGTCAGCCAACCATAATGCCATGTTCCCTCTAAGGACTTTAGGTATGTGCTTACTCTTCCCACTGAAATCAACAGTTTAGAAACAAATTATTAACTTTGATTCAGTCCTGCTGCCATTTTTAGATTTATTCCTACAGTTTTTATTGTGAATATATGAAGGTATAAAGTTTGAATGTAACAAACAGGAGAAAGCATATATATCATAAAATGGCATTTGTCAGAGAACTGGAATTGCCTATACTCTCTGTTGAAATTACTCCTCATGCCAAAACTATGTTTGTTGCTGTATAACTCTTGGAATACATAATAGATTTTATTTCTCCCCCTGAAGTTCATTCACACATTTAATGAAATGCCCTGAAATGCTTGCACTCTTGGTCCCTTATATAACAACTTCATTTACTTCTTCCATTTTAAAGCTAATTTCTGTGAACTCCTCACAGACAAATGGTACAATGAATGAAGGACTTGAGTCAAACTACCTTCTATCAGAGCCATTGAAACTGAACTCCTTGTTTATGCAGTGAAGAGAAAAGTATTGTGTCTTGTCCCCATGGACAAAGCAGAACTGAGAACAGTCCTGTCCCTGGTTTTAACTAGCTTAGCAACCTCTTTGTGAAATCCCAGAGGGGCAATTGTCTATTGTTCTTGGACTCAGCAGAGACTGACAAAGCTAACTTACATCCACGACATTTTTTTTCTTTCCTTCCTGTTGCATGCAAAGTTTAATAGTTGAGTCAGGCATCAAAGGTTTTATCTGTTACAGCTCGCAGTGTAACACAAGCAACTGGGGGGAAAAGATGGGCAGAAATAACATTACTGGGCTAAGAATGGCTTTCTTTTAGTCCTTGGAAGATTACAGATTTAGGAGTAACTACATTCAGATCGCCTGTTGGATGGGAAGACTTTTCCCCTTTCATTACAAAGATGAATCTCTAGAAGAAAAGTCAGTGAATGGCAATGAACTTTGCAAAACTGAAGGACATATTCAGACTTCAAATAATTTAGTCACTGTTTTCAGAAGTGCAACGGAAGGACTGAAAGGAAATAGCTCTTTCATTCACGGCTGAGTAAAGTATGTCTGACTGAACATTTATCAAAGGTATCAGCTTCGTGGTTTTCTTTTCTTTCTATTTATTGATTGCACATTTGGATTGTGTGGCCATTAGAAAGTAGGAGAAAGGAAGGTCAGTACAAGTTTTAGGTGAAATACTGGAAATTCTCACCACATTGTACAGTGGAACCCCCCTCCCACAGTGCTCAAAGGTTTATTTGTTCAAATGATTGTTAAAAGTTGTATCAATGCTTTAGAACAAATACAGTAAAAACTTGTCATATTTGTCCCTGTTTAGACTGGAAAATCTTCAGTTCCATAACAGTACAATACTTATTTAACCCCTTTAAAGCCATAAATGTAGTTTGTAGAATTATTCAATTTTTTTGTCATTGTGTTTTGTTTTATACTGTCTTTTCCTAAGAGGAAAACTGCATTCCAGTTTTGTTAGCTGTTATAGGTTTTTCATGCACTGGAAGTAGTTTCACTGTACTGGAGCTACTAACTTAATATGTGTGCTATTAACATGTGTGTATTGGTGAAAAAAAAAATCACTACCAATGTTTTAGCTGTTCCAGAAAAAAACCTCATGATTCTTACGTATTACTTTAAGACTCTGAGTATGAGGTCTGTTGCTGTTTGCCTTACGATCTCATTACCCCCCAACCCCCAAATGTGCAATAGTAACTTCATTGTTGCTCCAAAAACCTTCAGACTTGAGGATAACGCAGGAATTTGTCCAAGTCATACTAGGTAAGAAAAAATGGATAGTATTACTCATTTTTCAAGTTAAATTAGTCTTGATTAACAGTGGCCAGATCAGTCTTTCATTTAAACTGCAGTAACAACTTCATATTGTTGAAGTAGTTCATATTCACAATCAGACACATGAACAGATAATCAAAACAAGAGACAAATTCTTCTTCACCAGTTTATGATGGTTTACAAACTTATGTTACTTTTTCCTCTAAATGACAAAACAGATAGTTTAGTCATTCATATCCCTGTGCATGTGTCTACTCTGTGTATGCATGCTGCATACTACCCATCTCTCTCTCTCTCTCTCTCTTTCTCCCCCCTCTCTCTTTCTCTCTCTCTCTCCCCCCAACCCGCCCAAGAGAGAGATTGGGAGATCGAAGTGATCTTGTCCACACTTTGCTAGGCTTTCTCTTTTACTTAATCTTCAGCTTTTAACACCTTCTGCTTCCATTCAAATATCCAAGCCCACTGCCCTAAATATCCAAGCAGAAGCCCACTGCCTGGTCCTATTTCAGGAAAGAAATCCATACTAATGTTCTGTAACCTCTGGAGCCAATCATACCTTCCTCTTTCCTAATAGTCTGTATATAACTTTATATGCATGTTATATATTAGCTCATCTATAGTAGATGTGGATAGTTTTTGACCTTCCATATGTACCTTGGTAGTAGTGCCCATCAACCCTAGGCTGCATAACCAGTGATGAAGAATGTCATAGCCATAGTATAGTGATGAGCCTTAGTATAATTATGGGAGGACCACAGAAGCTAATCCTCATCTCTTTCTCTGTTACACACGCACGCACGCACATGCACTCCCCACACATGTGCACATGCTCCCCACATGCTCACTCCCCACTCATGTGCACACACACTCCCCAATGCCCCATTTCTTGATCATTATTGTGATTCCAAAGTTCTTTGGCTTTTTCCTCTTGACACACCCAGTCTGCCATGGAGACAGGAGAAGGATGGGACTGGGATGACACTTATGCACAGTATGACTGGTAGATAATTGTTCATACAGACCTTGATTTCAGGAACACCTTTGGTTCCATGTGTCCTTGATCAGAAAAGAGATTGTTTGCAGAGAGATATTATGAATATGTGAAATTATGACATGACTGAGATTATCTTGTGAACATCACAGTAGCATGGGTTTCCTGCATCCTGTCTAACGTACAAATCAGTGGTGCAAAAAAGTGTCAAACTTAGTGAATGAGGTAGATAAATATGACATACAAATATAGAGGAATATACTTTTTAAGACTATGAGAGTGAAATTCTTCACTGTGGTCCAATGAATGCATGGAATAACATGCACAGAATTAGAAACACTTAAATGAAATTTAAGGTCAGCCATGGATTCCTTTCCTTTACCTGAACCAAGCCCCTTTCTGTAGAATTCAGTTTCCTGTTTCATATATAGTGACTTATCTGATAGGGTTTCTATGAGCATGTGTTGTATAAAAAGTGTCGGTCTGATTTGTGACTGACTTTGAAGTGAGGCTGTGTGAGAGACCCTGCATGGCTGCTGCAGAGTATACGATATATCACAAAAGCCTTAACTGTAGCAGATTTTAACTCTTAAATCAAGATGTGGGAGGAGCTTAAGCAATTAATTTATTGGACATACCAAATTCAAATGGTGCATTGGAAAGATATTATAACTAGGAGGGAAACAATTGACTCCAATTAAGGTTGCTGTTTGGATATTTCATCAGTTCAGTCACCAGGACCTCCATGAATGTTTGGGGCTCCCTTTCTCACAGTTTTCAATCTGTGACCCCCTTCAAATGTCCTGGGGTCCCCTAGGGGACATGTGGCCCCTGTTGAGAATGGTAGGTTTGAAAAATGGGAAATCTTTCTCTTAGTCCAGTTCAAATTTGGAAAGTTACTCTACCACTTTCTTCTTATACAACATTTTCTTGAAAACTGCAGCTGCTTTTCTTCCATTATTGTGTAGTCTCTTTTCTCTAAGGGACTATATTAAAGTTGGCCCTCCACACCTGTGGGTTTAACATTCATGGATTTGATTATTATGGATTATTTGCCTCTGCTGCTGCCCTGCACCATTTTTAATAGAGACTAATAAGTCCTGCCTGCCATTTGCAGTCTCTCTGCAAAGTTGTAAGACTGAGAACATCTTTGAACTTGAGGTGAAGCTTGTAAGTGTCATAGGGCAGCAGTGGAGGAGGCTGCAAGCCTCACCAGCTGCCCATTTCTGCCTTGCAGAACCCTGCCACCTTGAAGGCAGAATGGGGCAGCTGAGGTACTCCTCATCGTAGATTCAAATGTATGGTGTATTACACATTTCAATCTGTGATAGGTTGAATATGTGGATCATACTGTACAGTACCTTTTCTTGGTGTTAAATATGGTTTTGAGGGGGGCTCTTAGATATTTGTGGTTTTTCTACCTTCATGGGGGAGTCCTGTGCCTCTAACCCCAGCAAATGTGGAGGGAGAACTGTAATTCTAAAACTGAAAGATTATAATAAGAATGGCAATTGATATTTAAGAGAAACAGTCATGGAAAGGTGA
This sequence comes from Cyclura pinguis, assembly GCA_030412105.1. Classification (NCBI taxonomy): domain Eukaryota; kingdom Metazoa; phylum Chordata; class Lepidosauria; order Squamata; family Iguanidae; genus Cyclura; species Cyclura pinguis. The sequence goes on along the minus strand of CM059599.1, from coordinate 303,658,791 downwards.
TTTAACCGATGGAACCAACATGTTTTGGGGGTGGTGTATAAGCTTCCATGAAATTCTAGTTTCTTGTCCTGTGTGGAACTAGACAGATTGAAGATTGTTATGGCTATCTTTTTATTGGCATGTGTTTGCTCTCAAATGGGCATATAAATTCACATGTGTACACATACCACAGAGTCATAAGATCTTTCTCAGAAATATGACATGTTCATATTATACACTATACTCCACTAAAGTGTGGAAATACTTTCTTATTCAGAAGGGGATTCCAAGCTTTATTTTACTGCAAATGATTCCCCAAAGAAAAGAATGCTTAATAAGTAAATACACCAGCCTTCTACCATACCACAGGGAGATTGTGGCTCATATATTCCCCAATCTGGCCTGTGAGCAGTTCCCTGCTGGGCATGTCTTCTTTCTATTACTGCACCTCTCCTTACCTTTGATGTTCTGAATTTTGTTTTCTTTTTCATTCATTTCATTCATTTTTGGCCATTTCTGCACGGGGCGAGGGAATTGCCCTGTGATGCTACTCACCAGACTTTTGAGCTCCCCGGTCCGGTCCACGTTGCTCCTGAGCAGTGCGTGGCCGCCGCTCCGCAGGGCTCCGGGGATGAAAATTGCGGCTTCTGGTTGGTCGAGGCTCTCGACCAACCACTGAAGCTCGCCAGCCTAAAGCCTGCCCCTGGCAGATCACAGGCTCGCACCAATGTGAGCCTGCGAATCTGCATAAGGGAGCAGGCTCACAGTGGGATGCTCTGTGCTTTTGAAAGACCTTTTTTTAGCGGTCTTTCAAAAGCACGTTGGACCACCACTTGAGGTTGTTCTGGAGCACGCTGGGGTGCGGATCTACGTTAAGTGGGTCCGACCCAGTCCGCTCCCAGGTGCAGGCGTCCTCCCTGGAGGACGCTCTGCACTGTTTTAAAAACCCCGTGTGGAAATGGCCTTTGTTTAACTTTCAGGCTGCCAGCGAGGGAGGGTGGTAGGAAGGAGCATGGAGAAAGGGCTTGGGCTAAGCAAATCCTGTGCTGATCCTGGAATTTGGTGACAATGAATCTGCACGTGCTAAGTTCCATGATAGAGCATTTTTCTGTTTTCCATGATAGAACTAACCAGCAAAAAGAAACATGAGGTGTCCAGACTCGAGCGCAGTTATAGATTTCTTGACAAACAATGTGAAAGAATCAGTGGTTGTGGGGACAGAATGAGGTAACACAAGAGGATGCATAGAATGAATAAAAGGAAATTTCAAACAGTTTCCTGGCTACTTAACTGAATTCAAGTTGTCTGACTGATCAGTAAAAAAACTGTAGAGTCCACCACTCGAATTCAGATATTTCTGGAGTTCAGTGGAGACTATAGCCATAATCAACGTTCTCTGAGATTTTTTCTGTATCCAGGATTGTTTGGCTTCATCCACAGAGCTATTATTGGTTAGCACGAAATGCTGATTATAAGACTTAAATTATGTGTACCCTTACCAATAAAAAGCATAATTTTACCTTCTGTCTCTTGTCATTCTTTGAAAATTATACAAAACTGCTATCTACAAGCAAGAGATTAAACTATAGTTCTTTGAAAAATGTTTCTGAGAACAATTTTTGTATTGAAAGCTTCTAATTGTGCACTGGTTCTGACCAGTCTGACAGATTTGATTTTCAGTGGCCTTCTGGAATCTGCGTATTATCTAGGCTAGGAATAGCCTCCTTCCGTATGTGAGACTCCTGTATGTGAGACAATATTCTGAAAGCCAAAGCAGCACAAAACCCATTGCTTATCATATTCAGTAAATAATAGTAACGCTGCCTAATAATATGGAATTCATAGTTGTGGAGTTCATATCCTCAAGGAAAATGAGCCTATTGATTTGATCTTACTTGGTTGAGGAATGAACACCCTTTTCAGAAGATCTTCCTGCACATCATATTGACAGTGGTTATTTGACTTCCTGGATGGCATATGGGCGAACAGGCCAATAAAATACTTACACAAGGCATCCCATTGCTTCTCCAAGCAGCTGTTGGCTGCAACATTAGATACTGAACTCAGAGAAAGGTGCAATGTTTACACAGCTAACTTGGAAGGATGTTCCTCTAAACTAAGTTGCTTCGCAGGCCAAATCAGGCCCAAAGGCCTCCCATTGGCTGTTTCCATTCTCCTCAGAATTAGGAAAGACATAAAAGTACAAGTTTTCTGTAAGAATAGTATGCATGGTAAGAAAATACTTGTTGGAAGTAGATTTTCAGTAAATGTGTAACCAATCCATGCTATATAAACCTTTGCCATATTGGAAGAATAATCCTGCCTAAACATGCATATTCTATCCCTTTTAATTATGAAGATAAATTCAAAATGGAAACATTATCAAGAGCGCATTCAAATGTGGAAGGAAAATTGTGTTGGTCACAAAGTTCTTGCTATATTGTCACTATGTTATATTTCTCCCTAGAATTTATCCACAATACATGATAATTGTTTAATTTTAGGTGTTTTTAATATACGCCAACATTTAGCTCAGAGCAGGTGTCCCAAGTGACACATGTTCAGTTCTTTATGTATTATCTTGATAAATGTTCAGTACTTAGTTTTTTTTTTCTTTTTCTTTTTAGGTACATGACTGATGGGGGATTGGGTCTTTATACTCGAAGGTTGAACAGACTTCCTGATGGGATGGCTGCTGTACGGGAAACTCTGCAACGCAATACCTCACTGGGTCTTGGTGATGCTGACAGGTGGGCCTATCTGTTTTTCTACAATTTGAATTGTAAACAAAACAAAGCAGGGATCTGACTTTCAAAACACTTGTGAGCATAGCCAGGCAGTAGACTATATGGGGAACTGTTGTAATTTTGGCTACGATATTCAAGCTGAGTAAGATTTAAGTGTGTTTTATTTGATAGTATAAATGAGCGTCTGTTTTTGTAGTTTAGAGAAAACAAAATGAAATGCAAAGCAAAATTCTTAAGCTGAAAATTTATTATGCTTCAGAAATATGAACATGAATAAATGTTTATTTTAATAACTCTGAAGACAGACCGGCCAGCTACTACACAATTTCCTTGTCTTTTTAATCTAAGAAACACATATGAAATTAGAGCTATAAAGAAAATTCCAGCTTAACAGATAGCTCTATACTATGAATTCCCTCTCTCCTGAAGGCACATCCAGGGAAAGAGCAAAGATCAAACCACCATTTTAGAAGAGATGCTCCCTCATATAGTGAACAATATCTGTTTGTCAGAACACAGTGTTTTCCTCACTTGTGTATGCATCATGGCTTTAACATGCTTTGTTTGGTGATCAGTCATTGAAATATAAACATAGGCTTAATCAAGTCTGCTTGCTGAGATTCACTTCTGTAAAGAAATCCTGTTGGAGGGGGAACAGAGTAACTGGAGGGGGGAGAATCCACATTCATGTTGATATCTAGGTTTACCCACATGCAGGACCAGGTTAAAGCTAATGGTAGGTCACTAATAACTTCGGGAGATGTTGGTTGATGCTATGGCTTAGGCTGAATATATTCCTAGTCGCTATATACAGAAAAATACAAAATATACACTTTGGGGTCAGAGGACTTTATTTTCTCTCTTTTATGCTGTATTGCTCTTGTTCCTTGAAAGCTGATAACGAACTCTTGAAATGATGAATAGTATAGAGGTCTTGTGCCTAATCTACTTTACGTGATCACTTAGTTCATGTTCAGGTCTCTCACTCTGACCGCATTGCAAAGTCCAGGTATTTTGTAAATTTATGTGCTTGTTGCATCTTAGAGCTTCTGTATGCCCAATGAACGGAACAGAAAAAAACAATAGAAGTTAAAACAATAACTCACACATTTGAAAAAGCAGTTTGACAAGACCATTAAATTCAATGTGACAGTCTCCTTTTCATATTCGTGCCAAGTTTAAAGCAGACATGACATAATTCTTACATAATTTTTGCTGGCAGTTGTTTGTTTATTTATTGCTTGCCATCTATCTTCTCCGCTTTTCATACAAAGCACTACAGATCTCTGGGCCATTTTCAGGCTCCTTAATCAGGCTGCAGGCTCCTTCTTTACTTGAGAGGTTAGACAGAGGTTTATTCACAGTGGTGCATCAATGCATCAATGGCCTTCACAGAATGGTTTTCCAAGCCAGTTCTCACTTAAGTTTCTGGAAATTAGTTAAACACTTTTCTTCCATCAGCTATTCTAAATATGAAATGAGTATTGTATCAATATATTTGTTTGGTTTGATTTTTAAAGTAGGGGGCTGTTTGTTATTTTATGATGCCTTGGATACAATTACATCATTTTTGTAAGTTGCCATGAAGGCCTCTTTGCCATCATGAATTTGTGCAATCCATGGGTTTGTACAATCAATGCACACGCTTTTGGGGAGGAGGGGAACACACCAAGAATTCTGCTTAAAACAATTAAAAACAATGCTCCTCCTCCCACAATTAAAAAAATGAACAGATACCAGTTCTTCTTCCATGTGTTCAAAATGGAACTAGGAAAGACACAAGGACAGACCAAATTGTCTAACACGTGACGACCATGCAGGCCAAATAGTGGATTAATTCATACATACTGCATTCCTGCTTGTTTTCATGCTTGAATTTTTATAGTAATATTTGTTCTATTTCAAAGTTGGTGAAATCTGCTTTTCCATATTCAATATTCTTTGAAACCAATACCGATTTTGGATATTTACATGAGAGCTGGACCTGTTAAAAATGAACGGCCTAAAGCCAGCAGAACAGAAATCTCTTTCCCTCCCCTCCTGATTGCAGCTGTCAACACCAGCAAGAGCTAAAGGCTTTCCCAATCCTGAACAGGTTTTGGGAGTGCATGGGGGTTGCAGTGGTGAAGAGAGATTTACTCCTTTTGAGTTATACTGATGGAGAGGGGAAGAATTCTGGCAGGGGATATTCCTCATGGGACATCCCTTGTGTTTTAATCTTCATAATGCAGATTAAGCCTTAGTGTTCCTCAGGATCAGTCATACATACCCTCCAACATTTCACAGATGAAAACCACACATGGCCAAGCAACATTAGAGAATGTTCAAGGACAAGCTAGGAGAGGCTGCAACAGTTTGCTTTTGCCAAAGGGAAGAAGGGAAGATTCTGCCTCTCCTCTCCCCTCACCCATGTTGAATGAATTGATTTCAAAGGACAAGGGGGGAGTGGGAGGGAGAGAGGGTAATTAAGGCCATTTTCACGTGGTGTCACTGTCCTGCAATGGGGACACATTGGCAGCAATCTGCGAGTCGTGCTTTTGGATGACATCATTGCGGTCCCTGCAGCTAGTGCATCCCTACTTGTTGTGATTGCGGCATATTTGCTTAATGGGAAAAATCAGTTAAGTGCCCACAATCACATACCATTGTTGCCACTGCTGGCCATGTGGAAAGGGTGGAAGTGCAACATGTTTCCTTCCCCAGTGCAGCATGGGAAAGAGGCTGGCTGTGCTGTGGAGGGAAAGAAGGAAGGAAGGAAGGAAGGAAGGAAGGAAGGAAGGAAGGAGGGAAGGAGGGAAGGAAGGAGCATGTCGCTTCCACTCCTTCCACAGGGAACTGGCCAGGTGTGGAGGAGAGCGTTCGTGTCACAATTCCTTCCAAGTAAAGGCACTGCCGGGATGATACCATGACCACAACAGAGACTGGTAAGGTGAAGAAATGACCTAAAACATTTTAGAAGCAGTTGAAAAAGTGAGACATCAGGACTGCCAAAGTAAGACCATTGAAAAGTATGGTCATGCCTTTGGCTACTAGGAAAAGGGAAGGCTTAGGCAAATATTTAGAAGAGAAAGAATGGCTGATTTATCTTTATGTGAAGCTACCTTACATTACGTCAGACCATTGCTGTAGTCTTAGCAGGGTTTTCTTTGATTGCCAGCAGCTCTTGAGAGGCTTAGAACAAGAAAAGCCTTGGTTTGCTGCCTAAAATTTTTTCACTTAGACTGGGTGGAGGTTGGAACCTGGGACTTTCTGCTCACAGAGCATTTGCTCACGCTAGCAGTAAACAGTGTGCCCTTTTATAATATTGAAGTATTGTGTGACCCCAAGTTTGCTAGCATGCATGTTTTGTTTTATTCCTATTTTGCAAAATTATATTTATTTCTGTTATAAATCCATTCTAGTTTGCAGGTCATTGTGGTACAGAGCCAAGACAAGAAATATTGGTGGGGGGAGGAAGGCAAACATTAGCTGTGGATAAAAGAGCTTATTCGCATTGCTGATGTATTTAGTGAAAGAATTCTGTTCAGCTCTTTCCTGCTGGAATGTAAGCAGATGAGAGAGACTTGTTACCTACTGCTTGTAACTCAAATAAAAAAGGAAAAAAAAGACAATACAACCTTCAGAGTAGACATCCATGGTGTTGATTCAGCATCATTCTGTGCACATAGTCTCAGATAAGAGGTTTTATCATACTTGTGGTTGAAGATGTTTTGGTTAGGAATAAATACCATGTTTTCAGCAGTTTTCAGAACTGATATTCTTGTTGTCTCATCTGTTTTTTATAAAATTCTGGAACCAGGATGTCTTTATTGCATATTTATTGCATTTATGCCCATTTTTATCCTACAATAATAATGGTCAAGACAGGTAACAATAATGAAATGTAACAAAATTAAACAAAATTTTGATTAAAACGGAATATTAAAAAACAAACCACTTAAAAATGCAACAGAAAAAAATGTAACCTATGCACAACCAGTTAACTTCCAACCAGGTAAGTTTCCATTGATATTAGCAACTTATATGAAGTTCTTCTTACATGCCACAAATATATAGGTATATCTTGGTTAACAAAGCTTGTAGCACAGAACCTCCTTTTAACAGCCTTTTTACATCTGTTAGGTCTCCTTTTCCTCTGTCTGGCTAGCTATTTTTTTAGTGATACCAGGTTTTGAAAGATGATGAAGGAGGGCTTGAGAAACAGACTTTTGTTGTCAGGTTGCAACAGCATGTCTGCAGGAAACAATTCAATAAAGCATGAGCTGGAAAAACTGGGATTCTACTCTAGCTGATCTGACTGTAGTTAGGTGTGCCTGTCTACGACAGATGAAGCAAACAGTACTTGCTTCCCAAATCCCTTAGTGAGAATGTGTAAAGTAAAACAAAGAGAAAAGGAGATAAACCTATCTCATCTGTTAATGTCATAATATTAAAAAAAGGCTAGATCTATAAGTTTTGCCACCAGAATGGAAATAATAAGAAAAGTAGAGGGTGTTAGGGGGGAAAAAAATCACCCCAGATACATTTTGAAAGAAGTTTTCAAGTCGTCTGCAGAAGGTTCAAAATATTTTAGTATACTTATGCAAGACTTACCTGGCCTATTTGTTTTTTTAATTTCACATATGCATATTATTAGTTCTGAGTAAAAAGTCTGATGAAACATGTTGAACTGCTCTACTTTTTGGTCAAGTAAGAACCTTTCCCCATTCTTTCCATGTTATTTCTGTCTTTCGTACCAAATTTTCTGTTAAAGAAGCAATGCCTTGGAACACATCTACTTTGTTAACCGAGGTATAACTGTATATGCATGAGCACATCATATTTCTTGTGCTACCAGCGGTGGAAGCCCTAATGAATGTATCACACTGGCATCAGAAGTATCCATCTGATGTGTGTGGCCCATGTGAGTAATGAATGGTTACATTATACATACATCTTGGTGTCAAATCATAACAGGCAATTTTTGACAACAGCAACATAGTTTACACACACACACGCACGCAGACAAAGTGTCAAAGTTGTGGGCTTGATTTTCATGGATTTGATTATTTGCAAGTTTCTTCAACCCCTGCCCCCCTCCCATCAGACCCTTCTTTTCCAGAGGAACCTTTCCTCTGCAGCTCTGATCAGATCACACAGCCCTTTAAAAACCCACCTCTGCTTCTCCTCCCCCTTCTCTTCCACCAGGTCCTGTTTAGCCAGCTAAAGATGGCTTGCAATCCAATTTCTTAGCACCACAAACCCTCTCGTGATGCCCTCCTCACATCCTCTAAGGAAGGAGATGAATGAGACCTGGTTGGGACCCTGGGTGCCCTCTTTCCCCACCGTGCCTTGAGCCTTCTTGCCATAGACACATACACACACGTATATTCTGATATTTATGATTTTTCTGCTTTTCCGGGGAACCTGCACCCCTAAATATGGAGGGCTGACTGAATATGGAGGGCTGACCATATATACACAGAGACAGAGACAGAGGCCCTTTCCACATGCGGGGGGGGGTACGGGCGAAAACGCCCAAAAATGGAGCTTACCGGCAGCCGAGTAAGTCCGTCGCTACGCGGAGCAGCGTGAGCTCGCTGCTCCGCAGTCCTCCGGCGTCCCAAATGGCGGCTTCCGGTTGGTGGAGGTTCTCCACCAATCGGAGAAGCTCGCCAGCCGGAAGCCCGCCCCCGGCAGATCTGCAGGCACGCACTTGTGCGCGCCTGCAAATCCACGTTGGAGCCGGGCGACGGAGCGGCGTGGGGCTGCGTGCTCTGTGCTTTTTAAAAACCTCGAAAAAGAGGTTTCTAAAAAACACGCAGCGCGGCTAGTTCCGGCCCGCTCCTGAGTGGATTCTGGTGTGGAACTACAAAAAGTAGTCCACGCCAGTCCACTCTACGGTGTAGAAGACCTCTGTCAGAGGTCGCTCTGCACCATTTCAGAAACCCGGTATGGAAATGGCCAGAGACAGAGAGAGAAAGGAAATAAGGTAGTTAAAGCTGGACTGGTTTTGTTCTGTTTTGGACTTTGTGTAGTTTAATGGACAGAGACATAAAGTAGGGTGAAATCTTTAAGGAAGTGTTACAGATTGCTTAGCAGCGACACGGCTCCTTTTTAAATGGCTTCTCTTGTAGTAGCTTTTTTTTTTAAAACGCTCTTGTTTTTAAAGTAGTACAAAGTAGTAAAAACTCTTCTTGCTCTGTCTGCCACTGTAATTTTCCACACACATCCAGTGCTGCTCTAATGATGCTAGCAGCATGATTTGAGAGGTGTTTATGGGGGGACAGGTGCCACTGCAGAGAAAATTGGCACTTTTACGGCACTTGTAAATTCAAAGGGAAGGGCGGGGGAAGAGCTCCTACTCCATAGCAGCAAATTATTGACTCTTAAGAAGAAAGAAGACCTAAGAAGGTCTTCTGCCAAAACAATTTGTAACATTTCATCCCAAATCTGAAAGTGACCAAAATGGCCACCCCATTTGCTGTGTGTAAATGGAAACAGTGTATTTGTGACTATGCCATTTTAGCTCACCCATAGTTTTAATAAAATATTAATAATTAATAAAATAAAATATTAATAGATTATCTGTGGACATGATCTGTGGAAGAACATTCTAGATACTGGATTGCTATGCCATTTTAAAATTTAAAATTCATAATGCCCAAAGACAGCCGTAACCCAAGACTGAACCTGCACGTCACAGTTTAAGACAAAACAAAACAAAAACAAAAATGTACTGCTAAGATATTCACAGTTGAGCTTCTGCTGTGTCTCCAGCTGTTCAGATTACTTATGCTTTCTCATTAGTTATAGATAGAATGAAGAATTTCTCTATATTAATAGCATTAGCATCAAACAAGGCCCTTACAAGATACATTTCCCCCTGCAGCAGAAGAGTACATCTGAATGTGGAAAATTAATTTAATGCCTTATTGTTAGTGGTGATCATCAAATAAACAGCTGAGCTTAGTAGTACACTTTTTTTGTGTTTTTGTATACCCCAGCATACACACCATTCATAATAGATAGCATCTGAATGCCCGCTTTAATTTAGGTTTTTTTGTTTTGTTTTAAAAAGATGTAAGGTAACCAAAAATAGTTTCAGCTCTTCTTTATTTGGTATGTTCATTGTCAGATAGTGGAAGGTATTTGCATTTTATTTCAATAGTTGGCAAAGTGAAGATTTTTTTCACAAGGTGATGAAAGAGACCAGGCAAATGTATACTTGGATAGTTAAGGATGTGGCAAATTAGGCCTTTGTGCGGGGTTTTAGTGAGGGCATGATGTCTGCCAGCTCCAGGCTGGGTAGAGGAAAGCAAAATGGAAATGTACTGAGTGACCTTGAGCAAGTCATACTCTCTCAACCTCATTGGAGAGCAATGGCAAATCTCCTCTAAACAAACCTTGCCAAGAAAACTACGTGATAAGTTTTGCTTAAGTAAGAAACGGCTTGAAGGCACATAACAACAACAAGATGTCACAGAGTAGGCAAAGGCAAATGAATTCTGTATCACAGTATTTTATTCTTTAAGATCGTATCTTATAAACTGTCTTAAGAATATTTTGCCTGTGGAGTCAGTAGGAAAACAGATTAAATAAACAGTAAAAATAGCAAATGAAAAAATAGCAACAGCTGATTTATGTTTATTTGAGATAAACAGGAGGTCATGTAGACACATGATCCATGGCCTGGCATCATATAGGTGATAAAACGAAATTCGTACCAAAGAATGAAATGCATTGCATTCATACTGATTTGGACCTATTGCCTTGTCACTCTACTTGCCTCCTCCAGTACAGTTTCCATTTTCCTTAAAATTGAAAGACCTTCGAAATTGTGGCAATTACAGACTTAGTTTATCATAGGGAGTGTTTGTCATTCATTGTCTTAACTGATGTATTACAATTTAATTTAACATTAAAGTTGCCCGTAGCTTGGTAGCTTGGAGAATATATGAACAACTGCTTTCAAAGTTAATGTATAGAAAAAGTTATTTTAGTAGTACATCTCTAACTGTAAATATATGTGTGACATGTGCAGCCAGCTCAAACAACTTGTATTCATACCCCCATTTTTAATGCATGTTTCTATATATTTCAGAAGTGGATGCAGAAAGAGGTTTCCTGCAACTTAAAATTCCTGTGATAGCTTGTCTTTTGAATTTGCACCTAAAGAAATTAACCACTGTACCCTTTAAAATTTATATAAGACAGACAGCTTATGGTGCTACTGATGTCCAGATGACTTTTTGTATAAGGAGATATGTTTTTCAGATAGAAATCTGACTGATAAGTAATAAATATGACTATTATAGTTCCTTCCAGGAAATGACACCCAGTTTTGAATTAGACACAACCAGGAGATGTCTAGACTATGCTTTTCGTAGTCCCCTCATCGCCACCTCCTCCCCTTTTTGGCACCTTAAGAACTACTACTGCTCTGGAATCCAAATCTGGGAAAAGCAGCTGCTATAACAACCTGGGGAAAACTGGCAAGAAAGAAATTAAATGTGCTCTTCTTTATTATAGCTCCACTATAAATCATACTGGCTTTAACTACAGGAAGGTATGGTGTCAAACCAGTGAGGTTCAGATTGTCCAGTTAGGACCTGGAAAACCTTAATTCAAATGGCCACTCCACCATGATGGGTGACCTTGGCCAGTCACATTTCCTGAGCCTTATATATCCTACCAGTGTGCTCTAGAGAGAAAATGAGTATAGGTATGGAACATCAAAAGGCAGAATATAACATTTATTTATTTTTATCAATGCATTTCTTACCAATTACAAAAAATATATAATTCTATATCAATATAAAAAAAATTCATAAAATTATTTAATTTTAAGCAAACTTGAGAGCAATCCAGTAAGGCCCTTTCCGCACCTTACCTTCTTCTGGCACTGGGGTGCGGGGATCATGCAAGCAGCCTCTGGCGAGAGGTTCTCGTGTCCGGGGTCCTTCAGCTCCGCACGAGCTGCCTGCTCACACGAGAGCCCCGCCTCTTCCTTCTGCAGTGCAGCCTGGGACCTTCCCAGGCTGTGCTGGGGCAGGAAACATGACCGGCGCAGCTCCAGAGGCTCCACATGCCAGGTAAGTGCGCGCAGGGCCCGGGAGCAATGTGCGATCATGCACCATTTTCAGCTTCTAGCCGAAAATGAAAACGTGCATGATAGGCGCCTGCCGGCCCCTGGACTGTTGCACGATTGTGAGTGTGTCGTGCAGATCACTCCTCACAATCGCGCGACGCTCCAGGCGCCCTTTCACATGGAAAATACCGTGCGAAAAGGGCCTAAGAATAGAAGTAATAAATGACTGCAAAAAATCCTTTCACTTAGAAGCTGAAGAAAACAATTATATTATTGTTTTCATTTTATCAAAATTGTAATCCCAAAACATTGTCTGGGCAATTGCTTGGCAGTGCTCTGCGTGCACAAAGCCCAGGTTCAGTTCCTGGCATGTTCAAGTAGCACTGGAAAATATCCTAACTGAAACTGTGGCGAGTGCTGACAATAACGGTTAGATCAATCAGTGGTCTGACTGATGTAAGGCATTGTCCTCTGTTTATGTCTTTCTTGCTGAAACTAAACCAATATATGTCTAGTAAAGGCTTGGATGGGAGACTGACAAGCCAATATGCATATGCGTTGTTAAATTCTGTGTTGAAAGAAAGGGATAAACAGAACTTGGAGTGTTAGTATTAATGCATCAATGTTAAATCGTTAAACAAAGTAAAACTGTTATAGTTAGAAGGATATTTGATAAAATTAATTTATTATTTGCTTTGTTAAACTGGTAAATTAGGAAACTGAAAAATATGAAAAAAAATGAAAAGTAATAATTAAAGTAATGAGAAATTATTTTTATCCACAAATAATGTGGTTCTATTTAGTTTAATAAAAGTAAAAGAGTGATTTCAAAAACCATTGTTGAAAATGCTTAAATGCTTAAACATTATTTCCAATCTCTGGTCATGATGGAAAAGTTATGATGTTGTTGTTGCTTGTTGTTGTGTGCCTTCAAGTTGTTTATGACTTATGGCAACCCTGAGGCAACCCTATCATGTGGTTTTCTTTGCAGGGTTTTGTTCAGAAGTTTTCTTTTTCCTTCCTCTAAGGCTGTGAGAGTGTGACTTGCCAAGGTCACCCAGTAGTTTCCATCACTGAGGAGAGTGGTTTCAAACCCTGGTCTCTAGAGTCCGACTCTCAGACCACTCTACCGCACTGGATAGAAATATACTTAATACATAAAAAGTATGGAGACACAAAGCTTGTTGTGCGTTTTCTGGGCTTTGAGGCCATGTTCTATTAGTATTTGCTCAGGAGTGAAAGCATTCGACTTTACATATGGAGACACAAGTTTAAGCACGTATACTTCTGCCATATAATCTAAGGAAGTTTTGATTCTCTTAAAATTAGGGAGATCCAAAAGCATGTGTAGTGAGGCTTGTATCACAGAATTCAATAAGACTGAAAGGGACTTATTTCTCCTGGATTGTGCCCAAATAGACTAAAAAAGTTAGATGTAGAACATTTTTTTATTTATTTTTTTGGCCACAGATGATCTTCAGCATCTGCCTGATACTACATTAAAGCTGGTTAGTCTTTGAAGTGCTAAACACTAATCTTTTCACTGCTCCAGACTAACATGGCTGCTCTTCTGGCATTTGTCTTCAAGTATTTGTTGACACCCAGCCCTTGGAAAAGACTCTGAATCTAAAATTAGCTACCTAAATGTTACTGTATGAATATTTATAGTTGCTGTAATAGAAAAATCAAAGGGCCACTTAAGTGTTCACCCCAGCAAATCCCACTCCTCAGTTAACTGTCTGATTTGGTTTTTATCAGCAAGCTGAAAGAACAACCATATTCCCAAAAACAGACTTGCATCATACTTAATGCAGTGGAGAGGAGGGAGGCATGGAGATATTTTTTCTCATATTTAAAATATAACAGTTATCTTGAAAATCAGTTGGCAAAAATTAGCAAATTCCCATAATTAAATTATCTTTATTTTTGTTCTATTCCCCCACAAAGGATCATTTTATCACTAGCAATAACAACAGAAAAAAGTAACTAAAGTATGTGCCTTCACTTGGGGTAGCTTGCCATTGCCTTCCTCTGAAATATAGCCTGCAGTAACTAGTATTCCCTGGTGCTTTCCCTTCTAGGTATTTTTTAAAAATATTTTTATTAGCAAAAAACTATATATACTAAATCATACTAAATCAACATAAGACAATAAAACAAAACTTATAACGCATAGCTTATTACAATATGAGTAAGTAAAACAATATAGGGGGAAAAGGGGGAAGGGAAAGGGTAAATGGGGGGAAACCACCACAACAAAACAATTAGACAACGATTATTACAAAAACCTTGAAGCTTCCACCTAGAATGCGGTGACTGCCTTAGTGAAGTCTCAAAAACAGAGAAAATAGTGACCTCTCCATCCTAAGAGAAGGGAAAATATTACTTAGCTGAAATCAAACAACTTCAGAAGATCATGAACAATCAATATATTCTGTTGTCATACAGCTAGCTAGTTTTAATACGGTTACCATTAATAGCTCATCATCGTTTTCCTAAGTACTCTGATGGTAACTGTATTGTGTATACTTCCCTAAACATTCCAAAAAAGAAAAAGGCAACAGGCAACTTTTCTTCTACTGCTTTATCCTCCCACTTCATTAGTGCCCAGGGAGTTTAGAAATAATAAATAACTAATAGTAGTAATACTCTAATCTAGTCCAACAAGGGAAAAGATCTATTATACCTTGTACGCGCATTAGGGAATAACATTTGGGTTTCAATTCTATATAAATAGTTAATTTAGGTTATAAATCAACATTGAAAAGCAGGTGTCGGAATCTTTTTGCTTTGTAAAATATCACCAGTGGCTCCCATGCCGTATAAAATTTACTGTCTGTCATATTTCCTAAACTGTAAGTCATCTTATCCAACTCAGCAATCTCCATAACCTTTTCTAACCACTCTTCGGTTGTGGGAATGGAAGTCATTTTCCAATGCCTAGCAAATACTATTCTGGCTGCCACAATAAGATGCCACACTAATCTTCTAATATGGAAATCCAACCTTGGTCCTGCTCTCCATATACCCAATAAGAAAAATTCTGGTATCAAATCAATCTTGAATTTTAAAATCTTCTGCATGTTAGATCAGATGGCAAACCAGTATTTCTTAGCATTGTCTCATCCCCACCACATATGGAAAAAAGTACGAATCTGGTTTGCACATTTCCAGCAATGATTTTTCATCTGCTTGTTCATCTTAGCAAGTCTGTTGGGCACCAGGTACCACCTGTGCACCATCTTTAGAGTATTTTCTTGCAGCAGATAAGATCTAGAGTGCATCATATTGTCTTTCCAAATTGCTTCCCATTCTTCCAGCAAGATAATGCAACCTAGGTCTCTTGCCCATTTTATCACACATTCTTTTATAGTCTCGTGCTCTAAGTTGAGAGTTAGTAACAATTTATACAGTCTGGAAAGTAGGTGTTTTTCTCCTTTTGACATACAGATTTCCAGTTCAGTAGGCCTCAATTCGACGCCTCCAGTTTGAAGATCTTTTTTAAATCTCTCCTTAATTTGCAGATAAGGAAACCACTGTATTGGGGAACCTTCTTCTGCCAGCTGCTGTTGGTCTTTCAGCAAAATGGAGTCCCTGTTTTATTTTAACAATTCTTTGTAGATAATCCAGTTGCCATATCTTCTTAGTCCGGAGATCGAAAGCGCTTCTAAGGGTGATACCCATGATGGTAGTTTCGGCTAAAGCAGAGATTTATATCTTTCCCAAATGGTGAAGGGAGTTTTATGAATAACATGATTTTTGAAGGACTTCTGAACTTTTGACTTCCTGTACCATAAGTATGCGTGCCAGCCAAAATGAAGATCATGTCCTTCCAGCATCAAAAGCTTCCTGTCATCCAACAAAATCCACAGTTTCATCCATGAAAGACAGGCTGCATCATAATACAGGTTTATATCCGGTACTGCGAAGCCTCTTTGTCACCTTATGTCCGTCATCAACTTGAATTTCATCCTGAGTTTCTTCCCATTCCAAATATATTTAGGAAGGTCTTTTTTACACTGGTGCAGACAGTTTCTGGAGATAGTAATTGGTATCATTTGGAACAGAAATAAAATTTTGGGTAAAATCATTTTAATAACTGAAATTCTTCCCAATAAGGATAGGTCTAATGATTTCAATGTTTCAAGTTTCTTTTGTATCGACTTCCAAATTTTTGATAGTTATTCTTAAATAAATGAATATTATTCTTGGACAGCTCGATTCCTAAGTAGTTTACTCTCTGTACACATTGTATGCCTGCCTTCTTTTCAATCTGCTCTCTTTCTGAAAGCCTCAAATTCTTCAAAGGAATCTTAGGCCCTTTCCGCACTGCATTTGCCACGCGAAAGGGCGCCTGGAGCGTTGCGCGATTGTGAGGAGCGATCTGCACGACACACTCACAATCGTGTGATGCTCCAGGGGCCGGTAGGCACTGATCGTGCACTTTTTCATTTTTAACTAGAAGCCAAAGATGGTGCACAATTGCGCATTGCTCCCAGGCCCTGCACGCACTTACCTGGCGTGCGGACCCTCCGGAGCCGCTCCGGTCACGCTTCCTGCCCCAGGCTGCGCTACAGAAAGAAGAGGTGGGGCTCTCATGCCAGCAGGCAGCTCATGCAGAGCTGAAGCAGCAGGGACGCGAGAGCCTCACGCCAGAGGCTGCTCGCGTGATCCCTGCACCTCAGCGCCGGAAAAAGGTAAAGTGCTGAAAGGGCCTTAGTTTTACCCTTCTAGGCATTAACAAGGCACCTGGCCTGCCTTGGGTTCCAAAATCAGCCAGGATCTAGTGTGTCTAGGGCAGGGTGGGCAAACTGCAGGCTACATGAAGGCCCCTTGGCCACAGGGCACTCCAAAAGTCATTATTTTGCCCCCAGAGGCCCACTAGTTGGCACAAGGGGGCATTTTTTGCCACCTTTTGTACCTTAGGAGGCTATTTTATGCCCAAGAGAGACCTTAAAAAAAACCCAAGAAATAAACTTCTATTCACTTTCTGTTTTTTAAAAAAAGGCCTGTTCTATATCTAAAATGTATCAGGGGCCTAAAAATATGGCATAAATGCTCCCATACACCCTAAAGGGCATGTGGTGGTAATTTTAAAAAAATTGCAAAGGGTCTGGTGAGAAAGGCTGCAATCCAGTAGGGTCTCCTGAAGGATGAATGCAGCTTCTTGGCCTTCCATGGTAACCCAGCAATGTTCTGGGGTGTTTAGGCATACTAACACTACAAACCATTCAGGTGAGATCTTTACACATTGACATAGTGGGCCCATCCCACAGGTTCCACTTCATGACACTACCCTTGAATCTATTCACAAAATGGCTAGTCAGTTGCATGTGTGAAACCTAGTGGCAGGACCTGAGTACAACTGCATCCTACACTGGAGTTGCAGAAAAGGCCAGGATTTGCCTCGAGTGGTATGGTGAATCTTCTGCTCTACATACACAATTCAGGATTGGGCAGAAGGTGCAGTTGCTTGTCTGAAGCATCTTTGAACCCTTCATCTATGCAAAATCAAACTGGGAAACCACCACCAACTCTTCCATCTCCATGCATGTGAAGGGACAGGTTCCTGACAACCACCAGTCTTGGCTAGGCTTCCAGGGACAGCCAAAAACTGTACGCCATTGTTCTCTCTGAAGAAACAGGAAGAAGAGAAGATATTTCTATATTATTAGAAATATGTCATCTCACGGATACTAAGGAAGAGCACAGTAAACATGAATAGAATTGATCATGGTACTATTTGAAAAAGCAGTAAAATAATTTTTGCAAAAACAATTCAAAGAGGACTATAAACAGACTTTTGGAAACAAGCTGGTTTGGAGGAATTTTTTTTTTTAAGAAAAGACGTTTTAACAACATGCAGTGCAGTTTTTTATTAATTGCTTTAAAATGGTTATGTTTTCAACTGCTGATTCTATAGGAGATTTGATTGTGTTCTGATTTTGTGTTTTTACTTATAGAACAGTCCCCTCTTATCCACAGTTTCACTTTCTGTAGCTCTAGTTATTCATGGCGAGTCTCTTCCCTCCCTCCCTCCCTCCCTCCTTTTGCTACATGGAGCAGGCAGGCAAATGTGGTGCAAGTCTCAGCTGCTCCTCTGCTTTGCTTTCTTCTGGGTGCTGGGCATCAACTATTACGTGTCATCAGGGGAAGGGGGAAGCACTGCACTCATGGGAGGGGGCAGAACGATGATGAACAAGAGGCAGTAAGCAAGCAGGCAGGAAAGTAATCAAAGAAGGAAGGAAGGAGGAACGAATGAAGGAGGGAGGGAGGGAGGAGATAATGGGCACCATTGTAGCTCTCTCTGGGGATAAGACTCTCGGGAGAGGGCTGTCCTTCTGTCTGTCCCTTTTGGTTTCCACTCTCCTTCTTTCCCCAATTCCCTCCATTCATCTCTCTGCACTTCTGCATTCATCCTGGGGTTTTCTTCTGCTGTGATTTACTTCAGCAAGCTTCCTTGCTCATCCCACCACCCATGGAATTGTCCGGCTCTTCTCATAGTTCAGTATGATTTACAGTTTCAGGCACCCGTGAGGGGTCTTGAAACATATCCCCTGCCAATAAGGGGATCACTGTACACATTTTAATCAGTAACTATTTTAATTTTTTTGTAAGCCACCTTGAGTTCTAGTTTTAGGTAAAAGGTGGAAAATACCAACAGTGTGCAAGCAGACTAAACAATATCCCAGCTTTAAAATACAGCATTATAATGTTGACTGTCAGTGTGAAGTGACACTTTCGAGCCAAAGTTGGTTTCTGTTTCACAAAAACGTAAGTTCATTTACATAGTATCAAACACACAGATACAATATAGTATTTGTAAATGACATGGAAATCAGATTTGTGCAGAAGGCATTCAGAATAGGCCTTTGTGGTTGGGCTTTCCCTGTTGTTATCTACTGAGATTCCAGCTGTCATCTGTCTGTACTTTTCATTTATGTTAGGTAACATGGAGGCTTCAGGATCAAATGTAACAACAGCTTTTAAACAACACATGAGTTTGCTTTTAAACATGGTATCATGTATGTAATAATTCATTGGAGAAAGAAGATGTGCCAGATTTACAGCCATACAGTTCTGTTTATTATTAATAATATATACAAATAATATTCTCTGAATTTGTTTATCCAAGGTGACAATGAGAGGCTGAGGCTGCAGACTGGTACTTGAATTGCTGAAAATTACTTTATAATTAAACATGCTGAGAATTACTTTATAGTTACAGTAGAAGTTTTAAATATAGATGGAGCTGGACTGTACCCCCTGTTAAATGTATTCTCATCCAAATTTTGCAATCTGTGTCAGAGTTTTCCTTTATTATTTTGGCAATATACATCAGACTTGGAAGGCCCATCTCAATGGTAAATTTGTTGTTGACTTGCTGAGTTCTGGACTCCCCTCTTAGAAACTGCCAGTAAAGTAAGTGTTGTGATATTTTTGAAGGGGAGATCACTTCTCATGTGACTGATGTACGTGCACTGAGCAAGACCTACTGACCTTCTGGAAATTATCACACTGGTGAAGGCTATGCTGATGTGTATCAGAATGTGAATAGTCAATGAGTAGCCTGAAAGGTTACAAGTGAGCGAGGAATTCTTGTACTTGAGTAATAATCTGAGTAAAGGTTTACATTTCAATTATTTCAGTCAACAATTGTACAATCTCTAAAGAATGGGACGGGGCATTCAGTTCAATGCGTTGTCGCCTACAACAGTGCTTCACTTGGATAACTTCTTACCTTTTTTAATGTAACTATTCTTCAGTTTCATTTTCTCTAGCGATATCACATTGTGAATGATTTTCTCTTTGAATTAGCCAACTAAGTAAGTTCGTTTGGATGGAGGGAAAGTAGTGACCTGGTTTTAGTTTTGGTACATGTATTCCTTTCTTCCTGCTTCCTACTGTGTATTGATATACTACTATTTGATTAAGTTTTCATAAAATAAGAATTTGTACTGTACTTAGCAATTATTTAAACTCGTTATTAGTTAATGTTTTGATACTCATATGTAGAATTTTATGGTGTAGTTACAGTTACTTTGTGTGAGCTTTGTTAATGATATTTTGAAACCATTTTGTTAGTTGCTGAGTTTTTTTTTCTATATATGGCTAAAGCTTTCAAGTTAAGACTTTAAAATATGACTATGAAGTAAGTATGTGTGAGAGAATATGTGTATTCTTTGTTGTGTGTGTCTTCAAGTTACATATGATTTATGGTGACACTATGGCAAACCTATCACGGAGTTGTCTTGGGAAGATTTGTTCAGAAGGGGTATGCCATTGCCTGCCTCTGAGGCTGAGATACTGTGACTTGGCGAAGGTGATCCAGTAGATCTCCGTAGCTGAATGAGTATTCAAAATGTGGTCTTCCAGGGTCCTAGTCCAACTCCAAAGCCAGTATGTGCATATATAAATGTGTGTCCATATAATCCTTGGACAAAGAGGATTAATATAATTCTTAAACAAACATATGACAGGGTGGTTGACAAATAGCTCTTGAACCCTTTGAAATTAAAGGTTAAATTGCCATTGACATAAGATGTTTACTCCTAGCCACACCTAATTAAATGTCTGAAATGGAACTATGAATATTTTGGAAAAGGGAAAAAGGCAGAAAAAATATGCATTGTTCTTCTAAACTCTGCCAAGGTTTAGTTGTAAACCTAGGCTTGTTAATTTTGAAGGCAATCATGCTTATTTGTTGATTACTTTTCTGTACTTTTCACCAGCTAACAAGCTTAGTTAAAAACAAATTAGAAACACATTAAAAAGAAATTAAAAACAAGTTAGAGAATTACAATCAGCACAGTAATGAAAGCCATTAATAAACGTACTTATTTCGGTGGGACTTGCTTCTGCTTAGTGCTGCATCTTGAGACTTTTCTGTATGATGACTCTCTCATGTCATCCTGTCAGATCGCAGCAGTGACTCTGCCAGGATGGGAGCATGTTCCCAACACTCCTCTCCACCCGTGACCAGCTCCCTGTGGAAGGGAGAACAAAGGAGATGCTCCGACCTTCTGGACTGCAGCCAGCCTTCTTCCCATGCTGCAGTGGGAGAGAAAGTACGTAGATTGTGTTTCCAGCCCTTCTGCATGGCCCGTTGTGATGGAAGGCTTGCACAATCAAGAGTCATTGATGGAGTTTTTCCATCAATGATGCAGCCCATGATCACACCGGCTGGTGATGCGAGAAGGGCAGAACCACAACAGCATCATGCAGAAACATGTCCAGGTTTCTTCAGCTCCGCACAAGCCTCCTGCTCGTGTGAGAGCCCCGCCTCTTCCTTTCGCAGTGCAGCCTGGCACCTTCCCAGACTGCACTGAGACAGGAAGCGCAACCGGCCAGGCTCCCGAGGCTCCACATGCAAGGTAAGTGCGCGCGGGGCCTGGGAGCAATGTGTGACCGCGCACCATTTTCGGCTTAAAGCTGAAAATGAAAAAGTGCATAAGTGGTGCCTGCCAGGCCCTGGAGCGTCGTGCAAATATGAGTGCGTCGTGTGGACCACTCCTCACATTTGCGCGACGCTTGAGGGGCCCTTTCGCATGGAAAATGCTGTGCGAAAAGGGCCATCATCATGGTCCCACTCCTCTTACATCCCCATTCTAGGATGCTGTAGTCATGCAGAAAGGGCCTTAATGTATCCTAGTAAGGTATCAAAACAATTTAAAAATAAAGTTTTCTTCTTACATAATTTTCAAGAATTTTCCCTTATCTGAGGGGACATTCTGGTTGCAGTCTTATATTCATTTACCTTGAGCACAGTGGAGCATACTTCTGAATAGACATGTATATGATGGTGCTGTTATTTGTTCCATAAATGATCCATTAATATGATTTCCCCAGAAACAAAATCTTTCATTAAATCTCATCAGTATTATTTTAATTCCTGTATTAAAACATGATTGTCTTATATGGCCTTATCTAACAGCTGATACAGTACCATTCCCTCCAACATTTCATAGAGTTGTCAAGACAGCAAGAATTATTAATGAGAATGAACACACAAGCTAGAAGAGGTGCAACAGTGTGCTTTTGCCTGAGACTACTGGGAAGGACCAGACTCCATCCTGTCTTCTCCTCTTCTCCTCACTGAGTGAATAGAATGCAAATTATGTTTGCAGTTTTTATTCAGTGTATAGCAGTTGAAGTAATCTGAGAACAAAAAGAGAAACTGGAGCAATGAGAGAGAGTGGGACATTTTAAAAGCAGCCCAAAAAGTGGTATGCCAGAGGACTAATTGGTAATGTCCCTGCCAAATCTGGACTTTTGGAGGGTATTCAACTATAGTGGTGAAATATGAGAAGTTGCCACTCAAATTGTAAGGCACAAAGTACTTATGTTGATATATCTATTTATCGACATAGCTTTACACATAATTTCCCCAAAATATAACTGTGAAGGAATTAGGAACAATAATTTTTGATGAGTTTCAGAATTGAGGAATATGGCATCAGCCAAATGCTTGGCCATCATGATAAGTCATCATGTGATTTATTGAAACCAGTCTTGTTGTGATGTGTAAACCAGTCTTTTCAAATGATTCATGGTTAACCAGGCACAAATTACTGTTCAAATCCATGGTGTGTTACTGGCTTGTGAACTCTGGCTTGTTTAAACTCTGGCTTGTTGTGATGTTAAAACCTGCAACTGTAACTTGTTCCTGGTTTGTTGCTTCAGCTGAAACTGGAGCTGACAAAAGGAATGAGTGAGTAACGAAGCAGGAAGACAAACCACAATTTGTCTGGCTGTCATGCAATTTATGAATACAAAACATGGCTTATTTTGTGACATGTAGACTTTTCCTTATGATAGTGCTTCCCAAACTCTGGTCTTCCAGGCATTTAGGACTTCAGCTCCCAGAGTCACTGATTGTTGGCCAAGGCAGCTGAGACTTCTGGGACTTGAAGTCCAAAACACCTGGAGGACTAGAGTTTGGGAATCAATGCCTTAGGACTTTGAACCAGATTTCTTGCGTGTTCACTTTTAAATTGAAAGGCTTAATCCTAACAGGGAAACCCTATGCACCTTTACCTAGCTGTAGGTCCCACTTGGTTCAGTGGAGACGTAATTGGAGATGTAATATGATTGCACTCTTTGTTTCTTTGGAAAACAAATGGGTTCCCTTGGTTACAGAGAGGGATTTCAATCCAACAGAAATTCCCACTGGTGAAAGAGAAATGGCAGGGAAAAACAATTTTCACAGATTCATCTTCAGCTACTTCATGTTATACCAGTCTGGACTTCCATGCCCCTGCATATATTTGAGGCATACAACAAGAAAGTCAGCTCCCCTGCTTTTTTTCATCTGAACTTAGGATCAAACCCAATGCTTTTCATGTGAATAAAAGCACAGAGGAGAGTATTTTTACTTAGTTTTTATTTAATTGTCAGTTAACTGTCAGCAATACATAGAAGCAGGAGGAAGAGAAACAGATGGATTTAAAAGAAAGAAAGTTAATCTTTGTTTTTTTAAAAAACAATTTCTGGAGGAGTTTAGCTTGTTGAGTTGTTCTCAGTAAATAGAAAACATTTCTTAGGTTTAATAGAGTGTTTACTGAGCAAAGAGATTTTCCTGCAGATACACACAAAACCACGTAATTATGCAGATAGTTGTTCATACAGATCTTTGATTTCAGGAACATTTTTGGTTCCGTGTGTCCTTGATCAGAAAAGAGATAGGCAGGACCCAAGGCAGCAAAATGCAATGCACTATTTAAATTGTATCCTGCTGTTACCTGTGTCTTTTTAAAAATGGCTAGAGTTGGTGTCATGCTATTTTTTCTGGTTATGGAATTGTTTTTGTTTGTATTCAGTCCACACTTGCAAACTCAGGATTTAGCTACTTAATTCTGCTGTATATGCTTGGTTGCTGTTTTGGGATATCTTTCTTTGGTGAGATTGTGACTGATATTTTTGAGACAGAGAATGTAAGACCCATTAATCAGTGGCACATATAGCCACAATTACTTATTCCATCAATTTGCAAAGGAACTGAATTAATTTTTTTTTCATTCTTCTGGTTAGGGATAAATCCCTAAGTCTGAATCCACTGAAGGGCATAAATTAATAGAGCAAACAGCTCCATGAGAGAAAGGTTGGCAAATACACCGGTGCATGTGTAGACTTTTAAGACCTGTCCCAAATCTTAACATCCGGTGAATAGCTTCGGAAGTGAGAAGAGGCTTGTTTAATACCTGTTATTTGCTTCTCAATGCAACCTTTACCTACAAATATTATGTATATGGCATGTAACTTATTTCAAAATACAAGTGCGTCTTTGAGAAGATAGGCCAAATGATTAAAGCTTTCCAGAGGCTGCTGTTATGTCTTCCGCAACAAGCAACAACTCTTGTCCTCCATTCTCTTCCCTCTACTGGATTAGAGTAGGAAGTAACAAAAGTAGTTGTGAGAAATGGCAGGCACTGAAGCTGAAGATAAAAGGTAGGAGCCACAGTAAATAGTGATGACTCTGTGATAGAGCAGTGTCATCTTTTCCTAATAACTCCCACGTTCTTTTAACATAGGTTGATCATTACATAAAAGCTGGTATTATATGGTCTCTGATTTTCTGATCACACAACTGTCAAATACATGAGGCAGGCCTAGTTGTTCATTATTATTGGGTAACAGACTTGCATAGATAGCAGTTAATATAAACTATACTGTACTAATAATCTGCCTCATGCCCTGCTGTTAGAATCTGCCCCAGTGCTGTGGTTCAAAATGACAGGCAAATGCAAGGGATAAAAACATAGCTAACAACTTGACTTGTTTCTGTGTTGTTTAGGCTCCAATGCAGTCATTATCTCCAGTACTAAGGAAAGTGCAGTTTTGGAGCACAAATTATCTTTTCTTTTCTTTTTTTTGCATTTAAAATATGTGATCTTCAACAGATTCTAACAAATTTACTACTAAAGCCTAGAATCCATCTAATCTTGTAAATTTCCCCTAGTTCTTGTAAGAAGTGATGACCATCCACTGTTGCTTACCTCCAACTGCTGATAACTATACTGTTTGCCAGTTAGGGCTAATAGAAACTGATATATCTTTCTGCCACGAGTTTGTTTTCTAATGGCTGACTTTTAGGTTACCTTGTCTGTTTAAATATTTATTGGGAGTTTCATTTCTCAGATAGTATCTTGCTTCCACTGGCTAGGTTGGTAACTCATTAAAAGGTTGAATGAACAATGTTAATGAAGGGCAAGAATAAGAAATAGCTCAGGGATAGACGTATGTCTTCTGTTAATCCAAAGTAAATCTTTAACTCTACTCATAAAATGCATAAGGGGAACGTTTACTTTATTGACAACAAGAAGAAAATTATTTGTAGATCATTGTCAAATTACTTTCCATGAATCAGGTTAACAACTGCAGCCCCTTTCTAGGCACAGGCCAGTGAGGTAAGGTACTAATAACCGGTGGTATTGTTGTGTGCCTTCAAGTTATTTCCAACTTATGCCAACCCTAAGATGACCCTATCATGGGCTTTTCTGGGGCTGAAAGCGTGTGATGCACCCAAGGTCACACAGTGAGTTTCCATGGCCGAGTGGGGAATTGAACCTTGGACTCTAGGGTCATAGTTCACTGCTCAGACCATTGCACCATGCTGGCTCTCTATCTGGAGTAATTTTGGCTCCATCTGATGGTTATTTTGTACTAGTATCTTTGTTAGATAGTTTTGGCCTTAGCTTAGTTTTTGATATGCTATGATATGTAAAGATATGAAAGCTGAGAACAGACTGGGGGAATGAATTTTCCTCTGTTGCTAACCTGCTTGCACAGTTCTTATTGTGAAGGAGAGAAGTAACGCTTGCATACAGTGACCTTTGTTTGCTTTTGCAGTATGTAATACTTGGGTATCCTTCTTTCTTTGGCCTTGCCCTGGGGAGGAATGAGGCCAGTATCAGGGGTTCTCCTTAACAAACCATGGGGATTTAGATTACCAGTCATGGATAATCTAGACAGAATTAGGTGTTTAGGGACTCAGTTATACCACTGGGTGTTAAGAGATTTTAGATCGCATTCACAAAAGATTTGGAATGCTTCTTTGCTGGATATTTACTATTCATAAAGCTTATCTTATAGTAGCTACATGCATCTGTGTTCAGTACTGACCAAAGTTTCAAGAAGGCCTGGAACTACACCCAGTTTGAGAACAAAACAGGTGATTTTGTAAATAAAAAGTAAAAACCCACAGGAGTTCCTCATGCAAATAAGCAGTGTTTACATGTACACTGGAGAGATCAGTACAGATCTTTGTAGTTCGTGTTTCCTACAGAACAGATGCAGAGGACATTTTTAGGTTCTATCATGATGATATCTCTAGTAATTGTAATCAGAAAAAATAAAATGTGCAAATAAAATATGCCAACCTTAAGAACTGTATTTGTTAAATCCATTCTGCTGTATTGAGTCTGAGTGGTGAGTTTGCTAACTGTACGATGTCTTCCCTCATCATGTCTAGGGAGCACTGATGGGAACTTGGTGATAACATTTAAAGTAGAACCTCCTCTGTACAGTGGCTTATGCTAAGACTTCTGAAAGGTTGAGTGTTCCAAAAGTGTACCCATGTTATTCAGAAGATGTACGTAGAAAAATGCAGTATGAGAATCCTTTTATATTTGTAGTGTTTGCAGAATTCCCCTTTGGGTAGTTTTCCTGTAGGTATCTTTAGGGTTGCCATAAGTTGGAAACAACCTGAAGGCACAGAAGAACAGCACAGAAGAGGTATGGAAAACATACCAGTTTGGGCTCCAAATGGTGGTTGTTGGAAAGTTAAATGGAAGAATTTACTGAGCATGATGTAAAAAACCCTGAGCTGTCTGATTCTGGGGTTTCTGCAAGTTGTCAGTCCTTCCACTAACACTGCCTGGAGCTGGTATGCTTTGTCATACCTTGCTTTGTAGGACAGTTAGTATTGTCAAACAGCATCAACCTCTTGTCCGGAACTTTTAGTACACCATAGTTTTCAGTTAATAAGTGTGTGAGCAGCCCTGACACTAGTGGTTAATAGTTTTCAATTAGTGTATATTTCAGATCATACCTGTGGATACTTGCATTTTTAATTCTCTTCATAATTTGGACAACTTAGAAGCATTTAGCAGAACTTGCATCAACAGATAGATGAGGATGGAAGTGTAATTGCTATATTTGTAGCTATAGCTCTAGGTGTGACTTCCAGAGAAACTGAACAGAGCTGTTTTTGAATTCGTTTCAAGTGAAAGAACCAGTTTGAGGAAGAATTAATGGTTGTCAGGTTTATTATTATAGGTTAAGTTACTGTTTTACTGAGAGTGATGTATCTTGAGAGAAAAATATCAAGCTCTTGTACAGGCATGATGGGATTTTGCAAGAAGGAAGACCAAAGAAGGAAACAGAGTTATCTGAGCCATATTTCAATATTCCACTGCAAATCAAAAGATAACAGGAATGGCAGACTGGTTATGTAGAAGACTTGTACTGTGGGAAAATGTCTATAACCCTGAAAAGTTATTTTTTAAGATTAGTCAAAGTCAAAAATTCAAACACGTGTCTTTTCTGAATTCTGATCCAAACTCACCCAAACTTGAAAAATCTTCCTGTATGAACAAAAATTCCTATTTGGGATTCATGTGTAAATCATAAATTGTCCCATAGTTACTCATGAAAATTAATGTATTGCTGTATGTAAGCATATTACTGAGTTTCACTCACTCCAATTAGTTATAAAAAAATAATTTTAAGCTTCTGAAAATTTTATGCCAAGCTGACAGCCAATTTCCACAATTCAGAGCTTTATTTAACCAGACTGAATCAAACAAAAGCAATATTAGTACAATAAGGCTGCTCAGGTTTAGATGGGCATTTATTTAGATATTATTTTGTAAAAGATACCATATCGATCATAGTTCCCTTTCTCCTTTTCTGCCAGGGAGAGCGGAGAGAAGGAGAAATCAGTTGTTTTGCTAACCCTTTTTGTATTCCAGAGAACCTAGTCAAATATTAACAGCTGCAGAAGACAAGGGAGTATTGTAGTATAAGAAAGTAATAGTCTCCCCTGCTGTATTTCTCCTTAGCCAAGAAAATTAAACTGAAAATTCGTTGGTCCCAGTACAAAATGCAAAGTCAGAAGACAGTTTAATATAAAATTTCATCTTTTTAAGGTGGAAAGCCACAATAAGAGATATAATTTGGAAAATAGAGGGCTTGTAGATTTTAAAAATATGTTAAATTCCTGCTTTGATGTTTACTTTTATTCGTCTTTCATGGATTAGTGTTGTCTGCCTCTTAAAGCCAGAATTCTTACCCAAATGATAAATATCAGAAATATTAGGCCATTTCTGCAATGTACCAGTTCCCATGGACGTCCTGTTGGAATCCCAGTAGCACCTTTGCCAGGATGGGAGCTCAATGCAAAAGCTCCCCTCCACACCTGGCCAGCTCCATGTGCCTTCCTTCCTTCTTCCCCTTCCACATGGCTGACCATGACAGGAGCGTGGTGTGACTGCGGACACTCAACGGATTTTTTTTTCTGTTAAGCGAATATCCTGTGATCACAATGGGTGGGGAAAAGTTGGTGGTGGGACCGTGATGACATTGTGGGGAAGCATGCCTCGCAGACCACTGCCATCAGGTCCTCATTGTAGGACTGTGACGCTGTGCAGAAATGGCCTTACATTTTTGAACAAAATCTTTCCTTGTTGATCTTTCCACCCAATAAGATACCACAGTCAAATGGTTTACAGGAGAATATAGAAGAGATGTTGTGTTGTCTACTGTGACAATGTGAAAAAAAAATAAAAAAGATTCTTAGGGGGTCGAGTAAGCCCAGAGCCAGTTGAAAATGTTTTAATACCTCAGGGGAAAAAAGTTGCATACCCCCCCACACACATTGTAAAAAGAGAAACTGGAAGCTACATCTTATTTTACTTGTAGTGATAGCATAAAATCCTCCACTGAACCTGAGGGCAGAAGGATAGTAGGGCATACACATTATCTACAGCTCTGTTCTCCCACACCTTACACTGTTCTGTGTGTCCAACAAACCAAGATATGTTAGGAGATGCAGGACATACACCACACATAGCTCTTTCCTTCTACACCTTGTTTCTGTACATCAACATCTTTCATTTGAAGTGGTGGCCTCACTCTTTTTAATGGTAGGGCTGACACTGGCTTGTCTTCACAGTTTTGTGTACCAGACAATATTCTTCAAGGGCTGTTAGAGGTAAACAAGTTCTACTAATGACAGTACTTTAGGCATTTTTTTTCTATTGGACCACATTTCATGGATCTGGTATTAATAAGATCAGTCCTGTAATTCATGTAGTGTTGTAAAGTTCATGTCACAATTACAATTTTGAGTTTCCTTGAAATTTTCTTGGCTAGGTAAATATTTGAAATCGAGTTTGAAAAATGTTATTCATTTATTTATTTTGACTATAGTTTAATTCACATAAAGGGGAATACAGGTATAACCATAACGATTTTAAATGTGTCCATGAGCACTATTATTCACTTCTAATAAGCAAATTCCTTTCCAAAGAGCAGGATCACTTTGTATGTTTAATAATAAATGATATCCTTGGGACCTGCTTTCCTTTGAAAATGTCTCTGCATGTTTGTGATGTCTCCTTCTTCCCTGTATAACAGACACAAAGGCCTTATCTTCACCATAGGTCTAGATCCATGTTTCTCTTCAATTGGCCTTCTTTTTTGTGTCAGAGTACATTTCCTGTTGTGCAAGTGGAAGATTCTGCGATAATACCTTCTTTTATTGTTTAAGGTTCATATCCCTAGGTGCCCATAAATTTGACTCACCAAACTTAGACTGAATGGAATTGAGACCCCTAAGTTTTTATAGAGCTAACTCACTAACCTTAGACCTAGTCACCAACCTTAGATGGCCTAAAGACCCTCAGAGATATGAGTAATATGTGGAATGAATGAACAAGTGACTGCATCTGTCTGTATCAAAGTCTTTCATACATACTTCCTCAGTTGATTTCAATTTTATGCATGCGTTCTTGAATGTTAGTTCCATTACGGCCAGCTAAGTATACCTATGTTTGCAACCTTCAAAAAGGCTCATTTGTTTCAAGTGCTTATATACAGGCTTTAAGGGCAAAGTTTCCCAGGATGGATTTTAAAAAACAATTGCAACTATGAAGCAGTTTTTAAAAATATAAATGATAAATCAGTTACAAAGGCTAAACACAGCAGCACTCTAAATAAATTTGAAACCCCATAACACCTTTTGTATGCTGCAAATTAAAGTATAAGCATTTTCATTATCCATTTAAAAATGCACAAAATGAGGCCAAACCTACTTTTTGGACAGAGTTCAAAACCTATGACGACACTACTGTAAAAACTCTGTCTCTACTGCCTTCCAATATGAAGGTTTTCAACAGCAGACCTGAAAGCACAGCGTCAAAGGCTAGTCCCATATGTGGGCAGCCATCCTTCAGGTAACTTGGTTGTAATGTTTTTCAGGGCATATAGTTTTAAATAATTTTTAAAAACGAGCACTTTAGATCAAGTCCAGAAAGAAAATTGGCAAAAAGAGAACCTCATGCACAGTTGGTATTACATCCTCTGAATTTGTGGCCATTATAAGCATCCTGGTGAGATGAAATTTCTGCCCTGTCCTTAAAAGCATCCTCTATCATGCAACATGTGTTGCAACTTGTCTCAATTTAACTAGGCAGATGTCCCCGAGAGAAAGTCTGCTTTCTTTGGATAGAGTCACAGCTGCTAAATATACCTACAATGATAAAAGACATTCTAGCCATCACAGTTAACAGGATAAACGTTCAGATATATGCTTTTTATATGTCATATGGTCATTTAACATTTTCCCCCTAGTTTCTTCGGTGTGCTTTACACCAGAAAAATCAATAAATATATAATATGTATGATTTATAATATATATAATTTATAAATGAAATAAATACAGTGGTCTGGAGTGGGGTCATGTTCTCTCTTTGTCCCATGTGGGATTATCAAGCTGGTCTGGATAACCTAATACAAATTCCAGCAGAAAATACATGCAACATGCAATTTAAAATAAATATGTGCTAATTCTGTTTTTTGCCCTCAGAAGAAGGATTTTAACCTCATGGTGGGTGTGATATATAGACATCTGTGCTCTTTGGGAAGCAGACTTACCTTTTATTGAGTTGACTTTTTACATGAATGTGGTAAAGTTATGTGCTACTATCCCCTTTCAGTGCAGCCGGACCTACATGTATGCTTAGGCAAGAGGCTTAAGCCCTAAACCACTGATTCTTTGGTTTATTTGTCTGTGGTTTCGTTACCCAGGGTATGTATGACACAATGCAGTATGTTTTCAAACAGCTGCTCTTTAGGTAAATTAATACCTCCCTCTTTACTTCTCTCCTCAGTTTTAACTACTGGAACGGACCTTTAATGTTCAACCACTTAACTTATCTCACTACATTACTATTTTGACATTCTGGGTTTTTTTAAATTTATAAACTTAGTATTTAACACACTAATCTCACATGGATTGTGAAACTTTAGAAGTATGATGGTTATTAAGTATAAAATCCATGGAGGGAGCCTGTGTCCATTTTCCATGAGCTAAACAAAAGGAAAATTAACTTACTGAAGCTAACAGAGGAATGTCCCAAGCTGTGCTCCTGTTTGAAAGCTTGACAAACTGGGAGATATCATGCAATGCAATTCTTCACGTAACGAAAATGCAGTTTCTGATTTGCATTGCTTTCAACGAGTTTCAGATGGTACACTATGTACTCTAGTTAGAACATACTATTATTGCTTCTTGGATTTGTGATTATAGCAATATGATATTGGGTGAAAATTGTTTCAGCTTTCATTTTTTTAAAATGATTATATTTCTGATGCCCATGAGTTTCAAAATTTTCACACAGCATCTGCAACAACCTTTCTGGAGCTTTAAGTGGTAATATACACAAACAGCCCTTCTGATTTATTCATAGTTATAATTGCCTATCTAAAGTGTAGTGGGTGAGGTAAGGATAGGGAGGGGAACACTTTATGCTGCAACACTTGGTCAGCCTAGCCCTAGTTGTTTTATACTAGGGCTACTCACAAGAGGCAGTGAAGGATGTGAGTAAAGCCCCATTTCATGCTCTTAAGCGGGCTGTTAGCAGGCATTGTTTTCAAGGGCAGCACTCCTTTCACACATCACTGTTATATCCAGGTTAGCAACTGGGGAGCAGAGCAGGGTAGGGGGATCTGATATTATATCTCAATAAACTGGGATTGCCTCAGGATCTTTAATCTGTGGAATGAATAACAGTTCTTATTTTCTTAGTGTTCTGCTATAAGTAGATCATTCAGGCTGCTAAAATATGCAAGTGGCTGTCCTATCTGTGCATTCCAGGCAAAAGAAACACCACTGACACACTCCAGCGGTTACAACAAATTTGATTTTTCCTTCACAGAGGTTGATCTTCAAAACAGAAACTTGTATGAAACAGCTCTGAAGACAATAGGAATCACTGCTTTGTCTACTATTCACAGTCCAGGGTTTCTGCTAGGAATTTTTTCTCATCCTCCTGTATGATTCTAGGATTTAACCAGAGTGGGACCTTCTGCATATGAAGTATGTATTCTACAGGACTTTGGAAAGTTTCTCTTTTGGACCACAACTTCCTGGATCCACCCTTTCCCCCAAGTCCTTGTAAACAGTGGCTGAGGAATTCTAAAAGCTGTGGTCCAGAGTAATATTTTCAAGCTCTATCTATTGCCCATCTTTTTTCAAAGTGGTTCAGAGTCTATTTTTGATAATCTATCCCATCTAGTATCCACCCAGCTAACACAGTCTCCAGCTCTATCATTATCCATATGTGTGGTGAGAGAATGGGGCACTCCTGTCTTTTTATATTCACTGCTAATCTAGTTTAAAGCAGATAATGGTCCAGCTGCAGGAAGGAATTTCGTTGACACACTTTCTTTTTGTCCTAAAAACACTGTCATCTGTTTTTAAATGAGCTTTTCCTGAATGGCTGTGATTTTTGGGGGGTGCTGTTTATTCAAAAATAGCAAATTGTCACATTCACCATCATCTAAATAAGCAGTCTTTCATGTTGCTATGGTGACACAGTGGCCACTAAAACATAGACTGCAGCAAAGGAAAAGCAAGTGCAAACTTAGCCTGGCTTATATATTTGAGGGTTTTAGAGTCCTTTGTTCCTTGAAGTCTGTATTTTTACAACCCTTTGGAGAGCATTTATTTTTAATACATTAAATTAAAGAAAAACATCTCTGTTCTTAATTATAGATATGTGTCCAAACTGTGTAACGTGAAAACAGTAACTTTTCCAATGTGATTAAAGGCATATCTGACAAAATGTGATGCTCAAAAGCAGTCAAGGCTCTGTAATGTATATGCTAGCCAAGTTTGCTACATTCACACTCTGCTTATTTTGGTGTAAGCGCTAGGACTGGGCCAAAGTTTTCTGCCCAGACTACCCCATTTAATCCATTTCAGAAGATGGAATGAAATAAAAGCACCCTTTGAGATTCAAGTACTATTCAGGAATGTGGGCCCAAATACTTGTACAGTTTGGATTTTAATATAATTTCAATTCTCCTTCTGCTAAATTTATTTTGTAACAGCAGAGGGGGGACAAAGGGATGTCTACTGTGGCGTTGCAGTTGCCTTGGGAAACTGTGGCTGGCATCTGTCCCAACTAGAGTAGGCCCACTGAATCTATTTGTTGCGTGGTGGGTCAACATGTAGGTAAGTCCCAATGGTTCTATTTTAGTTGCAACTAGCAATATGATTTAACCCTAGGTTTCCTAAATTCTGTTTGGATTTTGTGAGAGTTCTCCAAGTTCTGCACTAATGCAGTACTATTCAAAGGCTCTTTTCGCACGGCATTTCCGATGCGAAAGGGCCCCTTGAGCATCGCGCAAATGTGAGGAGCGGTCCACAGAAACGCACTCACATTTGCACGACGCTCAAGGGCCTGATGCGGACCGCGCGCACATTTTTTCATTTTTGGCTTGAAGCCGAAAATGCTGCGTGGTTGCGCATTGCTCCGGGGTCCCGCATGCACTTACCTTGTGTGCGGAGCCTCGAGAACCGGGCCGGTCGTGCTTCCTGTCTCAGTGCAGTCTGGGAAGGTCCCAGGCTGCACTGCGAAAGGAAGAGGCGGGGCTCTCGTGTGAGCAGGAAGCTCGTGTGGAGCCGAAGGACCCCGGATGTGAGACCCTCTCTCTGGAGGCTGCTTGCACGAGCACCGCACCCCAGCGCCGAAAATGGGTGAGTTGCGGAAAGGGTCAAAGTGATGGTCCGTGGATTGGTGCTGATCCTCAAGCCACTGGCTGCCAGTTCATGACAGGTTTCCAGGAGAGAAGGAAACAGTTGTAGCCAGTGGCACAAATATAGTGCTGGTCCCTGAGATGTTGGGGAAAAAATCCTGCTTGTTCCCCACATCAGATAGCTTACAAATCACTGCCCTAGAGAGCTCTAGTCTTCTGCGCTAGTCTATGGTATTAGAGCTTTCCAGCAGAGAATTCTAAATACCTCACCAAACTACAGAATCCTAGCATATATAGGATGGACCGTGGTAGCTAAGATGGTATTAAAGTTCACTAACCCATATAGTGTAGATACTTCCTGTTGTAGACTGAGACTCTGCACACTTACTTGCCATCAAGTCAGCTTTAACTTATGCCAACCCTGTGCATGACAGTCCTCCGTGACAGTGAGCAAAACAGCCCTGCTCAGGTGTTGCAAACTCAGGACCGTGGCTGCATTGACTGAGCCAATATACTTGTAATGTGGCCTTCCTCTTTCCCTCCTGCCGTCAATTTTACTGAGCCTTATTATCTTTTCAAATATGTTATGTTGTCCCACAGTGGCCTAAAGGCAGTTGTTAGTCCTGACTGGAGTAGACCCATTAAATCGGTGGATTTACCTACATATGTTGACTCACTGTTCAACAGTTGATTGAATGGTTTACTCTAGCTGAGGCTAGCGAACAGGATTCCAGCCATTGTGGTGTGCAACGTATGATTTACTTGCCCACTTACTTGTGAGTAAATAAACAGTAAAGTGTTAGCTATACACTATGGATTTAAGAGAATATAAAATATCACCCTCTATCTTAAAGGTAAAATGAGGAATTGCATTCTATTCAGGGAAAGGGGGTTTCAGATGGACCTGTTTGTACGTACAGAGGCAGTCATGTAGGGATGGGGGGGCAATGGGGGTGGTTTGCCCCAGACGGCCATGTTTTTGGAGCGTCCTGGCTTGTAGCCACACCCCTACATGCCAGGGCCATGCCCGCACACACTGTGGCCACGCTCCCACGTGCCACAGCCATGCCCCTGCGCACCATGGCTCTGCCCCCTCCTGCCCCCTTTCCACGCACTCCAAGCTCTGCTGCTGTACAGAGGCATATGCTAACCCTAGCAGTCTAACTCCTGGCTGAGCACCTCCAACAGTGTTGCTGTTGACTACACATTAGATGACCATGAGAAGGGTCCCTGTGCACATACCAGTGGATGTGCATTGTGTGTAGGTGTGCACTGTAATCTTTGGTCAATTGGAATAATTCCATAGCTTGTCCATTACTACTCAGAGTGTTGCTTAGAGGTCCTCCATATTCATGCCAAGGAAAGTACATCAGACTAGTTTTCATTGCAACCCAAATGACAGGGTACATGTACAGCAAACAGATCACAAATAGAATGTCCAATTGGCAAATTAATAAAATGTCATGGTTTCGGTTAATCAATAAGCATACATAACCTAATAATTTGGCCTGATGATGTACTTCTTTCTTTGTGGGAGATTCTCATTCGTGCTATACTTTATATGACTTATTCAGATAATAGCAATTAAGTGCATAGTTTGCGTACATCATGTTTGTAAAAGGCTGATGTTTTATGGGCCAAAGCAGTGGGGCAATGTAGGATCCAGCAAATGCAAATATTAAAGGAATGCAGTATATTCAAATGCAAGTGTTTGTTCAGAGATGTGTTGTTCTTTGAGAGAGCCAGTTATGTTGTACTTTTTCTCCTTCACAAAAGACACATGGGGAGAAGGAGCCAGGAATCTTGTCTCTGCTTTGGAGGTCTTTTCTGTAGAAGTCAACAAAAAGATTCCTCCCCGCACACCAGTTTTTTTCCTCTTTAAAGAAAAGAAACATTGTACTCTGAAACCTAATTAAATTAGCTGGAAATTTTTATTAAATATTGGTATCAAAGTAGGTTAGGATCTTGCAGTGATGCTTGTTTACTTCTGGGAGGTGGAAGGTGTGCCATTGTGACTGTGCTGTCTGCATTACAGTAATTCTAAAGTATCTGATTTAAAGTTTTGCACAGCTTCGCCTGTTTCTCTCCAGCAAAGTACACTGGAACTCTTTCATAGCTGACCTAGTACCGGCAGAATGGCTCAGTCTCATTCACTATCAGCACTTCAGAGGTTAATTTCACAGAGGGATCAGATTACTTTCTTGGGCTGTTTATAGTGTTCACCTTCTAGCTAGCTTGCCTCTTTCCCAGCCTCGTCCAGAATCACGGAGTGCGCTCTTGAGAGAACCAGGCTTGTTCTTTCGTGTCACAGCGTGTGTGTTGAGAACATCAGCTCTTTATTTCCTTCCTGGTGGAATATTTTGATGGCAGCCAGATGAAGGTGTCAACCTATAAAATAAATCTGGCCCCTTTCTCTAGGGTTCTTCACGGACAGCAAAGTGGTGAAGTGCTTTGGCCTAATGACCTAGCAAGGTAGGATTATTTCTTGCACTTTGAGCAGGCATGGTCTTGTTGCTCTGGGTAAGAGGGAATGTGAAAAGTTTTATTTAAATAGGTGTTCAAATTCTGGTAATGCTGAAATAAGAATTCCCAGTGGAAATGCTATATATCTCTTAACGATTTGAAGATGAGCTGCAAAATGAAACTTGCTTGTTATTATTTTGATTTTCAATGGGAATACTTTTTTGGAGATTTGTTTGCTGAACTGAGAAGTGGCAGCTGCAGTGTGAGTTATCTTGAGTTTTACATTTATTGTATATTCTTACCGGCTCTTTGATTTGTTTTAGCAGTTCAAAATTTTCAGTGCTGTTAAGGCACCTTTCGTCCACTTTGGAAAGCTCTGCTGTACAGTATTTAATCAGTGTCCTTGTTAATATTATGCCTCTGAAAGTGTATCTTTGTGTGAATGATCTCAGTTTTCTGTACAATTCTCTCTCCATGATGTTGTGGCAGTTGTAATTTTGGCTATATAGTTTTAAATATTTCAAATGTACTTTTCCTTTTGCAAATAACTGCAATTCAGCTCAAATACATTTTAATTTTATAAATGTGTCACTCATTTTTCTGATTATAATTTTCTGATCATAGCCCTTTTTTTTACAACCCCACTGAAAGACATTTGCATGTCTGTGTGAATATCATGCAAAGACAGAGATGGATTTTGATGCAGGGTATCTAATTTCAAGCCCCATTATTGCCATCAGTTTTTCTGGTAGTTTTGAGGATGTAATTCTGTCAAAAAATGGAGCACAAAACTGCCTTGTAAGGGTTTTTGTGGTGACAAATATGGTAAGTTCTTTGCAAATTCAGCAATGATAGATCAAGAACATGCAAATCCACACTTTTTTCATCTTCACTTTTGAAACTGCTGTCCATGCCCTATCCTGCAGGTGGAGACTTTCTCTGCAATGAAGACCTTCTATCAGAATTTGCTTTATCCAGCTGTCTTTCTATTGCACTGTGCAGATGCTTCAAGCCATGTCATCTTTGTGGTGTGGTAGCCATGTTCCTCTTCCCACATTTGTGTTCAAGGCTAATAGTGAGACCTCAACCAGGAGACCTGTATGTTTCCAAAAGATTCAAATACCATAACCTTGTCCTATGTGAGGAAAGGAAGCTTTAGAGTATATGGTTTTAAAATTCTGAGTGTAGGTACTGTCCTGTATTGCTCTTATTTCTTGCTTTTTATTGGCTCTGTCTTTAATTGCTTTTTAATTCTATTGATAGCTTAGTTAGGCTTTAACTTTTTATTTTTTATTTATGAGAACATTTATCTGTATTTATTTTTAAGCCACTTGAATCTCAAGATTTAGAGAAAAGATATTGTATGAGTGAATGAATGAATAATAAAGCTATTCCTATACCTAAAGCAGGTGCAGGGAGTTGTAAAACGATGTGGAAATGTCCTTTTACAATAGCAAGCAATCTACTGAATAACTGTGGACTTATGCTAATGTATGGATACTGTCAAAAGGGGAGTAGAGTAGAAAGAGTAGCAGTTGGAAGGAAGAAGAACTAAAATGGTCTCACTGCCTAATAGTGGGCCAAATAAGCTTTTATAATTAAGTATTGTGATTATTATCTTTAGTTATACCCTACTCTTCATCCTGATTAGGACTTAAGGTGACTTATAAATTAAAATGATTACAATACAGTCAAAAACACACAAGTGCACATTAAAATAGCATTAAATTATTAATAATATTAAAACAGTTTAAATGATAAAGACTAGTTAAAATGATAAAGACTAGTTAAAAACAGTACACTTTAAAACAACACAGCACTGCTTACAATACATCACTTTTCCTCAAAACCCTTAGGTTCTGAAAGCTTGTTGGAATACAAAATCTTTTCTACTGATGGAAGGAAAACAAGAAGGTAGCCATTCTAGCTTCTAGCAACAAGGAGCAGCCACTGAGAAGGCCCTATCTAGGGTACCAACCAAATGTGCTTGTTAAGGTGGTAGACTGAAGGAAGGGCTTCTCCTGTGGATCTAAGGGTCCAGACAGGCTCATACAGAGAGATATGGTCTATCAGATAGCCAGTAACTATGCCATATAGGATGCTGTAGGGCAGACCAGAACTATGTTGTTTTTCTACACTTGATAAACAAACATTAAGTTTTTCTAGGGTAGTCATTGTAACATAAATCAAGAAGTATGTCAGCCTGGCATACTGACTGCATTCAGTGCTGGTATATTTGCGCTGTGTTTCTGTAAAGTTATCCACCCCTTTGGAAAATACTGGCATATTTTATGGCAGGCTGTTCCCAGAGAAACAGAAAAGCAGTCTGATTCTAGCACAGCATAACTTGATTGGCTGTCTTAGCTCCTTTTCTCTGAGGGGAACAGAAGTGCTGTGATTATCTTAAGATGTATCTGTTATTTGCTCTAGTATCCAAACTTCCATTATCAATGTTTATTGTTGTTGTTTGTTGTTTGCCTTCAAATCATTTCTGACTTCTGGCGACCCTAAGGTGAAGCTGTCATGAGTTTTCTTGTCTTTGCCTTCCTCTGAGGATGAACGAGGGGGTTTCCATGTCTAAATGGGCATTCAAATCCTGGTCTCCAGAGTCATAGGCCCTTTTCACATGTCGGGGGGGGGACGGGTGAAAACGCCCAAAAACGGAGCTTACCTCCAGCCGGGTAGGTCCGTCGCCATGTGGAGCAGTGCGAGCTCGCTGCTCCACACTCCTCCGGCATCGCAGATGGCAGCTTCCGGTTGGCGGAGGCTCTCCACCAACCGGAGAAGCTCGCCAGCCGGAAGCCCGCCCCCGGCAGATCTGCAGGCACGCACTTGCGCGCGCCTGCAGATCCACTTTAGAACCGGGCGACGGAGCGGCACGGGGCTGCGCGCTCCGTGCTTTTTAAAAACCTCGAAAAAGAGGTTTTTAAAAAACACACAGCCCTGCTAGTTCCGGCCGCTTCTGAGTGGATTCTGGTGTGAAACTACGAAAAGTAGTCCACGCCAGTCCACTCTACGGTGTAGACGACCTCTGCGAGAGGTCGCTCTACACCGTTCCCCCCCACACATGTGAAAAGGGCCATAGTCCATTGCTCAAACCTCTACACTATACCGGCTCTCACACGATGCTATCTGTCTGTTAATGTTTGGTTAATATTTTTGTTATAAGTACAAAATATATTATGAATGCATAAAATGCAGAATCGGTGCACTTTTTGATGAGTTATCACGGTGTCATTTTACATTTGAGCCCCACATCTGAAATAGGTGGGAGTCTAGTAGGCAGGTGTTTGCTTGCTGCTATCCAGGGGAAAAGTGGGGATGGGTATATAGGTATGCACATAAGACCACCGCTGAATATTCCGAGATGCCCAGCAACATTCCAGACCTTTTGCAGTCAATGCAAAGTTCTGAATTGCAGGGTACTCGTGATTGGGGACCATGCCTTACCAGGTCTCCAGTTACAGAGCCCTACACAGAGCTTCATGCTCAACAGGCAAAGGTCTGGAGTGTTGCCAGCCACATGGAGATGTTTGAGGGAGGGCTTACATATGTGCCCACTTCTCTCTCCCCACTTTAGCTCTAAGAAGCAAGTCCCTGCCTAGGGCTTGGAACCATTACTGAAAATGTTGGTCTGTAGAAATCAAGCAGAGGAGAGAAGCAGTGGTTTTAGAAGGCAAACACCACTCTGTAACATTTATAAGGTTTGCATATGAAGCAGAAGGAGGAACCATCACTCTTAATATGAGTGGAGAAAATGCTTTGAGCACACCCCTTCACTGTTCCTGGAACCTGTTAGATGGAGGGAAGGCAAGCAAACCAGCTACCTCACTCTGTTGTTCTTGTTGTACTGCCACTAAGGGGAAGCCTTTATTCTCTGGCTGCCCCTATTAAACACACCAGTGAACTCCCTGTGGTGGATAATATGGAATTAGGCGTGACATGGGATGAGTAACAAGGCCTCAGACATCGTTTATCCTGAATGAGGTGTGCTTTTCTTCATGATTTAGTAAGCTAAAAAAAGATAAACAGTTGTTCAGAAGAAGAGACAATGGTTTTAGAATAGCTTGAACAGATACATATGCACAAATGAGGGGGAAAAAGAGATCAGTACATCTAGCTACACCCATTCTAGACTGCTTTCCTTGCCTAGCCAATTTGGAATTTTCGCTCTAGTCCTCTATCCTGACTTTTTTTTTTCTTTTTCAGCAGTGTTCTGCCTTCACTTCTAGCCTCCTCAGCATCTCTGTTCTGTTCCTCCTCTTTCTGTATGTTTAACTCACATATTGACTGGGCTGTAGCTTTGGGGATCTCATAGGGAGCAGCTGAGGGCCATTTACAGCCCTACAACAGTTGGTTATGTCTGTTGTTGTTGTTGTTATTGTTGTGTGCTTTCAGGTCATTCCAACTTATGGCGACCCTAAGGTGAATCTATCACAGGGTTTTCAGGAGCTGAGTGTGTGTTACATGCTCCAAGGGTCACTCAGTAGATTTCCATGACCAAGTGACTAGTTGAACCCTGTTCTCCAAAGTTGTAGTCCAACAGTCAAACGACTATACCATGCTGGCTCCCAAAACTGTCAGAGGGCCTTCTTGGCAAAATTTGTTCAGCGGGAGTTTGCTACCTCTAAGGGCGAGAGAGTGTGACTTGCACAAGGTCAGTGCTTCACATTGCTTCAGGCTCAGACACTGCTGAAGGCAATTTTCATCTCTTATCTAAAGACTAGAAACTCTTTACAATATGCGTAGCATTTAAATCCCAGCTACTGCTTTGTAATGACCCCAATTTACAGTTTGTTGCAGTGCTTCTGCTGTCCATGAAAATATAGTATGCAGTATATTCTACATAGTCTTTATCTGGTTAACAAATGGGTTTTCATGCTCTATAAAGTTGATGGGCAACTTGAAGGCACATACACACACAATATGTAAATAAAAAATTAAAAATTGGGATGGTATATTATAGTGAAGGACACTAGGACCATTTCCACAGGACGGTGGCATCCCAGCATGGGGATGTGAGAGCAGTGGGACTGTGACAAAGCTTTCACGTGACATTGTCACTGTCACGCCCTTCTCGTGTCCCCAGCTGGCATGATCACAGGGTATATCATTGACGGAAAAACTCTGTTGCCGCTGGCCGTGCAGAAGGGGCAGAAGCACGATCATGGGCTTTCTTCCTTATTGCAGCATGGGAAGAAGGCTTGCTGAAGTGTTGGAGAAGGAGTGTGTCCCTTGTGCTCCCTTCTGCATGCAGCCAACCAGGTGCGGAGGGGAGTTTTGGGGATACGATTCAATCCTGGCACAGGAGCTGCCAGGATTGCGATGGTACGACACAGGAGAGCATCATAGTGTTGAAAATGGTATAAGAGGCAGTACTGGACATTGTTATTGTTGTTACTGTTATTTGCTTTCAAATCAGTTTTGACGTAAGGTGCCCCTGTGAATGAGAGAAACTTAAGAGCCCTGGCCATCAACTGCCCTGGCCAGGTCTTGGAAACCCATGGCTTCCTTCATTGAGTCAGTCAACCTGTAGTGCAGCCTTCCTCTTCCTACTACTTTCCATTTTACCAAGCACCATTGTTATTACTAAGCATCTGAGTATGAAATTGTACAAAAGTTCCTTTCCCAACACAAACATTTGTTTCTAGGCAGCACTAGAAGGAATACTTGAATTGTATGTTTGTATCCATGCGGAGGCACCTCTTATCACGTACAGAAGTGTGATATACAGTGGACCCTCCATCTAAGTGCCCTCTAGATCTGCGAATTTACACAATCACAGAGCGTCACGTCCTATACCTAAAATGGTGGCATAGATACACTGAAGCATCCATGCACGTATCACCACCATTTAATAATAGGCGACATAAGCATTCATGATTTTTCCCATTCACAGCGGGGGGAAGGGGTATCCTGGAATGGAACCCCTGCAGATGTGGAGGGTCCACTGTAGCTAGCCTACATATCTGCAATTATATGGCAGCTGTGACCTTGGGAGTCAGTCTTTGCTGAATCTATGCACACCCATTTCATTTTTTTTCCTCCTCTGTCTGAGAAGACAGTTGACATGTGAGTGAAAGGTATACTATGAGCCAATTAGCCATTATGCTGCCCTGGAAATTGTTGAATTGCAGAAATATTTTAAACACATAATTGG
Organism: Cyclura pinguis; assembly: GCA_030412105.1. Classification (NCBI taxonomy): domain Eukaryota; kingdom Metazoa; phylum Chordata; class Lepidosauria; order Squamata; family Iguanidae; genus Cyclura; species Cyclura pinguis. Next base: position 303,616,109 of record CM059599.1, on the reverse strand, counting down.
AGTTTCTTTTAATTTATATCAAACCAGCATAAATCCAACATAGCTAACCTTTTGGCAGGGCTTTATAATAATGTGAGAGACTCAGGAATTCCCATGTATTCTGGCATTTGGCCACACATTGTAACTTAGGTATTTTGATCTACGACTGCAGTATTTTATTCTTCTCTGACAATTGCTCTGTCTGATAGCGTCTTCCTCTTCTAACAGACCATGGTCAGGGGTTTTATCTCTGCGGTGTTACGCTTACAAGCACCACCCTCACTATTGCTGGGAGTAATTAAGCACAGAGTTGTAGAGGGCAGAATTCTCTGCCCTTTCATAATAAGTAGTGAAGAACCTGACTGCAAAGCTCTGCTATGGAGAGAAGTAAATGCTGAGATGGCCGATGAAATGCAAAGAGAGTGTTTCCAGCCATAAGGACTTTTGTGTGCCGTTCCATTTAAACAGACTATTAAGGATGTCAGCCAAAGGAAGGCTGTAGGTCAGTGTGTAAGTCAATACAGTCTCTGTGATCTTTTACAAAATATTTTTGATTGTGGAGTTAGGTAACTTATTCATCATGGAAAGTTACTTTAGAAGCATTTAGTAAATTTCTGGAAATTTTGAAGCTATGGATAGAAACGGATGGTTGGGGAAAATTGAAATATATGCAATCTTTATTTTCATTTCAAAACCAAACTTATTTTACAGTTTTAGGAATGTAAAATGATTGCTTCATAACTTTGATAGCATACAAAATGTATTAGTTAGCATATTTCTGAAATTTAAAATATAAAGGGCTTAATATTATACAGTCAAAATTGTGAAAATATACTCTACTAAAGACACTAATTCCAAAAGAAAATGTATTTAATTTGTTCCCCAAAGTTTCCCTTTTTTGCCTTCAGAAAAAAAACAACAACCCTGGAGTTGTCCTTGAGAAAAAAATGGGGAAAGGGAATTCCCCTCAAATTAAATTGTTTCTTTTTACAGTATTTCATTTCTCCACACCTGCGAACTGTGCTGAGCAATAGTGTTTTAAGAATGATATAAACAAACTGGAATTTGTCAAGTGGAGGATGTTAAAGATAAGGAAGAAACTGGACATCATGTCCTGAGAAGAAGGGTTGAAGAGTAAATTAATGTTTAGCTGGAGAAGAGACAACATTATACAGTCAGCCCTCCACATTTGCAGGTTTCATTTGATATTGATATTAGACTGTGTTCTGAAATTTACCACAATACAACCATGATTCATTGGACAGAATTCTTTTAAAGCACATTAACATCTCAGTAGAGCAAGTATTTATATAAGCATTTATTTAACTGTCATGAGAGTGAGAAACAGCAAGGTAGTATAACATAATAATTATTGCTCTGCTGATACAGGCTGCCCTCCATATTTGTCGGTTTCACTTTTGCAGATTTGATTATTCACTGATTATTTGCTGTCACCTCTGCTGCCTCTTTACACCGTTTCTAATAGGGACTGCAAGCCTCGTGAGACTGAGAAACTGCAAATGAGGCTTGTAAGTCCCTATTAAAAATGGGGTGGGACAGCAGTAGATGTGACAGTAAGTCCCACCAACCCCCCACTTCTGCCTTGTGAAGGAACCCTTGTGCCTCAAAGGAATCCATCGTGAGTTGAATATGGAGATCATACTTTTTTTTTTTGGTGTTAAATATGGTTTGGGAGGGCCTAGAGTTACTCACAGTGTTTTCACTTTCATGGCAGTCCTGTGCCCCTAACCCTAGTGAATGTGGAGGGATGACAGTAATGAAATGTTTGGGAGCCTGTTACATCAGTGCTCCTCAGAGTGGTGGTCCCTGGACCAGTACTGATCCATGAGTGATAAGCTGCGGGTCTACAAGGAGTTTCCAGGAAAGAAACAGTTGGGGCCAATGGGAATTAATATGGTAGCAGTCCTAGACACATTGGGGAGGGGAGGGATTACCGGTCTCGCAGATCAGATGAGAAGCACTGATATACATAAATGATGGAAGAAATTTGTTTTCTGCTGCTCCAACAGATGGAACACAGGCCAGTGGGTTCAAAGTTCAAGAAGTAGGGTTTCCACCAAATGTTAGGAAGAACTTCCTGATAATATGAACATAAACCACGCAGCAGTGAAATGCACTGCTTCAAAGGTGACAGATTTTCTTTTGGTAGAAAATTTTAAGCAGAGGCTGGATGGACAATTGGCAGATATGCTCTGTATAAGCAGAATGTGGGACCTCGATGACTTCAAAGACCCTTGATATAGTGCAGTTAAACTCTATACTGTATTCGTCATATCGAGACATTGTTGGGAATAATCATATTGTAATAAAATGTGTTTGAGAAATAATGTAAGAGTCCAGCTGAGTAGAAAGAACAATACTTGTGCCATGGTTGCATTTTAGAAGTTTTTATGTCAACTCTATGACACTTTGGCACAGTAAATATTTATTTTGCATGAATCAACCCTGAAAATGCAGTTTATAAGTCATACTACTTATATTTATTCAGCAGAAATGTTCATTCGTGTCAGTCATTAATACAGTGACTTTGCTGTGGCAAAACTGGTTTTCATTTACGTTCCACTGTGCCAAAAACAGTTGTTACGAGAAAATATGAAATTACAAAGACATTACTATGTGTAAGCATTGGCAATATTAAATGGGGCTTTTATGAGCTCCCCTTCCCTTGGCCCACAACTTTAAAAATGCAGATTTTGTATGTAGAATTTGAAGAAACAGAAACTACTGCCTTGGAATTTAGAATTTTTTAAGCTGAGCTGAAGGGTATTCTAAAAGTTGTATAAAGGGAATTATACTGGTTCGTGTTTTGTGATCTATTTTTACCTTCTAACATAGACCTAAATCCTATTGTTACTCCTAACTAGAGTAAACCCAATGATTAAATAAGATTTACGTATGTGTTCACTCACCACTCAAAAGTTGATTGAAGGAGTCTACTTTGGTTGTGACTAACTTGTAAAATGCCAGCTACATTTTGGTTATGATTATTATTATTGTGATTATCATATTATATTTGTAAACTGCTTTGAGAGACTTAAAAAACCATTTACTCATTCAATTAAATATTGTTCACTGTGTGACTTATGAGCAGGCTAGTAAATAGTTCTGAGTCAACCCAAAGGATAGAAGCACTTTGAAATGTTATTTATTGCAATGTAATCTCTCACTTCTGCAGTAGATCACTTTGACTAGATTGTGCCAGACATGAGTCCTCCACCATAATGTTTCTCCTTCCAGAGTACCCCTGATGTTGATCCCAGCCACAGGAATTTCATAAGTACTGTGAATTTAACAACCACAGGTCTTGCAAACAGTGCACTGACCATGAAGGTGGTATCTTGTTTTGAAATCTCTGTTCTTTTTTCAGTCAGATAGTCTAATCTGACTTTTGGGCTTGACACTTTACCATTTCCTGATTTATCTCTTTCCTTAAGGCACTTTCCTTTCTTAGGCAAATTGGGGCCGATTCGTTCTATGAAAACAAGTTATACCAGTTAACTGTTCGTCACGTAATACAACGTTGTGTCTGTGTGCCTTCAAGTTACCTGTCCTTATGGCAACCCCATGAATTTCACAGGGTTTTCTTAGGCAAGGAATACTCAGAGGTGGTTTGGCCTCTAAAATATAGCCTATAGTATCTGGTTTTCCTCTGTGGTCTCCCATGCAAGTATTAACCATGGCTGACCTTGCTTAACTTTTGGGTGAAATATTCTAGTGAGTTATAAAGAGTGCCTGAGGAGGGATTCTGAGAGTGTAACTCAAATACAAACAAACAGAGCATGTATTGCTCTGATTTTTAAATTTCCAGTGTGAGAAATATCCCAGTTTTGTAGGAAGCAATAGCAAGGTTTTATAGGCATGTTTTGTTGGTGATAGTGACAATAATATTTTAAAATAATTTAGATACAGGGTACACAGACTTTGTGGATCTACTGTTTTTTGCAGGAGGGGAGTTGTAATCTGAGCCTGCTGCAAAATGCTGCTGGTATGTGATGTAATTGGGACTCTGAGTACAAGCTCAGCTTAAGTGTACAAAAACTCAATCCTGTTGTTTGTTTGAACCTCCAAAAGTTCTTTTTCCAGTTTCAGCATGAAAAGCTTTTAAAGTTGTTGCAATGGTTGTACAAGTGAAGCCAGACACCCCTTCTGATCTTGTAGAGATCTATCAGTATAAATCTCTTACCATCTGTCCATCCCTACTTTAGATAGTAGATTCTGTCAGTTCGATCAGCTGCTGATACTGTTGTTGCCTAAATTCTTGGTTAGAATGATTTAAAAGAGTACAGAAGAGAACAATGTTATATTGAAGAACTGATAAATGAATTTTGATTGTGGCTTAATTCATAGAAGAGGGAAAATGACAGAAATCCTGTTTCTGCTCAGGATATTCAAATCTTGCACAATGCCCCCTCTTTTTTTCAGGTATTTTTATTGCCTTGAAAGTATTCTTTTGAACTGTTCTGTCTTCACTTGCTTAGTAAACTCTAAATACAAGCCATGAGCATTTTCAGCACTAACTTTTAAGAGTCTACAAACTAATATAGAGTTAAGTATTACTAAGCACATTGAAATCATTTTTCCACGTTAACTGGCTTGCTTGTGGCATGAGTTTTCATAGGAAACACCCAACTTTATTTATGCATGAAGTAGACTTGAGAGGTTATATGTGTCATCATAACCATTGCTTTTGCCTAAGTTTGCGACTCAAGGTAGCTTGTAAATTAAAACGATTACAATATAATCAAAAACATACAAAAAGGTCAATATTAAAAGAGAATTAAACTGTTAACCATATTAAAACAATTAAAAGCACTCACTTGCAAAAGAGTTTGAAAAGTTGAAACAGTACAAATTAAAACAACACAGCACCCTCTTACACGTCTTTACCTTAAAACTGTTCGATTCTCAAAACCTGATGCAATTTTTTTAAAAAAGTCTTTGCTGACAGAATGACAGCAAGATGGGGGCTGTTCCAGTCTCCCTAGGGAGTGAGTTCCACAGCCTGGGGACAGTTGCCAAGAAAGCCTCTTCTTGTTCCCACAAACTGCAGCTGTGAAGTTGGTGGGACTGAAAATGGGGCCTCTCTTGTAGATCTCAGTGTCTGGGCAGGCCCATATAGGGACATATGACCTGTCATATATCCTCAGTCTAAGAGAATAGGGCTTTATAGGTCATAACCAGCACTTTGAATTTTACCTGGAAACAGATAGCAGCCAGTGGGGTCATTGGAGCAGGGAGCTGCATGATCTTTGTACATTAAAACCAACAGATGGTCAAGTTTTGATTTCCTCCCTTCCTCTTGTGAGTGCTTCTACGTATGCTAAATAATATATTCAAGGTATGGACTCTCAAATTAAAAAGAACTAGGAATAATGTAATGTGTCATGATTACAAAACAGCTAAGTGGTGTTCCCTGGAAGCAGCTTGCATTTTGTACTGGCACCAAGAGCCCAGGTGTAAACTTAACACATGTTCCCACTTTGGCTGCCAGTTGTGAGCACTGACATTCCAGTTGGCTTTTACGAAATGGATCGCATTAAGAAACTCTGTTTCAGATAAATGACTAATGCTTTCACAAAACAAAGAACTCTAACAGTAAGCTTTTTTAACGGGTGTGTGTATGTGCGTATGCATGTACGTGTATCTTCAGGTGACCTTTTGACTTATTTCATATGTTTTGTTAGGCAAGGAACACTCAAAAGTGGTTTTGCCAGTTCCTTCCTCTGAAATATAGCCTCAAGTGCTTGGTATTTGTTGGCAGTCCCCCATCCAAGTACTAGCTAGGGCTAACCCTCCTTAGCTCCCAAGATGAGATGGTGCCTTTAGGGCAGCAGTTCTTAACTTTTTTTTTTTTTAAACTATGGACCCCTTTAACTATCTTTTGTTGCTGCAGACCACCAGGACTTAAGATGTAAACCCTAAAGTGCATCACATATTTATCTAAAGTTGCTCATTGGAAAGAAAGGAGAAATAAGTAAATGTACATATTCCTATTGCAAAGGCAGCTTCTGGCAGTATGCATGGTAGCAAGAAATGTCCCATGCTTCTCATAGCCACTCAGTGTCATTCACTTGCATGTTTTCACTAGGTGCAGAAGTAGCAAGTGCTGAATACTTTTTTTTCCTGCTATCAAAGAGCTATTTTCATAACTTTTGAACAGTCTGAGGTATTTGTACAAATGATGTATCTCATTGGCAAAATACTCTTGCTCTTTGATATCAGTGTCCGCCTGTCCGCCTGCCCGCCTGCCTGCCTGCCTGCCTGCCTTTCTTTCTTTCTTTCTTTCTTTCTTTCTTTCTTTCTTTCTTTCTTTTTTTAACTATAAAAGCTCGTAACATTTCTTCATGTCTTTATGGACCCTCTGTGAGGACACTGCAGCTCCCTGGGGGTCCGTGGATCACAGGTTAAGAACTGACATTTTTGGGTATTTGGGCCATTTGAGCAAGAGTACTTTTTTCCCCCTGTGCATAGTTCTTAGCAGTAAAATCATACTGACCCTAAATTCAAGCTTCGTCATGCAGTAACTTGCCCTGGTTTTCTTCTGCAGACAACATTGGTACAAATCCCATGCTGTCCTTGTTATATCGTTCCTAAAATTCCTCATGCCATGATGTCAGTATCTGGTGGAGTCCCAAAGGAAAACAATGGAAACAGCTATTCTCTCTTGTTTTATGGTTCAGTTTAAGAGGGTCTGTGGCTTTTCTCTTCTTAGAGGAAGAATTTAAGAGATCTCTTTTGTGCTCTTAGTTTTTGAATCTCTCCTTAGCAAATGAATAGTTACTCTTTTAGAGAGAAAGGGATAATCACCCAGTTCCCAGCCGGAATGCCATATTTGCCTCACAGGTCCTCTTCTTTTCTCCCTTTCCTTCCCTCTGCTTAGTAAAGGAAGAGAGCCTTTGGTTTTATCCTAACACATAATTCTTCTACTGCTACTGTGTGAGTTGGTTACTCAAACTGTTCATGCCCCTTTCTAGTTGAGATGGCCTTTTAAAATTATCTGCTGTATATTACTTTTGCATGGGATACTGTAAACATGGATTATTTTTTATCCTAGGGAGACTAAATAGGCTTGCCTATTCCCACTAGATAAATGCAGATAAATCATATGTACCAGTGACTCTTCTGGAAAAAAAATAGTAATTGAACCTACAGTATTTAATGCACAGATTATTTTTAAAAAAATTCCAATAGTTGCACTGATTGGGAGCAGAATTTGTATTTTCCATACACAGTTCTTGAAAAGCATCCGTTTTGTTATAACACTTTCCCAAAGAGACTGAATTCCTGTGGTTGGCTGCAGTCAACATTCAGAATTTGGCAAGGTTCATAAACAGTCATTTTGGCATGAGAGGAATGTGATATTATATGTGGAAAACAATGCCCTTTTGAGCAGTTGCCAGCTCAGGAACACTTGACAGAGGCCAGCTTTTCACTAGTGAGCAGCTTCAGATAAAAAAATGTACACTTTGCAAATGATACTGTCAGGCATAACTTTTGGGAAGTTATTTTTAAGAAAAATGAATATAATGACAGTTAGAAACCACTCATAACTGACTATCATAGGATGGTGTTCAGAGACCCAGCTGCAATCCTACCGCTGCTGATTTATGGGTGAATTCTTCTAGGTACATATTCATGCCAGCCTCATGGACAGTCAGAATTGGCGATGAAATGCCGTGTTTTCCAGTGCTCTTCTTTACAATGGAAGTGAAATGTGGGACAAATAAAACCTTATTGCTCAAAGAACAGGAGGAGCTATTCTCTATACAGAGTCTTAGAAAAAGCTAGTGTGGTGCACTGAGTTTGAGTGTTAAGCTTGGTTTTTGGATTTTAGATTTGACACCTCAGTCACTTTGTGTCATTGAGAAATCCATTGCTTTCTGCCTAAATCTTCCATGCAGGATTTTTGTAAGCATAAGACAATCCATTATAAAAAGGTCAGCTTGAACAAATGATGAGGTTAAAATATGGATGTTAAAAAAAGGTTAAAAAAAAGTTGCTAGCATGATGCTGAAGACAATAATGGGTTGGATTCAGATTTAGCAAAAAAAAAAAAAGTACTTGTTGAAATCAATGGAACTTAAGTTAGCCATGGTGCACTGAAGTTCTGTTGATTTCAGTGAGTCTGCTCTAAGCATGATTACCCTTGGAGCCAACTCAATAGTTTAAACTTTCATAAAGTTAAGATTAACAATGGAATAACTTGGCTGAAAGCTTTAGGTTAAAGCTATATTATCCAGTGCCTGCTTTTGATTGCTATACTAATCTAAGTGTCTAAAATGACCTTTGTAGCATATAGCATTCTTGGAATGTTCTTCCTTCTTGGTTGCTGCATAGTGCATACCAGGGATGTGGTAGAAAGATTCTTACATTGTTGGTTTGACTCTTTTTTTTTTTTCACCTCCCACTTCTCAAGATTTCCAAATTTGTTTATATGAACCTACAGAAGCTGAGCTTTGGGGATGAAATAGGACATAATCTCAGCTAATTTAGAGATGCCATGTTGGGTCCCTACTGGTTCTATACCGAGTTCCCCCTTCTTTTCCTGAAACTTGTACCTTTTAGGGAACTGCAGAGTATAGTGGGTACTCATCTTTTGAGTAGTTAATATTTTCTTTTCAAATCTTATCTTTTGCCTCACAAATTATGATTTAACTTCATTTACAGTCTTTTAAAACCTATGTTTTCCATTAATATAGGATGTGAAGCAATGGTAAGCAGTCGCATATTTTCGACTATCCAAAGTAGATTTCATGTGATTGATCTAGTTAATAAAAGGAAGTCCATAGGCTTTCATGTTATGGTTGAATAGATTTTGACATCAGAAGTTGTTAATTGCTACAGCTAAATTGCAAAGAGTCTATCATTGCTAATAGACTGTGGAATGTTGTAATTAAGAGTACTGTTACGTTTTCTTTTTCTTTTCTTTTCTTTCTTTCTTTCTTTCTTTCTTAAAATTAACCACTGGAGGTACTGAAGCTTGGGGGGGGGGGGGAGTAAGCCATTTGGGAAAAAAAACTTGTTGAAAACCAATGCAATGTACTATTTTGGAATTTAGGTTCTCAAGAGAAGAGTGCTTATGTGCGTTCTTAACTGTGTAAAATACTTTTTTGCTTTATAGTTTCACAGACTTTCTTTTTTGTAGATTGTATTAAAACCAGGGATAGGAAATTAATTTAAAAATGAATAATGTTCATGTTTCATATTTAAAATATTTGTGTTAATTTTAAGTTATTGTGTAAATTTACAATACCTTACAAGACTGAAAACCTTACCAGAATAGAGGTGAAAAAATCCTATCCATGCTTTTACCCCTTTTTACTTCCCCTTGTGTCTGTGGTGAAGTTAAGAGAGAAAGAAATAGCTGTAAGAATTTTAGAACACTGTTTCTCATCCATCCGCCTACTGAGCGAGTTTAAAATGCATTCATACAGGAAGGATGAAAGGAATACAAAATCCACAACTTAAGTGATAGACATTCACTGGCAAAAACAGTGTAAACAACTTTTCTGAACAGCACTTCTGTCTCTTAGAAGAAAGATAAATATATTTCTTTTAAAACTTACAGGTTGGACATGTCTGTTTACACTTGTAAGAAAAATATGTTTTTGAGACCTGTGATTAATATACTAATATAGTATTCTCTGTTTCAGAGCCAAAATTGTACACACTGAAATGCTCAAAATTAATCATATTGCATACTGAATGCTCTCTGATTTTTTTGACTCCCCTTTCTTTTTGGGCATTTGAAGTCCCCCGACCTTCACCTAAATTGTTCAGTCTCTCTACCTTTCTCTTTTCGTTGTTGCTGTGTGCCCTCAAGTAATTTGTGACTTAAGGCAACCCTACGGTGAACCTACCTTGGTGTTTTCTGGGGCTGAGAGTGTGTCATACAGCCAGGGCCATCCAGTGGGTTTCCATGGCTGAGCAGGGAATCGAACTTTGTCTCCTAAATTGTAGTCCAGTGCTCAAGCCACACCATGCTGGCTCTCCTTTTCTGTTTACCTCGTTCAAATTCTTCTCCATCATCTACAGCATTTTTATTTTTATTTTTGTTACCTGTGTGTAATGTTGTTGCTGTTCTGGTATCCTGCATTTTCCTCCATCTTTTGTTTTATCTATCTACTCTGTAGCTGTTTGTCTTTATTTCTATCTCTCTTTATCTCTCTCCCTCCCCCAGTGCTCTTTTGTTTCTCCGTATGTTTGTCCATCAGTTGGTCAACTCTTTGTCTTCTTCGTCTTTCTCTGTGTGTCCTCCTCACACCACTCTCTCTCTTCTCTTCAACGTATTCTTCTCTCCCTTTTCTTTTTCCCCATGTGTCTTCCCTCACTCTTCTTTTGTCCTTATATGCCCACTTTCCTCATGCCTCTCTACAAGCCTTGCTTTCATTACATGCTTCAAACCATGAAGCAGCATGTCAGCATCCTGCATTTCTTCTTCCAGCTCCTCCTTCTCACTTTCTTGTTGCTACCACTTCATTCTGTTGCCACCCATCACAGACTGAAAAAAAATCCAGTAAGAATGGTAGGGAAGCACCAAATGGAGGAGAGGTTGCAGCAAAAATGCTGTTCCTATAGCCTTCCCAAAAAAATACCATAACGTTACACTAGGAAAAAAGTCTTTACATTTTGAGTTTGCTTTAAAATACAGGGCCTTTTCGCACTACTCTGTTATAGTGCTGTTGTTCCACTTTCAACATCCTTTGGAATCCTGGAGTTTGCAGCTTAGGGAAGGGCATTTACAATTCTCTGCCAGACAACTCTTTGGCCTCAGTAAACTACAAACCCCAGAATTCCACAGGATGTTGAAAGTGGAATAGTAGCACTATAACAGCATAGTGCAGAAAGGCCCTAGCATCTAATATAAATAAAATCAAGACAGTGATTCAGATCTCTGCTTAAAGCACCCGTTTGTTTGTTTGGTGGTTCAGGAGAAAGACTATGTGTGCTGCCTTAGAAGAAGAGAACGATACAATAGCAATGAAAATGAGTATTGTGTGGTCCTTTCCCCCACTCATTCATACTTCACATGAGAAAGTTATTGTTGGTTTTCACTGGGGTTAGTTGCCGTTATCTATAACTAAGCAGACTCCTATCCATCCCTTGGTCTTCACATAGTCCAAGGATGAAGGAAAGGCAGCTGGGGGGCATATGCAGCCCTCAAGGCTGTTTTTGTTGTTCTCGGTCCCTCCAGAATCTCTAAATTGGTTTGTATGTTGGATGGGACTCCCAGAGGCTAGGGTGTGAATCTTTGTTCAGCCATGGAAATCCAATGGGTGGCTTTGACCAAGTCCTAATATCTCTACCTCAGAGAAAGGCAGTGGCACTAATCCTCCAAACAAATGTTGCCCAGGTTTGCTTGAGGGTTTCCATAAGTCAGAAATGGCATACAACAGCAGCAACAGCAACTCCTCTCTCTGTATATGCATACACACCACTCAAACATAGGGGCACATCTATGTACATATGAATTGCCCCTCCTAGAAATCTCCAAGAATAGGAGTTCACCTTTTACTTAGGTTGCAGGCTCCACCATTAACATTTTTATGCCAAAATTTTTTTTTTCAAAACCAGAAAGACTTTCGGCAACTTCCAGGCTTTCTTCATTTTGTTTTTGACATTGTTGACCAAGCACAGGGAAGGGTCCCAGGGGCAGAAAATTGGTCCCTGATCCCATCACAATTATCTACCACTAAATTAGAGGGAGAGCTGATGTGATGTGTAGTGGTTTGAGTGTTGGGCTATGACCCTGGAGATGAGGGGTCAAGTCCCTGCTTGGCCACTGGCTGACCTTGTGCACATCACACACACACAGCTCCAGAAAACCCCATGATACGTCCACCTTAGGGTTGCCATAAGTTGGAAGCAACTTGAAGATACACAACAACAACAGAAACAACAAATTAGAGGGACCCAAGTGAGAAGGTCAAGAAATGTTCTACCAATTACCTGTTTACTGAATGACCACAGAGGGAAAAAAATGGTTGATTTTAATTGGACCCTAGGAATTCACAGCCTGCCAATGCTGAAACAAGAAGGTGAAATAATGGTTAGTGTAAACCACAGAAGAAGGGGGTGAAATTTTGTGTGTGAGAGGGACGGCAGGAGCCTGCATACTCCCATTCCATGTCACAGAACTATGACTTGGAGATAGGAAATGTTGCATCTGAACAGGCCCTTAGTCTGAAATAAGTTCTGCTGAAACTGATGAAACTTAATCCCAGGGGGATGTGTAGAGCATCTGTCTGTCACAGCTGTTCATTACATGATATGTCCCAGAACATACTGAAAACAGCTGGGTCAGTCTCTAATAATTCCCTTGAGCATGTTCCAAAGACTTTATGAATATTAAATTCCTGTTTCCAAATCTCTCTATTAGCAGTTCATATTTAATGCAGTTCATATTTTATCAGTTACAGCTTTTCTTTTACATATGCAGTTAGGACCTGGGTTATATTTAATGTGCAGAGGATTTTAAAAATTTAGTCTCATGCTTAAAGTTTCTGGTCTTGAATAGAACTCCTTGTTTTAACATTTGGTGTAACCGTTGGCAAGATTATTTACTAGATGAGGGATACAATCACTCATTGGTAGAAATTCTAGAAACTGAAGCCAGCTGGCAGCCTTTGAATGAATTTCTGCTTCAATCTCCCACCCCTGAGTTTAGAAGTAATTGTGCATACTTAGGTGTGGAGAGGTTTGATGAAAAGGATATCCTTCTGACAGGTATCCTTAAAAGGAGAGACTAGAAGCAGACAGTTAGTTTTGAAGTCCTTATGTATGAGACTTCTTCAAACCAATAAAGGTTTGTTTGGTCTTTATTGCTCTTTATTTGCTCTTTTCTGAGTTGTGCTTCATCACTTCTTAAGGACAGCTTTGTATATTATGCTTTTTCTGGCACTGAAATGCTTCTAAGGTGAGGAAAGCAGTCATACAGAGAGTTAAATGTTCATATGTACATATTTGTGTCTGTCTATACAACAAACATATTTGTGTAGTAGCCTCACTTAAGTGTCAATATATGGGTTTCATTTCTTTCCCCATTAGAAGCAATTCATACTGTGAAACTTCCAAGAGATGCTGGTGGTTTAAATGTAAAAGAAAATGGTCACCATCACTTTTTTTAAAAAAGATATTCATTAAACAAAGACTAACAATGGGATTGAGAGAGCTGGTTTGGAGAAGTTTGTTTCAAGCTCTAGAATTTTGCATGGGGCAATCCTACTTTTACTGTTCATAAATTAAAAATAATAATTGATTACCTCTCATTAATGTATTGATAGCAAATTCCATAAACCACTGGATGCAAATATTACAGTACCTACATGATTAATAAACAAAGAAACAAGATAATGTAACTTTTGGGAAATAACAAGTTTCAGATCTGGGATATACAGCCTCACCTTCCTTTCTTCACATCAATTTTCTGTTATAAAGCTACGAAAATTCTGTGTTGTATAAGAGTCACCATAATGAAAAGTTAGGGTTTTATTTTGAAATCCACATCAGCAAGATTGCAAAAATTTTCTACAGTATCCTTTAATAATGTTTGAAATTGCTAATAGATCCATCTTCTGACTTCTTCGTTGCTGTGGAAATTGGTTACCTGTGTAATTTTTATGGGTTTTTTTCCTTCTCCTCAGCTGGGATGACAGCAGTTCTGTCAGCAGTGGGATTAGTGACACCATAGATAATCTCAGCACTGACGACATTAACACCAGCTCCTCCATCAGCTCCTATGCGAATACACCTGCATCTTCTCGTAAGAACCTAGATTCCCAGGTAAGGTTTCTTTTTTCATTTCAGATATCTTATAGTAATATCAGAGATATTCCATTACCTTGAACAACACGCCAGCCTGTACATTTTATTGCTTGTTGCAAAAGAGAAATAAATTATTGCCAGAAGCAAGAGTAAAATTTTTAACACATTTACTAGGGAGTAACCCCATTGAACATACCAGATATACCACTTGGTGAACATATTTATGATTGTAGCGCGTAAAATCAGGAGCTCTGTGTTCTGGTGGTTCCTGATTGATCCTCAAGGTAACCAGCTGATAATGGCAAAATCAGACTAGACTAATGAACTGTCAGTGCCAGTATGTTATAGTGATTCACATTTGTTTTGTTTAATAAATATTCAGTTTTGCTTATTTATGAATTGCTTCTATTTTCTCTTGCTTATTTTGATAATTCTATTAGCCCGTAAGCAAATAAGATAAATGCAAACATGCTTCTGTTCCAACCTACCTGTCCCATACTCACTAATCAAGGTTAGTAATGGAAGACCATCAGGGAATAACAGAGGTCTCCAGGTAGGGCTAGTAAATAAGTCTGCCTGAAGCCAGAGAGCTGCAGCTGGTCAGAACTGACAATACCATACTATGTCCCTGTCCTTGTGTTTGCACTGTTGATTCTGACTTCAAGATGTGAGTTACTGTAGAATGTAATAGAGGTTCAAAAGAAAGGTATGAATTGCCTTTTGAATTTTGTAAATAGAGAGTATGTCTAGAATTCTTTTGAAGTTGTGAAATTACAGAAAAGTGACTAGAATTTATAACTCCTACTGAACATCAATCAGGGAGAAGGAGCAGGGCCAGGAATGTTCTGCTCACACCTGACCGCCAACCTCTGCCTTTTGTGCTGAAGGTAATAAAGGTTTTGTATGTGAATGCTTGTATCCAGTTCTGCCCATGTGTCCATCTGTTGAATGAAGACCCTGAAATATGTACCCAACTTGAATGAAACAGATTTCTTCTCCTCCAGCGGTCTTTGTGCGCCCCCAGATCTTCTCTAGATGATTGGAGGACCTCCTGGATCAGATGGAGGAGATGCAGAAGGTGAAGAGGAAGGGATAGCCTTTTTGCATGAGCAAAAGTCTGTTCACATGATCGCTAGCTAGAGCCAATAGCAATATACATGCATAGGATAGAGTCTCTTGCTTATGATCGGAAAAACTAGTATCACTGTGGCTCCACAATTCAGTTGATACAGATAAATACTATTTTCATCTACTCACTCCAAGAGGTCATGGGCAGAGCCAGTTAAATCAGCTCTGATATTTGTAAGACAGTACAGTTGTGTTGTGGAGCTATCACTTTTCGACTTCCACTTTAAGGCCGGGACCCACTTGAGAGTTTAAGGTGGTTCCCAGTTTCCATCAAAATTAGTGACTCCCACCTGTACCCCACCAACTATCCTAAAAATCTGTCCCAGAACATGTTTCTAGGATGCGTGGAGAACTGCAGGAATAAAATGGGTGGTTGCCAGTTCTAGCAGAAACAGTGGGATCCAGTGGGATATCCAAGTAGATTCTGGCCCAGGTGCTGAATTTTAAAAAGAATAAGGGCATGTATATTTAATGCATCTTAACACTGAAAATGAATAATGTATTATTCCTTTAAGGAACAGAATTTTTATTAAGTTCACATAAAAGCTTGAAGATTTTAACACTCTCAGAGGAAATGTAAACACATGAAACTTAATGAAATATAGGATAATTTCCCAAAGCTGCGTGTTATTACAAGCCATTTTTTTGGCACCTTTTCACAAGTAAATTATATTTAATGTCTGTAGGTAGCATTCATCAGGTTTTCAGCAGACCAAGCCAACAAATCTAAAAACGGGAGGAAAAAGTTGGATCAGTGTACAATTCGGAAGCTTTCAGTAATTTTCTTTCTGATATTGTGTTGAAATAGCATGTATTCTCTTCTGTATTGCTTTTTGCTCCCACATATATCGTACATCCTGACTATATCTAAAACTGTTTTGAAGAACTCAAATATTATGAGGTTTCCCCAGATGGAAGGCCATACTTTCTCTCCACTGCTTTTTGGTAAATATTTCTGTGTAAGATTACTTTCATCCCCCCAACACATAATTTTTATCTAGAGCCTGAAACTATTTTAATAGAACTTTTTAATACACTAGTGAAGTTACCGTGAAGTGTTAAATTGCCTCAAATACTCTGATGCAAGAATCTTATTACTCTTTGTTCCTTTGCCATGAAGTGCATAGTTGTGGCTACATTAAAGAGTTTTGCCTCTGGTTATGTGTCTGAGATTTCATGTCTGTTTGAAATTGCTAGCACCAAGCTCTGAACTTGATGAGATATGCCGGGGTGTTAAAGTACTCCTTATAAATGAATGAAGGATTGGGAAAAAAAGGTACTTCTACAGTTCCTATTTTCTCCAACTATAGCATTTGGAAGATTGAGATAATAAATTAGAAGTGTGTGGGGCGCTTTTCTGTGGAGATGCAACATTGTTCCTGGAGGAGCGATTGGCTTCTTCACCATTCCATTTCACATATTGGGTGGAACAGAAAATGTATCTTAATTGTTCTCTCCCCACTGGAAAGAAAGATTCCACTCGGGGACCCTGTTGGAGTGTCTTTATAAGCTGAGGTTCCAGAAGAACCTTGAATTATATATCACAAGGAGCATTTAATTGTGCTGGCTGCCAGTCCATTTCTGAGCAGAGTTGAGAATTATGATACTTGAAGCTCTGTATAGTTTGGTTCCAGCCCTGGTGGTGCAGTGGTTAAATGCGGTACTGCAGCCACAATGTTGTAAGTTCGATCCTGCAGGGCTCCAGGTTGACTCAGCCTGCCATCCTTCCGTCGGTTGCTAAAATGAGTACCCAGCTTGTTAGCGGCAATTAGCTAAACACATTGTAAACCGCTTAGGGAGTGCTTAGCACTGATAAGCGGTTAGAAATGTAACTTCTACTGGTATTGTTATTGCTGTTTGAAGGACTGTATCTTCCTGTATGAGCACAGGCTCTGTGGTCTTGAGAAGAGGCCTTTCACTCAGGCACATTGGGTGGGTACAAGGGAGAGGGCCCTCTGAGTGGATGCTCCCAAGATTTGGAACTCCTTCCCTGGGGAAGCTAGGATGACTTGCTCCCTTACTGTTCTTTCACCAGCAAGTGAAAGCTTTTCAGAATTGGTTGCAATGTTTTGTTGATGTTATATGCTGTCTTTTAATGAATGTTTTACTTTTAATGTTTTAATGTTGTTTTACTTTTATAAATTAATTGCTTTCTAAATGCTTTATATGTATATATTTCTGATATTTTTTGTGTGTGTGTTTTTCAATCTATATTGGCATTAATGTATTGCAAGTTGCTTTGAGTGCCAGTGTAAGGGGAAAAGTGGGCCATAAAAGAATAAACAACAACAACAACTCCTCCTCCTCTTCCTCCTCCTCTTCATTCATGACAGCATTCTGGCTGATCATCTACCTGCAAGTAGGAACAGCTAAGAAATCATAGACCATCCATCTGTGATTGGTTTAACATGATATCCAAATCTGGCAGTACCCAGCACTCTGGTTTGTCTCTCTCCTAGAACAAACCATGGGTTATTTTACTGGCTTGCCAGTTCCTGCTGAGCTGGATGTCATGATAAACAAATCAAAGATGGAAGCTCTATGGTGCTTTTAGCCACTGCTGCTTACATTGGCCAGAATCACAACAGAAAATGAAAAACAATAAAACAGGTCAGCTTTAATTTTTATTGTTATGATTGTGCCTGTTGTCTGGGAGAAAAACTGATGATTCGGTGATATAAATGTTGCATTTTTTAAAAAAAAAAGCGGGGCATGAAATTAGAAAAACAACAACAAAGCAGACGAGGGCAAGAAAACAGAGTACGCAAAGATACTCATTGCCCCAGCATCTGTGTTTTCAGGTTCCCGTATGTGTAGCAGGTTGACAGCTTTTCAGGTCTCGAGTGTCAGATTTGAATTGCAAATCATTCAGAAGGATAATAAAACCAGTGAGAGTAAAACAAAGAGTACAGATATGATCATACACTTCAGCAAATGGTCCTTCTCCTTGGTCACTAAAGTGTTGTATATGTGTGTTTATAACTGAGTTATATAATTAAGGATCCTAAACGGTGACATAAGTCTCTCTGCAAAAAGAGAGAAATTTAATTTGTGAATTAAATTGATGAATACATACACTGTTGCACGTCTGGTTTTTAAAAAGTGATTCTAGGTAATCACAAATTTAAATTTGGTGAGAAGGAGTTGTGAAGCATGCCGCTTTCTGAAAATTTCTCACCTCAGTTGATGATAAAGTTAGTGTGAGGCAGAAACAGAAAGGACTCATTTATCTTTCAGTCTTGCAAAAAGCTGCCTCTTCATGCTCCACAGATCAAATTGCCAGCAAAGAGATAGGGAGCCAGAACAAAGGAAAAGCTCACAACACACATTTGAAATGAGTTTATGCCTTTCAGTGAAAGGTACTATGTGCAATGCTGGGATGAGGAAGCTACAGGGCATTAAGATAGGGTTTTTTCTTTCTTTCATGTCTCACCTTCATAAATCTTGGTTTATGTTTTTGATTTTGTAGGTTGTTGTTCTTGTTGTATTTGCTTTTTTTTTAAGTATGTGAATTTCAGGTTCCAATAGTTTGATAGAGATTTTGTTTTTTATAAGTTGTTGCATCAAAAAGGACAGCAAAACAATAAAAACTAGAAAGGCTATATAGTAAGAATTTCCTTAAGGGTTAGATTTGGAACCTAGAGGAAGAAAAAGATTACAGTGCAAGCCCATAATTTTCTGTCTTCCCACTCAGACTGATGCTGAAAAGCATTCCCAGGTGGAACGGAATTCTTTGTGGTCTGGTGATGAAATCAAAAAATCAGATGGAGGTTCAGACAGTGGTGTAAAAATGGAGCCTGGATCAAAATGGAGAAGAAATCCATCTGATGTGTCTGATGAGTCTGATAAAAGCACTTCTGGGAGGAAGAACACAGTCATTTCGCAGACGGGTTCCTGGAGACGGGGCATGTCAGCTCAGGTTGGCATTACCACACCAAGGACAAAAACAGCAGCCACCTCAGGGACTTTGAAGACACCTGGAACAGGTGAGGAATGCACAGCCAAGGGGCGAGCAATGCAGGCCAAGAATTTGTGCTGTTAGGAGAAAAATTTCCTCTGAACTGTCAGGATTTCAAGTGCATTTTGATCTATGCTTGTCTTTGATGGAGAACAGTGTAATCAGTCTCTGTCTCTGCACCTGCCTTTCCAAATTGAGCAGATCCTGCCAAGAGTGATGTTGACTCAATATTCTTTGTATGATAGGTGTGAGGTATACCACTTGAATTGGTGATTGTGCTAAGTGATAGAACTCTTAACTTTCTTGAATGTCTTAATAATTCAAAGGCCTGTTTTCTTGGAATATTTATTTAGTTGATCAAATTTCTAGCTGAAAACTAGCTGTTGGGTTTAATAATAAAACAAATATAATTATAAAATGTTACTAAGGCTACAGAGACACTAATGCATACAGGCTAGCATCCTGTTAGTTAGTCTTAAGTAGACTAGAATCCCATTCAATCAACATTTAGGTAAACTCAACTAATTCAGTGGGACTGCTTAATAAGGACTGACAGAAGGATTTAGAGCAAATCTTTCTGCCATAACTAATTTGGTCCTGGAAGTTTTTCAATACTGTGTTATCCTGCAAATTAGTTATAGCTGGAGAAGTTCCAGTGCACAGGTGCCCTTTAGCAGAAGGGTCATTGTCTTGGCTGGAGGAAGGGGGCCTCTCCATTCACAGCAGTCTCTTGTCTCACCCCATCTAATCAAGCAGTGCCATTGCTCATCAGTAGAACAGTTTCTGACCTATTATGATTAGATCAATCCAAAACAGAATAAAGTAAGATTTAAGTTCTCACATATATAGGGTAACTGAGCATATGGAGAAGAGAACTTCCCTTCTGAATAGCGGCAAACTGTAACAAGTTCCCGAAGCCAGGTTTGTTTCCCTGAGGCCCCCTGTAGACCACACAAATACTAAAAGGCTTACAATCAGAAGTGGCAAGAAGTTCACTTCTGGTTTTAAAATAGCTTCATGTTAAAGAGTTTACATCTGTGGTTGTGTTGGTGGTGGACACCTAAAGCCTTCCAGGAATTCATCTCCTGCCGTTTTTGGCCAGAACAAGAACCACCTACAAACTGTGGAATGGTTGCAGGCTGCAGAAACAGTGTTGGGGGAAGAGCTTGTCTGTGCCCTTACTGCCACCCTTAGTCTTTGTCTGGGCTGATCTGGAAAGAGCCTTTTGCCTCAGTGAGGGAAGTTTCTAGTCCAACACCATGTGGTTCCTCGCTTGATTGCAACTCTAATCATTTCTCCTCTTCAGCAATGCTGGCATGAAGGCCCACACATTCCTTCCCATCAATTCCAGAGGAATGTTTTTGAATTATTGAGAAAGTAAGCCCTTGGAGGGAGGTTGTATTCATTCCCCACAGAATGATAGAAAATGGAAACATTTTTTTCTGCTGCTTTGAGGTGATAGTCTCACCCTACTTTCTTCAGTATCCCAAGATTTTTAATCACTCAGGAACAGGAGCATATATCTATTGCTTCTCAGTGATATACCTGCCTGAACTAGTGTTGCTGAAAATGAGAGAAGGAAATCTTTCTCATTCTACTTAAGTACTAGGTGACATGACCATAACAGCCAACACTTACTGAGTAATTGAAGAACATAAAATTGCTTCTACAGTCTTGTGGCCCTTGTGTTTAAGCTATAAATTATTTTTACGTCTTTGTCCCATGTTCATAATATTTGACACCATACAATATTGTAACTTGTTCTCCATTTTTCTAGGCAAAACTGATGATGCCAAGGTATCTGAAAAGGGTAGAATTTCTCCCAAATCTGGAAACATTAAACGTTCCCCATCAGATGCTGGACGCAGCAGTGGTGATGAATCAAAAAAACCTTCCGCCAATAACTCTAGAACGACTGCTGCTAATACAAATGCATTTGGATTTAAGAAGCAGAGTGGGTCAACGGTCGGCATGACCATGATAACAGCTAGTGGGGCAACGATCACTAGTAGATCTGCTACCTTGGGAAAAATCCCTAAATCATCCGGACTCCTGGGTAGGTCCACTGGTCGGAAGACGAGTGTTGATGGCTCACAGAATCAGGATGATGGCTACTTAGCAATTAATACCCGAACCAATCTTCAGTACCGGAGTTTACCCAGACCCAGCAAATCCAGCAGCAGAAGTGGAGCTGGCAATAGATCAAGTACCAGCAGTATAGACTCCAACATAAGCAGCAAGTCTGCAGGCTTGCCTGTTCCAAAAATGAGAGAGCCAACTAAAGTTGCCCTTGGGAGCTCTCTGCCAGGATTAGTCAACCAAACAGACAAAGAGAAAGGAATCTCATCAGATAACGAAAGTGTTGTCTCTTGCAATTCTGTTAAAGTGAATCCAGCATCTCAGACATCTTCTAATACTGCCCAAACTGCTCTCCAGCAAGGAGTCAAGTACCCAGATGTGGCCTCCCCCACTTTGCGCAGGTATGTAGAGCTTTTTCATTTGGGCAGTGCAGTGTTGGGAGTGTGGCAGCCAGAAAGTGCTTACATTCAGGCCTTTACGCTTTGATACCTGTAATTTGAATGGACTCTATTCTTTGAAAAACCCTAGCCAAATTAAATCCATATTTACACTATCACTCTTAATCATCACCTTTTCTGAAAAATGAGCCAAATTAAATATTACATGACTTGAAAAGTTAAACATCATCTTGAAAAATTAAACAGCATATTTCTAAAATAATGTTTTTATTTTTATTTTAAATGTCATCCATATGTTATCAGTGTGTTTCCTGACTTTCCTTTCTTCTCTTTTCTACCCTCAGACTTTTTGGTGGAAAGCCTAGTAAACAATCTCCCATCACAACAGCTGAAAGCATGAAAAATTCTGTGGTCATCTCCAACCCACATGCAACCATGAATCAACAGGGCAATCCAGATTCTCCTTCTGGCAGCGGCATTCTGAGCAGTGGTGGTAGTAGTCCTCTTTATAGTAAAAATGCAGACATGAACCAATCTCCATTGGCATCTAGTCCCAGTTCAGCTCATTCAGCTCCTTCCAACAGCTTAACATGGGGAACTAATCCCAGCAGTTCTTCTGCTGTTAGCAAAGATGGGATTGGATACCAGTCCGTCAGCAGCCTGCATACCAGTTGTGAATCCATTGATATTTCACTCAGCAGTGGCGGTGGGCTGAGCCACAACTCTTCCAGTGGTTTGATTGCAGCTTCCAAAGATGACTCATTGACTCCCTTTGTTAGGACCAACAGTGTTAAGACAACATTGTCAGAAAGGTGAGGACGTTTTTCAGACGATGTATCTTTGTGTGTTTGTAGTATGTAGATACAGTGTGTATTGATATGTGGTTTCTGTAATCAGAAGCTGACTCCTGAAATGTTTACTAGGAAAGAGAAATCCTACACAGATCAAGTGTTGTTTTTAGTAGCAGACGTAAGTCTAAAATAACTACTGTCACTCAGATTGATCTTCTTCTGAGATTTAATGTGGGTTTGGGTAGGAGTTCTTTTTTCCCCTCTTACTTAGAACATAGCTTAATCTAAGGAGTTAAATGGATGGCTACTTTCACTACACCTATATTCATTTCAGAAAAGTGCTATAAATGATAGCTTCAAAACATTTGTGTTCTACTTCATTTAAAAAGTCAAATATATCTCCTTTCCCACTATTCACAATATGTAAAATCATCCACAGTGTTTGTATTAGAGTCGAGTAATCCTTTTCAGAAGGAAACCAAGGTTTGAAAAGAAAGAACGACTACATAAATGAACTGTTTGAGTGAGTGCTAGATATTTTATAAGTCTGGTTCCTCTCATTAAGCCTAAGATAGGATGGGAACCTTAGAGAGTATGCTGTATTTCCTCTTGAACCACAGCTACAACCCTCAGCTTGTTTTGTCAGGTCCATAAGAGAGATGAGTTTCCTTTTCTGCCATCTCCTTGAACCCAGCCAGGATCACATCAGCATTTTCAGTGCTGGGTGAATGAAACAGCATAGAACTGTCAAAGTGTAGCAGCCAAGAGAGTGAACTTCAAAGGACAGTAATATTGGCTTATTGTTGTGAAGATTACTGCAGTGATGTGTGTGAAGCATCTTCAAGTCTTAGGGCCAAATCAAAAGCACCGTGAAATGTGTCTTTATTTCGTAGGCACGCTTCTTAAGAGAGACAGCATGGCGCAGTAGTTTGAGTGTTGAACTTGGACTCTGGAGACCAGGGTTCAAATCCTTGCTCAGACATGGAAACCCAAATCACACTCTCTCAGCCTAAGATGAAGGCAAAGACAAGCCCTCTGAACAAATCTTGCCAAGAAAACATCGTGGGGGTGTTCAGTTTAGGATTGCCATGAGTCAGAAATGACTTGAAAGCACACTGCAATGAGTGCTTCTTAAGTAATGTAAATAGTTTCAGTTGTGCAGCTGAAAATTATTAGGATCTCCTGCTTTGGTCTAGAGGACACCCCCCCCCCCCGGTGTTTGCTATTGAGGGAAATCCTTTCCCTTTGGTGCAGATAGTGGGATTCAGCAGGGGGATTGTTAACAATGCAGCAGGTGAGAAGTTAAATTCTTCACCCATGCCAGTTCTAACTCCATTAACTGTCCAGTTTGTGCAATCTGCAATTTAAGAACTATCTTACTTGCATTTTGAAAACTCTACTAATCCAACCTTCGATGCAAAGCTGTGTTCAGTTTTTAATTTGGCCCTAAGTATTACTATATTTTGTTCACTGCTGGTCATACTCCACACATTTACTACAATTCAAATAAGCTTTTTTTCCCTCTCCTCCAGTGTAAGTAAAATTTAAGGGCCTAAATACCCTACAGGCACCAGATCCTTCGAAGCTAAAAAGGGTCAACTCTGATTAGAACTTGGGTGGGAGACCACCAACGAATGCCAGGTGTCATAGGCTATATTTCAGAGGAAGGAATTGCGAAACCACCTCTGAGTATTCCGTCCCTAAGAAAACCTATGAAATTCATGAGGTTGCTGTGCAAGCGACTTGAAGTTACATACACACACAAGTAAACGTTTTTTTAGCATTCATTCAGTTATAACTAGGTTAGGAGCCAGGGGCCACTCTTCAGGTTAGCCAGGAGCCCAGTGGCTGCACATGTCCATAAATATTAGCTACATAGATGTAAACCAGTTAAAACATAGCTGATTTTAATTCAAATTAATATCTTAATATGTTCATTTTTTTAAAAAAATCTCACTATTAACATATAAAAATCCCTCTACTGATATTTCATTATGATTAAATTTAAGTTTCTCTGTAAATGAACTTAAATGGGCTCTAATAAATATGTTGTAACTATTGATATTGAACTAAAAGGAACTATATTAACTATGATATTGACTGTCTGGCTTTTCTCATTGGCTATTACAAATTCAATGGTTTTTCAACTGCAAACTTTTTTTTAAAAAAAGTTCTGGTTAGCCCAGAGATACTAAAAGGACTGTCAGCTGGCAACATGCAGCCCGCAGGCTACATTTTGTCCACCTGTGATTTATATCCGTATTTCTGTTTACTTACATTTGTTTTTATAACAAAAGTGAACTATAGTAATAAGAGTTACTTACTAAACTCACTGTGTGTTGATGAAGGAAAGGAGTTGAAACACATGTACCAATTGCTAAAAGAAGACAAAAGATCTGGAAAGCGCACCTGTCACACACAGAAGCGTGCTCTTCAGTTTAATTATTTTCTCATAAGCAAATTAGTACTTCTCATAGTATGACCATTTTGTTTCAAACACTACAGCCGTACCTTGCTTAACAACTTCATTTTATTTCTGTGTACTAGCAAAAGCAGTGAGCTGAGTCTTGTCCAGAACCTGAGAGTGATATGATACCTGCCCACACTGGGACTATGGCAACTGCAGTGGTATCTGGACCTAAGTACAAGCCTTTCCACTGTAATGCTCTCAGTGGTTCTTTACTCTTCATATCCACTCCCCAGTTAGATTGATTCAAGATTCACATCTTTCCCAGATCCATTTCAATTGTTTTTTCATTATATAATCCCAAGAGGGGTTCTAATATTCACACTTCATCTCATTATGTTGCTGTTGGAATGATAGCCATGTGACATGAGTCCCGCGGGTTGATGGAGATGTTGCAGACACCAGATCTGTTAACTGTGTGGTATAGTCATCCATTTGTGATGGAATGACAACCTATCTATTTGTCAAGGGCCCGCTCCCAGTCTATGTTCTCATGGAAGGCCTGCTCATACATCCACTTTGCATGTAGATCAGAAATCACAAAATAAAGATGTCCAAACTGGCCTTTAAACCTTCTTCAAAGAAGACCATAGGACTGTAACCCATTTCAAAATATTCTGAAGTTTCTCTGGCCCTACTTTATAACGTATATGCCACTGCCAGAATCTTTTAATTTTTTATGGCTTCATAACATAAAGCAACTGTTGAAAACTCTTTTGATATTTTTTTATTTTTTTGAATAAACAACTCTTTCCCTTTATTCCTTTTGTGCTAATATTCCTCTCTCTTTTTGTTGTTGTTTTGTTTTTCTGTCTTGTTGGACTTTATTCTTCTAGCCCTCTCTCTTCCCCTGCTGCTAGTCCCAAATTCTGCAGAAATACTTTACCCAGGAGACAGGACAGGTAATGCTGTCTCAGGGCAGTAGAATGCCCAAGGCCCAAGAGGTTTCACCAAGACACTTAAGAAACCAAAGTGTATTGTGCAAGACTGTGCTCAGTGCAGAAGTTTGTGTGTGTTGTTTTCACTGGGATGTGTAAACTCAGATGACATGCTAGTGAGAGTCCAGTTAATGGTGCTATGTCCCTGTTTACTTTGGGGAATGGTACATGGTAAAGCTGAGAAGCATAGGGGGGTTCTTTTTCCCCTGCCAGCAAAAAATTGACAATCACTTCAAAGTTCTACTGCATTTATTTATCAGTTTAAACTCTCACTAGCATTTCAGCATTCTGGTGGCATGCTGCTTTCCCCTACGTTTCAGGCCCACTCACCTTTTGTCTTGATTCCCCTGTGCCATATTTTCCAAGTGTGGCTGAAATATATTTCTGTCCTAAGTTGCTCACTCAGTTTGGCTCAAGGGCGTGGGGGGGTCTTGTGGCCTGCTTTATCTATATTTATATCTGTATCTTTGTATATGTGTGTGTGTGTTACCATGTAAAATGAATGCCAGGGAGCAGATTTGGCTGCGTTTGGCTACGTAATAGAAGCACTATTGCTGTTGTCTGTGTTTTGTTTATCTGACATCTAGTAACTGATAATAATGTTAGAAATAATGTGATTGCCTCTCTTTCCTGCACTGCCACCATTACAGATGGAGTGTGGTATATTTAATTATGGGAAAATCTTTTCAGCTAGGTTTCAAAGCTCATTACTGGTGATGTTATATTCAAGAGTCTTTTTTTTTTAAGGCAGCATATTTTAAGAGCATTTGTTAAAGCTGTCTTTTATGCCTCCTAATGTATAGCAAGGTTACCAACCTGTATCAATCACACCTACATTACATTGAAAGCATTTGTGTCTTTGGCAGTTATGGCTAGTACATAGATAGGCACTTTTGATAATTTATAGTCAACAGTCAGCCATCCTTTGCTTCTGAAGTATGATCCAATGTGATCTGAATCATATTTTTTCTAAACACCTACATCTCTTCCCTGCTTTCCTGAAAAAGAAAGTAGCTGCATAGTTTGAAATCAAGGTATTGCTTGGCTGGTTAAAATAACACAGCTGTTCTTGCTCCCCCTTTTTTGGCCTTACAAGTATTTGTTGATAATGTTTACAAATTATGCCAATTTGAGAAAATCTCTGTATTTCTGTTGGTGTTAAGTGACATGTTTTGAAGGCAGTATCATTGGAGATGGCTGCTATTCCGTCATTTTAATGCTGTCTCTCTTCTCAAAGCATGCATTTGAACCATGCAGGCTTCATTAAGAAAGAGCTAATACAGTCATTGCTGTGGAAGATCAATTGCAAAGTCACTATGATACCAAACTTAATAGACCATAAAAGTCAGATAAAGAAACATGCTTAGAACCAGTGAAGTGATTTGAAGGTCCAACCTTGGGACTGACTTCATTTAGCATGGTTCCTTGTGCATGTTCTGTATAACACCATCCACACATTGTTAGAAAGTTTTTGCATGTTGGCTTGGCAGGGGCCCTGGCTATCTTCTCTGGTACCATGATAACAGCTGTTTAATGGTAAATTCCCCTCTCTTTCAAGCTAATCTTTAATAGTCCCCCTTTTGTTCTTCTCTGAAGTTCTTTTCTTTTAACTTTTCTACAGCGACCCACATCTTGATAGGAACACTTTGCCTAAAAAAGGACTCAGGTATTGGTGTTTCCTGCATAGCGCAAGCAGTTTTCCATGTGGTTTTTGGAGCTTTGCTTTGTGTGTTTTTTGTGACCGTCAGTATTGCTGGTGGTGGTGGTGGTCAGCTTTTGCAGTGAGTGGCTGCAATCTCTTCCTCCCTGTTCCCCTCCTCTTTGAAGCAGGTCATTATCTCCATTCCACATCCTACATGCTTCTTTTCATTTGATGGCTTCTCAGCTTGAGCAAGGTCTGCATCTGCAGTTGGCTGGCTCTTCCAAAAAGCATCTCACGAACCATCATCGGGCTTGATTTGCAAGCAATAATTTGCAGCTTTTATGACTGGAGTAGCTAACCTGATGATGCTATTCTCACAGTGTAACTTCTGAAATGCTGATCAAAAGGAATGTAGAGGTTATTAGAAGTGAAGATTTTGCTACGCAGTACTTGAAGATGTAATTGTGCATTTAAAAAAAGAAAAAGAATCAGACCAATCAGGCACTCCATAAATGTCTGCTTTTGTAGCATATCATGTAACGCAGGCAATTTGACATCAAGAGAAATTACACTGAGAAGTGTGTATTCCTTCTTTTGATAAAGACCTACAATTTCACTAGATTTATTAACCTGAGTGCTACAAATTGAAAGTGCTAAGCTAATTCCATGGAAAGCATCTAGCTAACTTAACAACAATTCAGACTGGATTGCACTGCTTTTTATGATAACTGAGCTGATGGCTTTAAATTATAGCTGCAATTTATTCTGTGCTATAAACACATTGTTCTTTGCAGCAGCTTTGATTGTCTCACTGAGCTGGATGGTAAAAGGATTTTGTAAAAGGGGAGTGGGGGGAGATAGAGTTAGTTGGTGGATCTGAATCATTTTCTGTGCCTGTCAGATGTCTCCAACTAATAACAAACAACATCTTTGAAGTATGAAACATATGAATGTCAAAGAGGTAGGTATACACAGTTTCTTATTTCTTATACTGTGCTAACAATTTGTGAGCCTTTTTATGGCTCCAGCCATCAATGAACTATAGACATGAATAACTTTAGCACTAGCCCCCTTAGGTCTTGTCTGGTGTGGGGAAAAAGATGATGCATCCAGTGCCATCTTTTTCTATCCACAGTAACTCTAGGGCTGGCTTTGCTTTGTATCTACAACTCTACATGTACAAAATCCAGATGTGTAATATAAATGAGCTTTCCTTGAATTTTTTGATTTTGGCCTAAATCCAACATCATGCTAAAAGCTGGCCACTAATGTAACTAGTGTAATGTAATGTGATGCAAAACTATCCAGGCATAAGAGGAGGTTTTGAGAGAGACTTAAGGAGAAGGTGAGTATTGCTTTCTCCTGATTATTCTGACAGAAACAATTCCATCAGCAGACCAGTTCCAATCAGATCCTGGCCTTTGTTTTGGCAAGTAGGGTTTACGGATATTACAAAACCTCAACTGTTTTAATGCTAATTTGTTTGTTACAAACAAATTACTGCCTAGTGGCGCAGTGGTTAAATGCTGGTACTGCAGCTACAAGGTTGTGAGTTCGATCCTGCTGGGCTCCAGGTTGACTTAGCCTTCTTTCCTTCCGCAGGTCGGTAAAACGAATACCCAGCTTGTTAGGGGCAATTAGTTAACACATTGTAAACTGCTTAGAGAGCACTTAGCTGATAAGCGGTGTAGAAATGCACATGCTATTGCTATTACTACATTTACCAAGACTTTCTCTGCAAGGAGTCTGTACTGGTATACCTGGTTGTTCTTCCCCTCCTGCCCCACCTCCATCCCTGTGTTGTTTTCACAGCTGTTCTGTGAGATGTTAGGATGATAGCTCATGCTTGGTCGTAGGTCATCCTGTGTATTACATGTTGGAGATCTGAACCTTGATTCTCCTAGTCTTAGTCTTGTACACAATCCTCAACACCACAGTGACCCTGTGAGTCTGTTCACAAATTTCAGGTAGGCTGAAAGAGAGAGACAAAAAGAACCAGCCTTGTTTAAGTTACCGTAAGGCTAATCTTACTTGCACAGGCAGTTATGTGAGTTCACAAGCCGGGGATAATGCCTAATCACTAGCTGTTTGAAAATTCTCAGGTGAATTCACTGTCTTCCCATCTCACAAAAACATATGTAAATTGCATTTTGTTTATTTTGGCCTGTTTTCCAGAATCCCTCGTATCCACTTTGCCAATGGCATATTTGACATTTTGCCTGATATATACCAGATAACAATGCTGAACAATAGCATTCATTAAAGATTATAGATAATAGATTCTCAGTTAACCAATAATATTTGTAGAATTACAGCATTGTTTTGAATGGAAAAGTCATAGCACTCCTATTTCTAATTAACGGGCTGGATCCAGTCTCAGTCACATTTAGTCACTGAAATCAAGTTAGTTGTAAGTCACTTAAGAACTGTTAATTCCATAGCACTACGCTAAGTATGACCGAGTCTGGATTTAACCATGTGTGTTCAGAGTGAGACAAGTTCATACGTGTGTATAAGATCAAGTCCCCAAGACTTCTTTTATTTAATTTTATTTAATTACATTATTTTATTTAATTTAAAAAATCCACAGTTTTTTTTAAAAAGTTTTTTTGGCAGGCAGGGGGCTTATTTCTTGTCCACGTACCTTTGGGTTTTGACCAAGTGAAATTTTTCCTGGACAAAAACTAAGGCTAGTTTTGTTTGTGCAGGTATACTCCATCATCGCAACTTCGCAATCAAGAAGAAGCAAAAGAATGGCTACGTTCACACTCTGCTGGAGGACTTCAAGATACAGTTGTCAATTCCCCATTTTCTTCTGGTTCCAGCATCACATCCCCTTCTGGGACCAGATTTAACTTCTCCCAACTTGGTGAGTGAAGTCCTCTGTTTTTTGAGTCCCAGGGATGGGAAGGCAGCAAGATATACATAAAATAACAACAGTAGCAACATATTAATTAGCATGGCTGCCTTAAACAAGCAAACAAATAATACAGTGATAATTTTTTTTTGTCGTCACAAACAATTAAAATATATTGTCCAGGGAACGATAGCAGTTATGTTCCCTGGAAAGAACAGAAGAAAGAGCCAGACTGCACTTCAAATTAGCTTTTTGCATTCATGGGTACATTTGCTAGCCTGATGACAAAATTGAATCCAAGTGATTAAGAAAACTAGAACTAACGCTAAATCGATATTGAAATGAAAGGTGGAGCTTTGATTGTTGGAAATGTAATGAGTAACAAAAAGCACATATTTTGTTTAAAGGGGGTTAGTGGATTCAGTGTGGTGCAGAATTATTTTAAATCAGCTGCTATTTCAAAGTGATAAATGATTCATAACTATGAGCTGGTGGTACTGATCTAATGTGGCTTACCATTGGAAATAAATCAGACCAGCATATACAAATCACCTAGTTTTCTAACTCTGTTTTGAATATCTAGAATGCCATGTAGTCTTACATTCTCTTCTCATCCTTGCTCTTGCGTACAATTTTTGCTTTCCATTAAATCTTTAATCTAACCATGGTTATGGTTACACCCTCACCACATTTTTTTCTAACTTGATTTACAACACGTCATAGTTTACAAATATACTTGGAAGGGGTTTCAAATTGTGTTTTATCTGATCCTGACCAGACTCAGCTTTAGTCAATAAAAAGATTGTAGTTGTTTCTGGTTTGTGATAAATCTTTAGGTTCTGATAGGGTTGGACTGATTTGTGGACAGTTCCATGCTGGAATTATGCTCTTAAAAGATCTAGAGTCCACCTTGGCTCTTACTTCAGGGATGGGGAATGTGACTGCATAGGTTGTTAGACTGCAGCTCTCATCAGCCCTCACAGTCAAACAAGTGATGAGGAATGATGGGAAATGTAAACTAACAACATCTGATTAGTCACACATTTTTGATCCTTGAGTTACACACCTCCTGCCTCTATCTTTGTTTAGTTTCACCACATGTGATATGGATGAAGAAATTAAAAAAAAAAAGACAGAGATCTTGTGCCTGAAGTCTTCTATTTTCTTACCATTCAGTTATTTTCATCTGGACCCATTGTCTTCTTTATTAAGTGATGAGGTAGAGGCTGAGAGGTCCTGAGGGATGAGCTCTTTATGGGAGTTTTGTTCTTTGTTTTTCCCCAATCTGGTCTTGTTTGCCGTGGCACTCTGGTTTGAAAGACCAGCTTGGCTAAGCCCTGGAGTATGCCAGGTTTTGTGTGTGGCATTTCTGTAGCTTATCCCATTGGACCCCAGTGTTCAGTTGCTCTCCTTCTCTTTCTGTGCTTTGCCACTACTCTGATCCAAGGAACGTGCCAGTGCAAAAAAATCTCTCACCTCTACTTACTAGGCTTATCTATCCAATACTACACCAGATGTAGCGCTAAAACTGCTCCAGCAAAAGAGGGACTACAAAAAACTGCTGGTGTACAAGAAAAAAGAAACCATGAAGAAGAATTGGACACAACTTATTCAGGCAGTCAAATCTAATAACTCAGCTCTATTCTGGCATATTACATCAAGCGCCCGAAGTAACATACCAGCTATGGTGGACTGCCATATTCCCTCAGGGATCTGGGAGGATCACTTTGAAGCACTCTATAAGGACACCTGTCTTGGAAGGGAAGCTGCCAGCCAAAATATATTGGCCCAAGCATTCTGTGTATGCAGTGAAATTAATTTTTTAGCTTAACTTGCATAGCCATTGAATTGATCCAATACTTGTTGAGAGAGATTTGTGCATAGATTTGTGAATTTTCTGTGTCTGCCTTGCATTCTAGCAAGCCCAACCACAGCAGCCCAGATGAGCTTGTCAAATCCAACCATGCTGCGGACGCACAGTCTTTCTAACGCGGATGGCCCCTATGATCCTTACAGTGACACCCGGTTCCGGAACAGCTCAATGTCGCTGGATGAAAAGAGCAGGACAATGAGCCGTTCTGGGTCATTCCGGGATGGCTTTGAAGAGGGTAAGTGAAGATCTTTCCAAAGGTTAGATTAAGTTTATAGCTGAAATTAGGTGTGGAAGAAAAAATTTTAAAATTATTGAATTAATTAATTGTTAATTAATGTTGTGTTTGTTTTTATTTAATTTTTTTTTAATCCAAATACAAAAAGAAAGCATTTAAAGTCTAGCAAATGTGATAGGCACTGAGTTCAAGAAATTTTGATATATGTAAAACAGAGAGGCAATCAAATTCTTGTGTTTTATTTGGACCGAAATGTGATGCAAAATAACCTTAAACCACTTCAGCATTTAAAACCTTGAATTTTTCAGGTGCCAAATGCTGTGAAATATTCTATAATGCTTCCCACTGAAGAATATCCTTGTTCCTGACTAGAGCAATACATTATGTCACCCATTCAGTATGTAAAGATCTGTTCAGCCCATGTCTTTCAGTCCTAATGTAGGCAGCCTTCTGTATATTGAGTTGCCTACTGCCAGTGGCTTCCATATCAGAAGATGGTGAATCCAGTCTGGCTTTTAGTCTATTCTTGAAGGAACTGTCTAGGATGCCAAAGTCTATGCCCCAAAATCCAACACCTTGCACTGCTCCTTTAAATTTCAGACTAGGGCTCAGAATGCATTCACTGCCCTGTTAATGTAGAAGCAACCACCCACCACTGGTGATTGCTTTCCTCTTTAACTTTTGCTAAATACCAGTACTCTTAGAACCTTTAACATTCTTTGTATTTGCTTGCTTCACCACTACAGTATGTTCTAGATAGCAATTCCCTACCTTGAACAAAATATATGTTTCCTTTCCAAAATTTATTCTTCTTTCTCATATTAGCAATCAAATGTGGATTGCAGGTGTTGCTGATTTTGGATACTGATTTTTTTTTTCTTTTTTTGGTGGTTGGGGGGAGATTGGTTGTTGAAAATCTTATAGCAAATTTTGATGATTTTCCTTTGAACCAACAATATCCTAGAAAATATCCTAGAAAATGGTTATTTAAAAAATATTAACTTTGTTGATTCAAATTCACGTCTTCTTCCCCTAGGTTAAAAATTGTGTTTATTACCCAAGGTGATCAGGGAGGCTTAATAACACATAGTGTGGGGCATAAAATTAATCTGAATGTTATTAAAGAGAGCAAAATAGAGATTTTAATATCATAACATAAGACTAAACTGCTCTTAGACTAGCTCTTGAGTTTTATGTTAAACTATAAAATAATTAAAGATTCAGTGTTATTCTCTTTTTTCACCATTTCTCCAAATTACAGTGTCACTGAGCTTCCTTAGTAATAACATTTAAAATTATATTAGTTCTTCCAGCAATGGTGTGTTTAGATGATTGTATCTTTAACAGAAAAAAAACAACAACATGCAGGCATATAGAACAAAACAAATGAAATGTTTCCTCTGTTAAGTATATTATTGGCCCTAAAATGGAGTAACTTAATATGAACTCCTGCAGCAAGAGAAATTGGTATTCAGTTTTACAGATATGGTAAACATTTTGGTCAAATAAGAGTTACCAAGTATTCTTGGTATTTGATGAATGTAAAAGTAAGTTGCATAAAACAGGAGCATTTTTTTTTACTTGCAGATTATAATAATAGTGTCAAATTTGTTTTCCTGGTTATGTCACTTTAAAATTAGCTTGAAATCCCTAATGCAAGCTTATTTCAAAGGTTATAGGAATAAATTTCAAAGAGAAACATTCCAGCATAGAAGCTGCAACTGGAAGAATGAATTTGATGACACTGTTTTATTGGGCCTGTGGGGCATAATATTACAATAGCTCCATTCAGATCTTCAGTAAGGGGCTTATTTATTAACTTCGGTTATGTTTATATATTACGTGAGAAGGCCATTTGAAGGAAAAGTTTAAACTATAAAAGGAAGTAAAAACAAATATGAAGCCTGAAACAGAAAAACTGTGTCTTCCTAAAACAAAATAAAACCAGTTATGGGTGGTAATACTAGTGCAAAGACCTTAAACATCACTAAAGGAGTATAAGACTGAAGAGGTCTGGAAAAATAAAACTCTTTGCCTAATGCTGCCCCATCATCCAGGACCCATTCATACTGCACAATTACACCACTGTGATTCTGTTTTAACTACCATGGAAATATTCCATGGAATCTTTGGATTTGCAGTGCAGGGAGGGGCATTTACAATTCTCAGGAGTTCTAGTGCGTCACCAAAATTACCAACCCAGGGATTCAATATGATGTTGTCTTGGCAGTTAAAGTGAACTACAGCAGTATAATTGTGTAGTGTGACATGTGAATGGCCTAGGTACCTTGGAGGTACATTTCTGTAGGCCATTCCACAGCTAGGTTGACTGAGAAGGCCCTGGTCGTAACAGTCATCCATTGGATGTTGTTTGGTAGTGAGAAGGAGTCAAGGGGCTTCTAGTAACAGAATAGGGAAGTGATGCCATTAACCCAGAGCGTTTGTTATTTAATAATGCTGGGGTGTTTTTTTTAAAACTCACCTCTTCTTTAGTACAGTAAATTCTACTGGGGGGGAGTATGAATTCCTTCCAGAAATCTATTTTATTTCTCTTAAAAAAAAAATTTTTTTTTATCTTTTAGTATCTTTTGAGGGAAAGAATCGCTATATTTTATGACATTGGTATTGTTATTGTGGTCACAGACTATGAAATATACTACGAACATTAAAAAGGAACAAGCAGCAAGAAAAATTAGACTATTTCTGCAAATAAGTGCTTAACAAACATTGGGGGCTTTACTTTTCCTGCTTCTGTTATGCATTTAAATTGAGAAAAACCTGGCTATGTTTAACTGTTTTATAAACGAACAAGCAAGCATTGCAGAGAGCTTGGTTTGACATTACTATTCTGAGACAAGGGTTTCATGGCATCAGTTTGTTATGATGCAGAATTCTGGAGCCTACCACACACCCTGCTGTCTATATGCAAAAGAAACTGGCCTATAGCTTTTGTCTCTTGTCAATTTAGAGAGAAATACAAGATATCTGAGAAGAAAATACCTTGCCTTGTTGCTTCATAGAGAAACTTTGCTTAGTTATTGTGAATGGAAAATTCTCTCCCATGTGCAGAGGAGTTATCCACAAGAATGTGCATTTTCCTCATATCATACAATCTAGGCAGGACTCTTGCGATCTTTAAAATTTAGTTGCTGTTTTACCCATTGGCTAGGGATGTAATTCACGTTTTCTTCTTGAAGGAAGCAATGGGTAATTTTTGCAATTTCATTCCTGTTGCAAGAAAGTCTTTGGAAACCATGCAGTTTTTGAAGGCTGTCAGCATTTTGAAGTCTATCAGAAAACAGCCTTTTCCACCCAGAAAATAATATTTCTGTATTGAAATATTATTACCTGCACAGAAAACATTGCTATCTATGCAAAGCAACCATGCACAAATTTTACACAGGATAAATCCCCAGTTACAGCATTTTCTGCACAAGAAACAGCAGGTTCTGCACAAGAAATAGTATTTCAGTGCAGAATTGTTTTCTGCACAAAACAACCATGTGCAAGTTTTGTGCTGAGTAAGTCTGGAACTGCAGATTTTTGTCATTTCAGGATTCTTCTTGTCAAGGTTTCTCAGCACTTGAAAAACATGTTTTTCAACCATTTTTAAAATATTTTTGAATATTCTTTCCACCTCTACCATTGACATAACTGTATATGTGTGTCGAAACTAACATCCTGTTAATTTGAAAAGGTCTGTTCTAGGTACGACTAATACTAACTTAGTGCAGATTTTCCAGAACACAAAAAAAGATATTTTCATTTGCTGATACACTTTATTGCTTAAATTTAGATATGATAAGAAGCTAGTAGCTTTTAAAGCAAGCCCATGTCCCAAGTCAGTTGAAATTTCTTATTTTACATAGTTGTTTTTTTAAAGTTTCCCTCCACATATCCACAAAGAGCAGGGAAGGGTAACTTGTGATCCTCTAGAGTTTATTAGACTTTATCTCTAGTCAGCCTCAGCCTCCATAACTGATGGTGAAAGTTGCAGTCTTAACCACATTGTGAACTGAGGCAACCTTTCATCTATCTGATGAAATGGGCTGCAGTACGTCAAAATTTGCCAACCTTTATGATGCCACAAGAGTCTTTGTTGCAATTTAGAAAGGATCTGGAAAGGCACTGGTCTTCTGCCATTGAGGAATTGTTAAAATATAATCCATGTTTTTTTTCCTCTTACTTTGCTATCTGAAATCTTAACTGAGTTTTTGTCTATATTATTCACATCAAAATATTCAGTCTCTTTTATTTATGAAGTCTCTTAACTCCCTTTTGCTGTTTATGCTTCAGGCCAACCATATGGTGAAACTGGACTGGTCAGTTTAACCTTTACTTTGTCTGCTTCTCGTCATCTTCTGTTTCATT
Source organism: Cyclura pinguis (assembly GCA_030412105.1). NCBI lineage: Eukaryota > Metazoa > Chordata > Lepidosauria > Squamata > Iguanidae > Cyclura > Cyclura pinguis. The sequence continues at coordinate 303,579,608 of CM059599.1, read as the reverse complement.
TTTCATGCGCTATCATGACTTTGCTATGTTTCAGACATAACAGGCAGACAAATAATGATTTTTTAAAAGCTTTATTTGAAACCATTTTTGGGTATGTTTTGTATAATGCTCCCATTTATTTCAGCTTACTTCTTGGTACTTCTGCAAGATTTGTTTTGAGTAAATATGTTCATGACGGGTGATGCAATTTTTTTAAATAGGCTGATGATAAAATGTTAAACTTCCTAGAAGCATCTGTATTGAATAATCTGCTTCCATTGATGTATTATACACTTATGCAATCAGATGAGTAATGTGTCACCTTTATGTTTTCTTTAGTGCATGGCTCTTCTCTTTCATTGGTTTCAAGCACATCATCTATTTATTCAACGGTGAGTGTCATACAGTAGAAATGTCCGTCTTTTTTCTCAGTACTGGACACAATCCAGAAAATTAAGCAACCTTGAAATCAAAGAAACCTCCATGTTTAACTGTGTATTAAGTCCCTAGGTCAAACTATTCCTGTTCATCTGCCGAAAAGGAGTTATGCTATATCCCATAGTTCCTGGGATACTTTCCTCATGAGCATAGGATTGCTCTCATAAGCATGCAAAATTATCTAATTTCTCCCATTTGTTTTGAACAATATAATAGTTTCAAATAAAACCTTATCTCAGGAAAAGGAGATACGTTTTATTGAGAAAAAAAAATCACTTAATGTAGGTAGACTAGAAGTTAGCCAGCACAATGGCAGGTCTGTGCAACAGATTTTAGGTTAACCTTCTTTCAAACTCTTGGAAGTTGCTTTGGAGTTTGAGACTGAGTTCACTTGTATCTGCCGCATTTATTCTCCTCCTGGATTGGGGATAGTACGATATGCTTGTTATTTAGTCATACTGCTTGGTTTGTTTTTTGAAGGTCATGTGTTAAAATGCACATTGTTTAATGCACATTGATGCATTAAGAAAATAGTGTTATAGTTCTGGCTTCAACCCTCTATCCACTAACTTGAAGGTAAACCCTATTAAATCTTGCTAGATTGCCCTCTGCGCAGATATGCCTTGAGGCTAAACGTGGTTGAAGGCTGAAGAATATATGACCAAACAAGGGAATAAAGTTAACAGGATTGCTAGATTAATTGGGATTATGGCCATAGGTGTCAACAGATTCAAAAATGAAACTGATTCTAATTCTCAAGTACTTCTTACTCTTTTTTTCCTAGCCTGAAGAAAAGTGCCAATCAGAGGTAAGAAGGAATATTACTAATAGCTTCCCCTGCTTTGTTGATGGGCACTCTTGTTTACATATTTGGGATTTTTAAGGGAATAATACCTCTGGATTTTGTGAAAATCAGTGACTCAAATGCAGATTCCTATTGAATCTCATCCTTGTGTGTTTGTGTCCCTCCCATGTGTATAAGTCCTTTTTGTCAATCCCATCAGGTTCCTCAAATACATAAAACTGTACATTTGAAGCATTGGGATAAATCCATTGGGGGATGTATGTAGGGAAACTGAGAGGGTACCAAACTGTTTTCACATATGTGTATTCATTAGTATTGACCACAACCTGTTGCTATTAGTTTCTTCGGTGTCACATTTTGTAATTTAGGTTCTCCTCCACCTTCAGTTGTAAACTTTTGGTTCAATGGTGAAAACTATAGAAAGATAAGAAAACTGATAAATTGTTTGAAGTCAAATTAGTATTACTGTACAGTCATAATCAAAAGCGTGCCTTGAGGATCACTAGCAGCAATTGGCCCTGTGTCAGCTAAGAAGAAGAAATAGAGTCTATTCACCAGTCTCTAAAGAGAGTATCTCCAGCAGAGTGTACATCTTGCATTATTCGCCTTACTCTTAAACATGTCTTGTTTTCGGATCCCTATTTTTCAGGTATTGCCACTGTTGCTACATACCTAGTCATCTGATCAACAGCATTTGTGGGTGGAGACATTGATTTGGACGTTTGTCTTATGTTTTTAGAAACAATTGAGTTTGAGAATTGTTAAAATTTAGCTGTTAAGAAACCATAGTTTAAAAGATTCTGAGTAGAACTGAGTAGAAATAAAAGCACAAATAAAAATATTTGCAGTTTATTAAATGTATAGTATAATTTGGCCTAGATGTGGTTATACCAGAGTGCATATCTATTTGTTTACCTGCCCTATAAATTTCCTGAAGATTTATTGGTAAAATTTCCTTGGATTTGTGGGACATGCGTCCAGCATATGGGAAACCAAATGGCTACCTCCAAATTAAAAAATGAGAAATAATAGCCTGCAGAACTCAAAATTGTTTCCCCTATCCTATTTTTGTGATTTTGACCAAATCACTCCCAAAGTAGCTGATGATGACATAGATAAACAGAAAATAAAAATTAGAAAAAAATTAGGAAAAAAGCAAAAACCAGGAATGATGAACAAGCATAGAAACGTAGCAAAACCCAGGAGCAAACAATATAGAACAAAGAGTTCTATTTTGGCCATTTTTTCTTAAATGTCTAGACTTTTCTTTGTGAAAGCATCAGTGGTATAGATCCATCAGAAGAGGATCCCATAGAATAGGTGCCCCAACTTGGAATGTGTCATTTGTACTAGATAATGCTTTTATTGACAACAACAGTGAGTCTTTGAGCTATAACTAACCTGTGCCATCTCTGGTTTTTTGAATTTGTTCAAATGTTGGTTTTAGTTTTCCATATATTACTCTTCTTTCTCTAAAGCAGGAAGTCTATATCTGATGGTATTTTCTAATTTTTATGATTTCTGGTATCTCAGTCTTGTTCTACACCTTATCCTTGTTTTGTGTAACATTCATCTTATTAAACTAAAAATAGTATTTTGAAATTTGATATTTAGATTCGCAAGTTAAGGAGGGAGTTGGATGCATCCCAGGAAAAAGTCTCAGCCCTGACAACACAATTGACTGCCAATGTGAGTACAATATAGATGGGAAAAATGAATTTTTTTGGTGGCAAGTAGAGTTACTTCAGCATTTTGAGAGACAATTTTGTATCAAAAGTACATAGAAATAAATTCATTGTTTTGTAAACAGTGAAGTTTATCCAGTTATGTCACTGAGCTAGTGTAAGACTCACTCCAGTTGTTACTGTATGTGCTTTTTAAGTTGTTTTAAAGCTGACATCCAATACCGTTATTGTGCAAATAGTTGTACAAACACTTGCACATTTTACTTCACATGTCCACTTGAACTAAGGTATAGGCAGGCATCTGTACTAGTGAGGATTTACGTCAGGCATGGGCAAAGTGTGTCCCATGGGCCTCGTGACCCCACAGGGCTGTTTTTCTGGCCCCCAAGACCTCAGGGTGAAAAAATGCATTTTTTTGCCTCCCAAATGCCAAAAATGAACGCTAGGGGGTGTGGAGGACATTTCTACCATTTTTAGAATTCCCCTGAAATCCCCTCCCTGTGTGAAAACAAGATTTTGTCTCAAAATGCCCCTGGATATCCTCTTGGGGCCCAGGACAGCTCAGAGCTATGCCCCCATTTCCTGTACGGGATATTTGTGTGCAAAAACAATTATTAATGTCATTTTGCAGGAGCAGGAGCAGGTGCAGGGAGGGTCCAGCCTTCCAAAGTCTCCTGGAGGGCTAATATGGTCGCCTAGTCTTGCAGAGTTACCCCTCCCTGATGTAGACCATAGTGCATTTGACTTTTGATTTCTTCTTCTTATTTTTTTTTAAATCAAATGGCTTTTTGGTGGTCAGAATTATGTCACTTTGATGTTTTGTTATATGTTTTATCTGTTTCTTAAACCAAAATTTGGAAAGTTAAAAAATTTAGCTTGTGCCAGACCTACCCTTTCTACCCTTTTCAGAATATCATTTTTACTCAGTGCTCCTGTTTCTTCCTGATGCTGGTGCTCCAGAGGATGCAGAGAGAGCCCTCTTGCTCAAAATGCCCAGATTCATTTTCCTAGAAGAAGGCAATCCCTACATGTCTTCTTTTTTTATGTGTGGATCCAATCCTTTTGGAATGAGTGGGGAACATTGTATGTAGGTAGATCATATATTTGTGCTCAGAAGCATGCATGGATTCCTGAAAGATCACACATGAAGGTACTTCAGTAGCCAACCTGCGCACCCCAATCACCTATCTGATTTTTCTTTTCACAGAAGAGCCGAGATTCCTCATTAGTAAATTGATGTTATAGCCAGGTTTTTGTGCACATTCACATTTGTTGTATCATCAAAACTGACAGCCTTTTTTATGCCTAGTAGTATCATTCCTAAAACACGCTGTCAGTTTTAATGATACACCATCTGCAAACGTGCATGTTTTAATACTTTCAGTCCTACAGACTTAAATACCCTAAATGTTCTGTAAAGCACTATGACTTTGTTGTTCTGTACTGGGTGGGGGCTTGAGCAATATCACTCCTTGGGAGTGGATTCTCTCCAAAATTGTGTTGCAAATTCCACTTGCACTTGACATACCAATCAGTTGCTTTTGGCAGATTTTTCTCACAGCTTAGTTAATACAGCCAGTCTGCTGAGGCTGCAGGCAGGAAGGAGGAGTTTACTTAAGTGGGCTTCCCCCTAATTGAAAACTAATCACCGCCCATTTGACAGTTGTCAAATAGCAACCACCTTTGTCCCTGTGGACTGGTTACACAACAGCTGCAGTATCTAAACGTAACAGAGAGAGGTTACCTCAATTGACACCATGGAATTTACAAACCTTTCCCTGTCCGAATGCCTTTCCCTCACTAGTATTTGGACTGATTTTCTGCTGGTCCTTTAAATAGCTGGCCCATCTTCTCAAACAGGAATTATTCACTCCAGTATTTTTAAATAAACATTTTTAGCTTTATAGCACATGTAGTCAGTGCTAAGCTTGTTTTATTTTCTGCCATTTTTTCTCACAGTTTCAGCCTGGTATGTTTTTATAGGGGCCAGAGAGAGTAAGAGCCACATATCCCAGTGTTATCATACTCTTTAGGGTTGTTTTCACTGTGGATGGGAGAACAGTTACTTAGGTAAGGCAACTATTTGCTGATGGAGAACAGTGCTGGGATGACTGCCTAAAGCTTTGCTGTACCACATAGACATTGCAGAAAACTCTGTGGTAGATTTTCCTTAGCTGGGGCTTTAAAGCTACCATCCTAAGCATACTTGCCAAGAATAAACATACCTGGGATCAGCAGAATGCACAGACCAGTAGCTGTGCAACAACATGACAGAGTGCCAAGACTCATTGGAATAGTGGCTGGCTACAACTCTGATCTAAGGACTAGAAATTATGGCATTGTGTTCCTCAGCTGGGTGTGGTTGCTGCAATCAGGTGTGGAATTCGCTGTTGTGTGGCCACTTGGATTTATGTCTTGCTTGGTTCTTTAATCACAAAAGTGCTACAGCTCAGCTATCTGTGCTTGTGAAGAAAAGCTTTAGCACAGAGCTGGCATTTGTAGATTGCATCCTGCAAACTGTAGAATTTCTTCTGCATAAATGCTCTTAAGCTATCTGATGTGGAAGCATGCCTTTTTCTCCAGTGTGCTGGGAAATGGCACCATAGTTTTGCCCATTGGCTATAATTGGTTCTTTATTTTCTGGAAGCTTGCTACAGATCTTCAGCCAGTGGCTTGGGGACCATCACAGCCCACAACCTACTACTCTGAATAACACTGTTCGAAATTCTTCGGCAGACAAGTGGTCTATCAGTAAAACATCTTAACTAAATTATACAATTAAACTTGCAGGCTCACCTTGTGGCAGCCTTTGAACAGAGTCTGGGAAACATGACCATTAGACTACAAAGCCTTACCATGACTGCAGAACAGAAGGCAAGTCCACTTGTTTGTTATATTCTTGAAAATAAATTGCATAAATGACCTTTTGTAATTAAGCTTGCAGCAACTGGTGACTTTTGAATCTGATTCCAGAATGAAGAAACGTCCCTGAGAACATAAAGTCAGCATATTCATGTTGCTGTCATGGTATAACTTTTTTCTCTTGGAAAGAGGAGAGGTAGTGTTAAACCAGCTTTCCCCAACCTAGGACCTTCCAAAGGGTTTGGACTACAATTCCTCTTAGCCCTAGCCAGCATACTGAACAGTTGGTAGTCCATAGTGTCTGGAGTGTACCGGGTTGTGAAAGGGTATGTTAGACCATTTATATCAGCACCTAAACATCTGCTGTTGTCATACTTCGTTCTCTGAGGTTTTGGAAGTACAGGCTTCCCTTCACATTTGCTAGGGTTAGGGGCACAAGACCTCTGTGAAAGTGGAAAAACCATGAATAATTCTAGGCCCTCACAAACCATGTTTAACACACACAAAAAGTGTGATCATCATATTCAACCCACTGTGGATTCCTTTGAGGCATCAGGGTTCCTTGACAAGGCAGAACTTGGTGGTTGGTGGGGCTTACGAACCACCTCCACTGCTGCATCACACCATTTTTAAGAGGGACTTACAAGCCTCCTTTGCAGTTTCTCAGTCTTAGGAGGCTTGTGGTCCCTTTTAAAAATGGCATAGGGAGGCAGCAGAAGTGACAGCAAATAATTCATGAATAATCAAATCCACAAAAGTGAAATCCGCAAATGTGGAGGGCTGGCTGTATCCACTTTAAGAAGGATAGTCATCCTGTCTTTCTTTTCATTTCTGCAATATGAGCATGTCAGTGCCTGTGAACATCAGAGGGCTCACAAAGACAGATTTTACAATAAGTGAAAGCCATAAATGTTTATCTGTTTATTTCCATTGCATCACATACTCCCTCAGAAGAGCCTCAAACTGGTTTCCTGTGGTTCCTAAGTGATCATTCATTTCAAAAAAATTACAGAAACAGACCTATTTAATTTCAGCAGCAGAACACCAGTTGACATATTCAGGCCATAGCTTAGGGCTAATATTATGATTATGTAATACTTTGATACTATTAATGCTGTGTTCTTGTATTTGCTGGTGCAATGGGTTGTATCCAGCAGAGTGATTTCTGCTACCTCAGGGCTTCTGCCACTAGCTGGCCCCTTTTTCTACCTTTGCCAGGATAAAGGGAGAATATAAATTGAATAAATAGATAAATTGTGCAAGTATTAAATCTAATGAGCTGATTCTGCTTTTGGAAGGCTTTTCACAATCTGATCCACAGACTGTTCTACACAAAGTGCATTGTTTGTCGGTGCTACTTGTGCTAACTGTTGTCAATCTCCTAGTACCAGAGTAGACAACTGCAGTGAGGAGGGGGCAATTTCTGTTCCTCGGATTCTCCAGGAGTCACATGGACTGCCAGAAATGCCCCCCCCCCTGCACAAATGCATGTGGCTGGAAGTCTTTCTCTAGACGGGGGTATTTTTTTAATGTTAAACAATTCAAGGATAGGCTGCAACCTATTTAAAAGGTGAATTGCCACTCTTGGAGGCTTCCAGCAGCAACAATTCACCCTTTAGGGGTGGGTCAGAAGAAGGATGATCCGAGGAATATGAATAGACTAAGAGCTGTGAAAACAAACTGGGGTAGCAGTACATGTAGCCCCAAGACTAGGCATTCCTGTGCTGGTGAAACTAGTGTTGGTACTTATGATTTTCTTTGGTAGCCTAACAGAGGATATAACCCAGTGGGCTAAGTATCACTGCTAGAATTTCATAATGCTTCTAACATCAACTAATTCTCTTTTGATGGCGCCATCTTATAATTCAGAATTGGGCCAGTAACAGCTCTTTAATATCAAACTTGGAGTACAGAAAGCTACTATTCAGATGTGTTCTGTGCCCAGATTCCTCTCGTAGATCGTCTACATCATCTAATATGTAATATGAGTTCTAAAAGCAGTCACAGACTAAGAGCAGTACTACACATTTATTTTATTTTTATGTATGTTTGTATTTATTTACATTATTTCTGTATTGGCTCTGAGCCCATAAGAGCTCCCAGGGCAATAAACAAATAAAAGCCTGTTAAAACAATGTCTGTAAAAAATAGCAACATTGGTCCTATTGATCAAAATAGTGAGTCATGCTTCATGATGCTGGGAGGAAGAATGCAGCAGTGTTCACCTGGCTTGCTGAGCTTCAGCCAGATGATTTGAAGGATATTCACTGTGGTGTCATATACAGTGATCCATTCCTGGTTGATCAGTCTTTCACAAATATAGGATGGCAGACATGTGGCTGGATAACAATATGTGTGAAAGGGATCTAGGAGTCTTGGTAGATCACAAGCTGAACGTGACTCAGCAGTGTGATGCGGCGGCCAAGAAAGCCAACATGATTCTTGGTTGCATCAATAGGAGTATGATGTCTAGATCAAGGGAGGTAATGGAATCACTCTATTCTGCATTGGTTAGACCTCATTTGGAATACTGTTTCCAGTTCTGGGCACCCAAATTCAAGAAGGATATCGAAAAGCTGAGCATGTCCAGAAGAGGGCGACCAAAATGGTGAAGTGTCTGGAAGCCATGCCCTATGAGGAGCGGCTTAGGGAGCTGGGTATGCTTAGTCTGCAGAAGAGAAGGTTAAGAGAGGACATGATAGCCATGTTTAAATATTTGAAGGGATGTCATGTCTAGGAGGGAGCGGGCTTGTTTTCAGCTGCTACGGGGACTAGGAAAAGGCCAATGGATTCAAGCTGCAGGAGAGGAGATTCCACCTGAACTTCCTGATGGTCAGAGCTGTTTAGCAGTGGAATATGCTGCCTTAGAGTATGGTGGAGTCTCCTTCTTTGGATGTTTTTAAGCAGAGGCTGGATGGCCATCTGTTGGGAGTGTTTTGCTGTGTGTTCCTGCCTGATGGGGTTGGACGGGATGGCCCCTGTGGTCTCTTCCAACTCTGTGATTCTGTGAATACAACAATAATGTTTTGTACATGTGTGTGTATTTCAGGATTCAGAACTGAATGAGTTAAGAAAGACGATTGAGTTACTGAAGAAACAAAATGCTGCTGCTCAAGCTGCCATTAATGGCGTAATTAACACACCTGAACTTGCCTGCAAAGGTAAAGGAAAAGAAGAACCTTCACTTTCAATAACAGGTTAACACTCTAAGGGGATTCGTCCCTTGGTAATAGCTGATGCAAAGTTTCTTGCCAGAGACAGACTATATAATTATCAAACTGTCTTTGATTTTCTTTTAGAGACAAGTAATGTTTACAGATTATGTCTCAGGAAAACCTCATGGTATTACAACAGAGTATGCTTCAAAGTATGCATTTATAGGTGTTTAGCCTGGTTAAAAGCCATAAAAACTTACTGCCCAAAAGACAAATAACAGTAATTCCTACTCAGCCTTCCATTTAATTTTTTACTAGATACTCACTTGCCTTGCTTAACTTCCTGCCTTCTCCTTCCTTCCACCTCTTTGTGCACTATTCACCCACATCTCACGACCAGTTTCTCTTCCACCAAATCAGTCATCTTATTGAACAGTCAGGAGTGTTCTCTATCATTCATGTTCTTTTACTATCAGTACTGTTATCCCAGTAATCAGGATCCATTTCCTTGTCTAGTTATGCTGTTTCAGGTATTGCGTTAATGGGGTATCAGTAAGTTACAGAGCAGAAGTTGAGTTTCAACTGTGGTACAGGCAATGGCAGTGGGTTAAGGTTGTCCTAGTTGCCTGTGTTGGCTAAAAAGGAGGAAGCACAGAGGTTGGGATTGAAGATGGTAGCAAAAGGAAGCAAAGGAGCATGTGCACATAGGAACAGAGAAAGAAGAGACGGAGACAATTTCTGAATTGATTTAAAAAGGCTTAAATTATTGTTTAGGAAGTGGGACTGCCCAAACCACTGATCTGAGAATCCGAAGACAGCACTCTTCTGACAGTGTCTCCAGCATTAACAGTGCTACCAGTCATTCCAGCGTGGGAAGCAACATAGAATGTGACTCTAAGAAAAAGAAGAGAAAGAACTGGGTATGTATATTTCAACAGACTACATCAAAGGAAGTGTATCTCCATGAACACACAAAGGACAAAACACAAGCAAGTGGGACTTGGAGTGGGCAATATGTTGCCCTCCAAGTATTATTAGGCTACAACTCCTGTTAACCCAGACAGCCTAGCCAGAAATGAAGGATGGTGGGAATTGCGATCCAACAACATCTAGAGAGGTTTCCTATTTCTGATGTAAGTGGTTTCCTTTAGCTCAGATTGGCAATAAAGAGATCAAATAAATAAATACTCCTTTGGTTGAGATCTAAAATATATTTCCCACAAAAAATCTGTGACTGAATTTCCAGTTTTCCTTCTCACTGAAATTCATCTGGGAAGGCTGCTGGTTTCTTTGAGCAATCAGATGGGAGTGGGTTCTTTTCCCCATGCTGTTCATTAACTAGTGGTATCTGATTGGGCTACTATTATCAAAATTGGTGTTTGTTTTTTTGTTTGCTTGTTGGTATTGTTTTTACTATTGAACAACCAGCATGCTGGCAGGGCAAAACTATTTTGACTGGCAAACTACGTTTGAATGATTGTACGCATACATGCTGAGTGCTTCTCCAAATGAATTTGCAATGTTCTGCAGCTGCATTTTAGTAAGAGAAGGGGAAAGGCTGGCAATCATGGGTTTAATATGTTGTTTTTATTGAATGTATTGTTTCCTTTCTAAATCTGGAAATTTAAATTTCACTACTATGTTTAAGAATTTGTGCCAGACAGTAATGTTTATGTGTAAAAGAAATGTAATGGGAGGATTGTAACTCAGATAAAAATCACTTGAAAAAATCTAGCACCTAGATTGTGGTTGAGTAATCATGACTGAAACAAATATTTTGCATATAATTTAATTGTACCTGACATAAGGAAAACCTAACACCTGACTCAGTTTCTTGGATAGTCTGCTTTAACTTTTGAACAGATATTAATTAAGTTCATCATCCATTGGATCTCCTTTTTGGTTCATTGTACAGATAAATGAAAATAACATTTTACATCTTAATTTTTGCTACAAATGCTACCCCAAAATAATTGTTTTTCACTTCCCATTTCTTCATTGCTCACCATTTATTGTATGCAAGGTCCCATGTGCTGGAGGAAAGGTACCTGATACCAAGCCCATTTGTTGTGAGACTACGTCTGCCTTAGTGATAATTGCTTTTCTTTTAGCTTGAACTAAAACCTCTAGTTCCTATAGTTCCTTTAAGCCCTAAGTGCTGTGTTTCACCCAAATCAATGGACTGTGCCTCCTATAACAGACAAATTTGAGCATCCAGAAAAGAAACCCAAACATGTAGGTTACCTAATATGACATACCTGTTCAACTCACTATGGCTTTTCCTGTGAAAGTGTCCTTTACTCTATCAATCAGTCTGCAAATGCATTTCACCTATGACTTTGAACGTCTTCCATCATCTGGGCCTATATCCTACCTTCTTGACTCTTGACCATGTCATCCAAATATGAAAGCTTCCCTTAATATAGAATAATGAAACTTCACTCTGCTGATTTTACTGTTGTACGTTTGGACTGTTCCCAAGTTCAAACTGATATTCAGTCTCCTATGATAGATGTAACTGTATAATGATGAGGAGAATGGAGCTGAAATATTAACCTGAAAGCATGATTGTACTGCACATGATGGATAGTCAGTCATTTCCAGACTCTGATGTGACATCCTAGGCTGGATTGATACTGGGCAGATTTGAAGATGAGCACCTTACAGTGTAAATACAAACTGAAAGCTATGCATCATCCATTCTGCTCTGTAAAATGTCCAAACCTTTTTTTTTCTCTTAAGGAAACGTTCATTTAAAAAAAAAATCTCTCTCCCCGCCCCCAGTAAAATTATTTGTTGTGTGTGCTTTTGTGGGAGGTGGTAGTGGTGGGTCTGTTTGAGAAATCTGGCACTTTCCACTGTCACTGGTTTTATCTGTTAAAACTTGTCTTTTTTTTCCCCCCTTCCCTTTTTGCTTGCAATTCCTCTGGCAGGTTAATGAGGTAAGAAGGATGTATTTTAAATTCTAAAATGCAAAGCTAACTCATCCATTTACATGATTAACACTGTCAGCATCAGTAACCTTGTCTGAGCCATGTCACTTAGTAACTGCAATTTGTGGTAACCTTTTAATAAAGTGGTCTGTGAGCTAAAAAGAATTTCCAATGTGGTACAGTGCAAAGATGTACTTTAAAATAATCTCTCCAATAGCCAGTACATTCAAAGTATCTGAGGCTCATTCTTTCTAAATAGGATATAAAGACTTCCAGAAGAAGAAGACGGATATCTGTACTTGCCTTTTTAAATTTATTGTGAAAAAAATGGAGTTATTTATCCATATTTTAAAGATTTGCATGTTAAATATTTTCCCTTCTGTTCTTTATTTCTTGTTGTAAAGCATGATTTGATTAGCTCATAGTCACTTTTGTTTTGGTCTTTTTTCAGTTACGCAGTTCCTTCAAACAAGCTTTTGGTAAAAAGAAGTCTCCCAAATCAGCATCTTCTCATTCTGATATTGAGGAAATGACAGATTGCTCGCTGCCTTCATCACCAAAACTGCCTCACAATGGCTCAGTTGTGTCTACACCATTACTGAGAAACTCACATTCCAATTCTCTGTGAGTTGAATTTGTAAATTTAAGAAAACACCATTCCTGTTAATGTTAATGTTGTTGTTATATTATATCAAATGTAGGTCCTGTTTTCCATGGGTGTCTCTGAAGGCACAAGAGACTGAAGGTTCAAGTACAAGTAGTTTTCCTCCCTCTTTCACACCTCTTTTTTCTTCATACTAAGTGTCTTCTCCTCTCCACTCCTTTGCCTTTTTTCCATGTTTGACTGAGTCCCCAAACTCTTCTTTCACCTTTCCTTGCTTCCAGAAAAGAAATTACCATATTCTTCAACAAGACTGGAACATTTTACTGTGAATTCCTTCCTTGTTTTTCAAGATCCCTTAGGTATAAAAAGTAGATGTGTTCCTGGTTATTACTTTTTATCCCAAAGTAAGAACATGTGAATGTAAAATCAACCAAATCAGGCAAACCTTCCATAAGTTTAAAAAAAAAATTTTTGAACCTTCTAGAGACTGTTTGAAATCTTCCAAAATGCATCCAGGGATGACTTTTTCTCTCACTAGTCTCTTTAAAAAAAAGAGAGAGAGAGAGAAAGAGAAAATACATTTTGGTGGCCAAATACATACATCTGTGTTTTTTTACTGTACTGAGAGAGCCATTGAGGCAGATGTATCTACTTTGTCCTTGGCTCTCTGTTTTGCTGTTCCTACATGCAAAGTAAGTTATTCTGGAGGTATCTACAATTTACCTTAATTATATAGGCAGGCACACACAGTATAGTAGAAACCCATCCTTTCCAAGCTCAAGTGTCATTGCAGTGAAGTTTCTCCAGCCCTCCTTCTCCATCCTCCCAGTGTTGATGCTGCTAAAATGAACTTGCAGCTAGGCTGAGGTCAAGGTGGAAAACATGGAGCTGGGAGAGCATAAAAACACTTTGTAAAAGGAAGTTCTTTGTTAACTGAGGCTTGGCTGTACTGTCTACTTTTTAAAATTCTGTTCTTGAACCTTTTCTGCTCACTCTCTCTCCCTCTTTTGGGCTTAGCTTGCTGCCCCTTGCCAACATTCTTTTTGCTATAGTAAATTCATTCACCTTTAAATCTCTTTCCCATAATTATACTTCTTGCTCTGAATGTTGTCCAAATCCCTCACGATGCCCATAGAAATAAATGACACAGGAAGGAAAATATCCGTGGCTCCGGAGGCTCTGCACACACGGCAAGTGCGCGCGGGGCCCTGGAGCAATGCGTAATCGTGCACCATTTTTGGCTGAAATGAAAAAGTGCGCAAGCGGCACCTGCCCTACCCTGGAACATTGCACAATTGTGAGTGCGTCGTGCTGATCACTCCTCACAATCGTGCGACGCTCCAGGCGCCCTTTCGCATGGCCAATGCTGTGCGAAAAGGGCCCTAGACTGGTAGCAGTACAGTACAGTTGAATTTCTCAATGCATAATGTAGAATAATATTATGTAGCGCTTGATTGATTGACTGATGAATTGATATATTAAAATATTTATATTCCTCCCTGTAGCTAAAGATCCCAGGATAACCTGCAAATAAAATCTATATAACCAAGTTAAAGCAATTTTTGAAAGTCGAAAAAAATTAAACAGACCAGAAACACATTTAAACAATTTGACAAGTTAAAACAAGATAGTTTGAAACCAGTTAAAACAGTTTGAGATAATTTTAAACTGTACATTTGTGCAACTTTGGGAGAAATTGATTAGATCCCAAAGAGTTTAAAAAAAAAAGTCATGCTATCTTTGCGCATTTCATGTTTCTAATATTCAGATGTTTTCTTCTTCTCATAAAAAAGCTTAAGATCTCAGGCCAAAACTCAGTAAATGCTCCTGTAGGAGTAGACAGTTCTCACAAGACCCCCAAGACTTAACTCAAGATTTAAATATTTAAATTTAGGTTGAAATATTCCAATATTTAATTAAATATCCAAATGTTTGTTTACTGCTTCTGGAGACTAAAGATATTTCTGCACTACACTGTAATAGTGCTATTATTCCACGTTCAACTTCCTGTGCAATTCTGGGATTTGTAATTTCCTGAGCTCAAAGAGCTCCCTGGCTGAGAATTCTAAAAGCCCCTCCCTAAACTACAAACCCCAGGATTCCATAGGAGGTTGAAAATGGAATAGCAGCACTATAACAGTGTAGTGCAGAAAGGCCCTAAGATTCAAATCCTTGCGCAGACTCTGGGGTGATCTTGGGCAAGTCACACTCTCTCAGCTTCAGAGGGAGGGAAAGACTGTCTCTGAACAAATCTTGCCAACAAAAATACAAAACACTATGATAGGTTCACCTTAGGGTTGCCATAAGTGACTTGAAGGCATACAACAACAAAGTGCTGTTGTCAAGGAGAGGTTACTTCTAGCCATCATGTATCTCCCCTTTGAAAACTGACTTATGGCAACCCTAAGGTAGCTCTATCATGGTGGTTTTCTTGGCAAGATTTGTTGCCTTTGCCTTTCTCTGAGGCTGAGAGAGTATTACTTGCCTGAGGTCATCCAGTAGGTGAGGATTTCAACCCTGGTCTCCACAGTCATAGTTTGGGTGTGTGCCCATGCCTGCCGCTGTGTCCCTTCCATCAGGGACATGGGTGGGAGTGTGTGTGCAAGTGCCTAAATTGCTTCCTCATTGCAAATGAGGGAACAGTTTTGGTATGTGCATGTGCCCACCTCTGTATCTTTATCATCAGGGACATGGCAGCAGGGGAGGTGTGCTCTGAGGGACACAGTGTGTACACACACAACTGCTCTCTCATTTGCAAAGAAAGGAGCAGTCTTGGTGTCTGTGTGCCTTTTGCTGCTGCTGCTGCTGTTCGTGTCCAGCAGCAGGGCTTTGCAGACCTCCTGTGAGGACTCTGCAGACCGCCAAGGGTCTCTGGACCCCAGGTTAAGAACCACTGGACTGAAGCATACCTATATTTCTAAAGAGCTCTAGAGAAGACCCCTACCTGACAGTGTAGGAGGAGTCTTGCCAATTATTACTGAGCTAAATGGGCCTTCCTATATAGAGATCTGAAATAGTGGTTTTGTACCCCAACTCCCAGAACCCCTAGTTAGCATGGTCCAGGCATGCTGGCTAGGAATTCTAGTAGTAGTAACCCCAAACAATGATTCCAAACTGTGGCCGTATTAGCTCAGAACCTACCCATGCTCTTCCTCTGCAAAAACTGGCTGATACCCAGGTACTTTTTTGAGCTTACCTGATATATCAGAAAAAAATATCTTTGTCACCACCAGACTGCCCATTCCCTTTCTGGAAAACAGGTCCAGCAGCTCCCGAACCACAGAACCACCTCCCTCTTTCCCTGCCCTTCTACTTCCATTTCCCCAAAAGCAGTAACATAAACAAAAATGATAAGAGAAAAGGAGAGGAGGTATATTAGGGTGTTGATATGAATGGCATCTGAAGAAGGAGAAGGGCTGTCAGAAATGGGTGGGGAGAAACCCAACATTTTTCTTCAGCTTCAGTTTTAATCCAGGACAGTCCTCTGAATTTAGGCTTTTATGAGATCCCCCACCCCAACCCAAAGTTAATTTCAGGGCCTGTACACATAAAAATCCTCCAGCGTCACTGCCAGAGACATTAGATAGTCATTTTTCCTCACCATGCTTTGTTTTTCTGAATGCTTCACTGTTTAATTGGTATCCGATATTGTTGAAAGGAGGCTAAATGAAAAGGATATGTTTGAAGAAAGCACTGCTATTTTCTGTCAGTTTTTCATACTGCCAGTTTGAAAAACTGACAGAAAATAGCAGTGCTTTTTTTTCCTATGTTGAGAAGTAATTGAATTCGCATTTTGTGAAGGGAGTAGGAGGGTGCAAAGGGAAAGAAAGCTGGTGCCAGGAGAATAAAGCTTTTTTAAAAAAAAAAGTTTGAGCAGTGTAAAGTGCAGAGGAATGTTTCATGTTTGAAAAAGTATAGAGTTCCAAAGCCCTCCAGAATTATCCTGGGAGGCCCAGCTGCGCATTTGCACCTGCTGGGTGCTAAATCTTTCTTTAAAACTATCAAACCCCAAGTGACTGCAGCTATTATACCCTATTAATTTACAGGGGATTTTCAAGGTGAATAGATTTGCCAGAGAGTTATGACTACATCTAATAGGAGGCTAACGACTAAAGTTAGGTATATCTCATAGTCAGAAAGGAAGTTTCATGCCCTTGGTTCTCTGAGCAGTCATTGTACATGTTCTAATGATATGTCTTTGTCACTGGTTTCAGCTTTTGCCATCCCCCCACACACTTAAAAAAAAACAGTGGAAGAGGGCAGTAAGACTTCCATTTCTGCTAACTCATGCTGCCCAATACCTTCAATATCCTGACTCAATAGCTCATCCGTTTTTTAAAAGAAATTCTGTTTCCAGGATTTCAGAGTGCATTGACAGTGAAGCTGAAACAGTCATGCAGCTGCGAAATGAGCTTAGAGACAAAGAGATGAAGCTGACTGATATCCGTCTGGAGGCTCTCAGCTCTGCACACCAACTTGACCAGCTTCGGGAGGCTATGAACAGAATGCAGGTAGGAACAAATAAGTACCAGCCTTCCACCCACACGCAAAGACACATACAAAACCTAAAATTAGACTGCCTAATTAAATGCTTTTGTCAAGGCACTGCATTTTTTTTTCATTCCAGAGGAAATACCAAAGAAAGCCCCTTAAGTCATTAAACTTCCTCCTAGATTGTCATGGAAGTGTACATAGCATGTGTGGTTGTTATTTATTCTTCAGCACTTGAGTTAAATTCTCTCTTGAGGAAATGGATATTAAACGCCCCGCTTACCTCTGGGATTCTGGTTCATAAATCTGATTCTTCAGCCGTTCAGTAACTTTATTGTAATTAATTTGTTTTGTTTGTACAATTTGTGGTTTTCATTCCACGGGGTCTTCAATATGGTATACAAAAATGTATTTAAAAGATGAAAGTTATTTTTTAAAAAAAACCAGCAGAAATGCCAAAAAACATATACAAACAGTACAGTAATGCCAAACCCCTTATTTGAAAGCTCACTTAAAGTGAGAATTTAGTAAAATGTGTTTCTCTGAGTACTCCACCCCTGCCTTTCACAAGCAGGAGACTTTTGATATACCTCTCCTACCTAGTCCATTTTGTGATTGTTTAAACTCAATAATCTGCTGAGTACAGTTGTGTGCTATCAACATTTCCCTTTTAAAAACTTTTAAAAAAATATTTCAATAAATTTTGATAATAGTTATACCATACAAATACTGCCATATGGCACTGATAGATTTGAAATACAGTAGTTGGTGAATACATTTTACTGATATATTTCACATTAGAGATTATTAGAAAAGTGCTGTATTTGCTGGCATATAAGACTCACTTTTTTTCTGAAAAATACTGTTTGAAAATGGGATGCATCTTACACAATGGCGTATCTTATATATTGGCAAATAGTATTTGCCAGTGTATAAATGGGGTGCGCTTTATACACAGGTGCATCTTATAGGCCGGTAAATATGGTAATTGTGTCCCTTGTTGCAATCACACATCTCAGCTAACCAGGAGGCATGTTTACTGGCCAGGGTTCAAGGGTGGAGCAAGTCGTGACTGCCATGGCGCTGAGCCAGGTGTCTCTTTCCCAGAAACCCGTGCACTTGTGCTGTCTCTGGTGGAAACTATCAGCCAATCATATTCAAGCATTGGCTGGTGGGAGGAACTAGAGTGAGGCTCCTGGCCAGTCTTCACTCTGGTCAGGCACTGGAGAATATGAAAAACCTGCTCAGTGTTAGGAGCTCAGGTTGTTCTTGAGTGTCAGCCCACAACCTTCCTTGTAATCAGCATGTTCTTTGGCTTGTTACTTATCTAATTGTCACAACTTTGTGGGAGGTGTGCATGGGATCCAGATCCAGAGTGATAGTGTTGGCTGACCCAACTAACTGGTAAGGGGTTCTGTTTCAAGATTTTGGGGATGTAACAGTTGGGATCACGTCCAGCTGTAGTCATACTCCCAAATGATGGGATCACACCCTCAAGTGATGGGATCCATGAAGTGGCTTCTGCCTATGTGGTATCCTGGGCCTGTCAACCATGGGGTCACTCAGCAAACAGGCTGGGCTTTGGCTCATTGACCAACAGGCAGGTTGGTCAATGCCTGGATCTGGGCCCATGTTAAATTCAACAGATGAAGTTTCCATTGGATTCTGCGAAAGGATATATATGCTAAAACTTCTTTCTGTTGTACAGCAGGTCAAAGCACAGGGGTCCCACCAGAAAAAGAAAAATTGCAAAAATGTGCCAATTTTATCTTCAACACAATACAGATAAAGATGGGGCTGAGGAAATTCCATATACAGCTTGGAGAGCTCTGGGCAGGGTTTAGAGTGCAAGAATAAATGAAACATTGGTCTCACTCCACTTGAAGTGTGGATTTGAGGGCTGAAAGTTTGTTAAACAATATATGTGTAATTTGCCACTAGAATGCTTGTTTGAGTTATTATTTGCCCCTCCCCATTTAGGGAGGAGACAGTGCCATTCTCTCCACAATTGGCAGATAGTTCAGAATGAATAGTATAGCTGAGTCTTCTAACACAAGAAGTTCAAAGATCCTGACAGATCTCACCAAAGTATGGTGAAATATTGCTGTAAAACTAGCCCTATTCAGGCATTCACTGGTGGTTAGAAATAACAAAAAATGACAGGAATCACAAACAGAGAAAACACCAGGGGTACCAAAACCAAAAAGAAGCAGTATTGTATGAACAGAAAATGTATTCAAAACATATACAACACATAGGCCCTTTTCGCACGGCATTTGCCATGCGAAAGGGCCCCTCAAACATCGCGTGAATGTGAGGAGCGATCCACACGATGCACTCACAATCGTGCGACGCTCCAGGATCTGGCAGGCGCTGCTCGTGCATTTTTTCATGTTAGGCTTCGAGCCTAAAATGGTGCGCAATTGCGCATCACTCCGGGCTCCTGTGCGCACTTGCTGTGCGTGCGGAGCTCCGGAGCCGCGGCACTCTTGCTTCCTGCCCCAGTGCAGCCTGGGAAATTCCCAGGCTGCACTGCGGAAGGAAGAGGCGGGGCTCTCACACGAGCCGGTGGCAGCTGCGGAGCTGAAAGAACCAGGACACGAGAGCCTCTCGCTGGAGGCTGCTTGCACAATCCCCGCACCCCAGCTCCATGAAAAGATGCATTGCGGAAAGGGCCATAGACTGCTGTAGTCAAAACATATATTGGATACAAAATTTCTACAACACAGAGGATAATGTAACAAAACATATGTACAATACACAATGGATTTCTGGATAATATCCCTTTCAACCAAAAGGGTCTTCTCCAAATTACAAAGAATATTTAAAGCAACCAGGTCTGAGAACACATGTTTATCTCACTAATGCATAGACTTCTCATCATTTAATAGGAGCAATATTCTCATAAGGAAGGCTATTGCATAAGTAGCAGAATGATAGAATAATAGAATATAGTGATAGAATAACATACACAGAGAGGGGGAGAGAGAGAGAGATAACACACACACACATATATATGTATTTTCATTCATTCATTCATTCATTCATTCATTCATTGGTGGTTATATTGGTTATATTGAATGTGAGTGCACTAGCCCCAGGCCTTCCATTGTTGCTTTCTTCAGATGGAGACTGACAATCTGTCAAGGGGAGTCTCCTTGACTCATGGAACTTCTCTGAGCAATTGGAAGCAAGAAAAATCAGAGTTTCTGATCACATAGAGAGTCCCAGTGTGTAGGGGAGAACTTCTTCTTCAAACTACATGGAGAGCAAAAAGGGAGCGAGTGGAGTTAATGCACTTCCTTCCACACATGTTTTGGTTAACCCCTAATGAACACCTGAAAAGTGCTGATTTCAAATCTCTTCTACTTGTTTGGAGGAGGAAAAACTATATTGAAGACAAAGATGAGGTAAGAGAGAGAAGAAAGCTTGTCTATAGAAGTTAGGCAGAGAGAAGCCTCTATTTCTTGATGGAAGAAGTGGTAGGGATAGCAGACGTGATCAAAGAACAGACCTTTGACTATTTGTTTGATAAATATGCTTAAATTAAAATAGAGCAGGAAGTATTTCAATTTCCTTCATAAATTGTTTGCTTTTTTCTCTCTAATGCAGAGTGAGATTGAGAAACTAAAAGCAGAAAATGACCGGCTGAAGTCTGAAAATCAAGGCAGCTGTAGTAGGGCCCAGTCTCAGGTTTCCATTTCGTCCTCTCCAAGGCAATCTATGGGTCTCTCTCAGCACAGCCTGAACCTCACAGAGTCAGCTAGTCTTGGTGAGTATATGAAAGGGCAGCGGACAGGTTTTATCCTGTAACCATTAATAACTAAAAAGTATGCAGATACCTAATGGGTTAGGTGTGAAAGTTTTCAACAGAAATTGTAAAAGGAAAAAGGAAAAGCCATGCTTTCACAAGTGTTTCTGTTCTCGGAAGATCAATTTTGGCTTGGTTCCCATTAAGATTGTTTCTCTTGTACCTTCTTCCTTTGCTACTCCTGATGACACAGCTGTGGTTGCAGACTCAATGCCAGGAGCTGTGGGTGTCTTAAGTGCTGGAAAGTCCAGACCTGCTCGTGCCTTAGGAACTTGGAATGAATGAAAGGGAAATTGAACTACTACAATACCGTCTGCTCTGCCCTACTTTGAAGTGTAGCAATCTAGTTATGATTTCAGCGGCACTAATCATTTTGAATCATCTAATTGCACTCATTTGTTAGAGTTAAAATTTTTCCAAGAGAAACCTTGTGTTAATATTTCTATAATCTTCATGTCCTTTGCATCCACTTCAGATTCTGAGGCATATTTAGAATTCACAAAATTCTAAAATTTTGAAAAATGATACGTTGAGTGTTCACAGAATTAAGCATTCTAAAATCTCAACTTTTTTACTTGGCAAAGAGAAGGTAGAAGAAATGCCTGGTGAAGTCTCAGAAGCCAAAGCAGAAATAAGAATTTTGTGTAATTTATTTTGTTTCCTAGTAGTGAACAAATAAATAGTAATGCAAAACAGACATACTTGTTTTGCATAATTTATACATGATACAACTTTCCCATTTTCTTTGGTGGAGAATTATGATTGATAAACCCCAAGAGAATGCAGACAAAGCTCCTTATATTGACTCAAGAGGCTAAATCAGGGCCATCCTTTCTGGCCCTCTATATGTATCTAAAAGAGGGTTTGTGTTTTTGGTCCACAGATATGCTTCTGGATGACTCCAGTGATGGTTTGTCTCGGAAAGAAGGCGGCAGGCATGTTAAAATAGTTGTCAGCTTTCAGGATGAAGTTAAGTGGAAAGAGGTGAGCTAAAATGTCTTTGATCACTTTGTTAGGAAAAGTAAGGTGGTCCTAGTAGATCAGTGGTGCCTACAGAGTAGTTTTATTGGGAAGAATAATACAATTTAGTTAGTTGACCAGGTAGACTTCTGAGCATAATCCTTATATCCATACCTTTTAGCCTTGTTTTCTGCAAGGAAGCAGCCTTAATATCTCAAATGCCTTAGATATCCAGACAAGTTGTCACTGAAGTGGGAAATTTCTGCCTCAAATGTACCACTTCAGACTGCAGGTGAGGGCTCATGTGAGTGCTGTCCTTTGGGGAAAAAAAAGTCCCTCATTGTTAATTGCCATCAAATTGGTTTTGATTTATGGTGACCTTATGAATTGAGAGATCTCCAAGACATCCTTTTGTCAACAGCCCTACCATGTCCTGCAAACTCGAAGCTGTAGATTCCTATGATGCAGTCCTCCTCTTTTTCTTCTACCATCTCTACTGAGCATTGTTATCTTTTCTAGTGAGTCATGCAATTCCAGAAAAAGGCTACACAAGAATTCTTCCAAATATCCAGTTTTCTACATGCAGAGATCCCCTCCCCCCACCATTTTTGCTTTTAGTCCCATGAATTTCATCTTCTGAAGTGGTAGAGTTAATGCACAGGCTTATCAAGAAAAAAAGTACTGGGACTACTTCTAGGAAATGACTAACTAATGAGATCTAATTTTGGGGTGACAGAAAAATATCCTATACAGCTGGATGTACAATTAGAAAACCTACTTAAAGCATACTCCAGTGTTTAGTGCAAATATGGACTAGCTCTTTCAGCATTATTAGACTTCTAATCTAACTAGCAATTTACCTTCTGCTTTCAAGCCAAAGATGATGATTTTAGACTACTGACGTCTCTAGTGTTGATCAGAGGTGAAGTGGAATTTGAAATATCTGGCTAACAGTTAGGAAAGCTTCTGTTAACTCCACCTTGTCCATGAGTGAAATAGTATTTTCTCAAATACTATTTGAGAATGGAGTTTTTCTATAGAAATGCATGGTATAATCAGTCAAATATTGCTTTTTTCCAGATCCATTCCAATGGCTTGTTTTCCCATGGTTGTTTTTTGTTTTCCTTGTGCCTTTTGTAACAATCTCTTTCTGCTTACCTGTAGTCTCTTGGGCATTTCCCTCTAGAACAGAGAATGAAGGCATTGTATAATATTGGAATTACTTGCAAAGTTTTCAACAGAAATTGTAAAAGGAAAAGCCATGCTTTCACAAGTGTTTCTGTTCTCGGAAGATCAATTTTGGCTTGGTTCCCATTAAGATTGTTTCTCTTGTACCTTCTTCCTTTGCTACTCCTGATGACACAGCTATGGTTGCAGTTCTAGTCTAGACTCAATGCCAGGAGCTGTGGGTGTCTTAAGTGCTGGGAAGTCCAGACCTGCTCATGCCTTAGGAACTTGGAATGCATGAAAGGGAAATTGAACTAAATGTGCACATAGTTTTGAGGAAAGAGATTTTCATGATCTGTCATGTAGAAATTGAAAAATGCCTTATGGTCTCTTTCTTGTTCCCTGGTTATAAAGTAACTTTTTAAAAAAACCTTGATATTAATAGAATATGATCCAAGATGTAGATCAGGTGCAGGGCAATGAGACAAGCACCTGTGTGTCAACAAAACTCACTTGCCAAATTTAGAGGAATCTTGCAGTGTAATGTAGAGAACATATTTCATCTGATTTGCTGCAGAGTGCTATAGCTGCTGGTTATTCAAGTCCAATTCATGATGCTGGTATTTACCTATAAACAATTGGTTGGATTCAGAGCTGTACGAATAGGATAAATTCTGGCACTGGTGTTTTTCTGTAAACTGACACACAAGACATAATGGAAGACATTTTGTGTCCTTGCGTAGTATTACACAATGCCTTGCACAAGGAGAAACCCATCTGTATTTCCATCTTGCCTGGTGCAAGAAGTTGTGCTTGATTGGAAAAAGCTTCCAGTCACAGAAGAAATAGTGGAGGAGATGCATACATACAGGATTGTAGGTTTCAGCTCAGGTATTTGCACCACAATGGCTAGGCAATCATGGTGAAATGTTTTACATATATGGGAAGTATAAACAGTAAGTCTAGCCTTCTTTTAACACATTTGTATGCTTTTAGGATTCTAGGCCTCGCCTCTTTCTCATTGGCTGCATAGGAGTCAGTGGAAAGACCAAGTGGGATGTTCTGGATGGAGTTGTTAGAAGGCTTTTTAAGGTAAGTAGTGGGGGTTTTTTTCCTCATTATTTCTAACAACATTGCTTTGAAAGTTGCTGTGGTGCTTCCTGTAAAGTATTTGACTTGATTCAGAATTCAAACAATGCTAACAGGCTCTTCTTTGTTACACTGGTAAGCACTGCTGCCTTCATTGGCATTAGTCATATCTGTGGACCTCATAATTCTAGAAAATGTTGAAAAGTAAAGCTTAGATTGAGATTTTCCCAAGCTTTTCTTTGCTTAAGTTGGTCCTGCATGATAAAAAACAACACAGTGCGTTTTTTCTTGATAAGTTCATGTTTGTATGATTAATGATACACATTTCTGAGATATCAGTGTATATTGGTTGTGGTCCATGTTTTAAATTATTGTTCTGCTGTGATTTTATTATTTGATTGGAACATATCAAAGAAAAAGAATGGTGGAGAACACAATATAAGATGTTTATTTTCTGTTATGATTCAGAGGTCTTGACCTTGGATAAGGCATTCAGTTTTGCTTATTTCAGATTAGCAAAGTAATGCCAAAAAAGAAACATTGCATTATATTGCAATATGGAAAGTGGCAAATGGCACAGTTCCCTTGACATCTGTGATACCACACATCTCCCCACAGAACAAGTGAACCTCTGCCTTACTCATTCTGACAGGGTTGAGCAATTTACGGCTGGGGAGGGGGTTACATTGTCTCTTTCCCAGGTCCCATTGGGGCTACAGTTTCCTGCTAAAGCTTGGGAGGCTGATTCTGTCACCCAAATCTGCCACTTTTGCTGGGAAATATGGTTCATGGGGCATAACAGTTGGGAAATACAGTAGACTATTCTGCTAAGATAAATGGTTTCTGAGCAGCAAAGCTGTGAAGTTCGGGCACTAGTGACATCTCTGGTGAGAGCAGAAACCTGAGGGACCCACAGAAATGGCTGGGGGAGGGGGTACATGCATGACTATTACATCGTATTCTGAAAGCAGGAATATAAGAAGTACCTTACTGGATCAGATCAGAATTTCATCTGATCTAACACCCTTTCCAAAAGTAGCCTGCGAGATACACATAAGCACTCAGCATCAAGGAATGAAAATCATGGCATTGCTTGTTTCCCTAAATATCTGGCACTCAGAAACGCATTACTTCTTGTCAGGATTTGGCTGGGACTGGCTCCTCTGAGCACATGCAGAATGCAGACAGTGAGGCAAGACTTCGCCGCGGCCGGTGGACTGGACTGGCAAATCCCAGCCTTTTTAAGGGCTAACTGTCACCCTGAACATATGGGGTGACCCAATCATCTTTCTGACGTGTGGCCTTCCCCAGTACACAAGTTGTAGTCATAACAGACAATTAACCTTGCACCTGCACCTCTGGCCACATCACCTCATTTTCTGCCATCCACACAGAGGAAACCATGTCTGACTCAGCAGAAATCCTTGACACTTCTCAAATACAATAAATAAAGGGTTTTCATCCCATCAATTCCAGATTTACGTATGTGGTCCTTTGATTTAAGTGTACAGTGAAAATAGAAATTGTTTCACGTATACTAAGTCCAATAGGAAATCTGCCATGCTAGCACAGCAAATGGTGAATTCTCACAGGTCTTTCCTGGTTTGGTCTGTGACTAGTGCGAAATTCCAACAGCCTTTTTATGTCCACACTTTTTCTCAGGTTAGTCCAGTATTAAGTCAAATAAGCTAGAACAGTGGTTCTTAACCTGGGGTCCACAGATCCCTGAGGGGCCGTGATGTCCTCACAGGGAGTCCTTGAAGCCTCAAAGGCTGGTAAGTCTGTCTCCTCTCCATAACAGAGCATCCGCCTGACAGGAACCAAGGCATATGTAATCAGGCAGGCAGGTTGACTGGCTGGCTGGGCCTGTGTGTTGCTATTAAGTCCACCCCAGTCATAAACTGGCAGGAATAATAAGAATAATGTATATTTATCATGCCCTTTACACCAAAGAAGCAGGAGAAAAGTCTTCCACTCCAGTGTCTCTGAGGGAAGTGTGCAGTTACTTATTTTTCCCTTCTCTCCCAATTTGGAGACCCAGATGAGCATTTTTAAATACATATTTGGTGCACTTCAGGGTTTTAAATCTTGAGTTAAATCTTGGGGGTCTACAGCAAAAAAGGATATTTAAAAGGGATCCCTGGTAAACACATGTTAAGAACCACTGGGCTAGAACATGCATTTCAACTAAAATTGGGAATGAATTTGGTTTTCTTTTTCCACATCATGTTTGGTAATATATCCTTCATTGTAGGGATTAATTCGTCACGAAAATAAAAAATACACCTGATTATGAGGTTGCTGTTATTAAAGACCTCAAATCCTGCCAGTGCGTTTTCTGTCTTTTTTTAATTCATTTTTGTTTGCTTGCTTTCTGTTTACCCTTCATAGGAATACATCATTCATGTAGATCCTGTGAATCAACTAGGGTTGAATTCAGACAGTGTCCTGGGATACAGCATTGGGGAAATCATTCGCACAAATAGCACAGAGACACCTGAGCTCCTGCCCTGTGGCTATCTGGTTGGTGAAAACAACACCATCTCGGTGACTATCAAAGGTAAATTATAGTGATCTATTTGTTACAGCTCTTTTGTAATTACACATCGTATGAGGCTTCAGCATTAAAAGAACCTCAGAGAAGCAAAACAAAATTTAATAACCTTTCTTCCTTTCTTGACTAAATTGTGTATTTCCTTAATTTGCATGTCATTTCAAATGCAGCCACATTCCTACCTAGTATCGTACCACTGTTGGAAACATATGGTTGGAGATAGTAATTGATTGGAGATAGTGATTGATTGTGGGAGAACTAACTATGCTCAACAGACCAAAAAGGAATTGTCATTTTTCTGGTTCTGTCTCATCCCAGAGTGAATGCCAGTCTGTTTTTCTTGAATTCATTGCCCTGTAGCACCTGGTGGTGTTTAAGAGTTAAAAGAAAAAAATCATGCAATGCTATACTAGACTTTCAAGAGTCAGCCTATGATACTGATATTATTCTATGACTGGAGCCCCTCTTTCAGTCATTTTGTGGTCAGTTAAAATATTTGCACCTTCCAGAGATACAGCTGTTCATACAAATGTTTAATCTTGATTAGTGGTAGGTTGGGCAGTAAGCATTCCATTTTCATGTAATCTCTCAACTCACATTCCATCTGCTAGCTTTTAAGAATTGCTGGCTTTGTCTTCTGAATCAGTCAGCTGTGCCTGCTGACACTGCAGAAGTGTTCTCCTGTGGAAGTTCTTTTGCCAGAAAAGGTATTGCTCTCTTTACATGCAGATTTAGTTGTTGAGTGTTGATTGCTATGTAGCCAAAATGCTGCCGGTGAGAAACAGTATACTTGGAAAATCCCTGAAGTTGCAGAAATAAAAGTTAGCTTTTCAAAAAAGACACCTGAAGGGGTAAAAAACACATCATAGTGAGGACTAGACTTACTAATTTATCATGGAATTTTATGTTTCACTTGGGAAGAATCAGAGAAAAGGTGAATTGAATGGAATTTCCTGGTAGGGAAGGATGACTGACTGGCTAGAACCTAAACAGGAGCACTCAACTGCAACATTTTGTTGCAGGTTCCGCTTGTTTCTGTTCTGATGAACACAGATTCTCAACACTTAGTCTGGAATGTTGTTTTAAAGAAATGATATTAGCATTGCTTTTTGACAAAGTAACACATAGGTTGTTGTATATTGGCAAGTACTTTTTGATTACTCCTAAAAAAACCCCAGAATAACCCACAAAACAGTGCTTTGGAATTAGCAGCTCAACATTTATTGTGTCATCAGAAATGTAGTAATTTAACTGGTCATTCATGATTTTATAAAAGGCACATCATTGTGCTTTTATCATCTCAATGAAATATACATTACATGTGACATCATTATTACCAGTCTCTGATTCAACAGATAGTTCAGCATTCTAGGAGAGGCAGAACTATTTTGTTTGCTGATGAATTAATGAATATTCTTTCAAAGAGAGAGAGAGAATGGAAGAATGGTTAATACAGTGGGGACAATGGGGAATGTGAATAAATAGTGATTGTAGGTATCTGCATGAAAATTATAAAAAGTACACAATCTGACAGCATGAATATAAGGTTTTACAGATGGCATAATCAAAATGTATGGTCTCTAAGTGATCTTGGAGACAATGCACACGTGGTAGCCTATTGCAGATATTTAAAAACATGCTGGATTACATCAAAGGCCTACCTAGTCCAAGATTCTGTTCACACAGCAGCCAGTCAGTTCCCTGTGAGGAGCAAACCAACAAGCCATGAGTACAATAGTCAGTCAACATACATATGTCCCACTTAGGGACTTCACACAGCAGTGGAACAACATGAAACCAGTGCCTATGTCCAATACTGAGCAATATACAAAAGTTCTTATGATTCTGTCAGTTTATCAATATTATCTATACCTTTATGTGAATTTGCATATTTACCTGTCAACTTGTAATAACCGCAAGATAACTATCTGAACTTTCTTATGTACAACACAAATTAAAGACATTCTTAATAAAATAAAGCTAGAAGAACAGTGATTACTTACATAGTGCTCCAGGTAATTGTTCACTGGCAGTAAATCACCACGTCTGCTAAGTTCTTGCTCGCAAATTGTGGATATAGAAGAGAAATCTGTGTATATTATCTCCTTCTTTCCACTCCATTTCATGTAGAAACCAAACTTTTTGAAGGAAGGACAGTTTTATTTTTTTCTTTGTGATGGGGAGATATAGAGTGCGACCCATCGTTTCAAGGATTTAGTATGATTGATTCACCTACTGTGAAGGCTATAATAAATCTTTTGGATTTATTTGCTTAAAAGAAATGTTACGAAGTATACCCACCAAATGCATTTGTTGTATAATTTTCTTTGTCTCCTCTTAAATCTGCTACTGTGGTTCTGGAGTTTAAAACCCTTAAAATATTTAAACTGAAATACTTAAAAACTGTTCAAAAATACCTTCAAAGTTTTTTTTTTAAATAAAAGCCCTCTGTTTATACAGGTATTGCAGAAAATAGTTTGGACTGTCTGGTGTTTGAGTCCCTGATACCAAAGCCTATATTACAGCGCTATGTGTCGCTCTT
Source organism: Cyclura pinguis (assembly GCA_030412105.1). Lineage (NCBI taxonomy): Eukaryota > Metazoa > Chordata > Lepidosauria > Squamata > Iguanidae > Cyclura > Cyclura pinguis. Next base: position 303,550,533 of record CM059599.1, on the reverse strand, counting down.
GGTGGAACATAGGAGAATCATCTTGTCTGGTCCGAGTGGCACAGGAAAGACATACTTAGCCAATCGTCTGTCAGAGTATATGGTACTTAGAGAAGGCAGGGAGTTGGCTGATGGTGCTATTGCAACATTTAATGTGGATCACAAGTCCAGTAAGGTAAGCATACAGAAATTAACTTTTATTTGAAACTGTTTGCAAATGAAGAAATTTTATCCCCTGAACAGATGATTTGGTGGGGTATTCTTTGGGTCACACTAAGAAGAAATACCAGGACGTTCTTGAAGCAAAGTGTCCTTATATCTTGCGCTGGATAGGGACGAAGACAAGACCTGACTTGAAAAATGTGCTGGTTTTTTCTTCTCAGTGTGAACTAAAGAACTCTGATCTTTTGTAAACTGCCTTATGGTCAAAGAGGACTGCTATCTGGTGAGGAATGAATGACATTTGGTTCTAGTTCATGTCCTTTGGAGAATCCTGCATTGTCTTCTTTGAGACTAAATCTGTCTCCGCAAAAGTCTGTCTACACCACAAAGTTCATAGACCTGATAGGCTTGTGTAGAAGAGAAGTTAGAGTCTTAGCTGCTTTTTAAAGTCAGAGCTGCCAATGCCAGTCCTCCTCTTGTCTCCTCTTCTCCTTGGCTTTTCATGCTCCTGACTTTGGATTTCTCTCCAAAAACCATCCCTCATTGAGTAATCAGATCTGAAGAGACAGTCTCATTATTGAGAATCATTGTTGGAGGAACAAACGTCAGCTTTTTAAACAAGATACCAAGTTTGCCTGAACTATAATTTTTAATTCTAAAAATTTATTTCTTTTTCTCTTTGTGCTTTACTATTACTGCTTTAATTCTTTCTGAAATTGTCAAAATAGATAACTGAAAGCCAATTTCTCTCTTTCCCACCTCCATCACAGGAACTCCGTCAATACCTTTCCAACCTTGCTGATCAATGCAACAGTGAAAACAATGCTGTGGAGATGCCTCTGGTGATCATCTTGGACAATTTACACCATGTTAGCTCTCTGGGAGAGATCTTCAATGGCCTCTTGAACTGCAAGTACCACAAATGGTAATAGGATGTTATACCTAAAACTTCTAGAACTGAAAGTGTATTTCATTCAGGAATCCCCTGATACTCAATGCAAAACTCATTGAGTTGGATTCAAATTAAGTTACTTGAATGTAGGTCCCAGTGAATTAAGTCTGAAAGGTTGACCATGACTTTTGTCCCATTATTTTCTTTTTTACTTTTTTATTATAATTTGCAAATTCATTTACAACAAGCATAATAGAATTAAACAGTCAAACAACATGACAGATGTTATGCAGTCACATGTAATAGTTGATCAATAAAAGGCTGAGCAAAAAAAGTTTGTCACATTTCATAATCAGGTATTAAGTAGTGACCAAGTCCTTCCAAAAGGCAAGTGGATGAGAGGATGGGTGCGCAAAAAAAGGCTCCACTGTTGTTGACATAGTCTATCAAGGAAAACCAGTCCTGAACAAATTTTTCACTGAGAACAAGTCCATCAATTGCTCTTATATTATGGGGCAATTTCTTCATAAGGAGTGGGTCCTATAGTTTTGCCCACCAAGCAACCATGATTCCTACTTTTTGCGAGGGGAAGGGGAGAAGCTTCGTCCAGGGTTTTGTCAAAGGGGAGCAAAAAAGCCCCTGAGCACTGTGTAGGGTCAGTATCCTACCATATGATTTCAGAGTGTTTCTGGCCGAATGTGGAGCAAATTAACTCTCTGCTATGGTACCTCTTGCCATTCAGGTTCTAGTTTCTCAGATCCTTTGCCCACTGTGTTAGTCTCATCTGTTTCCCTCACCTTGCCCTTCCAGGACACCCAATCTATAGCTTTAGAGGTGAATTCCCTCAGTAAAACCTAGTTCATGTTCCATCACAGATTCTATACTTTTTTTAGTCTTCTGTGCAATGTAGAGATAATTTCTTTTGAAACATTTCTTAATATACAGAAACTCAGCCACTACTGAAGCAGGGTATCAGCATCACTAGATCCATTCACATCTCAGTGGTAGTAAGGAAAAGTCTAGATGAAACGATTAGAGAAGTGTTTTCTTGTTTTTTTAAAGTTTTTTTTTTCTTACTGATCTGTTTCCCATAGTCCCTACATTATTGGAACAATGAACCAGGCAACATCCTCTACGCCTAACCTTCAGCTCCACCACAATTTCAGATGGGTTCTCTGTGCCAACCACACTGAGCCAGTCAAGGGGTTTCTTGGTCGTTTCTTGAGAAGGAAGCTTATTGAAACAGAAATTGGTGGCAGGATGAGAAATGCAGAATTGGTCAAGATCATAGACTGGATTCCTAAAGTCTGGCAACATCTCAACAAGTTCTTGGAGGCTCATAGTTCTTCGGATGTTACTATCGGTGAGACCTCAGAACTTATAAAAACATTTTCCAGTGCTTTGTAGAGGTGTAAATTTCTTTAATGGTGTAATGCATGGAATCAGTCAAAAAGTGTAATGTGAACTTCATAGACAGCCTCTAGTTTATTGAAAGAACTCTTTTGTTCCTTTATTATGGAACCACATGTTCCCTCATAAGAGTTTCTTTCTCTTTGTTCTCTTCTCTTTTTTTCATTTTCCCTTCTTTCTTGTCACTCCTTGCTTTATGTTGTGGTTAAAATAATTGTTAAAAGCCACACCCACCAAGTACATTCAGTGTGTAATTTTCTTCTTGTTGTTGTAGGTCCACGACTTTTCCTCTCATGCCCTATAGATGTGGATGGTTCTAGAGTTTGGTTTACTGACCTGTGGAATTACTCCATTGTTCCCTATCTTCTTGAGGCTGTCAGAGAAGGGCTACAGGTGAGATCGTGCATGGAAATCATATATCCAGGTGCAAAGATGCAGATATATTTTAATGGCAGCACCCTCACAACAAGCCTTTAGTGATACTAGTTGCCTTCCTTTTAAACCACTTTTTTTTCCTGGGGAGGTATGTCTCAATGAAGTCCAGGGGATGGGGACCTTGAACCTTCAGAAATCACTCATCACTTCTCTGTGGAAATATTATTTTTCATTCCGAGGCATATTTTCTGCAGCACACACGCATACCTATACTTTCATTATTTCTTTATTTAAGATTTTTTTAGCCATCTTTTAGGCTTGCTTAGAGCACAAGTTACATAGACCTGCATTTTCCTCAGTGTTGAGAAAAACTGAGCAACAAGCACAGTAATTCTTTCTGTTTTAATTAGTGCTGGAAATAGAAATGTCAGTCTTTAGTTATTTCATTCCCAAATGCAAGATAGAATAATTTCAACAATTTTTCCCCACTCCCTGAGAATACAAGAGAAACCACTATTTGTTCTTTGTAACTTTGTAACTTCACCAAGGAAAATTCATTTTCACCATTTTCCTGTGCAGGAAAAAAATATTTTTGTTCAGAAAATGTTTACTTTGAGCAAAATACAGTGATTCCTATGTTATCCTTTTTCATAGAATGTACTTGTAGAAAAACTACATGTAGTTGTTCTGCACACGAATTTGTGTGTTTCCACACAATTTGTATAAGTCTTTGCAGTTTTTGTAAATAACCAAACTCCTGTCCAGAAAAATCCCATGTGTTTTGTTTATGTGTGTTTTCTGTGCAAAAAATAAAACAAAAAACCCCATTGTTTTTGCAGAAGAATCAGGATATTTTGCATAGAATATATGTCCTCTGCCCCAAAACATGCTTTTCCCACAGGAAAACTTTATGAATTTATGCACAGTGTTCCCCCTAAAAAGGCCTGTAGTACAAAGAATCTAGTGTCCAGATATCTTGTGTTCATCATTAACATTCTTCACATCTTTAATCAGAAATGCATCAGAATGGCCTTGGATGTGCTTAGTCAGCGATGTAATGTTCCCTTCTGTTGAAACCAGTGCAGAGACTGTTTAAAAAGGATGACTGAAGACAGGAAAATGGAGGGAAGATTGAAAGAGAGAGAGAGAGAGAGAGAGCACTCTTCCCTTGCTGTCTTCAGCTAGGCAGGGAATAGGAAGTAGCTGCTTCTCCGCCACAGACTGTCCCTACCTCCAAGGCCTCCATAAGATTGCTGCATAAGAAGTCATTAAAATGAGCAGTTTGAGACAGGTGTTTGACATATTCTGCCATTCTTTATCAAAATCAGCTTTTATCTGTACAGCAGCCTCCCAGGACCATTTTTATGTGATCCGGGGTTCAGTTTGTTATTTTATTTTGTTTTGTTTTGTTTTGCTTCAAAAAGCCCCAAAATGATCTCTAGAAAGCGTAGAGGATATTTTCACATGTTTGGGCCCACCCTTGACCTTGAAGGGTTGAAACAAAATTTTGTGATTTTTTTTAAAAAATTGATTTTTATATTTTTTATTTATTTTTGTTTATTGCCATATAATGTCCCAAAATGTCCTCTGGGAGCCTGGAAAGACCAAACAACATGCCCCACGGAGGGTGTTCAGTGTTATTGTGGTAGCAAGTGTATCTTTCCAAGTTCTCCTAAAGGTCTGCTGCAGCCCCGTAGCCTTCCGCAGCTACCCACCCCTGCTGTAGATTAAACCTGGTAAAATGGCATTTTAAGGTTTATAGTACTTGGAGCTCCTACATTTATCAAGGTATCTCAGCATCATGAAATGGTTCACGTAAGGGGGCACTCTTTGCTGCTGATTATTTTTGATAAGAACAGATGCTTGAAGATAGGCATGATATGCAAAATCGAAGGCTTTCAGGGCTGGAATCTATAGGTTGTTGTGGGTTTTCTGGGCTTTGAGGCCATGTTCTATTAGTATTTGCTCCTGACGTTTTGCCCGTATCTGTGGCTGGCATCTTCAGAGGATCTCTGAAGATGCCAGCCACAGATGCAGATGAAACATCAGGTGTAAATACTAATAGAACATGGCCTCAAAGCCTGGAAAACCCACAACAACCTATAGGCATGATGCTTATAACATGCTAGTGGTATGCTTATTGGAAAAATGATTTCAGAAACTTATCTGGCCTTAATATATCTGGATGAGGAAAATTATTAAAAATGTACCTAAGAAAAAATAAAGATCCTTGCTGAATCAAATGAAAGGCCTAACCAGGCTAACGTTCTTGAAATTAAAGTTAAACCATCAAAGACGGGATCTACTCAAACTTGGGTATCAGTCCTAGTACAAAATCTGTTTATTTCATTCATTCATTCATTCATTCATTCATTCATTCATTCATTCATTCATTCATTACATTTAAAAGACAACCATGTATGTCATTGGAGCATTAAGCTTCTACATGACTCTGGGTGCTGGATAAAACCTGAAAGTACATCTGAGTGAGCAGTTTAAGTAGACTGACCCTTGCTTCACTTGGAGAAGTATGGAAGATTTTAAAGTGGAATCCAAACTCAGTACAATGATCCTGGCACAATGAAGTGGTTGAAAAGATACACATATATTCCTGGACAGGTACACAGTGGCTTGTTTGAATCTACTTTCTTCAGTCTAGAGAAGTCTGAAAGTGAGATCTCCTCCATGCACTACATTCCTGAGTAACAGTATAATATTATCACTCTGCATAAAAATTATCTTTGGCACAAGTTCCCATCCGGGCAATACTGTCTCCCACACCCATGCGCTCATGTTTAACAAATCATCTCTATATGCAGTAAGGTATTGAAATGAACCACTCTTTTCTCTGACTTTTTTTTGGTGACCCCAAGGATACAGTGTTGTTGGAGGAGCACAGTGTTTTTTTGCTGTGAAATCCTCTGATTCAGGGTGGTGAAAAAGGAGGTCATAATAGCTCCCCATGCTACATTTGTTTTTTATGAAAATATGAAAGTTGGGATGTTATATAAAATCTTTCTTCACCTCCATTTTTGATATTATGCAAAGTTCCTAAACAGAAAAAGTCGCACTCTAAGTAAATAAATAAATTCCTCCACCCCCGCTTCCTGGCAATCCCATATTAATCTGTTCCAGTTTTGGATTTCTGCTTTGGCCACTGCCCCCTTGTGGCAATTAGGTTGCATGACAAGACACAGGAGAAGGGCAAAATGAGATAAATGAGGTACTAGTTTCAATTCAGGAGAGAGAGGTACTTTTTGTTGTTGTTGTTGTTGTTTTACACTGCGACTCATCATAGGCCTATGTGTATTTGAAATTAGTTGTTCTGTGTGCGTAGGAAGCTTGTAGGAGAAAATACATGTCATCATTTTTTAGCACATAAAAGAGGATGATACTTGGTAAAGTGGAAGGCAGCAGGAAAAGAGAGAGACCACTGTACAAGTGGATTGATTCAAAAAGGCCACAGTCCAGAGTTTGTGATGCCTGAGCAAGACAGTTGGTGACCAGGGATGTTGAAAGCGTCTCATTCATAGGGACCCCATAAGTCAAAGTCAACTTAACAGCGAATAACAACTTCCTGATTACCTGAGATGTATTCATTTGGCAAATCCAAGTTTATCTTTGATGTGTGACATGGCTTCACAAGAAGAAAATCTCCAGCTTGCTACACTTGAGGCACACCTATTTTGGCCTTGGCATTATATAGCTCAATCCACCAGAGGTTTCTTCTGCACATGATACATTCAAATAAATTAGGGTCGCTGAAAAGCACAGCTGTTCTACAAGCTGTTATTCATTTCACTGTGGTTGGCAGCCAAAATAGCTGCTAAGAGATGGTTCAACTAGCTGAAGAGCGATAAAAAAATAATTGTGGGGATGTGTCCTTTTTTTTAAGGAGGGAAAGGAAAGATTTAAGATAACCATCCGTATACATTTTGTTGTGATGACTTGAAAATGTAATTTGTCTGGATTCAATCTCAGAAGTTTATATATTTAAACATTTCTATACCAGTCTTTAATGAAGAAGACTCCCAGAGTGTCTTACAACCTTTAGTAATAAGGTTGGCTTACAACCCAGAAGGCACAATGCGAAAGGAACAACAGATGGAGAGGGAAGATGGGGGGGGGGAGCTTAGGTGTTAGTTCTCAAAGTTACAGCAGTTCTTTTTCATGGTCTCTGTGCCTCACACACTAGGAGCTTTCCCGCATGCGCGGTAGCGTTCGGAAGATTCTAGAGCTTACTAGCTTGGCGGGAACCCCTCCCCCATGCCCGTACTGAGCATGCTCAGCCCGCCAAGCCAACAGTCTCTCCTCAGTTCTTTCTCATCCGCCATAGCGAACAGAAGGTTCTACCTTAGTAGCGTTATTTGGCTTACTCTTTGGACTGTTTTGTGCTGGTTTTTTGACTTCGGACTTTGGTATTTTGACTTGGCTTTTGGTACTAGGACTTTGGTTTTTGGTATTTTGGTGTCTTCGGATCTTTTCAACCCCTCCTTCGACTTTCTTCTTCTTCGACCCTTGTTTCCTTCCCCACCGCTTCTGTGAGTTCCCCCCTCTTGGACTTTTCCTTCAATCTTCGTCTCCCTTCTGTGTCTGCCTTGTGTAAGGCTTGCGTCACTTGTGGTTGCAGGGTTGCTCTGTCCGACAGACATAGTGAGTGCCTCTTCTGTTTGGGGGAGACTCACAGCGTCAAGGCCTGTTCCATCTGCCGTGACTTTACCACCCAGACTCTGCGAAACCGTTCATCCTGCTTGAAATCCCACTGTTGGGAGGAGTCTTTTCAGACAAGGGATCAGCCAGCGGGAGAATCCGTCATCTCTCGGCCTTCGACATCGAGCCGACCTGCGACCACACCCTCCTCGGTACCGGCGGCTGCCGTGCTGATGACATCGATGGTACCGGGCTTGGTACTGCCGTCTCAGCCTCTGATATTGGCCTTGCCGCGGATCCCGAAAATATCGTCTAACGCATCAACCTCGAAGGAGGCTCCTGCGGGCTCACAGGCAGCCAAGTCCACCAAGCCGCTTACTGTTGCTCAGTATCAGTGCCCTCCTTCACAGGATGTCTCTAAAGACAAAGAGAAGAAGAAGAAGGAGAAGCGCAGTTCTCCCTACAAGAGGCCCTGCCCTCCAACACCTCCTCCGACCCAACAGTCTGGGGATCTAAGCGAACAGCTGGAACCGCCTGAGATCCTGGAGGTGTCCGATGAGGAACAGACCACTGGCTCGGCTATGCCTTCGGGCCCACCGGTGCTTGCTGCCGCTGTATCTCCACCCAGTCACCCAGAGGGGATGGACCTCCTGGAGGAGGTCCCAACCTCACCTCAGGCCTCACCCCGTCATCGGGCAGCTTCTGGCAGAAGTGAGTCTCGCTCCCCAGAACGTCGGGTGAGACGTCGATCCCCGCGTCGGCGGGAGGCCTACCCGGAGCGGCCTTCGTCTTGGCCCCCGGTTGACTCGCCGTACTCGTCTGCATCATACATAGTGAGGTATGGCCGAGAACACACCTGGCTTGTACCGGTCCTATTCACCTGCATATAGAGACTGGTACCTCCCAGACGTGAGGCACTGGTCGCACTACAGACAGTTACGCTCACCATCTCGCGGCACGTACCACCCGCGGTATCTGTCAGGACCCTGGAACTCCAGGACACAAGCTCTGAGTCTGAGCCAGAGGCCCTGGAGCCTACGGCACCAACACAGCCCGTCCCAGAGGCTGCCCCAGACACAGAGCCCTTGGCCCCAGTAGCCCCAGCAACAGAGCCAGGGGTTGCCTCAGACCCAGCCAAGCCAGAAGAGTCAGATAGTGAGATTCAAGAGCAGATGCCTACTTACCAGCAGCATTGGGAGCAAAAGAGTGCTCTCAGGAGGTCAGAGCGTTTAAATAGAAAACGCCAGGCAATCAGGGTCCAGCTGAGAGAACACCTGGAGGAGTGATCTGCCTATAAAAGCACTCACTCAGTCTTGGGTTGTTGTTGGCTCACAACCGTCCCATTTGGGGGGGTTACGTGTTGGGTATCTTGGATCCCTGCCTTGCCTCCTGGAACGCTGCCCGACCTGCTGGAACATCTCCTCTTTTGGATCTCGGACCGGCCCTGGTAACTTCTCTTGCTTGAGCTAGCTCAGACTGTTCACTGAGAATCTGGCTGTGACGTAACAGCCAGGGAGTCTCCTTGCTGCCAGAAGCTCTTTTATTTACTGCTGCCTTATCTATTCATTTGCCGTTCGCCTGGAGAGCTCTTTGATTCATTGCCTTATTTGGAAGAGACTTGTTAACCGGCTCTTGAGGCTGCCTGCCAGGCCTGGGAGTGGACAGTATCGGCGATCACCATCTCGCTCGCTCTCGAGGTCCCCGCATTACGAGAGGTTCCGAGAGCACTCGCCCCGGTACCGGCCTGTGTCTCTGTCTCCCAGGGTCACTGCGACTGTTTCTCGCCCGGCACTGGAGCCTCTCGCAGCGCAGACCTTGACCTCCGCTGTGACTGCTACCCAGGCGATTCAGCGCCGGCTGCCTGCGATTGTGCTGATTACTTCAACTCTGGCACCTCAGTTGTCGGTTGCTCCACCAGCACCGACTACGGTACTGACGACAGCTACTGCGCCGACGGTCACCTTGGCGTTACCTCCTCAGCGTCCATCGACAGAGAGGTCTCCATCCAAGTCGTCTCAGACTTATGAGACAGACTCGGAGTCTGACGAGTCCACGCCTGCGTCTCATGAATCTCCACCCTTGGTCTTCGGGGACCCCGCACCAGACTTGGCACCAGAAGACATCAAGCAGTTTTCCGACATCCTCCTCCGGATGGCTACGGCGCTTGGACTGAAGGTTGCGGACCCGGCTCCAGCCGTGCAAGACCCCGTCTTCCAGTATGTGGATACCCGTCCACCGTCCACAGCGCCGCTACCGTTCTTGCCGGCTTTGATGGAGGCCCTCAAACACCCTTGGGTCCAGCCGGCGTCCGCTCAACCAGTCCCCCACCGGTTGGAACATCTATACCGGACGCAGAAGGAGGAGGCTGAATTTCTGTTCATGCATCCGGTGCCCAATTCGATTGTGGTCGAGTCCTCTCAGACCAAGGGGGGTAGGAGGGCGCACACCACCCTGCCGGATCAAGAAGGCTGCAGGCTCGACACCTTTGGCAGGAGATTTTACTCCACCTCGTCTTTGATTGCCAGGGTGCCCAACACCCAAGCTTGCCTTGCAGCCTATCAGAGGAACCTACTGGACAGATTCTGTCCTCTCCTGGCACACCTCCCTGAGGATCATCGGGCAAGTGCTATGCAATTATTTAACGAATCCGTAGCACTCGCCAACCAACAAATTCTATCATCAAGGCACTCAGTGGAGGTGGTGGCAGGGGTGATGGTCGGCTCTGTTGCCCTAAGACACTACGTGTGGCTGCGATTGGCAGGCCTGCAAGAAGACAACAGGAAACGGATCGAAGACCTCCCCTTTGATGGCCAGGGGTTATTCAACACCATGACCGACGAGGCAGTGAACCACCTCGTCAAGGCGCGCCTGACGGCGAAGAAGATGGGAATCCAGCCACCTCAGCCCCGCCGCAGCTTCAGCTCTCGATCCTCCTGGCGTCGGTCATTGTCGACTTACCAACCTCGCTCGCCTCATTCGGCTCCGTCCCACCTGTCGACCTCGTCCTTGGCACGGAGACCTCTTCGGAGACGCCCTTCTTCTTCTTCGAAGAAGTCTTCGTCCGGGATGAAGTCCCGTTTTTGACCGCCTTCGCGGGTCGGCATCACAGCCACTCTTCAGCCTGCAACCTTAGAAGACCAACCGAGCCTGGCCTGACATCTCGCCAAATGGCGCCACATCACCACGGACTCTTGGGTTCTCTCCATCATCCGTCTTGGTTACGCCATCAAATTTCGAAGTATACCTCCGCGAGGTGTCTACTATTCCACCCCGGCCAGCTCGGCTCTGCTGGAGGAGATCCAGTCCCTCCTGCACAAAGGGGCCGTCGAAGAACTTCAGTCCTCGGCCAGTACCACTGGCTTCTCCCAGTACTTCATGTTACCAAAATTGGACGGTACCTTACAGCCAATCTTGAACCTCAGAGGGGTAAACGAGTACATCTGCCCCAAAAGGTTAAAGATGGTCACTCTGTCTTCGATTTTGCCCTTCCTTCGGCGATGGGACTGGTTTGCCTGCATCGATCTTTGGGATGTTTATTTCCATATCACCATTCGCCCGCAGCACAGACGATACCTACAGTTCGCAGTCGACGGTACCTGCTACCCGTACAGGGTGCTACCGTTTGGACTCTCCACTGCCCCCAGGGTCTTCACCAAATGCATGGCCCCTGTGGTATCGTACCTGTGGACGAAGGGCATCATGATCTGCCCTTATTTGGACGACTGGCTGTTGGTGGTGTCCTGCAGGCAAAAACTGTACAGGAACATTAATCGGACTCTGTCTCTCCTGTCTCACCTTGGCCTCCGGGTCAATCCGAAGAAGTCGCACCTCGAGCCGGCGAGGACTCTCGACTTCATTGGAGCGACCTTGGACTCGGTATCTGCCAGAGCATATCTACCTATAGAGTGGGCACGCACGCTCTGTTGGGCCGCATCAGCTGCTCTCGATGCCCCGACGATATCGGCGAGAAGGATTCAGCAACTTCTCGGATACATGGCCTCGACCACGTCGGTCACTTACCTGTCTTGTCTCTGTGCCTGTCCACTCCAGCACTGGTTTGTCAGGGTTTTGGACCCGCTCCTGGATGATCAGAGGCGCCTTCTGCAGATGCCTCGACAGGTGCGCCGCTCCCTGCTATAGTGGCTGTCCTACCGTCATCTGCTGTCAGGGATGCCGTTCCAAGAACCGACTCCTCAGCTCACGGTAACGACAGATGCTTCCCTCTTCAGATGGGGCACGCACTGCAGTGATCTCAGAGTCCAGGGATGCTGGATCGACAGGGAGACACATCTTCACATTAACGCCCTTGAGCTGCTCGCCATCTGGAAAGCTCTGAGGGCATTCCACAACGTGGTCGCAAGCCGCACGGTGCAGATGCTGTTGGACAACACGACGGCCGTCTGCTACGTCAACAGGCAGGGAGGGACTCATTCGACCACCCTCCTCACCATAGCTCTTCAACTTTGGGACTGGTGCGTGTTGCTCCAAGTTCACCTGGTGGCGATGCACCTGGCAGGCCAGGAAAACACCACGGCAGATGCCCTCAGCAGGGACACCTCGTGCTACCACGAGTGGTCCCTCTCGAATGCAGCGTTCCAGATGATACGAGACCGGTGGGGCAAGCCGACGATCAATCTCTTTGCCAGCAGCCGGAACAGGAAGTGTCACCGGTACTGTTTGAGAGCCGGCCTCGGTTGGGGCTCACTCAGCGATGCCTTCCAGTTTGAATGGACCGACGGGCTCCTCTATGCGTTCCCGCTGTTCCCTCTCCTGGGTCGAGTGGTCGCCAAGATCCTCGCGGACCGAGCCGACGTCATCCTCGTAGCCCCGTATTGGCTGAGGCAACACTGGTTCGGGCCCCTGCTCGAGGCTGCTAGCGGTCGACTCCTCAAGTTTCCGACAGCATCCGATCTCCTGTCGCACTCGAACGGTCTCGTTCTCCACCCGGACCTGCCGCTCCTGGCCCTCCATGCGTGGAGAATAACACCTTAGAGGATCTGACAATCCAGGATGTCCTCACCGCGGCCAGGAAGGAGTCGATATGCCGCAACTACCAGTACAAGTGGTGGAAGTTCATCGCCTTTGCGGAAGCACGTCGAGAGCCGGTATTGCCTGTCGCCCTGCCCACCGTGCTCCATTTCCTGCTCCACCTTCGGCAACAAGGGCTTGCCTTCCCGTCGTTGAAGGTCTACCTCGCCGCTATCGTGGCTTATCAGTCAGGAGGGTCCTCCTCGGCAGCTCTCTTCAGGGACGCTACCCTCAAGCAGTTCATGAAAGGTCTGCAACACCTTTACCCACCGGTGTCGCCGCTGCTACCACCTTGGTCGCTGTCCTTGGTACTATCGCAGTTGACGCGGCTGCCCTTCGAGCCCATGGCGACTGTGGATGACAGGTTCCTGACCATCAAGACTGCTTTCCTGGTAGCTGTCACCTCAGCCAGGTGGGCGAGTGAGCTGACAACGCTGCGATCCGATGAGCCCTTCCTCGTCTTCCAGCGAGACAAGGTAGTCCTCTGCCCTGACATTTCCTTTCTGCCCAAGGTGGTATCACACTTGCACCTTAGCCAGGACATCATCTTACCTGCTTTTTACTCGGACCCGACTACACCTCTGGAGCGCTCCCTCCATTCCCTTGATGTTCGTCGGGCCTTGGCTTTCTACACTCACCGGACTGCGCCCTTCCATCAGACACCCCACCTGTTTGTGTGCTACGGTGGGTGTCGAAAAGGCCACAAGGTGTCCACCCAGAGGTTTTCCAAATGGGTGGCCCAGACCATTCTGCTGGTGTACGAACTGGCCAAGCAACCTCAGCCGGTTTTGTTGCGTGCTCATTCCACCAGAGCCGTGGCTTCTTCAGCAGCTCTCCTTCGAGGAGTGGACCTGCAAGAACTGTGCCGTGTGGCGACCTGGTCTCAACCCTCGACCTTTGTGCGGACTGGACTGCTGGTCCCAGACTGGACTACCGGTCCCGGAGAGATGCCCATTTTGGACGTGCGGTGTTGTCTTCCATTCTCTAGGACCTGACCCACCGTCCAACTGGCAAGCTACAAAGTCTCCTAGTGTGTGAGGCACAGAGACCGCGAAGCAGAAGAACAGGTTGCTTACCTGTAACTGTGGTTCTTCGAGTGGTCATCTGTGCCCTCACACACACACACCCAGCCATCCCCTCTTTCAGGTCTTGCACTGGCGGACTCTAGAACTGAGGAGAGACTGTTGGCTTGGCGGGCTGAGCATGCTCAGTACAGGCATGGTGAAGGGGTAGCCAAGCTACTAAGCTCTAGAATCTTCCGAATGCTACCACGCATGCGCAAAAGCTCCTAGTGTGTGAGGGCACAGATGACCACTCGAAGAACCGTAGTTACAGGTAAGCAACCTGTTCCTACCCCTTATCCTACCCTTCCTCAACCTGGTATCTTCAGATGTGTTGGATATAATGTCTATCATCTCCAGACAGCATCTGACATATAATGGAGGGCAGCAGATTGGGGAAGACTACATGATTTCCTTATTTCTCCCTGTCTCCAGCACAAATTTCTGACTGTCTAATGAGGCACCTACAAGATTCCTGCAATTTCACTAACGGGGACTTGTGATTTGACATTTGATTGACAATCCTTGTCTTCTGGTGACACTGTACCACCTTGTGGACAATTTTTTGCTCAGTAACCATTTGTTCTGCTGTCAGAAAGGAATGCAAATTCTACTAAGGAAGCGATGGTAGTGAAGGGGATCTACTTACCTCATATGTTTAGATACAATATTATCTCCCCACCCCCACCATTTATAGAATGTTTAATCCAGTTTATTTTAAAAAATCCAGGGAAGACCCTTTGCTTTAGATTGTGCTACTGTCTACAACCTTGATCTAAAGAAGTGATCGCTTCTCCTCGATCTCAAAAAGAAACTGTATTTCTCAAGCTAAAGCTCCAGACTCGCCTTGGACTCACATAGCAAGCCTTGTTTGAAACTGAGGGAGTTTTGTAAATATGAACAATGTAAGGTTCTGCTGTTCAAAGAGAAGATGTTAAAGGTTTCTACTTGGAGTACTCACAGATGTCTCTCTGAATCACAGGCTGTCGTTCGAACAGTGACGTTAGTCCACTTTACGCTTGTACATGTCCTTTGTTGTCATTATTGCAGAATTTGATGTTCTCTTCCACCTTCTGCAGTGACCACAGCCCCCCAAGAGTCATACTTTCACTGCAACAGCCCCCATGAATGGCCATACCAGCTGGCTCAGTAGAAGATGTTTTGGTCTGCATCTCATTATGAGGCACAGCTAGGTGCTTCTCTGATACCTCCCTTCTCACTCTTCCGCAGGACCAAAATGGCTATTCAATGGGGTTATCTCAGCAAACCAGTCCTGGGAGTGGTGAATGGGAAGCCATAGTGGAATTCCATCTGCGGAACTCATTTGTTATGCTGGGCAATGTAGGATCTCAGCAGTAGTCTGTTTTATTTTTGTTTACATGGTATCATTCAAATCTTTCCTCATACTCACTGTAGTAGTATATTTTCCCATGATTGTACTGCCCTAGAAGTACTGATGGTTGAGGGGGAAGACCAGTAACTTTCCATGTTTTATTTTCCTGATATTACATAGTTTTCCAAGTAGAACTTAGAAAAATAATTTTTCCAGACTCTGTTTAAAAGTATACAATACTGTATGTATTACAGTAATAATAGGAGATTTCAATTACCTGGATATATGTTGGCAGCCAAACTCTGCCAAGACAGCAAGGTCCAGCAAGTTTCTGGCTTGTCTTGCAGACAATTTCATGGTCCAGAAGGTGGAAGAGGCCACAAGGGGATCAAATATTCTAGATCTGATCCTGACCAATAGGGATGACCTTGTTAATGAGGTGGAAGTGGTTGGATCTTCAGGGGGGAGTGACCATGCCCTGTTGGAATTTGGCATTCAGTGGGAAGGAGAAGATAAGTGTAGCCAGACAAATCTTAGATTTTAAAAAAGCGGACTTCTGTAAACTTAAGGAGCTACTGGCTGAAATTCCATGGTCAAGAATAATGAAAGAGAAAGGAGTTCAGGAGGCATGGGAGTTCCTTAAAAGGGAGATACTGAAGGCACAGTCTAAAACTGTGCCAATAAGGAGGAAAAATGGAAGGCATCTGAAGAAACCAGAATGGTTGACTAAAGAACTCTCAGCTGAGCTAAGTGTTAAGAGAAACGTGTACAGGAAATGGAGGAAGGGGGAAACCGCCAAAGAAGAATTTAAGCAAGTAGCCAGGAGATGTAGGGAGGAGGTCAGAAAGGCTAAAGCACAGAACGAACTTAGGCTGGCCAGAGACATTAAAAACAATAAAAAGGGCTTTTTTAAATATGTCCGCAGCAAAAGGAAAAAGAAAGAGGCGATAGGGTCGCTGCGCAGAGAAGATGGCGAATTACTAACAGGGGGAAGAGAAAAGGCAGAACTACTTAACACCTTCTTTGCCTCAGTTTTTTCCCAGAAGGATACAAGCACTCAACCTGGCGGTTGGGGAGCAGATGAGGATGCAGGGGAAATGAGGCACATAATAGGTAGAGAGGTGGTACAAGAATACCTGGCCACACTGGATGAATTCAAGTCTCCACGGCCAGATGAATTGCATCCTAGGATATTAAAAGAACTGGCAGAGGTAATTTCGGAACCGCTTGCTATAATCTTTGAGAAATCTTGGAGGACAGGAGAAGTTCCAGCAGACTGGAAGGGGGCAAATGTTGTCCCCATCTTCAAGAAGGGAAAAAAAGAGGACCCAAATAATTATCGCCCAGTCAGCCTGACGTCAGTACCCGGAAAGATCCTGGAGGAGATCACTAAGCAGTCAGTTTCTAATCACTTAGAAAGCAATGCGGTAATCAGGAGAAGTCAACATGGATTTCTCAAAAATAGGTCATGCCAGACTAATCTTATCTCTTTTTATGATAGAGTTACTAGCTTGATAGATGAAGGGAATGCTGTGGATGTAGCATATCTCGATTTCAGTAAGGCCTTTGACAAAGTTCCCCATGACATTCTTGCAAAGAAGCTAGTAAAATGTGGGCTGGACAGAGCTACTGTCAGGTGGATCTGTAACTGGTTGACTGACCGTTCCCAAAGGGTGCTCACCAATGGCTGCTTTTCATCCTGGAGAGAAGTGACTGGCGGGGTGCCACAGGGTTCTGTCCTGGGCCCAGTGCTGTTCAATATTTTCATCAGTGACTTGGAAGAAGGAATAGAGGGCATGCTCATCAAATTTGCAGATGACACCAAATTGGGAGGGGTTGCTAATACGCCAGAGGACAGGATCAAAATTCAAAATGACCTTGACAGATTGGAGAGCTGGGCCAAGGCTAACAAAATGAAATTCAACAGAAGCGTAAGGTCCTGCACTTAGGTAGAAAAAATGGAATGCAGAAATATAGGATGGGGGACACGTGGCTGGATGGCAGTACGAGTGAAAGGGATCTAGGAGTCTTAATAGACCACAAGCTGAACATGAGTCAGCAGAGTGATGCGGCAGCCAGGAAAGCCAATGCAATTCTCGGTTGCATCGATAGGAGTATGGTGTCTAGATCGAGGGAAGTACTGGTACCACTCTACTCTGCTTTGGTTAGACCTCATCTTGAATCCTGTGTCCAGTTCTGGGCACCCCAATTCAAGAAGGACATGGTCAAGCTGGAGCAGGTCCAGAGGAGGGCGACCAAAATGGTGAGAGGCCTGGAAGCCAAGCCCTTTGAGGATAGACTTAGAGAGCTGGGTATGTTCAGTCTGCAGAAGAGAAGGTTAAGAGGGGACATGATAGCTATGTTTAAATATTTGAAGGGATGCCATGTAGAGGAAGGAGAGAGCTTGTTTTCTGCCACTCCAGAGACCAGGACAAGGAGCAATGGATTCAAGCTGCAGGAAAGGAGATTCCACCTGAACCTCAGGAAGAACTTCCTGACAGTCAGGCTGTCCGGCAGTGGAATATGCTGCCTCGGAGTGTAGTGGAGTCTCCTTCCTTGGAAGTATTTAAACAGAGGCTGGATGGCCATCTGTCAGGAGTGCTTTGAGGGTATTCCTGCATGGTAGGGGGTTGGACTGGATGGCCCGTGTGGTCTCTTCCAACTCTACATTTCTATGATTCTATGATTCTGTGTATGGGTTACCTTTGCCAGGAAGGCTGTAAGTGGGGCCTTTTTTATTTGTGATTTATTTGGACATTTAAGAAATAGTAATGTTACACCCACAAAGGATCTGGTCTGGTATTTCTTCAACAGTAGTCCGTTACGCCACATGTCAGAATCGGAATGATACTGTATTATGGCATCTGCTGTTTCTACCAAGATTTACTGGCTGGCATAACTGAAAAAAAATCTTGGAAAAGTAACTTTTTTAGGCCTGAATCCTATTGATAGTGTCAACCAGGGTAGACTATTCAATTCAATAGAAGATCCATTGATTTGCCATTTGATACAGGAGCTTACTCTAACTAGAACTACTAGTAGGATTCAGGCCAGCATTGCTGTTGCTATTCTGGAGGTTAAAGTCCCCAAAAAGTAACATTTTCCAGGCTGTAATTAGAAATGATGATGATGGTGATGATGATGGGGTTCTTTCAACTGCATAACGCAGACTTGGCCTTCTTCTTTAGCTAAGGAATTCAGATTACAGAGTTAACATTGTCAGTGTACAGGACTGTGAAATTATACAACACGTAATAGTTTTAGATGCTTCCATTTTTAAACAGGGAGAAATGAAAGAAGGAGGGCATAGAATTGACATACAGATGAAAGACATGAGTATCCTGTTTGTAAATTTTTGTTCTCATGGCTTTTGTGTGTACAGCAACTTTCTAAAGGGAAAAATCTGTGTCTTTAAACTGAAAAATTTACAATGTAAAAATTCCATGCCTATGTAGGTTACTTAGTCTGTAGTCTTATAGTCATTTCCATGGGAGTAAGCCCTGCTGAATTCAATGGGATGTAGTTCTGGCTAGAGGATACACTGTAAACTCACTCAGACCATCAATGCAGATTAGGTATGTTTTGCAGAAACTTCAAATTGGCTTCAAACTCCAGTGCTTTTAAAAAAAAAATACAGGAAAGACTTTTGTCTACCAAAGTTGTATGTTTTGTTCTTTATTCCCTAAAATATTGGTTAACATGTTGGTCAAGAGAATGTTATCTGAAGTACATATACCATATAATAGCCAAGTGAATGAATATTCTACCAGTTTGTTATTTTAGTATGTCTCGGCTTTTTCTTTAGAAGACTGTTGTTTTCTTACAAATTTTTAAGAATGTTTTATGAGAAAACAGTGGGTTAAAGTACTGTTCGCGTAGAAAAAGTCTAACCCGAAGTTAATAGATGAACAGAACTTTTAAATGCTCATCAGACTCCATTACAATAATCTCAAAGACAGAAGACATGTCAAAAGACCTTCCTTTTCCTTCCTTCCTTCCTTCCTTCCTTCCTTCCTTCCTTCCTTCCTTCCTTCCTTCCTTCCTTCCTTCCTTCCTTCCTTATAGTTTTGAGTGTTTGGCCCAACAGGAGTAAATTATCCATGGCAAAGGCCATTCTGAGTGGAAGTCAAATTTTATATGAAATAGTTTTTTGGTTTTCTGGGGGGAAAAAATGTCATTAGCAGCTTCAACCTCTTTGTGACTTATCTCCATGTCATAATGACTAAAAGGGATTGCCATCAAGGTTTTGATTGGCAGTGAAATATTATGCCAAGAGAATTAATGATATTTTAGTGTTCGTATGTCCCTGTGAGGTCTTACTGCTTAATGTTCTACCAACTAGAATAGACACACCCACACACACAAACGTGGGAGTAAGACCTGTCAGAACAGAAGGGCAGCAGGTAAATTATAATCCCTCCAAAGGGTAGCCAGTTAAAACTGCTACAAGGATGAAAAAGCGAGCCTTTATTTTCATCTGGAAAGCTGTTCGTTTGTTTCAGCTTTCATCTTGCTGAAAAGATTTTGGCTAAGTATATGCATGGGTTTTCCCAAAAATCCTTGGCTCCACAGGGCAGGCCTGTTTGCAGTGCATTACTGAGCTGCAGTCAGATCAAAACACTTCTTCAAAGCAATAGTCGGGTATGTGTGTTTGAAGTAGGAGTCTAAAATGTGCCGAGTCACCTATTCCTTGGCACCAAAAACAGGGGACGCATGCCAAGCTGTGAAATGTCATTCTTTGATTGTTTTAAAGCCAAACTTGGAAGCAGACAATTTGGCAAAGGTTGGGCCCTATTTAGTCTAAAAGGAAAAGTGGTTAGAGAAGCTTCTCACTTCCACTGTCATTAACATTTTTCTCTGGTATGACATCTTCAGAGGAGAAGACTGGCCTTCTCTGTTCCTCTCTACCTGCATGATTCTCAGATGAATACTCCTGTCAAGTGGTCTACTTAGGCCAGCAGGCTATTTTTAAAAGTGAAATCTTACTGTTCTACGTTGGGAACTATCTATGGTTGGTCCTCCACATTCACTTGGGTTAGGTGTGGAAGACCCCCACAAAAGTGGAAAAATTGCAAAAATCTAAATGTGTGTGTCTGTGGGAAGGGGGCTGAGGGTTGGTGAGGGTCCCAGGGTTCAAACCTGGTCAGAAAAAGGAGAGGGAAAGAGAGGAAACATGGTGGCCCTATGCTTTGTCTCTCTTGCCCATCTCCATCTTTCGTTGTGGGGGGGGGGGCATCGGCAGAGATTTTGTGGTGCTAACAAATCACACTGTGACCCGTCCTTAGCTGGCCAGGCAGTGGCTGGTGGACAAGGAAGAGGGCAGAGGTGGGTTTTTGAAGGGCTGCATAGCCAGATTGGAGCTGGCAAGAGGGAAGGTTCCTCCGGAAAAGAAGTACTTGAGGTGGGTGGGGCAGGGGTTGGAGAAATTTGCAAATAATCAAATCTGTGAAAAATTAAACCCTCAAACATGGAAGGCCAACTGTACATAGTTGTTTTCTGCCTTTCTTTTCTTCTTTCTTCTTACACACCCTGCTCCTTGAGGGTCATAGCAACTTATCTCCTGTACTTAGGAGGTGGATTTATTTTATTTCATTTTATTTTCTTTTTTATATATATATGTATAATTTTATTAAATTTCACAAATATAAAAAAAGGATTATTTGACTTGTACTTGTTACATGAATTTTCTTCTGTTCTTCCACGCTGTTCTGGTCAACATTTCCCGCAGCTTAGTCCACTTGTTACATTAGTGCATCACAATAAATTGATTATCTCATCTGTTTGAACACACATTTCCTTCTCCTAACGATCATAATATAGTCGTTCTGGCTAGAAAGTTCCTAACCATCACTCTCTTCTGCTTAACTCAAATCGTCCTGTTCCAAAATATTTCCATATCATTCTCTTGAAGCTTCTGTTTTCTCCATATATATATATATATATATATTTGTTTTTATATTTATATTTATATTTATATTTCATTTAACTCTCCATTACCTACGGCCCAAAATCTTAAAATTTTTAATTATTTCTGTCATTGTATATCTGGCAGTCTAAGCAATTATTACTGCAACAATCCCCCATCTTCTTACCCTGAATTCCATTATACTAAAATGTCTTGTTTCTCCTTAAGTACTTTTTAAACCCCTTCTCCCATTCAGCAATATCACAGTGTTCATATTCGTAACAATGTCAAAATAAAAATCCATCAATCATCATCTTCCCGTTCCCCTCTCTCATCTGGTGCCCTGCTGCCCGGATATTCATTTGCAAATTCTCTGTACTCTTAAAGTCGCTTATATTCCAAGCTGCACCGCACCCAAGAGAGAGGGTATAGAATCCTGTGACTTTATCCGCTCCTTTTCCCCCCTCCCTTCCTGGACTTTGCGGTCCGGAATCTATTTCTGAATTTTAACTGTATGCTCCTAGTCGCTTAAGTTCCGAGCCGCTCCGTCCAGGAGAGTGAGGGTCTTTACCTGACTAACTACCATCACAATCTCCCCGTTCCCCCCTCCCATCTTGGACTTCACCACCCAAAATTCATTTCTAAAGATTATCTGTAATTTCACTGTCGCTTAAATTCCAAGCAGCTCAGTCCATGGGAGGAAGGATCTTCCAATCAAGTCTCTTCCACCACAGGTTTCACAGTCTCAACCCTTGACATCACATTGTTTATATTACTGACAATATATCACTTATAGTAAACTTGTTTGACATTGCTGAAATACATTGCCCCTTCTCAAATCCAGAACCCTGTGCCTTTATCCGCTTTATATTCCCTCCTCCCCTCTTGAAGCTGCCTGGAGTTCATTTCAAAAGATTCGTTGCATTTTCATTGTCGCTTAAGTTACAGGCTGCTCCATCCGTGGGAATGAGGATGTTTTGGATTAAATGACCTTCAGCACAGTCTCATAGTCTCAACAATCCAAGAGAATCAAGAAACAAGAGTCACTCCAGAGGAATAAAAAAAAAGGAGACGTGCAACTCAATAGCTTTCAATCCCAAAATATTCCTCCAAAATCCAAACGCCTAATCCATAAATCAAGTTCCAGATCTTCTCAGTCCAGCCAAAATATGGAAGTATTATACTGTAGAAAATTTAGTGTCCAAATGGAGATTATAACTCATTTGTAATCCATTAGTCCCAATGATCAATTATATGCCATCTTATACTGTAAGTCCCAATTGTGATTCATAAGTCTTTCTTTATACTTTTAAAAATATTAACTTCAATCCTCGTGAGTAAGCAGCACTCCCAGCTAGCCTTTTCTTAAAATTGCAGCCGCCCCTTTAAGAAAAACTCCCAGCCAGAACGAACTCACTCAGGCTCAGGGTCCCCTCCATTCTTTCACTTCTGCCCACCGTTGCATACCAGCACTGCTGCAATATTGACAGAATCGCGACCAGAACAGGTTAAATGACTCTTATTAAATTCTTACATGTTGTTTGATATCTTCTGTCTGTCTGTCTGGACAGCCCTGACAGCTGTCAGGGTTGTCCGGCAGTGGAATCTGCTGCCTCGGAGTGTGGTGGAGTCTCCTTCTTTGGAGGTTTTTAAGCAGAGGCTGGATGGCCATCTGTCAGGAGTGCTTTGAGAGTGTTCCTGCATGGCAGGGGGTTGGACTGGATGGCCCGTGTGGTCTCTTCCAACTCTACATTTCTATGATTCTATGATTCTACGATTCTTTTAAAAATTGACGGCGGCGCTTGTGCCGCTCAGGCAGCGATCCTGCTGGCTCCGTCTTGGTCCTTCGACCCCCCTGGCGCTTTCCGCTCTCCCAGCCGGGCAGAGCAAACGCCGGTTTTGGGGTCCCCGTTGGACCCGTTCCGCACCCCTCGTACCGGAGGGGTGTTCTGCCGCCTCTGTGGTGGCAAAAGAGGCGGCTGGAGTCCAGCGGGTGGCTGCTCAGAGCCGCACCATTGCTCAGCTTCAATCCGAGCTGCCACTCGCGCCGGCCGTGCAACCGGAAGGGCATTTCATTTTATTTTCAAATGTCCTCTGAGTTACATCTTGAGCTGCCGCCACCGCCGCCACCTCCTCCTCCTCCTCCCTACCTTCTCTCCAGTCTGGGAGTCAAGGCAGCTTACAAAAGTTAAAATAGATATGACTAAAATGTTTACATCTTATAAAAGTTAAAAATATAATTAAAGTACAGTATCAATAACATTAAATGCAGTTAAAAAGAAAGCACTGTAAAGAAGAACAATAAATGTAAACAATATAGCACATGGAAGGTCTTTTCTCCCAAGCAGTTAGCCCTCAGACACCTGCCAAAACAAAAAGGTCTTCTCCTGCCTATGAAAGGTTAGCAAGGAGGGCACAGTCTAACTTCTCCAGAAAGGGAGTTCCATAGCCTGGGAGCAAACACCAAGTACACTTGCTTGCTGTATAACATCATTTGTCAACTTGGTGCCCTCCAAATGTGTTGCAGTATAACTATAATCTCTATAACCTCCCAAGGAATAATGAAAGTTGTTATTCAACACATGTAGAAGTCATCAAGTTGGCAGCTTCTGTGGCATCAAAAATTTTATATGCTGATTTCTGAAAAGTAAGCTAGTAAAGTAATTAGATCTGCATTTGATTATTTACTTTGCGCTTTTCAACTTAACCTCTCAATTTGCGTTTGTAATTGAATTTTTGTGTCAATTGTTTTAGTGCAGTTATTTGCAAACGTTTGAGCAAATTGTATATTCCTTAGCCGTATCATTTGTCTTTCAAGGAATCCATGTATGTTTACCATGGAATCAAGATACATTGTAGAGGGTTCGGGCATCTATTGTGATTCAGTTCATATGATGTAGCCAACGTGTCCAATCCATGCTGTCGTCCTACACGTACTGAGACTTCAAGCTCTGAGTTCATGTAATACATTTGGATGTTGTGGCTACGCAGTTTCTTGGAAATCAGTATTTGATGGGATATTGTCTTTTGTGACAGTTGCCTACCATTAATTTCATGAACCTCACATAGTCTTCTGAAAAATCTCAGGATTACCTAGAACACAGTTTTGAAGTGCCATTGTTCCTTACACAGATCTGTGATAAATGTGGATATTATAATGTGAATCCTGAGGTCCAGATATTTGAGATTCAGTTTTGCCACTTTACCTGCAATGATCAAGTATAATCTGTGAACAGGTACAAGTGAGGGAGCAGGGGGACTGGGGATGCATAGAAAGGTTAGCCTTTCCTTAGTCCCTGAAAGGCCATCAACGTATCTTAAAAGAGACACTGGTCATATCTCTTGAAACGTCAATAGGACAGTGGCTATATATGTGCTGACCACAAGATATCTGTGCTGTTGTCCAGCAACGTTTGATTAAAGATCATTAAGAAGATAATACAAGTGTGTCTTTTGTACATTTGTATCCTTCTGACCCCACTGATCTCTACCCCAATCATGTGTGTAATAATTTGCCAGCTGAGAAATCATTCTGTGCAACTCATGACGTGGGCTATTATGGTTATTCAAAACTTTTTTTTAGTCTTCAAGGTAACACTTTTTTAATCAACATGTTTGTTTGTTTAAATACATTTCTTTCCCACTTTCCGTCATAGAACTCAAGGTTCGATTAACAGGGGCTCCCAGACAGTCTTCTGTTTAGGCCCTGACAAGTACCAAGTCTGCAGTGTGGCTGCCCCATGTTCCCTCAAACCACATATGGGGGCTTCAATATAATGCCTCAGGTGCCTAAAAACTAATGAATTTAAAATCTATCTTTTAAAAATAAATAAGTGAGTTTTCCTATTCTTGCTTGCTTGTAGTTGTATGGAAGAAGAGCTCCTTGGGAAGACCCTGCCAAATGGGTAATGGAGACTTACCCATGGGCAGCCACCCCACAACACCACGAATGGCCTCCATTGCTCCAGTTGCGGCCAGAGGATGTTGGATTTGATGGTTATTCCATGCCACGGGAAGGTTCAACCAGCAAACAAGTTCCTCCCAGTGATGCTGAAGGAGATCCTCTGGTGAGATTTGTCTCTATGTTGTGGTGTGTGCCTTCAGATCTTTTCTGATTTGGAGCAACCCTAAGGCAAACTTATCATGGAATTTTCGGGGGCTGAGAGATTGTGATGTGCCCATGCTCACCCAGTGGGTTTCCGCGGCTAAGCAGGGAACCCTGGTCTCCATGGTTGTAGTCCAGCGCTCAAACCACTACACCACTGTGGCTACTGAATATTATTATTTAAATCTTTTGAAGCCTGAAGGCCAGTTTTCAGAGGTGGTATCTGAAATGTACACATGCATGTAATTTGTGGTACAAAGTCCTTTGTGTAGCCCATGCTAGTCATTTAGAATTCTCTTAATTATATGATGAGAGGCTCTTCATTTCCCACTCACCTTCTGTCAATGTGGTTGCATTGTCTACATTTTATTACATATTTAGGCGTGGATTGTGGCATACATTTTGTGTGTGTGTGTATGTGTTGAGGGAATGGAAGAAGTGTCAGGCAGTAAGTAGCTAGAGCAGCAAGATTTTCTGTGGGCCTCGTGGTTTAGCTCCATGACTTCAATATTGAGTTTGCCAGAGGTTTTGACTAATTTTATCAACCTTTTCTCATCCCACACCAACTTGTGCACAGTCCATTAGATTGACAACTACTTGAGGATTAGGGGCTACAACATACTCTTCACCAGAACACTTACCATCCACCAGTAATTTTTGCAAGTTTATTTTCTAATCATTCAAAATGCTCCCTGCAACCTCTCAAAAGAGTTAGAGTAATTCATTTTGCCATATTTTAGGCCCATGAGAGGCCTTTTAAAAAACAGAATATAAACCAGGAAGTAAATGGCTGGGTTAGAAGGCTAAAATGGAATGAAACTACCCGCTGTATACCCTGGAGGACATGGAAACATTGTGAGGTGTAAAAAATGTCCCCCAAAATGGAGAGGACTTTTTGGAACCTCAGATGGTCTTAGGGAGCCACACGAGCCCACAGACTTCACTTTCCCAAATGCAGCCCTGTACTTTGTGCACTGACTCAATATGTGCAATACTCAGAACATTGCCATTCTTACAAGGTTCAGAATCCTTACTTTAAGTCATGGTAGTATTTAAGAGTTTGTGGTGTGTTGGTCATCCTTGGACAGCCTATTGCATGACAGTTGCAGAGATCAATACACAGTGGGATGGAGATAGGTAATTCCAGCTCCCCAGAGTAAGACTGAATCATTGAACCTAATCTGCTGCTAGGACTACTGAATTTTTATAGTGTATTACCTGATGAGTTCATTGTCTGTGAGTGTCCTGCACACCGCCATTGTATGTGGTTTTTCTCCACACAAATTCAGCTTGGCCCACATCATGTGGCTACTAAAGAAGTTAATATACGTGAGGGAAAAACTGAGTTAATTCTCCATTTGATAAGTCCTGTCCTCCATTTGGCCACTTAGTGTGTTGAAAACTAACTGCTTAACTATCTACTTAACACAGTGGATGAACAAAGATCTTTGGACTGAAATCAAAGTTAACATTTTCTTGTCTTTCTCTATGTTTCCTCAGATGAATATGCTGATGAGATTGCAAGAAGCAGCTAACTATTCAAGCCCACAGAGTTATGACAGTGACTCCAACAGCAACAGCCACCATGATGACATCCTTGACTCATCCCTGGAGTCAACATTGTGATGCTAAACTAGCAGAACTGCTTGTTTCCCCTGGGCCTATTTCCTGCTTCACTTAAGAAAATGATAATGAATCGATGAGGATAACTGGTCTGTTGTCCAGATGGATGTCTCAGTATTAGAGCTGCAAGAACAATATAAACTTATTCCCCCTTCTGTCTGCCCACCTCCCTCATTCAGTGTCAAATGTGGGTGCAGGCAACCCACTTGATGTTTTTGTATTTTGTTTTTATTCTTTTTTTTAATTAATAAGAACTGCACTACTTTGTTTTTGTTCCTTTGACTTTGCTGCAAGCTCACATACCTAAGACACTGAATACTTTTTTTCATAAAAGCATTATTATACTAATTTCAGCAGGGGGGAGCATTAGGGGGAGAAGAGAAAATAAAAATGGTCACCTTCAAAACTATGAAAGAAACAAGAAAACTCTGTGCCACGTACTGTCTAGAAAGGGAGTGGATCTTACTTATGCTGCTTCTAAGCAAACTCATTCAGTAATAGTGGAAGTTTTACAAGTGATCTTTCAGCTAACCTCAGCTACCGATAGTTCTGGTGCTATAAAATAGTTGCTTGCCTTGATAGTAATATTTAATAAAAGGCAAAGAGATGAAAAACAGGGAAATTTAAAATATTCATACACCCACATGCATATACCCTTCCCCCACTGAAACTTTTCCATCCCATTTTGAGGGACTTATTTATTTATTTTTTTCCATTTTGTGTATACAAATGCTGGCACTAGACTCAGTCAGCTGAGCAGAGCTGCTGTGCCTCATCTGTTCTTCGCCACTGAAGCTGTGAATGTTATGCCCTGTTTGAACCAGGATCTGAAGAATAGATCCAGAGCTGTGGGAGAAAAATCAAACATGCAAATAAATGTTCACTTCAGGTGTTTCAGCTGTTCTCACTGCTGAAGGGGCAAGTTTTTTATAAAAACTTGACAGAGGCTTATCTGTTCATCAGTAGGACCTGCTGGGAGTGGCCCAAATCCAGTATCTAGTCCCAGTCAAAGCAAACCCACTAAATCAGTGGGGACTTGGGCCATTTCCGCACTACACTGTTATAGTGCTATTATTCCACTTTCAACATCCTAGGGAATCCTGGGGTTTGCAGTTTAGGGATGGGCATTTAGGATTCTCAGCCAGAGAACTCCTTGCCCTCAGTAAACTACAAACCCCAGAATTCCACAGGAGGTTGAAAGTAGAATAATAGCACTATAAAAGTGTAGTGTGGAAATGGCTTTGGTTGAGTCATCACTTAAGTGAATTTAAGTAATTCAATGGCTCTTCTCTGGTTGGAACTAGTAATTGGACTTAGGCCAAAGAAAAAGTGAAAGCAGAATCCAGTTTGGTTCTCATTGATGGATACTTACCCCTTCTTTGGGCACCAGCCCATGTATATGAAATGTGAATTTAAAGCCTCATCGCTTCAGGTTTTTGAACACTGTAATTTAATCAGTGACGTAACAAAATACTGAAGAGGCAATCGTCAGGATGTAAAGGGCTGCTTGGTCTTTGCACTGGCTCAATACAAATTTCCTTTTCTTTCCCTTCCTTTGATCAGCTGCTCCTTGTAGCATAGAAGAAACCTTTTGTGGAACCCCCTCATTTCCAAAAACAATTTGTTATGGAGCAAAATCACTGGTCTGAAACCCTTTTGGACCTGTAGAACTATTTGCTTGGTCCTTTGGACCCTAGCAGTGTGTATCTGCCCATGCCAGGGATCTTTTCACATGTAGGTGAATACATAGCCTTAATGACCTGCCCCCACCACCACCTTTAGATTCTTAGCCCATATCTAATGTTCCTGCGTCCTGCTGGTCCCAACTTCCTGATATCTGTTAATTCAACAGGACATCAGAGAAGTGCATGTAGGTGCTGTTCTTCACCCCCACTGAACTAGGTAGCATTTTTGTAGGAAGGGGTGGTAGAATAAGGGGTAAGGGTATGATACTATAATGGCGGGGGGTGTTTCTCATCCCACAGGTCATGGGGAAGTCTATCAAGCATGACCCGCTCAAGGAGGGAATGCCTGATGAAAAATCTGGGTACTTATTTAACTGTGTCTTTCTCTCTGCTTCTCCAACACTGATTACCATTCCTAGGGATAGACTCTTTATTGTTCCATTAGGGTAAAATCAGTTTACCCAAATAAGCATGTGAAAAGATAAAAGAAGGATCATGGTTTTTGTCCCCCTTAGGCAGCAAATGTTGGGAAATATCAGTAAAATGTGAGTGAGACTGTACTCACTGAAGTAAGGTAATTTCTTCCAGTTAAACCAGAGTTTTCTGCTTAATGAGGATTTTTTTTCATTCATTTATATATACATGTATATGAATGAATGGAAAACATGGGCTTTTAAAATTTGTGCTCATTAATCCTCACTGAAGTAATTTAGTTTAAGCTGAGTGGAATTTTTAAACAACAAATATATTTTTATTTAGCCAAGTCATCAGTAGAGAACTGTCTCTATAAAGCAGGAGTGGAGAACATGTGACCCTCCTGGAATCATTAGATCGCAGCTCCTTCAACATTGTCTGTCTTTACTAGGGCTAATGGACGTTGTAGTCCAAAAATATCTGGCGGGCAACATCTTTCTTACCTCTGCTATAATTTTTTTTACATAATTCTGCTTTTAAACCTGTAACCAAACAATCAACATATTTTTCTGGATCCCTGCATCATCTCTTCATGCACAGAATAAAAGTTTGGGAGTACTTTTGTTAAAAATGAAGGCTTGGTGCTTTCTTTTGCTGAGGGACGAGAACACCTCACAAAAATTGCACTCCGGTTTGTGGGGTGAGGAGTTGTTTACAATTTATAACAGCAACCAGCCAGGTGTCTCAGGCTATTTCTTAGCTAGACACACAGTCCTCGGTATTCACAGATAGACAAACACACACTTATAAGCCTTTTCAGCTATCTTTGGGTGCTGATTTTTTTAACGTGATGCCTTACCTACTTTCTACTAATTGTGTTTGAATTCCATTAGTGCTGTATATGCTGGCAGGTTTGTTCTTTTTAATTTAAACAAAACAGGGCTATCAGAGTCATCTCTTGGAGTACAATGATGTGAATTGCTGTGAATATTGTTTGTAATAATACGTACGAAATTCCTTTTATTGCTAAATGTGACAATACCTAATGGAGGGAAAGGATGCAGAGAAAGGGGGAAAATTTTGAGAATTTCCATATCAGCCTACAGCTAACCAGCTAATCATTGGATAGTTGTTCCTCCAATGGAAGTGAAAATAGAGGAAAAATCCCACCTGTTTCTATGATACTGAATGGCATCACTGCTAAACTCGAAGTGATAGAGTCTTTCTATGTTTGGTTTGGTTTTGAAATATGCAGGTAGAATATTTGCCACATTTTTTAAAAAGAGAGTGTTAACCTTAATATGGCTTAACTGATGCAAGATGTGCAAGGTTGTACTACTGTGACTCAGTTTACTGAGCTGGTAGTTTTTATTATACCTCATGATTTTCTGCTTTCAGTGACAGGAGTGACTTTATTCTATTGTCTTTTGGGCCTTTTATGAACTTGTTCTTTTTACCCATTTTTTTTACCCCCCTGTGAAATAACACAGTAGTTTGTAAAAGATAATGCTGAATTGCTCAAATGAACATTAACTGTTGGATTTAAAAAGGATTCTTGAGTGTTTCTTTTCAAAACAGAAGAAAGTTGCTCTGCTAATCTTGTTAATTCCACTCCTATTATCTAGAATCCTAATATGATCAGGCTGCTTTTGGAAGAAGCTAGTTTTTTTAAAAAAAAAATCACATACAGATTCTACTTTCTTCTACCAAGTACAGGATACAGCCTTGAAAGGTCTCCCACATAAAATTTGCCCTTCTTGTAGAACACTTATTTCTACTTATGTGGAAAGGATTTTGTACCAGTACTCACCCTCATGTGTTAGCTTTCCACTTGAAGGATTTCCCCTCCTCCCAAAAGGGAGCATTCGATGTATGTAAGACACACGTGAATTCTAAAGTGGTATAGCCCTGGAAGAATTGTACCACATGCTTTTCTAAATTGATTCTTTCACTAAAACAGAGTACTATCTGGATTATTTCAACATAACCATTTCCTTCATGCGAATATGTCTGCATTCCACTGTGTCTAAATCATTTTGAAGGAGAAGTCCTTCAGTGGAGAAAGTCCACCTGCATTGGAAGAGGTCATTTATGTTCATTTATGTGAGGCCTCTTCCCCAAATTACACTTTTTAAAAAGTTTATATTGTGAACCCAATGGTTCAAATTCTATTGCTTTGTAATCTTGCAGATGGCTTGAATTTGTAATCGCACTAATGTGATTAATAGAAACCACACACAACACTGAATCCACAGCTTTTTTGTATGTTAGGAAGAGATGTGCTCTAAATAAGCAAGATGTAGATAGATACCAGTGTTCCTTCACTGCATACTGATTTGATGCGGGGCAGAGTAAAGCATTTTAATTTGCATGGTGGCACCTATATGGAACTAACAGGAAAAGGCTCAACTTGCAGTCACTTTTCCAACTGCCAGTTTATGATCACGTGGTTAAAATGTTGAAACTCTGTCCTTCTGAAAAAATAAATTCTGGCAGAGTGCTCATCTCCTCCCCCCTGCCCCCCGCCTTTTTAAAGCTGTTAACAATAGACAATTGTGTGTGGTGTTCATCACCTATTATTGTTCCAAAATAAGGTGGGTTTTCCACCCATATGAACCTGTTGGGAAGTAGACTGCTTTATTTGTACACCTTGATCTAATCGGGTTACATCTAAACTCACTTGTTGCTTACAGTAGACCCATTGAGATCAATGGGATATGACAGTCAGACTAATTTAAATCCCATTTTATTTCGGCTGGTCTCCTTTAAACATAACTAAGTCCATAACCAAACTGCTGAATACAGAAACACTCAAGGATTCTAACCGATGTGGCAATTGACTTGAGCATAGCCATTGTGTATGAATCAACATCAAGTTTTAATTGTGATTATGCCCCAAAGGCTAAGTTATAAAATTCAATTTCATTGAACCTCTTGGAAACTAGTGTTTAGAACTTACTCCTATGTATTTTCCACTTTCTGCTGCAAGTATATTCAGCAGAGATGTGTAAACCTTGACAGAGTGGTTCCCTACAGGCATGTCTAAAAACTTAACAGTGTCTGTTCCATAAGAATGTCAGACATTTGTCTTGATCTAGTGGGATCCTCGCAGAGGTGTGCATCAGATTGTGTCACTGTGATTCTTTGCAAGCGGTGTGCTTTCTAATGCACATATTTGAGACAAGGACTCCATGGATCATCTCAAGGGAGGGTATAGTTGTATGTGTGCAAAATGAAATGGATGTAAAGATTTGAGACCCACTAATAGGTGCTTATGCAAAAACTCTCTGTACTCATTATGGCTTCTTGGAGTCAGAACACTTCACAGGTATCATGGCACATTAGATTCTGCCCCCCCCCCCCCCCCGCTTAATAACAGCTGAGTAAAACTATATGTGAATCATCTCTTGGAGCTTGATCTAAATTAGTTCCTCTTCAGAGTCAAATTTATCTGATCATCTTTTAGGTGGCTCATTATATAAAATGAGTCAGATATCCAGTTTTTCCACATATTTTGTTGTGACATTATCGTGAAAAGAATTCTCAATTGCTTTCTAACAGACCATGGATCACAGGAAAATTATACTTGGAGTAACCGCATTCTTTCACACAACTGTAGTGCCCTTTCTGAAACTTCGGGAAGCAGGGTTGTCTGTTACGCACATTCCTTAGCTAGCGTATCTTTTCCTTGTAGATGAATCAATACCCCTCCCCATCAGAATGACAAAACATTTGATCCAGATTGCTTCCAGTGTTGTCATTCCTTCTTGCCCAAATTGGCATGATAGTTGATTTTAGTACAGAACTCTATGCAACATTCATGTTTAGTTATGAACTGAAAGTGTACGACATTTTCCTTTCCTTCACAACAGTCAAGAATTGTACCAGTCATAAATCATATGATGTGTGTTTTTTCTTCTTTTGCTCTTAGGGTAATGGTGCAGATGGGGGAGGGTATGGCTAGCCTCCCCCTTTTTTTTGGTATATTTTGCAAAAAAAAGAAAACCCCTACAATATTGCATTGTTGATGCTTAAAACTTTTGATATTCTGTGTCTTGAACCTTGTCTAAATGTGACAATTCTCTTTTAAGGAAAACAAAAGCAAAAAAGAACAAAAAAATGTGGCTATTAAATGGAAAGTTGCTGTTTTGATCTAGTTGTTTCCAGTGGAACCATTTATGGTGGGGGGAGGGGGGAGTTCTCGAAGATGTACATTTTTTCATTGTAACATAGAAATGTAAATATTTGATTACAAGTGCTGCATTTTGATGAATTTTTTCTAGCCATTTTTAAAAGAGAAAAAAACTAGGGATTGAGTATTTTGTGTACAGTATGATGTTTTCTTCCACCTCCCTATTTAATTTTCTGTTACCATTTAGGATTGGAATTTGCAAAATGGTCTATTTGGGATCATTCTTTGTCTCTGCTTGCCCTTACAGTTCTTCCCATGTCCTGCCCCATCCTACGTCGTGGAGAATAAAGCTAATGATTGTACCAGTCTTAAATTATTCATGATTCAATAAATTTGATGCTTATTTATTCAGACTTGTTGGTCTTACTGCCATTTTTGCAGTCCAATGCTATACAAGGTTTGGAACATTATTTGCATTGTTCATATGCTAGATAATTTATGGTGGAAATGGCAGCAGTAATAATGTCTTCTATTCTTCAGTCCATTGTTGGAGATATGGTGGCTGGAATTCAGTATGGGGTCTGCATCTTCAAAAGGGGACTTGCATGTTCAGGAAATAGAATGAATCAATTTCACAGCATCCGTATTCCTCCACAAGCTGCTTTGACATCACTCTGTTTGGGTGTCTGTTGGTGGAGTGACTGGTGCACCATGGGCCAATGCATAAGGGGGAATGCATGAGGGCACTCACTTCCCAGTGTACATATGGACACTGACTAGGAAGTACTGGAGCCCAACAGGAGCACTCAACGCACATCAGAAGTTCCTGGTGCATATTGGAGCACTTGGTGCTCTCATACACATGTTCATAATTCACCAACTGGGTTTCTTTGAACCTTTGCAATGTAGCTAAAATTTTGTAGAGTTATGCAGTGTAGACCCTGATGCAGAATCTGCACCTATGCTGATATGTGCATCCAACAGCAAAGATCTGCATAGGTAGTTGAAGATTGCATTGCTCACCTGGTGCCACTCCCATCAATTGCGGTGCAGGAGTAGGCAAGTGTGTGCACTTCTTTCTAAAGCAGCCTTCCCCAACCTGATGCCTTCCAATAATCCCAGTTAGGAATATGACAGTATCTCTGTTTCTATTCTGTTAAGTTTCTCAAAATCCTACCTATGTTATATTGGTTTGTTTCATATTGAAATGACTCTGATGGGATTTTTCCCTACATGGAAATTAATGTACATTGTACATGTACATTGTCCTGTGTCTGTGCATTTTTGTGTGTTTTGCCTCACAGAGCCAGTGTGCTGTAGTGGTTTGAGTGTTGAACCATTTCCCTGCTTGGCCATGGAAACTCACTGGGAGACCTTGGGCTCATCACATGTTCTCAGCCCCTGGAAACCTCATGATAGGTTCACCTTACGATTGCCATAAATCAGAAATGACTTAAAGGTGCACAAGAACAGCCATGCATTTCCCCCATTGGCTAAATCATTTGTATTTGTTTTCAACTGTGCACATGTCCAGCTGTTAATGTTATATAACATGCATGTTGCTCTGCATGCATTCCATTCCTCCAAAGCACCTTCTAAGCCTTAGAAATGCATGAATTCTCAAGATGAGGTTCAGTTGTCCTTGAAATGAGCTTTGGGAAATGTTAAAAGTCTACCATCCCAGCCACCATTACCATGCCAGCTGAGAAAAATGGGAATTGCAGATAAATACATCTGTGGGACACTAGGTCAGTTGGAGAAAACAGAGAGCAATGAGCACCATCTGATAGTTGCTGAATCAATGACATTAAGTATTCTGACTGTCACTGAATGCAAACCTTAACTTGGAAGCTGGCCTTATCTCTAAGAGGCATGAGCTTCCTACTGTGTGCTGCAAGTACCCATACAGGATCTGAACGATTGCGAACATGAACATACCTAACCTTGTTTTCTGACTTTATTTTATATCTTAGATCCTATAGTGGGACTAACAGGTAGACTTCCAGGTGATTAAATGTTTGCAAGTGTGATTTCACAGCAAACTCACATCATACACAGGCTAGTGTCCTGTTAGTAACCTATTGGTAACTGCTGTCAAGTCAACTTCTATTTATGGTGACCTTATGAAGGAGAGTCCGCCAGGTCACTCTGTCATCATCACCCTTCTTGGGTCATGCAGATTAAGGGATGTATCTTCCTTGATGGAGTCTATCCATCTGTAATGTAGTCTTTGTCTATTCCTACTGCCTTCTACCTAACTGAACATTACGGCCTTTTCTAGTGAGTCATGCCTTTTCATGATATGTCCAAAGAATGACAGCCTCAGTTTGGCTCTCTTGGCTTCTGGGAAGAGTTCAGGCTTGATTTGTTCTAGGACTCACTAATTTGCCTTTTTAGCAGTCCAGGGTATCCATAGAACAATTTTCTAGTGCCACATTTCAAATGAGTTGATTTTCTTCTTATCAGTTTTTTTCCACTGACCAGCTTTCACAACCATATGCAGAAACTGGGGATATGATGGCATGGACAATCTTAACTTTAGTATTCAGAGATATATCTTTACTCTGCAGGATCTTGTCTAGTTCCTTCATAGCTGCCCTTCCAGTTCCTAGTCTTCTCCTGTTGTCTTCTCTGTAGTCTCTATTCTGATTAATGGCTAAACCAAAGTATGGAAAATCTTTTAACTATTTCAATGTCTTCATCATCTCCTTTAAAATAAATCATCTGTGGTCATTATTTTTTGCTTTCCTAATATTCAACCATAAATCTGTCTTTGCACTTTCTTCCTTGACTTTCTTCAGTAATTGTTCTAAATCTTTACTATTTTCTGTAAGTAATATGATGTCTGCGTATCTTAAACTGTTGATGTTCCTTCCTCCAGTTTTCATGCCTCCTTCCTCTGAGTCTAATCCTGCTTTACATATTATATATTCAGCATACAAGTTAAACAGATAGGTTGATAATATGCAGCCTTGCTTAACCCCTTTACCGACTGGAAACCATTCTATTTCTCTATATTCTGTCTTGACAGTAGTCTCTTGTCCTTACTCATCAGGATAATTAAATGTTGTGGCACACCAATTTCCTTAAGACCAGTCCATAGTTGTTCATGGTCTGCAACTCTACATAACCAAAGGCTTTGGTGTAGTCTGTAGAGCATAAGCTGATTGTCTTCCGAAATTTGTTACCGCATTCCATTATCCAACATATGTCTGCAATATGATCTCTAGTGCCTTTTTCTTCCCTGAACCCAGCTTGGACATCTGGCATTTCTGTTTCCATATATGGTAAAAATCTTTGTTTTGAATTTTGAGCATCATTTTGCTTGAATGGGAAATTAATGCAATTGTCCTGTGGTTACTGCAATCCCTGGTGTCCCCTTTCTTCAGGTTTGGAATATACATTGAGCATTTCCAACATGTAGGATATTGTTTTGTTTTCTAGCTAGAACTAGAGTAGATTCTGAAGCAACTCTGTCTGTATGCCATCTGTTCCTGGTGATTTATTTCTTACAAATTGTCAAGGTCAGAGACCCAGGGGGCAAGACAGCCCAGAGAAGGTAGTGGGAGAGCTAGCGGAGTCCTACCGGGAGGAGTCAAGGAAGCACTTACTCATGGGAAGTCCATTTACCTAAGCCAGAGCAACAAGCAAAAACCATAGTCAGAGTTCCAAAACCCAGGGGTCTGAAGTCAAGAGATCAATCCAAGATATCAGAAGCCAGGTGCT
This sequence comes from Cyclura pinguis, assembly GCA_030412105.1. Classification (NCBI taxonomy): domain Eukaryota; kingdom Metazoa; phylum Chordata; class Lepidosauria; order Squamata; family Iguanidae; genus Cyclura; species Cyclura pinguis. The sequence goes on along the minus strand of CM059599.1, from coordinate 303,514,053 downwards.
AGAAACAAGGAGAGGGCTAGTAGAAAGTTTGCCACAAGCAAAGGAAAGCTTCCAGGCAGGCAGTTATATAGCCCAAGACACAGGTGTGGCTAGTCACTGCTTCTTGAACTTAATCAAGGAAACCTCCCTTTGCTCAGCTCTCTTGAGTCTCCGCCTTGTTTGTGGGCTGATTGACACAGGCTCCAAAGCATCTTCAGAATCAGATCCCTGTTGCCCTAAAGGAGCAGGCAGAGGAAAGTCCAAGCCAGCTTGGTCCATGGCAGCAGGGGGAGCTCTTGAGCTGCAGGACTCATCTCCAGCCAGAGCCACAGGGACCAACAGCTGCTGCTCGTCATCAGCAGCTCTGACAGGGGCTTCAGTTATCACACTAGTGCTTTAAGTGCAGCTTTTACTTCTTCTGTGAATGAATCTATCGACCTTTCATCTCTTTTATATAGTTCTTCAATGTTTTGTTTCCATCATTTTTTTATTTCTATTTGGTCATGTAATATGTTCTCCTGAAGCTCAAAGAGCATCCATACTCTTGGTTTAAATTTCCCTTTGATTTCTCAGTCCTTGCAGAAGACATCTCTTGTTCTTCCTTTTTTGTCATCACTTCTATTTCTGTGCATTGATTAATATTGTTGTTCTCCTTGTCCCTGTGCACGAGTTGCTGAATAGTTGCATTCAGGGTTCTGACTCTATTTCTGTCCTCTTTAACTTCTGCTTCTCATGTGTCCTTAACTACTTAAAGAGTTTCATCTACCATCTGATGAGGCTCCTCTTTCTTTTTGGATGAAAAAAGTGTCTTTTCCCATTCCTCCCTGACAATGTCCTTGGCTTCAATCCAGAGTTCTTCTGGCTCCCAATAAATTATGCTTAATTCTCTTTTTTTAATATTATCTTTAAATTCTATAGGGATGCTCTTCAGGTTGTATTTGGCTTGTTTTAATGTTCTTCTTTAGCATTACTCTAATTTTTGATATCAGCAGTTCATGATCGGTGCCACAGTCTGCTCCTGATTTTGTTTTTGGAGAGAGAATGGAGCTTCTCCATCTTCTGCTTCCAATTACGTAGTCTATTTGACTTCTATATAGACTGTCAGGTGATGTCCATGTTGCCTCTTGGGTTGCTTGAAGAATGTGCTTGCAATGAACAAACTGTTGACCTTGCAAAATTCAGTCAGTCACTCTCCAATTTCATTTCTTGATCCTAGGCCAAATTTTCCTACAATCTTTGATTCTGCTCTGTTTCCTAATTTTGCACTCCAACCACCTATGGTTAACAAGTACCGTTTAGGTGTGTGGTAGATTCCCTCCTGGACTCCAGCATAGAATCTTTCAATTTCTCCTTATTCAGCCTCATAGTGTGAGCATAAATTTGGATTATCAGTTTTCAATGAAGTCTTATTGATATTATTTGGTTAGACTTTGCATTATATCCTTTGACTGCTTTTGCTACATCTCACTATTAATGCTACCCCATTTCTTCTTAGATTTTTCAATTGCTGAGTAAAACTCTGTGTAAATTATCTGACCAAAATGTCCCATTCCTGTCGACTTTAGCTTGCTCACCTGAAGAATCATAAGATCATTCCATTTCTTGTTTTATTATGTTTTGCTTCCTCTGATTCATGCTTCTCACATCCCATGTTACTATATGTGTTGTGCCTTTCCTTTCACCTCTGAACATGTCAACAGCTGAATGTCCTTTTGATTTGAGTCCAGTTGCGTGACTGGCCACAGCATTACTCATAGTTGTTCTCTGCTGTACCCCAGTAGCATGTTGAGTGCCTTCCAACCTGTCTGATATTAGAGACCCTGCTAGCAGCACTGCTACCATAAGCATAGCCGCTTGCATCACAAGAGCATGTAATCCCCCCACCAAGACAGGAACAACCCTCCCTGATCTCCAGTGTGCTTGTTGGATGTCTGGAAGGGTAACATTGTTTCTTTTTCCCTGAATGCAAAACTGCAGCTTGATGATGCCTGGAATCTTGCTCCTCCCAGCCACTGATTTGCCATCAGTTGTGATTACATGGGAGGGTGGAAGGGAAAGCACAGGAGAATATTAGTTAAATTTTTGTAGTCCACTGTCATTCATGCAGGAACCAAAATACAATCCTATCAATAAGCAGACTTAAAGCTTATGCATGTAAGTGGCGAGAACTGTAGCACTCAGATTAATCCACAGGATATTTATACCACCCTGAACACACCCTATCCTGTCTCATAGTGGAAGCTAATCAGAGTCAACCTTGATTAATATGTGAAAGGGAGACCACTAGAGTATACTAGTGATCTCTGTGTAGTGTTACAGAAAGAATCCTACCTGGAATTTTATGGTACTGGGATAAATGAACCAATGGTTTGGCTTAGTATAATGGGTTCCAGATCAATCAGTGGAGCTTTAAATATCTTGTTCTACTCAATAATTCAATACACGTTTTTGAGAACCAGCATGGTGTAGTGGTTTGAATGTTAGGCTATGACACTGGAGACCAGGTTTCAACCTCCCCCGGCTCCCTCCCCCTGCTTGGCCATGGAAACCCACTGGGTGATCTTAGATGCATCACACACTCTCATCCCCGGAAAACCCCGGGATAGATTCACCTTAGTGTTACCATAACTTTGAAACAATTTGCAGACACTCAACAGCAATCTCAGCTAGCTCAAACTGACCACCAGATGGCAGCAAATTCAAGCCAATGAAAGCCAGACTCCACTTATGTGGTCACAACTTTTATCATAAATTTCCGCAGCAAAGAGGGAACCGTTGCCAACCCTTATAAGAGAGATGTGTTTTCTGGGAATAACCTTTTTTTTATGGATCAACTTATTTAATTATTGACATAAAACTGAATGTAAATTGACCAGTAATTTAAAAAATTACCCTGGATACAGATGTCATTCTTTAAAATGTACTGTGAAATTGACACTTTTGCCATAAAGGAGAAAATATACTAAAATTCATTGAGCATCTTGTGCTTTCCAGTCAAATAGCTCTACTCCCACATGAAACTCTACCCTAAGTATCAGCCTCTCTCTCTCCACCCGCAGTACTTTTTTGCCTCCAGTCCCACGGGTTCCAACCCTGTTTGTTTGTTTGGTCTGCCATATGATTTGGACAAGAAGTTTGAAGCATTATGATGCCTTCTGGCTTGTATAGGTATCATAACATTTCAACCCACCTTTAACTAGTTCAAAATGTAGTTGGATAAATACTTACCTTGGATTAATTGTCAATGAATTCAGCAGGTGTTACTTTTGAGTCAATATGGGTAAGGTTACATTTTTTATCACTACAGTGGGGTTGTGGGAACAACTTCATGAGAGACCTGCATTTGCCATCTTCATTCCCAGACAATGAGTTGGATCTAGTTGTACTTAGAGTAGATTCACTGTAATAGTGGGAAAGGCTGGTCATGTCTAAAATGCAGTCCACGGATTTAATGATTCCATTCAGAGAAAGATAAAAGTTTGTATCCAACACAGTGACTGGAATCCTAGGAATAATTTATCAAAGTTCATGGGACTAAAGTTTACTTCTCTCTGCTCTCTGTAGCCACAGCCTCTCCAGATGCGATTAGAGCCTGGAAGCTGAAGAAAGGGGGAAATATCCATTATTGGCTGCATCTTGACTGACTTGGGATAACACTCTCCCTTTCCCAGCAGATCTCTGTGCCTTTGTTCAAAAGGATGGTATCCAACCCACAGGAGAGGCCAAAGCCAAACATTTCTCTCTGTCTGAGAAGTCTAAATGCTCCTCCCTAAACTGCAAATCCCAGGATTCCACAAGATGTTGAAAGTGGAAAAATAACACTATAACAGTAAAGTGCAGAAATGGCCTTCCTTTCTAAGATGCATCTGCTTCTGACCTGGGAGACTCTTCACACTACACAGTCATAGTGCTGTGATTCTACTATAACTGCTGTGGAATCCTGGACTCTGCAGTTTAGGGAAGAGCATTTAGAATGCCCTTTAGTACCTCACCAAACTGCAAACCCCAGGATTCCTACAGCCATGACAGTTAGTATTGTAGTTGTGTAGTATCGGGTCTTTGCACACTGTACTCTCACAGTACTATTATTCCACTTTCAACTTCCTCTGGAATCCTGGGGTTTGCAGTTTAGGGAGGGGCATTTAGAATTCTCAGCCGGAGAACACTTTGGCCTCAGTAAACTACAAACCCCAGAATTCCACAGGATGTTGAAAGTGGAATAGTAGCACTATAACAGTGTAGTGCAGAAATGGCCATTGTGTTGCTGTCCTTGCTAGACAATGGAAAGCCAGGGATCCTTGTTGATTTATCCAAATATCTACAGGAAGATCCAGAGCTATCTTTGTGGGGCAATCTACTTAGGATTGTACCACATTCCTTCTGTGGCTGCTCTGAGTTGAACAGGAGACATGATGGTACTCAACATGGACACAGCTCAACAGAATTGCCCTGAGTTGTGGTGGTAAAATCTAAAGTGGATGTGCCTCCCATGGGTCAGCAAATCCATCAGCTGTCCCTTGCTTTCTGTCCACGCTGTGCAACATTATACAGATTGTTTAAAAAAAAAAGGAATAGATATCTCTTTATACATTTCAGCTGAAACGCACCAAGGTGAAGAAGTGGTTTCTAAATATGTCTTTGGGAGAGATTAATGGTAACACTGCTACTGTTTTCCTCCTTTCTGATGGAATCAGTAGTGATGGTACGTAATTTTACAGCCTGGATTTCATGGTGTGGCTTGGGAAGAGGTAATGGCTTTTGATGGGCGTATTTACCTCAGCTGTGAAGCACACAATTCATACTTGACCTCATTCTGCAATCTGTACTTTACAATTATGACTGTATTCCTGATATGTTAGACAAAAATGTAACAAGCCTAGATTTTAAATGGTACTCAGAACATCACGTGCCATTTTAAAGCTCAGTTATAATAGCAGCATCATAGCTACAGGGCTGAAAGTTTGCACCTGCAGCCTTGCTGCCACTACACACATTTATCTGGGATCAGTTTTCAGTTTATTTTATGCTAAAATCTATTAGTCTTAAAACTGCTGCTAGATTCCTCTTTTTCTCATCTCCTTTTTCCTTTTTATTTACTTAAGAGTGAGCATCTTTTCTTGTGCAGATGATGAATTTTTAAAGTAATCATGTTTTTACCTGTCAACATGCTCGAACTCTAAAATGTTCTAAAAATAAGAACAGTAAATTTGGTAACAACGTCCCTTCTTGCTGTCATTGGGACATCTGTTCTGGTTACAGTTCTGAAGCTGAGCTTCTTTGTCCCTTCCCCATCACCCGCTGCTCTTTGGTCATTTGGATTCTCCCAGACTACAGCCTTAGCTACCACCGTATAGAATTCCTGGCACATATTCACACAGAGGAAGGACAGAAAAGATCTCCTGATATGGTTAGAAGGCAGCAACTTTATCATTGAGGGAATGGAGTCTGCATGTAAATTAAACATGGGGGTGGGAGTTCACAATTGCAGGTATGAATGCTTAGCAAAGAGTTATACATTTGTGACTGGTTTGTATTCACCATTCCTACTTATTCAACAGTGTAGGGAATATATGGGGATCATAAAAGTCTCCAAGCCTCACTGACTGGGCAGCAGCCGCTGTGAGCAACAAGTCTGTTCTCCTGTCAACTGCAATGCAGCATCTCCCTCCATCAGTGATCTCCAGTACGAGGGAGAAATTAAAGCAAGGATCCTGCTTCTGACTATCACACCAGAGATTGCATGTGAGAGGGAGGTAAAAACATCAGTCTGCTGTGTCCCAATCATCAGGAGAACAGACTCCTATCACTCGGGGTGGCTGCTGCCCAGTAAGTCCAGACTGGGGAGGCTGGGCTGGGATATGCTATTTAGCGATGTAACTAAGGTACATAGCATAACTACATAAGTAGGTAACTTAGTTACATAAGTAAGTGACTGATCTAGAATAGCAGCCAGGTGTTTAACATCCTAGACATTACTAAAAGCAAGTCAGCTTCGCAGAGATACTTTTTTGGAACAGATCTCCAAAATCACTCAGCTAACATGGCCATGCTTGGTGGGTGACTCTGGTCCTAAAAAGGTACGTTTACCAAGCTCTCAAACAAGAATTTGTTTATGAATATGGCCTTGCACTTTCACCAGTCTAGGCTGTATGAGAATAAAACTGTTTATTTCCGAACTCCAACCATCAGGGATCCAGTGGTTTGAATGTACATATCATAGTAACTGGAGCAGCACAGATACATAGGAGCCTTAACCTACCTGAAATGTTTAAATGTGAGAGGTTTAAGTGGAAGTTATTGCCACAGAAACGCACTTGGAGACACTTCTCAAATTAGCTTCATGCATACTGTTGACATTAACCAAAGTATGATCATTAACGTATGGATGTGAATGCATGAAAATCATGCCAGCTCTACAAACATTACCAGCCTCACATTTTTTTTAATTTGGCATTTGCTTCATTTGTTATGTATACATATGTAAAATCTGTACACAGTAAGAGTATAAAATAGACCATGTTTTATAAGTTACAAAGTTAAAAGCTAAGCTTCTCTTTAAGTTTTTTAAAAAAGCACACACATTCGCATTCGCACATGTATACACACACACACACACACACACACACACAGACAATCCCAACAAAATGTAGCAAAATCTTCTGTTCACCTGTAGACTCACAATTGCCTTGGTATAAAATAGCCATACAGTGGAAATGTACAAAATAGTGTACAGTTCATAAAAGCTATGCAATGACAGCAAGGTTGAGTCAAAAATCAAAGAGGTGGCTCCCATTTCCATGTGTCCACACTGACACTTCCTACAAGTCCCAAATGACCAAAGAGGTGGCACAGAAATATGGAAATGGCTGCAAAACGCATGATCTCATGAGATTCAGAAACAAACATTAAAAGGTCCAGACTTGGAGCTAAGCTAGAAAGTATTGCCTTTCTGTGTGGTTGTGAAAGACTTGGGGCCCAGGTCCAGAAGAGATGGCCACATTTGTAAGAATATTCTCAGCAAACTCTCTCTATAGATTTACACTAAGAATAGTACTTTGACATTTTACATTTTAGACCTTGGTGTGGTTGAGAGAGTTCAGGTCATTTGTAACCTGGTAGCTTTCATGGGTGCGATAGTAACAGCATCTCATCAGACTAGGACTCATTGGAAGACAGGGTGGATCACCCAAGTCCTTTGGAGAAATTAATACACTTGGAGTTATTTAGAATTGAACCAGGCTAATTGTTCTAGTGCTAAATCAATATGGTCTCAGTAATAAGGAGGTTTATGACTCTTTCACCTGCAACGTCCAACTGAAAAGTGCAAAGCACACTGGTGGGTCAGTAAAAGGGAGGCTATAAAGTAAGGTTTTCTAATCAGGGTAGACCCGTGGCCCACAAAAGCCTTATGGATAAATGATTTATCAGTACATAGTCTATGCAAGCCATGTGGATTTGGAAGGACACCACTTCTTCAATTAGATAGCCCTCAGTTTGTATACATCTTTGCAGTGTCCTCTTTTTGTGATGGCAGGGAGAAAAGTTCTTTATGAGACTGTTATCTCCTCCTCTTCCTCCTCCTCCTCTTCCTCCTCTCTCTCCTCCTCCTCTTCCTCTGAGTCTGAAAAGTCTGATGGTTTGCTGGGGCTGCTGGAATGGGTGGGAGAAGGGAGCGTCTGAGAGTTCAGCCTGTCTCTCAGACATGAGTGATCTGTGGCTTGGCAACAGGTCAAGGAGTGCCGGGGGCTGGCCGAAGAGGGTGGCGACGACGGATCTTCTTCCTCCTCCCCAGAGCCTTTCTTGCCAACGTCACTGAGGTCTGGGTGGGGGTTGAACTTTGTGGGTAAAGTTTGTTCCCGGCAGCCACCAGAAGACAGGAGTTCTCTCTCTTTGGAGTTTCTCCATTTCATCCTTCTGTTCTGAAACCAGATCTTTACCTAGAGTTTTCAAAAATATTTTATATCGTTGTTTTTGTTTCCTATATTGCATTTTTTTAAAAGTCAGAAAATACTCTCGATGCTTTTGAATCAGAAGGGAAAAAAATAAAAGATTTGAAAACATTTTAAAAACTTTTAAAAAGGACTTCTATTAGGTTAACATATTACACCAAAATATGCTGTGATCCCAACTGAAACAAAGTTTGTCATGTGTACATCTAATTAAAATCAAGAGACTATAAAAGAGCTGATTAGCACACTGAGCAGCTCCTGGATGGTGGGATTAAAAGTTGTGACCACACAGCCAGTGGATCAAAGCTATGGGGCCTTAATGGCAAGTAGCTGTCCTTGGACAGTCTTTAATTCCAATCCCAAAGCAGCTCCTCACACCCATGTTCATATTCACTCCTGAAAAGGATGTGATGGAATGTGCATTGTGCATGTGATGGGAAAGTCCTGTTCTTTGGCATGAGAGAGAAAAAGATCCAGCCTAAATCCTTCTGCTAATTCCAGTTACAGGAGATCTACTGAATGAACTACTGAAGGATAGCAGAATTACCAGGTTGGATACAAGACAGGGCTCTTATAAATTTAATCCTATAACTCCCATAACCTTAATCCCACCAGGAAGGCCACAGCAGTTGGGAGGAGACAGCTGTGGCTGAAAAGTCAGAGTCTGGAAGGTAAGAGAGGACAGGTACATGTTGACTCACCAGACAACTTTTGATGCAGTAGACCTATTCTGGCTAAGAATAGATTTGAACCCATAGATTTGAGGCCTCACTGTGCTTGCTATAATTGGATCAGATTTTGTCCCCAGTGCGTAGGAAGATCTCCTCAGGCACTTACTCAGATCAGGACCTTTGTGTTGAAGCACAGCTTACAGCTTCTAGTGATGCTCTCAGGCAATTAATAACTTCTGTAGTCGCAACATTGAATCTCACTACCTGGAAACTACTCAGTGTTGCTACTACTACCTTAAATAGTGTAGATGTGTACCATGTAAAGACCCTCTGGTTTTCACCACGTACCAACATTGGTGAGGCTTTGCAATGGAGCAACAAAAAGTAAAGCTCTGTAGGGTGACCATCTACAAAAAATGGGAGTTGGCACAAGGGGAATGCTCCATAAAAGCAGTTGCTATGTGGATCATCCATGCTATGAATCGTGCCCTAGTCCCTTGCATTAAAGGCACAAATTCTTTTCAGCCTCAAAACAAAGAAGCCTTCTTAATAAATGCCTGTAGAATTCAGTAGTGTTTGAAATTCGCCTAATATGGCTAACAGGCCAATCCTGAGTACGAATACGGTATCCTGAAAACATTCCTTTGGGAATAAGTTTTCATTAAGTTCAATGTTTTTTATACTGCCCTGAAAGTGCTTAAGATCGCTTCCTTAAAAACTTGGAAATACATTCCATTAAAATAAATGGTGCTTTTGTTTTAAGTAGGATAAGAATTTGGATGTCAGTTGCATTGACTTTAGTGGAGGGACTGCACTGGCTTAAATCTTAGTGTGCTGACTTAACTGGGTTGTGGTTAAGGCTGTAAATTAGGAAAGCCTCCTTCGCACAAACAGCCCATCTCACAAATGGTCTTTGTTGCATTAAAGAAGTCAAGGTTAACTACCCCTCCTTCTCTCACCCCATCTCAGATTCTCTGTGTTTGGCTCCAGGGGTGATTGGTTACCTGGGAGTCTTTTAGACCCAGCTTGGCTGCCAATTTCTTTCTGTCTGGTTTGCTGATATATTTCTGCTTCTGAAACATTTTCTCCAGAGCTTTGCGCTGCACATCTGAGAAAACTGCCCTGCGGAGCATCCCCCTGCGTGGTTTCCCTCGAGCAGCCAGGGGCCAAGAGAAGGTGCCAGGGATAGGCACCACAGAAGAAGCTGTGAAGAAAAAGAAGAATAGGCACATTAGGCTGAATCAGCCAAAAAAAGAAAAAAAGCAAAGCAATGTTTGGAGACAAGAGCTGTTCCCTTCTAAAAGACTGAGGCCTAAATCTTACTGTTTGCCCCACAGCACTACATTAGGCCTACTTAATCACTGTAATTGAATAAGTGTCAACTCACAATACAATGCTTAATTCAGTGGGTCTACTCTAATTGAGATTACCAACAAGACTCAGGCTGGAGTCCTTATTCTATTGGGTCTGATGGTGAATCTCCCTTTAATTTGCAAGCCTGTAGGTTTTGCCATTAGCTCAAATTCTCTTTCTCTCTTCTTCTTTCTCTCCCATTTTTTCCTTTCTGTACTCTTATCTGACTCAGGCAGGCCAGCACTTATACAAATTCTGAATTCATGAAAGAAAATTTATGCTCAACTTAACTGTTCTTTTCAGAAAATGATAACTAGATTATATACATTGAGTGAATTTATCTATAGCTGACTGGTTTTGTTACCAGATTCAAAGATGCAGAGCTTGAAAAGGAAAAGCCAGGGAAAATAGGATTTTTTTTTTAAAGGCTCTCTCTTCTATGAGTATTTAATTTTTCAGAACACTGCTTTTTCATGTGTGGTACTTTATTATATCCCAGATTAAAATAAAGGACTTTTCTGTCTGGAAGGAAAAAAAAAGTCTTTTTTACATACAGGTTTTGATCAATCAGTATTCATCTTTTTTATATGAATCTTTCTTTTCCCCTCCTCTTCTCCCTTACAAAACTTGCAGAATTCACTCTGAAGACATGAAAAGTAACAGCTAATTAGCACATTGACTGGTTCCCAATGGGACTGGAATGATAAAAAGGGCAGAGTTTCCCCTTTAAGCGGAAAGAAAAACTCCCAAAGAGAAACAGAGATTCTAATGAAGCGTGAATGGTAATTGTGTAGTAATGAACTAACAGAAAAAGACTGAGGACAAGCAGCTAAAGCCATATATTATTGGAACAAAAGAGATTTACACTTTCAAACTAAACACAACTGCATGCCAAGCTCCTTGGGGAGAATACTGATGACACAGCCTTCTCTTTCCCCAAATCATTTTCATTAAATGGACATGAAAAGCTATATATAAGGCTCAAGTTGTTTTTGTTGGCCCATTCAAATGCGGGAGAAAGGAAGCAAATTCCATTATCAAGGGAATGAATGGAGGAGCTCTTGGCTTTTGGAACAAAATATATGAACAGCTTGTTGGTGGAGCTATATTTTTGAAAGTTGTTCCACACTGAGTCACAACTTTACTCCAGAATTAAGATATGACAATAATTTGATTAGCCATTCCTGATTAGTTATTTGAGACATATTCTTTCTAGTACTTTTAAGATTAGTTTAATACCAATGAAAGATTATAATAAAGAGCTGTGTATTGTGGAAGAGAGGAAAGTTATCTGATTCCTAACTCTTGTTCAGTATTTCTTGTTTACACATACACAGCATAGATAAAGCTGCAGGCCCAGGTTGGTGTTATAACATATCCTCAGTTAGAACAATTGTGAGAAACATAATTTCAGTTAAGAAGTGATATGTGCTTTGTATGCCACTTCCTTTGGGAAACTTGGAGGTGGGGGTTAAACGGCTGCTTTTAAAGCAAAGAGGAATGTCTAGCTTTTGTGGACTCAGTCTACTTCATACCAAGCAAGATAGGTCTCAAAGGGGCTACTGGATTCCTGTATGTCTTTTTATGCTAAAACAGACTAACATGGCGATCTCTTTGAATGCTAGTACAATGGGTGGTTTTAGTGATCCTCTTTTGAGGAAAATCTAGGCCTGGCTGGCTAGAAGAACCTTGCAGCATCAGCCATTGCCAGATGTATCACTGGGCATAACATGTCGCTTCTTGATACTTTCAGCAAGACAGTCACATTGTCCTGGTGTAGTAACCTTAAGCAGCAGTCAACAGAGCTGGCAGGGCGTGAATCTACGCAGGCTGGTAGGCCAATTCTGTCCTGCCACAGCCCACCAGCCCCTTGCATCCCTGTCCTTTCTGATCCAAGGCTTTCTAGAAAAAGGGAGAGATGGGGAGGGAAGAGGAGCAAGGCTTGGCTCCGGCCACACGGGAGTCCCCAGACAAGGGAACGCTCCATGTGGTCTTGTGAAAACGTTGGCAGAGCGAATGACCCTTAATGGGAAATTAGCCCGTGGCTGGTAAGTGTCGATCAGCAGCACCGCCCGAAGCAGCGTCCGGTGTGTGTGTGGCTGCCCGGAGGGAGCTGACCAAATTGGTCATGGTGCTGAAACTTTTGTCGGCGCTCAGGGGGAAAGAGCGCGGCGGCTCTGTGGGAAAACCGCCTCCCAGAAGGAAGGAGAAGGAGAAGGAGAAGGGGAGGAGGAGACCGGCAGCATCTCTCTTTCTGTCGGGAACGAAGCGCCTCACATTCGAACCAGGACAATCCCGGCCAATTTGTAGCGCGGGGGAGGCAGAAGCGGGCCGGGGAAGGGCGCCGGGGTTGAATTCGCAGCGCAAGAAAAGGGGAGGAGGGTGCCCTTGGAGGAGGACGGGAGAGAGGATCGGGAAGGAAAACGTCCAGCCCCAGCCCCTTGGGCTAAATAGGGCATCAAATCTGCGCGACTGGTTCTTGGATGTCGTTCTAAGGCCACTCTCTGCACTGGAGACGAGAACCGTGCATGGTCTCCCCTCCCCTGGCAGCTCCAGATCTTTCCAAGAGTCAGATTCCAATTTTTACGCGTGCTATGGGGAGTGAATAGGGGGTGGCTGGGTGGGTCACAGAGGAGCCCCAAAAGGAGAGGGGAGGGGAAAGGAGTACCTGCCTCTCTCCAATACCTACCTGGAAAATAAGACGACCGGATGAAAGGTTGAAAGGATCCTTCGAAGTAGGGGAAGGAGAAGGTCTTGGGAGGGACGTTCTGGATCAGCGAGTGGGACGTTTCTGGGGGAGAGAAAGTGGGCATTTAAACGGGGATCCCCCGCCTCGCTTGCACACACAGACGACAACGACGCCCCCTCCCCTCAGGAAAGGCCGCGCTGTAAAGTGGGAACTTCACTCCACTTTGGAATCGCGAAAAATTTCTAAAAATCGCAAGTCAAGAGCAACCTCTCCTGGATAAAGGCCAAGGCCTCCTGCTAGCCCGCTCAGAGGCCTCTGGAGAAAGTCCAGAGTCTTGCGTCTTGAGTCTTTCGCTGCTCTGCCCTTAGGACACACCATTTTGACTAACCCCCCCCCCCCCCCAAGCAAGAATGTTAGACAGCAAGTGTGGTGTAGTGGCTTGAGCACTGGACTACGACCCTGGACGCCAGGGTTCGATTCCTGATCGGTCATAGAAACCCACTGCGTGACTTTGGGTGCATCACACGCTCTCAGCTCCAGAAAAACCCGTCACAGGTTCACTTTTGGATTGTGGTTAAGTCGGCACACAACAACAAAGAATAAATGGTAGACCTCCAGTGACGCTACTTTCGCCAACAACTACCCCATCCCCCAAACCAGAGGGGGAAGGGATCCATAGAGTTTGCGGGAGCCCATTCACACTACAAAATTATAGCGCTATCATCCCACTTTAATTGCCGGGGATTTCATTCCGTGGAATCTTGGGGTTAGTTGTTTTGGGAGGCACTGGACCTCTCTGGCTAAGTAGTACAACACTAAACTACAAATCCCAGGGTTCCAAGGATCGTTGCCACGGCAGTTAAAGTGGTATGAATGTGTCCATTCCCCCTGCTTTGTATGTATCACTGACACCCCCCCCCGCGCGTCCCCTCTGTCCTAAATACAGAAGTGCCAACGATCCAGGTGGACCGCCTTCTACAGACCGGGGAAGGAGGCAGGACACCTGGTATCCCGACGTGACGAAGTCTCTCCCGCTTCTCTCTGGGAGGCGGCCCGAAGGAAGCGCCCCCTACAGCCGTCCAAGCGTCTCCTCTCAGCCCACCCCTCCCCGTCCCCTCTCCTTCTCCCGGCAGTCCTTGCAGCAACCTGGCCGGCGCGAAGGAAGAGGGGGCCCGAAGAGACCTCCCTCCCTCCTCCCTCCCTCCCTCGGTTGAGCCTTCGGAACTGAGCGCAAACCCGGCTTACCTGTCCTGGGCGTCGACGACAGGATCGCGTTGACGCCGAACTTCAGGAAAGTGGCGTCGTGGCTGGGAGAGACGGAGCCGTGCGGGGCCGAGCAGGGCCTTCTGTTGGGACCGCCGGCGGCGGGGTGGGAAGCCACCAGCTCCGAAGAGGAGGAGGAGGAGGAAGAAGAAGAGGAAGAGGACGACGACGACGACGGGGAGGAGGAGGAGGTCACCGCCGCCGTCGTGTCCGTCCTGGCGGCGCCGGCGGGCGCCGAGAGAGGAGGAGACATGCTGGGCGGCGGCGGCGGCGGCGGCGGAGGGGCGCTACTTCGGGGCAGGTAAGTGGCTCCGGCCGCCGGCGCCCCTGTCGTGGCAGGCCTGCTGCTGATCCGGATGAGGTCTTCCACCAGGAAGCTGGAGTGGCTGGAAAAGGCGGACTGGAGCGACTGGGGCAGGGTGAGGGTGGGGGTTGGCCGCAGGAGGCTCGGGTACACCGCGGGAGGAGCGATCAGGCTGGGGAACATCATGGCATCGGCGAGGGAGGGGTGGGGAGGGAGAGGGGGAGAGGGAGGGCGAGAGGCCGGGAGAGAAAAGGTGGCCGCTGCTTTGGGAGGGGGGAGAGGAGAGAAAGAGAGAGACGCAGAGAGTGGGGGAGAGAGAGAGACCGAGAAGGAGCGCACCTTTCCCAGTGTCTGGGAAAGAACCTGGCTTAGGAGCGGTTAGGTTTTGTTGGGTTTCCTCCTCCAAACAAAAACACACCCGGCAGTAGCGGGGAGTAGTAATAGCACTGGGGGTGGTGGGAGCGCTCCCCGCCCCTCCCCTTTCTTTCCTTTCTCAGCAGCAGCAGCAGCAGCAGCAGCAGCCACCTTTCCTCGACAGCCTTGAGAGATAGAGAGCGAGAGAGAAAGAGGGGGACGCATCCACCCAGCAGGCCAGGGCTCCGGCGGGCTCCTTTTGGCCCTTCCTCCGGGCGCGATGGGTTTTATAGGGATCCGCGGCCGCTGGAGCGCTTTCCGAAGTGACAGCTCCAACAATGGGGCGCTCCACTTGAGGTTCATTCATCGAGAGCTCGGGGCTCCCTCATTGGTCCGGGGGGGCCCCCTGCAATTTATGATTGGATTAGACCTCCCTAGGCAAGCCTCGGGCAGCGGCACAATGGCCCCCGCGACAAAGCGGGGGGAGGCCTTCCTTTTGCATATTGGCCGCCTTTTATGGGGGGGGGGAAGCGTCGCTCCGAAGGCGACCCGGCAGAGCCGGGGCGGCTGCTCAGGAGCGACAGATACACACACACACGGCCTCATTAAATACCTATTTTACTTTATTTTTTTTTTAAGGATTCCAATGACATCGGGCCTCCCGAAGGGAGGAAAGAAGCGAATTCTTTCAAGAGAAGTAGTTTCTTTCTTTGGCTTTTTTTTTTTCACCGTCCCCGCTGCGTTGAAGGAAATGAATCAATAAATATTCATCTATACATTGATCCCGGAGCTTTCCGAAGAAGGACGAGTACAAACGAAGGGGCATGAAATGAATCTCTGGTGCGGACAAGAACGAGGGTTTGATATCGGATCCTGTGAGGGATTGGGTGTACCCTCCTTTTTCTCAGCCTTTTTTCAGGACTGGCTTTTCCCGTGGCCAGAGTGATTCTGAGACGGGCGCCGCAGCGGCTGCAACGCGGAACGCGTTTCTGGAGGGAAGGTTGAACGTTTGCTTCGGAAACTGAAGGGACGGACTACCGGGTGGAAAAATCAGCCTCCAAAGTGTCACACCCCCAGGCCTAAATCCTGATTCCAGCCCTGGTGCGTACGTGTGCGAAACTGGTCTAAAGCAACGGTTGGGTCCGTGTGAAAAGAGATCCCAACCGCATAGCTTTCCGTCCCGTTTTGGAAAACGCTGAAAAATCAAAACATTGAAAACAGAAAACCAACAAGCCCCCTTTTTTGTTACCTAATCAATAGATTCGGTTACGAAAAAAGTGGGTTTTATAGTATTTAATACAAATTGAAGCCCACATATTAAGAGAACTAGTTTTCTAACAACCTTACTCCCCGTGTAACATAAAAACTTCAAGGTGTATTAGCAACCAATCTTTTGACACAGTCTGAAACAAAAGTTAGGGGAAAGGAACCCGAGTTTTTAGATGATTTATACTCTGACTATGTTGTTTAAAGTAGAACTTAGTCATTAAAATGAGTCCTTATTCCGTCCGTAAGAAATATCTACACTGTGTAGTTGCACGACAACACACTAAGTTCCATGGCTCCTTCCCACAGAATTCTGGGATGTATAGGTTGCTTGGAAATCTCTCAGGCAGGGAATGTTAGCTACTTCGCCAAGCTTAGTCTTAGGATTCCAGAGAACAGAACCATGCCAGTCTCCTTCCTGCGTTCAGATGATTCGCTTCTACTTTGCAGGACTCGGTTCCCTTAAAGGCAACCACGGTCCTTCCAATGGGTCGTCCGAATTTATCTCAGAGGTTTTTTGTGGGGACATGTATCCGGCAAAGGGCGCCAGGACTCCTACGCTTGACCACTTACCTAGGATTAAGGCCCACGGAACAGAGCGCGGCTTTACCTAGGCCATTTCCGCCCTACACTGTTATGGCGCTATTATTTCTCATTCAAGATCCTATGGACTCCTGAGATTTGCAGTTTAGGGAGAGACATTTAGAATTCTCAGCCACAGAACTCTTTGGCCTTAGTAAACTACAAACCTCAGAATTCCACAGGATGTTGAAAGCGGAATAAGCACACTATCTGCGTCAGACTTGCGTCGCAGCAAAAGTGACTGTGCGTTGCAGCAGATCTACCGCTCCCTTTAGAGGATGATCTGAACGGATTCACTCGGTGTTTCGACTGCCGGCCTTCCCGTGGCTTTTTAGCAGACCTGCTGCAACCAACGACGACGTACGACTACTGTTCGTCCGACTTTAAAAACCAAGAATCCATCGCGGCAAGGAATCTCCTCGCTTTGTATGGAGGAAAAATGGAGAAGTCAATAAACAGGCGATGGAAGAGCGGGGGCGAGTAGTTAAAGAGAAAAAGTCCCTGCCAGTACTCCCCCCCCCTTCTTTTAACAAAACCTTCTCTGTCGCAAAAATCCAACAGATGTGTTAAAAAGGCCGTATGTTTTCAGAAGCCCCCTATTCGGGGGTGGGGTGCTGAACCTTTCGCCACCAGAAGCGTGCAGCCCAAGGCCGGCCGCCCTGATCCTATTAAGCATGAACTAACTGTCACCTTCAGCTGTTTCACCCCCTTTCCTTTCTTTCTTTTTCTTTTAAACTTGGAAGCACAAAGCTTATTCCCTTTTCTCTCCCCTCCCCCCAAATCTTATTAACCAGCTTTATATCTTTCGATGGCCTTTTTGTGGGGGGGGGGGGTGCGGAAGAAATTGGTGTGCGTGTCTGTGGGCCCCCTGATCTCCGTGTCCGTGCTTTAACCATTGAAAATACAGCGGGGAGGACGGGGGGGGCAAAAAGAAAGAGCGAATGCATCTGCGATTTAGATCACATTAGCGGAGAAAGGGACGTCTGTTCGCGCTCGCCTCCGATTCAAATCAAAAAGTGGTTAGGGAGAAGGCGAAGGGAATTAGTCGGGGAAATAATATGTGTGGGGGACAAATATCTCCCCCCTCCAATTCACTATCGAGAGGGGGGGGCGGTCTTGCGGTTGGAACCGAGAAAGGTGTGCTAGATGCCCAGCGAACGGAACGATTTCGAATTTAAAGGATGTTTTCTGAGTGTTTGGATGGGAGGAGGGTGAGACTCAGAAAAGAGGGAATAGAGTCAGAGTGCAGTGTGCTCCTTCTTTGGGAAATCCTCGCAAGAATTCGCTGTCGTTTTCCTTCCCTCCTCTCGTGGTTCACTCGACGGCGCCTGCGATTCTCGCCCTCCCTTCTACAACCCAGCACAAGTGAATGGTGACACCGTGGCCATTTCTGCAGTAGACGTTTATAGCGCTATTATTCCACTTGCAACATCCTATGGAATCCTGGGGTTTGCAGTTTCGGGAGGGGCCGGCGGGCCCCTCCCGAAACTGCAAACCCCAGGATTCCATAGGATGTTGCAAGTGGAACAATAGCGCTATAACAGACTAGTGCGGAAATGGCCACACACAGTCTCGAAATCCGTGGACACTCAGAGGGGGGCGATCACCTAAAGGGAGGTGTTTTTTCCCCCTCTCCTCCTTCAAACACCACGAAGTCGAAGTGAATTCCAAAGGAAGGATTCCAGTCCTTACCGGCTGGGGGGTTAGTCCCATGCAATATCGTGGCACTGACGTCCTAGTAACAGAGTAGGACCTACCGCGGGGCTAACTCAGGGTCTGCATTAGTCGAAGGACTGTGGGGGGGGGGCGCTTACCTTTGCCCAGTTACCTTGGAGCACCTCCCGAGGAATCTTGGAGAGGCCCCAGGCTGCAGCTTTGGGGGATCCTGTCCTAGTTTGTCAGTCTTTAACGCCCTCCCCAGCGATTTCTTTTTTGGAAGTTAAGAAAATGACCAGCTTCTGTCGCAATAATGCGAAGGGTGACTGGGGAGGCTTGTTCGAACGACCGACGTGAGTTTTAAGTTTACTAAACTGAACTCGGAGTCTTAGAATTCCAAGTAGTTTAAGTCTCTGAAGAAGGCTTTCAGGGAACGATGAGGGATTCTTTCTTTCCGGTAAAGATCAGTACGAGCGGCTCTTAACCCGAAGTAAGTGAGAAGGATTTCAAGGATGTGGATCCATCGATTGGGAGAGATGACTTACCTACTAGGGGAGTGTGAGAGAATCCACGCCGAGGCTGCTCAGAATTAGACTGAGCCTAAGTGAAGGAAGGGAGAAAATGGAAAAGCCCGCCCTCTTTCTCCTACACACGGGCATATAATTATGAGCTCAAACGGGAAGGAGGCAGAGCCTCCTACCCCCCGAAATCCATGCCGACCTTACACTTCCTCGGGAGAATTAGAATAGCCTCAAAGCCGCGACTAAGACAAGAACGGATAAAAGGTGCCGAAGGAATCGGGGTCTATATACTCCGAAAAATCAAGAGATGCCGCGCAGGCCGCTTCAGCAAACATACCAGACCAAACTAATAATAAAATAATAATAATAATAATAATAATAATAATAATAATAATAATAATAATTATTGAACAATAGAATGAATGATCCTAACGCCCCTTTGCTGAGAAATAAGACTGATCCTGATTGTTCTTAAGGGGGGTTCTTTGCAATAAACTGGTTCTGATTTAGGAGGGCGTGGATGATACTCGCTGCTGGATGCCCTTTGGGACGGACTTTGCAAACATTTCCAACTGTCTTCCTTCCAACTCTTTTCAGGCTCTGGCTGACCGTCGGCTTCAGACAAGCTGCGCCACTGAAATTCGCTCTGTCCATCATCAGCTGTATGAAAACGGATTTCTGTCGGGTTGCAGCTTGGCTTTGCAACCTGGTACTTTTTGGATGACTTACCACAGCGGGATATAGATTTTGCAACCTTGTATGCCACTCTCCTCCTTCTATCTTCTTCCAAAGCGGGGTATAAAAGCCACAAACGCAAGGATGAAGAGTACAGTCCACAAAGTTCTGCCGGCAGTCCCGTTCACAGTATAGTATTCGAAAGGCGTTTAACTTTGCTCTGGCCTCACTTTGTATAATCCTCCCCCTTATATTTTAGTATTTCTAATCTACCTTTTCCTGCCAGAGACCTAAGGCGGCTTACAATACACACTCAAACAAACTACTGCTAGAAATAGTTTTTTGACACAACAACAAAAAATCAGTGATACAATTAAAACACTACAGTGATTAAAAACAGTTCAAAATACATGTAAAACATAGTGGATAAACGGTGCCAGGGTGGTTGTAGCGGTTTACGACTCTGGAGACCAAGGTTCGATTCCACGCTCCACCATGAAAACCCACTGGGTGACCTTGGGCGGGTAACACACTCTCAGCCCCAGAAAAGTCTGTGATAAGGTCATCATAACTCAGAAACGACTTGAAAGCACACAGAGGAGATAAAAGTACGGCAGAGGCTGCTAAAGGACCCTTCTGCCACAGCCGGTTAAGAGCCGGAGGCTGATCTAAAGAAAAAGGTCTTTTGTTGCTGAAGGAAAGATGAGACGAACTCAGGTTTCCCGGGGCGGGGGATGCCACCAAGAAGGCTCTACCCGCCCCTTACCCTCACAATTAATGGGTCTGTTGAAAAAGTAGCCTACAGTTTGAGAAACTTCATGCTACAATAAAGGTTTTTGTCCTCCAGGTGCCGCAGCACTCTTGGACGCTTTTGCTACAACGAGGCCATTTGGAAGGTAGGATGAAAGTAGATCATCAGAACTTTTTTTCTGATAAAACTCGTCCGAGTTCCTTTTTGTTTTGGACTACAACCCCCAGCATCCCCCAGCCTGCCAGTTGTAGTCCAAAAAGAAACTCTATCCAGCTCCGTTCTCTGGAAAATATATTTCCACTCCCAAAACGGATCAGCCACTCCATATCCCCTCAAGCCTAGATCGGTTGGAAGGGAAGCCTGGGCTCCGCCAAGCGCCCACTTGGGAGTAAGCCCAGCACGAAACCCGCCCAGACCGTCTTCCGAAGAAGCGTGGCCAGGATCTCGCCCGCCGCCCCTCGCCTTCGCGCAATGCGCACCGGAGCCGACGGTTTCCTGCGGCTTAAATGTGAGGTGGAGCTTAAAGTGCGCTTAAGCCAGACGGAGCCGGACGTGCCGGCCCGAGGCGGATGTCTCCCCGTCGGGCCGGTTTTCGTCGCCCCCGCTTGGCTTCCATTGAGACGGTCCTTCTCTTCGCCTCGGGTCAGTCGCACGCTGAGGCGCACACGCAGACGCCGGCCCTCGGCCTCTGTTTTGGGACACTGGTAAAGAATTCCTTAAGCCCCCCGGCAAAAGGCACTCGGGTGGCTATTGAAAAGGGGGAGGCGGGGGGTGGGTTAACCTAAGGAACCAAGAAATCGGACGAAAAGGATCTTCCTTCGCAGCGATGCCTTTGGAAGCCTCTTGTCAAAGGCGCTGGTGGTTTAAGGGAAGGGAATTCTCCTTCTAAAACCTGTGACGAATGCCATTTGACCTGTGCTCCGGGGTTCTCCTTTTTTTTTGTACTTCCTGCCATTCATTTTAATGTCCTTATCTTCAAATTTATCTCTTAACAGTCATTTCGCGGCTTTCTGGCCGTTCTCCGCCCCCGATCCTTTTCTCTTTGGGGGTATGTGTGGTGGCAGCTGGAGGACGGTGGAACTTCGGGCCTTGCCTATGCCTTTCCCAGAAGGATGCCTTCTGAAGGTTACAATGCGTCCATGTTTTATAAGAATTTCGCGCAACATTTTGTGTTTTTTTCTTGGCTAGTAGCTGAGGCAAGGGGTCGTAGGGCCACAAAGTACCTTGGTGCTTGTGGAAAGCAATTAAATACACTGTTCAACCGTCCCAATTTGGCAATCCCAATCTCTGTCATTCCACTTTTCCAGCTTCTTTCAAAACTTCCCAGTTTTTCTCTCTCTCCTTTTTGGACTTCTGGGCTCAGCTTACTTTAGTTGCTGCAGGCTGAGCTTGTGATGGGATAGTAGTCTTCACTCTATTAAGGGAAAAAGGGAAGGAGTGGGCGGAATCTTACCCTTCCCGGTAGGCTCAGGGAAAAGCAAACTGTGGCAACATCTGCTGGCTTGGATGTTCTTCCTCATTAACAGCTTTTGCCATCTTGACCACCCTCTCATGTTGCTTGCCCACATGTGTCGCAGTTTTCATCTGTGAAATGTAGGAGGGTACAGGTTGGACAATTGGGACAGATTAGGGATTGTTTTGGATGTAGTTTGGGATTTAGTGTCATGACCCTCTGGCCATAACACAAAAGCACACAGTTTGGTGGGTGGTGGACCATTTGGAAATAGCTGGGAGTTGGGAGGGGCATGCCATTGCATGCTGGGGGGGGCATATGGTCTGCAGGCCATATATTAACCGCTCTTGGTCTAGTCTGGGGGGTGTTCCACAATCCAATTCTTTATCAGTAGAGACCCAGTGGACTCAGGTGCAGGGAATGCTTTACATTCGCTCAGGTAGGTAGATGAGCTGCTACCCCTGTTCTTTATTCATAACTTTTGCCATCTTGACCACACCGATGTTGCTTGGCCACACAAATCCTTGTTTTCACCTGTGGCACATTAGAAGATATGGTTCTACCAACACAAGGCCCAGACCCCAGGCCCTACAATCTTCCCAAAGGAATATAGAAAGTGGTTTTATACAGAGTCAGATTGTGTGCATTTACCATCTGTCAATTCAGATAGGCAGCAATAGCTCTCCAGGGGTCTCAGACAGGAATCTTTTCTAGCCCTACTTGGGAAGTCTCTGATATTCTGCCATCCAAGTACCAGCCAAGTCCTGACCCTCTTTAGCTTTCAATTTCATACAAAAACAGGTACTCCTGAGGGTTAGCAGGTCCTCCAGAGCAGAGTGCTATGGTGCAGAGGACTGGAGCAGGTTTGGGGTGAAATGAGAGATTGTTATCTTATGCAGGTAGAAGTCCTTCTCTCTGGCACAAAGTTATGACTAGGTGCAACTGTGCTTCCAACAAAAGACTCTGATTTTGGAATTGAATCAGTCAACAGCAGAGGGACAAACAGTGATTTCACTTGATGGAGAAAGTTTTCTCAAATTTTCTTCCTGCCCAGTTTTCTTCCTCTACATAATTGCAGTGAGTCTTCAATAGGTTCAGTTGGGTAGGTAAGGAACTTTCTGTTTGAACAAGCATTTGGTTATGCCAAAGGACCTGTTTGTGGGTTTATGTTCTGTACTTGCATCTTTATTATAAAAAGACATACCAGAATCCATGAATATCATTTAAGGTTGAATGTGAAGAAGAAATTTCTACTTCATCTGATGAAAGTACAAGCTTTTGTAGATTGAGTTCATGAAAGCTTATGCTTTCATCAGATGAAGCAGACTGAGCCCATGAAACCTTGGTGCTAGAAGTTTCTTCTTCCCAGTTAGCCTCAAAGGAGCTACTGGATTCCTTTATATCTTTTTATTTTAAAACAGACTGACACAGATGTCTCTTTGAACTATATTTTTATTGTCATGTTTTAAAAAGATTTTTTGAGTGTTTTAAAGGAGTAGTGTTTTTAATGTGGTAGTTCATTCAATTATTTTTTTTTCAACTTTTTAATTGGGTTTTTAGATGTATGTTGTTTCGGTTTACGTTGTCAAGCTCTGTGGGTCCCACATCAGGATAAAAGTGGGATATATAGTACATAAATATATAAATAACTCTATATGGGAGAAAGTAACTTCAATTGCACTCAGTCGGTCTTAGTTTTGATTATGTCTTCATTGAATCACTGTAAATCTCTGTTTCCGTTCCACTCTGTTCCAAGAACAAATACTTGGGTTTGCTTTTTTCAGAAAGCATTCCTGAGGGTTTTTTTCTCTCCTTCCTGCTACACATTCTTAGAAAGAAATGGAATCCCCCCCCCAAAAAAAAAACTTAAAGAGGATTTCCCTAAGCATTCAAAACAGGATTGCATTGAATGACCACGCTTTCATATTTTGTACAATCTACTTTGATCTTCTTTTCTTTGTAAGGATCTTTGCATAGATAGAAAAAGTTACATTTTGGGGCTTCAGTTCCCAGAATGCTCCAACCAGAAGTGGCCACACTGATTGGTTCTGAGATTCTGAGTCCCAGAACCAGACTTGCCCTGGATATTTTACCTCTCAAGTAAAACAAACTGCTAGAAGAATGATTTTTCCAAATAGAACATGGGGCAGAAGATCTATGTAGTATGTGGATATACAGTAAGTAGCAAGTCAAATATTCATCTCTGTGATGGCGGACACTTTGAATTTCTCGAAATACAGAAAGCACCCTACAACAAAATTTTCTGGAAAAAAAAATAAAATGGAAGATGGTTGTGGTTCTCACTCTCTTTCCCAGCTAGGTGTGTCATCTTACTGCCAAAGTATAGCAAATAAAGGGGGAAAAACCACAAGCAATTTCAGACAGGGTGAGAAACTGTGAAGAAATGGTTGTCTTCAGTGTATCATTGGTTTACATACAGTACCTTCACAGGAGTGTGAATGAGATGGTTCAGGGAGAGAATCTGTCACTTATATAAACTTCCATTAGTATCATAATGATGTTGTGAGATACAAATAGGTAGATTTGATAGGTAGATGAATGGATGGATAGATAGATAATTGATTGCTAGGAAGATGAGTTACTGTTATTATTCTTTACAGCTGGATTTTCTTCATTAATTTGAGGAATTAGTTTAAGTACACCTTCTTCAAACTAACAAGACTGTATGGTTTATACTAATTAAAAAGGTGTGAGAAAGTAAGCTCAAAGGACCATTCTTTAGAATGTCTTTACACATTACACGTACGGCTTGTACATACGTATGGCTTCCTATTACGTATCACCTCCTCCAAATGTATTGGCTTTTACTTGCCATAATCCTTCAGCATTTCCCAATCTGGTTTGGGCGGAAGCTCGTCCAAGTTTGTCGAAAACACTGGGAAGAGCAGAATTTGGGCTTAGTGTTTTGCAGCAAAATATCCAAGAAAGGAGAGGAAGCTGGCGACCAGGTCTCTCCATCAAACTGTACATTTTCTAGCAGTTGTAGTCTGGGTGTACAGTTCTGAAATTGGTCTCCTCACATCTCTCCATTGGCCTATCCATCTTTCCATTTTTCTTCATTTACATTCTATACTGTAAACCGTATAATTGGCTAATACCTTTATGAGGACCAAGCAAAATGCCATAAAACTGTGCAAGCATTTGAATTCTTCATAATTTTTCATTAGGTTAGGTAATAACAGGCATGTAAACCATGAGACAAGAAAAGAAAACTCCTAGAATTAAGCCAGATGTAGTGACTATGATATTTGGAGTTACAATCAGTCTTAAAGTGGAGACTGCAAACTGAATCACTGGCAGCTATGTAGTATCATTGATAAATCTATCAGTGAGTATCGGGAGGAATATTTGAAGTAAATTCACACCTCATTCTAAATAAATTTATTATTAATAACCTTGGGAGAATAATAGAATACACACACACAAAAATTATAAATATAAAATTAGACATGCCATTTAAAATGGCATTTAAAACATTTGGTAATGGAGCGAGAAAACCAGCATGGTGTAGTGGTTTGAATGTTGGACTACAGACCCTGGAGGTCAGGATTCGATTCCTTGCACGGCCATGGAAACCCACTGGGTGTGACCTTGGGCATGTCACATGCTATCAGCCCCAAGGAACCCTGGGATATGGCACCCTTAAAGTGAACTTAAGTCAAAAACAACTTGAAGGCACATAATAACAACAATGTACTGGGATTTAAGTCATGGAGGTTTTTACTTACAACAAAAGTAAAATGTCTTCATTTGGACTACAATTGGCCAGTTTTACCTATACAGCACCTAAAAGTTTTTCCAGATGTAACAGTACAGTGATGACTTGATAAATTCAATTTTTTCTGTCTAAGAAAGGGGCACATGGCATCTTACAGGACAGGGACAGCCTTGATCCAAGGGAAGTTACTTTTCTGTTGCTAAGAGAGTTGAAATTTTATTACTTGCCTTTTATTGTCCTTTGTCCCTAGTCACACAAAGCAAGGTAGTATCAGAACATTCAAGATTTGTACAAGTGCAAAAAACTAGGGGCAGGGGAGTGTAAAGGAGATCGGCAGCCAAAATACTGTAGCCCAGCAAGCACTGAGCATGGCCAATGGGACTGACATGATGACTGACTTTTGCAGAGAAGGGGGTCTTCTCTGTCAAATAGAATGAAGGGGAGGAATAAAATAATATTATCAATGGATGCTGGAACAGTAAAAAACAAAAACAACAACCCCCCCCCCCCATGGCCCCATTTTGTGGCAGGTAAATGTAAAGTTGCTCTTAATCAAACCACACACAATCCATATAACACATTTATTGGTACATAAAGATGTTTAGAACTGCAGACTGACATCTTGTTTTAATGGACGGATTTATAGATGACTTCAATGGAACTTAATGGATTTTAGATTTGGACTTATTCTTTTAGACTAATATGGCTATCTTTGTTTTTCATTTGTTTTGGAAACTACAGCATTTAGGTATCTGATGGACCAAAGAATGATCTTCTGTTTCCAGGGAAAGATCTTATATCACCTAGAGAAAGCCTGCATGAATTATGAGGTAATACTCTCAATTTGGTCTCAACAGACGCTTTAACCTATAGCACACCTAAAATTTAGGCCAGATTCCTTTGTGGGCATCACATTGTTAGTTGTACTACTTAGATGCTTATGTAAGTAGATATCCTGTACTTTCTAATGCAACCAGTTTTTTATTTGTCCACAGTGCAACCGCATGGGAGCACAGCTCCATCCAGCTACCTCATGACTGGAGTGGCAACCAGTGTTCCAGGAATATGTGCTGGAATGACTTATTTAAATATTAAATATTATTAAAATACCCCAAAATCCATAAAACCTTTAAAATACATCAGTTTAAAATTCATAATTAAAAATTGACTGGGTAGGCCTGCCAGAAGAGATATTCGGCAGTGTATTTTGCTGTTGAATCTCTTCTGGCAGGTCACTCCACTGTCTAGGGACAGCTGATAAGAAGGTCCTCTTGGTGGCCTGGTTGGTTGAAGTAAATGGCCCCCAGAGGATCTGAGTGTACGGGGCAGATTGTATGGGAGGAGGCGGTCCTATAGGGAACTTGGATCCAAACCATGTACAGCTTTAAAGGTAATAACCATCACTTTGTACTTTGCCTGGAAACTAACTGGCAGCCAGTGGAGTGATTTTAATATCAGTGTGATATGCTCAGTCCTCGTTGTACCTGTAACAAATCTGGCTGTCATATTTTGGACCAGTTGGAGTTTCTGAACTTGGTACAAAGTTAGTCCAACGTACAGCACATTGCAGAAGTCTAACCTTGAAGTTACCAGCATGTGCACTACAATCTTTAGGTCTTCCAATTCCAGGAAGGGGCACAGTTAGCATACCAGCTGAAGTTGCAGGCATTGCCAGCTGTAATCTGACCTCTGCACATCTACCACTGATTCAGCAAGCCTACATTGTCCATTTTGACATTTAGTTTAACTGTGTACCACTTGGCTAAAATATCTAGCCATTAATTCCACCATTTGTGCTGACCATACATATTCCAGTGTAAGTTGGACTTCACTTGCATATGTCACCCACTGGATGCTGCCTATATTATTTGTCAAGCCAGAATACATACCTCTCCTCTTGGCCACTTTACCTTCCCAGCAACTCTTGGGCTAACTGGTCCAAAATCACTCAATGTGTTTCATGACTTGGTGGGGATTAGAACTTGGATTGTTTCAGTATAGCACTCTAACCAGTATACTGTTCTTCTTAGTAAATCCAATTTATTTTAAGTATGAGGAGACTAAATGGGCTCACAGCTGAAACACAGAATCCATTTTGCCAGGCTGGAGTGGCTCCCCTTTGCAATGGAAATACTTCAATTGAGTGGGTGAGTTTGGCAGTATGTTGTTTGGCACATATTTCTTCTTTTGTCCTTTCGAGATTATGTTTCCACCTTGTAAAATATCAGTGCAGTAGAAGCCAGGTAACCATTTGGACATGGATGCATTTTGCTGCTGAGGTTATGTTCCCTTTTAGCATAATGCCTTTGGCCAAAAGTTGCTGAAAACTCTAGCAGGGGTGTGTAAATGTGTGTGTCTGTGAGAGAAAAGAGAGTAGAGCTTTCTCCTTTTTTTCTCCTTTCCCTGAGAGGGATGAAGAAGAACATTCTCGGCATGGAGCGTAATACCTTTCAAGGCATCCTTGTTGCTGCTTATTAACCTTGTTGAGTGCCTGAATGGGACATGGTATATTAAGACACCTAAAGCGTTCACCTTTAGAATTCAGCACAAGGAACAGTAACCACTGGGTTGTTCAAAGCTTTGCTAGTCTCTCCCCGCCCCCTCCCACTCTCCTTCGTCTTTTTTTTCCTTGAAAATCCTTCTATTGTGCCAATCAAGCAGATGGTTTGCAGGAAATATAGCTTGGCCCCAATGACCGAAACTAATTTTAACTAGCTTTCCAAACCTGGCACGTTTGTTTTGCTCTTTCAAATCAGCTCCAAAAACAGCTGGCAAGGGAGAATTAAACCCATTAAAGACACATTTATAAGAAATTATATTCACATAGGTTGTCTGAAACTACTCCCTCCTCTTTCTCCCCCCCCCACAAGGGGGGAGAGATGAGTGCATTGAAATGAAAATGGCCCGCATACACTACCCTCCTTAACATCGCCTGAAAGTCTCAAAACATTTTACTAAATAGATTAACTTGACTATTGTTTTGCATCACATTTATCAGCTTCATTAAGTGAATAGCTGAACAAATATATTACGCATGCATGAAAAGCTCTTTTGGGGGCTGCCTTATTGTGTCCTTAGCCCTGACAGGTGGTTAACTGTGTGGTGGTTTTCTTTTTCTTTTTCTGCCCCCCACCCCATCCTAAAGAAAGAAGGGATCTTGGCTAGAGCAACAGAGACAAGACTTGGCAAAGGAACCTGAAGACGAAAGTTACAGGCTTCCACCCCTTCCATTCAGACTGGCCAGCCCTGAACGACCATGTTCTCAAATACAGAGCTGAAAGAACTGATTAGGTCAAAAGTAATTCACTGAAGTTTTGTCTCTGTTTCTTTGCTGGACCAAATGCAAGGCTGGTTAATTTACCACTTCTCTTCTTAATGTGTTTCTCTTGTCTACTCTGAACTTTCTTTTCCCATCCTCCATGTCTTTGCTGACAAGCTTAGAAAAGTTACTTTTTAAGACTGCAACTCCTAGAATCTCCCAGTCAGCAAGGCCACTGGCTAGACTGGCTAGCATTATGAGCCCTGTCCCAGGAGAAAAGTGTGATATAAAATGAATGAATGAATGACCTCTAAGTATGTGTGTATTTCTGTATATACATACAATCTGGATGTATTTGATTCTTCTTTAAATGTGTTTCACCATTCATGTGGACTAAAACCAGAATAATCTTATGGGATCAGGACTTAGAATTTCCCAAATCATCTATTTATTCACAGAATGATGATGTTTAGCACTTCTCAATGGTGTTTAGCACTTCTGTTTTATCAGTTGCTGGCCCATGATAAAGTAAGGGGGTGCAGTGGTGGGGTTAGACCCCCCCAACCCACACTTGTGTCACATTCTGCCAGTGATAACAACATTTGGGTTTTCCCACCCATTCTTGTGGATTTATATGCAATTATGTATGTTGCTGCTGCTTCTCCTCCTCCTCCATCTTCTTCTTTACTTTAAATCCTTAGAAATAAATCTGATAGAATTGTTTCTGACTTTAATGTTTTTTTTACACATGGAGGTGTTGTTCTTGCAAAAAGTGATAGAAATGAAACTAGTGAGATTCACTTACAAAACACAGCATCAACCTGTCAACACAGAAAAGAACTCCTAGTGCTCCGATTTTCACTTAATTGTAAACCTGCCTCTCAGCTATACAACTTCAGAGATGTGGTTGATACAAGGGTATTTTTTTCCCACCTGAGCAAACCCAAGACATTTACTAACTGAGACAAAAGACACAATGGTGTCTCTTCTCCTTCTTTTCCTATACACAAGCCAGTGGCAGTTGAATCTTGCTTCACCAATGGTAATGAGACAACATTCTTCAACATGCGGATAGAAGACTAGTTTAGGGAGCTCTGTTCTCCAAGACAAGGGATTGGCTGGCTGCTGCTGTCTAGCAACTTTAATTCTCTTCTAGTGTTGACTAGACTAGACACATTATATCTATGTGTTTACTCACCATTGGACATGATTGGTTTGGTCTATGCTAGTTGAGGTTACCCAACATGATGCCACTTGAGACTTTTGCTTCACTCTGTCTAATAGAGGTAACACTAATGGAAGCCTTCAGAAAGTTGTAGGGCACACATGCCCTGTTTAACATTTTTTTTTCAAAACTAGGAGTGGATTATTGACACTTCTTTTTACAATTTTGGTCGTCTGTGCAACCCCCAGAGGGCGCTATGAACAGAAAACAGAAAAGCCACCAGAGTTGCCCATCTGTGCACTACTAAGTCAAACATCTTTTAGCATTATGGCAAACCAGTGGTGAGAAGTGCGCGTGTGAATGACTTCTGCTATTCACATCTACTCTGTAAACTTGTTTAAAAAAATATGTCTGAACTGTATTGAAGTATAAATATATCTTCTATGCAAGCTTCTCTTCAGGTACAGGAAATGTAAAGGATTGATTAGTACAGAAAACACATGTTTAGAAGGCATCTATACCGTAACAGGTAGGATTCTCAGATTGGCTAAACAAATACAAAGGTGGTCTGTGTGCATAGTCATATGAATATGCATAAGATGATGTTGAGCTAATAATCTAACTTCTATCAGAAACTGTTCCTTTTCACATACATTTTGTTAAGGGTAGACTCAGCACTGAAAAATTTAGTTACAAAAACAGTTACACAGAAGCAGAGTTAAGAAGTCCTTTGTTTTTATTATGAGTTACTTTGGTAACCACTTATTTTTGGCAGTAATAGATTGGAATGGAGTTACTTTTTGCTTTTAAAGACCATGGCTGCAATTCACTAATTGTCAGTGGAACAGGAATAGGCTGTCTGGGATCATTAATTACTGGGTATGTATGCTGACTAAGTCTGAGCAATTGGAGAAGAAGGAAGAATGGTCACATGGGGTGGCTACCACATACAGCATTGAGGAAAGATTTCTTTTTATTGTCTTTTGTATTTTTCTAAGAATTTTCATAGTGCAATATCTGAATTGGCCACTTGGGGAAAATCAAAGAGCATTCCCATGTATTTTTCAATGCCACATAGCAATAGTAACTAGTTACAAGTAATTCACTGAGCTAGCTCTTTGGATTACAATAACAAATAATGACTGACTGGATGATTAAAGTGACAACTACATTTATTAGTATACTATAAAAGTAGCATTCCAAGCTCTGCACAAAAGTAACAAGCTACAGTTACTTTCTTCTGTGAAGCTCAGAAAATACAAGGATGAACATGATCCCAAGTACCAAGTTCTTAAAAGCCACAGTAACCTTTGACTTCCTAGACTACTTTTACAAGGTTATCCCAAGATCAGAGTGACTGTAATATAACAACCTGAGAAATCACCTTAAGAATTGCAGTGTTATACCAAAGAATTGTCTAGTCTGGCCTTCTGAATATGATCAGTACCTCTGTTGCACCACAGTCTGCTTTAGACAAGCATATGAGAGGCTTGCTTGGGGTCTGAGTGTAGATGAATCCTAATTTCTTAAACTTTTGTTAATAGCAACAATGTTCCAACTGTTCTGAATAACTTAGTTACCACTTTTAGTATCTTTGTTATTTCAATAATAACTATTTTGTGGTGGGCAGCCAAAACTGATACTACTATCTAAATATGGCTGTGCTATAGGCTGGTATTAAGTAATGTTAATATAAACATGTAATATGAAGTAATCTTAATGTAAGTACAGTTGGTCCTCCGTATCCATGGATTCTGTATCCATAGATTTAACCAACCACAACTTGAAAATATTCCCTTCCCACAAAAATAAAAAATAAAAATCCAAAAAGCAAATTTTGATTTTGCTATTTTATATAAGGGATGGCATTTTACAACACCATTGTACATAATGGGACCTGAGCATCCACAAATTTTAGTATCCATGGGATACCAGGGGCCTACTGTAACCTTAATATTAAAATAATCTTGGTCTCCTTTCCATTGAACTTTCCGATCTGTTTTTGATTAGTTGAGGACATTTTATTTCTCATTGGCATATATGTTGTCAAGACTTTTAGTCTCAGTGTACATCAATTTCATTAAATGTATCTTCATCTGGTTGACCAGACAGTCAGCATGGCAGAATCTACACAGCTATTTTGCTTATGGAAAAGAGATCCTGGATTCAACCCCAGCTATTTAAAACATGTATAATAAAACAATGGCCTAAATATTATTGTTAGTCCTGAATGCAATAGAATACCATTCAACAACTGATTGTGTCTATTCTGGTTGGGATTAACCAACAGGATTCCAGCCAATGCCTTCCTACCTTTCCTTTTTCAAGTAAATGGAAACTTTGTTAAGCCTTGTTTTCTTCTCCAGATTCCTCCAGTGTCCTTAAAAAAATCTTTTAACTATTTGAGGTTGTCATAGTTGTCATTTATGTATAATAAAAAAATGCAGCAACAAAATTTTTGATTAGAGTTTAAATGCTGGCTTGCTAACCTAATTAATGGATTGTTAGTCTCAACTAGAGCAGAGTCATAGAATGAATGGGACTTGTTAAATTTATCCTAATGTAAGAGCCATTGATTCAGCAGGTCTGCTCTAGTTGGGATTAAATTGGATTTAGCCTTAAATGCTACGTTGGTAGAAGTGTTGAGTTTCTCACACCTGGTGGATTCTTCCATCAATCTTTTTAAAATGCCTATGGGGTTACAGAGGGGAGAGTCTTTTTTTTTTCTTAAAAACCCAAGTCCCAGAGCAATGCAGTTGAAAGAATGTAGTGGTTGTCGACGTGAGTTTAGTATATGGGTGCTATGTAAAATATGGGTTTAGTTTTCATTAACGATTTCTCATAGTTATCATTTTTTAAAAAATAAGAAACTCTTAAAAGAGGAAAAACAAGTGAACAAGAGTAGGATCCACAATTAACTTGAATGTTTTAAATCTAAAACTTAAGTATCCATGAGTTTATTTTTGTTAAGATTCCCAACAGTTTGGCAGCCAGGAGTAGGAAATTTTGAATTGTAGCCCTACCAAAAGAGCATTTGGGACAGGAGGGGCAAAGTCCCACCAAATTGTTTAGCCCTTGATTCCTACAAACAAAATAAAGCACCTTGTCGTATAGAAGCCCATTGAGCAGGAATTACGGGTTAAGGGGGGGCGATACGAGGTGGCAGCGTGGGTGCTTGTTTATCAGGGAGGAGTTGTCAGTTGTTAGCAAAGCCAGTGAAAGGAAGGACGCCAGAATCCAAAGGCTGGGATAGCATTGATGTGAGGTAACGGAGTAATCGGATTGAAAGTTAGCTATAGTATTTATGTCAGTTCACATTTCGTCAAATGAATAATATGGGGTTGCTACCTAGCCCAGGCCCTGGCCCAGGGATTCAATTATAAAGCATCTAGGCCTCATTTGATTCAAATATAAATTAATTCTCACGGAAGCATTGGCTGATTAATATATTTGCATAATAGTAGTGTTGGGAACTGAACCATGGTTATTTTGCAGGGATTTGAACAAGAAAAGCTTTAAATTCACTTAAAGATATGAACCGAGGAGTCACAGAAGCTGAAATACCTCTATAGGAGTCCTGAAGCCAGTTTTTAAGAAGGAGTTTGAGGTGCTAAATTCTAAGTACTGTATGTCTGAACATGGCTCCATCAGAAAATTTTCTCCAACATCTGTTTTATGTTGTTTGCTTTTAAATGTATGTCCTTTTCTCATTTTTTTTTCTTCCTTTCATGGAGCATGTACAAGAAGCATTATACTAAAGTTTATTGAGCCGTTTCCCTTAGAATAACACACAGCCTACTAACTCTAAAAATTCTTATGAATTCTCATGATGAAAGGACACACTAAATAGTGATTTGAACATAAAACTATGCAGCAGGTAGATTTTGCTGCTGGCTTTTTCGTTTTTTGTTTCATTCAGAGGCTTAAACTGGCCAGTGGGCTCCTCCACAGTCTGCCCCATTTCATCTGAACAGTCTCACTGCAGAGACTTATGCAGAGTGACTGAGGGCTTACACCTCAACGAACATCCATAGGACTAGTTTTTCATGTTCCAGACAACTGTTGTTTCTTTTTGCTGATATAGACAAATATGGATACCCTTTTAAACCCTCTGTCTGTCCCATTGGAGCAGGGACGGTCTTTATTAATCTCTTGTCCTGCCTTTTCAGCTGCTCTTAAAACGTCCCACTTTTTCTCTCCCCTTCTCCCTTTTCTTATTTTGTCCTTAGCTTTCTAAATTGCTTCAAACTGAACCTAAAAGGCAAAAGTAGTTTGCACTCAATTACAGTTGGCTCTCCACATTTGCTAGGGTTAGGGGTTCAGAACCCTCACAAAAATGGAATAATTCAAATATCAAAATGTGTGTGGGAAGGGAAATAGGTCATGGTGGGGAGAATGGACACCTGGGGTTGAAACCACGTTAGAAAATGGAGAGAGAAAAGGAGTGTGTTGGCATGGTGGCCTTATACCTCCTTTCTCTCTCTCACTTATCTTCCTTTCTCTTTCTCCTTGCTGAAAATTGGGTTATGAGCCATTCTTAGCTGACCAAGCAGTGGCTGGAGGAGAAGGATGAGGACCAAAGGGAGATTTTTAAAGAGCTACATGGCCTATCAGACTTTCTGAAAGGGAAGGTTCTATCAGAAAAGAAGCACCTGAGGTGGGGAATGATGATGTTGATGAAATCAAATCCAAGAAACTTAAACTCAAAATGTGGAGGACTAACCGTAACTCAGCAGGGGAGAGGGAGAGGATACTTGACTTTCCCAGTAGGCTTAGGCAAAAGCAAACTGCTGCAACCTCTTCTAGCTTAATGTATCCTTCCTCATTAATAACTTTTGCCATCTTGACTGCACTCAGATGTTGCTTGGCCACAGGTGTCCAAGTTTTATCCAGGAAGTATTGAAGGGGATGCTCTTTCAGATAATAACTTCCACAGAAGTAGAAATGGAACCTTATTGCCCATCGATTCAACGTTACTTCCCTTGTATTTATGGACTTAGCCTACTGGGAAAGGTAAACATCTGGAATGTTACCATAACATTTATTGATTGATTCCTGAGTCAGATGTATAACCACAGTAATGTTGGCCCCAGCTTGCCTGCCTCCACATCCAGCTTGACTTCACTCCTAAATCCATCCCCTTGGGACATCGTATTTTTCCCTGCCTCCACTCAAGATCTCCTCCACAGGAGGAACTCTATTTTTATATCAGTGAAGTAATATGAGATATGTTGTAAATGTAATGTAATGTTTGTGTATTTAATATGAAGTATATGTAATAAATATGTAATAAATTTTAATTCTGTGAAAACCTGTGTTTCTTTTCTTTTCATCTTGTATATACATTTATATGTTTTAACCTTTGTTTATGACTGATGCTTTGTTTATGCTGGTTGATGCTCAGGTTTGTCTTTTGAATAGGTCTTGGTGGAAAGGCTTAAAAGAGTGTCGAGAGAATGAATTCAATAAGATCAATGTGGATTTCTTCCAAAAAGACAGTTAAAAAGTAATATTAGGATGGTATTAAATATTATAGAATATTATGAAAAACACTGGGATATTTCTAGGTACTAAGAAGGTATTTGATAACACCCACTGGAATTTTATGCTGGAATTACTAGATAAAATGAATTTGGGCAATGATTATATAAAGCTATGACCTAGTAATACTGCTATAAAATCCAAGAGCAAGCATGGAGAAATTACTAGAAGTCTTACAAGAATTTGGTGAGTTAGCAGGCTTCAAAATAAACAGATCAAAAACAGTAACTATTACAAAGAATATAGAAAAAAAAGGAAAAATTGGAATTGATTAAAAAAACAGACTTTCAAATAGAAAAAAAAGGAAATAACTCAGAGTAATAGTAACAAAGAAAAATGCAGATTAATTTGATAACAATTAGAAACCAATTTGGAATAGAATAAGAGAAGACTTTCACTGCTAGGAAGAATCTCTACTTTAAAGATGAATGTACTCCCTAAAATGATATTTTTGTTCCAGAATCTACCAGTTATTACAGTGATAAATCAGACAGTAGCATAAAAAGCTCTTGAAGTTTCCCTGTCAGGGAAGCCTAGGATAAAATGGAAGACATTACAAGACACAAAAGTAAGAGGTGGATTAGGTTTGCCAAATCTGAATTTATACCACCATGCTTGTAGTATTTCTTGGATTTCTTGGATACTAGATTGGATTCAATTAAGGAATAAAAGATTACTTCAACCTGAAGGCTGTAATTTGAACTTTGTATGGCATATTTATGTATGGTATAATAAAGCCAGTGTGAATAAAGAATTCAGTTGATCATATTATCAGAAAAACTTTACTAAGAATTTGGTTAAGATATAAAAAGATTTTATCTGAAAAATCCTATTATGGCTATCTGCACATGAGGCTGTCCATAAACAAGGAAATTTAGACAGAGGAAGCTGGTTAATATATAAACATTTATTGAAGAAATAGAAGAACAAGCATAGAATGAAATCTAGAGAGGAGTTGCAAACAGAAGGTATTGCTTGTCACTGGTTAACCCATAGACAAATAATGGAAAGACCTAAAATAGATTTAAAGCTTGAAGGAATTGAGATCAATAACACAGAGTTTGATTCTCAAATTTTAGAAGGAAAAAGATTGTATAAATAAAAAATATATAAGATATTTATAAAATTAGAATTGGAAGAAGAAACAATAAAGGAAAATATGAATAAGTGGGCTTAGAATGTAGGATATATGATACAACTTGACCAATGGGAAAAGTCATGGAATAAGAATTTACAATTTACAAGAAGGATAGATTAAAAGAATATTATTATAAAGTGCTATATAGATGGCACATGATACCAAATAAATTAGCAAAGATTTATGAAAAAACAAAAGATCAGTACTAGAAATGAGGAGAGACAAAAGGATCTTTCTTTCATATGTGGTAACATTGTGCTAAAGGAAAAAAATGTACATAATTTGATAACCTAAACAACCTAAACATTGAATATTGACTATCCAATGATATCAGAAATTTATTTATTAAATATGCCAGACTGGAACCAAAGATTGAAAGGAAATATTGGAGAGTATTATTGTATATAACTGTAGCCAGAATAATATGTAAAAATGGAAAAATATTTAAATCCCCTTGGAAGAAGAAAGGTTGTTAAAATTATATGATATGTATGAAATGGATAATCTTACTATGTTACCAAATGATAAAATGTTAGGACATGTTAAAGAGTACTAGAAGGAAGTTAGATTATTATGGGAAGAAAAATGGGGGAAATTAGCAGCATTACAAGAGTA
Organism: Cyclura pinguis; assembly: GCA_030412105.1. Classification (NCBI taxonomy): domain Eukaryota; kingdom Metazoa; phylum Chordata; class Lepidosauria; order Squamata; family Iguanidae; genus Cyclura; species Cyclura pinguis. Next base: position 303,477,130 of record CM059599.1, on the reverse strand, counting down.
ACAAAAAATCAGGATAATAACCTCAAACAATACAAGGTAGCAGTAAAAATATATTGTAACTATTATACAATAAATACATATTAAGATTCTACTAGTTGTCATATTTAATGTATATAGAAAGTTATAAGGTCTGAGATCAAAGATAAATAATGTAATAAAAATTATAATATGGAAATATTAGAGATATATTTAAGTAAGAAATTAGATTGTAGATCTCATTATTAATATTGATATAGGAGAATGGATCAATAATGTATTTATTATATTAGGGATAATAAGATGTCTACAAGAACCGCAAAGGGGTTTGACATGATAAAAGGAAAAGAAGTTATTATGTACTGGTATGTATTTATTATAAGAACTATATGTTATTTATGTTTAGTATAGAACTATATGTTATGCGGAATACTACATGGATAAGAGCCTTACTGAAGTTTTATTGAATAATTTTTTTAAAAAAAGAACAGGTCTTTATAATAAATTCAATGGAGTGGATTGTTTCTCGGTTTTCCAGTCAACTTCATTTATCCCACTTCTGCATTAATTTTCAATTGTTTGAAAAGTCTGCATGAAAAGTCATGCCTCAGAACTTCAATTTCTGTACAATTTTGCCTAATATGGAAAATTTTGCAAGAATTTTATTAACATTTCTATATACTATTTTCACTTATAAATGCATTTTTTCTATGTTTCCACCCAATGTATGCATTTTAGTAAACAGGGCTGATCATCTATCAGCTTGTTACCTCAATGCTGCTTTCTGATAAAAGACATGGGGAAGTTTACTTATCTTACAACTCCCAGAATCCTCTAGTTATGACCGTGCTGACAGGCAAATTCTGGAAATTCTATGGTCCAAAAAGGTAGCCTTTTCAAGCTTTGCTTTAAAGATGGAGCAATCAAAACTAGTGGAAATAAGTCCAGTGTTGCACTTCTGCATTTATTCTACAAATGTCCACTGTTTATTCTACAAATGTCCACTAAAGCACCATAGCTGATGCCAAAGGTCCATCTGCCCCTTCTAATTAAAAGTATACAAGGGATTTTGTTTGTTTGTTTGTTTAATTTATAACTTTCCTTTGTCCCAGGAAGGGACCCAAGGTGGCATACAACCTTTTAGAAACACAACTAAAAAACTGTTAGTACAAAAATTAATCCACAATTAAAACAAACTAAAAGACACAAGTTAAAAATGCAAGTTAAAAGCAGTTTTAAAAACACATATAAAACATAATGAAATAGAAACACTGCACCACCACCCCTTATCAAGACCCAAATGCCTCCTTAAATAAAAAGGTCTTTACCTGCCAATAGAAAGACAACAGGGAAGGGACCAACTGGACCTCCTGAGGAAGGGAGTTCCACAACTTGGGAGCAGCCACCAAGAAGGCTATTGTATCCTCGCCAGGTATGCCCATGATGGTATGGGAATGCTGAGACTTTCTCCTATGACCCTGGGAAGTTGCCGCTTGTCAAATTAGAAAGTACTAGCCTATAATGATCAGTGGACTACCAGCAATATTTTCATCAGGGTTCCATTTTGCTTCTATCATGTAATACTTGTTCCTTTTTTAAAAATGCATTTTATGGCTCTTTTTCGTGGAAGAGGGGAATGTTGCAGTCCTGTTCTGTTTGTGGACTTCCCGCAGGCATTAGGCTGGCCACTATAACAAACAAAATACTGCAATAGACAGATGTTGGATCTAACATAGCAGGATCTTAGTATTTTTTTTTTATGTTTGTGACTGACAGAGGAATCTTGTTTTTTAAAAAGTGATGTTCACGGGACAAAAATAGATGAAAACAGCAAAGGTACCCAAATGCTTCTTGGTGTTTTTAGGAGAGTCACGGAAAGAACCGGCCTTTTACTCAGAGTTTTGAGAAGCTGAATGAGTAATGTAACTTACTAGCTATTCCACAATGGGATATGTTCAACAATATTTATGTGAGCTTTGTAGACTAAGAAACACTTGGGTGGCAATGAATTGTCAGTTCCTATATCAATCTGCCAAGTATGAATGGGCCTTAGTGAGCCTGAACTCTAAATTCAGGAACCTGTAAAGCCAATAGAGACCATGCATGATATTGATATGACCTTAATCTTTGAGGATATAAATTAATCCATTTTATGCAAGGGAGCCTCATTCTGCATAGTTGCATTTGTAATGTTTTCACATTGGACATTTTACAAAGAACTAAATAGCCTAGTATTGCTCCTCAAGTGAGGACCAATTAATGTGATTATTCAATGACTAGCTATTGTATATGTTTACCATGTGTTAAGTCAGCTTCCGTTTGTGACCACAGCATTAGTACCAAAAGGCCTGTTCATGATAACTGAATCTGTATTGAGACACTTGCGTAGTTATCATATGAATAATGTGGTTGCATGAATTGTCTCTTGGACTTCGGTCAGTGTGCTTATATACTGCATAAATTTGATGACTCTACTATCCTTTGCTTCTAACACTGAGAGTTAAAAGAATGCTATTAGGAAGGAACAGTGTGCTGTGCGGGGCTACCATTTAAAAAATGTTAGTTTTACATATTCTCTGGCCTTTTGGAGCAATATGCTTGGAAACTGTTACTAACATTCTGGAAGGCAGGAATATGGGTATCCCAAGTCAATGAAATAAATGTGTTCCTGAGCATTACTTCTTTAACAGAAAATTTGGTACCAGAGATAGAAATAGCATGAAAGGAAGGCACGTGTGCTCGAGCAATAGGCAAGGGAATGGGAGTGGGAGAATGTGGATGAAAGCGTGCAAAGCTGCTCCATCTCATTTGCTTGCCTTTTGCCTCGGTGCGTCAAAGGAAGACACACACGCCCAGACAAAAGATAAGTAAATGGGGCGGAGGTATGCATGTGTACCTTTTCCGCTTGCAGGGCTCCCCCTTTGCCTTGACTTGCCTTTTGCCTTGGTGCGGAGAAAGAAGGCATGTGCGCCCAGGCAAAAGGCAAAAGAATGGGTGGGGAAGCCCTGGAAGGGAATGAGAGAGAGAGTGCTCACTTAGATGGAGGGGAGGGAGTTATCTGTGTTGTTGTTGTTGTTGTTGTTATTGTGATGGTTCCACACCATGAACCCTTGTGAAAGTTGAGTGGCCACTGTATTAGGTACTTACTGGGGACAGGGTGTTGGGAAAACATCTTGTCCATTCTTAAAGTGCTACAGAACCTTCCAATATGTTTCAGCACATAATTTAAGGTGCCTAGGAATATTTCTTCAGGCCTGGATACCTGAGAGAATGTCTTCTTCCCATATCAGCAAGTCCTCTTCTGTGTGTGAACACAACCCAAGATGAGGTGAGACCAGAGACAGGATTTTCTCTGTGGTAGTTTCATATTTAATAGACTCACAGAGGTTCATGTGACATCTCCATTAATGTCTTTTAAGTATTTGACTGTTCTTTTAACTTTTGCTAGACTGTTCTGGTGTATTTTCATCTCTCCTGTGCGTGTTTTCAGTACTATCCTTTACTGTTGTAATCATCTTTTTATTAGTTATTGTTTTACTGTGTTATTAGGATCTTGTTTTCTTGGCAGACCTTCTGTGTGGGTAGGTGAAAGGCATTCTGTTGGTTAATCCCACCTTGAGTAGACTTATTCAATCAATTTTTCAATGGTGAGTCAACATGTAAGTAAATATTATTGATTCAACTGCTCTTATTCTAGTAAAGGCTAACAACAGGATTTAGGCATGTGTGCGATACGTTACTCTATATTCTTATTTGCAATTTCTACAGCATCCTCCACAGATGTGCCCATTGTCAGAGATATAGTACACAACTAGCATAGAGCATACCATCCTAAATATATACATTAGGGCCACTAAATATTCCTATTTGGTGTCTATTTACTCTGCCATCAAATATACACACTCCTAGCCAGTCTCATAATCTCTATTTCACAGAAAACAACACAGTCTCATGCAGTGTTGAAGAACATTCCAGGTCATTCCATGTGTAGACTGTTACTTTTTGAGGACTACTTAAGTAGCTATGACTGTATGGAAGTTCGCTCCACCTGTTATTTTTATCCTTAACTCCAATTCCGTCCCCTACTTTATCCATTCCTGCTGCCACCGGAAAAGTTGACCATACCTATTTTATCAAATCTGTCTTTCATCTATCTTCTTTTATTCCTGCTGTAAAGGTGTAACTGAGCCCATGAGACAGAGATTCCTCATTTGTAGGAATTCTTCTCCAGATGACAACCCATTCCAGAAATGTTTGAAGCGTTGTTTTCTGAGCTATAAGCATGGGAAGAATTTATTAAACAGTAGTTATTTACAAACATTTGTTAAGCCCCAGCAGTCATTCTTGAAATGGGAGATTGCAGTCTCTCTCACTGTTTTTTGAGTACTACCATTTCTGATGTCAGATTTGGGTCCATTTATTATTATGTATAAACTGTCCTATGTAAAATGTATTGGGCATTGTTGGGAAATGATGGCATATATTAACGTTAGAGGATAAGCAGCTGTGTGAGTCCCTGAAATAGTCCTGTAATAGTAATGCCAGTAGAAACGGGACAGTGTTGGCATTTTGGGTTTTCTCATGGGTGGGTTTCTGTATCTGTTTTACAGAGTCTGTTGCCAGTGAGTTGCCATTTTGATTTGGGCAGCTAGCTGAAAGGAAGTATAGGGCTACCTCTTGAGAGCTGTAATTGTCTACCATAGGCTGTATATTGGGGGGGGGGATATGGCCCATAGAAGACCACCGCCCCCCCCAAGCCCTCTGATCCTCCAAACTTAACAGGGGGATTTCCCACCCAGAAATTACTAAAAAATGGGCCCAAGCCATAAGAAATTGCAGCAATAGGTCCCCTCATTCCCACAACCCTCCAAATCCTTTGCATACCACTGGTTGAAAATTAGCCCAAAGCAAAATTGGAAGTGACATGACTAGACACCATTTCTGGTTTGCTGAAAGCAGAGAGGGGCAGCTTAGCAAGAGGGTAGTGAATTCAGTTGCCCATGCCTCATGTGGATCATTGAGAGTAATAAGGAAGGGTGAGGGGAAAATATTTATTTTTCCTAAAAAGTGTTTTGCATTTTTATATCCAAGTGGTCAGTTGCTATTCTATTACCACTTGCTGTCAGCTTTTTTTTTTTTACACTGTACTTTTTGAGAAAGGAAAGAGAAGATTACTCTGGCCATTCCAGAGGTAGTGCTAGTGAGAGTGCTCTGAATGGAGCTTGGCTGAGCTTTAGTCAGTGGGAAAGAAGCCGCGTCCAATTCTGGCTCTTAGGGTCTGGTACGTGGAAAAGCTACCTAGGTACATGGTTATTGGCTGGAGGATTCTGGGTGCTGTAGTCCAAAAAATACTTTTTTCAAGGCTCTGATAGGAAACTACAGAGGTGGGATATGTTACCTTTGGGGATTACAAATCTAAGAGCGTGGTCGTATCATAACATGTATGTTGCATGTATTTTTGAAATGTATTTTTGAGCATGAAAGGCAGAAAATCCACAAAGTTTGGGAGGAGAAAGTCTTCTTTCGCTTACTTTTTAGAATTAAAAATTCAGGATATTCCTGAAATATTAAAAGCCCACAAAAATTATGAAAGGATTGCAACCTTCCAATGTGCTATGAAAGCAAGATTGCAGAGTCAAACCCTTTGTAGCTGACAGATGAAATAGAAGCTAAAGTTCATTGTCCTATATAAGAATGGTATAATATTGCTAAATATTTTTATGTTTGTGATTTCTCACACACATCACAATCACACTCACAGAGAGAGAGAGAGGGGTGTGTGTGTATGCTGACATCATAGTAAAAGACAGAAAACAAGGAATGTGATTGAAATAAAGGGAGACAGTTGGATGAGCACCCTGAGAGAAATTGTTGGTTAATTTTTTTAATGGACTTTTATGAAGTGAACAGCCACAGAGCACTTCTAGAGAATTTGATCTTAGTCCATAACACACAGGTCTTGGGGCACAGAGGTCCTTAACGTTCTGTTAGGACCTTTTGAACTCTGTTCATTCTACAAAAAACTTCCTTTCAAAAGAACCAATTCAGTAGCCTGTCAGAATTACGGGGTGATGTTAAATTAATGCCCTTCCCCCCCTCGCCCCAATGTCTTGTTTGACTTAGAATCTGGCCAGGGAAGTATTAATTCCAATTGTTGCCGGATTAACAGTAGGCCTTATATTCAAACCCTCAGTAGCCATTTAATATGAAAGAAAAGCCACACATGGCTATTAATTACATAAACATCATTTCTTTTTCATCGTACATAAAAAGGAGAAGATGAAAGAAAGAAGAAGAAGAAGAAGAAAAAAGACCAGCCATTTTAGCTATTATGGTGGAGGACTTCAGCAGTATCATTTAATTACAAACCCAAATAGGCAAATGATCAAGGCAGACCAAACACTGCTACATTTTCCCTTCCTTTCCTTTCCTTCTTTTCTCCAAAACAATCATGCGCTCATTAATTGCTTGGATCTGTGAAGGAAAGGTCTTCAAGTCCAGGCTTTGCACAAAACTCACCCAAGAGTGAAGAGGGCAAGCTGAACACTTTAGTCTGTCCAGCTGCCTTTAAGTGAATGGGCTACTGAAGGGTATGAATGCTTTCTGTCTCTCCTCGTACAATGTAGGTGTTACTTCTCCGGGAAGGAAAGAAACAAAACAATAATCACTTGAAGGGAGTTCAGTTCTGCTGATGGGGAGGGGAGCATTCTGGCTCCCTCATAAAATCATGCCTCCTTCATATCAGTAAGAAGAGCTTGGTACAAAAGGGTGGCTTCGAATGGTACTTTCAGGGGGCTTGGGAGAGCCCTTTGAAAGCACCGGGCAACTCTAAATGAGATTGGAATAGCATCTGCCTTCATTTTGTGAGTCAATCAGTGGGCATTTGACAGTGAAACAACCCTCCAAAAGGCCAAGCAACACTTCTGCAGATGCAGAGAGGAGATACACTTTATGGCAAAATCCCCCGCCTCTTCATGGTGCTCCCTGGTTTCACAGATATCCATCTATTAAATATGCCTTTTAAAGTAGCAAACAGGGCCATAGGATCTGAATAACACTGGCCCCCTCCCTTCTACTCGGCAAAAAAAAAAGGGGTTCTCATGTAGGGAGAAGTGTGCTTCTCTCAGGAGAGATCACATTGGGGCAAACAATTTTTGTTTGCTGTGAGGGTGTGCAAAATGTTTTCTTCTCACATATCCAGCAACTTGTACCTTCAGCTCCATAAGCAACTGCCTGTAATCAGTGTATATAAAAAAAGAAAAAGACAGGAGCATAATACATCTAGAGGGGCACCCCTGCCTCCCATGAGCAGCAAATATGATATATGTACAGCTGGAATAGTTAAAGCTATTTCACATGATTTCCTGATAGCCTAAGAATACAAAAAGAGCCATGCTGGATCAGACCAAAGACCTTAAATAATCCAACATTCTGTTCCCACAATGGCCAATCAGTTGTCCATAGGAAATCTGCTGCCTGCCAGCAGGATATGAGAACAACTCTACCCTCCATTTCATGCTTCTTCTGATACACTAGCAATGTAAAATGTCTGGAAATTTCAAACCTTTGGAGAAAATCCCCTCCATTTTTTTTCTTTTTCTTTTTAAAAAACATGGAATTTCAGAAAAAGTGAAGAAAATGCAATTGTTAGCACTCTTAGATAGACTGAAAGTAACGTTATTACTTTAGGAACATAACATGCCTCTTAGATATAACTTGATTTGGCATAACATTTTCATGTTTGGGATATTAAAAGTACCATGTATTCAGAAAATAACTACAAATTCAATCTACTTTTTTTTAAATTGTATTTTTTTTTCTTGCAGATGGAGTTGCCAGGTCCTGAACTGCCTCAAGGTGACATACAACCATCTTGACTAGTAGCCACTGACCCCACATCACAGGGGCTTGCATAGTTCAAAGTAGCCTTTAAATGGGAACACAAAAGCTTTTGAGCAAAGTTATGCAAGTATCAAAATTGAAGACGTTATGCCTACATTGTCTGAATGAATCTGGTGGTATGCACAGGCATACCCCTCTCCTTTGGTGCAACCTTACAGCCCCATAAGAAGAAGAGGTTTGGTCACTCCATTCTCCCTGGAGGCTGCCACAGGCTGAAAAAAGGCAACCCTATAACATTTGTCTCTCACAGTGCTCCCCCTGGCTTCAAACTGCATGAACTGTAACCTTGTTGATAGTGAGATTTTCCACTCCATGACAGCAGGGTTTAAACATGGGGAACATTAAATTAGTGTTAATGAATACATTTTAAAAATAAAGAAGCCTGATGTATTCACACTTCTGATTTCCTTCGTATGCATGCCACCTTTCAGGAATCTTAGACACAGCATGTGTAGTAGTTTGAGTGTTGGACTACGAGTCTGGAGACCAGGGTTTGATTCCCTGCTCAGCCGTAGAAACCCATTCAGTGACTGTGGGTGTATCTCATACTCTTGGGTGCAGAAAGCTCCATGATGGATTCACTTTAGGGCTGTCATAAGTCAGAAATGACTTGAAGGCACACAACAACAGCAACACCAACAGCTTTCATCAATGCTATATATCTTGACAGCCAGACATACATCTTTTATTAGCATAGATTCAGGTTGTATTCAAAAAATGATAAATTAGTTTATCTTAAGTTCCATTGAAACCAATGTGAAAAGTTAGTTGTGACTTAAGTTAAATTGATTTCAGTGGGGCCACAATGGTGCTAACTTATGGTTTGTTTCCAACCTTCTGTCCATTAGATTCAGATATCAGGTACAAGAGTTTGTTCCCAATATTTAATAGCTCTGGTTTCTCTTCAGATTGCATCGTATAAACCTTAATAAGATCCAATACTGGCCAATTCACTGAAGTTAGGTGTTTTATTTAAAGCTCATGGCTTTTCTTTTTCTATGTAATGTGTCACTTTTGTAGAGCTGGATGTGAAAACTAGGGAAGATGTTGAACAAACACATCATTCGCTGTCCAAGGGATAGTAATATGAGCTACAAATCTGTAAACTGATTTTTATTGCTCACATTTTAATATGCTAGTGCTTTCGCAGCAAAGATAACTTGATTGATTCATTGAATGAGATAAAGACAAATTGCAGTAATCTTATCTTGAAATAAGTAGGTGAAGTTACTCTTGAACAAATATAATACTGGAATGATCTGAGCAATATCCTGTCCCCATCTAGCAATTGTGAAATTTGATTTAGTGTTTAGAATCTCATGCTTGTCTTTGGTAGAGAGGTATATGGCTGCCCACTTCTCCCAACTATAATAAGCTCTCTCAAAGTCACTCTAAATGTAAAGATTTTCAAACCATCTGTCTTGTTGGCAGGTAAGGCACAGGTTCGGGGAAATGCAATAGAGTACAAATAAGTAAGTTTACTGCAATCAGATACCTCTTTTTTGGGTTAATTTTAAACTCTGGCTATGTCCAGTCTGCATTTAAGTCCTTTTGCTTTAGTTACTTTTGGTCTGAGGAGACCTTTACTCTGATTCCAGCATAAAAGGTTTAGGTGCAGTGCTTTCTATGGCAGAAAGCCCTTGCTGGGTCAGAGTAAAAAAACCTCCCCCACCACACACCAAAGCAGACCAACACAAAAGATTTAAGGGGGGAAATTGTTAAAAGGGAAACCCTTTTCTCTTTGGGATGAATGCAGTGGGGAGATTAAAACTTTCATTTGAGATTTTGCTGTATTCATAGTAGTGAGGCTATGAATAGAGCTAAGTCAGAGCCCACAGTGGTGGTGGTGTGCCCTTTTATACTCTGGCCCATCTTCAGACACAGGTTGTTTTGCACTTGAAAGAGGGAGAATGTGGGATTTTGACAGCTGATATTGGCCTCTGAGCTCTTGATAGGGATTTTCTAATTAACCCCAAGAGCCCATCAGGTGGTCAAACTGGAATGATTTCTGTCAGAGAGGGCAAAAAGTTGGATTTTCCTATTTCTTCTTTTCCACTGAGTTCACTGGGAAAGTCTTTTAACATCACTCACTAAATGAAACCAATTTTGCTTGTCTTTAAAGAGGTTTGGGAACTGAAAGGCAGAAGCAACGCAGACAAGCTGGAGGTTTTACAAAAGACTTTTAAACAAGTTAAAAGATGTCTCCAAAGATGATATCTTCCCTATTAAATTTGGATGTTTTCCAAGTCAGATAGAACTCTTTTCCACATAGCATCAAATGATATCCTTTACATTTTTGCAAACAGACACATGAATGTGAATAGTCACTAAGCATTTTGTATTTGACATAAGCTTCCTGACTACATGAATGAATGCATCAACTCAAGTCATGGAAGAAAAAGATTTGTTCAAACTACCTCAGCTTTTGGGAAGCTATGTGGCTAATGGACCTCATTCTATCACAGATGTTGCAGAAATGCTCTGCGGAGAGCTGAATCTTAATCTTCCAAACCTCAGTGGGTGAATTTGCATGGAATCAGTGTGACTTAAAACACTCTGCATATCTGGTAAGCAAGAAAGAATATGACGCAATATGACTGAACAGCACTCTGGATCCCAGAAGTCAGAGGTATCAGAAAGAAAAAGCCCAAATACAGTATATTGCTAGATTTAGTCAGAAAACACACATTATCCTTATTCAGATGTACACTGGGTATATGGGAAAGAGGGGGGCACAGTAGTTCTGCTCTCTAGTTACCACTTTTCTGACTCTGTATATGTCAAGGGTGACTTTCTGGAGACAAGACTTCACTCTGTGGAATCTTTCTGTGTGATTTGGAACCCTGAAAATTCATGGTTCGTTATTGCACATTCCATGGAGAGAGGAGGCTCTCCCTTATAGGAACTTGTCCTCCACACATAGAGTATGATGGGAATGGTATTGGAGGAGGACAAGGCTAATACATTCTCCATCCTTCAATTGTTTACTCAGATTCCTAATGTCTGAATATATGAAGCTTTGAAATGTGCATCAAAACTGAGCACCAAGAAGAGAAGCTTGAGAGGAAAATTCCAGTACTCCCCGCAATATAAATTGTAGGTATAGAGAATGAACATTTGTGCCTAGCACAGAAAGAAACAAAATTCATTTGTTTTCTAACTGAGTCTTGCAAGTTGCAGGCCAGAAGTCATGGTGGATGCCGTTGGAACCTAAGTGATGCTGTCTGTATCGAGTGTCTCCTACATAAATGAAATCCAAGCATTCAGTCCCTGACAAATGGAAGCAGACACCGTAAGGAAGAGGAGTGTGAAGCATGTAGGTTTAGTACAGCTAGAAGAATTATTTGTATTATCGTAGCACTGAGAGGCAACAAGTGAAATCATGGGGCTATTGTGTTAGACATGGCATATATTTATAGAAAAGGACAGCTTTGGTCCCAAAGAGCTTACAACTTACATGGAAAAGAAAGAAAGGGTTGAAAAGGAAATAGAGGCAAGGAAGAAAAGTGACTTGTTCACAGTTTCAGCTTTCTCTTCTGTCAGTTTTAGGAGTAATCTACAGGCTTTGAAGAACAGAAGCAAAAAAGGAGGAGGGATGAGACAGAAGAAGTAGGATTCCAAAGGGTTTGTACATTGTAAGACTGTTCACTACATTTTAATTAAGTCTGAACAAACTATGCCAAATGTCATTAAAAGGTGGGTTCTAAAGCTCTAGGAAATTACTGAGACTGTCATCTATCTGTGTTGAAGACTATAGATAGAAGCGTCTGGGGGACCCATAAATATTCATATTGTCCTTCTAGTAAATAACAATCTTTTCTTCCTTAGAAAGGTGTCTGTGCTGTAAAGCTTTAGAGATTTCATACCATTTTGAGTTACATCATATGGAATCATGGTTCTTTATATTAAAGTGGTAATTTTATGCAGTTCTATGCCTCTAAAGCATTCAGACCTAATCAGGGCCAGAAATAGAATAGCAAGGTAGGTAAGTCACTGACCTTAACTTAAGGTTTTTTTGGTAAAAGGATGTAATCAGCTGAATTTGTAAACAAACTAAATTAAAAATAATTGTGAAGATATTTAACAGAATGTTAACCTATGTTTACTAATCTACTGGTGAATGAAATTCCCATAATCCATTAAACTGCAGTGATTCATCTTCCAAATACAAATGGAGGGCACTATTGCCTGGGTGGTAAAACAAAGGAGGGGAAATTAACGCTTGTAATATGGACATTCAAACCAACTAGATAGTCAACATTTTTCTTTGGGGCTAAGAGTTAAGATCATAGAGGTGAGCCTGAAGATGGGAAATACGTATAGTTTCTCTGTAGAATCCCAGGAGGACAAAGTGACTAAATTCCAAGACTGTTTCATTTCTGCTGCAACTCCATATCTTTTGAAAGTAGCCATTACAGTTGAAAGAAACTTATATTCCAAATCTGAAAGCCATCCAGCACCTAATGTTCTGAAGATCTCACTGCTATGTCTGCATTCAAATGTGCATTTTGGAGGTATGGACTGCCTACATTATTATGCTGATGTATTGTTTGAATCTCATTCATGTTAAGATTTTGTAAGAAAAAGTGTATTCTCTTTTCTTATCCCCACTTTTCTCCTTTTTAGATTTGCACAGAATTGTTTAAAATGTTTTCAGAAGAGGTTGAAAGGAAGGATGATGAACAGAAAGTTCATCATCTATGACAGCCATGGAGACAATCTTATGTCATTCATCTCCATCAAAGCTTCCAAAGGGCCTGATGCAGAAAGTGACAGAGATATGAAAAACCTATAATGTTTAATTAAGTGCATTTGGTTATGTTCCTTGGCATGCACCATACTTAGATAAAGCATTTCTCCATTGTCTCTCAACCTTCTAGGATCTCTGAGGAGATGCACAACAGATAATAGACATGCCTGTATAAATTGCAATGGCCATTGGTTTGGAACAAATAAAATTTGATTTGACATGTCATCTCCCTAGGATTAAACAATGATTTGCAGTTGAACTAAAAAAGAATAAGCACAACAGAGAAACGGCAATTGTGACTAGAGTTTCTGAGAATTGTAGTCCAAAACGTTACTGTTCAAAGCTGTGCTTCTGATTAGGGAAAAGCTTTGTTCTTGCTTACCTCTTGTAGTTTTGTAGTTTGAATAAAATGTATGTCATGTTAGAATGTTTTTAGACTTTTTTTTTAGGTTTAGTAGCATCTGCCTTCATCAGCTTAATTAACTATTTGTGTGTGTGTTTGTGCCTTCAGAGAGCCAGCATGCTGTAGTGGTTTGAGTGTTGGACTATGGCCCTTTTTGCATGCCATTTCCCATGCAAAATGGCCTCTGGAACATCACGGAATTGCGAGGACCATTTCACATGCCATCCTCACAATCACGCGATGCTCCCGAGGCCAGTAGGTGGCGATAGCACAATATATCATTTTCGACTTCTTGTCAAAAATGATGCACGATCGCGCATCACTCCCGGGCCCCACACGCACTTACCTAGCATGCAGAGGCTCCGGAGATGCAGCTATCGTGCTTCCTCTCCCAGCACAGCCTGGGAAAGTGCTGTGGAAGGAAGAGGCGGAGCCCTCACACTTCCTTCCGGCCAGCACAGAGCTGGTGCCGACGAGAAGCAGAGGGGACATGAGTGCCTCTTGCAAGAGGCTTCTCGCATGATCCCTGAACGCCCACGTTGGGACAAGGTATGGTGTGAAAAGGGCCTATGACTCTGGAGATCAGGGTTCAAGTCTCTGCTTGGCTGTGGAAACTCACTGGGTGACCTTGGGCACATCATATACTCTCAGTCTCACAAAATGCTGAGATAGGTTCACCTTAGGGTCACCATAAATCAGAAATGACTTGAAGGCAACAACAAGAAGTTTCTTCAAGTTGCCTCTCAATTTATGGTGACCCCCATGAATTTCACATGGTTTTCTTAGGCAAGGAACACTCAGGAGTGATTTGGCCAATTCCTTCCTCTGAAATATAGCCTACAGCACTGGGTATTCACTGGCAGTTTCTCATTCAAATACTTATCAGGGCTGACCCTCCTTAACTTTAAGATCTGGTGCCTTTAGGCAGAATTACTTAGCTCCCTAGTATTACCTAGTACATATATGTCAGTGTATAACTTATTACATCGATTTACTTTCTGTCATGTCTGCAGCAGTGCAGGCAGTTACTCACAAACAGCATAGCTCCTACACACAAGGTGAGAGTCAGAAAATGTCCAAACAGAAAGGCAGCTGAGAGCAAACAAATCCAAAAGGGCAAATCCAAACCATAGTCCAAACAGGTAGAGTCCCAAGACAATCAGATCCAAGAGCAGAGTCCAGGGTTTCAGGGCCAAAAAGACCAGTTGCTGACCCTGGGAGGAAAGGCCAGCTGGAACCATCTTTTATCTATGGCTGCTGCCACCACAGGTGTTCCCTCATTAGGGCTCATTTACTATTTAAACGGGCCGAGCAACACAAGCCCTCCGTTTCACAGCGTCTCTGATGCAAGGTAGATGTGTCAGCTCTGTCTTCCTCTATTTGTTTCCTTGGCTCAGGCCCTTGCTGCTGTTGTGTATCAACTCCTTCTGGATCAGCTTCTGGGGACACTTCAGCCTGTGGGGAAGCCTCTGCCTTGGAGTCAGAATCCTCTTCCTCGCTGCTACAGTCCCCAAGGCAGGGCATGACACCTACTAATAAATCATGCACAGAGCAGTGCTGAACAGCATTTAGGCTATAAAGATTCACATTTGCCATGTGAAAGAGGGCCTGGAGTGTCGCATGATTGCGAGGAGTGAGCTTCACAACGCACTCACAATCGCGTGATGCTCCAGGGCCTGGCAGGCACTGCTTGCGCACTTTTTCATTTTCGGCTTTAAGCCAAAAATGGTGCGCAGTTGTGCATTGCTCCCAGGCCCTGCATGCACTTACCTTGCGTGCGGAGCCTCGGGAGCCGGGCTGGTTGCGCTTCCTGTCTCAGTGCAGCCTGGGAAGATCCCAGGCTGCACTGCAGAAGGAAGAGGCGGGGCTCTTGCGTGAGCAGGCAGCTCGTGCAGAGCTGAAGCAGCAGGGAAGGGAGAGCCACTCGGCTGAGGCTGCTCGCGCGATCCCTGCACCCCAGTGCTGGAACAAGGTAAGGTGTGGAAAGGGCCATGGTCTAGCAGTTTGTCCTGATGAGGAAAAAAATCCGAAGAGCAGAATCAGTGCATCTTTACCACATGCCTTAATATTTATAAGTGGCATAAATGGATTCAACAATAATCCCTAGAAATTTTTATTAATTGTGTTGTGCATGGAGATATGGTTGTAGGCAAGTTAAGTTCAATTTTACATTTAGTTAGCCAATAGAGTTTTCCTTCTTTTCTTTATAGTACAATCCTACACACATTTTCTTTGAAAGAAGTCCCACTGTCTGCACAGGATTGGAATATCCAGGTTTTTTGTCCCCTTTCCTTTGCTTTAAAAAAAAAATTCCTGAATGATCTAGATAGAAAGACAGATTTACATGATATCTGCTCAGTAAGAAATGGCTTGTGAGGGCAAAAAATATTATCAGGAGTGATAATGAGTATTCTATGCTGCCATTCCAGGCCTCCTCAAGACTTTGTTTGGTATCCAAAACTGACATACATGGTTGTAGCACTACAACTGATTTTTAGTGGTAAATGGAATTCAACAGCAGAAGCATCACAGTCCTTTAGATCAATGAATTCCAGCATCCCCTTGCAGCAAGTGGTAGAAATGACCCCTTAATCAATGAATTTTATCCAGACTTTTCTAGGGCCAATATTCCTTATATCTATGGCTGGATTATGGTTTTTTTTAACTCGGTAACCCCTCCTGCTGCCATGAGGCAACTGGAAGAGGGATCAAAGATTATATATGGCAGAATGAAATAAGAAGAGAAGACTGAGAAGTGACATAGCTATCTTTAAATATCTGGAGGGATGTCATAGAAGATGGAGCAGGCTTGTTTTCTGCTGTACCAGAGCACAAACCAGCGGATTCAAATTACCAGAAAGGAGATTCCTCCTACACATTAGGGTGAACTTTTTTTAACTGCCAGAGCTGTGCAACAGTGAAATAGATTCCCTTGGAGAGTCTTAGGAGGTCTTTAAACAAAAGTTGGATGGGCATCTTTCATGAATTATTAGGTTGTGTATTCCAATATGGCAGGACGTTGGATTAGATGGCCCTTATAATCCCTTCCAGCTCTAAGATTTTATGATTCTTTGAACCATGCAGGCATGACCCACACCACATCCTAATACCTATGAGAACTATGCAAGCACATTGCTAACAGTACAGTTTGCTCCCCTGCTCTGCTAGCCACCAGTGTGTTCCCAGCCAACGTAAAACCAAAGATTAAAGTGAAGTTGTATAGTTTGTGTGTGTGTATGTCCTACTAGACATAAATTAACCCTTTTTATGCCCTGGACAGCTGTTGACAGGACCCATACCCATTGCAGTGAGCTATCTGTTTGTTATCATGTTCCTTACTCTTTTGTTTAGTCCTACATGTAATATATATATATATATATATATATATATATATATATATAAAAATAAATAAATTCTATCCTGAGGAGATGTGTCTAAATTTTCTGTAACCAATAATTAACAATTGTGCATTTTTTGTGGAACAAGTGGATAAATCAAAATGCCTTAAGGCCTTTGAGGAGGAAAAAGAGGAAAATAACAAGAAGACCATCACACTTTTAACCCTAATAGATTCATGTACCATCTTCAGGAATTTAATTATTTGTGTAACATTACCTTTGACCTTTATTGAGCATATTGACAGAAGAGAATGGTCACCTGTTTAAAAGTGCTTCCACTAGGATACTGACACATGTGGGGAGTTCTACTCTTATAACTTCTTTATTTGCTTAAGCAGACTGTAATTTCATCAATTTTCCATGCTTATGGGCATGAATGCTTGACATTGCCATGTCTTCCTGATGACAAAAAGGAAATTTCATGGCTTAATTTTTCACTAGGAAAGGCATGAAAAGCAACTCTAAACTACTAAGTAGACTCTATATGTCTCTTCTTAATTAGCCAAAGTGCCAAATACAAACTAAGAGCCTTTTTTAAAACTGCTGCAGCATGCACTATGCCAGCAGAATAAGGTGATATAGTTTGCATGTTTGTACCTTCCATTAAAAATTAAGCTTTTATTCATGATTTGTATCCACAGTAAAATACACCCGTACATATATTGGCATTTGAAAAGTGGATAAGCAAGTATTTGTTGGATTGTATTATTACTAGACTATACTAGACTTGATGTCCTTTGACACAATGTCTCTCAGTTGAGAAAGTGTGTAACCTTCGATGATTAGTCTGACTCTCATAAGATATTACATGGTTGTAACTTTGGAACCTTGTAAGTCCATTACTAGCAAAATGAAATCTCTGCTATGGGTTCCCAAGATTGCTATACCAGTGATGTAGACTAGAGTCAACTGACTTGCACTCAAATCACTTCAATGACTCGACTTGGACTCAACTTGACAACAAATGACACACTGACTCAACTTGAGTCATGACTTGTATATTTTTAGTGACTGACTTGCTGCCTCTGATTCAATAATACATTCATCCAGAAACCATACAACTTTGAAGAATGTTTCCGTCTCTTTTTGCCTTCTGGTCATGTGACAATCTATCTCAAGCTCAAAGCATGTGCACATTTCTCAAAGGGGACCAGAAAATGGGCTAGGCAAAAGGTTTGAGGTACGGTTGAAGTCAGCTCAGCAGCCTGGCCTTGCTGCATACTGGAGAAGGCTTCTAAAACTTTTCCTAAGAGCAGAAGGCAAAATTCGCCCCCAGAGCACAGGCTACATTTCTCAGGCCCTTTCCGCATCCTACCTTTTCTCAGTGCTGGGGTGCGATGCTCATGCGAGCAGCATCTTGTGAGAGGCCCTCACATCCAGGTTTCTTCAGCTCCGCATGAGCTTCCTGCTCGCGTGAGAGCCCCGCCTCTTCCTTTCGCAGTGCAGCCTGGGACCTTCCTGCACTGGGACCTCAGGCTGCACTGAGACAGGAAGCGTGACCGGCCCAGAGCTGGATAAGTGCGTGATAAGTGCGTGCGGGGCCTGGGAGCAATGCACGACCGCGCACCATTTTCGGCTTAAAGCCGCAAATGAAAAAGTGCGCAAGCAGTGCCTGCCAGGCCCTGGAGCATCACGCCAATGTGAGTGTATCATGTAGCCCGCTCCTCACATTTGTGCAGCGCTTGAGGGGCCCTTTCGCATGAAAAATGCCGTGCGAAAAGATATTCAGAGTGGAACAGCAAATGTGTTAGACAGTGGGTTTGAGGAGGAAGGATACTTCCTTTTAAAGCTTTTGAAGCTTCAATAATGGGGGGTAGGAAGGATCCTATTCCCCACTTCAGAAGCTGCAGACTCTTTTATGCTCATTAACACAAGGTCTCCAGTTTGGGGACTGGGGAGTAAGAAGGATCTTATTCCCTACTTCTGAAGCTGCACTTCAGCTTCCTTCCACCACTTCATATGATATGATTGTCATATGACATATGCTTCAATTATGCAGTCTGCATATGTACAGATACATAGGACCAGTGTAATATACCGGTAAATTTAAACTGTCAAGACACTTCATTGTTAAAATAATTAAGCACTACAAATAATTTCACATTTCCAGAGTTATTGACGGGAAGGAGTTGGGAAAAAACTCACTTGCACCAAAAAAGAAAACAAAACAAACAAACAAACAACAAAAACAACTTTGACTTTTGGCATTAATACATTTTTCTTTTGCACAAAAATTTGGGGTTTACATTTTTAAAGGGAGTTTGCATAAAACAAAGAATTTTCAGGGGTTTTTTTTTTTGCAAAAAAGGTTCTTAAATGCAAAACAATTTCAAAAAATGTACAAAAACTTGCAATCTGCTATTGGAAAACATTTGAAAGTATTCATTCTTACAGTGCATTGACTCAAGGCTTTATCACAAGAGGCAAGTAAAGTTTTAAACTTTTTCTTTTCTATAGAAAATAATCCATTGACAACTGCTCCCCCCACCCAACTGAAGCTTGTCAGGAAAGCCAAAACTTTGCTCAGTGCTTCCCACCTCCTTTTCCAGCCCTATTTCAGAGTGTCAATCTCATTTTCTCTCTCTCTCATCCACCCAGCCATGCTCACACAACCAGAACTATAAGCAGGAAAGAGTCTTACAGTTTAAAAGAGCATTTATTTTATTAATCCATTGATTTTTTTATTTCTTCCAGCTTCAGATTTAACTAATCACTGGCCGATGAAAGCCAGCATTGATGAGACAGATAGATCAGTCTCTGCTGGCTTTCATCTGCCAGCAATTAGTTATGTCTCAAGTTAGAAATCTAGTTTCCTAATCAGGAAGGCTCCCACCCCAGAAGGAAAAGACTTTTTAAACAAAAGACTATTTCATTTATATTTCAGGGGGGATCTGTGTGTTTGTGCATGTATGTTTGTGACAAACTAGGAAAAGGTACAAAGATAATGTCTTTGAGGAGATTGGGGGATAGTCTCAAATGGTTCGTGTGATAAGCTTTTACCACAAATGAATGCTGCAATCCAAGAAAGGTTCTGAAGGTGTGAAACCCAGCAGACCAATCCTGATTCAATAGCACGTTTACAGCAACACTGTTTTAGCAGAAGAAGAGCCTGGTATGATAAAGCCCTTATTAAAGGAAGCCATGGCCCTAAGACGGCAAGACCTGAGCAAAGCAATGATAACCAAGGAACTTGAGGGTCTTTCATTCACAAGATCACCATAAGTTGGAGTTGACTTGTCAGCAAATAACAACAACCAATGTGTAAGAGTGCAGTAAATAAAGATTTACATCCCTAGTTATGAGAAACAATTTTCCTTATGAGCATAGTGCCCTCTTTATCATGGCAGCACAAGTAGCAAACACAGAGGACACTTCTGAGGACCAAGTCCCAATCCTTGAACCTTGCTAACAATTAAGTTTTGTTGTATTCATAGAACAAGGTCTAGAAAATGGGATAAAAAAAGAACATAACAGCTCACCTTGCATCATCAGACACTGGGCCTGGTCACAGTGCTACTGAGTGTCACAAGAATATGTTTTTCTTCATAGATTCCACCAGCTATTACAAGCATTTTTTCAGTTCAGAAAATAAATTCAGCTGTATGGAAATTAGCAGTCACTGGCTTGCGACTAGGATGGAAGAGACTAAGGCCATTTCCACTTGACACGCCCAACCTGCCATGGGGACAGGAGAAGGATGAGAGCAAGACATGCTTATGCACATCATCCCAGTCCCATCCTTCTCCTGTCCCCAGACGGAGTGATTGCACTATAAATCATTGACTGGTCTTCCCTGTCAATGACCAGCTATTGCATTGCCCTCCTGCCACAGCCTGGGACAGCAGAGCTGTGGCAGGAAAAGGTGTGACCGTTGCACTTCCTGGATCCTGGAGGCAGCCAGTGTGGAGAGGAGCACTCCATCATGCTCCTCTTCCAGGAGAGCTGCTGCCCCCAATGTCACCAGATGCCACGGGGACAAAGGGCCTTAGTTTAGAATCCTTGTTTATCTGTAAGGCTCGTTGTGTTAGGACAATCACTACCCATAAACTTAACATACTTCTTAAAATTGTTGATCAAATAGAAATTTGGAGGAAGGTGAGTCATGTACACAACTTTAGGCCCTGGCACAGAAACAAAAGAAAGAGAGACAAGGACAGAGAGAGAACCCAAGAGAACGAACTACACACATTTTTCTACCATCTCTATGGATTATATGTCACAGTAATCACTAACACTTCTGAGTGTTAGGGAAAAAATCCTCATTTGCAAAGCAAGAAAGAAAGTTGGGATGGGATAGTGTTTTGTCTTGTTCTGCCACATATTAATGATACTTAAAGAATCAGGGTGCTGCTGGTGGTGGTGGCTTCTATAGCTTCCTTAACGGTATGGATATGTAGGTCCTGAATATCTAAAGAGTTCCCCAACATAGCTGGCTCCCTTTGTGTCTGGAGCCATCTGCAGGACAAACAAGAAAGAACAAATTATGTTTGCTGTGTTTACAACCAATATTTAAGAATTCTATTTAAATTTTGAAGCAAGGATGTGTGTGTTTTGGGAGTTTACTTCTTCTGGCTTCCTCAATCAAAGAAGAAACCAAATAGCTGTTCTGCTCACTGTTATCAGCATGTATTCTTTCTCCTCTGTTTAAGGAGATCATTACTGGGGTATCACTGAACTAGGTACTTACATTTCAAGTGAAAGCAAAAACATGGAATGTGTTTCAGATCACTCAGGATCAGTTTCTTTTGTTATCTGTTGGCTTAAAGTGTGTTAAAATGTCAGGATATGTAATTGAGGCAGTCTGCAAATCCATAATTTTACCATACGGTGACTGGAAAAGAGAAGTCTTGAGGACTGTATTGCTAGCAAATCAGATCAAAATTCTATCCAGTCCAATGCAGTAGCAATAGGAGGGGTGTGCTCAAAATGAGGACATTGCCCTCCAAACAATATGTCTGTCCTTCCCCATGACATTTTCCTTCAATCCCCAAATTTCTAGTAGTGCAGTAACTTAAAACTTCCATTGAGCATTTAAAAATATAGTTTAGGCATCCAATGAAAAGGGATAGGCAAAGTGACCAAGGGAAGACAAGAGGATGACAGGAAGACCTCGAACACAATAGGGCTGACTTAAGAATGTTTTGTGAACATTGTGTGAAAGTTTTTCATGTCTCATTCTCAGCAACGCTCAAAATTTGGGAATTGAAGAAAAAAAAATAATTGGAGGGGAGGCAAAATACCTATTGGAGCCGTGCTCTCATTTCCCTTCCTATAGAACTGCTCCCCTGATCCAGTCCGGCCTTGAATGAAACCAGTTCAGTGATGCAGTTGAGTAATAGTGGAACTTTAGACTTAATGAACTCTAGACATCCTCTCCCAAATGGCTTTATATGGTAATGTGTAACTTACCTCAAAATATTGTTAAGCCAGACCTATTGTGTTTGGGGACTTCCTGCTGAGTGAGGCCTGGACCTCTGCCTCGGCAGCCTTTTCTCTCAGTACCTATTGAAA
Organism: Cyclura pinguis; assembly: GCA_030412105.1. NCBI lineage: Eukaryota > Metazoa > Chordata > Lepidosauria > Squamata > Iguanidae > Cyclura > Cyclura pinguis. Next base: position 303,455,190 of record CM059599.1, on the reverse strand, counting down.
CAGATAACATGGTTATCTATCTATTGTCTTGACTGACCAGTTGTTATTTGTCCCCTCAGCCCAACGCAGATCAGTTGAAATGTCTTAAATAATCTCAACCAAATAACCTCTATGGCTTTCATCTCATTTTGTGACAAACATTAATGTGAATATTTATTCGTTTGAAAATGAGCCTTTCCCAGTAGCACTTGCATCCTAAATCAACCTATACGTTCTGTTTAAGAGTAAGTATGCAGGCCAAGGAGAACCAGCGGGGTATAGTGTTTCGAGCGTTGGACTACTACCTTCGAGACCAGAGTTTGATTCCTCACTAAGCCATGGAAACCCACTGGAAACCCATGGAAATCTCGGGCATGTTGCACACTCTCAGCCCCAGAAAATCCCATGATAGGTTCGTCCACAAAACAAGAATGAGGACTAACAGCTTCTTTAAAACATGAATCATAAATGCCATCTACTATCCACTATTCCTCTCTTTCAGTCTGAATTCTTTGAATTCCCTCAACATCCTTTGTAGAGTCTTTCTGTTTTCATCTGAATTTTCAACCGTTCCACTGTCTATTTTTTTTTTTTGGCATTATTTTTATCAGTTAACCATGTGGGACTCCTTTGCATCTGTACATTGGGCTTCTATTTAGCTAATCTCCATTAATGTTTCTATTTTTTAAAAAGTAAAAATGTTGTAAATTTCGCATATTTATTATGTCTTGAGGGGACAAACAGCTCCTCTTTATCACTGCCTGACCTATTTAGGCAGGCAGCCTAACACTGGACACAAACTGAAAAAGAAACATTCAAGCCAAATTTTCTCAGAATAAACAAGTTCTTTTTTAGCAGTGAACCAGCTGCCTTGAGTCCCACTCTGGGGATAAGGAAGAAAATAAATAAATAAATAAATAAATAAATAAATAAATAAATAAGATCTTGAATCTAAAGAATGGGAGTATGGTTTGCTGTCAAGAGAGATGGGCAGCACATAGAACGGCACTGTGTCCTTGCTCCCCATATTTATATTTAATTGTAAGTCAAATAATACTTGAAAGATTCACAAGGTGGTAAAACAGAAGACAGTGGAGTAAAAAAGCAGTTTGAATTCCTTTCCAAAACAGAAGATCACAGTTCTTCAGATGACATGTAGGAAACTACAGACCAGTCAGCCTGACTTCAGTATCAGGAAAAATATTAGACTAGATGATACAAGAATCTGTCTGCCAATATCTCTATGATGATGTAGTTGGAGCCAGCTTGGGTGTGTCAAGAACAAATCCTGCCAGTCCTCCCTCCACGTTTGCGGGTTTAACCTTTGCGAATTTGATTCTTTGTGAGGCATGTGTATGCCTTCTTCCCCCCATTCTTCTCATCTCTTGCATTTTACTGGGCGTGGAGAAGTAGTGCAAGTGCTTGGACAAAGGGCAAGGAAATTGGGGGACAAGAGGCTTACACAAGCCTTCCTTCTCCCTTCTGGAGCGCCACCCTCCTACTCCCTTGCCTCTGACACTAGTGCTGGGAGCATGCGCCAAGGCAATAGGCAAAGGAATGGGAGGTGGAAGGCTTGTGCGAACCTTCTTTCTCCCCTCCGGAGCTCCTCCCCCCATTCCTTTGCCTCTGCCACCAACGCTCAGAGCTCGCCCCGAGGCAATAGGCAAGGGAATGGGGGGGGGGTAGGCTTATTTTGCTTATTTTCTGGAAAAACCTTGTCTTTCAGTGGCTTCAAGCAGGCTGCACAGCCCTTTAAAAATGTGCCTCTGGTCCTCTTCCTCCTCCACCCACTGCTACCTGGTCAGCTAAAAACGGCTTACAGCTTGCATTCTTAGCACCAAAAACCTTCTCCTGATGCCCCCCCCAACACCCAAGGAAGGAGACGGTCAAGAGAGAGGAAGTATAGGGCCACCACGCCAACCCAACCCCTTACCCTGTCCTTTCCTCGGCTTGGTTTGGACCCTGGGTGCCCATTCTCCCCACCATGCCTCAGTCTTCTTTCTATAGACACACAAAATTTTGATATTTGTGCTTTCCCCATTTTTCTGGGGATCCTGTGGCCCTAACTGTAGAGAATGTGGAGGGCAACTGTACTTAGTTATGTATAAGCTAATACCGGATTCTGTCCAATATCAATAAGAATTTCAGTCTGGAACTGTTTCCATTACATACTGGTATTATAAAGTGAAATGTAACCCATGAATCTTTCTAATCTGTTTAGATCATAGCCATACCCAAGTACAAGTATAATTCAGAACTAGTAACAGCCTATACACCAATTACACTCTTAAATTGAGGCCATTTACATATTACACTGTTACAGTGCTATTATTCCACTTTCAACATCCTGTGGAATTCTGGGACTTGTAGTTTACTGAGGCCAAAGAGCTCTCTGGCTGAGAATTCTAAATGCCCCTCCCTAAACTGCAAACCCCAGGATTCCATAGGACACTGAAAGTGGAATAATAGCTCTAGAACAGTGTAGTGCAGAAATGGCTGAAGATAATAATATTTTTTTATTGCCGACAGGGTCAATTTTTTTTTTAATTATTTTATACATTTTGATCACTTTGGCTTTACTCTCAGAAGTAATTTGGTGGGTACCATCAATGGGCCGCAAACATAAAACATTTGGGAAAAATGAGTAAAACCTAATTGTATTGGTTGCAGTAGATACACTTAAAGCCTTTGATCATCTTGACTGATAACACACCTTTGAAGTCCTTCCAAGCATAAACAGAGGCACAGATTTTGTGAATATACTCTAGAAAGTCTACAAAAGTTTGCTTCCTATTATGAACATTCAGTGGTATTGACTCTCAGAGATTCTTGTTGTTCCACAGTACTAGGCAAGGATGCCATCTTTCATCATTTTTGCTTGTCCTGGCACTGAACTTTTAGCTGAATTTAGGCCACGTCCACACTACACTGTTATAGTGCTATTATTCCACTTTCAACATCCCGTAGGATTCCAGGGTTTACAGTTTACTGATGTCAAAGAGCTCTCTGGATGAGAATTCTAAATGCCCCGCCCCCAAAGTGCAAACCCCAGGATGCCATAGGAAGTTGGAAGTGGAATAAGAGCACTATAACAATGTAGTGCAGAAATGACCTTATTTGCAAAGATTTAGACATAAAAGGCATGCTATATATCAGCTTTTATGCAGATGACAACATACTTTTTGAAGGTCTTTCTTTCATAAACATTCTGTGCTGAAATAAATTATGAGAAGTATAAATTGTTTTGCATTAGCAGTTCAGTAAAGGAGCAGAAAAAGTCCTGGTTATCTCAGGTCTGTCTTATTCATGACTATTTAATCAAGTATGTAGGTTTGCTTCTAACAAAAGATCTCAGTCAGTTGATACTTCAAAATGATAAACAACTATATTCATATCAGGCAGAAATAGAAAGAATGTTCTGACAACATTTTCATTGTTAGGTAAGATAGCATTGATAAATGCTTACATTTTGCCTAACTTTATACTCCTATTTCTGACTGTTCCTAGGACAAAACATCTGAAAAGTGCAGATGACTTTTGAAAAGTTTACCAACAGTGGGGAAAAATATAATTTGTTAATGAAGTAAAATATAATCAAGTTAAAATGTGAAGGGTTTCAGTTCCCAATTTAGAAAAAATATTATTTGGTGTTTTACTTGGTGAAGCTTACTAAAAGTGTTAAATCAAATGGTACATTAAGATGGAAACTGAACTTGGGATATACATCAAAGAAAATAAATGAGATAGAATTTGTCTCTCTCTCCCCAGTAAGCCAGCAAATGAAGTCACCAAAAAAGTAACACATTGTTGGTATGTGTACCTCTTAAGGTTACGTAGAACTAGGAATGACTTGTCAGACAAATGTTGGAGAGACTGTAATACTATTGGCACACTTGGCCACATGTGTGGGTGCACTGTCCCAAGATCGGTCAGAGTTTCTCAATTAGATTAACATAACTAATCAGAATGTATAGTTTCAGTGTTCTTTATTGATCTGGTCAATTTAAATTAAAGCAAATGGAAAAGTCTTACACAAAGATCTAATACATATCTTCCTGTCTGTGGTTCTGTCTGGAGACCAGGATTCAAATCCCTGCTCTGCCGTGGAAACCCACTGGGTGATCTTGGGCAAGTCGCACTCTCTCAGGCTCAGATGAATGCAAAGACAAGACTCTGAAGAAATTTTGCCAAGAAAATCCTGTGATAGGATCACCTTAAGGTCACTATAAGTTGGAAATAACTTGAAGGCATACCATAACAATGACAACAGCAACAACAACAATTCAGCAAGGGTAGAACTAGTTAAGGATGTGGAAGAACTTGTAAGGTTCATTTGTCTGCTGATGGCTAGACAGAGTTTGGACCTTTGTACTACTAGACAAATTGTTATTTAGAGGCGAAATAGTTGAAGATACTTTTGAATCCATGGGCACACAGAGAACTTTTTCTTTGACAGGTCTTTGGATCAGTTTGCCTTTTTACTCCTTTGACTCCACTTTGGATAGCACTGTGACACCCATTAACTGTCTCTGTCTTGTTCTGCAACCACCACTGTAAATAAATGTTAGTGGGGAAAGAAATCAGAGCAGGGGGACAGCCCAAAATGGCAGTGAGGACTGAACATGCTCAATGGCCACAGAATGACCATTTTCAGGAGAGAAGGTACAGAAAAGTGGGCTGACGAGGGAATGAAATTGTGCGCCTGGGATGATGGAAGTTCCGTATACTGCAATATTTTGTTCCAACACTGTGGGCCTTTTTGCACCTTACCTGGTGCCACTGGCATCGCGCGGGGATCACGCGAAAAGCCTCCTCTGGGAGGGAATCGTGTCCCCTGCGCTTCCCTCCACACCAGCTCTGTGCTGGACAGAAGGAAGCGCGATAACTCCAACCCTTCCTTCTGCAGTGCAGCCAGGTACTTTCCCAGGCTGCACTGGGGGAGAAAGTGCAGCCATCGTGTTTCCTGAGGTTCTGCACGCCAGGTAAGTGCGGGAGGAAAGCGGGAGGAATGCGCAATCGTGCATCATTTTCGGGAAAAACCCGAAAATTCTATAATGTGCAATTGCTGCTAGATCGCTATGGGAGCAACGCGTGATCGCGAGAATGTCATGCAGAACGGTCCATTCCACGTTGCTCCTGTGGCCATTTCACATTTGAAGTCACATGCAAAAAGGGCCCTAGTTGTTCCTTCTGTTTTTCTGAGTAAAGCAAGTCTAATTTCCTTCAGTCCTGTTAAATATATTAAACAAGAATGTTGTAAAATTCTGTGATACTTTTAAAGAAACTCCCAACTATATATCAAAATTAGCCAACTAAATTTAATGTTATCTGAGCTTTGTGTCATTGACAGAATATCAGTATCATTATATCCTTTTCTGGGATGAAAAGCTGATTGTGACTTCCTCCTATCACAGCCACACATTTTGTTGGCAAAAAAGTAAGACAATGCAGCTTATTGTTATAGTAGACTATCAGGGCTACCACCCGTGCTGGCTTTGACTGGAGGAGAAAAAAATGTACATATAAATACTCATTTATAAAGCCTCATTTCTCAGGGATGAAAAAATCTAAATAAGGAGTTTTGATTGTGCACATGCAGGTAGCCCTGTTTAGACTACGGGCCTTTCCACACTACACTGTTATAGTGCTATTATTCCACTTTAAACAAATCCTACGAAATCCCGGGGTTTGCAGTTTAGGGAGGGGCATTTAGAATTCTCAGCCAGAGAGCTCTTTGGCCTCAGTAAACTACAAACCCCAGGATTCTACAGGGATGTTGAAATTGGCATAATAGCACTATAACAGTGTAGTGTGGAAAGGCCCTAAGTTAGCAACAGCACAACTCATCTGTAGGAGAGGAAAGAAAAAGCAAAATTCAGAGACCTGGCAGTGACATAGTGTAGACTGTGTGGTTTTAATTACTTATTATATGACTTGTATTGCCTTTTCCTTTTGTTGCTTTTCTCTGGGTTGTTTTTCACTCTTAAAATTTTGATCTGTAAACCCATTAAAGTTACTGCACACATTCATAACTTTAACCATTCTTGTAATTGCTTGCAGTCCATGGGATGATGATGATGATGTAAATTTCTCCAAACATTTAAAACATTTTCACCTTTTCCTCCCTGTTCAGTACTATTCAAAGACCTTATCAAACTATTTGACAGGCATAGCTGTTGTAATTATATTTTATGTCGCCAACGTGACACATTAATGAAATGTGTCACTATACCAGTGTTAGGATACGTTTCATTAATGCAAAGCACTTTTGTTCTATGCTTTACATTTGGAAACAGATTTAAGTATTAAGTGGCTAATGTCTGCAGCCAGGGAATCCTTTCCGAATTTGTAACACTGACCAGAACAGACCGCATTACACTCTCCAAATGGTGCATTTTTGCATTTGAATGTCTGAATTATCCTGGTTTCTTAGAGACGACCACAACACCAACATCTTAAATCCCCAAAATATTGTCCGCTTCATTGAATGCTCATGATCTAAGCATATGTGTAATTATTCTGTAATTCTCCTCAAAATGTGATTCCTTGGAAATGCATACTAGATTTCCCCTATTGTAACTGCAACGACTATTTCTTTGTGTTCAGTTCTTTAAATACGGTCACAAGGAAGTTTGTATGCCTTGGTGCACCGCATGGGTGATGATGATTCCTCCCTGCCATACAAATGTCCATTAGAAGAGGGGAAAAAAACCTGCTTCATTTGTTGAAGGGTACAGACCAGGGTCACAAAAAGAGCATTTAAGATAATATATATAGAACAGAGGCCTTTCTTACAAGAAACAAGCCCAGCGTCAGATACAATAGAATAGTAGCTAAACACCTATACAAAGTAAGAATCTGCAATTGTCAGCAGATCAGCCCATGGAATCCTTTCATACATATACTCTGGAAGAGGACTGAGGCAAAGTCCTACAACATATACTGGGTTGTAGTTTGCCTGGTTCCCCCCTCTGTACAAAAGGTACTGCAAAATCTAATTAAGGTTTTACAATTATCTACTTAGCATTAATTATGGGGTTTCCATAAAGAGAGCTATGAAAATAACATCTTTCCGATTTGGTTTTCTTTGTTTCTAGTCCAAAAGCAAGGATCTTAAAGGTTCTTGATAGAGGGGTTTTGTTTTATGATTACATAGCTGTATTCAAGGAATATACTGTGGATAAAAATGGTAACTCTTGATACCAAAATCAATGGGAGTGGGAGCCCTCTGTTTTTGCTTACAGTACTTCCTGATTTTTACAAATAATTAGAAAAAAAAGTCTCATTAAGATATTTGTGATATGACCTAAGCCGTTTGTGACAGAAACTTTAAAAATCTTCCTGTCTCCTTGTTGTTTTTTTTAACATCTTTATAACAGACTTGCTTTTTAATGCTGCAAATTCACTGATAATATTATATTCTGCCCCTGCTAGAATACTGCCCAATTTCAAATGTTCAATAATGGTTCACCGGGTTGCTTTTAAAATGTTTCAGGACTTCAATTTAAAAGAATCGCAGTTGGTTTTGCTTAACTTTGACTGAAGTAGTGAAAAAAGCAGCATTAGCACGCATAGAATTAGATTTCTATTAAATATAACACATACAACACTTTACAAAGTAATACAGTTGAAAATTCAAATAGATTGTAAACAGTGTTGTAAGAAAGACAACAATGCAGGGGAACAGTGAGAAACAAAAGGAACTCTCAGAATTTCTTAGGAATGGATCTGACTGTTGTAAGCTGGGGTGGACAACCATAGAACATCCAAGGGGTTGTATCAGCCACATTTTTCACCCACTCACCCCTTAGACTTTCACAGGCTGCATATTTTCCTTTACATCGAAACCAGAAATTAAAGAACAGTCACCTCTGATGCCGGGGAAAAAAAGGGACTATAATGGAGCCCCAACTGCATAGTGGAGATATACCCAATTTCTGGGTTTACTTGAGGATGCCAGAGGAACCAGAGTGCTTGCAGGTCCTCAAATACCCCACCCAACATGTTCCCAAGCCACCCCGTGTTCAGCCTACCAATTACAATGGAGCTGCCATGGAAATCTCTGGTGTGACCTAGGGAGGACCTGGGTGGAGAGAGAAGGATGTCCACAGAACCTCAACACCTCTGCCAGGATTTTCCTCTGAAAATATCTGTATTGCATAGAACTATTATTTAAATCAAAATCCCCACTTATGACCCCACATGCTACCTCCCTGTTCCATTCAGTTTTTGAATCTCACAAATAATATTCAGTGAAAGCCAACAAGGTATAGTGGTTTGAGTGTTAATATTCAGTGAGAACCAGCAAGGTATAGGGGTTTGAGTGTTTCAAAACAGGGTTCAAAACCTTACTCAGCCACAGAAACCCACTGAGAGAGCTTGAGTGAATCACACTCTCTCAGCCTCAGATGATCAAAAAAACAACCCGCCTCTGAACAAACTGAGATAATAAACCCCCATGATAAGTTCACCTTAGGGCTTCCATAAATCAGAAATGACATGAAGGCACACAATAACAACAATTCAGTACTATTTCTTGATGCATAGCACTTTCATATCCATCAGTTATCCCAATTTAGTAGAGACAGTCTTGATTAATCCTCTGTTGTCCTACTGTTTAAGCTGCTTTTAAGATTTCCCTCCTTCCCTCTCTCCCACTTTCCTTCCTGGCCCTTGACTTACTTCAGTTGCTGCAAATTGAGTTCATAGTGCAGAAATAGTTTGCACTCAGTTAACTCAGCAGAGGGGAGAGGAAAGGAGAGGAGGGGCAGATACTTGCCCTTCCCAATAGGCTCTGGCAAAACCAAACTGCTGTAGCATCTCCTAGCTTATGTATTCTTGCTCTTGAATAACTTCTGCCCTCTTGACCATGCTCTGATGTTGTTTGGCCACAGGTATCCCAGTTTTCATTTATGAAATGCTGGAAGGTATGTACTTTCTAATTCTATCTGCACATACTGAAAGATTCATTAGTGTTATGTGAGGCAACCTAAGAAATATCAGGTAGAGACTTTAAAAAATTGTTTTCCTCATTTCAAAAACAAAGTCGTTGTGGGTAAACTCTAGTGAAATGTGGAAACTAAAGTCCCTGACAGTTGTTCAAACTGAGCACAGTGGCACTTATTCTCGGGCAGTATAGTACTATAGTAAGTAGTACATTTCCCCCCTTTTTGCACATAGTCTTCATGGTAAATGAGAAAAAAGAATTTTAAAACAATACAATTAGAATAAAATAGTTAACTATTAAAGAATCTCATAGGTAGAAAAGTCATACAATAAGACATAAACGCAGACCTTGGAAAAAATACATTTTTATACTTAAAAAAAAAAACTACAAAGAGTTAACTTTTCCAAGCTCTACCAAAATTTTGGAAGAGTAAAAGTTTTCACCTGATGCCTAAACACTGAGCAAGGAGGTGATTATACGACAGGTAAACATGTCTTGATGGAATTCCGTTATCAAGGTACGATCACAAGAAGAGTTTCACATCTGGTAGCTAACTTCATAAATAACCCCAGATTTGGATATGAAAGACTAGCACTTGAAAATATTCCTTTTTGGACTACAAGTCCCAGAATCCGCCAGCCAGTGTGGTCATTGACTAAAACGCTCTTGGAACTTGCTATGTGAGACTGAATCCTGTGCACCCTGAAAATCTAACCCTAGCTTTAAGAGATGACAATTTTATGCAGTTTTACTAAGCTACTAACTAAGCACAGGTTTACTGGAAAGTAAGTAAATGTACTCATTAGTGACTGCATTTAAAACTGGAGTTTTACACCATGATCCAGTTAAGATGATACATGCTAGGAAATATATACCTCAATATTGGATATGGTCTCATGCCTGTAAATTGTCTCGTGCTGTACAGGCATTAAAAAAAAATGTCAGTGGGCTAATCAACTGCTTGAGATGTGGAAGAGATGGCATAGATTTATTTTTTTCTCCCTACTGTCAAACAGGTGATTGATACAATTGTCATGTTTTTAGCCAGGCTTTGCAAATGCTTAAGCAGCTGCTGCATCAACAATTGGATTGGGACCTTAGTTTGTTAACTGGTGTTTGCCAATTTTAATTCATAAAGAAAAATGTTAATCATTAACAAGGATACCCTTTGTTTCTCCATCCTGTTCTTGAGATCTTGATTTTAAGGCTGTTCCTCTTCTTCCTTTCAGAAGAACTACACAGTGAAGTATGTAGCAAAAAAAAAAAAAAAGTGATTGTTCATTCATTAAGCAAACTGTTGATTTATTAACAGATTGTTTATTTCTTATACAAACAATGATTCTTTAACAGAACATTTCTCAAAGCATTGGAAGGACAATAGTTCTGGAAGTTGTATTGGTTTTGTATATTTGTTAATCCTGTGATGGTCCATCTCAGCTGATGATTATTCAGTTGTGATTTGGATATGAGCATTGTGATGTCTGCGGTTCCTTAGATTTATATTACAATTTCATTTGATTACGTTCTACTATTTTGAGGGGATTGGGGTTGCAATAAAAGTATCACTTAAAATTTTTTCAAATGGACAATTTTTTTTTCTACAGCATATTTAAATTTCAGTGAAATGTTTCTATTGATGCCCGTGGAGAGAAGGAAATTTCTTTTCTCCCTCTCTTCTTCGAAGGAGCTGATTGTGCACCAGCAAAATGAGTTGCCCTTTGTATGCTCCAACTTGGCAACAGCTTGTTGAGAGCAAATCCTGTCATGGAAGGTTTTGCTAATCTGAATAAATTCAATTTCAAAATCCTGCCTTGATCTAAGCTTGCTTAAGCTCTCACTGAGGCCTAAGGATCCTGAGGGTCGATTCCAATAACAAAGGATAAGAAAAACCTGCCCTTTCTCATATATCTTTGCAAAACACTATAAGTTGTTACTTCACTGCAAAAAATCTTTAGGTTTAATGAAGTCGCCTTTTGATACTTTTTTAAGGATGAAGTTCAATGTTTCTCACCCTAATGCTTATCTGCATGGCATGCCACCCAGGAGTGGTGTTATATGGACTGTATACATCATGACTGGGACTGGAAAATTAGAAATCTTCAAAGCCTATATAGGGCTGTACTGAAGAGTCTTTGTGGCACAACTTTTACACATAAGGCTTTGAAACTGTAAGACTGGTTAGTTTTATCAGAGATGCAGCCTTAAAGAATGAAGAAAAAGGAAATAGGAAAAAAAATTAAGTCTTTGCATAAAGCCAATTTCTGCTTGCTCTCAAACTTAGACCATTTCCACAGTAGACTGCTATAGCATTATTATACCACTTTCAACATCCTATGGAATCCTGGGGTTTGCAGTTTAGGGAGGGGCCAGTTAGCTAAGCTACAAAAACAATGAAAAGTCTAAGCAATTTGGTTATGGTAGAGGCTTTTGTAGAGTAGCCTACTGTAATCCAGAGATGGAAATGTCATCATAAAATTGATTCCTCTTTAAAATGCCCCAAAGATGCTGCAGTTTTTGTTGCAAGAGATTGGAACAATTCCTCTCCTACTGCAATCTTGAAACTATAGCAAATCTACAGAATTTAAAGAAGCATGAGAGGGCTGCATAAGTATTTTGATTCTTCAACAATATGTAAAGATGCTCGCAACATTGAGACTGAGCCACCTCCCTTTGAAACAAAGGCATTCCCTGAAGGAAAGACAAATATGAAAGGTAAAAGGGGGCACTTCATGTCCTTATGCAAAGTGCTTTCCTTCAACAGCTCTATTATAATTTGGCTTGTGTTATCTTGAGGTGTGGTTCATTTTACATTGCTTTTCACATCTCGATAATTTTTGAAAACATGTTAAGTGACTCACATGTAATTATTCTGATACAACCATCCCTATAGGAAACATCAGCACTCCTCCCATGCTGCTAGCATCAAACCCTTTGCTTCAGTTGAGACTTTGGGCTAGCATGCAGTTCTAATTCTGAGAATTTGTTGCTCCTTTTCTGTCGTTATATGGTAGGAAGGAGCTAGACTGAGTTGTGCAACCACTTGCTCAGTGAAAATGATGCTGGATAGGTAATTCTGAAAACATGTAACTCACAGTCCCTTCTGCTGGAATTGTACATAATTGCATATAGGTCCGTGCATTTATCATACAGTTCATTATATCAGGGGCACTTTTTGCATGACATTTTCCATGCGAAAGCGCGCCTGGAGCGTCACGCGATTGTGAGGCACAATCTGCATGACGCACTCACAATCGCGCAACACTCCAGGGGCTGGCAGGCGCCGATCGCACACCTTTTCATTTTTGGCTAGAAGCCAAAAATGGTGCACGATTGAGCATTGCTCCCAGGCCCCGTGCGCACTTACCTGGCTTGCGGAGCCTCTGGAGCTGCGCCGGTCGTGCTTCCTGCCCCAGCGCAGCCTGGGAAACTCCCAGGCTGCGCTACAGAAGGAAGAGGTGGGGCTCTCGTGCGAGCAGGCAGCTCATGAGGAGCCGAAGGACCCCGGACGCGAGAGCCTCTCACCAGAGGCTACTCTCACGATCCCCGCACCCCAGCGCCAGAAAAAGATAAGGTGCGGAAAGGGCCAAGGTGTGGAGGTTGGATTTATGGGATCCTGCTTTTTGCAACACAATTTAAATAACATTTGAGAGAAGCTACTAGATGTGCCCCTTCCAGACATTCAGTGACATCCACCTAATAAAAGATTATAGTGCTTGGTTAAGTGGAAGGCAGTAGATAAGGGAGAGCCCACGCTACAGGTGAATTGATTCAGTCAAGGAAGCCACAAACCCAAGCTTACAAGACCCAAACAGGGCAGCTGATGATTGGGATTTTAGCGGTTTCTCATTCATGTGTTGGCTGGAAGTCAAAGCCAACTTGATGGCAAAGAACTATGTGAACATTCATATGTTAATCTGAAACTGAATAATCCAGACACATCATCCAGGATCTCCTGTACATTTATAGAGGACAAAGTTCCGCCTGATATTAAAAGGACAGTAGTAAGTACATGTGGACTAGCAAGGAGAAAAAACATTTATAATACCTCATATTCTACATCATCTACTTAGTTATGTATGCATAACCAAGTAAGGTCTCCTGGCCTGATGCCCACCCCACCTTAGCAGGCAGCAGCCACACCAAAAAAATGGAGATCTGTTCAGGTGGTGACTGGGGTGCTGGAGGATGGTGTTTCCAACCACAGTCCACCCATGAATGAGGCTGCAATTGTGACAGAGCTCCTTTTTCTGATTGTCACAGCCTTGCTTACTGGTGAAAGAGGGGTGGAGACATCCTCCTCCTGCACCCCAATTGCCAGCTGAACAGACCTCCATCTTTCAGTGTAGCTGTTCTCTGGTAAAGTAGGTTTGAGACGGCATTTACAAATGGGACAAGAGAGCTACCACTGTGACTCCAAAGAAGGAGCGTCAACCATACTCCAAGGCAGCATATTCTACTGTCAGACTTACCATCAAGATGTTCTTCCTAATGTTGTGATGGAATCTCTTTTTGTGAAGTTTGAAGCCATTGCTCCATTTCCTAGTCTCTGGAGCAGCAGAACATAGGTTTGCTCCATCCTCCATGTGACATACCTTCAAATATTTAAACATAGCAGTTATAGCAATAGCAGTTACATTTCTATACTGCTTATCAGTGCTAAGCACTCCCTAAGCGGTTTACAATGTATTTAGCGAATTGTCCCCAACAAGCTGGGTACTCATTTTACTGACCTATGGAAGGATGAGTCAACCTGGAGCCCTGCAGGATCAAACTCACAACTTTGTGGCTGAAATACCAACATATAACCACTGCACCACCAGGGCTCTATCATGTTACCTCTTAGCCTTCTCTTCTCCAGGCTGAACATAACTGTTCTGCAATGTACTGTTTATTTCTACTTGGCCATGTAATATGTTCCCCTGTTGGTCGAATATTATCCCCAACTTTGGTTTAAATTTCCTTTTGATTTCTCAAATCTTGTACTCTCTTGTTCTTTCTTTTTCATTGTCATCTTCTATTTCTCTGCACTGATTATTATCATAATTATCTTTGATTCTGCACATAAGTTGCGGAATAGTTGTATTCAGGATTCTGACCTTATTTTTTTTACCTTTTACATTTGCTTCTTATATGTCTTTAACTGCTTCAAGAGTTTCATTTGTCATCCATTGAGGCTTCTCTTTCTTTTTGGCTGCAGATACTGACTTTTTTCATTCTTCTCTGACAATGCCCCTGGCTTCAGTCAGGAATTCCTCTGGTGCCTGGTCAATTAGGCTTCATGGTGCAGATCTTTTTTTTTTTAACATTATCTTTCAATTCTATGAGAATGTTCCTTAGGTTGTATTTTGTCACAGGCCCTTTCTGCACCTTACCTGTTCGTGGAGGTGGGGGGTGGTGCTCGCGCGAGCAGCCTCTTGCACGAGGTGCTCACTTCGCTTCTCTTTCCTTACCGCAGCTGGCTTGCCGGTCGTGCAAGCGCCGTGCGAATGCCCCACCCCTTCCTACTGCAGCGCAACCTGGGAATTGCAGGCCCAGCTCCCGATGCACCGCACAGCAAGTAAGTGCGCGCAGGCCCCGGGAGCATTGCGCAACTAAGCACCATTTTCGGCTTAGAGCCGAAAATAAAAAGGTGCGTGTCCACTCTGCGTCCGGCTCTTGAGCGTCGCGTAAATGGGAGTGCATCATAAGGACCGCTCCTCCCATTAACGCGACGCTCAAGGGGCCCTTTCGCTTTAGAAACAGCGTGCGAAAAGGGCCACAGTGGTTGGTTTGGTGTTCTTCTTTAACTTTACCCCAATTATTTATATTAGCAGTTTTGGTCTATTCCACAATCTGCTCCTGGTCTTTTTTTTTTTTCTCCAGAGAGAATGGAGCTTCTCCATTTTCTGCTTCCAGTTATGTAGGTAATTTGATTTCTGTATTGGCCATCAGATGATGTCCATGTATATGGTTGCCTCTTTGGTTATTTGAAGAGTGTGCTTGCAATGAACAAACTCTTGGCCTTGCAAAATTCAGTCAGTTATTCTCCTGCTTCATTTCTTGATCCTAGGTCAAATTTTCCTACAACCTTTGATTCTGCTTTGTTTCCTACTTTTGTGTCCCAAGCACTTATGATAAAGAACATGTCCTGTTTTGGTGTGTGATCCTCCTGGACTCCAGCACAGAACCTTTTAGTTTCTTCTTTTGCCACTGTAGTTGGAGCATCAACTTGGATTATCATTATATTGAGGGGTTTTCCATGAATTCTTATTGATATTATTCAGTCAGACTTTGCATTTTATGTTTTGACTTCTTTTGCTATATCTATCCTACCTATTAATGCCATCCCATTTCTTCTTAGATTTTCATTTCCTGTGAAAAATACTGTTCAATTATCTGAGTCAAAATGTCCCGTTCCTGGCCATTTTAGCTTGTTCACTTCAAGTTCTGCTAGGTTTATATGTTCCATTTCTTGTTTTACTATGTCTGGCTTCCTGTGATTCATATTTCGAATATTCCATTTTCCTATAATATGCATTGTGCTGCTTTGGACCTTCCTTTCACCTCTGAGCATGTTAACAACTGAATGTTGTTTTAGCTTGAGTCCACTTACATCTTTAGCCATTGTGCTATTCATAGTTGTCATCTGCTGTGCCCCAGTAGGTTGCTGAGTGCCTTCCAGCCTGAGAGTCTCATCTTCTGGCACTGTCTCTTGTTTCATTTTGGATTTCCTCATCATAGTTTTTTTTCTGATAAAATACATTCAAAAGGGGTTTACTGTGTCTCCTTCTGTGTAATACTAACAAGTCTTAACTATGGCACCATTGCTATTGTTTCTAGGGATCCTCCACCAGTATCACTCCTCATGAAAGATGATGATGCTATGATTGAGGAGCAACTGATTTTGCAGGGGGCTGAGCCAGTGACTGAGCAAGTCAACCTGTAAACTTCCCCTGCACTGGAAGGTCAAAGAGAGACTGAGTTGCCCCAGCCAGCTCAGGATGGAGAGGGAACCAGCAGTGATGCAGAGGAGTTGCAGCCAGCTGTGCCCATCAGCCCTCAATCATGCAGAAGGCTGAAATGGGTTGCAGAGAGGGAGGCTGCTTGGACTAGGCTGAGGAAACAATAACGAGCAGCACCTGCTCACAGGGGCTATTTAAGTCTGCCAGCGTGGCTGCTCCTTACTTGCAGCAAATTAGCAAGCTCACACAACCTTTGTGTCTCCTGCTCCCTGAAACCCTCTGGACAGATCTCTGCCTCCTGAACTTCTGGACAGAACTTGACCTGGCTCGGCTTGTGTTTTCCTGGTGTTTGGTATATTCGGACTCCTCAAGTGTTCCTGGCCTCTCTCCTCCCTCACTGGCTGCGGCCCGGCAGGGAGAAATTCCCAACACTCTTCACATTACTGCTGCTGCCCCGTAGCTGTTTGGCACATTTAGAACAGCTCCTCATGAAAATCCTGTCTAACATGGTAGACCCTACTAGCAGCACTGGTGCCATCAGCATAGTCTCCAGCATCACAGGAGCACACAATCCCACCACCATAGAAAGGCAATGCCATTGGTGGGTTCAAGTATATACATTACTTAAGGTATATTATTTCCTTTTTCTGCATGTGTTTCTTACAACCAAAGATATTTTCCTGTCCTGGGATTTCCAGAGAAGTCCCAGGAGAGTAATGGCAATGTGTTGATTGCCCTCTTTCTGAGATCTGTGAAGAGGGAATGTGTCATTCAGTGTTTCCCAGTGCCTGGTGCCAAAGAATGGAGAAAATCACCCGTTGGAAAAAAGGGGGGTTTCAGAAGATTGATGAAGAAGTGTCCTAGGACCCGCTCCTGGCAATGTAATCACTAAATACTGTAAGTGGTGAGCAATCGTGGCTAGAGGGGAGAAGGATCAGAGCTAGCCACTTGCCCCACTGCATGAACTGCATAATTGCAAAAAGCAACAAGCATTATGAAGCCTCTTTCTAAGAATAAAGGCTGTAAAATTAAGAAATTAAATTTGAAAGAGGCTTTCTGACTAAGTAGATGAGACCCCTAGTTTCTACAAAAATGCTTCCCTGCATAACCAACACTTCATGAGGAAATTGAGTTGGAATGATTTTTCGAGGTGTGTTTTTCCTTTAAAAATAGCTATAAAACAGAGCAAAAAAAGCAAGATAGAGATTTTATGGAATTATTACTATTTGAAGAATTACAAAAACTGAAATAATTAATAAAGACTTTGGGGGAGAAAAAAGTACTCATAGGAGAACAGAACTTTGTTTACCATAAGAGTGAGATAACAGCAAGGTCATTTCTGTAGAAGTGAAATGAAAATAAGTCAGATTCCAGAGTCTTTCCAGAAAAAATGAAGTAAGGAGCAACTTCTGGTGGTCAAAAGATAGTACTGCAATCAGATTTTTTTTCTTCTTTTTTAAAAAATTGCTTTGTTTAAGTATATGGCAGAATTTTAAAAAGAACTAAAATCTGAGTTGAAGGAGGTGAAACTGTCTTTGAACCAGTTGCCATTTGAGTTAAACAAAGAGAAAAGACAAAACAAAACAAAACAGAACCTAGCATTAAAAACAGAGAAATTAGAAAATAAGATAAGCTAGGCAGAGATTGTGACCATGACTTGGATGCTATGGCCTTAATGGAATTGCTGGAAAGAGAGATATTCCAGAACAACCTAATGAAAATATATGAGGAAAAAATGATTGATGCCATAGCAAAATTATTGAAGAAACAAAGGGATAAGCCGCAACATGAACTTGACCAAGTCTATTGAATTTCTCCTGTTGCGGTAACTCAGAGTGACTTATCAAGAGATGGAATTGTTTACTTTGTTTGAAAAGAGATAATGGATGAAGTATTGCAACATCATTTTGAGAACAGAATGAAGGTGGATGAAGTCAAGGTGGTGGTGTTTGTGGAGATAGTCACAAGAATTTTGTGCAAGCGAAAGGAATATGTCTTCTTGACAGATAAGATGAAGCAAAACAAGGTCCAATTTTGATAGGAAAATTTGGAAGTTATCTCTTTTGTTTTTAAACAAAGACAATTTAAAGTGAAAACTGTACAGAAAGCTAAAGAGTTTATACAGAAGTATAAGAAAGAACTGGATCAACCTGGAGAATTGGATCAAGATTCGTCTGAAGACAAGGACAAGACATTGGATGATAAAGATGAAGAAGACATTAGAGATGTAGAAGACCATACCAGTTTTAACTACTGAGGCCTTATTTAAACAATGGCAAAGTGAGTTATTCAAATGTATATGGCAAAAGAAGGAATTGAGATTAAATATAATATTTTATAAGAAGTAAAACAAAGAGGAGGATTGAGATTACCAGATTTGTAATTGTATTTTTTGACATGTTGTTTGTTTTGTCTGAAAGACTGGATTATGTTGACAAATAAGAGCTGTTGGATTTAAAAGGCATGGATAGAGGTTATCTATGGTATGATAAAGCCAGAAGGAATGCTGATTTTAATAACCATTATGTGAGATGTGCTCTCTTAAGAATATAGAATAGATGCAAACCAATGTTATGTCCTAAGATACTTTTATGGGTTTCATTACAAGAGACTTTTTACATGAAGGAGACAACAGCAAAGGAAAAGTGGGCAACTTATCCAAGAGCTTCTGGAATTTGACCAAGAATAATATAGAATTAAGTCAAATGAAAAATTAATCTCAGAATGTTATAGTTTTCCATAGTTCTCTTCCAGAAAAATAACAGATTCAAAATAGATGTTAAAAAGCTGTATGATTCTGAGCTGAGTAAATCAAAATTCAACAAGCTGTTGTGCTCAGATGATGACCATTTGATTGATAAGATGTACCAACTTTTGTTAAAATAGAGATAGAAGAAGAGCAAATCAAGGACTATATGACAAAGTTGGTGCAATATGTTGGACAAAACATACAATTGGAACAATGGGAGACAATGTGGTTGAAAGGAACAAAATTTACATTATGTTACAACCTTAAAGAGAACTTTTATAGGATGATGTATTGTTAGTACTTGACACCAGAAAAATTTGCCAAAATGAATAAAGAGTCTTCTGATGTTTGTTGGAAATGTGAGCAACAGGTGGGATCTTTTTATACTATGTGGTGGCCTTGTGAAGGGGTAAAAATACTCTGGAAACATTGCATGGTGCATACAATTCTGAAAGAATTCTGAAATGGAAGCCTGAATTATATTTATTGTTACTGGTAGATTATCAAATGGAGAAGCATGACAAGACACTACAATATATGACCACTGCAGCAAGATTATTAAATACAAAGAAATGGAAAAAGTCAGTAATTCCAACAGAAGAGGAATCTAATGAAACTAAAGCACTTAGCAGAAATTGATAAATTAACAATGTTGATAAGAAAAATCACTGGTGACTTTTTTTGAGTAACTAGGAATCTTTGATAGGCTTTTTGCAGGGAAAAAGAATACAATATGTTAGCTATAGATTTTAGTAATTAATATAATTTGAAAAATAAGCAGTTGAAATATTGGAATGGTTTTTATAATTAGAGACATAATTCTATATAATCTGATATAATTTGCATTAGGAAAGCTGGAAATCAAATGGGCATTCTTTTTATTTTTTTTTAACTATCTTCATCTTTTTCAGTAATTTTCATTTCTGCTTTTTTTCCCCTGATGTTGCTTATTGTTTTTTCTTTGTTTGTATTTATTCTCAAAGTGTTTAATAAAATTTACTTTAAAAAGAGATATTTTCCTCTCCTGAACTGGAACATAATGAAAAATCCTTAAAATTTTTCTCAGTCTCAGTGATAAGTAGAGTATCTCAACATGTCAGAATGCCCTATTGAAAACAACGATAACTGTAGTGAGATTTTTTTACTTTTGGTAGACATTTCACAAAGGGAATGTTTTTAACACCACACATTGCATTTGCACAAGCAACATTTTTTTTTTGCTCAAAATAGCATCAAAAAAATTCATACAATACAATGGATCTTGTATGCACGCAAAAAAACCTGCATGATTTTTTTTTGCCCCAAAATCCAAGAGAAAAATCATCAAAAAGTGTGCAAAAACTGCCATAATGTCACTCAGTGGGGAGAATACTTTTTAAAAAAATTTGTGCATGCAAAGATGAAATAAATGAAGAAATATATATATTCCCAGCTCCCAAAAGGGAAAACCCTTTTCTTTGGGGCAATAATGATCTGTAGGCTTACCTGGCCAAAATCCAGCGATTTGGGTAACTTACAAATTACCATGGGTTTAGAGCTACTTTTAGCTGGCTGTAAAGGCCACCATCACACTGAAGGGAGGAGGTAGTTTCTAAGGTCTGCAACACCCAAGCTGTTTATTGCTTTAATGAAAGCAATGCTTAGAAATGTAAATTAGTGCTGACACAAAGCTTTATTGTGAACTTTGAATTAAACAATTTGTATGTATTCATATAATTCAAATTCAAATGCTCATCAAATTAAATGAATACTCAGTTTCAAACCAGTGAATATGAAAACCTGCTCTGCAAATTCATATGATGATCTTGAGTAATCTAAGGTAGACTGCTGTTTGTGAAACAGAACAACATTACTATGAGAGGTTATGTAACTATGGAAAACTGAGAAGAGCAGCAGAAATCTTCCATCCTTAAAAGGTTCAAGGCTTGCATATGTGTCTCAGAACATCACCTCAACAAGGACTCAGAACCAGGCAACCAGTTGAGTCATGCAAACGTGAAACTAAATAAAAATAATGAAGTTGATTCAAACTGTATTAAACAGGCTTTTAAAAAATCCATTTAGGAAATTAATGCTTACATAGATGCCACAAATGAGACTTTTATGAAGGAGGGGGAAAAATCCCTTACATTGCTGTCAGCCCAAGTTTGCATATGTGTGTTAACAGGAGAATGTGCTATGTTTAGGATGAATGGTAAAGCAGGTCTAAATGACTTTCAGATTAGCTGGAACAGATGGAAGGGTCACAGTTGAACAACTTTACACAGCAACATAAAGGCAATGTTCGAGTGGAGTTCATTGCCTCTGACAGATACTGTCAATCAAGCAGGGGACTTCTCAGTTAACCAGCAGCCTATCTTTTAAAGATTAATTAAAAAGAAGAAGAAGAAGTATTGTGAGGCAATGAGTGGAGTTTATCTAGTCTATCTTTGGTGTAAGCTCCACCCAAAGTGACTAGGTTTTTCACAGAAAGCACAATAGCTTGTAGATATTTTCAGGGCAACAGAGATACAGGCTTTGCACCAAGTACCGAGATACAGCTTGCTCATATATTCATGCTGTATTTCCACAGCAACAAACCCATATTATGATTTTATCCATGGTACGATGTTTGCCTACTGTGTGACCCTAATATCATAGTAGGCTGTAAGAACTGTTTCAAATTAGCAAGATAATATTTGCTTCAAATATACAAAAACAAGAATTTGTATGGGCTAGAGAGGAACAGTACTCTGGTGTGATAATTTGAACAAAATGCTACGGATGGTTTCGACTGACCAGTGTTGGTTTTTGTTATGATCTCCAAATCTAATATGGAGTCTTCCTAACTTATGCTGAAATTACCTACAGTAAGATTGTGAATTGTTCTGATTCTGTCATATAAGAACTGGAAATGTGTATTCCCTCCCAAATACTTGCATATTAATATCACCTGGACCTTCTCTGGATTTTCCTGCCTTCAGAGAGTTGACAAATGGTGGTAGAACAGTGTTTTTGGTTGTGCTAGTCACTTGTCCTCAGAGAGGTCTGCCTGGTATGAACTCTGGTGTTTTTGCAAGACCAGGCAAGGATCTTATATTTGTCTTGGGGTTTTGAAACAATTTTGCTAAGGATTTAATCTCTATTGAATTGTTCATCATTAAGATGCTTTGGCTGCTTAAATTATGTGAAACAATAAGATTTTTCCTTCCAGTATTTTGTTCATCTGCTATTTCACTGTAAGAACCCTTGGTAGTGGAAACTCTGGAGAATGAGTCAAAACAACCTGGATTTGACCTGAAACCAAAGTCGCCTTTTCTTCTTTAAAAGAAAAACAAATCTTCTGCATAAATACATTTCTCAACCATTACTCTCATTACCATATATTGCTGTCTATTACTCTTAAGCAAGCACCATACTTACCATCATTCTAGCTAAAGTGTCTAGAAGAAAATAAAGGAACAAAAGAATGAAAAGAGGAAAGGGGTGGGAGGTGAGAAAAGGGAGGGAAAAGGGAGGGGAGGGGAGGGGAGGAGGGGAGGGAGAGAGGAAGGAAGGAAGGAAGGAAGGAAGGAAGGAAGAAAAAAGAAAGGAAGGAAGAAAGGTCATCTCCTCACTTTTACCAAGTAGTCATTAGCAGTGGGCCAAGCTGTGGTTATGAGCCTCTGTCAACTGCCCAAAGGGGACACTAGGCTTGGTGTGTCTTAGGGAACGTCCTCCCCAAGGATTTTAAAACTTGGATAGGCTCATCATGCGATGTAGTTTGGATCCAAGCTTTCGGTCAGATAGTATGGATCCAGGCTTTAATCCTGACTATGATTTCCTCTCTGGAGGATTCTGTCTAAGTTAGCTACATCCTCTGCTCAAGGAAGCAGCTAAAGAGAATGGAACATAGGGCACAGCCCTACGAGATGGTTGGTAGATCTTACTTGGATTGATTTTCTTAAAAGGAAGATGGAATTCTTTAAATCTATAGCTAATTTGATTATCAAATTAATATTAAAACAGGGATACTAATTCTGCAGTTCGTGGACCTGCCAAGTCCAGCATATGAAGCTTGTCCACAGAGCTCCCCTTCTGACTGTGGGAAAAATGCCACCCAAATGAGGAATTATGCCCCAAGGCCTCCAAGAAGTGCATTTCTCATATAAAACAAACGATGTTCACAAACCTCGCTTTACACACAGGTACCTAGCTACCTCTGGTCACTTCTGATTTGGGAACAGAGGTAAGTGCTGCCTGGAGGAGTCCAGACGGTGTGGAAAATGGAACATGTGCAACTCCTGGACCCTCCACAATTGACCAAAGCTTCTTTGAGTCTAACCTTCCTGTTCTTGTCATTAAGCAAAAAGATCCAGAATTAGGGTAAATGAGCTAAGTAAGAGTAGGGTGGTGGTGGACATATTTAGGCATAGTTTTGGGTCCTCCAAAATCCTATCGTTTTTTCTGGGCTGCTTCTGCAAAACGTTACTCTGATGAAGTGTCTGGAGAAAAGAAACCCTGGATTATAAAACTTGAGGAGGATTCTTGCTTGAAGTGTATTTCCAGGTTGTGCTGGAGTGTGCCAATAGACCAGTGGTACTTGGTGGCTTCTACGTCAGAGGAGCTCCAAACCAACCCTGGATTTCAGTCTGAACTTTAAAGGAGCTGAATCTCGTCTCCCAAATCTCATCTCCCATCTTGAACAACTCCTTTCAAATTCAAACTACAGCCACCAAACACCACTGTAAAGAGATTACTAGTTTGCAGATCTCAGAGACAATATGATGGACAGAGTTCCGCATGACATAGGAAAATTCTAAATACCCCATGAAACCATTCTGTCTTCCATGGATATTCTGTTCATTATGGTATGTGTAATTTTATTACCAACCTAAATACCCTATAGGAATCAGATCTGTCTGAACTTGGAAGCTAAGCAGAGTCATCCCTAGTTAGCATACTGATGGGAGACCATCAATAAATTTCAGGTGCTGTAGGCTATATTTCAGAGGAAGGAACTGGCAAAACCATCTCCCAGTATTCCTTGCCTAAGAAAATCCTATGAAATTCATGGGGTTGCCATAAATAGACAGGCAACTTGAAGGCCCGCATGGATACACACACAATATTATTACCAATGAAACTGATCCTGGTACAAGACCACCAAGAGCCCTGACCACCAACAGTCCTGCTCAGGTCTTGAAAATTCAGGGCTGGGACTTCTTTAATTTAATCAATACACCTATAATACAGTCTTCCTCTTTTGCTGCTGTCTTCCACTTTACCAAGCATTATCTTTTCTAATGAGTCATGTCATTTCAAGATATACCCAAAGTACAACAGTCTAAGTTTAGTCATTTTGGGTTCTAGGAATGTTTCAGGCTTGATTTGCTTTGGAACCCAATCCATTTGTCTTTTTAGCAGTCCGTGGCATTCACAGAATTCTCCTTCAGCACATCATCTCAAATGAGCTGATTTTCTTTTTGATAGCCATCTTCACTCCCCACCTTTCAAAAACGCATTGAAATCCAAAATACTATGGCATAGATGATTCTGATTTTGTTATTTAACAATATAATTCTATGCTTGAGTTTCTTATCAAATTTTTTCGTAGCTGCCCTTTCAAGTTTTAGTCGTCTTCTTATTTCTTAGTTACAGTCTCTATTTTCACTAACAACTGTGTCAATGCATAGAAAATCTTTAATTGTTTTAATGTCCATTACCAACTTTAGAGCTATGTAAATAATCTGCTATCATTATTTTTGTTTTCTTCGTTCATATTCAGCTGTAACCCTGTTTCTGCACTTTCTTCCTTGACTTTTATCAATAGTCATTCCTAGTCCTTGGTATTTTGTGTTAGTAAGATGGTGTCATCTGTGTATCTTAAATTGTTTATATTCTTTTCCCCAGTTTTTATGCCTCTTTCATCTGAGTCTAATTCTGCTTTTTATATGACATGCTCTGTGTATAAATGAAACAAATAGGATGATAAAATGCAGCCTTTTCTGAGCCTCTTGCCAATTGGAAAGCATTCTAGTTTTTTGTTGTTTGTTTTTCATATTGTGTCCTGACAGTGGTTTCTTGTCCAGAGTACAGGTTACACATCAGGAAAAAAATGTTGTAGTATACCCATTTCTTTTAGAGTGAACCACAATTTCTCATCTCTACACAATCAAAGGCTTTGTTGTAGTCTATAAAGCAGAAGTTGACTTTCTTCTGAAATTATCTGGTACATTCCATTATCCAATGTATATTTGCAATAGAATCCCAAGTGCCTCTTCCTTTCCTGCACCCAGCTTAGATGTCTGACATTTCTTGTTCTGTATGTAGTAAAAGTCTTTCTTGTACAATCTTGAATATCACTTTGTTTACATGGGAGATCAGTGCAATAGTCTAATGATTATTACAATATCTAGTGTCCCCTTTTGACATTGAGCATTTCCAGTCTGTGGGCCACTGTTTTGTTTTCCATGTTTTTTTGGCAGATTTTTGTTAGCATGTGAATGGATTTTATGTCTATATTCTGGAAGAGCTCTGTTGGAATGATATTTGTTCTTGGTGATTTATTTCACCCAAGACTTTGAGAACTTTTTCTGCTTTACTTTATAAAACCAGGTGTTCAATTTAAAATCATTCTTCCTTGCTGTAACCTGTAATTGTTCCGCCTCTCTTATATAGTTTCTCAGTGTATTGCCTCCATTATCTTTTTATTTTGTCATGGTCACTCAGCATCTCTACTCTTGGTTTGAATTTCCTTCTAATTTTTTTGATCCCCTATGTTTTCCCTTCTATTTCTTCTCACTGGTTATTATTATAATAGTTCTCTTTATCCTGACACAAAATGAGATAAACAGTTGTGTTCAGGATTCTGATCCTGTCTGTCATCTTTTATTTTTGTTTCTTGTCTGCCTTTAACTGTTTGAAGAGTTTCATCTGGATTGCCCATAAGTTGTTTATTCTAGTCTTCTGAAAAACCTGTTTCACACTATATAATTATATCACTTTCATTTCACTTTAACTGCCATGGTTCCGTCCAATAGAATCCTGGGATTTGGTAAGGCACAAACAACTCTCTGGTAGACAATTCTAAATACCATATTTGATGGTGTATGACACTCACTTCCCCCCCCTAGAAATACTGTTTAAAAATTGAATGCGTCTTATACACCAGTGTCTCTTATACACTAGCAAATAGTATTTGCCAGCATATAAACGGGGTGCATCTTATACGCCAGTGCGTCCTACATGACAGCAAATATGAGTACCTCATGAAACTACAAATTACAGGACCCAAAGGATGGAGGCATGGTGGTTAAAGTGGAATCATAGTGCCATAATTGTATAGTGTGAAAGTGCGCCAGTTGCCTACATATTCAGCCTATGAATGAATGCAGTACATATTTATTTAGGCATTAAGACCCACAAGTTGAGTGAAACTTATTTCAGAATAACGAAATGAGACAAATTACTCTGCTGGCTGTGATTGATGGGTGTTGTAGTGTCCTATCACACTATGCAGTTATAGGACTATGATTCCACTCTAAGGGCCATGGCTTCACCCTATGGAATCCTTCGACTGACAGGTTAGGGAGGGGCATTTGGAATTCTCATCCAGAGAGTTGCTCAAGCACCTCCTTAAGTAACAAACCCAAGGATTTCATAGGATGGAACCATGGTAGTTAAGGTGGAATAATAGAGCTATAATTGTAAAATGTAATAGGCCTGTAGTCCAGCACATCCAGGGGGGTACCTTGTTCGTACCTGAAGGGCACCTTCAAGTACCTTGTTCATACTTGAAGGGTAGTCTCTTCAAAGTAAAAAGATACATCTTGTTAAATGGACAAACTAATCCTGCAGGATGAGTAAAAAATGTATAAAGGGAAAGCCCTACCTTCTATTAACCCTAACCTACCTCTCAAGACCAAACTGTCTGTAAACAAACAGCATAAATACCATATCTTTACTTTACAGACATTTCCTATGTTAGTATGATTAGTCTAGGTTCTCACATTTTTTTTGTTTTGAAATCCCCTCTTCCATTTTATCTGGCAGATTGTTCAGTGTAATATTAGCATATTACAGAAACTCTTTGAGCTGCAGGCAGTTTTTTTAACACCAATGTTGAACATAGACTTGAACAGTGGTAGTTCGTGCGACATGCAGTATTTTTTTCTCTTTATATGTTATAAATGACAAGTTCAGTTGTTTTTTTTAACAAAAACACTTGTCTTCACACATATCCTGAAAGACCCACTTAAAATGCTTTAGTTTCCTGCCTCAGACATCTGCCACTGGGAATCAGTTGTAGTACGAATTGTATCAGTCACACACCCGTGCTGCAACAGCAAAAGTGAACAAGTGAAAGAGAGAGGCAGGCGTTTGTTCCAGTGATCACCCTCATGCTAGCGTTGTTCATCTCGGCTGATCACCAAAGCCACTAGAATTGCAAAGCATCTTTCCATCTGGAGAGACTTCAGGAAGGACACGCTGCAGAAGTAAATTTGCAAATATTCAAGGGCTGAGCGGAGGAGTGCAAAAACAAAAGTTAACAGAGGCTTTGACTTCACCTGCAGAAGAAAGCAAATTCCTCCAGAAGGATGGCCCCATTTTCTTCTGTGGCTTTTATAAAGAAGCTGAGGCTTGTCAAACTTTGATTCAGAACAGGGGTGCATTCAGCAGCATCCTCAGGTCTGGCTGGGAGCTGCTCACATCCCCGGAAAATTCAGTGGGAGAAAAAGTTTATGGAAGCGAGTAGGAGTTTATTCAACAGTGTCTGAGGCCTTTCAGACTCATGAGTGAGTGTCTATAAGGGGGCAATCAAGCATGGGCTGGGAATTATCTCTGTTGGTTGCCTACCTGTGACAGGCCCTCAAGTGCGGCTAAGAGGCTCATTCAGTGGCAAAGAAACAATGGCTGAAGGGGAACAAACAATTCAGAGGAGTCTATCATTCTGTATGGTGTTATCTTTAGCACTGAATAAAACCGGAGTTCCCCTTTTCTGCCTCATAGTCAGCACTACTTTTAGGAGCCAGTGGTACTTTTCAACTCTCTTTCACTACTTTTCAACAGGTTCATAAGGGCACGAAGTGCAGTATATAAAAAAAGGATAATAACTTTACTCGAGTGCAGGAAAAGGCCCAATGAACAGAGCAGCCAAGCTTGCAGGACTGGAAGAGATGAAAGATTTTTGAGCAGCGCCAAGAACTAATGTCATTGTCTGTAGCCAGAAATGTCCTTTTACACATGCTGGGTCCCTGGCATAGAGGTTAAATTATTTCTTTCCACCAATAAGGTAAAAATATTTTCTTCTGAAATTCATCTAATTTTTAAATATCTGTGAGCATCCCAAGAGCTCATACTGCCCAGTTACTGGTTTCTGCTTGCCTGCCCAGAACATATTTAGCTATTTCTTTAAAAATACCAAAAGAAGAATAGCATGGGATGACAGCAGGATGGAATTCAGTGGAAAGGTACTCTTATTGTTCACTGCTTAACAGGGGTCTATCTGCTACTGGTAGTAAAGCTTTCAGCTTGAAAAGATTTTTTTTTTTAATGAAAGAACTGGGTTCTTGAATTGTAGGGGAAAAAGAGGTAGCTTTCCTTACTTCTTGGAAGCATCCAAGGTAAGATGTAATGGGGCTGGCCTTGGGAGTAAATATAATGAGGCCCTGTATGATGCTGGAAGGGAAAGAGGGAGGGGAAGAGAATCAGAAGATGCAGTTGAAAAATAGCATCCTAGAGATGAGCAAACTTTTTTGGTCTGGATGGGAGAACATGGCCCATGTCAAATTAGTGCCCCAGGAAAATGCACATTTGTGCCTTTACCTATTGACATACCCAAAGTTATGTATGTTTTCTTTGAAAACACACAAACATACATATATATGGCCCTTTTCGCACAGCACTTGCCATGCAAAAGGGCGCCTGGAGTGTCGCGCAATTG
The DNA here is from genome assembly GCA_030412105.1 of Cyclura pinguis. Lineage (NCBI taxonomy): Eukaryota > Metazoa > Chordata > Lepidosauria > Squamata > Iguanidae > Cyclura > Cyclura pinguis. The sequence goes on along the minus strand of CM059599.1, from coordinate 303,426,670 downwards.
TGAGGAGCTATCTGCACAACGCACTCACAACCGTGCGATGCTCCAGGGGCCGGCAGGCACCAATCGCGCATTGCTCCTGGGCCCCACGTGCACTTACCTGGTGTGCGGAGCCTCCGGAGCCACGCCGGTCATGCTTCCTGCCCCAGCGCAGCCTGGGAAACTCCCAGGCTGCACTGTGGAAGGAAGAGGCGGGGCTCTTGCGCGAGCAGGCAGCTCATGTGGAGCCGAAGCAGCAGGTATGTGAGAGCCTCTCACCGGAGGCTGCTTGCGCGATCCCCGCACCCCAGCACCGGAAAAAGGTAAGGTGCAGAAAGGGCCTAGGTCTTGGTCTCATTTTACAGCCAGCAGTGTTTGGAGACTGAAATCCCTCCTACCAGCAGTTCAGAATTGTCCAGTTTTTAAACAGAACTCTCAGGGGAAAGCCCTGTTCCTTCTCACAGCAATACCTCAATCCAGTTTACCTCCAGAAAGTGCCTGGAAAGAGTATAGCTAGCAGGTTCCCATTTGGTTTCTCAAATGATCTGCACTTAACACAATTAAAGGGGATGAACAGGCTCCCCCTTTTCTTTCCTGCAAGAACGCTTGCCTGCCCCATTCTAACCTTCCTGTGGACAATTGAAGTTGGTGGCCTCCATGTCAGTGGGGCTGGGATTCTGCCATGGGCTTTAGTCCATGAGTTTTAGTCCAAACTTTAAAGGAGCGATCCAAGGTGCTCAGCCCAATCTCCAGAATGGGTGGAACATCTTGAAAAGCGAGTCCCACTTGGGAAAGAAGTGGAATATAAATCAAATCAATCAATAAAATAAACTTTAAAGTTACTTTAAAGTTCGGACTAAACCACCTCACTGAAATAGAAGTCACTAGCATTGAGTGCTGGTGGCTCAGCAAACAGAAGGAAGCAGCTCATATTTTCCCCTAGATACAATGTTTGTATAGACAAAAGAAGGAATCAAAACACAGATCACAGAAGCTCAGGAGAAAATAGTTACATATCGCCTTTCATCTAAACCGATTCCAGGGTGGTTCACAATACATAATATCTTCACCCATTCCTATTCTGGATGTAAGTTTCAGCTGCCAGCCCAGTCAACTTTTGAACAGGGACTAGGGAGGAGTGCCATCTTGGGCTTTGCCAATGTTTTGAATTGGCCTTGGCTGTGCAGTCCATGATATGAAAGGGAAGAATGGACCTTTGCCATTAACATCGACAGTGAACACCAGCATAGCAGACTTAACAGGCACATGTTTTACCTCATATCTTCTCTACTGTAGTCTAAATCTGCATATATATGCATATGTGAGCATATATACCATACATGCAAACCTGAATCTTCTTCTGTTCTCCGTTTTAGTTAGATATTTTCTCCTTCTTGGCAATGCAAAAAGTGGCCACGCTGCAACATTCTGCCACCATACACACCAGAATAAAACTCACCAGAATGCTAGGAACTGGTACTGTGTTGCTTTGCTAAAAATAGTTTGTACCAAAATTACTGATAGACTGAAACTCTGCATTTTTGTATATGGAAGTTCAAAATGTTCTGAGCTTGTGCAAAGGTCCTTGCACAAACATTCTCATATATGTAATTCACATATGAGAATTCTTACACATCCAGCAATGAGCCAGATTCTTCCTTCCAACCAGAAAGTTCTCTGATAAGAAACTC